>CM051838.1:0-10000000 GCA_028451465.1 Erethizon dorsatum | reverse complement strand
TGTCTTGAACAGACGGCACAGCCAGAGACCTGGGATTTCCTGAAAAGGAACCAAAAGGAACATTTGGTTTTGGTCCCAATGTGTTAAATATCAACATTATTATAGAGAATATTCTTCAATAGATAACTTCAACATTGATGCGGCGTGGAAACCACGTTACTTATGCTCAATGGAGTTGTGCGAAGCAGTCCTCTTTTGGTACAGTACTGAGCCTAGGACGGGTACAGGCACATGAGTAAACTAAATCACACAATCACACCCTGACGACTCCAGGATTGTTGGCTAAATGCAAGCATATTTCTTGAGCTAACTTTGATGTCCAGGTGAGCTGCAGTCATTCCTGCGTGTATTAGTGAGAGTTCAGAGAACATAAGTGTGAGCAGGGTAGGGCTGGGCACCCTTCTCACTGAGTAACTTAGGTCAGACTATGAATTAATAAACCACTGTTACGCCATTCACTAATCTACAGAGAAGTGTTATGCACCTTCCTCTATGTCTTTTCGCATGCCGACCTGACTTCTAGACTTTTTCACTCTCATCCATTTAATCCAAGCCTCTTCATCCTTTAGGTCTCCTCCAAGAGTACTTCACAAAACATTTGAAATCATTATGCTCCTTATCAACTCTTGTTTCACTTACTATGCACCCATCCCACTAACTTGGAGCTTTTTCTTGGGTATTATTAGGTCTACTTCAAATGTACACCTTATCTATACAGAAATATAGCTATTTATGGGTTCAAGATTCTAGACAAACACATGTATTATTTTGTCTTAGGTCCTTCCTTTCATCATTTAGCAAATAGCTTATCACATGTATGCATGCATACTTATACATATATATTATAGAATATAAGCAGATATTGCTTATATCTTTATCTACATAGATTTGAATGCATATTTTATTTAATAACAAGTTATGATATACTATAGGAAAGTTGATCATGACTCAGTATGAAATTTTAGCATTGTAGTGGTTAATAATGAAATATGGTTCTCTTTTCCAGGTATTGGTGCACTTTGTTCATTCATGCACCACATTAAGTTTCCCCTAAGATGACGCGATATGATTCCCTGAAGTAAATACGTGCTCTCTCTTTCTGTTCAGTTTTCCCTTCTCACCAAGATGAGTTGTGCTGGATACCCTTTAGGAAACCTAAATTCTCTTTACTGTTTGTAAAGTCTAGGGCATGGGTATTCAAACTTTTGGCTTTCCTGGGTCATACTGAGTGAAAAGTAATTGTCTTGTGCCATATATAAAATATAATTTATATATGTAACAAAACTTCCCTGATTTTTTCATATTTGACTCTTTTAATTTTGTGAAAATAGAACCCCAAATTTAATAATTAAGAAAACTTCCATGTCTGCTTAATAGCAATAAACTCCTGCCTTCACAGGCACATATACAAGTAGGTAAGTTGAAATACTATTATCAGTATTCTCTGTGTTTTACTTGCTAAGACACACAAGTGTGTGCAACATCTGGAACACACAGGTTCCAACTGAACTTTGTGTGGTAATGCGGGGGTGGGGTAAGCACTGGGCTTCGCCTTGCCCTCCACAATGTTATGTTGTCACCTACATAGTGTGTGCTGCAGCACTCTGCAATCGAGTCATGAAAAATATTATAAAAAATCACATAATAATGTTAAAAGTTTATCATTTTGTGGGCTCACATTGCTAGCTGTCCAGGGTTGTATGCTGGCAGGTGTTGGACATGCCTGATCTAGAGCCTAGAGCAACAAGGAAGTTGCCTGTTTATTTTTATTTTTTTCATTTACTCTGATTTTCCCCAGTTCCTTTTAACTACTGTTACTTCTTTAAGCAGTAAGCAAAAGGTGCAGCTGGACTCATGCCGGGATCTCTGAGTCTTACTGTATCCAGGGCCATTTTGTGTAAGGAAGGGAAAGTTAGTGAACACCCTCCTAATGTTCACCATTAGTTTTTACAGATATTTTATCTGTCTCACAAAATCCCCCTTTCCTCCTCAGTTCTTGGATATCCAACACAAAGAAAGATGAAAGTATTTTGCCTTCTGGCAACTCTTGCCTAAGTTCTTCAGGCTTTTTATTATTATAAAAATCTGTAATTATTCTCCTCATTGATGATGTCTTAGGGTTTCTAGGGCATCAGTAAGGTGAAGATTTAGAGAGGACTATGATGGTTTGGATCTGAGGAGACTAATATTTTTATGCTATATGGTTGTACATTTCACTGAAAGCATTCAAGTACATAGTATTGTCTTAGTTACTTTTCTCTCATTGCTGAGACAAAATACCCAACACCAAAGTTAAAGTGGGAAAGGTTTATTTAGCTCACAGTTTGTAGAGGTTTCATAATCAGATGGGTCCAAGGCAGGGTGGTCGGCAGAGGGACATCGCAGAGGAGAAATAGTTCATGGCAGCAGAAGAAAGCAAAAGCAAGCAAGGAATGGGAAAGACAAGCCTCTTTCTGTCCTTTATACTCTATCCAGGCTACTGGGATTAGAGTGGTATAAAACCAATCAGTGGACTGAGTTAGTAATCATCCACCCTAATCTTGGCACCTTTAATCCTAGCATTGCACCATGAATCAATCACACACTGTATAGATTCACCCACCTCTGAAAAACCCCCATCTAATGACTGCATGAGGCTTTGGGGGGTCATCTAGACACAAGCCATGACAAGTATATATTATTTTTTGTCAATTTTGCTTGTTTTTGATAGAGATGAGAGATTGATATATTGGTGGAAAGGTTGGAAAGAATGAATGTATCCTGTCCTAGGAGAATTAGTTTGTGCAGTCATTCTATCTCTCCTGATGTACTTATTTGAAATATACATTGATATCTCCTATTGCATACTGTGTGTGTGTGTGTGTGTGTGTGTGGTGTGCTATTTGACAGTGAATTTGACTTACATTTATGTTTTGTGAGTCACCCATACTCAGAGATTCAAAGGTGATGTCATAGTCACAAAAATACTTTCTACTGGGCTTGATTCCATGGATTCAGCTGGTCATGAGGATATTTCAATCGATTCAGCCATTCAGTGGAAAGTTCCAGCAAATGTCTGTAATTTGACATTGTTAGTTGTGGGCTACTTTTATTCCCCTCGTGTATCAACTACTGTGGCTAATTAGGCAGCAGATTCAAATCTTCATGAATTTTTCAGGCTGATACGTGTTCTTTCCTAGGGCTAATTTGCTGTTATCAGAAGAATGACTGGTGTACCTTGTTGGTGATGTCTGACCTTATTCCCCTATTTAGATTGAAATTAGTTAGGAAACTGCAGCCAATGAGTTCATTTAGTATATATCATATCTCAGAAAACAGGTCTGCCTCAGAGAATGTCCTTTTCTTACTCCCTTCTATCACGTGTTCCAGCCAACGTTGCTGTAGCTTCAATCAAGAAAGAGAAAGATTCAAGGGAACTTTCCCCCAGGATTTCAGAAACTTAAACAATTCCGTAGACAACCTATGTATAAAACTATTATAGAGACCAGAATAATTCCATCCTATGAGTCTCTGTGTTAACAATGAAAGGGATTCGGTGTATACAAGTAATGGACAGAATTTTGTATAACTGAATGAGAAATAAGTAAAACTGCTTTCGTATATGATTCGCTTAGCCATATCAAAGATGTTGGAAGAATCTAGCCTTTCTGAGATGAGAGTGGAAGGACATCCCATTTGACCTTCTCCTCTGTACATATCCAGGGAAAGTGAAGACAGAAAAAGCCCACTCTACCCCACAAGTTGTTGATTTCCAGTTATAGCTGATTAATGATTGGAATTATTAATAAGACTTATGTAGCTATTTATTTCTGTTGAAAAAATTACCAGTAATAATTGCCACAAATTGGCTGTAATTTCCAGTAAGAAAATGGCAATTAATATAGTCACTAAGAATTGTAATGAGTTAGCCCATTGGAGACTGGCATAGCTGTGATAGCAGAAAAATAGTGCTCAGGATATCAGGAATATGACTTACCCTTGATAGCCCCAAGAACTTTGGATTTTTACTAGTGTGAATACAGAGAATATTTCTTACAAGACAGGAAAAGAATGTCTCAAAAAGGACCTGTTTCAATCCTCCCTGCTCATTTTTTTTTTCTTTTCATAATTTTACTTCCTAATTTTCCATTGGGAAGAGACAATATGGTACTTATGCCTTTTCCTCCCTCATGATTTGTACATAATTAGGGGCTCAGAAATGTTATCCTGCAGTTCTAAAAAAAAGCTGCTCTACTAGAATACAAAGGGTCATTTTACTTATGGTGTATGTACTTTTTAATTAAAAATTATTTTATTGCTTTTGTTAAGTAATTAAAATTTACAAAGTGATTTCTCACAAATATTTATTAATATTAAGTTGTTTTTGGCATACAGCAATAAATACTAAGCAATTGCTTCACTCTGCATATGTAATTAGAGTGCCTAAGTAATTATATTTTCTCTTTGAGTAAAGTTGACGCTATCATATTTTTCTGTTTTGGTTCATTTTTATTCCTATTAGTGAATACTTCATAGAAGCCAAGATAAGGCATGTCTGCTACCAAGGAGGAAAACTACTTGTCTTACTGAGATTTTGAGAAATATAAACAAACATTATGTGCTATGTTTGTATTTTCAATGCTTTGTTTTCCTAGACATTTTTATTCTTCCTTCATCTGCTGGCCCTATATCTTGCCATTAGTATTTGGATGTTTATTAAAACATTTCTAAAATGCTTTGCTTCACTAAATATATTTAATACTTTAAGACTTTATTCAAATTGGAGGATGTAATTGGTGTACCTCTTACTGACAACATTTCTGTGCTATGTCCTTACCATACTCTTCTCTTGTTCTTTCTCAGATATTATCAACTTTCCTGAATTCTTCTTTATAATCAGCAAATGGCCTTTAAGAGTTCCCAGTGTGTAGACTCCATCCCATGTGCAAGGACTTCTATGCAATTTGACTTATCAACCATACCTGCTGTGGCGCTCAGCATTAGATGGAGAGAATCCTACATCAGCATGATGATTTCACCCTGAAATAAAAGAGAATGAGAAGCAAATGTGAAACAACACACCCAGGAGACACCAGTTATTCTTAGCTGGGGTACGAGATGAAGGCTCACTATTGCAGGAAAGGTTAAATAGCTGTGTGGGAGATGCTGGGCAGGGCATCCTCTGGTGGATAACTGAGACAGTGAAGGCAAAGCCCAAGTCTCCAGCCTAAGTGGCACATTCCAAGGAACAAAAACTGCAATTCTTGCTTGGAACAACAGAAATGGAGCCTACCTCCCAAGTGCTATTTGAAACAAATATTTACAAGCAAGAAAATTGAGGCTAAACAAAAAATCACATCATAACTTACTTGTCTTTTTGTGGCTAAGATAAAGTATTAGGGGCTGGATTCATCCTTCCACCTGAAACAACCTCCCTCCCCCAAATAAAGATAAAATTTCTAAAGCAGTCTTTTCCAGAACAACAGACAACCAACAATGGTTCCTGAAAGATGAAAAACAATGAAGTAAGCTTATTGTCTTCAGAGATTTTCAGGCTATGAATGAAGGAGGAAGGGCTCAGACGGAGTCTAGCAGATCCTCTGCATTGGGGCGATGAGGCTGGGAATCTGAGGAAGTGTAGGTGGCTGGAGTTTGCAGGGTAGAATGACTGAGAGGAGAGCTGCCTAGAAAGAGGAACCTAAAATCTGCAGAGGGTGATCCTTGGGAAATGAACAAAATACTGATCAATATGTTCATGTAAGGAAACTGTTTCAGTCTAGGGAAAGAACTACCTGTAAGTATTAGAGGGGAGAGCACCTGGGCCACACATGGCCTGAGGATGCCTATCTCCATCCACCAGACCGGAAACTCCAAAATGTGTGAGGATTTAGGCATCTGCTTAGAGGAGTCTTGCTTCCGTTGTGATGAATAACTCGCTCTGGAGTAAACACTGCTGTGGTCTTGCCTAAAAATTCTTTAAAGTAAAGATCAGAAGAATCAAGCTGTTTCAGTTAACATCATAACCCAGATTTTAGAAAGCAGGTTTTGGATGAAGGAAGTGGAAGAGAAACCTGCATCATGGAAAGCCCTGCTGGTTTACCTTGATCTCTGGGTAGAAAAAATGGTCACCAATTGCTGTGAAAATTCACACGTGTCCCCCTGGCACTGGCCAAAACTGAGACTCAGACTCCAAGCTGTTACCCACAGCTGATTCTGAAAGAACAACCTCACTCAAAAATGAGTAGTAAACCAAAAGGCGTACAGAGTTATCTTCAAAAATGATAAAGCAAACGGGAAAAACAAAAACGATAATAATATTTCATGAGACAAGATACTTCTGAAAGTTACCACATAGCCAGAGAATATGATTAAATGTATCACCAAACAGACATTTTAGGGTATTTCTTTTCTATAGGGTACTATTGCTTATACTCAAAGCCGCTTTCCACCCTTCCATATCTTCCATTTCTAGTCTCTTCAAATTTGTTCATTCTATTTCACATTGCTCACTGTTCTCAACCCTGGTATCTCCATCTCTGACCATTTTAACTACTGCTTCTATCAGATAGCAAACAAGGTAGAACCATGCAGAGGCGCCAGCAGCCCTGTCATGTATAGCACGACAATAGAACAAGGTAGGACAAGGAATGGTATGTCTTAGAAAACAGAAGGAAAAGCAAAATTAAACCACCACTGAAGTGAAGGCTGTATTTACTGTACATAGAAGAACCAACCTTGAAGAAAACAAACATACACAACATTTAAGGAAAATATAGAGAGATAAAGATGTTAGGGTTGAAAACAGTGAACAAAGTAAAATGGAATGAATAAACTACAAAAGAGTGAAAATGGCAGATTTGGAAGACAAAAAGGGAGTTTTGAGTATAAACATGGGAAATACTTTAAACGAAAGTAAGGAAATACTAGATTGGAAAATTATATTTAAACTTTAAGACAACTTTTCAAAACTGAAAAATCTGAATTTTATTTCATAGTTCTTTCACTTCTTTTAAGACCCAACTCAAGAGTGATCTTTGCCAGAGCATCTCTCTAACTCCACACTGAATGTAATGTATTCTTGCAGCACAAATTGGTACACACTCTAATGTGTCTTGTCTCTAGTTATTACACTGGCTGTTGTTGTTGTCTTTAGTTTGGGTAATTAGGCAGTTTTATGAGTACTGAAGCTGCGACTTTTTCCTTTTATGGCCTTTTTACATTTTGCTGTGGATTCTGTGCAGTTAGTGCAGTGTAAACAATGGAACAAATACAGGAAATTCACGTTTTCTTTGTGCCTCAGAGCAGTGGTCTCTGGATGCCGATTTGGCGGTTTGGTTGTGTTCTGAGGTTGCCTTGTTAGCCCAGTGTTACTGATTTTCTATTGCTCTCTTGAAGGTAAATGAATAAATAGAGAAAAGCAAATATTTGTTCAGGGCATTGGAAGTTAAAATGTACATTTTTTTTCCTTTTCCCTATTATCAAATACTCTAAGTCAATGGAAGATGTAGGTTCTGTGAAGCAGAAGGAATGAGAGCACTGGAGGCCTAGTGTAGGGCTCACGCTAATTCACTATGTGCATTCAGGTAAGTACTTTCTCTTTTCTGCTGTGTCTTCTGGGGCTAGGATAGTTCCAATCTGATTGTAGACACTTAATAATTATGTTTTTTAGTAAAAGAATAATTAGTCTCTCTTTCTTCCTATGTGAAATGAGGGACTTACACTAGCATGGTTTCTAAGAGCTGTTTGCACCATAAAAATCTGAAAACTACCTGCTTGCTTCTGAGTGGTAAGCATTTATGCTATGCATTTCAATTTCAGCAACTCTGCAGATGCCTGTTGTTTTTAATGGAAGATGTGTGTCCCCACATGTGTTGTTATGCGTCCCATGTAGATTTTAATGTCTACCCTAACCCTTGCACAACTTTTGAAAACAGCCAGACACAAAGTCCAGAGGGCATACTGAAGGATTCTTACAGGAAGCTTACAGCCTGTCTCCTTTGGCTAATTTGCAAAAGCATTTTTTGATTTAAAACAGAAGGAGGGAGAATTCCTGGGAGAAAACTCACATCACTAATGTTCCTTCTGGAGTGAGTTAGGAGTGGGAGCCCCAGATGGATTACAGACGAAGGTTAAACTTTGAGACACTGATTTATTGAAAAAGTAATGAGAGTAAAAGAACAAAAAGTGCCCTGAATGTTATGTCTGTATGTCCTTTTTGCCCCACATTGCCCAGTATTTTAAGGATCTCCAAAAGGAATTTGTTCATCTATAGAGGTAATGTCATGCAGCTTCCTAAGGAAAAAATTTCCCCTATGGAAACAGTTGAAGTGACATTCTAATTAGATTCTATAATTAGACAAAAAAAAAAAAAAAAAAAAAAACAAACAGATGAATGCTAAAGAAGACACTTCATCTCAAAAAAAACAGCAAGGTTAATAGAGCTGTTTGGGGAGAATATTATCAAAATACCCACTGGCACTCTGGGAAATTTTTTTACATATAGTGAATACAGTGATTTTTAAAAATAAATTTCACCAATTTAAAGGTGCCTGTTATGATTACATTTTAACATTTATAGAACGTTTTTGGTGGTACTGGGAATTGAACCCAGGGACTTCACACTTAGCTGCATACCTAACCTTCAGCCTTTATTTTTTCGAAACATGATCTCACTGTCATTGAGTTGCCTAGGCTGGACTCAACTTGCAGTCCTCCTGCTTCTGTCTCCCAAGTTCTGGGGTTACAAGTGTGTGTCATTACACCTGCCTTCTACAATTACTGTATTTTATAAACAACAATGGCTTTTACTTTCTGTAGATCAGGTGAAAGAGGGCTGCATTTGTCATCATGGGCATGTGTTCAGACCTGCTCGTTATTCCTTGTTGGATAGCCTGGCAAACACAACCTGTTAGTATTTCAGTCACTATACCTTTTAAGACCATTTGGGGAAGGAATGTGCATCCCGATTCTTTTTTGAATGTCTTATGCTGACAATACCTGGTAAGTTAAAAAAAAGTACTTTCATCTGAACTTGCAGAATAGAGTGTTTTCAAGAAGGTTCTGGACATAATTATGCAGCACTCTTTTCAGAAATGCTGCATCACCAGCATGCTTGAAGGCAGAGGACAATCTATGTAAATCCTTATATATTTTCTACATATTAGTACATTAGTCTATTTTTAACTATTATTCTCATTTTCCTAAATTCTGGTGAGTGAGTCATGCATCCACAGAGCTTTCATTTAGTGTCATTGTCTAAGGACCTAGTAAAGAGATTGTATTAGGGGGATTTTAGGGACTACACCAAAAAGACTTTATGAGATTCCTTAAAAAGTATTTCTTTAAAAATGAAGTGTGGTAAAAAAAAAAAAAAAAAAAAAAAAAAAAAAAAAAAAAAAAAATGAAGTGTGGTAGACATATGTATTAGTGGCCCCACCCAATAATCATTCTATATTCACATCCTTTGTCATGTGACCTTGCACCAGGAAGTGGAGTCTATTTCTCCACTCCTTGGACCTGGGATAGGCTTGTGACCTGCTTTGACCAACGAAATAAAAGGATGGTGTGGCCATTTCTGAGACAAGGCCTTGAGAGGTCTGCAAACTTGTATGTTCTCTTAGAATGCTGCTGTTATCATGCAAACACGGGGTAGCCTAATGGAGGATGAGTCATGTTGTGGAGAAGAGTCCAGTTGTATGTGAGAAAACTCAACTGAGAACACTAGAGGAACTAATCCTATATATAGCTGATTGAAAACTTGTGATTGTGCTCATCCAAGAATAGCAGAACTGCCCAACTGGACTGCAGACTAATAAAAAATAAAAATATGTATTGCTTAAATCACTGAGAGAGGAAGTGGTTTGTTACACAGCAATAACTAACTGATACATGGGGGAGAACATATACTTCTCACATAAAAGCAGGTCAGCTTGAAGTTCACATCAAGATGCTTTTTCTTAAAGATGTTTTGAATCTGTTCAATCCCACATATTATCTATTTCTGCATTTCCTAAGAGCAGAGGCACTAAAATTCTGGATGACAGGCTGCTTTTGAGATATTTTCAACTTAGTTGGAATCAGGATTTGCCAGAAATGTCGTGAGACAGCTTGTTTAAGTGAGATTTCCTGCTCAGTTTCTTTTTTTAAAAGAAAAGGAAGAAAGAGAAAAATAATGATTTTTGGATGGGGTTTATCTGTGCTGGACACATTTGGACATGTAGCTGAAGGGAACTAATCTGAAAGTATTGTAAAGTTCTTTAGAAACTTTGGCAAAGTGTTAAACTACCTGAGAATTCTTAAGATTGATGCTTAAAGTGTGATTCTAATTTAGTAATACTCACATCAGAAGTTGCTCTGATAAATCAACTTATTACTCCTTATAAATGTTCTGCTTACAGATTGTTCTGTCATCCTATAGCTGTTATTTTATTTAAGGTAGATACATTCTTTCACTATCAAGCTTGTTAATTATTGGAAGATTGTCTCCATTTCTTTTTGGGCTCCCACTGAAAGGTGAGTTTTAGCCAACTTACTATTCAGTTAATATTTCAGATTTCAATTTTCCAATTCAAACCAGGGAACCAGAGAATGGTATGAATAAAACTTGAGCTATAGGTGCACATTTAGAAAAAAGAAAGAGCAAAGGATGAATATGTATGAACCTTATTTAAAATGCCATATTTATGAGGAGAGGAAAAATATTGGAGCCTCACTTTCCCTTTACATATTTTCAAAACACCACATGGGATTGAATGGGACCAAGTGAAAAGTATAAAATGTGTTGATGTGGTGGGTGTTTCAGTGTGTCAGTGCAGTGAAAGTTGACGACTTGAATCCTCTGTAGCTTGTGGGTAGGAGGACACGCAGAGGCTTTAGATACAGGGAAAGACATGAGCTCTCTTGTGACTTATTTTAATTAGCCATTTTTCAGGATGCATGTCCTCTTTCTGTGTCAGTACAGTATCTTTCATCCTGGAGCCAGGAGTGCAAAGGCTAAAAGGTGCTCCTCGGTGCGCCCAGCCACAGAGTTGCGTTTGCCTCTCAGAGTCTCTCCTGCCTCTGTGCCTGCACTGAAGCCAGTGGTGATGATGGGAAAGGGAAGAAAGTGCGGAGGAAATGCTCAGCTCTAGGGATTTTAACTTAACCAGCATTTATCTCACTCATTCTGTTACCAGGCCTCTATTCGGCCATGAGAAGTCTAAGAAAGAGGTGAAAGAGAAGAGGCTGACACTTCCCATCCCAGGGACTCCGTGTCTTGTTCGAACCATGAGAAATCACATATGTACACAGAAATATGTCAAGGCAAAGGTTCAGTGCTTATGACAAAGGTTCTGGTTAAATACGGTGTATACAGCTGTTCCTTGGGGGAGATGGCAGTAAACATGAATAGCATAGATCCATGTTATTAGCAGAGAAAAGTCTTGAATGCATAGGTTTGAGGAAAAAAACTTGTGTCAAGCTATGATCTACAACAAAATAGTGTTTGCTATTACTATAAGCCAACTAAAAGACTATATATTTCTATCTTGTAAGTATAAAAATGCATAGGAAATGGTTGGGTTGACATACACAAAATAGTTTCCTCAGGGAAGGCACAAGGATATGGGGAAGGCAGGGTGCGGGAGGTGCTTGTGTATCTTGTTATTGTAACACATTTATATATTAATTGCACTAAAATATATTAAAATAAGTAAAGTATGGGTATAAAATTTGTCAGTATTTAGCCTTCTTGCACCATTCACACATATATGAGGGCTTTTACCTTCAAACTCCTTATTTCTTGGTTGGAGAACAGAAATAGATAGAATTCATGTTTTAATAAAATGAGGTATGTTCTTTTCTTGATTTTATAATATTTTCTTTTGGGTACTGCACTGCAACTGTCTCATTTTTTTCTTCCCTTTCCTGGTCTTTCTTCTTCCTTCCCAATTTCATTAATTGGGTGTTCTCTAAAGTTAGTCCTAAGTCCACCTACCATCTTTCTAGAAATTTTAACCCATCCCATAGAACCAAAAATAACTACTGACAGAATGAGTTTCTTAACTCCTACTTCCCGATTCACTTTTTAACCTCAGTTACACATCTCTCCTTCTATATTTTCCAAAACTTTGGGTCAGCTTTTCTAGACTCAAAGTACCTTCAAAAGCTTGTTTATTCTAACTTGTTGATTTCTGCCAAAGATGTTGCTCTTCTCCAAAGTTCTTAAAAGGTTAGTGTATTCTGTAATTCCTCCTTTTCCATTTTCCTTACCATTCACAATGTCCCATCCTTTCTAATGTCTTTTGAATCCATAGCTTCATCTCTGTTTTACAGAGCTCAGTTTTTTATAACAAATAGACTGGGTAGTATAAACAATAAACATTCATTCTCGAAGTTCTAGAGGCTAAAAGTCCTAGGTCAGGGTGGCAGACTGATGATTTTTTGTATTATTTTCACATGATGGAAAGGAAGGAGAGAGCGAGCGAGAGAGAGACAGACAGACAGAAAGAGAGATTTTTATAAGGATATTAATTCTATCATGGTAACTATACCTTCATAATGTAATTATTTCCTAAAGGATTCACTTCCACATATAACCACATTGAGCACTGGATTTCACATAGACATTTTGGAGGGACACTCAGTGCTTGCATAATCCCTGTTTGTACATTACTTATTGTATTCTTTCATCTAAAAGCACAACCAAAAACAACTAGAAAATTAAGGTACTTCTATCAATAAATGAGGGCTTCCAAATGTTTATTTATTCACTGGCTTTGTCCTATTCATGAAGGTAATTTTTATTTAAATTGCATGTTTCCCAGTTTTTCACTCTTGATCATTCTTTAGTCCCCAAGAATTTACCAAGTAGCAGTTTTACAGTCAGCCAGGGGAGATATAATATACATACAAGACATGGGCTATTCTTAAAGAATTAACTGATGAAAAAAATCATCAATATATAAAAGATATAGTTTGAAGTAAATTTCACAGTAGCATAGAATACCCACAAAAGAGTCACCTGCCCTTGTGGAACTTTTACTGAAGTGCAGGAAAATAGATTCTAAAGAAGAAACCAAATTTTTAACATAATTTCTCAAGGTAATAAATGCTACAAAAAATACAGGGTGATATGACAAAAAGAATCTAGGAGTAAAGTTTATCTAGAAATATCAGGAAAGTTTTTATGGATTGAATGTTGCATGTTTCCCAGAGTTTCATGCATTGAGAGCTGGGTCCCCAAGGACACCATGGGAGTGGATGGAACCTATAAGAGCTGGAGCTAATGGGAGGTCATTATCCAGGTCCATGCCCTGGGAATGAAATACTGCTCTACCTGAGTGAGTACTTCTGATGGAAAGTTGTTATGCAAATCTGACCCTGGCCCCATCCAGATCTCTGACTTCCTATTTCAAGATGTGCTCTCTTCCTCCCACATTTTCCCACCGTTGTGACATCATCCATCATCTGCCATGGGTCTTTACTGGCCTGAGCTGATGCAGGTGCCACACCTTTGAACCTCTAGGACTGTGACCTAAATTAACCTCTTTTCTTTACCAATTTAATCTCCCTTAGGTATTTTGTTAAGAATCATGAAAAACTAATATGGAAGAAGGCCCTCTGAAGAGTTGGTATTTGAGATAAGACCTGAATACTAAAAAGTGCAAACTATGAAAAAACTTGAATAGAGAGGGTCACAGGGTGAGTTCACTCCAAGAACAGAAGCTCAAGATGGATATGAGCTTGATGTGCTTAAGAAGTTCCTGGGTAGAAGAGACGCTTGGGAATACCAAATAAACAAATTGAGTTTTATTGAATGCTGTGAATCAGAGGTGTTGACAGGTAAAGATCTCAGGCAGGACTTGTTTCCTCAGGGAAGTTCTTTGAGGGAAATTTCATGAATGTGTTCTCTATGGCGAGGACATTTCTAAACACACAGACCCAGCAGCACCTCTCCAAAATCCTCCTGATTCTCCTTAAACACACATTTCCATAGAGTAGAATTTAAGTCAAATGCATAAGCTGGGAAAAGAAAGAGGAATTTACCAGGGAAAGGAAGAGCTAAGCGAATCAACAACATTTTCCTAATTGGTTTCCAGAGGCATTTGTCTATGCGAGAATGAGATGTTTGATATTCTGGTTGAGTAAGTTCTTGATTCCAGGTCATCAATTATGATAATAGAACAAATCAAAAAGTTTCCAGCAAACAGAAATTCTTCATTTCCTGGCTCTTACTCAACTTTATTGATTGTACCATAAGGTACAACTATAAATTTCATGTAGAAATGCTAGAAAAGCTTTTGGCTGGGCTCTTCACTCTCTCTAATTTCAAATATGGTTCGAGGTGCCCAGGACAATTTGGATCATTCATCCCACCCTCTCCTCTGCCTGTAGACAGTCAGGTGCTTCATAAATAAAATTGTCTTCACTTTTGTTATAAGAGAAATGGTTGATCATATATGTTACAAAAGAATTGGGAAGTACAGCATTCATTTTCTTCCAAAATATCTCTTTCATTGTTTTCTAAAATGCTAAAACAATAATCATTAAAACACCTTCCTTAGCACTGTAAACATAGGTCTTTTCATAAATAAATATGTCCTCCTAGTAGACAAAGTAGATCCCTGGGCATATGACTTATTCATCTCTCAATACAGGTTTATGTGAATGTACATGGAGAAACAGTATGGAGTAGTAAAACTACAGAAGGTTTGGGTCCAAAATCCTAAGTCCAAGGCTAGAATTCTCCTTTCATGAGCTGTGTGACTTGGTAAGTTGCTTAATTTCTATGAACCATAGTTTATTTTTCTGCTAATGCTGAAGATCACTGGAGTGTTCAATGAGTATATGTTGTAGCTTTGTAGATGTTAAAGCACAAATTAATGTGAAGTATTGCTAATGTAGTCAGTAGGTTAGTGGAGATTTACTTTTTTGTGTGTAGTACCGGGGATTAAATCCAGGGCCTTCACACTGAGTTATATCCTCAGCCCTTTATTATTTTATAGTTTGAACCAAATTCTCCCTAAGTCATTAGCTTGCCAAGGCCGGGCTCAAACTTGTGATCCTCCTGTCTCAGCCTCCCATCAGAGTGCTGACATTATAGGCATTCACCACCATGCCTGGCTGAAATTTACTTTTTTTTTTTTTTTTTTTGGTGGGTACCAGGGGTCGACCTCAGGACCTCACACGCCAGCAGGCTCCCATGCCGCTGAGCGATATCACCAGCCCTTTTCTCGTATATGGGTTCCGGGAGTCGAACTAGGGCCCTTGCACTTGCCAGGCAGGCATTTATGCCGCTGAGCCATCTCACCGGCCCTGAAATTTACTTTTAAATTCCATTCCATCATCATTTCAGAAGGGATTAGAATTCTGAAAGGATTTTATACAGCAAAATCCTGTGACCTTTGGGTAAAATTAAGATATAATAAAAACAATGTTTAGTGATTACTTATGATGTACTGGAGAAGATACTAAGATACCTTTGTAACAGCCTGAACAGATGCTTGCACCCAAAATACAGTCCGAAGTATCAGGATTATATAAGTTAATTTATTTCTTCAAGATCACGTATTAGTAAGTAGTAGAGGTATTTAGAGTTCCAGTGCTTATGTATTCAGTAATCTTACCTTAGCTCACCACAGTACTATGCTGGACTATGAACAGAAGCCAAGGTTGTAAAATTTGAGAAATGTGAACTTGAGGCAAGTACCTATGAGTGATGGGGTTTTAGAAAAAGTGCTCATTTGGATAGGAGAGCATGTTAGAAATTAAGTCTATTCCTTTTGAGTTTTCTTGCAAGTATCACTTTGCAAATATACATCACTTATTTCAGCCCTAATATCTTTCTTGCATTGTATATTGGGCACCAAAATGAAAAAATACCTTCAAATCTCCATTGTCTCCTGCATAATTCCCCCTTAGCTGTATTCTGTAACTTTCATCTAAAGTGAGAACATCAAGGCTTTTGTCATGTTTCCTGAACTTATTCTCCTTCACAATTACCTAATTTTTTCCTCTGAACCATTTACATGATACTCCTGACTCTCTAAGCTGCCACTTACAAGTCAGTAATTTTTCTGAGACTCAGAAGTGATCTCTTTCCAGAACTCCATTTCAGATACTAGCTCAAGACTAGGGCTATAGTAGGTAATAGATAAATATTCATAGATGGATTGTATTTAAGTGGTTTGGGATGAGAATCAATATAAACATCAATTTCTCTATACCAAACACTTGATTTTACTTAGCCTATTGGTATATTTTTCCCACCCTTCAGTGTTAGTATTTTCTACATTCTTAAATAGAATGCGGAAAAGGTAGGAAAAAACAATTCTTCTAACACTCAAGATACAGATAGCCTTTGGATATCTTAAGTGGTTTATCCCTACTTTGATGACTGATTGGAGACTTCCTTCCATAAAGGGGTACATACCCTTTTAAAAGTAGCTCCTTCTTGAACTCTCAGCATTGAGATTTCTCATAGAAATCCCTTTATAAACCTTTAGCTGAAATGTTCTTATTAAGAAGTTCACCCTAGCTTGGAGAGCATCTTTGTGTTAGGAAATTCTGAAGAATGCCATAGCTTTCCTGCTAATTATACTTCTTATGCAGTCTATTTCTTCTTTAAATATGAGAAACATTTCTGTTTAATATTTGGATCAAAAATTCTTGGGGAACAGAGATCATATCTACTTGAGGTCATCTCTTCTAAAATGTTTCAAGGCCTACCTATTTTATAGAATCCTACTCAAGTCTAATTTTCTTTAGGGAACTTGTTCTGAATACTTCTGCCCAACTGCATAAATTTTCCTTCTCTAAATTCCTCTTGTATTTTAAATCAGTACTATTTGCTTCATGCTCTTAATTATTTGAAGTGTTTTATCTTCCAAACAATGATTTCATGTCCTTTAAGATCAAGGCCATGAATTGACTTTTCCATGCATTTCCTGTACTGCTTAACCAAAGTTTGGGGGAAAAGTGTTCATTTTCCAGTAAATGATGATGAATGAATTGCATACATGCATGAATGAATGAATTTCTCTCCTTGTGACTGCATAGCAGCGTGGCATTTATAATTTCTCCCTTGGCATTTCAGTTGGCTTAGTGGCTTTTTATTGGATAATTACTGCACAAATTATTTCTATATCTCTCAGCCACCATTTAAAAAGTCAAATTTAGAGAGCAGAATGACTGTATATTAGCAGAAACATTTTTCCTTTTCTCAAGAAAACCCAGCCTCTTAGAATCTTCTACCTGTGTCTGAGAATCTGCACTCTCTCACTAATAAAAATGATTGAAAACAGCCTTGAAAATACAAAGTGCCATATAAATGCTAACTGAGGCAATAATAAAACAGTAATAATAACTGTTTGCTGATAAACGTCACATTTAAGCCCAGGGGAGACGTTTTGCATGGGGAAAGCACAGTGGGTCCTGTGCTTGTCCCTGGGCCATGGCTCACTTTGAATCACACTGTTCTCCCTCCATCTGGACACTGTCATTCAGAATGGTCATGAAATAGTACTGGTATGTAAAATTATTGTCATCATCCACAGTGTAGAAAGCAATGTGTTGCCAAGTAACCCATTCCCTGACAACTGCCGGGATTACCTCACTCAAGCTGATCATTTAGAAAACAAATGGTTGTAGGAGGGAGTGCACAAGGATTCCTCATCAGCTGTTGCCCACGACTAAGTCCCTCATGCAGCTGCAGCCTTCACTCCAGTTTTCATTAGCACTGGGCTGATGTCTATCAAAGAACGAATTCAGCTGGACCCAGGGGAGCTGTCCGCCAACATGGTGGGATTTGAGAGGCTATGGGAAGTCTCTCTACCATGAACCTACTGTGTGTATCTGAACCTTTTTCACATGAGAAAGATGAAAGCAGGGGAAGAGGAGATGAGGCTCAAGGCAGAGATCAAGGGGAGATGAGGAGAAGAAAGGAATTCTGTCAGAGGGTAAAACACAAACCTAGCACTGAATTCCTGAAAGTGATCAAGAGGATGCTTTATAGGAAGACATCATTCTTAGGATACTTTGGGTAAAAAAGGAGGATAAAGCACTCTGAAACATGGATTGTCAAAATCGAAGAAAAGAAATATAAGTGAGAAAGAAAGGCCAAGGCGTGGGGAAGATCGTGTTTCCCACACTGGTTTTGCATGGATGTTGTTCCTCCTTTGTGAAACTTTGCAGCCAGAGAAATTATTCTCATTCTCCTCTGCAGGCCTCTCTGCTTCTGCTCAAGTACCTCATGGTGCTGCCCTTGATCCTCTCCTTTTTTCTCTGGAGTCAAATGAACCTGTCTATTTTTCTATGTCTCTACTGCTGCCACTACAGTTTACCTTTGGGCCACATGCACACACTCCACTTATCCAAAAAGACTAATTACCTTACACTTCTACAAATTTGTTTCTTGTCCCCAATTTTCTCCCTATAGTTTCCATAAGTGCATATGTAATTTATTATAAAGAATTGTTTCATGTAATTATGGAAGCTGAGAAGTTCCATAACTTTCAGTCTGAAAGCTAGCAAAGCCAGTGGTGTAGTTCAAAAGCCTCAGGACCAGGAGAACTGAGGAAAAGAGAATGTAGATGTCTCAGCTCATTTGGTCTGGGGGAGAGAGAGAGAGAGAGAGAGAGAGAGAGAGAGAGAGAGAGAGAGATCTTATTCCTCTTTTTCTTCTAATCAGGCTCTGCCTGGATTGAATGATACTCATCCACATTGTGGAGGGGCAAATGCTTTACTCAGTCTACCAAGTCAAACACCAGTCTCTTCTAGAGACATTCTCCCAGACATACCCAGAAATAATATGTGAGCAGCTGTCTGGAAATATATGACTTAGTCAAGTTGACAGTAAAAGTAATTATCGGGCCGGTGAGATGGCTCAGTGGCGTAAGCGCCTGCCTGGCAAGTGCGAGGGCCTGAGTTCGACTCCTGAAACCCACATATGGAAAAAAAAAGGGCCAGTGATATCGCTCAGCGGCACGGGCATCTGCTGGCGTGCGAGGTCCCGAGGTCGACCCCCGGTACCCACCAAAAAAAAAAAAGTAATTATCATAGTGAGCAAGACATGTGACATGTAAAAGAATGATCAAAAATGTGGTGAATGTTTACATTTAAAAAGTCAGTTTAATAAAAGACACATTGCAATTAATCTCCCTCAAAATACTCACTACTGGCTTTCATCACATACTTGTCACTTTTTTCTATCTTTCACGAGTGTCTTTAGTTGCACTAGCATGACTGCCTCAGTGTCCTCAACTGATTAAAAATGCTTATCTTTCACAATCATTTTGACATTGAAGAAGAGCCAGAAGTCAGACAGTGCTAGATTCTGTGAATAAGGTGAATGAGTACACACCGTAATGTTTTTATTTAAGATAAATTGCCATACATGTTTTGAATCAATTCAGGACATCGAGGAAACCAAGACAAGATATGAAAGAGGACTTCCAATACTGCTTCAAAAAATAGAAAGAATAATGAGATAAATGTGTTCAAAATGAGGGCAAGTATTTGAGGAGGATTAATGGGAAGGTGTCTTCTACTGTAATATTTTTAATATAATCATTCACTACAATTTTATAAATCACAGCATGCTTGTTGAGTTCATTCCCTCCTCTTTGTTCTCAGTTTCACTCCTAAAGATCCACACACAAACTGTGACAGTTCTATGCTGTTTACTTCTCAGTCAACATGCTGGTGGCAGATTTTTTTGACGTTAAAGTCTACTTCTTGGGTAGAGACAGGGTTTCAGAAAGAAACTGAGTTTAAGTGAAGGTGCTCTAGAAAGCAAAAGCAGAAAGCTTTTATTTATTATTATTATTATACCTTTCATGCCTGAGATCAAAGATACAATGATTTTGTAATATAGGATTATGTTGTGGCTTTCAGTGGTATACTATTTTGGTATCCCCATATTTATTTTCCTGAATTCTTAGTGGTTCTGTCACCATGAGGAAAGCACCTGAGTGCTTATGCTCCGTGGTATTAAGGAAGTAGGCTGCTGGAAGGAATGTGGAAGATGCATGCCTTGCTGGGGGATGCAGGCCCGAAGGGTAGAATGAGCTGTGGTAGCTGCCAAGAAGAGAGAAGAGCGAAAGCAACCTGTAATTCTGCCTCCTCTACTCTCCACCGCCAGCAAGAAGCATAAAGACTTTTGTAAGGCCTATGACTTCTGCAAGACAATGGCCAATATTTAATAAGTAGTCATTATTTATAAAAGACACCATATGCTATCTCTAGTGTGCATTTTAAGTCCCCATTTAGTTATACTTATTTTTTAAATTATAGATAAGAATATTGAGGAACATGATATGGTAGACACTTATTTTTTCCGCTGCCAATTGTCTACCCATTTCTATTCCTGCTAGTGTTTTCATCTGGTGATAATTTCAATCACGCAGTCCTGTTTCTCCTGCCTGAAGTCTAGACAGGTGGTCGAGGCTGTTCAGTCAAAATATTCTACTCCACTGATGAGGCATCCAAACTTCCCCTGCTATCCAGATTACCAAAGACCCTCCTCAGGGATTTATGCATCACTTTGAAAGAGAATGTGTCTCTCCTCCAAAGAGGTGAAGAGACGGGACAGATGAACAGACTCAGATTCTTATGGCTACCTCTGCTGCCATGTGCAATGAATCTCTTGAAACAAAAGCCAGGAAAGGAAGTAGAGACAGGATGAACTCCATCCTGTTCATACTCTCGTCTCGTTCAGGTCTCTGCCCAGATATCACCTTCTTTGGCTATTTGGTAAATCAGCAGCTACTCTGGTCCTGCCTGATCCTGTACTGTTTTTCCCCATAGTGCTCATCACCATCTGCCATGCTATATTTAGTGATGTGTCTGTTCGTTCATTGTTATATCTTCAGCACCTAGAACAGCTCCTGGCCCAAAGTGAGCCCTCAGCCAATGTTTGGATGAGTCATTTGAAACCCAGTTCTGACTAGAACAACCCTTTATTTGTGCATTTCCTAGTCATGCAGGCTGATACCAATACACAATCTCAAGTTGAATATCTGTAACTTGGAAATAAGAGCCTTGACTAACGGGTGGCATCCTGTGTTTGGAACCCTGTAGCTGGTACATGGCAGAGCCAGGGGTGACCTGGGTCTTACAGACCCCAAAATATTACTTTTCTGGATGCAAGCACTCCTTTTGGAGTATGATCCATTTACTACCAGGTGCTTCAGCCTTGGGAATTTCGAGAGAGACCTTTCTCCCAGCAGCTAACACATTCAACATGTGGGAGAGAGAAAGACAAAAGAAGCAGTAATAGGTGACAAAAAACAACTTTATTTTAGAATGGATTAGGATACGATGCTTTCCTATGATATCCTTTTGTCCAAAGTGCCTTAGTCAATTTACTTTTTCACTGGGACTGCCTATCAATGAAGATTTTTAATGATTTATTTGAACTCTCCCAGGTGTTAGCTGAGGCTGAGTTTACAAAATAAAAAAAAAAAAAATATCTTCAAAGATCCCTAGGGACAGAGATGTCTATGATGACCACAGAAACTTTATAACCTTTCTCTGTGTATGTGGGAAGATGTAGGCAGGACTTTTCCTGGCTGAGGCTGGAATTATGTGTCAAGAGATAGATTATTCCATATACATTTGAAATAAAATATATGACTAAACTAAATTTTAGTTATGGATATTGATTTTATTGACTAAACTCTCCTCCTTACAAACTCCTTGGTTTGTCTAACAGAAATGTTACCATTTGACCAGGGTAAACTGGAATGAGGCCTACAAGTCATGCACTGAATGAATAAGAAGGATGAAGACTTTTCTCCTTAGAAGGAATGTGCAAAATGAAGACATCAGCACAGTGTGTCCTCTTTGTCCCCAGGATCTCATCCCTATGAGTTTTTCTTCTCGTGCAGGCTTCTTTTTCCCCTATCAGTATCTGTTTTTAGATTTCTCATTTATACTAAGCTATACATGACTAAAATCAGTCTAAATCATACCTCTCACAAGGGAGGTCTGAACACAGGGGAGAACGCTATTCAAGCAAAAAGTATGCATTTCAGTGGGAGAATTGCAAGCGCAGACCAACTGGAGATCAGTAGGAGTCACCAAGATGCTCATCTTGCCCTTGAAGTCTTCTAATGCCAAAGGATTTCAATCAGTTCATTGCACTGGACACAGAAGTTATTTTTCTATTCAAATGAGGCTAGAGATAGTACTTCATCCACTTTAAACACATCAGCATTTAGGCTGTAAGGTACTTTAAAGGAGCTTGCAGCTATGGGAGTACATTGCTTATGTGTGAGTCCAGTGGGAGGAGAAGGGGAGTTGAGGCCAGTGGGGTGAGGATACAGTTTTCATTTAGGACAAGGCACAGTGTGCTGGGATGCTGGATGTCAAAGGTGACAAATCCTGTCCTGACCTGACTCACACTGAGAGGAGAAGTCAGCCTGTTCTCCTGCTGGAGGCTTCTTCATGCTGCTGGATGAGTCAGGACATCAAATCATCTTGTGTCTTTTATTTCCCATCTCCAGCGACTTTCCTGCTGATCTGTCTTAATAGACTTCGCAGAACCATACCCTTGATCATGTCACACGCCCATACACACTCTTTCTGGCCAGGATATACCCCCACTGCTAGTACCTACAGTGAATTCCCTCTGTTGCTGCCTCCTTGATTGGTAAAACCATTTTTCTCCTGAAGTATAAAATCTTTTATAGCCTCGCATCAGTCTATCCTGAGCTGTGCCATTTACTTAACCCTTCTAATCATTCACTTGAAAAATTAAAGCAGTAAAGTAGATCCTACTGTATAGAATTATTCTGAGGATTGAATCACCCAATAAAAATAGATAAGGATAGACCTCCTGAGGTGTGTTAGCTTCACTGTGAGTGAGCACTCAATGAGTGCTCTTAGTGGTAGGGATAGAGACACAAGGGTTATTCTGTTCTTTTTTTCCACACCCTCTCCACACATTCTCCTTAACCATTTTCTTCCATCCCAAAGAGGAAAGCATTGCCAGGTGGGTCAGAGGCCAGTGCTCGCTTGGTGTCATATTTTCCCAGTGGGCAGGCAACCGTACCAAGTTTCTGATTTCTGTCTATCATTTCACCTCTTATTCATAGACAAATCCTTGGCTCTTAGGAAAAGCAAGCCACAACTCTCTTTTCTATCTTCTAGAGAAGACTGATGTATAAAGCCAGCAGCTTGCTTTTTCTGTGTCTCTTCAAACATCTGTGATTCTCTACTCCTAAACTTTGGGGCTGAGAAGGGCGCAGAAGAACCCCTTAAAGCTTCATGACATGCTTCCATTTACCTTTCTCCAAACAGACCTGCACTGAAGTCTCAGGGACTTCTTCAGCTATTAACAGATGGTGATTTTTAGCATATTGTATTATTGTTTTCTCATGGGACCAGCTCTCCCAAAAACTCAGCAAGAGGATGGAAACTGTCTAAGGTAGAATTCTAGTTGATCACTTTTTCCACGTGAAACCATCAAACCCAATGCTGTACTTTTTTAATCCTATGACCTCCATCATTACTCCCTTTACCATTATTATACCAGCCAAACTATACCTCCTTATGCCCGAAATAATAAAGATCCTCAATTTGTATTTTAAATAGATCATTCTGGTGAGGGAAATTAAACAAGAAATCAAAAATCGATATAATAAATAATGAGAATATGAGAATGAAGAGAACAAAGAGATGGTAGGGCATGGAACTAACAGGAATGAGGAAGGAATCCAGAAAAATTTCTAGACATAAGGAATGTATAGTGGTGCCACTGTCAAACAGGAAACCCGGGGAATAATTGCATTTGGGCAAAAAGTCACATGCCACTTAAGAGAACTAGACTATATTAATGATTTTAGTCTGTAGATAAAGCCATAGATTCCTTTCTATAGATCAAAATCCTGGGATAAGTTTCTTTCTGCAATATGTTCTGGGTAACATGTTTCGCTATCTTAGTCATATTAAATGTGCATATTTTACAACTTTTACATTCCTTTGTTTGTACTAAAAATTCCCTAGTGTTGAACATTATTTTGGTAAACCAATTCACAAACATATATCAGTGACCAATAATAACCAGTATTAGCTTGCCTTTTTTACTAGTATTTTAGGAACATGAATTCAACTCAAAAAATTCTAGTAGTAGAATTTTCTAGTTCTGATTAAAATATTGGTGGACTTTTAAAGGCCCCTCCATAAATGTGTGTGCATGTGTAGATATATAATACAGTGTATTTTGTAAAGCTGCACCACAGTAGTACAAATGTAATGCCTACATTTTTAATAGTAGGGTGGGCTGTGTTGTTTCTTCTCGCATTCATTGTTGTCTCTGCACACAGAGTAAGAAACAAATTCGTTTCTTTCTCCCTCCTTCCATCTCTCTGTTTCCTTCTCTCTTTCCTGTTTTCCTCCCTTCCATTCTTTCTTTCTGGTTGATTCTGTACAATGTCTGCACCAATAATAACTTCTAATTAAACATTCAGTGTTCTTTCTTTTTTAGAAAGTATCGTATTTTATAAGCAATTTTAAAGTCATATGTAATCTGATTAAATAAGTCTGATATATTTGTATTTTCTTTTAATTTATTAAGGAGCTATTGATTTCTTGGTTGGTCAATATCAGCATTTGTTAAGCTGAAGTTATTGTTCATCAGTCAAGTACAGCCTTCCAAATTAAGTTATTTAAAAATTATTAACTATAGATATGTCCATACACACATTCTTGAGCTTTATTTTATTAACCCACATATTGAAGCAGAATTCATGCTTAGTCTCACAAATAGGAAACATTTATTCAACATATTCTGTAAACTCATAGATTACCTTACTCAATATAAACTTTTGCTTGTAAGGAATGTTTCAAGGGTGATGCCTTAGAACACTTACTAAAGTTCAGTGTTGGAGACCCAAGCCTGATGCAGTATTCCTGTGGGTGACAAATTCCTGTGATATAGGACCTGAGAATGTATTTGCTATCAGTTCACAGCAGTGACTGTGCTTGTGGCTTTAGAACATTCTTTCTTCAGATATTTATGTGATTATTTTATTGCCACATGATTCCATGTAGAATCTCCTGTCCTGGAATGTCCTTCCCCTAGGTCCTCTTTCAAAAAAGCAAATAGATGTGTAAGACTCATTGGATAATCTTTCTATGAAAGCTAACAGAAGGAGGAGAGAAATCCTTTAATATTAGACAACCGTAGCATAGATAGAGTAGCAGCAGAAGGCTGTGATAATGTTCTGCCAGCTGGGTTCTGAGAAGACACTTACCATAACTTTTCCCATATTTTGATAATGAAAGGGCAACATTTGGAGAATTCAATACTGGAAATGCCCAAAATGCAACAAAACATGAAATATTAGGGCCATGCCATTAGCTAGGCAAATGATGAAAAAAGTGATAGCTTCAACTATTTTATCACAGTAAAATAATATAAAGGTTTCATCAGTATGAAAACTAATAAAAAAGATAAAAGTGTTCTTGTAAGGAGAGGCAGATACATTGTTATGGTTTTTATCTAGATGTTCTTCCAAAGACTCCTGCAGTCATAGGCAGGACTTTGGGATACGATTGGATCACGGGGTGTGATACTCATCAGTGGAATAATCCACTGATGAGTTTAGAGCTAAATGTGATTTGGGAAGTGAAGCCTGGTTGGAGGAGGTGGGTCACTGGGGGGTGTTTTGGAGATGTCTCCTTTCCCTCCTCCCTTCATTATTCTCTGCTTCCTGTCTGCCAGCCATGAATTGTTTCTCCTCTGCCATGCTACTCTACCTTGGATCCGGACAACTATGGACTAAAACTTCTACAAACTGTGAGCCAAAAATAAATTGTTCCTCCTTTAAGTTGTAGGTGTAGGGCAGGGGTGGGGAGCCTATGACATGCGTGCCACAGTGAGCAGTTTGTGTCTTCGAAAGCTCTAAAAGTCGCCATTACTGGTGTAGGGGATTGTGTCTTAGCAACAAAAATGTAGGTAAGACATATTTTCTACTTTGAACTGTGTCTCTTCCATCAAATTTTCTGCTCATTTTGCTAAGGTGCATGGGGGAGTTGTACCATGGTGAAACATTGTGAGGAGATCCATTTCTACTCCCACTTTGTTATTATATTATTAGGCTGTTAAGTATGGACTATAAGTATTAAAGGGAACAAGAAAGGAAGTACGGACAGTTCAAGGTTAACCAAATTCCATGTTGGAAATTTTGGATTTTACTGATAGTAGAAGAGAATAAATTAATACTGTATTTCATCATCATGACCATCCTGACCATCACCTTTATCAGTATCACTGCTGTAACTACCACTATTAGCAGCAGCGTCTTCACCATCATATTCAGTCCTGCCGTCACCACAACCACCACAGTGTCTTTTTATCTTCCCTTATGTCCAGCTCTTTTTTACACTATCCCATCACGTTGCCCTCTGCTTTACAGAAACTCACCATCAATCTCCAGTGCTATAAGCTTTTATCTTGCTCCATTTTCTCCCAAAAGAATACCACCTCTTTTACACACAGACCAAAACCCACTACCTTCTGACATTTCTTCCTAATAGTCCCAACACATAGTGTTCCCCTATCCTTTGAATTTTGTTGTATCATTTTTAGCCATAATAATGATCTTCTAGGAAGGATTGCTATTTGTGTAAATGACTTATTTCTTTCAGTGGAGAGAATGACTGTCTGATTCTGAGGTCATTGCTGCTGGAGGGGCAATAACTTAATAGGAACAGTAGCCTGCCCTGCGGGTGTCCCAGATAGAACTGAAGAGAGATTCAGAGATGCCTGAGTGCTTCCCCAAGTCTGGGGACGTCTAGACAGAAAAAAATGACTATCAACTCTGTAGAACAGTTTTTGTGTGTGGGTGTTGGTGCAGCAGAGACACAGGAGTAGGGAAGGAAGGAACAGGATTCCTTGTGGCATGGTGTCTCCCTACTTATGCTTAATAATAAGCACTTTGAAAGGGGGGATCTGTTGCGGATCAGGGTTCCTACAGAACCAGGTGGTAAAAAGCTAATGAAATCTAAATTATTTTATTGTGGCAAATTCGTGATATTGATTGCTGAGTCCTATGAACACCATTATACAATCATTTATTACACCTACTATGGACTATAAACTATTTAAAACTATTTTTTAAAGGTATGCTTGACATATAAAAATATGTATGTGCTTAATATATACAACATGATGAATTTAGAGGTAAATATGCACCCATTAAGTCGTCATCATCACAATATAGGCCATAAATATATCATCATTTCCAAAAGTTTCCCACCACCATATTTAGATCAATTTTTTGTGATAGAAAAATTTAACAGAAGATCTGCCCTAGAACAGATACTTTAAGAGGACTTTTTTCATATGTTATGAAGTAGAAATTATACCCTTCTACAGATGATTCAGCTATCAAGGATCAGATAAGTTGTGCAATATCACCAAACTCACACAGCTTGTAGTATGTGTGGATGTGTCTTGGTCTGAAGCTCAAGCCCCTTTTTACACTCTTCACTGTGCCAAAATCTGGAGGCATTTGATTAAAGCTTGTAAAGAAATCCAGAGGAGGAAGACCAAGCTGAGAGTCTGGGGTAGAGCACTGATGCTTTGCAGATATCCTTTTAGGATATGAGCCACTTTTGTAGTAGTAAGGTTCATTTTATTTCTGGGGTTTTGATTTTATAAAGTCTAAAACCCTGTCAGTAACATTAAACAAATTTCATGAAGAAAATAGCTTATTAAAGGAGATTTGATGTTTTTAAAAAGTACAATTACTTTTTTAAACTAGATTAGATTACGTAGTGCCTCTTTTTCCCTTTGTGACAGGGAGAAAACTTATTTAAGGCCACATGATATATGGCGTATCATGTGGACAATATACTTATTACTCAATATTTAAAAGCAATAATTTCAGGATGCTTAAGCTCATAGATTTTCTAATACAGTAAAATTAAATAAGAGACATCCTAAATGCAGCTGATATAAGCCTTTCATGTGCAATTAGCAAATATTAAATAGAAACTTTAATATTAGCATTATTCTTTATGCCCCACTGAGTGGGATATTATTTAAATTGATATGACATAAGAGGATATAAATAATTCCTAAGTGTAAATTTAGACTGAAATTTCAGACAGAGTTTGAAATCAGTAAGTATTATCAATTCCCTATTTCCCAGTGTATCATTTATTACCAGCCTGAAGATTTTTTTCAAAGAGATTAAATTAGCATTAAGGTAATGATAAACATTATAAATAAATACAAAAAATTGCTATTCTGGAAATCTAGTTGAAAAGAAAATAAATAAATTGGCGTGGTATCAAATTCCATCTTCCCTAGAAGAGCTCAGGCACAGTTCTGAGCATAAGCAAACCTCTATAATTTCTCTTGCAATCAAAAATGAAATATATTCAATCCTGAAAGTGTAATTTCTTTATCTACTATTCTAGATACACAAACTAAAATTCAGAAAGAGCTGTGGCATGAGGGGAATTCTGACGCACTTCACAGCACTAGTTGGTCAAGGCAAGTGAGAAGCTGCTTTTACTGAAATAACAGAGTTCATTTGGGAACCTGAGACCCTTCTTTAGCTACTCTGCAGGGGAGAACTAGAGGGAGATTAGGGTGAGCGTTCTCCTTGCCAGACAACTTTCTCTCTAGGTGTATATGAACTTCTCAGTGTGCACCTTAGGTTGTTATACTCTTCTGATGGAAATGAGATTTTTCTAGTCTATGTTGTGTCCTGGAGTGGTTTCTGGAAAGTCAAATATGTCGTATCTATCCACACCGTTTTCATATTGAAGGTACATTGCAAAATAGCACCAAGGTAAGGCTGCCCTGAGTCATAAACGCAGAAACTTAACACTTCTTCCGGTGCTAAGAGGCTTCTTCCATGGTGGAGGCCATGTTGTTTTCATGCCTAGGCACAATGGATAGGCATCTATCTGGCATTAGTTGAGGGTTGCTCATAGTAATCCCAAGTCTGAAAAATTTTATGAGCACCACACTACCCAGAATGCCCACTTCTAACACATCTCTAGAGAATTATATGCCCAAGACTATCCTGTTTGAAAGTAAATACCATGGTGAATTGGCTTCAATCACAGAAGGAAGAGAGGAGGGAAGAAGATCTCAGCAAATACTGGAATGTGCAGATGATGCTGGCGTGGTAACTGACTTGGTAGATCTGAAAGAAAGAAAATCTCTGTGCTTCCTGAGAAGCACTGATGAATGAGTGTGCATATTGCCTTCCCAAGCCCCAGATTTGATCAGAGTTGGGGGACACTGAAGACATTTGGCTCAGAGAAACTGACTAAACACTTGTATGTGGTACAAATAAAACCCTCACACTATTTTCCTACTCCTGGAGACTACCTATTCTTTTTCTATCATTACCTTCCTACCTAACTGGCAGAGAAACAAGTTAGGTTTACTGTGGAAGAAAAAATTAAACCAGATAGATCTCTGCAGACATTGAGACATCAAGTATAGTAGAATACAAGGATGGAAAGTGGGTGTTTCAAAGATTTTAGGAGGCACAAATTCTGGAGTAAGGAGTCCCTCTCCCAATTTCCCTTCTTCCATAAAATGAGCAGGTGAGCATATTTTCCCAAGCAAAGAGAAGAGATGTCTTTGAAGCAGCACAATGATCTTTGTGGGTCAGGAAAGCCTACAAATCTTCATTTTCAGTTTCCACTGGAAAGAGCAGTTCACAGCCCTCTCATTTGGTTTCAGCAAGCCCCAGCCAAGCACTCAGGGCTTCCCATTAGCTCTCATATCTCTTTTTAAGTATAAACAGTCAGAAATGACCTGACTTTTGAGCAAAGTCTCCAAAAACTAAGAAGACAATAAAATAACAGCAACCGCAAGTCTAAAAGACACAAACTAGGCTAAACATAAGCACTATGGAAAACAGAAGATTAATATATGTGATACACAAAATTCGATTTTGTGCTGTAACTGCATGGAGTAGAGGTGATAAGAAAGAGATATACATAAAGAAAGGGAAAGGATAGCGAAATCTAAACCTTCCTCATGAAAGGCTAGCCATAGGTGATATCAACTATTATAAACCAAGACACAGAAGTATACAGAAGGCTAAGGATACTACTGAGAATATGTAGGAGAAAACAAAAATGTACAATGCAAAAAATATAAAATATACTTACCTGTAGACTACAAAAGATATACAGAATTTACAGTACTTGATTCTAGAAAGCAGGACTCCTGGTAGGACAGACACAAGGAAGCAGGACTTTTGTTTTTCTCTATAATTACCATGCGCTAACTGATTGTGCCGCTGGAGCATTTTGTTTTTCTCTGTTAGGGGATCAGGACTGTTTGTGTTTTTAAACCATGGGCATAGGTTCCTTTCATAAAATTAAGAAAATATTTAAAAGTAATGGTCTCCAGAGTATAAATTTACAGTATAGACCTCAGTTTACAAAGGCTTATGAGAATTCAGTCTTACTCATCGTCAAGCATGGTCTCATTCCTACTGTCTAACACCCCCGACATCCTCTGCGTGGGCTAAGCCTACCCAGCACCAGAGCCAGTGAAGTGGAATAAAGACTAGCTCCTCTATGCCTTGGGCACAGTCAGAGCGAGGTCTCAGGACGGAGGTGTAAAATCTACGTAGCTTTGGTAGTTGTCTTGCTACCTCTCAGAGCCCAAAGCTGATGCTTCTAGGACCAGCAAGGTAGGGTCCTTGGGGTTCTTTCTCTACTCATTCCTTCCTGAGTTGTGTAGCCTGGATATTGCTGGCTGGATGCTCTCTAGTGCCAAGAGGTCAATCTTCACCTGTGTTATTAGGGATGCACTTGTGCCTTAAGGTGGTAAGAGGAGTGAGGGCTTGAAAACCTGTGAGTTCTGCATCTAATGATAGACTTGGCAACTGGGCCGATCTCTACTGCAAGATCTCCTGCCACAGATCAAATTATTCTCTAATCCTACTTCCTAATTTTCAGGTTATTAACTGATTTCTCTATGACCTCAGTCCCGGGGGTGATCTTTGTAATGTAATTTGATACTAAAGAGGCAGCCACTGAAAGCTCCCACTAACTACCTTCTTTTGCAATAAGATCACATCTCTCAGACTCCACCCTAACCAGACTGGACTTATTTTCTGTCTCTAAATGGCTGATTAATGTTGAAGCATCCCCAACGGTTCTATAAGGAATATTGCGGAAAAATCGTAGCTACTCCTCCAACACATTACGTGCCTTCTTACGCCTAAAAATAGAAGTACTCCTGGAAAGACAAACAAGCAATAGTTTTAAAATGTAGGAAAAATCCCATGACGGATAGGCCTATAGACTGTAGGTAAATAATGAGAGGCTGGTCTGAAAAATATGGCAGTAAGTTCTCGGAAAATTTTACTCTCTTTCCTGTGTTTTCTGATAACTCTAAAACTGTATTTCTTTCTTTTTTTTTTTATTTTTTTAAATTTTCCACCAGCACACATGGTAGAATTCTACTATAGGCTCTAGGCTTCCCATTTAACCTCAAAAATGAAGAGAAAGCAAGTCAGTAGGTGGTTAAGAATATGTCATAGTCCCAAACTCAGCTTAAGGCATTATGAATTTTCTGTGGAGAAAATGCATTTATTCATTCTGCTCTAAGTCAAGGTGGCTGAAACCTATTATCTAAAACTTTGAAAAAAATCCCCTTTGGGATGTGAATAGCCTATGAAATATTTCAGTCAAAAATGAAATTTTTGGGGAAAGTGAGTGTCCAGTTGAAACTGATAGAGTTTAGGTTTGTAATCATCAAAGCTTTCTCTGAGCCTTCCAGATAGAAAGGAGCATGGAGAGTTAATCGGTGATATTATCCTAATTATTATTGTATAGCATAAGAGGGCCAATCTATTTCTGTAGAATAATAGAGCTAGGATGAGATTCGACAGCATCTGTCACAATAAATGCAAATATATAGAGAATTGACAATGAGCCATGATCTCATAAGTGATTCTATTTTCCATCTGAATAATGACAATGCTGCATTTCAAACTCACATGACAGATACCTTGGGAAGCTCTCTGGGGCCTGCACTGGGGATCTTTTCTAACTGCATTTGTAAGGGTGAATATATTTGGACTTGAAGTTTTCTAAAATTCTTTGTATCCTTAGAGAATGTTCTGGGCACATTTTTAGCTTAGATATCAAAAACATTTCTTTTTGCAGGCATTTATTAATTAGTTTTCTTATGCTCACTTTTATCCTAGTAGCTAAATAAATGCAGAAGACATGGTTTCTTCCACAAAGGAGCATACACAATCTTTTTGGAGGAGACGTGGGTAAAAATGGCCATACAATCCCAGTGCAAGACAGGTGTTAGGTGGTCACCTGTGCTTGCTACTGCAAGTTCAGTCTATAAAAGCTCACAGACTGAAAGGCTTAGTGAGGAATTCCTAGGAAAGGGGAGCTTGAACAGTGTTGTGTTAGGTGGAAAGAGCTCAGACAGATAGAGGTGAGGATAGAGAAGTGAGAAATTTAAGTAAACACCCAGACTGAAGAAGCAGACTGCTATGAAGGTGTGTCTGTACGGAATGGCTCAAACCACAGAGCCACTGCTAGGCTGGCTAGGACACCTTAGCTAGCCCATGATGTAGCTCATCAGTTACCCAGGGACCCTTATGCCCATCTCCCTGCTCCCTTGATGGCAGATGGAATGTGACCAGGCCCTTCCTTATAAACTGGTGGAATAGGCATCAGCACACACTTTCCACAATACTGTGCATGAACAGAAAGATGAAGCGTGATTCTAGGTAGGGATGGCCACATACTTTGCAGTCTCTTCTCATATTTTCAGAAAGGAGAGAGGTTTGGGGCAAAGAGACATATTGAAAAATGTGTTAGATCAACCAGGCTTCTATTCCAGGCTGATGAAATGTTAATTAAGTGTTAATTAAACAATTCCCTTCCCTGACCCTATTAGGTCACAAATGTTTTCTGTTTCTTTTTTTTTTTTTTTTTTTTCTATTGTGTTTTCTACTCAGTCTCTTCTGCCAGGAAAAACTTCAAGCAGATTTCTATGACACCACCCACATTAAAAAACAACCATGCCTTGCTATCCCCAATAAACATATTTCTTTTTTTTTTTTTTTGTGGGTACTGGGGGTCGACCTCAGGACCTCATGCGCCAGCAGGCGCCTGTGCCGCTGAGCGATATTACCAGCCCTTTTTTCATATGTGGGTTCCGGGAGTCGAACTCAGGCCCTCGCGCTTGCCAGGCAGGTGCTTGTGCTGCTGAGCCATCTCACCGGCCCCATACTTTATGTTTTTTCAGTTATTTATAATAATAACTGTAATAAAAATAACTAATTTTGTGGACTTACCACTTACTAAATAATAAAACACGCATACCATGGGCATTAGCTCATTTAGTCTTGCACTAAGCATATGGAAGGATGTTGTCATGCTTGTTCAGGGAAGGAATTGCCTTTCCTAAGGTCAGGTAGCTCTTAAATGGTAAATTGCAGACTTAGGAACTGCTAAATGGGTGCTCTTTCTACCACATTGCATCTTCATAGGGGAAATAAATGTAGCAACTTTGGTTGAGTTAGTATAGTCCAAGGTTCTACCAAAAAGTACTCAAAGCAGCTAACCCCTCCTGATAATCACTAAGTGATGTGAACTACACTGACTCAGTTTTAATAGAATCTGAAGAACCACCTATAGCCCAGAGTATGGGCCATCACTGAAGCTACTGCAAGTGTAATTCAGTGTACTAGTCACTTCCCAGTAGCTAAGACAAAATATCAGACACCCAAAACTTAAAGGAGAGTTTATTTGGATCACAGTTTCCAATGGGTTCAGTCCATGGTTGGCTGACTATAAGGCAGAAACAGTATGGTGGAAGGGCCTGGCCAAGTAAAGCTGCTCAACTTATGGCATCCCAGTAGCACTGAGAGAAGAGAGAAACCAGGGACAAGAATATATGCTTCCAAGCTGGGTGTGGTGGCTCACTCCTGTAATCCCAGCACTCAGGAGGCTGAGGCAGGAGGATCAGTGTGAGTTCAAGGCCAACTTGGGCTATATAGTGAGTTCAAGGGCAGCCTGAACTACATAGAAAGACCCCCCCAAAAAACAATATATGCTTCCAGATCATGCCCAAGTGACCTGCCTCTAATCAGGCCCCACCTTCTAACAGCAAGTTAAATATTTTAGTTCTAAGTCATAACATTCACTTTCAACAGGATTTGAAGGATTTCACCAAGTCCAGAGTATAGGTTATCTTTGTGAAAGCTATTGCAAGTGTGATTCAGTTTTGTTCCCTAGTCAGACCATACTTATGTCTTCTTTATCCTTCAATTCATTTCAAACAAAGTGGACTGAGTTAGATGAATAGATATGGACATGTCCTTGTGTCTACGGAGGGAATGAGAAGGACAAAAATTTGGGCCGGTGAGATGGCTCAGCGGCTTAAGTGCCTGCCCAGCAAGCGCGAGGGCCCGAGTTCGACTCCCGGAACCCACATACGAAAAAGGGGCCGGTGATATCGCTCTGCGGCACGGGCGCCTCCTGGCGCACGAGGTCCTGAGGTCGACCCCCCGGTACCCACAAAAAAAAAAAAAAAAAAACACAAAAATTTAAACCAGTAACTCCAACCAAAATTGCTGGGGCTCAGGTATATGGAAGAGATGCTTAGCTTTTGGAAGGCAAGAAAGGGATGGGGAAATGCTACCACAGGGCTCAGTGGTAGATGGCATCCGAACTGAGTTGTCTGCAGGAAACCTGGCTGGATACAATGCTCACTAGATCATACCCTGGAGATGTTTTACCTGGAGTCTGGACAGCCACCTAGGTTGCTATTAGTTCCAGAAGTCTGCTGTCTGTTTTTTTTTTTTTTTTTTTTTTTTTTCCAGACCCATCTCTACCTTTTCTTAAGGGGAACTTTAGAATATACCATCTATTCCCAGATAAGCTTTCTTGGAACTTGCCTTTAGCTAATCGCCTGGGTAAAGGAAATATTTGCATATTTGGCTCAAGAGTCATCCCTGGGCTCCATGTTGCATCTTTTATTTTTCCAGGAGTGATTGCTCACTCTGGCTCCAAACTCACTTCTTTCTTTCCTGACCCATTTCTCTCTGTCTGAAGCAGACTCACCAGCTTGTTTTATAAAGGCAGATGAGACTCTTAAATCATTGTTCCAAAATTATACACTTACTTCAGAATTTCCATGGTCTGTTAATAGATATTACATAAAAAGAAGGTTCTGTGAGTAAACATGCTTGGGAAATGCTGGATTAATTAGAGTTAAAACATGGACAAAGGAATCAACATCAACCTCAACAGAGGGCCGTGAACAATAAAGTGAGGGTTCAATTTAACCAGGAACACTGCTTTATCCTAAAAACAAAAACATGTTAAGTAATAAAGTACAATATGAATCTATATTTAATTTGAATGGTAGGTGCAGCGATAATTGCTTTATTATTAAAATGCAAGGGCTTATTGAAAAACACAGTATTTTTAAATTTTTTTAAAAAATTACTACAGTAAAAGACATAGCCATTAATCCTTCTCAAAATACTCCCCCTAGCTTCAAACACATTTATCCCTTTGTCCTTGCCACTTTCTAGAGCAGTTAAGAAGTCTTCTTTCTTGTTTTTACATGGTGTGGTCAAAATTACTGTACAAGCTGCTGGTGAGTGTTGTCAAATGCAAACATTGGCTAATAAAACCATCAGGGTGTGTTCTCATCCACCTTATTTCCCAGATCTGGCACCGTGTGAGTATTTACTCTTCCCCAAAGTAAAAAAATGATCAGGAAATGTAAAACTTTTGAATCAATTCAGGACATCAAGGCAGCCAGGAAATTGTAGCTAGGCACTCAGGAAAAAAGACTTCCCAAGCTGTTTCAGAAAATGGCAATAATGATGGGACAAGTGTTCTCCAACGAAGGAGCATTTTGAGAGGCACTAATGGCTATGTGTGTTTTTTACTGTAATATTAAAAAAAACATATTTTTAGATCACATCTTATATGTAGTTTTTCATATGTTTAGCATATTTCATAATTAAAACAACTAAACATGTTTAGATTTTTACATTTTTTTCTGCAGGGCATTTAATTATTTTGTTTGCATTTTGAATCTTAATGAGGTGATGACAGTGTATGTTATTTTGCAATTAGATGACCGAGAACCTTTTCAGTAAGGATTATTACTTAGGATTTGTTTTCTGAGACACACTTGTGAAATGCCATCTTAGGAGACACCAGTATCCTCATTCATTCTTCTGGTGTCTATTCTTAGCTATTGTATTGTTGGCCATAGGGTCCCGAAGCTGGGACTTCTCATTTCAAAAGCCTCTACTACCTAATAAATTCCTACCAAAGTCAGCAGATTACATTCATTGTTTCCTATTTCAAAATGTTTAACATCTCTCCCCCTCAGAAACTGATGACTTGAGAAGCACCCCCAGGTCTGCATTTATTTTCAGAGCTGAGATGATTGCAATGTCCAAAATTCAGCGAAGAATCTATATCTTTCCTACTCTTTCCTTTTCTCTAGATACTTTTTGAATCCTTACTTGGGTTGAATACCTTCACACGTTTCCCCTTCCTTCCAGGGAAGATGTTTTAATCTCGAAATATCTTAAGCATATAGAATCTATATTAAACTTAGTCTTCTAAAATGGAAGTAGAGAATTATTTTCTTATAGAAAAAGTTTCTTTCTGTTTCTTGCTCTATATTTAAATTGTGCTAGTCATCAGTAAATAAGTTTAGAAGGTGTGGTCTGCCTCTGTCAAGAAAAATAATATTTTGCTATTTAGGCAATGAAGATAAGTAAAATGCACTGAAATATAGTTAGAGAAATAAACAAGTGACTATTAATGTCACACAAGATTAAGATCACAGGTCAGTAGTGGGGGAGTGTGAAATGTACCTGGAGTGATTTGAGGTTAGGTAGGGAGCAGGAACTAATATTTGCTGCTAATTTGCTGTGCTACTTTGACAATGCATTTTATTTCTTTGGCTTTGAGTTTATTGTTTAAAAAGGAGTTACCATAAAATCTACCTTGCATCCTTCATAATGTTGAGAAAAGGAAAGAAAATGTTGAAAAGACTTAAAGAGTTCTGAAATATTGATGAATGAAATGGAATAGATACTTCTAAAATTTTTTAAGGCTATTAAGTTGCAGAGCTATTAACGAAAGACATTGGACTGAATATTTCCATCATAAACTGAAAGTTCATAAAATTTTGGTAAAAAGTGTTTTCTTCATTCAGTTTAACAAAACTTAGCTGGGGGAAGACATAGTTAAGAGGCTAGTCAGACAGGGAGGGTCAATATTCTGTTTAGTAAAAACTTGAAAGGCTAGTAAACCATGTGTACTCTGTGGATTCTAGACAAGGATCTCTTTCTACATGAGTCACCATGTGTATTAGTCAATTTCCCATTTCTGGGACAAAATACATAACACCCACAATTTAAAGATGGAGAGGTTTATTTTGGGTCATGGTTTCAGAGGGTTCAGTCCATGTATGGTTGACTAGCTCCAAGATACATGTGGCATAGTGGAAGGGTATGATGGACAAAAACTGCTCAACCCATGACAGCCAGGATACAGAGAGGGATGAAGGAAGAAGCTACAGACAAGAATACACTCTTCCATGTCATGTGCCCAGTGACCTAGGTCTTCCAACTAGGGCCTCACCTTCTAACAGCACATTCAGTAATGAACTCCTCCAGGGATTAATCCACTGATAATTACGGTGCCCCATGATCCAGTGACCTTCCAAAGGCCCCACTTATGAACACATGGGACTTTGGGGGGACATTTTAGATATAAACTATAACATGAAGTTAATTAATCCTGCATTTGCATCTCCAAGTGCACCTAGGAACTGCAAGGAAAATCGATCCTTATCACTACCATTAGATGCTTAGTAGATTTGTCTCATCGAAAGTGAGTAAAGTCAGCTTTTGTGGGGCATTTTAAGTAAGCATATTAAGAATGAGATATAGGGAGGTGAAGAAAACATTTCCCCACATTCTCTTCTCCATTGTACCTGATATCCACTTGTGAACTAAGTCTGCAGTGCCAGGGATAGTCAGTGCTGAGGCAATTGCCGAACCTCTACTTAGAGTGGGGAACAATTAGCAGAAAAATTAGCAAGCAAGCAGATGAGCTCCATTAGCCCAAGCTCCAACACAGCCAGTGGAAAATAACCACTGGATGTAGACCACTATCTTCCTTTAAATAAGATGCACATGTTTCGTGAAACACAGATTTTATTTTCATCCCTAATTTAAGCAGAGGGGAAGAGAAGACAAGAAAAAGTCACCATCCATCTCCTCCATTTGCTTATTCCAAATCAAAATGGGGAGGTGCCGCTTATAGAGATAGTGTAATTAAAACATGCACATTACCGTATAAGCAAAGATAGTATATTTTAGATAAGTAGTGATAGGGCAGAGAAAGAGTACCCACCTGTGACAAAAGTAATCAAAAAAAATTTGAAATAGAAGTAACATAGAGAAAGTGATACCTCATAAGAATTCCTGGGAAGTAGAGTATTCAAATAGGAAAGAAGGTAAGATTTTTAGTATTAACGGAATCACGTAGTTGAGTATTTTCTCCATCTGTGCTAACCTTGGTAATGGTAAGACAGAGTGCGGGTGGTTATACTGTGTCAACCCGATTCCAGAATAAGTGAACTGTTCAAATTACCCTGCCACTTCAGAGAGGTACACAGATGGCACGAAAGGAAAATTGCCTCCTGCATAGCTCTGTTGTTTCTTGGCTTGTGACTGCTTTTCTTTGATCCTTGTGACTATGATGGCAGGGAAGCAATGTCGAGCTCAGATTAACCTGGAGCATATTTTAGAAATTGGCTTCAAGTAGAAAGTAGCAGGTTTTCAAATAAAGAATCATATAACTTGATGGTCATCTCAATAATGAAGGAGTTGCTGAAGCAGTTTGGGGTTTGTACTGGTTTTATTTCCCCTGCCATCCATTTCTATCTTCATCTCAAATTCCTTTACGCCATGGAGCCATAGGAAGCATTGGAAAACTACTGCCTACAGGCTGTATCTGGCCTGATGCCTGGGTTTTATGTGTGTGTGTGTGTGTTTTGTTTGGTAAATAAAGTTTTATTGGAATGCAGTCATGTTTATTCACTTTACATTGTTTATGTAAATGGCAGAGCTGGGCATTTGTGAGAGAGATTGTGTGGCCCACCATATAGTCCATACAATGATACTGAGGCTCAGCAAGTCCCTAAGTCGGCAGAGATATAATGGCTGGCATAGGTAAAGTACTCCATGGTAGGGAGAGTTTTGAGCTCTTGTATAATTCAGCTACTATTTTACTACTATCCTATCCTATTCAGCAGTTGTTTCTCTCTTTTAATTGTGAGGAAATTCACTGATAAATTTTTAAATAATTTGACTGAGGACAGAGACTGAGGTTTTTCTAACTCCCAACCTGGCTTGATCTTTGCAAAATACTGCATGGTTTGAGTTTCTAGAAAGACGAGTGTATGTAAGAAAGGAAGGCATGCTCAGAAATTGTAAGCAAATGTGTACTTTCAGAGTTTTGGTGTTCTTTATAACCAAAAAATTTCAGCTACTCAACATTTTATTATATCAAAATCTCCTTTAATTAGGGCTAAAAAGCCACAAACCCTTAGAAATACTTAGGAAAATGTTACATAAGAGCCTCACATTTTTCATGGATACTCCCAGTCTCTCTTAAATTCTCCACATTTAAAACTAATTTAATCTATGTCTAATTAAATAGAATCATGAAATGTCCTTGTAATTCTGAATAAACCTCTTACGTTGTTGGACATCATCATTTCTTTTGCAAAACATTAGAAAATAATAGTTGTCAAAATTATTATGAAGATTAAGTAAGGGCAGAAATAGTAAAGCACTTGAAAGATAATATAAATACATGAATATATTAGTATTACATTTACAAATGTATGTCTTGACAAATACAGTATAAGTGAAATAAAGAAAATGAGGTTAAAAGGAGAAAAGGAAGGTTAAAAAATTGAGATATTATCTGTTGTTGCACATTCCTGCAATCTCAACTATCTAGGAGGCTGAGTCAGGAGGATCACAAACTCATACTAGCCTGGGCAACTTAGCAAGACCCTGACTCAAAATAAAACATAAAAGCGGGGGTGGGGGATGCTGGGAATGTAGCTCAGTGGTAGAACACCTGCCTAGCACTCACAAGGCCATAAGTTCAATTCCTAGTATTATAAAAGAAAACAAAATTAAGAAGTTATGGAAGAAAAAAAGGTTTAATATATCCTAGAGAGATTTGTGCCAGAGGTAATCTTACAAAAAGTATTGCAACAAAATGATTGTGAAGGAGGAACGGAGGTGAGGGGCATATCACTAGCCGAGCTCTACAGAATCAGCTAGTGAGGAGCTTTAGCAGACTGTGGTGTTGGCAGGGCACCAGGCCAAGTGGAGAGACCTGAAACTTAGGGTGTTGCAGATCACCACATCGCTCAGGTGTGCCAGCCCTCAATTAACTCTCCTGTACCGTCTGCCTTGTCGTTCTCTCCTTCTATCACCACAGCTTTCAAAGCAGATCGTATAGCTATTCTATCCATACTGTAATAAGGAATCATCATGGTGGTCTAAATTGGACTGAGGCTCCTTTCAGATGCAGGTGTGTTGCATATTTATTTAAACTGCAGGGTAGAACAGCCAAGCATCATAGCCAAACACTGCTGCCTCTGCTCTAATGTCAGCCTGACTGTCTTCCATTTCCACTCCCAGGAAGTAGGTGTCTACTCAGACTGTGGTCCTGAGTGCGTTCCTTATGCAGAACAAGTGCTTAGCCACTCATTAAACAAGTTCTGGGGTGTCTCTGCCAGCAAGTGTCCTAACTTTGTTTGAGTTATGGCTTGTACATTTAAAGGTAATAAAAGAGTTTGTTCTTGACAACCTTGTTATTCCAAAGCTTTTCTATACAAAGAGAGTTAACTCCAATCATTCTGAATCAGTCAGATTTCACAGTGTTACCTGAAGTGCTTTTCTGCCAGGCTACTCGCCAATATTTAAATCTCATTTAGGGAAGCGATTCAGAATCTTTTGAGTGTGTGAAGAGTAATAAATATAAATAAATTCCATTCCTTCTATAGTTTACCTTATGGCCTATATGTTAATCACTCCAAAATGTCCACAAGCATATAGGAAAAGAGCACTTATTTAAAATCAAAGCTGCTTGAATTCCAGATGGTTCGAAGTGTATCATAATCTATCTTGAGCAAGTCCCTTAATTCTGCAGGAACAAATGGTGGAATGTTATTAAAATGTTAATTAGTTAAATTTAGTCCCCAAAGTATAAAGAAAACAAAATTGCACCTACAGGATTTTATTTTTATTAATGGGGGATAGAAATTATGATATATAAAGAAATGAGGTTATTTGTGAGGAACAAAAAATGCATGATGTGAGTCTTACATTAAAATATCCAGGAATGTAAAGTAAGTTTAACAAAATTATTGGGGTGTATTTCTAACCTATTACATGAAACTATTTTCAAAATAAGCTATTTTAAATCTTGTATGATAAATTCTTTATTCAAATGGAAATAAGAGAGGTAGCAGTCAGTGAGAAAGTTATTGGCTTTGAACAACTTGATTTTTGTTCTATTTTCTAGCTATTGGTATTGAAAGGATTGTTCACAGCTTCCCAAAATCTTCAGATCATTCCTAAAATTCTTCCTATATGAGGAGAATATCTTCCCTGCCTGATAAAGCAAAAGCAGAGCGAACGCCCTACTTTAAGCATCTTGAGTATGAATATTTAGATTGTGATTGTGTAATTTTAAACAAGTCAATGAAAAGGACAAACATCAAGTTATAACACAATTTATTAATGAGTCTTAAAGGTACGTAGATCATTGTGCTACTATTGGGTAAGTTGCACTTACATTTATAATTCCTTTAACTGCTTCATTTTATCCATATGTTTGTATTTGATTTAATTATAAGAAAAAATAGCAAAGTTCATTTACTGGGTTGAACTACATAGTTACTAAAAGGTTTTGGTGGGCTGGTGAGATGGTTCAGTGGCGTAAGCGCCTGCCTGGCAAGTGTGAGGTCCTGAGTTTGACCCCCGGTACCCACACACACAAAAAAAATAATAATAAAATAAAATAAAGAAAAGGTTTTGGTAATGGAGGGCTTGGTGAGCATTTTGCACAGTGGTTTGATGTTGGACTTTAGGAGGATTCATATCGTAATGAACATATTGAACAGGGGCTCTATATTAACCAGTCCATTGTGAAAGCAATTGAGTTTTCGGAGCTGCTGCTTCAGATCAAGGCACCACTAGTGCTATTTGAATTTCCACATAGGGTGGTCCTCTTGAATATACTAGGGCTTTCCTGACTATTAGAAGCCCAGTTCACTTTGTGAAAGTCAGAACAAAAGAAGGAGCAATAGGTAAAAGTTCTAAGCCAGTGGGTGCCATTGGTAGAATTCACACTATGTCTGCCTTAAAGTAATTGGTCCATGAAAGGCTCAGCTGAGCAAAGGAGCCGTGATTGGTGAGAATTAACCATGGTCCCCAATTAGTGGCAGCTCTCAAAATATAAGCAAGAAAAATATTACATCGTATTCACCATAATAAAGCACATTTGACTTTTAATCATTCAGTACTAAATGGAAGAAGAAGGATGCAGTGCAGGTTGTTTATGCTTTCTATTATGTTCTGAATTATTAAGTTGTACTTAGGACACATACGGAAAAATATAGTGGAATTTGAATATTACCTAGAAAAGCCATTCTCGGTTCTAGAGGGGAAAGGGCTTTGAGGAACAGAGACCAGGAGAAAAATGTTTACATCAGTTTCTCTGTATATTTTATGCCATAATGACAATGATAATAATAATAAATTCCTGAAGGTTTCAGTAACTGAAAGCATACCTCTGGACATCTCTAGCCAGCGGTTTCTAGAGTCTACACGGAGAAGAAAAGCTGGTTTATTACTTCCTGAACAATAGGTCTACTTGAACCCTGCTTCCTGTTCCTGTGGAAAGCCTAAGTAAAGACTGTGCTTCCATTTCAAACAAGGAGATGGTTCTCTGCCTGCTAGGGGTGATAGGGCTCAGCCCAATATCACCATGCAAAATGTGAGTTAACTGAGATAACAGTGGGAAGAGCTGGAAACACCAGAGAGACAGTAAGTCTTAGAAAAGTGGACAGAAGAAAGAAATTCGGAGAGGTATTTAAAGAAAGACAGACTTGTCTCTATTTGTAGACAGACTAGGCAAAACAAATGGGTGCTATAGACATATGAATTTAGGCAGCCTTCTTTAGCCCAAACTATCTTTAATTCTGGCCAATTATTGTATCAGAAAGTTTCATCATCAGAATTCTAAATTGAAGCACTGTCATCATACTTAAATGCAAAGACTAACTCATAGGGAAATGCTTAAACCTATTGTATAGTGGGATGTTGTTTACCCTCTCATAGGTCACTTTTCTGTTTACTGCTACTTAATGCTTTGGTTTATTCACACAGGGAATAGGTATTTTTGGATCTCTCTAGATCATTTATGGGTAGTCAGGATAGATAGTTCTTAGTAAATAGATGTGAGGACTATGCAGCTGGAGGGAATTCCTCTGAAAGATTTTTCCTCCCTGTTAAGGGAGAGACATATGGTGACATACTTGCCCAATTTTGGACTTTGCATGAAGTCGTGAGAGAAAATGACATCTGAGGCTGCTGTATTTATCTTGTGAACATGAAAGAAAAAGTCAAGGGACTAGTAACAATTCTCGTTTAAAATTTTGACATCCACAGAGCTGGGATCCAACACTGGACCTTCTGCTGAGTAAGAAGATAAATTTGCAATTATTTAAGTCACTGAGAGGGCATTATTCTATTAGGTGTCTTCATGGATGTACCCAATGCTGGAAGTTAATGTTAACACCGTAACAATTACTGTTTTCGAGTCCATCTCCATCCAAGAGCAGGACTGAGTGTGCTTGAGTGATCTCTCTCTCATTTGAAGTCCCTCACATCTCTAGTGTCCCCTAGTTGACACCATTTCCATCATGCCTTGGCTTATCTTTTTCCAACACAAAGATGTAAAAATAGAAGGGCTTTTGAAGAAATTCAAAGTGATGTTAGGTATATTTGGTAGATAGGCAGGTAGATATACTTAAGATATTCCTCTGTAAATGTTACATAAAGTAGAATTTTAACCTGTTAACCTTAATTTAACCATCACAAAACTCTAGAATACAGCCTTGACTTCCAAACCCATGACTCTGTGACCTATACAAATAGCACAATATTCCCAGCACTCAGGAAGCTAAGACAAGAGGATTGCCAGGAGTTCGAGGCCAGACTGGGCTACATAGTGAGACCTCACCTCAAAAAAAAAAGATTGGGTTTGCTGTAGATTTCACGAAGTTAAATTTTTAGGAGCTTAACTTTTATGAGAGTCTTCTAAGGCCCTATAACTTTGTAACTTCACATTAAAGAGTTCCTCTCTGCAATCACATAAGCTTTTGGCTGCACAGAACTTAATTCACAAGGGAATAAAAATGTGAGAAAATTGTAGCTCCTTCTCTAAAACATCTAAAATGCTTGCGAACTGACAGGCATGTATTCAAATATGTATACTTAAAAAAGAATATGCTCATGGCTGTGGGAAACCCAAGGAAATGAGTAGCAAGTGAACTTGGCTATTTTCACTTGGATGCTGTACTAACTTCATAGAGGAAATGACTTTGGAGTTTGAAAAAAAGAAAGTATTTTGCAATATTCAGCCTTCTAGACATAGGAAGTAATAAACGATGTCCCTAGATCGATGAGCATTGGGGGAGGGAGTTCAGAAGGAAAGTTAGAGGTACATTCATGAAAAGTTGTTTATTTTTTCAGTATTGGAAATTGAACCCAGAGCCTTCGTACTGTGCTACACCACTAGCCCTTGAAAAAGAAAAAAATTTTTGAGACAAGGTCTTGCTAAGTCACTGTGTTGCCCAGTCTGGACTTGAACTTATGATCCTTATGCCTCAGCCTAACACAGTGCTGGGATAACAGGTGTGTGCTGCTCTGTCTCGGTGGAGAGCCTTTTGTAAAAATTTGCTATGGGCGATTATAAAATTATAAAACTTTTCATAAACATATAGCCATGAAAAGAATAATGTAAAGCATATTCGCAACTGCCTCTCCTATCTAGGGAAAAGGAGATACAAATGTTGAGTTAAGATTGCTAAATCACGGGCAGGTGAGATGGCTCAGCGGCGTAAGCGCCTGCCTGGCAAGCACGAGGGCCTGAGTTCGACTCCTGGAACCCACATACGAAAAAAGGGCTGGAGATATCGCTCAGCGGCACGGGTACCTGCTGGCGCGTGAGGTCCTGAGGTCGACCCCCGGTACCCACAAAAAAAAATATATATATTGCTGAATTATTCGTGCTCCTAATGTCTCGCCCATGGATTTTTCACTTCATTACAGCTATCTGATATTTTTAGGCAGAAATTATTTTGTCCAGCATGTCTGATTTCCCTTTTGTGAGGGTTTATTTGAATTACTGAAAGCAGAAATCTCAGAGACTTAATTTTTATATAGAAAAATAAAACTCTATACATACTTTATCTGGGATCATACCTGAGGAAAACATCAAAGCAGATGGGACAGCTTCTTAACTGATTGAGTAATTAGAAATTACACGGTTTTAATCCCATCACATTCTTTTTAATAACTGTGAGTCTTTATGGGATTACTTTACCTCTCTGAGTATGAACGTATCATGACAGAAGTGACGTCTGCTTTTGTATATAGTGGTAGCCTGTAACCTAGAATCTCATGCTTTGTGCATTTACTATGAGCCACGCACCATTAAACACTTATCAATCATTATTTCATGTACTTTTTGGCCAACTTTCTAAGAAATATTTTTAATGAAGCAGTTCAGATGAAGTATCTTACACAAAGATGCTTAGAAATTATCAATATAAGCAAAACCATAGCTAAGTTAAATTCCTGTTCACACCTGAGTCCAGTTAGAACTTTCCAGCACTATGCTAGACTGTCTTGCCATACCAGTTTTTATACATGGGGATTTTTCTTTCTCTTCAGGCTACACATTCACAGTTAGTCTGGTTTTCATGTTGTCCCACATAGTTCACAAAATAATCATCTATGAACAAATAATTATTTTCACATGAATGTGATGATTAACCTTTTAAATTTACTTTTTGACAATCCTCGTAGAATTATCATATGACCTAATACATATCCTGAGAAATTTTGAAAAACACAAAAATGATATATAATATATATATATATATAATACAAATTTAAGTTGATAATAGACAGACATACATTGCCTTTATATTTCTTTTTGCAGTTTTATCATTTGTGAATTCTTTCTCATAACAAACCCAATACCCTTAAAATGAAACTCTAGTCTTATTGGTTTTTTCTGCCTTCCTCAATATAAGCTAGTTTTTATTTTTTATTTTTTATATTTTAACCTTAAAGCTGACATTAGCTGGGACTAACTCAGTTTTGTATCTTTACTGACAAATCCATATTAATAACAACATCAATACTGTATTAAACCTGAACTATGGGAATAATTTGTAATCACGCCAAAATTAATAACATTGTGTATCACCCAGAGAGCCTCTCAAGGAGGAAAGTGAAATGGTTATTAACTTGGGTTATTATTGCAGCATTATGGACATTTAAATAGGCTATAATTCTGGAAATTTAAAGGTCAGTTTGATTTATTCAATTTAGTTTGTCATATGTTTGGAAAACTAATTAAAATCACAAACAACACAGTTATAATATTTTGGATGGAGAGTCAGAAGCTTGCATTTTGAGACACAATAGGTAAGCATTTCCTGAGCATGGTATACGCTCTCTATATATGAAAAGATGCTTTCCAGAGATGTGATTGGGTCTAAGAAGGCAACTTCTGCAAAAACCTCTTTTTTTCTGAATACCCAATTTCTTTTCCTCGATCTCTTACATCAACACATTGACCCTCAAATCCTATTGTGGTACTGGCACTAGAGAGACTAAGGCACTGAAGTTTTGATATGACTTAAAGATCTAAAGTGATCTTTTCCACCAAAGGCTTCTTTCTTCATCTGTTCTTCATATTTGTTTCCACTGGAAATGTGTTCCTTTTGCTTTAAATAATTGAAGTCTGGAGGAGACTGGTATAGCAAATTCTTCTTCAAGGGCAATATTTTGTGTTGTGATTGTTATATAACAAATATAGGAAAGGGAAATATAATGGGACATCAGTCTGAAAATAGAATGAGAGATGAATGAAGAAGTTCAATAGGAATATATATATATATATATATATATATATATATATATATATATACAGTCTTAGTTACTTTTCTCTCATTGCTCAGACAAAATACCCAACACTGAAAGTTAAGGAAGGAAAGGCTTATTTAGTTCACAGTTTGTGGAGGTTTCAGTCCATAATCTGCTGGCTCCAAGGCAGAGTGGCACATAGCAGAGGGAAGACAACAAAAGCAATAAGAGTGAAGGGGAGGAGCAAGCCTCTTTTCCTCCCTTATGTTGTATACAGGCTACCTGCCCTAGGGCTGGTGTAGCACTCACACCCCCAATCCCAGCACTAGACAATGAACCAATCACAAACTCTAGATTCAGCCACCTCTGAAAAGCCCATCCCCCATGAGGCTTTGGTGGGGGGCATCCAGACACAAACCATCATATATATATATATATATATATATATATATATATAGAGAGAGAGAGAGAGAGAGAGAGAGAGAGAGAGAGAGAGAGAGAGAGACAGAGACAGAGAGAGAGAGAGGTTATGTTAGGATGAATTGGGGTAAAAAAGAGATTTTTCCAACTATTATTACAATGGAACATTAAATATGCTTGTTTTTTTCAGACATGGCTATTAATATCAATGACGAAAAGAAATATAGGAGATAAAGTACCAGTATAATTAAAGGGCAATACATAAAGAAAATATGAACAAGGTCTTTGGACCATCCTAATAGATATGACTAGAAGGAAATGAAATAATAGGTTTGAGACCAACTTTCAAGGTACCCTCAACATTTAGCTGCCTTACATGACTGTAATTATCAAGCTATATCTTATAGCCAAATAGCTTCCAAGAAGTTCTTAAATTATTTGGATGACAACTTTATGATCCCCAAAGCAGAAACTTCAGTCATATGAATACTTTAGGTTAGCTTCCTTGGGACAAGAAGAAACTGATGGAGGGTGGGAAAGATGGAGATGGGATCATGAGGATACTAACTACCAGCTCAAATTGGTAACTGTGTTAACTGTAGATCTACCATCTCCAGAATTAATTTTACTAAAAATAAATATATAACTGCTTTCTGAGGAGCTATTCTGTGTTCCGTTTAGTATGATTGAAAGATCCCTGTATATTTTTTAAAAGTACATTTTAATCAGCCTACACTGTATTTTAAAGCACCTGGCTCAAAGAAGTCATGAAATAACATTTTGAGAAAAAACAGAGCTAAGTTTGTGAGGTCATAAAATTGTAAAGCTGAGCTAAGTAAATGTTGAGAGTTGCATATGAGGCATCTCATACCAGCAGTGATGACAGGTAGAAAGGCGAGAGCAAATAGCAGCATCTGACAGGTTGCTTAAGTGAGACACCTCAGGGAAGTGACATGGCTGGTCAAACTCTGAGAATTCATCCAATCCAAGTGTAGAGATCAGCTTCAAAGAGATTGACCTCCAGGTAGGATCAGCAAGTACAGGATATTGGGTGATGAGAAAGGCCATTCTCTTAGTGGCTGATGATGCCACTCATGGAGTGGAAAACATCCATTCTTGCAATATCCACTGGTGAAAACCTTACTTCTCAGACTATTTCACTTTTGCAGATGTGAGTATCCATTGTCTTTTTGTTTGTATGTGGATTTTTCACATACAACAGTGACAAAAACTACAACTCCTACTAAATAGGTTGAAAATAGAAATGGCACACTTTCACTCAGATCCAATTTATGCCCTCTATTTCCCTAGAAGCTGACCAAAGTAGAATGGACAATCGAGTTTTTCCTGCCCCCTGGATTCTTGTTTCTTCTTGACATTGGGAGAAACTGGTAGCACATCAGAGGCCTGGAAGAGAGAGCGGTTGGAGCATTCATTTCACCTTGATTTCTTTTACTGTTATGACACGGTCAGGTACTATATTTCTCTAAGGCTGTAACTTCTGTTGATGATGCCTCTTCAATTTCACCAGCTTTTAGTACCTTCAATTTCTCTCTTAATCCTACAAATCTGGAAAGGTTTCCATCTCTCTGGTACTTGTTTGCTTCACCATCTCTTGCTGATATCTAACCTTGCCTACATTGTACATTTTTATTTAAAATATGCCATCTATTTCCTACAAGGGCACTCACTGGCTAATAGAAGTATTGGTACCAGGAATACTACCATCATCCATACTCTAAAAGATGGAATTCTGGGATAGAGTTGCCCATATTTTTGAATAACGTCTATAATCTTTAGGAGAGCACAGATAATCCAAAGTTAAAGTTATTATGATTGTCTCTGGTGACGATACAAAGTAAAATGCAGGTGGATGGCCAGATAAAGGGAGATTGAGTGGTCGAGACACTTAACTGCTATGGTGATAATGGTTATTACATGGGATGAGGTAGTGGGGCAGCTTCATCTGCACTAAAGAGCCTACAAAAAAAGAATTTGATAAAAGGAACCTGAGGATTTAAACTCATAATTCAAGGCATAGATAAATAATCAGAAGGCCTGTAATAGGGCCTAGAGGTTCCCTTCTCTTTTTAGTTGTAGAGAGAGCGTGGATAAAGATTAGATATAAAGTCTCAGTGCACCCATTTTAGAGTTGTGCTAGACACCAACCAGGTTTGTACTTCAGAGTGAGAGTGTAGGCTGGGAAAAAGTATGATATAGAATTTTGGATAAAATCTGGGTGAACAGAGATGAATCTGAGAATTTTGAATCTTCACATCCCTCTGGAACAAAAAAGTCTTTTCAAAAATCTGAATATCCAGCATCCAGTTTGAAGAAAAAAGGAAAATAAAAAATGTCACGAAAATCAGAATTTGGCTTACACATGAATGTCTTTTATTCTCATTGTCCTCCTGCACCAATTTCCGTTGTTCTAGTAATATAACTAGGCAAATTCCAAACATCTAAGTGAAAGAAACTCTAATAAGAAGTATTAACTGCACAAAAAGTGTTGAAGGATCTTGCCAGGTTGGTTTCCAGATGGGCAGATGAGGCCATATTCAGATTGAGGTGCACACTTAGAATTCTGTATTTACCGTATTAGCTGAAGCACCTGCTGCTGGGCAGTGAGTTATGGCTCATAGTCATTAAGGGTGGGTGTAGCTGAGTCTTATGTAGAGGAGCCCAAGGCTTAAACAAATGCATGTTGGAATGAAATCTGTCATCTTTTCTTCATGAAGATGTTTCTAATCAACCATTTGATGATTCTCAGTTGTATTGTTATGTTTTTATTTGATATTTCCTGCTTGAGTATGAATCAGTAAAGGTCTTGAGAGGAAGCACTCAAAAAGATGAAAATGGGAAGAAAAAGCAAATGAGGAGACATTTTATAGGCACATAGAGAGAATTCAGCAAAGAATGGTGAGAAAGGAGCAATGGCATGAAGGGATGACTACACTAACCCCAAAAGTCATTAAGAAAATGATTTATCTGGCCTCTGAGAATGATGGATGTCAAAGGGACACCATTCAGGTACTGTGGCCATACAGGCATACAAACAGGATACATTTATAGCTAGACAGGAAAGGATCCGGGGAATAAATACCTCTCCCCATGCCCCACCTACATACTAATCTTTTGTCAGTACTTACCAGATGAGAAATCTAAGTAGAATCTAGGGTCCAGGGAGCCTGAGTGACTAAGGCCGTAGAGTTGAGCCTAGCAAGGCACACAGTAGCACAAAGATAGATTGGATCTGGGAAAATAAAAATGGTGAAAAATCAATTACAATCCACCACCTTTTCCATTCATACCTCATGAAATTTTTAGAATTTAATGTCATCCATGCTATGTTTTCTAAGAATAATTTAAAACTATTATCGACTCAGGTTTTTTGCTCAGTGTAAATATATATAACTGAAATTAAAACACCTAAACATAAATAAGCAAACAGACCCCCACACAACTAAAAATATAGACCTTTATATAACAATCAGGAAGTAAAGGAAATTGTAATTGCAAACTACTCATAACAGAATCTAGCGCTTTAAAACCTGTACCAAGCAGTAAAAGCATAACTGACGAAAACTTAAAGATTGAAATTAATTTACTCGAAAGAAAATGATGAAATTGGGGAAAATAAAAATGCCAGTATTTTCAGGCAACATGCTTACATTCTGTTAAAGCAATAAAATCAATTGTTATAACTATTATTTTTTTAAAAGTCCAGCAATGTTTATGCATACACAAATGATAAAGCTCACATAACAGTGGAAGTTTAGCAGCACCAGGCTTAACTGAGATGAAACAAGTAAAAGTAAAATAGAATTTGCAATAGCAAAAAAATACTTTTAATGTATCAAAAATTTAATTTGATAAAAATAGTAAGAGCTCTTATTAGAAAGTTTTGAGTGTGAAGTAAGTACATAGATTTTAATGAGAATACACAAAAAGTCCACATTCTTGAATGGGATGATTAAATATTATATGAATGTATATTATCTTTCAGTTTAGTCTGCAATTACAATATGATTCCAATAAAACAAAGATTTATTATTTATCTTAGTAAGCTTCACAAAAAATTTACATAAAAGAAGAAAGGTCCAGGAAGAATTAAGTAATTTGTAAAAGAAAACCAGTTTGTAGAAGGAAGTACATATTTATATAAGCAATTATGATGTGACATACATTATAAGTAATACAATAACACAAATGAATACGGTTTTCTGTTAAGGACTAAAAAGTAGCTCTATGAAACATTAAGAATAACACAGGGGCTTACTCATACATTTGGGAGCATTGTAAACAATAAAGGTGGTACCATAAGGCATTGTGGAAAAACAAATTCTTAGATAATTTTGAAAAATTTTCATATGAAGAACAGCAAAACTGGGTGGATCTGGTTCACAATTCTATGTATAAAATAAAAATAATAAAGCATTAGTAATTTGTAGGAGTACAGTGTCTCTGTGATATACGGCTGGCGGAGACTTCAAAAGTAAAATTTAAAAGCACAAGCCCCTAGGGATGTAACAATACAGAAATCCAGATAAAGGATAATATGTTATGACATAGCAGAGTTTATTCTAGGAATATAATGTCAGTTTAACATTCAAAAATCAAACAACATTAATGGAACAAAAAAGATTAAAATGTGATCTTCTTAATAGGTACAGAGAAAAATATTTGACAAAGTTCAACCCATATTAATATTTAAAAAAATCTCAGCAAATTAGGCTTATGCGGGAGCTCTCTAATCTGAAAACTCTATAGGTAACATTATGTTTAATGGTGAAGAACTGAAAAATTCACTGTTTAGAATAGGAAAAAGGCAAAACGGTGTGCTCTCACTGCTTGATTTTTATATTGCACAGAAAAGTGCTAATCAGTGTGATAATGCATGCCAAAAAAATAAAAGATATTCAGAGCAGATAGGAAGAAGTAGGCTGTTTTTACTCACCAATACAATTGCTCGTACAGAAAATCCTATGGAATATACTTAAACCTAATAAAGGAATTTATCCAGGTCACAGAATATCAAATCAGTACAAAAATCAACTGCTTTTCTGTATTTGTGAGGTGAATTGTTAGAAAATGGGATTGATGAGACTATACTATAGCACCAAAAAAATGATTAAGAATAAATTTAATGAAATAGATACAAAAACAATACATTAAGAAGTATAATTGTAAATGGATATCAAAGAAGACTTTTAAAATGGAGAGGCATATCACTTATCATGTTCTTAAACTGAAAGACTCAATATTTTTAAGATGTGCATTCTCCCCAGATCTCGGTACAGATTCAACACAAGTATAACTGTTATTTTAGCAAACTTTTTGAATGTTTACAAGCTGATCCTAAAACATATATGGGCAAAGGACTTATAATAGCCAATATAACTTCTAGAATAAAGAACAAAACTGGAAGATTTGTAGTGCTTTATATCTAGTGTATTATAAAGCCACATTTATCAAGAGTTGGGATTTTATTTGAGGACTAACCACTCATAGAAAGATGGATGGTATAGAGTCCAGAAATACACATATATACTGTATATACATATTTCCAGAGTCTTCAATAATATACAAGTATGTGTGAATGTACACACACATGCACTGGAAAAATATGCTCAAAGTCTAGAAATGATGCTGATGAACAAAGAGTTCTGGGACAACTAGGTGTCCCACTAAGAAATAAATGAACCTTTATTGTTATTTCACATCATTTATAGTAACTTACTTAAAATCCTTCATAAATTTAAACATAAAAGCTAAAAGCACAGAACTTGTGGAAGAAAACAAAGAATATTTGCAAGATGTTGTGATAGGGCAATAATTTCCTAGAACTGTCAAGAGAAAAAAACAACAACAAAGTTTTACAATCAAAATACGGAAAATAATTTTGATGTTTTAAAATGATGGTATTAAAAAATTCTAAGTCAAGCCACAGTTTCGGATATTGTATTTGCAAAATATAGCCAGTGAAATCCTTTTATTCAGAGATATATAAATAATTCTAACAACTGTATAGTAAGAAGACAATCCAGTAAAATTATGGTTAAATTATTTATGTAAACACTGCTATGAATATGGAAGCATAGATATCACTTAAAATACTAATTTAATTTTCTTTGTATATAGATCTATTACTAGGTTAGATGGTATGTTAGCTACTTTTCTTATTGCTGAGACAAAGTACCTGACAACCATAGGTAAAGGGGGAAAGATTTATTTAGCTCACAGTTTGTAGAACTTTCAGTCCATAATTGTCTGGGCCCAAGGCAGAGTGGCTTGGCAGAGGGGCATCCCAGAAGAGAAACAGTTCATGGCAGCAGAAGACAGCAAAAGCAAGCAAGCAAGGGGGAGACAAGCCTCTTTCTGTCCCTTATATTGTATCCAGTCTACTGGGATTAGGGTGGTGCCAATCCAATCAGTGGGCTGATCTAGCAGCATCCATCCACCTTTAATCCCAGCACCCTTAATCCCAGCAATGTACCACACGTCTACCACACACTCTAGGTTCAGCCACCTCTGAAAAAGCCCCATCTAAAGCTGCATGAGGCTTTGGAGGGGTCATCCGGACACAAGCCACAATAGATGGCATTCGGAAAGCTAGTTACCCAGATACAGAAGAATGATGTCGGATACTGGTGTCACACCATATGAAAAATCAGCTCAGAATGGGTTCAAGACTTGAACATTGAACCAAATCTGGTTGAAGAAAACAGAAAGGCATAACTCTATGATTTTGGTGTGGGCAATAATTTTTTTTTCATAGAACCACTAAAACTTGACATAAAGTAGCACATCCTGTATGATACCTTATCTTTTATTTATTTATTTATTTATTTTTTTTTTTGTGGGTACCAGGGGTGGACCTCAGGATCTCACGCGCCAGCAGGCGCCCGTGCTGCTGAGTGATATCACCGGCCCTTTTTTCGTGTGTGGGTTCTGGGAGTTGAACTCGGGTCTTTGCGCTTGCCAGGCAGGCGCGTATGCCGCTGTGCCATCTCACTGGCCTGATACCTTATCTTTTAACTCCTAGGATGGACAAAACAATTCTACAGGAGCAGAACATGCATCAGGAGGTTGCCTGGAGTGGGGAATGGCTAATAACTGCCAAGTGACCTTTTGGTTTGATGAAAATACTCTATGTACTGATTGAGGTCATGTTTCCATATGTTTGTACATTTGTCAAAGCTCAGCAAAGTGTGCGATAAGATGGGAATATGTTATTGTATGTAAGCTATATCGAATAAAATAATTTTAAAAAACTTCAAAAAGGAAATGATAAACCTTAAGATTTAAATTGATGAAATTAAAATAGTTTTGCATTCAATAAAGAGCACCAGACACAAAAATAAGAACAAGTGGCACAATGGAGAAATCTTTTTACAATATTTCAAAGTAGTCATGGATTAGGGCCGGTGAGATGGCTCAGCGGCTTAAGTGCCTGCCCGGCAAGCGCGAGGGCCCGAGTTCGACTCCCGGAACCCACATACGAAAAAGGGGCCGGTGATATCGCTCAGCGGCACGGGCGCCTGCTGGCGTGCGAGGTCCTGAGGTCGACCCCCGGTACCCACCAAAAAAAAAAAAAAAAAAAAAAAACAACAAAAAAAAAAACAAAGTAGTCATGGATTGGTAGCTGGGATATATAAATAACTCTTGCAAATCATTTAGAAAGAGGCAGCATCTTAAATAGAAAACGCACAAAACATAAACAGGAAAATAATCCAAAGAACTAAAATACAGGTGAAAAATGTTCAGATTCATTGGAAAACAGTGAGTATAAAAAAAAAACATAAAATGTGGGCTATCATTTTGCACCTACTGGAAACATAATAAATGAGGAAAGCTGGGTCAGCTGAAATATAGCAACAGATGCTGAGGCGCTGAAGGAATTCTCCTGCTTATTTAGTGAGCAAGTAGATGGTGCAAACATGTTGGGGAGAATTGGCTGGCCCATGGGGTACGAGGTTTCCACATATGACAGAGACAAATTATGGTCTCCTGCTAGGAACTTTTTCCTTATCTATTTGTATACTACGGGTGGCTTTTTGCTTAATGCCAATTGCATGACACTTCTTAGTTCAACCCATACAGACAGTCTTTTTCTATCTCCATTAATTTTTTTTTTTTTTTGAGTCTTGGACTCAAATCTGCCTGCCGTGAAGAACACCTACTATCTTATTCTTTGTATCAGCCTACTTGACCTTTGTCTAAATTTCTTTATATTTTATTCTCTGTCCTTTCGAGTCATTTGGTTGCTGGTATTTCTTCTTCATTCAGTAGAGGTTTGGGGTTTATTTTATGACCCATACCAACAGGTTTTCTAAAACACAACTATTAATAGTTGTGCACAACCTATTTAGTTTTTACTTGTATTGGGGATAACTGATCTACTTGGACTGATCTACTATTTATGTTATAAACGGATTTTAGTAGCTTTAATTCTGTTTTTTTTTTTTTTTTTTTTTTTTTTTTTTTTTTTCACTCTTCACTAAGTGTCTTCTCATGGAAATAGTAAAATTCCTCTGAGGGAAACTAAAGAAGACTTGAAAATGTGGGAAGCCATTTGAGGTTAGAACTGCTCACAAACATAAGCATAGTTATTTTCATAAGCATGTTTCCTTAAGTTAAACTGAAAATCAGCATGATCCTAATAAAATACAATATAATTTTTAAATCTATTGACATTTAGTTTTCATGGAGACATTAAAGTATAGTTGGAAAAATTCCCATTGAAAAGCAACAATTATTGGGGCTGAGAGTACCTCAGTGGCAGAGAGACTGCCTCACATACACAAAGCCCTGGGTTCAGTCCCCAGCATCATACACACACAGTAATATTTATAATGAATATACTTTTCTCTGGACCATTGCTCTCAATTTCACAGTTCTGTTTTCTGGAGTCTGCCAGCTTTAGCCCTTTTAAAGCATATTTTCAGTAAGGTCCCAATCTCCATACATATTTGTTATTTTTATTTTATCAATTTTGACGTTACCAGTTTCTGGCTATCATGGATTGGAATTTAATACATTTCCCCTACCTTTCTCTAGCCTTTCCACCCTCCCTAAGTAGTTATTTTGCTGGTTGTGTACCTCAGTAATAGTGTGTGCTTGGTTCTTTGTTAAAAGTTGTTTGTATTAGAGCCAGTTCTGTGTGTTGGTTATATTTATTTTCTGGAATACATTTGTTTTAACATAGGAGTTTCTAGTGAACTCTTTTCCTCCCCTTGAAATTCTTTTCCTGCTGATGATCATTCCATAATAATAAAAAAATTCACTATCAATTATTCTATCAGTTGCCATATTTTTTCCCAATCACCTTTATTTCTGGAGGCGACTATTATGTCCCGATTTGGGTCTTCACTAGGCCTCTATGCAAGGCTATCAGCCTGGCCTGGGTCTTGAATGGTCTCCTGGGTTGAGTCCCCAGTTTTGTGTCTTGCTTCCTGATTTTACTGGAGCTAAGATTTTGCTTTAAGCTTTTTTGTAATACTAGAGAAATTTCACATGCTGATATTGCATGTTTTGTCTTTTGGACAATTCCATTTCTCCAGACAACTTTGTTCTAATTTTCACTGAACAAGGTGATGCTGATTCTAAGGTTGAAGGTCCCCACATGTCAGAATAAGCCTGTATTTACTTCCAGTTTCCAACATCACCACCCTAAGCATCTTCCACCACTCACTTCCTTTCAGCTGAGAACAATGTCTTATTGTTGTACCAGGGGATGAATGTCAGGATGCCTGTGCTCCAACTCAAGGAGGGAGAATAAGCAAAAGAAGAAGGGGCAAGGGGTGGAAATGTCACCCGGCTTGCTTGTTTGATTCACAGAACTTCAATCAGCCTCTTTGTTGGCAGCTCTCATACCTGCAGTGTGTAGTATCTGAACCTCCACTGAACCGAAAAGCCTTCTATCCTGCAGGTTGAAAGGCCAGCCAGGTTCTGTATAGTCTAGTCCTCCCTGGGTTTTCCCAGGTGACCAAAGTTTCATTCCTCTGATTGTATCTGCTATCACATTTTCATCCACTTTCATGTTCTCCAAGTCCCTGCACTTTGTCACCATTGCTGTTGCCCTTCCTCGCCACAATTATTGGTTTATTCCTTGTCACACCTCAGAGCTTTCATTTCAGTGTTTCAGTGGAGATTTTAGAACAACGTGAAGTGAGAACCTGCTGGGTATTCAATCTTGTATGGAAATCTATATTGTTTTATTCTATAGTGAAGTAAGTCACCCCAAATACTCCTCTCTTTCTAATTTGTCTTGGCTATTATTTTCTATTATTTTTCTCATGGAGTTTAGAATCATTTTGTCAAGTTCAAAGGAAAAGATCCAGTTGGAATTTTAATTGGGAATGTATTAAATTGATTAACTTGGAAATGATTGCTTTTTATTTTAATTAAATTTCCAAGCAGTTTTTTTTAGCTTTGCTAATTATAAATTTCTAAATTTATAGCATTTTTTTGTCAGAACCAGGTTTCTGTAATTTCTCCTTTTCTGAAGTATTACAGTAGATAAAGTTATTGTCCTCAGCATCACCTGGCTCAGTGCTCCAGGGACCTAGGCCAGCAGCATTAGCCGCATCTCACAAGTATTAAAACTGCAAAATTTGTCCCCCATCCTTATCCCTGAGTCAGAAACTTTGGATGTGGGGCTCAGTAAGACCTCCACAGGACTCATGCACATTCACATTCAAGAACTGAAGTAACATCTGACTAGCCACGCAGTCTTGGGCAAGAGATTGAAGTCTAAATGTTCAAATGTGAAATGGAGACATAATTGCATAAATGTCATAGGCTTGTTACTATGAATAAAAACACTGACATGCATGAAACATTGAGTACATCTCTTGTGAGGGCAGAATGATTACTAGTGAATACTGTAACTGTTACATTGCCATTCTGTATTTTCATCCAATGAAAATCATGATGTCATGGCTTTTGTCATAATCAATTTGGGAAATGTTCAACGATTGTTGTAAAATGGGTATATTTCTCTTTCTTTGTATATGCGGTATGAGTAGTCTCCATGAAACAGATGCTATGATGCTTTGTTCTTCTGAATACTTGTTCCTATATATTGTCTGCCATTTGAATCTGTAAAATATTGTACATATCGTTAAACATTCCCAAGACTATTACAGTCCCAGGACAGTAAAATATTTCTTGCAGTTTGAAAATTTGGTAAAGATGTGTCAATACTCTGTCATATTGCATATAAATTTTCTTCAGGTGTATCTTCTTGTTGAATTGCATTTTTATTATGACATAATTTTTGATTTTTTATTTCATTTATTATTGTCATCCCTGTACTCCCTTTATTCATCTGTTAAATTATATCTTTACGCATGTTAAAACTTCAAGTATTTTCTTGTTTTTAAACTTGGTGCGTCTTTTATAGACATTATAGTTTCCTTCAAAACACAGGTAGACCTATATATTTTAATATGAGAGCTTACCTGCATTAGAATTATAATTATGTCATTGTTCTACCTTTATTATTATTTGTTTTATTTTCCTGGTAGTTCAACTGATTTATCTGTCTCTACCTTGCATTGCCCACTTTTGTTGTAAGAAGTATGTGGGGCTTTCATGCTCAGATTTTGGAAGATTTTCCTATAACTAGTGGTTACTTTGATTTTTTTCAAAATTACTATTTAATATACATTTCTCTAATTTTCAGTATTAAAAAGAAGCTACATTTATGACTTAACTCTTAAAGGCTATGAAATATAATATGATTTTGGCACATTCAATATAATATGATTTTTATCCTGCTATGGAATGAATTCTGTCCTCACCAAATTCAAAAGTTGAACCTGTAACTCCCAACGTAATTGTATTTGGAGATAAGGCTTTTTGCAGGTTATTAAGGTCAAATTAGGTAAGAAGTGCACACGTACTGTGGAAAGGCCATGTGAGGTCATAGCAGGAAGGACCATATCTATACCAGGTGGAGAGGCCACAGCCCAACCATTCTGACCCTTGATCTCAGACTTCCAGTTCCCAGAATTGTGAGAAAATATATCTTTGTTATGCAAACCACAGTTAGTACTTCGTTATAGTAACCTAAGCACACTAATACATGCTCCAATTGTTATGATTAAATTATTCTTTTTACAGTGTCTTGTTTCTAGAGAAATTATTAATATGTGGGCTCTGTTTTGTAACTATTTACAACAATCCTTGAGTTAAAGTCATTTAAATGGCTTCATCATTATTATATATTTCTTTATCTTTGTACATCTTACTATATTTCTGTCATTTTTTTCTACTCAAAAAAGTTACATGCATATCTGAGAAGACCTTTACAAATGAAACATAACTTAGTCATGTATAAAATTCTTGATTCTCAAATTTTCTCAATAGTATGTTGCACCCATCCCTCAGCATTTTGCTTTGCAAGTAAGAGTTTGGGTGGCAATGTAATTTTTAAAGCTTTGAATGTTGCCTGTTTCCTCATTTTTCTTGGTTTTGTAATCAAAAGAAATTTTCTGATGTGGCTCTAACCGTGACTATTTCCTTTGATTTTGCTCTAAAACCTATGGGCTTTTCAAACTGTACATATCTTCCTAGACCTAAAGAGAGATTTGCTTTTTAATATCTCATCCATGTTTTCCCCTGTATTCATTTTTCCCTTTTCTTCTTTAGAAACATTCTCTATCTGTTCATTTCTGACCTGTTTGGGGTTATCTCTATAAGTTATTATCTGACTGCTCTGATCTCTGCCATGTGTGACAGTTTCCGAAGTTTGTCCTTCAAGTCAGTGACTGATTCTACTTAAAATCAGTTTGTTTCTTTCTGACCGTTAACCCTAATATGCCAACCTCACTGGATTAAGGAATGCTTAGCAGATCAGGAGAGCGTGCCCCTGGGGGTATTTAGATGGGTCATGGAAGTGTGACTGTGGTACTAGATAAGGTTCCTCATCCATTCCTCTCTGGCACTATTCCCCAGTTCTGCTTCCACCAGCCATGAACTAAACAGCCCTGAGCCACCACATCTGTCTGCCATGATGCCTCTGCTTTGGAATCTATTGATCATGTACTGAATCTCATGAAATTCTGCTGAATTAAACCTCTTCTCCTTTAAATTGTAGATGTGGAGTATTTGGTCCTATTAGCAATGGGAAAGCCAATGTGGAGTTTTGGGTCCCATTAGCAATGGGAAAGCTGACTAATGTAGTCGTGCTATTAAAATTTATGTTTATGTGCTATGCACATTGATTTATTAATTTTTTATGTTAATTTACATCTTAGCATGGTAGTCATCCATTTTTTTTTTTTAAGAAGGGACCATGCAGTCTTGTATCCTATTGAGAAAGCTAATCTCTTGAATCTATCAGAGATAATCTCCAAAGGTTTTTCCATCTAGGTTCTTTTCTTGATTTATATTTTCTCATCCTGGAACAAGTGAGATTTAGCTATGTATTTTAGAACTAGCCATAAATACACATTGTTTCACATTTTTCTTGACTTATTCAAAACAGTCCCGTCTCCACTTTTGACTTTCCATCAGCCATGCATTTATTGCAGATTTCTGCCACAGAATCTACATCTGCTCCGTAGATTCTGCCACAGAATCTACTCACGTCGGTTTAGTGACCTTCCAAGCTGGAAGACCGATGCAACATGAACCTGCCATTGTGCCCATTAATCCACATTCTTCTGGCAGTGCACCTGAGCCTGTGTCACACAGAATTTTTTACTCATAGAGTAAAAAATAGACTCTTACTCCCTATGTTAAAATGTACAAATATAAATGATTAAATGTGTTCAGTAAATTTCTGGCTATCAAATGAATAATATCAAGGGGCAGGAGAAAGCATCCTGAACGCCTCAAACATCAGCGTGTGTGCAGAAGAATAGAAATTATGCAGTTATTTCATTTTAATCTGACTTTCAGCCTGATAAATGGTGAAGAATGAGATGAATTTTTGTGTTTATATAGGTGATTTTTCTTTCATGATTTAAAGATTTCCAGGTCCTGAGGTGTAATCTGGGTGGGTTTTCCCTGATGCAAACATTTTAAAAGAGGAGAGTGGTGTACAGGGAGGTTCACTAACTTTATCAAAGTCATCCAGTGAACAGCTGATTTGAGGGCTCCCATCAAGGTCTCTCAACTCAGCACACTTTTCTTTAATAGACCACTAAGCTGCCTTGCTTAAGACAAGTTTGTTTAGTGACATAGCTAAGGATACCTTCATGATCTCAGTATTCTCCCAATTCACTGAAGAGTATTTTCACTCTGAGAAATAATATCTAACATTTCCTGGATGTTGCATAAAATAGCGCGATTCACTTTATGTTTACCCAAAGGTTATTTTTCAACCAGAACTCCATCACCATGCATTTCTCCCTTCTCCTAATGCCTTAATTGCATTGTATCCTATTCTGATCTTTTAAAATTCAAATTGTTCCCATGTCTCCACCTGGCTCTTCATCACACTCCATTGCATTCTCTGGGTCCTTGCTTGGGCCTGATCATCTACCATTCTTCTTGGCACAGGCCATGTTTTATTTAATTGTTCTCTCAAGCCGTGTAGCATAAAACCAGCCCCACAGGAAGTATTTACTTGGTAGCTTCATCTAGGACACTATGCTCAAATAGCATTTTCTCCGGAGACTACTTACAGGAAAATTAAAATTTAATTAATAATCTAATACTATCTGCATTTCTTTTAAGATGGCTCAAAATAGCTTTTGTTTACCTTTTTGTTTCCTCTCTTGCATAGACAATTTTTCACAGATATGAAAGTTTCTTTTTCAGCCAACATTTCATGAGGTTTTCCTATATTTTCACCGCCGGGCCACTCTATTGGGAAACATAAAGGGATACAATACGGTCTTTGTTGCCAACACTCTCTGATGAGCAACACAGACATGTGTGTAAATTATCTCAATCAACTTTGTGCAATGCTCCATTAAAGTTATGTACTAGAAGAGAGGCAAAGGGCTCAAGCAATTTACCTAGGGGGAGTGTCAAGCTTTGTAGCCCATTCCTTTCTGAGAATAAAATCCAGTCCCCAAACACCAATAAAGTCTCCACTCCCTAGGAGGGAGAGAGAGAGAGAGAGAGAGAGAGAGAGAGAGAGAGAGAGAGCAAACCTCACTTAATTTGGTCAGTGGTGCTATCTGGGAGTTTAAGGACACTTGGATCTCAAAGGACATCACTCAGCCATGAACAACGGCATAAGAAATAGTGAACAACATTTTTAAAATGATGAAAAAATAAATCCCTTTCCTGGGTCCTTCTGAGTTTACCGTGACTAGCTGTTGAACAGACGTTTCATAGATTCAATACATCACAGCATATTAAGTGCTGCTCAGCTGCCACCACTCCTGCCGCCCTGCTGTGGACCGTCTCTTTCTGTTTGCATCTTGCCTGTCCTCTATGCATATAAACTAAGTGTCTCCATTTCTGCTCTCAGAGTGTACCAGGCCATACAGCCGAGATTTCAAGAACAAATATCAACAGTTGCTAAGCCAAACATATCTTGTCAAGAGAGTGCCACTGCAGTGTAAAGATTGATTTGTCGAGGGAGGTCTTGCATATAAGTAGATGTGAAGGCAAGGACTGAGGTTAACAAGTTTCCACTGCGGGAGTTTATTTATAACAAAATAACAAAGGGACAGTTCTGACTTTGCCAATTACTTTCCATCTCCTCCTCTATCCATTGCCTAGCATCTTTATTCATCACCAGAAATTGGGCCAGTGCAAATTCAGGTAGAGCTCTATAGACAAAAAGCTTGCTCTCAAGACTTACAGTGTCATTCAGGAAAACTTCATGTCAGTCAGTACTGTTTGGGGTGCTCTTTGTGCCCACTCAGAGCTTAAATGAACAAAAGGAATAAGGAGGAAAGGGAACACATGGACTTTATATATGAAGCACTTGGGGAGACCAGACCTATAGACATCACACCAAGAAAAGTGTGTGATAAGGAATATGTTGCACACATTTTGAACACTGCGTGCTGTGGTCAGAGAAGGGGCACATTATTTTGGCCTGGAGCAGTCAGGCACAGCTTAACATAAGTAGAGATAACTGAGTTAGTACTTGAGGAAGGAGCAGGTTAGCAGCCGACTGTTGTTGGTATTATGTTCCCATGCGGATGGAAATGTGGCATCATCTACAATTTAAAGTGGCAGAACCATGGATAGGGCTGATGACTTGATACACAGAGAAAGCAGGCAGACACGGAGATGACTTGATTAGATACCTATCCATCCAACACACATTCATCACATACTGCTATACAGCATAAGATTCGGTTTCTACCCCAAAGAAGCTCATAACCAACTGCATGTTATGGATGTACCCCAAAGCCTCATGTGCTCTTAGGTTGGGCTTTTGGGAAGTAGTTGCATCACTGGGGCATGATTAGCATCAGTAGATTAGCCCACTGATGAGTTTATAGCTGACTTGCTGTTAAGAGGTAGGATCTGGTCAGATGAGGTTGGTCAGTGGGAGCATGGGTTGGAAGGATTTATCTCTTCTCTGTTCCTCCCTTTACTCTTTTCTGCTTCCCAGTAACCCTGCCATGAAGGCTCTGCTGTGCCCCTCTGCTATGCCATCTTGCCTTGGAACCAGCAGACTATGGACTAAAACCTCTACAAACATGAGCCAAAATAAACCTCTCCTCCTTTAACTTGTGGGTGTCCCACATTGTGTCTCAGCCACAAGAACGTAACTAAGACAGTGTAGGATATAATCAGTGATAAGCACTTAGGCAACTATAAGAAGATGAGACAACTATTGTACTGTCATGGGAACATAACTCAGGGACATCCAAAATGGGTTTGGATGTAAGGGAAGGCTTTCTGTAGGAGTTAATATCTGGGATGAAAGAATGAGGAAATAAGAGGAAGGACAATGTTGATTTGAAAAGTTCAGGTTTCTAATAAGCAAAAGGACCTAACATTTTGAACTTAAATACATTTTATATAGAAACAGTTCTCCACAAATTTCACTTCTAAATGTACTCTCCCCAAAATGGCAGAGGTCATAACCAGGGGTATAAGATCAATCAAATCTCAAATAGCAGTTGGCACATTCTATCCAACAGCAAGATTTCAGCATGCACCCCTAGACCTTCAATGTCCTATGGGAAAATTGTGCAACTAACTCAAGACCAATCAAATCAGAATATTCTATCAGTCATTGGATCGCATAACACCTTTTCGGTGTAGGGGGAGGGGAAGGGGAGGGCAAAGGTGTAAGCATGGGAACAGGCTGTATTATATATAGTTTTGACTCCCATTGATCTGCTTCTATACCATGTCTATTAATCATGTCAATTAGCCCTCAAAGTGTGTCCTTTAGCAAGAGTGGATGCGGGGGGGATAAGTGAACACCATCTAGTTTCTGGCTACATGTTTTTGAATATATGATAGAAGAGAAAAAAGTTAAACTATAAGTTATTACAGAATTGTCCATATGACATGTCCTTTGTCCTCCTCATAATCCCCAGACCAAAGTTTTTACAGCCTAGGGAACCATAGGTATTTTTAAAATCCTGCTTTGCCTAAGAACAAAGCAGATCCTTGTTTTTCGGCCAACTGCAATTTCTTCCAACTTTGCTCTGTATGACACCCTTGGGCTCCGCCAGGGCAGGCCTGGTTTTCCTTCTGATTCAACTGAGCACCATTTGCACCAAGATTCTGCCCACCTAGATTCTTCCAGTCCTCTGGAATGGCAATACCAGGGTGCCATCTCTCTTAAATACCTGTTGATATCTTGTGTTTGGAATGCCTTAAGATTAAATACTTAGTTTACCAGGATTTTTAAAGCAGTTTAATAGTTTCCATAATTATCATGTTAAAATATGTGGTATTTCTCTGATGTCTTTGTATAGTTTGTATCTTTTTAAACAAGTACTGTTCTCTACTTCTACTACTGATAACTTGCAAATATAAAGAGATAGTTATGAAATAGCAGAGTTTAGAATTTTTTTCAGTATTTAGCACTCAAGGGAGATAAACCACACTGAAGAAGAGAGAGGACTTATGAAAAGCCAAAAATGCATGTATGAAAGCTTTTAAATTAAATTGAGCCCAGTAATTTAGAGAGATTTATAATTTTAAAAAAGCATAGGAATATGTATATAATGCAAATACATTATATAAACATAATGTGATAAATTATATATTAATGCCTGCTGATTAATCTACATTGTAGAAATATTTATTATGTATAAAAGTAGAATTTGAAAATGCATAAAAATGTCTTAAAATAAATACTTAATTTACCAGATTTTTAAAGTACTTTAATTGTTTCGATAATTATCTTGCTAAAATATGTGGTATTTCTCTGATGTCGTAGAATATAGTCTGTATCTTTTAAAACAAATACTGTTCTCTACTTCAGACAATTTTCAGTTTGCTTCTAGAATTAATGACCCTAGAGTTGAGCTTTTGAATTTGTGAAAATTCCTAAATTTTTCTATTTCTTTTCTTATTTTGGGGCTATTGCAGTACCTTTTGCTTTGAGTGGGATTTCATTAAACTTTACCTTTTAATCTCATGATGTTGATCTGCTTTAAACTTGGATAGTTAAAGTTTACCCATATAAATTTTTTCATCAAGTGCCAACAGGTCATAATGAACCATGCCTGTAGTCAAGTGTCTGGATATGGTACCTGATTTCAGCAATTACTATTTAAACAGATGAGTTGTCATTCTGTGTTACTGTGTGGAATTCCAGATCTTTATTTCTATCCTTAAAGTTCTAGATTGTCGTAAGATTGGTACAAGAACAATGGATCATTACTACTATCTTCGTTGTTTAACATGAAAAGGTATTGGTTTATAGGACATATAAAGTTATAGAATCTAGAGCCAGTAGGAAACTAAGTCTTAGTAAGTCATCACTCCTGTTAGAGTTCATCATCCCCAGATTATAAAGTAAAAATGAAACAAAAGCCAACAGGCACTTTGCTTCTGTGACTTGATGACAGGGCTATAGCGAAGGCATCAGAGTGAGGTTGCTTTTTCAAATAACCATCCATTTTCTTTTCTGAGGCTTGTGCACTAGAAGATAACTTTACCTTTGACACTGGGGCTCTTTGGATTATGTCTGTCTTTTTTAAAGTCCCAGAAATGATTGCTCATGTAGAAGCAGTGCCAGACAAGAGAATGGTATCTTGATCTGTACTTGGTTGTAGAAGGCTTTATTAGACTTGGGCTCATTTGGAACAAATCTAGAGCAGTTACAAGGGCTCACATTTTCCTGTAAATGAGTGGGTGGAGTACAAAAGGTTTCCAGGGTAGTAGTATACAGTGAGATGTTGACCCATAAGAGAAATCCAGCTGTGGAGTTAATACAGATTCCAGGAAATGGCTCATTCACTGTTGCTCATAACTACAGAACTCCAGAAGCCCTCAAAATTCTGCAGAGAAAAGGGTGCCGTCAGAGGTTTAAAAGAGGGAAGCCAGTGGAGTAAGTCTGGAGCTACATTTCCCTTGGTTCATATTGGACTAAGAACTGTTCTTTTTTTTATTTTTTTTGTGGGTACCGGGGGTTGAACTCAGGACCTTGTGTGCCAGCAGGCGCCCATTCCACTGAGCGATATCACCGGCCCCTTTTTCGTATGTGGGTTCCGGCAGTCGAACTCGGGCCCTCGCGCTTGCCAGGCAGGCGCTTACGCAGTTGAGCCATCTCACCAGCCCAAGAACTGTTCTTTCCTCCTTATTTTTCATATTATGTTTTATAAAAAATAATCAACAAGCACAGAATGCTGCTAGATTTTGAAAATCCTGCCTTGGAAAAGTGTTTCTCATTGTGCTCTTTTAGAACAGAGAATTGAGCTCACTCCATTTCATCCCACTGTTGAAACTCTGCTTGCAGCCTGGAGTGGGGCCTTACAGAGAGATTTTCTCAGAGAATTCTACAAGAATGGGAAAAGGGACATACATTCGCACTGAATTTGATAAATTTTAAAATTACTTTTTACTTCTTTACACTACAAATCACCTGCATTTACTGAGAAGTTCTTTGCGGAAGGGACATAGGAGCAGATGAATTCATATTCCTTTTGAGTTGCGAATCTCCTCAGGAAGAGAAGATTCTTCTATATTAAATAGACCATAAACAAAAGGCAGAGTTTTCATGTAGGCTTATTACCTGCTTGATTAGGTCCCAGTACTTTGCTTTTTTATTATTCATTCATATGTTCATTCATGCAATCACTCAATGAACATGAACTGAGGACCCATAAAAGGTAAGGTACTTAAATGTCCAGTGTTTTGAATGGCAGAAGGATAGCAGTGAAGCACTCCTACAGATTCCATAAACCACTTCCAGACATTTCAAAACACAAGTGACCTCAGTCCACTGCCCCTAACTTCCAATAGGCCAAATCTTTGGTTAAATTCTAAGTAAACAGTTTTTTCACCCCATTGCATCACAAATCCCTTCCTCCTCCCTACTCCTCATATAAAACACATACAGAATATCCCAGAAATTCCCACCATGAAAGACACAACTGGGCAGTCCCTGCTTCTATCTTAAGGAGTGGTAGTCATTAACAGCTCTGAGGGGCCCAGTACATGCAGTTTCATCCTAGGATTTCCTATTAATAAAAATAGTCCTAAGAATGCTCAAGACAAAGCTAATATGTAAAGTTTCATAATTTTTTTTCTTAGCTTTTCTATAAACAAAATAAATTTAAATCATATTTTTATGAATCAAAATGAATTGAAATTGAAAATTTATACTAAATATTTTTTAAAATAGTAGTACTATTGCCATAATCCATTCTAATGTTTCAATTCTAATTGGAAATGAAGTAAAAAATCAAGCTTCATTTCTTATTTCTAATTGGCTGTAAATTAGTGAGCATGTGTTTTTTTGTTGTTGTTTTTTTTTTGTTTTTGTCGGTACCGGGGATCGAACTCAAGACCTCACGTTTGCGCCGCTGAGTGATATCACCGGCCTTTTATTCCTTTGTATTTGGGTACTGGAAGTTGAACTCAGGACCTCGCGCTTGCCAGGCAGGTGCTTATGCCGCTGAGCTATCTCACCGGCCCAAGAATGCTCTTTTATTAAAGTTCACTCATCGAGAGTACCTATCTTCACAGAACCACAATTCAGCTCATTATAGCCACCCACCTGAACTGCCCCTTGTCCCCATCTATAGATGCAAAGCCAATTACTTTCGTGTATTGCTATGCAGTTTGCTTTCTACTTCACAAACTGTAATCTGAGAAGATAATGCAAATGCATGCCTATTTAAAAATTTTTTAATCTCAGTGAAAGTCCTTTTCTAAGTCGTAATTCCCATGCAAGTCTCGTGAGTCTGGCTTCTCCGGTGCATTCCATTTCGCTGGGCCTTTTAATTCCTATTATCTTTCTGTTACCACAATTACTAGTGCCTACCACTTTTCCTCTTTCTTGAACTACTATATTTCAGAATGGTCCATTGTATAGTTGCAATTTAATTTACACACTATTTTATTTCAGAGTATCTTTTAAGGAGTGGAGTCATTGGGCTGTGGGGGAATGAAGGTTTTGTACTGACGTAAAATGACTGCTGGGGTGAACTTGATAGTGTTCTCTACAATCCTTGAAATCTTTTCCACAATGGCACTTGTTATAGTCCATCCTTTTTATGGGAATTTGGCAGTATTTATGTCCCACTCTAGGAGTAGACTTCCTGAAGACAGGATTTGTGTTTCATATGTTTTCATGTCCATTTCCTCCTCTGCCCCCAACTAATCAAGCTGTGTTATGCCTCGTAGGTGCTTAGCGAATGTGCACTAAATAAATGGATTCCAGCTATCTTTTATCATTTCTTACCTTGGTATCCCAGGTTGGAAGGAGAACCCATGCCTGCTGATTGAATGAACTGTGCTTCATGCAGGTCAAAGGAGCTCTCACTGAGAAACAGAAGCCCTTGCCTTATTACTGATGTTGAGGAATGTGCCTTGTATCTTCAGTGAGGGTGAGGTACTTGTCACATATCAGGAAAATTTCAGCTAACCAGGACAAAATGACCCATGATCCTTAATTGAAATTGTTCATTTCCCACTTAAGAAGGATGAAGTAAAGCACAGAAAATGTGTTTATATCAAGGAGTTGTTAAAATAAGAGGTGATGAAATTAAACAAAACCAAATAGGTAGCTTATTGGTAGGAAAGAATTTAGATTCAGTCCTAACTCCCATGTAATGTCTGCTTTTATTTTCTGATCTGTACATGGAAATTACATTTGTGATCTTTATTAATATAGAAAACAATAGATGAGGAAGTATTTATAACTAAAATGTTTAAAACTCAGATAACAACCTACTGATCTTCAGGTTCATAAATTATAATATTCTTATAAAGTGCTTAAACAACTTAGGGAAAAAAAGTAAGAAAATACTGCTGAAAAAAAAAATCAGGTGTGGGTGATACAAGAGTTTCTTTATTTTGTATTTGTATCAGTGTCCTTCCCTTAGGTCAAACACGAGTGACAGTATAACAACATATTTTTCCTTCTCAGAGAGACTGAAGTGGTAATTACTACCCTTTTCTTTTTTGTCTCCCTGGCCTTTTTTCACAGAGAGAAGAGCAACCAACTAGGAGATTGTTCACAGGTTGTCTCTGACTCTGCCTGAGGCCTGCCTGTCTCCTGAACTTGTCATCAAGGTGGTGGACCGGTCTCCGCCTCCTTCTTCCTTATTGAAATTCTCCTCCCTGCAGGGAAGAATCCAGCTCCCAGCCTTTTACTCCTAAGTGGAGAGTAAATTAGGCACATGCATTCCGGTGGACTGAACTGACCACCCATAAAAGCTCATCAGGTAAGATGCCCTATTTGCATCTTCAAACATTGTTCCTTTAAGCATATTTACCAAAAACTCTGTTTATTAACCAAATGATTAGTAATGCTGAAGGGTGTGGCCTTGCTATAGCTGGTTATTCTTGTACGTATTCTTTTTATAGTAAAACACTAGTGAGGGGAAATGGTGCAATTGTGACCTCTCATCACAAACCTTCATATATGGTGAGATCTGAAGGAGTCATTATTTTGTCAAGTTTATTTTTTCCTCACAATACTAGGATTTTATAATTACTGAAGAAAAAGTAAAATGTAAGACTTTTTAAAAGAAAAAAAATCCAGAATCAGTCTACATGTAGCTTAATTTCTAATCTCTCAGAGCTAAAAGTGAGCAGGAGATTGGCGTGTTGGAAAAGAGAAGGAGGGAAATTCATTATTCTCCTAAAGTGGGAGCATCATCTGGCTGGGGAAATGTGACAAAAGGAAGACCCCGCTGAAGTCTGTGGTTATACGTTAAACTGAAACCATCAAGAAATTGATATGAATCTTGACAGTAATAACACAACTTTTCTCCTTCCCCTTCTGCTTTCTTGAAGATATATTCATTCTGAATTCCTTCTCTATCTTACATTTGTACATATGTATGTGTGCATGTAGCCCTACTGCTCAGTTTGCCTGGCTATGAGCATTATAATATATGGAATGTGTTCTTCTGTGACTTAATTTTGTCCCATGCTATCTTCACTAGCTATTGTGGTTTAGAGATCTGTTTATTTCCACTCACTGTATAGACTTCCATCGTCCTTGCTATACCCTTGTCACACATATCTCGTGGTGTACATGTGCAATTTCTCTGAGTTACTTGCCTGAGAATGAAGCTGCTTGCTCACTGAGTAGACACAAGTTAGGGATAACGCCAAATTGTTTCCCAAATAGGTGGTAAAAATTTATACTCTCTCTGGTAATGGTTTCCACTAAACAGGTGAAAGGATAGGTTTAACTAAACTGGACATTTGTCCACTTTGTTAGTCCATTTTCTGTTGTTGTAACAGAATACCTGAGTCTGGGTGATGTTTAAAAAGTAGAGCTATATCTGGCCCCAAAAGTCCAAGAGCATGTAGCCATTGTGCTGTGTCATACAACGGAGGGTGAACAGAAGGGTAGGAGCTGGTACATGTACAAGGAAACATGAGGGGCTGAACTCTTATAATGACAACTTTAACCCACTTCGTGATAATAACAATTCAGAAAGGTGGTGGTCCTGTGACCTACACACCTCTGTTGGTCTCTTTCCCTTAGCACAGCTAAAATGGCAGTTTAATTTCAACATTATTTTTAAAGGGGATAAACAGTTATATCACAATAACCAGTGGATATTACAGAAGCTGTAGGGGAATTGAGATTTTATCAAGGGGGTGATTATAATGAAGATCCCTGGAAATTAAGCTAGGTAGAATATGATACAAGGACCTGAGTAAAAAATAGACAAGAAGGAGTTATATGAGATCCATGAATTCAAGGTCACTTTATCTTTATTGCAGAGGTATGTGGGGAACAGTCGCACCCTTAAGCATGGAGCCAAAAAGAAATCCTAAAAAGGAAGATTTAGAGTCCAGACAAAAGAACAGTACATAGTTCCTAGATCTAATTGGGAGGAAGCAGCAAAAACTTCTCCGGAACTATCTAGATGCTTATTTTTGCTTTGTAGCTAGAAATCTTATCTTGTAAGTTAAACTTTCACATCCAAACGCATTTGCATGGCTGTGACCAGAATGAGGGGTTGGGTGCCATTTTATGTGTGAACTCGTAAGAATGTTTGAACTATGTATATGCAACAAGAACTATAACATCAAAACAAAAACAAACAAAAAACAAAATGAGTGTTTAAGTGGCTCCAGGAAAGTCATTCACTTCACAGATTGAAAATTTGAAATGCAAAACCAGATTCATGGAGCCTAAGAGTTTGGATCTTGTAAGGCTGTGTGTCTGGGGTGGTGGTTTTTAAACATTTTTGGCATGGACTTCTCGGAGCCTCAAAGTCATCTGTGGTCTCTCTCTTGAGTACAAGCTTAGAAGACCAAACACTATGTCTTACATTCTATTTCAGAAAGCTCTAGAGCCTTTGTGGTTAGATTTTTGGATCTCCCCAAATTCAGTCGAGGATTTTGTATAAGTTGTGTTCTGCGGGGAGGAGACAGGCTAAAGAGCAAGGGAGGAGTCAAAAATCCCGCTGCCCCCTACTCTCCATGCTGGGTTTTGGTAAGCAAATATTTTCAAAGATAAAGTAGTGCATTTTCCTAATTTCTCTACCCAAAATGATATGCTAGTACAAACCCAGATTAGACATCTTGTTGAGCAAGTTGTTAGGGACTTAGTGGTTGATTTAATCATTTCATGCCATGGCTTGTTTTTCAGCTGTTTCGTCGTTAGAAATATCATATTAAGGCTATTTCCAACTCTATTGTCATGTATTAGTCTTGACCGCTTACTTGTTTTTAAGTCTTTGGAGGGCATGGATGACCCTGTGCATACCATGTTCCCCAGCACACAGCAGTGTCTCTGTATACTAAGACATTGAAACACTACCAAATGCTGAGTTAATTTCTTATTGGTAGATAAATTAAATCGAAAAGAAGTTTTCAACGTAACTGTTTGGCAGAGTCTAGATGTATCAATGTTTTGGCATTTTGTTGTTGTTTTATATTTTAATTTTATCTTTTTGTTTTGTTTTGTTTTGTTTTGTTCTGCAGAGAAATTGATAGACCCCTAGGCTAAACAAAGTGAACTACACCAAGCTCAGATATTCTATGGGCAAGATTTCTGCTGCTGGGGATGAGGCTAGAAAACAGTTGATCTGGAGACAAGAGAGATTTGTGAGAGCAAGCGGGGTAGAGGGGATCATGCCATTGGAAAAAACCAGAAAGTTTTAAAGCACTTTCCTCTAGACACCAAAGCATACTCTGAAATAGGAGCTTTCTGGAAATTGAGAGTGATGGAAGCAGAATCGGAGATACTCAGGGAGATAAATGAGGGGGAGAGATTTATTGATGAAGCATGTGTAGAACTAAATGTGGAAGTTAAAACAGCAGAAAATGAGGTCCAGGAGAGGAAATTGAGAGAAGAGGCAGCGTGTGTCAGGGAAGGAGGAGCACGTGGGGAGCACAGAGTGAAGACAGCGCTGTGGTTGAGTCAGAGCAGGAGGACACCAGAGCTGGAGGCATGTGGTAAGCTGCTCCCCGGGGCACTGGGGGCACAACCCCTAGACACCGAGATAGGAGTGTGATGTGGGACTCAGAAACTGTTCCGGGGAAAATAAACATCTTTGTATTGTCTATCATTTAGTCAAGGTGCATTTCTGGACATTGTATGTGTCCAGTGAATATCCAATGAGTGAACAGCTACAGGCACAGTCTGTTTGCAGGTGGTGTGGAAGTGGACTTCAGCGTCCAGCGCTAACTCTAAGACTTACTGCATGCCAGTTCTCAGAAACCTTAAGCAAATATTATAAGAACAGTGAAAGAGGGACATCGATTATAATCATATTAACTGTCTTCTTATTTCTTTTTATAATTTAGTTCCTATTCGGAGTAGTTTCATCTCCTTTACCTCAGTGGCGCTTATACCTTGGTGAAAGAGGCGAGGCATGGAGTGCTGGTGTGTGAGTGAAATGCTGACCAAGCCTTGGGTCAAGCGGGTGCAAGGCCAGCTCCGCTGTTAACTCTGCCATCATGTAATGTTACTCTGAAATTTCATGCTTAAAAAGTAACATGGGCTCACTCATGTGTCGGTGTCCGGTGGCATCAGACAGCTGGAACAGTAGAAATACCTATGACAATCTCATTCACATTTGCTTTTGGGACCTCGGCACTGGACTTTTATTTGTCCCCATGGGTCTCTTGCCATTCAGTGATGCAGCCTCAGCCTTTACCCAGGATGGCAGCAGCATTTGCAGAGTGTAGACGTGGAAACTGTAGCCCCTTATGTGCAGGTTCCAGAACCCAACAACCTCATTCCACCCCAGTCAGTTGGATAAAGCAAGTAAACAAACCAGGCCTGGGCAAAAGCTAGGTCTATGGATTCCATCTCTTACTGGGAGAGCTACAAAACAAAAGGCCGTGATTTCCAGTCTACCACATGTCATTTTCAAGCTAGCATCCCTGTTTAGGAATGTTCTCTAACCTCTCTATTTCCCCTTCATAATCTCACAATTCTCACCACAAGCACCAATGTTTTTAGTCAAACCACTGTGATCTATTAATATTCGTATCTTCTTTAAACTTAACTTTAGATCAGTGAAGAGAATCTTGAAGAATACTACACAAACTTTGACTGTTTTAGTAAGGACTGTGTTCATTCATATGCCCACTGGTATTTAGGAAGTATTAAAATAATGTATATAACAGACGTAAGAAGGAATGATCATGATAAAGTGTCTTCCTCAATCTGAACCTCAGATTTATCATCTAGAAAATAAGGATAATAAACAACTCTTCGGGTTTTTTGTGACACAATTATAAAGAGATGTTTTAAAAATATAGACGGCGTTCAATAAATGAGACCTGATATTGTTATTTTTGGTATTTGTATTACTATAGTTATTAACATCATGATTACTTATAGAAGAACAAGTTGAACTCCACAAGGGTAGGAGTTGTCTCTGCTTTGTTTAAGCCACATTTAGATCAATATCTGGCAGACAGCAGATTCTCAACAGTTGTTTATTAGAGTATGATTGATTGAATTAATTATAAAAATACAGTGGCATAGTCTACCACTCAATGTGCAATAAATTTTAGCTGCCATCTTTTAAATGGACATTGCTGTCTATGATCTGTTTGGAAAATATTCCCTTCATTCATCTTTTATATTTGCTGTTTTATATGATTTTTTCACATCTTATTTTTTATTAGTACATATTGCTAATGTGGAATAATGGGTTTCATTTTGGCAGATTCATATATGCACATGACATATTTTAACTGTTTTTACTCCCCTGAATCCCCTGGTCCCTTCTTCCCCACCTAATGTCACATTTGGAGGGGGGATTTCAATGGATATAATGTATTTTGATCTACTCATCCCCCAGTTGCTAACCATTACAACTCCTCCACCTGTCCCTTATTTCCTATTTCCCAATTTCTATTTCCCATTTTCTAGTTTCTCTGTTCTACTTACTTGTCACTTTTTTTTTTTTTTTTAGATTCCACATATTAGAAAGAGTGTACAATATTTGTACTTCTCAGTTTGGCTTATTTTGTTCAAGATGATAGTCTCCCAATTGATCTATTTTCCTGCAAATGACAAAAGTTTGTCCTTTATGGTTGACATATCTATATCTATATCTTCACCTGTTTATTTGCATCTAGCTTGGTTCCATATCTTGGTCATTATAAATAGGGCCAGAATAAATGTAGATATATAGGTATCTTTATGGTATGCTGACTATAATTCTTTCGGGTATGTAGCAAGTATCTCCATACTGATTCCATAATGGCTACACTAATTTACATTGTCATCAGGAATGTAGAAGTTCCGTCAACCACAGCCACCCATATCATCACCAGCATCGTTTTTGTTTTTTGTGTTCTTGATGATAGGTATTCTGATTGGAGTGAGAAGGAATCCCAAAGTAGTTTTGTTTTGCATTTCCCTAATGGCTAAAACTGTTGATCATTTTTATATACTTATTAGCCATTTTTAATTCTTTTTAGATTTGTATGTTCATCTCTTTTGCCATGTATTGATTGAGGAATTATATTTTTTTGGTGCTAAACCGATAGGTTTTCTACAAATGGAAATCCACTTTCCTAGCACTATTTGTTAAAGAGGCCAACTTCCTTCCAAAATATCTTTTTGGATCTTTTGTCCAGAATTAAATGGTTGCAGTTGAGCAGATTAGTTTCTGTGTCCTCAGTTCTATCCCATTGGTCCACATATTTATTTCCGTGCCAGCACCATCCTGCTTTTGTTACTAAGGGTTTATAGCATAATTTGAAATCAGTTATTGTGACGCCTCCTGCTTTACTCTTTTTGTTAAGATTGTTTTGAGGATTCTCAGACTTTTGTGCTTTCATATGAATTTTAGGATTTTTTTTTTCCCATGAAGGATGGCATTGGAATTTTGATGGGGATTGCATTGAATTGATTTGGTAACATGGCCATTTTAGCAATATTTGGCATATCCATGAACATGGGTGCTCTTCTCGTCTTCTAGTGTCTGCTTCAATTTCCTTCTTCAGTGTTCTGAATTTTCACTGCAGAGCCTCCTTGGTTAGATTGATTCTGAAATATTTTTGAAGTTACTGTGAATGGAATTATTTTTCTGTCTTTTTTTCTCAGCTAGTCCAATAGAAAAGCTATTGATTTGTCAGTGTTGATTTTATATACTGCTAATTTGCTGAATTTGTTTATCAGTTCTCAAAAGTTTTTTTGGTGGAGTCTTTAGGGAATACTAAGTATAGATCACATTATCTGCAAACATTGATGACTTTACTTCTTCCTTTCCTATTTGTGTCCTTTGAATTTCTTCCTGTTGCCCAATTGCTCTAGTTAAAATTCTAAGAACTATATTGCATAGAAACGGGGAGTACAGAAATCATCCTTGGCTTATTCCTCATTTTAGAGGAAATGCTTCTATTTTTCACCACTCAGATTGATTTTGGCTAAGGGCTTGTCATATATGGCCTTTATTATGTAGAACAATGATCCTTAAACACCTAGTTTTTCCAGGACCTTTCATCTGAAAGTATGTTGAATTATGTTGAAGGCTTTTAATGCATCAATTGCAATGAACATGTTCTTTTTATTATTAAGTCTATTTATTTAGTGTATTATGCTTATTGATTTGCTTATGTCAAGTCATTCTTGCACCCCTGGGATGAAGCCAATTGCGTCATGGTGTATGATCTTTGTAATGTGTTGTGAGTTCAGTTTGCAAGTATTTGATTAAATATTTTTGCTTCTATGTTAATAAAAAATATCACTCCATCATTTTCTTTTGATGTCGTGTCTTTGTCCAGTTTTGGTATTCGGGTGTTCTTGGCCTCACAGAATGAGTTTGGAAGAATTTCCTCCATTTCTATTTCATGGAATAGTTTGAGGAGTACTGATGTTAGTTCTTTAAAGTTCTGGTAAAATTCAGCAGTGAGCCCATCTGGTCCTGGGCTTTGCTTTTTTGTGATTTTTATTATGTAGCATGGCTCTCATATGTGCAAGGAAGAACTGATGCATGACCCAGAGGTCACCTCACCAAATTGACCATAGATGTGCACAAGGAAAGGAAAGAAGTGTTTGCTTTCTATGAAGTTGTTGGTTTCAATGGCGAGAGCTCCATGTGGTCAAGCAACACAACTCTGACTGATGGCTAAGATTTTACAGAGAACGTGGAACCTCCAATGGCCTTGCAGAGATTTAGAATAGAAGATGGAGAAGTTGGGAAAGCATGAGTGCTGGTGTAGCTCTGGGAATGAACAAAGGTTTCTGTGGGGAAGTCACAGAGCTGTATGTGATAGAGACACTGGAGGGGCAAAAGTCAGAATTAGGGTTGAAGAGACTGAGCTCTGCATGTGAGAATTCAATGTCAGGAGCTACTGAGTTTTAGAGAAAGAGATCATCATTATAAAATGTGTGCATTTTTTGCAAGATCAGCTCAAGTATGCCCTCTGAAAGCAGAATCCAGGCCGACTCTATCAGGCAAAAGATCCTGGTTGCTCTGACTAAATGGAAGTTGGTTTGAAAAGTAATTTAAATTCAAGATGCTACCACAGTATCTCTGCCCTTACTCACCTCCCCATTCACGCAGCCAGGTTACAATGGCAGCTTTGCAGTTCTTAAATCTCACTCTGATCTACTTCTTGTCCCACTTTTTGATTAAAGCTGTAGTTATTGAGCTAGTTTTCTCAGGTAGGTGTGAAATACTATGAAATTTGTATTAATTAATGGTTATTATGATAGTTATGAATTATTAGACACATTAGGAAGAACAAGATAATGTCATCATTACATCTTTATAGCAGTACGAGGGGGCATGAAGAAAACCAGCAATTGCTATAAGGATAGCTCCTGTAATAGGAAGACAGAATACATTTTGATAATAGATCAGCCAAGGGAAAAAAGTGGAGAGTGTCTGAGAAGATGTATGAATATGGGCAGTGGTTAGTAATCTGGGTAGGTAAAGGAGAAAAAAGCATAAGTCTAGGCAGAATGGTCTGCACCAATACCACATCCTGTGAAAGGATCAGTGCTGGTCAGCAAAGCTGCCTGAACTCATGAGGCCAGGGATGGGGGTCAAGGCTTCCCTCTTGAGTGGGGTGGGATAGGAGGTGATCAGCAATGAAACCAACAGCCCTTTAACACACCAGGGATTGGAATATGCTGAAAACCCCAACTGTGAAATAGAAGAGACACATAGGAATAATTCTACTAAGAAATACAACACATACATTACAAACACGATACATCCTTACTGAAGGACTTTAAAATACCCAAATAATCATCTTATGTTACTTGATGAGAAGTTAACATATAGTGCTAATAGCCATGTTACCAAATTAATTTATAAATGTGATATTTCCAAACTGAATGACAAATTTTAATGACTATTAACATTTTTACTGAATTGAACTAGTTCCCAAGTATATACGGTACAGAAAATACACAAATATGTCTAATATATTCTCCAAAAAATTTGTAACATTAAGGGTAAAGTTTCTTTCCAAATATTAATACGTAGTAAAAACTTTAATAATTTAATCCATTGATACCATGTAAGATAAATGAACATAAGAAAAAACAAACAGACATAGAATTGTGGAAATTTATCTGGTTATAACTAGTATGTCAAGTCAATATAGAATTAGTAGGCTTCGTAAAGAATTGTTTCAGGACATTTGGAAATTAATTTGGAAAGAAAAAGGTCAAGCCTTGTATTTATATCATTTATGAATAGCATATGGAAAATAAAACAGAATGTAAAAATTAATGCTATTACAAAAACATTCAGCAATTTTTATGATCTGGGAGGAAATTTTTCTCACCACACTGATGACATAAAGGGTACCTAAAGTGAAATACAAACACAAGTGTCAAAAATTGAAGAATTCGACACATGAAAAATACTCTAAAGGAGCATAAACACTAGTAAGAAAGTTAAAAGGCAAGTGAGGAATGAAAAATACCTAATCTGGAAAAAATAATATTCAAATATATAAAGAAAAGATAAAACAGTACAATTCAGAGAAAAAAAACACAAGGGGCAATGTTAAATTCTTAAAAAAAAGAGTTACATGTGGAAAATAAATATATGAAATGCTTAATTTTATTTTTAATACAAAAAAATGAAAATTGAAGGATGCAACCCTTGGATAGATAACAAAACATGATAATTTAACAGTAGATAATGTGAGGAACAAAACATTAATTTATCTTTAGTGATTGAAAATTATACAATTATTTTGTGGATTTTTTAAAATTGACAACAAAATTCACTTTCTTTCTTGTAAATTTTCTTTCTCTTCTATTTATTTTAACACAATAGTAGTTTTGCTCTGTTTATTGTTGTGTAGTATTCCATTATATGAACATGAAGATTTTTTAAGCTCTTCTTTATCTAAAGGACATTCCTAGTGATTTTTCCCTTTCATTTCTAGAGTTAGTAATTTTTTTTCCTTTTTTTTCTTGCTAGAGATTCATTGCTTTTATTGATCTCTTCAAAGAAGTCGGTTTCAGTATCAATGATTTTCCATATTTTTTTTATTTTATGTGAGTGTTTTTAACTTTAGTTATTATTATTTATTTCCTTCTGCCTAATTTGGGTTTAATTTGCTCTTCCTTTTATAGTTTCTTGAGGTGTAAGCTTAGATTGTTGATTTGAGGCAATTCTTTCCTAATAAAAGTATTTGATGTTATGACAAACACCCTGAGCCCTGCTTTAGCTGTATCATACTATGAATTACCAAAAGTGAACAAAGAAGATTTAAAATTATACAACAGTACAACACAATAACAGACAATGAAATTGAGGCAGAGATTAAAATAGAAACCTACCAACTATAAAAATCTCAGGGCCTGATGGATTTACTGGTAAATTCTACAAGAACTTCAGGGAAGATCTAACTCCAAAACTCCTGAAACTCTTCAGTGAAACTGAGAGGGAAGGAATACTCCTGAAATTGTTCTTGGAATCTAGAATTACCTTGATCATAAAACTGGACAAGGATCCAACTAAAAAAGAACTACAGGCCGATCTCTCTAATGAACATAGATACAAAAATACTCAGCAAGATACTGGCAAACCAAATGTAACAAATCACTGAAAAGACTGTAAATCATGACCAAGTAGGCTTCATCCCAGTGATGCAATAATGGTTGAACATAAGCAAATCAACAAATATAATTCATCAATAAACCCAAAGCAACGACAAAAATCACATGATCATCTTAAAACATGCAGAAAAAGCCTTTGACAAAATTTGATGCTCATTTATATAAAAATCCTGAAGAAAATAAGTATAGAAGAACCTTATATTAACCTGATAAAAGTCACTTATGACAAACCTATTGCTAACATCATATTCAGTGGGGAAAAACTGAAAGCTTTCTCTCTAAAGTCAGGAATAAGACAAGGATGCCCACCATCACCCCTCCTGTTCAATATAGTCATCAAAACATAAGCCAGAGAAATCAGTCATGGGAAAGAATTAACACAGGGTATGTATAGGAAAGGCCAAAGTCAAATTATCATTATTTGCAGATGACATGATTCTCTACTTACAAGACACAAAAATTCCACCCAGACACCTACAATTAATAACCAAATTCACCAATGTAACAGGATACAAAATAAACACAAAAATCAATAGTGTTCCTATACACTAATAATGAACTCACTGAGAAAGTAATCAAAACAATACCATTCAAAACAGCATACAAAACATTAAATAGGAATTAACCTAACCAAGGAAGTAAAAGACCTCTGCAGTGAAAATTACATAACTCTGAAAAGGGAAATAAAGGAGGACATGAGAAAATGGAAAGATAGCCCATTCCTGGATAAGCAGAAACTATATAATCAAAATAGCCATACTTCCAAAACTCATGCACATAGATTTAACATAACCCCCATTAAAACACCAACAGGATTTCTCACAGATTTAGAGAAAACTCCCCTTAAATTCAGATGGCACCAAAAGAGACTCAGAATAGCACAAGCAATCCTGGATAACTAAAGCAAAGCAGGAAGCATCACAGGCCCAGATGTGAAGTTACACTACAAAGCTCTTGGGATTAAAACAGCATGACACTGGCACAAAGACAGGCATGTGGATCAATGGAACAGAACAAAGGAGCCAGAAACAACCCCAGGCACTTTTAGCTATTTGATCTTTGACAAAGGGGCCAAAAACATACACTGGAGCAAAGATAGCCTCTTTAATAAATGGTGTTGGGAAAGCTGGATATCACCAAACATAGATGATTGAATCTAGACTCACGTATCTAACCATGTACCAAACTAAAATAAAATGGGTCAAAGATCTAAATATTAAAACAGAAACACTTAATCTGCAGGAATATAAAATAGGTAAAATTCTTTTTTTTTTTTTTTTTTTTTGTGGGTACTGGGAGTCGATCTCAGGACCTCGCACGCCAGCAGGCGCCCGTGCCGCTGAGCGATATCACCGGCCCCTTTTTTGTATGTGGGATCTGGGAGTCGAACTCAGGCCCTCATGCTTGCCAGGCAGGCACGTAAGCCGCTGAGCCATCTCACCAACCCACAATAGGTAAAATTCTTGAAGACATAGGCATAGGGAAGGACTTTCTGAACAGAACACCAATAGTGCAAGAAATAATATTGAGAATCAACAAATGGGATCATATCAAATTTAAAAAAGCTTCTTCACAGCAAAGGAAACAACCAATGGAATGAAGAGACCAGGTACAGAATGGGAAAAAAATTTGTCAGCTATTCCTCAGAGAGAGGAATAATATCTAGAATACATAAAAAACTAAAAAGTTAGACCCCTCCAAACATAAGTGACCCAATCTAAAAGTAGGCAAGCCAAATGAATAGATATTTTTCAGAAGAAGAAGTATAAATGGTGAATAAATACATAAAAAAATGTTTGGCATCACTGTTCAAATTAAAACTACACTGAGATACCATCTTACTCCAGAAAGAATAGCTATCATCGAAACCCCAAATAATAACACGCTGGCAAGAATGTGGGGAAACAGAAACTCTTCTACATTGTTGTTGGAAATGTGAATAAGAGCAATCACTATGGAAATCAGTGTGGAAATCCTTTAAAAAACTAAAAGTAGAAATTCCATTTCACCCTTTTAGTTATGTTCCCAAAACAGTTTAAGTCATTATATTACAGAATACAGGGATACATGCATACCCATGTTTATAACAAAACAATTTATAATATAGTGGCTAGATCTTGGAAATTTTGTATATGCCCATCAACAGATGAATCAATAGAGAAAATGTGGTATTTATGCACAATGGAGTGCTATTCTGCCATAAAGAAAGATAAACTTGAGGCACCCGTAGACAAGTAGATCCCACTTGAGTGCATGCTGTTAATTGAAGTAAGTCAGGACACAAGTGGAAATATAGCAGTTTCTCTTATGAGAGGGAAGGAGAGAGAGCAAAGTGAGGGGAGTGGGGGCAAAACAGATGTAGGGAGATCTTTAAAAAATGGATGTGGGAGCAAGAGATTGAGGGAGTGGGAAGGAGGTAAGGGGTAGGGAATGAAAAATAGAGAAAAATGAAGATTTATTATGTATAAGTACCAGCTTCCCATGGTAAAAGTAAACAATATGTAATGCGAACATGTGCTAATAAATGAAAAAGTGCAACCTTTTAATTGTCCATTAATTGGGATATATATATATATATATCTTCAATTTATTGGCTATATTATGTTTATTATAAATAAACTTGCTATGGATATATGCATACAAGTTTTTGTGTGGATGCATATTTCTCTCAGGTATATAGAAAAGAAACTACTGGGTTATTTAGCAATTCTGCAGAATATTTTGAGGAAATATCAAACTTTTTGCAAAACGATCATGCTATTTTCCACTCATAATGGTGTGCAAGAGTTCTAGATTCTCCACATCTTCACCAATACTCATTATTATCAATTTTTAAAATAGTCACCATAGTGAGTGTGAAGTGGTATCTTATTGGAGTTTTGATATTCATTTCCTAACTTACTAATGATGTTAAAAATATTTTCATGTGATGTTCTAGTATTATGGAATTTTTCCATGTGCTTTCTTGGTACTATACTGACACAAATTCTATAGAATAGTAATAACTATTGAAATTTAAATGTTTGAGTCCTCCAGTTTTGTTCTTTTCTAAAAATTTGGTCAATTTTGATTTCATGCACGTCTATGTTAATTTTAGACTAGTTTGCAAGCTTTGCCGAAAACCATCACCTAGAATTTTCATAGCAATTGTATTGAAGTTGTGGGCCAATTTGGCATATATTTCCCTTAACAATATTATATCATTTTCCACCAAAACATACAAAATTAATATGTTTGTTAATATTGACACTTCGTTCCAAGATTTTCTTTAGTCTCTGGAGATTTTCTTGTAGATTTATTAACATTCTACATGAACAGTCATATTGGCCATGAATAAAGTTTATTCTAATCTTTTTCTTTCTAATCTTAATGCTATTTATTTTCTTTAATTATTTCTAGGGCTTCTACTACGACGATGAATGAAAATGAAGAGAGCTGATATTCTTGCCTTGTTTTGATCCTAAGCGGCATGCATTCAACTTAATTTGCTATTACATCTAGATGTTCCATAGATTTATTTTTATAAAATTAAGTTACTTTCTATTCATTGTTAAGGAGGAGATTTTCTTATGAATGTGAAGTTTTATCAGATACTTTTTAGGATATGTTTAGATGGCTGTAATTATTCTAGTATTAAGGTTAGATTTATTAATTCCTGAATGTTTGCCCAATCTTGTATACTTAGGACAAAATTAGCCTTACATATTATAGATCTTATAGGGTGTTTCATTTGATTTCTAGTATTTTGTCAATTAGAATGTCTGTTCTTCCTCCCTCTCTTTGCCATTCCTTCTTCTCCTTCTCCTCCTTCTCTCTCTCTCTCTCTCTCACACACACACACACACACACACACTGATCTCAAAAATCAACTTGAGAAGTATTCCCTCAATATCTGTCTTATGAAAGAGGCAGGTGACATTACTATAATAATTCTTAAATATTTTATAGAATTTACCACAGAAGGCACCTTGGCCTAGATTTATTTGTAGAAAAAAATTTAGTTACTGGTTTAAATTCTTTAAAAAATACACAATTATTTGTACTTTTTATTTAGTTCATGTCAGTGATTTTTGTTTTTATACTATTTGTGCATTCTAAGTTTTTGGAGTTATGAATATAAAATAATCTATAATGTCTTCATTCTATTAGTTTGTTATCTGTAGTGATGAAATATTTTCAATTTTGATGCTGGTAATTTCTGCCTTTTCTCATATTTTTCTTAAGAAAACTTGAAAGAAATGTGTCAATTAACTGACATTTTAAAAATATCTTTCCACTTAATTCCTCATCTTTATTTTTTGTTTGGTTTGTCACTTGATTTCTATAATGACACGTTATTTCTTTCTTTTAATTTGTCTTGGGTTTACATTGCTCTTCATTTTCTTACTTCCTAATATTGAAGCTTAAATTGATTTTGGATTGTATTGCTTTTTGGGCATAGCATGAAACTATATATATTTGTCTGAAATACCTACTTAAGCTTAATCTCACAAGTTTTCATTTCACTAACTTCATAATATTTCATAATCTCCTGGATGATTTCCTTTACTGTGGTTTATGTAGAGATGTTAAATATCATAATATCTTGGTCTTCGCCATTTCAGATTTTCTCCTGATTTTTTACCTTTGAATTCTTATGGTATTCCATTGGGGTCAGAAAAAAATTTCCTCTGCAATGTAAATATTCATAATATATTAAGATTTTCCTTAATATATTCCTTTATCATTGGATGATAGTAAGCACAAGAAAATAATATCATGCACTCTATTGTAAAATAAAATTCTCTGGTGAGTTCAAATCTGCAAAAAAATTGTTTCAGAATTTTTCCTACCCTTAATGAATGTCTTTATCCCACAAATTATTAAGCAACAATGTCAAAGATTTGTTCATAATTTAAATTTTCCTACTTCTTTCAGTTTTACCACTCTGTGTATTTTGAAGATCAGTTATAGTGAGCATACATATTTATGATGGTGTGTCTTTTGTTGACTGGCACTATTCTATTATAAAATATAAAATATTCTTTATCACTGGTATTATTTCTTGTTTTGAAGTCAATTTTGTCTGATTTCATATAGCATCACATGATTTATAATAAATGTGGACATCTTATTGACATCATTATTACAGTCTTACTTTTACATCCAATCTTACATTTCCCTTTTATTTAAAGAGATTAGGTAACTTAACATTTACCAAATTATTCATATGATTAGACTAAGTTTATCTATTTTTATTTCATATTAGTCCCTTCTATTTTGTTCCTCTTCCTGCCTTGCCTGTTTTTTTTTTTAATTTCACTTTATGTTTAAAACTGATTTATTAAACATACTTCACTAGCTTAACTTTAGATGTTACTCTAATAAGGGTTTGGCAAATTCTGACTTTTGGACTAAACCCAGCTAATTGCTGTTATAAATAAAGTTTTATTGAAATGGAGCAATGAACTTTTACATATTGTAAATAGCTATTACATGCTACACAAAGTACTGAATAACCACAACAGAAATTGCATGGTCCTCAAAGCCTAAAATATTTAATTCCTGAAACTTCTCACAATAGAATATAAAATACAGAGTTTTAACTAATAATTTACTTTCAAATAACCTTTTATCATTTTATTTATGAGGTCTTCAATATAATATACTTCCATTTTTCTTGTCCCCTTTGTGAAATTATTTTCATAGTCTTCAAATTGTAAAATCTAGAAATATTTCACCACTTTTTCCATAGTCAAATATTTTTGAATATTAAGAAAATACAGATTAATGACTTTCATATATATACACATTTTCAAAATTTCTGGGAATTTTAATCTCTTTCAGATCCAACTTTCTAACCTTAATTGTTATCTTTTTGCTTGAAAAAATTTCATATTTCCTGCAGGGCAGTTTTGTTTATAATAAATTCTCTTTTAATTTTTCTGAAAATAGTCTTCATTTTGCCTTGATATTTGAAAGAATTCTAGGTTGTGATCTCAACATTTTGAACACATTTTTCCATTGGATTCTATTATATATAATTCTTTTCACGGAATCTGTGATTATATTCTCTTTGCTCCTCCCCTTTTGTAAAATATACTTATACATTTTTTTCTGGAGCTACTTTACAGATTTTATCTTTGTTATTAATTTTATATATTTAATTATATTTTGTCTTGGTATAGTTTCCATTTTTGCTCTTCCTGCCTTAGATTTGAGTAGATATTTAGCTCTCAAGTTCTATAATTTGTATGTATATTGTTTCAACATTTATTTTCTATTAGTGCATTTTGCAGTAATTACATTACTGTTGGGGAATTGGTACATGTACATAACACATCTTAATTATTTTTTAATGACCTTTCCCTCTTCTCTTTCCCTTTTCTTCCATCTCTAGGTCCTCTTCTCTTTTGCAAAAGATCTATTAGCTATTTTTTATTTTGTTCTTTATTTATATTTTGGGTTTCTCATATAAAGAGGAACTATGCAATATTTTAGTTTAGGTCTGATTTATTTCACTCAACATTATGATCTCAAGGTACATCATTTTCTTCCAAATGACTCAAGTTTAATCTACTTTATGACAGTGTAGTATTCTACAATAAAATAAGGCAACTACTTTTTTCAAAGCATTTCTATCTTCTTCATTCCTTTTGGAACTTCAGCTACTTCTCTATTAGTTCCCTTAATGCTGCTGGACAATCAAATGTGTTCTGGTCACGTTGGCTTTTTAAATTTTTTTCTGTTTCATTTTGCATAATTTTTACCACTGTCTTCAATTTCACTGCCATTTATGCATGTACAATTTACTGATTTGGTGAGCTTTTCATTTAAGATGGTGCATTTTGCATTTCTATATGTTTCATTTCATTTTGGAGTTATATCTTCTGTTTTATTTTTTCTATTCATCTTTGCCTTGAAATACATACATATAGTATCCATGTTATAGTTCTTGCCTAATGAATCCGTGTTTCTGAATCTTTCTTTTATTTATTTATTTATTTTTTTTGTGGGTGCCAGGGATCGAGCTCAGGACCTCGTGTACCAGCAGGCGCCGGTGCGGCTGAGGGATATCATTGGCCCTTTTTTTCCTTTGTGTGGGTACCAGTAGTCGAACTCAGGACCTTGAGCTTGCCAGGCAGGCATTTATGCTGCTGAGCTAACTCACCGGCCCTGAATCTTTTTGTTTATGTATTTTGTTTTCTTCTGGTTATATGTCACATTTTCCTGATTTTTGATATATTTAGCATTTTTTGTTTGAATTCTTTCTTTATAACATTTAGAGTGTCAAGTGTAAGGAATTCACCCTTCTATAAAGAATTTTGTTGTTTAACCTAGTAGATCTTAATTGATATTGTTCAGTTTGACAGAGTTTGAATTTTGCTTTGTTAGGCTCGGTCTAGAGTGATAAGAAAGGATTCAGCCCATTAGTGAGGTACGACATTCTGTAGTCTCTATTAAATGCCATAAGTGATGCTTATTTTTTCTGGTTGACCAGTTTGTAACAGGAATTTAAACACTTCCTGATTAGGAGTGACTTCTGAGGTCTAGTCAGTTTATCTGACCTATCGCTCACCAAATATAGTATGTCATAACATCAAGCCAAAGGAAACACCCTCATTTCTAAAGTTATTTTTGTCCATCTTTTCTTCTTTTCTGGAACTCAGACCTACAACTTCTGGCCACAAGATAGTCCCTGAACTTCAATTTCTATCTCTTCAACTCAGGGAGAAAAGTTGGAAGCTTTCCTTTAACCCAGTGTGGAATGTTCCTCCCAGGACAATTATTAGCCCCTGCTCTTTGAATCTTTCTCTAGAGGATCAAAGTCCTGCACTCTTATTTGTCCACTTCCTGGAAAAGTGTTGATTCTTGCTGTTTAACATCAGAGCTTAGATGGAGAAACATATCACGTGTCAAAATATTTTTAAAAATTCATAAATGACACTAGCAAAATGTTAAATAAAATATATTCTATCAATTTAACAAGGAGCTTAATAGAATTGCTAAATATAAATCTGGGAAGTCAGTTCATGTTTAGAATTCTCTGGCTCCTTAAAGTTCCGTTCTGGTTGCTCTTTCTCTTCAACCTCATATGCATGATGAGCAGTTTCGTGCATAGCTGTGCTGAGGCTCCGTGTCAGAACCAGGTTATGTACACTGCTGGTCTTACATGCAATCAGGATGGAGTGAAACATGCAGAAGTTGGTTATGAATGAAAGTGAGGCTTTTATGTTTTTGTTTTCATTTTATATTAAACATGGTTTGAACATTTTATATTTACATTTATTTCTTGTAAAATTATATGTCAGCACATATGCATATATATAATAAAATTTTTCTACAAATGTAGAAAACTTTTATGAGATAGTCTGTTGAGTCCATGAGTGCAATCGCTTCCTTTTTCCCTTTCATATAGATTCATTTAATAATGCAAATTATTTTGCACATATGTAAGTGTTGTGAGGCAAAGAGAAAATTTGTATAAGAATATAAGTTGACTTTTATGACTTTTATTTTTTACCAAACTTACCCATTGAAATACTGCTTGGTGAAAAAAAAGTTAAATTGGATGTAGACCACTTGCTAAACCCAATTAAATAAATGCAAATATGTAAAATACCCAAGCCTTGATTGTAAACACATTTAATAATGTTAGATTTCTACTTCTTCTACACTTTCAGTTTCTTAGAAATCATAAATATTTATGACACTCCTCCAGAGTAATTTCTCAACCTTTGTAGTTTGAGACTCAACCTTGTTTGAGACTCAAAAGGGAGACATTTTAGGTTGAATAGCGATGGGAGATGATGACAAAGGAAAGTAAATTTGAGCGCATGTGTGGTCTCAAATGAAATCATGTGTACAGAATTTCCTGTGCTCTGAGCTAGTGTTATTTGAGATAGATGGCATGAAACGAGACGATTACATTTAGAAAATGTCACAGGTATAAGGAAAATCCAAAAGCTAAAACTTAGCTAAAGACGATTTCTCATAAAAGAGCTATGTTTCAAGGATTTAGGTAAGAAAGCTAAATATCAATGATTTAGCCTCTGCCTGAGTTCTATACAAATAAGGACTGGGTAAGAATGGAAGAATTTGATGTACTCTTAGAATCCCCATTCTACTCCCAACTTGGGAGGGCTAATATAATATTTTACAGAGCCTAGGTCTCTAGTTAAATTTCAAGAGATTTTGCAAGTTGACAACATTCCAGTGGTGTACATCTTTCCAGGAATTCTCTGCAGATATACCTCTTCCTAAGCTGGATTGAATATTAGCCTTTCCAAGGTATAGGATGAGCAACTGTTTTTTCTTTTTTCTTTTTTTCCAGTTGTGTATGGCTTGATGACTCTTAATCTCTGACCTCCACCCTCTCAGTGCTGATCAATGTCTGCGTTCCTTGAAGGTCAGGGCTTCTGCAGACTGCCTGGATTAAGGCCTTGATGTCGGAGCCTTTTATCTGCTGCAGAGGCCCTAATGTCATTACCAAGAAAATGAAAGGAGCTTCCAAAACAACCTTCAGATCAATGCTAACGGTATAACTTCCAAAAGCTGCTGCTCAGCTTCTCTATTTGTTAAGACCTCCTCCTGTGTGGAACTTTCTTGACTCCAGTTTAATTCTGTCAATTCAACAAAGATGTTTTGAGCAGCTGTTCCATGCACAGGACTGGGCAAAGTCTGAGGAAAATGAAACACATAGGATGGGGAGGGTCTTTTTCCTCAAGCTAATAAGCATCCAATTAGAAAACTCATAACGCATTTACAAAGCTATTTGCGGCTGAGATTATTTCAATAATAAAATATAAATTTCGGGACTGGAGGTGTAGCTAAGTGTTAGAACACTTTATTTATTTATTTTAGAACACTTTTGAAGATACACAGACCCAAGATTTGATTGCCAAGATTGGCATATAAATTTTCAATGTGATCAGAAGAGGTATATGCATGCTGGTGCTGCTGTTGGAGGAAAGGATTTGAGGAAGTGGGAAGGAGAGAAAATATCTTCTTCAGGGAAATAAAAGCTTTGTCACACAAGATTCCCACTTCTTGGGCTCATGATGTAAGACAGAACACTCTTCCGCACATTGTATTTCCAGCTTCTCCCCCTCAAAGCTTAGCACCGGGATGGCTTAGAAAATCCCACGGAGCAATCCTGTTTTGTATTTGTGGGTGATTCTATTTCTTGTAGGGCAAAAAGAAAAGAAAAATAACTTAAAAATCTCAAACAGTTGTTTTCTTTATTTTAGAAAAAACCGGGACAACGGAAATCTATCCTTCTACCTAGCTCATGAAGTTCTATAATGGTATCGCTACCGCACTGAAGGAAAAAATACATCAATAGGCAGAGATTTTAGCAATCCAACAATGCTTCATCCCACTGTGAGAGCTGACAGTTGCAAAATGGAGTCTGTCTGACTTCCTTTTGAGGATCAACCATGTCTTCAAAGTTTAGGAATTCTGAGAACATTTCTTGAAAGAAATCAAAATACCACTCTGGCAGGCACATCAGCGAGACCAGGCCTGGGTGGGGGCACACATGCCGGCCCAGGCAGGACCAGAAGTGTGGAAAAGTCTGAAGCAGACATGAGGAGCCAGCAGTTGTTAAGTTAGGTGGACCAGCACTGTGCTCCAGCACACAAACACCCTGAAGAGAAGCACCGTTCTATATCAAAGGGCTCTGAAGAACTCCAGCAACAGAAGACCAGTCCCAGCACCCACATCCAGAGAACAAGATCATCCTCATACCCAGCACAAATCCCACAGCGAACTTGGTTGGAGTCCACAGCACATTTCTGGAGTCTGACTTGAACACTAGCACAGAACTGTGAACACCAGAGGAATTTTACTACTTTTATTGTTCTTTGTTTGTCTGATTAGTTATGCTTCTTCTGTCTGGTTGGGTGTTTTCTTTTTTATTTTATTTTTTGTGGTTATTTTTGTTTTGTTTTTGATTTTTTCTTTTTCTTCTTTTTTCACTAGTTTTCTTACCTTTCTTTTGTTTTTTCTATTCATCTTCTTTCTCTCTTTACTCCACTGCTTCTTAATTTCATGATATTTTCATGTTAATAAACATTGTCTCTTCCTTTTCTGGTTCACTTCAATAGTCCTTTGCTTTCTCTTTCATTCTTTCTTTCCTGTGTCCTCCAGTTTCCCAAAACTAGGGTGATCATCCTTTGCCCTCCAGTCTTGCTTTGGCTATATTTGACCTCATTCATCTCTCTATCTTGTCCACTATCCCTTTTAAATCCCCCCACTCTGCAACAGGGTAAAATCATTCCACTAAGGGGAAAGTCACTGTATAAAAGTTCCTGGTATATGTTGGATTTTGTTATATAACTGTAGATTTTGCTCTTATGGTTAAAGGTATCAGGTTAATAGCTATGACAGTGTGTCAGTAGTTAGGCTGTACTTGATACTATTGTTATTGCTAACTGTAATACTTAAGCCAGGAAGTCATACATGCTATAATCAGTTTTTATCCCTTGTATGAAAACACTGTGATTGTATGGGGTCATAATCATCACCATAGTCCAGTACCAAAAGACTAGGTGCTGAGCCAAATAGCAACTTTTCATCCTTAACAAACTGGGAAGGTAGATTCTTGGGATAGACATAAAGAATCACCTACATCTAGAAGACATCCCTGAAGAACATACATTTCCTAGGGAAGCCTCCATACTAGTAATAAAGCTACCTACCATAAGAAATCAGCAAGCATCAACACAGAACACAAAATAAAATAAAAATAGAAAATAAAAAATGAGAAGACACAGAAGCATAATTCAACCCCAGACCCCAAGCCCACCCAGGAAAAGCCCAGAGCACAATGAGATAGAGGAAATCAGAAGTCAAGCACTGTAACTTTCTGAAATGATAGCAACAGAATTGAAAAAACAAATGGAAATGGCCATAGAAAAAAATTGGGTACAAAAACAAATGTGATCAAAATGAAAGATATTAGAACTGAAAAAGATAAAAAAAAAAAAAAAAAAAAAAAGAAGAGCTCAGGAAAATAATGGAAATTATAAATGCCCAAATAGGAAAAAATGGAATCCATGAAACAGATCCCAACAGAAATCCAAGAGATTAAAATCTCTACTGAAAGTATATGGAATGGATTGCATGAAGGTGAGGATAGAATATCAGTTCTAGAAGACAAGATGTGGCTAGTGACCATGAAAAGAAAGATATCTTAAAAATAGCGAGAAACCGGGCCGGTGAGATGGCTCAGGGGCGTAAGCGCCTGCCTTGCAAGCGCGAGGGCCCGAGTTCGACTCCCGGAACCCACATACGAAAAAGGGGCCGGTGATATCGCTCAGCGGCACGGGCGCCTGCTGGCGCGCGAGGTCCTGAGGTCGACCCCCCGGTACCCACAAAAAAAAAAAAAAATAGCGAGAAACCATGAAAAGTAAATCCAACAGCTACAAGATGAAGCAAAGAATAACTTAAGATTGATTGGGGTCAATGGGAAAGCTGGAGACATTGCAAATGCCATATAAAATTCTTACAGGAAATAATGGCAGAAAACTTCCCAAACATGGATACAGAATTTGACATACAAATAAATGAAGCATAAAGAACTCCAAACCACCATGACCAAAATAAATCTACACCAAGACATATTATAATCAAGATTCCAGAAATTTAGCACAAGAACAGAATATTTAAAGCAGTTAAAGAAACAAATCACCTATAAAGGAAATCTCATCAGAATCATAGCAGACTTCTCAACACAAAACCTCAAATCAAGGAGAGCTTAGAGTGAAGTATTTCAAGCCCTAAAAGAAAACAACCTCCAACCCACATTGATGTGCCCTGCAAAACTATCTTTCAAAATTGATGGAGAAATAAGATACTTCCATGACAAAGAATGCTTGAGGAAATTCATGACCACCAAAACAGCTCTTCAGAATACTCTGAAGGATATATTAGGATGAAAAAATGAACACAATCACAAGAATACCAATTAAAAAAAGCCACCAGGGGCCGGTGAGATGGCTCAGCGGCGTAAGCACCTGCCTTGCAAGCGCGAGGGCCCGAGTTCGACTCCCGGAACCCACATACGAAAAAGGGGCCGGTGATATCGCTCAGTGGCACAGGTGCCTGTTGGCATGCGAGGTCCTGAGGTCGTCCCCCTGGTACCCACAAAAAAAAAAAAAAAAAAAAAAGCCACCAGGTAGGGCAAGCAGTTAAACAGAAGGGAAAGACAGGGAACCAACAACAGGAAAATAATATGAGAAAGATAAGCTACATATCTGTTATAACTATCAATGTAAATGGTCTCAGTTCACCAATTAAATGACACAGACTGGCAGAATGGATCAAGAAGTAAGATCCAACAATATGCTGCATTCAAGAAACACATTTATTTCAAAAAGAAATTCATAGACTGAAAGTCAAAGGGTGGAAAACTATACTTCATCCAACAGGATCCCAGGAAAAAAGGAGGGGTGGTTATTCTACTTGCAGAAAATGTGAACTTCAAGCCAAAATTGATTAAGAAAGACAAAGAAGGTCACTACATACTTGTAAAGGGAACGATCCAAGAGGAAGAGATAAAAATCATAAATATATATATGCAGCAAATACCAATGCACCCAACTATATAAAACAAATATAAATGACATGAAAAAGTAAATAAGCACTAACACAATTGTAATGGGGAAACTTAATACCCCAACTCACAATTAGATAGTTCAACTAGAAAAAAAATCAACAAAGAAATATCAGAATTAAAACAAACCTGTGAACAAATGGACTTAGTAGATGTCTACAGAGTATTGCACCCCAAAACATCAGAATACACATTCTTCCCAGCTGTACATGGGATGTTCTCCAAAATAGACCACATATTAGCCCATGGAACATGCTTAAGTAAATGTAGAGTAATTGCAATTATCCCATGCATATTATCTGACCATAGTGCAATTAAATTGGAAACCAATGACAAAAGAAACCACAAAAACTACATAAGCACATGGAAATTATACAACAACCTCCTGTATAACCAATGTGTCATAGAGGAAATTAAAGAATAAATTAAACAGTATGTACAATTAAATGAAAATGCTGATACAACATACTGGAACTTATGGGAAGCAATGAAAACAGTCCTATGAGGAAAATTTATAGTGGTGATTTCTCACATTAGGAAAACAATGAGCTTAAATAAATAACTTAATGTTGAACCTCAAACTCCTAAGAAATGAAAAACAAATCAAACCCAAAGCTTGTATGAGAGAGGAAATTATAATGATCAAAGCAGAAAATAATGCAACTGAGACTTAGAAAACAATACAAAGAATAAATGAATCGAAGAGTTGGTTCTTTGAAAGATTAAATAAAATTGATAAATCCCTAGCCAACCTTATGAAAAAGAGGAAAGAAAAGACTCACATTCAAGAAATTCTGGAAGAGAATAGGCAGAACTCTTGAAGATGTAGGTGTATGTGAAGATTTCATGAACAGAATTCCAATTGCACAGGAAATAATACAAAGTATTAAAAACTTGTATCTCATCCTATTAAAAAGCTTTTACATAATCAAATAAATCACTAACAGAGTGAAAAGACAACCTACAGAGTGGGGAAAAATCTTAGTCATTTGTCCTCCTTTATATCTCAAACATATAAAGAAATGAAAAAAATCAGGCCCCCCAAATTTAAAGAACCAGTGCAAAAATGGGCATCTGAGATGAATACATACTTCTCAGATAAGAAATACAAATGGCAAATAAATATATGAAAAAAATGTCCAACCTCACTGGTTATTACAGACCTGCAAATTAAAAAAAATGAGATTCCATCTCACTCCAGAAAGAATGGCTATCATCAAGAAATCAGCCAATAACAAATACTGGATGGGCTGTGGGAAAAAAGGAACACTTCTCCACTGTTGGTGGGAGTGCATACTGGTGCAACCACTGTGGAGATCAGTATGAAGATGTCTCAAAAAACTAGGATTAGAGGTCCCATTTGACCCAGCTGTTCCCCTTCTGGGTATCTTCTCGGAAGAATTAAAAACATCATACCACAACGATATATGCTCACCCACAGCAGCACAGTTTGTAATAGCTAAATTTTGGAAACAACCCAAATGTCCCTCAACCAAGGAATGGATAAAGAAGATGTGTTTTTTTTTTAATATAGTGGAGTACTACTCTGCCATAAAGAAGGATAAATTTGAGGCATTGCTAGGTAAATGGATGCAACTTGAGACCATACTCTTAAATGAAATAAATCAGACTCACATGTGTAAACATCACATTGTCTCACTGGTGTGAGAAACTAAAAGAGTAAATAAGGACCAAAATGTACAATAGATATGTGAAATGGCAAGAAATTTTTCAAAAGGAAAGAAGAATTAGGGTTGGGAAGGGAGAAAGGAAGGGAAGGAAAAGGGAAAAAATAATTAAAAAAAAGAGAAAGGATAAAATGGAAATGTAGCTTTGTAAATAGAGAGGGGAAGAGGGATTGAGGGAAGAGACTGGATTGGAAAAAAAAAGAATCAAAATATATCATGTATGGGTACAAATTCCCGATGATGAATATGATCTATCTCTATCTCTATCTATCTATCTATCTATCTATCTATCTATCTATCTATCTATCTATAAAATGTACCAATAAGCTTAATTAAAAAAAATCAAAATACCTAGCTGCCAATTCAAATTGCCAACAATATAGGCCATATTCCTATTTTTACAATTTCAACTTCCCCCTTTTATTCACATCTTCCACTAGTGCTAATCTCATCTCCAAAATATTTTTATATCATGACATAGGATTTATACGGTCAGCATTGTTATGGCTTTTACCTAGATGTTCCTCCAAAGCCTCATGTGCTCACGGGAGGGGCTTTTCAGAGCTGGCTGGATGTAAACTGTATGATACTGGATTAATTATGTTTGGGGCTGAATTAGTCCCCTGATTGGAATTAGCATAGTTCTGGGTGTGGCTGAAGGGATTTACTAAAGACAGAAGCCCACCCTGGGTGTGGGTGTCACTGCCCAAAAGGCTTGTGGCCTGGATGGGATAAAAGGGAAAGGTAGGCTCCCTTCTGCTGTTGCTTTCTGCCTGCTATGCTATGGACTGTTTCACTTCAGTGATACCCATCTGCTATTTAACCCAGCCTTGGAGCCAGCTGACTATGGACTAAAACCTCTGGAAACTGTGAGCCAATATAAACCTGTCCTCTGTCAACTTTGGCTGTTGAGTATTTTGTCCCCTCAGTGAGAAAGTAACTAAGATAACCATTTCTCTCCTTGAAGGCTCTTTCATAGCATTTCCTGCTCTTGACATCTTTTCCTTCATAGCCTAGTTCAACCTAAACTCACTCTTCCAAATCTTCACTGGCAACACCCATATGTAGTAAATGTTAATTTCTCTGAAAATTTCCAGTTATGACATTCTGAACTATTTACTTAGTACTACCTACCATCCTCTGACATTTATTTTATTTTAGTTACATTCATATTGAAGTTTGTGTATATGAGTGTCTGTGTGTGTTAACCTAGGGTCTGTTATAAGAAAAATAAATTCTGTCATACAGTATATGTATTTTTATCTTATGTAAGCATATTGTATTTCTCCACTAGCTTCTATTTATTAAAAATAACTCCAGAGCCATGAGTGGTTACACATGCCTATAATCCCAGCAGTTGGGAGGCTGAGGCAGGAGGATTGCCAGAATTTTGAGACCAGCCTGGGCTACATTGTAAGTTCAAGGCCAGCCTGCACTTCAAGACAAGACCCTGTAACAAACAAACAAACCAACCAGAAAAAAAAAAAAAAAAAAAAAGCAAATCCAAGAAATTCAGAAAAAGGCAAATCTTTTACTAAAATATATATATTTTTTCACTGTTGAGAAATGAATTTCACATTTACACTTGCAGAGAAATGAACTACTAGAGATGTGACTTTTTGGTATCTATGCAAATTTTAATGTGTCTTATAGAATCACTTACTTACCTAATATTTTCCTGTTCTTTGACTCCTGCATTGTAACTTTTTGTTTTCCCTCATCTCCTAATCTCTAATTCTTCAAGTTCTGCTCTTGAATCTCCACTATTCCCTACCTACCCTCATTCCCTAGGCAATGTGAAGAAGTCCCACATATTTAAAATCTGTATACTTTTGACTACCAACTTATGCCAAAGTACAGAATTCTCTTGAACTCTGTAAAATTTATATTTACAAATGGGTATTAACAGCTAACATTTACTGTGTTCCTAACTGATTTTAAAACTCAGTCACCTCCATGGCCTCTTTCTTTTTAGTTTTTCCAATCTCAGACTTATTCCATTTGTTCACGCTGATTATCTTGACATCATTTAAAACTATAAAAGTTTTTATTATGAGAAATGTTAAATATACAGATCTATATTCTGATCAATTATTTTTTATTTTTTATTTTAGATAAAACTTTTGTATCTTATTATTTTTTTCTTACATTTACTTTGAAGTTGAATAGCTTTCAATATTCTCCCGTAGGTTACTAAGTTTGGAATTGACTTAATTTTTTTGTAGCTGTTCTAAGACTTGTGTCAAATGCATGGCATTAATTTTAGACACTGAATTTTTATTAGTGTTAATTTTGAAAAGAAATTTAAAATTTTCTTTTGATTTTTTTCCCTTTTCATAGGTTGTTTAAAAGTGTATTGTTTAATTCACAAATATTCGATTTTATGGGCAGAAACGGGGATGTATCTTCCTGGCCATAAAAAATTATGACTAAGACCTCTATAATAAAAACCAGCTAAGCTAAAGAAAAGCACAACAAATTGCTTGATTGATGATTTATTGCAGTACTGGGGATTGAATCTAGGGCTTTCCACATGCTAAGCAAGCGCTCTACCACTGATCTATCCTCCCATCCCCATAACAAATTTACTAATATGAACTAAGCACAGAAGTCATAAAAAATATATAACTTAAAAAAAGGGCCAGATGGTTGAAGCTTAAATGTACTTCTTCAAAGGAGAGGTGGTCATGGGTTGGTAGAAACCAGTTAAGGGAAGGTGAGTGGTACAACTTCATAGCAAACAATGGTTGTCTTATATTCAGATAAAGACCCCTAATAAGAATAAATGAAATCCTTGCATTTGTTTGATGAGGATTTTTATATTCTTCCCTTTCTGGTGGTTAATCTTTTCTGGTTATTAGATGAGACTGTAAAGGAGGAAGTTTAAGACAAAGGCATTTTTTTGGACAAGTTTGCTGAATCACATATGGGATGTCTGGAAAGAGCCCTTTCTGTGGGGAGAAAGAATGAAAGACCTTGATTCTGAGACTCTTTCTGGGGTATTGCTTCTTGAACCCCCAACAGTAGACTTCCGTATATATATTTTAAATTTTTCCTACATTAATTCTGCTATAATCAAAGAACATATTCTGTAGGTTAAAAAATATTTATTTTTAATTCTTTTGCAATACCCCATTACCCCCTCCCCTGCCCTCTTCCCTTCACATTTAGGTGGCTTCAGTGTGCACAATATATTTCATTCATATCCATGCCCCTTATTACGCACCCTTGCAACCCCATTATCTTATTCCATTCCTCTTGTCTCATAATAGTCTTCCTTCTACATTCTTGTCACCTTTTTTGAGATTTCACAAATTAGGGAAAACATGCTTATTTTGCTCAACATGATGATCTCCAGATCCACCCATTTTCTTGCAAATGAGAGAAGCATATTCTTGCTTGCGGCTGAACAATACCCCCTTGCGTATATACCACATTTTCTGTACCTCTTCATCAGTTGATGGGCATGTAGCTTGGTTCCACATCTTGGTTATTGTGAAGTGTGGACAATAAATTCGAAAATGCAGGTATTCCCGGAATATGCTGACTTTAAAAAGGCTTTTAATACTTCTTTGCACATTTTTTCCTCTACACGTGATCCACCTTATTGAATAGTTTGTGTGACTTTGTGAGAAATGAATATTCTTTGCCCGTCTGGTTTAGCATTTTATAAACATCCATTAGCTTAAGATCATTCATAGTGTAGTTCAGATCCTATTTACCTAACATCGTGTCTATCAGTATCGTGACTTGGAGGCTGCTTTTCCACAAAAGTGCTGATTCTAGGCCTTCAGATGTTTCATGTGTAACTAAAAAGCTGTATAAAACTTGGCATCTCTGCCTCCATTTTGTGTCTGTATCTTTTATTATACTAAAATTTTCAGTCAGACACCTGCTCGATTCTGTATATAGGCTTATTAATCATTTAAGGAGTGTCCATCTAGAGCTGATCATCTTCCCCTGTCAACACTGAAGATTCCAAAACAAGAGTAACTAAAGTATTTTTAAGAATCTTAAGAATGTAATAATCAACAGATTCTCAATTGCTAGCTTTGGCAACATGCTGTTTCAGACCACAGGACAGCGCCAGAAGTATCTGGCATTGTCCTAAATTCGAAGGCTTAATTAACTCTTCCTCAGCTTCCTGACTTTTCCTTTTCTCTGACTCATTCTCTCCCGTGGTCACCTTGGATTCTAGCAGCAAGAAGTCTGATGGATGAACATCTTGTGACAAGAGAAAAATACTCCTAGGCAGCAGTAATTTTCTTATGGGTGACAAGGCTGCACCTAACCGATCCTGAGATAATGATTAAATCAGACAGTGGCCCGACCAAGAACACCAACTATGCAAGCCCCTGACCCTTGATATAAAATCCCTAGTCTGTTAACCTCTTCTAAAGACAGATATTCAGTCACTACACTACTGTATTCCTCCCCACTGTGGCCTATTGAGAACAAACTTCCATCCTGGCTTCCCGACCATTCATCTTTTCACTTGGCCTCTTGGAATAGGGGGGCAGATCTGGTTCATGTAAGTACACAGAGTTGCGCCTCTGGCCTCGGACTCCGATTGCAGTCTTATTTCCTGGGAAATAGATTAAAATTTTTAGCTATGGTTGTGAAATTTTCTATTTCTTCCTGTAAATTTTAGTTTTCCATTTAATTCTTCGTTTTACATTAGTTTTAATGGTATTTCTTGAGATTACATTATGACAGTGTGTCATCCTTAGCCCTTTTCCATCCATAACTTCCGAGCACATTCCACCGACTTCATGGGATACAGTCTCTTGACTCTTCTAAAATACAGACAGAATTTGAATTCTTCAAACCATTTCCACAGTAGCCATCTCAGTTTATGTTTACTCCTCCTGAGTTATGGTGAAAGCCTTGCAGATTCTCTTTTGTCTCTACTTTTGGTCTTTTTCAATTTATTACAAACACAACATCCAAAGATCTTGCTAAAGTGTTTCTGGGATCACATAGTTTTTCTTTTTCTCATTACCAACATAAAAGCTAAAGTCCTAACAGGACACCCAAAGCCTTCAGTTATCCTTTTGAGCTCATCTTTTATTACTTCCTTCTTACTCATGCTAATCTAAATAGAAAAAGGATCTTTGCCTTTTCTTTATCATAACAACTGGGCTTCTACTTCAGAGCCTGTTATTTGCTCTTTGCTCTTCTTTCAGACTAGAACATTCTAGTTCCTGGGTTCCTGTGGCTATGTTTTCTTACCCGCTTCATATTTTAATAAAATGTCATCTTTTCTGTAAATTTTTCTCTGCTAATCCTATGGTATCTGAAGTGGCCAGACCTAGGGGCTGGTGAGATAGCTCAGTGGCATAAGCGCCTACCTGGCAAGCATGAGGTCCTGAGTTCAACTCCCAGTACCCACAAAAAAAATAAATAAATAAAAATAAATAAATAAAGTGGCCCATCCTCTTCCTCAGTCATCTCTCATCCCTCTTTCTGGCTTTAGTTTTCTCCTCAGGATATATATGATATTTATGCTATTATTTATTTATTTATTTATTTTTATATGCGGGTACTGGGAGTCAAACCCAGGACCTTGCACTTGCCAGGCAGGTGCTTATGCCTCTGAGCTGTATCTTCAGCCCTATTATTTATTTTTTTGTAGACTCCATTCCCTCATCTAGCCTCATTAAATTATAAACTTTATGAGGGTAGAAATTTTTGCTGGCTTTGATTATTGTTTTATCCTAAGTGCCTAGTAAATGCCTCACATTTGGCTAATAATAATTTCAGGGCGCCAGATAATCTTCCCAAGCCAAGATATTTCTTTTGCACTTGCGGTGGTGCTGATTTAATAACTCTTTAATCTTCCTTGACAAATATTGAGCTAAACTTACCTGGAGTACCTTTAAGTGAAGGTGATTTTGCTTGCTCCCTGGGTACCTTGCTTTCAGAGTCCTAACTGTCCTAATAGTTACAAAGATTTTCCTAATAATTAACCTAAATTCTCCCTCTGTTGAAACAGAAGCCCCATTAGTTCCTACTCTGCCCTTGTTGACTAATGAGAATAAGTGGTCTCTGTCCTTTTTATAGACTCATTCTTCTGTATTTGTGCATATTCTCTCTGCCTCCGCCCAGCCATTGGTCAAGGAAGTGTGTCAGCAGATGGCCACGTGGGGACCAGCCAGTCCCAGAGCAGGCATCAGCAGCTCATCCCTGCACAACAGAAATGAATGAAAAGGATTTTAAACACACAGTGAGTTTATGTGGGAAAGGGGCCTATACTTGGGCTTAAACTCAGTTTTTATATTGTCAAAAAATAAAAAAAGACTTTTAAAGAACCTTAAGACTTGTGCACAGGTATTGAGCTGACTTGAAGCTTCATTTTAGAGAATTAAGATGAAAGCAAAACCTTCTTTGGATGTCCTTTCTCCTTTCTTCAGAAAGGTACTAAGTGTCAGACTTTAGAGATACCTTTCTAACTTTTTAAACTTTCTAGTCTGCTTGTCTTAAATTAGTTTTTTAAAGTATCCTGTGTTTGCTAGAATTTTGTAGAATATTCTCCATGTTGAGTTAGTCATTTTTGATTACCTGAAATTTTCTCATTATTTAATTTTTTTTTGTGGGTACCTCAGGACCTTGCACGCCAGCAAGTGCCCGTGCTGCTGAGCAATATCACCGGCACTTTTTTGTATGTGGGTTCCAGGAGTCGAACTCGGGCCCTCACGCTTGCCAGGCAGGCGCATACGCTGCTGAGCCATCTCACCAGCCGTCATTATTTAATTTTTAGGTGTCTATAAAAATGTCCTTTGTGAATAAAGTTACTGTTTCATTGTTTTTTAAAAATACATCCTCATTATCACTACAAAGTCACTCATGTATTTGTAAGTAAAGCTTAAGGTAACACAAATAAATAATTATATTTCGATGATTAAATCAAGAGAAATACAGAATAGTGTGATCAATGGAAAGAACTCTTACTCATAGTTGGAAGATACAGGTTAAAATTCCTTATCTTTCATTTAATAGCAGTATGGCCCTTGGGAAAATTCCTTCCTGAGCTCTAGTTGCTTCAAGTATAAATGAGATTTCAAGCCAGATTAACTGAGCTGCTTTTTAGTTTTTCAGTTTTATAATTCTGGAAAGGAGAACAGCTCCAAAAATCTTATTACCATAATGTTGAAGTTTATTTCCCACGCTTTTAATGTTAATTAACAAGATCGGTGGAGAGCTATTGTAGACTGGAGTTCACAATAGTGTTCCTAGAAAATTATCCCTACGAAATATTTGAGCAAATGTGAATCTGTATTAACCGTTTGTTCCTTGAACAGTGACAACTAGATAATTTTTATTCTCTACAGTTACTAAGATTAATTCATTCATGTGAATAGGTGTATTTTGAGGAATTTTTGACATTTCTTTTGTTAGCCATGTTGCAAGGTTTGGTCTTCTCTAGCCAGTAAACAAGCAGCTGGTGTTTTATCTCAAGTCAAGATTTCAAGCCCTGTCAAATGTGTGATGGGGGAAACTTCAGAGTTACAGCTGCTTATCATTCATGACTTGTCACCCAAGATTAACACCGTTGACTAAGACCAAGCTGGTGACACATTATAAAACTTATGATGGTTCTCACTGTAAATCAAAAGTCACAGCTGGCCAGCCTGCCTGAGCCTTATTTCCTGTTGCTCCGACACTTGTCTACAGTATTTTAGAGAAGGTCAAGCTGCCAGCCATGTCATCTACTGTACAGAAAGCTACCACCTCACCTGTCATCTCCCTGCTTGATGAAAGTGAGAAAGTTTGCGAACATACATGGAAGTTGATGAAAGCCTTGATGCTTTGTGGGTTAAAAAGCAAACTACTGTGACTGAGACGGGGGAAGACTTTGAGAAGAATAGTTATGGGCCAAAAAGATGAGAAATGTACTTTTGGACATTTTGATTTTGAGGTGTTGATTAGACATCTGCCTAGAAATACCTTGAAAATAATTAAATATTTGAGACTGGAGATAGGAGACAGGTCCATGATAAAATATTTCCTGAGAGTTGTTTTGGGAATGTTTAAAAAAATATTCTCTATTTTCCTTTGCAGGAAGTTTGCTAATCCCCCAGCCCAGCTACTTTTCTCATGAGATTATAGAATTCCAGGGTTATAAAACACACTTTCTCAACTGTAAAAGGTCACCAGGCATCTAACACCCAGGAAAACCCCTTCTTTCTTGGGGGTCACATAATTAATGAGAATACCTTGTTTTGGCCAACATTCCCGTTTCTGGAACAAAATATCTGATACTATTTAAAGGAAGAGCGGTTGAATTTGGCTCACAGTTTCAGAGATTTCGGATCATGGTCGGCTGGCTCTAAGGCAGAAATGTTAGTGGAAGGGCACGGTAGAGCGAACTTTCTCACTTCATGGCAGCCACAAAGCAGAGCAAAGGGGAAAAACACCAACTAGAGATATACTCTCCAAAGAGAGACACTCCCCACTGGTCCACCTTAAACTGGGCTCCACCTACTAATAACAGATTTCCCTCTGAACAACAATGGATTAATCTACTAATAAATATATGATCCCCACACCTGTCTAGGAGTCTCTTAGTGTAGTCAAATTGACAATACAGTTTAATCACATAACTGATCCTAGGAAGCCAATGAAATTTAACTAACCCCACCATACTTGCTATACACTGAGTTTCCCTCTACAGTTCCAGTTCACCATTACACTGTTCCTAGGTGCAGCCCTCTGTAAATAACAAATTGTTCTTCCTGTAATCTATCCAAGGGTTTCTATGTACCCTTATTGCCATTATTGCAAGAATATGTAAATCGTATACAACAAGGTAAAAACTGGAAAAATAAAAGTGGGAATCTCTAGAACCAAACATGGTGTCTAGTACACAATAGGAAGTAATTTAGTGAAGCTGGAAGCTTTATATTTCATCTTACTGTGTTGCTGTGGTCCAGCCCTGGATAGCTGGGTATTTGATATCACTTGAATTTCTGACTTAAGAGGTGTAACTGGCCTTATGCACATCGGTTTGGAACTTGAAGGTGACTACTGGCATCGTTGCTATTTTACTCCTGCTGGTTTTCCTATCACAGGGGACACTGTGATGGGAAAATCATAGGATTTACTAACATGACTGATAAGAATCAGAAGATCAAGCTGTAGATCTCTGTGTAGTTAAAGAAATACCAACCAGGCTTGAGCAAAGGAAATCAATTCAAAAACATGTAGCAGATTGCCTGATAACCATAGGTAGAGCCCTTTGGTAAGATGTTAACTGACTTAGACATATATACATATATATATATATATATGTATATATATATATATATATAGATAGATAGATAGATAGATAGATTCTTTCAATTCAACATGATCAAAAAGGAAATTTTGAATGCAGTAGGGTTCCAGTAGTATGTCGCATTATAAGGCCTAGGCAAAAAGCTAACCTATTCTGTTTTAAATCCAGCTAATTCCAGCACACACAATCTTCACTCCAGTGTGCTTCATACTTTTATGAACCTTAGATCTGACTTTTACTATTTTTCTCTAATTGTAAAGACACAGGAATCCTTACAAGAGTTAGTCTTATATAGCCCAGAAAGCTCCTGACAACATAGATTTCAGAGGCATTGCAGTACAGAGTCCTATTTGCCTTGTTTGTCATACCCAGAAATGTTAGATATATGAAAGTTTCTGTTTAAATTAATTGGTGGCCCTCCTTTAACTAATTACTCAGTAATTTGTTCACTCATATTTTGTATATGCTGTTCATGGAGTAGTTAGTATTATAAGCACATTGATGGAAATGTCTTACTATTAGCAAACACTTCTCCCTCATCTGTATTTATTCATAACTTCCCAATCATTTGAAACAAATACCATTGTATTAGTCAGCGTTACCATTCACTGTTGGTACAGGATGACTGATGCACACAATTTATGATGTGCATGATTTATTTGACTTATGGTTTCAGAAGTTTCAGTTCATGGTTGGATAGCTCTGAGGCAAGAACATTAAAGGAAGACATGAGGGTAAAAAGCTGCTCACTTCATGGTGGCCTGGAAGCAGAGCACAGAAATGTGCCAGTGTGAGCTATACTCTCCAAATGTGCACCCCCAGTGACTCACCTCTTTTAAGTTGTCCTTACCCCCTGACAGCACATTCAGCAGTACACATCAGTGGTTTAATCCACTGATGAATACAGCACTTCCAAGATCCAATCATCTCCCCAGGAGTCTTATTCCAGTCAAGTTTATAATTAAGATTCACTGGCACAAATCCACCCCTTATCAACTTCACACCTAATCACATACCTTTAAACCATACCTAATCTCCAAATAAACACCATAAAAAGGTCATAATTCCACCAAACATGATGTAAATGTATGCACTATGTACAGCCAAAAACTCAATAATACCTTTCCCACATTCTTAGCATTTCCAGCATTGTTCAAAAGTCCTTCTCCTCTGAGACTTGAAGCAAACTCTTAGCTGTGAATCTCTGTAAAATAAAAAATGAGTTGCATATTCACAAGGTACAGTGGCACAGGGTAAACATTCATATTCTATAAGGGAGGAATAGGGACATAAGAAAAATGAAAAACTATTATGTATTTTGGCCCTTATTTACACTTTTGGAAATGTTCAAAAGGGAAGGGGGATTAGGGAGGGGAGATAGAGAAAGGAAGAAAGGGAAAAGGAAAAGAACAGAATAGAAGGGAAAAGTGGAAACAAAATTTTGTGAATAAGGAGTGGAAGAGTGATTGAAGGAGTGGAAGAGTGATTGATTGAGTGATTGAAATATGCCCCAGAACTCAGGGGCATATTTCCTGTTCTCCCAGGCCTGTTGAAATCAGGGTAAAGGCCACCATGATCACACAACTCTTTAATTCTGTGTCCCTGATAAACCAGCATCATGTGGACAATCCCGGGGCATACTGCCAATTCAGGCATCAACCAACACCCCTGGTTGCAGTAGCTTCTGAGTGCCTGGATGGCTGTGCATAGCAAAATGAATCTCAGAGAACCAATTCCTTAGGGAATCTTCTAAAGCAGGGGCCCCAGGGATTCTCTTCTCAAATAAAATGTGTGTTAGTGAGCTACTTCATTAATGGATACAATACCTGACACTCACTTAAAGAAGGAGTGGTTTGATTTGGCTTATGGTTTCAGGGGATTCAATCCATAGTCAGATGGCTCCAAGGCAGAAACATCATAAGAGAAGGGCATAGTGGAGGAAAGCTGCTTACTTTATAGAAGCCAGGAAGCAGAGAAAAGGGTAGTCAAGGAGCGAGATATTCCCTCCAAAGTCATACTCCCAATGAGATAGCTCTTCCGATGAGACTTACCCTCCTAAAATCACGTTTAAGCTCTGAACTCTTCAGCAGAGTAACCCACTCATGATCAAATTGCCTCCATGATCTAATCACCTTTCTAAAGCCCTGCCTCCAAATACTCTCAGTAAGTATTCACTTCACCTATGAACACTTGAGACTTTCGAAGGAAATTCTAGATCTAAATCATTCAACTCATGCCCCTTAAAAGGCTTACGTCCATCTCATTATGTAGAAGAAGGATTGAAGAGAAGAGAGGAGAATGGGAAAAAAAAGAATTATGATGTATTATATACAGGTATAAATTCCCTATGATGAATGTGATCACTATGTATGTAAAAAATGTACCAATAAAATTAATTAAAAAATAAATACTTAAAAAAAAACCCAAAATGTATTTCATCCATCTCAAAGCCAAGTCTGTCAAAGGATTTTACCCTTTAATATCTTTGAGCCTGTGATGGGTGGTTTCTGATGTTTTCCTTAGATGCCCTCAAGGCATCTTTCTTACTGTCTGCATGTAAAGTACATAGTTTCCATTTAGCGGTTCAAATCTCTTCAGCAAACATATCTACTTTTGCCCCAACTTTACATAGGATCCTTTGGGCCAAAATTTGAGGTTTTCAATTTTTTTGCTGTGCCCATTGCCCCTGATTATCACTATGAATCTGGATAAAAGCAGCCAACAGTAGCCACGACACAGCCTGAATGTTGGCTGTCTTTAATTTTCCTCCCCCAGATTAATTAGTTCACCATTCTGAATCTCAGCCTCCTGCAAAGTATCAGGACATGGATAAAATGAGAAAAATTTTCTGCTAAAGTGTAACACACAGGCATCCAGTCATACTTCAAATGGAGATTTTGTTCCCAACCGAAGCCTTCTGAACATGGCCTTTACTGCTCTCATTCTTATAAGCATTCTAGTTTTCTGAGTTCTGACCAGAATCACTCATCAAGGTCTGTTTATTTCACTGAGGTCTGTGCAAGACCACACCTCCAAAGCTTTCCAAATTCCTACCATAAGTGTTCCAGAGCCTTCTAAAACATGGCCAAGCAAAGTCACAGTTCTGATCACCAGTACCAATTTTCTGTATTAGTCAGTTTTCCCATTGGTGGGCACAATACCTGACACCCACAAGTTAAAGGAGAAAATGTTTAATTTTGCTTACAATTTCAGGCAGTTTAGTCAATGGAGAGCTGACTTCAAGGTAGAAATATGGTAGATGGGCACAGTAGAGGAAAGCTATTCAATTCATGGCAGCCAGGAAACAGAGTAAAGGGAAGAGCCAGAGAAGGAAATACACTGCAAAGGTATTTCTCCTGTGATGTACCTCTTCTAATTAGGCCCAAGCTCCTAACAGTACATTTAGCTATGAACTCATCACAGGTTCAATCCACAGATGAGTACAGTGTTCCCATGATTCAGTCACCTTCCGAAAGCCCCACTCTGAACACATGAAATTTGAAGAACATTCTGTATCTAAACCTTAAAAAAATGGTTCATAATTTTGGAATGTTTAGCTTGCAATGAGTGGGATCTTGCTGATCCTGAGATGTCATCAAGGCATCTTTCTTCATATCCTGATTGAATATACTTGGTTTCTTTTTTTTTTTTTTTTTGTGGGTACCGAGGGGACGACCTCAGGACCTCACGCGCCAACAGGCACCCGTGCCGCTGAGCGATATCACCGGCCCCTTTTTCATATGTGGGATCCGGGAGTCGAACTCGGGCCTTCGCGCTTGCAAGGCAGGCGCTTACGCCGCTGAGCCATCTCACCGGCCCACTTGGTTTCTTTTTAACGGTACTATTCTCTTCAGCAACCACACCTCCTTTTGTTTCAACATTACATGTAGTTATTTTTTGGCCAAAACTTTGGTTCTCAAAATTTTTTGCTCTGCTTTTTGCTCCTGATTTTCACTAAAAATCTGCTATAAATAGTTAATAATATCCATGCCTTATCCTAAATTTTTGGGCCGTCTTGAAATTTTCTCCACCAGAGAAAATGCTGCCTTTCAATTCAGCTTCATACAAATTCTTAGGACACTGACAAAATATAGAATTTTTTTTGCCAGAATATAACATACATAGCCACTAATCCAGTTCCCAATAGATTCCCCATTTCCGTCTCTAACCCCATGATCCTGGCCTTTACTGTCTCTATTCCTATCAGCATTCTGATTTTCTGAGCTATGACCATAATTGGTCATAACACTCTGCTTACAGCCTTCAAGACTTCCTCTAGCTTGTGTCTCCAAACTTCTTCTAACTCTTGCAAACAAGTTCCAAAAGTTTCTAAACCATACGGTCAGGTATTGTCACAGTAAGTATCCCACTTCTGTGGTATCAACTTTCTGTATTAGTCAGTTTTCTCATTAGTGGAACAGAATACCTTCACATAAAATTTAAAGGAAGAAATGATTTACATGGCTCCTGCTTTTAGTGTGTTATGAGCGTAGTCAATTGACTCCAATCAGGAGGAACATCATGGAGGAAGGGTCTGGCAGAGCAAGGCTGCCAACTTCATGGCAGCTGGGAAGCATTGAACAAAAGCAGAGTGCCAGTGAGTGATATACTTTCCAAAAACATGCCCCTTGTGACCCACCTTTTTCTCTAATTCGTTCCCACTTCTCAACAGCACATTCAGTTATAAATTTTAGTTGATTGATCCACTAATGAATATAGATGCCTCATGATTCAAGCACCAATCCAGGAGTTTCTTAAACCAGTCTAGTTGAAAACTGAAATTAACTGGTGCACTCACCATACATTTTTCTTCACAGGACTTCTTTGTCTATATGAGGCTGATCTTATATTTCTCTGCTTTGAACCTCAATAGCAGAGAGTTCTGTGTACGTGTTTTTTTTTTTTTTTTAGCTAGGGAAAGTATTTGACCTAAGGGAATGAGAATATAACACAGTTCTTGTTCATAAACATTCATGTAGGAAGTTAAGAAGAACAGATAAAATTGATTCTGAGAGGCCGGGTGACTTGAAGAGATTCCTAGATGGGCTATATCATCTTCCGATTTTTACAACTGATTTTGACTTTCAAGAAATGGGTGTGTCCAGCCTTGGACTATAGCATGTTAATAGATTAGCATGTGTTATAATTTCATTTGTATACCAAACCTCAAAGGAATCTCACATCACAATATAGCTTCCTTGGCAGTGAGTCTTTCCTTACACTCTAACCATCACTATCACAAAGACGAGAAGTCCAGGCAGATGGCATTTTAATTCTTGCTCATGGCCATCTGGGGACTCCAGTGTTTTCTCTTTTTTTCTTTGCCTTTTCTTCACTTTGTCCATCTTATTTGTTGCCTTTCTTGTGTTTGTTCTCTTTCTCTGAGGACTCTTCTGCCTCTGATTTCCTTTAACCTTGAGATTAATTTCAATTTTATGAATCTAATTCTTCCCCTAATAACTCATACATGAAGATGGTGTGGCAGCAAAAATCCCATCAAGACTAGCTGAAACCAAGAGTTGGTATATTCATTTTATCCCAATATACCTACTTGCCTTAGAAATTTGCATCTATTTGTAGTCCTGTGTCTTGGGTGAGGTAACATTGAGAAGAATAATGAACGGTTACCAACCAGCATGGCCCTTGGCCACCCACAGTGGAATGTAACTGGGACAGGAGAATGTAGTTTTTATATTTCAACTGGTCACAGGATGAGATTCTGCATTTGATTTTTACCAATCTTAGCCCTGCAGATATAGAAGATCGTAGTCTCCTTCAGTACATAGATAGCCCTCTTCATGATAATTCATCTTTTTCTCTTACCAGTTTGTCCAGGGACTTTAGACACTATCAACCAAACTTATTACATTTGTTAATTTCACCTAACTATGTCATATACCCAGTTATCTAACTCTTTGCTTCCTACTGGCAGTTGATTAGGAGAATCTGATGGTGTTGTTTTGTGTATCCCTATTGTAGGATCATACCATGCCTCCCACAGTCTCTTTCCTGCTGGAAGTAGAGTGACTAGTCATTTTCCTTGGTTCTAGATTTTTAACATGTATCAACGGCACATGTTAAAGGGATGTAGTGTGATATTACCACACATGGGTACAGCATGCTTTGATCATATCCTTCCACCCTTCTTCCACCTTAGCCCTCCGTCCCCCACCCCAGCACCTTTCCCAATCCCCTGGTAATCACTTCCTAAAACTTTAATCAAACTAAATTGCTAAGTCCAGAACCTATAGAAATAATTTGAAAGACTCATCTTTACAATTCTATTCCTCTAGAATCACTCCTGGGGCCAAAATCTGTATTAATCAGGGTCTTCAAAGAAACAGAACCGATGGGATATACAGACAGATGACAGATAGGTGAATGAGAAAGATTTACTTATTGTAAGGTGTAGGTTCTTGTGATTATGTAGGCTGAGAAGTCCCCTGTGTTAGCTGTGTTAACTTGAGGCCCAGGAAATCGCTGGTGTATTTGGAAGCCCTGAGACTATTTAGCCAATGGTTTAGGTTTCAGTCTGAGTCTGAAGGCCTGAGAAGTAGTAGTGCCACAGGCAGGAAAAGATCAATGTCCCATTTCAAAGAGTTAACCAGGGAGCTTGACTCTGCTGTTTTATTCTATTTAAGCCCTCTTGGATTGGAAGTTTACCCTCACAGAGGAGGGCCTCTGCTCTATTGGGTCCCCCAACTCAAATGTTAATCTCTTCTGGAAACACCCAGACAGGCACAGAAATATTGTTTAACAAGCTATCTAGGGCCAGGGATTTAGCTCAGTGGCACAGCACCTGCCTGGCAAGAGTGAGGTCCTGAGTTCGATTCCCAGTACCAAACCAAACATAAAAACAAAAAAATCAAGCTATCTGGGCATCCCATAGTCCAGTCAAAATGACACATAAAATTAATTTACATATACCAAATGCTTAAGCAATAACCCTCAGAGTTGCTTTTGGTCATGCATTACTACTCTTTTCTTTAGCAAAACAGTTTGGTAGCTGCTTCTAAACATGCGCATATCAAATGTATGACCCAAGAGTCATATTTCTAAGTATGCACTGAAGCCAGTTGAAAGCATATGTTCATACAAAATCCTGGATGTTAATGTGTATAGCAACTTTCTTTGTAATTGCTCCAAACTGCAAACAACCCTTCAATAGATAAAGATTTTTAAAAAATGTGTTCACATGTATAAAGTTAAATACTGCTCAGCAATTAAATACAACAAACTATTGATTTGTACAACAACATGGATACATTTTAAATGTATTTTTTAAGGTGAAATGAGAGAAATGTGAAGGAGTCATACTTTATGAGTCGCCTAAGGGACATTCTGAAAAAGACCAAAACATGGGGCCCGAAAAAAATCAGTGTTCACTAGTGGTTGGTAGAAGGTGACTGACTAAAAAGAGACCACATGGGGCACTTTAATGTGGTGAATGTTTCGTTTCCTCATAATATCCATACCACAGTGGTGTATATATATGACTATTCTCTTATCAAAGCCCACGAAAGTGTATACATAATACATTAAATTTTATGAGAAATTTAAAAATTTGGGCTACCAGCCATTTTACTGCTGTTTTCCAATAAGGGGACTCGCAGCTTTTTGAGAAACGACTGATTCTAGGTCCTGAAGAGTGAAAATATAAAATAGGCATCCATAAGTATACATGCACACACATACACACACATATGCACATACATAAATACCGGGAGGGATATGGACCCATCTTCCATCTTTCTTGGAGAATCTCTTCTGCATTGAGAGAAATTAACACAATTTTCTTTATCACTGTAATAATTATTGCATGAAATATAGTCTGAAATTATTGGGTAAAATTCTAAGGAATAACAGTGGAATTGCAACATCAAAATATCTCCTCAAACATATTTGTTAATTAGCACAATGGTTTTGATATATGTCTAGAAATTATCAGATACTCCTGTCTGAGTTTTATTTTGCTATCTGCTCTGTGTTGGCTGGATTTAGTGATTTACTTTTAGTGAAATAGCATTTGAAAAGAAAAAAATGAACTTTATAGAGGAGAATGTTACAGAGGCAGAAAGCACCCTAGTGAAGTGACTGATTTAACATTATGAATGACAAGTCATGTTGATGTCATGACCACTCTGATGTAACAAGATGGAAGGGTATTTCATGTCTGAGGTATTCTTCCTTGTATGCATAATTTATGATAAATATCATAAAAATTAAAGAGATATTCTATAAATGTCAAGGTCATGAAAAAATAAGGAAAGACAAAAAAATTGTCAAACCAGAGGAAACTGAAGAGACGTGATTACATGCAACACAATATCTTCTATTGGGTTTTAGCACAAAAGAAAGATATTAGTATATAAACTGGTGAAATTTGAAAGATATCTGTGGTTTAAATAAACAATTTTAGAAATTTGAATTTCCAAGATTTTAAAAACGTAAAATAGGTAAGATGTTGACATTTCTAGAGTGTGAGTGAAGGGTGTATAGGAACTCCCTGGATTAAAATCATCTGCTTCAAGATGAAAACATTATTAAAAAAACAAGTTTGTGTTTATCTCTTGTTTTCCTATACTCTGAAATAGTTTTTTAGTAAAATATTTTGATCTGATGTTTCTTTACCTCTTGACTTTTTTATGTTTTCAATGATTATTGCATTTAAAAAAATTTTTGAGGTAGTATTGGTATTTTCTTTTTCTGGAAATTTATCTATTTTCAAATTAAAATGAAATAAACCTGTTCCTAATATTGTCACTTATTTTCTGCTCTTGGCTACACCTGTGATTAAACCATTTTGAAAGATTGTTTATTTGGGTATTTGGGGATTTTTTCTTGATCAGTCTAATCAGAGGTATACATTTTACTAATATTTTAAAATACACACACATACAAGGAAGTGTTCAGCTTTTGCTGTCCTATCTAATGCTTTTCACTTAATTTCTGTGAGTGTGTGTGTGTGTGTGTGTGTGCAATTAACATGTATTTCTTCCAATATTTTAAAAAATATTCTCTTGTATTTCTGGTTTTTTTCAACATGAGTAGTTATCTTGGTGTTTTAGGATTTCTTCTTTTCAAAATAAGCTTAAGGCCCTATATTTCCATATATGTATTAATTTGTTTAGTACATTTTCATATATGATTTAATTTGTATTCATTTGTGTCACGTGATTTCAGAGTATGGATAGATTATAAACATGTTACAGTCTCCATTTTTGAAATTTCCAAATGCATGAGGTTTTTCTGTTTAGCTTTTTCTCTTTATTTCTAAGTTAAGTGCACTGTGGCAGTGAGAAGTTTTATTATCACATCAATCACGCTAAATTTGCTGAATGTTGCTTCGCAGCCAAATATGTGCTTAATGCTTATAAAAGTTCCACGTGTGCTTGAGAATTACATGTTTTTTTGCGATTCATGGGTACGCTGTTCTATAGATGCTCCTTCGATCCATCTTGCTAATGCATAGTTCAAATCCTCTTTATCCTTCCTAATTGATCTATTAATTACTAAAGGTGTTATCTTAAAATATCTTACCATAATGGTAGACTTCTAAAAATTCTTCCAGTTCTTCTACTTTTATACTTTGAATCTATATTACTGCATATATAGGTTTTCAAAATGTTATTCTTCCCTTGTTAATTGATATTTCCATTATTTATGAATTATTTCACTTTTGGTTGTACATCTATATTTTCTTATATTATTGTCACACTATTTTTCTTTTTTTGACTTTCTTTTTCTGTTGTCATATTTGTAAATGCATATGAGGCATATAAATAAAATTTTATTTTATTTAACTTCAGATTAAAAAAAATTAAAAATTTACTAGTACATGTTTGCAATTCATGCAGTTCACAATAATCTTGTGGAGTGGTTACATGAACATATCACAGTTTTATTTTTAATCCTTTACCCCTTCCCTCCCACTCCCTCTCCTCCTCATGCCCTTCTAGCCCTTTTTGTTTAAATTTATTTTCATTATTAATATCTTTACGTAACTATATTGTATCAAGTTTTTTCAATTTATCCCATAATTTCTAAATCACTTTTATTGTTAATGCTTTTTAAAAGATTGATTATATTGCTCCAAAAATTATGCTATAATTGTATCCTTTATATGTTTATGGTGGAAAATTTAAGAAAATTCTTTATTCTGTCAGAGTCTAAAATTAACAAATACTGTCATTTTTTCCTAAAATAAGTACAGGGATCTTAGATCATATTCTCTCTAACCACTGCACTCTCAACCTACCTGAGACTGAAGTACTGTAATTAAATGTATCAAATTTTGTCCATTAAATCATTATTTTAACCTGGTCAATATCTGTTTATATTACCTATACGGTTACCTCTGTATTTCTTTTTATTCATTCTTTTTTGAACTTCTGAACTTTCATCTGAAATTAATGTCTTTCAGTTCGAAGTATAGACTTTCATATGTACATTATGATTTCCTTCAGTAGTTGTAGCTCATATTCTTAAATTTGGTTCATATGAGAAGTTCACCAAGCTTGCCAGTGCTCATGCAGCTTCCTTATATATGCAGCATTCTGGGTTGAAAGCTATAGCCCCCTCCATAGCCTACGTAACTTTTCCTAAAGTCTACTGACTTTACTTTCTTCCTCAATGCCAAATCTCAGGTTGTCATTGCCTTCAGATTTTTCTGAACTTGTTACTGGCTATTTTAAAGCTGCATGTTTGGGAGGCTTTCTAAAGTTTATGTGCTTTATGTAATGGTGTGGGTTTCTTTTGATTCTACCCTACTTGATTAGATTTGAGTTTTATGATTTTTTTCCTTTGGCATATGGATAACTATTTTTTTTCAACACCATCTATTGAAAATACCATCTTTTCTCCATCTAATTGCCTTTGGATGTTTGTCAAAACCCATTTATTATCTGCGTGTGTATCTACTTTCATACTCTTCATTCTGCTTCATTGATGCCTGTATCTATCCTTTTGTCAATACCACACTGTATTGATTAATGCAGATTTATAGTAAATCTTGAAATTGGTTTGTGTGAGTTCTCCAATTCTGTCACTCTTTTTCAAGATCAGCTACTCCATGTCCTTTGCCCACAAACACACACACACACACACACACACACACACCCTTACTCAGACACACACACACATATTATTTTGTTCTACAAGAAAAAAAAAAACATGCTGAGATTTTGAAATTTTAATTGGCATTATGTTGAAATGATACAGTAGATAAAATAGTACAGAATTGATATGTTAACAATATTAAGTATCCCCACACATCAATTAGAACCATAGTAATGAAAAATTTACATTTCCTTTTATTTCTGTCAGCAGTGTTTTGTAATTACTTGCATGTTGATCCTACTTTCTGTTTTTCCTTTGTCAAAGTACTTGCATTTGATAAATGTCTTAGCATTAGTATTAATATTTCCCTATGCCTCAGTAATGTTAATTATTTTATCCTTTCTTTTTCTCTTTGTCAGTCTGCTTTAAAGTTTGTCATTTTTTTTTTTTCATCTTTTCCAAGAACCAGTTTTGGTTTTATTTATTTTATCTATTTTTTTCTGATTTTATTTTTATCTAGCTCTGTTCAAATATCTTTTACATCTTTCATTCTCTTTGCTTTACATCGTTGCTTCTCTTTGCTTTCTTCTTTCATTTCGTAAAGTGGAAGCTTAGGTACTTAGTATTAAAATTTTCATCTTTTCTAATATAAGCGTCTTACACTCTCATTTCCCTACAACCACCTCTCTAGCTGTATCACACAAGATTTACTGTGCTTTATTTGAATTTTATTCTCTATGGTTTTATTATGTATATTTTTAAAAAAAGTATTATAGTAGTTACCTTATAAGTCTTCTTCAAAAAATTATTCTGCTTCATATTTAGTGTAAAGATACTGTAACTCAGTATTTCCAGTGTCATTCTCCTGTCCTTTATGTTATTATTTTGTGTTTTATTTTTGCAAATACTGTGACTACACAACACATTATTATTATTTCTGATTTTAATGCTTAGTTGTATTTTAGGGAATTAAATACAAGAAAATGAAATATTTAATTTTTCTTTCCTGTATTCAATTTCTAGTACTTTTACTTTCTTTCTGTAGATACAGGTTTCTGGTCTACATCATATTCCTCCAACCTGAAGTGTTTTCTTACTGTTTCTTGTACTTTCAGATTTGTGGTGCTGGCTTACCCAGTGTTTATATGATAAGGTCTTTATTTACCCTCAATTTTATAGGATGTTTTAGTTGGGTATAGAAATCTGTAGATTCTTCTATCAACATTTAAAGATATTATTCCATTGTCATATTGCTTGCATGATTTTAGAAAATAAGCATTTTGCATTAGTTTTCTTCATTCTTCTCTGGATAATATGTCTTTTTTCTAGTTCCCTTTACTATTTTATCATTGTGTTTGGTATACAACAGGCTGAATATGGTATAGTTTGATTTTTGGATTTAGATTTTATCAATCATTATTTCTTCAAATGTCTATTTTATTCTATTCTTTCATTTTCTTTTTCTTTTGAGATTGCAATTACATGTATTGTAGACTAGTGAATTCTGTTATACATCTTTGGGTATTATTTTATGTTTCTTGTTACTCTATATTTTCAATTTCTGTAATTTGTGTTGACCAATTTTCAAGTTCATTAACTTTTTCATTGGCAATTTAACAATGGTACCAATCTGGCCATGGACAATGGAAAAAAAATATAGGTTAAGCTCACTTATGTTTTCAAAATATAAGTACAGAACATCTGTCAAGTATTCAAGTCTGCTCTTGATGTTATAAATACAACAGTAAATAAAAATACAAAATGATGCATACCCACTGCGTTTAAATACTGTGTTTATAGGTGTAAATACTTGTATAAGCTAATTTTAGCCATATGTACACACGTTAGTGTGTTTGCTACATTTGGCCGACATTGCTTTATCACAACAAAAAAGGCAAAGTTAGTCATTATGGTATTAATTGATGTATTTTGTCACACTGACAAATTAAACTCAAGCAAGATACCTCTTAGCCAAAGATCATAAAATCTGGAGTTCATTCTTGCTGAAATACAGAATTAAAACCCTTAGAAATCAACTGTGTTTGATAAAGTAAACACAAGAAAAAATTTACAAAAAAAAATGAAACCTCATGGTGAAATTTAGAGGGTATTTTATTAAGGTTGCCAACACAGCATTACTGATGACTTTTCTCCCTTCCATTTGATATTTTGCTACATTTCTTAATTAACACAGGAATACTATAGAAAGAAACAACAGATACTAGAATAGTACATGGGGAAATGGACATTTTCATATGTTATTAATCATTCTGATAGCACTTCCAATAAATTTATGGTTGAATCTTTACATTAGTCAAAGAGTACATATTTGGATAGAAAAGTCAATATATATAATCAATTATTTTTCTGTAGTATGTCAAGAAATATTTTGGAAAGCCAATTTTTAAATAAAATTTAAAACAACATAAAACACTAAGAAATAAATTCAACAAAAATATAAGAATGCCATGAAGAAAATGGTTTAAACTTATTTGAAGATGTGATAGAAGAAATATTGCCAATTATATTGAAGACTAAACATTTTAGTATTAGACAGATACAAACTGTTTCACATTTAGCTTTAGGTGCATAGCAAATCCAATTAAAATCCAAAGGATATTTTTGTTTTATGTTTTGTATAATTAGTTAGACACTTACTGAAATTTTCAAAAGCTGACTCTACCTCTATATAAAAGAGCAAGTGATAAAGGAAATCCATCATACTCTTGAAGAAGGAAACTTTATACACATTTACCTTAGCATATATCAAAGATAACTAAAGACGTATTATTAAAACAAATTCTTCTTTTCAAGGGAGAGAGAAATTGACCAAAGAATAAGGAAGAACAATTCTCTTACATACTGACTCACACATGAAAAGAAACTTGCTTGATGCAAAGAGAAACCCTTGATCTTTCAGGAATGGCATGCCTAAACCAGTGACCATCCCGTTTGGCCTTGGTTGTGGGGATGACATCCTCCATTTTTAGAATGGTACCTGGCGATGGGGTGAATAATTGAAACATTGTCCTCCAAAATTCTATGATTTTGCATTTTGGTTGGACTCATGTTACTAGAGAAAAATCAGTGTAGAAATCTCTTTTGGTTTATTCCCTTTAACCAACACTAATTTACCTGGAGCCATCAACACACACACACACACACACACACACACACACACACACACACACACACACAATTTTCCTGTTTTGGAGCAAGATATTTATGAGAGTCTCTGTCAGATTACTTGATGACTGCCCAGAAGAGAATATTTAGTGACCACAGACAGTTAGAAATATCCACTTTCCAAAAACAGTTTGGAGAAGCCAAAAAATGATAGTTCCAGTGCTCAAAAAAACAAATCAAGGACCCTGAAAAATAGGAAAACCAGACTTCTACTTAATGTACTGTAATACTCAGAATGTCTAGTTCTTAACATGGTAACAACAACAAAAATATAACACATGAAAAGAAACAGAAAAGTTTAATTTATTCATGAAAAAAGAAAGTAATTTGACAGAACCATTCCTAAGAAAGCCTAAACTTTAGCATTACTTAGTCAAAAACATTAAATTAGTTGCTTGAAATATGCCTAGTGAACTAAAGAAAGTCATGAGCTGAGGGAAACCTTTGATAAAGAGTGACAGAAAATTAGGGAAACAACATATAAATAAAATAAGAATACCAATACAGCAGTAGATTTTTGTCAATAAAAACCAACAGAAATTCTGGAAGTGAGAGGTGGATTTTATCAAAAGAAAGCAATAGAAACTCTGGAAGTAAAAATTACAGGAGCAGATTTGAGCAGGCAAAAGAAAACTTTGATAAAGTTTAAGGAGAAGAAAGAAAGGGTGAAGAAAAATTGACAGAACTTGAGGGACCAGTGGGACACCATCAGGAATGCCATCATGTATATAATGGAAGTCTGGGAGGAGATGGATAAATGTCTAGAAACATATTTAAATAAATAACAGCCCAAAACTTCCACAATTAAATGAATGTCATGATGATAGGTGAAGAATGATGAAAGGCATGCAAGATAGTCAACGAACTCCAAGTAAGATAAATTTTAAAAGATCCACACTGAGATGCACTCTAGTTAAATGTCAAAACTTAGAGAATTTTAAAAGTAGCAAGACAGGAGACTTATCACCTCCAAGGAATCATCAATGAGAGTAACAGCTGATTTCTCATCAGAAACCATGGAAGCCAAAAGGAAGAAAATATTTGAAAAGGAAAAACAAAATAAAAACAAAATGAAAATCACTTATCAGCCAAGAATTCTATATCTGTAAATCTATAGTCCAAGAATGAAGGAGAAATTAGACATTTCCATATAAACAGAAACCAGGAGAGTTCATTATTAGTAGATCTAATACGCAAGAACTGTTGAAAGGCATTTTTAATCTAAAATGTAAAAGCATGAGATATCAATGTGAAACGACATGAATAAACAAAGAACACTAGTAAAGGCAACTGCACAGGTGAATAGGAAGCCAGTAATAGTGTACATTTGTTTTGAAACTTCTCTTTTTTCTATATAATTGAAAAATCAAATCCATAAAACTGTAATTGTGATTCTATGTTAATGAGTACACAATGTAAAAAATGTAATCAAGGGCCGGTGAGATGGCTCAGCGGCGTAAGCGCCTGCCTTGCAAGCGCGAGGGCCCGAGTTCGACTCCCGGAACCCACATATGAAAAAGGGGCCGGTGATATCGCTCAGTGGCACGGGTGCCTGTTGGCGCGCGAGGTCCTGAGGTCGTCCCCCTGGTACCCACAAAAAAAAAAAAAAAAAAAAAATGTAATCAATGACAGCAATATGACATGAAGGGAGAATAAAAATGTATAATAACAGAGTGTTTATATGTTGTTAAAACTAACCTAGTATATTTTAAACTATGTTGTTAAAAATTTACTGTGTTAATTTTGTTCTCCAAGGTAACCACTAAGAATAGAACTAAGAAATATACAAAAAAGGAAGCTGGATGTGGTGGCACATGCCTGTAATCCTAGCACTCAGGAGGCTGAGGAAGGAGGATTGCTGAGAGCTCAAGGGCAGCCTAGGTTACATAGTGAGTTCAAAACCAGACTGAATTACAGAGCAAGATTCTGTCTCAAAAAAAAAAAAAATAAAAACAAAAACAAAAACCAGGCATGGTGCCCATGCCTATAATTCTAGCCCTTGGGAGGCTTAGGTAGGAGGATTGTCTTAAATTCGAGGCCAGCCTGAACTACATAGCGAGACTCTGACTCAAAAAACAAAACCAAACAAACAAACAAAAATGAAGGAAATCTAAGAAATAAAAAAATTTTTTTTTTTTTTTTTTTTTGTGGGTACCGGGGGACGACCTCAGGACCTCGCACGCCAGCAGGCGCCCGTGTCACTGAGCGATATCACCGGCCCCTTTTTCGTATGTGGGATCCGGGAGTCGAACTCGGGCCCTTGCGCTTGCCGGGCAGGCGCTTAAGCCACTGAGCCATCTCACCGGCCCAGAAATAAAAAAAATTTTAAAACTAGAAAAAGATTTAGCTCCACATATTTTTATTCCACATAATTTTATTCTAGGTTGATTACAGATTTAAATATGAAAGCTTGAACTATAAAATTTAAAAGCCTGAGTAGAGAAACTTAGATGTGCAAATATTCCTGATAGATGTAATAAAAAGCCAATGTAAAGCAATCATAAACTTTACTTTAATAAAATTCATAATTTGTTTCAAATACAAATATTATAGATATAACTTATTCCCGCAAAGATGGAGAAAGCAATCAGATTTAGCTCTTCAAATTAACTATAAAACTAAACATAAGATATGAAAGACCAGATCTCAAGACATTTGAAACCAGACAATAAAGAACAGGATTCCTGTGGGATCTTAAACGAATGTGGTGAACCCTTTGAAAACACAAGTTACTGTCTGGAGAGAATTGCAAGGCCACAAAAGGAAGGTCGATAAAAGTAAAATCTGCTTAACCCCCTGAGTTGTATTGATAGAGCTGGAAGTCAAGAATGACAGCTGTTTACAAGGCATAGAACCAAAAAAGGGAGAGCTCTATGCAAGGACAGTTCCATATACACTTGAATCTTGATCTGGAACTACCTTTGAAATTATTAAAAAGAAATCTCTGGAGAGTGTGCAAATATTTGGAAAATATGAAACACTTCTGAAATTATAAAGTATTTTAACATGAATGAAAACAGATCAAAAATTTTAAATGCAGATAGATCAGTGCCTGCCCATTACCAAATGCCTTTACTAGAAAAGAATAAAAGTTTCAGTTACTGACCTAATTTTTTCTACTTAAAAATTGAAGCAGAGTATTAAATTAATACATACAAAATGTAAGAAAGAAAAATAAAAATAATAAAGATTTGAGCTAAATCAATGAATTGGAAAACAGGAAAAAATGCAACCAAAAGCTGGTTCTCAGAAAAGATCAGTGCAATGATACATTTTCTGTTACACTGATTATGAAAATATATGGAGAAAAATTATTATTAGAAATGAGGGGAATGTTGGGTAATTTTATTTCTGAAAATTATCCAATTTAGAAGAAGTTGTAAAACAAAACCTGTTAAATATTATTAAAGAAAAAGTAGATAATATGCTTAGGCTATACATTAAATATATTTTAGTTAACTACCTGCCTATGTAGAATATTTCTGGCCCAGATGGTTTTATTATGAATTATTCCAAACTCTTAAGTAAACAATAACACATATTCTACATAAACTCATCTAAAAATGGAAGAAAAAGGGATACTGAAACTAACAAGAAAAGTAGACCATAGACCAATATTCTGATAATATACATGTAGAAATTCTGTATAAGTTTTAAGTAAATTGAATTTAACAGCATATAAAAGGTGCAACATGTCAGCATAAAATGACATTTATATAAGACATCCATAGTTGGCCTAATATTTGGAAGTTAACATATTTCACCACCTTAATAATCTGACAACACAAACAAGATGATTTTAATAAAGGCATGAAATCCTTTACCTGTTCTTGATTAAAAAGAAAAATAGAGCTTTCAGAAATTCTGAGTATTAAAAAGCTTCCCCAACTGAATATCTAGCTTTATTCCTTAGGGTAAAAGACTGCTCTCTTCCCATTTAAGATCAGAAATGAGACAAAGATGTCCACTTTCATCACTTTTATTCACTACATAATATCTAAGATTTTAGCCAGTGATATTGGACAGAACAAGAAATCATCAAAAGTTTATAAAAGAAAGAAGAAGAAAATCCTCTTTATTTTGCATTGGACATCATCTATTTAGAAAATCCTACACCATTTTCAGTAGTAAGAAATGAGTTTAGGAGATTTGTAGTACATAAAATCAATTTACAAAAGGAATGCACAATCAGAAATTAAAGTAAAACATAATTTACCAAAGCATCAAATATAAAATATTTAATGATGAATTTGGCACAAAGAGTTTGCATATCTTATAGACTGAAAACTACAAAACACTGAGAAAAATTTAAAAGGGCCCAATAAATGGAAAGCTGTTCTGTTTTCTTGAATTGCAAGATTCTATATTGATAGGATGTCAGTTTTCCCTAAACTGCTCTAACTACTCAATGAAATTCTAATCAAAGCCTGTTAACTTGAATCTCCCACCTTGGAACAGGGGCAAAGCAGGTGAAATTGCCCTGACAACCATAGAAAGGTGAAAAGAAGTAAATGTATAAAGCTGCGTGCAGCTATGAGTCAGGATGGTGTTCTGAAAAGCCCCCTTGGTCTATATGCAGGACTTATCCTGAAAGGGGAAAACTTATCAAGTGTTCTGAGGTATAAATATTGAAAAGCTCTCTGAAAGGTTAACCCCTTTGCTAGATGTCAAGATGTTCTTTTCAGGATTTAGCTTGAAGTAAATTGCCTGTGAATGGGAAAAGAGTAGCGCAGCCTGACTGAAAACCTTCAAGTGATTTTTTTGTCTCTTCGATGCTGCATATATATAAGAAGAAGCACTTATACCTCTCCATAAAGCCTTGCTTATGTTACACCCACTTCTGCCTTCAGCTGTGATTTACTCTGAATCCTGCATCACTTGCTGTAAAATGCTCTGTCTGCCAGTAACACCTCAGTGAAATCTCCTTTAAGTAAAGCATTCTTGCACCTATGCTATTGCTCAGAAAGCAACCATCTGGTCTAATTCAACTCTATTTTAAGCTCTTGAGTCACATGACTTAAATCCACATAAGTGTTGATTGTACATGATTGCCTTTATTGATTCCTGCTTGGACTAAACTTACTTCAGAGCCTCCATGCAACTTTAGCAAGAATTCTCTTGATTTTTTCCCCTTTTTCTTTCCCTCTTGGGCTTAATACTAAATCATTCCCTCTTCTTTTCTAATGCTAAGTCTACAAAGATACTGAGGAGTTGAATCATGTGATGATTACCCTGGACATTTGATTTCCTCAAATTCCAACACGTCTGTAGCCATCTATCTTTACCCTAACCCTCTGAAAAGGGATCCGCCTCTTTTGTGCTTGACAACTGCTTCATTACAATCTCTGTCACTTAGGATGGGCATTAATGACACTGACTTTTGAAATTCTAGTAGGCATAGAGCCTGTCTATTCTTCCTTCACGATTTTCATGTCTGTCCCTCCTTCACCGTTCATTCTGCTGCCTCCCTCCCATTACAGATTTCTCTCCCACCCTATACATAGCTACACATTTAAACAACCAGATTTCTAACTTAACCCTGGATCGGCCTTGACCATCATAAATTATAATCTCTTGAGTGAGTGGCAGTTAACTCGTTTTATTAAGACTATCCCAGTAATTCTGAATCTCACTGGGGAAAACCACCCTGTCTTGTATTTTCAAGCTTTGTGTAATTATTTCTGTTGTTATCTCCTTGTTAAGGGAGATTTTATTTTATTTTATTTTTTTGTGGGTATCGGGGGTCAAACTCAGGACCTCGCGCTTGCCAGGTGGGTGCTTATGCTGCTGAGCTATCTCACCAGCCCTGTTAAGGGAGATTTTAAAAAATAGGAATCTTTCTCATCCTTTTCATGCTTCAGATTATCTTGTATATGAGAGGTGGTCAATAAAATATCACTCTACCTCCACACAATTGCTGATAATGTCCCCCATTAAACTATACTTGTTTCCTTGATCCCTTTTCTCCATCTGTTGACTCATTCATTCATTCATTCAAGGTCCACTTCAAGACCCTCATGCCATGATCTCTAACTCATACTCCTTTGCAAAGCCCTCACGGTACACATCATATGTGTCAAGCACTGTAGAACTCAACAGTGAACAGTTCTTTATAATTTAGGTATTTTTCCCTAGCTACCTAGAAGTGTTCTAATGATTCTTTGTTCAGTTTTTGCAAAATTAGTTTGAACATTCAGTGCTTAATAAATATTTGTTGCTTGTTTTCTTAACGCATACAGCCGTGACTTGCATTTAAATCAATATAATGATCCCCTTACTGAAGACCAGATATTTGCAAAGCATTGCTTCAGGTGTTGTGTTAGTATGAGCACGCTCTTTGAAATGTTTAGGAAGGATTTCAGTGCCAAAAACAGATGATGTATAAATTAGCCCCCAAAGGGTTTTATCATTAAGAAAATTATAGCTACCACTGGGAGTTAATCTATCTGTCTTCTGGAGAGTGTAGTCTTGTCCAACACTTGCAACTAAATGCACTTGTGGGAACAAATACTTCTGTGCTAGAATCCAGAGAGACCAGGATACTATTTGGGTCAATGTCCATCCTGTAAGCTCAAAAATAATCTTGAAATCAGTTACTGATGATGTTGCTTGAAGCAACCATCTATGCTGCCCAAAGAGGTGGTCGTTATTTTTGAAGAGCGGGATGCACCAAACTCTGCAACAAAAAGCCCTTCTAAAACTTTCAGTACGTATTAGTATTAAGAAATATTGGCATGAGACTCAGGGGAATTAGGACTTAGTCATGTTTCCCCTACTTGTGTGAGCTTGGGTAAATGAGTGCATGACTTTCACCCTCAGTCACCTTATCTGAAATGGGAGAGAAACTGTGAAGTGCAGGTGTGGAGGACAGTGCTTTAACCCTCTCCTTCAGGTAAGGGACTCAATCTCTGCCTACAGCTGGATTGTGTGAGCCAGGCTTAAAAGCAAAAGCAAAAACAAAAACAAAACAAAACTATGTCCCTTGCTGTTTTCAGGAACCATTAAGAAATATTCTCCTTTCATTTTGGAGATCCTTGGGCAGTGGTGAAAGATTGGAAATATTTGTGCCCATGGTTCCTTCTTCATGGAGGAATTGGTAACAGAGAATGATAGGTGCATCAAACAGAGGCACGAATTTGGGGAGGAATCTTTCCCTTGACTTTGTTATACAAGACAAATACGTATTTACATGTATTTAGGGGCATTCAATTCACTTAAAAGTACAAGAGTTCGGATAATTAAACTTACACTATAATTTTGTAAATATAATAGTAAAGTAACTGTCATTGTAGTATCAACTACAGATTTCATCAGTTAATTAGCATGGCCTCAGCTTCTAGGAAAATATGAATTATGATAAATGAAAATCCTACTGTCTAGCAGCAAATGCATACATTGAAATTTCAGATATTCTTATTAACTTACTAATGTACTGAAAATTAATGGATAGAGGCTCGATGATAGGTATCATGGCAAAGATTGATGAGGCTTGAAAATTTGGAAATGTGTCATTCATGTTTTTCTCACATAGTTCCACGCTATTCCTATCAATTCACATTTATGAGCCTCACTTTCCTATAGTCTATAAAAGGAGAAGGAACAAGTATAATGATAAATTAAGAAAATATGTATGTATGTGCACATGCATGCACGTTTGTGACTTGCAAAGCACTATGCATTTAGAAATAAGATTTGGAATATAAATACAAAGCATATGTAGGGATACTTCAGTTGTTGAACGGCTCCAAGCTAGAACTTTCCACTACTTGAATAGCAAAGTTCAAAAAAAATCTGGGTGATGTTTGTAACTTTGTTTCATAGTCAAGCTGAAAATCCGACTTAAAAAGACCTGTATCTCCAAGAATGAGAGCGAATCACGCATTGCATCTTGCCCTGGACGTATAGGGGAAATGCTTCAATCTAACCACAGCTCTCTCTCTCATCCGGACAACATACGGTGCTTATGTCAGTGTGTGAAAACATTCATTAGTGTGTTTGTGTGTTTTGTGCTTTATTTGTGTAAAATATTGTAATCACAGAAAGAAAGTTAGAGAAACCAGCAGTAAAGCTAAGAGGAAAACAGTGAGACCCATAATAGAGTTAGAGAAAGAAATCATTGCAAAATTTGTTAAAGTTCTAGAAAAACTGAATTTATAAGTCTTATTTTTCGGGCCTCAGAACCTATTATTTGGTTTTCCATTATTTCTTATGAGAAAAAAAAAACATGGTGAGTTTTTGAACTTTTTAGTGTTCCAACACGAGTTTAGAATAAATTGAGTTTGACAACAGGGGTATCACTGTATTATTATATTACATATATTTCAAAAACAATTTTAATAGACGAATGTTACATTTATCCTATCAACATGTGTTGCACATCTGTATGTGTGTGTAATACAAATTTGTTGTCAAACTATAACATTCTCAGGACAGGATTTGTCCCTGATTCCAAAAGTTTGTAAGACTTTCTTCAAAATGTACACACACACACACACACACACACACACACAAAATGTACACACACAATCACAGAGACATCCGTCAGCCATTAGTAACATTGAAACTATTATTAATGAAAAACATTGCTATATTTTTTCCTTCCATTCTTTGTTGTTGTTGTTGTTAATTTTTTCACACAAGGTCTTGCTATGTAGTCCAGGCAGGCCTTGAACTCACTATGTATTCCAGGCTGGCCTTGAACTCGTGGTAATCCTCCTGCCTCAGCCTCCTGAGTGCTGGGATTACAAGAGTGCATCACCACGCCCAGTGACATTTCTATATTTAATTGTGATTTGTTTTTTAAATTTAATATTTCAATTATGAGACTTCTCTGAAGAAATATCTGTAGCTATAGTTTATTCTTTTTCTTCTGCATACAATGGTCTCCTCATATACTTTTAGGTTTTTGAAAGTTTTGCTATTATAGATATTTCCTTTTTTGTTAGTACACGTTTGAGGTACATAATGATTACATTCCTCGAGAGGAGTTTGTACATGTACATAACATATCTTAATACTTTTTCATCCTTCTTCTTCCTTTCTTTCACTCTCCATCCATTTCTTTTTTTTTTTTTTGGTGGGTACCGGGGGTCGACCTCAGGACCTCGCACGCCGGCAGGCGCCCGTGCCACTGAGCGATATCACTGGCCCCTTTTTTGTATGTGGGTTCCGGGAGTCGAACTCGGGCCTTCGCGCTTGCCAGGCAGGCGCTTACGCCGCTGAGCCATCTCACCGGCCCCCTCCATCCATTTCTTGATCTTCTTCCCAGTTGAGAAAAATCCATCTCTCTATTTCTTATTATTCATTTTTATTTTGCTTTTTATTTATATTTTGGGTTTCTCATATAAGAGAAACCATGCAATATTTAAGGTTTTGTATCTGATTTATTTCACTTAGCATTACAGTCTCAAAGTGCATTTATTTTCCTAAAATGACTCAAGTGTATCCTTTATAGCAGAGTAGTACTCCATTGTGTGTAAATACTACATTGTCTTTATCCATTCATCTGTTGATATAGGCTTCTTCCAAGATTTAACTATTATAAATTGTGCTATGATAAACTTGGGTATGCATGTGTCACTGAAATATGTTGCCTTTAAGTCTTTTGGGGAAGATATGTAGAATGGGAATAAATGGGTCAAATGGAACTTCTAATTTTAGTTTTTTTATGGAATCTCCATACCGGTTTCCATAGTGCTTGTACTAGTTTACATTCCCACCACAACCTTACAAGTATTTGCTATTATTTGATTTCTATGAAAGCCATTTTTTCTGGTATAAAGCGAAATATCAGTGTTGATCTAATTTACATTTCTCTAATGACCAGGAATGCTGCACATTTCTTTATATATTTATTGATCATTGGTACTTCTTAGAAGTGTCTCTTCATTTCCTTTTCCCTTTTTTGATTGGATCTTTTATTTTGGCGAATATAATTTTTTGAGATCTTTATGTATTCCAGCTATTAGTCCTGTGAGGAATAGCTGGCAAAATTTTCCCCATTGTGTAGGTTGTCTCTTTCTTCTGACAGTTGTTTGTTTTGCTGTGCAGAAGCTTTTCAATTTGATATCCTATTTGTTGATTCTTGGTACTATTCCCTGTGTAACCAGGGTTCTGTTCAGAAAGTCTTGCCTATGTTCATGACTGCAAGAGTTTTGTCTATTTTATTTTCCGGCAAATTGTTTCTGTTTTAAAATTTAGAACTCTGATCCATTTTGATTTCAGTTTAGTATGTGGTGAGAGATATGAGTCCAGATTCGATCTTCTGCATATGGATATCCAGTTTTCCCAGTGCCATTTACTAAAAAGGCTCTCTTTCCTTTAGTATATGTTTTTGGTCCATTTGTCAAACATCAAGTAGTTGAATGTCAGTGGGGTTGTTTCTCCATCCTTCATTCTGTTCCATTGATCCACATGTCTGTTTTTGTGCTAGTACCATACTGTTTTTATCAATGAAATTTGTGATGTAAGTTCAAATCCAGGATTGTGATGCCTCCAGCTTTGCTCTTGTTACCCACACTTGCTTTTCTATTCTGGGTCTCTTCTGGTTCCATATAACTTTAGGATTTTTTTCTGAAGTTCTGTGAAAAATGCCATTGGTATTTTGATTGGGATTGTGTTAAAAATGTATAGCAGTTTTGGAAATGTGGCCATTTTTACTACATTTATGCTATCTATCCAAGAACAGGGGTTATTTTCCCATTTTCTGATATCAGTGAGATTTTAAACAGTGTATCCTAAGAAGTAGGATTTCAAGTTTATAGCATAAGGTCTTCTTAAATTTTCTAGTTAGTACTGATGATTTTCCAAAGTGATTTAAACACTTATTAGCAGTATATAAGATGGCCCAAAGGTCTCTGTAATTTTATGCTGGACATGTTGGTTCATTTGCTTCATATGCTTACTAATGCTTGATATTTTATAGCTTATTTTTTTGCCAATAGAATAAGTGAAATGGTATCTCATTATAGTATTATTTTGTATTTAGCAAATAGAAAATAATATTCTTTGTATATTTACATTTTATTAACTGTGTAGAGCTTTTCTTCTAATTTCCATTATTTTTTTATGCTCGTGGCTTGTAGGACTACATTGTATATTCTAGATCCTAAACATTTTCCTGTTTGCATATGTTACAAATCAACTATTTTAACTCTTAAATATTTTTTATTGTCTAAGTTATCTTTGATGAATGGAAGTTCTCAGTGCTAATATAATTGAATATTTTAGTGTTTTATTTTTAGTTAATTATTTTATATTTTTATGAGAAATTATTTAACAGTCTGTGGTTTAGAAGACCTTCTCTTAAATTTTAATTTATTTATAGTTTTGACTCTTATTATGAGGATTGTAATCTACAAAGATGGATTTTGGGGGTTCGATGCTCAAATTTCAACATTTTCAAGAAGAAATATAGATTTTTTCTCATTTTTTAAAACAGTTAATTAAGTTTATTGGTACATTTTAGGTATATATAATGATACATTCATTATATGGAGTTTGTACCTGTACATGATATAACTTGATTCTTTTTTTCCCATTCCCTTACCCTCCCTTCAACCCCTCTTTCCTCTCTATTTACAAAAGTTTGTTTCCATTTTTTTCTTCTTTTCTTATCATTTTTTTCCTTTTCCTTCCTTCTTTTCCCCCTCCCCCTCCCTAGTTCCCCTTCCCATTTGGACATTATAGGTTTTTTTTTATTTCCTCTTCTCTACTACAAATATCTCTCTTCTGAAAATTAAATTTAAATATGTATATTTTTGTGTGATTACTACAGTTTTAATTACTGTGTCTTTGAGTCTTGATATCCAGTAAAGCAGATTTTTAAATTTTTTATTATTCCAGTATAATTCAGCAATTTCTATAATCACTTTCTTATGCAAATTATATTTATTTATAATTTTATTTTTAAGCAATGAATAAAACAAAAATTATCCAGATTTATGTTGAATCATGTGATGTGTAGATATTTGTATACAGTGTGAAATGTTCAAATCAAGGTAAACATATCTATCTCCTGAAATATTAAACATTTTTTATGGTGAAAACATTCCAGTTATCGTCTCCTAGCTTTTTGAAATAAATAGTATATTATCATTATCTGTAGTCACCATACCGTGCAGTAGCACAGCAAACCTTACTCCTATCTAATTATATCCTAGTCCTCATTTGTCAAGCTACTTGCAAGATACTGTTGTGTCTTTTAGACTGCATTGCCTCTATAAATCTATAGAACCCATGTAGGTGAAACATTTGATGTGCAAGTCTTCCTATCTATGAATATTTCTTCCCACTTGTGTAGTTTTTATTTGTTTGTTTAACGTTGAATGATCATCACTTACTCACATTTCCTTACACAAGGCTGGCTGTTCTCTGAGTTGTATTCTTTCTCCTCGAACTGAATGTATAAGAAAATTTTATTTAATTTTTTTTTTTGGTGGGTACCAGGGGGTCGACCTCAGGACCTCGTGCGCCAGGAGGCGCCCGTGCCACTGAGCGATATCATCAGCCACTTTTTTGTATGTGGGTTCCGGGAGTCGAACTCGGGCCTTCGCGCTTGCAAGGCAGGCGCTTAAACCGCTGAGCCATCTCACCGGCCCTGAATGTATAAGAAAATTGAAGATTTTAGAAATCAGTTCTGCAGGTAAGAGTGAGTATTCTCCTAATCCAGTTGCTCTGCTTTGGATATAAAAGTATAAGTCACATAAATGGGAAAAATGACTTTTTAAAATGTGTTTTCATAGGCTACAAATAAAAATCTCAGTGATTGCCTTGAACATAGTTGGTTAAAATTTGTTTATAATTTATTTATACATTTATGACAATGATATGTTAATTACCTTTTTCTATGTGCTTGTTGCCATCATATAATTACATTATAATTTTATTTTAGCAATATTTCTAAACTTTATTATAAATTCAATATTTTGTTTTAGATTTCTAAAGTTTTCTATGTATTCAATTTTACACTGTTGAAACAATTCTAAATGTATTTACTCCTTTACAAGATGCATGTTTTTTCCCTTATTTTTCAGTGCTAGTTTCTTTTTCTGGCATAAATTGCATAGAATTTGGCAGAAAATACATATTTGCTTTTCCTTAAATTTCAAGAAAATGCTTTAATCCTTTAATCAAATCTTCATTCAGTATAACATATGGTGTGTGTGTGTTTGTGTGTGTGTGTGTGTGTGGTTCATGTCTTTGAATGGTGACTCATGTAGAGGACTCTAAATGACAAAATTTTTATCACATTCTGGCCATGTGATATTAATTTTCTCCTTTCCTATCATGTGCTTACTTCACTCTTGTCTTCACTTTTACATATTTAACCTAAATTCTACATGATCTTTTCTTTTCCTCTCATCTCATATTTTACATGATGTAGAAAGCATGCAATGAAAAGAAGAAATATGAAGACCTAAGTGAACGAAGCTATGGAGAAGTGAATGTCATGTCAATGTGACATGTCATAAAAATTTGCTACATAAAAGGCTGCCATCAGATAACCACAGCTGAGGTTTAGCCAAATGATGAGCATAATTTGCCCTCAAATGGAAAGTCAAAGTCTCAAATAAAATAAAACTAGTGACAAGTCAATTGTTAATTAAAGTTCCAGAAGCTTGATTTTAACAAGCAGCTAAATGCTTGTTAAACTCACTAGGGTTCAGTCTACACAGGCCAAGTGATGTGGGGAGGTGGTACAACATAATTCAGTCAGTAAATTAACATATCCTAGTACAGATTACAGTGTTCAAGGAATGGTCATTAAGAATAGGAAAATGTCTTAGAAGTCATAAATTCAACCTCTCATCTAATGGAAGAAATTTTCTTTTATTGTCACGACACACTTAGTAGTGTTTTTCTGCATTCAATTCTAACTTGATGGATGTCACCAAAGATAGTGCCATCAGCTTCTGGAAACAATTTTCAATTAAAGAGTCAGATCATATATGATTTTAATGCTTCCAAACAGTTAGTCACCACTCCTCTACAAGATATTTACACAGAGTAGGACGCTCAAAAGAAAAAGAAACAATAGAAGAGCAATGTTAAAAAAAAAGTAAAAGTAGGATAATAAAATTTTGGATTAGTGACCGGAGCCATGAGGCTAGCTATAGAGTTTGCACGGGGCAAAGGGAGTTTATTATCCCTGAATCAATGCCCAGTTTACTCATCCTGAGTAATTGCTGTAGTGTACATCAGGAAAGAGCATTACACAGAGCTGGGGGACTCATATATCCACATAAGGTGACATGCAGATTGAACTCAAGCTAAAGACACCGGGTTATGAGAGATAGCCCCTATAAGAGAATATATAAAGAAGATGATTTCACGGACTTCTGAGCTCCGTTTTTTCATCATTCACTTTCTCATAGGTATGTGTCAACAGTGGATAACCTGCAGGATGGTTTTCTCTATAGACTCCAGGCTTCATCAGCATGAAAAATGTTAACTTTTTCACTTTTTGGGCTCTTTCTGTAGTGTACTCTACGGTAAATCAATATCCAATATGTTAAAGTCACATTTTCATCCTAGACAATTCTGTAAATATGGTAATAATTTATGGGTTAAATTATAAGGTGAGAAATTGCCAGGCTGTTTCCAGAGTGGTTGTATCCTTTTAGGAGGGATTTGGGAAGGTTGAGGGTGTGATTACAAAGGGTCAGCAAGAGGAAATACTATGGGGTGTTGAAACTAATCTGTACACTGCTGACAGTGGTAGTTATGCGCCTGTTAATACTCATAAAACCCTACTGCTATATTTAAGTTTATAAAAATACATAAAAGGCACAGTAATTGTTAGATAAGAGGCTGCCACTATTCTTGGGGAAAATCACAATTGATTTTCAGATATTGTAAAATGTTTGCTTAAACATGGATATAAGTGCCATTAATAAATCAGTGCCTAAGAAGTCTGGTTTCTTTTTCTTACTTGCTTATATTTTATGTCCACCTATTTTTAATTACAACTCTGAATTTTAACTCCTATTTTTCTAGCTGGTATTTCCATTAGTTCTGAAAGGGATCAAATTATGCTGCACTTATGGACAGCACCCCTGTAACCATTCAAAGATGGGTGTGGCAGTATTTTCATGGAACAGTTTCCACAAATGAACCATACAAGAATTTAAATGAAGGTAATAAGTAACGAAGATAGAGTACAATATAAAATATATTTTTGATATAGGTCATGATGCAAGATCCATAAAAGACAGTTCACATGTCACTTAGGCTGTTTTTCTCTCAGTGTTATCTCTGTCACTGTAATTTAAAACCAGCATGCCATATCTACCCTGTCCTTTAGTAATGATTCTAATGCAATGTGATAAAAACACATGCTGTGTCATATGTTATATGTTATGTATTCCTAATTGGACATTGTAAGATACTTAATAATGACTGAAACTCCACTGTGTCTACTATTTTATGGAATAAATGTGTCAAAAACCAGTGGCATGCTCTGAAACTTTATTTTAAAAGAGACAAATCACACAACCCAGATGCTGTTTTTCGTGCCTGACTTGGGCAGCAATGAGATTCAAGTAACAGGTGATGAAAATCTGTACAATTGGGATATTTTCTTCCATTAGAAAATGAAGTTAAAGAAAAAATGTTAATCTGTTTCTCTTCCGTTTTTGTAACTCACGTGCTGCTTAAACTGACTTCAGATAGAGTTACGTTGATGAAATAGGCAAGTGCCATCATTTGTTGGCCAGAGAGCAGGAAAAAGACTTTCTTAAAAGATCTAATCTGTGACTCCAAATTGCTGCCACATAAATAATGTCTAAAGAAGAATCTTCTCTGTTTGTATAGCTATTGGCACAAGACCTCAGGAAACCCAGGATGGGCATAGCCCCACAAGAAAGCCATGGGGAGGCTCGCTAAAACAAAGGGCAATGTGTGTCATTGTCAGTGGTTTCATTCGATTCTCCCAAAGAAACAGAAGCAAAACGAACAGTTTAGGAACAAATCTGGAATAAAATCTGCAATAAGTTGTAAAATTGTATTTATCTTCTTTACGATTTCCAGATAAGTACATTTCTATCTTATAGTTTGGGGCAACTCAAAATCTCACTTCTGCATTCCTTCACCAAATATCGGTTCAGTACTTTCAGTGCTTTAGATGTTGTATTTAGGCTGCGGAAAGACACTAAAGCGCCACCTTCCAACTAAAATTTCCTTTCTTTCTCCTCCCTCCCTTCTCTTCCTTCCTTCCTTCCTTCCTTCCTTCCTCCCTCCCTCCTTCCTCCTTCTTTCTTTCTCTCTTTCTTTCTTTCTTTCTTTCTTTCTTTCTTTCTTTCTTTCTTTCTTTCTTTCTTTCTTTCTATCTTTCTTTTTCTTTTTCTTTTTCTTTCCTTTTTCCTCTCTTTCCTAGAATTTAACCCTCAAGTCTGAGGCATTTCTTTCATATGAATATATGAATCTATTTGTCCTTTTATGTATACATAAATTCATTCAAACACCTTTTCTTCAGTTTGTGATTACTGAGCCACTGATAAAACCAAAAGCCATTGGCTTTAAAATTAGATCTTTCTCCACAAGTGTGTCCAACCTACAGCTTGTCCCATCTTTTCCCTCTGTTTTATTTAATGTTATAATATACAGTGGCACCTCAGTTCACAAATGCTTTTGTTTGTGAACAATTTGCTTCCCAAAGACAAGCGTTTGGGTGATGAACACAACCTCAGCCATCTTTCCTGCCCGAACAGACACTTGGCCATCTTTTCCAGAATCATGGAATGAATTAAGTTTGTGAACTGAGGTACAACTATACACTATCTGTATATTTATACATAAAGAAATATATATGTAGATATATAAATACACGTATAACTATATAAGAACTATTTGTACTTAGGTATGCTAAATTTATTATGTATTTTATATGTGGCCCCAAGAAAATTCCTTTTCACTCAAAGAACAAGAGACTAGAGTTCCTGTCAGTTGTATTCCAGTCTCTGTACTGATTCATTCATATGGACTTCTATGCGACTACTTGTTTTCTTTGTCTTCAACTTTTTTTTGGTAATTATGCTATATTATTGTACATTTTAAAATTTGTTCATCTTTATTCTAACATCCCTGGATCCAAACCTTGGACTATTTCAAGACCAAATCTTGACTAAAACTCAGTTTTCAATTTAATCAATAGGTTTTATTTTGTCGATGATACTTACCTTGATACTTAGTTTTCTAATTGAAATTATCATTCTTATTGTGATTTTTAATTTCTGCTATTTCAACTATGAGTAGATTAGGATCACTAAGTATGTGAGAAAGTCCTGGAAATAAATGCTGCCAAATTATTACTTTTCTAGATCCCTCTTTCTGTAACATATTTAAATGCAATGCTAGATGCCTTTGTTGTTGTTCTTGATTTTTTTTTTTTTTTGTGTGTGTGTGTGTGTGAACATGTTTCGAGACAGGGTCTCACTATGTAGTTCAGGCTGGCCTTAAAATCACTATGTGCCCAGGCTGTCCTCAGACTATGGCAATCCTACTGCCTCAGCCTCTCAAAAGCTGGGATTACAGGTGTGTGCCATCACACCGGGCTCAGTGCTAGATTTCAGATGTGTTCACTTGAAAATAAACTAAAAAAAGTTTTCACACCTTGTAGAGAACATTACCGTATGAAAAAGCATTTCCCCAGATGTTTCACTCAATTAATGTTTAATAAAATTTTATATTTAAATTTTTATATTATCTCAAGATATTTTCATTTTTATTATAATATTATAGTTATTCTTTCCTATATTCCTACACTTAGTACTTTGAAAATTTTCAGGTAGATTTCATTCACTTAAAATGAAGTATATCAATACTACTTCCCTAATACATTTATATCTTAATGCAAATTATATCACTTCTATTTTCTTTTTAGCAAAGGAACAATTCCCCAGAGTTTACCCCATCAAATACTTCTTTTAAATACTCTCTTTCAGATTCCCAAATACAAGGAAGCAAAACATTGACTGTTTAGGGTTTAATTTTTAATAAAAATTTCCCCAAACTCAATTAAATTCTTAGAGAATCTTGAGTGAAAAACGACATATATTAAACCCCAAGAAGCAGCCACAAATGTCTAATACATTGGATAACAAGGATTAGAATGTTGGTTTGGGATCACATGCCTTCATTTGGTTATTAGACATTAAGAATGGGATTTCAGGAAGCTCTTGTAGATGCATTAGTCCCAGTAAAGTACTTACCAGATAATTCATTATAGTGTTTTTGGGGGGAGGGGAGGGGTTGTAATTTAGAAGAATGCAATTAAAATTGAACTTGATAATTAATTCTGAACTGGTGAGAACTAGTTCCAGAGATTATGACTATAATGCTGTGTAGTCACCGATATAAATATTCATGAGGTTTCATTGTTTTATGGTTTTCTCAAGCACACAGCTTATCTGAAGAAGTAAAATTAAAGTACCATTATTTAACATTACAATGCAAATAAGAATCAATGAAGAAAGAATAGTTAATTCAATAGAGAATGTGAATACATGTAGGCACACGTAGAGATTCATATATGTGCTAATATAATGTCTGCTAAACATACGAATTAGAAGATTGTGAAGGGAAGAAAAAGAGTGATAGGAGTAAACAATTTTGGATCTTAATCTGGTCAACTCTGGGTAAGTGAAATTCATTGAAATCGACTTAACCTACCACCAAAAATCAATCAACGTATAAAACTAATCGTGTGCAGCTGAAGAGAGAATGAGAAAATGGTCTTTCTTATTCTATTTCCATCTTTTACTGAGCCATAATGCCATCATATCTGACCTTGAAGCAGATTCATCTATAACATGAAATTTTCAAGTAATCTGATAGAATAAACACGGTATGATGAATGGATGAAAGGATGGATGCATGGATGGAAATTATAAAGAGAAAAGTAGCCAGAAAGCAGCTAGCTGGGAAAATTGAAATAGATGGGAGCAAGGGAAGTAAGACAAAGGACTGTGATTTGAGAACATAGTCTTTGATTTGACTTAATTTTATTTTAAAAATTCCACTGTAATAGGATTCTTACAATTGCTATTTGTTTATATCGTTCAGCTTGATAAAGAAGGAATCAGCACAGACAGTATATTTACTGAAAACTTTTTACAAATTTGAGGAAGACGTAGGGCTTCTGCAGCAGTATACTGAGTTCATTTATTGTTAAGCACCACAAAGTCAAATTCGGTATTATGTGATTAAGCTGCATCTGTCTCTGTGCCAGCACTCACCATATTTCTTTAAGTTCAGCAGGTGTTTTGCAAATAATCTAAAGAATTTTGCACAAAATTAGTGCCTATAGTAAAGTAACGCTGATGAAGAGACAGCTTTTTGTATCACTGATATATTGTAGTTTCTTTCTAATAAATGTCATTGCTAGATATTTCAAAACCTGAAGCAGATTTGCTGACTGTACTGTTTTAAAGCATGTTTGCTGTGCCTGATTGCTAAGATGTTCTTTTATAGACATATAGTTTAGAAATTTTATTTGACACCACTGACTACTAAATTAGCAGCTTTTCAACTTTGAAAGACTTCTGTCACACAACTGAGATAAAAGATAGAGTACATTACTTTTGCATTAATCTTTTCTGTCACTGTCCTAAAACAATTTTAAATATATTAATTGGGATCTCAATTTGAGACACAAGTCCAAATAAATTTGCTGGAGTTGTTTTGCTGTTGTTGTTTTGTTTTCCCCCAGCTTCTCTGTCTATATGTGCCTCTGCCTTCTTACATTCACTTTTTCTCACCCACACTCAAACCTTTTGAAGAGTCAAACTCTAAAAGTATAAATCATTTCATTTTTATTTACTTGGATTTGATGATTTCAAGTAGAAAGATTATTCAACTCAAAGTTTTACTTGGGTAGTCTATTTGGCCCCATATGACTAGAGTGGTGCTCAGTTCTCCGGGTTGAACATTGGTATCATTCTGATGATATATCCGGGGAATTTTATTCATTTGGGGAGAGCACTGGGTTAGTGTACTGCACATACCAAGCAGTCATTCTCTCATCACCTGAACTTGGTCTTGTCAGTGGACACTAAAAATAATCTGGTGTCAGTTCTAATCACAGATGACAGTGCTATCACAGATGTTCTGAATCCATTGATAAAGTAAGCTCATAAACATGGATACAGACTGACTTCAGGCCAATTACTTAGGGAGTCCTAATCTGGGCTGTAAGTCACCAACAGGGAGAGAGACTGACCCTTGATGTCAGACATAGCCCGAACTCCTCATTCAGAATGTCAGTCAGATAACAATGACAGATGTTCAGCCATGGTCACAGTTATTTTAAAAATTTAATTCTATGAGAGAACCTGGTGATAATGAAGAGAGAAAAAGGGTAATATTAGCTGCAATGGTAATTTGCTGAGCTTTGTCCCATAATCTACATTCATTCGAAACAGACCAACATCAATTTCAAGTAAGAGAGTTAGTGCAATAGCTTTTCTTATTTATCAACTTGTCTGGATTAAGAGTTGCCTAGGATGTTAGTGAAGTGCATAGCAGGTGCATCTGTGTGAGTGTTTTCAGAGACAGTTGGGAATTTGCTAGCAAACTGAAAAGGGAAGCCTTGCCTTGCTGTTGGGTGGCACAATGCAGTAGTCTTGTGCCTAGACAGAGTGAAAAGGGGAAGAAGGAGGAAGTTTGCCTCCACTTGCAAGCTTGGTTCTACTTGAGTGGGTGCATCTTGTGCTCAATACCACCTGTGGTTTTAGACTCCAGCTTCTTCCAGCTTTTAATGTGGACTTGTCAGCAACTCTACAGGAAGCTTCCAGGCCTTCAGTCTTGGTTCCTCTTGTGGTGAGATTTCTAGTTTCTTGTACTGAAGAGTTCCTGGATCTTCCTGATCTCCAACATGCAGATGGCCATTAAGATCCTGTAAATGTATCTAATAAATACCTTTGTAATTTATAAATTATATTTATGTATATATGTGTATAGTATGCATATATATTTTATATATGTATATATGTATATTTTTTCAGATTCTGATCCTTTAGAGAACCTTAATCAATATAGTGAGAGAGGCATTAGAAGTATAAATTGTTTATTTTCTCAAAGAGAATGTAAAGTCACACATGGAAAACAAATCACAAGGATATGAGGTATTAAATACTAACTGACCAATAATCATTACAGACAACAATTGCAATTCCAGAGAAAGAAGAAGTCAAATATTCATGCGTGTGGTCTCTATACTTAGAAAGGTGAGGAGAGGCAGAAATATGTGAAAAGCAAAGATGAGGATCTTTTTCCTCCACTTAGGATGTGATGTGCTGATCATCATAGTTAGAAAAAATTGATGAAACTACCAATTGTTATGTTCCAAAAACTGATCCAAATTCTGTGATTAAAAGGTCATCAGGTAAGGAGAAATGTAAAGTAATGCTAGAACTTCTGTATTAGTCAACTTTCCCATTGGTAGAACTAAATATCTGACACTCACAACTTAAAGCAGGAGAGATTTATTTGGCTCAGAGTTTCAGAGGTTTCAGTCTATGACAAGCTGGCACCAAGGTAGGAACATCAAGGCAGAAGGTCATGGCAGAGCAAAAATGCTTAGTCAAAAAGGAAAGCAGAGAGAACAATTCAAGAGAAAAGATGAAGGATCAAGCATAGATCCCAAGGCCATACCTCCATAAACTATCTAAATACAACCGGAAGTGTGCTCCATCAGTACCTTCGTTGAACCACAAGACCAATCACACTGATATTCTTTCCCTTCTCAGGAAAGATGGGGTATGCAAATTTTTTCACCTTTGATAATACACAGGAAAAGAGGACTCTTGCCAGCTACAATATAAGTAAATAAAAATTAATGTTCTAAAATGTTAACAAACTTGCCAAAGTTTGAGTGTGGTGTAGTCTGTCAGTTTAGGGAATTTGCACTGGCCCACCCACTCATCCTTGTGGGTCTTCACGGGGTGTTCATAGGGAGGAAGGCAGGTAGAGCACGAGATAGGAGAGAGATTCCATTGCTCATGTATACAAGCAGCAGAGCTCATCAGCTATTCACTTGCAAGAGAAAAGACAGTATCTTGTGTTTTCCAAACCCTTTTTCTGTAAAATAAGATATTAAAGCAATTTGTAGAGAGTCAATGAAGATTATGGTCCCCCAAGGAATAGAGTGTGAAAGGGATAAAGATGTCTTCAGAAAACTCTTTTGGTCTCATCTGATATCAAGGAGAAATCTCCTGCTTCTGGGAAAAGTACCAGAAACTATCAGTGATAACTAACTGCATTTACAAGCCAGATTTAGTTTGCGAAAAGAGAAAAAGCCAAAACACTGTGCATTAGCATTCCATTACTGAGAGAATCAACTTATAAAGAAAAAAGATTATTTTCCTTCACAATTTTACGGGTTTCAGTCCAGAATAGGTTGACTTTATTGTGTTTGGATTTGCGGTGAGGTAACATATGATTGTGGGGAGCCTATGGTGGAGAAGAACCACTTACCTGATAGCGAGAAAGGGAAAATGAGAGTGAGAGGAAGGAGTTAAAATCCCATAATCCCCTTGGAAGTTATACCCACAATGACCTGAAGAGCTTCCACTAGGCCCCACCTCTTAAAGTGTCCAGCTCACCTTGAGCCTTTTGTGCACAGGACAACCTTAGGCCAAAATATGGAGACAGCACAAAATAATGGAGACACTTCCAGCACTGAATGTGAGACTAGCAAAAAGCATCAAGTAGCAGCAATGCACTGCAAAGATTTATTTATTTACTTTTCTCTTGGGAGAATCATACAAAGTTTGTTGAAAGCTGAGGGTAGAGCATTAATCACAAAGTCTGACCAGCATCCTAGTACCAATGCTAAATACAGGTCCTATGGAAGAGAAATTTGAATCTATTGACACACTGCAGGTAACAATACTAATAGCAACTCCCAACACCCAAAAAATACTTGAGTAGATTTACTCAAGTGCCTATATTAAAAGTTTGATAAAAGGGGAAGCACCCCATTTCCTAGAGTAAGTACTTTTTACATCAGTCTACTGTCATGACAAGACAAAAGAAAAGCAAGAAGAACACAACATAATAATTCATTGTCAAAAGATAAAGCAATTGAAGAAACTATACTCATAGATGACACAGATGGAAATTTGTCAGAAAACTTTAGACAAAGGTTTAAAAAATAGCTACCATTAAATCATTAGTGGTTCTTGTGGGAAAAATGGCAAGAGTGTATTAACTAACAGGAAACTGAATTAACTTAATTTCTGTCAGCTTTAATCATATATACATATGTTGTATTTATATATAAGTCTGAAACCAAGAAGCGTGTGTCTGTGCAAACAGACAAAACTCAAAACACCAGGACGAGTCTTTGAGTTCGGGTGGAATTAAGAAATACTAAAGGTAATTCCTAATTCTCAGGAGTATGTTAAAGTCTTGTTTTTTTCCCATTCTTTTGCAACCTAGGTGCCGAAAGATTTAGAGTTTCCATTAGAAGACTGCAGTGACTAAAACTCAGTGACTAAATTCATTTTCATTCCTCTAATACTTTGAATATTTGTACTCATTCTCAATACCCTGCTAGTATTTATTGGAGTATCCTCAAACAGCTGAGTGCATTATGTACATGTTTTATAATTGTATTTATTGAGAAGTTTTCAAACTCTTTCCAACCAAGAACTGGAACTCTAGACAATATTGAAAATGGCTATAGGTAAAAAAAAAGTATAAAATCCATGGAAGGAATTAATCTAGTTTTTATAGGAAAATTTAACCCACTAAATGTTTAAAGAGTTAATAAAAGTCTCATATGAATGCTCAAGAAACAAACAAAAAAGTTAGATCAAAAACAAGTAGAAGAAGGCAAATAAGATCTAAAATTAAGAAATACCAACAAATGAAAGAAAAAATGGAGAAAAGTAAATGAACACAAACTATGTTTTTGTAAAGGAGAATCAGTGATATTCCAAACTTGTGTCCAAAATGGTCAAAGAAAAAGCCACAGATAATAGATAGGAACAATAAACGAGAGGTCATAACACAGATTTTGAAGATTTAAAAGGAAATACTATCAATTTTATGACAGTGCACTTGATAACTTGGATGAAATAGTTTACTTGAAATAAACTACTGAAGTTCAATCAAGAAGAAGTAAACTTTATATTCCTGTATCTATTAAAGAAATTGAATTTGTAGTTAAGTATCTAACCTCAAAGAAAAACCCAAGCTCATATAGCTTTACTAAGAAGTTAAACACAACTTTTAAGGAACAATTCTACGCAAAAATCCTGAGGGCCAGTGATATAGCTCAGTGGCATAAGCGCTTGGCTGGCAAGCGCAAGGTCCTGAGTTTGATTCCCGGTACCCACATAGAAAAAAAAAAAAAGAACAAAAATCCAAAAATCATAAAAGCGGGAGCCTCTTAATTCCTTTAATGAGGTCTGCCTTATCCTGATGGCAAAGTGTTAAAAAAAATAAAACTTCTAAAATGTTAAAATCCTTAATAAAATATTAACACATAGAGTCTAATAATATATAAAATGATACCATATCATAGTCCAGAGTTTTATAACATGGAAAGGTAATGTTAGAACAAATTATTAAAATTAATCAGTGTAATTTTTATTATTAACAGTATAATTAAACTGTGTGGTCATCTCAACAGAGGCAAAGGACAAAACATCTGCCACAGACAGCAGTCATTTACGATGGAACAATATCAGCAAACTAAGAATTTTCTTAAAGAATATTCAGAACTGTAGCTGGCATCATACTGAACACTGACTCCTAGCTAGTATCATACTTAATATTGAAAGACTTCGTTCTCCATAAAATGAAGGAAAACACAATAAGAATGTTTGTTTACATAAATCTAATTCAAATTGTGGATAATCTAACAAGGAGTGAAAAAAGTAATAAGGGGTGTACTGATATGACAACAGAAATAAAATGATCTTTATTTGCAAAACGCACAACTATTTATATAGATAATCCCAAGTATAAAAGCCTATTAGATCCAAAACTCAAATTTAGCAAGATCACAGGTGACAAGATATACCAGGTGTGCTCAAAATATATGGTGAACTTTTAAATTAAAAAATTATTACAGAAAAAGACACATTGTCATTGTTCCTTCTCAAAATGCTTTTTTAATTGAACACACTTATCTCATCTTCTTGCCATTTTATGAGGCAGTTCTGGAAGTCCTCTTAGTTAGTATCTTCAGTTGTACTGATATAAGGAAAAATGTAACTCCCAACCTGCTAGATGTCAGATACGCCAAGTTTGTGTTCCACAAAATCGAAGAATGAATTCTAAGGAATGATGGAGGTTAAAAGTAGGAAAAATTTATTGAGAGGGATAGCTCCTGAGAGACAGGAGGGACCCAAACGTGGGTTGCCATTAAGCCCACTTCTCAAAGGAAGTTTTATAGACCAAAATTACGAGGTGGGTACAACGTGGGTCAAAATTATGATCAACCAGTAAGATTACAAGCATAGCTGTTTAGGTTGATCCAATGGGGAGGTAGGTCACATATCGAGTGTATGTGGAAAGAACAAGGACCTTTTCAGGAAGAGATGGATCAGGAGGGCCTGGTCACCCATCTGGGTGATAGATCTCTATCTAGACTTTATTGGACCAGGTGATACCAATTGTAGTATAATCTTCAATTTATTGCTTATCCCATGGAGAGGCATATAGGCCTGGTCATTCTATCTTTATCTCATAGCCTAGCCTTCGACAGATTTGCCTCCAGCCACAGTTGTAATGTGTTCTCATCTTCTGTACTGACTCCCTTGAGGGCCTACCCCTGTCTGATTGCCTACAATATTGCTACCTAACTTAGCTGTCTGCAATAGTACTACATATTTATCAAAGAACAATTGGAAATATAAACTGTAGAAAACATTATTTATAATAATATCAAAAATAACTAATGATTCAATTGTGCAATATTTGATGAAAACTATAAAACATTTATGAGAAATAGAAGATAAATAAATACAGAGAAATCTGTGTTTATAGCTTGAAAGATTCAAATGCCCAATATGTCAATTTTTCCAAAATTGATTTATATGTTTAATGCAACTTCAGTTATAATCTCAGCAGGCTTTGTTGAAAAAATACAGAAATTTGTATTAAAAATCTAATTAAAAATAAAAGTTTAAATGACACACATATAAAAATAAGAGTTGTTATTATTATCTAAAAAAACCCACAAAAAAATCTTTTCTAAATACTGTGTGATATTTTGGCTGATAACTTGGAAAATAAGACAAAAATATTTTGGTTTTCTGGATTTAAGGTAGAATTTGAATTCTTATTCTTGTCAGATTCTGTATATGAAAACCAGAAAAGTGATTGCAAAACAGTGCAAACCTAAATATTGGAAGAGAACTATTTGAAATAGTTTATACAACATAATAAATTATGTAACTCCCAAATGCCACTGGGTTACCAGCACTAGCAGAATCAGAATCAGCCCCTCTGTTCCTTTCTGATGCAAAACATCGCCTCATCAGTTATTTTGCCTGAGTTTGCAAACTCCCATTGGGTCCCCATTTACCTTCCACTGGCTCAGATACATAACTAGGAACAGATCCCAGCATGGCCTAGGCTGCCAATTACAAAACCAAATTTGGGAGAAGTCATCTTAATCCAAAAATAAATGCAACGTTTTGCTAATCTGTATCATTATAAAAAGATTTAGTGAAAAATTCAGAGGTTGCTATCTTGAGGAAGGAAGGACATCATCAGAATAAATAAATACACTGATGAGTGTACTTCCCAGAGACCCTGAGGAATATATGAGCTCGAACTGCTGTGAGCAGTCCCCTTTGCTTGCCTCAGTGAGCTGACTTGACTTTGTGGCAGGCTCAGTTAACTTAAACTAATATGTTCACGTATATTTCTTGATTTAATACAGAGGAAGGAATCTGCGGACTTGGGTAAGTAGAATTTACAATGTATGACCGTCTCTCTGGTTAGTTCTCCAATCTGGCTCTGGGCATAGTCCTTTTACCATGACACTGGGGAACATTTCATGAGAAAGTCTCAGCATCAGTGAAATGATCGAACTGGACTGGATATGAATGTGACAGATAGAGCCACTGACAAATTCAGTAATTTCAATGGATCTGAGGGAACCTTGTAGAACAAAGATGAAAAGGTTATCAAAGTAGCTTGGTCTTTTGAAATGACTCATTAGCAAAGTTCTCAAGGCCAAAATAAATGGGGGCGGGTTAATTTCTGCATGATTTGTATAGTCTATAACCCCCATGTTCGTTGGCCAGAGTTCTACATGGAGGTAACATGATATAGAAAATTCACCCTTATCCAACTTTCAGACTGAAGTCAATTCACAGAGCCAAAGCTTCTTGAATTAAAATGATCCCCGTGTTTATAGCAACACAATTCATAATAGCTAAATCTTGGAAGTGGTCTGTATCAGTCAGGGTTTTCCGGAGAAACAGATATAACACAAGATATAAAAATATATAAGAAACTGCAAGATTGGCTTACAATGTTCAGCCAGAGTTGGATGAGGAAGCGTGCAGATGGCGTCTGCACACTGGAGGCTGATGGGTTCAGTCCCTGGTCTGGCGCTCACTGCAGTGTTCCATGCAAGTCCATGTCAGGAGGCTGATAGGTCTGTGATGGAAGGCTGAAGAGTCTATGCCAGAAGGCTGAAGAGTCCCAGGCAGAAGCCTGCACTAGAAGCCAGGAGACAATGTCCAAGCTAAAGGGGAAGACGAGCTCCTCTGAAGAACCAACAATCAGTCCTTCCTCAAATCCCTTTTACTGTATGCAGGGTACACACCCTAGGGTGGGTGTTACACTCACACCATCTCCGTGCCCTCCTTTTGCACTGACTCAGGATGTTTACAAAGTGAGGACCCTGTCCTCCTGCTGACTTACTTAGTTAAGCTTCTAAACATCTCAAGTTGACACAATGAATCAACCCTAACATGGTCTATATGTCCATCAACAGATGAATGCATAAAGAAAATGTATTTATACACTATGGAATACTACTCTGTCATAAAGAAGGAAAAATTTGAGTTATTTGTAAGAAATTGGATGAACATTAAGACCATAAGTGAAATAAATCAGACACACAAACTTAGATATCACGTGGTTTCCCTTATATGAGAAATCCAAAATATAAATAAAGAGCAAAAGAAAAGATAGACAATAGGAAGTAGGAAAATAGATCTTTCTCAAATGGGATGGGGATCAAGAGATGGATAGAGTGAAAGGAGGGAAGAAGAAGGATGAAAAAGTATTAAGATGTGTTATGTACATGTACCAACTCCAAAAAGAATGTAATCATTATATACTGGAAACATGTACTAATAAAAATAAAAAGTGCAAAAAAATAATACATGAAAATCTGGAGAGGAAAGATCCTTAGATATATTTCAGAACTGATTACATTTTAATCTTCTTTCCAACCTTTCCCAAGATGACCTATAATACATAGACACTAGGGAAAGGGAAACTTTAAGATCTCCAAGTAACTAAATGCCTCTAGAAGCGAGTAAGCTAGCTAGTGTCCTTATTTCAGAGGTAGGTGGAAGATGATTCCGTGCTGTCCTAAATTCATCTCATAGTAAGCCTGATCAGGAAAGCAATTTTGTGGTTATCCAATTCTTGAAATGATGATTTCATAAAGACTAAGACAAACCAGTATTCACAATATCTGTTGAAGTATAATGAAGTATAATGATTTTCATTTGTGATCAAGTGCACCCGTTATTAAGGCCTTGTGTCTGTACTCCAACTTGTCATTTGGCAAGACGGGTAAGTCTCAAGCTCATCTGTTTTATAGGTGTTTACCTCTCATCCAAAGGTGCCCACTTGGTATTTACAAATACTTAATTATAATCTTTTATTTATATTATATAATCAAATATTAATATATTATGATTATATGATTATATAATCATATTATATAATCATATAATCATATAATCATATATTTATATCATCATTTATTTTAAGTATTAATGTCAATATTATTTATTTATGTTTAATTAGATATTAATATTATCATTTTATAATTCAGTAGGGTACACCCATTGCATGTTGCAACAGATGTACTAATGAATCTATCTGGCTGATGATCTTCACTGGGGCTTATTTTGGGGGCAGTGCTTATATAAAAAGCATCCTAAAAAATCATGCTTGGGCTTATTTTCCCGTTAGGTTTTATTTTATGGGAACTATAGTAGTTTGAGTGTATGAATTATTAGAAAAATTTGTGTCCATTGGACCTAGTACGCATTCTCTAAGGAGAAAATAAGTGAGATATAATTTTTTCTCCTGCTAGTCCATAATGTTATAAGTCAGATAGGTATGAAAAATCTGTATTTTAATAGAGCAATTAGCAAGTTTTATATTGCAAATTATAAGAAAAAAATGAAATAGCTACATAGGTAATTACTTGGGTAAGAATAGGTTCTAAAATCATAAATAAATACTGATAAATGGATTAATGAAAATACTGAAGAAAGTTTTAGGGAGAGGGGAAATGTTCTGGATAAACTGATAAATTGGCGAGGCTTGGCTTGAACTCATGTTCCTCCTGTTTTAGCCACCCAAAATGCTAGGATTATAGGTAGGTGTGTACCACCACACCCTGGTGTGATTTTAACGATTTGACACAAAGCTCTATATTGGGCAATTTGCACTTATGAATTAGATTGAGATACAAAATATAATGTGTAAAGACCTCTGATACTTTCTGCAAAAAATAAGTCATAAATTTACTTCATTTGCACAATTTAATTTCCACAGAAGAGGCTACCAAAAAGTTTGAGCTGGTTTTGTGAAGTCATCCATGTAAAACATTAAACACTAGGATAAGGCTAAATTATCCCTGTTGTAAAGTCATCCAACAACTGCAATTGGTCAAATATGAGCTCCACATTTTAAAAAAGATCAGACAACTGATGGAATTTCAGAGGAGGTAAATTGAGATGAAGAACAGCAGCATTTTTTAAAAATGAGAAAAATTAGGGATCTATTTATAAATAGAGCAAGACACACTTCTCACTAGTGTGTGCATGTGTGTGTGTGATAGTGAATTTCAAATACACAAAGTCTGATGTGTACAAAAGAGATAAGGCTTAAGTCATTATTGGTTCATGTAAAAAAAAATGCTCAGAAAGAGACAGAAATAGAAGAAGGCTCTACAGAAGGAAGCATTTTATAGTTGGAGATTTCCATGGAGGGAAAGTAGAGCCTTCAGACATAGAATCAGCTCACTGGAGGGAAGCAAAATAAAGGTTTTCAAGCATCAGATGAGTGATGGGCAGGAGTGGCCTTTGGGGTTACAGCCAAACCTGAAATTTGATGAGTTTATGACTATAAAGTTATCATAAAAATTTACCTCCACTTTTTATTCCTTCTGCCCTCTGTTCCCCTTGTCATTATTTCTTTCTTATTTTGTTTTCAGTAAGCCTTCTGAGAAATGTGTTCAGATTCATATATTCTAGACATTCAGATTTAAGATCTGACCTCCCAGTCAATGGTTGCCAGTCCAGTGTAGCGCTAAATTATTTCATTTCTGGGCCGATGAGATGGCTCAGTGGCGTAAGCGCCTGCCTTGCAAGCGCGAGGGCCTGAGTTCGACTCCCAGATCCCACATACAAAAAAGGGGCCGGTGATATCGTTCAGTGGCACGGGTGCCTGTTGGCACGCGAGGTCCTGAGGTCGACCCCCCGGTACCCACAAAAAAACAAATAAATAAATAAATAAATAATTTCATTTCTCATTTGATTTTGTCCCATATTCCTGAGGTATAGCCAAGGAACTTTGTTTTCATAGACCCACTACCTTTTTAAAAAAGAATATATGCATTTATTATTTGTCTTGGCTGAACAAAGCATTACAGGAATAAGGACTTGGAGAAATAAAATCATACCTCCTTTTCTCATCTAGACGCCTATGTCAAATTATCCAGATGGTAGGAATCTGGCTTTTTTTGAATATAAATCTCTATTTTCTCTCAATATCACTCCTTAGTACTACTTATAATGTTTTGTAATATCACTTAAATTTTAAGCCATCAATAGTATTATCTCCAATGCAATTAATATTTTTCACAAATAAACTAAAGCTCAAGTTCACATCATCTTCAGAATCAATCTCTAGAAACTCTTTTTTATTGTGTTACATGAAGTAAAATTAATACAGAAGTGTCCTTCATCAAATTATCTAGCAGAGTTCTAGGAAATATGGGTCAGAGGAGTGAGGGAGCTCACATGGGGCACACATGCTTATTTCCAGCTCAGAAGTAGTGCTCTAAATTGTTAAAAGCCTTCCTTCCCATTTGCATCATCAGAATCCCCAAGTCAGTTTAACAAAAGCACAGATCCCTGGATCACTTGCCAAAAGTTAGCCACTCCAGTGCATGAATGAACCTTGGTAACTATTCTGAACTTTTCAAACCCTTATTCACCACTACAGTCCTATGAAAGAGGCATTCAAACTATGCTTTGCTTTTCACCCTTCTCTTACAATTTCGTTGCGATGGTTTAGAGCGTTTACTTTCATGCTATTCTGAGTTTCCTCAGTAACCCATATTTAAAACTTGTTGCATTATCAATATTCACTTAGATTTATTTTGCACCGGTTAATACTCATTCTTACCTTGAGACTTTTATTCTCAACTCTATGCATTTATTTCCTAGAGTATCTTTCTCATACTTGGATCATGTGGGTGATATGTTAGTCCAAATTGAGTTGATTTTTATTTACAGATTGGGAACTAATTTTGAAATCTGTGACACATATCACAGTTAAAAATCTCAGGTGTTAAACTCCCCACCTACACTTACCCACTGTCTTCTCTCTGTCTCACTTTGGATGCTGTCAGCAGTCCATAAGAGGCTGAAGGTTTAAATCCAGTGAACATCAATATTTTTCTTTAGGCAAGTGCTGAATGTTGCTTCGAATGAAAATTATCTCCGACAATGTCTTAATTTTGCAACTATACCTAAATAGTGAAATACTTGAGAACAGGTCTATACCCTCCCTGTGTGACCAATAATATGGATTCTTGACAGTGTGGCTTCTTCGAAATTGAGGAAGTTAATGTGGAAGCTCGTTGAACATATCACTTCTCCTTCTCACATTGCCTGCCTTCTCCCACAAAGAGACCAGTTGGAACAAACCAGCTTTGCTACATTTCTTCCTATCTCCAAGGCAATGTTTGTACCAATGTTTGAAGCAGTAATCTGCATTTTCTTCTTGATAACAAGTGATTATCCATGGAGAGGGTTGGAAGGAACATTCTTATGATATGGGGCTTGGTTTCAGCAAGCTGGATTCTACTTTTCTTTTTTTAAATATGATTTATGATTGTGATTTTAGTAATGATTTTAAGGTCATCCTAAAAAGATTCTAAAGTTGATGGGCGTGAGTAAAAGCGTTTGTCTTCTCTCTTCAATGTCAGTATTACTGCTAGTGGGTCTACATCCCTCTTGTCTCTAAAACCTTGTGTAGGTTGTTTAACACCCAAAAGTCAGTTTCCCATGGTGTCTTAGTCTGTTTTGTTTTGCTATTAAAAATTCCTGAGGCTGGTTTATTTGAAAAGAACAGGAATTTACTTTCTGACAGTTCTTGAGGATGGAAAGTCTAAGATAAAGAAATCAACAGGGTCTGATTAGGGGCTTTTGGTTGCACACACACACATGGCAAAAAAACAGAAAAGTCAGAGAAAAGCTAGCCAAATGTTTTAGGAAGTTTCTTTGAGAAGGCCCTTAATCTCATTAACATGGAATCCGAGGCCACATAACCTACTTAGCTTTTTATGACCTCACCTTTTAGTGCTATCACATTGGCAGCACCTAAATTTTGTAGAGGAAATGTCTATTTCTCCAAGATTAGAAAAACTGACTTTCCACGTGCCAAAGACTAAAACTAGACCCTTGTCTATCTTCATGCACTAAACTAAAGTCAAAATAGATCAAAAATCTAAATATTAAAACAGAAACACTAAACTTTGTGGAAGAGAGAATAGGTAGAACTCTTGAAGACATAGGTGTAGGCAAAGCCTTCATGAACAAAACCCCAGTGGCATGGGAAATACTACAAAGAGTCAACAACTGGGATCTCATCTTATTGAAAAGCTTTTGCACAACAAAAGAAATCACCAAGAGAGTTTTTCCCACAGAGTGGGAAAAAAAAAATCTTAGCCAGTTGATCTTCAGACCAAGGACTAATATCCAGAACATATAAAGAATTGAAAAAAATCACCATCCAATTTTAAAGACCTGATCCATAAATGGGCATGTGAAATGAACAGACACTTCTCAGAAGAAGTACAAATAGCAAATAAATATATGAAAAATTGTTCAACATCCCTGATCATGTGAGGGATGCAAACTAAAACAATGCTGTGATTCCATCTCACTCCAGAAAGAATGGCTCTCATCACAAAATGAACCAATATCAAATGCTGGTGAGGTTGTGGGGAAAAAGGAACACTTTCCCACTGCTGGGGGGAATGTAGACTGGTGCAATCACTGTGGAAATCAGTGTGGAGAGTCCTGAAAAACATAGGACTAGAGGTTCCATATGACGGAGCTATTTCCCTTCTGTGTATTTTCCCAGAAGAATTAAAAACATCATACCACAGTGATATATGTGCACCCACGTTTATAGCAGCACAGTTTGTAATAGCTAAATCTTGGAAACAACCCAAATGCCCATCCACTAATGAATGGATAAAAAAGATTTTTTTGTACAGTGGAGTACTACTCAGTCATAAGGAAAGATAAACTTGAGACATTTATAGCTAAATGGATGGAACTTTAGACCATATACAAGTGAGATAAATCAGACACACATGTAAATATCGCATTGTTTCTCTGGTGTGAGAAACTGAAAATGTAAATAAGAACCAAAATATATATTAGATATTGTAAAATAGGAAGAAATTTCTTAAAAGGAAAGGGGAATGAGGAGGAGGAGGCAGGAACAGAAAAGAAAAAAATGAAAAAAAGGGATAAAATGGAAACAAAGCTGTTTAAGGAGGGGGAGAAGGGTTAAGGGGAAGGGAAGGGAATGGGAGAAGAAAAAAGAAGAACTAAGACATACCATATGCAGGTGCGAGTTCCCTATGATGAATAGGATCATTATGTACATCTAAATTGTACCAAACTTAATAAATATAAAAAAATTTGTAGAAGATTTATTCAAACAATAGCACATGTGTGAAATTCTGGTTCTTTGTTCTTTATCTGTTTCCCTGGCATAGAAGAGATGTAAATGAGATAACTAACTTATACAAGTGCTTTGAAAGGTCCATGAAAATGTAAATGTATTATAATATGGATTAATATTAATAAGAATTACAAATGTGAAATAAAATTAAATATACATAAAATAATAATAAATTTCAACTCAAATTTAAAAGCCTTGAGGGTAAGAACATTATGGAAAAAATGTTTTAGAACCCACTGTCAAAAGAAATATATGACTGCTCAAAAACTTGGTACTTAATGATTAATTATCTGTTTAAATTTCCTTTTTAATATAAAATCTAATTAATTCATTTATATAATTTCTAGTTTCTGATCATTGGAATAGGACTAGGACTGGGCCTATGACAGAAACATAACTTTTACATCATAAATATTTCTAGGATTGTGCATTAGTCTGCTCAGGTTGCCATAATAAAATATTACACAATGGGTGTCTTAAACAACCAAAATTTATTTTTTAGGAGAATCCATGATCAAGGTGTCAACACTATAAAGTCTGCTTTGAGGATTCATCTTTTGGCTGTAGGCGATGGACATCTTGCTCTGCCCTCTCGCGGCTTCTTCTTTATGTGCTCAGAAAAGGAGCACGAGCTTTCTGGAATCTTTGAAGAACACTAATCCTATGAGAGCTATGTCCTTCACCTCCAAATAAAACCACAGTGGGGATCAAGGCTTCAACCCATGAACGGGGGGAGATGGTGCAACAACATTCAGTCCATAATGTGTTGCCGTAACAAAGTGCTACAAACTGGTTTGCTTAAACAATGCAACACTAATTTCTCACAATTGTGGGGGCTAGAAATCTGAGACGAAGGTGCCAGTGGAGATGGTTTCTTCTGTGGCCTCCCTCCTTAGCTCATACATCGCCATCTCCGTTTCTTCACATGAACATTTCTGTGTATATATGTGTGTCTTAATTTTCTTATCAGGACACCAATTTTACTGGATTAGGGTCAAATTTAGAAATTCAATTCAATTTACTTGGGTCTTTAAAGACCCTATTTCCAAATACAGTCCTATTTTGAGGGCTTCAACACATGAGTGTTCTCAAGGGAAATAATTCATCCTGTAACATGGTTCAAAACACTAAAGATTTAGAAAGGTTTAGATTTCTTTTTAAGCTGCAGACTTGCTTTGGTCAGCAACTGCTCAACTGATACATTGTCAGAAAATGACTACTGGCTAGTCATTTATAAACCAGGCCTCCACAGGACAGTCACTTGCTATGTGAGCTCACCCCCTAATATCTACTTTAATATAATAATCTGCACTCTTTAAAGTATACCCCAGTAAGTTCATGCAACTGCTTGGCAAACAGCATGTCTTTTTGTGTCCAACTAACCTTCACTGTGTATAGACATCCTAGAATGAAATTTTCAAGATTGTTCAATAATTCACATTAATCACTATTTCGCATGACTCTTCTTCTCTGGTTAGCTTAAATCAGTAAGATGTTCTAAATTACATCCTCCACCCCCAACACAGTGGCTTGCCTGCCCTTGAGAATTCATTCAGTCAGACAGAAGCAAACCTGACTGGCAGAGTTCTAGCTTCGTTTGGTATTCAGAGTGGCCTGCACGAGGCCAGTGTTATTAAAGTGAGGTTTTGACATTTTAAAGGAACATGGAAGATTTTGACCTCTTCTGGAATTTGAAGGAGAAAGATACTGAGAAATTTCTATTCATCTTAGCTAGTATAAACCCCCTCCACCTCTTGCCGCCATTAACTAGAGAAAATTTTGGTTCTGTGTCTTTAAAATAAGATTTACTTACTTTTCTAATTAACTGTCAAGAATAAACAAAAATAGTTTCTTCAATTTTAGCTCTTACGCATGGGTTTTCTAGCCCAGGAGCTACTTCACAGACAAGGTCTCCGCTATTCACCTCTCACCATCATCACCCACAATTAAGACTCATTAAGATTTTCCTCACTTCTATCTTCCAAGGACAAAAATAACATAGGCTATTACCATTTGTTTTATTCTAATAGGGAAACCCATGGGGGTTCTAGGCAGAGAATTTCAGAATTTCCTTTTTAAATCACAGAGGTGAGAAATAATGAGCTCTTAGCTTAATTTACCTTTGTCTTTATTTGCAGGTATAACATGTTTATTCTCCTGAAGTTTTATATTCTTTTAGGTGAAGTTCATTTACATTTCTCTATAGGCCTGATTAACTCAATAGTTCTATTCTTCCTTCAGTACTGGGGCAAATGTATTGCCATTTTTTGGAAATCTCCAAATTGCCAGGCTTCTATACAGTAATCTGAGTGTGAGTGAGAATACAGCTGGTTGTATGTGTGTGCAAGAATGTTTGTGAGAACGTGTGCAGACACACAGCTCACTGTGAGCCATGTTTTCATTAGACATAAGCTAAGATTAAGGAAAAAATAAGTGTTTTAAGACATTCTCTCAGCTCTTATGCAACCTTAAGAAATCCTGCAATGATCTGACATCATAATTAATTCCATCTTCTATTCAACAGGCAATAAAACTTTTCAAAATATCCCTCTACTTTGAGTAAATTGTCTCACTAACCTCGGAAGGCTGAAACTCCATGCAGCGTGCTCACCCTTAGGCCTCCTTTTAAATATAATCCACAAAGGTATAGAAGCATTCAAATATCTATAGCCACACACACAAATGCCTACTCACTTAGAATATAGATTGCCCTGTCTCTAGGGAGGTTCGATTAAGTCTCTCCATCATTATTTTTCTTCTCATGAAATCCTAATAACACTTCATTGCTTGTGAAACAGGTTTCTAAACTTTTGCCTTCCAATTTTCATATTCCTGAATCATTGAGATCTCTGTGTGTGCATGTTAAGAAAAGAGATATTAGGAATTCTGAAAATAATCTCTTTAAGGAGGGATTATCTGTGCCCTTTTTTTCTGATTGTTCTATTTCTGAAAGGTACATGTTAAAAATCAATGTGATTATACTTATGGTTAGACAATGTTCTCTTTAAAATTTTACTGATCTTTGCTTTAAATGTGTTGCATAATTTGAAATTTATTGTTAGGTTTTCTGGTAATTTCTTTATTCTCTTTATAATAATTATCCATCATGCTGTTTGCCTTACAATTCCTCCCAAATTCTTTATGTCTTTATTTCTCGATGCATTCCTAGTAAAGCCGTTAGTTCTAACTTTCCTTGTTCCGATCGTAGTTTCTTTGGTCCCAACTAATACAAGAATTTGTCTAGTTGGAGAACACATGGAGCAGAGACTGAAAAGCAGCAGATTCCGAGAAGTCTCCAGAGATCTGTGGATTCCAGTGGACAGGGCTCTGTTAGACCACTGTGAGTATTAAAGAGTTGTCTTCTTACCTTCGAGGTGGGAGAATAGAGATCTGAGAGCAAAGACTCCCATTCCAAGTCCCAAAAGGAAGTGGGGAGTTTTCTGGCTACTCGACTAACTCAAGGCCACCATGACTCATGTGCCTTTCAACACCTGTAGGATGCGAGAAACTTAGAGAAAGACAAAAATCAGACTTGAGACAGACTACACAAACAAAACAAAGTAAAACACCCTTCACTTCATCTAAGGGTAATACAAGATACAGAAAACAGAAGAAAAGGCAGAAAATCACAATAAATACCGAGTGTTATGGTTTGTGTCTAGATGTTCCCCCAAAGCCTCATGCAGTCCTGGGGGCGGGCTTCTAGAGTTTATGACTGATTCATGGTCCGATGCTAGAACTATGGGCATGAGTGCTACACCTGCCCTGGGGCGGGTAGCCTGAGTGCAATATAACGGAGGGAAAGAGGCTTGCTCTCTCATGCTCCTCTCTTTCTGCTGTTTGTTGTTTTTGCTGTTTTCCACTGCCACAAACTGTTCCCCTCTGCCATGTGTCACTCTGCTTTGGAGCCAGCCAAGTATGGACTGAAACCTCCACAAACTGTGAGCTAAATAATCCTTTCCTTCCTTAATTTTGGGTGTTCAGTATTTTGTCTCAGCAACGAGAGAAAAGTAACCAACACACCAAGTGAAATAAAATTGTTATATGAGTCAGACAAAATTTGAATTAAAAGATAAAATCCATGAATATTCCTGGTGCAGCACAAAATTATGCTTCCAGACCTAAAATATGATTTTCAACTAAGCAATACATTATGTTAAGTAAGGGGATAATTGTTAAGACCCAAATGAGTGACTTAAATGAATACACGAAATTCAACAAAACACAAATTAAAAACAGAAAACTATTGATACTACTATACCAGAGAAAATTGAGGTATGACATTCTAATTATAGGAGTTCCAGAGAGAGAAAAATCATAATTTCAGGGAGTATGAGGAAGTGTCAATAATTACAGAAATAATAGAAGAAAAAAAATTTTGAACTGAAGAACGAAGCCTCAATAAGCTCACAAACTTTCAATCTGCTGTAATGAAAAGGAAACACAAACAAAAAAAGAAAACAAAAGAATTCAAAAATATTGTATAAACTTCTTCCATCATTCTAATGATAAAAAGAAAAATGTTGCAAATTCATGGGCAAAAGGATATATTATCTACAAAGAAAAAATAAATCAGACAAGATGAAGTGCAGTGTGATAGTATTTATAGATAAAATTAAAGATTTTGTAGACAGGTTAAATACATGGAAAACTTGTAAACTAAAGGTTGCAACTGAGGAAATTACTCAGAATGCAGCATAAATAATGAAAACATAATATGATAGAAATTTTAAGGCAAAAAGACAATGAGAATTATTAGAGGAGAGTGAAAGAAACAATTTCCCAGGATGAATAACACAAGATTTCAAATTATGTAATACAGAAAAAGAGAAGATTGATAAAATTTTAAAGAAAACATGTCAACTTTTGTTGCCACTGATTATTTTATTTTATTTTATTTATTTATTTATTTATTTATTTATTTATTTATTTTTTGTGGGTACCGGGGTCGACCTCAGGACCTCGTGTGTCAGCAGGAGCCCATGCCACTGAGCGATATCACCGGCCCTTTTTTTGTATGTGGGTTCCGGGAGTCGAACTCAGGACCTTGCGCTTGCCAGGCAGGCACTTATGCCGCTGAGCTATCTCACCAGCCCCACTAATAATTTTAGCATATACCTCAAAGAAAAAACAATTAGGAAATAAAAAATGTATTAAGATAGGGAATTAAGGAATGAATAAATTATGATTTGATAGATGTCGCAACAAAAGTTCCTATTTCTAGCTCTCTCCCTCTCCCTTCTCTCTGTCTGTATCTATGTACTCATTCATAGATAGTACGTAGATAGTACACATAGCTAACTATATGTGCATACCTGTATACATACATCACCTCCTTATAATTATTGTTAGACCATATACATATATGAGCATGTATATTTATATTTACAGTGTATTTATATTTCAAATTTATGTGTATTTCTATTTCAAAAACAGAGTAAGTGACATTGCAATAAATGGTTAGTAATCTGTCATACAAGCTACATTTTTTGGGCTATGAGAAATCAAAATTGTGAGTCAATAACAAAGTGAAGGGTTAAAATTTTTATGAATGTAGAAATTAAAGCATTACCTTAAATAAGCCAAGAATTTAGAAAGGATTTGATACTTTAACATATTAAAGGTGAAAATGATATACTCACATTGCTTCATCTTAATAAATGCAGAAAAGGATCTATAAAATTCAGTATCTATTAATGACAAAATCTCTAAGCACACTAGTTTTCTCCCCTTTCCCATTGTTTTAAGCCAGAGAAGGGTCATTCTTATCATTCTTTGCAGTGAAATATCAAAGGCATTTTCTCTAAATTTGGGAACAATGAAAAATATCTTAACTGCTTTTTCCATATTGTTAGGAAGTTTCTAAGTGATGCAATTCAACATGAAATATCAAGAATTCATAAGGAAGAAACAAATTATTAGAGCTCATATGTACAGAATGTAGTATCAGTTTTAGGTATTCTAGTTTTCTGATATTCTGTGCTATTTTTAGGTACTGAGCTGATGATTTCAATATAGTATTGTTTAGTGTTTTACACAATTCAGTGTATGAATTCTTTTCATAGTAAAACATACTGTTATTTAGTGCCTTGAAATTTTGAATCAAATAAAGAACTGCTCATGGGGGCCGGTGAGATGGCTCAGCAGCCTACGCGCCTGCCTGGCAAGCGCGAGGGCCCGAGTTCGACTCCCGGAACTCACATACGAAAAAGGGGCCGGTGATATCGCTCAGCGGCACGGGCGCCTGCTGGCGCGCCAGGCCCTGAGGTCAACCCCCCGGTACCCACAAAAAAAAAAAAAAAAAGAAAAAAAGAACTGCTCATAATGACTTGCCACAACCATCCCTTTTAAGCCATTTAAAAGCCTTTTAAAATATTTCTTGTAAGGGCCGGTGAGATGGCTCAGCGGCATAAGCGCCTGCCTTGCAAGCGCGAGGGCCCAAGTTCGACTCCCGGATCCCACATACGAAAAAGGGGCCGGTGATATCGCTCAGCGGCACAGGTGCCTGTTGGCGCGCGAGGTCCTGAGGTCGACCCCCCGGTACCCACGAAAAAAAAAAAAAAATTTCCTGTATAATGGACTCACACAAGTTGCTCATCTAAATGGCTCATTCAAAGCTGGCCACCTTCCGTCTTACACTCAAGGTTTAAGAAACTGCTGGCGCGAGAGGTCCTGAGGTCCCCGGTACCCACAAAAAAAAAAAAAAAAAAAGAAACTGCAGGGCCGTTGAGATGGCTCAGTGGTGTAAGCGCCTGCCCGGCAAGCGCGAGGGCCCGAGTTCGACTCCCGGAACCCACATTCGAAAAAGGGGCCGGTGATATCGCTCAGCGGCACGGGCGCCTACTGGCGCGCGAAGTCCTGAGGTCGACCCCCCGGTACCCACAAAAAAAAGAAAAGAAACTGCAAAGGCCTCTGCTTTCTGGGTAACACTGTCTCTGGGACTTGCTTCATGTGTGTTCTTTGTTCCCTGTTTTTGAGAGCTACAGACTTTTTTTTTTTTAACCATTGCATTTCTTTCTCTCTCAACTCACATTTCCATTGCTTCTTGCTGAGACAATTTATATATACATTTAAATAAATTTTAAAAAGGCTTAGGTATTAGAGACACAAAACCTGGAAAGACTCATAGATTTTCACTCCTCCATATTTCCTTTCCTAAAGGAAAGTAGCAGAGATGATATATGTATTGACTCACTTGAATGACATAGGGTAGGGAACTAAATAAAGGTGGAACTAGATTAATATCTCAAAATGAAGTCACCTCATAGCAGACAATGTCAGAACCTGTTATATCCTATGGACTCTGCCATTTCAAAGTACTTTGGCCATCCTCCAATTTCTGACCTCATATCTGTGTCTCTGTACCTGAGGGCTTTTCTGGAATCCTGGAAGGTTATACTCAACTATAGCTAGAGGCCAGAACTGCTGGAAAATTAACCCCATCTCATTCCAGCAGCAGGAAATGGTGTTTGAGAATCATTACCTACCAAATAAAACATCAGCATTATTGAAGAGACTTAAATCAGCCTCAGATTCTCATAACGTAATAATCAAAATGGCTAGGATAAAATCCAAACTTATTTGGTATACATAGAACTACAAAAAAATCTTCACTCTCATGTGAAATAACAGATGTTAATATGAAGATAACACAAATATCAGAATTAGGTGATAAAACATTAAATATTTATTGTTAAAATTCCTCCCAAAGTGAGGGATGAATATTTTAAAAATAAATGGGAGGAAACAAATTATCAGTACAACATTTAGTAGATGTAGAATAGAACAATATGCAATTGTACAATGAAGAACTAAATTAAAAATGACAATTAATTAATCATTGGACTGACTTGGCAGTATAATGGAGATGATAAAGGAAATAATGAATTGCATTGAAGATAGACAATAGAAGTTATATGATTTAAATCACAGAGATAAAAATCATTAAAAAGTAAAGACAGTATCCTTTGGGGGCAATATCAACAGACTTAACATTTAAGTTACTATAGTTCTAGAAAGAGAGGAAAAAATGAGTGTGACATAAAATATTTGATAAAATCATTGCCAAGACATCCCAGAGTCAAACTGCTGAAAATTAAGAACACAGGAAAAGTATCCAAGGCAGTGAGGGAAAAACAACATTTTCCTTATGTGGGAAAAATATTTTCTATATGCACACTCTGTAAGAGTTGATAAAGCAAGTTCTTCAGAGAAAAGAAACATGGTAATAGATAGCAAACATCAGAAATGAAGGATGAGGAGCTGCAATGGTAAATACTTGAGTAAATATTATAGATTTCAAATATTTTAAGAAGTGTCTCATGAATGAAAGGAAAATTTATTAAGTCGTTCAAAAAAATTTCATTGACTATCAGTAAGACTATTTCAACATGAACTGTATGGGGAAAGGGATTTTTATGGTGGTTGGCTTTGTACATAATACTTTTAGCGGTAAAATACTTATGTGAAAAAAGGTTGTGTAAATTATAGCTATTATACTACCTAGAGAAAAAGCTAAAAAACACAGAGATATAGTCAAAATAGAATAAATTTAAATGATGTTCTAAAAATGTGAAAAGTAGGCCACTAAGAAAAAAGGAGGAAGAAATTGGAAAATTAATAATAAAATTGTAATTTTAAGTCCAAACAAACCAGAATTCCATTTAATGTCAATGATTTAAACATTGCTATCAAAAGATAACATTGTTTGGATTAAAAATATGAACAACTGTGTTCTGTTTACAAAAAAACTACAAAGCTATCATTATATAGGAGGTGAGATGTAAAAGAATGGAATGTAAAAGAATAAAAAAAGACAAACCATAAAAATGGAAGAGTAGTCTCTCACTCTCTTTTATTATTTGCAGTGGTTTTATTATTATTTGGTTTGGTTTTATTATTATTTATTAATAATAATAATTATTATTATTATTTATAGTCTTTTATTATTTGGAGTTTATTTGCAGTGGTTTCCAGGAAAAATCACAGTCCAAAAATATTAACTGAAAAATTTCAGTAATGAATAATGAGTCAGTTTTTAAATAACTTTTATTACAGCCCATTGGTATAATTATTCTATTTTATTATTATTATTAATCACTTATTATACTGAATTATTAAATTAAACTTTATCAGAGCTTGTGTATATAGGAAAAAACATGGTATATATAGAATTGTATACTATCTTCAGTTTTTGGCATACACTAGGTATTTTCGAATGTATTTCCATGAGTTGGGGGAAGGGGTTGTTGTATCTAAAAGATAACTAGAGTGCATATATTGATAATTGATGTATTTTTTGGAACGAAGAGTTACCAGATCTAAAGAGAGACATTTTAGGTTAATAAAGAATAACTTCTACAATCAGTTATAGCAGTACTAATATGTATTCACCTAACAATAGAGTTTCAAAATACATAAAGCAAAACTGTTGGAGTTATGTAGAGAAAAAGAATAATGTAAAATATATAACTGAAGGCTTCAACATGTTTCAATAAGACATAAAACTGGTTGACAGAAAATCAGCAAGAATATAGAAGAAATGAATAACGCTGTCTACAAACCAGATATAACCAGATTTACATAAAGTTCCACATAACAGAAAAGGTAGCATTCTTTTTCAAGTGTAAATAGTTAGCTAATAAACCAACTAATATCCTGACTAATAAACCAAGCCTTAAGAAAATTTGCAGTAAATTGAAATTATACAAAAAAATCTCATAGACAATGGAATTATATTAGAAGTTAAAAAATAAAAATTGATACTTAGTGTCAGTCATTACAGAGATGATGTTAAAGACACAATAAGATTATACTTAGCACAATTAAATTAAAAACACAACAGGAAAAGCAAATGTTAGCAAGGATGTGGAGAATGAGGAACCCTCATACATTGCTGGTTTGGTTGGAAAATGGTAGTCCCTTTGGATGATACTATTACAGCTCTTCCAAATTTTAAACATGAACGTACTACAACTTAGTTGTTCTGCACCTGGGTATCTGCCAAGAGAAATAATATACTTCTACATGTGTTTCTGCGTGTGAGTTCATAGCAGCATTATTTATAGTATCATCAAAGTAAAATAATCCAAATATCTACCAATTAATGAATAAGAAAAATGCAATACATCCATATAATAGAATACTATTTGGCAGTAAAAGAGCTGATATATGCTACCACATAAATAAATGTTAAAAGCATTATCTTTTTTTTTATTTTTATTTTTTTGTGGGTACCGGGGGGTCGACCTTAGGACCTCGCGTGCCAACAGGCACCCGTGCCGCTGAGCGATATCACCGGCCCCTTTTTCGTATGTGGGATCCGGGAGTTAACTTGGGCCCTCGCGCTTGCAAGGCAGGCGCTTACGCCACTGAGCCATCTCACCGGCCCTAAAAGCATTATCTTAAGTGAAACAATCTTAACAAAATTACTACATATTGTCTAATTCAGGTGTATGGTACTTCAAGATAGTCAAATCTACAGAAACAGAAAATGACTTTACAGTCATATTGGGTAAAGGAATGGGAATGTAAATTAATTATTAGTACAAAAACAGTTCTTTCTCAGATGATAGAAATGTTCTAACACTGGATATAGTCATGATTACAAAAATATGAACATTTGTTTATAATCATTAAATTGTAAAAAAAGGAGACACTTTCTGGTATGTAAATGATACCTAAAAAAAAAAAAAAAAGACTAGCTACCAACCATGATAAAATAGTCATTCCATATATCTAACAAAGCGTTTGTATCCAAAATATATAAATTACTCTCAAGTTCACAAATAAGAAAACAAACAATTAACAAATGACCTGAAAACTTGAGCAATATACTGAAGGAGATTCACATATGGAAAATAAACACATAAAAAGATGCTTAATATCATCGTTCTTCAGAAAAATACAAATTAAAGTCATGATGAAATGTCACCATATGTCTATTAGAATGGCTTGAAAAAAATTACTAACAAAATACCATGTGTAGATAAGGAATGCCTAGAAGCCTCATACATGGCTGTTGGGAATGCCAAGCTCTAGAAAGGTATTGGTCAGTGTTTTGTAAAGTTAAATTCACATTTTATGAACACATAATCCCACTCCTGAGTGGTTACCCCAGAAAATAAAATAGTCACACAGAACCTGTGTGTGCAGCATTATGCTTTATCGCCCAAAGCTGGTAAGAACTAAATGCCCTTTACAAGACGAATGGCTAAACATCAATGGTACCACTTAACACTTGGAATATTACTCAATAATAAAAAGGAATAAACTATCGATGTGCAACAACTTGGATGCATCTATGATGCATTATGCTGGATGAGAAAAGCCAGTCTGAAAAAGCTATGTACTGCATGATTCTATTTATATGACCTTACTGCAAATACAAAACTGTAGTGATAGTGAACAGATCAATAGCGGCCAGGGAAAAGAAGGATTTGAGCACAAATGGACAATATCAGGAAGCTTCTTGGCTAGATAGAACTGCATGCATCTACCGTACAGTCTAAGTATGTGTTTAATATTCATAGAACTATATACTGCAAAAATATTTGATGTATATTAATTGAACATATGTAATAAAATAAAGTGGAAAGGAGATCCTTAGAGTACACATAATAATTTCAGTGATAGGTGGATAAAGTGTTTCACGTACTAAGGATTAAAACAAAGTCCATTCTTTTGGACATTTGAGAAGACAATATTTTGCAGATGAATGGTAAACACAGGTTTCAGTTTAACTTGAGTGAAGCTTGTATTTACTTGTGTTCCATAGAACTCTTTATTCCCTGCCAATTTATTTCCTTGCATATAATCTAGAGATGTTCAAGATAAAAATATGTGTCCAACTCTGATTTTTTTTGTCACATGGTTTTAATCTTAACCTTGAGCAAATATAGAGCCATGTGTATTAAAGACTGGTATTCATGTAATGCAAATACCTTACTGTAACCTCAACATTCAGAATTCTTTTCCATATCTTTGTTACAGGTAAAGACTCCACAATCTGTATCTTTTATTTGCTAACAATTATCTTCTTGATCTCATATACCTCACATGAAAATGTGAAAAAAAATCAGATGATTATAGGTTGTATGAATATCTTTAATATCATTTTAGGTTTCTGAGGAATCTGACAAATTATTATATATGCAGATGAGCTAATAACTGGACCTGGATTTTCACTCCACAGAGGTAGTATGTGTATTAAGGTTGTAATCTAGACGCTTCTGGTACTCCCAACTTGGAAATACGTGTTGTAAATAATGAGTCGTTTCTTAGTCTAGAGCACATGTTTCCAGTTAGTTATTCCCATCAAAGAGCTTTGTAAAACAATTTCTCTAATATCTCTCTTAGCTTCCAACTAAAACACAGATGTGTGCACTCACACTCATCTACGCACCCTGATTCTTTATGATACCAGTGTGTAATCTCCTTTAGATAGTGAGTATGGCAAATTTAGACCAGAAAACATTTTGTGGATGTATGGGAACAAATGACAAAAGTAAGAAACAAATAAGTACTTGTTGGATGGGTGAGTGAATGAATAGCCATAAGGCTGCTTTGCCAGGGTTCACGGCCCCCTAGTTACTCCGGTATAGGCAATCTCTATCTCCCATCTTCACTATAGCCTTGTACATCTAGTGTGGCAATTAAATGTGCTCTCCTGAAACCTATGTGCATGGCAGCTTTATTTTTTCATTAGAGTTTTGAGTTACTGAAGATAGAGAATCTGACATATCCCTAAAGTGAGGCCTACTTCTTTGTCTTTAATAATCTTTGTAATTGCTATAATTAACCACAGTGTAGAAGTACACATAACATTTTATCTCATTGGGGGATGAATTGAAGACTATACTAGGTCAGTGCCCCGGTTATCCAGCACCCTGCACACAGGGTGCCTTTCTTGTTTAAACTTATGCATGGATGCTTGTAACTTGACTGTATGGATTCCTGTAATTCAGCATTCGCTTTGAGCTCTAGTTTCAGGAATCCTGTTTGGATTCACCAGTGGCACCATTCTTCCCGGCTCCGTGTTTTGCTTCTAATTACGAGCACTGTCATGACTGAAGCATGACACTGGCTAGTGATTCTTCTTGGGCCTTGAAAGGTAAAAGTCCACTAGAAAGATATCAGTGCCACATGAATTCTCTTCCAGTTTCCCATAGCCTAGAGTACCTATAAGCTCTCACTGTACCTCTGTCCCATCTAGGGAACTGTACTGCTTCCTCAGTCTTTCAGGTCACGTAGCTCCTAATTTTAACCCTCTTTTTGTGTCTCCACAGTGCTTACAACAGGAGTAGATATGTGATAGTTTCAATTACACTTGTTGCTAAATAGCTACCATTTTCAATCTTAATGTTTCTCCTCACCTTTTTTCTTACGTCTTTAAAAGATTTTTAAAAGACCTGAAAAATTCAGAGACCCCTACCTTCTCCTTTCAATAGTTCTGTGTTTCAGGGTCATTTCCAGTGTCTATGAGTTCTAAAAAAAAGAAATATAAATGCCAAATAACACTGACTATAAAGATGTTTACACAAGTGGGAGTGTGAGCTTTGCAGCCCAGAATGATGTCTTCAAATCTCTCTCAAAAAAACACACCACTCTGACCCTGAAGCGACAGTGTTCTCTCCAACATAAAGAGTTTTGTGATTAGAACAGTCCTGATTTGCTGGAAATACCTTTTTCAAAGGATTTTAGTGTGCCTCCTATTTAAGCATTATTCATGCTAGCTGAGAAATTAAATTCCTGAAATCCTATTTAAGGCTGAGGATGGGGGGAGGAGAGCAAGGGATTTACCCACTGATGCTGAAGTAGAAAACACAGAGCATGACTTGCAGCTGTTCAGCTCTGTCTTAAACAAGAAAACAAGACTCCTAACCAGCCACCACCAAACACCTTTCACTTGGTTCCCATGGTAACACCTCTATCCTCTGGTGCCCATGATGTCTCTAATGCCTCCGACTAGTTGGATTCATTGGCACCTGCTTCCCTTGCCAGCTCTTGTCAAAACTTATTAGAATGAGAATCTTTTCCAATAGGACTAGTGGGAGAAGAAAGAAAACACACTTTGTTCACTAGAGATCTCTTTCAGCTCCCAGAGAAACCAACATCTTCAGCTTCCTAGGATGGAGAGTACTTGGCTGGTTCATCATGTCATGCCCCAAGACATACTCACACTAGCATGCATGATGAAGCAGTGACCCGCCCAGATGTGCCATCTGAACGCTGTCATTGCCAAGTTCCTTTGTTGTAGTTTATGATACCCAGGTTTCCAAAGCTTTATAAGAGAAGGAAAGAGTTAGTCCAAGGAGCCGGTGTTCTGGTCTTTGAGGTGCCATCAGCCAATGGGAGCAGTAACCGGTGATGTAATGCTCTTAACTCCTCCATCCTTGAGGACTTGAGGTTGGGGATTTGTGGGGGTTTGGATTTTTCTCTGGCCTATATTGAAGTAGATTTTTCTCTCGAGCTATTTATGTCCTGTCACTTAAGTTTAGGTTTTCTCAAGAATGCAGGGATGCTGTTTTTAAGTCAGGATTCAGAGAAGAGCCAGACAAGCAGGATAAAACAGCAAGTGTGACAGCAAAGTTTTTGCCTATAATCCAGTGTGGAGGTTTTATGTAGCTTCCAGAGACAGAGAGGAGAGAGAAAGAGAGAGAGAGAGGAGAGAGAGGAGAGAGAGAGAGAGAGAGAGATTTATTCACGCGATCTCTTTCCTTCCTCAACCTGAGATGACCTCAAACCCGAAGCTGCATAGATTCATTCCCCGGCATTTCTCCTTTCCTTCATCTCTTCAGTTAATCTCTGGTGCTAACGTGGAATCAGATGCTCTGCCATTCCAAAGTAACCACAAGTCCCATTTTGCCCAGGACAGAGGGTTTCCCAGAAACAGCACTTCCAGCACCAAAGCTGAGCGTGTTCCCGGCTGTACTGGAAAAACAAACCGAGTTGCTACTTGTTAAAAGAACATATTCCCTTTCCCAATGGCTTGTAGTTCTCATGCTCACTTTTCTATTATCATTTTATCTGTGGTCCTCAAAGTAAAGTTCCACTTTTTAAAGAAAATTAGTGAATATTAGAGAATTTGCTGAAGATTTGATTAATGGGTAGGTGCTGGAATTTACAATGTATTTCCCTAAAGAATAAAATTAGATGTGCTATCTTTCTTGCTTATGGAACAACTAGATCTTTTTTACTCCTCTTTCCCCAGATTTTCAGGGCCACCACCACTTTGAGATCATTACACTAGTTTCTCTTTCGTGTATTGGGAGTATCTGGCTTTGTTATTACTCCTTTCTCCAAATATACACCTGTATACACTAAGTATGTTTAAGAATGTGAAAGACATTATATCTAGGATAGATTTTCTTTGTAGTCAACAAACAAAGTATTTTGGACTCAATACTTTTAGAAGAAATTTGGGGTTATAGAAACATTTCTTTTAAAAAATTAAATTTAAAATAAATATGTATTTATGATTCACAGTATTATTTATTTATTTAGTTAGTTATTTATTTACAGTATTTATTTATTTATAACATTTGTTTTTTACACTACCAGTGATCCTGTACTCCTTGACTGAATAATACTGGAAACTATTTTCTACACACACACACACACACAAACAAACACACAGACACACAGAAGTTTGTTGTAGAAAGCTGAACTGGCAACATAGCTCTGATATATGATTGTACACTACATAAGTGACCCATGCAGCTAGCTTATCCTTCCCAATAACTGTCTCTCTCCAGACCCTATGTCTTCAGAGGACTTACAATCATGCACATGCATGTAGTGCTTGAAGGTTTGTACAAGTCAGTATGTGGGCTTATTAAGCCCACATGAGCCCAGTATGAGCAGTAGCAGGAATGATGCTAACAATTAACAGGATGATTGATGTGATAGAGAATATTATTAAGGGCTCCAGAGGTAAGAGGATTCATGGAGGATATCAGACTTAAACAAAGCCTTCTGAATTGTCAAAGCCAGTTAAATTTTATAAAGATCATTAAACCGTACTCCAGTCATGGGCACATTCATCTATATGCATGCAGTTCTTTAGAAAGTACTTAACATTACAATGGTAAATATTTAAATGATAAACATTTTACAATGTACTTGTTACCATAAACAGTAATTTTCTGCTGTAGACTTCTCCTAATTCTACTTTTATTTAGCTTTTAGATGTTTCCATTAATATTTTTATTAATGCTATTTCTTAAAAAGCAAATTTATACTCTTATAATTTTTAAAGTTCCTTTCTCTTAACTACTTACTTTGTAACAAAAATTTAGTACTCAAAAGACCACAATCACTACCACATACACACAATCAGACATACACATTGTATGGTTTCATTTCTCTTGTATCATACCTACATCCTTGAATAAACAGTTCTTTTTTCTTTTTATTTTCTTGTTTTTCTATTTATTACCATTGATTTCTCACTCTCTTTGAAAAATACACAACATTCCTAAGTTCACTTTCATGAAGACTCATTTGCCAAAAAAGTAAATCTGCCAATTTTCTTGCTGGGAGGGTCTTCCTTTCTTAATCCTGTATTCAACCAGTGCTTTCTGAGATGGCTGTTTCATCGGCTAGATTCACAGTTCTCTCCCTGGAACCCCTGTCCCATTACTTTAGCAATGTCCACTGTATTTCTTTTGTTGCCAAGGTATTCTTTCTTCTTTTGACTGATTTTGTGGAAGTATTTTGCTCTCTTTCCATCTATATTTTAGAATCATCTGATGAACTACCAAACTCCTCCTGGAATTTTAGATATGGATTACATTTAATATTTACATTAGTTGGTAAGAAAATAATATCTTAATAATATTGGGCCTTCTAATTAGTAAATATGATCTATCTTGCTAGAGTTTGGATTATAAATGTTTCCAAAAAGCCTGTGTGCTACTGGTCTGGTCCCCAGCATGGAGCTATTGGGAGAGTTTGGAGTCTTTAGGAGGTTGTGCCCAGTGGTATGTGTGTGGGTTACTGGGGTTATGCCCCCAAAGAGGATAATGTAACACTAAAACTTTCCTTATTCCCTTTTGATGCTGGGCATGCGATGAGGGTTTTTTTCTGTCATAGGCTCCTGATATGATGTGCTGCTTTGCAAAGGCAGTAATGAATTATAGACTGGAATCTCCCAAAACATGGGTCAAAATAAACCTATTCTCTTTGTAAGATGACTATCTCAGAAATTTGTTACAGAAATGGAAAACTAACTGACAATATACCTATAATCATTTAAGTCTTCTATAAAAGTGATTTTCCCTCATCAGTGTTTTATAATTTCTAGCATATTTCTTATATTTCCTAATAAGTATAACAAATATTTCCATATCTTATGATTTTTAGAGATTTAATGAATTTTATTGTTGGATTAATTTTAATTTTCAGTCATTCATTGCTGGTGCACAGAAATTGACTTGTGTATATGAACTTTGTGACCTTACACTCATTAAATTCTCTTATAAGCTCTATTAGATTGCTTACACCTTTTTTTGAAACTTTCTATTTGTCTCATTAATTTTATTTATTTATTTATATATTTACCACCTGTATAACAATGATTCTGTTTCCTTCTTTATTATACTGTCTATTACACTGCTGAGAACTTCCAGTAGGATGTTGAATAGGAGCGATAAAAATAATAATGAACGTGCACTTCCTTCCTGATCTTACATGAAGATAGTTCAGTATCTGACCATTAAGCTTGGTTTCTCTTATATGGGAAAGCCAAAGTATAAATAAATCAAATAAATTAAAGTGCAAAATAGAAGACTGATAATAGAAAAAAGGGAGATAGATCTTTTGCAAATGGGAAGGGAGACCAAGAGATGGAGGGAGAAGGAAAGAGGGGGAGAAAAAGAGTAAAAGATGAATTAAGCTGCATATGTACATGTATCAGATCCTCATGATGAATGTGATCAATATGCATGTGCAAACACATGCTAATAAAAGTGAAAATAGAAAAGATTGACACTATTTCTAGTTTGTTTAGTTGTGGTTAGGTGTCATGTATTAGTAAACTTGTCAATTAGTTGAAGGAAATTATTTAAAATTGTCTATTTGGGATATTTCCCCAATCCATTCTTTTCTATTTTCTCTTTCTAAATCTCTAATAGTTAAATATCAGCTTTTTAAAAGTTTCTTCGCTTTCTACATCTTTTTAATTTTTTATTGACATATAATTTATAAATTATAAAGTTCACTCATTTAAAATTTGATGATCTTTAGTAGTGAATTTAGAGTTGTACAGCCATCAGCACAATTCAACTTTAGAATATTTTCTTTATACCAAAGAGATCCTTCCTGCTCCGCTGCAGATAATCCTTATTCTCACCCCTAGATTCAGGCAATCCGTGACTGGATACTCAGTTTTTCTGGGACAATGCAGAGTAAAAAAGATATTTCCCCCTCTGAATTGCTTTATCATTTTTGCTTTAAAAATTGATCATATATAAGGATTTATTTATGTAATCTCAACTCTGTTCCATTTTTTCTAAGTGTATACTCTTATATCAGCTATTGCATGTCTTAATAATATTGCTTTAGAGTAAATTTTCAAATCAGGGGAATCTACTTAGTGAAGTTTTTCATGAATTTTTAGTCCTTTGCATATATATATATATATATATATATAGGCATACATATAAAGGCATATATTTATGTATATTTAACATCAGATTATTAATTTGTGCTAAAAATGTCTGCTAGGATTTTTGAGATGTGCGTGTTGCATCTATAGATCTGTAGTTATTTCTGCCACTCACTGTTCCCATTGTTAATACATTCTTTGTGACTTCTGTAAAAGTATTATTTTTATCTTTTTCACAAAGTTTTCTATTTTTTGTTTAGTATGAGTTTATTTTCATTTTATAATTACTTGGTATTACTGAGTTTTTAGAATATTTCTCAAAATTTCTGAAGTTTTTGTACTTGTAATTCTTCAAATATTTTATTAGTCCTCACACTTTTTCTTTTGACACTACAATTACCTGAATTTTAGAACTCTGGTTAGTGCCCAGATCTTTGGATGCCTTTTTTAAAATTTTTAAAACTATTTTTCAAATTCATTTTTGCCATTGCAATTGGATCATTTGTACTTTTCTATCAAGTGTACTTATCTTTTCCACTCTCATTTCTACTCTTCCATAAATCCCATTAAATAAGAATTTTATTTCACTTACTATGTTTTTATTCTAAAATTCCATTTTTTCTTTTTTATATCTTCTATCTCTTGGCTAAAATGTTTTATTTTTTATTTGTTCTAAGTATGTTTGTAGTTGCACATGAGACACATCAACAGCTACTTTAAAATTATTATAGATAATTCCAGTCTCTGCCTCACCTCTGTGTTGACGTCTGTTGATTTTTTTTCTCTCATTTATGATGACATTTTCCAGATTCTTAATTTGGAGAATAAATTTGCATTTCATTCTGGATAACTTTAGTACTATTTATAAAGCTCTAGCTTTTATTTCAATACTATGTGTTAGGAAACATTCAGCCTACTAAGGACCAGAATGTAGGTCTTGTCCCAATTTGGGGGGCTCTGGGTAAATTTAGTTTTCAAACTCTTGCAGTGCTATTCTGTTCTGCCCTGTGTTATACCTAGAGGATAATCTGAAACCTGGACATAATTTCATGCTATAGTTCTCTTCTCAAAACTTTTGTCACTCCATATGCTGTGTCATGGAAAGCAGGTAGAGGTTCCCTTACTTTTAGTCACTGGGTCATTTCTTACAATGTCGGACCATATGATATTACCTTTGGAGAGGATAAGGTGTGTTATCTCTTGGCTTTAGTATATAGGGATGATTGGCAAATTCTGAATGAAGAGATGCCTAACAGATTCGTGGGGTACATTTCCGAGAGTGTCCTGGGTGGTCATGGAGGTGTCAGTATGTGTATTAAATTTGTTCCCTTGCCCCTTTCCCTGTGACACTGTTCCCCTGCTCTGCTTCCCAGGTATAATTAACTAATCATCTTTGCTCTGCTTTGCTTTCTGCCATGCATTTATATCCTGCAGTCGTGGACCATGTACTGAATCCCCTAAAACAACAAGCCAAATTAAACCTCTTCTGCAGTAAGATATAGATGCACAATATGGTGTCTTCTCAATGATGGAAAATTTGCCTAACATACTCAGAGTCTCTGATGTATCCTGTAGGATAACAGTGAGCCATCACTCTTTCCAGTTCTTTAGCTAGAAAAACAGGCTTTACTCAAACCATTTTTTTCCTGCTCCTATTACCACTTCTGAGAAATGGATTGCTACATTATGCTGACCGGGATATATTGCAGGTCTCATCCTGTAGGCAAAATCTAACTCACTATCTAGTTTTGTAAATAAGTTTTTATTGAAATACTGTCATAAATATGAAACTATCTGGACTTTAATGAGAAATATGTGCTAACCTCTGTTATAAAGAGAAGTCAACGAAAGAAAGAAAAAAAGAAGAAAGAAAGAAAGAGAGAAAGGAAGAAAGAAAGAAAGAGACAGAAAGAGACATAGAGAAAGGGTGAAACTATTGAATTGTCCTTTGAGTCTTCATTTCCCTACTCAAGTAGTTTACAGAATTCAGAAATTTAAAATAAAAATAGATGGTACTTTTAAATTTAACTAAACTAGAAGAAATACAAAAACAAACAAATACAACAAAACAAATAATGCCTTTAGAATAATGAAAAATAGTAACAAATGCCTTTATAATAATTTTTAAAATGAGATTTAAAAAAGCTTTTTGTACAAAATAAGGATGGTTGAACACAAGACAATAAAATTTAAGAATATGTAATGGAAGTCCTTGAAAAGAAAATCAAATTTAAAAAGAGAATATTAAAATCTGTAATTCAAGAAATTTTGGATATAAAGATCTGAAAATGTATTTTGGAAGAAAATAACATGTATTTGATGGTATTGACTCAGAAAGATCAACACTAAAATGTTCTATTTATAGTATTTATCTTTAATGAAAAAGAACAAAACAGACTTTGATACATCTATGTGAAAATAATGATAAATTCTATGGGAATTATGGATTATACTAATTTATAATACCAACTAATGAACTTAGACTGCTATTTCTTTTGGTAGTTTTATATCAAATTAAATGTAGTAACATTTAAAATATTAAGGAAATAAAAATAAAATATTTTATATTATCAAAGCTAATTTTCAGATATAAAGCCACATACTGTACATATTATAATCACCAAGCAAAAATTCACAGTATAGTGTTACTCTGACACATTCCTAAGTAATAAAGTAGATAGTAAGCTTAAGGTAAGCTTAAGAAAACCAAAATGACTAAAATGGCATTACTATGAAAATATATAGACAGAGGGGAAATATTGTTATTATTTTAAGAGTTATTTTATAGCTCGGCATTTCTGGACCTTACATTGTGATCTTGAAACAGTATTTTCTGTGAAAGGAATCAGATCTTAACCTGAATCCAGGATGTCTAGTCTAGAATATTTTTGTCATTTCAGATAGCAAGAAAGCTATCAAAGGAGGGATCCATGTAAGAAATAAGGAGATGTTAAAGGATACAAAGTTTTAGTAGCATAAGAATAAGTTTTAGTGATCTATTTTACTGCATAGTGACAATAATAATGTATTAGGTACTTCAGTGTTGTCAAAAAGACTTTAAACATTCTCCACCACAACAAAGGTAAGTAGATGAGATAATGGATGTTAGTTTGATTTAATCTTTCTACTGTGCATAAATATATCAAAATACCAAGTTGTCAACCATAAATATTTAAGCAGTATTTGTCAATTAAAAATAAATTTCAAAAACAGTAAAACTACAGACCTTCTGGTAGAATCACTATCTGAAGTATACCTTGGCTAATAATTTTCCAGATACAATGAAATGCAATAATTTGTAGAGACTATGTTATGAATATGGATGAATAAAAATAAGTCTCCATTCAAATTATAGTGAAACAGCAGAACACAGAAGACAAAAATTAGATCTTAAAAATGGTAAGAGAATGTTAGATTTTTTCAAAAGAACAGACATTAAACAGTAAGATGATTTCTTAATAGCAGCAATATAATTCATGAAAAAACTTATGAGCAAATTCATATATTGACAAACTTAAGAATTCTTGTTTTAATTTTATGGATAACCAAAAAAAGAATAGAAAATAAAGCTCTGAAGTTCCCAAACCGGTAAAGGGGAAAATGTAAAAAGACTATCTAGTTAATACTGAAGATAAGAGAGAAAACTAGGAAATAAAGAATAAAAAATAAAATGAAAAGTATAACGACAGACATAAATTCATTTTATTGGTAATTATGTTAAATGAAAATGGATTAGGCCAATTAAAAGGTAAAATATGTAGACTTAAGTAAAAAAATAGCTATATTTATAGAAAAAAATAAATTTTAAGGATACAGGATCAAGACAGTGAATGGACACTAAAGAAATATGTATAGTGGTAAATATATATACATATATACATGTATAGGCATATATATGTGTATATAGCAGCGACTATAGCTAGTAATAATGAATTATATATTTCGTAATAGTTAAATAGTAGAAAATTTTCTATCCATAGATTTAGTATCCATGGATTTAAAAAACATCCAAACAAAAACATTCAAAGTAAAGAAAATTTGTCTGTTCTGAACAATACAGGCTTCTTTCTTGTGGTTATTCACTAAATAATACAGTCTATCAACTATTCACATTGTACACAGCTGCGTTAAATATTATAAGTAATCTAGAAATTATCAAAGTTTACAGGAGAATAAATGTGGGTTATACACGTGTACATCATTTCATACATGGAACTTGGGCATCTGCAAATCTTCTCTGTGAGGAAATCCTGATACCATTCCTCTGCAGATACAAAGGAATGACCAGAAAAATACATATCATTACTTAAACTCATTAATATCTGTCAAAAGACACTTTCAGGTAAAAATATGCACTACTATAAGGAAAATAGAGCATGTCACAAATTTCATTGACCAGAAAAATGTGACAATTTAAAAATTTATGTACTGATAACATTAACTGTAAATATATAAACAATCTGATAGATACGAAAAGAGAGATAGACACACTCACAGATATATGGCACATTAAAGATTTCTTAATAATTACATAACAAGCAGGCAAAGGAAACAAATGGTAAAAATACAGAAGAATTGAAAGACATTCTTGACAAACCAGACTGAATAGACAAATTTGACTCAATTCTACCCTGAACCTAGCAACAGCAGAGCACATATTGTTTTTAAGTTTTCATGAAAATTTTACTGAAGTCAAACACAGTAATTTTGAAGACATTTTGAAAGAGACATTTATACAGAGTATGTTTGCTGACCATAATTAGAATTATAAGAAACAAAAACATTTATACAGAGTATGTTTGCTGACCATAATTAGAATTATAAGAAACAAAAGCTAACCTGAAAACTCTCCTTTCTTTAAAAATGAAATAATTTACCCCTACTTAATTCATGGGTCTAAGAAGAAATTATAACTGGGAATATAAAATATATTCTATATATAATGCATAAAATACATTAAACTGAAAGTTATAAACAATCTTTGGTGACATACAATGAAGCCATCACTATATCCAAGGTCATTTAGATTTTCTTCTGTTATATCTAGAAACTTTATAATTTTATGTTTCACATATAGGTTTATGCTATGATCCAGGCTGAGTTTCCGTAAAAGGTTAAATGTCTACATACAGGGTCTTTTCTTGTTCTTTCTGCAGAACAAATGGGAAGTCATTTTGGTTTCATTTGTCATTGTTTTCCCATCCAACTGCCTTTGCATCTTTGCCAAAAATCAGTTGACTGTATTGCTATGGATCTGTTTCTGAGCTCTGTATTCTTTTTCACTGATGTATTTATTCTTTCACCAGTATCATACTGTCTTAGTTATTGTAGTTCTATGTAAAGTCTTAAAGTTGCATAATGTCAGTCTTCCTACTTAGTACTTCTTTTTACAATATTATGTTGGTTTGTCTGGTCTCTTTGTCTTTACATGTCAACTTTAGAATAAGTTATCAGTATACCCAAAGTAACTTGCTGGAATTTTAATGGGGCAAATATATATTTTCCAGGTAACAAAATTGCTTCTAAGCAGTGTGACTCTAAACATTCTCAGGTTCAGGGAGTGTGAGTGCAAAACTTTTTCTTCAATCATACCTACATTGATGCATTCTCTGACTTTCAAGTTGTGTAGACAATCTTAAACAGTTCCTTAAAATTCTCTCTGCCAGTTAATATGAAAACTTTTTCCAGATAGGGTTTCAAGTTGAGAACAATCATACTCCTACAAAATTTTATCAGTCAACTAGTATGAAAATCCTCCTTTTTCCCCTGTGCGTGTACAAACTGATGAAGTAGTTTCAGTGCACCACAGGGAAGAAATCATCTCAAGTCAGTTTTCCACATTTGAAGCTTGCTTTTAAGAGATCCATGGATTTCAAGGAGCCAGGATTTCTATGCCACAATGGAAGCTTAGCATATCTCTATCACTGCCATACGTGCTCCTCCCTCTCTAGCCTCTTTGTGCAAAATTAGATGAGAATTCATCATCTCAAATAGCTTTGTAAAGATGAAATAGACAATCCTGTGTTAAGACAATACCTAACCCTTGAGTAGAAGAGAGAGCAACAAACATTTATAATGGAATAGAAGAAGTTGAAGATAAGACTAAACGATCAAGAAAAAATATAACAATTCATAAAATTCAGAGATGGTAAAAAAGAGATCTGGGTGCCTGTTCTCAACTGAGGGCAACAGAATGATATATCAGAAAGGAGAAGGTGAGGTAGAGTTGAGATGTGCCCAACCATGTCAGAGTAGGGTCACATAGAGAGGTGACAATGTGGATTCAGTATTAACCTCTCTGGTAGAGGTTCAGACTTGCTTTTATCCACTGAAGAGTGATATAAAAAAATAATGAAAATAGAAGTTCCCACAAATGCAGTTGTGAGACTGACAACCCCTCCTTGGGTTGGGAGATTCTGTTATGGGGTGGTGGACTGAGGGGAAATCTGTGCAAGGTGGGGCCGGTGAGATGGCTCAGCGGCTTAAGCGCCTGCCCGGCAAGCGCGAGGGCCCGAGTTCGACTCCCAGAACCCACATACGAAAAAAGGGACCGGTGATATCGCTCAGCGGCACAGGCGCCTCCTGGCGCACGAGGTCCTGAGGTCGACCCCCGGTACCCACAAAAAAAAAAAAAAAATCTGTGCAAGGTGGAAAATTTCCACACCATAAGATAGTTTTAAAAGCTTCCACAATTCTTTTCTTTCTATAATACTGAAAAATAATGAATATCTAAAATGGTCTATATAGAATTTAAGTGCAATGCTTTAAGGAAAGAAGGAACACAATACTTTGTTTTAAGTATATTATGAGGAGTATCAGTTAAAGTCTTTTTAGTGATCTGGGTAATCATTATCAAATCTCATTTATTTATTTATTTTTGACTAGAGCTTTAATGGAGCTGTCTCATCAGAGTATCTGTTCAAGTAGAAGCAGCTATTTGCCCTGGCACTAACTGACTCCCATTTGAGGACCGGAAGTGTTATTTTTTGTTCCTTCACATTTCATAGATTTGTTCACTTGCTTGTCTTCATCCTAAGTTCATCCTTCTTACGTAACTCTGCTCAATTAACTTTTTTTAGATCCTGTATGCTGAGAAACATAATCATTAAATGTATTAAGAACTGTTGGTTGATTATAAGCTTCCAGAGTATGTCTATGCAGTATCGTGTCCCCTGCCTTTCCTCACTGGTATTGCTCCCCATACTGCTTCCCAATCAACACGAACTAAGCATCATATCCTGCCACACCCTTCGAATGTGAAGTTTCTGCCATGGAACCAGCTAACCGTGGCTGGATCCCCTGAAGCTGTGAGTCAAATTCAATATTTTCTTCAAGTTGTATGTGTCAGTTACTCTGTCTCCATGACAGGAGAGCTGCCTAATACCAAAAATTGGAAATGGGAGTGGGTCTGTTGCTGTGATGCACCTGACCTTGTGGTTTAGTAGCCTATAGAACTGGTTCCTGGAGGAGTTTGGAAAAGTTTGGAGACGTGAGCTACTGAATCCCTACAATGCTGCAGCAGAGCCTGTTGGGTGATTCTGGTTGAATCTCTGAACACCAGCATTCTGATAGGATTAAAGAAGGTAGGAGGCCGGTGAGATGGCTCAGTGGCATAAGCACCTGCCCGGCAAGCGCGAGGTCCCAAGTTCGACTCCCGGAACCCACATACGAAAAAAGGGGGCGGTGATACCTCTCAGCGGCATGGGCACCTGCTGGCACGCGAGGTCCTGAGGTCGACCCCCGGTACCCACAAAAAAAAAAAAAAAAAAAGAAGGTAAAGACAAGGCTCAGGAGGTTTCTGTTGGGAACGAAGACTTCATTGGCCATTGGACAGGTGCCACATATGTTGCACTCTGGCAAAAAATTTATCTACATTTGGCCCATGCCCTTAGACTGTGTAGGAGACTAGGATTAAGTGCTGTGGACTAATTGATTTGGTGGAAGATATATATATATATTTTTTGTGGGTACCGGGGGTCGAACTCAGGATCTCGTGCACCAGCAGGCACCCATGCCACTGAGCAATATCACCGGCCCTTTTTTCGTATGTGGGTACCAGGAGTCGAACTCAGGACCTTGTGCTTGCCAGGCAGGCACTTAGCCACTGAGCCATCTCACTGGCCCCTGGTCGAAGATATTTTGAGGCAGTCTAAAATTCAGGGTGTTACATTGTTACTGTTGGCTTCATTTAGTGAGATAGGTAATAAGAACTGGGGGCAAAGGGTGAGATACAAAATTTTGAAAAACTTAAATTACCATATAGAAAGGTGGACCCAAAGGAGGAGTGGTGCTGAAGAGATTAGCACTATTAAAAAGAGACCAAATATTTTGTGCAGTGACAGGAAGGAAGATGCCTTGAGGCATCTCAAAAACCAGCAAGGACCCACATATAACAGGCTCAAGGACACAAGAGTATCAGCCTTTCATTTGAGAAGAGAATTTCTGAGCGTCCTGCTCAAGAAGTGCCTGCCAGGTATTGGTTTTCCAGGATTTATTCACTGTGCTGCACCATAGCCATGGTCCAAAGGTGTGTGTCTACTGCGTCCATTGACAGCAGGCTTTGGCTTCCTCCTCGTGTTGCGGGTTGTTTAGGTATGCAGAATGTGTGCTCATGGGTACTTCCAGCCAGATTTCAAAGGAAGCTAAGATGCCCCTGTGAGGGGGTTGCATAAAGTTGTGAGAATGAAGTCCAAGGTGCAGTGGAAACGTCAGGAAGTTGGAGATGCCAGGAATGTGAGACATTTGCCAAGGAAAGCCATAAGGTGCTAGCAGAGCCAGCCCCACAGAGAAGCCATTTGGGAGCAACGAGCAAGGCCTTAGGGGTGGGGCTGCCCAAGCTCTATGCAACTGATGTCTCTTCATTGTGTGAATTAGATAGACATGGACATGCAGAGCTTAATGTTTGTTCTGATGGGTTTTGGTCCTGCTTTGGGCCAATTCTTTCTTTTTTCTAATTCATAATATTTTATCTCTTAAATTCTCCCTGTTTTTTTTTACATTTATTAGTACATATTTACAGTATATAGTGATTATGTTCACTGTACAGGATTGGTACATGTCATAACACATTCACTTCTTTCCCTCCCTCCCTCCCTCCATTCTCCCTTTTATTTTTCCAGCATCAGATTCATTTATTTGTAAGATGTTATAAAGTTAAGTATCATATATACAGATCAAAAACCAGATATGCCAAAGAACCTATAAAACATGTAAGACAATTTACTAATTCAAGGCACAGTTTTAGATATATTGTCCACACTGGACTAAAATATCTTTTTTTCTTTCTCTTTTTTCCTATAATATATTTTTTATCCAATACGTAATCTGTTTTCTATTTCTCTCTCCCCCCCATTGAATTTTATTCAATATATAATCAGTCTTTTATTATTGTTGAGTTTTTCATATAAAGGAAACTATGCTATATTTAAACTTATGTGTCTGAGTTACTTCACCTAGTATTGTGGTCTAAAGGCATATCCATTTTCCTCAAGTTTACCTTTTTTATGGTGGAGTAGTACTCCATTCCAATTCTTTTCTATACACCATTTCTACCTTTTGGATTAAGAATGTTTACCCTGTATCATTATCCCTTGGGATTATACAATTTTTTTTTTAAATTTGTATAGAAGTTTACAGCTAAGAGTGTGCCTTGAGTCTCAGAAGAGATTTCGACTTGGACTTTTTAGAAATACTGGGATTGTTGAGACTTTGTGGGTGGGGTTATTGTGGTTTAAGCTGTATGCAATTATCTTATTAGGTGGAATTATTAATTTATCATGTTATTTGGAGATTAAGTATGGTTTAAGGAGATGCATTTGGGTGTCAAATTGACAAGGGGTGTGAGAGTTAAGCTTTATTGTTAACTTCATTGCCTAGTGAGTCGCCTAAGGGATTAGCAAAGCACACTTCTGGGTGTAGTTGTTTGCGCCATGAAGCCATGATCTTGGGGTCTGTATCTGGTCTCTCACTCCTTCCTTGGTGGTGGTATTGCCCTTCTGTGCTTCCAGGTTGCCATGAACTAAGCAACTCTGTTCCTCACACTCTTGCAAGGCTTCCTAGATAGACCTGGTGCCATACTTTCAGATAAAGTCAATACTTTTTTCTTTAAGGCTGCTTTTGCACCCAATCCAGCTTGTTATGGAAGGAGGTTCATGGGGATCATTGATAAGGGACCCAGTCTAAACAACAAGGAAGACATCATTGAATTTTTCTAAGACCTTCATGTGAGGATAGAAGGTAGACAGAAAGGAAAAGTTAAAACTAGAAATAGCAATTCTCAACTCTGCAGACAATTAGGTATTTAAACATTTATCAAATAAAAATATATCCATGATGATTACAGTAATGATGATTTTTTCTGGATTTATGATTTCCAGAACCTCTGAGTGGAAGTGCAGCCTCTTCTGTACTCTTCAGTACGTTTTTCAGTTTCTTTCCACTTCCTTAATTTTTCTTCTTCTCATTTGCTTCTAGTTTTTTTCAGCCTTAAGAAAATTAAACAGACTCTTATATTACTATTGATTGATTGGCTGACTGATTATTAATGTATTATTTTAAACTCTTTTGATGCCAGTATTGCAAATGTCACTGAGTTGGGTACTGTGAAGGATACAGAAATAGATAAAGACCTGCGGTTGAGGAAGTGTAAAATGCAGAGTTATGAGGGTTTAATGGAAATGAGGGGAAGGGGTACAGCTTTCCGTTTCCCCTGAGGTACAAACATGCAGAATACAGCCCATAAATATATTTATTATTCAAAAGACATAACAAGCCAGAAATCTTGTTTTTCCTACTTTTACTTCATCTGCTGGATATCTGCCTTTCTAATATTAAGCTCTTGATAAACATAATTAGTATAAAAATATCTGGCTTGATTGCAAAACACCATATTATATCCTTATTTTTTTCACCAACATCTCATGACTTCTTACTGTGAGTTTACTTGGGATATATCTTGGTATTCAATGAGTTGGGAGGCCTGGTTTCTTCCATGAATAATACAAAACCTCAAAAAGATATTCCCAGAAACTCAACCATCATTAGAATTATTCAAAGAATGAAAACTTCTCCTGAAAGGAATTCCCAGTAGCTCATTTGCTATGTAAACAAATCTCTTGTCCTGAAGGTATGGTTGAAGTATATAAAATATTAAAATGTTGATACCTGGTAGATTCTAGGAAAAAATTTAAATTTACAGGCAAGCATTTCCTGGAGCAGGGGGAAACCCTTATGGTTCAATGAATCTTACATTAAAAATAAGACAAGGTAAGATAAATTAGCCCAGAGGATAATGTAGGCATATATTTTATGCCCAATATCACCAGAGCTACAGTACTGAGACCCCTTTCCTCCTCTGCAGTTGTGGAAAATGAGGACTATCTACCAATCAATATATGTAGATGCAGCTAATTTGTATCACTGAATGGAAAGTAAAAGAGAGGTAAGGAAGAAGATAAATGAAATATGGAGTTTCGTGATGACAACTCATCATTACAAAATTTGTCATTTGTTGAGTCCTTTCAGTCCAACAATTACTTTGTGGGGACCTTTATGTCCATTGCCTTATTTAATCCTCTAATTTAGTTTCTAATTTTATTACTAAAAGGCAGTAGCATTGGAAGCCCAGATGAAGCCAGTGTCAAACGAAGCGGTATTTTTTTTAGGAGGCAGATAGCAGACAGCACTGGAGACTAGGCCTGCCCCATTCAAGAGAACCAGGCCTGATATCTTGTACTCTGAGTAACTAATTTAGAGATAGCAATACAAAATGTATTAACCATTGTTACCCTCCTATTATGTTGTTTTGAATTTTTGTTATTTTTTTTCTCTTTACAATAAAAATTAAAAAAAAATAAAAAAGAGAGAGAGAGCGAGATCCAGGCACTGAGTATTTAAAACTTGGTCTCCAAACCTAAACTTCTTTCTAAGTGAACAGTGCTGAAAAGTGCTGGACGAGCCATCAGAGGCTCCAGCAAAATAATTTCAGAGAAGAACTTTCACAGAGACAACCAGAATGTGTACAGCGACTGAGAAAGCAGGCTTGGTGGAGTTTATCCTCGCTATGACTGGGTTTGTAGGGCGACTGGATTTCACCAGACCAATGAAACTCAAGAAATCGGAAGATTAATTCCAGATGTCACATGTGATGGCACTGAGCCCTCTGATACTCTAATACTATGCCACTGACTTTCAGTGTTTGACAACAATTTGAAAGAATGCATTATCATTTTCTAATCAGCAGTATCATCATCACCAGAAGCAGCAGCATAATTATCCATCTTAACCAATAGAGCATTTGGGGTTCAGATAAATTGGGTAACTTACTCAAGGTCACTAATTGATTATAGAGAAAATTCTCCAAATAATCCAGCCACTTATCCAAGCAAAAACACCAGGCTTCTTCATTCATATAATAACCTAGAATTTATAGCACACCTGTTATGTTCCAGCCACTGTGCTATTTGGTAGGTCTTAGGTTCTCAATAAAAGTTGGAACATTTTTGGAGAAAGACATGACTAGAAGATTAGTGAAGCACAGTTCTGGGTATATCAGTAAATTATTGACATGTAGGCCAGCAAACTGAGGGGAAGTAAAGGCCTATCCCAGTCATCAGTGGCACCAAACAATAGTAGCCCAGATAGAATTAAAACGTGAGAGAAGGAAGTGTGTCCATTTTTAAGAAATCCAGTCTTGGGGCTGGTGAGATGGCTCAGCGGTGTAAGCGCCTGCTTGGCAAGCGCGAGGGCCTGAGTTCGACTCCCGGAACCCACGTACTAAAAAAGGGCCGGTGATATCGCTCAGTGGCACGGGCGCCTGGTAGCGTGCGAGGTCCTGAGGTCAACCCCTGGTACCCACATATGAAAAAAGGGCGGGTGATATCGCTCAGCGGGACGGGTGCCTAGTGGCGCACGAGGTCCTGAGGTCAACCCCCGGTACCCACAAAAAAAAAAAAAAAGTAAGAAATCCAGTCTTGAGAGAAAGTATCCTTTGCTGGTGACCCCGCTAGACATCAGTTTCCGGTGAGCTTCCAGGCCTTTGACCTTGGACTGGTGCTATATGCTTGGTTCCTCTTGTTCTGCAGCTTCCGTGTTCTTGGGCTGAGCAGCTGTTGGATCCTGCCATTCTCCACCATGCAGATGGCTACTGTTAACTCTCCCACCTCTTAGTCTGCAAGCCTACTTAATAATGCCCTTGCATAATTATGCATATATTTGCTATTGATTCTGTTCCTCTACTGAACCCTAGGTCATACAAATGACCTAGGTCATGGTTGTATTTGAAGTAAGATGTTTTATAGCAACTCCAGAATTAAGGAAGTGTCTCCTGAATGAAGGTTGTGATGTTTCCTTAGTGTTCAGTGCAGTTTAGATGTCATGGTACAGCATAGAAAAGGACAATGTCTGACAGTCTTATGGACATATGGGAGCAGAAGGAGGTTGGGTTTTGCTTCTAAGGACATGGGAAGAACACTCAGAGGGCCCATATTATAATTGACAAGTATGTAGTTAATGGTAAGGAGTCAGATAACGGAGTGGGGGGGGGATAAATCTCGTACAAGTACGGTTTCATTTTGTGGACACTTGCTGTTGTACATGGAGCAAACATGACCTCATACCTGTAGTAGTTGCTAACTGAGAACCTATGGAATAGTGAGTAGAGCCGGGCCCTGGAAGCCAGGAGACCCAGGTCTCTAAGGAAATGGCTAGATTATTTCATGGAGTGTTCATCTCTCTGTCTGATGCTAGGACCGATGATGTTTACGTGTGTGCCACAGGCATGCTGAAACCCGTGCATTACACACAGTTCTCATTCCCCACACTGGCCAAAGCTCAGCCCTTCCCTTTCCACCCTACAAAGCATAGGGGAATCTAAATAAGGTGTGTAGCTCTCAAAAGATTGTTTTAATTCATTTTCACTTATATGTCAAATAGGTATATACAAACTATAAATAAATATGGAACACTCGTAATGACACTGAATAAAATGATCTATAAAATGTCTTCCTGAGATGGTAAATCTATCTCCTATTCCATCGTATTTCAGATCCATTAATGTGGACATTCTTCAGTGGAGGAAGTAATAAGAAGGCAATAAAGAGGTCAAGACATTTAGCATGATGCTGTGAGTTCATACAGATATTAGGGGTGGGAGGACACAAGTTCAGGGCGCGAGGCTGTGTTGCATAAACAGTGCATTATCGCACAGCCAGTACAGATGTACTGTGCAACAAGAAGATTCTTCCTGTGACGTTCATCTGAATTTTTCACAGGAGGAATCTACTGGATAAAGTGCCAGTAAGCATAGTGTGCATCTCCTTTGTTCAAACCACCAGCATACTGCTCCCCAGTGACAGAAAGCATGACGTGGACATCTTCCGAGCTCTGCAATGTTTGGGGGGGCACAGAGGGGTTAGTCACTCTTTCTCCAAAATAAAATGGTTCTCAGGAAAGAGAAAAAGTGAAAAAACAAAACAAAACAAAACAAAACATATAAACCAAAAGACCTCATCCACACCCACTTTCTTAGTTTCTGCTTCAAATAGAGCCCAGGAAATCACACCACCCTCAGTCCATGATACCCTTTAATGCTTTGTCAGTGGATCCAGACACTCCAGTAATATTTTCTCTCCTTTGTTTTCTCTACACTCTCAACACCCCAAGAATGCAGTAAGTCAGTGGTACTCAACAAGGAAGAAACGTGGAGGCACACATTCTTTCAGGGACTGCTCATTGTTGAATGGAGGCCAGGGAGAACTACTGCCAGGGTTGCTCCAGCACAAACTCATTTGCAGTATTGGCATCAAAAGTAAAAGGCTAGGGAAGCTGTCCAACTTCTCCTAATCTTATACCTGGGACACCCTCCCTGGGGTGGGACATCTCAAACTGAACTCATGCCTTTCAGTGGGGTCAGGAGATTTTCACAGGGGAAATGTGACTTTCACTTCTGACAAGCAACGACATCGCTTGATCGGCACGTAATTCTTAGGAAAAAAAACATTTGGCTGAGCTAAATGGAAAAGCATCAGGCACAGACAGATTAAATTTTCCTTTAAATAAACATGGCCTTTCAAAAAGGCAAGAAAAACGTTTGGAGCAAAACATGCTGGGCATGAAAAATTCAGATGAAATATCTACCCGTCCTGAGTGAGAACAAGATTCCTCCTCTGCTAAATCACAGAAAACGCTTTAAAGGTATTTGTGCTTCGGGCAGAAGTGCGGCTAACACCACCCCACACACTCAAGAATCTCAGAATCTCCGCACGCGGGGGTTAATTAATTGGCCATTATTTGGGATACTGGAAGTTTGCCCAGTCTTCAGCTTAACTTGAAAGATGACAAAGAAATTCTTTTCTCTAAAAACACAGCAGTTTCTTCAATGTTAAATGCAATGGCTATGTTCTAGTCTGAACACATTGCATGATAAAACATGCAATCAGTGCTGATCAGTTTGCTTCTGAAAACTTCATAAAGCTTTCTATACAGTTTTCTTGTAAATGTGTCTCAGTCTTCATATTTCTATTTCTATTATTTGCCCTTTTTCTTCTGTCCAAAATTCACTTCATTTCCTCTATTTTTTACTGCGGTGACCTAAATGAAAAGGCCAAGAAGAACCTTTCAAGTTCCATTTCCACTGCAGATCACAGTGAATTAGCAAGTCTAAACACCTCTACGTTTTCCTCAGTTGCATGCTGTGCTTCAATAAACATCTGTTAAATAATTTGATATATATCAGCCACAGATCTGTATATTAGAGATTCTGGAGGGAAACAGGCGATGTTCTTTGGAACTTCCTTCTAGTAGGGAAAGGAGGTAATGATGAACCAATGAGCAAAATGATTGCATATACAGATACCTTATGAAGATGATAAAATAAGGTATTATAACAGTGAGTGATTTTCTTGTCCTCTCCACACAGATCTGCATAATGTGAAGGAGTGAACTACAAACATATTCAGAGGAAGAGCTGCCCAGGCAGAAAGAACTGGGGTTGCAAAGGCCTGGGAGCAAGAAATCAGTGGTGCTTAGGACCTTGGCTGGAGCATGATGGGATTGTGGTTTCAGAACTTAACATTCTGAGAAAACTGGCCAATAAGATGTGATAAGTTTCGATTAATTTTAAATGCAATGAGAAAACAGTGAGTAGTCTGGGAAGAAAAATAACAAAAATCAAAATTTTATTTTTTAATATATGAAAAATAAGCCAAAGAATTAATGGTGATTTGGTTTAGATGGTAATTGTGGAGAGAAGCTAATAATCTCTAAGTGTTAGGAAGTTGTGGGTTGATATAATTTGCTGCTTAATTGGATACGGAATAGGAGGTAAATAGAGAAATCAGTGATGAGGCCCAGGACTCTGCACTCGATGGCCAGCTGTCAGGGACCCCTCGCTCTTACGGCTTCACCATCGTCTCTCATTTAGGGCTCTGCCACAGCTTCTGTCTGCCAAGCTACAGTCTTGGTCCTTTAAAATCTACACTCATGGCTTCCGGGTTGATTCACAGAGGAAACAGTCTACCTTCATCACTCCAATGCTCATCACTTTTCAATGTTTCCTTCTTATTCAGAAGAAATGACAAATTCCTTTACAGAATGTTCTGTGACATGGGGGCATAATTCTAAGATGGACTCCAAACTTCCGCACCGTCGTGTAGTCAGCCTATGTAATTCCTTCCCTTTCGTGTGCCTGTGAATATGATGAATGCCATTCCATGAAGAGTTAATGCTTTCTGCTAATGGGAAAGGGCACTGGGTGGGCCTGACTTTATCAGGTGAAAATTCATAAAAGAGCACTGGCCTTTTTTGATAAGGCAGACTCTCCTGCTCACCTTAAAGAAGAAAGCCGTCATAAGTGTTATGGAGGACAATGACCCAAGACATGGATGGGATACCAGCCCCGTCTGACATCTTGGTTGCAGCCTATGAGACCATAAAACAAGGTGCCACAAAGCCGTGTTGGAATTTTGGACCCATGGAAGCTGAGAGGAAATACATGTATGCGGTTTCAAGTGACTCCATTTATAATTATCTCCTTTATCAAGGACAGCAGCCCTAGGAAACTAATGCAATAACATTCACATCTGAACCCTCCTGATATTCAACTTTATCATTCCCGCTGACTGACCTCAACATTTAAATTTCAATAGTACCAAGTGATTTGCAGATTCTTTCCAAAATCTAGCTGTTTTTGCTCTCATATCCTTGGAAGTACTGGCCCAGCTTTCTAGAATTTCTTCCATCTCTCCACCATCTAATCTTTATCTGGAAACATTCATTTGGGAGTGTTTAGTTCATGGCTCACCTTCATCTATTTATTCACTCTTCCAATACATATTTATTGAGCATCCATTTTGCAGCAGAGGATGCAGAGTGATAAACAGATATCTCTACCTCCACCCTTAATTCCATTATATTTCAATAGGAGACAGAGCTTTAAATAATCAGGTGAATGTTTAATTACAATTAAGGTAAAACCTTTACTAGCAAGATCAGACCAAAGAATAACAATGGCTGTTCCACATATCCTTCCCATTTCTACCTTCCCCACCATTTTGCATCCTCTCTCCATAGACTGACTGAAAGCATGCTGAATTTGAGGATGTACTCTTATTCATCTCTGTATACTTAGTGCTCAGAACATGTGCCTGGCCTTTTGTGTATGCCCAGTTATGCTTGTTGAACAAATGGATATTACATCTGTCAGTTCCTGTTGGTCCTTTGTGGTGGATTAACTAATGGTCAGCTTGTAACACTGAACTGAATCAACGTGGTGCTGGGTGTGGAAGGCCCACCTGAGGATTGGTTCCAACAGCATAAAAAGAGAACTGGAGGGGAAGATGGTGTGCTGTTGATTCTCCTGGAGGAGGTTGTCAAGCTGGTTTTCCTGATATGAACTCAGCTGTTCTCATCATCCGAGGAGCTCAGGTCCTCGTTGTCACTGAGGATGGCTGTAGTTTTTTCAGGGGACCTCTGGTCCTTATCTTGAGGATGGACTCTTATTCATCTCTGTATACCTAGTGCTTTAGTTCCAAGCATCATTTCATAGTGCTCCAGTGCAGATCCCTCAGCCTGCTGGCACAGATATTTCATCCCACTGTCACAGACTTTCTAGCTTCCGCCACTGACCTTTGGGCCTTCCCAGTGCGGATCCTTGATACAGACTTTCATGAGACACTGTCGTGGACTGTAGGCCTCCAGCTGTACTCATTCAGGACATTGCCATGGGATCCAGGTCCTCAGCTGGATTCTTTGGGTCTCTAGTGTGTGGACAGACCTCCCACACTCTTTTGCATTTGACTCTTAGGATGAATATTATATAATAATCCTATAAATAATGTGTCCTGTATTAAATCTTTTCCCTTGTAAATCCTGACTACAACACCCCTGTGAAAGCAACAACAAAACATTACAATACCAAAGCAATGTAAAAAAAAAAAAATCCCAGTTTCACCTTTTTCTTGAATCACGGATGATCTAGATTGGGGATTTGCTATGCAACAGCGGGACGTTAATAAGCCAACTCTTCCAGGCACTGCTCTAACATGATCGAGAAGCCTCCTTGATGCCCTATATGAAACACCAACTTGTCTCCCTGGTCTTCTAATTGTAGTCACTTGTGCATTTCTAGTAGCCTCTTCGGCCATTTCAGCCACCTGGGGCTTATTTGTCATCTAGTTCTTTCTAATCCTATTCTCCATTGGCAATGTCTCTCATGCAAGTTCTTATCATCATAGGCACTGTCAATTTTGAGTCCTCCAAACAACTTTGAGCATCTTTTTATGTTGAGGTAATGCATACCCTATCTTTTGATTCTTAGTAGGAGATAGGTACTCAATTTCCCAGCTTCCTTTGCAGCTAGGGCACACTCATATAATCCAGGTTCTGTCAGTCAAACTGTAGTCCTGGTTTTGAATTGGAAGATAGTAATTTAAAGAAGCAGACCCCACTCACAGTCCTTTTAAGAGATAGCAGTGGTAGCTGCATTCAGTTTCCAGGGGTAGTAGAGGCGAAGGGTGTAGCAGAAGCATAGATGGCTGGATTCTGCAGGGTCTGTGCCTGGCCAAGGTACCAGGTTTTCTCCACTAGGACCAGCTGTATGCTCTTTGTGTGTGTGTGGGGGGCATCCTTATGGGCTGCATAGCCTACAGATCCTGTGATCTACACAAAGAATCATTTGCCATTTAGTTGAAAGAGCAGACATCCCAAAAGCTGCACTTGTCTCTATTGTTGCCCACTATCCACATGGCCATTCCCCCTACTCACTGTACTGCACGTGCAGAGGCATACAAGAGAGCAGATGCTTCGAGTCTAATAAATACTAATGTTTAGCAGTTCCCCTTGGGATCCAATTGTTCACTGATGCTATCCACACTCCAGTTGGTCTTGCCCCAAAGCCCTGGCTCAACCAGTCTTCTCTACACCAGCTGTGACCCTCCTCCAACATGCTCAGCAGCAAAAGACTTATTGGTACACAAGTACTATGCTACAGATCTCTCAGGTGGGGAGCTAAGCAGCCAGACTGGGGCAACAGTTTCTTCTGAGGAGTGCAAGATTTGCCCATTCCCACACATCTCCCTAGAAAGACAACTCACTGTGGTGGCCTCATTAGCAACTGCTGCACAGTTCTGCTGCCAAGGAAACTACATCCTTATTGATACCCAGTGCCAGGGCTTAATCAAAACTGGAAACAGAAAGGAAGTTATAAAGCAAACAGCTTATTTTTTTCCCCTACACCATAATCTCAGCAGGCACATGATATTGGCAGGTAGGCTTACTCATGCAATTACCCACACAACAAGTGGATGTCAGAAAGCAGGGCAGGATCCAGTGTGGTAGATTGCATCCACATAGGAGCTCATCATTTTCAAAAGAGAGGTGAGTCCCTCAGCAGACGTGACAGTCTGTCCTCCAGATGCAGAGCTCCAAGCTGAGGTGGGGACACAGAATGCTCTGAGAATTCATGGGAGTGTCGAGATGCAGTTCTACTCACACCACTACATTAAGCAACCTTCTCAGTATTTCCATGTCTTTGTAAAAATATTATCACCTGTCTTTGAATTATGTACAATAAGATGTAAATGAATTCAAGATACCAAGTGTAATGCTAAACCATGTTACTTAGCCTGATTTAGGTATCAAACCAGTTCCTCTCTCCTGGCCTCCTACCAGAGCATTTTCATAACTAAGGGAAACAGTGTTGGCAAAAAGGGCCGGCACTGGCCCTTGGAGTGAAATCTAAGTCAGCACTTGTTCTGCCACTTCCTGCCTCTGAATCTTAGGGTGAGTTACTCCTCAAGCCTGAGTAGCTTCCTTGTAAAACAGAGATTTCAGTGCACACTCCATGAGGGCTCTGGGGATGTGCCTGGAATATCATTCATTGGTCATAGGCTGTCATTCATTGTTGGCAGAACCAATTGTGGCAGAATCTATGGCCAACTCTGTTAAAAAGTATGGAGTTCTAGAAACTTACTTCAGGGAGAAGAGAAATCATGGAGAATACATTAGCTGAACTGCTCCCCTTTCTGTCTTCAGCTATGGCAGACATGGTACTGTCAGCATCTGGGTACCCACATAAACAGCTGTCTACATGAAACAAGGCAGGAGACCCATCTTCAATAATGAAGATAGAATACATTAATTACAGCATGGTAAGTAACTACCATATAAAATACAACCATTATATGATTGTTATTACTTTTACTACATTATTCATGCTGATATAAATATAACAGCCTGCTAGTCATCAGTGTCATACTGTTTTTATAGAGAAGGAAAATGGAGCTCAGAGCATTTAATGGCCTGATGGCCAAACCTCTAAAACACCAGAATAATGGCTGGCAATGCATGAAAAGAGGTCAGCAGGTTTGCCAATAGGGTAGCTTCATGGCTGAGCTCTGTTTTAATTTTGATTTCCCATTCCACTGATGCCTTCCTAGCCTGTCAGCCTTATAATGTGGCAGAACAGGTTACAACACAATGCAGAATGAATGCAAGAGTCCCTAAGTGGTTACCCCGTCCCAGGATGTCAAACGTGGTGCCCCTGTTCCGTCATTTGAACCTTGTTTTTAGAATTTTGAAAACAACATTTAGTTCCAAATCTTTGTGATGATAACATATACAACTTAAGAGCAATTTTTCCAACTAAAATTCCATATGAAATGGGCAAGATGGCTTTAGGTTCTGAGATATTTTCCTTGCTTTTTTCAGTATATTATACAACCTCTTGTTATCTGCGGATACACATAAGTGTCTAAAAAAGAAATGAGAAAGAGTGGTTAGGAGGCAGAAAACATGTAAGGTAAAGGCATGGTTTTCAAATTTATAATCCTTAAAGACTTCCTTTCTAGACCTACTAAGCTTCTTGAGCTTGTTCCTTACTCCACTCCATATATATATATATATATATATATATATATATATATATATAAACTTTTTTATATTATGAAGAAGAAATCATACTTCACCTCTGATAAATACAAAATATATAATATGGATATATAAAATATGCAGGTGGAGCTGAGTGTTTAACTTGTGTAGATGACCATAATAAATGGATATAAACATGGAAAATCATCATTTGTCTCTCAAGTATTGAGGTGGGGGCTTCTGTGTCCAGAAAGGTGGCTGAATACTTTGAGGTCTCTGTACCTCAAGACAATAGTGACAGTTACTGTTACGTTGTCATGATTACTAGTGTCTGCTAAAGTTTCAGTGGCTATGAGAAATCTGAAGTCAGAGCAAGAGATTTAAAATATTAATCAGAATTCTCTCACTAGATGCCATGCAGGCCAAAGCTCAATCTGGACACCAAGGATTGTCCTGGAAATTACATGAGATGATGCATGCAAAATAGTTTGTAGTACTGGACAATATGTTTGTGAGGTATCATTCAATGATTCTATGTTAATAGCATAACAGGGTGCAGCTTGTAAGCTGATCCTATCATGTCCATTTCTTTAAAAGGATTGATTGATGTTTATTTTACTATAACTATATAAACTTCAGAGATAGCTTTAATATTTTCTGCTTTACTTTAAACATATTTAAAGTAGTAATTAAATTGCTAGTGTTTTTATTTAAGTTACTATGGAAATTTTAAAAATATATCAAAGTGGAAAGACTATTATCATGAATCTCCCCTTTTAGCAATGTTCAACATGTGGCCAACTTTATTTCCATTGCTACCTTCCCTCCTCTAGCACATACAGTGGATTTATCAAAGCAAATGCCAGACACTTAACATATCCCCCTTAAAAATTTCAGTAACTGTCTCTAAGATATAAAGACTCTCCACTTGTTTGTTTTTTAGAGAGAGAGGGAGGGAGAGAGAGAGAGTGAGAGAAAGAGAGAGAGAGAGAGAAACCAACTATTGCCCCAGATGATCTTTAACACATTAACTTGAGAGATCCTCTAACCTTACCATCTCAAGTAGCTGGGATCACAGATATATGCCAACATGTCTGGATTAGATGATCATACTTAAAAGAAATGTTCAAGAAACCATTTCTGAATGGGCAAAAATACTGTGTAACATTTCTTACTTAGGCATAGTCGTTGACTCCCTGTGGGTATCAAGGTAAAAACTCGGCCCTATGATTATCTTCTAATTGTCCCAGCCACGGCCTAGGCTCATTTGTTCACACTCTTGGGTTTGTTCTAGTATCAGATCTCCTGCTGCCTTGCTGTCTCCACTGTCTTGACACTACCCATTTTTTTTTCTGTAAGAACTTGTCCAGTCTAACCTTTTGATTTTTACATATCATAGAAGCCTTCAGAATTTATTTTTTCTTGAATCCCTGTTGCACTTAATCTACTATTAGAAGTCATAATTGCAGAGATTAAAATCATACATTATAGAGTCTGATAAAGCTAGGTCTGGGAATTTCTCATAACTTATTTTCTAGCTAAATGCCCATGGGAAAATACTCTCTCAGAAAAGCCTCTGTAATGCTCATATCCTCAGATATTAATCGGAATAATTTATATTATCAAGGACATCCATTAAATATAGATGCATGAATCTATATGTGTACATATTTATATACATATATCTAGTACACATTCTCAAATATATGTGCACACATCTACTCATAACATACACATTGTACAGCACAGAAAACAAGGTAGCATTATTATTGCTTGTCACAATCTGTATTCAATAACATATTCTGCCTTTTGTTATTGTTTACTATATTTTACTACATGATTCTTGGATTGTTAGTTTTTTTGTTTTGTTTTGTATTGACTTCTAGATGTTAGCTTCTTGCGGTCATTCATAGCCTTTGACTTTCCCACAGTGACTGGCTTTATAGGACAGCTAGCCATGTGCAGAGAGGTAGGGAGGCCAGGGTTCGGCCTTTCCTCCTAGTATTCTGGATGTTGTGTTTAGTAGAACAGCCTCCCTCCCTCCCTTTGGACTTCCCACCAGGCATGTGGTGTGTATGTGGTGCAGAGCATTTTAAAGTGAATTTGTAGATTTCTCTTCAAAGGAAAAACCTTTTATGCAGAAAGGCAGGTGATGGGACAACTGGAAAGACAGTCATTTCTAACCAAAGTGAGTTTCCAGACAGCTGATGCTACCGCAGGGCTGGCTGTCCTTATCCTGAAAATGTCATCCTTTTTAGTCTGTAAATATCATGCTACAGAACACCTTCACAGTGGCTTTAGGAATGGGCGCAGCCAGCGGTGCACAGGCAGTTTACTGTCAACCAAAGGACAATGCTTCTTTCTCGGATTTAATAAAAAGAGGAGGGTGCTGGGCAGGCTACTATGGAGAAAGGACACGCAGCATCCCTCCTGCCATCACATTGTGGCTTCTGTAATAAAATGATAAAAGAGCGCCTTTGTCCTCCCAAACGCTGGTCTTCCTTGGGCACATTTGCTTTTTCACTTTCAAATGTGTGAATTCTTGGGATATGACTGTGTCTTCCCTTTTAAACCCATACCTGTAGGTTCTGTCAAGGGCTATGCACTGCCCTTTTACCTTGCAGTATCTTCGAAGTCCAGGCCAAATCCTCTATTTCACCTGTTCAAAATCTAACGTTCCACTAAGTAAAGATGGAGTTCAGTTAACCAACACTTTGTAAAAAATAAATTCCCCCAGAAATGTAAAGATTATCTTCCTTACTGTGAAACATTCCTTATTGTGAATTACATAGTCAGATTCTCTCATTTATTACCTAGCTGAAGACAGAAAATGACAATTTCATTGTGAAGCAGGAAGTAGTTTTTAGAGTATAGATCAACTGCAGTGAGGGCTTTTTTGAGAAGGGGATTGATATGATAGAATTTATGTAGTTAAATGACAGCCTGAAAGGCTGTTTGTGGTTGGGGATGGAGGAAGGCATGTAGGAGGAAAAAAAAGCATAGGAGATGATGAGAGGGAATTAGAGAAAGGTAGAAAGTGTGAAGGCTAAACTTTATCTATTAGAAATTTTGCTGTTACTGCACATACAGAAGCAGCAAAAACACACTGGTTTAGAGCAGAGATTTTGAAGAAAGGCGGCCCAAGAACTAATTCTAGTCGCCCTACTTACCCGCTCTGTGAGTTTGGACAATTTGCTTAGCTTCCTTAAGCTTCAGTTTCCTTATCTGTCAAATGAGGATGGAAAGGCGTTCACAGGTCACAAGGCTGAATTGAGGATTAAAAGAGATAACGTGTGTTGGACATTTAGTACAGGGTGTGCCAGCACACTAAATATACACACTCAAAGTTAAGTATCATTAAAGTCATTTTTCCTAAAGGTAAAGAAGTAATGTTTACCATCAGAAGTTCTCCTGATTTATAAACAATATGTTATATGAGATTTTTATGATCTAAAATTCTATTTTAAGGGTTAACGTTAAAAATTTAATGCTTAATTAAATATTTTGCACTTCTTTGATTAATTCCCCTAAGCTCCCACTTAACAGAAAATTCAGTACTTTTCAGAAATTGTTCTAGTCTTTTAGATATACGCATGCATTTTTTCTTCATGGTAACCCACCTCACAAATACATTAAGACATGGAAAGGTTAAGCACTTGTTCGTGGCCTTTCATTAGACCTAATGTTGGACCTAGGGTAATGTGACTCCATATCCCGCGTTCTTAACATTGTGAAGCCCAGAGAAATGAAGGATTTGTTAAACATCATGTAGCAAGTAAGAAGTAGAACTGATGATTAATCTAGATTTTTTTTTCTCTTCCCAAGTAGAATTCTTTCCTTATTACCTTCTATCTCTCCCCCATGAGGGCTACCCAGCTGACAAAGACTAGACCAGTGGCGGAGAACATATGGCACTTGTGCCACAGGGGCTGTTTGTTATCACTGAAAGCTCTAAAATGTTCCCCATCACTGGACTAGACTAATATTTCAGAGATCTGGTCTCCCGCCTCGCCACCGCTCCTGAATAACTAGATTACTTAAGGGAGTAGGATAGGAACTGAATGGTGACTTTGAGTTTTAGTTTTACCATAGTCTACTTGATTATGGCAATTAGTTCTTAGAATAGCACTTTGGATCAGTTCAACATCAAATGAAACAGTGGAGTTTACTTTGCAAACGGGAAAACACTAAATAGCAGTAAGTTATTATTGTTATTACCACCAACATTAGTTCCCCCTGCTTTCAATATATTTTTGCCCATAGTCTTTGGTCAAAAATCTGATTGATAATGATAATTCTCAGAAATCCGTGGTGGTTGTTCTTAACTACCAAGTTCCAGACGCCAGCTTTTGAGAATCTGATCCAGTTTTTCTGGGACAGGCTTATGAAATACAATTTTAAACCTTCCAGGAACTTCTGATTAAGCAGGTTTATAAAATTTCTGCCTATGCCAAAAAATTTATAGAATATCCTGAATATTTCCCTCCTATGTTTTTCTGAGCCTGGGATTTACCTTCTTTATGACTGAATCCCTTAACAGAAATTATATAACCTTGTTTTTCTCTTATAAAACTTGTAGAAACTAGGTCGGGATTGGGGAGGTCAGTTACATGAGTTATATGTATTGGCTTGATTGACACTCATTACGCATAAAGTTGCAGCACACTTGTGGAAACCAAAGAAACAGAGTAAAAGTTACAGAAAGAAGTTTTTATTGACACTGAGGAATTACCTTCTTGAATGGCACCCCCAGGGCATGGGTATAGATTAAATGACCTTTTAAGGTAATGACCCTTTAGAAAGGTTACTCTTGATTCAAAGGCCAAGTCTAGACAAGCAAATCATTTTGGTGAAAATAAAATAGCTGAATCCAGCCAGTGAGTCGAGTATTTGGTGAATTATCCTGTAAATCAAGTAATATTCACAGTATTCTACTAGGGGTTTAAAATCCAATCCACTTTTTGCTGAGGTGCGGTATCACAGCCCACACTCGCTGCAGCCAAACATGGACTCGAACACTGGCCATTGTGTCATAACGTGTTTATAGACCTCAGCTAGATTCCTGTTTTCTCCCAGCCCCTGTTTTCTCCTCTGTGTAGCTGAGAGAGTACAGGACAAAGTGAGTTAAGAAGGGCATGCAAAACTCATAGAATAGCACAGGGTGAGCATGGGGTAAATGGCAGCTGCTATTATTTGTAGACATGTCTAATGCATCCAAAGCTGATTTCTCCATTTCCCCTGATGGTTGGATAAAATTAATGCAGTTGCTGAAGCAGGGAAGGAGTACATAAAGCCTTGGAAAGGCTGGCTTAATACATGTGATTTAATTTCAGAATGTGTTTCTGAAAATCCCCTGACTTCTTTGTGAATATCCTTTATCTCTCTGCTTAAAAACAAGGTGCACAGCACTATTTGTAGCATTTTGGCTACTTGTTTTAGAAGGAGACATTGATAAATTGGAGTGGACCCAAAAATGATAGAAGGATTAGAGGATATGACCTACAGAGAAAGATTATTAAAAGAATTTCATACGCTCAGCCAGGAGCAATGGTGACAGTGGGTGGGGAATACGATAACTGAACATAAATACTAAGAATAGGGTAAGGAATAAGTAAAGAAATGATTTCAGGTGATCACAGGGTAGACAAAAAAGGGTGGATGGCCTTAGACAAGAAAACAAGCACATGTATGAAGAATTCTTGGAGAAATAAGTTCAACAGAAAAGACAACTACTTAATTATTGAATCTGAGGGGTAGTGGTTTATATGATAATGCAGACAGCCGGCTTTTTGATAGAGTCCAACATAAGGAATGAGGAAGGAAATTTGTCCTGGCTGCTGCACTTTATCTGTTCTATGTCCTCAGGCAACGTACAAATCTACAAATGGAAACGATCTACATGCATTTTTTTCCAAATTTATCTTATTTTTCTAGTGTAGTGGAGTGGATTGGTGACCTCCAGAATGATATGTCCTCTTGTTGTACCCTAGAACTCTGAATGAGTGTGTGTGTGTCTGTGTGTGAGAGTGTGTGTTACTAAGAATTGAACCCAGTGTCTCCTACATGCTAGGCAACTGTCTACCACTAGGCCACACCTCTAGCCACAAAACTATTTTCAAAAAGGGATGTTATTTTGCAGATATAAGTTAATTAACTTTAGGATATTGACATACAGATCATTTTGCATTATCTGGGTGGACTCTAAATCAAATATCAAGTATCCTGATAACATAAGAAGAGATGATGCAGAGACACAAGAAGGAAGGGATAAACATGATCATAGAGATGATGACTGAAGTGGTATAGCCAGGGAAGGTAAAGACTTCCCAGAGTCACTAAAAGCCAGAGGACACAAGGAAGGATGTTTTCCCAGAACTTCCAGAGGTGATTGGTCCTCTCAACACTTTGATCACAGACTTTTGACTTCCAGAATAGTGAGAGAATAAATGTATGTTTTTTTAAGCTACTTGTAATAATTTATTGTGGAAGCCCTAGGAAACCAGTGCTAGGTATAAAGATTAATTTTCAAAAATAGAATTGTTAGAAATTCTGAGCATTAGCCACCAAAAAAGCTGATCATTATGGGAAAAAGAATCTTCTATTATTCTTTATGGTTCAGATATTAGAATGTGTGCTCAAGCTACTAGCTTATCACAGGTACAGCTTGAGAAATGCAGGCGCAGGATAAAAACCCTAGGGGCTGATATGAGCAGTGACTGGCCACAGAAGATCATTAGAGCAGAAGAGCTAGATCTGGAGCCAGAATATGAAAATTAAAGAAAATTACCTCAGTTAACATATGGACCACAGTGACCAGGCTTATGAGGTGCATGGCAGCTGAATTTCTTCCAAAGAGTCCTCTAAGAACTTGGAGGTGAGCCCCAGAGTCTAAGCTGGTTTCAAACCATCAGAGGTCTGGCCCGAGGAAGAGAAACTACAAGTGCAAAGCAGAGTCCAGCTACAGGCGAAAGCTCAGAATATTTGGCAGATCAGAACTAAGTCATTTCAAAAGCGGGGAGAGCAACAAAAGTAGCTGATGAGAACGTTCCAAGTAGGCAGCAATGGGCAGAAATGAAATTGCAAATGCTTTCTTGGCAGGAATTGGTGCTGACAACTTGTAGGGTTGAGCCTTCAGGAATGGAACAAGTGAATCTAAGAAACAGAGTGAGAAGTAGGCTGCACCTAAAGTGTTTGTTTCACTTTTAACAATATGTATAGAACACTGGACCAGGAACTTTAGTGCCACTGGAGGGAGTAAACTGACATTCATTCAACATCTAACAACAATGATTGAGTATTACACCAGAGCAATAACTAAGTAGGATGCCAAAACTAATCTCAGAAAGGTGACATAAAGAGAGAAAAAATATTTTACCAAATTATTTAACAGATACAAGTGTGAAAGCAGCGTTTTAAATACTTGACAAAATACATGTGTCAGTAGAAATTTTTCAAAAGTAGTAGTAGTAATTGTGCCTTCAAATTGCTAGGAAATGGGTTATCTAACAAATATACTCTCCTCCCGAAGATGTTAAGATGTTTACCATCCTTTCCAATAGATTTTGATTTCAAAGAGGCTTCTGAAGATGGTATAATTAACAACACAAAGCACACATAACTCATAGTAGAATCCAGGCATCAGAGAATAATGATTGTTTGGAACTTTTCTGGAAATCCACATCTATTTTGTTTAAATTACTTCAAACATTTAGACAAACTCTAAAGAACTGGCTATAATCAAGAGTGCTAAAGATGAATAGATTCCTCAAGAGACATAAAATAGCATGATAGCTAAGGGAGGAAGGTGGTCAGGGCTGTCTGGGGCAGCCTTGTGCCTGAGAATCTCAGAGGTCCTTGAGATGGGTTTGCATGTGACGTCCTCTCCGAGCCAGGCCTGGAAACTGTACTTATGGCTTCCCCCAAGGTTTTCTGGTGTAGTGGGTTTTAGTTCAGAATCCTTTCTGGCTACAGGTAAGAAGGATAAAGATAAATCTGACAGATTTTTGTCTGTGTGACAGACTAAGAGTTTGACTCTGAGTTAGGTGCTCAACATAAATTTATAAAATAAGGGCTATCATTTATCAAACACTTAGTGTATGGTAACCACTCTTCTACAAAACATGTGCATGATATTTTACTTTGTCCTATGATACAATTAATGTGATTATTGTTATCCTCATTTGCAAAGGAGGAAAGTGGGGTTTAGAAAGATAAGTCATTTGCCCATGTTTCTGCAGCCAGTACGAGTGATTTCTCAGATTTGAACCAGATCTGTCAATTTCTTAGCATATACAACTCTGTCTGAGATTCTCATGAGTGGTATCACAAAAGGAACTCACTCATACCCCTGCCATTGATGAATGTTTTCCTTGGCAACCTCCTGTGAAATTGCAAAGCAGAGCTGGGAGAAGACAGAGATGCTACGGTGGGTGGTACAGATTAATATACTCTAGTCAGACCAGTGCTCTCCCTGGAAAAGGAAATATCAGCAAGATTCACTAGAGGTAAAAACTACTGGCTCCATAACATTCAAGTATGGGCACTGAAGGAACCTTGACGATGGATCACTGAAATCAGGCAGGCAGAGTTAGAGAAAAATCTTAGGGGCCACTGAGTTCAGGGCTGCGAGATCCCAGATGCACTGTCCACAAGAATACCAGAACACACAGTAGAACTCTTCGGGTAAGTGGCTCTCATTTATATAGTCCTTGAAGATTATACAATCTTCATATGCATCTCTGTTTTTCCAAGGATGCTGCTAAGTCAACATCTGCCATGCAACTGGTAATGACACAAAGTGTTATTATTATCCCAGAATGAAACACAAGCAGCTTAATAAATCTGACGGAAAAAGAAGACATAGAATTTATGCCAAGAAAATATTTGTTTGCGACTCTCCGTTACCGTTTTCTGAACTATTGTGCATAGCGCTTGGGGATAGGAATGTGCATTTGTCCCCCTGAGTAGAAACTGCAGGACGTGTGACTGCAATAAATGGCAGTCGGTTGTCAAATGAGGGAAGTGTCCCCCACTAAACGCTTTGGTGTCTCAAAGATAAATTGGTGTTGGCAGTGAGATTAGATAATCCAGGCTCTGTCACTCTGCTTTGGTTAGCGTTTGAATGTGTTACCCACGGGTTCGTGTGTTGAGAACTTGGTCCTCAGTGTGGTAGTGAGAGGCGGTGGGGATTTTAAGAGGTGAGATCTTACCACATGTCCTTTGGTCATTGGTAATGGGGTCTTCTGCACTGATTAGAGGGCCCTAGTCTTTCTCTGGATTCCTCTTTCAAGATATGATTCCTCTTCCCTCATCCGCTCCACCATTTGCAATGGGATCCTCTTAAGAGTCTGCCTTTTGCAATTTGAACTGTCAGCCTCCAAACTGTAAACTTAAGGAGGGTCTTTTCTTTTTAAAATTTGTTTGCCTCAAGTATTTTGTTACAGTCATGAGAAATGTACTGGTCTAGCTGCTGGTGACCTTAGATAAATTACTTGAAATGTTTCTAAAATTTCTCATCCGCAAAATGAAAAGTAAAACCACAACAGCAACAAAACTCTCATGTGACCTATAGAAGTATCAGAGATTGAGATACTGTATCAAATAAAAGTAGCACACACGCTTCAGATGGGAACTATACAACTGATTGTAGTAGTAGACGGAGTTGCTGTATCGCAAGTGTTACTTTCATGAAGTTTGTGTCCATTCCACTAGTATTGTGTAAGGTCTGAAGATAACTCACATGACACCTGCCCTAGGGGGCACATTTGCACAAATCATGAATCCATAGCCTTATATTATTTTCTAAAAGTTTGTATTGTGTCTTCTTCATGTCCTTTTGGATAGTGAATATAATCTGCATGTTATTGATTCTATAAAATATTTTAAGCCTTTTTTGTGTTTCAATGCATTGGTCGATAGTTTCAACTTTCTATGTATTTACTTTATGTTATTTGCCAAAACTCATACATCTATAATTTAAAGCTTACTGATTTTTTTAACTTTATTTTTGAAAATTAGCACCTTGAGACCATACTCTTAAGTGAAATAAATCAGACACACATGTTTAAATATTACATTGTTCTTCTAGTAAGAAACCAAAAGGGTAAATAAGAGCCAAAATATATAATAGATCTTGGGAAATAGGGAGAAAATGTTCAAATGGGAATGGGAACAAGAGAGGGAGGAGGGGGAAAAGAAAAAAGAGAAGAGAATAGAAGGAAAAGTGGAAACAAAGCTTTTGTAAATAAGGAGGGGAAGTGGGGTTGAAGGGAGGAGAGGGGACTGGGGAAAAAAGAGGAATCAAGATATATTTTGTACAGGTACAAATTCCCTATAATAAATGTGATTATTATGTATATCTAAATATACCAATAAAATTAATTTTAAAAAATGGAATTAGAATACTATACATCTGACTGTTTTGTTGTTCAAGTATATGATTTTTACAATGTATAGATTCATGTAAGCTCCATCACCATTAGTTCACATAACAGTTTTATTACTCCACAAATCTCCCTCTTGTGATCACTTTGTAGTCATGTCTTCCCCAAATCTGTCACCATATTTTTTCTCTATTTTAGAATGTCACATAAATGAAGTCATGCACCATGTAACCTTTTGTGACCGACTTATTTCACTGAGCATTGTGCCTTTGAAATGTGCCAAACAATTGCAAAGATCGATTGTTTATTCTGTTTCAGTGATGACATCAGAGTTTGCTAATCCGTTCACTTAGTAAAGGATGTTTGAGTTGCTTCCAGTTTTTGATGATAATAAATAATGCTGCTATAAGCATTCATGCATAGTTTTCATATTTCTAGGTTAAATACTCTGGAGTGTATAGATCATAGAGTAAATATATGTGTAACTTGAAGGAAACCGCCAAGTGGTTTTCCAGAGAGATGAGCCATTTTTCATTCTCATTAACAATGTATGAGAGATATGTTCCTTTATATCCTTCCCAATATGTGTTATTATCAAGGATTTTCATTTAAACCATCCTAATAGGTATACAGTGATATCTCAGTATGGTATCATTTAATATTTCCTTAATAGCAATGATGTTGGCCACTTTTATACAGTTACTTGCTGTTTGAGTACAGTTCTTGGTGATGGATCTGTTCAAGAGTTTTGCTTAATTTTTTTTTTTGTGTGTGGGTACCGGGGGTCGACCCCAGGACCTCGCGCGCCAGCAGGCGCACGTGCCACTGAGCGATATCACCGGCCCTTTTTTCGTATGTGGGATCCGGGAGTCGAACTCGGGCCCTTGCGCTTGCCAGGCAGGCGCTTAAGCCGTTGAGCCATCTCACCGGCCCATTGCTTAATTTTTTTCTGGGTTGCTTGTTTGCTTATTGTCAAGTTTTCAAAGTTCTTTATGTAAACTAGATGCAAATCATTTTCACATATGAAATTTGATAATATTTTTCCCAGTCTTTAATTAGTTTTGTCATTCTCTTATCAGTTTTTCTCAAAGCCAAAATTTCAAAATTTGATGACATTTATTTTATCTATATCTTTATGGAATGTGTTTTGATATCATATTTAAGAACTTTTACTTATCCCTGGATAATGAAGATTTTCTCCTATGTTTTCTTCTAAAAATGAATCGTTATGAGTTTTACATTCAGTTTTATGGTCCGTTTGGAGTTAAGCTTCATATAAAGTTTGGAGTTTAGGTTGAAGTTTTTTTTTCTTTTTTCTTTTTCTTATTTTTCCTAATGTCCAATGCAATTTATTGACAAGATCTTCGATTGAGTTTCCTTCCAAAATTAGTTAGAAATCAATTGGATGCGTTGGTATTGACCTATTTTGGGATTATGCATTTGTTTTCATTGATCTATACTGTTATCCTTTCACTATTATGACATCTTCCTAATTGGGCTTTATAGCAACTCTTTCAAGTAGTAGGAGTCTTCCAACTCTGTTATTCTTTTTCAGTATTACTTTGAACTTTCTAGTTCATTGCTTTTCCAAATAAACTTTGAAGCTATTGTATCTATATTCATTTTAAAAACCTACTAGAATTTTCATTGGAATTGTGATAAGTCAATAGATTAATTTAGGAATTATTGACATTTATTATATTCAGTGTTTCAAAGCATGAATATACCTCTATTAGTTCAGTGAAATTTTTTGGCTTTTTACATAAGTTTTGCTAGATAGACACTCATGCATTTCATGTTTTAGAGCTGTTGTAAATTTGTTTGTTTTTAAATTCAAGTTTCCAATAGTTCCCTATTAGTATATAAAAATCTGCTTTTCCTTTGACTTTGGGAACATTACTAGACTCATTTATTAGTTATATTTCTTGATTTTTCTTTTTTGATAATTTTGGAGTATTTATATGTAAACAATCAGGTCACCTGAAAATATAGTGAGTAATACGTCTTCATTTTAAACTTCATAATTTTACTTTTTTTTCTTAACTTAGTGACTAGAATACCCAGGATAATTCTGAATAAGATACTTTCACCTTGTTCCTAGTCTTATGGCATAATATTAAATCTTTTTTCCACTAGGTAAGATGCTTCCATAGGTTTTTCCAGATGTTTATTCAGGTTGAGTAAGTTATCCTTTATTCTTAGTTTGCTGAGAAGTTATAATCCTGCTAGATTTCGTATTTTGTCAAGGTTTTCTTCAAATACTGTAGTAATCATGTGTTTTTTCTTCTTCAGAATGATGATGTGCTGACTTATATGATATGATTTTTGAATATTTGAACCAACATTGTATTCCCAAGATCAATCTCATTTTTTAACGTACTTCTGGATTTGACTTGGCAATTTTCTCTTAAGGAATTTGGTGTTTCTGTCATTAGGGTTATTGATCTATAGTTTCATTTTCTTATTATCTTTTTATGGTTTTTTAATCAGGATAATGCTGGCTTCATAATGCTACTATTCTAAAATATATTACACTGGCATAGCTGTCATGTGACTGGGGTGGCAAGGCAACTGAGAGTCAGAATTTGGAAAGTTCTACATTCAGGTCATGCAGTGACTACACTTTCTGAACTAGTCCCTCAAGCAAGGCAAGCTATTTGCCTACAGCTGTAATTCTAAGAGCCACGTGGACAGCAGAATATTGTAGTACACGTTGGCTGTTCCTGGATATGTTTATTAAGGTTTTTGAAGGAAAAAAATTGAGATCCGAAGATATTTCAAACAAAATAAAATAAAAATGAAAATGGAAACAGAGAGAAGGGGGGGCAAGAGAGAGAGAGAGAGAGAGAGAGAGAGAACTCTGCTAGAATTCGAATTTTCGAGGGTTGAAAAAAGTTAACCAATTCTAGACTCCAAAACTCTATAATGAATAGATGTGAGAGGAATTTGAACAACCAAGGCCCTTTGAGGGTCAGCCCTGTACATAACTCAGATTACGGTTGTGACCCTTCCATTGGGCATGTAAATGACCTCGTGGTAATTATTTAGGTGAGCTGTTCTCCACTTGGCACCTGCTCCCAACCAACACACATCTCTTTGCATTCTTCATTGCCTTATGTGCTCCTGGAAGCTAATCCCTATGAACTGATTCTCCTGCATTGCCCAGGGCATGGTTTCTGATTAGTTTTTTAGACATCTGGCAGGATTTTGAAGAGTCAGACTATTCTGTCCCCATTCATTTTTTTCCTTTAACAGAAGTACTTTTGACTCTTACTACATCTACCCACTAAATGAATCAAATTCTCACTGGGCTCCAGTAACTTTATTTCTTCCCAGTATCTCTTCATCCCTGGGTGATGGGCTTTATGCTGTAGCTAGTCACTGATGGCTTATCATCTTTTGTTTCCATATCTTTGTTCCTGCCTGTAAAAATAGACTCTTTATTGAAATCTCTTCATTTGGTTCAGCTGGAGTTAATTATTTTATCTACCAAGGGAATAACTGAAAGACGCTTACTAAACAGGAAGGAAAATATATTCCAGCACACACACAAAAAAACAAAGAAATGTTTGAGAATTATATCAAAGAAAGAACTGACCCATGGAACTAACAGTGAAGAAACGATTCAAAGCCTACTATATATTTTGTGGAATTGCATTTTCAAAGAAAACAACCTACAAACCAATGGTTTTTGACTATTCAGGCCTCGGTGTAAATTTTGGGACATTAAGCATGTCATTTAAACATGCTAGGCTAGAAAAGCGAGATAGGAACATTATATAACTCTTCTCCAAGGTGTGCAAAATCCCCAGTAGGAGTAGCTCTGGAAGATTGTGGACAAGACAGACTCTCTCAGAGAACGGTCATAGATCATTGGGTAAACTAGTTCCTTTTAGAAGAACTAGGGTTTCTCTTTCCCTCTGCCAGGTTAGGAAGATTTCACAATTGCTATTGAGCAGGAACTCAGAATTTCTAAGGATCGGGGCCGGTGAGATGGCTCAGCGGCTTAAGCGCCTGCCCGGCAAGCGCAAGGGCCCGAGTTCGACTCCCGGATCCCACATACGAAAAAGGGGCCGGTGATATCGCTCAGAGGCACGGGCGCCTGCTGGTGCACGAGGTCCTGAGGTCGACCCCCTGGTACCCACAAAAAAAAAAAAAAAAAAAAAAAAAGAATTTCTAAGGATCAGCGACAGCTGTCTCCTCCAATTTTATCTTTGGAAGATTGATGGATATTTTCTTGCCTATTCTGTACGTATTGATATTGGATGTTTGTAGAGAGGGTAAGGGCAGATAACTTATCTCTTCATTTCAGTGGCTATCATTCCTTGATGAAGTATAACCAGATCTGCTTTCATAATATAAATATCAACACAAAATTCCTGGCATGAGCTTAATGAAGTGCTTGGATTAGAGTATGACATATTGTCTTTTTGAAGTTGGAAATTTGTCCATTGAGTGAAAGGAAAGAGTATAAATGCATTTTGGGGTCCTTATATGTACAAGCTTTGACAGCAATGACCGCTTGTCCACTAATGACTCATTCGTGCTTTCCTTCAATGCATTTTATATTTAGTGAGGTTAAATTATTAAATCTCAACAATGGGCTGTAAGCAAAAGTGATGTGTGTCACTTTCATGCCAAAATGTTAGAGAAGTAGATGTCAGACATAATTGAAGGACTCCGAGGACTTTGTTGATGATAGAATAAAAAGGCAATGGTGGGAAAATGTGTACTGGTCTGTGGAGCTACTTGATGAACCATGACACTGGATTTATTCATTTATGTATTCATTTGCAAAGCCTTGCTCTGTTGCCCAGGCTGGTCTCAATCTCTTGGGCTCTGATCCTCACGCGTCCACCTTGGGAATGTGGGAAATATAGGAATGTGTGAACGTACCCACCTCTTGGATTCTTTTTTTTTTTTTTTTTTTGTGGGTACCGGGGGGTCGACCTCAGGACCTCACGCGCCAACAGGCACCCGTGCCGCTGAGCGATATCACCGGCCCCTTTTCCGTATGTGGGATCCGGGAGTTGAACTCGGGCCCTCGCACTTGCAAGGCAGGCGCTTACGCCGCTGAGCCATCTCACCGGCCCTTGGATTCTTAAGGATATGCTAAATAAGCTCTTTTTGAAGCAGTAAATTTCAGGGCCTTATTTTTTTTTTAAATCCCTTTTTATCTTTATTTTCTTCAGGAGTCATAAATATAATAAATATATTTTATCCTTTTTTCTTTTTTCTTGCTTTCTGTTGGGTAAATACATTTTTACACTTTCTTTTTTTTTTTTTTTTTTTTTACAAACACTAGATTGCATTTCAATTATTTTGGTAAATGCACATTTAAAAATGTATACAACTTTCAAATAAAATTTGAAAATATTTAATATTATGATTATCATCCTTATCATGACAAAGGTAGTTAATTACCGAATATATCTCTAATTTTATTATTTTTATAAAATATGTTGCTAAATACAAAAATTAGTAATCTTTATATAGAATATTAAGTTTCCCTGTTTGAGTACAATTTCCTGTACTTACTCCTGCTTTGTTTTTGTATGACCTGAGTATATTCTTGAATAATCCTTTTTGGTAGAGGCATGTCATGATAAATTCTCTTAGATTCAATTTTGGTGTCATTCTGTATTAATTGTTCAGTTGCATGTGAAAAATTAGACTGTATTGCACTCTCTTGCACTTTCAAAATATGAAGCTGTTTTGTAATCTACATACTGAAGGAGGGAAAGATACCGTTACCTTCTTTATAACTATTCTGTGTTTTATATCTGATAACATTCAATGATTAATTTTGGTTTCAATAATTTATATTTTAATCATATTATGACTGTAATATATATTTCTTATTGTTTTTAAAGATTGCTTTCCTATGGAAATTTTCCATGTGATAACTCTTCAGAAAGAAAAGATTATTTCCTATGCATACTACTTCTTTGCCATTCACTGTACTTTTTTCTAGTTTTAAGACTCATAGAAATATGACTGAATTATCAATCTATATTTTTCTATATCCTCTGTATTTCTGAACTCCTGGATGTTGTACCCAGTATTGTTTTCCAAATCAATAACTTTGTCTTTTATTATGTCTAGTCTATCACATCAGTTTTATTTTTATTTAATTGCCTAAATGTTCATTTCCATATTTATGGATTGGTTCTTTTTCCTGTCGTTCTTATTTTCTTTCTGTCTGTTTTCATCATTTTTTAAATATATGAAGGCAATGCTTTCATTTCACTTTGAACATCTTCAGAATACTAAAAGTAGACTAAAATAAACTACCGAACTTAAATATTTGTCAAAATATGTAATGAATTTAACTAGAATACTGGAGATTCATTTATTTTGGAACATCTAATGTTAACTGTATTGGCATTCTTAACACTGGAATTAACTGGGTTTTGGAATTTTGATTTGCATGCTTATTTTGACTTGAGGTTTGATTTAAGATTCGTGTGTGTGTGTGTGTGTGTGTGTGTGTGTGTGTGGTGCTAATGTGTGTGGTATTAAAATTCCCTGACAAGAAGTTTATAGATTTTCAATTTATTTATACACCTTAGGCTCCTAACACTACATTAGGTATTTTACACATATTCCAGTGATTTTACTTTGCAAAGGTTTACATTGTAGATTTACTCAGGGTCAGCGGTTACCTCAGTTCAGTTCAGCATCATGAGGTTGTTCCTTTCGTTCATCTTCTTAGTCCTGTAGTTTTCCGTAAAAGAATAATTCCATGATGAAACAGGTATTAATATTCTAATATCTAGAAGGAAGAAAAGAATATCAACATAGGTGTTGCTTCCGGCATGAAGAATGGGCATATTCTTGAATGACCAATCTCGAGTGAAACGGTTTTGTCCTTTTTGTATCATGGTACCTGAACTCCAAGGCACCATAGCACATTTCTGTCATCAGAACTAGAAAGCCTACAGAGACGTTTTGCTAATATCTTTTCATTCTAATTCTGTATTATTTCTTTATGTAAGTTCATTGCATTGCTTGCATATGGAATTGAGGAGGACTGACAAAGAGTAAAGTTGACGAGCCATAATAAGTGGAAATATTTCTTCCCACTACACACCCCTAGTAGAATTTGAAATGAAACACAGGTTTGCGACAGCAGCTGCTTGCTGTGGCTGGCGGACAGTGCAGACATTCATGAACCATGTTCTCTGGCCTCTGGCCATTGCAGCATATCGAACTAGTTTGAATGTTGCCTGTTTCACTTTCCTCATCACTTCCTTTGATAGAAAACAAAGCCCCTTGCTTTCCTTCTTGAGATTCCCGTTACTGTCTCACTCAAATATTTTAATTGTCTTGCAATTTTGCAGACTTCGTCATTCCCTATGACATTCCATTGCTGACAGAAAAGCCGACAAGGTAGCTGATACAGTGGCTATTACTCTGAGCAGTTTCTAAACAATGTCATTGTGCTGCCTTTCTGCTTTCAGTGAAATTATAGGGCGCTTTCTTCATTGTGGAACAATGGAGCTCAGCTTCCACACCAGGGGTCCTGAGCAAATTCCATACCAACCTCTTGAGCTGTAGTATTAATACAATTATCACTTTGGACATCAATCCAGGCACTGTAGTACCACGTGGAATGCCAGACAAAGGCAGTGTGGAGCTACAAACCCTGGTCTAGAAATGTTGGGTATGTAATGAGTATGTGTGTGTGTGTTTTATATATATCTTATATATAAAATCTTCTACTAATTTGAAATGCATCCTGAGTAAATAAGAACAATATTTACAGAAATGCATGGTGACAGATCAGCTGTGAATCTGAACTGGGGGCTGATAAATTCTCATTACCTTCATCTACCTGACAAATGAAATGACCTGCTAAACAGCTGCTGAAAATTCAATCAGATTACCGTAAATAGCAGTCATCCCAGGTGAAACATGGAGAAGTTTGGGGAACATCTTGGACTGGAATTACACAGAATGAAGAACCAAAGGGAAGTTTCCTCTGTCCCTCGAATCTGCAAGCCTATTTGAAATAATAACATTTTTAGTTGCTGTGTAGTCTACTCCATGCCAATTCAAACCACTCTGATTTTCTTTCCATTCCCAGTCCTCAAGGAAAATAATTGCTGACTTTCCCTGCTCTCAAGATTCTCATTCATCCTTCTCCCAAGACGCTACCTAATGAACAAGATTAGTGTGTGCCTGTCTGTAGGACAGCAATTGAAGGCATGGAATTCAAGCAACTAAGGTGGAACTACACAGTGCTGCGTTGTGCAGTGTGAGGAAATTATGAATACTCTCTTCACTCTTGTTATCTTGCTCTTCATACTCTATTTTTGTTCTTTTTAATGTTAATGGATATCAGTAGATTTATACAATATTTTGATAAACAAATATATATATATGTAGTAAGTAGATAATATATTCTACCAAATAATATAAATATTATGAGTAAAAGCTCAATATATTTCATGATGGAAGTGTTCATTTCAAAAAAAAATTAAAAATGCTACCCTAGAGCATATCTTCTGAAACTTTAATGTGCGTATAACCAACGTGAGGCTTTTGTAAAATGCATGTTGAGATTCAGTGGTCTGAGTTGAAATTAGAAAATCTGCATTTCTAAGAAAGCTCCAGGTGAAGCCTGGAATGTTGTTTCTTGGATCATATCTAGAATAGCATGGCATAAGTGTAATTGGATGATCTACTGAAATTATCCTCTTTCCAAAACAGTTCTCTCTCTGGGAAGGAAGATACTTCAGAACTTCTTCCTAGAGAGCAGAAATATTGCTTTTTGTTGGTTTGTTTTATTTTTAATTTGCATCTCCCTGTATAAGTAAAGATGTATAAGTATGTTGAGTTTGGGATCCCAGGAAACACAACTCTAAGACAGAGATTTCCATACAGCAAATTTACTGGGGAGTGCTCTCATGAGTTACAGTTGTGGGGACTGTGCATAAGCAGCAATTAGATGTGTGATGTCTCCTGGAAGGGAAGGTATGCTGCATCTTCAACAGAGAGAAATTTCAGATCTGCTGAGGTGATGGTTGTCAACAGCCAACATTTCCAGCGTCTGGAGGAATGAGTTCCTTTTACCTAAAGAGTAGGAATCTGGTAGCACATCACAGTATCCACTATAACTTAACCAATTAAGTTCTTGCTACACTTGGATACACTTTATAAAAGAAGCTACTCCAGGGTTCTGATGATTCTTTTTTTTTCCTGCAGAAATACAAAGTTTAGTGGGATTAACTAGAGCTCTCATTACTCTTGGTTTCAGGCCTGTAACTGATGCTCATCAAAATTGAGCTTTTGATACCAAGAATTATCCAAGTGATCTTAGTGCCAAATGAATTCTCTGCCTGCACTGAGTAATAGTAACCCAGCCTCTTCCTGATAATGAGAGTGAATTACCTCTGTCTCCTTGCCTGCTTATCTGTTAGAACAGTGTAGCTGGAGTGATGGGGTGGGAGCGATGGCTTAGTGTTTAATGGGATGCATGCTTTTTTCCCTGTTGAAATCTTCCTCTTTTGGGAACCAGGGCCTTTAGTGTTTATAAAGCCAAAAACATGATTAAAAGTACAATTTCTCAAGTGAATGGGTGAAACTGATAAGAAATAGAATCTCTCCTTTTTCTATCTCTTGGATCTTATATCCAAGATTCGACCTTTTGGAATCCTCGAAGTGTCCGTAGGAGAGTGCCCCTCTTTCTCACATTGTTTCATTACAAAGCTGATGTTCCAGTTGCAACCTCAACAGGTTTACCCTTGTTCTACCCATCAAGCATGCTCTGGGAAGCATGGGATACAGAAGTACTGGAAGATCCCAAGCAATGTCATGTGTTTGCTGCCACACCTGCCTTGTGATGAAAAGGCTCCCGTGGTCCAATGCAGTATTATGCGGGATACAATCCCATGTTGCTGTACTATAGATTCTGTAAACCCACGGATACAAATGTTGAATAAAGTCCGCCAGACAAGTAAAGCAAACATGCATCTGAATATATTTCAATTCCAGTGTTCCAAGAATCATTCTGCTGGGAAGAATAAAAGATGCAGAATTCAGTAGAAGATGAAATTAACTTTTATGCAGACAGAACCAAGGAATTAGGACGTGTCTATGAGTGTTCTTCTCGTGGGCTGGCCTTTAAGATTTTCCTTCACTGAGATGAGGACGAAGGGTTTTATATACCTACACGGACAACACATGCTCCTTGGAAGTGGTGCGATTTTGATGAAAGTTGCTGCTTTCAGGCCAAGGCAATTCTTATGGAGGAATTGATTTCAATTCACTTGTCAGCTGTCTTCCTCCCCAAAATCTGGAATAAATAGTATTTACTCCTAACAGAGAACATAAGTCAGAACCTTACACCATAGTACCACAGCATCCGCTGCAAGACACATGGATATATTTGTTCTCTACTCTTAAACGTGAATTGTAATCAGTTCCTTTTCAATGGGAACAGACAATTTTTCAGATGAAGTTGTCAAATATCTGTAAGATATAAGGGGAGAATGCAAAATAACATTCTGTTCCTAGGGTTACAAGACCCCTAGAAAGAGATTAGGGGGTTGAAAGAAAAAAACGTGAACGTTCTGAAGACTTCATGAGCTATTTTCCAGTTTGATAGTAGCCAGGTCTGATCTCCTCCAGGTCCCTGTATGGATCATCTGTGTGTACTGGTGATCCTGTGATCAGTGGGGTACAACTGTGCATGGGCAGAGAACACAGTGCAACACTGCAAAGACACCAAGAGACAGTGGCACTGAGCTTTACACAATCTAGTGTGACAGACTGGATCCAGGCGAGCAAGGGAGGAATGAAAACCTGCAGTGTCAGGACCAAGACCCAGGGAGTGGGCGGTGTTTAGAGACACTGCCTGTATAGCACTGTTCTCTTGCCCACTGTGCTGTCTCTCAATGTCTGCCAATAATGTTCACTAAGATATTCACTAATTTCAGCTTAAATTTTGCCCCCTTCCTAAGACCTTCTGCAGAACTGAAAGCTTTTGTATTTTATCTTTCTATAACTCTTTATTATATACTCATCTATGACACATAGCAATTCAGTGGAACTATATTATCTTTGTATTTTTGGACTAACAGTGTAAGGAGTTATAGTCACAGGTGTTAACAATGCATTTTTGCCTTTGACACACTGTGTGACCTACGTCAGCCTCTCTGTGTCTTATTTTCTCAAATACAATGTGTCAAAAATAGAATTCAAATAATCAAAATAAAGATTTAATTACAATAATGTCTATTTTATAATTTTTACTTAATAATTTACGAGAATATTTAATACTGTTTTTAGCCTTAAAGGCTTTTGTGTGTGTGTGTGTGGAGGTGATATAATAAGAGGTGATATATGCAAGGTTGTTAAAACTGTGTGTGAAAAGAGAATAAAGAAATCCACACAATTAGGTGAGACAAATGCATGAGTGTTTCTAAGAACATTTTATTGTAATTATTTTGGCTGTCCATAAATCTCATTTTCACTCTTTACTTATTCTTCCAGTATTTTAAGATGCCAAAGTTTTCAGAGAGCTAAATACCAGCTAAATGGGTCCTTACCCTGCCTAAATCCTCAGCACTGTCGTTCTGTAAATCACATTTAACATTTCATGTTTCCATTTCTTTATCCACAAACCAGAGGCCATCAGCCTGACCTGCATCATCAAAAAGCAATTTCTATTAGCAAATTAATGACCGTTGAGGCTGCTATCAGTGCTGACGATGGTTCACGTTAGACTGGGCTTCAGTTGTTGAAAAGAAAGAGAACCATTCCCCAGGATGCCTCGCTGTGAAGAAAAGTTTAAATTTTTCTTTCCCTCTGGCTGCTGAGGAAAAGTACTGGTCAAAGAGAAGAGGGAAAGCAAGGGGGAGGAGAAGGGCAGGGAGGAGAGGAGATAAAACAGTTCAAGGTTGTATTTTCCCGACTCCATTCCTGCAATGTCGGCCTCACCCTTTATGACAAGGTCTGGGGAAGACGTAGTTTATGATGTGCTTCAAGTGTGATAAAGGAGCGGAGAGGTGAGCCCGGGAAGGGTTAGGTGTCCTTGAGGACCGGATGGGCTTGAGTACTCTGTGAGGATGGATGTTATTAAATTGAATTATTATTATTAGCACTTAGACAATGTGGAGAGGAAAAGGAGGAGAAAGGAAAGAGCTAAATTAAAACCGTATATGGATCACATTGGGAGAGAATTCTGAGAGCTGCAGCTGACCTGTAAATGTGGCATGAGCTACTGGGGAGGGCAGGTGACTCAGTAGGCGTTGTTCTTTATTTCTATGAGGACTGGGTTTTAACAGGAGTTTTGTTCTAAAGATACTGTGGCAAGTCCAAGCCTCATCTTTTGCTGAGAAATTAGGAGACAATTAAGTAGGAGTCATGAAGTCTATCCTTTCACTTACCTCTGGTCTATTCACAATGGGTTCTTCTCCTCTAGTGCCCCCACACTTGCCCATTTCATTCCCCTTTCCACAGGACGTTCATGCTTTTCAGATCTGAGTCATATTCTCCTGCCTTTCATGGGCCAGTTTTGAAATTGCAGTTGTCATTTTTATTGGTAGCAGTTAACATTTATGAAGCACTTACCATGTGCCAGGCACTGTGCTAAGCACTTAGTATTTATTATCTCATTTTATCTTCACATGTGTGCTGTGAGGAGGATTTCATTGGCCCTATTTCACATTTGAGGATCTTATTTTAGAAAGGTATATAATTTGACCTTAGGGCTCAAAACAAGTGTTAGAAATGAGGCTCTAACCTCTTTTTTTCTCACTCCAAAACTTGTAAAACCTTAATTCTGCTGTTCTCTATGAAATAGAGCAGGTAGCTTTAATCCATACTGAACTTGTCACTGTGACCAACTTCCCTTCCTTTCTGTTGATTCAGCTAGAAAGACAAATCAAAGAATTGGAAGAGAATAGTAAGGACCACTAGACATCCCCTTGTACTGAAGAGGAAGTAGGGTTTGGGGCATAGAGGTGTTTTCTTTTCCTTCTCCAGTGGTCATTCAAGCTAATGGGATCTAACAAGAAATGATGAGTTCCATGCAGGGACATAGAGAAATTAGGTAGTGGAATTACCGCCCCAAGCAGAAACGCTATCCTGAATACTCTTTCATAGCCAATTATGATGAAGACAGAAAAATATCATTAATTAAACTCCCAATGGAAAAGGGTTTGAGTAATGGAAGGAGTAGATTGTACAGTGGAAGAAATGCTAAATAATTATCCCATAAAATATATAATGATCAATTTCATTATTTATATCTCATGGACCATTAGCTTATATTTACCTTTCTGTTCTTACATCATATGATCTATTAGTAGCAATAAGTATGGAAAGATTCCCTCATCCTTGAAATACTTTTCCTTTCCTTCCAGTTCCATAACAAGAGCACCAGTCCCTACTTACTTAATGTTTTCTTTTATCTCTTTGACTTTATCTCCTCAAGCTTCTATATCTCAGGCGTGTGCCATGACACCTGGCCCTCTCTTTTATATCTGGAAGGTTACTGTGTTCCTGGATCTTTTTCGGTCTCCTTCTCGTCTCCACTCACTTGCTTGGCATGACCTTGGGAGACCTTATTTATTTCCTTAGTTTAAATTTGCACCTGGCCGGGGATATAGCTCAGTGGCACAGCATCTGCCTCGCAAGTGCAAGGTCCTGAGTTTGATTCCTGGTACCAAAAAATAAAATAAAATAAATAAATTTGCACCGGTACAACAGTCTGCAAACTTCATCATTTTCCTGGTCTTCCCTAAACACTAGCCTAAAATATTCAACTGATATTTAATATTCGTACATGGATATTTAATAGCTATCTCAAAATTAACCTGGAGAAGGTAAAGAAAAAGGCAATTTATGATTTTTCCTGAAATAAAAAACTTCTTCCCCTCTCCAACCTTCTTCATCTGTGAAAAATACTACTTTCCACCCCACTGTACAAGTCAAGAATATGGATAGGGATGGCCTTGTTTCCTCTCTTCCATTCAACCCACACATTGCCTTATTAAATAAGCCTCATCTATTGTTCACCTAAAACATTTCTCAGATTAGATCATTCCTTCAAATCACTGCTATCACAATAATTCAAGGATTAATAATCTATAATCTGTGCTCTCAACCTAAAGATCAATTGGCTTCTACGTGTCTAGGTTGAAGTTATCATACTAAAGGCCCAAAGGTGGGCTTCTCCCAGAAGAATTAAAAACATTGTACCACAGCAATATATGTGCACCCATGTTTATAGCAGCACAATTTGTAATAGCCAGATCTTGGAAACAACCCAAGTGCCCATCAACTGAGGAATGGATAAGAAAGATGTGGTATTTTTATACAATGGAGTACTATTCAGCCATAAAGAAGGATAAACTGGAGACTTTTATAGGTAAATGGATGCAACTTGAGAAAATACTCATAAGTGAAATAAACCAGAAGCACATGTGTAAGCATCGTATTATCTCTCTAGTATGAGAAACTGAAAGAGTAAATAAGATCCAAAATGTACAATAGATATGGTGAATCAAAAAGAAACTGGTCAAAAGGAAAGAGAGACTGGAATAGGGAAAAGAAAGAAGGGAAAGGGAAAAAAATTGTATATATATATATATAAGATGGTTAAGATAGATACACTACCATTTTTACTTAGTTCATTGAAGAGTAAGGTTTGTGCCAATAATGTTTGGACAATTGAATGCTAATGTCTGGTGTCCTGAATAACTAACTTAAAGATAGTAATACGTAATGTATTAACCATTGTTACCCTCCTATTATGTTGTTTTGAAAATTTGTTCTTCTTTTGATTTGTTTTGTTTTTTTTCTTCTCTTTAAAATAAAAAAAAAAAGAGTAAAACTGATTATTAATTGATGCCATCTCAACTGGACAGGTATTCAAATCTAACTCTAGCCCACAAAGCCTCATCTCTCCCCACTCTTCTTCATACTTTAGGATTCATTTTTTTTTTTTTTAGTTTCCTTGCATAATATATGTTCATGCTTTCCTTATATCTTCCTGAAATTCACCCTCTTTGCCTGGGATGTTCTCTCATCGTGACCTTCACAGAGTTTTCTGTGGTCATTATGCCCTTGCATCTTCAGCATCAGAAATACTTTTCTAGTCACCATGATAGACCCTGTTAATAATGCGAATGTACCTTTCCGTGCTTGCTCTTCTCATGTCAATTTTCTATCTATCTTTCCCTTTTGACAAGAATTCTGATTTCTAAAACAACCCTTGTTCATTTTTGTAATCTTTGTGAATAGACGATGTCTAGTGCATAACAGATGCTCAGTAGATTTTGTTGAAAGAGCAGAAATAAACGAATGGAAAAAAGAACAGAACATAGTGAATACTTATTTATTACTCAAAGGATGAGTTTTAAATTTTATTTTATTTTTTTTTAATGTGGGTACCGGGGGTTGAACTCAGGAGCTTGTGCTTGCCAGTAGGTGCTTGTGCCGCTGAGCGATATCACCGGCCCTTTTTCCTTTTTGTGTGGGTACCGGGAGTCGAACTCAGGACCTTGCGCTTGCAAGGCTGGCGCTTATGCCACTGAGCTATCTCATCGGCCCCTGAAATTTTACATAAGAATGTAAATGCAGGGATGAAAGTGTCACTGAAATTTAGTGAGGCCAGGAAGATGATTAGGACATGACAAATGAAGGTTATGCATTTAAAAATTGGTTTAAATAAAGGACCTATGAACATAGCACTATAATCAGAGAAGCTCTTATATTCCTGAACAGAAATCATCAAATTTATCTGAGGTAGTGCAGTAAAAAGCACTTTGGTGATTAAGTATTAAACTAAAACAAAGCGATTCCACTGTGAGATGGTACTATACAGAAAATCACTAGAAAAAATATTGTTCTAGTTTTTCTAACACAGATCACAAAAATGGTATGCAAGGATGTTAAGGTATAGGGGATGGAAAGCACACAAAAGATTTTTCAATATTCTTATATATTTTTAAGCAAAATATAACACAGTCTTAGCAAGTATTGGTGTAAAGCCCTGAATATTATATTGAGCAATCTTTTCTCCCTAAAAAATCACATCAAATCAATCACTCAGACCTACCTACAACCTGAATAGAACTGAAATGTCTAAATGGCACAATCTCAGCATAGCTTTTCATGTAACAAATTCGCTTAAAAGTTCACTAAAACTTCTCAAAACCATACTCAATAAAATAGAAACATTTATTAGATTTTTTTCTAGTTTATCCTGTGTGTGTTGCATGCCTGTGAGACAAAGGGGTGGAGGAGAGGAAGGAGAAAAGATAAGGGAGTGAGAAAAAAATGAGAGAGAATGATTTGTGAGTGTGTTCAGGTACATGATAACCTCAAAAATATCATAACCTCAAAAATCTCTTTTATTCCTCTCTTTAAATATGTTGGACTTCCCTTTTACTCAGTCCCTGTTAAATATTTTCTGTCTCACCATATACTTCCATTTTCATTCTTCATTCTTCCACCAGTAGGTCTTGAGTTTACTGAGTGGAAATTAAAGAGATCTGATATCTTCTGTTTTCTTGCTTATTTATATGCCATAGAAGGTATTTTCTCTATCATCTCTCCAACCTTCCAGCCTAAATTTAAATGTTCTGTATTGCTACAATCCTATCTGCATCTTTGTCTCATTTGTTCTCTAGAATCTTACAACTATTTCTCAGTTGTCCTCTCTCATATCTCTCTTTGTACGGTAACCCAAACAACATTTTTTGACATAAATACATTCAAGCATTGTCTTGTTTAAAATCCTTAAATAACTTCTAATTAGTATTAAGTACCAATTGCCTTCATACTGAAAAAGACTTGCCTGACATGACACCTTTTTAGTTTTTTTTTTTTTTTGCATTTTATCCTTTTAAAAAATTTTTTTTATTTTATGGAAAAAATAAAACAAAATTTCATAACAAAAAATAGAAAAATAGGAGAATAACAATAGCTAACACATTGTGTATTGTTACCTTCAAAGTAGTTACTCAGAGTATAAGATATAGGCATAAAAAATTCTCCAAATGATATTAGCACAAACCTTTCTTTTCAGTGAAGTAAGAGAAACTAGTAGTACAACTGTCCTTTTTTTTTCTTTTCCCTTCCTTCCTTTTCCCCTTCTTTCATCCTAGTTCGTCTTTCCTTTTGAACAATTTCTTCTGTTTCCTGCTACATATTTCCCATTTGTCATAAGTACTAGAAGCATCAAAAATAACAAAATGTATTTTTATGTTCCGTGGCTCCGTATTGATCTTATATTCTCTAGAGCAGGTACCATATGGGCTAAATTGTGTGTAGGATTTTCTGATGCTTGATTTGTGAATTTATCTCCTGGACAGGAGAAAACCCTTGCCTACTGCATATATTCTTACTTCCTCTCTGTGTTGTCATCTCTCCCCTACTGGACTAAAGTGACTACAATGAGAATTCTCTGTTGAATTTATATTCCAAAAAATATTTACTAAGGATAGAAAGAGGGGCATGCAAGCAAACAGATACATAAAAAAGCCTCTAGTTTCCTGAAGAATTTCACTGGGAAAGTTAAAAAAAAAAAAAAGAAGGCGAAAAAGCAAGAAAAAATATTGGATTTAGGAAAACGGTGATTTTTATTCTCTAGAGACCTGGACGAAGAACACAGCTTAGAGTAGCTAAGGTACTGCTAAAAATGACAGCAAAGGCAGGGTGATTCATTTTTTCTCTTACTTTACTCCCATTTTGTCTATCATGGAGAATGATCTGCGAACTCCAAGGCATAAAATCAAATACATAAAAAGCAGATCATGAATGAAGATAAATGCACGAATATCAAATGGCATTTGACTGCCTTAAATAAACTTAGTCCTTAGTGTATTCGCTGGACCTAGGCTGTATGTTTTCCGTTTGCCACTCCCAGTACCTGATACTTCTGCGTCAATATCTAACACCATTTCCGCAACTCTCCCCTGGAAGTGTAAGTTTGAACATTGACTAGTGGAGCTCTTCCATCAGCCAAAACTTAGACACTGCTTCTCTGATCCAGTGAGTGTTCCTCGACACTCTTTCTGGTTAAGCGGAAGCATATACCACTTCTGGGCTCCACCACTCATGGTGAAATCCTTTCTTTCGACCTCGTGTGCCCATTGTTTAACTGTGACTGGGGCTATTGTTCTAGGACACTGTACTCAGCTGGCTCTGTTGAATCACTTCAATTAGTCTGCCCTCCCCAGCCATTTAGCATGTCCCCTGTCATGGCCTTGCCCTGCTTGTCACGATTAAGCTGCTTTGCTTCAACATATAGACCCTAAACTTTAGTCACTCAAATGCCGAGTTCTAGGTCCAAGCACCATCACCTTTGTTATTAACGCTCAATGATTTTTTTATGGAGTTCTGAAGATGCAGCGGTCCCATGTTCTTTGTGGGAAAAGAGCCTGGTTATATTTTTATGTTTTTGGTTTTATACTTAGAGACTTTTGTAAGACCAACCATTTTGAATCATACCTTTCAATGTAGGCCTTATTTTACATTCCTCTTTCCTTGCCCCCTTTCTCACTCCCTTCCTTCCTTCCTTTCTTCCTCCTGTCTTTCCTCCCTTCTTTCCTTCCTTCCTTCCTTGCTTTCTTTCTTTCTTCTTTCCATGTTCTTAACAAACAAAATTTCTTGCTCTATGGCTCTCTTCTGAAATTTCAGCCTGGTTACTTGCCTCTGTGCACAAGACACAGCCTACCTAGTGGCCGGCCGAGACATCCTTCCTACATGTGTTGCATGTAGAGATTACAAAAGGAACTTTTTTTTTTATACTCCACAAAAGCATCACTCACTCCAGTTTGTCGCAGATCATGGAGATGATGTGTTTTATTCATAAAAATTAATTTTAGATCTAGAAATGAAAAAAATAACTATTATCCTATTTTGTAAAGTAAAAAGTATCACACAGTTATTTTGTGGCAGAACTCAAATTAAAATCATAGTTTTATCATCCCCATCTGAATATTTTATAACTAACTACACTATGTATGTTTTTTAATACTGAAGAATTGTCTCCTTTTTTTCAGAAATCAATTTTTATTTTCATCAAAGTGCATTTATCTCTTTTAGATACAAATGTGCCTGGAGATATATAACAATATGCTGTGTATTTCAAAATGGAGTCCTATGTCCTATAATATTGTAAATAGAAGGATTAAGTAAAAAAATAACTTTTTAAGTGTAGGATTTTGCATTTACATATAGAAGTATAACATATATGTATAATACATGTGTATAATATAATATATATATGGGTATCTTATGAATCTCCAGGTTTGAGATATACAGCATCCCAGTGCTTTCCAAACTCATGGAAAATAGCATAAATTTCCCCAAATTTTTCTTTTCTTTGGTTACATGTAACCTTGTTGTATGTCTGACCTTGGGAAATGGTACCTGAATTCATTTAATGAAATTAAGATTATTCCATGAGTTCATTCACACCTCCCAGTTGGACAGGTGTCAGCGAACAGGTATGGGTAATGGAAGTGAGGATGAAATATTATAAAATTTAGAATCTTAAAGAGATAAGCATAAGAGCAAGAGGGTGATAAAAGAAGTCTTTGAAGAGAAACTTGGCCTCAATTATATGACTACTTAGAATACGTTCTGTGTTATTTAAGTCACTTTAGTATTCAGTTTCAAACATCGTTGTAAGCCAAACTCACAAAACTTATGTGACTGCTTATGTGTTTTGTGAAGCTAGAGTGCATTTATTCAGAGCCCTTTAAGCTTTATATTAGTGTCTTTATAAATCAGGAAAAGAGGTGCTCACAAACTAGACCTTGCATTTGAGTATCCCATGGGCCAAAGCTAGTCCTGATCTAATCATTCTAAAATGAAGCCTACCAGAAGTCACCCAGCCCACATACAAATGTTGTCCATTTAGCTTTTCTTTAATGCTGACTAATCAGCTAAAATTATTATCTCACAATCAGTGACTAAAGCTATCGATATACATCATCATCATCATCATCATCATCATCATTTTGTTATTTTGGCCTTGGCATTGCTGATAAAAAATACCCAACACCCAGAAGTTAAAGGAGGAAAGGTTTCTTTAGCTCACAGTTTGCAGAGGTTTCAGTCTTTGGTTGGCTGGCTCCAAGGCAGACGTGGCAGAAGAGAAGCCGTCTGTGGGGTGGCAACAGAAAGCGGTGAGCAGCAGCAGCAGCAGCAGCAAGCTTGCTTTTCCCTTTTATCCCATTCAAGCACAAGCCTTTTGGGTGGTGCCACCCACACCCGGGGTGAGGCTTCTCATTATCCACACACAGAACTATGATAAACCAATTAGTGGACAAATGCAGTACTGCACACCCTTAATCCTAGTATCACACACTTTAATCCATATTCACACACCCTAAATCCAGCTACCTCTGAAAAGTCCCACCTACGAGCATATGAGGCTTTGAGCTAACGTCTAGATATAAATCATAATAGGTCCCTACTCTCTTTGTTGTCTTTGGGTCAATTTTTTTCTTCCTCCCGAACATCCTTTAAAATTTATTTTAATATTTATTTCTACATTGCAAAATATCCTAGGTTTATTTGTTTGGGAATGTTTATTTCAATGTATGATATATTTTGCACCTTTTTTTTATGTTTACAATAGTGAGTTACTCACTAAACACTTTGAAAAATTGTTTTCTTCTACTTTTTTTCTTTTGACATTACTGTGGCTGCTAAAGTGTCTGCTTCCAGATTAACTGTCATTCCTCTTTAGCTATCCTGTCTTTTTCTAGTGTCTTTTAAAGTTTTATATTTAGTCTGGGTGTTTTAAATCTTCACCACAAGGGAAAAATACTCAGTAAACAGAGCAAAAACTTAAGAATTATTGATTTTTTAATTCAGAAAAAATGTTTGATACTATATCTTCTAATATAGTTATTCTTTCTCTCCTTTCATGTTTTGGAATTGCAAACAAAGTTCCAACAAATCCTTTGAGTTATTTTTATGTGTTTCTCAATCTCTGTGTGATTTCTTCAGTATTATCTTCCTATTCATCAATTCCTTCTTTGCCTTTTTCAGTCTACAGTTTGCCTCAAATATAGCTTTTTAATTTCTTCATTTTTACTTCCAAATATTCTAAGTAGTTTTTAAAAAGATATTTAATAATTCTTTTTTCCCCATTTTTGCTTTAGTTTCATAGTACCATGTGTATGTGTTTTAGTAAATAAAATTCCTTCCATTTTTTCATCGAGTGTCATAATCATATACACTTACCAGCCTTGTCATAGATTTTTAGTTTTAAATTATTTTGTCTGAAGTTTTACATTTTGTTGATTGTTTCAGCTGTACAATTACTTTATATTTCTGTATTTTGGTTGTAGACTTACTCCATTTTCTGTTTCCCTTTCTCTTCCTTCTCTCTCTTCGTCTAGGCTTCATCTAACCACACCAATGCAGATGCAGCAAATAGAGTTGATCATTTCCTGACTATAAGGAATTGTAATATCTGCTAGGGCAGAGATTTGCTTTAAGCTAGAAACTTCAAAATATTTGATGAAATTCCTTTTAGCTTCCCTTGTCCTGAGTAAGGTGGTCCCCTTCACAGAATTACCTGCAGGGTCCCATGCCCTTTCTCACATCGAAACACTCCTTTGCCCTTGACCGTGGAATCCTGCTAGTTCTGCATCCTCAGAACTCAGACCTCTAGCCCCACTTACTGTAGGATTTAACTGTCAACCTCTGGTTCACAGAGATATTTAGTTATTAAATTCAGCCATCTTTTTACATTTCATTAATTATTTCATATGTTTGAGACAGAAGGGGTTTTATTGGAAAATAAAATTTTGCTATCATTTCTGTTGGAAGACATAAAATTCCAATTGCTACTTTTAGCAAGCTTCACATTTAAGTGGGAGTGGAGATCCAAGGTTAATTAGATACATGAGAAGAACTCAAAGGAAGAAGGAAAGTTTCCTGACAGAGATAGATAAGATAGGAGCAAATGAAAATTAAATACAAACTCTTTATTATTATCCTTAGATATTCTCATAAACAAAATCCTTAGCTAAGACAAAGAGGATGTTATAATGATAATATTTAAAACACATGAAAAAGTTCATAAAAAATGAAGTAGTAGTGTCCCACAGTCAGACAAAGATGGAAGACAAATTCAAATTTTCCATAAAGTATAGCACAGTAACAAAAAATATGAAAGTCAAAAATCTTAGAAAATTGATCTAGGAGCTAAAGAGATGTCATAGAGTATATAGAGAACATGAAAAAGTCATATGAAAAGAATAATAGCAGAGCTTTTCTTCTCCTTAATTTACTTAAAGGCACATAACTCCGTACTGAAAGAATATTCTAGTGCCCAGCATAATAAAAAAAATACACACATCCTAAGTCAAATTATTATCATATTTCACAACAAAAAAGTTGATAGAATTGTAAGTCACAGTCAAAGTAATGATTTCTAGGGCTTCTATTTTCAAAACAGCAAGAATGAATTCCAAAAATTAATGCCTTCAAAACTCTGAGTAAACATTATTTTCAACCTAAAATTTAGTAGCCAGCCAAACTATCAATTGAACATAAGGACACAGGAAGGTCAAACATGGATCAGAAAATTGATTTATTAGCCATTTTTGTGTGTGTGAGAAGTAGCAAATGATGTATTCCAGAAGTATGCAGTTACTTAATGAGGAATGACTAAGATGTCATATGTAGGAAATGATGTCATTATAGCATGAGAATATTTAAGAAAATTTCTTGGAGTATAATGAATATACATTATTAGAAAGAAATTTTCAAGTGCAGATGATAGGAAGAAGATACAAATGTCTGGTGGAGAAGAAGTCCCCAGGGGATAAAAAGAGAAAGCTGAGTAGCTTAGAGCATTTAGAGAAAGTATAGAATTGGCGTTTGCTGGATAGAGCAAGAGAGAAAAGAAAGGGCAAATAGAAGACTGATGGAAAAGCAAGGTTCAGTAAAAATAGTGAATGTAGTAGCAATTCAGTACATTATTTGGCTCCATAGTGAGCAATATTTACATAATCATTATAGTGTTAATATTGGTTACTGTTTCAGTAGAGTCGCTATTTTGATATACTGTAAGTGGAAGAGGAGATGCGGATGGTACATGAGAATAATGTGTAAAGTCAGTAGAAGACATCACAGTATCTGCATATATTTAGAAACACAGAGCTAATTACCATAAGGAACAGCAAAGAGCGGTTGTAGAGAGCTTATGTTTTGTCACGGGAGTGTTGTAAATAGTACTGAGCTTTGAACCCTGCGTATGCATCATGTAGATAAACACTCAAGGGCCTGGGATACAGTTCAGCGGCACAGCACCTGCCTGGCAAGTGTGAGATCCTGAGTTCAATTCCCGGTACCAAAAAAAAAAACAAAACAACAAAAACACTAGAGACTCATTGCCTGCTCCCACCCATCTTTCCCTTGAGTGGAAAGCACCCCACAGTCCAATTCACCTGTTATTGTCTGGCGCCAACCACAAAACACAAAATATTGAGCAAACATCTTCTCAATTCTCCCAAGAATGGTACATAATTTAACTATTTAGGAACCATTTTAAATGCATGGGGAAAGTGAATTCATTGTATTCGGTGGATGCTGTAGATCATCAGACTTGATTTTCTTGCTGAATAGGTGGAGAAAGTCTGTGCTCCAGTTGTGTTAACACTTAACTCTTCTTGATCATCTTTAGAAAATCCCATTGGATAATATTATTCATTCAATCTCTACCACGTGACTTTACACTTGTTATTTTCAATTCTCTGCTCCTAAGCCCTTCTCTTTCTCTAGTTTCCTTGAAAGCAGGTATTTACTCTATTTATCATTGTACTGTCAATGTCAACACATTGTCCAATTTTTAATATATGATCAATAGATATTGATTTAATTGTGCTAATCAGTTCATGGGTATGTACCGTAGAAGAATGAACTTGTTTGCACTGACGTGCTGGTGGAAAATTTTAAATACCAAAAGTCATAGCTATAGCTCTCCCACTCATCAGCTGTATGTGCTTAAAAAGTTGCTAATACTCTCTGAGGGGTTTTCCCTCACGTATTCAGTAGTGATAATATCATACTGTGCTAGCTAAGATGAAGGCAGTAATATCGAGTAGTGTTCTACGAACTTGAAGGGATTATATGTACAATATTAGTGCTTATTTATTCAGCCTCTGTGAGCTGAGTGGTAAAGATATTTGACTGTAAGTTTCTGCATAGCAGAGCTGGTCTTCCAAACCCATAAGAATGTTTAAGTTTGCAAAGATGGTGGTCATAGTTAACACAAATCCTAGCATAAAAGCTTTAATAAAGCGAAGAGTTAGGAGATAAATAAGGTAAACCTAGGTACTGAAATGAGTTTAAATGATGTCGCTATGTACAGAAATTCATGAGAGGGTTTTCTGCCTCTGGGCCCTGCATTTGCTGGATATACACTACAGTCTTCAGAATTTGTTGACAAGATATCAGAAAAAGGTGAGCTGTAGCAGATCTAATAAAAGCTGGACAGCCCTGTGCACATATAGTTCCTACTTCAGGCCAGCAAAATGAATAATATCTCTGTACGGGTATGTGAATTAGTGTTTGTGTATGTCACATAAACTTTACCCAAAATACTTCTACGAAATCTGTTCATCTACTGACTTTCTCTCCTCACCATTGGGAAATGAGAATTGAAAAAATTAAATACCAGCAGAGGGATAGGATCTGGGCGGCAAACCAATATTCTCCATTAAAGTCCAAGATTTAAAGATCCATTTATCAAAACCTTTGGTGTGTGCCCAAGTCTTCCTGAATTAATGCATGCATGCATATGAAAATCAATGTTTCCTGCCCATATAAACACTGCAGCTCTGAATCAATCTCTCAAAGCCGAAGAGGGTTAAATATTTAAACAAGCTATGTATTGAAATACATTTTTAATGCTGTGAAGTCATTCTGATGAAAGATTACTCAGGAGCCTTCATTACTGAGTGTAGAGAGTAATGTGGTATTATCGGAACAGATGGTCCAGCTGTCTGTGGGCTCTGGACCCCCTCAGGGTAGATTCAAATAGTTCTAGATTCAGCTGTTGGTAGCCAGTGGCCTGAATGGATGGCTGCCTACACGCCACACATCCCTACATGACAGCCATGCTGGCTGCTGTCTCGGGGACATTTCCTTAAGGAGTCAAATGGTGCTTTGATTTGATTTGGTTTGATTTCTTTGCAAACACTCCATGTTGGTCCTGTTTGTTTGAAGCGGAAGCTGTAGTGGAGGAATCCAGCGTAGATGAGCTGACCATTCTACTGCTGGTTGTCCAACACTTGTGGGTTACTCTCAAAAACTTGCATGGACGATGCTTTAAAGCGATGCTGTTGTGTTGCCTGTTTCTGACACGGAGAAATATATTACAATGAGGAGAAAAGCCACTTCTCTGTGCTTCATAATTCTCTCCGTCATTAGTTCCTGTGTGGCTTTGGGAAACTTGCAGAACCGTTATAACCTGAGTTGTTTTTACCTGTGATCTCTGATGATCCTTCCTTTACAAGCCTTGTTTGACCAGGTTTTAGAGTATGTGAGCATAGAGGAGTCACACAGAGAATATGAGTGACAGTAACAAGGCCAGCCTCAGTGCCAGGAAGCAGGGTCTGGAGCAGGGAAAGGGTCTTCAAATATCTTATCAAACACCTTTGCCTTGCTGCATCTTAATCTTCTTGTCTCTAACATAAGAAGACAATTTTAGATCTGCCTACCTCTATTGAACTTCTTGAAGTAGCGGTTAACTTATCAAAAATATCCATTAATATTATTAAACAAGAAGACTTTTAAAATGCATTCTGGTTCACTGAATGAATGAATGAATGACAAGAGAAAAATAAATATGACTAAGTGAAAATATAGGTATATGTCTGTTTAAATTTTCTAATTGTGAGATCAATTCCCAGTACCTGCATATATATAAACATTTTTTTTTCTAATTGTAAGAACTAGAGATAAGAAAATTGAGAAGATTCTGACACAAGAGGAGAAAAGATCAGAGGTGTGGCAAGTGAAGCTGGTCAATTTCAGCATGTAGACCTTGCATGGTCCTATCTAAATCAGAATAGCTATGGGACTCTTTATTCTTGCTTCCAAGCAATGTTGTGGAAGAGAATTGGTCATGAAAACAACTATCTGATATCAATTTTGAGTATGATCATGTCAAAACTAGAAGTCATATGAAGTGTGTTGAAACCATGAATGATTGTTATGCTACATTCGGATAATGAAAAACTTTAAAGGTGAATGTGATGACTAGCTAACATCACTACATTCTTGAATTAAATTTTGAACTGAGTAGACAGTTTGGGAGGTTCTTCTGATTTTAATTTGTTGCTGCAATTGGTGATAAGTATCCACTAAATAATGACCCTCGTCTCCTGGGAGGAAAAGTAAAATCCACACACTTTTCCAAGTAGCCACAATTTTATGTGGAAAAGCATGAAAATAAAAGTTGGAGAAGATTTTAAAAGGACACTTGGCAACTTTCACATTCAGCCTCCTTGTTACAACCTCACTAATTTGACAAAGATCAAATCATCAGCTGTAAGAGGAATTGGAGCCAGAGCTTTTGAGTCACAGACTGATAGCTGCCATTTTCATTAGGTAAAGCCTGTCATTCCCTCTGCTTACTTATTAGCTGTGGATACTGATGGCTTTATGTGTACAACAGGGGCAAGCTGGTGCCAAGCCCTGCAGCTCTGCACTAGTTTGGCATGTCCAGGTTCTTATGTTTCATCATTTCGTTTTCCTACAGACTAAATAGTTTCTACATTCTGCTTATTAATTTCACTTCTACCTAAGAAGCACTACATCTGTACCACAGATATTCAACATTATGTCCCTATTGGCAATGTCACCAACTCATCCTGTTCTCATGTGACTAAGGGGGTTGAATCACTTGCTCCTTGGTCAGGACATGTAGTTCTTCTAAAAATTATAACAGTCGGGCCAGTGATATGGCTCAGCAGCATATGCACCTGCCTGGCAAGCGTGAGTTCGACTTCTGGTACCTGCGTAAAGGAAAAAAAGGGCCGGTGATATCGCTCAGCAGTACAAGTGCCTGCTGGCAAGCACGAGGTCCTGAGTTCGACTCCCAGCACCCACATAAAAAAATTATAACATACAAGGAGCATTCATGAATTTGATCCCTGGAAGTCAAGTCATAAAGCCAACACTTGAAGCCTCTGAAATATTCTACAATTTCCTGTTTGTTTTGCTTGTTTTTCCTCAGTTCCTTTCCTGGCATATCTCCAATTCTTCTAAATGTTTGAATTTTTCCTTGTCTTTCTGGCCTTGAGTAAGCATCATGTCTTCCATGAAGCATACTCAAACATCTAGTCTAGAAAGTTCTTTTGCTCATTTGGATACCCATGCCACCTGCTCTGTGAAATGTTCCTTTGCTGCATAAAATGTAGTACCATACTGTTAGGGAGGTGTTGAGGATGTCCTAGAGAATTATCCATGGTCCTTACCTTCTACCACTTAAGTCTATCAATCTCTTTCTCTATTACGAGAGTAATATCACTTCCACAAAGTGTTGTGAGAATGTAAAAATAATGTGTATGAAATTCCTTTGTAAATTATAAAATGCTACATAAACAAATGGTATTGTTTTTATTATGCCTACTTCCAATTATTTTTAGGTCTCAGTCATTTGTCTTGGTGTGTAAGAATCAAAAATTTTGTTGGTTTTAGCAGAGTGATTTGCACACAAAGATTGAGTTGATTGATTCATTTTTGCCTTCAGATTTATGAACCAAGATCTAATAATATTTCAAAATCTTGGCAGTCCATGACTGAAAGTTGGAGTTGCCTTTCTACTTAGTCCTCGCAAGTTCACATGGAGTTGGTTCTCATCTATATTGTGGTCACTCAAACATAGAAGCCATGGGAGGCTGGAGTGAGGCGCTGTATTCTTCATATAACCTCATTACGTTTTCTTCATAACTTTCCAGTGTAGCAAAGGCACCTTGGCCAGCTGCTCTTCACCAAGTTTTTATTTGATTTAACTGATTTCAAAGTTTACTGGTCTCACTTTGGTGTTAGAACTTTAGCAAAAATATCTTCAGACACAGGAATAAAATAGAATAATAACTAAGCAGTAAATTACAAATGTGCCTATATTTTTACAAAGGATATTCAGATGCATTATTCTATATAATCTTTTGAGCATGTTCCCACATCAAGACATACTTTTAAACTCATTCATGAAAACTCCAAGGTATTTGACTCTAAAATAATATTGTCTACATTTGTTTCCTTTTTACACCAACAATGACAGCGAATCTAATTTATTTGAAGAAACATTATAAAATCAGTTTTGCACATAATTTCTCCAAATTATCCCGCTCTGGGAGAAAGAGCTGACTTGACCAACTAGGGATCTATGTAAAAAAAAGAAGAATTAGAAAGTGGCTCTTTAGTCCCAAATTGTGGAGGGCACAGCCCTCACATTTGCAGGCATAATTAAGAAGTAAAAGACTTTGAAAGGAAGTTGCTAGAGAGGGAAGTCAGATTGGCTTGTCAGTTAGAAGATACTATATATGATATAATCCTGGAAATATCCATCGTAAGATGCCAGGGGAATAATTAATTTAATAATGAAAATCAGAAATTCTTGCTAATGATAGTCATATACAAAGTTTTCTTATTTTCAAGAGATTTTTATTTTCAAAAGATTGAGAGTTCTTTTAGACTTATGTAGACTGAGATATTTGTGAAAATGTCTGTGGTGTACATGTAGAAAGGAAAGCACAAATAACATACCCTGATTTTGGAAATCCTCAGTGGTCTTTACATCCTGACTCCATTTTCCTAAATTACTTTTCAGTATGGATGTTGATGCCAGTGTATTTACAAACAATGTCTTTGTTGCAAAGAAAGCTGAATGGTCAGCATTCCTTAAAAGGATGAACTACTATGGCCTCTAGGATTTTCTTTGAAACTACTGTAACTCATTCTGCAAGTTATGATGGGTATCTTCACTTAGTGGTAACTTTGATGTGATAGATATTTGACTGACAGTAATTGGCATTATTTCCTGATCTCAGACATGTAAAATGCAGTAGGAAAAAATACATTTCAGAGGCTAGGAAGACATGGAAATAGCATATGAATATGCAGTCAAAGGTTAGAAAAAGCATAAAACCAGAGATCCAGGAAACTGGATGAGCAAGTAGTAGTAATTTCTTAGTCAGGCATGGGGTTGCACAGGACATTTCTGTGTTTGGGGGTTGGGAGAAACAAACTGGGGAAGATCAGAACTAGAGCTAATTGTTTTCTCAGGAATTGGAAGAATTCACATCACTCCCAAATTTGAAAATGATTATTCACAAAATAATAGATACCTGCTGGTTTGAATGTCAAGTCCAAATTGGGTTTCTAGCACTGTGAGTGCCAACTTGGGCTGAGAATCTTCAAATTCTCTGATGATACTGGACAACCCAAACATTGGATGTCCAGGATTTTCCACTGATGTTCAGGAGTTCCTACTGATGAGCATTCACTAATTTGCAATTGATAATGCAGCATCAAAAAAGAAAAGAGAAGGAAGTAGAAGAAAAAAAGAGGTCATGGGAAAGACAACATATAGAGGGATATAAAATGTTAAAAGCCATGGAAAAGAGACATGGGAAAATATAAGGGAAAGAGGTGAAGTCAGAAATTAGTGGAAAAAGAGAAACAGGAAGGAATATACTAGGAAGAAGAAATAATGGAAAGAACACAGGAAGTCCGGAAATGATAGAAGTCTCTAATGTGATTGAGGAAAATGGCAGATATTGGTAGTTTAACAATATTTCCTTACGAATAATTTTGGCAATTTAAATGACATTAGAGTAAGAATCTAAGAATTTGAATCAGCAGTTCTTTCAAAAAGCCACTTATGTCTTTCTGTTCATGGTAATTTTGCCTTTGCTGAACTTTTCTAGGGCTCCTTCTTCGGCTTGCAAGCCACACCAGAGTTTAGCCTTTCATCACTTTGTGATGCTTACGCATTAACTAGATTCCCCATGAAGACATAAAATTATCAGAAGTCAACACCCAAATGTTTTATTCTCCTTTCAAAGGACTTGGATGAATTACGAATATAGACAATGCTTGATTAAACCTTGTACGAAGTTGATTCTGCTTCAGCATCCATTTGCCTCCTAGATTTAGTGCGTGATCCCAGAAGTTTTTCGAAAAGGCTGGTCTGCATAGGACAGCTTGAAGCATGACACACAACTTTCTTTGAGAATAAGGGGACCACCCAACATGGAATTAGGATTGAGAAATATCCAGCTTGTCACCTAAGAGTAATTTCAAAGGAGATCAACTTTACTACTCTGCTGAGTATGTAGTAAATTTTAGTATTACTACAGGAGTTTGAAGTTGACTGTCAGAGATTGCTACCACCTTGAAATGAGTCATATGGCAGGAATGGAATGAGCAGTGGATTTAGCTTCATAAAAGTTTAGCTTCATAAATCTTCATAAAAGATTTAGCTTCATGAATTTGAAGAAATTAAACAACTCTTCTAGTCTTCAGTTTTCTCAGTATCAAGATGCTACATATATTATACGAGCTCATACATGTAAAATCACAGACCACACTGCCAAGGATGTTCTTCAAGTTTCACTTATACATGCTGGGTTATTTTAAGTACATATCCTTTGTCTTTTAGATGTTATTAAGGATGGCATTTTTGGCACTGACTTGTGATCTTCCTATTTAGTCCATGTTTTTCTGAAAACACTCAGCATCTGAGTTTGATGGTGATGGTAGTGGTGGAGGTGAGGGAGGTTACAAAAAGAAAATCAAAAGACACCAAATATTCTTCAGTGAGCAGAATTTATGTATCTCCTCACCTAGAAAAGAAATAAAACTTTAAAATGATTGAGATAGCAAGTTTTAGTGTATTATTCCCTTACAAACCTTCATTTCATTATAAGCTTTCTCTATACTTATGTGATATAATACAACTGGACTTGATTCAGGATGTCTACATTGGAGTCCTTTCTCTATTTACTAGGGTTTGGAATAGGGCTAGTGACTCAACAGAATTAAGTCTCAGATTCTCCATGTGTAGTGGGAGGGTCCTTTGCTACCAGATTATGGATAAAACTGGAAGATACTAAATGTGTCTGGTTACGTTATATGTGGTAGAATTAAATATTTGTCTATGGAAGACAGCAGAAATCCTCATGAGGAAAAGGAGCAAGTAGGACCATTTATGTTTTTAAATGATAAAAATAACATTTAAGGAAGCTAAATCTCACAAAAAATTGATGGCAGGGAAATGACTGGCTCACAGATACAAAGGACGATGCCTGTAGGAATGAGGTATAAAACGTGGAGATCCCAGAACAAGAGGGTAAATAGACACCAACTAATTTCAACCTTCACCTTGGTTCAGGCTCAGTTATTTTAAGGAAGGAAGAAAAGAATCCCTTGCATATTGATTACCTACTATGTGCCAAGATTTGTCTTGGGCACTTTCAAACATTTAATTCTCCCAAGAGCCATCAAGATGGATATTAGTATCTCCCAATTATAGATGGGGAAACTGAAGCTCAGGAGTTTAACTCTTTCGCCCAAGGTCATGCAGCTAACACCAGCAGAGAATGGACTCTACCCCTCTGACATTGTTTATAATACCAGCTTACTTTTCACCTCCTTGCAGACAAGGAGCACCACCACCAGACTGTCAACAAAGATAGAAATCCTAACAGTTGTCTCAGTCCCGTAACAAAGCTTTCATGTCATGTTTTTGTTCAAGGCCAGACCCTGGGTACCATGCTGAGGAGTGGAAGCAACAGTCTCAGACAGAGCAGGAGGAAACAGGAGGGGGCCCTGGTCATAGGAATGTGAAGTAGACAGGTCAGAGGTCACTTTCCAGGGAGGTCAGCTAGGCAGGAAAATATCAGAACTCCAAACACTCAGGGTCCGGAAACTCAGTAGTCACAGAGCCGGGGATATTGGTTCTCCTGAAAGGAGACATGAAGACAAGGAAGAATCCTAAGGTCTGCACTAGTTTGTTGCCTGTTGAGTGTGAGCAGCTCTGGATCCCAGGTGTTAAACAAAGTGAGAACAGTTTCAGATTTATGCAGGAAAACTGTGCTCCTTCTGGAGTGTAGAAAAGAGGTGCAGAAATGGTTTTACTGTGGAGGAAGTTCTACAAAGGGACTGACTTTTATACTTCATGGTGCATCTGAGACTTGAGGTTCAGATACAAATGAATGCACCTTTCATATTGAAAATACTTCATCGTTATGTCCAAAGAAATCTTCAGGAACGGTGGAGTTTTATGTCATCCAGCCTCATTATTTTATGCCTCATTTTTCTACCACAATCTACATTCTTCTACCTTCTTACTCTCACACCTGCTTCCAACCCCTGCCAAAACTTAAGGCTGTGACTTAGTGGAAAATGACTTTGAGTGCAGAGAAAGATATATGTCCTTCATAGGGAAGCTAACGTTATAGAGTTGAAATGCATTTGAAGTTCTCTAAGGAAAAAATCTTAGAGCAACAACTCAGAGGAGACGTGGCTCCCTAAATCTTTTAATCTCACGGAAAGCCAGGGAGCAGCTGGCTATTCCACCTACACATAAGGTCTGCCCTGAGAGCAGTCAGGATTTTGTGTGAGTACGAGTGTGTGTGTGTGTGTGTGTGTGTGTGTTGGAACCATTTTCTCTGAGTGACATTGACATATGTCCCCATAAATAAATTAGCAACCCCATCTCAGCTGACACGTTTGGCAGAAACAAGAAGTTCATGTGCCAGTGTGTGGGTTAATTCTCATGCCCATTCCACCGGGAGAGAGCGAGTGCATCAATGTGTGTTAATACTACACACAGAGTAATGCCAAATGTTTCTCTTTTCTTTTTCTGTGTTTTCACAGGAGCATATTTTGACTTATCTGCATAAAAGATGTATGTGAGAGGTTGTTAAATTAACAGAGATGTGATAGAAAGACAGGAGGATAGGTGGGAAAGAAATAGTAATTTTAAATTTGCAAAAATAGAAATATGAACTGCATATTGTTTACTTCCTAAATCTTCACTATGTGAGGTAGATATTTTTGTTCCTTTTATAGATTGAGCATCCCTAATAGAAAAATCTGAAATCTGAAATTGTCTAAAATCTAAACATGTGATGTGACACCACAAATGGAAAATTCCATGCACAACATCATGTGACAAGTCACAATCAAAACACAAGCAGGCTAAAAATATTGTCTAAAATTACTCTCAGGCTAGGTATATCAAGTGTATATGAAATAAATGAATTTCACATTTAGACTTGGCTCAAACCCAAGATAACTAAAAAATTCCAAAATATCCCAAACACTTTTGGTCCCAAACATTTCCTACAAGGGATATGCAACCTATATTGTAAAGCTATGTCTGAAAAACCCCTATACAGAAGACATGAAAAGAAAGTAAATACTTCTTTTCCAACTTGTTCTCTGGAAAGAGTAAAGATGCCTCAAAAATTCCTTTATTCATTTCTATGTAATCCAACTAATAAAGTTTGGAGGCATTCTGTAAAACAAGAAAAAAAAAATAAGTGGCCAAAATATTTGTTACAAGTCATTAACAGGGAGAATCAAGGGCAGAAATAAATCAAGAAAAAAAAATAAGAGGCCAAAATATTTGTTACAAGTCGTTAACAGGGAGAATCAAGGGCAGAAATAAATCAAGCATGGATGTTCAGTAAATACAATGGAATTTGGAATGAGTCAGGCCCTATGCTAACTTCAACTGACTCGTGTCCATCTCGTGGGGGAGGTGTGCTCTAGAAGCGTCATCACAAATGCCAGCTCATTGTACTCAGTAAGGCTATTTAACAATGCACAGAGAATTTTGCCCTTTGATCTATTTACCAATTCATTCTTTTAATTACTCTTCCCGTACTATGTGAAGTGTTGGGCATATAATGATAAAAAACACAGAGGAAAACCCTATCCTCATGAAGCTTTCCAGATAGTAACCTTTAAATTTGATGTAATTTTTGTATTAAGACAACATAAAGTTCATTGAGGTAGACCGCACCTTTGCAGTGTCATGAGAATGGTGCTTCTAATTAAGATTAGAGTTAGCATGAGGTCAAGATCTTACTGGATTAGGAAAGAGAATAGCTTCTAAATAAGCTGCCCCTGAATTTAGCCAACTCCACATCTCTGTGTGCATATTTTTGTGTACTAAATGAGAGTCACTTAAGAACTGCACAGTGCAATGTGAAAACCACAAGGCTTGTGTGGCTATTTAAATTAAATTAATATAAAATGAAATTAAAAATTCAATCTCTCAGTCTCGATGGCCACATTTCAAATGCACAGAGCAACTGTGGCTAATGGCTATCATAGTGGACATTGTGGAGACACTTTATCATCACACAAAGTCCTCTTGGACACAACCCAGCTCTAAAAGAAACTTTGAATGTTAATATCTGTGGTGTTTGTCTTTTGTGTGTTTCACTGCAGAGTTCAAGATTTAGCATCTTGCTTTGAAATTCTGTATCACTTCTCTGTACATAAATTACATGGCATTACTATGCAAACTCATATAGATGTTTAAGTTTTCTTACGCACATCGTTTATCCCCTACTCTACTGGAAGCACTTGAGGCTGGGGATTATGCCATGTTCCTCTATACTCTAAATGCTTGGTACAGTGCCCTGTAGATAGGAGGAGCTCAATAAGTGTTTGTGTTGTTGGTGAGAAGGACAATTTTTGGTATTCAGCAACACCCTAACAGACTGTGTGCCTGAGCTGTGCCTCTAGGCAGCAGAGGAGAATTATTCTACAGAGAAGCCCTGAGGGACAGATCACGAGTTTGGACTTCGCCACATTGAGTTTGATCCCAAAGGCTATTTCTGCACATTAAGCCATCTGGAGATAGTGTGGGTGCCAGGCATCACGCCTGTGCAGTGATGTATCTCATCTCTTGGTATTTAAATGCTGTCTTGGCATGGGACACTGGTGTCCACAGTCAACCACAGGCATAGGAAAAAAGTTCTGACTCCAAGTCGTGGGCTGCAAACTTCATTTCCTCAGTTGAACTCAGTTATCTCCTGGACCCAGCTTCTCATCCACTTCTATAGTTGCAGGAATTCACATTCTGCGACTATATTCTCTGAAGAATATGATCACAAGAGTTGTACAATGATGAGAAGAGACTAGGATTCTAGGGGATGGGCCATGTCCAAATTCAGTCCACGAGAACTGAAAAATGATGTCTGCTCTGGAAGATCACGTGTGCTCTGGAGGATGAATTATTTTAAGTAAAGTAACCTTCAGCATTACTCAGACACATCAAGATCCAGAAGCCGAAAGAAACAATATTGCAGCCACTTAATGTTTCATGTGATAAGATTGTCTTCTTGTCATTGCTTCCTCCCTTGTTCTGGTCCATTTTCTCAGCTCTCTTGTCTATTTGTATTTGCATCAAAAGAATCAGTACTCTTTTGCCCACACTGCTGGCTTTGGAAATTTGAAGGAAAAAATCTGAAGTGATAGGTCAGAATTTACTACAGATTTTTAAAGGTTTATTCCTTTCAGTAAATTTAATGAGGTGCTTTCAATTATTTGCAAATAAAAATTCTGAAGACTCAAGAACTCAAGTGATTGTTAGAGGTCTCATAGTGAAGCAATGATGGAAGTAGAACGAGAGACCAAGGTGGAACCAAAAACAATATCAGAAGAGAAAATATAAGGTGAGAAAGTGTATGAAGAATATATGGAACCTGGAAAAGATATCTGTCCATACTATATCTTTATTGCCTACTGGTAATTAGCATGACAATTGAGTACTTACAATGTATAGAAATATATGTCTAAATATTGGAGAGTATTAAAAGATGATTACTCCCCTCAGGATATGTTTATAATTTTAATTTGGAGTGGTGTTTGAAAAACTAATTAAAATTTCAGTGTAATATATGTAAAAAGGTAAATTAATATACAGGCAATAAATGATAACTGAGCTCAGAGAAAAACAAACCTTGCCTGCAAGTACAATCACAGATGAGTTATTATTGGTTTTATAAGAATTAAATGAAAAGTAGAGATTTAGTCTGTCATTCAAAAGAATGGAAAAAAGTAACAAAATGTGTAAGGATTGGAATGTCCAATAATGGCTTAAGGGATGTTGACTACTCATTGGGAAACCTGCAGAAATAAAATGGGACAGGCAAGAGAGACTCACATTCTCAAGGTATTGGAATTTTTGGTAGGAAGCTTTGTCTTTCTCACATAGAATTAAGAAAGACTCTTCAAAGAATATTTAAATTCGATCCTGCTTTTCTGATAGTATAATGTTGTGCTATTTGCATTCTTGTCTTTGATTTTTAATGTAATTCACAATTTCCCTCTCCTTCCCATATCAATTGTTACCCAAGTTTTAGAGCTCAATCCAAACTCCGCTTCTCTCACTGATGCTTCCTTGGTTCATGCAGCAATTATACATAATTCCCATGATCTTCCATTTACATGTTTGATTATGTATGTTCCGATGATATCTTCTCATGCCTGTGTATAACCTATAACTCTGTACCTTACAAATAGCCTTCAAATTTGCACTCCTTCAGGTGAAATAGCATGGTTTATAGCCCCAAAGTATGGGCCAGAATCCCTGGTTAGGGGAATTATACTGACTCAATTGAAAAGAAAAACAGTAAGAAGATGGTATTGTTTTGACACTATTAACCTACTGGAATATTAATAATAACTCTAGAATATACAAACTCTTAAAATCACTGTATAATTTCTCATCACTCAATTTCTGCTTTAAGACTGATGTAGAAATTGGAATGTGTGATAGACTACAATATACTTTTTAAAAATTATTTTTATAAAGAAATCTGAAATATCCTGAGACATTTAAAAAACATTCTCTTAAACAGAGTCTACTTTTGTGAATTCAAAGTGTGTAGAATAATTATCAGCTTTGGCATAAAGTGTCTAGACTTTTGGAAATAGGATTATTTGTTCAACATGTATTGAGATTCTACTCTTGGATGCTGGGGTAGACGCCATGAGAAATGTAAAGATGTGTACAAAGACGTCGGGAAGTCTTGGAAATCTGCGCAGTCCATGCTTTTGTTCCAAAAGTCTCCTTTACATCATTTTTTAAAAAGTGCATATTGCTGTCTGTAAAATTTCCTGCCTCTTCTTCTAGACTACAGCTGCTTGGTGAGGTTAGCTACTTTTTCTTCATGCCTGTCCTGGTATATAAGAAGCGGTACTCAATAAACATTCGTTGAGCACAATTTGCTCTGTGCCAGGCATCTTACCTCAAATCCTTTCTAATGACAAAAAAGAAAATTCAAACCTTAGCCAAAATGAATTCTAGGTCTCCAAAGACAAGTCATTCAGAAGATTCATGCAATTAAAATGATGGAAAGACCCAGAATCTAAAGAACAAAATATTCAAACAACAGCCTTTATAAATTACAGACGTTATTGCATTTAAATTGTAGTGAACTTCTAAAAGCAGTACTGTTTGGAAGTGAAGATCTGAACTTTTCTTTTAATTAACAAGTAAATGTCCTTTAAAAATACCAGTTTGTGAAAACAAGGAAATAAACATCCCTTCTTCATATGGTAGATGCTGTATATTTGCTCCAAACACAAAGCATAGCCAGGCATCTCTTAGTCCTCTTTTTACTGTGCAAAATCAAGCTTCCTGGGTTTTAAGGTCAAAGCCAAGCAAGAGGTGTTAGATCTCAGTGACCATCTGAAGTCAGAACTTTTGCTATTGACTTCATCTTTAGCACGCTTCTTCCTTAGCTCATCCAACTATGGCATGATGATTTTCTTATCCTGCAAACAGTTGGTTCCATTCTTTGACATTTTTCTTTTTGCTTGTGATTTTTTCACAAGTGAGAACTGATTTTGTCCAAACAGATGCTTGTTTCTATATTTTGCTTTCTGGAAAAAAATATGGGTATGATTTGGTTGAGGAGGGGGCTAGCGAGAGATGGGAAGTAAAATTGTACAGATGATAGGGGAGGCACAGCTCAAGTTAAAATTAGAAGCCAACCCAAGAGCTGTAAGCAGGAGGAAGGGGGTCTCCAAAGAAAATTTGTTGTATAATAAAATACTCATTGAAAATATTCTGACAAGAGGCACTAAAAAAATTCTCACATATCTTAGACTAGATGGTAAAGTGGTTTCTCTCCTAAATTTCTGTGTGAATTTGTGCTACACTGGATTTAGACAAATTATTGCAAATCAGCCAAGCAATCAAATCCTTCAGTCTAATCCCTCAATCAGCAATCATCTCCTGAGCACCAATTTTTGTCCTGATCACTGTTAGGCTTGAGGAGGAGTCAGGACAAAAACAAACAAATAAGCAAATAAACAAAAATAGCTTAGATGATGTCCAGGAGGAGCTGAGAGGGTGTCCAGGGAGAGACAGCTGTACAGGTTTGCAGCCGGGTTAATGAACGTTCAGGAGTGAGCCAGAGGAGACAGTACGGGTGGCTCCAGAATTGCTTTCTCTGGACCCAGCCCATCTGTTGCTTCATATGAAATCCACAGTGGCCTCACACTCTTACTGGGAATCTTTCACTGCATGCAGGGTGGGAACCTTAGCCTGTTTAGGGTGCTGTAATAAATCATCATAAGCTGGTCATAGATTTATTTCCCACATGCTGGAGATCAAATTGTTGGAAGGTGCAGAGCCTGATGACAGCCTGCTTCCTGATTGATAAAGCCTTCTCAGCGCGTCCACACAAGGCAAAAAAGGCCAGATGGCTTTAAGGGGTTCCTTTTACAAGGGCACCAATTTCTTATTCACCTCCCAAAGACCCCTTCTCCTAATATCATCACACTGGTGATTACGTTTCATAAATTTAAGGAGAGACATGGATGTTCAGACCATAGCAGTTGGGGAGAAGCTCTGATCCCTCGTGTTTCACAGGTTCTGCTGGCACCATGGGCCCTGAGGCAGAGCCCATTCCACAGTAAGTTTGCAGATATGAGATTGCTGTAAATGTATGGAGGTGATGTGCTTTTCATTATTCCGCTGCCCCTGTCCAGAGCCTGCTGAGTGCAGATGAGGGAACTGCTTGTGCTCCACCTTCAGCAACCTGAATATCTGAAGGTACACTCATGTTCCTAACGAGAGTGGTTGGTGCAAATTTTAGAGTCAGAAAACCACCCCAGAGGCCACTAAGTCAAGGAGAATAGAGGATCCTTGTGAATGGGGCAGGAGCATCTCCTACTGCACACTGTGGCATTAAGGAGGCTGAGGCAGGAGGATAACTTAAATCGAGGAGGTTGAGACAAACTTGGACAACATAGGAAGATCCTGTCTCATAAAAAACAGTAACTCCAGGACATCTCGCCCTATTCTTACCTCTACCCGTCTCCACAGTCTGGAAATTTCAGCCTCCTGCATAGACACAGGTGCTTAGAGCAGTAGTCCTTTTGTATCTTTTATTCTCCTGCAGCAGCTGAAATCAGCATCCTTGCACCTTGGTATCCAGGTACTGCAAGCCTCGTATATTTCAGCACCACCCCGATGCATTTGGAGCGGTCCCTTTGAATCTGGTTTGGGCTCTAATGATAGCTGCTTCCGTTTATACAGTCAGAGCTCACTACTGAGTGACTCTACATTCCTCTACATCAAAGGTAATTATTATTTTTTAGTTCAATTAGCAAACATTACATTTGTGTTTGCCTCGCTAAGACAGTACCATCGAATTTAACACTAACACACTTATTCCAAAGCTGCCAAGGGAAAAGATGCTATTATAATATCATCATAGTCCTTTTTTTTTTTTCTTTGTGTTTCTCTGTTTCTTAGGTTGCAGACAGGTCATATTCAATCTGAAAATGAGATTGTTTCAAATTAAGAATATTAAACCTATGAAAGAACTTCAAATCATAAAACTCATTACTCTATTTAGAAGTGAGGAAATTAGAGGCCAAGTTCAGTGATTTTCCCTATATTATACTAGTCAGTAAAAGAGCCAATTTCTAATCGATGTCTTTAAGACTCTAGTGCAGTATGCATTTTTCTTCTCTAGTTAAGCTCTCGATGTAAAAGCAAAGCAAAAGAGGTCAGGGCTGAGGAAAGAGAAAGTGATCCATTGCTTATAGAGTATCTCCTAATTGCAAAGCATTTTCTACAACTTAATATCTTCAACTGGATGCCTTGACCCTAGTCTCTACCTTGACATTATCTATGTGATCTTATCCTCCTGAGCTTCCGTTCCCTTCCTTGTAAAAACAAGAGGGTTGCAGTAGAGCACTCCAGAAATCCTTTCTTGCACTATCATTCTGCAACAAGAGCCAGCTAAGTGTCAGGTTAAGCATCTACCATCTTTTGGATACTCCACACATCTTGTTGCTAAAAGTTAGGAGTAGATCCCATTGCTCTGTAGAGGTTTTACTATGTGTCCTTGCTTTTAACCACAATTAGGAACTTTTCAAATAGTTTTTTTCTCTCCACTCCTGCTATTGCTATAATAGATAAACAAGGGGAATAATATATATTACACCACTCCAGATATGGAGCTCAGAGGGAAGTGGGAGGTCAGCCCTGGGGCAGCCTCTCTCTTCTCTTCCCACAGCCTACCCTGGCTACTGGCAGAGGGTTCTCCAGCAATGCGACAGGCGGTTTCCATATTATTACTGCTTTTGACTCTCTGGCTTTATTAAACATGTTAAGGAAGATGTTTTGCCATGTTCTTACAAAGTCTGTCGCATTGGTTATTCACAGTGCCATCGCCCTCCTCCCATCCTACCTGGCACTCCCCCCTCCCGGCCTTGATTTATTACCGACTATATTGTTGCCAACACAGGCCTTTTTATCACCGTCACATACGTGGGCTCAGGGATGAGATATACTTGGTAGTGGCTGAGGGGCAGGAGCAAGCAGGAGAAACTAGGCAAGGAGAAAGTTTGCAAATGATTTTATCTTTAAAAAAAAAACTCATCTCTGCTTATATTTTGGAAGATCCCAAGCACAGTTATCTTTTAATGAAATACATAATTTTGTGGGGCATTTGAAAAGCATCATGTAGACTACAGAAGAAGTTTTATCTAGGAGCCCTGCAACCAGTGAACAAAAGTAAAAGCAGCCAGTTACTGAACATTTACTGAGAGCCAGATGTGGTGGTAAGTACTTCACATGGATGATCACATGTGATTTTATCACAAAATAACAAAGAAATAAATAAAAACAAAGCAGAAAGCCTTGGTTGCATAGATCCTCTTCTGTATCCTCCTTTTCATGTAAAGAAATTGAATCACACAAGGGCCTGATCATATAATTATAGGGCAGGCAGGGCCATGATTTGATCCCTGCATCTTTTTGAGCACAGATGTGTCCTAATGACTATATAAAAATATCTCTAGGTTTGGATAGAAGAATGGAAATTGTGGTTAGTGATAAGAAAGGATTTTTCGGGCCGGTGAGATGGCTCAGTGGCATAAGCGCCTGCCTGGCAAGTGCGAGGTCCTGAGTTCGACTCCCGGTACCCACATACAAAGAAAGGGCCGGTGATATCGCTCAGTGGCACAGGTGCCTGCTGGTGCACGAGGTCCTGAGGGTCGACCCCTGGTACCCACACACAAAAAAAAGGATATTTCTACTCATGGGTTTTAAAAACTTTGAGTCAAATAAAATGTTAAAAAATGGACCCCCCACCCAAAAGAAAAGAATCTAGAAGTAGGGGATGAAGTTCTGGAAATTTGTCTATTCTCATGCCTGCAGGGACCCAAAAGCATCCCATATATTTGCATTTTGAAGGCCTCATCTTAGCGCACCACTGCTATTAACATAATAAGGAAGACAACGACCCAAGAGACTGAGTAATAAATGGGCCACAGGATCAGTGAGGGCTACTGCTCCTACCTTGACATCTCACCACATTTGTTCTAATCTCATGGTCATGCATATTTGTACACAATCTCTTTGGTATAAGAAACAGGGTAGTTCATTTATGAACATAGGGTTAATGGATGAGTGTGGCACATCATTTATTTACTCAACAAATGCCGAGTACCCATTGTGTGCGAGGCCTGCTTTGACTGCTGAAAAAGGCAGGAGACAGAACACAGACATCCCTCCTATGAGGCAGTTTTTATTCAACAGGAGGAGTCATGAAAGAAATAAGATAAATAAGCAGGACTATAACATGTTATTATAGATCAGTGCTAGGAGAAAACGGGAAACACAAAAGAGATAGATTGTGTACATGGGAGATGTGGCAGGTGTTTTAGATAGAGTGGGTGAGAAAGGCCCTCTGGGCTGTTAAATCTGAGGAAGACTTGAGAAGGGCAAAGGACCTCTTCACCTTGGTGTTGTCTGGAGGAAATGTGGTCCAGCTATGGGAAACAACTTAGGTAAACCTCGTGGCAGAAACATGTAGACATGCATGCAGGACAGCAAGACGCTTGGTAGGGACAGAGGGAAGGGGGACTCATGTGGTGGTGACTGCTGAGGTCAAAGAAGTAAAATAGGAAGGCCTTGCTTGCTTATCTTTTCTTTCTTTCTTTTTTTTTTTTTTCTTTTTGTGACAGGAACTCCCCATGTTGCCCAGGGTGTTCTCAAACTCCTGGGCTCAAGCGATCCTTTTGCTTCAGCTGCCCACACATCTGGGACCACAGAGGTGACCAGGGGGGCTGACTTAAAAATTTATCTTTGACTCTGAAACAGATGAGAAATTATAGAAGTTTTGAACAGATGAAAGACTTGGTATGAATATACTATCCTTAGATTGTATTCTAGGGGAACAAAAAAGAAGTAAAAGACCAGTTAAGACCGTAACTTCAATTTTTCTCCTTTCATGCTCTTCTCCAACATATTACCATGACAATTTTGAAACAAAACAAAGGTACAAGAGTTACACGCTCATATTGCCACATTCTGATTACATCACAAACATTTCACTCACTTCATCTATCCATCCATTCAGGTATCCCATGCCTTCAAAGTGAACTAGTCATCAGTCCCCTGGCTCACATGACCCAGCACACATGTCATCAACCAGAATTCAACTCATCTGCCATCTTCCTTCTTCAGTAAAAAAATTCACATGCAAAGAAATTCATAAATCTTTAATGAGTTTTCACTGAGTTTTTAGAAATGTAATATAAACCTCTATCAAGTATAAGACATTTATGATCTTCTCAGAAGTTTCCCTATATCCCTTCCCAATGAAAGCCTGTTAACATCCTCCAGAGGCAATCACTAGCCCAATTTTTTTCTATCATGGATTTGATTTACCTGTTCTAGATTTTAAGATAGAGCTATACAATATATATTCTTCTCTCAGTGTGTTTTTGATATTTATTCATGTTCTTCCATGTATTGGTGAAATTCTTCTTTTTATTGCTAAGTAATATTTCATTAAATGAAAACATCATCTTTTATTTACCCGTCTCCTGTTCATGGACACTTGGGATGTTTCCAGACTTTTATTACAAATGAAGTTGCTATGAACATTTTATATACAAGAAATTTGGGGGAATCATATATTTTCATTTTTCTTGATAAATACCTAGAAATAAATTACTGGCTACTGGCTATTGGGTAGTATTATGATAAACTACCACAATGTTTTCAGCAATGTTTAAAAGATCTATTTTCTCATTTTTGACATTTTAAAAAATTTTAGCCATTCTCCTGAGTTTGTAAATGTGTCTTATTGTAGGTTAATTCTGATGACTAAGAGTGGGGAACACTCTTATTGGCCTAATAGATATTTCTATATCTTCATCTCTGAAGTGCTTATTGTGCCCATTTTTAATAAGATTGTTTGGCTTTTTATTGTTGGGTTGCAGTAGTACTCATGAGCATTATATTTTAAAGTAAAATTTTTCAGAAGACTAAAATAAAATAGAAGCCAAAAGCCGTACACACAAGCTTCAGTTGACACTATCAACAACTGCTCTGCTGTTTCACGTGACCAGAGGTTTTATTTTAAGATGTTAAATTGGTCTTCTCATTTTAAATAAGCATTAATTTTTTTCCTGGGGTAAGCATAAATACAGTGTAAAAACCACCATAGGGAAAATAAGTCAATAAAAATGCCAAGAAAACAGAAAAAGGAAACAAAAATGTTGAAAGTATTATAAATTAAAATAAATCCTGGTTTATTGTTTGGTACCACCTTTATAAATAGAATGGGTACTCACATAAAAATAAAAGATTCCCTGATTATATGGAAAATGTAACTGTAATATAAAAGACCTAATTAAGATACAAACGCCCATAAGTGAGGATGAAAAACTGAAAAATATATATCAGGAAAATGTCAAATAAATACCAGATAATTTGATCAGATCACTGTTATATAAAATATATTTCAAGGTAAACGTGCTACTACATCAAGGTTTCTATTTTCCAGTGTTATAATAATTTTAAATTTGTATGCATCTCATTATATAGATTTAAAATACATGAAATGAAGTTACAGAAGTGTAAAGAAACATGAATAAATCTATAATAAAGTGTAAAAATTAACCTAGCAACAACCATAGACCAGACATAAGCAATAATAATACAGACTATGTACACAGCACTGCTCAAAACTTGGCTGAATTGAATACATAGATGATATTGAACCCAGCAAGCACAGAGCACAGGTTTCTTTCTAGTACTGTTGGAACTTTTATTAAAATTGATCCCAAACTAACAATTAAAACATGTGTCAACGTATGTTAAATAATCCGGTATGTCCTCTGATGACAACACAATTGGTTTAAAAACTAAAAAGTGAATAGCAGTACATTATGAGGAATTTTAATCTAATGCAGTTAAAAACTTATATGCATTTGAAGACAATTGTCAAAAAATATAAATCACCAAATGTGTTCCTATTATAAGTAGACTAGATAAATATTTTAAAAAACATTAAACTACAGAAATGGTTAGAAACCCTTCCAAAGAGGAAAATATTATATCTCTGTAGTTTTTTTTTTTTTTTTTTTTTTTTTTAATGTGCTACCGGGCGTCGACCTCAGGACCTCGTGCTTACCAGCAAGGGCTTGTGCCGCTGAGCAATATCACCGGCCTTTTTTTCCTTTATGTGGGTTCTGGGAGTTGAATTCAGGACCTAGTGCTTGCCGGACAGGTGCTTATGCTGCTGGACTATCTCACCTGCCCCATATCTCTATAGTTTTATGGGGAGGTATTGATATCTTCCTTCCCTGGAACCAAGATATGACTAAGGGTTTGAATGAAGCAGTTTTCTTTGGAGGTAATGCCAAAAACTGCTGGTTGGGAGGTGGGAAAGGGGGGCCAGAAAAAGAATTCAGTAAAGCAAAAAAGAATATTTTTTTTTAACAGATTGCCTGTGGACAACTAGCTGGATACTTAGAGGCACCTCTGTGTAATTACACAGCCAAAGCCTCTGAATATTCTCGCCCAGGAGAAGGAGAAAAGAAGGCGGGATGTTTATACACTGACCCTCACTCATTACTAGTTGCCCCTTCTCCGAAGCGTTAACTCCCAAGTATTGATGCTGTACCTTGGGAAGGTCTCTGCTGGTCTCCAATAGTCAAAGAAAGCTCCTCGGCCGACTCACTAGAATTGGGAGGAAAAAATAAAACACCCTTGTGTATCTGGGACTGAGTGGGACATTAACACTGTCTACTAAAACTTACAAATATTTAAGGAGTACATAATTCCAATTTCTCCACCACATTTATACTACTAAAATGAAGGAAGATTGCAAGCAAATACATTCTCAATCTAAAAACAACAAAAAAATCTAATGTAATGTTAGTAAATAAAACAACAGTTTATCAAGAGGGTTGTATGTAGAACTGCTACTTTATTTAATAGTAAATGATCTAGTAAGGTTGTTTCTCACATAGACTAAAAGTAAAAACATCCATAAAAAAACTCAATAGATAGGAATTTATGTTGAAATAGTAGTGTTAGAAAAATGGCCCTTTTAAATAAAGATCAGAATTACACTTCTTTAACCTGATGAAGAGAATCAAAAAGAATAAAAGCTAGAAAAAACATTCTACCTTCTGGATAAATACTAGAATTTTCTACAACATTAAAAATATGGCAGTGGTACTTGTTTCCATGATTTGGACTCAACCTCATGGCAGGCATTGGAGCCCAGCGTAGTAGTATAAAAAAAAATTTAAAGCCATAAGAATCAAAAAGATGATACCCAGTACCAAAAAAAAAAGCAAGAAAGAATCAGAAAGATGAGAACAAAATCTTTTCAGATGTTATGGTTGTTTACATTGAAACGAAAAGCATTTATAGTTAAATTATTAGTAATGATAAGAGAGTTCATCAACGTGGCTGGAAGCTGTAAGATCGATATACACGATCAATGGCATTTCTATACAGCATCATAACTTAGAAAATATAATTAAAGAAAATATTTCTCTTTCCAAGAGAATCAAAAATATAAAGTGACTGAAAATAAAAATAATAGAAAGTGCCGGACTTCTAGAGAAAATTGTAAAAGAAGTTCAAATTAAAAAGAGAGATATATCATGTTTATTGACAAACATTATAAAATATGAGCATTTTTTGTATTGATCTTCGCATCAATGAAAGTACAATCAAAACTCCAATAGAATTTTAGTGAAATTGATAAACTTATTCCAAAATTGTGTGGGAAAGCAAATGACAAAAATAACAAGATTTTCTCAAAAACAAGTTGAGAAAATCATACCTTCCAGATATCAAGACACAATTGGAATCAAACTAATTAGTACAATGTAGCCTCAAAGAATAGATGCTTTAATAGGTAGAACAATTAGTATTTCTTATTAAATGCAAATGTATGCAATATATTATATATTATGATGAGTTAAGTATGCTTTATAAATATAGATAATTACATAATGTATATAAAATTATCTCATGACATCTATCAGACATTATAAAAGATCAGTGGTAAGTAGAATAAATTTAAACACCAAAAGTAAAATTTTATTTCTTCAGAAAGAATGCAGAACATTATTTCTATGAAATAAGGCATGGAAAATTGGAATGAAAGACAAAGAGTAATAATATAGGAAATTATTAATGAAACTGAGCATTTAGCTAAATTAAATTGAAAATGTCCATCCATTTAGAAACACTTAGTAAGCTTGGGCTATTTCAGTGAGATATCGCAGGCTACATGGCTTAAACGGGGTCTCCAAATCCAGTTCTGTTAGGAATTGGGCTGCACAGCAGGAGATGAGCAGTGAGGAAGTGAGCAAAGCTTCATCTGTATTTAGAGGAAAATATTTGCTTGGATTACTGCCGGAGCTGAGCCCCCTGTTTGATCAATGGTGGCATTAGATTCTCATAGGACTGCAAACCTTACAATGAATTATGCATGCAAGGGATTTGGGTTGTGCACTCCTCGTGAGAGTCTATTTCCTGATGATCTGAAATAGAGCTGAAGCAGTGATGCTAGCACTGGGGAGAGGCTGAAGACACAGATAAACATTACTAGCAGCTTGGCTCTACAGAGGCCATAAAAAATCATTTGCTTGCATGTGCATATCAAAACTGCATCAGTGAGTAACAAGTGACAATCTGCATCTGGTGGTAAGCTTTATAATGTCAAGTGAGTTGATTTACTTCAACTGTAAAGCTGCGTCTGGTGGCAGGCTTTAAGTCAGATAGCAATATTTATTTTAGTGCACACATCACCTACCCATTACTTTATTTACTACTTTCCATTTGTGCCTCATTCCACCACTGGACACTTGTCTCTGTCACAGTATTGATAAACCCACATGCTAACCTGGCCAAAATAAATAAAAAACAAACCTCACTGGAAGGCTTCTTTGAAAAGAAAGAATGAACTGATGATGAGAGAGTGAAAGACTCTCTGGCTGACAATAAAAGAAAGCTACATTTAAAATAAAATAACAAGAGTCTTGCTTAAATTACAGGTTCATTTGTAACAGGTAATTTGCATTCTCCAAACATGGTTTGTATAAACCAGCTATTCAATGAAGTCATGAAATCTTCAAAATTACTTTGCCACATGGAGACCATGCACCCTGCACTGAATGAAGTCTTTGGAGTTTTTCTAAATGGAGAGGGGGAAAGTGAACATGATGAACAGAAGCAAGTATTGAAGGCACCACTTCATCAAATGTGCGTGCACTGAGAGCATCACTTTAGGTGGCTAACTTTATAGCTAAAGCTAAGAAGACCTTTACTGTTGGTGAAGAGTTGGTCCTCCCTTCTGCTAAGGACTCTTGCTGTGAAATTTCAGGAGAGGTTTCAGTTCAAAAGGCAGCACATGCTCCTGTTTTGGTTAGCACCATAACTAGAAGAATTGGTGAAATTGCAGAGGATATTGAGGCATAATTGTTAGAGAGGATTAATGAGTTACTATTCTATGCAACCCAGGTTGATAAGTCTACTGATGTTGTCAAGAAGGCAACAATAATTGTTTTGTGCAATATATGTTTTCAGGAAGATGTGCATGAGCAGCTGTCATCAAATGTGCACTTTTGTTGCCAAACAATATCACAGCTACAGAACTACTCCAATCTTTGAACTGTTACATACTAGAAAGACTGCATTGGTCATTTTGTATTGGTATAGGCATAGAATGAGCAGCTACCATGACTGACAGCTACCTGTTTTCACTGCTTTACGTCAAAGACATTGCTTCTGAATGTGAGTCTGTGGACTATATCATCCATAAGAAATGCCGGCTAGCCAAAAAGAAATATCACATAATCTGATGATGTTTTCCAGGATGTGATTAAAATTATCAAGTACATTAAATACATGCATTTCACTCATGTCTGTGTGTGTGGCACTGCAAGGAGATTGATACAACCATATATATCTTCCTTTATACACAGAAATGAGATGGCTTTTTTTTTTTTTTTTTTTTTTTGAGTAAGGAGAGGACTCCAGAAATCTCTTTTATAAAAACAGTCACCACTGGTAGCACATTTAAATGACACAGAATGGGTTGCTAAACTCGTTTATTCAATGACATATGTAACATATTCAATGCGCTTGATGAACTCAATCTCACTTCAGGGGAGAATAACAACTGTTTGATTTGGCATATAAAATGGCTACATTCAAATCCAAACTGGAATTATGGGGCAACGATTGAATATTAGGATTTTTCACATGATTCAAGCATTATCAAAGATTTTGGAAGACATATGAGGGCCTTCTTTCTCCCAGTTGTTGCTTGACCAACTCTCTTAACTTTCAAGATTTTGAGAATTACATCTCAATCACAAAAGACCTCTGAACTGGGAAGGATTGGATCCATGACCCTTTTGTGAATAAACTGAATGAATTGACTTCGACCATGCTGAAAAAAGATCAACTACTCGAGAGCTCAAATGATGGTGCCCTTAAATGTCTGAAACAACTTCAAAGCTCTCTATATTGTGGATTAAAGTCAAGGCAGAATATCCTGAGATTGTCACAAAAGTGTTGAAAAGATTGCTTCTAATTCCAATATCCTATCTTTGTGAAACAAGATTTTCTGTAGTGACAGCAATCAAAATTAGATTATAGACTAGATTGGACATAGACAACACACTTTAGGTGTTACTATCTCCCATCACCCCCAGTGGGATTGTCTAGTTGCAAAAAAAAATCTTAGGACTTCTACTAATTCTTTATTATGAGTTGTATAAACAGTTCATTATATAATAATATAATATAATAATAGAAATAAAGTGCATAATCAATGTAATTCACTTGAATCATCCTGAAGCCACTCCCTGCCTCAGTCTGTGGAAAATTCTGCTCTATGAAAACAGTCTCTGGTGCCAAAAAGTTAGGTACAACTGGCCTAAACAACATATTTTATCTCCTCACAATTCTGGAGGCTGGAAGTCCAAGATCATGGTGCTAGCAGGGCTGGATTCTGAGGAAGCCTGTCTCCTTAACTTGCAGGTGGCTGCTTCTTGCTGCCTCCTCATGTGGTCTTTCAGTTCCCGTATTTAGACAAAGTGAGCTCTGTCTCTTCCTTCTTCTATAAAGATAACATATGTGTAAAATTAAGTTTCCATCTTCAAACTAGAGTCCCATTGTTGTTTATGGCTTCAACATCTGAACTTTGAGGGACACAATTCAGTACGCAGTTGATATGTAGAAATAGTAATTTAAAAACAATAAGCAGAAGGCACAAAGTACAAAAACATATGTGCAACACACCTAATTGACTAAGAACTCAAGTCTGGAACATACAAATAATTTATAAATTAATAAGACGAGACAAGGTAATGGAAATTAGGCAAGAGACTAACAGACTTTCACGAACAAAAATACAAATTAACTTAAAAATAGATGCAGCACCATTAGAACCCAGAGAAATGTAAAATAAAACAATTTTACACCTACATGGTTTGTAAAGATTAAAAGGATTTGACATCATCTAGCACTGACAAAGGTGTGAAGCAGTACCAACACCGCTCTGGTATACAAGCATCTAGCAAACTCGATGCTCCACATATTCTTTATCAGGACAAGAAAATATGTGCCTTGATATTTGTTGCAGAATATAAAAAGTGAATGATCTCAAATATTCATCAGTTTAAAGTAACAAAATCGTAGTATGGTTTTACAATGGTGGATATACAACAATGAAAAACTGAATTTTATCTATGTACATCAGCTTAATTGAACAGTTGGTGTCCTGTTGGGAATAAAACCAGTCACATAAAGTGGTATATAGTGATTATTTATATATATATATATATACAGTACAGAAATCTTTATGAAAAGCTCAGAAACTAAATTAACCATTGCATAATATTCTGTGTTTGTGTGTATGTGTATCTTGTGTTTTTGAGGGCAGTGTGGTGTGTCAGAACTATAAGGACAGATCTAAATATCTTCTCCACTAAAATGAAGCAGAGAACCTTGGAGATTGGAGCAGATAAAGTGTAGAATTAACACGAAGCAGTATATGTGTGTGTGTGTGTGTACAAATGTGTATGTACATCCACGCACCAGAACAAAAGCAAGCTTGTTAAGAATGACAGAATCTGTATAAAGGACACAGTACTTTGATTGAAAGTACTCTTACCACATATGGAAAAATTTAAGTACATCTCTTTTCCATTGCTGATGTTACCACAGACTTCAACACTTATATCAGTTTCTGTTTCTCAGTTTTATAGGGCAGAAGTCCAGGCTTGCAGCCCAGAACTTGTTGTGGCCAGTTGGCATTCTTATCTGGAGAAACTGCACAGATAATCTACCTACAGTGTCTTCTAGGTTGTGAGAAGAATCCAGTTTCTTGCAAATATAAGACTGCATTTTAGCCAGCTGTTGGTGGAGTTGCTCTAAGATTCCAGAGACCCCTTACATTCTTTGTCATGTCCCACTTGTGTTCAAAGTCAGGCATGAGAATCTTTCATATAAAATCACTCCTGTATGTTGAATTTTTCTTGCCAGGATGAGTATCACCAATGGTGAGACAAATCTATGTCGAGTGCTTCCTAACATGGTGCACTGAGAAAGGCACAGTCTCACTTCTGCCGTGCTTCTGCCAGTGAGCCCTGAGCAGTCAGCAGACCCATCCACCGAGGATCAATCTATAAATAACTGGGCTGACATGTCAACTATATTAAGCATATTAAAGACCAAAACTAAAACTAGAATAAACTTGAGTCATTGGTAGGAAAATGGATGCACCCTGAAACCATAAATTTGTAAACGGAGTCAGCAGATTGTCCTCCTAATGTGATGAGTCTGATCCAATCAGGTTAAGGCTTAGACTGAATGCAAAGCCTGAGTCTCTCTAGTCAGAAGACACTCCTTTGCCTATCTGCTTAGATCTGGGATGCCAGTTTAAATGATATACTGGCTCTCTGTGGGTCTTGAGCCTACTGGCTGTCAGACTGAAATTTCATTGTTGGCTCCCTTGTGCTCAGGCTTTCACACTAAGTTTGGAACTAAGCAATGGCTCTCATGCAATTTCACTGCTCGGGCTGTGTATATAATCATATAAGTCAAACACACACACACACACACACACACATCCCCTATTGTCTCTGTTTCTTTGAAGAACCCTAACAAAGACCCTTACTTCAACTTCTTTTATTCTGTTTATTAAAAACACAGATTCTTGAGTCCACCCAAGTCTTACTGAATCTGAAACTCTGTACTTTGTTGTGAGAATATGAATTTTAAAGAAACTCTTCCCTACTTTTTCCATAGCAAAATTTCAGAACTACTGTACATTGGAATTTAATAGAACATGTATTAGTCTCCTATTTTATCCCCATTGCTAAAAGTCTATTACAATGACATGGCTTCATGATGTGTAGAACATCTACCCTATATTTTAGAGATAAAGCATAAAATGCTATACCTGCATTGCTTTCTGTGTTAATCCAGACAATAACTTTTCCTTTTATCCAGGCTTAAGTTGAGGCATATACTGTGTGTGGGAATTTCTCATCCAAAGCCTTTTTCATTGGACCTTGCTTCTTTCAAAAGGGACCTGTGTTCACCATTCTTTAATCCCAGCATTTAGAAAACAAACAGAATCCCTTCATGGTGATAAATCCATTAGGTAATATGTAATATTTATTCTCATTTGCCTTGAACTCTGCAGCATTTTACATTCTTGTTTCTCATCGTTTTCTGAAACACACCTCCTTGTGTTTCTGGATATCTGCATTGGTCATACTTTCTCCTTTCATTCTCGCCACTCATTTTGTGTCTCCCTGCAGCCCATTATCTTCTACCTCTTCTCTCAATGCTGAAGCTTCATAACTTCTCAGTGAAAGCCTGGCCTTTTATCTTTCTTGCTTCTGTTCCTTAGTGATTTTTTTTATACATATAGCTTTGAAAATTACCCAGAAGCTAAACATCTCTACCTTTGTCTTGAATTTTCCCTTGATTTCCAGACCAATGTATAAAAATGCCCATTTGGCATCTTCACTGAATATACCAAAGACACTTCAAACCCCCCAGGTCATAAAAAAAACTCACGATCTTATCCTTCTTTATAATCCAGAATGTATCCTCCAAAGTTTCCTGTCTGGGTTAATAGCTCAAGTATTGATTAATTTGTACAAAATAATATTGTGAAGTTGTCCTTTACAACTTTCTCTCACCAATTGCAGTCCGTATATCTTTTTTTTTTTTTTTGGTGCCGGGAATCGAACTCAGGACCTAATGCTTGCCAGGCGGGTGCTGCACCACTGAGCTAAATCCCCAGCCCTTGTAGTCTGTAAAATAAGAAATACTATGAATTTTATCTTCTATGCATCTCTCCATTCCATCCACATTTACCAAGACTTCTTCTATTCTGTAATTCAGGTTTTTGTCTCCTAGTTTGACTTTTCTAAAAGACTAATCTCCCAGGCCCTACTTTTGCTGTTTCTAAGAAACTCACCATACCTCAGCCATTTCTTCTTAAATGCGAGTAATAGCCAGCTTTTCTTGTTGCATACATTCTAAATTAAGATGCATAATTATTTTCTAATGTTTTTAGTATTAAAATAAGTTCCATGGTACAAATCATTATGAGTCACATGGCATTCATTGACTTTATTCCATTAAGATAGATCTTCTTATCATTTCTTAAGATTCCTAGTTCTCATCCACTTCAGGGTCTTCACACTTGCTCTTCTCTTGCTCAGTGTACCTTTCCATCATTACTTCCGTGCTCTTCTCATGGTACTCAATCTGTCACTCATTCTTTGCCTAACTACATCTTCAAAGAAGACTTTCCTGACCACATTATCTGTGCGGAAACAAGAAAATTTCTATATTGTTGGTGGGAATGTAAACTAGTACAACCTCTGTGGATATCATTATGTAGATTCCTTTAAAAAAAAAACCTATAAATTCCATTTAACCCAGCCATTTCTTTTCTAGGTATCTTCCCAAAGGAGTTAAAGACATCATCTTACAGTGATACACTCATACCCATTTTTATAGCAGCACAATTCATAATAGCTAAATCTTGGAAGCAGACTACATGTCTATCAGTGGATAGTGGATAAAGAAAATGTGGTATTTACACACAGTGGAGTACTAGTCTTCCATAAATAAAAATAAACCTGAGTCATTTATAGGAAAGTGCGTGCACCTTGAGACAATAGTGTTAACTGAAGTAAATCAGACCAACAAGCTTAAATATCACGTTTTCTCCTACATGAGAAATGATAATAAGAAGTGGGGAGGGCCGGTGAGACAGCTCAGCGGCTTAAGCGCCTGCCTTGCAAGCGCGAAGGCCTGAGTTCGACTCCCGGAACCCACATACGAAAAAGGGGCCGGTGATATCGCTCAGCGGCACGGGTGCCCGTTGGTGCGCGAGGTCCTGAGGTCGTCCCCCCGGTACCCACAAAAAAAAAAAAAAAAAAAAAAAAAAAAAAAAAAAAAAAAGAAGTGGGGAGATAGATCTTTCTCAAATGGTAAGGGGATCAAGGGGAGGGGATGTTGAAAGAAAAGTAATAAGAAAAGGAATTAAGATATGAGCATGTGCATGTACTGACTCCAAACAAGGAATGTAATCACTGTGTATTGCAAACATATACTAATAAAATGAAATTAAAAAAAATACTTATTTCCATTCCATAACTTTCTATTCCCTTTTATCCTTAACTTTTCTTCATAGCATTTATCACTATCTCAAATTCAGTTGTACCTTTTGCCATTCACTTCTTTTTCTTAGAATTTTAATGAACTTCCAGATATGACCAGTTCCTACTATTGCACTTTCCTAATGCAATGGAACATCTTTAATGGTAATTGACATCCTTGAAATCTTTACATCTGTTTACAATATCTGGATATAATCACTGGATACAATAACAACAACTAGCAATCTCCATGAGGAGAAGATTGCTAATGCTTCTTTCATAAATATATGACCTTTTTGTTACAAAGTTCGTGATAGTTGCTAAGTAAATATTCTTTGAATGAACTTATTCAACCTCGAATGCATTAACATGACTGAATTTTCCTTGCCTTTGTCTTCTCTCCTTAATCATAAGTTCAGAGGCAACGTTAAGCTTCCTTTTCCTGTTACTCTTTTAGCCTTGGTAGAGCAAGATGGAAATAAAATGATCCATGGATGTAGACATTCCAATATTTGCCTTAGAATTTATGATGAATGCACCATACCCAATATACAGTAGACATTACAAAAAAGAAAATACTTGGAACACAAGGAATTTTATAGCAAAAATTTGTGAGTGCTTGTAAATAATACTAGTATACTGGCAAACATACTATTCTCAGCAGTTTTGAAACTGTCACTCTGTTAGAAGTCTTTGGGGGCAATATGATGGTTTCCCACAAGCTTCAGACAGGAGAGGATGGGGACAACAGACATGCTCAGTATGGTAGGTCATAAGGTAAAGAACTGGACATAAGGTAGAGCTGAGGGCATCTATGCAAAAAGACAGGGAGGATCCCCATGTGTTAGTGTGATCTTTTGCATGTTTAAGCGTTGGTTGCTATTCTCATTTCAGAGTGAAGAGGATTTCTTAGGATCTCAGACGGAAAGGCAGGTGGCATCTGGAAGGTGAATCTATGTGGAAGACAGAGTCTGAGACACCAAGGTTATGTATGCAGACATTTTTAAAGGGTCCTAGAAAGAGAAATTTGGATATGTGATCAGCTGTAGCAGGGAAATAAATATCTATTGGAACAGGACTAAGATAAAAACTTATTGATTTGATTCATACTATTCAGGGGACTTAACATTCACATTTCAGTATTCAGGACCTCTCTAAATAGAATGTAACAAAGAAACAAAAAAGAGAAAGAGAAAGAAGCTAACAGGTACTGGATACTCACCATGGCCAGGTATTTTTATGGATAATCTCTCTTGATCCTCAGAGTAATCTTCCAAGATGGATATGCATGTGTAATGAAATGGCACATCGTCGTCACCTGGAGCAACACTTTGCCAATAAGAAATCTGTCCAGATGTTCCAATCACCACTTCTCTACTCCTCCGAAGAATGTCTAGCATGAGTAATTTCAGGAAAATGTAAAATAATCTCAGATGCTTCTTTTACAGAAGATGAGAATGAGGTTCAAATGAGATAAAATATTGCCCAAAAGCAACATAGTTAATGTGATGGTCAGATTAATGCCCTTCCCACAAATAAATGTCCATTTCCTAATTCCTGGAATATATAAACGTGCTGTGTTGCATGATAAGGAGAATTAATATAGGAACTGGAATTAAGGTTACTAATCCGATGAATTTTAAAAAGAGAGATTATTCTGGATTACTGAGATCGGCCCAGCAAGAATCCTTATATGGGAAACAGGGAGGTGAAAGAGGTGGTATCAGAGTGATGAAGGTGAGGATGAACTGACTGGCACTTATGCCTTTGAAGACAGTAGTGGACTGAGTTAAGAAAAACAGCCTCTGGAAGGGAGAAAATTCTGGAAAAGATCATCTCTCCTAGAGCCTTCAGTAAGCAAGAAAGCCCTGCTAATAACTCGATTTCAGTCCACTGAGTCTTATTTTGGAACTCTGATCTCCAGGAGATAACAAGTTTAAGGCACTAAATTTGAGATATTTTGCTACATTCAGCAGTCAGTTGCAGAACCCAGGTTTCTGACTCCTAAACTAATAGCATTTCCATCTTTCATGGTTTTTCACTGAACACCATGCTGAAAGACAAAGAGCAATGCATTTTAGATCAAATACAAAAGTCTAGTAGTCAAACATGTGAATGTTAAACCTACAGGAAATGACATCTGATACTCCAGGGATTGCGTGAGGCTAACACTTTTTTTTTTGTGGGTACTGGGGGTCGACCTCAGGACCTCGTGCACCAGCAGGCGCCGGTGCCACTGAGCGATATCACCGGCCCTTTTTTTTCGTATGTGGGTTCCGGGAGTTGAACTTGGGCCCTCACGCTTGCCAGGCAGGCGCTTACACCACTGAGCCATCTCACTGGCCTAACACTTTTTAAATACATTGTACTTGAGATGGTTTCCAAATCAGTGGTTTGTAACTGTGGGAAGAGTTTTGGAACCACATAGGTTTGTTTAAAAATTCCCGATTCCCAGGTCATATTTGCTCTTAAAATTCCATTATCCCTGAATTGAGAGTGTCAACAATTAATTGCATTGCGAAGCACCATAATTTGGTAATCTCTGTTTTTCTTTCCTACACACATGCACTACTATTTTTTAGTCACCTATTTACATTAATGCTGGCTTTCCCATTTGAAACCTGCTTTTATAACTTCCCTATGACTCAAAATCCAGAAATAATAGAGGAAATATAAAAAACATAGCAAATGCATGTAAATTATAAAAAATTGACCAAATACCTGAAATTTTATTAGAAATTCTAGTGCAAATATATTATTATTTTATATGACTATTTTCTATTTTCATAGGTATCTCTGAAGACCACTGAGGTTTTGTGGCTGTTTCTTGCAATAGTGAATCAAAGTAATCAAATAATTGATGGGAGAATGTTTATACAAGTATTCAAGCTGCTAAATGAAAAAAATGAGTATTAGAATTAGGCATTTAGCTTGCTGCAATTCTTAATGAAATAATATATCCAGGTAATAATTGGCAATGCTTGCTAAAATGGCATGTGAAAAGACAGTGAAGCAAATTATAATACTTGATTTGTACTGAGCACCTGAATTCCCTGGTCAATTTTAACATAAAAGAGAAAAAAAAGAAAAAAAAATGACCAAACATTTTATACTTCCTAATAGACATACTTGTCACACTTATAAAGAATTCTTGTCCAAGGATTCTATCTAAATTTGATAAAGGACTTAGCTCAAATATCAATATGTGGAAATACATAGAAAATAGCAGCATTTTAAATTCCAAAACAGAAATGCAATTCTCAAAATCCAGAACACGGAGGTATTTTGGTTTCTTCAACTCATAGATTGCAAAGAAGGAAGGAAAAGGGGAAGAAACTTAAATTTGAAAAGCCTCAGAATTTAAAATTAAAATTAAACAAATGTAAAGGAATACAAATAGAGAATATTGAGCATTTTCTGTTTTTCGATGATGTTCCAGAGTAAAAATTTTAGATGCAATGATGATTTTGTGATTGCTTTGAAAAATGGTTCATCTATATATAATTACATATATTTAGAAATCTGTATTGAACAATTTATGCAAGAATTTATGTCAAAATGATTTAGGTTGAGGAAAGAGCAGTGAGAGATACAAATAAAACAAAATTGGTTATGAATTGATAATCATAGCATCTGGGTGGTATGTTGGTAGAAGTTCATTATATCTCTTATTTGAAATTTTTTTATGAAATAAGTATATAAATGAATAATCAAGTGTAATACACACATATTATATATATGCACACACACACAATGGAATACTATTTTTCAATGGAAAGTGATGTATGGATGCATAGTACGGTATGGATAAAGCTTGAAAACACTATTTCAGGTGAGAGAAGCTAGACATAAAAACTGCATAATATATGAAACCATTTGTGTGAGATGTCCAGAATAAGTAAATCTATAGAGACTAAAAGTAGATTTATGACTGCCTAGCTTTGGGAGGATCAGAAATTTGGGGGATCATGAAAAAGGGGTACAGGATTTCTTTTGGGGGTAATATAAATATGCTAAAATTATGATTTCACAACTCTGAATATACTAATAAAATTGACTAGTATACTTTAATTGGGTAAAGGGTGTGATATATTAATTATATGCCAATAAATGTTCAAAAAGTTTTAGACAAAAGAAAATAATGTTCCTAATCCTGAGTATGGACAACTTAGAGTGCAATAAATCACTATGTTCTGTTTTCTAAAGGGATTGCTATTTTGTCCCAGTTTCTCATTTGTGGAAGGAAATTATTTGTTGGCTGACAACAACAATTTAGGCATTGTGGGCAGTATCTGATAATCTAGGATTCTTTCCAAAATGAATTGTTATCTTTTCAATTGATGTAGCATCAAATGTCAGGATGAGTTCAGGCCCTAGGAAGAAAGACTCTGAACAAACCCAGCTCATAGTTCAGTAACTCAAAATCAAGAAGATACCCTTTGCACTTCAGCCTAGAATTCAGCTGGTTTCCTGCCTTTCATCCTCTGATCTTGGTCTCTGCTTATCCTCTTACAAGTCATGCTTGAATCATACCGGCCACTTTACTTATCCTTATTATAAACAACGCTGTGGATTATTATCCAATGTGCCAGTCTGAATCTTTGTAGGCTTATGGACTGGTATGTCTGGTGTCCCCACACTACTTTTTTACTTCTCTGGAAATATCTTACCCATTAGCAATCAATTCCTGATTAATGACAATTATAACTCTAGGGTCAAGATAGGTTTAGATGGTAAAAGTTTGCATTTGTCAGACCGTATATTATACAGCAAAATCATAGTTGGATTTTTACTTGTATATTTTGTAGTTGTATATTTACTTGTATATTTTCTTGTTTTTGTTCCCAGCTTATCAGAGAACCTTTCCATGATGCCAGTTATCAGGCACCCCTGCAGTGACTCCCCACTCTCCTGCCAAGTGTTACAGTGCATGGCAAGAAGAAAGAGCAAAAGACGAAACAGTAGTGCAGCAGGGATCTGGGATGGCCAGTTGTTCACAGCAAACAAAAGGCCACGAGGCACCCAGAACCTTGGTATTTATTGATTACATCTGTGTCAAGGACAATGGGTGAAGGGCATTGAGTGTTTCTGGCAACAGTAATGGTGATTACAATGAGCTAGTAAGAAGAACAAAGCATTCTTGAAATACAAGAGTGAGACTGGGAGGCAATAAGGAAACTAGTTTTCCAAGGTGCCTTATTGTCTTTAGCAGGTCTTATCTTGCCCTGTGAGTGCCACAGCAGTCACTAGCCCTAGGGCTTCCAGCTGTGACTAGAAAGGAGCAGGGAGTTTCCATGTTCTAATCTGGCTCAAAGAGCAGGACAAGGATGGCCTTGGACATCCCCTAGATTCAATTTATTTGTGGTCCCTGACACCCGCTATCTCAGGATATTTTGCTGCCATTTTGTATTACAGATAATGGGATGCCTCAACAAATCTGAGGGAAATAATGTCTTTTTTTTTTTTTTTCTGGCATACACATTAGTTAAGAAGGACATTTGAAGATAGAACAGCTTGCCTCTGAGGACCAATCCCAAAGCTCTTCATACTATTAGCAAACTCAGTGAGAATATACAAGGACTTGAGAGCCAGTTTGGCTACAGAGGCACTGAGGATGACCTTTTGCTTTGAGATTCACAGAGTAAATCAGAGGGCAAACAAAAACAGTAAACAAAGCAGACATTCTCTAGAATCAAATGCTTTAGGTTCAGGGGTAAATTCACATGACAGTATGTTACAAGACCTAAAAGTATAGGTTATCCAGCACCTGTTTTCTCACTGAAATCCTATGAGACTTGAGCCATGTAGAGTTCTTGTGCCACCATGACACTGAGCAGTGGAATAGTCTGGAACAGGGAATGCAGTTCTTAAGTTTCCTGTAGATGCAAACTGGGATAACAAGCCAAACTTCTCCATGCTTTTAAAATAAGATACAGGACTAGATGGATAAAGGGTCATTCCCAGCAGTGATAGAAGAAGCCTATGGTAAAAAGTACTACATACACAGAACACAAAAAGCAGGTAGAAAGTGGAGGTCTCAGTCAATGCTAATTAAAAGGGAAGGGGTACCCTAGATCCAGTGGAGGTGATAATTCATCTCAGTGATATAAATATGGATTAATGCTACAGATTTGGGTCCAGCTATTTCTCCTGAAGGTCAGGTGACACCCTAGGAAGTAAGCAGAAGAGGTGAAATCTCTGAACTGACTTAATTTACATCAGGAAAGATTATATGGAACAAGAAATGAACAGGATTGCAACTTCTGTGATTAAGTGGAGGAGGAATTTTAAAGACGAGTTTAAGTTGAATTATAAGAGATAAAATAAAATTATAGTTCAAGAACATCTGAGGAATGAGTAAAAAACAACCACAGTTATATTTCAGTTTACAGACTTGAAACTCTGGGATGCATTCAGATTTTCATTCTGAGAATATGCATGTAATATTTTTGTTCTAGAATTAAGTGAGAGTGGTATGGCAGATATTTAATTGTCTTCTGATTGAAGTTTATTTTCTCTTCTCTAATGGCTTATTGAATAGCATACTAAAGGTTTTCAAGTTTAAATATGATATTCCCTTTTCCCCATAAATAGCAGCAAACTATGAAAACTTTGATTTCAGAAATAGACAAACTTTACCCATGTATTGTGAAAATACCATGCCCTGGTAGATATTAGCAGTTCTGAACTTCTCTTTGAAAACGCAACTTACTTTACTAAAAACTGAATCATTGATTATTTTTTTCTAAGTTTAAAATGATTAAATGGAAAACCATTGAAGCAGAAATTCAAATTAATAAGAGCATAGCACAATAATTGTGTGTGTGTGTGTGTGTGCGCGTGTGTGTGTGTGATTCTTATAGGCTGATGCCCCTGCTGACTTGCTTCAGGATCCAGTCGTACCACAAATGGAAAATTTTGTCCAACTTCAATTGCTACTTCACACAGCTAAATCTAATAATTTTCTCACTCCTACTCAATGAGAATTGCTTTTTCTATGGAAGGCAGATGGGCTATCTATCACAGTTGCCATTAGATTCTTGACATTTGCTGAGTGGATTGGCTTTCTCTGTTAGGCCCACATGACAAGTCCTACTGTATCACTCTGGGTTTGCTTTTCGGAAAGACCGCCACAGTATTCTTCTGTTGCGCATCTCTTCCCTCACTCACCCTCACTTTGACAATACTCTCCTGCCATCTTCCTTTTGATCCATGTCTTCCAGCAGCAGCTAGACTACCACCATCTCCCAGTATCCACTCAAATTTAAACTCCATGAAAATCAACTTCAAAAAAGGAAGCTTATGTTGGCTTATAGATTTAAGATTTTCTCCATGGTCCCACTGTTTTTAGACCTCTGGGGGGATAATGTATTGTGATATGAGCATGTGTCAGAGTAAGTCTGTTTACCTCCTGAGACAGGGGAGGTGAGCAGGATCTCACAATCCTCTTCACAAATATATCTCCAGTGACGGAAAACCTCTTCCTATTCCACAGGTCTTAAAAGTTCCATCACCTCCCAGTAATGCCATTTTGGGAACCAAGATTTTACCTCATGAGCATTTGGGAAACACTCAAGATCCAAACCATAGCATCGCACTTTGTATTCAACCATGTCGACTGCTTGCACATTTTTCCACGTGCCACACTTGAACTTGGGAGAGTGAGTTTTCAAATTCTGACAGAAGCTTGTTTCAAGTGGAAAGAGTGGAAGTTTATTTTTAACTCCAGTTTTAAAATAATTTCAGATCCACCGAAATGCTGCGAAATTAATACAAAGCATTTCTGTGTATCCTTCACCTAGATTACACAAATGATAATATCGGTCATAGCCACAGTTCAATTGGTAGTAGCAGGAAATAAACATTGATTCCATACTATTAACTGATTTACAGACCTTATACAAAAGTTATTAATTGTCACACTAATGAAGGATCCAATTCAAGATGACACATTGAATTTAGCTGCCATATCTCCTTGCTCTTTTTCAATCTAGTATAGTTCATCAGTTTTTCAACTTTCACAAAATTGTGTTTTCTTTCAAGAGGACACAATGGTGACTGTGTAGTCATTCTCTAAAATGACCCTGTGCTGGATTTATCTGACGTTTTCTTATGCTTAAAATTGAGCTCTTCAGACATAGCAGGAAAGGATGTTTTCTCCTCCTCAGTACATCACACCAGGATGCACACAGTGTTGATTTGTGCCATTCAAGATGATAATAACATTCATCAATTAGAGAAGTTGATAGCTAGCTAGTGTAATGTCACTCCCCCTCCATATTTTAATGTACAATCCAAGAATATTTTCCTTAAATAAGGGAAATCTGAATCTTTGTACTGAAAAGGCCTATAGATATGTGGGAAAAAAAAACTGGCTTAGAAAGATAAACTATATGCAACTGTAAAAAAGAATGATCTCTGTGAACTGACACAGAATGAAAGCCACGCTATACTTTTAAATGAAAAAATCAAAGTAGAAAGAAGTATGGAAGGGGTATGGAGGGGAGGGGAAAGGGATGGGCAAAAACGAATTGAAGCAAAAATGGAAATAGATTTTTTGCAAATGGGAAGGGGACTTTAGAGGATGTGGGAGAACAAGGTTCTGAAATAAAAACTGGGGATGATATAGAAGAGATGAAAATGACTAATACCTCTCCAAGTATACATTTTTGTAAGATTCTAACATTTAGAGCAATATTAAGGTTTTATATAATAAAAGAAATAATTATAATTTTCAAAGAGCACCTCTGTTTTATTTTAACTCTCAAGAAATTGAGTATTCTGTGGTATGAAGTTTTTAATTCTTCAGGGAAGATAACCAGAAGTGGGATAGCTGTCAAATGGGACTGCTAATCCTAGTTTGTTTTTTTTTTTATTTTAAAGAGAAGAAAAAACAATACAAATCAAAAGAAGAACAAATTTTCAAAACAACATAATAGGAGGGTAACAATGGTTAATACATTATGTATTACTATCTTTAAGTTAGTTATTCAGGATACCAGACATTAGCATTCAATTGTCCACACATTATTGGCACAAACCTTACTCTTCAATGAACTAAGTAAAATTGGTAGTGTATCTATCTTAGCCATCTTATATATATATACAATTTTTTTCCCTTTCCCTTCTTTCTTTTCCCTATTCCAGTCTCTCTTTCCTTTTGACCAGTTTCTTTTTGATTCACCATGTCTATTGTACATTTTGGATCTTATTTACTCTTTCAGTTTCTCATACTAGAGAGACAATACAATGCTTACACATGTGCTTCTGGTTTATTTCACTTATGAGTATTTTCTCGAGTTGCATCCATTTACCTATAAAAGTCTCCAGTTTATCCTTCTTTATGGCTGAATAGTACTCCATTGTATAAAAATACCACATCTTTCTTATCCATTCCTCAGTTGATGGGCATTTGGGTTGTTTCCAAGATCTGGCTATTACAAATTGTGCTGCTATAAACATGGGTGCACATATGTCGCTGTGGTACGATGTTTTTAATTCTTCTGGGAAGATGCCCAGAAGGGGAATAGCTGGGTCAAATGGGACCTCCAACCCTAGTTTTCTGAGGAATCTCCACACTGACTTCCACAGTGGCTGTACCAGTCGACACTCCCACCAACAGTGAAGAAGGGTTCCTTTTTCCCCACAGCCCCTCCAGCATTTGTTATTAGTTGATTCCTTAATAGTAGCCATTCTTTCTGGGGTGAGATGGTATCTCAGTGTTGTTTTAATTTGCATCTCTCGAATGACTAGTGATGTTGCACATTTTTTTGTATATTTATTTGCCATTAGTATTTCCTCATCTGAGAAATGTGTATTCATCTCAGATGCCCATTTTTGGAGTGGGTCTTTAAATTTGGGAGGTCTGATTTTTTTGAGTTCTTTATATGTTCTCGATAGTAATCCTTTGTCTGAGGAACAGCTGGCAAACATTTTTTCCCACATTGTGGGTTGTCTTTTCACTCTGTTGGTGGTTTCTCTTGCTGTGCAAAAGCTTTTTAATAAGATGAGATCCCAGTTATTGATTCTTTGGGATAGTTCCCGTGCGGTTGAGTTTTTATTCATAAAGTCTTTGCCTACACCAATGTCTCCAAGGGTTTTACCTATCCTACCTTCCAGCAGATTTAATGTTTCTGTTTTAATATTTAGATCTCTGATCCATTTTGAATTTAGTTTAGTGCATGGTGAAAGATATGGATCTAGTTTTAATCTTCGGCATGTGTAGAGCCAGTTTTTCCAGCACCATTTATTAAAGAGGCTGTCTTTCTTCCAGCGAATGTGTTTGGCACCTTTGTCAAAGATAAGGTGGCTTAGTATGTCTGGGGTTGTTTCAGCATCTTCTAATCTGTTCCATTGATCTTCAGGTCTGTTTTTTTGCCAGTACCACACTGTTTTTATCACAGTAGCTTTATAGTATAATTTCAAGTCGGGGATAGTGATGCCCCCTGCCTTGCCTTTGTTGCCCAGAATTGCCTTTGCTATTCTAGGTCTCTTCTGATTCCAAATGAATTTTAGGATTGTTTTCTCTAATTCTGTGAGATATGCTGTTGGAATTTTGATTGGAATTGCATTAAATCTGTATAACAATTTTGGAAATATGGCCATTTTCACTATATTGGTTCTTCCTATCCAGGAGCAAGGGATATCTTTCCATTTTCTGATATCCTCTTCAATCTCCTTTTTCAGAGTACTGTAGTTTTCAGTATAGAGGTCTTTTACATCCTTTGTGAGGTTGATTCCTAGGTATTTCATTTTTTTGGATGTTATTATGAAAGGTATTTTTTCCCTAATTTCTCTTTCAGTAAGTGTGTTATTTGTGTACAGGAAGGCTATTGACTTTTGAGTATTGACTTTGTATCCAGCTACACTACTGAATTTGCTTATTAAATCTAGCAGTTTTTTAGTGGAGTTTTTGGGGTCTTCTGTGTAGAGTATCATGTCATCTGCAAATAGTGATAATTTAACTTCTTCCTTTCCAATCATTATTCCTTTTATTTCTTTCTCTTGTCTAATTGCTCTGGCTAAAGTTTCCAGAACTATGTTGAATAAGAGTGGGGACAGTGGACATCCTTGTCTTGTTCCTGATTTTAGAGGGAAGGATTTCAGTTTTTGGCCATTTAGTATAATATTGGCTGTTGGTTTGTCATAGATAGCTTTCACCAGATTGAGTTAAAGACCCTCTATTCCAATTTTCTGTAGGGTTTTTATCATGAAAAGGTGTTGGAGTTTGTCAAAAGCTTTTTCTGCATCTATTGAGATGATCATGTGATATTTGTCTTTGATTCTGTTAATATGGTGTATTACATTTATTGATTTACGTATGTTGAACCATCCCTGCATCCCTGGGATGAATCCAACTTGGTCATGGTGTATAATCTTCTTGATGATTTGTTGGATTCTGTTTGCCAGTATCTTATTAAGGATTTTTGCATCTATGTTCATTAGGGAGATTGGCCTGTAGTTCTCTTTCTTAATTGGGTCCTTCTCTGGTTTTGGTATCAGGGCAATGCTTGCTTCCAGGAATGAATTTGGGAGTATTGCTTCCCTTTCAATTTCATTGAAAAGTTTGAGAAGTAGGGGCGTTAGGTCTTCTCTAAATTTCTTGTAGAATTCGGCAGTGAATCCATCAGGGCCTGGGCTTTTCTTTGTTGGGAGGGTTTTAATTACATCTTCAATTTCATTGGTTGATATTGGTTTATTTAGGATTTTTAAATCTTCTTGATTCAGCTTTGGTAATTCATACGAATCTAGGAATCTGTCCATTTCTTCTGCATTTTCCATCTTAGTAGAATATAAATTTTCAAAATAGGTATAGATGATCTTCTGGATTTCTGCAGGGTCTGTCGTGATATCACCCTTTTCATTTTCAATTGCATGGATTTGAGTCTTCTCTTTTCTTTTTTTAATAAGGTTGGATAAGGGTTTGTCAATCTTATTTATTCTTTCAAAGAACCAACTTTTTGCTTCATTGATTCTTTGTATTGTTTTTTTAGTCTCCAATACATTAATTTCTGCTCAGATCTTTGTAATTTCCTCCCTTGTACGGGCTTTTGGCTTAACCTGCTCTTCTTTTTCTAGAAGTTCGAGGTTTGCCATTAAGTTGTTTATTTGCACTTGCTCTATTTTCCTAATATAAGTATTTAATGCTATAAATTTTCCTCTTAGGACTGCTTTCATTGTATCCCATAAGTTCCGGTATGTTGTACTGTCATTATCATTCAGTTGTAGAAAATGTCTAATTTCTTCTTTAATTTCATCTGTGACCCATTGGTTGTTCAGGAGGGTGCTGTTTATTTTCCATGTGTTTAGGGAGTTTTTGTGAGATCTTTTGCCATTGATTTCCAATTTCATTGCACTATGGTCTGATAATATGCATGGGATAATTTCAATTCCTTTGCATTTCCTTAAGCAGGTTTTATGAGCTAGTATGTGGTCTATTTTGGAGAATGTCCCATGTGCAGCTGAGAAAAATGTGTATTCTGATGTTGTGGGATGGAACACTCTGTAGACATCTACTAAGTCCATTTGTTCAAAAGTTTGGTTCAGTTTTACTATTTCATTATTGATTTTCTGTCCAGTTGATCTGTCTTTTTGTGACAGTGGAGTATTGAGATCTCCCAATATAATTGTATTAGTGCTTATTTGATTTTTCATGTCCTTTAGTACTTGTTTTATATAGCTGGGTGCATTGGTATTTGACGCATATATATTTATGATCGTTATCTCTTCCTCTTGGATTGTTCCCTTTACAAGGATGTAATGACCGTCTTTATCTCTCTGAATCCTTCTTGGCTTGAAGTTCACTTTGTCTGCAAAAAGAATAGCTACCCCTGCTTTTTTCTGGGTTCCTGTGGCATGGAGTATTGTCTTCCATCCTTTGACCTTCAGTCTATGAATTTCTTTCTGAATTAAATGTATTTCTTGTATACAGCATATTGTTGGATCTTGCTTCTTGATCCATTTCGCCAGTCTGTGCCTTTTGATTGGTGAATTGAGACCGTTAACATTGATGGTTAAAACTGATATGTATTGACTTATACTTGTCATGATATTTTCCTGTTGTTGGTTCCCACTCTTTGTTTTTCCCCTTTCCTGCTATTTAATTATCTGCCCTGCCTGTTGGATTCCTTCTGTTGGGGTTCCTATCTCTTTCTAGAATGTCCTTCAGAACATTTTGGAGTGCTGGTTTGGTGGTCATAAATTTTCTCAGATGTTCTTTGTCATGAAAGTATTTTATTTCTCCATCAATTTTGAAAGATAGTTTTGCAGGGTACATCAATCTGGGTTGAAAATTATTTTCCTTTAGAGATTGAAATACATCATTCCAAGCTCTTCTTGAATTGAGGGTTTGTGCTGAAAAGTCAGCTGTGATTCTGATGGGTTTTCCTTTATAGGTGATTTGTCTCTTCTCCCTAACAGCTTTTAAGATTCTGCCCTTCTGTTGAATTTCTGGGATCTTGACTATAATATGTCTGGCTGAAGTTTTTTTTTGATCATGTCTAGTTGGTGTTCTAAAAGCTTCACTTATAGGGGCATCAAATTCCTTTTCTCTTCCAGGAAAGTTCTCCCTGATTATGTCTTTGAACAAGGTTTTAATGTCATTGGTGCTATCTCCTGCTTTTTCATTTATTCCAATTATTCTTAAGTTGTTTATCTTTGAGTCATCTAGCAGCTGCTGAATTGATTTTTCATGGTCCCTTGCTGTTTTTAAGAATTCTTCCTTTTCATGATCACTAATTGCAAGCCTGTCTTCTATATCTGAGATCCTGTCCTCACATTGGCTTAATCTGCTACAAATACTTTCAATGGAATTTTTGTTCTCTTGGATATCTGCTTGAATCTGCCTTATGGATTCCATTTCTTTCCTAGGCTGAGCATTCATGGTTTCTATAGTTTTCTTAAGCTCATCTATTTTTTTGTCTGTATCAGCTATAGTGTCCTTAAGCATGGTCTTCATTGTGGACATTATCTCTGCAGTTATCTGTGAGATTATTTCTGTTTTAATTTTTTCCAGAGCCTCATTCAGTTGCTTTGTTGTTACCACTTCAGATAGGCCAGGTGGGTGGCTTTTGGATTGTCCCACCTCGTTGCCCCCTAGGTTTGCCTTTGGTGAATTGGATGTGTGGGGTTGCATCTTGTTTAAGTGTCGTCTCATTTTTTCTTTCTTTAATTCCTGGGGTGATGTTTGCAAATTACCTATGGTAGGTTACTTTATTGCTAGTGTTTAAGATCTTTAGAAGATGACTACTTCTCTGCAGTATCTTCCAAGTGAAGCTTGCTTTTGGGTTTTGAGCTTTCTGCCAGATCCTACCTCTTCAATTCGTTGGGTATGCAAAGTTGCTACCTGTTTGGCCCAGTCCTTGATTCTTTGGTACTGTGCCACTGTATTTTCTGTGTTCCTTAGTCAATCTCAATCACAAAATATCAGGAAGGAAAGATGTTTAGAACAATTATTTCACATTTGGCTATAATGTTAACTAAAGCATCAAACACAGCCTAGAAAATGACAGACTGAGCTAACCAGTTATTTACCACTTTTAGCTGTATAGAGTTGCAGTTATATAACAAAATCTAAAACACACCAGAAAAATTATATGCAGTATACAAGTCCTATGTATGTCAATTTTTCCCTGAGGAGTTTAAATTTAAAATGAGTTAAGGAGGAAATAGAGTGTTGGGAGAATAGGAAGGAATTAGATGTAAGGTTAGAGGACCAAGAGGGATCCCACTAAAATTGGGACACTGGTGCAGAGGACTGGTGGTAAAAAGAGAAGGAAGGGATAAAAGGAAGAACATATCACAACCACAATCACAAAGAAGTTAGAGGTGCTGTTTACACTCATATAAAAAACCAGAGAGAATAATGAAGGAAAGAGCAAATACACATACAGAAATAAAAACGAAGATAAAAACAATAAAACAGACAAAACAAAAATAAAACCCCACCAAAAACAAAAAAAAAACAAAAAAAAAACCCTTCGCCAGAACAAAAAACAATGAGTGAGAAAAAAATAAAAATAAAAATAAGAAAAAAATCAAAAGAATCAGTTCCAGTTGTTGACTCTGCTGTAGGCAGGCACCGTGTGGTGACAGAGTCCTGTTCCATGTAGGTCGGTCCCAGTAAGCCAGGAGCAGCCCTCTGGCGGGCGGTGAGCAGAGGCCCGTACTTTCAGGCAGAGACCAGTCTAGCTCGCCTGCCGCTCTCAGTGCCCTTTCACTATCCCTGGGCCTGAGAGGCGCAGCACGCTGTCCGGAGCTTGGGTTCCCTGCACTGGTTTCCCACCGCTCTGATTTTCACCAGGCCCCCCACAATGGCGCCGGGCCAGTCGCTCTCTGGTGCGGGACAGGTGTGGCTGAGAGACCAGTCTCGTTCGCCTGCTGACCTCAGCACACTTTCGTGGGCCTGAGAGTCCCCGCGCTGCCCTGTCCAGAGCACGAGTATCCAGCGCTGTTTTTCTTTCACGCCACTCTGAGTTTCGCCACACCCCCCACAATGGCGCCCAGCCGGTCGCTCTCTGGCGCGGGGCAGCTGTGACTGAGAGACACTCACCGCCGGCCAGTGCAGCTCTCCGCCGCTCCCCTGCCTCGCCGCTGTCTCAGGATCCTCCGTGGGGGCTCCCTGGGTGCCAGCTGTCACCGTGTGTCGGTAGAGTTGAGCTTCTGTCACGCTGCGATTCCTGGGATGGTAGAAGGTGCGTGCGCGTGGTCTGCTCCTTCTTCTTTGTTGGAAATCACCCTTCACTGGTGCCGGGGGTCCCAGATTGCGCTTCAGAACTTTTCTGGGTTCCGGGGAGGCATCTCCCCCCCCCCTGCGCTTTCCCGGTCGCTATATTCCCGTGTTCCAACGGTAACTTTTAGAGAGAGTTTCGCTGCCTGCTTCTTACTCATCCGCCATCTTTTTCCCAGTACTAATCCTAGTTTTTTGAGGAATCTTCACACTGATTTGCAAAATGTTTGCGATATATACACAACCATGTTTATAGCAGCCCAGTTTGTAATAGCTAAATCTTGGAAACAAACCAAATGCCCCTCAACCGAGGATGGATGAAAAAGATGTGTTTTTTTAATACAATGGAGTACTACTCAGCCATAAAGGATAAATTTGAGACATTTCTAGATAAATGGATGCACCTGGAGACCATACACTTAAGTGAAATAAATCGGACACACACATATAAATATCGCATTGTTTCTCTGGTGTGAGAAACTGAATGTGTAAATAAGGACCAAAGTGCATAAAATGTATTGTGAAATAAGAAAAAATAGTTCAAAAGTAAGGGGAGCTAGGGAGGGGGTGGGGGGAAGAAAAGAATGGAAAAAAAGAGCTCATACTCTTTAAGTGAAATAAATTGGACACACGTGGTTAAATATCACATTGTTTCTCTGGTGTGAGAAACAGAAGGGGTAAATAAGGACCAAAATTTATAATAGATACTGGGAAATAGGAAGAAGATATTCAAATGAGAAGGAGAACAAGAGATGGGGTAGGGGGAAAGAAAGGAAGGGAAAAGAAAAAAAGAATTAAAGGAAGAAAACAGAAACAAAGCTTTTGTAAATAAGGAGGGGAAGAAGGGTTGAAGAAAGGAAAGAGGATTAGGGAAAAAGAAGAACCAAGATATGTCATGTACAGGTACAAACTCCCTCTGATGAATGTGATCATTATATATATCTAAAATGTACCAAAAATTAATCAAAATTTAAAAAAAGAGAAATTGAGTATTTTGAATACAGTCATTTCAAATTATGCATTTGGGTAAGCCCTTTTCCTAACATGCTCTGATCTAACAAGGAATATTTTAAAATAATATTTTTACAATTAGGGTGGACTTCAGCTTTCTGTCAGTGCTTTTATGTGAGCACTATTCCCATGAATAGCTCTTCTTTTTTCCTTTTCCTGTGCTTTTTTCTTAGAATATAAGAGATTCTCGCTGCCATTTGGTGAATTTAAATATATACTTATTTTGATGCTAAGGTATTCCAGTCTCAAATTTTGCTGAAGTTGGAGGATATTTTTGATGTTGCTTTTCTATATTGTTTTCAGCTATCCAAAATTCAAAAGTTATTAATTTTGAAGGAAGTTTTGTCTTTGTGTTCTCCCAGGTTCAGAAACACTGCATCCCTTTGAGGCAGTCTTCTATCTCCACTTCCTTTGTGACAGTCGTATCTCTTCATGCAGTCCTCTAACTGCCCCTGTTGCCTTTCATGGGTGCCAGAGCGATCTATTTATGATGGAAGAGAGGCCTCCCTCCCTAGAGATAGTGTGCGTGGCTCGATCTGCTCTTCTCTTTCCCCATGGCTTGTTTAAAAAGGTTTCATTGAATTTCTTACATGTTGTGCTGCTTGGGTGTACAAAATATTGGCAATGTTTTATAATAAGTTGCAAATCATTATTATGCGCTGTGGTGTTCATCGTATCACCATTAATCATCATAAATTCACCGAGTGTATTCACACAAATAAGGTAGGTAATTCCAAAGACACTTTTATTCATGAAACTTTCAATGTATTAATGTGTTTCCACCCTTAAAGATATATGGAAAAGCTAAATGATGTTGTTCGATATCAGCATCAGAAGGACTTTATGGAGTATCAAGTATTACAGAGCTCAAATAAAATTCATCTTTTGCAAATTACAAAGCACAAAAACTTTGCTGTGGCTTTTTTTTTTTCTCCCATATGTTGTGTGGTCACTAACATAGCCCAGTTCTCATGCTGAACTTCTCCTGCAGGTTGTCCAGAATTACTACCTGGCCTTGCCAGACTTTACATGTAGGTGTGTGTCCCACATTTCTCCCTTCCTTTTGATTAAACTTTAATATAAAATAAAGCATTAATGTGTAGTGCTTCTTGCAGACATTAACATGTAATACAGAAACTATTGTGTTTTGATCCAAATGAATGAACTATAGTGGAAATTTAGGCACCATAGTGAAATAACTGAGTGATTTTTATAGCATACTTGAGTTCATTCCACCTGAAAACTATTTTTTAATCTTTATTTTGAAGTAGGATATACTTTCAAATCCTGGATCCATCATATAATCTCTTTGTGTCTTTGACAAACTTCATTACCACTTCTACAGAACTGAGAAAAATGCTATGCCCTTAACATCATGCTGAGGTCAGGGCAAAGAGGATTTGGCATTTAAATTCTTATCTTCATCTTTAAAATGAGGATCAGATCAACAACTATTTGGAAATCAAAATAAAAGCATGTAGAAAGTATCTTAAGTTACTTGGCACACGAAAGCTACCCAATAAATATAAATTTTTCTTCTTGATTTACTCAAGGCTTATTCAACCAAATATTTAGAAACCAAAGCAAGCAATCTTAATTGAAGCATCACAAATTTGATAGTTCAGGCTATATCCACCCTATGTATACACGGAAATATATGTTTGCAAGAGAGGAAATAGAATGATCAAGGCAGATGGTTTCTATTGAAAGGTCATTTATTCTTTGTTTCTAGATGAAGTCTCAGTGAGCAGAATACTGGGAATAGAGCTCATGAATTAGACCCTAGTTCTTGGACAATACTGCAAAGACATGTGACAAGAACCAATTTTACTTTTGCTGCCCTTTCTAGGCTTTCCTATGCAGCTAAGGTGAGTATGGCAAACTAAGTAAGTCCTCTAAAGATATTCCTAAGAAAGTGTGTATGTTATTTTATACGACAAATATTAGCATGTGAGTTTAAGTTAAAATTTCGGGGATAGGAAGATAATCTTGGCTGATCCAGGCCAGTCCAAAACGCAATCACGAATGTCCTCATAAGAGAAGGCTTGGAGACTTTACAGATATAAGTTCAGAAAGCCAGATGACCACAGAGTCAGAGATTGGACTGATGTATCCACAAGCCAACTCATAGGGGCAGTCCCTAGAAACTGGAAGAGGTTGGAAAAGAATCAATTTCTGTTGATTTAAGTTACCAAGTTTGTAATGATTTGTTGCAACAGACCTAAGAGACTAATACAGCAACTGCGATACATATCACTAAAACCCACTAATACTGGATTAAAAGCAATTCATAGCCATAAAACAGTAAATCTTAGACATGACAGAAAAAACTTGGGTTATTTCATTCCCTATCTTTCTCAGTGCTTGCAACCGACACGCCTGCAAGTCAGTCTTTCATAACCCAGTAAATCTTTCCAATGACCTCTTATCAAGTATTTCACACTAGTTGTTGAAGTTCTGCCTTGAATTGTGATACTACCTGTTTAACTATATGTTTTTACCCCTGGTGTGAGCTCTCCCCTTTGTAGCTAAAGTAAGTCAATCAATCATTTAATTACAAAGCATCACACCAACAATTGACGGCAGTCCAGCTGAGTCTCTTGTACCCCATACTGAGTATACAAAATTCTTCCATCCTTTGTACACGTGATACCACTGTGCCATTCTCACTATCTTCTGTCAGTCCCTGGCTTCTCAGCTTCCTTTCCTGTATACGGAGTGGAGTTCTCTGTTGATTATTATGTTCTAGACATGGTCTGCTCAAAAGAATAAGCAGAGCGTGGTCTCATCTAGTCAATTAGTTCTTGGTCAGAGATAGCCTGAATGAACTCATGCTTGCTTCACACTTAGAATAAGCATCAGTCAAGAAATTTGCCAAAACCCATTTCATGTGAATTGTTCATTTTCTTCAAATCTAGGCTGTCGAGATTGCCATTTTACTTGATAAATTTTGTCTTATTAATTTGTTCCTGTCTTTTCAATCTTTATTTCATCATTCATCAATCAACTATCCTTTTTTGCTTTATACTGTGTTATACACATTTTAATAAACTGTTTATTAAAATATTTATTAAGCCACTAAAATGTATAGATATGATACATAATAAGGAGCTCATGGGTTTGACTTGTGTAAAGTTATCCACTACAGACAGACACATCCAGGGATAAGTTCTACTTCTTACTTGACATAAGAGGGGAATTACAGACTGTTGTATAAGCCAGTCAAAATGCTTGTATAGAGGAAGGGAAGTCTTTCCAGAATCCTAATCTTTCCTGGTAGAGAGTTAATATTTACTCATCCACAGCCTCTTCTCTTCCATTTCTTTGAGTTGGCCTGCACCAGCAATGCTAGGAAGGAGAGGGTGAAGATGATGATATCTGGGAAACAATACTAAGACATGTTGCAGAGGAGGCAACAGGAGCCTAAAGGGCTTAGAGGACGTATAAGCTCAAACAGGTATTTGGTGCTATCAGGAGATTGGTTTTATATAAGGAAAATTAAATCAATGCATAAATACACTAGAGAAAGTGAATTCAAGATTTCTCATTGCTAGATAAGGGAGTTACAAATATGGCAAAGGGGAAATCTAGAATGAAATTTCTTGTTGGATTCAACTTGGAAAAATTGGTATAAACTCATATCTTTTAATATATTTATAAATGTGCTTTTATATATGTCTACATATACACTTACCTTTATATGCACATACATATACATATATTACACATATGTGAATACACATATGTCTATATATAAAGATATAGATGAAATGTAGATATATAAGATATATGGTTTATATATGTAAATAAAGATATCAATATATATTGGCACATTTTTTGTTAGTGTATGTGATTGTACACTTACCAGCTCTCTTCATTGAGAAGATCTGGAAATACTGACATCCCAGCATGCCAGGGTGCTGAGCACACCTAGCACCCTAATCTTGTTCTGTATAAATGCTGTTTTACGTTAGAGTCATGTTTCCTTGAAAAATTCATATATAATTTCATGACTGGCCAAGTGACAGTACAAGATAATCCTGGAATATCTTTTTGCAACTTACTTCAGAAATGTAAGATCAGTAAAAAATACAGACATGTGTCAGCAGAACTGAGTAATCAGCTGAACCATATTTCTTTTCTCCAGATCAGGTACAATCTGAATATAAAAATAAATTGTATAATCACACATTTAAAAGAATAGAAAATCATGAATTTATACTGACATAGATTAATGATGAGTAAATAAGTAAATCCTTGAAAAGAAAAGGCTCTATCTTATTGTTCACTATCAATTCCATGTGTGTTTGTTTGTGAGTGTGTGTGAAATTAGAAAGTCACTGTTCGGTAACTATCACTGTAACAAATGATTCAGGTAGTGAATCATCAGGGATGCCAAAATAGTAGGCAAAAGATTATTGAAGAATAATGTAGTTGCATAATCTCCAAGTATTTTCTCAAAAAATGCCCTTTATTTGAAAAAGAAAATACAGTCATACCAGAGTAGAGGAACCTTAACTACCTGGCAGATACTACCTTAACTAAGTCATCAAAGTTAACATCACTAGAGATGGGACAAATCAATATTGCTCACTTGCAGGTGTAATGCACTAAGAAGGACACAGAATCTTTTCTGTAATATCGTTCAATAAATACAGATCCTTAGTCTAATCATGAAGAGACTTCAAATAAATACAAATTGAGTGACATTCTGCAAAATACCTCACATGATCTAAAAATACCAAGATTGCAAACAATAAAAAAAAAAAAAGACAAAGAAAAATTGAAGAAAAATGCTATATTGAAAAGACCTAGGTGACATGACAAATACGCTACATTAATTCTAGATTGGGTCCTGGGTTAGATGGGAAAAATAATACACAAAGGACAACACCAAGCATTTGAATGGGTCTGTGCATTAGATGGTAATGTTTTATAAATGTTAACATATTTGTACTGCTGTTGGTAGGAGAGTATGTTTATTTTATTTAGAAGAAAAATGCATCTAGCTGTTCAGTGGTAATAGAGCATCACATCCACAGCGTACTGTCAATTGTTTCAAAAAATGACAAGAATGTATACGTATGTGTGCATATGCAGATAATGCTAAAATATAATAACATGATACTCAGGAAACCTAGGCAAAGAGTGTTATTCTTGCATATTTTCCATATGCTCTTTGTAAATTTAAAATTAATCTCAAAGAGTTAAGAAAAAAGGTGAATATTTATTGGAAGGTAGAAAATGCATTAATAGTATGTGGTTGCAGTTAGCTTGGTAAAGCTAAAGATTCCCAAGCTACCCTTTTTTTCTTTTTGAATTTTGATTTATAGTACATATATAACGTATTGCACATATAGAGGTAAATCTATCTGTATAGAAATGTGAAAGGATTTATCTTAGTTACATTCTCATTGCTGGGACAAAATACCCAACACCCAGAAGTTAAAGGAGGGAAAGCTTATTTTAGCACACAGTGTGTAGAGGTTTCAGTCCACAGTCCGTTGACTCTAAGGCAGGGCAACATGACAGAGGGGCATGGTAGAGGAGAAACAGTCCATGGCATGGCAGGCAGGAAACAGTGTGGGTGCTCAAGAGGAGAAGGATATATATATATATATATATATATATATATATATATCTACATAGTCTATATTTATCTCTCTATCTATCTATATCCAGGCTGTGCCCACAGTGACCCACTCTTCCCACCAGGCTTCACCTCCCAACATCACACCCAGCGATAAACCCATGAGAGACTAATCCAGTATCACACGCCCATGATCCAGTCACCTCTCAAAAGCGCCACCTGTGAGGCTATGGGGTAGATAGCCAGATATAAGCTATTACAGTATTATTCTTCCAAATTCTTTTAAAGACAAAGTGAAAAAGTTATGTGGTAGTATTTGTGAAAGATTGTGGTGTGCTACATTGATTAGACAAATTGTCAGTGTTTTGGAATTTCAGTTCTGGGGAGGAAAGTAACCTATCACCTCCTAACTGTACCTTAGAGACATTTCCCCTCTCTCCATCTTCAACTTCGAGAGGAGCTATGGAGTGCTTCCTTACACCAGTAGATAAACCTTCATGTCTCATCAGGGGAAATTTTTTGAACACTTCTACAAAATTGGAAACTTTAGAAGGTTTTGCCTAAGAACACCTGTGTTTTCAGAGCTCCTTATCCTTTCATGTATAGACTGTTTCTAAGGAATGGACACCTGTATAGAGAATACATTCTAACAATGATATGGGAAAGTAAAGTGGCCTGCTGTGTTCTTGGAGCTCCTATAATAGGTCAATGACCTCATGAGGGTATAATGAATATAGATTCAGGACTGGAGCCTAGGATTGATGCCATCGATGACTATTTGGAACCTTAGTTTCCCATTTACAAAAGGAGGGTGTTGTACCAGATTTTACATCCCATGGTTCCACGAGCATTTAGAGCTATCGAATCCTTTTTGTTATGACAGTAATTAGTGGTTCCTTTCTGGATTACTTGGAGCAGTTTTGAAAGGTTTATAGCTTATTCCTGATGTAGATAAATGTTTTTAGAATATTCATTTTGCCTTTCATGAATAAAAAGGTGATTGAACAAAGCATGCATTCATCATTCCATTTATTGCCCTGAAACAACAAGTGTAATTTATAAACCAATAATACTTTGGGGAGTGTTATACACATGTTTGAAAAGAATGTCTTAAATTAATGGGAGGCCAAGAAGACACTAATCCAGCGTTCCCTGGAGGAAGAGTTAAGAACACAACCAGACAACAAACCTGGATACATTTTATTGATTAATATAGATTGTGCTATGTTACTTTAACTGGAACACAAACAAAGGGAATAAAAATGTCAATGACTCTGAGATGGTCTCTTCATGTTTCCCAAGATATGAGAGAATGAGAGGGTTAGTTTAGGATAACAGATTCCAACTGGAATCTAAGAAAATATTAGGAACTATATTAAGGACATATCTAAAAGTATCTGCTATTATCTATACTATTCATAGAAAAACTGGTTTAGCTATTGGAATCAATGAAAAGCTAGGAAAATTCACTTTAGAATTCCCATGGCCTATGTGAAAGAACGTCTTTTAAGAATTAATGAAATTAGGGGGCTGGTGAGATGGCTCAGCGGCTTAAGCGCCTGCCCGGCTAGCGCGAGGGCCCGAGTTCGACTCCCGGAACCCACATACGAAAAAAGGGCCGGTGATATCGCTCAGCGGCACGGGCGCCTGCTGGCGCGCGAGGTCCTGAGGTCGACCCCCCGATACCCACAAAAAGAAAAAAAAGAATTAATGAAATTAATGAACATTATTTGAATTATTTTTTGTCCATTACTATTAAGTGGTTTACTGTATAAAGTTGTGGTTTTGTATGTAGCATCATGAAAATGGTTTCTCTTACTCAGAATGCCCTTCATTCTCTCATTGCACAAGCAAATCTCCAGCACTTCATTTGATGTGCTTTATATCCCAGCTTCCTTGCAGTCTTAGTTTCAGTCACATAATTTCACATGTTTATAGGCAGAGAACTCAACTAACTCTTCCTTAGTCAACATATAGCTAAAAACTTAGGTGGACACAAATACTAACCTCACGAGCAAATAAAAATACCAGGAAGTTCATACACTAAAATCTCTGTGTATGGTTCAAAAAAGAGCCATCATTAATGTTTTGCAGAACTAACTGTGATTTTTAAAAACATGCTCTGGAGTGTGGCTATCATGAAGATTACAATATAAACTCCTTAGAAAATGTCTGATACACAGTAAGCATTCATTAATGATAATTATTATTATTTAATTCACAAGCCAATAAAAATGCTAACAATAACAAACTGAAAGGGAGATAGGAACTGCAACAAGTGGGTACACTCAATGTAAAATTCTCAAGAAATGAAGAGGGATAGCAACACCATCAAAATCAGACAAAAGAACACAAAACAAAGCCATCATTATTCATTTAGTGCAAATACAAACACAGCCAAGCAGAGTCAAAGGCATCACTATTATAGTACATTCCAGCAGTAATAGTTGTTAATAACCATAAATTTGAGTCATCAAAAACAGCCAAAATAATATCCAATATCCTCTGTCTAAGAAAGCATGCAAATTGTAATAAAAATTTATAGACTCCCATTCAAACCAGTTATGATTTTAATGCTAATGTTTCACCCATAAACTCTCTGTAGTCTAGAAATCCTATTTTCTGGACCCTTTGAATAATGGATATCTAGATAGTAAAGGTTTATTTAAATTATATGCATCAATCTTAGTAATTCCTGGACTTATGTTTTAGCTGCCCAGCTAGATGCCATATCTCCCAAGGACAAAAACATATCTCTGGATATATTATTCTCAAAGGGCATGACAAAAGAATGGATATTTAATTGCTGCTTCTCACATATTCAACAAAATATTGGACACTTATTTACAATTTTTGATAAAGAGAGACTATAAAATCACTTAGAGAAAAAAGAATAGTATTCAAATGCTCACTTTGAATTTTCTTTAATAAATTCATCACTTAGGAAAGGTTCCCAAGAAGCTACTTCTTGAAGGGAATATTATTGAAAGAGCTGTATTAAGGGTAGTATTTAAGGAGAAGAGGCTTACAAAATAGAAGATGGGAGAAGAGAAGAAATCTAAGTAGAGATGTTCTCATAGTGGAGACTGGCCACAGTGCACCCTGGAGAATGACTGGCCCAGATTTTAGCTACCATGACTAGGGACATTTTATACCCCTTTGTTAGTTGGTCATCACTTATTGTGGTAGACTCTAAAGAGGGGTTATTGGCTAGATGAAATTCCCAGGTAAGAGATGGTCCTTGGTCGGCAGAGGGGAGTTATCAAGAAAAGGGAGCTGCTATAAACAATTATCAGCCAATACCACTGTTGCTAGGGGATGGATCCCCTGAGGGATGGGTGCAATGTTAGGTGAAGGGAATATGAGTGGAGTAAAAGCAGCAGACACCAAAATCCACCTCTGTACCACTCAGTTCCATTTGCTTCTCATACTGAATTCACGTATCTAGGAAAATCTAGCTAACCCAGAACCATAACCCAGAAATTGATATGTCACAATTTCTTGGAAATCTTACAAGAGTAGAAAAGGACTTTTGGTGCTACTGGTCCTGAGGTTATAACAATGTTCATCTCTCTCATCCATCTAGACTTCCCAGAGCCTCAACCAACACTTCTCCTGGGCCAGAGCGGTTGCCTGGTGGAGTGATTCAGACCTTCAATCTGGAAAGCTTCTACCACGTATTTTTCCTTTTGTGCTTGGGACCCACTCACTTATAATCACAGCACACAATACTAAAACATGTTCTAATGGATCATTGGCATCCCGGAAGTATTTCACTCACTCTTGTTATGCAGTAGTAATCTTATCTTCTCATTATGATTAGGGCTAAGTACCATTTTTGTGTTTGCTAGTCTACTGATAGGAGGACATCAAAATAAATTTAAGGAGACCACAGCTTTATTTTTAGTGGTGTCCTTACTGCATCCCCTAGTGGGAGCATCTTACCTCCCAGTCCCTTCTAGCACATGAAGGCACTGTGAAAAGATGAACACCCACAAATGAGGAAGTGAGCCCTCACCAGACCTAATCTTGCTGCTTCCTTGATCTTGGACTTTTCAGCCCCAAGAATTGTGAGAAATATGTTACTGTTGTTTACAGGCCATCCAGTCTGTTTTTCTCTAAGACAGGATTCTTCTTTTGGGTGGCTAAAGTGACAGAGCTACTTTTACAAAGCTTGGATCTATTGGTGAATTCCATCTTGCTCTCTACTCAGTTCAAAACTGGCAGTTTTCCTTAGCACTCAATAACAACATCAAAGGAGGGTTCTCAAGTATGAAATATGCCTCTTCCAGAACTCAGAGAGACTTGCCAAATTTTTTTGGTGGTACAAGATGCAAGTTGAAAGAGGCTGATACTTTGGAAGGATTACCCAGTATGTCCAATATTACTGCACTCCTAAAAAAGTCTTTGACGAATCAACTCCCTTGGTAGGGCTAATGATTCACCATCTGGAATATGTGTGTCTTTTCAAAAAGCCTAGCATACTTCTCAACTCATGATCATCCAATTTAATTGACATAGTGTCATCAGTATAGTGGATGACTATGATGTTCTCCAGAATGTCTAAAGAGTCACATTCCTGCAGATCGTAAAAGAGAACAGAAAAATTTATATGCCCTGGGGCAAAGCATACTCTTTTTTTATACCATCTAATTACAAGCTGTTTGGGATCTTCTTCTGGTAAGCATTAAAATGAACAATTTGATCATATTGTATTAACCATTTTAATCCCTGTCATAGTCAGGGTTAATAAGACAAAAGATTTAATACAGGACACATAATTTATAGGATTATTTTACAATAATCACCCACAAGTCAAGTGCAAAGAGTGCAGGAGACCTGTCCACACACTAGAAACCCAAAGAATGCAGCTGAGGGCCTGGATCCCACAGCAATGTCCTCCACGAGTCCAACTGGAGGCCTAGAGCCCATGGCAATGTCTCATGCAAGTCTGTATCAAGGATCTGCCCTGGGAAGGCCCAAAGCTCAGTGGTGGAAGCTGGAAAGTCTGCTCCAGTGGGATAGAGGCTTTGCATCAGCAGGCTGAGGGATCTGCACTGGAACCAGGAGGCGACACTCAAGGTAAGGACCAGAGCTCCCCCGAAAAGAACCGCAGCCACTTTCAGTGACAGCAAGGACCTGAGCTCCTCCAACTATGAGAACAGCTGAGTTCATATCAAGAAAACCAGCATGACAAGCCTCTCCAGGAGAATCAACAGTGCACCATCTTCCCCTCCAGTTCTCTTTTTATGCTGTTGCCAACAATCCTCAGATGGGCCTTCCACACCCAGCACCACGCTGATTCATTTCAGCTGGGTGTTACAAGTTGACCATTAGTTAATCCACCAATATCCCTGTGGACCACACTGCCTATTTCAGTGGGTTATTATGCCCACCTTGCCTATAATAGTTAAGTGCTGCCAGCTGTTCTCTGATGTTCTAGACTCCTTTGACCTCTTTGTTCCAACGGATCTCAGTTCTGTGCCACCACTAGCATCATACAGAAAAATAATTACTGAAATTCTCAACTGGGCTAGTAGCTCCTTCATCAATGCATTTCTTAATCACTTTGGTAAACAATGAGTATCCTTGCCCTCTGGATGGACAGAAACAAGTGCTAGCCTTCCAGTCTATACTAAACTGTCATAAAATCTTTCTAGCTTCCCCATTTCTCCAAGGATTTGATTCTTACTTTATGGTTTTCATGTTGGTTTATGCAATTCTTCTGTAATTAAAAAGTGTGAACATTTTCCGAACTTCTTCTAGGACCCATGCATGGATTTAACAGGAGAGTATTTCCTACTACCTTCTTCATTCTGTTTTATACCCCACAGATCTCTCAGGACACACTGCCAAGAATAATTTTACCTGGAAGTATATACAAGACGTATCCCACAGACTTTTTGGTGTATAACACCTCTGCTCTCCTAGCAGACTCAGCATTTCCCCATTGGTTGGTGCTAACATTGGACACTGTGGATCTGATAGAGAAGAAAGGTGAAGACATCTTTATTATGACAGGCTTCACCTTACCAATCCTGACGTTTGAGTCAACTGCATGGTTCTCAATCAAAATAAGATTTTATTTTTCAACAAAATGTTCTGGAGTATCCAGGGAAACCAGGAAATGTAAGGGTCTGAACTCCACGTACTTGCATATCCCCGCCTTAAGATTTAGGATTCCTCAAGACACTTTAGCATAGTGGATCTTAGAAAGATCTACTTAACTTTAGCCCTTCTCTCAAGTCCTGCCACTCAAAATTACACCTAATGCCTACCTTGAATTCTGTCTGCTTTTCAAACTGCAGGACATAGGTGTCCTTTTAAATATTTTTAAATTGTTAATTTTTAAAATCTGGCCTTAGCAAGATTCTCTCATCAATGCTTTAATGACCTTTGGATAGTTACCCATTTCTAGAATCCTTAATGTTACTATTTTCCTTATACGAGAGACTGCAATAGCTAGTGATTCCCCTTACAGTTTACTATAGATGAGAGTCTTAGCTATTAGATTGCCAAGGACTAGCAACACTTTCTCTACCAGGCCATTCAGGCTGTCGTTGCCACCAACCATTAGACTGATGAATTATCAGCCTTCAGGATCCCACACTTAGTCTTCTTCTTAAGAACAATTTTTTAATCAATTTTCTTAGGGTTAGAGTCCTAGATCAAAGAGTATAAAACTTGAGAAATTCTTGTGACAGTCATTAAAGATATTAACCCACCAGTTATTACATTATAGCAACTTCTATTTCCTTAAAATATTTTATAGTTGAGCTCACTGAACATGTATTAAATGCTTACTATATGAAAATCCTATCTTCAAAGTAGATAAAGAGTAATAAGGGGTAAATTATGGTCATTTAGTCTTTCTCCCAAATAAGAATTATAATCTATTGATCCTATGGGAATTTTACATAGCCTTTGCAAAATACAATTAGAAAAATGGAAAGCATTTTCTGGAAAAGTTGTGTGTAAGTGTATGAATGTAAAAACTTACAATACACAAAACCACAAGTATGTATCTGCATTTCTCTAGGCATATTTGATTTGTTGTTACAGGACAGAGCAGAGAAGTATTTGATATGACATCATTATGTTAAAACTATAGCTTCTTTACTTTCGTTTTTTACTGAGAAAAATAAAAACTGCTCTGATCCTTTTTCCAAAATTTTTATGTTTACTGTTTTCTTTTCCAGCTATAAACGCAGATCAGTCCACAGAGTGGAGCTAGCCATCACTTTACAGAGAAACCCAATGAATAAGAAGCTGTAATTATACATGTTAACCAAGGCCAACTGCAAAACAAATACCACATGGTAAATATCTGTTATGATTACTTGAACTAAACTCACTGACTATAAATGTAATCCTTATGTTTTGTATTAAGTTTATAGACAAAGAGGGTATCCTATGCCATTCCACGGTGTGGTGAGGGCGTGGGGGATATCTGAGGAAAACTGCTGCAGAATGTCAAAGAAAAATGGACTGAGACAAGTAAAAGAGCCCTAATTAGGCATCAAGGTTGAAATGGCATCAATGCTGAGAGAATCCTGTCAGAGAAAGGATTAACTGTGTTGTACAATGTGGTGAGAAATGACAGATTTAAACACATTTTGGTCCTTGTAAAACCACTGTTCGAATGGGGATTTTGTTATTTTATTGGGTGTTTGATCATCCCTTATTTCTATTATGTATTTCATCTTAACTAGATCATATATTTATCTATTCATGTATTATGCATATTCTAATTCTTGTGTTTAAATATATGTTAGAAAGAACAAATACAATTTATATAGTCATATTTCATATACAAACAGTCTATCATTGATGTGTATTTGTTGAAAATATCTTATGTATGTAATTCTATGCCCTCAAGTTCTAGACGACTCAGAGCCATTGGCTAGGGCATTTGGATGAACTCTCTTGCTTGCAGTAGCAGGGAGTCGCTAAGGAGGTTGTTGGTAAGACGCTAGGAATCCCTGCACAGACGTTTGCGGCACCATCACACCTGGCCTGGGATGAGAGTTACAAACACTTTTGGAACTAAAAGTGCATAGTGTGTGTGACTAGTGAGTGGCCACTCTCTGAAGCTAATAGACTATGTGGAATCAGGTCCAGCAAGAGAGGTCACAGAAATGCTGGGCACTTGTGCAGTAGATGGGCCAAGGGAGAAAGCTCTGCTACTTTTACCCCTTCTTGAGGGGTGCCCTAACCACAGAATCCACTTTCCTATACAATCGGACTTTGGCTTTCACAGATGTCTGACCCTCTGAACATTTTAGAATTTCCTACAGTAGGTTTCCATTTAAAAATGACCAAAATACAATTTCATTTCCAGTTTCCTTAAGTGAGTCAACTTTTTTTAAGAGCAATCAGTGAAAAGCTGCTGGGCGTGGTGGCACGTGCCTGTAATCCCAGGACTAAGGAGTCTGAGGCAGGAGGATAGGAAGTTCGAGGCCAGACCAGGCCACGAGCGAGATCCTGCCTCACAAGACCAATAAACAAACAAATAGAAACCAAACAGACTATTCAGTGTACAGGAACATTAAGGCCTAAGTATTAATCTGAAAATTACAAGTTTAACTTAACATTATTCATAACAAACATAAAGGCAAAACCAGAATGCAAGAATTGGAATTATAATCAGAAAATAATGTATGTGGCAATACCAAGTAATGGTTGGTGAAAGATGGACAGCAAAGGGACTATTCATACACTGAAAGAGGGGCTTCAACATAGCTATAGCTACTTTAGAAAACACTTTTTTCAATGTTTAACAGTTAGGCATATCCTTATCCTATATTCTAGTAATTCCTCTCCTAGGTATTCAGCCTAAATAATTGAATGTGTGTGTGTGTCCAGAAAACATTTAGAGAAGAATATTCAAGCTCTGCTGTTCATATTATCTACAACTGAAAACAACCCACATGTTTATAATAAGGTGGTTGCATAAAAATATTATTTAAACAACTCATATGTGTAACTACATGGATGGATCTTAAAACTATTAGATGGCTCAGCGGCTTAAGCGCCTGCCCGGCAAGCACAAGCGCCCGAGTTCGACTCCCGGAACCCACATACAAAAAAGGGGCCGGTGATATCGCTCAGCGGCACAGGTGCCTGCTGGCGCGCGAGGTCCTGAGGTCGACCCCCCGGTACCCACCCACACACACACAAAAAAAAACTATTATGTTGAATAAAATAATCCAGACATAACATATAACATATTGTATGCATAATCTATGTATGTTCCATAAGTAAAAAATTGTATGGGAATAGAAAATAGAATAGTGTTTGCCCTACAGTAGCCATTGATGGGGAAGCGGGAAGCTGCATGAAGGAAGTTCTCAGGAATCTGCCTATTTTCTGAATATTCCTAAGTGTGATGACTACTTATTTTGGCATTTTAATGTATGGATACGATAGCTTAACTAAAATGTAATTTCATACCTGACTTCGGTGTCAAAGAAACACCTCCCTTCCTGAAACCCTTCTCTCCTTGTTAAATAAATTGTGGGTGGCGGACGGTGTGAGGTAAGTGAGGTTTTAATGCATGTTACACATATCTCTTAATGCCCCTCTGTCTTCCCTCTGCCACTTTTTCATGGACATTCTTTTTCCTCAGATGCTTAAGGCTCTTTTGAATTTGTGGGTCTGGTGGGAGGCACAAGCAATACAGCTCAGGGTAAAGGTTTCAGTCCCAAGGGGCCCAAACTATGCCTAGTATCGTCTCCTGGGTGATTTAGGGGGAGAGGTGAGACAGATATTTTAGAGACACACATTCCCGGAAGGTCAGCAGTTATAGAGTACATCTAGTTAAAGAGAAGAAGAGGCATACAGAAAAGAAAAGCAGAGTTGGCCCCTGAACAATGGATATGCTTCATATTTGGTTCTAATGAACAAGGAGTATCTTCAGAAATGATGATTTCTTGGAGGATGCTTAGCTTGCCTTGGTTTGTTTTCAGGTGGCATTCTCAGTTTGGCCTAAATGGAGCTGGAGGGACAGATTCCAATGCTCTGAAGCATGGCTTACAGCTTGGTCACAGTTGATACAGCCTGTAAAACTAACTATAAGCTGTATTTCTGATTCTACGAGTGATAGGAAAGGGAGATGGCACTGCCTCTTTGGCCTGGCATGTAGCAGTGAGGATGATGTTGTTTCCTTGCCCTGTATTGAATACTGTGAATGTATCCCTTAGTCCAACTACCATCCCTCTGAGCATTTTTCATATCCCCAAAACCAGGATCATTTATTTGATTAGAAGTGAGTATTCTTTAGACTTCTCTTTTCCTTAAGTACCCCACACAACTAACTGCATACAGGCAGAAATACATATTGCTCTAAAATCTCTCCCTCTTGATTTCTTCTGAGCAGTAATCCTAATCAGTCATGTCTAGTTTCCTTCCCTCATTCTTTCATTAATTCAACAAGTATGTATTGAGAACAATCCTCTGGTAAGGAAATCTGGTGGCCATTTCAGTGTAAATAAACCAGCTCATACCTGTGAAGTTTTCAATAAGGAGGAATAAACAGAAAATTTAAATAGAAAATATGCCTATTCCATAGTTCAGAAGGTATTAAGGACTAAGTGAAACAATAGAAAATGAGAATCCAGGTTTTTTGTTTTTTTGTTTGTTTGTTTGTTTGTTTTGTGGGTACCGGGGGTCGACCTCAGGACCTTGTGTGCCAGCAGGCGCCTGTACAACTGAGCAATATCACCGGCCCTTTTTTCCTATGTGGGTACCAGGAGTTGAACTGAGGACCTCACACTTTCCAGGCAAGCGCTTATGCTGCTGAGCCATCTCACCGGACTCCCCCCTTTTTTTTAATATAAGGTGTTCTAGGAAGGATCAAGGAGCTAAAGGAATAAGCCATGCAGCTCTGATGTGCAATGTGGTCAGTATGGACACCCCACAGCCCTGACCAGCTGGGGCTCAGCCAAGAATGGGTGAAGAAGCTGCCTATCCGGAGCTGGTGGCTCCTGAAAGATCTGCACCCTCTGTGGTTTCGTTGCTGAGGCTCCCATGTTGAAGTTTTCACTGCGTGAATATTTTTCTTTTAATTGATGTATTATTATAAATAATTATCAATAAAAGAAAACACAGATATATCCTCCAAAGATTAATAAAGTTATAACAGTAGGGGATTGCAATGAAAATATACATATATTAAATTAAGAAGACGATAAAAAATGTAGAGGCAAGGGGGAATATTTGAAGGCAAAATGAGGATTAACCAAGGTATTTATAAACCATAACCCTGGGTTAATGGAATTAAAATCAAGGATGTTTGAAGATCAATAATAAGGATAGTGTCATTCCAAAATACACGACTGGTGTTAGGCGATGTCCTTGCAGAAGGCTCTTCTCAGTAAGGCTGTGCCAGCTTTGTGCAAAGTTATGGCTCCAACAGAAGAGTTTGTAAATAGCTCTGTGATCCAGCTCACATACATGAGATTCTCTCTTTCACAACTTTCTTTCTCCACTTCCTTTCTTTCTTTTTCTTTCTTTTCTCTCCTTCTTAGAGAGCTAGGTCTTGACAAACACTCCATTATTTTCTCATAATATTTCATAGTTCTTCAATGAACATTGCTCCACATATCATGTCTTGAATGCATCTCTCTATCTGTGTTTGTGGATGGGTTGTTTCACTGTTTTAATTTTACTTAACTTACTCTTCCCTTAATGTTCATCTCAAGGTTCACCATACAGATTTTCTAGTTTTCTTTTTCACTTTGATCCCACATGCCTTGATTATTCATGTATTCCTCCATATATGTACTTATTTTATAAATATTTATGAGTATCTTTTTCATTTCAAATTCTGGTGGAAACTGAGAATTCAAAACAAATGGTAATATTATTTCACATAGAGAACAAAAAAATCTAGCACAAAAACTGTCGTGCAAGCCTACCTTACAGATACAGTATTAGAATAAGTTACTTTCCACCAGAATAAAAATCCAGACAAAGAGGGAAGAAGGTCCAGGTTGAGGCTCACTCCTGGAGCAGGGTAGAAAGATACCAGGGCTTTCCATCTAGAGCTTGCACACAGTGGTGTGGATACTATCTAGCACATAACTGCCTCATTCAATCCCACCCAGTGCTTCTCATCCTGTACATCAGAATGTCTGTTTTGAACAAAGAGCTTCTGATGCAGATATTCTTAAAATCATAATTTGAAATCAACTTGTGCCTTTGTCTTCCACATTTGTAGCAATGTTTAATGTGCAAAGTAAGGTTATGTAATAAAATCTTACAAAATCCTGTTTAAAAGCTTCCTTAAAATTGTATATTATAGCATAAGCCTGGATTTGTAAATAAAATCTCTACATGAGAACACATTTTGTGTTTGACCCAAATATCTGAGTTAGAGTCATTGCTAAGGGAAAACAACTGCAATTAAATTTCATTATGAAGAATTGTCCAATACCTACAACCAGGAATATATTAAGTGTAGAGCTTGGTGCTTCTCAGTTCTCATCTCATGTGACCCGATAGAAACTCTAAGATTACTTTCTGATGGAGGAGCAAAGTTTTATTGTGTCTTTCCATATGGAAAAAAAATATATGCATTTCTGACTTTTTATGTTATTCCACATATAAGGAAGAATAGTAGAGGGAAAATCTTGGAAATAAGTAATATGCTATATTTCTATTCTGTCTGCAACTCCACCAACAATTTCACTTCAGCTGATTTGAATGAAGGAGTTAACTGCTGGGCCAAAAATCCAGACCTAATCTATATCTGGAAAGAAAAACTGGCTACTGCTTTCTAGAACAATGGCTTGGAAAGAGATATCTTTAAGAAAACAACATTGGCAAGACACGTAATCTTATTAAAAACTCTAGGTGAGGTTTATCCTCCTGTGATTTAAAAAGCCCTTCTTAGGTAGAACAAACAGTCCAAATGGCTCTACTTCCAAAACTGACACACAGATTTAATGTAATACCAATCAAAATAACAATGTCATTACTCACAGACCTAGAGAAAACAATTCTAAAATTATGTGGCATCAGAAGAGATCAAGAATAGCAAAAACAGGGCTGGTGAGATGGCTCAGCGGTATAAGCGCCTGCCTGGCAAGCACGAGGGCCCAAGTTCAACTCCTGGAACCCACATACGAAAAAAGGGCCAGTGATATCGCTCAGCGGCACGGGTGCCTGCTGGTGCGCGAGGTCCTGAGGTCAACCCCTGGTACCCACAAAAAAAAAAAAAAAAGAATAGCAAAAACAATCCTGGGTACAAAAGCAAAGCAGGTTGCATCACAATTCCAGACTTGAAGTTATATTACAAAGCTACAGTGATTAAAATAGCATGGTATTGGCACAAAACGGGCATGTGGATCAATGGAACAGAATAGAAGAAGCAGAAACAACCCCAGGACTGTATATCTATTTGATTTTGAAAATGGAGCCAAAAGCATACACTGCAGGAAAGATATCCTCTCTAAAAAATGGTTCTGGGAAAAATGGATATTGACATGCAGAAAATTGAGTCTAGATCTATATATCTCAACATGTACTAAACTCAGATCAAAATGGATCAAAGATCTAAATGCTAAAACAAAAGCACATAATCTACTGGATAATGAAATATATATGACTCTTGAAGACATAGGCATAGTCAAAGACTTTCTGAACAGAACTCCAGTGACAGAAGAAATAATACCAAGTATCAACAAACAGGATCATATCAAATTAAAAATTTCTGCACAGCAAAGGAAACAGCTGGAGATAAACTACAGAATGGAAAAAAATTGCCAGCTATTCCTCACACAGAGGACTAACATCAAGAATATGTAAAGAACTCAAAAAAAATAGACCCCCCCAAAATAAAAGACCCAGTCAAAACATGGGCAACCAAAATAATAGACACTTCTCAGAAGAAGAAATACAAATGGCCAATAAATGCATTAAAAAAATGCTTACCACTATTGGCTGTCAGAGAAATGCAAATTAAAGCTACACTGAGAACCTATCTTACCTCTGAAAGAATGTCTATCTAACAACAAATTCTGGCAAGAATGTGGGGGAAAAGGAACTCTACTACATTATTGGTGCGAATGTCAACTAGCACAACCATTATGGAAATCAGTGTGGAGATTCCTCAAAAAACTAAAAATAGAAATTCCATTTGACGCAGTTATTCCACTTCTAGGTAGCTTCTCAAAAGAGTTAAAATCATCATATTACAGGAATTTATGCACACCCATGCTTATAGCAGCGCAATTTGTAATAGCTAGATCTTGGAAGCAGCACGGATGTTTATCAACAGATGAATGGATAAAAAAATGTGGTATTTATACACAATGGAGTACTATCCTGCTATAAAGAAAGATAAGGCAGAGGTATTTTTAGGTAAATGGATACAACTTGAGAACATAATGGTAAGTGAAATAAGTCAGACACATAAGCTCAAATAGTGCCTAGAAACACTATATATATATATGGCACAAATAAAGCACAAAATAGAAGAGAATAAAGATAGGGAATAAAGATTGAAGAGAATGAAAAATAAATTTCTAGAATAGGAAAATCAATGGAGATAGAAAGTAGCTCAGTGGTCGCTAGATTTAGGGTAGAGAGATTGGAAGATGATAATAGCTAGTGGGTAGAGGGTTTTGTCTGGGGATAATAAAAAAGATTAAATTTGATTGTGGTCATGGTTGTACGACTCTGTCAAGATGCTAAAATCTACTAAATCATACAATTTAACTTTGTAAACTGTATAGTACAGATTTTATTTTAATCTGTTATTTTCATAAAAAAATACACAGTGTAATAATTATTGTTATCCTTTAATTATTTGATTATGAAATTTTGTTTTATCTTTTCATAGGGTAAAAAAAAATAATTGTGAAATAGTAATTATTAATAATAAAATCTGACACCTTTATGTAAAAAACATCCTGCTGAAGTCTGAGACCTGAAGAAATCTTAACGCTTTTCTCACTCATGGAGTCAGTCTGTGGATGTGAGGGGGAGGGATAGTCAAATGAGAAAGCACAGGTGAAAACTATGTGTTTGTTTTTTTCTTTTCTTTTCTTTTCTTTTCTTTTCTTTTCTTTTCTTTTCTTTTTTGTGGGTACCAGGGGTCGAACTCAGGACCTCGCGCGCCAGCAGGCGCCAGTGCCACTGAGCAATATCACCGGCCCTTTTATCATATGTGGGTACCAGGAGTCGAACTCAGGACCTCGCGCTTGCCAGGCAGGTGCTTATGCTGCTGAGCTATCTCACTGGCCCTGTGTTTCTTTCTGAAGGCATGAAATAATTACAAATAAATAAATAAAAATAATACAAAAAAGATCAAAATTGTTATTATGTAGTTTTCTTTAAAGCTTGTTTTAAAGCATCTAAGTCATATTTATATTTTGCTGTTTTAATTAAAATACATAAAGTAAATTTTTAAATATGTGAGTAGTTTATTTCATATTCATGATAGACCATGAGGTGTTCTTTTAGGAAATATCTCAGAATTTCTTCATTTCTTGTTTGAAATTGGATTTATACTTATGTATTAAATTAGCATAATTGGAAATAGTCTCTGTTGCTCTTATTTAGGAAAGATATATTAGTTAACATGGAATCTAGTCTAGAGAAGGTAGGAAGTAAATTGGAGGGGCCTGATGGAGAAAAAGTGTCAGGCGCAAGGGAAAATATCACATTGTCTTGAATTACAGTTACAGTTGGAATACTTGTGAAAGCCAGAAGGATCCAGGGGGCGGTCAGAAGAGCAAGCTGGAGGTTGACACTGTGACGGTGGTGCAAGGTGGTGGTAAGGTGAGAGCGGGGTGGAGGATGATGGATGCTGAGGTGAGACGGAGGAAATCGCCCTGAAAGTGGAGAACTGAAGGACCTCAGAGGGCTCAGTGGATTCTCATAGCTTCACTAAGAGCCCCTTTACAACTGAACATGTTCTAGCATTTGGACGTCTCAAATCTTTCCATAAACCCCACTCAGCCTCTGGCTTTGAGATCCAGACATGAACGTCTCAATGATACGACCTCTTAGTTCCTGCCAGGAATCTTTTCTGGCAAATTCCCTAACTCTTCATCTAACTCCAAATCACCCTCTGGGGAGCATTCTAGAACATCTGAATCCTGTTAAGTATCTATAGGGATATGCTGTCATTCTGATTAATTTTAAATAATTTCTTTGTATAATTCACTAATCAATCCAGCAGCCCCAAGACTGGTCACGCTCTAGATGTCCTGCACAGAGAACCATCTGGCTGGGGAGTCCCCTCCTTCCACTCACACAGCTCCCTCGGTCAGACCTGAGGCTCTAGACCTACTTCTTAGTATATTAAAGAAAAAGAAATTCATGTAATTCTTTACTCTTTCATCAAGCATTCTTTCAAGAGTATCTTTTCCAAAATAAGATAAGAACATTGTCCTTCAGAGTACGTTGATTTATGGAATTCTTTGGTTTTGGGAAACCACACCTCCAGTTCTCTAGTTCCATTAACCTTGAAGTTAAATCTTGGAAGTGAACAGAAATTAAAAGATAAATTATAATTCATTGGCTAAATATTAGTAAAATACTACTTTGATCTGTTGATTTTTTTTTTTTTTTTTTTTTTTTTTTTTTTTTTTTTGTGGGTACCGGGGGGACGACCTCAGGACCTCGCGCGCCAGCAGGCGCCCGTGCCACTGAGCGATATCACCGGCCCCTTTTTCGTATGTGGGTTCCGGGAGTCGAACTCGGGCCTTCGCGCTTGCAAGGCAGGCGCTTAAGCCGCTGAGCCGTCTCACCGGCCCTGATCTGTTGATTTTGAGACATCATGGCGTTCGGAAAGTGAACTGATGGCGAAAGACATGAATGTTAGCTCAACTCGGAGAGTGACTTTCTGTGTGACCTTGAGTAATTCACTTAATTTCTCCCAGGTGCAGCTTCTTCATCTGGAAAATGAGAGTGTTAGCCCAGGTGAACTCTAAGGGACCTTCCAACAACCTAGTTCCTTAAATAAGGCTAAAAGGCACGGACAATATCATGATCTATTGATAAGTCAGATTTTAAAAATGTTTTCACTAATCTTGGCTTTTATGTTATTCAAGGTCATTTGACAAAGAACATGGTGTGTGAAAAGGCTTGTAGGTTTTAATATTTCAATTGTTCCTAAAAGAGGAAATAGATACAAGTGTCTTTTAGGTATTCAGGATTTTGAAATAATATAGTCTAAAAAAATTATATTGTTGAGGGTTTTTAATGAAAGAGTGATCAATTAGTTTTTATTTATATTTTTCATTTAAATTAGTACAGATTTAAGGAACCCAAAGATGTCTGAAGAGAAAAATGTAAAATGTTTGGAGAGATATTCTTTGAGGCATTATTCTTAATTTTTCCTTTTCATTACCATATGGTGCTAGACTAGAAAACAATGAAATGAACTTCCCTAGTGCACCTAATTATATTCTGATTGCTTTTTCTGGATTACCAAAATAATCAATGATATAATTAATTATATAGAAGCATTTTTCAGCATATAAATATTTCTCAATTGAGCAAAGAGTTACAAAGGAAGAACCTGAGGTATCAGAGTAAAACTTCAGGGTAAGCCTAGCCAACCATGACTACATTCTTAGGCAAGTCACTATTTACTTTGGACTTGGGGTCCTCTCATGAAACCCTTTCCCATAATATTCTGTTATGACAGCCCTAGAAGTCTATTATAATGACAAAATTCTCTACATTCATAATCTATATGTCTCTTATGAGATAACTATGGATATATGTGCCCTCATTATTTAACAGAATTTATTGTACCCAACTCCACGTGTTAACTTCAGGGATGAGAAGGTGGTTGAGGACCACTCAGCCAGGAAAATATGATCTGGGAGAAAAAAATATCAAAGAGAGACATTTCTTTCTTAGAAAGAACTGTTGAGTTAAAAATGAGGAACAATTTGGAAAGGGAGATCGTTGACAGCTAAACCTTTCCATGTGGGGGCTTTAAGATAGGAAGTGGGAGGTTAATGGCTTCCTTAGATTGAAGGAACATTCTTAGGATAGAGTAGATTTTAACCTAAATGTTCTTCAAAATTCTAGCAGGAACCACTGGATAGGATCCCCTAGAGCTAACATGGAGCACAGAGCATTACTAATGTAATTAGGAGGATGAAATTGTGTGAACAGATAATGTGCACCCCTGCTGTATATCAGTTCCCAGCTGGCATGTCCTCTGACAAGTGAGATGCTGAGTATACCATGGAGGCCTTCAGGGGTAGGGTGAGGAGGAGGCTACTCAAGGAGACAGTACAAGAAAAGGGTAGAAGTGCCTGTGGCCTCTGGGTAGCCCCAGTCTTAAGCCCTACCATGGCAACTTTTATCGGCTTTTGGTGTTGGCAGAGGCACATCAAGACCTACAGAAACTAGGCTCCTCCACTGTAGGCGGCAGGGCAGAGCGCTTCTTCCCAGACCCCAACAGAGAAAGGATTAGGGACAAGGATGGAGCTTTGAAAAGATGTGGAATTCACCCAAAACAATCCACCACAAAGTATAAGTGAAAGAGTAGAAGAGTCCAGGGATATAATATACTCTTCAAAGGCATGCCTCCAGTAACCCACCTCTTCCATCTCTTTACACCTCCTAAATTCCCCCACCTCTCAATAGGACCACCAGATCAGGGCACATGAAATTTTGGGGGCATTCCAGATCCAAACATTAACAAAGGCTAAAATGGGACATTAGCCAAGGAAATAATTTCTAAAATGTTAATTTCCTACTATCTTGCTTTAAAATTCCGTATCATTATTTTTGTTGTTTTTTTTCTTTCTAATATTAAAAAAAAATGACAAGTCATCCAACTTTGTGCATACAGTTTTGTCAGAACTTAAAAATTAAAATAACAAACAAAAAGCAAAGGTGAATAATTGATTGTCTGGCTGGCTGGGGATCTGACATGCTTCTTTTAGGTGATGATTTTACTTAAAGACAAACTCTAGGTGCAAAGTTGCCTCAGAAGAGAATGTTACATTTGCTAAGCTAGCTTGGAGCTTCTGGGCTCCGCTGCTATCAGACTTTCAGCAAACAAAAGGCCAAATGGATTTGAAGGGTGGCAGTGGACTCAGGAGAGCTCTGGTTGCAAGCATAAGAACCGCTGTCGTACCTGTCATTTAAATCTCCCTAGGCCTGGCAGTCCAAACAAGGAACTCCAGCCATGGGAGCCCTAGCAGGCCACAAATGTAAACAGGTGTTCTTTCCACAGAACCATTTAGATTTCCTGGAACCAAATCACTTTCTATAACTCCAGTGGACTGAAGCAGTGTGAATACTGAGTTCCTGTTTTTCAGGGGCTAGTAACAAGAACTTGAAAAATACATTTCTGTCATTTGTAAACTATCCAGTCTATGGTATTTTCATATAGTTGCTTGAGCTAAGGTAAATCAATGAGTCAGTTTCCAAAATTTTAGCTCTAGGAAGCTTACACTTGCAGCTCAAAAGTATGGTTCCTGTCTGTAAATCCAGCTTATCCCTGTCTCTAAATCGACACCATAAAAGGTAATGAGAAGGTCTGAATAGTGATAGGACCAGAAAGAGGCACAAGAAACCTGAGGGAAAGAAGGCAAGTGAAAAGCCATCAAAGAGAAGATGCAAGGGAAGAGAACAGAGAAAGAAAGAGAAGAGTTAGGAGCAACTGGATGAAGTTTATTAGTTACTCTACTAGTTGAAGGCCAGACATAGCTGCACAAGCTCAGTAATCTCCTGATTTTGGAAGGTAATGGACCATCTGGTTGAACAGACCTATATCTATCATTTAACATGATTTGATGTGACAGTTACCCAATGGATGTATGCTTTATCAATGTCTCTTTATTGTGCATCTACCATGTGCTTATTTCTATGTGCAAAACTGTATGGAAGCAAGGATAATGTTACAGGTCACATCTAAAATGTGTTCCAATAATTTCATGTATTCACAGATGGGGCTTTTAGAAAGTAATTAGATCATGAATTAATCCATTGATAAGCTCAGAGTTAAATGTTTTGTTAGGAGATGGGCCTGTTCAGAGAAGGGGGTCGCTGAGACTGTGACTTGAAAGGGTAGATTCTTGTCCCTAGCTCCTCCCTTCACTCTGCTTTCAGGATGCCATAAGATGAGCAGCTTTTCTATGCAACACCCTTCTGCCATACCATGTCTGCCTTGCAGCCAACCAACTAACCATGGACTGAATGCCTTCAACTGTGAGCCAAATTAAGCCTCTCCTCCTTTAAGCTGTGTCAGGTTGTGTCCCAGCAACAAAAAATACTTAATAATTCAGAAAGTCAGTACTGATTGGAGGTCATTCCCATGACTATACCTGAACACGTGGTTTAGACGCCATTGGAACTAGTTTGTGGGAGGAGTTTGAAAAGATTTGGAGATGCCAGTTAGAGGAACCTTAGAATTGAGTAAACAGACCTTGTTGGGCAACTCTGGTGGGAGCTCAGAAGACTTGAATGCTAATAGGGATGTGGATAGTAAAGATGACACTCATACACTTTCAGTTGGGAATGAGAACTTTATGGAAAACTGGACTAGAGGCCAGGTGTGTTTCATCTTTGTGAAGAGTTTGTCTACATTTTGTCCATGACCTAAGACTTTGTGTGAGGCTGAATTTCAAGGCAGTAAACTAACAAACCTGGGGGAAGAAATTTCAAGGTGGTCCAATATTCACGCTACAGCATGATACTGTGGCTAGTTTTAGCCAGATTTAGAGAGAATCAGGAGTAAAATGTAGAGCTTAAGCATGTAAAAAATGTGCAGCTTGACCAGAATGGAGGTGCCTGAAAATTGAGGCCAAAAAAAACAAGGTTTCTGGAAAGATTAACAATAAAAAGAAGTCAAGTGCTTCCCGTTAGAACAATAAGAAAGTTGCCTTGAGGGCATCTAGGCAAATGGCTGGAACCCACCATGCCAAACTCAAGGATGTAAAAGGGCTGAAATACTTTGAAATACCTTGTTGTGAGAAGAAAGCCCAGGCTACCTGGCTTATTCATGGCCACTTAGGAAATTGTTACCCTGAGTTCAGAAATCCAGAGACTCAGAGGCTTCTGCAGCCATTGTCCAGGGGGCCAAGTTACTGTTTAAGCCAGTGACAAATCTTGGCATCACATGTGGTACTAATTTTTGGGTGTGAAGAATGCAGTAATTATAGGGTCACAAAGGCTTCCACCCATATTTCAAAGGAAGGGCTGGGAAACCAGGAAATATGTCCCTGAAAGGGACATATAGCAGTGAGAGTGCAGCTAAGGGTTCATTGGAGATCCCAGGTAGTTGGTTATTCTAGGGATGTGGAACATCTGCTGTGGAAAGTCAAAGGCAGTGAGCAGAGGCAGCCCAAAAGACAGACAATGTGGGCTGCAACCAGCAATGCTACAGGGGCAGGGCTAACCATGCCCTTTGTAGTTTGCATATCACCATCACCTGCCGGAGTTGTTGGACAGGAAGGTACTTTTCAGCAGTGCTGGATCTGTTAAGACTTTGGCAATTCTTAGAGATGAACTAAATGTATTTTGTGTAATGAGATGGACATGAAAATTTTAGGGGCCAGGAATAGAATGTCATGGTTTAGATCTAAAATATCCACCAAAGCTCTTATGTATTCAAAGCCAGGGCTTTTGGAAGGTGATTGGATAATGCGGGTCTTATACTCATCAGTGGATTAATCTATTTATGAGTTTGTAGATAATTGTGACATTAGGAGGTAAGACTTGGTCAGAAGAGGTTTGTCACTAGGGACATGTGGTGAAAAGGTATATTCTTTTCCCTGACTCCTTTCCTCACTCTCTGATTCCTGGTTGCCATGAGGTAAGCATCTTTCTTCTGCCATGCCCTTTCACCATGATGTTTTGCCAGCTGAGTATTAACTAAATCCCTTCAACCATGAGCCAAATTAAACCTCTGCTCCTTTAAATTGTAGGTGTTGGGTGTTGTGTTCCAGCAATGCGAAAGCTGACAAAAAATGACTAAGAAAGAAATTATTGTTCTTGTAAATTTTATTTTAAAAAGTCATCCACATAAGACCATAAATCTTTATAACCTGAAGTAGCTATAGTAGGTGTCTTTATAACATGGAAACAGACTAGTGTACAAATCAGGATTTTGAACTACTTCATTGGTTGTCATGACAGAAATGTGATTGTGAAAGTACTAATAATGTTTTCTCTATAGTCATCACATTACGAGTAGCACAAAGAAATTGAAACATTCTTATGATATTTGAAAATATTTATACAGTTAATCTAGCAAGTCACTCATGTCTCTCTGACAAACAAGTGATGTTCCAAGATATATTGTATCACTATTGTATTAATCATTATGGTAAACCAAAGGTGATTAACAAATAATAGCTCCCAGCCCAAGTCCAGCTGGTTGGCTGGGTAATTTTTGTTTGTTTGTTTCTTTGTTTCTTTGTTGTTTTTTTAGCAGAGTCTGAAAGCTAGTAATAGTATTTACATTTTAATTGGTTGAAATAAAAAAGAATGAAGAAAATGGTTCTATGACGTGAATATTATAAAGAATACAAATTTCAATGCCTATAAACAAATTATTATTAGAATACCATGATGTTTGCTAATTGGCATTGTCAATGGTTCCTTTCATGTTACAGTTTTTTGGTTTTTTTGTTTGTTTGTTTTGTTTTTTTTGTGGGTACCGGAGGTCGACCTCAGGACCTCGTGTGCCAGCAGGCGCCGTGTAGCTGAGCGATATCACCGGCCCTTTTATCGTATATGGGTTCCGGGAGTCGAACTCAGGACCTTGCGCTTGCCGGGCAGGCGCTTATGCCGCTGAGTCATCTCACCAGCCCCATGTCACAGTTTTGTAGTTAAGTACAGTAGCTATATAAATGCTTATAGTCCCAGGACTTGGAAGGCAGAAGAAAGAGGATGGAGAGTTTAAGGCCAGCCTGAGCTATATAGTGAGTTCAAGTTCAGCCTAGACTACATAGTGACACCTTGTAAAAACAAACAAACAAAAAACAATGGTGGTTGTTACAGAGACTGTGTGGCCAAAAATTGAGAGTATCTATGGAAAAAGGAATACCAGCTTCTGTTCCTGTTTGTCACTAGATGTGGCACTACCTTCTCCTACCACAATGCACAACTCCATTTTCCTGATTCTGTAAGCAGCATATGAAATCTGCAAGGCTTGGAACTTGAAGTATTCCAATGTCAAGGACAAAACAGCTCCAATTATAGAGTCTGAACTCTTCTACTATAACTGACAGCCCATTTGGATGGAAAGATTTGCTCCCACGTTAGTCTAATTCCATATTCCAAAGGAAAGTGCTTTTAGCTTCTGGAGGGCTTCACATCTTGCTTCCTAAAGTAATGATTTTCAAAACTTTTGCTTCTATTGTTCCTGGATTAATACTGACCACATTTGAACGGGCAAATGGCCAACCGATTAACTTGGATTCTTTACAGTCAGGATTTTGCTGTGTGTCTTGATACATCTTTCTTAATCTTCTCTTCGAAACATGTTTTTTCATTTAGGCCAGAAGTAAATAGTGCAAGTAACAGGGTGGCTTTCTCCCCCCTTCTTCCCTCTCTCCTTGAAAAATAATGCTGAAAGAATTGTTTTGCAGTTGAAAATTAATGTAACCTATTATGTCCAGGAAATTTCCTCAATATATTACTTGCCAAGCCCCTCGGCCTTTGTGAAGAAAATAATTTTAATTTATCTCATTTTTCACTGCTGAGTCAATGATTGTTTAACCTAAAATGCCATTGTGACTAAGTGCACAAACCCCATGGTCCTTGGCTATTTCACGGGGACTTAGCTATTGCGTCCACTAGCCTGGGCCTTAGAAGCACCAAAACTGTCATGTTAAAAGAGCCACTGTCAACTTGCTTTTGTTTTTATTGTTTTTAATTTCTGCTTTTCTATTTTCTCTGCTATTTATAATGTTCTCTTTAAAAGTTCAAGAATAACTTCTCTCTCCTTAGCCTCTTGGTGATTTTCCATTAGCGAGCATTTCTTTCCCAGCTCCTAGCTCTTTCCTAGGGCACAGAGCAATGTGGCCAGGTTGGGTTAATTTGGCTTTTGTGATTATAACGCCCTGTGTGGTTGCTCTGCCATTTTTCGCACTACGAGCAGGGCAGCATCCAAGAGAATGAAGAACCGTGGTGATTACAAAGAAAAGTCCTTTGAATATTTGGCATGTTTATCTAAAAGGCCCCATCAAAAACCACTCCAATTTTCAAATCTTTTTAAGGTAATATGACTATGGTTAGCTTTTCCATAATTTTTTTTCCAAAAAGAAGAAGAAAAAGAAGAAGAAGAAGTCAATTTGCTATCTCCTTAGATCTTCTAGCGCAGATTTTATTTATTTAATTTGTGTGTAGTAATAGTGTTTTGTCTCAGCGGAGGTTTCCAAGAAACAGAGCCTGAGGAAAAGGCTTGAGTGTGATTAAGGTAGTTCAAGAATATGAATCCAAGGAATTTAGTAAGGCATCATGGTGAATGGAAAGAAAAAGTCAAATACAAGAATGAAATATCAGGTGGCTAATCTGTAGGCACCTGGTTGTTTGATTCAATGAAGCAGTATTTCAGGACCATCTGTCTGGAGTCAAAGAAAGGAGATAATTTTCTACTCATTCCTTTCTTTTATTGGTCATAACTCATCCAGTGGATGTTGATTGCTCTTCACTTTTGGAATGTGCGTTCCACACAGCAAACTGAGTGGGCTGCTGTGGCTCCTCATACCACACCAGCAGACACTCTGTGGTAGGAGTTGAGGGGCATGAAACTGGGTGCTCAGAGAGTTCCACCACAAAGCTTCTCAGGAGCTCAACTCCTGGAGAGTAAGCCAGGAGACTTACTTTCTTTAGCACCACCTGGAAAAAGAAACACATGAGGCTGAGAAGTTCTGAAATGACGAATAAATTCAAGAGAGGCCTGTCAATCTAGAATTTTATAAAGACAGACTGTAGGATTGAAGCTGCTTGTCCAGGGACCCAACTATAGAAGGCTTTCTGTCTCTCAGCTGATCATATCCCATTAAACCACAAAGTATATGGTATTATCTGAGCTTTGTGATGCCAGGTCTCAACTTCTTCATTCCTACAAAACATTCCAGAACCTGAAATAATATCTCCTGTGTGATTCTGAAAACCAAATAGAGAACTCTGCCTCTGAATCACACGGAAACTTCATGTTCTGTACAGAACACAGTTTTCACAACTATGTCTCTATTATTCAACATTCTCCTTAGACAATAAGAAGTGAGGAAATTTCTGTGGTCTGGAAAAGGTCATTTGTGGAGGGGACCATTGATAAATTGCTACTAAATTTGTGTGCAATGTTTCTTTATGGTCCAAGTCTACATATAAGGTTTGAAAAGGCCTATTTCATTCACTGAAAATGGATATTCAATCAGCCAATATTTGGTCAAATGCACACTCTATTCAATGTATTAAGATGGGTGCTCTAGAGAATAATAGTAATAAAACACAATCTTTCCTTCGGAGGGTTTATAATCTAATGAGAGAACTAGGTACGTAAACAACACTAAGTGTCAAAGGGTGCTGAGACTTTCCTAGATAGAAATACAAAGTGCTATAGGAACTCAGTAATTAATTCTGAATCAGAGTATAGAAGAAAGTACCAGAAGAATCTGACATGTAAATGTGTCATGAGAGGGGCCGGTGAGATAGCTCAGCGGCATAAGCGCCTGCCTGGCAAGCACAAGGTCCTGAGTTCGATTCCTGGTACCCACATATGAAAAAAGGGCCGGTGATATCTCTCAGCAGCATGGGTGCCTGCTGGTGCACGAGGTCCTGAGTTCGACTCCCAGTACCCACAAAAAAAAAAAGTGTCATGAGAAAATGAGCAGAGTTTCAGCCGAAAAGGTTGTGATTCAAACTAGTACCCAAGACAAGAAGCCCTGAAATGCATAAAAATAACTAGACAAATTAGAATCTGTGAACATTGCAGGAATAATAAGACTTGATGTTTAAAAAGAGCAAAAAGTGAGCAAGTTGGGGAAATTTTCCTGGGGTCAGCCCAAGGAAAACTTGAATTCCATGAAAAGAGTTAGAACTTTGATTTTATAACATTGAAAATGGGAGCATCAAATTTCATGGCATTTTGGAGCTCAGAGTGGGGGTGGTGAAGGAAGGTCAAGGATAACACCTACATCCTTTTTGTCTGATGTCTCGAGCCAGCACAAGTGGCTGTGAGTTGAAAAACCTAGGGTGCAGCAAAGTGCCTCCTAACAACCAGGTACAACTTACGTGAGGCTCATATGCCTGTCATTGCAAGTGTCCTTGTTACTTCACATAAAGTTTGAGCCTTTCTCGGTGGATAACTGGGTCTCTTGTGGGTAGTAATAATCCAAGGGCCAACCTGTTTTCTTTGGGATTCATAAAAAGGACCCAATTCAAATATAGTTTTCCATGAAGCTCGGGCTGCAGATATCTCCTGTTTCACCATGAGAACTTTTGAACCCGATCACCTGTGCTAGCTGTTAGCATTCATCCCAAGGGAAGCAACCAGAAGCGCACTGTTCTTCCTGTCCTTCCCTCAAAAGGAAAGCTCTTCTTTCAGACGAGAAACCTGTTTTGTGAAATTATAACCAATTTTACTGAGCAAAAACAATTTGCTCTACATACCTGCAGGTTTCACAACTAGCCTTAGACTAAAAATATAGTTAGACTGAGAATGGATACATGTGTATATTGAACATGTACAGAGTTGTTTTTCCTGCCATTACTCCCTAAATGATACAGTATAATAACTATAGACATAGTGTTTCCTTGTAAGAGGTATTATAGGTAATCTAGAGATAATTGTAGTGTAAGAAGAATATACATAGGTTATTTGCAAAGACTATGTCATTTTATATAAGGGATTGAGGATCCATAAATTTTAACATTTAATGGGTTGGGGGTAGGGTCCTACAATCAACCTCTTTCAAATAGGGAGGGATAAATGTACTTAGATTTTTTTTAATTACATGAAAACTCTTCTACTCTGTAGGGACCTCATCCAATGTCAACTTGCTATCCAGAAATAAAAGTCCATCTAATCTTTCTGCACTGTCTTAGTCATTTTCCTTGCTGCTGTAACACAATACTAGAATCCTGCAAATTAAAAAAGGAAAGGTTTATTTGGGCCCATGTTTCAGTTCAGTCAATGGTTGGCTGGCTCCAAGGCAGGGTGGCATGCCAGAGCAGCAGGGCAGAGGAGCACTGCTCAGGATGGCATTGCAGACAGGAAGCAGAGAGTGTGAAGGGAGGAGCTGGGGGGTGTGCACCTCCCGGGCCGTGCCTATGAGTATGAGAGATTGTTGGGGGATATTTAGAAGTAAACCATAACATTCTGTCCGTGGTCCCCCAAAGATTTATGGGCACCTCTTTACACAAAATAGATTTAGTCCATCTCTATGAGTTTCCAAATTCTAACAGTTCCAGTGTCACTAAGAAGTCTAAGTTCAAAGTTTGAGACTCAAAGCAAACTGTTAGCTGGGAGCAGCTGTAAAAAGCAAAGAGAAAGTTAAACACTGCTGACATACATAACACAATGTAAATATTAAATCCTGTGTTTCTGTGTCCAAAACCGAGGGCAGGTGGTGGTGAGATGTGAACTTCAAAGGGCTTGTGTGGCCCTGCCCCTGTGACAATGCTGGTGGTTTCAGAACTCGTGGTTTCTCTCTCGGGTGAGCTTTGCTCACTTGTAGTTTTCTCCAGCTAGTCCACATTCCTGGCTTCTCCAAATTTCTGCAGCTCACACTGCACCTCTGGCTTCATTCCCACAACTTCACACTGCCTGGTCTTTCTTTGAAATCTGAGGGGAATCCTCCATGATCCCATAACCCCTGCATTCTACATGCCTATAAGACTAGTGCCATATGGGTGGTTCCTGCCACTCTGCTGCCTTCTCAGGCCAAAGCCACACTTTTACACATACTAGCTACGGGTGCCCTCTGAGTGCCTGCATGCCTGAGGACTATGAACCTGAATGCCAGGAAACCAGTTTCCCAGGCAGGCCTTCTGGAACAGGGTGCCTTGGGCTCCACTCTCAAAGCAATGTTTCGCTTTTCAACCCTAGAACCTTCAAAGGGTGGGGGTCTTGCATGTGCCCTGAAGCCATTTGCTTATAGTCCAGTTGTAAAGCACCTGGTTTCTCTTTAATGCCAGTCTCTTCAGTAAACTGTCCTCTGCTCCAATTTTACAGCTTTCCCCCTTTTTGTTCTGGGAAAAGAGAAACATTTTCAAACAGGTTTTTTGCTCCTGATTTTCAGTATGAATCTGGCTAAAAACAGCAAGGAGTATCCATGCTACAGCTTCAATTTTAGGCTGCCTTGAAATTTCCCCAACCAGATTAATTAGTCTGCTACCTTTAACCTCACTCTCCCACAAAGTCACAGGACATGAGCAAAATGCTAACAAATTTTCCATCACCCATAATCTGGATTTCACGTGCCAGTGGAATGCTTTTTCCCAAATGAAACCTCTCGAGTCCAGGCTGCATTACTGTCAGTATTTCAGTCTTCTGAACTCTGACAAGAATCTCCCATCAAGCTTGGCTCACAGAATTCCAGGGCTGATGGTCTAGATGGCATTTCCAAACCTCTCCAAACTCCTCCCATGAACCAGTTTGAAAGGCTTCTGACTGAACTCCATGGTCAGATAGCATCAGAGCAACAACCCTACTTCTGGTACCAAAATCTATCTTAGTCACTTTTCTCCTTGATGAGACACAATTCCCAACATGTGCAATTTAAAAGAGGAAATGTTTGTTTTTGATATAGGAGAAATATAACTCCCATCCTGCTAGATGTCAGATGTACTCAGTTCATGTCCCCTGAAATCGAAGAATGAATTCCAAGGGACAAAAGAGTAGGAAAGGTTTATTGGGGAATGTGACTAGTTCCTGAGGGAAGGAAGGGTCCCGACTAGGTTGTCACCAAGGCTCTTTGTTTGGGGGAGTTTATGCAGCAAAATCACAATGTGGGTACATTGTGGGTCAGACTAACATCAACCAATATCTTTACAAGTATAGCAGTTTAGCTAATATTTATGCACTAAGAGGGGCATATAGCAAGGTTATATGGCTGACATCATTAACCTTGCCTTAACTATGACTTCTAAAACAGGGACATTTTGGGGAAAGTGTGGGTCCAGGTGTTAGGGTCACCCACCTGGTGTCTGATGCATGTCTGGACTCATGCACTGGGTGGTACTATTACAGGATAGTCTTAAGTTCTGCTTATCCCTTAAGGAAGTGTGCAAGTCTGGCAATTGTGACTTGATCTTAGGTTCTTGCCTTCTTCAGATGCATCTCCAGTCACAATTCTGATGCCTTCATTTTTCTGCTGACTTCTTTGAGATTCCAGTCTGTCTCTGACAATATATTGATTCCTCTGCCTATATATATATATATATATATATATATATATATGCCTATAATATTTTGGCTCACATTTCAGTCCACAGTAGGCTGGCTCCAAAGCAGGACAGCATAGCAGAGGGACATGACAGAGAAGATCTGCTCAAGATGACATAGTGGACAGGAAGCAGATATAGTCAAGAAAGGTGCTATAGAGAGAGAGAGATAAACCTTCCAGGCCATGCCTATGAGCGCATGAAGCTTTTGGGTACATCTAGATATAAACCGTAACATACATATTGCTAAGCTATATTTCAACTCCCCTCTCATTACTGCTACTGCCAGAATTCTCTATATATCTTTCATCCCAGTTCTTTCTTTCTACTTGTTCTCTACACTCTTTTGAAATTCCTTGCTTTATTGAAGAAGCATCCTTCTATTCTTATTAATGCAGTTTTAGGGGAAAAGTCCCAGCTCTAGGAGTCCTAACAGACAGACCATTTTGACCACCCATTCCATAACACATAACACTGGTCAAGGAGATGAGAAGGGGTGAAGGGGAGGAACAGAAATTTAATCTGCATGGCTGTGCTGGGAAGTAGAGACAAAGAGGTTCAAGATCTGTCTTTGAGGTGCTGACAAAAGCTTTGGGTTTTTGTTTTTGTTTTTGTTTTTGTTTTAGAAAAGGGCAACAAAGAGTTTTACATAGCTGATGAGTCTGCATAGCTCAGGGTAAATAATCTTGGTCAAGCTATAATCTGGTTCATGGGTATCACAGGACTGGTTCTCTGAGGTAGTGGGAAAGCCATCATCATTTGAGGGGTCAATTTGGTCCCCATCATGAGATGAAAAGTCCTGCTTAACATGGCAGCCTTGGTTCCCATCATGGGATAATTCTGTTTCAGGGATGACTTTGTCATAAGTAGTCTGGGAGGCTCTCTTCTTTCTGAAATCTGAGGTGAATGCAGATTTAGACAATGATTGTATACTTCCAGGCATCATTCCAAGGGATCTGGAACTGAACTTCATAAAAACTGGTAATTGGCTATTCCTGAAAAATCTTAAAAATTACTTTAGTTACTCTTATTTTCAGGTCCTTAATCTTGAAGGGAGATGAAGTAGGCTACATAAATTTTGGGCTAACAAACCTTATAATACACTATTTAAGTGATTAACATGCCTAAATGTAGAGCTGATCAGGGATCTGACCAAAATTTTAAGGTAATAAAGGAGCCATATAAAATGAAATCAGAGATGCCAAAGTTTATCGTACTTTTAGTTAACTACTGGACATCTGCAGGCTCAGCTGCTAAATACCTGTTATATTCTCTGCATATTCACAAAACATTTCTTCTTCATACCCTTCTTAATTGCATTTGTCTTCCTAACAGCAATATTTCTCAAACATTTCTGGAGGTTCCCCTTCACATGCTAATACAGAGCTTATTTTCTGTATAACTACAGAGTATCATATGCTTAGCAGGTGCTCTGGAAAGTTTGGGACTCAGGATCGAACATGTCCCAACCATAGGCTGATTTATTCCAAGTCCCAAGTCATGAAAGTGCCCCATTGCTATGTGCAGATGAATATCTTTCCTTTCAACCCTTTCGGGAAATAAATCCTCCTTTGAGCATCCAGCCATTGCCTTTACCAATCTCATCAATGTTCTCTGAAGAACTCCCAAGCATTCATCCACATTCAGTGAAAATGTGGAACCTGATTACAGGCTTTTCTAATAATCTGCCTCCTGTTATCATAGTAAACAATTAAAACACACACATGGTTGATCCAGTGGAGGCCTTTGGCTTCATAAATCTTTGATGTCATAAATATCAGAGCTCATCACTCAGATACATGTCTGCCTAATTCCTCCTTTAAGCAAGTAATTGTAGGTCATATTCTGTGAATGGTAGTGGGATATTAGTGATAATCAAAATCTTGGGAAGGGATTGGATCAAAAAGACTGATGAAACATATGGTTTAAGAGACAATCACATGATAAACTGAAAATAATGCCCTGAAAGAAACAGTTAAATAAGGATAAAGATTCACGTGAAAGGAGAAAGTGAAAGGCAAAACCTGAAAATATTACTTGAGCTAATTAATGGTAACACCTGGTTCCTGCCACCTTAGCACCAAAAGACATTAAGACATTAAGAGAGCGAAGATTAATAGACACACTTTGGAAATGCACTTTGACAACTACATAGGGCTCTGTACCTAAGATCTTACAGCCCAACATACCAGGTCCTGGTCACAACCCCCTACTTTCCCATTTATCACTTACTCTCGCTTTAATAGTGCTTCACCTGAATGAACCCAACACTCTCTCATCTCCCCCTTTTCCCCCACACCTCATGATTTCATTTTTCATTTTCTTGCTTGCTGAGCCAGGAACTAATGAGGAGTAACTTTAACCATTTCATAGCCAGCTCCTCAAGATTTTCCTTTTTCTTCTGCAAATTCCAAATCCTGGGTCAATTTAAGCATCTGGGAACACCAACTCTATTGAGGGCTGCTGGACGAAATCTTATCATTGTGTAAAAATGATAAGATTATGTAAATTTGCATTTGGGAGGCTGGGAAAGGACTATAAGCAAGTTCAGTGCAGGTTTATTAAAACATTTCCTATCCTAAGGATCCAAGTTAGCTATTCGGGGAATAAGTACAGTGGCATCTGAATAGCAGGAGGCAGGACCTGCAGAGTGGGCGGGAAGAGTTAAAATTCAACAATCAACCACTCTGAGTCATAAAATCAGAAAGGCATTGAACATTTAGAGGGAGAACTGGCCCCATAAAGAAAACAATGACTCTTAGTAAGCATATTATCTGCAACAAAGCAAAACAAATTTTCAAGGATCTTATTGAAACTGCTGGGGAGGGAGATCATGAAAAGTTTCTATCGACAAAGGGAAAGAGAATGGAAATTAATAATACAGCGCTCATTATTACTAACATGATATCTAAAATGCCATGTATATGACCTTTATTTATTGCAATGTTGTTGTTTTTTAATTTTGTTTTGGGCCACATAATGTGATTAAAAAGCTAAGAGCCTGGTAGTTAAAGGGTTGGTCTCTGTAGCCAGACAGCCTGGATTTAACTCTCAGGTCTGCCACTCATTAACTGCAAAGGCCCTGGCAAATTCTTTAATCCCTTTATATATCTCAGATTTTTAAAAATTTGATAATAAACATACCTGTTTTAATTTCTCAACGCATTTGTATCAAGTTTACTAAAGTCACACGTGTTCCAGTGCCTTTACAGATTTCACTACATTTAATCTTCATCATAGCCCTAAGCACTGAGTGCTACTTCACAGAGGAAGAAACCGAGGCACAGTGTGTGAAATAACCCGTACCAGGCTACCTTGGAGAACGGCAGTGTCAAGTTCCCAACTCAGGCTGTGTGAGCCCACTATGCCACCCCCCAACGTCTGTTCTTATAGGGCTGTTGGAGGGAAGAAGCGGTAACTGAGCTCTTTATTCACCCTCTGCAATTAAGCCTCACCACGCTCCTCCCGAACTAAGGGACCGTAACTCTCCTAGACAGAGCAGTTTGGCAGTTTTCAGAAACTCTTCTAAACCCTATACTCTGTTACTTGAACATTTCCATTGTCTGTCCAAACCTTTAGGCTTTTGAGTTTGGAAAGTGCAGTAGAGATTCTGTATACAGGGAAACTGAGGAACAAGCAAGCGCAGTGCAAGCTCATGTTATCTTGGTCCTCATCACTGCCACCTTCCCACAGTTGTCCCGTTTCCTGATTTCCTTTTAGAATGGTACTCTAATGTGGCAATTTCAATAGGTCTGACTGATATGGTGCCAGGTGGGGAATGTAAACGAATTCTCATCTCAGAGGAAATCTTTGATTATACAATGCATTAGTCAGATCCACACTTAGATTACCATGATCAGTTCTGGTCATCACATTATAAAATAAAATATTGAAACACTTGACAATGCAAAGAGAAAGAGATCAGCTTGATCTTCTGCTGTGATTATATTGTATTAATGACTTCCTATAATATTACTGGCTTCTGCAGCCTATTAGAGGAAGCAAAATTTACTAATATAATGGGAAGGGAGCTAAGGGAAGAGCCGTGTTATTTTTCTAAAGATTTTGAAAGGCAAGAAAAGGGTCATTTTTTTCCTGGAAAGTTAAGTCCTGCTTTCCCAGTCAGGGTTAGATGATTTATTAATCAATAAAATTATAAATTTAGAAATTATTTATTCAACATAGAAGACAAAATGATACCACTCAGAAATTAAGGTGAAGAGGAAGAAAGGAAAGTCAAAAGGAAGTGGCGTGCTTTTCCAATGGGACAATGTGCCCAGGACATAATTTCCCATAATGACAGTGTGTAGGTGTGAAATAGTTACTAAGATAGTAACTCTCTTTACAAATAAATAAGCAAAAATTTTATAAGAAATCTTGGCACTATTGAAGATTTGTTGCCTTCACCAGCTAACTGGCTGTTGACTGTGATGGTTATATTAAAACAGGATTTGGTTCTCAAACTGTAGATCTTTTGCTATAAAATGAAGAGGTTTGAACACTGAACACAACTACAGTGTGAATATGTACATATGATTTCAAGTAATGAGAATTCAGTTCATTCACAGATGACAATTATAAGTACTATTAACCACTCAAAGAAGAATGCATGTTATTTGATTTACTTATTTATCTAATGCCTATCCCATTCCCTTCCTAGATGTGAAGAGGTAAGTTCTAGTCCTTAGGGTTAGGTGATGATTTCATACATTTCTACATTTTATCCCATACAAAAGTTGTATAAATACTTTTCATATATCAAGTAATACAGAACAAAACTTGGAGATTTCTGTTTTTAGCTCAGAGATGTAGAGAATGGGAAAGAGCGTCGTTCATACACACAAACACACACACACAGACACACAAACTGCACAAACCACACATGAAAGGCTTTTCCTAAATTCATGAGAACTGAGTACACAGGTCAAACAACTAACCCAGATCATGGAGTCAGATCAGAATCCGCATGAAGAAATAATACCCAAGCACATGATTATTGGAACAGAAACCACCAAACCATTAAAATGATTCAACCACAGAATTTTAAAGAAATACTGAAGACTGAGTGTGGGTGAGGAAAGAGGAAAAAATCTCTATGGGATGGACACATAGGAAGGTTTGTAGTCTCCTCCAGAGATCCCACCTTCTATTTTGGGGAGGATAGGAGAATCCAAAGAAAGTTTTCTTTTTGATACCGGCTGGTGGAAAGGAGCAATGGTAACTACCAAAAATCCACTTCCCATCTACCAAAATGCCTTAATCTTCAGCGGAAGGATTATAAACACTGTACCCTGAGCAGGCTGGTGAAAACACTGCAAGTCAAAGTAGAAAACTATACATGAAAGTGCAATGAGCCTAGATACAGGAAAAAAGCTAAAGGATGGAAAAAGATATATTATGCAAACATTAGTGAAAAAAGAGACGTTACATATTGATAAAGGTTCAATTCTCCCAATAGGCATAAAAATCTCAAATATGTATACACATTTAGTTTCAAAATGCAAGAAGCAAACCCAGATAAATCTGTAAGGAGAAAATCCTCAGTTACAGAATTCAGTAATCTTCCCTCAGTAATTGACAGAACAAGTGAGCAGAAAATCGGTGAGGCCATAAATAACATCAACAACAGTATTTACCAACAGAATCTATGAAAGCCTTGGAGAATGTGTCATCTCCCAAAACGGAATATACATTCTTTTCAAGTGCACATGAGCAATCAAGAAGATAGACTATACTGGGGAGTATACTGGACATAAAATAGACCTTAATAAATTCGAAAGAATAGAAATGATGCAAGATAGTTTTTTTTATCCATAATAAATTTAACCTAGAAATTAATACCAGAAATAAATCTAGAGAACCCTCAAATATTTAGAAGTCAACTAACACACTTCTAAATAAACTGTGAATAAATAGAAAGTCACAGAAGACAAATTTTTTAAAATGTACTAGACTAAACTTTAAACACAACACATTGAAATTTGTGATATTCAGCTAAAGCAATAGTTAAGGTTAGAGAGTGAATTACTTATATATAAAAAGAAGACAGACCTAAAATCTATAATATGCTCTTACTGTTTAAGAGATCAGTGACAGTAGACCAAATTAAACCCACAACAATCAGAAGGGAGAAAATAATAAAATAAAATTAAAGATGAAATCAGGTTATATTTATGCGGGAAAACAATCAAGAAAATCAATGATTCCACAGCAGTTTCTTTCAAAATATCAATTAGATTGATAAAATTCTAGCTAGACTGATAAAGAAAAAAAATAGACATAAATCACCAGGTATCACTGCTTTCTAAACATATTAACGTAGATTGTATAAGGATGAAAACTAATACTGTGAACAAATCTCTGCCTATCAATTGACATGATATTAATTAAGTTTTTGGAAAGACAGTTACTACCACCTGCACATGGTAAGCCTCGCCTGTACTCACTGTCATGTGGGAGGCTGAGGCAGCAGGATTGAAAATTTGAGGGCAGCCTGGGCAATTTATAAAGAACCTGTATGAAAATTAAAAAAAAAAAAGAAAAAGAAAAAGAAAAAGAAAAAGAACTGTGAAGTACCTCAGTGCTCCGTGGATTCAATGTCCATCATCAAAAAGAAAAAGAAAAAAATCCCACTAAAACTGACTCATAAAGAAATAGATGATCTTTTTAGTCTTAAATTCAGTTTAAGAAATTAAAGTTTTTATTTCAAGATTTTAAAAACTCTGGTGCAGTGGTATACAGCTGTAATCCCAGGATTTGGCATGAGTTCAAGGCCAGTCTCCACTACACACCAAGACCTAGTCTCAGCCTCCCTTACTCCTCTAAAAAAAAAAAAGTAGAGGAAAAATAAATCCCCTTCTCAAAAAAGAAAACCTCAATTCTAGATTGATTTCCTGGAGAATCCCGACATTTAAGGAAGGAATGGTAATAATTCTACACAATGTCTTCAAGAAAATAGAAACTGAGGACACTCCAGCTCATTTTATGTTATCAGCATTACTCTAATGCTACTGTAAGATAAATACATTAACAGGAAAGAAACTCACAGACCAATAATCTCCTTATATGTATATATAAACATCCTTAACAAAATATTAACCAACGAAATACAACAATATAAACAATTGATACATCATGACCAAATGTTGTTTCTTTCAGTGATATAGTGTTGGTTTAACATTTGAAAATCAATCAATGTAATTCACCACATTAACATACTAAAGGAGAAAAGTATATATATTTATATATTTTGTCAATTTATGCAAAAAAAATGACAAAAATCAACATCAATTCCTGAGAAGTACTTTCAGCAAACTGGAAGTATAAGAGAATACTTTTACTTGACAAAAAGTTCCTATAAAAAACTGACCTTTAAAATCATACTTAATGCTGACAGACTAAATTCTCATCCCCTGCAGTGAGTGCAATATATCCTTTTTCTATTTACCTTTTTTTTTTTTAAACTGGAGGCTCCACCAATTGGTATAAAGCAAGACAAAGCAAAACAAAATATATACACATTCATATATCAAAGTAAGAACTAAATATATATGAACAGAATATGTGATAACATATAGATAATCACACAGACTGTAAAGAACAAAAGTGATAGAATTAATATATGAGCTTTGTAAACTGACACTGTGCAAAGATGGTAGTCAGAGATCAATTTTAATGTATGGGCTAAAAATGAACAATAATTGGAACATATAATATTTGCACTGACAAAAACACAGGGATTAATCTACAAAACATGTGGGAGAGCTGTATACAAACTATATATGTTTTACTGACAGAAATTAAGAAAATTAAAAATATAATTCCTGAAATTAAAGAAAATCCAAATCAATAGCATATATACCATACTTTTAGGGCAGAAAACACAATATTAAGGTATCCCTTTTTTCTCCATACTGATCTATTAATTCAATGCAAGTCCAATAAAACTTCTAGTGGGTTTTTCTATGGAAACTGACAAAGTGATTATAAAACTCATCTGAAAATACAAAAGTCCTAGACCATGCAAATAGTATTTTTGTAAAGGATAAATACTTAAGGCTTATCACCACATGATTTTAAAATGTATTCAAAACTACAGTAACTAAGGGAGTATTCTATTGTAATGATAGAAAAGTAAGTCAGTGAAACAGAAAATAGAGTCTAGAAATACACTAACATGTATATATACAGAGTCCACCAAAGAAATGTATACACACTTCAACAGCTCACGGTATTAATAAATGTCTGGAAGCCAATGGTCAGCCCTTTAAGCAACTCTTGTAATTGTAGAGGCCAAAGGTAACTCCTATTAATCTTGTGATGTCTCAATAAATTTAGTATTCAAATATTTATTCGAGTCTATCTTTTCCTGATGTGTACATTTCTTGGCTCTCTCTCTGTCTGTCTGTCTCTCTCTATATATGTATGTATATGTATGTATACATATGTAATTTTTAATAAGATGCAAAACAAATCTATAGTGTTAAGAACAGTTTTCCACAAGTCAGTCTGGTTTTGTTTTGTTTTGTATTTTTTTGTTTGTTTGTTTGTTTGTTTGGGGGGCTGATTGAGAAAGTCTTGCTGTGTACTTCAGGCTGGTCTTGAACTCATTATGTAGCCCAGGCTAGCCTTGAATTCACAGTGATGCTCCTGCCTCAGCCTCCTGAGTGCTGGGATTACTGGCGTGCACCACTACACCTGGCCAGTCTGGAACAATAGCTTATTTATGTGTTGAGCAAAATAAACTGATTTATACCTCCAGCCAGACCATATCAAGCATTGCAAGGACATGGAAGAACTAGAATTCACACATACTTCTCATCGGAATGTAAATTAATGCAACTTCTTTTGAAAGCAGTGTGATAGTTTTTTAAAAAGATGATCATACTGTTACAATATAATCTAGGCATTCTACTCTCAGACATTTGCCACAAAGAAAAGAATGCATTTGATCATACATACAGAGACTAGTTTACGGATGTTCAAAATAGTTTTATTTGCCATAGCTCTAAACTGGAAACTAATATCAACAGTTGAATGTAAATAACAAATATTTCTCAAAAATACAAAAGGAGTGAACTGATTTGTGCAACAAGAATGATTTCCAAAATGATTATGCAGAAGAAAAGAAGACAGATCAAAAGAGAGAACATGCTATATCATTCAATTTACATAAAATTCAAATTACATAGAGTAACAAAAAGCAGATCAGTGAATGCCTGGTGCTGGAGGTGGGAGTCAGGGAGGAGTGGGAGAGACAGATGATAAAGCGATATGAGGAAAGATTTGGGGGTGAGAGGTATGTGCTTTATCTTGATGGTAGACATGTTTTTTCAAGTGTATCCATATTTCAAATCTTATTAAATTTATTCTTTAATATATAGAGCTTATTCTATACCAATTATACCTCAATGATCTATTTTTAAAATTCAGTAAGTTCTTACTAGGTACCAACCATGTTCCTGCCCTGATTGTGTTTAGGAAGGTAAGAAAAATAGCATCCAGTTAGCTCAGAGTTATTTTCAATACACTCAGTGAAACAGAGTGGATGCTTATGTGATGCATAAAGGCAGTCTACGCAGGACCATTTGAGATTTGTTATTTTTTGTTTTTGTTGTTTTCCTCCTGGTTCTGCCCTCATGGACCATAGCACTTATATTCATTTTCCTGGAAAGAATAACCTCAGATTATTCTGCTTTGCAAAGATTCTCTCAAAGTAAATGATATTGGGGATTTCACAAAATAGAAGCAGGTTTAGTAACAGTGTAACTGTGGAGCAGCATTTTTCTCAGGAACATTGATTAAAATATGCGTGGGAATACTAAAGTCCAATACAAAAGTCTTAATGGTGATGGTGTTAGTCATCTTTTTGTTTCTGGGACAAAATACCTGACATACACAACTTAAAGGAGGAAGGGTTTATTTGCTGCACATTTTCAGAGGTCTCAGTCCGTGATGAGCTGGCTCCAAGGAAGAGCATCATGACAGAAAGGCACAACAAAGGAAAGCAGCTCACCTCATGGTAACCAGGAAACAGACAGCAATTGAAAAGCCAGAGAAGAAGGAGTCAGGGATCACATAGAGTCCCCAGTGTGCAGCCTCCATGTCCAACCCAGACATACCCAGAACTGTGCTTTACTAATTTCCTAGGCATCTCTCAAACCAATCATGTTGACAATCTAGATTAACCATTACAATGATGTAATCAACATGGTAATAATGACAATAATAATAATGATTTGTCAGAAATCCAAATACTATTTATAAGAATTTCAAATATATCATCAAATTTTTATCTCCAAAGCACACATATGACATAATTAGTGTCCCATTTCTAAGAAAAGAGCTCATGACTGAGAGATTAGCATATTGCTAAGGTGCACATGGAGAGTATATCTTCTTGTTTCCTGCTACATGGAAAATGTTATCCAGAACACTGGCAGGAAAGTGTTAATAAACCCAATCTGTTCCATACAAGAGTAACAATCTATATAGGATTGTGGTTCAGAGTAAAGGAAATCAACTAATAATGAACAAACGCCTAGAGACTAGAAAATGTGAGAAACTATTAACTAGCACAAATCCTGGCAGTCAAGGAAGACATAATCCCATTGAAATTTTGAGAAAGATTGGTGACTGTAGATATAGAACCCATACAAGATAACCATAGATAGTAGCTATGGCTAGAAACACAGTGAGGCAGGTAGGGAGGGAGTCTAAGACAGGGACTGAGGTAAATATTCATACCTTTCTTTCCTCTTGGCCTGGGGTTTCCTCTTGTGTTCTATGGTCAGAATCAACTGGAAGCCAGAAGCCAGAAGCAAAGACAGCCCAGGTGATTCAGTCTTTAATCGGGGTCAGACATAAAATAGGACGGAGAAGAATAAATCCTACAGTTTGTTCATTTGGAAGAAATAATTTTCCTCTTCATACAGGTAAATTAAAAAATCCTTTGAATCACTGTATTGTCACCATTGTATCCATACAGTTATTCTCACTTTTGAAACCTAAATTGTAATGTGCACTTCATAAACTGTTATATGAATTGGGGACATTAACTGACCTAAAATATAACTGCTGCATTCACCATGGATATGGTCGTATGGTGAAGGTTGATTATCATAGCTTCTTTCTTCTCCAACCCATTCCATGTCCCTTTTCCCCTCAGGAAAAACCTTAGATCCTTGAAATTTTTAGCTGTCAGAATAAGCCAAAACTGTCCTCATGATCCAAGTCATTAATGTTCTTCCTTTAGCAATGGGTTTGCTAAGGTTTACTTTTATTGTTGCACACAGGAGTACTATGAAATACCCTAGTAAATATCCTGCATCGTGGATGTAGTTCCCCTGCCCAAATTGTTCAGTACCAAAATAGTAAAGGGGCTCAATTATGCTAGCCAGCAAAATGATCCCAAATCCACCTGTTTATTCAGCAGTATAAGAAATCCAAAAATACCCAATTAATACTATCAGCTTCTAATTTAGCAAGAATAAGGTTTTCCATTTTCTGGTAAGAGCTCTTCCCTTCCCACAAGATCACCTCCAAACCCATGTGGCACAGATGCAGACGTAAACTTCTTCAATGCGTTAACCGCAATAATAACCACTTATCTGCCAATACATGTATTCCCAAAGACACATAATATAGCTATTCAGGAATACACTATTTATTATGCTTTCAGTTAAGTCATGCATTTCATCCTTTGGACAGTGCTTCAATTCAAAGTGTTGTTTCCCAGATGGTGTAATAATAGAGCCTGTAGAAGTTCATTTCACCATTCTAGCTAGCCTGCTAGTTCTGGGAAATGGAGCACTGTGTTAAGATAAATGAATTTCACTAGCATGAGCCAAGTGCCACATTTTCTTCACCATACAATTAATTCCTTGGTCTAACGTCACATTGTATGGGACAACATGATAAAGAATAAGGCATTCTGTAACTCCAAAAGTAGTCTTGTTGACATAGCACTGTAGACAGGAAATGCAAATCCATATCCAAAATAAGAATCTATTCCCATCATGATAAATTGGTACTTACTTGAAGATCAGGAGGAATCTAATTTATCAAATGGTCACTGGCTGGTTGACTGGCTGGCCATTTTGGGGGAATGGTGCCATATAAAGATCTCAAGATCGGTCATCATTATTGGCTACTAAGCAGTCAGAAATGTGGCATTCCAATTACCTTCAAAAGGAAATGTATACATCTGACCTTTGATGTACTGAACAATAACACAGTGGTAAAAAAAAACAACTGACTGACATCCTCAGAAGAGATCTTTATATTATAGGGACATTCCTCTATAATATATTCTTTCAGGAGAGCATTTATGTAGGATATAAAGATCTTCATTTTTTAATTTCCAAATTGCTACATGTATTTACATAACTCTTTAATAAACTTTATATCTTTAATCTTCCAATTTTATTCTTTCCAAATCCCTGTCCAACTGACCAACTCCTTGTCTCTATGACTGAATAAAGATCCATAACTTTAACCATCTATCCTTTCATAAAAAATGGACAATCAGATATATTATTTGAAGATCTATTTGGAGGGAGAATTTCCCTTTATTATTGTCTTTAAGAGCCACTCTTTGAGCGGACCTGAAATGAGACAGGCACTCATTTCTGCAAGTAACATGATATCGTGAAGATCGATCTTACATTAGTAATATAGTTTTTCCTTTTAGGTTAACTGTTCATAAGGGAACAACCCCTCCATGTGGTCATAGGTATGGCTGAAGAGGAAGCAAAGAAAGAGGAATTTAATCTTTTTTCAGATTTTATTATGAGGTATGTGTTGTTTGGTGACTTAAACAGGTGGAAATCAGTGATTATGGATCATACAAAATAAAAAGGGCTTCATCTATGAAACTCTTCACGAACATTTCTTTGTGATTCAGAAAGGAAACAAAGCTCATTTGGGTACTATGATCTACGTTGGTCCTTGGATTTATTACATTATCTAAGAAATTGAAAAGGGAAGAAATAGAAAAATAATCCTCTATAAACAGATAATATCCCAGAATGATCCAATATTTCATTTGTACCAAAATATGAAAAGAACAAAGCATAGCAAAAGATGGCAGCACTGAAAGGAGAGCAAATGAAGTAGATAGTTTTACTTTCTCACAAACAGGATATTAGAAAATAAAACCTCTTAAATCTGAGGTTGTACTTTCCAGGGAACATGTGGTCTAAGTAGACTTAATAAAGAGTTAGTGTTCAAAATCCTGGAATGCCAGCAAGTCCTTAGAAATGTTCATGACTCAACAAATGCCCAACAAGTTCATTTTATGTCTTCTAATTAAAATTATTCATGATCCTTATTAAAGGATTTTGATAAAAGGTTTTTCATTTGTTTGTTTTGTTTTGTTATGTTTGTCTTTTTGAGACCGTCTTTCGCTATGCAGCTCAGGCTGGCCTTGAACTCACTTTGTAGCCCAGGTTGGCCTCAAACTCACAGTGATCCTCCTGCTTCTGCCTCCTGATTATAGGGATTACGGGCCTGCACCACCACACCCAGCCATTTTAATAAAAGTTTAAATAGTTTATTTGAACATAAGTTTGAAGAGTAAAATCAAACTTATTCTCTATACTGTAAAAGTGGGTGAGCTATGTCAAAGGACAACATTCCAGTGATTTAGTTTAGTTATTGTAATTGGCCTTATTTTCAATTCTGGAATTCAATTCTGGTAACAATTTATTCCATAAAATAGAGTAAGTATTCCAATGAACCAAGCAGAGAAGTTTGGATTTATAGACAAGAAAGAGTAGAAGAAAACAGAAATAAACCAAAAAAGCAGAGTGGTCAATTTAAAGTTACTTTCCTGTAACTGGCAGAAAAAAATAACTGATAGGTTGTTATTAGATTACTTCAAAGTATCTTTGTGTGTAATGAATAAGGTAGAAGGAACTTCATTATTTTTGCCTATTTATCCTGGCCTGTTTGAGAAATTCGGCTTGTTATTTCACTAATCTTGATTTCTCCAAAACTCGGCTGAATAGTATAATTTTAGGATGGTGATGTAGGATTTCAGCCCGTGTTCTCCATTTTGATTTCCAGTGTAGTCTGTTGGGTCATAGTGCAGAAACTTAGTCCAAAACAATGACCTTCTATAATTTTATTTAACAGATATAACATCACTTCATTGCGTATTTAGTTAATTTTCAAAAACCTTACTTAAATGTCAGAATGGAAAATAAAATGTCAAGTCTGTGTTACAACTACATTCTCTCAAATAAACTGCTTTTTTCCTTAAGTAGCTGGAAATATAGTGATTAAAATTTCAACCATCATGGAAATCACGTCTTTTCATGAGCATAATAAAAAATTACTGCCATACTACAGGAAATATTTTTCTCAACTATAAAATTTTAGTTAGCTAAATTTCTATTTACTCAGATATATGAATTATGTGAAGCAATATTTCTTTCAATGGTGATGAGTTTTTAGAAATCAAGAATTACATTTTTTTTTTTTTTTTGGTGGGTACCGGGGGTCGACCTCAGGACCTCACGCGCCAACAGGCACCCGTGCCGCTGAGCGATATCACCGGCCCCTTTTTTTTTGTGGGATCCGGGAGTCGAACTTGCAAGGCAGGCGCTTACGCCACTGAGCCATCTCACCGGCCCTTACATTTTTTTTTTTTTTAATTTTACTTTGCTTTTCTGTGCACAGACACCCATAGCAGTTTGATGACAGTGACATTTGTCCTCAGTGACCTTACTCTCCTGGTGCGGCCAAATTGCTAATGAGACCATGTTCAGTGCTTTAACAATCATCACATCTGCCCTCTGGCCTTTGGTGTGCTCTCCAGCCAAAGAGAACTCTTCGTAACAAGGAAGGAAAAGTGTAACTAAGTATGTACCACTCATTAAGGAATTTGTTCAGCAAGCATTTTCTAAGTGTCTATATTCCAAGAAGAATTGTCCACATTATATTCACAATAGTGACCACAGAATTTCATCTTGGAGAAAGTTAGGTATAGCAATAATGGTTAGGACAATGTCGGATATCTTCAGGTACAATGACTTCTCACGTGGAAAACAGAAATTGTCTTAACTTCCGGTGCAACCACTTCCTATTTATAGAGATCAACACACCAATTAAGACCAACACCGCATTGCAGCATTACTAATAATACTGTCTGTAGTTCCTAGACTTCAAGCTGCACTGAAAATTTAGCTAGATCAACTATATAACTTAGCAAAATTCGAATTTTCTGTAAACATAAATTTTCCATGAGATTATAACTATCTTTTAAATACGTACTACAGAAAATCCCCCAACATGCAAATACAATTTCTTGTGTAATATAGAGTGCAAAAATTTATATATGCAAACTTTGTTTGCAATTTTTCTATCTTGTTTTGATCAAATTATATTGAAAGAAATTTAGCCATTTCTGGATACTTCAGGGTCATTATCATGAAAGTCAGTTATTCTACTGTAATCCAATAAAACAATGCCCCCAGCAAATCGGTGCTTCTGAAGGAAAACCCTAAGATTATAGATTTCCTGCTTCTGTGTTCTCTCCCTTTACCATTACTTTCGTCTTTGTGTGTGTGTGTGTGTGTGTGTGTGTGTGTTCATCCTGCTTACATGTCCATCTTGCCTAAAAACTGCAGCTCCTAATATACACCAAAATTTTGGTGAAATAGCAGAAATTTGAGTTTGGGTATTGAGCAGCATAACCATTAAGAGGCTTGTCTGGAACAATTTGATTGAATTCTCTGAGTTTCAAGTTCCTCAACTTTCAAGCTTCTTTCATAATCATCTTATTTATCAGTTAAATGGAGAAAATTTTAAACCAAAAACATATCAAAGGACACACAGGATAAAATGAGGTGAGAAATATAAAACTCTTTGAAGACTCCAGTACATGGTAAACCCTTAGTAAATAATAGTTAATACTGACTATATCATCGAGACAATGAATGTGGATATAAACTCCTTGGTACATAGTAAGTGCTCAATAAATATTCATTCCTTTTCTTCAAAGAATGAATAAACATAATTTACCCAACAAGGTTCCCCACTTGTTTAGGTAGAATAAAGTATATGGGCTTTGTGTTTTTCTTTTCCTCACTACTCCAGAGCCATCCACACTTACTTCTGCATTGAAAGTGGTGCTTTTATAGTATAGATGACTGGAGGTCTGTCTTTAAGGAAATGTTGTTATTGTATTTTATACCAAGGGAAACCAAAGAATATAATTATCTGCCTTGCTTTCCACTGCAGGTCAAGATTTAGTTAATTGACTCCAGTTCATTTTGCTCAGGGCATCTCCTCTGAGACTGATACCATGGTGGCTAGCATTAGCTGATAGGAGCTGCGGTCCTATAGAGAGAAAAGAGGGATGAGGCTCTCCCAGTCATAGAATTCCCAGTGACCACGAAGCAGCCACTGGCTGGTAATAACTTCCTCTCCCCTCTGACTTGGAATGGATTGCAGGCACTGACCTAGAGGAGAAAGGCCTCATCTCCCAACATCAGCCAATCTCATCTCATTGCAAGGGAAAGGCCCCTGGAGACATGCTCCTATCCATCATGTGGACAGCTTTGGCCAGAGTGCCCACTACATCACTGGCTTTAATAAAAAGTTGCTGGAGGCTGCGGTGCTAGTGACAGATGTAAACTGCAGCATAGCCAGAGCCTCCGAATTCTCCCAAGGTGGAAGTACACTTGAGGAGGAAGAAGAAAAACAGGGAAGAAGACAAAAAGAGGAGTAAAAGATGATAAGTTTACCACTTCAGAATATCCATTAAAAGTGAATTTAATAAAGTAGGATAGACACTTGAAGGGAAGCCTTTATCCAAAAGGACAAAACCTGAAAAGAGAAATGACAAAAAGTACTAAAAATACAATAAAGAAAGCAAAATAAGATATAATGAAACTTTTCTATTAAATTCAAGAATGGCAGAATTAAGCAAGCAACTGAGCACTCTAAGCATTTGAAACAAATCCAGAAAAACATTTAAAACAGTGACCTTGTGCCAATTGTCACCATATAATTTGATTAATTAAAAACTGTAAATACATACTTCTTAACATATTTATAGAACTTGTATTATAAGAGATTATAGCTACCTTTAAATATAAGTACATTCAGTTCCTGGTGCAATGTACACTGCAGAAAATTTATACCTGTTAGCTTTTTTAAAATTTTTGAATAAAATTTTGTTAAGTGAATAATGATTCACTAATTAATCAACTGTCCATAAAAATGATAATCATTACTATTTAGACTTGGTCATTTCTCAGAGGTTCAGTTTATAATGCTTGGCACTTACATATTAGCTCTAATTTTTCTTCTAATTGATTTAATGCCACTACTTTCAGTAACATAAATAATCTATCAGTTTTCTCATGAGTGACATAAACTTGAACAATGAGAATTCCTACCATGGATCTCCCTCTAAGGCACACTGGGCATGAGCATACATATGCAAATAGACTCAGACAGCCATGACATATCCAAGCTAAGTGCAAGTATTTATTGGATGTTATTACAGATAGGTCAGAATAGGACACAAAATCCCAGATGTTAAAAATCCTTCTTTATGTGGCACATCTTAAGATGGGATGTATCAGTGTGGGAATCACAAAGACATGGCCAGTCTCAGATCCTGAATCCCTCAGATCCTACCCAAAATGTTCTCACAGATTGATGGTAGATGCACCTCCACATATTTTATTGCGTTCCATAAATCTAACATGATCGGTAGAGCAAAACTAATTCTGATTGTTTTTGTAAATATTGAGTATCATGTGTTAGGCAAAAGTGATACAACTAGAGAATTGTTTAATGCTGTATCTTCCGCATTAGAAAATTGCCTGGTTCTTTGTAGACATTTATACATAGTATATACAGTAAGAAATGAATAAAATGATCCCTGACTTCAAATAACTATAAAATGGGAAATGTGGCATTATTATAGTGCATAAAACACTACAACAAAAGTACCAAAAACAAAGATTCTTTATTTTCTCTTAGCTATTTAAATTTGTTACCAAAATTCTACCTGCTATGTAGCCCAAGGAATACCTAACATAAGGCAATGATCTCACCTACTTGTGGCCTAATAAGTCGCAGGAAAGAAAGATCTATGAGATGCTGGATATTTATGTTTCCTAGATCTATTATGCTAACTGATGATATTTCTGGAAAGAATAAACGCACCCATAAATAGGCCAATAAATCAATAAATGAGTACATATAACTCAGTTTCTTTTGGAATTATGTTCAATTTTTGTGTATTTTCTTCCTTTGCTCCCAACCCCCGACCCAATAGATGGCATCCATACATACAAGAAGTGTGGACAAAACCTGAGTTTTGTTCTCTCAGTTAAATTAGGCCTTCCTGGTCTTATCTCATTGTCTTGGTGAGCTCAGTACTTTCTTTAGTTGTAAATCACTCTGGTTCCTAGACTTATCTATCATTTTTACCCTTGTCCTTCCCACCTTCTCACATTGGCATGGTGGGTTCGTCCTGTTTTTTGCCATGCTTGTACCACTGTCCTCCTTCCAGGTCTTCTATGAGATGGGCAGGAAATTACACGTCCTTGGGACATCACAAAGAAGGCAGCTGAGTTTCAAGACATTAACCATTTCCTGCTGCTCATGTTTAATTGTTGCAACACTCCTGGACTAGCAAAGCCCTTTGTACCATTTTCTCAACCCTTAAATTCTAAGTAATCAATGAAGAATAAATCCTCTTTTCTTTCAGCTTTTCCTAAAGAAAAGTCTATTGGAAAAAATTTAAAAGCCTAGCATAGAAAAGTCAACTTACCAAAAGATGAATTTTCCAAATGTACCAGATGGAAAAATTTATTTTAACAACTATTAAAAACTTATTTTATGATCTTTAATAAAGATTCTGAATAGCAGTTATCATTGTTTTAAGTGTTACAATTCTTTAACGTTCTGTCCTTAATCCTTAAAAGTGCAATCATATTAAGCTTCACGATTTTGATTAGATTAAATATTTAGTGTAAATATGATTTGATATTAACATTTAATATTCAAGGTCACAAGAATTAACCAGAATACTAAAACAAAATCAAAATTAAATGTTTTTTTTCTAAATAAAAATGATGGTTTGAACACATTGATTTGAGAGATGGGTTTTGATATATTGTCCTTCCTGGACTTGTGATGTATCCACTCCAGAAACTAGAGTAGCTGGGATTGCAGGTGAACAACACTGCATCTAGTGAACATGTTTTTCTTATTGAACAAAAGTGACAGCATGGGAATTAAGAATGATATAAAACTATACAAACAAAGACAACACTAGAAGTGATAACAGATGCGAGATCTCAGTATAATTTAGAATCTGGTGTTTGGAATTTGGGCTAATAAATAAGCAATGAAAAACACACACAGTAAGTGAAACTTACTTCCTGAATGTTGAACTCTCCCCTCTTTTCTTCTTTCACTTGGATTGCAGAGCACTGGCAATCATAGTTATTGTCCTTACCCTTTTGAAGCTTTCCTCTTTGGAGAAAAAGAAGACAACGGATACTATCGCTTGTAGCTTCTTATGTAAACTTGAAATGTCTTGGTCAATATTCTTATGGTGAGGCTTATAGTAAGGAAATCCTTTCATCAACTTCCACGCAGAGGTCTCAAGCATCGTGTTTTTGGTTTTCTATTATCTAACTCTTAATTACGAGTATTTACTCAAAGATCATCAAACATTTGAGAAAGCTCCAACATAAAAGAAAAGGAACAAAAATGTAAAAAATAAATAAAAAGGAAAAGCAATGAATGAAGAGAATTCAGAGATTAGAAGGAAACTGCAAAATATTAAATAATGTCAATATCATACTTGTATGAAAAATGAAATTATTTTTGGAGGAATATGTTTCAAAATAATAGATGCTAGAAAGTGGTTTCTGTGGGGTACCATCTTTTAAAATGAATGAGTGCAGGGAAAAAGAGACAGATACGTGATCCACAGAAAGAATTCAAAAGAAGATAGAGAAGGGAGATTTAATCACAGATTTCTGCCCATGTTGGGTCAGAGAGCTCCAGAAAGAATGTCTGCACAAAAAAAAGTAATTCAAAATTTATCTATTATATTCTCAAAAAGCGACTCTAAATTTAACTGTTTATAGTATTGGCAGAGTAGTTTATGTTAGACTCACATTTTGGCACATAATGACTGTAGATTTTTTTTTTTAAATTTAAATAACTACTTAAAGATCTTGAGAAGAAGACAAAAATAAACAGAAACTATAGGAGAGTCAGTCTTTGAAAGATGTAAATTGCATTAGCTGAAATCCATTGATATGATTTTGGATCTAGTCCTTGCTGTATTGGGATGGCTGAAAAGACAGGACAAAGTTCCAAACTGCAAGTGCATCTAGAAAATGAAGGTGAAATAAAGAGTGAGTTGCTCAAAGTAGCATTAAATCCTTAGACAATCCTTTTACTATGCTTATGAAGTGGAGACTCCAGAATCCCCTGCCAGAACCAATACTTGGAATTCTGAAAGATGAAAACTGAGATTCAGCAGATACCTACCACAGGGAATTAAAGTGTTTAGAGTTTGGGTCTAGCCAATCAAATTCTCTGAGAGAACTAATAACAATAATTGTACAAGAAAAATCTCGAGTCTCTCTCTCTCAATATATATCATGCTCAGTATCTAATAAAAATACTAAATATGCCAGAAAGAAAATAAAACTTAGAAGCAGTACTAAAATCAGTTGATGGAAATTAACCCCAAGATAGTCTAAGAAAAGTTTTTAAATACTTAATACAGGATGGGATCTTAATAATTGAATAAGTAAACATAAAAACAACAGAAAAAATACATAAAAATTATAGAGCTAGATATTACAAGTGAAATAAAAAATGTAATTAACAAATTTGAGGATAGATTAAAATGAAAGAAGAAATGATTAGTGAAATTGAAGGTGGACTGTCAAACAAAATCATCCAAACCAAAGAACATAGACAAAAAAATTTTAAAAGTACACAGTGAGAACTGGAAGGTAATAAAAGGGATACATTTTGGAAAGAAACAAATTAAAATATCCTTATTTGTACATGGTATGATGATCTATATAGACAATCCTAAAGAATTTACAGAAAAAGAAACTTCATAGTTTCACTAAGTGATTACATCAAATCATGTTTTATAAGAAAAATGCACAAAAGTTAATTGCATTTCTATATACTAGCACTGAACATATGGACATTAAACTGAAAATATGACACTCTATGCCATTTATGAAAAAAGAAATATTTAGCTATATATCTATTGAAACATGTGGAGGACCTATGTATTTACAATTGCAAAATGTTGATTACAGAATTAAATAAAATGAGATATTCAGGGGCTGGTGAGATAGCTCAGTGGCATAAGCGCCTGCCTGGCAAGTGCAAGGTCCTGAGTTCTACTCCCGGAACCCACCCAGTGATATCGCTCAGTGGCATGGGTGCCTGCTGGCGCGCGAGGTCCTGAGTTCGACCCCCAGTACCAACAAAAAAAAAGAGATATTCATAAATATAGAGCATAATATGTTCATAGATTGGAAGATTCAACATAATAGTTAGACAATTCTCCCAAAACTGGCATGCAATTTAAAAGAAATGCCTATCAACATTCTAAGTATTTTTATAGATATATGCAAGATAATTCTAAAACGTATGTGAAAAGACAGAGGCAATAGAATAGCTAAATCAATTATGAAAAAGAAAACTGAAGCATGAGGAATCAGTTTACTTATTTTCAACACTTACTGTAATATAACTACCACAGTTGGGATTTGTGTAGTATTGATGAAGGGATTAACATAGATATCAATGGAACATAGATGGTACATCTATGGAACCATAGATGGTACATAGATGCTACATAGATGGAACATAGATGGTATTTATAGAATAAAGAATCCAGAAATAGGCTATCAAAAATGTATTTACGGGGCCAGTGAGATGGCTCAGCGGCATAAGCGCCTGCCTGGCAAGCACGAGGTCCTGAGTTCGACTCCCAGAACCCACATAGGAAAAAAGGGCTGGTGATATCACTCAGTGGCATGGGCGCCTCCTGGCGTGTGAGGTCCTGAGGTCGAACCCCGGTACCCACAAAAAAAAAAAAAAGTATTTATGTGGGCCAGTGATATAGCTCAGCGGCACAAGCGCCTGTCTGGCAAGCGCAAGGTCCTGAGTTTGATTCCTGGTACCCATAAAAAAAAAAATGTATTTACGTGAGGTTTGACAAAAGTACACAATCAGTTCCACGAAGGATAAAGCCTTTTGACACTGTTGCTGAAGTAACTGGAAATCTAAAAGCAATACATAAAAAAATAAACAAAATTTTGCATATGTATCATTTTAAAATTTAACTCCAAATAAGCCTCAGAAAATGTAAAACATAAACAATAATGTATTTGGGAAATACACAGGAGAAAATTTTCAGAATCCAAACTAAGTCCATGTATTCTTTAATTTGATTCCAAATCACATAACAGGAAAAAAAATTATAAATTGGATTTAATTGAAATTAAATCTTTTGCTCCATGAATGTCCTACTAGGAAGATGAAAAAGAAGGCTAGAACTGGAAGAAAATATTTGCAAACTACACGTGTGAAATTATCTGAACTAGTATAGATACTACATAAAGATCTCTCAAAATTTAAGAGTAAAAAATATTAGAAAAATGGGCAAGAAGCATAAGGAGACAATTTACCAATGAGTATACAAAGATGGCAAATAAGCAAATGAAAATATATTCAAGATTGTTAGCCATTAGGGAAGTGTAAATTAAAGCCACAATGATATACCTCCATGCACTGTTCAGACTAGTAAAAGAGACAATGACAATATTGATTACTGATTAGGTATGGAGAAGCAGTACCTCTGAAAACTGGCTGATGAAAGGGAAAAAGAAACTGAAAAACAATTTGGCAATCTATTAAAAAGCTGAACACATAATAACTGCACAATACTTATCAATTATACTCCTAGGCGTTTATTCAAGGAATTGAAATTTTATGTTCAGATGTCCCCACAAAATATATGTGAATGTTTACAGCTGCTTTGTTGGTAATTATCAGAAAGTGGAAACTATTAACTTTACTAGGAGAATGCATAAACAAACTTCATATCTCCTCACCATGGAAAACAACATAGAAATGGCACAGATTGTTACAGTGGTGGTGAATCCATGGCATGTTTTTCTTTCAAGACAAAAGATGTTAATGTAGGAGTTGTTTTTTCTAAACGAAAACCTCAGTATTCAGGTTTAATTGTAGTGCTGGCACTTTGCGATAAATAAGTGGGTTTTGGGGTGCAGTTTGGGCGCTCGTCTCTCAAAAGTTCACCATCACTGGAGAACAAACCCTTGATACACTCAAGAACCTAGAGGGAAATCTCCAGGGAGTTATACTAACTGGAGAAAGTCAACCCTGAAAGGTTCAATATTGTATATTTTATTTATATTACATTCATGAAATTAGAAAGTTACAGGAATGACAATAGACTAATGATTGCCTGGGGTGACATTGGTAGAGAATTTGGACATGGATATAAAAGGGGTGCATGAGGGGTCCTAAGGCAATGAAAATGTTTTGTATCTGATCTGTGTTAATATTAATATCCTCTTTGTGATTTTGGATTATGGTTTTGCAAGATATTGAAGGAAACCAGGTGAAGAGTAAACAGAACCTCTGTAATTTTTTAAAACTTCATGCGAACCTACAACAATCTCAAGTTAAATTCTTTAACTTAAAAAGACTTAACAAGCCACCAGATCTGTGAAAAAAATACCAAAATCTAAGTTATATATATCGAGACTCCATGCAAAAGAAGACAGAGAATTGGTAGTTATTTTAAAAGTGAAATTTGATTAATAAAAACAGATTCACAGGTCTAGCAATTTCATTGATCTTCAAACAGACTGAATATAAACCGTGCATGCCCTCACACACACACACACACACACACACACACACACACACTCACACACAGGCATGCACAGAGGCGCATCATAGTTAAACTGATTTAAACCACACATGGACAGATACACTTGAAAGTAGCCAGAGAATTTTTTTTTAGATACGTTGGTGAATTGGGGCTAAAGGAACAATATGCCACAGGACTTTGAAGTTTTTAAAATTTTATATAACTAATTTAGAGAGCACCAATAGCACAAAGGATAGAAATCCATAGGTGACGATCTACTTTTTCAAATTTATGTATTTCAGCTTAATGCTGTATGATTACAAATTAGACTATAGTCAGATAAGGATGCATACTGTAATCCTTAGAATACATAATAACAAATAAATGGTCCAAAACATGGGTAAGACAACCCAAGGGAAAAACAGTAAATAAGGTAGTTTATCCTATTAAATAAACAGGGTGATAACACTGAAAGAACAATTAAAAACCAATAAGAGAGATGTAAAAAAAATTAGTAAATTGGTAAAAATAAACAGAATCACATCATGAAATATTAAGTGTGAAAGCACTAAATATTCATACCAAAAGTCAGAGATTATCAGTCTGGATTAAAAAAGCCGGGCCCAATTACATAGTCTACGAAATAAAAATAGGTTGAAAATAAAATCATAGAAACATGTATGCCATATGAATAGTAAGCATAAGAAAAATGGAATGGCTATACAAACCCAGGGCAAAATAACATTATGTCAACAAATACTGTAAAGAGTGGCATTAACAATAATGTGGGCAATTTCAATAGACAGTCATCAAAATTATAGATTATTATACCATTGACTGGGTCAAAATGCACAAAGTAACACATAGTGGGAGAAAGATAAGTATACAGTTACATTTAAAATATTAATACATTTTGTTAGTAACCATAATAATAAGTACAGAAAATGTTGGTAGAATAATACACACAGAAACTGCAAAATACACATACTATTCAAGTACAGGCCAATCTCTTTCATGAACATAGATGCAAAAATTATCAACGAGATAACTGGGAAACAGGATGCAGCAAATTCTAAAGAAATCAATTAGGAAATCAATTTCATTCACAATAGCATCAAGAAAAATTAAACATTTAGGAATTAAACTGACCAAGGAAGTGAAAGACCACAATGAAAACTACAGTATCCTGAAAAAGGAGAACCAGAAGGACATTAGAAAAGGGAAAGATAGCCCCTGTTCTTGGATAGGCAGAACCATTATTGTTTAAGTGACCATATTTCTAAAGCTCATATACAGATTTTTTTTTTTTAATGTGGGTACCGGGAGTCGACCTCAGGACCTCGCGCTTGCCAGCAAGTGCTTGTACCACTGAGCAATATCACTGGCCCATTTTTTCCTTTATGTGGGTTTCAGGAGTCGAACTCAGGACCTCACGCTTGCCAGGCAGGCACTTATGCTGCTGAGCTATCTTACTGGCCCTCATATACAGATTTAATACAATCTCAATCAAAAAACCAACAACATTCTCCACAGGTAGAGCAAAACAATCCAAAATTCACATGGAAGCAGAAGAGAGTCACAATAGCAAAAGGAGCTCTGGTTAACAAAAGCAAAGCAGGAACATCACAATTCTGGATATAAAGTTATACTACAAAGCTGCAGTGATAGAAACAGCACCGTACGAGCGCAAAAACAGACATTTGGATCAATGGGACAGAACAGACAATGCAGAAACAACCCCAGGCACATTCAGTTATTTGATCTTTGACAAAGGGACCAAAAACATACATACACTTGAAGAAAGATAGCCTCTTTAATGAATGGTGCTGGGAAAGGCAGCCTCTTCCATAAATAGTGCTGGGGAAAATCACCATTCACAGGCAGAAAACTGAATCTAGACACATACAGTTATACCTTGTTTCACAAAAGTTTTTGTTCTCAAATAATTAAGTTCTTGAACAGAAGCACCTAGGAAACTTTAGCTTCTGTTTGCAAACTCTGCATCGGACTGTGGCTGTTTCACCTGCAGAAACACAAACACAGCATTATTCCCAGAATCTTGAAATGAATTAAGTTTGTGAACTGAGGTATAATTGTATCTTCCTCCATATACTACAGTAAAATCAAAATGGATCAAAGATCTAAATGTTAAAACAGAACATTTAATCAGCTAGAAGACAAAACAGTTAAAACTCTTGAAATCATAGGCTTATACCAAGGACTTTCTCAACAAAAACCTTGTTGCATAGGAAATAGTACCAAAAATCAACAAATAAAATCATGTGCTCCTACAAAACAAAGGAAACAACCAGCAGAGCAAAGAAACAACCTACAGAATGGGAAAACAATTTTTGCTAGCTATTACTTGTATGGAGGATTAATATCTAGAATATTTGAATAAGTCAAAAAATTAAACACCTCCAAATAAAAGACCCAGTAAAAATCTGGGCAGCTGAAATGAACAGACACTTCTCAAAAGAAGTACAAATTGCCAAAACATACAAGCAAAAATGTTCAACATCTCTGGCCAAATTATAATAGCACTGAGATTCCTTCTTACTCCAGAAAGAATGGCTATCATCAAGAAATGAGATAATAACAAATGCTGACAACCTGCAGAGAAAAAGGAAACCTTCTACAACATTGACAGGAAAGTAAACTAGTACAACCATTGTGGAAATCAATGTGAAGTTTCCTCAGAAGTCTAAAACTAAAAATTTCATTTGACTCAGCTATTCCCCTTGTATGTATCTTTCTGAAAGAATTAAAGATAGCATATTACAGCGATATATGCATACACATTTTTATAGCAGCACAATTCACAATAGCTAAGTCTTAGAAGTGGTCTATATGTCCATCAAGAGATGAATAAATAAAGAAAATGTACTATTTATACACAATGAGGTACTAATCTGCCATATAGAAGGGTAAATTTGAGTCATTTTTAGGAAAATACATGCACTTTGAGACAATATTAAATGTAAACAAGATTAAATATCTGATGGTTTCTCTTATATGATATATGTAAAATATAAGTAACAAGCAAAATAAAAGATAGATGATAAGAACTAGGGTGACAGATCCTTTGGTGAAGTGAAGGGGATCAAGAGATGGAGGAAGGAGACAAAAATGGTAGGGAACAAGAATAAAAAATAACTGAGATGTGTTATGAATGCATCATTACGTACTACAAACGTACTAATAAAATATAAAAATTATCAGAAAAGCTGAATAAAACTCATATCTTGTCATTCTTGTAAAAAGAGAAATAAAATTGTCAATTTTTACTTAAGATCTTCCACAAAAGAGATAAAGGAAAAGCTTTTCCATGTACTCCATATGACCAACATAATTCTCATAACAATATTTAAAAACATAATTATAACAAAATAATTGCAATACTCATGAATGTAGATGTCAAAAAAAAATTTTTTTGTACTGGGAATCGAACTCAGGATCTTGCACTTGCCCAGCAGGTGCTTGTGCCACTGAGCTATATCCCCAGCCTGATGTGGAAATATTTAATGAAGTATCAGCAAAGCAAATTCAACAGTGTTTTTCTCTTTATGCTCTCTAATACTCTTTCCTCACACAGCATTTATGCCTTAAATACTAGATTGTTTAACATTTAGAAAGCAATCAAGGGGCCAGTGATATGGCTCAGCAACATAAGTACTTGCCTGGCAAGTGCAAGGTTCTGAATTCGACTCCTGGTACCCACATTAAAAAAAAAAAAAAGCAATCGATGCAATTCACAATAGGTAGAGAATATGTGATAAACCACTGCCATTAAAATTCTTATATCAAGATCTGGAGAGAAATCCAAAGTACACTGGAATGGAACAGTAAACACAAGCAAGCACATATATTTTGGGGAAAGAAAAAGGAGGATCAGATTGTTTGGAATGCTGACCTATGTCCAGACAAAAGAAAACCTTAAAAAATGAAAATATCTACTGGGATTGTGAAATAGTGGGAAATACCAGAAGACTTTTTATTATTGTAGTAAACTTTTGTTCAAGGTAGAAGATATTTGTTGGTAAATAAATTTTTTCTTATATTGTTACTTTTTAAAATAAGGTGCAGGTTACATGACAGTTACAATTGAGAAATCATTTCAAGTAGAAAATTTTCCTGAAAGATCAAAATTTTTAAAAGTATGAATGTCCATAAAATACCTCAGGATTTTCTACTATGGTATTTATAAATGGGGTTTAGGTCATGGAACCGAAGCATTAAAATACATCATCATATATAAGCATTTAAACAAGAAATGGAAAATATACATATAAATGACCGGACCAAAGAACTGAACATAAACTTACAGTGCTTTGGGTTTTGTGATGACTTAGTTTACTTCATGTTTCACAACTAATGGATGTTTTCAAGAAAAGATAGGATGGCTCATTAGTCACAGAGGTAAAAACAAGGAAAAAAATAGACAAACGTGAAATATGGTGCACTTTTTTATCAGAAAAATAAAAGCTAGGATTAAATACAATTACATTTTTAAAAATCTAAAACAAAAGACCCCTTCTCCTGGAATTTCTCCAGTAGCAAAAACAGTCATAATGATGAAATAAATATATTTTCACATAAACAAAAGACAAAAAATACTTTTATAAATCAGGGATGTGCATTTTTACCACAAAAATTTCGGTCAATGAATTAGAGCTCATAAAAAAAGTCTGAACTAATGACTGCTTTTTTATAACCCATAAACAAAATTATTTTAAAGTTTTTAAATAGTTGAGAAATACACAAAGAAAAAGAATATGTAGCTTCCAAAAATCAAAATATTTATTAACTGATTCTGTGAAGAAAGTGTTTATCCACCTCTGATCTAGAGCAACTGGCTGGAAATTCAAAAAATAAAATATTAAATTTTGATAAAAAGCCAATTAAAACTAAAAAGTCATTACATTAGTAATCAATAAACCTGTTAAAAGACAAATTAAGATAATATCAATAAACATACTAACTGTAAATGTGTTAAACAGAAATGAAATAGCAAGATTGTTATGTTGGATTAAAATAGGACTCAACTATATGCTATCTACAAGAAATCTATTTTATTTTATTTATTTATTTATTTATTTATTTATTTATTTATTTATTTATTTTTATGCGGGTACTGGGAGTCGAACTCAGGGCCTTGCGCTTGCCAGGCAGGCACTTAGGCCACTGAGCTATGTCACCGGCCCGAGAGATCTATTTTAAATGTAAATATCTCAAAATGATTAAAGATACTCATGTTAAAAGTGAAAGAATGGAAAAAACATACACCATGCAAATAATGATCATAATAAAGTTTGTATTGCTAATTGAATATCAATGTTGACTGCAAGAAAGAATATTTATTTGATACAATCTGATGGCATTTTCCAATGCAAAGTAGAATAGCTCCTTAGAAAGAAATATGTTGAAAAATTTTACAAAAGTTTGTGTACCTAGTAACAGAGCTAAAAAAGCATGAAGCAAAAACTGAAAGAATTAGCAGGAAAAAGAGACAAAATAATTGAACATTTTAACTTTCTTCAGAAATAGGTAAAAATATTTGACAAAATATCAATAATTTTATTGAAGATCTTAGAAAAAGTACACTTTTTCTTTCAGTGCTTGGAATCAATCTTAGGGGCCGATATGCGCTAAGGGGTGAAGATTATGTGGGAAATGGCACTGGGCAGCTTCTGGAGTGATGAAGCATTCTCTGTCTTGATCATGGAGGTGATCTATGAAGGTAGACATTTGTCCAAACTCACAGAGATGTACACTAAAATGTGTGAATTTTATTTCATGGAAAACTGGTTTGTTTTAAGTGAAGTAATTATAGATGGCTGAAGACTGGAATGAAAGCATGTGGGTGTGAAAATTACATGGACCCTAGCCATAGACAGAAGAGAGTAACTTGTGGACCACTTCAGGCCATGTGCTTCTGAATTCTGGCTTTACCGTTTAGTTGGCTCCTTTGTTGCAATTTTGAATGACTCTTCCCTCTTCATGTTGGTCATCTGAAGCTGATTTACCCTTTAAATTCTAGACAATGTCTAAGCATTGTCTCATATTTGCTGGTTAAAGCATCCTCAAAGGATCCTCATCACTGGGGTTCCTTTAGATTTTGTTGACTATGTATTTTTAGTATGAGATAGAGATTTGGCAATGTAGATGCAATATATCTCTTTCTTTTGTAGCTCACATAAAGTTATTTGTCTTTTTCTATTCTCTCTCTTTTTCTTTCTTGAAGGGAGGTTATAGAATACAGTTATAAAATACAGTTCTAAGGATTACTCTCATTTAGCTGGTGCAAGTAAAAATTCTGAAGACATAAGGGAATGAAAGATGTAGGTGTGTGACTTTTGTTTTTCCTTTTTTTTGGTTGGATATTTTCCGTTTATATTATAATAGCATAATGAACATAAATATTTACCACTTAGAGTCTAAAATCTTTAATCTATGAACATGTTTGTATGTCTCTCCTGTCACCCCATGAAGAATTGTAGATGTCTGAACAAATAAGAGAGTGTCTGAGTGAAATTGAGATGGTAGATCATTTGGGCATTGAAAATAAGGAATATAAGAGAATAAATACAGTATTAATTGATAATTGTTAAACTGATAAATTAGATACTTCGAGGTTCATGCAGTAGTGATTTTGATTTAGATTAGAAGGTTGAATATTAAAACAAGGAATTTGAACTTCATTCAAAGGTTCCTGATTGGCTGTTAAAGATTTGTGAGCAGGTTTGTAGAGCTCTGGTCAATCTTTCTAAGTGGCACGGAAGGGAACAATACTAAAGAGAGGCACAGTGTGGCCTTTTTGGAAAGATGACAGCGTGGAACCTTAATATCCTTTGGAAAGGAAGACTGATGTCTCCTTTTCTATGACATTCCTTGACTTGCTACTCTGTTTTTCTTTCTTTTTTCTTTTTTTCTTTCTTTGTGGTGCTAGGGATTAAACCCAGATCCTTCACACTGAGCTATAGAGCTAGCACATTTTTAAATTTTGAGACAGTGTCTCACTAAGTCATTTAAGCGCCGAGGCTGGGCTTTAATTTGCCATCCTTCTGCCTCACCTTCATGAAGTACTGGAATTATAGGTGTGAACTACCACACCCAGCTCTTTTTTAAAAGTTTAAATGCTGTATGTTACTCAAGACAGAGCCAAAGAGCTTGTATTGTAGTTTGGGATGATACTTCTAATTGATTGAATTTCTACCATATCTTGTAAAGTTTTGTCTCTTAATATTTCTTGAACTGATCTGAACCAAAGAGAAAACAAGATGTGTACAGATAGAAGGAGAGATAGAACCTAAAGAAGAGTTCATGAAATATCAATGACTATAAAAAGATATGATGACAAAAATCCTAGAACACACACCTGAAAATCCTATGACCACAAACCTGGGCTAAGAATAGAATCAGTGACAAATAAATATTCCCTGTAAGTGGCACCAAGGTTACTTGTGTAACAGTTTTTCAAGCATTTGAAACCTTCAGATTGAGGACAGACATTTTTATAACATTTTCTGTTTAGCATTGGACATCGGAAGTGGCACATAACACAGAAACGGAGACTTTTGGCTATAAATTATGTTTTGCAAAGTTAAAGCTGCATAATAATGAATATCAAGGTCTCCCCCGTTTTCATTTTTCTTCTTTGCTCAGGAAAAAAAAAAATCATTCTGGGAATGTAGTATAAGTCAATGACAAAGTAATAGAAAATGCTGCACATGGAAGTCTCTTTACAGCAAATGAGTCTGATTTCTACTGTTCTGACCCAGGTCTAACCTTAAGCCAAGTTTGGACTGTAGAGCCCTCCACGGTCCATGCGCCTGCAACAATCGGTGGAGGTGGAGAAGCACATGGATGTGAAAGAAGTTACCATACCAATCATCTGGTGTGGTTTTCTTTACTTGGAAATTTTATCTAGGTAAAACGGTGACTCGGTATTTAGGGCAGAGTAAAAACCAAGAATTTGCTGACTTGTTATGCAAAGCAGTTTTGGGATTGTTTTTCTAAGGCTGAGACCTAGATTTCAGAGTTGGAAAAAAATATTTAAATGAACTCACCAAAACCAAGCAAAAAAAACAAACAAACAAAACCCAAAATCAATCCCAAAACCCAAACCAGCAATCCATCAAACCTAATCTATTTCATGAAATACAGAATACTACTAAGTTGACATTGAAAAGCAAAGAGGTAAATATGAAACAATGAATCCTTCCAGCCATCCTCATAACCTTGGAGATACCAGCGTAAACATCTAAAAGATAAGGCCTCTTAGGTGGCAAATAGAACTACTTAAGTACAGTACTGAATAAAGACAAAAATAAAACCAATCATATCTGAGGGGACTCTCAGGATGAAACATAAAGTTTCCCCTATTGAATTCAAAGGAGTTGGGACTTGAGTCACAAACTTTCTTAATCTGAAAGAGAATAGTAAAAATGTTCAATGTATTAAACAGTGTAGAATATTAATTCTTTCAGTATAACAAACATTTTCAAACCATCCTGGATACAAGAGACTCAGTTTTGTCTGTATTTTTTGTGTTTTATTGTTAGACAAGTGATACATTTCATATATAAATATTGGAAGATATACAGTAATTCACTTATTTGCCTTCTTAGGTAATCATACATTCTAGATCACAACGAAGTACCTACACATGAGCAAGTAAGAATTCTAATTCACTAAATATTTAACCAAAAGAATTCACAGGCTGACTTTCATTCACCTAAATTCCCATGCTTAGTATTCTATTTCCCACTGCATCATAGATCAAGAACAAATTAAAATACAGAATAGTGCAGTAATATCAACAAAAAGTTACAAGTCAGAGCAGACAGCATTACAAATCTGGGTAACTCTTGCCTATGTGCATTACATTACTGTAAGAAAATATGGAATTCATGTTCTTCCCTAATAATATTTTATATTTAAATAAAATTTCACCTACACAGCCAGGCACTGATTTTAAATGTGCAATTTAATGCAATCTGACAAATGTATAAATTCATGCAACCACTACCACAATCAAAATAAAAGAACATTTCCGTAATGGGCAACCATCGTTTTGATTCTATCATCTCAGATTAGTTTTGCCTGTTCTTAAATTTCATATGAATAGAATCAAACATAACTATTCTGTCTTGTCTAGCTTTTTTCAATCAACATAGCTTATCTCAGCATCATCTGTGCTCTTGTGGGGATCAGTAGTATATTCTATTTTATGCTGAGTAACCTATTCTATAGCAGGATATGCTCATCCAATCTCATATTCATGGGCATTTCAGTTGTTTCCAGTTTTTGCCTAGGAGTAAAGCCTTAAATCTACTCATTTGAATACTAAAAAATAAAGTATGCTAGTGGACTAAATATCCTTCTCAATAAGTTAAAAGAGAGAATGTCAGAACTCAATAAGTTAGAAAAGAGAATGGCATATTAAATAAATATAGGGCTGGTGAGATAGCTCAGCGGCATAAGCGCCTGCCTGGTAAGCGTGAGGTCCTGAGTTGGACTCCCAGAACCCACATAAAAAATAATAATAATAAAAAATAAATAAATAAATATAAAAAATTAAAAAAAAAGTACATTTACAAAATAGTCTTCATAACAAGACTGATTTAATAACAGTTGGCTTTTTGATAAGATATAAATAATAAACACTGGGGAAAAACAAGAGCAGAAGAACAAATACCATTACTGCAAAGTAACAAGGATCAGTATTTACTTTTAAAAGATGTTTTATGGGCCGGTGAGATGGCTCAGCGGCGTAAGCGCCTGCCTTGCAAGCGCAAGGGCCTGAGTTCGACTCCCGGATCCCACATACGAAAAAGGGGCCGGTGATATCGCTCAGCGGCATGGGCGCCTGTTGGCGCACAAGGTCCTGAGGTCGACCCCCCGGTACCCACAATAAAAAAAAAAAAAAAAGATATTTTATAAGATATTATGGAAAAATAGTTCCAATTTTTAGATAGTCAAATGGGGACATTTTTTAAAAAGTAAGCACAATATCTAAACAAAGAACAGTTATATGAAGTGTTCTGTGGCGATTGAGACAATTACTTCAGTAATCAAAATCATTTTTCCAAAGCAAACTGTGTCTAGATGACTTTACAAGTGTTTCTAACCAACATCTACATAAGCCTTAATTCCAATTACATTTATTTTTCTGAATACAGAAAAAAAGGGGTTCCTTTCAGGTAATTATGTCAATCTATAATAGCATCAACAACATAACTGGATAGAGACCTTAAGAAGAAGAAAACTAGGTTAAAAAGTTACATGAACTTACATGCAGAAACTTTAGGTGACGTTAACACACTAAGTGTAGCAAAGGAAAAATACTACATATCATTATAAGATGGGTATAATCAGAAAGGTGAATTGGTTTAGCATTAGATGATCGATGTTACTATATTAATGGGCTATGGGAGGAAAATAAAACAGCTATTTCAAAAGATGAAGAAAAAATTCTAATAGAATTCAACATCCAGTCATGCTTCAAACATTTAGAAAACCAAGACTAGAAGGGAAAAATACTTTTATCCAATAAAGGTTATCTACAAAAATGCACCAATTCCATAGTTCTTAGTGAAATATAAAAGTTTTTCCATTGATATTTAGGCAAAGAAAAGTGAATATATTTCTAGCACTTTTAGTCCATACAAATATAGGGAGGCCTTAGCAATGCATTAGGCAATAAATAACATAGGTAGATTGATAGATATTACAATTTGGAGGGAAGAAAAATACTGTCATTATTCAAAATTGATATTCACAGGTCTGATGTCGGTCACAGAAAATCCAAAAAAAAGAAACCTATGAATTATCTGAGAATTAGTAGATAATATGGTGTGGTTGTTGGTACAAATTCAAAGTATAGGAATCAATTTCATCTCTAAATATGAGTGAAAATATTTTTAAAAAATAAATAACTGTATCATCTACTTGCCTACTTATGTATATATAAGTCATTTTATGGATCAAATGATTTCAATTACTTAGGAATAAACTTTATGCCAAAGACTGCTAAGGAGAATACATAAAATGAGAGACATTAGCAAAAAACATGGTCAAATATTATATGATCATAGATTGGAATATTTAAGCTATATAAACCACAATTTTCCTCAAATCAATGCAATTCCTAAGTTCCAACAGGAAGTTTCATTTTTGAAACTTGAAAGATTGATTTTTGCCGTTCTTATGGAAAATGCAAAGAATAAGATATGCTGGGAGAACAATGTGGGGGGATGTGATGTATAGTAATTAAGACAGTATAGGATTGGTATAGGAACAGACGATGCAAAATGCTCAAAAAGACTCCAGCATGTATACTGATTTTTCACAAAGTAACATGGTAAGGTAGAGAGGAGACTATATTTTACTGTAAATGAGGCCAGGAAAATTATGGATGTGTATATGAGACAAACTTCAGAAATTGTATTTATAATTCATACCATTAAAATTTTACTTCTTATGAGTTATAGACCTAAACATGCAAGATGAAACAATGAACAGTGGGAAATATAAGAAATAGGATTAGAAATAACAAGAAAAAAAAATTTAAAAATCTCTTAGAAAACTCTTAAAAAATAAGAGATCTTTATGTTTCAGAATGTAAACATTTTGTAAATAAGATATAAAGAACTATATGTTTCTAAACATGTAAAAAATATTAATAAAATTGACTACATTAAAGAATTTACCAAAAGACACTATTAAGAGGGTGAAAGCTCAAGCCATGTAATGTAAATGAAGATTTCTAGTACATACAACTTTAAAAGGGTTTACATAAAGTTAAAAAAGTATACAAATTAATATAAAATAGATAAGCAAATCAGTAACAAGATGGAGAAAAGACTTGGGCTCAACAAATAATCCAATGTCCAATAAATAAGCTAAAGGCCATTCTAATGTAACAATAGTTAAGGGAGTGCAATTTGAATTTTGGTATACTATTATCTACACTCCAGATTGGCTTAAATGAAGAAGTACAAAAATACTAAAATTTGATTAGAGTATGTTATAGTGAGAACATTACATTCTATTGATGGGTTTGAAAATTGTTATAACCTCTTTGGAAAAGTACTTGTAAGTATTTAGCTGGTGAACTAGTAAATCCACCTATATATGCTTCCTTCTATATGTAGCTGAAAAGATGGTAGAATAGCATATATACATGCATAGCAAGATACACACATTTATAGTTCACAGAACATAGAAACAATAAATCAAAATGCTCATCTCTGGTACTATGCATAAATAAATTGTGATATATTCAAATAATAGAGCACTATCTGCCAATGAAAAAGAATGAAATAATGTTATAGACAATAAGAAAGAATCCTAAAATCATAATATTGACATAATAAGAAATTAAAACACAAATGAATACTTAATGTCTGATTACCTTTAGAAACTAGCAAAGCAAGTAGCAAACCATACCATAGTTCTTTTTATTGTTTTTTCCATCTTAAAAGATATAACAAGGGGGTTAAAAAAATCTAAAGATTGGTTACCATAAGTCAATCAAGTGTTTATTTTCAGGAGTTTTATATGCATGTTGTATATCTTGACTTGGTAGGGGAGAATATATTGTTAGAGGAGAATATATTTATAATATTTTATTGAACTAAACATTTGTTTTTATGCGTTGTATGTTTATTATATAGCAAAACATAAATTTATACAAATAAAATATACAACATGCTATGCTATGATAATTTTTTTCTCAAATAGTTAGCTAAAAAAAGCTTCTTCCTTTTGCCAAAATCATTTACCTTATAGGATTATCTTTTCTAATGACATAAGATAAATGAGGATCCTCTCTATTCCATTTCCGGATATCTATTCTTATAGACCCAATAAGAGTGGGGAAGGAGAAGAATTTTCATAGTTTCCTGGGTATTATTTGAAAGTTAAGTTGCACATAAAGTAGCCAAGAGACACTTGCAAACTGATCTTAAAAGGTAGGTCATGATTCAGACCCTTGCTGCCTTGATGGCGTCTCTTTAATTAACAAAGCAGAGGCTTTAATGGAGAGGCCTCTGAGTGCCACAGCGTTTAATGGTCTGTTAGCATTTCATTTTAAAGGCCTGAGGATAGAGGACTTAACCCAGGAAAGGAACTTGGAAAACAAATTAGAAACCACCAAATGATTAGGTTCCTTAAAAATAGTTCTGTGTAAAGCGAAAAAATGCACAAAAAGCTAAAGATCTTAATTTACATTGTTTGCACTTAGTAGTAAAGCGTTGTCTCTATACTGTGATTTTCCTCTTCATTGTGGTCAGTTTTTAAAAATGAAATCATTAAAACAAATCGGTTTTAGTACCATGTAGTCATTTCAATACTTGATAATAAGTACTTTTACTTAAGCATTTAATTCCTTGTGAAGATTCTTGCAATCTTTTTGATCAAATAACATCTTACCTCATTTGTATTATAGTGTACTCTTCTCATGCAATTTCGGAGAATAATTTTAGTGTGTACAGTAAAAATGAAAGACCAAAAAGAGAAGATTCCAGTAGAGAATACCCAGCTACTGAACAACTTTTCCAATGGAATATGATTAAGAAAGAAAGTCAAATAGCAAGGATTGTTTTGATTCCCAGAGAAATGGTTCCCCCATAAGTGTGCATATATGTGTGTATCAAAAGAGGAAGAACAACCCACCAAAAAAATCAATCTTTCTTTAAAATAAAAACCAAGTAATAGGGTATTTTCCTAAGGAAAAAAAAATTCTCTTCCTATTAAATATAGTTAGCTAGCAAAAGGGATAACCTAGTACACACTCCTATGTATCTTTAGTGGCAATTCCAAATAGGTTTATCGCCCTTGTTTTTTTTTTATTTTATTTTTTTGTGGGTACCGGGGGTCAACCTCAGGACCTCATGCTCCAGCAGGCACCCGTGCCGCTGAGCGATATCACAGGCCCTTTTCTCTTATGTGGGTACCACGAGTTGAACTCAGGACCTCGTGCTTGCCAGGCAGGCGCTTATGCTGCTGAGCCATCTCACCGGCCCCCTATCACCCTTGTTTAATCAGTTGAAATCTAGATCAGCTAGAAAGCCTGAAAAGACTGCCTTGTAACTCATTCTGACCCTTCAAAGGAAGAGGGAAACCTCAGGCAGCATTTGCAATGGACAGGACCTGCAACTTTCAAGGGTCGCTCTCCGTAACAAGATCTGAAATCACAAGCTGAGTCTCCAGGTTTAGACCCTGTGCTCTCCATTTCTATTTCCCTTAGTTCTTTCCTTATTAGTTGATAGTCTTTCTAAATGTCATCACATCTCATTACACAAGTGGGATCCAAGAACAAATTTGATGTTTTACTTTTCCTTCCATAATTTGGTTTGATGTTCACAGTGAAAATTTAAGATGATACTCAAGACATAGAATAATAACTGCTTCATTTCATCCAGTTGCCTTTTCCTATATGAACATTCTCTCCCTTGTACAAACACAGTGAGTTCTATATTTGGTTCTGATAAGAAAAATTCTAGCAGGATTTTTATCTAATTATGTATTTCATGCCTCAGGACCGTACACATTGTGCCTTGCACATAGTGGACCATCTATGTTTATTAGCTTGGTTCTATTAAATTATTTTCTCTATCTTAATTTTATTTAAATAATCTGAGAAACAAAGTCTCTGCCCCAACCATTTTACTGGTTCTTTGAATTTCCCTGAATCTAATGTGTTCTTATATCCACAATGTCAGAGGACAAAAATGAGTCCTCAAAACTAAAGGCTGTGGGAAACAGAGGCAAAAGGTAGAGCAAATCATTAACCTCTGAAGTTGCTTTGAGAAATGACTGTGGGTGCCTGCAGCAGAAGAAGCTACATTGTGAAGGAAAAATGCTCTCTAAGGCTGGGGAATAAATGCGGACCTACGCTCTGATTTGAAGCCTATGGTAGAACACTTTATCATGGAACATCAGCACAACAGTGGGTGAGAAAGCATGAGGAATAAAGAGAAAAAAGCACAGCAAGGGATGCATATTTACATATTTTAATGAAAACAAATTATCTCTCCTGAAAGTAATTAATTGTGAAATTATTCAATTATGTGGCAGTAGTAAGGAGGAAACAGTGTTTGAGGTTTTTCAGTAAATTTCAATTTTAAGTAAACAATTATTTGAGTCTAGATTCTTTATTAAGCAATTTTTTTTGCTGAAATCTCAAGATATCAAGCCATTTTTTTCTACTCGTGCTACACCAAAATGCAGCAATTATGCAATTAGATAGAAATTGCTCTTGTAGATTTCATTCAGTTTTGAAATAAGCATTTGAAAGTGCTAAAGAAAAGAAATACAATAGAATTCCTAAGAAACATGGGTTAGAGTTTGAAATATTTATTCAAGCAAAAACTCTCATTGACTGCCATGTCAATTTCTCAGCATGTCTGCAGAAAAATAAACACAGAAATATAGAATGTAATATTTGGAAGGAAACTTACAAATCATCTAATCCAGTTTCCTGCACAAAGCAGAAATTTTTTCATATCACAATGCCATCAGAAGGTCACCAGGTTTTAGTAACACAATGTGTGTCTCCAAATGCACTGCCTTGAAGTAGCTATGGGAGAATTTTACTGGTCGTATTCTCCTTAAAACATTGACCATCAGATCAATTTCAGTTTCTGACAGCATAGTATGTATCTAATCACTGGTTTACCTTTAGTCCTCGAAATATTTGGACTTGTTGATTATTTTTGACTTCACATATCTTCTCTGATTCAGACATGGCATTTCTGTTACACTCAAGAATATTGTATGTTGCACAATTTACCTATTAGCTATGGCCTTCAATGCTTTTAGTTGAAAGAGTGTCAGTGTGTGAACATTTCCAAACTTGACAACGTGCTCCAGAGTGGAAATGCCATTGCCATTTGCATAGATATGCTCATCAGTGCCAAAAAGTGAAAAGTTCCCTTTGTTGTGATCCTAAAATGTTCTGAAGAGTCAGCAGAGGGTGATGCTTAACCACAAGGATGCCGTGACTAGACTCCACAAGGCACTGTATTGGTGATGTGATCATAGAAAAAGGACCTCTCCGTGTCAGCTCCCTCATCAATATAATGAGAATGATTGTAAGACCTACCTTGTAAGATTGCCATGCAGTTTAAACAAGTAATAGTTATAACATACTTAGAAAAATACCTAGCATAGGGCCGGTGAGATGGCTCAGCAGCGTAAGCGCCTGCCTTGCAAGCACGAGGGCCTGAGTTCGACTCCCGGAACCCACATACGAAAAAGGGGCCGGTGATATCGCTCAGTGGCACGGGTGCCTGTTGGCGCACGAGGTCCTGAGGTCGTCCCCCTGGTACCCACAAAAAAAAAAAAAGAAAAATACCTAGCATAGTGGTTTTGTAAGTGTTCATTAAATAATTTACTTAATCAAGGATTTTATATTAAATTTCACATTTACTTTAAGTCTATTGTCCTAGTTTTCATTTTTCCTGCCTATTTGTTTAGTAGAGCGAGCTTTTTTGGTGAACAAGATTACATGTAGGACTCAACAAATGAAACAAAAGAACTGACTTATGTGTGGCTATGAAAATGACCCAGAGCCTCCCTATATGCAGCTGGAGGGAAATTTGCCCTGAAAAACCATGGCAGCCCAGGAGGCAGCTCTGGAGCTGTTAGGTCCTTAAAAGTTCATGGAACTATGTCCTCCTATCCTATTAAAATGTTTTTGTCCTAAAATGTTCTCTCATATATGGACAATCTTTCCATTCTTTAAAAACTTCGCTGCTAGAAATAAGATACCACTTTTAGTCACCACGATATGATGGAAGAGGATAAATTTAAAGTTTAGGAGAGCGGCATCTCTGAAGTTATTTTCCTTGATTGTCATCGACCTAATCACAATTTCATTTTTTGTGAATGATGTAATGCTATCATTCAGCTCACATCCTTGCATTTTTTCCATAAAGTATTGCGACTCCGCCAATAGTTGCTTAAAACCAAGACACGTCCTATCTCTAGCATCCCCCAAACTAATTCCTATTAATCATTTTGAGGAAAGAAGTAAAGTTTATAAACTATGCTACGTGAAATTATGTGGAATCCTGGGAATCCCTTCTTCGCTCTGTTCAAGGAATCTTTCTAGTCTTTATTCTTTAAGAAATTTATCAATAATCTTGTTGGTATGGAAATAAGGATTAATAATAACCTGGTAAAATCAGCTTTGTATTCCTGAAAATCAAGACCTTATATTGGACTTTGGGTTAAAATGATATGAAATGTGAATATAAAATATAGTAAATGTTTAATTAAAAATTATTACAGTGAAAGTCATTGTCATTAATCTCATTCAGAATACCACCCCCATCATGTTGGCTATGCTTATCATTCTCGCCACCATCTAAAGCAGTTCTGGAAATCCTCTTTCCTGATTATCTTTAGTGCTGTCCCTCACTGCCTTGATGTCTTGAGCTGATTCAAAATCTTTACCTTCCTTCTTCATTTCGACTTTGGGGAAGAGCTAGACATCACACGGTACCAGATCCAGGAATAAGACGAATGAGGATACAATGTCTTTATGAGCCTGCCCTTCCACTGGATAGCACTCCACGGTAACATTCACCATATTTTTGATCAGAACTCATGAAGACACTAAGGAAGATATATAGAACTGCTTCAGAAAATGACAAAAATGATGGGATATAGGTGTATGAAACAATGGGGGACTATTTTGAGGAGTATTAATGGCAGTGTGTCTTTTATCATAATAAGTTTTTTAAGTTCAAATCCCCTCGTAGCCAGGCGTGGTGGCACATACATGTAATCCCAGCACTTGGGAGGCTGAGGCAGGGGGATCACCATGAGTTTGAGGCCAGCCTGGGCTCCATACTGAATTCAAGGACAGCCCCAACTACATAGTGAGATCCTGTCTCAAAGATATACATGTATATCTTTACATGTCCCCTTTACATGTCCTCATCATCAAAACCTCTCAGACAATTCTAAGTATTTTGTAGCTATAAATGTGCTGTTTTCCTTATTTTTCTAATGGTTCATCTTTAGTGTATAGAAATGTTACTGAATTTTATGTTGATTTATATCCTGCAATTTTACTGAATTTGTTTATTAGTTCTAATGGCTTTTTAGTTTTTTCTTCATATAATTTCCTATCATGTGTGAACAACAATGATTTAAATACTTCCTTTCCAATTTGGATGCTTTTTATGTCTTCCTCTTATTTAACTGCTTTGGCAAGGACCTCTAGTACTACACTAAATAGAAGTGGTAGAAGTGGGCATCCTTGCTTTTTACCAGATTATAGAGGAAAAGCTTTCAATTTTTCCTGACTTGGTATGATATGAGATGTATTTTTTGTCATATGTGGGAAATATTTTTTCCATTTGTTGAGAATTTTTCCCATGAAGTAGTGCTGGGATTTGTCAATTTTTTTCTGTATCTATTGAAATAAGTATATGGTTTTTTTGTCCTCTATTTTGTTAACATGGTGCAACACATTTATTGATTTGCACAAATTAAACCATCCTCACATTCTTTGCATGGATCTCATTCTATTGTGGATGATTGTTTCAATGGGTTGTTGAGTTCTGTTTGTTAGTATTGTGCTAAAAAATTTTTTTCGGCTCTATGTTCAGGGATATTATCCTATAATTTTTTGTTTTTTCTGGCTTTGGTATCAGAATACTGCTGGTCTTGAGAAACGAGTTTGGAACTATTGCTTCTTTTCCAACATTTTGCAATAGTTTGAGTAGAATTCTCCAAATTTTAGTTCAATTTTTGTTGTTGATTGAATGCTTTGGCCTTAACCTCCCTCTCGTAGACTCAAAACCTCAGACTTGTAGGACTCAAAAGATTATATAAATAAGTGATTCTTTAAGTTTATTGTACATAGCAATCACCTGAAAGGCAGCTGAACCAAGTTTCTGGGGTGCCACTCTCCCTCAAAAATCTGTTTATGTAGTTCTGGTCAACCATCTGCATTTCTAGAAAGTTCCCAGGTAATGCCGACTCTGGTGGACTCTGATGATTCTTTAGAAACCAGCTACCTAAACCGATAGATATTAAAGGAATCAGCGGGGGAGCTTATTAGTGACAGATACAGAGACTCCAGCCCTACTTACAGAACATGCGACAGCTTGAAAAGATGTCCAAGTGACACTAATTTTAAAGTCTCTGATGAATCAGTTTAAAAATTGTTTAGATTTTTTAATTAACTTGCCTTACAATTTCTATATTTAACTATGCTTGGATATCTTCAGTAATAGACAGTTTGTTACCTTTTGAGACAATCCTTCCCAGCTGAAGGCAGTTATTTTAGGAAAATTTATCTTGAATTGAACCTATAGTCTATTTTCTGGTAACTACAGACCAGCAGCTTTAGTTCTACTCCCCAGGATTTAAATGTATGTCATCCCTTAAAATATGTAAAGAGATCTGTTACGACCTCCTTGAATGTTTTCTTCTCTAGGAGACAAAATCAACACCATTTCTATCATCATTTACAGCATGGTTTCAAGTGTCTTCACCGTTAGCCTTCTTTTCATCATCTAAGTTTTTGATACTCATTTTGTGTAAGGCACATTGTGTTCAATAACACAGAAAAACCTTAAATCTGAATAACTCTTAAATGTGAACTTAAAACATTTGGGCTTATAGTGAATTTTATGGTGCACCCCACAAGATATGTCCATGCCTTAGTCCTTGGAATGTGTGAAAGTTACTTTATTGGGAAGAAGAGTCTTTGTAGGTATAATTAAGTTGGGGATCCTAAGACAAGAAGATGATCCAGGGCAATCAAAGTAAACCCAAAGCCAATGACAAATGTCTTAGTTCAGATATACAGAAGGAAAGGTCATAGGAAGATGAAAACAGAGGGTGGAGCGTGGTAGCAACAAGCCAAGGATGATCTGTAGCCACCAGAAATGGGAAAAGTCAAGGAAAAAAATTTTTTTGTGTGTGGGTACCGGGGGTCGACCTCAGTACCTCACAAGCCAGCAGGCACCCGTGCTGCTGAGCGATATCACCAGCCCCTTTTTAGTATGCGGGTACCGGGAGTCGAACTCAGGATCTTGCGCTTGCCAGGTAGGCACTTATGCCGCTGAGCCATCTCACCGGCCCAAGGAAAATTTTCTTCTGCAGACCTTTGAGTAGACATGTCTGCTGACACCTTAAGTTGGCATTTCTGGCCTCCAAATCTGAGAGAGTGCATTTCTATCACTTTAAGGCACCAAAGTTGTATTAATACTTTACAGCTGCTATAGCAAATTAAAATAAGATTCATAGCTAAAATTTAAGGCACAGAAATAACTAGAAGATACTAATAAATGATCACTTCTGATTTTTCTCTGAGAATTACTTTTATAATTTTAAAAATTTTGTTTTTATTGACATGTAATCATTATACATATTTATGGAGTAATGTGTGAGGTTTTGATTTATGTACACATCGTGTAGGAAACATATCAGGGTAATTAGCATAACTATCACCTATTCCTTTATGGTGAATACATTCAAAATCCTCTCTTATAGTTACTTAAAATTTTTGTGCACAATATTATTAATCATTATCAATGTACTGTACTGTAACAGAACACCAAAATTTATTCCGCCTCTCTGACTGTAACTTCGTACTTCTTGACTAACCTTTCCTTATCCTCCCTTCCCCAGCTTCTGGCAACCACTCTTCTACTCTCAGTTTCTATAAGACTGTGACAGTTAAATTTAATAGTCAACTTGACTGTATTAAGAGACTCAAGGGTAAGATTATGGGGGTGCCATGTTTGTCCGTGTATTAATCCACTAGTATTAATAGCTGAAGGTACTGTTAGGTGGTGGGAACCTGCTGGAGGTAGGTGACTGGTGGGGTACCTTTGGGGGTCTGTCTCTTACTAGGACTCTTCCCATTTGCTCTGCTTGTCTGCAACCCTTACTTTACTAGAATACAATGCAACAAAGTAGCATTGCTACGCCACAACCCACTGCCATGATATTTCTGCCGCTGATCATTGGCTGAAACTAGGAAACTGTGAGCCAAAAATACAGCCCTCTTCCTGTAAATTTAAGTATCAGTTATTGTGTCCTTTCAGTGAGAAAGTTGACCAATAGAGAGATCAGCTTCTTTAGAGTCCACACTTGAGTAAAATCATGCAGCGTTTGTTTTTGTGTGCTTGGCCATTTCACTTAACATAATGCCCTTCAGGTTGATTGATTCGTGTGGCCACAGATGACAGGATTTCATTCTTTTTAAAGCTTCAATAGTGTCCTATGTGTCCTATTATTTTTGTATACATACACACATATATATATATATATATATATATATATATATATATCCCTATATGTCATATATGCATATATATTTACGGAAATGTATCTTAAATTTTTCTTATATATTTATCTATTGATGGATAGTTTGCTTATATATCTAATCTATTTTGAATAGTATGAAAACAAGCATGAAAATACAGATGTGCTCCCTTTGGATATACAGTATACTCAGTAGTGGGGATTGATGGATCATATGATAGTTTTATTTTTATTTGTTTGAGGAACCTCCATGCTGTTTTTATTTTTTTTATTTATTTTTTTTTTTGTGGGTACCGGGGGGTCGATCTCAGGACCTCGCGCACCAGGAGGCGCCCGTGCCACTGAGCGATATCACCGGCCCCTTTTTTGTATGTGGGTTCCGGGAGTCGAACTCGGGCCCTCGCACTTGCCGGGCAGGCGCTTAAGCCGCTGAGCCATCTCACCGGCCCAATGCTGTTTTCATAATGGCCACACTAACTTACATTCCCACCAACAGTATAGAATAGTACACTTTTCTCTGCACACATGCCAGTATTTTTAAAAATGTATATATAATGATAATTCTAATTTGGGTAGGGTGATACTTCATTGTGGTTTTGATTTTCATTTCTCTGGTGATTAGTGGGATTGACCATTTCCATAAGCTGTTTAATCTTATTACATTTTACTACTGAGTTGCTTGAGTTCTTTATATATTTTGTATATTATCCCATGTCAGATGCATAGTTTCCAAATATTCTCTCCTATTTTATAGTTTTTCTCTGCATGCAGTTGATTATTTTCTTTTTTGTGCAAAAGATTTTATTTTGATATAATTCCATTTATCTATTTTTTGACAGTAATGTAGTATTTTGATGCCGCAGTGTAGATAGAAAGACTGTATACTTACATATATATATTTATTTTTTATTTTTATTTATTTATTTTTTTTTGAGACTAGTTCTCACTCTGTATTCCAGGGTCTCACTATGTAGCCCATACTGGCCTCAAACTCACATTGATCTTCCTGCCTCAGCCTCCTGAGTGCTGGGATTACATGTGTGCTCCTTCATACCTGACTTTGTTTTGTAGTACATTGTGAGGTTAGATGGTGTGATGCCTACAGCTCTCTCTCTCTCTCTTTCTCTCTCCCTCTCTCTCTCCCTTTCCTCCTCCCCTTCCCCACTCTCCTGCTTTGGTTATTTGAAGCCTTTTGTGGTTCCATACAAATTTTGAGATTGCTTTTATCTTTTTTTATAAACAAAGTCATTGATGTTTTTATTGGGATGAAATTGAATCTGTATATCATTTTGGGCCATACGGACATTTAACAATATTAATTTTTCTAATTCATGAGTATACATTTTTCCATTTCTTTGTGTCTTTTTTTTTATTAGTATTTTATAGTTTTCAGTGTAGAAATCTTTCACTTTTGTGGTTAAATTTATTCCTGAGCATTTTACTTTATATTTGTAGCAAACTGCTAGAAATGCAAATTATTGATCCTAGCTCAGGCACGCTGACACATAATCTCCCACAGAATCTTTGTTTCGATCACCACTTTAGAGCATGGTAAATCTGGAGAGTCACTGGTTTATGTTAGTTTTTAAGTCCTTTCAATCCTGAGATTTTGATTCCAAGAGATGAAGAAGGACAAAACATTCAATCAACAAGATATCTAAAATGGAATAGAAAGTGTGAACAGAGAGCCATGGTAAAATTTTCATCAAGTTCCACAGATGCCATTTTATCCTGTGCATCATTTGTCGATGCCTGAATAATCGTGTTCAATAATGTGTAATCACTCTAAGTGGGTTCTTCTAGTGGAAAATATTCCTGAAAGGCTTAAACACCATGAATGATCCCAAAGTCATCATCATATCATAGCAGCAGGAGCCACTGAGAAGGCTGTTATTGAAGACTAATAAAAGAGCCAAGAGCTTGGCAATTTGACATAGAAAGAAACCAGGTTATTCTATTTATGACAAACTACCTAGTTTGGTGGAAAGAATATTTTCTTATGGGCCGATGTATGTTATTAACAACTGAGAAATGAAGTTTGAAAAGTGAATTTAAGTGCTTGCTTCAGGAGCACATATACTAAAACTGAAAATTGAATTTAAATATATACAGAAAGCAGAGAAAAAGGAAGACACATAAAGAAACTTGGATCTCAGAAGTAAAGCAAGTACAGTCACCAAACTCTTTTAAGAGAAAAGTCTTGTATAAATTAAGCATGTAGGTCAGGTAGAATAACAAATGTTTGGTATTATTCCACACACAGAATTACACAGAATGGGTGCTTGAGGAAGCGTTTCAATGAGTAGATCAGTGCATACGAGTTCAATAGATCTGGGTTGGGCAACATATTCTTTTAGGTTCTCTGCCTACAAGGAATGTGGATGTTAAAAGCTCAAACTGAGTTTCTAAAACAAAATAAACAATTTTTGACTGGTATATCAAGAAGTGATAGTTTTTAAGTTTGAAAAAAGAAACTTCACACGTCCTCTAATGATATATTCAAGAAATGTTTATTTTTTCAGTCTTCTGATATAGGAGAAATATAACTCCCCTCCTGCTACATGTCAGATGTGCTGAGTCCGTGTCCTCTGAAACTGAAGAATGAATTCCACTGGACGAAGGAAGTTAACAGTAGGAAAGGCTTACTGAGGAATAGGAATAGCTTCTGAGAGTGAGGAGAGGTCCTGAGTCGATTGCTATGGAGACCCTTTTCAGGGGTAATTTATACAGCAAATCCACGATGTGGGCACAATATGGGTGAAACGACAATCAACCTATAGGATGACAAGTATAGCCACTTAGCTAATATTGATCTGTTAGAGAAGTGGGGCTCCTAGCAAAGTGTATGTCTAACATCATTAACCTTGGCTTATCTACAACTTCTAAAACAGGAACATTTTGGGAAAGAATGAGTCCAGGTGTTCTGGTTACCCACACGGTGTCTAATGCCTGTCTCAATTTAACGGACTGGGTGGTATGGTAGTACCAATCACAGTATACAGTGGGACCCCTGAAATTCACAGGGTTTACGTTCCTTGATTACCCACAAATTGTGAAAAACTTAATTTCAGATGTAGTCAGAAAAATGCTTATTATGCTACTTTGGCATAACTTTTTAGTTCCCAGAGCAAATCCAGTAGTTCAAACTTCTCTGGAGTGTCTTAAACTTCTGCCTGTTAGGTTCATTGCCAGAAGCCTTAGACAGTGTAGGGCACTTTGGCGGCATTTTAGGGATCCCTCTAGGGGTTTAACAGAAACAGAACCGAGAACACTGGAGATAGCTTCACGCGATACAGCAATTTGTTATGACGAGGGAATGCTGGTGCATCTGCCAGACATGGGTTACAGAGCAGCAGCCCATCAGCGGCAAAGATAACTGAATAACACTCTCAGATTAGCTACTTGCAAACCTCCTGAAAAAAAAATAATAATAATAACAATTGTGGAGGATATTTGGAGTTTCTGCAAAATTGCAGAGGTTTCCACGAAAAATTGTTAGTTAGGGTTGAAGGAAAAATCCGCAAAAGACTGAGGCAGCAAACTTTGAACCTCGACTTCATGGGGGTATACTCTAACCCCAAATTTCCATTCATCCTTTGAGGAAGTATGCAAGTCTGGCCATTGTGGCTTTTATCTTGAGGCCTTGCCTTCTTCTGATGTGCCTATAGCTATATTTGATGTGTTTTCATCTTCTGCACTGACTTTGTCAAGGGCTTGTCCCTGACTGACTATCTATTAATTTCTACCTAACTTAGCTGCCTATAATATTTCCACTCTGAATTTTTTCACTCTATCCATACTCCATGTCTTTCCTGAGGTTGTATCGAAACTTCCTTTATCAAACCAAGCTGTACTTTTTCTTGTCCATGTCAGGGGAGAAAAGACTTCCATTTCCCTACCCATCTTCAACTTCTCTCCAATTGGATTGTCATAGATAAGTCAAGTGTCCATTACTGAACCAAATCCTTGCAAGCAGCAAGGGATTTGGTTGTTATTATTAGGAGCCCAAAGGAACCACAGCCAAATTCCTCTTTGGGAAGAAAACGAAGGTGGGAATGCCAGGGAAGTAATGAGTGATGGAACAGAGATAGGTCTTGACAAACACTTAGAATTTTCCCTGGAGATATACTACTTGTATATGAATTTAATTCTTATAAATACAACATTATACATGTTACTTCTATGCATAAAATGTTTTGACATTTATCTAGGTTTCATTTCTTAGTGAAGATGCAATAGGCCAGCAGCAAAATATGCAGGTAAAAGACAATAACAGAAGATCCATCTCGCAATTTATCAATATATGAATTCTTAGGCCATGTCTTTTAAACCTATACTTCAAAGTAGATGTGTTTGTGCAAGTTACCTCAAGATCATGTTGGTTAATTATAGTATTTTAAGAAAAGAAAGAGTGCAGATTCAGACTCCGTGCCCACGCAAGTCTGAGCCAAACACACAACCTTCCTGAATATCGTTCTTTGAAAATGCTAATTTACTGAAGTACAACTATTATGTCTTCTGTCCCCATTTGAGAGTGTATAGACCTCGTTTCAGTTGCGTCCAAGCAGGTCTCCTTAATCAAATTTGGAAACTGAAATCTACAGGCAGGGATCTCAGGGCAAGGATACTCAGTATCAGAAATTTTCCCTGCATCTCTCCCCACCTTTTTTTTTTTTTTTAAACCATTGGAAGTTAATGCTCAGGAAAGGCAGTAGATGTTCAGAAAAGACTGCCATCCCCCGTGTGATTTCCCAGGCCAGCCAATACATCGACCTTCTTTAAAGAGAGAGTTCTTGCAAACATTTGAAGGAGAGGCTGAGCGTTGCACAAGGCACAGCAGAGCACAGGCCTTCTGTTGCAGCCTAAGAACATCACGCTCCAACAGCAGAAGAAGTTCTTGCAGTTAACCAGAGGCACGCACTTTAGAAGGCGGGCAGCCACCTGTAAGGAACGAGCAAGTTCCACAAGGGTCTTCCCTTGCGTGTACACTCTAAAGCGCTTATGAAAATACATTTTGGAATCACATTCAGTCTTTTCCCTGGTAAATACAGATTTCTCCATTGGTTAAATCTGCAGTGGTGATTTAGAGCACTTATAGATAGGCACTTGGGGCAAATGGCCTGATGGCTGACTCCTTAATCATCTTATGCAGTTAGCAGTTTTCACTGCCTGTCTTGGCTTCCTGCCTTGCCTCAAAAACATTACTACTAACATGAGCATGATTTATAGGTGATCTCTCTTTAATAGGTGGGAGAATGTGATGTAATTGAGAGGACCCTGGACTGCAGGTCAAAGGAGGTTGATTTATTCCTAAACCTGCAGCAAATTACTTTTGAAGCTGTTAAATCAGTTATGGCAACTGCTCTTTTTCTCGGTTTCTTTATCTGTAAAATGAGGGCATTGAATGAGAGGTGTAGTCACCCATAACCTCTAAAAAACATCTTCCCATTGAAATCTTCTGTGCATATTCACGCGCTCCCCACCTGCAAGATACTGTTTTTTATGTTTAAAAAATACAGAGCTATAGATCATGAATACTCAGTCTCTAACAGACACTTTGTAAAAGTAACTAGAGAATTGTTCAAAACATATATGTAGAGGGCCAAGAGACTGTATTTGTATATGTGTAGCGTGTTTATGTTCATCTCTATGTGTGTGCATGTATGCATGCACACATATAACATGCATATATAATTCTCTGGTTGTCTTCTTTCATTTATGTTTTCTATTTGTGCATACAGTCCTAAAGAAAGGCTTTCTCTTTTGCAAGTGATCATTCTGGGCATTCACAATTTTGCAAACCCCAATCCCCTCCTTTGGCAGCAGGAGCCAAATTCTTTGCGTACATCATCCAGTATAACACTAATATGCTAGCAATAACTACTTGTCGATCTCATATTTTAAGAGAAAGCATTTATATGCAAATGGTTTTTAAATAATCCATTGTTTCTGGAGAGAATTGTGAGGTGTTACGAATTTAACTTCAAATTTATTACAATGAATACTCCATACAAGCAGGAATTATGATCCGCTCTGTGGAGTGTTGTGTCCTCAGCCTCCAGAAGAGTGAGCTCCATGAATATTGGTGAATAAAATATATAATGTAGCTAAGTTTGAAGATGAGAAATAAAATAGAAGTAAATGGTGAGGCAGGTCAGTTATGCTGGGTTTCATTCTCTTTGCTGAACTCAAGAGTTAGCCAGGTTGAGATTTCTCTAACGTGGCATTGGACGTGACACCTTCAGTCATGACACACTCCGCTCTCCAGTCGCTGATAGCTGTCTGCTGCACATCCACTTCCTCTGCTATGAGCTGTTCGCTGTTCTTCCTCTTTGCTGAGTGACACCCTTTTATTACCTCCAAAAGAGCCGAGATCTCCTCCATCACCATGTGTCTACTTAGCCAAGGAGCCCTTTAGTATGGATTAGCAGCTTATGGAAACATTAGGTTGATGTATAGTTGAGTATTACAAGCCATCAAAGTGACACAGAGTAGGAAAGAAATGGAATTAACTTTGGCAAGGAATCAGGAGAAGTTGGGACAAATCAGAGTTCTATTTACTCAGTGACAGCTCTTCCTGATGACATTTTTTTTTCCAGAAAAACAAAGGAAAGTTATATAAAGTATTGGGAGAGCACCAACTTCTTGTTAATCTGGGAGAGTGGCAAGTACAAATTGTTCATTGTTACAAAAATAACCCAGTTTTTTTGGTTTGAGAAAACTTTTTATATGGTTTTCAGAACCATGTACCATATTCAACTCTGGTATGATAGTTAGGGATGTTTTAGCTGTACTTCCATCTTAAGTTAAACCTCAAATTTTAATTACGAACATAGTTTACAATAATCTATATACATTTTTTTCAGGACCTGGTCATGTGCCAGCTCTTACAGTGTTTGCCTCTTCCTGTCTTGTCTGTTTTGCTTATGGCTGCATCTGTTTAAGTGGGGCGGGGAAGAGAGAAGCCTCTGGTCCATCTTTGGGTATGGAAAGTCAGACAGGTTCCCCAACCCCAGCACCTTGGTGTACACTCTGGAATGCATTGCTGCTACATGATTTCTATTCTTTGGGAGCTTTCACAGGCTTCCAGGTCCAGGAACTGGATGGATGCTCTCCATACCTCAGCTTCCATGAATTCATCTCCAAGTCTCCTCTGCTGCCATTAGACTCTGCTGATGGGGTTTTGAAACAGTAAGGTTCATTAGGAATAGATTCTGGTAGTTTTCCAGCTATGCTTTCTCTACTGAATGTACCAGATTAGAGTCCTCCTCTGAACCCAAGCTGAAGGCTGGATTCTCCAGAATGTCACTGAATTCCATTTAGCACTCCTGCCTCTTACCAAGGTATGGAGACAAGTACAGTAGTTATGGACAAGACCCCTGGAGACATGTCCACAGGGATCGAACCATACTTGTCTATTTCCTCCTGTGGCACTTTGGGAATCACTCAAGGTCTCTGTCCCTCTGTTTCTTTATTTCATAATGGCCCTGTCATAATAGCATTCTGATGAATGAATAAAAATATGTGACACATGTAATTACTTTATAAATGTTACTATATGACAGTTCAAGAAAGAAGGGGCACTTGTCTGATGCTAATAGTGGAAAGAAGACTTACATGGTCCTCAAAGAACGTGACCTGGTTAAGGGATAATAAATGATACATTACTTATTAGACAGAAGGGCTCCCAAAAATGTACCTTCTCAATTACTATCACTGGGTCTGAAATTAATATCCTGCTTAATACAGACTTTCTGAAGTGCATGAAAGAATGATTTTTAAATGGGTAAAATGATAACATAAATTTAAATAATTAGAATATCCTGAGCATGATTTAAATCTTTCATAGCTTGGTAGTCTCTGTATGGTGCTCATGTTACTTCAGTGTCATTATTATGAACATTTTCTTTCTTACCAAGTACTTACTTTAACACATGACATGTGGTCAATAAATGTTTGTGGGTAGAATTAATAGATACAAATGGACGTCAAAATCATTATATTATTGTAGATGAATAAAATACTATTTTACTGCTTAGAATATTGCCATTAAAAGATTTTTGATCCCAAAGAATGTCTTTTCCATAGAGATGGTGGGGTGATTGCTTGGTATTATGCAGCGAAGTTATGTTAGGACAGAAATACATACCTACTGTATTAAGCTGCAAACTAGGGTGGTCAGATAAAGTACAGATGCCCAGTTAAATTTAAATTTCATATCAACAATGAAAGTTTCACTGGACAAGTATGTATCTCATACTGAATTATTTTAGAATATGTATTACCCAAATGAGTAATGTTTAGTATATCACAAATATTGAATGGGATATGTTTATCTTAAAATAGTATTCATTGTGTATTTGAAATTCACACTTAATTCAGCACTTTGTATTTTTATTTGTTAAATCTGCAAACCCTATCTTAAAACCCAACTTATCTCCCACAATCCATTTCTGTTAAGCCTCCCTCTATGGCCGACATTGTCTGAGATGTTTTTAGGCACATTGGGCATTAAATTCCCTGCCTGGGGTACTGTACCTTCTTTTGCTCCCTATATGTGGACAAACCCAGTCGCTGCTGCACTCTTCCATCACTCTTTCTCGTTTAGCTCTTCCATGTGCTTTATCATCTATGATCCTTCTCCCAAATTCCAATCCTGCAAATTTCTTTGTCAAGACTCACTGTCACCTCAGACTCTTTCATTTGTAAACTAAACTATCTTTCCTACAACTCCTGTTCCTTCACCTTTCATTTCCCTATTTTTAAAACTCAATAACCAATTTCCCAGCCATCAGACCTGCCCAACCATAAAATGACTGCAATGTCTCCCTATCCTTCCTTGAAGCTACATCCTATCAATTCCTTGGTCTTGTTGTCCCTTTTACCAAAGCATTTTCCCAGCCCATCCTTTACATTGCCAAATACCTGAGTCTAGAAGCTCACATTTCCTCATTTTCAGACCAATATGATTCTTTCCCGATAGCTCCATCTCTCCCTCCTTTAGGCGATTCTGTCAAGCGCATACCTGGGTTAATGTCTCTAAAATACAAAGCTTTCTGACAAGAGAAATGAACATTTTTGCATAAGCAATTGGCAGTAAAGAAATTACAGATGCCCAAGAACCATACGAAAAGATGTTCAAATTCACTAGTGGCTCAGGGGAACGCATATTAAACTAATAATGAGACATTTCTCTATATCTAGGACACTGAAAAGAAATAAGAAGGAACAGTGACAGGTGGTGCCGAGAAGGATGGAGAGAAAGGGTCCTCTCATGTACTGCATGTAGAAATGTGAAATGATAATTTTTAAAGCAATCTAGTATAGTCCAAAAAACTTAAAAATGCCCATGGGTTTTGACACATCAGAAGAATGCAACTCTTAGCTATTTCACATAAAGGAGTCTAATATTTAAACACATAGCAAAGGCATTTGCTACAGAGGGCTTTGAAACTGAAAATAATCAAGAAACAAAATATTATTGATAAAAATGATTATCAAAAAATAAGAAAAGGGTCAAATAATCGTTAAACATATTACATTGCCATTAAAGAATAGTGTTCCCATCACAGGAGTTGATTAAAATGAATTTTCATACTGGGTTTTATAGTACATGCCTGTAATCCGAGCTACTTGGGAAGCTGAAGCAGGAGGATCACAAGTCCAAGACCAGCCTAATAGCCTTAGTGACACCCTGTCTCAAACAGACAAACAAGCAAATAAATAAATAAAAGGGGCTGGGTATGTAGCACAGAATTCCCTGTGTTCAGTCCCATGCACAGAAAAAAAAAAAGAGAGAGAGAGAGAAAGAGAAAAGAAAGAAAGAAAGAAAGAAAGAGATTTCCATGCATGAGAAAAGTTACAGAATGTCTATATATACACACATATATATATATACATATATATATACACATATATACATTTATATACATATATAAGGGCTGGGGATATAGCTCAGTGGCGCAGCACATGCCTGGCAAGCACAAGGTCCTGAGTTTGATTCCTGGTACTAAGCAAACAAAGATATATATGTATATGATCCCATCTAATAGTGACCTAACTCACTTGTGTATCGTATCTGTTATGTATATTTGTGCACACATATATACCTTTCTATGAATATCAAAAACATAGAAGCACAGAACTATACTCTAAACTAGTGGGAGTGAGGAAAATTGGTCTGAAAATAAGGAAATGTGAGCTTCTAGACTCAGGTATTTGGCAATGCAACATGTGAACTTTATATAGTATGATACAACTTTTAGTGGTTCTTATTTGTTTATAAAATAATAAGGAATATTTAGAACTTACCAGCTGGCCTCTGTCCATTTTCTTGACTTTATGTAACACTGTTTTGTACAAGAACTTTCCATTCAAACTCATCTGATTTTCCTTTTTCCTTTTTTGATGGAATTGAAGTTTGAACCCAGGGTCTTTACTCTGAGCTATATCCCCAGTCCTAATTTTATTTTTTATTTTGAGACAGGATCTTACTAAGTTGCCAAGACTGAGCTCGAACTTGTGATTCTTCTGCCTCAGCCTCCCAGAGTGCTAAGATCACAGGCATGGGCCACCACACCCAGCCCAAGTTGATCTTTTTTACTAATGTTTCCATTGGTGTTTGCTTCCCTACTTGCTCCCACTCTACACTTAACCTCCACACTCCCCCAGGTAATCGTCTCTCCTTTCATCTACTGGCTTAAGAAATCTCCCAGATTGCATTTGCCTTGTGAAGAGTTCATCATTCTCTTGGGTCTTCCTTTTTATATCTTCTCTGTACAAGTGTAGATCAGTTCCACAGTGAGCATTTATTCAGTATCTGCTAGATCTCCTACCAGCTCACTAGTGCAGTGTCCCATTGACCACTGAGCCTAACTGACTTGCCCCATGCCAAATGTCATTTTATTTATTTATTTTTCATTAAACCATACTTGCTATATCTTTTTTTTTTTTTGTATGTGAAAGAATGCCATCTGCTGCCCTGTCTCTCTTAGATGCGTGATAAGATGGGTGTGTCTGGACCTTATTTCTGTCTTGCTTCCTGTGCTTCTGACCTTTCATTTATTTCAACTGTGTAGTGGAGACAGTTGATACAGCTCCAGTGAATTCTAATCTAGACAGGGGTTAGATATATGTCATTACCATTAGCAAGAACCTGCCCTGCATAGGCACCATGCTGAGCAGAGTGTGTACAACAACTAAGCAAGCAATGTTTTGTGATTAGCCTTTTCCAGTTGGTGTAGAAAGGTCAGGCAAATTGCTCTGGGTCAAATGGCAGGTTAATGGCTGCAATGGACTGAATGTTTGTGTCTCTTTGAAATTCATATGTTGAAACCTAATCCCAGTGTGATGGTATTTGGAAGTGGGGCCAGCAGAAGATAGTAATGAAGATCATGAGGATGCAAGCCTCACAAATGGGGTTAGTAACCAAGTAGGAAGAGACCTGAGAGCTAGTGAGCTTTCCTGATGTGCCACGTAAGGATACAAGGAGGAGTTTGCAGCCTGCAATACAGAAGAGGGCCCGCACCAGAATCAATGATGGTGACACTCTGATCTTGGACTTCCAGTCTATAGAACTGTGAGAAATAATTTTTTGCTCTTTATCATCTACCCAATCTATGATACAATACTTGATAATTACAGCCCAAACTAACAAAGACAGTGGCATAGTCAGCTTCCAAACTTGTGTTCCTTTCCATGACCTTCTTCAGTGAAGAGCTAATTTCAGCCTCAGAGTAAGGACACAGAACAGTGTACAGTAGTACCCTAGAATAGAAGGAGGAGCCACATCCAAGCAGAGAGAGCATAGGACTCTGGGAAAATACAGTTACAGCTGGCAGGGGTCCCCACAAGGGCAAGAATGCAAGCCAGAATCTGGGAAATCATTATATAGGTGGTCTTCCTTTTGCTCTATAGTCAGTATCTTCTTCAATAAATTTTAGGGCCACTTGGAAATCTTTGTATGTATTTATGTTGTGTGTATTTGCCTCTTCTCTCTGACCTCTCTTTGTGCCTACATCTCAATACCATTGAATCCACAATGTCTTTCTGGATCTTCCAGACCCAGTTGTTTCCCAAGTTTAGTTACTACTAAGAATGACAGTAAACTCATCCTGGCGACTCTTTTAGTCCACATCTGTCTATTGCTTCAGGTGTGTGCAAGACTGCTTATCATGCACTTAAATGAGCACAAAATAATGTCCTCATTCAGAAGAGATACATCTCAATTTATTTGCAGTGCACCTCTGATTTTTAACTACCCTGGGAATTTCAGAGAGGAAAATCCTGCAGCTGACAGGCCCAGATTTTCTTTCACTTTCCCAATAGGTACAGTACCTATGAGTTGTGGTATTCACACAGGCCCAGCATGCTGCCAGCAGGGATCAAAGATAGAGTCAAAAGAGTCAGAAATAGCAAAAATCCAATTCTGATGCCTTTGCAGCTTGCAGTCATTTAGCATTTCATCTTCGGGAATGTCCCAGGGTGCATACAGGAGGCGTGTGCATTTAAGTTTTGACCCTTGGCTGCCCATCGTTTCATTCTTTTCTGGAGTATACAGAAATTCACACTATTAATCAAAGAGGCACATGTGAGGTCATTGATAAGCAGACAATAGACTGAGTAACCTGACCAAATTGTTTTAAATTATTTCTGACTCACAATTACCACATCTCTGTCCTTTTGCTGTCCCTTATCCTCACCTGCCCCTTCAGTAAATCCTGTTTCCATTCCTGCTTGATGAGATCAAAATATCACAAAATTATCCTTTCTTAGAAAAGTATTATCTTTTTTTTTTCTTGAAATATCAAAGAAGTCAGTGTGCTCTCAGAAACACCACATATCAAGAGACCGGGTTCTCTGGTCCTCATTTGAACTTTCTGAGGTTCCTGCAATGCCGACTTAAAGTTCAGTTAGTTTGATGTGACGACTTTGAGTTTGGCGTTTAAGGCACTATGAAATAAACATCAATACAATGCTGGCTCTTGTTTCATTTGAACTATTAAGCCCTCTAGGGCAGACTCTGGCAAATCTAGAAATCTGAGTTTCACCGATTACTGAACTTTAAAGAAGGACTGAAGCTATGGATTAAGGGAGTCTGAGTTTCAAAAACTGCATCAAACTTAAACATTTCAAGCTCCTCATCAGCATTTCCTCAGCCACCCCTGGTGACAGGTTGGCCCCCACTAGAACTCAGTCTGCAGCCTGTGTCTATTTTTCCAGAATTATAGGTTGCCATGGTTACAGTGGCTTCTGGAAATGAACTTCATAATTGCAGCATATTGCATATAAACAGCTGGATTCCCTCTTTCAATTTCACTCTGAAACAATGAAGGCCCAAGAAAATGGGCTTGTATTTGAATCATTGACATGTTAAAGACCATTATACTGGGAGTGAAGCACCATGGCATCAGGAAACTTGAAGAAATGATGATGTCAAATTCCTGAGGTGCTATATATGTAGATGAATATAAAATGTATATGTGTGATTCCACATACACAGAATCAGAGTACTTTAAAAGCCAAAAGGTCCTTCCCTTAAAGACACATTCATCTAACTCCTGTTTTGCAGGATATCGAACAGAAACCCAGAGGAAGAGAGTAGGGTCACATAGAAAGTCCCGTGTAAGATTGGGTTTCCAGAACAACCTGGTACTAGGGATAGAGCTCCAGTTTGAGAAGCAGAACCTCCAGCTTACATTCTGGTTGCACTATGAGTTCATTCCTTGGTCTCCAGGTATTATTAAATTTGATGTTCAATTTATAGTCTATAAATTAAGGAAGTTAGGAAAGTCATCAGAGTATGTATTTACCAAAGTTATCTCTCAACGAAAGTAGTGGTCCTTTGTGAAGCAATGATTATTTGCAGTCTCTCTTTCAAATACCTGCTGAACTAGACCTCTACAGACTTCTAAGCTTTCCACACTGTGGTCCACTTTTAGGAAACACACTGATTCTGACTGTTAAAATTACTATGAGGAAAGTGAGATATTAATGGCTGTTACCATGAGGCGAATAATGGTTGATCAAACCTGTCGATCATTTAATCAGTGCTGAGACGCAGATGGGTAAGGAGAGTGTTCCCTTTGGAAAGGAAAGTTGCTTGAAAGAAGTATCCATCTTGGTGGTTTGTAGGAGACCCAGACCAAAACTGAGTTCACATGATCGAAAGATTAGGAGGAGTGTCCAGAAGTGGCAGAAAAAGGAAAAGTAGAAACTCATCTTACTGCATGAAGGGCATTTTCTTTTTTTCTTTCCATTCATTCATATTTTCACCTATGTAAAAAAGGCTCAAAATACTTCCATGAAAATTTACATACAGGATGATAATGCTGCCAAAGTAATAATTAAAAAATAAAAGAAGCAAAATTGACCATACGGAGCTCTCGATGGGGAGCTATTTCTTTGTCCTACCTGGATCTTGCACGGTAACATCCTGGTTCAACTGTGAGTAAAATCTCAGAGGCCAGAGTTCTTGCTCTTCAAAGCTGAACAGCCTGCCCATTCCCTCTGCCCCATTAAGGTGTGATCTTGCACAAAGTTAGCCTGCTGTGCAATACTGTGTCTGATGAGGAGAGAGGGATTCATTCTCTGGCTTGGAAATGGACTTTGTGCTTCAGGCAGCAATTGTTTTCCAGAAGACTAGAAGAGAGTGAGTCTTCTGGGGAGGAATTTGCCCCTCTAATAGAGCCCCTAATTTACTTACTTTACAAAACAATACCAATAAGAATAAATAAGTAAGTGCACAATTGAAGAAAACTTTTCTTTAACTTCCAGGGCCTTGCCTGGGGCTAAGACAGACCATTAGCTGGAAGCAAATGTCCTCATAGTCTGCGAACACTCATGTGATCGCTTGTACACAGAGAGAGATCTTCCTGTCCCTTAAGTTGGTGTAAGTCTCATTCTCTATTTTTTCAGCTTTCATCATCTACATATTTTCTGATATCCCTATTACTGATGTTTTTAGCATCCAACTATCTCCTAAAACAATGCCTCTCTATGCGCAAGTTATCCTTTTAGCTTCAAATTTCTATACTTTTGATTTCCTTTCTAAATTATATTTTCCCTGAAATATAAGATGCTCTTTGAGATGAACAACTGGGTCCTTCCTATTTTGAATTCCTAGCACAGGATGTAACCCTCAGTAGCTATTTGTTGACTTTTTGATATTTTGCTATACTTTGGAATTTTAATACCTGGACTTGAATACAAATCACTTGTTCACTATTTTTTAATTGAGTATCTATTATGTGTTGCTAATTTTTATTGATGAATACTTTATTTCTTCAAAATTCTTTGATTCAGGAACAAAAGCTAAATTATAATGGCACATTGAGAAGAAGGAATATTTTGGTGACAGAGGGTGTTTGAGTTTTTACTATGCTTTGCATAGAAAGTGTGACCTCAAGCTTTGCATTTCTCTGGACTTTTCTTTTCTATTTACATGTGGGAAGTTTCTGGATTTGTTGCGGGGAGAAGAAGGAATTTTGTAAATTTTAATATAAGCTTTTCTAGTCTCTATTTTCAAAGCTATGCTAAAGAGCAGGAAGATCTATGGATACAGAGCTTCTAACTAAAATGGTTTTTCACAATTCATTGTCCAGACACAAGTCAGCAGATCGGGTGATTGTGGAGAGAAGTGGCACCCCTGACAGGACTTCTCCTGAGAGAACTCTGCATTTTCTTCTCTTATGTAATCCTTATCCACTCACCCAGGGCTGTCATTCCTGCCTCTGTGTCCTCAAGAGCCAGCACAGCCAGCACGGTGACATTTTAATAATAATACTTTGTACTTATACAGCAACTGTCATCCAGTGATCTCAAAGTACTTTCCCTGAGATTAACTCATTAATCCTTGCAAGGATAACTGACTTTCCCAAGGTCATAGTACAGTGAATGTCAGGGGCGGGCGAGAGCCGTGAGTTTCTCCACTCATATCAAAGCTTCCAAGGCTGTGTACCTGCCTGCCCTGCACAAAACGTCGTTCGGCACAACCCAGACTCACAAAGCCACCACGAATCTGTAATTGCACATTTGGGCCTTCTATGAAAATCTTCCTGCTTTACTGGTCCAGTGGCCAGACATCTCCATTTAGAATATTTCCATCCACAGCAGGACATAGGGAAGTTCTTGGGAGGCTCGGAGATGGCTGGAATACACCACCATGTAGAATGGGCCCTTGCTTCTTGGGTGTGGTGGTAGCTACTCACAGCTCTCTCATCTTAAAAGACAGACCCAGTGCACCTGTCACTAGGCTGCCCAGTCGAGGGCATTGGGGCAGGACGGCTAAGAGTGTGGCTGCCCACTCACTTCAGAGTGGAAGAAACTGCAAGCACCAGAGGTTTAGGCCACCACGGAAGGGGCTTTGAATAGCAACTGATTCTTGAACACTGGGATGGGACCTAGGAGGAATGAGTTTTGAGGCAGCACAGCTGAGAACACTGAGCTGGGGCTCCCAGACTAAAACTCCATCCTCCCCTCCACCTGATGATCAGGTAGGTGCCTAGGACCAAGGCAAAGGTAAGAGCTCTGAGAGAAGTATATATGCAAGAATTGGAGGATACTGAGTTTGAAAGCTCAGATTTAAACATTCAAAAAAATTGAAACAAGGTCCTGTGGGAGTGGAGGAAAGGGGCTGGGAAATATCTGGATTAACCTGTGTGCCCAGGGTCTGTGTGTGTGTGTGTGTGTGTGTGTGTGTGTGTGTGTGTGTGTGCTGGGGATTGAACCCAGGCCCTCACATGTGCTAGGGAAGCATTCTACCACTGATTTACATTCCTAGCCCCCTGGTTAGTGTCTTGACTGCCAAAAGCTTAATTGAAAATACTAGGGCCATCTTCTAGGTCTGTTTACTGGGGAAGGAGATTATTGCAGAGAAGATCAGAGCATCTTAAGCATTTCTGAATCACTGTGGATCAGCTAATAAGCAATGTGGGATGCACCGTTAGGTGAGGACGGAGTAAAAGATAGAAAATGGGACAGTCATTCTTAGTCCAGTCCTATGTTCAAGAAAATAAAATTAACAATGCAGAGTAATTGCCCATGAAATTTTTTTAATAGACGAAAAGATTTCAGAAGAAATAAAAAAGTTACTGCTGTGAGAAAAGCTCCATGGAGTAGGCATTTAAACAGAGCCCTCACAGGTGAATTATATTAGGCATAGGGAATTTAAAAGAGTGAAGGGTTAATACTAAGTGCTATGTATTATGCCCCTACTGTGTGCCAAATTGTGTGCATTAGCTTCTGAATTTATGCAGGTTTAATCAAACAATGTATTGAGTGTTTAAAAATTATTACAATAAAGTCATACTGCATTAATTTCCCTCAAAATATTTCCTCTTATTTCAGAAAACATTTATCCATGATTTTTGCCACTTTCTGAAGCAGTTGTGGAAGTCCTCTTTCATGCATGCTCTTTTGGTGTCCTCAATTTATTCAAATCATTTCTGGCAATTTCTGTCAAATTAGAACATTATGGTGTGTCCTCACCCACCTTGTTCCCTGGGTTTGGCGCCATGCCACTTCTGGTTCTTCTCTGAAGTCAGAATGACCGTGAAGGTAAATGTTTTGAATCCATCCAAGACATCCAGACCATCAGGACAGCCAACCAAAGACACAAAAAAGGATTTCCAGCACTGCTTCAGAAAGTGGCAAGAATGACGGGATAAGTGTGTTCAAAGTGAGGGGGAATAATATGAGGGAGATTAATGATAATGTGTCTTTTACTGTAATAATATTTTTATAACTTAAATATTTACCTTATTTTTGATCACACCTCATGCAACATAAAATCAAGGTTTAATTAACTTTATTTTTAAAATTAGTATATGTTTCCAATACGTAATAATTACATTTGTTTGGGCAAGTTGACACATATACGGATCACATGCGAGGTGATCAGTTTTGCTTGCCTCTCCCCCTCCCTTCTCACCCTTCCCTGATTACCTTCCCAGCTCCAAAAAATCTGCTTTCTTATTTCCTAACATCTATCCTTTATTTGCCACTTAAATTGTTTGTATTTTGGATTTCTCATATAAAAGAAACCATGTAGTATTTAACAGTCTGTCTGATTTATGTCACATAGGGATATAGTCTCAAAATCCATCAATTTTCCTATAAATGACTCAAATTTTTTCTGCTTTATGGTTGAGTAGTACTCCATTGTATATCTCTACCACATTTTCTTTAGATATTCATCTATTGATGGCGATATAGTCTGCTTCTACAATTTAGCTGTTGTGAATTGTGCTGCTATGAACATGAGAATCACTGTAATAGGACAACTTTAACTCTTTTATATCCAGGAGAGGTCTAGCTGGGTCAAATGGAATTTCTATTTTTCGTTTCTGAGAAATCTCTGTATTGACTTATGTAGTGATTATACTAGTATACAGCCCCACTGATGATGTAGAAGTGTTCTTATTGCCCACAACCTAGAAGGCATTTGTTAGTCTTTGAGTCCTTGATAAAGCCACACTTACTGGAGTAAGATGGAATCTCAGTGTTGTTTTCATTTGCATTTCTCTAGTATCCAAAGATGCTGAGTATTATTTCAATGTACTTATTGTCCATTTATACATCTTCTTTTGAGGAATGTCTATTAATTTCAATTGCCCATATGTGAATTGGATGTTTTTCGAGGTCTAATTTTTTTAGTTATATATATATTCTAGATATAAGTCCGTCCTCTCTGAGTAGCTGGCAATTTTTTTCCCATTTTATAGATTATATCGTCACTCTGTTGATTTTTTCTTTTGCTGTACACAAGTATATTAATTTAACATAATGCTATTTGTTGATTCTTGGTATTACTTCTTGTGCAATTGGTGTTCTGTTCAGAAAGTTCTTGTCTATGTCGTCAAGAGTTTTATCATTTTATCTTGCAACAGATTCAGGATTTTGGTTTTTATATCTAGGTCATTTATGGATTTGGATTTGACTTAAATGCGGAGTAAAAAAAGACACATCTAGATTCATGGTTCTGCACATGGATGACAAGTTTTCCCAGCACCGTTCATTAACAAGGCTATCTTTTCTCCTGTATTTGCTTTTGGCTCCTTTGTCAAAAATCAAATGTCTAAAAGCATATCGAACTGTTTTTGTGTCTTCTATTCTATTCCACTGGTCTAAGTGTCTATTTTTGTGCCAGTACCACGCTGTTTTTATTACTGTAGTTTAGAAACAAGGCATTATCATCCCCAGTTTAAGTTAATGGAACAGACTTACAAAAATACTAAGTGATTAAGTAAAGGTTGTAGGGAAACTAAGTAGTAGATATAGTACTCATATTCACCTGTCCAATATGTATCTGATGTTCTTTACTCATATCGTAACTTCTCTCTCTTATTCTGAAATGTGGTACAAAAGTAAGGAAAAATGCAAACCGCACAGTATGAGGCTGGATCCCCAACCTGGTGCCTTATCTGGGACATAGCCCAGAACAGAATCAATAAAGTTAGAAATGAAATTTGAGGTAGCCGTGAATGACTAGTGCAGGAAATTGGATTTCATCTAACAGACAAATGGTCTTCAGTTTTAAGGAAGAAAGTTTCCAGAATGCTGTGGTTGGAGCTTTAATCTATGGGCAACATGGACTGTGGCTGGGGACAGAAGGAGTCCTGGGAAGAGGTTATTGTAATTGATAGGCTAGTGGTCACACCTTCACCCACTCTTGGTAACAGGAGATATAGGGGAGAATCATTTTAAAAGAGTATTCAAGAGGATATTTTGACTGCAAGAAATCACTGTTGCAGACCAATGCAGGAAAAGAATCATTTGGGCCTCAAGACCATGAGAGTCTCCAGATACCTGATTTGGTCCTTTAAGGGAGCAAAGTAGCCTGAAAACATCATCATGGGTTTCTGTCTTAAGGATGTTTTGGAGTAAAGACCTCCATCTCCTTTCTTAGGACCTGATCCCCATATGGGATCAGGGCTATTTGACCCAGACTAACAACAGTCTTTCTGGATTTCATTTATGCATTCTTATTTCCTAAAGTTGGCCAGTTGGGGAAATTCGGTATTGCATTAAGTAGTGGTCTGCAATCCAACATTCAGCAGCTTCTCAGGAAGAAAAGATTTTAAGACTGCAAGACTCTCAAGTAATCTGAATGTGTCTGGGAGGATGGCTGTAGGATTACAGGGACTCTGGGAAGGAAATCAAAGAGTGGATATGGAACTCGGGGTAGGATAAAACTAGGTAAGTGGATATGGAACTTAGGGTAGGGTATGGCTAGGACATCTTATCCCAAATGAATCTGCATATCAATTGTCCTACTTTTACCTGCAGTTAATAGCCCATTTCCTTTCCCTAGGCTGCTGATCTGCTTATTTCTCTTTCCCTCTCTGAAGAGAAAACCCAGACACTGTCATATAAAAGAGGACTGGAAGGTGAGGAGGGATCACGATGTGTTATGTACATATACCAATTCTCCACAATGAATGGGATCATTATGTGCTGCAAACATTTACTTAAAAAAAAGAAATGAAATAACAAGTGTAACTATGATGCATTGCAAAATGTAACTGTTATGTATTGCAAAATACACTAATAAAAAAATAAACTAATAAATAAGTGGAGATTGGAACTAGTCCACACCTCTGCTCTGTTTAACACATTCAGGATGGGGCCGTAACTCATATGTCTCACTGTCAGGCGGCTTGAACCACTGGTGGTACAGGAATGACTGTGCCATGCATGACTGTAGTGCTTGTATCACCAATGGTACAAGATGCCCAGTGGGACAGTCAGGCATGTACCACCTGTGTCACAAGCTGGCGAGAACATGCTAATTTGGTTCTTGCGAAGGAGAAGCAACAAGAGTTGATAGGCCCAGGTTGTGTGCGTGTGTTTTCTGTGTGGGGGGTCAGTTGTCCCCAACTCTTTATCCCAGATTCACATAAAGAACCATCCAAGCATAATAGCTGTGATAACTCCATGCCAGAGAAGGCTGGAGCTAAAGACTCAAAGCAGTATTTAGAGATGGTAGCAGTAACTCAGCAAGAGGCCCTGGTTTTGGTTGAAGCTGCCCACCTGATTCCTTTGGGAGGCAGAGTCGATGTTCGTGTCCCTGCAGTGGTTCAGGGGAGACTGAATTCTGGATATTAGAGTCTTGGTTTCAGCAAACAACGAGACCAAGAAACGTATTGTAACGTCCGCAGAAGAGGGGTCCGAGAAGGGAGACGCTCCAAGAACCACACAGGCTCTTATGTAAAAGGCACGGGGTTTATTGAAAGGCTACACTAGCGTAGGGTCACCCAGCGAATGTGCTAAGGCGACCACGAAGGGCAGGAGCAAGGGGTTTCTATAGGGTTGGGTATGGTAATGAGGGATAGGCAAGCGAAGTTTTACAGAAGCCAATCGCAAAGAGTTAAAGGGTAATTAATACATTCATTGGTTACTTAGGGGAACCTATAGATAGGGGAGCTTAGCAAACGGGCAACCAATCAGTTTGGAGGAAAGGCTAACAAAGTAGACAAAGGAGCCCGGGCACGGGAATGTAGCCCGCGCGCGGGAATGTAGCCCGCGTGCGGGCTTGGCAACCAGCCAAGTCACATGATTTCCAGGAATTTGCCCTGAGACAGAGTAACAGAAACTTAGTCTAATAGGTTAGAGCCCAATAAGTTAGAGCCCTAATGGCCATCGCATAGTTCGGCCTAACACATCAGAATTACAACTTGTATAACTTTTATATGAATCTTTCAACAAACATAACTTTATGTCACATCAAACTTCACATTCCCCCCTTTTCTTAGGAGAATCTTTAATCTTAAAGATGGGAGTCTTGTTGGAGGGATTGGTATTGTTGTCTAATAACCATAAGTTTGACTGTTGATATTTGTTGTCTAATGAAGGTAGTTATTCGATTTAGCACACATGGTCCTATAGTGACCAGGAGGAGTATTACTAAAAGGGGGCCCACCAGCGGTATCAAGTAAGGGAGGACGCCATCCCATAAACCTCCATAGGGCGTTCTGGTTTCCCTTTCTCTCTGTCATTGTTTTAGACGTTGGTTTAATCTGTCCATGGACTCCTTGACCACCCCTGAATTGTCGGCATAAAAACAACATTTTTCTTGTAAGGCAGCGCATAGTCCCCCTTCTTTCATAAAAAGGAGGTCTAGTCCGCGTCTATTTTGTAATACCACTTCAGACAGGGAGGTTAGAGAGTCCTGGAGGGCTTTTATGGACATTTCTAATTCCTGTAGATCTTGATCAATTACTTTTTGCATTGAATCTATATATTTAGTGCCCTGAATGAGCGCTGCGGTCCCTGTACCCACACCAGTGGCGATTCCCAGGCCAGCTAGAACAGCTAAAGTTAAAGATATGGGTTCTCTCTGGTACCTGGTTGTTGCCTTATCCATGATTTTTTCAAAAGACTCGCTAGAGTAATATGTGATCCGAGGAAACAATTTTACCATTACACAATAGTGAGCTGAATTGTTAAACACCTTGGTAGAGACACAGTGGGTGATTCCAGTGTTACAGGCCCAGCGGGTCCCATCTAGGGGGAGTAAATATCCTGTTGATGTAGAGACATTACGAGTCTGTAGGCACAACTGTCTTATACTTTTTGGAGGTGTCCCTATGCAGATCCCTTTCCCTGAGACTTCAGAAAGGGTGAGGCGGTGATTGCCATTCCAATCACAGGAATCATCTGTCTGTAGGCTTTGGTAAGTGCCATTAATTGCAATGCCCTCATAGTATGGGGGTGCCACAGATAAGCATAGCCAGCAAGATTGTGTTAGGTCACTCTGGGTATAATTTAACATCAAATAGGCTCCCAATATAAGATTATATAATCTATCTACTGTTTCAGCTGGCTGCCTGGTTGGGAGCTGGTCTGGCTGGCGTATAAAGTCGGACTCAGTCTGTGAGGATAATGCCATAGCAGAGCTGGACACATTAAATGAGGCAGTGTTCATGGGCATAGGAGTGGGGGTGGTTGTGGCCAATTTAGGGGCTCGAGTGAGTTTGGGTTGAGTCTTGGGCTTTAGGACTGGATTTGGGCCAATTGCAGCCTTCGGTTTTATGTCTTCTTTTTTTATGAGAATAAGGCTTCCCCGGTTATGCCCGTAATGGTGTTGTTTCCATAGTCTAAAGCCCCATGTTCGCCCTGTTAGCCAGCCAGGGTCATTTAAACTTCGGGGCTTGAGGCAGAAGTTACAATTGAACGGGCAGGACCCAGAAGTCCCTTTTTTCCATTCCCCCTGTAGATATCGATCAGGAGATGGGGGTTTCCAGCCTGTGGCTATTGTCTCACAACCCCAATAGGGACAATAATAGGACCGTATGTCGTTGCAATAGCCCCTGCCAGGGTTAGAGGCGGGACACATGTATATATGGTTGTCGCGACAGTCAGGCTTAACTGTATAGGGGCCACGAAGTAAGTGACAAGGTGACATGCACAGATTAGGCTCTCCGGGGCCCTCCCAGGCTAGAAGGGTGCGGTGGTCTTCCCAGCTAAATATTGTCCATTTCCACGGTTGGTGTATATTATGTCCCATACAGAGGGACAGCAACCCATTTAGTATTAACCAGTACATCTTAGACAATTAAGGACACTCAATCCGGTTACAGTAATCAGGTAAGTTAGGATGAAAACAACTTTTTGGGGGAATTCCCAGTGTTGTTCATGTAAAACAGTCCAAAAGGCTATAGCAAAAATTAGAATCAGAAGAGCAAATACAATTATAAATGCCAACGGATAACAATGCATGGAGCAGTCTTACGGATTGCGGGTAAGCTTGATCTTAAGAGGGTCTTGAGTCTTTTGGAGGATCCAGGAGTCGGTCTCCGACGGGGGAGCTGTGGGCTTGAGGTGTGAAGCGTGTATCCAGGAAGCAATGCCGTCCACTTTAACAGCTGTGGGGGTTGTCAACAGCACCTGGTATGGTCCCTTCCAGCGTGGTTGGAGAGTTTCAACCTGGTGTTGACGGACAAGCACCCAGTCTCCAACCTGGTATGGATGGGGAACAAGGGTGTCTCCCGGTTGATAAGCCTGGGAGAGTTGTGTCCACAGTGTCCGTCGGACCTGGTCAAGAAGCAAGAGTCTATCAGCGAGGGGGGTAGGCAGGGCAGCATTGTAAGGCCAGTTGTTGAGGTCCTGTATTGGTGGAGGTGTCCCGAACAGGATTTCAAAGGGAGTTAGGTGTGGGGATACAGAATAGGGGGTATTTCTAGCTCTAAATAGGGCAAAAGGTAGGAGCATGGTCCAATCTTTATGACCGGTCTCTAGAGCCAATTTTGTTAACGTCTCTTTAATCATCCTATTCATTCTTTCTACTTGTCCTGAACTCTGGGGTCTATATGCACAATGTAATTTCCAATTTATCCCCAGGATCTTGGCCACTCCCTGACTTACCTTGGACACGAATGCCGGCCCATTGTCTGACCCGATTACCTTAGGCAGTCCGAATCGAGGAAATATTTCTTCTATTAACTTTTTTACTACTACTTGGGCTGTTTCGGTCTTCGTAGGAAATGCTTCAGTCCATCCAGAAAAGGTGTCTACGAACACTAGTAAATATTTGAATCTACATTTTGTGAACTTAATCTCAGTGAAATCCACTTCCCAGAATTGTCCAGGTTTAGTCCCTCGTAATCTTTTTCCTCGTGTTACGGGACAGGGGTGAGCATTAATCAGTTGGCAAGCTTTGCAGGAGGTGGCCACTTGTTTGGCCAACTCCGAGATTTTGAACAATGGGAAATGGTTGGCATATTGTTTGGCCACCAGTGTAAGTTTCTTAGCCCCCAGATGAGTTAGGCGGTGGGCCTTTTGTAGAAATTCTCTCAGGTCGGATTCTTTTATGAGTGGAAGTGGATCAGCTTTGGCCAACTCTCCCTCTGTAGAATCAGGAGTTTTTAAAAGAAGTTCAGTAGGCCCCGACAATGCGGCTTGCTTAGCCGTTTTGTCTGCAAAGTTATTTCCTCTCACCACTGGATTATCTCCCTTCTGATGGCCATTGCAATGTACAATAGCTAATTTTTGGGGTAACAGGATAGCAGACAAGAGTCTTAATATCTCCTGTTTGTTTTTAATCTCTTTTCCCACCGAAGTCAGCAACCCTCTTTGTTGGTAAATGGCTCCATGAACATGGACAGTGGCAAAGGCATAATGGCTGTCAGTATAAATTGTCGCCTCTTTGCCCTTGGCCAGTTCTAGGGCTGTTGTGAGGGCAATCAATTCTGCCCTCTGGGCAGAGGTGTTTTCTCTGAGTCCCGAGGACCAAATGACTTTGTCCTTTGACACTACCGCCACCCCCGCATGTCTCTTACCGTTTAATACGTAGCTGCTGCCATCAGTGTACCAGGTTACCTCTGCGTCTGGAAGAGGTTGGTCCATCAAGTCGCACCGGATCCCAGATTCTTCAGCCAGAATGTCTTGGCAGGTATGGAGGATGTGGTTGGCGGAGGTAGCGGGGAGCAGGGTGGCCGGATTGAGAGCGGCTGGTGAACCAAAGGTTATTTGGTCCTTGTTTAGCAAGAGGCTTTGATAATGAGTGATCCTAGCATTAGAGAGCCATCTATCGGGTGGCTGACGAATTATGCTCTCTAATGCATGAAGGGCCACAATAGTGAGGTTTTGCCCCAGAGTCAGTTTGTCCACATCTTTAGTTAATAGGGCGGCTGCAGCTATGGCTTTTAAACAGGAGGGCCATCTGCTTGCCACTGGGTCCAGTCTTTTTGATAAGTAAGCCACTGGTCATTTCCAGGGTCCCAATGTCTGAGTTAAAACCCCTCGGGCAACATTTTCTCTTTCTTCTATGTAGAGAGTGAAAGGTTTGTCTATGTTTGGTAAGGCCAAAGCCGGAGCGGACAGCAAAGCCCTTTTAATATTATCAAAAGCCAGTTGTTGTTCTTTATCCCACACAAAAGGAGTCCCTTCTTTAAGGAGTGGGTAGAGTGGCGCTGCCAGGGATGCAAATCCTGGAATCCAGAGACGGCAGAAGCCTGCCGTTCCTAGGAACTCGCGTAGTTCTTTGCGTCTTTTGGGGATGGGAATCTGAGCAACAGTTTGTTTTCTGGCGTCTATAAGCCATCTCTTACCATCTTTAAGCAAATACCCCAGGAAGTGGACTTCCTTTTGACAAATTTGAGCCTTTTTTGCAGAGGCTCGATATCCCATCTTACCCAGCTCCCGTAGTAGGCCCTTGGTCCCAGATAGGCAGCTCGATTTTGTCTCAGCCGCCAGCAGGAGGTCATCGATATATTGAAGGAGGGTTACCTCTGGGTGTCGGGTTCAAAAACCCATCAAGTCTCTATGGAGTGCCTCGTCAAATATCGTCGGAGAGTTCTTGAAACCCTGAGGGAGGCATGTCCAAGTGAGTTGTCCAGATGTGCCTCCGTCGGGATCAGTCCACTCAAAAGCAAATATCAATTGACTGTCTTTATGGAGAGGCAAACAGAAGAAAGCATCTTTCAAATCCAGAACAGTATACCAAGTTTTTGTGGGACTGAGCATCCTAAGCAGGTTATATGGGTTAGGCACTGTAGGGTGTAAGTCTTCTATTCTATTATTTACTTCTCTCAAATCATGAACAGGCCGATAGTCATTTGTGCCTGGCTTTTTAACGGGCAGCAATGGGGTGTTCCAGGCGGATTTGCAGGGTCTTAAGACTCCTAAATCCAGAAATCTTTGGATATGCACCTTTATGCCTTGATGGGCTTCTTTATTAATAGGATATTGTTTGACCCGGACTGGGCTGGCGGTGGCCTTTAATGTGATTACCACCGAGGGTTGTAAGGCAGCTAGCTCTAACCCAGCCGTCTCGGCCCAGGCCTCAGGAAAGTCAGTCATCCAATTCTGGGCTAGGGCAAGCACCTGGGGTTGGTCATGAAGTCGATATTCATCCTCTAATGACAAGGTTAACATGGTTGTCAATGGCTGGTCCACCAGAGGGTTTTGAAAAACAACCTGTGGACCCGTAGGTTCGAACGTTATCTTAGCCCGGAGTTTAGTCAATAGATCTCTGCCCATTAAAGGAGCAGGACATTCAGGTATCACTAGGAAGGAGTGCTGTACAGTTCCTTTTCCTACGTTTACTGTTCTCTGAGTTGTCCATGCTCGATATCTGCTACCATTGGCCCCCTGAACTAAAGACCTCTTGGGAGAAAGAGCTCCAAGTGGTGCTTGCAAAGCAGAATATACAGCCCTGTGTCTACTTCAAAGTTGACAGGGGTCCCCTCCACATTGAAAGTTACCCTGAGTTCGGGGAGGGGATCCGAACCCCATCGCCCCTAATCATCTTCTTCTTCCAGGGCTAGCAAAGTGTGCTTGGAAGTTTTTGACTTTTCTCTCTCCTGTTTTCTCATCAATTTGATACATTCTCTAATGCGGTGTCCCTTTTCTTTGCAATATGCACATTGGTCAGGGTCTAAAGGAGGGCGTCATGGTTTTTTCTTATCTTCCTGTTCCTCACTCTGAGCTGCCTTAGTAACTACAGTGGCCAAGATTTTTCCAAACTCTCTAGCTTGTCTTTTTTCTTTCTTAATTTCTTTTTCCTCTTTTGTCTCCCTTTTAAAATACACTTTTTCTGCTTCTTTAACTAAATCCTGTAGATTAAAAGTAGGTAACCCTTCAGAGCATTGCAGCTTTTTTCTAATATCAGGGGCCGACTGCCCGATAAAAGTCATAGCCACCGTTCCTTGCATTTGCTCACTCTGAGGATCAAACGGCGAATACCTGCGATAAGCCTCCATTACTCTCTCTAGAAATGCCGCAGGGGTCTCTGTAGGCCCCTGAATTACCTCTCTTACCTTAGCCAAATTAGTAGGGCGGCGAGCAGCTGCCCAGAGACCCGCCATTAGAGTCCGGCGATAAATGGACAGATGTTCCCTACCTTGAGGCGAGTTAGGGTCCCAGGTCGGGCGATTCAGGGGGAAGAGATCATCAATGAGATTCTGTAGCGGCATAGGTTGACCATCGGGTCCTGGAACGAGTTTGCGTGCCTCAACCAGGATACGTCCGCGCTCTTCTGTCATAAAAAGGGTACCTAGGAGTTGTTGACAATCGTCCCAGGTGGGCTGATGAGAAAACATCAAAGAATCCATAAGATTAGTTAACTTAGATGGATCCTCGGAGAAAGGAAGATTATTATTTTTCCAATTATAAAGGTCGGAGGTGGAGAAAGGCCAGTATTGGAGAGCTGGCATTTCTCCCCCATTACCATCATCTATAGGTGGCCCATAGGGCCAGAGGAGTAGGGTAACGGCTACGTCTCTATCGCGGGAGTGTGTTCTTCGCGCCGGTCCTTCGTCATCGGAATCTGACGGTGGTGAGGCTGGAAAAGGAGGGGCTGATGGAGGCGGATCAGCCACGGGGGGTGGAGGAGCCCTCCTCGGCGGGACATAATTAGGGGGGGGTCCATGTCCCAGCCAATCAAGTCACCCTGTGACTCGGGCAAAACCGCAGGGCGTGTATGGGCGGGAAGCGCCTTAGGTCCCTCCGCTGGCAGGGGGGACAGAAAGGGTTTTACCCAAGTGGGCGGATTTTCACTGAGATCTTGCCAAACTAGGATGTAAGCTTGCTGGTCAGGGTGCCCCCGAGGGCCTTCTCTGAAGATAACTTCTTTAACTGCTTGGATCAGGTTTGGATTGAAGGAGCCTTCAGGCGGCCAGTCAACCTGAAAAAGAGGCCACTCGGAGCGGCAAAAAGTTATCCACTTCCCCTTATTCACTAGGAGAGATAAATTGTGAGCAGCTTGTTTGACCTCTGACCAGTGGGCCAGTGTGAGGTCTAACGGTCCGGAGAAGATTTGTCCCATTGTTCTGTGGAGAGAATGTAATGGTAACGCTTGCACCAGGGAGTGAAAGAGAGAACAAAAGAGCGAAATGACTCCGATACGAAACACACTCAGCAGTGACTGCTGAAACTAACGGGTCTGAAACCCCAAAATTACTCCGCGGAGTTGGGGCCCAATTAAGGGCCACCCCAAACGAACGGAGAGAGAAGGAAAAGGAAATTCTCTCCCAAACGACACTGCAGCATCAGGCAAATGGAGTCACGAGCGAAGTCAGAACAAAAGAACAAGGTATAGTCGAGAGGCAGAAATATAAAGAAACGGCCGTACTTACCCCAAGAGGCGCAGTGTCGGCCGTTGAAGCCTCTCCCCTGGCCCCTCTTTAGTCCCGGGCAAGCCCCCAAATGTAACGTCTGCGGAAGAGGGGTCCGAGAAGGGAGACGCTCCAAGAACCACACAGGCTCTTATGTAAAAGGCACGGGGTTTATTGAAAGGCTACACTAGCGTAGGGTCACCCAGCGAATGTGCTAAGGCGACCACGAAGGGCAGGAGCAAGGGGTTTCTATAGGGTTGGGTATGGTAATGAGGGATAGGCAAGCGAAGTTTTACAGAAGCCAATCGCAAAGAGTTAAAGGGTAATTAATACATTCATTGGTTACTTAGGGGAACCTATAGATAGGGGAGCTTAGCAAATGGGCAACCAATCAGTTTGGAGGAAAGGCTAACAAAGTAGACAAAGGAGCCCGCGCATGGGAATGTAGCCCGCGCGTGGGAATGTAGCCCGCGTGCGGGCTTGGCAACCAGCCAAGTCACATGATTTCCAGGAATTTGCCCTGAGACAGAGTAACAGAAACTTAGTCTAATAGGTTAGAGCCCAATAAGTTAGAGCCCTAATGGCCATCGCATAGTTCGGCCTAACACATCAGAATTACAACTTGTATAACTTTTATATGAATCTTTCAACAAACATAACTTTATGTCACATCAAACTTCACAGTATATATAATATTGCATCAGCTCATGGTAAGAGGAGGAGCCGTGCTTCCTTTTCTTATAGCCCCCGTCCGCCATCTTCTCCTGCAGGATTGGCAAACAGATGAGATATTGCAAAAGTTTGATTAACTGTTCTTTACATTTTAATGAGAAGATTTGGAAATAATGTTCTCCATAACAGAAATCTTAAGAATTTCAAGCAGTCCTATGGCTAGAAGAAGAGAGATCGAAGAGGTACCTAAACCAGAAAGTCTACTTCAGATTGCGGGATGCCCGTGCTGACCTTCCTTCCCTCTCCTTCCACTGAGATTGCAGCTTCCATTGAGGCCAAGGAGCTGTCACGGATGTGTACGATAGTCTCATTACCAGAGAGAGGAGCTGCGCACTGGGAACCTTCTCAGCCCCCTGAGGCACAGAGACCCAAGATAACAGCGCGACAATGCACCCCCTGCCGGCTTTTATTGTATGCTAATGTAATGGGGCCATCAGTCTGAAGGCTGTCTGTGCATAGAAGCAGGATTTCTTTTTGTCTAGTTTGCAGAGTCACTTGAAATTCCAGTAAGTAGAAATGAGTGTACTAAAGGAGGGAGGGGAGGAGGAGGAGGACACAAAGTAGGAAGGGAGAGAGTGTGGGAGTGGGTAAAATAAATATTCCAGGAGGGAAAACGTGAGATATTCGGAGAGCTTTGGATTTTAATGAAGTACAACTTAAACAAAATGCAGGGTAACAGGCCAATATCTATTTCTCATTGCAGAGCACCAAAAAATATCTACGAGGTCAGGGTGGCACACAGCAGAAAAGCACAAGGTCACGCAGTTTTTGAAGAGGGAGAGGTGGAGCACAAGCACATCTCCAGTGTGTGCCCTTAGGGAAGTGTTGCCACTTCCTGCACTCCTTTCCTTCTTTCCAGCAATGACACAATTCTCCTAACGTAATGGAAAAGGTCTCCATGCTGCCTTTGAAATTTCTCAGTGAACCATCTATCTGTGGGAGTGACTTTTAGGCATTATGATGAAGTATATGGGAAGAAAGAAAAAGGAGAGGGAGGAGAGACAAGGAAAAGAAGAAAAAGACAGAAGGAAGAACAAAAGACAAGATAGGATGGAGGCAGGAAGGAAAGGAAAGAAAATGGAAAGGAAGGAGGGCAAAAGGAATGGACAGAGAAAAGATTACGATTCACACACAGATGTAGTGCCAACTTTACTCCTGACATTTTTTTCTACTCTCACCTCAAACTCTGATCATTCTCAAGCAGAAGCCTTCAGAGAAAGTTACATAAACTGACTCATGGAACAAGAGCTACAATCTCCATTCTTCATTATTTTTTCTCTCTGATCTCCAAGCTTCCAGTCTGGGAAGCCAACAGCCGGGCTTCTCTGCTCTCCAGTTATTGGGGCCCTTTCCTCTTCTGCTCAAGTATGTGGCCCTTAAAGCAGAAAGCAAATCAGTGTTACAATTCCTTGTACATTTTCTGGATAACAAGATGCAGACTTGAGAACACAGTAGATTGTCAGTACATATCTGTAGATTAATCAGTTCTTCTTAAAATGCTATTTTTAAAAATCCATGCAATATCTAAATTTTTGTTCTGTCATCAAAAGAAGTGTCTTGTTGTGTAATCTTGGCCACGATTGAGAGGTATCCAGTGGCTTCGTGTCCTTTCATGATGACATTTACCTCTTGGGTCTATCAAGGCCATTGATAGCATCAAGGCTGTTTGCTGGGAAATGGGCTCATCCAGCATGGCAGGCAGAGGTTACCTTCAGAACCTCTTCACTTTCGATCAAAATGCAAGTACATTCCCTGTGATTCCATTTAATACAGGCATTTTGTTATATTAAAGATTCCAACTTCTTTTCCAGCAGTCACCTAAATCATTCTCCATGGATGTGAGTCACAGGAAGGTAGGATTTAAAGGAGTTAGGTTGGTTGGAAACAGCTCTGGGACCTCAGTTCTACCAATAGTCTGGCTGCATGATAGAGAACAAGTGTCAAGCTGTGGCCCCTTATCTGTGCCTTAGTTTCTATCTGTAAAATAAGGAGTGTGAACTAGTGAAAATCTCGTGATATCTAGCCTTCATACCCTGTACTTAATCTTTCAGCTTCTCATGAAGAATCCAGTGAAACTTCAATCCCTGATATTTCCAGGGCCTTTCAGCATTAACACCCATGGTTCCTCTGACATTCTTAAAACTACTTTGTTTTACACAAGATTTTAATCCTAATGTCCAACAAGGTCAAAGAGAGCCAGCTTCTGAAATGAAAAGATTAATGTTGCCACGGATGGGAGAGAAACCAGAGGGAGATTGCAGCCTGAGCTTGAGAATTCTATCTTGTGGGATTTTTTCTTCACAGCAAATAAGGTTTATGGATTGCAATGAGGAGCCTGTCGCATTAAAATAAGTCTTTTTACAGTATTTTCCCATTTAAACCTCACATGGGCAGCATGCTGGATTGGGCCAGGAAAGGCAGACTCACTAGTTTTTCAATTTAGTTTGTTAATAGCCTGCCTTTCATAAAAGCATCAGGCACAATCACACCAATCCCTAAATCAATAGGATGATGCAGCAATGCCTCACAGAAATGATATTTTTGAAATAAATATATACCATTCAGCCAGGCCCGTTTGACATCAAATTTATATACTCAATAAGAAAGCACAATTAATGGTCCCAAACTGTATTTTCTTTCACCTATTTCACATTTCAAGAAGCACAGGATTTCTTAAGAAAAAAAAAAATAATAGAAGAAGGAATGAAAAACAGCAAAAAGGCATCCCATTCATAAATGGAATGAAAGTATTAAAAAACAAGACTGGCTTCTTGGTACCTCCCCAGTACCTGTTTGTCTTGCTTCCAATCTCATTTCTTTTTATTATGGTCTTTCTTGAGAAGTTACCTCTTTAGAGAGGACTTCCCTGACACCTAGTGCAAAATAACTCTTTTCCCATCCCTTCTCTGTCCATTTACCCTCATGTGCTACACTACATTATACGTGTTTCGAGTCACTCCTGTGCTGAACAAATGTTAAGTTCTGTGGGGGCAGGTTCCGTGTATTCGATACCATATTTCCATTGTTCAGAAAAGTGTCTAGCTTGTGCTAAGTGTCCCAAGTAATGTCATGAATGAATGAATGAATGAATGAATGAGTGAATGAATGAATGAATTGATGAGTAAACTACTATTCTGTTTCCTCGCCAAATTGATTTGATCATAAAGCTGTGTGATCACATTTGTACAATAAAACGTAAGAGAAAACATGCTTTTTCCTCTTATTAAATCAATTGATTTGTGAAGTCTTAATTTTTAGCACATATCCTGTGTGTGTATATGTGTGTGTGTGTGTGTATATGTGTACATGTGCTTGTCAGGAGTATATTCTATGTTACTATAAATAATGTGAGATAATGATAAAACAAAGGTGTTTGGAGAAAATTACCAGGCATACTTCTACTCTTCCTCTCTATCCGCAGGAGTTAGGGAAAATTTTATCCTCACTTTCTTAGGTTTTCTATATTTTTGCACTCTACCACTTACCTCTTTCTATCGCAATCTCATTTGTACTGAAAATTGAGAAAAAGTTTTATGAAGTTCTGCTAATAATTACTGGAATGTTATGGTCTATGGTCTTTTGAAATTATCATTAAGGACAAGGATTTTATTTACCTTACCCTTGGTTGCTGACTTGTGTCTCATTGAATCCAACACATGCTGAGGATGGACCACAGATGACACATGGGTTTTGTATGATGACCGTTGTGCGGGACCAGGTAAGGTGCAAATTTCAACATTTCCTCAAGGGCAGTCATCTGCATTGACTAGTGACCAGTGTGCACAGCCACTTGATTACCTAGGACTATTGCTCTTGTATTATTATGAATTTTGATTTGATCCAACATGAGCCATCGTTTTCCATAAACTGTGACAAGTAGGATGAATTGCAAAGAATTTCTGACTGTTGTAGTGATAGAATTCCAAATTTAAGGGAAACATTGTACAGGAATCAATGTTTAAGACAATAACCAGCTTTGAGCAATTTTTAATTAACTGAGGAAGTTAAAAAAATTCCATTATCAATATTTACACTGTATATTAGATATTTTGTCTGAACTTCTGCAGATTTCCTTTCCTCAGAGAAATCAGTCATTTGTGGGCAGGAAAAAAATGGTCAACGTTGGGACTGATCTGATCATATCCATGAAGCGCTTTGGTAGTATAAGCACAGACCTTGGGGACTGAGCACTGTTCTAGAACTAAGTCAACTTTGGAACTTCTGGTAGAAGTTATTGGACAAAAATAAAATGAAACAAAATAATCATGTGGTATCTGATTCTTCAAGCACATTTTAAAAGTTAAATTCTGTGGTAAAGGAGCCCATCATTCCCATGTGCCTTTCCCATGTAGCACCAAGAAATTACTGTGCATATAACTAAAGTAAAGGACTGTTAATCGTGCTTAGAGCATGCCACCGAAACAGTAGCAGAATAAAAGTCTCAAGTAGAAGAAAATTGATAGCATCTAAAGGAGAATTTAAAGGACCAGTATCGATCTACTTTGTTAAAGGATCCTCTGCCAAAGGGTGGAGTAAAAAAAAGATGTATATGTGATGGTCTATTCAGTTCAGCAAAGATAAACTATATGCAAACTAATGCACCGGAAGTCAACGTGGAACATTCACAACCAGGTTGATGAAAGGCCTGAATTGTTCAGTCAACCAGGTCACACAGAAGGATACATGTAAGCCTGGCACTGACAAAAGTTTATTATCAGAATAAACACATAAGTGGAATAATGCTGACTGTTCTAAAGACAGATACTGGGTTCACCATAGAATATCAATCTATTTCTTAATAATTAGCCGTCATCCTTATTGCTCATGTCCACTCTTCTCAGCACTTGCTAAACAATGTTATTATCTCATTTAATTTTTACAACTTTCTAATGGAAGTGGAGGATATCATTATTTCTGATTTTTCTTTTGCAGAGGTGGAAACTAAAGCACAGGGAAGTTCATGACTTGTTCTTGGTTCCATAGGTAAAGGAGCCAGGGTTTAAACCTTAGACCATCTGAGTCCAAAGTTATTGAATTTAGCTTTCGTTAACAATAAAGGTGGGGTCTAACTGAGCGTTTATGATGAGCCACGTGGTTTCTCTGAGCACTATGCATGTATCACTCATTTAAAACTTTTAAGAATACTGTTAGGTGAGTACAATTATTTCCCATGTTACATATAAAGAAGAAAAGCAGACAGATCAAGGGGTTTGCACAAAGTCATACAGCTAGGAGGTAGTAGAACTGGGATTATAATCATGGTATTTGGTTTCACAGCCAAACTCATAAGCCCTCCTCTCAAGTGTCTCTCAAGTTTCACTGCTCTCCATACTGCTACCTTCTGTTTTATCACACAATGTAGTTTCAAAATGTGACAGTGATGATGACATTTAAGCCCCTGTAGTATTTCTTTTTACTACTTACTCAATTAATTATTTTCATTTTTGGCCAGGACCAGCTGTTTGACTGTTGGAAATCATATAGAGGCTGATCAGAGAGCTGTACAAGGTCCATTCAGCTCAAAAACTTACTTACATAATCCAGTCAAGTTCTTGAGTTTCTATTTTTGTAATCAAATCTTTTTATCGTTGATATGAAGATAGACCTTTAGTAAAGGTAAAACTCTTGTCCTTGTTAACTTGAATGATTTTCCTTGAAGGCATGGACTAAAAGACTAACCAGTTAGGATGGGATGAGAAGAAAGGAGAGGCCTTAAAAGGAAAATAGGAAGTGGGTTGCTTGGGCACTGGGCTGCAGTGACTTGGACATTGAGCAGGGAAAAGGAATCTACATAAAAGAAGAGAGATGGGGGTCATGTGGAGAAAAAGCCTCCACATCATTTCCCCTGGCCTCGACTTTTCTGAGGAATCAGAGCCTGTTACACTGTAACTGTTTCATAGGACAAAGGGGAAATTCCTGCTTTAATCTGCAGTGGATATGGCAACAGAGAGAGTCTACCATTGTGCCAAGCATTAGAATTGTAGAAGCGAACAATGTTGGCACGTATCAATCCCTTCCACTTCAATGTGAAGGCAAATTAATGCTTTCTTTCTGGGTGGAACTTACCTGTTGTAACTACCTGGCTTGCTCAAGGAATCTAGTTTCAAGGATGCACTTTGTAAATCATAAGTCAAATGTTTAGAGCAACAAACATTACCTGCCGAGTCATTATATCTTTAACCATATGCCATCATTATAGCTTATATTTATTGAATGTGCAAATTAAGTGTGCCACAGATAAAAAGTGCCTTCCCTGCTCTGATTCAGGCCCTGTTTTGAACAATGATAGCAGCTGAATATTTCTACCTCCATTCAACCGGTGGCAAAGCGGGTATTTGTATACTTTATAACTTATTCATGGTTAAAGAGCTTGTGGGAGCTAAGCCAGGATTCAAACTCAGTTCTAGTTAGCCTAGAAGTGGTGTTTTAAATCACTATTACCATCCTGTTGGCTAATATTTTGTTGGTGAAACAGAAAAGCAAACTAAATAAATATTGTCCCATTGAAAATCATGGTTCAGGCATCTTATGCTCTGTTCTGAGGCTTTGATGCAGATGATGTATGGGCATACCCCTGTGGCCCATCTAGCAAGCCAACCATACTTAATAGTCAGTGGTCCCATGAGCTTGGCTCTTCTCAACACCTGAAGCTTTGATTGTGTCTCTGATTTTATTTGCTACTATTTCAAGTCTGCCTGCTTTTTTGGCCTACTGATGTGAGTGCATGAATGGTGGGGTGGTGTTGGGGAGGAATGTAATTTAATTTAAACTACTTTTCTGAGCAATGCAGACAGTTGGATATCCTCCTTTATGTACTGGAATGTATCACTCAGCAAATTCGAGGCTGCACTTGCAGTAAACACCATTACAGTTTGGACGGAGGCTGCAAATCTCAGATTTGCAAGTCCTCAGATTATTGTAAGGCAGCAGAGGCCACAGATCTTCCCAGAATGAATGACTTGTCCTTCCCAGTGGTGATGCCTGTAGGGCAGCAAAAACAGTCAGGAGAGCTCAGTCTCTGACCACACAATCTACCTGGCAGCCCATCACAGCAGGCCCTGTCACTAGGAAATGGAGAAGAATCTACAACAAAAAGATATGAAGTGGTGCTGATTTTAATTCTGAAAAAGAGTTCAAAAGCATGAATTAACATTGCTCATCATTAGTTGGTTGCATGTCCATTTTGTGGACAAGGTGTTTTGAACTCCAAGTCATAAAGAGCTAATTTTTCTGTGGGATTCCTTTCTTCTCTGGACGAACCAGCATTGTCATGAGTCTTAACTCAAGATTAACACATGGAATATCTGAACTAATTTTCGCTTCTCTTCACTCCATCCAGACAAATTAACAGTTTGTTTTAGTAGAAAGGATTCTTCTGAAGGAACAGGAGATTCTCTGATTATTGATCTCCAGTTGTTTATTTAAACTTTAAGCTAGGGGTTACTGCAGTGACTTTAGAGATCAAGATTCTCTTTTATAAACACCTGGTACACCGTCTTCAGATGCTACAGTGCCTCCAGATATTGGAGGCCCTCTTCCATTGGCCTGTGCTGGTTTTCTGTATGTCACACACCTGTGATTTGTGTGAGTTTGTCTCAGTATGGAAGAGTTAATCTACAAATGTTTCAGCACGTATTTCTCAAGGTTACAAGTTTAGGGAGCTGCTGCTTGTCTCACAAAGATGAGGGATTATCAAACTCTCAACCTTGTCACTATCTGGGCCTCCTTTCTGGTCCTCATCACTCAGAAATTCCGCTAATATCTGTATAGTGATTTACACTCCTCAAATGACTTTGATGTACAGTGTCTGCTTTCACCCATGCAATGACTACCGTTCCCCTATATTATTGTTTTAATGTCAGGGTTGAAGAAGCAGAGTCAGGGACTTGGGAAACAGCCCAGACAGAAAGATACAGAGAAACTGAACTTGAGCCTGAACTTGGTGGCAGTTGTCTCGGCTGAGTCCTGAACATTGGCTCTAACTCAGGGCCGATCCCCAGAACATCCTGCATGTCATTTCTCAGCACGCTACCGCCTCCAGAATCTGTCACTGAGGCCACTGCAGTTCCATAAGCCAACAATAGTCCTGTTCAAAGATCCTCATCAACTGCTTTCTTTTTGTTTTCTATTGCTCTGCTCAGTGGAGAACATTTTTAAACTAATTTTCAGAATCAATAGGCAATAAGCACATTCATATCAAATGGAAGTGATAATATCTAAAAAGAATATAACCTTTCAGAATATTTGGATTTTGAAAGATAATTAATGAAAAATCAAAAGAAATTAATCTATAATAATAGAATTTTAGGCAATATGATAACTGGATTGGTACAGCTTGACTGTTTGCGTGCTCTGCCCTTTTAAGAACTTACCCGTACCAAACCTCTTTATCAAGTCCACCATATCTTTAGGATCAGTTCAACTAAAATTGGGATTGGACAATTGACTATGGTATCATTTGCTGCAAAAAGGAAGAAAGAATGATTTTTAAGAGCTTTTCTTTTTTTTTTTTTTGTGGGTACCGGGGATCAAACCCAGGACCTCATGCTTGCTAGTAGGCACTTGTGCTGCTGAGTGGTATTGTTGGTCCTTTTTTCCTTTGTATGTGGGTACCGGGAGTTGAACTCAGGACCTCGCGGTTGCCAGGCAGGCGCTTATGACGCTGAGCTATCTCACCGGCCCTTAAGAGCATTTTTAACTGAAATCCTTAGTTATACCATATATTACAAAGTCTAACATTCCACAATGAATCATTTATTCTTTCAGGTTACACATTTTTTTTTCATATATCTCTTTCCAAGTAGAAAACACTTCATTAAGCTATTTTTAACATGTAATACTCCATGGTAAATGAGGTAATCAGATCTTTTTTTGCAATTGGAAGAAAAGCCAAAGTGCATGTCTGACAACTAATAAGTACCCAGTAATTGTAACTATCATCATTTTATTATCATGAGACTGGAGACCAAGTACAGCATCTGTATTTTGGACTACTAATACAGGGTTACCTATGTATCCTTCCTTAATGATTTGTGCTTTATTTTTCACTGTGTGTTCAAGGTCAAAGTATTTAATAACTGGGAGCCTTGATTTCCCCTTTTAAAAGTAGTATTAATACTTTCTTTCTTACTGATGATTGTGAAATGAAATAAAGACCAGTAGATGTAGTGAAATATACTGAAATATATGTCAACTTGAATTCAAGATATTTATTAAAAATAAAGTCATCCTCTCTGGAATCAACTGTTCTTCACACTCAAATTTCGGTGACACTGAACACTCAGCTGCTGACTCCAGCTGCTCCGTGGGTCCTTCACCAGCAGTGCTAAGAGGCTTCCAGCTCTGGCTCAGCCCAGGAGCTCACAGCATGGGCATCATGCTCTCCTGGTTGGCCTGGAAAGAAATTTTACCCAGACTGCCCACAGGTTCTGTTGGGCGCTGCTGTCCTTTAAGAGTTTACTTCTTTCATGATCAAAACTGGAAATGCACACCTCTTTGCCAATAGTTCTAGGAAATTTCCTGAGAGCTCTCGAAGTGAAAATGCCTGAGATTTTAGAGTGGTACTGAATTTGCACATCCTGCCTCCCATCCTAGAATTGTTCAGAGTGGCTCTGTCTCCAAACTGGGGATTCAAGACAAAATTCCTCAGAGGACGCATTTGTCCTCACCTTGAGGAGATGCTATCACTCTCAAATCCATCTATATATGTCTGCTGTATAGATCTAAGCCTGCATCCCAGGTAACTTCATCTGGAGTTCTTGTTCAAGCCACACACAAACATCCAAACCCTACCAGGGAAGGAGTTGTGCAGAATCGCTATTTACCCCCATGATCCTTTGCAGCAGAAAATGTCTACATTTGGTAAAACTTCTGTGTGTTCCACACTGTTAAAAACCCAGATCTAACTAACTGTTCCTACTCCCCCTCTCCTACCTTATGTACTAAATCTGTGAGAAATTTATGAAACTTAATCTGAGGTACATTCAGAAGATGAAAATCTATTGTTCTATTTGAGAATGCAAAACAATCTCCAATTCAGGCTGTACTTGAAGCTCACCAAGAACATCCACAAGCATGCGAGATTTAGCAGCAATGTGTCTGGAACACATTTTCCTTTTCTGAATGTGTCTTGGAAGGTTAGACAGACGTGAAGACCCTGGTCTCTCCAAGGGATAAGATCCCAGACTACAGCATTAAGGCATGTTCTTGCCCTAATAACACTTTCCTCACCAAGATCAGAGGGATCTGAGACAAACTCTGTGGCATCATGCTTTATGCTTAAGGCTTCATTCATTTTTCAGAGTTCCAAACTCTTTTGCTGTAACCTGACATCCTCAGCCTCCATCCATGTTCTTTGCACCTCAATTCTACGTGTTCCTCAGCACTTGAATAGACTTTTCTTATACACCTTTTTTTTTTTTTTTTTTTTTAATGTGGGTACCAGGAGTCGACCTCAGGACCTCAGGACCTCGTGCTTGCCAGCAAGCGCTCGTGCCGCTGAGCGATATCACCGGCCCTTTTTTCCTTTATGTGGGTTCCGGGAGTCAAACTCAGGACCTCGCACTTGCTGGGCAGGCGCTTATGCTGCTGAGCTGTCTCACTAGCCCTCTTCTACACTTTTTAATAAGCCTTAGTTGTTATTGGCACCACCTGGAAAAGGAGAATTTTATGCATTAACAAATATGTGCACCTTCATACAAATGAAATTTTCACTTATTTTTTTTTTAAAAGTGATTGGAAGTTGGAGTTGTGTAAAAGAATAAGGACCCCAATCTCCAGGCTGCAGCTAAGGTATAAAACGGCATCTCTGAAGCAGGAAATGAAGTTTCAGGTCCTGAGGATACAAGTTACAACTTCCCAGTGTTGGGCAGAGTAGTGCCTTCCCATGTAGCATTTTCTCTACAAGTGACAATTGCCTGTGAGAAAATGTTTTGATAAGCACTCACCCCTGTTTTCATCTTGGCTATAAATATTTGCCCAGACCCTAAAACTGATGTCCTAAGTTTACAACCCACATACTGCATAAATATATGTTGATAGATACACTTGGTTCCTGGTGTATGCATTGCATGTAAGCTCTCTTTTTTTTAAGCAAATATTTGAATTTTACAGACTGTAAAATATGTATATTGCTCTATTTATCTTGATGTACCTCTATGAAAAGGTGACTGCTGGGATTGGAAAGTCATACCATATAACTAAAATAAGGTACTTTATTTAGAATTTTAGGATATCCCCTGACCAATATGTATAACCATAACTATCTTGAAAAGTTAGTTGTTTATTGCATAAATATTTTCAAGAGCTCTGGGTGGAATTCTGAAGTGTTTTATAACATTGTGAGAAGGAGCTGGTCACAGCTATAAACATAGGGCACACGTAACCTTTGCTGTACAAAAATAAAGCTAGTCATGACAGATATGAACCAGCCTAGGTAATATGGAGAAATAATGTCATTGGCTATCAACGTCAATAACATACTTCGGGGCCAGTGAGATGGCTCAGCGGCTTAAGCGCCTGCCCGGCAAGCGCGAGGGCCCGAGTTCGACTCCCGGATCCCACATACGAAAAAGGGGCTCAGAGGCACGGGTGCCTGCTGGCGCGTGAGGTCCTGAGGTCGACCCCCCGGTACCCACAAAAAAAAAAAAATAACATACTTCAATCAGGGTATTAGGAGAAAACATCTTTATTTTTTAAATACTTATGCTGGGAAAACTTATTCCTTAAAAGATTAAATTATAAATATTGAAAGCTCTGTGGATCATATCTGGCCTTTGTTGCATTTACTTCTTTTATTTATTAAACCAACTGGGCTGGCTGAGTGTGGTAGGAAGCCCCTGAGCCTTGCCAACTTTGCCTCCTCTCAGCAGTCTCAGGTAGCCCTGAGGCAACTGCACAGAGCAGGAGAGCACTTGGGAACACAGTTTAGATATCTGGGTATATGTGCTCCAGAGAAGCCCAACAACTTCCAGCAAAGTAACAAAAATATGCAATTATCAAAAATGCCCAGACTTAATCTCAACAAGGGAGGAAGCACCAACAGGCTGATAGTTGCAGTCTGTGCATTTTATCTATGCTGCGAGTATGTTCCGTCTCCCAGGCGAAATCTCTACATTTTATCTTCTGCATGCACCACGTCTTGGATGGAAATGCCATTCCAATTTGCTCACTTGCTTCCTGTTGCATTCCTACCACAGAGAGTGCACTTTTATCTCCTTGCACCAGGATAACTCTGCACATCTGTCAACTCATTCTCTTATTGGCTCCTTTTTGATTCTCCACGCTGTGCCCTGCCTAGCCCATCCCAGACAGGCTCAACTTTGTAATTACATTGCTTTGACTTAGTTTTCCCATTCCTTCAGTGACCTGAATTCAATTAAAGTCATGCAGTCATTGATCAGATATTTGTGATGCCTGGTATTCAATGTGAGGGAAACCGCAGGATCCTAGATATATATTAGAATCTCTGCCTTCTATTAGAAGAGATAACACAGTGAAAAAATATCTATGATAGAAGGTGGAATGCAACAAGAAGCATTTGAATAGTGTGAGCAGTGTTCAGTGAAATAGCTAGAAAATTTTTCTGGCTGGTAAAACATGGAAAAAAAATACTTCAAAGCATATTAAAAACTAGTAAGAAGTCAGTACAGGAAGACGGTATGGATAGGACATTGTGATTTCACACAAGGCATATGCAGGGTCATGGAATTAGGAAAGTTCAAATGTTATTCTAGCAATTACAGCCATATAATTTTACTAAGTGAGTGGTAGACTAAAGTTGAAGAATGAGCTAAGCCAAGTTTGTGGATGGCCTGGAATACCAGGCCAATATGTTTAAACTGTATTCAGCAGACTTTGGAGAAAAGCCAATGTTTTTTGAAGTCCATATGGTTTATTATTAGCTGAATATATTTTTGGTCTGCACAGGCATGATGTAGTGAAAGGACTTTGGGCTGAGATTTCAGAAACTCATAGATTCAAATTCCTGTTACAGCTACATCTGCTGCATTTTTCTGGATTATTAATAAAACATAAGAATATGAATTAAGTCATCATTTAGCATTTTTATTTAGAAATCCATCTATGGACTATGAAGCAGTGATGTTATGTGCAAAGTGAGGAAAGATTTTGGAAATAGTAAGAAAAATTGGCTGTGGAATTTCTGTGAACACATGAAATATAGTGGAGTTGTGTTTGGTAAAATTGGAAAATAAGAAAATATCTGTCTTTAACCTTTTCAACCTAATATCGCACCTCACAGCTCCCAGCTACCCTCATATTAGGTCATGAAATCCTTCCAGAAGGAAGGATATTTGCTCTGCGTCTTGTTTGTATTCCCAGCACATAGCAGAGAGCCTGGCTTATAACAACCTCTCAGTAAATATTTCTTGAATGAATAATCTCTCAAACTCCATCAAAGCCTCGCACTAGAAGAAAATCTGTAACTAAATGCGTGTTAAAGAATAAATGGTTATCCATATGATAAAAGGAATTTCCTTTATTAGATATGAATATAGAACAGCTCATAGTCAAATAAGTTTAAATTAAACAGCAAAACACATGGAAGAGGGGGAACATTTCAAAGGGCAATAGCAGTTTGTACAGCTGGATTACCAATGGATGACTTCCCTCTTTTTCTGCCTCAGGGCCCATGATTCTTAGCTGAAAGCTGAGTCTGTAGGCCTTAGCTTTTTTAAGTACAACTCTCTTTAACTCACTTGCCCTTACCCAAGCATATGGCAAGAGAAGGGGCTATGGAGAGTTCTGAGTCAGAAAATCCCAGGTGTTTTCAGTTTGTGAAAAAAGTTCCATGCCACTATACATCTGTTACGGCTGTGTCTACATGTCCCCCCAAAGCCTCATGCAGTCATAGGTGGGGTTTTTTCAGAGGTAGCTGGATCTAGAGTGTGTGATGCTGGGATTGATTCATGGTGCAATGCTAGGCTCAAGCGCACTAGGATTAAGGGTACGAGAGTTACCCGCCCTTAAGTAGCCTCGACAAAATATAAGGGATACAAGGGGCTGTTGTCCCTTGCTTGTTTTGCTACCTTCTCTGCCCACTATGAACTGTTCCTGCAATGCCTGTCTGCTATACCACCCTGCCTTGGAGCCAGCAGATTATGGACTGAAATCTCTACAAACCGTGAGCTAAATAAACCTTTCTTCCTTTAATTTTGGGTGTCGAGTATTTTGTCTCAGCAATGAGAAAAGTAACTAAGACAACTCCTGACAGTGTCACCAGGCTCTGTGCTCAGTGTGCTGATTACCTGACCTCTCTAACTACAAAAAAATGGGAGAGAGAGTCACTTAACATTTTATATGGATATAATTCCACACAGAGTCAAATACCTTCACTGTGCTTTATTGAAGTAGATTTGGTTAGGCCTTCTTCACCTACACTTAGGAGAGGTTTTGCATTTTTGTTCAATTTTTTTTTTTCCCCTCTAGACAAGATCTCACTATGTAGTTCAGGCTGGCCTTGAACTCACTGTGTATCCCAGGATAGCCTCAAAATCACAGCAATCCCCAGCCTCAGCCTCCAAAGTGCTGGGTTTATAGGTGTGCATCACCACACTCAGTTTGTTTTGTTTATTTGAGACGGGATCTCACTATGTAGCTCGGGATGGCCTTGAACACACTATGCAGCCAACTAGCCTCAAACTCACGGCAATCTTTCTGCCTCAGCTTCCTGAGTTCTGAGATTACAAGTGTGCACCTGGCAACATTCATGGCTTTTGACTCGGCTTCTCCAGTTACATGCCTATTGCCTGCAGCTTAGACAGCATGAATGGCATTCTTGGAATTGATCATCTGCCTACGCGGAGTGGGCAGATGCCATAATAGTGAAATTCCTAGCCTCTGAAGTTGGAGTACGGATACCCATACCCAAATAGGTCATGCTGTGTTGATATTAAATGTATTATCATTGCACACATTTGAGAATGGTACCTTGTCTCTGAAATGCTCAGAGAAGTGTTGGAGAGGAGACTAGAATGTAAAAATAACAATAAATGCACATTACTATCAGTCAGTTCAATCCAACAATATCCACCTTGGTGTAGCAACACAATGCTACCATAATATGATGAACTAATCTAATAGAAATGTTTTCGTTGTTAGTGCTTCATTTTCTGTGAAAATACTAGCCAGAACAACTATAGTTTCCAGTGTCAGAAATTCATCTCAGACTAGCATAAACCAAAGATGCATTACCTCATATAACTGACCACAATAGGATGTAGTTTTTAGGCCTACGTGAACAACAAATTCAAAAAGCAACAGTGAAGATCCACGATTGGAATCCGGAGATTACAGTTCTTGGACAGCTTCTTTTTATGTAATGGCCGTGATAGTTTTGAGAACATCAAGCTCATGGTAGAAAGATAGCATCTGATTTAACATTTTCCTATTGATGCTGTAACAAATTACCATGAACTTAGTGACTTACAGAAACATAAATTTATTGTATGATTATCTTGGAGGTCAGAAGTCTCAGTGAGTCTCATGGAGTTAAAATCAATGTGTCGGCAGGCTTCGTGCCTTCCTGCTGAGTCTAGGGGAAAATTCATTTCTTCATGTTTTTTGACTTCACGATGCTGCCACTTTCATTGGTCTGTGTCCTCTCACTCTACCTTCAAAGCAGTTGTACTACTCTGTCCCCCCTTTCATTGTCACTTCTCTTTGTCTGACTTTTCTTGCTACTCTTGTTCAATGATAAGAGACTTCCTGAGTACGGTGAACCCATTCTCATGATCCAAAATAATTTTCAGATCTCAAGTTTTCAGCTAATGGACATCTGCTGTTGTCCTTCTGCCACACAAGGTAACATATTCAGATTCTGGGGGTGAGGATGTAGGCATATTTGCCAAGCCATTATCCTCCTTTACTGGACCTCTGTGTCTAGGGAGATTGTATACCCTGACTAGTTTGGGTCCTATGAAGCTAAGACAAGGAGTGAAGGGTCAAGAGACAAAGATTTTTGTTCCAATCATACACATGAAATGGCTTTTGTGAAGAGGAAAAAGAGGAGGATTTCTTACCAGAGTGGAGAAAATGATGTTGTAGAAGGAAGACAGCTACCAATATACACCCTTGGGAGAGACAGAAGAACAGGTACACTTGCCTGGTTAGCAATTCCTGTGAGACAGGTACCATGAATTAAACTTCCCCATTTGTAATGGTTAATACATTGTGTCAACTCCAGAAGTTTAGAAGTTCAACTAAGTGACTCAGCAGGGGGCCAGGGTCCTCACTTTGTAAACATCCTGAGCCTGTGCAAGAGGAGGGCACAGAGATGGTGTGAGTGCTGCACTCGCCCTAGGGCGGGTAGCCTGCATACAATACAAGGGAGGGAAAGAGGCTTGCTCTTCCCTTTTTCACTCTTATTGCTTTTGCTGTCTTCTGCTGCCTCGAATTGTTGCCTCTGTGCCATGCGACCCTGCCTCGGAGCCAACAGATTACAGACTGAATCCTCCACCAACTGTGAGCTAAATAAACTTCCCTTCCTTAATTTTGGGCATGGGTATTTTGTCTCAGCAACAAGAGAAAAGTAACCAAGACACCATTTAAGAATCCTCTGTAAAAATATAAACATTGAAGTTTGGTTTGGTACAAATATTTGTGTTTAGTCATATATCTGTGTGAAACTGTTTACAAAAACCTTATTCTTTATACTTAGCATTGGCTGAAACAACAGATTACTTTGGGGGAGAAAGTTAGAGTTTGAGGTTTGGGACCTCAAAATGAAAGGTCCCAAATATGACATAAAAAGATAATATTAAAAAAAATCCAAGTGTGAGCCTCGTCTCTCACACCCTGATGTAGGCTGACTCTGACGCTTCGTATGTCAACATGGAAGTGGAACTCCACGCACCTGTCTCCTAAATGGTAGTCTTCCCTTCCACACTCATCTACTCACCTATCCCTTCCTTGAAATCATCCCATCCTGAAACTGTTACAGCATTTCCCTGAGAACTTCTATCACTTATGCCTGTAAGATGTCAGGGTCCCTTTTGTCTGACCCCAAAGGAAAGGCAGTTGTTCATGGGCAGAGCTACCTCTCCAAGGGCAGCAGCTCTTTTAGATTTAAGCATTAATTCATAATCAAACATTGATGGATCTTGCTATTTTACTGAAAAGCACAGTTCTTAAGTCAACCACCTAATCTAAGGGAAGAAATTAAACTCTAAACCAACATAAACACATTACAAGTCATTAGTGTAATTAAAAAGGAATGTATAATTAAAACATTTGTGTATTTTAGCTCAAATTCATCTGCGGTTGGAAATTTTAATGAACTGTTCATCAAAGAAGTCTCAGGAGTCTGGGGATAAGTTTAGCATAACAAGAAACTGAATGTTTTCTTCCCATCTACTTCAGGAGCCCCACTCCCTCTGGTTTCTAAAAAGCAATCTGTCATTGGTTCCACCAAACTAATAATGATTCTAAGTGGTTATGATTGCTTCCGTGTTTTCAACTGATGTTATCTTTTTATCCCTTAAGAATCCTGTTTTTCATAATTACTTCTCTTTTGTCCTTTCCTTAAGACAAATGATTTTGTAATTAGCGATGAAGGAAGGAGTCGTCACTCCAAGACATCTGTCAAGTTGTCAGGAAGTATGTCTCCCTGTAGCTATGTTTAAACTTTCTGTTTAATAGCCTCTTGCTTTATTTCACAAGAACATCTCTACAGAATCATGCCCAGGATCCCCTAATGATCAGGTTCTATAAAACACACAGCAATTAGACTGTAAGAAATATCGCTCCCCAGAACGTCCTCCCTATTCATAACGTGCACCTCTCCCTGCTAGCGTTCCTTTCACCCACACTCCCGCCCACATGGATGTGCCTGCTCTGTGGGCCCAGGTTTTAGGTTCTAGCTGGGAAGATGGCTGAGCGTATCAACCATCAAGCTGACATCTTCCCCAATTTCAGCATTCAGGTGCAATAATGTTCTTGCTATCCACAAACGAATAGCAACTTTTTGTGAGAAACAGAATCCTTCTCCCTTGCAGGGAGCAAAGCTGCACCAGTACTGTGTATTTGCCAGTGCACGCTACAGAGAAGCACACAGCGCGCTCACAGGTTTGCTGTTCTATATCATCTGCTTCAAAGAACAACCTCCCAGTGATTCCTAAATCCTTGCTCCTCATGAACAGAATCCAGACCTGCAGAAACATCCAGAGGAGTGCTGAGGAATACGAAGAGCTTATTTTAGGATGCTAGTCAAGGTTATCACTGATCTCCAGTTCGAATGCCATTCTGTAAACAGCTAAGACCCTAAATCTCATAGAAATTTCAAGCTGCTGTACTCACTCATTCTTCATTCTTTTACAACGTGTTTAACCCATGACTCCTGTTCTTCAGGAGAGAAAGCTAGCACAGAGGGTTCAGTGATTTTCCAAGAGTTACACCCAAGTGTCAGAGAGACCCAGGGGCAGCACAACTTGTTGAACTGTGATCCGGTGCTAACTTTTTCACTGGCTCCGAAAGAGACATAGACACAGGGCTGGCCACATCGAATGAATGAACACAATTCCATCCTTTTCTTAGGGACATGTGAATTGGCAAATTTGTCCCTTGCTCTGATCTCCCTTCCAGCTTTCCTCTCCTTTGGAACACTGGCCTGGGTTTGAAGAATCTGCTGAGCCTTGAAATTATCGAGATGAAGTGGGAAAAGGTGCTCAACATGTTTTTCCTCACAGGTACATTTGCATTTAAGAGCAGAATAGAGCAGATAGAAAAGATTCTAGAACACACACACACACACACACACACACACACACACGTGCACACACACAGGCATTATCATTCAGATTTCAGCCATCAGAGAGCTGAGGGAGCAAGTCTTTTGTTTTCTGATGAAGCTACCAGTCTGGTGCTGGATCCTCTCTTTTTGTATCTGATGGTGGCTGCTTGTTTTTCCTGGCAGAGTATGGTATATGAGCATGTTACAAGATGTGGGCAAAGTATGATACAAATTCAGTGGCTGGAATGATAAGGAAAATAATTAAACCATTGTGCTTATTTTCCTGGTTAGTTTCTTTACTTAGCCCTTCAGGGAGCTCATGAATCATGATTATATTTAAGCTGAAATGAAATCACAAATGTCTCTAAGCCGCACTCACTTTATTTTGTACTTCCAAATGCCAGTCTCTCTATCCCTTGTGGCTAGTTCCATGTTCCTTAAACTATTTTCACTCCTGTTTCATCTTTTTTTAGACCTTTTTACATAGCAGTGTCAGACTGATCATCTTAAGCACTGTTTGCATCATTCCATTGTCTTCTTGCTGTCAAGAGGCTGAAAAGTCTCCCTGACACCTCTGCGTTATTTCACAGCTTCCCCTCACCCGTCTTCACCTCATCCATCTTCATTGCTTATCATTTCCAGCAATGGACAATCTCAGTCCATTAAATTGGATACCTCCTGTTACTCCACCCACTCTATCCCAATTCCTGTTGGCTCAAGCTTTTCAGCAAGATTACAAGAAGGAGTAATACTGAGAAGGTCTGGAGTGTTGAAAATATAATGTAGCTGCCACACTAGCCCCACCTCTTAATTTCTTTCAAACAAGAGAAATAAACCTCTTTTATTTAAGCCATTGTTATTTCCATTGCTGATTATTAGCAGTCAAATGCATTTCTTAACTGACTGCAAATGTACTGCAACAACTTTTTTAAACTATTGTACCTGTTTCACCTGTTAATCATGTTCAGACAGGTGATCTCCTACTTTCCTCCCTGTATTATTTGCTTTTTTAAAAAATATTATTTCTTTGAACTTTGTTATGTGGATTGTCTGGAATTGTGAAACTCTCTAATGCAAATGATGAAACTACCCTTCATGTATGTCAAAGGTGCTACCCAACTAGCACCTCCAATATTTATCCTCAATTTTATCTTTCTTTTCTCTAGTAATGGCATGCCTGACAAGTACCCAAACAAGAAATATCATATAAACGATATAAATGTGCAGTTATGTGTCATTCCCACTATTGCACTTGCCTCTGATCAATAATTGATATGGTCTTGGGTTGTTTCCAGCCTTTTGTGTGAACTTATAAACATATAGAGGCATGACATGAATGCAGAGAATTAATGCCAAAATCTTCTAAAATACTTTTCAGCCAATAGAAATTTTATGGCTGTGGACTGAATAAATAAATGAATAACTAATGGAGAAAATTGGGTATTCCCATACTTACATCATGTGAACGAGAAATATTTTAAAAATAGTATAATATGTTTTGAAAAGTAATCCAGTCTCACCTTTGATGATTGTCATCCCCACACTGTGATGTAATATTTAATTGTGTGTCAGGGAGATACTAGTATTTTAAAAATCTGTGTCTTCAGGGAAAGGGGAGAATATACAGCATAGGTAGAGTTCTGGAAGATGATATAAGAAAATAGAACAATAATCTTGACCTCCAAACAAGAGTGGGAGATAGTGAGAGCAGGGACATCATAGTTACTTGGGGGAGGAACATGGACTCTGAACCATAGGAAGAATCCTAGAGAGTTAGAAAAATGCCAGATAGATTTGTTGGAGGTAAGAAAAGCTCTATGCCTCATTTCCTTGGTAGACTTTCAGGTGATGCCTAAGTAGGGAAAGACCGATGACAAATAGCCATAGTCAGCCTCTCTGAGACATAAAAGCCAAAGTGTCATTTTTTGTGACCAAAAGTGACACTTGAATATTTTCTATTTGAGGTGTGTATGCAACAGATTTATTGGGCAAAAGGGAGAGACAAATAACCGAAGTCCAGATGTACTCTTACCTCTAATACTTCAGTACTCTCTAAACCTTTTTGAACTGAGACTAAACTCTTGCAGGAAAAAAGCAAGAGAAACTGACTTGATTAAGACTCAAAGATTAGAATTTGAAATCTAAATTAAGTTTAATTATAGAAGAAGAAATTGATCCACCTTGCATATGTAAGCTGTGGACTGAGATTTCTAACAACTTCATATCCTTTACCCCAAAATAATAAAGGCTCGAGTATCTTAGTAGTTGGTGCCACGTATTTGTAAGTTGGGAAACATTACCATGAAATCACCTTTAACTGTATCCACCATCATCATCATCATCATCATCATCCCCATTTTAAAAGGCAAAAGAGATCCAACTAGCTTGTCGAGTAAGGCCAGTATTACATGTAAAAAAAGAAAGAGCACCAAATACAGAGCTATAGAGATATTATCTTATGGGTTCCAAGGAAGATGCTGTTATGGTTTATAAACAAATTGTTTCCCTAAAGTTTATATGTTCAGAAGCAGGGCTTTCAGAATGCAATTAGATTATGAGGCCACTAACCTCATAAATGGATAAATCCATTGATGAGTTCATAGCTGAAAAGGCTATTAGGAAGTATGGCCCTGTAGAATGGGTGTGTCACAGGGGGCATGTTTTTGGAAGGAGTATTTCTCACTCTGGCTCTCTGCTCCTGGGGGCTGTGGGTTGAACAGCTTTCCTTTGCCACATCTTTCTGCCATGCCATTTATCTCTCAGGACCAGCTGACTATAGTCTGAAACCTTTGAAACTGTGAGTCAAAATAAAGTTCACCTTCTTGAAGGTGGGATGTTATGTGTTTTGCCTCAGCAATGGAAAGTTGACTAATACTAGATGATTTCAAGGAATGTAACAAACATTGATGTGTAGGAGTCATCGTGATTTATCCTTCAATGTCAGTTCATTAAGTAGTGTGTTAAGTGCCCACCATCGTAATTTGAAGACACATATATAGCCACTATTGGGAAAGGCTATGAAGTTTTAGAACATGAAAATTTAAGAGGGTCAAAAAAATCTCAAATGAAAAAAAGTCATAGACTGCTTTAAGAAGATTTTGATGCAAACAGGTTATTCCTTAATTACAAAACCAGAAATGACCTTAGTGCCACTTTTAAATATGTTTTGCTGATATTCCTGTCCAAGGATCTTTGTTACACCTTGGTTTTACTCAGTTTCTCCTGTAACAAAATAAGCCTAATGCATCATACATACAAATGCTCACATGCAGGCACACACATTACTCATATATTCACATACCTGTCCTCACATACACACGTGCACATGCACCAAACTGTAAGGTCTCTAGTGGAATGAATGAATGTTAAAAAAAAACCTTAATGAAATAAGTATCTTAGAATTTAGATGCCAAATCCTACTGCCCTTTTTTGTTCATGGCCATATTAGAGGGTTTTGAAATGCTAGCATAAAATGGAGGAGATGAAAAAGAAAGAAATAAAAACATATGTGAAATCCAATAGTTTTCAAATAAAACCATAAAAGACCTTTCTAATTACTGCAGCTGTTTATTTTTATTATTTCTTTTCTTTATTTTTTGGAACCAGGAATTGAACTCAGGACCTCACGCTTGCCAGGCAGGTACCATGCCACTGAGCTACACCCCCAGCCCACTATAGATGTTTAAAAGAGAAAGTTTTAGCCTCTCACATTAGTGACGTCAAAGATACTCTAGGAAGGGATGTTTTAAATATTTTCATTTGGGTGTAAGAAGCACAGACTTCTTCAACCTCTCTCTCTCTCCATGATTCTGCTTTTCTACGATGTAAAACACTTATCTTGATAAAACACTCTTACACAAATTCACCAGCTCTGCACTCTCCATGAAATCCAAGCCTTCTCTGATCACATTCCCAAGCATACACACATTCATACTGACACTTTTAAAAATAGTTGATGTGAACATGGTAGGCATTTACAGTGAACTGGATCTGTCAGAGTAAATGATTTCAAGATATCTCTGGTGACCATGTTTTCCATCAGGGTTTCCAGTCGTACTTGGTATAATTAAACCTAAGGATGTAATCTTATTCAGAAAAAATGAAGTATCACAGGATGCTAGTAAGTAAATCCCTTTGCTATAAAAATTCTACCCCTGAGACTCAGAAGCAAATATCATAGCTACTATTGTCTTTACAATGACTCTTGAAATATGTTAATAAATCTTGAGTTCCACAATCCCCAGGCAAATAAATATTTAATTGTAACAGTGGATATTTATTCAGACACCCTGGGCTCAATCACGTGTGTTGTGATTTGAGAAATCATACAGATAGTGAAGTGAAGATATTATTTATGTCTGTAAGATGAATAATGGGTCCCTCACAATAGCAACATCTAGAGGAAAAGAAAATGATATTGAAAATTGAAAAATTTGTAACAGCAGTCTAAATGTTTAATCAAATGAATAGAAAAAAATCTTCTGGATAGCAGAACAAGAAGACTAAGTAGTATAAAATAAAACAAGTGAGATAAGAAGACTAGAATATTTGTTCAGGATTATGGGAGAAGAGTAATAGAATTTTAAGAAAAGGAGAAAAAACAGAATTAAAGTTATCAGTGCAATCAATTATTATCAATGCAAGAAAACTTCTCAGATGTAAATTATATATTTTTAGAATTAAAAACAATAAGAACTCAGAACTATGTTCAAAGAGTGAGAACAGACCCTTGTCAAAGCATCACGGTAAAATATCAGAATTATAGGGCTAGAGGAAAGATAAGTTTGCATAGACCAAAGGAAAAAAAGGAGGTGAGGGGGTTGGAGTCAGATTTATATCACATTTCTAAAAGGGACATATTACAGCTAAAAAGAAAAGAGAAATGCCTTCAAATTCAGAGAAGATAATATTTGACTTAGAATTTAATATTCAGGCAACATTCAAACAAACATATTTGTACATGCTAACTGCTAAAATGTTTATTTCCAATGCAATCTTTCCCAGGTAGCTACTAAAGATTTTCTATTTCAATAGGAAAAGAGGCACATGACCTACAATGTAGGAGTTCAAGAGAGAAAGAGGCCATGGGATATTCAGAATGATGGTGAATGGACTGTGAGCAGTGTTTATATATTCCATCATAATGCTAAAAATACATTTTACATAAATCTCAAATTGACAAGATTAGTGCAAAGGGTTTTTGTGTGCGTGTGTGTGTTTATCACATACAACAGACAAAACTGAATATTGTGATTCAAAATAGAATCATAGTCTCTTTAGAAAGAGATGTTACATGCCTCTTCTATAATTTTTTAATAGAAAATAAAAGCCCTGGAAAGCTAGGTGGTCGATTAAAGTAGTGGCCAAGCAAAGATAGATTCCCAACTTATTGTTTACTTTTTATCCCTAATATTATTAATCTGGTTAGGTATTTCAGGTGCACATTAGAGATTTGATAGAGGCACCAAGCAAGGTCGCTCTTGGTAGGCATTCCCATAATATTTCCTCATCACCACTTTCAAATTTCTGATAACCACTGCCACTTGTTAGTCTCAAAGGTCACCTGCAGACTGGAAGCAGGTGGTGTGCCCATTAAGATTTCTATCACCACGGCATGAAAACACTCTGTATTTTTGTGCATAATGTATGTAATGTGTTCTGTCATTACACATAAGACGTGTGTATGTGTATGCATATGTATGTCTCTTGTGTCCCCACCTAAACCAGGAGTTCTTTGGGAAAAACCAGAAACCAGAATCTTTTGTTTCTCTATACCCCCCACAACAGAGGGCCAGGTCCCTAGAAAACAGCAAGGCAGTAACAAACCTTAAAATCACTAACACCTAGATCTGAGGGGGAACAAAAAAGCCACAGCTAGACTAGTGTCAGCACATATGGGGACCAAATACTAATCACAACAAACAAGATACTTGCAATGATAATAAGAAACACTGTATTACAGTTGCTTGTTTCCCGAGTGCTACACAAGTGCCAGGCGCAGTCCTAAGTTCTTTCTGTACTTTATGCATTTAAACTTCAGAAGAGAACAACTGGTTGTGTGCCATTAGCGTCTTCAGGTGAGAAAAGTGAGGCACAGTGGGGCTCTGCAGGACAGTGCCCAGGGAGAGAGGACCTAGGTCCTTCTTCTGCCCTGGCTGCTGCTCTTCTTGAACTTCGTTTGCTGTTGACACTGGCCGGAATGTTCTTCATCTCCACGGCTGATCTCCCTCCAGAATCTGTATTCTGCGCACAGGGGCACGTGTGATCCGTGTATATCTAAGCAGAGGACTTCGAATGGGGTGAGCGCTCAGCACTCGTGTTTGGGCTGAACACGGAAGCAGCTCCGGTGCGAGAGGAAGTCTCCGTGGAGGCACTGACGGGACAGACTGACAGGTCGTGGGGATGGGGGTAGATGCAGATCTGCATATATTTACCATATAATGACCCTAAACAACTGCTCAAACAGACAAGTGCTGCTCAAAATGTTTTATGCGATACAGGTGGAAAAGCTTCAACTTTTTTCAAAAATAAAAGCGCAACAGTTTGTACAGGAACCTTTTTGTGTTAATTTGTCTTATAAATGGTTTATCTTTTGGGAATTTGAATCCATATAATTCAGGAGGGGTTTATAACAGGTATGACTATGGCAGATAAGGTGGCTTTGGTTAAGTTTCAAGAGATAAATAAAATATTGAATAAAAATGATTTTACTACAACATTTCATATAACTTTATTAGTTCTCCATATTGTGACATGTATAGAAATTTGAGGAAAGACAGATGGATGAGATACAAGCTTTCTTAACTCACAGTGACAAAACAATGCCCCATAGTAGAAAGCTCTGGTTTGTTAAATTGAGATTTTTGTTTTTGTTTTGTTGTGTTTGTTTTTCTATAGCAGGTCTTTGCATGCTTATCCAACAATCAATACATGCTTTTAGTTTTGTCTTTACAAAGCTGGGGGACTTTCAAATTACTGTCCGGGCTTTAGTCCCTCACGTAGAAGGCATTTCAGTCTGAAAGGACTTCTGGGTCCTTTGCTGTGTGTGTGTTAATTAGCGTTGGTTTCGTGATCTTTGCTGTCAGTTTCTTTTGCTCCACCATTTGAGAGACAGTGATACTAAACCAATCCCCAAAGGTCTCTAGAGACCATTTCCAGTTGCATTACTGATTTATTTTTGTCTTGACCAGATGGCTCCAGGTTCCTATGATTATATGGGAGTCCTTTTGATTACCCTGTTTATCTCTCCCAGAGCTCAATTTAAGGGTCAAATCTCATGTAACACATTTGCCAGCAAGACAAACCATTCTAGCCCACTGCTGTTTGGACACCATACTTCGGGCATATGCTCTGCACCTCATTACAAGCTAAAGTTGTTAGATTTAATACATGTTTGTATAAACTCCTTCACAAAAGCAGGTGGGGTTTTTGTTCGTTTGTTTGCTGATGCTTTGGAACATGCAGCCGATGGAAGGGCAGCATCCTGGGTGACTCAGTGGAGAGGAATGGAGTCTGCAGGTCCTGCGAGGCTCCTGACTGAGGCCTTCCTTGCCTTTATGGAGATGACCATGAAAAAGATGAGCAGAATATTTTTAATGAAACCAATAAAAATGCAAAGAAGATTTAATGTTTAAAGAAACAATAAATCAAAAGTGACAACTGAAATGCAATATTTCATGATGAGATTGAAAAAATCAATTCATCCAAAGGGCACACTTGGCTTCTGTTAAAAAAAAATCCCCACACATACTCACACAATAAAAGCTATCGTATCAGCCAAGGCTTAATAAGCTGTAGTTAATGGATTTCAAAACCTTGAGAAACATGCATGAAACCAGACAATACAGAGTCTTGTGACAGTTGGACACACACCCATACCCACCTACACACCCACACACAAGAGCACACACACACCACAGCATTACAATCCAAGACACTGTCTAAATAGAGGTCAGGTCAGTAAACACACACACACGCTTAACCAAGAAACGTTTTTCAAGATGCTCTGTGGACTCAGAATTAATTGTCAAATAATTTATTTTGATTCCTCAATCATTTCCCTTTAAGACTTCTCATGCAATAAAAATATAAATGACTCTTAAAAGCACATGCAGTAACTTTGATACCATACTCTGAAGAAAACGAAGAGAATCAGATGCTTTGGGCCTGTCTCATCAACTTTATGTAAAGTGACCCTGGAGAAAATTAAATTTAACGAAAAGCATTCCTGTATCATAAGAACTTACAAGTCAGTGAGAAATTGTCACCTGCATTAGATATTATAATGCAATGCATTTTATGACAAGGGCTATGACAAAGGTTAAAACATATAATAAAAATGGGCCGAGGCATCTTGGAATGGATTACAAAAGTGATGTGATTTGAGTTAGATCTTCACAGATGAGATGGAAGATAGCAAGTTGATAGATATAATCTAGGGAATGGAAAGGGAGAGTTAAGGATGGAGAGTGATTTCAATGGTGCAGTTAGATAAAGATTAGAATCAAAGTAGTGTAAAGAATATGCAAGAGACAAGGGGAAATCCTGCAAGAGGCAATGAGATAATAGAGGGTAATGTCAACAATAGATAATAATAAAACTAATAAAAATGATTGTATATGAGCTGAATAGTCTCAGCACTACACTGGAATGTTATCATCCCCTTTCATACTTAATCCACCCTCACCTCTTAAGGTAGGTATTAACTTCATTTTACAGCTGAGAAAACCTATGCAAAGCCAAGTTATATCAGTAGCTCAAGGTCCCAGAGCTTTTGAGTTGCAGAGGCAAGATTCCACACTCACTGAGTGATTGCGATGTGCAGATATTGTCGAACTCTGGATGAATTGTCAGATACGAGCTCACTGGAAGTTTCAGACAGGCCAATCAGTCCTCTGCACTGACTCTGCTCCTCTCCACACCAGGTGTTCTTTCATTCCTTCCATATGCAGTGTCCTTTGTTTCTCTCAAAATTATCCACTCCTGCTATCATCAGGGAACACCCCATGAACTGTCTAATTCTTAATTACTCGGTTCTCTTAATCATAGCAATTACGGTCTTCCAGCCAATATTTGGCCATCTTTTGGATTATTGAGAAGGTATTGGTTCATGTGTGTATCTTATCTTCTGTTACAGATGAAAAGTCTGTGCTCCACATTCTGTCCCAAAGTTATAAATTAAAATTTAACATTTAATGGGATGGCATTTGTGGGGGTTGAAGGAGATGATTAAATCATGAGGGTGGATCCCTCATGAAAGGGATTAGTGCCCTTATGAGAGCGACCCTAGAGCGTTTACTTGCCCCTCTTGTCCTATGAGGACGCAGTGAGAAGGCAGCCATCTATGAATCGGAAGTGGACTCTCATCCAGCACTGAGTCTGCTGGTGTTTCCATGTGGCACTTCTCAGCTTCAAGAATTGAGAGAAAAGAATTTCTATTCATCTGATGCTAGTGTATGGTATTTTCTTTCAGTAACCTGAATTTTCTTATAGTAACTTCCCCCAAAATTCTATTTCTTTTGTGTTTTCCTAAGAGTTAAGACCTTATCTTACCTATAATAATTTTTTTTTCTTGGTACGGGGAATTGAACTCAGGACCTTGTGCTTGCCAGACAGGTGCTTGTGCCACTGAGCTATATCCCTGGCCCACCTATCATAATTTTAATCTGTTGGTTAATTGCATTTTAGCTAAAGGTTCCACTGAGCCCCACTTTATATGGCTATCAAATGCTATATGAAATGCTTCTCTTGAAAACCAAGTTCCATAAAACAGGTTTTCTGCGTATGAACCTGATGTAGACTCTGGAACATGTACCATCTCACTTAATTCTTCCAAAATATTACCTATCGTGATTGAGAGATACCAGGGAGTATGACCAGAATCCCACTATGACAATGCAGAGAGGGAAAGGTTGAGATTTGAAGCTTGGTTTTGTCCTCTGCATCCAGGATGTCCTCCTGTATGGTTCTCTTTCCTCACAGGGTAGAATTCCAGTGGATTACTACTCAAGAACATTTAATTTGAGCCTTTGGAATCTTTCTGAAGCACTACTGCTGTTTAGTTATATAAACACGTGTTTTTTCCCATGGCCTGTAATGTAAAAACATGAAGAATTAACCTCATGACACTATACACTGAATCTTTGTATGCATGACCCCCCATTTTATCTGAAATTCTTGAAATAAGAGGGAGTGTACCCATAATTTTTTTTTTTACCCATAATTTTTTTAAACGACTGATGTTTTCTGCTTCTTAAAACAAATTTTAACTGTTCTGTAGCACAACTTTTAAGAATATGTGCCTTTTACATTGTAACAGGAGTACTTGAATGTACTTCAGAATTTATTTTTATAGACATCACATTTTCTGTGAAGCAATGTGGGTGTTCATTGCTTTCCCTTGTTGGGTTTGTTCCTTCTTTCAATTACATGTCAGCTGTCACTTACACTTCTGTCGTCAGGCACACATCTAAGACGCAACTTCTAGGTCACTGCTTCTAATTCTTGTGGGAAGAGACGCTAGAAAAGCAAGCATGTTAATGAAATCACAATGCCTGAATTAGAGCCCAGGGGAGTAAAACGTGTGGTTTTAGTACACAGGCTTTGTCACAGCTGGCTCGGGAGCGTAAAGGCCTTTTGTGCCATCTTCCTTGTCTGTATCTTTGGTTGAGGTGACTGAAGTCTGCTGATACCTTGGGCAGATAATATAGAAAATACAAATTCAGTGTAGAGTCTTGACTAAGGTCTTTGTTTAGCGATAGTAACAGAGGCATACGATTCTTTTGATTCTTAAAGTCAAAATCTAATTTTGGAGAAAACTACATATCAGAGATTCATTTCTCATGGAGCAGGTAAGCATCAAAAAGATTTTATGACCAGATAAGTATGAAGCCAATGTTCCTTTTAAGAAGTAAAAGAGATAGTGTGGAGTAAGCACTCCAGGCTGAGCAATGGAGGGACGAAACCTTAGAGGTAAGGGTAAGGAGGTCACACCCAGGGTGGTTAATAACCTAGGTGGGCTTGATGTCTAAGCAGCAGGAGACACAGTGATTTCTTTTCAGAGTAAGAAAGAAGGTTAGATTTAAGATTCACAGCATCTTCAATGCACAGAGTTCCCCTGCCTTCATGTATACTCAGAATGACTTTGGGATTCTCATCGGCTGCTTCTAATTTAGACCTGTGACTGTCGGCATTTTCACAGAGCCAGTGCCTCTCTGAAGTCGCTCCTTATGAGGCTTTGTGAAAAATTTGGACAGCTTAGAACACACACAAGTGAGGGAGAAATAAAAGAAAGAAAAAGAGCAAACAGGAGAGCAACGAGAAAGTGAGTAATTTTATTTTATTTTATTATTTTTTGCAGTTGGCCTTTATTTTTTAAATAACCTTGTACTCCTTTTCAATTTCCCCTTAGAACCGTTTTTCCTCTGCTTGCTCCTTTTTTCTTCATTATTTTAATGGCTACATTGTTGCTCTGATGTGTCAATGGGAGTGGAAAATCCTGTGAAGCCAGGGCTTAATGAAACGCCAGCTGGAACAGACGGATAAAGTTTCTTTGGAGCAGCTTCAAAGGGATGCAGGCCGGGTGAGCTGGGGACAATGGTGCCCAGGCCTCAGGACAGGGATGGCCTGGCCAATTGCCCCCGCCTGGCCCTAACGAGGCATGAAGAGATGGGGACCCACGTCACCACGCAGTCCAGGGGCGAGGGTTGGGGGATTTATGCACACGCTAACAGGCTGAATCTCCCTATTTCACAACAAATGCTTTCCTCATAGAATGAGGGGCCAAAATGTGACTCCTGGCAGAAGAAGCATGAGCTGATTTCGCCCAGAAGCCCTGGTTTCCTGAATGCAGCCAAGCAGGTCCCATCCCACTCCCTGTTTTGGAATAAATTTTACATTTCTTTTTGTAGGAGAATTACCAGGGAAATCTTAGTTTTGATAAGAATTCAGTGAGATTTATGAGTATGTATTGGTCATTCTTGGTCAGGTGACATTTCTCTTTTCTTTTTATAAAACAGGAAAAGTGACTGGGAAATAGGCTATAAATCTAAAATGCTCAAATGCCACGTTGGCTCCATTTAGGTCTCGGCTTGTGAAGCCCTCGTACTTTGAATGGCATCAAACATAATCAGATGCAGTTTGTGGCCAGAGGGTTTTTAAGGAGATTCAAGTTAGCGCAGCCTCCGCCTGGTTCATTCACAAGTATTAATGCTCTGTGTAAAACCTACTGTCTTACTCCTGGTGTTTTGTTAATGAGGGCATTTGATTAATTATATTTGCTAGCTCATTTTGTTAACATTTAGAATTTTTAAAACCATTGAGTCTTTTTTATATCTTTGCAAACTGAAACTTCTGAAAGCTAAGGCACTCCGGGCCCACAATAAGCATGAAAAGATCATCTTTGAAACTTCTGAAAGCTAAGGCACTCCGGGCCCACAATAAGCAGAAAAAGATCATCTTCGTATATTTCTCTTGCTTATGAGAACTGACAAACAAGGGTTTGAGATGTGTTTCATGTTCTGAACAACAAATATTTACTGAGAAATCAAGATTGATATGTTTCTTGATCCTCATGGCCTAGAAAAATAAAATATGGACCTTTGATCAAGTGGGCTCCATAAGTAGGTATAAATCACCCACCACTTGTGCCTATTGAGCTGTCTGGTGAGGCAGAAACTCAAAGAGAACATTGTCCCCTCTTCTGGAAACTTCCCTGTGGCAAGACAGACAGAATTACCCATAAGAAATTCCATTTTGGGGGCCATAACTAGTATGATACTACAAATTTCGTACAATCCACGCTAATTCGGGTGTAAGTTCTAAAAGAGAAATATATATAGGATTAGGTAGCTTTAACTCAGACTTCCTAAAGGAGGTGGCATATGACTTCTGCTGGTAAGACAGAGGGAAGAATATTCCAGAAGAAATTTCAAGACCAATGACTAAAGGAAGAAAGTTAAATGACATTTAAGGAGAACTAGAGAAACATCCAGTATAATTTTTAAAAATAATTCAAAGCCAAGGTCGTGGTGCACTCTTGTAATTCCAGCATACTGCGAGGCTGAGGAAGGAGGATCATGAATTCGAGCTCAGCCTTGACAACTTAGTAAATGTGTGAGACCCTATTTTATTTTATTTTTTAATTTTTATTTATATATTTTTTTGTGGGTACTGGGGATCGACCTCAGGACCTCACGCGCCAGCAGGCACTTATGCTGCTGAGCTATCTCACCAGCCCCTGAGACCCTATTTTAAATTCAAAAATATAAATAAATAAAAAGTTCTGAAGCTGGAGCTCAGTGTGAAGGCACTAGGTTCAATACCCAGTACTGCATAAAATCAAACAACCAATCAAGGAAGCGAAGAGTGTCTGAATCTAACACCAGAGATGTCAACCGGACAAAGACAAGGAGACTCTGGTCTCAGGCTTGGGCTCTATTGTGTAGATTATGGGGAGGTGTGGGAAAATTCTAACTACTGCGGTGATCGGAGCAAGCACAACATGTTAAATCACTTGCTCTAGCTTTGCTGTCACTGACGCTGTTCCTGCAGGGTGGTTACATGGACTGCACTGACAAGGCTTTTTCCCTCTGGCCTCTGGTTGGGTCTTCACCATGGAAGGCACTGACAGGAGATTGAGGTTCTCAGAGGGAGGGATAGTTGGTGTGTTATTCCCTGAGTCTCTCCATAATTTTATGAGGGATTTTCCTTCTGTGGCCACAACTTGATCACACAGCCCTTCTTTGGCACCAGCTATCACTAGATTCCTTCATGGATGGTGAGTTTCCTGCTGTTTCTAGTTTGAGAGCTTCAGGATGCCTTTTGGCTTCATTATCATGCCTCTTACCTACGAGGATAGCCTCTTTATTAAACTCTCTTTAGAGAAAGTCCTTGAGCCTAGAATCTGATTTAATGCCAGAACTTTGATAGATGGTTAATGAGATAGAGCATTTGATTAGGAGAAAGCTATGATAGTTCAAGTGAGAGAGATGAGAGGCTGGAATGCACCTGATATATGCTAAAAGGATTTGAAATGGAATAGTTAGAGGCCGATTACCTTAGGTACTCTAAATTCAATTGATAAAAGGTCAATTTTAAAGGGAGCAGTGAGAAGGCTATGCAAGTAGACCCAAAGGGCAGAAGTCAGTGTGCAGGAGGGTCACCAGTCAGAGGCTAGTGACACTGACATAAGGGCCAATTCCAAGACAAAGCTAATTTGAGTCCAATTTGTCTAATTCGAAGATAGTATTCTGATTACTGTAAAGCACTACATCCAGGTGAAGTCTAATATATTGTTGTTATGATTACTGGATTTCCTTTGGATATTTTTTAGCCTACATTAGTATGTTTTGATCATACACAGAAGGAACCCAAAGACCTACAAGTGGCCAAAAGATGGATATCTCCCAACTTTGGTTTAACTAAAGCTATTTTTCCATTTAAGAGTTGTCATTCCTCAAAATGCCCACAGTCTCGTGCCTCTGTCTATAAATAACACCAAATATTTCCCTGCCTCATGCATTGTCTTTAAAACAGCTTTGGCTTTCAATGGCATTTTATGGGATGGATGTTTACCTGAGCGCTTGGGATGAGGCAATGTGTCCATGCACCTGGAAGACATGGGTTGGTCCTAGATAAAAGATCAGACATATAACATAGAGCTAAAATTACAGTATAGATCACTGATACCTTCTTTAGTATAGAAAATGTAAAGAGAAAATAATTAATATTTGAATAATAAACAAGAATGGACTTGGCTGTACTTTTCTTGGGGAAGCTACCACCATCCTGGTGAAACTATGCACAGAGTTATGGTTTGGATACAAAACGACCCCAAAACATTCATTGTGTTAAAGCACAGCTGATGGGCATGGGGGAAGTGATTGGATCAGAAAGGCTCTAACCTCATTAATGGATTAATCTGCTGGTGAGTTCAGAGCTCAATGGGTTTATTATGAAGTAGAGCCTAGTTGGATGAAGCAGGTCCCTGGAGGTGTGGCTCTGAAGGACGTATTTTGTCCCCATTTCCTTCCTTGTGAGCTCTTTCCCTCTCTCTGGCTACCATGAAGTGAGAAGCTTTGCTCCAGCACACCGTTCTCCCATGACCTCTCTGCCTCCCCGCATGACTAAAAACAATGCACCCAGGTGAACAAAGAACGGAATCCCTGAAACCCACAACCAAAATAAACCTTTTCTATTTTAAGCTCTTACCATCATGTATTTTGTTATAGTGATAGAAAGATGATCAGAACACACACACACACAAAATCAGATGCTTAAACAGCTTCTGCTCATGAAATTTCATTGTTCTCTGTAACTGAAATCTTGCCTCATCTGTGAATCCTCTTCTGGGAGCCTGTGGCCCACTGGTGCGTATCAAGGCTCTTCTGTCCCTTAGTGCGAGTCTGAGAGGCTCCACGTCAGACCAGGATGGCTGAGAACAGTTACCTTCATATTTGCTTCCTGCGTAGTCCAGCTACCACATCAACAACTTTTTACCTGTGGTCGGAGCTACCATAAGCTGGAGTTCCTTATAAAATCAAAGTACCTCCTGGCCCATGCAAAGCTTTATACCATGTCCATTTCACAAATCCTGCTTGGGCCAGAATAAGTGTTTTCAGTCTTTAAGATCAGAATGCTCTGCCCACCCATTCAGACATAAGACCTAAAGCAAAACCCTTGACATCGCCAGAAGTGTCAGCAAATATCTAGTTATGTTTCTCTGCCATAATGACTCACCCTTCCCAGCTAGTGCATAAAAATGTTGAGACTCTAAACTTAATTCATCTAAAATGGAGCTTTACCTATCCCAGTGATGTCTTAAATGGTAGGTATGAAATGTCATAACTTTTATATTTTCTTCTTGTATATCCCCATCACTGAAATTGGCACCATTGATATTATCCTCATTATGCTGTAGAGAGTTTCATTCTACAGCAGAACACATTGAACACAGGATACTGGGAATATCTAAGTTTTGGTCTGAAGAGAAGGCTGTATGCATTTGCATTCTTTTTTTTTTTTTTTATTTTAAAGAGAAGAAAAAAACAAAACAAATCAAAAGAAGAACAAATTTTCAAAACAACATAATAGGAGGGTAACAATGGTTAATACATTACGTATTACTATCTTTAAGTTAGTTATTCAGGACACCAGACATTAGCATTCAATTGTCCAAACATTACTGGCACAAACCTTACTCTTCAATGAACTAAGTAAACATGGTAGTGTATCTATCTTAACCATCTTATATATATATATATATACAAATTTTTTCCCTTTCCCTTCTTTCTTTTCCCTATTCCAGTCTCTCTTTCCTTTTGACCAGTTTCTTTTTGATTCACCATATCTATTGTACATTTTGGATCTTATTTACTCTTTCAGTTTCTCATACTAGAGAGATAATACGATGCTTACACATGTGCTTCTGGTTTATTTCACTTATGAGTATTTTCTCGAGTTGCATCCATTTACCTATAAAAGTCTCCAGTTTATCCTTCTTTATGGCTGAATAGTACTCCATTGTATAAAAATACCACATCTTTCTTATCCATTCCTCAGTTGATGGGCATTTGGGTTGTTTCCAAGATCTGGCTATTACAAATTGTGCTGCTATAAACATGGGTGCACATATATCGCTGTGGTACGATGTTTTTAATTCTTCTGGGAAGATGCCCAGAAGGGGAATAGCTGGGTCAAATGGGACCTCCAACCCTAGTTTTCTGAGGAATCTCCACACTGACTTCCACAGTGGCTGTACCAGTCGACACTCCCACCAACAGTGAAGAAGGGTTCCTTTTTCCCCACAGCCCCTCCAGCATTTGTTATTAGTTGATTTCTTAATAGTAGCCATTCTTTCTGGGGTGAGATGGTATCTCAGATGCATTTGCATTCTTCGGACACCTTGTTAGCAAACTCTGTTGATAAAATTGCTGAGAACAAGGCATTCCCTGTCTCCTGGAGGAGTGAGTTAAATGTTAATCAGATTTTCCCAATATTTTTGGTCCCATCTTGCTGAGACATACTCATCTAAAGGCATTTTTATAATTACTAGGCGTAAAACTAATTGAGTTTTCAAATTTTCATAGAAAGGGGTATTTGTGACGATTTTTGTACCATGTTTGATGGACTTTCAATCCTTTCTCACTGGGGGACTATCGCTACCACCTAAACTTCTCAGAGGATATGGTAATGCCAATCTATAATCCCACTGCTTATTTTAAATTTAAAAGGAATATATGCCTTTTTACCTAAAATCTTTGTACTGAACATATTATTTTTATAATTTCTGGTTTTAGTTAAGGGATGTCTAATTAAGATGTTCAAGGCAAGAATCTCATATCTCAGCCTAGACAAAAAGACAGAGATATTTTCTAAGATGTGATCTTAATAGCCTTGACTACTTTGGAATGTTCTTAAGAAGGGCATATTTATACTGAACTTAGTACAGAAAATGTCTTAAAGGCACTTGAGGATATACTTGAATGCCAAAGATATTTAAGCACATAGCATATCTATGAAGTAATACTGTGTTTCCTAGCAGGAAATAAACTACAACATCCAGATGTATTACTTCATGGATTAAAACATATTTATACTCACAAAGTCACCTACAATCTTACTGGGACTGGGCCACAGTCTCATGGGGCTTGGGCACTGTCCACATTCATACACTACAGTAATCACATATATTTGAAGTATATGATACAGAACTGGATACAATAATTTAATTATGATTATCCAAATGCATTAACAACATATGATAAAATGATTCCTCTAATAACAAAGCTGTTGCATATAAGGGCCATTCAGGACCTCTGTTGAAACTCTTACTTTATGTCGTCCACATACCAATTTAGGTTACTGACAGAAAGCTAAGCTCAGTCACGAAAAGTGCACATGTACCCAATTGTGCAAGTCATTTAAGAGGGGTGTTAAGGATTTCTCAGAACTCCTCCATAAGCCTTCCTTTTTTTAGGAGCCTATCAATCCCAGATAAAGAAAAAAATTTTTTTCCTGGGTGTGGTGGTACATATCTGCAATCCCAGCTCCTCCCCCAAAGGCTGAGGAAGGAGGACTGCAAGTTCAAGGCCAGCCTAGGAAACTTAGTGAGATTCAATCTCAAAATAAAAAGGCCTGGGAATACAGTTCAGTGATAGAGGGCTTGCCTAGTATGAGCGAAGCCAAGGGTTCAACCTCCAGTGTGGGTGGGTGGGGGACCAAACAAACCCCCAAAAAAAGAAGAAAAAGCATTTTATTAGAATCCTTATACTGTTCTTTGGCTTTGGTTCTTCTGTTAGTCTTACCCTCAGCTTTGGCTGCAACCTATTCTTCCAAGTTATCTTCCACTAAAATCCCTCAGGATTCTTCTCCTTTCTGTAAGGCAGTCAACGTTCTTCTGGTATAGTAGTTCATTTTCACATGTGTCCCTTGATCATGCTGGCATTCAGTGATATGTGACATACAGTTACGGTGCCTTGGTGAGGTGACAGGCACTGGGATGCATGAATTAACAAAAACAGAAAGCTCTGTTTTACACTATCCTTGAACACTAGCCATGTTTCCTCTATGGGAATGTCTGTCCTTTTTGCCATTCTTTGCCTTGACAATTAAGTATCAGGCCAAAATAAAGACCCACATCTTTAGCAAAATTTAAATTTCTTCCCTCTGAAATTTTACATTTTTAAGATGTGAGCCACCTGCTCATTCTTCAGCAAGCAATGCTTCCAGTCCATTCAGTGTGAATGTACCTGTACATACTCATCATACCTGTTTAGCTTGATGATCTCCTGGAAATTCTTAGGATTTTGCAGAATATCTTTGTTCTGATGGCTGGTGAGATGGCTCAGTGGCATAAGCACCTGCCTGGCAAGCACAAGGGCCCGAGTTCGACTCCCAGAACCCACATACAAAAAAGGGGCCAGTGATATCGCTCAGTGGCAGGGGCACCTGCTGGTGCTCGAGGTCCTGAGGTCGACCCCCGGTACCCACAAAAAAAAAGAATATCTTTGTTCTATTTTGCCTATTCAGTATTCAGGACACTTTTATTGACTAATTATCATATAGGCCATCCTTTCTGGTAATAGCCACCAGAGAAACAGTCTTAAGAAAACATCTTGAATTTGCATGGCATTTTGAACTTTATAGTAACATACGTTGTCAGTATAATATCTTCATTTTTAAGGAGCATTATTCCAATTTTAAATATAGGAGGGCTAAAGGAAATCCAGCAATTTGGTCAGAATTACAGAGGAAATCAGTCCCCAAACTAAGAGTAGATTTGAGGTCTCCTGAGTCCCATCTTGTCACTAGACACTCCACCTTTCATAGAGTTTAAATATTATGAAATAATCCTAGAAGAAATACATGTGATACTTAAATCACACAGAATGTGGTGCACGAGAACTTTCAATTACTTGTGGGGCAAACAGGCAACGGCAGATACCTCAAGACTGCCATTCAGAGTACATCCTCCTCCACAACGTGGAGGCCAGTGGATTAATACGAAATACTCCTTTCTCTAGTCTCTGATCTTACATTTATGTCTCTAGTCTAATTTCTCTTACTTACAGATTCTATTCTTATGGAGAAACTTGCTGTGTGATCTTAAGAAAAATAATGAACTTACTTACATGGACTTCAAATTATCAGTTCATGAAATAATGGAATTATAAGGAGAAACTTGGGCATGATATTTGTAAGCACAAAATTAAAGAACCATGTAAGCAAAAGTTCCTCCCCCAAACTCAGCCTCAGTAAGGGGTATTTCTCAACTGTCAGTGCTGACAGGGCTTTTCCCTGTGTAGATTCACACAGCGCTTAACATTCACTCCATGGAGATGGTGCTTACGTGTAGCCCGAGAAGAGACTAACCATTGTCTTGTCTTTCTCCCTTATAGTAATTGATCCATATGGACCTTCACTATTTTTAAACTTGTTTGTTCTCCATTATCTCACTATCTGTACATGGAACTCATTGGTGTTAGCCCAGCTAGGTCTTATGGTTGTCGTTCCTCAGCATTGGTGGTGGTGCACACAGTTACTGCTGATCCCAAACAAAAGCCCTACAGACCTGTGCGTACGCACGCATGCACACACACACACACACACACACACACACACACACACACATTGGTTTCTCCCCAGGGCAGCACCTCACCAACTTCTATGAGATGTGGGTTTCAATAGGAGACGAAGGTATGCATTTATATCTCTACCACATGGCATTTTGCTTAGAGAAGCATCTTCAAAAACACTTGCATTGAGCAAATGAATGTATGACTTCCAACCGCATTAATTGTAATTTGATAAAGTAAGGACTTTAATACTTTTCCTGTTTTCCAATCTTCCATTGTCTGCTTTACTGAACTACAAGTTTAAAACATAAGACATTTAGGTAACGCGAATAATAAAAATTTTTCACATGAGATTACCTCATTATTATACCAGCTTCAAACTAAGGTTTTCTATAAAAGTAAAGAAATGTGTGATCTTAAACGTTATTATTTCTATTTAAAGCATGGACATGTGTAAACAGCTGTAACAGTTTCTTTAATGTGCTCAGAGGAGGGGTAGCTTGGTGACCTAGAGGCTGTCTCTCAGCTTTGTGACTGAGAAGCTGTGTGACATTTGTCAAATCAATTAACCTATCTGTGTCTGAGAGAGGTTTCCATGTTTTGAAGAGGTTCAAATAATACTTGTTTTCTATAGCTGTCTATACCCGCAAAGTGAAAGGCATGTCTTAAGGGAGTAAAGGCAATTATTTAGATGATTCAGGCCAAAATCAATCCTGCCACAAAGAAGGAAAAAAAAAAAAAAAACCTGCGCATTTGAGCTTCAGCTGTCCAGGTTGCCTGTTTACATCAATCAGATTCAGAGAATAAATGGCTCCACCCTTTGCTTGCCTTTGTTTGTGCTGGGAAGGCACCTTTGGGGGCATATTAGATTGTTAAGACCAATGAGTGAATCATTAATGGCTTCAGGCCACTTGGCACACACCTAAGAAGGGCTGCAGCCTAAGAAGGCTCAAATTTCTGGAATGTCTGGATTTCAAAGGACACTCATCTCCCAAAGTCACCTTCAAAATTAGCCTCACAGGAGAAGGGGAGAGCAAAAGGAATCCGAATTTGATTTTATGATCAGTGTGCTTTGGACACTGTGCTGGGTGGTTCTTTCATCTTCTTCTCTCAATCAATCTCCACAACAATAGGAGAGGAAACTGAGGCCCAAAGACAGTAAGGATCCCCAAATTACATAACCAATAACCAACACTTAATTCTAAGTCTGTGAGCAAGCCCATGTCACACCTCCCCAGCACACACCTGGTGTGATGCAATAAAACTTACTGAACATCACTGGGCACCTACAAAGCACCAGGTGTGATACCAGGGGCTGAGCACAGTCAGCTGAATGAGGCGTGGTCCACAGTCCTACCATCATGGACCCTTACCTGTGAACAGTGAGAACGACACACACCTGATAGTAATGCAGAATCAGCCATCTGCAAGGACGCACAAAGAAGGAGCCGAGCCACCAACTTCTTTAGAAACTCTTTAAAGGACACGTGGGAAGTTTAAATCTAGGTCCAGAAACTATTCTCTTATATTAGTTCATCAAGAAGAACACCAAGCCTCGGTAGGTTTCTGGTGTGGAACAGGTAGAAGATGCTTCATGAGTCATGGAGGCCAGCTGCATCTTTTACTGTATGTTTTACGAAGTATAAGCTGCTAGACCTCTCTGAGCTTCAGAGCCTGCTTAATAAGAGGACAATGAAAATGACTGCTTTACAGGGCTATGACTTAAATCATTAATGGAGAATTCTGAGCATACTGCCTGGTGTGGTTGTAGATAAAGAAATGTTGTCATTACTAGGTTTTATGGATTGTATCTAGATGTCCCCCCAAAGCCTCAGGCACTCATAGGTGGGGCTTTTAGGAGATGGCTGGATCTAGGGTGTGTGATAGTGGGATTAAGGCTGTGTGGTTCTAAATTTGTCCACTGATTGGAATTAACATAATTCTGGGTGGCACCACCCAAAAGGCTGGTAGCCTGGATGGGATAAAAGGGAGAGCAGGCTGTCTACTGTTTGCTTGCTGTTCTGTGCCTTCTGCTTGCCACACCATGAACAGTTTCTCCTCTGTGATGCCTCTCTGCCATGCCACTCTGCCTTGGGGCCAGCCGATTATGAACTGAAACCTCTACAAACTGTGAGCTGAAATAAACCTTTCCTCTGTAACTTTGGGTATTGGATATTTTGTCTCAGCACTGAGAAAAGTAACTGAGACACTAGTTTAATGTTTTTGTCTTAAAAGAAATATATTTGATAGGAAGCTTACAACAAAGAACCCATTACGATCTATCTGGGGTTAAAGGGTGGATTTCTTTTCTGGTGCATTGCTGTTCTTGACCTAAAAGATTAATGGAACAAAATCCAAAAAATATGTATTTTAATGAATAAGCATTATAGGCGAGCCACTTGCTTGATACATTGATTATTCATCACCTATGAAACAGGTTTTGACATTCAAATTTATTTCAATTTCAGTCCTGGTCTCATCTTCCAAAAGTAAAATTATGACCTTTCTCATGTCATCTCAATTGCTGTCTAAACTTTTCCAGACCAAAGGCCCTCCTTTGATTATTCTGTATTGTTTATGCCTATAAAACCCATCCCACCATCCCTGTCACAAAAAACAGTTTTAATTAACAGTGTTTACCAATTCCTTTATAAAACCCCCAATCACTGGGCCTTCCACCTAAAAAGGCAATCCATAGTGCCAAGACTAACCAAAGACATCCTCATGGAAGAAAATTCAGTGTTGGAATCTGGACCCTACCTGTTTAAACCTTCAGCCAGTGCCTGAAAATGTGTAAATGCTTCCACTTATTAATGGAATGGAATACATTTTAAGGGAAAGGGGTGTGAAATCAGCTCAAATAACCATTAAGAGCATATTTGACTATTCTACATGATTATTAAGCTATTCTGCAAAGACCTACAAAAATGAAAATGGGTAGAGGACAACAATAAGAATAGTTCTACCCTTTTGTGTTAATGTCCTTCTTGCTATGGTAGAGTTCATAGGTAGAGAGGAGATACATACTTAGACTCTCCTAAGGATTATTAACAGCTACTGGTAGGTCCAGACATAGCATGTAATTATAGTAGCTAACCAAGTGTGGAAGGTTGATGAGACACTTGGAAGGAAGTCAGTTGGAAGCAAGATCAGTTGTGTCATGGAACCTTAGCTTAAATGAGACCTCTGGCACAGGAAGCACATTGGTTGGGCATCATGAAATAGATGAACAACAAAAAAAAAGCAGCACCCAGCCTTGTCCAAGATAAATATAATACTCTTGGTGTTCTGATATGTTAAGAGAATACAAACATAAATGGAATTCGATTGGACAATGATAAAACTTGGTTGTGGGTGAGGAGAAACTTATTGGTAGAATTAGTGCTGGCCAGAGAAGAAAAAAGGGTTTGAAAGTCCTGCCTTTCAGCCACACTAGAAACTAGGGTGGTGGTAAGGCCATTAAATTAGAGGGATATTCCTCAAAGTCCCAGGAAAAGAACTACAGTCAAAAAAGACAGATGCTTAGCATGCAATACTACTCCCAGGAAAGAAGCTACTGAGATTCTAGTCTGCTTGTCCACAGGACCAGCCATCACGGTGTCATGAGGCAGGGAGTCTGCTGTCCCTCTTAAAACCACTCTGTGAAACTGCATGTGTGACGTGGCATCTGGTTCTTTGTGGCTTAATAGTGACACTGTCTGCTTAGTCTAGCCAGGCTACAGCAACAGGAGAGGGTGCTGATTAACTGGCTCGAGAGAGATGCCTCATTGGAAGGCTGCAGATGATTTGTGCATAGGATAGGAAGCCGTGGTCACAGAGGCATGGCAAGGAAGAGGAGACACACATGTAGGGGTCTGCAGCACAAACCTGGGCTCTGGGACTTGGACTGATGAGGGTGAGGTCACTAGCTGAATTGAGTCATGCAGAGCCTGCCCAAGTTTTATGAATTAACCCAGCATGATGTAAAACATAGGAGATCTTTTCTCCCTTCTTTCCTGAAAAAGTGAATTTATTTAACTTAAATATTTGGTTTAATATTTTTATAAACAAACAAAGTAAAAAAGCAAACAACTGATTATATCTTTATTGTTACTGGCTAATAAAAGGAGCTTAAGGTTGTAGAGGGGCAAGGACACGGTGTTGATGAGAGGAAAAACAGATTAGGAGAGAGAAAATGTAGGGCACCATCATACCATCATATCTTTTTAGTTTATTAAAAAGGAGGTTAAAATCCTAAACCTTTGGACAGGGCCTGTTGATATGTCTCATATTCACTGACTATCTAGCAAATCCAGTTACCTAACCACATGCACGGTGAAAATCATTCTCCCGCAAACAGACAAGGGGTGCAGGTCAGCACTTCTCATCCCCGGAGTGACCTGGATAGGGCTGTCATGTACAGGCTCCGCAGCTGTTTATTACACAACTTCATTTAGAAGTTCATTTAGATCTCAATGTGTATAGCATCCTCTAGAGTTGTTTAATTAGAGACTTCAATTCTGGGAATAAGACTAGAATATTTTTTGAGAAAAATTTTTGGGGATGTATTTTCCTCATTTTCAAATTAGGTTCTTGTAAGTAAGATCATTTTTGTTTTCCATATCCAACAAATATAGAAAGTAATTTATTACAAATCTCTTTAGAAGATAGCTGCTTTCAACTTCCCATGGAAATACTTCCTTTTTGTGCCTATCTCTTTGAGTTCATGTCAGAAAAAATAATTATGTGTATAAATTCAAGCATGTGGGCAAGGAGTGCCTCTCACACTACACACGGACACTTAATTTTTCTTCTAACGAAACTTTTCTTGTGTATAAAGAAAATCATTTTCAATTTCTAGTGGAAAAAAATACTTCAAAAGAATGGTAACATTTCATTTCGTTGATTTGCCTAATTCTTATTATTATCAGTTGCTAAAAACTGGTGACACTTATGTTATTTTACGTGAGATTGAATGAAGGCTGATGCATATTTTGGTATTGCATAAGTTACTCTCTATGTATTAGTTACTTCCTATAATGCAAGATTTGGGAAATATATTTATTTTGTTTTGTGTTTATACCTGCCTGTACCTATTCTAAATTTAGTCTCACTGGACATTGTTTGTCCAGCAGAAATTCCCATGGTACTGATTATTCTACCAGGCTTCAGGGTTCTGCAGTCTCCAGAGTTAAGAAAGAAGTGACCGAATACTGTCTGATTGTTTCTTTGTGAGCTACAAATTTAATATTTTGATCATTGCCATTCATTTATCTGAGGAGAGCAACTTTAGCCACATTGTTCTTTAAGCTAGATAGAATCTTTGAGAAGCAACGATGGTTATAGTTTTCTCTACCAGAGAGCTTTTCCAGAGAATAATGTTTTCTACGTAGTTTGCCAAAATGTCAATAGATTTAGCTTGTGTTACTCAAAGAACTAATAACATCTGCAAGAATTCCTTGGTCCTTTTTTTCATCAATAAGTTTATTCCCAAAACATTTCATGTATTTTGTGTTTCTTATATTATGTCATTGTATGTTCAATTGTATATATTTGAAATCACAACTTTCTTCCCAATTTTGGGATCTCTTCTATTCTTCAGTTCTCTGCTACCTTACTAATTTGTAAATCTCTTAGTTTCCATGCAAGACTAACAGTTGAGCTATATTTCTATACCTTAATACAGATATTATTATGTCAAATGAGAAAAGAACTAGCTTGAATTAATCTTTTGAGTCTTAGATTATTAGTTATAATAGCATATAAAAGGTTGTTTTTCTTTAGATGCCATTTGGAGTAGATTTTAACATTTTTTGCTGAGATTGTAACAGCTTGATGGAAAGGAAGGTCGAATAAATATGAGGCAAGAGATATGAGAGCACCAGTTTAGTCATGAAGCTAGGAGACAATATGATAGCATTTACAGAAATTTACTTTGCAAACATTTTCAAGAATTTTAATAATTCTGTCTAGAAAGTGCAATTTTTTTGCCTATATTTTCTTTTTATCTCACTCCCATCTGAGGTGGTTTTCCTGGGTTTGGTTCTTGGTTTACTAACTGTATATGTTAGCCCAGGCTTCACTGAAGATATGAAGGGAACTATGAATTAAGGGAACCTATAAATCTTCATCTTTGTGCATCTTTGTCACCAAATACATGGTCATTGCTCCCCAGGGGCTAATGTAGCAAAGCTGGGTCAGTGATTTCACTCTGTGAACACCGTGCATGTCCTGTTCTCCTTTTCTATCCAACTACTCAACAGTTACGTGAACATGGTCACTATGGGATGAGCAAGCACAGAGAGAGGCGTCAGCTCAGATGTCTAACCTTACTTTGCCATTTAAACCAAGTAAGCTTGATTCACCATGTATCCTAGCCTATTTTACTCTGTCAGGTATAGTTTACTTTTCTTAAAAAAAAGTAAGTATGCTTTCTCTTTTCAACAAATGTTATTATTGGATCTACAATTTGCCAAGACCCCTTAAACAATTAAGGGACGGGTTTATCAGATTCATTCTTATACATTACCATAGTTTATCTCTAACACCTGGAATTCTCTGGAAGTCAATGATACAGTGATACAAATAATCTTACTTTCAAATATTCACCAGCATGCATTTGGGAACATAATGTTTTAGTTCTAGCTTAAAACTTACCTTTACCAATAATCCATCCTTGATAAAGCTTTCCAAATACTTCTTCATAGAGGATAGGATCAATTGTACTTGGAAAGCAACTCATGGCTGGAAGAATAATTTTTCACAGGCTATCATAAATCCTCAGAGTCAATTTTATTATCTCTACTTCTCAGATAAGGAAAATCAAACTCAGAATGGTTAAGTAGCTTTTTACTCTTTATGTAGCTAATTAGTAAGTCAAAGTTAGTAACTCAAATCCTAGGCTGCTGACTCCATTGCTCTTTCTATCACATCAAATTCTCTCCTGAAATCCATGCATTAATCTGACTTGGTCGAGGCACTTGAGGACAGCAATGTGTCTTTTCCATTTGTAAGTGGACTGTTACTTTAGGAAGGCTTGGAGTAGCTGTTCCCTTCCACCACATAGTGCAATCTGAATATGAAGCATGTCACTGATATAAGGAAAGACGCCATAATTATGAACACAAATGTCTCCAAACAGTAAATATATGCATACAGGTGTCTCTGCAAGCTTTCTTTACATCATGTGGGTGTACCTGAATTTTAACATTTTCACACACTCTTATTCAACTTCTTCAGAGCTGGCTGTTTCTCTACAACATTCTCCTTACCCATCTCTATATATGTTAATATAAAATTTACATTGATACATTTTTACATGTTTATATATAGAACACATATATAGTTTATATTTCTAATATTTGTATCTTAAATGTGTATCTTAAATATTTTAAGTACATCTTCTAAAACTCAAATGCTCATATCCCTCACTAACAAAAACCCCTCCTCCTTGGAGAAGCTGTTTCTAATGAAATCAAATTACTGTATACTGTTTATTCTTTGAATGTTCATTTACCTTTTAAACATTCATTATTTATCATTCATTTAATGCACAATTTTGAAATACCTTGAATATCTAAGATCATCTCCTTCCTTATATAGTACTTATAATTAATTAAATTTTGATATTTTGATTGACTATATTTTACTAAGATTCCCTCTATGCATTAATCTGTGAAAAACTTTAATACTTATTTTTAAGGAAATTTATACTATGAGCAATTAAGTCTTGAGTATTTGTTTCATTGTTTGTGAGTCTCACTGAGCTGTGTATTGAATGTTTACCGATATGTGTAAAGTCACATATTAATCCATGGATTCTACAAATCCATACTAAGCTCAAGGTTTGTGAAGACACTTCTGCTGGATTTTACAATTATAAAAGATTCAATCCTACCCGAGACAAGATATACCCTTAAACACTTTGGGACAAGCTTTGGCCAAATGATGTGCAATTTAAAAAAATAAATTCACTTTTGAATGAAGTCTTTGTATACAAGGACTAACAAATATATTTAAATGGTTATATCTATTTCTATATTTTTTTCTGAACTGTACACTTTAAAGTAACAAAGTGTGCTAAAATAATGATGAAATCTAGGACTCAAGGACACACACAGATGCACAAATATATACTTGCTCATCTTAAAAGCATGAAGTGTACTCTGCTTCCTCTACCAACCCTCTTTTGTTCCAAACAACACAGTCTAATTGTATTTAAATATAAGTATTCCCATCCCTAAGGAACAGAGGAGCCAGCAGAAGGGGCAGTATGCTGAGAAAGGCACTGGTACCCCAAGGGACAATTTTTATCTCAGGAGGACTGACCTTTCAGAGAGAGCAAATTAAATTATCTTCCTCATCCTTTACTTTTGCTGTGACATCGTTAAAATGCACGTTGCATACAACACTCGTTATTTTATATTCATAACCTTACACTAAAATTAATCAGTTGTCACAGGGACTTAACACATTTGTTAATGGTGCCTAGCCAAAAAATCTGCATTGTTACAAGTCAAGCAGCTTTATGTGTACACCCTTGAGAAAAACAACAGAATTAACTGGTGGACACTGAGCATTCCTCTCTCACGTGCAGAGAATAGGATTGCTCATTCTCTTCATTGGTTTTTGACTTGGTACTCCTGCTTTGATATTTGGCATGAGGTTTTGTGCCTTGAAAAGAGGAAAAACACTTTCTAATCTGATTAATGTAGCTTAGGTCCTACGAAGCTTAATAAATAGATGAATTTCACTACTAAGCTCTTATTAAGCTCTAGTTACAGACTGAAAGCTTAGACACTGGTGAAGATTTATTTATGAGTAACTCAAAGTCATTACCTTTGAAAAGTTTATAGTACTATCAGGCAAAAATAATTAAGTAAACAGTCCAAGACACTATGTTTTACATGCTCTGAAAGGAAACAGCACATTCTCATGGGCAGAGATTTGTGAAACAAAGGATTTCCCAAGAAGGTCATCTAGGTTTGATCCTACAAAGGCTTATAGAGGCTTCTGTGGTATGAGTGGGAGCTAATCTGAAGATGTACAATTCATCCCAGACAGACAGAACAGCAGAGATGAGAAACAAAGAGGTAGGCTGGGCTTAGGTGACATTCTGGAGGCAATTAGAACCACTGCACACTTTAAGGAAAGAGTATGATCTGATGTGATTTCCTTTTTAGAATGTTCTCTGGCATCATAGAGAAACACTGGAGAAGTACTTCGCATAAGAGTACATGATGATATGAAAGAAGTCCCGGGTAGGAAGAAGGGGTTGAATTTAAGGAGAAATAAGAACCAATATTATCGCATAGCTGATAAGTTAGGAAAGGAGTCAAGGCATAAGAAAGATACAGCATCTACCATCTTTTTGCATTTTGTATTTTGTTAAGGAAAAAAACAAGCTGGAAGTATAATATATGACATTTTAAAATGATGGTATTGTAGATGTAACTGAAAATTTTAATTAGCTAAATATTCTAGAATATTATTTGCTAGCCATGTGACTGGCAATGTATCCATCTTAAGACCACTAAAGTATGAAAAATATGTGGTGCTAAGAGATAATCTAAAAATACTAACAATTTCATAAAATGAATAGTACTGTATCAGAAAAATGATAATGATTATATGTTGAGCTGTTAAAGCAAAATGATTACTTTATTTAAAGTGATTTTTTTCCTTGAATAAGTCAATAAGAAATAAAAGAATCATTCTGTCATGGTATTAGGAACCTGAACAGACATATGTATGTTTAAGAATATCCCTGGGAAACAGAGTACAGGGCTGACTTCCTTGGGTCAATATTTGATCCCTATTAGTAAGTAAGTTTTTATTTTTCTATATCACTAAGAAAAATAAATTAGTAATTTAGAAAGTATTAACAATATGATATTAATTTTTAAAAACAAAGTAGTGTTACATTCTCACTTAGACCCAAAACAATTCTCTGTATTTAGTACATCCTTAAGCTTATGTTAATATTATATTTTTTCTTCAGACATATTTGCAGAAACAAGTAAAAATATTAAAACAGTATTAAAATGTAAACTGTGGTTAATTTCATGGAGAATTAAAGATTAGCTTTTTTTTTTTTTTATGTGGGTACCGGGAGTCGAACTCAGGACCTCGTGCTTGCTGGCAGGAGCTTGTGCTGCTGAGCGATATCACTGGCCCTTTTTTCCTTTCTATGTGGGTATTGGGAGTCGAACTCAGGACCTCACACTTGCCAGGCAGGTGCTTATGCTGCTGAGCTATCTCACCGGCCCAAAGATTAGTTTTAATTGTTCATATGTGTCATTTACTTTAAAATATTTAATTGACAAAGACTATATATGTTCAAAATGTACGGTGCAATGATTTCATATATGTGTACATTGTGTAATGATTACCATAATCAAATGAATAAACACATCCATCACCTCCCAATTACCTTGTGTGTGTACGTTTGTGCTTGTGTGTGTGATGAGAGCATGAAAGATCTACCATCTTAGCAAAGTTTGTATATAAAATACAATATTATTAAATATAACTATTAGAGCCTTAAAACTTGTTCATCTTATAGCTTAAAGTTCTTATTCTTTGGTTGATACTTTATTTTCTACACCCTTAGCAACTGGTAATCACTGTTCTACTCTCAAATTTTATCAGTTACTCTTCCAGATTCCTCATATAAATGAAATCATACAGTATTTGTCTTTTGTGGTTGGCATAAATTATATAGCATTTTCCCCATATTTATCCATGTCATTGCAAATGCCAGGATTTCCTCCCTTTTTTGCATCCAAAGAGTTCTGCATTATATATTCATTCATCCATGGATGGACATGGAGGGTTTTTCTATATCTTGGCTTTTGTGAAAAATGTTGTCATGCATGAGAATGCAGATATCTTCTCAACTTACTAACTACATTCCTTTGTGATTTAGACCCAGAAATGGCATTGCTGGATCATATGGCAGTACATTCTGTTTAATTTTTCAGAGAACATTTGACTGTTTTCATGATGATTGTCCCAATTTGTATTCTGTCCAAGAGTATATTAGAGTTCCCTTTTCTCCACACCTTTGCTAAGATGTTATTTTTTTTTTTCTCTTTTTGACACTAGCCATCCTAACAAGTATGAGGTGATATCTCATTGTGATTTTGGTCTGCATGGTTCTGATGATTAATGATGTTGAGTATCTTTTCATATAGCTATTGATAATTCATGTGTTTTCCTTGGAAAAAATATCAGGTTTTTGATCATTTTGAAATTGGTTTATTTATTTATTTATTTATTTCTGCATTCGTATTTTGTATGTTAACCATTTATCAGACATTGGATATGCAAATATTTTCTCCCATTCTCTACAATGTCTTTTAACTTTGCTGACTACATTCTTTGCTTTTTAGTTTGCTGTAGACACACTTGTTTTTTGTTTGTTTTTGTTTTTATGCTTTTGGTGCCACATCTAAAAAGTCATTGACAAGACCAATGTCAAGGGATATTTTTTTTGTTTTTAAAAATAATTTTATGGTTCCAGATCTTACAGTGGAGTCTTAAACCATTTAAATTAATATTTGTATAAGGGCAAGACAGTTTCAAAATTCATTCTTTTTCGGTATGGGAGATCCAGTTTTACTAACACTCTTTATTTAAGAGACTTTCCTTTCCTCATTGTTTATTCTTTGGTCTCTTGGCAAAGATTACTTGATTATATAATTGTGAGTATATTTCTAGGCTCTCAATTCAGTTCCATTGATCTATGCATCTATTTTTATGTCAGTACCCTACTGCTTTGATTACCATAGCTTTGTAATACAGTTTGAAATCAGGGAATGTGGTGCCTCTAGCTTTGTTCTTCTTATTCACAATTATCTAGGCTATACGTGGTCTTCTGTGTTCCATGTGGATTTTCAGATTTTTTTTTTCTAGTTTGGTGAAAAATACCACTGGAATTGTAATAGCATTTGTATTGAATCTGTAGATAAATTTGGACATATGGCCATTTTAACAATAGTAGCTCTTCACATGGTATATCATTCTATTTATTTGTAACCTCCATAATTTCTTTCTTCAATATCTTATAGTTTTCATTGTACAGATTATTCACCTTCTTGGTTAAATTTATTCCTAAATATATTTTCTTTTTCAAATTATTGTAAATAGAACTATTTTCTTAATTCCTTTCTTGCAATAGTTCGTTGTTATTGTATAATAATGTTATTGTATGATGTATAATGGCAAAAGTTGAAAAAGTTTAAAGATTTTCTTTGATGATCAAGAATAAGATAAGGGTGTCTACTCTTGCCACTTCCCAGTGTAGTACTAGAAGTCCTAGCCCAAGCAATTAGGTAAGAAAAAATAAATAAAAGGCAACTTTTAGAAATAATAAATAGATTCAGTAAAGTTACATTATATAGAATTAGTTTTTATTATTACACTAACAATAAGTTCTTTCTTATGGCTGGCCATGGGTTTTATACTTGTATAAGTTATTTTAATTTTACTAGATCTGTTCTGATTTTTTCTTGCTGCCAAATGCAGTTGTTTTTTTTGGAGGGTGTAATTTATCAGTAAGATCTCATGCAGTCTTGCTATGCTGGGACTATGATTATTTTCCTTTGTTTTTATAACTGCCTGAAGAACATGCTACAATCTTTCCATAATACTTGCATATATTTTCTAAATATATCTCAGCTAGTTAATTCTACATCCTGCTGTGCTTTTAATTTTAAACTTTCACTTAGAAACACAGATGTGAATGTTGTTTAATTCACCACATTACCAAGTAAACAAGAGCATTTCCAGTGGGGTCATGCATATTCTTAGTATACTTAAATGTTTGTACCTATGTTCTATGGGAACCTGAAACAAAAGGAAGGACCTGACCTGTCCATACCATGTAGTACTTAAATACCCATATATAGTTGATCAAATAATCAGAACACACTTGGACTAGAAAACTCGTGATTCTATGTTTTAACTTTTCTATTGCCTCCTGAATTTTTCTTTAAGAGGAACCTTCAGGCAGCCCATGTTTTCCTATGATTTTCTATTCTCTGATCAAACTTACTCCCAGGAAGAAGCTCTTCTAATTTAGGTATGTAGTTCAGACTATGTAGTACAACTCTCTGGGAGATTTTATTTTAAGCCTTCTCTGTGTTTGTGAAATGGAAGGTGTTGTTCCCTGTAAAGTCACTAGCTAGCAGGTGGTATAGCTCATTGGGGAAATAGTAAAGGTCCTCTCCAGAGCCCTTTAAATGCTTTCATAGAGCCACAGTCTCTTCTGCCTCCATATAAAGCAACTGTATATCTGAATAATGACTCAGTTCTTCTCTCCAGCTGTTAATATTGGCGACCCACAGAGTATGAATTTAGAATCCAGTGCAAACTCTGAAGCTTTATCTTTCATTGTAGACAATAAAAACACATTGTCTGAAGTTTTGTGATCAGACTTGGACTCAGAATTTAGATTTTTTAGCCCACTGATTGCTATGGAAATTTTGGTGAGCTACTTGTGCCTTACCACCCTCTTTTCCAGTAGGTAGAGGCTAGTCCTTAATCCACAGGGTGCTATCAACTTTGAACACATGTGGATTTCAGTTTAGCAAAGTGCCCAGACTGTAGAGAATTACTAGGCATCATTTCCACTCTCCTTCACTGCAAGTCTAAACTTGTGAAGTTTGTCTATACTTTTATTCCAGCTTTTGTTCACAGTCTCTATATTTGAAGTACATTGGTGGAAGAGGTACAGAAGGATGTAGAATAAAACTAACATAAGTGGCTACACTTTATAAGGCCTGCAATATACCACAGCCTTTCTAGTAATCTGCAGTGTATACAACTGTGATCAACTCATGCCTTGCCCAAGAAAAGACATTTATATGGTAATTATATTGATCTGTGCAATCACATATTTATCTTTCCAAAAGTTCAGTAGCTGCCAGGAATTCCTAAATCTGGTCTACTTCCATGGCTTTAGCCAGAGCAATGCATTCTCTGTCCAAACTCCAGTGTAGCCTGCACATGGCAGAAAGCTGGACTGTGATGGATATGTAAATATGTCTAGCTCTGCACACACAGGTATACATAAACATAGCTTTCTACAAGTTTTCCAAGAAAGATTTAGCACAGAAGCAAAAATGGAAGTGCAGTAATTGTACTCACTCAGGAACAAGAACCATCTTTTACCACAATGTCAAACAATAGCTTAGGACTTTCCTCGTAGGCCAGAAGAACACTTGAAACTTTTCATAATGAAACAACATCAACACTAATTTCTTTCCCATGCATTATGACTATAAAGTGAAAGAAGAAAGCCTTTATATGAGGCTTTCATTTCAATTATACATATATGGATTTTTTTTGTCCAGGATTTATAGATGAAAAGAATTTAGAATGGCTGACTTATTAAATGCAAAGTGCACAAGTATTAAAGGCAAAGGCATAAAAATGCAAAAGTCCTGTTGAACCACTTTTCTAGTTCTCTGTGTCTAACCACAAGGCAAGGTTGTGTGTGTATTTATGCGTGTGTATGCACACATGTGTGTGTGCCTGAGCTCACATGTGTTCAAGCATGTGGTCAGGAGTCAAAAGTGGCCACAGATTCACAACCACCACCCAGCAACTATTTGCTTTCTTAAGTTTACCTCTGCTCAGTGAAATTAAATTGTTTAAATTATTCAGTACCTAAAAGCACTAAAATACATGTGGGCCCAGTTGGCAGTTATTTTATACCTATTAAGCGCTGCAGCCCACAATAAAGACGGAGAGTGCTGGGTCTCTGCCAGCATCACGATGGCACACTCATCACACATCAAGCCTACACAACAATGGAGTGAGTAGATGTTTATGGGTTCTAGTTTTCATGTTGCCTCTTTAGTAGCACAACCCTGAGGTTTCTTTTAAAAGAAGAAGGAATAGAATGTGTTAAAATGTAGATAGTGAATTTTACCCTCTCTCCTCCACAAAGCTAATGAGTACAATTTCCAAAATAATCCCAATTTCCAAAATGACCCCATCTGAAATTTAGACCACACTGACTCTTTCCATCCTTGCTAGGTTCAGCCAAGAGATCTCAATCCAGAGGAAGGAGAATATTCACAGAATATCTTGCTTTGCTTTTCAAAAAGGACTCTGAATACTACTCTACCTAAGTATATTTAGTTTTAATGCCTTTATATGAAATAAATTTGCATTGGTTAATAATAAGATATAGTTCTGTTTGTAGTTTTTTAATTGCCCCACGTCCAAGGATACATTTCTAAAACCTTGCTAAGAGAAAAACTTAGAAGTGGTCGGGGAGGGCAAGGGAAAATGAGAGGTTTCTTTGCGTTTCTCCTTGAGTGAAACCAAGGGCACACGGATGCCTTTAGAATTTACAACCTCGGGTATGAAATATATTGAAGTCCAGTGTGCATGTGTGCGTACACACTATGGACACAGTGAGCATTTGAGTATTTACTATCAAGGACTCATTGATACACTGAAGTTTATAGAGTAAAATTCATCATTCATACAAGTCATATCTTCGTATGAATTGGATAAAGTATGGAGAAGAGCCACAAAGATGATGGAGGAATGAAGGCTCTAACACACGAGGTCAGATTAGAAGCATGGAGTGTGCGTAGGTCTGTGAGGCTGCTGCTGAAAAGCAGTGGTACCACAGCTTCCGCCTCAGGGCTGTAAACTCCCAAAGAGGAATTTGCAGGGTAGTGAAAGGGGCATTACTGAGAAGGAAATGAGCAGAGAGGAGTTTTCTGAGTATCAGGGAAAAAAGTTTGTTGGACTGGAAGCTATGAGGCAGCAGAATTACCTCCCAAGGGGGACAGTAGATTCTGTGACCCCATTGTAGGGGACATAAAGCCTGGCCGGATGGTCCAGTTCCCCAGTATGCTACAGGGAAGGCTTCTCGTAGGCTCCTTGGAGACATAGAAGGGATGGAAGAAGGAATGTGACTCCTTCATATCTTGCCATTTATAGTTTCAGTTTTGTGCTGAGATGAATATTGAAAGCAGGATGCCCCAGCTACCTGGATCTGATGCCAAAGTTAGATTTTATAATTCTCTGATACATACTTAGATATTATCATCAGACTGTCTTTTCCTAAACCTTTGATATATTTAAGTGAAATAAAACCTCTAGGTTGCTTTGGAAACAGCATCATTTGACGCATGCTTTAATCTGGAGATATTTCCCCAAACATTTTTTAAAATGTGCGTGTATGTCCTGTGGGGAGTCAGGTAGAAAATGAACCTGTTTGAACTGCAATTCATCTCAAAGTTAACTGTTTTTATGCAGCCTATGTTCTGTGTGTGCATGCTAAGTCCATAGCCTTGCTAATGGAATATTAATATATTCCTACTAGAAGGACAGATTAAGGCTCAAAAGAAATGAAAAAAAAAAGAATAGGGTATAAAGGGAAGAACAAATGAAAGAAATTGGAATCGGTTGGATTGTGGGGTCTCAGCCACAACCCCCTGGGGGAAGGACAGGGGGAAAGAGAAGCAGTGCTTTCTCTTTATCTTGCCAGCAATTACTGGCAATTTGTTCTGGCCAGTAAAACTTCTGATATTATCATGGTTGCTGAGTAATTTATCATCAAAGTTTAATGTGAAAACAGGTGACTGTGTAATCACCAATCTAGGAACAGAAATAGAATCGTTATTATTTCTGCCTGAAGAGAGAGATTTTTTTTTCTGTCAATTGACTTAACGGCCAAAAGGCTGTTCATCACATCACCATGAATTATAAAACCTCTATTAAATATTCATAAAAGTTTTGAAATGAATGTGTGATAGAGATGAAAGCTGGGCTAATTTAAATACCTACCAGACCTGTCTTAATTACAGAGGTAAAATGAGATATAAAAATTATAGTGGCAAGAAAAAAATACTTGAAACTGTTCATTCCATACATTATAGAAAATGCCTTTGCAAGCTACCATACACAAAGTCAGGAGCTATGGTTTCCATCTCCCTTAAATCACTGCTAAAGTGGAGTTGGCCAAGTCTTTCTTCTATAGGAAGTGGAAGGGGGCATCTTGGGAAATTAGGCCAAACGATCTCTGCTCTCTCTCTCTCCAAAATGTAAATAAAAATACAAACTGTAGAAGTGCATGCCTTTGCAACCACTCAAATTGAAAACCTCAGAAAGAATCAAATGGAGCTGCGTGAAATCTAGATGTGACCAAAAGGAACACAGTAAAATTTCCTCGAATTTTTCATACTGTGATTTGTGTGGATCTCATGTGCTTGTAAAAATGCCACATAGGGTGGTTTTAGGTTTTTTAAATTTTACTTAAGCTTGGACCATCTTAACCTCTTCTGCCATCTTAAGAGACACATTCGCAGGAAGTGGTAGGAGAATTTGAAGAGAGGCAATCAGAAGCAGTGTTATAGCCATGTTCCCAACTCACCTTAAACATAACTTGCTAAGCAAAAGCGTGTTCCATTCCTCCCACATTATCTAGTACAACTGCAGTTAAAGCTTTGACCTTCAGTCTTTAGGAACGTATGAAACTTGACATTAAGGGTTATAGTAAACATATGCATGGATCATTAGGACACAGGTGGCATTTTCAGTATGATCCTGTGCTCTCAAGTACGTTTTCACTGAATACAGATGTACTGAACAAAAAAGAACAGGACACTTTGGGGATATCGGTCTGTATTGTATCATGATAGACTCTCTGACTAAAAGTCAGAAGGCACAAGCTGGTTTGACCTTGAGCAATGTGCTTCACCTTGATGAATCCCAGTGCCAACATCTGTAAAATGAGGGGGTTAATTTGGTGGTGGCTAAAGACCCATCCAACTCAAATTTTGTGAGTATACAATTACAAATAGGATGATAAGATGCTCTCTGGCTCTTAGGCCACCACCCAGGAGAATGAATTCCAGTTTTAATTTCCTTTTTGGTGATAGGAAATCTGAAGACAGGCAAGGTTAAATGACCCACCCGGAGGCCCTGAGCAATCAGCAATGGAATTGCAACCTCAGCTACCAGCCCTGATCCCTCATTTCCAGTTTCATCAACTTACTGAGGCTAAGTCTTTTAGGCTATTTGTTAGCATCATATTGGCTTATTCATATTGACATCCTGGATGTTACCATTGATTAGGTTGTAATGTTCTATTTTTCCAAACATATCATATATGGGTATTACCTCCTCAAGGAAATTCAGGCTCCTTGGTATGCATACATGATATGGATGTAGTGCTGTGTTTGCTTAATGCTATTTAATGCCCCAGTTGATATCACAAATAATATATTAAAAATTGAAATTAAAAACATGGGAATAATATCAGTAAAATCCAAGGAGCAAAAGTTGGGCTTGGAAGTCACAGAAAAGCATTTAAAAATAATCGTTGGTGAAAATATGTATTTCTCTCGTCTTCTTGTTTCTTTCCTTCCTTCCTCTCTTCCTAAAGTCAATGCATTCATCAATGCTTTTCTTTTCTCCATTCTTTTATCTTTTATTCTTATCAGTTTGTCAGTAGCCTTTCTGTGCAGTGCTTAAATACCTCTGATTCTTTCTCTCAACTATAACATTTAGTGTGCTATGCAGGGTCCTACAGTGATTCACTCTGACTTTTCAGGGGACTCAGTATGCTGGGGTTCACGGTATACCACAGATGCCAAAAGTCAACTAAGAGTGACAGATTTCAAAGATAGTAATACTGTTACACACACTGATCCTAAGCCAGTTATTTTATAGAAAATGCATAAGTTCAAGTGCAAGTTGAGATTTGATTTTAGGTCAGAATGCTGTAAGGAGAAGAAAAGAAAGGAAAATGACTGACTGCTAGGAACAGAGAAAGAAGGATAAAAAAATTCATAGGGATACAGAATAGTAGGACAGACTTTGTGATGACAACAACTGTTTTATATATGGGCTGAGAAGTCACTGAGAAGCATCTTAAAATAATACAACAGTTGGTAAAAATATGTATTTCTCTCTTCTCTCCCTTTGCCCTCCCTAACTTCTGTACATTCATTTTATTTTGTCAGAATGTAGATATTGTAGCATCATTTGGTTTTCCAGTCTTTTATATAGTTGCTCTAGATGTGATCTCATAGTTGTCTGAAAATTTCAGGCAATGTTTCATTCAGAAAATTTTTATTTTACACACACATACATACATACCTGATTAAGAATCTAGAACCTAACACAATGGCAGGAGGATAGAGGTTGCCTGATGCATGTCCTTTGATATACAATGTTTAGGTTAATTCTTGCTGCATAAAAAAATCACTACAAAACTTAGTGACTTAAAACACCACATCCTTATTTCTTGTGATTGTGTTAGTTGATTAGACTCATTTGACCCATTCCTCTGATCCCGGTGATATCACAAGATCTGCAGGCATCTGGGCCCCAGCTGCTCTGGGCCTTCCAAGGTGATGCATGTCTTGATGTATGACCAGCAATTGGTGCTGGCCGTCAGGTATTGTGTAGTCAAACAGAAACCATACTTCTCTTCTATTTGGACTTTCCATGTAGCTTTGGCCTTTCACAGCATGTTAATAGGTTAGTAAGAGCACTAGAGCAGAAGCTTCTGTTTCTTCTTACCCTCAAGCCTTGAATTGGGAGAGTGCCACTTCCACCATCGTACATTGGTTAAATCAAGTTACAAGCTCAACATGAATTCAAATGAGGGGGCATAAAGGATATAAGGGATAATTCAGTTGAATGTGCTGACATAATGACCAACTATAGATACCTAACAGAAAGATAAGCATGAGACAATAGTAACAATAGGGAACATTTAGACAAAATTTTAGAGGAACTACACAATGATATCTGTGTAAGACAGTAATGTACACACCATAGACTGAGAGACAGTACAGAGAATATCAGCTAAAAGTATAATTTTCTAAAAGTAGATCTCCCTGGAACATTCTTAAAATGCTTTGCTGACAAATAAATGATATCAAAAGCAAAAGAAGTGTCTGGGAATATTATTTCTTTGTAAATCTATTTGCGATCAGTAAGAGTTCACCACTTACCAATGCTAGAATCAACATAATCTTTGCACGTACATATCTTCTTTGACTCAGCTACACAGAAATTGTAGTGTTATTTAAAAATAGCTGGAGGTTTTTATATGAAGTGGTAGTTGAATAAACAAAGGATAAAATCAGTAGGGAGAGCGAGCTGTGCTTAATTTAAAAGAATACTTTTCAAAAATTAGATTGTTCTCCAGTGAAATATGTTTTGTGTAGTAGTGAGCCTATTTTCTTTGGCATTCTTTCCACCCATTCAGATAGTAACAGTTCCATTGGAATTATTTCCATATCTGTTTTAAGTTGACTTAGCAAATATATGGATAGCCTGGGTTCAAATATAAACTTTCGAAGAGATTTTAATCAGAAACCAAAGCAAAATATCATTGTATTTATTTTTAAGTTTCACAAAAGGACTAGAAGCACCAATGATAATATTATTACTATTTAGTGCCTATGTAATAAAAGTAAAAACATGAAGACAAATGGAAGTGAAACAAGGAACAACAGCAAATGAAGTTCTTGAAAGGTTTTGACTCTTTATATGATACTCACATATGTTCTTCCAAATAAAGCTCATATCCATACAAAAACAAAAGCATAATAATGGGAAAAAATCCACATTTCAGTCAAGCAGCTTGATATTTTGGTTGCATGACACCAAGGAACCAGCATGGAGCTATTACTTATGTTTCCTAATGAAGTAGCAATTCTTTTTTTTTAAACTTCACTCCAAAATGGGCTAGAATATGTGCCCCATTCTTACAGCACTCAGGGTGGGAAAGACCTCGCTCTATGTGAAGAAGTCCAGCAACTTAACTTTTTACTGACAGCCCAATTCCACTGTGGAGATGAAGACATTCAGCTAATGCTTTTCATGTAGTAGTTCTTAAAGACATAACTGTGACTGTATGTAGAATTCGGTTTAGAAAAGCATAGTTGAGAAATACATTCAGCAATTGGTTTGTAATTATTTTCCTAAATAAAAATAACTTCATCGTTCTTTTAAATTTTTTTAAAATTAAACTGTCAAGAAAGTAATTCATGTTCGTATAAAGACATGCCTTGTTATTTAAATATCTTCCTTTGTGTGTCTATTTAAAATTATTCAGTAATGTTAGTTTGTCATCTCTGGGTCAAACTTTTATTTTATCTATATATTTCTAAAACATGTACAAGCAGTAGATTGCCCTCTTTCTGTACAAAGTAGTTCTGGGGTCTACCTTGAAATGGTAACTGTGATCATTTTATTGTAGAAATGATGAGCAAAGGGATCCAATCAACAGGATGCCTGAATTTGTGGCCACGCATTTTAACTACTTCCTATCTCCTCAAAGGGCTTTTATCAGCACCCCTGAGGCCTGGCAGCCCAGACTCGGCCCAAAAGCCACCACCCCTCCCACGGAGGGGAGTCAGGTGCTTGGCACAACCACTGGTTTCAGCTGTATGCCTATCATGTTTGTGTGCTGAGTACAAGGTAAGGAACGAAGACGTGAGCTTTCGTGACTCGTCCAACACCACGCCGGTACTAATAAAGTCACCTTTCTTGTTTTCTTTTGGTTGTTAGATTGTGTCAACATCAAGCCAAATTCACTCTTGTCATAATTTTTTCCCTATTATTTTCCTATTATTTCCAAATTTTACCACTTAAGGATAGATTTCATATTCTCACCTCTGCACCTCCAATCTGATGCCTATTCTTAACTCGTGACTGTGCCTCATATTTTGTATAGAAATTAGAAACATGTCCAACAGGAACCTCTTCAACTGTCAGAAGCTAAATTTCCCAACTAGGTGGAATTATGCCAATACTCATTAACAGATATACTAGGTAAGTGATATGCCTTGTGTCCATCGGCTAACCTAGATGTTGCCTCACATTTTTCTTATCCTTTAAATAAGATTACTCAGCTTTTTTCTATATCATTATACAAGATTTCTCATTTTTCAGTCTGTTTTCAGTGCATTCTATTTGTCCTTAAACTTTCACTTCATTCAAAGTCAACTAGGCAATGACACAGTCCAGTCCAAGGGACATGTCTCTCTCATTGTTTATACTATTATCACATTTTTACATCATTGGCCACTCCTCGGTGACATTATAATCACGCAGACACTTCTGGCTCGCTGGCAGCCACTCCTAGCTCTTGTTTGTGGTTCTTCATTTATTGCCTGACTTCTAAATGTTGGAGTGCTGCAGGGCTCTACTGTTCTTTCAAAAACATAATTTTACTCAGTTTTGATACTAATTTTAAACAGTAACACTCAAATTATAATGTAAAAATGTTATTAAAAATAATATATCTTCTATGTATCTGTATGTCCCACCTCCACTCCCCAGAGACATCTAGTTTCAACTCTTCTAACAGTTTCTCCTGGAAATTTCTTTCATATTTTTAACACTTTGCAGTACCTCAATTTATCAATTTTATATATTTTTATGTATAAATTTATATTTCTTTCATGGAATTCACCATCTCACTCAATATTTCTATTTACCTCCTCCTATCCTTCTCAAAAGAAATATATTGAGTATTTTGGTTGAGTTCCTTTAACCATTTAATTCATTGTCATTATTAAGTAGTGCTGAATCAAACTGTCTACTAATATTCTGTTTCACTTTTGAATAATTGTTTTTTCCTGGTGTCTATCATTGTTCTCTTTTTTTTTTCTTTTCATTTTCTTAGCTTTCTATGTTCCTGTCATTAGTGTTTTCTTCCAAACTCCCCAACAGAATGGTTCAATACATTTCAATAGTTCCCTCTTGAAGTAATTGCAGTTACTGTATACTTTCAGCTCTTCTCATTGTTGGTGTTATCTATACCGGTATCTATCTATCTATCTATCTATCTATCTATCTATCTATCCAGATAGATATAGATATATATCAAGGGAGACAGAGAGAGAGAGACAGAGATCTTTAACTGTTATGCTGATTTTTGGAACATATTAATGAAAATTTAGATAGCAAAAATATAGTTGTTATAAACAGTTTAACTGAAGAAAGTTTCAGAATGGATCATTGCATTGATTTATCATGAGTCCAAGACACACTATTAATATTTTTATAAGTAACACATCAACGTAGCACTACGTCCATTTGCACAAATGATTCTTTATGGTTCTTTTGGTCAAAAAAATGCCAAAGTTTTCAAGAGCAACTGGTGATGGCGATGTGTTGTGGTGGTGCTGGTGATATTATTGGGCAAGGTAAGGAATACTGAGAATAGAGGGTTATGACAAGGGTACATGAATGTTGTTTGATATCTCTGATTTTCTCAATTTTCAGTTTAATGTATAAACTCAGGTAATTTTGACGAAGAAAAAATATGAATCTATGGGTAGTTGTTCATTCAGGAATAAGTTTAAGTGCAGTATCTTCCAGGAGAAGAGCTCTTTTATAGAGGTATAGAGAATGAGCTCACTGTATAGAGGGGAAACAGATGTGCCCTGCTTGCCTATCTGTTTAAAAAAATAAATAAATAACTTGAAGGAACATCACAACCTCTGTTACTGCCCCTACTCCACCAACACCAATCTTGCCACTGACCAAAAGTGAGCCATTCACTTCTCATGTCATATTATAAGAGGTCCAGAAAAATTAGACAGCATTTCAACAGTGCTCTCTCCTATCTTTACCATGTGTTAATTTGTGCTAAATTTTTTAAATGTGCATTTATAAGCCAAACCTTTCTATATTCACACAAAAATGAACTGTAAGAACATCAGCTTCTGCTCTCTCACATATTTGCTTATACTATGAATTACATTGACCAATTAAAAAGTATCATAAAATAAAAAAGTACATAATGCCCTGAAATTAATAATCCATTTATATGGTTTTCCTGAATCTTTCAGTGTCTCACTTAAGCAGGAAAAAAAAACTGCTAAAATGCAGAATTTATGTCTTGTTAGATCTTGGGATCCATCCAGAGCCATTTGAATTCATCTCCCTGGTCCTTTTAGAAGGCTGGAAAAAGAGGGACTATTCAGGCACAGATTTTTCACCTTTCATCTCTACCCTACCATTAAGACCTGGTGATATAACAAGCATTATTATTAACGCATTACAAAGAGATTTCCTGTCTGCTGATTATTTAACAAATAGTACAAGAACTTTTCGTGCTTTTGTAAGTTGCCCCCACTCCAAACAAGAGATGAATTTGGACAAATGAACACTATGGTCAGACAAAGCCTAAGTGGACTTCATTGATTGCAGTAACTTGGAGATTTATAGTCAGAAGTCTGTGTGCCTGCATGGGGACTGGAAATAGGGAGATTCTGAATATCATAGAAAAAATAAGAACCAGACAATTTCAGACCCCAATCTGCTCCAATAAAATTGTGAGAAACTGTAAACTTGCATGAACTATTGGAGAATAACAAACAGGTTTATAGTATCAAATACTGAATGGATAGTTTTCACCAAAGAAGAAATGATAAGTTCAGGATCAGCTGTGTTGGAGTTACCACCAAAAGAAAGGAAGAATGACTTTGGGAAAAAAACTGAAGTCGTGTATCATGTGCAAGTTAGCGCTTACATAGATGAAAGAGATGAAGAAGAGCCTCAAACAAAGATGTAATCATGGAGCAGAAGTCATAAATTTGGAGAGGATATAGGAGCAGAGTTTGCTAACAGGGAAAGAGGCAATAGGAAGTAAGGGTTCACATTTAACTGCCATGCCTAGAGTTTGGAAAAGCAACCCTGAATCAGTGCCCAGAGGGGAAGAGAATGCAGATCCTTCCTGGTTTGTGTTATCAAAAATTCATGGAAAAGAGTCTGTTCTCTGTGTTCACCATAACTACACCCATTGCTATATTCTTCTTTCTCCAGACTAGAGTTCTTGAATCTATGGATGGTGGAGTAGAGTGAGAATGGCAGATGAATCAATGAAAGTGCTGTCAGCATGAGTGGTTTTCTGAGAAGAGGGAGTCCTTGTTTTAGACTCTTCTACCTCTGACAAAGATGATGATCAGCACAATGACATCAGTGACAATGGTACTAGCTGACATTAGGGAGATTTTAACAATCACTGATCTATGCAATTTCCAAAAGAATTTCATTTATTTAGCATTTCTAAATTACGGAATGTATTTTCTCTCATTATATCAAATTTTGAAATAAGCATAATCACCAACAGCAAAATCCATACCTACTTTCATTGGTGTGTAGACCAACCGTGTCCTAAGCACTGTATCCAGAGTTTTGCATTATTATCTTGAATTTTCTACTTAGCCCAATGGCAATAAACACATACTGTCAGGATTTTGCAGATGAGAACACCGAAACACCATGTTCAGTAGCTGGCAGAACCCTCGGTTCCTAAATGCCAGAATCAAATTCAATATAGTTTGTCTAACTCCATATGTCTTCACTGCCTCAAGTTTCCATGGATTTGAAGCACCAAGTGCTGACATTTTAGAAGCCCAGGCCTTGGTCTTCCTGGACTCTACCTTAGAGAAAACCACACCTCCCAGCCTCAACTTCGACCAGCAGTGTTCTGAGCTGTAGTATATCTTCTCAATGGTACTGATCCTTTCTGTCTGGAGATCCCTAGGGGCCCAGCTCTCAGAGGGAGAGCCATGGATATATGGCCCAGTTTTTTTTTTTTTTTTTTTTTTTTAAAGAGAAGAAAAAACAAAACAAATCAAAAGAAGAACAAATTTTCAAACCAACATAATAGGAGGGTAACAATGGTTAATACATTACGTATTACTATCTTTAAGTTAGTTATTCAGGACACCAGACATTAGCATTCAATTGTCCAAACATTATTGGCACAAACCTTACTCTTCAATGAACTAAGTAAAAATGGTAGTGTATCTATCTTAACCATCTTATATATATATATATATATACAATTTTTTTCCCTTTCCCTTCTTTCTTTTCCCTATTCCAATCTCTCTTTCCCTTTGACCAGTTTCTTTTTGATTCACCATGTCTATTGTACATTTTGGATCTTTTTTACTCTTTCAGTTTCTCATACTAGAGAGATAATACGATGCTTACACATGTGCTTCTGGTTTATTTCACTTATGAGTATTTTCTCGAGTTGCATCCATTTACCTATAAAAGTCTCCAGTTTATCCTTCTTTATGGCTGAATAGTACTCCATTGTATAAAAATACCACATCTTTCTTATCCATTCCTCAGTTGATGGGCATTTGGGTTGTTTCCAAGATCTGGCTATTACAAATTGTGCTGCTATAAACATGGGTGCACATATATCGCTGTGGTACGATGTTTTTAATTCTTCTGGGAAGATGCCCAGAAGGGGAATAGCTGGGTCAAATGGGACCTCCAACCCTAGTTTTCTGAGGAATCTCCACACTGACTTCCACAGTGGCTGTACCAGTCGACACTCCCACCAACAGTGAAGAAGGGTTCCTTTTTCCCCACAGCCCCTCCAGCATTTGTTATTAGTTGATTTCTTAATAGTAGCCATTCTTTCTGGGGTGAGATGGTATCTCAGTGTTGTTTTAATTTGCATCTCTCGAATGACTAGTGATGTTGCACATTTTTTTGTATATTTGTTTGCCATTAGTATTTCTTCATCTGAGAAATGTGTATTCATCTCAGATGCCCATTTTTGGAGTGGGTCTTTAAATTTGGGAGGTCTGATTTTTGGTGTAGGCAAAGACTTTATGATTAAAAACTCAACCGCAAGGGAACTATCCCAAAGAATCAATAACTGGGATCTCATCTTATTAAAAAGCTTTTGCACAGCAAGAGAAACCACCAACAGAGTGAAGAGACAACCCACAATGTGGGAAAAAATGTTTGCCAGCTGTTCCTCAGACAAAGGATTACTATTGAGAACATATAAAGAACTCAAAAAAATGTGGCCCAGTTTTAATCAAGTTGGACACATGAGGAAAGGAGCTTTCCCTGTGGTATTTCTATATTTCTTCCTCTGGCCCCAGGTTAGACATAGAATCATAAGACAGCAAGGCACAATTTTTACAGAGGTAAGAAAAAGAAGTTAGGAGAATTTCTTCCTGAATTTCCAAAGGTCTGTGACTTAGGCAAGTTTTTACTCTGATGTCCTTCTCTGTGTCACCTTACTTTCTCTATCGATGTGCACTGGCAGGTTGGTGGCTGATAGTTAATTTAATAAAACCTGAATTCCCTTTGAGTATAATGGGCTACTGAAGCAAAGGAAAAATTATCTGTTGTGAATGGTAAAACTGGGATGTGCATCTTTCTTATTTTTTGGTGGTTTTTGGAAGATTTCTCATGAAATTGATGATTGCATGTCAAAAATTAGAATCCTATAAAATTAGTGCTGGAAGGGACCTCCCTTTCACTATTGAAAGAAACAAAAAGAATCTCAGATAAGTTAATTGTCTTATTTGAATTCAACTTAAGATCCAATGTGTAGCCATTGGTTATCCTATCAACTATTGTAGTACTTTCTTTGGTTTCACACATAGTTGTTTTTTTCAACCTATGTATCTACTTGATTGTTCACAACAAATACAAGGGTCTCAAGAAACATGTGAAGACTAATACCTGTGGGAATTTAGACAGAAAAAGGACAAACATGGCAGTGATAGAGTATATAAGATGAAAATATGGCCAACTATAATTCTATTTTTTCTTTCATAACAACCACATCAATGACCTATGAAGCACTTGTTCTGAAGCTTTAACCTAAAACAATTCAATATTTGGAAACAACATCCATAATCATAAGATTAATATATCAACAATCATGCATTAACATGTAGCCTCTTTATGTTTATTAGGTATCTTAGTTACTTTTCTTTCTGCTGAAACAAAATAGCTCACACCCAAAGTTAAAGGGGGACTTTTTTAGCTCACAGTTTGTAGAAGTTTCAGTCCATAATTGGCTGGCTCCAAGGCAGGGTGGCACATGGCAGAGGGGCAACAGTTCATGGTGGCAGAAGATAGCAAAAGTAACAAGAGAGAGTGAGACAAGCCACTTTCTGTCCCTTACATTGTATCCAGTCTATTGGGATTAGGTTGTTGCCAATCCAATCAGTGGACTGATCCAGCAGTTACCCACCCTTAATTCCAGCACCCTTAATCCCAGCATTACACTACAAATCAATCACACTCTGGATTCAGCCCCTTCCCACAAAACCCCATGACCACATGAGGCTTTGGGGGGACATCTAGAAACAAACCATAACATTCTGCCCCTAGTTCCCCAAAGACTCATGCACATCCTTTATGCAAAAGGCATGTAGTCCGTCTCCAAGAGTTGCCAAAGTCCTAACAGTTACAACATTGCTGAAAAGTCCAAGTCCAATGTCTCTTCTAAGATTTAAGGCAAACTCTTATGAACTCCTGTACAAATGAAAAGAAAATTAAACACTTCTGAAATTCAATGGCACCAGATAGACATTTCCATTCCAAAAGTTACAAACAGGGGGATACAAAGGAATGAGACCAAAGCAAGTCTAAAATCCATCAGTGCAAACATTAATTCTTGTAGTTCCATGTGCAGCATCCAAGGCAATCTGTGGCAAGATGTGACCTTCAAAGGGCTTGGGTGGCTCTGCCCCTACAGCACTTCTGATGCTTGTAGCTCCCATTGCGTCTCTTGGGCCTGCTCTGCTCCCTTCTTGCAGTTTTTCTCAGACAATCCATGTTCCTGGATTCTCCAGACTTCTAGGGTTTCCACTATACTTTTGACTTCACACTCCCAGCTTCACACACTGCCTTTTCAGGGGCATACTGCTTGGTCTCCCAGGCCTTCTGAATTCTGGGTGAAAGCCTTCCTGACCCCACAAGTCTTGCATTCTGCACACACCTAAAACCAGCCCACCATGAATGATGTCAAGGTCAGCTGCCAGCAGAAGCAGTAGCCAGGTTTCCCTCTCTTTTTACTGTAAACAAGGAGTGTCTGGATTACTGAGCACTCTGAATTCAACTTTGAGGAATAAATTCTCTAAGCCACCATCATTCTAGAACATGGTGCTTTGCAGCTTTCTTCTTAAAGCAAAGTCTTGTCTTTTGCAATTTTGAGGCTGCAAAGGGTGGAGTCCTGCTGCTTCTTGTGATGACTTCAAGCCATCTTTTTTATTCTCATGTTGCTTCTTAGCAATCAAGATCTCCTCTGCTCTATCTTTACAATCCAAATGTTTTTTGGAGCTTCTATTCTGGCCAAACTCACAGTGTTTTAAATCATTCTGCTGGACTGTTTGCTCTTGATTCTCAACATAAATCTGGCTAAAAGCCCCCAACAGTAGCCATGCCACTGCTTCAACATCAGACTGCCTCGAAATTTCTTCTGCCAGATCAATTAGTCTGCCACCCTTAATCTTAGTCTCATGCAAAATCTCTGGACATGAGCAAAATGCAGACAAACTTTCTTCAAAGCCACAACATACATCATCCGAAGTCCAACAACCAATGCAGTCCTTCTTCCCAGCAGAAATCACTGGAGCCTGGTCTTTACTGGTAAGATTTCTATCAGCCTTCTGGTCTCCTGAGACCTGACTAGAATCCCTCATACAGTACAGCCTAAGGCTTTCCAGCTTTATCTTTTCAACCAGAATCTCCAAGTCATGCCTAACTCTCCCACAAACCATTCCCCAATGCTTCTGAACCACATCATCAGGTATAGTCATGGCAATGACCCCACTTCTCTGGTACCAAATTCTCTCTTAGTTAGTCTTCTTGTTGGTCAGACAAAAAGAACAGACACCCAAAGTTAAACGGGGAAAGGTTTATTTAGCTCATAGTTCATAGAGGTTTCAATCTATAATTGGCTGGCTCCAAGACAGGATGGCACATGGCAGAGGGGCAACAGTTTATGGCCACAGAAGACAGCAAAAGCAACCAGAGGGAGCCTGACAAGCCTGTTTCTGTCTCTTATATTCTATCCAGTCTACTGGGATTAAGGTGGTGACAATTCAATCAGTGTACTGATCCAGTAATCACCCACCCTAAATCCCAGCATTGCACTACAAATCAATCATGCACTCTAGATTCAGCTCCCTCTGGGAAAAAAACCTATGACCACATGAGGCTTTGGGGTATATCTAGACACAAACAATAACATTAGGCCAATAAAGTCGGTGTTTTGAGTAATCCATTTGCCTACCAAGCCATTAGTGGTCTGTTTTTCCAGAAAGCTGGGGAAGTACAGCAATGTATATCCTCTTAACAAGAAGAGCAAAAACAATTTGAAATAGTAATGCATAGCCTGACAGTTGGAAATGGTGAAGTAGTTCAAAACATTACCAAATTACCCCAAAATAGAGCTTCTCATCTCATAGGGTTTGTGGAAACAACTTTTTCTACTTTAATAGATCCTGAGGATATTTCACCGTAACACAAAATTCATACCTGTAACATCAAGTATGCATCACAGTTAAACTGTTATGTCTGAGTTACATTTAAGTATGTTCTTCTACTTGCCCTCTCACAAAAAGGAGAACAACTTGAAGTAAAGGTGAATTATCTGGAAAATTATTCGTTGTTATGGAATTGCTGAATGTTTTATTATTTAAACAACTAAAGTAAAAAATAAATATTGTTGAATCTCCAGAGAAATCAGAAGCCAGAGAAAAGGATATTTGACAGGAATCTTTGTCTTTTTTATATTGGTGACTGTGTGCCATAAGGCACTCATTGGGTTAAATTTAAGAAAAAACAAAGTTAATTTTCCTTGGGGTCCCACCTGCTCTTTCAGTGTTCTATTGTAATCAAATCACTTTGCCCAGTCTCCTTCTACACCCATTACTAACCAGCAGTCTTTGACTTACCCAACCCAGGGGAGGGGCTTGGGGATAATGCTAGAAAGGTATCTTTAAAACATAGTCTCTGATTTTTGGGAGAGATTTGCATTTCTCAATTTTCAGCCTTCAAGGAAGCATCACGTTTCTCAATTTGGACACATCACACTTCTCCAAGGAAGCATCTCAGTTCTACACATTTCTCATGCAGGCATTCTCACATGAGAATGTAAATTAAGTATTTATTTTTGATTAGTTACTATGTGGAACGCGATGATGCTCTGTTGATAACATATTAAACCTGCAATGTTAATAGTGGATTCTGTTGGAATTTCTTGAGGCTGCTTCCCCAACAGTAGTATACAATTTCCTTAACCTAAATCTTACTTCCAGTGAGTGAAAACAGAATAGCCTTTAGTTTTGTAGAGTTTCCAGAGAGGACATAATTTTATGCAAATATTCAATTGCTCCAATTTATGTCACTGTCTAAATTTAACATTTCCTCTAATAAAAGCTTCAAGTTCTAAGAGGATTCTGGAAGGATTGCCAAGTAGGAAGCACTGGAAATCTATCTCACCATCTAGAGTGCAATTGCACAGGCAAAAAGCATCTGATATAAGTACTTCAAAAGTCTGGAGTGTAGTTAAGTCTTCCAACTTCCAGAAGAAGAATTGGATGGTAAATTATGGCTAGTTTTGGTTAGTTTCTGTCCTTAGCAGAGAAGAAGCTACACATACCCAATATTCTAATTTGGAACTGACAGCTATATGTATGTTCCTGGATCAGGGGCCATTATGGGTGCTAAGGACACTGTTTTCCAATATTGAAAATTCTTGTGCTGACTGCTGATTGCTGCTTCTAACTGTAAAGGAACAGACAAAGAGGCAGGTAGTCTTGGGCTCAGTTACTACAAGAAAATATAAATGACTGTAACCTTGCTTCTCCATTTTCCCCTGTTCTCATTTGAGAAATTGACATTGAAGATGACAACATTCAAAAGCAATAGCACCTATAAGGACAATTAGGAAATCACCACACCTGCTCAGGGGAAGGAGTAGGCTCAGAAATGGCTTAAAAAGATTTTAAGTTTATATCTTGGTGTCTTTTTTTTTTTCATGAAAACATGTTAGAACAACAACAACAACACCAACAAAAATAGAGCAAGTGGGGAGGCAGAAAATCCTGGGATGGGGACAGAATCTAATTACTAGATTTACCACATATTTGCTTCAAATATTCAATTTTCAGTAGCAAAAGTTAAAAAGCATGAATAAAAGTGAGAAAGCATGACCCATTCAAAGGAAAACAATAAACTGTCTCTGTAAAATAAGTGCCAGCATACCTAAGAGACAAAGATTTTGAAACAAGTTTCTTAATGTTACTCAAAAAATCAAAGCAACACATGGAAAAAGTGAAGATAATGAAGTATTAGCAAAGTGGATATAGGAATAAAGAGGCAGAAACCCAAAAAAGATATCAAAGGGAAATTCTAGAATGAGAAGTACATAACTGTAATGAAAAATCAATAAAGGGACTGAAATTTATGCAGGAGCAGGCATAAGAATGATTCAGTGAACTTAGAATGGGGTACTTGAAGAACACAAAGAAAAAAGACTGAATTATAGTGACCATAATGTAATGAACTTTGAGATATAGTGGAATAGCTCAACATACATATTGTGGGAGTCACAGAAGAAGCAAAGAGAGAAAGAGGCATGGTGATTCCTTGAAGAAATTGTGGCTGAAAACTTCACAAGTTTGCTGAAAGACATGGAGATAAACATCCAAAAAGCACAACAAACTCCATGTGGAACAAAGTAAAAGAGAGTCACACCAAGAACATTAGAATCAAACTATTGAAAGGCAATAGCAAAGAGACAATCTTAGAAGCTGCAAGAGAGAAGTGATTTGCCACATAAAAGATATTCTCAATAAGAGCATTAGCAGAATTCTCATGAGACTCTGGAAGCTAGAAGGTAGTGAACCAGTGAGCCCTAAGTGACATGAATTTTGTAGTCAGCAAAGTTGTTCTTCAAACATAGGGGAAAATTTAAGGCTTTCCCCCAAAACTGATGGAGTTTGATACCATCAGAAATGCCCTATGAGAGACAATGAAGAGAATCCTTCGGGTTGAAATAAAAGGACAATAGTAATTCAAGACCACCTAAAATAATAACTTTAATAATGTAAATATGCTGGAAATTGTAAATTGAAAAATGAAAAATAAGGAGAATCTGGATAGAAGAATTGAATTAGTAACTAAAAACAAAGAAAAACTTGGACCTGGTGGATTAACTGGTGAATTCTACCAAATGTTTAAAAAATATCTAATATTGTTACTTAATTTTTTCCTAAATCATGAGGAGGATGGAACACATTCTAATTTATTCTGTGAGAGTATTATTGCTCTGATACCAGAGCCAAAATAATGCTACAAAAAACTAAGACAAAACCATAAATTATAGACCTAATAAACATTGATGCAAAGTGCTCAGTAAGATACCAGCAAACCAAATTCAACAGTATCTTAAAAGGATTATGTACATGATCAGATTGGATTTATTCCTGGAATGCAAGAATAGTTTAACATGCAAGAATCAATAGATGTAATGTATAACACATTAACAGAAGGAAGAAATAGAAATAAACATGATCATCTCAATATCTCTATTGATTAAGAAAAATCAGATTAGAAAATTACTCTTTCATGATTAAAAAATAAAGCAATGAACTAGGAATTTAAAGGGACATCATAGTTAAAACTATATATAAAAAAGCCGATAATAAATATCATACATAAGATAAAAGGTATAACAGAGTTGAGAGTCCAGAAAGAAACCCCCACATACATGGTAAAATCATTTCAAACAAGGTTGTCAAAACAAATCAATGAGGAGAGGAGAGTATTTTCAACAAATGGTCTGGAAAGACTTAATATTCATGTACCAAACAAAAGTAGAAACTTACCTAACACTATATGCATAAATTAATCAAAAATGGATCAAAATATTATATTGGAAAACTAAACCTAATAAATCTTAAAGGAAAATAGGACAAATGCTTTACATCATTGGATTTGGCAATGCTTTTTTGAAAATGACCCAAAGGTATAGGAAACAAAACAAATATAGACAATTAAGATTTCATAAAAGATAAAACTTTTTGGGCATCAAAGGACACTATCAACAAAGTGGAAAAAAATCTGGCATGGGCAAAATTCTGTGCAAATCATATGTCTACTAACAATTTAATATCCATAATATATAGAGGACTTATGAAACTCAACAATGACAAATGAAAGAACCTCTTTCAAAACAGGCAAACAATTTAAAAAGACACTTCTCCAAAGAAGATATATATTTTTCCAAAAATATGTGAAAATACGCTCAAAATTAGTAACCATTAGGGAAATGAAAATAAAAACTGTAATGAAGTATCACCTTATAATCATAAGGATTGAAAATCTTGTGTGTTTTAGGTGATATATAAAACAGTGCACCAGAGTGAAAAAAATATGGTGATTCCTCCAAAACGTACAAATAGCATTACCATATGATCAATTAATTCTACTTCTATGTATATGAGAAACAAACTGAAAGCAGTATCTTTTTTTTTTTTTTTTTTTTTTTTTGTGGGTACCGGGAGGTCAACCTCAAGACCTCGCGCGCCAGCAGGCGCCCGTGCCGCTGAGCGATATCACCGGCCCCTTTTTCATATGTGGGTTCCGGGAGTCAAACTTGGGCCCTTGCGCTTGCCGGGCAGGCACTTACGCCGCTGAGCCATCTCACCGGCCCTGAAAGCAGTATCTTAAAGAGATATTTACCCACACACTGAGTTCATAGTAGAATTAGTCATGATAGATATAATATGGAAGTAACCCAAGTGTTCATCAACAGATAAATTGATAAGCAAAGTCAATGGATGTGTACAATGTTGCATTCACTAAGTTTTGAGGATAAAGGAAATTTTGAAAATTCTATATTATGGATAACACTTGAAGACACTATGCTTTGAAATAAGCAATGTGTAAAGAAAAATAAAGGTAAATCTTAACTGTTTCCACTTATATGAGGTGGAGTAGTCAAAATTATACAGCAGTAGAATGTTGGTGGCCAGGAGCTGTGTGGAGCAGGAATGGGATTTATAGTTAAATGGATATAAAGGTGTGGCTTTTCCAGATGAAATGCATTATGAACACTGATGTTGGTAATTTTTGCACAACAGCATCAGTGCACTTAGCACCACTGTATCATACACTTAAAAATAGCTAATGTGCTTTTATGTTACATGTATTGTACCACAGTTTAAAGAAATTAAAGGGAAAGTAAAACATTAAGAAATGTAATAAAAATTTTAAAATTTGTATAAGCTTAAAACATTTTAGCATAGCTCTATTAAATGTCAGAAATAGAAGGTTCAAAACCTCCATTCTACAGATGACATCTTTGAGGCCAGTAAGACAGCCAATCAATTACTCAACCAACGAAATCTATAGTAACTAGAATTCAGATGCTTAGTTTTGTGAGGATTGGTATAAAGGGTTTAACACATTTATAAATGCAGTCTTTACTCATAAAGTGCTTAATAGCCTAGTTTAAGGGTCATTCTTGCTCCATTTAACTCAATTAATGACAGTGTAGTGTATCATGATATTGATAGCATAAAACATAGTACTGTGGTGATGCTGTAGTATCATAGCAACTGCTTTGTGAATAAAGTCTTTTGGAACAACTCTCATTTGTGTATTATTTATGCTTGCATTTTTCTTACAGTCAGAGTAAGTAATATTTAGTATCTAGTCTTAAAAAAAGTTGCCAATGATTTTAAAGAGTAAGTTCAAGGAAGGCTTGAAAGGATTTAAAGAATAGGGGAAACAGGAGATCGATGTTTAAAGATTGGCAGTATTTGGAGAGTTAGAGCGGACAAAACAAAAAAATGAGTGATGAAAGAAGCAATAAGAATAAAGTTATGAATTAAAAGGTATGGACAAGGTAGAGATTTCTGGGTGAGAAGAACAGGTTTGTAATGCAGAAGAGGGGCAAAAGGCAATCAGGTAGCATGAAACCAAATCATGGAGACACTTGTCCTGGTGACAGACATTAATTTGTGGAAAAAATTGGAATACATAATAATATGAAGAAAGTTGTGTTCTATGAAGTTGTAATATGACTGGCATAGAAAATGGAAAAAAGAGCTAGGTGCTACTCTGATGACTTGCAGTGCTAATTACTGCAGGTGAGCAGGTGTTCTGTGGGTACATATTACATGTGTTGTGGATGAGCCAGAATTAACAACAAGCACTGGGGACTGCTAAGGGAAAGAGAAAGTCAGGAACAGAGAGAAAAGTCTACTTCAGGGGACACAGGAACACATAGACTCAACACACACACAGGAGACCATCCCTACTTTGCCTTCACCTAAGCTTAGAAATTAAGGAACATTTTCAAAGTTTCCAAAAGTCACAACCCAGCATGGTAGAACTTTTCAACTGGATGGGGCTGATACCAGAGCCCCATGCTACCTCAGCAGTCTCTCAATGTCATTTCTCTACCAGAGCTTAAGAAAGCAGCAATATCTAGTCCATGCCCTCATTTTAATGATAAGAAGTGACCTAATTTGTCATTATCTGGTCTTCTGCTATTTCTGGGCAACTAGTGGTCCAGCAACTCTGGTGTCTCATAGTCTGGGTTAAGAGTGGATTGTCCTGAACTAAGACTCTTCAATGACCTTGTGGTGCTTCGTCCTACAATTATTGGTTGTCTCCAAGGAAGCCCTTATGAATAAGATAGAACAATAAGCATTTGTCCATGTCTAATGTGAAATTTCTTTTAGAACAAATTAGTAAGGGAAAATAAAGAAGAATGAAATAATTTTTTAAATGGCAGTTTACAATACCTTTAGCAAGAAAGATGCTCTCTCTCACATGATGACACTGACCTCAAGCCAGTTCTTCAGGGAGTTGAAAGAATAAATTACTGGAATATGATTTTAGAAGTGATATCTCAGGTGATTCAGGAAGTCGCTGCAATTAGAATGTCATTTGCATGGTTAACAACATTGCTGCAGCTCAAATACTGCTTTCTCTGAAGCCACAGTAGGGAAAATCATCCAAATAAGTGCGGGTTATTATTTTTTAAAAAGGAAAGCTGAAGAGCATATACTTAGTCCTTAGTGGTGTAGCAGGCAATGTGGAATATTTTTCATCTAAATGAAAAATTGGAAACATAACTTTTATGCTTAGATACTATCAGGGAAATCAAGATATTAATATACAGGTTGAGAGAAAATGAACCTGAAATGAATTCTCTCTTTTTATTTAATGGCTGAGGTTTGGATATTTTCTTTCTAGTAGAAAAGTAACCTACCACGTCTTTTGGCTAATTATAAATTTTTTGGATGGTAATGTTCATATCTTTCAATTGCATTTGAGAGCCCCTACCATAGTGCTGGAATAAAAAAGTACTTTAAAATATTACCACTTTGTTAGATGGTCTTTAAAATGTCTAACTTTGTACAACTCTTGGTCAAATCAAGAGACCATTATGGAGTGCCTATTATGGAAACAGGTCTCTTTCAGGTATTACTTCCTAAAAAAAATACCAAAAATATTTTAAACAATGGGAGCTGGGATGAAAGAGAGAGATGTTGAGGCAGATTCACAAATCCTTCCTTAGCAATCTGATGCCAATATGAAGAATGAATGCTGAACTTAGATAATTGACAAATTTAAATCCTCTTTACTACTGTAAGACTGTGAAAAAAATAGCCTACACTTCTCCCCTCATATAATTCTCTCCTTGGTTCCTCCAAGCTCAAAATTCTGGCATGGAACAAAGACAAAGATGGACACAAAGAAATACACTCGAACAGATAAACTAATGCAAAGCAGCAAGACAAATTAACCATTGGTTAATAGCTCAGAAGAGGAAGGCTGCTCTAGCACTTTTGACTATGGAATCATCAAGAGAGGCACCGTGTTAGAAAAAGTACTTGTTGAAATGAGAGGAATTTCTGTGATTTTTCATTTGCAAATCTCAGCTCCAACATCTTGATAGCACATTCCTCAACCTCACAGAGCAATGGGACAGTGTCATAGTTGGGAGTTGGTAAGTTTGTAATACTAACATTTACAGCATGATTTCAGAAAATACTTAATGTGCTTACTAACCTCAATGACCTTACACATATCAAAATCAGTCTTGACACTGAATCCAGTTTTGAGCCCTGACCTTACCTTAAACTACTCAGCCTTTTCCCTTTAGCAACCAGTTAGGCCAAAGGAATTGTGATGGCTTCTATCTAGATGTCCACCAGAAGCCAAATGTACTTACAGGTGGGGCTTTTTGGAGCTGACTGGACCTAGGATGTGTGACAGTGGGATTAAGGGTGTGTGGTAATAAATTAGTCCACTGATTGGAACTAACATATCTTTGGGTGTGGCCGAATGGATTTACTGAAGACAGAAGCCCCACCTGGGTGTGGGTAGCACCAGGTAGGTGCTCTGCTGCTTGCTGCTTCCTGCCTGCTCTGCCATGAACTGTTTCTCCTCTGCGATGCCCCTCTGTCACATCACTGTGCCTTGGAGCCAGCTGACTATGGACTGAAACCTCTATAAAATGTGAGCTAAAATAAAATTTTCCTCTTTTAACTTTGCAGGTTGGGTATTTTGCCTCAACAGTGAGAATAGTAACTAAGACAGGCAGGAGTATATAGTTTCCCATGTGTTTGTAACTAAATATTTGTCCATAAATACAAAGGAGGTGAAGGTCTTATCAGCTTCTTTAGAGCACGGGTAAACAAATGGAGCCAGGTGTGGTGGTTCATGTCTACAATCCCAGCACTGGAGAAGTTGAGGCAAGATGATTGCCACAGGTATGAAGCTGGCCCGGACTACATAGCAAACCCTGTCTCAAACAAAACAAAACAAAACAACAACAACAAAAAAACCTAAAAACAGGAATTTGGTAAAGTTTAAAATGAAAATGGAAAAGAATGTATTGTACACTATTCATTTAGACAATGGCATGGATATAAGATTTATTAGATTCTCGCCAAACCTCAGTCATTACTACACTCTCCAGGTCGTGACTACCGATCCTGTTGAGGAGTGAATAAGGACTTTTGTTACACATGATTGAACATTCCCTACAGCTGCAATTGGGAAATGAGAAGTGGACATGGGGGCATTTATGAATGGATGCTATGCAATCACTATATTTTGATTGATTCACATCTTTCTTGGCAATTTTGCCAAAGGCCTTCCAGAGCATCTTAAAGTATAGCCATCTGGGCTTTGTTTTGATCACGAATAAGCTTGAAATTATGCTTTATTTTAGTATAATCTGGTTTTAAATATTCTTTTATTGCTCCTCCATTGTAAGACTTTGGGCCAGTTGGTTATTCTTTCTGATCTTAAATATTTTCATGTGTAAAGTGAGAGTATTATACTTATTTTTAGGGCATGTATGTGGAAATGAAATAGTTTTAGTAAGTACATAAAGGCATTTTATGAATATAGATTGTTTCTTTTTAATGCCTTTGTAGGATAATAAACAGGTAGTAGAGTAGTAATTTCACTTAATTTGGTGTCGGAAAACTTCAATATTACATGCAGTAGCAAACTGAGGTGTGTCCTTGGCTAGAGCAGGTAGCCTCTCTGTGCCTCATTGTCTTGGCTCAAAATGGAAACTTTCATTCTAAAAGGAGCATATGAATATCAGTAAGAAGGTGAATGTCACACACAGCAGGAGAGAATGTGCCTCAGAAAAGAAAATATTTGCTGGGAGGGGAGGAAGCATCCTTCAAATTCAACCTCAAAGTTTTTTGCTAACATCAGGGCTTTATCTCAGGGATTTTGCCTAAAGGTAGGTATTTTTGTGGAGAATGCAACCTAAGAACAATATGATTACAAACTACAAATATTCTAAACAAATATACCCTAATCTTAAAAATGATATCTACCATTTATTAGTGCACATCATAAGTGCACGTCAAAACTAATGTGGTACTTTTTTCTCTCCATTGGAATGAAGAAGTTGAGGTAGGTTATGTTCACTTTTCAAGTCCCATAACCTGCTAATGCTTGAAAGAGAATTTCAGCCCAGACTCTAATTGGAGTCTCCTCTAGACCAAAAGCTTTTCTGGTATCCAAATAATTTTTAAACAAACAGCTTAATACATTCAGGAGATAACACTCATTGAGTTTCTACAGCCAGGAATTAAATCTTTCTTTGAACTCCTTTTAAGCATATAACAGCATTTAAGGCAACACGTAAAGGCTGACCCTTTCTCCTTTTATCCACAGACTCTTCACAACCCAACTGCTACTGTAACTTCTGATTTCACACTAAAAAACCAGGTTTGGTCCCAATTATCATTTTAAATATGAAAAACAAAACCATCTTCAAGACATATCCTTGCCACAAATCATAATAGTTGAAATAATATCCTTTGGGTTTTGAAGGAAATTCCAAAAAGAAAGTCCAGTAATGGCTCAAATCACAGAAATAATTGTATGGCTTCTTTTGTTGACCGCTTTGACTGTGAAATAATTCATTTTAAGTGTTAAGCAAGGTTATCAGAAATTAAGCCTCAGCACCTTGTGAAACTGTGTTCTAACCTACATTTTAAAAGATTTTCCACAACTGTAGAGTGTGGAAGTTACAAATTGTGAGTGGATACATTAAAGAGATGGGAAGAATAGAGTGGAAAATGAACACTTACATTCTGTCCCTATGTCTTATGTTACATTTCTGAGTTATTTTCCCTGGGAGAAATGGCTTTAATTAGTAGAATCTTTGACTTTTTCCCCCCAGAGAATATAATACACCACCTCTAATATCCAGAATAGATAAATCTATTGTTGTAGGTGTTGATGTACAACTAGCAGGCCCAGAGTTTGACTGGCCCATCATTTTCCACTGCGAGAAGCAGACCAAACAAAATATGCAGGAGATCCTGATGGTTTACTGGTGTGCAGTGTAAAAGCAGTGCTGATATCATTTATGGTTATGTTTAAGGATGCTTTCCTTGTATACCAGATCTTAAATAGTTAGACTTTAGTTTCCTCACTCAAAGAGGCTGGACCATATGACTTATCCCTACAGTCTCTTTCAATTCTAGTAACGTGTAATCCTAGGTTCTTCTGCTGACCTCTAGCAGAAAGCGCAGTGAGAAATGGTTAGTGATGTGCTTCACCGTAAAGGGCTTTGTCTCATTAGAAGCCTGCTGTCGAGCACATTCTGTGGAATTTTCTTCCTTACTCCTGTTATACCAAGTTCTCCTCATGATGAATTGCAAAAAGATCCTTCAGAGAAGCTCTCATTGTGTCTTATTTGTCTTGAACTGCTCACTGTCTGTACATGTTTCCTGCCTTGGCTTATTCCATTCATTGACATCAAATATTGCAAATCTAACCAGGTCATACAATTTATTCAAGTATACAGCAAAATGCAGGTAATTCAACAATTTTTTTTTTTTTTTTTTAGAAAATTACGTTTGTGAGTTAAAGATAATGTTTGGTTACCTGATAATCTGTATTATTTAAGCTAGTTGCAGCACCATCATTTTATTTTAAGGGAGCTGATTTAGAGACATGAGCCCTAAGGTCTTTTCTAGCTTTAAAATTCTATTAATCTCTTTACTGTGCTAATCAGTGAAGTACATACAGTGTAACCTAGAACATAGTCTTACCCCAAATCAGACTGAAGGCTAATTGGAGCTTCCTTGTAGAAAGTCTTGTATTTTCATTAGGTTATTTCATCTCTGCCCTGTTACCAGTGGAGATTTTCTGAATGCTTTAGAACAAGGCAGTACTGCTGATACAAGTTTTAGATGGAATCAAATAGATCACCAGAGAGATATAGAGATGGGATGTGGACATTATGATATAACAGAGAATTCTTCATGGTAGAGAGAAGAATTGGTATGACTTGTGAAGAGAAGATAAAATACCCTGTTACATTTCATCTTTTCACCGTTTCACAAATAAATTTATCCATGTCTTGTTAATTAGTACTACTTGCAAACTTGTACTCAAAATATAAAATTTTTGATAAAGAATTATAATTTTATTGCCTTATTGCATTTTAAATACACATCCTATTCTTAAATGTCTTTCAAGACACATAGTCATTAGTATACCCAGGCCTACCTTTCCTTCATGCAAGTTTCTGGAAATTTACACAGATTTCTCCAAACCCTGTGGGAATCAATAATGTTTAGAGGACATAATTAAATAATTCATTGAGAGATTTGTTGAATTGGAAGTTTTTGTGTAGAATTCCTGAAAGCATGTTAAATCTTCATCTCCTACAACCAACTCTCTAGCCACTCCCTTGCCTCTGTGATGCTTAAGCTTAATTATGCCAACTTGATTAGCTTGGGAGCCACTGAGGGGATTAGTATAGCACACTTCCAGGTATGTCTGAGTAGAACACGAGGCTTGATCTATGTATTATATCTCGCCCCTCGCCCCTTCCTTTCTGATGCTATTCTTCTGTTCTGCTTCCTAGCTGCTATGATTTAAGCAGCTTTGTTCCATCATACCCTTTCTCCATGATATTTGTGTCTTAGAGTCAGCCAGCCATGGACTGAATCCCCTTAAAAGATGACCACAATTAAACCTTTCATCCTTTAAGTCGTGGGTGTGAAGTATTCTGTCCCACTGATATAAAGTTGGCTAACATTACCTTCTTTTCTCACATAAGAAGTTGAAATAGTAATAGTGCAGAGTTATACCCACGAGAACTAAATTATCAAACTGTACAGGGATTGTTTTTATTGTGACTTCTCAGTTTCAAGTCAGGATTTCACCACTTAACGTGATTACTTATTTAATCTTTCAATCCTCAGTTTCCTCATCTGTGAAAATAAAAAAAAAAAACAATAACAATATAATGCCAACTCCTTCTCATAATCATTTTGGGTAGTAGTGAGATCATATACACCAAGCAGAAATAATTCAGGCATTATTGATCATCGATCAGCCTTTCATAAATGATAGCATTGATACTAGTCACAATTTATTCATATGAACATACATAAGAAATTAAGAGAAAAAGTAGTAATCAGGCTTTGATTAATTTTAGATTGTTACCTGGAGTTACAAAAAAAAGTACTATTTTTGACAAAAAACAACTTTGGTATGAGATGCTTTAAGAAATATGAAAGAAACTGGGGCTAAAAAGACAAATTATGAATAACACCAACTCTTTACCTAAAGTAAATAAAATACATATGCAAATATACACGCATTGTACAATGACACATGACTACAAATTATTTTACAAACTTTGCCTTTGTATTTTCTTTAAGGTTTTAAAAATTCATTTCTCTAATTATCAAAGTAGTATATGCTGAAGAAGTTATCTTGGAAAGCAAACTCAAGTCTAAAAGCCAAGTTTAAAAATTGTCTAAAAGTTCCTTATCAAGAAGTAAAAGTCGGGCCAGTGAGATGGCTCAGCGGTGTAAGCGCCTGCCTGGCAAGTGCGAGGGCCTGAGTTCGACTCCTGGAACCCACATACGAAAAAAGGGCCAGTGATATCGCTCAGTGGCACGGGCGCCTGCTGGTATGCAAGGTCCTGAGGTCAACCCCCGGTACCCACAAAAAAAAAAAAGAAGTAAAAGTCTCTTATATTTGAACATTTCTTTCCAGTCTTTTTTACAGTTGCATTTTGTTATCTATTAAATTCAAATAAAATTATATTATGAACATATTCTCTCTTTGTGAAATTTTGAAAAATATTAAAGAAATACCCAATTCTCCTTATGTTATCCAAACATTTCTACAAGTCAGGTGATGAGGGATCATTGTCATATGACTCATTTTATATGGAAGAGGTTAAGGAGATAAGAATTTATTGATCTTCTTTTTTTTTTTTTTAATTTTAAAGAGAAGAAAAAACAAAACAAATCAAAAGAAGAACAAATTTTCAAAGCAACGTAATAGGAGGGTAACAATGGTTAATACATTACGTATTACTATCTTTAAGTCCCTAAGTTACACCAGTCAGATAGGATGAAAAATATAGACTAATTAAAGAAAATACAAATTTAGCTAAATACAAAAATTAGAGATTGGGATTTGGAGTAGAAATGTTTGAAAGGAGGAAAAGAGACATAAAGGAAGAAGTGAAGAGAAAAGGAACAAATAAGGAAGAACAATGTAATGGCATTTCAAGATCACAGTCCACGGGAAGACATGATTTGTGTTTATAAAGAAAATGAAAATAAATAGGAGACAAAATTTTTGTGAATATTGCACGTGATGCTGGTAAAGTTGTTTATGAAATTTTGTTTCTGCTGCATTATGAATACTGATATGAAAGAAAATGTATTTCTGACCATGGATTTTTGGGGGAGTTTTTCATTAAATGTTTTTAAAAATACCTAAACTTTAGTTTTGGTCTAGTTACTGTGGTCCATTCAGCATAATCCTTAATTTTTATTTTTTTTATTTATTTTTTTTTTTTTTGTGGGTACCAGGGGGTCGACCTCAGGACCTCGCGCGCCAGCAGGCGCCCGTGCCGCTGAGCGATATCACCGGCCCCTTTTTTCGTATGTGGGTTGCGGTAGTCGAACTCGGGCCCTCGCGCTTGCAAGGCAGGCGCTTAAGCCGCTGAGCCATCTCACCGGCCCAATCCTTAATTTTTAAGGAAACTTGAAAACTAGAAAAGAATAGTGATTTAGTCATGGTTACATGCACATAAAATCAAAGTCCAATTCCACTCTGATGCCCTTTGCACAATGTACCAAGTATAAAATTTTGGATTGTTTTTTCTTCTGTCACATTCTTAATTTGTTTCATCTCCAGTCCTTGTTCAGCTCCTCTTCACGTTATTTTTAGTTGTAGTGCATGCCTGGTGACTAGTTAGTACCATATATGTCTTGTTTGTCACACTGAATGGAGGACTTAGACAAAACGCTAGTATGCAGACAGAGCTAAGAGTACAGTTCCCCATTCAATGACATTTGCATTTCTAGCCCTACAGTGGTTGATAATCTTGTTGTAAATATAGTCAATGTCAAATTCTATGGTGATTATATGAAGAAACACTCTATGTGCCAACACAACATTCTCAGGTCTTATGCCTTTAAGTTAAAATTTATTGAAATGAAATGGGGGGGTAATAGAAATATAACGCAGTTTGCATTCTTCAGAAGCCTTGCTCAATAAGTACTGAGTTTTGATCGATTGATGCAGTGTCATATTTGACTAAAGAGGTGGGGAAGTTGCTACTGTCGCTTTGTGCTGGACGGCAGCAGAACGCACTATTGATTTTGTATGTTGGATGGGTTGTCAGTGTAGAGTGCATTGCTGATTTTGACTTTTATAGCCAACATGTTTCCTTTAATTGGATCATTTGTAAAAGAGAGGAGGGGACCTGTTCTCCTTTGACAGTGACTGATTATAATCATTTCATGTTTGTCAATATTTGATAAACCCACTCTTACCCAACAACATGGCTGCCTTTATGCACTGGCTCATTCCAGCTTCACTTCTCTGTTTACCTCAGTGTCATATGAAATTGGTCTGTCGTGATTTTCACTCAGAATTTACTCTCTGCTTACTCTTTTAGCCAGAATCTATTTTTTTTTCTTTACTTTGCCAACCAAGTCCCTTCTGATAAAAACAGCCAATCTAATTTTCAGTAATTTCTTTGTTCTTCAATGCCTACTGATCCCTTCCCTTTGGTATCTCTCACAGACTGTCAAGTCATGCACAGCATTGCAAATACCCACAGTGAACTTAGAGCTGTCGTATATTTGGAGCCAGCCAATCCTAAAACCTCCCAGAGAGAATAATCCACTGCACTTGGGCATCTTTGTTCTCTTACGTTGGCATTATTCCACACCTGAGGCCTATAGCCTCAGTAGAGACCATGGATCATACAAACTTTCTGTTGTTCCCAGCAAACGTTATTTGTAATTAGGAGGAATTTTGAACTAATACATTGATATCCGCTAATTTGATGGTTGACAATTTTGCCTGTTGTACTCTATAAAATTCTAGTTTCTTCCCAGAAGAAGATAAGGATGATTGACTTGGCTGCTGTTCTTTTTCACCTTTGGAATAAAAGAAAATGTTCCCAGCCCCAATTTTCACCTAAATTCTTTGGACTCAGACTTGAGAACGCACCTGAGATAAATTAACAGGTGCTGATAGCAACTGAAATCTTAGTGGAAAAAAATCTAGATTGCAAACTGAAGGCATGAATTATTATTCTCAAGACCTTGGGCAAGTCATTCAACTTAGCTGTACTAGAATTTATTCAACAAATTACAAAGTTTATGCTAAATAAAATTGTAGTTCTTTCTGTCATTCCCTATAATTCCACATTTTCACATGCAGGATTTGGCTTCAGTGTGACAGAACCTTATAAGGAAATACAGTAATATACATTTTTAGGGCCGGTGAGATGGCTCAGCGGCATAAGAGCCTGCCTGGCAAGCACAAGGGCCCGAATTCTACTCCCGGAACCCACATAAGAAAAAGGGCCGGTGATATCGCTGAGTGGCACTGGCGCCTGCTGGCGCGCAAGGTCCTGAGGTCGACCCCTGGTACCCAAAAAAAAAAAAAAAAAAAAAAAAAAAAAAAAATATATATATATATATATATATATATATATATATATATGTTTTTAGAAAGAAGCTTCAAAAAGTAGGTAGATAATTCAGGAAAGTCAAGGCCACTTACTGTTCACTCACTGGACAAATGTTGCAAACTGCCGCTAAATGTTCCCGGAATAATGATGGATGATAACATTGTTACTCCTCCTCTGACCCAGTGTTCTACAAATCATGTTTTGTTGATAGGTTTTCTGGGCTGTGCCAAGGATCAGTGTTTCAGAGGCCTATTCTTTTTAATTAGAGGAGGCTGACAGCTCGAAGTCCAATATAGCATACTGGTTACTCGCAGGTACAAACATTCATTGTAACGTCATTGATATAAAAAAAATACAACTGGAATTAGCAAGATTAAGAAGAAGTCATTGTTATGGGCCAGATAGAGAACAATAAATATAAAAATGTTGTTTTGTAGGCATTTCTCACAGCATTGTTCGCAAGGAGGCGTTTTTATTTATTGAAGATATTTGGAAGTATTTTTTTAAATTGTGTGATTTTTATGCTGCAGACATTGTAACTACTGTACAGTAACTCTCCAGCTTACAAAAGAGTTTCATCCCAAGAGAACATTCCTAAGTTGGATTGGAGTCTTTACTATATTTTCACTTTAGTTTCCATAGTTATTGCTCTGCGCTTCCTAGAGGTTCCCTCCACATCACCACTGCTTTTCCCCTTGTTTCTGGACATCCCGGGCTCTGATTGAGCACCGTATTACTGCACTATCACACTGTACAATAAGCACACAGCAACACAACTGTGACAATGCCTGGCAGATACGTGAGCCACTTTCTCGATTTGTTCTCATTTGCGAATGTTTGCAGTATGAAGTCCATTCATATTTGTGAAAGTTTACAGCTCAAATGTTCATAAGTCAAGGACTTACTCTAATACTTAATAACCAAATTAATTTCTGTAGAGATGGACTGGAGTCTATAGTGAGTGGGGTTACAAAATTGAAATATATTCATTTTATCTGATCACTGCTTTCAACTGTACCATTCAAATTTCTCTTCCTATTACTTAAAGACATGAACCAGCTCCTAGAATTAACACGCTTCTTCCCTTTCAGTAGTTAAAACACAATCCTCTCCAGTAGGGACTCCGAAGAGAATATGACTTTCCTACCCTCCTCTTCCTCCCTTTTATCTGTGATATGCCAATACCTGGGAAATTTGTGCAAAAGTTCAAGTTACCTCTTTCATAACCATGTGTCTATGGAAAGCTTATAGTGTGGGCAAAAAGTTGTGGCTCACAGGGACACACATTAAGCACCGCAAGAGACAAGTCCTTGGAGTTAGAGGATGACCTTTGTGGTATAGCTTCTCACCACTTCCTCTCATTTCCAATCCTCAGTAACATATCTTCAGACCTTTTGCCATTGTGGACTCCTCTTATATCAGAAATACCTTTTAGGTGGGATATACGTAAGTTATTTCAAGTCTATCTATGTTTTGTGCACTGTTAGACCAAGAGAAATTCACTTTATACACCACTGACTCTCAGTGATTCAAGTGCATGGGTACAAGTCCCTCTTTGTGCCACAGATTCTCTTGAAATTTTCTCCTGCTAAAGTAGGACCATAGTCAGATCAGCTAGCTATTTAACAAGGGAACAAGTGCAGTTTTCTGAAAGACACTATCGATCTTACCAAAGGCTGGATATCACGACATTGCCTTCCCAACACAAAGAGAAAAGAAAGTGCTAATATTTTATCCCATGACTGATCTGTCACAGGTAAGTAACCTTTCCCTGAATTCTTTGTCTTCTCTTCAGACAGTCTGAAGGACAGTGACAAAACTGGGCTCTACAGGAATACACATGACAAGTTACTTCTTTTAGACTACTGCATACCAGGGAATTGTTTTCAGCTTTGTGGTTTGAGTTTTAATCTAATACACTATAAATTTTCATTCAGTGTCATGGTATGTAATCTGGATTTGTCCTGTATTAAGAGAGTCCAAAATGATTGAAAACTTGTCTTTGTTATTAAAATGGCAAAATCACAGAGTCATGAATAATTTGTGATTTCAATGAAAACTATTAGATAATGTAAAGACAAAAAATATTATTTCTTTAGGTATCAACCACTGTACCTTCCATTGCTTTACTACTGTCAGTGCAAAAGACATGACAATGGAAAAAGTAAATAATATTTTAATATTACAGTAAAAGTGAGAATTTGTCATCTATACTTTGAAGACAGCTGCTTTAAACATTATCATAACTACCTTTGACGAAGTCAAATGAACTTCAGGCTTAAAAGCTAGACCATATAATTATTCAGAACTATATTTTTAATTTCATTTATGATGGGATAGATTAAAGACAGCAGGATCAGAAGTCACACCAAAGCCTAACACTCGATGGTCCCCATGTGTGCTGCATGTTCTCAGGGACAGAACAGTAAAGAACATCCACAGAAAGCATCAACACGAATAGAGCTATATCACAAAGTTTTCCATATTGTTTAGAATAAAGATCACAAAAGAATGGTAAAGAAAGTGCACATCACACTCACTTGGGCCAAGGAGAGAGTGGACCAGTAGAAGTCATGAATATCCAATGGATGCATAAAATAGTGCCATTCGAATAGAAAGGAAATTACCTGCATGCAGGTCACTTTCCATGCTGGGCTTCTCCACACTTTCTGATGCTGTGGCAGCTCTGTATAGGACACATCATTTAAAGCTGAGAATCCAAAACTCATGGCAGGCAGGGGTTTCTCTCCAGCCTCATTGTGCTGTGTTGTTGACTTTATTTTTCCTCTTCTTCTTTCTTCTGCTTTTAAGGGTTTCAGTCATTTTTATTCATTTTGGCAGCAGGTGTGAAATAGTAGGCTGTCATCTGCCTTTTTGTAGTAGTGCTGTGGGCCAAAATTATAAATGGGTTGACATTAATGGCAGCGCAGAATTTAGTGCAGTGTTGGTAGATGGTGTTGAAAATGTTCTGATTTGACAGATGCAATGCCTGCCACTGAAACTTCAGCTAGACTTTAGCTGGCTACATGTGGCACATATTTTTATGCTTTGCTACTGATATCTAGTTTTTTAAAACATTTCTTTAACTTTTTATTCCGTTCCTTTTTCATTCTATTCTCTGATGTTGAATTTTTTTTCATCTTCTTTTCTTTGTTTTCAATTTTTGCATGATTAAGACCTCATGGAAATTGAGTTCTCATTCAGTTAAAAGGAACAGGGCTTGAGTAAGAATGCAAGCTCCTGTTAAACCTTCTCCATTAGGAAATGCCGAAAGCATGCAGGGAACTTTCTCCTTTCTTGCACCTACCCTACTGTTCACACTCACTACTACTGATCTTGGGAAAGTACGTGTCAGGGTAGCCCTGACAGGTAGAATTCCCTGAACACAGTTGTGTAGGTTGCTTTGAAGCACAGTAACAGTGTTCTGTGTTCACATAAATTTGTAAAACATTGGTTAAACAAAGAATGAGTATATTTCCTTTCTGAAGAACTCCTCAGGGCTTTTGTAGAATGTATTCTCACTGTATGTTTTCCTTCAGTCACTCTGTTCCCTAGGTTGTTACACCTTCCGGTCTCTTAATTAATTTTGCTTATCTGTGGAAAAGTCTTACTCTGTTAGACCAGACAAACGTCGACCTTAACTACTTTATGTGAAAGGATAGCTTCACCATATTACTTTTCTCAAGAATTTCCGGACATTTTCTCCTTCTGCGTGCACTGTGTCTTATGTTTTTCTGAATTGTATAAGGTAGTCTGTGGTTGATTCCAAGGTACCTTGCTATTGTTTGCAGATTCGCAATATAACTATCATTTCTGAAAATTTTGGAAGATAGTCTATTCTATCCTTCAAAATGGGAAATACATTTGTTTTCTTTTTTCCAATGTTCCCTTAAAGATTCACCCTGTTATATTCTCTCTAAGATACCTGAGAGCTTACCTTTTCCTGAGCTTGTAAACAGGAATTATCTTTATATACAAAATTTCTCAATTCTTTTCCTTGAAATAACTCTAGGTTTCGCTTTCTAAAACATTTGCAAATTTTTCAAATAACCTGTTTTTTTGTTTGTTTGATTAGCCAATATACATAGGTCGCATGGCATGCAATGAGACTTTATTCTATAGGAGGAGAAAATGTAATGCAGATGTTTAGAAAGTAAGTGCAGTATTTACTCCCTTGAGAAAAGGGTTTGTAGGTGGGATGAAGAGGGTGGAGGCTGTAGGAAGATGTCCAGTAGCGCATCATCTGGTAAAATAAGAGATAAAAAGCTATGTGTAGTAATGTGACGGTGTGAGAACAATTTGTTTACTTTGCATGTGAAAAGAGTGCAGAATTCATGGATGGCATTTGAGTTGGGACCTGAGAAAGAAGAGGCCTGGTGTGGGTGTAGGAGAACATTTCAGGCAGCATAAATAGCATTCACAAAATGAAACCCAGAAGCAAGAAGATATATGATGTGTTTGGAGAATTTTAAGCAGTTCAGTTAAGGTGAAACACAGAGTATACAGTGAATTAGGATGAGCTATGGAGTACTAGCCCTAAAAATTGGTTTCGGGCCAGAATGTGAAGGCAATGAATTGCTAAGGAGATACTACTTTATTCTGCGGTGAAGTTAAGACAAAATGAGTGTGGAAGCAGTCAGATCTCATGCTCAGATGCATGTCTGACAGAAAGGCTCTTAAATGGAAGCAAGAAAAAAAAAAGGGTTGAAATGAACTTTGTTGGAGCAAAAACAAGAAAATGGGATTTGGGCGATTACTTGAATTATTTTACTTGTGACCAGAATGGTTCTGTTAACAAATTGCATTATATTTTCTTTGATTTGAGGATTTCCTGAGATTTCACTGTATTTAATATATAGGTGCTAAAAATTTTAGTTCTAATATTATACATTCATGTTGGACGTTTTAGAAGGTTTACATGAATCTAAACAATCTACTGGGATCTACGATGTGAGAAACAGTAGGTACATTTTAGGCTGTTCAAGGCAGCTGATTCCTGTCATTAGAATCATTCTAAGAGGGACGTGAAACACCTGGATAAGATATCTGAGAGTAAGTTTATTTGAGTCGGGGCAGACACATTTGGCAGGTGCATTGCTTGTGAGAATTATAAAATCTCTTCGTAGGGTGGAAAGTGCAGGACTAGAAGAAGTAAATTAATGTTGCAGTGGAAAACTTGCAACTTGGACTTATAAGAATTGCCATTAAAATATGTGCTATGAAAATGGGCATTTTTGGCTAACCAAGTTTTCTGAGAAACTGAAAGTCAAGCTAATTTTAGTCTCCCTTGTTATCATCTTAACAAAGGAGGATCCTAATAGTCTTCTCTGTTTTAAGGAAGGAAACTCTGGTAATTATAAAGAGAGAGAAGAGACCAAAGATTTTGAAATTGATTGAGAGCAAGGAAAAAATTCTTCCACATTAATAGACAATTATTCCTTAGTGATATTTTTTATTGGTGCTGGTTTTAATATATTGGGATTGACATTTGCATGAAATTATAATGCAACATGGAGAGCATATATTTTACAAATATACAGAGTGTTGTTTAAAACTAATAGAAGTAAAGATCAGCTACTTTTATTGTCCTCGAATATTCCCAAAGAATATATTTTTGTACTGAGTTTTGAAGTATGAATTGAATATTCTTGATGGACAAGAGAGAAGACAGTGTCTTTCTTGAAGATACAGTGTGGTATGTTCTAAGAAAAATGCATGTCTGTGGGACAACCGAGGAAGTAGTGGTAGAAAATGCCCAAAAAAGAGGTAGGAGCCATGCTATAACTACTACATAGATATGCCAGCCTAGCATTTGAGCCATTTCTGTGGAAGCCAGGGATGATATTGGAAATTTCAACAGGTTTATGATGTGGAAATCAATTTGGTACCAAACAAGGAACATTTATATAAGACCATATGAACAGTAACTTTGAAATATACAGCTATAAATGGAGCATCATAATTTATCTGATATACTTTTATATTCCAAACATACTGCCCAATTATATCATTCAGCACTAATAAAATGAATGAATGCTGATGAATTCATATGCATATTCTTGAAGGGAAAATGATGATTTTAGAATATCTTTCAACAATATACATTATAAGCTCATAGACTATTTGAGATCATATACTATTTGATCCAATCAAATAGTTTTATTGGGTGTGTATCATGATATAGGCATTGTTTAATAGTAGAGTGAGCAAACACAGACTTTGCCACCCACACGCTTCAATTTATTGGTACAACCAGATGAATGGACAAGAAAGTCCATCCATCCCAGTAAGTGCTGCATTCGGAATGAGTGAAGGGTGTCCCACGCAAAGGCACACGTCCTTGTTTTCTTTATTTTCTGGAGGCGAATGGAACAGGTAAAGAGAGACTTACCAAAGGACTGGTTATCCTATAAGGCTGGTTATACTAATATATTAAAATAATAAAGTAAAATGAGTCCTATTTGGTAAAAGCTGCTGTAGCTAACTGCCACAATCTCAGTGGCGTAAACAATAGAAATTTGTCTCCTCTCAGTCTGACCTGAAGGTGTCTCCAGGTGTGTTTCCTCATGAGGCCTTTCTCTTTGACTTGCAGGTGGGCATTTTCTTGATGTGTCTTTACACGGCCCTTTTTTCTGTGGGCTCACTCCTGGTGAGCTCACTCCTCCTCTACTTATAAGGACACTGATCCTATCGGATTACACCCCACTATTATAACCCCATTTAACCCTAATTACTTCTTAAAAGGAACAAACTTTAAACACAGTCACATGTGGCTAACGCTTCAACCTATAAGTTTTGGGAGAGTGTAATTCAGTTAATAACAAATGGAATCAGAATTTTTTGTGTGTTTTACATTTCATTTCATTGAAGTTCACCTATGTAACTGGATAGCTAAGATGATAAACTAAATCAGGCAGAGGTCTTCATGGGTAACAAAAATTTAACGTGTAAATTCTCCTTGCTATATTTGCTAAATACTGAGGCTCTTTGGAAAATGAGAATTCTCAGCTTTAGGACAAAATGAAACAGGAGACTGATTAGGGAAATGGATGAATTTTGATGGCACTGTAAATTATATAAAAAATGTAAAGAATTAGCTCCATAGCCTATTCTGAGGGCTAGTTCTACATCACCACACTCTTTCAAGAGAGAAAGAAATCACAACACAAGGGGTCCATGTTGTCCGCGGTCTTGGGACAACTGCCTGCACTCTAATGTCTGTGGAACATCCCTTAAGATTTAACTTTTTAAAATTGAAATTAAGAAAGTAAACAAAGACTAGCTGCCCACTCAGTTTCTGACATTTGTACAAATCCAATTCCTCCCTTCTTTCCTTTAATACATGACAGAACTACAGGGCCTCCCAGGGGCAGGAAAAAAATCCATCACAGGGGACCTAGAGGTATGTTGGAAAGAATTCCGACCAAAGAGATTTATGAGGCAGTATAGTTGCTGCTCAGGGGAGGGAAGGGGATCGCTATAGCTTAAGATGTTTAAAACCTGGCTGCAAGAGAAGCAGGAAAAGGCACCGCAGGGAACAATTCCCTGCCAGGTTCTGAGGGATGGAAAAATGACTTAATGGCACTTTCACTGTCTCAACTTTGGTGATTTTTTTTCCTAGCAAGCAGACATCTCCTGTAATTCTCTTTGTAAATAGACTCATAAGACATAGATGTGCTTTTCTCTTATGTGACTTGCACAAACCGCTATTGTGGTGTTGTTGGCTCACCGAGATTGAGATTCATAACTAAGGGACGAAATGAACCAGATCTGTTAAACTAAAATCACTTATTTACCCAAGTCCTGGGCTGTATCATGCCCTATTCTCAAGGGCTAAGGGACATTCCAGAGTTGTAGAAATTCAGAAGTTCACAGAGTCCAAACATTTGGAAGGGAACTCATGGGTTATCTGTTTGAACTTTGATGTTAGATGTCAGTAAGCTAGAGGTTTCCACTAAAGTTTCTAAAAGTGGAAATACTTAGGTATTTTCAAGATGGAAGAGTTGCACTGCATAGCAGTTTCCAGGGCATCTGATACCAGTCATTCTTTCCAACATTATGTTTTTAATATGCCTTCTTGGTTTCTGCCAGAATGCCTTCTGGTGCTCACTGGACATGTGTCAGTGTACCACACAGTAGTATACTTCTGCCTTTGCAGTGTTTGTATTTCTCAGCCAAGATTATTCTGAGATTCAATTGAAATCCTTCCTCAGTCAGAGAAAAACAGTACTAAAGAAAACAAATGAGTAACAGAAACTTTTAAAGTTAAAGAGATCAAACCTAATTGCTCATTCTTTTGAATTTCAATGAATTGTACTGTGTATCCCACCTATTTGGATTTACAATAAACTGCTTTCTATTTCAGACCATCTTTTTTTGTGTAGACCTACAGCACCCACTGCCTGTGCTCCCCAAGTGAGATTAGCACGATAGAGACTCTATAGAATCTTAGTTGATGAAAGGCAGAAAGTAGTTTTTATTAATGCTGGAAAAACTGACCAGAAATAAAAAGCAATCTAGGTGAGAGTACTATGAGTTGCTCTATGAATTCGCCCAGGGGTGGCTACATTTCTATTCACTTTAAATCATTCCAGAAAAAAGAAAAAACAGGGGCCAGTGAGATGGCTCAGTGGCGTAAGCGCCTGCCTGGCAAGCGCGATGGCCTGAGTTCGACTCCCGGAACACACATACGAAAAAAAGGGCCGGTGATATCGCTCAGTGGCACGGGCGCCTGCTGGCGTGTGAGGTCCTGAGGTTGACCCCTGGTACCCACAAAAGAAAAAAAAAATGAAAAAACATAGAAATGCTTTTCAATATACTTTATGTAGCTGGCATAAATCTATTACCCAATCTGGTAAAAGGATGTATGTATTCAAGGACATATGGTTGCATAAATACAATATAGGATAATCAGATCTATAATACAACTGCAAAAATACTAAGCAAAATATTAGCAAAATAAAATGGTGTACTAAAGCAAAAGATTCATACACCCTTGTGAAATAAATTTTATTCCAGTTGTGCAGATGGCCGCACCATTTGGAAAATAACAATTATATCCTATCAAAGGAGAGAAAAAAATAACCTACTTGGTAGAATCAAAAGTGCATCTCATAATGTTCAGATTTATTTCTGTTTTTAAAACCAAACTGCTAAAATAAAGGAAACTTTCATCAGAGTTTAAAGATAAAAACTTATTGTCTAAACTGGCTATGGATATCTTAGTTGACTCTAAAACTCCGGTGACAATCCCAATAAATTCAGGATGAAAACAGATGCTCACTAGCACTGCCATTATTCTATAAGTTTCTGAAGTACTAACTGTTGAAATAAGATAATAAAAACATAGAGGCACATGTATTTTCTATGGTTTGGATAAGTGTCCCCCAAAGTGTGCTAAAGGCTTAGTGCCTACCAGCCTGTGACAATACTAGAAACAGGTACAGTTCTTAGAAACAAGAGTGTCATAAAAAGTTTTGGGGCACTGGAGGCACGCCATTGAAGGGGGTTACGGGACCCTCGCCTTTCCTTCTTCCTCTCTCTCACTCTCTGATATGAAGGGGGGTCGTTTTGTTCTACTACATTCACCTATTACCACTGGCCCAAAACACAATTAGGTCAACCAATTTTGTACTGAAAGCCCTAAAACCGAGAGCCAAAATAAATCTTTTCTCTTTATAAGGTGAATAGCTCCGCTATTTGTTATAGTGATGAAAATCTAACACAATGTTATACAGAACATGACAAAAATATCTTCACAGATTATACGATTGTCTGCTGAAACTTAGAAAACTGAAGCAAAATTGACTTAGAGTTTACAGTGAAATATATTAAGTTTATGTTTAAAAAATAAGTATAAGGGCCGGTGAGATGGCTCAGCGGCGTAAGCGCCTGCCTGGCAAGCGCGAGGGCCCGAGTTCGACTCCTGGATCCCACATACGAAAAAGGGACCGGTGATATTGCTCAGCGGCACGGGCGCCTGCTGGCGTGCGAGGTCCTGAGGTCGACCCCCCGGTACCCACCAAAAAAAAAAAAAGTATAAAATTCTGATGTTTTCCTATAGATTATTAAAAACAACTTGGAAAATATTAAACCCACAGCAATTGCAATAAAAAATCATAATATGATTTTTTTTTTTTTTTTTTGTGGGTACCAGGGGGACGACCTCAGGACCTCGCGCGCCAACAGGCACCCGTGCCACTGAGCGATATCACCGGCCCCTTTTTCGTATGTGGGTTCCGGGAGTCGAACTCGGGCCCTCGCGCTTGCAAGGCAGGCGCTTACGCCGCTGAGCCATCTCACCGGCCCCATAATATGATTTTTAAAAGTCTATAAAATTGTAAATATATATTGAAAGATTTATGTTTATTTGGTGTGTGTGTGTATGTGTGTGTGAAAAAAAAGAAGAAAAACAGAGAAAAATCTTATGATCCTGGGTTGAAAAGACATAAAACCACAAAAGTTTTATTTTTCTGAGTGAAGTATGAATGTTAATTCAATTTCAATAAAACTTCTAAGTATTTAATTTTAAATAAACTGTATTGTATTTCTCCTAACTAAAATAAATGATAGAATAACTGACTTAAGAATACAACGAAGGCATAATCAGGTGATCTTTATCTTATCAGACAATAAAATTTTTATAGCTTCTAAATTTAAAACAATATTAATATAAAATAGACAGATATATTTTTTGTTGTGTATTAGTGCAAAATAAACAAATAGATAAATGAAAAATAAGAGATCATCTGGAAACCTGCCATATTTTGTAACAGAATTTAGTACATGATTTAGAAGCAATCTCAAAACAGTAGAAATATATTTTAATAAATGTAAATATAAAAAATGGAAAAGTTAAAATCATATTTCATATAAAATAATTCAGGCACAGACATGTTTTTAAACTTCAAATTAATACAAGAAATATTAAAATTTGAAATACTTCTTACATTAACACCAAAGCAGGAATTCAGATTGTAAATATTGATGTATTTACCAAATAAAAACTTAAAACACTTGTAAAAAATAATAAAATAACTTTGAAATGAATAAATACAGCAGTGCAAATATTTTCAGTATTTATAATAGCTATAGGGTTAATATACTGATTATATAAACCTTTTTTGCAATTGAGAGAAAAAGTAATAGTAAAATTGGACCTGAACATTAATTGATAATTTATTAAAGGACATATAAAAGAATCAATTATCTGAAGTACATAATAATCGAATCAACCAAATTTGTACTTTCATGAAAAAAATTTTTTTTTTTCTGAGAGAATTCAGATGCACAGGGCCGGTGAGATAGCTCAGCGGCATAAGCGCCTGCCTGGCAAGTGCGAGGTCCTGAGTTCGACTCCCAGAACCCACACATGAAAAAAGGGCCGGTGATATCGCTCAGTGGCACGGGTGACTGCTGGTGTGCGAGGTCCTGAGGTCGAGTCCCGGTACCCACAAAAAAAAAAAAAAAAAATTCAGATGCACAAAGCTATGCTAGCAGGCCATATAAGTTTAGGGCAACACTGTTTCCATTAGCCAACAACCAGGAAAAACCTGAATGTCTATAAGCAAGATATTCATGACTTAGGAATATCATGAGTTTGAACCAAGCCTGCTTAAGGTAGTGAGTTCAGAGTTTAGGTTAGACTGCTACTTATTGAGACTTTGTCTCCAAAAGACAATACATACCACCAACAAAAAATGTTTCCTATCATGTAGAAACAATAGTATTTCAAACAAATAATTAGTGACATAGAAATTGTCTATAATATTTGCCAGTAAAATTACAGGTAGCAGAACAGATTTTTGTGTTATCAAAGTGTTGTATGTTCACATATACATATATGCATTAGCTTCTTGAAGATTGCAGTTAAAAAACCAACATTAGCTAAATGTCAATGGAATTTCTAGAATGATGTGTGCTCTTAATTTTTATTTATCTGTATGTTTTACGTATTACTGTTTTAAAAAACATATTACTTGCATTAGACAAAGTGGAAAAAAGAACAAAACATTCTGGAAAGCTAACTCCAGCTCCTGGGAGGGCGCCCTGTCTATGCTAGCACGAGGTAAGCCCAGAGAGGGTCAAGAACCCAAGGAAGTAGCAACAACCGGGCAGAAGTGCTAGCGCCAGGGAAAGCCCATGGCTATTTTAAACTGCAGGAAAGCAAAGGGTTTTATCTGAAAGTAACTCCTTCTACAGGGCAGGCTACAGGTGGAGAAGTCCAGTGTGTTGTGTCAGGCCGGGGCTGAGGACCTAGGGGTCTCCCAAGGCACAAGCCCTGTTCCTCTGGTCCATGTCCTCGCTCTCACCAGGAATGCAAGAGTGGGGCAAGGCTGACTCAAAACAGAAGATCCCTTTGGTGCAGAATGAGGAACTCAGAAATGAACATAGTGCGAAGCAAAGGTTTATTTATAAGATGGAGAAGATGGAGATAAAGCTGTGGAGGGCAAGCAACAGGGCAGGGAGAGCTCCAATGAGCTTGTCAACATGAAGTCTTTGCTCTGTCCACTCTTATAAGGGTTCTAAGCCAACTAGGGTCTTAGCCTTTGTTGCTGGGGTGACTTAAGGGTAATGGGGTCTTCACTGATTGGTGTGCTTGAGGCTGACTTGGGGCTTAGCCTTTGTTGCTAGCTTGAGCTGTTGCTGGGGTGAACTAAATGTCATTGGGTCTAGGGGCTTTCTGCAAATGTGTGCAAGCTGATCCCTAAAAATGACTGTTCTGCACCTACAAAGGTTTCACAAAGGGCAACTTCTGGTAAGCAGGTGGTCATTTCTGTACATCAGCCATGGCATGTTAGCCACTTCATGCCCTATGTCCCTACCTCTGTCCCCTCTAACTGCCCCTACAAGTGCAAAGCCCATCATATTTGAGAGTGTTTAATCTGGAGCCATTTGGGGAATGAGTTAATTGTTGAAGACTGACATACAGAACAGCTACACTTCAGGGTTTCCGGGGTCACTGTTCCACAGTGAATAGATGGAGACCCCCACAAGAGACGGTCACAGAGAAGGCATGAGCTCAGCCTAGAACCCCAGAGAAATTTAAGTTTGCCCTGTTTTTTATAACATTGTGTTAGATTCCCATCACTAAAACAAATGGTGGAGCTATTCAACTTATAAAGAGGAAAGATTTATTTGGCCTCACACTTTTGGTGATTTCAGTCCAAAATTGGTTGGCCTCATTGCTTTTTGGGCCAGTGATGATGGGTGAACGTAGTAAAGCAAAACAACCCCCCTTCTCATGAGAGAGCAAGACAGAGGAAGAAGAAAAAGCGAAGGTCCTGTGACCCCCTTCAGTGGCGTGCCTCCAGTGACCCAGACTTTCTATGATTTCCAGGCAGGATCTGAGGCCCTACTCTCCATGATGAGAAGCAAGGGAGTATCCTACTAATCCACAGGCCACAAGGCTGGGTGTGGATAACACTGACTTAGAGAACAGAGGCAGATAAGGAAAGGGGGAGGGGCTGAAGTGAATGCAGCCCTGGGGGCAGGGTGGACACCATTCACCAGCCACACCTAGCAGGAAAGGTAGTGCAGGATTCAGTACTCACACACAAAAATGTGAATGGTAACAAAATAGATCTTAGTAGTGATTCACTGTCCATCTTCTGCATCTTGTGCATTCAAATACTTCAAACCCTGAAAAGAAACCACTGTTTCAAAAACAAGGAGAAATTCTTTTTGGATTCATTTGTCTTTTGCTTCATTGTTTTTTGGGGCTTAGCAGTTTTTCTTTTTCTCTTTGTTCTTTTCTTTATTTCTTTTTCTTTTTTTAATTTTTCTCTCTGTTCTTTTTTTCTTATTTTATGTTACTTTTGCATAATTCAATTAATTTCCTTCCATTCCTTAATTGGATCCTTTATCTCACTTTTTCTTCTCCTTCTCATCTTCCTTTTCCTTATTTTTCTAATTTTACTTCTTCCATTTTCTCCTTTCCCACCCCCTCCGTGTTTAATGGTATTACTATTAAGCTTTTTTAATCTTTAGATACAGTATTTAATTGAGTTTAGGCTATCATCATAGTTCTTTTTTTTCTATTTTCAGAGGTGGTATGGTTGCTGCATTTAGTATTTAATGTCTGTCAAAATTTTCTTTCTCTTTGCATCTAAATTATAATTACAGATCTCTTTTCTGTTGTTAATTTGGTAGAGTGGTAACTTTTGGCTCTTGGTATGTCAATATCAAGGTAGTCTTGAACTCCATTACTTTGCTGATTTTATTGCTATTGCTAGGATGGCATAGTTGTTGCTATTAATTGATTTTTACTGTATGCCATACCTGGTTTGTCTTTGTGTCATCAACAGTACTGTGGTTCATTTCTGGCTAATTACACTGCACAATGCACCTTTCTCTCCCCAGATTAGTAGAGGTCATCATATCTTGGGAGAGATATAAAGGCCTATAGTTAGCCATGAATAGAGTGCATCACTAGAAAGCAGACATTAATTTAAGAGATCTCTGTACTAGCAACATAGTCTTTCTACAATTGATCCTTGACTCTCAGCACAAAAATTTTTAAAAAACAAGAGCAAAACAAAACAAAACAAAAAACAGAAATATGAGAAAATGAGGCAACAAAATGCCTCCCAAACTCCTAACTTCCCCCAAGCTGATCCATGGAACATCATTGGGGAGGAAATCAAAAGCCAAACAGTTCAATTATATGAAGTAATAAAACAAGAGAGAAAAAGGAAAAACCAGATCAATAAAGTGAGTTCAAAGTTGATATAACAAAACAGAAGATCAATTTAAAAAACAAAATGATGAAAGAGATTAGAGAAGACACCAATAAAAAGCTAGGTGAGCTAAAAAATTGATACAAAACATGAATGATCAGTTAGGTAAATAAATAGAGTTCATGAAAACAAACAAATCCAGGAGACAAAAAAATTCTATTGTAAATATTGGCAGTAGAAACAACCAATGATATGACAAAGTATCAGAACTAAGAAGACAGGGCTGACGCATGTGACCATGTACATGGAGATACCTTAAAAACTGCAATAGAACATGGAAAATGGATCCAACAGTTGACAAAGGATGCATAAAATACTAATATAAGATTAAGGGAAATCAGCAAAAAATCAGAAGGGAGCAAGAATGGCATAAAAACTGTTTACACATATAATAGCAGGAAAGTTTTCAAGTATGGGTAAATAATTTAACATACAAAAGAGTGAGGCATATACAACTCCAAATATCCAAGTACCAGGCATCTCTGGTACCACCACCACTGTGGTAACTCTAAAGGTAACCTACATCAAGTATGTGCTATGTGCTAAAAGCAGTAGAAGTTGCTAACAAGCAAATTTTCATTAATCTAGAAACTCTGAAGCATGGTTCATTCTTATAGGAGAATGGAATTAGTTGCTTCATCTTTGACCCACCAAGCATACTTCACATGATATGAATTCCTAAACCAATTATCCATGAGGACATTATTAGGCTTACTATACATTTAGAGTTCTTGAAAATCTTTCAATGTTAATATCTTTTAAAATCAGAACTATAGAATTGATATAATAATAACGAATAATAGTACTCAATTCTACACTTAGCTGGGTTATATTTGTTTTTATACCAACATACCAACATGGTCATAAATCAAAACTTGTACTTTTTTTTAAAGAGGCAGTAGTGGCCCAAGAAGGGATAGTGCCTTGGGTCCTTGGAAGCCATAATACAATCCTGAGTGAATGATAGACTGAGTAAAATACTGAATTTCCAGGGAGCTTCAAAACTACTTGAGAGCTAAAGGATGCCATTCCTTCCAGAAAGTTCCTCAGTTTGCTCCCTTGGCAGACGTGAGTAGTTAACTCCCAAATTATTTCTACTGGAACTCAACAGCAGCTTTGGAATCCTTCTCAGAACAGCTGTGGATAGCAACTAACAACTTCTACACTATAATGTAAGGGTTTCTGTTTGTTTGTTGCAAGCCCTTAGTGATGGAAATTATATTTATATTGGTTAAATAAATTTTAAATACCAGAGTATATGGTTGCCTTCAGGCCAAACTTTCTTCAGATTTTTTTTCTTGTTGCTCATTCTTGCTCATGTTGTCTTGGTGTTGGCTGCTTAGAAGTTTTGAGAAATCAGAAGAGAAAATGCTCTATTTTGAGCTGAGTAAAAGCAGTTTAAAAGTCAGAAAAAAATGAATTCTTATTTAGTTAAACATATGTGTGGTGTAATTCTATGCAAAAATTAGGTTCAATGACTAATGAGCAAATATAAGAAGATGGTTCCAACGTTAATATTTTGGAAGTGAGTGATGTCTAAAGGAAAAAAAATAAAGTTTTAATTGTCCAGTAAGGGTAACAACTTTTGTTCAAAAATAACTGCGTATGCATTTCCCTGTGTTTACATGCCAGGCCTTGATGTAAAATGTATTTCATGCTGTGGGCTCTGGACAAGCAATATTCTAAAGCCACTGCAAAATGCATTTCTTGGAAGAAGACTCCATTCAATTCCAAGCCTTTGTCCTGGCCAAGAGGAAGAAAGGCAGGCCAGGGGAGTAGGGCGGGAGACAGGAGAGGAGGGATGAATGGCAAATGTCACGGCTTTTTCTCAGCAAAACATCTGTCTACAAAAATTAACCCAATGTCTTTTTTTTTTTTTTTAATAAAACCAAAGCAAACACAGAAATGGTACAGACATCGGTGGCCCAAGTGTCCCCTACTGCTTTCTGTTAAGTCTGAAAGAAGAGGAATAAAAGCCCCATGAGAGGCTTCAATTTCATTATGTTCCCTGCGGTCTAAAAAGCAATGGTAAGTGGCGTCAAGGTCTTTAAAGAAATCTGAACAATCGCAAAGGCTTCCAGAATGTTTACTTTAAAGGAAGGAACATGTATTTTTCTCCACAGGAAAACAACAACAACAAAAGCTATCCTACCCAAATCTGAACACACAAATCTAAGATGAGGCAAGGAAGGAGGGGAGGAGGTTGGCAAAGCTTCCAGTAGCTGCCTGGTTCCCCTCAGGGAGCACAAGTGTCATGGTGTGGTGAAGAGGGGCCCTCACCTTCACTGAAAACACCTGCTTTGTTTCACACTTGCTCCCACCCTGCACAGAAAAAGCTAAGGTTGTGTGTGTGTGTGTGTTGTGTGTTTTTAATTCATCTATTTAAAATACATCCATGATGATCTCTTTGGAATTCCTGTTCAGGCTGTATAGTTTTTGTTTATAAGATAATGTAGTTTCCATAGCCAGACCATAACCTCCCAGAAATAAGAGGCTCTTTCTGTCCTGCTTGCTTCGGTGGATGTCACCGTGGGGAAGAGGGTGGGGCTGCTCCAGAAGATGGTATGGAATGAATGAGAGTTCTATTTAAAAAATCAACTCAATAATTATTTTTAGACCTAAATCCTTATGCCAGTTGATTCCAGTTAAACCCTTTTCAAGTCTTTTTTCATAAAAATGGGGAATAATAACAGACAATTTCCACACTTTCCGTAATGTAAACTATAAAGATTCTCACCACACATAACATGGAAACATTTCCATTTCCTGTGTGATCAGGAAAAATATACCTTAAATGCTTCTGAACTTGGCTGTTCACAGTATTATTTCTTAAAGTATGGCCCTTGGAGAGGTTTTATCAGTAACATCTGGAACATTTGTTACAAATGCAGCCATGTAATTACCTACATTTGTAACAGGTAATTTAAAAGATTTTTAAAGCAAAAGATTAATGAATGTGCTGCAACACAAATCTAGAACAATCCTAGAGAGCATTGGACCTGAAGAAGGAATGGAAAATGGAAAAATATGTAAGGATTAGGAGGTGGTGTTCAAAATAAACACATCTGGTCCTCTGAGGTGAAAACTTCATTTATTCCAACACAGTGATGGGACGGAGGATGGGACTTGGTGGGGCTGGGGCGTGTTGACACTGTGTCTAGTTAGACTAAGTTCCTTGTTATTTTGGATAGTCTAAGGAATAAATTCTTGAGTGTTTGAAGATCACAAGCTTTGGAATTACACTAGTTATTATTTGTAGCCTGCTGATCTTGATCCACATAGTGAAGATTCTAATACCTGCTTTCAAAGGCTCTAGTGAGAACTCCATTAGTTGATAAAAATATCTGGGAAATACTCAGTACCTCTTCTTCTGTTCACATATTCAACTGTTATGATCTAGAATGTTGCTGGAAATTCTTATATGTGTAGAAGGTGAATGGATAGTGAGGCACTATAGTTTACTTGCTTTAGGAGGTGGGACTTCTTTGGAGATGGGTCGCGAGGAGCCAGACCTGGGAACATTTATCTCCCTTCCCAGTTCCTCCCTTATCTCTCTGCTTTCTGACTGCCATATTGTGAGCTGCTTTCCTCTGCCAGATCTTGCCACCATGCCATTCCTGCCTTGAAGTTAGCCAACCATGTGCTAAATCCTCTAAAAATCATGGCCAAAATAAACTTCTCCTTCTTTAAGTTACTGGTGTCAGATACTGTGTTTCACTGATAGGAAAGTGACTAAGACAACTACTACCTTGATTCATTTATTCATCAGATAGGTCATCAAAAATAAAACTCAAGGGCCGGTGAGATGGCTCAGCAGCATAAGCGCCTGCCTGGCAAGCGCGAGGGCCCGAGTTCGACTCCCAGAACCCACATACGAAAAAGGGGCTGGTGATATCGCTCAGTGGCACGGGTGCCTGCTGGCGCGCGAGGTCCTGAGGTCGACCCCTCGGTACCCACAAAAAAAAAATTCAAAATAATATAAATTACAGCTAATACTTTAAGATTTATAGCATTTTTAACAGTCTACTTTTCACAATGCACTGACATATAGTATAATTATACTTGTTTTAAAGGATAAAAGAGTTGAGACATCAATAGGTGACTTCTGTTACCTGAATTGATGTCTCAGCCCTCAAAATGTGCTAACTTTAGGCAGCATATGAAGATGTATGAAACAAATACTTAATTTTTAAGATTCTTTAGGTCATAACTAGCATATACACATACAACTAATAAAGAAGCAGAATGAATACATCTCAAAGCTTACAAATAGAATGCTATAAAATTTCTGTGGAGGAAGAGGTCATTTTCAAATATGGTAATAAGGGAAGATTTCAAGAAAGGGACATCTCTTAAATCTATTCTTAAAAGATACTTTATCTAGTAGGTAGATATGTAAGGAGGTCCTTCCAAGGAAAAGGCTGAGCTAGAGAAAAGTTGCAGAAATTAAAAAACACAGAGCATATTGAGGGAGGATTAAACAAGCCATCAACAAGAACTACATCAGCAACTAGGAGGAAAAAAAAAGGTAAAATAACTGAATTCAGTAGGCACTAGTAATTATTTACAAAATAATATGGAGTGAATTTGAAGCCACGTGATAGAGCCTTGTATGTCATGCTAGGGCGTGAGTTTCTCTGGCATGCGTGGGCTCTCCATGTAAGTGTTTTGAGTTGGGAATGGCATGCTTAGAAAGCACCATGACTTTGGAAGCAGTTTCAGGCTATCTCAAAGAGGGGTGAGGTGTAGTGATAATTCAGAAAACAATTGTCACCTTTTGGGCAAGGGTATGGTTCAGAAATGTAGTGGTGTCAGGAATCATGAAGAATGAAAAACAGAGGGCAATGAACGATTTTTCTCAGACTTAGCATATAACCTTATTCATACAGACAGATAGACAAGCATACTCTATAGAATCTTAACACGGGACCATACATGTTCATCCAAGACTGCAAAAATAGTCTCCCCTTGGGAAACAGGACCAGAGCATACCATTTATTTTTCATTTTCCTATTAATTTTAATTACTGAAATGGAATGTATTATGCTACCTTTAAAATTTAATATCATTGATGCATGCTGAGGACCCTTTCAAACTGCATTTCAAACAATTCCATTTTTGAAGTTTGTGTAAAAGGAGATAGAGAAGAACTGACTCTGTATAATTTTATATCTGCATTTTAATATGAATTTTCGTAATGCCCTCCCCTTCTAAAAGTGAGAGCTTATGAAACCTTTAAATAAATACTTTTGGGGTTTTTACTGTGGAGGTGAACCCAGCTTAGCTTGAAATACAACAGAAAGAGCACCAAGCCTTCCTGTGAGCTGTCTAACCTTCCTCAGTATTTGCAAAGTGTTAGGCTATTTCTGAACCAATATTTTGGTAGGTTCCACCTGTCATCAGCCTGGAAATGTGTTGTCACCTTCCCTTCCCTGTTCCCGAACACCTTGTCCTGCAGCGCAGATTTCGTGAGCACAGACAGAAAATAAAAAATGCATAAGTCCTGGTAATCATACAGAGGAAGGGCTCCATTTGCATACCCTTCATAATTCAATTTAATTTTTTTTTGTCAAGAGTCCTGAATGCTTTGTGTTTGCTTTAATCAGAATGTTGACATTTACACTGAAGCCAATTTCTCTTTTTCTCCTCCGTGTTTTGTTTAACCACGACAAGTGACAGCAAACTGGAAAGAACAGACTTTTTAAATTGGCTCCTTGCCCAGAATGCATCATTTCTCTTGTAGCTTTTCCCCCTTTTCTATGCATCATGAGAGGAAATGTGAAAACATACTCTGTGAACACAAGAGTAAGGTGTTACTGCTTTTAGGTAAAGATTAGTGTTGTATTTTAAAACTAGATTGCTGAATAGTTTCAAGCTATTAGCAAGATCCTATTGCGCTGTGGCTCCAGGTCCTTGGAGAGATACACTTAGTATATTTCAGTAATTCAAGGCAAATAGAAAACTACATTTGAAAATATTTAATGGCAAAAGCATCAACTTCTGAAAACCACAGGAAGCAATAAGCAAGTGTGACATCTCCCATTAACTCTTTGCAACAATATTTTCTCTGATTTTTCCCTGTGTTTTCCCAAATGGTGGAGGGCAGGACCAAAATGAAAATGAACCGAGGATATTAGCCATGAGAAAAGCAGCGAGCAACACAATGCAGTAAGCACCCTGCCCTCTTTAACAGAATTGCTGCTGTTGGGTTTCATGCTTTGTCTCTATCGGTTCTATGAAAACAGAGCTTGCATTTGAATTAGATTTTGCCTATATATCAGATTCAAAGGTTTAAACCAGAAATAAGTTTGCAAATGGCTTTATCAAATGTTGAAGAAACATCCAGTATCAAAGATCTGTCAAGTTGAGATAAAATATGTCCCTTCATGGAATTTGACTCTGATTCAACAAAGGGACTACAAGAAGGAAAAGATAGGATTTTTTTTTTAAAATCAGATGTCGAAATAACAGATTCCTCTGCTAGAATATAACTTGAGGTGTCAGTGAAGTACCACCCTTCCTTCATGCAGCAATCCCTTCAGTAAGCCCTTGAAAATGTCATTTTCCTATATACCAGATATCTGAAGTAAGGGATTTAGCTGGAAAGAACCAAAAGACAGAACTAATCAGAGAAGGAGGAACTCGTCCTGATATTCCTGTTCCTTGCGAATATGGATTTCCACACAATGGCCATTACAGTGCATGTCACAGAAGAAAGGAGTCACTTCAACTGTGATTTTTAACTCTGGATCAAGATTTATTACTGTCATTTCAGTTTAATTGCTTTTAAGCAGCATTTTGTTAACTGATAAAATGGAATAGAATACAAAATAATAGATTGTACTTTGTTAAACTAAGCATCCTCACATGAAGATATTTTTTAGTCATATTTATGAATGTACATGTATTTGCATATGCATTTGGTCATGTGTAAAATGCATTCTTTATCACTCATCAATAATCATAAATTTTGCAAATGCACTAAAAATGTTTAAAAACCCCAACTATATCTTACCTATCAACTTGCTATTGTGTCTCAAAACTCATCTTTTGTCATTCGTTGGAAGTGCAAATAGTCCCTCTGAAGGAGGCAGTGTCTATTCCTCACACCTGAATGTGAATTTTTCAGATTCTCATCTTATCATTAGAGTCCCCAGGCGGAACAAAAGGGCATCTGGTATCTTAGCAAACAGACGACCAGCCACTGGCATATGTGAAAAGAGAAATATGTATTTATTAAAAAAAAATTTAATGAAGATTATTAAAGAAGGCTAGATCAGAAAGAAGATAACATAAAGGAAAAGAAAATAATAGAAATGTGATCAGTTGCTTCTGACTGCTCCATTAGTATCTGTAAAGTGAATGTGAGGACAGAATGACAAGAAAGAGACAAGGAATAACCAAGTTAGAAACCTAGAATTTAGAGAAAAATTTTGGAGTAAAAAGAAGAGTGTATGGTGCTGTCCTAACAAAGTATCATAAACCGAGCGGCATAAAAAACAGAAATTTATTGTCTCACAGCCTAAGGCGCCCAAAGTACAAAATTACTATTCTTCAAGGCCATCTTCCCGACGACCCTACAGCAGATATTTTTCCATACGTTTCTTTCAACTTCTGGTGTTCTGAGTTAGCCTTGGCATTCCTTGATTTGTAGAAACTACTCCAAACTCCACCTCCCCAGCCACATGGCATTCCTCTGCGTGTTTCTTTATATCAATTCTGCTTTGATAAAGACACTACGTAGTTAAATTGTATTAGGGCCCAACTCATGGTTTCATCTTAATTTGATTTCATCTAAAATACTATTTTCTAAATAATATTACATGCACAGGTACCAGGAGCAAGGATTTCAACATATCTTTTGGGAGGATAATTGAACTTATAAAAGGAATATTGGTTACAATTATTTCATATAAAACTATTTTCTAAAATGATGATTGAGAGAAGGAAGAATGCAAGATTTGCACTTAAAAGGAAAATTATCTTTCCACAGGAAAGCTGTGTCCAATACTGCAAAAGCAAAAAAAAAAAAAAAAAAAAAAAAAATCTAGGAATAAAACTCTAGATAATTCAGACTTAAAACAAGGAAAGCTGGATAAAATATTTTTTGTATTTTAAAAATAATTGCCTATACCAGAACTGTTAAAACTCAACAATAAGAAAATAACCCTATTTAAAAATAGGCAAAAGGGCTATCTAGATATTTTACCAAAAAAAAAAAAAAAAAGAAATACAGACGACAAGTAAACTTATAAAAAAAAAATCAACATTGTTTTTCTTTTTCTTTTCTTTTCTTTTCTTTTCTTTTCTTTTCTTTTCTTTATTTTTTTGGTGGGTACCGGGGGTTGAACTCAGGACCTTGCGCACCAGCAGGCGCCTGTGCCACTGAGCGATATCACTGGCCCTTTTTTCATATGTGGGTACTGGGAGTCGAACTCAGTACCTCACGCTTGCCGGGCAGGTGCTTATGCTGCTGAGCCATCTCACCAGCCCCTTCTTTTTATTTTATAACAAATAAAATTTTCTTAACCAAAGATTAAGAGAATAATAATAGTTATATACTGTATATCATTAACTTCAAAGTAGTTATTCAGTAGAAAACAAATAAAAAAAGATTTTTACAAAAAAGAACAGATAATAGCACAAACTTTCATTTTAGTGAACTAAGAAAAACTATTAGTACAAATGAAAGAAATTCAATATTTGACATCTTATGTCATTAGGAAATTGCAAATGAAATCAACAATGAGATGCTATTACAAGTCTGTCAGAATGGAGCAAAACAAAATGTAGTTATAGGAAGTAGGGAGACAGATTTTTCTCAAATGGGAAAGCGATCAAGAGATGGGGGAAGAGGAGGGAAGGGAATGAAAAAAAGGAATTGAGATTTGTTATATACATGTACCAACACTACACAAGTAATGTCAACATCCTGTACCACAAACATGTACTTCTTTTTAAAAATCCAAAATACAGAAAACACTAAATCTTGGCAAGTATGTAACATAAAAGGAATTCTCATTCATTTTTGGTGACAATGCCAAATGGTACAGCCACTGTGGAAAAATTTTGGCAACCTTTAACAAAACTATACTTCTACTGTACAATATAGCAATCACATGCCTTGGCATTTAGTCAAAAGAATTGAAAATTTATGTCCATACAAATACTAGTGTAAGAAAATTTAAAGTTTATATATGACCACCAAAGCTGGAAGTATTCAAGATGTTTTGCAACAGATAAAATATAAATATAGACAATGAAATATTATTTAGGACTAAAATAGATTATTGTCATGAAAATACATTAAGAAAATTTAAATTTATATTATTACATGAAAGAAGCCAACTTGAGGGCTGGTGATATCGCTCAGTGGCATAAGCGCCTGCCTGGCAAGCATGAGGTCCTGAGTTCGACTTCCGGTACCCACATTAAAAAAAAAAAAAAAAAAAGAAGCCAACTTGAAAAACTATGTACTGTATGATTCCAATTATATGACATTCAAGAAAAACAAAACTATGAAAATAATAAAAAGACTAGTTATTTCCATTGACTAGGGTTTTGGGAAATTAGAGCATAGGAGTTTGTAAGACTATAAAACAGCATGACACTACATCGATGGGTATAAAACATTACACATTTGGCAAAATAGAATGTACAACATCAAGGCTAAAACCTAATGTTTTATATGGACTTAGGTGATAAAGATTTTTCAATGTAACTTCATTGATTGTGACAAATGTACCACTGTGCCATGAGCAACTGTGTGTGAAACCAAAGAGCAAGTCCACAAGTGGAAATGGAGAAAGACAGAGACAGAGTCAGAGAGGACTACTATAAAAAACTATAATAGTCGGGCCGGTGATACAGCTCAGCGGCATAAGCGCCTGCCTGGCAAGTACGAGGTCCTGAGTTTGACTCCCAGTACCCATGAAAGGAAAAAAAGGGCCGGTGATATCACTCAGTGGCACAAGAGCCTGCTGGCAAGCGCGAGGTCCTGAGTTCGACTCCCGTACCCACATAAAAAAGAAATAATAATAATGGTCAAAAGAATGAATGACCAAATAGTAAAGATATAGATGATTTGAGGAAAAAGTTTAATTTTTTTATAATGGTATGTACAAAATATTATAGCTACAGAATAAAAAGTGTTTTAAGGAATAGTAAAAGATTTAGTATATTTAACCATTTATTAGATAACAAAGGAAACTAAACAAAATTCAAAGAATTAAAATTAGGTAAAATTTATACTCTGATTTCAGTGTACTTAAATCAGAGACAAATGAAAAAGATTAGAAAAATCATATACAGCAATAAAAAGTGAGTATAATATTGCTATTTAATTCAAAGTCAAAGAAGAAATCACCATGGAAATTATGAAATATCTTCCACTGAATAACAATGACAAATAGACATGTCAAAATTTGGGAGGCACCTCTGAATCCATGATTAAAGAAACCGATATCTTTCAGGTACTATTCTGGAAAAGTAAAAATATCTAAAATCCAATATCATAGGCACCCATATTACAAAGTTAGGAAATTAAATTAGGAACATACATAATTAAGTCTTAAAAGCAATACAGCAATTAATGAAATAGAAAGCAGGCATAAAAGAGAGGGGATCAACAAACATAAAAATTACTTCTTTAAAAATAAAATAAAAAGTCCTTTTAGTAAAATAAGAAAAAATGAAATAATGCAATAACCAATGTTGAATGAATAACCAATGTTGAAAGTAAAAAAATACTACAATTTCTACGGAATTCAGAAGGTTTCTAAGGAAATATTATGAACACCTTCCAACAAACTGGAAAATTTCAAATCATTAATATATAGAAAACTAGTGTATCAAAACACATTCATAAAACTTAAATATTGTCGTAAGAATTAAAGTAATTGTATCTGTAACTAAACATTTTAAACCAAGAACAACTCAAGGCCATTGACCTCACTTTAAATCCTAGCAACCATTTAATACAGGATAAAATAAGTCTTACAAAAAGAGCCCGGACAGACGACTTCCGGTATGGCAAAGTGAGAGAAACAGAAAAATTTTACCCAGATGAGTGGTGATAAAACTACAAAAGCTGTCAAAACAATCATATATTGGAAATCAAACAAAGGAAACCACAAATCAACCAAGGCAAACCACAATAGCAGTACTAGTTTGTGAGTTTTCTTCCTTCCACCAATCTCATCAACACAGAAGTTTAATAATCATCACAGAGAAAACTGAGATAACCAAAAATTTCACTGCTTAATAGGACTGACTTGATCTAGAGCAGAGTGCAAAAGAAACCTATAACTGGGGACATTGTTGAAAACAATATTGATCTTAGTGTCAAATAAGAGAACATGAGTATCCAGCATGCAGCATGGTTGTGATACTGACTAGAACATACAACAGAATGGTAGACTATTTAGAATTTTAAGGCATCATTCTAGGAAATGAAGTAATTATACAGAATCTAGAAAAGTTCACATACATTTCTTGCAGGCTAGAAATTTGCATGCATGTAAAAGTAAAAAAAAAATGCTTAAAGGAGACAATTGAGGGTCTTAGCCATTTATAAATTTCTTGTTTAATATGAGGTCTTATGCACATGCAAATGAAACATCAGAAGGTCCAGAAGAAATGAAAAGCTAGGGAAAACTCATACAATCTCTGTATACTGAATGAGCTCCAGAAATGAAGCACAAATCTCTAGGCAAAGAGTGGAAGTCGCAATGGCTCACTGTACGTGGGTAAGCTTCGAATCAATTACTGGCCAACCGCTGAATTTGCTGACCCATGTATTATAACGGAACATTCAGAAGTAAAAATGAAAATAAATTAAAAAGGAGAGACACTTAGAGTAGTTAGACTCTATAAAATTAGGCCAGTTTTGCAGGCCACTAAACAAATAAAAACACAACAACAATAATAAATCTAGGAAAGGGAATTAGAATCTGGAACTATTGTACTATATTTTAAATAAAATGTCTATTTTCAATAGAAATATTATAAGATATTCAAAGACACAGGAAAGTGTGGTTCATACAGGGAAGATAAGTCAATAGAAAATATCCTCAGGAATCCAGATATCGAAATTTTCAAAACAGTTATTACAGATATGATAAAAAAAAACTAATTATAAACATGTTTAAAGAATTAAAACATGATGGTAATAACTTTAAAAATTGAAAAATTAATAAAAGAATAAAATTTAGAAGTAACTGAATATGAAATCTCTAATAAAAATATAACTGAAATGAAAAATTGTCAAAGGGTCTTACTACCAGATTTAATAGGGCAGAAAACAGAGTCACTGTAGTGAATGTTGGAGTAACATAAACTATCCAAACTGAAGAACATAGAGAAGAATGAATAAAGAAAAGAGTGATTTAGGACCCTGCAAGTTATCATCAAGTGTGTAAACATAAGCATAATTTTGTCAGGAGAAAAGGAGAACGGGATCAAGAAGCAGAAGACATTATATAATATGCACATCAAAGAACATTAACACATTCTGTAAGTGCTAACAGATTTGTACCTATAGTTACGATAAACTGCCAAAAACTAAAGACGGACATTAAAAAATGGAAAGTAGCAAAAGAAAATGGTTCATCATATACAAAAGAAATACAGTGATGAAATAATAACAATGTCCCAAAAGTTATTTTTATATTCAGCATAATTATTCTTCAAAAGTAAAGTGAAATAAAGAAATTATTATGTCAACAAACACTGGGAGAATTCACTGGTAACAAATCTGCTTCATAGAAATAATGGACAACCTTAAGGTTGAAAAGAAATGTAAAATAATTTGTGTTTTTATTGAAAGTTTGTATCTACCTTTGTGTTTTTGTTAGGAGTGAAAAGTTGAACAAATATATTCATGTGGTAATTTATATTTTCCTACATGATTATCATTACTGATGATTTTTATTTCTTTGTTTAAAAATTTTCATGGCACTGGTCTTGGATATGACACCCAAAGCATAGATAACAGATAAAATAAATAACTGGCACTACATCAAAACAGAAACTAGAAGCTTTTATTGCTTTTCCAATGTCACCATTTTATAAGTGTGGATGATATACATGAAACTTAATATTCTTTTATGGTCTCATGCTTATACTTATTTTGACTATTTCCTCTGCACACATTTAGAATTACACTAGACAATACTATAGTTGTTACTTTTAACATCAAACAAACTTTAGAAAAGTCAAAAGCAGAAAACCTATTGTATTTATCTGTAATTTTGCTCACAGAGCTCTTCATTCTTGAAGGTTCATTCATTCTTTTATTGCCTCCCTTTGATATATTTTTTTGAGGGGTAGGTTTCCTTAAAGTGACTTCTCTTATTTATTTTTTCATTTAAGAATGCCTTAAATTTTCCTGAAATCCTGGATGACATTTCAATGTGTATAGGACTCTGGGTTGACAGTTCTTTGTAACCTAAAACATGTTGTACTAGTTCTTTTGCTCTCTATGGTTTCTAATGAAAACTGTACTGTCATATGAATGGATTTCTCCTATAGGTAGTATGTCTTGTTCCTCTATCTAGCTTCAGGTATTTTTTCTATTCTCTTTAACTTTCAAAAGTTTATGATATATCATGTTCTGGCATGAATTTTTTTAACTTAAAACTTACATATTTTTATTTTGCAATAATTATAGACACAGAAGTTGTAAAATTAGTAGCATCTCATGTAACCTTTTTCCTTTTTTTTCCCCCTTTACTAAGGTCTTCCACAATATAGTACAACTTTAAAACCAAGATAGTGACAACGATCTAATACTGCTAAACAGATTACACTTTTCAGCATGTCCAGATTTTTCATGCATACATTTATATGTGTATAGTTTATACAATTTTAGCAAAAGTATGGATTCATGTACTGAACACAATTATGATACAAAACCGCTCCATCAGTACAAAGGAATGCCTTGTGTCATCCCTATATAGTTTTACATAAACCTCATCCCATCCAGTCCCCTTTCTTTGCAACAATTAGTCTGTTGTTTCTATAATTTTGACATTTTAAGAAAATGTTATATAAATGTAACCATATAGTATGTGACCTTTGGAGGTCCTTTTTTTTCATTTATCATTAATGCCTTTGATGTCCATTTCAGTTGCAATTGTTAATAGTATGTTCTTTTTCATTTCAGAGTAATATTCCATGCTACAGATGATTTGTTTAACCAAGTACTTACTGCAGGACATCTGGATTGTTTTCAGTTCTTTGCTATTACACAAAAAGCTGTTATGAAAATTTTTGTACAAGTTCTTGCGTTAACCTAACTTTCCATTTCTCTAGGGTAAATGTTCATACAGAAAGTGTATGTTGTTGGATCATACGGTAAGTATATGTTTAATATTTTTAAATTTTATTGTATGAAAAAACAAAATTTCATAAGAGAATAACAATAGTTATTACACTGCACACTATTACCTTCATAGTTACTCAGATTACAAAACATCAACCAAACAGGTTCTTATAAAAAAGAAACAGACAACACAAATCTTTCTTTTCAACCAACTATATGCTAAGTGTATGTTTAATTTTATAAGAAATTATAAATTAAAATTTTATATTACATTTTTAAAATTTTGATGAAGCCCAATATTTCAAATTTTTTCTTAGGGACTGTGATTTTGGGTTAAAATCCAACAACTGATCTCCTACAGATTGTTCTGCTATAAATTTGCCCTTAAAGTTTTGTATCTCACATTTAAATCCATGACACATCTCGAGGTAAGTTTCATAACATGTGTGATGAGGTTTAGGTTGAGATTTTATTATTTATTTATTTTTGCCTATAGATATTCCATTACTTCAACATGATTTGTTAAAAAGGCTACCTTTTCTGCATTAAACTGCTTTTGTATTTTATCAAAATTAATTGGGCATATTTATGTGAGTTTATTTTTTGGGTCTCTCTTCTGTTCTTCTGATCTATCCCTCTGCCAATTCTATATCTTGTTTACCTTAGCTTTATAGTAAGTCCTTACATCAGAATGAGTCCTCCAACTTTCTCTCCATCAGAATTGATTTAACTAATTATACATTGAGTATTGTCATCTTTTCACATTTTGTCTCCTGCATTTTTACAGGAAAGAAAGTTTTTCTTCAAAAATTTTATTCACTTATATTAGTATATGTTTACGATACATTATAACTACATGCATCTTGAGAAATTGGTACATATACATATCACATTTTAAATTATTTTTACTTCCCCTACCCCTCCCTGCCCTTCCATCTTTCCCCATCCTTAGGTCCCCTTCCCACATCCACAGTCTTCCACCTTGTTTCCTATCCTCTTTTATTTTGCTTTTTAAATTACTTACATTTTATGTTTCTCATATAAGAGAAATCATGCCATATTTAACCTCCTGTGTCTCTTCACTTAGCATTAGAGTCTCAAGGTGCATCCATTTTCCTACAAATTACTAAAATTTAGAGAGTTCTTGCAGAAGGTCTTCCTTTTCTTGTTTCAATTCCCGCAGAAGTTGTTGATTTTGCTCCATTCTGTTTTCCAACCATTGTAGGAGAGGCCTGCTGACAGCCAACATCAGACTGCACAGGTTCTTGGTAAACACCGAGCCATTATGGATCTCAGTTACTGAGTCCAGATGTTTAAGGCTGTGAATCCTCCTATAGGTATCCCATTCCTCCTGGCACAGTATCTTGGGCAGCTCTACTGTTGACTCAAAGCACACTTTTCCAATGGAGATACGAGGTACAATATGAATTGGGATTTCAATTCTTTCATAGTCTGACTTTCCTTGGGACTGTATGGATTGGAAGCAAGTATAGAGTACCTGGCCAGTCTTTGTGATTTTATCCTTGATGAAACAGGAAAAAATAAGTCCCACAAATCCCTGATCCATCATCTGGTACGTGGCTTGTGTGCAAACATCAACATGGGAAGGCCAAACGGTTATATGAGGATGAGAATGATACCAACCCACGATTCTCGTGGGGCAACCTGTTACTTTGGCCAACCTCTCTGCCTCTACTGCGGCCCAAGACAGTTGCTCCGGAGAAATTTCTACTCGTTCCTTCCTCTTATCGGAACGTCGCAAGATGATGACAGAATTAATGTGCACAGTTCTGACAGCATCGGCGTTTTCAGCAAGTCCACACTTTTCAGTTCCAGTATATACAAATTTGGACTTACTACTCGCGTCCTCATTCAAGGCTCCTACACAGAGCCCAATGACCTCCTCCTTTTCTGTGGTGAGGGCATGGTTCAGACAAACGAGGAACGCGTCAGCCGCGAGATAAACCGCCCGCACCGCCATCTTAGTTCCTCCCGACTCACTGCCTCTTCGGGCTCTTCCGGTCTGAAAAACGGACTGCGCAGGCGCAGCAGCCGCCCGCACCCGCGCTCTGTGCCCTGTCCAGGCGCTGGCCAAGCCCGGCCTTCAGCCTGCGGTTTGCAGGGCGGGACCTGGGGGGGAGGGGTGGGCAAGAGGGTGGGGGCGAGGTGGTGAGGCGGGGCAGCGAGAGGGGACGCTGTTTCCTGAAGGCTTGGCGGGGATTTCTGTGAGGTTATCCCGTTTGCGGTTCATTCAGTTTATTGAAGCTGTAAATTTATGCCTCTTAAGCAAGATTTGTGAAATTCTCAGCCATGATTTCCTCAAATATCTTTTCAGCCCTGCCTTATATCTGTCGTACTACCAGAACCCTCGAATGTTACATATTTTATTGTTGTCCCCTAAGTCTTGGAGTCTCTGCCTACTTTTATTTACTTATTTCTAGTTCATCTTCATTCTGTTCAAATTACACAATTTGTATTCTGTTCTCTACTTTGTTGATTATTCTACTGTTGAATCCATTCATTGAGCTTTTTCTATTTTTCAGTTCTATTTTTTCCATTTGGTTTCTTTATAGCTCTTATTTCTTGGACTACAGTTTTTGTTTTTACTGAGATATTTATATTTTTTATACTTTTTATTTCAAGTGTATTTGTAATTGCTTGTGAATGAAAAATTTTAATGGGTTTTAAAAATATTTTTAGATCATTCTAGTACTTCCTTTATTTTTTTTTCAGTGAGATTTTTCTTAATTTTGGAATGACTAGTGATTTTTTTAAATAAAACTAAACTTTTTTTGTGTCATTTTATGAGACAATTTAACGTCATTATTTAGCCTTTCTGTTTTATTTGACTTTGACACTGAGGAAGGGAGGTATTGCTTTGTTACTCTCAGGTGGAGGTAAAAGTACAGATTTTCTCCTAAGCCTGCATTGACATCAGAAGGAGAGGAGAAGGATCCTGCTTGCTAACTACTAGGTAGAGTTTTGAATTCCCGCTCCAGTGTGGTCTACACTGACAGCACATGTAAATGTGGGTATAACCTTATTATTGTTCAGTGATGGTGAATGTCCTGACTTTTCCCTAGGCCTTTTGACACAACTCCATCATACGGGGAGAGAGACATATTATTAATGTGAAATAAAGGGGAAAATTCAGATTCCTAATCTTTTTAAAAATTCTTTAAATAAGCCAAACTTGTTACATCTCATAGATTTTCTTCTAGAGAGGATCTATTCCAAATCATTATAGGGGTGACCTAGGGTCACCACTTAAATGTTCCCATCTTAGATGTCTATCCCAGACCAAGCAATCTCATACTGTCTTTTACGGTGTTATGTTCTACTCTGTTGTATTGTTTAATTTTTTTATAGCAATTAAGCTGATATTTTCTTCTTTTTCTAGTTTAGTATTTATTTTATATCATTAAAATATAATATTTGTGGAAGTAGGAATCTGGGCTAGCTTGATAACTATTGTTTCTTCATATCTTTATAATATTTTCTGGCACAGACTAAGCATTTGACGAAGATTTGTTGAATATGAATGAATGAATGAATGAATGAATGATACAGTTGATTTCATCTTATATTTCCATGCTTTATTCACTCATTATATTAACGAAGATATGTATTTCACTCTACTGAAGATGGGATTCTTTATGCCCTTCTGAAATTCCAGTATTACTGTCAAACAGAAACACAGGTTGTAGTGACAGGATTGTGGCTTTCTGGATAAATTTTGAGGATAATTAAGTCTTGTAGCACAGCTGTGACCCCTGTGGGGAGTTAGCCTGTGCCCAATATAATGACCTGATGACCAAATTGGTTCCAAATGAGGGATCTACACTTGAGTCTCTCTAATGAGTCCTATGATTTTAGTGAATTTAAGGCCCTCTAAATAGGAAAACCAAGGCAGAGTTTAGGGATGAATTGTTTACCTAGAGAGTCGTATAAATGTTTTGGGAATTTTAGAAAACAGGTCTAGTGGTCTAGCTTGCCAGTTCTCTATTTGAAATGATTCCACTGGTGGTAATATGGCCCTTTCTTATGTCTTTGCATTTTTTTCCCCGTATTTCACTGGCTGATTCTCCTTGTCAGAATTTCAACAAAAACTTTGCCTTTCAGTTTCAGGCTTTTTCTCACCCTTTAAAATGCAAAGACTTCAGGGAAGGGGAACAGCTGGTCAGTCATTTTGATCTTAAAGTAATGAGTTTATTAGAGCCAGCCTGAAGAGGGAATTCTGACACAGTGCATACTATCCCACAAACATGGCTTTCTTTTGAAGTTTGCCAGTACTGGAGAATTTCCCCACAGGAGAATTTCTCCCATATGCAGCAATTCAGCGACTCTAACACATGCAGATGTAAGGCATAGTATGGAAAGTGAGTAACTGGATCTCAGTAGAAATGACCACTGTGGACTGAGTTATTTTTGAGGGGAAAATATATTTAATACAAAGCCTAAGATCTTTATGTTTTACATAACAAATGACCAAGAGTCTAGTGAGAGTCTTGTTAAAGTCCTGTTATCATTTTAAAAACAGAGTCCTATTATTTACATATGGAATTAGCAGCTATAAGTAAAATAAAACTGGGTAATGCACTTAAAAAGACATGATAAGAAAGAAAATTAGGTTCCTTATGCTCATCCATAAGAATAACTTTGTGCTGAGAATCAAGACCATGACTATGAACATGGGGAAGGAGAGATCTAGGCAGAGAAAGTAAGATATAAAAATCTGTAAGATAGGAAAGAGTTTTGCTTCTTCGAGGAATAAAAATTGGCCAAGTTGCCAAGGACATTGAAGGTAAGACTTTTTAAAATTGTATGATCTTTCAGTTATATTTTCCAAAAATAACAAGTGCAAACAAATATTTAGAAGATCATCAGAATAGAGAATAATGTAGGAGTAAAATCTTGCTTATGAGAAATTCCAATTTAGAGTTTTGTGAATGTCATTTCTGATATACATACTATATTTTGTGTGTTTAAAAATAGTTAATTATTTATTTAAATGAATCCTGAACAGAAACTTCAGAATAGTAGCTGAGGCTAGAAGTCTATGACTTACAGGCTGTAGGAACTTAAAACAGAGTACCTCCATGCTTTAATAAATGAAAGAAGAAAACATGAATTTTGTAGTGAAGAAATTCTAACGAAAATAATTTTAAATTAACTCTTCCCTACTCATTTTGAAGTCTGTACTTAGCTTATGTCCTATTTCCTTGATCAGAGACCATTTAAATGTTCCCCATCACCCTCTTAACCTCAGACTGTCTCACAGATACAAACCATGGATGGTTTTCCAAATCACGCAAGGTAGATGGACTTGCCTCTAAGTCTTCGGTGGGGCACTACCATGTAACTACTTGAGACACTTGAGTTTATAGGGAAGGAGATGTGATAACAGTGTGAAAGCTCCTCTGTAATTGGCCTAACCACTTGATGGATGGCTGCTGAAAGATTTAAGTATCACTTTCTATTTTCTTAGTAAGGAAGAGAAAATAAACAGTTAAAATTCTAAATTCCATTTGTCTGATTGCCTAATGGAATTTTCCAGCTCAATAATAATATTGAGGCTCAAGAAATGATAATTTTTTGCATAAAAGACACGTACTTCTTCAAATGTTTTTATTATACTGTATATGTTAAAATATAGAAAGTAACACGGGAATGAGGTGATTCCTCTCCCATCTCCCTTTTCTTAGGGAAGTTTGCAAGAGGATCAGTGCAGCCTGAACCTTATGTGGGCTAAGGACCTTGCAAGTCTACTATGAGGTGGTAAAAACAGGGTCCCTGAGACGCGGCTCAGCGGTAGTGCAGGGTGTCCCTCCTGACCGGTTAGTATGTCCTCTGGTCAGTGGCGGGCACTGAGATCCAGAGAGTTGAGCCCAAAGATTGAGTGATTCAAGAATGGTGCCCTGTGACTGTATTGAGCACAATGCTGTGTTGGTTACTTTTCTCTCATTGCTGAGACAAAATACCCGACACCCAAAATTAAGAAAGGAAAAGTTTATTTAGCTCACAGTTTGTGGAGGTTTCAGTCCATCATCAGCGGGCTCCAAGGCAGGGTGGCATGGCACAGGGGCAACACTTCAAGGTGGCAGAAGACAGCAAAAGCAACAAGAGCAAAAGGGGGTGGCGGGACAGCAAGGCTCTTTTCCTCCCCTGTATTGTGTGCAGGCTGCCCCCGCCAAGGGCAGGTGCAGCACTCACACTAACTCTGCCTGAGGATGAGGCGCAGGATGAGGGTGTTTACAGAGTGAGGACCCTGGCCCTCTGCTGAGTTGCTTAAACTTCTAAACTTCTCAAGTTGACACAATGTATCAACCCTTACAAATGCCAAGCAGTTGTTCCTTATATGGATTTCTGATATCATGTTTAAATACCTAGGAGACAGACGAGTATCATTTCCTATCTCACTGCTGTATTTCTGTGTCCCTTCAATTGAAAATGATGTGTCCTGAGATTGTGCCAGAATCAGCAGGAATGGAATGATTGTTTCCTATTAAGACATTCCGCCAACACCAAGTTCTAAAATAGCCAGTCTTTGTCCTCATGCACTAGAGCTTTTACACAGCAGAGGAATATCGGGTGTATAAATTTAAGTTACAGACATGCAAAGCAGAGGCTTCACAATGGTGCAAGAAAAGTCCGTGACAAGGTGAGTAAATGTCATGAAGCAAGAGCAAGCACATTTCATGGAGTAAGAGCCATGACAACCCCTCCTTTTGCTGTGGTTTGTGTGAGCTGACGCATGCATCCGGCACCAGGGTTCACTTTTGTGTGGCTCTTCCTGCTCAGGAGAAGCTGCTTGATCAGGTGGATTCCTGGATTGGCTCCGTGAGAATGTGTCTCCTATGCAATGCCAAGGTCTATCCCCCTAAGTGTGGTCTTATGACCTTCATCTGGAAGCACGTGTCTTTAGTTTTCCTTATTTTAACAGGGTTAAAATGTCGAGAGAAAAGGGAAAATTAGATGTGTTTTTGGTACATTTTTGTATAAATAACCACAAAGCTTTTGAGTATCTGAAAATGCTCTTAGACGAAAGGGCCTGTCCTACTTTGAACCAACAAGAGGGACAAAAGGAAATAACTTGTTACATGTATTATGTTTTCTCTGTTCTTTTCCTGCATTCCCCACAAAATTGGTGTTCAAGAGAACCAGAGCATGAGGCTTATACCTCTGTTCTTCTCTTAAATCACATTAACCATCATCAGTTTGGAAGACTGAAGTCCTCATTCACTCCACTTGTATCCACAGTCTGTTCCCTGAGGACTCTCTCGAATGGCTCCCAATGACCCTCTTCACTCTGCCTGAGGGTGCCCAGGTGCAAGTGAAATAATTGCGCTCTGGCCATTAGATATTCTCTTCTTCCAGGAGCCCCTGGCTTTGGCAGATTAACATGATATTTGTTTTGCATGGGCACAGGAGGCAGGCATGTATTCCAGCGGAAGAAAGAACTCACAATATCTCCATAGTAGTTTTCTGGAATCAAAAAGAATTTAAGTGATTATGGTTTTCTCCCTTGACAACCATGAGAAAAGAAACATCAGACTGCTTAAAATTTCAAGTTTAGTGCAGTCCAAAATCCAAAATAATGTCGGAGGTCTTCACAATCTCTATCAATTTCTTGAATGGAGCAGAGGCGACATTTGTGGCTTTAGACTGAACATTGGGTATTCTGCTGTGCTGTCCTCAGAGCAGACTGTCTACTTGTATGTCTGAAATGCAAAGCATGGTAATGGTCTCTGCAGTGCCCACATGGGTGGCAGGCAGGTTCCTAATTACGGAGATTCTCTGACTTCATATCAGATTTTCTTTGGCAGAGAGATCAGAAGTCCTTGGCTCGTGACTCCTGCTTGTTCCTCTGTGTCAGCTCCAAGTGATATAAGCACCACTTTCTCACCACTGAGGATATAGAAAACCAAAAAGTAGTCCCGAATTCACACCCTGGGGAGGGCTGATGGTGAGAGCAAGTGACTGATTTACATTCCTATTTCAACATCTATTATTTCACTAGTAATCGTACATTTACTGTTTTCCTAAAATTTTCGGTCAATTTTATGGATTCAACCACTGACGTATTTATTTAACTTCCTAAGGTGCAAGATAAATTTAAATACAGAGAGGTAATAGTGTTTTCCTCAAAACCAGGAAAACACTATTATCTATGTAACCATTTTATGTATGTGCATTAATCTGTTTGGATAACATAACTAATTATATATACTAGATGACTATGACAGTTAAACTTGATTATGTTAACTTGATTTACTTTGGGAGCCGCCCTGAGGATTAGTAGAGCAACCCTGAGGATTAGTAGAGCAACTTCTGGGTGTGTCTGGGTGGGTCACAGACACGACCTTGGGGACTCAATCTGGTCCTCCCCCTTTCCTCTCTGGCGCTATTCACTGCTCTGCTTCAGGCAGCCAGAAACTAAGCAAGTTTGTCATGCAACAACCTTTCATCATGGTTTTCCTACCTTGAAGCCAGCTAACCACAGACTGAATTCTCTTAAAATATAAGCCAAATTAAACCTCTCCTTATTTAATTTGTAGGTATTGGGTATTGTGTCCAGCAACAGGAAAGCCATCTAATAAAGTGACTTACACAATAGATAATTTTGTCGCAGTCCTGGATGCTGGAAGTCCAAGGTCAAGGTTCCATCTGATTCAATTCTGGTGAGGGCTTTCTTAATGGCTTGTGGATGGCTACGTCTTCAATTTGTCCTCATATAGTCTATAGCCTTTATTTGGTGCACATGAAGAGAAAAAGAGCTCTCTGGTATTTCTTCTTGAAAGAACACTAATTCTATTGTATCAGGGCTCATCCTTATGCCCTCATTTAAACTTAATTGCTTCCTTAGAGGCAGCATCTCCAGATATAGCCAAATAGTGAGTTAGCAGAATATAAATATTCAGTCCATAAGCATGTGCTTGGAAATATTATGCATGAAGAGGATAAGTCTATTTTTAACAACATGGGACACTGAGGATTATTTCTCATAGCCCAGACAGGGTAATGTGAAACCCATCTATCTTTCCTTCCTTCTTTCCCTCCTCTTTCCTCCTTTCTTTCCTTCCTTCTTTCTTCCCTCCCTCTCTCTCTCTGTCCCTCCCATACTTCCTTTCCCCCTTCTCTGTGTTCCTCCTTTTATTATTTTCCTTAAACATTATTTGTGAATCTGTTATCTGGTGACCCATTGTGTGCCACTGCATAGCGTTTCACCTCTCTGTACTTAAATTCATCTTCTACCTTAGGAAGCTGAATAAATATTCCAGTGGATGAATCCATAAAACTGACTGAAATTTTAGGAAAGCAGTAAATGTGCTATTACTAGTGAAACAATAGATGCTGAAATAGGAATGTAACATAAAAGGAATAGTTACTTGAATAAGGGACCAGTTTCTTGAATAAGGGAAAGGGCTTACTCTATTTTGGTTGAGGCCTCATTATCTCAGAGTTGTCTTACATTTGAACTAAGTAATCCTAATGATGTAGTAAATTCTGTCCTTGAAGTGGGCATGGTACTGACAGACAAAATACTTTTTCTGAGAAATATTTTTTTTAATAAGACTGAGAACTGGCTATTACTTGTCACCTGTCCCTTCTCCTGCTTATTGTTAGTAATGGAGGTCTAATTTTGATAAGACAGCTCCACAGAGACATATTACTACTGCTATTCTTCTCCCTCATTTCTACTTGATGTTACGGGGCAACGACGTGCATGTAGTACGAGGAGGGATGTGCAGGGGCTTTCAGTGAGAAAGCTTGAATGGAGCCAGGTCCATTTTCCCTATCATTTTATTACTGCTCCATGGAATGTGAACTTCATGACCAGAATGCTAGGTACCATGTAAGATCATGGATTGAAGGCCAAATGATGATACAGCACCAAAAGAGGGCACATAGGAAATAATTCACAATCTTTATCCATGATGGTGCCTGGAGCTGCCCATGACTACTCCGAATGGCTCCAATGTTTATATGCTTAGGTGAAAGAAAAATGGCTGTTTGGAGTCTATTTGTTAGGTTTTCAGTTAAACATCACCAAATCTAAACTTAACTAATAGCCATGGCTAGTTGAGGAGGTAGTTGATTAGATGAATTTTGGAAGAACCACTAGATATGTCCTCATTTTTCTCTCAGGGTCCAGTATCTTAACTAAAAAGTGAGAGTTGTAATAGATAGATCATTATTGGTCATTGGAATTAGATCATGTAGCACAGAATTCGGATCTGACTGGGACATTTACAAGCTATTTGATTTTTAAAAAGAATGTCATTTCAGTTTTTGTTTATAAAATGGAATTAAATTCTTATTAAATGTTTTCAGAAAGCCTAAAATAGATGCCATATGTAAAGAACTACCCAGAATGTCTTGAAACTCACAATAATTTCTTAAAATGATGTAGTAATTGTCTGACCTGAAGTTCTACATTTCACAGTCCTTACAACACTGTCAAAACTATAGTGTATATGATACATGCGAAAATTCTAGGCAATACCTCCTTTTGGTAGTTAGAACAAATGTAATTTTTTTGAAGTTTCAGACTGGTAACATACTTGAGCACTCAGCTTGAAGTTTACCTATGTAACAATTTGAAGCCAAATCCGCATGCTTCTGTGTCAGAGATCTTCCTGCTATACCAATTTCCATTTTTGAACTCTGAGAGCAAGAATACTTTGTTATCATCTGCACCAACCCACATTTTAGTTAAATCAAGTTGGCCTAGGATAGAATGAAAAGAAGACTTAAACCAGCTGGCACAAATTGGATTTAGATAAAGGGAGAGAAACACCATCATTCCATGGTTGTTTCTATCCAGGGGAATGTCTGCAGCATGGATGCAAAACATCTTTCCAGAAGCAGCAGGGATGAGGGATGAATTGTGTTCTGACATCAACTGTTACACTACATCCAGGATAAATTTACACTAACAAGCTGGGGTCAGCATCACCTCCACAGGTTAAGAACATAGTCCCCAAGAGCACCCTCCCCTCAGATGCCAGCCGCACACACTCTGACAGGCTGTAAATCCAAGCTTAGTGATAGTCCACTTCATGTTTGATAATTCCCCTTGTATGACTCACAGAATTCAGGCAATTGCTACATTTAGGATTTCAATATTGTTTCAGAGGACACAAGTCAAGACCAATTAAAGAGATATTATTAACATTTTCACTTCTCAGGACTCCAGGAGTTTTATTGTGGAGGCATGACTGCATCATTGGCCACAGGATTTCCCCTCAACCTCCAAATTCCTCTCCTACCCAGAGGCGGGACAAGTTCAGAGCCGGATTTCTAATCACATGCTTATTTTTTCTTGTGATCAGCCCTCATCCTTTCTCATTTCCTAGCAAAAACTCAAGTATTATTTCAGGGATTCATGAATAACAGACATTCCTATACTCAAGCAGTTCAAAGGTTTAGAGTTTACCTCCCAGGAACAAGAAAGATCATTCTTTATTTTACAACAAACTGAAAGAGAGAACGGAATGAGATTCCCCTATCTGCTGATCCCAAATCTACCTCTAGTTCAGGGAGTAGGAGAGATCTTTAAGCAATCTCGGCCTATTTTACAATTTTACCAGGAATTTATAAATGAAAACCAGTAAACATTACTTAATAGGAGGATTTAGTTTTGGTACATTTTCTACCATTAATTTCCTTGGATTTGAATTTGCAAATAAAGCCATCATTATCATAGTATTGAATTTATTTGAGTAACTCCCTATTATTTGTGCTGAATGCTTTTTCATCTTTTTTTTATTTCTATTATATTCTTATACTTAATAAGTGTTTTGCTAGACTTTTAAATCATTTTAAAAAGTTGGTGGACTGAAGTAGGCAAATGCTTTTCAGTGTTATGTTACTTGTCTAAAGTTGAGTGTTCGGTTAACAGCAATTTCAAACTATGAAATTATTAAATCACAAGATTTCTTTCTTAAAGGTTTGAGTTTCTGTCCAAGTTACATGATTTAGGGTCAAATTTAACTAGTCTTTCTATAGCTCAGTCACTTTTTCAAATGGGACACAGTAATATTACCAACATTTAACAATTGTTGTGCACATTTTGTGATGCTGTGTGAAGTATGTAGAATATTTTTTCATGCAGTTTGGTATATAATAAAACCTCATGAAGCACTGGAAATTAGTTATTATATTCTAATAGTTAATAAAACATATAACAATTGAGCTGAAACACTTTTTCCAGTTCTAATAAAAGAAAATACTTGCTTTTGTTATTGAGGATTATTGAGTTGATGAGTTTTATTTATTTTACCTCTTTAACAAGGTAAGGAAATACTAAAGCATTCCTCTTTTGATCTCGCAATTACTCCACTTTGGGCCACTGTCTCAAAGAAGTACATCAGGAATGGTGTAACTTTGTTTTGCTTTTCCAGATGTAAGAGACAACTCAAAACAGATCAGCTGCATAATGGATTTTTCAATTTTGGAAATTTTTTAGTGTCACAAATTTTAGTTTGTGTCACATCTTTAAAACTATTAATTGTACATTCCTACAGGTCATAGTTAATTTAGACAGTCTTACATTTTCCTGCCTCCTTGAAATGTAACCCTTTCTCCCCTAGTTGGGCTTGGGAAATTGACTGCCTGGCTAAGACTTTTCTATTTCATTTAAGAATCTTACAAACATTTGTTCTAAGACCTATTAGCTATATAGCCTTTCATCATAAAATTACTTAACATTTTATATTTGTAAGGGTATTTTCATTGGATTTTAAAAATGTCTTTGAGCAGGTGCTTGGCCTGAATCCAGCATATGCAGATTCTTCGAAACAATCGGTAAGTGGATCTGAATGCTTATGAATGAGATGTTTCTTTTAGAAAGGCACAAACAACTATTTTAAGTAAAGGACGTGAGAAGAAACCATGGAGAAATTATTTTTAAATACAGAATGAAAAATAATTTTCTTAACTTTAAAAATTGAAACCCTTCCCAGGAGAGGGAGAGGAAATGAAAAAGAATTGAGATATGTTATGTACAATTACCAACTCGCCACAAGGAATACAATAGCACCAATACATTTGAAGATACAAAAATTAAAAGTAAAAAAGTTGTCATGATAAAACCACTCTAATAAAATCAAAGTGCAGAAAAATATTTGCAGCTCATACTGCCAAACCACCAAAGGCTAATTCCCCAGGAACAGGAAAAACACTCACAATCAGTAAATAAATTTTAGTAGAAAAATAGGCAAAATGTCTATCAAATACCTATCAAAACTAATATAAATGAATTTTTATGTATGAAATAGTGATACACTTGGCTTAGAATAAAGAAATATATGGTAAAATAGCTTTGAGATATTATGCTCAATTTATTGGAAATTGGTGGAAGTATAAACTAGTACGACCACTATGGAAATCGGTATATATATATTCCTCAAAAATCTAAAAATAGAAATTTCATTTTACTCTCCTGGGTATCTTCCCTAAAGACTTAAAAACATCATATTACAGTGATACATGCATACCCATGATTACACTGCACAATTCACAACAACCATGTCTTGGAAGTGGCCTATATAGCTATCAACATATGAATGGATAAAGAAAATGTGGTATTTATACACAATGGAGTACTACTCTACCATAAAAAGGACAAACTTCTGCATTTGTAGAAGAATGGTTGCACCTCGATGCCATAATGTTAAGTGAATTAAATCAGACACACAAGCTTATATAATGCACAGTTTCTCTTATGTGAGAATCCCCAATTACAAATAAATTAAAGAGCAAAATTAGAGGTAGATAATAGGGAACAGGGAGATAGATCTTTTGCAAAGAGGAAGGGCACGGAGAGATGGGGGGAGAGAGGGAGGGAGGGAGGGAAGTGGGAAGGGGGATGAAGGTGATGTAAAAAGAATTAGGATGTGTTTTGTACATGTACCAACTCTTAACAATGATTATAATTATTGTGTACTGCAAACATGTACAAAATAACATGTACAAAATAACAAATGAATAAAAAACTTCATGCCATGCTGTGTTTTCAAAAGCATAGGGAATTCTCATCCATCATTTGTATGAGTAAAATTTGTACAGCCTCTATGGAAAAAATTGTAATAACTATTGAAATTACAAATCTGTTTCTTCTTTGATTCAGAAATTCCATTCCTAGGCTTATATCATATAGATGATTATTAAAAAGTAATTAATGGTAGGTTTCTTTGGTGAGGAGTGGGAAGGACTTGGGTTTGGACCCAGGTCCTTCTCACTGAGCTACATACCTAGTGCTTTTTAAAATACATTTTTTTAAAGTTTTAAAACAGGATCTCACAAAGTCACTAAGGTGCCTAGGATGGGCTCTAACTTGTGATCCTATTTTTAGTTAAAAGCAGGTTTTGAAAAAAAAAAAAAACTCAGATGGGAGGTGTCCACAGTAATTCTCTTAAGACTTGAGAAACTAGTACTCAATCCTGATGGTTGGGTTCTGGTCAACTCCCACACCATCCAGTAGTCTAAATGGTACTGATCAAATAAAAGAGAGAGTTTTCTCATTAACTACTGTGTATATAAAGAATCCAGGTCTGACTAGTCACCTTTCTCTAAGAAGAGTGTGGATCCAAAGTGTTTCTTCAGAAATAAAGAACATATGACTGCTATGAGTTATTCTAACAGTCACCTCAAGTATTTCTCCAGAATCTGATAGAGGAGGATTTGTGTTTGGCATTAGTGTTAACCTATATTCCTGGCACAGGTCTTCATTTCTTCAAACACACACCTGAGAGCTCAAATAGCTCACAGTCGGAACTGCTGGCAATCGTACTTGTGATAACAAAATGGAGAGGTTCAAGCCAAGAAAATTTTAAAAAGACATACGGCATGACAGATGATGCCTCACTCCAAGAAAGCCAAGGGCAAGTTAATCCACCCTCACTTGAGGGTATTCAGAGATGAGGAAAATGTACAAATCACAGCTGAACCCTTTTCAGTCAGCAGGACCAGAAGCAGGTCTGGAGTTTTAGGGATGGCGGAAGTGATTGTCAACAGTGTAACGTGAAGGAGCTAGTGAAGTCCTTGGTCCCCAAGTATTTCCTCCCGATGTAGTTTATTTCCTGAAATTTTGCCATGACCTACTTAAGGTTCTATTTCTCATTAAAAATGAAAGGCAAACATAGGGAGTCACAAGAGTGTTTATCATGATCATGTCAGGAGCTTGCCACACCCTCTCTGGGATTCAGATTCTGTGATTCAGTACAGTGTCTGTGATTCCAATGTCTTTGGCTTTTGTGTAGAGTATGTATGGACTCTGATTATTGCTGATTCCACAAACTGTTATCATCATGTGTTTAGAAATTTCTGGTTTTGTTTCATTGCTCTTCATGTATATCTGACAATTTCTGCATCTAAAATGTTACAAAGTTTTGGATTGTGGAGCTAGTTTGTCCAGCTAAGGAAAAGTTCTGTGTTTTTCCCAGGAACTTGCTTATTAGTGTGTGTGTGTGTGTGTGTGTGTGTGTGTGTGTGTGTGTGTGTGCAGTGTCTCAGGAAAAGGGAATACTGATGGGTTCATGCCCATATGAAAGCTGCTTGGCCACAGTGGCGATGCTCCAACATGGTGAGAAGCCCAAAACGACAGCATATCACCCACTTCCTCCTTCTTCCCCAGCCCAAAATAAACTTCCTCTCCCCCTTTCACACATACTCCAAAAATCTCCCAAACCCCTTCCGTTATGTAATCTTGCCCTCCCCTCCAAACTCCACCCCCGGCTAAACCCAATAAATGCTTTGTCCTGCAGCCTCCTCCTCTGAGGGTCCTCTGCATCCTACTGAAGCCCCCCCCGCCCCGCGCCCCCACATTAAAGGCTTCTCTCAACCTTTTCTTTGTCTTTACTCGCGCCAGACCTAACAAATACAATATGCAGAATCCACCTCGAAGTTTGGGCTCTTTATCATACAGTCTTTCTGTAAATTACCTTAGAGCCCCACCAAGGCAACTGATGAAAAAGTCCTCTGCAAACAAGAAGGCTGGCAGTCTCTGTGGACATACTGTCATTCCTAGAGTAGGGTGCAGATGTGGCCCCATTACAGTCTTTCAACTCACTTCTTTTGTCTGCACCTCAGTGTCCCAGGACAGTAACTGACATGCTTTAATTTGAATTGATAGCTAAATGATAGGTAAATAGACAAAAAGAATGAAGGAGAATGAAAGACAATTACATAGCTTCCCGGAAGAAACTGACAAACATGAAGTTCTAAAGAAAATGATTTACTGAGCACAGGGTTAAGGGAATCAAGAAAGGATATTGAGGTTTTGAGGGAGTAAGAGCAGCAAGAAGCTATTATATTACCAGCAAAAGAGAGAGAGAGGGAGAGAGAGCATGGTCTGAGGACACACAACCATTGCAAGACCATGAAGACAAAGCAAGGAGGGAGCACAGGATGACATGCTCTGAAGTCTTTCTCCTTTTTTCTTTCCACCTCGCGCTGGTATATTGCACTGGCCAAACCCAACGGGGAGTCGGAAGGCAAAGTGGTACTGGGACTTGATGTATAGAAATCAGTAAAAATACCAGAGCACAGAAAAGATTACAAATGGGGAAATAGATGAAGCATAGTAGCATAACTTATAGACCAGCAATTTTTCACAGAAGGAAAAAAAAGCAAGCAGACATAAGATCTTAGATGGAGAAAGAAGATTCTTCAAGAGTAAAAGGGAAAAGATCCACTTGGCTATGTTAGAGATAATATCAGTGAATGCCAATTACATGGAGTTTGAAATGAGTAGTCGGAACTGATATTGCCTTTGAAAAATCTTGATTTTCCTTCAATGTAAGATTTTCTCAAGTAGTACTCTTGAGTACTTGGTATTTTCTCATAGGAGGCAAGCTATGACAATATAATTTTTTCCAATTCAAATAATTAAAAAGAAGAATGGTTTCCTAACTATTTTATCTCTACCATGCTAAAAAGTTTACGTAAATGATTTATGAGATAGAAGTACTCAGCCCTCTCTTTGAACACACGCATCCCATTGTTCTTGCCATTTTCTGAAGCAATTCCAGACATCCTCTTTCATGCGTGCCTTTAGTTGCACTATTGTGGTTTGCTCAATACCTCAGTTCAAAACATTTACCTTTCACAATCATTTTGACTGAGAAAGAACCAGAAGTCACACACTGCCAGATCCAGTGGATTAGGTAGATAAGGATGCACTTTCATGCTTTTATTTGATAGAAATTGCTTTGAACCTCTTGAGTCTATTGAGAACATCAAGACAGCCTCTAAAAGACATGAGAGTGGAAGTGACAAACACAATGGGAGAAGTGTGTTCAAGTGAGGGGGGATTAATGGCAATGTGACTTTTACTTTAATAAATGCTTATTTTTAATTTAAGCATTCACTATCTTTTAATCACACCTCATAATTCTCACAACACCTATGAGAAATACAATCTGTGTTTCACAATGGAAGGATCTGAAAGTAGTAGTGGTAGAGTGGGCTGCCCAAAGTTGCTAAGGTAGGAGGTAACAGACAGGTCTGTTAGATTTCAGAGCCTGCTCTTATGCTGCCATCAGATACTTTACCATGTTGACATGAGTTTGCATCACATACGTGTACTTGGTTTAAAATTATCCTTAAGCAAGTGGATTCAGCAGGGATTGTTCTACTGGCTACTACAGACAACTAAAGAGTAAAATTTTGACAACTCCATTAGAAGCCATATTATTGGCCTCACCTTTCTTTCTTTTTCTTTTTCTTCTTTTTCTTTTCTTTTTTCTCTTTCTCTGTTTCTTTCTTTCTTTTTCTTTCTCTCTCTTTTTTTTTTTTTTTTTTAGACAGTCTCACTGTGCAATTCAGGCTGGCCTTGAACTCACTATGTAGCCCAGGCTGGCCTCAAACTCACAGCAATCCTCCTGCTTCAGCCTCCTGAGTGTTAGGATTATAGGCATGCACAATCACAACTGGCTGCCTCACCTTATAATAACCAACTTTCAAGAGAAATAATTTACTCCTGTGAGAAGGAATGCACTCTAAAAATTAACGTTACACTATTCAGGAGGGTGGATTCCCCATGACCCAATGACTTTCCACTAAGTTCTATCTCTTAATAGTTGTACTACCACAAACTGCCACAATGGGTACCAATCTACCATATCAGGATTTGGGGGACAAATGTCATCCAAACCATTACTCTTTTGGCTATGTCAGTGATGGTGAACATTCTAGAGCTTTCAACAGTACTTTTGTACCCCTCTGTGGCACATGTGCTAAAGGGTTGCTACCACATAAAGGCAGTGGTTTATAAAGGAAATATACCTCGTACTTTAGCATCCTATGTTGCATGTGAAGTTAACTAGAACCATAAGTACAGCTTCAAAACAAGACAGTATATTAATATTCCCTGATTACTGTGAGGGAAGGAAGCTAATGTTGATGGAGAGCAGGAAATATTGTTCCAAAATATAGTACTTTGAAAATTAAGAAGACAGCAGGAGTAGGAAGTCCACTTCGTCCCCTCACCCTTCATTCTGAAAGCAGGCTATAATATGCAGGCATGTTATTTTTCTGACCTCCTTTCCACCTCCCTAGAGTATCTTCATGTGACAGGTGCTCTGCATCTGTACATATAGGAAGGAAAGTCCACTCAGAGACACCAAGAAAATTTTGAATATACAGGCTTTGCTCTGCTCTCCCACTTCATCACTTTATTATCATTAGCTCACATTTTTATTTGCCAATCACTGTTGTTCATCACTGTCCATAAAATTTACAGATTTCTCTGTTTCTATGGATCTTCATTTCTGCTGGCTCTAGTATCACAAAACTTATATTAAATACATTTGCATGCTTTTCTCACATTAATCACTCTTTTATTACATATGTCTCCTCCATGAACCTTGCAATTGATGAGAAAAGATATTCTTTTTTTTTTTCCTTGACAGTTTGTGGTCTTAAACTCTTGGATGGATTTTCCTTTGTCCCAGGTATAAGGATTGAGGAGAGTGGTTTCAGTGTAAGCCTGTGTCATGTAAAAGAGTGTCCTTTTCTGACTCCATCTTCTTGCCTGCACGTGACGTCCTCTGTGCTCCTTTGGATTGCACTATGACTTTATGGGGGGGGCATATTACCCTGTGTTTTAAATACTTATCCTGCTCTCGCTGTAATTAGAACATAAACATCTTGAAAGTACAAACTTTGTCTTTTACTAAATTTGAATCATTTGCCCTAGGATCATATTTTATTTGCAGAAGACAATTGTTTATTTAATTGGATTTTATAATTGATTACAACACTTTAAAAAATAGAATTCACTCTTCATGTATAAGTTATCTTTTTGTCATCTAAAGGCATAGTGAACTCCTTCAACTTCTTTTCTGGGCTGAATTTTTGTATGCCATATTACGATTTAAATACAGTGGAGGAAGTAGCTATCTCTTAGGAACATTTTGGTGAATACTCTTATAAAAGAAAGGATCACCTTGGAGTTTAAGAGAATTCTGATTTCCATACATTGTTTGCTTCAAGCAGTGAGGATCTGCATGTGGCAGGATGGGGAAAGCTGGGAAGCATTGCTTTGGGGAATGGAATGGAATTTAATATGTATTTTAAAATACAAATTGTATCTTCATATGGTGAGGTCCACGTTGTGATGATGGGAAGTAAATATGTATTTTTGTAACCAGGTTTCCACTACAGTAATCTTAAAACCACTGTAAAATGGAGGTGCCAATAATCATGTGGAAATAACAGGAAGGAAAAAAATAATCCCACATAACTTCTCATTTTCTTAATAATGACTTCCTTATTTTTCTGAGTTTGTTCAACCTCCACTTGGCTAGAATAATAATAAAATACAAATGTTACAGGGAGGATTTTTTTCTCTTCTTTTCTCACACTCATGCCATCAGATAAGGGAAGCAAGATGATAGAAGGCAGTGGGCTAGTTAGTGAGGAGAATGAGTCAGAAACTTGGGGAGACAGGGTAGTTAGAAAAACGACCGAGAACATTTAAGTCTAATAGAACAGAAATGCAACACTGATAAAAGAGAATATTTGTATTTTTTCTTAAGAATGAGGACTTTGATGCATAAGGTAATTATTCTCCGATTCATTCATTCAACAAATAATAAATTATTAAGTAATCACTTATTTGGGACCCTGGGAATAGAGAGGTAGACAACACTCGGGCATGTTTTAGTGAAGTTTGTGTTAGCCTAGAGAGAGGGACTTCTCAATTCTGGTGGGTGCTGGATTTAATTCTACAGCATTCTCTAATTAATCAACTTATGAATTTTTTTCTTTTGGTACTGGGAATCGAACTCAGGACCTTGCGCTTGCCAGGCAGGCACTGTGCCGCTGAGTTATATACCCGGCCGACTTAGAAATTTTTATCTGTGAGACTTCCTACACATTTCATGCAGAATAGTATGTAACAAGAGCTGAGCTGACACTGAGATGAACCCTGGAATAGGTTGCTTTCAGGAGCTCCCTGAAAGAAGATGTGACACGGGGACTTCTTGGCAAACACACAAGTCCTGAGTGGTGCTGTTCCATTTCATTTGGCATATTTCTTCTCACATTTGATGGATAAGGAAACAGAGTCAGTATCTTATATTGTACAAGTATTTGTCCTTATTATCGAAATCTTTCTGAATTTTAACCATTGATATATTTTGTGACTTTTAATTGAAAAAAGAAGTTATAGTCTCATACATCTATCACAGCCCCATACACCTTTATAAAGACATACAAATAACGTGGCACATATTCTCTTGCGACCGGACCTGCAGTCTCAATCAAAAGAAAATTTTCTGAGAGGGCACACACTTTCAAGATCTGAGAATGTCTGATGTGCTCATGTGACTATGTGCCATAGTTTCTCATGGACCTTTTTACCTTAGCTAAATCTGCTGCCCTCTTTTCCAGTTCCTGTCCCCTGGCAACTTCCTGCTGATCCTTTTCCCTTCTCCCTCTCCAAGTAACATTGACTTATATCACATCTGACTCACATATAGAGTTTTTTCTTATGTGCCTAAGCAATGTTATAAAGACCACAGTTTGTACCTGCAGGCACAGTTTGCACAAAACAATCTAGTTTCATAACTTACTAGCTAGACAGAGCAAGGTGATTAACTTATCTACTTCTTCATCTATAAAATGAGAATAATAATAGTATCTTCTTCACAATTACCATTAGGCGTTCATTCATGTAAAGAACTAGAACAATGCTTGGCATAAGGAAAATGTTATTCAAGATTATTATTATTATCATCTGATGAAGACTTTTTCATTGAGAAAAATAAGTGAAAAAGATCAGAAGAAAATGAAAATATCTGAATTTCATTTGATTTTCACCTCTAGTTTTATACTTACTGCCCTGTACCCTTCAATTTTTTTTTTTCAATTCAGTTTGAGTCCTGAAATTCGTGTTTGTTTTATTCTTCAAAATCAAGCTTGGTTCTCACGTAGCGTGCATACCCAGGAGGTCCATGTGGTGAATCAGAGACAAAGCTGAGAGTTTGGATACATGTGAGTGACGGATGGTCAAGATAATGAAGTAGTAGATAGGAAATAGTATCCTCATGCTTTTTTAGCATTATTTCTCTGTTATAATAATGATGGAAATGTACTAATTCAGGAAACACCTATCATGTTTAGAGTGTCTAGGCATTCTTTTACTCCAATGAGCAAAGCAAATCAAAACCTGCACCCCATCATGTTTACAGTATTCAAAGGGAAGACATACAACAAAATAACTAAATTAGCTGTGTGTAATGAGGTGGAATGTGTCATGGAGGAAGATAAAGAGAGAAGAGGTGTGGAGTGTATGAGAAGAGGATGATTTTCCCATGAGGAGGAGGGAGGGCCTCAGTGCAGAGGTGCTGTTGAAGCAAAGTGTTGAAAGGAGTCTGAGGATCACTGGGTCAAGAGAGGAAAAACTGGAGAGGCTTTGGTGGGAAAATGGTTTATATGATCAAGAGATACCAAGCAATCAGTGTATCAGACACTCGGTGTGTCAGGATGGAAGGGTTAGAGTGATGTCCAGAGGTAAAAGGGAAGCAGGTCCTCAGGACCCAGATGTCATTGCTGGGCAAATGAAATGTTTGGAGCGGGTAGATGTCCTAATCAAACTTATGTTTAAAAAATAATCATTCTGGCAGCTCTTTTAAGACTACAGTTATAGTGTAATAAGAGATTTGCCAGCAACGTTCTGTTTTATGGCTACAACAGACTTACATCGGGGATTGTTTTTTTCTAAGAGGAAAACTGAAGTTCACAGAGGCTTGCAGTGGCCTGTCAGGAATTTAATATTTGATATGTCTATCTCCAAATTCTGTAGAGTAGACTATTAATGGTTGTTGCTTCTTATATTCTTTTAAATCTGTGTTAATCAATTTTCTTTTGCTGTGACAAAATGACCTGAGGAAAACAAACTATAAGAAGGAAGAGAAGGAATGCTTATTTTGGCTCAAGGTTTTAGAGGTTTTGGTGCATTTGGCTCTATTGCTATGCCCGTGGTGGCACTGCAGGAGCATGTGACCGACCAAACTGTTCACCTCATATCAGCTGGGAACCACAGAGAGAGAGAAAGGAAGGGGCAGGGTCCTGACGTCCCCTTCAATGGAACACCCAAGCCTCTAACGTCAAGGGCCTATGGGGAACATCGAAGATACAAACCATTATGATACCTTAGTCACATCAGGGCTCCAGAAGAGCTTTTACTCTTTCTGTAGTTTACAGAGATCCTCTTCTTTGTTCCCTTAGTATTCATGAATCAGAGAAGAAATGCATGTTTTCCAACTCATGTGCTAAGCATGTGTATTGCATTTCCAAGGAAAGAAGGCCTAACTGGAAAATGAGCCTTAGCATGATTTTTCAGGATGCTCATAATATAAGTCTTACCCCAAAACAAGTCCCAGTTAAGATCATCAGTCAGATGGACACATTTAGTATGTCTATTGCAACACATGACAAAGGTATAGAATTATAAAATAATATTCATACATAATTACATATAAATAAAGAATAGTATTGACATTAATACTTAAAATAAAGATAATATAAATTATAATTAAGTATCTGTAAATACCCAAACAGGAGCCTTTGGACAAGAGGCAAACCCCTGTGTAAACAGATGCACTTATTTCCAAATGTATCAATGTAAACATAAAGTGTGAATAACGTGTACTTGATCATGGATGGAAATAGCTGTTTCTAACATGAACCTTCACAATTCAATGTGTGGTGCTGAATAACAGATACACTTAATGCATTCATATGAAGTAAGGAAACATTTCCTGAATTTTGGTGCCTCCAAGTTTTCATTGTTTTTGTGTGGATCTTTATTCTTTTTTTTTTTTTTTTAATGTGCGTACCGGGAGTCGAACTCAGGACCTCGCGCTTGCCAGGCAGGTGCATATGCCGCTGAGTTGTCTCACCGGCCCTGGACCTTTATTCTTTTTTTTTTTTTTTTTTTTTTTTTTTTTTTTTGTGGGTACCGGGGGGACGACCTCAGGACCTCGCGCGCCAACAGGCGCCCGTGCCACTGAGCGATATCACCGGCCCCTTTTTCGTATGTGGGATCCGGGAGTCGAACTCGGGCCTTCGCGCTTGCAAGGCAGGCGCTTACGCCGCTGAGCCATCTCACCGGCCCTGGACCTTTATTCTTAACTGTCATCACTTTTGTTGCCACTCCTGTCTCGTAAGTCTTTAGTTAATACTTGATTTAATTGAAACTTTGTGAAGCCTCGCATGCAGGACGTCCTGACTTTGGATGAAGAATTCATGGGGTCAAATCACTGACTGCTGTGTTGCCTGTGCGCTATGAGCTACATGGACAAGAAGTTCTCATGTAAAGAAAGCTCCATTGCTGGACTTGAGAGACTGGGGCCAATGCTTCTACAGGGAATGGAGTCACAAGAAATTCAGGCTGCAATTCAGGGTTTGGAGAGTTAGGACAATGTCCCACAAGAAGATAACATGACTGTATGTGAATAAGTGTAGATTGTTGTGCATGGAAAAATAAGACATCCCCCCAAAATAAGCTCTATTGTGTTTTTTGGAACAAAAATTAACATAAGACCCAATCTTATTTGGGGGGAAATATGGTAGAAGACAGGTGTCTGCTCTCCAGGTGCGAGGGTTGATCCAACAAACTGACGTGAATCACATGGACTGACCTGGGCAATGCCAGTTGCTCCAAAGTAATATGGATAAATATGGCGAGGGCTGGCTGAGACTACGTGAAGACTCTACAGCATGTGAAATACATCTTCTCCAGAAAGACTAGCATCATTTTAGAAATAGGTTATGCTATCGAATAAGTTATTGCTCAGAACCTAGAGGAGAGTTTCCCCTTGACATGGTGCAAGGTGCTCAGATTGGTATGAAAGGCCCGTTTGAATAACAATGTCACAATATCAACAATGTCCTCTGCTATGATCTGCACTTTTACCACCGCTTCTAGACACATCTCCCTTCACCCTGGCAATTGTTTTTTGTCAAGTAAATGGTTTTGTTCTTCAATGTTTTGCTTCAAATACACAGTCATGCATCCCTTTACAACAGCAATATGTTCTGAGAAATGTCATTAGGTGATTTCATTGTTGAGAGAACATCATACAGTGTACTTAAACAAACAGGATTAAGTTACTGCTGGCAGAAAAGAACATATTATTTTACAGCAAACTTTTTAGAAGGAGGAGTACAGTCTAAAGTAATGATATAAAGAATGGTAAAGTGAACACATAAACCAGTAAATAGTGGTTTATTTCCATTACAAGTATTAGGTATTGCACATAATTGTATGTGCTATACTTTTACACAGTTAGCAGAGTGGTAGGTTTGTTTACACGACCATGAGCACAGACAGATGAATAATACATTTCAGTACCCACATTATGATTGCTACAATGTCACTAGGCAATAGAAATAGTTCAGATCCATTATAATCTTATGAGAACACCATTATGCTCGTGATCTGTCATCAACCAAAACATTGTTATTTGGACATGACTATTTCCTACTTTCTTTACCCCCATATTCAATCTGCTATAGATGTTATTGTTTCTTACCTAGACTCAAAAAAAAAAAAACTAATCAGGTTTTTCTTCCAGTCCCTCCCCACTTTAAATCTTCCTCCTAAAATGAACCTTACAATAATAAATGATTACCTGTTGCCAATTGGATTGGATACAATCTGCTGTTAAAATTCTAATCCATGTCTTCTGGCTTATTACCCACATGTTCCAGCCAACATTAACTGTTCATTCTGTTTCCAGGGAAAACTATACTTCTATTTATTTTGTTTTTATTTTTATTGTTTTTCCTATACTATTTTTTCTTTTAAAAATTTTACTTTTTCATTATGCAATATCAAAGTCCTTTTCCAAATAATACTTCACAATACCTCTTTCATTTTTCTATTGAGGGTAGACTTATACCACAGACATTTTTCTAAACACCACGAATGTCTGCAAGAGGTCTGGGTCACATTCCAGCACACTGAGCTTCATCTGTTGGTTCAGCATCTAGAGGATAACTTGTTTGAATTAATTCTCCAGTAAGTCCGTCTACAATTATCTTGGCAATTCTACAATTGTCTGATATGAACAACTAAACACTCCGGCCTGGAAGTGATACCCTTCTGGTTCACCCACAACCTACTGACCAGAGTTGATCAAATGGCTCTACCTGAATAATATGAGGGGGATTGTATCAGGCATGAGTCATCTAATGTATTTGAGAGAAAAGAAGACAAAACACAGGTAGGTGAACACTAAAGGTTTCTATTCCTTCAAAGGAGGCTTTCCATGTCTCCTTAAATGATGATAATGGAGTTATTGTAAATATGTCTCCTAATAACAGAAAGAACATAGCCATTAATTACATGAGATATGTCTAGACTCCTTAATAAGACCTCACTTTTTCTCAAACCTGACCAGCTATGCAATAGCCGTCACAGTAGAAGTCCCTGTTCTATTTCTTTTAATTAAAAAAATTTTTTTGTGGGTACCGGGAATCGAATTAAGGACCTCCCGTGCCAGCAGGCACCTGTGTCACTGAGTGATATCACTGGCCCTTTTAAAGTATGTGGGTACCGGGATCTGAACTCAGGACATCACGCTTGCCAGGTAGGTGCTTATGCCGCTGAGCTATCTCACTGGCCTGAAGTCCCTGTTCTAAACTCTGTTCTGACACTCATTACCCAGAAATGTGTATGACCTTAAAAACCAATAGGGGAAATTTGATCAAAGTTAAGCCTTCCATGGGACTCTCAAAGAAAGGTATTTCTCAATCCTTTCAGTCTCTTGTGTGAAAATAACATAATTTTCCTGATTTATATCTTGATTATAAATTATGAAAGAGCATAACTCTCTACTAATGATGGACAGACAGCCTTGCTATAATAGAAGTCCAAATATTCCCAGTAATCAAAAGGTTAACAAAGATCCACAATCTATTTGCCACATGTGGATCACTAGTCTAGTGATCATATTTTCCAACACAAGTCGTGTAGTTTTTTTTTTTTTTTGTGTGTGTGTGTGAATCAGCCTGTAGCATCATTAGAATGTAGAAAATACAAATAAATAACATGTCAATATAGAGTGAAATTATTTTTGTGTGTGGTACGGTACAGTGTAATGGAACTCCAAGGAAGGAGGGAATCACAGGATAGCCATAGAATATTCTGGAACACAAATCAGAGTTTGACACGCAAGTAGAATTTAAGAGAGTACTGTTTTGAGATGGAGTCCTGCCTTCCTTGGTGAGATTTCAAAGGCATATGGTTCTACATAATTGAGTTTAAATCCTGGCTCTCCTCTGAAACTTTAAACAAAGAATTAAAGAATTTGAGCTCCAATATTTGTCATCTAAAAAATGATTCTCATAAAATGTGTTATATTATGAAAATGAATGGGTTGACATATACAGGTTGAGTATTCCTAATCCAAAAATCTGAAATCTGAAATGCTCTTAGAAAACCTTTTTGAACAATGTCATGATGCCATACAAGGAAATTCCATATCTGAACTCGTGATGGTTGCAACCAAAACATGGGCACACAAAGAGTTTTGTATAAAATTGCCTGCTGGCTATGGGTATAAGGTGCATATGAAACATAAATTCATTTTGTATTTAGACTTTGATCCCATCCCCAAGATATTTCATTATCTACATACAAGTGTACAAAAATCCAAAATATTGAAATCTGAAATGCTTCTGTTCCTAAGCATCTCAAATAGTTAATATTCAACCTATATGAGGTTTCTAACATAATTCCTAACAAATAGTTGATATTCAATCATGTGGGTATAGTTTTCCTTTTCTTTCTTTATTTAACCTATAGAAAAGTTTATTTTCTATCCACTGGAATAGGAAAACAGTAATTTACATTGACTTTTAAGTCTAATTATAGATGGAAGTTTATGCTGACACCGAATACCCAAGGGGGATGGGGCATCATAGAGATAAAAAATGATGTAGATTTAAGGGGAGCACACTGATTTTTCCAGTGTTGGAAATCAGCATTTGGAACCTCATGGCATTTGTGAGGTAGTTACTTGGCTGACAACTTGAAGTGGCTCCCTCACTGATAAAACAAACAACGACCCCAAAAGGGTTACAGACATGTAAGTGGGACAGCCTGAATCAGGAGGTACAGCAGACACCGATAGGGTAGATGAGGCAGAGACCCCTCATCCTCATGTAAAGTCTTGTTTTGATGTTGAAGAAGAGAAAAGAGGTGATTGTTTTATTGGTCTGCTCTTCGGGATTGTATGTCTTTAGCTACTGTTGAAGATTTATCCATCAACAGAGTTTTGAGCTGTGATGAGCCTGATGCTAGGCTTTGCAATGCAGGGTCTGTTTCAAGAAATCTGTTCTCTGTGGCTGAGAAAATGTGGCAATGGTAAAAAAAAAAAAAAAAAAAAATACCTTCTTCTGCTGGGTTGTATTGCCTTTTCTGTAGAAATATGGACTAACTGGCTATTGCAGGAGAATCTCCAAACCGTATTTTCTTTGAAACAGGAGGGGAGTTATAACAAACATGGCAAGTGACTGAACATAAATTTTACACATAATTTCTGGTTAGTTAGTAACCAACTATTGCCATTGAGTTTCCATACTTAAGCCAAATGATTCTTTCCATTTCATGGACAGAGGTAATGAGACTTTTGAGGGGCATAGAGATAATCAGTTATTAAAATTCTGTTTTCCCTGCAACATTACAAGGTTCCTATCCTTCCTGTAAAAAGTCCGTACTGTAGAGAACGGTATGGCCATAGGACATAACTGATTATTACCATGGTCTCGATCCAAATCACATCAAAATAAATTTAATTCCAGTCTTCAACAATTTGATTTTATTTGACAGAGAATTATTCTTGTCACTTGTGTGATTTTAACAAACACTAATGATAATTTTGTAGATAGGTATGAAAATGGAAATTTATACATTTTATTAAATATTTTATGAATTTTTCTATGTTTAAACTTCTAATTCTATTTCTATAATCCTGTAAAGTAGATAAGGTTTTATGTTTCTACTCCGCATTTCACAGAAATAATAGAACACATCCTTGGGGCCAATGTATCCACAGAAAAATGTGAATTATAACTCAGACCAAAGGGTCCCAGACCACTTTATAACTAAGATTTTCCTAATGTTTATTAATATTCCAAGATTATTCAACTGCTTAAAGATATTAACAGCTAAGATTTGCATTATGGTTATTTGTTGAGCAATATTCTGAGAATTTTATATACAACAGTGATTTAACTGGGCTGGGGATATAGCTCAGTGGCACAAGCACCTGGCTGGCAAGTGCAAGGTCTTGAGTTTGATTCCTGCTACCAAAAAAAAAAAAAAAAAGATTTAACCATGTACTATTCATAATATTGTTAGGAAATAGATGCTACATACTTCTCAGTATTGATGAGAAAAGAAAGACACAGAATAGTTAGGCAGCATTTACCAAAACCATCTCTAAGTGTCAGATCTCGGAGACAAACCCAGCAGCCTGGCTCCAGAATCTGTTTTACAACTGTGCTTTACTATTTCTCAAAATAAAAAAAATCACTGCAGTTATTAAGTACATTTTAATAAGCATTTTCAGTACATTTTTATTTAGAAAACTGTTTTTAGAAGTTAAATTAAATCTGCTTTCAAATAACCTGTAAATTGAATTCCTTGCTTGATAAGCTAACAGTTCTGGAGCAGCTGAGATAAATCCAGTTTAGTGCCCCTTATTATATTTTTCCAGCTTCAAATTATGTCTTCTTTTTATAAAATTTTGCCTTAATTTTCCCCCAAATTTTCTCAGGCTTTGTACCTTCACCAATGTCATCTGGTATATATTCTGATGATGTGAATTAATTTTCAGATTAGCTTCCACAAACCACAACTCAATGGTAAACAGACGCACGAGTGCATGTGATTAAACTCTTACACAGTAAAAGACTATCTTGTCCAGAAAAAAGAGTAGTTGTGTAGCCTGGTGTACACTGGGAGTGCTTCCTGCAGCTTTGTGGACTTATGCTAAATCCTGAAAGGAAGGGGATATCTAGATTTTCAGGATAGATGTGGTGGGTACAGAGGATAGATGCGAGGGTTGCATACCATTCTTCCTGGCTACTCCTGTGACAACCAGACTACTCAAATAAGGGCCAGTGTTGAAACACAGTAGCCAGCTGCAGCCTGTGTTACCCACATCCACCCTAAACTACTTTTTCTTGCCATAAATCAATTTAGAATCTTACAGTTCATATTCTTTTTTAACCTACAGTTGCCTTGTAATTTAGGCTCACATTTAGGCTCACTGTTAACTGAGGCCAAAGCCTGGTTTTCAAATTTTAAAAGGATAAAAATAAACCAGGCAGGATGACACATGGCTATACTGTCTGCCTTAAATGAGGCAGGAAGATCCAAGTATGAATCCAGTCTGGGCCATTTAGTGAGACCCTGTCTCAAAATACAAAAAAAAAAAAAAAAAAAAAAAAGATGGACCGAGAGATGTAACTCAATATGTAGACCCTGGGTTCAATCTCCAGGGTCTTTCCCAAAGATAAAAATAAATAATAAAGTCTGGAACTCAGGAATTGGAGATGTTTCACACACTGAACCAATCAATATGGTGGTAATTTTGCATTTTCCATGATCCTGGGCAATAGGCATGATCAATCTATCCCTGTCTCAAATGGGTCACTGAAGCACACATTTCTAAATTCTGAGATAAATGGATAACTGCAGCAGGTAGAGGTTGACAAATTGTGGAATAAGGATGCATCCACATTGCCAAATGACTTTGTGAAACTATCCCACAAATTGTATGTGCTCCTGGTGGTCCACACTTCTTCATATCATTCCTGGATTTAGATTGGGGCTCTTTTGGCTATTCTGAGTGCCGAGAGTAAGGCAAGTTGGCAGCTTAATTCATTACAATAATTTATGTGTTTAATCTTTCCTTTTAAATGAGCCCTGAGGCTGTGTAACTGGTGCATACAGTATTTATAAATATGATTAATACACTGTCCACTTTCTGGAGTAAGATCAAACAAAACAAGAAAATAACATTAAGTCACCCAAAAGCAGCTGGCCAGACTCTTTGTCAGCTTTTTATGAACAACTGGGCTTTATGTGAGTTGGAAAATCACAGAGATTTGGAACTAAAGGGACCTTTAGGTTTCAGTTGGGCCGAATCTGGCAGTTTGAGAGGCAATTGTCTACCCAAGATGTTTGGAGTGTCAGTCACAAAAACATGATATACGTTGTAATTAGAGCTGTCAGATGAGTATTCTGAACTCCATCCTCATATGGGATTGGGTACTGTGGTACGTGAATGAGATCATATATGTATCATTACTGGCTTTGAGATGCTTAAAGTTTGGGGGATCAGGTGAGATGGGAACAGAGTTTGTATATATTCCCCTATATGGCTGAAAAGCAACAGGATGAAGTAATGATGTGAATTGTACCTAGAAAGATGGACAAAGCCATTTCACTTGCTGAAAGGGCTATAGATGAATATAACCTATACAAAGAGGCAAACAGCAGGTGAGAGAGGAGAGCTCTTACCCAATTTCTGCTTGAGTACAGTGTAAATAAAGTCCCAGTCCTTGTCCCACCACCTTCCCAGCTATGGAAAAATAATTTTGGTTTTGAGTCAGAGGCATCTATTTCATAGTTATCTGGGTTACCACAAGCTGTATTTTCAGCCCCACTAAGAATACAAAAGACCACTGTGGGGGGAAAGATGTGGGAAGAGGAGGGAGGGAAGGTGGATATGAGCCAGGGAAATAACACTTCATCTCCGTCAATCTGATTTCCAAAAACATCTGGTCATCTTCAAGGGAGAAAACTTCAGAGAAAGCCTTGAAGTACACATAATCAAATGTCAACATGCAGATAATACTTCACAAAGCACACATAGCAGATAAAAAGTACACTTTTAATGCCATCATGGATGACCATGGAAAATGTGTTCATAGTCTTCCAAGCTTGTAATAAAAATACATAAACAAATAACATTTTTGTGAACAGGTTACACTGACTTAATGGGGATAGAACTCACAACCTCACAATTGCCAGGCAAGCACTGTGCTGTTGAGCTATAACCCCAACCCTACACTGACTTTTGATAAGGAGGTAGGCACAAAGCTAAGTACTGAAGTTTGAAAGCCACCACTTCAAAATAAGGAAACATTTATATCTAACTGTGGAATTCAGAAAGAGGATACAGATGAAGGGTCCATCTATAAATATAAATGCCCAACATTCAAAAAGCTGACACTAGATTAAAAGACAAGTACTACTTATTTCTCTTGTACAGCTTTCCACTACACCACAATTTTGAGCTTAAAAAAAACCTACAGTAATAATTTGATAAAATAAGACTAATTGCACCTGGTGACTATGAGACTTGCAAAGATTCGTATGCAATGTTGATTCATTTGCTGTAAAATTATAAAGAAATGGCCTTCCGTTACTATACGAAAGCGTTGGCCAGGTAGCAGGGAGTTGTGGGGAGTGGCAAGTTAGCACTTACATATCCCGCAGAAATGCATTTTACATAGCAGAACTGGCTGCAATCGTCTGTTTGAGGGAGTACAATCGAAACATGTTTAAATACAACATCAATAACTGGTTCAGCTTTCAAGGTGCTTAGAAGTTTTGTGAGAATGTGAAACAACAGAATGAAAACATGCAACCTTCATGAAAATCCTCCTCCCCCTTTCATTGGCATTGGGACCTTGGGGATGGCGGCACATGTTGTTCCAGCAGAGGTCATGCTGATGACATTTCTATTGATTTTATTCTCTTTCTCAAAGAAGCAAAGATACAAGCGCTGGGAAAGACCTATTGCCCCCTTCCTCCAATCCCTAGAGTCCTTGCAGAATTGCTTCCAAAGTTCTTTCCTGCTATGCCCAGTCTAGTCTTAAACCAAGAAATGGAATATCCTTCAGTGCCTTTGGAGAGCTCTTTTGGAATTTAATAATCTTCTACTTAGTATATTTTCTTCAAAATAGATTCACTGCAAAAGAAAACTATCTTATTCTTTTTACTAATTTCTCCTAAATTCTTCACTTTTTACAGCCACCAAAAGAGCCTAATTATATTTATGGCTTTATCAACCATCCAAGTGGCAAGTGCAATTTTGTCCATCTCGAATTTTCAACACTTTATTCAGGTAGCTTCTTTGTTACCGTTCCTCTGAGTCATCCGGATCTGCACAACCTAACGAATACCAAATGGTAACCCTTGGGCTGTGACCTGGACAGACCATGGGAGGTAGAAGGGAAGAGGTGCTATATTTGGCACCAGTCCCATTTTTAGTTTCCAGATAAATGCCAAACAAGGACTCCACCTTTTCTCCACACATGATGACTGAGTTGTTCTTGAAAATCTGTGTGTCTTGAAATAAATGTTTTGTTGTAAGAAAGAAAAAAGTCAGTCTTATTAATTTCTTTGTGTTCAAGTGCACCTAGCCTGTCATTAAAGACTGTCTACATATGTGTGTGAGTACTTGTAGTTATATATAGTTATATATTTTGTTTCTTACTAAAGGAACGGTTGAATAGAACTATCTGGTTTAAAGGATGAGCCTGACTGATTACTGTAATTCATAGGGCCTTAATTAGCTGCACAAACCATTAGCTACAATTAGACTATTATAAAACACTTGATGCGCTATGTCAACCATGGGGCCTCATTTATTCTTGTGGCAGGGATCAGGAAGGGGGAAGGCAGGCATACTATATGGCCAAGCATGCTAATAAAGAATGATTTTTGATTTAAGATGTTGCCGATAGTGCCTCAAAATTAATCTCAATAGCTGTCTAATTTGTGTCGGTGGATGGTATATTTATTGTAAAATGACACCGAAGCTAAATGAGTTACCTGAAGCAGGAGCGTTAATGTCAGTGCCTGGAGATTCAACTCCATATGCTGGGATGCAGTGAGAGACTGGTGTCGAGAGCTCCCAGCGGACCACTTGGCCTCATCTGTCTCAGAAAACTCAGCAACCTGACTTGCACTTTATGATCCTTAAGTAATAATAATAAAAGAGAAAGAGGGTGAAACGGAGAGACACTATCTGGGACAGAAAGAGACAGAGAAACAAGCAAAGAAAGAGAATAAAGAAACTGCAGAGAGGCATTGTGATAATACGTGCTTCTTAGAGCAAAGCTTATTTCTAGATAATTATGGAAATAAAGAACCTTTTCCAGGTTCTCCATTAAAGAAGAAGAAATGAAAGGGATATGCTAATGGGTAACAGTCTCCCTGGAGGCAGAAGTAGCAAAGGAAACAATGTCTTCTACTCTAAGACCATTTGATAGTAATATTTCACATTTACATAGAACTGTGAAGCTTCAAATTTCATTCCTGTTCTTTAGAACTCTCCAGCAAGTGTGGGAGTCAGCAGCTGATTCATGAGCAGGGAAAAAAAAAGCCTTCTCCAAACTTGCCTTATCAGTTATACAGAGCGACAGGACTAAAATGCAGATTTAAAATGTCACTCTTTCCAGAATCATATATTTTCAGAATGCTTTCCAGCCTGTCAAATCTTTAGAATTCTAGAACAGGGTGGGAGGAAAGGAAGGAGTAAGGAGGAGAGGTTTCTTGGTTTTCCTTGTATTTTGTTGATTAGAAGCTAGGAGTGATGGTGCAGCTAAGAAATCCGTATTCTCCTGAATCTTCCTAGACAAATATTATTATCAAATGTATTTGGAAATATGCTGCTATATTAGTGGATCTTGTCTGAAATGTGGGCACTGATAAAATTCATTGAGTGGCTAAACTCGTTCAGCAATTCCAGTTCAGCAGATATAAGGTTTGAGAATTTGCATTTCTAACAAATCCCAGGTAATACTTAAGCGACTGATCTAATAACCAGAATTTGAGACCCATTAGCCTAAACCAATAATTCTGGACACTAGCTATGTATTAGCACCACCTCGAAATCATTTACAAAATAAAATCCTAGATTGGTCCTCTGTGCAATTAGTCAAGAACTCTGGGGTGGAACTCAAGTACTGGTGTCTGCGGTTTGTAAGCTCCTCCAGGTGATTCCAATGTGCAATCAGGGTTGAGAACAGCCTTTAGCCAAGCTATCTTCAGTTAATACATTTGAATTAGTGTTGATTAAAGGCAAGCCATGTATTAGTGCCCTCTACATAATGACCCATATCATAAATTACTGCTTAAATTTAGTTACAGAGATTTTTAAATTATTATTTTTGCTGACCTAATAAGTATGCTTTTTTTGACAGAAAATAAAAATTAATAGAATTCAAAATGTCAGCCCAGACTTCTGAAATGGGCTTTTTGAGCAAAATATAAAGTTTTTCCTAACATTTTGGTCAATGAGACATTTGCATTAGAATATCCCCTGGCAGTTTCAAACGCAGACCCATGAGTCGTGTCTCAAACCATCTGAATCAGAATCCGCGAGCTATGGACCAAGAGTCTGCATTTTAAGAAGTTCCCTAAATCACACTATTGCTTTGTATGCCGACTGCTGAAATTTGACAAAGTTAAACTCTAAACACTTCATTCTTTTTGTATGTTTCAGTTTCCTGTTGTGCAATTTTATCTTTAGTATCCCTGGGCTATTTCCAGTCTGAGGTATCCCCGAAGATGTTCTCTTTTACTACTAAAAATGGGCCTTATGAATAATCTAAGCTTAGCTCCTTTTTGTCATACGTTCCAGAGAACTTGTTGAAATCAGGCTAGCTACTGTAACAAACTCCAGCATGTATAATAATTCAACTACAATGAAAATTATTCCATTTTAATGGTTCAATCAGATTTTCCTTGTTAGCCTAAAGTTTTCCTCCACTCATGATTCAGTGACTGAAGTCCATTATAATATGTAGTGAAACCACCCCTCAGTGCCTCTGTGTTATCTTCACCCAAGTGGAAGGAGGGTCAAGGGTAGACAGAGGAGTGGGAGACGACACCTACTTACACGCCTTGGCCCACAAATGGCACCTACACTTCCGCTCCTATTCCGTGGGTCAGAACTCAGCACATGCACCACTCAGCTATAGTAGGAGCTGAGAAACTTCCCGTCATTCTCCGTCTAATATGGGTAGGTAGATTGGTTAATGAACAGCTCTCAGTTTTGGCCACGAGCAGTGACTTAGAGGATATTAAATACAATTGGGAGAACAAGGCCAACACACCAGAAGAGGGTGTGGGTGAGGGGTGAAAAGCAAGAGAGAAAGAAAATAACTCAGATATAATTTTCACCTCCAGAAATAATCATGTCTGATGCTAGAGCTACCCTTGAACCTCATAGTCACATGAACCACCGTGCCATTTACTACATAAGCTGAGCTGGATATCTTTTGTATTACTAAAAAGACAGCTAATGAAATATGAGAAATAAATAGTGTTCTAGGAAAGTGACATAGAGGAAGAGTCAATGATATGAAATCATAGTCAATTATTTACCATTTCTTTTACCTCATTCTGCTGCTAATTATGGTTAGTGCTCTTTAAGGCAAAACCATTCAGCATTGTCTATGTTTTTATTAGTACATGTTTGCAATACTAAATACATTCATGTACATGTACATATAGCACATTAATCTGTTTCACTTTCTCTTCTCTTCTACTCCTTTCCCTCCACTTCATGTCTAGATCCCCTTTCCATCTGCAAAAGAACTACATCTATATTTCCTATTATCTTTCATTGTGCGTTTTAAATTACATATACATTGTTTCTCACATAAGAGAAGCCATGTACTATTTGACCTTTTGTGTCTGATTTATTTAGTATTATTGTCTCAAAGTACATTCATTTTCCTACAAATGACTCCCAGTCCTTCCTTATGATTGAGTAGTGCTCCACTGTGTATACCATATATGCCATAGTTTCTTTATCCATCTGTTGATGGGCCTATAGCCTGTTTCGAATGTCTCTTCAAAGTCTGTGTCAATATAAATTCAAATTTTCCTCCACCCTTGTTAAATCACTGAAACAATAAGCCAAACAGCCAAGGGAATGATGTGCTAAATTTCTTTGCATCTCAAATGTAGTTGTGATCTCAGGACTAAAATAGACATCAGAACTAGAGAGAAGATATGGAGACGAATAATGGTGAGGTTGAAGGAAGTGTTAATTGATAATACTGAGATACCTAAGGAATGCTAGCACAGGAAAGAGAGAGACTTGTGGAAGAGGGTGGTATTTTTGGACTCCAGAAGTTCACGAAAGGGATGGTTGATATCTCACCTCCAATTCCAAGCCATTAATGGACAATGGTGAAAGCCAGATGCCAAATCAGGGACCAAAGGGAGCAATGCAATGTGTCAAACATGAGCCCTGGCTTCAGGCCTGTAATCCCAGCACTGTGGGAGGATGAGGTACGAGGATCGCAATCCAAGTCCAGCCTGGACAATGTAGCAATTTAGGGAGATCCTGTCTCAAAAGAAAAAAAAAGAAAGAAAAAAGAGAAAGAAAGAAAGAAAGAAAGAAAGAAAGAAAGAAAGAAAGAAAGAAGGGCTAGAGATATAGTTCAGTCCAAAGGCCCTTTATTCAATCTCTAGTACCACAAAAAATGTAGACATAAAGGGAAGGCAGAATATCAAAATCACTTCTAGTAATACATGTGTCTTTTGTTTGAAAAAGATTCTTTGTCCTGACATAATACTTTAATGATGTTTCTGATAAAAAGGCAAAATTTGGAGAATAAGAGGCAGTTAGATTCATAAAAAAGAATTAAAAATTTTAATATTGGGTGAATAAATCATTGGCATTTATAACATTTATTAAACCATATCCAGATCCCTTTTCATCTCAGGTTGGGAAAATATCTTTGATGGGGGTGCTCTTCTGATGTCTGCCAACTTCAGTAAGCCCTGCAAGCACCCACATGACCTTTAAGAGGAACTCCTCTCTCCTAATCCAAACCACTCCACAGAGAAATTGGATATAATGTCTTTTTTCCCTTTCTCTCAGAATAGATTCTATATTAAATAAGTATTATGTACATATATAAAACATATTACATACGAAATATGGAGTATAGATTATATTTTAATACTTGTTTAATTGATACAAACAGCAGTAGAGAGGTCATCACTGGAGATGCAATTCTGGGATGGGCACATATGTCTCTTTCTGCAGGATCTGTGTGCTGAAGAATAAATAGGGGCACAGGTCCTTGAGTATGTGTACTCTAAAGATATGATTTATAAATAGATTTCAAAATATTAAATATATATATATATATATATATATATATATATATATATCTCATCACCTTGGTCATCTTACATGTCATAATACAGATTAGTATGAGTTTGAGACACAGAATTGTTATTAGAAAGTATTAAAAAAGTGTTTTGGGGAAGATAATTCAAAGAAATCAAAATTAGGAAAAAATTCGGAGCCTATCTGGTTTTCTACCCATCTTTATCACTGAATAAATTAAGGTTTCAAACACTGAGTGGCTGTATGCCTTAGTGTCTATAATAGTAAAATCATGGCACGGTACCTAACACTAAAGTCACTGATGATCTGCTGACAGACTGATTTCACAGAGGTGCCCTAGAAGAGGGGAAAAAATTTCTAGATCTCCTATCCCTTCTACTGACCAATTTGTATTTATATATACCCCAGAAACTTAGTGATTCCTGATTTCTATATTAATAAAAAATAATATACAAATCATAATTCAAGAAAGCATGCTAAAGTGTAATCTTTTTTTGTTTGTTTTACACATGGGTATGTGACGCAATTTATTTAAATCACAAATTAACCTCGTGTATGCAGAAAATTTAGTTACAAAAAACCTATTAGGACTCTAGTGATTCTGTAAAATTCAGGTAGTACTGGAAATGTAGGAAGCAATTTGTATTCTGTGAGGCAACTAAGAAGAAATTCATGTTACAAAATTGTCACTCTCTTAGTAATCTTGTAAATATAAAAGCCACCATACTTAAAGAAATCCCAATTCTGTAATATTTCTTTTTTCCTTTAACTCCCTAAATTGAAAAAACAAAACAAAACAAAACAAGATAGTGTGACGTGTCAAATCAGCCTTAATTTTTGGCCTCTGCCCAGGAATGATGGCACCATTCTATAATTACAGCTAAGAACATAATCTCAACTTCAAGAGATAACATTTAGAAATAATACTCCACTGGAAGAGGACGTCTTAAGCTGTAAATCCAGGTTTATCGAAGGCCACCTCACAAGCATCACACAACGAGGGAGCCTCTGTCGATGAACTACAGAGATATTGCCAAAGATGGGAATTATCGGGATTCTTCTGTGCAGCGCCAGTCGATCTGGCACTTTTAAGTGCTAATACCTGCAGCTTCTGAGCAGAGAAAGGGCAGGTAAAAAAGGCTGGGGGAGGGAAATACTGGTGTTCTTTGTTTGCAAGACTAGGCTCAGTCCTGCCAAGTTCCTTTAATGCAGTATTTTTGCCTCCTCTTGTTCTGAAAGAAAAAAGATCCCTTGGATCCAAATTTATCACAATTGAAATAAAAAATGTAAAAGATCAGTATAAAACATTTAACAGCAACAGTTAATAATGTATATGATAACATATTGCACTAATATATTGACAAATGTGGCAATAAAGTATTAATGTGATTATGTATCATCAAATATATCAGCCATTCATCGTCCCTTCCGCTCCGGTTTAAAAACAAAGCAAATCCTGAGACTCCACTAAAGTGGAGACAAAATCTCCAAGAGTGATTTCAATTAAGCACATCTCTGAGAAACTCTACCCACAAGTTCCTAAGGAGACAGCTTGTCAGTTTGAGTATGACGAAGTACCTTTAGGAGTGGTAACAAAAGCCACAAGAAAATGACTTCTATATTTCAGTCCAAATCTGGAAATCACATCTGACCAGCCTTGGGAAAACCGAGATGTCAGTAGCTTGTTTTTCTCAGCCCTTTCTTCCTATTTGGGGCCTTTTCTCTTCATCTTTATAGTTACAATGCGTGATGGTCAGTATTATGTGTCAACTTAGCTGGGTGACAGACTCCAGCTAAAAAATTTGAGCACTCACCCAGGTTTTGCCGTGAAAGTATTTTGAAGATATGATTAAAGTTCACAATCAGTTGACTTTAAGCAGAGGCAATTGTCCTAGGTGATCTGGCAGCCTGATTCCATCGGTGCTGATGGAGGCTTTCTTAAAGAAGCAGACTTTTTGCCTGTGGTCTACAGTGCTGGGACTTGCTTGACAGTTCCAGCTTGCCCTTCTTCAATGCCTGCTCTGCCCGTGTGTGGCTGGCTTGGCCAGCCCTACCTCCAGGCGAGCCAGTCCCTGTAACAAATCTCTTAAATTGCCTCTCCTAATTTTTGTTGCTGTTTTGGAAGACCTGAAACTTCAACAGGTTTCAAGCCTTTATGGAACCCACATAGTGTAACATAAAAGAGAGAGGACCCTTTGATAATAAAAATTTCTGTCTTCTCATAGTATTCTTATTTTTTCAAAATGTAGTCAAGACCAGGCATGATGGCTCACACCTCCAATCCCAGCACTCAAGAGGCTGAGGCAGGAGGATCACCGTGAATTCAAGGCCAGCCTGGCCTACAGAGTGAACTCAAGACCAGCCTGAACTACACAGAGAGACTCTGTCTCAAAACATCAAAAACAAAACAAAACAAAAATATTATCAAAATGATGTGAAGAAGGTCATCAGAATATGGGAAAGAAGGAACCAGGCTTAGTGTCAAAAATAATTTTAAAAATTTTATGAAGCCTTCATAATCTTTATTTTTACTTGATATTGGGCAAATATTTTCCCCAACCCTAATCTGAGTATAAGTGGCTGCTTCTTGGTCTTTTCAAATATAATGCTTCAAGAACAGTAATAATTCCTATCAATTATCTTTGCAAAGTGCTGTCATAAACATTGTTTGTACAATTGCTATATTTTTGGGTTCTTATTTCAGGAGAACCGTAACTCACGGTGATTCAGTTTTGCCCAAAGCCTCACCCAGAATTAGTGACGGAGGCAAACTAAACTGAAATCTTATGTTTGGTGCTTTCCACAGAAATTCTCCTTGTGGACACGGCTCTTAGAATAGGGTCTTAGTGGATTTACTTTCCTCCTGAGTTCTGCAATCAAAAGTGAGCGGGGGGCTTTAATCCAGGGATTTTTTAGCATTAGTTAGCATAAATTTTAAACCATTTGTTTGGTTTTTGTTGGACTAGCACAGTCATCAAGCTTGATGCAACTCATACATGGTGAGGCTGATTGCCCCGCCAGTAATCATCGCATAATCCTTGTTATTGCTTTTATCCTTCTGACAGCGATGCTTCCTTCAGAAGATCTGGAACCAAGAGTTTATAATGTTGAAGACATTTGCTGAGGTCTTTATTTCACTTTTGAAATGACCTGATGATCACTGCTTTATTCCACGGAGCCAACAAAGAGACATCCTACCAACATGAGTTTGACTTGAATAATTTGTGGTTTGTTTTCCCTATGCTTAGAACATGAATAGGACTTCTCAGGAGTTAAAAGAGAAAAATTCCAGACAAGAGTAACTTATTTAGCTCAGTAAATGAAGGGGATAGAAGTAACTTAAGTATATATTTTACATATGTAAACATTTATTATCAAATCAAAAGAAGCACATTTTTATTATTTTCATTGAATTTTATTCAACTGTAATACAACTTTTTGTTTAACAGAACCAAAATTATCATAGACTTTATTAGTAATAGAAAAATTTTAACATAGTACTATTAGGAATGTGACATACAAAACTGCAGATATTTCATGCAAGAGAGATGGCCAGAGCATATTTCATATCTTCTGTATTTTAGATGCAAAACTTATGCAGAAATTTTTTTGGCTCATGTCATGTTTAAGTCATATGAGAAAATAGGTCTACAGAGGTTTTTACCCAAGTTACTATTCAACAATGCTGTCACTAGTACAGACTTGCTTCTTTTCTCCAAGTAGCCTGACTTCAGAAATAGATAAAATTTGTATTTTTCCCATTATGAGATCTTGATTAAGCTATTAAACATTTCCTTCTCTCCATTCTCTATATCTGTAAAGTTAGAAAAATGTTAATACCCACTTCACGGGCAACTGAACTTAATTAAGGACCAATGTGTGACAAGGGTTTATTATAGAGCAGTGATGGCGAAACTTTTAGAGCTTTCAACGATACAAACAGCCCACTGTGACACGTGTGCCATAGTTTCACCAACACTGTTATAGAGTATGGTATTTCTTAAGAGTTTGTATATTGCAGCTCTTAAGATATTTCTTTGTCTTACTGTGCCAGGCTACCTCAGATACTTGTAGACACTTACTGAATCCAACAAATACAATTATTTTATTGGCCACATTTTCATATCAGTAACGTCCATGTCCTTGATACTCTCAGGTTAGTGGTGTGAACCTATGGCATGCATGCCAAAATGGGCTGTTTGTATCATTGAAAGCTCTAAAAGGTTCACCATCACTGCTCTGGGTGGTCATTTATAAGCTGAGACTATTCTTTCTTTCTATCCATTGCATGCTGAAAGTTATGGTTTATATCTAGATGTCCCCGCAAAGCCTCATGCACTCATAGATGGGGTTTTGAGGAGGTGATTGGATCATTGTGGCTTGATGCTTATCAATGCATAAGTCCACTGATGAGTTTATATGCAGCTAAATATGTTGGGAGGTGAAGCCTGGTTGAAGGACATGGGTCATGGGTGTAGCCTGGAAGGGTCCATCTTCGTCCCCCCTTGATTTCTCTCTGCTTCCTGCCTGCCACGCCAACTATGGACTAGAATGACTACAAACTGTGAGGCAAAGTAAACTTTCCTCCTTCAATTTGTGGGTGTCAGGTATCGTGTCTCAGTGATGAGAAAGCAACTAATACACTGAAGTAAAGAAGAGAGGTCTTGAGTTAGATGCATGAATATAGCAATTATGCAATGAATGACACTCAGTTTCAGATCTAATAGGAGCTCAGTAAGTATTTGTGTATACAAATCAATAAATGGAAGGTGTTACAATTATCTCTTAGCCCATGTCTTAATATAATTTCACAGTATGTCTTTTTATATCAGAAGCTTGGCACATGGCAGGCCTTTAATTAATGTAGACTGAATGACTGAATGATTGAATTAATGAAATTAATTAATGCATGGCATCTGTAGTTTTCTCTCCCTTGTAACTATCCTTAGAAAAGTACTAAACAAATAAATACAAGTTCTTAAGCAGGAAAAGAAAATCAAGTGTTCAATTGATGCCTTCTATGAACTCAATCTGTTTCAAGACTGACTTTAGAGAACTTCAGCAAAGAGTTTATGAAGGTTGAAGCAAAATAATTAGGCAAATATTTCTCTGATTTCCTTCCTTCCTTCCTTCCCTCCTTCCTTCCTTCCTTCCCTCCCTCCCTTCTCTCTCTCTCTCCCTCTCTCACTTTCTCTCTCTCTCTGAACTAGATATTGAACCCAGGGCCTTCACACTGAGCCACATCCTCAGCCCTCTTTTAATTTTTTATTTTGAAGCAGGGTCTTGCAAGTCATCAGTTTGGCTGGGCTGGGCCCAAACTTGCAATCCTCCTGCCTCATCCTCCCAGAGGGCTGGGATTGCAGGTGTGTACCACCGTGCCTAACAAGCCCTTTGTTTTAAAGCATTCAGTTTAGTTGAATGTGACTATAAACTATAGTCCTCCATCAGTTTGTCTTCACTGGAAACATTCAAGTGGTCCAAATTCTACCATGAGGAATAGTTTTAAAAAGTTTGACCAATGGCAGAAGGCACTAGGTTATCATCATCCATAGAACATTTCATGGTAATGAGTGGATGCATTAGAAATATTATATAAAATTATTTAATCCTGCTCTACTTCGTTATTGGTGATCCTGCCACAGAGAGCAACTAAGGCCCTTATCTTAGCACAGAGTATGTGTGTAGGCACTGAAATTGAAAGCATCTTTTATGTTTTTGGTTCTTAATGTGCCCTTCATTCTTTGCTACTAAAATTTGCCTCTGTCACCATCAATACAATTGAAAAAGTGTATGATCTCTCCAAAGAATAGATTGAACCAAAATTCTTCATATTTTGTTTTTACACCAATGCTATCATCAGTATTGTTCAGGATAGACAAAAGACTAGTAATATAATTTAAAGGAACTCAAAGGATTTCATGTTTAGGAATATGTTCCTACTACCAGACAACACAAACATCACTGCAAAGAAAAAAGAAAGTTATACAAAGTCCCTCAGTTTTTAAAGGCTTCCTAGGTCAAGCAGATCCTCCTGTTGAGAGGCAGCTGCTCTAAGGGGGGTTAACACCTCAAGCCATTATCAAGCATTAACACACCAGCCAAAATTGTTTCTGCCAGTGCTTTCCACTGTGGGGACTTTAAGAAAAGAACAGAGCCTCCTAGGAGGGCAAGGCAGAATAAGTACTAGTGATGGGGATCCTAAGGAGGGCAGTAAGTGTGCTGGATGCTGACTGGGTGGAGACATTCGGAAGACTTTTGCCTAGTTTGTAATTATGCTGAGAACTGGCCGCACTCTTAAGACTGTCCTTGGCCTCTTAGAAGGAGAGTGAATGAGTCACATCTTAAACATAAGCTTTTAGAACACAAAATCATGTGTTTCCTAGGCTTAGCCTTTCCACGATTCTAAATAAGAACTTGGATTTCATCTGCACAGTAAAATAAGAAAAAAGTTTAGTGTGGAGCTGAGACAAGTGACTAAGAATGCCACAAATATATTTACTGAATGAGAAGAGGAAATAAAAAAGTAAATTTGGCCAAAGGATATTTTAGTGACTTTGCTTAGAACAAATAATGGATGTGAAATATTAGCTAGCCAGAATTATCTGGATAATTAATTCTGTTTTCCACTTAATTTGTCAGTGCATACAGAGCCTAAGGGTGGGTACACTTGGAGTCTCAGTGATCCAGTTTGAATGTCTTCTTTGATCAAATTCTCTGAATAATTACTCAAGTCTCCAACTCCTTCTGGCCTGCATACACATCCTCTGTACTCCTCTTGGGAACAACTATCACACTGAAGCCCTTTTCTATCAGTTTTCTTCTCATCAAGAGAAAGTAGAAGGCAAAGCATAGCTAGTAGTTTAGGGAGACTTTTTCAGAGATTTTTTTTTAGCCAAATGCTTCTTATTTCTTGAACTCTGTCTCAGTTTTCCAAACCAACATCAAACCTCCCATTTAGGACCAGGGTAGACACTACGGTAGAAATCACTGAGGGCTCCTTGGAGGAGCAGAACCATCAGGCTCTTGCTTTATTGAGATATGCAACTCCAGAGCAGGAACTCAAAAGAAGGGTTCCTTGCTTCAAAAAGGAATTTATTAGAGGGAATGGAGAATGAGTTAAGAAAAAGTGAAGTTATTACAGCCATTGAATAACTCAAAGAACAATAGTATTGGAAGAACATTTTATGAAATATTTTATTGCTGCCCCACCAGACTTCACGCAAATTCACCATTTGTTTCTCAATGTGTCTCTGTCTTTGAAACCTCGTAGCACCGCAGCACTGAGCCTCAAGCAGCTGCAGTGTCCATTAGCTCAGAACTACCAATTCCAGAGGTGGAAACAACTGGGTTGAGTTCCACTCTGGGTCATGTCATTTCCTCTGAATGCCCTAATATTGGTCTGCATTTAACACATTTATAACTCTATGATGTTTTGTGCCCTTATTTTCAAAACCATGAGCATCCAGAGGACTGTTGGCAAAAATTAGTTTTCTAATGTACCAGGACTGTACATGCATTCTAGTTACATGGAGATGATGGTGCCTTCTGGGTTCTGTTCTACATGCAGTGAATGCTCAATAAACTGAACTGATGAGTAATGAGTGACTTAATTGAGTAGGCCTTTGATGGCCTGCAAGAGTATTCCACTCTTAGCTCCTTTACCAGTGTTATCTTGTAAACAAACCAGGCAGATCGCTTGTTGCACCATCCCAGGTGCAACCATTCTCAAAGACTATGAGGTATGCAGTGCTCTCAGGAAGGAGGGTTTTGACCTGAATCAATTCACTTTAGCAAAAGTGTATGAGTTCTGCCACAAGAAGGAGAGGAATTTAAGAGATTTATTGGGAGTATATATTTTTCTCTTTTTATTCAGGTCTTGGTCTGATTCACCAGTAGTAGTATATCTACTACCTGCTCAGTATTGTGAAAAACTCTACGAGAGGGCAAATTTATTATAATTTGATAACTCTGTACTCCAAGAAGTTAATGCCACCAAGGCAATTATTGAAAGGTAGTAGCGTGAAAAATAATAGACAACCTATTGGTTTTTAAATTTAGGGCATATCTAGGATTCCCTTGCGTCTTCATCAATGTGTAGGATTTTCTGCTCCTTTTCAAGATGCTCCCTCCATAAGTAGGACTCTAGAAGAGTGGTCTCCAGAACAAGACACATGCATGGCAGGAGGTGCAAATAACTATCCCTAGGGATGCAGAAAAGAAACCCTCTCTTTGTAACATTCCAGTTAATAAAAAGAAAGAAAATAAGGCTTAGACTGAGTTACACAAAAAAGGACACAGATATTAAAATGACTCCAGAGATGTATCCTCAAACCTAAGATTATAGCTGCAGTCCAAACGTAGTATCAGTGTTGTGGGCACAAACAGAAATCCCTGTGGCTAGTGCACAATCTTCTGCAGACAGCTAAAAAAGGAGCAATGGGAAGAGGCCAATTAAATATGATAAGAAATAGGCCACAACTTTAAAGTCATAGATGGTTTTTTGAAATATGTCTTTATATCTAATATTATTAACAAAGAACCTTACTCTAAGCAGAGCTCGTCCCTCGAGAGACTAAGAATTCCTTATAAACATGTGAAAATGAATCATCTATAACATCACACCTCTGCAATTTTTCAGCAATAATTTAAATAAAGTTCATTACAAAATTTATTTTGAAATAGTTGTAAATAATAAATATACAGATAAATAAATAAATACACACAAATAAATCTACATATATTGGAAATGCATTCTCAAAATTTTTAAATACTCTATTTTGCTTCCATATAAATGTTAAATTCTTTCTCCTTTACGTGTGATAAGGCATGTTTAACAAACAGCATTACTTACACCACTTTTAATCCTGGTTGCCCCCTGTACGATAATGTTCCATTATGACTTTTTAATCTTGCACAATAAGGACTTTCATTAAAGTGAGCTCAGGTTAGCATTTTTTAACCTGCTCTAAAAATGTTAACATGAGCCACAGTGGGCTACCAGGTCAATAATCTTCCAATTGTCCCAAGCTCCAAATGGCCCATTGAGGCTCTATTTGTTCCAGTCTATTGGTTAAATATGTATTTGTGTGGTTTTCTAAAACATTTAATTATTTACCTAAGTGGCCCTATCAGCTGGTCTACTTGCTAAAGCCAATAGGAGACAGTTGAATGTTAGACCCATTCAATTTAAATACATTTTTAAAAATGAAAACAAATTAAAAGGCAACATCTCTTACCTTTAGCTCTGTTCTCCTCTATCATGTAAACATAAATTGAAGGCACAGGTTTTGCATATTAAAGTCTGTTATAAGAAGCACCTGCAGAAAATCATATTTGCTCCTGCTGTGTGTCAGTGACCATATCCAAGGCATACAATTTCAGTGCAATTTCATTATTTCTTATTCTTTATTTTATATCAAAAGTATTTAGACCATATTATGGAGTCACTTTAGACCTTTAATACTAATTTTTTGGATTCGGTCCTTTTAATTATTTTTATGTACCTACTGATAAAACTAGGACAATCTAATAACAAACGAGCTATTAAAATGTATTAAAATGTATTTAGCCAAGGCATTCACCATAGATATCTATCCTTCCAGCCATCACTTTTCAAACTCCCGACAGAATTTTTATTTTTATGTTAATACATATACACCCACACACAAAAACGTAACACTGAATATTTTAAATATGTCATGTTGAAGTAATCCTGAAATATCCTCCAAAGCAAACCAAGAGGAACCAGTCCCTTGAGCAAAGCACCCTCAGGAACCTAAACCAGTTCCATCCCATGCTAAAAATTCTCACTTATGCTGAAAGAATAAGAGTAAATGGGTTAATAGGCTGGTTGGGTTAAAAACAAAACAAAACAAACAAACAAAACCTCTGACTTTATGTTCCTTTGGAAGTATAATGAGCATTTTATATGTTTTACTTCATCTATTTAGAATGTAAACTCCTTGTAGACAATGACAATACCTTTAGCACATCCTAAGTATTCGATTGACCAAACACGAGGGTGCCATATAACCTACAACTAATGTGCATTCAAAAATTATATATTAGGCTGAGAGAATAATAAATAAAATATGCTACAGTGTTTCCTTACTTCGACAAATATATCTTCATACTAACCTGGAAGATGAGGCAGAATTTAAAATTCTTAGGCTCTGTGCCTAAATATGGAGTCATGCGGAAAGTGGCTGTCAGCTGCCCCCATAAGCCAATTTCCTTTTCTTCCCATTCCCAGTTGGTCCCATGCTGTAAAGAGTTCTCTACACTGCATGCTTGATATTTTGGAAATGTCTCCCTCAAGTATCCCTTTGCTGACCTTTAGGTCTAGGGATTTCCACACCCAAGATAGCAACCACCTTTGGGAGCAATGAACCTAGGAAAGGGACAATTCAGTCCCTAGAGGCAGATTCATGGCCATTCAGAAAAGGAATTCTGGGGTACACAGAATCCAGAGCAGGGTTAGAAGGGAGAAGATACTCCTCCCTGAAGGGATGACTCATTAGCACTTTGGGACTCCGTGTCCTTGGTCAGGTCTGGTCTGCTATTCATTTGCATCTTTCCTGGTGTTTAGCACAGAGACTAGAAAAGCACTGCTTGGTAAATATTGATTGATTGGTGGGTATAGGATAATGTTATTTTTTCGTCAAACCACCACTCTGGAGAATGAAGCTCTTTAGATACATATTACATTGATTAAACTCTCCACAATCAATCGGCTAATGAAATTTAAAAAAATTACCTTTATCTTTTTGTTATATGTTAGCCTAAAATCATGGTTTATCTTTAGAATAGAATTGCAAATATCATATAGAAAATTCAGAAATTAACAAAATCACCTATATTTCAAGTTTATATCAATATTGACTGCTTGGGAACTTTGGAATATCAGTGTTATGACCAGGACACTTAGGTGGCTAGAAGAGGCTGTGCCACTCAATGACTGAGGGTTTGTCTGATGTAACTCCCACCATATTGATTATAATGGGATTGCCTTTACATCCCTTTATAGACAGATTCTTAAAAGGATTAAAATAGCCACTAAACCATGAAATCACCATTGAAAAAGTTATTGGATTTTATCATATGTTTATCTAAAAAAAACTTGAAAATTTCAAACTTATCTCTTTTCTCTGTTTGGTCTAGCATCTACCTTGGACATTTTGCAAAAGCATTTTTGTAAATGTGATTTGCAATTTTGGACACTGTATACTTCCTTTACAAGAAATCGCCAACATTTTTTTCTTTTAGTCTGATTCTCTGTGCTCCTGTTTTTACTCAATTTTAGTCAAAACCCAGAATGAGAGAGATGTGAGAAAATTTCAAGCTAACTCTTCATGAAAAAGTCAAAATGGATTATTCAAACAGCAAAAATTGCATCGATTTGGATTTGATGTCTTTAAATCAATAGTTGAATTTTTATGTTTTATAGCATTAGCATATTATAGATATGTCATGGAAAATAATTAATATCAATTTCCAGGAATCTCAAATAATTAGGAACTTTGTGAATGATGAATTATAATTATGTTTAGATTTACATTTCTAAGCCTGGTAATAAGGCAGTGGACAAATCAATAAAACACTAACACATGTCTGTGGAATGCCTGAAAGATACCATAAAGAATTACACTGTCCTCGAAAGATATTTAAATAGAATAGGAACTTATAAATTACATAGGAATAAAACATAAACACATGAAATGTGAAGAACAGAACAATATTTAACTGTTGCTACAAACCAAGTAGGCTATATTAGTCTTTTACTCTAGTAAGTTGTTATGCTTCTAGTTGAACCATGACATATTTCAATTTATCTAACAGAAAAGCCCATTATAGTAGCATTTATGTAAAAACTCATATCTTGATTAGATGTGTTAGCACATTACTATTCTGCTTGAACCTCATTCCTGCATGCACACTTTCAAAAAGACTTGAATTTTCTAATGGCGGTAGTATCGTTATAATCTCTTCAGAAATGTTTAGTTTTTGAAATAGGAGTATGCATAAGTGTGATGCATTCATTACCTGTTTTCCCCTCTAAAGAGTATTTTCCCTCTAAGAATATGAACAGCATTTCTTTCCCACATAACATTATTTAAAAGCCTCTAATGATATATACATGAGGAAATTTCTTAAGGATTAAAAATAAAAGGGATCATTTCCAGACTTTTAAAAAACGTGTCATTGGTTTCTGATTTCTTAATGACACATGTCTCTTCTCCCCGTTGTTGTGGCTTTGTCTGCACCTTGCTTCCTCTTCCTTCTCTGCAGCACAGTAATAGTTATCAGGTCTCCTACACTCCCTGGCATCTGAAAGAGACATTTCATTCTTTCTTTCTCTCATCATCTCAGGAAGCTCTAGCATTTGACCATTTTCTCACATTTTCCCCAGGGATGCTGAAGGAAACAGGAGGATGAGCTGGTTTTGTGTTCTGTTGCCTGCAAGTGTGGCATATCCCTTTCCGGCAAAGAGAATGAGTAGAAAGATAAGTGAAATGTCAGGATAAGTTGCTACTTAACTCAGGTCTTTTGCTGGAGGGAGGGGCCCAGAGAATATGGGCATTCACAGGCTCTGAATCTTTGAGGAGGTTTATGCAAACCTTTATACAGTTTTTCCATTGCTTAGTTAAAACTGTTAATGATATGTACATCCTGCATATGAATGGAAAGAATTCATACTCTTATTTTGGCTTCTGGTAGGAATGGTTTTAGAGTTTCCCAGGTCATAGAGAATATATTTGATGGAGATCAATGTGGCTCTCACTTGTGACCAAAAAATATCTTTCGTTTGTCTCTTGATCTACTAACAAATAAATCGGTGATCCCCCATTTACATGGCATAACTCGGCTCCAAGTGCCAGCACCAGCTAAAACCCAGCATTTGCTCACAATTAGCAAGCTCTTCTTCCCTGCCTTACAACTGTAAGAGCTCATCTTACAGAACCCACTGCTGTGATTTTTCCCATGTTCTTTTCTGAACACTAGTTCCAGGGACACTAATTTACCACAGCCTCCAAGTAATTTGATCATTCTCTAGATAAAATATTCCCTTTATGGATATGACTTTTTAGTATTAACATTAAGAAAATTAAAGCAGTATTTCTATCTCCTATACATGCAAAGGCAAAGAATGAAGTTCTCCATGTGGCCTTGCCCATTGGTAAATAGGTGGAGATCACGAAATGGGATTTCTAGGCTATCAAATTTCTTACAGCCAAAACTTACCTGTGGAAGTCCAAAGTATCAAGTATCAGACTTTGAGTTATTGTGCTATTTGGATAAGACATACTATTATAATGAAATCATGTTAATCAGCAAGTAACTTATTAACTTTGGTATAATTCAGCAAATTAACATTGATGTGTTAAAAATACACCTATTTTCTAATATGACCAATAAAACAGAGGAAATTGAGACTGCCTACTTCACACCTGAGATACTGAACAACCCAGAAGTCACCAACTAGGATACAGAGGCAAATCCTGGGTGCCCACCCAGGACAAATTGTAGGAGTTAGAAGAAGAGATCTATATTATCTTCAACCCAATAAAATGGGTTGAATAAAAAACCCAAAATAAAGTGGATATTGATCTTCAAAGAAAGACAGTTTAGAAATATTTCATTTGTGCATTAAAGTGAAAATCTATAATATACAACATTAGATGTTCTAATTCTGAAAGCAAAATTAAGACATCTTTATTAGTTAGGTAATTTCACAATGGTGTCATACTCAAGTAGAGCATAAATGATGTTTCAATGAAGATCGAAGGCCAAATATTTATGTAATGAGAGAGTGAAAATGGTGACCTGCGGTGGCTTAACTTTATCCTTGGACTACTTCCTTCAAGGGATTTATAATCTAAAGGGAGAAGACAAAATTTGTTGAAGATAAACTGTAATGCGAAGCAGAAAGGAATGTGGTATTTCAGATAATTTTTCTTTAAATATACAGAATTCTTTTTTTTCTAGGAATTTTTACAGAAACTCAACGTGCTAAATCAAAGCCTGCTTGGGGATGGCTGGCCCATGCGTCCTTCTTTTGTTCTCCAGTTAAACCCTTAATGTATTTTGATGCTCCTATGTCTTCCCCAATCTAATTTGAAATGCAGATTTAAGACTGCATTTTTTTTTCAGAAGAGGATAAATAAATAAATTTGGGTTTACCTGGGGAAGAAAAAAAACAGTTATAACAATGTACACCAAGAACCTGGGGGACTGGTTAGACTTTCATTAGCAGCTAAGTGTCAGCTTCCATCTTTCTTTTCTCCTTTTGTGTTCCCCATTCGCAGAAGTGTATTCTAAGGTTACCTTCCTTGCAAGCCCCCAGGGTTACTACTACTTATCTGATATTTAGTGGTATTTAAATTATGATTGAACTTTCAATATTTCAAGATTGCCTCCCTAACTAGAATTTGATATTCAAGAAGGCTTCAATGATACCAATAATTCAGTCAGCTATGTACTTTGAATTTGATGTTTGGACATGTGAGTTGAAAATTAATTTTATGTCCCTTCCATTTGCTAAAGGGAACTCCTGAAAGAGCATCCTGATAATTAAATTTATAGGACATATCATAGCTTATGAAATTATTAGAAAATAATATTGACGTTAAGATAATTTAGGATAGATAGCCTACACTTTATATCCATTATACACAATTTGTGCGAATGATTCCAATTGGGGAATATTTCCAACATAGATTTGAGCTATGAATTAAGCTTGCTGTCAGTTGTGTGAAAGTCTTTCCCAAGTCCATGCTGCAGCAACTTACGAGAGGACCAACTTATAATGAAGTCCCAGTACTGCTGCTTCGTGTCCTCCAGGAATTCAGATCCTGGACAGAGGCCATTATCTTCCTGAACTATCACCCAATGTTTGGAGCAGAAGGTTCAGAGCACATGAATAATGCCAAACTAGTTGGGAAGCACCTGTGTTCCCAAGCTTACCAATTCCCACATGCCTCCCTGTCTACCTGTGTGGCAGCGCTGCCTCAGAAGCCAATTATTTCAGAAGGCTTTTGTTTTGCAGTAAGGCAGGTTTGCTGACTGCTGCACATTAATTCCTACCTGTAGAAATAATGGCCACCTGGCTGGTTGTGCCTACAAATGTCAGTCCACAGGAAAACAACTCTAATACACACTGTTAAGGAGAAATGAAAGTAAAGCTCATATTGGACCTGATTTGACAGTGATTATGATTCAGCCTAGTGTAAGTCTTTATAGTAATACAGTTTGGCTTGCTTCGGTGCAGAAACAACATGTACCGTGAGAACTCTAGCAACGAACAGTTGGCAAAGGCAAAGATCTATGCTTAATGCCCATGAAAAAAAAAGGGGGGCCTTAGCTCCAATAATATCCTAGAAAGGATGCCCATAGAGAGAGGGAGGAAGTTTTGGAATCCTGGAGAAGAAGATGCAGGTTGATGTATTTTTGATATTATAAATGCTCTTATTTGTTTGTATCTACTCATTGTATCATCTTCCAGTTAGGAACACCTAAAGCACAACAGTTATTTTCATTAATAGAAAGTAATGAAACAAGTTAATTTACAAAGTAATGAAGGATTGAAAAGACAAAAGAGAAAGGCTGAGGTAACCCAGAAGTAGTGCCTATAGAAAGCAGCTTCTATTCCCAAGCAGCAAGAAGCAAGAATTTGAGGATGTGAGAACCTAGAAAATAGAAGGAACTTATAAAAAGTGAGGCAGACATCTGAAGAGGGGGCACTGCCTTGCTGCTGCCTCGACAGTTGAAAGCAACGGTCCCAGCAGGGCTGGGGCACAGACCTCCCAGGAGGATGCTGGCATCCCTGAAGTGGCACAAAATGGCAGTTCTGGAAGTGGAGATAATTATTTTTAATTTGGAAAAATCTACTATGGAAACAAAATACTGCAGTTGGAAAAAATTGAAAAAGGAATAACATCTTTCTTCTCAGTTTTTATACCTCTTTCTTAGTGCCACCAAGAGGAGGAAGAAAACGAGAGTAGCAAAGAGAAACAATAGCTTAAGAGCTAGCACAGTCCCGATGTTTAGTTTACTCTGGACCTTCACATGGGAGGACATTGGACATCTACTCTGATTCAGGGCTTTCACTTTATCCATGTGAAAAGGCAGCAGAGAAATGTAACAGGTCGTAGAACAGAAAACATGAGCCCCAATCTCCTAACATCAGCCTAAGAATTGTCTAGGCTTCTTTACAGAACCCCTTTGTTTGGTGAGAACTCATGTGATAAGATTAAGAACCAGTTCACTGAGCATTTTGCAAGCAAAACGCCAACCCGCCAGAGAAATCTGCCTTTTTTGCAGGTTTCCTCTGCAGTGGATAACATAGCATCACACCTTATATCCTGCAAATAGTAAAAACTCACTTTATTTTTGAAGAAATAAGGATTCTGTAATACTCATCAGTGCACTTTCACACTTATCTCTGGAGTTCTGGGGCGGGAGGACTGAGAGCTTCAGTTCCGTTGGTTTGATAAGCAGAGAACCTGAGTCTGTAACACTCCGGCCACTTACATGAATCATTAACAAGTACGTGCGTGGGAGAGGGAGAGTAAATAGCCTATCAGAGAATCAATCCATGCATTTATTTCTCGTGCCATTGTACTAAAATTATTCTTTTGTTTTTGACATTCTATTTAAAAAATCTATTAAATCATAATTCTCAAAGTAGAGAAAAATATCCCTCTGTGCTCTTGTGTAAAGTACAGACAAGTACAAAGGACATTTAAGAAGCCCGAATGGATGTTTTTTTTTTTTTTTCTTTTTTTCTGAAAGAAAATTATACCGAAAAGTTCAGAGATATTGAAGGGAAATTTATCAGAGAAAAAGGACGTGTTGGAAAAGAAGTCTGTAAATCTAATAGCACAAATAGGTTTTTTAAAAAAAAAAAATCAGCTTGTACTTTCCATCAAGTTAATACTATTTACATATTCACTAATTTTACAATAGAGACCTTTTAAACATATCAATAGGTCAATAAATCCATGCTGATAATGGGTTGGTAGTTAACTCAATCTTTATGGGAGAGTTTTCTTGGCTGCTGTGTTATATTGCTATAACTGTTGCCACTGGAAAGATTTATACCTATTGATTGGTATGTTCAGCACGTTGATCCGTCAAACAAATAAAGAGTCTTTGTAGCTTTGTGTACAACCCGAATCTATTCAAATTACGAAATAAGTGGGGTGAACATTCTGATTCCTGAGATTCAAACCATTTCTTTTGCTGTTTCCTGCCCTTTCCCACACTTTCTGGGGTGTTGGGTCTCATATCTGGACTTTGTAACTTTCTTTCTCTTATACTGGAACATTTGCACGGATACTCACTACCTAACGACAGCTCCACTGCGTTCTCAAAGTCCAGCTCACAGCTCAGCTCCTTTGTCTCGTATCTTCCCAACCAATCCATTAGTGTCTGTAATCCAGGTTTATCTGTTAAGAAATCCTTGCCATGTACTGTCACCTCACGGCCATTTCGTGTGTCTTGCTCCCAGACTACAAGCTTGATTTTGCTTTGTTTTGCTTTGCTTTGCCTTCCCTCCTTCCCTCCCTGCCTCCCTCTTTCTTTTCTTTCTTTCTTTCTTTCTTTCTTTCTTTCTTTCTTTCTTTCTTTCTTTCTTTCTTTCTTTCTTTCTTTCTTTTTCTCTTTCTTTCTTTCTTTCTTTCTTTTTCTTTCTCTCTCTTTCTTTCTTTCTTTCTTTCTTTCTTTCTTTCTTTCTTTCTTTCTTTCTTTCTTCTTTCTTTCTGTTTTTGAGGTAAACTTTCATTATGTACCCAGGGCAGGCCTTGAACTCACAATCCTCTTGCCTCAGTCTCCCCAGTGATGAGATTAAAGATGTCATCATATCCAACTTATAGACTATGGGCTTTTTAAGAACCAAAGGCAAGGTCTTTTTTCAAGGTTTTCTGTCATCTACTTCCCATTGTGGGCCCTTGTTGACAAGGCCATAAGAACCAGCTCGATTCTAAATGCTTCCTTGCTTAAATATCATGTACACACTCATAATACATATACTTTCATAATTCTGTGTAACATTTTAACATTCTAGTGCATTTCTACCAACATTATTTCCCTGAATAATGTGGAGAGCGCAGTGGTACATACTCTTAATTCTCGCTACAATTAAATTAAGAAGGAGAGGCTCTGGTTAAGGGAATATCCTATAACTACAATAAGCAAAAAAAGAGCTAGGAATAGATACTAGAGTATCAAAATATAAGTCATTTGGTTAGAAATTTTAAGGCATGTCTCTCTATCCTTTAGCTTGGGAGAGTTAAAAGAAAGAAAGCGGTAGCTATTCTCAAAGAATGACTGTACATTGCCTTCGTCAGAGTGGTCTACATTTTTTGTTTGTTTTTATTTTAGATTCGGGTCTCCAAAGCTCCACTGTTACCTGATGATTCAGATCTGTTGGTGCAGGGCTTAAGAATCAATGTTTGATATCAAAATTTACTGATATAAGAAGCCTCAACAATTGCAACAAATTGGGTGGTTGTATTCTGTTACCTGATAAGTGCAAAAATTAAAAGAAAATATTCTTTTGCAAGTCTTACACTTAGAATAAATTTTTGAATTTTAGTTTTCTTACTATTCATCTCTTCTATCACTGGCAAGTTTCAGCAGATATAAAATCAGTATAAATTCTTTCAAAAACATTTATTAATACATTTAATGTATCCATCAGCCCATGGGGCAAATTTAAAGTCAGAGTTTGGAGGGTGGAGCAAAAGGCCTTAGGTAGCAGAATGTTATATTTTGTCAATGCCATTGATTCTCAAAGGACAATTATTTTTCAAAGTATATACTTGTTTTACTTGAAAATAATTTCTATTTTCTCTTTGCATGCATATATGCAAAGGTAATTTGCAACAAAACTACCACTACTCCTAGAAAGGCAGTCTCTGAGTAGTCATCTCGATGACAACTGCAAAGGTAATGTCCTGAAATCATGCCTGCACAGAAATGCTTGTTTGACCTGAAGTAACTTGGGTGTGCATGGGATGAAGCATGTAGAATGCAAGAGGTCAAGCACAGACTATTGTAAGGAAGAGGGAAGATAACTCTAAGACTACAGCAAGGGTCCTTGGGCATCATGAACTTCAGTGTGAGGCAACTCATCGATATCATTAAACCTGGTCATGAATGCATTCACAATATTTCTCATAGGCCACCTTTTTGTGTATCTTTGTGCATACATTCATACATACACAATTAAAAGCAATTTTATTGCTTATTTTTGAAGTTATAACTCATTCAACAATTCTTTGTTGAGTGGCTAGAGAAAGCTCCCAAATATACAAATATAATTTTCTCCATGTTTAGCCCATTCCCTTTCATTTGTTTCCTCTTTTCTGTTTGTTTCTGAGTCAGATGACATGCTGTATGAACTAAAGCAGGTTGTATTGGGCTGAATAACTCATTTTATTTCCAATCATGTGTACAATGCTTATTATTTGGGAAGGATCCACCCACTAACAACTCTGGCTTCAGTACACATTGTTTTCCGAGTTCTTCTGACATCACTCAGGCATGCTGATTGTACACAAACAAATATGTCCAGGCTTGATAAGACTAAATTGCATATAAGCTCAAATACTTCTTTGCTATTATGTTTAAACAAAAATAACCATGTTATTTCCAGATCCAGTCAGACCAAAAGAAAAGCTATGAGTTCTTGCCAAATAGCAAAGGACAGATTGGTAAGAACAGAGGAGAAAAAAGACAAAACTTATATTCTTTCTTAGAATAAACCAAGCAAATAGTCCAATTGGAAGGCTAGAGGGATTGTTTGAAAGACTAGACTGGGGCTGAAGCCAGCTTGCCCATGGCTTGAGCCCTTCTTTTCATAAAATACACCTATGAATACCAGACAATACTGACATATCGGTGAGGGTTTTCCATGGAGACAGAATAAACAGGGTGTGTTTATGTTTGTGTGTGTATGTGTGAGAGAGAGATTGTAAAGGGTTGGCTTGTGCAAGAGGCTAAAGATCTGCACAGTCTGCATTTGGTAAGCTGCAGAACCAGGAGAACTGTTTGTAGTTCCAGTTTGACTCTGAGGGCCTGAGAACCAGGAGAGCCTATAGTATAAATTCTAGTCTGAAAGCTGGAAGGCTTAAGACTCACAGTAAGCCAATCTTCAGCCCTACTCTAACTGTCATAAAAGGCTAATGACCTAGTTCAAGCAGCCATACAGTAGGAGTTTCTTTTTTATTGAATCCTTTTCTTATGCTACTGGTTTCAGTTGATTAGATGAGGCCCATTACTTTAGGGAGGCCTCTTTGTCCTGCTAAGTCCATAGATTCGAATGTCATTTCATCTAGAAATATCTTTACCAGCACATCCAGAATAATCTTGCCAGATGTCTGGGTACCACATGATCCGGCAAAGGACACATACAATTAACCATCACACTGACTTTAGGATTAAAGTTAACAGAAAACTTGTAATTTGATGTTCATTTGATCTAAATTCCTGCTTAGGATAGATATCCCTTCTTCGGCTTCCTCAAATGAATGTCATGGTGGTGTGGGAAATTTAGACTGAAATATTTGTTATCTCTGACCTCATCACTTGCATATTTCTACACCGTTGATCAAGTACTTACTCAGCTTGGAATGCTTCTCCAACTAGGACCTCCCCTTGGAGACTTCTCTAATATCACCAGGCAGATTAATATTACCAAAGCCTCAGCCTTCAGGAAGCTCATCTAAGTAAGGAGAAGCAGTTATAACATGGGGAAAAGACCACTAAATAGCTATGTGCAAATAGGTAATGGAGGATGGCAGAAGGCATGCTGATCAGAAATTCCGCTCCCCCTTTCTGCTGTAGGCAGACTGACTAAAACTTATCGATCATACCACGAGCAAGCACCCTCCATATATTATATCCTATAAAATACTGCACAGAAGTGTGGATTCTGAACTTGGATGGTTATAATGCATGGGGGGAAACAGAGAAAGAAGACATTATAAATGCAGTGGAACTTACCCAGGGATACATGAGAAATAGCCAGTAGGTGGTCAGATTTAAGGAGCTGAGAGGAGGAAGTAATCGTGAAAGCAGGTGGTTATGCAGGGATTTTTGCTTTCATCTTTAAGGGATGGGCACTGTTCAACTTCTCCTGAAGTGGAAGGAAGAATTCCAAAAACGGAGGAAGGGTCTGTGTAAATGGACAGAGGTGGGAATGATCAGATCTCTGCAGAATATTTGAGTGACCACACTTCCTGGGATGCAGGCTTCTGAGCTTTCTAATCTAAATTACTCACAATTAGAAAATGCCTGAGGCCCAGACACAATCAGTCTCCAAAAGATTAGAAGAAAATCCTGAAGAAGTTTGCTGGCTCTAGAGATTTAAAGCATCTATTTACCCAGACTGTAGGAACTGTTCAGACAGATAGAAAACCTGCCTCCACACAGCCATCTCCCTAATGGGCTGCATCGGGTCCCCAGCGGCCGCCTCATGTGATGAACAGCGATTCAGTGTCTTTCTCCACACCAATTTTCACACTTCTTCTGTCAGGAAGGAGGGGAGACAATTAATGTTACTGCTGACAGTTATTCCAGTTTGGGTCCAGCCCCAAGGGATGAAAAATCTCATTGGGGTACCAAAGCATTGTGTCTGGACTTACAGAAAAGAGCTGGGGGAGAATAAAAGCTTGCCAAGGGAAAGTATCTTAGGGAATCTCTAGGAATATTCTGTGCCCAAGTATGTACTAGCTGCTGTAGTGTAGACATAAGAGAAGAAAAGGAGAAACTATGGAACCTGTCTCTAGAAAATTAGAAGTCCAGTTTGAAGAGCAAATTACTGATTATAAGTGTAGTTTCTCAAACTGGGCAGGTGCTCCAAAAGCCTTGGGAGAATAAGACATTGGGTTGAAAACAAAAGAAGCAAATGAGGGTAGGACTATTTAAAAGATAAAAGGAAGACCCATACCAGTTTATTTAATAACAAATTATTTATCTTCTCCCTACTCCTTTCTTTGTATATTTTCTTTTTTATTATGTGAACCTTTAAATGAAAAAAATGCTCTGCCCTTCCTTTCTCCCTCCATGGCAGAGCCTGCCTGCAATGCTTTTCTTGCAATGAGAAAGAGATAAGTACAATTAGTTTGTGCCTCACGTCTAGTTATCACTCAGCTGAGCTGGCTGCTGAAGCTTCACGTTTTCACGTAACACTCCTGTACATATCTCCTTTTCTAATTATTTCTACAGGTTTTAATTTGTAAACTGTCATGTGAGATCCGGGGTTGCATTTTGCCAGAAAAACTGATATGATTGCAAAAGCAAATTACAGCTATACCTGAAGATTTTTTTCCAGAAGAAAAAAATTATATATTTCTAGTGTTAAGGAGAAAAAACTCTCTAGAACAAGCTTCTAAGAAAACACTACAATTCTGGTCTGCTGAAAATTGATATATTTAATTAAATGCTCACAATCTGGTTAGCTTTCAATAAATAGCATTTAAAACCGAAAGCCTCACTGTTGTAAGTATGATGCCAGGTAATGGAGCTTGTGTCATTGTTGCTCTCAAGATTTCCATCCAGTAATATGCTGCTTCGAAACTCTTATCTTTGAGCTCAGAAAGCAATTTGACTCACATGAGAATTCTCTTGCAATAAATATCATCATTATTTTTACTTGATACTCCTTGTAGTAAAACCTTTTAATTCAGATTCCAGTGAATTGAGATAAGGTGGGACTAAAACTTGATTTAAAATTTAAAAAAAAGAATCCCTTTCTTCACAGAGAGATTGAGAAATGTAAAATAATATGGTATGCTTAAATACACAGGGTGCAAACTATTTTAAGAAATGTTAATTATTAATAAACTCTGAAAACAAGACATTCACGAACATGCATGTAGTTGTATTTGTAATAGCAGCTGTGAATATACATCTGCTCTATGCTTATAGATATATGCATATATATAGATATATGATCATACGTATATGTATTTGTGTGTAAATGTGTGTGTTGTGTATATTTGCTATTTACAAATTACTTTCAGCTAGTCAATATCATATGCACTAATGATCTCTATGTCAGAGAGATTAAGGTCCAGTTATCATAAGTACTTGAAAGTAATAGAATTGAATCAAACTGCCCATGAGTCTGACTTCATTAATTCACAATGTCTCACCCTCTAACTAGAGTGAATTGATGTTTTCATTCTAGTGTATTTAATCAAATACTGAAGAAGCAATAAGGAGGATAAGGTGGAGAAATAAAATGGAATGCAGGCAACTTTTACTTAATATTTTAAGTGTGAAGTCACAGCTGTCAATTCTCGTTGACATTTTCCTATACTCTGCTTAATTAGTGTCTTTATTGCCATAAACTGAGTCTGTTTCTGCTTGCTAAGTAAAAACTGGGAGAGAAAGCTATTTAATGTGAAATTTTGCTTCCCCCAAGAAAGATGTTAACCAGTAAGTTTCACTAACTCTCTTTTCTCATCATGACCTGGTAATCATTTAAGCATTTACTGCCAATTCTAGGTAAGGTAAAATGAAAGACGGAGACTCATGCTATGGAATTAGCACCAAAGAGGTGCCATTAGGAGTTTTAAATTAAGCAGGGTCAAGAATCTATTTCACTGTTATTTTAACAGGCCACCTCTGGCTACCATATGTTGGGAAGAACAGATTGAAGGGCAGAAGGATCTAGCATAGATAACTATTTTAACGGTCCAGAAAAGAATTTATGGACTGCACCAAGAGAAGGTACTGGGAATGATGGAGAGAAGCACATAGATTGTGACTCAGTGTATATGGGGTATGAGGTTTGGAAAACTGTGATCTTTCTGGGTGCTGTATCTCGAGACACTGCATGGACATCAATGCCTTACTCGTATGAGGCATAAAAGAAGTCCCTACACAAGCATAAACATATCAGGAAGACTGAAAGAACTATGACTTAATTCCTACCCTCGCCAGAGGCAAGTTCAAGTACAGATTTCAATCACTGAGTACTTATTATTTGCTAGGGACTACATTATGTAATTATTTATAAAGCCACAGTGACCAACTAATATAGACATTTAATTAGGTACTAAATTACATGGTAAAACCTGAAAGAATTATAGAAATTCACTGGAGGGGTGCCAAAATTGGAAGAAGCTTCATGCAATTGCTAAGATTTGAGTTAGCTCTCACTGTTCTTGGTAGTGGAGAGCAGCTTCCTGGGGGAAGGGTACAGCCCATGAACAAAGGCAGTTGGATGCCCGAGGACAAAGCATAACTTTAGAACGAGCACATCTATGCATGGATTCAGTCCCTTACTCTCTGCATGTCTCTGTCCTGGTGCCTGTTATGAACAGCACCTCTGTAATTAAGGACAACAGCGTCCTCAGTGTGGTTTTTGCATAAAGCACCTCACCAGAAGGAAGTAAGGATGAATTCGTCCATTCAAAGCCATATTGGCAAGTCGATGAACACAGAGGAGACAAAGGTGTGAGCCTGTATAACTATGATATATGCATGCTTCAGTATGTATATTATATTTCCATAGAAAGATAGAAAAAAATGTATCCCAGCGGAGTTGATAAATTGTATGGTCTCTCAAGAAAGCAGGAACCCACATTTACAGATTACCCTACAGCTTAGCGCTGCGTGGGATAGGCTACTTCTTCCAACGAACTAGCACATTTTCTCATCATTTCTATTCTTCAAGTGCTCTATAATATCCATTATGGTTCTAACCGTATTCTATGACCAGAGCTCAGTAAATGCTTATCAAACTGAATTTTCCAAGTTTTTAAAATATTGAAATATAAAAGATAATGAAATAGAAATATATTAAAATCAAAATAATTCAAACCTTAATCCTTGGATCTATTTTTTTTTTTAAGTGCCGAATTCTGGAATTTTACTAAAATGTCTATAGGGCAATGGTCTGCTGCTTATTCCACCCATGTACTTCTGCTTATATCTACAGTACTAGAAATATCTCAAAAACGTGCATTTTGTGAGTTTCCAATGACTTACTTGCTCACTCATCTCATTATCTGGCAAACAGTTTGTCTTTCTTTTTTTCTTCCAGCTAACAAATGTAAAACCTCCAGGGTTTTCTATACATATCCTTTTTTGAAAATGTTTGTTTCTGCTTGTATGTGGGTGTGTGTTTCTCTAAAATATAGCCAGAACCCATTAGAATATGCTGTCAGAGTCAGTGGTAGGATTTTGTGTCATTTCCCTTTCAACTTGAAAAATAGCATTTTGAAAAAAATATTTTTCATACATGACATTTTTCTCCCTATTCACTTTGATAGCACCACCTGCTTCGGGAAATATATATTTTCCACAAACCACTCAAATGAACTAATCCATTTTCACTATGTGTCCTTTTTGGCAAAATATCTACAGAATTTGCTTTCATAAAGATAAATTCTGTTGCTTCGCTTCTGGTTTCTTTTCTCCCTCTCTCTTTATGAAAGGAAAATGATTCCTGTTTTCTTCCTTATGGGGAAATACATACACAAATGAAATCCTACAAGAAATTAAAGCCATTAAGTGAAACTCTGATTTTGGACAAATTTATTTTAATGTCTCTTTCTTTCTCATTTTTCTCATTTATACTATGCGAATGATGCAGCCAAATGCCCTTCAAGTCTTATTTGCTGAAGATTATGTGATCCTTTGCCCACAATATTTTACATGCAAACAGAGGTAGATATAATGTGCACTTTTGGTGTGATTAGGTATCCTTTTATGTGTGCAATTAGTGGTACATCAAACTTGGAGGTAATTTTTGCATGATGAAAAGAAGAGGTTGAGATCCTTTCTCTAGAATTGCATGTGCCCTAGTCAAGGTCAAGAAGTAAAGAGAAGGAAGGCAGGAGAGGGCTCCAGGGGACTGTGTTTCTTATCCACCACTCATAGGAGCTGGTCATCAACAAAGGCCTCTTTGATGGGGATACACATTTGAGCTCCCCAGGTTTCTGCTGCAATTATGGGTTTCTGGAACTAAAGGTTTCACCAGCAGTAGCCTAGTCACAGTGGCAAGATGATAAAAGAGACCTGCATCACATTGTGTAAATAATGTTTCTGAAGTTTAAATATTATATATATATATATATATTTTTTTTTTTTTTGTGGGTACCGGGGGGTCGACCTCAGGACCTCGTGCGCCAGGAGGTGCCCGTGCCACTGAGTGATATCACCGTAAATATTATATTTTTAAAAAGCAAAATTTCCATTTATCTCATGGGGATTTGAGGAGATTAATGTCAATGAAACCACTAGATGTGATACATATACCATATACATATAAACACATACACTTACCTAAACACATAATACATGTGCATTGCATTAATTGACGAAGATAGCTAGAATAGATAGATCCCTTTTATGGTATATGGCAGAAAGATCTAGATTGACACATACTGAGCAAATGATGTTAGACTTGACAAATTCATTTTCAGAATCATCTGTGTTGTAGAATTCACCATTTTGTGGGCATTTGAGTGATTTTAGTTTTGGCATTTCAACCAAAATTAAATGCCTTGAGATTGTCATGGTGTGCATCTTTTCATCTAACATCACCCAGGTATTTCAGGTAGCAATGACATGGTCAGTGCCACCTATGACAGTGTTCTAGGTTCTTGAGGAAAGTGGTGGAGAGCAAGTGGGAAGAATACGGTATGAAGGGAAGAGGAGGGCGAAGAAAATATGTTCACTGAGCATTTAGTACATGTTCAGTCTGTTAAACTCGCTGCTATTTTTAACTATCACTACCTCAGGAAGTAGGTGTTATTATTAACTGCACTTCAGGAATGAAGGGCTATGAAATCAACTGACTTTTATGAGGTTACAAAGCTACTAAATGTTGAACTCAGGATTGAAACACATGCATCCTGACCACAACTTGAGGATTTAGCTACTTCTGTAAACTTCTTTTCCTATTTCCTCAACCGAATACAGTGCAAGGGAGGCTGACTTCCAATCAGGATTTTAAAGCTAATTTTAGCAGAGGTACCATTAATCCCTCGACTGGACCACTTCATGCCCATTTGCTCACCCAGTGTTGTTGGCAGCAAATGAAGGAGGAAGCAGCTGTGAGGCACACAACTGTTCAGTGGTGGGTGTCAGGATTTTTTTGGTGACAATTGGTACATTTAGGAGTACAATGGAACAAGAATCAGAAAGCTTGGGTTCTAATCCTGTTGCTACAATGAACTGCTTCCATGACATTAGGCAAGTCATATCATCTCTTTTAAGTTTAGTCTTGTCATTAACAGATTGTAGAAATAACATCATGTCTACTGTTTTTAAACAAGGTATTGCAAATAAATCACAGAGAATGTGCAGAATCAAAGATAGCAATTGCTAGGGGCTATGATCACTGTTTTATGGATGAGATAATGACCCCCAGAGAGATAACCCACCACCAGTGAAGTAACAAAGCTAATCCAAATTGCAAGGAAAAGGACAATAGGTGGTGGGGGGTTGCAAAGGCTGCATCTTTTGGACTTTGAGTCCGCTGCCTTGCCACCAAACCATGCTATTCCCAAAAGCTTATTTAATTTCTGTGTGTTTAAGCAAGGAAATTGGCAAAACCTATGTGCTCATCAACTATTAAAAGTCCACTTAGTCCTTACAATATTTAGTAAATGTTAGGAGACATGACCCTGCGTCTACACAAAAGCAAAATTACTTTAACTCCGGTATGTGAGAACCCTATGGCTCCGCCAAGCCGAACTTCACCTGATGCATTTCCTGCTGCTCCACCCTGTGTTTGGATGGAACTGAGGTAAGTGGTGCTCTGAGATGAAGAAACCACTGCTGCTTGCTGTTCTTGCATGTCCCTCTAAGTGGGATTTTCCCAAGAGCTTTCCCTTAAAGAAAAGCAGAACAGAAGGCTGGCTTTAGAAGTGGCTGCAGCACAGAGAATCACAGCCCCTGGGGAAAGGTCTCACCACAGGCTATTATTAGAACCGAGCTGCGAGTTTGCAAATGAAAAGTGAGACTCCGCTTGTGTGTGCGTGCATACTGTAGGTGCCCAGGTGCCAAGGAGGGAAGGACTCACATACGCCTCCTCAGAAGGCATCTGTCTTCCCCTGCTGCCGGAAGGTGTGCAGTCACACGCTTCTCTCCGCGGAGCTGCAGAGGGAGGCGTCTGGGAGCCCGCAGTTGCTGAAGTCAGGCAGGAGCAGGAGCGCCTCTCAGTGAATTTCCACTGAGGTAAAGCACGACTGGAACTGGGAGATGAAAAGACCTTTGAGAGGGCTGACATGCCGTTGGGTTCTGGTCCAGGTGATGGTGGGTGATGACTGAGTCCCTAGATTTATCAGTGCATCTAGAAAATGAGCAAAGCGGGTCAACGGAAAGCTGAGTTTCTTTTCTAGGGCTAAAATTATAAATTTTTTATACCTTAGCTATTTATCAGACTGCAGGGAGACCTATACCTACCAGGAGAGGCTCCTTAGCAACCCAACGCATCTCTTTGTTTTACAGTTTGTTTCACTGTGTGTGTGTGTGTGTGTGTGTGTGTGTGTGTGTGTGTGTGTGAGACCCTGCAGATTGTACCCAGGACCTTTACACATCCCCACCCCCAGACCCTTTTTATTAAATTTTATATTTTGAGACGGGATCTCATTAAGTCGCTAAATTGCCCACGCTGGGCTGGAACTTGCCATCCTGCCTCAGATTCCCAGAGTGCTGGGATTATAAGCATGCAGCGCCATTCCCGGCTCATTTGCATCATTTTAGTGATAGCAAAATTCCCTCCTAAATTTTGGATTCTAAGTTTTAGCCCACATTTTAGCAATTGCACTTATGTTACATATCAATAGCAAAAGTTATTTTTTTCTCTCTCCACATTTCTTACTCAACAGTAGTCGGAGCCTCTCGGTTCCTTCAACTATAGGCTCAAACCCGTCTCCCTGAGCTTCCGACGTCAGCATCGCTACCTTTACCCTTCTTCCCCTCAGTGGTCTCTCCTGTTCCAATTTAACTCACTTGGACAAATTACAGTATGTTACCACTTTTTAGGGGTCTAAAAATGACCATTACTGCAATTCTAATAGCGATCATAATACACAAAATAATTTACACCTTTTAAATATTTAAGAATGTTTTCAATTGATTTGAATCTCAGTTCCGATACTCAGAGGACCCGCAGTAAGTTACCTAATCTCTCCGGACTGAAGTCAGTTTCCTTTCCTAAAAATCAGGGATGGATCATGAAAGTGGCTAGCTAATTCACAGAACATTTTGGAGTGCATGTGTGTGTACACAGAAAATCCGTGCATCTTTAGGCCTCTGTCTTTTTACTCCTATCCTTGTGAGCACACACACTCTCCAAGGAGATACTTGAGAGAGAGAGAGAGACAACTCCATAATCATAAGTATGAAATACAGCATAAGCCACAAGCTCTATCAAAACATCACCATAATGTCTAATTATCATTAATAATGTTGGCACTGATACAAATATGTGGCCTAAAAGGGAGAAGTAATATATTCTAAGTAATATTAAGAGCCAAAGAAGTCAGAAGAAAATAGAAAATAAACAAAACATTAATCAATATTTTTATTAACTGATTAAAAAATCAATAGCCACAGAAGTATCAGGCACTGAAAACCAAGGACTTAAGAAAGGTCAAGTTGTGAACTTGTTCAAAGCAAACTAGAGAAGAATCAATTGGAAGTCTCAGAGCTAGAATGGGCTGCTCAGAAGCTGCCTGGTTTCCCTATCCAACCCACAAAGCCTCCACATCATGGACCCTCTCTCTAAATGTTATGGAGGCAAATAGAGAACAATACTAACAGTATCACCTTGTCTTCCTTCTGTCATTGTGGTAAAATAAGAAATGTGTCCTGTAACCACATTAGCAGTCAATACTGATATGTATGAGAAACAAATGTGTAGTACTGTCATTATTTTTAAAGATGCAGATAAGACTTGTATATAGATTTGCATTGTCCTTCAAAATAGCCGCATTAGGAAGGCATGGAGTTGATTTGAGAGATGATGACATCCTGAAAACATGTTCAATACCTGCATGGAAATGGGTTCAGAGCTATAGTACACTCCCCAGAAGAAATAGCTAAACTAAACCTAGTCGATCCAATTCACTCCCTCAAAAACAGGTAAAGTGAAACCTTACTCAAGGTTTATCCAGATTTGTCTGTAATGACTTTAAGGTATTTCTCAGAAAATAAATCCACCCAACTGGCTAATGATTTATTAGCACAGAGAATATTCTAACAAATATGACTCATTTTTCCAGAATAAAATTTTCCAAATATTTTGCACAGGAACAGGATTTGGGGAAATTATATTGAAATTTCCATAGCAATTACCTTGAGATTTCCTCTAGTAAGAGAAAAAAAATATACATATATAATTAATAGAAGAGTTAAATATCAGTCTTACCATCTACCATAATAGAATAATCTAGTGGTCTCTCTCTCAGGAAGTAGAATATGCACTTTATTATGAGAAAAAAAATTATATTTTATATCTCTAGTAATGCCTAGTATAGTACAAGGTATAACTAGGTAACTCGATCTTTAAATGCATTGTTCACGATAACTTCACAATTGGGATGGTTGATAATCCAGTTTCCACCAGACTACATACTATTGGAGTCACCCAGATTCTCTTTTAATGGATCTTGGGTGGAGTCCTGGCATCCTTATTTTTAAAAGCTTCCCAGAAATTTTAATATACAGCTGGGGTAGAGAATCCCTGGTTTGAATTTCCACAGGACTTTAATTTTTAATGTTTTTGTCCTTTTCCCTAAACTTTACAAAGTCCTCAATGACTTCTATAAAATATAGAGACCAATATGTTAGTGATTCCTCAATATTTTAAATATGGAACACGAAGTCTCATTGGATCTCTAAACCCTTCTCAAAATAAGTATTCAATAAATATTTTTAAGATAACTGACTTTGTTGAATAAGCATGGTAGGTAAATAAGGGCCAAAGGAGAGAAAAATAATTTAGCAAGTTATATTAATTGAGGGGGAGAAAAACTCCACAAAAATAATAAGATAACCTAAAGCAATGCAAAATATAATTTGCATGATCAACATATCTACTTACTGGAAGAAATACTTATTGTCCTCATCTCTCTCCAGTTTCTTTTTTCCATTTAATTATTCCACCTTGCTACTTGCATTCTTAATAGGAATTTCTAACTTTCTGGGTCCTTAAATGCACTGTTAATATCACTCTTCCTTAAACATGCTTCTCCTAGTATCTTCTGATGCAAGTATTCACTCAGTGGCTCCGTCATCAAATAAATAACATCACAGACAAACATAAATAGAGATGGAAATGAGAGATCCTTATGGGGCCGGATCTGTGCGCTCGCCCGTCTCTCCCGCCAGCTTCCCATCCCCGAACCTGTTTCCTTCCTGATTCCAACTCTCTTAAAAACTGCACTTTCACTCTGATTTTTGCACTGGCACTTGTTCTCAGAGGTGTGGTTTTTCCACATGGACTTTGCTCGTCTACAATGAACTGTATTGGGTAGAATACAAATCTCTGTTACAACGCAGGAGCAAACCCGACAAGGCCTCCCTGGTTTCCTATTATGAAGGGATTCCAACGTTCAGAAATTTTAGGGAAACTGAACAAGTTTCTTAATGGAAATTTCAATCTTCATAATATTAGCATATTCGTAGTGTGTTCCAGGATCGGAGGCTTCATGGAAGCTCCGTGCGTAACTCTAACAACCCCGAGAACTGCCGGATTCTCTCTCTGATCGGGCCTTACGCAGTATTTAGTATTTTCTTTCCATGATCAATTTCTATATCGGAAAGAGAAATACTGTAGAAGGAAAATGCATATTGCAGGAAGAGGGAGACTTTACTCTTATACTAAAAGGGTAAAATAATACTAACTAAAGAATACCACTTTTTTCTGGCATATTGAATGTATTTTCTTACCTAAATATATTTTGAAAACTTGGGCACCCTGGACTGTAATTAGTTTATATGTAAATGCTCTTTTTCTTTACAGAATATGACCAGGACTGATATAGAGCCAATATGCATGGATATCGCTTTATTCAATTTTTGTAACCAAAATACATTCTGAATGGTTGAGCAGTCATAATAACTATTAAGTATTTTGAATATCAGCCCTAGTACACCTATCAAAAATACTTATTGGGCATCACCATGTGTAGCATATGAGGTGAATCATAGAAATCAAAACAAAATAGCATAAGGCCTGACTGTTGATCTTGATGAGATTACAAATAAAAGGTTTACACTGGATATAAATACGTGCTTTCAGACATGGGCATGTGTGTGCACATATACACACACACGATGCTGCAAAAAAACGTCAGCTAGTAGATATATCAGCTAAATGAATATGAAAATAGAGGCATTTTAATGTTATTCTAACCTAAAATTATTTTCTGAGCCCCTCCTAAATGAAGGACCCTCAGGACAATGTTTTAGGGCCATCTGTGCAGTGAGATACAGTCTCTTTATTATGGAGCTAAGAGTATAAAAGGGCAATAGAGGACAGAGGCCACAGAATGACGACAGGTCCAATGTCAAGGACAGTTGAGTGAATGGCAGGAGAGAGGTGTTTCTTGGAGAATGAGTAGGAATTCCTTAAAATGGAATTTGTGCCAAAAGACTTCCAGGCAAGGATCAGCTTAAATAAACAATTCAAAATAGGGAAGTTTAAGACTTGCTTGTGGAAAGTAGTTCTTTCAACTACACAGATCTTGTTTGGATCAACTAAGGGGTGGCATGCAGAGTGAAAATGGTCCTACGGATTACACTGAGTTTGAAGTTGCAAGGGGAAACCTCTAGAAGATAGAAAAGTGAGAGAAGCAGGACCAGACTTGTGATAAAAGATTGTTTCTAAAAGCTCGGGCAAAAGTTAGTTATAGCATCTTTTTCACCAGAATAGAGTCCTAGAACTCTTCACAGAATGATCACTGACGTCGGCATGATGAGCTCCAGATGGCAAAAGTGGAGAGATAGCAATAACTGCTGTGAGACTTTCAAGTCTGGTTTAGGATATTTGGCACACTGCTGAACGTGCTAACGTATAACTCAGTGTTTAAATTGTCATTTTCTATCCTTAATGTTTTAAGGACAAAGTGGGGTCTGCTGCAGGAGATTTTAGATGTAATATGGGGAGTCGACAGACAAAGACAGAGAACATTAGCCTGGCATGGATAACTTATGTATCACAAGTTACATATTTTAAGTAAATGTTCACTGGATCATTTAACTTGGCATTTATAACTTGTGTCAAAAATAGAAACTTTGTTCAGCATTCAAGGTACAAGACTTATCATCTTCTAAGAGAGATAGAGAAAAGGCTCGTCTAGGCAAAAGCAGGAACGTGCCAAACTTCTTTGACTTTGAAAAGGTTATAGACAAGGTTGACAATGTCAATGCATGCAGTATGATTTATCATGAGCTTCAGAAGGCCCTCAATAAAGTTCCACATGACAGCCGTCCATTGAAGGCAAGAGCTAAGGAGATCCAAGGTAGAGCATGGCAGTGAATAAAGAACTAATTTGAGAAGGAGAAGGGAGGGAGGGAGAGAGAGAGAGAAGCTGAGGATAGAGATGTTGCCGACAGGATGAGCTACATTGCCTTCCAGATAAGTTTCATAATAGCTAAGCTTTTTCATATAATTGTGTTAGTTTTTGGAGTTGAGAGCAGCATCTCAAAATGTTTGTTGTGAGAGAATTGCAGAAACTGGAGGAACTAGGTGCTTAATAGCCTAGATAAGATTAATTTCAAGTTAAACTGCCCCTAGCCTGGTTATGTTTTTACAGATTGCTGCAGTATTTGATCAGGAAGGAGGCAGAAAATAAACACTCTCAGTGAACCAGCAAGTTGGCTTTTTAAACAGTAGAAACAGTTTCAACAGCTAAGATTCAGCTAATGAACCTCGAGATATGGGGGAACATTCATTAGGTTAGGAAGTAGGGTATCTAAATCCCATCTACCTGGGAGGGTTTAAGCAAATCGTGTAACCACTGGGGCTAATTTTTAACCTGTGAATGAACAAGTTGGAGCAATTGACTTCTGAGGTCTCGTTTAATAATAACCTTATACAGTTGTATGATGATAATTGTGAAATAAAAGTTTACATATTTAGCTCGAGTGACCAGTAGACTTAGGGATGTCTGGTTAGTTTAATTTCACAGTCACAGCACGCCAGACCCCTTCCAGTGTCAAATCCACAAAAAGAGCACATAATAGAAATAACAATGAAAGCAATGCTGAGCATTTTCTGTAAATTAAAGTTGTTTTTACTAAATTATGGGCCATATTTTTTGGATGTGTGCTCTCAAACAAATTAATACTGCTTGCAAGGAGGAAAAAAAAAAGGAGATGCAAGTGTCTCAAATATATTGGATACATAAAAGCTGGAGTATGCATAATCATCTTGCAAGAGTTCTTAAATCTCTGTATATAAACTGTTTAAAAGTAAATTAAAATTATTCCTTAATGAAATACAAATCCGAAGTCACTTGAATAACTAATCATTTTATGACCCATGCTGTGAATTTTTAATGCCTGCTTCTACCTGATTATTTTAGATATGTCTGTGTTGTAAATTAAAGGCTCCATAAATCATTAATGTGTTGATACAGATCAGTGAACTGCTTACACTCTATGTGATTCCTTAGGACATACAATGTCCGATTCACCTCCCTCCCTTTCAACTATATGGCAGCCAGGCTCCTTTCCACTGTGCATCTTCTCCAAGGTCTTATTTGGTAGAGCTACATCCCAAATACTTTATCTTCTTCCCAGTAGAGGCTGATGTACACGAAGGAGCTTCACACTGCACAAGAGGACGATCCCGAAGCCCAGAAATAGATGCTGATTCCAAGAGCGAATAGATTTATTATTTTTACATCTGTGGTCCCAAGTAAATGGAGCAACAAACATAATCTCTGCACTTTTCGCAGGTCTCTGCAGCTTTTCCTTCCTTAAAAATTCCATACTTTTTCTGTATCTTGAGAAGGAGGATTCATATTGCCTAGGGGGGGCCCCTCATTGTCTCTCTTCATCAGTCTAATAATTATATATCCTTTGGGGGCACAATCAAGATCTGTATCTTCTATGATGCTGATCAAGTACACCTGTAATTAAAAGAAGTGCAATTCATATCAGAAAACTTTATTGAATTAAATTTATGAAGTATCTACAGTGATAAATGACTTCTTTGAGATACTATGGAAATATAAAGATAAATAAGACGTGGTACCTGGAGTAGAATGGGGAATATCAAAATACATAAAAATAGTCAAAAACTACCAAATGCAAGGAGAAAACATCAAACAAAATGTTATAGACAATTTATCAAGGAAGAATCAATATAGAATTCAGACAATAAGAAATTGCCATAGAGACATGGAGGGTGTAAAACAAAACAAAACAAAAACTCTGTTGAAGGCACACAGTCAAGTGTAACTCCAGCAATGTGTATAAATCAGAAAACCATGAGAGTTTAAATTAAACATCATCAGGGGGAAATAGATTCACACATCTCAGATATTGTGGTTCATAATTATATTTCATCTGAAAGGTAAATGGTCATTTACATTTTTTTAACCAAGGAGCAATTTGATAAACCCTTGCTGATATGTGAGACAGAGTAGGAGACAGATCTGCAGGATGAAACTGGTTAGACTTAGACCCAGAGCATCCATATCATTGTTCCATTTTCATTCCTATTAGGTAACGCATTTTAGCCCCAGTGCTGGACAGTATAAAAGATATTCTTATATTAACGAAGCTTGCATTCAAGTAGATGAAGACAAATAATACAAATGACTAATAAATAACTTATCTAATCATTATAAGAAGAAAAATAAAAGGTGAAAGGTATTTTAGATAAGATGGTTGTTTCTGAAAAATTGTCACAGAACATACGTCACAGAAGCAAGTTATGCAGACACTTAAAAGTTTCAGTGCTTTTTTAAGGGGCTTATGATATTTAACCTCTTTATATTTTTTGATTATTGTGATTTGATATCATATGTGGCCTTATAGGTTACCTTTCTTCTAGTGTGTGTGTGTGTGTGTGTGTGTGTGTGTGTGTGTGTGTGTGTAGGAGAGCAGGAAGTGCCTCACATACTAACCAGTTCATTGTTGGTCATATAAAAGGAAGTATATTACAGTAGATGTAAAAAAGTATACCAGGGATTCAGAAGCTTGATGTGACAGGGAGCTCTGCAGAACATCTAAAAGTTATTGTACTTTGAATTGTGTAAGATGCTTCAGGTATGGTGGGAAGCAGTAAGTTACTTAAATAAAGGAAGCCAATGTTGAATTTCTTCCCAATAATGTGAGAAAGGTATAACTTTATTAATGAACAGAAAACATGCAGGGAAATTTTAAATGAAGAAGCAAGAAAGGAAAATAAATTAGGAAGAAATAGAAAAAAGAAGGCAGAGAAAAATATCATATGGGAGGAAGTTAGGAAAAAATAATTTATTTTAAAGTACTAATGATGTACAATGTGAAGGATGATGAATTGGAAGGAAATCTATAAAAAAGTTTGACTAGACTTGTTACCTATGGTAACAAATCTATAGTTTAATATCCAGTATTGGAAGAACTAGATATAGAAGAGAATGAAAACGTACCAGTGGAACGACTGCTTCCCTGTTCTACTGGCTCAAACTTCCAAGGCTTGGAATTCCTTGATAAGTGTCAGAAATGGCGTTCCATTCACCCTTCCTCTCCACCTCTATTCTGTGCAGACATATATTAACAAGTGTTACTTATTGAGGACATGTTTTAAAACCACTGCAACTCAGGGCTGGTGAGATAACTCAGCGGCATAAGCGCCTGCCTGGCAAGCGCGAGGTCCTGAATTCAACTCCCGGTACCCACAAAAACAAAAGAAACAGAAAATAAACCATTGCAACTCAAAAAATCAAAAGAAAAATAACGCAACATGACTGATAAAAGATGTAGACTCTTCAGAAAGATAATATATAAATGAAAAAATGTACATGAAAATATAAGCAAGCATAAAAATCTTCAATATCATTATTTATTAGGCAAATACAAAACAAGACTGCAAGTAAGCAAAACAATTATATTGTTTAAAACCTTGACAATATCAAAAGGTGTGGAGGCTTTAATGCAAAAAAAAGACCTATAATTTACTATTACATATGTAAAATTGTTTAAGAATGTTACTAAAATTTTTGGCATTTCAAATATGTTAAATATGCATTTACTAGAGAAATAAGAAATTCTATTCTAAGGCTTGAAATGCCAGGGCCAAGAAACAGTAATATTCCACTGATAATGAGCACATCTAGTACCAGATTTGGGTTCCTAACTACCATTCTGCATTAATGCTAGCCAGATTATTTGGTAAAAAATTTAAAGGCTAGAATGGCAAATGTCAAGATGAAACTCAAGTACCACATTTTATTGAATCAGAGCATAAGAAAATATTCAAAACATAATGGAAATATATCAAAATGACACAAAAGAGAGGTTGCAGAGGCTAATAGCCAGATTTGGAAGAATTGAAGAGTCAAAAGGTAAATGAACCATGAATTTGATTAAAAATACACCAAAACTCTTTATAGTATTTATGTAAATTTTCTGCATTTAAAGTTCTGTCAAAATAAAATTTTATTTAAACAATGTTTGAAACTTGATGATGGATGGTATACATAACTGTAAATGAAAAGAATTCAGAAGATGGGAAATGTTCTTGGCAGGAGAGGACAGTTGTGTATCTGATTTATACTAATTAATTATTTAAATTATTTATTGTCTCATTCAATCATTCAGCTTTGTATTTAACATGTATAATGTTCCAAGCATTATTTCTTCTAAGGGTGCAGACTTAGAAGGGTGCTTTAGCCCTGGTTATAATACCCATCCTCAGCTTTCCACACTAAAATAAATATGAATGGCTCTCAAAAAAAGGGAGCCAGAATTCTAATAGTGCAAAAGTACTAACAGATAAAAGTCATCATTTTCCAAGGGGGAAAAATGGGTGGAATTATTCAACAAGGACTTACTCAGCACTTGGAACTCTCCAGACCCTGTGTTTGCTGCCTATTGCAGAGTGATAAACAAGGTCCCATCAAAGGTTGGTCTTCTTCCTTTCTGCCTCCCACCCCAACAATGTATCTCTGTGTTCTCCTCCAAGGGTGGAAAAAGACTGGACTTGGGGAAGGTTGGCTGTTTGATATTTCTGTTTCCCCACCCACATGACTTCAGTGTGCCACACTGATTGGATAGTCTTCATCCTCTGGAGTTTAATGACACACCAGGAAATTCTGGGAAGAGAGGGAGAGTAGTCAGATTGCATTCTTTTGAAGTATCTGACTGTGTGACAGGTTAATTAAAATAAAAAGTAGGGTCGGTGAGATGCCTCAGTGGCGTAAGCGCCTGCCTGGCAAGCGCGAGGGCCCGAGTTCAACTCCCGGAACCCACATACGAAAAAGGGGCCGGTGATATCGCTCAGCGGCACGGGCGCCTGCTGGCGCGCGAGGTCCTGAGGTTGACCCCTGGTACCCACAAAAAAAAAAAAAAAGTAATACACATTTTAAGGAAAGATCAAAGTCCATTGCACACCACAGAAAGGAGAACAGAGGTTTCAGATCAGACTTATTCTTTTCTTTTAGTTGCCCAGAATGAAAGATATGATTCTGGATAGAGGAAAAGATGAATTCCTTTCGAAATATATCACAATTCCCCCTTATATCAGACACACTGGTGAACATTACCCATCGCTGTGGAGCACCTGCTTATCAAGTTCTACCTTAGGCTGGGAAAAAAGTAGATGGTATTCACTGAAAGCACGATCCTTTCAGTTCCTTCTTAATTCACTACACACATAGAAACATGTGTACACGTACATATTCACACTCGTATTCTATTTACATGGGATCTGATTTGCAGTTAAGGATGGAAGATACTTTGTGTAGAATAGCCCCAATCTCATCAATGGTATAATATTTACAAAGTTTGTGTTAGTGATTTTCCATGCCTGTTTTTTGTTGTTGTTGTTGTTGTTGTTATTATTGCTTGTTTTTATTGCTTAGTTTTTCCTCCCTCATCTTTCTACAACCTGAAGATGCATTAGATATGCATTCTCCACTGTCATCACAAAAGCAAAAGCAAACTAACCCAGATGTGACTCAATACCAGGTCAATCTGCATATGAGGTATTAACCAAGAATCTGAGGTCAGGCTTGACGAAGCCTGTGAATTCTTACAGAGTGGATTAATACTTGTTTTTTTGGCCCATAAGAAAGCCTGTGGTTTATATCTACGGTGGTAATAGAGTTGGCTGGTTTAGATATGGGTTCCTGAGGTGAATCTGTGGTTCCAAATGCAGCTTCACACTTTGCCTGGTGAGTATCCTTGGGCAGACGACTTACTGGGCCCCTTGTTCACAGATTGCAACTGTGAAATGGGAATAATAGATATACTTTGAATATATTTGGAGAGTGCATGACTTAGTATTTGAAAAGTAATTACAATAGTGCCTAACAAATAGCAATCTATAAATAAATGTTAGTTTTAATTATGTTTTCATTTTATAAATGTCTCATAGGGATCCAAGACTAATAAATAGTTAAAAGCCACTGATCTGAACACAAAGATAATTTATTCATTCCCCAAATGTGCCTCAAGTCCCTAATAGATATAAGAATTCAGATTGAGAAAATAACTTGTATTCTTCTTTTAAAGCAAGTTTCTGTAATTTCTGTCATTGCATTCCAACAATCTCTGGGGATGTGAACATTTAAGCCATTTAAAAGACAGAAGTGTCACAGGGCAAGACATTGTCTTTTTTCCCTCCTGGAACACAGTTATGGCAATGGCCTGGGGTTCCTTCTCCCTGCAAAAGATTCAGATGGTACTTCTCAGCTCCATAGACAACAAAGGAAAATCCTTCTACTACAGTAATTTAAGAAGATATGAAAATTGTTGATAAGAAAAATAGGTCACTTAGCAAACAATTTCTGCATATCTATTATGGGCTATCTTTTACAAAAGTGGAGTGAGAGGTGTTTTGGTAAAGATCATTCTAGTTATGTCAGTGTAGTCCCATCACATATGTGTGCACATACTTTTCCAAACACATGCTCACTCACAATCAACAAAGACTAATACTTGGCTCAGTTACAGTAAAGGTACAATTTTCAGATTATCGAGGACATTTTCTATGGGAAATTAATAATTTTAAAGTCCAGTGTCTAACCTGGTATGGCCTCTTTAAACACGGATGTGTTCCTAGGTAAATAGCTGGCAGATGAGATGAAGTAAAAGGAACTATTACCTGAAGGTAATATGTCACTTACTGCCTAACTTTCCACAGTCAATAAGTGAAATATGAAATTAACATAGTCATACAGTCAATAATAAAGGGAAAGGAAGGGATAAATAAAAAAGGTGAAGGAAGGGGTAAAACATGAAAAAAAACAAATAAAATAAGAAAAGGAAACGTAGATGAGTTATGGTATGAGAGAAAATAGGAAAAGGTGAAAGGAAGCAAGAAATCAAGATGTAAAAATGTAAAAAAATATTAAACAAACAAAAACATACACTGTGGGGTTATTTACCCTAGGCTGCAATGCAGAGCAAAAAATAGATTTGTTATACATGCAAGAAAATCTAAGCAAATTCAGGATAGTGCTTGAACGTGAGCGAGAGGGCACAGAGCTTAAGTATGTAATAATATTTCTTTGTTTTGTTTCGGAACCATCACGCACTCTTTGTCTTTTGCAGGTCCATAATACTTCCTGAAAGCTCTGGCAGAGGCTCTGATCAAGTGAGGCTCGAACCAATTACGCCCTCCTTCATCCACTCCATTTCCTTTTCACCCGCGTTTCATTTCCTGTTCTCCTCTCAGTTGACCCATCCACAACTCGTTGCACCCCACACCCTACCCCTTTTCCCCTCAGCACTCGGGCAAGCATCAGGGGCCTTTGAGCAGAGGCAAAGTGAGACTGTCCCGGGCATTAGCAGGGCCTGGCCTCCTTAGCACCCTTCACAGGAAGGATGAGGCACAGCAGTGCCCACCAGCACTGATGACAATCTGTCCTGCCCAGGCCTCTCCAGCAGTGACCCTATTTCTTGGCATTGGATGTGTTTCTCCCCTCGATGCACAACATTTGCACTTTCCAAGGGGCTGAAAGAGCTTCCTCACTGCACTTCCTCAAGGAGGAAGGCGAGACTTTTCCTCACCTTGAAAAACAGAGGTTGACTGGTTGAGCCTTCAGGTGCCGGATGCAGTGAAAAAGTGAGGACTTCATGTGAAGGGGAAAGGAGAAGGTCTGGCCGGAAGGAAGCGCCGCCACCCCACTCTGCCTGTATCCGGAGCTATCGTCCTTCGAGTCTCAGCTCCACTGCAGCTCACACAGGAGCCCCTGTGGCTTCTCTGTGCAGGCTCTGGGTAAGAATGAGTATCTGTTTCATGAAAGAAATGAGTTAAAAATCTGAGAAGCAGGGCCGAGGATATAGCTTAGAGGTACAAGAGCCTGCCTGGCAAGTGCAAGGTCTTGAGTTCGATTCCAGATACCAAAAAAGAAAAAAAAAAATCTGAGAAACATTAAACAAGCACTACCATTTCCCCCACTTTCTTTGTTTCCCTTTCTCTTCTTTATTCCTTACTGCTGAATCATTATCCTATTTCTGGTATTTATTTTTTAAAAGTAAACCAAGGGGAAGAACCAAAACCTACGTTCCATCAGAGAAAGTCTACCTGGGAGACCTGGATACATGGGGCACTTGGGACCAGAAATTCTCTTATTTTATTTCTTCATTACTCTTCTGAGTTATCAGTCTACAAAATAAGTGTTGTCTATTATTTAATCTATGAATGGCAATGAACTTGTTCTATTTTTCTAATTCAAAAGATACATAAATGTGTAGAAACACACCTAGGATAGGCAGACCTGGAGTTAGGGTGAGAATGTACCTGTGGTTCTGATAGTCCCAGACAAGTTTATTTGTCTTGCAAAGAGAAGGAATTTTCGTCTTTACAAACTATGGTGCCATATGTGTGTTTGCTTCCACAGTGGGTCTTCTTGAATCATCTACATAAAAATATTTTCTTGAATAATTTTCATGACTTAGCAATGGTGACCCAGGGGCCCTCAAAATGACCAAGCCATTCTAGAACATTACAAAACCAATATAATGGTTGTGTGGGGGTTGGAGACATGTTATCCTCAGGTATCTTATTCCAAAGGGAGTAGAATATTTACTGGTTAAATGGCATAGAAATTTTCTGAGGTAAAGAAAATCAAAACATTTCTTAAATAAGGCATAGTAGAGAAATTGGATATCTCCTAAGAGGGGTAGTTGCAGCTATCTTATATTTGCATCTCTTTTTTGTGGGTTCTTGGTGTAGGCCAGCCTGGCCCTCTTGGCAAAAATCACCTATTGCTTTGGGAACTGAAGCTGGTGACATAGAAATTTCAGTCTACTTTCACACTAAGAAAGTTTTGGAATCACATCTGGGAATTACCAGAGAGTTCAGCTTTGGAAAATGCTCTGCACAACATACACTCTTTAAATGTGCACATACCATTAACTCTCAAAACCAGCAGTGTAAAATGACAGGTTACATAGCCGCTTCCATCTTTCAGGCGAGGGATATAGTTACCCTTTTACGTCATGGACGAACCAGCATCGGGAAGTCAGAGGAAAATGGCTGTGAATCTGAATGCTTCCTCAGAGAACTGTGGAGCATTTTCTAAGCTTCCATCTCCTGATCTGCAACAGGAGGAAACTGCCTTTCTTGCGAGGTGGCTTTTGATGTGTGTGGAAGTGTCTAATATTTTGGCCAGCAAATATTAAGTACTCAGTTGTTTCTCGGCCTTTGGCTAAGATCAATTGAAATACGAGTACTCAAGAAATGTTGGATTGTCTTTAACTTGAGTTGACTACCAACCGACTTTCCATATTTCCAGGTTCTTTCCCTGCTCTGTTCGTCTTTACCTCCTAGGATCTCATAAAATGTGTCTTAATGAAGGACAAGTTCAGCAAAAAGAATCAAGCCGTTGTAACTTCTCAAAATAAACCGTATTTCCTACCCAATAAAATGAAGCTGACAATGAAAGTAATTTTCTGATATGGGAGAACCCAAAGTCCCTATGGTTCAAGGACAATAGGATTTTATTTTACTTTGATTCATTTATACATTTATACAACTAAAAATAACTACTTAATGTGATCTATGAGTATCAGTGTATGCACAGCTTATGCAAAATATTGAAAGCAAACCAGTCGTAGGTACATTGAAATTAAAAAAGTGTTTGAAGTTATTGGTATTACTGACAGAACATTATGAACTCTTCAGTATAGATTTAAAGTCTCCAATTTTCTCATTTCCAGTCTTTTAACAGTTAAAATTGGATCATATTTTATGCTTGCAGGGTGTTTCCTCAATAAATACAGTCTTTCACATTGGTTTCTTTTTCTGTTTCTGCACATCTGGTTGGTTATGTCTCCAATTAAATTGCATTCTGATTTGTCTTATAATAGTAATAATAATAAAATTTCTACAGATCAAATAAACCTCCCCAAGGAGTTGTTTCTCTTATACCTCGGCTAGAGTACAGCTCATTCTGAACATTCAATAGTGATTTGGATCTGCTATATTTTAGACACAAGAGCTAAAACCCAGTTATTTTTTGTTAAAGGAAGGGACTAGCAAAACTCATTATTTCAATGTTGCATTCGTTTCTTTTATTCATTCATTCACTCAGTCATTCATTTGTTGAATAAGCACTGAAACACTATTTTGCACCCAGTTCATTTCGTCCTGTTTAGTTTACCAGTTTAAACCATATAGTCGTAGGACTTTTTTTTTTTTTTTTGTATGTGTGTAGTTGATTTTGTTGTGGTTTGCTTTTTCGTTTATAGTGAACCCACAAGAATTTCTCCATCCATGTGAATATTTCACCATTTTAATCAGTCTTTACTTTGAAAAGGATGTATTCCAATCTCCCTCCATTCCTTCCTTTTTCAAGAAATACATCTTGGAAGCAGGCAACTCTCAAAAATTACTTAGTGCCAAGCAGAGAGATACTGAGTTTTAGATCTGCAAGCAAAGTGATGTTGGTGAAATACTTGATCACACTGTGGGTAAATACTATGTTTGACTAGAAATAGATATGACTGGCTATCTTGAATAACAATTTTTCAAAAAAGTTCCTAAAATGATTTGAATGATAGGAAATAAATCAGTAGAATATACAAATAGCCTCTAGGAGAGAAAGCACACTGTATTAATTTGGGTATTTTAGTATCCATATAATTCTTTAAAATGGAGAATAAATGTATTTTGTAAACTTAATTATCTTACTCATCAGAAGATAAGCATAGCACATGAATTCCCATAAATAAGTTGCTTAAATTGACATGGCGAGAGAAAATGCATACAATACCACATGAAGTAACTTTTAAGAAAATAGTTTGAGAGTTATAGCCAATATTTTCCTCTATTTTATTGTATTCATGCTGTTTTCTCATTCACTGCAAAAAAGGAGTGGAAAGTTCATTTGTATTTATTTTCCTTTTGGTTAGTTATGTTTTGCTAGGTATTAAAATATCTCAAACACCAGAACGTCCCTATTCTTAAGCAGCTTGTAGGAGTGTGTGTGCATTTGCTGGGGATGGAACACGGGGCCTGCATATTCTAGACAAGCACTCCACCTCTGAGCTACATCCCTAGTGAAGATAATTATAATAGCATTTTAAGTGATAATTTATATTGACTAGCTATGTCATAGTTGAGATAAACTTAGAGTCTTAATAGCTGAGGATGTTTATGATTAAAGGCTACTGCTCATACTTAGTGAATAATTACCTTGCATTTTCTACAGCAAGACCCTGATCATTTGACCCTGTAAATCCCTAAAATATTTGAGAAGGTAATGATGATCATCAATTGTAAAAGTCTAATCCTAGCTTGTGGCTCTCAGTGATAGAGTTTATTCAGAACTCTTTGTCATATTACAAATTCATCTGTGACTAAAGGTTTGGGAGATAGGACTAATCCCAATTTTTACAAGGTTAATCCCCAAAACCACTGATGAAGTTTCATACTTGGGATACTCCAAACTTTGTGAAGAAGATATAAACCTTAGTCTCTTAGAGTTGAACAGCTTTAGATGTAGCTTGTCAGATACTTTCATTTTATAGATGGGAAATAAAGACACAGTTGAAATGGCATCTTCCTAAGACAGTAATCAAGTCAATGTAACAGAAAAGACAATATAAAATTTTAAAGTTACAACTTGAAAGGAGTACTTTGAAGCAAAATGAAATATTTCTAGTAAATAATGAGTAACAAGAGTATTTGGGTACCATGTTGAGTTTCTAGCAAGACACACACAAAAAAATGCACAGCAAAAGCTTTGTGTTTAAAGATAATAGGATGTTTGTGGAATAAGTATTTAGGTACATGAAACAATAGTTATAACAATATAATTTGTGATAATGACTAATCCAAAATGAGCATGAGTGGTATGAGGAAAATGAAGAGACATGATCAAAAGAACCATTTGAAATAGTATACTCAAACTTTAAAATTTGGCTAAGAATAAATAGTAGAAGGGACAAATTGAGCAGAGATTTGTAAGAGGTGTGAATAACAAAGATCAGTAGAAAAGAATAAGACTGGAAAGTTCCAAAGGATGAGGAAACTCAGGGATACTTCTTGCTGAATTTTCCTGCTATCATTGTGGGTAGAAGCTGTGTCAACCTTTTAGATAGAAGCTGCTGAGGATGTGGAACTACCGCGCCATCCTTTCCAAGGCCAACACCTTCTGTGGAGAATGTTGGCTCTAGAAACATGGAATATCAATTCTTGAATGATTGTTTTACTTCCTGAGGGGTCTGGTGGAGGTCTGAAAAGAATAGGTCCAGAGTTGAGGGGATAGGTGGAAAGCAACGCTGTTCAGGAAAAATCCTGCAACATCTGGCTTCCTCTGAGGATTTGCACACTCTGGTGAATTCTAGGCTCTTTCAGTTGACATGCCACCACCTTCTCCTCTTAATGGAGTATGAGGTGTGCCCTCTGAATTCAACATCATCAACAGGAGCATCCTACTCCTGACCTGAAGACAGAGCATTATTCCTGGCCTGTGTCCTCTCCTGATCCAGTTTTATTTGAATAATGCCTCAGTCTATGTTGCATGCTCATTACACTTCAGTTTTTATTCTTCTCTGACCTTGCTGTCATTGAGCTAAAAACCCATTTCTATATAAGCTGAGAACATGGCTTCAGTTATTAAGGAAGGCAGTGCTGGCCAAGAAAGCAAAAAAATGGAAGGAGTTTATATTAGGGAGCCTAGGTAAAAGGGGAGAAGGAGGATGCAAAGGAATGGGGGAAATCGGGCACAGCATGAAGATGTTTAAGAAAAAGAACCTAAAATTTTCACAGCAGGAAGAATTAGTGAGCTTAATGTGACAGTCAGGGCCACTAGTTGAAGAACCTTTTCTGTGTGCTACACTGACCCAATTTTGTATGAGTTAGCAAAGGGCCTCCTTGCCCAGGACTCAGACATCTGTGGCTTCAGGTAATTGGGCTGGAGCATTGAGCTGAATATTGCAGAGGAAAAGAGGAATTTATGATGTTTTGTTTGATTGTATATAAGGAGTGGTGAAAGAAAAAAGAGAGCTAAAAAGCTGGCTTTTGGTACAGTGGCAGTCATAGCCAGACTGCATAAAGCTTATGATAAGAGAAAGAACAAGAGTAAAGGTCTTAATATTTTAGGCTCTGCATCAAAGTTGCCATGGGACCCCCAAAACTTGTTTGGTGATTGTCGTGAGACTTTGCTGATTTTTTTACATGTAGTTATGGTTGGTGTCTGGAGGCCCAAAGCCCCTTTCAGTCATGGGCTGTGGGCTTTTCAGAGATGGCTAAATCTTGGTCCAATGCTGGGTTAAGGGTGTGAGTGCTACACCTGCCCTAGGGTGGGTAGCCTGCATACAATACAAAGTACAGAAAGAGGCTTGTCCCTTCTCTCTTTCTTGTTGCTCTTGCTGTCTTCTGCCACCACCAGCTGTTTCTCCTCTGTGATGCCCCTCTTCCAAGCCACCCTAACTTGGAGCCAGCTGATACAGACTGAAACCTCTACAAACTGTGAGCTAAATAAACATTCCCCTCTTTAACTTTGGGTATTTTGTCTCAGCAACAAAAGAAAAATAACTAAGACACATGTCAATCATCATTTGTCCTCAACATGAATTAATGGTGAAAATGTGCTTATAATTTTATTCCTAATCTAGAGGATCCCCCACACACACTCCATGCTATTTGGGATCAATATCGAGCATTCAGAAGAACTTTAATAGCTATTCATTGAATTGGCATCTCTGATTTTATAGAAGTATTTAATTTAATTCATTTATTCATTCATTAATTCATTTATCTATCAAACATTGACTTAATATTTGTCACGTGGCTCAAGCACTGAGCTAGGTGTTGAGAATTAATGTGTGGCTATGTACATGAAAGTTTGCAGGTATACTCAACTTTCCATAAAGAATATGTTTCTGGAAATTGGTGTGGAAGTTGAATCATGGTTAAGTGATCTAACAGAGCCCATGTTAGGGAAAACCCTGGGGAAAATCCTTTTGTTATGTGAAGAAACTTTTTTTAAAACAAAAATTTTAATATTCTAATGTGTCTTCTCAGTAAACCTGGATTTCCATACGCTAGTTTTTCTTAAATAGAAATACCACCTGTATTTTACTCCCACATTGGGGGGTACTAACATTTCAATTGGCTGCAGAATCTTAAACTAATCATTTTCTTTCTCAACATTAGAAAATGTTGAATGGCCAAACACTCATCAAAAATGTCAAAAATGTTTTCATTTTTGAAAATCTACTCTAAATGCTGAAGTGGTTTGATTAGGTTAAAGTGGTTTTTATATCATTTTCTATAACCACTTAACTTAAGGGTAACTTTTAATGACATCCTACCAAGAGCTTATAGAATTTTAAAGCAATCAGTGTTTTTCCTTCCAATATAGTGAGAAGAAAATTAAACCAATTTATGCAGCGTATAAGGCCTTATCCTGTGTTCTATATTTATGTTATTAAGAAATGCAATATGATTTTTTTAGTTACATGATGTTGCCTTATATTTGAAATTCACTTTAATTTTTTCCAAGTATTTTATGGGTATGTATTTTTAACCTCGTCTAAAAACAAATTGGTGTATAATTTAGCTCACTCTTCCGAAAACTAAAGTGTAAAGTTATCCAAAATCCTTCAAGAGGAACTAGTTTTGCTTTTTGTTTCATATTTGAGGCTCTGTTCTCTTTATTCCCAGAAAGAACTGTCTCTAGGACCAGAAGACAGGAGTGAGGTCTTATCTTATTCTTTAATTATAAGATATTGTTTCAGTTCAAGGAGATATTGGAATAGCCAATCATATCATAATATATATAGCAAGTCTTCTATAAAATATTTATTCTGGGACAAGAGATACTCAATGAATGACTCTGAGTGTCAGAATAAAGGTATGATAATGTGTGAAGTTTCTTGTTTCTCTATATCCTCATCAATAGTTTCTATTTTCTCCTTGGATTATAGCTATTTTAGCAAAAGTAAGGTGGTATCTCCTTGTGGTTTTAATGTGCATTTCCCTAATAACTGATAATGTTAAGCCTCTATTTGTGTACTTGTTGGCTATTCATGTATCTTCATTGGTAATGTGAATAGAGAATTTTCCAAAATGCTTACCACTTGTTATATAATCAGAACATACCATTTTATCTAGGAAGGTTCTTATTTTCAGGGTAGTGATATAACATCAGCCTGTAATGTATTTGTTGCACTATTAAACACAATTGATGTAAGTAGTAATGGGCCCATTGGAGTAGATACAGAAGTGTCTCTCTAATACCTAAGATAATCTCTAAATTCTTCATTCTAAAGGTAAGAAAAAAACCATAACCAATCCTAAGAAGTTTCATAAAAACCTATGAATTCCTGCCAGAATGTGAATAGTATTGACTCCTACTTTGCAGCCATTTTCTGGATTCCCATCCAGAGTGAACTAATGTAAAAAAAAAAAAAAAAGACAGATACCTGGCACTAAACTCATCACCATTCTTTCTCCATCAACCTCTCACAAGCTCACATGCATACCAAAATGAAAACAACCTAAAATACGCACTTCTGAATTTATCACTCTGTTAAATTCTACCTGTTGGGTACAGAAGAGTATTTTCTTCCTTAATTAGAAGATAAATTTCATAGCCCTCTGTAGAGAAGTCCTATTACACACAAAACCAAGATGCACATTTCCCTGGGGCACTTTGTACAGAGAGAGAGAGAACAAAATATGTGCTGTTTGATTGTACAGGACCCAACCTGGCCTGACTGGTCATTTTCATTTAACATTAAATAAACCCACAGGCTCTGCAGAGAAGCATTTTCAGAGCCCACCCAGAAGTCAATGCCATTTCTTATAATCTGTTGAATCTTACGATAACAAGAGTTTTTTGAATAAACTTTGCTTTAAAAATTGCCTAGTTCACATTAAAACTCAAATTCCCAAAAAGGTGCTGCATTCACCCTAACTATCTCCAAGACAAACACTGTGATTGGAAGCACATTCATGATTCAAGATTGTTAAATGCCACAGGCCAAAGAGGTAGCACTCCGCTGGCCGGTGTGGAGTGGGGTGACATTCACCATGGATTAAGCTCCTTGCAGGGAGCTGTGTCATTGGAGAAACAGAGAGAAGTGACCCTGACTCTGTGTACTACTGGTGTCAAGATGTATTCTCTACAATCTGACAAGTGGCAAGTTCGGAGGGTTCTTTGAATCAAAATAAAAATGGTAAGTTACAGTGTTTTAAAGTGAGAGATAGGGAGTCAACTAGAAGAAAAATATCTTTGTCTATAGTATTAAACATATACTTAGCCTCTCTATACCTCCAAAAGTTCTTTCATCTATATCATTGCATTTGAGTCAAATACTGAATGAAATTGGGGTCATCGTATACATTTTCAGATGAAGAACCTGAAGCGAGAGGCGTTTAAATGAGAATCAGTTTAGTCTGGTGGTTTGAGACAGAGGATTGGGTACCAGACCTATGAGGTGTGAGTCTCATCTCTGCTGCAAACTAGAAAAGTGAATGGTGACAAATTATCCAGAGGAGTGAACTATAACAAATCACTTAACATCTCAGATTTCTAATCTGCAGCATGTTGATTAAAAACAGTCACTCTGCCAATTGGTTGTTGTGAGGATTAAATAAAACACTGTGTAATTCACTTACCTGGGTAGGCAGCACATAGTAAGTACAAGGTACATTTTAGCCTGCTCTGTCTGTTGTTAAGGTCATTCAAACCAAAGGCATAACCCTCATGTAGGACCCACATGAAGGATTCTACATTTACTGTCTGCGTATCTTAATCTTTTGCCTCCTACGCTGCATAGTACCCTTCATTTAACTAAACTCTGTTTATTCAACGTGAGTGCGGTGATACTCTGCTATGCCCCCCAAATATGAAGGATACTTAGGAAGATTTTAAATGTGCAGTATTTAGTCCACAATACTTTGCACTTTTGTGTGGAGGGGAGCTACACACCTATGGAGATAGATGGTATCGCAAGGCACATTTAAGCCTGAGGTGAGTCATATTCAGAATTCATGTCATTGAGGTTCAGGAAAAGGAGGACTGTGGGCTGAAATAGGAGAGAGAGTTATTATTATTTTTTTAATTGCATTTACGCTTACTGCTATTGTTACTGATTTTTAAAAATGTGAACAAACTGAGACAGAACTTGAAGTTCCAACATCAGCAAGCAAGGCAAAGAAAAAGGACAAAGCATCTAGTGTAAGCAAAGAGACAGCTCAGAAAAGAACTTGAAGTGTCGATAAATAAAGGAGACTTGTGTGGACCGGGGATGGTGACATGGCATTGGAAGGGTGTGAGACTGGACTGATAAGTACAGGATCGATGGTGGAAGGCTTTCCTCTCAGTGTCAGGGCCTTTGCTCCTGGTGAGCTGCCAGGCAGCACTGAATGGACTGGCTCATCTGTGGGTGATTTTGTGGGCCTTGAAGAAGTTTTATTCTGTTTACTGGAACTGACATAGAGGACAATAAAACCCATGACCATGAGTAGCTCAGTACCATACTCTTATTTGATCTTTAGCTAAAACTGTGTGTGCTGGGAGAAGTGGTGCTGGATATGTCCTTCCAGGAACAGTTTTAACTCTGATCCTCCTCCCATTGCCTGCAATTCATTGCTTGTGGTGCTGGCCCCAGTTTTAAGGAGCAGCTGTGAAGCTGGCACCCTAGCCTTCAGGCCACTATTGATTACACGTCTTCTGGCACAACCAGATTAATGGGATTGAGTACAACTATAGTAGGTTGCACTAATTAATCAGTTTTATTTTACTTTATATACTTGCAGTTGAGGTTTTTACATTTAGTATGCAAATTTATGTAAATTAAAATTCAAATACATGCAAACAGATATGCAAATATGTGTCCCTAGATTTGCTAGGGAAAAAAATCTGGTAGCCCTACTGTAAGTTCCTCAAATGCAGTTGGGGGAAGGGAGAGAGAACTTGAACTACTCTTGCAGCTTGATCTGCCTTTCATTTGTTAATATATGCAAGTTGAAAATGAAAATAAAAACATGTTTTACTTCAGCTGTTCCCTATGTTATAAAATAGAAAGTTGAAAATCTGCAACAATAACAGGAACAAAATCTGTGAGTCTCCTTACTGAGATAAGAATTTCAAAGTTTTATTTATTCCAACATTTATTCCAACATCATGACCCTTTAGGCATTGAGTCACATAAATGTGGGATTTTTACTTTTAATTGATCGATTTGAAGCTCTAACTAATTCCAAAGGAATGCACTTAGAAGAAGACCTTGCAATATAAACCATGAGTAGTATATAAACTACGTAGGAATCTACAATAAAAGCTGAGAAATAGGAAGAAAATTAACAACGAAAAATTGTATTTGATTAATTCACACTGAATAAATAATTCATTCAAAGGATCATTATTTCTAAGTAACCTCAAATCAAGGGACAGGAACATATTCTATAAACATCAAAATGGAAGCCTCCTAAGGAAAAAAAAAGGTATACAACTTTATTTAGCATATATTGCAATGAAGGAGATAGTATCTGATACTTAAAACATTGCATACATATTATAGTTATTTGTAAGCAAAGCTAATAATTGGAAAACTAATAAATTGATGGGCAATAAATCGTAGAAGGGGCGCTGGCCCAGGTACCAAAAGAAAAGGATTTATTTCTGGTTCCGCCCTGTCATGTTATGACATGACATTTGGTCACAAAAAGAAAGTGGCCTCAATTTTCCCAATGGTAAAATAAGATAATAATAATTTCCTTACCTCTTCAAAGATCACTACACTTTTCAAATAAAACAGCAACATACTAAATAGATGTTAATTACTTTACCAGAGTTTATCTGTGGTCAGTACTAAGTTTTCCTTTCTGAGAAGACTGTAAGCACTATGGACTTGATAATAGAGTCAATCTGATCAATTAAAGATTATAATATCTACCAAAGAAATTTGAGGTCTCAAGACAGATGGTTTTGGAGTAAGTACAACTCAGAGTCATGTCAGAAAAGAGACTTACAGTATAATGGAATAGCGAAGGAGATTATTTCTCAGATTTATTATCATCATCTCCTCTGTGCAATGAAACTCGTTGGGATATGAATTAAATGGTCCTCTAGGCTCTCAAGTTCTGTGATTCTACGGCTTATGGGCTCTTATTTTAAAACACAGGATCCCTCATTTTGTATCTCAGTACAGCATACACTAGGTGGCTTTTCAGGGCCCTGTCATATATCTTTTCTTAAGTATTATCAATTCTCAGCACAGTGGCCTTCTTTTGTGTTACTGGATGACATCACTTGGGCTAAAAAATGTCAATATTTAAAGTCATTTTTAAAATATATTTATTTAACACATATTATATTAATATTATTAGATCCAGTATAAATAAGATATGCTCACCAAACACAAAATTTTATTATCTACTGGGGGAGAGAAAACATATCCATGGTCACCAAATCTCAAGTTGCCCTTATTCATTCACTAGGTCAGGGTAAAAAGGTACTCAGAGAAAACATGTCTCCAAGGGTAAGTTATATAGTATTTGATTTGGTCACCACTGACCTTTCCTGAAAGCAGACTGTCAGGGCCAGATGCCTGCTTTAAGAGCATCAACCTAAAAGTACTGAAATAAAGAACAGAGTTAGAGGCATGTATGGGTGCATGTGATTTTTGTGAGTCATCTTTGCTGCTCTGTAGGTAAGGACAATGGCCAAGTGACTGAAAATATGTATGAGAAGTGTCATTCATGAGCAGCCTTGGCAAGTACTTTGTTTTGGCAGACAAAGGAAAATTAGGAAACAAATATAAATTCAAAGTTTTGAGTCTATATTTATAGGTAGGATAGGGCAGCATTGATAGAGAAATATAGATTGATCTGTGATGAGCTCTTGGGGCGGAGAAAACTAAATGTAGTGTAGACTTTGGGTTACTAGAAAGGCGATTTGGTAGAGAGCTTTGTAAGGAATGGGAAAAGCCTACCTAGATCTTGGAAGACAGTGCTGGCTTTCTGAACCTATGAAACTTAGCTGAAATTCTGGACATGGGTGAGGAGGAGAATATGGAAAGGAGAGAAGAGTCATGCTGCTCTTCCCTTTGGAATGTCTAAATGTAGGGGCTCAGGAAAGAGGCAGAAAACAAGGTCAAGAAATCCGAGGTGAGGGGCAGTAGATGGAGTTTGTATTAGTATCTTGTAATAGAAGTCAGAGATGAGCCCTGGATTCAGCAGTGAGCTGGTTCTAGTGATACATGCTGGATCAAATGTATGTCACCACTAAAAATAATACCGTGGAAGATGTGGAGTAGAGGAAATTTTGCTTATACATGAAGAGTTAGGTACATTAGTTTTAAAGGATGTAAGCAGAGGGGAGAGGGGAGAAGATAGGAAAAATTTTGAAAATATTCAGTGGAATTTGTGTATGATTAGTAGAGCTAGAACTGATTTCGGCCCCCACTTTAGTGTTTATACTTTTGATCACATTGGCTCTAAAATTGAATAATGTTTGTACTAAATATTGACACTTTGTTTTTTGTTAGTGGAAGAGAATAGAGACCTTAAATGAAGCATTCATTTTGAGAAAAAGCTAATTGAATTCCTGGCATATCCCTGAGGGATGGAAGATGTGCAGTGGGTCAAACTTAAAACTGTCATTTTATTGCGTACAGAGATGATTTAGTTTCAGCACAATGTGACCTATCATGTGGAATTAATGTTAACTTGTATTTATTTGTATTCATTAAACAACTTGTTTTGACTTTATAATTGAATATAAGCAACATGTGTAAGATACTTGGATGCAGTTTTACTATTATAAAGTATATGGATATACACATATGTTTAGTATATGGATACATTTTTATATTTTTTCTATATACTTTTTAGTATACACTTTCATTTTTCTATGTAGTTTTACTTTTATTTTTCTATATATACCATAATTTTTCTATTTGTTTTAATATTTTCCATATACTTTTTCTCTATACTTTTATTTTTCTTTTTAAAAGGAGACCTTGAATTTCTTAGGTTTATCAAAAACTGGTATGATCCTGCTCTACTGAACACATGAAATGTGGATGGTTCCAGTTTGCATATACTATGAGTGTAAACGTACTACGGGCCTTTAAGATTTTTTATGAAAAAACATACAAAATATCTGATTAATAGATTGTCATCATCTTCATTTCTTTTATAGGAAATGTGGCTACTAAAGCAAATTAAAATTCTGTGTGTGTTTCCTGATTTTCTGCTGTACTGTGCCCGTCTCTGGAGTGTACTTCCTTACCCCTAAGAAGCGCTCTACGGCCACTGCGACCTGCTGCTCCAGTTCATTTGAAATTCATAGTCACAGAAGAAAAGGTTCCAGGACTGAAATATGGATGTATAAGCAGCTGGCAGTGTCCTTATAGACACAATCTCTCCGTAGATGCGTCAGTGGACAAATTAAGCGGAAGTAATTCAGGTAGCATGTGCAGTACAGTTTGGCCAATGAGCTACTTGCAAATATATAGTACACCATTCATACTAGTTGAAAGGCTTGCCTTGTGTGGCCGATGACACAAAGCAGGATATCAGACCCATTTTACGCAGCTTTTTTGCAAGTGCTTCCCACCCTTTTAATATCACATTTATTGGTCACTAACCACTGAAGTTGAGCAGTCTTCTAAGGCCGCATCGAGTCTCGTGTTCCCCAAGAAGACTTTACTTCCCACGAGACTCACACATTTGAAGGACTCACTTATCTTCTGCATCAGCAAGTCTGGCCTTGTGTGGTACTTAACACAAGGCTGTGTTTGTTAGTTTGGTCATCAATCCAGCCGTCCAGTAGGGAAGAAGTCTAATACCCTGAAGCCTCAGCACAAGGTTGGTTTTCTGCTTGTGGTGGGCACAATGAGTTGAATCAAGTGTGTTCTTTAAATACGTACAATTCATGCACACAAACATACACTTTACAAGGAAAACTATATGTGCATATTTGTATCAATTGATATGTAAATGCCTATTAAGGTAATATACCTGAGAAACAGAAACATTTTATACCACTTTTAATCACTCAGATTAATTCTTCTACAGGCATGAATCAATATTGTACTTCCTATATGATATAACAAGTGCTGCTAAAACAAATTATCTTATATTGGTCTTTCTTGGATAAGGGGGAGATGGTTATTCAGTGTATGATTTCCTTAATTTTTATCCAAAGTCAGCACAGTTCACTTCAATGAAAATTATGGTCTTGGCTAAGACCAAGAGTATTTAAAATAATGGATAAAAAAGATACAGTGGCAAGGTAGGAGGAGGAGAAAGAAGAAGAGATAGAAGGAGAAGAAGGAAAAGGACAAGGAGAAGAAGCAGAAGCAGAAGGAGGAGGAGGAGAAGAAAAAGAGAAGGAAGAGGATGAAGAAAAAAGAGGGGTAACAGGAGCTCAATACCATACAAAAGCTAGTGAATTTCTCAGATACACATTATTATTTATTGGTTTTATAAATTACGTAATGCCTCAGACATCTCTTTTCATTAGGTTAACTGTCAGTACTTTAGGAAAGTTGATAACAGATAATACAATTTGAAATTGCACTTGCAAATTGATGTCTAATGTTTTCTATATATAACAGAAAAAAGTAGCATGTTTGTGTATCAGTCTGTGCAGGCTGCCATAATATAATGCCGATTGATTGAGTGTATTAAACACTAGAAATTTATTTTTCTCACACTTCTGGAGACTGGGACATCCAAGATCAAGGTGCTGGCTAATTTAGATCCAGCTGAGGGCTCTCTTCCTGGCAGATATGGCTGTTTCCCTGATATGTCCACTGAGGGCAGAAAATGAGAATAGTGGTTTCTCTTCTACTTCTTATAAGGACATTAGCCCTATCAGATAAGAATTTCTTCCTTATGACTTCATTTAAACTTTATCACTTCCTCACAGAATCTACCTCAAAATACAGTTACACTGAAGTACTTAACATAGTACCGTAGGGGACATGAACATTCAATCCATAGCATCTTGTCTTATCAAACTCTTCTCAATAAAAATTCCAGTTACAAGGAACAGGTGAGCAGGGAGATGATCATTCATGTTGTTAATGTAAGTTGGGTTACTGTCTAAGTAATATGCTCCCTAAAGATTCCATGCAGTAGAAATGTGGGTAATCAATACAATCTGGTAGCCACAAGCCAGCTTAGACTTCAAACACAGTTCTGCCTCCAACCTTCTTGGTGATCATAAGGATGTCCTCATCCTCTCTGGATCTTAATATTCTTATCAGAAATATAGAGACATTTCTGCATTTTAACTACCAGGTAAGGAGAAGCAGAAAAAACAGTGAATAAAGGGAAATGGGGATTTTCTCCATCCGTGTGTGCATGGGTCAGCATGAGTGAATACGGTACAGTGGAAAGATGTCTAGACCATACCGATGTTCACAGTACCTATACACTGATACTTACGGGCAGAAAACATGGTATTATCATATTTTTTCCTCACACCATTGTCAAATGGCTATCTTCACAAGATATTAGCATATTAGCAATGTCTAGTTTTTATTCTCAAAACCCTGAAAGGCAATGTAGGATTTGACTCAGTATCTTTTAAGGGATTCATTTATTTGGTTTACAATGGAAAGAACAAAGGCAAAAAAAGTGAGAGAAGATTAAGAAATAAACAATGGCTTTCTGGATAGAGTAGACTTCATGGACATCAATATGTCTAATGTTTACTTTTTAATGTTTTGAAGACGCACAGATGAAGAGGAATTTTAAGATTTTCTCCAAAATGTAAACTGATTTCCCTTGAAGTTACCTATATTTATATTTAATGAAGTTTAAGGAAACAGGGATATCTGCCCTAAAATCCTCTAATCTTATCCATGAGAAAACTTCACTGAGAGCGATCGCACAAATAAAGGTGGAAGATAAAGGCTTTATTTCCTAGAGATATGGCTAATTTCTTGTAGGATTCCCCAAGGTCTTTTGAGATCCTTGGGATTTGCTGCAGTGACCTAGCACAAATCCAGTGCGTATGGCAAAAGTAGTTGGTCCCAAAGAGAACACAGCTGGGTCAGCCATGATGTGTTATGTGAGGCTCAGTGCTTTCGGGCAGTCAGGTAACTGATGAACTGTATTCATGAATAGCGCTACTCAGCTATGATGCAATTCCAAAGGTTATTTCGCTCAACAGTGAATTCATTCAGTAGCACGTTTGGGGAGGTTCTGTTCTCATGCAGTTACATTTTAGTGAAGGCAACAAAATATATTTTTAAATACAATAATTTTAGAGAAGTGACAAAAAATTAAGCACCATCATATAATAGAAGCAAGTAGCGGGATATATGACTTGATACATGAAGGACATAGAAGATTATAAAAGAAAAAGAATGCCACTGAAAGGAGTAACAGGAATAGCCAGTTGGAGGGCATGAGGGGCGTTGGTATATCTGAGGAACCAAAAGTCATGGTGGGACTGGAAGGCAGTGAGGAAGGACTCGTGCAAGATGATGCTGGAGAAATAAGTACATCCAAAGTGTGAGTCTTAAAGGCCATTGTCAAGAGAGAAATTGTTTAAAAATGAAATGCATCCTGACCTCCCTCCGTCCCTCCCTTTTTTCCTCCCTCCCTCTCGCCTCTCTTTTTCTCTTTCTTTCTTTCTTCCTTTCTTTTCTTTTCTTTCTTTCTCTCTCTCTCTTTCTTTCTTTTCTTTCTTTCTTTCTTTTCTTTCTTTCTTTCTTTCTTTCTTTCTTTCTTTCTTTCTTTCTTTCTTTCTTTCTTTCTTTCTTTCTTTCTTTCTCTTTCTGCCTTTCTTCCTTTTTCTCTTTCTTTCTTTCTGCCTTTCTTTCTTCCTTTCTCTTTTCTTCTTTCTTTTCTTTTCCTTCTTTCTGCCTTTCTCTTTTGTCGTTCCTTTCTTTCTCTTTCTTTCTTTCTTTCTTTCTTTCTTTCTTTCTTTCTTTCTTTCTTTCTTTCTTTCTTTTTCTTTCCTTCCTTATCTCTCTCTCTGTCTTTATATCTCTCTTGGCAGTACTAAGAATTGAACCCAGAGATGCTCTACCTGCTCTATCACTGAAGTACATCCCTATTTTTTTTTTTTTTTTGGTCTTTTTTTTTTCTGTTTGTTTGTTTTCTTTTTTAGACAAGACCTCATCTAGCTATGTTGCCCTAACAAGACTCAAATTTAGGATCCTCCTGCCACATCCTCCCAAATGCTGGGATTAAAGGCATGTGTCACCATGCCCAGAGAGGATTCATCTCATGTCTGTTAAAGGAAGTATTGTAAAATGACTTTTTTTTTTTTTTTTTTTTTTTTTTAAGGAAATCAGTCTGGCTTCTGGTTGAAAATTCACTGCAAATATTTGGTAGTGAATGAAGAGATAAACGTGATGGTGCTACTGTAACAACTCTAGACAATCTGTGATGGAGGCCTGGAAACAGAGAATGACTATGGAGGCTAAGGAAATAAGAGTCAAAAATGACTTAAAAGTTTTTTAAACTCAAGCAAGTGAGTGAATAGGGTACGGCTGATTGAGATAGAAATGACTCATGCAGCAGGAGGTTTGGAGATGTATAGAAAGTAAAACAGTTTGGAGAGGGTAAAAATAGACAAGAGATAGTTGGGAAAATGAGCTAGTTGTTGGTGTGATGACTTAATGCCTACAGTTATTGCAGACATGAGTTTTATAGCTCATACATAGCTATGAATGCAAATCCTAAGTAAAGGACAGTAATAGTTTGTTGCTTTGGGCAATTTATTTATCTCTGTTTACAACTTTTCTGGAAACTGCTAAAAACATCTACTACTATGATGCTTTAAGGATAAAATGAGGTAATCGATGTAAATCCACATAGCAATGTTTTGGAAAATAATAAAATATCACAACTTCCATTTCTATCCTCATGATAGAGAAAATCCCCTGAAAAAGTATCCTACCTAACAACTAAAATTTATGAGTAAAATGTAATACAGATCTCTTTAAATGCATTTACATTGAAATGAAAATTGGATTCTAGTGAAGTTTGCTCATAAGGAGGGCTTGTGAGTAGAGGAAGAAGATGTTACCCAGCATCTGTGGACAGGTAGTCTAATAGGTGCCTTCTGTGTAAAGCCAGGACCCCAAAGGCTTAGGCACAGACCTCACACACAGGAATAGACGCAAGAAATCCCTCTCAGTTTCACTTTGATGGTGGATTGAAGAGGGGAAAAAGAAACCTCTCCTAAGTATTTGCTTAACCCTGTTCTCCCTTATGAGAGTTGGTAGACTGTAGTATAACATGTTCTTCCTGTTTCTTATAAAATACTTCAAGTTAGACTTTTTGTTAAAGTCATGCCAGTTTGGTCTTGGTCAACTAGCAGAGCAAAAGTGAATCCTCTGTGAGAGCATATGAGTTTAGTTAACTTCAGGGATTCCTACAGATAAACACTGCCAGTCAAAATATCCTAATCAGTGGTAGCTGTTGTTCTTATTATTATGATAATGATAATGAGAAAAGACCTGACCAGACTCTGTCACAGAATTCTAATACAAACACAGAACTGATCTTAGTGATGCCCTTAAATGGAACATGATTGAAATCTGACCTAGGGCCAGTGAGATGGCTCAGTGGCATAAGCACCTGCCTGGCAAGTGAGAGGGCCCGAGTTCGACTCCCGGAACCCACATACGAAAAAAGGGCCGGTGATATCGCTCAGCGGCATGGGTGTCTGCTGGCGTGCGAGGTCCTGAGGTCGACCCCCCAGTACCCACAAAAAAAAAAAAAAAAAAGAAATCTGACCTATAAGGCTTCCTTTTACCCTCTTCCACTAGTTCTTCCTCTCTGTGAGTTGTACCTGAAACCAGCAAATTATACAACCTAGAAAATATAGCCTCAAGTTGATGTGGTACACTTACTCCACTCCCTCCTTGTAGGCCTTAGAAGATTCTCTCCAAAATATATAATTTCTGTGCCTGTCTTGCTGTCACACACTAATCATGTAGGATCTGGCTCATAATAAATTTTTTTTTTTTTGTGGGTACTGGGCGTCGACCTCAGGACCTCGTGCACCAGCAGGCGCCCGTGCCGCTGAGCGATATCACCGGCCCCTTTTTCGTATGTGGGTTCCGGGAGTCAAACTCGGGCCCTTGTGCTTGCAGGGCAGGCGCTTACGCCGCTGAGCCATCTCACTGGCCCCATAACAAATATTTAAGAAATAATCGTTAAGAAAATTCTTCCTTTTCAAAATTGTTTTACTGATTTCAAGTCTTTTGGATTGTCATATCAATTTTAGAAAAGCCTGCCAATTAAAAAAGAACTGGAATTTTCATTAGAATTAGATTATTAGATCAGTCTTTGGAAAATTATCTTCAAGTGTTACACCTTAAAATGTTTCTTGAAATCTTGAATTTCTCTGTAATGTTTTCTAGTTTACTATGTGTTGGTCTTATAAATTTTGTGGTGAGATTTATCACTATTTTATATTTTAATACTCTTGTAAATGATGTGTTTTGTTTTTGTTTGTCACCATGAAGTGGAAGCACAGTTGCTTTTCAATAAACATTTATTAAAAAAAAAAAAGGAAAGAAAATTGCTGAGGGCTACAAGATGAAAAGCTAAACAAAACCAAAAGTAAGAATCTCCTTGGAGAGATCCAGTCACCGAAATAGATTCAATTAATAGCCTAGACACAGCTTTCGTCACAGAACTACATGCTAGTCCCAGAGTTAGAATGAGCTATGTTGAAGGAAGAATTTCATTTTTTGGCCCTAAATATTCATAAAATCCAAGATACTGACTGACTAAATTCCTTAAACTTTTCAGAGAATCACTTTTCAACTCTTCTTTTGCTTAGAATTTGCCGCTGATATTCTCTTAGTTTGGAAGTAGCAGCTTCTGCCACGTACTACTTGAGTTATGATCTGCCTTTTATGGACTCATTTATAGAAAGAAAGCACCTTGAGGCAAGAACTTTGTTGTTATTCAGCTTCGTTTGCACTAAACCATTTGTGCTGAGCGGAGAGAGCGGCACCTTACAAAGAGTAAAAGATAAATAAATAAATAAATATCAGGTCACCTTAGCTAATTCATCTAATTGTTTCCATTAATAATTAATTTTAATTTTGTTTAGTTGAAGTTATAAAGTGGCCTAAGATGAAGACACAGTGCAACTGGTTCAAACCGAAGAAGCTTCCAGCACGACAAACACCTAAGATACTCAGATATTTCCTCACAACTGATTCTGCAAACTTACTCTTCCTTTGTGAATTCCTTTGGTGATGATATTAAGGTATAATTTTATGACTATATCATGAAGGTTTAAGGATTTTTTAATTCAAGAAGCTCAAAAATAAGATATTGATTTGACTGACAAATGAAAAGTCTTTACTCACCCCCTCCCACACACACATTTGTACCTTTATCAATATTTCCCAATGTCTGAGTCTAGTTAGTATGAGGGTCATACAGAGTCTAATTGGGCAACATGAGAGGCTGGGTTGGAACATGTATCCAAACACTAATAACATTTTCCATTTCATACGAGATGCATATGTCCTTATTTGTTTCTTTTCTCCCATTACATGGTTTCCTAGGTCTATAAGTGATATTTCATACCACTCTTTGCTAGTTCTATACACTAAGAAATACTCTTATATTTATTAAGATGTTGTCCTTGAAGTCAAAACAACAGATAACTTTTATTTCACTATCCTTTTATATTTTCCAAAGTATCTGTCTTTTCTTACATCACGAGTTGTTTTAGGGACATGGTAATGTTAGCCAGATGTGGTACAGACTTCAATCTCAGCACTCAGGGAGGCTGAAGCAAGAGGATGGATCATGAGTTTGAGCCCAGCCTGGGCAACAAAGTGACTTAGCAAGACCCTGTCTCAAAATTAAAACTAAAATGGCTGGTGATGTAGCTCAGTGACTCATACCAAGAAGCGCAGAAGAGATAAGCAAAATCTATGCTGGCAGTTGAATTACTTATCTGACTGGTGTATGGTATGATTTTTGGTCTGAGGTGCAGAACTGAGTCTCATTCTTCCTCAGTGGAGCTGCAGTGCAGAGGCATTACTTCCAAAGATGTGTTTGCTCTCTCTAAATTCCAGAGTTCCTACTTGTCTTCTTTTTCTGTTCCGAGTTCTCTGCAATCACCGGATACTAAACTGTTCTCGTGGCCAAATGACCAACCTTACCAATCCTTTAACTCATCATTACCGAATAAATACACAGGCACCATGCACCTCCAAAGACACACCATCAGAGACACACACATCTATTTCATAGATAAATATTTTATATATATATATATATAAATATTATATATATAAATGTTATACATATAAATATTATATATGTTATATATATGAAACCAGGGCCTTCTCACTGAATTACATTCCCAGAACATTTTTAATTCTTTATTTTGAGAGAGGGTCTTACTAAGTCTCCAAGTATAAGCCTCAAATTTCCCTTTCATTCTCCAGATACACAAATAAAGAGTCCCTAAACTATTATTCATATAATACCAATACAGAAAAATTAAGTAACTTAGACATAAAATTGCATAGAATTTTTCCTTAGTGAGACGGGCTAACTTCAACTGTCCAGACAGACTCGTTTAATATGTTTATCATGTTGGCTTCCAGTTGAGTAGAAATGAACACTAGTAGGGGCTCTGAAATGTGGCATAGGATGAATTTAACTTGGTATTATTAGTGTTCTATCTGTGCTGCTAGGCTGTGTGGCTTTTCTTTCTTTCTCTTCTTTTATTTTTGAAGACCAAAAAAGAGGAAAAACAGAAATTTAATGTAGATGACTTCTAAGGTCTATTCCAACCCTAATATTCTTAGATCCAATGAGAAAATACTTTCTGTTCCCTATAGCATGGGAGACAAACTTTGAGAGACTCTAAATGGGTCTGAAAGCAGTCCTAGGAAATCGAGTCTGTATACTGGAAGTCCTGCCTGAGGGCAGAGTAGGTCCTTTACATCTGAAAAAGGTGATTTTGGTCTAATGGACCCCTGAGGCAGGCACAGCCACCCATACACAGGGCATTCTGTGCGGTTGGCAACTCACCTTGTTTTAAGAGAAAATGATTCCAGAAGTGTTCTCTTTGTACTGAAATTCTTTTTATAAATCCTCCAATTTTTCAAACCTTGCCCTTTAAAGGAAGCAAAAATAAAACAGTAGAACCATAACAGCTGTTTGCCAGAGTTGCAAACTCTGGACAGCCAGGCCCTTTTCAAATGCTCTCCAACTCTCTGCTGATTTCCCGGTAGACTTGATCTTAATCACAAGCCTGATTTGGCACAGTGGGTCCTGGATAAAGAGCAAATCTAATGCAATGTATGAAAAGAAGCAGCACCCTGTACATCTGTGCCTCGCCAACTTCTTCGTTGCTGGACCCATTTCAACACATTTAATCCTCTGTTTTTTGAGTCCTGTACCTTGAATTAATTTCAAAAGATTGGTGTAGCAACTTATTAAGTATTAGGTGTAGAGGCCTTGGGGAGACGAAGTAAGTGATGTGCCTCCTGCCTTCAAGATGCACATAGCCTGTTGGGAGAAACAGCTTTATTACAATAACTAGACTATAGGGTCACATCTGCAGTGTTGGATACATAACTCACATTGCTATGGGAATACAGAAGGAGAAATTCCATTTCCCTGAGGGTAGAAAGAGTTGCACTCAGGTTCGTGAAAGCTAAGAAAATTTGATGAATTTGATGAATCAATCATTAGGTAAAAGATATTGAATACCTGTTGAACAATCAACCTACTTTCTGAAATAAATCTTAGCCCAAGCCCTCTAATAGTAAGAGGTAGAGGCAACTAATAAATAAGAGTCAAATTCTAAACAGTGTAGCAACTGTGTATTAGGAGTTTAGGCCAAAAGAGAGTATTCCAGGCTGGGGAATTTATAGATTATGCAATGACAGAGTCAATGAAAGAGGAGAGACAATAAGAACTGATATTTACTGTGTACTTAATGTGCAAGTGAGTGGGTAGGTGTGTATGCACATGCATGTTTTGTGTAGTAGGGGAGCCTGCAGAGTAGGTATGAAAGAAATGATGTTCCAGGTGCAGTGATAAGATTTGTCTGTCTGAGGCAGAAGCCTATGTTGAGGAAGAGGTTGAATAGAGAAAGATGAAATACAAGAGTTTGAAGTTGGATTTCTTTGGTAGAAAGACGCATTGAGAGCCTTGAATGGTAGCAATGTGTTACACAGAGGATCTTCTGACAGCGGTGCACAGGGAGGGCTTGAAGTACCAGAGTCTGTGGTAGGTTAGATGTACAGCAATAATCCAGAAATGGAAATTGAGGGTCTGATGGGACTTTTGGACATAGATGTGGTAAGGATAAAGAGAGGTCTTTTTTGCATGATTCTTATTTGCCTCAAATGAAATTTAGGTGACTTTTGGCTAGGAATGTGAATACTAAAATATTTTTATCCTCACCACCTGCTTCTCTTTGCAAGTTTACAGCAATGAAAGATGGCATATAAAAGACAACTCTGAAAGAGATGAACAGCTCAATTTTTACCAAGGTCTTTTCTTAGCCTTTAACATGGTAAAAGAGAGTTATAAAAGTTGAAGTTATCACAGGAAGAAAAGAGCAGTAACTTAAAACAATATGTTTAAAATTAACAATGTAAGCTAAAATGCTGACCTTCAGGAAAGTGATATTTGATGAACAAAGTTCTATTCCTATCCAAAACCTGGATATACCCTTTAGTGCACAATATGCCTGACCTGGTCACTCACACGGGAGAAAGCAGCTCAGAAAAAGTGTGCTTTTAGGGATACATATTGAAAACAGGTTACCTGCTTTTGAATCCCGCCTGACCTTTGTGAGTGACCCTCAGCAAATGCCTCTGCTAATAAATGAGGGTGTTAATAGTACTTAATTTAGAAAATGGTTGCAAGGGCTCATATATGAAAAGAACTGGAAACTTACCAAGCATGTGAAAGTCTCTCAAATGATAAGTGCTTTGTATTTTTCTTATATAGGAGGCATTATCAAATATTCTGATGATTCACTGTAAGCCTTTTTCTGTACTTGTACTTCGACTACATGTACTTCAACTCTATTTAAAAACCAAGTAATATTCTTGAGCATCCAGTATGTGCCAGGTACTTTTGTATGTCATTTGTTTTCTTTCATACTATCCTCTAATATTCCTTGTTCCCATGATTCCACTGGGTCTCAGGGATTTTAAATAAATTTCTCAGTCACACTACTACTAGAGTTGGAGTATGGTTCTGAGACCACTTCTAGAATATTCAAAGGAACCCATGTTACTACTTTCTTAAAAGGAAATTTGTATCCAGAGAAGACACATGGAATCTCTCTTCACTGCTGTCAGAGATTTGAGAAAGATGCACCAACATCTACTAGGGTATATTCTTTAACCATTTCAGGAAATACTCAAAAGTAAAGGACATTAAGAGTAAAGGACAATAAGACAGGCTGTGTCCATATGTTCAGTAAGTGGAAAAACAATTGATCAGAGGCATTGGACATGGGATTAACTGGTCCAGTGAAACCTAATGTCAAATTCTAACATTATTAATTTCTTTGTAGACAGTTTATCTCTTTCCCAAGAGAGACAAGGAGTTCTCTCATTATCTTTTTGGGGAATCATATGACTAAACTAAATGTTTGGGCATTTTCAAGTGAAGAACATTCATGCAATATTCTCTATTAATAACACATATCTACCAACTGATGAATGGATAAACAAAATGTGGTCTATCCATACAATAGAGTACTATCTAGCCATAAAACAGAATAAAGTAACTATTTGTGCTATAATATAAATGAACCGTAAAAACATTATGCTAATTTAAAGAAGCCAATCACATAGGCTTTTACCTTATGTGATTATCTCTATAGGAACTTACCAAAATAAGAAATTCTATAGAAACAGAAGTAGATTAGTGTTTGCCTAGCCATGCAGAGGAAAAGGATGGACTTATAAAACCTTTATACCATGAAAAAGAAGTTGTGAGGCATTCAAAGATGAAGAAAAATCAATTTATTCATATTTAATTCGTATCTGTGAGTCATCTTCTGGACCCCCATCAAAGTCAGTGTTGTGTGGTCGTTATTATTGCAGATTATTTCCCTTTGGTGATAGATCTTGCACAGTGCTTGTGTGTGTTTAGACTTACATTATTTTGGTGAGGATTGGGGGAAGATAACTAAATGTTATATTGCTTTATTAAATAATGAACATTTTACAAGAGTAATCTTGGTGACAAATGTACAACTCTGTAAATATATGAAGACTCATAGAATTTTACACTTTAAGTGCATGAATTGTATGATTATGATATGTAAATTATATTTCAATGCATGGATGAACAAATCTGTAGCTGTCTTATATTGAGTATTCACTATATACCAGACCCTCCACTGGGGAAAGTTGTCAGGGATAAAAATGTGTTAAAGGGAAGGGAGGCAAAGTAAAGATTGAACCCGGTGCTATTACTTTATGCATGTTTGGTCGAGGAACTCTAGATAAGCAAGATTAGTAGACGTATTCTTAGTAATGATGTTCCAAGAGGGGAGAAAATGAAGAAAACATAGTTTGTTTCTTATGCCTTATGTCCCACCTGCCTCATGTAGTTTATTTTCATGTTCTTTTTATCTCTCTCTTTTTTAATCTATGACTAGTCTTAAGTGTAAAATGCTCTTATTTCAAATCAGTGTATTCTTAAAAAGTGCTGATGACAACCAGACTCTGTTGTTGTCATCCTTGTTTCTTTTCAGTTTTTTCCCCAAGCCTCCCTCACTCCTTCCTCTGGCTCCCATGCCACTAATTCCTTGAACGGACTTGTTGACACTTCAAATTATCTCCATCGCTGCTGTCTCCTATATATTTCTCCCTCATAAGTAAATTATTCAGCCCCTTAATCACCCCCGCTTCTCTTCTCTGAATCCCTTCCAATGTGTTGACATCTTTCTGGCACAATGGTGTCCACAGCCATATGTCTTTGGCACCCATCCCCCTTGGCCTCCAACCAGAAATGGAACTTGGCTGACGTCGGAACAGAGAGTAAGGCATATTTATTTGATTTAGCTTCTGATTATGTTCACTTCTTGGGATGATGGTTGATTACTAGTGATGGGTTTGGCCAGGCATAGGGATTCAGGGTACATTGGTGGTGTTAAAGGTTTATGTGTAAAAAGCAATAGCATATAACTTGGGTTTCTCTCAGGAGTGGTCTTTTTCTAAAATAGATGAGAGCAGCAGTTTAGAGAAATGGTCATATTTTAGATTATCATCCTAAAGATTGTTTTATTTCTTTGGCTTGAATTTCAAAATCCAATTTAATTTTCAATAATTCCAGAATTTTAGGATTAGACAACTTTAAGATTTTTATAGGGCAGAGAAGTCTTTAACAGAAGAATTATATGAGGTAGAGGTTTCGAAAATAGAAAATTTTCCATCATTTCTAGGTTAACTCTAGACTCCGTGTTAAACTGTAAAGCATGCAACTTGAGAAAAATTCAATTTACTTGTATTTAAAAACTACCTTTTGGAATCCCTATCACATTACTGACTGTTTTACTTGCAGTTTCATGGAATTTTTCCATTTTTTGGATTTTCACAATATCTAAAATTTTGTGGAATCTGACTTACATTTTTGTACCTAGTAATATGATTTATCTAATGATAAGTAATATTCTAAACTTCTTTGGAAAAAAATATGTCTGCAAATAAGGTATATGAGAAAGTAACTGCAAGCTGTTTAAAATTTAAGAAGTTTGAGTTAAAGTTCATTTATTCACTCAACCAATATTAATTCAGGTCCCTCAATATCCCTGCCAATATGTCAAACACTGAGGCTACCATACATACAAGATGTATTCTGACTATAAAATCAAATATTATAAATATAATCACAGACAGATCGTTGCATGGAGCATAAGAATGGCAAAATTCCCTGTGTCACAGGAAAACAATCAGCAATGGGTTTCTTCTTACATGTGAGAGAAAGACACCTGTGTCACTCCCAGTGTGTCACTGATGGGAGTCAGTGGCATAAGATTTTGTGTAAAGGACTGCATGCTATTTAGACCAGAATGGAATGGTGTTCTTTTAGTATAATATGGCATAATTATCAGCATTGGCAAGCTAAAGCCTGTCTCTGAGAGTGACATCAAGAGAGCATATTGCATTTGCTCAAGTGGGATATATTAATCTTGCCAGTGTACAAGGCAGATGTTCAGTGTAGGGTTGGGGAAAGTAAGGAAAAAGAACTTGCTATTAGTGACAAACTTGTGAGAAATCCAGCTGGAAGTGATGGAGTGCAGGTAGATGGACATTCCCATGAGTAGGAGACATGGAAATATCTTTTAGCGGTCATCAGAAAATCTGAAGTCAGGGACTAGACTATAAAGGGAAGTAAACGTAGTAGCTACAGGGGATAATAAAGATTGCCCCTTTCTCCTTTAAAAGTACTGTAGATGATAGGTACTCAGAAGTCAGTACCAAGTCAGAAGTAAACTGTGCAGAGACAATAATCTCTTGGGCTTTTCAAATATAACTTCAATATTCTGAGCTTTATCCAAGGGGACCTTTAGTTAACCTGGGTGTTTGCTCTAATTTTTTCTTGCTACAGAGCATCTCATGGGCTCACAAGTTCTGGATTTTTGTGAGAATACTAAAGACGTTCTGAGATTGTCTCTTGTCTACCAGAAGCCCAGTGCTACGTTCTTTTCTGGGAATGTGGCCAGGCTGCCTAATATTTCTTTGGCTATCTCCTCAGCATCCATTGGCCTAGCCCTTGAGATGTCAAGGCATGCCTTTATTGAAGGTTCGGAGCACCCCAGGGATATACTACAGGGATTGCAGTATAACAAGGACAAGGGTTAAAAGTCTAGTTAACTTTGTCTTTTCCTTAATCTTCCTCTTGGAAGTTACTTAAAAGCATAGTCTTTTGGAAAGTATTGAGTGTTGAGTGTCCCCTTCACTCCTGACTTGGTTATCTTTCCCTTAATTTATAGACCAGCTCACATGAAATAACCCATGAGGTTGTCCCTCTGTGAGGAGAAACTCCATATTCCTTCTACCTTCCACCATTAGAAAAACACATGATCCAGAAGAACACATATTCATCTCATTTCTTCTGCAACTTCCTCCCAAAAACAAGAGGATGTGGTGCCACAAAGTGGTGCCTCGTAGCAAAGCTGAGTTAAAGTTCTACTGCCCACTTGCAGTATGAGAGCCACAGTTCCCTCATCAGTAAAATAAAACAATACTATTTATTACATAAGATTGAAAAGAGGCTCATGAGTTCATCAGTGGAAAGCAGTTGGCACCTAACTTGGCACTGTTATATGCTTTCAGTTCATTAGAGTAGTTACATTATTCCAAAGAGTTCTCTGACATGCACTGTTCTCTAAATAAGAAGACATAAGAAGACTAAATAAGATTTTAGTACTGTACACAAAAAATTATATGGCCCCACTGTTTTTCTTACAGGATAACTGTTAAGCAATCATCCCATCATTTTTCCTAGCAATTATGTTTTCCATGCATATCATATTAGAGAAGTGAATTTCATTATTATTATTAGGAGGAATTTACCTTGTCCTATAAGGACAGTGAATAGGGTGTGCTTGTGTCCTTTTGTTCTACCTAAGGCCTGAGTCAGTAGCATTATCAAACTAAATACTCAAATGAGTTTTCAAAACATCACTTCAACTTTTTCTTGCCTTGGCTTGTTTCCACAGCGTGGTTCTGGATCTCACTAAATTATCCTTACTCAGTTTCTGCTTTGGATGAAAGTGCATACAAGGATTCGTCTTGGCCACTGAGTAGGTTTGAATTTCCTATTCTACCAGCTCTTCATCCTAAATTATAGTCTAGGAGTCTTTATGGATTCTACTTACTTTTTTATGGATTCACCCAGAGATGTTTCTACCAGACCGATACCTCGGATTACCTTTCAGATTATGCCTCCGTATCTTTCTATAGCAGCCGGACTGTTTACATGAGTAATTAGGCTTCTGGATTCCTCCTAGGAATGCTGATTACTTCACCATCCATAAAATTACTCCAGATTTCTTGGACTTATATCAAAGATATGGCTCTAGTCCCATCTCAGATCTGCCCTTCAGATGATTCTCTTTGCAAACTCAGAGTGATTCATATGTGAAATTCAAGATTGATAAAACAAAACTCAGTAGAGTAAAAGGATGGCTGACTGTGGCAAAACCTAATTTGCAAGATAACCTGAATATATTTTAATGATTGGTTTGTTGTTGTGGCTACTAACTGAGGTTCTTCTTGTTTCAGTGTCTAACAAACCCTGATACTGACAAGAATTGTTCAACTGTTCTATATTACTATTATTTATTACAGAGTCCATTGCATCCCTCTGAGGCAAAGTGAAATCTATGCACACCTGTATTTTTCAGGGTCAGGTTTGAGTCGTTCGATGGATAAATTCACATTGGAATTCCACTATACTTTCATCCCTAATACCAATGTAGGACTCCCTGCAAAGTTAATTGAGAATGACAAATGCCTACAAATTTGTAAATTCTCTGTATGTGCAGGGTATTTCACAGTTTACAAATCACTTTCATGCACAATACCTTATTTGAGCCACACAAAAATCCCTGTGTGGCGGGTTTAATGTCCCCATTTTTCAGGTGAAGACAGTTTCAAATTGTTTTTTTTATGATTTACCCAAGGTCATACAGAAATAGAGCTGTGAATTCATCCCTTGTCTCTCACCTACCACTTACATTAGGTTTTAAACTAGACATGTTGAAAATAGAGTTTTTTAATTAAAAAGCAGAATATATTAAAAGAATATTAATTAGTGATACCAGTTTCTTCACTTTCATATGTCAGCACCACAGTTTGCTCTTTATTGTTGCTTGATTTCCTCTTCAATATTACCTATGAAGTTGTTTGGAACTCTCATTAGTATCTCATCTAAGTTGAATGATTTGTGAATATTGAACTTCAAAAGAAATATCCCTTTACCTGACTTTAAATCAATAGCAGTACTGTCTCACTTTTCCATTATTTCCCTAGTGTCCAAATTCTCTCTCTTTATTTTTCTAGTTAAAAATCAATTTAAAAAGCATTTGAGTAACTCTGCCATTATAGAGTTCTTGTTGTAATAAAATTAATAATTTGAATTTGTTGGCATCAAATGCTGGAAGTCCTCTGGGCACCTTGATAAAAATAGAAAATGATACCAATACTGCATTATGCCCTAATGACTATTCCAGGGCAGGACTGGGCAAACCTGCCAAATAACTGCAAAGTGAGTGATTCCAAATTAAAATTTAAATACAAGAATCACACAGGAAAGGCATTAGCTTTGCTCAGAAGAGCAATGGATTGTAGGGTTTCAGCTAAAGATGACAGATTCAATGGAAAGGAAAACATCATCTGCTTCTTTAAAACTTTATGCTAAGAAAATATTAGCACTAGCTGGGTGTGGTGGTGCATGCTTGTAATCCCAACACACAGCAGACTGAGGCAGGAGGATCATACCAAGTTCAAAGCCAGCCTGGGCTACATAGTGAGTTCAAGACCAGCTTGAATTACATAGTGGAAACCTGTCTCAGAAAAAAAAAATTTAACACTTCACATGGACTTAGAAAATATGTATTTTGACTCCTCCAAATATATCACAAAGAAATTGACACACTGAGAGGTATAATGAGGTTCTTAATGTCCCACCACTGATTAGAGAAAAATGGCACCCAGGACACCTGATATCACACCAGGAAGTATCCCACTGTGTTGTGCTTCCATTACTGTTTCCAGCACACTGAGGATCTGCTAATTTCAGGAAGATGGAAGTAAGTAGTCTTAGAAACTAGTACATAGAGCAGAAGAGAGCAAAATTTAGAAGCATGTAGTTGGGGCCAAGGTGAGGCCACAAATGGTGTATGATATTAAACTCAAGTGTAAACATAAAGCATAGTTAATAAGTGTCTTAGTTACTTTTCTGTCATTGCTGAAACAAAATACCTGACACCCAAAGTTAAAGGGGGAAAGGTTTATTTAGCTCACAGTTTGTAGAGGTTTCAGGCCATAATCAGCTGGCTCCAAGGCAGGGTGGCACATGGCAGAGGGGCAACAGTTTATGGCAGCAGAAGACAGCAAAAGCAACAAGAGAAAGCCTGACAAGCCACTTTCTGTACCATATATTTTATCCAGTCTATCAGGAATAGGGCAGTACCAATCCAGTCAATGGAGTGATCCAGCAACCTTTATCCCAACACCCTTAATCCCAGCATTGCACCACCAATCAATCACACACTCTAGACCCAACCACCTCCAAAAAACCCTATGACCACATGAGGCTTTGGGGGCACATCTAGACACAAACCATAACACTCCACCTCTGGCCCCCCATACTCCTGCACATCCCTTTATAAAAAGCATTTAGTCCATATCCAAGTGTTGCCAAACTCCTAACAGTTTTAGCATTGCTGAAAAGTCTAATTCAGCAATTAAGGGTATGTGATCGCTGGGTCAGTCCACTGATTGCATTGGCTTGAGATTTAAGGCAAACTCTTAGGTCCGAGACTCTGTACAAATGAAAAGAAAGTTAAACACTTCTGACATTCAATGGCACAAGATAGACATTTCCATTCCAATAGTTACAAGCAGGGGGATACAAAGGAATGAGGCCAAACCAAGTCCAAAATCCAGCAGGGCAAACATTAAGTCCTGTAAATTCATATGCAACATCTGAGACAGTCTTTGGCAAGATGTGAACTCTGAAGGGCTTGGGTGGCTCTGCCCCACAGCACTTCTGGTAATTGCAGCTCCCATGGCTTCTCTCTTGGGCCTGCTCTGCTCCCTCCTTGCAGTTTTCCTCAGAAGATCCACGTTCCTGGCTTCTCCAAACTTCTGGCATCTCCACTGTACCTTTGGCTTCACATGTACAGTTTCACACACTGCCCTCTCAGGGGCACACTGCTTGGTCTCCTGGGCCTTCTTCTGAAATCTGGGTGGAAGCCTTCCTAAATCTGGGAGGAAGCCTTCCTGACCCAAAACTCTTGTGTTCTGCATGCACCTAAAACAAGCATAATGGATAATGCCAAAGTCTGCTGCCAACAGGAGCAGTAGCCAGGTTTCCTTCTCTCTTGGCTGTTGGGGTTGAGTGTCTGGATCACTGAGCACTCTGAATCCAATTCTGAGGAACAAATTCTCTATGCTGCCACCATTCTGGAACATGGTGCTCAGGGGCTCTTTTCTCAAACCAAAGTCTTTCACTTTTGCAATTTGGAGGCTGCAAAGGGTAGAGTCCTTAGAGTCCTGCAGTTTCTTGTGATTCCCTCAGACCATCTTTTCTATTATCCTATTACTTCTCAGCAATCAAGATCTCTTCTATACAGAGAACAGCTTTACTGGAGCTTCCTTTATGGCAAACTGACAATATTTTAAATCATTCTGCTGGTTTTTTTGCTCCTGATTCTCAACATAAATCTGGTTAAAAGCCCCCAACAGTAGCCATGCCACTGCTTCAACATTAGACTGCCTTGAAATTTCTTCTGCCAGATTAATTAGTCCGCTACCATTAATCTTAGTCTCAGGCAAAGTATCTGGACTTGAGCAAAATGCAGACAAACTTTCTGCTAAGCAATAACACACATCATCTGAAATTCAACAGTCAGTGCAGTCCTTCTTCCCAGCAGAAACCACCAGAGACTGGTCTTTATGGGCAGGATTTTTATCAGCCTTCTAGTCTTCTGAGTTCTCACCAGACTCTCCCATTCAGTGCAGCCTAAGGTGTCCCCATGCCATTTTTTCAGCTGGCATCTCCAAATCATTCCAAATTCTTCTCACAAGCCATTCCCAAAGACTCCTGAACCATGTGCTGAGGTATAGTCATAGCAACGGCCCCACTCCAGGTAGCAAATTCTGTTTTAGTTAATTTTCTCTCATTGCTGAAACAAAATACCTGACACCCAAAGTTAAAGAGGGAAAGGTTTGTAGAGTGTTCAGTCCATAATTGGTGGGCTCCAAGGCAGGGTGTTGCATCGCAGAGGGGCAACAGTTTATGGAAGCAGAATATAGCAAAAGCAACATGAGACAGTGAGATAAGACACTTTCTGCCCCTTATATTGTATCCAGTTTAGGGCAGTGCCTATCCAATCAGTGGACTGATCCAGCAATCACATACCCTTAATCCCAACACTCTTTTTTTTTTTTTTTTTTTTTTTTTTGGTGAGTACTAGGGGTCGAACTCAGCACCTCGCACTTGCCTGGCAGGCATTTATGCCACTGAGCTATCTCACCAGCCCAATCCCAGCACTGTTAATCCCAGCATTGCAGTGCAAATCAATCACACACCGTAGATTCAGCCACCTCCAAAAAAAAAGGAAAAACTATGACTACATGAGGTTTGGGGTAGACATCTAGACACAAACCATAACAATAATTTTACTCATCAAGATACATAGTAATCTAATGCAACATTTTAAAAAAATTAATGCAAAATCATTTTGTACTATAAAAATAGTACCCCCTTAATTTTCTTTGTAGGCCAGTGCCTCATTAAGTTTCTCATTTTTCTTGCTTGGGAAGATCCTGGATATACTTTTTATTTCTCTTTAAGGATTTGGTTTAATCCCTCCACATACCAGTGCCTTTCGTTTGAGAAAATTGCTGTATGATTAAAATGCTACAGAACTAGTTCTTTTTCCCTTCATAATGGTCAGAAGCTTATTAAAGGTTGAAGTCATTCATTGTGTATTAGTTTTAAAATAGGTCACAAATTATGTGGCCTAATATCTCTCTCCTTAATTGTGGGCTGTATGTGTTGACTACTTAAAATAAATAGGTTATGGCAGAATTGACCACACATGATTTCTAAGATAACATCGTAGAAGTTATAGTGGTTTGCTGATTGTTCTCTTGGATCACTTGCTCAGGGGGAAAGTCAACTGCTTTATCATGGTGGCACTCAAAGAGGCCACAGAGAGATTCATGTGGTGAGGAACTGAGCTTCCCATCAACAGTCACAAGAAAAACCCTCACAGAAACAAATCCTTCAGCCTCAGCCAAGCTCTCAGATTCTGAGAGTCGTGACAAATATCTTGATTGCAGTCTCCAGAGATGCTGAGTTGGACCCTCTGATTAAAACCCTTCTGAATTTCCCACTCACAGAATCAATAACATAATAAATTCTGTTGCTTTAGGCATGAAGTTTTGGGGTAGTTTCTTATGATGCAATAAGTAACTAATAGTCTATGTTGCATATCATGGTAATGACAATGGCCTGGGAAAGAAAGCATGCTCATGAGATTCAAAATGGAAAATGCCTGAGAGTCAGACTGACTGATCCTGTCCAGGGTTACTCAAATCTTGAGCTAAAGTTATGTTTTTGGCCTAGATATAGATTTCTTTCCAATTCTTTAACTAATATATTTAGAAATGAAATGTAATCCATGAGTAATAGTTAATCCAGCTTTCTATGTAAAAAAAATCAGCTGACAGGAGCTCACAAAATACAGTAACTCACAAGTATTATTCTAAATTAGCAAAACTACGTCTTAAAACAAGGAGACATGTATAAAATCAGGGAAAAACCACTCAAACAGTTCAACGTTCAACCTTCATATGGTAATTGCACGCTATTTCTAGGCTTTTTAAAACTGAATTTATCTTAAATATCCTTACCAAATAATATGCCTGAGTCTATAGTCACAGTTTGGAGTCACTTCTTTAAATTTAACTAAAGACAGAAATTTTAATACAGTGAGTCCTATTTCTAAGCAAAGCAATATTATCTTGCTTCACTTAATTCTCTTTTGCTAAATTGAGAAAGCTTTTCAAATACTAGTTTAAAGCTTGGAAAATCAATGTTTATCTGGTCACTAACAGGTATACAGAGGTTGGTATCTATTATCTTCCATCCTTTCTCTCCTCCCTTTCCCTAAGAGAATAGGTACTGAAATCTCAACACACGCTAAGTTATTAAAAACTGTTACCATTTTAGGTCACATTAACTTACTGTAAAAACAAGATGATAAGAAAATTAGACTGATAATTCTTGATAAGTGAGAAATAGAGGGAAAGGAAATGCCTGGGCTATTGTCAGCCGGGAAGTGCAGCCTGGGGAATGTTTTGCAGATTGCAGGCAGAACCAAAGCATCTTAGGAGAAAGGAAAGTGCTAGGTTTCAAAATTCCTGGGAGAACTACTCCATTTTACATTCAGCCAAATATAAATTTTCTGTACAATTAAAGAAAATATTCAAAAGGAATTAGCTCTAAGTTACAATTGTGTGTCATCCTCTATGAGCAAATTTCTTCTTAATATCTTTATTTATGTGAAATTTGTTACAGTATTATTTTTTTATTACCTTAAAGAGAATGAATAGTATACTTGGACTGTGTCCCTTTTAATTGGTTTTAGCTTGTTTAAAGTATTTTGGATTTTGCGTTTGATTTCATAAATAACATTACCCATTACATCAATAACAGTAAACACTTTGATACTTAATACTTCTTTTTAAGAAGTATTTTTTAAGAAGTGTGCCAAAAATCCCACACCTATTATAAGATGAGAAGCCCACTTTAAAAAACATTTGCACATGATGAAATGGAGGGGATTTTAATGCAGAATGAGCTAAGATGAGATTGGACAAATCCTGTAGGTTAAATAAACCTATGTAATCATAAACATGGAGAACATTTCTGCTACCCAAAAAACTTCCTTCCTGCTCCTTCTCATTCAGTCTTCTTCCTCACGACAACCCACCCCTGAAACAACCACAACCCTGGTTTCTCCCAGTGTCAATTAAGTGTGCCTAAAGCAAAAGTGCAGACTGTAGACTTTCTGTGTATGTCTTCTTTTGTTCTTTATGTTTTGTGATTCATCTATGTAATTGTGCATACCAGTAGTTTATTCTTTCATTGTCAGGTAGTATTCCATAGAATGAATATATCATGGTTTATTCACACATTCTTTTGATTCACACAGGAGTTGTTTAAAGTTTGGCTCCATTATGAATAAAGCTGCCATGAATATTTTGACATGATTCTTCGTGAGGACATATATTTTTATTTATCTTTTGTATATATAACTAGGGCTAATATTGATGGGTCATACAATAGCTATAAATTTACCTTTGTAAGAAACTCAGACAGTACTGCAAGGAAATTGGACTGATTTCCCTCCCACCACCACCATACAAATGTTCGTGTTGCCCTGTTTCACTGGAAACTGTTATTTTTTATGTTTTAAACTGAGATTTTAAAAAAAGTGTCTCAGCGGTTTGGGGAAACAAATAGAAAGAGGAAACGTGTTACAGCTTTTGAGAGACTGGCCAGTTAGTTGGGTAAAAAAAAAATTTGTAATTTCAAACAACTGGAGATGGAAAAATACAGTATAAAGTAATTGCCAAGTTGTGCTCTGTAAAGGAGATTGTGAAAGAAACATTTGACCTAATGGTCTGAAATCTTCAAATAAGTCAGTGCATCATGTTCTCTCTTGAAAACCTACAGAGAATATCCACCATTAAAACTTGCTATTGATTCAATTAGTCACATAATTTAAATGTGTTTCACAGTTGTGGAAACCTTGGAGGATGAAGGAAGAGAGATGATAGAGGACTATAAGCCTTGATGTTCTCTATGACAACTCTGTGGATCCACAAAAGCAAACATGGAAGTTCTCTAAGTACATGAATTGTGCATTCTATTTATACATTCAGGAAAACTTGTATATATTATTCCTCTATTCTGCTATTTATACAATATGCAAGATTTTCACAGCAAGTAGATCGCCCAGCTATTGTTTTCACAGTGTCAGTAGACATTTGTTACCTGTGACTGCCTCTGGTTTTTGAGTTACAAAATCTTGCCTACTTTCATGTTTAGATAATTTTGATGATGTGGTATAAGCAATGTGATGCTAGGAAATTCAGTAGTAATGCAAAGGTCCTTTTTTAAAAAAATGGACTTGGCTGCAGTTCTTAGTATACTCCATGAATACTCAGCTATTCTGCAGCTTATAAAATATAAGGTATGTCTTTTTAAACAGTTTTCTCTTTTTTTAATTAAACAAACCAAGATTGAAAAATATGACCCATTTGTAAGGAAATATATATACATGAATGCTTTATTGAGTATTGAAAAGTAAAGGTTCAAGTATTGTATCTTTTTTTCATTTATTTTTGCAATATTAAACTCTGACTTATATGTTAAGATAAAAGGAAATTTGAAAATAAGTATCGAAACAGACTAAGACTTCACAGTTACAGGAGGCTGCCAGAAATGGGTATTCATGACTTGTGCTATTCAATTATAAGAAATGAGCAAAATCAAGAAGGAATGGGAATTATAAAGAAGAAAGTAGATTATGCTAATTGGGTTTAGCAAAAGTTATGAAGAAAAATGGTAGGAGAACAACTACGATGATCTGATAAGAGGAAATGTCAGAAATATTTGCAATTAAGGTGACCCACTAATGAGTTTGGGTAAGAATGAGACAAGTCAACAAAGTGAAAACTTAAGAATTATTCTTCTTCAACTCTAATCCTTAGAGGCCATGGAAATGGACCAAAGGTGAGCATATTACAACTCCCAACATAGTGATGGTGTGAAACTTAGAAATTAAAAATAAATGGGTGAAAAGGAGGGAAGGATACAAGACTAACGGGTATCACATAAGTATTTAATCACAGATACTGAGAAAGACAGAAAGGATGGAACTTTTGCAGTGAATGAGATAAAGTAGTGAAAGTTTGAAGCACAGAAGTTTAACCACTGAACTTATTTATAACCTTGTATATTCAAAGACACCACAATTTTGAGAAAGCAGCACTATATTTTATGGGTGTCATTTTTGAAGTATACACACACTATGCAAGCAAAATAAACTGAAGTGAATATTTAGAGGAAGAAATTTGAACAGTAATAGCATGGTGTAGAGTTAGTTTCCAGTGTAGGGCTCCTCAAGGGAAAGTTCCTGACCTAGAATAAGAAAAAGAAGTCAAGTTCTGAGATAAATGAGCCTGTAGAGAACAATAGATTGTCCTTGAATCTGTTCCCTCTTACAGCAAGTTTCCTTCTGTGAAGCTAAACATGATATCTAATTTAGAAAATTAATATGACTATTACTGGGGGAAAAATTATTCATTAGCCTGTTTTCTAGTCTAGGATACTTTGGGAAGTCCCAAGACTGATGAAGAACAGATCGCAGAGGGTGGCTTGGTGCTTGGGAGTATGTCCCTGTCATTGTGGACAGCCACTATTTGGTTCACAAGTAAAATTATACTAGATAAGATTCTTCATTAATCTATATTCAGAACACAATCTTACAGAAACTGGTTCTGTTTGGAGGTGGGGGGGCTTATCTTACACTTGTCCGCATAGAAACCATCAGAATCTTAAAAGCCAAGGCTTAAATGTCACCCCAGATGGGGTACATGGAAAATTTTTCAGTGAAGGCAAGTCTTGTTAGGTACCTGAGTCAGACTGTGTAGTGAGGGTTCTAAACAAGAAGAGGATTACTTGAAGACTGTGTGAATTTTTTTTTTTGTGGGTACCGGGGGTCGACTTTAGGACCTCTCGCACTAGCAGGTGCCCATGCTGTTGAGCGATATCACCAGCCCTTTTTTCATATGTGGATTCCGGGAGTCGAACTCAGGCCCTCACGCTTGCCAGGCAGGCGCTTACGCAGCTGAGCCATCTCACTGGCCCTGTGTGAATTTTGATGGCCAGCAGGAGCTGTCACTAAGTCACAGGAAGCTATTTGGTATCCAGCAGAGATTCAGAGTCTTTCATTCTGCAACTGGGTTGACCCATTTAGGCTTCTATTTGCATGACAGATGCACATGAAAAAACTGCTAGTTGGACAGTGGAAGGGAATAAAAAAGTAGAATTGAGGAGGATATGATAATATCTTGTTTTTGCCTGGGTTTTGAACATGGAGATGGTGACCTGGCATGAAGAAAAATGGTGGCTGAAGTAGGGGAAACTTTGAGAGTTGCTGTTTTGAAATGTGCTTTGAGCATCCCAAACTGGGAACAGCAGCAGACCAGCAGGACAGAGCCAATGTCTACTAACAAGGACACATCTTGGGAGTACATCATCCCCAGGGGGAGAGAGCCAATTCTGGAACATACTTAAGGTTCCTTTGATTTCTTTAGAAATGCATGGAAGAGGAAAATAGAGATAGAAATTGTACAGATACAGGGGGGCGGTTCATCAAAACACTGGCATTAGACACTAAATCACAATACTTTCTATCAATGAGCCATAGCTGCTTATACCAATGGCCTGTTTTCAGAATAAATTATTGATTCCTGTGATTTGTAAAGTTCATAGAGTTCTTAAATATCAAGCAGATATCTCAGTTTTAGACACAAACAGTAACTCATGGTGCTACTCTGGGCACAGCATTTCAGTCTTATGGATGTCATGTTTCTGATCTACTACGCAGCAAGGTGGAATGAAAAAAATACTCCAAGTTGCACTTCACTTTTAAAATCACCCAGTTTTATTCTCTCCCAATTTAGTATCTATGTGCACATCTACCAGCCGATGGAACACTTTCCTACAGATTAGTACCATCTATATCTCTTTACCCTGCCATATACATTAACACTGTATTTAGTTATACGTATATCTTTAAAAATATACTGAAGTCAGCAACACACTGCTGGCCACTTTTCCTCTACCTTCTCCAGCTACAACAGCCCTTTAGCTCCCACTTGAAACTTTTGCTAAGAGAGTAGGTGGCAGACATCATTCAGTAGCTTCTGCTTTCACTGGGGCATGAGGGAGGGCATTTCCCCTCTTTCTAATACTCTACTGTCATGCTGACCTCTGGAAAATCTGAAACAAACCAACAGTTGTCTCTCCAACTTTAAAATATTAACTGAATTATCACAGATCAGGTGCTCAGACAGTATAAGCTATGAATTTATTTGACATAGATATTACATTAAACTTACCCAGAAAACTATTTTCACTGGTACATTGATAGATCAGCCAATAGTAACCTAATGAGAATATTGTGTGTTCTTAGGGGGTGTATTCCCTCTTGGCGGGTGGCAAAGTTGGGACCAGAGAGCACTGCCTCCCTCAGTGGTGTCATAGGAGTTGTTTGGTCACTGACTAAAGAGCTGCATGTCTTCTTAGTCACAAAAACATTTCATGGGGTAACCTCGTCTCTATCTTAACAGATTCAGGTAATGTAATGAGAGCTACCAATGTGGACATGAAGGAACTTTTTGAGAGACAGAACATGTCACTTCTCACTAACGGCAGTCCCTCCTGGACTGAGTGCCCTGGGCAGAGCTGGAAAAATCCTTTAAAATGCATCCGTGTTCCTTCCTTCCTTCAAATGCAGCAGAAAGACAACTGAAAGATTTTTTTCCTTCATTAGAAACACCAAATACAACTTGTATAGCTTAGTTTCATCAGTGCTGTGTGATGTAACATAAGAGAGAAAAATGCAGAGCATTTAAATATGCAGAGCATATTCTACATTTTCAGAATCTATTTCTGTTTTTAAGTTGTCCAAACCTGTCCACATCCTTGATAGTTGATAAGTCTAAAATAAGTCATTTGCCTGTCTGTGTTATGGATTGGGCACACACAGCTCAGAGGATTTACATGGTATCTGAAAGAGACACAATGAATGAATGGCTGAAGTAGGATCAGAACTGAGGCTTTGCCAAATATTCATTGATCTCTCGTTTATATATATATATATATATATACATATATGACAATATTATACCTGACATAGCCAAGCTGTGATGCATGCAGGAAAAATAATTGTACTATTCAGGGAGAGTCAGAAAAAGAGGAACTGAGTTACTGTGAGTGCAATTTTATTCTGTCTTTTGCCAATTTGAAGAAGCAACTAATTCATAAACTATATGGTAAGCACATTTAACTGTTCTAGGATTTTTCTCATGCTTCATGAAAGCAGAGATCATAACTGGGAAACCAACTGTAAAATTAAAAGAACTAGATGTTGCCAATAAAGACTATCATTTTAGGAAAATAAATTTGTTTCTTGGAAACTGTTCTTGAATGTATGCTTGAGGTGCCCACAAGAAAACTAATTCAACCGAGAAACAAATTGATCTTGCTTCACTGGTTTATATGAACAGAGTAAAATACACACCAACAGGTTATATCACTTAATAACTCCTTGTTCCCTATAATGAATCAATGGCAAGATCACCTTGAATTATTATATTTTGAAATCATATACACAGAGTATCCTAGGACCACAGTTCCCAAACCAAATTATGGGTTTCACTAAGAAAATCTTCAGAGGTAACTGAATTAAGGTAATATTACATGTGTCATCCTTTACCTATCATATTTAAAAAATATATTTCTTGAGGGCTTTTTATGAATATGTTGGTATCCTTAATGTGGAGAAGAAATAAAAATATAGAAGTTGATGTTTCAGTTGCTGTTTTGAAATGGGTCTTTTTAGTCTTTGAAGGCATCTTATTAGTTCTTGCACTAGGAAAGGGTTCAAGCATTGCAAAACCAGTTCTTTTAAGCCTGAAGTTCTTCCTGACATGGTTGCAAAAGTTACATGCAAATTTTTATTAAAATGGTGGGAGGGAGGTGAGGATTTGTGGGTTGTATTTTCCATTTTAGCTGTTTGTGAAAGCTGTTTGGTGCAGTTCTGTGCATGCACTTAATTTGGGGCCATCGCAGAAAACAATAGAGTGAATCCTGGAAAGCTTCATGCTAAGGCTTCTTCTGCAGTCTTTTCCTTTCTGTGCTCAAGGCCCTACGGCAAATCTCACTTCACCCTCTCACGTGAAAACTGTCCTCTCTCCCGTAAAGGGGACAATCTTTCTAAATTCTTATTGCAGTAGATGGAAGGGCATACATTATCTCTTTGTGTTTTAGGGAAAAAAATTTTAATAAGTAAACCAATAATAAATGTTTAAATATCAAGGATGACAATTTATGAACTCTTGAAAGCAATCATTTTTGACTCTAAAATCTAGTGACAAATTATAAATACTCTTTAAAATAATTTCTCTATGGAAGTTATCTGGGAAAAAAATAACATACTATTTATTTAAAAACATATTATATAATAAATTTATGATATCCTACTCTTGTTCCTTTAAGGGATATATATTTTAATTGAGATTCATTACACATTCAAATTTTACAAATTCAAAGTGGAATTTATATGTTTGGTTTGGTAGCATGTTTTAGAGTTATAACTATAATTTCTAACTATGTCAAACAAATCCCACTAAAAATGATTGTCCTTATGTCATATTTAAATAAATCATTTTAACCACCAATATACTATTATCATAAAATTGTGCAATCAAAATGTACCTTCCAAAGTCCATTTGTGAGTGTTTTCTCATTATTTTACTGTAAAATGATGAGTGTGCCCTTTAACCCCTAGAGACGCATTTCCATGAAATAGTTTCCACGTTCCACATGTATTATGAATAATTATATACCTAACTAACTAATATTCAAAGACTGTATCGTCATGTACAATTAATATTAATGCCTTAAGAAAAAGGATGGTATGTAATGTTTTATTAGACTGTGGTTTCCTACTGCAATATTTATTTTCATTAAGCTATGTGAAATACTGAAAATAACCATTGAGTTTTCCACAGTTTTTAGAGGCAGAATGTGAAACTACTGATCTACAAGTTCATTCACAAATTTTAAAATCCAGTTAAGAGTTAAAGCTAGGGAAACGCCTACTGCAAGCAAAGTATCATACGACTGAAGTTTAGAAGAGTATCTCTAACAAAACATTGTCATTAACACAACGTGCGGATCCTCTGACTTCTCCAGGGCTACTAAAAAAACATCTCCCTGCACACCGTTTCCTCAACCAAGAGGGGAGAGTTTGCTGAGGATGACTCCAGTTCAAGTTTAGATTTGAAACATGTTTTAGCTGAGTGGGACTTTATGTCAAGAGGATGAGTATTCCAGTGTGGTTAGTCTTCTTTTAAGATTTCTTTCTTTTATTCACTTTCTCTCATGAAGTCTATGCTGCAGATGTGGGGATATGTCTGAGTGAGGATGTGGTTTTGTACATACCATCGCTTCACTTTTGGAAACCTGCTTTCTTTGCTATTGAAAGACTGAAAATACAGACAGCTACTGGACCATATAATAAAAGTACAACTGTGACACACAAATTGCAGCAACCAGCCAGGAAACCAATCCAGTAAGCCAACAAGTAACTCTGAGAACAATTGTCCCAAGATGGCTCTGACTTGATGAATAATTGGCAATCTCCATCATTTCTGTCCTAACTTCCGATTTAGAAGCAAGTGGAGAAAACCAAATATGCATCCCTAACTACCCACTAGGATGCCCTACTTCTTGCTAGCTCATGTATTAGTCACATTTCCATCACTGGACATGATACTGGATACCCCCAACTCAAGGATGAGATTTGATTTAGCGCACATTTTGAGGAAATCCCTGGTTGACTCCAGGGCAGAAACAACAGAGTGGAAAGAAGTATAAAGCTTCTTAGTTCGCAGTGGCAGGGAAGCAGCGTAGGAAACAGCACCAGAAAGGAGTAAACTAGGAACCATATATAGTATCCACATGTCCATGACCCACCCAAATACACCCAGGAGTGTGTGTTTACTAATTTGGTATTTCTTAATCCAGTGCAGTTTTCACATCAGTATTAACAGTCACAGTTTGCCTACAGCTTCCTCACTCAACCAGCCTCCAATTGTGTATACATGATGCCTTCCTATTTTATCACACTAAAGTTTCCTCAATCTTTTGCTGCCTTTTGAGTTTCTGCTGAAAGGCAATTGACAGTGGCTTACTCTTGCTATGGTAGCTCTGCATAAATAGCCTTTTCTTTGTCTCCTTTGATTTTTCATTTACCTCCACACCTATGATTCACAATGTAGTAGTTTGGTTCAGAAGCAAAACAACAAATGAAGTGAAAGAAAAGATTCCCAGTGTTCATAATGATTCAGTGCAGTCCCATAGGCATATAAAAATTTGCCTTACACTTACACACACTCATACTCACAGAGTGAGGAGGATACCAACCATAACTCTAATTTTTAAACATTATGACATTTTTGTGGTATTGCCCAATTTTAAAGCAATAGTATCTACCATAATGGTAGTTTTTGATAATTAGTTTTGCTATTCTGTGGGGAATACACAAGAAGACAGAAGATAATCTGCCTTCCAGAAGTTCCCGATATAAAGAGGGGTTGTATTATAGAAAAGCTACAGAATTTGCCTATGCAATATGAAGTAAAGAAGGTAAGTGCTTGAACTACTTAGTCCGGAGCACAATTATTTCCTTTGGTTAAGGTCAGGGAAGACTTTATGAGAGAATCATCATTTGTTTTGGGCTATACCAATCTGCTTGGCTGGAAGCCAAATAACTCTTTTCTTATTGTTATTGTTGTTGCTGCTTTTCTATTGTTAATCATTGGCATTTAAAATCTCATTATTCTAGAATCAACACTTTAATTGATCCAATTCTAAATTATTACCTAGATTTAGAATTTGCCACACATTTAGCAAAACTTTTTGTACATCTTTCTATAATTTCTATTGAAACAATTCTTGGGTTGAATAGCTTTTTTTTTCCTTTTATTTTTTTGGGGGTGTAGTGTTTAAGTGATGAATATTTCCCTATTGAAGTTAGTTTTTCAAGTACCTAAAGGTTTTTATAAAATGAGGCCTATTTTCTGATTTTATTATCTTTGCCTCACTGCATTGTCCATCTGTCAAAGTTCATCAAAGCCAAGAGCTCTTGCAATGGATTAAAAAAGCAGGTCGAAAAAGAAAAAGTAGCAGGAATTTTTATTCAGTTAAATTAAAGCACAATGTTGGGGCTTCTGGTTTCATCTAAGAGACATAAAAGCTGTAAATAACTCCATTCTCACTTTTATTGGAAAGAAAACACTGGAAAAACAGCAAATTAATGACACTGAAATCATCAGAGAAGTGAACTTACAGGGTGAACAACTAACAAAAAAGAGAAACAGATACCTGAAAAACAAGAGAAAATTCTGAATATTTGTTCACCAAGATCAGATTCAACTTAGTGATATCTAAGCTTGTTAGGGAATTTAAGTGAGATTTTGAAAGCTAAATGTTGAGTGTGGGCCACTGAGAGAACATGGTGCCCCTGAGGGCTGTGCGCACAGCAGAGTTCCCGCACTTTCATAGCATTTTACCCCACAACGCCACCAGAGGCCAACAGGAGAGATTTGAGAGGATTTTGAGAGCTTCATGATGATCACAGAGATGGAAGAGAATACGAGCTATTGTTAGAAGCCTGGCAACACCCGTTTCTCTAGGGAATGAGAGCATCCATCTGGAGAGAGAACAGCATTAAAACTGTAGCATAAGTGCATTGGATGTTATCTGACTTTACTCTAGGTGCAACTATGAAAGAGGAGCAGAGGCTAACCATGCAGATCCCTGCACACTCATTTGCTCTAGCTCTACTTAGGAAGAAAATTATCTAATCTACAGGAAATTATAGTGAGTATATCTGTAGCCTAAGAACACTGGCAGCGCTGGATGGCTGTTAAGGAACAGATATGAAGGCAACTACTGAAAAGGCATCAGATTATTTTCCTCTTTTGTCCCTAAGAGCAAAAGCGTTAACCTATAGAGGACACGTGTAATCTTAGGGTTCAATATACTTCAAAAGCAGCTACAGTCAGGAATGGGAGTCACCAGTGAAAATCTTTCTAGGTCCATCTCTGTTGTCATTAAAGAAAAATTATTTTACCTTGCAGGGAGAAGTGCATCACAATTGTAGCTCAGGCATTTGGAGAAACCCACTACATCTAGAAGGGGATGGGGACAGGGGAATTAAAAAAAATCTTTGTCCTCATGGACGGGGCAGAATAAATTCTATATTCATCATAATGTTTAGCAGAAGGTGCAGAACATTTGTGAGGACCATACTCACAAGACAGGTTCACAGTGACTACCAAAAATGAAGGCTTAATAGCATTATCAGATAACATGGTCACTCTCATACTGCGCACTGTCAGACTACCAAGCATCAGGTAAAAATTACTATGTAGTACAGCTGGGAGAAATGGAAAGCACAGACCAACTCTGGGAAGCAGTTCAAAGAAAGGACCAGAAACCAGGCCCTGCAAGTAAAAAAACGTGTAACTAGAGAAATTGGAAACTTTTCTTATTCTGAAAACATCCATAAGAACAATGACTATGAAGCCCAAATAAACTTGTAGGCACACAGATCCCCCCATTAAAGATCTAGCAGATGAAATGATGTTATTTCTTATATCTGAGTATCCTCGGTCTTGCACAACATATGTAGCTTTGAATACACACACACACACACACATGAAGTATGAAGCATATGGAAAAGCAAGAAAAAAAATCATGAGACAAAGCAAATGCTAGAACTACAGGGGATTGAAAGTAACTATAATTAATAAGTTAAAGATGTTAAAAGAAAAGGTGAATAACAGTATTATGTCAAATAAACTCTGTCAGCAGAAAGAACCCACAAGAAAAAAAAATGTCAAATACAAATTCTAAAAATCAAAATTCAAATAAGACAAAGAATTTCTTTCACTGTGCTCACTAGATTTGATACATCTGAGGAAAAACCGGAGACCATAAATATAGGTCAAGTATATTATCATTCAAAATACAAAGCTAAAGAAGAGAAGAGAAGACAATCAAATAAAACAGAACCTTTAGAGATTATGGGACAGTATCAACCTATTTGACAAATGTGTAATTGTATTCCCAAAGGGAACAGAGAATATTGAAAGAAAGCAAAATAAGGAAACAATAGCTCAGATCTTCCAAAAATACTGACATACACAAAACTACAAATTCAGGAAGTTCGAAAACCAAGAAGGATAAATATAAAGGCTTGCTCCATTCAAGCTAATGAAAACAAAGACAAAAATAAAATCTTGGAAGCCACTTGAAAAGATTAGACATTGCATATTAACTACAGAGGAGAAAAGATAATACTGGAATTTACTATAGGAAAGTCTACAAACACGAAGGTGTTTATTTAAAGTACTGAAAGAAAATGTTGACTCGTTATCTTACAACTGGTTAAAATAACCCTTAAATTGAATTCAGCAGGGCCGGTGAGATGGTTCAGCGGCGTAAGCGCCTGCCTTGCAAGCGCGAGGGCCCGAGTTCGACTCCCAGAACCCACATACGAAAAAGGGGCCGGTGATATCGCTCAGTGGCACGGGTGCCTGTTGGCGCGTGAGGTCCTGAGGTCGTCCCCCTGGTACCCACAAAAAAAAAAAAAAAATTGAATTCAGCAATCATAAAAAAATTCTGCATCACTACCAAATGAGGCTTATTCTGAGTAAGAATGGTCGATACATGTAAAAGTCAACTATTGAAATTTACCCTAGTAGAATAATGAAGAAAATATTATGGCTTATTTATCAATACATTAAAATATTTGGTAAAAATCAAGTACATGTTCATGATAAAAGTGCTTTACAAAAAAGAATACAAGGAAAGTTCTTATTTTTGATGGAATATCTTCTTAAAAATTTTGTTATTGTTACTAAGGAGGTGGAGAAATTGTTGACTTCACATAATTTTGTAATGAGTGGAATGCATAAGAATAAAGGCAAAAGAAGGTATTTGTAACTACTATGTTTAAATTTGTGTTCCTCAACAGTACCATTTAAAACTTCTAAAATTATTATATAGATATACTGAAATCACCAGTTAAGTGAACATTTAAGCATATTGTGGACTCGAGGTGTTTTCGTGGTCGAATGGAAAGTCACAAATATCCAAGAGGGGAAGCTGGAATAATCTACCTGTTAAGGTTTAGATTATAGTCATCAGTATGAACTGATGTTTAGAGAGATGGCTGCTGTAAAAATATTTGTAGCTATATAAATGTGTTTTCTTATTTTTTCAGGAGGGTCTAGAGGCAGAAACAAAACTCAAATCTTCATCTGTGCCACCACTGTTCAATGATAAGAATGAAGGTCCCATGAAGTCACAGTTGATTCTAGGACTCTGAAGAAACTACACCAGTAAAGCCTGGCACATCTCAACAGCATTCAATACCGATAAGTGCTCTCAGCAAATAATGGAAAAGAATTCCTTAACTTAATAAAAGGCACTTGCAGAAGAAATCTTAATATAACTTCATCACTAGTGATGAAAGACGGAACATTTTCTCCCAAGAGTCATGAACAAGACAGGGAACTTCTCATTCATTCCTCTTTTTGAAATCATACGTGCAGTCTAGCCAGTTGAGTCAAGCAGTTAATGCAAAAGAATCCAATTGGAAGGATTAAATAAAATTGTCTTTGTAGATAACATTTTAAAAGATTTATTAGTATTTTGTGTGTATTTGTATGTGTAAGATTCCAAAGAATTCTTCTAAAAAAGCTCCTAGAAATAACAAGTTAGTTTAGGAAACTTGTTAGGTATGAGGGCAGTAGACCAAAGTCAATTTTATTCTTATATAAAAGCAATAAAAGCTGGATTTAGAAATAAAATTCAATACCATTTATATGAAAATCATAAAAAAGAAATATTTAGGTATAAATCTAACAAAATGCTTGTAACATCTTAGTGATAAAATCTATTAAGCACTGCTGAAAGATATACTGTGCTCACAGATTTGAAGATTCAATAGAATAAGATATTCCTAACTGGAAGTATAGATTCATCACCTTTCTAATTGAAATCTCAGAAAGCTTTTAGGCATATATTGACAAACTAATTCTAAATCTGTATAAAATTCCAAAGTTAGTAAAGTAGCCAAAACAATTGTGAGAAAGAACAATGTTTGGAGAATTCACACTATATAGTTTTTAAGGCTTCAAATTGCAAAAAACTCAAGAGCATATAGTAGTGGTGAAAGAATAGACATAGAATAGTGGAACAGAATAGGAAGTTCAGGTAGAGAATCACACAAGGGCAGCCAATTAATTTTTGACAAAGATTCATTGAGGAATTCCATTGTGAAGGGATGGTGTTTAGAGTAATTGGCACTGGAAATACAGGTCATAAATACTCAAAACAAACAAACAAACAAACCCCCCCAAAAAACCAAAAAACTTTAGCTTTCATCTTACATGAAAATATCTCAAAAAAGAATTATTGACCTACATATTAGATGCCAATGCCAAACTATTCAATACATAAAATATAGCTAAAATATCCTTGAAATAAGTTTTAAATATATTACTAAAACTGCAATGAGTAGAACTAAATATTTAAAAAGTCACAGACTAGATAACCGGGACTTAATCTAAATTTAAAAATATCTATGAAGGATAGTGTTATAAGAATGAAATCACAAGCTAGAGACCGAGAAAATATTAGTAAATCACATATTATAAAATGTATTCATATCTGGAATACATACAGTGGTCCTAAAATGCATCATAATAAGACAACTAAATAGAAAACGGAAGGAACTAAATGGACACTTTTATAGAAGACATATGGATGGTAAAAAAAAAGTCTAGTTTGAAAAGTTGTGCAGGGGCCGGTGAGATAGCTCAGCGGCATAAGTATCTGCCTAGCATGCATGAGGTCCTGAGTTCGACTCCTGGTACCAACATAAAGAAAAAAAAAAAAAAGAAAAGAAAAGTTGTGCAGCACTTTTCTAAGAGAAATTCAAATTAAAACTATAATATTACACAACAATATGCTAAAATTAAAAATCAATTATTTTACCAAATGTTGGTCAGGATAAAGTATTGGGAACTATCCTTTGTTGATGGTAAGAGCAAAAGTATTCCATTCACTGTAACAGAGTTTGGAAGTTTCTATTTAAGTTAAATACACCCTCACCTTCAGGTTTAGCTCCTCTTTTTTCTTGTGTTTACCTAAGTGAATTAAAAGCATACTTTTGTACAAAAATTTGTACATGTATATTTATAGAAGATTTATAATAATTGTCAAAAACTTTTTTTTTTTTATGTGGATACCGGGAACCGAACTCAGGACTTTGTGCTTGCCAGGCAGGTGCTTGTGCCACTGAGCTATCTCACTGGCCCTGTCAAAAACTTTTAGCAGCAAAGCTCTCCATCAAGAGTTGAATGAAACTGTGGTATATACATGTAATGAGCTGTTCATGTACACACACCATGGAAGAATCTTAAATTCTGTGAAGTGAAAAAAATCTTACCCCAAATGGTGTAATTACATGATTCAGTTCATATGGCATTGTGAAAAGTACAGAGCTAGAGTGTGAGAAAATACGTCAAGATTTTCAGGCTGTGAAAGTTCGGAGTTATTAACCAGAAAGGGGTTACATAGATGAGTTTTTAGAGTAATTTACCCATTCTTTTTGAACCTAGTGTGGTGGATACATACAGTAATTCCATGCATTTGTCAAAGCCCATGAAAAGATAGCTCTAGAAAAAATTGAAAGAAACAAAACCACTCTATTCTATGCCAAACTTCACCATAAAACAATCAATCAGGATCCAGAGGGAATTCCTAATGGATCTAACTGTATTGTTATGTGTATACATTACTTAATCTCACTAAAGGTGAAACAGAATAACAGAGCTGACCTAAATGACATTGAAAATATTCTTCTTATCAAAGACTGTAAGGCTTAAGACAAAGAAATTGTAGATAAACACAGTGCACTAGTGTATAATTTGTTTCTAAAAGGGGAACAGTTAAGAGTTTTGAAACTCTTTTACATGGATACTAAGGACGAATAAAAAAGTAAATAAATTGTAGATAATGGGAGTCAGATTTCTTTTTGCCAGAGAAAACTGTAAATAAGAAGAAGCACCTGAACATATTTAAGAACATTTTTTAAAATGGCAGGTATGAGGGGCGAATTGACATCACTAGACATGAAAGCAAATTTAAAAGATTGGATTCGAAAGAGAATTGGCTGTTTTTCAGAAAGGAAAAATAAAAGAAAAATATGGACAGAGAATTAAGTCCAGAAAGTCCAAAGATAGATCTAATAATATTATATATAATACTCATTTTAGAGAAAGGAAATGAAACACAATAATGATGCTGGCACAATGAGATCTCTTTTGATATATACAATTATAAAGGGATTAATGCTTTACAAACATTTCTGTGGATATATTATATTTCCATAAAACTAAGTTTGGAAAAAGATCATGGATATTCTATTTTTTACTTCTAAAATTCAATTTTAAAATTTGATTATATCTTATTTATAAAATGCTGAAGTGGGAAGTTTCACACAGCACTGCGAATTGGCATAGCATTTTCAGAGAACCCATTTGCATTGTGGATTTAAAGTTTCTGACATAATCCATATACCTAAATAAATTTTGAAAGTATTATAGTTTTAAATTTGTAAATTTAAATAAAATTAAATGTCACATATACACATATTTATTATATACATATGTAGATCTTAATATTACATATATATTCTTTGGTACATATGCATAGTTATATATGATATACATATGTATTTCTATTCATATCTATATTTGTAAACTAAAATGAAAATATGTACACTACTAAAAGAAAATAATTAAAAATTTTTATGTTATTGAGATAGCAAAGCCATTATGAATTACACTAATATGCTTGCAGGTTTGAATGATTATTATTTTATTGGTAGGTCATAATTAAAAATCGGAACAAAAACACAAAAATTTTTTGGTAATATGTGAAGTAGTTTTACCTATTTAAAAATAGTTTTTATAAATCAACACAAAGAGAAACACCAGTAGAAAATAGAGAAAAGTACAAAAATTTGGATAATTACCTTGATAATTACAGAGGTTGTGACAGTCATGACAGTTAAGAGACCACCGTAGGGATGGGGAACTGGTAAAATCCTGTACCTTACCAGTTACTGAGTCAAAATTTGATTTGTGTTTACTCCTAATTCATTCAGGGGCTTAAAAGTGGTTTTTGCTAAAAAATTATGACTCTTCACTGGAGTTGACAAATGCTCAAACGATAACTAAAGTAGAACAAAGCTAGATGTGTATTTTGCCCCCTTTGTTACTGTAAAGAATGATTTGACTGATTTTACTCTAGATAAAATTGCTTCTCAGCTCTACACTTAAGTAAGTTGATTTAGGAAATGTCTGTTTTAAAGATGGCAAAACAAACTGGATTAACTCTGAATTTACATGATTACATACCTCTTCAAGACTGAGGACACCAGGATAAGACCTTTACAGGGATATCCACCAATGCCCAGAAGTCTCCAGCCATTTTCTAAACCTTAATCACCTGGATTCCAGGAAAAATAGAGCTCTACATGACTGAAATTACCAGGATCATTTCATCAGAATGGAACCACTCCTCAAGCCATGAGGATTCCAGAGCTACAAAACTAGAATGCAGATAAGGATCAATTGGATGTCAACTCACAAGCTAATCCTTAAAAGCTGGTCTCCTGCCTTTGCAAGCAGGCTGGTCTGAACCTCTGTATGAGTGTGCCCCCTCTGGCTGCTCAAACTGAAGTCCTTTCCTATTTTTCTTACTCTCTTATTGCGGGCTGGCCTGATCTTTGTCAGCTCCTCAAACTAAAGTCTCTAACCATTCCCTTTTACTTTTTCATTAAGATATTTTCCTGTAAAATTTTGCTCTAGTTTTAATTTCCCTTACTACTAAAAAGAAGGGCTCATGCTAGCTAAGAGCAATTGAAAAGGGAGGAAAGGGTCTTGTGGAATGGCGCTGGTGTTTTATTTATTTTTGGAAGAAATGGCTACATGAGTATATTCACTTTGCTAGAGCAGTGCAAGCAGTACATTCATTTTTTTGTGGTAGATATATTACATGTAAATAAAACCAATTTTTAGGAAAAAATAGCATAGATATTTTATTTTTCCATACATAACAGCTGGCAACACCATTAGTAGAGTCCCAGAGAGACTATCTTTAAAGAAAATAAAGGCCCATATGATTTCTTCTTAAAGATAAAGATAAGATTTAGTGTGAATCAAAATTATTTGTAGGGCAAAGAAAGATTAGAAGACCAGGTCCACACTGTGCAGAGAGAACAGAAGCTGAGTATTCACCTTGGAGAGCAATTTCTTGCATCTATATTCAATTTTTCAGCTACGTGGGACTTTTTGATGTTCTGCTTTTCTTACTGTTTCGTGAACCACTGAAGGCCATGATTCTCTACTTTGAGAATGCCTAGGTATCTCCTGGAGCACTTGTTACAAATGCAGAGTCCTTGGCCTCACACAGAGGGCTTCCAGTTCTCACTGGTCTCTAGCCTGTAATTTCTGTGTATAACAAGATCCTTAGCTAATTTTTCATCCCAATGGTCTGTTAATAGCACATTGAAAACCACTGGACAGGTCTAGAGACCTCGATTAGTGATAACTATTATGGGCGCTACAATGGAATGAGTGTTTAAACTGTGAAGTTAGGAGATACAAACATATATTTTATCTTAACCCTTTGCAACAAATCTATGACTCTATAAATAGTAACATTTGTTATTCGTTATCAACAATAGTTTCCCTTTAAAATTGTATGTGTCTGCATTGAGAATTTGACATGATTTAAAAATGAAGTGCTGTTTGAATTGGAAATAGCAGACTGACCATTTGAGGAGAAAAAAAAGTCCCAGTGGACAGCTGTTATATGTGTTCAAAGCTAGATTATGTCATGACTTTCATAAAAGGAGTTAAATGGAATGGAAGAGAGCTCTTCCAAGGACCCAACTAAAGAGCATCACAGTAGGGCCATGGGTAACATTACACTACATTTTAGCACACAGTATCAGCTTGCTCTCAGGCCTGATTATAATTTCGATTACCCCAGGGCTAAGTATTTCACAAGTGCTAAGTATAGGGAGATTTGGCGTCTCAAACCTATCCTCCGCAATAGCATTTCTCAGGAATCCTCTAAAGAGAAAGTGACATTGCCAGGATAATTTTGAAGAACACTTTATTTAGCTACAATTCTGCTGTCATTTTCTATATGTTTGGTATTTCTCTTCCCTTTTGATTAATAGAGACATTCTCATAAATAAAAGATCTTCGTCTCTTGAAACTGTCTGTCTTGCTCTCTTATTTCCCCTGTGAAGTCATAATCCCCCATTTGTGACATCACAGTCTTTCCACTACAATCAACAGTGATGTTTCAAGCTGGGGATTAAATGTTTCAGAAGAGGAAGACTTTACAAGAGCAGAGGGACTCTCAAGGAATAAAGATCCAATTAGCATGTAAATGTCCTTTTTAATTAAAAAAAAGAGGAAGAAAAGCAAGGGATGAGTAGATAGTCTTAGTGATGGGAGTGAGCTTCTTTGAAATAATGAATCAGGCCTTCTTCTGCACTTCACTTTCTTACTTCATTTCTTGCTCCATCATGCATGCATTTTCTAAGTTTAAAAAATACCAAAGGTAAAGAGATGTCATCCACTGTAAATATGGATGTTGTTCTTCTGGGTATAGTGCCTAGGCCTATTAACTTGGACAGGACTGAATTAAAAAAAGAGAATGGGCTGCTGTATGAAAGAAGTGTTCCAATTCTACATGATCTGCCATTGTCCTCACTTTCCGACATCATCTGGCACCAAACTTCATCATTACCTTTGACTATGTTTTATTATGCAGCCTTTGGTTTACTAAACTCTCAGAACTCTTTTCCCCATCAGAGCCTCACTGTATGCTATGGCTTCATCCAGGAATGTGTTTCTTCCACATTCTTTTCACACTTTGTCCTACTCATTATTTACATTGGAACTTCAATTTTACTTCTACTGAGAAGCCATCATTGGCCCCTGGTCACTCCCATCTATATTAGGACTTTGATACAATATCTCACTGTACCTTTACACTTTGCTAGTGAGTATCATATTTCTATTATATGTTTATGAGTTTAATGTTTATACTTAATATCTGCCTCTTCCGTTAAGTCATTGACTTTGTGAATGCAAGTGACACATCTGCTTTAGTCATCTCTGAGTTTCTATACTTAGTGTAATGCCTGGTAGACATGTATAAATGTATTATACATTTTATAACTTATGTATTATACATATATATAAACCAAGGGTAAATGACCATCTTTTAAGGATTCTATGGAAGATTAAATAGCTTCCAAGTTCATATCAAACTTTATATTTCATACCTCTTGAAATAATTTCTGATAGCCTTCATCAGATACCTGTGCTGTCTAGATTTTTAAGATTATCTTGTAAAATACAAGATGAAAATTAACACAGAACTCATTGAAGGAAGGAGGTAACATTCGTTGGTTAATAATTTATTTATTTAAGTAAAGCAAGTTGACCAAATCATTTATCATTCAGGGTAGACTTTTATGTAAGTGAAATGGAGGGTTGCTAGTTAAAATTATTCTAGAACCATAGGCATAAATCTATTGGCCTTAGTACAATAAAAACAAACACTCATCTACTATATCAAATATTTTGGGAGATCTTTGAGAACATAAGGATAAAAGAGAAATGTTTAACCTTAAAGTTCATGTAGATACTGGAAAGGTGGTATATATAAACCCATTACTATAAAGTGATATATTATTTTTCTCAAGAGTGTTATAATGTGCTGTAGACATTCAGAGGAAATACCTGTAAAGAGATCAATGATTGTTTCTAAAAAAATGCAAAGGCAAATTGGTCATGTATTAATAGACCAGTTGTTCTAATGATCCCATACGTTATGGTATAAAAAATATCAGACTGTTCTATCATGCCTAAAGTGATTTAAATTGTGGTTAGAAGATTCATTTGCAACATAAAGAAAGAGAAGAGCATTAAGGAATTAAAAACTGTGTATATTTTCTGTATTTGAAGTCTTATTTTTTGTCAGAAAGGCATCAATGGTGAGACTATACCCTATTCCCCCCTCAACAGAATGTGCTATCAACAATTTTTAGGATTTCCACAAGTGATCATCTGTATTGTGATGAACTGAAAAACTGGCACTAAGCAAAAAGAGTGCTTTTCATGCTCTACAGATACATAGTGGGGGCAGTAAGACTCTGTGTCTTTTCTCTGTGTTTTTTTGTAAAATATAATATTACAGAATTTTAATTGTGGTCATGGTGTGGATACCACAGAAACACTGGCCTATTACTGGAAGGACCTCTGTGATTAAGCAAGTAAAAATGAGCCCAAATTGGGTCCATAACATCTATTAACTTCACCCCAAAATTTAAATTTAACAGAAGCTAAGTAGTGAAGTAATCTCCAAAATACTGCAAAATATTTGGAAATAATAATTAACTTGCCCATATACAGCCAGAAGGAGATTCTTAATAAAACTCTGATATCCTGAGTCTCAGGTGAGAATACCTTCCATGCCACCTCTCTTTGATGGGCACCTCAGTGTTTTGCAGCTGCTGCTTTGTTGTCTAACAAGTGGAGGAATTTTGTGTGTAAAGAAAGATATGGTTGCTACCAACGTCTCCTAAATAAAAAAGGAAGCTTACATTCTCCCTACATGTTTAAGACTCTAAGAAATATCATTGATCTTCAACCCTCCTTACTTATTAACCAGAGAAATGAGATCAGAACTATAAAGCAAAGCAATGAAAGTCAAACTGCTCTAGAAATGTACATTGTGTTGTGTTTTCATTTTGGTTCTAAGAAATTCAGGCAATCTCCGGCATTCGCAGAATTAAGGAGTGGAGTTCTCGTTAAAGAAGAATGAGGTACTTAGCTTAATTGTCTCTTTATTTTTCAGCAAGTCTCATGAGAAATCCTGTTTAGGGATTTCATCAGCAGCCCACCAGAACACAATTTCTCATCACCCCGAAGCATCAACAAGAACAACAGAGAGTAATACAGTAATACCAAGATTAATAGAGAGCACACTGTGGATTAAGTCCTGCTTTGTGTTGATGTATCTACGTAAAACTTAATCTTCACAGAAGTCCTTTGACATAGGTAATATTAATATTTCTCTTTTATATACAGGAAAATTACTGCACAAAAACACAATATTAATGTCTGAGAACATAAATAAGAGGGTGTCATGACTTGGTTACATGTATTACTCACTGGACCAGTGGATTAATGACTAAAGTATCAATAAATGGTAGAAGTTATGTGGTCTTATGCAGTTCAGATAGAGAAGATACTTATTTTTGCAAGAGTGGTCAGGGAAGACTGCAGAGATGAAGACGCCCCTTTTTGTGCTCATAAAGCTGGGTAGATGTTCCTGAGCTACATAAGGGAGTTTCCAAAAGGTGGACAATCATGGGAAATAGGAGGTTTTCATTATTGGTGGTTGGGGTAGGGATGAATGGACTAGATTTAGAGTAATGGAAGGTTTTTGTGGTATAAAAGTGATGATAATAATAATGTGTAAAGTGCACATGTCAGTAATTAGAACAGTTGGATGCTCATTATGAATATTCTACCAGCCAACTGTGTGACTCAGTAACTTTCTCATCTGTGAAATAAAACACATTAACAAAGTGACCTATAAAATTCTTCAACTTTTAACTAATTTCATGACTTTACGTTATAAGAAAAACAGATATTTTAATCTGCACTTTATTAATGAAGAAATTGAGATTATGGAGCAATTGACCAATTTGCTTGCCAAGCATAACACATGCAGTAAAGAGCAGAACCAGGTCTAGAGCTCGGATCTTCTGACAGGAAGTCCTCAGAGGGAGAATGTAGAGGGGACAGTTGCGAGATGTTGTTTACCACATCCACTATCCCAAAGGTAATACGGCTAAACATTTAAATAGGTTTAATAGCAATTTTGTTTTTAATTTTAAAATGATTACTTATGAAACCGTTTATGTACAAAGTTTTTGAAAAGTACGTGTAATATGTCAACAACTATTTTTAGAGCGTTTACCTGCCCTTACCCAGATTTGTTTATTTGTTCATTTTCTTTTTTTTGAAACATAATTTGGTCCTGGCTAGACCACTGGGATAATCCAGGCTCAGAATTTGTTATTATTTGTCTTAAATGACATCTCTTATTTCTTGCCATTTCTTCCAAATGATGTCAAAGAAAAATCGTATTCCTGAAAAATAATATGGTTTGTTCTGTGTTTAAAAAGAAGAAGAAGAAGAAGAAAGACAAAAAAACAAACAAACAAACAAAAGACCGATCCTGCAGTTGTTCACAGTGAGGTTCACCCATCAGACCTGAAAATAAACTATATTTTATTTCCCTTATTTTTAGAAAACTGCCGTGGACACAGAGGTGGCAGAGTGGCCAGCTGTGCCCTGAAATGCCTGAAGCCATTGCAATCACTGCTCTACTGTCTGTGGCTCCCAAAATGAAACACTTTGAACACTCATTCAAAGGTGTGAAAGCATGAAATTGCCACAATGGCCAGGCACCGCGGCTCTTTCCAAGCGCCTGCACTGCCTTCTGCTCGCGTCGTCTGCCCTTTCTGCTCTTTGTCCCTTGCTTCTGACAGTTCTTCGAGTGCCTGCTTAAAGCACTGTTGCAGCCTGTGGGACAGAACTGGGATGTGCTCCTAGGGAAGTCTCTATTTGAAAGTGAAGAACACTGAGGAAAAACAACTACATTCGGAAACCCTGAGAAAGTTGGCTTAGACAGGCAGAGTGGATGCTGGGAAGGACGAAGCTCATGTGTGCATGCATTCATGGGCAGATCATGCTTCAGCTCAAGTCAAATACCTAAGCCGTAACACAGACACAGACCCACCACCTCGACAATATCCACGCCATTCCTATCTCATCTCTCATCTCGCACTTGTAACTTGATTCAGGTGGGACATTCTGTTTAGCACTCTGGGATGATTTTGAAGGGTGCTTGCTTTATTGTAGCTCTATCATGGGTCCTGCTAAGTTGATTTCCTTGTACTTTTACTTGATAATTTATTGCACGAAACAAAGACACAGTAAATTTATATCTCACTTAGTTACTAAATCAGCCTGTACACTACTGACACACCCCAGATTGTCACAAGAAGCTCTCATCCTCTGTGAATTTATCCATTTTTCAAAGAATTTCCTCCATATTTTTTTACCACCAAAATACTTATTCAAGAGTATACTTATCACACTTTCTTCAGGAAGCTTCCCTATATTACTAGTTCCTATGTATCAGTGTTTTTCTCATGCATAGGGAGATGACATTTTGCATTATTTTATGTGCTTTTCTTCCCTTGTGAAATTCCTTTTATGTCCTCAATACTTCCCAACTCCTATTTCTTGCAGTATCCAGAACAGTCTAGATTTTCTGCCTTAAGGACAGAAGGTCACAGTAGGACAATGAAGGGAGAAAGATTCAATTTCCAACTTTTCATTTTTTAAATAGATTTTCAAAACTCAAAAAGGAAAGAGAATATTTTTTAAATCTCAAAACCCAACTTTGCCATAAACAATAACAATAGGAAGACTGGACGAAAGACTCGATATTTCTTTTCTGGAATTGATAAATATTAAGTGGATTTGGAGAGAGATGAATATCAGAGATGAAATAAGAATTAGATGTTGGTGATTGTCCCCAAGAAGGGACAAATATGTTTTATACTGGAAGTATCAAGTATAGTTCAAAATAAGTGGAATACAGTATGCGTACTTATTATGCATGAAGAAGATGAGGGCTTTTATGGTCAGAGATCATCTCTATTTTCTTAATATTACAAGTCTCCTATGATACATATTGCCCTAGTCTTGGTTGACAGCTGTTTATGAACTTATTAACTGTGCTTGATTATAAGTCTGTCTTTGTTACTTGCTGATTGCTGGGACACAATACCCGACACCCACAACTTAAAGGAGGAAAGGTTTCTTTTGGCTCACAGTTTGTAGAGGTTTCAGTACATAGCTGGCTGGTTCCAATGCATGGCAGCATGGCGGAGAAGAAGCGGAGACAGAGATCAAAGAGGAGCAGGGAAAGGAGTTGGGCGCTTCCAGGCCATGCCGGCAGTGACTAGCCTGTTCTGACCAGACCTCACTGCCCAACAGCGAATCAGATGATCCAGTCACCTCTGTAATCCACTGATGAGCGCATGAGACTTTGGGGAGTGATTGGATTACGGGGGCATCTAGATGTAAACAATAACAAAGTCATTTGGAAGTAAATATTGTTCTTTTCATCTTCGTATAACATATGATTATTTATTCTGATAGGCTGTTAGAGGACCACAACCAAATAAGATAAAATTGAGCTTTTCTTCAACAAGCTAACATTTTAATAGAGCCATATCGGAAGCTGACCTCTTCTCCTATGTACTAACTTTGTTCTTTAATATGTAAGTCTATGAATTTGTGTGTGTGTGTGCATGTGTAGTGCCTAGAGAAAAAAATGCAATATTTATTTAATAATGTATCATTTAGGATTCTTTAGGATGTAGGAAAAAGAAAATATGACTTCATTTAGGTTGAACAAATAAGAAAATTTATTATCCTCAATAACATGACATGCTCAGGTCCACAGTGACATTTGAATCCAGGTTGTCACATCTTTGAGTTCTACCTTTGTGTTTGTCCAGTAATCTTCATTGTCATGCATGACTACCTCATATGTCCTTCATATGTCTTACATATACAGGATTATTACTTTCTGGAAAATAACTATTTCCTCCTCATGTCCTCTGTAAGAGTACAGGAACCTTTCAAAGAAAGTCCCTAATACACCTCCCTCACTTCTTCATTGGCTGCAAGTGATCCATTGGGAAAAACAGAATAAATCAATCTCTAGCAAACTCATTGGGGAAATTTGGTGACATTACAAGGAATTATTAAACTCATTGGAAAAGGGTGCATACTCCCTGAAAATGAAATTTTGCCTTCAAGATAAAAAAGTGCATTAATAGCAATGTATGATAAGTGATAATTATGACCATAGTAACTGACTTTTGTTGAATGAATTCTCTGTTTACAGCAGTGTACTCAATGGTTTAGCAGAGTCCTGCATTCAGTAAACATGCCAGATGTACAGCAGATACACATTCTGAAGCTCACTCAAGTAAATAGATATGTTCAGGTTCCTACACATAATAAATGACAACAAGGAGCAGAAATTTAAAGCAAAGCTCTCCGTCTACCAGGCCATTCCTGTTTCTGGTGTTTCCCAGTGAGGACCTTGGAAGAGCATTAGCTTTCAAAGCCTAGGAGCTCATATAGTGATGTATTTCATGAGTTCGATGAGCTCTTTGTTAGGGCCACCGTGGTCACTTCCTTGAATGTGTAATAGGCTTATCTAAACACAGTACTTGCTGATTGTAAACTTTCCCGTAACTCAGATATAAGAGCTGCTTTCAAATGTCTCCCAGCCTTACCATTAGTGATCTGTTTAAGATCATTCCAAGTCTAGATTTCTTTGTCAATTAAACTGAGTTAGAGAAAGCTGGAAACTGGGCTATGTGGCTGATTCAATCAATCTAAGGCATGAACATGGGAAATGTAGCCATGACATTTCTTCTTAAAGACAAATACTACCATTAATGAATGGCTATTCTCTATCTGCAAAAGGTATTTTTGTGAGTTACTCAAGGCATCTTCCGATCACTGGAGCTTCAAACTAGAGCTTAGATCTAATTTTAAGGGGAAATAATCATTATATATGGATGTTATCTTTTTAATGGTCAAACTCCTATGGCTTCATAAAGTGTTTCAAAGATATTCAAGCTGATGTCCCTGCCAAATCCAACCGCATGAGTTGTTCCATTCTTCTCATGCCAAGGCCTTATCCATCTTCTCCATTAACCAGTTAAGAACAAACTCTGCCTCACTATTGTCTTCCTAGTTACTTTTCTTTCCAAATACTCTACCAATTTCAGGTTTTTGTATAAAGACATAGTCAGTTTTGACTTTGTATTGGCAAGTTGTTGTATAACTGTTTAGTATGTGGGGAACAGCACTTATTTAAACCCCAAGAAGAATGAAGAGAACTGATGAAAAATTCTTAAAATTATTACTAAATACAGTGCCTGGCAAATGACCAGCTCATTATAGATGTTGCACTGAAATATTTTCTAATATGTTTTACTTCACCTTTTACTTCAGGCTTCCACATCGGTCTGGAAATATATTCTGAAATAGTAACATACGGTAGAATGTATGGAGAGTATGTGATGTCTAGGTTGGATATATATGATACTGCCAGAATAAATGGTCTAGGAGAATAAAGAATGATTAAGTGTTTACCAAACATCTTTAGTAGGACAAAATTTTGCACACTATTTTCACATGTCTGATCTCCTATCTTTTCATTTTTATTTTATTTACCTTTAGCCTACTGACAGAAATGGCCCCCATTTAAAAGGGGAACAAATATTCTTGAAGAGCAAGCATACTTGACAAAACATCTACTTTATTTCATATAACCAAAACACTAAAAGATACAAGTGAAGAACATATATCTCAGGTACTAGAGGCAAGGATGAGATAAAGAATTCAACATATTCACTTGCCTCCATCTACTCTTCTCTATGGTTCTGTGGCCTCAAGCTGCTTACTGCAAATTAGATTTTGCGTTAATATTCTAATGTTGAATAAGGAAATAGGGATCTAAATAATTAAGTTGTGAGAAGTACAAAACTAAAGCAATCTATTAATGCAATATGAGCATCCCTTGGTTATGTCTGTAGGGTCGATTTACTTGTTTTAAATGGTGAATTAGAATGGAAAGGTAAATTGAAATTGAGAAGAAAATGTAATAATACATAGGTACCATCTTTTTTTTTTTTAATTTTGCTGTTTCAAATGTCAGAGCTGCCACTCAGACGTGCGACTGAGATGAGAGCATGAGTGATCATAAGGCCACCAGAGCTGCCTCTTAATTGATAGACTAACTGTCAGCACGGTTACCTATTCTTAATCCTCTTCTACTCTCAAGAAAGGAAATCATTCTATTGCATTTCAGAGGTATTTTTTGTTGTCATTGTTATTGTAAAATTGTGGACCAATATTTGGTTTTACGGAATCTGAAATCATGTAAATAGTATTGTGAAATGCAGTTGATCCTCAGTATCTGCATACAGGGGAGATGGTTCTAGGATCCCTTGAAGACATAAAAAAGTGAAATCTTCAAATCCCCTATAAAAAATGACAGAGTATTTGCATTATCTCTTATTCTTTAAATATTTCTTGATCACTAATAATTACTATTTTATTTTGTTTGTTTTTTTGGGACAGGGTTTTGCTATGTAGCCCAGACTGGTTTCTAATTTCCTGCAATCCTCCTGCTTCAGCCTCCCAAGAGTTGGGATTATGGACATGCACCACCCAGCTTCATAATTACTAATACAATGTAAATGATATGTAAATAGTTGTTACACTGTATCATTTTAGGAATAATGACAAGAAAAACAAGTCTGTACATGTTGAGTACAGAAGCAATTTGTTTAGAACATTTTCAGTCTGTGCCTTGTTGAATTCCCTAACACAAAACCCACGGATGCAAAGGACTGGCAGTGTGCGTACTACATATATCTCTACAGTCTTCCCTGCATTTCCCACTTGATGGTCATAGCTGTAAAACCCGGAGTCTCAGAGTTGATGTCGTTTCCCTTTGCAGCCTTTTAAAGGGAAGTCACCTGGGTGTGTGCCATCTTGTCTATAGGGTAAATGCATTTTATGAGACATTTTCAAGGTCCCCGTAAAGGGTTTGGAAAACAACAAAAACCCAAGCCCTTTACTAGAGTGGCTCTTAGATATGGACTGAATCAGATAAGTTCAAGCATGAAGAACACAGACAAGATCAGGTGCTTAGCATCAGGGGCTTCATTCTCAGATCCCGGACACTGGAGGGCAAGTTGAACTGGCACCTGAGGAGCATTGGGAGAGGGGAGGGGTTAGGTCTGAAGCCCAGCTTGGCTTTACAGTGCTGATGATTCCGTCTTGACCACCATCTAGTGGGACCCCAGAGGCTCTCAACTCTTGTCCTGGAGGGAGTTGAGACCACAGGTGTGGAGCCTGGGAAGCTTAAACATGAGGTAGGGAATGGATGGGAGGACACCAGGGGCTTACAAGAAAAGAGAACTAAGGTGAGAAAGGGAAGCAACCAATGCAGGGGCCTCAAGGACCTGGTGGAACAGAGCCTGCTCCTGGAAGGCAAGCTGGGCCTGCTCTGGCTGATACACGAATACATGAGCTCTGGTGATGATCCCTGACTATGACAGGGTAAAGGGAGGCTCAGCAAAGTGAAAAACAACAAATAGAAGTCAAGCAAATAAGGTGTTATATTTTCCGAATTTCTCATATAGCCTATGCCATCTATTCTGTGTCCTTGAATTAGGATTTTTGAAAATCACAGCCATATCGTATCTTTCCACAGCCTTAGCTTAATAAATGATGGGTCATCAAGGACACCTGACACACAGCCAGGAACCCTTTGCAGTCACAGTACATTTTCACCCTGTGAACTGCAATTAAGCCCATGTTTTTGTTTCCCAATCTATCTCATTAGCACAGATTTGAAAAATAATGATGAGAAGTTTCACATTTGCACACAGAGACTTAATAAACTTGTCTTTTCTGATGTGCAGATTAAAAATTGTGAGTGGATAGAATGTGATATATGGAATCAGAAGTGAATTTGAGTGTATCTTTGTCATTCTCTTTTGTTTATTTAACTTGAACCACTGCAGCTTCGAATCCATGTCTATAAAAATCATAGATTAGGGGCTGGTGAGATGGTTCAGCGGCATAAGCGCCTGCCTGGCAAGCACGAGGTCCTGAGTTTGACTCCCGGTACCCACATACGAAAAATAAAGGGCCGGTGATATCGCTCAGTGGCACAAGCGCCTGCTGGCGTGTGAGGTCTGAGGTCAACCCCCGGTACCCACACACACACACAAAAAATCATAGACTAACTACTTCTTAGAGTCATGAGAATGAAATGAAATGAAACAAAATATATAAAAGTTCCCATAATGCTGGATATTCAGAAAAACATTTACACATTGATTGTGTCTATCATTTATTGACCATGTTCAGTTACAGGATTTGGAGAGTTTTCTAAAGAAGAGTGCCCCAAAAGTTACCTGCACCTGCTTGGGATGCTCATCTTTGGGTCTCGCAGTGTGAAATTTTATTATTTCCAACTCATCTAGACCTATGTCCCAAAGGACATCATGTAGCCCTACACTCAGAAGACAGAAGGCTTCAGAAGGCTTCTAGTAGCCTCTCTTTATTTCCCTTTCTTTCCCTGTAAAACTCAACAACTCCAAGTCAATTTCACTAAATCACCACTAGCACAGAATGCCTCTGCTTAAAAACTTCTATTAGTTGCTCATTTTCTACAAAATAAGATTCAAATAAAGATCTCTCTCCTAGGAAGCCATGTTTGAACATACTACTCGCGTGGCACTTTGTTCCACTCTGAATTTACATTTGTGCAGCTCTTATGATTCTGTCACATTTTCCTCTCTATAGTGCCTATTCCTTCCCATGTATTCTTCTTGGACATGGGAAAGCAGAAATTGCACCTTCTTCTTCTATATCTCTCATAACACCTACCATATTATCATGCAAGTAAAAATTTCTCTCAGGCTAGGGGAGTGGTTCAGTGGTAGAACACTTGTGTAGCATGCACAAGGTCCTAGAATTGATCCCCAGTACTGAAAAATAAAAAATTCCTTCTCTTTTCTTAGTTGATAGTAATACTAATGGTAATTCCATACAAGACTGAAATTGCACATAATTCTGGTACCCGTCCCAGGTGCTTAACTAATCTTAAGATATTGTTGAGAAAGGGGCTAAATTATGACTAGAATAAACACGGGTTTTGTTCTCACTTCGACCCATAGATACCTAAGTTCTTTAAATATTTTTCAGAGAAAATGATAGATAGACACACACGTGAGCATGCACACACAAACACACACACACACACAACTGAAGAAAGGACAGACAAAAGAGGAGAGAAAGATTGCACTTTAATAAAGGTTCTGCTGTGCTGGCCTTATCATCTGTAAGATGAAGGCATGCCATTTCCACTAATAAAGGTTTTTCTTTTTTAATTTAATGTCATCATTACCAGTTTATACTCTAAGACTTTCGGGTTTTCAGGGAAATGAAGGAAACGGGTATTCAATGATCTCAAACCTACGTGCATTTATGCCTAAAATCTTCAACCCCTGAATCAGTGAAATGGTCTGAATATGCAACCTGAAAAGGTCAAATTGGCCAAGAATATAATTGGACCCAACATCACATTGTAATTAAAGCTACAGAAAGTTCGAACATGCCACCTCTCTGTCTCTCAAATGCTGAGGGAAACAGGAGTTTCGCAGACCATAGGAAAATGCACAGATTAATTACACGGTGATGTGATATTATTCCTGCCAGGATAGTCCCTCTGAAATGTCAGAAGGATTAGAAGTGCCACATCTTCCTCCCAGACTCTAATCTTAAAGGGCCCTAGGATGAAAACACAGCAATTACGTTCATAGACTGTGTCAATTTTATAATAGAAAAAAGAGTGTTCCCAACAGCAAATAATTATAGCACAGCTTAATGATTGATTTAACATAGAAAACTCATCTAATTCCTTTTGTCATTACAATCTACAGTACTAACAATCTAACAATGCTGCCTTCGTGGATAGACATTACATTAGCATTAAGAATAATGCTAATACAACAAGCAGTTTAACTTGTTATATTTTGAGTCGGCAATGCTCCTCCATACAGTTATTAGTGAAGAACACCTTCTGAGTGAGATCGACCAGCTGAGAATTTGCTTTTCAGCATCTGTACAAATGTAAAAGAGCATTGTAACCCAAAGTAGTCTCCTGCATGTTTCATCCAGCAGGAAGGAATGGGTTTTCTGCTTTCCTCAGATATAATTCCAGCAGCTGAGAAAATGTAAGCTCTAGTAAACCGAATCGTGATGATTCCAAATGGATCCCTATGTGAATGACGTGCAAATGCAAGTTTTGCGAAAGATTACCTATGAAAATCTAGCTAGTCTGCAAGTCAACCAGCAAATGACAGTCAGCGGAAAAAGACAACAAAGCAATCATGAGGGCTCTGTGTCTCTGTTGTGCTAAGTGATATGATGATAAAAAAAAGTTCATTCCAGAACCCGTAAAATAAAATTAGGGAAAGTCAAAAGTCATATGGAAAGTTACCTTCCTCTACAACATTTCACAGGGCATTATATGTGTGAGTAAAGAGTTCCTAAACCCCAGTGCTGTTACCATCTCAGAGATTAGTGCCAAGTACAGTTCAGCTCCCTAAATATCTGATCCAATCAGTGTCATTACTCACTTATCCACTCCATACACTAAGAAGGTGAGCTGAAGGTCTACCTGTAAAAACAAAGGCAGCTGTGGTGGTTGGAGCCAGATTCAGTGGACCTCTGGTTTATATCTAGAAGACCCCTACCCCCAAAGACACATTCACTCACAGGAGGGCTTTTGGGAGGTGATTGGATTATGGGTGTGTGATACTCATCAGTTGATTAGTCCACTGATGAGTTTATAGCTAAATGTTATGTTGGAAGTTGAAACCTGGTTGGAGGAGGTGTGTTACTGGGGCATGGCCTGGAAGGAGATATCTCCCTTCCTTCTCTTTTGATTTCTCTCAGCTTCTTGCTGTCTGCCATGAGCTATTTCTCCTCTGCCACGTGGCCCTGCCTTGGAGCCAGCTTACTATGGACTAAAAACTACTAACTGTGAGCCAAAATAGTTTACATGAATATGTATCATTATTTTGGCTCTATAAGAAATACCTGGAAAATGTTACAATGTGGATTTCCAGATTCTATCTTTGTTTGGTTCCTGATTTAAAGCAGTTAACAGAAAGATCAGTATGCATCTAAGATGCTCAAGTGGCCAGACTATTTAAATTAAATCTAGTCTTGTCCATGTATCTCCTCTGGCAAGTAAAATAATCTCTTTGTACATCATTTACTCATGTATAAAGATGGGATAAAAATTAAGCCCTTTTCTTCGAAAGCTCAGTGAATTAATTCATAGAAAGACTTTAGACCAGTACCCAGCACAATTGGTACGTGCTAGCTGTTATTTCTATCACCTTTAGTTGGGCTAATATTGTAGTATTTCAGTGTACAATAATCTCTTTATTCTAATTCTAGTAAGAATCTTCTGAATTTCAGCAAACCAATCATGTGTATTTACTTTTAGAACAATTAGATGTATCAATTCATGTATTCAGTTCATTAAATTAGTTTTTATTGAAAACATGTAATTGAGGATTCTGTTTTCCATGTTGGCCTAAAAATAGTTGCCAACTATCTGTCCTGGAGAGACTGGCATTCTCTATATGTGTAAAGATTTTGGATGTTTTGAATGGGGAAAGTGAATAAGAGCCTGTCAAGTCCATTCCCCCTGAAATACCATAAGTTAGATTCCAACCAAGTCTTTCATTGCTGCTCTCAAATTATAAAGTCAGCTTTGGTGTTGTTAAAAAATAATAGTATAATATCTTTGTGTGACCAATGATGGTACAAGCCTCTCTTCTATCTCAGGGGGACTTATAGGTAGCTTAGAGAAGAATCAATGATGGGGTAAAGCAAATCAAAGTTAACTACATCTACGTGGGCTTATTCAACTTTAGAATGCATCTTCATGTCTGAATTTCTCTCTCTATATTTTTATCTCTCTCTATCCTCCTCTTCCTTCTTTCATTTTTGTCTCTCCTTCTCTTTTTCTTTTGCAGATGGACATTTTTTCAAGGCTCCATAATCTCCTCCAGAGAAAACTGCACCTCTTCATACAAAACAGGAAGAAGGAGGTCTTTGGTTATCTTCTGGCATCTTATAAAGTTGGTAGTAAATTTTTGACAAAAGTTAATAGATAAAGAGGACACTGAAATTAGGCTGCACACACTTGAGATTCCTACTTATTAGAGTAGAATAGGTGTTACATTTTCAGTTCAGTTTCTACTTCAGAAAAATAAATGCTCTATTTTGATTTATTCAAGACATAAACATTGTTTTTTCTCAGAATACATCTTATTTAATCAAAATATATTAATTTATTAACATGATTTTTATATAAATCCCTTCAGTGAAATAGAGAAAGAAAGGGAAAAACAATCATGTCAAGAATTTGACTCTTGGCATCTTTCAGTTTTACCCCCCCAGGAGTAGTGACGTCACTTTTGATTATTTTCTTTGGAATCAAAATCCTCCCATTTCCTTAGAGACAGAAGGAATGATAGATTCTCAGTTCGTACTATCATTCTTTCTATGTTGAGATTTATCATATAATTTCATCTGTATATTTCAACAAATCCCTACTTCAACCTAGTAACAGATACTCATTGTCATTATATGAACTACCCGACTAACCTCTGCTTCTAACTATTTTATTTCTATCATGGAAGGTGTTCAATTAGGTTCTAAGCCACAGTGAACTAAGGTAAAGGATTTTTTTGGCTGGTAACTCTCTTTCAAATACTTGTGCATATTGTGTCAGTTCAAGAAGGCATACTAACAAATATGAGGCGGAATTACAGGAATTAGATGGAGATTTTCAGAGTGGATAATGTTCTTTTGCCTGTTTCTGTGTGAGAATAAGGCTATTGAGTAAAGAGGAGTAACAGCCTCCCTTTCCAGGGTATGACAATAACATAAAGTATAGAGCAGTGGTAGTGAACGCGTGCCACAGCGGGCTGTTTGTATCATTGAAAGCTCTAAAAGGTTCGCCATCACTGGTATAGAGAAAGAAAAATACATAAAATAATGTTTTCTGTTTTAAACTTTTAAATCGCAGATAGTTATGAAGAACCACATGCTTGCTTTGACAAAATTTCCTGTTCATGTGAATTTTGTTTTCCTTGCAAGTAATCTTAGGTTAAGGGTTTGGTCATTTATGTGTGGTCCAGTGTTTGTATAACTAAAAGTTAATTTCATTTCTTTATGTTTTTCTTTTCTCCACTACTACAAAGAGGATAATAACTGTGCTACGTACTTTCCCAAAACTTGTTTAAATACCAAAATAATATGCTGAAAATCTTTTGGTTGACTAAAGGTACTACTATATTACTACTATTATCATTAATTATTATTAATAGTATCATCATTATTTGACTTCAGATCACTGAGATGAAGCCAAAGTAAGCCATAAGTGGATTTTTAAAAAGTTCTTACAAAGTAAACAATGGTTTTTGGTGGGAGAAGGATAAAATCCAGGAAGGTCTGGAGCAGTATGAATGTGACCTCTCATAAACATACCTCTCGTCCTTCTCAATCATGAGTTTTCTACTCAGGCGATTCTCCAAAGCCATCTCACTCACTCATTCCCACGGGCATTGACTGCTTCTGTGATTCCATTTCCCTGGAATGTCCTCCCATCCCTTTTCTATTTTACAAGAGATTGCTGTGTTTCAAAACCAGTATGAGCCTCCCTTCATTGCTAAAAATTGACACTTCTACCACTAAGTATCTAATACAATGCTTGGACCTCAGGAATCCAACATGCTTCTCATATAAGTAGAAAAGGCCTATTCCACAAGGTTTCTACTATCTTGAAACAACACTAGTAATTATTCTTCATAATCTTCATTTTAATAGTTAAATAAATATAGTCATTTTATTATGTTCAAGTCCTCCTTCCCTAATTTATAAATGTTTTGAAGATGAAACTCAGGGAAAACCATTGCTACTATCTTCATAACAGGCAGAATGTGTAGTACTCAATAAATATTTTGGGTTTATCAAATAAAAATGTGGATGTTAGTGTATATATCCAAATGCATTGAAAATTATCAAAAAGTATTCAAGGATGGAATTTCATGCACTATTAGATTTTACCCTTTGCTAAAATTTTGAGTTGTTAAAAATTAAGGATTAAATATTTTCAGAGATATTAAGGAACAGTTGTGTGTGTGTGTGTTTGTATAAATAACTTGGGGACTCGTCTTTTACACACACTCTACATGCCTCAGTTTTCAATCTTTTCAGGTGACAAAAGTATTTAGGAAATATTTAATTCTTTCCACTTTTCAGATCATCAATGGCTTAGATGTATAAAATGGCCATACCTTTCAGGAAAGGTAAACTGAAGTTATAGTTTTGTGTACATTTGATTATGTCAGAAACTTTGATGATAACATAAGTTAGCCACATTTCCCAGTCATAGTACTGTAGCATAAACTAAGTACAGAAATGTGTGAAATCATTAAAGTTTTTGTTTTAGTATGGTTATAGGATTTGGCTTATTTGTTTTTCTTTTTTTCCCCAAAATTGCTACTATTTTCTGTTTAAACCATGGATCTATATGGTACTTGATAGAATTACTGGATATTTGCTAAATTGTATGCATCAGGGCAGACATAAATTAGCAAGATTTCCCCAGGTTTCTACCCTTCTAGGTATTCAAATCTACTGTAAACTTCAGGAAGACTTTGACACTGCATGCAAATTTTACAATCAAGCCTACTTGCTATTTCAGTCACTGTGTGGGCAGCCATTTTGAAAATGAATTATTCTTCAAGATTGCTAATATTAGCCAAAAATCTTAGTGGTGAGAAATTGAGAAATATGAAGCCATTTGAATAAATAAGAGAGAGAGTATGGGAAGAAGAGATGGAGGGAGGAGAGAAAGTTTTCAGTTAGGGTCACATTTTATAGGGAAAAGAATTATTTCCTAAGAAGCCTAAATTTCAGGAAGAACAAACTGGTAGATTTCAGGCTAAATCTAGCTCAGAGATAGGCTTCACTCAAAAAAGTGTCTTTAATGTTGTTGCTGCTGTTTCAGAAGCTCATGGTTTCTTTAATGTGAAGCCTTCTCTCTTCAGTCTGCAACACGTCCCACAATTCCACACTGTATCTTACAAGAAATGAGCTTGTAGGGGCCGGTGAGATGGCTCAGCGGCTTAAGCGCCTGCCTGGCAAGCGCAAAGTCCTGAGTTCGACTCCCAGAACCCACATACGAAAAAGGGGCCGGTGATATCGCTCAGTGGCATGGGCGCCTGCTGGCACGTGAGGTCCTGAGGTTGACCCCCCGGTACCCACAAAAAAAAAAAAAAAAAACAGAAATGAGTTTGTGTCTCCTGGCCAGTGTCTATGGCTAAACATCTGTTCCCTACTAATCAATTAAAAAAGTACAAGTAAGGGCCGGTGAGATAGCTCAGCGGCATAAGCGCCTGCCTGGCAAATGTGACATCCTGAGTTCAACTACTGGAACCCACATAAAGGAAAAAAAAGGGGCCGATGATATCGCTCAGCGGCACAAGTGCTTGCTGGCAAGCACAAGGTCCTGAGTTTGACTCCCGGTACCCACATAAAAAAAATAAAATAAAATAAACAAATAAAAGCACAAGTAAATCTGAAGGTGGTTCCATGCAACAGAAAGAACGGGAATCTAAAACAGGGTCCAATTTCTTGTCTTGATTTCTACTAGTTGAGTTAGTTTGGGTTAAACTCTTTGATCATTAGTTTCTTCTCCCTCTACACAGTAAGTACTTGATAAATGTTTAAGACTAGGTTACTATTCTATCCCTCAAAGTGAGGGTCTAGGTCCTGGCTAGCTTACACAGATCTATTTTCATTCACTAAAATACATGCACTTTATAGGTGGGTTTAGTTATTTTACTACTTAGATGAGAACATTTTTGTGTAAGTAAGTAAGAAAGAATTTAGAGGGCTGTGATGTCATTCTATGGGACTTAGAATGTATCTATCTGCTTCAATTAGTGGCCATTATATTTGGGATTACTAAGTTTATTTTTAAATTTAACTGTTCAAGCAGTGGAAATGTTTGAAATGTACCCATTATTTTAATCAAAATCCAGGTAAAAACAATATTTCTCATATTTTAATATCTCAGTGAGCTTTAAATAAAACAAGTGCTGTATTAGAAAAATTAGTTAACATGAAAGTTGCCACTGCGAGAGGAGCTATGAAACCATCCGTTCTATTCATTTCCACAGCGATCTATTTCAAAAGTGCTTATCTAGACTGCTATTATTACAATCGCAGAACATGACAGCGTGCTGCAGATCAGAGATAAAACCCAAGGCTTCAGAGGCAGCTGGAACTAACACAGCTTAGGGTGTCATGGTCTCTAACCACCTTCTCCTAGCTGCCTCTGACAGCCAGCTATAGAAAACATTGTGAGCTGAGAAAATTTTTCTTCTTCCCCTCTCTACTTCCATTTTGGTTTTGGCTCCCTTCTTTCCAAAGGCTCTCCTCTTCTCTCCATCAGAATCCACGAGCCTCTAGTAATGTATTCTGTCCTATTGGCCTCATAAATACCCAAAGGCGGTAATCTGAATACTACACACATTATTCCTGTTTGTGCTACAGTTCTCTATTTGCTCTTCTTTGCTACTGCCTCACATTCGGCTTTGTTCTCTGTCTGTTTTCTGTCCTCACTTGTCTGCTAGTTTCGGTTTGTGTTGCCCAGTGGGAGGCCCCAGCATACGGTTAGAAGCTGAGCTAAAGGAGAGGTTGGGGTATTTGCTCCCTGTTCCCTTCCTCTGAGTTAGTAGTAGGTAGCGCTGTGGTGTGAATGTTTCTTCGAATTCATATGTTGAAACTTTATCCCCATTGTGGTGAAATGAAGAGGTGGCGACTTCTGGAAGATTACTAAGCCATGATGGTTCTGCCCTCATGAATTGACTAGTGGCTTACAAAAGGGCCGGGGGACTACCTTGGGCCCTTTTGTCCCTTTCTTCTCCCTTCTGCAATGCAAGGACACAGCATTTATCTCCTCCTGCCTTCCATCTCTTCTGCCATATGAGGATGCGTAGATGATGCCTTTATCTTGTTCTTTTCAGCCTCTGAAAATGTGTGAAATAAATATCTATGGCTTATAAGTCACCCAAAATGTGGTGTGTGCTTATAATAGCACAAATGGGCTAAGACGGTTGTTTTCCTGTCTTCGTCCATTACTCCTGTTCAGCAGGCTGCCTGTCTCTTCATCTATGTCTCTAACTCTCCTCTGAGTCTCCCTTCTGAAAGCCGCTTTTCCTCTCCAGACCTCCCAGCCCTATGGGTTGTGTGGCTTTCCACGGCTATTAGTGTTATGGTGGTAATGCCTGGTTGGTTATTCCGAACTCACTGAATCCCTCTGTTAATAGTCTCTTTATTCAAGCCGCTTTGACTGTCTGTTAAAGTGTGCCATAGTCTTTCTGCCAGATTGCCAACTGGTGCAATTCCTATTTCTTAATTTCCATCTCTTAACTTGTATAGGAAACAGAGTCCTGCTTTCAGAACTCCCTGGAAGGCCAGAGGTTAATTTTCCAACTTTAGCCAGATCTCTGCTCTGATGCCCTCTCTTTGGACACTCCCTGAGTATCCCGTCATAGAGTACCCTCCTCAACAGTCTTTATCGGATCGCCTTGCTGTGATTTCCTTATAGCACTCGGCATCTACTGCCACTGCGATTGTTTATCCCAGTGGAATCTATACCACATGCGGGCACATCCTGCCGCTGCTTATCGTTTATCTTCATCCTCAATGTTTGGGACAGTATCGAGAATGTGGTAGGCACTTATTTAAGAACTTGCGTTGTTTTCCTTCTTTCAAAATACTAGTTACTCCTTTCTAAATTGCCCTTTCTTAGAGGAATCGCCTGTGGGCAATTCTCGCCCTGAGAACCGTTAGCCAGTCTGGTTACGCTGTGCTAGGCAGCTCCTGACCATTGAGGACCAGACAGGGTTCCAGACCAGGAGCCTCATACAGGGAACTCTGATGTGACTAAGGCCAGAACTGCTGCTGCCACCTCCCATCAGCATTAAAGCTTTAGACTCCACAATGCTGGAGAAAATTAGGGGCTTCCCTCCACCCAAGTTTACTTTAAAACTGATTCTCTTCTAGGTGAATGTGAAGGTGAATGTAAAGTGAGAAAGTTGAAAAAAAGAGAAAACATATTTTTAAATACATTTCAGAGGGTCGAGAGGGAGGTAGAGGTGTTTCACACATTGTCACATTTATGATGATTGACTTACCTTCCTTCTCTCCCCAGATGTGCTCACCTGACACGGTGGCCCATGCTCCAAGGCCTGCATTGGCTCCCAACTCCTCCCACCTCGATCCTTCTGAGTCCTCCTCCCATCTGCCAGCTTGGCCACTCTTCTGCGCTCATCGTGAATAATGTGAGGCTAGTCGGTCTCTCAGTTTTCGTTTCCTTCTTCCTTTTTATTTTCTAGGTGGCCAGAGAAAGGAGAATAAAGTCTGCAATCTGAGAACAACATCCTCAAGGCAAGGCCGGGAGGCGTCAGGATAATAACCCTGTGAGTGACCAGCGGCAGCATCTGTGTATTTATAAGGGACCCATGTATTTTTTAACCAGTGGGCCTCAAGGTCTATAACCACATTTTTCTAGGGGCTGCACTGAGCTCAGTGCCGGCCACACTAAAGAGCTCATAAATAACTTGGATCAGAGGAAATTGGAAAATGATGACTACACAAATAAGAAGAGAATTTTTATGTTTTCCACAACCAAACGGCACCGACAGTTCCTTCTCCTTGGTCGTAAGTCACTGTTCTTCGGAGAGCTGTTAGAACTTTGCAATGGGGTGAGAGAAGTCATATTTGATGGAGGCAAGTCTCATAGCTCCAGCCTAAGTTGTCCAATTTCTTTTCGTCCCTCTATATTTAATTTTTAATACTCCTCTTATATGCCAGCAGTGCACTAATTTCCTCTCGGGTATTTGTCAGGCAGGCATGTAATCAGGTGAATTCCCAGTAGGACACAAGTGGCTAATTGATACCCCAAGTTAGCCAACATCAGTTAATGATTAAAAGTGAGCTTAGTAAAGCAAATGCATTTCCAATTCATATTTAAGGAGGTAAAAAGAGTGAAATATGTACTTCTAGAAAGAGTGAGATTTTTCCCATGAAAATGTTAGACAACATGAAGTCAAGTACCTATGTCCAATGCATGAAGCTTGAATTGTTGCTGGTTGGGAAAACACCCTCATGTCTATGGAAGAAATTATGAATGGTCCCAAAGGGTAAAAATCTTGATTTGGTGATGACTAAAGAAATAAGTAATCTTTTCATTAATGTGTAAATATCAGCCATTTTGAAAACAAATCAATAAACACTCAAGAGCACCTGGACTGGATTGTATTTTTCTCCTCCCATCTCATTTCTCATGCTGACTCTATCATTGGAAATACTTTGGCCAATTGCCAGAAATAACAAAATATCAGGTCACTTGGATGCAAATTTTTTTTTTTTTTTTTTTTTTTGTGGGTACCAGGGGTCGAACTCAGGACCTCATGCACCAGCAGGCGCCCATGCCACTGGGTGATATCAGGAGCCCTTTTTTCGTATGTGGGTTCCGGGAGTAGAACTCAGGACCTCGCGCTTGCCAGGCGGGAGCTTATGCCGCTGAGCCATCTCACCGGGCCCCTGCAAATATTTTGAAGACAACATTAAAGCAGCTTTTTGAATAGAGATTATTTTTCTTACAAGTCATAGAAACTTCATATTTATTAAAAATATTAGCCTCTCATCTTCGTTTTTTCCAGTCTGTTGTTTTACTGTCAGTGTTTTGTAATAAAAAAAAGTATTTTTTGTATAACTCCCTTTCTGTATCAAAAATGGCTTTAATCCATCTGAACATTACTTCTTATGGCCTTCTTTCTACAAAAACATTCAATTTTTAAAATTTTTAAGAATTTCTGCAAAGTTTCTGATTTCTGATGTATAGTGTTTACCTCTTTACTAACCCTTAACAGGTCAAATGTGTACTAAGAATGAATGGATTAATAAACAAATGAATGCAGAAAGAAAAGCATTGTAGATGTCACTGTAGTCAGATGGACTGAAACTAGAACTTAGGTCCTGAAAACTGTGACTATTTTTTAAGATATTTATTGCAAGACTCCCAAGTTGCTTTTCTTATTAACACTGTATCTTCTTTGTTCCAAAAAAGAAAATCAAAAAGTCTTAACCTCAGTCAAAATGATTTTTTTTTTTAAATTTGAAACAAAATGAGTGTAGTGATGTGTGACTAAGTCTGAGTGATATTTTCAGGATTAAAAATATTCATTAATAATGGCAAAAGGACTTCCTTGCATAAGAATGAGTTAGTGCCCCATCCCAAGATGCAGTGCTTGCATTCTGTAACATGCCTCAGTGCATTTGATTTGTTTATAGTTCATAGCTACTTGAAGCTGGGACAAGGCTATTCCTTTCAAGCCCAGTGTTCCCAAGTCACACTAGAAATCAGAAACTGTAGTTCATGATGAGATTAAAAACTAAAATAACCTGGTTTCACCAGAAAGCTTAAAAATGTGTACACATGTGTTATAATCTTGTGACAAGAAAGCCCTGAATCTCTAGCCCCATAGGCTTTTTAAGGTATCTGAGATTCCACCATTAAATCCACTACTTTTTTTTTTTTTTTCCTTAATCTGGGTACCAGGAGTCGACCTCAGGACCTCTTGCTTGCCAGCAAGCACTTGTGCCACTGAGTGATATCATCGGCCCTTTTTTTCCTTTATGTGGGTACCGGGAGTCGAACTCAGGACCTCGCGCTTGCCAGGCAGGCGCTTATGCCGCTGAGCTATCTAACCCGCCCAAATCCACTACTTTTAAGTTTATGAATTGAATTCTTTTTAATTTTTTGGGAAATGTTACATATTAAAATATAACCATTTAATAAAAATAATGATGGTTGCTAACATTTATTGAGGGCTTAAGATGTGCAAGAAACTCTTCTAAGCTTTAGTGTTATCTCCTTTAATCCTTACAATAACCCAGTGAGGTAGGTATTACTATGATTCTATTTTACAGATAAGAAAACAGAGATTTCTTCCCGTGCATTTAAGAAACCGTCCAGCGTCACAGTTAGTGTGTGATGGCGCAAGGACTTAGTCCTGACACTTTACTCATTTAAATGCCTATGGTAATATAACCAGTATGTTCCAAAAATGTGCAAAATGTAATGGAAACTCTTATTTCTTTCTTAGCAATTAGTATCAGCCTGCTAAAGAAGGAGGGGCAAAAGTGAATGTGGCAGTGGAGCTGGAAAGAAGGAGTCCAGACATGGAAGTGGAGGGAATCAACTATTTGCTGTCTGCCTAGTATTATTGTAACACAACCTGAATGGGCCAATAGGAATTTTAAGCTCATTCTAGCAGTTTCCTTCATGGATTATTCTCCATCCCCTTACCTGGGATTCCCTCTGTAGCTCTTCAGTATCTGCATCAGGAAGACATGGTGCTCTTCAGTGGAAACCTGCACATTTCTTCCCTCTTTTCCCCCCACTTTTGCATTATGGAACACCACCTAAGAAACTGTCTTGCCTAGAGAGTATTCTCATGTTCTTATGCAAGCAATTCATAGTTTAGCGCAAATTGATATTCATTATCTGCAAAAATATAAGTAGTATCAGTCCTTAAGATCCATTATAAGGTTGGAATGTAGCCAAATGCATGTAGCTATTTTATGCTCAGAAGTTTTGGAAAAATAGGTACAAAACTTCTGGTGAAAAAGGAGTTAAGGAAGGGCATTTTCATAGGCTTTGCTCCTTACCTAGCTTTTCTTTGTGCTCTGTGGATAAACGAGATCATGGGTTTATTCTCTGTTCTGCAGTGATAGGGTAATATGGAGTGTGGAGTTTGCAGGACTGAGGCTGGCACCTCTTCCTAATTTCTGCTTGACCTGTCTGATATTCTAAACTTACAAATCTGTCCCAGGTCTTAGTTGTCTTAATTACTTTTCTTATTGCTGGGACAAAATACCCGGCACCCACAAAGTTAAGGAAGAAAGGTTTATTTTAGCTCAGTTTGTAGAGGTTTCAGTCCATAGTTGGCTGGCTTCAAGGTAGGGTGGCATGGCATAGGATCATGGGAGAGGAAAAACAGTCCATGGAAGGATAGGCAGGAAGATGCAGCAGAGATTTCTGGATTTTTATCCTGTCCAGGCCACAAACCTATTAGATGATGCCACCCACACCCAGGGTGGGCCTTCCCATTATACACACCTGGAAGGATGCCAAACCAATCAGTGGGCTTATCTATTACCACACACCCTTAATCCCAGTATCACGCACCCATGATCCAGCCATCTCCCAAAAGCCCCATATACCAGCACATGAGGCTTGGAGGGGCATCTAGATACAATCTATGATATTGTTCATCTCTGAAGTACACAGCTTATCATCAAGCATGAGGATTTGACCTCAAGAATTACACATTGGGCCGGTGAGATGGCTCAGCGGCCTAAGTGCCTGCCCAACAAGCACAAGGTCCTGAGTTCGACTCCCAGAACCCCACATAAAGAAAAAAAAAAAAGAATTACACATTAACTGTCAGTTCTTTGGGAAGATGGGATAGGAATTCTTAGATTTTCTATGGGCTTGACCGATTATTGAAAGAGGTATGGACAGATCAGATTATCATCTCAAGAAATTTTCTGGTGCAGCAACAGTATTAGTTCATAATTGATTGCTAGAGAGAGAACAGTGGGGAGGCATCACAGGAAGCATCAGGGAGCCTTAAGCATTTAAATTTCTTTAACAGGGACCAATTCAGAATATAGATATCATGGAGGGTGGGTTATGAAAGCAAGCCTCCTGTGTCACCCTTTACTACTTATAAAGCATATAAGAGTAGTGCCTTACTGTTTTTCTTCATCAGGTATGACATAATTTTAAAAAATGGAGAGAGTATAATGCCTGTGGCCTGACTTGGTACGGTCTCTAAGTCTAAAACACATCCCAGATTAGCTGCCACTTAAAATATCCTATAGTTGCATTCCTTTGTTTGCATGGAGAAACAGAAGTTGAAATGGCTTTTTAAAATAGACAACAGCTTCAGGGGCCCTAAGCAGCTTCTACCAACCAAGAATTTGATAGGTAAATGTAAGCGAAGCAGCAATGTATAGATTATATCACCCTTAATGAAGATATGAGTTTACAGAAGTTTACTGAGCAGTGATGTTTTGGGACATCTCTGAGTCCTGCACATTGAAAGGTTAATCAGGATCTTTAGAAATAAAAGCCTATTTGGGTGTCTATAGCAACCATGTAAAACACTTCTTTTCTTTAGAAGGTTTTGGATGGGATGACTAGAGTCTGTTTATTGTATTTTGCTATTTGCCGTATCTATTCAATGGCCTAAATATTCCATTTCTTTCAGTTTAATCTCAGTCCAAATGTCATTAACTACCAGAGAATGACTTCTCTTGATTTGGCCAGTTTCCAGTTGATGCTGTAATAGATCTTCATTCCAGGTCTTTGACCAGGTACTGTGAGAAATCACCATGCTTCACTGTGGGAGAGAGAATAGAGGCAAGGGCTGAAGCAATGACTTTGGATGCTTCTATCAATGAAAAGAGATGATAAAAAATAAGCAGTTATGGGAAGCAACATAAAGTATATTACAAAAGAAACAGCCAAACCCACAGGAAACAAACAAACAAACAAACAAACAAACAAAAAACAATAACAGAAGCTTATCCTTGGTGTTCAGAGAGTTTGGGCATGGCTTTGTAGATGAGTTCCCCCTTAAAGCATCACAACATATAGCAAAGCCAGAATTCAAGAAAATGTGTGGGCTTGGCATTAAAGTAAAGGGACCGACTTTCAACAAAGTTGACTATGTTAAAGAAAGGTTTTTAAAATACCCATTTGTTTTGAGTGGTTATTATAACACATAATGAAATACAATAAAGAAATATGTACATTCACAAATAGAAGGTCACCAGGGTTTTTGGAAATGGAGTTTCTTAAAAACTATTGTAAGGTCACAGGTCCCTGGAAACGGAAATTTAGGACCAGGTTGTAGTATGAGGAGGGTAATAGAGAACACCCACAGTTTGAGGTGGTGTCCTTTACAACACTCATGGGGGAGGTACTATTGTTTGCTGGTTCTTTCCTCGGGGATGGGGGAGCTCGTCTATCATCTGTGTTCACCCCATGGGGATAGACGAGATAAAATGTGGAACTGGATCTCCTTTTTCATGATTTTGTGTGAAAACTTGATTAAAATCCAGGGTCCACCATAAAGGCTTATTTTCCTCAAAGCTTCTAAAGCTCTCTTTTGTGTTGTGTTCTAGATGTAGTGGGACCCTACATCAAGGGTAACATCTGATTGCTCCTCCCCTTTTCTCCTATTAGCTTGAACTCATAGATTCATAGTCCACACATAGAGGGACTCTACTGGCCACTTAGAGGTCTTCTTACCCCAACTCCTGATGACCCTCGAATGTAGACATTGTGTGTAGCTTCATGGACGCTTTCCCTTGCCCCGCCTGATAAGGTTGCCTATGGCCACCTCAGGTGTGGGTGTGCCCTAAGCACACCCATGATTTCAGCTATATACACAAGATTCATTCATTATTTGTCTATGTTTTCACTCCATGAGCTGGATATCTCATCCACTGCAAATATTTCACTGCCATGGACTCTCCCAACAGTTCTGAAACTCCCAAAGTGTTTGTATGTAGAACTAAATTTCAGAAGCCCTGTTTCCTTGGTAATTTTATTAGTCTTGTAGAGAGGTCACCATTGAGATTACAGGTAGGCCTTCCTGGTTTAGGGTCTAATTCGCAAGCACTTTCCTAGAAGGAGCATCCGGAGGCAGTACAGTGGGTAGAATTGGTGGATCCCAGCGTTGTGCAGGACTGTGTATGCTGTTTTTTAAGCATAGAGGAGTCAGTTTTAATTCTCTTAAGAAGCATTTCCTGGAGTAAGATAGGGTCTTGCCATTGATTTCTCTGAGTACAAGAGACAGAGTTCTCTACTACTCTGATTATAGACTTTTTTTAGTGGACTACAAGCCCTTACCTATTATGTAATGGACTGCTTTTGCGGAGGATAGCTGGCATGTGTCAAGTTCTTCTTTCTCCCAAGGGTGAGAATGGAAGATTCAAGGTAAGATGCGAGCCTGGCATGAGTGTTAGCAAATACAGCATCAAAGCCTTTGCCAAGGTACCATTGGTTGTCCCTGAGCCTACATTGTCCGTTCTATCTGTGCATCACGAGATCCATCATCGCAAGGTGAGTAACACGTATGCAGCTGCAGGAGCCTCAGTTCCGGTGTGTATGCAAACTGCTTTCTGCTGTCTGTGGCCACCAGGGCTCAGATGTTTTCACACCACCTCTTTAGGCCATTTCCAGATCTTCGGCTGCCTGAGTTGTTGCAAGGTCGGTACAGCTCACCTGTTCATTGGCCTCCAGGGTCATCTGTGTTTTTATGCATTCTCCTCAGCCCGAGTGCTGCTTTGGAACCCAACAAGTGAATAATAACTGGAGAGGAAAAGCTCCACTTGGTGTTTCTGACTGTGATACAAATTCCCGAACTCCATCACCTCTGAGATGCAGGAGGCTCACACTAACCTCTAATTGGGTTGAGGGTTCAAAATCCCTTATATAATTTCCTGTTTACAAACATTTTTACAAATCTCAGAGGCAGTAGAAATACACGTTAGAGTTTTAGTTGATTCTCAAGCATCTGTTTTCACTTGTATTACTACAGAACCTGAATGGGTTTGTCCGCCAAGGCTGAACCACTCAGATGAGGATGGTTTTGCTGCAGAGACAGCAGTCCACAGGGAGCGCTGGGCTTCTGAAGCCAGCTGAGGGGGTAAGCGAGGAGAATCACACGAACAGCTATTTCACACCTTCTTTCCTGGCCCAGTTCTGTCATTTCCCCTTATTTTTGGTAGAAAATAGATCTGTGAGACATTGAGAAGGTCAAATCTTCAGGACAGGTGGTCAGTTGAGTGTGGAAAGAGAGAAATGCGGATGACACTCAAGTGTCTGATTGCGAAGCTGCATGGAAGGTAAGAACCTCGCTGACATGCACACTGGGGCACAAGCCACCTCCAGGGCTTGTGCATAAAGGGTTTGGTCTTTGGCCCCTAAAGAGCAGCTAGGTAGTCTGTCTGCTACATAGTCAGTGCACTTGCTCCTGTCTGAGCTGATACACTCTTCTGGGACTAGTCTCACTCAGCTGGTAATGACTGAAATTTCCATTTCTGGATTCAGAAAATGGACTTATGGTACAATTTCTGCTCCTCACTGCTACTATAGGCACTCCAGGACTACGACCTTTCTGAAATACACTTCAAAGGACAATTCAATCTGCAAATGACAAAGCAATGAGAATGATGAACAATTCAAGGCCAAAGTTAGAATTCAGCGTCAGACATGGTAGAGCTTGTCTTCAGGTTAACGCTAATCTGTTCATTACCAGCCCTTACGTGTGCTCATCCAGCTAGCTACAAGCTAGTTCACATTTAAGCAAATAAAGAAATGTAGCCAAATGCTGGGCCAAAGTACATATACTGTGTGTGCAAGGCATCCCACGTTTGACAAATCTATCTAGTGTCTGCTGTACCAAAAGGCATATGATGAGGTAATATTTGGGGTTGGTCTAGGAATCCCATGGCAAAGGCAACAGAGAAGCATGTGTGGGTCTGACACTGAAGGCAAGCATGCTGCTACATTGAGAACAAGAAGCGCAGAGAGTCCCAATAAAAGCCCTTCTAGAGACCGGACTCAAGCCCATGGGGATAGAGTCAACTGGCAGTGCACAAAAGTATCTACACTGAGTCCACCCATCTGAAGGCTGCTGAAAAGTCAAAGGCTCATTTCCTTATCTTCCTTGTTAATGCCACGAAACAAGGCTCGGACTGAATTTTCTAACACAGAACCACAGTGAGAGTAGTTGTAAAGAGAAAAGGGATGGAGAGAAGACTGCTGTCACTTGGAATGTGGAAGGTGTGCATGAACAAATGCCCAGCAAAGTATGATGAAGGCCTTTCTGGCAGAGAAAGTGCTAATAGCTTGCTAAGAAGAGAACATGCTCCACACGGGAGGATGCCGACTTATCAGTCCCATAAGGGGGACCATCTTGCTTGGAGAACTGGCAGAAACAAATTTTACTTTCTTAACCTTATTGACTAATTAAATCACATTACCTTCCATACCCTTCCCATAGCTACAAATATTTCAAATATCATTGCAGAAATATAGCTTTTAAAAAGCATGAGATTGAAAATAATAAATCTACACTGCTCATCTCACTTTTCCAAGTGGGACCCTGCATAAGTTGCTAACCATCTTTGAGCTTTACCATGCTCATTTCTCAGTAGATACACTGGGCCTTACCATGTTTGTATGGAGGAAGGTTACCTGGATGTAGCAAGTCACTTGATTAGTGTGAAAGTACATATGCTTACAAAGCATTAGATCCGTCCTGTTAGGCTGGTTATTTTAGGGTTATTTTCAGATCCCTAAGCACTAAATGTTACTATCTATTTTTTTAGCAATTATTTAGTAAAAAAAAAAAAATCTGGGGCCGGTGAGATGGCTCAGCGGCGTAAGCGCCTGCCTTGCAAGCGCGAGGGCCCGAGTTCGACTCCCGGAACCCACATACGAAAAAGGGGCCGGTGATATCGCTCAGTGGCACGGGTGCCTGTTGGCGCGCGAGGTCCTGAGGTCGTCCCCCTGGTACCCACAAAAAAAAAAAAAAAAAAAAAAAAATCTGTCTCCCAATGGACCATCTAAATGCATTTCAGTAAGTTGTCTTCTTGCTTTCACCTGCTGCCCGCACAAGGCCATGCATGTATCAGACATTCCAAAAATATTTACTGTACTCTCATAGTATTTTGCATGGAGAAAAGTCCAGAGATATCTATAGATGTTGTAAGTGATATTAAACCACTCTTCCATGCACAGGGGAAATGGAGAGTGGAGCGTGTGTGTGCATCCATGTGTGTGCATGTGTGTGTGTGTGTGTGTGACACAGAGAGAGTGAGAGAGGGACAGAGACAGGGGAGAATATCATCATTCAATACAGTACAAGACCTTTCATTTGCTTTTCTAATTTGAAAACATCTGTCATTGTTGGGAACTCTTGGTCAAAAGTAGAGATGAGGAAAAGGGTGGTAAAGCCCCTTACAAAGATAGCTATTTGCACTAAGAGAAAAATCTGAACTCTGTATTGCACTGATGAAATCTCAGAATACTGAATGTCTAAACCAATAAGGTAAAGCAAAACGAATTCAAACAATAAGCAGCAGCAGCAAAAAAAAAAAAAAAAAAAGTCACATTTCTCCCCTCAGAAGCTATCATTTGAAGCCATGCTGAGCTGCCCAAAAGAGTAGACCTCCGCCATCAAACCTCTTGAATGCACAGAACAAGGCAGCTGCAAACAGCAGTGTGCTCTAAGTTTAAATGTGTGAAAGGACGTTAGATTTTGAAGACTTTGAAAAAAAAGAATGTGACATATTTCATTCATAGTTCTATACTGACCACATGTTGAAATTAAATATTACATGTATTGCTTAAATTATCTATCTATCTATCTATCTATCTATCTATCTATCTATCTATCTATCATCTATCATCATCTATCTATCTAATCATTTTACCAGATTCTTTTCTTTTAAATGTAGCTACGGGAAAATTTAAAATTGCATGTGTATTACACTATATTGTCCTTGAACAAAGCTGTTCTACAGTATCCAAAACATGATCTTCAAATCTTCAGTGGTACATATACCCTTAATAAGAGAATTTTCTTATAATAAGATACAGAGATCAGTATGCAAACTCCCAAATCATCAGCTGTTTTAAGAACATTGCAGATGGTTCTGAGGGTTTGGAAATTGAGGTAGTTTAGTAGTAAACAAAAAATATGTAAATCCATCAAAAGAGTTTTTTTGAAAGACCACTTTATCCTGGACTTGGTATGGTGTGTGACATTTTTATGTATTGGGTGAAATTTCAAATTTTATAAAAAATAAGTGTGCCTGCCTTGGAGAATTGAGCTACTTTTTCATAATAAAAGTTAAAATCATATTTTAAACTGCATCCTTATTTTTACTCTATAAAATAGTACTGGTAAGATGAAAAGCAATTATAATTGCATTCTTCTCCAGTGAAATCCAGGGCTTAAAAATACATATTTTTTAAAAGCTATAGCTCTAGGTTTTTTATTGGTCTGACTAGTGAAAAATGATGTTTTTGCTTTTTGCAGTAATATCTCGGGCATAGCAATAATGATCAATCCCTGATGAATATAACAACGGCTTCAGGCCATCACTGGGGAATGGCAAGAAGTTCATTTTTATAACTATGTTTAACCACAATATGGGAGGTTTTGTTTGTTTGTTGCTTTTCATAAAAATGCTTCCAGTAAGTCTAATAAAAATTGAAATGGATTCATCAAATGTATATTTCAGACTGAAGATCAGAATGTTCTGTCCCCTGTTTATTGTGCAATTGTAGAAGTAAACTTTTGGATCTTTTAATTTAACAAACACTTACTTAGCAACTCTCTGTCTGTCATATGCTAGGCAGGAAAGATAGCAACAAAAGACTCTACATTTTAGTAACAAGGACATTTCTTTTCTAAACAATTTTAAAGGACCTTAAATAACATATCTAATTTTACCACCTCACTTTACATAGAAAAGAACACAGACCTAGAATGTAAAATGACTTACTCAGGATCACACAAGTAGATTTGAGAAAAATGTACTAGAAGTCCCATGTTTTGACCCCCAATATAAATTTTTTTTATTACATTATGCTGCATATATTGCTTTACTTCAGACAATGGCTTCTACGTGGAGTGGTTTCTTTTTTGCTATTCTTTGCTCTCTGAATGTACGTCACTTACTTTTTCCCAAGAAATGCCTCTTTGTAGTAAAGTCAATAACTGCATTTGGAGGACTGCTCTAAACACAACGAACCAAAGTAGAGAGCAGCCCTGGGCCTTCTCCATAGATCACAGCTTATGGCAGTTCCCCCAGAGAACACAGAAGCACTTGGACCAGCTTTAAGTTTAAGTGCATGTCACCATGATGTACGGTGTCTTTGGCATCCGTATATCATGGAGTGGTAGGGGTGTCGCCCATGGATGAAGAGCATCCATTCTCTTCTCCTGACACTGTGCCTTTTTCCCAAACAAGACATATCTTTGTGATTACAATCTTATCCAGGCTGGCTTGCTCCCTCCAGAGCTCATCTACAGAGAGGGGCAGAGTCAGTCAGCATTTTTGGAAACAAATTTTGGGGGAAACATGCTTTGGGAAATCATGAAAGAAAGGTAAGGCTGAGAATATATAAGGTTCTTCTATATGTATTATTTTCAGCTTCTTGTTAGCATTGAAAAGGGCCAAATTCCCATGTGCAGGGAAATGTAGTAATTAAGAGCAAATTCTCAAAAGTTGTCCTTTTCTGGGTTCAAATTTCTAATCAATCAATTCCTGGCTGCATGACTCAGGCAAGTTGCTGAATATTTCTTTAGTTCTCTTAGTGGAAAAATGAAAATTATATGAAAAATACTACTTCATGAAATTAAAGAATGAATGAATAAACACAAAACCATTAGCATAGACTTTGGGACTTGTCTTTATACATCATTATCATTTTTCTTGCCTTGGATTTTCCTTAAGATATCCTAGATACATCTATAAAGTTGAATAGTTTATCTTTTAATAACTAAAGAACTTCTCAATTAAGTGTTGTCTCAAATGTCACCTTTACTTACTACCTGGAGAGTGAAACTCAGAGATAATCCAGGAGGAAGTTATTTCATTTAGTCCATTTTCTTTATCTGTTCACCCATCCAAACTCCATCCGTCCATCTATCCAACAGCTGTCTTACTGCCTTGGAGTTTGGTAATATAATTTAATAAGCTCAAGGATTTCCTGTTTTTTTTTTTTTTTTTGCCTAATGATAGATTTGCTTCTTCTTGCTGCTCAAGGGTTGATGCAAAGGTCAGTGTAGCTTGTCCCCAAAGGTAGAGTTCATTAATGATAATGGTCAGCCTAGGTGGGCATATAACCTAAATGTGGATTTCATCTGATATTTCTATTTTAATTATACATATATACATTACACACATACATAAATGTAAATAATAATAATAATAAAAATAATGATACAGCATATATGGGCCTTGGCTTCGCCCTGAGAGAATAGAGTCAGGTTATCCAAGGAGGTGTTGAGTAGTTAGGCAGCAGGGCACCCCTCCTCCAATCCTTCTGTTGTTCAGGAAGAGCAGCTTGATCACTCCCCTAACTTGATGTTCCTGCACAGATCCCAGAGGGTTCAGCCCTGTCTCCTCTTTTCTGTTCCCTTCTCATACCAAGCCTTTAACAACGTGTTTGTTACCTGGAAAAGGCAGCATGTAACACTAATTGGAGGTGGCTTCTCTCTGCAAGATGAACAATGCCACTATGGCTCTTCTCTAGTTTTGCACAGTGAAGGACTTTCTAAAGATGAGCCATCACCCTGTCTAAGAAGTGGGATGGACATTTCTTAGCTGACCCTGGTTCTTCTTTTCTTACTTCATATTCTTGACCATGTTTTTCTTGCAGTTGAGCAGCCCGTTTTAAGTAGGTTATCTGCCTAGCAGCAAAGTAAATTTCACTTTCGGAATACCACTACCTCTCAATTTTCCATTTAATCAATGATTCGCACAGGCGAAGCATGCAACAGAGAATTACTCAAGGTATAGGTGAATAGACTGAATGTTCCAATCTGGGGATCTGAAAAATTAGATGAATCTCCTGATTCTTTATCTTACATCCAATTTGTTTGGTCTCACTAATCTCGCCACCACAGTCTCTGCTCCTACCATGTGTTTTGGTACCGTCTTTGTGACTTCACTTCCTGATGATGTTATCCACCTGCAAACAATCCCAATAACAAATGCAGCATATAAACTTAAGCTACTACATACAGTAAAACACCAACTGTTTCCTGAAGGATAGACTCAAGGGAGGGAACTAGCAATTACTGATGCTGTAAAGTCACCCAAACAATCTTTCAACTACTTTATTTCTCTTGCAAGAGGGGAAAAAATAAAAAGATGGCCCCTCTCAATAGGCTGATGCTGAAAAGAGCACTGACGTTTGTTTTTCAAATGATTGACTGTGAGTGCTCAATAATTAGAAATATTTAATGCAGGCAAACATCAGCAAGTTAAAATTGTTTTCTGCTTAAATCTTGTCATTTGCCAGAAAGGAAATGATATGTTAGACATGCTGCACTCTTTCTCAGTATGATAGCAACTAAAGTGGCTTAAAATTGGATTCATTTATAAAACTGGACACTATTAATATCATTCCCTGCATGATGGTAATTCCTTTTACTCTTCTTTGTCTCAGAATCTGTAGGGGCTCCATTCCTTATATTCAGTTTGTGGTCCTAATTAAGTATTCATTATAGAATGCATATTTTTTCATTCAAGACAGGATATCAAATATTTATGTGCTGTACTACACTTGCTTACTATTAGGCCAGTGTGGTGAGGTATGGAACGACTAGTAGTTACGTGTCTTCAACCTGTGAAATTAAGGTTCAGAAGGAACTTGGCCAGAGCAAAACGCTGTCTCCCAGTACTTACTTCACTGGCATTGCACCAAATAAGCTGAAAACCTGACTAAATGTAACTATACGTGTTCATCCACTGAGAATAAAAATGGACTCATTGCAGTTTATGTGACACATGCGTGAGCTTCTCATAAGATTCTATAGGATCATTGGGAATTGAAAAGTTTAGACACTAAGAAAGTAAAAGCACAAAATGGCTCAAATTAACAAAATCAAACAAAAGAACTCTAGTTAGAGTGTGAAGAGAAATCTATTAAATTGTGGTTGTGTGTTGTAAGAGAACTATTCTAGCACACATCAGGTTTGTAACTCTTTGTAGCTGAATCTTTGAAAAGACTTGATATGACGTGGAACATGTATATAATTGTACAAATTTTGCATTTACTTTATAATTCCCCTCTTAGGTTCTCAAAAGACCCTAGAGAATTTGCTTTGTCCAAAATAACATTCTCATCAGCACTAAGGGACAATTATAAATTTGTAATTGGATTACACTAAAAAACAAAAAACAAAACAAAACCCAAACAATAAACAACTAATCAGGTCGAGGTCACTCCAAAACTCTATAATGCTCTTAAGGATCCACAAGTAAATGCCCCACATTCAAATTATTGCAAAGACTTGATTCTAAAACACGTTATTATCAATATTCACACATTTCCTGAGTGCCAATTATGCCCAAAGTCCTTTGTAGTTGTTAATGAAGAAGCACGAGGCAGAAGCGGAACACACAGAGTAATATATACTTGTGTTACTTACCATCATATTGGATCGACAAGTTATAAGCATACACTTAGATAACAATAGAAGATATCTTGGGGGCCGGTGAGATGGCTCAGTGGCTTAAGCGCCTGCCTTGCAAGCGCGAGGGCCCGAGTTCGACTCCCGGATCCCATATACGAAAAAGGGGCCGGTGATATCGCTCAGCGGCACGGGTGCCTGTTGGCGCACGAGGTCCTGAGGTCGACCCCCCGGTACCCACAAAAAAAAAAAAAATAGAAGATATCTGGATTCTATGTCACAAGAAAAGGTATACTGTATTAGTAAAGAGAATGACTCATACGGGTTCATAGAGAGAGAGAGATTACATCTATTAGAAGTGAATTGAGAGGGCTCCTTAGGAAAGGGAGCTCTTTTTCTGCCCCTTGAACGATTTATGAAATATGAGCACACGATTTTATGCCAGGGAGGCAGGTAGAAGAAAGGAAGGGAAGTGTAATGAGGCAGGGATTATTGGAGTACAAATCTAGATTGACCAGCACCCTGCAGAAGACAGTCAAAGAGTAGAAGTATAGATGGGTTGGGTCCTTTGTAGATGGTCTGAGTAGCATGCAAACAATTGAAGAACCTGTCCTCTAGGAAATGAAACAGAGTTTTGCAATTATATTTGAAAGACTTAGTGAGCTGCAGATATCATTAATCCGAAAGGGAAGAGACTGAAGGAAGGATGGGAGGCTGTCACTGCAGCACTGAATGTAAGGCAAGAACCCGTGACTCTGTGCAATAGGAAAAGAAAACAGAAGCTGAATGATGCACAGTGAGCAACCCACCAGGTCTGCAGAAGGGAGCAGTTTGGTAGGTCAAGGGATCAAAAATTCCAAGTCGATGTTCCGAGGAACAAAGTGAGGTAATGATTATTTATTTACTTTTTATTGATTAAACATTGATTGTCACAAATTTTCTTGTTAAGATATGTCATGTACCAATATATGATGCCAAATGTGGCTATTTCCCATCAAATATCAGACCTTTTCTCCTCATCGATGACTAAATTTATACATTAAAAAATCACATTCAGTATGCATACTTCGCAGAGCAGAAAGGTTTCTATATTTACCAAATGTCTAATCTTTAGAATATACCTACATCCAGAGAAAAATTAAGACATCAGAAATAAGTTTAGAGAGACTTTTCTTCTTCCACTTTTGTAAAGTAATCTGTATAACAAAACAATGTTTCTGAGTCTGGAAGATCTTTCTGTAGCTGGGGCATTTAGGTTTAAGAATTCTAGCAAATCTTTTTTCTCTCCAAAGTTATTACCTTTTCAAAGGTTTGCAGTATCTTCCAATGAACTTTTCAATTGTTTTTGTTCATAAATTCCAAAGTTTTATATTTGTTTCTTGCTTTCAAATATTTTGCAATTTCTAGTGAATAAACATGGTCTATTAGAGAATAAATATGGTCTATCTCACCCAGACAACTGCCTCTTGGACCTCACATATGATATCATGTAATTCTCTCAGAAAATGTACTCTCCTTTTGGTCATATAAGAATCACTCTTATTTAATTCAGGGAAGATTCCCCAATACCTCCAAGAATGTTCCTCTGGCTGCAGTGACTATTCTGCCCCATTTTTCACCTTCAGAGGTCTTTACACACATCAGCTAAATTTGTTCTCTGGAACCTCTGTGAAGATGGTGACTTTACAAATTCCTCCTTTGACAAATTCCTCCCTAGGGAAGCATTATAGATATTGATGGGGTAAATGCATCTTGCTAAGATTATAGCCCACTCAGAATGTGGAACCTTGGAGGTTGGAAACTGAGTGATGCCTTTTAGGGCTAGAGATTTACTTAAGATTCAACTGCAAATTGTTAGCTAATGTTTACAGAAGGGATGCACAATTAATAAATGCAAAAATTGTGCTTCACTTCTGCTTCCAAAGTGAATAGGATGTTTGTCAAAGCAAGAAACTTTGCTTTGATTATAAGCTACAGATAATGAAAATGTGTTTATATTTCACAAATACATTTGATTCTAATGGGTCGTACTTCCCATCAGGGAACCAGGTTTAGCAAATATTTTCACATGCTAGCTCCTCAAATCAGGCAGAAGGTTTTAGTTGACTAGAAATACAATAAGCTTAGAGAATAGAGGTTTAAACAGAAACTGAGTAATAGACTTTTTAATTATTCTGCACTGGAATTTGTAAAGACAAGCTTTGGATTGCTGACTGTAAAAAGCACATGCATCACCTTTTTGGGGAAGAAACACTCCTAAATGCCTAATCGCTAGTTTCTCCTCACCAATTGCCTTGAACTTATCTCATTATATTGAACATGAGAAGTCCATATTGAAGTGTTTTGAACCAAAATGAGTACGGAAAATAAGAAATGCAAACATGGAAAAGGAAAGAGTTTAGAATTCAAAGAATGCCTGGGCATGTTTTAAAGATGCAGAGACATTCTGGGTAGATAGGCGTCTGCGCACACTTGACTTTCAGGCTTGTTACTCAGCCCCGTGGAGCATATCTTTCTAGAATCAAGAAAAAAAATTGGCTACCAGAACCAGAGAGGTGTCTTTTGCTCTCAATCAGGGGAGTAGCATGAATTTTCCAGGGTTAGATTCCATATTGAGCTGAAGTATCCTATTTATACAAACTGAAGAAAAAAGAGGGTCTGCCTGGGATAAGAATAAATAAGAAAGAAGCCTACTTCTGTCAGCAAAGATGAGCCACAGACAAAGCATAGCAATAATGGTCACAGTCTCACTACGTGATGGCCTGATATTGCGTTCTGTCACATTGTGACTATTATAATAAAAACAGAGTAGAAAAATTTCTATTGTGCATTTCAATTGTTGAACGCTTCCTTAAAACTTTCTAACAAATGACTTAGGATACAGAGAGATATAACTGGGATACCAGAACTCATACTTGTAGTCAGTTTCTGCAGAGGAAGAGTTGAAAGGTTGATGTAGGATGGTAAACAGGACAGTCAGCACACATCGAGCTAAACTCTAAGGAATGTTCCCCGCCTGGTGCTGTTTCTGTTGCTTATTTTTTCCCTCTTGGACCTATTCAGCAGCAGTGCTGCGGATTTCATCTCTTCCTATGACATTTGCACTCACCTTTGCAGTTTGATCAGGGAGAACTGTCTGTGACTTTGATTGAAGCAAACTGAAAAAGGGGAAAAAGTCTCAATTGAAAAGACACAGAGAAACGAGTTGGTCCACTTGCTTCTCAGCAATGATGTCTTGTCAAGGCCTAGAAATCACACCTCTTAACAGACACATCCACACCTCGTTTGTTGCATGGTCGCAGTCAGTAATCTTGAGTGAGCCATTCGTTCTCTGCGTATTGGGGCAAGAAGGAAAAATTTCTGCTAATTCAGGACCCTCCTTTGATACTCTGTGGATTGCAAAGTTGTTTGCTTGTAAGCCTTCAGCATTATTATACATATATTCCCATAAACCATGGTTTGAAAGGATGAAAGACCTCATTTTGTATTATTTTTACTCCCATTCCAAAGATATGTCTTCCTAAGTCTTTGTTTTCTCCAAGTTCTGATTTCTTCTCTGTGTCTATGTATTATTCAGATCTTTTTTTTTTTTTTTTTTTTTTTTTTTTGTTTTGTTTTGTTTTCCTAGATTCCCACATTCCATGGTTGGATAAAATCAAGTCTTAGAGATTTTTCCATGACTCTTTTGGGATCCTTTCAAGATTCGCTAAGATTGTTGTGACTTTGTTACAGCAGGACACGTAGGGCATGGTTCTTTGAAGGCAGCTGTTGAATAATTATTGCTGAACTCATCCTAGAACTCATCTTGGCTCTACAGAAGGATAAGATGTTTCCATTCAGAGGACTACTGAGAGTACTCATCTAGAAACTTCTTCAGACTTTGCTGGTGATAACCTATCTTCTTCATTCTCCAGGCCAAATAGGGTTCTGAAAATATTTGTAAATAAAACTTAACCCACGAAATAGAAAAAGACAGTCCAGAAGGGTCTGAATAAGTCTGTTGTTCTATCGTCTATGTAGCTTTCTAGTTCATGGTCTGCCACTGTTGCCTTGATAGCTTCCCTCGGAATCTGCCCCTACATTGAAGTCCCCCGTGGCTCTTTCTCATTCCACTTCCTGTCAGGTTTTTTCACAGCCAAGCTCCCATGTTCATATGCTGCTTTAAAGTGATTAGTTTTATTTAATTGTTATGTTCCACCTCTTGCATTTGAATGGTAGTATTTTATTTTTAATTTTTATCAGTACGTGTTTGCAGTACATAATGTTTCCATTCCTTGTATGGAGTTGGTAAATGTACAAACACACCTTTCTTCCTTTTTTCACCCCTTTTCCCTCCCTTTCCTCCTCCTCCATCCCTTGATCCCCATCCCATTTGAGAGAGATCTATATCCATACTTCCTATTATATACCTTTTATTTTGTTCTTTATTTATAATTTGGGTTTCTCATATAAAAGAAACCATGCTACATTTAAGATTGTGTGTCTGATTTATTTTGCTTAATATTATGGTCTCAGATGCACCCATTTACCTATAAATGACTCAAGTTTGTCTTTCTTTATGGCAGAGTAGTACTCCATTGTGTGAAAGTATCACACTTTCTTTATACATTCATCTGTTGATGGACATACAGGTTGCCTCCAAGATTTATCTCTTATTATAGGTATGCATGTATCAGTATAATATGATGTATTTTTCTTGCTTGCATCATATTCCTTCTGTACATCCACTAAAATGAAAATATCTCCTCGTAGCATAATTTTATCCTCTTTGTCCCTAGAATCTCTCCTTGTGCCAAACAGAATGCAAAGTATTAACTCAACACTGGATAATGCTATTGTTATCCAGTGGAGGAGTAATGAATTTTATTTTGTTGCAGGAATCAGAAGAAAGCTCACCCATCCTAGGTCTTCTTGGAAACTATGTTTTCCAGTATTACCTGCATTTACTTTAGCAGTTTGTGACTAGTTTTAAGCAATGGTGGAACCAATGGACTTCATTTCTAGTCCTGGCCATAAAACATTCTGTTTAATTTTCCTACAGGCTTCTTTTTCTCTTCCTGCATCAACAGTATGTTGAGAGCATGGGATTGTGAGATGGTAAGACTTCTTGCTGGTTCACTGTCAGAATTTGGAAGAAAATTAGTCAGGAGGGCCTCCAAACTGTATTACCTGGGAAGCAGATTAGAAACAAGAATGCATTATTTTAAGTTTGGGTTTGCTTGCTACTGCTCTGAGCCTAGCCCAGACACATTCATGCAGATATTGAACTGCATAATGGAGAATGGGAAAATATCTCTAAGCATGACCTGTGTCTCCGGAGACCAGTCGACAGGGACAGCTGTGGATCTGAGGTTGTGCTTGCACACAATGGAGCCACTTTTTACCCTCTTCCCACAGGCTCAGTGATTGCATCTCTGTAATGGTGGGGCTGGAAGTTTCTTTAGCTTGAAATTTCCCCAGTGAAATACCTTGATGCTTATTCAAAACAGTATTGCATTTATTCAGGTCTTAACATTTTTGAGGTCTTTTAAACCTAAGAACAAAACAGGGCTTGGACAGACTGATTTTAAGTTCATCCAAACGATCTCTTTGCTGCTTTTGCCCCCTTTAAGAACATTCCAGATGAAAGCATAAATCTGCCACATGAACTGATTTGCTGCACAGCAAGATAATTCTTTTAAGTAGTTTCTATTATAGGAAAATTAATTTCAAGGCACTTCATACAGTTCTAGTAAAATCCTTCCGCTCCACAGGGGTCCATGAGCAACATTAACTGCAGCATTTCTGGGTATGCCTCGTTATGACTTGCTGCAGTGAAGGACGTCTTTTTTAAAAAAATATTTTTAAGATGAGCTTTTTGAAAATGCATTCTTTTTTCTCAGCCCTGCATGAACATTTAAAGAAAAGAGAATTTCAAATATTTTTGTAAAGGACAAAATGATTTTCTCCTGCCTCATGTAAGGGAACAGAAATAGTTTAATTTTTATTTAAGATGTATGTGTGTGTGTGTGTGTGTGTGTGTGTGTGTGTGTGCGCGCGCGCGGGCGCGTGCCTCTGTCTCTGTGTGTTGCATAGCATTGATTCATTTGAGGATTTTATTAAAAGCAAATATAAAATCTGAGCTGCCAATAAGTACCTTTCAAGTTTGAGTGATTGACAGTGCAGTAGATGTCATCATTCAGCTCTCTCACTTGTGTGGCTTTGTTCACTCTCTCACAGGTGTTCTCAAGAGAACCACATAAATTGTCTACATATGAGTCTCCCTCTCAAAATCTGTTTCCTGGGGAGCTTGACCTAAAGCAGGTGCCTGTGAAATGGTTATAGAATGGCTCCACCGCATCCACTCTCTACTCCAGCAAACTTCTTAACTCACCACCAACTCACTTTGTCCTCTTCTTACTCTCCCCGCTCTGCTCAACATAAGCTTTCTATTTAAAGCATTGTTCTCTGACTTTCCTTGTAGCTCACAGGAACTACACATCTGCACTTCAAGGACTAATTTATACCCCATATTTTATGTCTCTTCTCTCCAGATTAACTTCTCATCATACCAGTTTTGCTTTCCCTGAATCACGTTGGAATCAGCGTTGAAGTTATTTCACATTGTCATAAGCTGTCTTGTGGCATAAACTGCAAGCACTGGGTCATGCTCTGGGGATTCATGGTGCTTTTCTTAGGTTTCTCCTCTAGAACAACTGTGACAGTACTGAGGTGGTAATATTCTTTCAGTTAAGTGGTTGTTCTTGTCTGTTGTCATAAAGCTTATTAAATTGTGCTATAGCTCATGAGAGCTGCACTCACAGTAAATGACCAGAGTCATACAGAAAGAGGTGACCATTAAAGTAGATGTGAGCAAAAGTTTCATTTTCGTACTATGCATTAGTTACATCATCACGTGATGTATGTATGTTCTACAAGCAAATTAATACACCACAGTAAATATTGCAGTAGTTTTTATACAATGGGTGTCGTTAGATAGACAATATCTTCTTCTGTTTGATGAGCTTCCTGGTGAAGTTTTGCCATTCCAGGTTGTCCTTCACCGACTGGTGATGAGAAGATGTGAGGTGTTGTCCCCCCTGATTTCCTTCAGATCACATCCAAATCTCTATTAGATGCATGAATTGTACTTTCTTAGAAAAGCATAAAGTACCAAGGTTTTTTTAAAGAGTTAGCCTTTACAAGGTATTTTCACTATCTTTTTCATTTGGCTGAATTTATAGCAATCAACAAATAAAAAATTTCATTGCACAACATCAGTGAGTGACAGGCCAAAATAGAACAAGAGAGCATCATTTTCATTCAAAGAACTCTTAATGCTTCAGAATGGCCCATTTACCATTCCATCTGGATGCTATGAAGCATCGGTTTGTTTGAGTCAATAACTGACTGCCCTTTTCTTTATAACTAAAGTTTCTCATCTGATTCGGGATAATTTTACTGCCAGAATCTCCCTCCAGTATCCAGTGGGGGAACAGATACTGGGTCTTCTTCACGTGTAATAAATGATGGTTTCATTCGGAGGTACTCCTTGTAACTCTCCGTGCCTTCTGAGCTGGGAAGCATTTTAAATAGCACTGGTTGCTACAGGTTCATTCAAGAAAACCCTTCCAAAAACAATAAATATGTTAGTAGAATTGTTCACTGATGAAAGAAGTCTGGAACTTAAGTTTTATGGGCTAAGTCTCAAATGTCAACCTTCAACTTAGCTGGAGATATTTGTATATATTTTCCTTATTTTTGGTTGTGGAGTAGTAGTTTTTACAAAATTCATTAGTCCTACGGCTGATCTTTAAAGTGGACTTGCGTTGTCTTTTCTCCAGGTTTCTAGTATAAGTCAGACCACAGAGACAATACCATTCATAAGCAATACCCAAATGTGTAAACTTTACTAAATTAGTTATTTCACTTGACTGGGTTACCCATATAAAGAAGGGTGTGGCTTAGATTGTTTCTAAAAATCTTTTCAATTTTGAAATTTGTTTTTCTATACTTGAGAGCTCAAGAAGAGGGAAGTCATGTGACTGAAATGGGACAGTGGCATTAATCTATTAATCTTCACTGATACATTAATCCCCACACCATTACCACACTTTGTCTTTTTCTTCAACAGTAATTGAGTCAGACAAAAAAAAATGTCTCCTCCTGTTTGTAGAATTGATTTCTGATTAGGATTTTCAGTTGGTTGTACCACCTGCAAATGTATATCTTCCCGGCCTGTATTGTTTGTTGAATGAAGATAATCTGATATTCTTTGCAGGTCTTTAAGGAATGGGCAAAGTTTTTCAGCCCCCTGAACCCTCCTTTACCCATCCTTCTATTTTAAGTAAAACAAAATAAGACCTTTAAAGGATTAACTTACATAAACAGCAGGGTCCTATGCTAGGAAGGCAGGAAGACTTCCAAAACCTGAAATCTGACCCAGAAACAATAAAACACTGGGAAGACAAAAAATTTTTTTTTCATTTCTAGTTGATTCTAGTTGATGAGATTTTTCCTTTCGGTTTTCCCCCTTCCTACAGGGAATAGGTTAGAATTTAGTTGTAAAAAATAAAATTTGCAATTCATTATCTGTATCTTATATTATATTTTCGTTTTGTTTTTCTTTTCCTTTATTTTAAATGATAAGATTATAATAAAAGTAAACATGTTTGGAAATTTTGTTTTTATCAACTAAGTTTTAAAACCAGATCATGCATATTTCTAGTGAAGTAATCATGGTTAAAACAAAGATCAGTGAACTAGAAGTCAAAAGAGAAAGGATCTAGTTTTCAGGCTCATCAATCAAGTATATCTATGAGCAAATATTACATGTTTTCTCTGGCCCTCAAAATGCCTAACTGTGTGAAGGAGCACTTTGCATCTGGAACTTCTTCCAGCTGTTAGAAGGTGGCATTTTTCCCCCAAATCTCTGTCTGCACACTGACACAGTGGTGAATGGTCAACTGAATTACTGAGTTTGCACTACTTGACTTTGAAATTCCCCACCTCTGGTTCTAGTTATTCCCCTTCCTCATTCATGTGCCTTTTCCTATGTCTGGAATAGAGGACCCTAACATGACCTTTTAGATTTCAGGCAGTATGTGACATTCCGTCATTCTCACCTGGGTTCGAATTCAGATACCATATTCCCTCCTGCCTGGTTGTCTGCTTTTTTACACTCTCAATGTTATAAGAAAGAAAAAAGATAAATATTATAAATACTGGAGGCAATTATCTTGTAAAAATGAGAAAGCTTCTTTAACTCACAGTTTTAGAGATGATCGTATAGCACAATTAACTGGGCCTCGGATGAAGGCACTGGAATGCAATGGCAGGGAGCTTATGCTAGAGGACCACTCACACCATGACCCAGAAAAGGGAGGACATCTTCCACTGACCTAAGGAACTTCCACAGGCATCACCCCTAAAATTCCACAGCTTTTTATACATAGACATTTAGGGGACATTATCCATATTCAAACCATAGCAATAATCTTGGAATCATTCTAGCTATGAGGAAGCTAGTGAGGGCATGTGGAGATGGTTGTCTTTCTGTGCTTCCATATGAATCCTTTCCTTTGGGTCACTGCAAATAATCCATATTGACCTGGCTAGAAATTTTGTCTGGCAATTGAGTTTAGATACACTAATAACCCTGTAATTGCACTAATGGATTATTTTAAAAATTCTTCATGTTTGCAGTTGAGTGTAGTAAAACAACAAGGCTTACAATTTAAAATTTTAGCCTGCCCCAAATATTGACATTTTTCTCCTCTCATTTCCCATGAAGTTGTCGATATTAGATGATTCTCATCGCACTTCGGATTAGATGCGGCATTCAGGGAGAGCCAAAGGTACATGGGGTTAGATGGCCACAACTGTCCAATGTAGGTTGTTCCTGAGTGGCGTGGCAAAGAAGGAGAAGCTTTTCTCTTCATTCCATCCCTGTTATCCTGTAGTATTCTCCTGTTTTTGACATTTATAGACCTCTCACACATGTCACTCCCACTCAGGATTTCCCTAGTCACTCGGAGTCCTTCTGTTTTACAATGCCCTATATTTTGGATCTCTCTCTCTCTTTCTCTCTCTCTCTCTACCTTTCCATACATCATAAATACCTCCAAAGCCCTCCAGCCTATTTGGAACTGTTCATCTATACTCATTCGTATTATAATGACAGCAGCAAAGTGGATTCTTCTGTGAATGTTTCCTTCTTCCTTCCTCTTGTCTTCCTCCTTTATTCACATTTTTATTCTTTCTTTCATTTTTTTCTTTTTTTCTGTGGGTACCGGGAGTCGATCTCAGGACCTCGCACTTGCCAGTAAGCGCTTGTGCCGCTAAGCGATATCACTGGCCCTTTTTTGTATGTGGGTACTGGGAGTCGAACTCAGGACCTCGTGCTTGCCAGGCAGGGGCTTATGCCACTGAGCTATCTCACCGGCCCTATTCTTTCTTTCTTTTCATACCCATACATTCCTTCCTCTCTTCTGCAAGCATTGATTAACCATCTACTTTGAATAAAGTGCTGGGTGGGTCTGATCACCATAGAAGCACAGTGAGAAAATCTCGAGATTCACCCTGAAGCAAATGGTGATCCAGTGAAGGGGTAACTATAGCTCATGGCATCAGAGTGTGTGGCTGTGCTGTGTGGTGAAACTGTAACAGAAACCAGGAGGAAACAAATCTAAAGCTACATGGGAAACTTTCCAGAAATGACACTTGGCCAACTTCTGAAGCAGCAGGATTTTGCCAAGTGAAAGAGTTGGGAAATGCATTCTCAAAAGAGAAAATCTCATGTGCAAAGGCAGAGTAACAAGAAGAAGGATGTCATGGTCTAGGAGAGGAGTTAATTCAGAATGATTGGAGCAAAACAACAGGAGGTATGATCACAGAAAATACGACTGGAGATGTCTACTTAGGGCAAATATTTGATTGTGAAATGAATTTCATCACAAAAGGATTACCAGGACATCCTTGTAGCAGAATATGCAAGCTGGGTGCTCTATTGCTCCTTTTTTCACCCTGTACAAATGGCTGTCCAGGGCTTCCAAACAAAATATCATCTGTGACACCAGGTACTTGTCAGTCATTTTAGCATTTGAGTCATTTTAGTATTTGAAGAGAATTCTATTCTCCATTTAACACAAACTGGATCTATGCTGGCCATTATATGTCAAGTAATTTCTGTTTACGGAAGTGTAAGATCTTAATGTGTGCATGTGTGTGTGTGTGTGTACATGCAAACATCTACGAAAAATGCTATTCTTAAAAAAAGAGTTTACATATGATATATATATATGTGTGTGTGTGTGTGTGTGCATGTGTGTGTCTTTAAAAATTAATATCATTAACATTCCTATGTCCAGTATTGATGTGGTTTAACCCACTATCAATATTTATGGAAGATTGTTTTTGACACTAGTCTTTCACAGAAAAGTCATTATCGGGAACAGAGGTTTATATAAGAAAACAGTGGTGTTACTGGCCCTCTGCACCTTCACAAGAGTATTTCATCAGGACACATCAGTGGCTCAGTAGCACTATTGATCTAGTCAGCTAACGCGTATAGGATGGATATGGGTTAAGTGTCTGTTAGCACATGCATGTTGGACTCTCCAGAGTGGCTAAAGCTTTTAGAGACTGAAATTGATGGCATCCCTAAGTAGCACTGCTATAGCGTTGTGCTTTTGTAGAAATCTTTCAAGTGTTTTGTTTTTGGCAAGTTTATTTCCCTCTGTGATTTAATATTCTGGTAAAGTTGAACATGGACAAACAATATAAATATACATATTTAAAATAATCAAATTCCACCTCGCTTTTTTGTCCAAAATGCTTGAACAAGTTAAGAGATTTTGTTACAATGTGAATTTGGTCATGGGTATATGAGTTGGGTTCATAGAAGAGCTTTGGCATGAAAACATTCAACCTTCTTTGACCTCAATAACAAAATCGAAGCAATGAGCAAAGACCTCACCAAACTGACTTTGCTTTAGTAGTAACTAGAATATAACCATGATTAAACATTCCCTTTGTAAGAATATAGCGCTATAGAAAGCATTTCAAACACTCCAAACAGCATTTAGCAGTGGGATCATTTCAAGAGAAATGTAAATGGAAACAAAGTTTTTATTTTTTTTTTATTTTTATTTTTTTTTTGTGGGTACCGGGGGGCCGACCTCAGGACCTCGTGCGCCAGCAGGCGCCCGTGCCGCTGAGCGATATCACCGGCCCCTTTTTTCGTATGTGGGTTCCGGGAGTCGAACTCGGGCCCTCACACTTGCAAGGCAGGCGCTTAAGCCGCTGAGCCATCTCACCGGCCCAGAAACAAAGTTTTTAAGAAGCAAACTCACTTTGCTCTATTTGAAATGGAAAGTTGAACTGACAATCTCAATAGGTCATTCAATATTGTGACCTCAAGTAGCTGAGGAAGTATCTTAAGGAAACCCGTAGGACTCCGCTGGATCTTTGTTCAAAGAACTATTCTTTAGACCACTGACCACTTTTGCTGAGCTTTAGCTGTAGAAAAATCTTGCATTTATTTAACCAAAATGGGGCTCTTCAATGTCTTATTGTTCTTTTAAAACAAGACCTATATAAATCCATTTCATTGTCATGTGATGTCTTCTTTTTGGGTTTATTGAACACGCAGAATGAAATTCTAATGAGAGGAGCAACTTCAGAGACTAGACACTTTTTTTGTTAAGATACAGTATTTGGGAAGAAGTGTTATCGAGCACTATAAAATTACATTATTTGGTTGACTAACTCTTCTACTTTCATGTAACACTAACTGGAAATTTGAAAAGAAGAGAACAAATGAGAAACCAAATGTGGATTAAAGACAGACAAATAAAAACAAAAACAAAAAAACTATAGAGAAAGGTTAATGATGATAGGGTAAATAAAACCAGAATTTAAGGAATTTAAAGATCGCATTCTTGTCCTTCAGCTTTTTTCCACCACCTGGACAAGGGAGATGTCTCCTCATTAATTTGTTTCAGTCTGGTTGCCTACCCCAAGGGGGCTGATGTGAAGCACTTCTGATGAGTTGGATGTGAGAGGCTCTTTCCCTGGATCCAACTCACTGAGACAGGAAGGAGACATTCAGTTCCCCAGCCATCACCTTCTGAATCCAACAGTACATTGTGCATAAGGAAGAGAAAACATTTCCCTTAATCACTCCTTATCAAACTGCAGGCTGCCTTATTGGCATGTCTATCAGGGGTAATTTGCCAACCTGTCTTCCCTCCCACTACCGTGAGTCAACAACACCAGATCTCACGGTGTACTTTAAGGGATCCAGGTGTGGCAGCAGGTACATTAATCGAGGTGTGGTGCCAATACTCCCAGTTAATAGATGGGGACCATAGGCACTGTTTTCTTTCAAGTTGAAGAGGTGACACCCAGATGGCTCTATGAGAATTTTATCAACCCAGGGTCACCATCTCCTTTTCTAAGTCTAGTTCTTTATGTAAAAATTCCACTACTTGCATCAGAAAGACGAAGGAGAACAAAAGTGTAGGTGGATATATATAAATCCTTTGTTATGATGCGGAAGAAACCTTAATAAAGCTCATGCTACTGCAGAATGTCTGCCTCGTCTTTAGATATCAAGAACATCATGGCCTGAGTCTGTGTCAGAAAGAATATGTATGACTCCTCCAGTGCTGTCCCTCACTCACATTCCTTTGTTCGCACATGCTGTGTCTTTCATGAACAGCACAGACTTTGCAGTGCTGGGTTTGGTACTGATAATAGGACAGAGATTAGCGCTGTGGCCCTCAGCAATGGGAGGACCAACAGCATGGAACCCAGTGTTAAACCTGAGGTTTGCAACCTAGGCAGTTACATTCATGAAATGGTTAGCAGATATCAGAGTAGGCTGACCACAAAGCTGAACTTCGCTGCCCTTTCACAATAGCATAAAAGATTAACAGAGACAAAGACTTAGAACAATTTATCTCAGAAGAAAATCTATAAACCAAATAAATATTCTCATAATGTATCATATGAATTTTTCTGACTCTAATTGTGAAGTACTTTCCATGCTTAAATCCTCTTGGGAAAGATTGAGGGAGAGGGGATGAAACTTCATCATAAATTTCTTGGTCTGCAACTAACAGTTTTTCTTAGAACTGGATTGCTTTATTAATGACAGTGATTTCATTCACTGCACAGAGTTGGACTCTAACTACTTACTAATATGAATTGCTTATTCATTTCTTCCCCCCAATTCATTGACCTAGTGTTTCCTACATTTTTTTTTCTTGCTTCAATATTCTTGATAAATAGCCTGCTTGTAGATAGAAAAGTTGTTCAGCAGTTCTGATTTTTATTTTTTTGTTGTTATCTTATAAGCTGCTCAATAAAATTCAGGGATATAAAATGGGCACCAGAGGTGATTAAATGTAATATTTTCCCAAACCGTATTTCATTACCTGGTGATTCAAATCAAGGTAGAAATTCTTGTAATAGTTTAAAAAAGGGCAAGCTTGATTGTCTGCTGCTTTATAGGGCTGGATAAGGTCATGCTTAGGGTCTCAATTTGTCAAAATAAGTATGTGTTAATGGGAAAAGAGTGACAGTCCACACTCTATAGTTTAGGGTATTATTCGACATTTCTCAAAATTAGAAAACATATGCTTAAAATGTAGTGTTCTCTAGTTTCCACATGCATATCCCTGGGGAACGTGGGTATAGGAAGAGATACTGAAACAATAAACCAAAAGTGCTCACTTCCAATCAGCATGGTCCTAAGCAATCCATTAATGAATCTTCACCAATAATAATCCTCCTCTTTGCTCCATTCTTTGCCAGTCACTATGGAGATTACTGAACAAAAATACCAGATACGTTCTTAAGAAAAGCTATCACTGTTGCTATGATTTGGATATTGAATGACCCCTAAGTGCTCATATTTTAAAGATTTGGTCTGGAGTTTGGTCCTATTTGGGAGGTGATGGAATTTTTAGGAGGTGGGCTGAATACGAGCTATTTAGGTCATTTTGGGAGCATGAATTTAAAGTAGACTGTGGGACTCTCTTTCTCTCTGTCTCTTTATATCTCTCTCTACTTCAGTTTGAAATATGACCACTGGCTCTGATGTTTATTCCCACCATGATGTGCTGCCCATGTGGTCTCAACAGGGACTAAACCAATGAGGCTACCTTATTGTGCACTATGAGGACCCAAGAGGGAGGATTAAAAACAGTTTTCTCCTTATAAAGTTAGTTTCTTCTTGGTATTTTGTTATAACAATGCAATGCTGAGTAATATAACGGTATATGGCAGGATGCTTAGAAATAATAAGATTCTTTAAATAGGAACTACACTAAGTGTTCCAGATTTAAATTGCTAAGGTAGCTTGCAAGGTCACAAGGGAAAGATACAAGAAGTCTTCTTGGAGGAGATGCTCCATGAAAGATGAGTTCAATTTATTTACACTAAGGAAAGAAAGGCATCTCAAGCTGGCAGGAAAGCATGAGTGGATCTGTATCATCTTCTGATTGGTGGTATGGCCATCGTTTAATCATATATCCATTACATTCTTCTTGTTCTTACTTCGAGTACTCCTTTTGCTGTGTGAGTGAAGAATTCATTCTATCTAATAGTAAAATAATCTTGATCCTTAATGTGTATTAAAAAAAGAAATTGATTTTTAGTTTCAGGAATCTCCATTATTTGAGACCACTTACAAGTGCCTGGCTGTATGAGATTTTAAAAACCCTCAAGCAAATTGTTCAAGAAGGTAATACTGCCTCAGTTCCTCCATTGCAGGGCAAAACCTTTCTTCTTGATCCACCCAACCAATTCTACTACTTGTCAAAATCATTAGTGACTCCTTGAATTCTGCACTAAACAGAAGGAGAAAATTCAAACTCAAAAGGGAGGAGATAATTTAGGGTCCCACTGAAATTGTGAGTACAAGATCAAACCAACACATCATGGAAATAAACAAACAATAAACAAACAAATAGAAACCACCAAATAGACTGTTAAATTAGGGTAATTCTTACTGTTGCCATGTAGGTTTTTGTCATAATTACAAGTAGAAAAGGAACTCATACAGGTAAAAATGGAACCCATGTTAGAAAGAACATAGCACATGGTTTTGTGTCTGACAGATGTTGGTGCATACAAAGTCTTACACATTTGCTATTTTTTATACTTGTGTTTTGTTATTCTCTTGATAAAATATGACTGAATATTTACTATGTATCTGCAAATGTGTCAGATGTATGTGGACTATAATATGAAAATCTAACAGTTGCTCTGTAGCAAGGATGCTCTAAGTGCAAGGCATTGTTTAAGGTTTATGAATGTAGTAAGTAAAGACTATGTAGAGATGGTGAAAAAAATGATGCATTCTTTTACAGCTTATAGGCGTTAAAAATAGTATAAATTATAGAAACTTCAGTGTGGTCAAATGAGTTGGGTTTCATTAGAAGGGGAAGCCAGCAGGGGAAAAATTGCAAAATATCTCTCACATAGGGATGCAAACATGAGACAAAGAAGCCTGAAGCGAGTGAATGTGCTGGAGAAACTGCAGGTAATCAAGAGAGCTGAAGTTCCTGACCCACTCAACCCTGCTAAATCAAGAAGATGACATCATCCTAAGAAAGCCAGTTGTTTTCCAACCATTTCAGATAACAGATTTTTGTTGTCAAAGGTAGCTATTTGATGAGTTCTAGTGACTAAAAGAGATAATAGAAAAAATAATAAGGCTCGAGTTAGGTAATGAAAATGGAAGACACGTCCATACTCATCCCCATTTTCACTGTACCTTGGTTGTTCAGATGAATTAGCATCTTTGACAAACAATAAATTTATATCTACTTGCATGTCTATCTTTCTATATATTCTCCAGGTATATTTCATAAAAGTTCTTTATACTTTAAAATTGTGATAGTTTTCTAATAATAAGGTGGAGCTTCAGGGACTTCTACTTTTGGGCAGATGGAATAACAGGGAACGAATCTAGCCTAGTATATGGAAAAGCTAATTTTAAAAAGATGACCAAAATACATGCAAAATTATTTTCAAGTCATAGACATCAAGCAATGAAGGGAAATGATCAAGAGAGATTGGAATCAAAGGGGTAAGCCTTCCCATTTCCCTGCCTACTGGCTTAAGAGAGTATTTGGGGCATGATACCAAGGAGAAGGAGAAGAGGATGATTCCCAGAAAAGTCCCTGACCTGTGCATATAGAGCTGAGATTCTTAGGAGATATAGAGAGCTAGGATTGATAGAATCATGCTGAAAAAGACACCAATGGATGAAGGGAACCCTGGAGATCTGCAAAAATGAGTACCTTCAAGTATTCAGAAGAGTACTGATTAACAAAGGCACAGGAGGGAACTACTTGATACAAGAGTAGGAATTATCCCAAAGATTGGAGAGCCTAGCACTTAGGCAAGACGTGGAATACTCTGTTTCCACTAGCTAGAGTGTGAAAACTTGTAACCCAAGGTACACTGGGGAGAATAGAAGGGTTTGCCTTATTAGCAGTGATGATTAGCTCTATCTGAAATGCTTCACCACTAACATATAAGAGAAGAGAGACTTCAAAAATTCAAATTTCTTTCATGGAACATAATCACAACTTACAACAAAGTTCAAGTATATTCATGTAGAAACATAAAAGTGCCCAGCATCTAATAGAGTAATAATTCACCATGCCTGGCAGCCAATCAAAAATAGCTAGGCATTCAGAGAAGAGTGAAAACAGGACCCAAGAGGAAGAAAACCATCAGTCAACCCAAATCAGCTCAAAATTGACAAAGATGTGAAACTGGCAAAGAAGAAATTGCAAGTGTTGTCTTCAAAAATAAATTAAAGACATGGAGGATGTTATAAAATATCACAACTCAAGCATCCAGAGATGAAAAATTTATTAGATAGATTTAACACTGTATAATACAGACAAAAGAACTAGTGGACTTAAAGGTGTAACAATGGATAATTTTCAAAATGAATCATACAAAAATAATTTTTTAAATGAAGAGGGGCTATTATATGTATAATTAGCATTCTCGAATTACAGAGATATAAAAGGACAAAAGTCATAAGTAAAATAATGGCTGAAAAATTTCCATGTCTGATAAAAGTTATAAACCTATAACTTATATCAAGAAGTTTGATAAGTTTTCACTTATCAAGGAAACACAAAAGAAAGAAACACAAGGAAAAATACAGCAAAAAATAGTAGGATATGGCACATAGATTAGTAAAGCACATTCCAGGTGTGTTAGGTGGGTCATAGAGGCATGACTTGGGGTAATATGTATGGTCTCCATCCCATTTTCTCAGGCACTCTTCCTCTGCTCTGTTTTCTAGCCACCATGATTTTAGAAGTTTTGCTATGCCACACCCTCCTTCCATGATGTTTCTGCCTTAGATTAACCCAATCATGGACTGAAACTGTGAGTAAATTAAACTTATCTTCTTTTAAATTATGGGTGTTAGGTATTGTGTCTCATGATAAAAAAAAGTGACTAATATAACATCATAATCAAATTTCTCAAAATCAGAGATGAAGCTAAAATGTTTATGCAGAGAAAGGAACCATATTACATATAGAACAAAGGTATGGATGATAGCATATATCTTATCAAAAAAGTAAATAATGGAAAAAATAGTAAGATAAGTGATAAAAACTATCTACCTAGAATTCTATACCAGGTGAATAATGTCTTCAACTTGATGTTGATATGAGCTTTTATTTCAGATATACAAAAGCTTAACCAACTCATCATTTGAAATTGCACATGATAAAACATGTAAAGGAAATTCTTCAAGCAGATTAAATGTGATATCACATGGAGATATAGATCAATACAAAAAATAAGCAGCACTAGAAATAATAACTGCATTGGTAGCTATACTTAAATTTTTTCCTATTACTTAAAAATCACAACAACAGTAATAATAGCAATCATAATCTTTGGATAAAAGTAACAACAAAGCCAAGTGTGGTCGTACACACCTGAAATTTTGGCACTCTTAGAGGCTGAGACAGGAATATCATAAGTTCGAGCCCAGCCTGCCCAATTTAGCAGCTTAGCAACACTGTCACAAAAATAAAATATAAAAGGCCTGGAGATGTAGCTCAGTGAGAACATCCTGTGTTCAACTGCTAATATAAAAAAATAAGAAGAAAACAAAGTAATAACAATGTACTGAGTGGTTTACAATATATATAAAAATAAAATATATGGTAATAGCACAAAGGTCAGAAGAAGAGAAATGGAAGTATAACGTTTAAGGTCCTTAGACTATCTCTGATTTGGTTTACTATCACTTGAAGTGAGGCTGTGATAAATTAAAGGTTATACACAGTAAACCTTTAAGTGACACATAAAAATATGAAGTTATTGCTAATAAGCCTATAAACAGTAAAAAAATAGAATAGTCAAAAAATAATCCAAGGAAACCCAAAGTGTGGGGATCAGAAACTACCATTAAAATTACAAAATAATAGATCAAAAGTAATAAATCAATGATCACATTAAATGTAAATGATCTAACCTTGCTCATTTAAATGCATAGATTGTTGAATTGGGTAAAGGGCAGGTTCCAACTACATGCTCCCTTTAAACAATGAAATTTAAATAAAATGACAAAAACAGCTTATGAGTAAATGTATAGAAAAATAAATCCAATACTAATGCTATGCGAAGGAAGCTGGAAGGGCTACATTAATAACAGACAAAATAGTTTTCAGAGCAAAAAGCATAATAGCAGGGAAAATGAAAGTAGTTACTGAATGATCCAGGGTTCAATTCATCTAGTGGAGGTAAAAATCCTAAATGTGCATCTAAGAGCAATGCTTCATGGCTGGAAAAATTCTTAACAAAATCTTAGCAATTCAAATCCAGCAATTTATTAACAGACTAGTGCATCATTAGGACCAAGGGACATTTATCCCAGAAATGCAGAGGTGGTTTGCCATTTGAAAAATCAATCAACGCAATTTACTACAATCATGTTTCATTTAATGATGGGGTTGTTCTGAGAAATGCATCATCAGGTGATTTGGTCGTTGCGAGAACATCCTAAGGTATACTTACACAGCCTACAGGGTACAGAGCAATCGTTCAACATGGCCTCTCAACACAATCAAGAGATGCAGCAAATGCTAGATGTAAGATGCTTTAGCCAGTGTAACAGCATACAGGATCTGTTTCATAGTACACTTCACTTTTTATAAGTAGAAAGAAAACACTTTACAATAATGATAAAAGTATAGTATGGTAAATATATAAATCAATAATATAATCATTTATTGCCACTATCAAGCATTATGTACTGTACTTAATTATATGTGCCATAGTTTTAGGTAACTAATAGTCTAGTAGGCTTGTTTACACTTTAATAATGTGTTATGCTTTGACCTTAAAATGGCTACAATGTCATTAGGTAACAAGAATTTTTTTAGCTCCATTACATTCTTATATGTGTATAAGAATAGATATCTGTATATGTGGTCTGCCATTGACCAAAACATCACTACGTTGTGCATAATCGAGTATGAACAAACTCAAAAAGAAAACTCATAGGTTTATTTCAATTTCAAAGTAAAATATTTTAGATGAAAATCCAATATCTATTCCTGATAAATCTTCTCAGTAACCTATGATTAGAAGATAATTTCCTCAATGTGATAAAGGACATTTGTCAAAAAATCAGGAGGTAATACCAGATACTATGGTAAAAACAGAATTCTTTTCTCCTAATACCAGGAACAAGTAAAGGAATGTTAATTCTTTTCAACATTAAGCTGTGGGTTCTGAGCTGTGCAATGAGGCAGGAAAAATAAATTAAAAGCATTTATGCTAGAAAGGAACATGTTGACCTGATTATCTATGTAGAAAATGTGACAAAATCTACCAAAAAGCTACTACTAATAATAACCAAGACTAGTGAGAATAGAGGGTACAGAATTATTATGCAAGATTCTGTCATAGTTGTACATACCAGCAAAGGAAAATCATGTATCTAATCTAGAAAATACTAGCATTTACTAAACCATCAAAAATATGTAATCGTCACCAATTAGTTGGACAGAAGATGAAAGTCCTATCCCTGTCTTTAAAACTGAAAAGAAAATACTGGTGAGAATTATTAAAGACTTCATTAAATAGATAGATAGTTGTTTATATGTTAGAAGATTCACTATCGCTAAAATGTGATTTCTTCCAAATGACAAGCTGATAGTAAAATTTATGCAGAAATGCTAACAGGATAGTCGAAACACCTTTAAAAAGGAGGAACAGAATCAGGATACTGATATTACATGATCATAAGTATTATTAGAAACTGTACAGTTTTTTCTTAGATCGCTGAAAAGATAATTTTGTGTCATCTGTTTCTTTTTGTATGAATCTTTTTGGTTTATTCCTTGTACTCTGAGTAACTACCTTACAGATAACAGTACACAGTGTAGCAACTATTGTTATTCTCTTATTTTGTTATGAAATTTTTATTTTTTCATAAAATAAAAATTATTTTAAAAATGCATTTGTTATTGGTATAAAGATAAGTAGATGAACCGAACAGAATTCAGAATTCCTAACAAAGGCGTAAAGGAAAACACACAGTCCTTTAAACCAATGGTGTTCAAACAATCTGAGACACATGTATGAAACAGTGGTCTTCAATCCACATCTCACACCACATGCAAAAATAACTCAACATATATCATTTACATAAATTTAAAACCTAGAACTACTAAGCAAAATGAAAGAAAATCTTTGTGACTTTAGGGCAACACAAAAATTTCTTAGGACACTAAAGTATGATCCATAAAGAATATATAATTAAACAAGTTAGACTTTATTAAAATTTGAAATTACTCTTCAAAAGACACTGTTAAAATAATGAAAAGACGAGCTACACACAGGGAGTAAATGTTAATAAATCCTATTTCCGGGAACCATTTGTATCTAGAAATGATCCATTTGTATCATAATTTAATAATAAAAAATTCAGTGTTCAGTGAAAATGTTTGAATGGATGCTTTACTGTAAAGGTGATGGCAAATGAATACATGGAGAGACAATGTCATCAGTCATTAGAGAAATGCAAGTTGAAGCTACAATGAAATAACACCATATGCCTTAGATTTAGAGTTACTAGAGTTAAAAAAAAACCTACCGCACTTAGGTTGGGCAAAGATTTGAAGGAAAAGTATCACTCACACACTGCTGTGAGGATATAAAATGATGAAATCTTTTCAGGAAACTTATTGTTTCTTCAAAGTTTAAACATATTTATTTTATGATCCAGTCATTCACTCTTAGACGTCTATTGAAAAGTAAAGACAGTTTACGCAGTGACAAAATTTGCTCACTTGTTCACAAACAAGCATTCATAATGGTGTCATTTATAATAACTAAAATCCAGAAATAACCCAACTGTTATTCAGTGAGTGAATGGATAAATATTTGGCAAAGTTCATAGACTAGTATTCAACAATAAAAATGGACTAACAGTGAATGAACATAAATCATGAAGAATCTCAAAATAATTATGCTGAGTGGAGGAAGTCAAAAACATGAGTACATGCTGTGTGATTTCATTTCTAGAAAATATAGAAAATGTAATACAACTTATTAGTGAAAGAATATAGATGAATGATTGCCCAAGGAGGTGCATGGAGGGAAAGAGAAAGTGAAATTACAAAAGAGCACACTGGTCTTTTTGGCTATGATGGATATTTTTATTACTTAATTGGGTGGAAGTTTTCAATGGTGTATCCATCAAAACTTATCAAATCGTACTCTTTAAATATCCATGGTTTATTTTATATCAATTATACTTCAAGAAAGCTATTAAAATAGCACTTTAATGTTTCATTTTACTTATTAAAAAGGGTTATCATATACAATATCTCATCTAATTGCTCCAAGAACCTTTGATAGCACTTAGAATAGTTATTATTATTCTGCCTTTCAAGAAGATACACGGTTAGACTGGCATTATTTGACCAAGACCACATAGGCTGTAGGTGACAGAAAGAGAAAAGTGACTGAATAATCAATTCTTGTGTGTCTTCACAACTTCTCAGGCTGATTTGGGGCTGAACAATATTGAGGAAAAGCTGTTCAATGAGTAGATGTTACTGGACATGTTCTCATATTCCTTTTCCTGTGCATCTTGGGACAACTAGTGAGCTATGTGAAGTGTACTCTTGCACCATCCGCTGTTCTAACTTTCACAGATCCTGTCTTGTTGCTGGATATTTTCAGTACCTTTGTATGAAACAAAATATTTAATATCTTTAAACAGATATGGCATTGGTTTGAGTTTCTTTTTACTTTCTCAGGCCTTTAAACTTACAACACTTGTCACTACTCATTTCACAATTAATTGTCTATTTCCCTTGACATCCCCTATATTGTCACTTTTATTTTTATATAACTCCTTTTGTTCATTCTATTTCTTAAAATCCTGCATCATCAACTAAGTTTTACATAACCTGAGGATAGTGGATATGCCATTTTTTTCCTTGTAAAATGTTTCAATAAACCCTAATGCTGTATTTTACTTTTAATACATGGGCAGATAATTTTTATTGATGTGTGTATCTTTTCTCTATCTTCCGTCCAGGTATTTTTTATGAACCTACTTGCTATATACTCTTAGGCTTTTTCTTTCTTTGTTTTCTCCACAAGAATTCTCAAGTGATCATTTATTCTTCATTCAGAAAGAATTAATATTTTCAGCTGTAGTTTAAATTTTATATCAGACTTTATTTAAAAATTATAAATATAAAGAAACTCACAACATAAAAGCGTAATAAAATGATTTCCTGGACTAGGACTGAGTTGATATCTACTAGAAAAGGATCAAAAAAAATCATTAAATTGGTCAATTAATCTAACTGGAACAACCACCATGGAAATAAGGATTCTACAGGTTAATGTGAATAAACCAAAATTTTTGGTCACACAATTTTTGTTCTTCTATTAGGCCATTTGTGTTACAAAACACAAACAAAATATGTAACAAAATACATGAGATTGGGAAATTTATAGCAATAGAAGTTTATTTCTTACAGTTCTGAGCTTGGGAATTCCAAGAGTAGTGCATCAGCAGATCCATCATTTGATGAGGGGTACTCTCTGCGTTCAGGTTGGTGTCGCTTGCCGCGTCCTCACATGCTGCAAGAGGCGAACATCTCCTTCATGCTTCTTATATTTGTACACTAATCGCACCCCCGTGGGCACCTTCCTCATCATTAAATCACCTCCTCAAGCCCCAACCTCTTAACAGCATCACATTCATGAGTCATTTTAATTTAAGTATTTAGAAAGACATATTCAGTCCAGAGCAGCCCCCCAACTAACTTTTACACTTAGTAGACATTTAGGAACTTACTCTAAAATATTTATTCTCAAGGACTGAAAGTCCTTTTCGAAAGTGGTAGTTGGTAGCATGAACCACCACACAAGCAGGTTTTAAACTGGTTTACTGTTCAAAATAATGGGCACAGGGTCAGGGGCAAGAGACTTAAGCAAAGCCCCTTTCTCCTGGCACTTAATTCTGGGCCAGTAGAGGGAAAACTCTTTTTATTCTTATTTTATTCCTTCATTAACCCTTGCATACTTAGGAAGTGCTTCACTGTTCAAGTCTGTAAACTCAGGCCCTGGACAGAAATCTCTATGTAGAAACACTGCAGATTTATCATTTATGAATTATTCAACATTATCATTATTAGCTCTCATAATTCCAGCCATGCTGTTCATGTGCCTCTTTCTTTTTGCTTAAGTCATATAAAACTCAGCTGACAAAACATTAGCATCTATACCATGGGAAATTGTTAGGGCCTGATTTGGCTGATTATAGCTGCCTTCTACTTGTAACTCCAGCGATTCTGTGTACACATAACTTTGTAATTTCCAAACATAGAGTTTCCAAAAAGGTGAAGTGCAGTCAAGCAATAGCCAGTGAGACTTCCCACTCACAGCACTTGACGTCGGAAAGGGGCCAGGTTCAGGAGTAAAAATAAGACCTGCAGTTCATCTACAGCCTATCCAGCAGCAGGCACAGTGATGGGGAGCTCGAGTACCACAGCACAGACAGTGCCATTTCTTATAATCTCACAAGGAGTCAGACTTCTGTCTCTCTGATATCTTATATATCATTAATACTGACATCCTCCGAATGTAGGCCTGCCATCATAAAAAAGCAAATATGTTTAAGTAAGGTGTTACATGCCTAGCTCCAAATCCCTTATTTTAAATTTTTTGATCCTATCATTCCATCCAAGCCAACTGGAAAGGGAATGGACTGAAATCATAGCCTCTGTATTTGAATTAGCAGCCAAATATTCCAGAAGAGATAGCCTGGCAGGAACTCTTATGCTGGCTGCCCACTGCACCGTGTACCTGGCTCCAAGATTCCCACCGGGATTCTTATAGATTTTGGAGTCCGATTTGTGAGGGTACAGGGAGAAGGAAGTTTGTATAGAATAGCGTGAACTTAACTTTGTCGTTCTCTTTCTTTACATGCCAAACCTGTAGATGGCAAAAAATCTAGGCATGTCATAAAGTGACTCACATGTAGGGTACTATTAACTGGAGAAAATATGTTATTCTTCAGGTCTTCTGTTTTAGAAAATAAGGAAAGAAGATAGTACCTATTCATAGAATTCCATGATTGTTTTGTCCTATTCAACTGTATAATGACAATCTATAGACTGAATATCATTGGGTTATTTCTACACATGGAAAAACAGAGGGGCTGGTGAGATGGCTTAGCGGCGTAAGCGCCTGCCTGGCAAGCGCAAGGGCCCGAGTTCGACTCCCAGAACCCACATATGGAAAAAGGGCCAGTGATATCGCTCAGCAGCACAGGCGCCTGCTGGCGCGTGAGGTCCTGAGGTCGACCCCCAGTACCCACAAAAAAAGAAAGAAAGAAAAAAAAAAAGAAAAACAGAGATTCGGAAAGCTTAACTGTGTTGATTACTTCTTTCATTCATTCATTTACTAAACAGTATTTACTGGATCCTTACAATGTGTCTGGCATTGTTATATGTACTGGGGATACACAGATGGGGGAACACTAAATTCGTCTTAAGAATATTCCAATAATGCAGGAAAAGTCACTAACATGGGAACTAGCAGACGTACACTTTGAGCTCAGTTCTGTGATTTGTTCTCCCACATTATATATGGTCACCAATCAGCAGGAAGTAAAGAAATTCACTTATTAGAAGAAGTCCAAGGTTCAGAATTATATTTCTGGGTTTTTTTTTTTTTTTCTTTTTTTGGTGCTGGAATCAAACTCAAGACCTTGCGCTTGCCAGGCAGGCACTGTGCCGCTGAGCTATATCCCTGACCCCAACCCCGGTTCAGAATTATAGAAAGGCAAGATGAAAAAGAACTACAACCTTCCATTTTCTCTAGCTCTATAGATCTCCTCTTTTAGTCTGGATCTCTGTTGAAAAGTGTTGCCGAAATCCAGGCTACTATGCGACATGTTTAGATGAATAAGGCTTCAATATCTGAGAACACATGTCTAAATGCCCTAGGTCCTAGAGTTTATCAGTTTGACTCTACTTTGGGGAAGGTTTTGTTTCCTCACTTCAAGGGATGGCTGGACTTTGAACTTCTAAGTGGCTGAATTTCTGCAGAGAGTGGGTTTTGCTGTTTCAGAACAGCAACTCTCTATGCTGCTATACCAGGGAGAAGGAAGACTGCATCCTGCCATGTTGGAAGGCTGTCTCGAGGGCCTTCCAAAGCCCAGATTTCTTCTCAGTCGAGGTGAAGCAAAGCTGAGATTGTCAGGAAATCAGGGTGGGGTTAAGAGTCTTGGTGTTAAATATTAGTGGGCCTGCTGTTGGGACTTACAGACACAGGCATGCTCACACACACCCCCACGCTAAACACACACTCACACACACAACTCCAAGGTGGAGCGGCGAATTAGTCAGCGGAGGCCTGACAAAGTGCTTTCTACACATGCTGTTCTGTCAGGCAGCACAGCTTCTTGGGCTTCAGAAGTAATTACATGGATTTTCTGTCTTGTACTTGCAAAAACACAGCCCAGCACAGCGCTACTGCTGTTGCTGCTGTTGCTGCTGCGGCTGGCTCGTCGCTGACAACGCCTTTGGCTCTAGCAGGCGGCAGGCTGCAGGAAAATGTTTACATGCTTTTTTTAAGAATTCAAACCCCAAGAAGTCTGAGAAAGTACCAGGAAAAGAAAGATGGGCAAAAGTTTACGTGAGAGAGGAAGAGTGCAGAGAAGATTCTTGCAGATAAGCAAGCATGACATAGAAGAGATGAGGGTTAGAAAAATAAGGGAATTATTCATAAAAAAGGTTAATAATGCTTGCATTAATGAGTTTTATTTTCTTTTCCTATATCTATGTACATAATTACTTGACCAATAATACTCATTTTTCTTTCTACTGATTCATTAATCAGTCAACAATTATTACACCCTGCATGCCTGAAATAATTTGCTGGGCAATCTGTGTTTATGTGGTTCAGGAAATAAAGCATAGACCACAGTCCCTGCGCAAAAGGAATTCACAAAGGAGGTGGGAAGACAATTTCTTACTTCAAGAAAGCTAAAAGTCAAAGGTGATCAGTGGTTTGTGTCCACTTGCATATGAGGTGCAGACCCTGACATCAAGCCAGTTACCATTATCTGTGGACATACCCTCTTCTATTCTTTACTTCAATGGGGGTTAGAACCAAGTAATGGAATACAGAAATAGAAATAAATAGAAAATAAAATCTGCTACTGTATTGTGATGAGTAATTTCGGTTGCGAATATGACAGGACTGGGGAATGTCTAGAAAATGGTTAACGCATATGTTTAGGTGTGTCTGCGAGTGTGTTTTCAGAGAAAACCGGCAGGTAGATCAATGGCCTGAGTGGGGAAGACTTCCCCTAACTGTGCAAAGCACCATCAAATGGTCCGGGACTAATGTGGAATGAAGTGTGTCCATATGCTCAGCCCTTCTTCAGTGGGTGTGTTTTTCTGCTGCTATTGCCTCAGACTACAGATTCTTTAGCCTTTCAACACAGACTTGCACAGGTAACTCTACAAGGGGCTTTCAGGCCTTTGGCCTCTAACTAGGGCTCTATCAATCATCTTCCTTGTTCTGAAGCTTGCAGCTTCTTGGGCTCAGCAGGTACTGGTTTCTATGGTTCTTCAGCCTGGAGATGGCTTTTTTTTTTTTTTTTTTTTGGTGGGTACCAGGGGTCGACCTCAGGACCTCGCACGCCAGCAGGCGCCCGTGCCGCTGAGCGATATCACTGGCCCTTTTTTCATATGTGGGTTCCGGGAGTCGAACTCGGGCCCTCGTGCTTGCCAGGCAAGCACTTACGCTGCTGAGCCATCTCACCGGCCCTGGAGATGGCTTTTGAGGTATTATTCATCCTCTGATGGCATAAACCAATTCAGTAAACTTCTTCTTATTAAGTGTGCATATTCTATTGATTTGCTTCTGTGGAGAACCCTGATGAATACAGGGATTTAGTCTATTATGAACAAGATGGGACAGGGCACAAGCCAGAGGAAGGAGAAAATATCCTGAGATGTACTGTGTGCCTAAGAGATGACCAGTGTAATGCTACGAGGAGCAGAATCTGGATGAGAAGTTTTGCAACTCCTGTAAAATATTCCATGTGCAGCTCATGTACCTATTGCTCAGGGAGTCTGTGAGGTATGATGCTAAGCTGTGTAAATGGAAAACTCTTAACCAATGCAGGCTGGCTCATCTTCAGCCTGCAGAGATAATTCTAGCTGCTACATTAGTTCCAGGTAATATTTACCAACACTGACCATCTTTGACTTTCTGCAACTCCTCTTATTTGGTTTTTGTGCTTCTACATATTCGCTCTGATATTCAGTAAGTAGCCAAACCATGTGAGAATCTTGGAGTTATCTGTAGTATAAAGAATTAAAAAGAAGCCCCTACTAAGGGACACATTTATGACTGGTACTGATTGACTCTGTGGCCTTAAACAAGTCCCTTCACTTTCCTGAAATTCTTCTATAACCTCAAAAATTTTAGCTATGTTTAAGCTCACGGAAGTGATCCACTCATCACTGTTGGCTTTTCTCAGCACCTACCAACCAGTCAGTTTCTTCTATGTCTATGTTTGTGTTTCCTTTGGGGTCTTCATTCTGACTATTTTGATTCTCTACTGCTTCTTAGTCTCTCTCAGTCTATCAAAACCAAGATGTGTTTCCAGGCTCCACTCAAGGCCACTTCTTACGTGCCACCTCACCATATCTTCCAGTCTGCATTTCCTTTTCTCCTCTCAACTTAGAGCAAGGCGTTAATTCCAAGTGTTCAAGTATTAAAGGCCACATGAGGTTATCCCTTAATATTTGTCTCTTCTCTATGTTTCTAAGAGAAACAAGACATATTAAGGAACTGGATTGTACTGACAAAGTTGTTATTAATATTTTTATTACATCTCTTAGGTGGCTTAATATGACCAGGACGCACAATTAAATTCAGATTAAGAGCTATGTGGTATGAACCAGGAGGACATAAAACAAAAACTTTTGGGTCAGACAATGTACTTGCTAAGTGACATTTTCTCACTTAGGACTATAATTCCAGATTAACTTTCCATTCTGTTTCTCTGTGGATTATTGTCTTTCTCCTTAGAGATTTTTCATCCAGGACTCTCACTTTGATAAGTGTGTGTGTGTGTATGTGTGTACATGTTCATGAAACTATAGATATCTTTTCCATATTTGTATATAATTCCTTATCTGTGTCATCTGATTTGTCACTTGCAAATTAGTGCCTAGAAAACAGACTGAACTCTTTCAATTGTTCAAATATTTTAAGCTTGATGATTGGCTAATGATATAGGGTGCTATTTTATTCCCATTTTAAAGATTATAGATCTGAAGTTTAGGAAGATTAAGTAACAGGGTCAAGATCCTATGGAAAGTAGGGGAGGGCAAATTCAAATTTGCATCTGTCTGATTTCAGGCTTTTTCCATCATTCGACCTTCATAAATAAATTCAAAAATATTTTAAAAACAGAATTAAGTAATTCTTACAGTGTACAAAATCATGAGTGGAAAAAGTCATGGGTCCTGTATTAGAAATTTATTTGGAGTAGAGGGAATCAATTGAGTGATTTGGGCATACTTTGCAGAAATTAAATTAAATATTCCTGTACCACCTAAAACAAGTCCATCTGTGGGCCATTAATATAATTATGCTTTTACTATATTTCAAGTACGTAAGGGAATCTTTTAGACTAAAATATGAAATTAGCAGAAAGTTTCAAGTAGAAACAGCACAGATTTACAAAGGGTAAACAATTTCTTTTGGGAATAGGGATCACTCATTCAACTCACTAACGACTCATATGTAGTGCTGAAGTAGAAAACTGCAATAAAATATAATATTAAATTACTCTTCTACAGAAAATAATTTATAGGTGTGTTCGTTGTTCACAGTATCAGTGTGCTAAGAAAGTGTTCAATCTCTCTCTCAAGAATTTTTATGTAAATTTATAAATAAAACAGATACATTCACATCTCTTCTTTCTTGAAGTCTTAGTAAAATAGTTTGGTATTCTGACAAAGACTAAATCTACAAAAAACAGGCAAGAGAAAACACCAGATCAGAGGTGTAAACACATATTTTGAATAAATAAACACATAGGTAATAACTGATTTAACAGACTGGAAAATGATAAGACATAATTACTTCCACAGGGAGAAAACCAAAAGAAATTTGATTCACCTGATACACTGTGCTAGCATTTGAGGTTCCAAGTACATTAGAGTTTTGGTATTCCAAGAGGGATTTGAAAATTGGGTGGATTTTTTGGAATTCATACAATGAACAGTAAAAGGCCATGCTCTATTTCAAAATCCATGATGTCAAGAGACTTCACCTCCACTCAGAAAAATAAGGAAATTTTTCATCTGAGAGAGGTGGCAGACATAGCTTATCTACAGAATGAAATGTGTGGTTAGGGCAGAGTATCGAAATTGATTGGCTTTGGGATTCTCCTAGGGGATTGCTAGAGCACACTTTGGTGTGTCTGGGTCAGTCATAGAGGCAGGGCCTTGGGATTTATGTCTTGTCTTCCCCCCTTCCTCTCTGGCACTGTTACTGTGCTTTCCTTCATGGCCACCACGAACTGAATAGCTTTGCTCTGCTCCACCACTCTGCCATGATATTTCTCTCTTGGAGCCAGTTAATTACATACTGAATCCTCTAAAAACCTGAGCCAAATTAAACCTCTCATCTTTTAGCAGTGTGAATGCTTGATGTTGTGTCCCAGTGACAGGAAATATGACTAATACAAATGCCACGCTGAAAATGAATGAAAAAAAAAAAAAAGAAAAAAAGAAAAAAAAAGAAACAGAGAAAAAGGAAGAGGAAACAAAACACGTATAGATTTGGATTTTGTACTTCTACAGCTTGATCCCTTTAACAAATTCTAAAAGTTCTGATAACAGAGATTATAGCCCCTGGTCAGAATATTGGACTATTATTGTACAAGGAAACTTCCCGGCTCACAAAAAAAGATTTTAAAATATGACAAAGACAAAAAGAGTGAGATGGCAGCTCTCCATCATCTCACAGTGGAGCAAAACTCCCAGGCCACAAGCTCTGCCTCTTCCATGCATGGACTCTGAATCAGCTGACTTGGTCTCACTCTTAAGTATACAGATATCAAAAGTTCACTGTTTATTTTTGTTTATTTTTATGAAAAATTTCTTACATGAAAAAGAAGAAAAATAAAAGACAATACAATACAGCAACATGAAAAACCACATGAAACAGAGATAATCCAAGAATCAGAGGAAAACTTCAATGAAACTATAATTGAAAACTTTGAGGAACATTAGTTATTCATTCATTCATTCAATGAATATTAATTAAGTTGGAGTTCAAAGCATGTATTCTGTTCTCATTATTTGAGATGTATCAATAAATAGGCCCCAATGTTTTGGAACTTATGTTTGATAGTCGTGAGACAATACTACACCTCTTAAACAGAATAAGATGCTATAGACAGGAATGTTTAGAAAAATGAGAGTCTTTGAAAATGTTTAAGTAATTATACAATAAAAATAAATGGAAGAATTGGAATTGAAATTGAGAAAAATCTCAGGAACTGGAACAAAATTATAAAGACATAGAAAATTGGAAATAATATATAATATAATTAAAAAGTCAAAATAGAAAATCCAGTGTTCATTAAGGAACATGGAAGAGAACAGAAAATAGGAGGAATGGCAGGAAGGGATGAGCTATCAAAATGATAATAAATTGAAATTACCTGAAACTGAAAGATCCAGGTTTTCAGATAGAAAGGACCCTTAAATTTGAAGCCAGGACTCATCTTAATGAATTTCCTGAGAATTGGGGATGAAGGTGAGATTCCATGAACGGGCAAGGATCTGTCCTTTTCAAAGTATTGCAGAAAAGAAGGCCTGAGATTTCGCCTCAAGTGAACCAGGATCTGGAAGACAAATTTACTTGTTTTCAAAAGTCTGAGGGAAAACAATTTCAAATTAGAATTTACTCCTGGATAAGAAAGAAATCAAAACTCACAGTTGAATGAAGATTTAGATGTTGAAGATCTCAAGTAATTTCCTTCCCATGCAGTCCTCCCCAAGAAGCAGTTGGAGTTTATGCCTATCCAAACTGGAGATAAATATGTAGAAGGAGATACGAGGACTATTAAAAGTAGGCATTTGTGGTTTCAAGAACAATTAAAAATTATAAAAAAAAGGAAATATATTTATCCTACAATACCATATTATTTTAGTATTGTAAATACCTTACAGTGCCATTACATGGACTTTCAAAAAACTCCTCATTTGAAATCCTTTAGGGTCAATGCTTTTGCTTTGTGATTGTGTTAGTTCTCCACCACTATAATAAATATCTAAGGTGATCAACTTATACAGAGAAAAGATTTGTTTGGCTCACAATTTTAGAAGTATCAGCACATAATCAGTTGGCTCCATTGCTGTGGGTTTCTGGTAGCCCATTATGGTGTGTGGGGGTGCGTGATAGAGAAAATCACTCAGCTCTTGGCTGCGAGGTGAAGAGAGAAGTGAAAGCACCAAGGGCTCACAGTGATTTGAAGACCTCCCAGTAGGCTGATCTCTTAAAGTTTCTAACATCTCCCAAAAGTGCCAAGATAAGGACCAAACCTTTGGCACATGGGCTTTTGGGTGGCCATCCAAATCCAAAGTGTAACAAAATGCAAACTCAACCATGTGATTTTTTTAAAAATGCTTTATAATTATGGGAGTTCATGGCTTATCCCACTGTTCCCATCTCCCCATCCAGGGAATGGATCCATCCCCAATGAAATCCCTTGCAGCTCCCGAAAATAACCACTACTTATCTATCTCCTTGCATCGCACATGCTGGTCCCTGTGCCTAGAACATTCTTCCCCTTCCTGAACAGCATCTATGTATCTGTGAAGACCAAAGCAAGCATCATTTCCCCAGGAACTCCTCGCATGCTCAAGTTCCCCTGGCCTGGTGTGTAAGGTGCACCTCCATGGGCTCCCTGCCTCTGCTGCTGCTTCTTCATGGATAAACACACTCACCTGACACTGGTTTAAATTTCCCTCTTTTCCAAAAGAATGTGATCTTCTGAATGGCATGAGTGACACTTTATGTAATGAGATATTTCCAGTTCTTAGCATGCTATTTAAGCTCTTAATGGCCTCTTATTTAATATTTAAAACAATCTTAATAAGGATTCTTTCATGCCCAGAAGAGCTCACACACAGTAAATCACATGTAAGTTGTAGGGTCAGGTTCAACCTTGGGTCTCTATGACCCCTGTGTCCCTTCGACACTGTGCAAAGAGAAGCAGTGGATGCTTGAGTTATGCATTTTCCGTGGGAACCTGGATATGGGATATCTCAGACCTACTTCTAATGTGAACAATAACCAGGTTTATAGTTTTTAGCATATATTTCCTTTATAAGTTTCCACCCTGGGCCTAAGGGGTGCATTTCTCAACATGAACTATGTGTTGTCAGTGACGTGTTGCTTGAAGATAGGTTTGGAAGGACTGTGGAATATCCACAGGACCAGAGAAGGGGCAAGGGGCTTTAACTAACTGTGCAGGATGTGTGCATGTTGGGCAATGTATTTTATTAATTATGGGCCTTCGTGCTTACATTCTCTCAAATAATGTATTTGTTTCTCCTGTATAAGTGTCTCTATCTTGCTTCACACTAAAAGTGTATGAAAATGACATGATGTCTGTATATCACTTCACAGTTTTGATGGACAAAAGAGGCTAGCATTAACTATTAAGCTATTTAAATTACATATTCATCCTAAACATTGCACAGAGTAGGTGAAGACCATCAATAGTAGAAAACGGCAAGAGATAAATTTAGTCCGTCAAGATGTTTTATTTGAAAACTGGTTAACAGTGAATCTTTAATAGGTGGGAAATAAAAAATTTAAGTCTTGTTTTGACAGTATTTATTTAATAGGGAGAAATACGTTAGAGTATATAGAAAAGTCATTTTTTAAAGACAAAGGAAATTTGACACAGTATAGTTTAGAAAGATTTATTTTCCTTGGAAAATAGAGTTCTCTCTATATTGTGGCTCTACATCCTATTACTTGCATTTGATACTGAAAAAATGGAAAAAATAACTCATATCTAAAGAAACATTGATTCCAATACATTTTCAATTCAAATAGTCTTCACTCAACAATGAAATTAATATCAAAAGAAGTATATTTTTGTCTTTTCCTACTGTTATTTATGCATACACAATCAGACAAGCCATTACACTATCTAAACAACTGTACACATTAACAAACAAGCAGAGATCAATAGTTATAATTTGACACACACACACACCATTCTCTATGAAAACATCAATAGTCTAAAAGCTGAGTGGGCATAGCTGGAAAAATACGCTTTACAGACACAATGTTGGCAGAAGATGAAATAACCAGATGTCAGAGAGAAAAAATTTTCAGTGAAACTGAATGTATATTGGAAATGTACAGGCATTTTGTAGAGCTAAACTATTCAGGATTAATAATAAAATTATCTTCTACTTGCAGTCATTCAATTACTGTGTGTGCAAATATTTTGGATTGGATGTTTCTTATTCAAATATATTATTATCACCTTAAGAAGTCCTGTTGGGAGTCAGGGTAGACTTAGGATATGAGTTGCACAAAGCAGTCCAATCTGAAAACAATATCTTAAGTTGCTATAGGATCTTTCATGAGCAAAACTGCAGATGACTCATGTCATTCAAATCTATAGCACTGTGATGGAGCAATGAAAAGAGAATATATAACTTAGTAATGGGCTGAGGCAGCCGAGAGAAGCCAAGTTTATGTAGAGCATTTGATTGAAAATAGATGAAATTCAAGAGTGTGTCAACTCAGCCAGCACCTACACAAACCAAAAAGCAAATAAGCCATTTGCCATTTTATTATAAGGCAATATGGATGTGGATAGGGCAGTGCACCAGGGACAGAAACCATACAACATTTTTATCATGTTCCGATGTTATTATATGAAATAATTCATTGTAATTACACGCAGTAGAAGACAGTGTGTCTCCCCTGGCTAATATTTTTTAAGAGGCGAGTCTTGGCTTCCTAGCATGGACAAATTGTCAGCAGTGGCCACAGCAGGAGAAACTGCCAATTTATCTTAGACAAGTTTTAATTCACTTCTTAAAAATCTTTATATTGGGGCCGGTGAGACGGCTCAGCGGCTTAAGCGCCTGCCTTGCAAGCGCGAAGGCCCGAGTTCGACTCCCGGAACCCACATACGAAAAAGGGGCCGGTGATATCGCTCAGCGGCACGGGTGCCTGTTGGTGCGCGAGGTCCTGAGGTCGTCCCCCCGGTACCCACAAAAAAAAAAAAAAAAAAAAAATCTTTATATTGGGGCTGGTGAGATGGCTCAGCGGCATAAGCGCCTGCCTTGCAAGCGCGAGGGCCTGAGTTCGACTCCCGGAACCCACATACGAAAAAAGGGCTGGTGATATTCCTCAGCGGCACAGGCGCCTCCTGGTGCGCGAGGTACTGAGGTCGACCCCCGGTACCCACAAAAAAAAAAAATCTTTATATTGAAAGTCTACAAATATTGTTTCATATATATCCATAGTTCTATAATTTTTTTTTATTTTAAAGAGAAGAAAAAACAAAACAAATCAAACAAAGAACACATTTTCAAAACAACATAATATGAGGGTAACAATGGTCAATGCATTACGTATTATTATCTTTAAGTTAGTTATTCAGCATACCAGACATTAGCATTCAATTGTCCAAACATTATTGGCTCAAACCTTACTCTTCAATGAACTAAGTAAAACTGGTAGTGTATCAATCTTAACCATCTTATATATATATATATACAATTTTTTTTCCCTTTCCCTTCTTTCTTTTCCCCATTCCAGTCTCTCTTTCTTATTGACCAGTTTCTTTTTGATTCACTGTGTCTATTGTACATTTTGGATCTTATTTGCTCTTTCAGTTTCTCATACTAGAGAGACAATACGATGTTTACACATGTGCATCTGGTTTATTTCACTTATGAGTATTTTCTCGAGTTGCATCCATTTACCTATAAAAGTCTCCAGTTTATCCTTCTTTATGGCTGAATAGTACTCCATTGTATAAAAATACCACATCTTTCTTATCCATTCCTCAGTTGATGGGCATTTGGGTTGTTTCCAAGATCTGGCTATTACAAATTGTGCTGCTATAAACATGGATGCACATATATCACTGTGGTACGATGTTTTTAATTCTTCTGGGAAGATGCCCAGAAGGGGAATAGCTGGGTCAAATGGGACCTCCAACCCTAGTTTTTTGAGGAATCTCCACACTGACTTCCACAGTGGCTGTACCAGTCGACACTCCCACCAACAGTGAAGAAGGGTTCCTTTTTCCCCACAGCCCCTCCAGCATTTGTTATTAGTTGATTTCTTTATAGTAGCCATTCTTTCTGGGGTGAGATGGTATCTCAGTGTTGTTTTAATTTGCATCTCTCGAATGACTAGTGATGTTGCACATTTTTTGTATATTTATTTGCTATTAGTATTTCTTCATCTGAGAAATGTGTATTCATCTCAGATGCCCATTTTTGGAGTGGGTCTTTAAATTTGGGAGGTCTGATTTTTTTGAGTTCTTTATATGTTCTCGATAGTAATCCTTTGTCTGAGAAACAGCTGGCAAACATTTTTTCCCACGTTGTGGGTTGTCTTTTCACTCTGTTGGTGGTTTCTCTTGCTGTGCAAAAGCTTTTTAATAAGATGAGATCCCAGTTATTGATTCTTTGGGATAGTTCCCGTGCGGTTGAGTTTTTATTCATAAAGTCTTTGCCTACACCAATGTCTTCAAGGGATTTACCTATCCTACCTTCCAGCAGATTTAATGTTTCTGTTTTAATATTTAGATCTCTGATCCATTTTGAATTTAGTTTAGTAAATGGTGAAAGATATAGGTCTAGTTTTAATCTTCGGCATGTGTAGAGCCAGTTTTTCCAGCACCATTTATTAAAGAGGCTATCTTTCTTCCACTGAATGTGTTTGGCACCTTTGTTAAAGATAAGGTGGCTTAGTATGTCTGGGGTTGTTTCAGCATCTTCTAATCTGTTCCATTGATCTTCAGGTCTGTTTTTTTGCCAGTACCACACTGTTTTTATCACAGTAGCTTTATAGTATAATTTCAAGTCGGGGATTGTGATGCCCCCTGCCTTGCCTTTGTTGCCCAGAGTTGCCTTTGCTATTCTAGGTCTCTTCTGATTCCAAATGAATTTTAGGATTGTTTTCTCTAATTCTGTGAGATATGCTGTTGGAATTTTGATTGGAATTGCATTAAATCTCTATAACAATTTTGGAAGTATGGCCATTTTCACTATACTGGTTCTTCCTATCCAGGAGCAAGGGATATCTTTCCATTTTCTGATATCCTCTTCAATCTCCTTTTTCAGAGTACTGTAGTTTTCAGTGTATAGGTCTCTAACATCCTTTGTGAGGTTGATTCATAGGTATTTCATTTTTTTGGATGTTATTGTGAAAGGTATTGTTTCCCTAATTTCTCTTTCAGTAAGTTTGTTATTTGTGTACAGGAAGGCTATTGACTTTTGAGTATTGACTTTGTATCCAGCTACCCTACTGAATTTGCTTATTAAATCTAGCAGTTTTTTAGTGGAGTTTCTGGGGTCTTCTGTGTAGAGTATCATGTCATCTGCAAATAATGATAATTTAACTTCTTCCTTTCCAATCATTATTCCTTTTATTTCTTTCTCTTGTTTAATTGCTCTGGCTAAAGTTTCCAGAACTATGTTGAATAAGAGTGGGGACAGTGGACATCCTTGTCTTGTTCCTGATTTTAGAGGGAAGGCTTTCAGTTTTTGGCCATTTAGTATAATATTGGCTGTTGGTTTGTCATAGATAGCTTTTACCAGGTTGAGATAAAGACCCTCTATTCCAATTTTCTGTAGGGTTTTTATCATGAAAAGGTGCTGGACTTTGTCAAAAGCTTTTTCTGCATCTATTGAGATGATCATGTGATTTTTGTCTTTGGTTCTGTTAATATGGTGTATTACATTTATTGATTTACGTATGTTGAACCATCCCTGCATCCCTGGGATGAATCCAACTTGGTCATGGTGTATAATCTTCTTGATGATTTGTTGGATTCTGTTTGCCAGTATCTTATCAAGGATTTTTGCATCTATGTTCATTAGGGAGATTGGCCTGTAGTTATCTTTCTTAGTTGGGTCCTTCTCTGGTTTTGGTATCAGGGTAATGCTTGCTTCCAGGAATGAATTTGGGAGTATTGATTCTCTTTCAATTTCATTAAAAAGTTTGAGAAGTAGTGGCGTTAGGTCTTCTCTAAATTTCTTGTAGAATTCGGCAGTGAATCCATCAGGCCCTGGGCTTTTCTTTGTTGGGAGGTTTTTAATTACATCTTCAATTTCATTGGTTGATATTGGTTTATTTAGGATTTTTAAATCTTCTTGATTCAGCTTTGGTAATTCATACGAATCTAGGAATCTGTCCATTTCTTCTGCATTTTCCATCTTAGTAGAATATGGATTTTTAAAATAGGTATAGATGGTCTTCTGGATTTCTGCAGGGTCCGTCGTGATATCACCCTTTTCATTTTCAATTGCATGGATTTGAGTCTTTTCTTTTCTTTTTTTAGTAAGGTTGGATAAGGGTTTGTCAATCTTATTTATTCTTTCAAAGAACCAACTTTTTGCTTCATTGATTCTTTGTATTGTTTTTTTAGTCTCCAATACATTAATTTCTGCTCTGATCTTTGTAATTTTCTCCCTTGTACGGGCTTTTGGCTTAACCTGCTCTTCTTTTTCTAGAAGTTCGAGGTTTGCCATTAAGTTGCTTATTTGCGCTTGCTCTATTTTCCTAATATAAGTATTTAATGCTATAAATTTTCCTCTTAGGACTGCTTTCATTGTATCCCATAAGTTCCGGTATGTTGTACTGTCATTATCATTCAGTTGTAGAAAGTGTCTAATTTCTTCTTTAATTTCATCTGTGACCCATTGGTTGTTCAGGAGGGTGCTGTTTAATTTCCATGTGTTTAGGGAGTTTTTGTGATTTCTTTTGCCATTGATTTCCAATTTCATTGCACTATGGTCTGATAATATGCATGGGATGATTTCAATTCCTTTGCATTTACTTAAGCAGGTTTTATGAGCTAGTATGTGGTCTATTTTGGAGAACGTCCCATGTGCAGCTGAGAAGAATGTGTATTCTGATGTTGTGGGGTGGAACACTCTGTAGACATCTACTAAGTCCATTTGTTCCAAAGTTTGGTTCAGTTCTATTATTTCATTATTGATTTTCTGTCTAGTTGATCTGTCTTTTTGTGACAGTGGAGTATTGAGATCTCCCAATATAATTGTATTAGTGCTTATTTGATTTTTCATGTCCTTTAGTTCTTGTTTTATATAGTTGGGTGCATTGGTATTTGACGCATATATATTTATGATCGTTATCTCTTCCTCTTGGATTGTTCCCTTTACAAGGATGTAATGACCGTCTTTATCTCTCTGAATCATTCTTGGCTTGAAATTCACTTTGTCTGCAAAAAGAATAGCTACCTCTGCTTTTTTCTGGGTTCCTGTTGCATGGAGTATTGTTTTCCATCTTTTGACTTTCAGTCTATGAATTTCTTTCTGAATTAAATGTGTTTCTTGTATACAGCATATTGTTATAGTTCTATAATTTCTAAAATTTCCTAGAGTGCACTTTCATGATTTCCTCAATCTTTATACACACACGAAGGGAAAACAATACATTGAACTGATTCATTTGCTTACGTAAATATTATTTCAGGTTATTTCTGAAAAACAAGGGAATAAAAGAGGAAATAGTCTGTAGTAAGGGTTCAATGTTGGATAAAATTACAGACATAGAAGAGGAAGCAGAAGAGATAGGTTATCTTTACACACACACACACACACACACACACACACACACGAAAGAATGACCCAGAAAAAACCCAAACCCATCCTTTAGGACAGGCACCTTAAGACAAATATAAAGACTTCAGACAGAACACAAAAATAGAGGCAGATGACCAAGAAGGTATTGGATAAGAGAAAAGACAAGGCTTCAAAACAATGAATTACACAATTAAGAATGGAGAATGAGACAAAGTACAAACAAAATCTAAAAGAAGATCAAATAGATGAAGACCATTGGGATAAAGATTGTGCAAGAAGGATATAAATATTAATCTACATAAATGGTTACCCATATATGAATGTTTAGTTTTAATGAGCAAAAGATTGAAAGTTAGAAAATAATTTTATATAAATGAGCAAGAAAAAGAAAACCATACCAACACAATAAATTTACAAAGGACATGGTAAGACATACCATGTTCAATAAACATATATAATGTACTTAACCTCACTAGTAGGCAAAAAATATTAAGTATGATGATTTTTAGTCTATCGACTGACCAATAATAAAATAATAAAAAAGATACATTATCATAGGAAAACTGTGATGATGCCAGCCACCTTTTCTGTCATTATGATGCTTTAGGATATTTAGAAGAAGAAGTCTTGGAATTTTGCACCCTGTTAATGATTTCAAGAAATTCATTGTACATAGATAAATATAGGTATGGGAAAAGAACTATCCATATGTATTAAATTTAACATGTACAAACACCAACATATAAATAATTTATGCGTAGATCTCAGAAAATTTCTGAGAAATTTAAACTGTTATTTAGGTCTTTTTCCAAAGAATTGTTGAACTGACACTTTCTGCCTGCCTTTTTCAGGAGAAATAGACAGCTGGAGAACATGATCCATCCCCTTACCCCAGACCCATCGACCAGGTCTGAGTGCTAGAAACTGGCAGGCTGCAAAGAAAGCTCAAGATGTTGGTTTGAAGAATTTTGTGAGACCTTGACTAATTGCACCGCTGGTGGTGCTCAGTGACAAAATTTATCAAGCATGTGAGTATCACATAGGGGTGTTTTGAGACACTTGAGGTTTGAGATATGTTGAATTCTGCAGAAGAGCAGCATCCAGGCAAGAAAAGATGGGATCGGTAGCAGCAAAAGGCATTGCCCCTATGGGTCTCTCAAGGCACAAGCATCTCTGCAGGCTGACACGAAAGCAGATGGACATGCATGACACCCTTAGGACTCCAGAGACAACTTGGAACACTCTTGAAGGTGATGGTAAACACACTAACCAAAAATACAGTCAAATTCAGCAAAGAAGTTCTCTCACAGCTACCCCCAAACAAGGGGAAGAGTTACAAGCCATATCATTTCAAGTTGAGCCTAGGAAAGAAGTGGTAGATGCAGGAATGGAAGCAGGATTATTTGGAATTCTCATGAATGTTCTCAAATATGGAACAAGCTAATGATATTCTAATATTTTCCCATTTTAACTAATATGTTTCAGAAATGACTACTGCTCCCCAAAAGGGGAATGACTGGTAGAGCTGTATCTCTGACAGAAAATGAGGTTTCAGGTCCACACATTCAGTAGAAAATTCGACTCATAGTCGACAGACATGGTGAGCAGCCACTAACTAGGTGAAGTAATCTGCCTTGAGGACAAGTCAGGTTACTCATGCATGACAACAACTCAAGAAAGGAGGTTGTGTGGGGGAGTTTTGGCAAAATAACTGGGCCCAACTACCTGGAAGGGGCCAATGCTAGAATAAAACTCTAGAAATAGTTTTAGATAGATAGCTCTTTCTTATTATGCTTAGGATGCTTTCCTTTCCCTTTTTTTTTTTTTCTCTAAATGATAGGAGCCTGGTATTACTGCCCTGAAGAGTATAATGACGACCACTTTATCTAAACTTGTGTCCTTACCCATACATGCCCATCTGGCATAAAAAAGACAAGTAAGAAAATATATGCTCAAATCTTAAACTACAGCTCAGTGAGGAAAGCACCCAGGTCTCAGATATCATGGGAAGAAATAAAGACTTCTATTCCCATAAAAGACACACACAACAGTTGTTTTAGTTACTTTCTCATTACTGAGGCACAGTACCTGACACTCAAAAGTGAAAGGAGGAAAGATTTATTTTAGCTCACAGTTTGTAGAGGTTTCAGTCCCTATTCAGCTGGCTCCAAGGCAGGGCAGCATGGTAGAGGGGAATGGCAGAGAAGAAACAGTTCATGGCATGGCACACAGGTGGGAAGAAGTGAGACATCAAGGGGGCCATGCCCACAATGACCTCCTTTTCCCACTAGCTCTCTCTCCCACCATCACACCCACCTAAAAACCCATCGGGGGTAATCCAGGGATGAGTATTACACGTCCATGATCACAGATCCGTGATCAAGTCACCTCTTACCTCTCAAAAGTCCCATGAGCACATGAGGCTTTGGGGGGACACCTAGATGTATGCCATAACAATATTATATTACTACTGTATGATTACATGATATTATAGTATTTTTTTGCCAAGATCTAGTTCAAATTGGAAAACAGGTAGTTTTCAAACATGAAAAACTCAGGAAATATAACACACATGCATAACCCATAGAAGAGGAAATAGAGTCTAGAAGGAAATGCCTAAACAGAGGGCTGTAAAGGAACAAAGGGAGAAGTGAAAGGAAATGGGGAAATTAAGAAGTAATATAGAGGAATACAGCGATGAATATACATTTAAAAGCTCAAATTAAATTCATAGAAAAAACTTTGAGAGATCCTAAATGATAACAATGATAACAACAATCAAAATAAAAATAAAAACAAAGGATATTAAAGCAGATAAAGGTGGGAGAGATTGAAATCCTTGAAGCAGAACACTCAAAACAAGTAACAAAACATTTCACATCACACAAAATTATTCCCTCACTAAGAAATAAATGAATCTTTAAATCAAAATATGCACTGAATATGAATATTAAGGATAATTAAAGCAAACTATTAAAGTAATTAAACTAAATTAAAGCAAACTAAAGTAATTATCCCACACCAAGAAATATTTTAGATTAACTTTTTTTTTGAAATTCCAGGATATAAGCAAAAATCTTTTAGTTGTCCAGAAAGAAAAAACAAATTTCAGGTCAAGAAGTGAAGGTTGGACTCGACTCACAGAGCTCCAGAGTCAAAGCTTAGAGGTGAAAAGTCAGTAAAGCAATGCTGCTAAGTTTTGAAGGAAAGAAAATAATATTATATTCTAGGACCTAGTTTCAGTAGCAAAGCAAAAGGAAGCTTTTCAAAAACGAAGAAACTTGAAGGGTCTAATACCCATGAGCTCTTCTTGAAAACAAAACAGCATCAACAACAGCAACAACAACAAAACGCTATAAAATTAAATTCCAGCAAATTAAAGGATTAATCAAATTCAGACACAATGAGATAAATGATAAAAAATAAACTAATTGTTCTATATCTTAATAAAAATTTAGTAATTAAAATAAAAATACTATATTTCTGTGTGGAAGTAGGAAGATGGTGTGATAAGAAGTGGGAATGTTAGTGCCCCTTTCTCTCTGGGCATGGAGCAAATCAATGCTACCATAAATTGAAACATGGAATTTAAAAATCTCTGCTTTTTCTGAACCTTAACATAAGCTTTTAGAAAGAGTCACTTTTATCAAGTTTTTTTTTTTTTTTTTTTAACTCAGCTATCCTTGCAGTTTTAAGTGTACATCTTTTCTTTGGCAAGGCTTTTGTGAAATAAGCTTGACTACTTTTCATTTATAAGATTGCATGCATACATATTGATTCACACTTTTAAAATCATTAAAATTCAGCTAACTTTCATTCATTCTCTCTGTTTTCTCTTTCTCTTTTTCTTCACTGTTTCCCACTCTGCCTGCTTCCCACCCACCCTCTTGTGCAATGAATAAGTCTTAAAGGTTTACATGTAAAGTGGTTATTTTTAGGGCATTTGTTATTTTAAAAAATTCCTCATTTTGGGTATTATATGAATTTTATATTATATATCTATATACGTATGTAACTACATATAACTGCACTTGTATTCATGTGCATATGTCATATGTATGCATATGTACATGTGTGTACATGTGTGCGCATACGTGTGTATGTATGTGCATGCATGTATTGTCCATGAGTCTTACCTAAGTCACATGAGGAAGGTCAGTTCTTTGCAGTAAGTCATTTTACAAAATATGAAAGAGTAACCTTCCCTTTTCTCCAGCATCTCTCATAGGACTCAGGTGAAAATACAATAGTTTCTCTCTCTAAAAAGCAGATGTGCATATGTTTGTATATGTATTATATAAGTATATATGTGCTTATATGTGGATATAGTGTATATATACTTATGTACATTCAATAATTCGAATGCTTCTGTTTCGAAACAGTTTAGTACACAAACAAAAGCATTCGGTAAAATTTTGCATCTGTTCTCAAATTCCTTATCTGGTGACGAACATGACTTTGGCTGTCTTCCCCACACAAACACAAACAACAATCTTCCTCAAAATCGTAAAACAAATTAAGTTCATGAACTGAGGTGCCTCTGTATACATGACATATGTTTGTACAAATATGGTCTTTTATGCAAGCAAAAACAAAACCTACACAATGACAGCTATTTTTAAACAGTCAGTGTGAGGGTAAGTCCAATACAAATAATCACGTCATCAGGAAAGTCACAGTACACCTCTGTTTCTGAACATATTTTGGGCACTGTAATATCAAGGAACCAAATTTGCAGTAAGCGTCGGTGAGAGTAGATGCAGATGCTGTTTAAACTTTGGCAACATCTTTATGAAGCTTTAACTAAAAGACCTGCAGCAAGAACTGCTCAATCAGTGTCCAGAAATAGACTCTGTCCAGAGCCAAGTACAATTTGTCAGTTTCCACGTGGTTTCTCACAGGAGAGGGTCATACTCTGAAGTTTACCACTCAGGTACACGGTGAAGAATGACATGTTTTAATTTATTCCTTTGTTTGTTCACTCACTGAAGAAATGTTTATGAAACTACTGTTTTCCTTGTTTCCAGGGGATGATATAAAATTAAATATGATCTATTCTGGTTTTTTAGGAGTCTGTTACATCCCCCCCCTCGGCTATAAGCTCCTGTTGTGTTAATGTTTTAAATAAAAACACAAGAAAACAACATTAAAATGACACAAGACAGAATAGTGCATGGTGGGCAAGCTAGGTAGGATTTCCAATAGTTTATTTTAAAACATCTGTGGATTCAGCTGAGAGTACTTCACATACAAGGTGTGATCCAACAAAATGGTGAATGTTCAAAAAAATTATTGGAGTAAAAGACATATTTCCACTAATCCCTCTCAAAATTCTCTCTCTTTTCAAACTCACTTATCCCATCTTTCTTGCCACATTTTGAAGGAGTTCTCAAAGTTCTCTTTGGTGAGTATCTTTAGTTATGGTGTTCTGGCTGCCTTGTTGTTCTGAATCTATTTAAAATGTCTAGCGTTCATAGTCATTTTGACTTTGGAAAAGTGTCAGAAGTCACACAGTGGCAGATCTGGTGAATAACAGAGATGACAACACACTGCAATGTTTTTATAAGCCTGCCTTTCTATTAGATGACGAGTGGCAACAGAATTCACTGTAGTTTTGGTCATACCTCATAAAGACAGTTGTGAAAGTGGACTTCCAGAACTGCTTCAGAAAGTGGCAAGGACCATGAGACAAGTGTTTGAAGTGAGGGTGAGTATTCTGAGGTCAATTAACAGCAATGTGTCTTTTATGTAATAATTTTTTTAAGATTTAAATATTCACTGTGTATTTCAATCACACCTCATATAACTGCATATCAATGGGAGGCCAATTACAAATGATTAGAGGAAACCAGCAAAGATGATAGCTGAAAGATTAGGCTGCTTTCCACTTGAAAAGGGACCTCAGACCTTTTCTTACCCTACTGTGTCATCTCCGTTCAGTAACTCACACCTGCATACGGGGTTCTCCATGAGCAGAGGCGAGCGGGCGCCTTGCTCATAAATTCCAATCCACATTTTCCTCTCTCCTACCTCAGAGCCCAGAGAGGCTCATTATTAGGCAGGATCCATAGACATTTATCACAGCGTGGCCCTGCCAAGTCTTGCCTGCCTCCAGGATGAAAAAGTCATCATATTTATTGTGTAACTATGTCTATTTCAAGGAAGTTAAATCTTTTATACTTTACTTTGTCATTTGGCTGAGCCTTGATACCTTTTACCTTGGCTTACCATTCAACCCATTCTTCATCTTCTTGGTGCGATCTCTTTCTTTTATTTACTGATAAAAGACATGGATGGTCACAAGGCAAATTGGTGTCAAGTGCAAATACAAGTGCACAGATTCTCTAATAGACATATAAACAGAGTAATTTTAATATAGAGAATTAAGATCATATAAGCAGAGTAATCTTAATATATGGATGTATAACTTAATCAATATCTAATTAAACATGTTCTTTATATTTGTTATTATTTATAAGATTCTATACTAACCAAACTCTTTCTCTCTCTTCTTCCCTTCCTCCCCCTCCCTCTCCCCCCCTCTCCCTCTCCCTCTCCTTCTCCCTCTCTCTTTCTTTACAGGAATGAATAATGGGTAATTAACCAAATGGTGTAGATGTTAGGTAACTGATAGGGTCATACAGCAAAGAAAATCATCTATATGTCACCCATTCCTCCAGCAAATATCCTTAACCATTTAAATTTTTACCATCCCCATCTTTCCTCTTAATGTCCCTTCTCTATATATCACTCTATGAATATACTAGTTTTCTCCAGTTTTAAAATATAATTGATGTTTAAATATTGAATCAACTTAAGTGTATCTTTCTGTACCTAATAGGAGATAGAAATACATTTGCTGAGTTAACAGTACGTTTTCAATAGTGATGTACATGTAGAATTTGATGGCATTAAATACCTAAAACCCAAAATGCTGTATGATACATTTAAAATATATGTTATATCCTCATTCCCACAAATACTACTCTTGGAAGGCCAATGTCAAATGTCAGCATATTCAGGAAGCCTTTCGTATTTGGCTCACCAGAAAATAACTGCTTTCTCTTTAAAAATCCAATCACATTTGTTTGTTCATTTCTTACACGGCATTTACATGTGCTGCCAATACAAACAACCTATGTTCCTTTCTTTTTAAATCAACTTTAGAACAAAAGTGTTATAATGTTTTATAGTCCCAAGCCCTTTCAAACGATTATAATAGGCACTCAAAAAATATTTCTTGCTTGCCTACATAGAATCAAAACTGCCAATGAATTTTGGTCACTGAAATTAAAAAAAGTGTTTTTATCATACAATGACATAGCTCTTTTTCTACTGATTTGCTTCTAAACTCTGTGAAGATAGTCATGGAAATTACTTTTTAAAAAATCAGTTAGTGTTTCTTGTGGTCTCACCATATATTTGCCTTCTCACAAATAAGCAGAAATTGCAAGCTTAGCATCAGTGCTGTCAGATTCCTCTCCATTAGAAGGTAAAGCATATCTTCCTCTCAGGCAGTTTCACCCTACTCCAATCCTAAAGGTGTTGGGGGCAGAGAGAATGTGTTGGCTTCTCTGTAGCTGCCTCAGAAAGGCAGTGAAACCAGAGACCCAAGGGTTCTCGACACTACCTCACAGCACATTATTTAAAGGGGGGCAATAAGGTGTCTGGAACATTTGTAAGTGGTTGCTTTCTTTTTAGCCCCTCAAGGGGTCCAGAACAATACCTGGTTCTCCATGGTTTCACATCTAGTTTGAAAAGTTAGAGGTTTTTTCTTTCAATATCTCTATGTGGCCACTTTTGCCATTATTTTTTTTTTATCTTTTTCTAGCTTCATTTTTTCACTGAGGTCCTCTAGGATGAAATAAAACAATCAATATTTTAATGAGCAAAATACAAGTAAATGTGGATTCTAAGACTTGAAATGAAGACAGACATCTCCCATGAGAGATCAGGACATGGTGAGTTCATGAAGTTGCTTCGTATATTTGGCGTCCTCTTTCTGGTAGCCTTTCCCACACACCAGACCAGTGCTTTCTCCCCTTAACTCTCCTGCCATATATCTGCTATTTTCTGAACCTCTCAGGAGGTTTTTGTTTATTAGTTTAAATGGGAATCTGCCAGTAAATACTTAGAAATTGAAAATTTCCTTTTCCTTTAATCACGAATCAGTATGACACTGCCCTGTATCCTCAGCCCTTCCGCATCCCTGGCTAACTCATATAATGAACACATTCCTAGAAATGATGTTGATATATTAGTGCAATGACACATGAACTGCTTTATGGAACTCTTCCCTGCACTCATGTATCTAAGCATGAAGCTCAGAGAGAATCATTTTGGGTAAGGGTTTAACTCCTTTTTCCTCTTGGGCCCTACCTCAGCCACTAGCCCATGGATCTGTCCTGTAATAGAATAAAAGAAGAACTACAGCTCAGCCAAATCTAGGTAAACCAGCAGGGAAACTCTGTGCTGAAGCAATACAGTGTGGACAATCTGTATATGTACAGAGAAAATAAACTTATTTGTTCATTATATTTGTGAATGCCTTTAAAGAATTTATTCATAAACTTGTGAATTTGTCTTTCTCTGCAAATTAGTCATTGCTTTTCTCTTCTCTGGGTAACATCCATTAGCACAAACTTCTATTCATGCATTCCCAATTTAATATTAGAAACTGTGATTTCTAATTTGTGTCTTTCTGATATTGTATGTGTCTTCCTTCTACTTCTACTCATCGACTCACGGAGTTTTAAAGTTTGAAAGAATCTATAGGCCATAGATTTCAATCTCCTCCTTTCATAAAGCAGAACAGTGTTTTGTTTTTTCAAAAATTCACCTAATATTCAAATAGCATCTGGTAAAAGCTGGTGGAACCAGTGCTAGGTCCAGCACAATTACTTGATGTTATTAACTTTTGAAGTATGTCTTCCTTAAGCAGTTGCCTTTAATGATTCCATATATCACAATATCTCGAATATTTGAATAACTTTCAGCTTCTCATCCTTCTAAAATTTATAGGTTATTGCAAATATTAATGGAAAAGAACTCCAAACGTGGTTATGAACTTGGTCTAAGGCAAAGTGATCTACATATTCATGCTGGCTTTGATAGCCTGGTGTGTCTCCAGCACAGAGTAAACAGACAGACAGAGGAGACCATTACCCCAGCTGCTGCATTTAGCAGGGTGGTATCTAATACATTGGAGACGCTTTGCCAAGTTTCGGCCTGTTAAAATAATTCATAATGGTATCAAGGTCAGTGAAAGCTGGGACTATTTGTTCTGTGGATACCAGACATGCAAGGTAAACCTCCTAGGAGACTATTACAAACCATCAACCAAACACCCGCTAAGGATGTAAATTTTTATTCTCTCTGTAAATCTTCAGCTTACATCTCTCAGGGCAACTTCTGCCCATTCATACCCAACACTCTGACGCAGTCCTTGTACAGACTTCAGCAAAGAGTATTTACTATGTAATTTACAGAGCCGCTCAGGGCTTAGATCTGCCTTGGAGATCTAGAGGTGGAAAATAAATATTTCATCTATTATTTACCTAGAAGATGACAGAATCTAATGTCCATTTCTCCTCTTCCTCTACTTCTCCTCCTCCTTTTTATCCTTCTTCCCCTCCTCCTCCTGCTCCTGCTTTTTCTTTCCCTTCCCTCTTCTTCTTCATCACATTTTCTTGTTTTTAACTCACAAATATAATTTTTATACATTTATGATGTATAACATGATGTTCCTAAATATAAATACACTGTAAAGTGACTAAATCAAGCTAATGAACAGATGCATTACCTCACATACTCATCATTTATACACAGTGAGAACACTTAAAATCTACTCTCTCAGTAATTTTCAAATATGTCACACGTTAAAAATAATTATAGTTACTATGTTATATGATTGATCTTTTGACTTTATTCCTCCTGTATAAGTGAAATTTTGCATTCATTGAACAATGTCTTCCCAAATATCCAGCTCTGGTAACTACCATTTTACTCTTTTATATAGGACTTTTCTACATTCCACCTGTAAGTGAGGCCATTTAATATTTGTCATTTTGTGGCTTATTTCATGTAACGTAATTTCTTCAGTGTTAATTGATTCACAAATGACAGTGTTTCTTTGTTTTTAAGCTTGAGTAATGTTCCATTGTGTGTGTGTATTACATTTTCGTTATCCATCCATTCACTGATGAAGACATAGGTTGATTGTATTCCTTGCCTCTAGTGAATAATGCTTCAATGTACATGGGAGTGTCATATTTTATGTTCGGTTTTCATTTTATTTGAATATATAGTCAATAGTGGGATTCCTGAACCACATGGTACTTCTATATTTAACTTTTTGAAGAACTTCCATACTATGTTTTCTACAATGACTATGCATTTACATTTTTATGAAGAATGTACAAGATTTTTTCAATAAATAATATTGGAAAAACTGGGTATTTATATTCAGAAGAAAGGAACTAGGCCCTTATTTCATACCATACACAAAATCCAATTCAAAACAGGTCAAAGACTTAACCAGAACAGTGAGCACTATAAAACTACTAGAAGAAAGCACAAGGGGAAATGTTCACAGTGTTGCTTGGACAACTATTTTTTGGGCTATGACCAAAAAAGCATAATCAACAAGAACAAAAGTATATACATATGATTACCTGAAACTAAAGAGTTATTGGATAGCAAACAAAGTAATCAAGAGTGAAAAGACAATCTATGGAAAGGGAAGAAATATTTGTAAGCTGTATATCTAATAAGGGTTAATTTACAAAATATGTAAGTAATTCACACAACTCCATAGAAAAGTATAAATAACCAAGTTTTAAAAATGTACAAAGAACTACTATAACCTTTATCAAAGATAGACATGATATGGCCAACGGATGTGTGAAATAATGCTTAGCTTCATGAAAAATCAGAGAAAAGAAAACCTAAAGCCACAGAAAGACATCACATCATACCTGTTAGAATGACTATTGTAAAAAAGGGAAAAGATAACTAGTATTGGCAAGGATATGGAGAAAAAGGAACCACTGTGCACTGTTCAAGTGTTCTTATTGATCCTAGGTTCAAAGTCAATGATGGGATAATAAAGAGCATATGTACCAAAAAGTGTTATCTAATATCCTTAAATAGATTTATTTTTGTATCTTTATAAATAGGAGAAAAATTAAGGTCATTCAATAAACTTCCTGGAATATACCTTTGTTCCAGAGGCTGTTTCTTCAGGGTTGTACTCATTATAAAAGCTTTCAACTAAAATGTAATCATTAGAAATTTAACAAGCATCTAACCTTACATAGTTCATAGGGAAATGAGAACATGTGACTACTTTGTGGTATTATCACATACATATACTACAATATGATGGAGTTTTCTATCGAATCGTCTTTTTGCATGGATCCATATGCATGACAGTAAGTTATCTGCGGGGAGAATCAGGAAAGAGTGAACAGCATTGGAAAAATGCTGCTACCTGTCCCTGACCAGTTTTATACATAGAACAAGTCAACTATTCCTAACAATACATAGTTGTTTAAAGAATTGTTCTTGTGTTAAGCCTTGTGAGATCAAAAGACCTTCATGTGACAAAGTTAAACATGGAGCTGAGATTTGAAAAGCTAAGCCGACCCATTCTGTTTTGTTATGTGGGCACAATGAGTAGTAGATGAATTGTAGCAGTACTGACTGAACTTAAGCATTTTGCATGTTGGAGGTAGAGACGTACATCAAGAGGAAAGTAGCAGTGCTGAGGCCCTGTCTCGACTACAAGCAAGTAGAGTATATGCTCACAGGGCAAGGGGAGAATTTCAGAAGGGTGTTTGTCAGTATTTGAAGTCATCTTTGTGAACTCCCCAAAATAACTGCAGTGGGCCATGTATCCATGACCACATTTATAATCCACAGACAGTATAAGAGACCTTGACAAATTGTTCTCAATTATTCCAGTCCTCATTCTTCTCTCCCTTGGCCAGTGCCTAGAATCTATATCACGCTCGGTGACATTTGGCATATGCTATCATATTGCATTTCAGTTGTCTCCTATGTATATAACTTCTCAAATCATCTTTTAAGATGCTATTTTAAATTTAATGTTTAGGTAAATCATGCATTACATTGTACGAGCTCATAAGATCAAAAAACAAATACTGAAAATTAATCCTTCACTTCCTCCTCTTTACCTCTACAGAGGTGTCTACTATAATCACTTTCTTATGTACCCCTACAAAATGTTGACCTTACCACCTCCATTGAGGGCACAGTTCATGTATCATATTCCTTAGAAAGGGTCCTGGCACATCCATGTGTTAAGCAAACAGTACTTGCCAGAATCCTGGAATCCCAGAGTTGATAAAGTTGCACAGGGGACCGTCCTGAGCCCATTCCTGGTCATACACATGACCACTCACTCTAGCCATTTTTGAGCCTAAAGAGTTAGCTCTCCTGGGGAATTTAAGATAAATGACATTATGGAGAGTATCAGATCTTGAAAAAAGGAAGCTGGGCTCTGGCATTCTACACTGTGCAAAGACAAATGCTTTGCAGTTTGTATTGAAAGCACTCCTTATGATCAGGAGATTTGGCAAGTCACCCAGAATTCTTAACTTTCCCACCATGGCAGAAATCTCATTACGTATAACCTTTTAAATGGAACCAGAGAAACATTTTCAACTTGACTCTCATTGAACACAATCTCTACTTGGAAGAGCAGTCCAAATGGAGATAAAATGTATATTATTTTTACATTAGACATGTCATGCCAAAAGCATTGTTCCAGTATACACTATTTTCTTTAATTCAAGATCCAAATCCCTCTCTCTCTCTTTTCTTCCCTCCATCCCTCCCTCTCTTTTGCTCTCCCCCAACTCGCTCCCCACTCCCACCACATGCATTCCTGAGGCTTTTACATATACTAGCTGTGCAATAATTCCTACAAGTATGGCCCCAGGATATGAGGGAGGGGTGGATTGTTTGATATAATCACAGCAAATGTGGTTAATTTTAGTTCTTGTGTCTGGTGGGCCTACAGGGCTGGTGTACTTAAAAACATGTATGTCCAACTCAAGATGTTCTATGGATATGGTTTATGGGGTTTTTCTGTAAGTCTATCTTGTCTACCACCTCGGATTATTATACTCATTGCAATTACTATTTCATTAGGATTTCTTGCCCAGGGTTTGAGCTGACCTCCCTGCTGCTGCATTCTTTCACTGTAAGTCTTAAAAACGAATCCCTCTACCCCCATCTGACGAGTGATATTGTAGGAACTTTATTAACCTTCTCATGCACTGAGCAGTCATATTTTCTCATGCATCTGCAGTCATATTTTCTCATAATTAGACTCCACCATGACTCTGCTGCTTTCCTTTGCACTCTTCTCAAAACTTCAGTTTCATTAAATATATTTTCTTCTCATATAAACCCTTAGAAATTTATACCTCTTGACCCCATTCATTGTATGTGGAAGTTTCACATGACCCTTCTGCTTTACCTACTTACACTCTGCCCATGTCAATGAAAAATACTAAGTTCCATCACTAGCATGGCTCTGTAAGGCAAAGATTTCTTATGTCTAAACCAGATTATGCCAAATTATTCTTTCTCAGGCCAGTAGAACGTTGAAAGAGAAAAGCAAATAGAGGAGAGAGGTTAGGTACAAACGTACTGTTGCCAACTTTCTATTTTGCCTCTGTGAAAGTAACAAAAAGTACATTTTAATATGGAGAAAATAGCAAGGTTAAAAGGCAGTCAAGTCCAACAAATTTACCTTTGTATACAGTCTGGTTTATTTTTCTACCTTTTTGACTTTTACTGTGGGCTAGTAAGTACTGTAACATTGCCTCCCGTATATCTTTAAAGCACAATTTGGGAATCACTGTTTTAACTAACGGACCATGTAGTACTGATAAAGGGGGGATGGGTCTTGAATGAGCCAAGAGAGATTACAACATCACACTCATGCAAGTCTCAAAATCTTTCAATATAGAAAGTTGGGTAAAAAAAATTTTCCATTTGCAGACATCTGTGAGATGAAGTGAATGACATGTTTTGCATCCTTGGCTTTGTAGAAAATCTGCAGTCTGTATGTACATAACAAGATGAATCTCATCCCCTCTGTCTTGCTCCTTTTTAGCACGCTCCCCCACACAATAGCATCATGTTTTGTCAACTGTCCCCAGTCACCAGTCTTTCTCTTTATTCCTATGTTATTCTTTTTTTTTTTTTTTTTTTTTTTATGTGGGTACCGGGAGTCAACCTCAGGACCTCGTGCTTGCCAGCAGGTGCTTGTGCCGCTGAGCGATATCACCGGCCCTTTTTTTCATTTATGTGGGTTCAGGGAGTCAAACTCAGGACCTCGCGCTTGCCAGGCAGGCACTTATGCCTCTGAGCTATCTCACCGGCCCTCCTATGTTATTCTTATCAAGCCATAATTTATATTGTACAATCAGACATGTTTATTATTTTGACAAAAATTATGGTCACAGATAGATATCAAATTCATATTTCATCTCTCTGGAGAAAGAAATGTCTGGCAGAACACAAAAAATTATTCTGTCATTTTCCTTCGAAACATAGAAAACCTAATTGAGAAAGTGAAAAACAAAGAAGAAAAGAAAAAAAAAAGAAGCATATGTCAAATCTCAGTAACAATTATAAAAGGAAAAGAGGTAAAAATAATTTTGAAGGTTTAACATGAAAGAGTTTATTGTCATAGTAAAAGAAGCAAGTAGACAAATAAAGGCAAGATAACTTCTCTGTGTTGTAGTGGAAGAACAGGGTGATTCAGAGAGGCATGATATTACTGAAAATACTGTCCAAGAAATGCCTAGAATATTCAGGAATATGAGGGATTTGGTATCTCTTTACAAAAGACTTTCGCATTTTCTAATCCAGTGTTATGGGTCATCCTGAATTGGACTGTCAAAGGCTTTTTCTACTGTAAGTATCAGAACGCCAGCTCACTATATTGTCACACGATCCCCTGCACCCAGAGAGTCACAAAATCCCCCATAGCCTGGATGTCACAGACAGGATGACATGTTGATCATGATCGATATTGTCATATTGATCAACAATAGGAAACCTTTCATTTTCAGAATAGAAATTCAGTAATATCGTCAAAATACCTAAATTCTGAACCTATTGTTTTCTTTCTTTTTCCTTTTTTTTTTTTTTTTTTTGAGACAGGGTCTCACTATACATTTCAAACTGCCTCGAACTCACTATGTAGACCAGGCTGGCCTCGAACTCATGTTGCTTCCCCTGCTTCGGCCTCCAGAGTGCTGGGATTACAGGCGTGTGCTACCACACCCAGAATATGGTTTTATTTCTACATTTTTCTATCTAGCCTTTGTGCTCTTGAATATATACATTTGCTATTCAATTAATAATCACAAAAGACCCATGAGAGACAGGATTATGTTTCCAAAGACTATATTCACAAAATCTATTAGCTCTAATACACGAATTCAGCTACATTGTAGGATATAAAATTAACACACTAAAGTCAGTTATGGTGCTATACACTAGCAGTGAATATTCCAGAACAGAATTTAAGAAAACAATTGCATTTATAAAAGCATTCAAAGAGAACAATATACCAGAGAATAAATTGAACCAAGGTGGTCAAATATTTGTACAATGAAAGCTACAAAAAAAAAAAAGTACAAAGAAAAGTGTTGATTAAAATTACAGTAAGTCTAAATGAATGCAAAGATATTTGTGCTCATGGGTTGGAAGACTTCATATTACAATGTCAAAACTACCCCAAGCAACAAAAGATACGACAAAATATCAAAATTCCAACGGCATGTTAAATGAGAATTAGAGAACAAAATCCCCAAATTCATATGGAATTGTGAGTTTCTAGATCAGAAAGAAGAAGCTAAGCAAACTAGCGTTTTAGCATGATCTCCGGTAGATGATTCTGATGCATCCTCTAATTTGAGAACAACTAGTCATTCTATAATCTAGCCCATCTTTATCTTTGGTGGGCATGCAGTTATCTGGTAATCTCTTTAAAGTTCTAATTCAGATTTAGAACTTGTAGTACAGAGCCTGAGATTTTACATTTCAAATTAGGGTTTCAAGTAATAGAGTATTTTTAAAATAACTCCCCAGGAATTTCAATGTGCAGCCAAGGTTAAGAGCTACCAGTCTAGACTGAGAAACAGATACTAAGCTAATAATAGCACAATTAATCAGTTGTTCACAATTGGTAAGGAATTTTTACTCTTGTCTCTAGAATTTTGTAATCAACATTTGGATCAGAGTTGAGAGCTCCCTTAAACAATGTGTTCATGTTTTGGATTAACATGTAGAATGAAGATTTGTATAGTATCTGGCCTAGAAGTTTATAATCTAATGGATACATTTAGAAAATGGACATGGAGTGCTAAATTGTAAGGCATTAGAATGGACCAGATTGCCTAACTGTGGTGGAAAGAGAGTCAGCACACACCCCAGGCAGTTTTTACCGTTTGATTGGTTGGTGAGTTATTCATATATGGTAACCACAACAGGAGTTTGTAAGCAAATTATAGGATACCAAAATTGGAAATTGTTTTATACAGTATTGGATTTAAAAGATTTGCTCTGTTGTACTCTTGGGTGGGAGACGAAGGACTTGTTGATGCATAAGTGCAGCTGGAGAAGAGGAAAGAATGTAGAAGACAAAAAGAATGGAGAAAAGGAAGACAGGCAAGAGAGTGAAAGCCTAGTTCCCACCTACCATTTTGCCTAGGAGAGGGCGTGCTTGCTGATATCTGCTTAAAGTATGATTTCTTTGCCAACCAAAAGAAAGTTTAAATGTATTTATGAGTGTAGGCACATTTTAAATATACATAATAAATATAAACATACATTAAATGTTATATATATATACACATATTGCAATTACCTCAATTTACATATGGTGTAATAATTATTACAGACTAGGGAATTTCAGCCTCAGCCACACATTCTACCACTCGTAGAACATTTAAAACATATTGGAACCTATGTTCCAAGCTAAGATACTTGGTCTGGGTTGTGCCTAGACATAGTAGGGTTTTACACATTCCTCAGCTAATTCTCATGTGCAGCCATGGAAAAGAACCCCTAGCAGAAACCGTTGTATGATCAGGAAAGTGAGCGGCTGTGGTTGAAGAAGTCTTCTCAGATATGAGGGAAACCACTCAACTTCAAAGACCAAAGGATGCAGAAGGGACAGGGAAAGGAAAAGATCCCCAAAAAGTGCCTTCAGAACACAGATACTGATCTGGCAACACATGAAATTCACTTGAGGCTAGAGCTAGTGGGCCTGACCAAAGTGGGACAATAGTACAGGGCAGAAAGACAGAGCAGGTAGAAAGAGCTGGTTGGTTAAACAGCCTTTTGCAATTTCAGCCATGATGCCACATTCTTCTGAAGCCTGGGCTGTGAAGTGAGTGGAGTAACTGCTCTATGTTGGGACCTCTGATTTCCACTTTCATACTGTGTTTAAGAAAGAGCCAGGCTCATGCAGATGACTTTACTCTGGTATTTACAGTGATTTAAAGACTTGGAATAAGCACAAGACTTTAGTTTCCTGTCTGGCATTTTTTGTGAGTGTGACATTCATTTTGAGATCCAAAAAGAAAAACAAACTAATAGGAGCTATAAATTAAACTCTCCCAGAAAACTGATTTGAAAGGAGCATATAACCGATAAATATGTCAAGATACAAACATTATTTCTTTGCCTTTTTTGAAATGAAGATACAGAATTTCTTCAGTAATTTCCAAAATTAGAGTAAAGCTAATTTCTCCTTATTATGAGTTTCAGTAATCTACAGGAGCATACACAGAATGAAAATTAAGAGGTGATAGGGAATCAGAAAATTTTGGGAAGCCTAGCAATATTTCATATATGTGTATATATATACACATTCATGTACATACACTCTAAAGTATGAAATATTTGACAGAGAAAATTTACCTTTATATTATTTCATGCATTTATAGATTTTATTTCTAAACTAGAGCCTTTGAACCTTTTAAACTCTTTCAAGATCACAATGGAAACAGGAAGATCATATTAATGAGTTATTTTCAATATTTCAAAAATTCTAACAGAAATCATATGTTTACTCATAATGGAACTATAAAAGATACATCAATTTTAGTTACTTTGCTTTTGGTTGGAAAATCAAACATGGTCTAAACAGTGTTCAAACAGTGCATCTGGTTATCCTTTGAGTCTTCAAGGTAAATTAGAAGTTCTGATTAATTGATGATGACATCTCAGATAAATAGGGTTTATGGAAATCAAATAAAAAATGTCATTAGTACCTAAAAAGTTTGGGAAAAGGCTGTAAATACATGTATCTCTTTTAATTTTTTTATGGAAAAGGATGAATTATAAAGATTAAACATAGATTTTACTTTGAAATTCAGTCATCTTTGGAAATTGGAGATAGCTTTGTTACCACCCAATAACACTTACAAATGTGTACTGTAGAGCATGTGAAAATGAAGGCTTTGGAGTAATTATGTGATGGTCACAGAATGATGGAGCCCTGGGAAATTCGCCATAGAAGATAGCCATGGACCTCCTAGGCCTGCTGGAAATGTCTATAACAAACCCCCTTCTGCAGTATTATTTATTTATCCATCCTCTCATTCATTGTTAATACATTCAGCTCCTCCTAGAATCATCAGTCCGTTGTGGGTACATCACACTCTTCAGTCCTACTGACATGAATTATTGGAACTTAAGGAGAGGACAGTTGGCTAGAGCAAGGCTGGGGTTGACTCCTAGATGAAATGAGAGACTGGGGAAGCAATCAGAGTTGGAATTCATTCATGGAGTCAAAAAGTTTGGATTCACCAGAAAAGATAAAAAAAAATTCCAGGTCCTGGAACTCGTATATCTCAATTTGACTATCAGTATCATTAATGCCAATTAATTTTTTTGCTGCTCCAAAGCTACTTATTATGAACAAAATTTATCTTAAACTTTGGATGGAACTGGGTCTAAAATTGTTGGTGAAACCAAAATCTGTGCCATTGCAGTTTGACGTGAACACTGAAACATTGGGGGAAATCGTGTGGGGGTGGAGTGAAGCATCTACAGTGTTAGCTTTGTGCTGTACAGAAAGTAATTTTAGCTATGTGACTGGAGATGGGATTTAGTTGAACTAAAAGCTTTCTGGAACTTCATGTACTTTATCCATTAAAGATAGAAAAATAAGATTGAATCATTCATTAGTCCCAAACCAGACACATGTTGAACTTTCAATAAATGTAGATTGTTATCACATAGTTGTGAATTTATTTAGAAGAGTTTTATCAGATTAAGTATATAAGCTCTGCAAACAAAATTTTCCAGTTCTGGGCATCAAATCTATTAAAAATGTGATGAGCTTCTTAAACAGTAAAATAGTATACTGTTTGTCTGCTAGAGTCTACTAAGTCATGAAAATAGCCATGGATATTTAAAAGATATTTGTAACAGCAATTAAAAAAATTTGTTTGAGGGCCGGTGAGATGGCTCAGTGGTGTAAGCGCCTGCCTTGCAAGCGCGAGGGCCCGAGTTCAACTCCCGGATCCCACATACGAAAAAGGGGCCGGTGATATCGCTCAGCGGCACGGGCGCCTGCTGGCGCGCGAGGTCCTGAGGTCGACCCCCGGTACCCACAAAAAAAAAAAAAATTTTGTTTGAGATATAATGGTACTTGAATGTTAGATTAATTAATCAGAAGTTTTATTCCTTGGGCATTTTAATTATTAGAGTTTTAGCTCATATAGATAATCTGTATTTAATAATGCTCTGAAATAAAGGTAAACAGGATTTTATTTTTACTGTGGGAAAAGGCAAAGTAGTTGATAGAGACATGAGATTAGGTATTAATTATGTGAGTAAATTCTTCAGTGTAGCATTCAGTGTATCTCCTATTTGCTAAGACACATGAGGAAATTATGAATTCTCTGTCTCATCAGGTATTTAATGAAACTGGGAACATATTTCATTCACAGCCGTGAGTATTCGCAGAGGGGTCTGTGAGAGTTTGTGCTGATGCGCAATGCCTTTCCGGAGACCGGCCCAGCATCTTTCCCCCAACTTGCAACAGTGGCTTCTTCAGGACTGCAGAACCAGTAGCCAAGCACCAAAGCAGACAGACATGAGGCCCGGTTTATAACTTTGCAGTGAGAGTCTGATGATTTCCTACTATCTTTTGAACTTTTATCCTTGAAGAAAACTCAGTGGATGCAACCTCCTATATTTCTCTCCCTTAGTGATTTACTCACCACCTCCAACATAGGACAAATGGGAATGGCCAGAAATATAAGGAAGTAGAGCTTATCTAACACCCCATAAAAGAGAAATGCAAACAAATAAATGGATAAAACCATTTTCCTCCATTGAAGAAATGAAGAAAACAGAAGCTCTGGGACTAACAAGAGCCATGCCAGGTGAAGGTCATTCCTTAGATCTCTTTGCTTTGGCTTTAAAAGCTGTGTTTAATTGTTAGTCATGATGCACTGCGGGCAGAACAGTTAGTTGTATCTATATTAGATCTAAGCTGTAATTATTTGTTACATTAATCATGACTAGAGTGAGAATTTAATTAGTTACAAGCATTAAGTGAATTTTTCTGTAGCAACGAAAAATGTTTTCTGTGTTTGGTGCATCTGATTAAAGAGGGGCCACCACATCTGTGTAGTAAGCTGAAAGGGGCTCCACCCTCAAGTTTGCCATCTATTAACAAAAAGATCTGGATCCAGGTGATTTCAGATTACTGCACTGATGCTTCATATACAAATGGAAAATCTGTGCAGGGCTCTCAGGACAGGTAAAGGAGTACCTTGTATGTCACATTTTACCTCATAATTCAGAAGGATCATTCGATAACAATTTTACCCAACTCCTATTTGTTCCTCTTATTTTCTCTCCATCTCTGTTTTTATGACAGAAAAGATGTAACCAGAAAAATCCCAGGGAATGGGAAAGGAGATTCTCAGAGAGAAGTCCACATGGAATTATACTAGTATTTATCTCTGTGATATGTTTTGAAAGGAATTGAAAGTTTGGTGTTCATCTAGTCACACACGACTAATGCCCAATGCCTCAAAGCTCTGCAATCTGTAGTCTTTTAAAATTAGAGAAATAGGGGCCGGTGAGATGGCTCAGCGGCATAAGCACCTGCCTTGCAAGCGCGAGGGCCCGAGTTCGACTCCTGGATTCCACATACGAAAAAGGGGCCGGTGATATCGCTCAGCGGCACGGGTGCCTGTTGGCGCGCGAGGTCCTGAGGTCGACCCCCCGGTACCCACAAAAAAAAAAAAATAAATAAAATAAAATTAGAGAAATAAAAGTTTTTGGGGAGTACACAGAAGAGGAAACAAAGCATAAATGTGGTGGCTGTGATAGTGTGGGCCACAACTTTGATAATGTGACACATTTAATGAGTCACATACTTAGAGCTGTTATTGCCCCAAACAGCTCTACCCTGCTGATGCGAATGAAAACTTTTAGACAAACTCAGCGTTCTTTTGCTCATTACACTGACCTGTCAGAAATGACAACTTGGCCCAGTCTGGTTATTCCATGCTGACAAGGTACCAGTCAGGCTTTGCAGCAATAATGTCAGCTTTTAAAGGTGCAATGTACTTAAGGAAGCTCATTTCTATGATTTGGCCAAAAAGAGCCATTTTCCTTGTCAGTGGTGAGGAATGCCTTAGTTTTCTTTAAATTAGGAGTCGTTTTCATGGAGATTGTTCCTGGGAAAATCTGCAGAAGGGAGAGAAGCTATTTTACGACAGTTTTAAAATAATTTAGCCTACCGAGCAGTGGTGTGATTACCCAGTGTGTTGAAGACAGGCATGCATTCTCTGCTCTGACCAGAGCATATTTTAAAACTACCAATAATGCAACAAATAAAACCTCAATTTTGTCATGATCAGTATGCATCATGCACTGCAAGCAGAGGACAGTGTGCTAAAAAGTTTTTCCTATATAGTTTAGAGACTCAAAATGCAGAATCTGGAGCAAGATGAAGGTAACAGTATGACAAGTTACTAAATTCCTGTTACAGAGCTAAATTTCTTTTTAGCTTTTTTCCAAGAAGTAGGAACAGAAAGAATGTTAGTGCTAGAGTTGAGCACTACAAATAAGTCTGGTACAAATGTGAGGAAGTCTAAGGATGAGCTACCAAATTGAAACGAGAGATGGGAAAACATAAACACACTACTTCCTTCTATGACCTTTCCCTTTAATAAAATGTTTCAGTGGAGTCCACCTGTATTCCAAATCCTTGGCAAGACTGGAATTACATTTCCAGTTCAAATCTGAGGCATCTTTACTCCATTATTTCAACATATTACTTCTAAAATTTAATATATCCATGGATAGATAGATAGATGATAGACATAAAGAGTGACAGATAGACAGATAGAGCTGGTTTTGCATCAGTTAGGAGGCTGCCTGAGATATTTGCAAACACTGGTAGATTTAAATCCAACTCTTGGGCCAGTGAGATGGCTCAGCAGCGTAAGCGCCTGCTTGGCAAGCGCGAGGGCCCGAGTTCGACTCCCAGAACCCACATACGAAAAAAGGGCCGGTGATGTCGTTCAGCGGCAAGGGCGCCTGCTGGTGCGCAAGGTCCTGCGGTCGACCCCCGGTACCCACAAAAAAAAAAAAAATCCAACTCTACCATCCATTTGTTTGTTTGTTTGTTTGTTCATTTGTTTTTCTATCTGTTTCAAATTCTCTGGTTTACCATAGCATCACAGAAAATGTCTAATCAATTCCTGCAGAAGATTCCACCAGTAGCTCACCAATGGCTATGGAAGCATCACATTTCCTCTGTTGTCATTTTAAACATCACACGACTCTTTTTTAAAAAAAGAATCCTTCAGGTGGGCATTAAACTGCATTCACATCATACTCAGATTCTAGGTTGCCAAGCACTTCTGACCAAATATTTGTATGTGCCAAAAATGGAGAGGACTCAAAACACCATTCGAATAGCCATACTTTCTTTATTTTTGTTACATTAAGAAAATAAAATCTCCTCAAAACATTCATGATCAAACTATGAGGCAAATTTTTCACAAATACACATCCTGAGATTAAATTTTCTAGATAATGTGTTAGCTTTCTGTCACTGTGACAAAATACCTGATACAGATCAATTTAAAGGAGGAAAGATTTATTTTGGCTCTTAGTTTCATAGTATACAGTCCATGGTCACTTAGCCCCATCTTTGTGGGCCTGTGGTAAGACAGTGTGGTGAAACAAAGCTTCTCAGTTTATGGGCGCCACATAAGAAAGAAAGGCTGGGGACAAGTAGATTTCAAAGGCATGTCCCCACCATCCTACATTTTTTCCACTATGTCTCACCTCCTAAAATTTCCACTACCTTCCAACTGTCTGTTAAGTGAATGGATGGATCCTTGATGAGGTCAGAGCCCTCATGTTCTATCATCTTTCAAAGGCTTTACCTTAGGGTGATGTCGTATTGAAGACTGAATTCTCAACATGTGAGCTTTGAAGGGACATTTCAAATCCAAACCATAATACTGAAGGTATATTTAAATTGAAGAACAAGGTTCTACCATTTATTGAATGCTGTAAAAGCAACTGGACCTAACAATCCATCAATAATATAGTTTATTAAGCAGTTTGTACTCTAGTATATTTAGGATGTTGTTACATCCTAAAACCAAGTAGAAAAAGCTACATTACAGCAGAGGAAATATTAAAGGGAACATGATAATTGATGAGTAGATATGTCCCTATACATGCTTTACACATCTGAGAACTGGAAGAAGTTAGAAATCTTGAATGAGGATAGTGTTAGTATTTCCCTGGAAGGACAAGTAGATCTGTATACACATTTTTAGAAAGATTTTACAAGAAAGAGATACATAAGTAAAACTCACACAATGTGTATTCAAGCAGAGAATGAACTTTAATGGAAAGAATACTCAGAATGCAAAAAAGAAAAAGAAAACTTGTAAGGCAGTGAATAAACAGAGAACGGAGATCAACGAACAATTTTGCTGTAGTTCTCTTCTAATCACTTTGTTTACATTGCTTAAAACACTGACAGCTATGCTTAATTATTTTTACCACATTGTCAATGTAAACCTGTGGTTCTGTGTCTTGACCCATAGTTTAAACTCTCATCATGTGTATCTCTACTCCTTGATTTAACTCTACTTATTTCAGTTTTTTTTTTTTTCCAATACCCATGGAATGCTTAGTGCAGTACTGAATACACTGAATAGTATTGCTAAAGAAAAATTTATGACTTCCATTACTGGGAACCTTGGAATCTAGGTACATGAGCAAGTTCTATGTAAGTGTTAGCCTAAGGAACACAAGTGAAGACAATAATGTCAGGAAACCAATTTCTGAACTCCAGAAGTCATTTTATCTGCTTCATGAAGGATCATGAGTTTAGCCCAAATATTGTTAACAATAATAACGGCACTTTTAAATTAGACGTGGTTGTGCATGCCTGTAATCCCAGCTCTTGGGAGGATGAGGCAGGAGGATTGCTGCAAGTCTGAGGCCAGCGTTGATTACATAATGAGACCCTATGTATATTAATAATAATAATAATCAAATAACATTTATAGCACTTCTTCATATGAGATTTATTAATGAGACATTTTCAAATATTTCCTTTCTGTAGCTTTTCCAACAGGGTTTTACTGGACATCTCTGGCTTTGTTCTACTTGTCCTTACCTGCCTCGAGGAGCACTCTGTGTGTCATGCCTGTCTTACAGGTGTGGAAAGAAGGTCTAAATAGTTCAAAAAAGAGTTTAGGGTCTCAGATCATGGTACATCTCTTTTCTGGATCACATTTAAATTACTCAGCACACCTCCACATCCTTTCTCTCATTTGATCCTTGTAAGTTTATTTTTGTCATAAAGTATATTTACATATTATTCATATTTACATTTCTTCTCTCATCAAATGAAACCAACAGAACTTCCACTGGCATTGCATATCAATTTCTTATAACCCAATACTGTCAAAGTCATTGCTTTTGCTCTCCTGTCTCATTTACACTTTTGCAGTAACAGCTCACAATTCCAGCTCCTTCCTCTGGCTCTTACTAAAGTGTATGCATCAGTGGTTCCCAGACCTTGTCTTCCAAAAATGGTGCTTTCTCTTTTCTTTTAGTTAGAAGTATGACGTCTTCTTCTTACTGGTAATTTGACTACTTTCTCTTTTCTTTATAATTGTTGATACTTGACTTTAGGCATAGTTTTTTAAACAAAGGGTCATTACCTTCTTCTATCTTTAAGTTAAAAATCTCAAATATTAAATATTAAATGACTCCAAATATCATGCTTTGTCATTTTTTTCTCCTCTAGGTGATCCATAAGATGTTCTCAATATTTATCCCAAGGTTTCCTAAGGCCACATATACTAAATTTTCCCCTTGAAGCCTTAGGACCTGATGGTAGCAGACACGATATGGATTAAAGTGCAAAAAAGCCAAATTCCTTGTTTACTATATAGAATAGTATCTAACATTTCTATGTGATTTTCTTTCTATTCTTTATTCTTTTTTGTGTGTGTGGGTACCGGGGGTCGAACTCAGGACCTCGCACGCCAGCAGGCACCCATGCCGCCAAGCGATATTACTGGCCCCTTTTTCGTATGTGGGTGTCAGGAGTCAAACTCAGGACCTTGCGCTTGCCAAGCAGGTGCTTATGCCACTGAGCAATCTCACTGGCGCCTCTATTCTTTATTCTTCATGTTTTATTTTTCAGCTTTTCTTTTTTTTTTTTTTTTTTTTTTTTTTTTTTTGGGTACCGGGGGGACGACCTCAGGACCTCGCGCACCAACAGGCACCCGTGCCGCTGAGCGATATCACCGGCCCCTTTTTCGTATGTGGGTTCCGGGAGTCGAACTCGGGCCCTCGCGCTTGCAAGGCAGGCGCTTAAGCCGCTGAGCCGTCTCACCGGCCCTCAGCTTTTCTTTTTTAAATTTTCTTCAAAAGCATGTCCCAGAAGATCTCATTCATCATACATTTTATATTTTATCTTAATTCCTACATTTACTCTGAAAGGCTAGCATATTCTATTCCCTCTTCACTTTCCCTTCTTCCCTTCCTTTGTCCTATTACCCTTCCTTTTCATCTTCATCTTTCCCTGTTTTCTGTTAGTTTTGCTACTATGGTATCCACCTTTTCCTTCTCCTATCTCCATCGCTTTTCATGGTAATGTAATACGTTCTTCTCCTCCATGCTAGTGATTCTCAACTGATAGCAATTTTGTCTCACAAACGACATTTGGAAATATCTGGAGATATGTGGGGTTGTCCCAACTGGGAATAGTGTTGTATTATACTGAAATCTAATGTTTAATAATCAAGAATGCCGATAAGCATTCTATAATGTAGAATATTTCCCCTCATGGAAGACTAATCTGGTCCAAAATGTCAAAATGCTGAGGTGGAGAAACAACAATACTCCTACAAAGGTTTTATGCATAAAATATGCATCCTGCGCTGATCCTAGCTGATGTCATGTAGTCCTCTTTAAAAATTTTCACTGTACTTTTCTAACATGCACATAGCATCTTTTTTGATGAATGGGTTTGCACACCACATATAAGATAAAAGATTCAATGACAATTTCTTTTTGGCATACATACCATATGGAACATTCTGGAACTGTTTAACTGACACTGGATATTTTTAAACTTACAGCCTATTTTATAAAATGAAATTTTAGCAAGAAAAATATCTACCCAAATAAAGCCTGGATTTTACAAATAAATACTCATTTCCCTTTCTTCTTTTAGTATCTTCCATGACTTGTATTGCGACCAACAGTCAGAAATTTTCCACTTCTTTTTGATCTGCCACTGGACCTATGCAGAGTTCACCACAATTTTTCTCAGTGTCTCTTGCCTCCAATTTCCAACACGTTTTTCCAGGAAATGTACCTGTTGATCTATTTATTTTAATATCTTAGACATTCTGGTCTGTTCACATACAAGTGCAAAAAAAGTATTAAAGAAAATTTTTATGTTCTTTCAGAGATTTTTACCATACCAGTAAATCAGCAACACTTTTGCTTCATCAACAGCGTAATACTTGATTTTCAACTGTTGTTTTAAAATCTCAGATATATTTCCCACTATGAATCCATAGCCACGATTCTTTCTATATACCATTTTCTTACTACAATGAACAAGTAATTTAAGTAATGTTTTAACCTGGTGCTTTATTATATTGAATTCAGTCACTCTTTGTTTGATCACGATTATACTTTCTAACATGTAACAGCTCTGCTTTTGCCTATGTTTTCTCTTTCTGTTTTAATCATTTTTTTTTTTCTTTTTTTGAGGCAGGGTCTCTCTACGTAGTGCAACCTGGCCTTGAACTCACTTGTGTAGCCCAGGCTGGCCTCAAACTTATAGCAATCTTCCTGCCTCAGCCTCCTAAGTGCCGGGATTACAGGTGTGTGCCACCACACCCAGTTTATGTTTTCTCTTTTTATAGACCTTGACAATATCTACATAAATTTTTCACATTCTTCCCTGTTTCCTCTACATCTTTGTTTTATTGATGTCCTCTGCGTAATATTTCTGTTGATTGAAACATTTACTTTATTCAGTAAACCCAATTTTGCCTCTGAAATTTGTAAGCATGTTTCTTTCAGATTCAATATGAATTTATTTAAAAATCTGTATTCTTAAAAATCCAAAAGAATTAAGAAGTGTTATGTACATGTACCAACTCCCCAAGAAGAATGTGATCATTATGTATTGCAAATGTGTACTAATAAAAATTGATATAAAAACCAAGTTACAAGACTGTAACTTTTAGTGTATAATTCAAAATATTATAGAAATGGATATCAACTCATAAAATCATCCCCCTCTTTTTTCTCCCTTAATAACAGAATCCGTCTTCCAAAATGGTACTGAAAATGTCAAATGTGTACAGTTCCATTCTCTCTTATAGCTAAGGATGATTTATAAGTTACTTTTTGATTAAGAGACACAGGAATGTCATTTGAGAAGTTTCTGGAAAAGACCATTCTCTCTAGTAACAAGACAAGTGGTGAGGAGAAGGCATATATTATTCTTTCCTTGGGACGTTGTCTTGTGAGGAAGGGATCTTTGGAACTAAATCTTCCTTGATCAGAGAGATTTAATCACACCTAAAACCAGCAGGGCAAGTAGTGAAAGGCAGGTTGTTGGGAGCATCTTTACATCTCCAAGTCAATGTTTTATGGTGATAATTATGATGTTAGTAATAACTACTAATATTTGGAGAATTTACTCAATGACAAGCACTTTATGCTCTTTGCACATATATGGTTTTATTCTCAACCTAGCCCCATGTGGTGTTTTGGAACTATTTTCCTCTGAAAACAGTAAGGACAAAGGGGTTAAATAGTTTGCCTAAGTCAGTGTCCCCGGTTGAATCTGACCTCCGACAGATTGGCTCCACCATTTAAATTCTTATTAAATGAGCCTTTCCTACCACCCTTGAGGCCACCTACTCCGGACTCCATGGTTTGTTAAATAATTGTGCCCCAGCTATGTAAAACAAGATAATCTAACGTTCTTTTATTGCTAGGTAAAAGTTACTGAATTCACTTGTACTTTAGGCTGATATAGGTGTCACTTTTCCCCTAATGTTGACTGCATAGATTGTACAAATGAGTCCTCTTAAATCTATCTTTTGTGTGTGCCTTCTGCTATTCACTTATTTCTCTGCTGTTCTTTTAGGCACCTTTCATACACTTCATTACACTTGTATTTATTTACTTCATACCTGCTAACTATTCATTTGTATGAGTGTTTGCTATTATTTCCTCATTGATATAGCTTGGACTAACTATCTCTAGGATGAGAGAAGAAGGGGGCTCTGTCTGCCTTCAGTTCCTCTGGTTTTTTAAAATAATTCTATCTCTGACAAACCTGCCTTCCCACCTCTTTTTACTTCATAACCTGGACTTCGTCCTCATTACCCTTGCTCCTATTTTCTAAAATACTACAGTGCTACTTTTAGTAGCACATCATTAGTGAACTGTGGGGACCACCAATGCAGAAAATATCATATTTACTCACTTGTTTGTTTTTACTTGAAGAGCATAAAGTAGAGTATATGCCTGGAAAATATAGCAGACCCCAAAAGCTGATGGGGGCTCAATAAAATAAAGAAACACATAAGTGAATATATTAACAACACCTTGAGCTTTTGCTTCTGCATTAATTTAAGCAGATGCTACCAAGACACTCTCTCTTTTTTCTTTCCTTTCTTTTCTTTTCTTTTCTTTTCCTATCTTCTACAGAGTACTAGAATCTGTCTATTGTCATGATCTTCCTTTGCTATTTCACTTTCTTGTGTAGCTTGGAAAGATGTGTCTTTTTTGTCCCCAGAAGCTATCTGAAGTCCTTGTTACAAATGGCACTTATTCTCTGGACCTAAAACATTTTACCTGATTGTAGCTTTTACTTAAATGACTTCCTGAGCTTCATCAGTAGCTGATCTTTAGATGTCCTCAGTGCAACTATAACTTATCTGTTTTTAAACAAAAAAATGCCCATAGGCACTGCTTCATCCTCAAGTGAATGAACCAAGTCTTTCAGTGGCATGATCGCAAAGCTCTCTAAATACTAGCCGTCCATATTACTTTTGATACTGTCTTGATAATAAATTCAATTTATCTTCTCATCTAATACTCATACCAAATTTCTTGCATCCTGGATTTTGAATTACGGGAAATGTGTCCCTTGGTATATGCAATATAATAAAAAATCAGGGTCCCTACAATGTGGTCTTTTGCAAGGTCCCTGCTCTCATCTCTGACGACACTGTTTGCCACAAAACTTCCCACAAAATAATTCCACTCATTGTGGCAGATGTACGTATATATTCATTTATTTTTCTTCCTTTTTTCCTCTTGTGCAAAAAGATAAATCAAGCCTGCATTCTTCCTTTTTTATTACTGTTATTTGTGGATTATTCCTAATTCTGCTCCAGTTTTCTCCCTTTTCCCAATTTTCAGTGTTTCCCTACTGCTATCCATATTTTTTTACTTTGTAACGATGACTATTATGAATGTCAATTAATGCTGTTTATTAAACACATATGGCATACTTGGTAATCTAACTTGTGCATATGTATTTGTGTGCATCTCTTAATACTCTTAATATAAAATGTACTTTTAAAATGTAAAAACTGAAACACTATTTTAAATGAGTGGCTCAAGATAACATAAGTTAATAATTAGTACATATTAATGATAGTTCCATTTACTTAAGACTTTTGATAAGTCATGTGCTACATGTAAGAATATATGTATTTGTGAATGAATAGATAAATAATGCATATGAGAATTAAGTATTTTATGTATTTTCTTTATTTACTTTGCACACACACACATACATCATAGCAGTGTGGTGAAGTATTACTTTCTCCACTTTTGTAAATGAAAAAACTGAGATTTGGTGATACTAAGGTTTTCCAAAGTCACAGATAATACATGTGAAAAGAGAAATTTTAAACAATGTTTGTTTCCAAAGCTATTTGTGTCATCTGGGTTTTCACTCATGTCCTGAAATATAGCCAAGTCTTGACATCGTTAATATTCCTAAACCGTACCTAAACAGTAACACACACACAGGTCAGCAAGCCCTTCTACGTGTAATATATCTGTATTCTCCAGCATGTAACTCCTGTTCCTACTGATTTTACAGTTTTCTTGGATCCTTTTTATTTTCTCGTTTTTTAATTTAATTAAGTCTATTGGTACAATTTATATATGCATAATGATCACATTCAGTGTAGGGAATTCGTACCTGTTCATGATATAACTTGATTCTTTTTTTTTTCCCGTTTCCTCACCCTCCTTTCATCCCCTCTTGTTTCTTGTTAGCATATGCTCATGAAACACTGCCTTCTGTACATCTATTCTCTTAGATTCGTGTCAGCTTTATTTCCACTCTGTTCCTGCATTGTCTTAGCCTGTGTTACTTACTGAGCACAGTTCACTAGTTACCGGCCACGCACCTGGTTGTTCCTGGCTCGCTGCGCCTGAGGACACTCAAAGGCCTGGTGAGTACTGTGACGCGCTCAGGGCACACAGAGCTGACAGCTGAGGCTGTTCTACAAGCAGGCCTTGATTTCCATCTGGGTCTGGAACCTTAATTCTCAGCTCCACTGTACCTTAACACCCATGGCGCTAAAGCTCTAAAATTCGTCTCAGGAGCAGCTCCACTGTGTAATTCTGAGAACTGCATCAACTATTTTTCCCATGTTTAAAACTCCTCTTTCAAGAGTAACCAGTGATAAATGTATGGTAACCTGAGGCTCCTTTCTCAGTGCTTATTTCAGTTGGTGTTTGTTCCTCCTCTTTGAAGCATCCTTCACTCAGTGCCAGTATCCTTAGCTCTTCTCATCCAAGTCTCTGGCCACGCCTCAGTGTCCTTGGAGAGCTCCACTCATTATCACATGGATATCACCTGGATCACATTTCACTAGGTTCTCCCTCCTTATTCTGCCAGGTTTCTGGGGTGATGTCATTGGCCATCATGTCTTCACCTATCATCCATATGTTAAGAGGATGAAACAAATATTTCTATCTCAGATGTCTCCCAAGATGAAGACCCACGCAGTTCATAGACTGCTGAGGGTTACTTGCATATTTATTAAATACTTCGTATTTGACATACCTGGAAGTCTCATGGAGAAAGCCGCCTTCTCAAACCAGACTCGGTACACAGCCATTACACAGCAGACCTCAAAGGGAGTTTTGTTCAAGCATTCAAACATATCTGGCAGGCCATGATCTTATACATAGCTGTAATAGAGATTTTCTTACCAGGAAAACCTGAAGATATTTTCGTTCAGACTCAATATTTACTACTTTTCCACTCCTAGAAATTCCCCATTTTCTTGCCCTGGGCAGGAACCATAAAACTGCAAGACTCTTCCATTCAGGTTTCCTTCCACAGTGCGATGACCCTATTCTCTGCTGATACATCTGACTCTCAGCAAGTCAGCTATCCCGTGGGGAAAATAGAATGAGGTGAATTGGTACTTTGTCTGGTTTTAGCTTTTTGCTTATGCTACTATAACATGTGATTGAAAGTTTGACCACTGTTCAATTTTGAGTTTGCTAGTGGAATTCTAAAGTTGAAGAAATCACACCAAGCCTCCCAGGTGTATGCTTTGAAGGGACAGGATCTAAGTGGCATGGTAATTATTGTAATGTCTGTTTTCCTAGAAGAGACTTAGAGACACCCTGCTTGCTTCCGGTTTACTCTGGGTGGTGAGGCAGTGGTTATCAGATGGTATACAGTGGAAGTGTTTCTTCCTAAAGTCCAACAGCAAAATTCCAGACTGTGACTCACCTGAGGAGCCACTGTATAGTGATAAAATTTGAAATGTTCAACATTCAGTCTAGTCAAACAGTCTAGAAAGTAAGGCTGATAGGACCAAAATGTTGCAGACTTGAAAATATCCAAATGTGAACTATTACCCAAATGTGAAATAGCAGTCAATATGAAAGCTTCTGTAGGGTTATATTTTCACTAATAGGAGATTCGAGAATTTGGGATTGTTGAGTGCTTGCGATTGTAAACTTATTAGAAATCGATACCTCATTTTACCTGCACATAGATACCGACCATCAATCTATCAGTCTCTCATCATCATTTCTGAGATGGATCTAGCCTTACAGTGTCAGTCATTTAAAATTGTTATTTATTGACATTTATCAGTGAATATCACTGAAGAAAAATATCTGTTTGTAGAGTACATAGTTCTAAAGAAAATTTTGAGTCTAGAATTCTCCTGAAACAACATCCAATGTGATAATCTTTAGGGTGAGGTCTCTCACCTGAACATTGGTGCTCCACCCACCTAGTGCCCTCTGCACCATAACTTATTTCATCTGGGCTTAGGGACACATGGGTGCAGCACTAATGTAGAGATGAGTTTGGAACACACATCCTGGGATCACAAAGTGAGAACAGTAGCTTCTCTCATAGCTCGCACTCCACTTATACTTCTCCACAGGGCCTTTCCAACAGCAGAGTATCTTGTAAGTAGATTTGCTTGTCTGGTATCGCTTCAAAGATATTATCTTAATAATTAGAATTCATATAATTAAAAAGTACAGTGAAGATAGTAAAGATTATTATTATACTGTATCTTTTTATTTCATAAATAGGAAACTGAAAATTCAAAACGGAGAAATGCTTATGAAATGTCACACAATTTGTTTGTAACAGTCTACTCATCAGATTGAACTACCACTCTCCCAATCTCTTCAGGAGGCACTGATTACCCTCATTTCTTTAATGGTTGAATATGTGCTTTTTTTCTTAGAACGAAACTGCTTTTGATTTTTTCCAAAGTTTTCTAAAGTAGTGTCTGTGAGAAAGATATGATAGAAAGATGAAAACATAAAATTACAGAATTACCATCATCACAACCATCCGAGTTACTCGGAATTCCTTGTTATGACATGAAAATGTAGTAATGACATTCAGCTTGGGAATAAGACTGACTGTCTTCAAAGCTTACAGTAATAAGCCAGCCAGCTCCAAACAGCCGAAACTCTTGGACTCGTCTACGATCTGTCTAACCATCTGTCCATCCATCCATTTACCTATGTCCTTAATGCATTTATTTATGAGATGAAATATAGACAAGGGTTTTCGAAGAATCACTAAAGATAACTATTCATGAATTTAACCACTACTCCAAAATAAACTCAACAATAATAAATAACAAGAAATTCTAAGAAACCCCTTCCCAGATACTTCATGGTAAATCTTTAGAACATAAAGACAAAGAGAAGATGAGAGAGAGAGGGAGGGAGGGGGAGAGAGGGAGAGAGAGAATAAGAAAGAATCCCCTTCACTGGGATGAAAACAGGGGATCTCTTATAGAATCCAGAAAATAGGAAAATGAGACATTGAGAAAACGTGATTCTCTCACATCTGACAAATGCTAGGGTTTGTACAGAAGAAATGTGTTCAAAGTTCACAATTTCAACTGTAGGAGCACTAGGTCTGTTTTTCAGCAAGAGCCAGCTGAATGTATGTCGTACTGAGTTGGGAGAGGAGGAGGACCACGGTCATCACTGGCTCTGAGACACTAACGTAACATTTATTCTCTTTTCTCCAGGATTATCACTTCTATCACTTTCCCTTTTCTTGTCTGTGTTATTTTCCTTATCTATTTTTTCCTAATTTTGGATTTTGAATCAATATTTTATGTCTCACGTTACTTTCCTATGTTATTTAGTTTTCAGAGGACTTACTGTCAATTTCTTCTAAATAATGTCAACCAGACATGACTTCTGGTCTTCAAGTCAATGATGTACCAGTGTCACTTTTATCACTGCAAGTAGCATACATCTCAGGTAGCATCGTTTAAAATGTGTATTGCTTCTAATACACATTCTCATTCCAGGAACTTAATGTGCTCCTTCAACTTGCATAAAAAAAAATAAATCTTTTGATGTTACAAAGTGTTTTTAAGCATAGTACCTAACCTGATCCTTATGATCCTACCAGTGAAATTTTTCACCCATTTTATAGGTGGAAATACTGTGACTTAGTCAAATCAAACGATTGTTGCAATTCATATAATCACTGAATTAAAGCTGAAACCTAAACTACTTGAATAAAAACCCCATATACATTTTAATCTATTGCTGAAAGTCTTCTTATTGTACCTGATTTATCTTTAAGAAGTTGGTTTTCCAGGGGATTGTTACTGTATAAAGCCAGAGAAGGGTCTCAGATGATCATGGTAAAGTTTGGTGGATGCTCCAGAAATTAAGAAATGTAACTAGTAATTGTGTTATTACTATGGTTCTCCCCTTCCTGAATTACAAATGCAACAAGCTGATTATTATGATGATACTTCATTCCAGTAAGAACTGAAATAAGACAATGAAATCATGATACTGAGCACTTATATAACACTATTCCTCTTCTGTGCTCTTTATAAACAGTAATTAATTAGAGAAGGGCAACAGAGAGTTCATCTGACTGGGTGATGCACATGTAATAAACCAACTCCTTCAGAATTAAGGTCCAGAGGAAAGTGCTTACTTGAGATCCAGACTAAAATGCACATGAATATTTGTGTGTAGGGAACAGGTATTGAATGTGAAAGCATGTTTTTAAAAAACCAAACCACTCCTTTATTTAATCAGCCTTTGAAAACAGCTGGCTTCCATTTGAATTATAAGGGAATTTAAAATGGGACAGAAAATGAAAATTAGTTAAGGGAAGAGCGGATAAAAAAATAAACTATATGATGAATTCCATTGTAAACAGAGAGTCTTTCAGGTTACAAAAATGATCTGATTATCATAGAAGAAAAATATGCAGCTCATCTGCCTTTGTTACCTTGGGTCTCTTCCTCAAATCTGGTTGTTCATCAAAGTATGTCTTGGACACTGACTGGAGGTATTGACTATCTTCCTAGTGAAGAGTAACATCTTTGCTAGTAACATCTGTGTTAGTCAGCTTTCAATGCTGGGATAAAATATTTAATGTATAAAACTTAATAGAGAAAGGGTTTATTTTGGCTCACAGTTTAAAAATTTCAGTCCACGGTCAGTTGGCCTCATTGCTTGTGGCAAGGCAGAAATACATTGAGAGTGTGTGGTGGGGGGAGTTGATCATCTCATGATAGAGAGGAAATAGAAAGGAGGGAAGGGGCCAGAAAACAGGTATAGTCCCCAAGATCACATTACTGTAGCACACTCGCTTTAAGTAGGTCCCACTTTCTGAGTCTTTATCACCTCCCTATAATGCTATCAAATTATAAATCAATAAATAAATTAGTCCACTGATAAAGTTAGAGCCATTATCCAATCATTTCTGAAAGCTCATCCTTAAACATATGAGCATTTTGGGGGATATCCCATATCTAAACTGTAACAACCATAATAATACAAGCATAACCTTAAAATCACAGTTTATTCTGATTCACTCTGCTCCAAGAGCAGCCATGTGGTCTGGTTGCTGACTCTGGGGCTTTGGATTTAGTGCAGGGTATTCACCCTCACCATGCTCTGTCCCTCAGTACTTGGGGTTTGCAGGCAGGTGTACTTTTCCCTTTGTTTTCAGCTGCTTGACTTTGATGTTATGCATTTGCCTTCTTGGTTCAATCATGGAGGTATCTAGAAGGTTCTTAAACATGGTCTGATTCATGTTGTCAGCTCCCACAATTTGCTAGTCATTAGTAGGGATTCTAATAGAGACAACCTTCATATCAACTGTTACCAAAAAATGGAAGTTTGATCCTGGAGACACTTATCTTTCTTCCTAGGTATGCTTTGCTTCACATCATCCTAATTCAAATCTAGCTCTGCAGGTGACTAGCTATATGATACTGGCAAATCATCTAATTTTCTATTATTCAATTTCTCTCTATAAAACTTAAGGAAGGTCATTTACTCAAGATATTTATTTAAGGCTCTGAATTAAATGTGGAAATACAAAGATGGCAAACTCAGTTTCTCTCTTTGGATGGGAATCCCAGATAAACAAATGCTTATCAAAATGGGCTGTGGCCATTTGGTTTTGGGTAGCATGACATGACACAGTTTTAGGTTTATTCTCTCTCATTAGTATGTTTACTCAGGTTTTTTTTTTTTTTTTTGTTTTTTTTTCTGACTTTACAAGCTGTGCCAAACCTGTGGCCCACTTTTTTTTTTTTTTTCTTTTTTTCTCTTTTGTGAAGAGGAATTATCTTGGGCTAAAAGTACATAATAGCATTAATGCATGTAAGTAGTGATACTCCCTATTGATAGTTTTATTACAACCTTTCAAAAAGTGGGGGGGGCAATGAAAAAGATGGGCTGCAGGTTGGACACTGTTGAGAAATATCAAGCCATAATTTTTAGTATTTGCCAATGGCTCACTAATACATTCCGGCCTGACATCTCCGAATCTGGAGTTGGAAGAGATGGACAGAAGCACGATATCTGTGGTATTTACAAAATATGCAAGTAGCAGACTCCAATAACCATAAAAGCATGGGTGGTGGTAAGATGTGTTCAAACAACTAAGAAGTTAGGATTATGTGTTCTGGGTATCTTTTTACTATGGTTTAAAGTGGAGTTTATTTAATTTTTAAGTTCACTTTTTTTTACTAATGGGTTTGCTTAACAATAGTTTAATAGTCTCAGAAAGTTCCTAAAAATTTAGAAGTTGACTCTTGTGAATAAATATAGATTAACTTCATCACACTTTTGGGGCTACAGAAAACTTTGAGGGTACTAAAACAATTAATTAGCAGTCCACGTAAAGATGAAAGAGAATCTGGGTGTGGTGATACATGGCTGTAATCTGAGGCAAGAGGAAGAAGAAGAAGAAGAAGAGAAAAGAGGAGGAGCAGGAGGAGGAGGAACATGAGGAGGAGGAGGAGGAGGAGGTTTCTCCAATATAAACAATATGAGCAGAAACAAAGAGCATGAAGTCTACTGGCAGCCGCACAGAAAACAGGGCCCGCTGTGTCTCAGACTCATCCCATCACCGAGAAGGATCAGTAGTATGAGGTCTAACAAAGCTACTCTGATACAGTAAGCATTTGGAGTATAAAGGTAACAATGAAAAATACAAAGCAGATTACAAAGATCATTATCACCTGTAACACTGTAATGTAGGATTCACGTCCATCTTGCTCTTTGAACAAAAAAAAAGAAAGAAAGAAAAGAAAAGAGTAAGACAATGTGAACTTCATGACTCATATTAACATAATCTGAAAAGGAGAATGTTTTCTTTTTTTGACTGGAGTGGACACCTAGCTAAGATGCCTCAATTTTGTGGCTTTCAATGAGATGAGGAGGGAGAGAAGAGAGAGAGAGAGAGAGATCTATGAGAAGGACCCAAATTAGAAATTAAGGGAAAGGAAAAAGAAAACTTTTCTAGATAAATAATGATTCCAAGAGGAATAGAGACTATAGTGTATACTCATTAAGTGCTAGAAATTTTTGGTAACTGTTTTTTTTGTGTGTGTGTGTGTGGGTACCAGGGGTCAACCTCAGGACCTCGCACTCCAGCAGGCACCCATGCCGCTGAGCGATATCACTGGCCCGTTTTTTGTATGTGGGTTCCGGGAGTCTAACTCAGGACCTCGCACTTGCCAGGCAGGCGCTTAGGCTGCTGAGCCATCTCACCGGCCGTGTTTTTTTTTTAAAGGTTGGAAACATGTATACCCTCATACACAATTAAAGGTATACATTATTTTAGAAGTCCAGAGAGTACTGAAATTTATATTAAAACTTCTATTGATGGGCTATCTAAAATCCATGCCCTCTACTGATCTTTCTTTTCCACCCACTATAAAGACTAGAAGGTTTTCCCTCCATTCTTGAACATGATAGCAGCTCCATGATCCAGCTCTGGCCTGCAAGGCATAAACAGCGACAGCTCAGGGTGAAGCTGGCATGGGTTTGCCTTCACTTTCTTTGGACCAGAACATGCTATTAGATACTGAGGCAAATGATGTTGCTACCATGAGTGGATGTGAGAAATATCATGTCAAACTCACCCTGACAATGAACTTCCAAACCTATCCCAATAGCTACCTCCCTCTACTTTACATAAAATGAAATTAACAAATCTTCATAATTAAATCACAGTAAACAGGGATTTCTATTCCCAGGAGGTAATTAAGAGACCAGTAGAACACTACTCCTTTAAGTAACACTTAGGATTTAGGTTTAAGCTGTAATTTTGTTGCAAATTAAGCAAGTACTGAAAGTTTGTACATTCACCACTGTGAACCCCTTAGCCACCTCTGTTTGAGTAAATGTCTTAGTCTAGGTTACTGGTTGTAAGTAGAGACAACATTCAAATGAACCCTCGTGGAAAGACTTTTTCAGGAGTCTGCCATATTCTGTCCTTGAATGCAAGGGAGACCATTTGACCAGAGTTCACTGAGGTTGGAACACAGGACCTACTTTCCCTATGACAAAAGATCTCCCATTTCTGCTGCTCTAAGCACCTTCTTCTTTCTTTGCTTTCTCGCTTTGCAAACTTTTTCACCTATCACATGATTCATGTAGTTTAAAGCCAAACCAAACTAAAACAAAACAAAACAACACAACAGAGATGAAAACAATTTGTTTCTGGATAGCTTGTGTGTCATTTTAGTTGTCAAAGCCAAAAACTGTCACCTTAGCTTTACAGAATAGGGTTCCCAATGTCTTAGTTTTCTAGGGCTGCTATAAGAAAATATTGTAGACTAGATGGCTTAAACAATAGAAATTTATCTTCTCATAGTACTAGAGAGGCTAGAAGCCCAAGATTAAGCTGTCAGAAGGATTTGTTTCTTCTGGAACTTCTCTTCTTGGCTCGACAATGTCAGTGTCCTCACTGTGTCCTCACATGGTCTTTCTTTTGTGCATAAATCCTTTGTGCCTCTGATTGTGCCAATTCTCATTTCTTAAAAGATAACACTTTGATTGGATTTGGGCCCAATTCCTTGATGTCATTTTAATTGAATCACCTTTTTAAAAGTATTATCTCCAATTACAGTCATACTTTGAGGTACCGGGGTTCAGAACTATAATACGTAAATTTTAGAGGAATACAATTCCACCCATAACCCAATTTATCTGTGTCCACTTCTGCCTATGTGACATCTTATGACTGAAGTTAGAAGGAGTGTGATATGTAACTAGCAATTACAGGAAGGTAAAAAGGGATTTGAGGCACAAATCAATGAAAAATGCAACTATTGCAAACTTTCTTCTATGTAAAAAATGCTACCCTTGGCAGAGTTAAATACAAGTGTTAATTGGTTGATTAGATAAGTTGGATAAGTTCAGATGACATGTATATAATGTACATATTAAGTGTTCAAATGGACAGTGAATGCTATAATGTAGAGAAGGAAACTTTTTTTTTCAGTTGAATGTACAGAGAAATATTTTAGGAATATCCTATAGAGACAGACCATTGGGTGAAGTTGAGCTGAAAATGAGATTAAATTAGCAAGTACCCAGGAAGAAAAGCACTTTCTATAGGTCTGGAACAGCATTAGGTGAAACTAGGAGTAGAAAGAAAGGAAAACTTGTAGCAATAATAGTTACTGTATCATTTTTGAGATGGGAATTGTGCTGAGAAAAGTGACAGGCAAGTTTGCAAAGATAGCTGTGGAGAAGATTGTCAAAGCTCTAAATATCATTGTAATGTGAGTCTGTTCATGCAGGCCTGCAAGAGTTAAGCTGAACAGTTTTCTGCTGGAATTTCCTGACATCTCCGAGTTGGCCATCTATTCTCTCCTCCTGAATTAATACAGGGTTTGGGGTGACCTGGAAGGTCAACTCTTAAGATAATTAGTACCAAAGATCTGCACTCTTGCCATCCTGCCATTTCAGCCTTCTCACAATCTAGTAATTTTTCATGATAAATTGAATCTAATAACATATTTTTGCAGCCAAGATACATGGTGGATCATTGTCTTGTCACTTTGATAAAATGTTTGGGGTTTTTTCTCTGGTCCAGACTTGATGATAGATCGGTGAAATATCTACAGTTATGGCAAACTAACACAAATATAACAATTTCCTGAAACATGGACTTGGGAAAAATTATTAATTATTTGAGTAAAATAGTCCAGGGATATTTCTTGTGCTTTGTGATTTAAAATTCATTTTGTCGGTGTGTTTCATTTTTTAGGATTTCTTTAAGGATGGGTAGCTGTAGTATTCTCCTTTAAAGATGTAGTAAGATGTGGTCCTTTAAATATGAAGAGGGGAAATTTAAAGAGATGTTAATGAGAGGGGCGACATTGTCTATGCATGGCACCAAACACTTACTTATGACTGCTAATTGGACTCTCCTGCTATTCTTCCCCTGATTCTATATTCTACATAAGTCAGTCCTGCTTGTCTCCAAAGAGCGGGCTAAGTAGCACAGTCCTGGGCACCTAGTAAGTACTCACAAATTTACATGTCATTAATAAAATGCCTTTTGTCTCTACAGTCAAGATACTCACTTTATAATGAATACTAAGTCTTTGTGTGTTCAATGCATATTACCAGAAATTTTACTTTTCCCTCTGAGAATAAATACTTTGGAATTTTTTTTTAAAAAGATATAAATATACTCAAACTATGACTTCATGAATTATTAGAAGACAATCCTCTTTCTGGTCCTTAGTTATAGCCTTATCAATGACCCCGGAAGTATCTTTAATGAGTCTGGTTTTAATCACAATTCTCCTCTCTGATTCATGAGGAATTATTGTTCTGACGAGTATAATAATATTTTCCATATACTTTCATGGATATATACATCAAATGTGCTTTAACACATACTATAGTTCACTTTGGCTAAGTATTTAAATAATTTCCTTTTAAAGTTCATTTAATTATATAGATTCCATATATTTCCCTTCTATCTGTTTAACTTACTGAAGAACCTGGACTCCTGGGCCTCCGGAGCTTTCCCAAGTCTGGGAGTTGCTGATTACACACATGGTGTAGTTCGTCAAGTTTAACAAGTCTTCTATAGTTATTGCAACCTGGCATCTGGGTATAGATATTGAATCATAAGAAGATTCAATCTCCTTGGCAAGACTATAGGCAGTGCTTGGCAATCTATAAGGCAGAGGATGTCTAGTTGTCTCTCTTTTTATAATCTTAGCGAACATTAATGAGTGCATTCATTTCTTAAATGGAAGTTGCAAAATAGAAGTATTCTAATTTTATCATTTGCTTTTGTTTGCAAGTTGCAATACATTTTAAGAAGACATAGTCCCTAAAATATTAATTACTTTTTGCAGTAACATAAGTTCATATAAGAAAGGGTAGATAAATTGTTTTCCTTTCAAGTGTGTTGATTTTTTAGTTTTTAAGGTAATGATTTGGTCCCATATCATTCTTTTAAGGTGATAAATGTTTAAAGTTATCATTAAGAGATCACGTATTTAAGCATATTTGATGAGTTTCATTCCATTGTGCATATTATAATTATCGAAGTGTGCACTATTCCATATCTGGACAATGTTAATTGTCTGAATTCCAAATTACCTTTCCAAGTGGTAACTGGGTCATTGTGACATAAACCTAGTAGTTTTGATACCTTCCTTGCTACTTAGTATTACAAATGATGAAAGGCTTGTGTATATTTGTAGCCCATCTCTTCTTCTCTTCTTACATTTTCTTTGTCATCCTTGATAAAAATTATCAATTTTACTGATTTTCTAAGGCAGATTCTGGTTTTATTAATCTTCTATATTGTTATTCTATTCTTAATTACATTGATTTCTGATCTTTATTTTAACTGGTGGAGCATTCAGTAAGATCAAAGGCTGAACATGAAGGAAACACCCTATTAATAATACATTGGCTATAAGAATAGATGGATAAATAGATAGGTATAATTTATGAATGTTTTTGAGAAGTTTTGTAGTTGTATTTGTGAAGGAAATTGATCTAAAATTTTCATCCCTTCAAATTTCACTGTTTGAATTTAGTATTACTGTAGCACTAACATTATAAAATGAGTTGGGGCAAATTCTATCTTCCTGTTTTTTGAAAGAAATTGTGAAGAATTTATAATATTTATTCTTTAAATAATTTGGAAATGTTCACCAGGTAAGTAATTTGGGCCTAGGGTTTTTTTTTTCTTTTTTTTTGTAAAATTTTAAAACTACTTATTTTTACATATAGGTTATATATTCTGGTTATAGGTTTTTGTGGGTGACTATGTTTAGTTTTTATTTTTAAACATATTGGTCCATTCTAAATTGTCAAATGCATAGAACTTGGGTTGTGTTTTTTTTTTAATAGTGTTCCTTATTATCTCTTAAGTATCCATAGTTATTTAATGGCATCCACTCTTTCATTGATGAGATCAATAATTCTTCTCTTCTTACATTTTCTTTGTCATCTTTGATAAAAATTATCAATTTTACTGATTTTTTAAGGCAGCTTCTGGTTTTATTAATCTTCTATATTGTTATTCTATTCTTAATTACATTGATTTCTGATCTTTATTTTAACTTATTTGCTTTAATTTTCCCTTTTACTTGTAAGTTCTTATGCTAGAATACTATATATTTTATTTTTCAGCTTTTTTCTAACATATCAATTTAAAGTTTTAAAGTTCCATTAAGCACTATTTTAGGTACTATTTAAAACTTAGAAGGTTATTTTTTCATTTTTATTCAGTTCAAAATATTTTCCAAGTACCTTTGAAATGTCTTCTTCAATTAATGGAATATTTGAGAAAGTGGCTAATTTTCAATATATATTTTTATATTTCTATTTTTTTCTCATTGATTTCTAGTTTAAATCCATATTGGTCCAAGAACATGCTTTATATGACCTCAAAGATTTTAAATGTGTTATAGTTTGCTTTATGTCCCAAAACATCTTTATCTTGGTGAATGTTCGATGTACCCTTAGTACAGCTGTATCTTATTTTATTGATGAAAATGGTCTATCGATATCAATGAAATTCAGTTGGTTTGTTGTAATATGGAAGTTACTATAATCTTACTGATTTCTTTTTTCTTTAGTTGTTCTATTATTACTAAGTAGAGGATGTTGAAGTCTTTATAGCTCTGGATTAGTCCTTTTCTCCTTTCAATTCTGTATGCTTTTCTTTTGTACTTGTACTTTTGAAGCTCTATTGTCAGGACCATCAAAATTTAGGCTTGATATGTTTGCTTGATGAATTCACCCTTTTGCAGTATACAACAGTCATGTTTATCAATAGTAACTTTCCTTGTTCTGTAATTTACATCGTTGAACATCCATTTGCTACTCCTATTTTTATCATTGTTATACTGATAACTCAAGTATTAGATTTTTATGTTATTTGCTCACAGGTTTCTGAACATATCTGTTCATTTTTTTCCTCAGTGTATCCTTCTCTCTGTTGTGGAGAATGGGTTTTTATTGATCTATCCTTAAGTTTGTTTATTGTTTAATCTACTATCTCCATAATGCTTTTAAGTCCATTCACTATTTCTTTGTGAATTGGTGCTATTGTCATTTTTTAGGACTAACATTTATTCATATTTACACACTTCATTTCTTTGCAGAAAGGTCTGTCTTTGCATGTCAATCCTTAGTTCTTGGAACATGGCTATCATAGCTTTCTTTGATTACTGCAACAGCTATTCATACTAAGGTTGACTTCTCATATTTGGCTAGTCCCTTGAAAGTTGATGTTTCCTTGTTTATTGTACGCCAAGTGAATTTGGATTATATTCTTGTCATTCTGGATACAATGGATTTGTGAATTTCTTTAAATCATAAGGAGAATTTTTACTGATTTTATTTTCTGAAAGTAAGCAATATATCATTAGTTTTATACTACAAAGCCCAGCTTCTCTTCTGTGAGCTGTGCATTTAGTGGCAATTCAATTTTCAGAACTGATATGGGATGTGTCTGATCTGTGTCCATTCAGCGACTCTTCTGAAACTTGTGAAGTTTTCCAATCTATAGCTTAATTCTAAAGGCATTGTGCATGTTTGAATAAAAATCTTTGTATCCACCAGTCTGAAATGACCCTGTATCATAAAATGAAATTCTAAGGAATTGCTGTTATAAAATGCATATTGTCTGTGATCTCTCAATGCTTCTTAATCTCTTGGATCACACTTCAGAGTGGACTGGTCAGGAATATATGGCTAGAGTGTCTCTTCTCCTACCTCTCTCAACATTAAGGATCAAGTGGTAGAAGGACATTGAAGCAATTGGACTTCACTCTCACTTTTGTGCCACAGGTTCTTGAGGAGAAATCCTTTCTCAGGGGCTTCCATGCTTACTTGGAACAGTTACTATGGCCACTACTTTAGCATGGTCCATTACTGTTGCTATAAGAATATATTGGACACATAAAACCAGAGAATTAAAACCACAAAAATGGTACTTTTCTCACTCTCACTAAGCACTTAAGTGTAATTTCAATGGTCTTCAGACTAGAAGGAAGATATTCTTGATATTTTTTTTTTATCTGTACCTGATGGCCACTAACAGGTTTGAGGTTTCCAGTGAGAGTAGACCAGGTCATCCTACAACCAAAATATAAAATAAATTAAACCAAAGAATTTAGCACCGGTCTACTGGCACTCTGGATATCAGTTGTCTTAATTCACATGATACTGTTTACTTTTAAAGCCTTCACAGGTGTGCCATTTATTTTATCTAGGTTTTATAGCTGCAATCAGTGGGTCAGGGTTTTATCTGCTTATTCCATCATGATGAAGACAAGTCTTCATTTTTCTTGTTTTTTAGTTTTCTTCCTCATTGCACCTTATCTTTCTCTTAATACATTGTCTGTTATGTTTATTCTCTTAAAGTCCATTCTAAATTAGGATTCATATATGAAATGACAGCTTGATTTTAGTTAAAATTCTTTACTCTGCTATGACATATTATTTCTAATTTTTATTATTAAAATTATTTTCAAATATTATTTTATTGATGGATTTTGTTTATTTTGAAATAATAAGAAATGGTTTATATGTTTTATACCAATGCTTTTCAGGTATGTTTTCAGTTTTCCTTATCTGTGGAGATATTGTTCTGATTCTCTCATTTATATATTCTCAGAACTTTCATGTATATATTTTCTCATATGTATATATTTGATACATATCTCTCTATATAGCGTATATTCTCTATATATTTTCTCATAGATATTTTCTCATAGATATATTCTGATATATATATATGAAAAATTTGTGTGTGATTGGGTGTGTACAATATGGATGGAAGATGTCCTTGGTTTTGACACTCTTTACCGTTGCTTTATTTTATGATGTGAAATTAAAATAAAATTGTATTTCTGAAATCTTGCATAGTATTGGGCTGGGTTCAAGAAAGTTTTGTCAGCTTTCAAAGCTTCCTCTTTTTTATACCTGTATGTACAGTAATGTCAAAAAACACGCAGGCCCGTCGCAGCAACTAGAGTCCTGTGTAGTAACCATATTATAGCTGAATGAGTACAAGATGCACAGACTTTCTCTCAGGGGAGTACTTGGGGAGGTCCAAACCAAAACAGGACTTTGAAAAGAAAAAGAAAACTCAGAAGATCATGAAAGCACTGGTACTTGTATCTGAGTGCATTAAGTGACCTGAAAACAGGAATTAGGCTATGATAGAACCAAGACTATGGCTGGAATTAGGATGAAGTAGTATGTGGAGCCTGTGTTAGTAGTAAAGTCAGGCTGTCAAAATTATGAAGTAAAGAAAATATAGAGTGCAACTGAGAAAATTATAAAATTATATCTATAAGTACTGGTTAGGGGAATATATGTATATGATTTTCGTGCACCGCTGGGTCATCTTGGGTAAAGAAGATTCCCTGGAGCTTCATAATAGTACCTGAATGGTTTTGATGTTCAATATTTTTAGGTGCTCCTCATCTTATAATGAGATTTTACCTTGATTAAGTCCAATGTAAATTTAAAAAGTTATAGTTTAAAAATGTATTGAGCATAACTAACCTACAGAACATCACAGCTTATCAACACAACACAGTACAGAGAATCGGTTACTTTGTCTCAGAACTGTGCATGACAAGTGTATTTACCTCACATCACAAACCTGGGAAAAGATCAAAATTCAAAGTATCATTTCTCCTGAATGTGTATTACTTTGGCACCACTGTAAAGTCAAAACCTTTAAGTGCAATCATCTTAAGTCCAGGACTGTATTGAATGATAACTACAGTTCTCTGTGTCCTATTATAAATATATCCAACCCCTCAAATTAAAATTCAGTGCAGTTCAGAACTTTCATTCTGTGACTCCTTTCCATTGGTTACTCTTCTTTCATTATCTTTACCTCCTCGTGGCACACGTTTTCCACTTGGTCATAGTCATTTTTATCTGAAGCCTGTTAATTCTGATCCATCTTACAATGATTTCGGTTGAATTAATGTTATTAGCTTCCCACAAGAACAGGATTTACGAACACCTAATTTGCAGAAAAAATGTCTCAACAGTGTCTCGTAGCAGGAAGACTAGCTGCTTACAGAGTCCTTGTTGATTACAGGTATTTGCAGTCCCATATTCCCCCTCGTACGTGATGATGGTAGTTTGAGATGGGCTGTAAGCAATCTTCAGACTTTCAACTAAGGAGCTCTTTGCCTGCAAAGAAGTGAACCATTGAACACAATGGACAAGGAATGCAAGTTAAAGGAAGGTGGATGGACTGTAAGTGAAAATAGGAAGATTTAGGGTACCTGTAGGAAGGCAAGTCAGCATTATATGGAGACGAATTAATACTTTGGGATTAAACTGTCTGTGAAGGATAGAAGCATGTCAGACTAAAAATAGGCATGGAGTAATTCAGAAGCTAATCAGACTCTGTCACAGATAAAATTAATAAGTAAAAAAGTTTTAACAAGACATTAGCCACCTGAACAGCCTAGAAGACTTAGGGAGGGAGGTGAGTATTATGGCTGCAGCATTAACATCGTTGTTATTAGGTTGGTGATGATTAACAGGATATGTTCTCAGAGGGAACAAGGTGAGCCTTCATAGGACAGCACTATGTCAGGAGATGATGATCTCAAATTGGATAGTGAAGGTGAAATGTCTGTTAAGAGGGACATCGGGCCCAAGGACACAAAAATGGGGCTGGACCAGCCTGCACAAAAATATGAGTTATACCTGGGAAAAAAATTACAAGGGATATAAAATTAAAGTGACATATAGTTTTGTGACAAACAGCCACACCTGTTAGTCCTTGCCTGCCATATAGTTCATATTTTCAGTATATTAGGCCAACATTTCTTTTGGGTCAAACTCATTCAGATTTTATGATAAGAAGTGAATTAAATCTTTGAAGCAGAAAACCAAAGAACTTCATAATTGCTTCACACAGGTAACTAAAGGGATATATTATTTCATTTATTCTCAGGATAAATTGATTAAATGCCCCTTGAATTTAGAGTCAAGTGCTAGGAACTATCAAAAGTGAAAAGGAAACTGAAACTAACTCTTGATAGGAGTTTACAATATAGTGGAAGAGGCAGCACTAACCAGAGATTAAAAACCCTGCCAGATAAGTGTGTAATTGCTAACAGCTATGTGGAAGTGTAAAAGTCCGTTTTATGATATGAATATATACTGATATTTTTAAAATATTCAAAATAACATAAATGGGTTGTTGTGGAGAATTTTCCTAAAGATGAAATTTGTAAAGTTTCAAAAGGAAGGGGATAAATTCCTTGAGCAGGAAAATTATGGTACATGCATTGTTCTTTAAAAGGCAGGATAAAAGCTGAAAGTTTAGAGTAATTATGGTGGTTGATAAAATATGCTTGCATTTAGTCTAACATTGGTTTGTGAAGTTGGATATACACTCCTAGAAATAACATCCCGTTATATCAGAAATTTTTTTTTTTTTTTTAGTAAAGTTACAGAAACCTTTTTAAAATCGGTGTAACATAAAAGGATTTCTGAGGAAACACACTTCCTGAAGTAGAACATCTTCAAGTCTGATACGACCAAGACCCTGGCTCTGTTTCTTTGAGAATTGGTCTAAGCAATACACCAATTTGTACACGCACTTAGTCTCCTTTCATGTTCTCAAGGTTTTTGCCAAAAGAACATACTGCAAAAGAGAATCTTACTTCTCAACTGGCTCTCAATAAAAAGGAAGTACTTTCCTGGAAACATACAGAAAACTTTTTCAGATACTGTGTTACATTTGCCTATTTTTGCACTAAAAATAAAGCAAGAAGGATTGAAGCCCTATGCCTGGTGCACAATATAATCAACATACTGCTCAGTGGAAAGGAATCAGAGTAGAAGAAGGAAGATTCCTAAACGCCCTTGGGTTTCTGGGAGGAAGCAGAAGGAGAGGGTGAAAACTAGTAGACAATCAACAGTGACAGCAATATCACAGTCAGCCATCAACATTCTGTTGAGAAATGTCTTTTATTTAGTTTTATCATTGTTATATGACACATAATAATCACATAAATTTTGGGGGCGTAATGTGATGTTCCAATGCATGTATATAGACTGTAATGATCAAATCAGAGTATTTGGCATATCTATCACTTCATTTATACTTTCTTTGTAATAAAATATTCAAAATCCTCTCTTCTAGCTATTGTAAAATATACTTAAATATACTATGCTATTCAGTATAGTAAACCATTTGTACTGTAGAACTCCAGATCCGATTCCTCCTAATCGTAACTTTGCTTCGTTTGAAAAACATACTTCCCTCCCTTCTAACCTTTCCAGTTTCTGGTAACCACTATTCTAATTTTCCTCCTATACAAGACTTATTTCTTTAGATTTTTAAATAAGATCACGCCATATTTGTCTTTCTATCCTTAGCTTATTTCACTTAACACATAATACTCCATAAATTTTTACAATTATTATGAGTCAGAAAAAGCTGAAATTTCTGTTTTACTTTTTCATAGGCTGAAAGAACACTGAATGAGAGACCCTGAGGTCAATCCCTGTAGCAAACTTAACAATTGCTTTAAACCTATGCCTACTCTTTCTCATCTCTCAAACAAGAATATTTGTGTAGCATCTAGGTCATGGAGTAGCCATGAAGGCCAAAGTGATAAAGTCTGAGGGACCTATTCAGGACATGTAGCCCTATTCTTCCTGCTCTTTGTGTTCCTTCATGCCCTGTGCCTGTAGGGTGCCTAGATAGTCTTTCAGATAGTCAAGCATACATTTACCTGCCTTTGTCCTTTACTTGTCCTCTTTCTATATTAATTTTAGTTGCCCAATTCACAGTATCTTTGACCTACTATTCTAGAATGATCCTAGATTGTTCCTGGAAAACTGCAATATGCATGCTATACATGAGTGGTGTTGTATCCATGTAATAACTTGTAGGCGCAGCATTTGGAGCTGTTTACATGTGTTAATCTGTCAAAGCAGCAAAAGATGGTTCTGATGATGAGAGAAATACAGGTACCAACATTTCTCATATTTACTTGCATCTTGCAAGTCTTACCATCATAAGATTTGCTGGTACAGGGCCATCAGTATGATTCTAAAGGTTCTGATTTTCCAAACTGTCATACAAGAAAAAATGTTTTAACCCAAAATATTACAAATAAGAAAAATCATTGGTTTAGATAGTTTCAGAAAGACTTAATGAGTAAAGGAGGCAACTGTCCTACATGGCTGCATTTGCATACTAGGTTTTTTTTCTGTTTGAAATTTGTGCATGATGGAACTTTAAATTCTTCAGTTCTGCCACCCATCTACATATTTCAAAATAAACTCCACCTTTGCTAATAAAACTAAGCTCAGATATTCTAAAATATAAACAAAAGACAAATTTTTCCATGTTGGAGTGAAAGAAATTGGATGGTGTGGTCTTCACATGGAAATTCCTTGTGTTTGGTTGTTTCAACTTTCCTTGAAGACAGTATTGAATAATTTGATGTTCCTAAGAAGGTATTTGGGAGAATTTTACTCTTATTTTGGTGTTATGGATAGAATGTTTATGTCCCCTCAAAATTCATGTGTTGACATCCTAATCCTCAATGTGACAGCAGCTGGATATGAGCCTTTTAGGGAGTAATTCAGACACAAGGTTGGAACTCTCATACAAGATCAGTGTTTTCATGAGAAGAGTTAGAGCAGAGGTCACACTCTCTGGTGTGTGAGAATACAGCAAGAAAGAAACTGTCTGCAAATGTGAAATGGTCCCTCACTAGAGACCACATCTATCCGTACCTTGGTCTTAGATTTTCCAGCCTCCAGAAGTGAGGGAACTAAATATTTGTCTTTTAAACCACAAAGTATGTGGCATATTTTGTAGCAGCCCAAAAAGACTAAGGCATTCAGTTTGCCAAATTCAGTTTTCAAGAAAGAGGAATATTATCTTTTATCAAATATTTTAGAAGACGTGGAGAGATGTGACGGCACAGAGTTTCAGGAGATACCAAACACAATCCATCCATTCCTAAGAGGGAGGCTATGCTGAATAGTTAGATGAAATAAAAAGCACAGATTATTTGTAGCTATTGGGGCAGAGGCAGCCTGTCTGAGTTAATGCATTAATTGAACAGAATGAAATTATTGACAAACAATGGTAAGTATTTATTAAGGCTTATTTCAGGCATTGGAAGAAAATGAAGAACAACAGTCAAGTAACAAATCTTTTTAAAAATAATGAATGTGCTTGGAGAAAAAAAATAAATTAAGAAATTTAAATCAATGATCTTTTTCTTTTTTATTTTTTGTGGGTACCGGGGGTTGAACTCAGGACCCATGCCACTGAGCTATCTCACCGGCCCTAAAATTGATAATTAAAGAGCTAATTGAGACTTAGTTTAGACCGAGAAAGGGTGAATCAAACTCTTGTACTTACATGATTTTGTTTTGTACCATGTGAACAGAATATACTTTAAAATTACAAATAAAGAAAACCTCTCTATTCAAGCAAACACTGATCAGAAAAGTCCCTCTTCAAGGTATACTGTGGGTATTACAAAATTATGCTATTTCTACCATGTTATGTCCATTATGAAAATGAGATTCTTGATTTCCTTGAAGTCTTCCACCGCGTATAGAGTATATTAACTCCATATAAAATTTCCATATTAAAAATTCAATTATCCTCAAACATGTACTATATTTTTAAACCTTATTTTGGCTAAGGTTTGTAGAAAAATATTCACTCTAAATTAACCACTCAAAGTAAATTCTAACATGATAATAATGAGATTAAATCAATTAGCTCACTGTCTACATTTTTTTTTTTTTGTGGGTACCGGGGGCTGACCTCAGGACCTCGCACATCAGCAGGCGCCCATGCCGCTGAGTGGTATCACTGGCCCTTTTTTCGTATGTGGGTACCGAGAGTCGAACTCAGGACCTCGCTCTTGCCAGGCAGGCGCTTATGCCACTGAGCCATCTCACCAGCTCCAGGTCTACATATTTTTAACTGATTTTTATGACATGTGGCTAACTTAGAACATTTGTGTATCAGCATTATTTGTAAAACAACCCTTTTGCCCTGTAACCACATTCTGCTGCCAAGGGGCAACATTGAGGCTGCAGGCATTATTATACCACAGACATATAATGAGTTTAAAAGTTAACATTTTGATCCTTATAATAAGAAAAAAGCTGAAAACACCAAAAATTGGTAACTTTTCTTGGACCTGTCAGTGAGTTGAAGTTGTAGGGAAAATGCTACACTAGAGCCTAAAGAAGGAGGTAAACAAAACAAGAGTTAGGGCCAGTTACCCTTAACTCTGCGCAGAGGGAAGATACAATCTAGCGAGAATTGCTAACGGGTAACTGTGAGTAATTCCAGGCTTGACAGTGAAACACTCCTCTGTCCTATAGACACAGAAGGGCTCCATATTCTCATGGGTTTTACACCTACGTGACCCACCAGGTTATCACGGTCAAAAGTCAAGTAAAATTGCCTTATATCTTTGGGAGGGAAAGAACAAAATTACTATTTTGAACATATAGAATGTTCTCGTATTAGTTAGGTTGTCCAGAGGCACAGAATCAATAGACTACAGGTATGTACACACATGCACACACAGACACTTATCTATGCACACACTTATCCACACACGCACACTTATCCATGCACAGATTTATACATTTTACATTTATTATAAGGGATTGGGTCATGTGCTACGGAGGCTTTGGAGGTATTAATCTGTAGGGGGATTGACAAATTTGAGACCCAGGAAAGATAATGGTATAGCTCCAGAAAGAAGGCCAGCAGGTGGACCCAAAAGAGCCAAAGGTACAGATGAAGATTGAAGGCAGTATACTTCAGAACTCACTCGTGTCCAGATGTTGTATCATCTGTCATATGAAAAAGCCCCCCAAACAATAAGACTCATTAGGAACAAATATACCTAGTGCCCAGATGTTGGTTTCTAATACCATATTGCAATAAAAGGCAGCAGGGATCCTTGGAGAAATGGCTGAGTTCAAGGAATGGGGCAGTACCTTTATAATAAGGGTCTGGAACAGCTTGTAGTAATAAAAAATAAGAAAATACTCCAAGAAAAGAGCAGAATAAAGCAGAAGAAAATAAAACCTCATAATGACTGCTTTATGACCAAGGGACACAGAAGCAAAGTGTAAGAATTTGCAATGGACAATGCTGGAGAAATTTAAGCAACAAAATAAATGAAGTATTGGATTGTAAGGCAAAATTTAAAATAAATATCCATGAGTTCAATTAAAATATAAATAAACAAGTAAATAAATAAATAGATACATCATTAACTTGGGAGAAGAGACAAATTTCCATTTAAGAAAAATTCCATATAATGTTTTCAGCCACACTGCCTTTAAGGAGGTAGAACTTGACTCCCCACACAAGATTGTACTGTGCTGTTATCTCCTTCCAAAGCAATGCATGAAAACAGGGGAAAAAAGAGTAAATTTGCAATGGAAAAACCTGGCAAACACTACCTCAACCAGGTACTCAAGGTTCACAATGAAAATAAATCATGTTGATAATGCGTACTCTTCCCATTTTATGATGAAAGTGGCACTTTCCATTTGGGCTCTTCCTTCCTTCCCCAAATCCTTAATCACATGAAAAACAGACAACTCTAACTCACAGATATACTAAATATGCCTGACTAGTGTTACTGAAAGTCGTTTGTCAAGATATCTACAACAGACTGTAAGAATCTCACCTTCAGGAGACGAAGAGGACACGGTGTCTGATGTCACGTGACAGCTGAGTGCAGCGTGGTAGTCCGGAAAGGATCCTGGGAACAAACATGCCTCGTTTAAGAGAAGAACATACCAATATTGAGTGATTAATTAATTATAACAAATGCATGTTACTAATTTAACATGTTATTAATGAAGAAATCTGGGTGCTGTGTATATGAAAACTGTCTGTACTTCTCAACGTTTCCCTAAATCTAAAAGTGTTCTAAAAATTAAGTGTGTTAAGAAAAATATAAGGGACCTCTTTCTACTAAATTTCTCTGTAAATAACTGTACTTGACAGTTTTCAAAGACTATGTCTTTTTTGAGTACTCAAATAGTTTGACATTTTAAAAATTTGTGAAGAAGAAACATATTGGGGAAACTATGAAACATCACTCCTTCAGTTTAAGTTGAGCTCGAGTTCCTTTCCATTTCAAAAGATTCATGGTTGTTTGGCCCCATGTTTTTTTGAGCTTCAACAAAGTAATCTGTTATTCTGAAGATTAAATGGAGTGGCGTGGGCAGGTGTGTTTGTCACTTTTTTGTCTCTGAGACACAATATGTGACACCTGCAACTTAGGGGAGGAGAGGTTTATTGTAGCTCATGTTTCAGTCCATTGTTGGCTAGCACCAAGGTAGGATGGCATAGCAAAGGGACATGATGGAGGAAAACCTGCTCACCTTATGGCACACAGGAAGCAGGGAGCAAAGGGAGGAACTAGCGGGGAGACATGCCCTTCTTTTTTTTTTTTTTTTTTTGTGGGTACCAGGGGTCGACCTCAGGACCTTGGGCGCGAGTAGGCGCCTGTGCCGCTGAGTGATATCACCGGCCCCTTTTTCGTATGTGGATTCCTGGAGTCGAACTCGAGCCCTCGCACTTGCCGGGCAAGTGCTTAAGCCGCTGAGCCATCTCACCGGCTCGAGACATGCCCTTCTAAACTGAACCCCCAGTAACCCACTTCTTCAGACCCCAACTCCTAATAGCACAGTTAGCTATAACCTCATCGGCCTACTGATCCAACAATGAGTGTAGTGTCACTGTTATCCAGTCACCTCCCCAAAGCCCTGCCTATAAGTGCATGTGGCTTTGGCAGGACATTTAGTTATGTCATAACAGCATGAATTAGTTGGGAGAAAAATGCAGTATTTGTAACTACCAGGAAAATAGCTAGGGAAAAATAAAGGTCACGGAGATCAATTTACTGCTCACAAGTTGTTTTCTTCTTCAACTAATTCTGTAATTCCAATACTAGAAAGGACCAAATAATGTAGAATAAAATTTGGTCCCATGGTTAAACTTTCACCAATGATTGCAAATGAACATCTAAAGTATAATGAGGAATCCTCACAAGGGTTTTCCTAACATGTTTCCTACAAATGATAAATTTTCTAAATACCTTTTGATTTTTGAAAACTATCAGCATATCCTGTAACATTTTCTTTCTGCTCTGACTTAAAAACTTTCAATATTACATAAAACAACTGTGAATAATAAATTAAGAATAATTGAAAAATATCTGATCCAACCATATACTGAATTGTTTCAGAATTACTCTAGACTATATATTTAAATGCAATGATATATCAGTTAATGTGTTCTGTTTTGTTTTTTATTTTGTTTTAAGCTCAGAAAATAAAACCATGTGTTAAAAATATATGCTTGAATCCCTAGAGGAAAAGACCTGTACTCCTTGATCTTCATGTACAGTTATGTTTTGGTTTTTGCTCATATCTAAGTTGAAGGCCTGTGAGTATTTTCTATTTGTCTTATCTGGTACTGTATACCAGACACCACGTGACCCTTCCCAAAGGCATCTATACAACCAGTGTGGTGTACAAGTATGAAATACCCCATTTAGTGTTCTATGGTGAAAATACAGAAGATGCTTATTGAATTTCCCATTTCTAGAAAAATTTAGGATTAAATTGGCCTTTCGCTCTTGAAAAAGGAAAATAAAAACATGAATGAAATGTAGGCACAATGACCTAGAGAATTTAACAAAACTCAGTTTACAGCCACCCTCCTCCTTCTCCAAAGTTGTTCTTGTTTGACCATTGTTTTTATTTTTACAACCAAATTTGTACTCACTTTTTTATGTTTTCTTAAAGAAGGGCTACCAAATTGTACAGCTTTGTTTTCTTTATTAATATATGTTTGTAGTAAATAATGTTTACCTTCCTTTGTGTGGAGTCTGTTCATGTACATACACAATTTATTTCCTTTTTTCATTCTCTTTCCTTCCTCTTCCTCCTACCTCCATCTGTCTCTTGATCTCCTTTCCATTTGAGAATGATCTATTTCCCTACTTCCCATTACCTATTTGTAATTTGCTCTTTATCTATAATTTGAGTTTCTCATATAAGGCAAACTATGTGATATTTAAGTTTGTGTGTCTGACTTATTTCACTTAACATTAGAGTCTAAATATATATCCATTTGTTTCTGAAGGGTCTTAAAGAACATGTCAGTGTTTGTAGTTTATTAATTACAATGAGGAATATCTACTTGCTCATCAGGTCTCTAGGAAGAGAATACACAACAGCATATCATGATGGTTGGTACAGAATAAAAAATGTCCTACTATTCATATTTCTTTCAATCATAGAGCAAATAGCCCATACACACTGGGAAATTTTATCTGGGCACCCTTGGGAAAACATTTTATATTTTTGTTCCTACCCTCTTGTGGCAAACATGAGGCCATTTCCTCAGTACCATATCTTATCTGTAGCTCTGACTCAAGTCTGTCCCAACATACTGTTCTTACAGTTTTATTGTGACATAGACTGTTACTGTCATGTCTAAAATATTCCAGACCATTATGATAATCTGAGTTCAGTTTGACTAGAAACTCTGTTAACAAGTAATGAAACTGCCTGTCCCCTCCTCAACTTGGGAGTCCCTAGCCACCAGCCTTCCAACTACCACATTCCTTCAGAGAATCCTCTTGTGTATTTTCTATTTTGTACTCAACAATTTCACTGGTGAGACTCAAGTCTATACCTTAATTATGTGTAGTACACAACACGTTGAGATTGCCGTGCAAACACAGTGGTGTCCATATTGTAGCCATTTAGTGTTCGCAAGTCTTACACTGCTGTCCCATCCCCTTCCTGCCGAGAGCTGGAGGTTCACTACGAAATGTTGTTTTGGGTGTACGAGCAAACATCTTTTGTCTTCTAAATATGGGCCATTATATGGTGGGAAGGTCACAGATCTATCTCAAGCTTATGAGATTTGGAGTACTTTAGTAGAAGAAAATACCACATTTTACTTATTTATGGCTGTCTTTGAACCTATGAAGAGTCTCATTTGTATACATCTAGGTAATCTGGTTATATATTTAAGGAGTTTCCAAAGGAAGGCAAGGGAAATAAACTTGAGAATAATATAAACTAGTTGTATTGCAAAATGTTGTAAATATTAGTTGAATACAATAAGATATTTGCTAGGAGCTGAGGAACCAGAAAATTGCAAGCATTTAAGAGAAGTATCTTTTACTTAAAATGCACTTGCAGTTCCTGGCGACTGAAAGCTGCTAAAAGCAAAAAGAAAACAATAATAGTAGCAACAAAATCCCTCATAAGTTTAATAGCCATCCACTGACTGTAAATGTGAACAGAATATCTCCAAAACGATGCAGAAATATGGAGGAACCCTCCTTCATTAAAGCTCCTGACCTCCCGCGCATTAATGATCAGACTCCAAATACCACAAATGTGCCAGTGTTTGCAATTCTGATGTGTAAAATTTTATTTTCATTTCCTGGAATGAAGTTTTTGTTTTAGTCCAACATATTTATATTGTATTTTCTCCTCATCATGATTTCCTGGGGTCAGGATAATGTCATCATTTAAGAGAAATGAAACTAAGCAGACAAAAATCTCATGAAGGGGCCAGGGGTATAGCTCAGTGGTACAAGCTCCTGCCTGGCAAGCACAAGGTCCTGAGTTTGATTCCCAATACCCTCCAAATCTCCCCCACAAAAAAAACTCATGAAGGAATTTCCGGCAACAAAAGATTCAGCATCTTATGAACAATCTGGTCCCCAGAAGCGCTCGCTACTACTTGCTCTTTCTTCCTGTTTTGAAGCCTAGATTTCAAGATCCTAAAAGAGAAAACATAAAGTAGTTCAAAATGATACAAAGCAGAAGTCAGAGTTGGTTTTTGAAACCATTTTACAACTTCAGCTGTATTTACAAAAGAAGAAGAGTGTTCTGAGAACCGGAAAGAGCAGGTTTTAAGTAAGATTGGAAATTTGGATCTCTCGACACCTTTTTCTAAAGACCTACAACTGAAGATAATGTTTCATGGGTTCATACGTGGTGTGATCAAAACATAAAGTGAATGCGTAAATTAAAAAAACTATTTATTACAGTAAAAGATACTTTGCCATTAATCTCCCTCAGAATACTTCCCCATGGCCTCAAACACAATTATCCTGTCGTCTTGCCACTTGCTGAAGCAGTTCTGAAAGTCTTCTTTTGTGTGTCTTTAGTTGCACTGTCTTCGTTGCCTTGATAGCCTGAATTCACTCGAAACGTTTCTTTCATGGACATTTTGACTTCGGGGAAGAGCCGGAAGTCACACAGCACCACATCTAGTGAATAAGGTGAATGAGGGCCCATCATAATGTTTTTCTTCGACAAAATGGATGTGTGCAGAAAACATTCTGAGAAACAGGCAAATAGTTTCATCCTCCATCATGACAGTGCCCTCAATCACACATCACTTCTGGTACGGCGATTCTGCCACACAGGGAGACATCAGACAGATGCAATCCTGAGAGAGAGGCCTCCAAAGAAATTAACCTCACTGCCACCTTTCAGAAGTTCTTCTTCTCAGACTTCTAGCCTCAAAAACTGTGAGAATATAGGTTTCCATTTTTTTTAAGCTACCCAGTCTGTAGCGTTTGGTTTATCAGCTCTAGCAGATGTATAGAATGTCTGTCCAGTTTGGTTTGTGGGCGTGAGATATGTTTAAATTGATCTGAGTAGCTCTTTTTTGTCACGTTAAATTAGTGACCCAAATTAGTGGGTGAGTCTTCAAAAACTTAAAATTTTGAAAAAATTTGCTACATAAAATTCAGGATGTGCAATCAGAAGTTAATTTTTGCGTGTTACATAACATTTTTAAAGTTAAAAACTACTGTTTATCCAAAACTCTGATTTAACTGGGTTATTCTATATTATATTTGTTAAAACTAGCAAACCAAACTTAAGAGATTTAGGGAAATTTCACAGAGAAAATGAAAGTTATTTTAATAGCATTTAAAAAATTATTTTGATGGGGAGGGAAGAGCATTAAAGTAAAAGAAATCTGTATGAACAGACTACAGTGAAAATTTTCATCAAATTTCCCCACTGTGTAGATACTGCAGCAGCATCAGAGACCAGGAACACTTTAAGTAATCATAAGTGATAATTTAATAAGATACAGAATTGCCATCTTATGACTCAATGGTTCCTAAACTTGGGAGCTTTAAAAAGAATTTTTTGAAGACTCATCCACTAATTTGGATCACTAATGTGACAAAAAAGAGCTACTCAGATCAATTTAAACGTATCTCACACCCATAAACCAAACTGGACAGAGTAAGAACTATCACATGTACAATTTATGTAGAACTGAAAGTGAAGTCTCGAAAAACTCTCTGCCAAAGAGAAGGTTATGATGCAATGGCTCCCAGAAACATCCCTATATGCCTCTTACATTTTTCTCAAAAGTTAAATCTGTTTTACACACACAGAGCACATATACTTATATCTGTTTATGTGTGTACATACATATTGGCCATGTCCACTTGGTAAGGGAGGTAATGGTAAACAAAAAATGCAAGAATTTCTTTACAAACTAATGACCAGTCCTCCTCAGCAGTAGAGGAACCCCTTAATCTTGATAGTTAAAGGTACACGGTATTGACACAGGATACCATTCAAAATAAATATTATGTGGCATAGAGTCTACTAACCTATGGCTAACAGAACTTAGTAAGTCTGGGAGACTATTTTACAGATTACATGTTAAAATTCATGAGGGTCAGTGAATAGAAATTTGAACGCTGCTCATTTTTCTTGTAAGTTAGAAAATTTGGCCAACAGAAATGAATATATAAATATCTTTGCCCACTTTTCAGAGACTAGGATGGTTGAAGAGAGCTTTATGACTAAAAATCACCAATGTTAAGTAAGGGCAGGAGTCACAATATGAAACCAGAGAGTCAGGAGGCAAATTGTGGCTGTGTCTAGATGCCCCGCAAAGTCTCATGTGGTCACAGATAGGGCTTTTCATTGATGGCTGGATCTAGGGTGTGTGATGCCAGGATCAAGGTTGTGGTGCTGGGATTGATTCATGGTGCGATGCTAGGATTAAGGGTGTGAGTGCTACCTGCCCAAAGGGCAGGTGACCTGGATAAAATATGAGACATAAAGAAGGCTGCTATTTTAGTTGCTTGCTTGTCACTTGCTGCTTGCTACTTCCCTGCTTTGCTGCCTCTGCCTGCCCTGAACTCTTTCTGCCACCTTGTCTTGGAGCCAGCTGAAAACGGACTGAAGCCTCTATAAACTGTGAGCTAAGTAAACCTTTCCCTCTTTAACTTTGAGGGTGGAGTATTTTGTCTCAGCAATGAAAGAATAATAACTAGGACACAAGTTAAGCTAAGAGTAAGTGTAAAAAAGGAGTCCACACAGTCCGACACTTACATAAAGATGAGACAAATAGAGGCTATTTATATTAGTCTGGCATTATCATTTAGAAGTACACTGTGGAAAACCAGATATTGCTTTGTAGGTGGCAATATGGGCCTGCCACACTGCTTTGTAGGTGGCAATTGTTGGTGTTATGTGGGATTATGGAGGAAATTTGTTTTGGTCTGCTCAATTCTCTGTCTTTTTGTATCTAATGATGAACCATCTTATCTAATTATGAGCCTTTGGAAAAGACTTTTTCCCCCAAATGATTCTGTTGGGGCTTCCAACCACAGCAGCATGCTCGCTTGGCCATAAGCATATGTACAGGAGCCAGTTCAGCCCATGAGAACAGCTCATCTTTGTGGCCTTACAAATTAACTCAAAAATATCAAAAATATGTACCTTGGGTCAATCAGGCTTCCTTTGGGGAGTTTTATTCAGTTTCTGGAAAACAGAACGCACTTTCCCCTTGAATAGTACACTGTCATGTTGTGGCTCAAAGCTGTCCCTTGTCCTGAACAAAGCCTTGAAAAATTGAGGCTGATGCATATTCAGAATATGGGAACATGAGCACAGTGATTAATATTATTCTCCCTTTCCCTCTTCCTGTTTGCCTCTCTCTCTATCTCTCTCTCATGCACACACACACACACACACAAATAAACAATTGGTATACCATATTCAGTTGATTTTGACAGTGTCCACTTTCCAGTGTGTGTGTATGTGTGTGTGTGTGTGTGTGTGTGTACAGTTTGGTTAAATAGCCAACTAACTTCCTATTTTGCTGGAAAGGATGTGGGTTTGATTCTTTCACTAACAATCAGAAGTGTCTTGACTGATTCCAAACATTATTTTTACCTTTATGTGGCATGAATTTGTTTGTATTTTGCTATGTACCCTTTTAAAGACCTATAGTTATGAAAAGGGAGGGAAGCATATTCAACTTGAAAGGTATCCTTCAGTAACTGGAATCATTTTTCTTTCAGTTTATACATTTTGCTCCAGTAGAACAGAACTTAATGTTGCAGGTTCAGATGAAGAATGGATATTCAGTGAACTTCAGATGATGCTTTGTGAAACATTACCATGCATGACTAGGCCTGTCTGTGTGTGGTCTCTTAAGGAGGCTTAGAAGATTTCCTCCTTTCAGTCATTGCCCTGGCTCAAGTTACTCACCCTGAAATGTTCTCCTGCTTCCTCTCCTCTTGACTAAATCAACTCTAGTTTTCAACAGCTATCCTATGGCTCCTTACAACAAAGCCTTCCTTGACTCAGGCCATCTTTTGTTGTTTAGCTTAGAAAGACATTATGTCCTCATACATCTTTTTTATTTAAGTTAAAATATATACCATTTTTCATCAGCTGAAGAAAGGAGATCTTGTAATTTAAAGTTAGGCTCCTTTTTGTCCATACACATTGCAGTGCTCTTGAATTGTAAAGGAAAATTTCATCGATAACAAATTTTTATAATTATGAAAGTGCAATCCAACATGAACTGGAAGCCCTACCTTCCTTATTTTTCCTTTGAAAATATATAGTATAGATAGTTGGAGTGGAAAGTGAGACAGAATGGAGAAAAATGTAAATTTATTCATAACCATTCCCTATTTTCTGTAAGTGTTATAGAATTTGGTGCTTTCTTTAGTCTTGGCTCTTAAGGTTGATTCCTGACTGAAACACTACCTTTTTATTTTTAATTTAATTATTTTTTAAGGATTGTTGTCTTTTGGGAATACAATTAGACTTTCTAGGACATCTGTCTGTCAAAAAGGATAATGGCTTTTCCAGTGCATATTCACCGAGCAGGAATCGTAATCTAAGGCAGGACTTTAGGGGTTCCATGGAAACAACAGAAAGTCCTGGTCCCCTGGGCCTGGTAATTTAAGAGATCTGGCCATCCAGCTGCATTTAGAAGCAGCTCTTCACACAGGAGTCAGCAATTATCTTCTCAGCCCAGGTGACAGATGGTAGGAAAGCATTCTGCTAGGCCCAGGCGCTTGGCTTCTACATCTGTGAAGACATTTTTCATCAGCCTTCCTTTGCATATTCATAGTATGACAGGCTGCAGTGTTATCAAGTGGGCCAGACCCCTTCAGCCCTGTCAGGCCTCGCTCCTCTCTTATTCCATGCATCTTCAATCTCCTTTACCAGGCTCCAGTTAAAGCAAACAGACAGACCAAAAACGTTTTTAGACTCTCACCTAGCTCTGGGGGAATAATTTAATGCAGAAAGTCCCACAAACCTAGGAAAAACAATGCAACCCATACTTAAGTAATCAAAAACTACTTTTGCTTGGCTGGCTTATGAAGGAATACTCCATTTGTACTATTTTCATGCTGATTTTACTCAGAAAGTCTAAGATCCTTCAGGCCAAACAAAGATTTAATTTTATTGACATGGTAGTCCTGAATAGCTGGATAATAAATATTTGCTGAATAAATGGATAAATTGAGCAATTAATAGAGTAATTAGGTGAAAAGACAGTATTGACCTGTTCCAAGGAGCAGAGGATCTCATGGTTGAAAGAAAAAGGACACTTTTAATTGATGAAATCCCTCCAGACCCTTAAAGACAGGAGGTGGTGTTTACGGAAATTCCATGCTACTTCAGCTGAAAGATTTCATTAGCGCCACCATTATCTGCCAACTCTTCATATTTGCCTGGATTCCAGGTTCTGTTCTGATCCAAGAACTGGAAGAGTTCTTTTCTGAGGGTCTTAGGACAGCACCTTTCTTGATCTTTTCCTTTCAGGCCCCTAATCCTAAAGAATTTCTCATCCTGAAAGTTCTTGTCCTGAGCCTCAGCCTCAAGGATTTTTGTTGCTTAATCGGAGCCCTGTGATATTATCTCATTTTAGCCTCCATATCTGAGGCTACATTCTTGCCTTGATATGAAAGTTAGTCTTTATTGCCAATATGATTGGATGGAAAAATGACTAGTATATGAGTACAGCACGCTTGAGAGTGCATCTGTGAGGGTGTTTCCTGAGATAATAGACATGGAAGACAGCTAACTGAGGGAGAGACCTGCCCTGAATGTGGGAGGCACCGTTCAATGTGTGGAAGGAACAAGAGGGGAAGAAGGAGGGCCAGTGAGATGGCTCAGCGGCTTAAGCGCCTGCCCAGCAAGCGTGAGGGCCCCAGTTCGACTCCTGGAACTCACATACAAAAAAGGGGCCGGTGATATCGCTCAGCGGCACGGGCGCCTGCTGGCATGCGAGGTCCTGAGGTTGACCCCCGGTACCCACAAAAAAAAAAAAAAAAAAAGAGGGGAAGAAGGAGAAACCAGCCAGTGTAGGGACAACAGGATCTCTCTTTCCTGGCTACCGCGCGGTGAGTAGCCTTCTTCCACCAGGCTTTCGCCAAGAGGTTTCTGCTGAGTCATGAGCTAAAAACAATGGAATCTGTTTACTATGGCCTGAAACCTCTGAAACCATAAAACAAAAGGACTTCTCATTTAAGTCATTTTTCTTAACTACATGATCACAGTGACAGGAAGTTGTGTAACACATTTCACATGTTTCTAAGCATGCCTCGTAGCCATATACTTCCAGTCCTTCAACTTGTAAGGTCGAATGCAGGATTTTTGACAATCACATACAATGTAATCGAAAGTGCTGCATACATGCGTACATACATATTTTATCAAAGGGCTATATGAGGGTACTTGAAAGTTAAATATAATTGTATTAACTAAGCGTATCTGTCCTAGTTTTTAAAAAGATTCCCTAGGATAAATCTATCCACAAAATACCCTATACTCATCTCACATTCTCAGAATTAGTGGTACCTCTTCTTATCCAGAGAACCAAGAGTCTTGGAAAAGTGGCTATTATGCATAATATCATGGGGATGGAAGGCATCTCAATACCTAGGTTACTTGTGTTTGACAGCTTCATGATAGGCAAAATTTTGAGGCCCAAAGAAAACAGTATTTTATTTGCAATTCATTTTTGGTGAAACTTACAGACATCTTTTTAATTTTTTAATATATAAGATATGTATCAATAAATTTTTAAAAGAACAAAAATAGTAAGTTCTCTGAAATTCTATCCAAAGTCTCACAACACATGCCTGCTTGGTCCCTAAGTGATAGTCCTTTACGAAGTATCGATCAGGCACACCAGCCCCTCCTGGTCTAATTAGAACATTATGATGTATTTCTGACACTGGGCAATTTCTATCTCCTGATTGTTTTGCCTGGTGTGTGAGAGATTATGCTCTGTTCAGTTACAAAATAATACCAAAGTTTGTTGTTTCAAAGCTATATCCACTTCTGGTAACATTTAAGAATTCCACTTTAAGTAGCCACCAAGTTAATGACTTGGCCAGTCTCTTGAAAGAGGGACAGATATCATGAAGCATAACTATGTTAATAAATTCCCAAGCAATGTGTATCTCAACTTGCTTTTCAATGAACAGCTGGTTAGTGTGTTTTGACATAGATTGTAAATAGTATTCAGATTTATTTTAAAAAATGTTAAAACATAAAAAATAAAAAGTAAGATGTGTGTCAGAACAAAAGATATGACAGGTAAAAGGAATCTTCGAATTTACTTATTTGAACATGAGTATTCCCAAGTCCACCCAGTCCATAGATGTCAATTGGATAATTTTAAGATGTTTAATTGTAAGTAAGGGATGTATATTAAAGCTGTCTTTCAAATGTTTCTGATATTTTTAAGAATCCCCAGGGATGATTTATGCTCAAAAGTTGATTTTTCATGTTATTATGCTTCCAGAGTTTCCTGTGGCCTCTATGAAAATGTCTCTTTCCAGCTACTCCATTAAGCATAGTATGTCCAATCATAGGGCCACTGAAAACGGATGTGGCATTTTCCAGAAGTGAAAGAGCGATCCCTTGCCTAAGTTTTGGAAGTCAAGAGGGCAGTCACAATAACTTGAGTTAAAAAGAGATCCCTAGCCTTGAAAGTCAAGTGATAATATCAACAGGGAATCATCAAATATATTCAATATCATCGGATTTACTTTAAAGTGTAAGAAGTCTCAGAAAAGTTGCCTCAGCTGATGTCAAAATTGAACTGCATGTGGTGAGTGTGTATGGGTGTGTGTGTGTATCTGTATGTGCGTGTTCTCTTTTCTGATTCAGTGCTCAAGCTTCTGAAAGCCTTTGTGGGGGTGGGGCCTAGAACACACTACAGTATAATCTAGAATGGGCACAATTTGTGAGACCAGGTTAATCACAGCTCACCTCATTGATATCTCTTTTGCATTCAGACCTGGTCTTTGAAACTATGAATATGCTCCTACTATGACCAGGCATGCTTTTGAGTATCTTAAGAGGAATGCAGCATGGACAAATACAGTATTCAATTTCACGAATCATCTGGGTTTGAGGAGTAAGGAACTAACAATATTACTGGGATGTTTTATTTCAGATGGGTGTCAGCAATCCAACATAAATGACCTGACTTGGGTAGAAGAGCACTGCATAGCTGATCAATTAACCAGAGTGTCAAAATTCAACTGAACTTCCAGCTTCTGGGATGTTGTCAACTCCTAGAATATGTGAGGATGTACTTCCTCTGAGATGTCAAAGCTAACTGTGCACTTAGCCTAAAAATGTCACATGCTGGGCCAGTGAGATGGCTCAGCGGCATAAGCACCTGCCTGACAAGCGCGAGGGCCCGAGTTCGACTCCCGGAACCCACATACGAAAAAAGGGCCGGTGATATCGCTCGGCAGCACGGTCACCTGCTGGCGCGCGAGGTCCTGAGGTCGACCCCCGGTACTGACAAAAAAAAAAAAAAAAGTCACATGCTGTGGTGGACTCTGCCCCTCTAATTGCGATTTCCAAGGTGAGGTGCCAACCCTGTTGTACACAGGTTCCTAATATTCTGCCTCTGAAGCAAGTGTCCTCTTTTTTCTGGTTCTGTAAAATTTCACATCAAGAATCACACCAATAACTTGAATTCTCATTCTAAATTGAAGTTTATGTTTTCTTTAACATTATATCATAATTGTATTTTACTAGTTATTAGCATTTACCATCCTCTTTTGAAGAAAGCTAATCTTTTTTTTTTTTTTTTGTGGGTACCGGGGGGTCGACCTCAGGACCTCACACGCCAGCAGGCGCCCGTGCCGCTGAGCGATATCACCGGCCCCTTTTTCGTATGTGGGATCCGGGAGTCGAACTCGGGCCCTTGCGCTTGCCGGGCAGGCGCTTAAGCCGCTGAGCCATCTCACCGGCCCAAGAAAGCTAATCTTGAGTCAAGACATAAAGAAATACAAATGTCTAGGTACGATTAGTGTTTTCTCATTAAACTTCAACTGTTTCTAAAACTTTTTCATTTAACCTTGATTTTCCTTTCAGTGCTAAGGAGAGAAACACCTTCAACTCCTTTTTCACGAGGACAATTATTCAGGATCTCTTAGTATGTGCTGCTGAAGGAAGAACATGAAGAGAGTTAAATAGGCACTCACACTGACCTTGAGTAGTTTATGATCTAAGTAGAACATTATGATGCAGAAATATATCTTCAGGGAACACATTAGAGACCTTACATTACTTATGTATTTAAATTATGTGCAAGCAAAAAGGTAACAATTTAATTCAGTGATGAAGAAGGAAAGAACTTCAGTTTAAGGGAGAGTATCAAAGATTAGCTTTAAGCTTAGGAAGACTGTTTGAAGAATAGATATTTGTAAGTGTCTTTCTAAAGGGAAATGAGTTTGACTGAATCAAGACTAGAATTATTTTAGATGTCTTGGTGGTGGTTATCGGATATGTGAAGGACATTGTTTGTGAATGTATTTCTCTAAAAACCACTTTAAGTTGGATAATGGTATATATGTCTTCCATTTAATAAATCATGAAATAGAATGATATAAGTTTGCGTCTGCCATTGCAGGATTTCACGGGCAAACTGGGTTTAGACAAGCTGATAAACTATATACAGAATATAGCTCAGCACATGAAAATAAGGGCAGTCATTTAGCTGGATAAAATTAGTGTGGGTACATTTGGGGAGATTTATAAGAGTAATATAAATATGGTCCTGGTGATTGAGAGCTATAAATCCTACAGAGAAGTTTTGCATAACAATCTCATTTAAATTATAAAACAATCTGGAATGGGGCATGTGAGTATGCTGAGTCATTCCCTTTTACTGATCTGGGAGTCAATATTCCAGTTAGACCTCTTCCAGTAAGACCTCTCCAGTTAGCTTTCTTCCTGTCCTTTTTGTTTCTCCTATCCCATGTAGCATCTTTTTCAAGTTGGATGCAACACAGTGTTGTTCTAAACATGCTCCAGTTGGCAATGTGTTTCCCCAAGCAGTGCCATACACAGATGTAACCACTGACAAGCATCACCAATTATCCTACATAGGCATTAAAAGAAGGTTGGGTAAAGAGCTAAGCTCAAACATCTAACTTCACAACAACTGGTTTAATTCTATTCAAATAAAAATGCCTTGCATCTTGTATCCTTTATTTCTACAGTCTACCCAGATTACCTAAACCTGAGGAACAAGCAGACATTCAAATGCTATTACCCTTTCTATGTGTTACTCAAATTAACTCTCTCTTATGAAACTCAGTTCAACCTTTCTTCTTTTACAAAGCTTTTACTGAATATCTTATTGGACAAATATAAATCCCTCCTCTGAACTCCTGAATTCACTCTACTCAAAAGGTTAAATTATATTCTGTTCAACAAACAAGTCACATGGGCCTTTAGTTAGGTAACAGAGCCTTAATCTTCTGTATCTCTTTTTTAACTGTAGCTACACTTAAGAAGATATGTTATTAATGTTCAGTTAGAAACATTCAAATTTATTATCTCTGCACCCTAGCTTTTAGTAATTAGAATCCTCTTAACATGAGTCCTGAGCCACACCAATATCATAGATAAAGTACTGTTCATGTCATTTCACAAACCTACTGCCATTTGAGAAATGGCACAAAGTTTTCTGCCTTGTGAAACGAGGCTGATAATTTCTGCTCCTTCTTTCCCTTTCACTGATTTTAGGAATAATGCAGACTAAGAAATGAAACTCTTTGAACTGTCTGGAAGAAAAATCCCATTTAAGTCCTCTGTATTATTAACCAAACTTCAAATCTGAAAGACTTAGTTTTGCTTTTACACTTCAAATCCACCATGTTCTTGGGCAGTTTGAGCTTGACAAATCGTATTTCCATCCATCTCTCCCTCTCAGCTGCTCCTGATCCTGAAGTTGAGAGGAATATGACAGAAGCAGGCTCCAGGAAGGAAATGAGGGTGTGCCGTTGAGGGAAGTCCAAATTTCTCAAATAGGCTGAAATGTTTAAAAAGAAAATAAATGAATGGTTGGACATGGAAAGGGATTGGTATACTCCACCTAGAATACAACTATTGCTAGTATATATCTATGTATTATTGTCAAAATTCTGTCATTGCAGATTCTTTTGTTCCCTTACAGAACATCTTTAGGAAATAGGTAGAAAAAACCCGTTTTCACTACCAGTGGTTGTAGTTTTCAGCTCTCTTCTACACAGTGAAACTCAATATCTCTGTTGTAATGTGGGGTCACAATGTATACGAATTATTTAAATCTAATTGAAGAAGTTGAATGACAGCATAAATAGATATGGAAAAATTACTGAGGAAAATAAAATAAAACTGCATTATTTTGTCTATAAAATGATCATTACTGATGATCCCAACAATTAAAGACAAGTCTATCGTTTTAAGTGTTGTTTTGTGCTATGATATTAACGTTTTGTCTCTATTATATCATATTAGAATTGTGAAGACTACTGTCAGTGCCACTTACAAAGAAGAAAATGGACATTATGCCTCTCTTCCCCTCCAGTCCACAATGGGAGATACAGGCAGTCTCCCTGAAGTTTTACTCATGACAGAAGAAAAGACATAAAAGTTTGATGGCAAAGTCATTTCGAGAAATTAACTTCGGTTAATTTGTCTGACCTTGCTTTAAAGAGATGCAGCTTTGCTGAGTCCACAGACAGCTTCAGCCAAGCAGTACTTGACTAGTGGCTCTTTAGTAAATGCAGATGGGCTGCTATTATTGTTGTTTCTTTTTTCTACTCTGATTAGAGCTTCCCTATGTTCTACCTTTCCTTTATCCCAAAATGGTTTTTCTGTTTACTTGGAAATATCGTTGTTTCTCTTTCTTACTAACAGGAAAATGCAAATGATAAAACTTGTTTAATAATGGATTCCTCACCTATAGAAGTTCCAAAATTTCACTAATTTAGTTTTCTAGTATGGATGATTTAAAGAACATTGATTCTGTGAATTATAATAAGATATGCATATTTGATATTATCTCTGTTTCTCTTAAAATTTCTAGTGTGCTGACTGTTCTTTTTATGCTAATGAATATTGGGTGTGGGGTGAATAACTTCAGGATGACAGTTGGTCACTAGAAAGATGAAAGTATGGATTAGAGGGTTAGACATTTTTGTTGCATCCACCAGCCTTCAAGGGATTCGAGCTAAATTTTGAGTTGGTTACCAATGGCTAATGATTTAATCAATTATTCCTACATAAAGCCTTCATAAAAGCTCAAATACTGGGGTTATTTAGGTTACAGAAATTGAACACTGAGAGGTTCCTGGGGGATGCTGTTTTCAGAGAGACCATGAAAACGATGCATCTCTTCCCACATAATTTGCCTTATGCACCTCTTCATCTGGCTGTTCATTTGTATCCTTTGTACTATCTTTTATTATAAGCCAACAATGTAAATATTAACCTGAATTCTGTCAGCCACTCTAGCAAATTTATCAAGCCCCAGAAGAGGTCATGGTAATGTAACTTTGAGTTATAGTTAGTTAATCAGAAGCATTGGTCCAAACTTAGGGTTGGCTATCACCTGATATGTGGGCAATTTTGCATGATTGAGCCCTTAAGTTCTAGGATCTGATGCTTCCCCCAGGGTATATATTTTTAGAACTGAATTATCAGACTCCCAGTTTGTGCCCAGTGGAAACATCCTTGGTATGTGAGGAAATCCTTTCCTGTACACACCTGGGGTTAGAAATGTTGGGTGGTTTGAGAACAGGAAGGAACCCTTTGATTTTTCCTCTTATAGCTAAAAATTGGTGTCAAAGTGGGATATTGTCGTGGATAGGAAAGGTATTTTTCTCTGCTTTCACATACTACCCAACACAACATTTATCACACCAGACAAATGTGGTTTTTTCACAGCAAGCAATTCTTCAGAAGACACTAAATGATGTACTACAGTACAATCCAACTCTAACACTACCTATGTGGAGATACCATTAGTTCCCACAGGTTAGGCCCTCAGTCACAAAAGAATGTCCCCTGCATCAGGTCTCATCACATGCTCCAGGTTGTGACCTGTGTTTCTGACTGACTTGCTATAAATCAGAGTTCCTGGGGCTTCCAGGAAGATGGTAGAATGGTAAGCAGCAGAGAAAGAGTCTCTCTGAGATTTTGTGTCCAGACACTGGAATATAGCAGCTCGAGGAAGAGAAGAAGGAGGGAAGTGGATCTCCAGGACCCAGGAAGGATCTGAGCAGGAATTGAAGCCCATGGGGAAAGCGAGAGAAACTTCAATGATGAAGAAGGAGGAGGAGGCTGGCAGCACTTTCTCCCTGAGTTGGAACTCACTGCATGGGAGTGTGACAGGATTTTAAAGCTCACTGAAATTTTAGAGTTAACTATCACACTGATGCTACATTAGGACAAGATGTGCTCACGTAGCCCACCATGTAGCTGGACCACAAAACCCAGACAGTCTTGAGCCCCAGCCCACCACATATCGCACACAGCTGCTTTACTTAGAATGGCCTGACTCAGGTCAGCCTGACCACTTCCAGCTACACTGATCGTACTTACCCACCTAAAAATATATCCTGTTTTCCTAACATATATCAAGGACTTTCTACCCAGCAACAGAGCTACAAGCTATAGTTAATGTAACCAATAGGAACCCACCACACTCTCAAGCTTTTGTTCTTCCTGCTCACAGACCTACATAAACTGTACTCAAGGCTGACTCTGGGCTGGTGATTTGGAACAGGATTCCCACCATCCCACCAGCATTAATAAAAAGTAGCTTTCCAACTCCTTGGTGCAGAGTGTCTTCCTTTTGGTTTGGTACCATTTCTGCAACATTTGTGGTTCCCTGACTGGGAAGACACTGTGCTGACCATTTGGGTCACCGGTGGAGGTCTGCTGACTGCAGCGGGGGCTCGGCCTCTGACGGCAGATGGGCAGATGCACTCCAGTCCTTTTCTTGGATTCTCCTTGGTGGTCCAAGATTGGGAGCTCCTGCTTGACAGCAGACACCTTACCAGACCAACAGGAGGAGATGGAACGTGATGGGTTTGGGCCCTCGGATAAGATAGAACAACCCCAGGACAACCCTCAGTAAGTTTGCTAGCTTCCATTCCTGGCATGGGACAACGGAGGACCTGATCAATCCTCGCCTGTATTATTCAGGACAGTCAGTTTCCCTTTCAGTTAGACTTCACCCTTGGTATTGGGGGCTGGAATGTATGAACCTCGTGTGCCTGTGTGTAAATGTGTGGACTGAGTGTGAATGAACGACATAAGCAAGAGGTCATTCTGTTGTGCTCCATAACAAAAGCCACCTGCAGGGGCTCAAATTTACTGAGCTTGATGGGGCTCTAACCTGCGGTTTCACAGATGCATCTGACTAGGCACGCCTGGCAAGCTTTCCTTGGAAACTTGAGAGGAGAAAACAGAGAACCTACCAATGCCTCTCCTCTAATCTGGATGGTCCCAAAATTGCTGAGAGGTGAGCAACTAGGTGGATGCATTTGGTCTCTCCTTTGGGAGGGACACCCACCCTTTGTCTGTCATGACACCGTTCAAAGGCACAGCACACACACCATAGGGAGTCAAGATAAATGCAAGTCAGAGAAAGCCCACTGTTTTAGACTGCATGATAGAAAACTTCAGGAAAGGCTTCTCAGATGACTACGGAGTAAAAATGAAACCTCAGTGGCTCCATACCTTCAGCGAGAATGACTGGCCATGCTTATGTCCTTCTTGGCCACCAGACAAAACCGTAGACGTGGAAATCATCTGCCGAGTCTGGGACAGAATGACGGACCCACCATCAAACAGCCATCCTGACCAAATCCCCTATATTGATTCATGGCTGGGACTGTGTCAAAATCCCCTGTCATGGCTCCATGCCTATGTGTGTCAAGAGAAGAGAACTTTCCTGGTGGTCAAAGCTGATTAGCCAGATCCTAGGTCCCCTATGAAATAGGCCCCAAAGACTAAAACCAAAAAGATTTACCCCATCTTGCCTGATGATCCCAATGAAGATTTCCCTCTTCTGTATATGGGCAGCCATTCAGACTTGCCAGAACACCCACCACCACCAACTTTGGAGGCAACCACAGCTGCAGCCCCTGATCAACCTCCAGTCACTTCACCAGACTCCACTGCACCATCCCTGCCAATTGCACCACCTCTGGCACTGCCTAACCCCCAAGAGCCACCTGCACTGAGCCCTATCAGTCACCGACTCTGCTCGACGCAACACCTCCAGATGCCTCTTAGGGGATATCCTGGCACAGGGTAACTAAATCAGCCATCTGCTTTATATTATCAGCCTCCTAGCTCCTCTGATCTCAACTGGAAACATCACACTCCCTCCTATTCAGAAAAGTCCCAAGCCATGATTAATCTCCTGACCTTGGTCTTTCAGATATATCAGCCAACTTGGGATGACTGTCAACAAATCCTCCTGACCCTCTTCAGTACTGAGGAACATGCCCATATTTTTGAGGGAGGATGAACTTCACTAAGAACTAGAGTTCCAAATGATGTTGCTAATCCTGGAGTCTGGGTAAACACTGTCTTCCCTAATACCCGGCCAAATTGGGACTTTAACACTGCACAAGGACACAGTGCTTTAGAACAGTATCATGGGGCCCTCCTGGCAGGTATACAAGCAGGAGGAAAGAAACCCATAAATATGTCCAAAACTACTGAAATTACTCAAGAACCTAATGAGAGTCCTACAAAATTCTATGAGAGACTATGTGAAGCCAACCAAACTTTTTCCCCATTAGATATTGAGGTTCCTGAAAATCAGCAGATGATAAATTTGGTTTTTGTATCACAATGTGCTTCTGACATTGAGAGGAAGATTCAGATGATTGATGGATTTGCTGGCACAAATGCCACCCAGTTACTCCAGATAGCCCAAAATGTTTTTATAAACCAAGATAAAGAAGAGAAGAAAATATGTAAATGTGAGCAGACTGCCCTTTCGGCTGCAACCATGGGAAAGCTGCTCTCCAAGGGACTCCAAACAAGTCAACAACATTACTGGAAACAAGTAAACAAGAAAGCCTCACAGGGACATCAATTCAAAACGGGTGGTTGCCCCTACGCTCTGGCCCCAACCCAAAGCACCCAATGCAAGCAATATGGACACTGGAAAGACAAATGCCCCCTCCACCTGAAGGACCAAAAGGTTTCTGGGAAACTGAACTTGCCACCACCTGAAACCCTGCTCTCACTCTTTGACAACAATGAACAGGACAGATTGGGCTTTATAAGATTGGTGCCCTGGGAGCCCATGGTCACAGTGAAAATCAGGAAACCCAATGATTTTTATGGTACACAGAGGAGCCAAATATTCCATTGTCACCCAGCCTGTTGCCTTCTTGACTTCCTGATAAATCCAAGTAATGGGGATGACAGGCATGTCCACTGAAAAGAGGTTCTGCCAGAGCAGGTCCTGTGAGCTCAGAGGACATCTGATCAAACATGAGTTTCTGTACATGCCTGAGTATCCCATCCCCTTGCTGGGCCGAGACCTCCTCTCAAAATTGGTAGCTACCATCTTCTTTCCTCCAAACAGGCCAGCCTATCACTCAGCCCTCTTCCAGACCTGATCCTGATCCTGATCCTGACCCTGACCCTGACGATCCCCTGTGAGGATGAATGGCATCTCCACCAATCAAGATGGCCTCCTGCCCACAGTCTTGAGGTCCTAAAGACACTGTTCTCTAGGGTTTGGGCAGAAGACTCGCCTCTGGAGCTAGCCATTAACCATGCCTCCTTAATAACTGTACTCAACCTGGGAGCCACTCCTGTTGCCATTAAGCAGTATCCCATGTCCTGTGAAGCCCACCTTGGGATTCAACCCCACATCTCCAGAGTGAAATAAGCCAGAATTTTAGTAGACTGCCAGTCACCTTAGAACACTCCATTGCTTCCAGTCAAAAAACCCAATGGAAATGCTCAGCTAGTGCAAGATTTCTGCACCATCAATATGGCCACCATAACTTTGTATCCAACAGTCCCGAATCCATACACCCCCTTGGGCTTGCTTCCTCCTGATGCTGCTGCTTCACCTGTCTAGATTAAAGGATGCCTTCTTCTGCCTGTGAATAGCTCCTGCCAGCCAACTTCTTTTCACCTTTGAATGGGAGGACCCTGACACATGGCAAAAGGGACAACTTAGATGGACTTGCCTCTCTCAAGGCTTCAAGAATTCTCCTACACTGTTTGGGGAAGACTTGGCTGCTGGTCTAGCCAAGTATCCCCATGGAAGAGTCAACTGCACGCTCCTGCAGTATGTAGATGACATCCTGCTCAGCGGCCCCACACAGCAGTACTGTTGGGAGGGAACTCAAGCCCTTCTCTGCCACTTGTGCAATACCAGGTACAAAGTGCCTTGGAAAAAGGCTCAAATCTGCACACAAAATGTCAGATACTTAAGGTTTGACTTAGAAAAGGGACTCTGAAGTCTAGGCCCAGAAAGAAAAGAAGGCATTTGCTTCATTCTGTGGCCCAACTACAAAAGAGAAATTAGAGAATTTCTGGGAGCAGCTGGATTCTGTGGAATCTGGATACCTGGGTACACTGAAAATGCCAAAACTCTGTATGACATGCTAACAAAGCCCACAACTGAAAGAGAAGTAATCAGATGGACTTTAGAGGAAACTGAGGCATTTAAGCAAATCAAAAGGGCCTTGGCCTCTGCTCCAGCTCTGGGAGTACAAGATGTGTCCCACCCCTTCAACCTGTTCGTCGATGAAAAAAGACATGTCATCTCGGGGGTCTTAACTCAAACAATGGGACCCTGGGAGAGGCCAGTCAACTACCTGTGTAAAACATTGAACTCAGTATCAAAAGGATGGCCTCCCTGTCTGTGGGTGCTCTCTGCCATGGGCCTCCTGATCAAGCAGACAAATTGACTCTGGGACAAAATCTGACCATTCAGGTGCTACATGCTGTTCTTGAGCTTCTCAACAATTGGGGGACACTGTTGGCTCTCAAACAGCCACAAAACCCAGTACCAAGGACTGCTTATCAGTAACCCCTGAATCACTTTCCAGCCAGTTAAAGCTCTGAACCCAGCTACCTACCTGCCCACAGAGCTCTGACAGCCTGACTAAGATTGCCTTGCACTGACTGATGAACTCTTTGCCAGTTGGCCCAACCTCCAGATGGAGCCTTTGACAGATGCTGAGTATATCTTGTTCACTGATGAAACTAGCTCTGTTAAAAATGGGCAACGTGGGGCTGGCTATGCTCTTGTCACCACCAAAGAGGTACTCCTAGCAGGACCTCTTCCCCAAAATTGGTCAGCTCAATGACCTGAGCTCTGGGTGCTCATACACACCCTCATCTGGGCAAAAGACAAAAAGGTAAACATCTACACAGGTTTCAGGTATGCCTTCACCACAGTGCATGTCCATGGAATGCTATACAAGGAACACGGCCTTTTGACAGCTGAAGGAAAATAAATCAAAAACAAGGATGAAATCTCTCAACTCCTGACTACAATTTGGAAACCCAAAAAGGTTGCCATTATTCATTGTAAGGGACACCAGAAAATAAAAGACACTGTTACTCTTGGCAATCATAAAGCAGATGAGGCCACTAAAATGGCCAACGTAGCCTCAACTTGGGGAGACAATCATTTAGTTCGAAACTTTGAAGCACTATACGAAATACCTCCAAATACTGCTCTTTGTCTCCAACAAGGGCCTCTCCACTATACTTGAGAGGAAATAAAATAGGCACAACAAGAAGGGGCCAATAAGGACCCAAACAGTGTCTGGGCCCTACCAGATGTTTAAGTGATCATCCCAAAAGAATTGACTTATATCTGGGTAAAGCATCACCATGGAGGAAAAACTGCTATGGGCCACCTTCTGGGTCACTATTATTACATCCCAAAATTGACATCAATTTGCACAGCCATCAGCCAAAGATGTTGAACTTGTGTGAAGGCTGAAGCTTCAACAAGCTTTTGGCCACTTCCTGGAATCCAGCACATGGGACTCTTTGAAGATCTTCAAATTGACTTTACTGAAGTTAAGCCATGCTGGGGCTACAAGTATTTATTGGTTCTTGTTTGCACTTATTCTGGGTGGCCAGAGGCATTCCCCACCAAGACTGAAAAGTCTTCTGAAGTATACAGGATGTTACTGAGAGAAATCATCCCTAGATATGGACTGCCTCTAACAATAGACAATGACAATGGACCATAATTTATGGCCAAAATGACCCAAAAACTAGCCAAGGAACTAAAGATTAAATGGAACTCCACACTGCCTATAGGTCCCAGAGTTCAGGAAAAGTTGAATGGATGAATAGAACCCTGAAGTCAATACTGACCAAGTGCTATCAAGAAACTCAGACACCATGGGTGGATTTGCTGCCCATGGACCTCTTAAGGTCAGAATATCACCAGGACCCACAGAATACACCCCACTTGAAGTCCTATTTGGGAGATCCCAATCCCTAATAAAGGGTCTCCAAGGGGACCTACATCAGTTGGGAAATATCACCTTTAAGGAACAACTTATAGAATTAGGGACAACTTATAGAATTAGGAAAATCTTTCTCCCAGATACATAAACATGTAGCAGAAAGGGCACCCATTCCCACTGACACACCTGCTCATACCCACAGTCCAGGTGATATGGTCTAGATTAAAGACTGGAAAAAGCATCCCCCATCCCCAATTTGAAAAGGCCTCTATTTAATTATTTTGACTACTCCTATTGCAGTAAAGGTAGCAGAGATCCATCCCTGGATTCTTTACTCCTGGATTAAGTGAGCCCAGACCAACGATTGTTGGAAGGCCTGCCCTGATGAGTCAAGCCCCCGAAGACTACCTTGAAGAGACAATGCACTCAAACGCTTGCTCCCACCACTCCAGAAGCTGGCGGGTCCATGCATGGCTGAAGATTGAGTGGATGTCTTACACAGGAGAACCCATCCTAGTTGACTGACGTTCTCTTACCCAGTTTTTTTGTTTTTGTTTTTTTTTTATATGCTGGTACCGGGAGTGGAACTCAGGACCTCCCACTTGTCAGGCAGGCGCTTATGCTGCTGAGCTATATCACCGGCCCCAACCACAGTTTGGTTTTTTAATTCCCCTTCTCTCACTAATTTTAGTGCTTGCTACAGGACTCTGGGCTGTATCTCCAGAGGACTGGAAAGTTCCCCATAAAGTTGCCTTTGTCCTCTTCTACATTAGTGTAAACATTGAACTGAGTACCCTAAATTGCCTCTCCAGGTTTTAAGTTAGCCAATAGTTTCTTTCTATGTATATACCCTCCAACTGCCAGTCTTAATGTACTGTTACCCTGATCGGTTCTTAGTTCCCTTTCTCTTGTTGATTGCACTGCTTGTTTTCACACTTTGGGTCACAACTCCAAAAAACTGGAACCCCAAGAGGGCTACATTCACTCTCTGCTTGTTGTAGTCAGGGTTCGCAAGAGAAAAGATATAATGCAGGACACATAATTTATAGAATTATTTTATAATAGTCACCCAAATGTCAAATACAAAAAGAGTGCAGGAAATCTGTCCACACAGTAAAGACCCAAAGAACCCAGCTGAGGGCCTGGATTCCACAGCAATGTCCTGCATGAGTCCAGCTGAAGACCTAGAGCCCATGGCAATACCCCCCATGAGTCCAACTGGAGGCCTAGGGCCCGAGACAATGTCTCATGCAAGTCTGTTCCACAGATCCGCACTGGGAAGGCCCAAAGGTCAGTGGTAGAAGCTAGAAAGTCTGTGCCAGCAGAATGAAGGAACTGTGCCAGGAGACTGCGGGATCTGCACTGGAGCCAGGAAACAACAATCAGAGTAAGGACCAGAGCTCCCCTGAAAAGTACCTCAGCCATCCTCAGCGACAATGAGATCCTGAGCTCCTCCAGTGATGAAAACAGCCAAGTTCCTATCAGGAAAGCCAGTGGGACGAGCTCCTTGAGGAGAACCAACAGCACCACCTCTTCCATCCTCAGGTGAGCCCTCCACACCCAGCACCACGCTGATTCAATTCAGCTGGGTGTTACAAGTTGACCACCAGTTGTCAAACCACCACACTGCTACATTAATATACTTCTTGGGCTACTTACTCTTAGTTGCCTGGCCTGAGATTAAAGATGCTGCTCCTATGTATAATATATTTAAACATCCTGGGAATATATGGACATTCAGGACATTGGGAATTCCAAATTCAAATTGATGGCATAAGCCCCATAATAGTACTTAATCAGAATAAATGGGACCCTACACAACCTAAAGTGTACCTTTATTTTGATGCATGCCCAGTTCAAGCCACCACTCTAAACTGGAAAAACCATTGCTATTCTTCAGGGTGTGGAGGATTAAATTGGGAATGAGAATATCACTCCAATAAGAAATATGTCTGTACAGAATAACAACAGACCGAAAATATTGTAAACCCCCTTTCTCATCTACATTCTGTCTTACATGGGACTATGTTATAGATTGGAGTGGATCTAAAGATAGCCCTTTGACCCAGCTTCCTTCCAGCCCAGGCTGCTTACTGGAAACTTGTCACCCCCTTACAGTACACTCTTCCAGATCTTTCCAATCAAGGCTGGTTATGAGGTCGTCGGATAGGAGTCCAGGTAGATGGAAGAGGGACAAACCCATGGCTTGTTTTAAAAATCATAACGGTCTGATTACCCCCATCACCCCCATCCTGCATTAGAATCCCTTCCCCGAAACCACCGTTGTTCCCATTGTCACCCACATCCACATCACACAGGACCCTCGACTCCTGAACTTCTACAGCTGTTCACAACAGCAACCATCGGGTCTTTCAAGCTGTAAACCCAGAATTGGGTGATAACTGTTGGCTCTGTGTTCCCCTTTCAGTTCTTTCCTACCACACTTTGGGTCTAAATTGGAATAATTCTAACCTCAATTCTACCAATGCTCCTGATTGCCTACTCCAGCCCTATCCCACGATGGTATGGGGAAATACGTCCTGCTTCCTGGGTTCATCTACTGGCCTAAATGTCTCTGCTGACTGCATAGATGTTTTAACTGTTGCCTCAGGCTCTTTAGTGGGCCCCCATGGAACATTCTTTGTGTACTCTGATTGGATTCACCAATTGTTTCCTAACACAAAGATGAGCCTTTGTGCACTTGCTTAACTCATACCTGACCTCTCTGCCAACTCAGGCCAATAAGGTCCAACACATACCCCTCAGTCGTGTCAGAAACATGACCCTGTAATACTACCAATTTTAGCTGGGATAGCAATACAGGCAGTTTAACTCTCAGTGCCATGGCCATGGGCATAGGCCAACAACAATACTCCCAGTTAAGTACTCAGATAGTGGGAGATTTTGCAAACACACTAAGTTCAATAAATGCTCTACAGGACCAAATAGATTCTCTGGCCACAGCTGTCCTCCAAAATCGCAGGGCTTTAGACCTCTTAACAGCCCAACACAGAAGCACCTGTCTTTTCCTAGAAGAGGAATGCTGTTATTATGCCAACAAGTCAGGGATAGTAAGAGAAAACTGTCAGTTAAAAAAAAAAAAGTCTCAAACAAAGAACTAAAAGTATACTGGGTGGGCTGGTGATATAGCTCAGCGGCACAAGTGCCTGCCTGGCAAGCATGAGGTCCTGAGTTTGACTCCTGGTACCTGCATTAAAAAAAAAAAAAAAAAGTATACTGGGTGACTCTTCCTGGTGGGGATTTTGGACTTGCTCTCCTCATGGATGGGAACTTTGCTTGGACCCTTAATTGGCTCCTGTGACAATTTTCCTATTAGGCCACTGTGTGATCTGTTTCCTGATCTGATTTCTCTCCATGCTTTGAGGCCATACACCGTCAGCTTCTCTTAAGAACCATCTCCTTATCAGCTCCTTAAAACTGAGGTAACAGGGGAAGAAGAATCTTCCCTAAAAAAAATATGGGGCAATGTGACAGAATTTTAAAGCTAACTGAAATTTTAGCGTTAACTAGCAGCCTGATGCTATATTAGGACAAGATGTGCTCATGTAGCCCACCACGTAGCTAGACCACAAAACCGATGTAACCTTGAGCCCCAGCCCACCACATATCACACACAGCTGCTTTTCGTAGAATGGCCTGACTCAGGTCAGCCTGAGCACTTCTAGCTACACTGATTGTACTTTCCCACATAAAAACATATACTGTTTTCCTAACACATTATCCAGTTTTCCTTATGTATTTCAAGGACTTTCTACCCAGCAACCAAGCTACAAGCTATAGTTAAGATAACCAATAGGAACGCACCACATTGTCAAGCCTTTGTCCTCCCTGCTCACAAACCTATAGAAACTGTACTCTAGGCTGACCCTGGGCTGGTGATTTGGAATAGAATTCCCACCAGCCCACTGGCATTAATAAAAAGTTGCTTTGCAAGGCCTTGGTGTGGAGCTTCTTCCTTTCAGTTGGTACCACTTCTGCAACAGGAGGAGCAGTTCAAAACTGCAGACACATGATGACAGCTGGCAACCCCAGAGGCCTCCATGGAGAGACACAGCAGTGCAATGGAGCAGTGGACACAGTGTTGCACTAGCTAGAGAGTAGCATGGGTTCAACATCCCACAGGAGTGGGAGATTGGCTGGGAGCCATCTTGGAGAGGGGCCAATTTAGCTCAGAACTCAGAACAACTACCTGCTCCATCTAGCAGCTCCCAGTTGAGTTCAAGCCCACAGAAGGTGTGCTGACTGCTGCAGGCTGAACAGGTCTGGTTCCAGCCTCATGGCCAGAAACCAACCTGAACCTCAGGAGAAATAAAGGTGGAAGCTTGCTGAGATTATCCTCTACCCCGCCATAAAGCTACTGGTGGCTTGCTGGGATAAATCAACATGGATCTGGACTCTGTCTTCTCCATATGTTTTCTACCAGTGGCAGCAGGGACACACCTTGAAGTGGATGTATTTTTTTCTTTGTCTTTTCTTTTCTTTTCTTTTCTTTTTTTTTTTGGCTTTTTTCTTCATTGTTCGATCTTGTTTTTCTATGCATGTGAACATGGTTTCTAGTTTTTTTTTTGTGGGTGTTGTTCTGTTCTGTTTTTCTTTTTATTTCTTCCTTCTCTCTTTAACTCCTGTCTTCTGCACCAATTTCCTAAAGTTTGCATGATCCCCCTTTGTCCTCCAGCCTTGCTTCTAATCTCTTCCTCTTCTTCTATTTCTCTATTTTTTCCCCTAACCACTTTTAAATTTTCTCCCCTGAGGGTAAAATTGACATATTGAGGGCTTATTTACTGCATACGATTTTCTGGTGTCTTTTAGATTTTGTTATATACCCACAAATCTAGTTCATACAGTTAAAGGTGGCAAATTAATGGTTACCAGAGTTGCTGTCATCCCCTTTGGGTTTAGTCAGTGAGTTAAAACAGATCATGACACTCAGGAAGCACATATGTTTACTGGTTTATTATAAAGAATATTATAAAATATGCTGATGAAGCAGTGCATAGGGAAAGGTATGTGAAGAGGAGCATAATGCTTCCAGGTTTGCTCTCATGTCACTCTCTTTGCACTTTTGTATATTCAGTCTTCTGGGAGCTTTGCAAAGCCATTCTTGTAAGCCTTTTATAGAGGTTTCATTACATAGGCATAGTTAATTAATCACTGCCCATTGGCCACATAACCTCCATTTCTACTCTTTTCCTTGGAGTTTGAAAGTTTGGGCTAAAAGTCCCAATGCTTCAATCACCTTGGGGGTTCCCTTGGCAGCCAGTTGCCATTCTGAAACTTGTCAAAAGCCCAACTACCAGTGATCTTGTTAGCATACAAATACACATTATTTTGGAGGCCCCAAGGATTTAACAGCTGGAAACCAGAAACTAGGGCCAGAGACCAAATGCATATTTATAATATTACAATACCACAAGAACAAATATTGAAATAATAAAAGTGGAATGGATTTTTACTACAAAATATTGTGTTCTGATAGGAATTGCTATGTCATGATACTAAGCACAGCCCAGGTGGGACATTCTTATCCCTCTACTTTCTATGGAAATGATTTTTTTCAATTGTAGTGACTTTCTGAAATTCCAAATAACTAATAATCTTTTAATTACTTTAAAAAACACCAGTTGACATTTCAGGTTATAAACATTTCATTGATAATGGAGCAGTGTTCACTGACTGCCAGTTCTTTGATAAACACTGCAAAAGACCCAGTGATAGAATGTTAGGCAAAAATAATCTACCCTAATGCTCATTAAGTGAGGAAGAATTTAATTAATCATACAGATTATATCTGAATTTAATGCTTCAAAAATGCATGATGCAATCAAAGTATTACATTTCATTGATGCATATTTTTTTTTTTTTTTTTTTTGTGGGTATCGGGAGTTGAGCTGAGGACCTCGCGCTTGCCAGGCAGGTGCTTATGCTGCTGAGCTATTTCATCGGCCCCTGATGCATAATTTTTTGTACATGAAGAAGTGATAACTGGGCTGAAAACTAAGAGAAATAGCAAGGGGTACCTTTGGAATCCAGGTAATGATGCAGTAGAAACTTTCCATGCAGAGTAAGGCAACCAGATTTAGCAAATAAAAAACATGTAGTGTACATTTTCTTTGAAGGAAAAGAAATAGATATAATTTTCCTTATTCTTCCCACTAAATACAGCTAAAATACCTACTCATTATATCTAAAACCAGTATTTTGAAATCTCTTTTTTAAGTAGAGACCTCAGGATCGAAGGAAAAATGGTGGTGAGTTCCCTGGTTTTTCCTTCTATCTCATATGTTCAGATTTGGAGCTGAAGAAGGTAACGACCTAGAAATACCAACAAACACATACAGACAAAAAGGCCCTAATAAAATTCTGCTTTCCAGATGCAGAAACAAGTAAGAGGCTAAGTAGCGAAACAAAACCTGTAGAAAAATAACTTATCTACCACAGCCAAACATCACTGAAAAAAAAATGTATATACTATCCCCACCCACACCTACCAGAAAGGGCTGAATGGGGGGATTTAGACTTCCACTTGGTCCCTAATTTCATGAGGTTGTCTCAGTAACTGCCAAGGTGGTGTCAGAGAGGGTCAGAGATGCATCCGGAACCTCCACATTTGTGCGGAAATGAGTCCACTCCTTGCTTCATTGTTCCAAAATATTAGTGTAGAGTACGTGAGGACTGTGGACCTCTGCCTCCACCCAGCAGTAACAAGGTACTTCTCCATCTTCCTACTGGGGTTAATGTTAGATGAAACCTACTGGAGTCAGGGTTGCCATCGTCACTGGAGGATAACAAGGTACTCCCCACTATGGTGTCTGTGGAGACCACGGGCGAAAAAAATGGTCATCCCAATGAAGCAGTAATGAGGAGAAAGGGAAAGTCAAAATTCATAGTATAAACAAGCACAGAGTAACCCTTCTACTTTTGCATAGTGAACTAATCAGAAACTACTTTAGAGGAACTTTAAGAGCTACCTCTGGACAGCTGTTTCGCTTTCAATTTGGTAAAATAGTGGGAGGATCTAACAGTGGAGGTGAAAAGCCAATGTAGTCTGATGATAGTTGGTTATCAGATAAGAATCTTGGTTCAACTTTAAATTTACCTAAAGAAATTAAAATCCTAACGTTAATTTAACTGCTAATCTAGAGAGGGAAAGCTCAATAGAAACAGAAAACAACTCTCGATAAAGGGTAAGTAAATCAATGCCCAGAGTTGAGCTAAAAGTAGCTACCAAAAAGCATTCAAGTTCAACAATTACTTACAACGTAATGTAGTTATGGCCAGCCACCAAAATTTTCTACCCATTTTGGATGGCAATGAAGAGACAGTGGAAAACTTGGAACTCTGTCTGAATTTGTCAATGATTAGGTGACAAAACTTCCCTTACCAGAGCATCGCTGCAAAAGTCAGCTAAAACAAAAGGTTTGAAAGTAAGATTCAGAGTCTCGTAATATTTTTTTCTTTTGAAAACCATCCTTCAAAGTAAGAACCAGGAAGATCTTGAAATAAATGACAAAAGATGCTGACACTGAGAAGATAGAGAGGCTAGAGTTACTTAACAAAGATTATAAAGATGCTATTACAGAAAGTGCTTCAGTGTGTAAGTATGAGCACACTTGGAACAAATGGAAATTTAGAAGGCCTAAGTAAGAAAAGTCTCACCATAACACAAAAGTTACCAAAAAGAACCAAATAAAAATTGAATTAGAATTGAATACAAGTATTGACATAAAGTTCAGTGGATGGAGTCAATAGCAGAATGGAGAAAATAGAGGGAAAATGACAAAAAAAAAAAAAAGATGAAAGTTTCTCAGTCTTAGACAAAGATATCATACAGAGATGTTAAAATTAAGCTTCAGACATGCATCTGAGAATTATAGCTTGCTTTTATAGCCCTAGCTACTCATAACACTGAGGCAGAAGTATCACTTGAGTTCAGCCATTTGACTCCACCCAGGACAATATAGGGAGAATAAATCTTTCTCCAAAAATAAATAAATAAATAAATAAATAAGAAAAAGAAAACCTCTGAAAGTTGAAAATTGAAAAAAAATCTTGAAATAATTCAAATAAAAATGGATATTTGATCTATAAGAAATGCATTCGCAGTGCAAAATAAAATAAAACAAAATAAAAATAAAAACAATAAATAAAAACAAGAAAAATAATGTTAGATTATTTTATATATCAAAACATTGAAAAATATTGAAAGTAAGTTCAAGGCATTCTCAGGTTATGGAAAACCAAATTATTAATTTTCAACAAACACAGCTTAAGAGATATGTAAAGGAAAATTCCTAAAGAGAAAGAAAATGATTACAGAAGGAGAATTAATCGCCTGAGTTGAAGAAAGACCAAGTTAAAGGAAAAAAAAAAAAAAAAAAAAAAAACTATAGTTATATATAACAGGATATCTTTTCTTAAGTTTTACAAAATATGTTAGATAATTAAGTAAATACAATATTGTGTGGTGTAGTTTTAAATATATGCAGTGGAGAAATTTTTAGGCAATTTTATTATAAATTGTGGTAGGTAAAGGGACATAAAGCAAGATAAGATTTCTATACTCATTTAGAATAGACTATGATAACTTGTGCTTATGTAATACAATATCCAAATCAAATGCTGAGACGGCAACAGAGATATATCCTCAAGTGAAAAATGTTCAAGTGACCGCCCCCAAAATAAAAACTCGGGGTAAACAAAGCAAAGAAAGAAGAAACAGAGATAACAAACAGATAACAAAAAATACACTACTGGACTTAGTCCATAATATATAATTTATATTAAATGAGTACATAATATATATACCGATTCAAATGTAGAGATTGACAGAGTAAATTTTAAAAGCATGGCCCAACTATATGCTGCCCAACAACAACAAAAAAATCACTTTAAATATAAATATATAGATATTAGGTTAAATATAAAATGATGGGCAACAATACATCATAAAAAGTGTAATCAAAGACTAACAGGAATGGCTATTTTCATATGAGATAAAATGGATTTCAGATCAGTAAAACTACCCAGATATAGATAAACATTATAGAATGATAAAAATGTCAGCATAACAAAAGCGTATAGCAATTCTATATTTGTATATAGCAAATAATACAACTGCCATAAAATGAAACAAAATTGATAAAATTGAAAAAATAAATATATAAACTCATAATCAACATTTCTGTCTCTACAACTGATAAAACAACTATTCAGAAAATAAACAAAGATAAAGTTAAAAACTCCACAATTCATCAACAACAGAGTGCATTGGATATTTATAGAACATGTTATAATAGCAAAATAAACAATCTTAAAGTGTTTGTAGAACATATACCAAGATAGATGATCTTCTGAGTTATAAAAAGAAAATGTAAAAAAAAAATAAATATGGTTCTCTTGCCACTGTGCAATCAAAGTGGAAACAAAACATGAGGATGATTACTGGAAAATCTTCAAAGAGTTGGAAACTGAATAATCCATAGACCAAAGAAGAAATGTTATGGAAAATGAAAATAAAACAAACAAACAAACCCCTCCACATTTCCTTGACTAAAAATAAAAATGCCACATCAGAGTTTTTGAGATGTAGCTTAGGCAGTCCTGAGAAGAAAATTTTTATTACTAAGTGTTTGTATTTGGAAAGAGAAAAGATAACAAATGCATAATTTTTAAATTATCTCAAAAAATCTAGAAAAATAGAGCAAGCTAAATATAAAGCCCGCCAAAAAAGAAATATTAAAGATAATATTAGAAATAAATAAAATTGAAACAAAAATAATGCAGAAAAACAGTCAAAGCTTTGTTTCTGAAATAAAATTAAGAAAATTGACATGCCTCTAACAAAACTAAAATGAACAAAGATAGAAGACAAAAATTACCAACATTAGATGTTAAGTTATATATCTTTAGAAACACTGCAAACATCAAGTTGTAATAAGACCACTACAAACAACCCTCCCCATATAACTTAACAGTTTAAACAAATAAACTATTCTTTAAAAACATAAATTACCAAAACAGACAGTATGGGAAATAAATAATTTGAATAACCTCACAACTACTAATTAAACACACTTACTGATTTGAAATCTTTCCCTAAAAGAAATACCTCCAACCATATAGTTTCATTGGAGAACTTTACAAAATATTCAAAGGTGAACTATTATGCACCATGCACCATCTCTTCTAGAAAATAGAATTGAATGAACGCGTATTAAAATGCTCTATAAGGAAAAAATTACCTCAACACAAAAACCAGATAATAAACATATTAGAGGAAATGAAATGATCAATATCTTTCATGAACATCAGTGTTAAAACATTCAACAAAACATTAGCAAATTAAATCTATCAGAGTAAAAAACAATTATCCACCATAACTTGGAAAATCTTATTCCATGTATTCAAGGCTGGTTCACTATTCAAATATCAGTAAGTGTAATCCATCATATTTAGAATCTAATGAAGACAAACTTGCAAGCATATCAATTGATGCATAAAGAGCATGTAATAAATTCAACACACATTCATGATAACAATTCACAGAAAATTAGGAATGAAGGGGGAATTTCCACAAACTGATAAAGAATAGCTACAAAATTCCTAAAATTGACCTACTTCAAAGTGAAACCATGAATCCTTCTGCCTTAAATCAGGAACAATGCAAAGACGTCAACTCTTACCATTCTTATTAAACATAGTGAGAGTGTATACAGTATACATAAAAAAGATGGCAAAGGAAGAAATTAAAACGTCTACAAAGACATAGAAATTGTTTATGTAGAAAATGGCAAATTCAAAACAATAAAAAAGGAAGAAAAGAAAAAGTATCCTAGAACTGTTAAGGGAGTTCAACAAAGTTGCAAGATATAAAATAATACAGAAAAATCAACCATATTTCTACACGCAAGTATTAAACATGTGAGTACTAAAAATTAAAAGCAAAATGCCACCTATATAGTTAAAAAATGAAATATAGTACTTGGGTATAAGTCTATCTAAATGTGCACAATGCATGAGACCATACAATGTTGATAAAACCGCCAGGCATAATGGCGCACACCTGTAATCCCACCACTTGGGAGGCTGAGGCAGGAGGATTGCTGCAAATTCAAGTCTAGCCTGGGATACATAGTCAGTTCAAGACCAGCCTGAAATGCACTGTGAGACCCCATCTCAAAAAAAAAATACAATGTTGATAAGACAAATCAAAGTTATGGATTTAATAAATGGAGAGATACATGATGCTTTTGAATTAAAAGCCTAAACATAAAGTTTCAGTTGTACTCAAATTGGCATGTAGGTTTTACAAATTATTAACAAAAGCTTGGACATATTTTTTGTTATAGAAATAGAAAAGATTATGCTGAAGTTTGTGAGAAAAGGCAAAAGAAATGGAATAGCTACGTTTTTTGTAAAAGAATAAAATAGGAAGAATAATTCTACCAAATTTAAGACTAATCATACAGTTGCAGTAATCAGGATTGTATGGTTTTGTGGAAGCATAAACTTATAGGTCAGTGGAACACAAATAGACCCACACATATGTCTGATGTGTGTCAAAATACCTAAGCAATTTAAAGAAGGAAATATCTTTTAAATAAATGGTGATGATGAAATTAGGCAACCATAGGCAAACAAAAACAAACAGGGTAAATCAAATAAAAATGGATAATAGGCATAACTGTAAAATGTAGAACTATGAATTACTTGGAAAAATAGAAGAAAATCTTCAGTATCTAGAACTAGGTAAAAGCATTCTTAGAGTGGACAACAAAACCATCATTCAGAAATGGAAAACATGTTAAAATGAATGCTATAAAAATTGAAGGCTTTGTTCTGTGAAAGAAAAGAGTGAGTCTTTCTATATATATATAGAGAAAATATTTGCAAACCAAATATCTCGCCAAGAACTATGACTTAGAATATATGAAGAATTTCCAAAAATCAATGGTAAATAAGTAATTCAATCTGCGTATACACAAATGACACAAAATGACATAATGTCATGGAAGAGGATATGAGATAACAAATATACTTAAGAAAAGAAGTTCAAAGTTTTCAATTTTTAGGACACTGCAAATTACAGCCACTGTGAAATATCACTACACACCTATCGGAATGGTAAATACTTTAAAAATATAGTGACAGCCTGGTGAGATGGCTCAGCGGCATAAGCGCCTGCCTGGCAAACGCGAGGTCCTGAGGTCGACCCCCGGTACCCACAAAAAAAAAAAAAAAAAAAATAGTGACAACACCAAGTGGTAGCACATGGCAACACTGGATCACTCACACATACCTGGTGGAAGCATGAAGTGGTGCAGTCACTCTGAAAATCCATTTTGCTGCTTCTTGAAAAGTAAACGAGTTACTACCATAATACTGAGCAGTTGCCATTGCACTTCTAGATCTTCATGCCTGAGAAATACACCCTTATCGTCATACAAAAATCCATACGAAAATGTTTACAGCAGCTTTGCATGTAATGGTTCCAAACAGGAAAGAACTCAGAGGTCCTTCAAGCGATGAATGGTTAAACAACCTGGTATACATCCATACTGCGGCAAACTACTGCAAGATAAAAAGAATGAACTCTTCATACACATAATAACCTGGATAAATCTCTAAAGGGCTGCATTATGTGAAAAAAAGCAACTCAAAAGATTACGTGCTATATGATTCTATTCATATAACATTGAGATAACGAAATTATAGAAAAGAAGAAATGATTGGCGGCCAAGGTTTAGGGATAAAGGGGATGGGAGAAATCTGGGTGTGGCATAATAATCCTTGTGATAGAAAGGCTCTGATTCTTTACCGCATTGTCAATATCTGACTGTGATAATGTACCATAGTTTTGCAAGATGTTACGATCGGAGGACAATAAAGGGCACATGGGATCTCACCATGTTATTTATTATCTTCATATGTATCTAAAGTGAGCTCCAAATAAAAAGTTTAATTAAAAACACAAGATGCCAAATTGAATTTGAATATTGCATGGGACATACTTGTACTTAAAGAAAGATAATTTATTGTATATTCCAAATTCAAACTGAGCTACTCTCTTCTGCTTTATCTGGCATTCCTGAGGCACATAAAATTTCTTATGAAGTGTATCTTGTGGTAGGGAAACCATAACGTATGGAGGAATGGAAACGCAGGTATGTTCAGGGCACAGAGAACAAAGCAGGGTGTGTTTACCAGAACTGCCCAGTGTCTCCGGTGGAGTACTCAAGGCAGGGCCAGAACAACTGTTCAATGTCCCTTCTGAGACAGTTTCTCACAGGAAAGGAGTGAATATCACGTGTGTTCCTGCAAATGCAGCATTTCATTCAGTATACCGTGTGATGTACAGGCTTCTTGGTTCTCTCTCTCTCTCTCTCTTTTTCTCTCTATCCTTCTCTCTCTTCTTCCTTTTTCCCTCCCTACTTCCCTCCTTCATGCTGTTGCTCTTTCTTTTACCAATTCTCTAAATGTTATTCTGTATTAAAGCAGAACCCCGAATTGAAGCAAAAATTCCACTGAAGAATAATTTCTATTTTATCCTGGCTTTTGTTTATGAATTATTGATTCTTGCTATAATATTCAGAGTTCCCTCTTCCCACAGTTGTTCATAAACTCCCCGTTCTTGCTTCGGCTTGACCCTGAACATTCTAGAAAATGTATCATCTGAAATGACTCTCTCCAGCTTGTTTGTTCACAGGTCTCCGCCTGTTCACAAATCTATCCCTCTGCTCTGGGAATTCTAGAAAGGGCGTACTGGAGGGCTGCCAGCCCATGAAAGCCCTATGGGAAATGCAGGATGATCTGGGTATGTTATCCTGAGAAATGGAGCATACTCTGTTCGCACAAGGGTCCTGTGAAGCACATGCTGCGAAGCAGAGCGATGCATACCTGCTGTTGACATTGTGGTGGCTGGAGTGTTCCTGTCCTCTCAGCTGTGTGAGACTCTGAAAGTCACGTAGACATCATAGATGAGGAGACCTTGGCTTATCAGTCATCTCCACCACTCTTGCATGTGCTAGGAGTATCGCGTGCATCAAGTATCTCTCCTATCAATTCAGTTGGGCCTTTCTTTCGTAGGAGCAACTTTCTTTTCTCTGAGTTATTGCTTGCCTAAAATTTTCATAATAAGCTTGAATCAAAATGAACAATCTGCAAAGAATATAGAACAACAATGCATTGTACCTTCTCTTCTTGAATCACACAAAGGATGTGGAGCAAGCGACAACATAGTCTGTTCAATGCCAGGTGCTCTCTCTGTTTCAGAGCTGTACACGAAGGAGTTTGCAGAAGTCACGGAGCAAGCAGGGTGGCAGTGAGAACTGTCAACAGTGTTATTCAGTGACATGGCTATTCTGGAAAATGTACACTGGGATGACCAGAGCCCTGTCCTTTAGTGCAAGCTAACAGAGAAGCACAGAAAGGAAATACAACACTTTCTTCCCCTTACCTGCCTAGTAGTCTCACAAAGTGAATCTTCTCTTTTTATCACCTCTTCACATGGTTATATTTTAACACAAAATTATGAAATGTATTTTAACAGACTTTAATCTCCTAATAATAGTTCTCTATCAAGCTAAACCTCTGAATTAATTTGCTATGCAGCATCCAGGAGGCAATGCATTTAAAGTTGGTAAAAGAAAACAGGTTGTTACAAAAAAAAAAAAATAAGAAAGAGAGATAGAGAAAGAGAGAGAAATAAAACGAGGGCAGTGCTTCATGCTACTCTGGGCGGATGGAACAGGCACTCAATGGGAAGTTACTGAATGGATGTTCCAGAAAAAAAAGTGGAAAGCTCTCAAGATAAACTTGCCCTACTTTATGATTTTGCCAGCACCAGTTTTATATCAGATCACAGGCTTTTTGGGGGAATGTGATATCACATAGTATCAGTAACTTCTGTCTATGTGGAAATTTACACACTTCTTCCCCCTTTCAGCACTCTGAGCTGCATCCAAACTGTTATTATTATTATATTATTATTATCTGGCCTGGAATTTCCCTGAATTAATTCCTTCCCCTTTTCAAACTGTTCACTCTGAAGCTGACCTTCACAAAGTTTAGGTTTTTCCTTCTTATACAATTTCTCGTAAACTTCAATGACTCCTTACTGTTTGCAGAATACAGTTTAACCTTTTTTGATCATCTTTATACGCCCAGGAAACACTTCACCCAAACTGCACTAACCACGCAATGTATCTGCACATTGCTTCTAACTCAGTATTACTAGTTTAACAGAAGCTCAAGAAAACCTTTTCATTTTTTTCTTTCTTTCTCTTGTTTTTCTCATGACTCACTAAGGCACATTACTCCTTGCAGTAGCACAGCTGCAAAATCATGGCCTTCTGGTGGAAGGGGAAGGGGAAAGATTTTTATCTGGGATGCGCTGGTGATCAGCTCTTCAAACCTACCACGTCTGTTACAAGCTGATAGTCAAGAATCCCTTTCGTTTGCCTGCCTAAGCTTTAGGCACATGGAGGGAGAGGTATTGGCTCTGAGACACCTAAGAGTCTATGTGCCAAATCATATCTTAAATGTTGCAGTGAGCAACAGGGCTCAGCAGGGGGATTTTGCTCCCAACTGAAAGCTTGACAGCAAAGAAATCCTTCATGCTTGTGCATGCGATGCAGACCAGTGAAGCCTCAGTCGAGGTATTTATTTTCCCCTTGGAAGCCACTGTGGTTCGATTGAATAATGTAGGAGCGTCTCTGTGGTCTACACACTGATAGAAAAGTATGCTGGCGTTTGTATTCTGTTACAGAAAATAAAGGAAGAGTGGGAGAAAGACATGGCTAAAAGCACTGGACATTTTCCCCCATTGGTTACTATAGTTTTAGACCTTTACAGGAATTACATAATTTTTATTATGGTGCTAATGTATTCAGTAGGCCAACATATGTCCCAGACACAATGTGTGTTAATCTGTTTGCTAGACTCTGAGAATCGGGTAAAATATTCAGGGGGAAAATGTTTCTTTTAATAAACAAAAGTGCCAGCGCAAATATAGAAGTATGAAATGAGTTTCAGAGAGAACCGCAATAAAAGTTCACAGGTTTATGTTTTGGAATTAAGTATTTAATACATGTTCTGATTTCAAATTATAGAGAGGCCATGATAAAATTAACATCTCTGAACCTCAGTTTCCTCACTTTTAAAGAAGACATAATATAAATCTTCTCAACAAACACCTTAGCCTTGACATATATTATATGGAAAAGGAATGATTTGTGAAGTATAAAATAGAATATAAAATTAGATATTGTATTACTGCTATTTTAATAACTATTGAGAGTCTAAAATAGAGGTTGCCCAAGATGAGAAGTATTAGCAAAGGAGGACATTTTAGAAGTCACATTGTTGTGCTTTGTATCTAGATAGGCTTCCAAAGCCTCGTCCTGTCACAGGTGGGGTCTTGGGGAGGTGCTTGGATTATGGCTGAGGTATAAAAGCTTGCTGTTGAGAGGCAGGTTCTGGTAGAAGAAGACAGGTCTCTGGAGACAGAGCTTGGAAGAGTTCATCTCCCTGCTTTTCTCCTTCCTTTTATCTCTGCTTCCTATCTCCCATGCTGTGAGCAGCTCTCTTCCACCATGCTCCTCTGCCATGTCATCCTGCCTTGGCCACTTAACTATGGATTGAAATGTGAGCCAAAATAAATCTCTTATCCCTTAAGTTGTGGTTGTTGGATATTTGTCCAAGCCACAATAGAAGTAACTAAAACAAACAATATTTAAGTAGAATTTCTGAAGATACAAATGGTTTTTGCAACAGTAGAGAAGAGGAGGGCCAGCATTATAAGATACAATGTATATCATAGAGTTGCCCTGAAAAAGTACATTTTCAGGTATCAGAACATCCTTAGATATGTTTATTTGTGATCAATTTAGCTCTAGTTGCTAAGGACTTTTTAATGATGAACCAAACATAATTCAGGACTCAAAGATTTTAAAAGAGAATGAAATAATTTTACTGAAAGAGACAGTTATCTAAGTTTGACCAGAATGGTGGAAACTCAAGGATGTGCACATTTTTCTTCTTGCTTTCTTCTGTCTCTCGTCGGATAGCTCTACTTGCCTTCCAGTGTCACTTATTATTTACTTGAATCATAGTTACAGTTTTCTCTAGTCTCCTTGTTTTTAACATGGATCCCTGCATCAGAGGTTACCCAGTTAGCGTGGGTTTTTCTGATCAACAAGTGAACACTGTAAGAAGCCTTTTTCAGAACCTGACAGCTGGTTTATTTTTATATAAAATATGCTGACCAATCCTTAAAGTGTGGCATTTTGAGGTAGACAAGAAATGATGAAGTTCTGCACACCTGAGGTTAAGGAAATGCTCCCCACCGGGGACCTTCTACAGGCAACATCTGCAAGTTCTGTGACGGTGGAAGGGAATGTGGACAGGGGTTAGAGGGATGACATAAGGGACAATCTGTCGATTTCCTTCAGAGTTTGAAGAGGCAAGTAGAGCAATGGGCTGATATAGTCAATATAATATTTGTCCAGGGAGGAATAAAGACAAAAAAAGGAGCAATTCTCCTGGTGAATGATTTCAAGGTAGAATGGTTATTTGCTACTCAGGTTTGAGGTTCTGTCTTTCTCTTTTCATGTGCCATATTCTCTGTTTGTACCCTATCACCCTCCCAATTGCACTATGCCCTGTCTCTTTTATTGTCCATGAAGCCTTTCAGAATATGTACCAGGGTGACTCATTGCCCTTTTTGGTGGCCTCACAGCATCTTATGACCAACTTTGATGTTGTTTTTCTCACTAGGCAATGTCTCCCTTCTCAACACTCCAAAAATTAGCACAATGCCCGCATGAAATGCTACTCAATGGTTGAGGAATAAAATGGGAAGGGGAATGGATGGGTAGATGGGTGGACGAACGAAGACAATTCCAACTTACTACTGAAGAACAAAGCTGAGAGTAAGGAACAAAGCATTAGAACTGGGATTCAAGGTTAAGTCTAGTAACCATCATGAATAACATAATTATTGCAACTAAAGTGTGGAAGTAAGGCCCAGTGAATTTATCTTACCAAGAGCAGGATTGGCCCAACACACAGCTGAGAAATTTAAGTAAGATTTTGGAGAAGATTTCAAATCCAAGTCATTCTAAAGCTATCTATTTACCATGTCATGTAATTTCCTTCAGCAAGAGGAAGCATCACACATTTCCAATTATTAGACCAACGCATTAAACAAATATACCTTTGCAATTAATGATGCCAAGAATAATTATTTTAGGGAATATTCTTAATGAAAATATTAAGGGGTCATAACATTTTAAAGTATGTGGATGAATTCCATAAATTATTTCAATGATAAGAAAAATAATCTTTTTTCAAAACTGAATGAATTGGGCTGGCAATACAGCTCAGTAGCATAAGTGCTTGCCTGGCAGGCGCAAGGTCCTGAGTTCGATTCCCGGTATCCACATAAAAAAAAAATTGAGTGAATTAACTGAATTCTTCCTTGGTGGAGAGTCTATGAATTACTGTGACCCTGAACACTAAGAGTTTTTAGAAGACTTCTTTTGTGAATTTCCTTAAGAAATGTGATAAAAAAATTTGGTGAATCCTGCTGCCACATACCATCCAAAGGAAAGGCACACTTGTGAAAATTATGATGTGTCCTCAACCACCTTGTATACCAGATCTGGCACTGTGTAACTTCCTGCTCTCTGCCAAAGTCAAAATGATCATGAAAAGCAAATGCTTTAAATCCACTCAGGACACCAAGGAACCCAGACCAATGAACTCGAAGACAGGAAAGAGGACTTCCAGAACTTCAGAAAGTGGAAACTGGGGTAAATGTGCTCAGATTGAGGGGAAGTAATTTGAAGGGGATTAATGGCAGTGCTATTTTTTTTTTTTAATGTGGGTACTGGGAGTTGACCTCAGGACCTCACGCTTAGCAAGTGCTTGTGCCGCTGAGCGATATCATCGGCACTTTTTTCCTTTATGTGGGTACTGAGAGTCAAACTCAGGACTTCGCGCTTGTCAGGCAGGTGCTTATGCCGCTAACCTATCTCGACAGCCCTTCGTTTTTACTATTACATTTTTATTTTTATTTATTTATTTTTTTGGGGGGTACCGGGGGTCGACCTCAGGACCTCACGTACCAGCAAGCCCCCGTGCCACTGACCGATATCACCAGCCCATTTTTCGTATGTGGGTTCCAGGAGTCGAACTCGGGCCCTCACGCTTGCCAGGCAGGCGCTTACACTGCTGAGCCATCTCACCAGCCTCAACTATTGTATTTTTAAAGGTATAAATATTCACCATATTTTTCAATCACACCTTGTGTAATATTAAAATCTCTGCTATTATTGGTAGGTGTCCACTTGGTAACAGGCATTGTGGTGATTGATCTCTCTACATCAATTATTTTAATAGTTCTTTTATCCTTGTCAGAGGAGCAAATTACTACTACAGAATATTATAACATGTGGTAAGTGCTAGAGATATAAGTTGAATCCAGTTCCTGCACTCTAGAACATATACAAGTGCTATCACAGCATGACTGTTTGAAAATTATCACAAATAACTCAAACATTTCACCCATCATCCCTTGAAAACCAATTTTGTTTTCTAAGCACGAGTCTTCATTGCTTAGAACAGAGACCCCTGCAAACCCAATGAGCTCTGTGCTACCTCTTAAGTAAGAGTTTCCTACTGTCATATTGCAATGCGAATACAGCCTCACTTGCAACATCAGAAAGTACAGTAGGAGAAGAATCAGCACTTCAGTGAACTTCGTCCTGTATTTTGGGCTACTACAGGACCCAGCCTATCATTCGAAGGAACTGTAGCTGGAATTTCTGTAGCTCTTTTTCATCTTCTGCTAACTTTCTGGAAGGCATTTCTCACTCCTCTGTTCTGGAGGGAACTGTAGACAGGGAAGGAATAGAGATAAAAATTCATGAACATTGCCACTGATTGTTCTCGTGTAAGCCAGCTTCATTTTCCTTGTGCACAGGAGATGATTTAACTGCCTCTTTCCATGAAGTGTGCCTCAGTTTTTAGAGAATCTAGTTTTTGGGATGCCCTTGACACAACTAAATAATACACCTATCTTCCTTGTGATTAACTGTCCTTTCTCAAGCATCTAGAAACCTGATCTCTTTGGATTTTCCTTAAAATCGTTCTTTTTCCTCATGACTCCACTTACTAGGATACCAGAGAATCCCAAACCAGCTCTCTGACACATGTGGCTCCATAAGATGCACCTTTTATCTTTTCTCCCAACAACCAGAAATGTTACAAACAAAGCCCAAACCCTTTCCGTGCTCATCTGCCAGGTCACCTGCCCCTCCGTGTCTTTTGTGTTATGCTTTCCTCACCCTGCCTGGCCTCTGGTCTCAATGACAGTCTGCCATCCCTGATTGCAGACCCCTTATTCTGCTTTCCAGGCTCTTCTCCATTGTCAGCTTTTCTTGCACTGTGACCAAGTAACCAACACATACTACTTAGAGGAAGAGAAGCTTACTTTGGCTCATGATTTCAGGAACTCAGACTGCACTGGTTGACTCCAGAGCAGAAACATCATGGCAGCAGGGTATTGCAGAGCAAAGATGCTCAGTACACGGCGGCCAAAAAGCAGAGCCAGGGGGCCGGTGAGATGGCTCAGTGGCTTAAGCGCCTGCCCGGCAAGCGCGAGGGCCCGAGTTCGACTCCCGGATCCCACATACGAAAAAGGGGGCCGGTGATATCGCTCAGTGACACGGGTGCCTGCTGGCGTGCGAGGTCCTGAGGTCGTCCCCCCCGGTACCCACAAAAAAAAAAAAAAAAAAAAAAAAAAAAAAAAAAAAAAAAAAAAAAAAAAAAGCAGAGCCAGGAAGTAGCACTAGAGAGGAAGGACTGAGAGCCCAGATACAGAGCCTAGGGCAGTGACGGTGAACATATGGCATGCATACCCCAGCGGGCTGCTTGTTCTTACTACAAATAAATGAAACAAGTCTATGGGAACGACGTTTCTTATTGTTGGAAAAGTATTTACAAAATGGAAAAAACTAATATGAACCCTGGTTACTAAACTTGGTGGAACTAGTGTAAATTAATGTTGAAATACATTTATTTATTTATTTATTTTGTTTTTTTGAGACAGGATCTCAATATGTAGTTCAGGCTGGACTTGAACTCACTATGTAGCCCAGACTGGCCTCAATCTTGCAGCAGTACTCCTGCCTCAGCCTCATTTTATTTGTTTTTATACACATGCATCTTCTAAACAAAGCTATATATATATATATATCCATGTTTTTATGTGTAAAGGTTATACAGATATATATATGCATATATATACAAATAAAAAGACATAAATATATGCACACATACACATACATATGTACACCTGTTTGTGTTATGTGTGTGTAAGTATATGTTTAAAAATGTGTATTTGAATAAAGTTTTAATGCAATAGCATTAAGAATACCTAATGCTAATATCCTTGATTCTATTATTCTTCATCTAAAGGAATAAAGGTTCTTCATAAAAATGGCTGATTCCAGGACTGGGGAACACAAAGCATATAAGAAGACTCAAGTATATACTATGCTTTCAAAATTGAATATTTACTCAAAGCATGATGGAGACTGGACAAAAAGATACATAAACCAACTATAATGACCTTTCCCTGTAAACTATGGTGTAATTTGAGCATCAACATAAGTGATAGTAGGGGGTTACAACTTCCTAAGTAAATTAGGAGATCATGACTCTACAGTAATATAAATAAATTAAATGATCAATGCCAAGTTTGCTGTGGAATGGAATATTAATAGTTTCAAATAACTTCCTCTCAAAATGCCTCTTAATTACAAAGAGGAAATAATGTCTTCCTAGTGGATAACCTGGGCAGACTCTTTAATGAAGTGGTCAAAGTGAATATCATCATTAATGGTACACACTGAAATTGTGTGCTCCCTGATAGGACAGAGTGAAAACACAGCATCAGTTCTGTGATACGCCTGTCAATGAGCCATAGCCTGAATCTAATCATAAGACAGCCTCAGATATTCCTTAATGGAGGAATATTCTATTAAAAAAGTGTCCTACAATATTGAAAAGTGTTGAGTTCACAAAAGTAATATGAGAGTAAGGAACTATTTCAAACACAAATGGACTAAAGGAACATGAAAAGTAAATGTGATATGTGATTCTGTGTTGAATCATTTTACTATAAGGAATATCACCGGGACAACTGATAAAAGTTTATTGGAGTCTTAGTATGAGATAAAAACATTGCATCAATCCTAATTTTTTATTCTAATTATTGCTTTTTGATACATAGTAAAATTATCTTGTAGGAAATAAGTGTTCACATGTTCAAAGTTGTTAGAGCATCGCTTGGGCTACGCATTCTGAAATGGTTCTCGTTAATCGTTCTTTATATCATACTTACACATTTTGGTTAGTTAAAAATTGTTCCAAATTGAAAAAGTAAGTATCTATGCATAATAAAAAATAATTTCCTTCCGTGTACAATCTGAGACACATTTAAAACCTTGGCAGGTGAAAGAAGTCACTAGACATTTAACTAGTTCTAGTCTACATTTACCAAAGTTTGAAATTCAATTTAGTATTTTTTTTTTTTTTTTGTGGGTACCGGGGGGTCGACCTCAGGACCTCGCGTGCCAACGGGCGCCCGTGCCGCTGAGCGATATCACTGGCCCCTTTTTTTCGTATGTGGGTTCCGGGAGTCGAACTCGGGCCTTCGCGCTTGCAAGGCAGGCGCTTACGCCGCTGAGCCATCTCACCGGCCCTCAATTTAGTATTTAATATCTCTTGATAATACTAATATTGTATTTTAGAATCTTAAAAAAATTTTACCTCATCATCCCTTTACACTATAATAGTAAATTCAAAACAATAAATCCAGACAAAAATACAAATCATTACTCATTTTAAAAGTTCATTTTAGGCTCACTCAATTACTTGCTGGGCTTATGTTTAACAACTGTGTGTTCAATAGTGAATTGACATAACCAAGCAGAGAATATGTGTAGAATATTAGGAATATAACTGACTGGTTATACTCTACCAACAAAAGGATCTGCAGGTTTTAGGGTAGTTTTCATCTCTCTTTTCTAAAAAACCCTCTGATAATATATCTTTATCTATTCTTCATTAATTGAATTTTTCATTTCCCAAATACTTATGATGAGAACAATAGAGAATGAAGTGCCTTTTCTAATCTAGTGGAATTTCACCCTCTCTAGTAGTAAACATATTTCAAACACTTGAGCATCAAGGCCAGTATAAAAATGTTCTACTTGCTTTTGACATTTTTGTGTTTTAGAACCTTAAATTACGTGTTCATATGAAAAAATTTTTTAGTACAAAATGAATTATCATTGGTATTTTTCCCCTATCAATATTCCAGTTAGATTTTTACTAAGAAAAAAAAGAAGCCTTTCCATTGATTCTTACTGTTTATGTTAAAACTTACAAGGCTCGGAATAAAATTCTCACCCTCTCAAATCAATATTCATAGCTTCTGCATCAAAGAACAGAAGAGAAATAATGGAAATAAATGGGCTAGAAATAAGTGCAAAATACTGACATATTCTAAAGTACAGTAATCATTTTTATAACATCACAAATTCATAAATAGCAAGTAAGCTTGGATAATTAAACTTTAGTCATGTTCATCAAATTTCCAAAAGCCAGAAATAAATTAGATTTTTTGTTAATAGCCAGAAAGTCTTTACCTCCAGATGGAACTTTTCTTGGAATGTCAATCCCAGATTCTCAATTAACTACAGTAAGTTCCCAATTTATGAACATTCGAGTTGAGAACTTTCACAGATATGAATGGATCTTACATTTCAAACATTGGTAGATGCCAACAAATCATGGAAGTAGCTCACGTGTGTACCGGACACGGTCACAGTTGTGCTGCTGTGTGCTCATTGTACAGTGCGGTAGTGTGCAGTGGTACAGTGCTCAGTCAGAGCCAAGATGTCCAGAAGCAAAAGGAAAAGCAGTGGAGATGTAGAGGGGGCTGCTAGAAAGCACAAAGCAATATATATTTTATATTTGTGTCAAAGGCATATAATTCTCACTTTGTCTGACTTAACGAACGAATCTTACTTACGAATACTCTCCCAGAAGGGAACTCATTCCTAAGTCAGGGCCTTACTGTACTGGACATCTCTATGCAGAGGACACTATGCAGGCTGTCAGATTTGAGGGGATGTGAATTAAAACCACAATGAAATGGCATTAAACACCCAGGTGCATGCACACAATTTCAAAAAGCAGAAAAAGTAAAAGCAATAAATAAGTACCTAAAAGTGTCATATCTGTATTGGAACTTTCATTCACTGCAAGTGGGAATATTAAGCTATATAAATATTTCTTTTCCTAAGAGAAAGAGAAGCAAAAAGTGTAAGTCATGACGCACATTTCCATAGAGCCATATTTTTATACCCAAAGCTAGAAACTATCATTAGCTGGTGAATGGAAAAGCAATTTGTGCTATATATGGACAACGGAATTCCACTCAGTAAGATAAGATAATTAAAAACTGATATGTACAGCACAACGAATGAATCAAAAGAAATTGTGTTGAATAAAAGAAAATAGACAGACATTTGTATGTCATGATGCAATTTATATAAAATACTAGTAGTTGCAAAATGTATCAGTGGCTTCCTGTGTAAGAGGGTATGATGAGGGCCGGTGAGATGGCTCAGCGGCATAAGTGCCTGCTTGGCCAGCGAGGGCCCGAGTTCGACTCCCGGAACCCACATATGAAAAAAGGGTCGGTGATATCGCTCAGCAGCATGGGCTCCTGCTGGCGTGCGAGGTCCTGAGGTCGACCCCCGGTACCCACAAAAAAAAAAAAAAAAAGAGGGTATGATGAGACTGGAAAGAGGTAACAAAGAAGGTTAACAGATGGGTAAGAGAAAATTTTGGAGAGTGAATGATACATATGTAATCTTGATTGTTGCGATTGTGCATTTCATAGCATACAAAAAGATATAAAATTCCAATTTCAGTGTTCATAAAGTTTTATTAAAACATGGCCATGCTTACTAATCTATACATTGTGTATGGCAGAGTTGAAAGAAGATACTTAACATATTTATGACTGGACATTTACAAAAAAAGCTGACTAATCCCTGTCTGAGGACAGCTTTGCCCTTTGTTCCTGTAATGGGCAATTTAGATCAGTCATTTCTTCACCATTTTCCTCTATCTAGCTTCTAGAGAAATATTTTAAAATGTGGGCTTATCAATCTCATGCCTATTCTCTTAAAACAACAACAATGATAGAAATTTTAGATTTTTGTCATAGTAAACTTGATCTCAAGTTATCTTTTCTACTTCTTTTCACTTCCACTTTTACCAACACACTTTGAAATTCATACTAAAATATAAAGTTCCGCAAATATCCAGTGTTCTAGTAGATCCCTTTGCCTTTGCTATTCTGTCTCATATGCCACATGATAAACATGTATTCATGCCTCATGACTTACTTAATTTCATAAATGTTGAGGCTATAGTTCTCTCAGCCCTATTCAAACTATCAAATTCTGTTTGTCTCATTACATTTTATGCATACTTTCAACATCAATGTAATTTTTATCCAGTAATACTTGTGAGTTACGCAGGTTTTGTAATAGAATTAATGCTAATATCTGCTTAATAACTGCTTTAGAAATAAAGGAAGAGCCAGGTGTGGTGGCACATGCCCATAATCCCAGCACTCAGGAGGCTGAGGCAGCAGGATCTCTGTGAGTTCGAGGCCAGCCTGGGATACAAAATGAGTTCAAGGCCAGCCTGAACTACATAGTGAAGCCCTGTCTCAAAAAAATACAAAAAGAAAAGACAAAAAAAAGGAAAAGAAATAAAAGAGGAAAAAAGAAGAAAATTTGAAGCAAAAATAGAGAGGGAGAACAAAAAGAAGAACAGCTAAATGGAAAGAATAAGAATAAAAATTAAGGAAAGAATAAAGGAAATCAATAAAATGAAGGGCTTATGTGAAGGGGAAAAAGACATGGTATGACAGAAAAGAAGACGATGTAATAAGAATGGGAAGAATAAAAAGTTAAATGATGGGCCTGGTGAGATAGCTCAGTGGCATAAGTGCCTGCCTGGCAAGCGCGAGGTCCTGAGTTCAACTCCCGGTACCCACATAAGAAATGGGCCAGTGATATCGCTCAGTGGCATGGGCACCTGCTGGTGTGCAAGGTCCTGAGGTCAACCCCTGGTACCCACACACACAAAAGAAAAGTTAAATGAAAGAAAAAAAATGAAAGGAAGATGTTATTATTTATATCTAGATGTACCTCAAAAGCTGAACGTGCTGATAATTGGAGTTTTGGAAGTGATTAGATTATGGGGGTTTGATACTCATCAGTAGATTAGTTCTTTGATGGTTTATAGCTAAATGTGACCTTGAGAGGAGACTCCTGGTCAGAGGAGGTGAGTGACTAGGAGTGTGACCTGGAAGAACCTATCTTCCCCCTCCACCCTGATCTCTCTCTCCACTTCCTGCTGCCCTGCCACAAAAAGACTTTTCCTCTGTGATGCCCCTTTGCCATGCCACACTGCCATGGACCCAGTAGATTATGGCTTGAAAGCTCTACAAACTGAGATCCAAAATCAACCTTTCCTCCTTTAATTTGTAGGTGTCAGGTATTTTGTTTTAGGCACTAGAAAGTAACTAAGATAGAGGAGAAAAGGAAAAGAAGGAAGATAAGAAAAAAGCAAGAACAAAAAAGAAATGACAGAAGGAAGGAAAAAATTAAGAAAGGAAAGAAACCAGAAAATGTGGAAAAGAAGAAATGAAAAAAGGAGGGAGATATAAAGAAGGAATAAAATAAAAAAGTACAAAAAGGATGAACAAAGATATAAGGAACAAAATCATTGAAACAATAGAAGAATACAGGGAGAGAGGCATGAGAAGAAAAACTACAAGAAAAAAGAACAGAAAAAAGGACCAAGTAAGGGAATGAAGGGACAGTGGAGAGGGATGGAAAATGAAAGGAAGGAAAGAAAGGAAAGATGGGAACTAGAGTAAAAGATACAGTGTATATATAGACAAAAATGTCAAGGTGTACACCTTAAATATATTCAATTTATTTCAGTTTGAAACTCCACTCCCAACACAAATTTATTTGTGTATCTTTTGAAAATGTCCTTAAAAAAAAAAGGATGCCTCACTTGTTGAAAAAAGTTATGTTTCTTATACATGGAAATAGTAGAATATATGCATTCAAAACGTTCTTCACAGTGGAAGCAAAATCTTTAAATCACATAAACAAATGCAACTACGCATGGAGATATCTAGAAGAAGCAAGCTGACAGTCACTGGTCCAGAAGTCTGGTCAGCAGTTTGGACACGTGGAATAGGTACTGAAGTCTCAGAACTTACTTCATGCTTGGTGTGGATCTTGTTCTTATACCTTTATGGTGTATTCTAGAACAGACGAGTAACAGTGAAAATGCAGAATTCTGTAACAGACATCACAGTGCTCTAGCTAGTTCATTACAATGTTGGCAGTAGTATTTTTGAATTATCTTACTGTTTACTCCTATTTCACTAAATTTAAGTCCATGTCACAGATTGAACACCTATGCCGTGCAATCTTACAAAGGTTGTTTTATTTGGGAAAATTCAATAGTTTTAATAGTTTTTGTCATCAGATGAAATTTTGTAGGCTACCAGGCCTCAATTATTCATTGTATATATATTCTTTGCCTTGTATGTAAATGACAAATTTAATCTGCATTACATCCCTTCTCAACCATAAATAGGCAGTTTCTAAAGGGACGAGCCAGATTAGTTTGAAACATAACAGTGCTCTATAATACTTACCAACAGAAGACTGAAAGAGCTCAATAATATTTTTGAGAAGGTTGCAAGGAGGGTTCGTAGCATAGTTCAGCTTACATTAGTTTTAACTACTTTTACCTGCTTCTCCCAATCCTCAAGTTATAGTTCCTTGTCTTTTTACAGTCTCTCACACTCCAGCTTGAGGAAGTTTTGGTACAATAGTTTATCTTTCAAAAATACTGGGTTTGGGATTGAAGACATTATGTTAGTCATGGCCGGACCCCAAAGGAAAGGGATGACTTATCATTGACTGTCCTGCCTTCCTTTGCCAGGAATCATCATATCGCATGAGTGATTTTGAGCCATCTCTGGCAAATAAACATTCTGTACAGACTTCTCTTCTTGAGAAGGACTCAGAATGGAGTACAATACCCAAGGTCAAGAGTGACAGAGGTAGAAGATTTGAAAACAGGTTTTTTTTTTAAGATATAGTGGTTAGGGACTGCCATCTAGGGTGTATTTGATAGGGAATCATGTTTCCTTGCTGATCTGTTTTGCATGCTTAATGCAATTTTTTTTTAGCAGCACAAAAGGGACCTGTCAACTTTGATAGAACATTTAACAATATAATACAAAGCCTTCCAGACTCATTCTTATGTTTCATCTCTCCCAGAACTTGTTTATCAGTTGATGCAATCAGCTTTTGTAACTTTGTCCTCCAAGATATAAACATAAAATGATTAGGGACAGAACATATGAAGGTACATTTTCTATTACCAACCCAGAGAGTGGCCAACATGACTGAATTTGTATAATCTTTCTAGAATGTAAGTATATTTTCTTTTTGTCTTTTCCTCCCCAGCGTAGGAGTTTAGTGTCCATTGATGTTTTAGCATAAATCTTCCCCTGATTTAACAAAAAACTACATTTGTCACATTTCAACAGGAAACTCTGAGACTTTCTACTGGAGATTTTTTTGAGCAAATCTGCAATTAATCTTCTGACACTTATTCTATAGTTTTGATTTTAACTTTAGATTCTGTTTCTTTCCAACTTTTGCTTCCCATACATTCTCTGTTTTATTTCCCTTTGTTTTGATTCCATTCCATGTAAAGTACACTACGGGAGGAAGCACAGAAGTTTTAACGTGACTTGCATGTACCTGCTCATTTGCAGAATAAAGAAGCTCCCTGGGTCTCAGTAATGTTGAAATGAACAGGCTGCTGTCTGGACGAACAGAGGTGGGGGATCGCTCTAGTGCTCATAGATTCAGCACCACGGACAGCTCCCCAACCTCGTTTTCATAGCTTAAATGAGATTCCGCTGGAATTCACTTTATGGCTTGACAACTTCCTCACCTATGACACATGCAATTTGTGATATTAAAGGACATGTAATATGGAAACTGGACAAAGTTAATTTAAAAAATAAAAATCTTTGACAGTTCTTTCCCCTGTCCTTGCTCTTATTTGCAACCTCTAGAAATTTTGTACATGAGTCAGATGCATGTATTGTCTTCTTTTTTAATAGTTATCCACTGAGCTCTTCCACTCTCACACAATGCTTTTCATTCTGTACCCAATATGCATGCTTAATTCATTCTCCTAGGAAATAAGGATTGCAATTTCTTAGGAGGCTGGATTGGAGAGTATGCTTATCAGACTTCAGAGGGGATGTATTCTGAAAGATCCCTTTTCAAAACCTTGGAATAGCAAAAATCCTTATGTTTTCGTGTGTGTATTCCCACTCACCTTCCCAATAGCCCATTGGCTTTGCCTAAGAATGATGCTACTTATAAACCACAAACTACTTAGAAAGATATTAAAATATATTAAGAAATCATTATATTTTGTTTTCTTGCTTTCTTTCATAAACTTATAGTCTTGCATTACTTTATTATAGTGAAATAAAAAGTTCTTTTAAATTTTATAACTATAATCTCTTCATTATTTTATGATCTTTTTATAAATCAAGGCATCTGTTATAAAGGAATCCTTTCCCATAACACAGAAATTTAGAAGGACCCTTAAGAGTCCAAGAAGTAAAAGAAGTCTTCATTTTCACATAAACAATGATAAACAGCAATTCAGCATTGATGTGATCATAATTAGAAGCTTTGGAAGAATATGTATTTTTGTACTTTGTGTTATTTTTGTGTTCTCAACTAAAAGACAAATTTTCAGGGCTCATTCCTAGAAGGAAAGATTTGCCACATTGGACCAAGACTTAGTGTGAACTTAATTTCATAAATGAGGAGCCCAAGATCCCAAAAACTTCCCCAAGTTCAGGAAATACTGGAGTCACATCTCCAGCCTCCCTACTCCTTTGCCTCCCATCTGAGCCACTGCTTTCCTGCCCTGGAGACAGCCCAAGGAGAAAAGAGGAGGGTCACTTTCATTAGACTTTAGCTAATTCTCTGTATCTAGACCACCTTCCATTTGTAAAGGAAAGAGAAACCAACAAAGAGTTATTTCAATATTTCAGAAGCTCATAAGAGTTTGGGGTCAAGTACAGTTATAAAAATGGATTAACATCTGGGCATTTCCTCATGCAAACCTTCCCTGTTTGCAGCCCTTGCCTGCTGACAGTAGCAGAGAAAGATGGGTTTTGCTTTGCGTTGTTGTTGTTCCAGCCCAGTAAAAGGTCTTGTGCCTCCAAAGTGCACAGACTAAATCTGTGCATGGCATTTTTCATTTGCCAGCAAAACCAGCAGAACAGCAAATTGTGCTTGGAAGATGTCGCTTGGAAGAGAAAAGACACAATGGGTTTCATTTTTCCATCATAATTTCCTGTGAAACGAAAGAGGAGTTTTCACAGGCAAAACTTTCAGTTTGTTTTGTGTAACTGTGAGGCAGCTTCCTGTAAAGAATATGACTAGCTGCTGATTGGATATTTAGCCATTTCTCTTTGAGCCCATTTGCCTTTCAGTCATCTCTTTGAAATCCTGAATTATCCACTCCCACTCTGAACAGGCACACACCAGAGCTAGGAGTTGAAGAAGAGGTAGGTACACAAAGCAACGAATACAGATTCCAGAGAGTGAGGCAGAAAGAAGAAAGAAACTGAGCTCTGAAACAATGGTCAAGGAGGTAACATACTCATGAGGTCAGAGTGGACATCAGAAGTCAAGGAGCAGCAGCAGTAATCCTAGCACCTTGTGGAAATGAGGCCCATGAGAGCTCTGATCTGGCTACTTTATACCAGGGCACAGGCAGCGTTGGAATGACTGGGGTGGAAAAGTGCACCCTGTATATGGGAAAAGTGTAAGCATTGCAGGATTGACCTAATGTTCATATGGATGTGACCCTTCACATAGAATATGGGTGCTTCTTTTCATTAGATTGCTTTCATATATTTAAATGCCTCTCCATGCATAAGAAAATGGTTTACCTAAAAAGGTACTTTAAAATATTTTCTTTAATATGTTATATTATGCAAAGAACTGGACAATTATTTATAACCACTATGTAGACACACTTGGATAAGAACAAACATTTTATTAAAAATGCTAAGAAATGCCTAAGTAATTTTCATGTAAAATAAAACTACCACTTATTTTAGATTAACTCACATTTATAATATATGGGTAATTAGAAAAACTGATAAAATGGTAGTAGAAAAACAAAGGAAACACAGTCAAGGAAAGTGGAAATAAATGACAGATTGTTTGTAGAAGTTTTAATGCACTAGCAGCATTGATATCATTTAGGAACTTGTAAGACTCCTTGGTCCCACCCCAGATTTACTGAGTAGGGATTTGCATTTTAACAAGATCCCTGATGATTCATACATACATTAAAGCTTAAGAAGCACTGGTTTGAATGAGCAACAGAATCAAAGAAATGCTGAATGAGAGTTACATTTTCTTTTTTTAATAGAAGAATGTATCATGACTCAATTCAACCTTAGGTACAGTAGAAAGTCCCACTGGGAATTTGGACACTACTGGCTTGGAGAGGAATTATCTGGAAATCTGATTATATTATTATGATAAACACTTGAGTATCTAAAAAATAGATCATTGACAGGTGCTAATATTAAGCAACTCACAGGCTAAAATGTAGGGACATATGCGTGTAGTATTATTTGAGAGATGATAATGCAGGAAAATTATAGAACTGATGTGAAGATTATGGTGGATGAAACCTAACTCACTTTTCACATGTTTCAAATCCACATGGTTGAGATGTCAATGGAAAAATAAATTATTACAGAATGTAACAAAAGTTTTGCAAACTCATTTTTCATTGGCTAATTCCCAAATATGAAAACTATTCTTCGTACTTTAATAATATTGTCCAGCTTTTAGGGCCAAAATAGAGTCTAAATTCCATACTGCAAAATGTATATTAGAAAACTTCAATGGAGGCCAAATTGCTCATTCTGGAAGTAAAATTTTGAGCTAGAATGTGTTACATTAAATATTTACATAGTAAAATCTGGGTAGGTCTTAGGGTTTATACCTAAAAAACAACAACAACAACAACAACAACAACAACAACAAAAAACCTAAAATGGTAGAGTGTTAAGAAACCACGCAAGACGGGGCCGGTGAGATGGCTCAGCGGCTTAAGCACCTGCCCAGCAAGCGCGAGGGCCCGAGTTCGACTCCCGGAACTCACATACGAAAAAGGGGCCGGTGATATTGCTCAGCGGCACGGGCGCCTGCTGGTGCGCGAGGTCCTGAGGTCGACCCCCCAGTACCCACAAAAAAAAAAAAAAAGAAACCACGCAAGAGTAGAAGAGAGTTTGAAATACTTCTTGGGATGAAGGAAAATCAGTGAAGCCAAGAGTAACTTGGGGAGATGAGAGTTTATAGGGCCACAGGATCAACACTCACATTGATTACCTCTCCCTCTTTTCTGACACATATCATGGAGAATGCTTTGGGGAATCACTTTGTATTAAAAAGAAGATGCTTACCAGCATGGATTTTGGGGGAAGGTAAAAATATTCAGTAATTAACTGTGAAATCTTTATCCCTGATGTGATGGTATTGGAGAAGAGGACTTCTGGAGACAATTAGAGCAAAGATGAGGATGTGAGAGTGGGACCCTCATGATGGGATCAGTAAATTAAATAGTAGACACCATAGAGCTACCTCTTTCTCCTATGACCATACAAGGAGGTAATGAGAAAGTGGCCACCTACAAGGCAGAAAGAGAGCCCTCTTCAAAAACCAATCACGCTGACACTTTGGTTTTGAACTTTGAGCTATGGGAAACAAATTTCCGTTAATTAAAAAAAAAAAAAGAGGTAATGAAGCATTCAAGACAGATTAGAAAAGGCAGGTGGAGAGAGGTGGGGAAAAGAGAGAAAGTAGAGAGAAAAGGTGGTCTGATTTCCAAATCTGAGTTCTTTTTGACACTGAAGACATGGAAAATGTCTGAGAAGTCTCTATTTGCCCATCATAAAGGCGAAAGAGTGAAGAGAAATAATTTTCTCCTGTATTGTGTGGTGAAGCAGATTTTTAGAAAGAACTGGGGAGAAAGCAGATCTGTGAAGAATGACAACAGAAGGTATATATGATCAAATTGGTTTCTCTAAGCATTACCTATGAGCAAGGCCAAATATTACCCATGTTAACAGGCCAGTACATATGCATAGTGATCTCAGCAGCATGAACCAACATAGCAATGATTGCTAGAGAATTCCCTGCCCTTAAAATGACTCAGCAATATGCTCACAAATTAGATTATCTCCTGGAAGAAAGGAGATATGATAGTAGGTTAAGTCAGCTTGAGCTGGCAAATGCAAATTTCTAACTTTCTCATGGATGGGGCTCAAGAACAAAGTTAATTTCAATTGTAGAGAAATGAGCAGGTCTTCATTCTTGTATCAATGATCTTTCTTACTATAAGTATGAAACCTGCCACAAGTATATTTTTGGGAAATAAAATTTAATATCATGTAGCTCTTTGATTTTCAACCGATGTTACGTGGATTTATGATGGTCCATGAGATGACAGGCAGCAGAAAAGGCTGAGTGGGTGGATGCTATGCCTTCTTCCTGGCCTTTTAATCATTCTACCTCATAATACTGAAAAATTACTAACCTTTTCTAAATACCCCTTGTAGAAGGCAAAGAGTCTGTGGCCTCACCTGGAAGTTCAGGTTCAGAATATTCCTGGATGTTGCATTTCTTTCCTCCCCATCCAGAGCTCTGGTCCCCTTACTGCACAGTTTCAGAACCTTGGAAAAATTCTCCTGTCAATGACATCGTCATGTCCACAATTCCAAGGATTCCAAATGATACAACCCAAGTGCATTCTTTATTCTGATGCAGTTTTCAGGCTCACACTACCTCTACTCTGGAGAGATTGCTGCTGGACTGGCCTCCTTAGCTCAGGATTTAAATTCTGATTCTCTAAGTGATATATGCTAATTGTGAAATTGACTTATGCTGTACTGCCCAGCATCTCCACACCTCGAATGGGCTCTGAGGACAATTCAAAACTAAGACTTAGTGGCATTGACGGACATGAGTCCAAAGAATTTTAAAATTTTGCATTGACTATAATGTGCCATCTTTTACTCCTTAAGACCTTAAGTCTCCAAAGGATTTTCAAAGACAATGTCTGCATTCCATGGTGACTAGAATGACTTAGAGGTTAAAACAAAAATTGTAAAGGAATAGAAAGGGAGTGTGCAAGGAATGAGTAAAAACTAAAAGGCAAGATGAAGTTGAAGTCATGGGAATTAATTTCACAGGAAGGTTGTTATTGCCCCCTTTAGCAGCTAAAATTCACATACAGGCACATCTTAAGTAATGTGTCGAGCCGTCCGAAAGATAATTTGAATCCTGTCAAGGCAAACAAGAATATGCTCACAAATTCAAGAGCAATATATGTGCAATTTGCACAACATCAATTTCTTTGGTTGTTTTTGGATGGAGCCATCACCATCAATTAAGTTAGTGACTCTTTGATTCAAATTACTTTTTGACATGTAGTCAACTAAATGGCTCACACAAGCATTATTTTCTGCAAGGTTCCCTAGGCAGCCATATAGTAAATGTAAACAGGTGGGAAGGCAGAACAGTGCTGCTGCAGAAGCAGCCTCCTCCCCTGCAGTGGAGAGAATAATAAAGAGAAGAAATATGGAGATATTATTAGATGGTCTGGAATAAGGCTTATGGAAAGAGAGATTTGCATATTTATTACATCTTGCTACTGATTCAATGTTTCTCCACTTGTGGTTGCCTCTCAACCCCATATTGGGCTCTATTATAATTGGGCCTCAGAGGTTAAGCAAGGCTGAAGCTGACTCTCAGACCTTAGAAGGATATTACGCCCTGCTGTGAATTTGAACTTGATGAGTGGCAATGAGAAACAATGATATTGTTGACAATGTTGCTGAAACTAAGCCTCATGGAGCCAGAATGTTTTAGAAGCATGGGGAATACAAAGCTCTCTTTCAAAGGATAAAGATGTTTAATGATCAATAAATGAGTATACAAAATTAGGGATTAGTCTTTATCATGCTGTTTATTATCATGGTCAGCATTGCATTACCATTAAAGTAAATGTTATCCATATAGAGGGTGGACCTGGTTGAAATTTTCAAAAGACTGAACAAAGTTCTTAGGTGTTACAAATAACTCACTTTCATCCCCATATGCCTCGACATTAAGACTCAAAACAGGAAATAAAACTATTTGTTTCACAGGGCTGTCATGAGAACCTATGACAGATATAGTACATGGTAGGTGACAAAGTACACAGTGAAATATAACTCTATTCATTAAGTGTATGGATGAGTAAAATAATGTGTTAACCTCATATTAGAAAAAAGGAAACTTAAATTCTGGTAATGTCTTTCATTAACTAGCCATGACCTTTAGAATTATTTTGTTCTCTGGGGTCTTGTCTATCTATTTTAAGGTAGCATAATGGCGTAAACCCTGATATCTTTGGAGGTATTGGAAAGATAGCACGATACAGTCCATATGAAAATAGCTTGACAAGCTGGGAACAGTGAAAAAAGTAAATTGTTATTTTGTTTTATCATCACTTTCCACAGACATTGGTTCTTAAATAAGAACATTTCTAAATGGAGGAAGTCGCACAAATCTCTTAGCTCCCCATACCACAGTCAATTTGATATTTCTTATGCACAAGATAAAATGTTTCATGCTAAGATGTACAATCCCAATACCTTTGTATTTACTGGTTTATAAAATTCAGGAGCATAAAATTCCACGTTTCCTTGGGTTTTTGCCAAGTGTAGAATTCAGATGGAATGCTGAACAATAAGCCTGTTATGCCAAACTTAAATTTGGCTGTAAATTGCTGGATAGTTTCAGTTCAAAGAAACATGGCAGTATTATCTTTAAAGCAAATTACAACTGAAAATCAGAAACCAGGGCAGGAAAAAGTGACAGATAAGAAAGTCTTTTCAAAGAAAATAAAGACAAAGCAGGGTCCATTTTCAGTTCAGTCTGAATGTTCATTTATGTTGTCTCATCTTTCTTCTTATACCAAAATAACTTTTATTCATTCACTCATTAAATAAACATTTACACAATGCCCCCTAGGCCCAAGGCCTTTGGAGGTCATAATTAAAAAGGAATACTTATTGCTCTGTAGCAGTTAGGATTTTTTGTTACAAGCAAACAGGAAAAAAAAATTCTACTTAATTTACACAAAAAGAAAACTTGCTGTGCAATGAAGCTCAGGATTTTAGGGAAGATACATAATGTGCTTAGAGAAGATACAAATTCAAAAGCTTGGAACTAAACGTTGTCTCCAGTTGCATCCAGATCCCACTGTTGGAATGATGTAACGCAATCATGGCCTCCTTTTTTGGGGCATGACGTTAAAGATGTAGTCATGAAAATGAGAGTCTGACTGACAAAATTTCAGTGTCTTCACCTTTTGAGAAATTGAAGATTACACAGAAGGGCCAGCCAGAGTAGCCAGCAGAAGCATCAACAGTTTTTATAACAGGAAGGTGGCCTCCTGATGGACAGGTATGTTGAATATTTACACAAAAGCAGAGCAGAAATTTTCAGTACGCTGTCAGAACAGGGGAGGTGTCCAGGCTGGGACTCCTTGCTCATCTCCTCAGACCCTGTGACTTAATCGAACAGATGGCTCTAAAAACACAAACAGTGGTTGGCATGCACAAAGTAGTATCCCAACATGGAAGTTTAGAGAGAATAGAATAGAATTCTGGAATTTACAGAGAAGAGTCATTAAGGAAAGCTTCTTTGGGAAAATTACTATCTAATATCAGAAATGTATATTCTTTTTTTTTTTTTGTGGGTACCGGGGGGTCGACCTCAGGACCTCGTGCGCCAACAGGCACCCGTGCCGCTGAGCAGTATCACCGGCCCCTTTTTCGTATGTGGGATCCGGGAGTCGAACTTGGGCCCTCGCACTTGCTGGGCAGGCGCTCACACCGCTGAGCCATCTCACCGGCCCCAGAAATGTATATTCTTGGCAGTGAAATTTTTCCTTCTTTATTGTCTTCTTAGGCTGATATTATGAGTTCTGACACTTCATGAAGACCATTCTACTCACAGTCAGGAGTAAATAATTTTTAACAAGATGTTGGAAAGCAGAGCTTTTCTGGCTCTGCATCCTTAAAGATTTCTTTTGCTGGGATCTCAGAATAGGACTGAACTACAGAGGAATCTGGCATATAATAAATACAGAGGTCTCAAAATTGTCACGTAAGAGGTAATGATAAACAATCATTTTAGTTTCATTGACTTTATTTTTCTTAAACCAGAAGACAGATGATACATATTTTTAGGAAAATCTGAAATTCACAATGTTTAAATTGTTGCAGTTTCACTTTAAGATACGTGAAGAGGACATAGCTCAGAAATGATGCCCTTTAAAGTCAGAGAAATCAAATAATGCAGCCAGGAACTTAAAGAGTGCTTGATATGAACTCTAAGATCATGAAAGGAGCACAAAAACTTTAGACGTTTATTGAAGAGATGTGTAGTGACCACCCGCTGAGGGCAAAGTCCTGTGGTACAACTGGAAAGAGGGATACAGTTGGGGATTTCTAGGCTGCTTCCTCTTGAGGTAAAGGATCGTGTACTAAACTATCTTCTGTATGTTACTGGTAGTTAGCAAAGAACATGAGGTATGGATGACATTCTGAAGTTAATTCTCTGTCAATAATAGTTAGTTTTGTTATTGTTTAAGTCTAGTTTCATAGTAAATAATACTTCTATTAGTCTGAAATACTTCCATTAGTCTGTTTGCTGCTACTATAATAAAATACTAGTGGCTAAGAGGGTTATAAAGAAAGGAGGTTCATTACAGCTTATGGTTCTGGTACAGCACTGAGGGCCTTCATCTGATGATGGACTTCTCACTAGCAGAGTCTCAAGAGGTACAGGCCATCAGATGGCAAGACAGAGTATGTGCATGTCTATGTATCCTGGTCGCTATTCTTTTTATCAAGCTACCGGTATTCAAACACAATGCCACATTTCAATATCCTTGTCTAATCCTAATCAGCTCCCAAAGGCCCCACCCTTTGAACACCATAGTCTTACTAAGTTTCCACCCTCTTAATATTTCATAACAGAGATTTGATTCCAACACACAGGCACTTGCAGGACACACTTAGCCCACATTGAAACCAATGCTACCCCTGTTGTAAGGACTGAAATGAGGGGCAGTGCCCTTTATAAAGTGGCTGTAGAGTCATGTCATCATCAGAAGTCAACCAGGTTTCATATGCAATGAAGAGGTAGAAATAGAACCTATACAAAAGCATTTCCACAGTACAAAATGAAAAGATTAGAAATGGCTGGGTGGGGTGCAAAGGACTGGTGTGCCTGCTTTGGGCAGAAATGAGAAGTAGAAGGGGAAGATAGTAGAATAAACAAACACAGCTGTGAGAAGATATAGCAGAGAGAGAGAGAGAGAAAGTGCTAGATGTTATCTACACATTGCATTATTAGTTCTCATAACAAGCACATAGAAAATATGTCTGCTTTATAAATGAGGAAACTGAGACTTTACAAACTTTGTTTAATATGTTCGTGTTTCTAGAGTAAATACACAGTGGTATTTGCTTATTTTGGCTTATACGACACCTTTTTAAAAAAAATTTACTATCATATCGCAATACAACCATTTCTATATTTTTCTCTATGTATAGATTTCCTTAAGAAAATTTCCATGTTTTGCTGTTACACATACATTTAAAATATGGTACTGTGTTTTATATGTTTCTACAATGCTATTTGGTAATGGGATAAGAGAACTTCGCATTTTCTTCCGAACTTGCTTTCCTCATTCCAAAACTTCTGATTCTCAGGCTGTCCTTAACTATTCAGTCATCTTTACTCTTCTTGAATTTACACTGCATCCCTGTGACCAAGGCCAACTTCCAACTGCCCTTTGTATTGTTGCCTTTGCCTCTACGCAGTCTTTGTCAACCCAACACCAAAAATAATCCAAAGAAAATTCATCAGGTAAGATCGTGCCTCTGCTCGGAAGCCTGCAGCAGCTTCTCCTCACTGTGCTTCTGATGCAGCATGCAGGTCTCTCCTGCAGCTTCACTGCGGATTTTCCATGTGATTCTTCACATTGTGAGTCTTCAAATTGAATTCTGCTCCACATGTGACATGCCCATTCTAGAACCATCTGAAATTAATCAGACTGACCTTAAAAATCAATTGTACATCACGATCATATCGCTAATACTAAAAAGTGAGGTTCTTAACTAATTTCGAATTCACCATTTATTAATTCCACAGAATTATTACAATGTTTTCTTAAAAAGGAGTTTAAATGGAATTCAAAGACTGACCACAGCCTGTTTGCTATACAGGTTTTACCTCCAACTTCATGAAGAGGAAGAATGTGTTATCCATATCCTGTATGGTTCCAGTCTCCTACTGCTCATTATACCGGGCTACGTTCATGATTAGTGTGTTGCAAAGAAGCAGCATCTACATGGAGTTGTAGAACGAGGCTGGTGGGGTCAATGTGGATATTTTCAAATTTCTATGGAGTAAAGACCCCAAGGGAAATGCAGACTCTGTCAGTGGAGCCACTCAAGGCCGGCCTTTTGTGGTTGATGGCCAGTTTGCTTATGACAAGTGACTGACAGGCTGTGAAACTACAAGGAAGATATATTCAATATACACATGGATGCTGATTGATTAGAATTAAATGGACAAGAAAGGACATGATGTCTAAAGAAGCAAATGAATGCAGTTCTACCCTCTCTGCAAAGATGGCCTAGATTAAAATAAATGATAGATGGGGAAATGATAAGTGATCTCAGTATCCTAGCATGAGGCTGTGTGCCTGAGATATAGATGAGATGAAAAGCTTTTCATGTTTTCTCCAGCTAAGATGGACTAATCAAAGGATAGAACATTAATTAAAAGAGAAATGTAAATCGTCTTTATAAGGACAGGACATCAAATCTGGAATCACTGAGGCACAGGACAGACATGTTGTAAAAGAATAGTTCTCTGTACATCCTGCTCTTGGCAACCAAGGCAGGCAGAAGTTATTCTGGACCTTGTCTGTGAATGGAGCTAAACGCGACATGTAAGAAAGAAATTGGCAAATATTTAGGGTCGACTGATCATAACATATTCAGATAAGAAACACTCTTGAGGGGATATGTGGGAAATAGCATTTCAAAAGTCAGTGCAAACTTTAAAAATCTAGTTTTTAAAATATGAAATGTGCCATAATTTGAAGCAAGAGCATTATCAACAGTAGTCTTGAAACTTACTACTATGCAAAACCAGGAAATATTGCATTTAATTGAATGTTGTGAGGAATCCGTGCTAACCATAGTCATGTTAATAGAATTCCAGGATTCAGAACTCAACAAGAAAATACAGAGATTTGCTTAAATCAATCTCAAGTGTACCCTCAAGTTTTTAAAAATTTAAAAAGATGTATTAACTCTGAGGATGGACCACACAAGAAGGAAAGCTGACATTTGCAGAAATAAAGTGAAGCTGCATTTTTAAAAAGCCAAATAATTCTCCCATCTATCACATTTCTTTATACCTTCATGCAATTTTAAATCCTGTTGATGAAGATACAATAATTCCTGTGGTTTCAATGGTCACACAGGTGGATTATGGTTATTGATTAAATATTTTCTGGTTTGATAGAAATTTGGTCATTTCTAGAAGAATCATAGAATGGAAACATAGGATGCATAAATCTCTTAGCAATGAGAATATTTCAGTTTGAATGAGAAAGGAAGAAATGAATGGTAAGACTATGCACTTATTGGAGAATCCGCTATCCTTTCCTGTCTGCTCCTTTTTTCAAATTATAATTGAAGTTGCACACTCAAAACCCTACCACCTCTGAAAACTTCCCAATATTAACTCTTGTATTTTATGTTTATAGAATAAGCTTTTGTGACACAAAATCTCCACATACTCCAATAAATATACACATGCCTCTCTTCATTTTCCATGTCCGGGAAGTACATTCTCATTAGAATTCCTGCTGAAGTTAAAAAATAACTCCAATGGCTCCACCTTACTCAACGGAAGACTTCCCGTGACCCACAAGACTCTACTCAGTCTCCACCGCTTCACATCCCCTTACCTTTCTGACCTCTGCTATCCTGTCTGACCTGGCTTCCTAATCTTAAAATATCGTAGACATATGTGTTTCATAGGACCTTTGTCTAGTATACTCTTTTCCCTAGATAAGTATAAGGTTTATTCCTTCCTTTAGGTTTTTGCTCAAAGTTTACAAGAATATCACAGCACCCAGAAGCTCATCTGTTGTCCTCTTTTCACTAAAGCCACCATCCTGATTTCTAATAACAGAAATCAGTTTTACCTGTTTCTTTGCTTTACACATTTAAGTATGTATTTAAATGAAATAATGTAATGTAGACTGTGTCTCTAGCTTTCTTTGCTGAAAATAAGTTCATTATATAGCATTACCTTGCATTAATATTTTCACTCTACTCTTGCTAAACTTTATTAATAATTGCTTTTCTCTCAGCATACTAGAACCTTCTTTCTTGTTTTGTATCTCTCCATAGCACTTACCTGAACTACCATATATCATTCTTATACACAAAATCATGTTTTACTTTTTCTTCATATCTTCTCCTACATAACTGTACCACTAGAATACAGCTCTATGATGATGTAAAACTTTCTACTGTCTCCTGCTATATTTCCCATGACTATAAAAGTACAAATTCTTTAAATTGATTAATGAATTTAATGCCCCCACATGTCCTCTCACACATAACACTCACATTGTGAAAAAGTCATACTCCTTCCCACCAACCTATTTTTTTAAAAAGTGAAGAAAAAAGACCTAGAAGTCAAGCAGTTTGGCCTCAGGTTAGAAGGAGAATGTTGAAACTGAAGCCAGAGGCCTGTAACTTAGACGTTGATATGTACACGTTAACCTAGAGATGTATCCTAGGACTTTCATAGAAACAGCAATTATAAAAAATTCAAGCTGTATCCTCAAATGTCCTTCAAGAGTAGAGTGAAAGGGCCGGTGAGATGGCTCAGCGGCTTAAGCGCCTGCCTGGCAAGCGCAAGGGCCCGAGTTCGACTCCCGGATCCCACATACGAAAAAGGGGCCGGTGATATCGCTCAGCGGCACGGGCGCCTGCTGGCGCGCGAGGTCCTGAGGTCGACCCCCCCGGTACCACAAAAAAAAAAAAAAAAAAAAAAAGAGTAGAGTGAAAATATCAATGCAAGATAATGGTATATAATAATGAACTTACTTTCAGCAAAGAAAGCTAGAAGCACAGTCTATATTACATTATTCATTTAAATACATATTTGAATGTGTAAAACAAAGAAACAGGTAAAACTGATTTCTGTTATTAGAAATCAGGATGGTGGCTTTAGTGAAAAGAGGAAAACAGATGAGCTTCTGGGTGCTGCGATATTCTTGTTTTGGCTCTTAATATGGATACATGGGTGCCATTAGTTTGGGAAAATATAGTAATTTATGCCCTTATGGATTTGCAAAATTCTACATATTTGCGATAGGGAGAATTTTAAGATGGTCTCCAAAATTCCTGTCCTTTATTAGCTATTTCTCACATAACTGTCTACCTTTAAGAGTAAGTGTGCTTGTGAACATGACAGGCTAGTCATTCACTTGAGTAGGATAGTTGCCAAGAGAAAGTGATCAGATAATCACTGCCATGGTCATGTTTGCTTATGTAAAATTCTGTTATGGCAGAACGCAGAGATTCTCCTGCTGATTTTGAGGAAAAGGCTGGTATGCTGTAAGAGGACCACATATCTTGGATACGATGGTGGCCTCTAGTATATGAGAATGACTCTCAGCTACCAGGCAGCAACAAGACAGTGACCTCTGGTCTATACATATAAGGAACTTAATGATACCAAAAACCTGAGTGAACTATTGAGGGGCAGAATCAGACATTAATTGTGAGAAGAGAAGCATCGCTGCTTTTTCTCTCCCACATTGGAATTCTTTCTAGATCATGGCAATATGGATGGAAAAAAAAAATACCTTGGATATAAGAATGAAAATAAAGGTGATTTGGGAAGAATATTTTTATAATAAGCAAAATAGATATCTGATATTATTATTTAAGATTTACTAAGAAATGCAAATTTATATTGTGCCCTAAACTACTGAATGAAAGTGCATCCATTATGTGTGTGTACATTCATGATTATGAAACCTTTATGACCCTATGAAATGGTTTGAGAATTATATTTCATGGACAAGGATATGTGGCTATAAATTGATATAAGTCAGATTAAAATTCTATGTTAAGAATGGCATAAATGTCCATTACAACCTTCATGAATCCAGGGACAAACTCAGCTTTTGTGTGAATAAGCTGAACTTTTCCTTCCATTAAAAATCACAAACACATAAGCTAGAACAAATGAGAGCCTGGGTAAAGCACATGGCTGGTTAAAAGAAATGTCCATGTTATTTCTGATCTCTCAAACTTAAATGTTGATATTATCTATACATTTGCCTTCTCTTCCATTCCTCTCTTTTCTCCTTCCCTTTCTTTGCTTTCTCAGTCATTGCTTTTCTCTTTCTCTTCTGTTTCTGTCCTTCCTTTGTCTTTCTTGCTCTTTTTATCAAGCCCAGAGGAGTGTTGATGCTCCAGGGGAAGCTCCAGATGTATGAGGCCCTTTCTGTCATCCTCTGCTGCCAGAACAGTACCAATTACACCTGACACATCAATAACTATCTCTGGAATGGACAAAGGAGCGATGAATGCATGAATGAATGCATGAGCCTATATCCTTGGCTTCTAAGAGTTGGGCCTGTTTTGAGGGACAGCAGCTCCAACCAATGCTGCCCATCTGTTCAGATTCTGAATAGCTGACAGGCTTCTTCTCCTCACTGCCTTACCTCAGCCTTCCTGGTGACAGTGACGGAGGTGACAAGGTATCAGCTGACCCTTATTGATTATGCATGATCTCATTAGCAAAACCTGGGCCCAGTGTGACCTAATCCTTGACTGGGAAAGACTGTGATATATGAGGACCAGCACTTTGTCACTTGAGGTTAGGCAAACAGGCAGATCACTCAGTGCTTGCAGTGCCCAAAGATATGCCTCCTCGTGATTTGGCAAGGCGGCTGGGAGAGCAAAGTACACAGGGAGCAATGTGGGTCAGACGAGTCACTGAGAGCCATCTGGGCTGAGTAACTGGTTATTTATTTATGTTTTGTTTGCTAAAATTTCATCCATTGTGGCAGCCCTGAGACATTGGTCCCTGTAAATAGTAAAGTCAGAAGTGGGGCAGGAAGAGGCATGCTTGGGGCAAGCTTGCTGAGATCCCCCATGTCTGCAAATTACATTCCCTTTGGTAAAAGGAGCACATTCTAACCTACCCTGTTCCCTAAGTTTGCCTCCAGTCTCTCCCAAAAGATAGCCTTATCACCATGAGTTGGGGAGAGAAATTGTTGAACACAGGAGGACACTAAGGAATAGGAAAAGAGGACAATTCTGTGTTGAAACAGATGGGGTCATGGCTAGGACTGACAATTGTATGAATTACAAGAGGAAACTCTCCCTTCCTCTAGGAAGGAAGAACTAAAAATAACCAAAAGAACTGGGCAAGGCAGGTTGCTATCAGCCTTCTTTGTTCTCTCTTGTGGGCAACCTCTGTGTAACGCGCAAACAGTGCAAACTTGGCCTTTGGTCCGGAGCATGATGTTGCTTGTCCATTCTTACCCTGGGGAGCTTGCAATTCTCCAACAGCCATCTGATAATCAGGCAGGGCATGCTGATGCACTGTGGTCCAATGGCTATGGAAGTATGGTGCATGCAACCTGGATATTTCATCTGGATGCCAACATCGGGTACTACACTGCTTTTACAAATGATGAAACACTATTAGAAAAAGCAAATAGTATAATGGTCCTGTTTAATTTACTTGAGGAACAATATGGTGAAGGTAGGAAAACCTGCAAAAATTCATCTTCAAAGTGCTTGACTGGACTACAGATAAAGGATAACTTGTATCCAGAAGTAGATGGCTCTCCCATCCCAACAACCATGCCTTCCTGTTAAAGAAAAAGTCCTCTGTTCTTTCAATCATCCTCTTTATTAGCACTCTCCCCTGACTGAGGCAGTCAGGGAACAATCATCAGTAAATATTGCTTATTAAATGCTTTGGTCAGGTTATCTGCATGGAAAGCAGTGGGGTGGGCATGAGTTGGGGCCATCGCTGCTGAGTGAGCATTCTCGGCCTCCCTGAACACACCTCAGCGGCACCCAGACTTTAATAAGCGTTGTGTTCGGTGCCCTTTTTAAAATGATTGAATTATGGCTTTTTATGGCTCTATAAAAGCCTTTATTAATTTTGGGAAGCTGCTGCGTCTTCCTATCCTGTCCAGTCCCTGCTGGGAGGTTAAATTATTCATGTGGATTCCAATTGGCTACACTGATTGTGCTCTGAAGGGAGCAACAAGCAGGGCTCTTTGTTTTCTTTGAAGGTTGGGGGTAAGGTTAAAGGGGGAGGCAGTCGGGGTGTGCGCCCCATGGGAAGACAGGGCAGGCGGCCCCCTGGTGGTCAAGGCAATTTCTGGACAAGTTCAGGAGAAAAGGAGAAATGACATTAGTGGTGTCCCATCTAAAAACACATCCACGTGTGTATGTGTGTGTATTCAAGTAGGTGCCTGTGTGTTAACTTCTTCATGATGGCTTTCTGTTGATACTTCTGCAAATGAGAATAAAATACTGTTTTTACACAGCTCTTTCTGGCTTACTGTGTGCTTTTAAACATATTATCTCACGTGTGTCTTAAACCCCCCATAATTGCATATGTTGCTGAAATAGCAATTTTTTCACATTCATTTTGTGGGTCACAAGGGTGAGTTTCAAAGAAGTGGTGCTGCCAAGTGGTGTGTGGCTGACAAGCGGCAGTTCAGGAAATAATGAGATCTTTGGCTTCCAAGGCTAAAGCAGTTTCTAGGACAACTCTACCTTCCTTGTTATTCTTAGTTCAAGAACTTATGAAGAGAAGGTTGCCCTGGGGTCCTCCCCACTGTCATTGCACCTGGACCTCTCTCCTACCTGACATGGATGGGCTTACTCCCACCTGAGCGTATATATAAATGTGCACTTAGAATTGCGTGCTATTCACACTTTTATTATACCACTTCCCCAAGAATCTTAAACTCCTGGAAAGTTTTACCTTCTCCTGAATTCTTGTTCTCAGACCTTGTAGCCTGCTGATTACTTCTTTTTCTTAGTTTCTTCTACCTGCCCACCTAGGATGATATATTATTGGTTTCTTTACAGCCTGTTTGAAAGTCACCTCTTTCGTGACTTCTTCCCTAGGTAATACCATCTCATAGTGTGGTCCCTTCTAAAAATAGAGAGATAGAGAGGAACAAAACACAAGTACCTCTCAGAGTCAGGAGGCCAGTGTGCTAAAGCTTACCAAGTCACTTGCAGCTAGAAGTCTAAAATCTAAGAATGGGGACATGAGCCCTGCCCAGCACACTCAAAGCTGTTATGAGGGGAAATGAAATAGACCTTGAAGAAAGGACTGTAGAATCTCTAATCATTACACGCATTTTATATGCTTGTCATCCTTGCTGTGACAAATAGTAAATAAGTTACACAGAGATCAAGAAAATCAGACTCATCAGAGAAGGCCCTAGGAATCCTTTAGACTGTGGACTAGTGTGCCTTTCTGTGAGAGGTAGGCAGCTACTGAGACTCAAGGGTATTGGGAAGCTGCAGTTGACTTTTAGGGGAAAATTTTGACAAGTTTTGTGTGAGAAGCAACAAAACAAGTAACTAGACTAGGCCCAATCCTAGGAATCCTTGGCCTACAACCAGAGCCAACAACATAAAAGAAAAAAAAGGAAAGAATGGCTTAATGTTGTCTTGAGCCCCTTAAATATTCTAACAGTCAAAGGTTGGCTTTAGACTAGAGCAAGGTGTGCAAATGGGGCTCGGCAATGAGCATAGGGGTACAATGAGATCTTCCTCAGCACAGCTCCAGAAAATCACCACCACAAAGGGAGCCAGTTTTCCTGGTGTATTTTACCTAAGTCCCCTTACACATGCACACACACTCATACATGCACACACACACACACACACACACACCCTCATCCTCAACACAGCCAGTGCCAGCTCCAGGGAGTGAAAGGAAACCTGAAGGGGTAGAGTCTTTGGAAAACGGGAGTCAATTTAAAGACATATGTTTCCAGTGCTCATGAAGAAACTAAATCTACGTTTTCAGCCTCCTTAAATTCACTTGACATCCCATATGCTGTTCCTCAGCTATTTCTGCTGGTTATTTGTTTATAGATGCAGTCTATGTCAAATTGAGCCCTGCAAGGAAGGCTAAAGCTGTTAACTTAAAATTTGTATGTCAAATTACAGTAACAATATTTGAAGATTAAAAATTCCAGAAGGACTACGTGGGTCTATTCAGGAAAATGTAAATCTGTCCCATCAGTGACCACTGAGAGAATTCTTCTACCACTTTCTCCTGTTCTTGAAATTTGGAAGATAATGAAATGCTTCCAAATCGGATAGCGTGAGTCTGTTTGCCAAAATTCCGGTCTAGGTCCTATTGCAAAGCAGTTCCTGGGGAAATCTGGAGCTGTAAGGTCAGGTTGAGACTTGGGGTAAAGAGAGATCTTGGCCCTTCTTGAGCACCAACAGTTTCCAATAGAAAACAAGACTCCTTCCTAAATTTATCTATGTCTCACGAGAAAAGAGATTGGTTTCCAAATAATTTCATTCAAAGTGCTCCATTTTAAAGTCAATCAACAGGGCCGGTGAGATGGCTCAGCGGCATAAGCGCCTGCCTTGCAAGCGCGAGGGCCCGAGTTCGACTCCCGGATCCCACATACGAAAAAGGGGGCCGGTGATATCGCTCAGCGGCACGGGTGCCTGTTGGCGCGCGAGGTCCTGAGGTCGTCCCCCCCGGTACCCACAAAAAAAAAAATAAATAAAATAAAAAAAAATAAAGTCAATCAACACTGGAGAATACACTCTTCAGAGAGAGTCACTGACTTCATCCCTCCAAAAAGTGGCTCCTTGGAGACCTGGAAAACGCAGTGCAAGCAGCGCGGCCAGTGGCGGAGCAGGGAGCTGGATGGTGCCTGCCGCATCCCAGCCAGAAGGGAAGGCACCAGGAGAAAGAGCAAAGGACACAACCCCTCTCTCTCTACGCATGGCAGATCATTTCAGTGTCTTTCATTACACTGAAAACAATGTACACGTGAACAATAAACTTCAATCTGGTTGACAACAGTTTTTTTTTTTTTTTTTTTTTGTGGGTACCGGGGGTCGACCTCAAGACCTCGCGCGCCAGCAGGCGCCCGTGCCGCTGAGCGATATCACCGGCCCTTTTTCCGTATGTGGGTTCCGGGAGTCGAACTCGGGCCCTCGCGCTTGCCAGGCAGGTGCTTATGCCGCTGAGCCATCTCACCGGCCCTGACAACAGTTTTTTTTTTAAAAAAATGCACCGAAAGCAAGTTTCAGCAGCCTGACACAGTTTATGACACTTATTAAAAAGACACAATTGTAAGTCACTTAACCCGGCTCATGCTTCCTTTTAACTTGTTTTCTAAGAGGAAAGGCAGCAGCAAAAGGGCAAAGTTTCCATCTAGAAAGTTCTAAGTTGATTTCCTCTCTCCTAAAGTGAAGACAGAGCCTGAGTTCCAGCTAATCTATCCAAGTAAGCCTGAGGTTCGAGGAAGGTGTTCACCCTTTCTTAGTTTTCACACTCATTCCAACAGTTGACATTTTCATCTGTGAAGAAGTAAATGCACCAGTAAAACAGGTAAAACACGAGAGTTTAAAAAGAAGTGTGATGCACATATTTAGTTGGCATGTACTGCATTGCGTTTGCATTGAAATGTGTATATTAAATAGAAAAGCCAACCAGCCTGCGTATTTTCCTCAATTGTTTCTGACCAACCACTTCTGCAGGACACTTCAAGTCTCCAAGAAGTACTGAGTACATGAATACAACTTTAAGATTTATTTGTATTTTTTTTTCTTAAGTGTTGGGAGGCATAAGATATTACAAATTTACTACTCAGCCTATACTCTGAAAATAATTACTTTAAAAGTGTAATTATTTTAGAAGTTCAGCTTATTATAATTATTTAAATTCTGTGGATTTATCACAGTTGTTATCAAAATAAGCAACTTTGGGCCAGTGAGATGGCTCAGCGGCATAAGCGCCTGCCTGGCAAGAGCGAGGTCCTGAGGTTGACTCCCGGAACCCACATTAAAAAAAAAAAAAAAAAAATTAGCAATTTCCCCAAAAGGACTGCTAAGAGTATATTGGTAGTGTGCAGTTCTCCAGCTGAAAATCAATTGCATTTTAGTCTTCACTGAAGAATGATTTATTTATTTATTTTTGGTATAAAAATGGAAGAAAAGTCTCAAAACATTTTTTGCTGTTAGCTCTCTGTTCTTGGCTCTTGATATATTTTGTCCTTCTAACTAAGTCTTAAGGAACTGAGCTTGGAAAGGTTCTTACAGATTAAACAGTTTATCCCTACACAGATTAAAAACAAGGTGAATACTGACCTTCTTCTGTAACAGTTGAGACCTTATTAATAAAAAGAAAAACAAAGAATTTGAAGAATAAGTGAGCTCTACCTCTTCATAGGCCTGTGACTTTGAGATTTAAAAACTGATGTCAAAATGTGCACTTCCTGTTGGTAAGGTCACTCCACCTTTACGCCTGCACCCCCTGCTACATATATATTTATCTCAATTGAGGATATAAAACAATTTAGTTGCATTGACTGTTTTTTTTTCACATAACCTTTGTAAACTGTAACTGAATTTGGACTAATCCAAGGTTCTGTGGCAAAAGCAGTTGCTTTCAGGGATGCAAGGCTGTTTCTGGGGAGAAGCCAACACTAAATGCATTAATTCCTAGGCCTAATATTTATCGTCAAGCCAGTCACTAAATCATGTTTCCCTTCTTCCCCTCCTATGCCCCCCAGCAAAATAGAGGAGTTGTTGCTGGATCAAACAAATTTTCAATGGCAAATTATTTTTAATATTTATTGTATAGAAATGTCATCTTGTATGCTTGAAGTTATTGAGACAGAAGAAAAGTAAATTTCATATTCTGCCAATTAAAATGTATATATATTTTTTTTTTTTTTGTGGGTACCGGGGGGTCGACCTCAGGACCTCGTGCGCCAGCAGGCACCCGTGCCACTGAGCGATATCACCGGCCCCTTTTTCGTATGTGGGTTCCGGGAGTCGAACTCGGGCCCTCGCGCTTGCCAGGCAGGCGCTTAAGCCGCTGAGCCATCTCACCGGCCCTAAAATGTATATTTTTAACTATTACTAGGATGACCTCTATTTTTATTTCAATTATCCTGCAAAAGCAGTAAGGGTAAAGTTCGACAAATACAAACAGAAATTTTATATTGGCAATAGACACTGAAATCAAAAGTCAATGTGAATTCAGACTTGAAAGAAAGGGAAGCAGCAATTTTAAGAGGCAAAGGACGACTAGCTTTAGTATGCAAAGAGCTCATAAAAGTCAAATTTGAAAAGAAATGGAGGGCCGGTGAGATAGCTCAGTGTCATAAGCGCCTGCCTGTCAAGCGTGAGGTCCTGAGTTCAACTCCTGATACTCACATATACAAAAAAGGGGCCGGTGATATTGCTCAGTGACATGGGCGTCTGCTGGTGCACGAGGTCCTGAGTTCGACCCCCAGTACCCACACATACAAAAAAAAATAGAAATTTCAGAAATTATAAATAATATGAAGATGTATTTTACATTAAAAATGTATATTAAATATATGGGTAATATACAAATTAAAAGCAATGATAAAATAACATTTAAAATAGACTAGCAAAAAATTTCAAAAAACAATAATATGTAACTTTATCAAAGAATTATCTTCTATATTTTTGGTATGACAGTAAATCATCAAGCCTTTTTGGAAAGTTTTACAGTATCTATAAAGACCATAAATATATATGGTCGACCATATAATTCTACTTTAATTATCTATCACATATGAATATCTACAGAAATGGCTAAGGGTGTCTGACTTTACATTCTTTAAAGTAATATGTATTTGGTGACGAGCTATCTGTCCAGCACTGTGGGAGACTAACGGCAGGGTAGCGCACCCTCAGTCGGGAATGGTCCAAAGCCATTAACAAGGAGGAGGGCTTTGTGTGTATTAGTGAAAGATTTTTGTTATCCTCTAACAATTCTGAAACTGAAAAGACAATTTTCTCAACAGTATAAATAACTTGAACTATTTCTGTTAGAAAAATATGTGCATAAACGTGTCTGAAATGCTATAGAAGGTACTCCTAAGATCAGTCATTTCAAATAATTAGAGTATAAATGGGGATTTCAATAGTGTAATGGGGGATTACTGGTTCTCTATTATCTGAGGTTTTATTGAGCTCCTACTGTATTTATAATTAAAAAATACTATTATCCTTTTATTTTCTCAGGGATGTGAAAATTGTGAATGAAATCCACATAGCTAATTCTGTTGCTCTTTGATCCAAATACTTTCCTCTAAAGTTGCTTTTGTAATTTTAACAGTGTGAAGATATATCTAGTGAACCCCCTCCCATGCTTAGATATTTTCCAATCAACTGGCATATTCAGTCATTATTATAGCTTGTCGAAAATGTGATACCTGAAGATGAATAGACAAAATAATCATCCAGCTTCAGTGTTACAGACACTGAATACCATCACCAATAACTGCAAATATAAATGGAGTGGACATTTCCATGACTTCACAAGCATCTCATCATTTTCCCAGAAGACATTCTGTAGGCAGTGCTCTTCCAGAGACAAAATATGAATGGGTAAAGAGCTCTGGGCAGAGGAAATCAGTAAAGCACTGTGCCCTGCAGACTTCCATGATAGATGGACAAATGAACAGAGCAAAGAAATCATAAACTGAGATGAGCTTTTATAGAAATATAGCCTCAGGAGAGGATGACCATCCATAAGGTTGTATGGAAATTTCGTTCAAATATCTGATGCATTTTTTTGAAAGTCTAACATTTTACTGAACAGTGACAGTGATAAAACTTTTTGGGGATTGAATTAGTGCAAGAACTGTGAAAGAACACTTCATGTGTAACAGTGGACAAACATCCATGTGCTACCACCAAGGAAAGTGTACACGTATTTCCTCAGACGCATTTTCAAAGTGTTGTAGAAAAGTTGCAAAGCAAAAGCATCTAGTATTGTTCCTTCTGCTTGAAAGAAGAGAAAATAAAAACAAAATACAGGCTAATAAAATTGAAACTACAGAGATATTCAGTAGAAAGAGGAATACCTTTTAAAAGTCTGTTTTTAAAAATCAACAAAATCAATTTTTAATAGAAGTATGAAGAAATGAAATGCCTCCAGGGAGTAAATAACATTACACATAGCCTGCACAAATCCCTGGATAACAAAAAGCTGATTTCTGAATCAGGCTATGTACACATTCGGCTTTCCACTGTCCCCTCAGAACTCTGCCTTACAACTACAGAAGAAAATAAATTGGAAATCTTTACTTTAAAATGGAAAAAATTTTGTTGTCAGTCAGTTGATGCTGCTGCATATATTCACATCAAGAGACGCCAAAACAACCTACAAGCTGGGGGCACTATTAGAGTAATTGACTAAACGGAAAATAAACTGCTCAATTAGAATTTGATGGAAGGATAAACAGCCTTCTGAAAAGTTGTATTAGCGACAGTTATTAATACTGGGTCCACACCACCATCCCCTGAGCCTGCCTTTTGCAACTCTGCACTCCTTAATACAAGACTTTGATTCCTATAAATTCCACTCCCCAAAAAATAAATTATATTTATTGAGAAATATATGCAACTCACACACGTTTGTAAATAAGTAGATTCAAATTTCATCTTGATTCTCACAAAGCTAAGACTCTAAGAACTTTTCATGATTTCATAATAATAAAATAAAGAATCCATTCAAAGCATAATCTTCTGGCATCCATAGATTTAAAAAATGATATGTAAATACAAATACAAGGTATGATCTAAAAATGCAGTGAATGTTTAAGTATTTTTAAAAATTATTACAGTAAAAGACACATTGACATTAATTCCCCCAAAGCACTCCCTCTAGTTTCACACACATTTATACCATCATTCTTGCCACTTTCTGAAGCAGTTCTGGAATTCCTCGTTCCTGAGTGTCCCTTCATGGCTACTGTTGATATCCTGAATCCATTCAAACATTTATAACTATTTCTGTCAAATAAAAACATGGTCAAGTGTGCTCACAGACTTCATTCATGAGATGTGGCACCTCATGACTTCCTGCTCTTTCCCCATGTCAAAAGGACTACGAAAGTTAAATGTTTAGAATTGATTCAGGACACTGAGGCAGCCATGAAAGTGTAGCTCATGACACTCACAAAAGGGGATTTCCAGAACAGCTTCAGAAAGTTGCAAAATGAGGGCAATAAGTGTGTTTGAAGACAGGGTGAGTGTTTTGAGGGAAATTAATGGCAAACTGTCTTTTACTGTAACATTTTTAAAAATTAAATATTCACCATATTTTTTGATCAAATTAGATTAAAAACTTTAAATCAATTATTTTAAGTTCTCTGGCATGTTTCTTCTTTATTTCTAAAATAAGGGCTTTCTGCTTCTTGTACATAATGTGGTATATGGCAATTAACAGAAATGCATATGTGTATGACTTTTTCTCTGTATGAATGAGAGTGGAATCTGGAAGCCTTCATTTTTTTCAGAGGCTTTCTCCCATCATTCCTTGGCAGTGCCCCTGGCCACCTTTTGATGCTAATGGGGTCTTGCCCCAAAGATGCTGAAACAGCATGTCCTACTACATCATCAACAAGCGAGAAGCGCGTGCTTGGCTTTGAATCACTTTGAAAGGGTAAAGGTAACTCTCTCATGACAGGCTCCCCATGAGGAACAATGTAAAATGCACAAAGAAATGTAACTGCACACTTATTAAATATTTTCTTCTGATTATTAACGCTAACAACTTGTCAGATGCTAAATAAACCTAAATGGACTGAAATTTCTGAATTTAGGGGACAGAGTAATTGAGGGTCGCACAATTTCATTAAAACTTCAACCAGATTTATTACTGGAAAAAATAAGTGGTGATGTCATTCAGAACAGAATAGGGGCACACAAGAAAAATCATTGAATCGGGACGGGAGCAGGTGTGAAAACAGAGAACAGTCCTGATTTCATCCTTCTCCTAAGTGTACAGAGCCTTTCTTCCCTTCTAAACAAGGAAGAGTTCACCAGGTGGATTTCGTAAGCCCTAGTTTAAGAGGAAAATAACCACAAACAAATTGTACAAAACATTTCTGACAAATGGATGTTTCTGCTGCCTGAGGTACCTAGGAATAGAGGAGAAGGATAAAAATGGACACAAAAGTAGAAAGGGACCCAAGATGAATAATGAAGAATGAAAGCAATCTGAAAAGAACACCTGCTAGACTGACAACAGAAGAGGAACAGGAGAGCAAAGTAAGATAAATGCTCATCTTGGAGATATGTAAGATCGAAGGAAGGAAAGAAAAGGCAGGTATGAGCTAGTGATATAAATGAATTACACAGTAGTAGGCTTGTTTCAACACATGCTTGAATCAATGCTATGCAAAGATCTATGATAACCGCCACACCGTTTTGTCGATGCTCAAAATAAGCAAGAGGAATCAGGAGGAGTGATGGTAAGGCCTAGAAGCTGGATCCATCTGTCTTTTCCTTTTCCTGTGCTGTGGTTATTATTACTGTAAAGCTGTCACTATTCAAAGTCCACAGACATATGTCATTCTGTATAGCTGAGTTTCCTCATAGGTGAAAGTTTGCCAATTTAAGGAGTGAGGCTTTATGTTAGGTCTTTAAGCTAAATCTTTTGTTTTAATAGATTGCAAGCTACTTCAGTATTATTTATGTTAATTGGTTGTTTTTGGATCCCGGCCAAATTAGAAACCAGTGGCTGATACGTAGGTCTGCTTTAGACACTAAATCCCAACAGATGCTGTGCTTTTCTATTTTAGTGGATTGGATGCTCACGCAGATTCTCATGCTTTAAATTTTATTTTTCTAATCACTCTACCTATCCCAGCTCTCTGTAGCTAGCACCAAGAAGTCTTACCATGAATCTTAAATTGTATATTTTTATAGTTTCTTTGTTAAGCCTTACCTCTCTAAATAGATTGATGCACCTTTGATAAAACATACCTCTAGTTTATTGTATTTTACAAAATAAAAAATGGAAGCTGGCAGTCATTCAATTAAATCAAATTATTTTACAAATGGTCAAATGGGTTCATTGAGGTGTTCAATTTACTGAATCCCACACAGCTGATTCGGGTATGTATAAAACTGGTGTTCAGGTTTCTCAAAGTCTCCATTGAGTATATTCTACTGTAATTGTTCATATCCCATAGTTCTTCTATTTTTTTGCAGCAGGAAGCTAGGATAAACTATGAGGATGATCTTGAGGCGTAGAAATATGTTCAGAGCCTTCACTATGGCAATCAGTAAGATTCAGACAATAGGACATGAGTCATAAGATTTGTGATATATATTGTTTGATCTATATTCAAGTATGGGCTTCTCCAGAGGACTAGGGAGAGACATGGCTGATTAAAGAGGGGTGGAATTTATTTCAGTGTGACACTTGGGTCATTCTAGGAAAGATTCATGCTAAGAAGACAAATGTGGGGACTTAAAGACAGGTCCAAGGATAACCAAGAGAAGAAATTACCTGCAATTACTTGTTTACATCTGTTACTATACTAATGTCTATCCTAGGTTCCATTAACTCACGTTGGAATCATAAGGATGGGGGAAAGTCAGAAACTAAAACATTAAAGACCTATTTAATTAAATTCTTCTTAGAGGATGCTTTTGTATGATCTGAACATGAATAGATACTCAGATCTGTGTCCACAGGCTCTGCAGTCGCTTCAGGAATGTCAGTTGTTCTCCCTGTGCTGGTTATTCAGCCTTGGGCATGTATCAGTGTTCTCAGCTGATTTGGTGGTGATATTGTTTTCAGAAAGTCACATTTCCATTAGTAAAGGCAATTGCAAGTTCAGTAGCAGACACTATCATTTTCCATTGTTCATGCATTCTTCTGATACCAACTGAGCATCCTCCACTGCCAAGTACTTGCAAGATGTTGATGACCCTTGCTTATTTATAGGCACCAATAAATAGATGATGATAATGTACTAGAAGACCTGGTAATGAGTATCCAGGGTGATACAGGAGCACATAGGAAGGACATTTTGTGCAGGATCGTGGGTGGGCAAGAGGAATCAGAAAAACTTAAAAAAATGTAGTTTGTGGTGAAATTGAGAATTATAGGAAAAAGACTACAGAAAGGCTTCTCTTGATAAAAGAAGAGAATGTATGAGGAAGAGAATGAGGAGATGACCTCACAGGTTTAGGTAACGTAAAGAGGGTTAACGTGCCCTGCAAATGGACTATGTCATGTGGACAGGATGAAGGATAAGAGTGGAAAGGAAGGCAGGAGATAAAGAATAAGAAACTCTCTTCTCAAAAAAAAAAAAAAATCAAAGAACCACTAAAAGGTTGTGAGAGTACATACAATATAGCATAATCAGATTTGTATTTTAATTTATTTACTTTTTAATTTATTTTTATTTATTTTTGGCACCAGGAATCTAACTCAGGACCTTGCACTTGCCAGGCAGGCACTTATACCGCTGAGCTATATCCCCAGCCCAGATTTGTAATTTTAAAATTTCACATAAACGAAATAGATTAGAGAACTGTCACTTAGAGACTATTATAGTAATCAAATTGAGAGATGCCCACAGGAAAGCTATTGCTATGATTCAAAGTCTAGAAAATAGGGATTTGGGACAGAATTGTTGCAATGATAGTTTATGGAAATAATTATTACTTGGGTATATTTTGCAGTCACACTTGGTAAGACTGACTGATCAGTTGGTTATGAGGTAAGAGGGAGAGTTAAGGGTCAGGAAGATGCCCTAGGCTGGAAACAATCTCTTTGACAAAGTTATGGGGAGGATAAGAGATGAAATAATAAACCAAGAAGCATAAACCAGATGAAGAGAAAAGCCATGACAAAACAAAGACTGTATGTGTATCTCTATAAATGGCTAAAAACATCAGAAATGTTGTGAAGAAGTTTTCAGAAGTAACTAATGGAGAAAGCTGCAAAGAAAGATGGCTGGCCAAAGGGTCACGGCCAACTGGGGGAGGGGGAGTCAAAATGGGTTCGACCACTGCAAGGCACTATCTTAGAGTACTGGCTAACTCCTTACATGTTGGCTGCTCACTAGGAATTCCCAAATGTTGAGCGAAGGCAGTTTAAAAAAGGAGAGTTGAAGTTCTTATTGTACACTGAGGTACAGGCAGAGAAAACTGATTCCTGTTATCATGGCGTTATCTTAACTCCTTATAGAATGGTCCCTGGAGCACTGTTATCCATAACTAAATTCTCTGGCACAAGCTGTCAATAGCTGTTAGCCTTTTCCTCCTTTTGCTTTCTCAAACAGCAATGTTCAAAGCTAACAGTTCGATAGGCAGTCAGTAGAGCATTTTGATATATGATTGACTGATTGATTGATTGGCTAGTATGGAGGCAGAAAGACATTTGCATTTCTGTAGTTTGAAGCAGTGTTACTTTTCCTCAGTCTTCTATTTTATCTGGCTGTTTAGTGTCAGAGAACTAGTTTGAGACTTCATTTTTTAGTCCTTGAAGTGCATTACTCTTTGGATATGGGAAACTGAATAGATTCTGATTTCTTATTTATAGATTTCCATGTCAAAGTATGTCCATCTGAAGTATAAATGACAAGACCAATGAAGTAGCAACTAACTCAGGCTTCCTCTCACTGTATCTAAAGTAATGCAAAAACATTTTTTTAAGAAATTCAAAACAATAGAAACAAGGAGAAAAGACACTAGGCTATCCTTTAAGGTTTTAGGAAGGAAAAATGCTAAACATATTCCACACACACATATAAACATATATGAATGAATGCTTGCACCTTTACAAAAATGCATACAAAACAACTTTAGGAAGCATTCTAGTTCAAATGATCTTGGGAATTTCAGCAGAAAAACATTCCATTTTCATCTGCAAATTTCATGTCAGATTCACGGAGGGTGGATTTGACCCCAGGCGTGGACTTTGAGATGTAGTTCAGTACATTTTATTAAATTTTGTTTTGTGTCTTGGCTCTTTCATCCTGAGAACTGTTGTTAACCCGCCTTGACACTTTACTATTGCCTAGAAATATTATTGAGAAGTAGATAATGAACAGCCATTGAATTCCTCCATTGCAATATGATTGTAGATGTCCCCAACCCTGGACAATGGTGATGATAGTTGTTATTTCTGATCACTTATTATCTGTCAGTTACAGTTCTAGTTGCTTTGACATAGATTTTTATCATTTGATACTCACAACAGCATAATTAGGTAGGTGTTGTTGTTCTCTTTACATGAAAACTTGAGGTACCATGTATATAAATCCTTTCCAAAGAACCCATGGCTAGAACAGGGTAGAATCGGAGTCTTGTACAATTCTCACTTCTACAAGAACATCTCTAATATTTAAGATGCCATTGACTTAATTTGTATATCCTTGAAGTACGGTTTACTACACCAACTAATGACAGGGCTACTCATTGTAAGTCTCAGTTGTCAGGTCCAAACTCAGTCACGATGGGGACTATCAAGACAGAAGAGACTTTAGCCGCGTCATCACAGCATCTATAATCAGGTTGTGGAAGCTCCAGGCCTACATGGTTCAGAATAAATTCGGACTTTCATGTGATACATACACCTTTGAACTCATAAATCTACTTGCATCAAGCTATGCTGACCCTGTGAATTCTTATTAAGCTGAAAGTTTTCCTAGCTCAACAGGACTTAAACAGTTGTCACAAGTGCTAAATGAGATGATACATATGGAACTCTTTGCATCATGTCTGACTTTTATAAAGTGTAGCTTTTTATTGCTACTGTTGTATCATTTACACATCTAAAAATATTAGCAATAGTACAAGGATTTCTGTGATATGTTTCAAGCTACTGGTATGTACAATACGTGTTCCGGGAAGCCGAGCTATGATTCTGTCTCTTCCGCAAACTTCTCCCTGAGGGAGTACATAGTCCAATTTTAAGAAATGCTTGTAAAAGATGAATGGATTGAACATTCCCAATCTGAAATGATTTTTTCCACTTCTGAGCTTGTATCTATTTAATGCTCATGCTGTCTTGTTCTTTAGCTCTTAAGAGTTACATTGTGCTTGGTAACTTATCTTCAATATGTATTTTCATCTCTTAGAACTATTTAGCTGTTCACCTCCTCAGATCCTATAACTCAAATGATTTATTTGTTCATAAAGCAAAGGGCTGTATAATTTTAATATTTGTATATTTTATAATGTCATGCATATGGCATTGTATACCCTAGGTATTAAAGCATATTTGTTACTTTTAAATCTTTCAAATTTATTTGCCTGGATTTAATTTTATAATAATTCTAGAAGGATTTTTATAGAGAGATAATGCCTTCTATTCTTCTACGTGTATAATTGCATAATTCCATCACATTTCTCTCACTGGAGATTTAAAGAGAGTGAATTGTTCTAGAGTTGAACTAACTGCCCTTTAGAAGAAAAAAGCACTATTTAAGATATAATTACTTACTACCAAAGGAAAAAAAAAACCTCCAAAAAATCTAACATTTAAAAATCTTTAGATTTTTTAACAAAGTAGTCTAAGATAGTGTAGAGAATGACAGTTTCTGAACCTCTTAAAAACTTCTCATATTAAAAAGAAGATAGAGGGCCGGTGAGATGGCTCAGTGGCATAAGCGCCTGCCTGGCAAGCGTGAGGTCCTGAGTTCGCCTCCCGGAACCCACATACAAAGAAAGGGCCGGTGATATCGCTCAGCGGCACGGGAGCCTACTGGCGCACAAGGTCCTGAGGTCGACCCCCCGGTACCCACAAAAAAGAATAAAAGAAAAGAAGATAGAAATGAATACTTCATGCTGTTATCCTCACCCTCCTTTTGAAATTAACTGGCCTGAGAGAAAAAACACATCAGTGTGTTCTTATGTTGAATGGAAAAGTCTTAGGGTCTTCTCTCTTTTTCTTTATTTTTTTAATTTTTTATGTGGGTACCGAGAGTCGAACTCAGGACCTCGCGCTTGCCAGCAGGCACTTGTGCCACTGACCTATATCACCGGCCCCTTTTTTCCTTCATGTGGGTACCGGTAGTCAAACTCAGGACCTTGTGCTTGCCAGCAGGTGCTTATGCCGCTGAGCCATATCACTGGCCCATCTTAGGGTCTTTGTACATAAGAAGGAAACAGAAAAAGAAATTATTTAGTGGAGTAACACTGCAGATGATTCCTCTCTATCAGGGAAGCCCAAATAAGCTTCATTTTATTTGATTGTGTTTATTCCTAGCATTGTCTGGACATTAGAAATAATTTAATAAATACTCATCCGTGTCAGTATCGGTAACACTGCTGACATAAGCAGTGGGGCGTTGAAGAACAGAGAGTGACTGCAGGAGATGTGGAACTTGCAGCTCATGTCAGAGCTTATAATCAAATCAAGTAGACAACTTCGAGGAAGAATGCACCATGAGTGTTTATGATTAATGAGGAAACAATGTGCTGGTATGGATTATGCAGGCAGTGATTTGTTGAGAGTATCTACCTGGAATAGCTAAGACATGAATTGAAATTCATTTAAGTAATACGTCACTTCACTTGTCTAATTCTTCTATTTGATTTGTCAAAAGAGTCTGAAGTCAAACAGACCAGACCAAAATGATTGTTCCATTTCCTCTATGGTCCATAAACAGGGCTTTTACCATTTATTTGCCATTAAAACAGTCTACAACAAATTGAATGGAAGGGAAATTTTAATTCTTTACTCAATTTATCCAAACTACATAGACACTTAACTTGTCAGAGTAATAGTTTCTTAGTCTATTTCATTAATTCCAAAGGGTGCTGAACTGTTTCAGGTTGAACCTGGGAAGAAGTTTCCTTACATCCTGCTGGTTATTGGTGACATCATAGTGTCCATATGGCCATGCAGTTATGGGAGTTTTGCGGCATGTGCTCTGATGGATTTGAGGTGCACTCATTCTAAGAAGAGTTTAGACATCACTGCCCTCTTTTTTAGTGTGGAAGGTTTTCTGAGAAGTACTTGAAAGGGAATAAAGTATTCATTGTAGAACACCCATACACACATATTCAAATATTTGGAATTACGCTGTATCCTTTTAAACAGAGTTAGTAAAATAGATCTAAGTTTTAATGAGCACTGAGATTAGACAGATCCCAAGATACTCACTCTGGCTCTAGGGATAGATGTCTGTGCTTGTTTTCAGGAAACTGAACCAGAGAAGTTAGTAATTTGCCAGAGACTTCATTGCTGGTTAGTATTTGAGCTGGGATTTGAATTTAACAATGACCTTTTCTCTTTCTATGATAAGATACACTTTCTGTTTCTCAGAATATTTATAATTAAAACAAGGAAGTTAAAATGCAACCAAATGAATAACAACAGATAATAACATTGCTCATGTTCTGTTAGAGGAAGGACAAGAGAAAAGTATATAATTTGACACTCATATCCATTAGGAGATATGAGACTAAGGCGTAGATTCTGAATCCTAGGGGTGTGTGGGGTGAAAGGATTCCACGATAGGCCACCATGCCAAAGGCATAATTATTCCAGTAATTCATCTCACTCTTTTGTTAACAAATATAGAATTTATTGTGGCTACCATAAGTGCTTTGTCATTGAATGGGTTACCTATGGAAAAGACAGATGTGAATATAAAGCAGGATAAGAAAGGTCAATACGAATTTGAAAACTGGAATCAGCATTTTATCCTTTCTCTGTTGAGATCACATACAAATGAGTAAGCACATCCTACTTCCCTCTTTTTCTCTGCTTGCTGTCGTAGCAACATAAATACTAATTGGTTGCTATGGTGATCTCCTTTGTAACTAAAACAGATACCTAGGTAACACTATCTGCAGGTGAGAAGATGAATGCTTCAACTCTGGAGTTTTGTAGGAAGATGGTCCCAGAGTATGAAAACTGGCAAATATAGCCCCAGCTCCAAGAGTTAGGTAAATTTGTTAATTTTAGCCTTGTCATTTCTGACTAGATCAATTCATCTACCTACAGAGGCTGGAGTGACTTCATATAAGTTGGTCTCTGAAGTTGACAAGTTCCATAAACTTGCAGTCAATGAGAAATATCAGTTATGGGCAGAATTTAGCACTTAATACACTTTTTATTTTATTGCTGAAAAGGGCTCAGTGGCACTAAGATGATTTAAGCCATCGATGAGATGCAGTGGAAACAGCCTAGTAAAATCCTACTCAGGCTGTGCCTCTTCTCCATGACTCATAAGTTTATTAAGAAATCTCATTCTTTAGGGCCCAAAGGACGAACAGCACTCCTCCAAGTCAAGACCCTTGTGCTTCAATCTGTAGCTGCCACCAATCAGCCGCATAGCATGTCAGAAAACCTGTCCAGGTCTCTATTTCCTCATTTATAAAGGGAAAGATAACTGAGCCTCCCTGTGAGGTCTGGTATGGGGAGTAAGGAGTGAATTATTCTAAAGTACTTTGCAAATACAAGTGTTATATAAATGCTAAATACTAACCTATGGCTTTGGTTTCATTAGCTCTTCACATTTGAAAGTTACAAGAATTCATCTAATAGTATGCTGTCCAACAGAGAACTTCTAGGTAAATGAGAAATATAAATAAGTATATATTCTATACACATAGGCATAGCTATATCTACATATGTATATATACTTATACATATGGTTTGTTATGTTTGCTCATTCAGTGATTATCAAGACATTAAATGAGACTTTATTTTCTTAGAATTAGCAAGTGGCCTAAGAAAGGAGAGAGAGAGAGACAGTCATGGAACAATGAAGATGTTGAAAACACTTCCAGTCTTTATTTAGATGCTAGACAGCAAGGCCAGCCATTTCTTACATAAATTCAGTTCTTCAGCCTACATAAAATAGAAAGAGAAATTATGTAGATTATTTTGGATGAGTAGAGAGGTTAATGATTCCTCTGTCCTAGCTTTAAGTCCAGGAAATAGAGAGGACACGCATCTTTCTACACTGAAACTAAGCCTGGCGCAGAGATTAAAAGAGAATCAAGGACTATGTGATAGAACAAGAGGAGGAGACTTTCTTTTCTTTTTACTCGTTGGGTGTACATGCGAGCTGTGTCTATGATTACATAAACTGTGAAAAATAGAATGCCTAGAATGGTGAGAACTGGCCTCGATGAACAGTTTTCAGTTTGGATATTTAACAAGGCAAAGGTAAAGGACCCACCCTAGGGCAGGTAGCTTGCATACAATATAAGGGAGGAAAAGAGGTTTTCTCTTCCCTTTTTGCTCTTGTTGCTTTGCTGTCTTCGGACGCCTTGAACTGTTGCCCCTCACCATGCCACCCTGCCTTGGAGCCAGCTGATTATGGACTGAAACCTCCACAACCCGTGAGCTAAATAAACCTTCCCTTCCTTAATTTTGGGCATCAGGTATTTTGTCTCAGCAACAAGAGAAAAGTAACTAAGACACATTTGAACGATCTTGCTAATACCCATCTCTGAAGAATCGGTCACTCTACAAGGAAATCTCGCAGCACGAGGCCTGGAATAGAGGAAGTGTAGCGAGACTGCACCACACTGGATCGCCCACAGCAAGCACATAGAGGGGGGAGGTCAAGATGCCCCAAGGAGCTCACGCTGAAATCACGCAGGTGCATTAGCATTTGTATGTCTACAGGGAAGAAATCAGTGGTAAATGCATTCTGCCCACTTTGCTTCCACTTTCCTTCTTCTTTTTCTTTTTTTTTTTGGTGGGTACCGGGGGGTCGACCTCAGGACCTCACGCGCCAGCAGGCGCCTGTGCCCCTGAGCGATATCAACGGCCCTTTTTTCGTATGTGGGTACCAGGAGTCGAACTCAGGCCCTTGCGCTTGCCGGGCAGGTGCTTACGCTGCTGAGCCATCTCACCGGCCCGAAGGAGCAGAAATCAAGAGGAAATTGTGGAAGGAAAACTTTCCTTGACTAAGCGTCCTCTATGCTCCCAATCATGAGTTCACAAGTCCATCCAACTCAGGGAAAGAGAAAATGAGCATTAAACCTGACGTGAGATTGAGATTTTAAACTGAACAGAAATGGACTTTTTGGATCTTAAATACTTGGAAGACAGTGAGATCTACCAGAATCACCATGAGTGTGATGGTGAAAGCAGATTTGGCCACGTCTATGTGAAGACTGTGATTGAGAAGAAAATAAACCTAGATTGTGATCATTTAATAAAACAGGGACATAAGTAAAGATAAGAGAAAGGGTTTAGATTCCTCACCATGCATCTCTGCCAAAGTAATTTCTGTTTGCCATGCACTCAGTTCTGTATTAAAAACAAAAATACACATTATGGACTACAAAAACAGCAAGCATTCCCTTTGTCCTTGTGCGGGCTTTATATGGGCATATGCACCTCCTAAAATGAAAGCGATAAGAATACCCAAACAAAAGCAAAGAGCCATAAGACTGATAAAAGGAAAAAAACTCAAATAAAAAGTTCATCTCACTTTTCAAATCAAAATGCACATTATGGAGCACAATAAACAAACAGGCTTATAAATTTTTTAAAATAACTGGGATTTTTGAGGCCATTGGTATTATTAGGCAAAATAAGGGATAGTCAAAGTGGCATAGCTGTACAAAGTAAAATATGAAATGGAAATTTGAAAGCCCAGTGAGTGTGGCAAAGAGATACATGATAGAATTCAGTAAATCAGATATTGAATCTTTAAAATTCCTATTACAATGAAATGAATAATTTGAGCATGGTTCTTACCAATTATTTAAACTGGTTCTCTGCTCTTGTAGTGTTGAACTAGCTTGATATTCTTCGTTATATCATTGAGAAATAAAATGGCCAGTGACCTGTACATAAAAAAAAAGATAATGAATGCTTAGTATGTAATCAATGTAATATTAACTGTTTTACATAGATTGTGTTATTAATGTTCAGATAAAGAATATAAGGCTGGTACTATTATTTTATTTCCACATGTCATAAAGGAGGAAACTGAGGCCCTGAAATTTCAAGCACTGGCCAAGAACACAGGGATCCTATAATGGTTTACATATTATGCTGTCTAATTGAATAAACCCTTTTAAATTCTAGTATTTCAGTGAAAATCATTAAAATTGAGACATTATTTTGCTGAGATATATGTATGTATATCTTTGGACCTTCTTCCTGGTGTATATCTCATCTTTCTTCTTCACCCTGAGGCAGCTGATGTGGCTGAATAAAATCAAAATCACATATCAATGGAGATTGGAGATATTATAAAATTGTGATCACACAACCTCGTCTAGGCCCTGGAACAAAAAGATCCAATATGACATCTAAAAATAATTTTAATTCTTTAAAAATAATCTTTTAAACTAATAAAAGATTTTTAAAGTTCTTTAAAACTCTCTCCCCCTTAAGTTTGAGAAAATCCAACTTCTGCCTGAAGAAAAAGCAGTTCATTTCAATGTGTTGGTCTTTCTGAATATCAATATCAAGAACTGTGTGCAGTTATTCAGGGGAGGTGAATGCAGAGCGCTGGGAATGAGCTATGCAACACCCTCCTCTCAGACTGAGGTCATTCTGCCCTCTTCTGTGCCACATAATGCATGTAGGTTAAATCAAATCCATGGCTTTAATTTAGTATGAAGATCAAGATGTAAAAAATTAACTTGGTTTTTAATGAATTAAGTTAATGCATATAAATGGCAGAACATAGAACAAAATCATGTTGTGATATGTGAAATATAAAAGCATTGATCTGGTAGAAGCAATTTGATAATAGGATGGTGGTTGCCAAAGGCTTGGAGGGTAGAGGAACGAAGAGCAGTTGATAGGGTACAGCTAGATAGCAGTGAGATGTTCTGGTGCACTATTGTGGAGAGGGTGCGTATAGATAATCGTATTCTGAAGAGCCAGAAGAAAGTATTTTGAATGTATACCACAAAAAATGATGTGTTTGAACAGATATATATGTCTATTCTGATTAAGTATTATACATATATGTAATATATGTATTGTACTTATATGGGGTATTACGTATGGAAATATATTGTATACCATAAAAAGTACAATTTTTAGGTATGTACTAAAATTAATTTCATTTTTAAAAAATGCATCATAAACCAGGTATCTAGATATAATTACTATTAGGATCCATAAACTGTGAAGATGGGTAAGTGCCTGCTTTCAAGGAGTGACGTGGTAATATATGGAACAGGGGCTGAAATTGAACTATATAAGCAAATGCCTATGAGTAGGACAGATAATTTTGACCTTATGATTAATACAAATAATGTGTTTCACACGGTCATAGGAAAAGTTAAGGGAGGTTTTTTTGCACGTGTGTGTGTGTGTGTGTGTGTGTGTATTCAAATACGTTTTCAAACTTTGAAGTCCTGTCCCTCAGATATGCCCTTCCTTAGGAACAACGTTGTTCCTGGTGTCTTTAGAGGGAAAGAGTCATTTGATTAGTGAAGAAAGCCTCTCAAACCTTTCAAAAGGGCTTATTTATGTAGACTCTATCAACCTGACAACTGGTAAAGTCTAAACCATGACAGTTGGATTGAAAATTCTTTCACTGGAAAATATTTTCACCCAATTATAAGGTATTTCTTTAAGAAATGAAAATAATAATATACCAAAATTGGAAAAATAATCTCAAAAGAATCTCATCATATTTCCCAGAAACACAACCGATAAATGCTTGAAAAGCCCATTTGAAGATCCCAGGTTGGTGCAGACTAAGCAGGCTGGTTTATTGTGGACCACCTCAGGGATTTACAAGTCGATTATGACTTCTAGGCAGGATACAATGCTGCTTAATAAGTTTCTAGTTCATTTATTATTCATTCAGCACATATGTATTGTCTATTACTTGCTAGGTGCTGCTCTGGACATTGAAGTGTAGCCTGGCACAGGACAGATCACCTCCTAGAACTCACTTCAGTGGCAAGAAAGATGCCCACCTGTGGGGAAAGGACTGGCCAGCTGCTTATCTTTCTGTATTGTTTCAAGCTAAGGAAAATGTTAAGTAGAGAAACATTTGTAAGATGAACAGTGGGATTATCAGCAGGAAGCCAGGCATCTGCCTACCTTTCTCCTTTCTGATAATTAACCATCATCTCCACACTTTCTCATCTTCTTTGTATTGATCTTTCATCATATAATGGCCGCAGATAGCAAAAGGAAGGCTTAATAACAAACATTAAAATGAATAAATAATTACAGCTTCTAATCTTCCTCAACCGATTATTTGTTCAGTGACACTATTACATAAAATGAGGTTTACATAATTTAAAAGGACATTGTCATGCAGTTTTTATGGTTTTTTTCCTACTTGTCCTTGCTTTTGAGACAGTTTATGAAGCAACATAATGATATAATTATTGCTGTGTATGTAGAGACTAACGCAGTGGTTCTGTATGGACAGAGAAGTAATTTAAAACAAAAATACGTTATCAATTTAAAATCTGTACAATTTTTGTACTTTAAATTTCAATTGTTTAACTCATTTTATCAGTGATTATCCCTCTAACAAGACTAAATTTATCACAAAAATCCATTTATGTCTACATTTGCTATTATCTTTTTTTTTTTTCCTGTGGGTACCGGAAGTCGAACTCAGGACCTCGTGCTTGCCAGGCAGGCGCTTATGCCGCTGAGCTATCTGACCGGCCCCTGATATTATCTTAACATTTATATTTAGTCAGCAATGGAAATTTTTGATACCAATTTCATATATGCATATCATTTTTATTGTTATCTATTTTCTGCTGTTATGAGGATAAGTTTATATATGATGTTCCTGAAGTATACTTTACAAGAGTAATTTCTAAGGACTGTCTTTTAGGAATTGTCCAGTTGTTTCCTGAAAGAGAACCCGAGGGGACAGAAAAGCAGACATGCATCGCCTATGCTCAGATTGAATTGGCCATGAGGAGAGTGCAAGATGATCAAAGAAAACTGCCAATTCAGAGACTAACTTTAAAAATACTTAATAAAGCAAAGAAGAAGGAATCTTATTTTTAAATAGCTGTTCTATGTGCCCAGAGTTGATTTGCAATACACATTTTAAAACGTCTGTGAAAAATAGATAAGAAACTGGCACTCAACATTAAAAATAACACACACATTGATCATGTAACTACTACCTGCCGGATACTTTCTTTACCTCGTGTGTTTCTTTCTCTGCCTGTGCGCTACTGCTGTCATTTCTGTCTCTCCCATTTCCATCCAGTCACCTTTGGTTTTCTGTAACCTGGAATGATGAAGAACTCAGGTATGAACAGAGGCAGTGGGGCCGGTGAGATGGCTCAGTGGTGTACATGCCTGCCTGGCAAGCGCGAGGTCCTGAGTTCGACTCCCAGAACCCACATACGAAGAAAGGGCCGGTGATATCACTCAGCGGCATGGGTGCCTACTGGCACATGAGGTCCTGAGGTCGGTGCCCGGTACCCACAAAAAAAAAAAAAAAAAGGAACAGAGGCAGTTCATAGTGGATCTCTCAGCCACCAGTTTACACGGGATTTCAGTTGAATTCCATAGCTCTGCATCGTGATTTTTCTAATTATAAAATCCTTCTAGAACAATTTGAGAGGAAGAATTAGTCCATTTGATCATGTTCAATGGGCACAAGTATTGCTAGATTATGATATTCTGACTGCTGGTCATGGCAAAAGAAAGTTAAGAATTCTTCCTGCAAGGAGTAGGAGTTAATAGGAGTCAGTGTGTGTAGACAGCAAGCAATAGAAAGCTGAGTGAAAAATCACTTCTTCCTTCAGAAGCAAGTTGCTTCATCTATTCCAGGCTTTACATCTAGAATCCACAATGAGAAGGAGGGGGGTCATCTCTCTCTTTCACTCTCTTTTAGGAACGGGGACAACCTTGCCAAAAGTCCCTCATCGGATACCTCACTAGAGAATTCGAATATCACCGTAAGTAGTGCATTTCTAAACTGACCCCTGACATGGATACCCCACAATGCCAAATATCATGATTAACCAGAATTTGATCCTGGGCTAGGGAAGAAGATGCCCTCAAACGAGGATAGAGTGGGAGCAAACAATACTGAAATCTTATTAGAACCGGCTTCTGAAATCAATTACTCCTTAGCAACTTATTTGTCTATTAATGTTCCTGCCACCAGGATTTAACATCAAAATGCTACTTAGTAAGTTTTCTAGGTGAACTCAGAGCTATAGAAGCTTAACCTAGTAGGAAATAGCTCAAGCTTCATCCCGTTAGACTGGGTGTCTAGATTCCATGATAAATAGGACTTCAGCTGTGCGACCAGCTATGCATAAATATCTGTGCCAACAACATAGAACCTTTAAGAAACTCACATAGTACATCCTGAAAGACTCTATTGCCAGATATGTGTGTGTGTCTGTCTGTCTGCATATGTGTGACGAGGAAGGAGTTTGACAATTTTCCCAATATCTTCACCAAACATTTATTCGGAGCAATTTTGTTTACAGAAGGGGTTTGGGCTGTGAAGTGGTATGCAAATGTAGGGCATTATCATGCCTCTTTCTCGTTAACACTCTAAAACCTCTCTGGAAGGTAAAAAACGTCCACAGGAAAAAATAATTTTCATATAAATAAATAAAAGTATGTAAAAGAATGATTTGAATAAAACTAGCTGGCTTGAGATTCGGTCTTATTTTTTTTTTATTTTAAAGAGAAGAAAAAACAAAACAAATCAAAAAAAGAACAAATTTTCAAAACAACATAATATGAGGGTAACAATGGTCAATGCATTACGTATTATTATCTTTAAGTTAGTTATTCAGGATACCAGACATTAGCATTCAATTGTCCAAACATTATTGGCTCAAACCTTACTCTTCAATGAACTAAGTAAAACTGGTAGTGTATCTATCTTAACCATCTTATATACATATACAATTTTTTTTCCTTTTCCCTTCTTTCCATGCCGAAGACTAAAACTAGACCCATATCTTTCACCATGCACTAAACTAAATTCAAAATGGATCAGAGATCTAAATATTAAAACAGAAACATTAAATCTGCTGGAAGGTAGGATAGGTAAATCCCTTGAAGACATTGGTGTAGGCAAAGACTTTATGAATAAAAACTCAACCGCACGGGAACTATCCCAAAGAATCAATAACTGGGATCTCATCTTATTAAACATCGGTCTTATTTTGAAATGAGGTCAGTTTGGCTGGGTTTTGAATTTCAAAAGAGAAATTTTGCATGGCTCTCTGGGTTAGACAAAGATATTTTAAATGTTGGGAAGAAGAAAGCCCTCACAGATAGCAGCAGGAATCACACTGGCAGAGTTGAAGAAAGGGCAGAAACAAATGCAAAATGAAGAGAAGAAATATGTATTTTCTCTCAGGGCGTTCAAAGAGTAGGAGGAAAAAAGGAGACAAGGCACATGGTAGGAAAGGGCAACTGATACTGCAGCGGTACAAACAGTAGGGCTCCCTGCCTAGAGGAGCTGGCTATCTGAAGGTTGCTTGTGGGACCTGTGTGGAACAGTGACAGGTCCTCTGCAGAGAATCTGATCTGGAATTTCTCAGGTCTTGCTGTTGTAGTCTCTCGAGTTTGGGCATGTCATGGCAGCTCTAGGTCTCAAGTTTTCTTAATGTGCAATGAAGGATTTCGGTGGGGCTGGAAGGACCGTTAGAGCCAACCTAGTTCATGGTGGTGGGGTGAGGTCCAAGATTATGTATGCCTGATCCTCCGCACCTTCCACTGCTGCTCCTTAAGAGGTCTTACTATGGTTTGCATGTTGTTAGTTCCTCAAAGGTTTCTAATTCTGGGAGCTTGGTCCCTGAAGTGTCAACGTGGGAGATGATGAGTCCTTTAAGAAGTGGGACCTCTAGTGGGTGGTTTTGAGATCACTGGGGAAGCTGCCCTTGTAAAGGATTAAGGCATTTGTCATGGGATTGTGACTTCTCGCAAGAGGGATTTTTTTTATGAAGCCTAGGCCTGACCCCTGAACCTCTCGCTGGCTTCCTGTTTCGTGATGTGATCTATAGTTCCCACGTGCGTTCCCACAGTGATGCTTTCATTAGAGGCTGAACAAACGGAACCACTAGGTATACTTCAAATCGAAGGGTTAAATAAAACTTTTTTTACTTTATACATTTAACCTGCCTCATGTGCTTTGTTAAAATAATAAATAAAAGTATGTAAAAGTATGAATATAATGGGCCTGTGCATACCAGGTTATCTTATTGATAGGGATATACAAAAATGAATACCAAGGTCTTTGGGAAGAAAATTGTGTTACAATATCTTAACATAAATGCAAGTCTTTTAAATATTCAAAGTCTAAAGTAGAGAAAAATACCCTCTTTAAAATCATTTGCAATTTGTCTGCAAATTCAGAGAGATACTTGAATTTTTACAAGCATGACCCTACCCTGAAGGTTGTGATTAAGCAGGGCCCTGATTGGAGACCAACAATCTGTTTATTTATTTATTTTTTTTTTTTGTGGGTACCGGGGGGTCGACCTCAGGACCTCGCGCGCCAACAGGAGCCCGTGCCGCTGAGCGATATCACCAGCCCCTTTTCGTATGTGGGATCCGGGAGTCGAACTCAGGCCCTCGTGCTTGCAAGGCAGGCGCTTATGCCGCTGAGCCATCTCACCGGCCCTAACAATCTGTTTATAAAGATTTGCTCAAACAATTCTTATGAGCTTTCCAGATGAGAGTCCAGGCCCTAGAGGGAAAGATAAGTAACATGTCTGGATTCTCAAAAAAACACGTTGGTATTGACACTGTAAGTCACATAGCTACTTAAAGCTACTGTGAAAATTACTTATAAAATTCAAGCTGATGTTACAAAATATTATGTATAGGTTTAGCAATTACCCTATCTATTAGACATACATAAAATTATATACTTGAAAAACATATGCTAGTACTTTTGAAAAATGCATTTCTTTGGTGTTAAGATTATGTGTGGTTTTAAAATTGTATTTAGTATTTACCTTGATTTCAAGAAATCTCAAAGGCAAATTTGAAGCTCAGTTGGCTTCATATTTTGTCTTCCCCCTTTACTAAAGGTTGCTTTTTAATTAGTATATTACCATTTTAAATATGTCTTTTACTGTAAGTCTTTATATTACCATGATGGGAGACACGGGAACGAAAGTTAAAAAAGAAATTTTAGGTAGAGGAAATGGATACAGGGAATAAATCTGTACTGAAAGGGGAGAGAATTAGAAGAGAAAGTGGAGATGGGAAAACAAGAAGGCTACAGGATAGCAGCAGCAGTTCATTTGAATCCAGACTTCTCTGAGGCTAATACCACGATGACTTCAGAAACACATGTGTTTGGAAAGAGGAGGAGGAAGCCATTTTCAGCTAAAGTGAGGGAGGATTTGTGCATGAGATTCAGAGTGTCGGAGGATGCTTCGTGTTCTAAGTTGTGAAATTGTCAACACAGTTTTCATGGTATTTATTGAGTGGACTGCTAAGATTTCTCTGGAGTAAACATCTTAATAAATACAATATTTCCTAATTCCAGATAAAACGGTGTTTGAGACATGCCTAGGTTGAGAAGATGGGAAAATTGTCTCCTAGAAATTGACCTTCCATTTATTCAAATAATGTCATATTAAGGCATAAAGCTGCTTATCAACTAAATTTCCTTGGGCGTAATATCGGTATTGCTATCTCCATTAAAAAAAATTATCAGAGATAGAAAATTTGAAAATTAGATGTTCTAATAACATACAAGTAATGACTTCAAATGGCTTTGTTTTCAGAATGTCAGGCTGTAGAAACTTTTCTAACACCTTTCCAACTGCATAGTTTCCCCCAATTTTATATAAATACAGAAGTGCGCAGTTTCCCAGTTAATAATAATGTACTTCTTTGCGGGTGAGTTGAAACAATAAGACACGTCGGGGGTTGAACTCACTGACTTCTTTGGCTAGTGTGGTGCATTAAATGGTCATTCCTTGAGATAGCAACCCCTATGTGGACAGCTATTAACATTTTGAGACCTTAGTGAAGTATTTATTATTTTTGAGTAGAAATCTGTATCATGGTTAGTGAAAGATAGACTTCCATGTGTATTTGTGTGAGCATGAGTGATGTGTGCTTGCAAGTAAAGAAACTGCATTTTTTGAGCTGAAATACACACATATAGAATTATCTACCTTCTATAAGGACATCAAAGAGATACGACTGAGGGTAGGGTGAGTTCTCAAATGAATTGTTAATAGTGCTGTGATGCAGTGCTTGAAATCCACCCCAAATTCATCTATTGAACACATGTTTGGGGACACACACTACATCGCAGTGCTTTTTAGACACAACAATGAAGAGGATAAAACAAACAAACAAAAAAAACCACAAACAAACAAAACAAAACAAAACTCCCCGAAGTCATGGAGGCAGACTATGAACAGCAAGGTAATGAATGTGTAGAGTTTCTGGGGGTGAGATTGCACTGGGTGAAGGAGAATGACATTAGGTGTGGTGGTCAGGGTAGTTATCTCAGATAAGATCATATTTTAGCAGGAATTTAAAAGAAATGAAGAAATGGGTGATACGTGGGGAAGAGAGGCTTAGACAGGAAGCAGTGAGAAAGTCCTCTTAGAAGAGCATTTTAGGTTTGTGTTGAGGAAGAACAAGAGGAGTCTGTGACAGGAGAGGAAAGTAGGGGAAAAATTGCGGGGGGTATCAGCAGGATCTTGGGGAACACTGCGGGAACCTTGTATTGTCCCTTCCGGAATGTCTGAGAGAAGAATGGGCAATTCTGAGTTTGGTGCTTGAAGGGTCACTTTGATGTGTGAAGAGCAGACAGGGCCAGAGGAAAACATTCCAAGAACACTCAGGAAAAGCATTAAAACGAAATACTGCAGAACGTTGGTATGAGAGAAAGGAGAGATTTAGAAAATGACTGAGTCCTGGATGTATTTTAAAGGTAATGTTGGGAGATTTTCTGATAGTGTGTATATGGAATATACGAAGAAAAAGAGACAGAAGGTTTGTTTAATTCTAGAATTTTTGTACTTCTTTTCTCTGATTCTGGTAAATAATCAAGATCTTGAATCATTTTTTCTTTCCAGACTTCTTTGTAAGAATTAGCGTTGGATAATTTTAATGTTCCATATGACCTTATTTTCTGTGTTTTATGTAATGATTGTGCTGTGGATACATTTTTACCTAACACAGGAATCCTCATGCACACACCCTTGACAGATCTTTATCCCAGTACTGAGCTTCACTGAATTAGTTTTAAATTGGAGTGAAGGAACTCTAGATTTGATCCATTTTCTAGAATCTACCTTAAATCAACTGTTCTTTTATTCCCAAATATATGAAGAATTCTTCATCTGCATGAAGAATTACATATATAATACATTAGTATTTCCTTTGTTTCAAGTCGTGTATCTCATATCCGTCTCCTAGAACCCGAAGGAGTAATTCTTATTATCTGCATTTTAGACAGAATCCAAGAGTCACAGAGCTTACTACATATAGAATTTTAAAACTTAAAAAAGATTTTCTAAATCGTGTGCACATGTGTGAATTATAACACAGAGGTAATTATAAAAAGCATGGATAGTTTTATTACAACATGATATATTTATTCAAATATGAACATCAATACAACAGGACACAGGTGAAGTAAAAAAATTATACTCAGACCCCAAAATTTCCATAATCCTCCCATTCACTGTACCTTTCTTTCCTTGCCCATAGGGTCATCATTAGCACAATGTCACTTTACTTTTTCTCGTTGTTTTATTATATAAACGTAGCTCACTGAATGCTATAGTTAAGACGTGCATGTTTGTGATTTGGCATGCATATGAATCATATCTTACAATCCTTGCTAATTTGTGTCTGATGTCTTTGATGCAACACTGATTGCAAGACTCATCTACATTGTGGGATGAAACCATAGTCATTTATTTTCTGTGCTGCTTATTATCCCATTGTGTGACTTAGCACAATTTATCTGTCCATTATGCGATTAAATAATGTTTTGGTTGTTTCCTATATTTCAACTGTCATGGAAATGCTGTTCTCAACATTTTCGTACACTTCTTGGTCAAATGTTCATAGATTTTTTCTTTGTGAAAAATCGCCAGCTAACATTTTATTAATTAATTCCTAGTGTTGATTTTATTGATTTGTAGGATATGTTTTGGATATTTTTAGTATAGCCTGAAGTCAAAATTGTCATCAGCTATATCAATTTTTATTCAGTACCTTGCCTTTTAATTTTTATCGTGTGTTTTTTTATCAACTATAGCTTTTTTTTTTTTTTTTTTTTTTTTTTTGGTACTGGGAATTGAACTCAGGACCTTGCTTTTGACAGGCAGGTGCTTGTGCCGGTGAGCTATATCCCCGGCAAATATAGCATTTTTTAAATCCTATTAAGAAGACAGACATTATTTCTTCATTCTTTAGTTGATAGAATTAAGTCAAGAAGCCATATGGGTTTCAAACTTTCTTTTTGGTGAATTTTCAATGTGGGTTTAACCTCTTAAACAGAGTCCTGCTTATGTCTATTTTGGTGAGTTTCATTTTCCTGTAGTTTTGTCCATTTTGTCTAATATGTAGGAAATTTGAATGAATTGTATATTTCTATGATTTTGTTCATTTTATCTAAATTTTAGCAGATAAGCATGTTTATAATATGTTAATATGATCATTGTGGTGTTTGCCATATCCTTCTTTGTTCCATTTTATTTATGATTTTATTTATTGATGCTGTCTTTCTTAATCAGCTTTGTAGGTATTAATATAGCTTATGTTAGATCTCTCTCTCTCTCTCTCTCTCTCTCACACACACACACACACACACACACACACTGCTTTTTCTGTCCCCCCTCATCAATTTTAGATCTACCTCTCAACTTTCAGAACTGACAAATTCCCTTATTGGAAAGGGGCTGCAAATGCCAGACTGTCCTCTTCAGAATGGGTAATTTTGCATATTTTTGTTAAAACTTCATTACTTTTAAGCACACTAAAATAAAATGTTTCAGAATAACTCATTCATACTCTTAGATGGATAATTATTAAGAGTTAATATTTACTTCTGTATTTCTTTCATTCCAAAACTTATTTACTTTCTACTCTAGCACTGATGAGCAATACCAAGATCAAACTGATACCAAAATCCAATGACTGATATGTTCTGACTAGTATTTTCTCTCATTTACTTGTACCCATTTATCTCATCTCAAGTGTTTCATAGGGCTCTGGGTGCAATTCTTCAAGAACACTCTCAAATTCCCCTCCTCCTCAAAAGACTCACAGCACAGGGCTAGTCATATAGTAGTAAAAAATAACCCTTACTGAATGAAACTGGACGAAACTTACTGAAGAAGTGAATGCTTTTAAAGATATTTCTGGTTATCCAAGCCAACCCACTGTTTCACAGCCTGGATCTCCAACAGTCAACTGATTTTTGCATTGTGTGGATGCAGCTTAAAATTCCACTGTCTAAGGAAATCCTTCAAACTGGTAATTTGAAAATTGCTTCCAACCTAAATCCATAAGCATCCCTCAAAACCATGAGTCTGAACAACCCAAATGAATGGAGAATGTGAGTTGGGGAAAAAGCCCTGTTCTCTTCTGTGATGTTCTTTGTGGAAGTTGTGTGAATATTATCAGGAAAGAGCAGTCCTAAATGTCCTCCTTTTAAAGTACAGCATCTTCTTTTTTCTATATTATATGCTTTCTCACTAGGTTTCTAAGCTACAGCCTTGGCTTCTGATGATTATTCATATCATCATTATTCCAGACTGAAAGCTTTTAAGTAAATAACCAAGACTTGAAAAATTGTAGAGGATAATTCTTACATAACACAAACTTCATTATATGTTTCTGTCATCCTCCCCTCCCTCCTGCAATCCCTTTAACTCTTGTTTTTTTTTTTTAATTTTCGTCTGTTTAGTAACATTATTTCTTATGTACTTTTACACCATGTTCAGTATAAATGGTATAATTAGCAGTGGAAAATATTTTGTTGTCTTCCTGCATTTATTTATGTTTGAAGGATCATGTAAAGTTCTGCTACATTAGAATTTAATTCGAAAGAAAATGAGTTGTGTTTATTTCTCAATGTAATGCCCATTTCTGTTCAGCTTGTATGAATGATAAAATATTATCAATCCATGTTTTTCTATTTGGTTTCTAGGCATTTGTGTAAACGAGTTACAAAAAGCAAGTGTTGCTTTGTTAGGCATGTGTTCAAAGAAGTATTGTAGAGACATATTTTATGCTGGGCATGCTGTCACCGTGTGGACAGGGTCCAATCCGTTATTCAGCAGTTAATTTGTTAATCGATTGACCAATTGGTTCAGAGATTTTTTTTTCTCTTAGATTACTAAAAAGAAAAAGAAAAGAAAAGAGAGAAAATAACAACAATAAAAGCCTCCTCTGTTGGGTAAATTTAAGGAAATTGCATCAGAATCGAAAATGCACTGGTGTTTACAGATCTAGATTAAATCTGACACAGATTGGCAAACAATGAAAAAGGTTCCTTTGCTTGGAGCATAAACATTTTGAATTTCACCAGCCTGATGTTAAATCTTAGAGAGTAAATAAACTGAAGTGCCCTTCTACAGTGGATGTGGAGACACAGGGAGAGAGAAGGAACTAGCCTCAGGTTCGCATAATATTGTCCTGTTTTCTCTTCAAGGTCAAGGATAAAGTGGGAAGATTTCTGGTTCTCTTACAGTTATCCTCCCCACTTCTTTCTTCCAATATTTAGCTGAAAGTGAAACAGGATGGAGAAATGTACTGAGAATACAGACATGCTGCTACTAACGGTGCCCATGGTATCTTGAGGGAAGATTGTAAAATTCACAATTAAAGGTAATTTGTAAGGATCATCAGATGATTGTATATGCAAAACAATAAATCAATTGATTACAATTGCTATCAATGATATTTTCATGAGGAAATATGAATCAAGACAATTTTTATGTAACAAATTCATTTTTCTCTCTAGGTTAACTTATATTTATTTTAAACATATTCTTTCAAATATGTACAAGAGATACATGTGTATGAATGTTTATTGTGTGTGCATGTGTCTGGGTGTGTGTGAGAGAGAGAGACAGAGAAAAAGAGAGAGAGAGAATTTTTTCCTATGCTCCACTCATTATTTTCCATTAATTCTCATTGATACCGAATGTCTTCCACATACCATTACTTCTCTGTCTGCTCTGGATGTTGGAGAGAGTCAAAATTGTGAAATATTTTGCTATATTTTCTCAAGGTTAAGATTCAGGATCACAATAATGAAAAAACTTGGAAAGTTTACCCAAGAATACAATAAGACAATAATAAACCTAGCTACAAGAAAAATGTTCTATCAGCCCATAGTGTTGGTTCAGAGAGTGACCTCTGTGTCCATCTGATCTTTACCCATCTCTGTATAAAGACAAAGTAAGGGTCCACATGAGTCCACTTCCACTTTCAGACTCAATGCATAACATCCCTACAGGGAAGCTCTGGAGAAAGACTTGTGAAGCACAGAAAATAGAGTACAGCATTCGCCTAGTCTATTATATCATAGGACAGTGAAAGCGAACAGATGTTACTGAGCTTCTGCTAAGGGCCAAGTACTGTGGTTTGTCTCTGGCATTCATATTTCCATTGAAATCCAAGGATCTTCAGGGCCAAGAACAACCTTCACCTGTAGACACACAGTTAACCTCAAGTAAGAGTTGAATTGAGTAAATTATTTTAGCAGGATGCCCTTCCCATGAATGAAGCATGTTTAACACATTCAGCATAATTTTCTAAGGGGTGGAGATAATGTTTTTGTCATCTGAATCCACGATGAACTTCAGGGAGGAGTTTCCTTCTTTGCTGCAAAAACAGAATGAGCAGAGGAATAAAATTTTTAAAAATCGCATTTATGAGCTAAGGTAAATAATGTCTTGAGGTGAAACTGGTGACTTTTGCGTATATTTTTCTCTACTACTCAGGTGCCGACTCTTATGGAAGCCTTTGTAAACTGACCGTCAATGTGATCAGCCTCTCCTTTCTCATTTCTTGCCATGCATGCATTGCTGTTATTGTTAGCTTGAGCTTGAGTTTAATTATTGTTGTCTAGGTCTATTGCCTCCTTTCTGTCCCACAAGAGTTTTGTGCAGCTAGGGCTCCAATTTTTAATCTTTCTAGCTCATCCACTCTGAACTCTGAGTGTACAGCTAGAGCCTAATACGTACAAAGAGGAGTGATAAAATTCAGAATCATTTGAACAAGTACTTTTAATCACAAGAGTACATAATTTTGCAAATGCTCTGTGATAAGTGGTACCCACTTTGAACAAGTTTAGGACTGAATCTTTTCTTGGTAATATTCAAATTTCTTTATTTGAGTTGCATTTCAGGACTGTGCTTAAAAAAATACTATACTCTACAGTTTGAAAGAATAAACAATCTTGACATCTCTTTAAATTCCTTAGAGAATTAAGCACAAGTTCCTGGGCCCAACCCCAGATATTTTGATTCAATAGATTGAGCTTAGAGTCTGAAAATTTCCATCAGATTTTGCAAGTGATGCTGAAGATGCCTGTCTTGGTACTACACATTGAAAACAGAATGTGTAGTATGGAAAACAATTGGCATTTATAATTACAGAAGGACATTAGAATTGTGTCTCTTCACTAGGTAGAGTCTGTAGATTTTTCCTTACCTCTCACACTCTGCCTTGGTGATGGTCCCAATGATTGGCTCTTTTTTTTTTTTTTTTTTTTTGATTCCACAGAATTGAAGTAATTGAATTGCTAATGTAATGATAAAGGGTCTGCATTTTGTTAAATTTATGTAAGCTAAATTCACACACACAAAAAAAAAAAAAACCTTTTCATCCAAAACTATTTATTCTTCGTACTTCTTTCATCAACCACAAAGTACATGCCTACTGCATAATGACACATAGGGGCTACTTTTAACACATACAACATCATTCCTTTAAAGCCAAAAAGCATTAGCCGTTAACCTAGGTTGCCTGTACCCAGAGACCGTAGGTAAGCAAACTAAACTTGGGGTCATTTCCAATAACTGACTTAAAAAAAGGTTCAACCAATTCCAAGCATCCAGATAGCCAATTAGGTGTATAACCAGGGACTTCCATCAGCCATATCCAAATCTGATAAAGACCTAGGGGGACTCAATCAAGTAGTTCTCTCAGTTTACTTCAACTTCCAGCTTGAAAAATCCTGCTGCTCAACCTGAAACCCAATTCATAAATTGTTTTGTGTAAATTTTTCATTGTAACAATTCCCAGGGATATGGTTGGTCTAGGAATGAACACCAGACTAACACTGTACTAGCCTGTCCTTCTGAGAGAATGTAAAATTGGCCTTGCAGAATGGTGTCTCCATGTGGCTTTATTTTGAAAAGAGAAGGTAAAACCATAGAGCTATTACCAGTCTTTTTGTATTAGGTGTACTAGGGTGAAAACCAGAATGTCTACAATAAGAAAGGTGTAGAAGGCTAACAGGACCAAAGCAGGTATGAGAGGAGTAGTGATGATAGATCACAGCCTGGACCAAATTCATGGCTAAGTTCACCTCTGGATTTCCTCTGTACTTTTGTACCATAACACATACTGTAAATTTTTGATGAATGTATGTTTTTGCTTATCCAAATTTAACATGGATACATTTCAATAAATAAATCTAAAATAACATATCATCTCCAGACATGCTTAACTCATAAACCAAAATATAGAGGAAAAATGATTGTCATTTCTCACATTTAGGGCAATATGGGCAAATTATTCATTGATTTTCTGTTTTTTTTTTTTAATTTAGGAGAACCCTATGATGTAATAAAGCATCTTGACATAAAGTTTGATTTTAAATATTGGAATGAAGGATGTGAGCGAAACCATGATAATGTTACCTCATTCACAAAAAGAGCCAGGAAATGATGCTAACAGATTGAGGCTGTTGAAGAAGTCATCAAATAGTACCTTTTGGATTTGTTCTTTTTGTATTAAATTTTTTTATTAGTCCATTCTTGCACTGCATAGTGATCACATTTCTTGTGAGGAGCTGATACATGTATATAACACATCTTAATTCTTTTTATTTCTTTTCCCCTCCTCCAACTCTCCCCTCCCTCCATCTCTGGATCCCTCTCCCATTTCCAAAAGATCTATTTCTCTGATTCCTACTTTGAGTGGAGTAACTTTTGAGGGTAACTTTACTGTTAGTTACTTTTATTTTATTTTATTTTTTTTTTGTGGGTACCGGGGGGACGACCTCAGGACCTCGCGCGCCAACAGGCACCCGTGCCGCTGAGCGATATCACCGGCCCCCTTTTTCGTATGTGGGATCCGGGAGTCGAACTCGGGCCCTCGCGCTTGCAAGGCAGGCGCTTATGCCGCTGAGCCATCTCACCGGCCCTGTTAGTTACTTTTAAAATCTGTTATTTTCCAAATACTCAATGCACTGGTTCTCTAGAATGATCTGAATTTACCTCAGTGTTTACATATATATTACACACACACACACACTCACACACACTCACACACACACATATACCTACTATAAGTAGAAAAAAATAATATGGCAAATTTAGAACTTTTTTCACAAGAAATATAGATATAGATAGATAGGTGTGTGTATATGTCATCTCCTTGATTGTGCATGTGTACTAGTTAAGAAAAAGTATGTGTATTTATAATCAGAGAGATAGAGAGAGTTTAAATTAGATATGCCCACAATATCAGACACACAGATACACATGCACCATACATTCTCTCATTCATTGTTTTCTAGATCTGGTGCAATGTAATTTTACACGCTCCCATATGTAGAGGATGCAGAATGATAAATACCATTATGATTGCTTGCAATCAATATAACCAATTCCAAATGATGAATAGGTCATATTAAAAATTGTGGTTTAAGGTACTCCCAAAAACCACAATTACAGAAACATAACATTATCTACAGAAAAAAAAATTTACTCCAACAACTTATTACCACAGTGGAAAACTGAATTTTTTTTTTGTAAATTTTGCATTAAAGTTGAGTTTCTCATATAAAGTAGATGGAAAAGAGTAGTAGTTAATCCTTATTTTGCCTCAGCTTCTGCAAAGTCAGAAATAACAATATCCATTTTCAACTGGGCAAACTGAGCCCCACAGAGCACACCCATTACCCCCAAAGTCATGCTGAGCCAAGAATCGACCTGTTTCTTGACCTGGCCCCTTGAGTTTTCCTTCAGGGCAAAAGGAGAATATGCCAAACATCATTAAGCATGATTTCTTTCTCCACCAGCCTTTCAATCTAAGCTGCATTTTACTTAGAATCCACATGCGGGAGAAAGCAACAGCGCAATACCCCACTAGAAATGAGCAATAACATTCAAACGAAAATTGGAAGCTGAAGATCTAATCATTAACAACAGATGGTTCAACTTGAACCCGATAAACAAGTTTTGCTGTTTGCTTTCTTTTCTCCCCTTATCCACTTGAACTGCACATAAGTGTGTTTGCATGTGAAAGCGCTGGGCCCTGGATCAGTGGCATAGAGGGCTCACCTGACGGAAGAAGCACTTTTATGGCCAAGCTGAAATCTTTTCAATTTGAAACACACTTGACAACCTGACCTTGAAGTCGGTAGCATACCTTCCCTATTTGTTTTCTTTGTGAGTTTAGCACTTCAGTGTCCCTTAACTGGCTCTGACAAAGCCTCTTTAAGGTTGTATTTCTGTTCTTTTTCTGATCTCCAACCAGGGCACATGCCTTCCTAAAATCATAAGCCCCCAAAATATTTGTTAAACATTCCTTGAATGTGCTGTCCTTTTTGGCTGCTCTGCTTTAGAGAAGAAATAGAGTATAGCATGGGAAGAACGTCACATTAGAGTTTATATTATACATTGGGACTCCATGAGAAAATATCATAAACATGATAGACATTTACACATGGTCCCACAGTTAAAACTCCTAGGTTGCAAATGATCAACTTTTAAGTTTTTCACCACAACAAATAGTGGCCATGTCCTTAATACTCTCCAGAATGAAAGATCCTTCAAGACATTACATAAGTACAGTAAATCCCGACTTAGGACCAGTTCTGTTCTGAGAGAACTTTTGTAAGTCACGTTTGTTCATAACCCGAGAAAGTGAGTCCTATTCAGTGCACCTGTGAATCTTGGACAAGACACCTGTGAAAGTTCACAACTCGAAGGTTTGCGAGTTGCGGTGTTACTGTAGTTCAGAGGTTATTTCATGTGCATTTCATTACTGAACCAATCTGAAAATGAATTGGTGGATATAGATAGCAGAAACAATGTTTATTAAACAAAACAAAGCAAAAAAAAAAAAAAGAGGAAAAACCTAGTGTTTGTTATTCACTACTCCACCGTATAAAAGTCCAGATGTTAACCAAGAGCAATTCTTTATGAAGCTGTAGATCCTATAGATTGAATATTCCTAATCTTAAAATCTGAAACCTAAAGGGTCCATGATCCAAAATGTTTTGAGAGCCACAGTAGAAAACTCCACATCTGACTTCATACGACAAGTCACAGCCAAAACACAGGTGCATTAAAAATACTGCATAACTTTTCCTTCAGGCTATGTGTATAAGATACATACGAAGAACTCAAAAAATTAGACTCCCCCAAAATAAAAGACTCAGCTTAAAAAATGGGCAACTGAAATGAATAAACACTTCTCAGAAGAAGTACAAATAGCCAATAAATACATGCAAAAATGTTCAAAATCTCTGACCATTAGAAAAATGCAAGTTAAATAACAATGAGATTCCATCTTAGTCCAAACACAATGGCTATCATCAAGAAATCAAATAATAAAAAATGCTGGTTAAGTTGCAGGGATAAAAGAACATTTCTGCATTCCTGGTAGGAAAGTAAACTAGTCCAACCACTATGAAAGTAAGTATAAAGACTCCTCAGAAAACAAAAAAATAGAAATTCCATTCAACCCAGCTATTCCCCTTTTAGGTATTTTCCAGGAAGATTTCAAGAAATCATGTTACAGTAATACATGGTTTTTTGTATAGCAGCACAATTCATAATTGCTAAATCTTGGAAGCAGCCTGTATATCCAACAGATGAATATATATAGAAAATGTGGTATTTATACACAATAGAATACTACTTTGCCACAAAAAGGATAAACTTCAGTCATTTACAGAAAAATGGATGCATCTTGAGACCATAATTGTAGGTGAAATAAACCAGACAGACAAGCTTAAATATCACATGATTTCTCTTATAAGGGAAGCCCAGAGTATAACTAAAGTGCAAAATAAACATTGATAATAGGAAATAGATCTTTTGCAAGTAGAAAAAGGACCATGAGATGGAAGAAAGGGAGAACAGGGGAGAAGAGGATGAAAAAAGAATTAAGATGTGTTATGTACATATGCCAACTACCCATGAGGAATATAATCTTTATGTATTCCAAACACATACTAATAAGAAACAATAATAATAAAAAGACACATATAAAATGAATGAATTTAATGTTCAGACTTGTATCTTATCCTTAAGATACCTCATTATCCATTCATTACGTACATATGAATATTCCAAAGTCTGAAAATATTTGAGTAACAAAGCACTTCTGATCTCAAGCTCTCTGGATAAGGGATACTTGATATTTGTTACTGTCCACAGTTCTTTAAACTTTTTTCCATATTTGTTTCTTTTTTTTTTTTTTTTTGTGGGTACCGGGGGTCGACCTCAGGACCTTGCGCACCAGCAGGCACCCGTGCCACTGAGCAATATCACCGGCCCTTTTTTTGTATATGGGTTCCGGGAGTCGAACTCGGGCCCTCGCGCTTGCCAGGCAGGCACTTATGCTGCTGAGCCATCACACCAGCCCCTATTTGTTTCATTTTTATAGGTTTTTTAATTTTTAAATTTATCAGTACACGTTTTGCAGCTGGTAATGATTACATTCATCATGGAGAGTTGGTACATGTACATAATACATCCTAATTTTTACTTCCCCATTCCCTCCCCTCCTTCCTCTGTCCATCTCTTGGTTCCCCTGTTTGGGTGGCAAACCAGCAGTAGGACCTTTTGCCTTACTTACCTGAGCTCACTTATTGCTTTATGTAACTTATAAAGTGTAACCTGGGCCTCCTTCCAATCCCTCTGGTCATGCCTCTAAAGCTGCTGAGCATACCTCTCCTCATTGTACAGTCCTTCTCATTTCATCAGCAGCATTTCTGGCATCTATCTACAGTACTGGCCTCTTTCTTTTCTTTCATAGAGTCTGATGACTTCAACAATGACTATCAAGCACTTACTATGGTGTACAGATCAGAAAAAAAGATAAGAATTGAAACTTTTTTCTGTTTTATGGTCATAATAAATATGAAATAAAATATTTTGCATTGTGAAAATTAGTTTGTAGTGGTTCTTTGGAGAATAAAATAAGAAACATAGACATATCTATAAAAGAATTATTATATAAGCTGGCTGATGTGATTACAGAGGTTGAGAAGTCTCATAATCTGCCATTTGTGAGCTAGAGAAACAGGAAATCTAGTGGTGTAATTCAGTCCACTCTGGACGCCTGAGAGTCTAAGGGCCAATGATGCTAAGCCCAAGAATCGGGAGTGCCAATCACTCAGAGTAGGAGAAAATGGATGGCCCAGCTCAAGCAGGGCAGAAAGTTCACTCTTCTACCTTTGCTTCTTTACTCAATCTACTGATTAAAATGCAAATCTTTTTCAGAAATATTCTTTTAGACATACCCAGGAATAATGTCTTCACCAACTATTTGAACATTCCTTAGACCAATCAAGTTAACACATTAAATTAACCACCAAAAGTCCACCCCTCATCAACCTGATATACAGATCTCCTTAAAACATATTTAATCTCGAAACAAAGAAGATAACAAAACAATAAATCTATCAAACACGACAAAACTATTGTTCTACCTGGGTAAGATTTTTATTTACAGGAATGCGGTCATTAGCCTACGGATGGTAGCTTCAATCTGTTGACTTCTAAGCCAATGACATAGATCAGACATCTAACACTGACACATAAAATTAACTATCACACAATTAATCTTAGTATAATGCTTCTTTTGTAACATTAAAAAGGATTTATCCATCTTCCCTTTTTCTCTCACACACAAACACATTTCAGTTACATTTTACATTACAAAAGGCTAAATTCTATAAGCCACAAATCGTGAGATCACCATCACACATGCATATAATAAAGGACATGTAGAGCTTCTATGTAATTCTTCAAATCCACTTTAAAAATAAAGACAACCCATTTAAAATAAAAAGAAGACATGAACCAGAATTTCATAAGGAAAATATGAAAAAATCCAACCAGTGTGTGAAATAAGCCATTGAGTTAATTTAATTTAAAACTGTAATTATTAGAGAGCTAAAATGAAGAAGACTGACAACATCAAAGATCGACAAGAATATAAAGGAGGTAGAAATACTTTATATTGTTGATCTGAGTGTCAACTTATGAAACATATTGGAGAATTGTTTGGTGTATCTAGAAAAGTTAAGTTGATGTCTCCCCTGTCATTGATCAATCTCATTTTTAAATATATTTCAAAAAGAAATATATGTTTCTTAAGCCTGCACCCACACACTTCCCTGGACTGAGATGGTCCTGGAGCTCTGGTTTGAAAGAAGGCAAAATGCATGGCTATTGGAATAAAATTGGGAAGAGAGGAAGAGCGCTAACTTGAACAAAGACTTCTTCCTCCCTAAATAATCGAAGACTCAGCCTTCAATGGAGAAGCGTGGAAAAGGTAGTCATTCAACCTCATGTCAAAAGCAAAGGGCGGGCCGGTGAGATGGCTCAGCGGCGTAAGCGCCTGCCTTGCAAGCGCGAGGGCCCGAGTTCGACTCCCGGAACCCATATACAAAAAAGGGCCGGTGATATTGCTCAGTGGCACGGGTGCCTGCTGGTGCGCAAGGTCCTGAGGTCGACCCCCTGGTACCCACAAAAAAAAAAAAAAAAGCAAAGGGCATCAGTATGTAACAATGATAGAAACCACAGGCGTAGAATTTGTGGACAATTCTCACTAGCAAAAATACTTGTTTCAGAGAAATATACGGAAGTCAAGTTAAAGTCAAGCTCCGAAGAGAAGAAATTAAGAGGAAATAAACAGATTGTTTCAATATCTAGGATACATTAGCATGGCTACATGGCTAAGCTCTGAGAACAGCAGCTCTCTTGCATGGGCAATTCTGACAAGGTAGAATATGCAGATGTATGCTTATTTTTAGAATCCATGGCAAGGAATGTAATCCTTAGTCTCCAGAACCTAGGAATAGAAATAGCAGAACACCTTCCCTATTCTCACAAATAGGGAAAGCTTACAGTCAGGATGAGTTGTTCCAATTAGTTTGGAAAGTGGACAAATCTGGTAGATTCTCATGATAAATTTTCATAGTCAGGCATTGTGGGAAGGTTAAGAACAACCCAGAGCTGACATGAGGAAGCCTTTATACACAACGAGTTAATACACTGGATTAGAGGGACAGTGCCAGAGGTGGCTTGTTTTTGTTCCTGGTTGTATGTGACTCCAATGTGTTGATTGGAATGAATCGACCTTTGTTATCAAGCAGTACTATTGACTGCCTCATAACTCTCAGAAGGTAGCTACTTGGCACTGATATTCTTAATAAAGTTTAGATGGCCAGGCGTGTGGTGCATGCCTGTAATCCCACCACTCAGGAGGCTGTGGCAGGAGGATTGCTGTGAGTTTGAAGCCAGCTTGGACTACAAAGTGAGTTAAGGCCAGCCTGAACTACATAGAGAAAGCCCATCTCAAGAAGACAAAAAATAAATTAAGTTTAGATAAACTTCAGAACACAATCTATAATACTTTCTCTGACTGAGGAATTCAATGGATGAAACTGTTTACAGTTTGCATGTATTTTTGTTTATTATTAATCTTGGAGTAAACTATGCATTTCAAAGGAAATGTCAGATGGATTGACATTTTTTTTTTTTTTTTTTTTTTTTTTTTGTGGATAGTGGGGATCGACCTCAGGACCTTGAGCACCAGCAGGCGCCAGTGCCGCTGAGCAATATCACCAGCCCTTTTTTCGTATGTGGGTTCCAGGAGTTGAACTCGGGCCCTCGCGCTTGCCAGGCAGGCGCTTACGCCGCTGAGCCATCTCAGCGTATAAGGTATAGGGTATAAGTGACATATTTTTTTAAAAGGCATAAATTTTTTTTTTTACTTCTATGCTGTACTTGTCAATCACTTGAAAAGTTATTAGTCATCAAAAATTTAAAATAAGAGGGACTTGATTAGGAAGAAAACCAGAGGGTTTTATAGATTGTTTTATTGAATTTCTTCTTTACTTTTTTAATATTAACAATTAAAGTGTCTAACTTCAATTATCAATAATGACAATGCATGTACTTTGGCAAAATACAGTAATTGTCTATTGCATACCTATATTATTTGTAGCTAAACTTAAATGACTCACTAAAACTAATCCTGTTTTTGCCTGAAGTTATTTGAATAAGCCCCTTAAGGAAAGAAGGCAAATCTTATACAGTTTTATTCCCAACCTAAAAAGGCTGGTTGAAACATTAGAAATCCTCAGCAGTAAAGACAACGACAAATGACTAGTGTTCCCGCTGGTGATACTGTTTCCAACTCTTGTTGTTGCCTTCAAGGGAGCGGATCCTGCATTCCTGCTCTGGGTGTTTTCACTGCAATATTGATACTGGACTTAGTCATATATCTAGCTTTGGCCAATTAAGTTGGATAGACATGACATGTACCACACCTGAGCAGAAGTACTGAAAGAAATTGTGGAATTTCACTTGCTCTCCTGGTCTGGAAAGAAGAAATGCTAAAAGTCAAGTCAGCAAGTGATCTGCTGGCATAGAACTTGAGTAAGAAACAGAACTTTGTTGTTGGAAGCCCCTGAGGGCTTTATACAGATGGCTTGCACAGTATGCTCATTAATTGAATGAGTAGGTGATACGTGTCACCAGTAGAATTCATAGTTTATCCCATATATGAACTGATGTATGGAAGAGTTCAGGAAGCCAACTAAGCAGTTCAATAGATTTCTACTTTCGGCGAGTTCAAAAGAGGATCTTTCCTACTCAAGTAGGCCAGGGATTATGACCCGGTGTCATAAATAAGGTTAAAGCAAACTCAGTCCCACAGTGCAGCACTTGGAATACAGAGTAGGTTTCCACATGGAAGCTACAAAAAGGAATTGATCTTGTGTCAATATGTCAACCACAAAATCTACGATTAGGGTTTCGTTATTAGAGAGTAAAGAGACTACGTGGTTAAGTCATGAGAACTGATCATTTTTTATTTCTTATTTCCTGGCTTCATAGCAAAGTTCCTCTGGAAAAACACTACGCACTCTGCAATTTTAACTGAGCCACAGGGATGGGAAGATTTTTCGTTTTGTTTTGTTTTGTTTTCCAACCTGATTCAGAGCTGACAGTGCTAGATCCAGACAAATTCCCGAAGAAATGTGGGTCGCAGTAGATGGAATACTTTAGGGTATAAGTGACAAAGAGTATAATTTAAAGCAGCTTAAAAGTGAAGGTGGCACATAAACGTATGTATCTGAAAGACTAAAAGTGAGGCAGGGCGCATGCTTCTCTTCAGCTGGTCTCAGTTCTGTTGTGCTTCATGTGTTTGTATTAGGCTGCAGCTTACTCTCTTCGGACTTATAAAAAAGAGAAAGAAAAGCATTACCCTTAAATTTTGGAACAGAAACTCTCCCTCCATTTGACTGATTTAACTTTGGGCACTGCTGCTTCTCAGCACCATAAATAGTTGCAAGGGAGACGCCACCCATGGTCACACCGTGCACTGGTGGCTTCAGCCTGGATCCCCTGGCTCATCACTGGCCTTAGGGATGGTATGGACTTTCCTTAATATCCTAGGCAATGTGGATCATCAGGGATTTGGGGAGTACAGAAGATGGGATCATGGATCCTGAGGAAGCAATCATGAGGGTTGACCCGAATTGCATAGAGTTCAAAATACTCCGGAGTAAGAAATCAAATTAGTATGGTAATAGTGTTTTTGTTTTCTTCCCACAAAGTTCTCTTATTGGCTTTTAGAATAAATTACACACTCATAAACAAATACTCAATTCATATCTTTGCTGTCCCTTTGAGGTAGGATAGAAAAAAATGAAGAGATTTTAAAAAAAGGAGACAAGGAATATTGTTAATTTTTAAATTGTAAAAATTATAAGTAAACTGCGACTTCAGGACACAAAAGTTACTTAAACTCTTTTTCCTTCCAGGAAATGGACTCCAAAAATTTCCTAAGGCTCTTAAAGACACAATAAGCCCATAAATTCAGCTCTGGGCCCATATTGTCGGCTATAAATTATTCTGTCCACTAACCTCTGTCCTCATGAGGAGCCATCGTATCTCAGCTTCAAGCACATGCGAATGGCTTGCGTTTTGATATCATCAGCTAGATGGGCAACCTGACAGACCCTGAGGATACACGTCCTCGATCACCCACCTTGGAAACACCCTCAAGGTCTCACAAATATATCCAGCTCCATGTCCAAATGTACACTTCTCTAGAGGGCCCACACTATTCTCTCTGAGTGTGTACTTTCAAGTTGCTGCCTGATAAACCTCTTTATGCCTCTCACTGACAAGATTCAAGTGTCCTGCAAGTTCTTTTTTCATGACGGAAATCTGTCAACTTGCACCCATTCCCACGGGTAGAATGAGTTGAGGCCCCCATCTCCTATTTGGGGGAACTCCTCAGACCCTGTCTGGTGACATCTTGAGCATGTCTACATTTCAAACCTTCAAGCATATAGCGTTCCCTCAGCTGTAGCTGAGTTTCTATAATAAATGTACTTATTAAAATTCCACATCTCCTTTAAGGCCTAGTTAAATTTTCGCCTCCTTGGAATCTGTCCTAATTAATTTAGCCCACAAAGATCTCATCATCGTATGACCTATAGAGTACTTGAAAAAATTAGTAATTTATTAATTACTAGTATACTGTCTTGTAATCTCTACTCAATATTGCTATTTCATAACATTTGATGAATCTTTTTTTTTTTTTATGTGGGCAATGGGAGTCAACCTCAGGACCTCATGCTTGCCAGCAAGTGCTTGTGCCATTGAGCGATATCACCAGCCCTTTTTTTCCTTTATGTGGGTACCAGGAGTTGAACTCAGGACCTCGCGCTTGCTTATGCCTCTGAGCTATCTCACCGACCCTGATTAACCTTTATGTGTGTTCTGAGTCTTGCATTCCAGACTTCATAAGATTCAATGCCTCCAGAAATAAACTAGTTCTTTTTTATTTTACATAGTTGTTTTTTAATAATCCATTACTAAACACAGTGTATATAATAAAGCCCTATATACAGTTTTTTCAATAAATATTGTGTGTTAGAGTAGTAACTCTCTTGGAATTATGACAATACTGCTTTCAGAAATCTGCTAACATTAGAACCTATTCAAGTGCAAAATTACATATATAAGCAAATTTTCTTTTTTCTTAATGCTAGCATGGATAAATAGAATTTAAAGGTGAAAATGGTTAATCTTCATCTCTTAGGTGGTTTGACTCAGAAAATGCCCATTTATAGAAAGTTTGTGCAATGAATTCATCTTAAGATTTACTGAGGTCTGGCTATATCTAGAGCTCAGATGCAGTTTGAATTACATATAATGGGGCTGAGTTGGGTGACTGTCATTTTGAAGAACATTGGAGCTCCCTTATCCAGATTTATCCTTCTGCTCACTTTCCAGGGATTGCAACTAAGATTTAAGAGATTCCTACCACCACACAATGAATACAAATAAAACCAAGATTTTATTCTTTTAAATTTGTTTGAATATGTGAGATAAGAATCATCAATATGGAATGCACTAATTCATTTGCTTAATATTTATTGAGCACCTATCTCTCATTCCTGATTTGAAAAATAACCAAACTATATTTTAAACTTCAGTTTCAACAGCTTTAAATCATTCTTTGTCCCAAAAGCACACAGGAGGTGATACCCCTCATGTTTCAGGGTCAATGTTTTCACTTTCATGGTCTCCAGGAACCATTTCGGTCCCTCATATGTTTCCCTCAGATTTCCTGATGACCTGAGACTTGAATGTTCTCCATGCCTGGTGGAAAATAGGACTGGGACTGGGACTGTGGGCTTCAGCAGTGATGAATGCTCCACCTGCCTTCCTTCTCTGCTGCCTGCATACATTGTATGGAGCTCCTTCCTCATGTCGTTAGCAGATGTGCTCCAGTGACTAACAGCAAGCCTGTCATTCTCGTCCTAAATCCCATTCCTTGCATATTAATGTACTTCTCTCCCTGCCCAAATTTTCTTCTAGGCACTATTTAAATCAAGTGACCTGGTCTGGAAGGACTCCTCTGTAAGTTTCCAAACTGTTTCCAGTATTAATTTGGTGTAATTGATCTTTGAAAAGGCAATTAGACTTAATAAATTATTCTTTATCAATTAACCATTTAACCACAAAAAAAGAATGTCCTAACCGCATTCACTTAAAATATAGCTCCATGCAAATATCCAAACAAAAGTCAAGTTCTTTTTCCTAGATATGAGAAATTATCGCTAAAGAACGCAATAAAAATACAGAATATTTTAATGTAATTTGTCAACAAAGTAATAGATGTGGCTGTACTACTGTTACAGGTCAATTATAATAATAATGAAACTTCAAACGAGTTTACTTTTATTTAATTAGTTGCATCGGTACGTGCTGTATTTGTTAATGCTTCTAAATATAAAAGATGAAATAAGGTTAAACGGTAGTTCCCAAAACACATATATTTTACAATGTAAGAGAAAAAGAATCACAGCAGAATACCATAATAAAATAAAGCAAATGATCATCTAAAATATTAAGTTTGTTAGAAATCATGTTTGGGTGAAGAGAGCAGAAAAAAAAATAAATTGTTTTCTCAGAGGAGTTTTTCTTTTCTTTCTTTCTTCTTTCTTTCTTCTTTCTTTCTTCTTTCTTTCTTTCTTTCTTTTTTTTTTTTTCCTCCTACTTAGGCATTTACATCACAGAGAGTTAGAATTTAAAGTTCCCAGGCGGTAACTAATTTACCCCCAACTTTTTCTTATTAAAAACCCTGATGCCTCCCAAAGAATACAGAGATTTCACAAAGTGAGCCCAGCACCTCGCTTAATGGAGAACTGGAATCAGAATCCTGATTTTATGAACTCCCAGGCAAGGCAGAGCTCTGCAGCTTCAGGTGCTTCTCCCATTCTCCAGTAATGATTATAAAACATGTATTTCTTTTTGATTCTCTGAAATTTCCCCCTATGGCTAACACAATTACTTGGTATGTGAGAACATTGCACAAAATAATAGTTGCATCAAGTCACAGGGAAATAAAAACCTTACCCTATTCCGTGCCACTAAATACAGCTGATACTTTGGATGCTGAAGGGCGATAATTTAAACAAAATTGACACTGTGTTGGTTTTATGGATTTCTAATGTGTTTCGTCTTGAGCACATTGGACATACTGATGCCTTAGCCTCTGCTGCATCTAATACTGAGGTTTGGAAATTTACACAAATCAAAACGTGCCGTCCTCTTTCAAAAGGCAGGAGGGCACAAATACTGCCCTGTAAAATCCATTTTGTTGTTGTTGCTGTTGTTGTTGTTTTTATGTGGGTACTGGGAGTCGAACTCAGGACTTCGCGCTTGCCAGCAGGCACTTGTGCCGCTGAGCGATATCACCGGCCCCTTTTTGTCCTCCAAGTGGGTACTGGGATTTGAACTCAGGACCTGACGCTTGCCAGGCAGGCGCTTACGCTGCTGAGCCATCTCACTGGCCCTGTTGTTGTTTTGCTTGCTAAAATATACATATTTCAGAAAGAAAAAATTGGTTAATTTTTAAATTAATTCAATACCTGTTAAGTTTAAATAAACCAGATAACAACAAAACAAAATCCCTCACCACTACGCCAAAGAAAAATAAAAACTCCCCAAACATAATACATATGAATGAAACTGAAGAGCAATGTAGAACTCCACTCAAATTTTCTGGAATTTCTTGAATATTTTGTATTCCCATTTTCTTTCATGTGGAAAACAAGAAAATGGCTATTTCTCTTGGTAGGTTACTATAGAAGGGGATGTTCACAAACTTATTTGTCTCTTCATTTTTGTCCATTTTTTTATTTCTCTCTCTGTTATAGTTTCTGTCTTTTGGAAAATTTAATTTTTCTCTAGAAAACACAACTAAAAATATATATCTATATTTAGTCTTTTATGAATAGGAAAATTGATCATGTTTTAGGAACTCCAAACCAGAACATGTGCTCTATGTTTTTTTTTCACTTTGTAAATCTATTGACATTAAAATTCTTCCAAATATATATCAAAAGTTAGACTTTTCATGACTTTCATACATTAGAAAAAATAAAAATACACATATATACAGGTATTTTTCATCTATTGTTGTCTGACTGGAGCAACCATGTTTAAAGTTCGCCTTTCCTATAGAAGTTATATCCCATAACATACATAAAAAGGTCACAAACACAGCATACTGTGGGTAAAAATATTACACTTTAGTGGGACTTCATTGTCTTTTTAAAATTACTTTTATGGGTACACTTCATATACACAATGATCATATTCATCACATAGGATTTGTAGCTATACATGGCATATCTTGATTCTTCTTCGTTCCCCCCTCTTCTACCCTCCTTTCAACTCTACTTCCCCTCCCCATTTATAAAAGTGTTGTTTCCATTTTCTTTTTCCTTTTTGACTTCATTGTTACGAGAAAAATCCATCAAGTCTATACCCTAAAACTCAGGTCTTCGTGGTTTTGGGCTTAAGAAACTAATTCAAATTTTAATTATAATGCTTACTATGAGATTCATTTAATTATTTATAAAGTAATGACCTAACATCCCTTATGGTAAAAATAGGGCAGATTATTTTAAACAGATATTGGTTCAGAAAATCTGAATTATTGTTAGGTGTTGTATGGTCATAGAAACTCTTCTTTTGTGGAACATTGTGAATTTGGAGGGAGGTAGTATGGTTAGGAGTGAAAGAATCCTTATCAAATATCAAATAAATTTGGAAGAGCAGGAAACAAAATGACACATGGAAACAACTTAGCTGGGAAGGAACAGGTATCAAGATTCTTTCCATTTTCTGGTTTCAGTTGCACTTACAAGATAAGTCACTGAAGCAACACCATTCCCCTAAAAACTCGGAGACATGAAGTCTGATAAGCTTATGTTTTGGCTTCCACCTGTTCATTTACTACCCTGATATATCATTCTTTGTGTTTGGAAAACACTCATAATCTTAGAATTTCCATGTCTGTCTTTGTTAATGTTAAATTTAAAGAGGCCAAATTTTCTTCCAAGAATAACTTACAAAGGATTCAACAGAATAAATGTGGCTGTAAAAGAGGAATCCCCAGTGCATGTCACCGCAGCCTGGCTGGGGAAGTTGTCACTCCAGAAACTGGGGAGCTCTGATCTAAAATTTGTAGTATTTAAGAACACTTCTGATGAGAGTTCTAATTTATTTTTGTGTAACATTTAATGCAATTAAGGCTCAAAACTTACATGGTAACCCAGGTGAACAAAAATTTTAGGCTGATTGGCTTACCAAAAATTGGTAAACTAATAATATACTAATTATATGCACATTATTCTCAGCTTTTTCATTCAATTTTTCATTCATTTTCAATTTCTCATTCAATTCATAAATATTTGTTGAAGAAGTACAATTGCCAGGAAATTCTGCTTGGTGCTAAAGATAGGGAAGTGAAGAAGATGAATTATGTTCCTTTGATATGTTTATATTCTAATTACTTTATTGATTGTTTAATTGTAGTATGGATAATGAAGGTTAAATTCAGAGTTTATGAAAATGGATAATAAAGGAGTGTGATAAAGCCTGGGGGTTAGTGGAGAATTTTGTAAGGAAATGATATAAAAGCAAAGATAGAACTTGGGCTTTATAAAGGGAAGTCTTTTTGAGACTGGTTGCTTTATACTCTTCTAGAATTATAAGAGGCGTCCCTCTACCTTGGTGTAGTTATGGGGGCGAGGGAAGTACCAAAAATCAGTGCCAACCTTCCAAGATTTTCTTGCAGATATTAACTATCATTCCAGCACAGGTGAAGAAACAGAGAGAGACACTGCAGAAAGATGGAGAGACAGCACATTTTCTGTAATTCTCCAGACCCTCAGGTTCTGAGGACAGAAACTATAATCTGTACACCATATACTCCCTCCCCGAAGCATTTATTTCAGAGCCTTGCACATAAAAGCTGCTCATTTAATGATTATTGAATCAGCAAGACTTTCCTTGAATTTTGCATAAGCCTGTCTTCTGAGTATTTCAAGACAGGACTATGAGATTGGCTAAGAATTTGCTGAGGAAGATTTCTTTCTTTCTTTCTTTCTTTCTTTCTTTCTTTCTTTCTTTCTTTTTTTTTTTTAAGTATTGGTATGGAAGAACAGGGAATGTGATAAAACTATTTTGGAGATGATTATGATCTTACCAACCTGGGTTTGGTAATTTAGTACATACTTTAGCATGTTTTTTTTTTTTTAATATGCACTTATTCCTGCATGTGTGTTTGGTCTCGCCAACTAGAGCGTAAATATTTTAAGCAAAGGACCAACATTTACATGTGTGTTGCCAGATAACCCAAGAAAAACTGGGGCAATATTGTGGTATCCATCAGAGTTGATGAATCAGTGTTCTAGTCTATCAGTTTTTATACTACCATCTTGATTATGTAAGAAAAGAAACGGACTATCAATGGGTTGTTATGTCTTTGTGATGATCCTAAAATTTGTGAAGCTGATTGTGTCCTGGATGTTCATTTGCCAGTTTAAAACCAGGAAGCGCTAGTTGCAAATGTCATGCATATGCAGTGGCTCCTCTGCTGCTGCCACCTCTCTTCCTTCCCCAGGGGTAACTGGGAGATTCTGAAAGTGTTGCTTCTGTCTTCCCAGCCCTTTTCTGGAGCTGCAAGAAGGACTCTGCTATTTTGCTTTGTCAAATGGCAGAATATTCTTTTGATGAATCTTAGAAAAAATGCCAATCTATCTATATTCTTCTTCTTCTCTTTTCCTTCAACTGCTCTTCGCATGTCTGTATTAGGCAAATAGCCTTTTTTTAAACAAAGAGAAAAGCACAAAAAATATGAGAATGGGAGGTAGGAATTTTCAGTAGAAGATTTTACAAAGAATAGATTTCTTTGCTTTTTTTTTTTTTTTTCTTTCTTTCTTTCTACACTCCAAAGACATCCCACATACACAGATGTGACAACTTTTTTTTAAGCTAATTTGAGCAAATGCCTGTCTGGCGACTTAACTCTGGGAATAGTTACACTTGCCCAAACTGAAGTTCTGCTTTTGTAGAGGTGACACCGACTGCATGTGATTACTGCACACTTGGAAAAGAGACACTAGGAGAAGGGAAAAGAAAAAATAAAAGACATGACAAGGAAGAACACGTGGTCATGTTTCCAAGGGGTTTGTTAATGGGACTAGAATAGAAATGTTGCCTAAATGTGGCTTAACTTTAAAAAATGCTCTCTGGGGGGCACCTTGTTTGTTTTTGTTTGTTATTGTAATATCACCATTCCTCAAATTTAGCAAACAAATTAGCAAATACACTGGTCTCCACTAAAGATATATGGGTAGATGGTGATGATCCTTAGTGGCAGATTTACTCTTAAATTTTACCTTTTTCATTTAGTACATAATATTTGAAGGCAATTTCTGAGGTTCTTTCAAAATAGATGTTTTGCAACAATACTCATGGCACATTAGGTAATAGTTAAGATTATGACCAAACTGTTTGATAAGGTCAGATGAAGGCAATTATGAGGGGAGAAGAAAGCAACCTTTCCTGTTTTTGAGTTGCATGTTCTAATTATCTATCATATACTTAGACAACTACACTTTTTTCTTCCTCTTCACTCCTTCTCTGAATTGTCTCTTCCATTCTCTTTTTTTTCACCTTGTGGTGTTCATCCTTTAATCAATGCAGCTTATATTTATCTTTCTACTTCCTTAATGCATTGAGGGATATGGGGAATGCATAATGCATTTGTGGGCACATAAAGAATATTATACGCTGCTCTTGCCCTCAGGAGCTTGCTGCTATTTGGGAAGACATGATATATATGCATGAAATGTTGAATAAAGATTCAAGATTTGAATAGCAATATAAGAATATAAATCAGATGAGCAATAAGTACCATCAGGTTTTAGATGAGAGATCAGTGCTGACTGCATGGTCAGAAAAAGCTTTGTTCATTTCTTTCACTCTGAAACAAATGGTGTTTATACATAATTTCCAGTTTTTATCAGATTGCTTTGTCTATCAATTTTCCAAATGTTTTTAAATATTCCTTAGCTTTCAAAGTTCTGAGTAAACCTTGTGTTCTCTGTGAAGAACTGTATAGTCTTTCTACCCAGCGGGCATCTCTTCCTTTTCTGAATTCCTGTACATCAGTACTTCTTTACCATTTATCCAACAATGGGCATCACATTATCTAATTTTTACTTTGTCTTGTCTATATAAATTTAGTCCCAGTTCTTGCAAAATATCTGTTGTTTTGGGAGACAAGCCATATTTTTATTCACACAAAACTCATAGCATCAAATACATTACCGGGTCCACCTTTTGTTCAGTAAGTATTTGCTGAGTCCATTCATAGCTTAGAGACCTTGAATAAATTTCACTCCTTGAGGACAATAAGGTCTCTTTTACGTCTAATACCTAATGATTCTTTGTTCTATGACTTGAAGACAAATTATCTTTACAAACATTTAAGGAACACTTTTAGCTTTCAGTGATCATATTAGAGATAAAAGCAGTTTTAGGGGGCATGTTAAGTTCTCACGGCATTTAATGTCAAACAAAACTAGACATCAGCAGGATTGCCAACAGGATCTAGACTTTTACGGAGGTTAAGTACATTTGGAATTTGTAAGATCACATCAGCTCTCTAATAAAATAGAGACTATAAGATATATTTTTCACTGTTTTATTTTAAAGGCATCTCAAAAGTCATTCAATAGAGTCAAGATGCTTTTTAATGCTCTTCCAGGATCTGCCATTGTAGAATTTCACATATCAACATATGCACGCACACACACGCATACAAACAGGCTCTACATACATATCCAAGAGTTCAAAGGAATGCGACTTAAGTGCAACTATGTCCTTTATACACCCCACTTTTAGATGAGCACCCTCATTTTCTCTTTTCCTTGTGCCTAGGGGCTCAAGTTCCATTTGACCAAGAATTACAGCAATTGCGATTCTTGGGAGAGTATCTAAAACGACAGTTACTGAAAGGTTACAGCAAAATCTATTAGAAAAGAAAAGTTGAGGAAAATCAGGTGAGCTCATAGAAGAAAATAAGGAAAGATTGGCTCCCTTTTGGGATTAGGTCTAATTAAGGTGAGCAAGCAGCTGGGCCTGTTTGGAATAACAATTGTGCTAGCATGTCACTTTTTTCTGCTTAGTTGAAATTTATATAGTTTGGGAATGGTGGATATAAGAAAATTAGAGCTCATTTAGAATCTGTTGAAAGGACAGTGTGCCTTCATTATTAGTTTTGCATCTGAATTTTCCTGGGGCAGTCCTCTCTCTGTTATAGGTAATGGATTTTTCCCCAGATGTAATTGGATGAGTTTAATTTTTTCTTTCATTACCTGTCGAAGAGGCCTATGCCCCTACTTCCCTTTGTGTTTTATTAGGACTGTAACCCCTATTTAAATAAAGGCTTTGATTGTGCTTATATATGTTCAATCAGCACTTTCTGATTGAATAGTTCTGGTCACACAATGCTCTCGCCTAGCATTTTTTACTAATTACATTTTCGTCCTGACTGGGTATAGGGAAACCTCTGATGGTGTTTGTTTGCTCCTTTTGATTATGCCAGAGTTTTGATCTATCCACAGCAATACAGGGGTGAGAAAATGGATCTTCAGACTACAATCCTGCTAGTCTTAAAGAGTGACTTGTTTGGATTTTATCGTCATGTGCCAGTAAATGTTTAAAAAGAACTTCTACAAATGTTAACACAATGAACAGCAAATCATTACTTCTGATTGTAGCTTTTGCTAATGTTGTGGTGTAAATCCCCCCTTCAGTGACTGAATTCATCATGATAAGCTGAAGGTAGAGTTGGGAGAGAATGCAACAATTAGAGCTCCAGAGCCAGTGTCTGAGACTTCCTCATATCATAAAATATTTTAGTCACATTCCTGTCACTGAGACCAGAGATTCTGCTATCTGTACTTTGCAATGAAGGTGGAAACAGGTTGCAGTTTCCTCAACTAGCTTGTGGTTTCAGGGATTTATATATGGTACCACTATTCATGTTCTATAGTCAAAGATAGTTTAAGTTCCTATATTGAAAACTCAAAAATATAATGGCTAAACCATATAATTTTAAAGTAAATGTACCTTTTTCTCAGAAATTCTCTGAATATTTGTATAATTTATGCTTTTTTAGTATAGTCAAAAAAGGTTTTAGTAGGGGTACGAGGTTAGGCTTTAGAAGACCTCAGTGCTCTCTGTACCCACGGTTAGCCCACTCAACATCAGGATATCACCAACTTACTCATCACTTCAAGACAGAGAATTCTAGTTCAATTATAAATGCTTCAGAAAACATTTTCATTTGGACATGGATAACATTACTATTTTTTCTGTACATTAAACTTTCATGACAGTTTATCTTTACCTGTCCTAATGCATACTTTTAAACTGGATAATTAAATAATAATAATATGCTTACATAACCTGTATCAACAATTAAACTTAGTGCTTCAGGTATTAAGAGTCTAGAAGGAGAGAACCAAGCTCGATTCCCCTATAAATCCCTCAACATTTAGCCCTGAAACCTGAACAGGTCGAGAACATAAAGACATGTGAGGAAGAGTTAGTGATTGATTACCTGCACTGTAAACAGAGATGTTTGTATTGTGATATTTCAAGTGAAAATGTTAAAAGAGGTTAAAAGCATGATATTGATCATAAGTATCATTTTTACTTCTCATAGGACAAATTTTCTGATACCTGTTAATAACTAGAATGGCATATACAATTGGATTTTAATTTTTTTTAAGCGAAACAACTTTATTCCTGTTTTTCTCCTGCAACTAAATATCCTTTGACCACTGGCAAATTTCTGAATGTAAAATTGCTTCATTTAAGTTCATTAAATATTATGCTTTATGTATGCTATAAGTACAAACAAGAGCTACAGACTTCTAACTTGGAGGCATTGAATTGGTTTGTGATTTTTTTTCTGCTTCCCAGTTTCAAGAGCTGACTAATCAGGCCTCTGGGGTTGGCGGTATAGACAGACTCTTGACTCAAAAGCAGCAAGTCATTACACGGTAGAAATACTGCAACGTGACAAGGGCTATGACAGAGAGGAGACTGCACTTTTCTTCTGAATCTTGTTGGTACACCTTTTTAAGTTTTCATATTCCTATCCATAAAATTTGAAAAATAATTCTGCCTTTGCCTCCTAGTCTCAGGTAGAGTATATACAGAAAGTAACCTTACAATGTAAAATTGGTATAGGATAAAATAGTTTCAAGCTCTTAGTGCTTTTTTTTTTTTTCTTTTTTTAAACTAATGACTGCTCATCAGGCAATAAACCTAAATGTCACCAGCTAGCATGGGCCCTTGCTTTACTAGTAATGTAAACTAAGAGTAAAGCAACAGTATGGATTTCCAGAAAAAAGATTTAATTGGAAAGTAGGAGAAAATAGTCAGGGGCTTTAGCTTTAGGAGTTGACCAAGATTCAGCTGGTCTGTTAGCAAAGTAAAGTGGGAGAAAATAGGGAAGAGACTTCAGCTGGAGAAGCTGGAGAAGTCACACTTCATTGAAGAGGATAAGACTGGTCTGCCTACCAAAGAATGGAGAACAGCTTTTGGGGTACTGCCATGGTTTGGGGTCTGATTCATCATTATCTCAGCTCTAGTTTCCTATGAAGAATTCTCTTGACTTGGGGGGGGGCAGTCAAATTCCCATGAGGCACTCGCCTCTGGTAGGGACAGACTTCATCGTGTGAGGTTTCACTGGAATCCAAAACGGCCATAGGTTTAGGGTAATGGAGAATTTTGGGCACAGTTGCATATCCCTGTAAATCCTGAAGATTCCTTTAGTTAATTTTATCTCAAGATCCTCAGTCTTGAGGCAGGGATGAGCAAGACTAGGTAAATTTAGAGCTAATAAACATTGATTATTCAACTCTCCCTAAATAATTAACATAACGGTATCCAAAGTTTTAAGGTAATAGTGACTACATAATGAAAGTCAAGTTTTGTTTTGCTGTTACTTTATCTATTGCATATCTGTAGATCCAAGTGAAGAGTCACTGGTTTCAGAATAAAAACACTTTCAAGTTCCAGCTCACCTCAAAACAAAACACAATCATTGTTTTCATGAGTAACAGGTTAAGGGTCCAGGAGTTTGTCCTCTGTCCTTTAGTTGATTATAGTCTTGATTATAGTATTATAGTCATAGATAGAAAGTCACATTTAAGAGTTTGTGAGCACTTTGAACATAAAACAGGGTCGAAAGTGGTCTATTTCTAGAAATATGGTGGAGAAAATAGTGCTGACATCCTCCAGCTACAAGCATGCTAAATGAAATGAAATAAAATATGAAGCAAAATATTCAATACATGGTTGAGTTTGTATAAAAAAAAAAAAGAAAAATACTTTCCCAAAGCACAGTGAAATCAGTGGAAATCAAAGGTCCAATAATTACTCAGGTTTTCGGTTTTAATATACCTACACAAAGAAGGGACAATGCTATAGGCCTGAAGTACACTGAGACTGTGCATTGAGATTTTCTAAAATAAAACTCAGACCTGCAGGCTACAACCCAAGAAAAAAATATTCTACATTCTATTTATATGAGTGAAATGTAAAACTCAAATATTGAGGAAGTTTGGAAGTAAATGATTGAAGTAGATTGACAAACCCTCCCCAAAAGAAATCTACTACTGTAACATTCTCAACACCAACCAATATACACTGTATGAAAAGGAAAAAATGATGCATTAGAGGAAATCATTACATAGTTTTAAAATGTGCAAATCAGAAGGAACACATTACAATCTTGTGAAAAATACCCTCAGAAAATTAACAGTAATAATGGGAGGAAAAGACAAATCTAAAACCAAGTTGGTGATTTTAGACAAAAATTTTTTTAGGCATTTTTGATCAACAATCATTACATGACTAAAAAGTACAGAGATAATTTATATAAAAAAATTTTTAATTTATGGGTGTTACTGAAAAGACAAAATTTCTATGCATTTTAATAGAACTGTTTTAAGAATCATTGCTTTGAATTAAGTCTTTGTTGGCTCTGTACCTATTATTATTTTTACTTTTTCAAAAACATCTTCTTGGTGTTACCTATTTTGTAATAAATTCTATGATCAGCTTGTTAGTTTCCATGGCAAAATCTCTTTTGGCATTTTGATAGAAATTCTGTGCTACTTAAGAATTAATTTAGGTAGAAGTTCCATCTTTGCCATATTAAAATTTCCCATGAGTGAGCACGGTATATCTCTCCAGTGATTTTGGCACTATTATATTTTCTTCAATAGCTTTTTATAATTATTTTTTAAATTACATATTTCTTATCATAATTTTTAAAAAAAGGTGTGGCAACTAGCCAGGAGAACAGAATACAGATTGCCAAAGTGTCACAACTTTAACTGATTATGTGACAAAGAATCATTGCAAGTCAGAAGGGAAATCAGATGATTCAGTGATTGGATAGTGAAAATGGCTTTAATGACTGAAAAATGTAATGCTATTGTAGTTTAGCATATAAATGAGAAAATAAGTTCCAAATTTTAAGAGACATTCTATGAGGCTATTCTCATATATATATATATATATATATATATATATATATATATATATATATAATATTTATATATATTAACTTTTTCAAATTTTTTAAATAAAAACAAAATCATACGTGAGAAAGTAATGATTCATATTTGCTACATTAAAATAAGAAAAATATTTTCCCATGAAGTATCCAAGGAATTCATGAGAGATTGGAATACAGAAGACATAGCAATATTCACAAACTTTTAAGAAAGATACTTTACAAAGAAGAAAAAGATTTGAATCAGGCAATTCTATCTATAGACACATGGGAAATAAACCTATTTTCAATAGTAATAACAGGATTTAAATCTAAAGAAATTTATAATGTCATACCTCTCAGATAATCATAATTAGATTTTCTAATTATTCATGAAAATTTATATTCCTAATGTTTTTACCAATAAAATTTTATGAATTGTAGATGACAATGTGACTTGGTACCACCATTTTGGAGAATGACTGAATAAAATGCAGAAATCGAAGCTGCCTACAGTTCAGGGTACATATATTACAACTCTTGGTATCTTATATAACCTTTCAACATGTGCTGAGGAAATATATTTATATATATTTCATATTTATATTTCATGCAAATATATTTATTGAAGCATTGTATAATATTGAAAGACAAATGAGGGTACACTTTGTTCATCACTCTGGTAAAGAATAAATATCTACTATTATTCTTATACTGAGGCAGTACATAAATGACCTAAATTGATTTGTATATGTATAGATACCTAAAAAAATGACTGCATAAACAAATTCAAAAAATTAAATTTTTAAATCAAGCAGAATAGTGGTATATATTGTTTATGAGATTGTACATATGTAAAAATTATAAAAGCACATAAGCAAATAGATTAGATAAACATCTTAGATACATAAACACTATAGCTGCCATTGGGGAATGGAGAAACTGAAAGAATGAGATGGGTAGCTGGGCTTGTATTATTTTATTTCATTAAAAATTGAAAGAGGAGATTTTATTCTAAGACTTAAAACACTGATCTTCACATAACACCTGCACATTTTTTAAGAGTTTCTTAGAAAGTTATTGTGCAGAGAGAATATTCGAATTTTACTCTGTTTTGGAGGGACTTTCACTATAATTTATGGAGAAAACAAGGCTATTACAGATAGCAGTGCCTTTGATGCCTTAAGCCATGCTTCTGAGTGTCTTCTCCAGCTTTCTTTTTCAACAAACTCAAATGCCTATTTGCAGGCCCCTCACTACTCTCTGGCCTTGACAGACTTCCGATCATTATTTGCATGTTCAGAACAGAGGACGATGTCTTAAACAGAGAGCTGTCTGACACGAACCTTTTTAAGTCTGCTGCTTTCTACCCTTTCCTACCTAAAGCAACATCTCTGTAAGAGTGAGATGGGATTATGGCTTGGATACCTTTCATCCATCCTGTTATTACAGAATGACTTAGCATTGGGTGGTTATGGGAAATCTCCAGCCAAAAAGCTTTAGCCATCACCGTCCTATGGAGCACGCAAAACAGTCTCCATCCCTCCATACATATTTATACAGGCAGAAGACTTGGGTGATTTCTTCATATCATGAATAATTTTAACACTACAGACGTTTGACTTTGAATCAACAACTAGTTTCAGAGGAACGTAATTGCAGCCAAAGAAAGTTTCTAACTAAAATTAGTTACTTTTCATATTTAACAAACTACTGCCTGCTGAATTTCCTGTGATCTGGGCTTTCATCTTCCTCTCATACAGTCACATGTAACAGTGACTCCTTCACTTCCGTGTCTATTTTCTTCTTGGCTTCTCCAAGTGTAAAACTTGCAGTTCCTCCCGCCAAATGACTCTCCAAGGTTGTGCCTGGGAGATGCCAACCCAACTCACGCTGATGCTCATTGCTGTATTTTCCTCAGATTTCAATGCCTATGAGTCCCTCTGCTCTTTACAGATATTCAAGAAGTGAAATGTGAGCTTCAGATAAAAGCAAGCAAACAAACAAACAAACAAACAAAGAAAACAGAGCGAGAACTAAAAGAAGATCTCTGGGTATAGACTTAGGCAGGCAATGTATTGGGTACTTTCAAGATTTATATCTAATGTAGTCTTTATGCAGTAGCTATGATCATTTTATTTTACAGTTAAAAAAAACTTAAGTAACTTACTCATTGGCTAACTACAAATCCATGACTTGATGACTTGTTTGACCCTTTGTAAACTAAATCACTATCCACCTCCTTTAGGTTCAGTCATGGCTGCGCTATATTCTGTTGTAGAACAACAGAATATACTCTTTTATTTTTTTAATGTGAGTACCAGGAGTCGAACTCAGAACCTCACGCTTGCCAGCAGGCGCTTATGCCACTGAGCCAAATGCCGGCCCTAGAATATACTCTTAATAAGAACTCTTACTCTTAATAAGAACTGTCTAGTTTACACGATTCACCTTTTACTAGACTGAAAGTATAAAGAGTAAGATGTGGGCAAATTCATTCGTGATATCCTTCTCTACAGATAAGCTTTTCCATGATTATTGCTGAAGGAGTGAGTGATGCTGGAGATTTTATTAGAGGAACCTGTCTATTAAGCCCCAGCCCTCCCTCCTGTGTTCTTGGCATCAGAGAGCCCTTGATCAGTACTTTGTATTCAAATCCTTACCACTAATTCTTGGAAGTTGTGCAACACTAAGGCTCTGAGGTTCTCAAAGTCTGGCCTCGAAATCCAGCCACATGTTAGACCCATGACTGGCACACGGCGTCATCTTCTGCCCTTAGTTCCTCACCTCTAAAGCAGAGATACCAGCAGTGTCAGCGTCACAGACTTGGGGGATGATAAGATGAATTAAGCTCTTAATATAATTTGAAATAATAGTTTATTCTGAATGGAGGCTACAATTTGGGCTTGGCTGTTAACAGCACCGTTTTTTCCTCCTGTGATATCTTATGGTACTTACAAGTTTGTAAGTATTTAACACTAGCTAATTTTATTTGCACGTTGAGCAGTAGGCAAGTTTTCCTTAAAGTTGTGTGCTATTGAAAGGCATCTTGCATCTCTAGAACATAATGCTATTTATGGAAGAGTTACAGACAATAAAATAGGATGCAGAAATACTTAAGAAATATTTGTTACTCATTTGAGCAAATGTTTTTCTGTCACTTTCTATAGGGTTTTTTGGCAGCAATTTTTTCTTTTTTTCTTACTATGTGTTTGCAGTACTTACCATTTACAGTCATCTTGGGTAATGGGTACATGAACATAACACAACTTGTTTCTTGTATTTTTTTTCCAGTGAGAAAAGGGAAATTTTTGTTTTATAGACTATGATAGTGAGTAAATTTACAATAATGTTCGTATTATTCATACTTCAATTTTCTCATCTGTTTTTGACACAGTTGAATTAGAACCTTACCAAAAAAAATAATATCAATACAACAAAAAACAGCTATGGTTTCTTCTGCTTTAGATTCAAGTATCTTTGGTATGATTATTTTTCCAATGTCATTCAGATTTTACATAAATACACCTTTGCTTTCTTGTTTGAATAAAATAAAGGGAATTCACATACAAATTACTGTGGTTTACTTTATAAAATGCTTTCAAAGACAAAAGTTGGGAGAGACAGTGATTTGACTCAGCTTACATGGCAAATCATGGTTTCCGTGAACTTAATTTTGGTGTCAAGATGATGTTCTTACACTACGTTAAAAAAACATGCGAGCGATCTGATGGTATAGGAGTGGATCAGTTTCCTACAGAGTGAGGGTAGTTTGAGAAGCAACTGATCCTTACAATGCTTATTTCACAGTGTCTCGTGTACTAGAGTTAGTGAGGGCTGTTTGAGGAAAACCGCAAGGGCTAAGACTCCTCCTGGTACCATGAATGTCTGTGCTTTATTGGCTAGACATGGCATCGTTAAATTCTCTCTTTAGAATCTATATGCTCAGCACTTTGTATCATTTTTGCATGTATGCAACCTGCTTAACACTGTTACATAAAAATAAAAATAATTCTTCTTCCCTACTACCTCTAAAAGCTACAGCATTTTCTCTCCTCTTTTGCCCTCATCATCAGATTTCTGTATGTATATGCTTCAACACTGCAACCCCTTGCTGAAGACGATGCTGTTTCTCTCTACTATTTTTCATTCTTGCAACAATCTGCACTCTGGGAACTTTGTACATATTATAAGTATTGGGAAGGCATCTTCTGCCTCCATTCTTTCACTTACCTTTATTCAAGGAAGTAAAGGTGATAAATCTTTCCGTCTACTGACTAGAATTAACACATTAACTGTTTGCTGCTCGCTTTAGCCCCTTGTCATTGGTGGGCAGATATGACATGAGGTGGAAAAGAGTTGGAGTCAAAATTTTTTCCACATATTCGGTACTCTCACTAAAGGAATCCCAAAATTTAGACTTGAAATTGGTTAAGAGCTGAGATGAGAGTCTGACACGCCAGTATCTCCATGAAATACACCTGACTTGCGTTAAAATCTGGCAGAGATCTCCCTATATAGAATCCTATCTTTGAGTAAACGCAGTATTGCCATTTAACCACACCCAACATTGCCTTAGTACCTTTATCTCTACTTGAAATATAAAGTCCCAGTTCGGAAGCTGTCATTTCTTGGATTTTATCTCTCTGTGTTCTAAAATAGTACAATCTTTTAAAAAATCAAATTTGTTACATTCTTTCTATATTTTTTTAAATTTATTTTTATTGGTATATTTTAGATATACATGGTGATAACATTCACCACAGGGAGTTTGCACCTGTACATGATACATCTTGCTTCTTCGTTTTTTCCTATTCCATTCCCTCCCTCCAACCTCTCTTTTCTCCCTTATTTACAAAAGCTTTATTTCCATTTTTTTCTTCTATTCTTTTTTCTTCTTGTCCCTTCCTTCCTCTCCCTTACTTACAAAAGCTTTATTCCCTTTTTTCTTCTATTCTTTTTTTTCTTGTCCCTTCTTTCCTTTCCCCCTCCCCCTCCCTTGTTCCCCTTCTCATTTGAACATTTTCTTCCCATTTCCCAACATCTATTATACATTTTGGACTTTATTTACACTTTCAGCTTCTCACACCAGAGAAACAATGTGGTATTTAAATGTGTGTTGATTTATTTCACTTAAGAGCATGGTCTCAAGGTGCATCTATTTAGCTGGAAATGTCTCAAGCCTGTGGCAGAGTAGAACTCCCTTGTGCTAAAAAAACACATTCTCTCTATCCATTCACTGGTTGATGGGCATTTGGGTTGTTTCCAAGATTTAGCTATTACAAATTGTACAGCTATAAACATGGGTGTGCATATATTGCTAGGGCATGATTCTTCTAATTCATTCTATATCATGATTTGCATAACTTTTAATTCCTCCTCTAAGACTGTAAACTTCTTAAATATAAGGGCAATTATTTGTCCACTTTTTTAATCCTCATAAATGACTAATTTAGTGCCTTGCATGCAGTTAAAATTCAGTATTTAATTGTTAGTTAGGGCGGTAAAACTTTAATACATAAAAGTTTATGGAAGCCTTGTAGTCATGGCAAGCAAAAAGATGTGGGTCAGTGGTACAAAAAAGTCTAAGTCAAATAGCTAACTTAGAAAAGGAGCGGAAATGGGGGCACATGCCTCCCTGTAATCCCAGCACTCAGGAGGCTGAGGCAGGAGGATCTCTTTGAGTTTGAGAGCAGCCTGGGCTACAAAGTGAATTCAACGCCAGCCTTAACTCCGTAGAGACACCCTGTCCCAAAAAGACAAAAAAAGAAAAAAAAAAAAAAAAAAAAAAAAAAAGAGAAAGAAAGAAATGGAGATGATTGCCTCATCTGCTCTAAACTTGGAAATTTTATACAAATTGTAATTGGTAAGAATTTAAACTACTTGTTTAGCTTCTAGACACCATATACAAAAATCCTTAATTCACTACATATTTATTACACTTGATCATATTAACATACTAACATATTAACATTAATATGTTAATTTACTGGATTTTTCAAGAAGAAAAGTACGGCTACATTTCCATAATCCCAAAAGGCTGAGCTGAATATTGGAGACTTAGCCACTCTGTACTTGTTTACATCAATTCTTTTCAGCTCTCGTGTCCTGACATTTGTCGTTATGAGTTTTGAGACAAATTGTTAATAACAAAATTAAGCACTAAAATTTATGACAACTTGGAGCAAAATGATGGTCATTCATCTAGCCAGATTTATGATGAAATGCTAACTTCCTCTGAAATCTTTTGAAGTGTGGGGTTTTTACAACAAATTCATGCACAGAATTATACCTATTTAGAGTGAAGTACAGGGGATTGATAACAGAAAGAAAATACAATGGAAGTATTTGAATGAATCAAAGATGTCTGGCCCTCTGGTGCTGTATGGAAGTACCCAGAGTCTGAGCATCCCCAAGTTTTTAAATCTTTTTTCCCAGAGTAGAAGGTAACTTTATATTGACATCTATCGTATTGTTAAGCATTTAACTTGCAATAGATGCACCTGATTGGGATAAGAACAATACAATCAGTAATTTTCTACCATATTCAAAAATATTTCTTACCTTGGAACATTCGAAAAACCTTATTTTATCTGTGAATTGAAAAGCAAATACTGTAATTTGCTCCTAAAATTTAGACAAAGGCTATCTTGGAACATGGTAGCTTCAGTTTCAGAGAATTATGGAGAGGTAATATTAATTTTTTCAATCAAGAGCTTCATATCTTGTTAGCAATATCGCACTGCATTAACATATTAGCAGTATCCCATTGCATTGTATTAATATTCATATCATATTAGAATTTATTGTTGCTTATACAGTGTTAAAGTCATATCACATTAGTGATTTTCATATCAGATTAGCGAAAGTGGATCCTAATAAGACTTTCATATTCAATTACTAAGGTAACAGTTTTGTCTTTCCAAGTCACTTCTAACTCGAGCCCAGAGTACAAATTGATGAATGTAGTAATAAAGCAATCTTTCTGCCTGAAGATGGATGGCACCTGGGACCGAAGGGGCTGTGAAAGTGTGAGACTTGAATAAAGCAGGCACAGTCGACAGGGAAAAGTTCTACTTTTTGCCTGCAGAGCAGCACTTTGGAAGCAAAGACTTCATGAACTTAAGAAGCTGACTTCTAAACTTGTACCTTGGTAATTCATACCCCACCTTCATCATCAGGTCCTAGTCTACTGATTTAGGCCACAGCAAAAGAGAAAGAAGAGAAGGACAAATGACAATTACTTCTATTTCTTAGTATTCTTTTCCAGAAATTATTTTAATTTACAGGGATTTTTACCTTGCACTAGGAAGGGTAGCTAAGACATGTTGGGACAGGTAAATAGATATTCTAGGGACCTTTCAAACAATACTACATAATTATTCAATTTATTAGCTTAAACATAATTTTAGCATCTATTTGAGTATATACACATATGGCAACTATGATCATATAGTTATATTGAGTGAATCTTTTTCGTGGCATGAACTATGTTTTTCTACATTTAATTCTAGAACCCTATATTTCTCAGATTTCCATTATTAAACCAAAATACCCAACATAAATAAACTTAGAAAAGAAAAGCTTTCTTTTGGCCCATGGTTTCAAAGATCTGGGTTCATGCTGCCCTGTTAACTTGGGCCTGTGGCAAGACAGCACATCACAATGGAGAGCACGTAGTGGAGCCATTGCTGACCTCCTGGTGGCTGAGAAGCAATGAAAAAGAAATTGGAAGGAACTGGTGTCCCAATATCCCCTTCAAGGGCATGCCCCTAATCACCTAACTTCCTATTCCTATGCTTGGGCTTTCCTTCTTGAAGTTTCTATGACCTCTCAATATTGTCAAGTTAAAGAAGAAGTCTTTAACACATGGTGCTCTAACAAGCCTTTCAGACCCAAAGTCTAACATCCTCTTTCTCAAAGTCTTTTAAGTCACACAGGCACACACCCCACATACATTCATTGTACAGTTGCAGGAATAGGCGATCGGTGAAATAAACAGGTACTGAAAGCCAGGACCAGGAGACAAATCAATCATGATTATGAACTTGGTAAGAGGATGTCAGGATTTCTCCATCAGCTAGGAATGCTTTTTGTACACACACACACACACACACACACACACATTTTTTAATTGTTTTGTGTCTCTCTTCCTATAATCTTTGACCACCATTTTGTTGGGCAAATGTTCTAAAGTTTCTTCTGTCTTTTTTTTAGCCTAATAGGGTAATCTTTGCTGAAATTCTAACTTCTTTTTCTTCAATTCTTCTCTGGTATAGTAGGACATTTAGTTCATTCTAGAGGGAAAAAAAAATTTTTTTTTTCATTTGTCTTGTCTCAGCACTTTTCTCATTTTAATCTTCCTAAGTTTTGTATAGGGCCATGCATTTTCTTTTTTTTTTGTGGGTACCGGGGGTCAACCTCAGGACCTCGTGCACCATCAGGCACCCGTGCCGCTGAGTGATATCACCGGCCCTTTTTTCATGTGTGGGTACCGGGAGTCGGACTCAGGACCTCACGCTTGCGAAGCAGGCACTTACACCGCTGAACCATCTCACAGGCCGGGCCATGCATTTTTAATGTTTATTGTCTATGCTACATTTATAATCTCAACATCATGGCTGATCAGCCCATTACAGTCTAATTTGCACATCAAGCATGGCAGGTTACCTTGTGTAATCAACAGCAATGCAAAAACAATGTGGCATTTTTTCAGTCTATAAGTTCCTACCTCTGAGTACACTGCTCACTTGTTCAAACTCTACTTCTTTCTTTAAACTTTGGTATTTTAGTTTTGTGTTCCCACCTTGTTTTGAATGTCCTCTCTGCCTGCTCATCTACTTGTTATTCAGCCATAAAGCCGTGTTTTCCGTTTTTCCTCCACTCTGCACAGCCAACTGAATTCTTTAGCTTTCATTTCTATACCTCAATGGTTTCCTTCTTTGGTGTGCATAAAAATCAACTGAGGACTTGTTAAAAATTCACATTGTTGGACATCACGTGGCATTTTGAACTAGAAAACTAAAGATTTTTTTATCTCCCTCCCTTCCTAAGGTGGTGCCATGCTTCCCCCCCACATCGGTCAACCTGTCACCAAGGCCCACTAGTTTAACTTAGGTCTGAAGGAGTCTCCTCCCTTGCAGTTGTCGTAACCATTGCTTAATTGATTTAAGCAATGACTCCCTTAATGTCCTCACCTCTAGGAATATAGCAGTTGAAATTCTTATGAGGATTTTTTAAAATTTATAAATCTTTTCCAATCTTTTCTCATTTTTTTAAAAGTAATTTTTAATTTACCTTTTAAAAATGCTAGAAAATATGCAAATTAGTGTTATATCACACAAAAGACTGCTTACAAGCTTTTTCTGGAACCCAAAAGAATTTAGCTAGGACATGTTTTGCTAGGAATTATTGGGGGTTTCATAAAGTAGTAAAGAGAACAATACTATAATTTTAATATGTAATTATTACTTTTTGGGTGAATTTAATATGCTAAATAGCTGAGGCCTATGGAGGTGGGTCCATACTTTATGAGATGTGAAGCTTATAAAAATTTGGAAACTTTCAAAGAAAACAGAAAGGGATGAATACAAAATTGCTATGGCTTTCCCATGGACAGTGGGAAAAATAAGGATCCAGAAGCATGGTCTTTATGACTTTTTCTATAGACACATTTTCAATCTATATCCTAAAAACACATAGAAGCCGTTAATCCTGTTATGTATTAGAAAGTTAGACTCAAAAAGATTAAATAACATTGCCAGGATCTCTCAGCAAGAAGAGTTCAAATTGAGGTTAAAACCCAGGCACATCTAACTCGAGATTCTCTATTCCTAACCCCATCTCTTACTACGCACCCATTCTAAGACAACATTAACCAGTCATACCTGTGAATATTTACTGATAATGATAGTAACTTTTTCAGAAGCTGTTAGTTCTCAATTATAGTATCAAATTCTAAACTCTCCTTAAAAGATTTAAAACATTCTTGGTGCCAACTTTCCATGGTAGCTCTTGGTACATATCTACGTAACACAGAATGCTCTTCAGGCTAGATTAATACTGTCAGCCACAGGCACACTTGTTAGCTAGATCAAGCCATTCTCCAGTGTCCAGGCCAATCCTGCTTTGTCTGACTTCATCTAGGTACACCCATGATTCATGATGATTTTTCTTCCTATGGTATCCTAAAGCCATATTGACCTGCTCACTCACTCTTTTTGCAAAGAATTGGTAGCTATTCATTTACCACTTCAGAGCATCCCCTCTTGATGTAAATAGGCAGGGTGAGGGGAATAGTTGCGTCTTCCTTCTGCTGCGACAAGACAGTGCCTGTGCCTGGAGAGATGGCAAGTAGGTACCTGCAAAGACCATGCTGGCTAGAAAGACTTCTTCTTGCTATGAGTCATTCACATTTACATTTTCTTTAGAATATTGTCAAATGATATTGTCAAAGTCTCTAAGTCACCAAAGAACTAAGACCAGTAGTTTATTTTAATCTTCAAATTATAAGAAATCCATTTACCAACCTAAGTGTGCAATTCATGAGTCCATAGGATTTAGCAGCGTTTTATTTCTTTAACTCGCATCTCTCTTCATCTGATCTAGTATTCTGAGGACTTTCAGTGTATTTCCTCCACCTGCCGGATATTTTGGCAGAAAAAAATAGAGTATCTGAGTCTGGGATGAAGGATTAATCATCTCACCTGTGTGACAGCAGAAATCCCTCAGAGGTTTCTCAGCTTTCATAATCTCACTCCCCTGCTCTCAGGGACCTGGCCCTGTTACCTTCTGAAGCCATAGATCTGGTGATCTGACCATGCTGAATCAAAATCCGTGCTAGTACAGAACACAGTGGAGATTTAGAGACTTTGTCTTTCGGGCCCAACAAAGATGCCAGAATCTCTTTTGATAACATTATCTTCTTCCTTTGAAATTTCTTTGCAGAACATTTTCTGCAAATGGAAATCTTTTATCTGAGAGACAGGGATCTTAGCCTCGACCTAGTTACCTGTTAAATATGAATAAGAACTGGTGTTGAATGCTACCTTGTCTTGTATTTTTCTGGCCTATTTGACTGCATAATACTTTATGTGCTTGAAAGATATATTTTTTCTTATTTTCAGTGAATAATTTCCATTACAGTCTATGGAAGTTTAGTGATACTCTTCCTTTCTTGTTTTTTTTTTTATCTTTCTATTTAAGTCCAAGTTATAAGTGTTATCAGAGGTACAATTTGAATTCATTTCATGTCTTTTGGATAGAGCAGCCTTATTTGAATTAAACCTTGTTGTTTCAAAAAGTAAGAGTCTACATTTTAGTTTCACTGTCCTATACTATTTAATCAAGAACTCCTCTTGTTAATCATTCAGTTTATTTGCATTTATATTACCCTATTGAGGCAGGGGGTGTTAGTGTGTGATATACACACATATGCACACACTCTCTTCTTGACACCTTTATCCTTCTACATCAAGCTAAATGCTACCAGTGCTAGATCCAATTGGAAATGTACAACCACCCACGTGTCTAACTTTGAATATTGGATTACATCCAGCAAAGAAAGATGTTTATTGAGTGTGAGACAGATTAATGGCAATAGCCTCTATTATGAACATTTTAGTTTGACACTGTAATGTTTTTGAAGCTATTCTGAGCCTGAATTACATGCATAGCTATACAATCAAATCAGCAAAGTTGATTGATTTGGGAGAATTCAAGGAAGATTTTCTGACAAAACTTACAAGATAAGCATGCTTGAAACAGGAAATATTTGCTATGGTCTGATCTGCATTTCCCCCTAAATTCATATGTAGAAGCCCTAAAAGCCCATGTGACCACACTGGAAAAAGGGCCTTCAAGGAGCTGATCAAGGTTAAGTGAGATTAGAAGAGTGGGGCCCTGGTCTGACAGAATTGATGTGTTTATATGAAAAGGAAGACACCCTCAAGCTGGAAAGAGTCCTCAGCAGAAACAAACACACGGCACCCTGTTGTCAGGCAGCTTCCAGAACCATGAAAAAACAAATTTCTATAGTTTGTGCCATCCAGTCTATAGTAATTTGTTATGGGAGTGCACACTACCTAATACAGTAGTAGTATATGGAAAAATGTGTAATGATTTTCAAATACAAGGACAAACATGAACAAAGAAGTAGAAATAAATGTGATTTAGGTTGTCTGGAGATTCCAAGATAACTGGAATGTTAAAAGCACATACAATTCACATTCATGGATACCAATCACAAATTGCACAAACTGTACAAAGCATATACAATCCACAGATACACAAAAAACCCTTTGCATAAACACAGGTGAAGAAAAATACACCATCTATGTTTATAGCAATTGTGAAACTTTTTTGCTTAGACCAAAATGCGTATTTATCAGAAAGGTATGTAAAGTAATATAGGACCTTGAATGACCAATCAGAGGCCTGTACTACTTACTTTGCATACTGGTTATAAAAAAAAGAAACTTGGGAAAAAAGAGAGAAGGAAATAGTAGATTCTTGAACTACAGTCAGAGGTAGGCAGGTTACACCTGACCAACAAGATTAACTATTAATGGTTCTACAAAGACCTGGAGGTAAAGAATGGGAGATTGCACTCAAGATTTGCAGGAAATCTTCAATTCAATTCAACTCTATCTACAAGTGGAGTTAGGGAGAAAGCTGGCACATCTGCTTATACAGGGACAAAAGTGTGTGCTACTTCCAGGCATTATAGTAGGAATTTGAAGGAGACGCATGACTTGATATTTGTTTTCATCCTCTGCATTAAATTTTGCATCCTGAGAAATTTGTCTTGTGTGAAGGGTAGAATAAACATGAGGAGTGGCATACACCTGCCATCGTTCTCAAAACAAGGAAAAAGTTTTGATCTTACTAAGATATGCAGTCGCTGAGTGTAGCAGTGGCAAGAACAGGGAGTTAGAGGCCAAAGAAACCGGAGTGCAAATGCTGGATTAGAACTTGGCAAATCTCAGATGTTGGATTCATATTTTAACTTCTTTGAGCTCAGGTATTCTCATTTGAAAAGATTGTTGTGTCAGGTTTTGTTGACAATTACACGAGCTTAGACGTCAAACAACAAAGTCTAATAATAATTACAACATAAAGACTTTATTTATTTATTTTTTTTGTGTGGGTACCGGGGGTCGACCTCAGGACCTCACGCACCAGCAGGTGCCCGTGCTGCTGAGCGATATCACCGGCCCCTTTTTCGTATGTGGGTTCTGGGAGTTGAACTCGGGCCCTTGCGCTTGCCAGGCAGGCACTTATGCCGCTGAGCTATCTCACCAGCCCATAAAGACTTTATAAATGTGAGAAATTTTTAAATTTCTCTCTCATCTACACTTTGATTTATATGGTAATGACAGACCTCCATTCTATGAAATAGAATAACTTACTTGGACTGTCTCTACAACAAAAAGATAAGTCATCTAAACCATCCTTTCTAAACTTTGTTATAAACATGGAATGATTTTCGGGCATTGAAATGAAAATGTAAATTTTTTTAAGTGAAACTGATAAAAAAATCCAGATGTCAAGTATTATGATTTAATTATTTTAAAAGCACAGCTTTTATTAGAACTACAAATACATTAAAATCAATGGTAGTTCTTAATATCTACTTTTGGAAGTGTCAACAATCCCTTAAAATACCACTGCCTTATGAAAACCATATCTATGATATAAAATTCTCAGGACTTGCCTTTCAGCTTTGTGAATATTCCCCTATGTCCCACTTTGTAAATGTTCATTTGCTTGTAATAGCACTTTATGTCATGGTGCATTATACGGATGGCCTAATTCAAGGCCAGCCATCCGGTGGAGGAGATGTCTTCACTGTGAGGGAAGTTGGTTAATGGTCGGAAACAGTACATTTTATTGTACCGTATCACTGAACTGTATTTTCTACAATTCTTTTTACTGACTGTGCCTAAAAACATTTCATTATGTTCAATCATAGATACTCATTTTCATTAAAAGGTTATCATTTTCCTTGTAGTTGCACCTGCCCAATGCCAGTGATGCTTCAAGTTTCTTTCATCGCCATAAGAAAAGGCTTGGTTTTAAAATGAAAACTCCTGTTGTTTATTAGGTGTTCAGTGGTATAAATCAATGAATTGTGCCATCCAATACTGGAAGGCACGATGTTCCAGATGAGGGTCTAGTATATGTGAAAGTCGGAAGGCAAGTAGCAGGACTCTAAGAGCTCCAGAAGTCTTTCTGGAGTCTCCCAAAATCACACCTCCAACCCCACCTCTATCATCTTCCTACAGGAAGGCTGATTTTTGACAAGCCTCCAAAAGATTCAGCTGACTTATTTTTTTCATTTGTTTATCCATTCATTCATCTATTTTTATTTTTATAAAAACCTTGCCACAACAATTATTTTATAATTTCCATTTGGTTCTGCAAAATCCAAGTTATCCAATATTAACATTAAAGAGAGTGATATACAGTGGGAATCCAATATATAAATGATTGCAATTCAGGATCTTAGAAGTTCCAATAACTATTTGAACAAAATGCTAGTGGAAAACAAGGAAATGCCAGAGGATTTACTGAGGAAGATGCACCAGCACTTGACAAAGTTAGTGAACAATGGCAACTGAAGATTATTACAGGGTGAATCGCATTTAGAAAGAAGGGGTGAAATATCCTGGTAGATTGTGAAGACCAAAGAGATTTGAGTGGGTTGTGATATATCTGGTGCACATATCCTATCCTCTATTACCACAGCACCCAGTTTTCATCAAATTATACAAAACAGAGAGTTAATTGTTCCCATACAAAACTGTAAGATGATGTTACTGTCATCAACTGAATATTACCTGGAGGAGTCATTCTTTGCACTGTAAAAACTCAGTCCTGACAGATTGGCTCAAGATTAAATATTTAAAAATCCAAATCAACCTTTCTGCTAAACTCTCTCCAAAACATATTAAGCTTATATCTAAAATCCCCATAGCATAAAATAATTTATTCATTTAATAACTAAGGGGTAAAATGTGTATGAAGTTTGCCACTGAAGATTCACCAACAAGTTATATTCCCTAAAATTACAGATTGTATGGATATATGCTTGATATATTCTTGATACTTCCCAAGTGGCTTACTTTGAGATTTTTTCCATCTAAAATTTTTGTGAGAGTTCACTATTGCTTTCATTTTAAGGTGTATTTCATATAAATTTTTCCAGAATCAGAGGTAGCACATTATAGTGTATGAGGAAATCACAGTTGATCTTTTTGAGAAATAAAGTAACTATCTTATTTCATTTATGAACTTTACACACAGTAGAATATTCCTCTTGGAATTCCCTGCACCCCTTCCCAGAGCTCAGTTATACATGTGGAACTCTTTCCAGGAGGTTTTGCAAATTCACATCGCACATATTCAGAATACTAAATTCACACATCAGGTTTTCACTCTTTTCTATTTTCATTATTCACCTCATTCTACTTATGTGTTTATTTTTATTTTACTGTTCCTAAATCTAACCTGAAATCTAATATTGCCATGTGAATTCTACAGGCTTCCTAAAATCTATTTTGTTATGGAATGGGATAAAAACAAATTCACAGAGGGCATCATACTTGGTGTGTATCACTAAGCCTAAGCAAATATAAAACTGTGATTTTTCCATTTTATAGATGATTCGCTGGTGTTGGATGTGATAACATGATTGGGGTGCTGCCTAACCGGAACTGGAGTTGAGTAAGATAGGATGATAGATGGGCATGTGCTTATATCAGCCACTAATTTGGACCTCAAGTCTCGTGCTCTGTATATGAATGTTGCTGCTTAACTTAAGAAATAATAGCAATAATGATGACAGACAGGAGAAGAAAATTACAACCAATCAGGAAAATGCAAGTGCTACCTGTGTTCAGCAGAATCAGGACATAGTCTGCCTTGCCACAAGCCAGAGAATGTTGGGAGTTTAACAATGCAAGGCGGCTTCTCCAGAGGCTGGAGGCTGAGTGTCTCTGCACACTGCTAATGAAGTGTAATTCATTCTACCTCGCCCCCACCTTTAGAAATCAAAGTTCAAGCGTCCCTATCAGACGCGTTTGAAAGGTGAGGTCTTCTCTCCCCTCGCAGCGCCCTGTCTCCTCTTCAAGGAGCATTCTCCTGGTTCTATTAATTATTGTGCTTCGATGACATTATTATTCATGGACTAACATCTCAAAATACTTGACTTAGCACTGGGTGTGGAACTAATACTAATAAGTACAAGGCTGAATAAGGCGTGAAGTTTTTTCCCCCTTTCTTTTCTGTTCTGCAAACAAAGAAAGGAAATACTTTTATTCAAAAATCTGCTGTCTTCCGTGACTAAACAGAATTTAGTCTGTTGGCTTGTTGGGGCCATGCCATGGAGAGTTGGGCCTCCAGAGAATTCTAAGAAATAGAAAACCCAACTCCAAATTTCCACAAACCATTAACAAAGGAAACAGAGGGAAAATATTCCTTTAATTTATTATAATATTAATACACTTTCAATAATATTTATTTTGGGAGACAAAGGGTCTTTTTTCAGTAATCTTTGTCTTTATTTGGTGTCCGAGATTGCAAATATGATGCTATATTATAATAGGGATGTTGATATTTGAGGTAAGATTATAATAAATGAGGTTTTATTTTGTTTTGTTTTGTTTTGTTTTTGTTTTTTGAGTCAAAGCCTTGTAGTATAGCTCAGGCTGGCCTGAAACCAGAGATCTTCTTGCCTCAGCCTCCTGAGTGTTGGGATTATAGGCATATCCACCATACTCAGAAGAAATTCATTTTTTAAAGTAAATAGAATATATCCTTTTAAAGAAGCTAGTCCTTTTCAAGTAACCAATATGAAAGGTTAATGTTTAGTTAGGAGGTACAATACTAATTTTCTGATGTAAATAACAACAAAAATAATTAATAGTATTCTCAAGAAATGGGATTGCTTTTCATTCATAACAGGAAATCTCCTGGCATCTGTTCACTATTTCTTCACCACCAACAACCAAAAAGTCACTTTCTATCTTTTGCTCTGCTGTCAGAATCAGACCAAGGTGGCTTTTGACTGATTTGTTACCCTGAGGAAACTCAACTTTGGATAGGTATTCACATTCAACTCAGAGACAGAAGGAAATATACAGGGCCAGCAAACTTTATCTTTGTGTCTGCTCATCAGGAAATTAAAAGGAGCTTCTCTCCACCCTCAACATCATCCTTTCACCGCCTTACCAGGTACTGGACCTCCTGCATCTCTCAGCTGCAGAAAAGTTTTGGGAGACGAGGTGTACAATTCTGTATTCTTTGCTGTGGGAGGTGAGCAAGAGAGACAGGAGATGAGATTGAAAGTAGTACTGAGCAAAAATAACTATCTTCCACCACACTGAGCTATTCCTATCAGATGCCACTGAAAACTCGCCTTAGGCTAGAGACATGGGTCAGTGGTAGAATGCTTCCCAGTATGTGTGAGACCTGAAGTTTGATTCTCTGCTCCATAAACAAACAAACAAACAAACACGTAAATAAACAAACAAAAACTCTTCTTACTGACTTTTTCAAGACAAAATTTCCTTGGAGGAGAGACCACCTCTGTTGTTGCTTAACAAGGTATTGTTTAGCTCCTAGTTGAATGCCTCACAATATGAGTACTGAGGGAATGAATTCACAGGTTCTCTGCCAGGTGATTGTAGGTGTATTGTGTGTGACTCTGAGGCAAAAAGGAGTGCAACCATGGAAACATCATAAAATGTCATCTGAAAATGCTCTGACTTTTTTTAAGTGGATGGGTGAAGTAGACCATTGCGGATGGAGAATTTGAGATGGATTGAACAAACCAACCATGCAAGCTGATCCAGCCATGCCTTCCCTAGGCCCCACAGTTCAGAAACTGGGCTGGCTCATCACAATTTCCATGGCCAGAACTAGACCTGGAAATCTGATCTTTCCCATTACCGATCTGTCCCCTTGTAATTGCTTCTGTATCTTCCTGACAGCTCCTTGATATTATTTAGTCTCCCGGTCTGAATACTGGCAGTTCCAGCTGAAGGGTAAGTTTTCTTGTGGAACTTTAATTATTTTTTCATTAATTTCTTTTTCTTAATAAAGAATTTTTTTGTTGTTGTTCCTTCCACCTTATACTTTATAAGCTACATGTCAATCTCCAAAACAATACTTCCATCGCTGAAATTGCTCGAGTTGCCTGTGAGTTTATTGAAAGCCTTGGCTTTCCAGAGTTTTATCAGTGAATTGATTTTTGAGAAGCTGTGTGCTGACGTGACCTTTGTGTGCTTCGTCCGGGAAGCATCCTGGCTGATGTCCTTTGTCCTTACTGCCTAACTGAAGGGCTGTGGCATGATGGACAAAGTGTGGACAAAGGAAGGACTATAACTACATGGAACAGAACATCCACAACCAGCAATTAAAAAAAATTTTAAAAGATGGATGGGTTTACCTCTCTCCCTAGATTTGCAGTTATTTTTTGTCCTTCAACTGTTACTTCCCTAAATATGTGTTATCCCCATCACCGGGACAGCCTACATTACCTATATTCCAAGGCTCACCAGTGTTTCTTTTCCCTACTGTCCAAACAAATTCTTTAAATTACTGTTGCATGTTATACATTAAGATCTGTCATAATCATTATTGAGGTTAACCATATGAGTGATAGTGTGTATCAGGTGAGTGTGATTTATTTCTACTTAACAGAGTTAGAATGAACTGGGATTCTTTGAGGTTAGATGGGACCAAGACTGCAGTGCAGCCAAAGCTAACCCAGATTTTTGGTTTTAAATTATACTTTTTCCTAGTTATTCCAAGCCTCATAGTATCGAAGGCACCTAGTGGTGGCATTTGAGGGCAGAATGCCCTCGCCTTTTCACAAAACGCACTGTCTAGTCCTAATGCATCGGGCCCAATCTCAAATTGAACATGAACTGAATCTTAGTTCTGCTGGGTTTGTGCATTCTTAGGCACATCTGGTAAACTGGAATAATAAATCCCAAATGACATTTTGAAGCTTTCAAAACTCTAAGGATTCATCTATAAAATATTTTTTCTTTAGTCAGTTTTCTTAAAATGAAATAAAGACCCGTTGGGTTTGCTCTTGTTGAATTTGTTTGTTTATGTAAAGCCATCATTCAAAAACCATAAAATTGTTACCATAAACAATGACAAATCATTTAATAAAATTCAGCATGCATTCACTATTCAAAATCTATTTTTGCAATAATGTAGAAAAAAAACTTACTTATAAAATGCCAAATCCAATGTTATAGCAAATGGAGAAAATCTATAACCATTTTCTTTAAAATAAGAAACAAAGTGAAAATGTCATCTATTGTGATTTCAGTTCAACATCATACTCAGAGACTAGTCAGCAACAAAAATGTATAAGCAGTGGAAAGGTGAAAATATTATTCTCATTATTTATATACCATATAATAGTTTAAATAGAAAGTACCAAAGTGTCCATAGCAAAAACAAAACAAAACTCTAGGTGTTTAGTAATGTAACAGAATCAAGATCAATATACAAGGGCTTGCATTTCTACACAACAAATTAAAACATTTAGAAAAATATAAAATTTATTTGAAGTGCTTTTAAAGCACTGGTTTTCTCTTTCCCATTCAGATGTACTAAATCAGGATTTCCAAGGCTGGAGCCTTAGAATTTTAATTTTAGTTGATTTTGTAGGTCACTTCTTTTTTAAATTCATCACAGATTTTTAAATGATATTCTTAAAGAAAAAGAATTAAACATTATGGTTTTGAACATAAAGTCCTAATTACTACATGAGAGATAGATTTCAATTTAATTGACTCTACTCAGTTTGTTAGTATTCACTTCTTTATGCTTTTTTTTCAACTTTCTTTAGTTTCCTAAGGTGGAAAATAAGATTTTTTTCATTTTAGAACATTTTCTTTACTTATACATGTATTTAAAAAGCTATACATTTTCCTTCAAGCACTGCTTTAGCTGCATAGCATAAATTTCAATGGCATTTTCATTTTGGTTTAGTATGAAAAAAATTTAAATATCTCTTGAAATTTCTTTTTTGATCCATGGCTTATTAAGAAGATTATTATTTTATGTCCAAATATTTGGAAAATTTTCAGCTCTCTTCCAGCTATCCTATTGATATTCATATTAATTCAGTGTAGATTACGAATTATTTTGCAGGATTTTTTTCTTCCCTTAAATTTGTCAATGTTTGTTTTATGACACAAAATGTGTCTTTGCGAATGTTCTATACACAGTAGTGTGTGTTCCACGGCTCGAATGGTACGCTGTGTACTTGTAAATTAGGGCAAGTTGACTAATAGTGCTGCTCATGTCTGGTAGTGCATTCTGTAGACTTTCATTTCATCCATTTTGTATAACATCTAAAATTCTAAAAGTATTACTTTTTTAGTGGTTTCCCTATGGTTTACAATATATATTTTAACATAAACTATTTTATCTCCTACCAATAGTACACTGATGTGCAAGCACATTGTAACAATACTTCCTGTTTCTCTCTTCCTTGTCCCTTGTAACGCTACTGTGAGGTGTTTCAATTCTCAGTGTGCCATGAACACCCAATTCATTGTTACTTTAAAAGTGCTTTCAAAATATTGTTACCCTTGTATGTCAATTAACATTAAGAACAATTTATTTTTTTATTTTTTATTTTTTGTGGGTACCGGCGGTCGAACTCAGGACTTCACATGCCAACAGGCGCCTGTGCCGCTGAGCGATATTACCGGCCCTTTTCTCGTACGTGGGTTCTGGGAGTCGAACTCAGGCCCTCGCGCTTGGCAGGCAGGCGCGTATGCCACTGAGCTATCTCACCGGCCCAAGAACAATTGAAATTTTCATAAAAAATGAAAAATTTGATTGTATAGAATTACGTGTAGTCACATTTTTCTTCCTGTACTATGAAAATTTTAACTGTATTCTTTTTCTGGTTTCATGGTCTCTGATGTAACTATTTTGTTTTTCTTGTCTATCTAAAGTGTTTGATTGCCTTCAAGATTTCACTTATTTATTTTAACTTTTTTCAAGTTTACTGTGGTTACAATGTAATATCTCCAGGAGAGAGAGAGAGAGAGAGAGAGAGTGTTTCTAATTCTCCTATTTGATATTCTTGGAAATTTTGGGGTCTGTGCTTGTGTGTCTATCATTAATTTTATAACACTGTTGACCATTATTTCCTCAGATATTTATTCTTCTCTAATATTTCCTTTTCTTTTATTTCAATTATACATATATCACATATTTTGATATTATTCCATGGTTTATATATATTGCTATTTTTCCCATATTTATTCTTAGCATCAGTCTGAAGTTTGTCTTGGCATATCTTTAAATTCATTGGTTATTTCCATAGTTATATCAAAACTACCTGTAGATCCATTATAGGCATCTTTTATTTCTTTTACTACGTGTGGTTCCTAGCATTTTCTTTTAAATCTTTCATAATTGCTCTCTCTGCTGATATCCATCTGTTCTGTAATATTATCTAATTTTTCCCTCTAAAGCCTTTGATATATTAATAATAGCTATTTTAAATTCATAGTCTAATTATTCTAATGGTCTGGTTCTGATGATTGCTCTGTCTAGTCAAATTACATATTTTATCAATTTATAGTTTTTGTGGGTGCGTTTACAGTACATTTATAGGCTAATAGGTATGGAAAAAAAATGTTTGCAAAGATGGATGTTACTCTGGCTGAGAGGTAGGCTGTGTTTATCAGGTCTTACTGCTTTGAGCACCAGAATCTTCAGATCCCTCTAGTGATCCTGCCACCATTTCCCCTCTTGTCTTTGAACCACCCCGAAATTCTTTGCCTCAGAATCTTGGAAAGCCATGTCTCCGCTGTGACCCAGTTCTTACTGAAGACGTCTTAGCATCACCGTGCTGAAGCAGCATGTGTTGAGAGGCAGTGACCAAGATGACTCTCGCTTCCTCATTACAAGCATGGGAGTACAGTGGTTGCGAGTCTGCGAGCTATGTTCTCCACCAGTGTTTCTGCCCCTCTTTTGTTCTCCCCAGTCCCACCTCATATTCTCGTACCTAACTTCCCAGTCTGTATTTCTTGCAGCTGTTTCCTCATGTCTGTGGCTTGTTTTCTAATGCAGGGAAGATAAAGTTAGAGTAGGACTGGAATGAGACAGAATTTCCTTTTTCGGATGAGATTTCTGTTAGTCTAAAACTAGTTAGAATGAAGAATAAAGCATTAATCTTCTTCACCTCAGGGTTATAAGTTTGATTTATTAATTTTGTCATTTTTTTTCTCTGTTCAGAATATTTCCTGTCCTAACTTGTTATTAGTGATTCTTCTTTTTGATTATGAGTTACATACTTATCAAATATCTGAAAAGACAAAATGTATCATGTAAAATGTGAACTTTTTCTGTAACTTCTCAGAGCTTTCATTTAGAAATAAAATACTATATGTTGCAATTTTCTTTATCCTATTTACAGTCCATTCATTCTAGAGCATGACAAATATGTCTTCGTGGTCTTTTATTATCAGCTCAAAAATGTAATTAGCTTGCTTTGGTAGTGTGCACCACTTATAAATGATTGAGGAAGAAAGATGAGCTCAGCAAGTATAAAATAGCTACAAATATTTCTCTTAAATATATAATTATTCAGATTTAGTTTAGTCCCACTTGATTCCTTCTAGGCCTTTCTGCTAAAATAGAAAGCCCAAGAATAATTTTCCAGTTGTATAATGTATTTTCTATGTCATCTTGTAGAAGTAATTGTTCAATTGCTGCAGTTCTTACCCTACTATCTATGGAGAGGGTAGGAACACTCTCACTTGTCTTTTCCAACCCTATGATGCTATCACTCCACAATGGATATTCAACAATATTATTCAAATAATGGCAAAGAGGGTTAGATGAGATACACTTCTAGATGCTCATTGTTCAGTCTCTGAGATAATGGTTCTGTCCAATCTTTTGCTTGTTCTTTCCATTTTGGATTTCCAGTAAATTTCTAGCTTCTTTCTCTTGTTTACTTACTTTGAGGTAAAGGAAATTGAAGGCAGAGCATTCACACTGAGCTACATTATTATCGCTTGTGTCTAGATGTCCTCCCTAAGCCTCATGTACTCATAGGTGGGGTTTTTCAAAGGTAGCTGGATCTAGGGTGTGTGAATATGCATTAAGGAGATATGATAACTAAATTTGTCCACTTATTGGTTTAACCTTGTACTGGTGTGGATAATGGGAAGGCCCACCCTGGGTAAGGGTGATGCAAGCTTGTAGCCTGGATGGATTAAAAAGGGAAAAATGGAAGTCAGGCTTGCTGCTTTCTGCCTGCCCTGACAAGGATTATTTCTGCTCTGCCATGGTCCTCTGCCATGCCACCTTAGAGCTGGTGGACTATGGACTGAAACCTCTATAAAATATGAACTAAAATAAACTTCTTCTTTAACTTATGGATACCAGGTATTTGTCCCATCAACAAAAAAATAACTTAGACATACATCTCCAGCCCTTTTTATTTTATTTTTTTAATTTTGAGACAGGGTCTTGCTCAGTTGTTAAGCTGCCTAGGCTGGGCTTGAACTTTTCCTCTTCCTGCCTCAGCCTCCCAGAGGGCAAAGTGTTGGGATTATTGTCATGTGGCATACCCCGCTACTTAGTTTCCTAGTCTCTCCCTCTCCTTCTGTTTTTGTGGCGCTGAGGATGGAACCCAGGTCTTCATGCCTGACAGACAGCTGAGCTACAACTCATCCCCAGTAGCTTCCTAGTTTCTAATCCTGCAGTTTGGTTAAGATAATAGATTCCAGTGCCAGTCTGTGGGTTTCAGTGAAGCTCTGATACTTTCTACAGTAGTTGCATGGATTTGAGCAAGAAACTTCCTCTGCCCCCTTGTTCCTCAATTAAATGTGATCGTCATATTTTCTTCACGGTGGTTTTCAGAGGATCAATTGTATTGTAATTGTTGAAGACTTAGAACCCATGAGAACTGGCACCTCCCAAGTGCTAGAGAGTTTATTAAATAAATTAATTTGCTCTGGATTAGGGTTAGTTTTAGTTGTTCATATAACAATGTAAGGGTGCAATGTAATTTTTTGCTTTAAAACAATGGAAAAAAGAGAGGCAATCGCAGAGTACATTGAGCCAGGGCTTACTTAAGGATAAATTACTTTTAGGAAATCAGTCAAGTTTCTAGAAAATTACACAAGGCTAAAGGAGTTATTGAAGCTTTAGCAAAGAGAAACTCCAGCCTAAATTGAAGAAGCAACATATGTTATGTAATATTTGCTTTATATGTATGTATGTGTATAAAATACATCATTTTTTGTGCAGTGTATATATATTCTGGTCACAGACTGTCAGTGGTCATTTGAGAGCTGGCAGCTTTCTTCTCTTTGTTCCGGATTGTCGTCGTTATCATTTATTTTCATCTGATTATCAGAGTGTGTCGAGGCCAACATGTCCAGGAGAGCTGGGCTGAACAGGAGAGCTGCTTCCAGAGTGAGATAAACAAACAACAAACGAAAAGATTTCAACTCATCATCTCCCTGAAGTTTGTGATTCATGTATGAGTTATTCTCACGCAGTGGATAAAATTCCCATTTATAAATCAGAAATGAAAATAAAATTGTTTTTAATTTGGGAGACAGAGAGTGGGATGAAATATCTAGCTCAAGAGAATCTGCCTGAAAATGGATTTCTAGGGGAAAAGTCTCTCCCCTACAAGCATAGAGATGCAAATTCTGCCTTCCATAAGCTAATCAAGATATTTTCTCTCTTGGCAGGAAAACAAAGGAAAACCACGCTAATCCTGAGTAAATCTTACTTACTTTTTCCTTACTTTTTGGGTCCCACAGGAAAAACAGATTGCAATGTTTAACTCTGTAACAAATGCAATAAAAGATTTCAGCGATACTGTCAAGCTAACTACTTGGCCATTCAACTCCTTCCATATTATACACATAACTATGCACTGTCGCTGGAGATTACTTTGCGCAAGGAAGCTTTAACGGACAGGGTAATTTGATGAATGTCAAAGCCAAATGTATATACAGAGATATAGACATAAGGGATGGGGCCAGTCTGATTTCTGTTTGACTCCCACACCAATCGCATTTCCAACACACTGTGATGCATCAGTGTTAGATGCCAATCCGGCAAACGTGACACTCTGGACATGCTCAGGAAGACGGATTTGGGATGTTTCCAACATGGCTCCATGGAGGGCATTTTTTTTTTTTTTTCCCAAAAACATTAGGCAGGGGCCGGTGAGACGGCTCAGCGGCTTAAGCGCCTGCCTTGCAAGCGCGAAGGCCCGAGTTCGACTCCCGGAACCCACATACGAAAAAGGGGCCGGTGATATCGCTCAGCGGCACGGGTGCCTGTTGGTGCGCGAGGTCCTGAGGTCGTCCCCCCGGTACCCACAAAAAAAAAAAAAAAAAAAAAACATTAGGCAGTACCTAATAGTGTATTATTTTTCAGTATATTTTAGTTAAAAGATTCAAATAAAAATAACACTATACTTAAATGTATATCTAAAATATACCAATAAAGGGCCAGTGAGATGGCTCAGTGGCATAAGCACCTGCCTGGCAAGCGCAAGGTCCTGAGTTCGACTCCCGGTACCCACATAAATAAATAAACACATAAATAAAAATAAAATATACCAACAAAATCTTATTAAAAAATAACATTATATTTAGTGTCCCCAAGTAAATATTGCTGACTTATTTGGACTCTGCAAATAAAAGCAACTTTTCATAATTTCTTTTTCATATTTCTAAGAAAGATGTTAGGTACATCTGGGATGAGATGACTTCTGCTACACGTGACTTCATGTATTACTGACTTGGGGAGAGGCCATAGGAGAAATGCCATCGTCATCTGTGGAACATAGGGAAACGCTCTTCAGACGCAACCTTTCCACTTTACAGCCTGCCTTACATGCGACGGAGGAGAAAAGGCCATTGGAATGACATCTCCTTTGAATTACTGGTGTTGATCTTGAATTTGGCCTAGGTCTCTTTCTTTGGTTTTCATCTCTTTGGATAGATGGTACCTATCTCTAATTTTCAGTGCTTTTTTTCTAGAACAGCTTTAGGTAGATAAGGCAGAATCTCTCTGATACTAAAATAATCCTTAGTTTATTTGTTGCTACTGATTCTCCCTTATGGATGGCAACTAGGTTTTAAACACATACATATTTTTGTATTTACTTAATTTACATATACTTCTTTGAATAACTCTTTTTGAAATACATACATTGAATTTTATCTCAAGAATAAAATAGGCTGGGTTCCATCTGTATCACACACACACACACACACACACGCACATGGGTAAATAATAATTAAATTAAACCACCAAAATGGTTAGTTTTGTAACCTGATGTCACCACTCCTCTGATTCTTGATTCTCTTTTGTTTATTGATTTTCTTAACTGTGAATAAAACTGAGTATCAAAGTATGGATGCTGCATGTCAGAACCTACCTATAAAAGGAGTCTTGATGCATTATAATATGAAATAGTCCCTTGAGAAGGACCATGGTAACTCCCATGTCAAACATCTAATGTTATAGATGAAGCTTCTGAACCACGGAGTGATTCTTCCCTTGGTCACGAAGCTATACCAAGAATTTTTTAGACTAGGTTTCCATGCACGTTTTCTAATTGATTCATATAGTACAAGATTTGTTTGAATGAAAATGATTACAAACAAGTTATCATGAAAGTACAATTATAACACCCCATCATATTTACCATGTCTCCCCCAAATATCAATTCTGGAGTATCTAAGAGAGACTCATATCTTTTACCCCCACCACAAATGTAGCTTATACTACTCTGTATAAAAGAGAAAAAGTAAAAACATGCATTTTCATAGATCAGTGTTTGTAGGTAGATAGTGTCCTGGCTACACTTATAGATTCTAGAGTTAGATTGTCAGGTTCAAACCCCAACTCCACCAACTCCTGTCTGTTCTTGTTCTTGTTCTTCTTGTTCTTCTTGTTCTTCTTGTTCTTCTTCTTCTTCTTCTTCTTTTCCTTTTCCTTTTTCTTTTTCTGTCTTCACTTTCTCTTTTACTTTTTCTTCTTCTTCTCCTCCTCCTCTCCTTCTTCTCCTTCTTTTTTAATAAAACCGGAAGTAATACTAGGACTTAATTTCAAATGGGTACTGTAAAAATTGAATGAGTTTATGTAGATGATTAAATATACGTCAAGTATGTAAAATAGTTCCTGGTCCATAAGTAGTGCTATTAAAAGTTAGTTGTCACTATAATCCTTCATTTTCTTAGGGCTACAGGAGATAAAACACAAACTTTTGTCAAGTAGACCCATATGTAGAAAGAAATAACTTCCTCTGGCTTATGTACCAACACGCTTGTCCCTTCATATGTGGCTTTATAAATACATGGTGTCTTCTTTATTCTTGCATTTACCTAAAAGAGCCATTTTCCCCTTTTGTCTTTTTATTTAGTTAACTTTCCCTCATTCTTTTTTTTTTTTTTTTTTTTTTGTGGGTACCAGGGTTTCGACCTCAGGACCTCGCGCGCCAGCAGGCGCCCGGGCCGCTGAGTGATATCACCGGCCCCTTTTTTTGTATGTGGGATGCGGGAGTCGAACTCGGGCCCTCGCGCTTGCAAGGCAGGCGCTTACGCCGCTGAGCCATCTCACCGGCCCAACTTTCCCTCATTCTTAAAGAAATAATTTCAATGCAACACCTAGGACTCTCTACCTAATCTGTGTAACTCTCTTGAGCAAATATGTCCATTTTATCATATTTCTGGATCATTTCATGTATCAGTTTATACCAAAACCATTTGTTTACTTACGTATATTCCTTTATTAGACTGCAAGTGGTTCTATTCAGCATCCTAGATATTTGTGTATCCCTAATGCCTACTATAGGGCCCACTATATATTAAATGCTCAGAAATATATATTGAAATAAACTGAATAGAACAAGTAGGAAGCATATTTCTATTTATTTTGTATTCCAGAATAATGTAGGAAATGAAGGGAAATAATGTTAAGGATGGAAGGAACTATATGGAACTAAACTGAACCCAAAAAGAAGTGTGTGATTGAGTTTAGTACTGCATAAAATGTAGAGCAAAACTCTTCAGTCTTGATATAACAAGGAAATAAAGACCTTGTACATAATGTAGGCAACTATATGCAAAGTAGCAATATAAATAAATGAATCAATACATACATAATTACATAAACACAACATTATCATAAATATGTCAATTTAAGAGAAGATAAAGTGGAATGGATCAATGTCTAGAAATGTTTGGAGTTACTTGATAAAAAAGAAGATGCAAGAATATGTTCATATTAATGTAATGGGATAGCTCATTGCTACCATCGCGTGAATGTCTCATGATGGTCCATTTCTAAAGGCTTGATACCCAGTGCAGAGGTACTGAAAGGTGCTGTGAACACTTAGAAAATAGAGCATTGTAAGGGGCTCTTAGGTCATTAGGACCCTGCCTTTTAAAAGGATCATGGGACCACAGTCTCTCAATCTCTCCTGGCTCACAATCTGAGTGGTTTGTTCCACTCCACATTCCTCTCCTTTGATATCTGCACCTTCACCAGAGGCTCAGAGTAATGGGGATGCCTAATCTTGGACTGGAACCTAGATAAACTTGAGCTAAATAAACCTCTTCCTTTATAACTTAATTGCCCCAGGTATTTCACTGTAGCAATGTGAAGCTGACTAACACACAGATCGTAGTGAAACAGACAGGTTTAGTGTTTCATGTTCACTTATTCAGTTACTCCATAATCTTGTATTAATCATGCAGTATGTGCCAATTCCTGTTCTCTTGTACTCTATGCTCACATCAATAGTTAGGAAAGGTGCTTAGTCAAAAACTGACCTCAATCAATCTAAGGCCAGAAAGATGTGGGAAAAAATATCTGATATTTTGACAGAATAAAATGATTTGCAGTCTATTCTTTCTCTGATCTTTCTGGATGTCTGTTTTATGCTTTTTATAAATGCATAAACGAACATCTGTTTGTGAGATCCCATGGGCAAATAAAACATTAATGATCCAGATCACTACTGCAGCTCTGTTAATAGCCAGAAATGCTATAGAAAGAATATGTTTATATCCAGTAGATGCTGGTCAGTGTTCATAAAACTATACCACAAATATAAACACAAAAATAACAAATAATTTTGAAATAAGAGTGCCTCCTTTTCCCAAGACATAAATCCAAGGAGCAGGGCTAGAATCTCTCGGTCCGATTGCTTAAAAATTTGAGCATATTATGCATGACTTGCCCTTTAGTTTACAATATCTTGCTTATCCTCTTTTTGCCTTACTGGCTTACGTCTTTTTTCCCAGTGACACTACAGTGCCGTAAAACTAAAGTTATTTCTTTGGCTTTTCTTGGCTTACCTCGAATGTATTTTGGCGCACAGCACATATTTACTTACAGATTGAGTAGAGTTTGAAGAGGCTTCTACGGTGAAAATATAAATAGTACTGAGAGCTATGAAAGGAATTTTGTAAAATCTAGAGGAAAAAGACTGGCATGAATCTATATGAATGAGGAACATTACTCAACTACTCAGGAGTGAAGCAGAGTTGTATCTTTGTCAGCAAATAACTTTCCTTCTCGTAGATAATTATATTTGATCTTCTCACATCTTCCATTATGGATTCTCTTAAAGGGAATCTAAGAATGTGCCCTTTGGTCTCCTGCTAGGAATTCCATCTGTTTCTAAGTCCCCAGTTTGTGCCTATCCATTTTTATCACTGAGGACAAACCCAGACCTTGCCAATTGCTTGACTGACTCCTACAAGCCCAGGGCAAAGAAAGTAGAATGCTAAGAACCTGATGATGAATGCATAGAAGAAGATAGGGAAATCTCTCCAAAAATAATTGGGTTTTAGAAATGATACCCTTAGCTAGGACAGTAGTTTAACCTATCCCTATTGCACAGGCATCCGGCCACTACAGAGGAACCAAGCTGTAACATTAAAACAACAGAAAACACCATGGTGGAAATATTGGTTTTTATCCGTATTTTCAAACTTCTCTAATCTTCTCTTTTTGGAAGAGGAAAATGCAGGAGTAACTTTAAAAATTATTTGTGAAAATGAAATCAAACCCAATGTTTAAGTGACTGTAGAGTATGAAATCCTTAGTCAAAGAGCATAAGCTCAGAGGGGCCTTGATTGTTTCCCTTCTATGTCCTATACCACCACTCTTAAAGGGGCACCATCACACAGAACTGTGTTCAGCTAAATGATGCAGAACCACCTGATCTGAATTTAAGGTTATACCTGAACTGGACACTGTGGGAGCTGGGGACTCCAACCAGAAGCTGTGGTGGGAATGGGGGTGAACTTCACCAAGGAGCATGGAGGACCGCACAGGGGAGATCAACTCACCTGGTGCAAGTCCTAATCAGTCCATAGCGCAGCATTTCATTCCCATTTTTATTCACACCTGTAGGTCCAAGTCTCATTACCTTGTGTTTTTCTTCAGCTTCATAGGTGAGGGAAAGTAGTGGTCAGTTGTTATAGTCTACAAATGGCAGCTTCTCTCTCTTCTTTTCCTTATTTCTGTGAAGTTTCCCTAATTGTAATTTCATTGTTTACTCACTGAAGAATATTAGACTTCAGTGTAGTTTAAGATTTGAGTTTGAGAAGGCAGGTAGACTGTGGACCAACATGTAAGCCTAGGAATTGTGTCTCACTGATTTACTGCACCATTGCTTCCCGAATCCCAAGGATCCAGCTTCCCGCTGCATTCCCCTGCCAGACTGTTCTGATTCCTGCCACACCGGGAAGTGCATACCATGAAGAGATGAGAATGTCTCCTGGAGGGGCGTGCAGTGGCAACATACCCTACTCACATAGGAAGATTTCAGGCAGCGGCCATAATTACAAAAATTAAATCCTAATGTGGGTAATTACTAATGTCCTTCTAGCTTCCTGCATACCTATTTGCTAGCTACTTTCAAGAGGAATGGAGCTGAACACCTTTATGACAGAAAGTCCTAAGTATCTAAATATTTTTAATCTCTCTCTGTCCCTATCTGTCTCTGTCTGTCTCCGTCTTTCTGTCTCCATCTCCATCTTTCTGTCTCTGTCTCTTTCTCTCTGTCTCTGTCTCTCTGTCTCTGTCTGTCATTCTCTCTGTCTCTCCCCAATAGCCAGGTACTCTTTGTAGTACTATATCTCACACTTCTGTTTATTAAAAGGCTAATATAATCAGAGATGACAAGGACCAACTCATTCAATCTCTCACTTTATAGAAGAGTAAACAGACCATGAGGAACTTACCCAACATCAAACCCTAGTTGGGGATGAAGCAAGTTCTGATCTTACTCCTGCCTTGTAGCAGTATACTTTTGGATGTTTCTTCCCTTTGGGTGTTTAGAGGCTTAATGTGAGAACTCCTGTGGGCAAGGGCGACTTCTCCTGTCAGAAAGCAGCCTCAGCATAGACCTTGTCAGGTGAAGTCAGAGAAGGTGATTTTAGGTCTCCTTTCTCTCCCCTACTATTTGACAAAGACAAATTCAATTTTCTGGAAAAAGAAGTTATCAATTTTACCTCTTGACGAGAAAGCATGACTGAGGGGTGTTTCTGCTTTTGAAATAATGCTACTGCTGACTAAATTATTCAAATACTGGTGAGATAGCAGAAAAAATATGGTTTTTGGTGACACACAGCACAAGAGGTATTCTACAGTAGGACAGGTAAGACCGCATATGTAAGGCCCTTGGTCAGTTCTTGTATTAGTCAGTTTTCTGTCACTGGGGAAAAATACCTGATATGTGCAACTCAAGGAGAGGTATTTGGCTTATGGTTTCAGTGGGTTTAGTCCATGGTTGGCTAGCTCCAAGCAGAAACATGATGATGGAAGGGCAAAGTGGATGACAAGTGCTCACTCCATGGAAGCAAGGAAGCAGAAAATGGTTATGGTGCCAGAGAGAAAGGGATAATGTACCAGATATAATTCCCCATGTCACATAAACATGATCCACACAGACACACCTGGAAGTATGTCCCACCTCTCTTCTAGGCAGCTCCCAAGCCAATCGAGATGACTCAGTGAAGTTGAACCACTGCAGTCCCAGTTCTGAAAACCTCCAGTGAGCTATAGGAACACAAACGAATTGCAAGTCCTGCCTAGGCCCCATTGTTTCCTCCATGCCACTTCAGTCCCCACATCCATTCATTTACAATTCAAGTAGTAACTACAGGATGTCTTTGGATCTCTACACTTTTAAATTTTATTTTATTGTTTTTTAAATTTGATTTATTTTATGTTTTGGCTCCCCATCTGACTGTGAGCATACTAGTTCTAGTAAAATAATTATTTAATTTTTTATTGTTCTCCTCCTACTTCACACATGACATTGTGCAATAATATTAATAAATACCTCTTAACTAATTTCCATTGAAACTTTTCTGCATCTGATTTGCACATGTGGTGCTTCCTTTAATACATCCAGGCCTACATAAAGAGAAGAATTAAAAAAAAAAAAAAAGAATTGTTTCTCTCGTAAATACACAGTTTCCACTGTGTCAGGGAAGATAAGAAAATTAAATTAAACTAATACCTGGTATTTATTAAGCATTTATGTCAGGTAGTATAATTAGAATTGCATTATCAACATCGCCTTCAAAATGAACAGGTTATTAATATTAGCCTTCACAGGATGATCATGGGGATTGAATAATATCCTTTAAATAATAAAACATGGCTGAGATAAGAATCAGGATGGTAATCCTGTTGAAGAGAGATGAACATGAGGAGGAGGAGTTGATTTATCGTAATGACTGGATTTCACTTTAAAATGCTTGAAGTTCTGGAGGATGAAATGCTTAAGTAGTAAATTTCAATGAGAAAATCCACTTTAGGAAAAAAATGCAATGCCAGATTTTGGCAGAGAGAGAAAAATAAAACAAGTGAGGGGTACCTAAAATAAATTTTGAGTTGCTGATAACTGCTAGCCACTTTCTCTTTCTGCCTAGAGCCACTCCTGTTCTTTCTATAAAATTGTGAACAGTATGGCTTTGATCTTGCATATTTTTCTTGATCCAATCATTGTTTTCTTTTCAATCTAGTCCCACTTATCCTGAGGGCTGCTGATTCAACAATAGGTCTAAATGCTCAAGCTTAAATGATATATATTTTCTCATTTTTAAAGGAAACTTTGTAATTCCTATAAGAAATGAATCATTAATTCTGCCATGACATTATATATGAAATCTATCCAGGAGCTCCCAAATACTCTCCAATTCAAAGAAGTCTAAAGTTCAGCAAACCAAGCTGATGTAGTATTATATTTGCCCTTTAAAAAAGGTCAGAATATTGTTCAATTGATGCCAACATCCATGAACTAAATGAAAGGGGGACTGAGAAGATTGGATGTGGTTAAGAGTTTTACTGAATTCATGAGGCTCCTTAGTCAATGTAAAATAAAACTCCCTAGAAAACCTTCTTGAGTATAAATCCTGTGAATATTTTGACACTGGATATGGGTGGTCTGTGGGAATACTTTTGCCAAGTGTCGATGGGCATAGCCTTTTTTTAGTTATTACAACTCAGTATATTATCCACCTTAGCTCATTTTATTTTATTTTTGTGAAGAGCCAGGCAATAAAGGAGAGTTACTTATGATCAAGTTTTAATTAAGCCTATGGCAAAGTCAGAGTTAGTACTCATGATCTGAAAGGTGTGGTTTGGCGTTAAGATATCCGTATGAATATTTAATTTTTCTAACTTGCTACTTTGGGCAAGGCTAGAATATATTTCAGAACTTCAATTTGCATTCTTTGTTGCACTTATCCTCAATGACAATGCCTTAATTTTTTATGCTATAATATTTTTCTTTGATATATGTCCTCTATCTTCAGAAGAATATTTTAAATTAATTCTTAGATAGTTTTCAGAAAGTCAAATCATAGCGTAATTTCTCCAAATGATGAATGGTAAACTCTCCTTCTCTCTCTCTTTCTCTGTCTCCATTCCCTGGGCAACTGGTTCTTACTTTTTGACTATATTTTTATTAATCAACATACTTGTTGTTTAATAAAAGTACAGACACAGTGCTTGCATATGGCTCTTGCTGGTAATTCCAAATTTTTCACTTCCCAGTATGGTTATACCGCAGTCCAAGATCAAATTTTCCCTCACTATGCAAATTTTGCTCTAAGAGCTGCTCAGGACCATGTCATGTGTGCACTGTGAGGACATTTTTCTGTCTTCAATATTTTTTCATCACTGTAGGTAGATATCCATTCACTGATGAGCTTATCATCAACAGGGAGGGCTTTGTAAAACCTAGCCTGGAATTAGCGTATAACTCTTCCTTCCTCGTTCCACAGTACAGAGTTCAAGAACAACCACAGGTTGCCAGGGGTTGAAGTCCAGGAGAACAAACCTTTAGGAAACGGAGAAAAAGAATTTGGAAGGAGTTTTCAGTATTCTTTGTCACATCTTCCTTACATTTTTTTTTCTTTTAACTCATTTACCTGGGTTTGGAAAAGAAAGGAAATTACTTAATTGTTTAATTTAAAGTTTTATAGAATTTTACTTTCTTCTTTCATGTGTTCCTTCCTCCTTTTCTTTTTTTAATTTTCAAAAAGCTTTTATGAAAAAGGTTTTCCTTGATCCTTTCAGAAACTTATGCTCCATTAGTAGAAAGACACTGATTTCACCATTGTGATTATTTACTCTGTGAAGGAACCATAATCAAAGGGTAAGTGACGAACTCCCATTTTGCACAGAAAAAAAGTTGAGGTTCATAAAAGTTGAGCATTGCTGACCTGACTGGGATCTCAGTCCTGCTCTGCCCCAGCAGGGACTGCGTGATTAGGCATGATGCATTTTTTCATCCCGAATGACAGATGGTGGAGGAGCGAGAGAGAGTGAAAGGGAGAGAGAGAGAAACTTAGGTTAAAATGCAATTCGTTGATCAAAAATCACTCTACTATGTTCAGGAAATTTCTTAGTCTTCACTGAATTTTATTCTATTTCTCCCATCGTCACCTAATGTAAATCTGTCCACAACAGATTTAGAGGAAAAGCTATCTTCTTTCCCATGACTCCTACTTAAGAAGGCTCTGGAAACAGCCCATCAACACAGCGTACACTGAGGCCTTGCATGCTCAAGGAACACAGAAGCCAGTGTAGACATCGCCTCGACCTGCTACTATGGACAAATCAGGATCAGCAAGTAAAGCCTGATCATGACAGTGCCAAAAAAGGGATTGAAACAAAACAGAATTTACTTTTGTCATTCTTATTAGGTAAATAATATTAATTTAGATCAGCACAGTAGAGTCTCCGAAAACCCCATCATTGCACCAAAACCACAACAGCTCAATAATAGAAGGGACCTGAAGGAAGCTGCATTTGTTAAGCATAAACTGTGCACCAATCTTTATACAATTTATCTCATGGGAGAGATTAAAGAAAGCTGGCATCTCCTTTGGTGGAAGCATAGAACAAGGCCCAGTGCAGAGGTAGCAGAGAAAAGGAAAGCTAAATGCTGAAAAAGTCAACCAAGAGAACAGATGTTTAAAAGACATGAATGTTTAAGGGAAAAATAAAATGAGATTGGAGAACAGCTGAGCTAATTGTAGCTATTGATGAATATCATCAGTGGCAAAACTAAAGGGTTGGTATCTGAACAAAACAGGGCATGCAGTATTAAAGTGGTCCTTGCGTCAAGGGTATGTGCTTGCTCTTGATCTCACCATGTCCATCTCCCTGGAATAGAAATAGGGTCCACGATATGGATGTCTGTCTATGTGTCATCAGTATGCAGGAGTTTCTCAGTACCTGGGATTGTGGTAAGAGCCCATGGGTCTCAAGCTGTCAAACAAGCCTTGCTGCCTTTCTACCACCTCCCTTCATTGAACTTTAATGAAATAAAACATGTATATCAATAATTCACACTCTTTTATGTTCCCAATTGTGCCTATATTCATAACAAAATTTTCCAAGACTTCTTCTACTTACACTATATCTCTTGAATTTCTGCCTTCCTTACTGACCTGTTTTTATTAAGAGTAGATGCTTTAAAAGATGCCCTTTTCTTAATGAACATATCCAAATAGATTTTATTGCCCTATTCCTTCCCATTTTCTTTCCTCTCTGGCACATGGTCTACCTGGTATCTATAATTGCCCTTTACCTTACTGTCATTTAACCCACAGTTCATTATTTGCTCTTCTTTAAATGTGTTTGTGTTAATTTCCTCAGAATGGCCTCATTGCCAGCTGGCTTGTTCCCTGCAGATTTCCTGCGGCCAAATGTCACACCTAAGCGGCCTGTACCTTCAGTGATTTCTCTGAGCATTTGTTTAGACCCTATCAATCATCATCTCACAATAAACAACAGCTTTACAAATGGAGAGCAAGGCTTGCTCAGTGACTGATGCTCCTGGAAGCCGTACTTTCTCCTTGTGAGAATCACCAGAGCCCTCTTATTTTCAGGGCTCTGGCTGTACCTACCTTGGCTTACAGGGAGAGAAGGCTAACCTGTCAATACAAGGGCTTCTCTTCTTTTTCTCTTACTGCATTTCCTTATCAGTTGTGACAATATGCCACAATTAATGATAGCAGAAATACCCATGTTTGATACCACATGCATCACACTTAGGCATGATGGATTAGCAATCAAGGAAATTAATTCTGCCATTACAAAGTAACGTTTGAACTTTGAAGTTAGGCAATTGCATTGTATAAGTTTCTGTTATGAATTCAGGCATAACTATAGCATTAGAGAAACTATTTAGAGGCAAAATAATTTCAACACTTTTAGCTTTTTAGTATCCCAGAAAATGATTCGTAATTTTTTTCTACCAATGTTCTTCCTTCCAGAGGACTATAAAAATCATCAAATTTCAAAGTCAGAAAGACATTACATAATGTTACATATTTTTGATTAAGTAATATTTCCTATTGACTATTCGTGATTACAGATCCTTTAAAAATCAATAGTTTCTGGGCCGGTGAGATGGCTCAGTGGCATAAGCGCCTGCCTTGCAAGCGCGAGGACCCGAGTTCGACTCCCGGAACCCACATATGAAAAAGGGGCCAGTGATATCGCTCAGCGGCACGGGTGCCTGTTGGCGCACGAGGTCCTGAGGTCAATCCCCCGGTACCCCGCCCCAAAAAAATCAATAGTTTCTGAAAAAAGTAATTTTGCTTTGATAGAAGCTATCAGACTTATTGTCCGTAGTTCTCTTGATTCAAAAAGTCCTAGAATAACCAAAATCCACTTGGTTAGCTTTATTTACTGCAGTTCTTCACCTTCAAGGTTATATAACAAACTTTTACACCAGTAATGCAGCTTTGAAACTCTCTTCCATTTTCCCCACAGTCTTGGTTTTCTACTCTTTTGTACATGTTCACTTGAAGCCAATATATACATATATTACCTGAGATTACTAAGGCTGCCAGCTAATGACCACATCACACCAAGTAAAATAAAAATGTTGATCTAAGGCATTGCAAACAATGAAGACCCATAAAATGTTTCCATTAACATCTGTAACATATATCATGGGGGGCAATTTTATGTCAATCATCTGAATACACTGTCAAAATCATACTTCTATAGCCAATGTAGGTAAAAAGAAATTAAAATTGATGGATCTATTATTCTGGTTTTTTGTTTGTTTGTTTTCAACTAAAGCCATTCTACATAGGGCCACTGTAGGTGGTTTAGCTCAAAGGTAGACTGGATTTGAGTCCCTAGGGCTTAGAGCAGTAGTGGCAACCTTGGCATGCATGCTGGAGCAGGCTCTTTGTATCATCAAAAACTCTAAAAGGTTTGGCATCGCTGGCCTAGAGCTTCAAATGAGAAACAAAAATGTACTTTTGTGAGATGGGGAACTCTTGGTGAGAAGATAAGGAAAGAGTCAGAACACTGTTCGTATTTTAACTTTCCCATATTATGGGACTCCATCCACTAGTTTTCTCTGGTATGTTCTTGTTGTTAAGCAGAAAGATTCATATGAAAATGCCAAGTGAGCAAAACTCCATGAATTCTAATGAATAACTCCCTCCTAGATATTGCATTTATCTTAGAATCATTGTAGTAATAGTGTGGATCATAGATGACGCAGTTAAATTGTGTAATAAAAAAGAATTTGCATCATATATTCAGAATCCTATTAAGTTCTCAGAAGAATATCTGGAAAACTTTATAGACTAATTTCCAAATACTTTAGGCAAACTGATTTTCATTGTCTTGGTTTGATTTGTTAATTATGAAATATTATTTATTCTTTAAGATGGTTTTCCCAGAACCTTTACCTAGAAATACAACTTTAAGTTCATTATTAAATATGTCAAAAATGCCACATCTATTTACACTAATTCTAATACTGTTTTGCAACTTTAACTGTCATTTCATCCAAGTAGTTTGAGTGAATGAACTATTTTTTATTGGTTACATGAATAAACAAGTTTACATGTTTCTGTTGTTGTTTTATTTACAGAGATTCACCCTACTCAGTTAAACACATACCTATTAGCTCTTTTTATATGCCAATAGCTGAGCTGGGGCCCAGGAATTAAGAATAACAACACAAAGATTACTATTTTTGTCATGCCTAATATATTGCAAGATGGATTTGTAGATTTCAGTTGAATTTATGCTCAAAAATTCTACCAAAGTTAATGAGAATGCACTTACGGCCTTATGTAAAACAGTAATACACTGAATTCAAAAGCTGAGTACATTTGTAGTAAATCCAAGTCCACAGTCCAGAACCCCTATATTTAGTTCATTGTATTTTCAAACACACTGCCATATTTTCCTCATTTTCCTTTTGTCTTAATATTCTCAAAATCAAAACAGAATGTCCCAAATACTATTAGCCATTAAAATGTATCAGTAACAAAGAAAACTATAATATGATGTATCTAAAATTTAATAGAAACTCTAAATAAATTTTAAATTTCCATATAATGAATATCTGCTTAACAACTGCTTCCCTAATTTTCAGGTGCATTTGATAAAATAAAAGAAAATCAAAAATATATTTGAAATAAAAGAAACCAAATGTTCCATTTATTTAAGATACACGCAATCCCAGAAATTAGATGTACTATTCTTTTAGTGTATACTTATTGCTATCATGTTCATCTATTTTCCTACTCTAAATTCTACTGTAAATTGAAACCTATCACAAAATAAGTAATATTTGAGGACAAAAGTGAGGCTAAGAACTAAAAACTATGTTTAAGTCTTGTTTCCTGATCAGTCAGTCATGTGACCGTCATTGTACTGTCATGTTCTTCACAGTCATTTGATCAGGATGGTGATGAAGAAGGAAGGAACATGTTTCACTGAATTTAAAAAATTCAATTTTTACTCCCCACAGTGACAACAGCATGATTCATGTCCATGAAGTTAGGTGAGGGACTGGGTGTTAGTTCCAGATAGCGATGTGCTTCCTTAAAATCTCTCACAAAAATCACTGTCTCCATGTGAATGTGTACCATCCAGACTGCAAAAGAGAAGAATCCCAGTATGGTAGCATTAATTTTGTGCTACAATTTCTACTTTACAACATATAAATTACTTTATTTGTGGTTTGTAATAATTGCATAATATAAGTAGGTTGAGTGTGAATATGTGTATTTTCTATGTAAGCTTAAAGTACAAGGTTAATTTGCTCAATATGCCAAGCCTTGTTAGTCAAATTCCAGATTCCAATTCAAGTCAAATATGTACTATATCATTGACTAATTTGATTACTTTAAGATATGTACATTTTAAAAACATAAACCAGGCTGTGTTGAAAATAAGTTGTATCACTGAGAAGTAGAATTAGATACAGATGACCCATAAAATCTGTTGATCATTTATTGTCATAATCATTGTTCAGAAGGGGAGAAGGACTGTGAAGGTCAGTATACAATGAACCTAGATCTTAAGAAGGCAAAATTTAGAATTGGGGAAAATCTGATGACTTAATTCCTCCTTGCTTTTCTTTACTTCTAATTTATTTTTCTCTTGCTCTTCAAAGCATCCCAGCCCATCAGAGCCAAAATCCTTATTAGGCAATGTCCAGTCCTTATGGTTGTGGCCCTCAGCTCTTCCAGTAATCAACTTGTCACCATGACTAATACAAACAGTAGGTCACAAAAGAAGGTAAATTAACAGAGCAGACTTTTTCCTGCCTACCTAACACAATATTAATTTTTTAAAAATTACTCAGTATTCTCCAATTGTAGTATTCAGGACTACAATAAAAATACAGTGAATATTAATTTTTTTAAAATTATTACAGTAAAAGACACGTTGTCATTAATATCCCGTAAAGTACATCTCTTCACTTGGAACACACTTATCCCATCGTTCTTGCCACTTGCTAAAGCAGTTCACTGTTTACATTTATGGCAATTTCTGTCAAATAAAATATTGCAGTGTGTGTTCATCTACCTTATTTACTCTGACTGGCACTATGCAACTTCTGGCTCTTCCCCGAAGTCAAAATGATGATGGAAGGTAAACATTTTGAATTCATTCAGGACATTGTGACAACCAGACAGTTCAACTAAAGACACTCACAAAAGAGGACTTCCAGAAGTGCTTCAAAAAGTGGCAATTATCATGAAATAAACATTTTTGAAGTGAGGGGGAGTGTTTTGAGGGGAATGGGTGGAAAAGAGTTTTTTACTATAATACATTTAAAAAGTTAAATATTCACTGTATGTTTTCATTGCACCTTTATATTGATGAGTAAGAACACAGGATTCTACATCACACTGCTTGGGTTCAAAGCTTAGCTACTCAGTAGCCATATGGTGTCAGCAAGTTACTGAACTTCTGGGTCTTAATTCCTCTAGTGGTGAAATAAAAGTTCCTAGGTTGTTATTAGAATTAGTTACTCATTATATAAATTGCTTCTAAAAATGCCTGATGCATAATAGAGTACATATCAAGTTTACTGGCATAATGTAAAAATGAATTTATTTCATCCACAAACAACGCTAATAACAGAAATTAAATTTCTTACATGTGATGAAAAATTCAGAGATATTTGAGCCAACATTTGAACTCAAACTGACTATAGAAACTGTAATCACTGTACGATTTTAACTGCTTGGAGATAATAATTATCTGTGTGTGGAGAGGGTCTAATGCTACACCTAAAAAGCAGAGATAATTTTGGAAACTGCCTCATACGAGATAGGCAGGGGCAGTGGTAAATATGCCAGTGTCCCTCTAATCACATTCTACACACAGCTTATTTCTTTGTCTGTGAATGGGTTCAATTCCTTTTCCAAAATTATAGACGTCTCTCTTAGCTAAGATCCACATATCTGATGAATGTGATTGCTAAATACATGTGTGCAGTGATTACTCTTGCAGTAATCCTGTCTCATAGGAATAAAACCCCATTTCTGGAAACAAACAGAAATTTTCTGACAACATAAATTCATTGTCATTGAAACCACCACATTCAAGGCAGGTATTTGGACTCCCCTTTGAGCAACTAACAACCCTGGCTTGACATACCACACTAGGTTATCTGCTTATTCATCCCACAGCATATTTTAAGTTTCAAATTAGAGAAGAGATGCAGGTTTTGTGTGACTCAGGCAGACAGACATTTACAAAGAATTACAGATGATAAAAAAAATGTTACACAAAAATTCAGAGGAAAGATACAGGACATATTTCCACGTAACTGAGAACTAATCGTAGTCCTAACTGAGTTACCAAGCAATGGTTAAATTGTATTTAGAACTCTCCGGGATGAGATAACTTAGAAAGATCTCCAACAAAGTATAATCAAATAAGCTCATTTTTGACTTGTGAAACTAGATTCTGGTTATCTGGAAATAACATCCCCTTATAATGTCAGATAAATTAAATGATAATTTAATATATTCTGTATAGAACACAGCTGTTCTATAGTGATCATTAAGCCTATGCATTTTCTTGTTAAACTGAATACTCATTCAAGTAGAGATTGAAATTTCACGAAAAGGCTATTCACAAGAAACATTGGTCACTCTTGATACTATGCATCATAATTAGTTTTATAGATATTACATTTAATGTGCAGTGTAGAGAAGGAATATAACACAAATCTGGAGGCTTGTAGACATTGAATCCCATACAGAAAATAACTTCAGAAATCGTATTTCATTCTTTAGCTTCCTTAGCTCATAATTTGGTTCTGATTGGGAAAGAAAAATCTCTGAAGATTCTGAGGTTCAAATCATATTAACACTCAAAAGTTTGGATGTGTCTTCAAACCTGCTGGGCTTGAAAATATTAGCTGGAAATGCCATGAAAAACAGCTTCTCCACAGCGTTTCTGGCAGTTCGACGCCTGCTCCTGGCTGGAAGTTCAAGTGCAGAGATGCATGAAATTGAACAATGATAATAATAAAAACTTTTCTGAAACCATTTTAAAGCTGCAAAAAGAGTAGGATTTTAGGTCTATCTAATCTGGAGGAATGGCTCAGGTACAATTTTATAGTCAAATGGATTCATCTCCTTTCCTTCTTTCTCATTGTTTCCTACTGCATGATAATTTTAGCCCTTTATTAATGAATTCGAACTTCAGCACCACTGGACTGATACCTACTAATTATTTGGAGTTTGATTAGTTCATTTGTTGGCTAGCAAGACCCCTTTGTTCTGTCCTTTCTTTGTGAGGCATGGAAATTCAACTCAATGCCTTTTGCTCTTCTCTCACATTTGTGTTGTAAAACAACTGGTTAAAAATATTAGGTGAAGAACAATGAATTTTGAAGATTGTCTCTGCATTTCATTATTTCCACAACTTCTCCTTGTATTATTATGGAAGAATGTGTTAGAGTCTACATCCAAATATTCCCTGGCACCATTTCTGGAGAAAGAATCTTTATATAAAAAAGGTGGATACTTCAGCAATACAATTCTAATGAGAATTCATATCTGTGGGTTCCACATCCATGTATGGAACCAACTGTGGATTAAAAATATGTGGAAAACATTGCCTATAAAAAATATACACATTCTTCTCCACCCATTATTCTCTACAGAATGCATAATAATAGCTATGTACATAGAATTTATATTGTATTAAGTATAAATATAAGTTATCTACTGGTGATATAAGGATGTGACAGGTGGTTACATAGGTTATATGCCAATACTGTGACATTTCATACAAGGGCATTGACATCCAGACTTGTAATTTGGAGTATCTTTGAATCAAACTGCCATGGATTTCAAGGAATAGCTGTACTATCCCTAACACAGGAGGCTGGTAAAGAGAAAATAGATGTACAGTTATCTGTCTCTCTTTCCACACATCTTCTTTCTCTCCTCTCTCAAAGGTCTATTAGTTTTAAGATGTGAAAAGAAAGTCTTTTAGGAAAAAGAGTAAAGTTGAATGAAAGATTTGCTAAAATTCATAATCTTCCTCAGTGGATGTTTAGGGTACCATTAACATAAGTAGATGTTAAACATTACCTACCTGTCACAAAGGAGAGACTCTCCAAAGCTTATCTACTATGTTAACGCAACTGAGAGATTCCCTGGGGGCATCTTGGTGCAGGGCCTCTCATGATATACGGTTTAATGTTATGGATGGGAAAGCGTGAATAAAGGACACATTTACTCATTTAATATCTGGGATTTCATGAAGGTGATTCCAAAAATTCTTAATATTATTCTTCAATTAGTCATATATGTTCAGACTCCCTAAGAGGCTCTTTTTCTGAAGCTGCAATATATTGAAGATCCATTAATAATTTGCTCACACGTGGCATTTTGCGTGGTCATATAAATGCTCTGCTCATTCTTCCTTCCAGACATGTTCCTTTAGTGAAGGATTATTTCTATATAGACGGATCATGGCGATTAGAAGTTTCCAAAGGAGTTTGCATTCACAACAAATGCCGATGATTTTAGCCTACTGAGAAGTTGTTTATAGCGGTTTGTTTTCCTACCTCAAGTCCGTAAGTCTACTCTTAGAAGCAGCAGGACTGATAAATCATGAAAGAACTATTTTATGGGCAATTCAGTAACTCGAATTGCTAGAAAAAACAGAAAGCAACTAAGTTTAAGGAAAAAATCACTATTGACTTATTCATACAGTGGATGGCATTTGCCTTCATCTGTGGGATAATTGGACCCAAGGACTACAAATCCATTGCAATAGAAGACTTTCCTTACAAGACAGTTAATGAACCATCAATCAGCTAGTAGGGTTAGTTTCTGTGTTGCAGTCTAAGTATGTTTTCATTCAGCTCATTTGCACTTCAAAGCTGAAGTCAATAATTCAGGCCCAAGTAGGTGCAATTTGGGCTATTTCCCTTTTGTAGCATATGAACACAAGCTGAGAAAATCTCTAAATTCGTTTGCACAGGGCATTACTGGCCGGAGTCAGCAAAGCAGCGGCGCTGCAAGTTTCCTATAGGTGAGTTTCATTGCTATGAATAAATCCTTTGGGAGCAGAGGGCTCCAGGTAAACATGGTTTGCTTTCTATTGGTGATCAATGATTGTATTACATAAAACATAAAGATACTCTTTACAACAGATCTTAGAATCTTATCTTCAGCAAAACACTTGTGTAGTGAATTAGCAAGTCCAACTAATCATCTTCATGGATTAAGAAATGGGAGTAAGGAAACCGTGGTGGGAATAGTGAGTTCTGTTTAGGTCAGGACAATGTGGCTAGATCATTATCAGAAAGTACAAGTAAACATTAAAGTGGTAGGAAAGGGTAGTTACAAGCTTTTTTGTTTAAATAACATTTAATAAAAAACTTTCAATGGCCACTGTAGTAGCATATAACACCTATGGCATGTTGCATTTCTAGCTTTATTCTCTGCTACTTTATCCGATTCCACATGCTACTGAAGTGTGCTAAGTACATATTTTGTGCACTGAAGACACATCTCAAAATCCACAGGACAATCCTACCTAATATCACATTATGTATCCCCCTACTTATCACAGTAAACCTTGTCACTTAACAGTCCTTGTGTTGAAGGATTTCACCAACAATATTTTAGGCAACCCATGTAGTTCTGTGAGATATAATCACATTTTAGAGTGATTAGCTCTACCCACTGGATTACAGTTGTGTGTCTCTTTGAATTATTTTTTAGCCAATACTTACTGAGTGCTTCCTTTGTGCCAGAAATTGCAAAATGCTTTGCATGCTCAACCCCATTGAATTATTATAACATCTTTATGGCCAATCACTGGCCTCATGACCATTTTACAGATGAAAATGGTATGGCACGAAGAGGTTAGATGACTTGTAGAAAGTAAAACCACTTGTTCAGATTTTCCTGGTAGAGCAAAGATCTTAAATTAGATAGGATTTCAAGGGGAAAGCTTTGGTATTATGTACACTGCCTTGTGTGCCTACGTCACAAGGTGATACATTTTTAATATTTCTTGAGATACACATCAGTGACTTCTTCACAGGAGATAACAAGCATTTTTCAATGAGAGTAATTCACGTTAGTGTGATGTGTGCCTTGTGTCTCACATGCTCCCTCTGATCACCCTCCCTTGCCTTTTCTGTCTCCATGTCTCCTCAGTCCCTATCACTTATTTTTGTTTAAATCAGGTCATTTTTTTCATTACCCATTGAATATTCAATCCTCAGCCTAAAGCTCAATATGTATCATTGCCTGAAATACCATTTCTTTAAACCTTCCACCATTCAAAACCAGGATGAGACTTTCTGGGATGCCACCTCTTTGGTACTAAACAATTTCACTTTTCTCAGTTTCATATGAATTCAAAATAATTATGTTCAGACTGTTATTCTCTCATATCAGTAATCTTGAAACATTTCAAAATCTTTCCAACATGTCTTGCCCAAATCTATGATAATCTCATTCATACCAAGAAAGGAATAATTATTTGTAATATTTATGAAATGTTATACTACTGATGTAAACTATGTTAAAGACTTCTCCAAAAATCGCCTTAGATCTACTCTGTGAAGTAGAGATTATCATAACTGTTCTATAATACAATAAATTTGAACTTTGAGAGATGATTAAATTATCCAAGAAAATGACATGTCCCAATCAGAACTCACTAATCTTTGATCCAAAAGCCAAAGTTTATTTCATGTAACATTGGTTATTCCCCTCAGAATTATATTGTTTTATCAATTGTCTGCTAGTGCAAACAATAATTTCAAAGGTCTTGTAGCATAGCAAAAAATAGTCTGGAATGGTTAGGTTGCATTTTATGCGTAGTGGCCTGACTTGGGTGGGCAGATAACTTTCTTTGGATCCCTTTAATCACATCAAGGCAAAGTAGATTCCCTATCCTCCTTTCTTTTTAAGAAATTTCATTTCCTTAGAGAATGTTTGAATAGTAATTATGGCCCTGTGTTGCCACAAATACAAGAACACTTTATGCACGTTTGTATAATGACATTTTCCCACATTTGAACAATTTTCCTTTGTTTCAAAATTACTGCTGTCATCTAATGAAAAGAAACACATTAAATTAATCAAAGGAAAATTTTAGGCTAAACATAAAAAAAAATCTGCTAATGATGAGATACATTTGACTCTAGTAGAAACCCCATTGATTGAGTCATTTAAAAGAAGATTAGGACCCCTGGAGATGATTCTGAGTCAACCCCAGGCCAGGGGAGAGAAGAACAGATGGAACCCACAGGCCCCTCAGCCTCTAATGTGAGTGATTTTTTCTGAATTCCCTCCTTTTGCCTTCTTGTCAACAAATCCTGCCATTATTTTTCTCACATCTTTGCAGGATTTTCCAGAGCTATTAACAGAAATTATTTCACAGAGAGTGGGAAAGAATGTCATTTTGTCATTTTCTTGGGGAGTGGAAGGGAAGAAGAGGCAGATGCTATTTTCTAAGACTTTCAGGATGAAAAAATAGGAGAATGAGCCGGTCAAAGGAATTCCTTTGCTTGGTAGCACTATGCAGAAACAGGACTTGAATCTCTCCACTCAAACTTTCTCCCTATTAACTAGAGAGAAGAACAGTTTGGGATGACATTGACACACCCAAATTTATGAGCACTAATAAGCTGCATTAGCTTAATCAGTACATTATGTCTGAAAGGTAAGAGGGGACTTAATGATCATCAGGCATAACCTACTCCTTAATGTAGGAACTCCTTTTAATTACAGAATTCCTGTGAGATGGCCATTGGAAGCTCATTATTTCGTTGAATTTTCCATCCCATGGTAGCTTGTTTCACTTACTAAGAAAGTCATCCTTGCATTGAGCTAGGACATCCATTCATTAGTATTTGCTTTCTTCATTGGAATAATAATAACGTGTGATGAAACAATGATAATTATAATAATGATGATGAAAAATAACAAAAGGTTTTTCCTATATGCTAACCATGCAATAAAAATTTATATGTGTTTGTATTCTTACAGTCACAAAAATCATATATTACAGGCATTATGATTTGACCCCACTTTACAAAAAGAAGGACTAAAACAGAGTACTGGAGTGATGTGGAAGTTGCAGAACTCATAGATTGAGAAGTAAAATTAGAAGGCAGTTCTGTTTGATTGCAGAATACTAGAATTTGCATACTGGGCTCACATCTTAAATTGCTTCTAGATCCTTTTTTAATGTATTCAAAATACATTGTCTCCTCGCTCTTCTTTTTTCCAGGTTACACATCTGAGATAAATGTTTTTTAATTAGTGTAACTTTCAGTCAGCACATAATCATGTTAGATTTTATTTTAGAAGCTTCTGGCTTTCTGAACCTAGTAGATAGAAATTTGAGTTGGAATTAATACTGAAAATATGGATTGACAAGTGCAACATATAGAAGATTCTACAGACACACTTCGTCACTTTTCCAAAGTTTATGAATCTGCAGAGCTATTAAGGTAAAGATAATTGGCATCAGAATAATATAAAAGTCTAAAATTTTAAGGGAAGAAACCACATTTGAGAAGATCGCATTTTGGTTTTCAGATGCAACGGATTATTAGCCTGAAACATCAGCATTTTCTCTGAAAAACCAAGACCAGAACTTAATTTAAATGATTCACCTGCTCAACATGAGGACGTAGAACAATACCTTGCTGCATGTGCTGAAATTTTCGTGAATGTGCTCTAATCTCACACACCGTGGGTGCAAATGCATAGAACAAGAATCATGAGGATTCAAGAACTGCACTGTAAACGACAGAAGTAATGTTGCTAAGAGGAGCCCAGGCTTGCAGATTAGTCAGGAAGAGAAACAAAAACTAGGTGTGACTGTCTTTAGGTGGCCACGGAAAATCGAAGAGCAGGGAACCAGAGGACGTGCAGGCGTTATTCACAGGTAACAGTGGACTTAGGCTGAATGCATAAGCTTTGTCTGCTGAAGCCTTGAACTGAGACTCTGAGGTGAAATCTGATGCTGCTGCGGGGATTGTGCTGAACAGGAATGGAACTTTGAGAAAACTCCCGGGGCAGATGGGGAAGTAAACTTGCATTCTTTCGTTGAAGTCTTCCGCATTCCCCACAGCACCAAGGCCAGTGTCTAAAGAAACAGATAGATCTCCTTAAAAGGGGAAAACAGCAGCAGTAGTGGCAGAGTAATAAGATGATGTTACAGACAATAGAATAATAGTCAATTACATAAGGAGTCAAACGTGGACATAAGGCGAACTAGGGGCCTTTGCAGTTAGAAAAATGCTCTGCCCTTCCCTGACTTCCATGATTTTTCCCAGGTGCCTGCAGTGTTCATGGCAATGAGGATCTTAAAAAAAAAAAAAAAAAATATTTTGGGACAGGATGATGCCATGAAAAGTACAGTTTTAAATGTGAGATTTTTATTACAGTTCTGCTGAAGTTGTACAGTGTTTGAAGGAATATTCTATGATTTTATTTATACGTAATATAACTCCGTTAATGCAAAGTACACTTTAAAAATGTAAGAGAAAAAGAAAAGGTAAAACATCCTTTTCTTATTCTGTTTCTCCAATTTTCTAGTCCTTGTTTCAGAGAAAATTCTTTGGTATTTTTTCAATTTTTTTTTTATGGAATTACATTCACAGTTTTAAGAGAGGTGCTAATATAATTTCCTGATTTATCAAATATAGTTATTACCCTCTTCTATGCATTGAAGATGAATGTTTCACTCAGCTATAGTACTCCTACTTCACTTTGACTCAATTATTGGGTAATATTTCAATTGGTTATCATTATAGTTAATTTCTTTAAAAATCCTGAAGTCTTGTTTCAGTGCCACATACTGAAACAAGACTTCAGGATTTTTGTTTCATAAATTTAAATGATGCAGTGGGATGTCCCCTACTCAAAGATAGCATGCAAATTTATGAAGTATTTCATATAAAAATTCAGTCTTAAAAAAGAATGGAATTCTCACAAGTACTATAACATGGATGAATCCTGAGGGCATTAGACTAAGATATAAGTCAGATACAAGGGGTAATCAAAACTCAGTGTATGTTTAAATTTAAAAATAAATTGATTGTACTAAGCACACTGCCATTAATCCCTCTCAAAATAGTCTTCCTTGTTTTGAACACACTAATCCTATCTTTCTTGCCACTTCCCGAAGCAGTTCTGGAAGTTCTCGTTTGTGAATGTCTTTATGGGATGTGATCAAAAATATAGTGAATGCTGCTGCCGAGTTCCATTTAAGGAAATACTCAACATTTAAGGAAATACTCATAAAAGCATTAGAGTGCGTACTCATCTACTTTATTCACCAGATCCAGCACTGTGCAATTTCTGGTTCTTCCCCAAAGTCAAAATGAGCATCAAAAGTAAATGTTTTGAACTGATTCGTGGCATGGAGGCAGCCACCCCAGTGTGACTAAAGACAGTAACAAAGGAAATTTTCAGAATTGCTTCAGAAAGTGACAAGATTGTTTGGATAAATGTGTTCTGATTGAGGGGAAGTATTCTGAGCAGGATTCATGGCAATGTGTCTTTACTGCAATGCTTTAAAAAAATTAAACATTCACTCTATTTTCAGTCACATTTTGTAAGTGATATCTAAAATATAGTCAAATTTATGAAAACAGAAAGTAGAATACAGTTTGCCAGATATTAGGTAAAGGGAGAAATAGGACACTACTGCCCAGTGAGTATAGAGTTTTGGTTTGGAAAGATGATAGAGTTCTGGAGATGAATTGTGGACATGTTTGCTACTGTAGGTTGAACGAATGTCCCCTCCAAAAATGTTGAAATTTAATTGCCTTTGTCACAATAATAAAATATTGAACCTTTGGGAGATTATTGGGCCAGGAGAGTCCCACCATCATAGGTAGGGTTTATGACATTTTAAAAGGAGGATGTGTTTGACTTCTCTCTTAATCTCAATTTTCCTTCTCCCTTTCTCCTTGGGATCACATAGCAAGAAGGTCCTCATGAGATGTTGAATAGATCTTAGAATCCCCAGCCTTCTAAACCTTAAAAAATAAATTTCTGTGTATTATAAATTACCCAGTTTTAGGAATTTTGTTCTAGGAGCACAAAATGAACTAGGATGGTATGAATGTTCTTAATGCCACCTAACTGTACAATGTAAAACTGATTAAAGTGCTAAATTGCATGTTTTACAGGTGTTATAACATAAAAATACTAAAATATTACTTTATCATTCAGTTTTTGCTCATATCTCTTGACTTAATCCAAGTGAAAGTCATGTTTCTGCATGTCTTCTCTCATAGTTCCCCACTTGTTGTATTAGAACAACCCCATATACAAACTCTCGTAAAGTTATGTAGAAATAATGATCACAGACATCAGTACTGTTCCCAAATAGATTTTCCTCCTCTCTGCCTTCCATGCACATGGAGAGATGGAAATTTCAGGATCTGATGTAGTTGCTACAACCACATGGCTGGCTTTGGCCATGAACTTGAGTAGCTGCAAATTAAAGTAAGTCATGCTCAACTTTGAAGATTTAACTGAGAGTTATTGGCCCTCAGCTATAAAAACTGGCAAAATTTGAGATAGCTGCTTTAATTCTTTATGTTCTGAAATTTATGTTTAGTAGCAGGATTTTCTTCTTTCATCTTTTTGTGTAATGAGGACCCTTTCAAGAGAAAACTTCATGTCTTCCAGCAGATATTCAAACTTTCCTGTGTTGTGATTTCCTCATTTTTCTTTTTTTGTGTTTTCTCCTTCTAGAGCTCATATTTGTTGAATGTTAAATATCTTAGGTTGTTACCCCATGCCTCATATTCTATTTCATATTTTCTGTCTCTTTCCATTTTGTGGTCTATGTTTATCTGTTTTTTTCTTAATTTTAAAGAGAAAAAAGATAAAAATAACAAGGAAACAGAGATTCAAAACAGGTTATTAGGACAGTTACAATAATTAATACATTGAATATTGTTGTATTCATAGTAATTATTCAGTGTACAAAATATAGGCATGATATCTTGTCCAAACAATATTAACACAAACCTTTTCAATGAACTAAGAGAAACTAGCTGTATAGCTATCTTAACTATCTTGTGTATGCACATTTATTTTTTCTTTTTCCCTTTCTTCCTTTCCCCTTTCCCCCACCACAGTTTGTCTTTTCTTTTGAATAGTTTCTTCCCAGGGCACAATATCTACTGTACATTTTGGATCTTATTTACTCATTCAGTTTCTCACACTAGTGAGATAATATGATGTTTACATATATGGGTCTGATTTATTTCACTTATGAGCATGGTCTTGAGTTGCATCCATTTACCTGTAAAACTCTCCAGTTTATCCTTCTTTGTGGCTGAGTAGTACTCCATTATTAAAAAAAAAAAAACCTCATCTTTTTTATCCATTCCTTGGTTGATGGGCATTTGGGTTGTTTACAAGATTTAACTATTAAAATTGTGCTGCTATAAACATGGGTACACGTATATCACTGTGGTATAATTTTTTAAATTCTTCTGGGAAGATACCCAGAAGGAGAATAGCTGGGTCGAATGGGACCTCTAATCCTAGTTTTTTAAGGAATTTCCACACTGATGTCCACATTAGTTGCACCAGTGTACACTCTCACCAACAGTGGAGAAGGATTCCTTTATCCTCACAGCATCACCAGCGTTTGTTATCAGTTGATTTTTTGATGATAGAAATTCTTTTGGGAATGAGATGGAATCTCAGTGTTGTTTTAATTTGCATCTCTCAAATGACCAATGATGTTGAACATTTTTTCATATATTTATTTGCCATTTGTACTTCTTCATCTGAGAATTGTGTATTCATCTCGGATGCCCATTTTTGGATTGGGTCTTCAAATTTGGGAGGTCTGATTTTTTTCAATTCTTTATATGTTCTAGATATAAGTCCTTCATCTCTGGGACAACTGGCTATAACTTTTTCCCACTCTGTGGGTTGTCTTTTCACTCTGTTGGTGATTTCTTTTGTTGTGCAAAGGCTTTTTAATAAGGCGAGATCCCATTTATAGATTCTTTGTAGTATTTCCCTTGCAGTCTGCATTTTGTTCATGAAGTCTCTGCCTACACCTCTGTCTTCAAGATTTCTACCTATTTTCTCTTTCAGTAAATTTTGAGTTTCTATTTTAATATTTAGATCTTTGATCCATTTTGACTTTAGTTTAGTGCATGGTGATAGACATAGGTCTAGTTTTAGTCTTTGGCATATGAAAAGCCAGTTTTTCCAGCACCATTTATTAAAGAGGCTATCTTTCTTCCAGTGAACGTGTTTGGCTCCTTTGTCAAAGATAAGGTGGCTGAGTGTGTTTGCGGTTGCATCTGCATTTTCTATTCTGTTCCACTGATCCTTAGGCCTGTTTTTTTGCCAATACCATGCTGATTTCATCACAGTAGCTTTGTAATATAACTTCAGGTCTGTGACTGTGATGCCCCCGACTTGCCTTTGTTGCCCAGAATTTTTTTTTGCTAGGTCTTTTCTCATTACAAATGAATTTTAGGAATGTTCTCTAGATCTGTGAGGTATGCTAATGGTATTTTGACTGGTATTGTGTTAAATCTGTATAGCAGTTTTGGTAGTATGGCCATTTTCACTATGTTGGTTTTTCCCATCCAAGAGCAAGGGATAGCTTTCCATTTTCTGATATGCTCTTTGATCTCTTTTTTTAGGGAACTATTATTTTCACTGTACAGATCTTACCTTCGTTAGATTGATTTCTAAGTATTTCTTTTTTTTTTTTAGATGCTATTCTGAAGGGTGTCCTTTCCCTAATTTCTTTCTCTGTGAGTTTGTTTCTTGTGTACAAGAATGCTATTGACTTTTGAGTATTGACTTTGTATCCTGCCATACTACTGAATTTGGATATTAAATCTATAGGTTTTTTGGTGGAGTTTTTGGGGTCTTCTAGGTAGAGTATCATTTCACCTGCAAATAATAATAATTTAACTTCTTCCTTTCCTATCTTTATTTCTTTCATTTCTTTCTCTTGTCTAATTACTCTGGATAGTGTTTCCAGAACTATATTGAATAGGAGTGGTGATAATGAACAACTTTGTCTTGTTCCTCATTTTAGAGTGAAAGTTTCAGTTTTTGACCATTTAATATGATTTTAGCTGTTGGTTTGTCATAGATGGCTTTTATAAGATTGAGGTAAAGACCACCTATTCCAATTTTCTGTAGGATTTTTATCATGAATGGGTGTTGGACTTTGTCAAATGTTTTTTCTGGGTTTATTGAGATGATCATGTGATTTTTGTCTTTTGTTCTGTTAATATGGTATATTATATTTATTGATTTGTGTAAGTCGAACCATCCCTGCATCCCTGGGGTATAATCTTCTTGATGATTTGCTGCATTCTATTTCCCCATATCTTATTAAGGATTTTTGCATCTATGTTCATTAGGGAGGTTGACCTATAGTTTTCTTTTTTGGTTGGGAACTTTTCTGATTTTGGAATCAGGGTAATACTTGCTTCCAGGAATGATGTTGGAAATACTGCTTCCCTTTCAATTTCTTTAAATTTCCAGCATCATTGGCATTAGCTCTTCTTTAAATTTCTTGTAGAATTCAATGGTGAATCTGTCAGGGCCTGGGCTTTTCTTTATTGGTAAACTTTAATTATATTTTCAATTTCATTGGCTGATATTGGTTTATTTAGAATTTTTATATCTTCTTGATTTAGTTTTGGCAATTAATATGCGTGTAGGAATCTGTCCATTTCTTCTGTGTTTTCCATCTTATTAGAATATAGATTCTCTGGGCCGGTGAGATGGCTCAGCGGCATAAGCGCCTGCCTTGCAAGCGCGAGGGCCCGAGTTCGACTCCCGGAACCCACATACGAAAAAGGGGCCGGTGATATTGCTCAGCGGCACGGGTGCCTGTTGGCGTGCGAGGTCCTGAGGTCGACCCCCAGGTACCCACAAAAAAAAAAAACGTAGAATATAGATTCTCATAGTAGGTATTGATGATAGCCTGGATTTCTGTGGGATCCATTGTGATTTCCCCTTTTTCATTCCTAATCACCTGAATTTGTGTTTTTTCTTTCCTCTTTTTGATGAGGTTGGCTAATGATTTATCAACTTTATTTATTCTTTCAAAGAACAAACTTTTCAATTCATTGATTCTTTGTATTGTTTTCTTAGTCTCTATTGCATTAATTTCTGCTTTTATCTTTATAATTTCCTCCCTCATTTGAGCTTTGGGTTTGATTTGTTCTTCTTCTAGAAGTTTGAGGTTCAACATTAGGTTGTTTATTTGAGCTTGTTCTGTTTTCCTGATGTGTGAGTTCATCGCTATAAATTTCCCTCATGGGACTACTTTCATTGAGTCCTGTAAGTCTCAGTATGTTGTATCAGCATTATCATTTAATTGTATGTACTGTTTAATTTTGTCTTTAATTTCCTCTGTGACCCATTGGTTATTCAGAAGGGTGTTGTTTAATTTCCATGTGTTAATGTAGTTTTTGTGATTTCCTTTGTTGTTGATTTCCAGTTTCATTGCACTAGGGTCGGATAGTATGCATGGGATGATTTCAGTTGCTCTACATTTACTTAAACATGTTTTGTCAGCTAATATATGGTCTATTTTGGAGAATGTCCCATGTGCAACTGAGAAGAATGTGTATTCTGATATTTTGGGGTGGAACATCCTGTAGACATCTACCAAGTCCATTTGTTCATAGGCTTGGTTTAATTCTAATATTTCTTCATTGATTTTTTGTCTAGTTGATATATCTATTTGTGAGAGTGGGGTATTAAGGTACCCCACTACAATTGTGTTAGTGTTTATTTGGTTTTTCATGTCTGTTAATATTTGTTTTATGTGGTTGGGTGAACCTGTGTTTGGTGCATAAATATTTATGTTTGTTATCTCTTCTTCTTGGAGTTTTCCCTTAACAAGTATGTAGTGACCTTTGTCTCTTTTGATCAGTTTTGGCTTAAAGTTTGCATTGTCTGCAAATAGAATAGCTACCCCTGCCTTTTTCTGGGTTCCTGTGGAGTGCAGAATAGTTTTCCATCCTTTGACTTTTAGTCTATGAATTTCTTTTTGGGTTAAATGTGTTTCTTGAATGCAGCATATTGTTGGATCTTGCTTCTTGATCCATTCTGCCAGTCTGTTTCTTTTGATTGGTGAATTGAGACCATTTACATCGATGGTTATAACTGATATGTATTGGCTTTTCTTTTTCATGTTGTTTTCCTGTTGTTTGTTCCCTGTCTTTCTCCTTTGTTTAACCACTTGCCCCACCTGACAGTTCCTTTCTATTGCTATTCATGTGTTTGTGGTCTTTGTTATGTCCTAGTATGTCCTTCAGAGCATTCTGTAGAGCTGATTTTGTGGTCATAAATTTCTTCAGTTGTTCTTTGTCATGGAAGTATCTTATTTCTCCATCAATTTTGAAAGATAGTTTTACGGGGTACATCAATCTGGGTCGAAGATTGTTTTCCTTTAGTGCTTGAAATACCTTACTCCAAGCTCTCCTTGATTTGAGGGCTTGTGTTGAGATGTCTGCTGTGATTCTGATGGGCTTTCCTTTATAGGTGATAAGTTTCTTTTCTCTAGCTTCTTTTAATATTTTGTTATTGTGTTGAATTTCTGGAATCTTATTATATGCCTTGGTGTAGATTTGTTTTGGTCATGGCTATTTGGAGTTCTATATGATTCATTTACTTGTATGTCAAATTTTCTATCTATGTTTGGGAAGTTTTCTGGCATTATTTCTATGAAGAGGTTTTTAATGGCTTTTGCATGGTCTCCAATTTTCTCACTTTTTCCAATCAATCTTATGTTGTTCTTCTTTGCTTCATCCTGAAGCTGTTGGATTGATTTTTTGTGGTGTTTTGCAATTTTTAAGATATCTTTCTTTTCCTGGTCACTAGTCACATTCCTGCCTTCTAGATCTGACATTCTATCCTCACCTTCATTCAATCTGCTGCATGTAATTTCAGTGGAGATTCTAATCTCCTGCATTTTGTTTGGATCTGTTTCATTGATTCCATTTCTTGTCTATGTTTGGCATTCATAGTTTCCATCATTTTCCTGAGCTCCTCTGTTTGTTTATCTCTGTCTGCTTTATTGTCTTTTATTTTGATAGTCATTTGCTTTTGCACTGATTTCCTCTATCTCTTTGTGTTCTGGACTTGTCCTGGGTAGGGTGGGTGTTTCGGATTGCATTTTGCTTCTTCATCTTGTCATTTTCTATTTTCTATTTTATTTTGTTTTCTTTGTTGATGTTTGTAGATTTCTTATGTTAGATAGCATTATAATTGGTGTCGAGGCATTCCTAGGAGGTGTTTGTTCCTCCGTATGTCTTCTAGATGTATATGGTTCTTGTTCTTTATGTCTATCCCTAGACCTTTCTTCCCAATATATTAAGACTGAGGAGTTGTTATCTATTTGACTTAGGGCCCATTCCTTTGGTAGTGGACTATGGTGGTGGTTACAACCCCTTACAATTGCAGTGTTGTCACTCCTCCCACCAGCCATGCCATTCTGGGTTGATGGAGGAAGGGAGGAGCTGAACTCAAACTCCTCTCATCAGCTGCACCATCCCAGGGCAATGGAGGAAGGGAGGAGCACAAACTTAGAATCATTTCGCAGGCCATGCCATCCCCAGGCAATATAGGAAGGGAGGACTGTGAAGATTGCAAACTCACAGTCCTCTTGCCAGCTGTGCTGTTCTGGGACAATGGAAGAAAAGAGGAGCAGAACTCAGACTCCTCTCCCTGGCACCAGCATCCTGGGGCAATGCTGATCTATGTTTATCTTGAGTGCCTTCATTTTATCTTAATATCCTTCAAATCTCTCTGAGAATACTAATTCAATTTTTTTTTAGTTTTATTTTTTTTTACTTTTATGAGTTATTTCAATTTCTACTGGAATTGTTTTATTTGTTCAATTCACCCCTCTAAAGCTGCTGTTTTTATCTAAATGCTTCAGTGACTATAAACTATTTGTGTATATTTATTTATTTATTTATTTATTTATTATTTTTTTTTTTTGTGGGTACCGGGGGTCGACCTCAGGACCTCGCACACCAGCAGGCGCCTGTGCCGCTGAGCGATATCACCGGCCCTTTTCTCGTATGTGGGTTCCGGGAGTTGAACTCGGGCCCTCGCGCTTGCCAGGCAGGCGCTTACACCGCTGAGCCATCTCACCGGCCCTATTTGTGTAAATTTAAAATGGGAAGTATTGATTTGACTTTTCCAAGTGGTGGATTGGATTATCTCAGCCCCTTAATATGTAAGCTTGTTTTCCCTGCAAAATTTTTTTCCTCAGTCTGGAAGCTGGCCTAGTCAACTGACCACTTAAATCTCTAAAGAGTCAGGCTTTTGTTAAGGGATTACCAAAATAGGAAAAAATGATTCCAAGGTGCCATTACTCATGTAATATTTCTAATTGTCCCCAATCATTCCATTACTCCCAGTATGTAGGACTCATTTTTGTCATGATGATTACTGTTATTTTAGTTTGTTTTATTTACCTTGAATCCATGTGAAGTTTCTTGTACACTTGTTAGATCTAAGAAAGTGGGTGAGAAAGATGATTAAAGAAGGAATTTTTTTCCATGTTCTAGACTGAATTTTAAACAGATCCTCTTTTCCATGCATCTGCTAATATCAGCCCCCATTCATAATCCTATTCTCCATACCTAAGAATGTTATTCCTTTGGAATTTTTTCTGGAAGATCAGCTCCTTCCTTTCCTGTCATCAGTTTCTCCATTAATTTTAAAGTTCAGATTCCTCAACCATCTTTGCTCCAATACATCTCTCCTATTCTTGTTTCATCTCTCAATAATTTGAAATCTAACATGGGCTGATGGACCTTCTATTCTCTTTCCTGTCAGGGTTTATGGGTTAAATTCTGCTTTTACTTTCTTATTTTAATGAGAAGTGGAAGCAAAACAGGCCCTTGATCATCATATTAATCAGAGATCTCTTGGACTCTTGCAAACGTAAGACTCCATTGCAGTTTGTGTATCTGCACTGTCCCCATTGTGTTTTCTTTTTTTTTTTTTTTGTGGGTACTGACCTCGGGACTTCACCTGCCAGCAGGCGCCAGTGCTACTGAGTGATATTACCTGCCCCTTTTTTCGTATGTGGGTTCTGGGAGTCGAACTCGGGCCCTTGCTCTTGCTGGGCAGGTGCTTATGCCGCTGAGCCATCTCACTGGCCCCCCCATTGTATTTTCAATGAGGGTCTTGGATGATGAATTTGGATGGCCAGAATACAGGTGGACATTTCAGTGTTTCCTGCTCACAAAGCAAATAACAAATTTAATGTTGTTTAAGATGTTTGAAAATAAGGTCATGGGAAAATGGAAGATAGACAAAAGTTAAGTTTTACTTTAGTCCTTTCTTTTGCCTTAACTTTTTATTTACTTTTTTCCCCAACACGAACCTTGGAAGAAGCCAGGTAGGACCACCTGAAATTCCATTATTAAGCTAGATGTTCTGCTTTTAAATATACCTTATTTCAATAACTTAGTTGAAAAAAGAATAAAACCTAAATATTAGTAGTATTATCGGTAGGAGAAAAAATAAAACATTCTACTAGGTTCTCTGGTTGCATTTTAGAAGTGCTATCTCAAAGAATCACAAACTCAGATTTTATTAACATCATTTCTGGCTTCCATCAGTATTTCCTAAATAGTATTCTTCAGTTCTTATAACAACGTATATGATGCTCTTTAAGTTTTCATAAGTGGTTTTAAGTGATTAATTGATGCTGAAATCTGTCTTCTTTGGGGTATAAAATTCCTGCTCAAAATGTCCAGAAAAGACTGCAGCATAATTTGAGAATATACCCAGGGTCCCCTCATCCAAAATCTTTTAGTACCTTACCTTGCTCTTGTCCTCCTTAAATTCCTGGAATCTTTTGGGTGTAGTATTATTGCTGTCAGGTACTTCAGCACCTCTGATATCCCACTTGGATCTTCTCACTGAAATCAGCTGTGACTGCCTTAGTAACAGTTATATGTTAAGGCCTCTTGAATGTACATTTTTTTTCTTTCTTTAAATTTTCATTTAGATCTTCAGTGTGGAAAGAGAGAAAAAGGCACAAAAGGGTTCTCTCTCCAACCACTGCTATATGCATCAGAGTAGAACACTAGAGTATTTTCAAGGAGAACAGTTGGGCAAGCACAAGAAATTGTACTGCAATGTATGTGAAGTGCTGGAAATTCCCAAAACATGGACAAATAGTTGGGAAAAGTCTATTGAAAGCTGCCAGCTGACCAATAGAGATAAGAACTAGTGTTCACAACTGGGCTTTTATATAGTGATATAGTACTTCATAAAATAGAGAAAACATTTCAAGCTGAAATTTAAATCTCATTCTACTTATCCATTAAAATCAAAGAAGAATGGCACATCAAAAATCCAGTAGACATATACTATATAATGAATTATGCTAAATATTATGGAAAATATAATAGTGACCACCCTTCAAGAAACCTGTATATGGTAGATATAAGCACACTTGCAGTGAAAAAAATGGAAGACAATAAAAATTTGACACTATTTTATAGGTGGCAGCATAAATTCTTTATGACTGAAAGGATACAATGTATTTGTGGCTATAGTTAATTTTTTTTCTATACCTTGGCCATAATCAAGGCCACCCTTATTCCCACAGGGGAACACATAGAAGATAAAGTATGACAAGGACAGTTTTCTAGTCAGCTCTCTTATTGCTTAGGGCAGGGAATAAGATAGTTTCTCTTAGTTGGAAGTCTGCTGAGTTTGGATGGAAAAGAAGTCCCTGTTAATAACTCTGGGTTGCCTGTAAAAGGAGAATACCCCCTGAATACAAATATTTTAAATTATGCCAGCTGGCAAGTCACCTAACACAATTCCAAAGCCAAATCTTTGTAGTGATTTTCTTCCAGGAAATCTTGAAGATGCTGTTCTAATCCTTTAGTCCTCTTTAAAAACTACCAGGAGCCATAGGCTATTGCTGATTCTTTGGCACACCTCTGAATGTTTCTTTAGACAACTTTGACTTTTAAAAGTTCTGTTCATTGGGCCGGTGAGATAGCTCAGCGGCATAAGCGCCTGCCTGGCAAGCACGAGGTCCTGAGTTCGACTTCCATTACCCACATATGAAGAAAAGGGCCGGTGATATCGCTCAGTAGCACGGGCTCCTGCTGGCGTGCGAGGTCCTGAGTTTGACCCCCAGTACCCACAAAAAAAAAAATTCTGTTCATTAATGTGTTGGGTTATACACCTACAGTATATGACATTTACAATAGAGTCTCCCATTTAGGCATCTTGCCAAAAGAAAGGTCATCCTGTGATTAATGTCACTCATTTCATTGGAAAGAACATGCCAAGCTACCACTAGGTACAGCTTAGTTATTCTAATCAGCAGAGCTGTTGCTTTTTCTATTGTCATTGACTTCAGTGTTCTGAAATTTCAATAAATTCCTTCATTTCTAGCTGGCTAATCCACAGAGTGATAGAAAGAAATGTGTCCTTGAAGCAAAGACATACAACACAGGTAAAGTTTTCAAACATGGACAAGGTCAAATGGCACCTGCTTGGTTTTGAATTGGAATGGTGGAAGAACTGTGAAGGAAGTAGGCTACTTGTAGGACTGTAAGCCTGTGTACTGCACAACATTTAGAGGTGACATTTACAAGACTACAGTGTGTAGAAATCTCTGGAGGTCATATGCTTTGGCTAAAACCAACAAAACTAATGCTATGTATTTAGGGAAATGTATATTCCCATTGATACATAAAACAGAAATTTGTATCAAATATTAGGGCACTACCATGTTAGTAACCTAAGAAACTGTGTAACTTGTAAGAAATTTACAAAAGAAAAGTAAAAATTTAAACATCTGTTTCATCCCATCCAAATTTACAAAAGAACAGTAAAAATCTAAATGTCTGCTTCATCCCATCCATGGAAATAAAATATAAATTATTACTAATTTATTAAAGATACAATAGGCACACATTATGTGCAATTTATTATAATGAATATTATGGAAAATTCTATGATGAGTTAGGCAGTATCCTCAAAGAAACTAGGGATCTGGAAGAAAAAAAAAGAAAAGTAACCATTTGATAGAGTTATATAAAAGCAGAAAATGGAAAATGTGAGTTAACAAGAGGATATCTAGCCTTGGAATTATAAAATAGAACTACAGGTTTAGTGGCATAGACCACACGTGATGTGTAACAGCATTATAATTTATGATAACTATCATTGTGTTTTCAGGCTATTCAAATTTCCTTAGATAGACATGTCTGTTTTTATGTCTTCAGATATAAGTTGTGTGCCTTTAGACAAATAGAACCCTGATCTAGTATAACTGTGAACACAGTGCATGGTTTAAATATGGACAGATTATGATAAAAAATTTAAAAAGATGAACAAGAGATGAAGAGAGAGAAATAAAGGAAGAAAAAAAGAAAGAAATGATGAAAGCACAGGCTATGTGGTAAAGAACTAATTATTATCTGAGGGTTATTGTCACAAACATAAAAAGTTCATTGATTTATTAAATATAATTTATTTAAACTTTTAGTATCAAATACAATGATGCTTCTTTGGATCCAAAGCTAATTTTAATCTCTGGCATTGTCATTAATGTTTTTAAATTTCATGTAATATAAGCTTCAGTGTGGGATTTCCTTATGCCTGATAAATGTCACGGTGACAGTTCTATGAAATTCTCCCCTAAGCAAAATAAATTTTTGAAATAAAAAATTGGAAAATAGATTCCTGATTAACTTATGTGGTCATTGTTCTTCCAATTAACAGAAATCTTCCCTTATTTGGGAGCATAATATATGAAACACACACAAAAATAGAGAATGAGTTTTCTTAAATATATTTAGACATTTGTATATCAGAAAAAATAAATGAAGTACAAATCCTGCTTTAATTGGCAAATAACTACCCTGCACTCAATCCTTTCGTCCTCTCTTCAGGAGTGCTCCAGAATTTGGTTCAGTCTGGAATCATGTTCCGCTACAGTAGCTTCCAGAGCGAGCCAATTATCTGTGAAGGTTTCTTCTTGGATGCCCTCAGTTAGCTCTGTTCATTCAACAGAAAACTCATGGTACTGAATTCATTCTAAATGACAGGCAGAAAAATCTGTACTATTTGAATGGCAACTTAAATACACAATGCAAGGTATTTGATTTAACTTAAATTAATTTAATTGAGGTGTCTAAGCCCTAACACAGATGTTTAGTGTTTCAGGTGATATATGTTTGATATATAGAAGTGTGTGTGTGTGTGTGTGTGTGAGTGTGTAAGTGTGTATGTGTGATAGAGGAAGGCAGAATCTAATATTCCTGTGTCTTCACAATGAAAGTTTTGTTGCTTTCTTTTATAAAATTGAGGGAAAAAACGAACACATTAATTTGTATGAAGTTGTAAAATGTGATAAAAGCGATGTTTAATTATAATTTATATTATATATTTTCAATACTGTTTCTTATAATAAGATTATAAGGACGAGCCCTGTCTTCACAATCCTATTGTATCTATGTTTAGACCATCCACCAACCACTAACAAGATCACAATAAATTTAACAAACAATTGTTTCTCTCCCATAGTGATTCGGTCACTCAAAGAAGCTGCCAGTCTTATGTCAAGCCAAACCGGATCATGTCTATCATGCCTGCTTAGATTTGTGCTGGATACAGTAAAAGATATGAAAACTTAGGGCATGATTCTACCCTTTGAGAAAGTTTTCCAGGGTTTGCATTTACTTTCTCAGGAAACCCAACCAAGTCTTCACTGAAGCACATACATTAACATGAGAATATTAGAATGACTAACACTCACATGGAAATGTAAAGCAACAGAATACAACTGAGAAGACCACATCAGCATTCATCATTTGATTTCACTCTGGAGGAAGAAAATATTTCCACTATTGAAGCTGCACTTTGGGTAGCAGAAAAGGAGAGAGAGGTGTTATTTAGTAGGAAAAACAACTGTGTTCCAGAAGTGGTAAAGAATTGGGGAATGGAAGGGAAAATGTGAAGCAAAACATGGAGGGGAATAATGTACTCAAGTATTTACCTCAAACTTGAACTATGTTTCCCCTACAATAAAATTCCAAGGAATCCCAACTAACCTTCTTTCAACATAATCTCTTGAGCAGTAGCTGAGACATATTTTTTTATTCACAGGTAATTTCTTTGATATTTTGGGGCAATGTCTTCAATCCTCTTTATCTGCTCTTTCTTATCCCATAAATGAGTAACAGATACGACAAAAATATGTTGCCAATTCTTGTTGAAAACAGGCAAAGGATCTATTCCATTTTGTGCTGCTAAAATAAAATATCCGAGTCTCAGTATTTTGCAAATAGAGAGGTTGCTTTGGCTCATGCTTCTCATGCCTGAAGCATCCACAGAGCTCAGTGCTGACCTCCTGTCACGGGAGCCATGGCTGTGTCATGTTATGGCAGGGAAGCAGAAAGAGAAATAACCAGCGGTGGATAACAGATGTATGTAAGCGAGGAAACAAGAGCCTGAGGAGGGGCCAAGCCAGCTCTTTTTATAACAACCCTTTCTTAGGGGAACTAGTCCACTTCTACCAGATACGATCCATTCCCAAGAAATAACATCAACTCATTCAGGTACAGAGAGCCCCCGAGACCTGACTACTTTCCCTTAGATTCCTCCTGGTAAAGATTCTACAGCCTCCACACGGTCACACAGGGGACCTAGTTTTTAGCACATGCACCTTTGGGGGCAAACCATATAGAAATCATAGCAGCAACCAATGCCTAAAACTTGGGAATGTGTTGGGAAAGATAATGTCTGAAAATTCAAAGTAAAAATAAAGAAATTCTTACTAAACTTTTAGTTTTAGAGAAATACACTTCTCAATCAACAGAAACTAAAGAAAAACAAGGAAACTTGAAGTAGAAGTGGCAGACGATGAAGAGATAGATTCCAAAAATGTCCTAAAGGACATTTGCAGTGAATGTTTAGCAATTTCTGTTGCTAATGGGCAGGTAGCCATCAACAGCAGCCAGCTGGTAAGGAAGTGGCACTGAGCATTGCAACGGGATAGATGAAGTTAAGAAATTACTTTTAATAGTGTTGACTTCATCATAAAAGATTTGAGTTGAAATCAAGACATAAACCTTGGCTTCCATAAACTTCATCCTATAATTTTATACTAAATACTGGAGCATGAGGATTCTTCAGTATGGTAAAATTGAAAAATATACCTGTGATTTCCTATGCATCTGTAATGGTGATTTTAGAATTTGTTTTCAGACTGGCTTAAATTGTTTTCTGTCTTTTTATGCTGATTAATCATCCATAGTCCATCTAAATATGTATATAGTGATATGCACAAGTTTTATGTGATAATTCCACCATCCTTAACGAGCCAGTAATCTAGTAGATGAGATAAAACATATAAATACAAATATATATATATATATATTTCAGGGAAGCTGTATTCCCATCATGTAGAATTTGCATTTTCTTGTCACTGTGCCATAAATAAGTGCTCTCTCAGAACACAAGATACTGTTGGTCACAAAGGGGCCTGGTCGGCTTTTTACCAACACTCTAATTTGCCTGTACAGAAGTGGGAGTGCAGGATCCTTGCTTCCTCCAGACTCGGTCTTCTACCAGGAAACATTGTATCATCACGAGCAGAACTAGCTTTAAATTGTTCTTAACCTGTGAAAGTTGTGCGCGTTTTCTCTCCCTCCCTCCCTCTCTCTTTCTCTCTCTCTGTCTCTCTCTCTCTCACACACAGCTATGGATAGTTGATTGAGAAGGCACGATTTGACAAACAGCTTGAGTTGACACTTGTTTGCTGAGGGATACCAACTAAATACAATTTGTGGGTGTTTCCAAGAGCAAGCAAAATATCACATCTTCAAAATGCCATGTTAATGCACCTTCTAGGAAGTATAATTCAAGGCTTTGGGTGTCAAGTGCTTAAAATATATTTAATCATCAATAAATGAATCAGAGCATTCAGTCTTCCTCTCAGATAGGACCTCACTTGGTATATTTAAAGTGGTTTTCCTTCACCGTCCCACATATATTCCCTCTTACCCTTCCCCCCTTCTTTATTAATTTGAATCTAGGTTTCGAAGACATTAGAGTTAAAACCCAAGAAGCTTTATTGAGGTTGGATCTTTAAAAGGTCAGCTACTTGGGTATTTTAAGATTTTAATTGTTTTTGAAATTTGTTTTTTAAAAACATTTCTTTTTCTACTGGTATACCTTCAAACATGATTGGAAGTAGCACAACTTCCACAATTGGAAGTAACAAGGGCTACTGAAAAAAACACATATGGCAATGAATATTGCAACCTGGCATCACAAAATGAAAAATAGTTTTGTATTCTGAGAAGTATGGCAAGTAGGTTTTCTAGGGAATAAGTCTAAAGGTAACATTTATACATCGTATAGAAAAGAGTGGATTATTTATTTATTTATTTACTTACTTAAAACCTTGTTACTGAGCACTTACTCTGTCATGGACACTGTGCTGTGTGTTATTTACTAAGAGTAATCTGTTTTTGTATGTGGACAAATTTTTGAGGTGCCTTATAATGCAAAGCATTGCAGCACACAAAGTGCAGACATTCTTTCCAATCATGTGTGAGGACTAGCAGTATTTTAAAATAATGACCTACTAAACACAAGTATAAGTGTGGAATTCCCACATGGCAATGGTGGCTGGCAAAGGCAATTAAGAGGGTAAAATCATGGTAGTAGTTAGCACTTGATAGTAAGAGAGGCAATTTCAAGATGGCAGCTTTGCCTCCTCTGATAATTAATAAATAAATATTGACATTAATTTAGCACTTTCCGTCTTCAAAGCACTTTACAATTATTAATTAGTCCTCTTAGGACTATTTGAAATATAACTTCTGAAGTTTGCATTTAAATAGAATTTTCATGATGGTGTTCTCATCATACTGGTGTTTTCTTGGCTTCAAGCACAACAATTAAAAAAAAAAAACTCAGAATTTACTTTTTCCCAAAATTCAAGATAGTACGATGAATATAACTAAAGAGACATTCAGGAAAGATAATTTGAGAAGAGTAAAGAGTCAGCAGGGCTACATTTGCACATTGTCATGGGCCAAGATCTTAGTTCGATTATAGTAACAGCTTCCAGCCAGGGTGACAAAATTTCAGGTTGTCAGTTGAACCCGTTTTTGCACCCAAACCTTTGCACAGGAACTTGCATTCATACTGCTGGCAGTATATCCTCTTGCCTATTAATTCTTGTGCACCTCACTTTCATTTTTTTAAATTAGGAAACATTTCCCAAAGCCTAGAGTTTTTGTTACCATTCTATTAATGTTCACGAAGTTCCTCATTAGGAAGTGAAAAAATAAAAATGTAGATATTTATTTCATAACTTATGGACTAACAAGACCAAAAATTTATCAGATCAATAAACATAGAGTATAGCAAGTTTTAAACTAATATACTTTATTTTTCTGAGTAGTCTCTGGCTTACAGTAAATTGAAAGTTCAGACTTCTCACATACGCTGCCCATGCCCACTTTCATTCCATGTTTCCCCCATTTTTATCATTTTGCATGGTGTGGTACATTTTTAGAATTGGTGAGGTGGTAGCAATACATTGCTATTAACTAAAGCCTGTAATTTCCATTAGGATCCACTTTTCATTTAGTACATTTGATGCATGTTGACAACTGTGTGGTTACATGTAATGACGTATAGCCTGTGTTGCAATATCATACAGAATAGTTCCTCCTGTGATGTATTTATGTATGTCAGCTAATTAGAGCTTGACTTCACTGTGACCACTCACCTTCATCCCAGACAGTGCTGCCTTTCAAGGAGGTTGTGACCCTTTGGCTATGTCTCCTCAGCTCCGCTGAACTCTGTCTCCAGAGAAAAACATTTCAGTCAACCCGACTTGAAGAAAAAACTGTGGAATGAGTCTCAGTGTCAGAGGGAGGATGTGTGCGTCTAACTCCATTTGACTCATAAGAGGCCTTTCCAAATGCACGTGCCCGTCATGCACTTGTCCATTAGGGAGAAAGCTGGAACCTTCTTTGCGTTTATCTTGTAGCCCGCACTGTCCAGGATCACCACAGGATCCAGAGAACACATACTCTATACGAGAAGCCATAAATAGTTCTACTATTAGGGGAAGATCACCTCTTTGATTGGATATGATAGCTTGCAACTTTCTTAAACCAAGCAAATATGTTGGTTTCTGTACATGTGGTTTTGTTTTAAAGAACCGCGGGTGTTCGTGGAGCCCAGCCCTGCACTTAGTGTACAGAGACACTTTAGCACATCTTACTGCATCCCCTATCAACATGGGCACAAAATAGTATTGTGTTTTTATGTCCACATCCATCTCCCCAGATACATTGATAGTTATATAATGGAAATTGCCTATAATTTTTATTTACTCTGCATTTCCCAGTGCCTTTAACATTGTCTGCTGCATAACAGTTATTGAACGAATTTAAAACATGAAAATAAAAAAAATTAGGAAAAAGATTTAGAGAGAATAAGTAAAAGTAAAAAATAAATGCTCTGTAGCATTTCACAAAGATGGTTTAAAAAAAAATTCTTGCTTAATGCCCAATCATCCTTCCTAATGAATGTGTAATGGCACAGAAAAGATGAAAGAAGAGAAGGTATGCTATGCCTCGCAATACACCACAAAATTCTGTTCAGAATATTACATGTGGCTCAAAAGCAGCCCTCTTTTGTCCTTGAAGAAATCCTCTAAATTCTACATGAGATCAACAAGGATAAAGACGTTAGTATCGGTAAAGGTGATCTGCCATTTTCCCCAGAGAGGAGACCTACCTCAGCCTCCTGAGAGCTGGGATTATATATATAGGCATGCATCACCATGCCAGGCTCAACCCATTATTAAAAAACCTCAAGTCTATCCACAGATTCATGGCTCCCTGGAGAATCAACCATAAAGGGATCCTGCTTCCTTTCATCGTTCTCTAGAAAGCTCTGCCTGTTACCCTCCCATATCTGCTTTGGATGCCTTTTTCAGAGCCTCATTAGCATGTAGCACTCTCTTTTTCTTATCTGACCACCTTGTCATTACCTGGATGCTTGCTCATCTTCTCCACCAAGCTTTAGGCTACCTATGACAAGAAGCCTGTTTGCATTGTTTACTACTTCATTTCTTGTGTTTAGTTTCACGTCTAGAAAATAATATGTAGCGAGAGGAAAGAAGGAGCACAAGGATGATAAGTAAATCTCATATCTAGAAATAATAAACTTTCTCTTTAAAAAAAATTCCTGGTGCATTCAGGTTTAAGTGTTTCTCCTTAAATCCTGCCTAATAAGTGAGACCTGAGATGTTCAGAAAAAAACAAAAGCCTACTTAGCAAGGGATACTAGTTAACCCACAGATCCCTTAAACCACCTTCCACTATGGTCAGCTTTGATTTTTCCATTCACTCTGTCTGACTTGTGTGAGGGGACAGGGCACTAACTGACCTCAGCTCTAATTTACTGCTGTGTTCCATGGGTTACTTGATTGCCGTAGCTCAGTGTGGAGATGGTCCCAGCCCTCACAAATGACAGTGCATTGAGTTGATACGTATTGTGTTTCCTTCATGCCTTTTCCTCAGTGGACTCATGCCTCGAGACATGACTGGTTTTGTGTCTTTTCCATCACATGAGTTTAACTGACATGTACCCTGTGGGGTTTATTATTACCACATACAAGTAGTCTCCTCCCACTTATTAGACATCTCTTTGGCTTTATTTCTATTATGCATGTGTCTTATTGTTCTCATCCACTGAAAGCATGCCATACCTTGCTATATTATGTCTTCCAATGGTTAGTGTATTACATGGAACAAAAGAGGTGCTCAATATGTTTCAAAACGGTGAATAAGTGATAAACAGAATTTTCTTACTACAAATATAAATATTTCTTTGTACTTGAATTCATCTATACTATCTCCAGTCCTCTATGATTCTGTCATTTGTGTTAAGAATTTAAGATACTCCAGAAAGAGTTGTTAAAAATGAGCAGTTATATTTGTATGTGTATCATTCTTGTTTTCACTGAGCGAATAAATAAATAAAAAGTTTGTCTAAGTCCTCTTTATGCTGCATACCAACTTCTCAGAGTACAAATATCCCTTGCAAGCCATATACCTGCCAGTGCACCTGTCACCACTATGCATTATCTAGGAGGTCACCATCCTCATCGGTGTCCCAAATGGCATCTCAGAATCAGAAATGTCAAAAACAAAAAGCACCAGATTCAAGAGATTTAAAGGCAAATTATCAGGAGTTGGACTGGAGCCCCACACCATACAGGGTATAAGGTCAGGGCTTAACTGTTTTTCCATTTTATTGTTCAGGGACAACAGAACTTGATGCATGAGACGCCAGCACCATAAACCGCCTACCAAGGTGCCATTTCATCACGTATGGTTGCAAGTTGAGCACTGACCACACAATTTAAACCGACAGCAGCAGGGCCCTGGTGTGGATGTGAGAAGCGATGTCACACACAACATCTTTTTCCTAATTATTAGGACCTGGACAGGTGGCAGGAAGGGAATGAGGGGCGGGGGTAAAGACTAGGGAGGGGCGGGAGGCACAGTGACATTTCCCATCTCAGGAGTACAAGATTCATTACTTCTGATGAAAAGTCACCAGGCTGCCGTGAGTCCTGACATACTCCGTGACAGGAGAAAGTGACATGGCCATTTGACATTCAGGGCTAGAAGGTTGCTGGTCTGTAATCACTAGTTAAAATTGAATCTTGTACATTGCACCCTGCCAGCACAGCTCAACTCTTGATAATTATTTGGATGCTACTGTATTTGGATTTTATTTCCTCAGCAGAGAGGGGAAGTTGGATTTATAGTTTACTGCTGGGTTAAGATTGGAACAGGCTAGATCTTTTTTATGGTTAATATGGCAGAGCCAAATAAATCTGGAGATGTTTTTGTCCCCATTTTAATTCTAAACCACTTGGAGGTGGAGATGGGGAGCCACAAAGGAAGCAAAGGGCACGTCTTTGAATTTTCCACAAACATGCTACAATTCTGTCTGGGCTAATTTTTCCCCTTTTCTCCTTTCACTTCATGATGCTTTAAGCCAGCCATCTGGTCATGGAAGGGGATGGGAAATACTATTTTGAAACTGCTATAGCCTGAACAGCGCCATGGTGAAGACTTCTTTATGGTTGAGGGCTGAGATGGTCAATGCCAGTTAAGCAACTACTTCTCCTTTACCTGAGGGCCAGGTAAAGGGCAAAAGAAATATTTTACACTAGGTCATTTTAGTATAATTACAGGATGGCTTTGAATTGTTGATTTGCAAGTAGGCATGCTGTGATTCCAAGAAGAATGTTCCCCTCCTTGCTCCTACCCTGAGGCATGGAGGCTTCTGGTCCTCTAAAGAGAGCCTATATATTCACTCCATTAAGCCCAGAAGGGTGTCTGGCTTGACAGGCTTCATCTAACATTTTGAGGAGTCACAGCCACGTGTTCATAGAAGGGTAAATTAGTCGCCACAGCTACTTCATGTACAGACAGAATAAGCGCTGCCTGCGCACTAGGGGTTAGCTGGGCCCCAGGAGGCAGAAAAACTGGCCTGATCGAAGATGCCTTTACAACTAATCTGCTTCAATGTCTAAAAGTCCAGCATCAGAAAAGCACCAATTTAAATGAAAAACATTGTGTTTCAAATGCTTCTACGCAAGTAAATATTTTTTCTGGGAGGAGAAAAAATGAATTCCCAAACGCAGACAATGGAAGGATATTATGAAAAAAGGCCAGCAGATCTTGCCTCTGGCTTGTCACTCTTTGTTGAGGGGACCCCCTCTGGATCTGTGCCTGACCCTCAGCCCCTCTTCATGGAAAGCCTGATTTCTGTCAGCTGACTGTGGTTCTATCACTCACAGATAACCAAAATCCACACAATTTGAAGGACTAAAGCCAGAATACTGATTTATGAAATCAAAATCAGAAATAAGAGTGCAACAGGATTTGGGATATGCAAATTCCAATGGCCAGTGTACAGATTTATAGATAAGTCATCCAAATCTTAAGCAGAGGTATGGTGATCAAAGAATAAGAATGTATTATATTTGATTGCTATTTTTTGTAAGAATCTTTTAGCTTTATGTCTTGTACTAACTACTTTGAAGATAATGATACATGATGGAAATACTATTGTTAGTCTCTTATTTGTTTATGAAAATTTAGGGCTTTTAATAAAAAAGAAAAAAGAATACATTAGTCTGCTTTCCTGTCACTAAGACACAATACCCAACACCCACAGCATAAAGGAGAGGCTAAATTTTACTCACATTTCAGGGGACTCAGTCCATGGTCATCTCGCTCCAAGGGAGAAGCATCATGATGTATAGGCATGGAGGATCAAAGGTGCTTAGTTTGTGGCAGCAAGGAAGCGAACAAAGGAACAGTACCAGAGAGGAAGGGACCAGAACCCATACTTAGTACCCAAAGTCACACATTCTTGTCCCACTCAGATATATCCAGAAATGTGCTTTACTAATCCCCTAGATATTTCTTAAGTCAAGCAAGTTGACATAGGTAGGTTAGCCATCACTTGACCTCCTTCTAGTGGTGAAAGTGTGGCCAAGGCTGTCCTTTCTGAGATTCAGACTGCGGATTGCCTTAGTGCAGTGGTCAGCACCTGTACCATCAAGCTCCTTTTCCTTTGAGTGGTAGGGCAGCCACTGCCAACTATTGCTTCCCTTCTTCTTCATTAAATCTTCAATGGTGAGTACCATCCCCATTGTCCCTTCCACTTCCCTGATGTCCCTGCTTTCAGGAGGCAGGCATTCTTTCCTCTTTTTCTAGAACTTCGAGAAACCTTTATCAAGATTGGAAAAGACCCTGCTATGCACAGATTTCAAGTCACTACCAAACAAATAACTTAGCAGGAATAAATATAACTTACCTTCAACATATTAGATGGTACACTGATAAAAATGGAACGCGTAAGCACAGGCTTTTTTTTTTTTTTTTTTTTTTTTTTTTGCAAAGCAGACATTTCAGAACAAGGAGGATCTAGCCAAGCATTGGACTTTGAGACATTTGGCAATAAAGTGACAAGATGATATTATCTAGGATCACTACCTATGAACAATTAAAAGAGAAGAATACAGAACAAAGATTGAAGAAAGATAAAAGATGAAATAGTATACCAAGCAGGCTGTAATTCAATCTACAATCCCCTAGTAGTGACAGAGTGAGGAAGAACTGGAATGCTATGATTGCTGTCATGGAACTGAGGGAAAGTGGACCCTTAACTTAGGAACTCAATTCATTCCTGAGGGCTAGTTGACAACTCAAGTTGTCAACTGAAGGCTCAGGCTCCTCTGCACAGCCTTCAAAGTCTCTCTCCTGTATACAACAGACCTCAGTCCTTAGAGAGACATTGCCCGAGGATTTCTCAATTAACCACATATAAGAAAGGGTGTTGTAATGTTCCTTCCAGAACTCTTTAAGGGTTAAATCTGTATCTGAGACCATCTGGAAACAAAAGCTTCCAGCATTTGGGTCATAACTCAAGACTTTGGTCTTAAGTTAAAACTAAAATTCCAGTCATAACCCAAATTGTTCATATCTCAGACCGGTTGTAACTCAAGGGTCCACTTATGTGGGTTGGTAGATGCTGTGTGGCTAAATAAACGAACTAATTTGTTGGTCATGTTATACTTCTACTGCTCCTAGTCATAGAGAATGTATTAAATGCGCTTTCTCTTTTCCTGTGGCCATCAATTATCTTTTCTTTGGACAAATAACCTCACTTATTCATTGCCTAGGCCACAAGGCCAAAAGGCAAAGCTACAGCTATCCAGGGAGTTTATCTATACTGTTACTCGTAGCCAACCAAGAGGTGGTCCTCATATTCCTATGGCTTGGAAAAGAGTCTTGCCCCCAAACTAAATTTCAGCATGTGTATGGTCAATTTCAGCAGTCCTTTTTCTACAAAACCACCCTTTACTAACCAGCACGGGTAACTTTTTCCTTCTCCAAACTTCCACAACATTATCACTCTTGTAGAAACGTGTCAACTGTGTTTGTCTTTGAGTTTAAAGTACTTTATGTTTCCAATTTGTACACCCTGTTTGAATGAGCAATTAAACCTTGGAGGTAAAAACTCACTGAGACCCAGAGATGCTTTTTCAAACTTCTGGAAAATAAATTTTCCTCTCTTATTATAATGAAGAAATGGAATGAGAGCCATTAAAGTTCTCTTCCAATCCTAATATTCTATAAAACTATGTGTTTATTGACCAGATGCAATGGAAAAAGACAATAGAATAAATCAAAAGATAATGAAACTATTTAGTGACAGATGACCTGTTTTATCACTTTAATTTAAATATTTTCGATAATAGTGGTAATATTTTTCTGACGTAAATTTTCTCAAAGTTCTTGAAGGTCTAAGTAGTTCAAAAGGTAGTTTCATTCTCTTGGTTCCAATTCTCTTCTCTTAGGAAACTATGGGAGTAGGGCAGAGGAATGTATTTTTTTTCATTTAATTTGCACAACCCTGTGCGATATACAATTTAAGTGAAACAGAGTAAGAGCAGTGCTTGGACGTGGACTTCAGACCCGCCATAGGCACACCCAAGTGACAGCTCTGCCATAGGCAAATCACCAGCTGGAGCTAAACCCAGTGCCACCATCTTGTCATGGACCTGTGCCTTTAGAGTGCTGGTTTGGCAACAAGAACTCAATGCTTCAACAAAAACAGACTGTATTTTTTAACATTTTCATTGTAAAATGTTGCATTACCAGACATCATCCTAGATGCACCCATTCTGTGTATAATTCTAAGGAGATCAAAGTGTCTGGAACATTCTACTCATACAGCCCCTAAGTATAAGATTTCCCTCATTTCTTGATGGAATTAGCATCGTGGAAAATTGAACAGAAGTAATTTTATCATGCAATCAAAAATCTTTTAGCAAACGTTATATGTTAGTTATTGCTGAAAACTAAAAAAAACAAAGACTATGAGAATAGCATTTTTCGCACATAAAATGCATGTAATTTAGACTGCAAACAAGGCAAGGTAGCTTGGGTTTTGATATTATTATTTTAATGTGCATGCTTGTGTTCTTTGGAAGTGTACTGATTACTTTGATTGGAATTACAATAAAAGGAGGTCAAATAATCTATATCCCATTGAACAAGGGAGACAGGGAAAGAGTTTGTGGTAGCCTCAGGTGAAGCCAAAAGATTGGACTACTGGATTTGGATAGATTTTCTTTACTCTCTTTGGAATCCATAGTCATGCTAGAAGGAAAATTCTGGTTGCTGATTAAGGATCAAGGTTATTTCTGGTTTCAGAAATACAAGGATCTGGAGGCCTCTTTTCTCCAAATGTCCCCTGGCAATGTTCTCTGCAAATATAGCAGCACTTTTCCTTTGCTTTCCTGGGGGCTGTTAATTCAAATGCAGGGGGAAAAAAGTAGGTTTGCGTTTCTGCCTCTCTCTTAATCAAGGTTTTCTGAAATGCAACTGTGGAAAATAGATTCTTTTATTTTGGGATCAACAACAGTTCTTACAATGTTCTGCAAACCTGAACCCCTCCTTAAAATGTCAGGAAAACAAAAACGTTTCCCACCTGAAAGACCTCTTCACTTGTCTTGAAAGGATTTTTTAGACTGTTCCCTTTAAGCTGCTTTCTCTTTCTGAGCAACTTCCCAATCCCATTCACAAACTGTTGCCATGGTAAATAATTATATCACAGACGAATTGTGTACACTTCCTTTTCATAGCTGGAAGAGAAATTGTAGAGGAAAGAGGAAAAAATCAAAATCCTTTAAAATTACAGGGGAGATAGCTGAGAAACGATTGCCTCCTCGTTAACATAATTAGCTCCATGAATTATAAATTGATATTAGAACTTGCTCTTCATGACAAAAGGAGTAATTATATTTACTCATGTAAAATTAAACAATACCAAAAAAATTAATGGGACTCACCAGAAGCTCTCTTGACATTATCATAAAATGCAGAGATCTGAATATCCCACAATTTGAAGTGATTTAGGCAACACAAACTTTAATGCTTCTCAGATTTGCTCTGTAGATATATATCCTCTAGCTAGTTTGTAAATGAACTCCTATGTTAAAAATAAACAAAAAAAACAGACACACATATATACACACTGCACAACAAAAACAACCCTGAAATAGATTCTTTCATAGACTGATGCACAGAACAGGCCAGATTTTCTGAACTCAAGTGGGATGTAGAAATAATTTCCTCAGAAGGATTTTTTAAGTGACTGTTCTAAAGTCAAAGCTTCCAGAATAGAGGGTGACCTGTTTATTTCCACAATCCTCAAATGTCTCTAAAAATGGGACTGATATGAGAGAAGATTGATTTGTCTACCTGGGTTGCTCACCCAAAAAGATTTCCCCCTGGCAATGAATGATAACATTGTTGGAATGGAAATCTGGTGAGCTCTCTGCATATCTGGCAGAACTACCAAATGACCAAGAAGAGAGGAGCTATTCTTTGTAATCAGTACTGTCATACCATTATTTTGGACCCATGGAAAATTGTGGGATAATGTTTTCTACTGTGTACATCCTCCTTTTCCTTTTTATCCCTGTTTACTACCCTCTAGAAAGTCTTACTCTTGTTTATTGCACATATCTTTCTTCTTCATTTCATGTAAATATTATTTGCCAGTGAATCTAATCTCTGGCCAGATTTTGACATAGTGGACTAGCGATCCCTTTGTATGTAGACAACTATGTAAAAGTCAATTATGGGAAGCCACTTTTTATGAGGTCAAAGAACCTTCTGATACGCTGTAAAATCTTTTGAAACATTTATGTACTTTTACCTGTGCTTAGAATATCTTCTACTGTTTACTTTTACAAGGTAAATTATAGCAGCCTCCCTGAGAGTATACAACTACTCTGAGATCAGATTTGTCAATAAGCTATTTATTCAACTGTATGGAACCAGAGGAAAGAGGTACTCGTATCCTGGTTAGGGGTGCCCATGACAAATGCAGATATCCTTGGTGAATTTTTAGTTTGTGTGTTCATTCAGCCACTGAAGTTTTTGTTTTGTTTTCTTTTGTTTTGTTTGGTTTGTAAGAGACATACAGTATGTACATTTGTATATTGCATGCTAAGAATGGGAGAACAAGAATAGCAAATAAAAGTGAAAAATATCCTCTAGTCTTCCAGAATTTATTAATCCTAGATACCCAGCCCATCATTTCATATGATATGTAGCCAAAATGATGTTCACAATGATTCCTTAAGACTATGACAAAATGATTAAATCATATGTTAAGTGAAAAAGAAAGATACAAAATTGCTATTCTAACGATGCCTGGTATGTGCATATGGGATGACAATCTGTCACTGCTTTTCCTCCTGGCCATTCTTCCTTCTCCAGGACTTTGTAGAACCCAGATTGATTCACATTGCTGCCAGGAGTATTTTCTAGGCTATCTCTCAATTTGCATTTCCGAATGTTAATTTAGGCCAGTTGATTGAACAACTTGGGGGAGGCCATATACCTCTGGGAAGAATCAGCATCTCCCACCTCAGTGTATCGCTCAAGGTCCCATTAGGAAACAGATGGTGTACTCAAATGGGGTAACTGTGTGGAGATTAGTAAAGGGACTACTTTAAAAATACAAGCAGGATTAAGAGAAAACAATAAAGAATGCTGCAGTATCCCTGGACTGGCCACAGTGGGAGTCATTACCATCCCCTACTTACCCCCCTAGAGGAGTAAGTAGTTATGAGAAGTAACAAAGAAAAGCTGTGGGAGGGCAATATTGAGCAAGAGGCATGACTTTTCGTAGAGAGACACAGCTGATTCTTCAAGGGTAAGAACAGTGTACACCCCAACTCATCGTTGCATTTGCTTTCTTGTCTTCTGCTAAGACCGATGAAAGCCAGAGGGCTGGTGCCCTTTAATTCATCCAGAGTGAGCCTTGGGTCACAAACCACAAGAGAGAAGTATAAAGAGTATGTCTAGAAGGGCAGCTTTAAAAAGCAATTTTGTATTTTCAGATGAAAAATTTCAGCAATAAATACTTTAAAAAAAATTTTAAAATCTGGTATGAATCTTTACTATGGACTATCTCTTTGACTTTTTTTTTTTTTTTTTTTGTGGGTACTGGGGGTCGACCTCAGGACCTCATGCGCCAGCAGGCGCCCGTGCCGCTGAGCGATATCACTGGCCCTTTTTTCGTATGTGGGATCCGGGAGTCAAACTCGGGCCCTCGTGCTTGCCAGGCAGGTGCGTAGGCTGCTGAGCTGTCTCACTGGCCCTCTCTTTGACTTTTGCAGTAAAAGTATTTTAGATCATTCAATTCATGTAGTTAATTGACTATTTCTTTACTAATTGTTAAAAAAACGGAGTTGCCTTTTCAATAAGACATTTTCAAAATCAATTTTATGACATGAATATATGAATGAGAAAATAAAAAATGAATTCACTGGGAAAATTCTAACTATCCTTGCCAACATTATCAACTATATTTTTGCTGGGTTTATGCTCATAATCTTAGTTTTTCCACCACATCAACCTCCTTTTTTCAGCATCCAAAGAGGTTGTTCTTACTTTTCTCTCATGTAATATGGCTTGAGAATCATTCAGCACTTTACATTAAGTGTCCTGGGTGAAAAAATGTTTATTTTGTAATGACATGACATGGTAAGTTTTTATTTACAATTACTACGTTATTATTTGTAAACAATCCATTAAATGTACGTGCCATGGTTACTTACTGAAGGGAAAATTGATACTCTGAGCATTTCCTTTTTTCTTCGAGGGGTTAACAACAGACTGATACTAAACATGTAACATCTGAGAATGTTGTTTGTTTATTAGTAAGCTTACATTAGATTTTCTTCTTTTAAAAATCATTCTGCATTTGTTTTCTAGACAAACATATCAAATCCTACATTTTATAAATCCCTTTTTAAGTGCATACTTCTGCTCTTATTACTATATAAACCTATAAACATTTTTAATAATAGAAATTATCATTGTCATATATAGAATCTAATGTCTCCTCTACGTGATAAAAGTCTAATCCTTATGATTAGAAAAGAGGAACCAGAGATAAAGAAATAATGTAAGAAATTATGGTATATTTTTAGATACTGTTTTTGGTAAAGCCTGATGGTACCCATACAAAACAAGGTCAATTCTGGGAATGGAAAATGTATCACACTTATCTTATCACATATGTCCCACTCCCATGGCAGATGCCACACGTAGAGCACAGCCCAGCTTTTCTCCAGATCTTGATAAAGTTTTACAATCTTGCTCATTCTAGCGCTGTCAGCGTCCCAGCCTCAATGGATCAGAGCCAACCGTGACTTCAACAAATGCCCAAATTATCAGGATTGCTCTTTTCTGTCCTTCCTTCCAAAGAGAAGAAACTTTGAAAATTATACATTATGACTCCATAGTAAGTTAAATTAATAGGTTTTATTTTGGATTATGTTTGCATTAAAATTGTAATCAATGATTACATAAAATTGTAGATTTTGAGCATCCAACATTATTTAGTGTTTTCTCGTATTTACTTTAAGCAAAGAAATTTAGAGAAACAAAGTATAGCTTTTTAATAACAACAACTGTGAAATCTTTCATGATTGGTGATATGCTGTGGTAAACACTTGACAAGAATTATTTAATTTGACCAACTTAATAATCCTAAAGTGCATTATTGCTCCAGCGGTACAGTTGAAGAAACCGTGGTTAGAGGATCATGTAATTAACCCAAGGTCACCTCGTTAATTCCTAGTATATAAAAAATAATGAATGTCAATTATTGAGGGGAGAGTTTTCACAATAAGTTTTTCAAGTAAATATCAAATTAATGCTATAAATGAGTAAACTGGATTTAGAAAAAGTAAGTGATTTTCCCAAGATCATCTAGGTGCCAGGATTACAGCTGATATTTGAATCTCAGGCTGCCAATTTTTTTAAATTTAGCGTGCATTTGCCTTCTCAACCAAATGTCTGCCTAATAAAATCACAAATTTAAAATTGCATAGACTGCTTCATTTCCAAATGAAAATGCAGGAGGTTGTTGATTTTAAGCTTCTTTAGGTCAGATCCTGCTTCTTCTGATTTTCATTTAGTTCCTATTCTGGGCTGTAAAGATAATTCAGGATCCATTGTTAGTGACCCCAAGATGAGATAAGGAAGCAGGGCTTATTCAAAGTCACAGTACATAGGGAAATAGTAGAGATCACCAGTAGTCATTGGTCGATAAAAGAGCGAACATCACATCATGTTATTAGGGATAACAGCCCTATCTAAGCTCTCCATTGGCTGAGTACTGAGAAGCCACCTTAGAAGGCAGCTGTGTTTCAGGTCTGAACAGCATCAAGAAGGGCTCCTTGCCTGCTGGCTGAAATCTTCGACAGGGCAAACTCCACAGAGAAGTTATTTCACCCAAAGCCTGTGGACTCCTATTAGATCACTCCAGGCATTAATTTCAATTTTCATGTTTCTGTACCATAAAAAAGGACGACAAAATACTTTGTATGTGCCAAAGCTCAGCCGCCAACTGTTGGGGGAAAAAAAATTTGATTTCTATTGAATACTGCACTTTGGAATGAAAGAAAACATGGTCTAAATGAAGCTGAGGCTCTCAGTCACCTATGCTTATATTACTGTGAAATCAATTATGTGGCTTTTTCGAAAGTTACTGATTGTAGCAAATTGAATGGCCTTCATTTCAGCATATTTTAGAGAGGTTGATGTAATCGGAGACCTTACAGCACGGTGAGATACGAGATTCGTGAGATTCCAATGGGAAAAAAGCTACAGTGGTTAACCCTGTTCTGTACCTTCTGCTTACCGGCTGTAACACTTTCACAAGTACGAATGAGATTGTTCTGATGAAGGCCAATGGTTCTGAAGGGATGTGTGAGGGGGTAAGGGAGTGGAAATAGTGTTGTGGGAAATCACAGTATTGTCTTCATATGCATGGAGGCTGAGGAATCTAATCCTAGGCCTAATTGCCTGCAAATGAAACACTTGAATATCAAATCTTGAGTTATGTCCCAGAGCTGAGGTTCAAGTTTAGATGCAAGGAAAGGTGAAATGCTTGATTTTGCTTGCCGTGAATGTTTGTTCCACTTCATTCTTTTGGAAGTCTAGTGGCCCAAATGATGGCTCTTCAAATTATAAATTGATTCTCTCGACCCTCAAGACAATTTTTGGTTAGAGCAAACTCATGGCAGTATGATTTCATTTTATTTGCCTAAATGGAAAGCTATCTCTGCTGTTTACAATCAAGTATTCCTGCTTTGTAACAGGCGAACCATCCCCGTCTAGTCCTGAGACTAAATAGTTTGCCCCAAGGTTTGCGCAAGGTGATCGTACTCCATCAAATGTCTGTGACTTACTTCTATGAACACAAAACAACAGCAAATCAGGAGCATACTTCTTAAAAGATGCTCAAGACATATTCTAACTTAGAGGTTTCATGTGGCTTTCACTTGCAGGGAGAGAGTGGAGCAGGTTCTTTCTATGCAGAAGCTTTTGTGCTTGTTCTTTCTTTATCCATTCTAAAAAGCTCAGCCCTGGAACAAATAAACTGGTGGTCTTTTATTTCTGAATGCTGAAAGCTCCCTCATTTAGAACTGACTTGGTCAGAGTTGTGAAATTCTGATGTAACAAGAAAATGACCTGAGTTAAATCTCAATCTTTTGCTATGAATCCATCACTTACCTCGCCAAATTTCTGTGTGTTCACTTGTACATGGGATTAATTTTGTATGGTAACTGCAGGATTATAAATGTCATTATGGCACTGCACATGAGCTAAGTGTGAGAAAACACCAATTATTCATATCAAACAATTAAATTGAAAGATCCTGGAAAGGAATAGTCACCCTTTTCTTTTTTTTCTATACAAAGAATTTTCAGTTATGTCTTACTTAATTTCCAAGATATAATGGAAAGAAAATAGATTAGAGTTCAGAAGCTCTCAGTTCAATCTAGATCTAAGTATACAATCTTTGAAAAGACGCTACTTCTCTACATTATACAGTATAATTTATAGATCTACAGATATGTTTAAGTGTACTAATAAAACTAAATGTGGGAATGTAGATCTAAATTTCAGAGATCAAAATGTATCTTTTAAAATACAGTTTTTGGGCCGGTGAGATGGCTCAGCGGCTTAAGCGCCTGCCCGGCAAGCGCGAGGGCCCGAGGTCGACTCCCGGATCCCACATACGAAAAAGGGGCCGGTGATATCGCTCAGCGGCACGGGCGCCTGTTGGCGCGCGAGGTCCTGAGGTCGACCCCCCGGTACCCACAAAAAAAAAAATAAAAAAATAAAATACAGTTTTTTTGGGCCAGTGAGATAGCTCAGTGGCATAAGCGCCTGCCTGGCAGGCGCGAGGTCCTGAGTTCAACTCCCGGAACCCACATAAAGAAGAAAAAAGGGCCGGTGATATTGCTCAGGGGCACAAGCTCTTGCTGGCAAGTGTGAGGTCCTGAGGTCAACTCCTGGTACCCACATAAAAAAAAAAAATAAATAAAATAAATAAATAAAATAATATACATTTTTTATATCATGAAGTCAACTATAATTTGGTTTGTATAAATGTAGGTATATATTATTAAGCTAAAAGCGTGTATGTATGCGTGTAGGTATATATTATTAATTCATGTATTTATTAATGAAAGGAAAAATTTACCATAAGGCACACACAATTGGTACACACAATTATGGAAGCTGAGAAATCCAATATTAGCAACTGGCAAGCTACAGATCTGGGGGAGCCGATGGTACATGTCATGGTTTATATCTGGACCTGTGTCTTCAAAGCCCCAGGTGCTCATAGGAGATTTGGAAATGTGATTGAATCACAGGGTTGCAGTAGACAAATGTAACGTTAGGAGGCTGGGTATGGTCAGAAGAGGCAGAGCACTGGGGGAATATCCTGGAAAGATGTGTCTCCTCCCTCTCTGATTCCTCCCTTCCCTCTCTGCTTCCTGGGAGCCATGATGTGAGGAGATTTCCTGTGCCAAAGCCCTTCTATGTTGCTGAACATGCAAGGACTGAAACTTGTGAAACGTGGGCCAAAATAAACCTCTCTTCTCTTAAGTTGTAAGTGTCAGATATTGTGTCTCAGAGAATTCACTAAGGCAATATAGAACCAGTCCCAGTTCAATAACCAGAGAATTAGAGAGCTGATGGTATAAGTTCAAGTTCAAACATAAAAATGGAAGACCTATATTCCAGATTGAAGGCAGTCAAATAGGGAGAAATAATTATTTTATTCTTTTTAGGCCTTCAAATCCACCAGTATTTAGGAGTAAAGTCTGCTTTACTCAGTGTACCGATTCAAATGTTAATCTCATCCAAAGGCCCCTCATAGAGGCAACCCAGAAATACTGTTAAAACAAATGTGCAGGCACTCCATTGCTTTGTAAGTCTGACACATAAAATTAAACACAATAAGTCAATTGGCACCCGTACACATGATCTTTAAATAACATTGTTGGCTTCACCGTGACCTAAGTCATAAGGCAAGTTAAAACTGAGACGCCCTAAGGGATCTCCTGTATTCCAGACATACTCTTCTTTACCTGCATCATGGAGCAATAGTCCCTTCACCCTGGGATCCAACATCAAATCAGCCAGTAACTTCTAGGAGGGGCTTTTGAAAGGTGATTGAATCATGGAGATGCTATAGCTAAATATAATGTTAGGAGGTAGAGTAAAGTTGAAAAAGGTAGGAAAATGAACACCTTTCTCTTTCGTTTGTTCACTGATTCAGAGGCAGGAGGAGTCCAAAGTACCTGGGTGGTAGTCTTAACTTCTAGCTTAGTAGAACCATTGTTGTGTCACCTGCTGGAAATATCCCTCCTTGTAGAACTAAGCCTTCCAGGCCAGCAGAAAATAAAGTTGTGGAACAGTAAGAAAACTGCTCCTCATGTGTCATGAAGTGTAATAACGAGAAGCATAATACCCATCCCTGCCACAAAGGCCACTTTTGCTCACGAGCCTGTTAAACAGTGCTAGGGGTTACTGGGAAAAGAAGCTTGTTGACATCTACAAAGTAGGTCAACCACTTGGTTATAAAATCTTCTGATGAACTCACATTCTATTGAGCTCTTTACCTTGGGACAAAAATATGTTCAAAGTTTTTGTCTATTCAGAAAGGTATATTTACATACCTCCTCTACAGATGTCTTTATCACCAATTTTACAATCCTACTCCCTGCCAGTCCCTAATTATCCATCCATGCCATGGGCTAGAGACCTTGAGTTGGTATATAACCACATATCTGGCCATTTTTCCTCCCCACAAAGTGAGTAATCAGTTGCACTGTTTGAATATTTGCCCATTGTGAGGGTTTCCTTTCAGGGACGATTGGAGACATATGAAATCAATTATGACACAGTATTCCTCCTCCAAAATAATGGAGTCATCTCAAGATGTAATCCCATCCTCCTGCCACTGTTGCTCCAGGTGGGAGATAGAATTCAGCCCCTGTACAACCATAAACAGCTGCCATTAATCAAGTTATTCTCATTTATATACTGCCTGAAATAAAAAATGCTAATGGCATTCCTATGAAAAAAGTTTCAAAATCAAACACTTTCATAAATAATATTAACCTACCTGAAAGATAAAATTATTTTAAAAATGAAACCTAGAAATCCTCACAAATTTTACATACTGTATATTAACTATCCTATGCTTATTGCTTTTATGGTAGATTCTAGTAGATTTCTACTTAGATGTGTATAACATTTTTTTAACTTTTTTGTGCTGAGATGTTAAATTCGTATACACAAAAACAAGTGATTTACTTTCGGCAATTCAAATATTCAATCAAATATATACTAAAATGAGGGGGAAAAGCATAAAATATAAGTTTATTGTTAGAGATTACTGTATGGTCATATAGGGAAAAATTCAAACACAAAAACTGGATAAATATTAGACTCCATTTAGCTAATTTTTAGATTTTGTGGGATAAGAAATAAGTATCATTAGAAGAAAAGTCAAACAAATACTAGACTATTTAATGAACCAGGGATTAGGGCATCAGATGAACCTTAAGGGGTACCTTGGAGGGATAAGAGGCCAAGAAACATCCTTGGCTTCAATAAAAATATACTGTATTTAAAATGGATTAAAAGAGTGATCATATTGTATATTAATGTCATTTTAAAAAGGGGTTATTCTTGCTTTAATGCAATTCCTTTCTATTCTTCTACCACTCCCTTTTGGAATGAGACTATCTGTGCCGTTGTATCTTGGACTTACATCACTTGAATTTTGATGTTTATAGGGCTCAGGACTGAGAGTTTACCTGTAGTTTCAGAGGAGACTTTGGAGATGAACTTTTGAGCAATGTTGAAACTGTTATGAAACTGTTAAGAATTGGACAACTCTTGGAGATAGACTTAATACAGTTTTCATAATGAGATGGACATGTGCTTTTAAAGGATCAGGGCAGAATGTTGTCACATAGACATAAAATGCCCCACACAAGTCCCATGGAAGAGGGAATGTATCGTGAGGTGTTCACAGCACCTACTGGTTAATCTACTGATGGGTTCATAGCCGGAGGGGCTGTTAGGAGTTCGAATCTAGTTTGAGGAAGTACGTGGCTGGGGCAATGACTTTGAAGGGTACACATCTTTTGCAGCCCTTCCTTGTTCTTACTGCTTTCTACTAACATATGTTGAGCAACTTTTCTTTGTTTTCCTTTCAGGCATTGGAGCCAGATAATCCACGGACTAAAATGGGCCAGATAACTCATGGCTCTGAAATCATGAGACAAAATAAACCTTATCTCCTTTAAGTTGTTTATGTCAGGAATTTTGTCTGAGCAATGTAAAGGTGATCAGTACAAAAGCATCCAAGAAAAATTTTTCATTTAAATCTAAGCATTATTTGGTTTTTCTCTTATTTGCTTCATAGGGACCTCTAAGGGTATGATTATTATTATCTAATAGTATGATTTTAGATTTGAAAATAACTATATTGCTTGCATTTAACCCATTCTGTAATGCTATAACAAATATTCTCAGAAAAAAAAATATTAGGTATACAATCCAAATCATTATAGTTTACTCTAAATGTTGTCCAGAGTTCTGCTCCAACTGGTCCATGTGCTAAGCTTGATCAGTCCGCTCATGAGGAAATATTTGTGGACTGTCAGGCTTCATTTCTAACAGAACCCAGAGAAGAGTAGAGAAAAATTTTTTTTTCCAATTGGAGAAAAAAACGTCTGGGCTGGTGAGATAGCTCAGCAGCATAAGCGCCTGCCTGGCAAGCGTGAGGGCCCGAGTTCAACTTCCCGGTACCCACAAAAAAAAAAAAAAAAACATGTCTTTAACAATAAGGCTTTTAGAAAGCGAGTATTCTCCGGTGATAAAAGTAACTGATTCGTGCTTGATCTGTTGATGAAAATATTCCAAGACAGACAGACAGAGAGGTGTCCTGCTTGTTCTAGGCTGCTGGAAAAAAATTGTGATTTAGACAAAGTTTCAGACTCTAAGACCCCTGTTTCCTTCCAAGTCATACCTTTCCAACAACTTCCTCGCCCCTCCCTATGCACATTAACTTTTAAAATTTTATTTTCCTTATTTTTATGATAGAGATAATAAAGCCTATCTTGTTCTTTTGTTGTGAGGATTAAATTGCATACAAAGTAAAATTAAACAATATGATGAATGCTTTAATTTTAAAAATGTATTAAAGTGAAAGACACACTGCTATTCATCTTCTCCAAAATATTCCCCCTTGCTTTGAACACATTTGTCCCATTTTTGCCACTTTGTGATGCAGTTCTGGAAGACTCCTTTGGTGTCTTCTCAAAGTGTTTTCAATAATATGGGAATGCTGATGGTGAGCGCCATCCAGTAGAAAGGCAGGCTTGTGAAAACATTACAGTGTTCCTCATCCCCCAGTTCACCAGAGCTGACATTCTGTGACTTCTGGCTATTCTCCAAAATCAATCATTGAGACAACCACAATAGCACAACAAAAGACACTCACTAAAGAGGACTTCCTTCTTTATGGCAAAATAGTACTCCCTTGTGCATAAGTACCACACACTCTTATCCATTATCTGTTGATGTACATGAACCACCTTCTCACAATGAATGTAATCATTATGTACTGCCAAGATGAACTAATATAATAACTGAAAGAAAAAAGAGAACCTCCTGAAGTGCTTCAGAAAATGCTAAGAATGGTGGGATAAGTGTGTTCAAAGTGAGGTGGAATACTTTGAGAGGGGTAAATGGGAATGTTTCTTTCGCTACAATACAAGATTTGTGGGACCAAAGCTTGACTGCCCTTCCCCTCATATAACCTGTTTCTATGCTTTCAGCTTTGCTAAAAAAACAAAAAGCACATCCACATTTCATGACATCATTAAATAACAATGGCTTCAGTCTTTTTTCTTACTCTAGTTGAAGATACTGCTCCTTCAAATCTAAAGTATAATGATTCTTGTACATCTCTATTGGTACTTGTTGCCTGCTATGGTTTAGATGAGTTTCCCCCAAAGGTCCATGTGTTAAAGGAGACTGTGGTATCCTGGTAACTAATATTTTATTTTTTTTGATTCTAGGCTTAAGATATAAGTGGTTTTGTTCCACCACACATTCTCTGAATTACATTTTGGGGGATAAGAAATAAGTATCATTAGGAGAAAAGTCAAATGAATACTAGACTATTTAATGAAGCAGGGCTTAGGGCATCAGATGAACCTTAAGGGACACCGTGGAGGGATAAGAGGCCAAGAAACATCCTTGGCTTCAATAAAAATACACTGTATTTAAACTGGTTTAAAAGAGTGATTGTATTATGTATTAATGTCATTTTAAAAAAGGGTTACGGTCTGGCTCCCAAAGCAATAGGGCCACCTGCTCTGGACAGGAAGTTCCAAACTGGTGACCTCAACAAACCTTTTCCTTCATCAGTTAATTACCCCAGATATTTTGTTCTAGTAATGGAAATGTAGCACACTGTCTAAACATTTAATTTCTTCTACTTCATTATTAATTTCTTGAGAACAGAGTCCACAATACAGTTCACCTGGGTGCCTTTAGGAAATCAATGGAATAATGACAATAATGCACAATTAACTATTGAATATATGTCAGGTATTTCTCCTTGGCTCTTACTCTTTTTAATAATTGTTAAGGTAAGATTATTATTATCAGTTTCTAGAAAAAAATATATAAAAGCTAAGCCCTGAGATTTAGGCAGATGCAGTATCTCACTGAACTCACCTAGCTACCAAAGACTTTTCCTGGATTTGAAGCAAGTCTGTCTGATCCCCGAATTCATCTCTTGATGAGTGATTATGATCTCGACTTGAGCTTAGCATTTGACAATGAAGATACAGTTTGTAATTCCTGCAGTAATAAACCTGTGTATCTTAACCAGGCAATAAAGAGGACCCTAGATGGAAGGTGTCACACAATTTTCGTATTTTGAGTTTAGTAGCAAAGAGCTCATCAGAATGGAGTTGTGTCAACTGGAAAAGGCTCATTTCAGAAATAATTGCTGAGAGTATCTACCAGTTGACACAGGATTTTCTATAGGGCATAGGCACAAATAAATACAGGGCACCAAGTTCAGAGAGAGTAACTTCAGACATGGTGCCAGAGAAGCACTAGTACCAAACAAAAAAAGAGAAAGGGAAGGATCTTAGCAGGTTAATGGATAATAAAAATATTTCAACAAAAACTACATTCGGGAATCCAAAATATAATATTTAAGTTCAGTTCTAGCCCTGTTACATCTCTCGGAGGAATTTACTAGAGGAAGGCACACTTCTGCCCCAATTGAAACTATTTATCAAGGCGGGGACAGAGGTTAAGAATATCAAACAGGATCATGTAAACCACAAAATAAAAGCAAGTTACTGATTGCATCTCAGGATCAAGACAGGAATCTCCTATAGTAGAAAAAGGGTTAAGGTCAGAGACCTGACATAATACATGAAATGGAATAATTGGGTTGTAAAGCCAAACTTTACCCTGCCTGTGGTTATGTTTATTAAGCCTATGTAACTCTAAACTTTGAGATTTAAAAAAATGGTAGATTTGGATGGGCATAGTTTGAAGAGAGAACCAAACTGATTTAAAAAATCCTGTTAAAAATAGAAGAAAGTTAAAATTTAACATAAACGGGTAGAAGTTTTTTGAATTCTCATAACTCAGATTTTGTCTCTCTGATAGACAAATGAAAACACAGAACCTCTATTTAAATAGTAATGGGATTTATATTACAGTTTGTCTTTTCAATTTTGGCATTTTTCAAACTCAGTGAAAGTTCTAATGAAAACATATATTTTGAGTCACCTCAAGAGTTTCAGATTCAGAACATCTATGATGAGCCCTGTGAGTTGGATTCTCACAATCTCTCAGATATTAATGATGATATCGGTCCAGAAACTGCACTATAAGGTCTTTTGAATTAGAGTATAACTTAAGTACAGTATCACTGATATGATTTGATCCAAGCCATGATCATTAAGCAAAGAACAGAGAATGACTTATCCAATGGTGGATTTCTTAGTGTTTCATGAATTTGAGAACTCTGAAAATCTGGATTTATAAATTACCTGAAACTGAACCTCCCTGTCCATATCTAGGGTACCTTCTATGCCTCCAGGTTTTAGAGTTTTAACTTCTTATTTAAACCTATATATCTTCTAAATATATTCCTAAACATTTTCTACTCCAACTTCCTTTGTTTGTACTCATACGTTAATAGGATATCAAACTCTATCTTCCCTTGAAACTTAGAAAGCATCTACCTAAACATTCTCGATTTTGTAATTATTTAACTGAATTTATCTAAAATTTTTTTCTTTTTTTTTTTGGGTACCGGGGGGTCGACCTCAGGACCTCGTGCGCCAACAGGCACCCGTGCCGCTGAGCGATTTCACCGGCCCCTTTTTCGTATGTGGGATCCGGGAGTCGAACTCGGGCCGTCGCGCTTGCAAGGCAGGCGCTTACGCCACTGAGCCATCTCACCGGCCCCTTAAAATTTTGAATCATACGGTAACATATGAAAATATAGATAAAATAACAGTGTTTCGAATGTGGGTATTGAAAAGAAATGTGGAACATAATCACATTTCTACGAGAGCTTAAGATATGTCTGGACTCATTGTTACTATGGGCAAAGTTGAGGAGCAGGTGCCCAGCATTAATTCTTATAACCTAATGGCATTAATGGGAGTCCTGTGGTTTCATGCCCAAGCACCACTTTGAACATTCATCCCAAGATATGAATTAACACAATGTAGTTCCTGTATTGCTGGGTCGTATTGCTTAATTAATGTGATCATAATGACAGTGGGGGACTCTAAATTTTCTGTCACTTCATGTCCTATAAAGTTTCAATAGAGCAATGAGCTTCATAAGAAGATGAGTCATTTACATGTGAGACTTTAAGTAAGAGGCTTAGAAGTGGTGTCCACCATTAAAAAGAGGTTATACAAAATTATTGGCTGAGAAAGACATATGATGCACACCACATTTTATTATTTATTATGTGCATCTCAGAGTTAAATTCTGAAGAACTGAATTTCATTCATTTGTACTATGTCTTCATTGTACTGTGAAGAGATAAACAATCTGCTATCTTGGCCTAGAGTTTGCTGTCAGTTTTTCCTTTCAGTAAGTGGTTGTTAACTCTGCCCATACATATGTCCTATAGCAATGATAGTGACTCTTTGAGAGCTTTCAGTAATAACAAACTGCTCACTGTGGCACGTGTGCCATAGGATCGCCATGACTGTCCTATAGTACGTTTGGAATATGATGGGGAGCTATTAATTCAAAGAAGTATAACATCCTTCCCACAAAATTGTGCATAAACAATTTCATTCAAGTTCTTAGTTTTTCTTGTCTGTATCCTCTGCCACCTGTAACATTTAGCACTGGCTGTCTTAAAATTTGGTCCTCCTTAGCTTATACTCTCAATAAAGACTTCTTGTCTTCCTTATACACCTCTGTCTGTAACTTCTGACAGTTTTTAATTAATATATCTATTTTATAAAATCAGCCCTCTGGCTTTTGATCTTGACCCACTTCTCTACCATTTCTTCATTGTTACTTTAGGTTACATCATGCATTCACAAAATTTATGCCATCAGTCTCAAGAAGCAGAGACCCCAAAAAGTTTATTAGACATCAAGACAGTAATATGTTTGGCTAAAATATGTGGGCCACCCAATATCCAATGTTAGTCTCTATTATATTTGATGCAAAATATCATGGCACTAATACATGGTATGTAAAAACAGAGATTTTTCAAAAAAATTACAAATGCAAGCAAACAAATATAATTTCATTTATTTCACAGTGTGCTGTAGCTCACATCAGTTAGATGTGGATAAGCTAAAAAAATATACAACTATTTAGAAGGTCATCTCTTTGTTTTCCATACTAAAATTATAGACATATATTGCTAAGAAAATGATTTACATGTATCCTCATGATAACTGGAGTCTAGAAGTGTATGTGTGCTTTTATTTGCAAGTTCAAGATGATTCAAAGGAGAAAGGGTATTAACTTTCCAATATATGCATATATATTTGTACTATATTGAAAATAGCAGACAGTTTTAATTACATAGGCTGTCAAAATAAAAGTCTTGAGATCTCAAATTTTTTGAGGTTTTAGTGTCACCAGGAGGTTTTACAAATAATGTTTCATCATGTCAACCTAATATTCTCAAATAACAATATTCAAATTCACAAGAAGCAATACATGGAAGCCCAATTCAGTCATTATCATTCAATACCAGAGTTTTTGAAAATATGGACCTTATATCCACACAATATTTAACAAAGCCAAACAAAAAACAGAAAAATTTACATTAACCTTGTGACATAAATACTAAGCAGAGTGTAGTCTTCAATATGTACCAGTTTCTGGAATATAGTGCATGAAAACCTAAAAGGCCAACATGTTACCAAAAAGTCAGTGGAGTCCTGGGTTTCACAACAGGAAACAAAACTACAATAAATCAATTCCAAAGTCAGACCAAAATCTTATAAAAGTTAAGTGAGGGTCAGGAAAAGTATAGACATATGACATAAAGGAAACCAAGATCAAGCATGTTTGAGTGATCAAGATTTTTCTAATATTTTTACACATTGCTTGTGTGGCAGGAACCCATTCTAGTAAAATTAGTTGTTAAGTAACACATGAGAATAGAGAAAGCAAATCAGAGCATCATGGAATGCTAGAGCCACCACTCATATGGTTCAATAATCTATTATATTCACATAGAAACTGAGGACTGGACAAGGAAAACATGTACCTGGAATAACATAAAGTGTATAAGTCACAACAATTAAAAAAAATCCCTCCACTTCCAGGTTGGCTATCTAAATTCTAAGTGGTGTCAGAGGTGGGAAAATGTATATAGCAGCCTTCTGCATAAAGACATTTCAGTGGATGACACACGACATAAAATGGGGCTCTCATACCATTATATCACATAGTGACATCATAGACATCTTACTTAATGTAAGTATACTCCATGGTATTTGGACAATGATAAAATTGCCTAACAAAGACATTTCTCAACTTCCAGGAGGAGGACAAAGTGGTAAACACCAGAGAAATAGCCTATCTGAAATGTGGTGTTCAGATACTAGAATATAGCAATATGAGGAAGAGAAGAAGGGAAGTGGGTCCCCAGGATCCATCAAGGATCTGAAGTGAGAATTGAGGCCCATGAGGAGAGCAAAAGAGAGACCTCAATGTACAAGAAGGTGGTGGCAAGTGGTGCTTTCTCCTTGTGCCCTGACTCACTGTGTGGGAGGGGAATTTCAAAACTTCAAATGCATAGTGACTACTGGTGACCCATGAGGCCTCCACAAAGAAGCACAACAGTGGAACAGAGCAGTGGATGCAGCAGACTGCAGTGGCTGGTGAGTTATTCAGGTTCAGACATCGCCCAGGAGAGGGCAATTGGACAGTCCGCATCTTGGTAAGTGGCCAACTGAGTTCAGAACTCAGAGCAGGTGTGGGGTGGCTCCATCTACTGGCTCCCAGTATCAGGGTGAGACAGAATCTAGTTCAACCTGGCAGAAGGCACATGGGGTGTTGCAAGCTGAACAAATTTGGTTCCAGACTCAGATCCAGACACCAGCCTGAACTTCAGGAGAACTAAAGGTGCAGACTTGCCGTGATTATCCAGTACCCCACCATAAAGCTATGGCTGGCTTGCTGGGGCTAAGCAATACAGATCTGAGCTCTGTCTTCCCACTGTCTAGCTGTGACAGCAGAGACATGCCCTAAAGTGGACATTATTTTTAATCTGTATTTGTTTGTTTATTTCTTTTTTTTTCTTGATCATTTGCCCCTGTTTTTACATGGCTGTGCACATTGTTTCTAATGTTTTGTTATTGTTGTTGTTGTTGTGTTCTGTTCTTGTTTTTATTTCTTCCTTTTCTCTTTCCCTCCTGTGTTCTTTACCAGCTTCCCAAAGTTCAGGTAATCTTCCTTTGTCTTCCAGCCTTGCTTCTAATCTTTTCCTCCTCTTTTATTTCACTATTTTCACCCTAACTCCTTTTAAATTTTCTCCCCTGAGGTTAAAATCACCATATTGAAGGCATATTTACCATATAAAATTTTCTAGATAGTCCTGGATTTTGTTACATAATCACAAATCTAGTTTATACAGTCAAAGGTGCAAATTAATAGTTAACTCTGTTTGTCATTTTCTAGGCTGTGTTTCATGCTATTGTTATTACTGATTATACTACTTTTTAGTCAAGGTGACATAGTTGTTCTAATCAGTTGTTCTTCCTGGTATGCCAAGACTGAAATTGCCTGAGGGTCATAAACAATACTATAGGCCAGTGCCAAAGAACCATGGGCCGAGCCAAATAGGCAGCAACTTCTCATCCCCAATAAATGAGAGAGTTAGAATCTTGCAACAAAGCCAATTACACCTAGAAGACATCTCTGAAAGTAGTCATTTCCTAAAGTTTCTCAATACAGCAATAAAGCTACCTTCCATAAGCAATTTACAAGCATCAATCCAGAAATTAAACTAAAAAAAAAAATAGTAAATAAATGAGAAGACACAGAAGCAAGACACAGTTTCAGACTTACAGCTTGCCAGAGCCAAAATCAGTGGGCAATGAGGTGGAACAATTCAAAAGCCACCCACTTGGTCTGTCTGAAGTGGTAACAGCAGAAATAATAAAACAGATTAATGAGACTCTAGAAAATATCAAATCAGAAATTATTTCTCAGATAACTACAGAGATGGGAACCATACTGAAGGTCATGGTTAGTGACTCTAGAACAGATATAGATTTAAAAAAAAATAGAGGAGGTTAGGAAAATGTTGGAAACCATGAATGTTCAATATAGGAAAGAAATGGAATCCATGAAACAGATTCAATCAGATATCCAGGAGATTAAAAATTTCATTGAATGTAAATGCAGCAGCATGGGCCAATATGAGGACAGAATATAAAATATACAAGATAGGATTGCAGTTAGCAATCATGAAAATAAAGACTTCTTAAAAATAGCAGGGAACAATGAAAAATCAATCCAACAACTGCTAAATGACACAAAGGAGAATAACATAAGATTGATCAGAGTCAATGAAAAAGCAGGAGATGCTGCAAATGACATAAAAAAAAAAAATGTTCACAGAAGTAATGGCATTAAACTTCCCAAGCATGGAGAAAGAATTTGACACACAGATAAGTGAGGTGTAGAGAACTCCAATTAGTTATGGTCAAAAAAAAATTTACACCAAAGCATATAACAGTCAAGATTCCAAAATTCAACACAAGAACAGAATATTAAAAGCTATTAGAGAAAAAGAAATCACTTATAAAGGAAAACCCATTAGAATCACAGCAGACTTCTCAACACAAACGCTCAAGACAAGGAAACCTTAGAGTAAACTGTTTCAAGCCCTAAAAGGAAACAATCTCCAACCCAGATTGATGTACCCAGCAAAACTTTGTTTTGGAATTGATGGAGAAATAAGATACTACCATGACAAACAACACCTGATGAAATTCATGACCTCAAAACCAGCACTGCAAAATGTTCTGAAGGACATTCTAGAAAAAGATAACAAGGACTATAGCTCTATGAACCCCAACAGTGAATCCAGTAGGCAAGACAAACAATTAAACATAGGGGAATAAAAAAGGGAGCCAATATTAGGAAAATAACATGACAAAGAGAAGTCAATACATATCAGTTATCACCATTAATAAAAATGCTCTCAATTCACCAATCAAAAGTAACAGACTGGCAGAATGCATCAAGAAGCAAGATCCAACAAAATGCTGCATACAAGAAACTCATTTAATTAAAAAAATTCATAGACTGAAAGTCAAATGATGGAATACAATACTCCTTGTGACAGGAGTATGGGGAAGAGCACGGATAGTGATTCTATTTGTAAACAAAGTGGATTTCAAGCCAAGACTGATTAAGAAAGACAAAGAAGGTCACTACAACATTGTAAAGGGAACAATACAAGAGGAAGAATTTACAATCATAAATTTATATTCACTAGATACCTGTGCACCCAACTATATAAAACAAATAATAATGGACATGAAAAATCTAATAACGTCTAATACAATTTTAATGAGAGAATTCAATACCCCACTGTCACAAACAGACAGATTAACCAGACAAAAAATCAACAAAGAGATATCAGAACTGAACCAACTTTTGAATAAATGTACTTAGTATATGTCTACAGAGTATTTCACCCCACATCAGAATACACATCTTTTCAGCTGGATATGGAATTATCTCCAAAATAGACAACATACTAGGTCATAGAACATGTTTAAGTAAATGCAAATTAATTGATATTGTACCATGCATATTATCAGACCACAGTGCAATGAAATTGGAAATCAATGGCACAATAAATCACAAAACTTCATAAATACATGAAAATTACATAACATCCTCCTGAATAATCAATGCATCACAAATGAAATTATAGAAGAATTTAGACAGTTTTTATAATTAAATGATAATGGCAATGCAGCATACCAAAACTTATGGGACACAGTGAAAGCAGTCCAAAAAGGAAAATTTATAGCAGTGAATACTCATATCAGAAAAACAGAGTGAGCTCAAATAAACTACATAATGTTGAACCTCTAGCTTCCAGAAAAAGAAGAAAAGTCAAGCCCAAAGCTCATATAAAGAAGGAAATTATAAAGATCAGAGCAGAAATTAATGCAACTGAGACTAAGAAAACAATACAAAAAATCAATGAATTGAAGAGTTGGGTCTTTGAAAGACTAAATAAAATTGACAAGCCCTTAACGAGAAAAAGGAAAGAAAAGACTCAAATGAATGCAGTTAGGAACTAAAATGGTGAAATCATAGCATATCCTGCAGAAATCCAGAAGATCATTAATTCATACTTCAAGAACCTGTATTCTAATAAGATGGAAAACATAGAAGAAATGGACAGATTCCTAGATACATATGAATTACCAAGACTGAATCAAGAATATATAAAATTCTAAATAAACTAATATCAATTGATGAAATTGCAGATGTGCTTAAAAATTTGCCAACAAAGAAAAGTCCAGGTCCTGATGAATTCTTTGCTGAATTCTACAAAAAATTTAGAGAAGACCTAATGCTGCTACTTCTCAAACTCTTGCATGAAATTGAAAGGGAAGCAATACTCCTAAATTCATTCCTTGAAGAAAGCATTACCCTGATACCAAAAACAGAGAAGGATCCAACCAAAAAGAGAACTGTGGGCCAATTTCTCTAATGAACATAAATGCAAAAATCCTCAATAAGACACTGGCAAACAGAATACAGCAAATAACAAAGAGGATTATACACCATGATCAAGCAGGATTCATTCCTGGGATGTAGAGATGATTCAACATACACAAATCAATAAATGTAAACACCATATTAACAGAACCAGGGATGAAAGGTGTATGATTATCTCAATAGATCCAGGAAAAGCATTTGACAAATTCCAACATTCATTCATAATAAAAACCCTACAGAAAATTGGAATAGATGGTATCTATCTCAATCTGATAAAAGCCATCTATGACAAATCAACAGCCAACATCATACTAAATGGATAAAAACTGAAAGCTTTCACTCTAAAATCAGGAACAAAATAAGGATGCCCATTATCACCACACTTATTCAATACGATTCTGGAAATGTTACTGGAGCAATTAGACAAGAGAAAGAAATAAAAAGAATAAGGCTAAGAAAGGAAGAAGTTAAATTATCAATATTTGCTAATGACATGGTACTCTACATAGAAGACCCCAAAAACTCCACCAAAATACTTCTAGATTTAAAAACCAAATCCAGTAGCTTAGCCGGACACAAAGTTAACACTCAAAAATCAATAGATTTCATTTACTCAAATAACAAACTCACTGAGAGAGAAATTAGGCAAAAAATATCTTTCACAATAGCATCCAAAAAGTGAAATACATGAGAATCAATCTAATGAAGGAAGTATAAGACATTTACATTAAAAACTACAGTACTTTGAAAAAGGAGATCAAATAGGATATCAGAAAATGGAAAGATATCCCTTGTCCTTGGGTAGGAAGAACTAATATAGTGAAAATGGCCATATTTCCAAAATAGTTATACAATAGTTATACAACCAGATTTAATGAAATGCTGATTAAAACATCAATTAGCGTATTACAGAAAACAATCTTAAAATTCATTTCGACCAGAAGAGACCTAGAATAGGAAAAGCAATCCTGGGCAACAAAGGAAAGGGGTACGGTCATTACAATCTCTGCTTGACATTATACTACAAAGTTACTGTGATAAAAACAGCATGGCAGTGGAAAAAAAAACAAACAAACAAAAAAACAACAAAAAAAATCAACTGACCCAAGAATCAATGGAACAGATTAGAAGATTCAGAAATAACTCCAGGGCCGGTGAGATAGCTCAGCGGCATGAGCGCCTGCCTAGCAAGCGCGAGGGCCCGAGTTTGACTCCCGGAACCCACATACGAGAAAAAGGCCAGTGATATCGCTCAGCGGCATGGGCACCTGCTGGCGCACGAGCTCCTGAGGTTGACCCTCGGTACCCACAAAAAAAAGAAATAACTCCAGACATACTCAACCATCTTATCTTTAGCAAAGGAGCCAAACACCTTCACTGGAAGAAAGATAGCCTCTTTAATAAATGGTGCTGGAAAAACTGGCTTTCTGTGCACCAACAACTAAAACTAAATATGCACAAAATATGCACTAAATATGCACTAAACTATAATCAAAATGGATCAAAGATCTAAATATTAGAACAGAAACACTAAATCTGCTGAAGGAAAGAATAGAAACATTGCTGTAGGCAAAGACTTTATGAACAAACCCCCATCACACAGGAAATATCACAAAGAATCAACAATTTGGAACTGATTTTATTAAAAAGCTTTCACACAGCAAAATAAACCACCAACAGAATGAAGAGATAACCCACAGTGTGGGAAAAAATTTTTGCCATCTGTTCCTCAAAGGACTACTACCTAGAATATATAAAGAACTCAGAAAAATAATAACCCCAAATTTAAGGACCCAATCCAAAAATGGGCATCTGAAATAAATAGACAATTCTCAGATGAAGAAGTAGAAATGACAAATAAATACACGAAAAAATGTTCAATAACACTGCTCTTTTGAGAAATGCAAATTTGTGAGATGCAAAGCTTAGATTCCATCTCACTCCAGAAAGAATGGCTATTATCAACAAATCAATAACAAAATCTAGAAGAGCTATGTAAAAAAAAAAAACCTAACACTTCTCCACTGTTGGGAGTGTAGACTGGGGCAGCCACTGTGGAAATCAGTGGGGAGATTCCTCAAAAAACTAAAACTAGAAGTTTCATTTGACCCAGTTATTCCCCTTCTTGGTGTCATCCCAGAAGAATTAAAAGCATCATACCACAGTGATATATGTACACCCATGTTTATAATGGCAGAGTTTGTAATAGCTAAATCTTGGAAACAACCCAAATGTCCATCAACTGATGAACAGATAAAGAATATGTGGTTTCTTTATGCAATGGAGTACTATTCTGCCATAAAGAAGTACAAGCTTGAGACATTTCTAGCTAACAGGATGCATCTTGAGACCGTACTCCCAAGTGATATAAATCAGTCACACATGCTTAAATACTGCATTGTTTCTGTGGTGTGAGAAACTGAAAGCATAAATAAGGACCAAAATGTATAACAGCTATTGGGAAATGGGAAGAAAATGTTCAAATGGGAAGGGAAATAAGGGAGGAGGGAAGGGTTAAGGAAGGAAGGGACAAAAAACTGACTAGGAGGAAAAATGGAAGCAAAGGTTTTATAAATAAGGATGTGAAGAGGGGTTGAAAGGAGGGGAGAGGAATGGGAAGAAAAGAAGATGCAAGAAATATCATGTACAGACACACATACTCTGTGATGAATGCTATCATTATGTATATTTAAAATATACTAATAAAAATTAAAAAAGAAATTTTTCAGAACTTATCTCTGTCATTAAACAGTGCATGATTGAATATGTATATGATCCCATTTTAGGAAGTTTGTCCCCTACCCCAACAATCCTTGGTTTTACAAAAGGCATTGAAAACCTAGAAAGAGAAAAACAGAGACAATATTAGGAGGTCACAGAGCATATTTGCTTACTCATTTCTACCTCATGATCAACTTAAACTAACTTTGATTTCTCACCCAATATATAATTTATTTCTTAAAGTTCTTTTTTAAATTCTGAGCAAGAATATCACTGAAATCTAGTCCTAAATAAAAATGAATGGTCATCTTATGACAAATCACCTTTGGAAAAAAATCTGCTCTGGACTAGAGTGAATGAAGATTATCACTGATTACACTATCAATCATTGATAGTTTAGTTGCTTAAGTCCTTGTCCAATGTATTTCCTCGTTGCAATAGAAGATCTTACACAAAATGCAATGTATGTTACTTTATAAAGTAAAGCACAGTTTCAAAACTGCCATTCCTATTCTTCCTTGCAGCTCTGGAAAGCCACTGAAAATCTCATGAACTTCTTTGGAACTATTCTCAAAACAAATACTAATCTGTAAGCCAATCTCTGGAGCTGTTTCATAGCCTTACACAAGTCACTAGGAAGTGCTCAAAGGATCCCAAAGTGGATTTCTTATTTTGTAACTAAATTCATACACTAAAGGCATATTGTGAGAAAATTTCAATTATCAAAATAAAACACCAGCAGAATGACAGTGTTCGGCAAGTGACAATGTATTGTGTTCCTAGTGGGGCACTAAATTCAGCTAACTAAGCACATATGTTTATGATTGCTGCGTGGCCTCAGGACTGAACACGTAGGATTGTGACCTGTTGGAAGATTCCACAGAAACATATTTCTATAGAAGAACTTTAAAATGTATCTAGCTCGGGCTGGTGATATAGCTCAGCGGCATAAGCGCCTGCCTGGCAAGGGAGAGGTCCTGAGTTCGACTGCCGGTACCCGCGTATAAAAACAACAACAACAACAACAAAACAACAAAAAGTATCTAGCTGGAACTTGTCCAAAGGGAAGAAAAGGTGACAAGCCCTCTGATTCAAACAAATGGGTCACACAGTACCCAGTGGCTGCAAGCCTGAGGCCACAAGTCTTATAGTAGGAAATAAAAGAAAAAAATCAAGTTTAACAAAAAAATGCTAGGGATTTTTGGAAGGTAAACAGTATATTCCTGAGATTCATTTGAATGAAAAGAGGCATGCCCCACCTTACTTTGAAAACGACATGAAGGTTGGGCACTAGGGTTCTGTGACTTTGCTTTCTCACTTTCACTGTGCTTGAAGCATCCCAGGAGACGGTGGTGGCTAGCAGCGTGATGGCCGGGGTTACAGTGACCAGTGTCGCAGTGGAAAGCCCACAGTGAGACTCTGAGACACAGAGTGAAAATAGCAAGACTTGGAGAAACACTAACTTCGCTCAAGTGGAGTTCTGTAATGCCTGCCAGGGTGATGATTACAAACATGCAAGAGGCCAGCTGTAAGTTTTTAAATATACACTAGGCAATTTTACAGAGGACTTCGGTTTGGATTAAAGTAAAAATGGAATTGCACTTCTTTGCTTATTGCTCTTATGGTGATATCTTTTTTACTCACACGTTGATATGGCCGAGCAAGCTCAGCTGACACAATGACACGCTTTGTCTCCTATTTGCTGTCCAGCCATGGAGGTTTATAAAACCCCATTAGCATCTGCTGGAGTTCATTTCAGCAGGATCCTGGAAGACTTTTCTTTCATTCTTCAAATTCAAAACCAATATTCTGAATGAACACTTCCTTGACTTCCTGAGCCACTCTGCTCTCTGATTTTGTGTGTTAGTTATCATCTGTACTATTTATTTAAGAACTTGTTATAGACATGAGTGTCATTGCTTGTACGGTTCCCTTGAATTTATAAAACTGCAGGGATATTCTTTACAAGAGTAGGCTTTGTCTTTCTCACTAGACTACAAATGCGTTGAGGCTTGCCTTTTGTGTTTAGCTTGGGATAGTTTCTATGCTATTCTAAAAATGTAGATACTCAGAAGCACTTGAATCAATGCATGAATGCAGTATTTAATTTCCCATCACTAAAGCTGTGATGGTCTTACACAAAGACATGTCTACTCGCTGTTACTGGTTTGCTGTACCTATTTTTACTATGTTGTAACCAATAATAAATAAATTGCTGAATTCTCCTCTCAGTAGGGTGGAGTGATTCCCTAAGACAATTTCTCATTTGTTAGAATTGCATTTGTACATAAATGCAAAGAGTGAGGTGAAAAAATAGACAAAAATCTGCTGATAAATTTAAAATTTTTCACTAAAACTACAGCAGTAAAACAGCTGAAGCTCAAATCCAGAGAATCATGTCTCCTGAAAATAAATATCCCCCAAGCTCATAAACACCAAGGCTAGTGGTCAGGAATGAACAGATGTTTATTGCCTCATGCACCCTCTGCTACTCTGGGATAATCTCTTAAACATCCCAAATCCAGTTTGAATTTAAATTAGATTCATATTTTCTTTCACGATTATTCCATTAAAAATATCATATGATTAGCCAATTAAATGGAGGGGAAAAAATCAGTAGGAGAGCAATCCCCTTTAATATTTTCAATTAAGATGTAGTGTGGCCTATAAAAACGGCTTACATTTTCATTTTATGGGTACCTATGGAGAGCATTATGACACAAATGACTCAGAAGAAGGTAATCGTTTCAAAATATATTGTAGTGGAAGACTGTAAACAGTGCAGTGTGTTAGCTTACAAGGGATGTGATGAAAATATAAAGTTTTTTTCAAAGGGGATTCATGTTTATTTTATAGTCTTTTAGGGTGCTTGTGCCTGCCAATTTACAGCACATATTTCTAAAATGCCACAGACTGTTCTCTCTTAGGGAAGGGTGGGAAGGTGAGGGTATACCCATTTGGGGATAATATGTTTTTAAGGAGAAGAGAGTAACGTTACAACTCCATTCTGTCTGCTCCCTAGATTTGAAATGGACCTTCACCAGGGCATAGTATAAAACCTTATTTTCTTATAGGACTATAAGGCAAAAGATGAAAGGCTGGGGCTACGTGATGTCAAATACAGCAGTAACGTTGAAAATTTCTAGCACAAAGAGCAAAATCAGATATTTGGACAGAATTATTTCACTTTCTCTGAGTTTTTGATATTATATGAATTCCAAATATTCTTAATTCTTAGTGGTTATAGTGTGAGATGGCATTTTTTTAAACAAGCTATTCTTTATTTAAAATTTTGTTGGATTAGGCTAGCAATGATTCAGTTCCCATGGACAGGCAAATGTCCTCAGCTCCTCCATATTAAAAATGTTTATCATAGTTTTATTTAGAATTTAGATATTTGACTTTGACTGAGCAGGGGATTACCAAACTGTGTGGGCTAAAGATAGACCCTTAAACACAGAGATCTAATAACCATTTATTAAAAGTATTCATCTATGTAAAAGCAGACCATTAGTTTTGAGAAATCTCAAAAACTGAAGTCAAAATACAAAAATCGAAGCTACTGGGGATTAAAAGACCAGCAAATAATAGTAGACTCTTTCTTAATATTTTTATGTAAAATATGCACGTATCACATGTGAAGTTATGTAATATTCTTGATACACATTATTTCTCTCAGTCTTTTTTACAAACTAGTGAGATTGATATTATCAGACTCAATAAATATCATAAAGGAAGTTGGAGGATAATCACTGTGTCTGGGGCCATGTTGGTATATAATTGATCTCGTGGTTCTATGTACCTGACTATGTTCTAAGAACAAGGAAGACGAGTAAGTAGAGAGTCAAAATACCTTCCCTTATCGAACTTACATTCTATCTACTTTGTGTATAATTAACATTTGGTGCTCAGGCTGTTTGATAAGGTGCTTGTTTTTTCTGATGAATATGATGAAGAGTAAAAAGTATAAAGCTAATCACTGAACACAAACATTTTCTTTTATTGTAAGTTATGCTCATGCAGAATGGGCCTGTATTTTCTTTCTCTCTTGTGCCTATCCAGGGATTGTATACATTATATTAACAATTAAATCCAAGGCTCAGGCAATGAATGAGCTTCATTCTTTAGGGAAGGGAAGATTCAGAAGAATACTAAAGATTTCGATACTGTTTCTACAAAGATTTTGATAAGATTATTTTTCATCAAAGGCAAAGATGAAGTTTAGAAGTTTTTTTGTCTTTGTTTTCCTATCTCTACACATCTAAATCTAGTTTAGATTTCCTGTGTTATCGTAGTTTTAAAAGCTGTCATTTAGGAAGTCTATTCCATGTATTCATTTTAGAGAGTTGAAACATCTCTCCTTAGGAAGGTTTTCATTTTCCTAATGCTCAGGTGTTACATACAAAGTATGTCATATTGAATGTAAGATTCAGATCACACTCTGGGAGGGTAACATCTCTGTATCTGAAAGTGTTCAGTGCTGCCCCTGATTTTATAAACCTTAAATGGTTAATAACATTATTCATGTGTACAATATTAATAATCATATGCATTGCTGTCTCCCTTTCTTCTACTCCTAGAAACTCTGATATGTTTCTCCCAATTGAGATGCACTTAAAGTTTTCATAATATTGTGATTGGTTCAGAAGTACTTTCTTGCAGTTAATCATTCCGTTCTATGATTTTGAGGACAGTAAAGACAGCACACATTTTAATGAGTTTGCTAAGTTTGACATGTATGTATATGATGACATTGGATAAAGTGTGTCTTAACAAGGGACAAAATGTTTATTTGGTTGAGTAACATCCAATTTGAGAACTTATAAGACACAGACAACTAACAGTACATACTGGAGACAAAGATTTATTTAGCTTTAAATACTGAATCATTCATATAGAAGATATAGTAACATAATCTTAGACTCAGCATACTCTACTGTAAAATTTCAATAAAATATTTATCTCTTGAGGTTGAAATAAGTTTTAAATGATGCAAATTCTGAAAAGCACTTGGCACAGTGTCTGGTACAAAGTGGCATAAAGGTAGTAAATACCACTATCATCATTATATCATACAGTTATTGCTACAGTAAAAGCAGCTATAGAAATTTAGTAATTTGTAAATGAAACAAGTATCTTATTGTTATTCAGCCTACGTCACTGAAAAAGGGCTTCATGACTCCTATATCTTTGTATAAAGGTACAATTTTGTATAAAGTACAAAATTGTCACGAATGTGGACAGTATGGGCAGTTGCGTCATCAGTGTGATTTGAAGACACTTCAATATGTATCCCTCACTCCACTCCAGGATCCATATTCTTTCTTTCAGGGTATTCATTCACTTGCTTTGTCTTTTTTCTATGATGCTGATTTGGCTTTAGTTTCTGTTGACTGAAACTACAGTATACTAAAAGTCACATGTTGTTTGAAAAAAAAGTTTCCTTCTGTTGTTTTATTCATTATTTCAATATAGATTGTTTTGTAAACCAAGCCTGGACTTTTAAGTTTTTGTAGTATATTTCTTGTCTCTTTTTTTTCTGCCATAAATACTACTGACAAGTGTTATGGTTTGTGTGTGGATGTAACCCCTAAGCCTCATGTGGTCCTGGGAATTGGGATATTTGGAGGCAGCTGAATCTAGAGTTTGTGATTGGTTCATTGTCTAGTGCTGGGATTGGGGGTGTGAGTGCTACATCCGCCCTAGGGCAGGTAGCCTGCATCCAATATAAGGGAGGAAAAGAGTCTTATTCCTCCCATTTTGTTGCTTTTGCTGTCTTCTGCCTCCATGAACTGTTGCCCCTCTGCCGTGTCCCACCCTGCCTTGGAGCCAGTCAGTTATGGAAGGAAACCTCTACAAACTGTGAGCTAAATAAACCTTTCCTTCCTTAACTTTGGGTATTGGGTATTTTGTCTCAGCAGTGAGAGAAAAGTAACTAACACAGCAAGATTACCAAATTAAATTAGAATTCAGCTTTAAAACTAGTCAGTATTTTGAGGACGTAAGGCACCAAAGTCATCAATACAGTATATAAAATGTTCTAATTAACTCCCATGTATTTCACCTTAACATTTCATTTGGATTCTACCTCCACAAACTGATTCTGAATGTGGAGATTCTCAGGAATTTCCCATCAGTGTAGCTCTTATGTTCACTCCTGTCATGTTGTAGACTGCACCTTACTTCATTGCAATTGTTGACGTCATTCCTTAGGTTTGCTTTCATTAAATAATTTTTTTTGGTTAGTTACTGCCTTTAGAAAGTATCTATGATTTCAGTGGGATTCCAAAGTAGAGGCAAGACTATTAAAAATGCATAATCTAATATTTTTTTACCTGTTTTGATTTAGGAACAAAAGGATCAAGATTAGTGAGAAATCAACTTTTGAAAAAGAAATCTTATTCTATTGTTTACATTCTTAGCACATGATACATAGTAAATTCTCAATGTATTCTAGTGAATCATTTGGTTGAATGATTGGTTAGTTGATCCACAGATCTTATACTTTTTGAGCCTCAGTTTTTATGTGGGCAAGTTGGAAAAATTAGCATTTTTTTGAGCCACTAATATGTGCTGATCAAATAACATGAAACAATGAAACTGCTTTGAAAAATGCAAAGGTAAATTAAGATATTATGTAGTTTTGTAGATACATATACATATATTATACACATGTACATGTCATATCCTATAAAGATATTCAGAGAGTAGATTAAGAGCAGCAAGAAAGTTTCCATTGTGATGGAGCTCCAGTACAGGGAGAAAACAATAGGGTAACAGGAATAAGAAAATATTATCCACTACATTTGCTGTAGAACTAAGCCTTAATCTGCAACGGAGAGCAATAAACACTATATTTCTTGGGGAATTCATTAGAACTGGGAGAAAGTGAAAAAAAAAAAAAAAGATTCCATGCTTATTCCAAGTTTCACCATGAAAACACCCTTTAAAAGACAAAGAAAGGGAGAATAGTATAGAGAAAGGAAGAGAATAAGATCAAGGGAATGCAAAGAAATCTTTAAAAACACAGAGAGAAATCCAAATGTGCAAGACTGAACTGATTTCTCTGGCCAATCACCAGAGTGATTAGTCTAAGTACAAGTGTAACCTAAGTACAAGTTATTAATGTAGGAACAAGTTAACGGTGTATTGGGGATATAGCAAAGAAAACTTTAAAACTAGCTGTCTTAGTTACTTTTCTCATTGCTAAAATCAAATACCCAACACCCAAAGTTAAAGGGGGAAAGGTTTATTTAGCTCACAGTTTGTAGAGGTTTCAGTCCATATCAGCTGGCTCCAAAGGAGGGTGGCACATGGCAGAGGGCAACACTTCATGGCAGCACAAGACAGAAAAAGCAACAAGAGAGAGCCAGACAAGCTTCTTTTTGTCCCTTATATTGTATGCAGGCTGCATGGATTAGGGTGGTGCCAATCCAATCAGTGGACCAATCCAGCAATCACCCACCCCTAAACCCAGAAGCCTTAATCCAGCATTACACTATGAATCAGTTACACATGCTAGATTCAGCTACCTGCAAAAAAACCCTATGACTTCATGAGGCTTAGGCGTGGTGGGCGGGACATCTACACACAAACCATAACCATAGCCCCGCTGTGAACTAGGGTAGCTTAAACTCCTACACTAAAATTCCAGCAGAAAGAAGTTGTGTTAATTTCCAAGTGGATAAAAGCAACTTATTTATTTCAATCTTCAGTCTTTCCCTGAAGTACCAAGATAACCTAGCTTTCAAAAAACAACAAACAAACAAACAAAGGTTTATGATATACACAAAAAGCCAGAAAGAAAGAAGGAAAGGAGAAAGGAAGGAAGGAAGGCAGGCAAACAAGCATGCCCTCAAAAGCCAAATAAATCCTGTAGTCGAAGAGAATACAGATGTTAAACTATGTGACAGAAAATATGAAATAATTATAATCAATATAACAAAACTATAATGACAAAAGTTGACAACAGGCAAGATAGATGAGTAACTTCAACAGAGATGGAAAATACAAAAACAAACGTAAATAATAAAAGATGTAAAAATAACAGAAAAACAGAGATGAAAATATATGTGATAGCTTCATTAGTTTAATAATTATATAGGTTAACAAAAATTGTGCAAATTGAAACATAAGGAGAAAAAGAGTGGGACAAAAGAAAAAATGTTCAAGAGATTCGTCTCAATATAAAATAATTTATCAAATAAGGCATGTTAAAATAGAAGAATAATTTGAAGAAATAATAACCAAGAACTTCTTAATATTACTAAAAGATCATAGAACCAAGAAGCTTATAGAAAACTAAGCAGCATAAAGATTTTTTTAAAACATCTTACATATTGAATACAGTAGGTATTCTAATCACTGAAGCATTCAGAAGATAAAGAAATCTTGAAGATAAGTTTTTAAATATATCATACACTATACAGAAAAAAGATAAGAGCGATAGAATGTTTCTATCAACCAGAAAACACAAGGAATATCTTTACTTAATGAAAAATAGAAATCAATCTAGAATTCCATATTCTATAAAAATATTTTTCAAACAATAAAGATTTTCTCAGACAAAACTACCCCCAAGAGAAGTGAAAGGAAGTTCTCTAAAATTTTTGCTTTTTTTCAAAACAGGATGAATGTCACAAGTAAAATAAATGAAGTAAAATTAAATAATTTTTACTACTTTATTTTTCTGAACTGTTACTGCATATCTGGAAAAAATAACAATGTAGCATATACTTACAATATGGAGAAAAGGAAGAAATGTGACAAAAAGCACCACGAAGAATGCTTTAATGTAAAAGTTAAATATATTTCTAAATATGAGGGATAAATTGGAAATCAATTTTTTTTTTTTGTGGGTACTAGGGGTTGACCTCAGGACCTCACGTGCCAGCAGGCACCTGTGCCACTGAGCGATATCACCGGCCCTTTTCTTGTACGTGGGTTCCGGGAGTCGAACTTGGGCCCTTGCGTTTGCCAGGCAGGTGCTTAAGCCGCTGAGCCATCTCACTGGCCCCCTGGAATTCAATTTTTTAAAAACCTACTACTTACGCTAGTGAATCCAAAATGAATAGGCACAAATTTAACAAAATGTGCAGACTCTGTATGTTGAAATCTAAAACCCTGGTGAAAGAATAAAAGAAGTCTCAAAAAATGGACAGATATAAGATGTTCGTGCATTGGAAGACTCAATATTATAAAAATTTTAGTGCTCATTATTTCATATGTAAATATAACTAATCACAATCAAAATACCAGCAAGCAATTTTTAGATATTAGTAAGTTGATTCTAGACTTTGCCTGAAATGTCAATGGAAGCATTATAGTTATAACAGTATTGGAAAAGAATGACATGGGCACAGTCATAATAATCGATGTTCAGTTTAATATAAAATTACCATAAAATTGAAGTATTGTTGATAACATAGGTGGAGAAATCAGTGGAACAGACATAGAGTCTTGAGACAGATTCTCACAGATAAAGTCAAATTTTATTTTGGATCAAATAGTAAATACAATGCAATAAAGGAGAACATTTTTATAAATATTAGAACAATTGGACTCCCATAAACAAAGCAAAACACCTTGGCAAATGTTTTGTACCTAATTTTTAAAAATATTTAAAAATTGCATATGTGGGTACTAAGTGTAAAATCATAAAACTATAACAACATTGAAGAAAATCTGTTGGCTCTGGTGTTTGGCAAGTAATTTACATATATGGAAGGAACAATCTGATACATTAAGTACTGCTGACATCGGTCCTTTTGTAAAGTAACTATTTTCCTCTTTGAGAGATTCTTTTTTTTTTTTTTTTTTGTGGGTACCAGGGGTTCGACCTCAGGACCTCACGCGCCAGCAGGCGCCCAGGCCGCTGAGCGATATCACCGGCCCCTTTTTCGTATGTGGGATCCGGGAGTCGAACTCGGGCCCTCGCGCTTGCAAGGCAGGCGCTTACGCCGCTGAGCCATCTCACTGGCCCGAGAGATTCTTTTAAAAGATTTTAAAAGTCTGCAGACTGAGATTAAATATTTACAAATGAAATACCTGATAAATAATTTTAATTGGATATATATATAACAGGTCAGTAATAACTGAACAAATAATATTACGTATGGGCAAAACATGAACTGAAGCTAAAAAAGATATACATAAGGTAAATAAGAATTTTACAGCATTTTTTCAAAATTCTTAAATATATTAGCAAAAGCAAATTAAAATCAACGGAAATGACTTAACAAATGGTGTCAGTACCGAGTGATGGTGATAGTGATGGCAGAACAAGCGTAACTCTCTTACCCTATTGGTTAGTGTTTGAACTGACGCAGTTAGTTGACATTGGTTAGTGTGACACTGCCACATTAGAGATCAGATAATCAGTTTTGTGTGCAGTTAAATATGCATTTACCACGCAACTCAGCAACCCCACTGTCAGATATTTATGCAAATGAACTGAAAATGTGTACTAAAATGTATAGCTATTTTATTTATAGTCATGCAAAACTGAAAGCAAACCGTATTCAACAGGTGAATATGTAAACATTTTATGTACGCGTGTACAATGAAATACTACTCCGAAATACATAGGAATGAATTAGTGATTCACACTGCATGCATGAACTGAAGTATATTTTTGTCATTTCATGGAAGTAGACTCAGAAAGCTATATACTGTATTATTTTTATTTATGTAACATTCCGAAAAAGGCAAAACTACATCGAAAAAAGGGTTGGCATGACTTAGGGTAAATTATGATTTTCCTTCAAGAGGCAGTATTAAAACAATGTTTGCAGTGATATAGCTACTCAATATGGTATTATGATGATGTGTGTGTGGGTATTTGTATTTGTCAAACAGATAGCACTATACAACACTAATGTTATAATGTATAGGATGAAAATCAAAAGAAAATACCTACCAAGACATTAGAAAAGCAAAGGATGGAATGTGGAATCTGACAAATTATCTAGGCATATTACAAAACCAGTGAGGTTATATCACATTCACTGAAGGAGGTACAGAAAAAAACAGTTGGTGAAAATTATGTTGGAAAATATATTTCCTACCTTTTATCTGAAGTTATGTCAAAATAGAAAGGCAAAAAGCATTTGGTAGTGCATCCTATTTATGTATTCGTAAACATTTATTTAAAATGTATAGTATTTATATAATTTTGTAAATTCATATATGAACAGTATAAAATGTTTTCTATTGAGTCACAAATATTTTAGAAGTGCACTGTCTACTTTCTAAGCGGTAGATCAGTGTCTACTTTTTATTGATTTCTAGCTTAATTCTACTGTGGTGAGATATCCAAGTATGAAACGTTCGATTTAAAAAAATAAATATTGAAGTGTTTTCTTCCTAAACAGCATATGGTAATTTTTTGTGAACATTCCATGTTCACTTGAAATGAAGATGCGTTCTGTCATCTTTTTGTGCTATGTCTATTTATGTCAGACATAATTAGGTCAAGTTTGTTCTTTGTATTGCTCAAATATTTTATATAACTTTACCAAATTTGTATGGTTTATCCAATTGTTATTGGAAAAGTATGATCAAATATCCCTGATCACGGACCCAATTTATTTATTCTTTAGTTTTTCATATTTTATTTTTAGTTTATATGTTGACACTAAGTTAGTGAGGACACGGAGATTTAGCATTGTGATATGCTCCTAATAGATGATTTAATCACTGTGAAGTTTCCCCTAAGAATTGCTAACACAACACTCTATAAATATTAATATATTGTATTTTCATTTTAATTCAGATGAAAATATTTTCAGTTTTTCTTGCTTTTTTTTACCTATGTGTTCTCTGGAAATATATTATTCACTTTTCAAATATTTAGAGATGTCTCAGGAATATTATATTAGTGATTGCTAATTTAATTCTTTTGTGACAGAATGTAATATACATGATTTAATAATTTTAATTTACAATTATATTATATATATCTATATTTACACATACTGTTGTTGTTGTTGTTCTGAGGATCCAACCCAAGGCCTTGAGCACACTAAATAGATATGTGCTCTACCACTGAGCTACACCCCACCCCATTACTAGACTTTAACCATTTCAAATCTATTGTGTTTTAAAATATTGTTTTTACTTTATTATTACTATTACTATTTGAATGACTCTAACCCTAGTCCAGCATATGGATTATGTGTATATTCTAATGTTATTGGTTGGTATGCTCTATAAAAGTCAATTAAAGTAGCTTAATATTGTTACAGATTTTCTGTCAATTTGTTCTATCAATTACCAAAAGAGGGCTATTAAAATGTTTAAGTGTAACTGTGGTTGTATCAGTTTCTTCTTGATATTTTTCTCAATTTTATTTAACATATTATGAGATCTGTTATTAGATACAAGTAAATTTAGAATTGTTGGATCCTCCTGATACATTGAAATTGTATCATTATAAAATGACCTCTTTATTCCTGATACCATTTGTTATCTTTTCTTCTTTTTATTTTGATTAATATTAGCATCCCATTTTTCCCTATCCCTTTATTTTATTTTAACCCGAGAATGTGTAATACATACACTACATTTTTGCTACTCAGCATATAGTCAGATCTTGTCTTTTCATTTAATCTAGTAAAGTCTTTAGATTATAAGTATGTGACTATTTATGTTTATGTTTAAATCATTCATCTTCTTACCGGTTTTCTACTCATCCCATCTATTATTTTATTTCTTTTTTCTTATTTTCTTTTGAAAATTATTTTTTGGGCCGGTGAGATAGCTCAGCGGCATAAGCGCCTGCCTAGCAAGCGCGAGGTCCTGAGTTCGACTCCCGGAACCCACATACGAAAAAAGGGCCGGTGACATCGTTCAGCAACATGGGTGCCTGCTGGAGTGCAAGGTCCTGAGGTCGACCCCCAGTGCCCACAAATAAAAAAAAAAAAGGAAAATTATTTTTTAATTTTCATGTTTTATCTTATTTATTGCTTTATTAGCTGTGTTACTTTGCATGATTCTTTACAATATATCATATACATTTTTAAGTTAATACACTCTATCGCCTAATGATATTATGCCACTTCTCATTAATATACTTTCATTTCTTCCCATCCTTTGTGCTATTGTCATACATTTTATATATGTTTATAAAGCCTGTAGTATGTCATTAATTTCTGCTAGTTATCTTTTAATAAGATTAAATTATATTTAGTTCTTGTATATAGACTCATACAGATGTCATTTCTGGTATGTCATATTTCTTTGAAAGATATATTTCTACATCAGGGGTCTCTTCTTCCCATGTCTTCCTTTAACATTTCTGCTAGTGAAATCCTGGTATTGATACATTCTGTTATTTTTTTATTTTTTGAATATTTTCATTTTATCTTCATCTTTAAACAAAAGATGTTATTAAGATGTTTCTTAATAAGAATTCTAGGTTGTCACTTACAGCCAGTCCCCCATGTCCCTGGGTTCCACTTCTATGGATTCAACAAATCATGACTCAAAATATTCATAAAAATATTTCCATCTGTATTGAAAACCCACAGGACTTTTTCCTCAATCATTTCCTAAATAACACTGTGTGACAGCTATTTACATTGATGGATATTTGAAATATTCTGCAGATTATTTAAAACATACAGGAGTATGTGAATAGGTTATATACAAATGTTATGTCATTTTATATCAGGGACTTGATTATTCACCAATTTTGGTATCCGCAGGGGGTGTGAAAGTAGTCCTGGAACTGGTCTCCCACAGTGACTGAGGGACAGCTGTGGGATTTTTTTTGTCCTTTTAGCACATCAAAGTGGCTTCTCCGTTGTCTTTGACTTAAATTGTTTATGAGCTATTCTCTGAGATTCTATACTTGGTTCTCTGCATGAAATATCTTTTTTTTCCTCTGGAGATATTTAAGATTTCTATTTATTATGGACTGTGAGAAGTTTGATAATTATATACTGTTATGTAATTTCTTTCAACTTATTTTATAGTTGGGTTTGTTGAAGTTCTTAAATTTTCAGATTTATAATTTTTATTAAATTTTGAAGAATGTTGGCAACATTTGTTAAAATATTTTTCTCTTATAAACTTCCAAGTACATAGGGAGTAATCTTCATTGTCTGTTTTACAGATCGCTGATGATGATCTCTCAGTCTCTTTAGCAGACCTTTTTATTTCAGCCATTGTATCTCTTATTTCTAGCAGATCAAATGTATCTTTATTTAAAAATGCCTTAGATATCTCTATTTACTTTTTAAAAATATTTTATATTATCAGTAGTGGTTTAATGCTTTTGCTAGTTCTACTTACTGTCAAATTTGATTAATTGATTTTTCTTTTAACAAGGATTTCAATTTCTAGTTTTTGTGTGTCCGGTAAATTTTGATGGGATGCTGGCTATTATAACTCTTTGTGTTGATCATTTTGTACTTCTTTTTTAATGGAGATTGAACTCGGGGCCATCCTGGACTCTATCTCCAGCATCTTTTTCAAAATATTTATATATTTATTTGTTCATTTGTTTATTTATTTATTTTAAGACAGGGTCTTGCTAAGTCACTTAGTTTCCCAGGCTAGTCTTGAATTTGCCATCCTCCTACCTCAGCATCCCAGAGTCCTGGGATTATGGGCATGTACCACCACACCTGGATAAACTCATATTTCTGAGGTTTTTGGTTTTTTATTTTCAGAATTAACTTATTTGCAGAAAGTTGAGATTTTCCACCCTTGTTTTTGAGATGTTAGGTGAAAACATAGCTGTACTTAACTGAAGCCTAATCATTTCCCACGACTGAGGCAAGACCCTTCTAGTAAGCTGATACTCGCACACAAGTTAAAGGTTTTCCAGTCATTCTGTGAACAAGCACTATGCCCAGCTCTTTTTTTATTGTTTATTGATATATTTTAAATATACATATTGATCACTTTCATCATAGGGACTTTGTACCTGTACGTGACTTACCTCAGTCCCTCGTCTTTTTTTCTCAGCCCCTTATCCTCCCTTCAATCTCTCTTCCCCTACTCATTTACAAAAGCTTTGTTTCCATTTCTCCCTCTATTCTTTATTTTGTTCTTTTCCCTTCCTTTCTTTCCCGTTCCCCCCTCCCTAGTTCCACTTCCCAATTGAGCATTTCCTTCCTATTTCATAATAGCTTTTTGTTCTTTTTATTTCCTTCTGGTGATTCTTTCCCTGGACCCAGCTGCTGACTGTCCATGTACTACTCATGGACCTGCGCCCTCCTGAGTACGCACACTGTCTGTATTGGAATGTTCTCATTGGTTTCACTTCTTGAGATCTCTGTCCTGAAAACTCCAGCTATTTGGTTTTCCTGGGTACATAGTGAAGTTTTTGGCCACTCAAGATGAGCGTCTGGCTTTGCTTGCTGTCCCCAGTCCCCGCCACCCTGTGTTGCTACCTAGAAATGTCCTCAAAGCAGGAATCTGGAGATATGTCCTGATACGCCTTTTTCTTGTCTTTCTTCTTCTTCTTCCTCCTTTTTTTTTTTTTTTTTAACATACTTTGTGTCAGGAATCTTATATTTATTTATGTATAGTGTCTTAAAAACAGTTTTTCTCGTACATTTTGTATTTGCTTTATTTTGCCGGGGTGGGGAGGGTGGAGATCAGGTGGGTTGTTAATCTACTAGCCACTTCTACATTTTGGCCAAAAGCAGAATTCCAAATAAAGGATTACTCCCGCACTTTCTAACTGACATCATTTCTGGTGGAACAACACAATATTTCACTTACTTGGCGGTGCTCTATAGCCACCTACTTGAAGCTGTCTTTTGTTTACATATCATTAAGATGCTTGTCTAGCACTTAGAATTCTGGATATTTAGCTCCAGTTTCATCTCCATAAATTCTGATAACTGCTAAAATCATTTTTGAACTCTCTCTGCCTTCGGGGTAATCCTTGAATATATGTTGGTTTATATTGGAGCCCTTGTCTTTATACAATTACATTTAATTTCATGATTTTAAAGGTTCTTTAATATTGAGATTTTAGGTTGCACCTCTTTTATACCATTCATACCACCTCGCTTATTTTATAAATACATAGTGTGCTCTCTGTAAATAAATCTAGTTTTATTGCCATTGAAAGATATAGATCGAATTTTAACATCACATCGAATAACATTAAATGCTTTCTGACCCTAACCACGTCAATTTTAAATTCTATGAAATTGGGAGATTTACTATTCTGATAAAATACAGTACTTTAAAAAAATTACAACTTTAAATAATAGTTGAGAAATGTGTAAATGAAAAATACCTCCTGGGATTTTATATAAGGATGGGAAGCCTGTAACCACCTGACAAGAATACTTTATGATCTTGCCTTTCTCAGAGGAGAATCTAAATCTAATTCTGAGCTTCTCAAGAGAAAAAAAATATTGGCATTTAATTAACACCATAAGGCATACAAACATAGCTCATGTGATCTTTATCTCTGATGTTTGCTTTGGATGCTTTCAGAAGTAGAAAGCTTTCAACAATTTCATGCCTTTTGTAGGACCTCTTTTAGGGACCTCCAGGCATCATACACATAAGCTACATGCATAATATAGTTTTATTTATGGGGACACTTGCTGAGACTTGTAAGAAGCTGTTTCTATATTGTTATTCAAATATCGAAATGATTATGCTATGTTACTCATGTAAGTACTTCTGGGAGAATGTACTTTTCTTCTGTGAAAGAAAAATCATCCACATGAAAAATATTATTGTACCTCTTACATAAGCCTACATATAATTCCACAATGTCTCCAGTAAGTAAGTTGAGTTGACTGTGTAGGTAAAATTGGGTTTTAATTTCAATTATTTTTTACTTTGGTGCCATAAGAGTAGAATCACAAATTAAGCCCTCGCCTCAATAGTGGCAATGGAGCCAACCCAGTGGCACTTGCCCACGCTGGCCTCAAACTTGCAATCTTCCTGCCTCAGCCTCTCCAGTAGCCGGGATTATAGGCATGCTCCACAGTGCCAGGCTAGAAAAGAAGAATCTTTAATTCACAATAAGAAAAATAGTGGTAGTTAATTTGAAATATAATCCAGGAAATATTTTGATCACCTATATGCCAAGCAACAACAAAATCACTAAGGAAAAAGCAGCAAACAAAACTCAAAGTTATTGAACTAGGAACAAGGACAGAGTGTAAATAGACAGATATATAAGTGAATCACAAAGATATTAAATAGACATATGTAGAGATTTTTTAAAACATTGATAGTAAACAGCAGGGTGAGAGGGAATGGGCTAACTTTGGTAATAATGGTTGGTGTTTCCGATGAGCCATTATTTAAACTGAAATCTAAATGACAGGAAGTGAGGTGTGGAATGATGAGAGAATTTCTAAAGTAATGACAAAGCTCATTCAAAGGCTCTAAGGAGATATATTATTCAAGGAAGACTAAATTGGTCATCGTTTCCTATGTAAAACATCGTGTCTCAAAGTGCTTATTTAACAGGGCTTGCTTCATCATGTCACTTAGGCTCTCAAGTTTCATTTCATCTGAATGAGATCCTTCATATTTTGATTTTGCCTCGTATAAACAAGGCCTTAATGAATAGTAAGGCAAGGAAAGAGAAACTATAAAATCACACAGAGGCTTTTCACTGAAAAGAACCAGGTCTTGGTAAACCCTGATAATGCCTACTCTAATTGGAGAAACTGCTAAAAAAAAATTAAGGAGCACAAAAAAATTATATCATGCTAGAATGTACAAGTATGGATAAAATATCATTAGATGAGGTTTAAGATAGACGTTAAGTTTTTTTTAAGGATTCTATAGGCCAAGAGTTAGTTTGGGCTGGTGAGATAGCTCAGTGGCATAAGCGCCTACCTGGCAAGCGCGAGGTCCTGAGTTCGACTCCTGGTAACCACATTAAGAAAAAATAGTTAGTTTGATTTTATTTTGAGTGCAATGAGAAGTTATTCACTGCTTTAACTAGTTATATAATCTGATTGTCATTTTAAAAATCAGTCTGGATGATATATGGAAAAATATATTAAACAAAGTAATGAAGGAATAGAAAAAAGAAGGAATAGAAGGCAACTACAGTCTTTAGGCAATGGCTTGGATGATAGAAAAACAAGGGAGTGAAGTGGATTCACTCATAATATATTTTGGAGGTAACAATTGACAGGATCTCCCAATGAATTGGTTGTTGGGGGAAAGCTAATGTTTTGATTTTTGTCTTGAGCAATGACATTGTGTCAATTCACTGCAATGTGAAAGACGCGTGAGCTGCAGGGTTAAAATATCAGTTCAAAATTGTCTTTTGAGCATGTTTGACAGGTGTATTAGCGAATATTAAACATAGGTCCTAAAGGTGCTGTTCCTGGTAATGTAGAAAGTCATTAAGGATAAAGATACAGATTTCTTGACTTTTAAGCATATAAATGGTGTTTTTAAACTACTGATAGGACATTTACCCATGAGGCCCTGGGGGCATTATAAAATAGGCTTGTTGTTGATTTGCGACAGAAAAAAAGTGTCCATTCTAGTTATTCTAACATTTATTCCATTGTTAGATGCAGTTTTTGGGAAACAAACTGTACACATTTTTATGATGACAAACAACATGGTGAAGTTTCCAGGGAGCAAGCCTTAAAAATGGTTTGCCCTCCTCTCTAATCAATAAGAAACGGGTTTTAAGACAGCTGCTATTTTCTGGTGCAGAATACATCTCAGCATTTCCAGCTGAGTGGTTCTGGAGGCTGCTTCGTGATTGCATTTTATGTTACTTATTGAAAGGTCCACAATTACTATGCCATCTTTCACAGCAAAAGATGATTCTGCTGACCCACCATTGCCAAAACATATGAACTACAGAACGGGCTTTATCTAGGATTCTATGTTATCTTGCCTCAGTTCTTAAGGAACTAACCAAATCCTGCTGTTAGAAAGTCTTCATATTCTTTACTTGCCTATTCATTTGGGAAAACCCAAGTCCACCGTTCAGTAAAATATGTCCATGATGATCCTTCTCCTCCATCATTTATAAATTTATGTCAATATATTTATGATCAGTAGTTCATTTTAGTGTGGAAATTTATAAAACACAAATTAGCGATCCAACTTTTTACACTTACATACTTTATGATCCTTAGCAATTTACTGAAATATGTAACTTTTATTTTAAATCCCTCTTTTGATTTCCTGAATAATCTGGCTTGGTTTGATCAAAAAGGAGTTCAATAGAGCATGTGCTACATGTGGGTGTTACCGGGTGTGTGTATATGTGTGTGAAGGAAATGAGCGAGTGTGAAGCAAGTGTGTGATGGGAAAGTGAGTTGATACTAAAATTCTACAGTCCATATTTTGAATAGGTTACACGGTATAAATTATTTTGCTATATGGAAATGATATCTATATTTTTGAATATGAAATTTCAGAAATATCTTTAAAATTATATTTTAATAACTAATTCTTTTGAATCTTTTTTTTTGGGTGGGGGGAGCTACCAGGAATTGAACTCAGGACCTTGTGCTTGCCAGGCAGGTGCTGGCACCGCTGAGCTACATCCCCAGCCCTTGAATCTTGTATAGAAATTTAATTTTAGCATGTTTTTATCAAAAGTAGCCAATCACTGGCAATTTTTTACAAATTAATGTAGCATATTTAAATTGTCATATATTAACTTCCCAAAATATATGTGAGAATATTCTGTGTACAAATTGTTCTGTTACAAAAAGTTTTAATAATTAATCTATAATCTCTGACACATTTATTGATTTATTCAGTCACTTCAATATCGTTTATCCCTTGTTTTCCTTTTCTATTGTTATTAAATGTAAATTTGCTATTCTTCACAGTAATTTTTGTCTCTATGTCTGATTATTATTTTTACACAATTCTGATAAGAAATCACAAGGTTTTTTTTTGTGTGTGTGTGGGTACCGGGGGTCGAATTCAGGACCTCACGTCCCAGTAAGCACCCGTGCTGCTGAATGATATCACTGGCCCTTTTTTCATATGTGGGTACCAGGAGTCGAACTCAGGACCTCACGCTTGCCAGGCAGGCACTTATGCCGCTGAACCATCTCACTGGTCCAGAAATCACAAGTTTAAAGGACATTATCATTTATAGCTTCCTTGATTCACTTTGACAAGTAGACATCTAGAAGTAGTGTATTAATTTACTCTTCTACTTGAAGAGGATATAAAGCTATTTTAATATAACATCATTGTATTTCTTCTAATAGAAAAAAGTGTACAATTTAACTTTTTTATTCTTAATGACTGCAAACTTTTTTCATCACTTTTAGGAATTTCCAGTTTTTTCAGAAATGCCTATGACATTTGCTCTCTTTCTTTTGTAATCTAAAACATTCCAATCTCTAAAATCTTTTAATTTATTCTGGGCATAGTATTTCATCAAATATATTAAAAATTTCTAATACTTTTCCTTTATACTTTCATCATTGTGTCAAGTTTTAAAGCACAGAGATGTAAAATGTGGGATGATAAAACATCTCATTAGCAAAACAATTGAGTAATAAAGATTATTTCTTTAGAATAACTTAACTAACATATTGTTAAAATTCAAATGTTTTATTGAAAAAATTAAATGCATGATAAAAGAAAGACAGAAATGATCAATTTCTATGAAATATAAATGTTAATAATTATATGAAGAATTTTGAGATTTTTCTTTTTTTTTTTTTTGTGGGTACCGGGGGTTCGACCTCAGGACCTCGCACGCCAGCAGGCGCCCGTGCCACTGAGCGATATCACCGGCCTTTTTTTCATATGTGGGTACCGGGAGTCAAACTCGGGCCCTCGCGCTTGCCGGGCAGGCACTTAAGCCGCTGAGCCATCTCACCGGCCCCGAGATTTTTCTTCTTTTTACAAGTAAATTTTGTCTTTATTTCTAATTTGAGGACTTAAAATATCAATGTAAATCTAACTTACTTGTAGGATGTTAAATTCATCATAAGTTTGTTAATATCCTTGATGATTTTTGCATAATCTACTTTTTATTTTTCTTACAGGAATTTATATTTTGCTAGAAATTCATGTATTTCAAAAAGCTAATGGAACGCTTGGCAAATGCATTATAAAACATACTTTGGTATGACTTTTTAAAGCTTCATGTTGATTTTTGTTCTTTCATTAAAATGTCCTAATTTTGTGAATTTTTACTTTCGTTTAAATAAGAAGCTTCTGGATTTAGTTTCCACATTGCTTGTTTTAAATTTATATATTCACTCAATATTTATTTTATTTTTTGTATGTGATGGGTTTTCTTTATCAAATGTTTTATAAGCAGTATTTCAGTATTTTTTCTGTCTTTTCTTTTTTTGTCCTAAAAATATATGTAAAACACTAAATGTTATTTTGGCCAAAATCCATGTATTTTGATCTATAATTATTTTCAGATTCATTTAAAAAGTTATTTTACAAATAATAATATATTCATGTATTTTGTTCTCACTAGATCATAAGTTGTGTTTTTTGTGTTTGATATCTTCGAATTTTTTCAGTGGTCTTATTTTCAAGATAATGAGAAAAATTTTGGTGAAGAAAAGTTGAATAATTGGTCAAAAACTATAGCAGTGATATATTTGGATTTTTCCCTTTTTATTATTATTACATATTCATTACATAGAATAAGGGGTTTCCTTTTGGCAGATATGTATATAATGTACTTTGATTATTTCCATCCCTTCCTTACCCTCCTTATCCATTCCTACTCAGTGTATCCAGAATTTTAAACTGAGTGGTTTACATGTTCTTGCTCAGAGTATTTTCTCTAAGAGAGCCGTCAACATTAAATATTGTCTTCTTTACTTATTTTTCATTTACTTATTTGTTTATTTGGTTACTGTTGTAAAGTTTGTACAATTTGAAATTAATGGATTTTAAGTGTGCTCTTTTAGGCAATCCTCATTCCCTAAAAATTGTTCTGACATGTATCAGCATAGTTAGTGTTTTAAGATTTCATATAAACTGAGTGTTCTTTGTGACTGGCTTCTTAAGCTGAACATAAGGTTTAACATTTTTACACATGGTGACATTTATCTGTAGTTCATTAAAATAAAATCTACACATTATTCCTTGTGTGGATATACCACAATTTTGTTTGTCCATTTCCTGTTAGGCTTTTTTCAATTTAGAATTATTATAAGTAAAACCCTTTTAAATATGTATATATATATATTTTTTTTTTCATTTCTCTGCTACCTATAAGTAGAATTAACGGGTCCATGTTAACTTTCTTTAGAAGCAAACAAATAAAAATCTTCACTAGACGGATTTCAAATGTGGTTCTAACATTATCATATCCAAAAATTGTATGGTTCTCATTTTATTATGTCAAGTATATTTGATGCTGCAAATGTATTATTTGTCAATTCCACTGTATATTAAGGGTTATCTCACTACAATTTATATAAAACATTTTCAGATATCCAATAATTTTAATCTCCTTTTTAAAAGTACTTATTGAGGGCTGGTGAGATAGCTCAGTGGCATAAGTGCCTGCCTGGCAAGCGCGAGGTCCTGAGTTTGACTCCCAGTACCCACATACAAAAAAAGGGCCGGTGATATCACTCAGTGGCACGAGCGCCTGCTGCTGCATGAGGTCCTGAGTTTGACCACCGGCACTCACACACAAAAATAAATAAATAAATAAATAAATAAATAAATAAATAAATAAATAATAAAAGTACTTATTGAGTACCCTTTTGTCTTCTTTGGTAATGTTCACAAGTGTTTATATTTTGGAATTATTGTCTTTTTGTGAGCTGTAAGAGTTATCAATGTATTCTAATAAACATCTTTCATGAGATACTATTTACTAATCAAACTGCAATTACATTTTTAAAATGATGTGTTTGGAAGAACAGGCATATTTAATTTTGCTGAATTTCAGTTTATTATTCCTTTTATTTTTTGCTTGCTGGGTTTTGTTTTTATCTGCAAAAGATCTCTATTTTGATGTTGCATACTGTTATTACACACTTTCATAAAGAAACTTTAGAGTTTTATGTGTCAGTATAGTAATGATCAGTGTCAAATTTGCATTCATGTATGCTGCCAGGTAAATGATTGAGGTTCATTATCATTTCTTCCATTCAGACATCTAGTTTTTTCTAGATTTCTGTTTTAGGAGGTTTTATTACCATTATAAAGACGGTCGTCCCCCCGGTACCCACAAAAAAAAAAATAAAAAAAAATAAAGACATCAAGTATTTTGCATTAGAACTATAGTGAAGATGGCTTAAGAGAATCTCAGGAATCAGCAAGACCTTCAGTGGCTCAAGGATGTAAATGGGTCAAGGTAAATTCCTTTAAAAGACTGTTTTGAGCAGAATGTCGGGGTGCCCTTCTCCATAGGGATGTCTAGTGCTTTGGTGCCCAAGGTTTCAATTAATATTGCTCAGCCTTCCAGGCACTTAGAGACTCTGAAGCCATGATCCATGAGGGTCTGGCTACTACCTGAGCAAGCAGCAAACCTTGGTATCATCCATGTGGTGCTAGTTTTTCAGGCATGCAAAATACAGCAGTTCATTTTCTCATGAATTCTTTCATCTAGACTTCAGAAGAAGGCCATGGGGGGCCAGTCAGTGTGCCTATGAGAAATCGGTGTATGAAACTGAGGTGCAGTGGAGACCCCAGGAAGTTGGAAACGCCAGGAATGTGGAACATCTGCTTAGGAAATCATTATGAAGCGAGTGGAGCATCCCCCGAGAGAGGCTACGAGGGCTACAACCATCAGTGTTGCAGAAGCAGCGCTGCTCAAGCATTTTAGAGCTTATATCTCACCCCAGTGTGCCCCAGGTTCTGGACATGGAACTACACCATTTAATGTTTACCCTGTTTGATTTCAGTCTTTCTCTCGTCCCAATCTTTTCTTCCTTTTGGAATGGTGATGTTTACTCTGTCTTTGTATGTTGGAAGCGTTTAACTTTTAAAAAAATTTTTTACAGGGGTTCACAACTAAAACTCTGCCTTGAGTCATATAGGAACTCTGAAATTCGGCTTTTCAGCAATGTTGGAACTATTAAGACTTTAGCAACTCTTAGAGATAGATAAATAGATCGATAAATGCTATTTTGCCTAATGAGATGGACACTAGTGTTTTAATGGCCAGGGTCAGAAAGTTATGTTTTAAATCTGAAAAGACCCCCACCCCAATTCTCATATGTGTGGATATTGGGGTGCTATACCTAGCAGTGGATTAATTCTTCTGTGAATTCATAGCTTTATGTGCTACTAGGAGGTGGGGCCTGTATGGAGTGGGTCCCTGGAAGTGTGTCTTGGAAGGCCGTATCAGCTGCTCTGGCTCCTCCCTTCTCGCCCAGCTTCCTAGCACAGGGATGTGAGCGGCTTTCCTCCACCAGACTCTTCCACCGCATCCTTCCTGCCTGCGAGCCAGCTGGCTGTGCACTAAATTCTCTGAAAACAGTGAGCCAAAGTAAACCTCTCTTTCTTCATTTTTTTTTTTTTTTTTTTTTTTTGTGGGTACCGGGGGTCTACCTCAGGACCTCACGTGCCAGCAGGCGCCCATGCCACTGAGTGATATCACCGGCCCTTTTTTCATATGTGGGTTCCGGGAGTCGAACTCGGGCCCTCGGGCGTGCCGGGCAAGCACTTACGCCACTGAGCCATCTCACCGGCCCTCTTTCTTCAATTTTTGAGTATCAGATATTATGTTTCAGCAATAAGAAGCTAACTAAGACATTGCTTTAACTACATTATCGCAGTTATGTTAGTTTGTGTTTTATTATGATGTAAGTCATACTCCTGTGTGTGTGTGGGTTTGTGTACGTGCACTGTGGTGATCAAAGCCATAGCTTTGTGCATGTCTCTACCACTGAGACAGTCTTAGCACTCTTTTAAAATTTCTTAAAATTTCCTAATGAATATTATTGTTAACTTCATGGATCCTAGCCAATAATTTAATCTTAAAAAAATGTCAAAAGTAATTCCTAACTGTATATAAATTCATTACAGATTTACAACTTTGTGACACTAACACAAAAACCTGGAAATTGAGCAAAGTCAATAATACCTCAAAGTTAATTTTTATGTGTGTTTTGCTTTTTGTTTTTTGAGACAGGATCTCATTACTTAGTTCAGGCTGATCTGGAACTCACTATGTAGCCCAGGCTGGCCTTGAACTTATGGCAATCCTCCTGCCTCAATTTCTTAGGCTGAGATTACAGGCGTGTACCACCATGCCTCGCCTCCAATATTTATTTTTTAATAATAGTATATTAATGTTCCTTGTTTCAGTGATTTCCTTTTTATTTTCTATATCTGATCTCTGCATTTATCCCATTATCTTTTCATAGCACATTATTCTACTTTAGTCCATTTTATCCATGAGGCTTTTTTCACTGTTTTTAATAAATTCATGTAGCATATTTTTATGATGGCAAACAGAGCTCTAAATTTTTCTTTGATAATTTTAGTAAGCTAGAATATGCTCTGTCTTTATCCATTTGTACTATTATAACAAAATACCACAGACCAGGTAATTTATGAACAATATAAATGTGTTTCTTGCAATTATGGAAGCTGGGGAGTCCAAGATCAAAATATGAGCCGGCTCCATGTCTGGGAAAGGCCTCCTTTCTTACTTCCAAGATGGGATCATGTCGCTGAATGCTCCAGAGAGGGCAAAAACTGTGTCCTCACAGTACAGCAAGCACACAACAAAAAGTGTAAGCTAGTTCCCTCCAGCAATTTTATAAGGCACTAGTTAAGTGGATTAAATCACTTCTCTAAAAGCCATGCCTCTAAATAACACCAATTTTCAACAAGAGTTTTGGAGGTGATACATTCAAACCAGAGCATGCTCTTATTTTTAGCCTCTGGTATGGATATCTTTCTTTCTTTTTTTTTTTTTTGTGGGTACCGGGGGTTGACCTTAGAACCTCGCGCACCAGCAGGCACCCCTGCCGCTGAGCCGTATCACCAGCCCTTTTTCCGTATGTGGGTTCCAGGAGTTGAACTCAGGACCTCGCGCTTGCCAGGCAGGCGCTTATGCCACTGAGCTATCTCGCCGGCCCTGAATATCTTTCTTATTAACAGATAATTTACAAGGAACTTCGTCATCTTTAACCAACTATAAGCTGTTATATATTCCATGGGAGTTATTCTATAATAATAACTTGTTTGTTAGTGTCTTCTCAGCTTCTTATAACCAGCACCTGAAATCAGGATGTGACTCAATTCTAATCAGGACTCAGTAACTATTTTTCATGAATATAAAGATTACTCATAAACACCTATTTTTCATGAATATTTACAGACTAGATTTTGGCCTGTAAATATTTAGAAGGTGTGAACAATTATTTTAAATTTTCACATTGTTTATTTTGATCCTGCTTTAGAGTAGTAGTAACAGGGCCATTTGATCCAACTGATAGTACCAAAGATGCATTCAACTGGTGTACCTAACAGTTTGAGGGATTTAAAACATGTAAACTATTGTTTTAACCCTTTGCAGAGCAAGCAAAAACTACAAACATGAGGAGGCTGGGCCACCAGCACTCTTCCTTTGGTTTCTGTCACTGTTGACATGAATGTGTTTTGCGTCTGTCTCACTTTTTTTGATCTAACCCTCTTCTATAAGCTGATAAAATTCATATTCAAAACATAGGGTTTAGGTCCGGTGAGACAACTCAGCAGCCTAAGCGCCTGCCCGGTAAGCGCAAGGTCCTGAGTTCGACTCCTGAAACCCACATTAAAAAAAAAATAAATAAAGTAGGGTTTAAACTAGCCTTAACTTACCAGTGTCCCCAATGAGACAGTACACAATGCAGGTCTGCCCAGTCTCAGTCCTTGATTTCACTGACCTCAGTGATCTTTAGTTAAAAGCCAGAAGTCTTCGTATTTTCTGCTTCACATATCTAAAAGAAGTTTTATTGTCTTGAGTGTTGCAAATGCGATAGTATGAATCATAGGCTACCCAATGAAATTCTTTGTTAACATTCAAGATGAAGTCTGCTGGAAATAAAACTTATTGGATTATAGTGCTGAGATGGGTGGGTGGAGAGATTTGAAAAATGAGATCTTCTAAGCTCTAAATATCTGTTGATAACTTACTTATGTAAGAAGGGAAGAGATGGAAAAATTTTTTCATAAATGACATATAGTAAATATTAAAGTTTGGATCTTTGTCTCAATTACTTTATTAAGCTGTTGTTCTGCAAACAAGTGTTTATTATATATACAATATGTAAAAGAATGAATGTGATTTTTTTCAATAAAACTTTATTCATAAAAAATAGACAGTGACCACAGGCCATTGTTTGCTAAGCTCCAGTATAAAATAATAAGTTCTGTCTTGTTTCTCTGTTTTGTTAGGGTTGATGTGTATCATTTATAGTCATGAGAAGCTTTAGTTAGAGGAAAACTTTCCATGACTTGCTATGGGAAGTATACCTTATCCTCTGCAATCACTCAACCTTCAACCTTTATTTTCTTCTTACTCCCTACACTTTTTCCAGTAAATCCAGTATTGTAATGGTCATAAGAGAAATGTAATATTGCAATTCTGGGAGAGGAGAGCAATCTGTCCATTTAAAAGAGCAGTGCTCTTGAAGTGGACAAAAAGCTGCTTTGTTCTTTGTTATATTTCCTAGGTCCCTGGGAGAGGCTTTTTCTCCCCATCTTATTTCCTGGGTACCAGGCTGCTTCTCTCATGAAAGTGAACAACAGGAAGGTCACTTTTCATTTTCTCAACCAAGTTCAACTGTCTTTATATTTAACGTCCAATCTTTTCACTATCAGTAAAAGATTTTCTATCACTTGAATTTTTGGGAGTGTTCAATTTCAATATATTTGTCTTTTTGCTTCAAAAATATTTCAGCAGAAAATGTAGTGTCCATGGTTACAGCTGCTGGCCCAATACAGTTACAGACTGGACACTGTTCATTGTAATGAAAGAAACACACTGCACAGCTCTGGGGCATTTATTTTAGTCTAAATTTAAGGAAACTAAAAGAGAGATGAAAAGGCAGTCTGTGGCAGTAATTAAACTTTCCCAGAAGCCTATTGGTTTCTCAAACTCTCAGCAAACATATTAGAAAGGGTCTGATTCAGGGAGAGGTGCCAAGCCCAGTAATTCAGGAACATATGCATTATCTCAACCTGGAAAATGAAAATAAAAGAAGAAGCATTAATCAGAACTCTAATCAGTGAGTGATACAATAAGGTTGATCTCACCTTATTCGGCTAGAAAACCTCACCCTGAAGCAATACCCAAGTAGTCACCATTTTCATACTGATTATATCAGGAAAAATGAGGGTAATGATTCAGATTTGGCAGCTGTGCTGTTCTCTCGAAAGAGAAACTAATAAAGGGACACTAAATCTTGATATACTTATCACATTTGGGCTGTCAGGAGTATATAATCTTCTCCAAAGTTTCTTGGATTTCTTCAGTGCAGCATATTTCATCAGAAAGAACAGTTCCCCTCTCCCACCTTTTAAAACATCGCCTGAAGGAACAGAGCTGCATATTCACAGAAAAGCAAAGGATTATCTCTTTATAAACAATATATTCATTACAGGTCTTCCAAACACACACGCACACACACACACACAAACACACACACATTTATCTATACACTGATATTCCTATTTCATTTATTAGGAGACAAAGCACTTTCACACATGTGAAAATGTTTTCTATGCATATGTCTATATGCTAAAGTATGGTTTTAATCCAATACACATTGTCAGTCATCCTCTGATACTAAGTTAAGAGAGTAGAAAAAGCAAAAACAGATAGGGAAGATAATTCACATCCAAAGTAGAATAAATTAAAAAATAATAGAGACAAACATGTGTTTTTCTGCACACATGTGTGTTCAAACTTATACCTAATGTCAAGGTTGAGGCAGACAAATATCAATTTTATGTTTTGGCATAAATTGATTCTGCTCGCCAAAGTCTGAGCGAGACAGACTGTTATGAGGAAGTACAGATATTATTGTCACTGTGGATGTACTCGGAGAGGGACTGGGCTGCTAATGTGATTGGGCTGCTAAATCTTCCTGACAAGAAAAATAGAGTAAAGGAACTAATTGTATTTTCAATTTCATATCTGTTTCAGGACATCTTCGCAATGCAAAACTTCTCATTGTGCAGAATTTAAGAGTTGTTTATTAATTCAAGTGGTCTCTTTGAGGTAAATTTTTCATTAGAGATCTTAGACATCTTGTAGTGTACCATCCCTACCATGTTCAGTGGCCTTTGGCTTATAAACTCCGTAAGCTTTCTTCCTGGGTTCCTTTGGTTTAAGGCATTTGAACTAAGAAATAAATAACCCAAGGGTATCTTTTTCCTAATATCATAGGTACTTTCAATAGCATCTATGCTTTTTCTGAATTCTTCACAGTTTATATTCTACTCCATAAGAATTATATTTTGAGGGTAATGAATGTCATATTTTTATATCTATACATTGATGTGTGACAAAAATAAATTCTTTTTGATAAGTACATGTTTTCAGTATGGGCATTTTACAGTCACCTATGTGAGTGGGTACATGTGCATAGTACCACTATCTTCCTTGTTTTTAATCCCCTTGTCCATCCTTCCCCCTCACTCCCTCCTCCTCTAATTCCCCTTTCCACATTTTCATTCTTATTGATATTATTAATCTTAGCTCACGTTTATAGCATATGTTTACATTCCTTGAGGTTATTAGGTTTCTGTACATGGCATATCTTTATTCTACTTATCTTTATTCATTGACCATATTCTTATTTTACAGATCTTTTAAAAAACACTGAAAAGTGTCTTTTATTTCCTACAAAACAATCTTCTCACAGATATCATCTCACTTCCTCAGGTCTTTATATGAAGTTGTCCCTTACTAATTTATCAAAATTAATTGCTCTTTTTGTATTTCCATTAGACTCCATTCTCTTGTCTTGTTTTTCTCTTATTCCTAATATGTCATATTCTGTTATACTGTACTTTGTATCTGACCCTACATTTACATGTTCTTCCAATCTAGAGCTTTGACTTTTTTACTGCTTTAACTCATATTCTAGAATATTAAATTCTATTAAAAAGCATTCAATAAATATCTACTCAGTTAATATAAAATGATAATTTTATAATATATTAAAAGTAGTCATAACCCAAAAATCTGACTCTAGGGTCCCTGTTCAGGCACCACTGGTAGAGACTCAGCCTACTGGTTTATTCCCTGACCTGTAGGCAAACAAGGATGAAAGACAAACAGACATAGAGTTAGTTCAGAACGTGGGCAGCCAGAGGGCTCTTGTCTCTAGTGGACACAGAGATTTGAGTGCCTGGCTCATCTTGCTTTTATTCACTTAGACCCAGGTACAAGCAATTAGGGTAGCACAAGATTCATTTGCCTCCCATTATCTTTAGTAAATGCCCAGGTAAACAACTGGATCTCAGCTGTGTTGACTTTTCCCTAGAACCTGCAATGTGCCATCATCCTTGCATGTCGCCAAAGGAGCACAACTTGCTATCTTTCTCCTTTGTGCTCACAGAGGAAGTCAATTAGGCTTCAATTCTCCTTTTCTGGTCTCCCACATTTCACTCTCTATGACACTAGGGTCTCAGTTGTTATTACTCTGGGAGAAAATCTAGCTTTGTGCCCCACAGTGCCTACAAATACTCTTTGTGTCAAAGTTCTTGCTTTACCAGCATATCAGGTGACCTTTAAATTCATAGATACTTCATCTTTCTCCTTTCACAGCAATATACCCCTATGTCTCTGCTGTAAGAACGCATAGTCTCAAAAAAAAATCTCTCTAAAGGAATGTTTACCATATATAACCCTACTGCTAATAGATTCAGTCTAGATCTCAAAATTATATAAGATATGGATAAGTTTTAAACAGAAGGCATATTATAATCTTCAGTAAAGACATGCACATATTTGTAGCACCTCAGTATATCAGCCATTCTCATGACATCCTTCTTGCCACAGTTCTGTGGTCACTATTGGTATAGCAACCACCTCACCAGTGCCAAAAAGAGCAACTCAACCACTGCCCTGATGCTAAAATGATACATGTATCAACAACCTATACTATTATTATTATCATTTTTGGATAGCATTCACATTTGCTCTAATTTCTGATGAATTATTCCCCTATTTAGTTTTTGCAATGAGGGTGAAGACCAATGATATTCTTTTCAGGAAAATAAGAAGGAGGACAAAGTGATATCCAGTATATTCAGAATGACAGGTGCTATGCATGTGTTCATGCATTTGAGCGTCTGTTAAATGCTTAAATAGACATTGGGAAATCTACTAAAAGAAATCCTCTGTGGTTCAACTTAGAAATGAATGCATAAAAGGAAATAAACTGTTATTCTTGGAAGAGTCATTTGTAGAGTTGTGTTTATAAGTCTAGGTAGGAAAGGGGCAAGGCAGACACGTGCTAAAGCCTTTTGAGGTCTTAATAAAATTTGTACAATTCAGTCTCAATTATTTCAATGGGTACTTTAGAAATATCTCAGGCCGTGTTTAGAATGTATCATAGAAGAGAGGGTATTTTACCTCTGACCCTGTCATCAGCCATGAATATTAACACCATAGTAGAGTCATAAGCGTTTATATAGCATTTCTATACTTATGGTATTTAACGTCTGCAACCATAGAATATATCTCTAAAATATTGCTCCTATAATCAGAGTAACTAATACACGCAGGTATTATATATTGGGAAAATATTAGAATGATGAGTAATGTTACAAGCAGGTGATATTTGTACTGATCCTTTTTTTATGTCATTTTAAATATCTTTTATCATTCTTCCTTACAACATCCCTAGGGGACAGTATTTTTCTATGATAAGCATTATTCTTCTTGTTTGATAAAGAAACAGAGGTGAAGGGAAATTGTGTGAAGACTCCCCAGAAACTGAGTCAAAAATAATGTGAAAATTTTACTATATTTTATAGCCAAGGTTGTGTATATTTGCAATTCACCTAATTTTTCCTACATTCTAAACTGGCCTGCTGGATTTTTAAGGGATAGATTTGAGGAGCCTGTTTTTTTTTTTTTTTTTTTTTTTTTTTTTTGTGGGTACTGGGGGGTCGACCTCAGGACCTCGCACGCCAACAGGCACCCGAGCCGCTGAGCGATATCTCCGGCCCCTTTTTCGTATGTGGGATCCGGGAGTCGAACTCGGGCCCTCGCGCTTGCCAGGCAGGCGCGTATGCCGCTGAGCCATCTCACCGGCCCGAGCCCGTTGTTTTTAATACAATTTGTTTTGTTTGATTCTTATGTGTTTAATCATTATTGCTGTTGGCTATTGTTCCTTTTCATGTATTTTAATACTTTAATCAATGGAAATTTTATTGGTACTTGTACCCTGAGGCTATTGAAAGTGGTGGGTGCAATTTTATAAATATACAATTGAAATAAAAAAGAATAAAACACATGGACATGGAGACCATGTGAATAATAAAGTGATAAAGTCCTTCAGGAGCAAGATAAAGAGATTGGTTTCTTGCCTGATGAGTGCTTACATTAGAATCTCTGAGTTGAAGAACTTGTTTCAGCTTCTTTTCATTATATTTTCTAAGCTACAGTTCCTTTCTTTCTTTCTTTTTTTTTTTTTTCTGTGGGTACCGGGGGGTCGACCTCAGGACCTCGCGCGCCAGCAGGCACCCGTGCCGCTGAGCGATATCGCCGGCCCTTTTTTCCTTCATCTGAGTTCCAGGAGTCGAACTCAGGCCCTCGCGCTTGCCAGGCAGGCGCTTACGCCTCTGAGCCATCTCACCGGCCCTAAAGTTTCTTTCTTGTTTCTTCAAAAATCATTCCAGTTGAAATTCCCTGTGAGATCTTAACCTAAAGAGTCACAATATCTTTAAAATCTGAGTACATAATGCAAATATAAACTTTATGCTCCTTTTTATACTTGATTGTATTCAATAACGTGCCTAACTTTCATGTCCGTTTGTATTTTCCTCTATTTCTTTTATACTTAAATACAAATTTTGTCCTTTATACATATTTTTCTGCCTTATCCAAATACATTTCAAAATCCTGAGGGCAGATGTCACATCTTGTGATTCTGTGGTATATCCCTCAGAATAGCTCAATTCCTGTTACTACTTGAAAAATATCAGTGGGATTGACAGGAAACCTGTGTATAAATCTAAATTTTTTTAAAGTTATATTAATTATCATTGTAATTAGTTTTCTTATTCTTCATTAACCTATTCCAGCTTCATTTCTTATATCTTGTTGTAATAATGATTATCTCTAACAACTTATCACCATCCACTCTATTACCATAGGACTGTGAACTGAGAGGCTGCTGGAGAAAAAAAATCCCAAAACTTTCATTATACCAAACACTGAAATATATTTTGGAGAACATTATGCCTTTCTTGCCTATATCTAATGAACAGTAGGAAAGACGATTCAAATTTCTAAATTTTTTAATTCTTTTTTCCAATGTTGGAGAAAAAAAATGACACTTACTGATCTCTAAGATTCTTTAACTATAGAGGTTATGTGATTTCCTCATAATGACTACATGGATGGAGGTAGACACGTAAAACATTTGGAGGAGTTGACTTGATGAAGAAAGCAGTTTCCCTCTCTCACAGTCGTGCTGAAAGTTGCCTTTCTTTTAATGACTCCACTTAGAGCAGCAGGAAGCAAAACGATCATCACCAGCAGGTACTTAGACAAGAGTGAGAGGTTGGATGTGGACTGCTCTATCAGAACATCGCCATCTAAACAGGGCTTCCTGGAGCTTAAGTGCCCATTGCTGCAGAAGCCAGGATCCCATCTGGAAGTGAACAGCAAATCTCACAGCTCTGTCTAATGAGAAGAACTGCATCAAGGAGACATCCTTAAATAGATGAAAGATCCATGGCACCTAATGGACAATTAGTTAACTTCATTCTTCAGAGTTTTTAAGCCTCTGATAAATGGAGAAATAAAGAAAACACTGCAAGCGAAACACTGAAGGGAATGAAAAACAAGTCTTATAGTAAATGATTTTCAGATTTTAAATATTTCTGATATTATCCTGTTTTTAAAGCAAAACAATTAGTGATCACATTCTACTTTCAATGTGTTTCTTTTGTTTCAAGTTGTGAGGACAATGGCCAATCTCATTACACGTGGTTAGGATATATTTTGGGCCAGTTTTATGAAATGTACATTGAAATGTGGGAGTGTGGCTTAAACATCAAATTGAATGAAATGATATTCAGTAAAACTTAGTCTGGAAAGGCTCCTAAGTTCATTGTTCAATGTTATTTTCAACAGATGGTGAAACTGAGGTCCAATTAAAATAAGTGATTTTTCTAGGAAATTAATTTCCAAAATTCAAATTTGACAAATTCTCAGCTTTATCATATTGCTTAACTTAGGAATATAAGGAAGGCAAACATAATGATAGCATTATGAATGTCTTATATAAATTACATTTTTAAGATAAAACATTACCAATACATTCTAATTATTTTACTTCCCACTAGGCTTGGTTTCTTCTGAAGCCTATGAGAAAATTCGTAGTGACCATTTTCTCTCAAGGAATTCGTATCAGTTTGGGAGAGAAAGATTTTTGTATGAATCAACTGAATGAAATATTTAAAGAAAGATCAAAATGTGTGGCCTAGGTAAAAATTTCTTTCAGTGACCAAGAAGAGATGGCCATGAACTCACCCATTTCAAAGGACTGGGGAAGTCAAAAAAGTTCTTTCTAAATGGTTATTCAGCACTTGAGAGAACGAAGGATGAAGGATGTCAGCCATCATTTGCAGAATTAAAATAAATGGCTGTGTGATATTTAACAGAATAGAATTTTTAAATTGTCTGCATTTACTTGGGGGATGGTGGTAGAGATAATTTCCTTCTTTAGATAGTTAAGATTTGAGTTACGAATACACAATCAAGTATAGTGGACTCTATTAATTAATACCAATAACAGCAATACTAATAACACTATTATTTATTCCTTATCTTCTGGCATCCTTCACATAGCCTATGGTTTGAGAGAATGTCTTTTTCGTCTCATAAGGTAATTAAGAAAAAATAAAAGCAGACTGACTCCAAGAGTGAGTGACTCAAAACCATAGAATTTTACGTGTTAAAGTATATGCAGAAAATTTTATATGTATGCATTATTTAAAAACTAAGATTAAAATATTAAAACAAAACTTTGCCTCTCGTCTTCCTGCAATTTTTACTTCAGCATGAACAGGACAAATTCCAAAAGGAATTAAAGTTTCCCCAAGATTTCCAGATTCTAATACTAGTGCAGAATTCACTCTATTAATGTCTCCTTTCAGCCCAGTCCTAGAGGTTAGTATTGATGGCACTGCTCCTGAATCTGGAGACATGAATAAGCCCTGGAGAATAGTGCCTGTCATTAAAAAGTTGTCATCTGTCTTTTTCTGATATCTGCTGTGCTATAGTCAGTCACAGCACCTCCCTATCCTTTCAATGACAGCTCATGGTAAGATAAACTCGCCATGATAAGATAAATGGCGACTTTTTAATGAAAACCACTATGCGTGAGCTGCTTGCTTGGGCTACAGCTCCTCAAAGTGCATCTCACACCTTATTCCTTAATATCAAAACCAGTGACCTATTCTTCAGAGGGTTTTCTTTTCAATTCTGTAACTTACATGATTTAAAAGTCTTCTCCCCTCCTATTTTAATATCTTCTCAGAATGAGAACTTGAGTGACCCTGTAATCTTAACAGCTTATAGCAACTTGTTGGGAAGTGTTTATTTAGAGCACAAAGATATAGTTTTCCCACCTCTTGAGTAAGATTGGCAAAGTAAGTGGAATGAGTGATTTTTATTTATTTGAATTATTTCCCTCCCCATACAGATAAGCATGCTTTACAAAGTGGTAAGACTTGGATCTGGAGATGCTGCTAATCTGTCACAGTTACCTGTGACTGGCTACATGGAGATTTCCCAAGCCTCTGCCTACACATCAGTCCAGTGGGGATGTGTGGCACAACGTAAGTTGGGTACACTTGGTACTGAAGTCTCCTATTTGCCACAGAAAAAAAAATACGAAAAAACTGGGAGAGGAAGTTGGTCATGTTAAGCACCTTTTAAATATTTACCTATGTGTCATCCATAAACCATGTACTATTAAGCCTGAATTTTTACGAAACACCCATTAGTCAATTCCTGAGATAAATATATAACCTCATTCAAGTTTTAATTTACAATTATTTATATATATATATAAATTAAACTTTCTAATTATGTGTATATTATATTTCAGTTCTTATCCAATAGAATTACTATTAAGTTTTAGAACATTATCTTGCACTTATCAGTGGTGGGCTGTGAAATTTAATAGAGAAAAAACGAAAGTTGACGTTAATAACGCTCTCATATTTTTTCTGAATAGCATATTAACTAGTAACTATTGGTTTATATTTTTATTAATGTAGTTAGAATTTTAATATTAAATTTGGTTTCAGACGTGGCCTAGAGCCACCTCCAAAAAAAAAAAAAACAATTCTTAATTGCTGTGATCTTAAAGAAGGAAGAATTTTAATTTGAATAATTAACCTAAACACAAAATTTATGAATGATAAAAGATTTGTGCCAATCATGGAAGATACAGACTTTGAAGCCTGGAAATTTTGGAAACTATGTTTCTGACATTTTTCTCTAGCTCGTTCATGTTTCATTTTTCCCTTTCCTTCCTTTTTGTCTTTCTCATCCCCTTTTCCCTTCTTGGTGGCGCTGCTGGCACAGGACTCGAGACGGCCACTCCTCCTAGAGAAGCAGCAGCCCTCTGAGTGACAGATTTCAGCTGCAGTTGCGCCTCCGCCTCAAGTGAGCTATGGATAACCGCTTTATCTGTGGAGATCTATGTATTTCCCTCTCTTTCTCTGTGATACAATAGCACCAGATTAAACTACTAGCGCTGGACTCTTGAGGATCTCATGAGAATGGAGTTTATGGAATTTTCATTTCCATAGGAAACATACATATCCCCCAAGTCACAAACGTTTTTCGGTCTCAGGTGGGTAAGAACTTCTGGACTGGCAGGCATCAGAGTATGTTCTATGATTTAGGACAGACAGGGAAAGAGGTGTTCACAGACTCATGCAGTTAATGAAAATCAGTTTCTCTCCACTAATAGGTAGCACAAAAAGATGGCTTCCATAAACCGTAAGAGCTGCCAGCTGGCTGAGCTGGTGTGCTGGAAGAAGGGAGATCTGACTCATTGATTTATGGATTTCGTTGCACATTTGCTACTGACTTGTGAATTTATCCTTCTTCTTGGATTAAAACAATCGATGCTTCTGACTGTATTTGGTAGTCGTTTCTGGAGCATGGCAGGGATGACTTTCAGTCAGTAGAGGGTTACTCCCAATCTTGCCCATCGTATAAGCTTCTGTGACATCCGAGGCATTGCTATCCAAAGCAAGCTCATAGGCAGTCTTCTTTTCATCTTTGCTTAATTAAGCACAGTTCAACATCACAACTAAAAGTCTGACCATGATGTATCAGCATATGAAATTGGAAAATAAGCATTGAGCTTTACTTTTTGCATTGAGAATTTACTAAGTATATACACTCTCAATCCTTATAATACAATCATGGCACCATTATAGGAGCTTATTAGATAATAATTAATTTATATTTTTAAATTATTTATATCCACTAGACAAAAGTCAAAGAGAAAATTGGCTATTTTACCATAATTTATTTAAATTAGCCTAAGGCAGAAACTGATATAAATCACATATTTAAAATAACATTTATGACTACTTTTCATTGCTATGCCTCATAGCAGGAGTTACAAGTATATTATGGAGTTTGACAAGCAGTTGGACTCTTCTAAATAGAGAGGTGATGAACTTCTTTGTTATGACAAATAATTGCCTTGAGTAAGAGAGTCAGTAACTAGCAAGCGAAATCTGGGGTGACAGATTTTGGTAAGAGCCATGGGAACATCTTTGAAATTTCAGGTAATTGCATTTCTTAAGGCTTGATAATAATTGGCTAAATAAATGGATAAATGGTTCTTTAGGATAACTGGACAGTAGTTCATTAAATTTTCATGAATTTAAGGTTAGTTTTACTTCATGGAAGATTACAGGAGTACTTCTAAATCCAGAGCAGAGTTTTCAAAAAGCATTTTACTAGTGCAAATGAGGACTGGAAAAGAGGCTGTGAATGACAGAAATATAAAAAAATCTCATTTAAAAGACACTGATAACAAATGGCAACTGGCAAATTAAATAGATAAGATAAAAAGAAATAAAAATATTGGGGTGTTTTCAATAGAGTGCTTCGAAAGGAGGACAGATATAATGAAGTCTGGTCCTATTGAAACGAAATTCGCAAAGAAATGTGGAGCTAAGAAGTCCAGTCCTCACAGAAGCAGCCCTTTTCTCACAGTCAGAGTTCCACCCACAGCCTCCCCATTCGTGCCATCTCCTTCTGTTACCCAGTAAATGCAGTGTAATTTCAAAGAGAACCGGTGTTAATAAAATTAGCCGGTCACACACTGGAGCGTTTATTGAGATCCTCCGGTTGTACATTACCAGATCACAGTTGAGAAAGAAAACAACCTGTAAGCCAATAAGAAAGTGTATCAAAAGCTGCAAAGACAGCACATTTTTTTCTAATATCATCTCTTCTGGGAAACATTACCCTCCTGTGCTCTTCCAGACCATTGATTCCATTCTGAGCCCATAAAAAAGAGATTATAAATCAAGAGAAGGAGGTACTGGTAGAATACTATGAATGGTTTATAAGTTACTTTGTGAACAAAATTGAGACCATTAGAGCTGCTGAGCAGCTTTCTACCTCTAATCATTTTTCCCATTAACTAAGTCTTTCGCCCACTCTAAAGAGTTTTTATAGCAGTATCATACAGTAGAATTCTAAAGTATCAAACAGGCATTGCTTACCAATTTTTATCAGCTACATACATCTTGTTAAAATGTCAACATTGAACATGAGTATCTGTTTCTCGTGATTTTCCCATAGTATGGGGCACTGGTTTGAGCTCCCTGATAGAGTGATACAATAAAAGTGTTAAAGTTTAAATGTTAGTAGTTCTGGGTTCCAGCCTTAGTTCTTCAACTTATTTGTGTAGCCTTAGGAAAAATTGTTTAACAGAACTAAACCTCAGTTTCTCTCTAAGTACAATGCTGAATACAAAACCCTAGGATGATGCATGCAAAAAGTGAGATTGCACATGTGAAATTGTTTCAAAACTGAAAAACACTTTGTAAAAACAGTATATAACATCATTACTTATCCTATTATTTCCATTATTTCCATAGTGTTCTAATTTCCCATTGTCTTTTTTCCAATAAATCCCATACATATACAGAGATTTTCATCTTAGTTCTAGTTTAAGTTCCAATTTGTAGGTTGTTATGGGCATCAGCTATTTCTGAACCATAGCAGTCTCATCCTTTTTTGGATGATGAGTTCCTAATTTTGATCCAGAACCAAGCCTTTCCATATTCTGAATCTGTATCAGTACATATGCATCCAGAGGTCATGACTGTCCCTCACAGGCTGGTGATATAAATAAAATACAAGCCAATCAGCTTTGCATTTTTTCAACTTTGTATATTGGTTCAAAGATTTCTCCACAGTAAAATTTTAGCTAAAAATGTTAGTGACTGCCTCTTATTCTTTTCTACCTGATATCAGCTGGGAACTATGTAACCCTGAGAACTAACAACAGCCATCTTGTGACTAAACACAACATTTGTCTGAGCAGAAAAAGTCTTCACAGAATTTGCAAACACAAGGTAAAAAGACAAAATCAGACATTGAGGAGACTGTTTAAAACTCTATGGCAATCTGTGACTAACTCCATATTGGGCTTTGAGCACTTCAGTTGTATGACTCAGTGAATTTCTCTCCCCTTCCTAAGTCAGTTTTGATTGTTTTCTGTTATTTGGAAGGAAAATAACTCAAATTTGTAAACTGAATATGATTTTTTGAGAATTGATAATATTTACTGAATATTTCTGAATATCAGGCATTCTTATAAGAACTATACTCATATAATTCACTTAATCTCTACAGCTCTTGAAGATGGATATATTTATATTCTTAGATTGAAGGTGAAAGAATTGATATGTAATTTTCAAGGCCACACAAGGAAAGGGATAAGCCAATATTCAAACACAAAAATGAAATCATTTCTTATTGGAGTAAGAGTTTTGTGTTTTAATAGAAAATTGCTAACAACACACAATAAAAGGGCAAGGAAATTATAGGGGAACTGGAATTATTGAATAGTCTTACGTATTTTAAATTGGTAGCTCTGCCCTAGATCATGCTTCCTACATGTGAATCCATGAAAATTAGGAAAAAAAAAAAAAAAAAAAAAAAAAAAGGACACCACAATGAAGAGTTGAAAACTGGTCTTAGGATAGAGATTAGGTTAAAGTGACAATGTGGGGCTGGTGAGATGGCTCAGCAGCAAAAGCGCCTGCCTGGAAAGCGTGAGGGCCTGAGTTCAACTCCCGGGACCCACATACGAAAAAAGGGCCGGTGATATCACTCAGCGGCACAGGCGCCTGCTGGTGAGCGAGGTCCTGAGGTCGACCCCTGGTACCCACAAAAATAAATAAATAAATAAATAAATAAAGTGAAAATGAAGATTCCATAAAAGCAAGAGGAGAGAGAAATTTTCTTCTGATCAGACTCAGGGATCACTGTACATGCAGCTTGCCTTTGAATGGAATATGCAACTCTGAAATGTCACAACTCCAGCAGTATTGCTGCCAGTACTCCTATCCAATCACTCAGAGCACTCCATTCAAAATTATCGGTGAGTGTATGCTTAATTCTGTAGACAGAGTAGATCTGTGCTATAAAATCCATAAAATTAACAGAACTAGACCTGCATGCTAATTGATGTGCACACTGGTAACCAGATGAAAACTTACACATCTAGAAGATTAGGTGATACATTCAAAAGTCACAAATACTTGCTATAGCTCTCGCCCTTGAGGACATTAAAAATACCAGGAACTTCATGTTATTGCATTAAGCCACTTTCAGAAAAGTTTGGGGACTTATTTTTTATAGGGCACACAATTTGACATCCCGGCTCAGCTCTCCTGATGTAGTTGTGAGTGTGCGGTACAGTCCGATAGGGTTCGCTTCTTTGTTCCCAGGTGGTTGCATATCATCACTCAAAGGAATCACTTAAAATAACATTGATATATGAATTATTTTTCCCTGGCCAAAAAGAAGCTCTTTCCAGTCAATTGACACCCAGTCTTGAGTGTCTGAATGTCTTACAGCTAAATTATCAGAAAATGACATTGAAAACGGGGAAGATTTTTTTCTTTCCTTGCCTATCTTCTGAAAGGCATTAATACTTAGGTAAAAGGATTTTCAGCTACTTGACAAACTTGAAACAGATGCTTAAAAAGAATTTTCATTAAAAATTCAGAATAACTTTCAGCATCAGATTCTGATTCTAATCATTATCATCACTCCATTTTAAACAACAGTAATATGTAATTGTCACCTCCTTCCTTTCTAGAGCACAAAAGTAATGCTGCCTTCAAGGCCACAACGAGGCCCTAATTCCCATCCCCATTATAACCTGGCTGGATTGTTGCAGTTCATTATAGATTTTCATGACTGTTTACTTAGGCAGTAAATCTTACCATTACATATATTGTGTTTCTCAAGTTTAAGACAACTGCACAAAGGCCCTATTGCTATTTTAAACCTTTAATTTAAAAATCTGTCATTAAAGAAGGGCAAATATGTAGTTTGAAGCTCGAAGCATTAGTGATTTGGAGGCACTCTTAACATTTCAGTGTACTTACTCAAAGTAATAATTTCAAAGGGGAGGTAAATAGTCCAAAAATTGATGGTTCAAATAGAAAAAAATTCCCAAGAAAAAATATCACCTCATATTGGCCTTGTGGGTTCTAGGCAAGTGTTCTACCACTGAACTATACCCCAGCCCTCCAAATCCCATTATTATGTAGTGTAGATAAAGTTTCTAGTGGGTGTCTATTCTTTGTACTTTACCAATGATTACAGAGTAGGTCAGTTTCAAAGACATAATTTCTTCCTAGTTTTTGAAAGACATTTTTCTGGTTGTAGATTTTTAGATTGTGAGGATTTTGGTTGTTCTTTTTTCTTCAGCAGGTTAAAGATGTGTTATTATTATCTCCTGATGTGCATGGCTTCCAGTTAACGAATTTGATGATTGTTATCCTTGTTTCTTCATGGCATATATGTCTAGTCAGTTTTCTCCTTGCTGATACAAAATACCCAACACCCACAAGTTAAAGGAGGAAAGGTTTATGTAGCCCAGAGTTTGTAGAGGTTTCAGTCCATAATTGGCTGGCTCTAAGTCAGAGGCAGGGCTCTGTGGCAGAGGGGCAACTGTTCATGGTGGTGGAAAACAGTAAAAGCAGTGACAGAAAGAGAGACACAGAGAGAGGCAGAGAGAGAGAAAGAGAGAGAGAGAGAGAGAGAAGAGAGACCTATTTTAGTCCCTTATATTGTATGCAGGATACCTGCCTTAACCCCAGCATTGGACCATGAATCAATCACGAACTCTAGAAGCCCACCCCCACGACTGCATGAGGCTTTGGGGGGACATCTAGACTCAAACCATAAGAATACATATACAGAATATATATGCATAGATAGATGATAGATAGATAGATAGATAGATAGATAGATAGATAGATAGATAGATAGAAATATCTATATATGATTGTCTTCCCTAAAAAAATTATGTTTTAATAGTTTGAATTTGATTCAACTAAGTGTTTGGTTTGCTTGCTTGACTTTTAGGCTGATTGTTTGCTTGCTTTTGGTTTCTATCTTTGATGTTTTCAGGTTTTTTTGGATTTCTGGTTTATTGTCTATAACTAAATTGGGTATTTGTTGGATATTATTCTTCAAACATTTCTTCCGCTCTCTTTGCTGCTTCACCTTCTGGCTCTAATTATATGTATGTCCGAAGATTTGATATTGTCCCACAGTGCTTGGGTGCTCTGTTAACACTGTTTTTAGTCTTTCATCTCTCTCTCTCTCTCTCTTTTTTTTTTTTATTTAGGTAACCTCTGTGAAACCACTTTCAATTTCACTAATTCTTTCTTTCACTGATCTGAATTAACTGATAAGCTCATTAGTGGAAACCATCATTTTTGGAATTTGAGCACTGTGCTGTATATTGGTCAACTAAACAGTGAGGGGATGTTTCCAAGATTTAGCTATTACAAACTGTGCTGCTTTAAACATGGTGCACATATATCACTGTGGTGTGTTTTTTTAATTCTTCTGGGAAGATACCCAGGAGGGGAATGGATGGGTCAAATGCAATCTCTAGTCCTAGTTTTCTGAGGAATCTCCACACTGATCTCCACAACGATTGCACCAGTCTACACTCCCACCAACAGTGGAGAAGTGTTACTTTTCCCCACAGACCCTCCAAATGCCCATCAACTGAGGAATGGACAAAGACGTTGTGGTTTTTTATATAATGGAGTACTAGTCTGACATAAAGAAGGATAAATTTGAGGCATTTATAGCTAAATGGTTGGACCTTGAGACCATACCCTTAAGCAAAATAAATCAGACTATTGTGCAAGCATCACATTGTCTCCTTGGTGTGAAAAACTGAAAGCGTAAATAAAGATCAAAATGTACAATAGATACTGTGAAATGGGAAGAAATTGTTCAAAAGGAAAGAAGAACTAGGGTGGGGGAAGGGCAGAAAGGAAGGAAGGGGAAAGGAAAAATGATTTTAAAAAAGGATAAAATGTAAACAAAGCTTTGTAAATAGGAAGGAGATGATGGGTTGAAGTGAGGAGAGAGGATTGGGGAAAAAAAGAGGAGTCAAAATATATCATGTATGGGTACAAATTCCCTATGATGAATATGATCGTTATGTATATCTAAAATGTACCAATAAACTTAATTAAAAAAGAACAGTGAGGGGATAAACCATAGATACTACATGGTGCAGTGTCAAAATAAATGAATAATAAATAAATAACCTTGAGCAGCATGGGCGTGATGTGGTTTTCTGTAGGCCATCTTACTGGAGTGCTATGCTGAAGCCAGGTATAAAAGCATGTGCTGTGCCTCGCACTCCAGCATAAATAATCCCGTGGTTCTTTATTGCACATTTATAGAAGGTTTAGGAGGAGGCAAATCTTCTTGCTGTGCCACTTCCTCATTAACTACCTTAAGAACTTCTTCATGACAACCTCAATTTGAGGTATGGTATCTACTAAGTTCATTTTTCATTTAACACAAAGAATAATTTAAGATGGGTTTTATAAAAATACTATTGAGTGGGATCAGCACTTCTTTTTTGATCAATGTACAAACCATTTGTGTTTACCTTATTCACAATGTGTCTTTAGTTTCAATGTCTTGAGTCACCTCATGTCACTATTTCATCTTCTGTTTTTCTTAATGGTTAGATGTAGAAAATATAATATATATATCTGAATTAAGTTACTGTATGTGTGTGTACTCCATCCACACTCTGGTCCATCATAGCTAATATGGTCTTAAACTTCTTCAGTCATGAGTTGTTCAAGTCAAGTTAACTTTGGAAGAAATGCTCACTCTAAGCCAGCAAAAAAACTACTAAGTGGAATAGACCTCTGTATTAGTGGAAAAGGTTGACTAGAACATCAATTATTCCTACTACCTTCAAGTTTTATGGCTCTCAAAATTTTATCCTCTAATGTTCTATTATCATACATAGTGCAAGGTGTTATGGTTTGTGTCTGGATGTCCCCTCAAAGCCTCATGCAGTCATGGGGGGCAGGATTTGTAAGACAGCTTGCTAAACCTGTCCTCTTGTTTTCATGCCGTCACCTCATGAAAGAGAGTTATAGTATTTCCAGCTCGACTCAACAGGGGCCCGGGGTCCTCACTTTGTAAACATCTTCAGCCTGTGCAAGACAGGGCACTGAGAAATGGAGATGGTGTGAGTGCTACCCTCGCCCTAGGGCAGGTAGCCTGCATACAATATAAGGGAGGAAAAGAGGTTTGCTCCTCCCCTTTTTGCTCTTGTTGTTTTGCTCTCTTCTGCAGCCATGAACAGTTGCCCCTCTGCAAGCCCCCCTGCTTTGGAGCCAGCCAATTATGGACTGAAACCTCTACAAACTGTGAGCTAAATAAATCTTTCCTTCCTTAATTTTGGGCTTCAGGTATTTTGTCCCAGCAATGAGAGAAAAATAACCAAGACATAAGGGAAATTCAAAGTACCTTAGGCGAAGAACAGGGTTTTTATTTTTAAATACACTTTGTGATATTGAACAAATAATGTAAGTTTTTAATTTATAGTTCCACTCCTCTTTATCAAGAAAAATATTAATGTCATATGATAGTAAATAGAGATAACATATGCAAAAAGTAAGTTTTAAGTAAAAATTTCACCGATTCAAGACACTTACCATTTATTACAAGGCCTATATATATTTCTTGACAGTTCAACAACTCCAAAATTAAGATCGAGGTATGTTGTAGTTTTATTTGTTTTTTGTTTGACATGCTGGGGTTAGAACACAAAGCCCTGTGCATGCCAGCCAAGTGCTCTAAGGCTGAACTGCACCCTCATCACAAGATGGGCTAGAGTGTAAATTGCAGTGCTTTATTTTCATTTCTTAGTGCAACAAAAAATAATGGTTCATCCTATAATTGATACTATCTTCAAATCAATTAAAAAGTATATGTATATATATTACAATTATTATAAATTTCAGTAATTTAAACACAACTCCTCTTAAAAAATCTTTTTATAAGAATGCAAAAAAGTAATCCTACATTGAAAACAGTGGTGATAGAAGCCAAAATCTAATTGAGCTGACCACTCACTCATACATGCAAGTGCAGCCAGCCCAGTTTCTTGGGAAGCATGACAGCACTTAACAGGGTGATATAAATGGGAGTGTTGACATTCTCATGTTGCTTTAAGACACAGAGGATCAAATGGTAATAGGTTGAATATAAATGCATTCATTATCTTTATTAATGCCGTGTTTCACATATAGCTTTATTATATATGCACTTTCATTTTTTCTCTCATCTGGACCCTGTTACATATGTAAGGCAAGTTTATATTACCCCCTGTCAGATACAGTGCAATTGAAGGCCCTTGAAATAAAGTAACGAAGTTATGTCTCTTTGCTCACAGTTTGTTCATATGAGTGGGAATCTGAAATAGGATTTGATTTCTAAATCCATTTTCTTTCTACCACAGAGTCATCTTTCTCCTGTAGTAGACTCTAGAGGCACTAAAACCCTAATTCAGAGGCTTTTGACTGAGTTTCAAAACAAAAATAACTACTACTTCAGAAGAAAGGAAGAGACAATAATGCTTCCTGTAGTAGGATAATACGGAACTCCCTTCCTTCTCTGCCTCCCTTGACCCTTCATGTTTGGAATCAGTTAAAGTCTTTGTTTCCTATTAAGGCGCCCTACATCCTTTAATAAACTATGGATTCTATACAGTTGCTCCACGTCCAAAAAATTGAAAAGTTTCTGAAAAAAATCTACAAATATGTAATGAAATGACCAGTTGGTATGTGTTTTACATTTTATCCACTCACAAATCAAGTGTGAATATAAACTTCAATTCTTATTTCCATGTCTGGAAACAGTCTGTTTCTAGGGTACAATGCTGTTTTTCTTTAGAATCACAAGAATATACAAGTAAGAATATACTTCAGAGATGTAATGAATAGAGAAGGTCATTGTATAGACAGTAAGTTATAAAAATTCATTATAAATGATGAAGTTATTATCAAAGTAAATTAAAATGTAAATCTAATAGTCTACAAGCAAGGTCTAAGGAACTTAATCTATTTTTTTACTTTAACCACCATGTAGAAGAAAATGACAATAAACTGTATTTCCTGATCAAACCCTAAAGTTCCGGCATTATCATCCATTGCCTGCAGGGTGTCTTCAGTTAAATTTGCTACCAATGTCCCAAAGAGAATCCATCTTTCTCAGTGCTTTATACGATAGCATGTTTATGTTTTTCTTGTTTGTTTGTTTATGAGGACACGAGCTAAATCTTTGACAGGGCTCCAGTGCTTCTGAGGCCATATTCAAGAAGTAATCAATGAATGTTTGTTTCCTAAGTGAGAGTACACCTTATCCCTTACCAATTACTGCTATGCTGCCTGGCTACAAACTATCAAGTGTTTAGATGGAAATCTCAGTGGGCATGTGTTTTTTGTGTAATTTGCAGGAAAACAAAATGAATAAGAAAGAACTGTGGCTGGAAAATAATAATTTCATTGGGACGTGGCAGCTCCCTTGGAGTCTTCCGTATTTAAAATATATGGATATCCTGGACTTTTCTTTTTTCAAGGACAAAATAATGAAACCATCATACTTAGGGTCAACAATCACTTAACCCATTTAGTTTGTTCAAGATAACAGAGACAAATCAAGGTGGGTGTATTATTATTCTCTTTGATTTTTACTCTAAATAGTTTCCTATCTTGTCTCCCCACTTCCTATCCCTTACAGATGAAGATAAGTCAGGCCCCAAATTCTGCCATAGTCTTATTACAAGATTATTCATTTCTGAAATAACAGAATTTGATGACACTCAAGCTTTTCTTTAGCTACTCACTATTCTTACACTTCAGTCTCTACACTGAGTTCTTATTTTACTCCTTCTACCCAGTAGTCTTTTTAAAAATCTCTGTTCCTCTGTTTTTGGCAACATCATCTAATCTCAATAATTTATTATGCAGTGTAATGACCTAAAGAAATAAAATTACCAATGTCTCTGACAATGTAAACTCCACATTTAAAAAAGTCTTCAAATCTAAATCTAATGCATGTTTATACAACATAACTCTCTGTCCCCATTTGATGGCTGGCTTTTTAAATTTTAACCTCAATTTTCAGAGTTGATTTTATCAAACTCCTCAGTTAGTAGAATACAATCATCATTAGCATATATAAATCCATTTCTTCATTTGTTATTTTTTTACCCATTCTTCATTTCTGTTCTGTCTCTTTAGCATTGGTTCCAACTTTCATGCCAAATATTTTTATATATGTACCTTTTAAAACATATAACAATTTCTGTGAAGGTATATTATTAAATCACAAAATTGTATTGAGGTGTAGGTAGAATTGTATTACATTTTTTTCACTCATTTCACTCAAGAATCTTATTCCTTCTACGTTGCTGGTCTTTTAATTTTAACTGCTCTATTACTGCATTTTAAGCTGAATTCTGCCCACCTCCCCCTAGTTTTCCTATAGTGCGATTCCAATCCCCAAGTACCTCAGAGGACAATAGTATTTGAAGATAGTCTTTAACCAGATCATTGAGTTAAAATGAGGCTAGGAGGATTGGATGGCAATCCAATACAACTTCTGTACTTATGAGAAGTGGATGAGATACCAGGTTCATGTGTGAACACAGCGAAAAGGCATATGGGAAAGAAGCCAAGAGTAATTTTCTGCAATGCAAGGAGAGAGACCTTAAAGGAAATCACCTCGATCTTGGACTCCCAGCCTTCAGAATGATGAGAGAAAATTTTTATTTGTTTATATCATCCAGTCTGTGCCACTTTATAGCAGTAACTAGACTAACATATAAGGTATTTAATTATTTACGTGAATGCTGAAACCATGTTGTTTTTCCTTTGGAACCAACCAATCATCAATGGACTGAGCTCTTTGAGATTGAGAGTCAAAAATCCCTCTTCTCTTTAAGATGTGCATGTCCAGTACTGTGTCTCAACAATGGGAAAGTGACTAAGACATTCTGAGATCAGAGAAATGGGGCCATTGTTGTGAATATACCTGACTGCCTGGTTCAAAAGCCTTTGGAATTGATTTGCAGGAGGAGTTGAAAAAAATTTGGAGAGGCTGGCTAGAATAACTCCAGACTGATATGGGCCAAGCTTGATGGGAGATTCTGACTGGAGCTCAGAAGAGCAGAATGCTGATAGAAACATGTAGAGTAAAGATCAGGATCAGTAGGTTTCACTTCATAACAAGGACTGCATTGGCAGTTGAAACATAGATCATGTATGTTATGCTGTGGCAGAAAATTTGTCTAAATTTTCCCATGTCCTGAGACTTTGCAGGAGACTGAGATTAAGGATGATGAACTAATTAATCTAGCAGAGGAAATTTAAAGGCAAATCAATGTTCGTACTGTGCGATGGATACTTTGGCAGCTTTCAGCCAGATTTACAGTGAGAATTAGGAGCTAAAAGCCCACTTAGTTTTGCCAAGAAGGAAGCACCCACAAAGTTGGAGCACAAGATAACACAATTGCTCAAATGATTAGCATGAAAAAGAAGTCAAATACTTTGCAGAAGGACAATAGGAAAAATGGCTTCAAGTCATTTCAGGAATCAGCAAAACTCAAAGAAGAAAAGGTGCTATTTTTCACTTGAAAGAGCCTCAAGATACACTGCTCAAGAAGGCCCACCCAGTGAATTGGTTATCTATTATTCATTTTATAATATCATATATTCAGGCACTTAAAAGCCTCTGCAGCCATAGCCCCAGAGGGCCTGGCTACTGTTTAAGCTGGCAGAAGACATTGGCATCATCTGTAGGATGCTGGTTTTTCAAGCATGTAAAATGCAAGTGTTGTGTTGTCATGAGTGCTTCCATTTAGATTTCAAAAGAAGGCCTGGGAGGTCAGGAAGCATGGCCCTGACAGGGAGTGCATAAAGCTGTGAAAGTAATGCTTAAAGTGCAGTGGAAATGCCAGGAATTTGGAGATGCCAGGAACATGGAAAGCCTGCCAAGGAAAGCTGCAGGCAGTGAGTGAAGACACACCCAGAGAGAGGTCATGAGGGTTCCAACTGGCAACGGCCAAGCTCCTTGAAGTTACATCTTACCACAATTTGCCCCAGATGCTGGACATGGAACTGTAGATTTTAATGTTTTTCCTGTTGGGTTTAGGTCTCACTTTTTCCCTATTCCTGCTACCGCCCTATTTCTCCTTTTGCAAATTGGAATGTTTACTCTGTGTCATTGTATGTTGGGGGTTGTAAAGTTTCTTTTTAATTTTTACAGGGACTCACGGCTAAGAATTTGCTTTGAGTATCACAGGAGTCTTTGGACTTGGACTTTTAGACATACTGGAACTGTTAAGACTCTAGCAACTCTTAAAATTGGACCAGGTATATTTTGCATTTTGCACACAGAGTTTTACATGGGTGTTTTGGGGGTAAGGGGCAGAATGCTATGGTTTAGATCTAGAATGTGCCCCAAAACCTCATGTGTTCAGAGGTGGGGATTTGGGAATGTGATTATATTGGGGGATACTAGAGTTCAAAGTGCTCTTAGGAGTTAGGACCAGGTGGAAAAAGTCAAGTTCTTAGGGGTATAACATGGAAGAGTATATCTCATTCCCCTGCTTTCTCTCCATCCTGGCCACAGGTCACCATGACGAGAGCAGCTTCCTCTGTCAGGTTCTTCCACCATGCTCCCATGCTGTTTTTCCTTTGGCACTAACCACCATGAAGGGACTGAGACCTCCAAAATTCTGACACAAAAGAACCTCTGCTACTTTAAGTTTTGAGTTTCAGGTGAAAGAAAAGTGACCAGGACAATTAGTTTGGATTTTGATCACCTTTGATTTTTTTAATATTAATTAATTTGTGTGCTTATCTATAAGATTTTTAAAAATTTCACTGTTTCATTTAGTTTCTCTGTTTCTAGATTTTCCTGTTATTTTGTTTTGTAGTTCATCCTATTTCAATTTCAATGTTCCTATAATTCTATTGGTGTAGCTGTGATTTGTAGATTATGACTATTAGTAATTTTGCATGATTTAGCTCTAGGATCTTCACAATTGACTTCTAGATTATGTTGTTTTTCAATTCAAAATTTATTTTGTAGTAAGATTTCAATACAAATTCAGATACATTTTAATGTGAGATTATGCCTACTAATTAATCACATATATGTTCATAGGAAAATACACCTGAAAAATCTATTTCATATTTTGTAATTTTTGATGTATTATTTTTGTGTGAGGACATGGTCAGAATTCATGAATGCTTTATGAATTCTTGGGAATAGTAAACAGTCACTTAGTTTGGTATAAATGAATAAATGTACTTATATAAATATAACATTGATAAACATATGTTACTTTATATCCAAATATATGTGTAAAACATGTTTTTCTTAATCTTGTTTTTTCAATAATTATTGTTTACTTTTTCATTCACTCTATATCAGATTGTGAAAGATTTAAAGCAAAATATCAAGCTAGAATAGCTTATTTTTAATTTGCTCTATAATCCTCTGTTTTAGTTAATGTTTTTTACTTACTTTCTTAAGTATTTATATATTCATAATCATATTTTTTCATTATATTTTAATTGGTTGAAATATATTTTATTTTATATAACTTTAAAAATTTCATTAGTACATGCTTACAGTACTTTCAGTTTATAATCATCTCGTGGATTGGGCACATACATAATAGAGCTTGTTTCTTTTTCAGTCCCCTTCCCTCCCTTTTCCCTCCCTCCTCCTGTAATTCCCCTGTACCAAAATTTTCATTCTTGTTGACGTTCTCAATATGAGCTTATGTTATGGCATATAATGTGTACATTCATTGAGGTTCTTACGTTCCTGTACCTGGCATATCATCATTCTATTTATTTCTCTTTCCCATCTTCCTCACCCCTCACCCATGTTCCCTTGGACCCTGCCCTGTTGCAAGAGATCAAACCCCTCGTCCCCTTCTATCCATCCTTTATAATTCTGTTTGTACTTTGCTTCCCTCGAACGGGAGATAACATATGGTATTTAAGCTTGTGTGTCTGGTTTATTTCACTCAATATTATATTTTGGAGATCATATATTTTCCTACAAATGTCTCAAATTTGTCATTATTTATAGCTGAGTAGTCTTCCATTATATATACTAGATACCACATTTTCGTTATCTAATAGACAGTTGAAGGGTATACAGGCTGCTTCCAGAATTTAGCTATTATGGATTGTGCTGCTATAAACATTGGCATGCATGTATCACTGTAGTATGATGTCTTAAACTCTAGGAAATGGAATATGTTTTACATTTATTGTTTTATCGAATTTTTGCATAGTTTAATATAAAATTGTTGAATTTTTATTGTTCTCTAAGTTATTTCCAACCTATCTTTTTGGAACTTTCCATATCATTTTTACTTGAAGTGTTTCTCTTGAATTCACAATACTTCAGGTTTTTCTTTTTATGCAAACATAGGTCTCTAGATTTTGTTTGGCAAGATCCTTTTCTTATATACTATTATTATATTATTGCTAAATGTTTCAACTTATCCCTGTCTCCTCCCTTCATTGTATATGTTTACTATGCTTCTTTATTTCTTCTATTCCCTTCTACATAGGTCTAATTCATTTCATAACAATATTCATTCAATGATCAAATATATGAGCTTAGATTTTGGTTAATTTAAAAATATTTATAGATATCTAGGATTACAGTTTTATTGGTCCTTATACCAAGTATACTGCCCTAATAATATTTTCAATATACTTCTCTATATGCTTAAAGTCTTTCTATGTTTAAAGCTTATTTAAATTTTTGCTTTTTCTTGCCATTAATTGAAAAAGCACATTTTGCTCAGTTCTCAGTCTTTATCCAACAATTGCACCTTTAAGATGTCGTATCGATTTTTCCCAGGAACATAGATTAGATTGGATGATAAGGTATAGGCATTGCTCCTGCACATTATCCGACTTTCTCTACCTGCCTTCTCAAACTTACAACAGATAATGCTGCCTTTAAGGAAATTCATAGTTCTAAGCTTACAAACAAAACAAAACACCATTGGTGACAGGTTATACCTTCTTAGGATAAGACAGTTCTCAAGGAATTGCAGTATTTCCCTGAATGTTGAATGTTACGAAGAAAACAGAATCCCCCATGGACCACAAGGTATGCTTTCTGAGTATAAGACAACTCTTAGGACTGGAGTATTTCTTTGAATATTGAAATCTGTATCCCAATCCATCCAGTCCCTAGGAGCATCCCTGGTCTGTCACAAGTTGATACTGCTCTCTTTAGAACATTGGCCATAATGGCAATTTTGAGACAATTTAATGAACCCAAGTTAGAACTCTTCAATATCTTATTCTTTGAATAAAATATTTATTTATTTATTTATTTAATTTAGAGACAGGGTCTCACTATGGAGTTCAGGCTGCCTTGAACTCCCTGTGTTGCAGCGATCCTCCTGCCTCAGCATCCCGAGTGCTGGGATTACAGGTGTGCACCACAATGCCTGGCTAAAATTCTTCATTTTAAACTGTGTATTTGTTACCTCACTTTCTACCATCTCTTACTGGGAAACCACCTCCTTCCTCATACACTGAGTTTTCCCAGATATCACATTTACTTTCTGAGACCTAAGACTCTCCGAATTCCTTCGGTCAAGTTCAGGGTTGGATTTTGAGCCAGATAGAAGAAGAAGCCAGAAGCTCATGATATCTTAACTATTCAGCAGTGGAAGTTGGCAGACACTTTCTGAAAAGCCATCGTTCCTGTACAGATGCATGTGCCTGTGTTTGTTGGTGCTCTTCTCTGTGTGTGTTTCTGTCATAATGTTCATCTTTCAGCATCAAAATTGATTAACTCGTGTTAATGCATTTCATAATAAAATGGAGGCAGATCCAAATACCTAATTTTTCTTCTGTATCAGATATTTAAAGCATGAAATGCCTATGATTTTCCAGTATGCACCTACAAACTAAAGAAAAGCAAGATGTAAGTATTCATAGTTTTGCTCTCTTTTAAGCAGAGGAAATTTTCCATAATTCTTAACCTCCTCCAGATCACCATCAAAGCTTCATATCTCATATCTATATTTATATCTTCTATATTTATATCTATGTCTATGTCTTTTTATATGTCTATGTCTATATATGTATCTGTATAATTCCATTCTCAACTACATTGTCAAAATATTCTACCAATAGTTTTATCTAAGTAGCCTGACTCAATAGTGTGAGTCTTTTCTTCGTGTGGAATGTACCAACTGGTTTTAGTGAAACTGTAAGTACACTTGTCATATTTAAATTTTATTAATTTTTGCATAGCTTTACATTCTTGAGTAAACTTTTAAAGAAGCTATGTACCTTTCCTTCAGATGATAATTTTTCAAGATGTAGAAATATTATATAAAACTGCATGACCACCCATATATTGGAAAATTTGTATTCCCAAATAGTTGTCATTAAACTTAACACAGAAAAAAATGAAAATCAAAGTATCTGTATGTAAGAGATTTCAGCATGAAACTTAATTGCTTTCATTCTGTATAATTGTCCAGGATGCTTAAATTTAGCTGCAAAATAATCTATGCTAATAGAAGACAATGTGCCAAATAATGCAAGATTAATTGCCCTTGTTACATCTCCCATCAGATAGAATAGAAACCATTTTCCCTTACAGATACTTGTTTTACCTTGCTTCAAAAATGTGTAACTACTCATCCATTTTGTTTCTGTTCTTTCAGCTCAACATTCCAGTTTAATTCACACCTGAAAAATACATCTCTTTGAGGGGCATCCAAGCCTTAGTTTGTCACATAATTATGCATGGTACATCGAGGCAAAGAAGTTATCCATGTATGGGGAGGGTGATCTTGAAGAGGTAAATCAAAGATACCAACAGGGACTGGTAAGTTAAGTAGTAGACTTTTAAGTGTGAAAGTGTATTTAAAAGGATTGTCATACACCGTATAACATGTGGGTCAAATAGGGATAGTGGGCCAGGGATATAGCTCAGCAGCACAAGTGTCTGCCTGGCAAGCACAAGGTCCTGAGTTTGATTCCCAGTACAAAAAAAAAAAAAAAAATAGGGATGGCATACTCAGCAGTAGTGCCTGAAGATTATATTGCCTGGAGACATAATAGCTTTCCTGGTTTAGTTAAACACAATCTGTGACAGTGTTCACACCAGGACAAAATTGCCTAACTGCATTTTTCAGAACATATCATTGTGATTATGAAATGCACAACTGTTACAAAGTAAGCACTAGCAGTGCATCTAATCCTAGCACTCTTGGAGGCTGAGACAGGAGGGTGATGAGTTTGAGCCCAGCCTGAGAAATTTAGTGACTTAACAAAATCTGTCACAAAAATTTTTTTTAATGTGTGTACCGGGAGTTGAACTCAGGACCTCGTGCTTGCCAGGCAGGTGCTTATGCCGCTGAGCTATCTCACCGTCCCTGTCACAAAAATTTTTAAAAATAATTTTAAAGTCTTTAAAAAAGGGAGTGAAGATATAGCTCAGTGCAAGGGCCCTTGGTCCAATTCCCATACTGCAAATAAAAGTAACGACTAAGAAATATTATTTGATAACATGCACTGGAGAAGTAGAGTAGATAATATCAAGAAAAGGATAGAAGTTTACTTTGTGGCATCCATGATAAGAAATGGAAGGATACTGTTTAATGAAAGACAAAACTGAGAGCACTAGATAGATGATGATGATGATAGATAGATAGATAGGTATAGATAGCTAGATAGATCATGGATAGATAGATAGCTACTAAAACAAAATCAAACATCTTTCTAAGTATCAGAATAACTGAGGAAGGAAAATCAACAACATAGTGAAAGAGTTAAATATCTTTAAGGCAAAACAAAGAGAAAGCCCTTTTGTGGTATCAAAAATTTTAAACACGTAAAAGTCATTTCTTGTAAATTTTGTTGATTGAATCACAAAGCAAAACCCTGGTCTTTATTACAAGGTAAAAGACATTCGTAGAATAAAATAATTAATTAAATAAAAACAATAATCAAGACTAAAAATAATTAACAGACACAACAAAGCTCTTCCAAAGAAATGCAACGAAAAAGAAAAGAGTTATATGTTTCAAATTAGACAAAGTAAAAATACAGATGAAAACATATAAAATGCGATGAGGAAGGGAGTTTATCACATTTATGAATATGTATGCATCAAATAGCACAGCAGAAACTTTCATAAAGAAAAAAAGCAAATAAATAAGACAAGATCTTTCAAAATCCAGAATACATCAAGTGAACAAAATTTAATTAAAAGTATATGGGAGATTTAAACTGCATAATAAATAAGATGTATTTGGTCAATGTATGTTTTAAACACTGTATCATCATACTAGAGAACACACCATTCTTTCAAGTGACAAACATTCTCAAACTCCAACCTAATATTAGGTTACAATAAAATGGTAATAAAATATAAAATGTTGAGATGATAAGAAAGACTGGGTCTTCTTAATGTAATAAAACCATAAATCATTTACAAAAGACCCTACAGCCAGAAAGAAGGTGTTCTCTTAATGCTGTGTCAATAAGAAAATAAAAACTGAAAAAAAAGTCTAATACAAAATGATATTGAAATCACCATATTTTAAAATTTATAAAATTCAGGCAAGAAAAGTACACAACAAAGGAAAAATATATAATAATAAATACTTTTTTTTTTATGTGGGTACCTGGAAGTAGAACTCAGGACCTCACACTTGCCAGGCAGACCCTTATGCCATTGAGCTATCTCACCGGCCCTATATACATGTTTTGAAAAAAAAAATAATTACATTATATACATGCAAATTTTATTTTTTACATGAAGCACCTATACTCAATGCTGCTTGTATGTTAGACTCAACTTAGGAGGTTTTTAAAAAATGTTAACACCTTGTTTTCAGTGCTAAGCGATTTGGACTGATATTCCAGATAGAATAAATTATTAATTTTTATTTTGTGCAGTGTTAAATATCAGAACCAGAAACTTGTACAAACTGAGCAAGCACTCTATCAGTCACCCACATCCTCAGCTCAGATGCAATTAATTCTTAGATTAAAAAACAAATTTAACTTTTTTACATGAGTGTCTCAATTATTTCAAGATAGCATATGATATTTTACAACAATATAAGATGAGCACCGTCCAAAAGGTAGGGATTGATAATTTTATTTATATATGAAGATCTTTAAAGATTTTATAAATAGCAGTAAAGAGCATCAAAATGATCAACAATAAGTTATGTGTATATATACATGAATATATGTGAACAGATAAGTACACATGAAAATTAACTTATTAAAAGTAGGCTCAATAAAATATTGCTCATTAAAACGTTCTCATTAATGTTTAAGTGCTTAATAATGTTAAGTGAAAATTTTAAAATATGCAGATTTCCATTTATTATAATCCTTGTGTTTATTAAATTATTTAGTCATAAGTTTTTTCCATCATGGGTTAGAGTAATATGAAAATCAGTTTAGTAATGAATTTTGGTGATAAAATGAGGTTTGTTGTCTTGTCTCTTCATTCTTTTTTTTTTTGTGTGTGTGGGTACCAGGGGTCGACCTCAGGACCTCGCGTGCCAGCAGGCACCCGTGCCGCTGAGCGATATCACTGGCCCTTTTTTCGTATGTGGGTTCCAGGAGTCGAACTCAGGACCTCACGCTTGCCAGGCAGGCGCTTATGCCGCTGAGTCATCTCACTGGACCTCTTCATTCATTTTTGAGCATCCTTTCTTCAAAAGTCTGTGATAATTCTGTATTAATTTATAGGAAACTACAAACATCAGAAAATGAGGATACTTCAGGACGTGGTGGAGCTGTTGGAGTTTGGCTCATCCCCTCATAGCCATTTAGACAAACCCAGGGCTGTCCAGGTACAGCCCTATTCGCATGTCATGCACTGGCATCTCTACTCTGCCAAGCGGGCAGTAAATTGTCCCATAGAAGACAGCCTGAATGGAAGTGTGTTCCAGTAGATGGAATTAAACACTCTAATGACAAGAATATGAATTATGTTCATAAAGTAGTAACTTCCTTTCTGTTCAACTTTGAAAAAGTAATTTAACTTATGTGTTTTAGTTCCCATTAAATTGATGGTAATAATCTTTCTTTGTTAACAAAGTGCTTTGAAATCACTGTGTGACAAGTAATATATTACCACAAAGTATTCTTATTTCAAACTACATTGTAACCTCTCAGGAAAAGGATCTATGCATCATTGTGAGTATTTCAATGTACAATGTCGGCAAAAATAGAGAGAGAGAGAGGATATGATTGAGAATGATATGGAAAATACTATAATGCTCTTCTGTAAGTCAGTGTTATGAACTCACCTTGAATGTTAAATTGACTAATAGTACGTTTACATCAATGAATTGACAAATGTAACGGAATCTAAGAAGAAGCATAATGAGACCCTATTTGTGAAGGAGACAGGGAAAAATAGAGGGTAATATAACTTTGTATATAAAAATAGGACTGTATTTCAAGCTAGGCAACAGAAATGTAGGAAGTACACATAGTGAAGAGAAAGAAGGACTTATGAGGACTTGGAGTTTGATTGAGAGACAGTTAATGTAAATAGGGAGGTAGCATTATACCAAGTTAGTCCCTAGGATATTACAGAACTCACTAGTAAATGGTAGCAGAGGAAGAAAATAAAATTTTCTAGAGATGGATAAAATAGAAGTGCTTAAAAATCTGTTACACATACTTGAGTTGCTAGGGATACAAGCTTCTCTTTTTGACGTGAATGCCAATGGGGTGGAATTACGTTTTCAAGTCATTAATTTTTTAGTTCCTCCTTGGTAAAAAAATGTGTCCAGGAAAACCATGAAGCTAAAGAGAAACACATTTCTTAGTTAATTATACATTTTTTTTTTTTTTGTGGGTACCGGGGGGGTCGACCTCAGGACCTCGCGCGCCAACAGGCACCCGTGCCGCTGAGCGATATCACTGGCCCCTTTTTCGTATGTGGGATCCGGGAGTCGAACTCGGGCCCTCGCGCTTGCAAGGCAGGCGTTTACACCACTGAGCCATCTCACCGGCCCTAATTATGCATTCTTATTGTTGCAAAATAAAAGAAATAAAATAAAAGTGTTTATCAAATATTATAAGATAAAAGATACAGGATAATTTATTTTAAAAATTGTAAATCCTAATATTCTATGTGAACATATTTATATACTCACATGATCTTTTCTGGAAATCAGATCATATTATTTTCTTGGTTTGTTAAGAAACTTAAACCCATGATTATGAATGTATACACTTGCTTTACCATGGTTCTAAAGAATTCAGAACATAACATTACCTTCTTATTAGTTTGTGGGTGGTACATACTATGACATGGAAATAAGAAAACAAACTTAAAATCTACTTTGAGAAATGTGTTCATGCATGTAAAAATGGCTAGCAAAAATTGAAGTAGTTAAGATCAGTCAATAAGTATCAGACTCTATCAAATGAGAGCTTTGGATACTATCTATTCATCATTATTTGAGCAACACTTAGCAAATTACCAAATTCTGTTGTCAGTTTCCTCACGTGTCTCATCAGGATAATAAGTCACTTAATATGTTGCTGAAAAGATGATTGCAGAATAATCAGGGACCATTAATAACCTTCATACCCACCTTTCTACCCGCCCATGTTCTTCACTAGGTTTACCATTAAACACAATAGCACTGCACTGAATAGTCACAGATTAAAATAGTAACCAAGTGCTTAAATGCTCAATCTGCTTTGGTTATTTTAATGTCTGAAATAATAAGACTTGGCAATTTTATACAAGTGAATTATATGAACCATTTAATGTTAATGTTAGTGATCAAGTTTTAAATAATGTTACATTTAACTCTCTTGTACTCGTTCCAAAATTGTTTTATCTTTTACATTTACACAGTTAAAGACAAAAGAAATATTTTGATCAAGTTAGGTGGAATAATCATGTTTTTTATTAGAAACATTAACAAATCTGAACATTTATTTTGGCCACAATATAAGGTACCATTTGAATATCGAGAGTTCAAATTTTGCTTCATTTGGTCAACAGCAGAGAAAGATCCTTATTTCGATGTCACAGGAAAATTTGAAACAAAATTTCAGACTTCTTTTGTAAATTACTGCAAATCATTTCATATTAAAAAGTTATCATCATGTTACTGGCATGTTAAATTTTTGAAGTCCAGCAAATTCTCCCAGGGCATCTAATCTAGATCACTGGCTGAAAAAATAAACATCGAATCATTATTGCATGGAAATTCTTCCAAAGAAATAAGCAACATATTAAATAACTTATTATCCTGATGAGACATATGAGGAAACTGACAACAGAATTTGATAATTTGCTAAGTGTTGCTCAAATAATGATGAACAGATAATACCCACATTTTTATTAATTACCAAGCACTGTTCAGTGCAGTTAAAATGAGACTCTGTGTATTACAAAAGCCTCTTTTACACCCCAGGAAAATATATCACAGAGGGATCAGGCATAGTATAAGATATTGCCCTAATCCTTGGTGTAAAGATGATCATCAGAACTGTAGGAAATATTTAGGCCCTTATAACCTCCATACGGTTACATTTTTTTTCTGTGGTAATAGTCACAGACTTCTGCAATACACTGGATGAGTTTACTCTGAACCAAAGTTATTTTAAGGTAGCTGCAATCCATATGTGCTTCTCTGGGGCCCAACTATCCAGATTTGTTTCATGCTGTCCTTCCTACTTTCCTTCCTTCCTTCCGTCCTTCCTTCCTTCCTTCCTTCTTTCCTTCCTTCCTTCTTTCCTTGTTCCCTCCCTCCTTCCATCCCTCTTTTTTCTTTTTTTCTTTCCTTTCTTTCTTTCTTTCTTTCTTTCTTTCTTTCTTTCTTTCTTTCTTTCTTTCTTTATTTTTTTTCTTTCTTTCTGCTGGAGATAGAACTCAGGGCCTTGCACATACCAGGGCAGCATTCTATCACTGACCTGTGTCCCCAGCTCCACAGATTTCTTTACAGTGTATCTCCTAAGAATTTTGTTTGTTTGTTTATCAGAAGTAACATCAGTACAAAGAACATATCCTTGTTGTCCAAAGAACTGAAAACCAGCCTGAGGATGTTTGTATTAACATTCTAAAAAATTTTTTCTTGGATTATCACAAGTTTAAGCTGTCAGTCTGCAGACTAGAGAGCTTGTATCAATACAGTTTGATTTCATTGGTAATACAAGTTATCCCAAATAAAGAGCACTTTGAAGAAATTCTGCCATGACTACTCTGAATGAGTGACTATATCACTATATCACTTAGTATGTTTGTGAAAACCACTTGCTCTGTTTTTAGGCTGAAAAGAAAACAGTAGAATGAAAGTGCTTGAGAAAGGATTCAGAAGTTTGCTTATAGGTGACTGATATTTTGTGGGACAAGTTAAAAGAGGCTCATGGCTCAGCGGCGTAAGCGCCTGCCTTGCAAGCGCAAGGGCCCGAGTTCGACTCCTGGATCCCACATACGAAAAAGGGGCCGGTGATATCGCTCAGTGGCACGGGTGCCTGTTGGCGCACGAGGTCCTGAGGTCGACCCCCCGGTACCCACAAAAAAAAAAAAAAAAAAAAAAAAAGAGGCTGTAGGCAACTCAGATTGTATGGAAGTATTTGGACAGAATTATAACCATAAAATCATCCCATTGCTGTCTCTGAAAGGCGAATTAAAATGACTGAATATATAAGAACCAAATTTTATTAAATTCGAAAATAAAATTATTTAAAAAAAAATTTTAAATAGCCACAGTCCTTTATGGCTACAGTAGTTTATTACTTACCACTATTTTTTTCAAGAAAAATTTGGTTCAATTTATAAGAAGATAGCCAGTCAAAACTAATGAAAGAATTAAAAGCAATAGAAGAGATTTGAGCGTTTTATTCCATAATTAATGACTAAAAATACCCAAAACTTTCTCTACTCATAAGAATTCTAACATTAAATGTGAGAATTCCACACCAAGAAACCAATCCATTTCTGTGAATACATGTATTGCATGTCCTACAAATTGATTCAATTCAGAAACTACATGGATTTTAGTGCAGACCCTGTAAGTTAGGGTGTAATACCACAAGAGTGCTGCCTTGCTTCAGGCGTAAAGCACAGCTGGAAAGTGCTCAGTTTCCTCACACTTCTCTCCAACTTAGCAGCATGCTGGGTCTTCCGACAGCACCCTCCTGCGGTGTGAGAATTTGGTCGTGGTACTCAAGGGAACCCTTTACTTACTGTTTTTTTAAGGTTATTATAGAGGATATAGATGAACAGCAGAATGCATGGCTAAACGGAGTGAAATCAGGAGGGTCCAGAGTGCAGTATCTTCCATGTCTGTGTCATCCCTTTCCTAACACGAATGCGGTCACCAGCTCAGATGTTCTACATATCCCAAAACATGTCCTTTAGTTTTCTTTTTTTAATGAGGTTTCTATTGTGTATATAAGGTTGATTAAATCATTGGCAATTTGGCCTTAACTCAATCCTCAGCCCCTCTCCCTACCTCACAGTTAGGGGATTACAATTATACAACTCTCATATCACAAGATTCATACCAGTCCATGGAACCCCATCTTCCAAGAGTCACCTCATTACCATAAACTCCATTGTTCAAAATGGATTATTGTGAATAGTAAAAGATACTCTTTGGTCTTGCTATTTAGAAAGTGTCAATGGTTTTAGGAAATCTGTAATAAGAACCAGGGACAAAAATTAACATTACAACAAAAGTTACAAGGGTCTTGGAAGCTCTGAATGGGGAACCCAGATGAAGAACAGATATGTATTTACTATTATATCTCAACATCACAATGACAGGTGGCCAATGTAGAATTCATGTGTTATGACTTCATCGACTAAATGATAAAAATCAAAGTGGGTTTCCCAGAAGTGATTTCCTCTGTCTCCTTTTAGGAGGCAATCGTAGTCACAGTTAAAAATAGGATAAACAGAAGAAATGTATTTTAAATTAATATTCAAATGATTTTGAAATATTCAAGTTGAACTACTGTGAGCATCAGTAATTACACCAAAAATGAGTAAATGTTATAATTATAACTGCAGTAAAAATTATCCAGCAGTTTCAAGAAGGAGCTCTGCTCAGAATATTGAGCAGCAGTTTTAGGGCTTTTCTTAAGGGTGAAAGGAACATCTTAAATTCACTTTGTTCACACTGTGGGTGTTCCAGTGGCTGAACCACAAGAACACACAAGTAGCTAGCTCCATGAGTACTGGCCCCAACTATTTACACCAAATGTAATAATCTTACATTAATACATTCCCTGGTTTATGCTATGGGGACAAAAACTGCACTCCATGGTCCTCTAAATTGTTCAATTCAAACTAGTCGGCTAAGGAGGTTTGGGTTAGAATCACTGTTCTTTCTTTATTAGCCCCAACACAATTCTAAAACCATGTTAATCATATTGCAAATATTATGACTAGGATAATAAATTTAGATTTTTAATAGTGATGGCAAGAACGAAGAACACAAGTTGCAGTTTCTGTTCTTCTGTGTTCTTCTACTACGTACAGCAAGACCCAAACTGAATCCTGAGGTTTCATGCCACTTTTATAAGCGGAACTATGATTTCAAACATGCCTAGAAAGCTTGCTGGTAGTCTCTGCTAACAGAATTAAGTCAAAACCCTCAGCCCTGTATTCTAGATCCTCCCACATCAGAACCTACAAATACCTAATGATTTTCTTGAAGAGTCCCCAGATCTCATTAGCAAATTTCAATTTATTTATTTCACAGCCTCTGTTCTAACCAGTGTAATCAAATCCTCTACTTCCCCACACTCTACACATTTGTTACTTCTTCCATGAAAACCACGCACTTGACCAACCTTCTATCTTTCTAACAGCTAAGTCTCATGTGTAACTATAACCTGGTTCTATAATTTACACCTTCTTCTCAAATGATTTATGGAATTCAAGCCCAGATTTTTTTTAAGTTCTTTGTAAAAAGCTGTTTCTGAAGTATGTCTCCACGCTACATACCATGCTGTAGTGTGTATGAAATTGAATACATATTTATTGAGTGAATAAGTGGGGAAATGAGCACTTGAATTACTGAGTCTCAGGATGGCAGAAGCCTGGGAGATTCTTGAAAATTTAGATGTCTGATAATAAACATTGATGTATTGAGAAAATCTGCCTTTTATATTTTACAATTGTTAGGTTGATTTAATGCAGCATAACTGTAAAATTCACTTATTTTCCTTGGGATCTTAATGGAGCTTATAATCCAGTAGAAAAAGAAAGAGAAGCAAGTAAACACTCAAATAAACAATAAAAGATTAATTTTTGCTACCTATATATTATACATATTATATGTCAGAAGTTTATTGATGATTCCAAATTATTCAGTATTATACAAATACTAATCTTTTCCCCAACCATTGGTTTTAACACTGCTCTGCTAAATCTCCTTTTCCTGTACTTTAATATTTTGGTAAGAAACCATAACTTCCTACTTGATCCAGCTATAAAGACTCAAGCCAGTTTAAAACTTTAATCTTAAACTCATTTTACATTCACTTTCCTTTCCTCTCTCCATTTTAATCTTAAGGCGTGTGTGTGTGCAACGAGTAGAGGAATCAAGTTTGTATTATACCTCTGATACACCTCAGCTTCTTTTGTTACTGAGGTCATTTCAGGAAAGGCACAATTTTTTTTTTTTTTCAGTCTTTCAAATTAATGTTTATTGATAGTCTGTTATATTTCAGGTTCTGTTCTAGGCCTTGGGGATTTAGCACTAAAACAGACAATCTGCTTTCATGTGGGAGCTAAGTATATTTCACTCACCCACAGGTTGATTTTTGGTATTTTGTATTTCAGTTTTTTTTTTTTGTTTTGTTTTTTTTTTAAAGAGAAGAAAAAAAACAAAACAAATCAAAAGAAGAACAAATTTTCAAACCAACATAATAGGAGGGTAACAATGGTTAATACATTACGTATTACTATCTTTAAGTTAGTTATTCAGGACACCAGACATTAGCATTCAATTGTCCAAACATTATTGGCACAAACCTTACTCTTCAATGAACTAAGTAAAAATGGTAGTGTATCTATCTTAACCATCTTATATATATATATATATACAATTGTTTTTTTCCCTTTCCCTTCTTTCTTTTCCCTATTCCAGTCTCTCTTTCCTTAACCCTTGGAGACATTGGTGTAGGCAAAGACTTTATGAATAAAAACTCAACCACACGGGAACTATCCCAAAGAATCAATAACTGGGATCTCATCTTATTAAAAAGCTTTTGCACAGCAAGAGAAACCACCAACAGAGTGAAGAGACAACCCACAATGTGGGAAAAAATGTTTGCCAGCTGTTCCTCAGACAAAGGATTACTATCGAGAACATATAAAGAACTCAAAAAAATCAGACCTCCCAAATTTAAAGACCCACTCCAAAAATGGGCATCTGAGATGAATACACATTTCTCAGATGAAGAAATACTAATGGCAAATAAATATACAAAAAAATGTGCAACATCACTAGTCATTCGAGAGATGCAAATTAAAACAACACTGAGATACCATCTCACCCCAGAAAGAATGGCTACTATTAAGAAATCAACTAATAACAAATGCTGGAGGGGCTGTGGGGAAAAAGGAACCCTTCTTCACTGTTGGTGGGAGTGTCGACTGGTACAGCCAGTGTGGAAGTCAGTGTGGAGATTCCTCAGAAAACTAGGGTTGGAGGTCCCATTTGACCCAGCTATTCCCCTTCTGGGCATCTTCCCAGAAGAATTAAAAACATCGTACCACAGCGATATATGTGCACCCATGTTTATAGCAGCACAATTTGTAATAGCCAGATCTTGGAAACAACCCAAATGCCCATCAACTGAGGAATGGATAAGAAAGATGAGGTATTTTTATACAATGGAGTACTATTCAGCCATAAAGAAGGATAAACTGGAGACTTTTATAGGTAAATGGATGCAACTCGAGAAAATACTCATAAGTGAAATAAACCAGAAGCACATGTGTAAGCATCGTATTATCTCTCTAGTATGAGAAACTGAAAGAGTAAATAAGATCCAAAATGTACAATAGATATGGTGAATCAAAAGGCACAATTCTTTAGATGAGGTGAGGCTCAGGCTTTGATAACTTTTTACATATATTTATAGCTTTCAGAGAAAATTTTTCTTCCTGGCTGAGAGAAGAAGCCAGTTCCTTCTCTTGCAAGTCCTGCTCTTTCTTTTTGATTACCCCTTCTACTCAGATAGGCCCATGTTCAGCTTTCAAATCTAATCTCTAGCTATGCATATGAAAGGTAAACTGAGTAGCCACCTGTTACAGAAAGGATGCCTTCGAGTCTCATTGGTTTCTAGGTTGCTGAAAGGATAAGCTATGTAAATCACTCCCACTTTGTGTCTCATCCAAACTAATTCTCCATTCACTGCATCATCTTTCTTCACTCTAATTTCTTCTAATCTTTGAACAGTGGGAAAAAGAAAATAATGCCACATAAACATGCATTCAAATCTTTTCACCTTGTGCTCAATATTCTCTTTGAGCTGAGATATCTATTTGACAATCCTTTCCTCTGTGCTTTAGGCATTATTCCTCTACACTTGGGTCATCATATCTATAATATTGTAATATAATAATTATTAACAGTATTTGGATTTTCACCCCCAGCTCTTGGTCACAGCTCAAAAAGTCTATGTAATTTCCTAAGTGATAACAATTATAAAAACATCTTTTGTTGTAATATTTTATTTTTGTCTTGGTTTCCTGAGATAGCTCAAGACAGACAAAAGGAGTGTCTTTTGTTATTCATAACAAGCTTTTTGAAACTACACTTGAGTTTATGTTTAATTAAGTGAGTTTTGCAAACTCACTAAGGATGGTAGGGTGCTTGTCAGGGAAGCCCAACATGAAATAAGGGAGTTGAAACTTTGCAAAACTCACTGTCCCTACTCTTCTATTTCCAAAGAAAGAGAGAGACATTAAATTGAATTCATTAATAATTTAATCAATCATGCCTATGTAACAAAGTCTTTATAAAAATTCTAAATTTTATATGGACAGCATCCAAACTGATGAATGTATAGACAGTAGACACATCCAAAGAAAGTATAAAAACTGATAAAAACTGCATGCATGCCTTTTCCCTACCCTGCACTGTGCATTTTCTCCAGTTTTCTTTTCCTTGGTTTTATGTTTTATAATTGTAATAATCATGATTGTCAATTGGACTGAATTAAGACCCCTAAAGAAGTGGTGAATTATGAGGGCACTAACCCCATCAGTTGGTTAATTCATTGATGAGTTTCTACCTGAACTGGCTATCAGTAGTTGAGTCTCACCTGGAGAAAGTAGGTCATAGAGATGTGATCTTGGTGAGTATATCTGGTTCTCTTTTCCTGCTCTCTGATTCCTGATTGTCATAAGTTGAGCAGCTTTCCTTCAACATGCCCTTCTACCATGAATTTTATACCTTGGAGCTAGTTGATCATGAACTGAAACCTCTAAAACTGTAAGCCAAAATAAAAATCTCCTTCTTTGAATGTTGTGAGTAAAGTTTCATAGGCAATTCTTTTGGGAGTACAGAAGACCGGAATGGTGTAGAATGTAGATAGTAAGGACTGTACTAGAGTTTTCAGGTGGAAATCATAACATGCTGGGAATTTAGATAAAAGTCATGTACACTACATTAGGGCAAAGACTTTGTCTGCATTTTTTCTAGGCACTAAAACTTTAGTGAGGCTGAATTTAAAGTTGATGGGTTACTTGATTGGGAGAAGGAAATTTCAAGGCACCCCAAATTTTAGGCTGTTGCATGGAGACTGATGCCTACTTTTAGCCAGATTTATAGTCAGAATTGGGAGCACAAAGCAGAATAGAGAGATCTGAAAAGCACTCAATTTGACCAAAAATATGACTTCTAAATTAGAGACAAAGAAGATGTAATTGTTGAAGAGATTGCTGCTATTATAAAGAAAAGAATTTTAACCTAGACAAGAAGAAAGATGCCTTCTTCTGAGGATACAGAAGTATTGTGAGGAAAAAACAAGGTCCCATACATCACCAGCTCAGGGGTATAAAATTATAAATTAATTTGAAAGACTTCACTTTGAGAAGAGAGTCTTAGGGCACCTTGCTCACTGAGGGCTGGTCGCCTAGGGAAGTGGGCGCCTATGTCAGTCATTCAAACACTCAGGGACAGTAGCAACTATGATCCAAGGGGGCATGGCCACTGCTTGCAGTGATGACAGACCTTGATATCATCCATGTGACACTGATTTTGTAGGCATACAGGATGCAAGGGTTTTGGGGTCATGGAGGCTTACATTCCCATTTCAAAGGAAAGCCTTGGGGTCTAGGTCATGTGTGACAGTGTCAGAATTCCTGCCATAAGCCTCTGTTATGGTGATGCATAGAACTGTGAAAGTGAGCCTGAAGTTCCAGAGACCTCCTAGGAAGCTGGAAATGCCAAAAGTGGGAAATGTCTGCCAAGAAAACCTGCATGCAATGAACAGAGCCAGATCAAGAGAGAGGAATATAAGCTGAAACTGCTAAGGCCATAGGGGTGGGGACACTTGTTTTGCCTTGTATCTAGATGTCCTCCCAAAGCCTCATGCAGTTATAGGTGGGGCTTTTTGGATTGAGGTGTTCTAGCAAAATATCAAAATCTATGGAGGAAGATTTATAAATAGTCAATGTATAAATAGTCAATCAAAATTAGGGGAAAATCAGAATTATAATTGGCATCTGAAATGGAAATTTTCTTGAGGGACTAAGCCCTCAATGTGTGGGACCTGGTGCCACCTCTGTGAAGCTCTATGAAGATACTGTCAAAATTCAATGGATGTGTAAAACAGCCAATTTGTGTTTGGAGAACTGAGAAGTGTTTGATATTAAAGAAACCTATACATTTGGTGTTAAGTAATATGAATTTAGAAAAAAAGAGTTTATTCTTTTTAACACTGATTTCTCTTTATGCATCCTGGTTCTTGCTGAATTTAGTAAAGTTTAAAGTCCTGTGTAGTACTCCTATTTGCATATCTGTTACCAAGCAGATACAACCCAGTATAAAAAGATAATAATAGAGGTCAAAAGGTGAAAAAAATAATCAAACTATAACTACATGAGGCTATTTGTGGAAGTCTCAGTCATGCCCTGGATATACCCTTAAATCCCTGAAGGTACATTTCCCAGATAGAAGCAGATTTGGAATAAGGAGCCTCTTAGTCTTTGGAGAAACTTCCTGTTTTCCTAAATATTTTTATCTTTAGAGATGCTTGTAACCTACGAGTCTGTCCAATACCAGATCCAACTGATGATGTCCTGAGTTATCAGGATGAAGTGGAGAGTGTTGAAATTCAGACCTAGCTAGATTCCCTGGCTTTTACATCCTCCTCCTGCCTCTAGGCTTGCCTCAGGTAGTGGAGTATTCTGTGTTCTTATAGCTGGGCTCATAATTGGTTTAGGAAATACATACAAAGAAATGAACTTTTAATAACAGCAATAGTCAGTGTAAAATGTAATTTTCAGGGCGTAGCTAAAACCACTTCAGTAGAGAAGAGATGACTTCTTTTTCTATTGGTTAGAAGTGAAAACCAAGCAATAATACAAGTGTGTCTCTCTTACCCTTTCTGTTTTTTTTTTTCTTTCTGGGTCTTGATTACACAAGATGATTTCTGAGAAAATAAAACCATGTCTACTAATAGAGGGAGTAAAAAGAATATTAGTTGCATGTAAGTTATGTATGTGTTGGAATTATCCAAGGTATAAAAATCGATCCTCTTCAACTATAGTAGCAATAAACATTAAAGAAAGCTCATTTGCCAAACTTTCATGAGAATAGCAAATTTATAGGCTAGTACTATAACTGAAACTATTCTTACTCAGATCCTAAATATCTGTGACAGATTTGGATAGTTGCCTTTCTAATATCCAGTACTATCTTTAAAAAAAAATAAGGCAAGGGAAGGAGGGAGGGAGGGGAAGAGAAAGGGAGAGAGAGAGAGGGAGAGCGGGAGAGGGAGAGTATTTAGGACTACAAAATATCCAGTTTAAAAACAAATAAAAATACCTGACCCACCAACCATTGCAGCTTGGAAGCTATAACCAGCAGTATACAGAGGATTTTGGGAAATGATGTTCTTTCTGGATATAGGCACTGCCTTTCCTTCTTGTGTATTTTCCTCCTTCCTTCCCACTTAGAAAGTCAAAATAAAACTGTAGATGGAATCCTCATTCTGTATCATAATATGACCAAATACATGAAAGAAGCCATAACACATGTTCAGAAGAATGAGAAATCTGGAATGCTGACGAGGCTGTGGAACTCTTACAAGAGCTTCGGGGTTGCAGTTGCAAGACTTTGATCCATGAGGAACAGATGCACATATCCAGCATCACAAGGAGGGCTCAGAAGCATCCCAGACTAAATGGAGTTGTAAAAATGAACTCTGGTCTGACTCCATGGATATATTCATTCCTTCAGCACTCCCATCTCAGGACATTTCACTTTATCAATAAATCCCAGGAGATTGTATTAAAGTGTTCCTCTATCAGTTCTAGAATAGTCAATCCATTATCAATAGGATATATTATTGTGCTAAATGTATGTGATCTCAGATAAACTTATCTCTCTCCTCTACCAGGGAATCAGAAGGCAGACTATAGTTTACTCTAGATAAATAGGTGGTTTTTTCATTGATGAAAATGTACTTGTCAGCTCCTTCTTGCATTCCAACACAATCCTTCCTAGTCAACACAGCCTTCCCTAAACAACCACCAACTTCTGTCTTCAGATTACTCTTTATTTAATGCATGCTTCTTTGTAATCCCTTTGTATATTCCTTTCACTAAGGGCAGCATTGAAAGTCCTGTTGTGCTTTCATTAAGGTTCATCCTGAGCAATGTAAACCCTGGCCTGTTTCAAGACTCTCACATCTTTCTTCACCACTTTTACCTTAGTCCTCCTTACTCTTAAAATGTTTCTTTCTCGGGGCTGGTCAGATAGCTCAGCAGCATAAGCGCCTGCCTGGCAAGTGCAAGGCCCTGAGTTCGACTCCCGGTACCCACATACAAAAAAAGGGCCGGTGATATCGCTCAACAGCACAGGCGCCTCCTGGCATGCGAGGTCCTGAGGTCGAACCCCAGTACCCACAAAAAGAAAAAAAAATGTTTCTTTCTCAAATAAACCAATTTTGACTAATCCCCTCTGTCTCGTTCTCACTTTATCAGTCATCCAGTGTACCTTATCTCACCCTAGCCCTTACTCTTCCCAGTAATAAATGTAATAATTGGAGTTTAAATATTTATTTGAGTATCTAACTGTGTCTCCACTGAACTTCATGTATGAAGAACAGAGACTGTGTCTATTTGTTCACAGCTATGTCACAGTGGAAGTAAAGTGCTTGGCATAGAGTAATAATACAGTGGTACCTCAGCTCACTAACTTAATTCGCTCTATGAGTCTGGTCATGAATGGAATTGGTAGTGAACCAAATCAGATTTTCCCATAAGATTCAATATAAATAAGGTTAATCCATTGTGAATCATATGTATATTTTAACCATGAAAATATGAAACAAAGTACGATACAGTACAGTATGAAGACAGAGAACATTAACCTTGCTTGAGGTGACTTCTGCCTCGGAGGACAGCAAGGTTGGTGGGGAGGTGGTCATTGTTTGAAGGGAGACCTCCTCTATAGGGACACCGAGGATCTCCTCACAGGTTTCCTCTCTTCTTTATCTCTTAGGTGCACGGTCGATTTTGACAAAAAAAAAAAATGTGTCTAACATTCCTGAGCTGCATAACCCTCTGGAAATGAAAGGCCATGTTATCGTTTATCAGAACTCTCCGTTTGTTAGTTATGTTGGGATGGTGCTTCTCAAAGACATCCTGGCACTCATTCCATTTTTCCATAATGGATTTTATCTCATCAGTGCTAACCTCTTCGCAGTCTTCCTCTTCCCCAGTGAATGCTCCTCAGTGACCACTTCCAGCTGCTCACTCTGCAGTTCAGCAAGTTCTTCTGTCATCAGCTCCTCTTCATGGTCTTGAACAAGATCCTCTATGTAAACACCAATGACATCAGACCCACTCTTGCCCGTGGACACAATCTCTTCCACTCCCTGTACCTCAGATCCTTCAAAGTCATGCTCAGAGACACATACTGGCCACAGTGTCCTCCAGGCTGAGTTTAAGGTTCGGTATGTGACAACTTCCCAGGCTTTGCCAATGAGGTTGATGCAGTGGAGGACATTGAAATGTTTCTTCCGAAACTCTTTCAGAATCAGGTATATCTCTTCAGTGACACTGAAACACCTGGTGAGGAGCTTCTGTGTGTACAGCTTCTTGAAGTTGCAGATCACTTGCTGGTCTGTGGCCTGCAGTAGGGAGGTGTCATGCTGGGAGGGAGGAACTTGACTTTTAAGAAGTCATACTCAGCATCCATATCATTCACCAAGGCTGGAGGGTGTGCCAGGCCATTGTCCATCAGGAGAAGGTACCTTTGGAGCAGTTTGTTGTCAGAAAGCTATTTCTTAACTGTGGGTGCTAACACTTGTGCAGCCATTCCATAAACAATCGCCTTGGGTTTTTGTTGTTATTGTTGTTGTTGTTGTTTGTTTTTGAGACAGAGTCTCAGTGTATAGCCCAGACTGGCCTCAAACCCATGGCAATCCTCCTGCTTCAGCCTCCCAAGGGCAGGGATTAAAGGCATGTTCCACCATGCCTGGCAACAGTTGCCTTGTGACCCAAGTTTTGCATTGGCCCTCCACGTGCCAGGCAGTCTGGCCTTGTTCGCATTCTGTTCCTGAATGCATGAGGGATCTGGAAATTGTACACCAGTAGTGTCTTAATCTTCATATTTGCCCTTGTATTCTAACACAGCAAAAGGGTCGATCTGTCCTCTATGGGTTTATGCCCTAGCAGTGGCTTTTCCTCACGTGTGAGATAGGTTCCATTTGGCTTCTTCTTCCAGAAGAGCTCTATCTCATCACAGTTGAACACTTGTTGCGTGACTATCCTTCTGCCTTCATGAAATCTGAGTTTTTTTCTTGTAGGTTTCTGCAGCAGCCTTGTCAGAACTGGAAGCTTCACCATGTCTTATCACACTGTGCATGCCACTTCTCTTATGGAATTTATCAAACCACTCTCTACTGATTCAAATTCATCACTTGTTGCATGTGTAGAAGGGTTTTCTTGCAGTAAATCACTGCACAATTTCCTTGATTTTTCACAGATCGTAGATTCACTAACAGTATCACCCACCAGCTGTTTCTCATTCAACCACACTAACAAAAGTTTTCCACTCTTCCAGCACTTACGTCCTTGGCTTGGTTAACATCGTTACTCCTTTTGCAACATCAGCTCCTTTGATGGCTTCTTTATTCTTCAAAATATTTGAGATTATTGACTTCACCATCTTATACTCCAAGGCCAAATCAGTCACACAAATACCACGTTCATGCTTTTCTACAATTTCCTTCTTTGACTCAATGGTTATTTTCTTCAAAACCTTCTTATCATTCTTTCTCTGTACTTTTTGTAACCTTCATTACTCCTCTGCACCATTCTTGTCCCCTTCATCACTGCTCTGCACTTTCTTTTTACCACCATACTTGCTCTGCTAGATAGAACAATACTGTACAGTGCGATGTGTGCTAAAAAGCACACAAAAAGACTTTACAGGAAGTGTCCACAGATCTGTCTGCAACCATGATCTCAACCAGAGGAAGCCACAGCCACATGTCAAATGAGGAAGCTGTCCACCTTCGTGTTCCTGTGGGGCATGTGGCTGCAGTCATGGTCTCACCCGATGTGGATTTCTCCAACGGAAGCAAAATTTTACTCAGCGCTTCTGTTCCTGAGTCGAATTGCTCACAAACAGAAGTGTTTGTTAACTGAGGTGTTACTGCATATAATAAATCATCCATTGGCTAACATAGAAGAAGTTGTGGTTTGATTATATTTTGAAGAAATAGCTTCTCCATTGAGAAAAATCAGTTAATTTTGCTTTATAAATGTAGACTAAGTTTTATCTTGATCTTACATTGCCAATTCCAAGCATGTTTTATATCTGAGAAGATAATAAAAAAAAAATCAATATTTACCTGGAACAAAAGCCGCTGAAAAATAGTCAAATAAAGTTTAATTAATATCACTTGCACCAAAAAAATTTAAGCTCTCCAGTTTAAGTTTGGAGGTACTGCACAACAGGCATGGACTCATATTTTGAAGTAGCAAAATGTAATGTAGTATAATTTAAATCTTGGACAAGTTACTAAATGATTTACTGTTCTACTAGAATATGATCATTTTACTATGCCCTAATAATTATAATAACAAATAAATAACAAATATAAAAGGGCAATTATTACCATATCTGCAATTCATTTTTATTGTAATTCTCTGGTTTTCAAGCAGGATTTTTCAAGCCAGATCTTTTTACATTGTTTGTTTTCTTTTCCAAAAAATTAATGTGTTTTTATTGCAGCACTTCAAAATATACACAACATACAGATGTTTTGTGTAGAAATGTTTGTAAAGCAGAGTTCACATGCACAAGAAGCCCCCCCCACAATCTTAAATCACATAGATACTGTCTATCCATAGCCACCAGAACTATAGTGTGGCATTTGAGTCTAGAAGAATATTGTTTAAGATTTGTAATGCACCAAATACCCATAATAAGTGTAAATATATGTTGCAAATGTGAACTAAAAGAAATAATAATAATAATAGCAATGAAAATGAAAATGGGGAAAGGGGATCTAGAGATGGAGGGAGGGAGTTGAGGGGCAAGGGGAAGAGGAGTAAACAAGATCTTCAATGTGTTACGTGCATGGATCTACTCCCTAAGATGAATATAAACTTCATGTACTACAAACACAGACTAACAAAATAATATTTCAAAATACAATAATATTTTCCATCATAGTTTTATCCTACTTACAAGATCTTGAATCCACTTCACCCAATCACTATACATGCAGGTAAAATTTTTAATCTTTTGCAAAATGTTAAACTATGCTTGCATTTATACTTTTGATTACCAGTGTTGAATGTTGCCATTCATTTATTTAAGTTAATTAACTTTTCTAACACTAATATTAAAGCATATAAATAAACCATTTTAATATAAAACTTTTGAGTGGAAAACAAATTTATTTCCCCTGTGTCCGGTATCCTGATGGATGTGAGGCAGTTAATGCACATCAACCTTACTTCATAGCTTCAAAATGGATTCATACAATTATGATTTCCTACAACCTCTAATTGAAAAATTTATTTTCCCAGAGTCTCACCATCACCACAGACCAATATGGGATGGTTGAAAGTTTTTAGTTTAAATGGAAGAAGCAATCAGTCACTGTGATTTTATAGTAAAGAACATGGGGATATATTCAGAGGGTAACAGCTGGCTCTTTGAACATGTGACTCCCCTGTTATTCTCCTATTGGGTGGATAGGGGTCCCCAAATCTAGACAATTGTGTTGCAATGAACCATAAATCTCAAGGCCTGCAGTTCTGTAAGAAAGAACTGTATGCTTTGAGTTTAATGACTGAAGTTTGGATTTTTTTAAGTATTTGGGGAAGGAGTTGAAATTACAATTCATCTCTCCCTTGCTCTCATTTACCATTATATGTGGGTGAGTGGGGGATAGTGAACAATAAATTATACTACTTAGAGATGCAGGCTAAGCCTTGTTTTGGGCAGCTGTGTCAATAAAGTACACACATGACATCAGTTTCCCATTACACACATCGTTCAAAGTCATATATTACTCAGTATAATGGAAAAAGGTGAGACCAAAATCTAAAATGAAAAGAGAAATTGAGTACAACCAGAGCAAGAAGCAGCTGCGCCAACAGCAGCCAGCACAGTGAAACATTTAGTTAGTTCTCCTGGAAGACAAGCGCTTCTGCCTTTAATGACCCTCAGTGTCACATCCCAGAAAGCTGATGACCAGCTGGGGTGGAAGAATATTGGAAGAAAATTTTTCTTGCCATTCTCAGGTAATTGGAAATAAATAGACGACTGCTCCCACACATCGCCCTGCAGATTGTGATTGAGTTTGAGAGTTTTGAAGGTGAATTTTTCTGTCTGTTTACATTGACTTTGATGTGGATTTTTCAAAGCAAGTGAGATAGTATAGTCACCATGTGAGTATGTCATGGGTGTAGCAATGAGTGTTTTTGAGGCTCAGATGGTGAGGGATTAAAAAATCCCATCATCTATTTATCTTTTCACTTCCACCCAGTTGTTGGCCGAGATCTATTAACACAAGAAAACACTGGTTCCGCAATGGCTGTTCATTCAGCTACAGAATGGACACTCCCAGCAGGGTGAGGGCTCATTCTGCTTCACTCGAAAGATAGGTTTCCAAATATTAGCGATTGACCATTTTCTATCTATGAACAGATTCCAGTTTTTATTGCCCTGAAAAGGCTAGCTTAAAAAAAACCTCCTTCTTTATGAAACAATAAAACCTACATGTATAAATACACAATTACCTATTTTTATTGGAGCTGTGTTTCTAAAAGTTCACAGTTATCAATAACTTGAAGGGAGGAGGGGTTCATTCAGGGATTATTTCACCAGATTCATTATGTAAATCTGTAAAAAGTGTACCTCGAATTGTTTGTGAAAACTTAAGCTTTAATGACTAGATTAAGAAATTAAACTAATAAATTAAATCCACATCATATTTTTTAAAGAACTCCATGGAATTTTCACTCAAAATTTAGCTTTTTGTACATGCCCAGTTTCCAGTGTTTCTACATAAATAAGTGTCTGTATGTTGAGTGTGTTTTCTATGGTTTGTTTTGCATTTGTTAATTTTCAATCTGTTTTATTTCTTTCATTTATAGCTTTAATTTTTCTTTTCCCCAAGGAGGGTTTATTAGCACCCTTATAAGAATGACAATGAACTACTAAATTTCCTGCATTCTTTCTCCCATCTTTTAAAATGAGTGTCTTTGTAAGTTACATGAAGTTAAAAAAAAAAAGCATATGAAAATTTTTTTTTTTTTTTTATTTTAAAGAGAAGAAAAAACAAAACAAATCAAAAGAAGAACAAATTTTCAAACAAACATAATAGGAGGGTAACAATGGTTAATACATTACGTATTACTATCTTTAAGTTAGTTATTCAGGACACCAGACATTAGCATTCAATTGTCCAAACATTATTGGCACAAACCTTACTCTTCAATGAACTAAGTAAAAATGGTAGTGTATCTATCTTAACCATCTTATATATATATATATATATATATATACAATTTTTTTCCCTTTCCCTTCTTTCTTTTCTCTATTCCAGTCTCTCTTTCCTTTTGACCAGTTTCTTTTTGATTCACCATGTCTATTGTACATTTTGGATCTTATTTACTCTTTCAGTTTCTCATACCAGAGAGATAATACGATGCTTACACATGTGCTTCTGGTTTATTTCACTTATGAGTATTTTCTCGAGTTGCATCCATTTACCTATAAAAGTCTCCAGTTTATCCTTCTTTATGGCTGAATAGTACTCCATTGTATAAAAATACCACATCTTTCTTATCCATTCCTCAGTTGATGGGCATTTGGGTTGTTTCCAAGATCTGGCTATTACAAATTGTGCTGCTATAAACATGGGTGCACATATATCGCTGTGGTACGATGTTTTTAATTCTTCTGGGAAGATGCCCAGAAGGGGAATAGCTGGGTCAAATGGGACCTCCAACCCTAGTTTTCTGAGGAATCTCCACACTGACTTCCACACTGGCTGTACCAGTCGACACTCCCACCAACAGTGAAGAAGGGTTCCTTTTTCCCCACAGCCCCTCCAGCATTTGTTATTAGTTGATTTCTTAATAGTAGCCATTCTTTCTGGGGTGAGATGGTATCTCAGTGTTGTTTTAATTTGCATCTCTCGAATGACTAGTGATGTTGCACATTTTTTTGTATATTTATTTGCCATTAGTATTTCTTCATCTGAGAAATGTGTATTCATCTCAGATGCCCATTTTTGGAGTGGGTCTTTAAATTTGGGAGGTCTGATTTTTTTGAGTTCTTTATATGTTCTCGATAGTAATCCTTTGTCTGAGGAACAGCTGGCAAACATTTTTTCCCACATTGTGGGTTGTCTCTTCACTCTGTTGGTGGTTTCTCTTGCTGTGCAAAAGCTTTTTAATAAGATGAGATCCCAGTTATTGATTCTTTGGGATAGTTCCCGTGCGGTTGAGTTTTTATTCATAAAGTCTTTGCCTACACCAATGTCTCCAAGGGTTTTACCTATCCTACCTTCCAGCAGATTTAATGTTTCTGTTTTAATATTTAGATCTCTGATCCATTTTGAATTTAGTTTAGTGCATGGTGAAAGATATGGATCTAGTTTTAATCTTCGGCATGTGTAGAGCCAGTTTTTCCAGCACCATTTATTAAAGAGGCTATCTTTCTTCCAGCGAATGTGTTTGGCACCTTTGTCAAAGATAAGGTGGCTTAGTATGTCTGGGGTTGTTTCAGCATCTTCTAATCTGTTCCATTGATCTTCAGGTCTGTTTTTTTGCCAGTACCACACTGTTTTTATCACAGTAGCTTTATAGTATAATTTCAAGTCGGGGATAGTGATGCCCCCTGCCTTGCCTTTGTTGCCCAGAATTGCCTTTGCTATTCTAGGTCTCTTCTGATTCCAAATGAATTTTAGGATTGTTTTCTCTAATTCTGTGAGATATGCTGTTGGAATTTTGATTGGAATTGCATTAAATCTGTATAACAATTTTGGAAGTATGGCCATTTTCACTATATTGGTTCTTCCTATCCAGGAGCAAGGGATATCTTTCCATTTTCTGATATCCTCTTCAATCTCCTTTTTCAGAGTACTGTAGTTTTCAGTATAGAGGTCTTTTACATCCTTCGTGAGGTTGATTCCTAGGTATTTCATTTTTTTGGATGTTATTGTGAAAGGTATTGTTTCCCTAATTTCTCTTTCAGTAAGTTTGTTATTTGTGTACAGGAAGGCTATTGACTTTTGAGTATTGACTTTGTATCCAGCTACACTACTGAATTTGCTTATTAAATCTAGCAGTTTTTTAGTGGAGTTTTTGGGGTCTTCTGTGTAGAGTATCATGTCATCTGCAAATAATGATAATTTAACTTCTTCCTTTCCAATCATTATTCCTTTTATTTCTTTCTCTTGTCTAATCGCTCTGGCTAAAGTTTCCAGAACTATGTTGAATAAGAGTGGGGACAGTGGACATCCTTGTCTTGTTCCTGATTTTAGAGGGAAGGCTTTCAGTTTTTGGCCATTTAGTATAATATTGGCTGTTGGTTTGTCATAGATAGCTTTTACCAGATTGAGATAAAGACCCTCTATTCCAATTTTCTGTAGGGTTTTTATCATGAAAAGGTGCTGGACTTTGTCAAAAGCTTTTTCTGCATCTATTGAGATGATCATGTGATTTTTGTCTTTGGTTCTGTTAATATGCTGTATTACATTTATTGATTTACGTATGTTGAACCATCCCTGCATCCCTGGGATGAATCCAACTTGGTCATGGTGTATAATCTTCTTGATGATTTGTTGGATTCTGTTTGCCAGTATCTTATTAAGGATTTTTGCATCTATGTTCATTAGGGAGATTGGCCTGTAGTTCTCTTTCTTAGTTGGGTCCTTCTCTGGTTTTGGTATCAGGGTAATGCTTGCTTCCAGGAATGAATTTGGGAGTATTGCTTCCCTTTCAATTTCATTGAAAAGTTTGAGAAGTAGGGGCGTTAGGTCTTCTCTAAATTTCTTGTAGAATTCGGCAGTGAATCCATCAGGGCCTGGGCTTTTCTTTGTTGGGAGGTTTTTAATTACATCTTCAATTTCATTGGCTGATATTGGTTTATTTAGGATTTTTAAATCTTCTTGATTCAGCTTTGGTAATTCATACGAATCTAGGAATCTGTCCATTTCTTCTGCATTTTCCATCTTAGTAGAATATAAATTTTCAAAATAGGTATAGATGATCTTCTGGATTTCTGCAGGGTCTGTCGTGATATCACCCTTTTCATTTTCAATTGCATGGATTTGAGTCTTTTCTTTTCTTTTTTTAATAAGGTTGGATAAGGGTTTGTCAATCTTATTTATTCTTTCAAAGAACCAACTTTTTGCTTCATTGATTCTTTGTATTGTTTTTTTATTCTCCAATACGTTAATTTCTGCTCTGATCTTTATAATTTCCTCCCTTGTATGGGCTTTTGGCTTAACCTGCTCTTCTTTTTCTAGAAGCTCGAGGTTCACCCTTAAGTTGTTTATTTGCGCTTGCTCTATTTTCCTGATATAAGTGTTTAATGCTATAAATTTCCCTCTTAGGACTGCTTTCATTGTATCCCATAAGTTCCGGTATGTTGTACTGTCATTATCATTCAGTTGTAGAAAGTGACTAATTTCTTCTTTAATTTCATCTGTGACCCATTGGTTGTTCAGGAGGATGCTGTTTAATTTCCATGTGTTTAGGGAGTTTTTGTGGGATCTTTTGCCATTGATTTCCAATTTCATTGCACTATGGTCTGATAATATGCATGGGATAATTTCAATTCCTTTGCATTTACTTAAGCAGGTTTTATGAGCTAGTATGTGGTCTATTTTGGAGAACGTCCCATGTGCAGCTGAGAAAAATGTGTATTCTGATGTTGTGGGATGGAACACTCTGTAGACATCTACTAAGTCCATTTGTTCAAAAGTTTGGTTCAGTTCTACTATTTCATTATTGATTTTCTGTCCAGTTGATCTATCTTTTTGTGACAGTGGAGTATTGAGATCTCCCAATATAATTGTATTAGTGCTTATTTGATTTTTCATGTCCTTTAGTACTTGTTTTATATAGCTGGGTGCATTGGTATTTGACGCATATATATTTATGATCGTTATCTCTTCCTCTTGGATTGTTCCCTTTACAAGGATGTAATGACCGTCTTTATCTCTCTGAATCCTTCTTGGCTTGAAGTTCACTTTGTCTGCAAAAAGAATAGCTACCCCTGCTTTTTTCTGGGTTCCTGTGGCATGGAGTATTGTTTTCCATCCTTTGACTTTCAGTCTATGAATTTCTTTCTGAATTAAATGTGTTTCTTGTATACAGCATATTGTTGGATCTTGCTTCTTGATCCATTTCGCCAGTCTGTGCCTTTTGATTGGTGAATTGAGACCGTTAACATTGATGGTTAAAACTGATATGTATTGACTTGTCATGATAATTTCCTGTTGTTGGTTCCCACTCTTTGTTTTTCCGCTTTCCGGCTATTTAATTATTTGCCCTGCCTGGTGGATTCCTTCTGTTGGGGTTCCTATCTCTTTCTAGAATGTCCTTCAGAACGTTTTGGAGTGCTGGTTTGGTGGTCATAAATTTTCTCAGATGTTCTTTGTCATGAAAGTATTTTATTTCTCCATCAATTTTGAAAGATAGTTTTGCAGGGTACATCAATCTGGGCTGAAAATTATTTTCCTTTAGAGCTTGCAATACATCATTCCAAGCTCTTCTTGAATTGAGGGTTTGTGCTGAAAAGTCAGCTGTGATTCTGATGGGTTTTCCTTCATAGGTGATTTGTCTCTTCTCCCTAACAGCTTTTAAGATTCTGCCCTTCTGTTGAATTTCTGGGATCTTGACTATAATATGTCTGGCTGAAGTTTTTTTTTGATCATGTCTAGTTGGTGTTCTAAAAGCTTCACTTATAGGGGTGTCAAATTCCTTTTCTCTTCCAGGAAAGTTCTCCCTGATTATGTCTTTGAACAAGGTTTTAATGTCGTTGATGCTATCTCCTGCTTTTTCATTTATTCTAATTATTCTTAAGTTGTTTATCTTTGAGTCATCTAGCAGCTGCTGAATTGATTTTTCATGGTCCCTTGCTATTTTTAAGAATTTTTCCATTTCATGATCACTAATTGCAAGCCTGTCTTCTATATCTGAGATCCTGTCCTCGCATTGGCTTATTCTGCTACAAATACTTTCAATGGAATTTTTTATCTCTTGGATATCTGCTTGAATCTGCCTTATAGATTCCATTTCTTTCCTATGCTGAGCATTCATGGTTTCTATAGTTTTCTTAAGTTCATCTATTTTTTTGTCTGTATCAGCTATAGTGTCCTTAAGCATGGTCTTCATTGTAGACATTATCTCTGCAGTTATCTGTGAGATTATTTCTGTTTTAATTTTTTCCAGAACCTCATTCAGTTGCTTTGTTGTTACCACTTCAGATAGGCCAGGTGGATGGCTTTCGGATTGTCCCACCTCGTTGCTCCCTAGGTTTGCCTTTGGTGAATTGGATGTGTGTGGTTGCATCTTGTTTAAGTGTCGTCTCATTTTTTCTTTCTTTAATTCCTGGGGTGATGTTTGCAAATTACCTATAGTAGGTTACTTTATTGCTAGTGTTTAAGATCTTTAGAAGATGACTACTTCTCTGCAGTATCTTCCAAGTGGAGCTTGCTTTTAGGTTTTGAGCTTTCTGCCAGATCCTACCTCTTCAATTCGTTGGGTATGCGAAGTTGCTACCTGTTTGGCCCAGTCCTTGATTCTTTGGTACTGTGCCACTGTATTTTCTGTGTCCCTTAGTCAATCTCAATCATGAAATATCAGGAAGGAAAGATGTTTAGAACAATTATTTCACATTTGGCTATAATGTTAACTAAAGCATCAAACACAGCCTAAAAAATGACAGACTGAGCTAACCAGTTATTTACCACTTTTAGCTGTATAGAGTTGCGGTTATATAACAAAATCTAAAACACACCAGAAAAATTATATGCAGTATACAAGTCCTATGTATGTCAATTTTTCCTTGAGGAGTTTAAATTTAAGATGAGTTAAGGAGGAAATAGAGTATTGGGAGAAGAGGAAGGAATTAGATGTAAGGTTAGAGGACCAAGAAGGATCCCACTAAAATTGGGACACTAGTGCAGAGGACAGGTGGTAAAAAGAGAAGGAAGGGATAAAAGGAAGAACAGATCACAACCACAATCACAAAGAAGTTAGAGGCGCTGTTTACACTCATATAAAAAACCAGAGAGAATAATGAAGGAAAGAGCAAATACACATACAGAAACAAAAACAAAGATAAAAACAATAAAACAAACAGATCAAAAATAAAACCCCACCAAAAAACAAAACAAAACAAAACAAAAACAAAAAAACCCTTCGCCAGAACAAAAAAACAAATCAGTGAGAAAAAAAATAAAAATAAAAATAAAAATAAAAAATAAAAATAAAAATAAAAAATATAAAAAGAATCAGTTCCAGGTGTTGACTCTGTTGTAGGCAGGTACCTTGTGACAAAGTCCTGTTCTGTGCAGGTCCGTCCCAGTAAGCCAGGAGCGCCCTCTGGCGGGTGGTGAGCAGAGGCGCGTACTTTCAGGCAGAGACCAGTCTAGCTCGCCTCCGCTCTCGCCGCCCTTTCACGATCCCTGGGCCTGAGAGGCTCAGCGTGCTGTCCGGAGCGCGGGTTCCCTGCACTGGTTCCCGCCGCTCTGGTTTTTCGCCACGCCCCCCACAATGGCGCCGGGCCAGTCGCTCTCTGGCGCGGGACAGGTGTGGCTGAGAGTCCAGTCCCGTTCGCCTGCTGACCTCAGCACACTTTCGTGGGCTCAATTGAGAGGCCCCGTGCTGCCCTGTCCGGAGCACAAGTTCCCAGAGCAGTTTCCGAGCCGCTCTGAGCTTCGCCACGCCCCCCACAATGGTGCCCGGCCGGTCGCTCTCTGGCGCGGGACAGGTGTGGCTGAGAGTCCAGTCTCGTTCACCTGCTGACCTCAGCACACTTTCGTGGGCTCAATTGAGAGGCCCCGTGCTGCCCTGTCCGGAGCACAAGTTCCCAGAGCAGTTTCCGAGCCGCTCTGAGTTTCGCCACACCCCCCACAATGGCGCCCGGCCGGTCGCTCTCTGGCGCGGGGCAGCTGTGGCTGAGAGACACTCACCGCCGGTCAGCGCCGTTCTCCGCCGCTCCCCTGCCCCGCCGCTGTCTCAGGATCCTCCGTGGGGGCTCCCTGGGCGCCAGCTGCCACCGTGTGTCCGTAGAATTGAGCCTCCGCCGGCGCTCCAACTCCCGGGATATTAGAAGGTGCACGCGCGCGGTCTGCTCCTTCTTTCCTTCTTCTTTGTTGGAAGTCACCCGTCACTGGTGCCGGGGGTCCCAGATTGCGCTTCAGAACTTTTCTGGGTTTCGGGGAGGCATCTCCCCCCCTCCTGCGCTTTCTGGGTCGCTATATTCCCGTGTTCCAATGGTAACTTTTAGAGAGAGTTTTGCTGCCTGCTTCTTACTCATCCGCCATCTTGAGGTCTCTCCGAAAATATTTTTAAGGATGTTAAAATGTATATGTAGAGAATACTCTTATGCCTCTATATCTTGCTTTAACCTCAAATTTATTTTTGACTATTGTGATGTCACAGAATGAAATAGGACATGAACTGTCTTTTTTTTTTTCATCTTTATAAATCTGTTTCATTTTTCCTCCATTAAAATTGTAGCTATATATTTTTTGTTGATATTTTACTTGTTACATTTATGACTTTTCTTTTTTTTTTTTTTTTTTTTTTTTTTTTTGGTGGGTACCGGGGGGTCGACCTCAGGAGCTCGCGCGCCAACAGGCACCCATGCCACTGAGCGATATCACCGGCCCCTTTTTCGTATGTGGGATCCGGGAGTCGAACTCAGGCCCTTGCGCTTGCAAGGCAGGCGCTTACGCCGCTGAGCCATCTCACCAGCCCACATTTATGACTTTTCATATTATACTCCTATGACTTGAATTACAAAGTTTAAAAAATATCTCATAAGCCGGGCATAGTGGAGCACACTTGTAATCCCAGCACTGGGGAGGCTGAGGCAGGAGGAGCATTGCAAGCTTGGGGCCAGTCTGGGCTCCATTGGGAGTTCGAGGCCAGCCTGAAGTACAGACAGCCCAAGACACTGTCTCAAAAAAAAAAGTGCTAACCCTGTTATTAAAAATAACAGGAGTGTCATTCTATTTACACAGATTCTGACCATTTATTTATATCCACATTTTTGTGATTTGTATGATGTAAGATTTTGTTTTCTTTAACCCAAGTTAGAAATGTCAGAAAGCAAGTAAAAGGAAGCATCCAAAGATCTAGGGTGAGATATATGCTTCACAAAGAAAGAAGCAATAGCATTTATGGTTAGACAGACAGATAAATGGCAGTGAACTCATTAATGAATTGATTCACATGATCATGGAAGGTGAGAAGATCTGTGATAGACCATCTGCAAACTGGAGATCGTGGGGGGCTGATTTTATGACTCCTCCCATGTCCAAAGCCTAAGAAACAGGGAAGATGATTGTTCTGAGATCAAAGCCCTGACAATGCAGGGGGTGTGCTGCTGTAAGCCTTGTGCTCTAAAAAACAGAGAGCTAGAAGTTCTGATGTCCAAGGCAAGAGAAGAACAAGGTATCTCACCCCCAGGAAGCAGAAAGAGCAATTCACTTTTCATCTGTTTTTCATCTATGTGGACTTTCAGCCAATAGTATAGTGTCTAACCACATTAAGGGCAGTCTTCTCCACTCAGTCCGCCCAGTCACATGCCAATCTTCTGCAGAATCATTCTCGAAGACATGCTGAGACTTAATTTTCTACCAGTTCACTGAGGTATTCCTTAATCCAGTCTATTTGACCCCTACAATTAACTACACAAAGGGAACTGTTAACAGTAAGGCATAACTCTCTGATACTTTCTACCTCTATTTGCTCGCTGCATAATGTTTTAACAACTTTTTATATGACAATAATTTTGTAATATTTTTATAACATGAACCAAAATATGTTTTAATCTGCTTTCTACAATTGTCAACAGGGTATTTTTTACAGCTAGAAATACTTTTTTCAGCTTCACAAGTTGTTTTTGATTATATACTCAGAATTTGGTATGTAAATTTATAGCATACTTACCACGTTTAATACAGTAGCTTCTCTGAATTTATTTGAGAAGGATCTATATAGTTTCATAGCATCTTAAATTTTCTCATGTCCTAATTAAACTGTGCTTTAAATAAAAACACCTGTGAATTAGCCGGTCTGTCAATCATGGTTTCTTTGTGGTTCTTTCTTCTGCAGCCCCAGACATTGGTGCAAAATATATCCCTGTATAACACTGTGGAAGGTGGCTACTCACAGAGAACTATTGCCAGCTGCAGCACTGATATACATTAATGCTCTACACAAACTAGATTTCCATTTTATATGATTCTCATACAAAGATTAAATTGAATATCATCCATGTATAATTATATGCGATTTCTATTGAATAACTGTGATACGCAAAAAACATGGATTTTTGAGGCAATGTTAACGAAATATTTGGCAATTAAAATTTTTTTCCCAGGAACTAGTTTCTAACCCCATCCTTTCTCTTTCCATCTGGCCGATAAACTCTTCTCTCAAACAAGAAAGAATTACAAGGTAGAGTCAAAAGAGGACTGAGTGAAAGTATTTTATTTTATTTTATTTTATTTTTTTTTTGTGTGGGTACCGGGGGGGTCGACCTCAGGACCTCGCGTGCCAACAGGCACCCGTGCCGCTGAGCGATATCACCGGCCCCTTTTCCGTATGTGGGATCCGGGAGTCGAACTCGGGCCCTCGAGCTTGCAAGGCAGGCGCTTATGCCACTGAGCCATCTCACCGGCCCGAAAGTATTTTATTTTAGAGTGAAAGCAGAAAACAGCATTTACGGTAAAGCGAAAGCAAAGCGTCTCCTGGTTATTAACATCCCTCTTCTATGATAGGTTCTGACAATTCTTCGACCATAACTGGAGTCAGCAATCCTGCAAATTCATTTTTAAAAGGTGGGTTAAGTTCCTATTTAAGCCTCAGGGGCTCTCAGAAGCAGCCTGGTGACAGTAACTCTCCTATGCTTTAATTTTAATTTTTCTTTATAGTCTTTATTTTTTCCATAAGTTTTGAAGCCATAGAAGTCTATTTAAATTTTTTCTTTTTTAAAACAATTCATGTCTTATTTGATCTTTTGTTTATAGAGAGTATATATTTTGTTAAAATCTTTGTAATTGTTCAAAATATTAATTCTCAAATTTATGTTATATGGAAATATTTTAGTTCTTATTCTTAACTGTTTCAATGAGTTGAATTATTGTTCATCTCAATCCGTAAATATGCTGTGAATATTGCAACCCCTATGCTAATCTGTGTGTATATATATATGAAGGTTGGAAAGAGGCTGAGTTTCTATCCAGAGAGACAGAAAAGGTTCATTTACCATTTTTCCTCAGTAATAAAGTGGAGCATCCAAGATACAGCTCACCAAACTCTAGTCTCTCTTACATCTTGCTGCAAAGTCAGCCACAGATTTCAAAAATGTCATATCTGTATAACTATGTCTGTCTCCCTCACCTAATCCATAATGCCAAGTATGGCCTCAGGAGTCTTCAGTACTCAGCCTATGTACTCCCCAAACACTTTATTTCAAATGCAGAGGTTCCACTGTGTCTTTTTTGGAGAGAATGCTCTAATATCCAGCTCTCTTCATGATGCAGTCGCAGTCCTCTCACAGCATCGGTCCCCACTCAATTCGCCTATTGCCTGTGGCAGCCATTTCTCCTGCACTGTGATAGGGGTGTATGGTACACTCCTTGATGCACCACAAAAATAGATTCTCATCTTCCTATTGTTTTCATTTCGCTGGAAGAGGTGATGTATATATATTTTTTTCTCTCTGCCATAATAAAACCATAATAAATAGAATGTTTCATTGAAATAGGAAGAACACTCTACTCTGGGACCACATGCACAAGAAATTCTGTTTTTCTTTATTCATTTTTATGAGACCAGAGACAGCCATATGATCATCCCACTTAATTTCAAATGGTGAAAGAGAAAATATTATTTTATAAATTTTTTTGCCTTCTAAAAATATTACTAAATATTACCTTCTAAAATATTACTAAATGTCTAAAGTAATTTGGGATGTCTATTTCTCTCACATTATTTTACTTTCTATTTACAGGTTTATGTTTTCATCAAGATGTTTTTAGAGAAAACAAGTATTTTTATTATGTACTTAAAAATCTAAGTTTCACATTATTATTATTATTTTTTTTTATGTGGGTAACTGTAGTCGACCTCAGGACCTCGCGCTTCCCAGAAAGCACTTGCACTGCTGAGTGATATCACCGGCCCTTTTTCTCCTTTATGTGGGTACTGGGAGTCAAACTCAAGACCGTACACTTGCTGAGCAGGCGCTTATGCTGCTGAGCTATCTCACTGGCCCAGTTCCATATTATTGAAATGTAAAAAGAAGAGACTCCCGGAAGTTTTGTATTATATTTAAATTCAACAATATCTCTGCGCAGTCAGAAAAACAGCATTTGAGCATTTGTGAAAAGTACTCAATTCATAATTAAATGTTTAGATGTATGTTTTAAGAAAAATGGTTAGTTGTGTGGTACATGTTTATTGAACAGTTATATTTTAAAATACCTAAAATACTTATTACAGTGTTTGGCTAGGAAAAGTTAATTTCTTCATTCAATCAGTGAAGCTTAGACTAAATTTGACCTTGAAAGGGAAAGTAAGCAACAGAAGAATCATATGATACTGTATCAGTATATGTGATTGGCTTCTATGTGATTAGAGAATGTTGCAGTACAAGCAAGAATAGGAAGAACCAGGATATTTTCTGCTTCTTCTCTCATACTTGGTACTTTCATAATGCTGAAAACATCTAAGTTTCATTAGTGTATACCAGTTGTCGATTCATAGGAAAATGGGGTGTGATAATAAGATCTGACAGCTCAGAACAGCACAGAAAAGAAACAAAGAATCCTGTGTCCTCAAGTGGCCCTCTGAATATGAAAACTAGAAGATGCAAGAATGAAGCCACAGGGCCGGTGAGATGGTTTAGTGGCATAAGTGACTGCTGGCAAGTGCGAGGTCCTGAGTTTGACTCAAGGTACCCATGTTAAAAAAAAAAAAAAAAAAAAAAAAAGGATGAAGCCACAGAATGAGAATGCATCATTTCTGTAATCCAACAGTCAGTTGGAGTTAAAATAAAAGAGTTATGAGAACAAAGTGTACTATTTTAGCTCACATCTGAAATACGGTAACTTCTTTATAATTTTATGCCATTCCTTAGTCTGCATTGCAAAAAGAAAAAAAAAAAAAAAAAAAGCAAATCTTAACTACCTTTCCAAAGTAGATGTGAACTAAATATTTGAACACATTCCCTTTCTTCCACTAAAACTCCATGCTGTTATGAACGATACTTACTGAATTACAAATTGAATTTAGTAATTATATTTAAGTTAAGAAATAAGTAATTTAGTAATTATATTTAAGTATAATAATTTAGTAATCATATTTAGTAATTATATTTAAGTAAGGACAGAGTTTTATGAGCAAGAACTACAGATAGACAAGAGAGGACAAAATATAAAGACCATCCATTGCAAGAAGACATTCCATGGGTGTAAAGCCAATGTCTGAAAATACCTTGCATGTGGGGGTTTCCATTATGGAAATCTCAGTGACAACAAGTAATCATTGCAACACATATTTAGTAATTGTAAAGTATATAAAATAGTACTAGGTGTTTCATGATAAAAAGACAAAAATTTAATTATTTAAAATTTAAAATCATGAATCTTCTTTTTACTGAGTTTACAACACACCAGGAGAGCCTAGAGATTAAAATAAATGAAATAATTAAAAGTAATATTGGGTAACTCTCAAAATTATTGGATTGAAAGTCTTATAAATATAAATTAAATAACCATTGATATTAGTTTGATACTACTATTTACATTGGTTCTGACTATGGTATAACAGTTTAATGACCATTGTTGTATAATTGAGAACTTTAGATTCCTAAATATTCCAGGCATTTTGATGACATTCTCAAATAATGTCAGGATTATTATAATAATCTTTTAAAACCAATGCATCACATAGTTATCAGAAATTTCTGCTTACTTTGTTACAATTAGGTAAATGAGAAGCTTTTCAAAAATCTGTTATATAGGCAGGCTTCATCTTTGCCACTTCAGCCAACCCAGTGCCTACTATTAGTGAAATAATTGTTTAAAGGAGGAGAGACACAAGCAAGAGGATGGAATAAAAGATTTTACCATCATCTCGCCATAGTGCACTGATTTCATCAACCCCACATTTAAGAGAATAGCTTTGTTGGAGTCTGAGTAAAGCAGAATTATTCCATCATACTTATGGAAGAAAAATTTCAAGAATATAAACATTGAAAAGAATAAGAATAGCTTCACTCTATCTTCTCTATTTCTCCCCAAAAATAGCACTGCCAAGTGCCAATAGATCTTCTTGGCTCAGTTTCTTCCACAGTAGAGAGTGAGAGGACATCACAAGTGAGTGCCCAGATTTCCCAGCTGTGCAGGTAACTACCGAAGAGGTCCACTACTTCCTGATAACCACACAATACTGAGGTGTTTAGCAGGATGGAATTGCTTGAAGAAGTTGAAGCAGGGATGTAAAGAGGGAACTCATAGGAACAAGGACATGAAACTCAACCAAAGGTTGCATATTATATTAGCTAAATCAAGGACTTCATCAGGAGACCTGTACATGAATCACTTCAGTCACTCTGCCTAAAGACTCCAATTGGCCCAGAGCCTAATACATTGTGTACTACATCCCAACACATACATGGCCAACATGCTCCCCCAACAAAATACCCAGAAATAAATATAAGGCTTCCCACATGGCTCATAAACATGTGCAACCAGCTAAAGCCATCAAGATTAGGAGAAGGCACACAGATTTGAACATTTTACAGCATTGCCCTAGGAAAAATATATGTGAAGAAATCTGGCCTGTGTTTGGAGGATAAGGAAAATACATAGAATTTTAAGAAGTAGTGTGAGAATATCCTTAGAAAAGGTCTCAAAGAGTCATAATATCCCTAGTCAGGCTGACTACTGAAGAAGGTATTTGCCTCCCAAAGCTAAGTCTGTAAAGACGAGATAGGTAAACATGTTTTCAAATGTGAAGACAACAATACAAGTATCTAGGAACACACACACACACACACAAATAAGAAAATATAACAACCAGTAAAGCAATAATTTTTAAATAATTGATTCCAGTGAAATGGATATTTGACAAAAACTCAAAATAATTGCTTTAAGAAAGCTTAAAGAACTACATGACAACAGACTAAAAACTTAATGAAATGTATGAACAATTTATGAACAACAACAAAAAAATTTAAACAAAATGATAGAAATCACTAAGAAGGACCAAGTAAAAATAATAGAGCTGAAAAGCACAATGAATGAAATGAAAACTGCAACAGAAAGTTTAATCATAGGCTCTGCCAACAGGTTATAAAGAAGACTTCAAAATCATTTAACTGTTATACACTAACAATGAACTGAGTGCAAAAGAAATTAAGAAAATAATCCCATTTATTATTATATCAGGAAGAATAAAACAATTTGAAATAATTGAACCAAAAGATGAAAAATCTGCCAAGTGAGAAATGAAATAAAAATTAATACAAGAAATCAAAGGAGACAGAAGTAAGTGGAAAGATATTTCATGTTCATGGATTGGAAGTATTAATATTATTAAAATGTGCAATGGTATTTTCAGAGAAGTAGGAAAAAAAATGAGCCTAAAATTCTAATGGACCTAAAAATATCCTAAATAGCCGAAACTATCTTGAATAGGAAGAACACAGCTTGAATAGTAACTGGCTAATTTAAACATTATTACAGATTTAGAGTAGAAGAATAATATAATTCTAGCACAAAACTATAAGCATAGCAAAGAAATATAAAGGTGAAAAACAAATCCCACATTTTATGTTCAAGTAAATTTTGATGAAGTTCTCAAGTGTATAGTGGGCATGGATATTTTTTCAGTAAATTTTGTTGGAAAATTTGAATATTGACGTGCAAAAGAGTTAAATTAGACTCTCATTTGATACCACTCAAAAAGTCAACTCAAAATAGATTAAATATTTAAATAGATGAGAAACTTCAAAAAAATTATAAAGAAAAACTTAGCAAAAAGCACCTTGATAATGGTCTTTGCAATGATCTTTTTTTTTTTTGGTACTATGGATTTTTTGTACTGTGGTCTTTTTACTGAGCTATATTCCCAGTCCATTTTTCTATATTTTATTTTCAAAACAGGATTTTACTAAGTTGCCTATTCTAGGATTTGGCAATGACTTTTTTTTTTTTTTGGTGGGTACAAGGGGTCAAACTCAGGACCTTGTGCTTGCAAGCAGGCACTTGTGCTGCTGAGCTATCTTACCGGCCTGGCAGTGACTTTTTGATGTGACACCAAAAAAAAATAAATAAATAAACGTAAGTAAGCAGGAGTACAAAAATTTAAATAAGTTTCTAGTACAGTAAAAGGAATATGCATCAAAATGAAAAGGGAATCTATGTAATGAAAGATAAATTACATATAATATATTAGATCAGAATAGATATTCAAAATTTATAAAGAAACTTAGGGGCTGTACCTGTAGCTCAGTGGTAGAGCTCATGCTTAGCATACGTAAGGCCTTGAATCATATCCCCAGCTCTATATAATATCAGTGAAGAAACACCAACAACAACACCCGCAAGAAAAGATAAAAAATTGCAAAGTATCTGAGTAGGCATTTATCTAAAGAAAATATAAATATGACCTAGAGATTTACAAAAAGGTTTTTAATATCAGTAATCATCAGAGAAACATAGATCAAAACTAAAATGAGATATAACCTAACAACTGTTAGGAAGGATATTATCAAACAGAGAAAAGAGAACATATGTTGTGGAGTATGTTGAAAAAGGAAATCTTCTACAATGTTGGTGGATATATAAAATGGTAGTTATTTTTGAAAAAAGTTTTCTTTAAAATTTAAAAATAGAAATACCAGCAATTCAACTTCTAACTATACAAAGTAATTGAAATATTGAAAGTATATTTGCACTTCCATTTTCACTACATCATTATTAATAATAGGAAAGATATGCAAACAATGTAATTGCTCATTGACAGATTACAAGAGTACAGAAAATGGTATGTGATCTAAATCTACCTAAAATGGAATATTACTCAGTCATAAAAAAGATGTCTTGCCACATGTGACAGTATAGACTGATATGTGATCACAAAACATAGTAAATGTTTATTTTTAAAACAATTTTTACAGTAAAAGGCAAATTGCAATTAATCTCCCTCAGAAGGATCCCCATTGCTTTAAACACAGTTATTCCTCCTTCTTGCCACTTTCTGAAGCAGTTATGGAAATCTTATTGTGTGTCTGTAATTGTGCTGTCATGGCTGTCACAATGTCCTGAATGGATTCAAACCATTTAGCTTTCATGATAATTTTGACTTTGCAAGAGGTAGAAGGTACACCATGCCAGATATGGTGAAATAGGTGGATGAGGACACACTGATGTGTTTATTTGACAAAAGTTGCCATAAACATTTTGAATCTATTCAGGACATGGAGGAAGACACAAAACAACACTCCCAAAAGAGGACTTCCAGAACTGCTTTAGTAAGTGGCCAGAATGATGGAATAAGGGTGTTCACACAAGGGAGTATTTTGAGGGGGATTAAAGGCAATGTGTTTTTTATTTTAATAATTCTTAAAATTTTTACTTAAACATATGCTGCATTTGTTGTTCCTACCACTGATAGTGTGGGTAATATGGAGATTATGCTTAGTGAAATAAGCTAGACAAAGAAAAACAAAATCATTGATATCACTTATATGTAGAATTCAACAATGTCGAATTCATGGCAACCCAAAGTAAAATTATGGTTCCTAGAAGACAGGGAGTGGAGGAAAGGGGAAAATGTTGATCAAAGAGTACAAACATTCAGTTATCAGATGAGTAAATTCTGGATATCTAATACACAGTATGGTGACTGTAGTGAATAATAATGTGTTATAGATTCGAAAGTTGGAGGAAATTTTATGTTTTCTTAATTTATACACATAGATATACAAAAAAGGAACAATTATGTGATATGACATATTTGTTAATTAGCTCAAATGTAGTAATCATCTTTTGGTGCTGGCAAATATGTAATCATTATGTTGTATAATTTTAATATATATATATATATAATTTTTGTCTATTATGACTGGAAATATTTCTTTTTTTATATTAATTGTTGTTAAAGGCATAAGATCATTGCCCATTAAAAAAAAACACATCTGTACATACAATAAGCAAACATGCAAAAATTTGGAAAATAAAGTTCTTATCTAGTTAATATATCTTTGAAAAACTGTCATAGTTTATAAAAACATTTGCAAAATAATCCAATATACAAGATATTGAAATTTATTTGAAATAAGAATGTATTTGTAAACAATACATTCATTTTCAGAGGAAATTAAAGCAAAGAATTATATTCTTATGAAATTTAAACTAAAATAAACTGCAATAGGGAGGTGAAAAAAGATTTCTTAAAGGTTTCATATTTTCTTCAGATATTTTAACATTTGTGTGTGTTCTTGGTGTTGATTTGTGATACATTAGCCAAATACTCATAAATGGTAAAGATGGTAAAGATTTAAATTTAAGATCCAGTCCCTAGTGACACAATTTTAGCATGCCCCAATGTTTGTTGGGTGGTCTGTGAAATAAGCAAGTGACTTTGCTAGTTGAAAAAAAAAATGTGTTCATGACCCAGCCAGATGCTTACACTGGGCACAATGCCTCCCAAGTATAGTCATCCCTCGGTGTCTGAGGAAGTTTGGTTTCAGGACACCCAGCAGCTACTGAAATCTGCAGATGTTGAAGTAAGTCTCTTATATAAAATGGAAAGGTATTTGCATATGACCTACTCACATTTTCAAATATAATTTACATATCTCTAGAATATTTATAATACCTAATACCATGTAAACGTGATATAAATAGTTGTTATACTGCATTGTTTAGTGAATGATGACAAAAAAATATCTGTACATGTTCAGTACAGACACGATTTTACTTTCAAATATTTTCAATCAGCCATTGATAGAATAAGTGAATGTAGACGCAGAAAAGTAGAGACTATGGACTGAATTGGACCCAAAGAATTGTTTCAGACATAAACAAAACATACCATCTTTGTGTTTTCTATATTACTTTGGCATTGAAGAAAGGAGAGGAAGGGGGGGTAGATTAAACCCTATTTTAAAAATAATTGTGATACAGGGGCCGGTGAGATGGCTCAGTGGCATAAGCACCTGCACAGCAAGCACAAAGGCCCAAGTTCAACTCCCAGAACCCACATACGAAAAAAGGGCCAGTGATATTGCTCAGCGGCATGGGCGCCTGCTGGCGCGTGAGGTCCTGAATTCGACCCCTGGTACCCACAAAAAAAATAATAATAATAATAATTGTGGTACAAACTGGCTGCCTCTACCTTGGTTTAATAATACTTTGGAAGGAAGTGTATCAATTCTATAATATCCCATTAAAATTAGTGGATTAGTCAGCTTTGATTAGTCAGCTTCATATATATTTTAGCTATTATTTTTGTTAGAATGGAAGAAATTGAACAAAACCGTCACCATCATAGCAGTGCCTGGCAGATGGGAGCAAAGAATTAGTCCAACTTGTAATATGCAAAGTCTAAAAAAAGGAATAATTAATTCTTCCATCTGATCCTCTATTCTCAAGTAAGTATCATTTCAGAACCCTGTTTCCTCAGGCATCAGAAATGTGACTTACTAGATCTTTCCCACTCCTCTCGACTTGAGATGTTTTCATCAAGGAAGTTACTCTCTTTCATCACATAGGCTATTTTGGATGTTATGGTATGTTTTCATTTTTTGTTCTGGAAATTTTCTTTTACATGCCATTTATTATTTTCCTTGAGTTTCAGTGTTTCTCAAAAATGATCACTCCTGGTTCCAACACACACACATACACATACACACTCACACACTCACAGAATTTCCTTCCTCAGAAAAAGCCTCCAAGGTTCAAGTTGTTAGTATACGTTTCTCGCTTCTGGGGAACAAGAGACAGAGGAAGTATGACTAATATCAGAATCATGAGTGAAGATATGTTTTATTCATAAACTTTGCACCTCCAGTGAAATTAAAAGCAAAGTAAAGGGTCGAAGATGTGAACCCTTTTTCCTAGAGCCTGTAAACCAATAAAGGCTTTATATTAGCTATCGATATCTATCTCTGAGTTGCCTTAATAACATCTTATTCCCTGTTTTCACCAGCCATCAATAATATTTCTGCCTGCTCGCTCAGGCCCCTATCTCTGCGTGCAATTGCATTATAAGGGTCTATAAGCCCAATTTGCTTCACATTCTTATTTTTGGAAAAGGCTCGCTGGCTTTTGTAATGAGAGCAGCTGCCAAGAAGGCCTGACAGAATTTGTGGCCCATCTGGCTTATCATCTTCACTCAATATCGCCGAGGCCTAAACTCTGAGACCTGCTGATAAGCCTGGGCATCCAGGCAAGCGATGGCAGCCTTCTCTGTGATTTCTCATTAAGAGCAGGCACATCTCTCTGGGAATCTCTCATATCCTGGATATCACATAATTCCTTTTTTCATTTTCTAATAAGTACAAGAAAGTTGTATTTTTTTACACTATAGTATCTTCATGTACCCAGATATTGGTGAACAGCTACCTTTGGAAAATTTTTGACATTGCAGTATTTGAGTTTCCTGAAGTTTATGATGTTGTTTTACTAGAAAAAAAAATTACAATCAATAAATCAGATTTTATTAAATAATCATTTATAAAATGAGCATATATATTTTAATTTTTAGAGAGGATTCTTTTTCCCACTCTAAATTTATGTATATTTTCCATTGCAGTACTTTCTGTGGCAAGAGTGGTTTATGGCAAATAGGAACAGAATCAATAGCATAGCTACTGACTTAGCCAGCATTGATTGGCCTCTTTTCTTGGTGATTGAACAAAAGAAGAAAAAGATAAAGAGGAGACAGTTGGGGAGGCTTCTTTGAAAGTATCATTCTCCCCCCTAACTTACCTATTAAGGAGGCATTTTAGAAATAATGTAGAGCTCTTTTCATTTCTTTCTATCCTGCTTTTTGTTTGTTTGTTTGTTTTGATCTCTCACAGTGTTTATTGTCCTTTCTGATGTACTACTAAGAATGTCGGAAGAAAAAGGAGATATACTCCCTGTCCCCAGGAGTTTACAACAAGTGAGTCTGAATTTATTGGCTTCTAAACTACTGGGGAAACTGTTATCTCTTCTAGGAAGACTATAGAAAAGGTTTCTATACTCTTGTAGATCTGTTTCTCTACCATTGCAGTTTAGTTTGGAAGATCAGCAAGACTTTATTTACTATGCTATTTATCTTTCTCCCCTTGTAAGAATTGCTTTTGCTATATTTCCTGTATTTTATATGCATTGTTTGATAAACTTGAGAAGGTAGTGACAATATTCTGAACAGGAAAGCTCCCATGGGAAGAATCTGAATAAGAACTCATCGAAAGAAACCCTGGGCAAGGAACAGGACTGGGCACTTGTAGACAAGAAGACTTAAACATACGGGGCATCAACAGGTAAGTCAATATTTTCTTATCAATTTTTCAACAAACATTGATTAGGTACAGACTTTGCATCAGGTGCTATGAATACCCATAAATAATGGAGGTTGGCAAGAGCTAGAAAAACAATAATATATTTTTCCAAAAGGAAAGAAAAAACCAAAATGGAAGTTTAGAGGTTATCATGGTGAAGAGGATAACTAGCCTAAATAACATGTTGATAGGAATGTATCAAAACAGACATATCCAGACAATTCAGAATGAGAGTTACGGAAGGTCCAGTCAATAGATACTATTCTAAAATCCAGATACAGGGCTGGTGAGATAGTTCAGCGGCATAAGCGCCTGCCTGGCAAGCGCAAGGTCCTGAGCTCGACTCCCGGAACCCACATAAAGGGAAAAAAGGGCCGGTGATATCGCTCAGCGGCACAAGCGCTTGCTGGTAAGCACGAGGTCCTGAGGTTGACTCCCAGTACCCACATAAAAAATAAAATAAAATAAAATAAAATCCAGATACAGATGTATATACATTAGAGAGAATCTGAGGTTACTAAATGCAGAAAGAATTCACCCATACCATATAGACGGAAACTACTTGTGGAAAGAACCAAAGATTATATCATCCTGGCAATGGAGCCAACTGCTCTCCGTCTTGCTCAGTATCTTTATACAAATGGGACCAGGGAAGTAAGTTCTAGAAATATTATGTACTCTTCTTTGTTGATCTAAAAAGCAAAAACCTAATGGTATCAAATATTGTAACGTGAATAAGTTAGGGCTATAGCGGTTGCTGATGTCTTCTTAGGCCCAGGTCCCCCCTTCTCCCCAGTATTCACATTTGTGAAATCTTGTTTCAGGTGCTATTCAGGTATTTTTCTGTTCAAAACCTCTAAGAGTGCTCCTGTTTGTCTGTGTGGTAATGGGTTCTACTTTTTGCATCACTTGTTTTCCTGTCACATGAAAATATACTATTATTTTAAATTTCCTGCCATTTGAGAAATATATTATTAAAGTTCTCACCCATGTCTCAGCTTTGTATTCCCAATTACATTGCTTCCTGTAGTTATTAACTTAGTACCTCACTTAGGAGGTGCTCTGCAAGTCACTAAGTTAATGCAGACTGTTCGAATTTCAGACCTCTACACCTAGTAACTGCAGCGTCCAACCACAAAGCTTCTCATGTCTTCAACGATAAGCGAAAAGCTTTCCGGTAATAAATACCTTCAAAGCTAATAAACTGTGGCTAGTGTGACTCAGACACTTTCATAAATAAGCTGTGGAAATAGTAGGATTGTGGACACAGTATTCAGCATTTGGTCCCATGTTTATCATGATCTGACAATGTTTCAGTCTGCTTTCTGATACGGACATATATGACAGGGGTACCCCAAGCAAAAATGAAATATAAAGATCCCAAATGGGAGAAAACATCTCAATCCTTCCTTTGAGTAAAATCCAGCAACATTTGGCTGCTTGACCTTATGTTTAAGAACTAGTTTCACACTGTATTTCCCCAAAATTGAAGGTAGTTAATTGACTTTTTACAACTGATATTGAAACATTTTTTTTCTTTGCTTCATGCCTTCTGGATAGGAAAACTGTGATTAGTGGGGCTCTCTGGCTTGTCTGAGAAGAAATGACGAAGTTAGTAAATACTGGAGCCAGATTAGACACTATACACCTTTTGTAATTTCTGATTCTCGTTTGTGTAGAGGATTATTGCAGTTACAAGGGCATCAATAAAAATCAGAATGAGCTTGTTTTTCTTCAGTGATGTAAATATTAAATTCTTAAATGTTTCAGAACAAAGAAAGACTTTGGAAAGTAAGCTTCAGAAAAATCAGCAGTTCACATGCCAGAAGTCATATTAGAATTTAAGAGCATATTTTCTTGTTCTCTGTTAGCTTCCTGCCTCTGTGACTAAATATTGCAGAAAAATAACTTAAAGGAGGAAATATTTATTTGGCCCATGGTTTCAGAGGTTATGGACCATGGTGGGCTGGCTCCGAGGCAGAACACGAGGGTGGGAGGGCATGGTGGAGGAAAGCAGCTCACCTTCTGGCAGCCAGGAGACAAGACAAAGAAAGGGAACAGTCAGGGACCAAAAATAGTTCCCAAGTTTACACCTCAGGATGTGGTCCCTTCAGCTAAGCCCTACCTGTTTCCACGACTTCCCAATAATGTCATCAAATTATGATCTTAGCAGTAAAAGGCAAAACCCTCAGGATCCAATCACTTCCCCAAATTCCGTCAGCAAGCAGCTGTGAACACGACATGTATTTAGGGTATTTATCATATACAAACCATAACATATTATTATTATTATTTTCAAAATATTGCACAGAAATAAAACAATAGTTAAAGCACAGAGTTTTTCTGAGATTTACCATGTGTCTACTGTCCACCAGGTGCCTATTATCCACTTTAACGTTTCTTATATGATGTTAACCTCATTTTAGAGTTTCAAGTTAAATACTACAGTTTCCAATATTCAGATGAGGATACTATTAGTTCATGGTGCATTATAGGCAGGATCCAACATGAACTCACACAGAAATCCATGTAGTCTAACCTCTACTTTTCCAATTAGTAGGAAAAGATATTCTATATACGTGAATTTCAGGAGCTGATAGAATTAAGTAACAGAACTTGTTAAGGAATTACTGTGAAAAAAGTTTCTGAAACAAGTTCCTTTTTGAGCAAACAGTTAAACAAAACACTGTGGGTATAATGGATTTGTTTATAAATATTATAGCTTTCTTCTCTCTCTGGGCATATGTCAAATTTTTAATGCCATGGCTGCCAAAATAAGAGTAGCCACGAGACTTCTCCCTGCTCCTAAAATATACTAGTAAGCATGTAGTGTCACTTAGCATGCACAAAGTCTTGGATTTGATCTTCAGTACCTACCCTCCTTTTCCCCCTTCCAAATAGTCTCATGAAGCACACCTGGGTAGTGCTGTCAGGGGTCATGTTCACCTTTCTACCTCCCTTTTTCCTGCAGTGGAAAGAAAGAGTAGTACTTTGGAAAAAAGCCTCTGTCTACTGGGTTCTTGAGCAATTATGATATGTAGAAGTTCGCTTGAGTATTAAAATCTCTGCCTCAGCCAGTCATAGTGGCATACATCTGTGATGCCATTACTCTGGTGGGGGGGGTGAGCCAGAAAGACTGCAAGTACAGTATGAGCCCAGCCTATGTAGCTTAGTGACTTACCAAAAACTTGTCTCAAGATAAAAATACAGTAAATAAATAAATAAAAAAGGACGAACATATAACTTAGCATGACATCTCTGGGTTGAATCCTCTGTACTCCCCTCAATGGCCTTAAGAGAATGTTCTTTCGGAGTCATAATGTAAAGGGGAAGAGAGATTTGACTTTTAATTCTTGTTTCTGTCACTTAATGATTAGGTAATCATGGACAATCAACTCTCTAGACTTCGCTTTTCTCACCTATAATATGAGCAAGATCAACTTTTTATTTCTTGTGGTTCACTTAGAGTGAATTATTGTATTTATAAATATTCCATAATATTTATAAATTATCCATTTATAAATATTCATTTGTGAATGCCTGTCACATGCTACTAAAGTTTTAGAGGTATCATCATAATCATCATCATCTTCATTTTCAAAATCATCATCTTGAGAAATAAAAAAAAATCTTCTGTGATAACTATCATGAAGGGTTTGGAAACAAAAAGGAAGGACTTTTGTGTTTTCTGGGGACTACAGAGAATGCAGAATTTTAGCCTCACAATAAAAGGGCAAGAAAAGTGTAATACAAGAGTGTGTGTGTAAGAGACCGCAATCACTCAGCAAAGGGGAGATAAGCAACAACTGACCTGAGGCAGGGATAGGAGAAGGCTTACTTTTCATGAAAAAGAAAATGATATCCATTTTACTTCTGAGTAGCACTGAATTAAACTATATCTTGAAAAACATGTATCTTGAAGTTTTACTTGAAGAAGGTGAAGAACCAATAAAGCACATGCGTGTTCCTCTATCTTTTCATACCAAGCAGTGTCAAGTTTGGGAAATGATTTATAGCTGCTTCAGTTGGGTTTAACTGAAGATACAGACATCAAGATTTGAGTCTTTATTTGACTTTATGACATACTAATGGAGGAAGATGTTACTAAAACAAAAAACAATAACAACAACATCATTAAGATACAAGTGCCCTGCAATTGAATATCAGAGATTTTTCCAAGAGTTCTTAGCAGGAAACCTCATGCTGAGAGCACAACCTGAAATCACTTCCCTGGAGAGGGGCTCTCAGAGCCTGGATGTGCTCGGAACAGGTGTTCTGGCAAGCGCTGCCAACTGCAGGCGTCGAGAAGAGAAAACCTCAGCAGTTATTCCCAGTCTGTAAAAGTAAGGCATTCAGTTGGAGTCTGGGAGCATAGGATATTTAGAGGAAGAAAATGTGGAAAGAGAAAACGCCACCAGCTTTCATGAACTAATAGTATGTGCATATATATTCATGTCCTCCTCGTTATTATTATTTATGATCGTGGTTGTATTCCTAAGATTTTTAATGCTCTTTAGCTTTTCACTCTGGGCCTGACACAGAGTAATCAAATGTTACGTGATACTTGACAAGAATATATTCCACTTACAGTAGAATTATTTTATTCAATGAACAATGTAAATATTTTCACAAAACAAACTCCATATTAGGATATATACCACCAAGCTTAGAATCTTCCTAAATATTGAATATGAATATGAAGTTTGGTATAAGTAGTAATAATAAATAATGATACTGGCTTGCATTCTCTGGCTACCGAATAGACCTTGTACCAATCACCAAAGTTCCCTTGGAACCAATATCCTCATCTGTAACATAAAAATTTTAAAAACGGTTTACCTGGTATGTCTACATTGCAGTTTAGTTAAAAGAACTGGGTAGAAGGATGTGTAAGAAAGCTTTTTAAAGCTCCATAACAGTGCAGAGATGGAAATACTATTATTTTCATTGTAGCTAACTTTGGAATAAATGAAACCACATTTTAAATGAAGCACCCTCTCTATATTGCACTTACATTCTTACTTTCTCTTACATTTATAGCCTATACTGCATAATTATTAAAATTTCATCCAGCATAATTCTTTAAAATCTCTTGCTGCATAAAGCTACTATGAATTATAATTTCTTTAGGGTTTTAATTATATATTACAAATATATGTAATATATCCTTTCCTATTTTTAGGGTCCATATTTTCTTTGACTCCTTCATTTATGTGGCTTCTTCTACACTTTGAAATGCCAAGTGTTCAGAAAATATTCTCTACTAATTATTTTAAAATTAGAAATTAAAACTATTGAAAAAGAAAGAGACATAATAAAAACATTCCACACTTGTTGATCCTCTAAAATACCTAGTTTTGTTTTCTAGCTATCTTCCAACATTGGAAGGCTTCATAATGTTAGAGATCAAGAAAACACAGAGTAAAATGTGCTACTGAATGTAAATGTGTGTCCAATGCATGTGATCAGTTTTGGAGTAATATAATGCATGTACAATATAGAAAGATATATATCTTTCTTGAAAGTCATAATACATAGTATAAATATCTATTCTCTATTTATGATGTGTTACTGTCTTCCTATTCAGAAAAAGTAGAATCAAAGAAAGAAGATAGTCCTCTCTGCTATATGATATCCCTCCTTCCTCTCTGTTTTCTCTGTCTCTCTCCCACACACAGACACACACAAATACACACAAACACACACTCCCACACATAGAAGCTCTGTCTCTCACCTTTGGTGATTAATTTCTGTCTCAAACCCATTCCTTCCTTAGGTTTTCTCAACAAATCAAAGACCTACTTTTTTAACACAATGATGCTGTATCTAAGAGTAAATACTCCATCTGCAACTCTGCCTGTTTCAATTTTCAAGTTCATTATTAATGACTACTTCGTTTATGATGCAAATATAGAGCGGCAGGGAATTGATGACCTCATATCAAGGCCAAGGGTGGGACAAGCATTCTAACCAAGAGCTGTCACTTTAGCCAAGCTTAACAAGAGACCAGCTCTTGTGCATTGGCAGCGTACTCCTAGAAGCATACTTCTTCCTGGGGATGATAGTAGTGATTTCTCAGGCAGGACCTCTTATACTGCTGTTTCACAGTGACTTCCCAAAAACTATGCCTGCAGTAGATCCTGATTTACCTAAAATCTGCGGGGATCAAGTTACTTCATTTTCTGATTCCATGTCTCTGCTATAGAAGGGGAGCTTATAGTGATACATATTTTGAGAAGGGTTTTGAAAGTCACATTGTCAAGTGAATCTTGTTCTAAGGGTGGAGAGCTATTTAAACCTGCTTTAACAGAAGGGTAAAAAAAGGGTTTAATACAAGGGTCACCAATTGGAAACGGACTCCATTAAAATTGCCACAAGACACATTATTAAGGACCTAGTGATAGTAATAGTCACAATTTATCTAAATCATTTATGTAAATGGTGTTAACATACACCATTTATGCAAATGTTAGCATATGATACCATCCAAGGCATATATGATTTTTTAGTATTATGATTCATCATATCATTATCTGTGATCATAAAATTTCACTAGGTTAAGATAAATTAAATTTGTAAGTAATTGTATATCTTCTGGGTCCCAAATGTTCGTAACATTCTTCCTCAAAATAACTTAGCATAATTGCAAGGTATGCACTTACTTGATTTACCCAGTGTTAGCACAGGGATAATGACTTCATATTTGAACAATTTTATGATTAGTGGGCATGTTAAAATATCTATGTATGGGTCGGTGACATAGCTCAGCAGCATAAGTGCCTGCCTGGCAAGTGTGAGGTCCTGCGTTCGACTCCCGGCACCCACATAAAAAAAATCTATGTATACAGACAAATACTGCAATAAAATATAAACTATTAAAATCATGATTGTCTAGGAATATTTATTGCCCTAGTTAAAGTACTATTTTTAATAATAATTTACTAGTTTTATTTGCCTTGTGTTACCATAACAAAATACTGTGGACTGGGTTGTTTAAATAACAGAAATTTATATTTCCATAGTTTGAGAGGTTTGAAGTCTGAGATCTGGGAGCCAACATGATTGCTTTGTAGCAAGGATCTCATCCTGACTTGTAGACAATGACCTTCTCTGTGTGTCCTTACACAACAGAGAAACAGAACAAGCTCAGCGGTGTATCCTATTATGCAGGGTCTAATCCCATCATGGAAATCCCATTCTCAGGTCATTACTCCTAATTACTCCCCAATGGCTCCATCTCCAAACTACATCGCTTCATGATTAGAAATTCTTCATGAATTCTCTGGTATACAAATATTTGGTCCCTAGCAATAATTTAGGAATTTTTTTTAAAGTAGTAGTTTAAAAATACCATTGAGATCCACTCAGTTCAGGCATTATAATTAAATATATATATAGATAGATAGATAGATAGATAGATAGATAGATAGATATAGATATAGATATAGATATGAAAGAGTTTTCTTAATTACAACATTTAATTTATTAAGGAGAACAACATTTAACTATGGAATAACCAAGTGTTTTGCTATTAGTCATAAAATAGCATATTTCAAACAATACTAGTTGTTTCTGCAGTGGGATCCTGCTGGAGCTACCTACTAACACCTTTCCAGGGGATCCCAATTTCTAGGAAGGTAACTTTATCTCAGTATTACAATGCTGTCTTCTGAATGTATACATCACACTTATATGCCCCACTAAGAAAGTGACCATCTGCTGGCTTCTGGAAATTCTAAGAATTCTAACCATCCTCTAAGGCTTTCAATTGGTTGGATGGTGCCAAGTCAATATGACAGAGGGAAATCAGCTTGACATAAAATCCTCCAGGTTAAACGTTAGTCTCAATCCCCAACAAAAACATACAGGATGTTTGGCCAATGTTTGACCAAATATCTACGTACTGTGGCCCAGCCAAGTTGAGCATCGCAGTTGCTTAATAAATATTTTTTGAGGACTTATATATTAAACAATTTAGTAGGCATTTCATGGTCAAGATTTTAAGGATACACAAGGTAATGTTGTGGGGAAAACCTTTACTATTTCTTATTCATGATGCAGAATAAGAAAATTGAAGCTCACTTGATTTAATTGATTACATGCAAATCAATGTCTAGGTGATAATTCTCTTGGATGGCTATCTTTTTATGCATTTCTATGAATGAAACTGTATCATGACACATGATTCACACCTTTTCACTTCATCAGTCAGAAAAATAATAAGAGTGTGTGTAACCCAACATTTAAAATACTTCCAACTCTTTCCCCCGCAACACGTTGTCCTCATCTTCTCTACAACGGCTTCAAAATCAGCTCTGTTATACTCTGGTTGTGCTTCTATTGTTATTAATTGCCACTAATAAAAGAAAATAATGCCAATTGTGAGGGTTTTTGTATGTTAAACACCATATTATAAGTCTAGGTTGGGTCGTACTCTCTCGCATGCGTAGAAAATCATACACACATGTATGTGAATGTATTTATCTATCTATCTATATTTCTAGAAGTAGATACATTATACAAAGAGATAATTGAAATTTGGGGTTTTAAATAAATTGCTTTTCATCAAATAATTAGAATATTTTTAAAATAAAATGTAGGTAGTGCTGAAATTTCTGAGCAAGACCACTAACCTATACTACCACTCCATGAGTCATCACACCAAAAATCAAGGTCCTTCAATTTTAATATCTAGCTCATTTTTATCTTTACAGAAGTGCTTAACAGAGTCAAATATTACTCTTAGCAGGAGATGCAATATAGAATAAATCAGACTTCCCTTGGTTCAGCATGGGGCTATACCTAAGTACTTAGGCTGTTGGTACATTCTCCCCACCTCTTGATAGAGTATTCATGTTTATTAGGTCTAAAAGCCACACTGTCAGGACTTTCTAAGAGCATTCCAGGTTTCCTCATCTGAGACAAATCCGACACTATTTTCTTTTCCTGGAGATAAACTCCGTGTCATTTAACAACTCCTAACAACGACATTTATTCATTTTCAAACTAGAAAATCCTTGTAAACTTCCTGCTTAATGGTTGGCATCATTTCACTAGATCAAATAAATTTGCCCAGAATATAAGTTTCATAGGTAAAAAACTTTCTTCTGTAATATCATTTTAGTTCTTTGTTTGCTTGCTTTTTGTTTATATTTCTATATTTTAAATGCCTATGACAGTACCTGACACATGTAAAATAATAATTAATTTTGAAATAAATGAATTGATGCAGGAAAGATTAAATAAGGGTTTACTGGTTGCAAACAGTATTATAATGCAGCTATTTGTTCTCTATCAACAATCACATATCCACTCTGAAGTCTGTAGACTCATACCCACATAATCCCAATTAATACATACATGCATCCCAACTCTTATTTTCTTTATCTTTTTCTTTTCTTTTCTTTTCTTTTCTTTTCCTTTTTCTTGTCCTGTCTTTTCTTTTCTTTTTATTATTTTCTTTTCGTTATGGTTGTTTTGAGACAGGATCTCCGTATGTAGTGCAGGCTGGTCTTGAACTTACTTATGTAGCCTCGGATGGCCTCCAACTCACGGCGATCCTCCTGCCTCAGCCTCCCAAATACTGGGATTACAGGCGTGCACCACTACACGCAGCTCCAGCTCTTATTTTCAACACATGATCCTGTCGGCTCTTTTCATACCAGTGTATATATAAGATTTTCACCTATAATAATGTCATGTTCACTAACTATAGATTATTGTGAGACCTGAATAATTTTCTTACACATAAGGTTTTGGAATCTGTGATCTCTGATACTGTTTTAAATCACAACTATTCAACTTCTTGAAGGCATGCAGCTTCAGCTTTCATTTGGTTTCAGTGTGATGCTTTGTGACAGTCTGTTTTGAAGTACAAGAAGATCGAAAGTATAAGAGAATAAAAATTCAATATTCTTTAGCTTAGCATTTGATAGCCCATAGAATCTGATCCCAAACTATCTTTCTAGTGAAGTTCTTCCTGACCACTCTCAAGCACATTTCACTCCCACAAATCTGAGTTTCTGTGCTTTTCCCAGTAGTCACAACCTTCCTCACTTTCCCACACATCCAGATCCTTCTCTTTTAACTTCATGTCAATTTTTCCTTCCTCTCTAATAATTTTCCTAATTAGACATTTGACATTTTTTTTTATTATTAGGTAGCTAGATCCAAGTTGCTAAACTAAGCCCTTGGTAAGTGGCACTGGCAAAGCAGGTGTCTTAGTTACTTTCTTCTTCTCCGGGACTCCCCAAATCAAAGGGAGAACAGTTTATTTTGGCTCACGTTTCATAGCGGTTTCAGTCCCTCATCAGCTGGCTCCAAGGCAGGGCAGCATGGGAGAGGGCCATGGCAGAGAGGGTTGCTCGTGGGACGGAGCAGAGAGAGAATGAAGGGGGGAGCTGGAAAGAGATAAGCCCTTCTGGGCCATCCTCCCAGTGTCCCACCTCTTCCAACCAGATCTCACTTCCTCGCAGTAAATCAGCCATCAGCTCATCAGTGGGATAATCCCCTCATGATTATCATGCCCCCATAACTGAATCACCTCTTCAAAGCCCCAATTATGAGTGCACGAGGCTTTGGGGGGACGTGTAGATATAAATCATAAAACAGGTATGGTTCCAACCTTTGAAAAATTGTAAGGTGCAAAAGAAGAACTAAACAGTCCCACAGACTGAGAACTGTAGAGAACTGAAAGGAAGAGAAGATTGGTTAATGCTAAACCAGAGAGGCCATTCTGGAGCAGTGTTGGGATAAATGGGGAAAAACACGTTGAATACAGAGTCATCAAGCGGAGCACATTGCTTTGGGATAAAAATGCCATGGGCTGCCTATGAGCAACTACAATGCATTTGATGTGACTAGTCCTTAAAGAATCATGAAAAAGACGTAGAACAAGGACAGACAGGTTGACTGGGGGTATTCTATGGAGTAACATTAATGCCATTCTGAAGAATTTGAATTTTTTCAGTATGATGAATGAGGAGACAAGTAGCTTATTTTATGTTTAATGAAGGGGTTGATATAAAAGGAGCTGTGCTTTGGTGGGGAGTGGATGACAGCAAGATGCAAAAAAATAGTGATTCAGTGATGTGTGCTTGCAGTCTACACTATTCAAACTTTCTCAAGGTAAGTGCACCTGGAAAAAATAAAAACTTCTATGATTGCATCTGATGCTTCACTATTCAGGAAATTTGCTCTTCTCCCATCCTCCCTTGTTTTAACAATCCGTAAAATTTTACACCATTCAAAACATAGATCAACTGTAATAAATGCTCCAGAACATAAATTGCTTACTGACTCTCATCTGCCAGAATCTCTTCAATAACTGGTCATTATGTTTTGAATAGAATCTGAATTCTTTTCTTTGACCTACAAGGTCCTCCAGGCAGCCTTGCTCACTCTCTGTGCTCAGCTCCCGTTCCTTACTCACTGCTGACCATCCACAGTGGACCTCTTGCTACCGGCAAACAGATCAACCCTACTTTTGGTCCTGACTAAGCTCCTGAAATTATTTGCTGTCAGATCATTTTAAGCCTCTAGTTTATTTAGGTTTCTGCTGAATTTTCAACCTCTTATTATGGCTTTCCCTGATTTGATCACTTTCTCTAAAATACTCTATCCCTCTATAACAATATCAATTTCTTCCTCGATTTGCTTGGATTCGTTCTACCATTTATTAAATAATTTTTTGTATTTCTTTATTTGTTTGCTTCTTGCTGTTATTTAACAATAGCTCCATGGCTGGATGTGGCAGCACATGCCTATAATCCTAGCACTCTGATAGGCTGATGCAGGAGGATGGAATGTTGGAGCCCAGCCTGGGAATTTAGTGACTTAGCAAGACTCTGTCTTAAGATAAAAATTTGGGTCCAAATTTAAAAAATGAACAAATGCATGAATAATGTAGAAGAAATATCAGAACACAGCAAGACATTGTAGGTTTCTTACTCTAATCTGTAACTGTTACAACTAAAAGTAATTTCCATTATTGATTTATTGTAGAGATAAACATTATCATGTGACTTTTTGTATTTCCAAATTGCAATAGTAACTAATTCTTGTTCTTTCTCTGTGTGGATCTTCTATCTCCAGATCTAAGACTAACACACCAGTTCAATACCTCTTTTTTATTTTTAGTAACTTCAGACAAAATGTTGCACTCTTCTGGGTACAAGAAATACTTATTGAATAAAGAAGTGATTAAAAATTAAATATGATGACAAACTTGAGGGAAAGGGAGAAGTATGGCACAGAAGAGGGAAGAAGTAAATGTCTGAAAAAGACAGTTGCTACATTCGAATAATGTGAGAAAGAGTAAATGGTCTTTTTCACATAGTAGATTTACTTCATAGTTTTCCAACATTGGAAGTGTTAACTGTTGATACTTGGCCAGTTAATTCTATTGTGGAGGCCATTATCACCCTCATTTATAACAGTCAAAAGGTTTCTAGATATTTTCAAATATAGTCTCTTGAAACAAAATCATCCCCAGTTGAAAACCACCCATTTAGTTGATGAGGAGCAAGATGGCATCTAGATTTTTATCTCCAGGCACATGATTGAGGAAAACCATGGAGGATTTACTATTAATTCCACTAAGAAGTTAAAATACAGTCATCCACACCATGCACGTCTTTTCATAGTGATGACAGGGTAGCTCACCGAGTGGCTCCATCCTCTGCCAGCAATGCTGCCGACGACCCAGACACGACTGGCCATAGGACCACTTCAAGGAGCACTTGATATAAGCGCATCTGGGATAATTGTGGCATAATCAGCCATTGTGACTGTTCATATTTTTATTCTTCCTTCTACATTATCACCTCTAGCTATGGCACTTACTTCAAGACCGCAGTCTCAAGACACAAATAAAACATCACATGTCCTGACTACCCCGTTTGCCAGCCCTCACGGTCTTCAGCACAGAATGGAACCCTTGGTTTCTGAATTATAGCAGCAATCATCACTGATTCCAGATGCTCTATGTCCCCCTTCCTGGAGCTGTCCTTCAGGTCTCATCCCAATCACATGACCTGTTCTTGAGGGATAGAAACTAATTTCCACATTTTGTTCCTCTCCTACATCATTAGTGCTATACCTATTAATTAGTGTAGAATAGGTGCCCAGTAGATAATCTTCATTAATTTTATGTGAATGACCATGATATTTATGCAAAATGACATGATGGAGTGGTCATCAGCCTGAGTCACAAAATAATGTGGCTTCACTTCAAGGTCACTGTAATGGCAAGGAAAGCTCATCCCCGGAAGACTGAAGGTAAGGCTCTATCTGCTTTAAACTGAGATGTTTGGGGGAACCATCACAGACTTAGGTATGTCGTTATGGACATCTGTTAAGAATGCTAAAGGTAAACAATCACCTGAAAAATATATTTGCTTGCATGTAGTGGGAAACAGCAGCTCATTAGCTCTCTGCTTAGCTCGTTAACTCACCAGCTCGTTAGCCCTCTGCTCGTTAACTACTTAACTCTGATTAGCTCTGCTCACTTCCTCCTCCTATCACTCACAGTGTGAACGAACTGTAAATCTGCCAGAGCAACAGATGGCCATTCCGGTCCCGGGAGAGAGTTCAGGAGGTGGAGGACAGAGTTTTCCTATGTCTTTCTGATCTTCATAATATTCTATTTTACCAAATTTTGTGGGTTGTGGTTTAATTTCGCTTTAAATACACTGGCAGAGTTTTATTTTTCAGACCCAGAAGAGTTCACTTAGATAGATTCCCTAGGATGACACATGTGCAATTACAGGGTCCGGTTAAACTTGTTGGCATTGAACTACATGACGCAGGGAATTCAAAACAGAAGGAAAGTCCAACAGTATTTATAATATGAATTTTTTAATGGTTTGTCACATGCTCAGCCCTGTGCTGGACTCTGTGGGGATTCAAAATATACTACTTAAAAGATCACAGAGAAAAAACAATATTTACATGCACAAATTCTTGAAGAACAATAATTCCCAATTGTTAATTATGAAATAAATTGTAGAGAGAGAATGTACACACTGTGGGGATTCAGACAAGAAAATATTTCCATTGTAAACACTAAAAACACTCTAATCTGGATTGAATATTAATATATTCACACAAAATCACACATTTGGTCTCTATTGCATTAAAAACAAAAATTGTTAACTTGTCAACATGTCTGTATTTTGACAATGGGCCTTTATTTTAGGAACATTTGATTACCTGCACAGACGATGCCCCATATCTAGTTGCTATAAGCTGGAAAATAAAAGATGGGTGGTTCATAGCTGAACTATTTTGCCTCAGGTGCCCAGATTTGAAGGGCATAGATTATCTGGAAATGATGACAAATGAAACAATGTATTGGCATCTTCCTTCCATCTACCCACACATTCATTTGTCCCTGTCTGCAATAATTTACAAAATATTTGAGATAGCATCTACTACTACTAACTTATTTTAAATTTGTAGGCTACTGTATTGGTCAAGATTCTTGATAAAGAACAGCAGAAAAGAGTGGTTAAGTTTTGATATGGTAGAAGACAAAAAAAAAAAAATACATATCCACAGTTGATACTCTGGGCCAAAGAGAAGGTAGGGTAGTTGGATGAAACTCTGAAGCATTCAAGAACAATAGGGACTCTGGGTACCGAGTGAAAGTGTTTTTCCAGGGGTGGAAGCAGAGTGTGAAGATGAAGGTTATAGGTGACCTCTGCCTTGTGCGGAAGTGGGTGACTGGTCTCCGCGGGAAGAGACTGTTGCCAACCATGCTGCCATTCCCTGCCAGACAACACTCTGCTGATTGTGAGCTGTGCAGACACATTTGGTCTTGTTGCTACCACACACACACACACACACACACACACACACACACACACACACAGAATAGAAAAATGAGACACCTTTCTTGGATGCCTGTGGCTCTCTTACTTCTGCTGCTAGAACTTTTGAAAAAGAAAACATAAACAAAATATATTCCCTGCCTGACCATAACAAACAGACTGAAAATACTATTACAACTGTACAATAGTTTAAGGTCAATGTATTCCTTCTTCGTGGCTATGAAAACCTGACCTGCATAAGGCATTAAAATTCATAACACATGAAAATTAGGGAGTCCTGGAAGTGCTTTCTTCTATATAAGTACAAATTTCCTCTGCCTACATCCAGCATTTAAAGGAAACCATCCAGACAATTAAAATGCCTATAAATGAAATGTCAAAGTTAAATGTTTTTTTTTAAGTCTTAATGCTTAGGCAAAGTGAAACCTTTATTCTAAAATAACACACTTTAAATACTAGCAGAGTCTTGTGAGGGAGCAGAATAATTAAGGTTTGCCACATAAAATGGGTCTACAGGTCTACATGCTGCTCTACTCACTAAGTAACCTTTCCAAAGGAGAATGTGATAATCAGTGTGTATTTTTTGTCCTTAAATACTGCCATCATTTTAAACATGAAGGTAGCTAGTGTGGATAAAGCTAGTCATACAATGTATATGGAGTAAATTAATCACACAAATACAGAAAACAAGTGTAAAGTTAGGCAAATTTTGTTCTGGTTTTTCTGACCTTGGCTTCAGAGTTTCATTGTTGTTGAACCTGTTTTAGTGTGATAATTGCTTGTTTTCTTTCTTTGCTTGTATGTGCATGAACCTAAACTGGGTGTTCATGCCATGACAGAACACATCTGTAGGTTTTACTCCCTGGGTTTGGGGCACACATGATCCATCTATGCTGTGAGAGAGTTTGAGTACAATTTAGTGTCTTGGTGATGGGGATCAATGCACAAAAGGGTTGTATTTTTTAAAAGTTTTTCTTGTTATCCTTAAGGTTTGTAGCAAACATTTCACACACATACAGACTTTATGGTTAGCCTTTTTAAATTCTAGCGTAACTGGCCTCTCCATTCTGCCTCCATAGTTGGACCTATGGAACCATTAAGGCAGATCCTATTCTCACCAAAGCACAATAATATGGGCTCAAGGTAGGGTCAAGGTTTTAGATGTCTGAAGACAAATAATAACTGTGATGTTGTGATTTCTTAGATGATATAATCTAATGTGATAGACATCACCTCAACCACCTGTATCCACCTCTGTCGCTCTGTCTTGCTAATAAGGCACAATTACAAATTGCCTTGTTTCCTGGAGGTCAGGATCCACAGATTTCTCCGTTTTTTCCTTTTGGCTGTGGGGGGGGGTGATGGTTTGCCCAGGAAAATCCTTTGTTTTTCAGAATATGATCCTGACTATGGCTGGTTCTTTCCACATCACCATCATTTTCTGATTTTCTTTTGATGAAGGAAATCCAGAATGAGACAAACTTGTGGGTCATCAGTGAAGGATCCTTTCTCTGACCTAAGTATATTGTATTCCTGTTATCAAATTTTACCCATTTGTTCAAAAGTATGATCACTCTCATTTTTGAATGGCAGGTAGTAAATATAGTCAATGTCTGTTCTAGCAAAAACACTGAAAAATAAGTTAAGGCATACAGTTTTGGAAGGGAAGGTAAAAGTCAAACAAAAGCTAACCTTTAGCAGACTGACTGTTGCAAGTAGTAGAGGTTGACAGTAATACACTGAGAGCCCCTGCATGGGTCCCTAGACACAAGCTAGTGGCTCCTTTCAGCCTGAGGTGGAAATTAATGGAACTGATATTCCTGAATGAAAATACAATTATGCATATTCAAGTACAAGGGCATGGAGATAGCCAAGTCTCAGCTTCTGGCTTCTGTCCTTTCTCTACTGAAGACAGGTTGGATTTTTTGTGTGGCAATATCTGCAGCTGAAATTCTGAAGGGCTGAATGGAGCCCCAAACTGTGTGGAGGGCTCAGGGTATCTCCTTCATCCTCCTATCCTTGCCCTATCTTTTTCACTGAGATATTTAGAGCTAGAGTCGCAAAGGTCTGAAATGCTCTTCACTCTTCCAATTCTTACACTTTGCCTCTTCAAGGTTTTAGTTAACGATCCTTCTCCCAGAAAATCTTTCCCATTTTTTTCTACTATGTTCCATTCTTTGGGATGGTTGCTTCTTTTATGTACATAAAAGGTCCAAGTGTTTCTGCTACTTCATTTGCTTTTATGCTTGCTCAGAACAGACATTCACTGCATGTTTATACACAAAGAACAACCCCCCTGCAATTTCAGTACCCTCTAAGCATTCTCTTCTTATTTCTTTTTTGAGTCCTGAGAAAACACACTTTTCAGACCAAAGTTGTTCTTCCACCCTTACTTACTCTGAGGATCAATCTCATTAAAACAGATAGCTGTGGTTTAGCCTATAAAACAAAAAACAAGTAAACAAAAATGCAAAGAAAGAAGAGGAAAAGAAGAAAAGGGAAAGGATAGAAAAAAAGAAAGAAAACTGAGAAAACTGAATAGAAAGCACATCCCAAGGATTTTCCTAGATGATATTTACTGTCCTGTCCAGTGTCTGATTCATGATAGGTGTTCTCCCCATTTCCACTTCAACTGACCCTTCCCCACAGTGGTTTCACTTTGGAGCTGAAATCCAAACTGGCTTTGAAGCTCAGGTTCTTCACAGTCTTCTTGCTGAAGAACAGCCTAGGTTCTCCTTGTAGCAGTGCTGCCAAACTAAACAAAAGGAAAAATGGAGGGTCTATGCAAGCATAGGCCTTGCGGCTGAGGAACTTGTTGCCAGCTCTGCTTGAGTTTTGCAAACCACTCTACCTCTTAAAATATAACGTGTTAAATGTATGTCCATGCAGTCATTTTTCCATGTTATATAGTCCAGATGAGAGCTTTAAAAATCTTCACCTTCCCAAATGCAGCAGGATAGGTTATATGCATCCATCTGCGCTGCGTGATTGCAACAGGTATTTTCTGGACATTCCGTTTATTCCTTTAGTTTTAAAAACAGTATTACTTATACTTTGTTGATCCACACAAATACACTTATGTTTATGCAGTTTCCTAATATCCTGCTAAGAGCTTTGCACAAAAGTGTTTATAAATATTTATTGAGATAGTGCTTATTAGCAAAGATTCTTGGAGTGCTAATGTGGGATAAGAAAATAAAATGACCATTAAAATACACTTTGAGCCCTCACTTTGGTAGAGAATCAGTGGTGAGAAAGCAAAGCCTAAATAATTTTTTGTATTTAAAGTATTAAATGCCTTTAGTAGCGATCAGATTTCTGGGGATCCTGAAAGCAACTCAGACCCTGTCATTTGGCATGTGGAGGCATTTTCCTAGGCAGGGTTTTTCTTGTTCTGCTGCGATAAGCCATAAAAGAGAAACTATTTTGCTCACACAATGAAAGCCCTAGCATAAACATCCTTTAAAAAATCCTCCATTTGATTGCAGAGGAATTATTTTAGTGTTAAAATGGATTTTTTTCCCAGTAAAAATGCTATGAAACTTCCAAAGTTCTTGACTTCCTCTAAAAGTTACTCCCTTGTGAAGTTCTATTTTGGTAAACAAGATAATTCCATTTGCATTAGAATGCTAACGCAGTAAAGGAAGGCACTTAACTCCGCAGCAGTGTGAATTCAAGTCACGCGGCTCCCTCAGTCCTTTGCAATGCCATCTTGAGACTCCAGAATGCACCATCACCATGCACATCTTCTAGACGAAGGGAAAAAGAAAAGCAGATCATTTCTTTTGATAGAAATCATCATTATTTCAGACCAGTTCCTGATGTGATGGAAGAACCTAATTTTCAAAGTCAGAAGAGGGATTTGAAACAGCATTTCGGGAAATTCAAAGGCAAAAACAGTAGCTATGACAGCGGAAATGGGAAGACTGTGATTAAGAACAGGCAGAGTATTTCCGAGGGTCTTTTACTAAGTAGATATGTAGTTTTCTATAGCACAGAATAGACATTTGCTGGGGTAATGTCATTGCAAAGAAATAGTGTGATGAGTGCAGAGGTCCTCTCTTTGGCATAACAACAGAAGTTACCCCGATACATTAAATTCTGCTATTTAATAGATGTGAAATAGGTTTTTCTGTCCATGCTGCTTCTTTTTCTCCTTCATTCACATCATTTTTGCTTATACCAATCCTGAATTCCAGAAACTAATTTATACCCTCATAATAGTGAACCTTTTAATATTCATAAAATGTTTGGGAATAAGGACCACTGTTGTCTCATTTCCAGAGAGCACATTTATATCCAACAAATATGGTATTAGGAAAAAGTGTTTGCATTTTGGATTTAGAGAGATACGGTTTTGATTCCTGACTTTATTGGTTGTGGAATATGAAGCAAGTTCCTTCACTAATGAGATCTTTGGTTTTCTTATTTGCAAGATATAACCAATAAATTCCAACTCTATGTAGATACATGTATACTGCCATTTTGCAAATAGCAACTACTACATAAAAGCAAAAAGGAAAAAGGCCAGTTCTCCTGCAGTCATTGGATGGACCTGGTTGCCTTTCATAGCAGCCAGTATAAGGCACAATGCAATGAAACAACAAAGTCCACAGCTATGTGCTCTTGCTCCGAGGTTTTGAAATCACATGCAGTGGAGGACTTCGGGTGCTGGGCTCAATAAGCAACACTAGATGAGGAATGTAGGGAAAACAATGGGTAGACACAAAGAAGGGGAGATGATAACTTCCTAAAACTGTGTCTACTCTGATTTCACCAACTGCAACTCTGTGACTCAGCTCCCTGTGCGGCCAAACCTTGCTCTAATTGTCGCTTTCTGCCCTGGCCATGCTCCATGCAGCACTTACTTGAGGGTTTGTTGACTGGTGCACGAAGCCACACCACAGTAGAGCAAAGTGTGTCGCTCTGACACTGCTCTGCACTGCAGCAGTCAGCTTTGATGTTCAAGTTCCTCCTTAACCAAATTATGAATGCTCTATTTCTCTCCATTGCCACTGTAATGAACTTTAACAATAATTATATGCAGGGCTCCTTGCACTAGAATTTTTTTTTTTTTTTTGTCTCCTTCAATTCCTTGCTCTTCTGAGTTCCTAGAGGAAATGTGGCAATATTAGCTGGGTGCAAAGACAAAAGAAGGCTTCATTTGACTGAGAAATACTGCACAGACAGAACAGGCTAGAAACTGGCTAATGGGAAGAGGCAGAGAGGATGAGCTTTTAAACGATGCAATATCTGAAATGTTGGAAATATGACATTGATTTTTTTTTTCTTTCAGTTTTTTGAGACAGGGTCTCATTATGTTGCCCAGGCTGGCCTCCATCTCATGAGCCTCCTGCCTCAGCTTCTTGAGTAGCTCAAACAACAGGGATGACCCCACATCAGGTTATACATCGTAAATCTGTTTTGTCTTTTCAAGTCTCTGGCATGTAAGGTTCATGCCATAATGAGACTTATGCAGTGTAAACAAGTACAGCAAATACTTGTATAAAATATAGCAAATTCCCCACAGGCCCTGTAAAATGATTTGTCATGTCTTTTTTACATATGATGTTTTTATGTTTTTACTGCACTTCAGCATACTACACATAGATCCCTCAACACATTAGCAAAACAACAACAAAACCTCACAGGTATCTCAGCTACTTATCCAAAAGCTTTCCCACTATATCCCACTAGAGGGAGGGGAGAGAAAGCATAGAAAACATGAACAAATATCTGTCAGATTTTATAGGTTTTATTTTGATTCTATATGATTTGTTAACAATAATAATTTGAAATCTATTTTAAGAACAACACAATATTATTTAACTTCAACATAGAAAAATTAATCTTCTATTGTCCTGGTCAGAGTCTGTCATTTGCACATGCATGATCCTTGACAAAGAGCCTTCCTTCAGTATTCTTACCTTTAAAAGGGAAACAATGATGTTACCCACTTTAAAGAATAGTAATGAAGTTTAAAAGTGTTGAACACCTTGCTTGTAGTATACTAAGAACTAAAGCATGTTTCCTATATTACCTTGTGCCATGATTTAAAAGATCTCAATACTCTACTTTTTCTTCCTCCTACTTTTCCTTATTTTACTTAATCAAGGTGCAATAATTGGTAGTTAATGTTAAGCAATTGTCTAAATGCTTTTTATGCATTATCTAGTTTAATCTTCACAAAAATCTTATAGGTTAGTAGTATCATTATTACAGTTTTACAGATGGGGATATTGAAATACAGAATGTTGCTTAAATGATTGATCACTGAGGTAACGTTTTATCTGGGATTTGCAGTCAGGAAAATCTATGTCGTCCTGCTCTGAGTAGTATGGCATATTGCTTCTTACCTTAATATTTTTAACAGCAAGACAAAAATTATTTTAATTATAGCATTTAAACCTCAGTAGAATTAAGGTTTAGATATTTAATCTTTTTTATAGTTTGTGACTAAAGAAGAGATCATACATGTCTGAGCTTCATGGATCAGGTGATAATAATTAAGATAACGGACATCGGAAGGTTATAACAAATGTCCTTGATCATCATGGCATCCAAAACATTTCCTAGAAGAAACAATAATGGACTTTCTCTTCCCAGACAAACCCACTCCATTCAGTGTTAAGAAGATCAAAGAGGGCTCCATACACAGCGTAAGTCCGCGTGTCATTTCTTCTCCTTTCAGTCAATCTCTTCCCAACCTAGTCTATGGAAATTCTGTTCCCCAGCTCTGTCTCTGATTCATTTGTGCTCACAGAAATTCATACGGCTGCCTAAGGTTTATTCAAGGTCACTTTCTGTAGGATATAGTTTTATTTTCGTCATCTGTTAGGTTAGAAGTTTGTTTACTCTGAAAGAATTTACCTAAAACAAAGCTTTGAATGTTGGAGAGAATGGAGATGGAGATACTGTTGTCAACACATGACAAATTAGATAGCGAACAATGCAAGAATCCTTACGGTATAGATTTTAACATAATTATCAATACATTCCTTTCAGCTATTTTCCTATTTTAATTGCATACAGTTTATGTCTTTGTTTTATGTAGCTATTTCTATGAGAGGACAATGGAAGCAGCAAGACGAAAATGAAAGAATTATGCAAAGGAATCGAAGCCTTGCCAAATACGGAATTTGTAGTTTCTACTTTGTGCATGATTTATGCACAATTACATTTTTCAATGTATTATCCTGCAAGCTACTTCACTGTATTGTCCTGGTTTGTCTTTCTGATGTTCATATTTGGATTGAGACAAATATGCTTGTTTTATTTTCATTCTTCAAGCCAATAACATTGTTTTTAGAGATGTGGAATTTATCTATTTTAGATTAAACACTATTCATGATTTCTTGCATCATTATTTAGCTCAGTGTTGAAGAACTTTGTCACCATTCTCATTGGCTCCTGCTAACATATGCAAAGGTTAAAAGCAGGTTCATTTCAAAACTTGATTCTTTGTTGCTCAGGAATAAATCCAGAATTTAGATGGCTTATGACTTATCTTGGTCAACAGAAAAACGGTCAAGACTGGTAAATAGGTTGTACCTCTGAATAGCATAGGAGGCATGATGATTTTTGAGGTACCAACAGAAAAGAATATTAACAATACATCTCACCACGTATATTAAATACTTAGTGTGTAGCAAAAGAAGGGGAAACCAAAGTTGTGTGTTGAAAAGAGGAATGTTATCAGAAAATGTTAAAAACAACACATATAAATGGGGAGAGGGAAAATCAAGAACAGGGATGGTTTGTCAACAGGAAGCAGGAACCCAAAATAAGTCTGAACTTTAGTACAAGGATGGTAAGGAGATGGTTATAGCCATGACAGTAGTTCAGTTCGAGGAGATTCCAAAAATACAGATTGCCAAATTGGCAAGAGATAAGGGTTAGTCGTTGGTTTTCAGTGGAAAGCCCCTTTACCAGAAATTTTGCTCCCTAAGACAGGACAGGGAATTGAGATCTTTAAATGAAACAAATGTGTTTAGAACAGGAACACATAACCAGGGTTAGGTGAATAGTCAGTTGGGGAAGCATCATGGTAAACTATAACGTGATTCTAAAAGGGCTTGTGTATATCATGCTTCGTGTCAGTGCCAGTCTTGGTATTGAGAAGAGGCATAAAAAATTAAACCTATTCTGACCAAGTGGATATTTTCTAAAATATAGCTTATGGATAATCTAATTGATGGTAAGTAGACAAGTGCTATACTTCAAGATACGCAGCCAGCTCTTGCCTGCATCAATGCGTGCCGTTAAATGCCTCCGTTTCACACCATCTACTCACAATACCTGTTCAAAGCTGGTCCTAAATCGCAAGTGCCTCCTCTGCGGTGATGATTAATTGATATCCTGCTATTAAAGGTCGATACCCAGCACTACAGAGGAGAGATGGAGTATATACAGTATCTTTGTTCGTGTTGTGTCAAACTGGAGTACAGCAGATTGATGAGAAGATTAAATACTACTTGCCTTACATACCGACAATCCCTGTCTTTCTCAAGGCTTTTCTCCAGCGCTTTGTCTGACATTGAGTGAGATGTTTTTTCTAAAACTGTACTCATGAAAGAGAATAGATAGGACCTCATGTAAGATAGAACACAAAGACCCTACCAAAAACAGAGAGAAATAATGCTCAGGAATGGGTTGATGGCCCTAGAAGCAAGTTTTACATCATGAGTCACTGCAATTTCCAGGGAAGAGCTCAAGTGTCAGAACGGGACCACATTCCAAAATGTTAGTACTAAAATGTCACTTCAATAAAATGGGATCTGAACTGCCTGCATTTGTGTTATATTTACCATTGAGAAAGAGCAAAGAAAATAGTAGGAGGGAAAAATGGAAAGAAATAATTGCAATGATCATTCAAAGAGATTTAAACAATAACTTTTAATATTTACTAACCTAGTTACCACTTTTAGTGCTTTCATTATTTTTTGGTATATCCAGATTTCTGTCTGGTATTTTTTTCTCTCTGCCTGAGAGAATTTCTTTAATATTTTTTGAAGTACAGGTCTGGTGATGATAAATTATTTCAGCTTTTACATGTCTGAAATAGTTTCTATTATACTATTTGGAAAGTTATTTTTACTCAGCATAGAATTCTAGACTGGCAATTTTTCACTCTATTTTTTAGATACTTCTCTGCTGACTTTTAGCTTGAGGTCCTTCTAAGTAGAAGTTTGCTGTCTTCATTGTCTTTATTCTTTTACATTAATATATAATATAAAGATATTGCATAAAGTATACATATATAATACATACCATGTATATTATTTTCTATTTGCTGTTTTAAATATTTTCTATTTATCTTTGGTTTTAAGCCATTTGGTTATCTCTGTTGTATCTATCTTCACATTTCTTTTGCTTGGGGTTTGTTGAGTTTCTTGGATTTATGGCTTTAGAGTTTTCATCATGTTTGAAAAAATTTGAAAATTACTTCCTCAAAGATTTTCTGATTTTCTCATCTAACATTTTACTTAGAGGTGGCAACCGCATGTATATCAAACCATCTGAAGTTGTTTCAGAGTTCAGTAATGTTCTGTTCATTTTTTAAAGCTTTATTTACTGCCTATGGATTTTATGGTCATATCTTTAATTTTCTAGTTTCATTGTTTGCAATATTAAATGGGCAAATAATTTAATTAGTGTACTTTTCACACACTATCATTTTCAATTCCAGAAATTCATTCTAGAGTTCTCTTTTGTTTTTTGGGGGGAGGGTTGTTTGTTTGTTTTGTTTTTTGTATATTTCATCTCTTTCCTTTGGGTGTTCCCTTCTCCTAGCTTCTTGGACATATGGAATCCCACTCAAAAATGTCTTTATTGTCACTGGGTCAGTTTTAATTGGTGAACTTTTCTATTTACCAAGGTTCCTATTTTCTTGCTTTTTTATACTAGAAATGTTTTTCTTTGATGCCAGACCTTATGAATTTTACCTCACTGGGTCCTGGATATTTTCACATTTTGATTTTGCATTTGTCTATTTTGTATTCTTTAGGGTTGTTCTGGGACAGAGGTAATTACTTGGAAACTGTTTGATCTTTTAGGACCTCCTTTTAAGCATGGGTTGTGAAACATAGGCAGCTTTCATGCATTTATCCTAGGGGCTGGTTTTTCCTCACAAGTGAGCCAAAGACTTTCTCATTATGTCACCATTGTCCAATAAATGTGTGAGATTTTCTACTTTGGCTATTTGTAGTAGGAATCCTTTGCAGTCCTGTGACCATTCTGAGAATTCCTTGCTCTAATCCTTTCTAGTGTCCCTTTTTACAAAATCAGTTAGTTTCCTCACACACTATGTGCTTAGTTATATAGCTAACAAGCTGATAGATACCACAGGTATCTTCTACTCAGGAATTCAGTGCTCCCACTTGGCTCACTGAATTCGAGCCTGGGAATTCATCCAGCCAGTGGGCTGGGACTGTTACAGGGCTCATTTCATTTGTTTCCTGTTCCTTGTGGGTCGCTGTTTTGCCTGGCATCCAAAATCTTAAAAATTATAGTTTCTTGTACTTTGTCTGAACTTCTAGTTGTTTTAGGGAAGAGGGTCAATTTGTTTGTTTCCTGTTACTCCATCTTGAAGTGTTTTTTATAATTGTATTTTTTACATTAAAACCTTGTGAATGTTTCAAAAAATAAATTTAAAAACTAGTGATTTCTTCTTCATTTGATTATATAGAGCTGCCATATGTTATTTAGCACTTTTTATTTGGAGATAGTTTTAATATTTTAAATAACAATACTGTAGCTCTTTTTCTATGCACATAATTGTTAACTGGTCCAATTTTTTTCTTATGAGATATTATAAAAATGTGATTTCTAGGACAAAATATAAGGCTTTTATGTTTTGTTTTGTTGTTTTGAGACAGATTTTGCTTTGTAGCCCAGCCTGGCCTCAAAATTGAAGAGATCCTCCTTCCTCAGCCTCCCAAGTGCTGGGAGTATAGGAGTGCTCAATCCATTCCACTCAAAATGTAAAGCATTTAAAACATATTGTTGAGTGGCTCCAAGTGATCAAGTGTTAGTATATGAATGATGAATAAAGTAGTTATATTAGTGCTTGAGAATGAAGAAACGTAGCTATTAAAAACTTGATAGTCGAGAGGTAGGATGGCTGGACTCAAGATTCTAGTTAGAAAAAAATAGCACAAGATAGGATGAAAATATGAATTGAGATATTGCATGGGGATCCAGAAAGGAGGGAGGAAGTGTTTTGGAAATATTTCTGAGGCAAAATCTACAGGATATAAAATTAATTGGATGCCAGACATCTTTATATCAATTGGCCATGAACTAAAATAAGAAATTCCTAAGGTAATTCCTAAGTTTTGAACATAGAGAAGTTAAAATCTTTAATCAATTAATTAACTTGTATTGGGCTTAAAGTGGGTAAGAGCTGCTTTTGTGGTAATCAAATAGTGATGCTAATATAAAGTCATAATTTAAGCAAAATATCTGACCTTGAGATTGTTAATTAGGAGCCATATGATATGAAAAAAATACATGGTAGTTAGAACCAAGGATGAGAAACATAAAAATGTCACTTCCAAGTTAATGTGTAGAATGAAAAGAGCGAAGGTAAAGAAGGACTTAAATCCTGCATATATTTTTCATACGATTAGAATAAAAGTATGGTGAGAGAATTTGTCTCAGAGAAAGTTAGAAATGGAAAAAGACAGAATGGTATTGAAAATTCCAAGGGAGGAAATAATTGGAAAAAAAGAAATTGGTCCATCAAATCAAATATTGCTCCAAAGCAATAAGGACTACTATAGTTGGATTGGGTATTATCTTACCAAAAGTAGACTTGTATTATTTTGGAGGTCTTCTGGTTATAGGAGTGTTTAATGACAATCTCTGTGAAATGAACACATTGCAAGATCAGGGATTTATTAGGGACATGAGGCAAAATTCAAAGGGGTGAGCAGTTGTATGCTTACCAAGCCTTACCGTCCAACATACCATTCTTGGTCGTAATAAACTAGGATAAAATAGTTTCTTGTCAGAAAGGATGGTAGCTTTAAGATTGATAAGAAAAGATAGATTTATCATGAGACATTGAGAATTAGAGTGTGAGTTCAATATAGAGCTTAATTTCACTGCAACAACCTGAGCTTATTTTTGTTGATTTTAATTGGGTAAAATCTGTGGTGTAGATAGTTGCAATTAGGTCATCTTAAAGTTGTAGAGACTGAAATATATAGCATTAGGTTCAATACAGGTAGTATTTTCTGACTCTTACAAAAAGATAAATAATAAATCTGGAACGAATGTGTAATTGGGAAGTGAACAGAGAGGAAAATAGATCTCAGTAATTTTAAGATTTATTTCCTACAAGAAAGGGCAAGCAGTTCTGGCTTGTCTGTGTTTCTGGCTACCTGTAGCTAATTATTAATTTCTTTGGACATCTTGGGAATAGAATTTCTCACAAGGAAACTCCTGGGGTACAAGCATGGATGTGTAATTTTACTGGAATCCATATACAGAAATAAATTTATTAATTCAAATGTTCATTTTTTTCTACTTTCCTCCACCTTAACAGAAATTGTGTATCAAAGGAATGTTTTAAAAAGAAGAAAGGAGCATGGGTGGGAATAAATATATATTACAGAGGTATCAGGAGCAATCATCCAACCTTCTGAAGTTTAATTTTATCAGTCATGCAGATAATGTTCTGAAACATATAAGTAACTTTTATTCACTATTTTAGACATGTCAATGTGAATATGGAGTCCAGTAAAATTACACATCCACGCCTGTACCCCAGGAGTTTCCTTGTGAGGAATTCTATTCCCAAGATGTCCAAAGAAATTAATAATTAGCTACAGATAGCCGGAAACACAGATAAGCCACCTGCTTGCCCTTCCTAGTTTGTTTGACTCTTTTGTTTAATCACACACCCAGGAAAAAATGTAACTTCTATCTGTGACATCATAGTCACTGCCATAGCAACAGGCATCTCCTTCTAAAACTTCAGTATGGGAATAATCAGAGCAGATATGAATTTTTGAAGAAGAAAGAATATATATGTAAATACACCAACAACCAGTAATTTCAAGAGAGAGAAATAGCAATAGGGATATCTCATAGATAAGGCATTCTTTTTAAATGTTAATATTTTCAGACTGTAAACTTCATATTTTAAACTTACCTTTCTCCCTTTATCATACTTTGAGGGCTTGCAGCTGAATGCCAGTTCACTCTGACCTTTCTGAAATCACAAGCCACCCTTTCTCTTTGTCACTGTGATAATGGAATGGATCAGATTCTTGGTGTCGACATTGCAATGGAGTTCAACTGTCTATGGCATACACTAATGAAAAATGTTAAACCTTTCTTGTCTCTACCATGTGCCACTACAGCACACAGCAGATGCCCTGCCTGGAGATACCCATATGGCAGGCTCGTATCAGTGATATTTCCTCTTATGTCAAGGGAGCCTGCTGCATGGAAAGGATGTTGTGGGTGCCATTTGGAGGCTTAGGTACAAGTGCATTGAGTGAGAACCACTTTATCTGTCTCTGGTGTCCTCCCTCCACAGCACCAGCTACTATCTCATTGACAGATGGTGAGTCTTTGTACTGTACGATTTCAGGAACACAGGAAGCCCTTTAACTACTCCATCCCCATTCACACTACCAATGCCCATCAATACCCTTACAGAGATCTGATGTTCCTTTAACAGTCTACAAAAAAAGTATTGAAGCTGAAAAATGATGCATAAAATGCAAACATTGCAGGCAAGGATACATGCTGAATTAATTCTCATTATGCATATATCAGCATGTCATGGCTATCACTTCTTTCGCAAAGAAAAATATATTGTTGGCTATGTACCACTAATAGGAAAATAGCGAAAGTAGGTGGGGGTGGGGAGAAATAAGAATATGCTTTTACAGTTCATACCTGAAATATTTATATAAAAATTCTGTTGGTTTCTAACATTCATTGTCCAAACTATTTAAACATGTAAGACTTAAGAGGCAATGAATACAGTGAATAAAGAGTATCGAAACAAATAGAATCTTTTGGGTGTGAAAGGTCCATTGTAGCAAATGGACCTTCAGGACCCACTGAAACCATATATTATACTATGGTTAATTTACTGTGTTGAACCAAGAGGAAAACTGTTTAACAAAAGAAAATAAATTATACAAGTCAGGATGATGGTGCTGAAGAGGAAGATGGCTCAGTTCAAATGCTTTACTGTCTTAGCCTTTTCTACTTCTTCACTGAAGACTTTACACACAGAGGCTAGCAGCAGTGAGTTAACCAGACGAGTGATACCTTAGCCCTGTGACCCAGAGAAAACAACATAATAACTTTTTAGAGTTTCCAAATTTCTTTGGGTGAGAATTGTATCTCCAAAATCACTGGAGTGAAAGCTTATTTTATTATTATTATTCTGCCAAATCTGTATTGTCGTGGCATCGTAAGTCATATCATAATAGCTGGCTTCTAGTCCACCCCATCCTAAATGTATGTTGGTGAGTAGATTCAGCATATTTTGCCTTTTTCTTACAAATCAAAACAGTCCAAGGGGATGAACCTGGCCGAGCTGGTTATAATCATCAACAATACCGTAGGTTGGTTTCTTCTTCAGAGACAGACTTAGTCTATAAGCAAGCTTGCCAAGTCAGAAGGCCAAGTAAGGTAAGTTCGTGAATAATTCCACTCACCATTTCACCGCTGGGAAAATATCAGTAGCTAAGGTGTTTGCAACTGTTCCACATACATTTATGGAAATCAGTGTAGATAAATCCTATATGACTCAAAGGCTTAGTCTACTTATTTTTCTCTGAGCATGCCATTGAATTAATACATAAAGTATCACATGATATATCAGAGATACTGGTTTAAGATTATGTCCCCCAAGAGTTCAGCCCAATATATAGTGCATCTTGTATTTTCAATTGGCAAAGAGGTTGGAAGGCTAAATCCTGCAGTGATTTACACACTGGCTTTACAGTAACACATACTGTTCAGTTCCCACCTCAAACAATTTTTGTGACCTCTCCTAACACTGTTTTCTAATCTTCTCAAAGGAGATAATAATATCTATCCTATAGATTTGTCATGAAGGTTACAATAAGTAGTGTACATGAAAAACATCCAATATACTATACACAGAAAGGCCTTAGCAAGTTTATTAGTCAACCTCATATTGCAAAGGGAAGCTTAGACAGTTAAATGCTAAACTGCATAAGCTCTTTGAAGATGAAGAATTTAATCTCCCCTCCCTGAAGCCCAGACATACACACACACAGAACACATAATGTAAAACTGGGACAAGAGAATCCAGTGGAATCTGCATTCCCTAATCTGTGTTTTGATTATATGTATCAAAGTTGATGATGGAGGTTTTTCTTGTAGCTCCTGACGGACAAGCTTTTCTAGGACAATCAGCAGATGAAACACTGTACTCTTAACGTAGAGCAACAACTAACACACATCATAACCAAATACAAATTAGTTCTGGTTTCCCGCCAGTATTTTTTTCTGGTACATTGGATGAAGATTTGATTGCTGGCTGGCAAGGGCACTGACTTGATGTGTGATCTCTGAGGTTTTAATTGTTTTGATCACATTCTTGTCTCACTGAAAAGTGCAATTGTTGGCAATCACACTTTTCTTCATTTCTGCCAACTGGCTTGGCCCTGCTGTATTGCTTTCTTTTATTATTCCCCACTCTAAGTTTCTATAACACAGCTCAAAAAAAGTCTAAGCCCCTTGACTACACAACATCTTTGGCAATCAGGAAGCACCTCCCTAGAGCAATACATTCCTTTGAAGTTTACCGAAACATAAGCGCAACAATTAATTACTCTTCTACACTAACATCATGCACAGTGACTGCACTTTCTACCTTCTTTCTGATGAGGACAAAAAGATATGATATTGTATTTATCTGGGCTATCATTATACCTTTTGCTTCAAAGATTGGTATATTTGCCCATCTAACATGTTTTCATTGAATGCTTAATATGTGTCAAGCATAGTCTGAAGTAATGGGAATACAATAATGAACAGAAATAAACACAGTCCTTGATCAAACTGAACACTTATTCTAATAAAAGAGAAAAATATCATGGACCACACAAGCCAATGTAAAACTACAACAGTGATAAAGTTCTAAAGTTGAAGTGCATGGTTCCATGAACAGTGGGTGTCTGATCTCAGTCAGGAGGCTTAGGGTTATATTTCTGAAGAAATGGCCGCTGAGCAGTTACAAAGAATAATGACTGGTGACAGGAAAAAGCAATTCATGTTGGAGGCAGAGACTATGCCAGCATTAAGATGGTAAGGAGTTTTGAGCATGGGGTATGAAAGGAGCTAAAACTTGAGTAACTAGAACAGAAAAAAAGGATAGATTAGACCATGGGCTACAGCTAAAGAGATAGACAGGAATCAGCTCATATCAGGTCTTAAGGCAAGTTAAGAAACACCAAGTAGAGTTTAAAAATGATGGAATTTGAATGATTTTTAAACTAAAGAAGAATATCATTCAGGTTTTTAAAAATAATACTGGCCATAAGATAGAGAAAAAGAGTAACTGAGTAAAAGAAAAGATAAAGATAGATCAGTGAAGTGTCTAATGTAAAATGCTAGAATGGAAAGATAGCAGCTTAGAAAAAGTGGGAGAAATAGATATGAAAAAATACATTAAATTAAAGGATATTTAGACAGTGATATAGATAAGACTTGGAATCAAAATGATGCCATCAAGGTCAGGGTTACTCTTATTTTCCAGACTGAATAAATTTTGTGGATAGTGGTGCCATTCACAGAAATAAGAAACCACGTAAGATGATTAGGTCAAGTTCAGTTTTAACCATATTGAGCTCAAAATGTCTTTGAAATATTTAGGATGAGATGCTAGTTGAACAGATAGCTAAATACAACTGAAGATCAAAGATACCTTACCTGAAAATACGTATTTTTGAGTTAAGTACTTATAACTGGTAATTCTGGTAGTAGAAATGGAAGAACTTGTTGATCCAGGAAGTCAGAATGATAAGAGAGCAGGAGTAGGACTTAGTTTTAAGAGTGTAAAATTTTTGTGTACCACTAATGCCCATCCTCCCTTTAAACTGTGGGTCATATGTCCAGGTTGGCCAAATACTATATATAAAAGAAGGACACTGATAAATGTTTAAAAGCTACATAAGAAGGACCAGGGATATAGCTCAGTGGCACACACCTTCCTGGCAAGCATGAGGTCCTGAGTTCGATTCCTGGTACCTAAGTAAATAAATAGATAAATGCTACATAAAATGTGGATGATTGTAATAAACATTACGCAACTACCCTTACTCTTTTCATAGAATTTTCTGTGTCACTTGAAACTGACAATTAGCTCTTGACTTTATCTGGGAATAAAGATGCACCTAATCATATGATAATTTTATACTTTTTTTACCTGTTAATAAACCTTATAAAAATTATTCAAAATGTTGCTCAACATCCCTTATACAAGGACTTCTATGACATATTTTTCACCCAGATTTCATTTGCACTTCATTCAGAATGCTTCTGACGAGGTAAAGCTCCCTGCTCGCCAGTAATCAGGTCATTCTTCCCCTCAAGCTAAACGCCTGATATTCTTTTTAAAATGTAAACATCATTTCTTTGGCTTCAAAACTCTCTCCTGCTTTGCTCGCCTGTGTTTGTTTCTGTCAAATGTCCAGGTTTTCCAGCACCACATTATCTTTGTTGTCCTGAAAGATACTTCATTATGTAGATCATTCTTTCCTGCCCTTTTCTAGTTTCTATCACTCCTCTGCATCCACTCACACCATCTCCATCGAGCGTTCCATCCACTCAGATCTTCCCATTCTCATTGCTTTCTGTAAGCGTGAGCTCATTCCCAAAACTAAGGAAGAGACTCAAGGTTGTAAAGATAAACTTGTGAGTCATATGTGAATGAAAGGCATTGTGAGAAAACGTAAAAGTAGGCAACTAAATATCTTTATAAAAGGAAATATAAAAAATAAAAGAGAAATGGGAATTAAATTTCAACATTTCCTTTCTGTCTCACTTTTAAATACACTGGTCAATTATTTTCAACTTCCCCTCTCCTTTTTTTGAAAAAAAAAAACTATAATAATAGAAAAATATTTTTTATAGATTTTATGTCAGTAACCATACTGTCAATAGATTTCTTATTGTATTTATTGGTTTCCTTTAACATTCACACATATTTAACTCATTATATCACATGAATAGCTCTCTCCTCCCCTTCAAGCTTTGGGCAATGTCTTCATTCAAATGTTATCTGATACAAGCACTAAGGCTGATTCTTAAGTCTTCCAAAGAATTTATAATTAATTATATTTGAGAAAAGTAACTTTCACTCTAGTGTTTCAATATTAGAATTATATACTTGCATTTCGGATATGATATAGCTAGATGCTTGATGCTTGTAGATTCAAACATTATTAATCAACATTCATATATATCCGAGTGATATACAGGGAAAGGAAAAGGAAGGAAGAAACATGGATACAGGTAACTGTATCCATAGGATAGAAAAGAGATTGTATTGGAAAAGTGTATGATGCTCATAAGTCTGTGTCAATCAGTGCTTACTAAAGAACCAGATTCAGTGCAAGATATACAAATATATAAGAATTTACAGGCTGGTGGTATGGTTCAGCAGTGTAAGTGCCTGCCTGGCAAGAGCAAGGTCCTGAGTTTGACTCCTGGTACCCACATAAAGGAAAAAAAGGACCGGTGGTATCGTTCAGCGGCACAAGTGCCTGCTGGCAAGTGCGAGGTCCTGAGGTGGACTCCTGGTACCCACATAAAAAAAAAAAAAAAGAATTCACGTGATTGACTTTCAGTGGCCCCCCACAGAGTCAGGTGTGGAAAAGTGCAAAAGGGCTGTATGTGAGCTGGAGATCTGAAGGATTCAGTTGAAGGCCTGGAGCTCACTGCAGTGTCCCGTGTGAGCCCATATCAAGTGGCAGAAGGGTCTGCAGTGGAAGCCAAGTGATGACGTCCAAGGTGAAGATGAAGACCGGAGCTCCTCTGAGGACCAGAAGCAAGGCTTCCTTCTTCATTTCCCTTTTATTCAGGTGCAGGACTATTGGCTGCTGTCACTCACACCCAGGTCGGTCTTCTGTCTTCAGTAAACCCCTTCAGCCACATGTAGTTCTTTATGCTGATCTAATTTAGTTGAGTGTTTCTTACTTAAATTGACACAATCAGTTATCACGAAAGGTGTTACTTTTCACTGGAGAACTTGCTCAGTTTCCCAACTGCAGTGAGAGTATAGAGATGAGCGTACACAAAGGCACAGAGAATGGCAAGAAAGTGCTGTGTCCCAGTCCGTACCTAACAGGAGATTAGGAATATGTTGCTTAGGACAGGGAAATGAGATTGTGAAACTGGTTTAGGAGCCAGCATGCAGGGTCCAGAATTCCACCCGAATAGTGTGCCCCTTTCCCCGGGGTATCCACAGAAGTTAACACCTGCAATCCTTAATAGGAAATCTCTGTCTCCTGAAAGTGCCTGTTTCGATAGCAGAATATACGATTATTCTGCACATAAAGAGCTATGACAGTGTGATATAGATCGATACTTTCCACAGGGCATCTTACAAGACACAACTACTGAGACAATGTTGACAGGAACTGTGAACTAAGGGTTGAGACGATTGTGTTTGTGCTGTTTATCCTTTCTGAGCGTTCACAATGCACATTTACAAGTCCTGTAGTGTAGGAAGTTACTTCAGTGTTTTAACAATGTTTGACCACAGAAGTCTTTTCATTGTAAAACAAAAATTAATACATCACCTAGTGGAGAAGTTTGTCTATTGATTGGTAGTGTGGTATAGGATTAATGTTATGCTATAGGGAGATTAATCCTTATCATTTAGGGTTAGTCAGTGACAAAGAATGAAGATATCAAAATAAATTATTTTTATAAATATTTTTATTTATATTACACCTTAACCCCCTAGAGTAGATTGTATTTTTTACAGTAGATGCAATAATATCTGACATCAGGTACAGTATTTCAGTCTATTGCCACTCCTGTATCAGGAGGTGGATATGCATCTTTGTTTGAAACTCTGTCAGCTCTTGTGGCTGCCTCAATCAATAGGATGATGCAGAAGTCAGAGTGAGTTTAGGTCATAAGATACTGTCTGCCTGACTCAGGATATGTAATTTCGGAGAGGTCCTGTATTTGCTGTGCTGGAGTGAATGTAGTCATACACTGAGGTAGTGGGGGAGCTCTGAGCGTTCCTACATCTGCAGCTTCCCAGTCCAGATGCCAAATACGTGAGTAAGACATGCAGACAAATCTAGCTATCACCACTGTCTGACTAAAAATGCATGAGACACCCTGAATAAGAACTGCTTAACTCATCTCAATCATTCTTTCCCCAAGACAGGGATAACAGTAAATGGCAATGGTAACTATCTTTATTTAATCCCAAAGATTTGGTGTGATCAATCTATAGTATTTATAAAACATTCAGATATAAATAAAAGATGAATACATTGTTGGTAGAAATGTAGACTACCACAACCCTTACAGAAATCAGTCAGAGATACCTCAAAGAACTAAAACTAGAAATTCCATTCAACCCAGGTATTTCTCTTCCAGGTATCTCCTCCAAAGAGTTAAAGGCATCATATTACAGTGATCCATGCATACCCATGTGCATAGTAGCACAGTTCATAATAGCTAAATCTTGGAAGAGGCCTATATATCCCTTAATAGAGGAATGGATAAAGAAAATGTGGTATTTATACACAATGGGGTACTACCCTGCCATAAAGAAGGATAAACTTAAGTCATTGGTAGGAAAATGGATGCACCTTGAGACCATAATTTTAAGTGAAATAAATCAGACACACAAGTTTAAATACCACATGGTTTCAGTTATATGAGAAACCCAAAGTGTTAAAGAGCAACACAAAAAATAGTAAGAAATAGAAAGATCTTTTGCAAATGGGAAGGGGACCAAGACAAGGAGGGGGAAGGGGAAGGAGATAAAAATAATTAAGATATGTTATGTACATGTACCAAGTCCCACAGAGAAATGTGATCATTATGTCATACAAGCATACTAAGAAGAAAATAAAAATTTTAAAAATGAATAAATACAATTTAAACAAGTTAAAAAGTAGCAGGAAAGATTCACACATGAAAGTAAAAGTAGAGAAGATAAAGTGAAGCTAAATGTGAGGTCACGTAACGTATGATGTAATGTCCCTGAATTTGCTACAGCTTCCCAGTGAGGTTCTAAACTTTCTAACAAGCAAAGGCATTTTAATCGATGGCATTGTCAGCTCTGAATGATGGAGTGGGGTTAGTTTGTTGAAGATAATTGTCCCTCACAAGGTCAATAGTGGAACAAGGTTAGTGAATACAGAACAGGTAGGTTTCGTCAAAATCTATAGCAGACAAGGAACAGTGAAAGTGTGAAATAGGAATATAATAAAGAAATCTAACATTGGATGTGAGCAATAACACTGTCATCATCAACAGCAAAAGTTACAAAGGGAAAACTTTATAAATGACATTGATTCAACTTAACAAGAAGAAAAAATTAAATACCCATTCTGACATTACCAGCCCAGGTAATTAAAGCCATTGTGCTTCCATTAAAAAAAAAAAAATCTAAGGTGGGCGCGTGATGGTATATTCCTGTAATCCCAGCACTCAGGAGGCTGAGGCAGGAGGATGTGAGTTAGAGGCCAGCCTAGGCTACATTGTGAGTTCAAGGCCAGTCTGAATTATATAGTGAGACCCTGTCTCAAAAAAACAAAATGAAACAAAACAAAACAAAACCTGAAGAACAGGAAGAGAAATATTTTTTGTATTTAATTGTATTCGAAGTTTTGTAGGTCATTCTACATCCATAAGGTAACATGGAGCTGACAGATTGAAAAAGGATTAACAGATTAAGAAAGGATGCACACATTTTTTCAGATTGTGACAAGTTATAAAATGTGTCAGTCATCTCAGTAGAGTTAAGAGTTGAAGCTGCGAGAGTCAATGAGATTATTGTGGAAAGTGATTAGGGCAAAGAAAAGAAAAACAGAGACCACACAATGGCAAGGAGGCATGGGTAAGTAGAGGTCCTCAAGTATACAGATGAATAAAAACCAGGAATGTGAAAAGCAAATCAGTGAAGCAAAAAACAATTAAAACAAAGAGCATTGCTAAGAGAGGAATACCAATGCTGAGATGGGGTGACTTGTTTAAAAAGAATATCTTTTTTTTAATTGGAGATTTTTTGATTCTTTTGATCAATTCCAATAGTATACTCGGGAAGCATGAAATCTCCCTATATATGAATGCCACTTTTAAACTAATTAAACCAATCTCTAAGTATAATATCTTATATAGCAACTATTAAAATTATCATAACTACTCAGCATATCACTTTCCCAAGAGATTTCAAATTGAATTGAACTGAGTCGAATAAAATGAGTTATCTGAGATTTTTGTCTAGACTACGCTTATGAGATTCATTATGTTTATTACATCAAAATTACAAATAAGGAACAATGTTTAATAAGTAGCTTAGGCCATTTTTCTCTTTATTTTGATTTCTACAAAGAAAATGAACTGAAGAAAAAGGAAGAAAGCAATTTCTGAATCACAAAACATACCAAACAATCTTAAGTTATATCATCTTTGTGTGTGTATATATCATAAAGTTCAAAAATGAGATGAAATTTAATGCTACTTATGTTGTAGCAGTCAGACAAATTATAAACAACCAGACACTGAAGAAAACACTAATATCAAGTTGAAAGTTTTTAAAAGCAATGTTCGTGGGCCGGTGAGATGGCTCAGCGGCTTAAGCGCCTGCCCGGCAAGCGCGAGGGCCTGAGTTCGACTCCCGGAACCCACATACGGAAAAGGGGCCGGTGATATCGCTCAGCGGCACGGGCGCCTGCTGGCGCGCAAGGTTCTGAGGTCAACCCCCCGGTACCCACAAAAAAAAAAAAAAAGCAATGTTCGTAACACACCATTTAATTAGGTAAATTGCCACCTTAAATGAACTTCCCAACCTGTTACACACTCAAGCACACACATAAATGCATGTATACAGTTATATGCGTTGTGAATGTGAATGTGAAGGCATGTGTGTGACCACATACACAAGGTAGTTAGTTTCTCTCTCCAGACGGATCTTTCTAATGCTCGCTCACTGAGAAGTTCCATGAGGTCCAATGAGGTATAATTTCCCTAAATTTGCTAGGGTGTTTCCTGGTTCGGTTCTAAATTTTCTAGAACTCTAAATTTTCTAGCCACTTTGATCTACTGCATTGACAACTACTATCCCTAGTGGTGATATTCTTAAATCTCTAGTAAAATTATTATTATTATTATTTTTTGTGGGTACCAGGGGTCGAACTCAGGACCTCACGCTCCAGCAGGTGCCTGTGCTGCTGAGCGATATCACCGGCCCTTTTTACATATGTGGGTACTGGGAATCGAACTCAGGACCTCGCACTTGCCAGGCAGGCACTTATGCCACTAAGCTATCTCACTGGCCCTCTAGTAAAATTATTTACCCTAACTCATTATTCAAGATCTAACTTAGATCGTTGCTCTTCCATATACATTTCATTTCAAGACTGAATTTGTCTTTTCATCACTTTGCACAAGACATGCTGAATAACTATTGCATACCTTTTAATTATGAGAATTCATGAATTTATACAAGTCAAATCCATTCTGAACCCTTAATTTAGCTCTGTTCTATTATTATTGCACACTATATGCATATGGTTTCAGGTAGTTTCTCTTACATCTATTTTCACTCTTCGCAGGATATTCAAATGCTAAAGATGCAGTATATTATATTAATGTGAATTAAAACTAAAAATCAGTTTCTTTTCCAAGAACCAATACAAATGTGAAATGTATGGCCAAAAGCATACAAATACATAAAACTTCTATCGTTGATCTTGGCTTGCAACTTCATGTCCTGATCATTTTTTTACCCCATTGCTAAATTTTAGAGTAGAAAGGAACCAGCAATCCTCGGGAACAAAAGGCAGCTAGGAGAAAGTAAAAAGGATGTGCTGAGGTAGGTGGTACTGAATATGAACTGTTTATGGTCTAGAGTTGAGGTGTGCAGGGACCATTCCTACACTTCGTATTAACTGTACAACTATGGGAAACAGATTTCAAATGCCATGAAGTCTACCCAAGTACAAACATCGTGCTTAATGATACTTTTATTCCACTCTGATGGTCTGACAGAATAAAAAGCAAAATGAAACAAAAACTTGAAACTAAAACTTGCACCCTCAATTAACCATTGTTCCAGAATGCCAATTTCTTTATAATAATGGAAAATGTGAGAAGGAAGGGGAGAAAAGAATGAAAGGGAATAGAAAGAAAGAATGAGGAAGAAGAGAAGCACTAGGGAGAGAACTTTACTTTAATCAGACAGCAAAATATTGACCTCTCTAAATCCTCCAGATGACTTAAAAGTTGGAAAAAAATTGATCAGAGCTTTGGAGCTTGGAGGGAGGGCCACGCCTTCTAGTGTTCACCAGAGCCAAGCGAGGGCGGCCCCACTGTGCAGCTCTGGGCCGAGTTAATCAAGCTGGCTCTGAAACCAAGAAGCCAGCAGCGCCACTCTGCTCCCTTAATGCATAGCACAAGCCCATTTACTTGTTTGATTTTGCTCCTTTTTGGTAAATAATTTACATAGTTTTGCATTAGCTCAATTTGCAAAAATTGAGCAAACAGTGCAATTTTCTGTAATTACTCCAGTGCAAGACAGAAGTAAAGTCTGGCTGAGAGAGGCTTTATCTGAACTGAAAAGACATTTGGTGGAAATGGAGCATGAGAAGAAAATGAAGATTGGCTTAAATTGGCTCTGGCCAAAGTGAGAAAGAACAGAACACAACTCAGCTAGCATTCTAATCGAACTAGAGACTTTGTTTTCCCTCTTATCCTTTAAAAGTGGTCAGGTGGGAATTCGGATACTACACATACGGTGTTAGGCCTGACCTCCCATAAAAGAAACAGACACCATTGCGATGTGTGCTGTTGTGATATTCTCACTCATAAATACATACCGTTCTCTAACTAAATTTCATTATTCTTCACTCTGACACTTTCTTTTATGCATCTTCCACCCATCCACTATCACAAAACATCCTACCACAGCAAAATCAGGAAGTGGAGGTTTGAAGTTTATTCTATAAAAGGCCAGCTACATGCACGGTTCTGCCTCAGGGGGCGATCAAAATATATGGTGAATGTGGATTTTAAAAAACATTTTTTTTTACAGTAAGAGACACGTTGCCATTAATCTTCCTCAAAATATGCCTACATGCTTCAGACACATTTATTCCACAATTTGTTATTTTCTGAAGCGGCTCTGGAAGTCCTCTCATGAATGTCTTTATAAGGTATGATGAAAAAGAGTGGTGAAAGCCTTGGCTGAGTGCTGTCCAATAGAAAGAGAGGCTCCTGAAAACATTCCAGTGTGTCCTCACCTACATTATACATAGGAGATGGTACCCTGCAAACTTTGGTTTTATGCAAAGTGAAAATGACTAAGAAAAGGGCTGGGGATGTGGCTCAGTGGTAGAGCTCTTGCCTTGTGTGCACAAAGCCCTGGGTTTGATCCCCAGCACCACACACACACACACACACACACACACACACACAACACCCTAATGACTAGGAAAGGTAAACATTTTTTACTCAATTTAGAACATCAAAGTATCTATAACAGTGCAACTAAAAACACTCACTGGGGGGACATCCAGAACCACTTCAGAAAGTGGTAATAAAGATGTGGTGTGTTTAAATCCAGGGGAAGTATGTTAAGGGTGATTAAGAATGTTATAGTTTGTGTCTAGATGTCCCCCACAAAGCCTCATGCAGTCTTAGATGGGGTTTTTTTAGAGGTGGCTGGATTAGAGTGTGTGATTGATTCATGATGCAATGCTGGGATTAAGGGTGGGTGATTACTAAATAGGTCCACTAGTTGGTTTGGCACCACCCCAATCCCCATAGTCTAGATAAAGTATAAAAGGGACAGAAAGACGCTGTTAAGGTTCGGTTGTTGATTTTGCTGTCTTCTGCCGCCATGAGCTGTTGCCCCCTCTACCATGTCCCACCCTGCCTTGGAGCCAGCCGATTATGGACTGAAACCTCTACAAACTGTGAGCTAAATAAACCTTTCCTTCCTTAACTTTGGGTGTCAGGTATTTTGTCTCAGCAATGAGAAAAGTAACTGAGACAAATGGTAATGTGTCTTTTACTTTAACATATATTTTTAATTTAAACATTCACTGTAATTTTCTCTCACACCACCTAGATAACCTTGAGGGGATCTGGGGGTGGGTACTTATTTGCAACTCTGGGCATTGGGTATGAGAATGCAAATTTTAACATCTTTGAATTGTGGAAAATTGGGATGACAAATCTTAAGGTTTATATTTAGATGTCCCTCAAGAAACCCATTGGTGGGGCTTTTGGAAAGTGATTAGATTATGAGGTCTAATAGCTGAATTGCTGTTAGGATGGAAAGGGTGGAAAGGGACAGAGTGGAAAGGGACAGGTCCCTGGGTGTGTCTTGAAAGGGTTTATCTCCATCTAGGGCTCCTCCCTTGATCTCTTTCTGCTTCTAGCTGCCATGCCATGAGAACTGTCCTTAGCCATGCCCTTCTGGCATTCTGTCCTGCCTTGAAGCCAGCAGAGTATGCACTGAAGTGCGAGCCAAAATAAACTGCTCCTCCTTTAACTTGTAGGTATTGAGTACTTTGTTCCAGTGAAGAGAAAGTGACTGAAACGACATCTTTTAGTCTTCTGTAATGGGAACATGGTCTGGAAAGTGATAGTTTTTATTTTAGTCTATTTTGTTTTGCTGTATACAGTACCAAAGATTGAGTAATCTGCACAGAAATATATATATACACATATACATATCACAATTCTGGAGGCTGGGAAAGCCCAAACCAACTGTCAAGATCTGTAGCAAGGATCTTCTTGCTACATTATCCTCTGGCAGAAGGTGACAGGGTCAGAGAGGATGACATAAAGAGCAAGAAGGACCAATTTAGTTTTTGTAACAACTCCACTCCTTCAAAAACATTAATCCATTCATGACAATGCCTTTAAGGGTCCCACCCTTCAACACTGTGTTATTAGTAATTAAGTTTCCAACATCTGAACTTTTGAGGGACACAGTCAAACCATAGAAACTTGCTTCTATAAATTAAGAAAGAGGAGACTGCTCATTCTTTATTTAATATGTAGGCCCAACTTTAGGAAAACCATTTTTTGTCTTGTTATCTTCCATTTTTCCTCTTTAAATGAGGGTATATGTTGGATAGTGTCTAAACTCCTGGGCAACTCAAGAATTTTACAGGACTCTCATTACAAATATTTTAACTAAAATTTAGATATTATTTTCTGTGAGTAATTAAAAGTAAAGTAAAAATAATCACTTCATAGATGGATCTCAAAGAAATGCCACCTTTCGATTCTGGAATTCAGAAAATGATTTAATTTTCTGATAACTCACTAAAAGGTTAATCTGGATATTTATATATCAATGAATTTCACTAAATTCCATTCCACATCCATGCATGCTTGTGGAATTATAGACTTATATAAGATGTATGCATATTAGTATTTGCTATTAATGTATTGGATATTGATTGTGTTTGCTTATTCATCATTAAGCAGTTCTTTTGCTTATATAATAACTTCCCACCCTGCCTTTGTGGTAAGTACTACTGCATCTCAACTTCAGCTGATTCCACAGAGATTGTCAAATCTTATGCACCATTCTCTCAACACCCAGTTCATTTAGGTTTGTTAGAGTCTTGACATTTCTCCTGATCTTAGTGATTGATAAAATATTACTAGTTATTTTTATTATTAATTTTATTGGTACACTTTAGATATACATAATGATTGCATTCATTAGAGGAAGTTTGTACCTGTACATAATATTTCTTGATTCTTCTTTCTTCCTCCACCCCTTCTCTTCCCTTCAACCCTTCCCCTCTTTATTCACAAATGCTTTGTTTCCATATTCTTCCTTCTATTCTTTTTTTCCCCTTCCTTCCCTTCCCCCTGCCCCATCCTTTGTTCCCCTTCCCATTTGAATACTTTCTTCCTATTTCCCAGTATCCATTATACATTTTGGTCTTTATTTACCCTTTCAGTTTCTCCCACTGGAGAAACAATGTGATATTTAAACATGTGTGTACAATTTATTTCATTTAGGAGTATGGACTATTTTTTTCCCTTTTCTTTCTCCCTCCAATCCCCTTTCTTTTGAACAATTTCTTCCTATTTCACAGTACCTTTTATACACTTTTCTCCTTATTTATACATTCAGTATTTCATAGCAGAGAAACAATGCGATATTTATACGTGAGTCTGATTTATTTCACTTAAGAGTATGTTCTCAAGTGCATCAATTTACCTAGAAATTTCTCAAGTTTAGCCTTCTTTATGGCTGAGTAGTACTCCATGGTATAAAAAACACATCTTCTTTATCCATTCCTCAGCTGATGAGCATTTTGGTTGTTTCCAAGATTTAGTTATTACAAACTGTGCTGCTATGAACATGGGTGTGCATATAGCGCTGTGGTATGATGTTTTTAATTCTTCCAGGAAGATACCCGGAAGGGGAATGGTTGGGTCAAATGGGACCTCTAATCCTAGTCTTTTGAGGAATCTCCACACTGATTTCTACAATGGTTGCACCAGTCTACACTCCCACCAACAGTGGAGAAGGGTTCCTTTTCCCCCACAGCCTCTCCAGCATTTGTTATTGGTGATTTCTTGATAATAGCCATTCTTTCTGGGGTGAGATGGAATCTCAGTGTTGTCTTAATTTGCATCTCTGAAATGATGAGGGATGTTGAACATTTTTTTTCATATATTTATTTGCCATTTGTATTTCTTCCTCTGAGAAGTGGGTATTCATCTCAATTGTCCATTTTTGGATTGGGTCTTTAAATTTGGGGGGTCCGATTTTTTTCAATTCTTTGTAGAACACTGCCAGTTATTGACCCCTAGCTAAACCAATCAGAATCTTCTTTGAGGCTTATGCTTGCCTTCTGGTGGAGGAAAATCTCTCTTCCATTTGAATATCAGTGCATAAGAAACCAATCCTTAACCTATTAAAGGCTGTATTTTTCATCCTGTTAAGAATCCTGACAAGGAATAAATTCCACATATAGACGGATCAGAGATGAGATATAGGCAAAGTGGAAGCAGGCAAAAAGCTACCTGCTGCCCTGTGTTTTGTTGTGCACATAGTCTTGTTATCATTTAGCCTGCTTCTAAAAGAGTTTTTTTTTTAATACAATGGAGTACTACTCAGCCATAAAGAAATATAAACTTGAGATATTTATAGCTACATAGGTGGAGCTTGTGATCATACTCTTAAGTAAAATATATCCAACATATGTGTAAATATCACGTTGTCTCTCCGGCGTGAGAAACTAAAAGTGCAAATAAGGATCAAAATGTAAAATAGATACTGCGAAATAGGAAGAAATTGTTGAAAAAGAAAGGGGAACAAGGAATGGGGAAAGGAAGGAAGAGAAATGAAAAAATGAGAAAAGAAGGATAAAATGGAATTAAAGGTTTGTAAATAAGAGGGGTTGAAGAGAGGAGAGGGGAATGGGAAAAAAGAGGAATCAAGATATATCATATACAGGTACAAATTCCCTATGATGAATGTGATCATTACATATATCTAAATTGTACCAGTAAAATAAAAGTGGCTCATCAACTAAATGTTACCATGTTCTGCGTTGTTCTCCTCTCCCTCTGGAATTAGATTCCAAGTTCTTCTCCTCTGACAAAGAATTGAGCAAAAAGAGCAAAAAGCAGTAGCTAAATTTATTTGAGAAACTAAAAGGGAAGAGTGGGGGAGAAAACTGGCTCTGCAGAGAGAGCCTGGGCCAAGTAAAAGGGGAAAAAGCAAGATAAAAGAACACCCTGGAGAAAGCAGGAAAAGCCACGTTAGCAAGCCTTTCATCAATTGCCTCTCCTTTTATGCTGTCCAAATCTCAAGGAAACGAGAACTTCTACATTCGGGTCCTGAATCCCAGGCGGTGCTGGGATCCCAAGTCTCAGGCTGACATCAGTTCTAGGCCATCCTATTGAAGACCTGCTGGAGTTCTTGCAAGAAGTCCACAGGAAGAGCTTTGGGAACTTTTCTGTGCATGTGTCCTGGATCTTGTAATTAACAGGTCGTGTCTACTTCCCCGCTCAGCTTGGCCACAACCTCATCTCCTATGTCAGGCTGACTTACCGCCCTCAGACTGCTATGACACATGAACCAATCTAAGGCCCTTTGTGAAAGATCAGGTTGCTGTTCAAAAGTACTGTTTCCCTTTCTACCACCTCCTTGGGAGGGCTATACGTCCTCTTTTCTTTGATATGGAGTTCACCTCCATGAGTTGCTTTACCACTGAGATGTTAACAATTGTGATGTAAACAGTGGCTCACGAGGTATTTGCACCATGGAGTTCATCCTCTGACGCCTTTTTCATCAACATGAAAAGTGCTACTTATCCTTTCTGTCTGTGCTTCATAATTTATATACATGGAGTATACATAAGGACAATCCACGGCAAGAAGCCAAGTTCAGCTATACCTGCAGCTCAAAGCTAAGCTGCTCCACTGAGACCAGCTGACCCACAGATTCTTCAATGAAAATAAATTGTTATTTTTTTATTTTATTTTATTTTTTGTGGGTACCAGGGGTTCGACCTCAGGACCTCACGCGCCAGCAGGCGCCCGTGCCGCTGAGCGATACAACCGGCCCCTTTTTCATATGTGGGTTCCGGGAGTCGAACTCAGGCCCTCGCGCTTGCCCGGCAGGCGCTCAAGCCGCTGAGCCATCTCACCGGCCCGAATTGTTATTTTCAAGCCACTGAATTTTGGGGATGGTTTGATAAAACAGTCGCTGATATATGCCTTTTTAAAATGTACTCTAATTTGAGTCAGGAATCAGTTGCTTGCTACTGAAAGAGTTTAGGCAAATATGGAAACTTAACATTTTTAAAAAATAAAGTTGCAAAATAATAATCAGAGATTTTATGGAATGGGAAAATTCTAGGATAAAATTCACTTTAAAGTTTTACATTCAATTGACATGAGGGATATAAAATATCTGAAGAATAAATTCTGAAATTATAAGAAACAGTAGAAAAATAAAAGAGAAATGGGATTTCTATCAAATAGTAAAAAGAGTCAATAATTCTTTCCATTGACTCCAAATTTCTGAAACTCACATAAACTTGAATAAAGTTAGAAATGATTCAAAATTTCCATCCATCCTACTAATCTTCAACTCCCCCTACACACATTGTCAAACTACATGCAAAAACAAAAACTGACACATTAAAGCTATTTAAAAAACAAAATAGGGGCTAGTGAGTTAGCTCAGCAGCATAAGCGCCTGCCTGGCAAGCGCGAGGTCCTGAGTTCAACTCCCGGTACCCGCATAAAAGAAACAAAGGGCCGGTGATATCGCTCAGTAGCACAAGCGCTTGCTGGCAAGCACGAGGTCCTGAGGTCAACTCCCAGCTCCCACATTAAAAAAAACTAAAAAGAAAGAAAGAAATAACAGGGAACAAAAACCTTCAAAAAGTGCTAGAAAGAGAAAACTAGAAAAATATCTATATTTTGTCAGTAAAACCATTTTGTTCAAAATGCAGTGCCTTTGCCTTTCTTTAATGAATCACCTTAATAGTCATAAAGGTTGTCATATAACTGGGTAGGCTGCTAATTGGCCCATGGAAATCAATTGTCAATATTGCCCATACAATATGTTTTAAAAAATATTAATAGGCCCGTGAACAACAAGGGTCAAAACAATTTAAGTCTGTTATGTATCTCTAAGAGATGTGAAAATTTGAGCTTGATCAGAACAACATTTAAGATGACTTCTTCTATGGGGGTAAAATATGCAAGAAAAAAGATACTATGAATAGATATCAGATAGCATCAAGATTAAAGGCATTCATAGTGTTTAACTAATATGTTTGCTACTACTAGTCCTCCTGCAGGAGCATGTCAAGGTGTTTTACATTGGGTAGTCAAATGTTAACAGAAGTGACGTGTTACTCCCAGGGGAAAGTGTTCAAGATTCAGGTACAGCTTGCTACCTACCTGTATCCTAGTAGATGACTAGCAATTGTTGTAAGTAGAGAAGTCCCTACTGATGCCTGAATGATAATCACATGGAACAGAACACCCGCTCACTATGGTGGGGGGGCACAGGCTGTGCTACAACAATGCTGTACAGTTTGAATCCAAGAAATTATGGGGATTTTGTTTCTCTAAGGTAATGGAGTCAAGATTGACAAAAAGGGCCTTAATATGTTAGCAGAAAAAGCAGTAGTATGAGCTAGAATCTCTTTTGCATATTTTGCACTACATTTCTTCTCCTTCCCAGCTGTCAGCTCTTTCATTGGATAAGAGATATTGAGAAGTTAACCAATTCTAACAATTTTACATAAAGTCGCAGTAAACTTAGTCCTTATTTATCCTTCTCTTTTCAAATAAACTTCAATCTTGAATTACTTTCTTTGTGCATCTGAGTGCGTGGGTGAGAAGAGGTGACAGAAGATGAGGCTTTATTAATGGTACTTGCTCTTGCTGTTTTTGCCCTTTGTTACTGGTATTTCTCCTTTGCCTCCTCCTCACACGACAGAAAAAGAACAGTACAAAAAGCAAAGCTTCACACTTAAAAGAAAGCCAATGCCCTTTCTTGAGTGTGTTGTCAAGGAAAAAAATAAGCTGTGTTTCTCCAATAACTGAAATTCCTTTGTCCCTCGAGAGGGCTGCTTCCTGTATCGTGGCCAAGACATGGCTTTCTTTCTTTATAAATGCAGCCCGAGTGATCTCCAAAGAGATAAATGATGAATAAGGTGGAAGCTATTTATAGTCTGGCTAGGAAAAATAATTTCACTTAACAAGGATGTCAGTTAAAGTAATTAATGTAGATCAAGTGGACACATGAATATAAGAGTCTGTGGGAAAGTGATTAAATAGACAGTCCGAGCTAGGAAGAAATATACCCATCCGATACTGGGAAATCATTTCTTCCAATAACTGATGCAGTTGGTTAAATACTTGCCCAAGGCATTGCAAGACTAGGCAATGCCTTTGTGGATTTCATCTAATGTGGTGTATACTCATATTGAATGAACAAGGGTTTATGTTTAGAACCTTTGTTCTGTTCAAGTAGGTCTCCTCATTTTATATCTTCCTCTGTTTATTATTAACAGATAACAGGTATTCATTTAAATATAGAGCCTTTCCTTGGAAACAATTTATTGAGTAGCCTTTACATGTGTTCCATGGTAATAATTTTTCCCATGGTTACAAGCATTCATACAACACGTAGTTGTGTAAAGAAATGCTGAAAATTATGGAGTTGCTTATTACCCTAGTAGAATGGAAAATAACACATCAGAGAAATAAAATTATAATATTAAGTTAGTATGGAAGTCTAAATAATATTTCAGAATTAAGAGAAAACAGTCTGTACAGGTGAATTCAAAGGTAAGTCATGGAAAAAAACTAGAACTTAAGTAATCACCAGAATTAATAGGTAGAAGGAAGAGTTGAATATTAAATGCCTGCCCACTAACTGGATAAGTAAGGTAATAGCATTCATTGTGAGATCATAAAGCATTCCTCCACTAATGGTGAGGGCAGGACACTGTCACACCAACTCCAAAGTGGGCAGCCAAACTCAAGTGCAAATCAGCAAAGTCAAAAGCAAAGACTGTGAGAAATATGGAGACTTAGGTTTAGTCTTTCAAAAGTGCAGTGACTTTGCATCACATATCTCCACTCTGGTTTAACTGAACTACTGAACTCGCATCATGAATACCCAGTAGCAGGACAGTACAAATTGGAACACTCGAGCTTTTGTCCATTTTGGTCCTATTCATATCCACATATCCTTGTCAAGAAATGGAAGGACTACCTCAAAATTTTCATTAACACTTACAATTTCCAACACTAATAAAACTCTATTTTTAGAGATAATGAAAAAATTACAAAGCATTTTGCAGGATTTCTATCTCATTTTCAGCAACCTTGATAGCGACATGGTCTTTCTTCCGTGTTGGTCAAGAAGGTTGATGAAGAGAACAACCTTCATTACTAAGGAAAAACCTTGGAAGGATGCTGAATCAGATGGCACTTAAGGGTTTTATAACCCCAAAAACCTATGATTCTCTTATTTGTGAGTGATACTGTCAAGTAAGTATCAACTTAAATATGTCCAGAGTTTTGTATGCTATATGTCTACAGAGGGAGATAAATTCTGAAGCTGGTGTGACACATGAATGAGAAGGGACATCAGATGCACAGGCTGGGATTCAAACACTGTGTACATTTATGTACTCCTGTGAGAAAGTTAGTTGAAATCTTGGCCTCAGCTTCATCACATATAAATAAATTCTATTGTAATAGATTGTGGTGAGATAAAATGATATACCATATCAAATAACTTAACAATAATAGATGTTCCATATCTACACAGAGTCTGCCAAAAAATGTATGTACACTTCAGGAAAAGAAAAGTAGTATGATGTTTTTTCAGCAGATGGTGTTATCCTCATATGGGGGACCCTAGAGTATCTCATATATACCAGAAAACCCACTAACTACTCTGCTGGCCCTTAGAGAAGATATTAAAATACATGTGTAGCAATCTCAATGAACAAGGTTACACAAGCAACAGTTTGCCGTAATAACAAATGCTTCGAAGCTAATGGTCACCACTTTGAACACCTCTTTGTAGAGGCCAAAGCAACATGTATTAATCTCATAATGTCTCAATAAATTTAATGTTAAAAGTTTGTAGAAGTTTTTCTTTTCCTGAAGTATAGTATGTATACATTTTTGGGTCTCTCTATCTCTCTCTCTCTCTCTGTCTCTATCCCTCTCTGTCTCTCTCAGGATATATATATATATATATATATATCCTGCCTAACCAATCCCATAAAATGAATTGAACAATGGAGCAAGAGTCTTCAAAATAAAGTACATAGGAATTATCAAGTTTCTGATTGCTCATGAACATTGACATCCCAGTGGGGAACTGTCTTTAGTATGGCCCCAAACTTTATGCATGTAGCAAGAATTTTTATCAGATCATCTCTAGGAATTCCAAATTTTACTCTCTAATTCTTATATAATTTCTTCCTTTAAAGGGACTGCTGAATTATCCAAAGAAAATATGTCTTTTTGTATCAGAAAGCAGACTTCTTGACTTTTATTCCAAAACTCCTCTCCCAAATATAGTTATGAATGGCGGAGTTGAAGGCAATCTTGTCTGAGTGTATTCCTCCTATCTTCCTGTGCTGCATTCTTCAGTAGGAGGCAATCAGGAGTGGACTTTATCAGCCTTACCCATGAGGACAGGTTTTACAGGGAGAAACTGTCTTCTTGATGTGAGGAGAGTGGGAGAAGTCAACCAAACCCAGCCTTTTGACAGGGAGAAACTGAGGTCCCAAAAGCCAAGGAAATGGAAGCCCAAAGTCTGAAAAGCCTGAGGCTTAGCTGCAAAGAGGCATCAGGCACCTCGATTACAGTGGTTGGTGGAGACTATATTGGATAGAAAGCAGATCTGAAGCAGAGGAGGGGATAAGAGAGCAACTGCAGTAATGGTCCACAAACACTTAGGTGGCTGTGCTGCGCTGGATGAAAAGACCGTAGACCAGGGAAACAAACACAGTGATGATCATTTTTCTAGAAATGATTTTAAGACAGCTGTTAGCTCATAAACCATGTTACTTGTGAATGGGAAAATGGAGGTTTTTAAGTAGGGAAAGTGTGCAGATGAAGAACTTGGTTGGGTAGGGGCGTGAGGTTCCCTGGGACCATGAATGAACACAGCATGAAGGGAGATATCAGTGTGAATATTCCCAGTAATTCAAAGATCTTATGCTTATTGTGAGACTGGGTAGAAAGGGAAGTCAAAAAAAGGTTAAGGAAGATTTGTGTCCTAAAGAAAATCATTTCAAATGATTTCTCATATCCTCCTCTATGTGTTCAAACCAAATACTTTATGCTCTGTGGTCCTTGGCATGTGACAAGCTATTTTCATAGGTAGCAAAATAGCATTCCTTTTCTTTTTTTACAAATAAAAAAAAATAGAGATGTAACATTTAAATAATATTCTGCAAAGAGACATGGGATTTTTTTTTCAATGGCTGATTTAAATTAGAGTCATCTTGCTAAACCAAAAAAAAATAAAAATAAGTATCATGAAAATAAGAGTTTCCAATTTCACAACTTCCAACCCACACTTTGCTTCACCACCCTGGCTTCCTTTAGGTAATTCATCTGGGACAGATGGTGGTGAGTTAACAAGTCTAGACTGTGGGGGTATATAACTCCATTTGCATCTATATGATTATATGGAATAATTTTTCACTGAAATGGCACACATCATTGGGATGAGCTCCAGAACTTTACGACTTCTCTCTACTCAATTGAGTATGGCATGTGTACAATTCACTGTGGCCACTACAAAAATTCTACCACAGCTGGAATGGAGCGCAACAGCTGCTTTCCAGCACACAGCAACATGGCACGACAGTTTAGAATCATAAATGAAGAAGACAGCCTTCAATAGACACTGCAGGGGGAATTTAAATCAAGAGGAAGCAATTAGCTGAACTGGAATACAGCCAGGAAAACAAGACAAGAATCTTCCCCAACTTTGGGAAGGAAAGCACAGTTTGTGATACCGAACCGTGGTATTGGCCTGGGCTGACAGCCCAAGGTGCTAGAACAGCATTGCACTGTCCATAAGGTGATCCCACTCAGAAGGTAAAATAACTCCCTTATCTCTACCCAGAATGCCTTCATTTTCTCCACATAGTTGTCTTATCCAGGTATGCACCCAACCCCAGCCTTGTTTGGCTTATGAGATCTGACAAGAGCACACAGAGTGAAGAAGGAGGACTGCAACACTCTCTGACAGTGGTGACTTGGTTTATAATAGAAGCGGGCAGAATTATAGAGACCTTGTGCATTTGAACGCACAAGATTGGCCAGTTTTCATCACAAAATCTTCCGAGTCTCTCTGTGGCAGCTGGAGTGGAGACCAATGAGCTGATCTGGAAAATACGTCCTTTTTTCTAATGGCAGCCACCACATTGCATTCCTTTAATTACACCATGTCATGTCATGTTCCCCTGTGAAATGACACAGAGGAGCACACTGTGACCTGGGATAACTGTGATGAATTACATCTCGAAGAGAGGCTTGGTTTGAAAGGAGTCTGACGTGGGGAAGTAGATAGTTCTAGTGTGCCACATATCTATAGAGTCATGGATAATTTTTCAATTGCATGTTACAAATACTTAATGAAAATATTATGAACATGCCAATGGAGACTTCTTTGTTTTTATTGGTGAAGTGTTTTAATAATTTTATAGAAAAAAAAAACAATTGAAGTTAGTCAATAAATAAAAGCAGATATTTTCAAAAAGATTAACTTCCCATAATCAGAGTAGATGAAGGAACTGACATCAGAGAGTCTATTTTGTTTCATGAATTACAAACTAAAAAGATCATGAGAGAAAATAACAATTGCCTAGTCAGCCATTAGTTAGGGTTATTTATAATATGTTTCTTTGAAGTCTAAATAAGGCTAAACACAAACATCTCAACGTGACTTATATGATTACCACTAACCACATGAGACTACTTAAGAGTAAATCAATCAGAGCATAATATCCACCTGAGTTTTGATAGAATTTCCAAGAACACACAATGGGGAAAGAGCAGGCTCATCAAGAGATAGTTTTGTGCAAAGAATGAAATTGGATCTTTATCTTCCAATCTCTATAACAATGTCCTCAATCTCTATAACAATGAATTAAAGATGTAAGAATAAAAACTGAAATTGCAACAATTCCAGGGGGAAGATGGGGAAAGGATGATACTTTTCTTGATAATACTTTTATGGATACGACACTAAAAGTGCAAGGGACAAAAAGTAAACAATCAGGGCTGTATCAAAATAAAAAGGTTCTGTATGACAAAGGAACTAATTGGAAGAGTGAAAAGGCAACCTACAGAATGGCGGAAAGTATTTGCAAACTATGTCTGATAAGGGCTTAACTTCCAAAATATGTAAGAAATTCATACAACTCAAAAGCAAATAAAACAAAAAGAAAACTTGAAAACCAAAAATGAAACATAAAGGTTAATAACCCAATTTTCAAAAGGATCAAGGGCTTGAACTGACATTTTTCCAAAGAAGATATACCAATAAACAGATCTGTGGAAGATGCTTAAAGTCACTTGTAATGGGGGAAATGCTAATTAAAACCAGAATAAGAAAAGCATCTCATACTTGTTAGGGTGACTATTAACAAAAACGTGCTGGTGAAGATGTGGATAATTTAGTATGTTGGGATAGCATTGGTAGGGCTATAAAATAGTTAATTTGCTATAAATAATATACACTTTTCTCTAAACTTTAAACAGAACTATGTTATGATCTGGACATTCTAGCTTTTAAGCATTTGTACAAATGACTGAAATTAAGATCTAAAAGAAATATGAGAACTCCTGTGTTCATTACAACACTATTCACAGCAGCTAAAATGGAAAAACAAAATGAATGTCCATAGATAGATAAATATATTTTTAAATGTGGTGTAAACATACAAGGAAATATTATTCCTTTCAAAAGAAGTAATTCCTGTAGTATGTGACAATATAGATGAAACTTTAAGACATTATGCTAAGGAAAATAAGTCAATTATGGACAAATACTGAATGATTTCATTTACATGAAGTATTTAAGCCACACTCATAGGTTCAGGGAGTTGAACGGTGGGTGTCAGCAGCTGGGAAAAGGGGACAGTAGAATGTCGCTGTTCAGTCAGTATAAAATTTCAATTATGCAAGATAAATAAATTCTCAAAATCTGCTGTGCAATGTTGCATCTATAGTCAACAGAACAGTATTATATGTTTAAACATTTATTGAGAAGGTAGATTTCATGTTATGTTCTTACAAAAATAAAATTAAAAAATAAAATAATAAGCCAGTTAATAAAATTAGATGTTCAGTTCCTCAGATGCAGTAGCCACATTGCAGTGCTACACAGTCACTTTTGACAACCGGCTGTCATATTAGAAAGCAAGGACAGAGAATATTTCCTGAGAAAGAAAGGTCTAACGAGATTCTTGGATGAAAAGAGAAAAAAAAAGTTACAGGCACATTTCTGATTTCCATCAATGTTTTGGCTTGTAAAGTAAATATCTGAATGATTGAATGTATATTTTTTTTTCACTTTTTGTTCACATCTTTCCATAACCTAGGCAAAGCCCCTCTCCTTTTGCTGTGGTGGAATTGCATATTTATTTTCTCCTAGCCTGTTATTATTTTTAAATAGTGTGTTTTGCCATTAAAATGTGAAGAATGCAGTTTCCCCAGGAATCGGAATGAGCATGATTAATAAGTACAACTGTCCTTAGTTAGGATTTAGCTCCTATGTCTGCAACAGAATGGAAGCCTGTGGCCCGAAAGCCCCTTTGCTTGTCTTTATACAGCTGAAAACTCTGTAGTTAAGACGCACACTGATGTTTTAATTTGAGTCACACCATTCACAGTTCCATCTCTCATAACCACTAAATTATACTTTACAAAAATGCATAAACATTAGTTTATTTTTCTTACCCAAACAAAGAAACATGAATAACATACTTTTAAAAATTTATTTTTAAAATGTCTCTCCATGCAAAAGAAATATGTGTTTTAAAATCACGTCTAAGAACAAATAAAAACAATGTCAAATCTAAATTTCTTTCCAAATATTCATATTTACTCCTAATAAAACCTCAGAAACTATGATTTTGCATTTCACAGAAACAAAGATTTGCCTCTTTATAGCCATTACATTATCTGGTGACAGACTGAAAACTGAAAAACTGATAATTTAACATGGAAACGAAAGTTCTTTTAAGGTGGACTGAATTCCTATGTGGCTACCTTGAACCCCAGCTTAGAATTTCAGTTGAACAGAACTGAAAGCAGAAATAAACGGAAATTTCCTTCCTGAGCAGTGAGTAACCACCTGCTTCTGTCTTTAAAAGACAATATATTTTTTTTTCTTTGGGAGAAGACATGAGAGGTTTTAGACAAGAAGGGGATGCTGCTTCTCTCCTCAAACTCATTATTATCAATAATACTATTTTCTAATAAGCTGCAGCTAGCTTTTTAATAAACTAAACAAGTGTGAAAAACTACATGACTTACTGCACCTTTAGCATTTTGTAATTATGAGCTAGAAGCTGAGGTGGGTAAGGGTATTGTACCATAGCTGGAAAAAATAATCAGCACCTGCTTCTGAGATATGGTAGCTGACCAGAAAAGATACTGTGAGATAAAATGAGCAGATATAAAATATCATTTCTATGATTTTTAAAAATTCTTGTGTGTGAGAAGCATGGAACACAGGCTAGGTAGCCCTACAAAGGCACCATGATTCATTGTAGATACTTTGAGATTATGTGACTTTATATGAATTGTAGATTAGATAGTGATTCTTCAGATTTCTCTTAACCCTAGGAATTAGCATCCCTTTTTAAAAAGGGAACCTTGTAATAGTGAAGTGACAGAACTTAGTATTTTAGCTTATTTAATCTCCCACTATTAGCCTAGTATCTGTGGTCAAGTTATTTTATCTCTTTGAGATTCAGTCAATTCATAGACAAAATAATTGAAACATCAGGCCCTACATCCTAGCTCTAGAATTCTGTCAAGATATTATTTGCTAAATTGACCATCTCTGATACTGCTTCTCTGTCACTTCTTATTATTTAAGGAGACACTGTCACTCTACGTGTAGTTTCCAGTTCAAAAGTTTCTGCCCAGACTTAAACCAGTATGTGTCGCATAACAAGGACACTAGACGCATCCCCCAGCTCCTCCCACCAGCCCAGTGAGCCCCCTGCTGTGACCCTTGCTTCCTCACTGCTTCTGTGAGAGCATGTTTCTTTACATCAAAATAAAATTTAGCCTAATGACCCAATTTTCACAGAATAATGGACTGTTAAATTGCAGAAGGAATCTTAATTCTCTAACAAAATAAACTCATTTCAAAATAAAATAACCTGAAACCCAGAAAAGTGTAATGACTACTGAAATTCCTCAAACACATTAAAGATAGACCCACATTAAATGGAACCTCCCAGGCCGGTGGGATGGCTCAGCGGCATAAGCGCCTGCCTGGCAACCGTGAGGTCCTGAGTTCGACTCCCGGAACCCACATATGAAAAAAGGGCCGGTGATATCGCTCAGCGGCATGGGCGCCTGCTGGCACGCGAGGCCCTGAGGTCGACTCCCAGTACCCACATAAAAAGGAAAAAAAGGGCCGGTGATATCTCTCAGCCGTAGGATCACCTGCTGGCAAGCGCAAGGTCTTTAGTTCGACCCCTGGTAACCACATAAAAAAATAAAATAAAATAAAATAAAATAAAATAAAATAAAATAAAATAAAATAAAATAAAAAATAAATGTAACCTTCCAATTTCTGTCCAATATTTCTTAGAATATTTTTATCCATTTCCTCTACCCTTAACACATTCCCAATTTTACTTATGTCCATAGGATCATCTAATAGGTAAAATCTCCTCAAAGCATACTCTGAATTTATTAATTCATTCAGTTATAATGTTAGGATTCCTTACCAAATGTGTCATCACTATGTGAATTTATATACAGAGAGACTGTTAATTAATTTACGTCTTGGTAAGAGTATTGGTCATTAGACCACAATCAATTATATTACTGCTAGGAATACTTTTAAATATTGTTATTCTGTTAGGCCTACATATTAGAGCTAACATGCACTAGGCTGCGCATGATTTAAGGGTACCTCAGTTCATACAGGTGACTATTATACCTGAGGTGATAGTCTTGATTTCCTTTCCAGCTTCTTGCACATAGTGCTCTCTTTTCAGTGGAAAGGTGACTGTGCTAAGCAAACGCCTGAATATATTAATTAAAAAAATGAATTTTTGAGTCAGGTGTATGCCTAAAATAATTTATTTTTTCCTAATATTAAAAATATTTATGTATGCTCTCCAAAACTTACTCTTATAAATAACTTCCAACATTTTGAAGGGGTCAGGTAATCAAGATTTCTTATAGGCTGTATTATAATAACGTTCATACAAGCGTGTCTTTCCTATTACACTATGGTATATTCATAGTTATAGAATAGATTTTACTTAACATTTTTATATGTGTAACTATTAAGAACGGTCCTAGTCTTGGCCTTCTGCAGAATCCCCACATGGCCATCTTCAGATATGATTCTGACAAGTCAAGGAATCTAATACTAGACTATCTGAAAAAGACTATGAGCAGGAGAAAGAAAAATCATATTGAAATCAAACAATACCAGTGTTTAAGACCAGTGGAGTAGGTGTGCTGATGTAAATTTTAAATATCTGTTATTAAAATCCATTTTATAAAGTAGATTTTATACATTGAAAATGTTGCCATTGACAAATATCAAGGAGCTGAACAAATCATAGAAAGTTTTTTGAATGTATCAATAATATTGAGAGAAAAATCAAAATTTTTGGTCAAAAAATTATAAACAAGGTCTAGTGTGCTGATATTTGAGGAAGGCTGCAATATTCTGATTCATGTTATCTAGAGATTTTAGAATTAAGACATGGTGAGAATAAAAGACCATACAGCAGAAAAATTGAATGTGAGGTATCATCTGTTCCATGTAATTTCCAAATCTCCAAGGAAATATATTTTCATTGGTAACGAAAGAGACAATGCAACTTTTAGGAAATAGGACAGTGATAATGCTTGTCTATATCCACTGTATTTCCAGACTAAAGAAAAGTACATGTATGTATACATGCATACATATAAAATAAAAGTGTTTAAATTAATAAAATAGTATCAGAGAATACTATGATTTTAATATATTAAAATATGAAATATATAAAATTTTAACTGATAATATGTAGTAATAAGCTTACCAACACATGGGTCAGGAATTCACATTTATACAACTCACATGGAAAACAAAGGAGTGAATGAAATTGTCCCATGGTTGGTAGGATGTATTATACTCTGAAAAAACAAAATAAATTTCTGTGAAAAACGTCTTTAATTCAAACCAATTTCTACATAAGATATTTAGTTAAATATTTATTTTTGAAGAAAGCAAAACAAAGAAATAAACTGGACCCAAGAATAGAGTATATATTTACTTTCCTAACAACCTCTGAAATTGTAGGTCTATAAAATGGATTTTGTGAAAATATTTTGTTAAAATAAAATTTTGTCAAAATTACAATTAAAGAATAGGAGACTACCAAAAGTAATTGGTAAAAAAAATACTAAGAAATGATAAACATAATAATTTTTCTTAAATTCTAGATGTCAAAATAGCAAACTAGACACTATTAAAGAGAGAAATAGGAAAAAGGATGGTGAATTATATCTAATTATCATGAAAAATACAATCCAGATATATAAGAGGAGCAAAAACACAAAATAAGATTAAGATTCAGAGAATAGGATGAAAGGGACTACAATGCCTAAACATAGCTCCAGAAAAAGAGTAGTGTGGGGAGGAAGGTGTGAATCAATATTCAGGGAGATCATCACAGAATTTTTATGAACAGAAGGAATACATGAATTCTTGACATGGAGATTACATCCTACATCTAACTGTCATTCTTAGTCTCAGAATCCAGAGGCAAAGAGTGATCTAAATTAGTCAGAAAGAAAAGAACTGTTACATACTGATAAATGGTTCTACAGTAGCAGCTTCATCCTTAGTCAGTAAAGAATAGATTATTTTAAGATTTCTTCATTAAATACCTGCAGGAGAAAAAAGGAAAGAGAACAGAAATCTTTGAAATTTCTGTTGAGTTACCCAGAGGGGTACCCAGTTACCCCATAGTCTTTCTTGGATCCATCAGTAAATTGAGGTTTCTGGTAAACTGGTATTATGAAATCTGGAGAGACATATACATCCAGAAAGTAATAGGAAAAATCAGCATACCTGGAGCAAAAGTCCTAAAGACATAAACTGGTTAAATTTGTACCAAAAACTGGCCATTCTAACAAAAACCTGGATAGACAGGTAAGTGTAGGTACACTCAAATCTTAATTTTGATGAACTGCGTGAGGCACAGTATATGCCAGCTTGAAAATGAGAAACTTCTGGGGATTCAGTCTTTGAGGGTCACCTATACATTTTTTCTCTGTAACCCCACCAGGTTCTCATGATGTAGAACCAAGAAAGATCCCCTTGATTTTTTCACAGAGGGAGAAAAATATCCATTATAAAATTTGTCCATACTGTCCTGTATAACAAAGGCTTCCTTTTTAAGAGAAAAGAATACCACATTTTTATCCTACTCTGGTGGAAATTTATCTGAACCCTAGTCCTTTTAGCTTTCCTATATCACCTAAGGGGGAAAACACAGCTAAGAAATAATGGAAAATATAGTGTTCCAGTCCACTGGTCCATTAAAAGACTGAGACTTGGTCATAAGATTATAGACTAAGATGTCCTTTTCACTTACCAGAACATACAAACAGAGACCCAGGGTTAATATTCAAAAGCTGCGAGACAAGATTTTGTTTGAATTATAGTCCCAAAACAATAAGAGAAACAAATATATAGAGAGAAAAGATAAAAAAACACAAGACACATAAAATTGAAGTTCCTGGTAGAGTCTAGTCTAAACATAGCCCAACTCAGAGACACATTATCATAATACTTCAAACTAAAGGTTTACTTCAGATTCACTAAATGCACCACATCTGTTTTCTTTCAACAAAAAAAAAATTAAGAAATGAAAGAGAAAATGCTGTCTGAAGAGATGAAGCAAGTATAAAAACGAAATTTAGACATGATACAGATTTTGGAACTATTCAACTGTGAATTTTTTACACTATAATTAATAGGTTTAGAAGTCTAAAAGAAAAATTACTAAACATACAATACCATACAAAATAAAAGGAAAGGGATAGAAACTCTAGGAAAGAATCAAAGGAAAGAGTAATAAAGAAAAAATACTATAAGACAATGAAGAATGCCAATAATGGGCTCATTAGTAACTGGCTCATTAGTAACAAAACAACATGTCCAAGAACTATGGGGGAATTTCAAAACATAGAATATGCATAATTGAGATAGTTAAAGAAGAGGAAGAAAAGAACTGAGCAGGAGAAATGTTAATAGTAAAAATTCTTCGGGGCCGGTGAGATGGCTCAGTGGCTTAAACGCCTGCCCAGCAAGCGCGAGGGCCTGAGTTCGACTCCCGGAACCCACATACGAAAAAGGGGCCGGTGATATCGCTCAGCGGCACGGGCACCTGCTGCCGTGCGAGGTCCTGAGGTCGACCCCCTGGTACCCACAAAAAAAAAAAAAAATTCTTAACACTGCAAGATGCATGACAGACACCTATTTTTTCAACTTAGTCCATGTTTGTAGTGTCATTATTTTACAAAGATTTTAGCATAATAAATAAATTTTGGATAATATATATCAAAATTGTACACATAAATATATCATATTCAAATTGTAGAAAAACAAAGAGAAAACCTTTAAAGAAACCAGATTGGGGAAAAATGTATTTACTACTGAAGAAAATGGTTAAGAATTGCAACAGGCTTCATATCAAATACCATGAAAACAAAAAGAGCAGAATAAATTATGTAAAGGGTAAAAGCAAAAATTTATTACCTAGAGGTGTATATCAAATAAATTTATTTTAAATAAATTTATTCTTCAAAATTGAAACAGAAATACTTTTTCCAAAAAATATAATACTCAGTGAAATCCATCACCAGTGAGGTAGGATAAAAGAATTAAAGATACATAGAAAAGAAACAAGGAAAATTAGGATGTTAAAATTGTACTTTTGGAGAAAAATTGTAGCTTCAAGACCCAAAAATTATTCAATTTTCCTCCCATCCAGGAAAAAAGTCCTAAAAACTAAAAAAAAAAAAAAAAAGCCTGTACACTGGGCTCTGGGCCTGTATGTTTCACCTGTAAAGTACGCTCCTTCCAGCCCCCATCCTACCTGTAAATTGTGCTGTCTCCTTCCAACTCCCGTTCTCAGGAAGGTGTTTCTCAGTTTCAAACACATGTAAATGGCTTGTATTTAACGTAGTCCACCAAATGGACAAAATTCACCAGACACTAGAATATGCATCTGAGATAACCCATATTAGCAATAACACCAGACCCCAATAAAATATATCCAGCTCCAGGCTACGAGATGCTTCTCCCTCTCTTGCGGGCCTGCACTGTGTTTCTCTGAATGTGTACTTTATTTTTATTTTTATTTATTTTTTTTTGTGGGTACCGGGGGGTCGACCTCAGGACCTCGCGCACCAGCAGGCGCCCGTGCCTCTGAGCGATATCACCGGTCCCTTTTTCGTATGTGGGATCCGGGAGTCGAACTCGGGCCCTCGCGCTTGCAAGGCAGGCGCTTATGCCGCTGAGCCATCTCACCGGCCCCCCTCTGAATGTGTACTTTAAAAACGCTGCCTTAAAAAAAATCGCTTTAAGCCTCTTACTGCTGCTTCCTGAAGATTCTTTTTCTGTGATGGAAGTTGTCAAACCCATATCCTGCTCTGTGCATGGGATGAGGCAAGGCTCCCCACCTATACTTTGGGGACCTTCTTGGACTCTGCAGTGATAACTAGTATCACTGTCCTGCAGGAAAGACTAGAAGAAGCTCTTCAAAAAAGGAAAATGGTATTGATTCTAATCTGAGATCTCCATAAAAACAGAACTATCAGGGAAGAATTTATGGACATAATATTTTAAATTTTTCTTATCAAGCATCGAGCTAATAGATCTAATAGATATATTTATTTAAAATAATAATAGTAGCAATATATTTGTGTAACTATAACGTGAGCATATATGAAATGGATGATGATAGTGTCTCTCATGGTTTCTCTTGATTGTAAGCTGGAGTAGACTAAAAGATAAATAGGAAACTAGTAAAGCACACTTTTGTGTGTTTCCATGGGGGTGTCTCCAGAGGTGATTAGCATGTGTATTTGGAAACTAAGAGGGAAACACATACCATCATTTTGGGTAGCACCATCTGTTATGATTTAGATCAAGAACCTCCAAAACTCTCATGTTCTAAGAGGCAAGATCTTGGGACAGTGACAGGATCATAGAGGGGCTGAATGTGATGTTAGGAGGTGGGGTCTCATAAGAAGAGGCAGGTCACTGGGACTGTGATGTGGAAGGATGTACCCGCCCACCCTCCCCCTCTCACCTTCTGCTTTCTGGCTGCTTTGACATGAGCAACTATCCTCCACCCAAGCCCTTCCCCATGCCATTTTTGCCATGGAGCCAGCCGATGATGGACTGAAAACATAAGCCAAATATACCTCTTCTCCTTTAAGTTGCTGTGTCAACTGTTCGTCTACACACTATCCAATGAGCTTGAAGCCCAAATGGAACAAAAAGGGTGAGAAAGAGGAAGTTAGAAAGAGTCCTGCGCTTGCAAGCTGGACTCTGCTTGGGAAGAGGAATCTTTTGATGCTGCCATCATCTGTGGAGATGACTCTACTTCTTCTCCCTTCTAGGATGAACTTATGCCAGCAACTCTCCAATACCTTCCAAACCTATAGACTCACATTGGAATTACATCCATTGTCCCTCTGGTTTTGAGATTTCCAACTTCTTAGAATGAGCAACTATTGGATCTTCTGGCTCTCCATATTGCAGACTATTATTGTGGACTATCTGGCCTCTGATCCTGTAAACAATCTAATAATCCCCTTTGATAATCCTGTGTTCAATCAATTCTGTTCCTTTAGAAAACACTAGAGCCAAGAGTGTCATAAAGGACATGATAGAGAAATTGGGAATAAACTGTTAAAAGATATCTATAAATAAATAATAGAACACTGATCATCCACATATAAGACAGAACTTGCAATATTTGCTGTGTCTGGCTTTTAGATATACATTTCACTTAATACAATGATCCCAGTACCATCCATTTTGCTGCAAATAATAAGATACCGTTCTCTTTTATTGCTGAATAATATTCATTGTGTATATATGCCACTTTTTCCTTATCTATTCAACTCTTGATGGGCATCTAGGCTGATCAACTTCCCTATTTTAGGACTTGTGAATAATGTAACAATAAACATAGGCATACAGGTGTCTCTGGTATTCTGATATCACTTCTGAATATGTACCTAGAAATAGGATAACCAGATTATATACATATCTAATTTTAGGTTTTGAGGAATATCCAGATGGTTCTCCAAGAACTTATTATATATCTATATCCGTATCTGTGTCTGTGTCTATATCTGTATTTGTATCTGTAGCTATTCAGATAACTACAGATACAAATACAGATATAAAAACAGGATATGCATACTGATAAAATCAGGATATATATATTATATGTATAATATTTTTATAAATATATTTTATCAGTAAACAGGCCCTATAGGTCAGGTCATATTTTTATTGAAATAACACTCTGTACCTCCTGAATATTTAAAAATATTACATGATCATAAAACAATTTTTAAATTTGTCAAGGAATTGGAATGCTAAATACTGTAATTTGATCATTACTCATTATGTACATGTATTATACTACACCTTATAAAATGTACAAGTCAAATAATAATTCATAAAGAACAATATAAACAAATAAAAAAGAGTACAGTGAACATCTTTTCCACCAATTTGATAATAGATGAAAATGGATTAGTTCCTTGAAAAACATAAACTGCCAAAACCTAAACAATAGAAATGGGTCTTCTAAGGACTGTATATATTATAGAAATTGAGTAATAATCTTCCGAAAAGCAAAGCACCAAATATTTAGTCAACTGATATGAAAACATGTATGTTTGTAAAAACCTGAATGTGATAGTTCATAAGTTTTACTCATGCCAGCTAAAAACTGGAAGCAAGCAAGTTGTATGAATTTGATGAAAGATAAACCAGCTATGATACATTTATATAACAAAATATTATCCAACAATAAAAGGAAAAGGAGAAAAAACTACGACTCTTTAAGCCATAAAAATACATGGTTAAATCTTAAATGCATATCACTAACTAAAAGAAGGCAACGTGATGGTATACCATATGCTTCCAAGACCAGCATGTGACAGGGGACGTGGGAAGGTTGAGAGGGTGGAATAGGTGAAGTGCGGGTGATGTTTGAGGGCAATGAAACTATTTTGTGTGATATCGTAATTTTGGATACATGACACTATGCATTTGTCAAAAGCTGCCATACTTCACAGCATAGAGACTGAAACTTAATGTATGCAAATTTAAAAAACAATCATTTAGGCAGTGGGTGCTCTCAGGATAGAATGCATAATGTGACAACACAATCTAACTGTATGAAAAATATATGAAACAACTTCATTGAAAGAGGTTAAATTGCCAGTCTAAACAATTATGGGAAAAAAGTGAATTTTATTACACTAAAGGCAAAAAAGTATGTACTAACTCCCATGTTTAAGTTAATAAAGTGTGTTCTCATGGGAATACAGGTTATCTCTTGTATCCCCAGGCTATATGTATATATATATATGGTTTGAACAATTATGTAAATACATAGTAGGTTGTGGGAACCAGAATTGTATCTTTTGGAGTGCGGCTTTATTTATAGACGAAGAGTGCAAGCTTGAAGATTTCATGTGTTAGTTGCACCTTCATACATTTTCCTTCCCCAAACCCATAACCCCAGTGTAATCACGAGAGATATATGAATCAGCTATAAACAGAAGGATGTTCTACAAACACCTGACTAGTACTTCTCAAAAACTCTAAAAATAAGGAAAGTCTGAGACACTGTTACAACTAGGACAGGACAACTAAATGTAGTGATTATGGAATATCAGATGTGATCCTGGAACAAAAAGGATATTAGGCAATACCAAGAAAATCTGAATAAACCATGGATATCTAACAATAATATATCAATGTTGCTTCGTTAATTGTAACAAACGTGCCATACTAATGCCTATAATATGAGAAACTTTGTTAATGAGCATTTGGGAAATTTAAAATATCCTTGGAACTTTTCCAAACATCCAAGTTTGCTCTAAAAATACTGTTTTGAAATCAGTTGTAGTTACTACACCGATACAGAAAATTATAATGATATTTTTATTTGAAATCTAGATTGCATAAAGCCCATTTCTCCATTTATCTAGAACATAGTATTTCAAACATGTTTGAAAGTACTGTAAAAGGTTGACAAAGTTGTATTAGTTGAGTTCCAAAAAAAAAAAAAATTATAGACGTTCAGAGACAAAAAAGGAAATTATAAACTAGTGTTAGCTAAAATAAATCTATAACAATGATTTTGTTATCAAAAAATGTGTTTCAGAGTAATTAATACTACTAGAGGTAATGAAAATAATGTAATAATAATAGATCTAGTAAGTGATAGGGACACAAATGTAATACATGTTTGCATAACTGATGAGTACACTTCAAAATATATGAAGTAAAATCTGAATAAACTTCAAAAAGAAATAGACAAATGTACAATCATAGTGAAATTTTAGTACCCTTATGTCGGTAATTAGCAGGAAGTCAACAAATATATATAAATATATATTTTTTACATTTTTACATTTATGCATTTTACATATATATGTATATATATATATATATATATATATATATATATCTTTTACATTTCAACACTACCTTCCAATGTATCAAATCAAATATAATAGAAATTTCCACCCAACACCCAAATATACATTCTTTCCAAATACACACAGAACACTTTAGATATTATACTGAGGCATAAAAAATGTCTCAACACATTCGAGTAATTCAAAGCGTACATAATATGTTGTCCAATCAAGGTGTAATTAAAAATAACATGTTTGTCTGAAATATTTCCAAATAGCAGAATACTATGTGATATGATTTCAAATAACCTAAAGTAAACAAAAAATTAAAATTAGTATTTTGCTCTAAATGAAAACTCAATTACAACATCTCAAATTTGGATGAATTCACTAGAGCATTACTTTGGAGAAAATTTAGACCAGCTGAAAATCATAGTAAACAAATACATAAATAAATCCTCACGCCTATGACCCAAGCTTCCACCTTAAGAGCACAGAAAAAGATAAACTATTTTTGTATCTTTCACATTTTTAATTTATTTTTTAAACACAAAATATTAAAATATATACATTTTACTATGGTCCCATGTAATGTTTTGACACCTGTATGTATTGTGTAATTGGTTAATCAGGTTATACATTAATCAGGTTAAACATATCTTCCCTCGCAAATATTTATCATTTCTTTATGGTGAAAACATTCAAAATAATTTTTCTATCTTTTTCCAATTTACAGTACATAATAAAGGAATAAAATCTACAAATGTGCAAATCTATGAAACAAGCAGCAACAAATCAAAGCTGGTTCTTTGAGAGAATGTCGATGCAATATGAAAAAAAAATTGAGTGACTTTGCTAAGTCAGACTTATTGAAGAGAAGAGAGAGAGAGAATATGACCTACCAATATCAGGAATGAGAAAGCAGCATCACTACAAATTCTGCAAATATTTAAAGAATCTTACAGAGCTATTATAAGCAGCCTCATGCCTATAAATTAAATAAACTCGAAGTTGAAAAATTTCTTAAGAGTCACAAGCTTTCAAAGATTTTTGAAGCATAAAGAGATAAAAGAATCCTCCTATATCTAGTAAAAATGTTAAATTCATTATTTAAAACTTCCTCACAAAACATAAAACAAAATCACCAACACAGTGCTGGTCCCAATGACTGCACTAGTGAATTCTACAATTTATTTATTTACGAAGAGTTGATACTGAATTACCAGAAAGCCTTTCAAAAGAAAATGGAGAGTGACAGGATTTCCCATCTCCTTTTATGATACCAGAAATGCTGAGTGTGTGTGTTTTTTTAGTTTTTAATTTTTATTAATAGATATTTACAGTACATAATGATTATATGTATTGTGGAGGAGTGGTACATGCACATAACATATCTCAATTCTTTTTTTCCCCTCCACCCTCCTTTTTTGCCAGCAGCAGATTCATATATTTATCTTATAAATCCTTATAAATTTAATTACCAAACATTCAGATTAACATTCAGACCAACAAGCCAAAAAAACCTGTAAAACACATAAGACAATTACACTAAATACTTTGTTAAAAAAAAAAAGAGGCAAAGAGCTTATGAAGAAAGAAAGAAAAATACTATATATGAATATCCCTTACAAACTTAAATGCAAAGATTACAAAAACCTTATAAAAATCTTTCAATATATTGGAATATTTTACGAGGAACTGTGTAGTTTATTCTAAGAATTGATGGTTAATTTAATATTTGAAAATAAAACATTTAATTCACTTAATCAAAAAGCAAGCATGAATATGTCAAAAAACACATTCAACAGATTCCAATTTTAGAAAAACACTCTCAGGAAACTAGGAATAGAAAGAAACGTCTTCAATCTGATGTAAGATGTCTATGAAAACTCTCACACTTAAGACAAATAGTTTTCTTTTGCAATAAACATATAGTGCAAAACAAAACAACACTGAGATTCCATTTTACTCTGGAAAGAACGGCTATTGTCAAGAACTCAAGGAACAGCAAATAGTTGCAAGGTTGTGGGGCAAAAGGAAACTTTCTACATTGTTGGTGGAAATATAAAGTAGAACAACCACTATGGAGATAACTCACAGAGCTAAATATAGAAATTCCACTTGACTCAGCTATTTGTTTTCTGGTATCTTCTCAAAAGAATTAAAGAATATTACAGTGATATATGTATATTGATGTTTATAGCAGCACACCTCACATTATATCTTGGAAATGGCTTATATATCCATCAACAGACAAATTAATAAAAAAAAATTTGGTAGATATACACAATAGAGTACTATTCTACCATAAGGTAGGACAAATTTGAATCATTTGGAGAAAAATGGATAAACCTTAAGACGATAAAACTAAGTGAGATGAATCAGACACAGAAGGTATAATATCTTATGGTTTCTCTTGTATAATAAACACAATATATAAATGATTTAAAGAGCAAAATGAAAATGAGATAGTAGGAAATAGAGTAGACCTTTTGAAGATGGGAAGGGGATCTAAGAATGGTGAGAGAGGGGAAGGAATGAAGGGGAAGAAGAAGTAAAAATGATAAAAATTCAATATGCATTTGTACAAACTCCTCACAAAGAATGTATTCATTATACATCACAGATATATATGAACATAAATAAATACATAAATAGCATAGGGAGAATATAAGAAAGCTATAATGTCACTTTTCAGAACCTCTATTCTACATTGTATTAAAGATTCTAACCAGTGGAATCACTCAAGAAAAATGAATAAAACTCATTCAGATTAAAATAGAAAAGTTGACACTTTTTATTTGTAGATTTCATACTAAATATTCAGAAAGCCTATTAAAATACAAAATGATATTCAACTAATATCTGTTTAATAAGATTGTCATATATAGAATTCATACTCAAAATCAGTTTTATTTTTATATACCTGCAACAAAGATTAGGAAATTTAATTTAATAAATTACCACTTATTGTGCCATCAAAAATGTGTAATAGTTATGGAAGAATCTGACAAAAGAAATGCAAAATCTACATGCTAAAACTGCAAAAGATAGCGGAGCAACATTAAAGAACTAGTAAAAAACAAAAAGGAATATGCACTGTTCTTGATTTGGAAAATTGCAAAATCAATTTTCTACAAATTGATATAGAGATTCAACATAACTCAGATTAAAATCCCAACTGGATTTTTTTAGTCATTGGCAAACTAAACCGAATTTATATAATTGCAAATTATGTAGAATTGCTAAAATAACTTCAAAATGAATAATAAATTTAGAATGCTAAATGACTGGAATTGAAGACTTACAAGGTCATACCTTGGTATTTGACTGCTCTTAAACTCCTTGAAACTCATTTATTTTTATTTTTATTTTTTTATATGGATACCGGGAGTCAACCTCAGGACCTCTCACTTGCCAGCAGGCGCTTGTGCCACTGAGCGATATCACTGGTCCTTTTTTTTCCTTTATGTGGGTACTGGGACTTGAACTCAGGATCTTGCACTTGCCAGGCAGGAGCTTATGCCACTGAGCTATCTCACCGGCCCCTCATGTTCTTTTGATAAAAAAATTTTGTCAAAGTGCTGGTCATTTCTTTGGTAGCTAATATGCTAGCTAGAATTTTTCAGTGTAGTTTGCCTCGTGACTTGACACGCCTTTCAGCCAAGAAAATTTGTTTGTAAACCTATTATTATAAAGGAATTATAGTGTTGGTGAATAGATAGACATATTTAATAATCAAAACAGAGTATAGAATTATACCCACAAATTATATAGATAACTTATTTCTGGTAAAAGCCAACAATAATTCAGTAGAGGAAGCTTAGTCTTTTTATTTATTTATTTTTTGTTTGTGGGTACCGGGAGTCGACCTCAGGACCTCGTGCACCAGCAGGCGCCCATGCCGCTGAGCAATATCACTGGCCCTTTTTTCGTATGTGGGATCCAGGAGTCGAATTCAGGCCCTCGCGCTTGCCAGGCAGGCGCTTATGCCGCTGAGCCATCTCACCGGCCCAGAAGCTTAGTCTTTTTAACAAGTTGTTCTGGAAAATTGGATATTTTACTCAAAGATACTAACTTTGGTCCATATCTCACAACAAAATTAACCATAGAGCTAACTTTAAAACCATTATAGGATTGGGGAAATACATCCTAGATTCAATATTCTAAAGTGTAATATATTTTAGAAACTTTTAACTGAACTTGGTCAAAATTAAAAGCACAGGATTTTTGATAGATGATGGTGAAAAACAAACAAATAGAAAAGACAATTTTCTCTGGGAAAGAAACGCTTGTAAAGCATATTTCTGATAAATGATTTTTGTTAGTATACATGTAGAACTATGTATTAAAACTCAGTAATAAAAATGTAAAAAACAAAGAAAATCACCAGACTGAAGTATAGGCAAATCATTTGAACACAAATGTCACCAAATAAGTATAGATATCAAACACATACAAGAAAAAAATACTTACTGCCACTTGTCAATAGAAAAAAATCAGTTTAAAACCACAGTAAAGAAAACACCATACACCTATTAGAATTTTTAAAATTAAAGAAAATTTGAACACATAGCAGAATTAAGACTCTCTTATGCTGCAGTGGGATTGAATATAAAAAGATGTCATGACGTTAGAAACAGGCATTTTTTAAGAGTTTGACATGCACCTATCATATAACAGTGAAATTTGACTCCTACATATTTACCAAGGATAAATGATGGAAGTGCATGTCCGCACAGAGATTTTTATGTGGCTATTAATGTAAATTTTTTTTTGTGGGTACCAGGGGGTCGACCTCAGGACCTCGCGCGCCAGCAGGCGCCCGTGCCGCTGAGCGATATCACCGGCCCCTTTTTTGTATGTGGGTTCCGGGAGTCGAACTCGGGCCCTCACGCTTGCCGGGCAGGCGCTTACGTCGCTGAGCCATCTCACCGGCCCAATATAAAATTTATTTGTAATAGCCAGAACTGAAACAATTGAAACGTTCTTCTAAAGATGAGTGATTAACAAATTGTGTTATATCAAATATGGTGTAATAACTACTCTAGAATAAGAAAGAATGAGCCAATGTACAGGAAACTACACAGATAAATCTCAAAATTATTGTGCTGAATGAAAAAAGCTAAATAAAAAATACCTACCTAGACCAGTTCTTCCTTGGGTAACAAATGTGCGCGGTGGGTTGAGAAGGAACAATTTCATTAAGACACAAGGAAATTTAAGGGAGTGATGAATCTTAATTGTGGTGATGATTTTAGATGTGCACACATATTTTAAAACTTAGTAAATTGTACACTTTAAATGGGGCAGCTTATATGCCAGTTATACACATACAGCTGTTAAAAACAAATACCTCTCAAATTATTTGAAAATCTGCTGTCATCCCTGCTCAAAGAAGGAAAAGTCGAAGAATGTCCAAAAGCATTTCTAATGAAAATCTCAAAGAAAAATTGATTTATTTAATGTATAATATCATTATATGACAATTATTATACGTCACTCTTTCAAGCTATAAAATATTATACAATGTGAATTTCATTCTTATCAAAGATAAAATTTATTTATTTTGTCATCTTTATTTTATATATGAGGAAATTAAAGTACAGAGAAGTTAAATAACTGGCTAAAGGTTAACTAACAAACCAATCAGCGGTAGTTTCAACATAGGAACTAAAAACAGAACTTCAGAATTCATCTATTCAACCACTGTAAAATACATCTTCCCTCACAGAATTAAACTAAACATTGAAGTATCCTCTAACATTCTCATAGTTGCCAATTTGTGTATGTACTAGAGATATAAGGTTGTTTTAAAAGTAGAAAATCTAGTAATGAAATTAAACATTTATTAGATTAAAGGAAGAAAAAATACTACATGAATATCTTAAATGCAGTAAAATGTTTAATAATATTCAACTATCCTTCTTGGCTTGATAATCAACTTTTCACAAATATTTTGCTGATGAAAACTGTCAACCAAAACTTTAGTAAGAGGGCCAGTGAGATAGCTCAGCAGTGTAAGTGCCTGCCTGGCAAGCGCGAGGGCCCGAGTTCGACTCCCAGAACCCACATACGAAAAAAGGGCTGGTGATATTGCTCAGTGACACAGGCACCTGCTGGCGTGCGAGGTCCTGAGGTCGACCCCTGGTACCCACAAAAAAAAAAATTAGAAGAAATATTATAATTAATGATTAAACTTATTTTAAGATTATCGTCAAATTTAGAAGCAAAAAGAATCCCCACTCTTCATATTTTCATTTTATGTAGTACTAGGATCTTTGGCCACTGCAGCCACTAGAAAATTAAAGAGTTAAATAATCAGAAATGTAGAAAGAAAATTGTCCTTAAGATTGTTTATGCAGGGGCCGGTGAGACGGCTCAGCGGCTTAAGCGCCTGCCTTGCAAGCGCGAAGGCCCGAGTTCGACTCCCGGAACCCACATACGAAAAAGGGGCCGGTGATATCGCTCAGCGGCACGGGTGCCTGTTGGCGCGCGAGGTCCTGAGGTCGTCCCCCCGGTACCCACAAAAAAAAAAAAAAAAAAAAAAAAAAAAAAAAAGATTGTTTATGCAGAAAATCTAAGACAATCAATAGATACACTATTAGAATTAATAAAGGAGTTCATCAAGTCTGCCTGTTTCTGACTTGGTATATAAAAATCAATGTCCTTCACATATACCAACAATTAGAAAATATAATTTTAAAATGATACATTTTAAAATCAAAAGAATAATTTTTAAAGTAACTGACTAATCTTATCAAACATAATCAGAGTTTCATGAGAAAATTATATAAGATGATTGAAGAAAATGTACATTATAACAGTTTTTCTCTAAACAATGTGTATTGAAGGACTTCCTAAAGAAATACAACCTTGTTGTAAGTTTGTCATAAAATTCACTTGACAGAACCAAGATCTTTGAACATTCATGACAACTGTGAAAAGCAAATTTGTGGGGCCAGTGTGATGGCTCAGCAGCGTAAGCGCCTGCCTGGCAAGCACGAGGACCCAAGTTCGACTCCCGGAACCCACATACGAGAAAGGGGCCGGTGATATCGTTCAGCGGCACAGGCGCCTGCTGGTGCGCGAGGTCCTGAGGTTGACCCCCGGTACCCACAAAAAAAAAAAGAAAAAGTAAATTTGTTAGTAGATATCAACATTTAAAATAATATATTTGATTTTATCAGAACTCTTTTCTGTTCATTTAAATATATAAATATGCAAAAACACACATGCACACAAATGATTTTTGTATCAATATAAAAATATAAATAAAATAAATTGGCTAAAGTATGATTAAATTGTTTTCCCACTTAACATCTGAATCTTATGAAACATGTCATTAATATCTATATTTCTCTTTAAAATAACATCATCTGTATTGTACAGAAGACCGTGATTCTCACTGTCTTAAAACATGCTTCAGTATTACCTATCGGACTTTCATTCAAATTACTGATATTCTCTAAACTTTAATGTGAGTACCGTGTTAATCTTAAAAGATGGTGACAACTTTACATATTCAGTAAACTATGGAGACCCACAGTCTTTCTTCACAGGTTTCTTAAATAATACATTGATTAAAACTTTGAGGAAGTGTGATTATTTTTTCTCATGACACTGGAAGACAATGCCTCAGCAAGCACTTAGAACATTTTCTGTCACAATTGCCCTCTGGCAGATTTATTTTAAGATATCATCAATTGTAAGATGTATTCCAATTATGAAGATGCCAAGAGATGGGAACATATTAGCATATTATGAGTTAAATTGGAGTGTGATTTGGAATAATGAGAAATAACAGAACAAGATAGTGGCTCTGTAGATGCTAAGACCAAAGACATATATGTATAAAAAGTTAAAGTTTCATTCTCATTAGCATTGGGGAATGGATATGTACTATCTAAAAACTGAATGCATGTGTGCATATGTAATTATTGCTGCACAGTCTAGAATAATAAATATTGAATTGAAAAAAACGAGAAACAAGAAAAATACTCATCAACTATATAGCGGACAATTAAATTGATGGACATTTCTAAGCAGAATAATTTACAGTCATGAAAATGAATGAACTTTAGGTATATTTGTACCTTTGAGATCAACCTCAGAAACAAAAGCAGTACAGATAAATAAATTATAAAAATTAAAACAACAGAATACCAAAGTTAAAATGAATGAAATAGAGCTATATAACAAACATGGTTAAATCTCATAAAATTACTATAAAGAAAAAATATATGATAACATAATTATAAAACAAAAAATAATAACACCATAAATTGTATGAAATGTTGAAAGCTGGAAATAATGATACAGAAAATTAGTGTCACAATTGTAAAGGAAAGGAAAGAGACAGACATGAGGGGAAGGGAAGACAATGTGTACTAAGAAAGGCAGAACATCTGTTGGTCTCCTACAATAGGTATATTGTATATATGGAGAGGGATAAGAAATAGTGCTCTACCCACATAACTAAATTTATGAACATTCGACATGAATGTTTTGCATGATATCTTTACTGCAGTGTGTACAGATTCTGAGGAATATGTGACCAATCTTTCTATGAAACACACCATGTCAATGTATTTGTAATGGCATTTTCTTTTTTCATAATAGTTAAATAATTTTATTTCATGCCCCACATTGAAAAGATAATTGTGCTGGATGTTGTGATTTAATCTTGATGTAACAGGATCTTGTTCAGCCATTTATCTCAATAATACCCGAAATTCTGCCTTGTCTTAAGTTGAGTAGTCCCTTTCATCCTCATTATTGTGTTTATATGGCCATCTAACAAAGAAGTAGATCCTAAAGATTTTGGTCATTCATCCTTGAAGGTTGAATTAATATCAGTTCCTTTAAAGAACAGAGAGCAGGGAGAATTTCAGTAACAGCAGCCTGTTTAGCGCTGTAAAGATTTTCTTGGGTTGAAATGGAACTTCCAAGGACCAAGTTAAACACCTACCTTAAAACCATGTAATTTGCACTGATTCTTTTGCCCTTTACTTTATAAAGTATATGAAGCCCACACAAACCAATTAAAGCATAAAACAAAAGCGTATTATAATCAAGTCCACCTTCATGCCACAGTAGATACTAAAATGCATAAGCTGCTTTACAGGTTACAATACCTTTTCACTTAAAATAACTTACCTGACTCACACAAAAACCCAAAGACAGAAACAAGATTAGCACTGTGTTTCTCAGGCTAAAGATGAGGAAAATGAGCTCTTGAAAATGACATTTTTTATTTCACTGGAAGGAGTAGTTCTATAAACCCCATAAAACTGGAATAACTGGAAAATAAATATTAAATAGGTAAATGTTTTGTTTTTTCCATTTTTGTTTTGTTTTTATAGCTCATTTTATAAGATTCCACATATAAGCTGTTGGATAAGCTCAAGGAAATGGCAAATATTAACTTTACCGATGACTCAGATCATTTGGGACACTTCATTTCCGTAAATTCCCCTTTATCTTTGAAGACTTTGTGATTTTTGTACCTTAATAATCTTTGTTTTTAAATAAGGCTTTGGACTTCTATGGGAAACTTTAGGATATTAGATATTTATGAAAGTGTTTATTAACCCCAGATAATACTTAAATTAAATGGAGGGAAAATCAGAATAAAATTGATTGCTACGAGATGTGTTGCTTGCAGTAGTTAGAGATCTTCTGATTAAGCACAATACACGGAGCATTATTGGGGGGGTCTTAACTTCCAGAAGAGACGCCTGCTAGAATGGCACAGCTGCATGGCTCTTCATAGAGCTGGATGAATATTTGGCTTAACTGTTTGAAAGAAAGCTAACAGTGCTGCCAATAGTGCCTCTCGATGCACTGTAGAAAAATTATCTATCTTTCATTTCAAAGCAGGTCAGAAAATTTCTAGTTCTCATCCCAGCTCTCATTCACCTGATATGGGACATCCACAAAGGTGAGTAGAGAAATATTCCTTCCTAGTTCTTCCTACATTGATGCTTTAGGAATTTTCACAGCTGTGAATGAAGCCATTAGCTTGTTTGTTCTTCACTGTGGCTAATATTAACAGATATAGCTGCCTTACTTGGTGGTAACCATGAGTAACAAAGGGCACTGGTAATGAGCTTTCTCAGGGCTCCTTCTTCATTTAAGAGAAGTGTCATTCCCCAAAAGGGCTAAGCCTTAATCCGAAGCCCTGATTCAAGTTTTAGACGTAACTAAGCACTTCGGATTGGGTAGAGGTTTATATCTCAGCCACTGTCTCTGCAGATCCACTGCTCAGTCCCCTCCTGTCTGTCCTCCACACTTACAACTCAACTGTCCTGTCTCTTACAGCTGCCTCTAGATTGGACCTGCACTGCATGTTTTTCTCTTTTACTTTTTCTTCCCGGCCAGGCTGCTGTAAACAGTTCATTGAGAAGCTTCTAGTCAGTGGAGAGTAAATACAAAATGTTATTTTTATCCTGCCACTGACTTCCACTATACGCTGTCCATGTCCCATGCCTTACTAACACCTCTGGCAGATCTCGCAGCATTTTTTTTTTCAAACAAAATGTTCCATTAAAATTCCAAACTAATTTGATAAAAAATTCATCTTTTTTATCTTCTTCCCTGGATGATCAGGCTCACGGCTCAAGGGAATAGGAGCAGAAGTTTGCATTGGTATCAGGCTTTCCACTCCTCCAATTCCAATTCCCAGTCTCCTCAATGGAGCAGCAGCACAATAATACCTGGAAGATGCCATTGCCTCTTTTTAAGTTGTTGGATACAAGAAGAAGAACCATGAAGATAGAGATTTTCTCACATAACTTACTTTTTAATCATCTCAGACTAGAGGTGAAACACCCTTTCTCTTGCTCCAGCCAGAAAGGCCATATTCCTTGAAAGTGGGTGTTCGTCATGTCTATTTGGAGATGCATCCTGATCCCACTTATTGCCAGTGATGAACAACCAGCTCTGGCTGGCATTACTCTGTTGGCAGTCCTTCCTCACAACCTGGTCTCCTTTGTCTTCTGTGTTCCTTCACAGGTAATCCTGGGGGCTCTGAGTTTCTCTCCTGTATCTCCAGCAGGTTCAGAGAAAATTATGCGATAGTCTGTTGTCACAACACGGTTGAAATAGTTCTTGGAATCCATTGCCTTCAGAAATGCAGCCAAGTATCTAGCGCTGGTCTCCATATTCACAAACTCAAGGGAGGGATCTCTATAAAACTTAAGAACTCCTTCACTACGCTCTTCTCCACTATGTACTTGGGCAGTGTTGTCTACATCTCAGTCAGTCTATTAAGATGCCAGTGTGCACAAGCAATTCATTCAGTGTTTCCCTGCATCCAGCCTCCCTCTCCGAAGCATGGACAGGGTACAGCACTGTGCTTCCTGCCTCGCCTGTTCTACAACTGTCTCTCTCCACAGCCTGATGTTATGAGACACAGGCCTGCTGAATGCGCTAGTGGTAGTTGAGTGCACCCTGCCAACTTCAATAAGCTTTGCAGAGTGTCAGACCCCAAATTTTTATTCTTATTTTATGTTTGACTAATCACACCTATTTGTCTACTGTTTAGGGTACCAATTGCTAATTGTGGGACAATAACAGGGATCCCATATTACCATCTGATTCTGCATTTTTATGTACTCGACAAAATTAAATTGGTTGCTTATTGTAATATTTCCTTTGTTAAAAGAAATTTGAAATTCTAACTCCCAAGCACAAATTCCCACTACCTAATTTCCAGAGATTGCTTTGCTTTGCTGGATTTCCCCAAATATATCCAGACTTGTGGACAAAGAGAGCTAGGGATGTAGTTTACTGGTAGAATAGAACTTGCTTACAATACTGGAGGCCCTGGGTTCAATGTCCAGAGCCACAAAACAAACAAAAGCCAGTGTTGAGGTTGAACATTTTGAATTAAACTTTCATTATCTCAGAAGTAAGAGCCAAGGTTTGTGAGTAAATAGGCCAAAACGGAACAAGTTCATTTTTTTCATTTTATGTATATCACAACCTGCTAGATAAGAACACATTTCTCCATGTTATCTCTAACATTACTATTATTTGTACATTAACTCCTTTTAGGGGAAGATCTTTCTAGCCCTGAGGATTTATGCTTCCTGTAGTTCTCATATATTCATGATTTTGAACTTTTAGTTTTGATATTCTAAATCTTAAATTTTATAATCTACCTACCTTATAATGAAACCATTAAAAGGATAATATGCCTAAGCTTGTTTTTAAAATTGTTATTACTTTAATCATTATTAATTCAACAGGACGAAATATATTTTTAAAAGTAGAAAAAAGCATTATTTGGTCAGAATCTATTTCTTTCTTAATTTTTCTTTCTAACTAAGCAAGAACCATTCACTATTGTGATGAAAATAGTATCTGATTCATAAAAGATCAACTGGCATACATTTTCAGCATAGAGCTTCTACCCTACAGCAGATGAACACCTACTTTAGCACTGTATGCAGGCTACTCCACTTAGGAAGATGTGTCTTCTCAGCTGCAGATTTGCCCTTCAATACATGAGCTGCAGCAAAGGATGTGTTCTTTCTTCTTTAGAGTAGCAAATATTAACCATTCTCAGTAGAGGGTGCTGGAGGATATTGCAAGAGGAAGAGGTCTCTACTACTGCTTTTTGCAAACCTAAATATATTACTGTGTTTTCTGTTGCCAATACCACAGGTTAAATTATAAAAGAGGGGGCAGTAGTTAGGCTCATGGTTCTGGAGGTGCAGTGCTGAGGGGCCACATCTGGTTGCTCCTACTGGCAAAGTCCTAAGACAGAGCAGGACACTGCATGGTAAGAGATACGCAGATCTTCTGTTCATTCTTGCTCTTTTTATAAAACCACCAGGATTAAATCCTGCCTCTCCATTGTAATGAATTTTTCTAAGCTAATCACCTCATAGAGGTCTTGTCTCTAAATACTATACTTCAGTTTCTATACTCTTAATAACCCTCAATTGAAATTAAACCTCAACACATGAAGCCTAGGGTTACACATTCAAGCTGCATTCAAATAATAGCCTTAAATGTGGTCAGCAGTGATATGAGACTAACCTGTTGGTCCACTCTACAGCCATGCATCCAGCAACCTTGAAGTACCAAACCTGAAGTCCTTGACAGGTCTCTCTTCCCCACAGACTTATGTCAATTTTCAATGCTCAGTTCTGGATGGAGAACTCAACTACAGAAGCAGCACTAGGAAATCAGATATAGGAGGGAGACAAGATCGAAGGTGTGATCATAACAAATAATATGGAGTCAAAGTGGCAAGGAATAAGGAGAGAACTGAAGGTAGAAGTAGTCAAGAGGGTTATACCATGTGAATAAGTGGAGATGGTTCCAGCAACTAAGCCTTGCTCAAAGGAGGAGTGGTATCCTGTCAGAGCAACCAGGGGCTGTTCCTCAAGGGAACTACATCTGACTTATGTTCCCTGATCTTTACTGAACAGATAATCTGAGCAAAAAATTACACTAACTGCATCAAGGTTTCTAAATGAACAAGACAATAAATCAAGAAATCTCTCGAAATGATGTCTATTCTTAGATTATAATTTACTTTGCATCCATATTCATTTCGATGAGGTTAAGACATAAAGTAACTTCTTAAATAATAGTTAAAATAAAGTTTCTTAGGTATTCATTTAAATATGAATGTGGTAGCACAAAATAAATATACTGTGAAAAGTTGCCATTTTGCTTCTTTACTACACGGATTTCATGCCCTTGATTTTATCAATCCTTAGGTGAGTCATAGTTCTGACCTCTTTGGGTATAGAATTATGCTGAGAGAGATACAGGTTTATATCATAATCACCAAGTGACTTGTTCAAACGAAGCATACCAAATGAGAGAGAGAGAGAGGGAGAGAGAGATTGACTAGTAAAATTAAGACTTCGCTGAAGGGATAGGCATTAGTTTGAACCTTAAATAATTGGTATCTAGAGAGAGATAAAACATTTCTAGAGAGTGTCAGTTAGCTGTTGTAGAGGGGCTGTCAGAATATCATACAGTCTGTAGAGAAAATAATAGAATATCTGATTGGAAATATATAATTGATACACACCTTGGGAGAGGATTTTCATACTGGTAGGAAAATTAAATTTAGCATTGTAGCTAAAGTCAGTAGCTATTCATAACTATTAAGTGCTTGTTTTCCACGATTTCTCCTTCCTTTGTCTTTTTTTCCCATCCATATCCCTGGATAGTACCTTTGCTAAAAATGTTACGTAGCCCCAAAAATCTCTTGATATTTATGATTCTCTTGAGTTTAGTTGTACACTGGCATCATTCATTCCATTTCATAAGCAAGAGTTGTAGTTAAAGTTTTGGCAGCCCAGAGGCCAGGAGTTCAGTCGTTAGGCCCGTGTCTCCAAATTCCATTTAGACTGTCTCACTGTGAAAGATCTCTTACCCTTAACATGGCTAAGCGCGAATTCCCTTGGCCTTTGATTCCACTTTTCTCCACCTAAAAGTCATGGCTGTGGATTTGGCTGACTATTTAGCACTTTGCCCTTTTCTGTTAATCTTGCTCTGCAAAGCAAGACCTGCTATCAAACTTCAGGTGCAAGTCTTGCAGAGTGAGCCTGCCTCTTCCCTATGCAGAGGACATCTCTTCGGTTGACATGGCCATAAAGAAAACCATGTGACCAGCAGAACTGCTGAGGCTGCGGATGGAAGGGGGTCTTCATTAGGCCAATCCAATCTCTAATCAGATTTCTCCAGCAGGTAGGTGGGATGGGGAATTATTACTGGTTTGCTGATCAAGGAGGCAGAAGGAAACCCAAGGAAAGTGAATGCTTCTCTCCTTTCAACCTATTTCCAAGACAAGATCTGTACGTAATATTTCTTACCTATTACCCCAGTCTCTCACCTGCGCCTATGTCAAGTCTTTCTCTCTCTTCATGTCAGGCATCTTCTTCTAGGAACATCACTCTTTCTTTAAAAATAAATCCTTGTTTCTAAATATTACAGAGCTCTCACTTTCTTTGTAAAAGTCCTTTTAAAGTTTCTCTTTGAGACTATCCTTAATAAAATAATGCTGTTACAACCAAGCTTCAACCTGTTCTTTTTTTTTTGTGGGTACCGGGGGTCGACCTCGGGACCTCGCATGCCCGTGCCGCTGAGCGATATCACAGGCCCTTTTTTCGTATGTGGGTACTGGGAGCCGAACTCGGGCCCTCGCACTTGCCAGGCAGGCACTTATGCCGCTGAGCCATCTCACTGGCCCTCAACCTGTTCTTTAATATGTAGTTATGTTAAATAAGGTGATCCCTTTCTTGATTGTTCAACTGCAAATGGCACATGGCTTCCAGGACCTGTGGAAAGTTCTGTGAATAACATAAGACATGCTAAGGATGAATTTTACTTTTGGAAATGTTAAAGAATTACATATGCCAAACCTGGTGTGCATCGCAAGAAATCCAGCTAAATGATGAAACTCTGAGTCAAAAAAGGATTCATATTTTAAAACATGATTGAGACTTATAAATTTCTGTTAGTCATTTATGTGTCATCATTTCTGAGATTGTATCCCATCCCCCACATGACATCTGTAGATCTCACACCTTTATAACATACTGTGTCCTGCAAGAAGCACACTGGTATGATAGCACGTATTACATTGTGTCCTAATTTTTTTTTTAACATATCTTTCTCCCAATACTGACAGTAGTGTCCTAGAATAGAGAGAATGTGTCATAGTCATCTTTGCATGATGTTTGGCAAATAAAGTGCACAATAAATATTTAGTCGATGTATAAAAACAACTGAGGATAATTTCTCAAGCAGATTCAAATACATCTGTGAAAAGTATTCCAAATGAGTGTGTGCAACTTTGTTTATTTCTGGAGGTAACTGTCATTCAGTAATTTTCAAATTTTCCAAAAGAAGCATGAATTACTGTTAAGTTAGAGAACAGAAAGTTAAATATTAAGAAAAAAAATGTGTAGTGATGTTAACAGTTTTATTCACGATGGCCATAATTAAGAGAAAACATCTAATATAAACAAAAATGTGATCAGTTTAGAAATTTGGAGTTTGTCGTTTGCTTTCTCTCTTAATAGAATTTAATATATATATCTATCTATATATATATATAGATATATATATAGATAGATATATTTATACAATTTACAAGACACATGATCCACAAATGAAGGTCTTTAAAGAAGGATGATTATTGCATGAAAATCTTATTTTTCTATGGTGGTTCAAGTCTGACTACTCAAAACTTTAGTGTACCTCCTAAACAGGCCCTTCCATGCAGCAACAGATGAAATTGTTTCAGCTCATTTATACCTGAGACTCAATCCAGATAAGACCATTGAAAAGTTGACCCTATGTGGGAAATGCTTTAGTATCCATCTTTGCCTCAAGTCATTCTCTGCCTTGGAAGAACCCAGTGTAGACCTTTCTCCTGCTTGGCGTGAAGGCTCCACGTTAAGTACCCTCCTACCACAGTCATTAGCACAATGACTCAGAACAGCAATTGAGGGGCCGGGGATATAGCTCAGTGGCACAGTGCCTACCTGGTAAGCGTGAGTTCCTGAGTTTGATTCCCGGTACCACCCCCCGCCAAAAAAAACAAAAACAAAACAAAACAAAAATAACACTATTGAACATAATAATAACAGGACAAGTTTTGTTTTAATTTGTTCTTCTGGTTAGAGAGCACTAACAGTTTACCCAAGACTTCTTTAAATCTTCTTTCAGCACATGGAACAGGTACAGAGCTTAGGCCAAGAAAAATGTCTAGAGCCCCACCAGCCTTCGGGTCTGTGCTGTTTTTAACTCGAGTGTTCCTACACTGGGTTCTGTGCCTCTCCTAAAGCCACATGCTACTTTATTCCCAAGTAATGAGCAATGTAGACAGTTCTTTTCCTTCCAAAATCTCCACATTTCCACTCATAGGGCATGTTTTCAGTTGGGCATGGGATGAGCTCATTCTTACACCTACGAGAATTAGTGAGCAAGCCTTAAGGTACCTTTGGGTACATTCATTGTCTCTGGAACTCCTGGTCCCAGAATAACTTCTGTTTCAGTTTCTTCACCGAAGTTCAATGATTTGCCAATGCTCATGAAATAAATCCTGGGGTCCTAAATAAATTGGCCCAAAGGAAGCTCTTCAATCCTATTTTTCAAATTCCCTGTTTCTCATTTCTCCTGGCCAACCCTCAGAATACTTAATAGTCCTTGGAATAATCACCCACCTCATGTGTATTCATGTTTCTCCTTTGACACTGATAATCCTACCTCCTTCTTTACTAATACAAACACTTTTCAATTCAGCTCAGATGCTAGAACACTTTTTATAAGCTTGTCTCTTATTTCCCAAACACCATAGAAAGTGTCCCTTCTTTTTTGTACCAAAGTGCTTTTACTTTTGACACTCTACATTCATTGAATTGAATCATAAATTACATAGGTGTCTAAACCCACGAGATTTTAAATTTACAGAAAGTAGTACTATTTCTTTAAATCTATTCAAAGATTAAACACAGCAGCTTTCCTGTACTCAGAGTATGAGGAAATTTTAGATGCATTCACAGGTATTTAAATTTTATCATAAATGAGTTCACACTTATTTGATAGTGTCTGAAAATGGGAAATATTTTGGGGCTAGTTATGCTTTCCATTTTACGATCAAAGAAGTTTTATTATGAGTGAATTCTTGCTCTTCCAAGATTGGAATGCAGAAACTACTCTAATATGGCTATAGAGTCTTTATATGGGCAACAAATGGGAATACACAGAGGGGGAAAAGCAGGTAAAGCAGGTAAAGGTAAAAAAGGTTCTATGATTGTATGGCTCCACTTACCTAAGCATTGTATAAGTGCAAATAAAGAATAGTGTGAAATTTGTCAGTCAACTAATATATCAGAAGTATCCATCATTATGGAACATAACCTTTTCAGTTTCAGAGCCATGTACTCAGTGTTTTGAGTCCAAAAATGAAAGAAATAATATTAATAATATATGAATATGGCTTAAACTAGTGGTTGAGGGAGAGTAAGCCCTATATGAATTCTTAAAATAACAAAAATAACTGATTCAGAATTTCAAAATAATGTTATTTTTAACCACTTTCGTGGTTTAGTAGACACATAGCCTTTCCTATTGTTATTAGACATGGTAAGAGGCATGATTACTCCAGGTGGGTAGGTCAGAACTTTTCCTGACTTAGATATAGCAAAGGGATGTAAGAATTTAATTTGAGGATGTTAAGGCAATCGTATTGGCTAGATATAGTATTTACATTGAAGTCATCTAATAAGCTGTAAAACAAAGCTAGAAATATGTTGTGGAAAACTGAACTGACCATTACTAAGAGCATTGAGTGTAAGCTTCTGAAATCATGCTCATGCTTTTATACACTGATTAACAGAATTTGTGAAATAAAGTAGGAAAATTCTTTTGGAATAAGTTTTTCCAACACAATAAGGAAAAAAAAAAAAACTCAGTGACTGAATGAAGATCATACAAAAGTGACAGAGTGAAGACCACAACCCATATTTCTGTCCTTACTCAAAGTACTAGAAAATTTGTTTATATAATGGTAGGTAATACAGCCAGTGATGGTTAAATGAGCCCATCTTTAATCACATTTATAATTCCTCACCTCTTTTCTTTGTTAAAGATGGGTGTGATAATTTCTTAGCAAAATAATAATAATAATGGTAGGACCATAAATTCAATGTAGTTACTTTGATATGTGTGGACAAGGTATTATATTGGTCACAAGTATAAGAAAAAAGATAAAGAAAGGTATAAGAAAAATCTCATACATCCTAATTTGTGTAACTAAACTGACTTGGTTTAATGTTTACACACATATTCACAACCAAGCTCATCTCTTACCTTCTGGATATTTCTAATGATTATTATATTCTGCCTTTGCCCAAGAAGGAGAATAACCATAAATAGTAAAATAATTTCATTTGGAGACTAACAATGTATAACCTAAGATAAAGGCTATGATTCATTTCTAAGTTACAAACTATCTTCAACTTTCTTGTTGTTTTCCTCCTTCCCAGTAATGTCAATTACTAGCACAACTATCACTAATAGATGGCTATTCCCACTTATAGATGCTGCCCAAAGACTCCTCATGGCTCTGTCTACCATTTTCATTCCATATGTGTAGAGACCAGTAAACAAATAACTGTCTCGGCTTTACAAAGATTATAGAAGTGTACCTGCACAGCACATTTAAAAGTGAAATTGAGGGCCCGTGAAATAGCTCAGTGGCATAAGCGCCTGCCTGGCAAGTGTGAGGGCCCAAGTTTGACTCCTGGAACCCACATACGAAAAAAGGGCCGGTGATATCGCTCAGAGGCATGGGCATCTGCTGGCATGTGAGGTCCTGAGGTCGACCCCCGGTACCCACAAAATAAATACATAAATAAATAAATAAAAGTGAAATTGTTAGGGCTTATTATATAGCTCAGTGGCATAAGCGCCTGCCTGGCAAATGCAAGGTCCTGAGCTTGACTCCTGGTATCCTCATTAAAAAAAAAAAAGTAAAATTGTTAAAAATAACAATTAAAGAAGTAACTTTATTTTGGCATTAGACACTTAATTTTTAGTTACAAAAACTAGTAGTCCTCTAGTTATGCTACAGTATTAAAAGTTGTAAGTTAATTTAAATGTATGATACACAGTGACGTTCCTAGTAGGAATATGTTTATAGATGGCAACTAATCAAGCCAAATGATGAATCTGATCAATTTAACAGAAACAAGTCTTTATTGCTGGACATATATATGACTATATGCAACCATATTCCTTTTTAACAAATTCAATAATTATATGTTACATTAAGAATAAATTTTAGAGACTTTTTCTTTTGCTTTTCAGCAGTAGACCAAGGACAGAATATAGGAATTAATCCTGTATTTCAAGTATTGTATATGGCCAATTAGCCAAGGAATCCTACAATTAAATAAACCCAAGATATAGAAAACATTCAAAGATACCTAACAATATAAATCAGCTCATTCATAGTACCTGCTGAGGGCTGAAGACGCTATGAATGTGAACAAAAGCTGGTTGAAAAGAGATTTCAGCCTCAGGTAGAACTCCATAAAGGGAGAAACTAAAAGTTTGGAAAAAAAGACTTCTAGATGAAAAATGGCATGATCAAAAGGGCAGAATTATGTCTCTGGGACTGAGATGTCACTAGTATGAGTGATGCAGAGGATATGATTTAGAAAATAAGTTCAGATTCTCTGTGACACAATATGCAAATATGACAAGGTCATATATGGAGGCAATGATGGTGTTCAAAAAGCCAGGCTGTCAAACCATTTCTCTGTCCTTGCAAAAGAGCAGATCTGGCAGGGAGTTGTAAATGAGTTGAATTTGCCTGAAGTGTGTGCAGCCCACAGACTTGGAAACAATCCAAAGCATGCTATCGAAGCTCCTCATCCATGGCTTTCTTGATATTCTCCCTTTTATGCAAATGGTTTCCATCTTCTGCTCTGATTATGTTCTCTATTCATACTTTAAGGGCCATCTCTTCAGGGTTCTCTTCCCTAGCTATTCTGCCTTCAATAACCTCCCCATTCTTTGAATGTCACTAGTTCCGATGCTTGATTATAGGAGAGCTGAGATGGATTAGGGAGTAAGACATTGCTTGAAGAGGGAGGAAATACAGATTGACATGGAGGCCGCTGAGAAGGTTATTTCTGTATCTATATTTGAGGATGTAAAAAGATGACTGTGGACAGGACTGAAAAGGAAAAATGTGCAAAATAAAAATCATGAATTTGCTACTGGATAAGAGAGAAAAAGTGAAGAAAATATTCAAAATAATTTTAAAGTTCCAAGTTTGGAGAATTACTATGATAACATTAAGAAAGTCCCTAAGGAAAACAGAACCAGAAGGAATATGCTTGAAGAACTGATTGGAGGCAGAGGCCTGGAGTATTGAAAGAAGATACTTCGAGGAATGGGGCAGGTGAAATCCTGATGCTACAGGGTTAGAAAGAGGTGAACAGAAGGGTTTGTGAGAGAACTGTGCTTATGGAAGCAATAACTACAGTTTTAAGATGTGAAACTTCTATTGTCTAAATGCTGGTGTCCCCCCAGAAATCATTATGTTGAAATTTAATACCCAAAAGGATAGTATTAAAACTTGAGGACTCTTGGAAGATGAGCAGGTCATGCAGGCTCTGTCCCCATGGAGAGAATTAGTAATGACCTCTATGAAGAGTTTCCTCACACACAAATTTGCTGGTATCTTGGCCTTCGACTTCAAAGTCTCTAGAACTGTAAGAGATAAATTCTGTGTCTATAAAAGACCTAAAGCATTTTGTTATAGCAGCTTGAACAGAGTAAGGCAGCAGGTTAACAGGAAAATGAACTAGTCACTTAATTAATGTATATTAAGCAATTGATAACTGTGGCAAAATCTGTGGCTGATACTGCCTTCAACACAGGGAGAAAATCTGACTCCTTTCTACAGGTGATTAAACTTCATCCTGCAACAATTTCGACAATAACACATCCTTTTTCTTTGTTCCAAATTCAGTGACTGCTGGAGTTCTGATTCCAGACAACATTTTTTCCCACAGCTCTGAAAATTCATTACCTAATTTTGATATTTTTGAGGATTAAATCTATGCCTTTGAATAAACAGTTTTTCTTCTATTATTTTCACTTATGATGAGGGCTTCTGGTTATGTCTAACAAGAATACCTAGGCAGGTGACATAATTATTGTTTTCCTTAAGCCATTTCTTTCTTTCTATCTATGTACTTTTCTATATTCTGTTCTAAATATTAATATACTTTTCATGTGCACAAAATACCTACATACACATAATAAATAAGAAGTTCCAAACTTGAAGCTTTTGGGGGATTTCAATTTGATTATTTTAAAAATAAAACTGCTGTCAGCTTTGTTTGTGGAGAGGGCTTAGCAGCTCTGTTTACTCCAAAAGTAATCACTTCTTGATTCAAACTGCTTCACCAGTAAATAGGATATCTTAGGACATTAATTATATGGGAGAGAAGTCAGCAAGAAGTAGCTGTTACAATTCATTACTGTACAAGAAATAGCAAGAGATGGGAGAAAATGTAAAGACGGAGATAATTGTTATTGCTTGGCTGTGAATAGGATTGGGATAGATGGATTGGAATTGGTTTATCTTTCTTCTTCATAATAAACCAAAACATAGGCCAGATAGTTAGGGTGAGAGAGTTAGGCAGTTTTCCACAGGTTTAATACTCTGGAATACAGCAGACAAATGAAATACCAGGCAGGATCTTTTGATAAAAATATATGAATTAATGTTTTTATGCAAAATAATTTATTTCAGTTCATATTGTAGGCCAAGCTCCATGTAGTGTACTGCTTTGGCTTGTTATTTACGAACTTCTGTTTATAGCAGTCCTTCTCAAAGAGGAGTCTACTACTGGTGAGCGTGATGCATGAAACCTGCTTGGGGGACATGGAAGCTCATGTTGGTCTCTAGCTCGGTTCCTGCGTGCCGCCTCCTTTCCTTGCCAGATCTCTAGGGAATTCTGCCATACCTCAGAACGCAACACAAAGACACTCGATTGGAGTTTTTCACTTTATACACACTAAAATTAAGACCCAGAAAGAAGCCGCTCTATGCTGTAACTTACACTGTTGGATTGTGTTGAAGTGAAAAATGACAAAGTCTGTTGACTCAGGTGGACTGTCATGGGCTGTATTCTATTTCTGATTTAAAGGCCATAATGTCTGAGTAAGATTTCGATATAATGAGGGCATAATTTTTCACCATTATCCCCAACTAACACTCCCTTCATATTGTCTCAGATTTATATAATAGTGTACCTAATTTTAGATATTGGGCATTAAGTTTATAGTAAGCGATATTTCCAGGAGAAAATTTAACGTTGGGTCCTGCAACATTTTGTTTCACATTACAGGGCAACAAGAATGAGGTTGGAACCCACTTCAAAATAAGACATAATGTAGACAATATACACATTTCCTCCTTTATTCTAGATGTTTCTCTCTCTGAATGTTTCTCTAGAGAGAGAAACATCCAGAGAGTCATACTCATTGATGAAGAATCCCAGTGTCAGTACTCAAGAGGCAGCCATATAACTATGCGAAGGAAAAAAATATTACCGTGGGATACCACATGGGCATTTACAGTGAAAGCTATAAATTACGGCATATTCAAAATAGGTCTCCACAGCTTTTCAACTGAAGAAAAGGCAGACCCAAATGGTTTTGTAATGAGACAAAAGTCTTCTTATGAAAGAAGTGATACAGAGGAAACAAAAAGGAAGAAATAAAATACACAAATAGAAGATGGGACAGTGTGATTGTAATAAGAGATGAGATTTGGGGAGATTTGTGTTTTTACAAACACAAGGAGGAGAAGTCAAATATCAGTGGTTCTGAAAAAGAACAGAAATTCCCGCCATGTTTTATTAAGCTTGGCATCATGGAATTTAGTCAAGTATATAGCAGAGGACTTAGAAAACAGGGTTAGGGATTTAAAAGCTGACAGTTGGACTTTGGTTGTTGTGATTTAATTACTGTCTTTGCTTCTAGTCTTAGACAATAAACGATGGGTTGAAAGTGTGCATCCTAAGCCTACATCCTGGAATTCAAGGTTTCATATCTAGCTTTAAGCAATATGACAGTTTGCTTTACCATAAGCCCAAGAACCTTCAAACAACTTTCTACAGGTCTCCTTTCACTTCCCTATGGAGGATTACATTCTTACTTCCCTTTCTATTCCCTTTTCCTAGATATGACACAGTTCTCAAAGAGGAGAAGTAGACAGCTCAGGGAACACCAATTAACAGCTCATTTTATAGTGTAACTGAAGAGAAAAAGCATGCTGTGTACATGCCCATATGTAGTGAGTGTCATGGCTGTCCCTCCATTGGTCTATATCCTCAGAGCTGCACATGCCAGCCATAGGGTGATGCTTTAAAGGACAGGTCCTGGCACATAGTGCAATCACCCTCTCATCAACTTTTGTACAGTAACTCTGGATTAGAATTTCTTAATATCAGTAATGTGAATTCTTGTCCTGTCTATGCTAATAATTCACCAGAAGAGTTTGATATATCACTCACTTGATCTTGATTTTAGGCCAGTTCCCTTTTGGGTGGGCATAACAATTCACAACTTACCAATGTACTGGAGTTATTTGTAGAATCAACTTAGATAATTGTGATAGTGTTTTTGGAGAAAAGTATAGAAAATGTATCCATATAGAGACTTACAATTAATATAACCAGATTAAGGGCCAGTGAGATAGCTCAGCGGCATAAGCGCCTGCCTGGCAAGTGCGAGGTCCTGAGTTCGACTCCCAGATCCCACATACGAGAAAAGGGCCTGTGATATCGCTCAGCAGCATGGGCACCTGCTGGCGTGCGAGGTCCTGAGGTCGATCCCCGGTACCCACAAAAAAAAAAAAAAAAAAAAAGGATTAAGAATTTTTGTATATCATTGTATCCATTATTTAGTTTCAGGATATTCGCATAAATGGTGCAATTTCTCAACATTATGGCGGTACAAAAGCAGTAAACATTCAGCAAAAATTGCACTTTAAATTTTGAACTTTGACCTTTTTAACAGCTAGTGACATGCAATATGATACTCTTTTGTGGTTGTGGGTGTTGGCAGTTCATAGTCATGAGGAGAAAGAACTGGCTCTCCACAGTGCACTGCTTTGCTAAGGTAGGCTGTTCAGTAGGTTAGATGCATGAAATATATTTTTGACTTGTGGCATTTTCTTTTTTCTTTTTTCTTTTTTTTTTTTTTGTGGGTACCGGGGGTCGACCTCAGGACCTCGTGCTCCAGCAGGCGCCCCTGCCGCTGGCGATATCACGGGCCCTTTCTTCTTATGTGGGTTCCGGGAGTCGAACTCAGGACCTCGTGCTTGCCAGGCAGGCGCCTATGCCGCTGAGCCATCTCACTGGCCCCTGGCATTTTTAACTTACAATGGATCTGTCGGGACAAAACCCTATCACCAGTGAATAATAAAATATAATTACATAATATTGAAAATTATTGCAATGTAATTTAGTTTTCAAAAATTTTGGTGGGGCAAATTTATAAAATATACGATGCATATACTCCTTACAATGGTAGATTCCAGAAATACATATACTTAATTCCTTCAGAACTATATTGACTAGAAATATAGAAATATCTATATCTATATTTCTATATTTAGAATCTTAAATATCTTAATCATCACACATAGATTCATTGATTTATTTAACAAACATACAGTCACTAACATATTTTGCAAATTTGAAACCTTCCTGAAACAGCTGCTGTATTAGGTTGTCATTATCAAGAAGTACCTTGTCTGTGAATTAAAGTGGCAAATTATTGCAATAAAAGGTGACAAATTTTAAAACATAAGAAAATGTCAATACCACAAATTTTCATTTTACTTATTATTAAGTGGCAACTTGGTGCCTTTAATCACATTCACATTATATAACATTTACAGCTCTAAAATTTTCATAATTCCAAACAATAATTATGTATTCTGTAAGCAAAATTCCCCCTTCCTCTCATGTCCTGGTAACCTCTAATTCTTTTCTGTAACTCTGAATACATACATTCTAAATATTCCATATAAATGGAAACACAATATTTATCTCTTTGTGTTTGGAAATTCAATCTTTAACTTTTTGAGGAAATGCTAAACTGTTTTGTACAGCAACTAGACCATATTATATTACTGCCAGAAATTCAAGTTTCTTTACCACTTGTTATTTTTAATTTTTTTTTTATTATAGCTATCCTAATAAGTGAAAAATAATATGTGGCTTTGATTTGCATTTTCCTGATGATTTGTGTCTTGGTTACTTTTCTCTCGTTGCTGAGACAAAACACCCAACACCCAAAATTAAGAAAGGAAAGGTTTATTTAGCTTACAGTTTGTGGAGGTTTCAGTCCATAATCAGCTGAATCCACAGCAGGGCGGCATGGCACAGGGGCAACAGTTCATGGCGGCGGAAAACAGCAAAAGCAGCAAGAACAAAAAGGGAGGAGGGAGCATGAGAGAGAGCAAGCCTCTTTCCCTCCTTTATATTACATGCAGGCCACCCGCCCCAGGGTGTAGCACTCATGCCCATAATCCCAGCATTAGACCATGAATCAGTCATAAACTTTAGAAGCCCGCCCCCATGACTGCATGAGGCTTTGAGGGGACATCTACACACAAACCATAACAATTTGTGACATTCAGCATCTTCTCATGTCCTTACCATCAATTTGAACACTGTGTTTTGAGAAATATCTATCGAAGTCATTAGCCCCCTTTTTATTTATGTTGTTAGTCTTTTTGTTGTCGAATTGTACTTTTTATGTATCATCAGAATTTTCACAAATTGTGATGAATCCAAAAATTAACTGGAATAGTGTTGAGATCTTAGTAATATTGTTCTCCAGTCCATTAATGTAGGATAACTTTCCATCTATTTGTGTTTTCTTTAATACATGCATTAATTTTTATAATTTTAAATGTATTCAGGAGTATTTTATTTTTATTGCTATCATAAATAGGATTGATTTCTTAGTATCCTTTCAGTTTGTTCATTGCAAGTATATAAATTAGAAATTATTTTATGTCTTTTTCTTCTAATCTAGAAATTTGCTGAATTTGATAACTTTCTTTGGGGCTCTTCAGAACCTTTTCTACATAAGCTCATATCATCTGTAAAAGTAAATACTTCTAATTATTCTTTTTCAACTTATTTACTTTTACTATCATTTCTTGGCTAATTGCTCTGGTTAAAACTTCTGGTACACTTTTGAAGTAGTGGCTTAAGTGACCATGCTTGTTCTGGTTTTCATTGAAGGGGGAAATATTTTAGTCAACACTGAGTATGTTGTCAACTCTGTATTTCTATAGCTGTCCTTTATTGTATTGAAAATTATACTGCTCTTCTTAGTGTTCTGAGTGTTTTTTATCAAGAAATTGTGATGGATTCTGTTGTATGCCTTTTCTTTGGCAATAAAGTAGGTCATGTATTTTATTTTTGTTCTATTAATATGGTATATTACACTAATTTACTTCCATGTGTTAAATGCACTTTAATTCTATGAATGCTCTTTCTCTTTTCCTGTTTAATTTTGTTTTATCATTATTCTAAACCTATCCGTTTATGTTCTATCTTGGTTTCATCAGTGGTGATCCTTCTGCAATGCCTGTCATAACAGAAATTTCAACTTCTGTTGTCCTAGTGATACCTAATATGGTTGTGACCATCAAACATGATTGCCAACTTGACTGGATTGAAATATGTTTGGCAGGTTCGTGAGGCACACATACAGGTATTTCTGGATGGTCATAGAAGCGTGACATTGGAGTCTATATCTAATTCCTTACCCCTTCATCTCTTACACTATTCTTTTGCTTTGCTTCCTGGCTACTAAGAACTAAATCGTTTGCTCTGCCATGCCTGTCCACCAGGATGTTTCTGACTGAAGCCAGCCCATTTTTGACTGAGTCCTCTGAAACTATAAGCCAAAAAAACCTCTCTTCCTTTAAATTATGGATATCAAGCATTTGTCCCAGCAACAAAATAGTTGACCAATACAATGCTGAAGAGTACAATTATTTCTAGAATTTTTATACTAAGAAAAGATTGGTATAGTACATTGAGTTAGCTATAATTGTGCAATAATGGAAGAACCTTGGGAGAAGACAACATATGCAACATGATTTTGACATTATGTAGTTATCAAATATTTGTTGAGCTGCCCTAACCTGGATCAGATTCGGTAATAGTCCAGTTCCCATGCTAACTACATGATAGAGACCATGTAAAACCTCATAACATTAACTGTTTCTTATATGTAGCAATGTCTTGACAGTCACACATATTAATTGATCCCATGCAATCCTTACCAGTTGCTATAAAACAGATAGTCCGCTGTCCTGCATGGGTTCCCCATCCTACTCATTACTCAGGGATACACTTGATAGAAAACGTGATCATATTTTATGTGTATTTTTGTACTATGAGGTCTTAATATAATTTTTCATGAGCCTCACAGTGAATTCTTACAAGAGATATTGAGGACAGAAAAAGCTTTCTCAGTATCTTTATGAATAAACTCAGGAATCCCTGCATATATTAATGAAGTAGTTAAGACTACCTTAAACTGTCAGAACTTAGGACCTTTCTGGATTTGTATTACTGTTTTAAAATGATGTTTGGAAAATAGCCCCTCATACAAGAATTCTTAAGGTACATAAATAATTCCTATAAGAATATTGGAAAAGAAGATATTTCATAATTATAGCCTAAGTTAAGGTTGAAAATTCCGTCAAATGTTAACCTCTGATGATAAATATTGTGGAGTACAGGATAGTATTGATTCAATGTTTTGCATCTAGAGAGTCTGCCTATCTGACAGTATATATACAAAACGTGTCTCATCTCAGTTAAGTTCATTTTGAATTAAAAACACAAAATTCATGAATATTTACCACTTTCTTTGTGACTCCAGTTTTTCAAAACAGATCATATGATATTTTTTTACAATTTTTCAAAATAGGTTGTTTTTCTTATATCTGTTTTAAAGGTACAAGGCACAAAAAACATAATGGCTGCAGATAATGTGATGAGCAGGATGCAAAGATGGTGGACAAACGTTATACTCAAGAAGTGCTGCCCTAGCCAGGGCTGTAGCTCAGCGGCACAGTGAATGCCTGGCAAACACGAGGCCCTGAGTTCAAGTCCCAGTAGAAAGAAATAAAAGTGCTGGATGTAAGCATAGTTTAAGCAATATGGATTCTGTGCACTGTAATGGTACATAAACCCCATCTATCCTGAAAGACAAACAGCCAGATAGTAGAAGGACAGCAAAGTTTGCAACGCAGTTCCAAAAAGCTACATTACACTTATGTCTGCTGGACACTGGGAATCAAGTCAGAATTAGACTACACTCTGAAATCATCCAGCGGAAGATATGAAGAGATTTTGCCAGCACTTAAGTGGACACTATAGCTAAGGCAAATTAATTCACCATATTTATTGATAACCAGTGAATACAGTATGTTATCTTTGCTCAAATGTGAATTTAAAAGAGTAAGACTCATAGGTATAGTTTAAGGAAATTAAAACTACATACAAACATTTGGAAAAGGACAGACTCTTGGTAGATGCCTTTTTTGGCCCAATTTTTACCTCTTCTTATAAACATACCCTTTGCCTGAAACTTTTGAATTTCTTCCAGAAATACAGGATATGTTTCTCCACCTTTTATTGTTAGGCTGTACCAAAGTGTATGTTCTCATCCTCTGGCTAATAGAATGAGGAAAACATGTTAGTGTATTAGCTCTGAAACTAGGTTTGTGAGGTCTTGCATACTTTATTTCACCCTCATGCATATCTGTCATCCAGGAGAAATAATGTCTCATTACTACACTAGTTAGAAATAGAACAAAAAATAACTGAGAAGAAGTGCTCTTCTAGGTTGAACCCCAGCAAATGCTGATCTAAATCACCTAATACCTACAGCCAACCCCAGAAGTAGGAGTGATAACAAATGACTTTTCTTTAATTAAGTTTTATGGTAGTTCATTTATGCAATTAATAACTAAAGATCACAGCAAAAATTTACCTATGTCAGAATTCAGAAAAATTTTTAGAAAACTCAAAATTTCTAAAGATTTTAAGATTAAGGAGCACCAGTTAAACAGGGGCAAAACACACGAAAACAATACTTGAGATGAAAAACCAGAATACAAAGAAAATTTTAAAAGTAGAGAAAAGTGATTTAAGAAGGGAAAAAATAAACTAGCTATGCCAGAAAAATGGAATACATTCATATAGGAAAATAATGTAATTCTTGGTTACAATGAACTTGAAAATTTCTTTCAGAACATACAGCAAAGACAAATACATGTGGATAGAAAAAGAGAGACATTTGTAATAGAAATAATTGAAAAAGAAATAGTTTAGAAACTAAAGAAACTAAAAATCCTTTTTTAAAAAATGAAGAGAGTGTCTCTAAATTAGAGGGTAGTGGATGAATATGTAGGTCCACATCAAAGGGTTTAATTATATTTTCAAGGCATTAATAACAAGAAATTATAACTTCATACATGCTGGAAATGATTTTCATTACAAAAACATGAAAACATTTATGCAAATAGCCATGTTGAGGAAAAAATTAAATACAATGGTACCTTCTTATTCTTCATTAACTGGTTCTGGAAGGCAGGATAAATATCCAAAATGAGGACTATCCAACAATTATTTTGCCTGGAAAGGTTAGTGAGTCACGAAGCCCTGACAAGTACCAAACAAAAGATGAGTATGGGACAAAATATGTTAACTATCAAATTTGATGAGTTTCAAGGCAGTTAAGTACCAGGTATGACTGTACCAAATACCAGCAATTATTGGTACCAGGTTTCTCCTCTCCTACCTTAAATTTTGGAAGATAACGAAGTTATCTTTTATCAGTTTTATCAGTTCATGAAAATAGCTCCTGTATTTCAAATGACAAGAGAGTGTGGAAATATTCAGAGATAAATTGTTACAACAATGGAAAGATTAAAATTTTACCCAATAATTACTAAGTTGACTGACACATGAAACAAGGTTAAGAACTCAAGATCAGAGATAACTTGTTATAAAATTTTGTACAACATCTTATATATCTTTTTCTGATTCTCAGCTTGGAAATTCACTTGAATTATCCCTTATATAATAGGATAATTAATGTACCCCCACGGTAAACATTGGTACTCAAAGATAAAATTCTTTTTGATACATTCCCAGAATTGTAAACACAGTTCTTTACCCAGTAAAATAGCCATGAATAACTTTTGCATACACAAAAACTAAAGAATTTAAAAGATGAATTAATGTTATAGTTGAAAAATCTTTATCACAAAAGAAGGATGTAATATATTTTTCTTTAAATATTTTGTGTTACTTAGTGTTCATGGACTTTGTATTTTTGTTGTAAAGAGTACATTGCTATCTTAGAGAAATAACGTGAGCAAAAACAGGTGTTTCCTGAATTCTGGTGCAAGTTTCATATTTTAATACACAAGTGACAGCTGTACAACTGATTTTAAATCACGTAATGTTTAATATTCATTTTCAAAGACAAACATGCAAATGAACAATATGATACCATTTTATGACATATTAATAATGTCACACATATTGTTAATTGTAGCTAGTCATCATATTTCTATTAATTTTTCCATAAATAATATACAAATATATATTAATAGCAACAATTTCCACTTGCATCATAATTCAGTTTCCAAAGTAATTTAGCTCATAATCTAGAAATATGAAGTTAGCAAATTTGAACCTCTGGAACTTATGAGTTATATATAGAAACTGTAGAACAGTAATTGATCTATTTTTATTGCCTTGGAGAAAACCCACCTGCACAGTGATTCTATCTGTGATATTCGTGAGGCCAGCTGTAGGCGTTTCACCTCCTATGTTAATTGCTTTTAAATAGTTTTATATATCAAGTATAGCCTGAGATTATGGTTTTTTCTAGAACATTGGAGAATAATTTAAAATATAGTCAGTGGTTTGTTGTTAATTTCCAAGTGAGTTGTTCAAATAATGCTATGCTAATTGCAGTTGTTAATTTGAGAAATTTTTTGGTGAAATATTTGAAATTCTTCTTGACAATTCCAGGGAAACTATTTGCTCTTTGGAGATCACCTTCACAAGCAATAACTAAAGCAATTTCAGTACACTGTAGGAAATACCTTTAAAATAAACCATCAACTTTTTCAATGGTACTTCTACTAAATTTAAAATTTTACTTTCTTGTAGCAGTAAACATTAGGATGAATTTTTTGAATGAGTTTATCAATCTTCAGTGATTGTTTAATTATTTTAGCTTTATTTCCTTAGGAGCCAAGAAAGACATTAATAAAGCACACTTCTGAGTGTATATGAGTAGGACATGGAGACATGACCTTGGGTCCCTGGCTCCTTATCTGGCAATTTCCTCTGCTGTGCTTCTTGGCTATTTTAACCTAAACATCTTGGCTTTTCCATGTTATTCCCTCATTGTGTTTCTACCTTGGAACCAGCCAACAATAGACTAAATCTTCTGAAACTGTGGCCCAATTTAAACCTCCTCTTCTTTAAGTTATGAATGTTGAGTATTATTTCTCAGCAATGGGAAAGCTAACTAATACAGAAAATTGGTATCAGGAGTGGATCTTTTCTATAACTACCTGATCAGTAGGTTTAGAAGTCTTTGCAATTGGTTTGGGGGAGGAGTTTGGAAAGTTTGAGGGAAGTGGGCTGGAGATGTTCTAGAATACTGTAAGCGGAACCTGATCAGTGATTCTGTTCAGAGCTCAGAAGAACATCATACTAATAGGAATGCAAACAGTGAAAGCTAGACCCAGGGAAAAGGACTTAATTAGTACTTTGACAAGAAGCCATATGTGTTATACGCTGGCAAAACAAATTGTTTAAATTTTGCCCAAAGCCTGAGACTTTGCCCAAGACTGATATTTTTGGTGGTGGATGGATTGTTCTGGTAGAGGATGACTGAAAGCATCCCAACATTCAAGCCATGGTATGAGTATTGTTGCCTGAACCACTTAGTGAGACGTTGTCTAAAAAAAAAAAAAAACTTAATAAGGGGTGAGGATGAAACACAGTGCTAGATCCAAAAAAAATTGTTGGGGGGTAATCCAATAGTTTTGTTTTTTATACACCAATGTGTATGGGGGTAACAAATTTAATTCTATTTGGTTTTTAGTCTAACAATATATCAGCTTTAACATGTACTCTCCTACATGAATATCCTATACTTTGTGTACAAATCCTTTACTATTGATGATTTGAGTGTTTTCAATTTTCTCTAATAAAAATACTGGAATGATATTATATTTGCATCATTTAATACAGTACAGATTATTGTGTACTAAGCATTCATTTACTTATCCATCCAAATATCATCTCATATTTGATATTTTGATTTTTTTCTTTTTCTTTGACCACTGTTACAGAAAAAGTGTTGTGCTAATATCCTTAAACATAAAAAAGAGAACTTAGAGGCAAAAAAAATGAGCAGAAAACATGAAAAACTTAAATTTTGGCCCAGAAGGAACTATGTGTACAAGCGGAGTTAAAGGCAGTGTGGCAACTGAAGAAATTAACTCCATTAGCAAGAAACCAGGTACTTTGTATAGGAAAGAGAAAAAAAGATTTCTTGATGACATCTCTGGAATCAGTAAGACCTCACTCATTGCAGTCTCAAGCCTGGAAAAGTGGCAATTTCTCATTTGAGAAGAGAATCCTTGGGATTCCTGCTTGAGAAAAGCTTCCTAGGGAATTATTTCACTGTGGTCAGCCATTCATGCATGCAGAGGCCAATGTAGCCATGTTCCAAGGGGGCCTGGCTACTGCTTCTTCTGACAACAGACATCAGTGTTATCCACATGATTTTGAATTTGCTGGCATACAAAATGCAAGAGTTGTGTGGTCAAGGAGGATCCCACCTCAGTTCAAAGGAAGGCATAGGCCAGTCAAAAAGCCTCTGAGAGGACAGTGTATAGGAATAAAGCCAAATATGCAGTTCAGACCCCAAATTAGAGATCCAAAAACATGGGGACATTTGTGGATGATACCTAGGGGCCATGAGTAGAGCCAGCCTGAGGGAGCCCAGGTGGGCTTCAAACAGCCATGCTATAAAGGTGGGGCCACAAGGCCCTTTGGAACTCACCTCTCACCACCATGTTCCCTGGGTGAAAAACACAAAGTTACAGGATTAAATGTTTTCCATGTTGAGCTTTTATCTTATTTTGGTCTGAGTCTTTTCTGTTCTCCAGTTTCTCCCAATTAGAATGAGAATGTTTGCTCTATACTGAGGTACCTTGGAATTATGTAATTTGGTTTTTATTTTTATAATTTAAGTGTTTGCACTGAGTCTGAAAAAAGAGTATGATTTGAACTTTAGAAAAATCCTGGAACAGTTGATACTTTGGGAAGGGATTATTGCCGTTTTGATTGTACACAAGAATTAGGTGGAATTATTAATTTATTATTGTGTTTATTTGAGAGTAAGTATGGTTTAAGGAAATATGTTTGGGTGTGAGGTTGACACTGGGTGGAATGTGGTGATTAAATTTAACTGTATCAATTGATTTAGAAACAGCTGACTGCAGACTGAATCCCCTGAAACCATGTGCCAAATTAACCACCTCTTTTAAGTTGTGCCAGTTATTTTGTTCCAGAGCTGCAAAAGCTGACTGATACAGTGATATAGACATGTAGTTGATTGTTTCCCCATTAAGTATACAACATAATTTTAATGGGATTCCGTAACTGAATCTGAACCCTGACGTCTTGGATATAGGCAGTGAGAGTAGGGCTAAGTCTGTTGTTAAAACATCAGTATGCTTTTAATTTATTTAAGCAAAGGTTAGTAATAATCTAAAGAGTAATTAGTAAATTGTTTTCTGATTATAAGTCATAAGCAACATAAATGATTCTGGGAAGAGAAAACTTTCATTTTACATTGGGAACATTTTAGAAAAGATTTTTGTAAAAAACGTAAATAATTTGTCTTCCCTATAAAAGACTTAGACTGCAGTTGAAGGAACATATAACTTTCATTTTTTCCCTTTCCACTGGGACCTGGAGAAGTGTGAGGTGACAGCTCAAACTGAGGAAGAGATGCATGGCTAGAGGTCCACGTTTAGGAGAAAGTTCATCTCCATACTTGACATGGAGATAATGAAACAAAGCAGAAGAGGAGCTGGTGAAAAACAGCTCTGGAAAGATGACCCAGAACTCTAGCAAGTCATATCTAATAATCAACGGAGGGTTTCATTTCATGCCTTTATTTCCCTCCTGTTATCCTCAAGTCTTCAGTGAAACATTCTTGTCTTTGATGATCTGGTTTTAACTCTGCCTTGAGGTGTCCACAGAGTCTGGATCCAGATTTAGTGAGAAGTGATAGAGATAAACAGAAGGAAGGGGCCAGGTAAAATATGATAGCACGTATCTTCAGAGGGTAAAAGACTATAAATGAAAAACATCTACCTGCCTTGATCTATATGACAGGTATATCAGATTATTAGTTGTGTAAGCATTCCTTAGTGATCTCCAGAAATATGAAGGAAGTGGTGTGAAGGGAATTCTAGCACAGATAAACTTCCTAGGGACACGTGGATGTGGAGTCGAAGTGGATTTATTCTAACACTAGAAGTACATGACACTGAAAAGCAATATAAATAAGTCTGCAAAGAAAGTTGCAGAAAAGTTTAACTTAATAACTGTAAGAATGAGTTGCAGGGCTGGTGAGATGGCTCAGTGGCATAAGCACGTGCCTGGTAAGCGTGAGGTCCTGAGTTTGACCCCTGGTACCCACATTAAAAAAAATAAAATTAAATTAAAAATTAGTTGGATATGTCTTTCTTTATCAGTTCGTGTTGCACAGGATTGCATGAGGAATGACATGTGTGTTCAAGTACAAAGATAATTCACTTAGGTGATACACATTTATTGAAGATTGAAACTATTTTCTAGACATAGTTCCTTTTTCCTACTAGTGCAATACATAAAGTAAGGCATACACTTTATTTGTAATCACAAATACAATATCTCTGAGTAAAACTACAAACACATCTACTAGCAAACAAGGGATTATTTCTGCTGTTAGGTGGAAAACTGCATAGGATTTAATTTTTAAGAGAATTACCCAGGAATAGAAAATGTGCTGTTGGCCAGGACTAGCCATAATCTTATTTTTTAATTTCTGAATTTCAATTTGGTTCCGCTTATCCATTCATCAGATGTGTTTTAAACATGATGTTTTTCCAGACACTGTGAGAGGCAATAAGGTTTTAGAAGGAACGAGGAATTCTCTCTGCCCTTGAAGAATTCCAAATCTCAGTGAGGGACAATATTAGAAGCCGATATTTATTGTCTATTCGTATGTGTTAGGCACTGTTCTAAATGCTAGTCCAAAGGCAGGGAAGAACTAGTTCTCTCTGGAAGTTGAAGAAGCGATAAAACTTGAAGTGAATCTTGAAAGAACAAGCGGGGCTTCATCAAACGGAGAAAGGATGCAGCACATTTCAGATAGAAGTAAGGGCATGCACGTGTCCATGTGTGTGAAGATGCGGTTCTGTAACAGTGGCAGGGAAGTCAGTGTAGCTGACTGTGGATGTGGAGTGACAAACAACATAGTCCAGGACAGATGATAAATAAAAGAAAGTGAGGATATTGCAAATTCAGAATTAAGCCTCTTCTGCAGCAGCTGCAATACTAGAAGGACTACTTATATTATTTAATTAAATCCTTAAAATACAAAAGCATATATTATTATAGCTATTTCAGTCAGGAAAATCATAATTAATAGTAATGTAAAGTAGGAAGCACCTTATACCAGTTCATATAGCCAATCAGGGCCAGAGGCTTCAAAAAAATTTTTTTTTCCGGTTGACCACCATACATAAAGGATCTCATGTGACATACTGGGGAGTTCCATTTAGATTTAGGTGATGGTAGGCTCTTTTACTGGTCATCACTTAGCGTCAAAATAGCCACTTTTATGATACATTCACTCATTCATAAAAAAAGTAATTATATTCCAACTATACAATCTATGAATGCTGGTTTTTTTGCATAGTCCACTAGAGGAAGATTGGTATGTAAAACTATACGTTCAATGTGGTAGTGATAGAAATATTTTAATGTATGATTGTGGTATAAAAAATGAAGTGGCAAAGATCACCATAGAGACACAACTGGAATTAGGCAGGAAAGTCTTCACAAAAAAATGATACTTGAGAATATTGTTTGTAAAGTATTAGTAGAGATTACAAAACTCCAGGCAAAGAAAGAAAAAAAATATTAAAGTGCATGTAATTCAGTATAAGTAGGTGGATCATTAGATATATGGTTGATACAGTCAGCAAGGCTGCATTATATCACAGCCTTGTATTACAGAAGATCTTTGCAAACCACAGATGGTAGCTGAAATTCAGAAAAATATATTTTTTCTTTTATTGCCTAAATACATAATTTTTTACCTAAAGTGAGTTGCAATCAAGTAAAAAAAAAAAAAGAAAGAAAAAAAATTTCACGTAAGATTCAAACTTTTGCCTCTATTAGAAAATCAGGAAAAGTGACCACATTGTGCCCGGATTTCTGGATAATAAAAATTATTTGGCACTAAAGAACAGTTTTCTTTTTAAGATGGACATGTTCTTTTCCCAAACTACCATTTTTATGCTAACTGGCTGTTCTTTATTGGCTTGCGTATATAGGACTTCATGTAGGCCTTGGGTTTGTTTCAAGATCATTCATGTTTCTTCCCATTTGAACTCAAAACCTTTTTATACCTATTTAAAACCTAGGCACTCTGGCTGGGCTTCATGACAATTTTTGCCAAACCAGAGATTTTAAAGTTGGTTTTCTAAAGAAGACCTAAGGCCTGCAATCAAAATTAGAAATAGAAATAAAGACAGGGGCTAAGCATACTGTGATGGTAAGTAGAACAAATAAGGACTCACTTGCATTTAAATGTTTTATTTCTCATTTATTTGTAAGTGCCTAACCCAAAGTTAGGTGCAGAACTATGTTGAATATATGAAGTTTTATATAAGATGATTTTCTAAAAGTGGGTACTAATTACTGTAAGAGTCTATGATGTTATTCTCAAGTAAAGAGTTTAAGCATAAACTAATAATTTGGCAACATTTAGTTTGCTGCTATTGATGATTTTGAACATACTTTAACATATGAAAATATCCTAGAAACTGCACATTTTCTAACAACCAGCAATTCCCAGACACCAACTGGGTGTTCTATAATTCAGTCCAATTCTGACACTACCAAAACTTAGTACAGACGTTAGAGACCGGGGCTCTGTCCTCCAAGACTGCCTTCATTTCAGACACAGGCTGCAAGACTTGAGTGTGCCCGGTGACCTGCACTTTGTTCAGTAGACAATAGGTTTTGAGGTTGCCGTAACACTCCACTTTCAGGTTGCATAATTCCATAAAATGGCTCATAGAATTTAAGGAGGCTCTACATTGAAAATCACAGTTTTATTGTAAAGCATACAATTTACTAATGATCAAAGGGAAGAGATGTATAGGCGCGCAGAAAAAGACTATGGGGGAGTGGTGCACAGTTTCCATTATGCCCTCTCGAAGTGTGCCACTCCTGAAACTCTGCTGCATTCGCAAATTCAGAAGCTCCGCAAACCTCATCGGTCAAGGGGACCCCAATCTCGGGGATCCCAGAACTCATTTTAGCATAATAAACTCCTCATACCATTCAGGAAATTTCAAGGTTTGAAGGTTTGTGACTGAACCTGGAAACAGGAATAAAGAATAAATACATTTTTTATTATGTCACAGGAACTTTTCAGAAAAACAGACCAATGTATTTTGTTTAATCTAGAGTTAACCATAAAATTTGCTTATGGAAACTTCATGGATTACCATTTTGTCTTACATGAAACAAATTTTTGGAAATGTTAATTTACAAAGTGTCAACATGCAGAAAATATATTGTCCTTTATAAAATTAAGCATAGAAACAACAGACACAAAATTTGGTTGTGTCTCTGAATTCAACCATTTCCAGATATTACTAAATGGTGTTGTAAAGCTGAAAGTATTTACCTCCAGTGCTTTCTGATTTCCAGCTATTTGTAAAAGTAAAATAGAGATTAAAAACACATTTTTTTCAGCTTTCTGTTGTGCTTCAGATTTATAGGAAGGAATGGAGTAGGCAGCAGTCCAGGGACCTTGAGTTGGCTTTCTGATATGTTTTTCCCTCTAGGCTGGCTAGAACATGCTAACCAATGTTAGGATCTTTTCTCATTTATGCAATTTACCCAAAGATTAGTGACCCATCAGGAGGCTGCAGAACATAAACATATCAAACCCACACTATCCACAACAAATGTCCACCATACTGAGAGGGCCTATTGCCTCCCAGGTAGCAATGAGGCTTGGAGAACTGGGCCAAGAGGAATTCTGGAGGTCTGTGTGCAGCCTGGAGCAGCCCTTGGCATGCTTGCCAACATGCAGCTGTGCTTGGGATCCCAGCTGCTTTACTTACCACTAGACATAGGCAGGCTAAAGATCCCAACATGTACAGTAAGTGGCTTTGTTCTGAAATCCATTAGATTATCCTCATGATGTATATGTAGGTGCTATAATTTCAATATCAATAGACATTCCTCCTTTTCTTTCTTTTGTATTTCAATTACTTTCTTATAATACTTCATCCTTGTTTCATTCCTATTGCACACAATCATTATATTTCCATGTGATCAATAACACAATGACTGGCTTAGGACTAGAGAGGGTTTATTAAGAAAACCAGGAGAACAATTCATGCATACATATCACAGCAAGTTATAACATCTAACACTCAATGTTTATTGAAATAAGATTTATTGGGCCAGTGAGATAGCTCAGCGGTATAAGCGCCTGTCTGCCAAGCACGAGGTCCTAAGTTCGACTCTCGGTACCCACGTACGAAAAAAGGGCCGGTGATATCGCTCAGCGGCACAGGCGCCTATTGATGTGCAAAGTCCTGAGGTCGACCCCTGGTACCCACAAAAAAAAAGAAATAAGATTTACTTACATCATCCTTCTTTTTGTACTATATATACATTAGCTCACTTAACACAAAACATAGCACATAGGTACTTCTATTATTGCAATTTTATAAGAAACGTAACAGAAAATCTTAAGTAAATTGCTCTTGGTCACACAGTTGATAGCTGTTACGGCTTTTGTCTAGATGTCCCCCAAAGCCTCACGTGGTCATAGGGGTTGCTTTTCAGAGATGACCGGATCTGGAGTGTGTGATGCTGGGATCGAGGGTGTGTGATTACTAAATCAGTCCACTGATGGGTTTGGCATTGTTCTGGGAGTGGATAATGGGAAGGTTCTCCTGGGTGCGAGTGCTACCTGCCCTATGGGAAGACAGCCTAGATAAAATATAAGGGACAGAAAGAGAGCTGCTGTGCTTTCTTGTCACTTTCTGCTTGCTGCTTTTGTTGCCTTCTGTATGCCATGAACTGTTTCTCCTCTGTGATGCCCCTCTGCCATGCCACCCTGCCTGGAGCCAGCCAACTATGGACCAAAACTTCTATAAACTGCGAGCTGAAATTAATCTTTCCTCCTTTAACTTTGGGTGTCCAGTACTTTGTCTCAGCAATGGGAAAAGTAACTAAGACAATGGTAAAGTTAGAATTTATACCCAACCATTCTTATTCCATCACCAACATTTTTAGCATGCCATTCACACAGCTTCCTTAATGAGAAATATGATAACGAGAAGAGGAAAAAATCTTTGGGAAGTGTAATACATGATGAAAGTATAAGTTTTTGCCATGCAGAATCAAATGTATTATAAAACAGCCTGTGCATATTTGTAGCTATACCTATATATGTGTGTGCATTTATACATGTATGTCTACATGTCTATATGTGTTCCATTGAAAACCTAAATCCCTTGATAGAGGTTACTGTTGTTTGGGAAAAAATGTACTACACTGGCTCATTACTGTAGAAATTGACAATGTTCTAGATCTCATCACCAGTAGGTCTCCTGAGTTTCATCTGCTCTTAAGCACACCCATAAAGGGAGCAAAATCAAGAAGGTAACTAGTAATTATGAAATGTTGAATATGGCCTGGACAGTGTTAAGTTTGGCGTGAGTAAAGACAGAGAAAAGATATTGAGAAAAGCCTTTAATGCCGGTGGAGAGGGCTGCAGTAGAGTGCAAGAGACCCTCAGAAGAGGAGGCTGTGGGACAAAGAATTTATTGGGTTTAGCTGGGGGGTGGAGTTTGGAGGGGCGGGTAAGGTGACATAACAGAAGGAGATTGGGGGATTTTTGGCCCGCTCAAAGTGGAGAGAGGAAGTTTATCTTGAGCTGGGAAGAAAAGGAGGAAGTGAGTAATATATTGTTGTTTTAGGCTTGTCACCATGTTGGAATGCCGCCATGATGGCCAAACAGCTTTCATATGGGCATGAATCCATCAGACAGTATGCTAGGAGCTTTCAATGCTACATTATTTAAGCTGATAACAATCGTGTGTTATGTATAATAAATTACCCACATTTTCTGAATATTAAAAGTGAGACCTATTTAGTAGTAACTCAATATCGGGTAGCCAATAAGAATTATAATGGATACTCCAACTCAGATTTATATGACTTGCAACCTTGTGAGGTTTAATTTTGTTTTTTTCTTTTTTTTTTTGGTCTTATTTATTTTTTTCCAATGTTTTCTCAGATAGAGCATGGTAGGGGCCCACTCCAATTGTATTTAGATGAAACTAATGGTTCGTAAAGTATGTGGCTTTCTAAACCTGGCTTAGCCTGTGGCCTTTTTGCTTCCCTTTGATAAATAGATTGGCTCATCACACAAAACAAAAAAGCAGCCTTTATACATAGAAACAATTTTAAACAAAGACACGAGCACTCAAGAAAGCTGATGCCACAGAACCTCATTTTGCTTCACCGAATTATTTATTTTTGTCTGTAATACTTGGAAATCTTCTAAATCTTTTACTTATCCTTTAAGCAAAAATATTCACATCTCTTCCTCTTCATACACACTAAAATGCAACAGAATTAGGTTTAAAAGCAGTGTATTCTTTGAGGCAAAATAAATTACAAGCAAGTCTTGCAGAGAGTAGCTAGGTAAATTGATTTCTGTGTACAAAATGTCCTTTTCATGATTTGGTGATAAAATTTTAATGTTATACATGTTAGAACTATTAAACACATCCTCCAAGCATGGGACTTTTATTGGTGTTATGGTTTCCCCTTGTATCACTTGATTTGTTAGAATTTCACATTATGTTGAAAATGGGCAGATCATAGTGCTGCGAAATAAGATGCTAACTATTACCAAAGGGACTTTATTGCATTATCTTTACCTGCCATTCTGAGCACTAGGGCCAAGCATGGAAAATAACCAAGCTGTCTTGGGTATATTTTAAGGAGAATTGATGAATAGAACTTCAAAACCTATTACCATTTGGATTTACTATCAAGGCACAGTGTTTCTGTGAATCTGGAGATTTAACAACAACAACAACAAAATAAGTGCAGGAAAAGCAGATGGGCTAAAATTATATTAAAAATCTAACTGATGGTCAAAGCGAAGCCCTGCAACCAGTGGAAACATTTGTAGATCATTGCTGGGCGAAATGTACAGCAAGGTTCAGGGCAATTCTGAGGTGAAGTAGCATGCAACACACAATCTACTCAGAGCTCCTGGTCATTATTTAAATTTATTTCCTGGTGAACTTTTAAGAACATGTTGGGTCAGACTACTTGTTGGTGCTCTACATCTTAACTACCCCTCATTCATATCTTTCTCATTAATATCTACTCCAGACAATGTTACATATGTCAAGCAGCTACCTTATTCTCTGGGCAATATTATAATATCCTACAAAAAGAATGAGTAGAAAAATAGGCACCAAAGGTAAGGAGACCACCAAATCAGATTTGCTTTGTCAAATAGACCTCCATAACAGACGTGAGATGAGTTGCAAGGATTAAGATGAGGTGCTTTTCAGAACTCTAGTTACCAGCTATACTACTTTTATTTTTAATTAACAAAAAAATTATTTTTAAACAAATCGCTTTAGTTAGAAAACTTCATTTCCTTAGATCAGTTGATAAATATTATGCATGCTTGTATGCATGTATTTCCTGAATTTATGACCTTAATACAAGAACAAAAACAATAAAAATGAAACAATATTTGAAACTGCTGCTCTTACCTGTTACCCACTGAAAAGCTCTGAGCCTAAATTCTACTCCAATTTTGTTAACAAAAAAAAAAAAAAAAAAAAAAAGGATAGTCATTGAGAAACAGCGACCTCTAATCCCCAAATGCAATTTTTGTCTTCCAATAATCAGCAAGATTAAAGGAGAATGGAAAAGGAAATAACTTTCTAACTAGATGAGTCAATGATATCTTATACTGTATGCACACAGCACTGGAATGATTCCATATCTTGCATTTCTGTTGTACCAGCATCACATATCCTTCATATTGAAAATATTGACTCATAAGAGCAAAAGGAGGAAGTTGTATTAAACTACAGAAAAAGTCAGTCCATGACTAAGATACTTCTGGAAGACCATAAAGCCCTACTAAATAGGCATGGTTTTCCTTTTTTTTTTTTTTTTTTTTGTGGGTACCGGGGGGTCGACCTCAGGACCTCGCTTGCCAGCAGGCGCCCGTGCCGCTGAGCGATATCACCGGCCCCTTTTTCGTATGTGGGCTCCGGGAGTCGAACTCGGGCCCTCGCACTTGCTGGGCAGGCGCTTAAGCCTATGAGCCATCTCACTGGCCCTAGGCATGGTTTTCTTGCATGAAACTGTACTGTACATTTATCTAAACTTAATTTAGGTGTGACTTACTTCCTTCAGAAGAACTTATGTTGATTTGTGTAAAAACAATGTCTCTCATTTCTTTGTTGACCATGCAGTAACATCGCAGAACAAAGGACATAACATATGCATATGGAATATGAATCTATTGCAGTCTATTGAATAAGTAGACACATCCAAACATAACTAAAAAAATTCAGAAAAAAAATTTTACTATTTAATCATGAATTCATTGAACCATGCCAGTGTCTGAATAAAGACATATGGTTGAGTCCACAGTGAATTCAGCGTCCTAGTCCTAGATGTGATAAAGGGCTGTAGCTACATAGAAAAGGAGAATTAGATGAGTAAGAATCCCAGTCCTGATCACATGTCTCTTTCCAATTTATTTATCGAATGGATTCTAAAATACTGGACAATTCCTTGACGTGAATTTTTTTGAGAAAGATCCATAATCACTCAACATTTGGAATGTGTGATGGCTAAATTTACAGTAAATTTTACTTCTGTGTGTCTGTAAGGGCATTTCTGGAAGATTAAGATGAAATCAGTGGGCTGAGATCACCATCATGGGTGCAGGGTATCAAAATCCAAGTCTTTGGTGACTCAGAACAAAATGGCAGAAGAAAGGAAAATTCTCTCTCTGTCTCTCTCCTTCTTCTTCATCTAAGACACACTTCTTTTTGAATCTCTCAGCTTTCTGGCTTTCCTTACTCCCTTGCTTATAGATGGTCCATCATGGGACCTCTAGATCTCCATAATTGAATAAGTCAATTCCCATAATAATTTTCTGAGTAAATGAGGGATATCGATTCTATTTCTCTGAAGAATCTTGACTAATCTACATGTACTAGCTAAATCAAACATACTTTCATACTTTAAAAAGAGATTATCACTCTAAACATAAGAATTTATGAAGACATGGACAAAGTACTGGGACATCATGGATAAGAATCACATTGTATAGGATTTATAAGGAGATTACTTATGGCAGGGTTATAGTTATATATGGAAGGGGAAATAATATTATAAGAAAAATAGTTATGTATAGAAGCAAAACAGTTATGTGAAGAAGGGAAATAGTTGTATGTGGAAGTAGAGAAAGCACAGAGAAAATAAAGCTGAAAGAAAATTTATAGCCCAAGACTAGTCAATCCCAGTCTGCTATTTTCTGAATCTATATCTCTTTGTGAAGGACATTGTGATCTGAATCTGACTTGCCTCACTTTGAAGAAAATGTAGCACAAAATACAATAAATGCTATAGAAATAATTCCACATACATGTATGTATGGGCACACATGCACTCCCACAGAAACCTTACAAACACACACCATTAACTTGGACCTTTTGCTATCTTTGCAAGCCATTCCTACCTCTGTCTAGAGGAAGAGGAAAAGCAGGCTGATGCTATTGTTCCTCTGTTTAAGTGAGATAAGATCCTCACTCTGCAAATATTCCCCTTTTATCTCTACAGTCCTTGTGTCTCAGCTTCTTCTTTGAGTTTAATGATTATTTCTTGCTTTATTTTGTTCCTTCACGTATCTTTGGGTTATGAGATCTTTACAGATTTTAGAACTTTGTACCATTTTTTTTCCTCATTGAATTCTCTCTTCATTCATTTTTAACTGGTTTACTTAAAAAATATGCCCAAGGAATATGGAAATTCTATTTTTTTTCCTTTGTTAGTTGAACTTTAGAAATATGTACCAAATTAAATATATTTCTCTGGATTGTTTTGGCCATAAAATGATATCCTTTTATTCATTTTCTTTTCCAACCATTGACACAACATCTTTCAGTGAGGACCTAACTTAGCAAATCTCTTTGTGCAAGACAATTTTGAATTAAATGGAGTTCCATGTTTTGTGCTTTTAGCCACCATAATCTTTATTTCTTGATATCCAGTTTACAGCTTGTATCTACATTAGTAACAAGACCTTATTTTTTCTACAGCCTTTCCTTGTGGATATATTGCAACTATTACTATTTCATGTAAAGAAATAATGTTTTAGGATAAGGCTGATATATTCATTTTAGGATTAACAATTTTTTTTCATATCTCAATGTGGGGTTTAGGGGACTAAGGCCAGAAATAATACTTTCAGAAGAGTAACAATGAATTGAATAAAGTACAAAAACTGCATATACTTCTGAGTTTAGAAGACAATTTATACATGAGATTGCCATCACATAAATTATTGTAATCAAAAGCCTTGCCTAGATAAGAGTCTGAATGAAGAATCAACCTTTAAATGTGATGATATGATAAAAGTGAATTCAAATTAACCAATAGTTCTTGAACATATATTTCCAGAAATGTCCTAAGTGTATGAAGGGATATAATATAACCAACAATTATTATTCTTCACCTCCAAAAAACCTTGTGTTCTAGCTGGAGAGCTGAGATTTAAAAATATAAAACAAGAAACAATTAAATGCACAAGGATATAATGAAGTTGGAAAATGTACAGTAGAGGTTATGATGTAGCAGTCAGGGAAGAATGAACTGATAGAGGTAGTGTAGTAGCATTGAGCAAGCATTATGGAAAGTCGAAGATGCAGGTACAACATGGTCATGTGGAGAAAAATTCCATTCATACTTTTAGCCTGATATTCGCTACCTAGACATGATGGGATTGGGGTAAACCATTTACAACTAAAGTATGACACTGGACTAAATTGACTAAGATCAGGAAATTTAACCTTCATAAACTATATTATATCTTTTCAAATTAAAGTCACAAATGTGGTCACTTTTAAAAAGCTATGTTAATATGACCAACCAAAAACACATCATGCTCATTTAATCAGGGCTATAAGAAATGAAAACCATCTGGCTGATACAGGCCATGTCTTCCCTGGGTAACCATTGAAATTTGCTTTCATAGATTGTTTTAGCCACTTGGTCCATTTTTAGGGCACATAGAGGATGTAGGTTATTCATGTGTAAGGAAGACTTCACCAGAACCCCTGCCCCTGAGAGTATGATGTTTTCAATACACACATTACTAATATCTTCTCACTCCAAAAGGTACCTTACTAGTCCACCCCTTAGGTTAAAAAAAAAATAATAAATAAGTTTGGTACCTAATATGGGAAGAAGTCCTCTTTACATTTGTGTATATAAATTTAGACTGCGTCCTGAAACAATTTACTTCTTTCAAAAACTCACATTACAGAAAAAAACTCTTATATCAAGAATGATGGAAATATATGACAGTGTCCAAAACACCTTTGAGCTGGTTACTTATGAGTAAGACCCTGTGCTGGAGATTCATGAACCTCGGTTTTGTGTGTCCCCACACTGCTGAGGATTGGTGGAACTCTTCAAATGCTCCAGTGACCTAACCTGGCAAGGGTGTTACTACAACAGCCTCTGCTGATCTATTAAAACTGAAGAGATGAAATCCGGCAGAAATAAGTGTAAAGAATTAGTGGGACCTTAACAGGACTGTAACAGATCACTCAAAAGAATCACAACGTTTCAAAAAAATCTACAATGTCAAAAATTAAATGAGCTCACTGTTAGTTGATGAGCTCATCATCTCTGAACATATCCAAAACTGTGTAATGGAACTTATAAAATTTTTGTACTAAGGCTCAGGAATTTAGTGAGAAATCAACTGTGACAATTTTCGAGGTTCCTAACATCGACATCCTAATTTATTTGTCTTGTCCCACACAAGTGCATTGCTACCAGGTTACCGAACTACTCAACCTCAGGACTCAAAAATTTGAAACTCTTTGGTCATGCTAATTGGGGTTAACAAAAAACAAAGGAAAGAAATTTTAAAAATAGCCATAACATCCAACAGCCCTTTGAGCTTCTAAGGACTTTCTCTTGCATTTCATAGGACAAAGGATCCCAGTGGCATTATTATCATGGATAGAGTTCCTTTCCCTTGCGGTCGGAACTTCAGAGGTGGATTTCTTGTTTATCCCTAGCTTCATGCAAAAGTAACCACATTGAAACCACCTGCCCAACCAATATTAGTAATGTCCTTTTCCTTCCTGATTAAAGTGCAAAGTGCTTTAAACATTCAGCACAAACACATTTGTTTATTTCTTTCTTAATTTGTGAGGCCACTTTGCTGGCAGAGACCAAAGTAGAGGAATTCAAGATGTATTGATTTCTTTCTTCATGACTATTTAATCGGTTAAAGTGTGCGCCACTTGCAAGTGCCAAGATGCTGGTTACATTTTAATAAATGTCCTCTTTGGTCGATCGATACTTCTCAGCCCCAAAATAAATAAATAAATAAAAGTGCTGTTCTCTCATAAGCTAATGGGGAGAAAATCTTTTTACTATCAGTCATCATGACAAACAAGAATATGAAAAGTGTTAATGAAATGACCAACTGTCTATAAAATAAAAGACTTGCAAGACAGTCTCCTTTCTTCCCTTAATTTGATGAAACAAAATGGAAAATTACACTAGTGCCCATCCAGCGTGAAATGATGTTAACAAGCAGAAAACAAATGCCATAATGAAGGACTTCTAGGATGTACTATGTATAGTCTTACTTGTAAAGAGGGAATTACTGGGCAGAGCTCTAGCCCTGAGCAACATCCCACCCCCTACTGAGGAGAATCACAGCTATCATCCTGTCCCTGGGGATGTAGCGCCATTTGGCACAATACGACAAATTGTTGTTCACAGCATAATAATTATCCATGTGCTGCAAACAATAGGCCACACAATTACCAACCAGGGCAGTGCCCTACACAGGCAAAGCGAAGTTCCAAAATGAAGCAATTGTACAGAAAATTGAGGCAATAGACCTACAGAAAAGGGATGTGGACAACTTGTCATTTGTTGAGCATTGTTTGGGAAGGAAGAGATACAAATAACTGAATTTTCCAGAATACCAAAATTTACCATTTATGTATAAAATGTTTCATTTTCAAAATACATTCATTGTAGATGGATACTTCACTTAAAATAGATGATTAATTACCCTCCTTTTTAAAACAATGTATTCAAATGCCATTACATTTTGGTAGTTCTTTTGATTTAACAAACAAACAAACAAAACTTTTGTTAAGGTGACCCAGAAACTAGTACTTGGGGTAAGAGCTCAACCACATTTAGGTAATGGTTCTCTATTTTTCAGGTAAGGATGCTACAGGGATATCTAAGTAAACATGTAGAGAGCCATCATCCTGAAAGTGTTAATAGCTTCCCACATAAGCACCCAGATGTAAAGCAATATAAACCAAACACGACAGGCCTAAAATTAAATGGAATACAATCACAGATGTTTTTAAATAGTTTGATTCTATTTTTGTTGAAGTATTTTTTTCTTAGTGGTGTCTATATTATATATAGGAAGATTTTAGGATTGAGAAAGCAGCCTAATATGTTATGCCCTTTTCATGCAGCTCATCCTGTCTGGGACAAATCTCTGTCAGCATACAGTAACTGTGTGTTGATGGAAATCTTATTTCAATCTTTCTACAAGTCTGGATCTTCATCCACAAAATAAGAATGAGTATAATCCCTTTGTAGTTGCAATTTTTAAATAGAGCCGCTCACGCAAATCGTTTAGTCCCATCACGGGCACCTCTTAAAGACTCTGTAAATGTTAGTAATTTAAATAAGAAAATAGGGAGCAAACTAAGTTCAGTAGGAATCCAGAGATGCAAGTATAATGGCATGCAGATGACTGTAAAAGGAAAAGAAATGAATGCAAAAGGTAAATGAACATAGAAATGAGTTTTAAAAAGAAATGAATTTAGGCTTTGTGCCTCTTCACAGTAACCCACCCTACGCTATTGGGTGTATTTTTATTCTTATTTTTTCCTCCCTTTTTACTTGGCCCAAACTTGCTCTGTAGTGCCTGTTTTCCCTCACCACTCTGTATTTTCCTACCTTTAGTAAGTATAAAACTTGTCACCATTAAAAAAAGAAAAGTGAATTTAAGAGAACACTAGGTCGATTTTGAGATCACCATGTCCTTGACTGTTCAGGGGGAAAAAAATCACCGTTTTCTTGTTAATAAATATTTATTGAATAACATCACAGACTAGAAAATGCCAGATACCATCAAATGATATATTAGAATCTATTCTATGCCCACATATTTGAGGTAAAATTTGTCATCATCATTTTGTAGGTGAGAAAACCAAAACTCAGAATAAAGAATTACCTTACCTCATACAGAAGATTCAAATATAATATTAGGTACATGTACCCTAGGTATCTAACCCTAACCCTATCACAAAGCCTACATAGATTTTTTTCTTCCTACCCAGTTCTCCTTTCTCTGACTCACTTTTTCTCCTGTGTTTTCTGAACACTATCTATCTGTGAAGTTCTAAAATAAAACGAAAATTAAAATCTGGTCTCTGCTCTTAGAGATTTCAGTCTATTGGAGGACAAAAGAATGCGCAGAGAGCCACACACTGCAACAGATATTTTTAGCAGGGCTGTGAAGGGAGCACCAGTGTTTTTCACTGTGACCTCTGCCTGAAATGCCTCCTTCCTTTCCTGGTTCCCAGATCATGACTTCCGTCCGTCTTCTAAGAGTCAGCTCAGTGGCATCTTTCTCTTGGATAGCTCTATTCCAAAGCAATCGTCATCGGTTTTGAAACTTTCTGTGATTTTTGCAGTCTACACCCAAAGAGCCTGTTGACATACGCAGTGTTCAGCTCCACCTCCAGAACCTCAGATTCAGTTCTGTGGTGGGAAAGCGCCTATCTCCACTCCACAGCAGTTTTTCATTGAGGAAACTTCCCCTCTGGTCCTAGTGAAGGTTCCCATTCTCCCTTAGCCACTAGTGCCTTGAATCCAAGGGGTATATTCTATTTTCTGGATACCGTTGGAAAGTATGCTAATCAAAGTAGTTATCCAGGAAATATCTTTTACTTGACTGGTTGATTGGTGGATTGATTTAATAAGAGGTATATGGCTGTTTCTCTCCCACTACTTATATCTCTCATGAGCCCTCAAACCACAGCAGCTATTGTGAATTCGAGTTGCTTGTGGAAATAGAGGTGAGCGTATGTGGATACTTGTAGTACAATATCTTTCAAATAAGATCTTTCAAATAATGAACAAACTTTCCCTCATGTTTATTTGCAGGGTAATGCATAGACTGTTGCCTTGGAAACACTCACTCTGAATATTCTAAATTTCCCATAATAGAAATTCTTGCCTTCAACTAATAATTCATACTATATCCCTCTTTTTTGTGTTTTGCTGAGAATATATAATGAGATCAAAATGCCAATAAATGTCATTTTTGAGAATATAATTATTGTATTCATGTATTACTTTTTTCTTAGTCCTATTTTTTCATTGAGGCTTCGTAAAGACAATTATCTAACAAAAATATAAAATTTTAACCAATCCTATTTAAAATTGTGCTTTAAATGCCTTCTGTATAATGTCCAATTCTTTTTATCAGCACATTTAAAATACTAGCTTGAGAGGTCATGAGTTCGATTCCTGGTACTGAAAAAAAAAATACTAGCTTGATTTATACTAGCTTGTTTTATTATCCTTTCCTTCTAGAAATCAGAAAGGCATCCTTCCCATGCTTGGGTTCATGAAAAGAAAGTCATAGGCAATTTTGGGGGACGTCAATTTGCCTTAATAATGCAGAATATCTGGTTCCAAAAACCCAGTTGCTGGACATAGTCATAGCATGTCAAATTTTCTACTAGATTCAGCAAGGTCTTTCTTAGTTATTATAATTGTTTACTCAGTTTTGAGCTAAGGACACCCAGAGTGCCATTTACATCCTTAGAACAAGTCCACACACCACAAGGTGAAGGTCAAATTTGAAAAATGTCTTAATTTGATCTATGTTTACATGTAGATAGCCAAGCCAGATAAGTCAGTACAAACAAGTCACACACATATTATCTGCATTGGTTATCCACATAAATCAAATTAATTCCAATCACTCCTCTACTTTAAGTCCCATACATATAACCAAAGGTGATTCTACCTGCTCTGGACTATTCAAAAGAGCTTACTTATTTGTACAAAAGTAGATTCAACTTTCAAATTTATACATTAACAGAGAAGTTATTGAGCTCTGGAAATGTCAACAATAGCTACTAACGGGTTATTACATTTATTCTGTTTAGACCAAGAAGAATACACATTTATTTACATTGCCATTATCTCTGTTTTGCATGGTATGAATGCTCAGATTTATTTAAATATCTATTGTCTGGGTCCATCTGACCTCTTTCCCACAGATGTCCTCACAGTGGAAATTTTATTATAGTTGACCATATATTAGCTATGAGAATGTTATGACAAGATCATTAAAATAATATAAGAATACAGTTTTTAAAATAATTACACAGGTTTTCCTTATTTAATAATTCATGATATCTGGCTACTGGACTCCTCAAAGGTAATAAAAAGAGTGTTGATATGTATACTGACAAAGCCTCTCTAAAGCATGATAGATATTCAATAAATGATTGAACAAGTTGGAGTATTACAGAAATGAAACATGATCAGTATAAGAATAAAATAATAAAGAACAAGGAAAGGAGGCAGAGGAAGAGGGAGAAGAGGAGACCGATTCATCACACTAAAATAACTACTAATACTGTCATTTGGCATGTAATTTTAGAAAGGATTCAATTGCGTATTTTAAAATGGTTTTAAATTTTCACCAATTATAGAAAATGAAAAATAAAAGTTTTGTAAATTTCTACTTGCTAGCGAGATTGTCATAAACTCTTGTCCGTGTAAGTGTGCTTCTAGGATGAGAACTCTGTTTGCACTATCATCAATGTGTTTCTGCAGCTGTGATCTCCACTGCTGTGCAAAGACAATGTCATCCCACTCAGGACCTGGCACCCTGTGTGGACTTACTTCCCCATCTATCCTGCATAGGCTTTAAAATTTCTTGCACCTTGAACCCTGCTTGGATTTTCTCTGAAGTGCATTCTGTGATTTCTCCCACGTGGATGCCCTCCCTGCCAACCCAGGCTCTGGCGTCCTTGCCAGCCCACCACCTCATGTGGGCATTCTTTATGAATGCACTACTCACTCTATTTGAATTCTAAAATACTTTCTAAGGCATCGGGCTTTCACCTCTATGTTCTGCTATCTGTGGCTTTAATACCGAATAGTTTGGAAAAGGGGTGAAAAGGGTTAGGAAAAAAAGGAGGAAGTAGGATGGAGACATGTCATTTTTTTTTTTTTAAATCAAAAAGTTAATATTAATTCAGTACTTACTAAGTGCCTAACATTGAGAGTTTGGTTCCAGAATTTGTTCTTTTAATAGCTCTCAGATGTTTCTGGGAGCTCTGAGACGCTTCTGACACAAAGTGTGGTTACAAGGATCACACTTTGAATAATATTAGTTTAAACTATATTCAATAACACAGTGGCAAAGTAGTGTGATATATTTTCAGTTCATATCCACTTTCCTCACTAAACTTAAAAAATACGAATGTTTATTCTTAATGTGTTTGCTATGCCTTGGCATTTAAAATATTTTTTTAATCTTTTCTAATGTAGCTGAGAGACTAAAACTGCCTTTCTGTATGCAGAAACTACAGGGAAACCAGTGCCTTGATTCAAAATTTGATCTTTCTATCATTGCACAAATTCATACTACACTTTGTGAAGCTAAGAAAGAAGTCTTTAAATGCATGTGGACAAATGGACTGTTAATATTCTATTTTAGATTTTCAACTTATTATTCTCCAATTAGGATACATATTCTTTTTTCTTTCTATTTATGACTTAGGAAATTTTAGAAGGCAGAATTGCTGTCTGTGACAGTTAGCAAGTTTTAGGGGAAAGATTTGCATGTGTGTGCAGGTGCAAATGTACCTGTGTGTGCATGTGCAAAGAAGTGCATTGCAGTGACTACCTGGTAAAGTTTCTGTGAATTTAAAAGTTCTAGCCATGGAAAATCTTTAAAAAGACAGGTTAAAATGTTAATCGCCAAAGTACACTATTCAGTCATATATAAAAATTGCTGAAAGTCAGTGAATCAATTTTTCTATAAGTCAAAAGACTATTTATTCTTTAGAGGAGATACTTGTCAAATCCAAAGAGAATGAAGTTGTTGGTGGTGGTGTGTATGAAGTTGATCTCTTAGGAACTAGGAAATAAGATGAGCAAAACCCAGAAGAAGAATTTGTCTTCCTCCAGCTATTCTCATCGATAGGGAGACAAGTCATAATTGATGATACTACATTATAATATTCAAACCGCGGAACTATTATTTTCAGAGAAATACAAAATGAACATATGGTAAATATTTTGTTCATCCCATTAATGAGGAAACCAGTGTGATGTTAAAGCCAATTTTGATTAGTTTGCCTAATTATTTGAAACACACACACATAAATTTAGAAATACTAAATGAATTTGCCTATAGGCAAAATTTATTAGTATTCTATAGAATAGTAAAATGTGATACTTAAGCTCATCTCTTCGACAGGGTAGAAATTGATTACATGTGTATTGCTAATATTTATTTGTGCTTCTAGGGGCAGGAATAATTTGCATTACTATGTTTTTTACAACTTTTTTCCCTACAGAATTGTCAAGAAGGCTTTTTAAGAGAAAGATCATCAAAGATACACACACCTATTGATTCAGACTCCTGAAGGACAGACAGCCAGATCATGTCCATCACTACAAAGAAAGAAAATATAATAAACTCCTTTCCCATTGCCAAATTTGAGCATTGATTTTTCTGTCAATAGATTTTTCCAATTCTCTTCTTCACATATTTTAATTTCCTTTCCTTAATGTATCCTTAATCTTTCATTGAGATGGCTGCAAGTATACTTGTGTTGCCTATGGCACTTCTCTATCACTCACCAGAAGATTTTTCCCACAGCACAAGCAGCAGAGAGAGAAACTGAAACCAAGCCTTATTGATATAGAGATGATATATGACCTCTAGATAATCCAAATAATATAAGGGAAATATTATAACTCCTAACCTGCTAGATGTCTGATATGCTAAGTTCATGTTTCGCAAAATCAAAGAATGAATTCTAAGGAACAGTGGAGGTTAAGAGCAGGAAATATGCATTTAGGAAGAGATAGCTTCGGTCTAAGAGAGACAGAAGTGGTCCAGGAAAGTGGGTTGCTGGGGGCTCCACTTCTCAAGGAAATTTTATATTGCAAAATACAAGGTGGGTATAAGGTGGGACAAAGCTATGGTCAACTAATGATTACAAGTATAGTTGCTTGAGTAATATAGAACCAATAGGGAAGCAAGTTGTGTAGCAAGTGTACATGGAAGTAACAAGAACTTTTCCTGGAAAGGGTGAGCCAGGGACTCTTCCTAGCCCCCACCCAGGTGATTGATACCTATTTAGAATATCAATCATTATTGTTTATCTTAGGGGAAGTATGTAGGTGTAGTCATTCCATCTTTTATTTTGCGGTCTGGCCTTTAATGAATGTACCTCCACCCACAGTTGTAATGTATTTTCATCTTCTGCACTGGCTCCCTTCAGGGCCTAGCTCTGTCTGACTGCCTATAATATTTCTAACTAAGTTAGCTATCTATATTATTATGAATTCCAGACTGTAGCCATTAACTAATGTGTCACTGGTGATTGGAAAGACCAGTTTTGTGGGTGTTTCTGGCAATAAAATAAAACTTTTTTGAGAAAATAGAATTTTCCCAAAAGGTATGCATGATTAGATTTCAGGTGGGGACATATACTGGTGCTGAAAAGATTTTTGGGGCAGGGAGTCTGAATCAGAAAGAAATTAATGGGGATATTAATGTAAAGCCACCTACAGAGATATTTAATCCTGTTTTGCTCCCATATCTGCATACCTAACTAACAAACCTAGGGAACTAGGAGAGTCCAGAGCCACTCAGGCGGATTCCAGTCCACATAGAATGAGAGATGTTACGATAACTTGCCTTGATTTCATACCTTCCTGGTGAAAGAGCTTATCCCCCAGCCAGGTCTTTGAAGGAGCTAGGTCATTCTGGGAAGGAAAAAAAGCAGGCTGATAACCCTGAAAATGTGCTCTAGGTTTTGCAGCTGGAAAAGACATAGATCAGAGTGGTGATTCAAGAAAATCCTGTCCCATATGGATTCTGAAAAATATGCAAGCACTAAAACATTAAGCTACCTTTGTCAGCAATCTCAGATCTTATTATTTTTTCCCTATCCTGCTAAGTTCTTTTATTAATCACAATGATAATGATGCTAATAATAATCTACTTATTCCAGCCTCTAGAATGATTCTTAATAATTTATGATTTCCACTTTTGTCTAAAATTCAGCACAATTCAGCCTTAAAAAAGGAAAGAAAAATGAAGTTATGCACAGAAAATGAATTATGCACCAAATTGTAAATATTCCATTTCTTTTGCTGATCTGAAACTCCCCAAAGAAATATGAACACTTGATTTAAAATTCAGCTGCAGTGACATTTCCTAGCTGGAAAGAATGCTTGCACAAATTCACAAGTATTTGCAAGATGATAACTTTTTTGGTGGATACTAGTACATTTTAATGTGTTTTTAAAAACTATCCTATGTTGAAATTCTTCAAAATGAATAAAATATTTCTTAGTGGAACCTTATTCTGTGAATAGACTTTTGCAACATTTCAGCAAGAAGGGACTTTGCATAGCTAACTTCATGGTAGTAAAGAAGCATGTGACTTTAACCACCTACTTGGAAAACGTCAAAAGTCATACAAACACCTACTGTTGCCCTGCATATTTAACTGTTACATATCTTGACCAGTTAATATGCCATAACTGAGAGGTTATGGCATAAAAGGAAAAGGGACAGCTACCCACTGTCATTTTACTCTTTCCTCTACTAGGACTTTCCTCTGCTAGTCTTTTCAAATATGTGGAATCAAATAAATTAATCTTAGAAAACAACTACTAATATTTTTACTAATGTTTCTCATTTATTTTGGTTGTTTGTTTCTTTAAAGTATTGTTCAGTCATGAGAAGACTAGTTCTTGTTTTGTTCCTGTATGTTAAATGATGCATCTTGCACCAAATATAGCACCTATACAAATATTTTGGATATGTGAGGCAAAAAGCAGCAATGTAATTGAGCCAAAGTACTTTATTTTGGTGATTGCCTGTGGGGGCCATTGGCTAGAGGTATGTACGAGATGGAGATGCAGAGATAAGGGGCTTTTAGAGCCACAAGCCTAAAACCTCCCAGAGTTCATGGTCAGAGATTAAAAGATAATCTACTGGGCCACAAATCACAGTAGATCAAAATGCAATGATTTAAGGAGTGAATCCTCTGGCCTTCATCCTTCCCATACTCCTTTATCATTTAATTTAGTCTCAGAGTCATTCATTTAACAGACCACCTTCACCTTCCCCTGTTCTTCTGTCACCTGTATGAGTCCCTGCCCAGATTCCTTTCTTTTTTCTTTGATTTTTGCTTCCTCGTTCTATCAATAAAAAGTCACAGAGGCTTCAGTTTGGGTATGTCATTTGAGATTTCCTCACGCTGAGGGGTCTCAGTCAATAGCAGCCCCTCTGGGCCCTCTTGGAGTATGGATCGCACATTGACTTCGGTAATCTTTTAGTTATATCTCATCCTTTTGTGCCATACCATGGCTGCAAACTGTGACAATTTCACAAAGTACAAAACACACCAATATACCCTGAATATTTGAAGACCTCATGAAATTATTTGAAGTTTTTGCATATTAGCAATAGAAGATGACTGACATAACATATATCAATATTTATTGAACATTCATGCAACATATATTTAGTAGCTATATAATTATTTTTTAATGCATTTCAATTACATAAACCTATGAAGTTGATATAGGGGAAATAAATATACTCCTCAACCTCCTAGATGTCAGATAAACAGAGTTCATGTCCCCCAAAATTAAACAATGAATTCTAAAGAACAACAAATGTTAAGAGTAGGAAAACTTGATTAAGAGAGAGGGAGAGCTCCTGAGAGACAGGAGGGGACCAAAAGCAGGTTGCCAATGAGCCCACTTCTCAAAGGAAGTTTTATAGAGCAAAACCACAAGATGGGTAAAACTTGGGTCAAAACTATGATCAACCAATAAGATTACAAGTACAGCTGTTTCGGTAATATTGATCCAGTGAGGGAGTAGGTGATATAGCAAGTGTACATTGGAGAGAACAAAGACCTTCTTTAGGAAGGGATGGATCAGTGGGCTCCTGGTACCCCACTAAGGTGACTGATATATATCTAGACTATTGCACCAGGTGGGTAAAGTCTTCGATTTATTGTTATCCCTTGGGGGGCACAAGTAGTCCTGGTCATTACATCTTTAACTTGAGGCCTGGCCTTCAATAGATGCTCCTCCCACCATAATTGTAATATGTTATCTTCTGCAACTGACTCCTTTGAGGGCCTAGCCCTGTCTGACTGCCTATAATATTTCTACCTAACTTAGCTGTCTATAGTATTCCCCCCTCTGAAAAGGTACCCCTAACTGCTATGAAGGGGGAAGGGGAGATGACTGCTCCAGCTACTTCTGGCTGAGAGAGTAGTAGTTCTGATTAGCAGTCAGAGATATTCTCTAAAGAGTCTAGCTAAAGGCCCTTGATAGATGCCAGCCCTATAGCTTTAAGCGTGGAGGACACAGGCCAAAGAAACAGTTAAATATCCATGGGCTAGATAATAAGTTGAAGAAAATTATTATGAATGAAACCAACAAATGTTTCCACTAGGAAGAGCCAGTAATAGCCTCCCATAAAAGGGTAAGAAGAAGCTCCAGGGAATTACAGAATCTGACATGGAATTAACCTGGCATTTAATATCTTGAACAGCCATCAAGATATTAGCAGAAGGATCAGGAATGTACACACAACATTCAGCTTTTACAATTGCAGAAGAACCCTCTTGTGCTGCTTTTAGGATGTCTAATGCCATCCGATTTTTGAGGACCACTAACCTAATTAATTTTACGTCTTCATTTAGGAGAGAGAAGCCAGTCAAGGTGTCATTTAAGGCCTGTTAAGTATAGTTGGCCAAGGCCTCGATGTGTTGCATGACATCCTTTAATTTTAGGGAAGGGACAAAGATAGAAGCCAAATGATCATACCAGTGAAACACAGTTCTAGACCATTGATGTCATAGACAGGATAAGGGCACATAACAATATATCTACATACTGTAGGACTGTGACTTAGGAAAATTCAAAGTATTCCAAGTTGTGGGAAAGGACTTGCCCAAAGAGATGAATACTGCCTCTGGACACTTGAGGAAGCATAGTCCACGTCTGTTGAGAGGCCTGATTGTGAGGATTTTCAAAGCAAAACAAAACTGACAATCTGTATGTAAAGGAAACAAAAGAAGGCATCTTTTAAGTCTAATACTGAAAACCGATGAGTATCTTCCAGGATCTGAGAAAGGAGAGTGTACAGGTTAGGTACCACTGCGTGGATTCACACTACTGCCTCATTTACCAGTCTAAGGTCCTGCACCAATCTCCACTCTCCATTGAGTTTTTGAACTCCCAGGATTGGAGTGCTGCTGGGGCTGTACAGGGTGTAAGTAAAACTTGTGCCCTTAAATTGTCAATTATAGATGATAGTCCTCTTTTAACTTATTGGTGTTGGAGAGTATTGCCTCTGGTGAGGAAAAATAGTGGGATCTTTGAGATGTATTTCACCAGGACAGTTCCTATTGCTCCTCCTCGTCTACCTTTAGTTGCCCATACTTCAGGACTTATTTCTGTCTCCATGAGAGGGAGGCAGCATACCTTACCTGGGTGCATGTATATTATACCATTCAAGAAAGATAAGATATCTCTCCCCGGGAGAGAAACTGGACTTTCAGGCATAATCAAAAAGGAATAGAAGAAGAAAAAGCCATCCCGGTTATAGCCTAAGGGTTCTGAGGTTACCTCCTTTCCAGTGACTCCTTTCACTGAAATATGATGACTGGGAGGAAGGCCAGAGTTGAAAGGAAAGACCAAGAGACTTGCACGAGTGTCCAGGATAGGCTGGTTTCTTTTTTCTCTGCAGTCCTGATTACCCAAGGCTCTTCTGTGGTGATGGCAGTCCAGCCCAAGGGAGGAGGCAGAAATACCCTGGGGCTCTTTAGTCTTGCTGCACCAACTGGTAAGATGGGTCTAATCCCCGGGACCTCCATCTTGGTGGGAGCAGTATGACTTCCAGTGGTCACCTTTGCTATCAGGGTATGGTTCAGGGGGCCTTTTGTCATGATCGTTTTTATCACAGTCCTTCCTTAAGTGGTCTGGCTTTCTCCAGTGGTAATGGATGAGTTCAGTCACCAAGTTCTTCTTGGAAATCTGAGAACCTTAGAATCTATTACTTTTAAGGGTTCAACCAAAGCAACCACTTTCTCTTGGTCTCTTTGTTTTCTCCTCTTGGCCTCCTCCTGGTCTTGATTATAAAAACACTGAGGAAACAATACTCACTGAAGTATCAAGTGAGCTATCTGGAGCAAAAGCCAGCTTTTGTAGCTTTTTCCTAAGATCTGAAGATGATTGAGTAATTGCCATGACCCATGCAACCAGCAGGGGTCCTGAGAGGGGGTAACAGAAGGTTAAGAAAGGACAAGACACGTAGAAAGAGGAAAGCTGGGACTGGGTGTAACATGGCTATTTGATGGAGAGGCAGCAACAACCCAGTGCAGTCTGCATCTTTATGCACAGTAAAAAGGGGAGAAGTGCATGATGGGGTCCAAAGCACAAGATCTCAGTGTTTTGCTGAGAACACTGAAAGTGAAACATTCTAAGCTATCTGTGCTGTAGTTAACAGGGAGGAACACCGAGGCCAGACACCTGCTGATATGCAGCTGAGCTAGAGGTCAACTTGTTTACATGGTCTGTCTCTGGCATTCCATGTTCCTGGGGCTAATTTTGCTCTAGTCCCAAGGAGTTCACAGACCTCTGGCTCAGCTGATCCCCACAAGTAATAAAATCATCTTTAGGAATAATCTGTCCTTCTACCAAACCAGGAGCGAGCGATGTGTATTTCATCATTGCCTCTTATAAATGATCTAAGAAGGCAGAGAGGTTCTCATCTTTTTCCTGATGAATAGTCGACAATTTAAAATAATTGAAGGGCTTAGTTCTTGTCCTTTTTAGACCTTCAAGAGTACATGTCTGAAGATGTCTTCTACTGCAATCTCCTGTCTGGTTGGTAGGCCAGTAGCGATCTTGTGTAGGAACTGCTTGGGCCCCAGTAAGAAGTGGCTGTTCTCCTGGCTGCCTGTCTTCTGGCCTTCTAAAATTGATATGACATTCATCTCCAAATGTAATAGTAGCTTGTAATGCTGCTTGTCTCTCATTAGAAGTCAATATTTGATTTAAGAGTAACACTACATCTTTCCAGTCTAGTTCATGGTCTGAGTCAGTCTCTTAAATACTTCTATGTATTCATCAGGGTGGTCTGAAAACTTTCCCAGATCTTGTTTGATCTGTTTGAAGTCACTGAAAGCAAGTGAGGGGAGCCTCAGGCTCACTAATAGTGGGTGAGGCTTTGATTATATTGCCTTGGACAGCTCATCCTTAGGATCCAAAGGGCAGGGGAAAGGAACTTCTGGCTCAGAAATAGTGGTTATATCCCATTGTGCCTTAAGGGCTAAAGGTATCTGGTTTTCCTGTGGCTTACATTTATGGTTTGAAAAAAAAGTAAAGATTATTTTGTAATACAAAAAGAGTCTGAACATAAGGTAATTCTGACCATTTTCCCTCTCCCTTACAGTACAATACTAGTTATGAAATAGTATCATAATCAATACTTGCCTCTGCATTCCATTTTGCCTTTGAGGGTAGGCAGACCATGTGTGGGTGCAGAAAAGTATTAAACACCTCTTTCTCAATATGTAAGGGTCAAACAATTTCCAGTGCTTATGAGTAAGGAGTAAGAGAATTTGGAGTAGGAGAATTTGACACTGAGTTTCCTAAAAACAGCAAAGGGAAAAATAGGCATCCGTTTTAATCCCTACTTAGTTTTTATGGCCTCTCAAGGCCTCCCCCAAGGTAGCCTGCTCCAGAGCAGGTGGCTGCTATCTGGACAGAAGATAGGTTGGGTTGGACTAGCCACCCGTACTGACTTGAGCCCCTACATTCTCCAGAAAGTCACACTTCTAACTCCAGCATGTGTTTCTAAAAGCACAACCTACAATTAATTCCAGCTGTAACAGTCATGTTTAAAGAAGGAAGCACTGCTAGTAAAATTAAACCAATAATCAAGAGCCCTGAGCAACTGGTTTCTAATTGAGAGTGAGGAAAAAAAAAAAAAGAAAGGCAAATTGGAAGTGGTTGGAGCACTTCCCAGCCTGCAAAATAGATCACCTCCTGAGATAGACAGAGGCAAGTAATGGGTCAGAAAAATCCTGCCCTGGGCCCTAGGGCAAAGAAGTCCCCAAGACATTTGTGCTGTCTACCTAATCACCTAGGCAATCTTCCTTAGCAGCAAGACAAGGCTAAGTTTTATTCAAAATCCACTCTAAAATTTCTGTGTCTGTATATCTGCAACTCACTTAGGAAGCTCTCGGGTTAAAACCTTTATACATCTTTCAGCAACCACAACTTACATAGTAACAAAAGTACATTCTTGTCTTTGGTGTTAGTGAGCACTTATTTTCTGTGGGCTCAATTTAAAAGTTTTTAGTTGTTGGATAGGAGGGAATGGTCGAGGCAGTTCAAGGCTCCTTCCTTTCTAATCTTTAGCAGAAACATGCCTCCAAAAAAGGAAAGTAGAAAGTGAGAGGAAAAGATCAGAAATGAGATCAGAAAAAGGAAGTCTTTTCTTCACATGTTCATGGTGAGTTACTGAGACAACTTGCCCATGAGTCGTCACCCTCAGACTGGAGAGGTGAGAGTGGGGAATCTCAAGAGCTAAGATTGCCTCCTCTCTAGCAGAAGATCAGATGTGAAAAGGAAACTGGGGCAGAACAGGCTTGACATTGCCCTTTAGTGTAGAGGGGAGATCGGGCCAGACTATCCCAGTGAAACTTGTCCTTCAAATATTAAGAATGGCTGCTGGCCTATTGTCTTTTAACTGGGAGTTGAAGTCCCATGATTTATTAATAGGTGTGTATGTTTCCTCCATATAACTAGATTTCATAAAAAGAGCCATTTTATAGCATTTCATACATTGACATTTTGGTTAGTATCAAAGTCCACTAGGGGATGCTCTAACATTACTTTTCCCCAGAGCAGTTGCCTAACATAAGATAACAAAACCACAACAGTCAAAACAAGTCAAATGGCTCAAGCAAGGAGCACCAATAAATTCAGCAACTAGTACATCCAAATGCAGCACATACAAAACAGGAATATAGGGGCCGGTGAGATGGCCCAGCGGCGTAAGTGCCTGCCTGGCAAGCGCAAGGGCCCAAGTTCAACTCCCGGAACCCACATATGAAAAAAGGGCCGGTGATATGGCTCAGCAGCACGGGCGCCTGCTGGTGCGTGAGGTCCTGAGGTACCTACAAAAAAAAAAAAAAAAAAAAAAAAAAAACAGGAATATAAGATCTTGCCTGCAAAAGTAAAATGTCCCATCAAAGAAATATTATAATCTTCCTAAGTTCTCAATTTAAATTTAACATCACTTTAATAAAAAACAATGTATAGAAAAAGACAAAGCATAAAAATTCAAGGTGTAAGCAATTGACAAACAGGGATGATAATTTCTGATTACCTAAATGAGTCACAATCCAAAATCTATGAAACGAAAGCACACTCTCTCCTCCTTCCAATTATCTCACTGGGTCCTCCACATGATATAGGGGAAACGAATGTAACTCCCAACCTGCTTCATGTCAGATATGCTGAATCCGTGTTCCCTGAGATCAAACAACGAATTCTAAGAAACAACAGAGGTTAAGGTAGGTAAACTTTATGTAGAGAGATAGCTCCTGAGAGACAAGAGGGGACCCAAAAGTGGGTTGCCAATAAGCCCACTTCTCAGTGGAAGTTTTATAGGGCAAGATCACAAGTTAGGTACAGAGTGGATCAAAACTATGATCAACCAATAAGATTACAAGTATAGCTGTGTAGACGATATTGATCCAATGGGGAAGCAGGTCATGCAATCAGTGTGCATTGGAAAGAACAAAGACTTTCTTTAGGAAGGGATGGATCAGGAGGCTCCTGGTCATCCACTGAGGTGACTGATGTCTCTCTAGACTTTATTGGATCAGGAGAATATAATCTTCAATTTATTGCTTATCCCTTGGGGAAGTATGTAGTCCTGGTCACACTGTCTTTATCTTGAGGCCTGGTCTTTAACAGATGCTCCTCCAGTCACAGTTGTACAGTGGACACTTGAGTTATGACCATCTGGACATATGAACACCTGTGCTACGATCATAATTTTAGGTTTAACTTATGACCAAAGTCTTGAGTTATGACCCAAAGGTCGGCTGGTTGTGAGGTTGTAAACAAAGACTCGCAATGCCAGAAAAGTGTATGTAAGCATATGTAAGCATCAATCTGAGCCTGGATGAGTGTGTTGGTGGATGTGATTTTGGTCAGTGCTTTCTATAATCACAATGATTACTGCTATCAAAGTGACACTAAAAAAACCTGAAAAAGAAGATAAGGAAAGAAGGGAAGGTAAAGAAAGCAATCACAATTAGAAAGAACAGTGTTAAAAAAAAAGACAGGAACAGAAAACCTGAGACCAGGTTTTAGATCTGAAAAAATTGAGTTCTAGTGAGCCAGAAGCAGGTCACCAGGGAAGCCAGATTACTGATGTTCTTATGGAAGGGGACACTGCTTCCAAACAATAACCACCTTCCATTTCACCTTCCCTTCCCAAAGATGTCAACTTAAATGGTGGGTACAGTGTGAAATTGTTTCTGGTAGACTAGGCACATTGTACAACTTTGGTGAATATACTAGGAAAATTATTGGTGTTTCTGGTTTATCACACACGTTATACAGCCCTTTTTTATTATGTAAAGGTTAGTTAAGGGTGCTTTAGGAGGTTCAGAATGCATTATATGTATTTCCATTATTTCTTTTTTTTTTTTTTTTTTTTTTTTAGCTGTTTACATTGGTTTAATCCATGTCAAATGTAGTTTACAAAGGGAAAGGACAAGGACCTTTGTATAGAATATACAGACACAGCATCACACCATGGGGCGCACAGGAGGGGCAGGGAGACAACCTTCCCCTGGGAACAGCAGCTCTACTCCCAGGAATGGTTCTTAGCAGAAGGCTGGGCACCCAGGAGCACCCTCAGCCAGCCCAGACCTCAGCCTCTGCTTTAGCTCGGGTCCCAGTTCCTGCCCCACCCCAACTCCTCATAAAGAGCCCTGTGAGCTAAGACTAAGGAGAAGATCATGTCCTGTGGGCATGGGCCCCACGTCTGGGAGAAGAAATATACACCACTGAACACTGAGCACATAGGAGAGGGGAGGGACACCACGGGAAAGGGAGAGGCAGGCAACCCAAGAGCTGGATGGGCCGAGCCCCCAGCCAGCCCCCGGGGAAGCACTGCTTCCAGAGGTTCCTTAAAAAAAGAAGAAAATCATACAACCGAGGGGAGGGGCCGCAGGACGAAGGTGCTGTCCCGTTTATACACAACATTGTAAACATACACAGTCTATACTACATGTGCTTCAGTCTGGTGTTTGCGTGTCTGTCGGTCGGTCGGTCTGGGAGCTGGATCTCAGGAGTCTCGCCCTGCTACTCCCTGCCCCACCTCCCTGCCCCATCCTGGGAACGCAGGCCGGAACAGGTATGGTCCCCAAGCCTGGCGGGTGCCAGCAGGCGGGGCCTGGGCCTCAGCCTCCTCTGGCTCCATAGTCTGTGTACGTGTGCGCACACACGCACGTGAGTGTATGTGCATGTATGTACATGGGGAACCTGTGTGCAAGTATGTACAAGGGGAGAGGGTCACGGTCACAGAGGCTGGGGGCGGTAGGGCTGCTCAAGGCAAGGCCGCCTGGTTGGCTAGCTCACAAGTAGATCCTCCGCAGGTCTCCGGGTGCTGTGGTCGTGTTGCACTGAGGGCACAGCTTCTTGGCATCCAGGGTCCGCAGCCAGCACTCCTCACAGTGCACGTGCCAACACTGGATCGACGTCAGGGGCATTGAGTATGAGTCCATGCAGATGAGACATTTGTACCGGCCCCCCCGAGATAGCTGCCGTTCAAGCTCCCTGACCCGAGCCTTCAGGGCCTCGAATGTGGTCACAGTGGAATCTTCAGTGATTTTCTGGATGTCGCTATTCTTACAGGTCTTCTGCATGGCCTCCTGCTTGCTGCTTTCGCCATTGCTGGTGGATGGCATCTCGTCACTTGCCCACTTGGAGAACTCAGGCGTGATGCGGGTGCTGGGAGGGCCACCATTTAGGACTGCGCCCCGGAGCGCTTCTCTTTCCTTGGCTTCACCAGGCTCCTCGCCCGTGCAGGGGATGACATCAGCCTTCGTGTATTGTGGCTTCCCTTACTCCAGAGTGTCATCCCCATCCACGTCCAGGTCAGCATCACTGTCTGGGTTCTCCTTGCCACTGCACATGAGGAAGCCAGAGCCTCGGAAGCCACCTTCCAGAAGAGTGGTGGCCCGTATCCGCTTCTGCCCACACCACTCATACTCCTCAAAGCGATTGCTGTTCTCATGCTCGATGTCCACGGCATCCTCCTCAGCCATGCAGGAGCCTTCCCTCTGCCCTTCATCTTGCTTCCTCCCTTTCATTTTCCCAATCCGAGCATTCAGTCGGGTCTGCCGGTTGGCTCGCACTCGCAGGAAGGTCTACTTCCTCCCTCCCGCCGGCCTCCCTGCTCCACCGGCTGCTCCGGGCCCTCGGCATAGCCCCCGGGGCTGCTCTAACGGGACCCCGTGGCCGCCGCGCGGTGCCGCCCCAGCCCCAGCCTCCGGTGCTCCGGGCCCCGCGGCGGCCCAGCCGGTGAGGGCGACGATGCGGGCGGATTCCTCCCGGCTGCCCGGCGGCGGCGGCACCTCAGCTCCCAGCAGCGGCGGCAGCCATGTTGGGCCTCTCCATTATTTCTTATGGTAGAAATAATCTTGACTTAAAATCAACTTCAGTTACAACCAGGCCTCACAAACAAATTGAATTTGTAAGTCAAGGGTCCACTGTAATGTGTCCTCATATTCTGCCCTGCCTCCCTTGAAGGCCTAGCTTTGTCTGACTGCTATAATATTTCTACCTAATTTAGCTGTCTATAGTAAAGTGACTGATGGGGATAGTTTATACCATTTGCTTTCTATGGATAAATAGAAGAGTATAAAGTTTATAAATTAGAATTCTATGTTCTTAACTACTTTATTAGTATTTATCATAATTAATTGTCACTCAAAGTCTATAGATACTGGGGGTTCAAGGCACCCTCAGTTTGTTTAAAACGCAATCTAAATCTCTATCCCAGAAGATATTATAGGAGCAGAATATGTAAGATCAAGACCTAATAATAATAGAATTTAATGATCTTCTCCAAAGGTTTGCATCTAGCAACTTCTTACCTAAATGCTCCTAGGTTGACTGATTTATTGATGGAATGATTGATTGATTGATTGATTGCCTGGAGTTATACTATCTGATAGAGTCCTACCTGTTCTTTTATCCTGGAACAGTTGGTAAGGAAGCAGGACCTGGTCTGGTAGGAAGACACAATAGTTGGCATCTGTAAGAGATATCTCACAGAATGGTTTCTGTATCTAAAATAAACAGAAAGTTCATTAGAGAGTAAAGAATACCAGGGAGAGTCCATTGTAAGGGAGAGGCAGGCGTGCTTAACCTAAGAGATCGCATCCTTCCCTGATTTCCATATAACACCGTTATCTTTTGAAACAATTTCAAATTAACCAAATGTTAGTGGAATAAAAAGTGGATTAATTTTGGGCCGGTGATATAGCTCAGTGGCATAAACGCCTGCCTGGCAAGCACGAGGTCCTGAGTTCAACTCTCGGCACCCGCATTAAAAAAAAAAAAAGTGGATTGATTTTTGCACAATACATTTTTACTAGATAAGCCAAATTGTTTTACACATGGTGAAATTATATGCAAAACACTCACATATATGCATATTCCAGCAATATCCTGACATTACTGCAGTTGACACAGTAACTAAGTACCATAGTATAGTATTGTTAAAAGTAATAAAACTTTCTATTATTCCATGAGGTATATTTGACAATTCTATGTGTTGATGTGTCTCTGTTTATTTATCTATATTTGTCTCTTTCTCTCCCAATCTCTCAATCATTCTTTACTTCAGTGGCTCTCCCTTTTTTGTCTTTGGTTTATCAATATATCAAAAATCAAACATGACTAGTCCTCCCTGTATCAACTTTTCAGATTTCAAATTCACCTCTGACCTATAATGGCCCAATTTAGCTCAAGTACTTTTATTTATGCTATTCCCTAGACCTATACATTTTGATCAAAGAAACGACACTCCCTGTTCAGTGCCTTCAGAGAGCACTTTGCAGGTACCATCCGTTCAGAAAAAGCAGTCACCCAATACATGAGATTGTGACAAGGTATAATGTAATGGTAGTTATGCGAACCTCCAATAAACCAGTGCTACTTCACAGATTACTTGGAGAGAAAGTCTCTTAGCGTGCTTGAAGAAGTATGAAATGAATTTCATTTCCTTCTCATTTGCCTTGCTTCTGAAAGGTTTCATGCAAGATATGTGACCAACTATTATAGTACTAATCCATCCATGACAGAGCTCAATTTTCTCTGAGAATTTACTTCTGAATGGGCTTCCAAAATACTTGAAAGCTCAAAATTAAAGTATACTGAACAGAGCAGCTACTGAGCTGTGGACAACTGTCAGTCAAGAAAACCAGTCAGAACAAAATGTAAATTAGATTTTATTTTATTTTATTTTTTAAAGTGATCTATAATGATGAGGTGGTAAAGTTTTATAGCCCATTTCCAAACAAGAACAATAAGCAGGGCTATGGCAAGCACTGTTATTGTGAGCTTTTCTCATTATTGCAAATGAAAATGGGGGATTATGTTATGGAAACTCTAGAAGGAATTTGCAAATACTATGGCATGTCATACACAGTCTTTGTTCTGGTGGATGAGAAACTGGAATGAGGGAAACTGTCTGCCAGTCACTTGAATAATGTCTATAAAACAATTGACACTCCACGTGGTGTTCCTGTACTGGGGTGTAGTGTAGTGATTTCAGTTTATCAAGGACAGTTTGATCAAATAAAAAGGCAGGACTTTAAAAATTCAACACTATTTGACTGCAAAAATTGGGGACGTTAGATCTCTGTTGGACAAAAATGACAAATAAACCTGGCAGAATTTCTAATTATTTGAATTTGTGGAAACATACTGGGACCAAAAGTTTACATTTAGTACCCAGTATAAACCGAGGTCAGTGTTATGTACAGTGAAAGTACAAGAACACGTAAAGTCCGTATCTTGATCTGAAAATCTAGCATTCTATCAGCAGGGAAGGCAGGAAAATATGAAGAACAGTAATGCTTCCATAAAGTTCCCAATTTTCAGTATAAGCAACAAATTCAGCAGCCAAAAATGAAATGGACTTTTTCACTGAAACAACAGAGATTCAATTAACAGGTCTATGTAAGAAACAAACCCAGGGCTGCTCTATTTGAGTTAGGTGCTTCCAGAGTGTTGTTTTTTGAGGGTCTATGTTATAACATTTTAAGAAGATATTGATAAGTAGGTGGTAAAGACATGTGAGTGTCTAAATGTGGTTCTGAAAGGCGTATCAATCACTAGCCTTCCAAGAAGAGATAGTTGAAGGGAAAGCTGGTGGAGAGGTGGAGTATATTTGGGTGTGATGATGCTAAAGGGGTAAGAAGGAAACCACACTGTAAGACATCTGGGAAGAAGTGGTCATCAAATCTCATTCTTTCACCAGAGTTCCTGGTTTCCTGGGTTTTGTTTATTGGTTTCTGTTTTTTGCTTTTTATTTTTGTGTTTTGAAATTCTTTTGTATAAGTAGAAAAATTGTATTGCCTCAAGCTGGGAACCCAATCAAATCAAGCAGGTAAAGGATAGGAAGAAAGAGTTGCATGAAACTCCCTCTCCCCAAGTTTGTGTAATAGATGGACACAAATCTCTGTAATTAAAACAGATTAGTTATATCCAAATTCTCCTTTCTCTTCCCACACAGAAGAAAGAGGAGGCAGCCAACATACTAGAAAAGTAAATATTCTAATATCTCTGCAGGATGACATTTCCAAGGACATGATTTAAAACTTCAGTTCAATCAGAAGCTAGGGATTGTGGGAAATTGGCTGATTATTTTGTTTTTATTTTTTAACTTTTTAAAGGCCAAAGTCAATGTTAAAAACATCTTTCTGATTTTAGCTGCAGAAAAATGATCCTTCTCTCATATCATCTCAGTATAATAACTTAAATTTTTTTAATAACCTACAACTTTAGAAAAGTCACTGTGGCAAAAGAATCATTTAGGTATTCATATAAGCATAAGGTGCAAAATACCACCTTTCATAAAAGGCCTTATTCCAAAGTGAAAATTTCAAACATGATATACTTCCTTAGTAAAATGGTTGTAACCAGAGTGAATGAGATAGAGTGAGAAAGGGAGAAGGTGAAGAGTGATGTTTTAAAAGGTGCTAAGTTTATGAAAGAAACCAAAATTCAGAGTTACATTGCTGCTGCAATGGAATACTCTCAACAGTTGAAGAGAGAGATTTAATTAACAGATCTATGGAGATAGGAGTCCCGAGTCATTATAGTCAGGTTAGAATATTTTTTTTTTTTTTTTTTTTTTTGTGGGTACCGGGGGGACGACCTCAGGACCTCGCGCACCAGCAGGCGCCCGTGCCTCTGAGCGATATCACCGGCCCCTTTTTCGTATGTGGGATCCGGGAGTCGAACTCGGGCCCTCGCGCTTGCAAGGCAGGCGCTTATGCCGCTGAGCCATCTCACCGGCCCAGGTTAGAATATTTTTTGATGGCTCTGTTTTTATTTATTATTTCCTTTAGGTTTGGGGGCAAACTTTCAAAGAGTCACTGCCAACTAGAGGGCAGTTTGCTTGGTTTCTAGCCTGTCGTGCTATTGGGAGGTGTGGGAGCCCTTAGGAGGTGGGGTTTAGTGCAAAGTTTCAGGTCGTTGATGGTGTTCCTTTAAAAAGGATTTGAGGTTCCTTGTTCCTTTCTTTCACTTTCCCACCTCATGGTGAATGAGTTCCTCTGCCCCACACTCCCACCATGATGTTCTCCCACTGGCTTAAAGCAACAGGACCAATTAACTGGGCTGAAACCTTTAACATTGTGAGAAAAAATAAACCTCTTCATAAGCTGATTACATTTGGTATCTTTTATACTATCAGACAGCTGAATAACACAAGGTATAACATCAGCTGACTTACCTGTTTCTGATTGGAAGTTTCTGCAAAAAGTGTTGAATTATCATCCTGTTAGTCACATTACAGGTGTAGCTGCAGTAACCATGAACCCTTCGTTTGTTCCCTGCCAAAGTAATGAAAGAGAATTGACAAAAGACAGGTTCATATCATGTCTAGTCAAAAGGGCTAACGTCAGCAGCACAACTCTTCAAAACAAGAAAGAAAAACCTAAAGGCAAAAGCAAAAAGTTATAAGCACGTGTGTTCTACTTGGTACACCCTCCCCGTTTCTATTCTCTTCTGGAACTTCACTGTAGCTAATGACTTCCGTCACTGTTGAGTCTCCAAGAGAGCGGCAGCTCTTCCCGCTTCTCCTCCCCTTCCTCCTCCACCACCTCTCCTTCCTACTCTTTCTCCTCTCCCTTCTTCTACTGTATCAGTGAAGCTTCACTCTGGTTACAAACTGTATGTGTATATTATAATGGCCTTCTGCAGAATCAGGGGTGGATGAATGTAAAAGTCATCTACATACTGGCAAGTTGGAGGATCCAGTTGAAAGTTGAAGGCCTGGAGTGTACTTCAGAGTCTAGTGTAAGTCTGTGTCGAAAAGCTGAAGCGTCTGTGTTGGATTCCTGAGGGAACTGGACACAAACACGTAGAGGCAACAGCAAAGAACACAGGTGCTCTGAAGAAGGGGGAGGTTTCCTTCTTCTTTCCCTTTTTTGTTCCATCTGGGGTACAAGCCTATTGGTTGGTGCCACCCACAGCCAGTGTGGGTCTTCCCTCCTTAGTGAGCAGCCTGCAGGTCAGTCATTCACAGACACACCCAGAACTATGATCCACTAGTCCCCTAGACATTTCTTTTTTCTCTTTATGTGGATCCCGGGAACCCAACTCAGGACCTCGTGCTTGCCAGGCAGATGCATATGCCGCTAAGCTATATCACTGGCCCCCGCCCAGGCATTTCTTAATCCATTCAAGTTAGCATCACATTTTACTTTCACAGGTATTATTATCATAATATTATCACATTTCCTTTGTTCTTGATCTAGAATAGCACTGTATAAGGTGCAATATCTTCAGGAGTCATGAGTTCTGAGTTGTAGACACATGTTGCCACCACCCGTGTTGTTGATGTCTTCTAAATTACCTGAGTGTCAGTTTCCTCAATGATAATTAACTCAATACAATTTACTCTCCATAAATATCATGACTAATAATAAAAATTGAAGTATATTGAATTTACATATTCTTTAGTAAAAAAAAATTAGTTGTTTCTATTGTTGACATCTGGAGCTATCATGTAGTAACACACACTCTATCAGTCTTTCTTATAATTTGGGTTTAACCAATGACTAATTTAGGATGAACACTATCTATCCATGAAATTCTTATCTTCTAACTCTTCTCTTTCCTTTATCACTAGATCTTCTCAGACCAACTAAAGGACACTGCCATCTTACTTATCTACACACTCATAGTACATGTTTGTAAAATTCATGTGACAGTGTGTGACACATATAAGACTCTATTTTGATTTTGAATTGCTACAAAATTTTAAAATGTATTTCAAATTTGTGTGCATCAATTTATATTTAAACTTGGTTAATACAAGTTTCTTCAGTGTGGGGTGCTGTTTTTATCCAAAAAATTATGTCACATAGTAATTTGAATATAACAGTTGTCCAACAAAAGTCTAGTTAATAATAGTGGTCAAATTACCCAGTGTTAACAGTTTCATATGCCACAAAGTGCCACCATTGGTTGATGCTTATGACCTCAATTAGAGGTCTCTCATATTTTTGTAAGGAAGATATTCTGAGAGACCAAGAAGTAAGACAAGTCATGATTCCACTTATACTCATCATAGTTTTTTACCACTGCTATAGAACTTCCTAGAACTCCTGGTGTTCTCAAAGATATCCAGTTACTGCATACTTTTTGATGGAGATAACTGAGCACTGAGAAGATAAAGCATACCAAAGTTTCTGGCACTGAGATTTACCATCAGTCAGCTGGCATCTACCTAGTTCTGGTTTGGACATGTCTTACCTTCTCATTTATCCCCTGTGATTATGGCAGGATAGCACAACAAAGAACGGTGTACTGTGAGCCACAGGAAGTAAAAATGGAGCATAAATACTTTTCATCTGCCAAGTAAGTATTTTTATTCCATAGGCACAGTGGTTTTTGTATTTAAAATGACAGATCCTGTCACAAAGGGTCTTAATATTATATTGAAAAGATATCTGTATTATAGCAGAGGTTAAAAAACTCATTTATTTATAAGACTCTCAGGTCCTGGAGAGGTCTTCTGCCTCTTTCTCCCTGCAGACAGTTAATATCATTGGAAATAAAAAGCTGTTATATTATATGACAAGGCACAGTGATATTAAAAACAAACAGAGGCCGGCCAGTGCCAGAAATGTGCTCCAATGCTGGTAAGCTTTTTGCTCTAATTGGAAAAAAAAAGTAAGATTTTTTTTTTTTTTGGACTTCTATTTTTTCCCCTTCCAGCTATTTTGCATTTTAGCATGTAGATCTGGTTCAGTAAAAAGTCACAAAATAAGTTACAGAAAATACAGTGGGCTTTATTTTGAGGTTTCCAAGTTAAGAAAAAATAAAATCACCTAAGGAGCAGATGAAGGATGAGAACTGATACTGGAGCCAGCTGGAGGGACAGCATTTCTTACCTAGGCTACACAGAAGCTCGAAACTTTAGAAAGGCGAGAGGCAGTAAACCAAAGGAGCTGGCTAAATTGAAAAGGGAGGGTCATTCACTCCCCTGCAGCAGAGCGGCCTTTCATTGCCTTCATGCCTGAAGCTTTGGAACTTAGCTAAAAGAGTGAGAGGACTCAGGGACTGACACTTTACACCTGCTGTACACAGGATAGGTCACTGTGATGCAGGAGCACTGTCACCTCCCATCAGACACCCACTGCGAGTTCCTCCACGGGACTCCTTGAATGTTACACAGAGCAACCAGCCCACCAAGGAGGCCAGTGGCAGCTGTTCCTGCTGTAGGAGACTGCGGCGTGAATGGGCTGCGGCAGCCTAGCGGGACGAGGACCAACTGCCACCGACTCAGAGGTTATTGTGAGAGTCACCAGAAAACATATGAATAAACTTATCTGTAAAAAAGAACGTAAAGCCACAGTACAAGTCATTGAGAAACTAGTTTGATAGTCCTACTTGAGGATACAGCTCGTTAGAGAGAACAGTATCTTTGAGTCCTTTTAGAGTCTACGAAATTCCATTTAACTTTTCTTCTCTAAACCAAGGCTCATATTAAGTGAGAAGATACAGCTGGAGGGGTGCTGATAATTTCATTTTTAAATTTGTCTTCCCTTCTGTAGGCATTCTTCAACTCCAAGCAATGCTCTCAGCTTCTTTCCTTTTGCTTGTGTTTTAAGGAAAACCAAATCAGATTGAGGATTTTCATCAGTCAAGGCCACAGACCGCCTTGCATCAATTCATTTAGAAGGGATTTACCTGGTACTGCTGAAGAAATAGTGTTGCAGAAAGTGCTAGGGAGAATTCACAGTCGTCTACAATCAAGGAAGGAAGGGGAGGCCTGCAAAGGGTTGAAAAGTACTAGAAAGTTTATAAGAGGGCCAGATAGGTGATTTTACTTAAAACACAATTTTACTGTATTCCCCTTGGATGAAGATATAATTATAAGTTTAGAGTGCAAATACAAACATTTTCTCTAATTCTAAAGAGAAATTGTGATTTAAGCAAGTTTTGTTCATTAAATTTGGGGGTGAGTTAAAAGTTCATTAGTGCAATTAGTGCTGTGAGTCTAAGATCCATTGTGTGAATGGTGGTCACGCTTCCTCACAGTGTAGTGGTACAAAAGTTATCACAAAAGTGTATAAAATGTTCATTTACAGAGATTTGGGGTGATAGATCATACCGGGCTAGACCTTAAATCGTTTTCAGTTCACTAGATCACATCAGTGAAGAAGAAGATACAATGGATGCAGAATTTGTGATGTAGACTACAAAACTGTTTCTCAGAGTTTTCCTTAATTAGTCTGCTCTGCCATGGAGACTACTCGAGGCCATATGTGTTCGTTAATATGTTTTTCATGTTACTGGTAAGAAGTAAATATGAGCATCCAATAGGCAAAAAGTGGCACATGAAATGGTGAAAGATGCCTTCTCTATTTTCTTCTCTCAGTATGACTGCTAATTGTAGAATCTTAACAATTCTAGGTCTGCTTTTCTGTCATAGTTGAATAGTTTTGCCAATGTGATCTTTTCCATTTTGGGGAAGTACACAATGTCATCTGGCTGAATAGGTCGCTAAGATCAGGGACCTAGTGGGGTTTTCCTTGGTAAAAATTCTAGTTCTCTGGTCAGTTTACATGGATGTCTTCCTTACTTAAATTTTAATAATGGTTTTGATATAATGTGAGCCACCTACATGGCTGCTTTTTCAATTTTGCTTTTGTGTTTTACAGACATATTTTAGATGGAAACCTTACATGATCAAAGTACAGAACGGGGTCATGATTTCTTTATTGATATCCCTGTGAGTTGTCTTCTGGGAATGAGCCCAAAACAGGTGCTAGAAATGTCATTAGAAGGAGGAATAATCAGTCTTATGGGGAAAAGGTAGTTCAAAGATGTTATGTACATGGCATAAAAATATCAGAACATAGTTTTATACATAATGGGATCAATATTCAATGTTCTCCAACAAGCATTTATGAAAAGCTTGAAACGTAGAAAGCACTGAATCAAGTCCTGAGCTAGAGCAGGGAACAAATATGAAGAAAATGTGGCTCTTACCAAGTTGTACTCAGTGGAGACAGAACTGTACATTAAAATAACTAAGCTATCATAAGACACCCTCGAATGCAAAGAGAACAATAAATAGAAACCAAAGCCATAAAATGATAGGACAGGAGGCAGAGAGAGAGAGATGAAAGATTCCAAATAGTTTTAGGAAGACAGTCATAAATATTAAGGGCACTCACTTGTGCAAAACAGAAGCCTATATATGATTAAAAGGGAGAAGAGGAAAAGGCAGGCAACAACTGGGATAATTATCCAATAATTATCCAACTTTTCAGAAATCTGTAAGTTTTAAAATTAATAAATTATAAAAAATTATTAATTTTTACTCCACTCTCTAGTGGTTTATAAGCAGCATCATTTATGACTGACTTGGCTACAGAAATATTCTGTGTGTTCAGATTAATTGCTTTGTTAGGTATGCTTCCTGGGGACACAAACTTCTGTTTTTAATATTCTATGTCTAAGCTATCTCAGTGATGCTGTCTTGTGTCATAACAGCCAAATTCACGACTCTCCAGGACACATTCCCCCAGGTTTAGGTATTCTTTCTGACCAAATCTGCATATATAAAAATGTCCTTAACATTTAAAATATGTTAAGAGTGAGCAACAGTTCATTCAAGCAAATGGTGGGAGATCAATCAAACCCAGGGTTCAGATGCTTGGATAACAAAGCAAGCAATTTCATGGTCTTTCTCTCTCTCTTTTAAGTTCCTTTAGAGACCAAATGAGATAAATTGTTATCTGACCCATTGCTTGGGGATAAACATTAAATGGTTTATCTGTGCAACCCAATCACCTCCAGCCAGAGTGGAGAATTGGCCTAAATAATGAAGGTGTGTGTCATTCATCTCTTTGTCTGGCTCCTGGTAACCTTGACAGGAATGAGTGGAGACATGCTGATTTGTATACACTCAATAATTCAAGGTGTTTGCTTATCTTTCCTTGTCAGATGCTGCTCATCCCAAGTCTGTGTTACCATCTAATTAGACATTTTTTTTTTACTTTGCCTTTCACATAAAGCTTTTTCTTTTCATTTCATGAATTTAATTTGCAACTAGCCTTGCTTTTATAAAATGTCACAGTTACTTGATTTATTAACATGTTTATTAGTTTATTCATAGCCTTAATATATCCTCCCCCCAATTTGTGATTCTTTCTCAATATAATTATCAGTTTGATTTTGCTTTTTTAAATATACAGCGAAATTTGGCCCTAAAAACATTATTCTTCAGCTGTTCTTATTGAAATCTGGCAATAGAGATTTTTTTGCCTTTGAATTATTTTTCTGGCACATTTTCAACCACTTTTATGAGTTTTAGTGATCTTTATAAACTCCTTTGCTGTTTTTCACTGTTTGGAGTTTGATAGTTCTTAAAAGTATAAATATTAGAGCTGCTTATTAATATTTATGGTTCTCCTTTTTCCAAGCCATCATGTATCTGGTCCCTTCCTAAATCCTTGGGGTGGGTGGTCTTCTATTATTCACTTGAAGCAATAAAATATGAGAAATGGTGGGAAGGTTTAACTACTTGCATAATGCTCTTCTGCATAATTATCTTCCTTGCCTGTATGACCATAGATGTAGTACAAAATTGAGCCATTACATGCAGGATTACTGTCCTGGAGAAAGTGGAATATGCAGGAAACCTTGAGGAAATGAAAAATAAAGTTTTGCTCCTTGAGCTATTGAAATGTGGGAGGTTGTTTTGTAGGTCAGCATAGCTTAGCATAAACCAATTAATACTCTATATTTGTAATTGTTCTGCAAAAATATTTATTCTGTAACACTCTAGGTTGTAAATGTTATGTGCTCACATTTTACAATGTCACAAAAGAAGAATGGAAAAAAAAAAAAAAAGACAACTGTACCATGAGTGAGGTCTTAAACTTGCTATGGGAACAGAATAGCTGACACAGTGGAATGGGAGAGCAAGCCAGAAGAGTGGTAACTAAGAGCCAACTGTGGTGTGTGGTTTTTAAGTATTAAGAGGAACATGAAAAACATGATAATTTTAAGTGAGATGAAAAGGGTCAGAAAAGAGTAGGAAAGATGGCATTCCAAGACATGGAAAGCAACACTAACAGCAAAAAAGCAAACGTGAGATACACTGTGAGGCTGAAAGGTGATCCATGAGGCCAGGTGAAGGAGAGGATCCAAAAAGACAGGCAAAGGCTTTTCACTGATCTTAGTTGTTCTCCATTACTTTCACATAGATATCTTTTTCTCCAATAAGCTGCAGCTAATTGCAGATAAAGAATACATTTTTTTTTTTGTGTGTGTGGGTACCAGGTGTCGAACTCAGGACCTCACGCACCAGCAGCCCGTGCCGCTGAGCAATATTACCGGCCCTTTTTTCGTATGTGGGTACTGGGAGTTGAACTCAGAACCTCGCGCTTGCCAGGCAGGCGCTTATGCCGCTGAGCCATCTCACCGGCCCAAGAATACATTTTCTTCATCACAAACCACAGTAATACTTCTGCTTTAACAGTAGGTCCGTGTCTGCAGAGCCAGATATGTTAAAACCTGACCTCGGAAGGATGTAACTGCTGCATATTGAAGCCCAATATCTCTAACCTGAAAACACAGTCAGAAATACTGCAAAATTCAAACCTTTTGACAGCCAACTTGATGATATCACAAGTGGAGAATACAATACCTGATATCATATGATGGGTTTCAGTCTAAATGTGCAAAGTTATTTTAAAATCTTGTATAAATTTCCTCCAAGCTACATGTATAAGATATCCATGAAGTGTAAATGACTTTTGTGTTTAGACTTAGGTCCCATTCTCAAGATTTATAGCATATATACCAATAGTCTAAAATCTGAAAAAAAAAAAAATCCAAAATCCAAAAGCAGTTCTTGTTTTAAGTATTTTAGACGAGAGATACTTAAAGAGTATTAGACGAGTGAATGATGTTCTGTGTAAAGACATCTGACTCCTAGGAACTTGGAGTTTAAAAACACGAAGGCAGATGGAATGTTAAGCACAGGAATTCATGATATCAAATGTGAGCTCTGTTTTTCAGTGTTCAAAACATGAAGGGCATCTCCTGGCTCTCTGCATGCTGCTCTCTCTTCAGCTTCTTGAGAGATAAGGGTCAGACCCAATGCCTCCTTTGCTTGGATTCTTCCCTTTTTAAACCTAAGAATGTTGTGTAAAAAAATCTATTACCTTTTAAACAATAGTTAACAATATTTAAAGTATAAAAGACAATTACCTAAAATATAACACACTTATCACTTTGGTGGTCATAGATGACTTTGAGAATTTCTTTTCCTTGACAACTAGCCTTCAGACTATAAAAATGACCCCAGAAGTGTACTGATTTCCATTTATATATATACAGATATACATGGCATAACAAAAATTGTAGTTGCACATACAGTACTTTGACAAGTGGGCAGTGAGAGGAGTACATATTCTTTTGTCACATCATTTCTATCTAAATTTTTAAGAATGATAGCCTGTTTCCATTTAGGATGTACAAAGTTTAGTCTTCATGCTCATCCTTCCTGCTCGTTTCGTATCTCATAGGTTTCACATCTGTATTAAGACACTAGTATTTGGGGAGGAAATTCACTTTTTCTTACCAAAACAAGCTCATTATGATCTTTAAAACAAATACTGAAAATGTGTTTAGGGTCTATGAGTGGCACATATGTTCCCATTTTTAATTTGTGAACTCTTCTAAGGGCCACTGTGACTTAATCCTATGGTCTAAACAAGTGGAGACAACTGGCTCCCTACTTTCTCTCCTTTATTTTTTACTTTAAATACTCACAACTCTGACATACATTTCTCCCATGCATGCATTAAACACACATAACTAGAAAGAAAATAAGCCCTCCTTTGCCCCTGTTAAGGCCATTTTTAATTGGACTGATGCTTTTGTCTGTCCAACATTATAGGGCTCAAAATTCACTCCAAGGCCTGACTATTTTGCAAGATGGTTTTGATCAGCTGGACACAGCTTTACCATTTGATCCAAACCAATGACCCAAGTCTCAAGTGCTCCATCTATTAGACCTGCATAATCATCTAGCTTAGCTGTGCATTGTCCATTTTAATTAAGGGTGTGCTACACCCATTAGAGAAAGTTTATGAACCAGAGACTGAACTTATGTGTGCATGTGCCAATCCCACAAATGGAGCTTTAGCACCTCCAAAAGAGTAAGAATAACAATAAAAATAACAATAATAATAATGAGAGCTGAATCTCCTTGAATACTGACCTCCTGCTAAGTACCCTTTCTCTGTTGGAATTTCTTGCTAATTCAATGCCATTAAAATAGATTCTCTTAAAGACTGTTCTGTCAAACACAAAAAAGAGAGATATATAGAGTGTGGGATTTAATTATCACTGCTCTGTATCTCCAAATGTGAGTTTTTCTGAGTAATAATTGCCCAAGTTTGTCTTCAAAAGACATTTTAATAGTGCTAATACTAGTAAATATTGCTCATTTTGATACTGATGTGCCGTTTTAATGGTTCCCATGGTTTCTAAAAGTCATTTCTTATCGTTTTACTGTAGAAAGAATCTTACTTTAATTATGTCATAATTGTTTGGAAGCCATAGAATCTTAATTAATGCCAATGGCTTCAAGGCACAAACCAAATGTAGAGTTTATATTCATGTTTGTTTCTTCATCTCTTCCTGCTAGAGAAGAGGCCCCCAATGAATTTTTTCACACTGCATTCATAGATGTTTTTAAAAGATTCTGGTGATGTCTTTCCTTTATTTTTCTAAGTCAGATTTTCTCATCTTCACCTGAGATTTGAAAGGTTAATATGGAATCAACATTCAGTCTTCACAGAGAAATCTTCATCTTGAGAATACAATTGTTCACTCTCCTGGTAAAAGCAGAAGCCTCCGGTCACTCCTTAGGAGAATGGGATGAAAAGGAAATGTATTCTCTTGGAATTCCATGACTGCTGGCAGCTAGCTGCACGGCTTTTCCAGCTAACACATCATCAACCCCTTACACCGATTCTTTCTTGTGTCACATTTGGTCAATCTGTTTCCTCTGTTTGAACCTTATCATGTCCCATTTCAAGTGCCAGAGCCTATCCTCCACACCACAGGAAAACAGTTGAGTTTGCACAACGCCTTTGGCTCCACAAGTCAAAGATGTGCAGGAAAATGGATGGAATTGGAGATCATGTTGTTTAAGCAGGGCACAGAAAGACAGATATTACATGTTTTCTCTCATGCATGGAAACTAAAAAATCATGACCTGAAAGGACAGGGAGTCTAAGGAAAGGGAAAAGGGGCAAGGAAAGGGGGAATACGGAGAGGACAGAGGTATTAAGGAGGGTAGAAACAAAGCATGGTCTGTACCTGTGCAGAGATGTCACAGTGAAACCTATTAATTTCTGCAATTAATAAGTTAATTTTATAAGAAAAAAGTGTCTACAGGTTTACTTCATTTATATTTATAGCTCTTTTCTCTCTTAAATTTATTTCAACAAAAAGACTATGTTGTAAGAGCCTTCAGCTTTTTCATGGTATTTTGCATAAAGCCTCACTTGAAGCAAATGTTTCTTAAATACTGAAATAGCAATGGACTACAGTCTTTCTCCTTAGGACTTAACAATGTTTTCTAGATATAGCAGGAAAATACATTCCCATTTGCTATCAAACAACAAGCATAGAAATTTATTCTCCCAGTATTATAGACAGCTAATTTAGGTGGAAATATTACAGGCAATCAGATAGGCCTGGGCCCCTGAGAGAGTCAGTGGAGGTAATGAAAAATTACAACTGTGGCTGGAGGCACATCTGTTAGAGGCTAGGCCTCAAGATAAAGCCAGAGTGACCAGGCCTAGGAAAAGTGGTAACACCTGGTCTAACAAAGTCTGGAGAGACATCATTCTCCTCAGTGGGTGACCAAGACCTTGGGACTCCTCCCTTCCTGAAAAGTTCTTTGTTCTTCTATGTACACTTGCTATGTGACCTGCTTCCCCATTGGATCAATATTGCCTAAGGTGTTACAATCTTACTGGTTGATCACAGCTTTAACCACATTATACTTACGTGGTTATGCTCTATAAAAATTCCCTGAGAAGTGGGGTCCTTGGAGAGCCACTTTCCAGGGCCCCTTCTGTCTCTCTTAGGCAGAAGCTATCTGTCCCTCAATAAATATTTCATATTTTTAACCTCCTTTGTTCCTTAGGATTCATTATTCAATTTTGGAGACCACGAACTCGGCGTATCAGGTATCTAGCAGGTTGAGAGTTACAATATTTCCTTTGTATCATTTAAAGTCCTTGTATCATTCCTATTCCACCAGAATCACACATATAGTGGTGATTTAGACAATATACTAGTGTTCATACTTTTAATAGAAAGAAGAAGTTTGTGCTTAGAAGATTAAATTACATTTTCTAGAGTCTCACAACTAGTTATCTGTAGAGCTATAACCAGACCACAGGCTTTCCACTCAAACTGCTAAAGTTTTCTCACGCAATTTTCACAAGTATCACATCAATCACCTTCATTTAGTTATTCCAAAATCTATCTGATTGTATTAGTCACATTCCCATTATGCATGCTAGCTAGTGACAACACATGACTGTATGGAAACCATTGCTAATCTAACATCTCATTTTCTCTTTAGCTTCAATCTCCTACACAAACTGAGATTCCAATAACAACAATTTATTTATCTGAATTGATTGCCAGACATTAGGCTTTGACTGAAACAGGGAGGGGATTTGTGCCTGAAGCTCTGGGAATGAGGGGATGGGGCAATACAGTGGCAGAGGAAGAGAGAGGGCATGAGGTCTGTCCTGCATAGAATTCCAGGTGCCTGAGAGCATCGAGGGAGGTTACTGATTCCTCCTGAAGAAGCACCTGTCCTGGGAAGGTCAAAACGAGAAATGTTGATAAAGCGTTTCAGAGAGGGGTAATCTCCTCATTGTCCTGGGAAAAAGCCCAGATGAAGATCTATACAATACAATAGCTTTGGAAGTGGCAGGAGGTATCCTCACCAACCCAGAAAGGACCCAGTCTTGATGGGACATGGTAGTTTTATGGTGTAAGATCCCCTAGGAGGTTCTTGAGACTTAGTTCCATGAGGTAGGTTAGAGAGGCCAGGAACACTGGGGCAGATGCCATGCAGCGCAGCTGATGACCAGTGAAATGCCCTGAGAACTGCAGATTTTGAAATTCAAGATACATTTTCAGGGGGTTGGATTTGGGGAGATTTCTGATACACCTGTTCTCATGACCATATTCTATTTGCATTGTTGAGAGGCTTGGGGCATTTACATTATGCTCTATAATTAACCCCTGCAAAGAAATTGAAGACTATTACTGTGTATGTAAGGCAGAGCTGCAGCAGTGGTCAGGGTTTTCTATCTAGTGCTCCCAATTACCTTTATAACTCTTATAGCAGAGTTAATCCTTACTTCAATATGCCTCCTGAGGCTATGTCAGCCTGACCAGTCTGTGCGTGGGCAGCAGTGCAGGAACCAAGGGGAGTCCTGAGGTTCTAAAGATTCTTCTACGATCACCCCCCATGTCTCCACCACTGCATTTGCAATTTGGGGATGGACATTTCACTTAAGATGAATTAAAGATTTTGAGAATAGAATGACTATAAGCATAACTGCTATAATCAATGTAAGTCACTGGCTAGGGCCACTATTGAAAACCACTGGTACATAGGATAGATTTTGAAACAAAGTTGTATTTGAATCAACTTTGGGGAGCTTGTATATGAGAATTATTATGAGCACATTTCTGGACTGTTATCTTTCCTCCTGTTTACCATCCATTATCTGCCTTTGTTTTGGTTCATGCTAGCCTTTTTATAATCCTTTTTTAAAAATACAAAATCAATACAACTTTAATTACAAAAAGCCCATGGTGCCTTTTGAAAAACAGGACAAACAAAAAAGGACATTTTGAAAGGGGGCTAGTGATCTAAGAAACGTGACCTCAGGCCATCCTATTTCTAAGGGGTGATGTTGTTGTTCTGTTGGTCCCATTATAATGATTTACACATCCCTATCTGGCACCTTTTGTTCTCCAGCAGGCTTTGTGCATGGTAAATGGAGAATTGCATACCAACCAGGGGTTTGACATTTACAATGCTTTGTGGCATAAGAGAGAGTCACATCTGGGCAAACATTGTCCCTGGTGGTTAGCGGCTCATATCATCTGTGCATAGTCTGGCTGCCAAAATGATGAGCACTCATTAGAAATGTCCCATTTACTCCCAGAGCCAACTAAAAGCACAAACTAATCTAAAATGAACACTCACAGGGTGTGTACATGTGTGTGTTCAATTTGTGTGCTGGCTTCTTCTAGGGGCATACAGCAGCTTGCTTCTTCCTTTGAATATTGTTTATATCAATGGCCTGAATCAATGCGAGCATAACAATACAGAAAACCTCATTCTTGATCATGTGCCTCCTCCTGAGCCAGGAGACGTTGTACAAGACACCTGGATGAAACCTTTTGGCTGCTGTTTAATGAGGAGATACTGTTAAAAACTTTGTTTGCCAATTGACATGGCATCAGGTTTATGAAGACCTCTGGAGATATTTTTCCTGAAAATGGAAAATAAGGAGGCTTTTCTTGAGCAACTGTATATTTTGTTTATTTGTTTATCTGCTTGTCCTTTTTGTACCTACTGTAAATCAAGCACTCTATCATGAATTCATCTTCGAGTCTGCTGTTTGAAAGGTAAAAAAGTAAGAACATATCTAAAGCGTTGCAGAGAAATTCTCAGCCAACATTTGTATATATTACTCCCATCCTTGAATTCATCTTATTTTCTATATTCATAATGTTTCACTCTTTATACATTATCTTGCAGAATTGAAATATTTTAGTCATTTCAAATCCTTTTTGGAAAAAAGTCAAAATAAATACCTAAAACAAAGTAAAACAAAACAAAATGAGATGAAACCAGTTTCTGACCTCAAGGAGCCCATAAATTACTTGTAAAGACTGCATAAATTTAGAAAAAGATAATGATATAAAGGGAGATATACTAAGTGTCGATGCAGTTTAGACATTTAAAGCAACAGTGCCTGAGAAGATGGGAGAGTAAACTGGATTGTAGAACTCAGGGGAAATTAATAGTTGGGATGAAATTTCCTTTTAAGTACTGAATCTTAAGTTGATTTTATGATATTGAGTGGGGCATGAATATCTAGCATGAAAGTACATCTGATTTAAATGGTAAGGGAATATGGCTAGTTAAGTACACTATGAAAGTTAAAGATCCTGTGTCATTGTCATTGCATTGTGGTTTCATTATTTCTTCCTGCTCCAAAATTTATGTTGAAACAATCTTCATTGCAACTGTTTTGAGGTGTATGGAATTTGGGGGGTAAATAAACCCTCAGGCATGAGGTAAGTAAATCCTCATGGATGGGTTTGAGTACCTTAAAAAAGGCCTTGCCCTTCTACCTTTCTGCAATCTATCATGTGAAGACAGAAATTCCTGTTGCCATGTTGGTAGAAGGGACCAGAATAGATCTCTCCAACTTACTGAACACACTGGAGTCTTGATTTTGGACTTCCTGTCCTCCAGAACTGTTAAAAATGAGTTTCCATTCTTTGCAAATTAGCCAATCTGTGACAATTGTCCATACAGCAGAAAATGGACTAAGCCACATGGTCTTCATTTGGATTCCCTTTAATTTTATTTTAGAAATGAATTCAGCACACTTGTTTCTCTTTGTCTCAGTTCATTACTGATTGGAAGTAGTAGGAGCTTTGACAACAAGGAGTAGTAGGAGCTTTGACAGCCAGATAAGGAGGGCCATGGGAAAAGGGAAAAGTGAAGACAGAACTCCTGAGTTTAGAAGTGTAGAACTATCCCTGTAGGGCAAATACACCTCACAACCCAGCAGCCCTAAAAGCAACAACATTCTTTTTGCATCAGCACCTAATCCTGAAAGAAACAGGTTTACAAACTATTAAATATATTATGGTGAAAAAGATAAGTTATATATACCATATTGAAAAACATAGATAAAATAGTTATGGAAGTTGCTCTTGGAGGAGAACCAATATATCACATTCCCCAAATATATCAGTACTGTTACAGCTATGTTTAGTGACCACTAATGCAGAGTGTAGGATGCTGTCCTTAATGCCACCACTATTATAATAAAAAGAATTTTAAATGTCACTGTTTGACTATAGTTTCCAAAATATCCTTACTAATTTCACACAAAAATTGTTCTTTTAGCTTTTGAGTTTTCCAGTTATATAACCCTGATAGAATGGTTCAATTTCAGGTTGCATTTGATGAGAGCCAGACCACAGTTAAAATTTTGGTGTTCATCAATAGATGAATGAACAAGAAAATGTGGTATTTATACACAGTGGAATACTACTCTGCCATAAAGAAATATAAACTTCAGTCATTTGTAAGAGAATGAATGCACCTTAAGACCATAATGTTAAGTGAAATAAATTAGATGCACAAGCTTAAATTTTGTATGATTTCTTTTATATGAGAAATGCAAAATGTAAATAAAGAGCAAAATAAAAGATAACGGGAAACAGGGAGGTAGATCTTTTGCACAAAGGAAGGGGACCAAGAGATGAAGGGAAAAGGGAGGGAAGAGAAAGACAAGGAAGGAATAAAAGAGTCAAGATTATGTTCATTTACCAACTCCCCATGATAAATATAATCATTATGAACTGCAAACTGTTACTAATACAAATAAATTTTTTTTAAAAAACTAAAAATATTTCTAGTTGTTCAATTCACCTCATTCTTCAAGTACTGACTCATTATTGTTGAATCAAGCCTTCTTTCTTGGGAAAGTTTTGTTTTGTCATTAGTCTGCAGCTGTCCACCCTCCATAAAAAAAAAAAATTGTTAGTACACATAAGCAGCACATAATGATTACATTCATCATGGGGAGTTGCTACACATACATAAAACATCTTAATTCTTTCTCCTCCTTCCTTTTACAGATAAACAAAAGCAGCCAGCCATGTATGGTGGCACATTCCTCTAATCCCGGCACTGAGGAGGCTGAGGTAGGAGGATTGTCATGAGTTCCAGTACAGCCTGGGCAACACAGTGAATTCTAGGCCAGCCTGACACCTATCTGCATACCCACCGCCAAAAAAAAAAAAAAAAAAAAAAAAGCATAAGAATTGAAAGAATTGACGGTTGGATGTAACAACTTGGTGTTTACCCTGACAAGAGCTTTTGTGCATACTGGGCATGATTATCTGCTCAGAGAAGCATAAATATGCATTTTCATGGAAGATGCAAAAGCAGGAATACAGACAATAAGTTTTGCTCCAAAAGAAGAAGAGAAATGTGGACAGTACCTGAAGGAATATGCCAGTTTTTAGGAGGCATGTATTTTGTTGTTGTTTATTTGATTTCTTTTAAGATGATCATGTGTTTTGAGACTGATGCAAATGCTCCAATAGAAAGAAAATTAGTTCTATAAGAATTCAGCCTTTGAATAAATGAAAGACACCAAGTGATAAGAGGGAGAGCAAATTTCAAAGCTACAGAGACATGGGAGCATGAACTAGTTGGGTTGGAGATCTATGTATCAGTGTCCTATTTTGTGAAAAATTTTCTAATATTCATAGGATGAATATTGTATCTTTCTTGTACGTGAAACAACAAGCAGTCACGTAATGGGAATACAGATGATAATTGGACTCTGCACATCTTGGTATTCCAGCTGACACAGCTTAATCAGGCTAATTTTATTGGTACCAAAGTATATTTTCAAAGTCTACTTCTGAGAAAGAATAAAAACAATGTTTAAAGAAATGAAGCAAGCTAGAGTGAGAAAGCAAAGGAGATTAATGGGCTCGTTTTCTCCTGCTTAGTAAATACAGTTTGAAATCCTACCAAAACAACCCAGAATAAAAATAAATCAGAGTCCTGAAAAATCCACTGGGTATTCAGTTATCAGTCCAAGAACACTTTCCTGGCATTACCAATAATGATCAGAGTATTCACACAAAGAAAGTGAGGGGGAAAAAGAGGAAAAAGAGAAGGAATGAAGAGAAGAACAAGAAAACAGAAAGAGAGAAAGATATCAAGAAGATATGAGCAATGTAGGCCAAAATATTTAGGAAGAGGAAATTAGAAAAGATAGTGAGAAAAGAGAAAGGGTAAATAGTCAAGAGGGAAAGAGGTTTTCAGCTGCAAATGGTTATCATTCCTTTGTCTACACGAATGCCAATCAAAGTAGCAATATGTTCTTGGATTAAAATGCATTTGCATCCTGGCCTTAGAGACGAATGCAGGGTTTTGATCTGGTGTCTCACTCCCTAGATAAAATCACTACACAAAATAAAGACGAATGAGTAATGTTGGTATTTTTAATGGAGGGGGCCTTTGAGTTTGGCTCGGAGACAATGGCCTGTGGTTGTATCTGATTATAACTCCTCTCTGTGGGGGCAGAGAGAACTGCTGTAAATGTCTGGGAAATTATGAGCTTCTTTAGAAAGATGAACTCTGTGATTATAATGACACTTGGCATTTGCACATTTTATAGCCTTTCTCATCTGAAAATCATGAGGCTATATTTATATTATAACCAGATTCTTTGTGTTATAGTGTAGTATATACCAGTAAGTACTCTTTTATCCTTTTTCTTCCTTTTTTTTTCCCTCTCTTTTTGGAAGAGCATACAGTGATTTGGAATATTGTTATAAGAATAACTAAAATCCCTGATGGACAAAGATAGCATCAGAGTTTAATGAAACAAGAGATCAAAGCTCATGGGGCAGGTCAAAGGAACAGGGTAAGTTGTGCACATGTGTTAACTCTTTGGGAGAACACAGACTAGTTTTGGAAGTTAGCTTAATGATAAGCCCAGAGTCTAGCGTTTTTCTTGTTCCCTGAAGGTACAGCCATCTCTACTTTCAAGTCCAGTTCAATATGGCATGACCAAAAAACAAAGAGAGACTCCTTGTTCTGCAAATAGTCTCTGACTAGCAACTAGAGATGCACTATTTACCAGTTTAGTCAAGAGAACCCCCAAAAGAGGCTGTTCATATGCACTGGCAGTTTACACATATCCCCACAAATTAAGACAGTGTGACTTTGTCTATAAAACTTGCTGCAGCTGCTTTATAGAATTGAGAGTACAGAGGATACCGAACATATTTCAAATTTGTCTCTGTATGGAAGTTGGGAGAAAAATGCCTAAAATTTCACTGGGGAGAGTAGATGCCAAAAGGAACTCTGAGGGCTCTGAGCACAGGAGGGGGAGTAAGCAGGAAATAGGAAGATGCTGAAAAACACATATTATAAAGTTAAAAGACTGGCATGTAATAAAGGTTTGCTGGCCTGCCTTTATATATATATTTTTTACAGAGAATAAAACATAGTAAGAGAAAAGTAAAATACAGGTTAAACATCTTTAATATGAAAATCTGAATGCTGAAATGCTCCTGAACTTGAAATATATTGCACACCATTGATACTCCAAGTAGAAAATTCCACACCTGACCTCATGTAACAGGTTGCAGTAAAAGTTCACATAAACTGAAAATATTGCATAAATTAACCTTCAAGCTATGCGTATAGGTGTTTATGAAACATGAATTTTGTATCTATATTTGGGTTCATTCCTCAAGATACATTTTTATGCATATGGAAATATCATGAAGTCACATAATCCAAAATCTGATACACTTCTTGTTCTAAGCATTTAAGATGGGGGTTAGTCCATTTGCAATACATGATAAAAAGCAGAAGTGGCAATTTCAGAACATTCCTTTATCCGGAGCTTTGGATTCCCACTGTTCTGCTGTCCGAATATATCCAGCTCAGCTTTTGTTCTTAACTCAACCTGGATCTCTGAACTCAACACTTGGGACTTCTAGGCAAGAACAGGGCAACAAATTAAATTTACTCTTCAAATAAGCTAAATATCTATCTATCTATCTATATCTATCTATCTATATATATACATATATATATTATACATATATTATATATTTATATATATATAGTGTACCTATACTTCATGTAATATTTGGGACATATGTATAAATAATATATTTCGTTTAAAACTCTAACCTAACTAATAGCCTGTATTTTTATTTGCTAAATCTCACAAGCCTCCTAGAGCTACATCCCAGCCAAATAAATCAGACCATGGAATAATTCTAGCAACAAGTTTAACATCTAGTTTGGGGCTGTCTTTTAACTTGTGCAATACTGGTGCTTCTGATCTTCCACATATCAGACTCTGGTTATCAGATACCCCTCACTGTATCTGACTCTTCCAGGCCTGCCTTCCCTGCTGGTACTGAAATCCTTGGCCCATCTGCTGGCGACTCATCCATCTCTTTATTCTGAGCTTCCTGGGCTGGCCCTGTGCTGCTCCCAACTACATGAAGCAAAGAATACAATTAGAGAAGAAAAGACTAAGGATGTCTAGAAGTCTATATTTGCTTCAACAGATGTTTGAATACAATTCCTTAAACTCACAAAGTTTTTGGAATGGCAAAGCTCTTCGCAAGATGTAAGGTGACATAAAATAAGATTCCAAGACTGTCATCTGATGTAAAATAAATATTGGCAAATTTTGTATTGGAGGATAAAGTTGAAAGAAAATATGATATGTGTTTATTGCTTTACTATACTGTTTAGGCCCCTATACCCTAAAACCATAAAAACTATATTTTTTTCCTTTTGAGTTACTTAGCTCCCCTTAAGAGCAACCCAATTTATCTTTTCACAGGGCAAACCTGGGTTTTGGCAATCAGTGAATGTCTTTGCTATTCAAAATTGCTGTAGCAGCTGCATTTCAGGCACCTGCTTAGTGAGCAGGTTCCTGGTCAAGTTCAAAAAAGGAGCCATACCTTCATTTGCAGGATGCCGTGTTGAAGTCAGACATCAGAGGCACGGCTTTGTGCAGTCTCCTGGGATTTAGCTGGGCTTGAATAGCCTGTGACCTCTGTGCCCTTACAACATCACAGAAAACACCATCATGGTGCCCACTAATTGGTCACCTTGATGTCAGTCGCAGCTCAGAGATCAAGGACGGAGCCGGTCCTGGAAAGTGAACTACACACACTCTCGGAGGTGGTCTCTACAGGTCAGGCTAGCCTCCTGCTGAGAGCACAGTGCGAGGGAAGCTTACCCCAGGACTACTTGAAACATGGCTGTGCTGTACGCGAACAAAGGACACGTGGCCCCATGAGCGACCCTCTCCTGGCCACCCACAAAGTCCAAATTGTCAGCCTTTCACACCTATTATGCTTCCATTATCTGAGGAAAACACTAAGCGCCATGCTCTGAATATAACACACACAAAGCAGGCTCTTGAAATTAGTTTCTGCTTATTGGTTTCTAAAATTATTTAGATCATTTTATTTTTAAGGCAGCAAATCAATTATGGATTGCTGGGATGTTACATGCAAGGTGCATGTCAGGAGCACACTGTAAGAATAATTACAATTTTCTTTAGAATCCAAATGCAATGTGTATTTTGCAAATAACTCATATGGGAGCAGGAAGACTGAGAAAAATTATAGAGCATAAATTGAATATATCTTGTCCTTATTTACCTTGGATTGAAAACGTTTGTGAACTACCACTCTCATCCTTTGAAATCAGTCATTTTAGGTGGCAAGAATGACTAAAATTAAGTAGAAATTCTAAAATTGTAATAAGAAAGAAAAGAAAGAAAGAAAGAAAGAAAGAAAGAAAGAAAGAAAGAAAGAAAGAAAGAAAGAAAAAGGAGAGGAGAGGAGAGAAGAGAAGAGAAGAGGTAAAGAGGGAAGGGATGGAGGATGGGATGGAGGGAGGAAGGAAGGAGGAAGAAAAGAAGGACAGAATAACCACATAGATAATGAGATTTATTTTAAAAGTGTTTTATTCTGTGGCTCAATATACCAAATCAAATATTCCCATTCAGGTAATATGAGATTTTTCCTTAAGATTCCTAATTACTCTCAGACTCATGAGTCTCTAGAATGATTAATTTGCCTGCCTTTTAAAGGTGACCACTGCTGCTGCCACAGTCAGAGACAAATATTGGAACAGAAGAGACACTTTGGCCAATTAATGGTCTAGACATCCACAATCACAATGAGAACCTCCCTGGAGTTGTAAGGATAGAATCTACTGAAAAGGCAACGTTTAGCATCTTGCTTCCCTAGAAAATGAATGAGGAAGTGCAAGTTTCCTACACAGACATAGGAGGAACCCACAAGGCCTCTATTTGTCTTTGTAAGCAAAAGTAGTTGAACATCTTTTTAGTAATTGAATGAAGAAAAAACTATGTCAGGACTTGCCTAGGTATGGTCTGATTCCCCTTCAGATATTCTACATCCTAGGAGGTGAATGAGACTGACAGGCAAGGCAGCTGGTCAGTGGACAGATAGAGTGGACAGAAAACCCAGCATTGCAAATGGCAATGTCAGAGCAGAGAGATTGTTTTCCAGTAGGAAGCAAGGCACTGTGTATATAAATTACTGATTCGTGACATAACACTGGTAGTCAAGTCCTCACATTGAAATTAATTTTTTTCTTGTAAGATGCTTAAGCCATTCTCCCTCCCTAAAGTTAAAAACAAAAAAGAATGCATTCTTTATTTAGAAAATTAGAGAAAACCTAACTCCTCCCTCATATACACACACCCAGCTTCATTTGCTGTTAGTTTCTTGCTTTCATCATTGGCTTTAAAAGTCACTAAGCTAAACCATAAAGTCAGAGAGCCCTTCTAGCTGTACCTCTGATAAACCTCTGATATATGGCAACCTTGGTAATACTTTTTTTGGGAGGATGCAGATGGCTTTGTCATGCTTAAACTGATGAAGCCACTGACCCCTTTACTTGTATAACCTGCAACTATGTCCATAGTTGCAAGATAACTATGTTATCTTTTGACATCTGAGGTCTAAAACTTCTGCCACTGTATCACACTAATGCCACCATTTTCTGCATATACATCCCAAGATTAGCCATGAAGTTTCATCAATGTGCTGCAGAACACTTGTGCAATGGTTGATACATTGTGTCAACTTGAGAAGTCTAGAAGCTTAGGCAAGTAACTCAGTAGTTCTACATCCTGGGATGTAGAGGACATGCCCTTACCTGTCTAGGATGTATCAACTTGAGAAGTTTAGAAGTTTAAGTGATTTAGCAGGGGGCCAGAGTCCTTACTTTATACACATCCTCAGCTTGTGCAAAAGGAGGGCACGGGGAGATGGTGTGGGTATAAAGGACACCACCCCCCCGAATGGGTAGCCTGCATACAATAAAAGGGAGATGAGGAAGGACTGACTACTGGTTCTTTGGAGGAGCTCCAGTCTTCGCCTTCAGCTTGGACGTCGTCTCCTAGCTTTTGGTGCAGACCATTCAGCTTCCGCCTGGGACTCTTCAGCTTCCAGCATAGACTCTTCGGCCTCCCATCACAGACCCATCTGCCTCTTGACATGGACTTGCACGGGACACTGCAGTGAGCTCCAGAACTTGGACTGGACCCTTCAGCCTCCAGCATGCAGACACCCTCTGCACGCTTCCTCATCCAACTCTGCCGCTGACCATCATAAGCCAATCTTACTTATACATTTGTATATCTTGTGTTATATCTGTTTCTTTAGTAAACCCTGACTGATACAACCTGCTACTTCAAATTTCTTCACCTCCAACTGACTTTCTTTATACCTCAGAACTCAGTGTTTCTTTGTTTCCTTAACTATAACTTCAGGGAGGTGGGTTTGAGTCATGTTTATCCACCTCAAGAATAAACTCTTTCTCTTTTGGCAGAGTAGGCATTTCAGGGCTTGGCATACTGAGTGGTGAGTTAAAGAAGCCTGTTTGATAACACAGTGACATTAAAAAAAGTTTAAAGAAGGTTTTCTTCCATGGAAACCTTGAAGAAAATAGGATTAGGCATCAGATTAGGAGCGAACTAAAACAAGATAAAGAGAAACAACATAGTAATATATGAACTAGGGGAAAGAATCAACTTAGTTATTGTCATTCTAAAGAATCAGAGTAAATGGAAACACTGCTTTCTCCATCTTTTCTTTACTATGGCCAATTAGCAAAGCTCAGGGAGTTATCTAGGCAAAAATAACTAAGGGAGTGGAGATAATTCAAAAGGGGTTGCCTTTAACAATTTAAGACTACAACAAAGGGTCAGGGAAAGTTTGTATTATTCCACATACTAGCCAATAAAACTGAGCTGGGAGCAAGAGGATAGAAGAAGTCAGAAGGCTCTTTCCCCAAATCTGGGGCAAGGAATAGAAACAACAATAGGGAATTGGCTGGGATGACTTGCTTAACTAGTATAACTAGCTTTTTAAATACCTTTCTATTTCTACCATTCTGAGAATAGAAGATTCAAGATGAGGCCTGACAAAGGGGAATAAAGAGACACTTGAGAAATTGTTTTGTAGTACAACTTCATTAGATAAGGGACCTGAAGTTCAGACCTTAATAAAAGCTTAGGTAACTTCCTAACATTGTGGGAATAAAGTAAAGGGGCTGGAGGGCTAAGGCCTTGTTTCTTATGCAAGAGGACTCTTGAGGGTTCATCTTCTCAAAAGGGAGTTCTACTGGGTAATCAGTCATCCCCATGGTAACCCAGCAACTTTTAATTGTCTTTAAATAAGGGGCTAAAGAGGCAATCAGCTACGTCTCTAGCACATTAATGAGGGAATTTGAAGTGCAAAACGGCTGCCTGACATAGATGGTGCTCATGTAAACCACAAGTCCTGGCTGAATAAGTAGAAATATGGTAGATGGTAATCCTTGAATTTCTCCCTCTGATTCAGGAGAAAGAAAAATAAGGAAATTTCAATAATATTGCAGATGAGGAAATATGAAACTTAAGTAAAAGAACAAATAGTATCTTTTTGGGTAAATTAACAAAACAAACATAAGTAAGAATATGTAATTTTTAAAGATGAGAAAAAATAAGATGATGACAAATTGAGCAAGTTAAGCAATGCTAAGGAAGATGTGTGACTTCACCAAAAACCTGATACTGAATTCCAAAGTAAACCTGGAAAATTGCATATCTTGAGGCCATCGCATAGCTTCCCTCCTTCAAGTAGCTTTCCCTGACCACTACAGTACATATTAATCATTTTTTAAATAAAGTATTTACTGACCTCACACGTGTTTACCTAATAATAAATGATTATGTAGTCTTTGAGAGGGGAACACCCGACTCATTGAGACTATTTAAGAAGTGCCCTTGTATACATTTCCAAGTTTAGTTATCATCATACCCTTGTGATTTGTGATGCAGCATTCACTTGATAACTGCTTTTGCAGCTGAGGAAATGGGGCACTGAACCCCAGCCTGAGACCTGCTGCCCAAAACAGCAGAGCTCAGCCTAGAACCTGAATCAGTGTCCTCCCCACTGTGACATGTCAGAAGCGAGAAGCTCTATCCTTGCAACCCTTTTGAGCACATTCTAGATACTCAACAAATATTTTGGTCTGATGCAGAAAGAGAAACTACAGTTTTTTAGTTTTGAAATGGGAGGCAAAAGAAAAAAGAAAGGAATATTTCCACTAAGATTACAAAAATGTAAACATAGGTTCCACGGTTATTTCTTTTCACTGATAGTCTTGTTAAACAGTCATAAATCATACTGTTTAAAACTATGTGCAGTTCTTTGCTAGGCACTGTGAAGGAAATAGGAAGAAAAGGATAAGGAGTAAGAATCTGAAGGAGTGTTTTCTAAGGGATGGAGTACTAAATTTCCTCACAAAGAGACTGTTCCCAGCATCACTTATTTTTCGGGGTGGGTACCGGGGGTCAACCTCAGGACCTCGCACGCCAGCAGGTGCCTGTGCCGCTGAGCGATATCACCAGCCCTTTTTTTGTATGTGGGTTCCAGGAGTCAAACTCAGGCCCTCGCACTTGCCAGACAGGCACTTACGCCACTGAGCCATCTCACCGGTCCCCCCAGCATCACTTTTGTGTTCATTCTTAGCAACAATAAGGCTGGCTTGCTTTGGGAGGAGCCTATTACTAATTCAATTAGCCAATTGTGCTCGCATTTATCAATCAATGATTCAAAAAAAAAATCTTAAGTGAGCCACTATGCCCAACTGTAGCTTCTTTGATAGAAAAATGTGTAAGATAGGTATTGTTTTCAAGTTCACAGATCACTTGGAAGTTAAACCCACACAGGAAAATGCTAGCAAATCAGACAAACCTATAGAACAAGGTTTACAGATTACATGTTTAGACTTAACAAGCTGTGCTCAAGCCAGCTGGCAATTTTTAATGTGCTAACTTTTCAGGAATTATCTCATTTTATCTTCATAGCAGTCTAGGGATGTAGATATTATTATTTATGTTACATCACATATGAATATGATCAAGTTAAATTCCATACAAAATTTCCCAACAGATTCTCTTATGTCCAGTAGTAGCAGAGTTCTTATAAAGACTGTGTGTTACCACAGCCAGTTCCTGGGTCGAGAAACCACAGCAATGAGACCAAACCCATAAGCAATATAGTTCCAGGCAAGGGTTTTTTTAATTGAGATTTCCAACTTGAACCAGAAGAAAGTCATATCTCTGAGCAAAGTCAGTCAGATAAACAGTGTCTTGAACAAAATAAAGGCATACCTAATAGTTATTTCAGCCACAGCCCCATGACAGAAAGGGGACAGGAGCCCCACACTACCTGCCTAAATAATGTTCAAGACAGAAAGAGCATCTTGGGGAGTGAGCAATGAGAACACAATTTTTTCCAACAAAACTTAGAGTCTGAGTTTTGTCTTTAAACTGAATTTATGACAAATATGAAAGTATTAAGTTATTGAAAATGGGTCCATATTTTATACAATTATTAATCTTTAAGTATATCCATCATGGTATCCACCATTCTGTAGATGCCTATTGCCCAGCATTTCAGAGTTCCTTTTTCCCTCTCCAGAAGTGGATAGATAAATGATTTATTGACAGACAGAAACTTACATACGTAGACTTACATACAGACTCTTTCAACTGTACGATTACTGTTTTTTTCATCTCTAAAACCAAGCACCTCGACATCATATATCCAATATCCTCAGAATATCAACACACCTTTCAAATATTTATCCAGTTAAACCTCTAAAAGAAACTCATTTCCTCTGGTCTTAACTAGAGGAAACAAAAAGTCACATTATTCCTACTTCACATTTTCAGTAACTTTTGCATTTACAGAGTTTCTGACAAGATAGCAGTAATGGTTGAATTTACAGTTATTTTAGGTCAGAGAAAAGATCTGTGACCCTTATATCCTATTACAGTACTTGGATGGTTTGAAATCCTATACCTAAACATAAACCTGGCTTTGGTCTGGCAGAGCAACTGATGTGAAGAGAAAAGAAGAAAATGAGTTCTATGGCTTAAAGAAAATAATTTTGAATTAGTTTTCTCCCACTTTCTTGCATTATTCTATCAAAAAAGGAATAATCTTTCCCCTATGAAGAATAACCTCTCTTCTATGCACTGAAAAGTAGCATTTTTTTAGTTTCTCTTTTGGATAGTTTGACAAATTTTCAGGCTGTATGTGATGCAACAACTTCTGTCATTCCAGGGATCTAGAATGTGAACAAGAAAGAAAATGCAGTATGTCCTTTGCTATCACAGAGGCTATTGTTTGGGTTTGTGGCAAAATCTAATACAAATTTATTAGAAAAGCAGTGGTAATGGTCCTGTGTAGTCAATGCTACTTGTTTCTTATTGTTTTATGCTCACTTCCTGTTAATCTAGGAAAGAAATTCTTTGAAAAAGCATGCACTGTATGTATAAGTATATGATATGAAAGTACAAAATTTTTGTTTCTTTAACTCTCTTCCAGTTAATTAAATTGAAATGGGGATTCTGCTGTTTGCAGCTTTAAAAAATAGCCAATTGAAATTTAACTGGTATCTTTTTTTCTTTCGTATTCATGCCCCGAAGTTAAATTAATGATCAGTTATAAGCAATTCAGCTAAGAGACTATTACGACTTCTGTATGAAATTAAACCTAGGACCATACAGTGGATAAAATAACTTCTAAGATATGAATGACAACCGTACTATAAGTAAGAAAGCGTTAAGGCATGTCTCTGTGTTCTTACTCTTTCTCAACAATTACGGAGAGGGCCGGTGAGATGGCTCAGTGGCGTAAGTGCCTGCCTGCAAGCGTGAGGGCCCGAGTTCGACTCCTGGAACCCACATACGTAAAAAGGGCCGGTGATATCGCTCAGCAGCATGGACGCCTGCTGGTGTGTGAGGTCCTGAGGTCGACCCCTGGTACCCACCCAAAAAAAAAAAAAAATTACAGAGAGACAGTTGGCTCCAGTGTATACCAGGATCAGTAGCTGCTGTAAATCAGAGTAATTACTTTTGCCCCAAACCGTGCTCAGTGGAAGATATTTGGCCAGTGAACTCTTAATACATTTTTACTTAATCATTGTCGTATCATGTCATCCCCTGATAGAAAGGATGAACTAGAGCAATGGTAATTTTTTTCCCTTTTTAAAAGTCCCAAAAAGAACCTGATTTATAGGGTGATAGTATTATGTATCATTTAGCCCAAGATTGCCTACCCCTCAGAAGCCCCTCTTTTCTTTGGGAGTGGAATAGAAACCAAGGAAGTCAATATAGTTGTACCACCATTTTAAGCCATTTTAAGCTCCTTGCGAGTTTTTTCTTTGACTGGATTTTAAAATGTCCTTCATGACCATATAACTATCAAGATTTTTGACATTCTCATCTCTTTGATCAAGAACAACCCATTACCTCGTGGTTTACACTAAACTACACACCAGTTTAGTCCAGTTCACGAGGAAGTGCACATTCACAGACAAGGCCTCATGGAAGACAGTGCCATTCGGCTCCATTCAGGGAAGACACCTCTTGTAACTTACTGGCACAGTTACATCTGCCTTCATGAAGAAAATGACATCATTTCCAAAAGCAAATGGAGGAGGGTGCAGACCAAAAATAAAGCATGAACTTGTTTACTTCTGATATTTAAATTAACTTATTTATTTTTAAATTATAGTCTTGTTTTTCTCTTTAAAGAATCCTGATGCTCGCATAATAAGAGAGGCATTCTCTTATTACACTTGAATGAGGAGAAGGGGGAAGACATGTATGAATAAAAGGAAAATCCCATGAACACAAAATGTTCCATACTCCATAACCACTTAATACCTGAGTTCTGGCTGTATTGAAACAGCATTTATGAATCTCAGTCCCCCAAAAGCCGTACTGCTTCTGACCTCTGCATTCTGTTAGGTGGATTGAGAAATTGTACCCAATCCCTGTGACTTCAGGCAAAAACCCTCCTTCTCATATCTTATTCTCACAGCAGCTTACGCAAAACAGCTCAGTAGGTTTTAGAAGAAGCACAGTGCTGAGGACCTCTCAGAGTCACTTGCAAGATGAATCAACTCTAATGGTTTCATTTCTCTGCCAGAGAATGCAACGATTGATCTTAGGACCTAGATTTGTACCTGATAATGTTGGTATAATTCTGTGCCTTCTAATTTCTCTTTTACTATGAAGATTAAAGTGTATAATCAGAAATTTCAGGGTCAGGGCAGTTTAGGTAGTGACCTCACACCGTGCCATTAAATTAAACATCAGAAATTTAATGAAAACTGCTTCATAGGAATTCTTAAGTTGGAACTGCATCTTTGATCTTGCATTCATTGTCTTTCTTTGCATTTTAAGGGTTAATGTCCGGGACAGGAATGGTGAAACACAGGAAAATGCTATTGCTTAACAATATACAATATAAAATGCTAGCAATTGTTTTTGGTCATTTTCTGGCAATCTGCAAAGTAATTTTTTAAAAATTTATTTGGAATTAGTCAAGTGCACTGTAGAAAAGGCAGAGTGAATTGATGCTAAATAGTTTTTGGAAGATGTAATTGTCTGATGATTTGTAAATAGCCAAGCTTATCAAAAAAGTAATTTAAATGTTATGCTGACAATTTTGTTCAGTTTAGTGTACTCTGTAAACCGGGGATTCCAATTTTTTGCCCCCATTAGCATGAGAATTATTTTTGCTTGGCTAAATAATTTGAAAACCTAAAGATGTCCAGAGTTTTGGAGTCTGAACTTTTAATGATTTATTATCCAGCATAAACATCATTCAAAGGATAATAATGACAGAGTGCTTTTTAATAACTAAGTCTTATTCCTTATTTAATGATTGGACTATGTTCCAAATATATTCTATAAATGTCCACATTGAAAGTGGAGATTGTTGAGTCCGTCTCTACTTTCACATTTCCCCCTTGTCCCTTTGTTGGTGACCTTTAACCTGAGCACTCTGATCTCCGTAGTGCCTACTCTTCGTTAGATGAGAGAACACCAGCAAATTCATTCTTATAAACATAGTAGGGACTTGACCATTTTAATTATCTATTTAATCATTGTAAAGTAATAGAAAATAATTATTTACAAGGTGATATATTTGCTAAATGATTTTTCAATCCCAAAGTAAATCTGATGTCATTTTATCCCTAAATATCTTATAGTAACTAGGGATTTTGTGGATAAAGTAACTTAGCCTAAGAGTTAATTTTCCATGGTCACACTTCTTATAAATTGATATGCTTAGAATCAAAATGCACTGTCTGAGTCAGGTGCTAAACACAATGCAGTATTGACATAAATAAATAAATGATAAAATTCAGAAGAATAAGGGTGCATGTTCAAGATCATGAAGTGAAATATCTTGGACAATCCTTTGAAGGTAGGCCTTTTACCCATCCAGCTTAATTTCATAACCATTGTTGGTTCCGATATTTTGGATCAGACTTAGGGGCGACAGTCTGGTTGGAAGGAGGTGTGGAAGCTGCAATTGCATATCAATTTACCTAAAAAGTTGAAAATATATGTCAAACTTATAAAAATGGCAGTAGAGAGGCTTCTGGAATTTATGAATTGACTGAAGACTCCCTCCCACCCACTCAAAATACCCCTTGTCAACACCCCTTATTATTAGATCAGATAATAAGCCATAATGCTGATGCTAAATGTCTGAATCAGGTTTATAGAAAAATGGGACAGACTGTTTCTTTCTCCCAAAATTATCTCTTCTGAACCCTCTTGGAAGAGGAACTCTTAAGGATAAAATGATAATTGTACGATGTGCTGCAACATCTGAAGTTGTTAAGCTATTACTCCAGTATTTGCATTAACAACTAAATCTAGGGATGGTATCAGTTTAACCACCTGGCAGAGCCACCAATCATGACCTTTGTCCCATGGCCAGGGTGACAGAGGGAACTGGATGAACCCGGACCATGTCTGCTGTATAGAGCAGGATGGTATAGAACATTTTGATAGAAGTTTCAGAGAAGCCTTGTAGGGGAGAATACAACAGTGCCCAGAGGACAGAACGGAAGGAAGGAGTGCTGAAAAGTAAGAAGAAGGGCACAAAGAAAAGCATATGCCTCATTTGGTGTTACACCTCTTTGGCTCTGCTACTGCAGTTTCCATATATTTCAATTAGATTTGATTTGCACCGCTGGGGCTGGAATGCATGTGCAGCAGAAAGAAGGAAGAGCGCAAGCCGGAGGTGTAGCAGGCTCACTGCTTGGCTGTTTTGTTCTACCGCATTGAATAAAATGAATCTTTTCAAACAGGTGAATTTTCCAGCAGAAATGGCCCAAACAGCCTCAGCTCATCGAATAGAAAGCGTAATGGTGATCCAAACCTATTACCTTCAATGGAGTCTGACATTTTCTTCCAGCATATTGATCGGCAGGAGAGAGGGAGAAAGAACTTTTTCCTCCACTCGTTGTGTTGCGTCAGTCATTGTGATGCTAGTCACAATGCATTAAAAAGCACTGAGAATCAACAAGCCTGGCTCTTTTGTAGCAGGAGTAATAAAAGATTTTTCTGAACAGAATTAAAATGCTGTTTAAAATCTACTCTGTACATATTTTTTAAGTTTCTCACCAAAATGATGTCTCCTCCCTACTCTACAAAACCGGAAATAAAGAAAAAAAATCTTAGTCATTAACTATTTTCAGCAAGTATACGTATTTTCCATCAAAGATTCTTGCACACTTTTACAGAAAAACATCATTAATGCCAGCTATCTTAAAAATGATTTCCCTTATCTGAATATGTATCTCAAATAATCTGTAATTTTGAGAAATTTCAAATTTATTTCAGCTTATGTAGACTGCACCATCTTCTGGATAGAAATCTTTCCTTATTTTTGTTATTGTTTAGCACTTATTGTATTGCTCTTATTGAGGAACACAATTCTGGAGAGGAGTAAAATGGAACCATATCCAGCCTCATTGCACCGAAGTGTGGCCTGCGGGGTTAGCATCAGTGTGGCCAGGGTTTCTCCTTGAATAAGACTGAAATATTCCAATTTCACTGATTAAAATAACTGGCTGATTCACGTGATTTTGAACTTTTACTGTCTTGTAGTGTCCAGGTAAATATTATTCATTATTTTCAATGAAATAATAATTTACTATACTTGACATATTCATTTATATACAAGAAACACTACTATGAGTTTCTAAGGAATATATAGCAGAAAACATCTCAAAAATGCATGGGAAATGAGTGGAAGTTCCCTAGTAGGAAGGAAACTACTGAATTATCTTTAGTATTATTAATGTTATTAACTTATATTGAACCCATTTGTTTTGATTTTATCTTAATTTGGTCCATTTCACACCATCTAATATTTATATGTACTTTTTCTTTCCCTTAGTATAAACCTATTGCATTTCATGTTATCTGAATTTTATAATCTTGCCTATTACTTACAAGCAATCTGCTGCTACAGTTGTTGCTAGGTGTTTTTATAAACCAATTTAACATCTGTTAGTACTATATAACATATCAACCTACAAATGGCCAATAGAATTTAGCATTGTTGTGAATTACCATGTAGATAAATGGAGTTACATTAGTAATTGCAGAATCCACTCCATATTTCATGGTAACTCAATGAATAATCAGTGTTATCCAGGCTACTTTCTTTCTAGTATCACATATAATCTACATTGGCATCTAATTGCATTTAAGGTAAATGATCATACAAGCTACCTTTTTAGTAAATCAATTTATATTTGTACTGAATTGAGGAATACATAAAGCTAATTCTGGAAAGTAAAGGTTTTTAAAATGTGGAAATAAAGATGCAACCAGTAAAGAGGATACAAGTTGAAAGGGCTTTTGAGAAGTTCTGCTGTCATTTTGGTTTTTGAAAACTGCACTCCTGAAGTACGTTGCTATCTTTGTGGAGATAAACAGGACACGGGTCAGACAAGAGCCACGGGGCATCTAGTAGTGTAATCAGCTTCCCTGTGAAAGGGATATCTAGTCTCAGGTTGGACACAGGTTGACTATCAACTGGAGTTTGTCATGCCTGGGCTAGAATTTATGGCTACTCTTCAGAGAGAGGAGAGATCTCCACATCAAATTGGAGATAAATACAATGACATAATATCTCCATTGTACAGATAATGAAACTAATACACACAGAAAGAGAGAGAACCATGATTTAATCACTAAAGATCTTCTAAATCTTCAAAGTTAAATGTACACTCCCACAGTATACAGAATTCTGAGATCGTGTCCAGCTTTCCTTCCTGTGATATAGATACCTCGTATAGTCTCCTCCCATTGAATGGAGTGTGAACTATGAATATGATGGGATGGCCATTCTTTTATTTTTATTTATTTTTGTGTGTGTGTGTTCGCCAACTTTCTCATTGCTGGGACAAATTACCTGACATCTGCAATGTAAAGGAGAATTATTGGTTCATGCTTTCAGGGAATTCAGTCCATAGTCAGCTGGCTCTGAGGAAGAACTATTAAGGACAGAAAGTGTGGCTTAGTTCATGGTGGTGGTGAAGCAGAGCAGGGGAGACTTTCTAAAGAGGAAGGGGCAAGGGACCAGAGGTATAACCCTACCTTACACCTCTATGGCCCATCCAGACACATCCAGAAGTATGCTTCAGTAATTGACTTGACAGATCCCAAGACAAACAAATTGAGAATCCACCTTAACCAACACACTTATATAGCAATGATAGTAAGATATTTTTATGTTCTCTAATTCAAAGTGCCTGAAAGTAGTTAAGGGGAAGGGATCAGGGAATCACTTTTGGGAAAATAACTATTCCACAAATTTTCAGTTTGTGCTTTTTGTCTCTGGTTATGATGGGCAACAATTCTATGAAAATTCAAAAAGCATTAGACTTGGAAAACTCTTATTGATTAGAAGTCACATGACTTCTTATGAACTCTAAAAATATTAGTGACTAGCTGAAGATTAGAACTCACTTCTTTTAATTGTTGAATTATTTTGGGTTTCCTCAGACTAGGTTGCCCAAGTTTGTGTTCTTATATTTTAGAATTTCACATTTAGAAGCTACTGCATCCTTAGAATACTTCTAGCATGTTTCCATTTATTGAAAATGGTCAGAATCACTCTTCTCACTAACCAAATATGAATAATACCCCATCAACCTAGAAAGACTACGTGGAGATTTATAGTCAAACTCAAGGGTCATTAATTTATTTCCCAGTGTATTAGTCTTTATATAGAGAAAATGGGTTTATATTTTAAAGTCAAATCAAATGTATTCATACAATAGTTCAATAGATTCATTTATATAGTACCAGTGACAACCACATCCCTTAAGTTAACAATTGGAAACTCAAGGGCATCAAATCCTACTTCTGTTCTTGTACTAGGTATAGTCTACCATTTTCTTCATACTATTCAATCTTTGGATTTCTCTTATGCTAGGTGTGAAACAATGATCAAAGCCTCTACATACCTTCTTGAATTACTAATAACTGCCTCTTACTTGGGAGAAAAACTAAAACTTCTAATAAGAACACGAGTTTAGAAGAGATTTTATAAGATATCTGTACCAGGATCTCTCCCTACACTTTTATGTCCAACACACTGAATGTTTAAGTTTCTTGTCAACATCATTGACAAACTCCATTCAGTCTCCATAAAAATCTGAAAAGATTAAAAAATCATTGTCTTTTAAGGAAGTCAAATCCATTTTAGACACTACTGATTATTTCCTTTATTGAATTATAATCATATTCCTTTTGAGACTGTCAGATCCTACATACAGCTATAGAAGTACATCTCATTCACATCATGATTTTCACATAATTTGTCTCTTATGTGAGCGTCTTTGACTCTTCTCCAGGCCTAGAACCTCTGCCTTTTTTATTGAGTTACCATAGTACTTAGAATTGACATAACTCTACATCCTCAGTATTTATAAATACCTTCCAAGCACTGTACTACATAAGAACAAATATTCTGATATCTATTGACAAATAACAAAGTGTGTAAAGTATAGAATTTATCATTTAAAAAAATATTATTTAAAAAAATTTTACCCATAAAGTGTCTTTCAAGGCTGTGTAGGTTTCATGGTAGTGAAAATGATGGTTAGGGCAAGCAAACTGACCATAAAGTCTTATCCTTTTAAGTTAGATATATCTAATCCCATTCCAATCATTGGATTTTAACAGTATGTCACCATAAAATGTATTTTACTTGTCTTCAGCTTTCAGCTATGACTCTGATCAGAACGGTGTTATTGGTTCTGTAGTATTTTAGTATCAATTCACAGAAAGCCAGGATAGAGGACAGAGGCCTGCAACACAGTAAGAAAGATACGCTACTAAGCTGAAATTTACTGCACTAACCAGTACTCTCTTCATCAGTCTGTTATAAACCAGTACCAAAAAAATCCAGTCCACACCTTTATATTTGTCCTGAAAATGTGTCATGTGAGGCTTAGGGCTGACCAATATCTTGTTGCAGTAAATACACAAATCATCTATTATTTCCTTGATCTGTTCCAAGTAAAATTAGCATTTAAAGTGACAGAACAAATCTAGAAAGAGTTTTCTCTTTCCATTAAATGAAATCATTTTTATAAAGAAAAACACATACATAACAATGAAAAATATGATGCTGCTAATGAGTGTTACTTGAGATCAGTACCAAATTCACTGATTTAGAGTCTATAAAAGTCAGTATTTTCTCCTTCATAAATATAGTGTTGGATAAGAAAAAAATGGGTAAATAGATATGAGTTGCATTTGTCTCACGATCCTCTTTAAATTCTAATACCTCAAAGTCACATAAAGACACAAACAATAATAATGAAACAAAACCATGGACCTGGACTCGTCAATTTTGAATCCTAAGCTTTTTGTGAAGTTTTACAGAAACAGCGATGGCGGAATAGCTTGGTAGTATAGCACATGTTCAGAGTGCATGACATCCTGAGTGTCGCGCGCTTCTGCTCGTCCAGCGAGAAGAATCACACAACACGGGTCGGTGAAAGCTTGCTTTAATCGTTCACAGCTCCAGAGCCTCTACAAGCGTCCGCCCTGTGGCGGCTCCATCCGTGCTCTGCTCCTAAAGGGCAGCTTTGCATGTTTTTATAAGGATAGGGGCGCCAATAGCAATACAGCAGGAAATGAAAGCTCATAGGCTATACTCATCAGTCTCTAGGCAGACTCACACATTTACAGGGCGCGAGCAGCAATGACCGCAACCAGGAAGCAGGAACCAGGCGCCATCTTGCCCAGGTCGATGGGAGGGGCAATTTAGCGCAGGCTTTGAGTCAGAAATACAGGCTGCGCCCGAGGCCTAACTGTGATGTTGGCCCCCAACATTTCCCCCTTAAAAATCACATAATAAGGCAGACGTAGCCCGTCTCGAGTGAATGTATTGGCCTGCACCCCACTATTAGCCCGGTGGTCGTTTGCGCCGGCTGCAGTCCAGCATCGACCATCCTGGGCCTCATCCTTTTTTGTGGGGCTAGGAAGTAACTGGATGGAACCTAGATGCATGCAGGCATGCATTAGGTGTTCCGCCATGAACCCCCCTGCGGAGCACCTCGTGACTTTCCTAGTCACACACTCGACGGCGGTAGCCACGCAATGGGATGGGGCCTGTCTTAGGTTGAGTCAAGGCTGGGGATCCTTGCTCTTACCCGTCTTTGGCTCACCCACCCAGCTAAAAGTGATGTTCTGCGACCCTGAGCAGGTAGGCAGCCGCTGGCCTGGCTGTAGGGCCTCTATCCGCCAACTGCATGGCAGCCATTGCTGTCAAGCGCACCTGTTGTTGAGTCTGCATTAATCTATCCAGCAGGCACTTGATAACAACCAAGACAACAAGAATACCGACTCCGATTGCAACCCAAGTTGCCAGACTGGGCCAGCTAAACCAGGAGGTGACCTTTTCTTGGCCTAGCGGTGCCATAGCACGAGTGTCAGGTTTGATTAACAAATTCTAAGAAAGGCAGAGAAGAGTTGTTAGGCTGACACTGTGCAGTAACTTTAGCATAAAACACTAAGGTATCTGGAGTAACTGGGAAGCTGGTATTAAAGGCAATGGAAAGGGGCTAAACTGGGTGGATGGTGCCACAAAGCCCACAGGTACTCATCTGTGCCCTCACTCCGACTCTGGAGGGTCAGAGATGACGAGGTGCCGAGCAGGAGCCAGACAATCACCATCGGCGGCGGTGGAATACCCATCTTCCTTGGTGGTCTGGTCTTGGTGGGTTTTTGGTATATTTGCGGTCCTCGTCAGTCTTTCGGGGACCCACACCGGCTCCCGTCCAGGATCCTGTGGGAAGACACAAACCGCACCTCGGACCCAGCTGACCACCGGGTCCGGGCCCATCCACTGCCCCGTGATGACATCCTTCCAAGTGACCATCCCCTTATTTTGGGGGGAAGGATTGCAATGTTCCATCGCAGGGGAGCGGTTGTCCGAATTTAAGCTCAAAAAATTGATGGTAAATAGAGCAAGGGAGAGCTTCCTTTTTGATGAGAGGCCACGGCCTATCCCCTCCTTTTGTTTATTTAGAGTATCTTTAAGCGTTCGGTGTGTTCTTTCAATAACAGCCTGGCCCATTGGGTTGTATGGAATGCCATGTTTAAGGACTATTTCCATGGTTGCACAGAAGCTTTTGAAGGCCGCACCTGTATACGCGGGCCCATTATCTGTTTTTAGTATTTTAGGCTTTCCCCATGCAGCCCAAGCCGCAAGGCAGTGATTGATAACATTAGATGTCTTTTCTCCCGTTTCTGCCGTGGCAAAAACAACTTGAGAACAAGTATCTACTGAGACATGGACATATTTGACAGACCCAAATTCTGGGATGTGTGTTACATCCATTTGCCAGATATGACCTGGTCTGAGTCCTCGCGGGTTAATCCCATCGGACCGCTGGGGGCGCATCACGGCGCAGGTACCGCAATGCCAGACAATGTCTCGAGCCTGGGCCCTGGGGATCTTAAAGTGAGCTGCCAAGGTCTGAGCATTGACATGAAATTTTTTGTGAAACTGTTGGGCTCTCTCAGCCGGGGATGAGAGCGTACATATCCATATTGGGTGCGTGGCTGCATCTACCATTGCATTGCCCTCCGAGAGCGGGCCTGGGAGCTGGGTATGTGCTCTGATATGAGCCACATAAATTTTGTGGGTTCTATTTTGTAATTGTGTCTGGATAGTTTGGAGTATAGTGAACACCGAAGAGGTGGAATTTATCGGGCCCGCGGTTTCCAGAATCTGTAAAGCATTGACTACATATTTGGAATCTGAGAGGATATTAATATCCGTGGGGAATCTTGTAAGCACCACTGATACAATTTGTAATTCCACTAGTTGGGGCTGGTCTGGTTGGAACTGCACCAACACAGGTTTAGAGCCTGATATCATATATGCTCCAATTCCTGTCTTTGACCCATCTGTAAAGACTGTGGGAGCCCCTATGATGGGCTCTTGAACAGTGGATTTTGGAAAAATGATTGGATGTGATGTGACAAATTGTAAAATAGGATCCTTGGGGTATTGATTGTCGATCGTGCCCTGGAAAACACACTTGAGAATGGCCCACGCATCCAGGCAGGCTGCCAACACTAAAATTTGTTGGGCAGTATAGGGCACCCGCACAGCCCCGGGGTGTACCCCGAAGTGCTGTGTCGTACAAAGATTTTGTTTTTTAGTTTCCTGTCCATTTCTCTGTGGACAGTACTTTCGAATATGGCCAGGTTGATGAGACAGGATTAGGATACTGTAATTGGTTTTGTGCATAAGGGCCTTTGCCAAGCAACATGTCTGCATTCCACCGCCTATTACCTTCCCTGTTGTTGCGATCAGCTCGGTCCATGCAAAGGTCGGTATTCCATGCTTTCCAATCAATAAACTGCCCAGGGGAAAGACACGCCCTTGCAAGCTGTGTCCAGTCCCCAGGGGTCATAGGAGCAGTCACTATAGTCTCCAATACAGCGAGTATGAAAGGGGCATTAGGGCCATAGGAAGAGACTGCTTCCTTTAGTTGCTTAATAAGCTTAAGGTCAAGGGGTTGATGGTATGGTTGCCCTCCCTGGCCGGCGAGGACCGGATAGATCCCGTACGGGCCCCAGTCAATGCCGGGGACATCTCTGGTCCCTGTTTTCTTTATGACCTCCCACGTGGGGCCGTGGAAGGTACGGCAAGCGGAGGGCAAAGGGCCATCTTGGAACGGGGGAGGCGGCTCCCAGGGCGGGGCACTGGGCATAGGTCCGCCCCCCCCGCCGCCCCCCCCTGACGGGGGCCGGCCTATATTTAGCTCTTTAAAGTCACCACACAAATCCCGGAAAGGATTGGAAGTCTGCCACGTAGCAGCCGTAGCGCCACGTCTCGGGGAGGGGAGGCTCTTCATTGGCGCCGAGTCTTTATTGACAGCAGCCTGAGGCCCCCGCTCTAACCCTTCTGTCCCTTCTGCCTCTGAATCTGAAGAGGAAGAATCCGACCCCGCCCTAGAATTAGCCCTCGAGCTCTCCGAGCGAGCCCTCTCAAAAGCCTTGTGCACCTCTGAAAGCGGTACAGACCCGCCTGGGCTGTCCTCTACCTTAAGGCAATATCTAACCATCTCCCAGAGGGGGCGCACGGAGGGGTCAATGACTCCCTCTTCCTCAGCAAAGCTGACATCATAAGGTGCCCAGTGGGCCAAAACCAAGGGGCGATCTCATGTATATTTTTAAAAAAATTTTGAACAGTTTTAGAACTCACCTTAATGCCTCGCGCTTTCAATAAGTCTCGCATCGGCTTGTGCATCGGGGCACTGTCGGAGTTCCCCATTGTGAAAACGAAACTGCTCCAGCGACACCGTCCCCGCCGTGAGCATGCCCGATATATGGGCAACCCCCGCCTCAGCAATTGAGAGCGGAATTTCCCTGAAAGTGCGTCCACCCAGGGCCAGGTTAAGCCTCCCGCTTACCTGAAGGTACGTACCGTCCTGTGACTCGATGCAGCTCCACCAGACCCCGCACGAAGGGTGATCAGTTCCCCGTACGGGCCACCAAATGTCGCGCACTTCTGCTCGTCCAGCGAGAAGAATCACACAACACGGGTCGGTGAAAACTTGCTTTAATCGTTCACAGCTCCAGAGCCTCTACAAGCGTCCGCCCTGTGGCGGCTCCGTCCGTGCTCTGCTCCTAAAGGGCAGCTTTGCATGTTTTTATAAGGATAGGGGCGCCAATAGCAATACAGCAGGAAATGAAAGCTCATAGGCTATACTCATCAGTCTCTAGGCAGACTCACACATTTACAGGGCGCGAGCAGCAATGACCACAACCAGGAAGCAGGAACCAGGCGCCATCTTGCCCAGGTCGATGGGAGGGGTAATTTAGCGCAGGCTTTGAGTCAAAAATACAGGCTGCGCCCGAGGCCTAACTGTGATGTTGGCCCCCAACACCTGAGTCCAATCCTAAACAAGGTTAACAGTAGGAAAGCTTTTTAGAAACCATACAACAAAATGAAAATCATTGCTTTCTGATGTTTTGTCCTACACACAGACCATTCTAACCATGTTATTCTTATCTTCCTTTGCAAAATTTACACTGATGTGATCTTTTTAATTCCTCATGTTCTCTTCCTTTCTCCAAAATTCTTCATAAATAACCAATATTAATTTATAAACTTTTCTGAGAAGACTCTCAATGCTATGAAGTGTAATACATAATGACAAAGAGATTTAAGTTAATCAGTGACAAATACAAGCTCTTTTGATCTTTCTAGAAAATGTTTTATTTTAAAATTTTACACAAATATTTTATTCTTTCTTGTATTAAAATAATTAACCCTAATAGAAAAGAATGAAGCAATATAGATTGCGAGAAATTCTTTACACTCCTGTTTTCTCTTATTGTTAAATTAAGCTACCCATCCCAAGTACAGCTGTAAAAGACCTTTACGTCTCTCTAATATGTTTTATTGTAAGCATAATTTTATTCTTTTTCATTATTCCTCTATAGAAACAAGATTCTATCATATTATGTTAATCCAGGTTTGGATTTTGCTTCAAGTTGGGATAGTTCTTTACATATATCTCTATATAAGACTATATATATATATATATATATATATATTAGTCTTACATTAGTACTGCTATGAGGCAAAGAAAGATGTGTTTTTTTGTGTGGATTTCTTATTAAAATAATGCATTCCATAATGTACTATACAAAATTTAAAATAAAATAGGCAAAGAGGAAGAAGGAATCATTCCTCTTCTTTATCAGAAGGATTCTGTCAACATTTTCATATATTAATCTTATATTTGTAAATAGGTAAAACTTTTTGTTTGTTTGTCTTGCTATTTGTTACTTTTTATTTTAAAATAGCAATCAAGATGCAAAACAAAGTAACAAAATCAATAAAGATAAGTACCTACAGTGTGCTGTTTCTACTGCTCACCTGAAAATCAGTGATAGCTTTCCATCCTGGTAGTTATTAGTTCTCATCACCAAATACAGTCAGTTCTCTGTCTTTTGTTCCTTTGCAGTCAGCTGTGCTCATGTGACTTACTTGGACTCCCTCCTTTGATAGGAGGCTGTATATTTTTGGAGAAAGAAGCATGTCTGGCCCCTGTCACAATGATCTACAGTGCTTTAGATGGTGTAGGCACTATAGTTCCACATGAAGTAAGTCAAAGTTGGATTATTGAGAATCAGAGATAAGGAAATTCATCAGAGGATACTGTGTGTGGTACTGTAGGGTAAATAGCAGTTCAGATTACAGTGTCTAGAGAACAGAAGAGTGGTAAGATTATCCAGAATATGTTCATGAATTATGAAAAGTTTTATTTATTAGAAGGTTGTTTATACAGGAGTTTGAAATGGTAATCCTCAAAGTCACGTGAGGTTACTCTCTAGAATCTGGACATTAAATCCAGAAAAGAACCAGATCCCACAAAGTGGCTGGAGTGGTCAGAGCTAAGTACTGCCAGGTAAAAGAAACCAATACTTTCAAAACTTAAACAAGCTGGGATTCAGGGCTGAAAAAGGGAATAGAAGAGTGTGGCCGAGACAGAGTAGAAGACTAATTTTAGTCTGGTCATAAGTGAGCAGAGAAGCATCTTAGTTGGCCAGTGCATGTCTCGGGGTTGACAATCCCTGTTTGTTATCAACTGGGCTCAGTTATTTCAGTTTAAAGAAACTAAGATTAGGAGATTTAGGCATTTGAAACTCAGTCTCTCAAGTGCAAAATTACTCATTTAACTACGTAAAATCTCTCCTTCAGAGTTACATGGAAGTCTAAGGAGATATTTTCCAATATTCTTTCATTTATCTAATATTTATTGAATACTTACTATGTTAGAAACTGTGCTGGGCATTAGAAGGATAACTGAAAATAAGACTTCCATTTCATACATGTGAAAACTAGGAATACTCTGCCAGTTGCTCTGGTTACTTGCTCCTGTTTTGAAAACAAAAATCCTTTAGTCTCAATATGTTGTCTATTTATTGAATACTAATACAGAACTACCTGAAGATTTGAGTACTATGTTTGACCCAATAGAATGTACAATCTTTGGAAGCTTTTAGGGTTGGCAATTAAAATTATGAACATGAAGTACTGCTTCCATAGATTGTACATGGACTTCATGTTCATAATTTTAATTGCAAACCCTAGAACAGTGCCTAATATATGAGATGCTTTAACAGATAATAAAACTGATTATTTTAACAGATAATAAAAATGAGTTATTCTACTTCAAATGTTCTCCCCATGTCATAAATTTGTTAATTTCTCCCTCTATGGGGAGTATAGAAACAAAAATGTGTCATTGCTTTCATAATTTAACTGAGATTATTTTTATTTCCTTTAATTTTCAGTTTTACTTCATATTTTAATAGAATTTGGCTCATAAAATCTTGAGCTATACTCACTGATTTACATTATTTTAGGTGTTCTCATGTACAGTTTTACTGTTAACACCCTGTAGATATTTGGCATGAATAAGGGAGGTTAAGTTAAATGAAGTAACTTACCACAGTCACAAGGCAGGGAGACTTCATCCCAAATCTCTCCCAAGACATTTGGAAACACTATTCTCAGCCCTTCTTAAGAGTCACACCCACCTCCAAGTATTGTCTTAAATGATGGTCAAGGAGAAAAAATTCCTTCATCTTTTATCAATATCTATATAACTAAGTACTCATTTCCAAAGGTCCTGTAAAATGTTCCTGTCAAAAGAATGGATTATCTTTATGGTACAATATAATAAAAGATATTGCAAACTTTTCAGTATGCAGATTAAACGTATCTCAGAAAAGGTTTATTTAATTTTTTTTCTTTATGTGAGTACCAGGAATCGAACTCAGGACCTAGCACATGCCAGGCAGACGCTTATGCTGCTGAGCTATCTCACTGGCCCAGGTTTATTTAAATTGTATATTTCCATTGTTTTTCTGTTTTTTCCTCTTCGTTAGTATTTTTGTTTTTATCTTGAGCTATAATCACTGACTTACATTATTTGAGTGAAAAATGTCAAATCTACCTTCTGTATTTTATTATTAATTTTTAATTCTTTTAAAATAAAATTTACATAAAGTCTTAACTGAACATAGTGATGGACTAAAACCACAAGATAACCCACACCCTTTTACAGGAAAAAGAAATTTCTACCTCCCCAGAAATTTTTTCATGTCCCTTCCCAATCAGCTCTCCCAACCCAAAATCAACTACAGTTCTGATTAATAGTTTTTTTTTCACCTTTAACTAGTTGTATTTTTTCTAGAACTTCACACAAGTGGAATACTAAGACTTGTTTTTGAATTTTTTTAATCAGCACAATCAGCATATCAGCCAATTTTCCTGTTACTGGAATACACACAATTTAAAGGCATAGAGGGTTATTTAGCTCAAGGTTCCAGCAGGTTCAGTCAATGGTGGAGGTGGATCCAAGGTGGAAATTTATGGTGAAAAGTCATGAAAATAGAAATCTGCTCCCTTCATTGCTGCCAGGAAGCAGAGAGATAAAGGAACTTGGGACAAGAATACACCCCTGTGCTTCACACCTCCAGTGACTTGCCTTCTCCAACCAGGCTTGACCGCCTAAGAGCACACTGAGGTAGGAACTCAATAGGGGATTAAGTAGCACTGTGATCAAATCACTTTCTCACAGTCCCACCTCTGACCACATGAGATTTTGGTATGGGGCATTTTTGATCCAAACTACAACAGTATATTTATTCGTGAATTACATCCATATTGGGTTTTCTCAGTAGCTCATTTTTTTGTGTTGAGTAATACTCTGTTACAGAAATATAATACAATGTGTTTTTTCATTCTTCTCTTGTAGTACCACTGGGCTATTTCTGATGTGGGAACTGTTAGGAATAGAAGTAGCAGCAAACATGGGCATGTTTGTATAAACCTTTTACTAACTCAGTATACATTTTTGTGTGTACATATCTATAAATGGAAATACTGAATCAAATAGTATAAAACATGATAAATATATAGAGATACAGTAATGCCTCACCATACTTGCAATAATATGAAATGGTACAACAACTTTAAACAGTTTAGCATTTCTAGTTTTCTAAAAAATGAAATCTAAATTGATGGTATAATCCAGTAATTCTATTCCTGTTTCTATCAAGATAAATGAAAGTATATCTTCACGCAAAGACTTATACACAAATGAAATATGCCCAAATGATTCAATAACAATAACCCTTAATAAGGAAATAGTCTCAAAAGAAATCTATTTTAGCAGGATTTAACTGTCCTGTATTTTTCCAGAGCCACTAAGCATGGTGGAAAGGAAATGTGCAACCCATAAGCTTCTAGCCTTCAATGCATGGTAGGTGCAATGACCAATTCCTTCCTTGTATCACATAAGGGATGTGGGAAAAGCTGGAAAGCAAGAGTGAGGTTCGTCATCCAGGCCATTGGCTCACTAGACAACAAATATATAATCAAAGATTTATAGGGTACCTCTCATTCCCACACCTTATCACATCAATTAAGCTCCTATATCTCAATACAGCAATATCTTTTAGCTTCATAAAATTCCTCTAAAAATAAAAATATCTGTTACTTAAAGGGTCTCCATGGAAAAGTAAAGGGAAGCAAAAGCAAAAGCATTAGGAAAAAGTTTAGCTTCTGACACCTGAACTACAGTAAGTGTTAAACAAAACCTAACTTCTAGCCAGGTAACATAAGGCTTCATATTAAAGGCCTCTTTCCATCAATGATTTGACGAATATGTCATGTTTGCCTTTCAATAAAAGAAAAAGAAGGCATGAGAAAAGGCAAAAGACATTGAAGAGTCAGAACAATGATTACAACTAGCTTCAGATGATATATAGTTTTGAAACTTATTAGAGGAGAAAAAACTGTGTTTATTATGTTAAGGTATCTAATGGAAAAAGTGGGCAATATGCAAGAACATATGAGTAACACAAGCAGAGATGGAAGTTCTAGAAAGACCTGAGTGGAAATGTTAGATATCAAGAACATTGCAATGTTGCAGCCAGATCACCCTCACATCCAAATGAGTTAGAATAGTGGAATAAAATTTATAAAAATGTGTTACATTTCTTTATACCAATAGTGGTATATCTGAAAAAGAAATCATCAACAAAATCCTATTTACTATAGGATAAAAATAATAACATGCTTAGGAATAAATTCAATAAAGAAAGTTAAATATCTTCACAGTGAAAACTATAAAATATTGATTAAAGAAATTTAAGAAGACATAAATAAGTGGAAATATATACCATCTTCACAGATTGGAATAATCCATACTGTTAAAATATTCATAGCTAAAGAGATGTATAGCTCCACTGCAAACTCTATTGAATGTTCAATGGCATTTTTTACAGAAATAAAAAAAGGGAATCCTAAAATTGTATGGATTCACCACTCTCTTCCTGCTTGAATGGTTTCTGAAAAGAAGTTAAAGTTGTTACCTTTTTTACTCTATGGGTAAGTTTCCTTCCTCTAGCCCCAGCTTCCTTCAGGATGGATAGATAGATAGATAGATTGATTGATTGATTGATTTTTTTTTTTGAGACAGGGTCTTGCTATTTAGTTGAGACTGGTCTTGAACTAACTATAGCCCAGGCTGGCCTCAAACTTGAGGAGTGCCTCCTGCCTCAGCCTCCTGAGTGCTGAGATTATAGGCATGGGCCACCTTGCCCAACTCAGAATTTATTTTTTATCTTTGTTGTTCTACAGTGTGAAAGTGACATGCCAGTGTGTAGTGGGGTTTTGTTTTTGATATTTTTCTTTGTTCTTTTTGGTATTTGTTCTACCTGGTGTAATCTGAGTTTCCTGGATTTGTGGCTTAATAACTGTTATTAATTTGGGGAAAATTTCCAGCATTATTTTTCCACTATTTCTTCTTTTTCATCTCTGTCTTTTCATTCTGATATTCCATTACACATAAAGTAAACCTTTTTAATTGTTTCACAAATGTTGGATGTTCTAGATTTTTTTGTTCAATCTTTGATCTCTTTGCTTTTAAGTTTTATGGGTTTACACTGATAAACCCTCAAACTCATAGATTTTTTCCTGACCTGTGTCCAGCCTACTAATCCACTAAAGACATAATTTATATCACAGTTTTTCATTCTCTGTAGTTCTGTTCTTTATGAGGATTTTTATCTCTGCACTTACATTGTCTATGTGTTCTGGTACGCTGTCTATTTTACCCATTAGAGCCACCAGAATGTTAACACACAATTGTCCTATATTTCCTCGCTAATAACTTCAGCATTTCTTCCATATCTTTTGCTACTTGCTTTGTCACTTTACACTGTGGCTTCTGCCTATTGGTATAAAAGTGTTTTTTGATAGTCAGACATGATGTACTAATAAAAAGCACAGTTACAGCTCAGTTAATGAATGCTTCTGTTCATGAACAATTCAGTTTGCAAACAGAAGTATTCAGCAAAATTTTGCTTCCATTAGTGAACTCCGCATCGGGTGACGAACAAGACCTCAGCCGTCTTCCCTGCACTAACACGAATGCAGTCATCTTCCCCAGAAACTTGGAACAAATTAAGTTTGTGACCTGAGGTACTCCTGTATTTTTTACAAATAGTCCTTTAATAATGTAACGGTCAAGTGTAAGACAGGAATGTGTTCTATAATCTTATGATTAGGTCTCATATTTAAAATGTGCCTCCGCCTCTGAAATGTGAATTTAACAACTGCTGTTTTAGGTTTTTCTCCCTCTTTTTTTTTTAATTTTTAAATTTTTTTATTTTTTGGTGGGTACCGGGGGTCAATCTCAGGACCTCACGTGCCAGCAGGCGCCTGTGCCGCTGAGCGATATCACCGGCCCTTTTTTACTTATGTGGGTTCCGGGAGTCGAACTCGGGCCCTCGCGCTTGCCATGCAGGCGCTTAAGCCGCTGAGCCATCTCACCGGCCCGGTTTTTTCTCCCTTAGAGATAGAAAGATGAGTGAGCTGGAGTCCAGTATTTCCCTTCTTACTAGTCAGCTAGGTTCTGATAAAACCCCAGCAGTTAGGACTCAGGTAAACTAGTTTCCCACAACACAGACATTGTTAAGAAGAACATAGCATTCCGTGGTATTCAGAAACGCTTGTTTCCCTCTCCTACAGCCAGTCAAGTGGATTTTTCTCTACTGTTACTGTCAGGACTTAGTTGAGCTTGCCGTAGGTAAAATTCACCAAAAAAGTTCTCCTCTCCCCTCCCCATGGAGCTCTCAACTCTGGTATTTGTCCACCATCTGGCCTGTAGTAATTATTCGGTTACAGCTGAGGTCTCCATACCCCAGCACTGGTTCTCATGACAGAGTCTACGCAGGTGTGCTTCCATGGTGTGCGTCTGCATATCAGTTTCTCCAGTTTAGGGAGCCTCAGTTTGCCCTGTCGATGCACTCCTCACACAGGACTAACAGATTGTCCAGTTTGTTTGCCTTTGACTGGTGAGGAGAAAATGTTCTGAGCGCCTTATGTGTGGAACCAAAAACCAGAAATTATCCTCTATCATTTTTATCCCTCTGTCCTTCAATTTATGCCAATTTCTTAATTTTTTTTAGTATTACACTTTAATCCTCTTTGGCTATGCCGATTGAATATCCCTTATCCAAAAATGCTTTGGACAAGATGTGTGTCACATTTCGGATTTTTTAAAATATTGGGATATTTCCTTAAACTTTACCAGTTGAGCATGGTTATTTGAAAAATTTGGTATCCAAATGTTCCAAAATTCAAAAGATTTTGAGCATAATATTGGCTTATTTGGGGAAATTTCAGATTTTCAACTTCCAGACTAGAGATACCTAACACGTAGTTCTTCAGCTCTTTGGATTTTGAAATGGTCACTCTAGAAATTAAATTAGTCATAGGTAATTTACGATAAGCTAGTGAGAAGTGCTGTCATACTTTTCATATACGTAAGAGTCTTTCACAACATAATTCCATTTAGCACCCATTTCTTTGAGGTGTAGTCGAGTACTATGTGTCAATACATCTACTGTGTTTCAAACTTCACAATTCCGTGCTGTACTTTTAAAGTAGTCACATTGCTTCAAATAATTTGTGAAAATAATAGAAAAGATTTGTCCTCCTTTATAGCCAATTAGTATCCCATGATATATAAGTTCCACGTTTTCTTTATCCGGTCATCAGTTGACAGGTATACAGGCTGCTTCCAGGATTTTGCTGTTATGAATTGTGCTGCTATAAACACTGGTGTACACATAGTGCTCTAGTATGATGTCTTATGCTCTTTGGGAAAGTTACCTAGAAGGGGGATAGCTGGGTCATATGGAATTTCTAATTTTAGTTCTTTCAGAAATCTCCATACTGATTTCCATAATGGTTGTACTAGTTTACATTCCCACCAACAATAAAGGAGGGTTCCTTTTTCACCACAGCTATCCCAGCATCTATTGTTTAGTGATTGCCATTCTTTCTGGACTATCACGAAATCTTAGTGTTTTAATTTGCATCTCTCTAATGACCAGAGATGTCAAATATTTTTCCATAAATTTGTGGACCATTTGTATTTCTTCCTCTGTGAAGTGTTTGTTCATTTCACTTGCCCATTTCTTGACTGTGTCTTTAATTTTAGGTGGTCTTTTTTCTAATTCTCTATATATTCTAGATATTAGTCCTCTGCCTGCAGAGTAGCTGGACAAATTTTTTTCCATTTTGTAGGTTGTCTCTTTACTCTATTTACTGATTATTTGGTTATACAGAAGCTTTTCAGTATGATATAATTCCATTTGTTGATTCTTGCTGTTATTTCTTTTGCAAGTGAGTTTCTGTTTAGAAAATCCTTTCCTAGACATGTCTTCAAGCGTTTTGCCTACTTTATCTTCTAGTAGGTTTAATGTTGCTATTTTAGTGTTTAAATCTTTGATCCATTTTGATTTTAATTTAGTGTGCAGTGAGAGATATGGGTTCAGTTTCAATCTTTTGGAAACAGCCAGTTTTCCCAGCACCATTTGTGTAATTGTGTGTGTGTGTGTGTGTTGTTGAAAGGCTATTTTTCCTCCAACTTATGGTTTTGGCCCCTTGTTTTAGGAAACCAGATGCACCTGCAAAATATAGGGTTGAGTGAAATAAATCAGACACACAAATTTGAAAACTGTATGGTATCTCTCAACTGAGTAAGGCAAAGTACATATTAAGAGAAAAATAAAGAAAGGATAGAACAAGACAAATGGATGGATCTCTTGCAGATGAGGAGGGGTCCAGGGTAACAAGGGGGAGGGAGAGGGGATGACGAAATAGAGTGAAGATATGCCATATACAAGGTACTAACTGCAATGAATGTGGACATAATGTGCCATAAACATTAAGTAAGATTAATAATATCAATATGAATGAAAATGGAGAAAGAGGAACTAGAGCAGGAGGGAAGGGGATTAAAACGAGGAACAAGCTGTATTATGTACATGTACCAATGCCTCAAAATGACTGAAAATGCATGTACTACAAATGTACTAATAAAATAAGTAAGAGTAGGGCCGGTGAGATAGCTCAGCGGCATAAGTGCCTGCCTGGCAAGCGCAAGGGCCCAGGTTTGACTCCCAGAACCCACATAAGAAAAAAGGGCCGGTGATATCACTCAGTGGCACAGGCGCCTGCTGGCGTGCGAGGTCCTGAGGTCGACCCCCGGTACCCACAGAAAAAAAGAAAAAGGTAAGAGTAGACAAGAATTATGAAATAGCTACGTATTTATTATTTCTGGAATTGTTTCCAATAGATTGGTGCTTCTGTCATGTCCAATCTTTCTCCATCCTGAAGAAGTACCTCATTATTTTTCTTTGTGTCATCTCTGCTATTATTTTTTCCTTATTTGAAAAGGGTCCCTATTTTACTTTCATCTTACAAAGATATTTCTCTACGAAGAATTCTGGATTGTTTCTTTCTGCATGTTAAAGTTACTCGGTAGTATTCAGGCCTCTATTGTTACTAATGAGGGTTTATCGTCATGTTTTCTTTGTTTTCCTTTATGTAATTCATCATATTTTACGGTGAATTTCAAGATTTTTTTCCTCATTTTTCCAGCACAAATTGACTTTTGTTGGTCTACGTGTCATTTTTTCTGTATTTCTCATGTTTGGGATTATTTGAATGTGGAAATTGTTAAATTTTTCAAAATTAGGTAAGTTTTCAGGCATTATTCTTCAACTGCTTTGTTCTGTTCTCTTGTTGCTGTTTTTCTTTTAGTATTTAAATTACACATATATTATACCCCATAATATTGTCCCACTGGTTTTGGGAACTCTGATGTTTTCTTTTTGTCAATCTTTTTTTTTTTTTTCCTCTTTTTCTTCAAGTTGAATAAGTCTGATTAAACACTTTTCACATAAAGTTATTTTTTATTTGTCATATCTAATCTGCTTTGAAACCTATGCAGACAATGTGACATTTAAGGCATTATACTGTTAACTCTGGAATTTCTATTTGATTTTGTTTGTAGTTTCTATGTTGAGATTTTCATTTTTTCCTTTATTATGTATATGCACTTTAAGATTTTGAACATATTGATAAAAGGGGACCTAATGGTTTTTTCTAATAATGCTAGCATCTTGATGATCATGAATTCAACTTCTACTGAGGACATTCATTTTGAATGTATTTCTAAATATCAGTTAGAAATTTCTTCACATGTCTAGTGTTCATGTGCACTTTTGGTATGTTTTTTATCTTTCTTCTTTTTAGAGGTTCTGAGTTCTGTAATGCTTCTCTGAAGAGTGATTTTTATGTTAAAAAAAATAAAATGTTTAGATTTAAACTCCGCACTCTACCCTTGGCATCCCTGCTGGGTGCTTCACCTCTCCAGGTCCTCTACTGTCCTCCAGCCCTCCAGGGATTTCCCTCCTCCCTCACCTGCGTATTGAGCCATCAAGGATTTGGACGGATTTTTACACTCATAGTTTGGGACTCATCCCTTCAGCTTCTTGATTTGAAAGACTGCACCTCTAACTTTCTGGCTGTACTACCAGTATTGAACGTTGCTTTCTGACACTTAAGTCCTCAGGGTCTGGCTTTATGAAGATGAAGGGGTCAGCTGGTAGGGCGTGTTCTCAGGAAAAATGCTGCAAATTCAAATTGTAACCTTCTTCAATGACTATTTCAAGAGTATATACCTCTTGAGCTTCTGAAAATGGTTGTTTACACAATATTTTCAGATTTTATCACTTTTGTCTGTGAGTAGCATATCCTGGTACTATACCATTATTTGAAGTTGGAACACTCCCTTCATTTTCAAATGGGCTTCATGTCTAATATTTTGAATTTTATTTTACTTTCTTGTTCTCCTTTCTTTGTGATTTTTTTCATGCACTAAGAACTTCTTGTTCTGCTTCGCAAACTTAAGCTTTAAAGCTTTTTTCCTACATTCCTCACCATATTAAGGAGGTAGATTTTACATTTAGACAGATTGCTGGACTTGCCTCTCTCTGTTAAGACAAATAGCTGGCTTATTAGAAATATTTGCTCAGTTTTCTGATCTCCATTTCAAGTATGTGTGATCAGATAGCCACTGAAACTTTCTACTATGAGTTAGATATTTACCATTTTGTATCATTATTAGTCATTTCTGTTCATTAGCCCAAGCCTGTAAGATAGTTATTGTCCCTGTTTTACAACAAGGAAATGGGAGATCAAGTAGTAATTTAGCAATTTAATAAGATTCTACAGTGAAAAAGCCACTCGTTCTGAGTCTTAAAGTCAGACTTTATTCAACTTCTACTAAGCTCTCCCCTGGTCTACTATAAATATATCTGACTATTTCTGTGTAAACTTCCAAAAGAAGGTATATTTCTTAGTTATGTTAACCTAAATTCTAGTATCAGTTTGGAACATAAATGTCCTTGATTATCAGGAGTGATTTAGCAAATGTTTTTCAACAAGATGTTTCATTTAGCTTTTATTTCTAGTATATCTAGTTTGGATAAGCTCTGTCTTCCTCACTGCCACATCCTAATCACGACCTGCACATGTCTAAGTAGCTCAGATTTATAAATGCAGAGAGAGAGGGAGGGAGGGAGAGGATTACTGTATGAAGAAAGAATTGCTCCTTTTGATCATCATCCTTAGTTGTATATTAAATAAAACTCTAGGTACAGGGCAGCACCAACATATGGAGAAAGAGAGAGAGAGAGAGAGAGCTTTTGCACAATTCTGTGATGTCTGGGAATAATAGACAACTGTGATACTATGTTTCCTATGGGCCCCAACGAGGGGCATTTTTTTAAGAGCACATACAGGAGGCCTCAGGCCATGTAGAGTTCCTGGATATGGTTGTGTAAAACAGTGTGTGGAAGAAGAGGACTTAGGGGAAGTCTAAATGATGTAATGGCAGCTATGTGCTGCATTCTCTCCTCTGATGGTTACACAAACTACTGCAATTCAGGCCGGGAGCACCTGGAAGGAAATGCCCAGGCAGGCATTTGCCTTTGAAATATGGTCGGAGAGCCATTCCTCCATGTAAGCATCACCCTGTTATTTTCTTTTGAGTTTTTAGCCTGAAACCTATCAACCTGAAGCTCCATTCAAGAAGGCATCTTTACAATCAGAAGCTGTGGGAAACTTGGTTGGTTCATTGGGATCTAATTTGTCTTGGGTTTGAAAAGATAAAGGAAGAGAGAGAGACAGAGAGACAGAGAGAGAGAGAACTTGGAGCTGTGGGTATTAACAGAAGCAGAGCTGACTGCATACAGCATGTTTGTGGTAATAAACAACAGTGTTATTAGCGAATATAAAGCCTGTGATAAACAATGCTATGATGTTCCATTCACCCTAATAGGCAGGAGCAGATAATTGGGACAAATAAAGTGCTAAAACAGTCTCTAACCACCTTTCTGAACCTCTCTCCCAATGAGCAGATCACTCCGGATGCTGCACTACGCAGCGGTAGCCTGGGATACCAGCTTTTGTGTCTCACTAAAAGAATATGCTCCCGTTGCTAATGGAAAACAACAGAAGCTAAAGACAATTGCCAGGATTGTCAGATCTTCTTTTTTTTTTTTTTAAGTGGTAATGAGTAGACACAGAAACAATTCCGCACATTCATCAAAGCCAAGGGAGCGTTCATTGCCAATTGAAGTCCCAAATACTATCAAGCACAGGGACTTCTGTGTCTAAACTCGGAGCTCTATTGTTTCTTGTGGAGATTTTTCCCTTTCCACCTTCTCTCCACAAAACCATTTTCTCATTGCAGTGGAGTTTTTCTGAATAAGCCTTTCTTTGTCCTTATCAGAGCATCACTTTGACAGTTCCTGCTCTTTCCTTTGGTTGGTGGATTTACCCAGTAGATGGGAGTTTGGCACAGCTAAGGGTGATATGTCCTTACTATGGCAGTGAAGACAAGTAATCCTTGTCCAACCATTTCTTTTTTAAGCCTCTGTTTCTCCGCATGTCCTTTTAGAGAGCATCTAGGTTTACAACTGTGGATACAAGCTGTGGAAAAAGAAAAAAGAAAAAAACAATACTGAAGACATTGAAGTAGCACTGTTATTGGAAATACCTTTCATTGTGTAGGTTTATGCAGCAAACAAAACTAGCTGGAACTGGGCTGCAGATGAATTTCATTCATTCAGTCAGCAATTCAACAAATATTATCAAGTGCCTATACTATACTGGTCACCATTTGTTTTTGTTTTCCAATTTATATTGGGATTTTATACTTTTCACTGCAGCAATAGTCATAGTTCAATTATTGTAACTCAAAGAAAATACATTTATAGTCTTCATTTTTGAAATAAAGATTTCTCATTTCAAGATCACCATGTCCACAAATGCGGCCTTAAGCCACCATATAAAAATATGGATCATTAGATAGGAGGCAAATGAACTGGGAATGAAAGCCTATTCAGTTTCATAGATGTCCAATTTCTTGATAGTTGGAAAGGGGTCAAATGAGAAATAAATAAATAATCAAACAAATAAATAGCAGGATGTGTGATGTTATAATATGATTAGAAATACATACTCAGTCTCTTTTTCCTGGCAAAGAACTCTAGTAACTTCCTGAATGGCAGGAGTAAGATGAACTTTTTTTTTTATTATTATTCATAAGTCTTTTTTAACCATAGCTTACTTTACGATAATGAAGTCACTCTGGGAGGATGAGGCTGGTTTCCCAAGGAACCAACCATGAAATCGAAAGATTAGAACTTTCAGACTCATCCCTCCCCCTCACACCTCTAGGGAGGGGAGAAGACCTGGAAATTGAGTTAGTTACCAATGGCTGATGAGTTCATCAATCATGTCTACATAAAGGGACCTTTAAAGAAACCCTAAATAAAACCACTTGGAGAGTTTCTGGGCTGGTGAATGCATTCACATGTGGGAGGGGTGCCCCAATTGCATAACGACAGAAGACCCTGTGCTCAGGACCTTCTGGACCTGTCCTGTGTAGCTCTTATTCTTGTCTTCCATTTACATTCTTTACATATCCTCTATAAAAAAGTGGTAATAGCAAGTCAACTGTTTGCCTGAATATGTGAGCTGTTCCAGCAAATGATCAAATACTGAATAAGAAGGCTGTAGGGACCCTCAATTTTAGTCAAGTCAAAAGAAATGGGAGTTTCTTTGGATCTTCTTCCTACAGTCCATGTCTGAAGTGGAGAGACTCTTCTGAGACTGCGCCTGAAGTCATGGAATGTGTGCTAACTCTGGTTAGATGGTGTGAAAGTTAAATTAAATCATAGGACACTTGGTGTCTGCAGAGTCAAAGGATTTGGCTGTCATAAGAAAAACACTCACACATTTATTGTCAGAAATGTTGAGAAGAGGGGCATTTTTTTTTAATTTTTATTTTATACTGACAGCTGTAAGACACATTCAGAAGGGGAACTAGAATACCCAAAATGGTTTAAGAACTGACCAAGCTACAGGCAAATCATGTTGAGACCAGAAAGAATGTTAGATGTCTAATTATTTCAATGAAAATGAACATTTTTTCCCTAGTGTAATTTTATGCTATCAAGCATTGTCTTTAAAAACATAAACGCTCAGGTATTCATTCAACACATTGTTATTATTGCTGGTAAAACATGATGTTGAAGAAAGGAAAGGTGAACTGCAATTATAATTTACTCTGAGAAAACATTAATTTCAACTGTTTTACAACTACACTGAGCATACGTGGGACTCAAGGGAAATAAAGACCTGAGATTTGGTTTAGGTTTATTTAATATGCTAAACGTCTTATCAATTCTTTTGTTATTATAATTTTTATATACTATATTTCTAAGCTTTACACTAAATCCCAAAACTTTTTACCAAAAGATATCTATTTCATTGGAAATGTACTTTCTCTATTTTGTTGATGTTGTTCTTAAATGTTAGAATATTTAGTCTTCACTGATATTCTTTTTTTTTTTTTTTGTGGGTACCGGGGGGTCGACCTCAGGACCTCGCGCGCCAGCAGGCGCCTGTGCCGCTGAGCGATATCACCGGCCCCTTTTTCGTATGTGGGTTCCGGGAGTCGAACTCGGGCCCTCGCGCTTGCCAGGCAGGCGCTTAAGCTGCTGAGCCATCTCACCGGCCCCACTGATATTATTTTAAATGCTAAAATTGCATTTAATTAATGAAATACTAAATGCTTCTTTCGATGTATATAGAATCAGAATATTCAGGGTTATATATTAATTCAAGTTTTCAACCATTCTCTGAGGGACAAAAGAAAAAAAGATGCACAATGGCAGCAATATGTCACCTGGTCTACAGAACAAAATGAAATAAGTAACTGAGTGAAATTCAACAGGGTTAGATCTCTCATTCACACTGGGGTTTAAAAATCACTTGCACTGCCAGGAATGATTTGTGATATACACTTATAGCCATATGATTTAACTGAATGTAGAAATACAGGAAGTGGTGAGGAGTGAAGACATTTTCCTAATGGATGTGGGACTATAGTACCGTGTCCGGCCAGCTGGTCATGTGACTTCTTTGTCTCCTTAGTACTTGCTGGTCCTTTTTGCTCTCACTCACATCCCTCCTTCACTCTCCTAATGTCTTTTAAGGCTCAGAGGCTTTTTCTGACTGGCTCAGGGCACAAATTGGTCTCCTTCCTGTGTGATCTAGAGCTTTTTCTGTTACTATCACCCATTTGATGCTGAGAATACATGGTGTTGTGTCATGCTATAAATCATTTAATTATGAATTTTCCCCCACCCCAGAACTTTTTTAACCAGGCATTACATTTGATGTAATGTCACAATCACAGAAAATTCTCAGAAAATGCCTCATGCCAGTTACTATAACAAGATAGACCCTCTGTACCAATGAACTGCATTAGCCCAATGCTTGCGACTCCGGCCAGATCTGGCCCAGGCCTCTGCTCAATGAGATTGTACTTTTCTCCTTGCATTCTCAGTTCAGTAGTTCAAATTAGACACAAATTGGATGTGAGTAGAAGTTTCCTCAATCTGACAGCTGTCCAGTGTCTTGTTTGTGGAGAAAGAAAATAAGAACATGTTGACTGTGTTCTTTTTTTCTGATGGGCCACAGGATAAAAAGTAAAGCAGACAGGAAGGACCCAACATTGCAGTGACAATCAAGAGTGTGCCCACTTGGAGCTTGGTGCCATGCTCAGCCTTGTCAAGGAAAAGTGTTGGCATTCCTTCTATCCTCTTAAATGAAGCAGTGACTAATCTGACAGAATCGCAGAAAACCCAATGGTATTTTTGTGTTTTCTTTAAATTCATAGAAGACACTGCTCTTCACAGCTGTCCATTTTACCAGCACTTTTCACTGAAACTAAAGTTAATCTTCCAGTATAAAATCAGTATCAAAACAATCTACAAATGGGATCTTAGTAGCTGAGTTCATGAATTTTCTTCAAGATTCAAATTTATTATTTTACTTTATGTTTAGGAATGGAAAATATGACCTTTCTCTTTGCTTTGTCTTAGCCTCATGGATTAGTAAATACATCCTATTTTTCCCTGGATGTCTTATTAACTGTATTTTTATAGTAGAAAATATGAAGGGGGAAAGACTATATATATATATATATATATATATATATATATATATTATTGAAAAAGAAAGAAAAATGCAGAATATCAGTCAGGCTTGATGAGGTTCCCCTCAGAATAGATTACCTAGTCTAATGTTGTGGAAAAATGACTGCTATGGATCAGCAGAAGAAGTCAGGAAATTAAATTTTATGTGTTCTGCCTGGAAAAAAAGGGAAGAGTTTGGCTGAAAGATAGAATTCTTCATGACTTGGTGTAAATTTTAAATGTTTCAATTCCGTTGGAAAAAAAAAATCCCTTGTGGTAGAACTAACTGGAACTCAGAGATCACGAATTATCTTCTAAGTCATAGTGAGAGAATAAGGAAATAGAAAAGATGGCAGCAACATTCTAGACAATTCTTGAGTTCTTTGAATTTCAGGCTAGGGGATAAACTGTGATCTTCTCCATAATTATTGTAGGTGTCTTTCTGAGGTGATACCTTAGACTAGATGTTTATGAAGCAGAAGAAATACTGTTTAACTTAGAAGTTGAATTATTTTTTTTTTTAATATTACTGCTGTCAAGAGTTTGCCCTTCTCCCACCTCCTAATCACTGCCTGCTTTCTCACGTCACATTCTGAATCATTTATTCTTTTCTGTATTCCGTGATTTTTGCATACAGTTCAGATGAGGTCCTGCTATTTTTCCTCTTGCCAAGGACATCTAATTGGCTTATAGCCTGTACGTAATTTTACTGCTATCTACCCACTCAGAGAGTTGGGTCCATCAAAAAATTTCCCCATCACCTTAGGATACTTCCTTTACCTTCCTATTAACAGTTTTCAGACCACAAATATATGTGAGGTGTGAGAAAAATACAGTGAATGTTGAATTTAGAAAAAATTACCAAAAAACCACATTGTCATTAATCCACCTCATAATATTCTCCCTTACTTAGAACACACTTATCCTGGTCATTCTTGCCACTTTCTGAAGCAATTCTGGAAGTCATCTTTCTTCAGTGTCTTTAAATATGCAGTTTTGACTGCCTAGATATCTTGAATCAATTTTAAATGCTTCTCTTCCATGATCATCTTGACTTTGGTGAAGAACCAGAAATCACACAGTGCCAGATCTAATGATTAAGGTGAATGAGGATACAATGTAATATTTCATGAGCCTGCTTTTCTGTTGGATAAAACTCAGCAGCAATATTCAACTTATTTTTAATCATACCTGATAAAGACACTCATAAAAGAAGACATCCAGAACTGATTCAGAAAGTGACAAGAACAGTGGGATGAGTACGTTTCAAGTGAGGGAAAATATCATGCTGACAACGTGTCTTTTAAAATGTGTCTTTTAAAATTTTTAAATTTCAATATTCACCATGTATTTCAATCAAACTTCACGTTTAATGATGGCAAAAACCTACAACATTAAAAAAAATCTAAATTCTCCTTCAATTTACTTCCTTAATATATCCCATTTTTGGTAACCTAACTTGGCAAATAAGAAGAAAATTGTGGCCTGTACTTTCTCATCTCTTACAATTTCATTCATCAGATCTTTTCATTCTGAGTTTTTCCTGCTCTCAGCTTAGAAGATAGAAGGCATTTATCTTTTCAAGAAGAGCATGAAGAGTTGCATTATTTTCTCATTCTCCATAATTTACAGCATTATTTGTCACTGTCCCTATCTCTATAAAATTCTCTGTTTCTTTCTTTCATAACATCTTCCTCCTACCTTTCTAACCAACTTTTTTTCTACCTCTTTTGTTTATCTCAAAATATGCATTCTTCATAGTGAATTGCCAGATTGAAGTTAATTCTTTCCTTCCATTCCTTTTATCTTTTTCTTTCTATTCCTTTCATTCCCCCTACCAAAGTTGAGATACCACTTCTCAGAGATTCTATTTCTTGATAGATGGTGAAGCAATGAGTTTGGAAGCCTAGCAATTGAAAACAATCTATTTCAAAATAGTCTTAGTGTGTCACATTTTAGCCATGGACATTTGAGTCACATAACCTCTCTCAATTCACCTTCTGAATTGTATATAAATAATGGCTATATCAAGAGTATATTGACAGTAACAAATAAGTAAAAAACCCTTACCATGGAGACTCACAAAATATTGTAAATTCATAGTAAACTTCCTTTCAGCTCATGCTATTCTTTCAGTTCACACCATCACCCATTCCAGTAGGCAATTTCTGGTCTTTATTACAGTTTCCTTCACGCATTACACATACTGCCTTTCCATTTGTTTGTCCCTTATACACATACCACAGAGAACGTGCCCAGTTCTGTAATCTTGCATTCAGTGGTTGGTATTTTCTTTCTGAGTACTACTCAAATCATGTACCACTGTGATCCTACTCTCCTTTTAAATTAAAAACCTGTATTATTTCTCCACTGCTTATCAAATAAAGTTTAAATAGCTTAGTCTCAATTGTCTCCCAAGTGTGTTGCCAACTTCCATTCTCTTATTTCCACCTGGGCGTATCCAGTGTTACAGTAGAACTGATTCTATCTTCAGAACATACCATGTGTTATTTGGAATGTACTACAGGTAATGTTCCCTTGAGATCACATTTACTCCTATGGATATATCAAGAATGTTCTAGGCACATCCCAAAAGCCACCTGCTGAATCATTTCAGATTCGAGATGCTATCTCTTCATACTCTTTCCCAGCATCTCCCTTGTTATATTGCAAATAATTATACTTACTTTGTTTGTATATGCCTTAATAATGAAAGCATCATTGGGATTTCTTCAATATTTTCTAAATTAACAGCAATAAGTGAAAACTGCTTTTTAACCTAATTTATATAAAAGTACCTTATTATCCTATTTGTTGTTTTACTCCAGCATTTTTCTAAATTGTGCTTGGTTCAATTACTACAAAAGTAGCACCAATTTGTAAATCAATGACAAAAGAAACAATACTTGACAATGATCAATTTTTTTTTCTGACTGGGATTATAAAGCCTATAGAAATTGCAGAGAAAAATTGCTTATTATCACCATTAATGATTGGAACTAATTTTCACAATTGTGAGAAAGTTGAAAAATGAAGTGTCAGAATAAGTTCTTTTGTGAGAGTAATATAACCCAGCCCTGTTTTTTGAAGATTGCTTTTGGATAGAAAGTTTCAAACCCTACCCCTTCCTGCCCATAATGTTATGTCAAATGCCTCCTATCTGGTTGCATTTTATAGATTATTCCTCAACACCTTTTTATTCTATAAAAAAGGACTTTTCTTTAAATTCAGCATTATCTTTTTCTCTTACAATAAATTCCATAGTTCATACTTGGCCCATAGAGAATTACCTGAACTTCCCTTCCTTATATTTCTGGCCTTGTTTTCTAAGGGTTTCTTCCTCCCTCAGTTACTCCATCCATTATTGGCCAGTCTCCTTTGTTCCTTTAAAAAAATCATTCTCACTTCTGTTTCTGATCCTTACACTGGCCATTCCCTCTCTCTGGAAAGTATTTCCTCTATACATGCAGGTGTTTTATGTCCTTTTTGCCTTCTAGTCTTTATTTCACTGTCACTCTCTTAAGGTCAGCCTTGGGCATTCCACTTAAAATACAGACTTTTCTCCTATTTCCAGCACTCTTGATCTAATTTAGCATGTTACATTTATTCACATAGTACTACAAATTATTTAATTTACTTAATTTGATATCATTAAGTTAATTAGTATGTGCATTATTTATTTACTATTTTGTTCACTGTTGAGTTTCCAACATTTAGAAATATACCTTACTCTAAGCATGCTCAGTAAATATTTGCTAAATGAATGTACTGAATAGATGTATCTTGATATTTTTGTTGCTATTTTTTTCACTTTCTTGCTGTGTATTTCTTTCAAGTGGGAACTCCCTACATTAAATATCAAAATGATCACCAAGAAAAATGATCAAATAGACTGATACAGTATTTACAAGATATCCAGTATCTGGATACTTGTAAACTTGCAGATAAATGTTCAGCTTCTAGTTTCTTCATGATAAAGAAACTTTAAAGTCCTATCACATGCATACTTTAATCTGACACACTTACAAGAACATTTGCTTTAATAATGCTGATTGTTTCACTTGCAAGGAAGGAAGTAGACATTTCAGAGATGCTCCAAAGACATTTCTGAATGCCACTATGGAAGTTATTTTCCTTCACACCATAGTTACATGAAATATACTTACCATCGCTTTTCAACCAAACTGCTGTCCAACAAATATGTCTATGAAGCAAAATCAAAGGCGAAGTAAAACATTCAGTTTTTCTCCAATCTTCAAATTTGCTAGATAATTTAGATTGATGAAAATAAGACAATCGTGTTGCATGGATAATGATTCTAATCAATAGCTGTATGTTATTAATAAACACAATGTAGTTCCAATGTACATTATAAATTGACTACTAGCTAAGTCAATTTCTTTACCTGAACTTTCAAAATTGGCTTTTTTCTCTTAATTTACTCATAACAGAAATGATTGCTCTGAAGATTTACATGAATTCACAGTTTACCACATTCTTAATCATGACTTTATTGTCTGGATTTCAACATCATCTTTTTATCCCTTCTTCTACTTATACACTCAAATTTTATGTCACATGATTTTCAGTATACTAGGGATACATAGTAAAAGGCTTACAAAAACCTGTATTTATAAAGCTTAGGAGCAACATTAATACACATAGAAATCTACAATAAAGTGATATATTTTTGGAGATTTTTAACTTCACTGTGATGATTTCAGACCCAAATTTTCCAAATTCCATGGTTGACACATGAAAAATGGAACTAGAAGCTGACTGCTATACATAAAACTTAAAGGGAAATGAAAGAAAAACTTACCTGAAAATTATATACTTGCTAAATTAGAAATTAACTATAAAACCACAAAGACTCCAAAAAATACATAAATACTAAAAATATACTTTTTAGTTTAAAACATTATTGCTATTAGTGTATCACTCAAAAATATTGAGTCATTTGAAATCAGTAACAATCATGAATCTATATGCATGAAACAACATTGCTTATACTTATATACAAATAATATGCATATTTTATTAATAAATTCAAGAATTTGAAAAACAAAATACAGAACACATATATCTCTCCCAGAAACTGATGATAATATGTAATGAAAAAAATAATAATTAAGCATAGTTCACCCTGACCAAAATAGAGTGTCATGAACTGACTTAAAATTATGATTTTATCCACTGTTGGAGGGTATATAGACTGATGCAACCACTGTGGAAATCAGTGTGGAGATTCCTCAAAAAACTATGATTAGAGGGCCCATTTGATCCAGCTATTCCCCTTCTGGGTATCTTCCCAGAGGAATTAAAAACATCGTACCGCAGTGATGTATGTGCACCCATGTTTATAGCAGCATGATTTGTAATAGCTAAATCTTGGAAACAACCCAAATGCCCATCAACCAAGGAATGGATAAAAAAGATGTGGTATTTTATACCACAGATTACTACTCAGCCATAAAGAAGGATATATTTCAGACATTTATGGCTAAATGGATGGACCTTGAGACTATACTCTTAAATGAAATGAATCAGACAAATGTATAAACATTGCATTATTTCTCTGGTGTGAGATACTGAAAGTGTAAATAAGAACCAAAATGTGTAATAGATATCGTGAAATAGAAAGAAATTGTTCACAAGGAAAGGGAAACTAGCGAGGGGGGAGAGGGAAAGGAAGGGAAAAAATGAGAAAAGAAGGATAAAATGAAAAGAAATCTTTGTAAATAAGGAATGGAAGAGGGGTTGAAAGGAGAGGAGGGGAATGGGGAAAAAAAAAGGACTCAAGATATATCATGTACAGGTGCAAATTCCCTATGATGAATGTGATCTTATGCATATCTAAATGGCACCAATAAATTTAATAATAAAAATAAAATGAACATTAGACATGGAAGTACAGTGATTCTGCGAGATGGGAAACATTACTTGAACTATAATTGCCCCAGTTTATTGTTTTAAAAGAATCTCCAGGTTACACACACAGGAGGAGTCACCTAAGTGAAATTTTCCTGAGTTGAGACCAGGTGTCTGAGACCAAACAGATGGAATCTCTGAGACGGTACCAGAGAGGAGACAAGCGATAAAAGTGGACTGCAGAGAAATGTAGAGTCCCATTCAGATATTCAGCTGTGCAATTAAAGTGCACGTGTATAAGGAAATATCCTAAATTTGGGGATAGAGACAATAGAAAGGATTGGAGTTTAGATATCCCAGTATTTACACAGGGCCAGTGGTACAACTGGAAGGTTTATGTGGCCCCTAATTTACATGTGGAAAATCTAACCAGAAAGGCGATACCATTAAGAGGTGAGCTTTTTGGGGAAATGCTTATATCAGCGAGGCAGAGATCTCACAAAGGGGATTAATTCCCTGATAAAATAGCCCCAAGGGAAATTCTGGGGCCTCTTTCATCATGTGAGGACACAAGGAGAAGATAACAATTACGAGCTAGGAAGTAGGTTCTGTCCAAACACTGAATCTGCCTATGCCTTAATTTTGAAGTATCCAGCCTTTAGACAGTGACAAACATATTTTTATTTTTACCAGTTACCTAGGCTGTAGTATTTTATTATAGTTACCTCATAGACTAAGACTGCCAGGAATAATTCCTATTCCTATTGGAAAGACTGAAAATTCTCCTGATAACAGGACAATTAGTAAATTATACAAAATGTCTGGGTAAGCTATGAGAACTAAATTGTCCTATACCAATCACTGTCCTTGTTCCATATAATCTAGAGTAAAAGCAAGGCAAAAGAGAACCAAATTGTTTCCAAATAAGTTACAGATTGGTACAGACCAAAGTTCAAGAATATCTATACAAATACAAAAGAACTAGTGCCTATAGTATATAATTATGTCTAACACCAGTTCAAAATTTGTCAGGTATCAAAGAAACAAGATAATGTTATTACATGAAATGAAAACAAAAATTAGCAATCAAGACCAATGTAGAAGTTTCAAAGACATTAGTTAACACACAATGGCATATAAACTGTTAGTATAACTATGTTCTATGCATTAAGAAAGTTAACTGAGGAAAGGGAAAAAACAAAAACTAAACCCCCCAAAAAATAGAAAACAATCCTGTAATTTCTACGACATGTGAAATGAAAAATACACTAGTTGGAATTAACAGCAGAGTAGACATTGCAAAAAAAAAATCAGTACATTTTAATTTGAAAACAAAATGAAATATAGTGAAAAAATAAATCTAAAAATTGAACAGAGCATTTGTGAACTATTTGGCAACATTAGAGATCCTAAAATTCATGTACATGAAGTATATATATATGAAGGGAGGGAAACAGAAAAAATATTTAAGAAATAATGGTCCCAAACTTTCCAAAGCTGATGAAAACTTTACACAGACACATCCAACAACTCAACAATCTGAATCACAAGAAAGTACCAAGACATAATTAACCTCTCTATTCTTCTCAAATTAACCTATATATTTAATGTAACCCCAATAAATTTTTCAGCTGTTTGTAAAAACTGTCAGGATGATGCTGGCTTTCATATAGAATTACAGAAAGCTTAGTAGAGTAAAAACATATTTTAAGAATAACACTGCTGTAGTATAAACACCAATTTCAAGTCTTTTTAGGATGGTGCAAGAATGATAAGATTGTGGTACTAGGTAAAAATCAAGAAAGTGTGGTTATGGAAGAAATATAGGCAAATGGATCAATCGAACTGAATAGGGAGACCAGGAGTAGATACACACAAATGAAGGGAAACGAAGGATTCATAAATGTACAAAGGTAATTAAACCGAGAATACATTGTTTTGTTTTGTTTTGTTTTTAAGGGTATTTAGAATAATTAGAAATATCATGTGCAAAAAAACAAATTTGATTCCATGTCACAGTAATATACAAAAACAAATTGAAATTAGATCATAAAATTAAATATAAAACAAAACTATAAAATTCCTTAGAAACAGGATAAAATTTTGTGACTTTGGGTTAGACTACAGTGGCTCAGTTATGACGCCATTCAGAAGAAAAAATAAATAAGATTTTATCCAAATTCAAATTTTCTGCTCTGTGATATTTGCTGTAGGAGAATGAAAACACCAGACAAAATCTGAGATGAAAAGTATTTGCAAAGCATAAATCTGATGAAATACTTGCATGAGTAATATACAAAGAGCTTTCAAAACTCAGTAAGGAAAGATACAACCTAGTTTTAAAGAAAATGGGCAAAAGCATTTAATAAACAAGATGTACAAGTTAAAAACAAGCACATGGTAAGATGCTTAACATCAGTAGTGTTAGTAAAGTATGAATTAAAATCACAATGAGCAACAAAAATTCATCAGTAAAATGGCTAACTTTGAAAAGACTGATAATATCCATGGTGGCCATGTCTGTAGAAAAACTGGGACTCCTTTACACCATTGCAGGGAATATAAGAAGACATAACCTACTGGAAAACGGTTTGGCAGTATTTTAGAAAGTTACACATTCATATACCATATGATCCTACCATTCCACTACTATGTATTTGTCCAATAGAAATGAAAGCATGTATTTATTCAACAACTTTATATAGACATTCATTGTGGTTTTCTTTTAATAACTCAAAAATCTGATAACACAAATTCTCATCAGCGAGTGAGTAGATACCGAAACTGGTATATTTCTCAAGAGAAAAATAAAAGTAAAAAACTGTTGACATTCAATGGCTTAGATAAATCTCAAAATAGTTATGTTGATCAAAAGAAGTTAGACTAAAAAGAATATATATGCTGTGATTCAATTTGTATACAATTTTAAAACTGTTACTTAATCTGTAATCATAGAAAGCAGGTCAATTGTTGCCTGAAGGCAGACAATAATAAATATGATTTGATTATTATGTAAGACAGAACAGTAATCAGATTAAAAATACATATTTTAAAATCATACATGTAAAAAAATTTAAAACAAAAAAAATCTCAAAAATTTTCAAATTTTAATATTACACAAAACTGACTACAGTATAACATTGGAAATACTAAAAAGAAAGAAAATTAAAAATACCTTTCAAATATTAGTTTAAAAACTACAGATTTCACCCCTCCCATGTGCCAGGCACTGTGGTACCATGGCGGTTTAAATTTTTGAAATATTTGCTATTAGCACGAAAATAATTTGGATTTTAATCATTTTTTGATGTTTTTTGTATCCTAAGAACTTTATACACTTTTTACTATCACTTTTACCAAGTCTTACCATCAATTAAAGACAGACTTGAGATATCAGTGGAGTTTTCAAATCTTATTTATTGAATCCCATTTATTTAAAACAATTATAGAAATACAGGTAATTACTGTTCTATTGTGTTATATTTCTTATAATGAAAATAAAACTTTGTTACACAAAATTATTTTATGTTGTAAAGTTTCTAGGAAGTGGATTTTGGAGCTATGTCTCTTCTAGGAAATTCAAGAATACACAAAATTCACAATGATATTTTGGACTAATAAATGTCCAGATCTTATATATTATAGAATCCTCACGGACATTTTATATACCAGCAACTCAGTTCCAATGTTTATAGAAAAAAAAAAAAAAAGAAAGAAAGTAAGCATGAACAGAAATTTTTATATACAAATACTGAAAAAAATCAAATCTGGGATTTGTAGCACTGAAAAGATACACAAGTTTAAATTTCCCTCTTTCAGTGTATTAATTATAAAAACATTCCTCAGGCACACTTATGCTCTTCCCAAAACTTCACCAGCACTGCAACACATACAATAAAGTATACAACATTGTCCGTTCTTAGCAAATTTTTAGTTGTATAAATAAAAGTAAAGGATAAGTTTCTAGTTGTGTGAAAATAAAAGTGAAATAGGAAAAATTCGATTTCTACCTCTAAATAACTTTTTTCAAGGAAAACAACAATTCTGTTCTGTAGTCTTCTTCTAAATTTTGAAGCTTGAACTGGTCCTGAAATAGGATTCGATAAGTAAGGAGAAATAAAGAAACCCTCCAATGTTTTGTCCTTTCCAAAACATTCCCACAGTTGCTGGGGATAGCAAGTGCTCATGACTAAAAATGTATTTCCCATTCCCCAAATGGATGGAGGTGACATTAGGGCTTATTGCTGGCTAATGAAATGAAAGCCGTTGCTGGTGAGGGGGCTTCTGTAAGGCAGGAGACTAAAGGCTGCGACCTCTGCCAGAAAGAGCTGGTGAAGTTGTGGGAAAATAGGAAAAGAGCACAACTGAATTACTTGTTATCACCCCCATTTCAAGACTCGATAAAAGCAGAGATGCTAGAGGAAAAATAAGAAGAAATGTGTGAAGAGAAAGTAAGAATGAGAGACAGGGGGCCCAAAAGGCAGAGCACAGGAAGGTAAGGACATAGAAATCGAGAAGGGAAACAGCACATTTTTTTCTATGTCATTCCAGAGAATAAATGACCTTCCCTGAGTAGGGTCTGCAAAAGGCTTCCAAACATCCGTGATATTTGAAGATTACGGGAACCTTCATAAAAAGAGCCGTATGAGATAAAAGACAGAAACAGAAAGGCCATGCATTGTTCCGGCAATTTTGTCCCGTCTTAAGTTTGGGAGCTTACGGAGCGTGGGATGGATTCCTTTTGAGACAATGTCCAAACGGTATACAGCATCGTTTCGCTTTCAGTCAACCATTAGTGTGTTTTAATCTTTGGACACAACTTTTTAAAAATATCAGGACAGTATATATATTTAAAAGTTAATTTGAACATTAGATCATATTTTCTTATTTGGTAGTATAGCCAATTAGAAAAACTGGTATGTGACAGTTTAAATATTATCCTGATGAATGATCTAATTTCTCAAAATGTATAATAAATATGTATACATCCGCACCTATGTTTATGCTATATATGTTTATACATATATATCGATGTATGTACATGCACGTATTTTGTATCTGTATTTGATTTTTACCTTTTAATTCTTTTTTTTATTTTAAAGAGAAAAAAATAGATTAGAATTTCAAAACAAAGTAATAGGAGGGTAACAATGGTTAATACATTGAGTATTGTTATCTTTAAATTAATTTAATCGTATCTTGTACTCAGAGTAGAAGATACTGGCATTCAATTGTCCAAACAGTGTAAGCACAAACCTTTCTTTTCCATGAACTAAGAGCAATTAGTAGTATATCTATCTTAACTATCTCTTATATATATATATATTTTTTTTTTTTTTGCTTTTCCCTTCTTTTTCTCCATTCCCCCATCCCAATTTCTCTTTCCTTTTACACAGTTTCTTCCTGTTTTACAATACCTATTGTACATTTTGGATCTTATTTACTCTTTCAGCTTCTCACACTAGGGAGACAATAAGATGTTTTAACATCACTGTATCTATATTTGAATTGAGAGCTTTACTCTGATGCCTTCATTGGTACTGATTTAGATGCTGAGTGTGGTGGTGTTTAAAATGGCATTAAAATAAATAAATTGTTCTGAGTTCAGTATGAATATCATACATAAAATTAAATGTTTTATCCTTGTATGAAGATGAAGCAGGTTCCTACATACTGGCAGCCAACCTGTTCTGAATAAGTAAGACAAAGTAACAAATGTGTGTGTTTTAGAGACAAATGCATTCCCTTTTTATTTTACTCTTACATTTTTTTTCTTCCAAAAGCTAAAAATGTAAACAATCAAACAGACAAAAAGGAAGTCTCTCACAGATATTTTTAAGACTCCAATGTAGAAGTGAGCGATAGCCTACAGTCTACCAATCCATCGCTTGTGAATGTGAAATATGTGACTGTACAAATGCTTCCGTTCTCTTGCTACCTATTCTTTTATGGAAAGGGGAAGTAAAATTTAATGGTTCTCTAAACTGGACATCTACCTTTCAAAGTCGAGTTTCTTCAAAGAATATTTACTGACCATGTACTGTGTGCACTCAACTGGGCTATTTTCAGCATCAACTTCTTGGTTCCACTGTTTACTAAACGAAGAAAAATAATTAGGATTTGCCCATCATAACTGACACAAAACTAAACTCAGAAGTTATTTTGTTCTGTTGCTTTGACTATTGTAAGAAAAAATTTCAAAGAACTTCATTTTTCATTAAAGAAAAAATCTTCTACTTTACCATGGGTATATTACTAATAAAATATAAATTTAAAAAGAAAAGGGAGGTAAGGAGAATAAAAGAGAGAGAAAGAAGATGTAGAGGAGGAGGAAGAAAGAGAAGGAAGGAAGGCAGGCAGGAAGGAAGGAAGGAAAAAAGAAAGAGAGAGAGAGAAAGAAAGAAAGAAAGAAAGAAAGAAAGAAAGAAAGAAAGAAAGAAAGAAAGAAAGGAAAGAAAGAAAGAGAAAGAAAGAAAGAAAGAAAGAAAGAAAGAAAGAAAGAAAGAAAGAAAGAAAGAAAGAAAGAAAGAGAAAGAAAGAAAGAAAAAAGAAAGAAAGGAAGGAAGAAAGAAAGGGACAGAGGGAGAGAGGGAGGGAGGAAGAGAGAGGGAGGGAGGAAGGGAGAGGAAGGGAGGGAAGGAGGGAGGAAAGTGAAAGTGATGCTGAAACTGAGAAACTAGCTGGAAAGGAGTTGAGCTGGTTAGTTTTAAAAGAGAACACTCTGTGGAGCTTATTGTTTATCTGAAAAAAGAGAGAAACAAAGATATACAGGTAAGATATGTTCAGGAATTACATGAAAGACCCGGTGGTTGTCAACTCTAGTTGAAAGAGAGAAAAAGAGAAATTTAGGGTGACTAAATTTCAACCTTTTGAGCTAATCTTGAGTTACAATAAATCAATAATAGGAATGCTGAACAAATGCTGGTTAAGCACAAAATCACATTTCCTTTATGTAGGGACTTGTAATATCACAAATTCCAATCTCTTTTCTACATCTGACAGTAATTTTGGGTTCTTCCATAGATGCTGATTTTTGTTGCCTACATAATCATACAAGTGACATTCTCTGCCAATAGAAAGGCTATAGCTGCCTATTGTCCAATCAATCAGCCTTCTTTTCCCATTCATTTTTTGGCTGGGACTATGTTTGTCAAAAATTTTAAAGAAAAAAGAAAAACAAAACTTGCTAAGCCTATTATTAAAATAATTTAGTCAAATGCTTGCTAAGCAGTTGTTTTGGAAGGAAAAAAAAACTTGTTTCAACAGTTTGAAATGTTAAGTTATTTATTACATTTAAGGAAGCATGAAAAGTTTTCAAAGAAAAGACTTATGGATCGGAGTTGGTGCCTCGTTAATAAAACTCTACGAAGTGATTTTAGAAGAAGACCCAGCGCTGAAGTTTTCTCATCGATCAAAGATGTCAGGCTGGGAAGCATTAAGGTCTCCATGCCATCTGAATTTATTTTTTGTAACTTTACACTGTATCAAAACTAAGAGTCAAATGCAAGATACATTCATATAATTCTGAAATGGAATATCACGATACACATAAAGAAAATATGTATACATTCTCTATAGCTGGCAAAAACTGAGATATAAATTAACATTCCTCAAAGTGGAGTCCATGAGCCATGAATGTACTAAAACTTTCCCAGAGGAAGTAGAGTCTACTTTCCTAAAAAAATATTAAGATGAAGCTGGGTCTTTGGTACAGGGCCCATAATCCTACCAATGTGGAAGGATGAGGCAGGAGGATTACAAGTTCAAGCCCGGGTTGGGTAATTTAGCAACTTGATAAAACCCTGTCTCAAAATTTAAAATAATAAATAAAAGGGAATATACTTTAGTACCTTAGTGTAATAATCCTGAGTTAAATCCCTAATACTGTAGAAAAAGTATACATATATATATTAGTTAACTTTATCACTGTACTGACAACTGTACTAATGTTTCAAAAATAACAATAATGCCTTGCTATAAATAAAGGCAGTGGCACAAAGTGTAATACAATTATGCACAGTGACATACTTATAAAGGGACCTATTTCACATAAAAATATCCAGAAATAAGTAGTAAAAAGTATTAATTGTATAAAATCCCAATTTTAATACAATTTTTTTTACTGTTCTGATTGTGAAAATAGGTGTTCTCAAATTATTTCTGCTACATATGAAACACCATGGTAGTCTTACAAAAAACACATGTACTATTCTTTGAGTTGCAAACTGAACTAGCCTCTTTATGATGGAATGTCATTTTTTGAATATATTGAAAACCATGACAAATGATGCTATTCAGACATGAGTATTGAATAAACATTTCCTCAAAATAGCTGTGTGAGGTTGTCATTTCAAGGAAACCATTGACAGTACTTTTAATTTTTTGCCGTTGAACGCATTTGACCTTTGAAGCAAAAGTTAAATTTTGGGAAAATTTTATATATGCCAATGCACACTAAATAGATTCCCAATACTTGATCTTTGTGAAAAATTCAGTGGTAATATTAATGAATAAATTTATTAGTATTCAATAAATCCACAAAACTCAATAGTTTCATACTTTTTAAAATGACTAATGCGTGATATTACAAAATTACACCTGAGCAAAAGACTTATTCAAAATATTATATGAATTAATCCAGTGAAAGAGTATGCAAAACTCACTGGTATGATTTTATGTCAAAAGGTTATGAAAATGTCCCTCCATTTTTTTTAACTCGTGTTTTTTAGCCTCACACGTATTTAACAGAGGATAGATTTTTGTCCATATGCCTAAAAAAGAAAAATATCATGCGCTCAGATGACAGAGGTAGATCTGACAATCTAGGCATCTTATACAAGTCCGACAGTGAAAAAAAATATGCAAAACATTGTAAAATAACATAACATCTCTAACTAAATATTTTTGAAGTAAAAATACGGTTACTTTTCATGAAAACAAACTATTTCAATATGTATTTACCTCGATTATTTTTAAGTGAATGGATGTGTGAAAAATATTTTAAGCATATAATTAATTTTATTACAATAAATATCAATGGATATAACAGCCACATAAATAGCTCTTTGGGGCCCTAAATGTATTTTCTAATAATGTAAATGATAACCAAAGACCAAAATCTTGAAGAACTGATACTCTAAAGCATTTTGGTAGCAGGAGAATGCAAGCTTCAGAATTTGCCAAACCCGCAGACAAACACAAAGTCTATTTCTTAATTGTGCTTGTCCTTGGAAACTCTATTTTTCAAAGAAACAGTTTCCATAGAAGTAAAGTAGGCATGAATGTATTTTCATTACATAGTTTTTGTAAGAATTTCAAATAATCTAAATAATGTACCTAACACAGAAACTAGCACAGTGTAGACCTTCGATCAATAATGGTTATTGTTAATATACAAATATACAATTTTTTAAATGTCAGGCACTATATGAATATAGATGTAGGCATAACTTTAAAGCAATAAAATTACAAACTTTTCATTTTTATTACCTTAAATCATCATCTTACCAATATACGAAGACATGGAAATATGCTTCAGAAATGAGACAGGAGGAAAAAATTAGGATATGTGAAGAAGTGCATGGAAGCCACATATATTAATTATATTCAGGGATTTTGAAGCACAAGTCACAAATAATTTATGCTAGTGGGTACCAATCCAGCATCTATACATTTTTTAAGTTTTTTGGGGGTGCTGGGATATGTGTGGCTGAAGTAGAACATCAGCTGAAATATCATAAAACCACATCACCATGACTGGGAAGAATGGTGTTCTGAAGCACTTTTTTGAGTTTGAGAAACAATTTCTGCTCTATGGCCAAGTACTTGCAATGACACTAAGAACAAAAATTAAATGTGTCTAAAAAATGAAACAAAATTAAAGCCATCCTTTACTTCAGTAAATCTGCTCCAAGCAATATGGTCCTTCCTTTAGTTCTTGGCAGAAAATCTTCAGGGTTCTTGCTGCAGGACAATCATACTCACATTCAGTCGTCTAACAAATGCTGTCATCTTCCATTCTACTTTACCCAGCTTTCCCCCCTCTCCATGGTTGTGAAAGCACAGTCCTTGTCATGATGCCAACAGCACCTTGTCACTGTTACCTCACACCAGCTCTCACGCTGGTGTCACACTCGTTTCATAAACCTATCTTCGATTATGCCCTTTTCGGTCCCACGTGGAAATGGAAGTGTCTCACGTCCTTCAGAGACTGTGCCCCAATGTGTCCTGCAGCACGGAGCATACTTTTACTACTATGTATTTGAATGTCCTTCCTTCACCACTAAATTCTCTAAGATATAGCTTAACGACCATACATTCTTATATGATCTTCTGTGATAACCATCTTCCCCCATAAATCAAACATAATCTTGCTGTTCTCTAGCCTCTCATTATAGTACCTATGAGTGATTTTTATGGCATGCATGTCTTCCTACCATTTGATTATTATTTGCAAAATTTATTCATCTCCTAATCTATGATGTTCCAGTTTAGACTGCCATCATCACTTACCTTGACTAATGCCAGAAACCTCCTAATTGGTCTCTATATATCCATTCTTGGCCCTATTTAATCCATTTCTTATTCAGTAGTCAGTGATCTTCCTAGGGCATCATCAAGCTCCTAATCTGCTTAAAACCCAGGTGGTTTCTCATTTCATTTCAAATTTCTTACGATGGTCTGGCCAGCCAAGTATGTTCTGATCTCTGACTATTTCTTCAACCTTAGCATCAGCTACCCTTCTTTGCTCTGTCTACCATGCACGTTTGCTGAAATTCTTTTGGCTTTTTAAAATACAAAATTCGCTCTTTCTCAGCTAAGCAAATTATATGCTACTATATTGTGCTGCAACACTTTTCCCTCACTTTTCACAGAGCCAGTCCTACTTATTCTTTTTTTTGTGTGTGTGGGTACCGGGGGTTGACCTCCGGATCTCATGCACCAGCAGGCGCCTGTGATATCACCGGCCCTTGTTTGGATGTGAGTTCTGGGGGTCAAACTTGGGCCCTCGTGCTTGCTAGGCAGGAGCTTACGCCGTTGAGCCATCTCACCGGCCTCCTACTCATTCTTGATGTCCCAGTTTAAATGTCCCACAAAGGCTCCTGGAACTTTCAGTCCTTTGCTTATTTCATTTATTGCACTTGTTAAATTTATACTTCCAAAATATATTTCAGGTTATTTGTATTTATCTGTCTTCTTGACTGGAATGTGAATTCTATCAGGTTGGTAAATATGTATAAACTCTTCTCTGTTGGACAATCATCAACCAAAATGGTGTCCAAAACAGGGTTTAATAAATACTTGTTGAGTAAGCAGATAGTTAAATGGTATTTGTTGGCAGAATTTCACCTGTATTCATTAAACTCAAGGTGTACTAGGTGGCATGGTTAAAGTCTGAAATACTAAATTATTAGCTTTTCAACACGCTGAATTCGTGAAACTAAAGTGTTTCCTTCCGAAAGAAATGATGAGAAAGTTCAGAACAAATTACAAGGACTTCACAACTGTTTAGGTGAAGTTAACGAAGTGTAATAGTGTAAACTTTGAGAAGTCTACTTATTAAATGCTAAATATATATAATGGGAGATACTTTCCAAATATTAAGCTGATTTTTTTTTAGTGGTGTGCTATGAGAGAATATGATGAACTTTATATATATTTCAATGAATGACCTTTCAAGTGTCTACATTTACTTCATTTCTTTAACAAGCACAATATATATATATATTTCCATTCTCTGATACAGTCTACTTTTTATATGTGTTAAAATGTGTGTGAACAGTGATAGTTTCATTAGCAGAGGAAGGATCCGTTTGGCTTCTATTTTCCTTGGGCACTGTGGTGGATGCTAGATTGAAACAGTAATTAAGAAATTGTCAATAATTATCATAAATTATCATCAAACACTGCACTTACTTTCCCATGAGGATATCTTTAAATATCTCAATATGTCTCACAACTTTAATTTCTTTTCTCACCTGTGTTGTGCGCCCTTGCCAGCAAGAAACACACGAAAGTGGAACTTGTTATTAACAACTTATTAACGCTGTACAGGGACCGAAGTCGCACCCAAGCCGGTTCTCTAGCTAAGCTAGCTTCTTCCAGCTTCTTCCTTCCCTTTTTCCCTGGGCACTCTCCTATATAGGAATCCATCTCCAATTACCCTCTGCCACGAATAGCACACCCATTGGACGCCGCCGCAGGGATCCGCCCGTTGCCCAAAACCTTCCCTAATAAGGGAACATAGAAATGCGGAACATAGGCTGATCAGCTGATAGGAAGCAGGCTATCCGCGCCATGTTGGTGGCGCAGTAAGAAAAAGGCTCCCAACACACCTGGACTCTGATTCACATCTTCTGATATTATGTTTACTAGGGCTGTTGACCTTTATGGAGTTACTCTTACCACCAGCTATTCTTGGCTTATGTGTTTGGGCCATTGCTTTTTAGAAGTAGCTTCCAGGGAACTCCGACGTACTGCTTATTTCAATAGGAATCAGATACCATTTAGGCGCCACCTGAGAGCCTTCTAGACTCACTGTGTCAGGAATCCTGAGTCAGTTGTTTCAAACCAGTCATAGCTATAGTGACCAGAACTGCTAAGCTCAGACTGATTTCACGTCATGCTAATGACCACCACTTAGTCTCTAGACTTTGCCATTGCTGCTGAAGCTTAGAATACTGGAGTTACACATTTTCTACACAGACACAACACTGAAGAGTGTTTAAATGGCCCTACAATTGTAGATAAGGCATCGACCAATAGACAATAGTAATCTGGGGACATGTTTCCTCTCCTTAACATTAGCATTTAACCAACCTGTGAAAAACAATGGTTTCCTGGGACTTGGGAGTTCATTCTGCAATGTAGAGCAATCAGTTTTGTTTGATAAAAAGCAATCACCTCAATCAAAAGATATGTAATAGCTATCTTTCTGTTTCATCATTTCCAATCGCTCTGTCCTCTTGCTTAGAAAATTTTCCAACTAATAAAGAAATAGTTACACAGTTAAACATTAGTTAAGCAGCTAAACATATTTAAATAGTTAAACATTTGTTCATTAATTTGCTTACAACTTTACTTTCTGAGGAAACCAGTAAAGAAGGACATCCCCTTCTTTGTTACTTCCATGATTTTATGTTTATTCACTAAACAGTATCTTCAACAGCTCTGCCTGTGGTCTACTGAAATGTGGAAAAGACCTACAAAACTCAGATGTTAAAGTAATGGTCCTTCACTCAGAGTGAAACCAAGAACATCATTCTTGCTTGTGTATTCACCCTTGCGACAGACGTGGATATTACTATGAATTCTTAACGAAGACACCGGTATCCTTTAAATGCACCACAAAATTTTTAATATACAGTGTTTTCCAAGTATATTTTAATATTTACTTAATATTTTACATTCTTCTATAAGATATTTTTAGGCTACTTGTACCTAAAACATTAGTATCTCTCTTCTGAATGAAACACCAAATTCAGTTGTAGGTAGGACTTATACATTAAAAACAAAATGCATTCATTTAATTGACAATTTGGATCTCCCACTCTATGCATTGAATATACAGAGTTGAACGAAATAGGTAGGCATAGTTTATATTCTCACTCACACTATAGTCTACGAAAAACGAAAACTCAGTATACTCCACAGAAAAAGTATTTTAACTTCTTCACAGTTTAAAGTCTGTTTTTCACACAATTAAATTATGTATTCCTTTCCTTTATTTTCCATTTTTTTCTCATGCAGCCAATACTAAAATATCTTTCACTGGGCTTTTAAAATGTAAGCAAAATAAGTAAGACAGAGAGTCAATATTTCTAGAGACATTGTTAAAATGTCAGGGGTAGGGCCGGTGAGATGGCTCAGTGGCGTAAGCGCCTGCCTGGCAAGTGCAAGGGCCCGAGTTCAACTCCCGGATCCCACATACGAAAAAAGGGCCGGTGATATCGCTCAGCGGCACGGGCACCTGCTGGCACACGAGGTCCTGAGGTCGACCCCCGGTACCCACACACACACACACACACAAAATGTCATGGGTAAATCAAATTTTGTTTTATGACACACATTAGAATAGAGAAAGGGGAAAATTTTATAATATGTTTATACCAAAAGATCACTTTAATAATAAAAAGGTGCTATAATTCAGATATGAAAGGTCCCCCAAAGTCTCATGTGTTAAAGTCTTCCTCTGGGTCCTCTGGTCCAGAGGGCTATTGGGGGTTTGGTAATGAAGACTTTAGGAAGTGAGGCCAGTGGGAGGGAGTTGGGTCATTGGAGGCATTCACTCTCTCTCTCTTTTCTTCTTGACTGAGATTATTGGAGCTGCTTTCTTCCCATTTGTACTTATTACCACATCTTCATGGAGTGAAAGTTCTGAAACTGTTAGCAAAAATAAACCTTTCCTCCTTACAAATTGAGTTTCTCAAGTATTTTGTCATAACAATGGAAAACCTACTGACACAAATGGCTGGTTATGCCATATGACAGCACAAAGACTAGGAGAAATGACTGGGAGATGCTTGCATCTTCTCTAGATAATGGGACTCCCCAAACACCACCTGACAACTTAATAGACTTAGCCATTATAGAAAAATTGTGCCTTGTAGGCAGCTTCACATTCTTCTTCCATTATTCCAAAGCTTCAAAAGTAACAAGTTACATTCTATTCACAAATTGGATGAGATGTTAAATTAAGTAGATGATACCTGAGTTACTCAAGTTAGACTTGTCACAGTTGATATAATCAACAACTCTCACATGTACTGGGATAAAGAAGTCACAAAATAAAGGGTGTGGGGGGCTTCTACTGACATGGACATCCTGACAAAAATGTTTCACAGTGAGATTCAGTGATTGTAAAGATACAGGTACCTGTTAACACTTGGTCAAATCTCAAATATTAGTGGCAGGCCAAGAATACAAGTTCAACATATAATTCCTAAACATTTTAATCACTCCATACACTCGAATCTATACTTTGAAACTAAAATCTTACCTTTGTTAAAATCAACATAATGTGAAAAAATTAATTTTAAAATTGAGAAAAAAAAGTTAAACTTTGAGAACCTCATTTGTCTCATTTTTCTGGTGAAACACTTACATTTCAAAAATATGCATATCCTTTGAAAAATGCTAACTTAAAAAATGTTTAGTATATTTCCTCCTTTTCAACATAGTTGGCCTTAGATATTTCAATGTAAAAATAAATCAGTAAATAAATATAAATGAAGCAAGATGGAGACATATTTGTTGTATCACCCTAAATCTAAATCTCTCTAATTTAACAGCATTCATTTAATATACAATGCAAAGGATAAAGAGGTACAATATTTTTATTTTTGAGTTATGCAATGTATTTGCTTGTTCACAGGCATGCACATAAATTTCATCTTACAAAATGGTCTGAAAATACAGGTCATGCACTCAGATTGCTTTTAGTAATTGCAAGTGTGAGTTTAAAATTAGAGGTAAGAATGAACTATTTTTTAGTTAGAGGCTACCAGAGACCATCAATAAATGCATTATTTATTTACTTTTTTTTTTATGTGGATACCAGGAGTTGACCTCAGGACCTCGTGCTTGACAGCAAGCGCTTGTGCCGCTGATCAATATATCACTGGCCCTTTTTCTCCTTTATGTGGGTCCCGGGAGTCGAACTCAGGACCTCACGCTTGCCAGGCAGGCGCTTACGTCGCTGAACCATCTCACCAGCCCAAGGAATGCATTTTGCATTAAATGTACTTCAAGACTATTGGTTTCAAGACATACTATTAATAAAGAAAAATGTCACCTCATCTGGAAGTAACCAGAAATGTCCATTTAATAAATCTGTGAGTCAATGACATACCTAAAATTGGAGTATTACTGCATAGAAAGTTTGGTATGATTTGACTCTGTATAATATTGAACCCTAACTTAGATGAACATCAAGTGCCTACTTTTTATCCCCAATATGCTACACATGCTAGACATTATGAAAAGAAATCAGACTATGTTTCTTGGAATTCCTGTAGGAATCAATATTCAGAGTCTATCTTCCCTACTTGGCCAGGTCAGGCAGAGCTCAGGGTGACACAATCTTCAGAAGTTGAGGGAGGGAGGCAAAGAGGGAGGTAGAGAGGAGAGAGAGAGAGAGACAGAGACAGAGACAGACAGAGACAGACAGACTGTTTTCAGAAAATGTAATTTACATCTAGGAAGGAAAACTAGATTTCTCTGTCTGAAGGCAAGAAGCAACTAGTCAATGGGATAATGTGTCAAGTATCAAAAACAGATACATTAGGAATTTCTACTGTATCGTGGCTATCATAGGAAGACAAGCAACAAGTTAAAAAAGTGGTCAAAGAGATAAAATGAGTTCGGCAAACCTTAATTCTCCATAAATAATGAGAAAGAGTGAAAATTGGCTGAGTTCCCAGTTTAGGAATAAACATAAAGTTATTATTGTACTACTTGATTTCTTTATTACCATTCCACTAAATGACCTAGGAATTGCAAATCATGAATTTAAGAAATATAGTGAGTTGTCTCAATGGTTCATTCAATCATTTGGAAAAGTGAGTAGGGTACAGTTATCAACACAATATTTACTAAGCACTTATTATATCCTAAGCACTCTTGTGGGTACTTAGAAGTCATACAGACTCAAAACAGAAAGCTCTGTTTTGGTCTTTATATTTTATCAGACAGGAAGGAAAATGAATAGTGAACATAAGAAGTATCCTAAGAAGTATATTAAAAGGTGACGAATGGTAATACTTCTACACAGCATTTTATAGTTATGAATCTGTATTAATTATTCTCTCCTTGTCAGATGGGGTTAGTATTGGCTTTAGTTTCTGAGTATCCAAAGAGGGTCATACCTCTAATGTTCTTCCTCTTGAGATAGTAACACAACTACTGCAACTGGATATAGCATATTTCTCCAAATGTCAGAGACACACGGGCTCCACAATTGGGCGAGGTGCTTTCAGAGTTGGTTAACTGAGGATGAGGAAGAGAAGAAGAAGTAGTAACTTGTGCTTATCTACCATCACTGCCAGTCTCAGAGGCAAGGAAAACCAATGTGCCTGACTGAGGCTTAGGAAGACCAAATACACATGCATGACTCAAACTGGCAGGACCTCAGTGACCTGCCATCCTATCCAATATCTACTCATTGCTGGAATAATTAAAAACCCAAGAGAGAACCAGCAGGATGGATAATAGGACTTAGTAATGACCCTCTTTGTTTCAACAAATTCATATAGCAGTTCCTGAATTTTAAAAAGTGCTGTGCAAATCGATTTGTTGACTGATAAAAACTGAATAGTAATTAGTTTATAATAAAATGGCCCATTTCCATGCTGGCTTGGGTGATGGAATGGAGGAGGGATAATAGGATTTCTGAGCACAAATTCACTCAGGTAAAGCTTCTATTGGATCACTTCAGCAAAGTTATTAAAGCTCATCTCACCAGATGTTCCACAGCCCCAGATTTTACCACTAATGTTTAGTTTTTTGGAGTAGAAGATTTTCTTTCCAAACTCTTATTTTCTGTCCCAGAGAGCACCACATTAGGTCAGTAACGCATGAGTGTAAATTTGCTTATGCTGTCCCTTAGCTTTATAATCAGAAATTCCCAGAGAGTTTTGCTTTGGAGTATGAACAAGTTTATAAGATGCTTTAGGGATACTCAGCTAATAATAATGATAATAAGAAATACCAATTATTTAGCTATTCTTATTAGCAAGCACTGCAATAATTTCTTACCAAATATTATCTTGTTAAATGCTCACAATGACCTTTTAGGTGCCTATAATCTCAATTTTACAGAGTAAAAAAATGAGGTCCAAAGAGGTCAAGTGACTGGTTCAAAATTCTAATTAGTGCAAGCTCCAGAGTTTGAACTTAGAACAGAGTAATTCCAAAGGCTTTGCTTCCTCTACAATAGAATGCTGCATCTTTGTAATAAAGAAATACACAGATCTATATAAAGTTTAAGAAAGCACCATGGACTATAAGCAAACTTGGCAGAGTTAAACCATTTTAAGCTTCCTAAAGACGATAGAAAGATTTGGAAAAGGTGATGAGACATGCACTTTGGAGAAAGCCATACGTTTTCTTCACACTATTATCTTAAATATACAGTAACTACATATTATAAATTTTGACTGTAACAGTTCAAGGTTGATCCAGTGACCCACCGTGATCTGGGAAATGGGCAGCAGCTTCTAGAAAGAAAATGTTGTGCAAAGAAGCTTGTGCCTAGGAGATGAAGCAGTGACTAGTGTAATCTACGTTGCCCAGCAATATCTTTACAGTACAAAGCAGATATTCTGCACTCAGTGAGCATGTTAGAAAATACTGTTCTGTGACAGCCACATTGCTCTCTGAATGCTCAGCTGAACGCTCAGCCATGGCAGCAGAACTTGAAGCCACAAAATAACTAAATGGTAGTTTAAGTCCTATTGTGGTGGGCTTGTAGAAAAATCTGATGGCAATAATGTAATTGCATTTGTACTCACAATCTTGTGAGAACAGGAAAAGACAGATTGCCTGTGACTTATGTAGTTAATGACATCAAATTTTGGTACTGGTGTACAAAAAGGAGCACCTGCCAGAGGAGTGTGTCACTTGATATCGCTGGACACTGTTAAATGTTGCCTACTTCACTCTCCTTGTATTGTTTTTGTCTGTGGTTACCTAATTATACTCTATTTTTTTTTTCTTGCCTTATCATTATCTGTCATTCCACAATCAAGTGTTATTGGGTTTGCTGATTTGAATATTTCTACTCTTATTGGTTTGTAACATATGTATAATGTATACCAAGGGGACAGAATTCTTTTCACATTTGTGAATAGCATATCTAAATCTATATCATCTATATCTATTTATCTAGCTATATCTTTATTTTAATTTTTCCTACACAACAGAGAAATTTGTCTCACCTGACCTGAAAGACATTAGTCTTTGTGTTCAGCTTCCACACGTTTTCATATGGATCTGGCCCTCAGGTGGAATTCTGCACCATAAAAGGGCTTCATTTATTTAGAGAAACTCATCTCCACTGGTATAGTTATCCCTCTGCCTGTCCTTATAATCATCCCAAATCTGCGTTTGTGAAAGAGTCACATGGTTTTCCATAGGAGTGCCAATAACCACACTCTGAATAACAGTTTGATTCTGAGATTAATTAATAGAAAATTCTCTCATCTCCTCTTACTTGAGACTTCAGCTCCTGGATTTTCTCTTTTACATTGGTCAGTGCAGGAATTGAGCTGTTCTTCAGCTCCTTCATTGTGAGCAAAACCGAGAGTCTCTCAAAGCACTTCATGGGGTGGTAGACATGTGGCAGCTTTGAAGTAAGTGTCTGTTGATGAGCTGACTTGGAGAAAAGGACACAGCATGATTCCTGCTGATGTGTCTTCTCAGTCTATGCAGGACAGCAGAATAATATTTTATACAAGTGTAGTGTTTTAGAACTTTTGGAGCATTTTCAAATAAAACTACTCTTGATTATTCACAATTGTGTGTGACATAATAGGACAGGTGCTATTGGTCTACTTTTATAGATAAAGAGAGAATAGAAGTTAATCTTTTAACCCAACATAAAAATATAACAACACAGTTAGTTTGTTAGTTTTCTGTTCAACACAATGCATTGCATGTAGGATTTTGGATAATTTCAGTTTTTAAAAATATGCCACATATTTTTATAGACATTTCTGGTTTGAACAGAAAGTCTTAAATCCTGGAAAAAATGGTAAAGTCCAAAAAAGTGGGGAGATGACCACTGAGGCCTCTAAAGAAACAGGTAGAAATGTTGATATAGATAATTATGCAAACAAAGTTTTCACATCCTAAGTTTTAATAAAATTAGGTTTAACAAAATTCTCTAAGGATCATGCCCTAAGGAGATTATCAAGATGAGCATTCAACTGGGGAAAATTGAGCTTAAGGCTAAATTGATTTAAGGGTGAAAAATGCAGTGCCTGCCAGGGATCTTTTGGAAAAAGATGGACATATTTTTTGGGGAAAAAATAGAATATCTGCACACATTTGAAAAAGTTCCATTCTTTTTAAAAATTTTTTAAACTTAGTGATACACTTCAACTATACTTTTAAAAAAGTGGTCCAAGTTATAGCAAGAGTGGAGTGAGAAAGAGGAAATGTTTGTGCATTTTTTTCAACCTAAGAATGATTTTTTAGGATGTTCTAAAGCTGTAATATAGAAATGTTTTGACAGACTCGAGATTAAATGTGTGGTGATGAGGTCAGCTCTATGTTTGTGTATCTGTCTTTGTATGGACATGGTTGAACAAAAAGAAGATTGTTTCATATGGGTATTTATTGCAAGGGAAGAATCAAAATGTCCTTTCTTGCTGCTCCTTGAATGCTCAGAAATTTCGTGCAAATTTTTGTCTGCATGAATTTTTCTATGTAGCTCTCTAACACATCACCAAAACCTTAAATGCAGATGTTTGAATGGATGAAATCTATTAGGTCCATCTAATCTCATATGGAAAATACTGAAACATGTATGGTGAGTTTTTGAAGATTACTATCAAAAATAAATAAAAACAAAATATAGAAGTCTTTATCTTGTTGAGTGAGTTATTACAGTCATCATAAAAAAAACCTTCAATATTGTTCATTATGCCCAATATTATAATGTTTCAATAAGACTCTATTATTGCCATGCCTTTCATGATCTTTGTTTTTTCCTAGTTTTCCAGCTTTATGTTTCTCAAATTGTACCCTCTTATCGACCCTAAACTTCTTAAAATTCTGCAAACCAGACTAGCTATCTGAGAAGCTCATTGACTGAATAGGTTTACCTGTGTTAAACACACCATTTACCCCTTCTTTCCTTAGTACCATGAGTCAGTTCTAGGTTCAGTTTAAACTTCACCCAACAGGCTACCTTTGATAGTGACAGATGAAAGTAAGTGACCTTCCCTTCACAACAGAGCACTGTTTAGCTGAGTGTCATAATATCTGTTACCTTTTATATCTAGATGTAAAAAAAGAGAAAAACACTGATAAATTAAAAATACAGATAAAAATAGATAAATTAGGGCCAGTGAGATAGCTCAGCAGCATAAGCACCTGCCTGGCAAGTGTGAGGTCCTGAGTTTGACTCCCGGAACCCAAATAAAGGAAAAGAAAAGGGCTGGTGATATCGCTCAGCAACATAAGTGCTTGCTGGCAAGTGTGAGGTCCTGAATTAGACTCCCGGAACCCAAATAAAGGAAAAAAAAGGGCTGGTGATATTGCTCAGCGACATAAGTGCTTGCTGGCAAGTGCGAGGTCCTGAGTTTGACTCCCAGTATCCACATTAAAAAAAAAAAAAAAAAGATAAATTAAAAAACACTGGCTGAAAATCAGATATTTCCTAATAAGAAAAATATGTAGTATCACTTGTTATATTTCAAGTACTGTGTATATATATATATATATATATATAGTATATATATATACTATATATATATATATAATTTGATTAACAGAGAATGTATGAAAGTGGTGTAAGTTTTAATCATTATTTAGATCAGATGTTAAAATTGAGATAACAAACTTCTAGGTAATTTTGCAGTGGGAAAGGAAGACCCTCACCATCTGCTTCTGACACCCTGTACGTACTCGTCCTATTGTCTTCCCAACCTCTCCCCACAAAGGGTTCTAGAAATCTCAAGAAAAAGTCATTTCTTTGAAATTAAAAATCAATAGGTCACCAAAGCAAAAGTCAGAGCTTTAATACTACTTGATCTAATCTAGACTTTTTAGTGTAGGTTAGCTAATTTTCACTTTAACTGAATCAAATTCATAAAAAACCGTAAGCAACAAGAATTTTACCAAAAATATTTTAAAACTTGGAAAAGGAATGTAGGTAAGTACGTTTCAAAACCAGCATGTTAGACATCTCAATAAAGAAGTCACTTCAAGCATCTTTAAAATCATCTCTGTTTTCTTTCTCACAATTTCTACTAAAGCAAACGTGTTGTTTGTGATAGCAAAATACTCATTTTTTAATAGTCAAATTTGAGCAAAATAAACATAATAATAATAATAGTAATAATAGTCTTCATTTGACCACAAGGTGGAGCTCAAGACCCCTTCCCCAAAGCTTTCCAGAGTTGGGATCACTGTGTGGAGGGGAAGGGTGAGAACATCCAGGTGGAGCCTTGAACCTTATGGGGTTGTCTCCTGCTGGTACTGAGCAGTTGAGGTCTCCTTTGCGCTCGCATTAAGGCAAGTATTCTTTCCCATTATTTATCTCCTGAATGTGCCTGTCTTTTGTTTTTCTTTCTATATCACCGTAGTCATAAAATCTAGTGGGCTATAATCTAGTCCACTAACCATCTACCTCATAGAACCTTGAGGCATTCCTTAAATTGCAGGTTCTAAAAACCAATCCCACATTTTCTGAATTGTTTTCTTCTGAGGTTGAAGTTCTGGAAAATGCATTTTACAAGTTACTCCCTCCCTCCTGAGCAACTGATTTACAATTAAGTGTAAGAAATACTGACCCTAAGAGAGGCAAATTAGGCAGCTATGGTACTTTCAGGCCAGAGTTTTGTGGGCTAATGTGGTCCGGTACAGGTCTCAGGAGACTACCTGGAAGTTTGGAGCAAAGACCATAGTTAGTTAGGGTTTCTTCTGAATGTATTTCTAAGTGTTAAGCTCCCTCAGGGACTTAATGGCTTTTGCCATAATGAGTACTAATTGGCCATTAATATTGTGGAGCCCTGCCTTGGATCATTCCAATGGGGCTAATTCTGAGACCCACCTCTCACTCTCTTTTCTATCACAAGAGAGATTTGGAGATCAAGGATAATATATTTGGGATTAGTTCATGTTATACTGGGTGGCTCGAAAGGGGTCCGGGTTCATTCAACTAATTTGATGACCTTTGAAATGTAATCTCCCTCAATAAGAAATAAAAATGCTCCTTAACACAAGGATGCCAGCTTTAATATTCCTCAAGGAGTAGGCTCTAAATCATCTTAATAGAGGACATATGCTTTATGCATAGGATTATTTGTGCTTCCAGGGGAGAAAATGAGCATTTATTGAAGTGAGTTTCTCTTAAGAAAATGAACTTCCAAAGTGGCTGCAGTGATGACTGATGAAGACAAAAAGTAGGACTGAGTGGTCAACTTCTACTCATTCACAGAGCCTACGCATACTCCAAAAAAGTCTCCAAAATCACTACAAGACTGAGAAGAATGAAGAGATTGTTTCAAACACGTGAAGTTTTTTAAAGGCTAACAAAGGCAAAGCAAAGCAAAACAAAACAAAACAAAACAAAATGACTAAGGCAATAACTCAGGAAAAAAGACACATCTCAGGAGGGAGTGAGGACCACGTGGGCCCCACCCATCACACACTTCTAACATTTAAATCTAACAGGTTCCCCATCCGATCCTTTCTTATGTGATTTACTGAAACAAAGGTGGAACTCTTTGATCCTCAATCCCATGACATCTACCTGACCTGCCATTTTAAAAACAGTAAGAATCCCCACTGTCGTTCATCTTTTGGGACTGGACAGGGTTCTTTTCCACTCTCTGGAGGCTTCCTGATCCATAAGCTACGGTGGCCAAGATTTGTCTCAAGGGACACAGGCTTTTCTTTTAGGTTTTCCAAATTGTCAGAAACCATAAATATTAGAAACCCTAAGAACACTCCTCACCATTCTCCTGTAAATAGAGCACTGGTTTTCAAACTTTACAGTGCCTCGGGTTCTCCTGGAGGACTTGTGAAAACACAGATTGCTGGGCCTGATGCCCAGAGTTTCTGATTCACTAGGGACTGGAGAATTTGCATTGCTTCATGTTCCCAGTGCTGCTGCTGCCAGTCTAGGAACTACACTTTGAGAAACTCTGGGATGCAGAGGATGCATCACAGCACTGAAAGCAAAGGGTTTGTACTATAGAGCAGAAAACAGATGTATTTGTATTCCACACAAATAAGGAAACTAAGTTTGAAAGGCTTTTGTGTTTGTTAAGTGCCTTCATATTTAGTAATAAATGTAGTATTTGAACTTTTATGACATAGTCTATGCTAGATATTTTGCCAAGAATGACTTTACTGGTTTTGTATTTGTTGATCATTTACCATGCAATCATGAAGTATGCATGATCACATTTTACAGAAGAAAAGCCAGAATCATTTTGTAGATAAAACAATATTCCCTACATAAGGAAACCACAGTAGAGAAATCTTAGCTACCTACTTTCCCCCAGGTTGCATAGTTAATAGAGGAGAAGACCAGAGCAGGGACTCAGTTCTCTGTTACTCTAAATCATACCTGTGTTTACATCATTATTGCATGCTTACTTTCAGGAAAACAGCAGGTCTAGACTTATATGTAGTTGAGGAATGCATTTTAATACTTGCTTGGGAACTAGAAATGTGGTAGCAGATCCAAGCTTTAGCATCTGACGCCATGCAACCTCACATATTGAATCTCCCTTTGAGAATTTGAAAAAACACAATAAAGTTTTTTTTTTTTTTTTTTGGTGGGTACCGGGGGTCGACCTCAGGACCTCATGTACCAGCAGGCGCCCATGCCGCTGAGTGATATCACCGATCTTTTTTGCGTACGTGGGTTGCGGGAGTCGAACTCGGGCCCTCACGCTTGCCAGGCAGGTGCTTATGCCGCTGAGCCATCTTACCGGCCCCCACAATAAAGTATTTTGAAATTACAGTTTGCTGACCAATTCAAACTCAGAAGTCTAAAATGATCTGCTTACCATTCTGCTATGATATCTCTACCGTAATAACCCAGTAGACAAATGCATGGAACAGGGATTGTGTTGGGCATCAGGAGACGAAAGTTGTTTTCCTGAGCCCACTATCAGCAACTGCAAGTATTTGGCAGGGCACAGCATTTAGCTTTCTCCTTAGCAATAGGGGCTTAGGCAACACTTGCACAATCACTACCATGGGGACACTTGGAAAATAATTTCTATGTACTAAAAATATACACATTTATATGTGTATATTGTGCATAGAGTATGTATTTATATACATGTATATACATATATAATTTGTATATTTGTATTTATTTTGTAGATTAAATTATTTTAAAATACAAAATTGCCCAAAATGTAGGGTAGCACCATAATGTAACTCTATATACAATTTCTGGGGTTCCAGGTATAATTTTGTTGTTTTAATAAAATTCATTTATCCTTCTCTAAAATACACAGGGCCCAGGACAGGAGCAATTCATCAAGCACAGGGCTACTGCACATGAACTGGCAACTTCTCCTGCTTCCTAGATTCATTTTAACACATGTTACATGTTAATGTTTTGATAGTTTTTAGTAAACTTGTAGAAACTATATTGAGATACCCAACCTAGTTTTCTTCATCTGTTAATCTTTCTTTCAAACCTTTGTTACCTTATTAACTTTCCTTGAGCTCCTTTTTCCTATTTCTATGGCTTTGCTGCAAAATAATTGTTTCCTATTCCACATTACCTGAAGTAAATGGCAGACACAGTTCTAGAAGTTCCTTATTTCCATATTCTCCTTTCTCCAAGCAACACACGCATACTCTGTTTTGCAGCCTCTCCTCCTGTGAGAAGTTTCCACATGACTGAGTTCTGGGTGTTAGAATGTGAGTGGAGACAATGGACCCTCTTCCATGTCTGTCTCTGAGACTTTCTTCCCATTTTGCCGTGGTCACTCATTCAACTTATCTGCAACCAAATGCAGAGCATCAGTGAAGTCTCAATTAAGAAAATACATTGCTAGCACACAGTGCAGCCACTTCGAGGAGAAGTCTTGGCTTCTTAAAATTCTGAGTAAACCCAAGACTTCCTCCCCTACTTCTGACTCATATGAGATTCTGATATTGGTGAGGAATCAAACTTTTGTTTTATTTAGACTCATAGACTACAAAATTTGCCTAGACTAGAATAGAGTATATCTTCCTGGGCTCTCTCTTAACTGTCTCCAACATACATATCTTCATATTTTCTGGGGCAACTCCATAAAGTGAATCCTCCTCTAAACACGAGGCTGAACCTCACAGGCTCCTACAGCATCACTAATTATAATATTCATCTCTGCAGTTGTTGTTTCTTCCATATGGAATCATCTCTTCCTTCTCCTTATTCCACATGCCTTCTATCACTCGCATACTAATTCAATGTACCTCTCCGCTGTGAAAACTTCAGATTACTTAAGCCAGTGTGAATCTGTTATTCATTCACCGTATTAGTTTTATGTGCACCAAATGTAAATTACCAGTCATGAGCTAACTTATGAGCACCTCCAAATAAGTAAGAACGGTGATTCTTTTTAACACACTCACCATAGAATGGCTCAGACAAAGAGAGGAAGAAAAAGTGAATAGTGTTGTGTACACTGTGTTCATGGAAGCACATGATAAGCATACCTAGCCTTGTCAGATTTTGTAGATATTGGTCAGGCAAATTCTAGGCACAGAAAAAGATATCCTGAGCCAAAATTATAACATATAAAGAGACAATGGCAAACAAGTCACTGTGAGCAGGGTGTAACACAAGAAGGGTACTGTGTCAGAAAGTGAGAGCAGGTAGTAATTCAGTCCTTCAACAACAACTGTAATCTTCCAGGGATTGTACCAAACTCTGGGGAATATAATAATAATTAAAGCACTATTTTTGTCTTTTATGACTTTATAGTCTAATTAGAGAGGGAGACCTATAATCGCACTAGAATGTAGAACTGTAATAATCATCTTAATTTAATTTATTTTATTATGCTTTGTTTTTATAAAGTGCTATAGGGATTCAAAGAGGACAAGAATCAAAAGAAGACAGTCAGGAAAAGGCATCAGGGAACATGAGATTGAAGAATAGAAAATACTCTTGGTAAGAAGGCATAATAGGACAGACAAGGGAATTATTTAAAAAGAAAAGAAAACAAAACAAAAACAAACAAACAAACATAAAGCATTGCACCCAGTATATTAGCTAAGACATTTCTAAGACTGAGTCTCACTGTGAAATGTAGGCATGGAAAAAGATGGTGGCCAAGTTCACAAAGGTTGGTATATTTTTCACAGTGTGTTTGGAATAAATCCTTCAACTCACACAGTCATGGAAAGAGTATAAACAGATGAATAATATGATTAGATTTGCATTCCAACAAGACCTTTGTGATAGCAGGGTACAGAATGGAAAATGGAAGGGTAATCTAGAAAAAGGACTTTTCACACCTTATTATACTCTCATTTGCATGAGTTTTAGTTTAAGGTTTTCATGTCCTGTCTGTTCAACTTTATGTTGAACTCTGCAAAGAGAGGAGACACTGAGATACTGACACTTTTTTCTTCTTGCAACCACTGTGCACAAAGTAAGGCACATATTTTTTCAGTCAAATGATGCTGATTAAATGTTTGATTAAACTTAACTTTGAGCCTAGACCCCTGCTGAGTGGAGAGAGATTTCACTGCTACCCCGCAGGAGAGAAGCAGCTGCGTACTCCTGCCCTGAATAGATATCTTAACCTGTCCATAAAGGGGAAATAGCTACATCCGTACCAGGGAGGTGTTGGGAAGTTTAATTAGCCAGAGTTTATAATCTTCTTTGAAGCTGAAAAGTGCTAATTATGTTTTTCCCACTTTAAGACTTTGAGTCACATCGACCATATCTGAAGAGCTTCTGCATTAGGAAAGTTTTTACCGTCACAAATTGAGTGGCGTAGCTCTTGCAAACCCACATTCTAGCAAGAAAATCTTAGATTTGATGAAGTCATTCTGTAAATTTGGAACTTGGGAGATTTACAGGTGACTTTTTGGAGAAAAGAGGCTGACTCTGTAAATACCATTATATCAATAAGAATCGTTCAAAGAACTTTGTCCCAGGAAGAAATTTCTTTCCCTTCGGGACCTCTACCTGATTACCTTTGCCACCGCCTTGATGGGTTCAGGGTCTGAGCTTCACGCTGGCCAAGCATAGAGTCTCTTACTTTTTTTCTTCTAAGTATAAATGGAAATTTTTACAACTTATTAAAGACAACTTTATTTAGATTTAATATGTGCTTAAATTGAGAAGGATGTAGTGGGAAGCCAGGATGGCTTCACGTGGTCAGGATTTATATGAAAGACATCTGTTCCTCTGACTCAAGAGTTCTCAAGCCTGTTTAGGCCTTTAAACAATAAAAAAGTCCCATAAAACCAGTACCCTAAAGTTCTTTTATCTATCAATGCCCCATTTTCAGAATTTGTATTTCTATTTTGAAGTCTTGCCTTTTTTTAAGATGATTTACATTGGAAACATATGTTTTCTACAAAGAAAAAAAAAAGTACCCCCTAATACAAAGCAAGTGGTCTTACTTATTGCTTCAATACGCCCTATTTTTAAAAAATATAGCCCAAAAGGATCCATGTTCGTATAAATGACCAACAATGGGTATCGGGTATACTAAATGGAGTCAGTGGATCAAATATTTCATATCTGCCTAGAGCAACCTTGTGGTTGTTTGTGTTCAAAATCTGAAAGTGTTCCTTAATGGAAATAGATGCCCATGCATTGAAGACCATTCTCTAAGGGGAGCAATAACTGTGAATGATATTAATGGAATCTACCAATCACGCCTTGGTTACATTCTAAGCACTGTATCATGTGCTTAGCATATAACATCTCATTTCATTTTCTTAACAACCCTGTGGACTAGGTATTATCTGCAATTTAGAAATGATGAAATGAAAAACTAAAGTGAGTAAGAAACCTACTCTAGACCGTTCACTTCCTAAGTAGAACATTTGTAGACAAGTAGTTTGGATCAAAAATCTGGTCACTTAGACAATAGTCACTCTTTTCAAAATAGAACATTCAACAGTATACTAGGGGTAGAAACTACCACAGATAAACTCAGTTTGGCTTCTAATCATTAGTTTAACTTCAAGATAAGTAGTAAAACAGCATGAAAACTTTGCCTATATGTTTCAGATAAAGCACAGTACTTTACAATTGTCATAAATTGTGGCAGGTTAGTTCTAATCATATGTCTTAATTTATTTTAATTCTTGTTCATTCCTCTCCATTGTTACTATAATTTAGTAAAAGTTTGAGGTGCCACATACTGTTCTACAATGCATATTAATGTTTCTCTCTAAGCATCATTTAGCCAATTTGCTTATCTGATACCTTTCTGCATTCCAACTCTATTAATGGGGTATTGCTTTGGACAAATTGGACAATTGTAAGTTCACACTATCCTAGAAAATAGTGCATTAATTAATAAATTTTACCCCTTCTCATACCAAAAATACAGTAGTAGAAAAAATATATATGCATATGCAGTTCTACATATCTTCAGAATAGAAATAACTGTACATCTAGATGTATTGTACTCTGCTGGACAGTCTTAAAAGAGGTAAATGGCAAGAATGAGAATATTCAAGTAATCATTAGGTTGTTTCATTTCTCATGGGAGTGAGTACCTTGCTCAGCTATCCAAGGCCTTTTTTTCTTGACTTGAGAGGGACATTGGCCAGAATGTCCTGGTAAAGAATGGCACTGACTTAACAGTTAATGTTCAAATCCTATAGGCATCTGTAGAATCTAGGTTAAACTTCCTATGTGAATTTTAAGTTAATTCTGGAAGTATTTTCCAGGTTTACTATTTTCTTTTGATAAGGGTTCCACAAAATTTATTTGACTAAATACCAATTTTATATTTTGGACAGTCTTTATTCTAAAAGGTAACTGTCAAATTCCCTGCTAGTCAAAATAATCTTCGAACTCTGATTACAAGGCCATATTAGTATCATTTAGTTACTAGCTGTCCACTTACAGAAAATATGAGCCTCTTTGGTAACATTTTAACTTGAATCATACTTTGGTATGATCTGGAATTACTGATGTCGCATGAACCGACCCAAAGTTTCTACTTTGTCTGGATTATTGGTGTGGTTAAAAGCTTCACCACAGGGCCGATGAGATAGCTCAGCGGCATGAGCACCTGCCTGGCAAGCACGCGGTCCTGAGTTCGACTCCCAGTACCCACATATGAAAAAAAAGGGCTGGTGATATCACTCAGCGGCACAGGCACCTGCTGGCGTGCGAGGTCCTGAGGTCGACCCCCAGTACCCACAAAAAAAAGAAAAAGCTTCACCACAGAAAACTGTGCTCATGGTGAATATCATCCAACCACATGGAAGCGGTAGTTTTCATGAAGCTGAAGACAGCTACGAACTTCCATCTCTGCACATTTCACAGCCCAATGATCTTAATATACCCACATGTATTAGGGGGCAGATATTAACTTACACACTTTCCCAAAGAGTGTTATATTGAGATCAATATTTCATTAGCACTCTCTAGTGCTAATGATTAAACCTTGCACCAGCTGGACCCAATTCCCTGCCGTGAGCCATTGACATTTGCACCGTGGCCTGTGAGGTAATCTGCCCTTTTAAAAGAATGAAAAAGGTTAACCCAGACCCTTGTAAACCTTTATCAATGACTTGACATCATTAAAATCTGTCCAGTCCATTTTCTGGCAGTCAATCAAACATAAAACTCCCTAAAGTAGAATGCTTTCAATTTTTTTAAACTGAGGAAATCAAGCCAACAATCTGTTGCAAAGGCATTTAAACATCTAACAAGTGCTGGGATGTCTACAAGGAACTCTGGCAAATAAAGACAAAGAAAAGGCCTTTCGCCTGCCCTCCAGATACTTATTTCTTATTTAGAAAGTCTCATTAATATCAAGAATAACATAAGACTGTAATATTCAGTATTATTCAAAACAAAGAAATAAATGAAAGCAGTAGTTGTCAAGAAAGCTGCTTCTTACCCTTCAAATATTATATTCGATATGTGAGAGGAAATGGAATTTGTGTTGAAATTTTAAAGACTGTTAAGATTTCATAGTTTGAAAAATAAGGAAGGGACGATTTCATTTGTGAGGAAATGAAAGAAGTGACTATTACATAAATAAATGAGACCTGCAGAAAATAACTTTTTAGAGATATTTGTACATACGTGAGCAGGAACACTGCAACTTGTGCGTAGAACTACTGTGTGAGCTAACTGGACAATTTTTAGTAGAACCTTCAGAAATGAGAAAAATACAATAATTTGCATTAGATATGTGAGATAGCTTGCTCACGTGGTGTTGGTAAGGAATTAACTAGGGGCTGCTATGTGAACCCCCACAGGTGCATCCTGCCTCTCTAACAAAACTTTTTTTTCTCCTTGTCCACACTGCAGCTGTACATACATCTACCCTGCAATAGGTAGGCTTCTCCTTCCAACAAGGCTTTCCCTCCCAAGCTTCATTCCTGCTGCTGAGATAACTACCAGGTTGCTCTTGGCAGCTTCCAAAACACTTGCAACGCCTGAATTCTTCACTCACAGGCTTCCAAACCACTCACTGGGCATCAGCTAATTTTTTATTCGCCCACGCAGGCAGAATGACAGATCCCACAATTAGCCTTCCCAGAGGCTTCCTTCTTCCCTGGCAGTAGGTGTGGTGAATGTCAAAATCCCATCCTGCTAGCAGACTCAGTTTAGTATTAAAAGCTTTGTCTATGACAGCAAACAAATGTTTGGGGGCGTGGTAGGGCAGAAGTGTCTTAAGAAGGGAAATGACTAGGCCATTTGTTTCATCCAACTGTGGAGCGTTAGGGAGAAAAAAAATGCTCTTCTTGTCCAACCCCATCATTCTACTGAAGGGGAACATGGAAATCTGAGAGGCAAAGTGTATAATTCATGATTTGACAGAAAGTAGGTGAAGGAGGAGTACTGGCACCTCACTGGAAAATTAGAAGCCCCTTTAAGACAATAGCCATGTTTTATACATCCCTGAATGTCCATCATGCCTAGAATAGTGCATGGCTCTTAACAAGTAATTGTTTTAAAACATGAGAAAGTAATTAAAGATTGATTTTTAACCAAAATTCTCAGATTGCTTAAGATGGTTTCTAATTTCTTTTAAGGTATTTCAGTTTTCCATCAATTATTGGTCATCTACTTTTCACCTGTGATTTTCTCTTTCTAAGCTAATGTTTATTTTTTTAATTTACTTTTTACTATAATTTTTTACCTATAATTTTTACCTATAATTTTCTATTTGTCCTCCAAATTAAGCCATTTTCCTTATTCAAACTGACTGATTCCCTTGGTGTCTGGAAAAAGAGAAATGCATTTTATCTGTTTCTTCCCATCTTTACTATTCCATCGAGCTTTTCCAGATTTATTATTTTCCCCTACACACACAATATTTCGTATTCCTTTTTTTTTTTTTTTTTTTTTTGTGGGTACCAGGGGTCGACCTCAGGACCTTGCATGCCAGCAGGCACCTGTGCCTGCTGAGTGGTATCACCGGCTCTTTTCTCATATGTGTACTCCGGGAGTCAAACTTGGGCCCTTGTGCTTGCCAGGCAGGCGCTTACACCACTGAGCCATCTCACCAGCCCCCATATTTCGTATTCTTACACTGATCTCTTTGCATGGTGTTTTCAGTCCTAACATGAACTGATTATCTAGTCATTATTAGTGAAATCTTTCATGCTAAAGAAAAATATTTCCTCAATTGTAAATTGTGCACTTTACAATTTTTCTCAATATTAAGCATGTGGGGGATATAACAAAGTAAAAAAAAGTGATCTTTGCCTTTTGGAAAAGAATATTTTTGTGATGATTTAAATGAAAACAAAAAAAAATCACAAGAAATAACAAAACGCAACATTCAATTGATTTCTATGCAGATAATAAGTTTAGTAGTAGTCAATTCTGTGCAATAAAGCTAGATTTTTTTCTGAACTAGAAGAGAGACAGATGATCCAATTGACAAGACTTATATGAGCAGAATAGAAGTGGTGAAAATTTTATAGCTACAAAGGATAATGGAACAGAGATTTTGAGATGGAATGTACTCATAAGATAACTAATTGTTGGTAAGAAATAAGTTTGGCTAGAGCAAAGGGTATATATAAGGAAGTAATATGCTGAGTCCGATGGGCCAGGAATTTGGGGCCTTAGAATGTAAATGTTTTGCCAGCCACCAGTTATAGGTGATCATATTCTCAAAGTACTGATGTTCTCATTTAAGAGCCAGACATGTAAACACAGAACCAATAAAGATTAAATTAATAATCAGTGAGATTATATATGAAATTATGTGATAATGAACCCTTAAAGTTGATTTTACTTGATGATAACACTTACAGTGACTTATTTGAAACAGTACTGAAAGGGCGTTAAGAACCGGTATTGGTAGCCAGAGTGGAAGACATTACAGGGAAAAAGAAGAAAGAATCTCATTATTGACTTATTGTCCTTTATTTTTATTTGTTATTTTGGTTCTCCCATACTCATCATTTATTGGAAACTAATAATCAGCTTTTTATTTTCAAAAATCATATCATATGTATTTACATCCTGAGAAAGGAGAGAACATACAAAGTAAATTTTATAGTGATACAGTTAGTTTTTATGGTGTTCTCACTGCATAGTATATTGCTCTACTAAGCTTCATCCCTATTTTGTAATTAATAATTATTGATTTTTTAAAATGTTATTTTAAGTAAAAACTAAGTATTTTAAAAATATAGATGGTGGCTGTTAATTATGAGATTTTCTGCAAACTTCTGATTTCTTTGTGTTCAAAAGCTAGTGAAAGGAATCAGCAGTATATAATCTTGACTATACTTAGTCTAAAACAACTACTGTGAGAAAAAAGAAAAGTCGTATTGGAGATATGGTTAGAAGTACTACATACAAATCAAGCAAAAAAGTCTGCCTACTCCATTCTGACTTTAAAATGGAAGAATTTCTGTTTGCATATATGCAAATTATTTTAAAATAGGAATTGCTAATTTGCATTACATCCCAAGAAAAACAACTACTGGGACATATTTGTTACATGAAGACACTGAAGGGGATTGATTAATATTGAAAAAAGGGTAATAATGTGCCTCTAAAATACTCAAAAGAGGGCCAGTGAGATAGCTCAGTGGCATAAGTGCCTGCCTGGCAAGCGCGAAGTCCTGAGTTTGACTCCTGGTACCCACATACGAAAAAAGGGCCAGTGACATCACTCAGTGGCACGGGCACCTGCTGGCGTGCGAGGCACTGAGATCGACCCCTGGTACCCACACACACACAAAAAAACATGAAGTAAAATAAAATACTCAAAAGAAAGCCAGGTTATGAAGGACGTAATAGATTTCCACCTGGTTCCTTAAGAACACCTAATCACACATAGTACAAGAATGCTCCCAATTGTTTTTTTTTTTTTTCTTAATTCACTGTATTTGAGTTCTTAATCTATGAGAGCTAGAAAAAACAGATGGCACTTAATTCCTCATGTTTTCAAATTACTGGAGATTATTTAATTTGATCTATTGTCTTCTGCTTTTTTGAGTTTAACATGATGAACTCACATATATTTATCACTCAAATTTAAGTCACAAATTAATGGATCTCCCTTCCCTCATATAAAACAAAATACCTTAACACAAATTTCAGACATTATGTATTTTGAACTGTAACTATTAACATGCATTGCAAAATAAGTTTTTAAAATGTATAAATTCAGTATCAATATCAAATTTAAGAAATTAGCATTAACTTCTTAATAGAAATAGATACCCAGCCAGTATTCATTGGATTTCTTGCTTTGTAGAATTTATCATGGTAAAGATGTGTTACTTACTTCCCAGTGGTGTTATTAAGCATGTGCTTCTACTCCCTGAATTTCCCATGAAGTGCACTTAGGTGAAGAAAAGTGTTGACATTCAGTTTCAATATTTTGGAGCATGGCTGTGTTGTAACTAGCTACTTCTCATTTCACTGCAATCACAGACATCAATAATGATTTCTTGATTCAATTATCTATTTTTATCTACAATGTGATTAATTTCTAACTTTGCCCTCTTTATGATTTAAAGTATTTTCTTCTTCCTTAAATTAATTTGTCCTCATCATTTGAGGGTTTTTTAAAGAATAGTTTTAGATAGATTTTTCAAATGGCTGATGGTAAAAATATAAATTAAATACTTCATATTCAATAGTTTGTCCTGTCAAGATATGAAATACCTATTCTAATATGTTTTCTCTTAAAAAAATCTTGGTATTGAAGATCTGTGAAATGCAAATTGTTTTAATTGACATCATTTCATCTGAGTCTGATTTCTCAAATTACTTTTTTTTTTTAACATTCTTATGTATTAACAAACTCAAGCATTAGCGAATGTACAAATACCTTTTGGAGAAAAACATTACTCAGTATAAGATTAAGCCATGTAAAAGCTAAGTAAAAATAAAAGACTAAGGAATGGAATAGTCACAGTGAAATTGCATTTTCACACTAGGGAGAGAATACGTTGTTTACAAATGTGTCAAATTACTTTTTTAAATCAAGTATCAATACTAGAAAGTAATTTGAACCAGTTTTCCCTACTATACAACATAAATTTTTTTTTATATTTTCAAGTTTTGTTTATTGGCTGGTTGGTTTCAGGAAAGTAAAATTGAATTATTAATTTTTAGGGATATTCTAATCCATTGTTTAATTTTCTTCTTTGGAGAATACTTTTATGTGACTTAAAAAACTACTTTCTCTTATTCACACTTCTCACATTCATTGTCTACCTGCACTTATCACTTTCTCTCAATTTTTATCACTTTATTTCTTTTTTATTTTTAAATTTTTTATCTTCAATTATTCAAAGTCATTGTGTTGATTCATATTTTCGAGCTTTCTCACATACTACTCATTTCTGAGATATTTATTAAATTTTTTCCCAAATTTTGATATGTTTTTCAACTCTTTTTTTTCTAAAAATCTCATTTGTAAGGCTTTCCAGTTTGGAGTTGTATTTTTATATCATAGCTTTTACTAATATGTTTTACTTCATTTTAAAACATTTAAAACTCTAATGTCATTTCTTCCAGAACACATTCATTTTCTCTGTGGATATTAGTCTGTGCCTTATTCCCTTTCATTCTTAAAGACCATTGAAAGGTATTTGACTGACATCATTTCTGTTATTGTTTTTAAATTAAAATTATTTTTTCCTCTGAAAATTGGGATAAGTGCTAAGAAAACTTCTTTACTTTCATGGCTTTTGAGACCCCCCTTCTGTTTCAGGGATGTAGTTAAAAATATATTGCGAGTCATTCCGATATCTATTTCCTCTATTCTCCTCCCCTACTGTTATCTTTCCTTTGTCTTTCTTTTAACCCTAGCCTCACCCCCAAACCCATTTGAGTTCTACTTGCAAAAGTTTCTTCCCAGTGTTGAACTTTGTCCTAGGAGGAAACTTTTTTTTTTTTGTTGGTACTGGGGGTCGACCTCAGGACCTCGTGCGCCAGCAGACGCCCGTGCCGCTGAGCGATATCACTGGCCTTTTTTCGTATGTGGGTTCTGGGAGTCGAACTCGGGCCCTCGTGCTTGCCAGGCAGGCGCTTACACCGCTGATCCATCTCACCAGCCCAGAAACTTCTTAAGTTGTTATTAAGTGTTGTACCTACATAGTTGCCAAGCTTAGTGAATTTCTTATGATCTTCTTGGATTCACCTGAGGATTGTGGTCATAATTGTCCTGTTTAGTGTCAACTGATTTTATATTGTTCACATCACATTCAATGAGTACTTTCTGGCTTTTTGTGGAATTTTCCTCTTTTCAGGGCGATGAGATGTTCTTTTTGCTTACTTTTGTCTGAATCCGATAAAATGTAATACCTACACATTTTGGGAGGTTTATAGCCATATTTTGCCATCTAATATCTTGTAGATTATAATGAGATTTTCACTTTGTTATCCTTGTGCTCTATTTCTTTTAAGTGGGGGATTCAAAAATATTTAAAAACAATTTCACTGTTGTAATTCATCTTATCCAATCTTTTTTTTTTTTTTTTTTCCTGTGGGTACCGGGAGTCGACCTCAGGACCCTATGTGCCAGCAGGCGCCCATGCCGCTGAGCCATATCACCGGTCCTTTTTTCATATGTGGGTTTGGGGAGTCGAACACGGGCCCTCGCACTTGCCAGGCAGGCGCTTACGCTGCTGAGCCATCTCACCAGCCCCATATTATCTAATCTTCCATTGTGTTTATTCTATTAGATAATGGATGAGTAGTTTTTGAATGACATAGTTAGAATAAAATCTTATTGTTTGACATAAGTAATACAATATTTAATGAAGCTCATAAAATCCTGCAATTTTGCATGTATGTTCTTTGTATCAGAACAAGAAATGAATATAAATTTTTTTGAGGCAATGAAAAAATCTTTTTTTTTTTTGTATTGGGAATCGAACTCAGTACCTTGCGCTGGCCAGGCAAGCACTTGTGCCGCTGAGCTATATCCCCAGCCCTGCAAAAAAAAATCTTAACAAAAAAATACAAAAAGAACCAAAGAAATAGAATAATGCTTAAAAGCGTTGGAGCACAATTCAAAAACACTTTCCTGAGATACAATTGTACTGCCTGAATTAGTCTAAGCATGTTGATAAATGTATATATTTTATATTTTTAAGGAAAAATAATTAAATGATTAATTAATGTCTAAAATCCACAAAACCAACCACCTAAAGAAGAAAAATTATGCAATTATATCAATTGATACAGAAAAAGTATTTGACAAAATTCAAACTTATTCATGATCAAAACTCTTGGCAATCAAGGAAAAGAAGGCAGCTTCTTAAATTTGATAAAGAACACCAAAAAAACAACAAAACTTATGACGAACAATATACTTAGTGATGAAAATTTGTTACTTTTCCACTTAAGATAGTGAATGAAGAAAAGATGTCCTCTCTCACCATCTATTTAATATCAGACTAGAAGTCACAGTTAGTGCTAATAAGAAGAGAAATTAAAAATTATTCATATTGGGGAGAGACAAACAAAACTGTCTTGCTCTCAGGTTATATGACTGTCCTTGTAGAACTCCAAATTAATTTAATTAATTTCCTAGGAAATTATTTTTTAAATAGAACATAACATAGAAGATTGCTACACAAAATTAAATTGCTTTTTTATATATCAAAAATAAGCAATTATAATTTGAAATTTTACAAACAAAATGCCACCATCTCATCAAAAATAAATAAAAGGAATTAGGTATAAATCTAACAATATAGCTACATGAAATTTGTGTACACAATTGCAAATCTTTTATAGAATAAGTCAAAGATAATCTGCAAAATGGAGAGGTGGTCAACATTCTTGTTTTGAAAATATCAATATTGTTACAATGTCAATTCTTCCCAAAAGAATCTGTACATTCCACACAATACTAATCAAAATTTTGGCCAACTATTTTACAGATAGCGCCAAATTGATTAAATTTTTTAAGAAAAGCAGAAAGGCAAAAAATAACCATCACAAGACTAAAGATGAAAAGCCAAACCGGAAGATTCAAAATAAAGACTTATGATAATGCTAAGGAACAATATGCTCATATACTGGTGCAAGAATGGACAGATGAGAAAGTTAAATATAGTAGAGCTCAAAGAAAACTAAACAAAACTACTCAACTAATCTTTAACAAAAGAGCAAAGGAATTCAGTAGTAAGGCTACTCTTTTCTTTAAAAATGCTGAGCCATTGTTTTATGTTACTATAACAGAGTATCTGAGACAGGTAATGTATGTTTCACTTTGAAGGCTGCAAGTCCAAGATTAATGGTTAGTATCTGGAGAGGGAAATCCTTCCCGAGTCATCGCATGGTGATAAAGCACAGGGACAAAAGATCACATGGTTGCATAAGAAAAATGGGGAGAGGATTTTACTTTTATTAGAAATCTGTGCACGTGAAATTAACCCACTCTTGCAATAAAGACATCAAAACATTTGTGAGGGCAGAGTCGTCTTGACCTAATCCTTTTAAAGTTCCTACCTGTTAACCTTACACTAGGAAGAGATTTCCAGTCCCTGCTGGCCACATTCAAACCACAGGGCAGATCCATAATAACAAAAAAATACCCCAAAGACAGTCCTTATGCCTTGTGACAAAATTCACTCAAGTGATTGTCAAATAAATGTATTTCTTTATTTGAAATAAATAAATGCAAAACCATAAAAATTCTAAAAGAAAAAAAGTTATAGGTGATTTTCAATTTAGCAACGAGTTTTTCACATGAGCACCATAAATAGAACCATAAAAGAAAAATTTGATGAGATAGAGCTTATTAACTTCAAAAACTTCTGCTCTACTCTGTGAGACACTGCTAACACACTAAAAAGACAAGCCCAAGATGGGAGAAAAAACTGTGACATGCATGTTTGTTAATGGAAATAAATTCATGACATAAAAAAAATCTTAAAACTCAGTGAAAGGAAAACAAATAATTTTAAAATGTGAAAAAATCTTACACAGATACTTCTCCAAATATATACAGATAAAAACAAGCATATGAAAGAAACTTCAACCTCATGTGATAGTAAGGAAATTTTAATAAAATGAATGGATGCTGCCACATATCTATTAGGATGGTCAAAAAGGAAAGAAAAACATAAAATGATAATACTAATTGCTAGCAAAGAAGTAGAGTAATAGAATTTCATTTATTATTGGGTGAATGAAAAATGGTACAGTCAATTTGGAAGACAATTTGACAATTTCTTACAAAGTTAACCAAGATTTTCCATTCAATCCAGAAAGCACACTCCTTAGTATTTACAGAACTGATTTGAAAACTTACACCCAAAAAAGTGTGCAAAAATCCACAAAGCACTTTTATTAAATAATCGTGAAAAACCAGAAGTGAGCAGTCATTCGGTATGTGAGTTAACACACAAATTACGGTACACTAATGCAAAGGAATATTATTCAGTGACAAAAATAATGAGAAAGGAACCATACAAAAATGGATGTCATGTATGCATATGTGCATTTCAAAGAAACCAGTACAAAAAAGTGATATATTGTAGGCTTAAAATTGTATTACAGGGCTGGTGAGATGGCTCAGCGGCATAAGCGCCTGCCTGGCAAGCGCGAGGTCCTGAGTTTGACTCCTGGTATCCACATAAAAAAAAAATGTATTACATTAGGTAAAATCTGTTAAACACACATAAACAAACCCAACAAAACCAAACCAAACAAAAATCTTTTGCTACTGTGGTTCAGCAGAGAAAGGGAGAGCTGAAGCATCAGTGGGATTTTTAGGGTATGGCACAGTTCTGTGCACTGCTGGAGTGTGGATACATGGTGCTATGCATTTGACAAAATCCGTTGAACTGTACAACACAAAAATGACTTGCAAGGTATGGATATTTAAAAACATTGTTGTGCGATCAGAGGAATCACAGGATAGAATGTAGAAAGGAGAAAACAATATTACGAATGCGTGAAAAAAAACCTTATTGAGAGGCATATGACAGGGATATTTGGTCATAACTTTAGAAATGTCACGAGAGGGTAAAACTAAACACAAGAAAAGTGATGCATATGCACAATATTAGTTGGTAATGTTGTTTCTCACTGAAGTAGAAACAACTTCAATGTTAATTTTGAGAATGCTACACTGCTACCTAAAGCAAGTGTTCAGTATAGAATTTAACAGTTACATAATTCAGGGAAGATGGTAGTCAGATGCTGGTCTACACATTGATGTGGAAGTTGGTAGATATTTATGGAGAGAATGGCAGAATGACACATTCTAGATTAGAATCAGATATATCAGTATGAACTTTAATATTATATAGTACATTATATAAAAATGTATAAATATGAGTACATACATAGTATGGTATACAAATAGACAAATATATTTCCTTGCATTGAGCTGCTCTGGATACAATGATATCCCAGTAAAGATATCACTCCTGCCACCCAGATTTTGTATGTCATTCTCTAATAAATGGAAGTAGGGCTCACTGACGTGGCTGATATTGGAATGGAGACAAGATATATACTAGATAAACCTGAAACATCTTATAATGCCAGAAAGAAAAGAAGTGTAAAGACAAACCCCCCCCAGTTTTGAGGGCACATCAAAAGTCCATAGGAGCCAACTAAAAATTTTTCTCAATGGTGATCTCTTTTTTTTTTTTTTTTTTTTTTTTGTGGGTACCAGGGGGTCGACCTCAGGACCTCGTGCACCAGCAGGCGCCCGTGCCGCTGAGCGATATCATCGGCCCCTTTTTTGTATGTGGGATCCGGGAGTCGAACTCGGGCCCTCGCGCTTGCCAGGCAGGCGCTTAAGCCGCTGAGCCATCTCACTGGCCCACAATGGTGATCTCTTGAGCAACTTATGCAACAAAATAGAGTTGGATTAAAATCCAAAACATAAAACTAATATCTATGAATTCAAACTGTTTTAAGTAATAAACAAGGGGGAAGAAAAAGCTCCCATTTTTAAGATTGCAAATAACTTCTAAATATATTCTCTCGCAAGGAAATGGAACATAAATCCTCACTTCCAAAGTGTGAGCTGTGCCACTGGGCTTCCTTCTAAAGATCACAGTAAGTAAAAGAAAATAGAAATTGAGAAATCTTACACACATTGCTTCAGCCAGGTGAAAAAAAATGATAAATCATGCTGCATAGAACTGTTATACCTCAATGAGAATATCACTTTAAGTCTATTGTTATCTTCAAACATGTAACCCCAATGTAATCATTAACAAACTGAATCATCAGGCAAATCCAAATCGAGCCAATTTCTACAATATACTTGACAAATACTGGTCACAATAGTCAAGGTCATGAAAAAAAGGCAGGAAAGAAATTGCCACAACCAGTGAACGTCTGAGGAAGCATGATGAGCAATAGTAATGTAGTATATGGGATCATGGAACAGAAAAAGAATATTAGGAAAATCTTGGGAAATATGAATAATATGGATTTTACTTAATAATACTATATCAATAGTAATTCACTAATTGAACAAATACATCATAATAATGTAAGAAGCTAGTAATAATAAAAAAGTAGATCAGAGATAGATGGGAACTCTGTATTGTCTCTACCTTTTTTTTCTGTAAATCTTAACTCTTGTAAAAAATAAAGTTTATTAAGAAAAAAATGCTTCATATACTTTATTCTAATATTGGGAGAGCCAACATTTACATAAATCTCCAGTTATAAACTCTAGGAATAATGACACATACAGCCCTCATAGGAAACACACACGCGGACACACAGACACATAGACACAAACACACACACACACGTAAGCATATTCATAAGAAGTAAGTTAAGTAATGACAAAAGAAAGCACAATAAAATGAAGGGAACACCCAAAACATGTTATGTCTTTTTATGCATCTTCCCATAGAAGAAACTTAGCTCATTCATTTTGTGTAACACCTATTAATTCACAAAAAAAACTTTATAAACTATGCTTTCTGACTTCCATTTGAGAGTGTTTCAATACAGCCTAACATACACAAACCATTTATGTTCCAGTTCAAAGAGTGTTTTTTCCTTCATTTCTCTAGAATATCTAATATTAGAAACTCATTTACTCTATGGGAGTTCTTTAATACTTGGATAAAAAATGTGAAGCATGTCTTGCCCCAGGCCAGTAAATAAGAGACAATCTGCAAATTTAATATAAAAATGATTAATTTTCATAGATTGTGCCACAGCCCAGTAAAACCTTGTAAATTTGCTCTACTAAATAGGAGAAAAATAAAAAACTTAATGAAAGCTTTTATTTGTAGAAGTTTTTTTTTTATTGTAGAGTAAGAATGATTTTGTTGTAAACCTGGAAAGAACTTTTAACCAGGTTTTTATATTTTAATAAAGCAAAGACACACTTACCTATTTAGAGGAACCATTTTTTAATGAACCCATTCATTTTATCGATGCAGCTAAGCGGTGGTCCTACTGGCCTTCCAAGCTAAATATTTTTCCATATTAACATTTCAATTTTGTATATTGTCAAGTGTCAATGAATTGCTAACTTTAGTCCAGGTAGAATAAATAATAATCATTTCAAAGAGGTGAAATGATCAGGTTCCTTGAGCTTACAAAGCTGTGATAGCATTTTAGTTTATCTAGCCCATTGAAATCTAACACAAGTAGACATTTAAATATTTATTCATTAATTAATGCCTTAAAAGATGAAAATTTTCATGTAAAGTGACATTTGTTAGATTCCTTCATAGATCATTCCACCAAGGAGGAAAGGACATTACAAAGTGGTGAAAAAGATAATAAGAGAGATGTGTTGTATACAATATTTCCAGACAGAAAGGAGTAATAAAATTTTTATTGTAGATTTTATTTACTTGTTTATTTAGTTGCTATATTCTGTTTTATTCACTTTGAAGACTGAAAAAGAATTATGGAAGCACAGTGCCAGGCCTTTTATTTACCAAGTGCACTTTGTCCATTAGAAAAATATTGTCTTCTTTGTAGCTGGCATATAAGCAGATTCTCTACACTGCAAAAAAAAAAAAAGAAGATTCCTCAATTTCTAGAACATATCTTGTCTTATAATTACCAGAGTAAATAGTTGGTAAGAAACCTACATTTGGTCTTTGTTTCTGGTTTCTGAGTGTGCTTCTAAGTCCCTTAGAACTTTCTTAATGATGGAAACATTTTATATCACACACACACGCACACGCATACACAAGAGTTGCGATGGATACAGAGAATGCACTGTGCTGAAAGTCTCAGCAATAAAACCCAAATTATATGGAGTGGGAGCAGAGGAGAAAGAAGCGATGGGTGCACGTATGGGTTCAGCACCTACGTCAACTCTTTCATTGCCTTTGGACTATGGTGAGAAGCAAGCATTATCTGGGGTTACTTCCTGAAACAGGAAATTTATTCCATGCGGGCATGTTATAACATTTTGAAGAGTCTAGTAAATCACCCTCATTAATAAATCATAAATCTAGCATAAGTCCTTGAAAGCCACAGAGGATGCTGCCAATCAACACCTATATTGCGATTGGCTGAAGGAATATACAAACTCATAGAGTATTAAGCCATTGACATAAGAAGTTTTGTTTGAAATAGTAGTTCCTGTTACTAAACTAAATAGTAGATAAATCGATGGTAAGAGCAGGACATTTTCTTAATAAAATATTCACAGCTTTATTTATTTGTTTGATTTACTTCATTTTTAACAGGGAAAAGGATAACACACATAGTCTGGTAGCAAAATATTTGGTAAAACTCTATGTGCTATAAACTTGGAAGATTTTGCTCAATGAGTTTGTGGCTCTAGGGAAAAATGTTTGAAAGATTCAGCAAGATAGTGAGTTGGCATCTAATCTTGGCCTTTAGCAAGAAAGAGGTGAGTTCAGGAGAGAATTGGCTGATTTTCAAACAGATGTTCAATAAGAAGGAGCAAATCCAAAGAAAAAGGCTTTATAGGATTGGAATAAAGCATGCATCTGAACCTAGCGGACACCACCAGATCCTGAACTTTAAAGTGTGATGTCATGATCAAAGAAGACCTTTGGGGATCTTGAGAGAATGTGTGTGTGGTTTTAATCAAGAAGCTTATAAATAATTGTGACCAAAACCCCACTGTTGTAAACAGATTATAAAACTGGCTGCATTTATTTGTGTCCATCAACACTTCTTTGCAAAGAAACTTTGCAGCTTTCCCCTCAAGTGATAGTGCTATTATTTTAGTTCTTGAATCTGGCCCACTTTTGTGATATGACTGAATAAGTGAAAGCAGAACAGCGAGCCACTTTGTGGCTGAGGCCTCTCAAGTGGCTGTGCCCAGTTCTGTTCTCCTAAGAACCTCCTGCTGCCCTTAATGTAGACAAGCACAAAGTAGCTTGCTAGATGATGGAAGATGAGGGTTTATTTAACTCTTTATTCCAGTTAAGAGTCAACCAACTTAGGCATATGAGTAAGACTTTCTAAACCAGGAAACCCCATATTTCCACCAGCGAATCACATATTTAATACTAAGTTTACGTCTAATAAGCTGAGGCTGGGCAGATCAGCAGGCAAACTGAACTCACTATTACTGAAGATTAATAAATGGTTGTTCTTTTAAGTCACTAAATTTTTGTGTGGTTCGTTACAGAGGAATAGTATACATGCTACCAAAATGAGAACTGTTACAAAGGAATGGAAATGTGAACTAACTTCTAAGAGAATAAACCACTATTGGAAAATTTGGGGTATGACTATGAACAAATGTAAGAAAGATGATACAAATCAAATGACAAGACAGGGACAAGATATGCCAGTGATGTGAGTGGACTTAATTTAAGGGCGATGGGAAGTGGAGTGATAGCAAGAGACTAAACATTGCATAGGTAAAAGAGGAACAGAAAAGAAAAAAAATATATCAGAGCAGAAGAAAATAGGAGAATACAAAAAATCCTTTGCGATTCCTTATTTTCTTCTTCTCTAAATCAGGTTTGACACTTTGTAGATGATATTAACCCAAGTGAAGGCCAACAGCCAAAAGCCCTTAATGGATTCATGAGAAAACAGTTAATAGAAACCCACTGAAAATTATCCACATTCTCTGAAAAGTGCTAGGGTGGGTGAAATACACAAAGACAATATCAGTCATTGTCTGAAGTCACCAATCTAATGCGAAATCAAGAAAGATGTGCTTTATGTTTTAACAAGACAGGAATATTATATGATGCAGTGAATTGCTAGATCTAAGCTATAGGAGAAACAATTGAAAGGGACACTAAATTTCATTTGTCTCATCATCGTATCTACAATAGCCACCTATCTATATATCTACAATCTACAATATCTACACTATCTCTCCATATCTACAGTAACTACAATATCTCCGCTTAAAATAACCTAGCTGATGCATGAAAATCTCAAACAGTGTACTCCATCTGCTATGTAGGATATAAATATTTTAATAGGCATCTTCATGGTTATGTTTTAGTATAATTAAATGATAATGAAATCAACACAGGATGACGACACACGATGCAGTATGCAGTGGAAACCAGAGTACAAGAGTCATCTAGAGTGGAATTGTGTGCGATATTCTGGTAGTTCCTCCAGCCACAGTGTGTGAAGACATATGCAAAGCACTGGGTAACAGGGAAGTTTACTGGAGACTCAACATCCCAGATTTTAAATAAGGGCTGGTTGTCTTTTCACCTTCTACCCAGGACATACTGAAATTCCATCCTCACAGAAAGAAACGCAGAGTTGAGCACAAACCACATTACTTATTCAGTTTAGCTTGAGTGAGGTACACATACCAATTCTTGGAAAGATAGGGACACTCTCTAAAACCAGCATCTCAGACGCAAAAGTCCAACACAGCAACATTTTAAGGATTGAAGTTTCAAGCCCGATACATTAACTCTATTTTTATACTTATTTATGGAAACTGCTTCTAAATGCTCTCTTCTCTGACTTAAATTCTTTTCTGTGCTGTTTTTCTCTGTTGGACCATTTCCTTCAACAAATAAATGTCCTTTAAAATTTTCCATAATGTAAAACAGGGGGAGAACAATATTTCTTATTCCTCAAATACCTTCAGCACACTTCTTTCTTAGGCACATTCCTAACAAAGTTCGATTCCAGTTTCTTTGCTCAGATCTACATAAATAAACACAATGGTCCAGTTTCAGCCTCGTCTTATTTGACCTTTTCATGGCATTTGACACAGTTGAACATTCTCTTCCTCTTTCTATATGGTCTTCCAGGGCGCCACATTTTCTTACTTTTTATTATTTTTTATTATTTAACTAGTTGCTTCTTCTCAATCCTCTTTTCTTCTCCTTTATCCCTTATTATTGTAGTGCCTCAAGGCCCAGGTTTAATCCTCTTTTATTCTTAAGCTACATTGATTCTTTTGATGATATCATCCTGACTCACAGTTTAAAACCGTATGTGCACTAATTCAAAAGTTTATCTTTTGTGTCCATACTTCTCTCCCAAATGTACATAACTAATAGCTATTTTCTATCGTGGAAGTCTTACGGACAGCACAGATTCAACAGGTCCAAAACTAACTGCTGTACAACCCTGAATGTCTGACACATCTATAAATATTTTCCATATCTATAATTATGTATGATAAATTTCAATAGTTGCATAAGACATGATTCCTCAAAGGATAAATTTAAATTATGCTATCTGCCAAAGGTGAAGAATCTTAGAAATATTCGGACTCAGTATTACAAGATTAAAGAATATGACAACTTTCTCTCAGTAAGGATTGACTATTAGTGCAATGTAACATAGCACTGAAAACGTATGACACAATAGAGATGAAGAAAATCAATCAAATTGGTTTGGGGAGAATTATTTTAAGAAATGGAACTAAAGTCAGACTTTTCAAAAACAGCACTGCTGATACTAGGGGAAAGCCTTCGAGACACGTTTGAAAATTATTTTAAGCTACTGTAAGTTCTCAATAATAACGAACATTTTATGATGTGTAAATACTCAACACATATCTTTCCCTCAAAACATTTTAGGAAACTGCTAGTGGATGAGCATGGATACAAGTTATAAAAACTAAGAGAGAAAGAGTAACATAAAGGAAATAGGAACTTCAAAATGAATAAACAGCAAACCAAGTTCCAGGATAACAACTAAGCCAAAGGTCTAAGGAAAACCAGTTCCTGAATTTAGCAGATATAGCAGTGATGGTCTCCAGCACAGATGGACAATAGATTGATGAATACAAGAATATACACATATTTACAGGAAGGAAGGAGAGGAAAGAAAGAAAGGGAGGAAGGAAGGGGCTGATTGTGTGATATGTTTGTATAATTGGAGAAAAATCTTGATGGATGTATGACTGTTTTGAGGAAATTATGAATAGATAAATAGAATTTTTTTTAAAAAAAGAAAATTTCTCAATATTATAAGCATGATAAAAACAAAAGCTAATCTCAATAAAGTTATAATAAAATACTTGGTCTGTCAAGAAGAAATATTTGCTCAACTATAATAAACCCTATAGTAACTAATATTATAAGTTTAGTTTATTTGTGTTATAAATTTTGTGCAGCACCTAAGTTATATGTACATTGGGAGAATGAGTAAGGGCAAGTAAGAGTTGTTAAAAAGAATCAGAATATCCTGTCCTGTAAATTTAAGTAGATAGATATATTGTCTGCAATATATTAATTAAAACATGCCAGCACATGTTATCACACGATAGTGAGATAAACGGAAAATTACTAAGAGAAATTCAGTGTAGTATTGAGAAGAGAAGTTATGTTGATGTTTACTATATTTATATGCTTCACTGCTGTTCTATTATTTTCCTGTTTTAAATTGTAAAATATCCTTAAAACATCATGCATTGATTATTGAATTATCTTTGACATATGGTTAAATTAAAAAGCAAAAGAAGAAGAGAATAATATTTTTCTACTTTGGTAAACACACACATGTACACACTATCCACTTGAGTACACGCAGACCTTTTCAAAACATGTCAGGAAGAAAAGATTGTAGGATACTATGGGGAAATGTTCCTGATATACAAGAATAAATGGGAATATCGTCATTCACTGTGCATGCTTTTATAATTTTTAATAATTTTCCATAAAATAGATTTTCAGTTAAGATGCCCTTGTAGTGAAAACATTTATATTGAAATACCGGTTATTTATTTATTTTGCAAAATGGAGTGGGGGATATGGGTATGTGGGACTTGGCTCAGCATTCTCTGTACTGCACTGTGCACATTGCTTTGCTAGAACTCCAGTAACAAAATACTGCAGACTGAATCATTTCAAAGCTAGAGATTTATTTTCTGACTATCCTAGACGCTGAAACATGTGTTGAAGGGTTTGGTGCCTCTGGAAACTTCTCTCCTTGGATTCCAGGTGTCCCCCTTCTTGCTGTGTCTGCACAGCGTTTTCTCTTTGTGCCCACGTCTCTGCTGTGTCTCTCTCTTCATATCTCGACACCAGTTCTATGGGGTTAGGGCCCATGACTTCTGTGAAGTTCTATTTGCAAATACAGTCTCATTAGTGATTAAAGTTGCAGCATATGAATCTTTCAAGTATAATGTTCAGTCCATAGCAGTATATTTCATGGACAGTGTGGTCTACATTTTAAATACTTGTGGATTCTTAGTGTAGAAGACAGGAACTTGAGTTTTGTTGCATACAAAGTGACTTGTGCTACCTACATCTGTGGGATATGGGACACTTTTCCAAAATCACTTCCTCAGTTTCCTCATCTACAGAAACAATAAACACAATTTCATATGATTATGTGAGGCTCGAATGTGATCAGGGATCACCTCTGGGCGTAAAGAAATGGAAGCATGTTAGTGGGAATGTGAGGCAGTGATTTAATGAAGGCACCAACTAATCATAGAATCAGTGTCTAAGAAGTGCTAGGCATTCACTAATGTTTCTCATTCACAGAGTCTTTGGGTCTCATCTGTAAAAATACTTTATCAAGTTATTTCGACAAATGAATGATGCCCATATGGAAGAAATGCTTCTATAAGTTCTGCAAAATTAAGCACATTAAAGATGCCATCCTTATTATACTGAGGTTTTATGTGCTAGGCAAAATCTTATTCTTTTTTTTTTTTTTTTGTGGGTACTGGGAGTCGAACTCAGGACCTAGTGCACCAGCAGGCGCCCATGCTACTGAGCGATATCACTGGCCTGCAAAATCTTATGGTATATGTCTATCATCTTATATAAAATTCTCTAAGTTACTCATTTATTTCACATTTTTATAGCTATATCAATTCTGTAAATAATGGTAATTTATTTCCACTTTGTTCTTTTATTTATAGTACACAATTGTAATTTTTTATTAGTTGTGAAATACATCATATGGACAGAAAAGTATATTAAATGTCTAAGTTTAAGCAACAATCTCTGTCCTTTTTCTTGGAGCCAAGGACTATCCTGCCCTGACGTAATAATAATTTTGTTTCTACTCATATTTTTACCAATTATGCACACATACTTAAGTCATATAGTTTAGTTTTGTTTTCTTATGGCCTTAGTAAAAATGCAAACATATATATATTTTTAGTGTTTCATTTAATATTATATTGATATACATTTTAATATTAAATGGTATACAGCAATAAAAAAGAATAAATTGTAGTTACACATAAATTTTAAGATTGAAGAAATACAGAGGTACATAAATTAAACATAATATTTATTTTACTCACACTCTACTCTTCTTTCTTTTGATAGCCTTTATAGTTTGCTTGCCTTCTGATAGATTTTTCTATTTATTTGCATATATGCAAATATTGATTTGCATCCTCCTAATACTCTTTTGAAAATGACAGGTTTTGCTACTATATATTATTAAAAATCAGTGACTTCTTATCTTACTTAAAAGTGTATTCTGGAGCTCTTTCCCACTGAGAATGTATGGGTCTTTCTCCCACTTCCTTCTAGCTGCATTAATGTGACTCAGAGTAGAGCTGTGCAAGAATTATTTATCGGGGCTGGTGAGATAGCTCAACGGCATAAGCGCCTGCCTGACAAGCTCGAGGTCCTGAGTTCGACCCCCGGTACCCACAAAAAAAAAAAAAAAAAAAGAGTTACTTATCCTTTAGAGATTCACATATGCACTGCTTTGATTTGATATATGATAAAATGCTGCAATGGATATACTTCAGACACATGACTAATATTGTACAATAAAGAAAAGATCTAAGTCCTATACAGGGATGATGATAGGTCAGAAAACTACATCCCAGAAATACAGAGTCATATATATATGTATATACACCCTCAACTCTCAAGGCTGCAGCCAGTAGAACCCATTCTGATCTTGGCATCAGCCTGGCATGCAATGATCAGAAATTTCTGCATCAGGTGGTCACATACGAAGGTTTTCCTTGCTCAAATGTTTTCCTGTGGTAGAGTAATCAATATTGTCTTCACAAGGCTCAGGACTACCATCAAGAGCCTATGATATAAAAACTATTTCTGCCAGAAAATTTTCTAAATGTTTATGTCCCTAATTAGATAGCAAACTGCCTAAAGCTAAGAATCACAATTTCCTGTTTGTTTATTCTCTCTTTTTTCTCTCTCAAAGCTGTCTGGTCATAAAAAATACACACATTAAATACTCCTTGAGAAAATGTCGAGTAAATGCACATACAGGAGACTGACCTCGTCTCTGATGCCGAAGGTGGCGTGTTCAAGGGTAGGTAGTGCTGCTGGTGAGAGTTCAGCCCTGGGTGCTGGAAAGAATAGTTAGTTAAGAGCAGTGAACCCTTTTCAGTAACCTCGCAGAATTGTGGGTAATTCTGAAATTGTACTCTTAATGTCCAAAACACACTCCTTCTTCACAGGAAGGGAACTTTCTTGACTTTCTTTCAGCACAAACCTGTTCCCCAATAATGTAAATTAAATGATGTGCTAACGACAATTGTTTTGTGAATTTGACTTTATTTATATGACATGAGAAATAACAATTAGATGGATTTCTGAAGCAGATGAATGGAGATATATATGTATATATTTTATATATGTATATGTATTTTATGCATGTATATTTTATTCATGTATGTATATATGTATATTTTATATATGTATATATTATATACATACATATTATATATGTATATAATTTTTTTCTATTTGTGGTAAAATGTTTCAACAGCATTATCCAAACAAAGGAGGAAGGACAGCTACCATACACATCGTCTTGTTGAAGACAGATGTTTTAATCTAATAATTAGTTTCACCATGAATCAAATACTTTTTAGCAGCTTGAAGGAAATAGTATTTAGTTTAATTCTGATGAGGTTAAAGCTTTGTTTCATTTGGCCAAGAGTGTTTAAGATTTTCACAGTAATGTGTAATATAGAAAGTCTTTAATAGGAACCTTTTCCATTCTAACTAGTGCATAATATTGGTTTTGCAATCATTTTGTAATTATATAAGGAGGACATATTTATTACAAATTATTGATTTTATAATTACTGCTGCTGGTATTCACATTATTACACAATGAAAATCTTTTAATATACAATGCTCTTCACCCTCAGCTGGTGAACAGATAGTGCAATGCAATTTAGAGAGTAGCCAACAGTAGATTTTTATCGACATTTTTTTTGACCAACCAGCTAAATGGTTTGCTTTCTGAAAAAAATATTGCTAATGGCGCTTAAGCAGAGGAATGTCCAATTTCAAGGTCATTCTTGGCAGTTGATTACAGTCACCCAATGAGCACAAGGTTCCTATTTAATTGTTAAGTTATTTTTGCTACACTCATTGCTGGGAATTAAAAGTTATGGCTGTAAATTTGCTGCCAGCTAAAGAGACATCAAAGGCCACAATCATACACTGGATCATGACACGTGAAGATATATCTTTATGAAATTGATTTTTCTCCATGTGCAAGGCAGCTTTGCATTACTCCCCTCATGGAGTTTAGCACAGGAAATATTGAGGCAGGATGAGTGTAATTGTCAGCATAGTTTATATTCTGGGCTGAGAACTCCTTTGATTATTTTTTCCCCTCTGTGAAGATGTGCAAAAAAGGTTGTCTAAGCATATATTTTGATTTCACTTGCCAACAGATTGTGAATAGCTGATTTAAGGTCACTGTCACCCCCAAATGGGAAAAGATTAGGTTTCTGAGGGCCAGAAATATTAGAAATCCTGCCCAAACAATATTTGCTGCTCACTAGAATCCAAAATTGCTGAGTTCACCCTAGAAATACCCCATAGTGTTCTGTAAAGGCTATAAGTCTATTATGCTGTTTTAACACATAAGATTTTTACTATCCGAGGGTAAGGGCATCAAATAGAATTACACAAGCTTGATTAGTATTTTTGTGTCTTCCAGATGTTTTATTGCTAATATGGAGGGATATATATAAGTAAATATATATATACACATGTATACATATATATGTTGTGTACATATACATATATATGTTGTATATATACATATATACATATACATATACATATATATCAACATAGGTTCTATGTAAATAGAATGCTTAAAAAAGCAAATTGTTTTTTCAGTGTATGGGTGTGGGATGTTATTTTGGGGCCTCCTGTGTGTGAGAGCTGTGTAAGGCTATGTGCTGTGCCCTTCACTTGTGTAACTGGGAACTCAACTTTAGAATCATTCGTGGGAGATAGAGACTCACTGACACCAAAGCAACTTCTTTCACCAGCAAAGTGAAGTTAGATATTATATTTTATGTGATAGTAAAATTCCAAACTCGCTAGCCTAACTTTTAAAGCCCTTTAAAATCTCACTCTAGCTTTATTTGTCTAATTAACATCCCAGTATACCCCTTCTCCTACTACCTTCAGGCTTAACTGCTTACTTCCCACATTTAGAGCATGGACAATCACATTTCTATATCTCTGGTGGTTCTATCCTATTCTCCCTCTGCCTCTCTCCCTCTCCCTCGCCAGCTCTGTGCCTCTCTCCCTCTCTCCCTCTCTCCCTCTCTCCCTCCCTCTCCTCTCCACATATTCATTTTCAGCTGGGATCTCTCAAATGCCAGTTAGAGACACACATCCTACATGAATCACTACTCCCCCTTTAAATCTGTACACTCACTTAGGGACTCAGACATATTTTAATTCCCTTATCTGGCCTACTTTGTGTGTTAGTTTGTAATTGACCACCTCGATGAGACACATTTTCTGCTCCTTTGTGAACAGTCAGCTTGATCCACGGTATCGATAAATTAGTTTAGAAAAATAAAGGTGATGAAATTGAATTGTGACAAATGGAATTCTAGTAATGAATAATGTGAGTAAAGGACACTCTTCTTTAAGTCCTGGCACACGGTGTCTATTTCTTAACTCGACATAGTGCTGACATCTTGATTAGTTACAGGTTGATACCTGACCCCGGACTTAGAAGACAACCATCCTCCCTTCTCCAACTTCAGGAGAAGGAAAAGCATGTAAGACTTATTGAATATGACAAGAGTACTGAGCTAGATTGCAGATATTCTTTAATTTACTTAAATCTTAATGTAATTTTGTGAGGTAGATATTATAATCCCCATTTTATAGATCAATAGAAAAAAGAGATTTGGAGAAATTAAGTAATGTAGCCAAGGTCATAAAACTAGAAACAAAATCCACGAAATACTTAAATCCTGACCTTGAGGTCCATATTCATATTCTTTTCCACACTGCCTTCCATGATATTCAAAAAATGAATCTGAATATTTTATAAGTGTAAAGTGAATAAAGTACATAGTCTAATGAAGTTTTCAAAGAGGCCACATACTATCACGTTGTCACGTTAGTAGCATCTCCACCATTCTCAACCCTCCACTTGATTTCTTCTCTCATTCCTACCCAGATGAATATAAGAGCTTTCCAGGTGCCAGTGGCCATCTCATCTCCAAAATCAAGCTTTTCTGGCCAATTTCAGTCGTATCAATTTCATTGTTCATATATCTCAAAGTATTATTATATATTCTTCATTCTAAAAGATTTTGATCCTGAGTGAATTTCTTGTTAACTTCACTGTTAAACATAGATTTATCCTGGATAGATGTGGGTATGATAATGTTAAGGGACCAGAGTCATTTACTCACAATCATTAATAATAATAGAACCTCAGAGAAAGATGAGCTCTAGTTCCAACCCAGGTCAACCTTCTTCATATCATATAGATCCACAGTAGGAATTCAAGCACTCTTAGAATTAATGCAACTCAGACATACACACACACACACACACACACACACACATGACTTTTAAAGTAAACTTGACCATCTACTAGGCTACCTTGGAGTCTACATAGTTCAGGATCATGAGTATGAAAATAGCAAGGAAGTGTAGGCCAGGTTTGTACAGCCCACAGTTAGGTCCTGCAGCTGTTCTATTGTGTTCTATAAGCCTGTTTCCTCAAAATCTCATGTAGTTCCTTGAAGCAGAGCTCATAGTATGAGGTTTACTTTTCTCTGTAACACATACAAGTCAACGTATTCCCAGAAATGTAAGAGGGACTCGAGAGATGTTAACTGTTTAATCAAGGCATCAACAACTACCCTATCCCCTAGGGTGTTTCGCCTTTATATATACATATAAAGATTAGAATAAAGAAATTTCATCATAATACACACAGAATGCACATTCTATTCCATAGCGTAGTAAAATGAGAGTTTTAATTTTTTGTTTCCAAAATATGTGGGCACAAGAAACAGTTGTGAATATTATTAAAATGTAGATGTCTCGGGCGGGTGAGATAGCTCAGCGGCATAAGCGCCTGCCTGGCAAGCGCGAGGTCCTGAGGTCGACTCCCAGTACCCACAAAAAAAAAAAAAAAAAAAAATGTAGATGTCTGTATAACATCTCATAATAACAGAACCATGTGATAGAGGTATTAAGTGAGGAACATAGATTCATCTTCCAGAGTCAAATAATGGGCTTTCCATGTCCTACATAAGAATACCACAAAGGGAAGACATTTGAATTGCCCATCTTAGCTTCCTTAATTCTTGTGATTTACTGTGTTATCATAGAAAAAAGAGCTCATCATCCCTCACCACTGAAAAAGAGAGACTCCAATTAACTGTGATGTGGATGGACATTCTAGAATTATCCGTGTTATTAATATCATACTTCCTTGAATTCACTCACTCATCCTTATTTTAGTGCATTTTTTTTTCGGAGTCAGATACTTGTCCATTGACTAAGTATATAGAAATAAGTAGAATAAAACATAGCCCTAATGTCAGAGTTCTGACTCTATAAAGAAGATAGTCACAAAAGTGTTTTTTTAATAAACGGAATAAAGAAAATGTGTGTGTGTGTGTGTGTGTGTGTGTGTGTGAAGAAGTCACACACCCATAATCCCAGCTCTCAAGGAGACTGAGGTAAGAGTGCCACATGTTTAAGCCTAGCCTGGACAACTTAGTGATTTAAGGGGTCATTGTCTCATAATTTTAAAAAATTAAAAATTAAAAAACCTGGAGATGTAGACCAGTTCAAGTCCCTGGCTTCCATCCCCAGCAACAAAAAGAAAAAAAGTAAATGCATAAATAGTAAAAAATGTAAATTTAGTGAAGAACTCAGGGTAATAACAGTGAGGAGTTCTTCCTTAAATGGTCTTTCTTTTTAGATTAAGTCTTCAGAAAAGTATCCTCTGAGAAAACGGCATAAAGAGGCAGGAATAAAATAATTTCTAGGGCTACAGGGGTCCAAGGAAGAGAGAAGCAATTGTGAAAGGTTTGTAGTAGAAGCAAGTTGTTGTGTTCAATAAAAAATAAAATTTCTTACGGTCTGGTGTGGGAAAAAAAGGAAATAATGGTTTGAAAATAGGTAAACAGGTAAGGTAAGGTTTTAGACAAGATCTGGATTAAAGAATGTTTTGTAATGACAGTAAGTAGTAGTTAAGGATTTTAAGTATGGACATTTCTGGAATGTTTAAAAAAATGACGTGAATTTATTTATCAGTTGAATGTGCACAAGGTTCTATTTTCTTGTTCATACTGTGGCAAATATAAAGATGAAATATGCAGTAGATTTTATAATTCCCATGTGCTTTAGTAGTGTAACACAAATGTTCAAATGGAGAAGAAATTTCGCTGACATATTTCACCTCCTGGAAAAGTTTCAAGGTCTATAGATGTATATATACATATGTTTGTCTTTATATATTTCAGAAAGATATTCAAACACTACTAATAAGTATAGTAGAATACATAGCCATGTGAAATTTTGGAAATATTTCTAATAAATCTATTTTATTTGAATATATAACAAAATAAATATGACAGTCTTTCCTTTATTTACAGAGTTATTAGAGTTGCTTATAAACTACAGTGTTTGCAAAGTAGATTTTTATTTTTCTATTTTGTAAAAATGTAATCATTTATATACCTTTCATTTGTCTCTCGATGATCAGTTTAGTGTCACTCAATCAAATTAATGAATTATAAAATGAACCTAATAGCAACCTAACTTTCCCAGATCATTAGGACAGAAGGCAATACAAAATCCATTACCGGAATTCCAGGACAGTAGAAGTTTTCCACACTTAACTCTGGCCAATGTCAACACCTTCAAATTTGAGAATCATTTTAACCTGTCAAATATCAGATCGACTAGACACAAAATCAGGTACAAATCTGGGTTTTGAATATTTTGCCCTCCAGGCTGAACACTTCCTAAAGGGGTATTTCAGAGAAAGGTCCTATAGGAACATAGACCTACTATTCCTCAAATTGACACATGTGCACATTTTTGAAATCTTCTAACATTTTAATCAACCCACTACCATAAACAATATCACTGAAATTCCTTATTGGGGCAGAAGAACATGTAAAATGTCATCTAATCAACGTCTCTTCCATAGATGTGTCTGAATGCTGAGCCAGTGCATTTCGTGTACTGCATGAAGCTTTTCTGAGCAATACATCACACTTCTTGAAAATATATCCTACAGCCTTCGCTATTTCTATCCGAGCTCCTTCTTTCTATAATGATGTACTAAAAGGAATAAAGAGTTGAGCATTCGCTGTTTTTGGTTTTTGCCATATTTCTGTGAAGTTGAATAAACTGTACCATATTGGGCAGGTCATTTTGCCTCCCCAAGGTGGCTCTGTCAACTGCAAAAGGAGGGGATTGATTTACCTACTTTCCATGATATGATCTCCAAACTTGCTTGCTTGCTTGATTTCGTTTGTATACAACTATCACATATGAATAGGCCCTGCTAAGGGTCCTCCTACTTATATGTGTCATAGTGATATTAAAATGGGTGTACCACTCTATATTTTGTTTTCCTTCAAGGCAAAATACTGAATTTACTTTCATTTAAGCAAATATGTTATTCATGAAAGTAGGAAGGCCAGGCCAGGCAAACATTTATACATAATGGTTTTTCCTCCCTGTTATTGCCATGAATATCTCCATCTGTTGCCAAACCAAAGAACTTCCTAAGGCATTATGAATGCTGGTGATCCTAGCCAGTGCTTTCATTTTAATGTTTTTTCATTTTTAAATTTTTGTCCATGTCTTTTAAAGATCCCCCTGCTCTTACCTTTTGGACCAAGTCTTAATTTTGCCAAGTCAAAGAGTTCATTTGCAATCAATTAAAGGAGATCAATACTAGTTTGAACCCACTCACGCTATCCTTCTCAAGATATGGGGGTTAATGCAAGATTGAATGTGGTAGCATAGCTTTTGATTATCTGTGTGCCACATTTTAGTAAAGTAACATTTTATTCAGAAATCACTCCTATTTGGCCTTGAGATGTATTAGAGGATGCAACTTTGATCTCCTTTCCTAATTATGTTTTGCTTTGGTCTAATGTTAAAGAAATAATTTGCATTCCCAAAGCACATACAAACTTGCAACAGAGGAAGGGGACTTAGAAAAAAGCAAGGGAGAGAGAACTGGGATAAGCTTTTCAAATGCCATGGAGAATTCATAAAATAAAATGTGTATGTAAATAATCCAGATTTCATTAAATTTTACCCTTTGTTCTGTGGGCCAACTACTCTTAAAATTCTTTCCATTCCTATCTCCCCCAGAACCAAAGTCACTGAAGATCAAACAAATAAACATGAAGGCTGTGAGTACCTTCCATAAATAATTACAGAGAATGTATGTTGAGGAACAAGTCTTTTGTTATTCACAAGCTTCCAACCAATGCTGTTATACAAAACTAAAATATATCCAGGGCAGAAAATGAGGCTTTTCAGGACTGAAAATATTATAATAATCAATTGGTCAATTGTGGTATAGAGCATCCTCCATATAACAAATTCAAGGAAGAAGAGATCAGCGTGTCAGTTAGGGTTCTCTAGAGGAACAAATTTAATGTAATATTATATATATATATATATATATATATATATATATATATAACCATATATATGTGATTTACAAGGTCAGCTTATAATGACCACCTGCAGAGTCAGGAGCAGAAGAATGCAAAAAGTTCTCTGCGTGCTGGACAGACAGAGGATTCTCTAGGCCCACGTCGTGGCGCTCACTGCCAAGCCTTATGTGAGTCCGCATGGGGAAGCTGACGGGTCTGCGTTCGAAGTCTGCGGGTGGACGTCCACGGTGATGGTGAAGGCTGGAGCTCCTCTGTAAAAGCAAAAACAAGACTTCATTCTTCTTTGCTTTTTATTCCTTCCAGGCTACAAGTGTATTGGTTGGTGCCACACACATCCAGGGTGGGTCTTCCCTCTTCACAGGAAATTAAACATCCAGACACACCCAGAACTGTGTTAAACTAATCCCCTAGGTGTCTCTTATTCAAGGTGACACCACAGTTACCTATTACAATAACTGAGGCTGAGTGTCAGGGCTCAGCATAGCTTCTCGGGCCTATTGAAAGTATTTAAAGGCTAAATAGATTCTGAAGAAACAGAAAAAGAGTAGGAACATTTCGGACTCCAGCATCCGGAAAGGGAATGATGTGGAAGCACATTATGCAATGCAAATATCCATTGTATATTAATAGAAGTTTGGAAATTTAGTTTACACAGAAATTTTGAATAAAGAACATTTTATTTCCTCTTAGGTTCTGGAGAGTGAAGCCAGGGCCTTTATGCTGGGCTACATTTTTGTTTGTTTGATTTTGTTTTTGTTTTTTAGACAGGGTTTTGCTAAGTTGCTAAATTTCCTGGGCTGGGATCTAACTTGTGACCCTTCTCCCTCAGCACCCCAGAGGAAGGGGTTAGAGGCACACCCACCACATTCAGCTTCAAATAAAGAATACTGAATGAAAACATTACCTAGACAATTTTCAATAAAAGAAGGGTAAATTTCCATAGATAATAATGTATGTCAGTTGTTGGAATTCACCTCCTTCTCCCAGGTAAGTACAGAGGCTGCATGTAATGGAATTCTAAATGCAAACATTTAAAGTTTTTGTGTTTAGATGGGAGGATCTGATCTCATGCTTTAGGCCGTCAGGTTTTTGTTTTGGGTCACAGAGGGCATTTGTACTCAATCTCACTGCCATATAACATTAAGAATAAGCTCTGTTAAACATTGGGCTACTGATGTCCTGTGTGAACACAGGCATGAATAAATAAATATAAATTTTTATGTACTTTGACTTACTCCCACTTTTCCACACCTCAAGACACAGAGAATCCTCCAAGTTTTCCTCATTTAAGCTGAAAAGAAATGGGATTGAAATAAAAAGAACCTTATAGCTTTTCAGAAAACATGAGTGTAAATTATGTTTCTTGTATATTTCACCAATTATAAAGTTGAGTTTTGTGTGATGTTCGAGAGAAGGGACAAAGCATGAGGAAAGAGATGAGGGAAAAGGCCTGCAGAAGTGAATACTTTTTAATATGATGTTCCTCTGTCTTTAGACAATTTATAAAGTATTTGCTGAGACAAGGTAACTGCAAGAAACACATAAAATAAAGGCGATATGATAAAGTAGCGACAATCAGAATCGATAAGGTAAGTTTGAAATGAGACAGTGTGGAGTGAAATAATATGTTATTGTGGAAAAGAAACAGGGTCCTGAGAAGAGGAAATCGTTGCTTTGAACAGCCTCATTTCATGACAAGATGGGGAGCCCTGGGGTCAGAGATCCGGAAGGTGTGCTGCTTTCTTTATTTGGTCCCTACAATTTTTGTAAGTGTTAATTACTTTTACTCTCACTTTTTAAATGGGGAGAGGCTTGGTGAGGTTAATAATGTCTTATTGTATAATTGGTAGTGTTAAGATTGAAGTTTAGGTGTGTCTAATTTCAATGCCTTTGCTTTTCCACACTCCTGAGCAGGACTAGAGCAGATTGGGAAAATGAGAACTACATCAGTGATGATGTTCAAAATTGCAAAACAGAGGATGAGACGGTTTCAATTATATCACCATGTCACGAAGAGATAGATACAGAGAGAAAAGGATAAAGAAACAGAACAGAGATAGCCATACCACAGGAAAAGAATTAGACTATTGGAAGCCCGGAAAATAGTTCCTATTCTTTTGAAAACTTCAGTACATTTTAAATTCTCATGGTCACACAATTCAGCCAATGGAGAGTCAGTTGTATAAAGAAAATTTTGTAAAAATATCTTAAACAGAATAATCCCTTACATTTCTCATGTTGAGTATAGTGAGCTGCTACATTTCTCAGGTGAGGTTTATATAATTTGCTTGTGTCAGTAATTCCAAGTCTCATAGAGAGTTTAAAAAATCCCAATTCCAATTAAAACAGAAATTTTAAGTCAGAGTCAGGCAGAGTAGACTTTAAAGTTTCCCAAGTGATTCTAACACACAATAACATTGGAGAATGTGAGGTTCACATGAAAACTCAGTTAAGTTCCTTTTATCCTAAACTGATCTTAATTGTTGGCTATCCTAGCAGAAGTGAATGTCTGATGAACCGTCTCAGGCATAGGATTTAGAGACCACATAGGCCTGGAATTGAACACCAGTTTGTTACTCTTTGAACACATTAGTCTTTTAAAATACTTGTTTCCCTATGTGCAAACAAATGACAATCACCTTCCAATGTTCTCTTACGTGGGACATTGCAGCGCGACACTTGCTATGAGTCCACAAACGAAAGCAGCTTCTCACCGGTTCCAGAGCTAACTGAATCACAGCAAAGCCTAGAAGTTCTCAAGTGTCTTATTCACACATTGTTTTCACTACAAAATTTTAAAGATCATGGGGGGAAAAACAATAGCAACCCTGAAAACTAATTGAAAGGAATAAATAAACTGGTATATGTTTTTTTCTCTCCTACCTAAAAGTCTCCAGTGTTGCTGTGAATCAAGCTTATGATCTGCTTAATGGGTCTCTGCCTCACTGAATTATATATTCTTATTTTTTTCAGTTTTAGAATGTTAACCTCACCCTGCTTTCTATCTTGACACCCCTAGCCACCAAATGAGTTCTTTCTAACCCTTTTCTCATTAGGGCGTTCCATCTGCTTTTGTTTTTCTTTCCAACAGAATACATTACACTTCCTCCTCTTGCCTTCTTCCTTTTCCTCCCTGCTTCTCTCTCCCCACCCACTTGTCTTCCTCTACCTCTTCCTTCTTCCCTTATGTGGCTCATCTTTTAAGACATAATGAAAATCTATCTGTTCTATAAGATATTTCGTCATTACCTCATATTTTTTTATTCTTGGTGAATACTGGTGGACAGTAAAATGAACCCTGGTCTTGAAGTTCAAAATTCTCTATATTAATCAAACTGCTCACCAGTTTCCTCCCCTGGCATGTGGTTGGAGGGACAGAAGAAAAATCAGAACTCAATGCATTGCAGGGCATATCTCTTGGTTTAGCTCTATATATGAAATAAAAAATAAGGTCTGAGACATGGCATTTAGAAATTTAAGACTAGTAAATGACTGGTTTTATATTAATTTTCTAGCTATTTTAGCAAAAATAATTGCTGCTTTTTTAAAGTATTCAGTTGATTATGTCAGTTCTACAATTCATTTAGCCCATGTACACTCAGGCTCGAAGTTGTAATCTGGAGCCTGCCACTCACTTCTTCAATGACCTTGGGCAAGTTACTTAATTTCTTCACATCTAAATTTCTTTGTGTGTAAAATTGGGATAATAATCTTGACCTCACAGAGAGGTTGTATGAATTAACTGATTAATGATTATAAAGCAATTTGAAAATACAGAACACTATATAAATGCTAACTATTGTTATTAAGCAAATCAATTCAGAAAATCAAGATAATGACATTTCTTTTCAATCTATTTCTTAAAGTGCCTAACGCCTTGGCATCTAAGCTCAGTGTTGTAAAAAAGCAGTTTAAATATTTATAACTTGAAGTTTTCTGGTTTAATCAGTTCCTGTTGCATACCAGGGAAGAAAAGAGGAAGAAAAAATATCTCTTAAACTGGAAACTTGAATTTATAACTCAAGCTCACTTTCTGGCTTGAATTAGTTTAATTTCAAGAAAAAGGGTCTTAAGCAAGTACCCATATATCTGTCCTTCCTGGACTTTCACAGCTGAGGTGTATATTAAAGTCCTAATATTCCAATACCTCCATTTTATAAATATGGAGAAAGTATTTGAAAAGACACAAAATGATTTGCTCATATTTGAATGGATTCTTTGTGCCAGAGTTGACCTCTGTTTTCAGACCCTGGTTTTGTACCTACCCTTCATGCTGGTGAAGAGTAGAAAACTAAGGGAAGAGAAAACAAGAGCCCTGCCTTGAGGAATCTTACTTAGGAAGAATTAGGAAACTTACACTGAAAGTATATAAGCAATTATCACACTTTAAACATAACATTAATCCTCTGACCAGTTCCTAGTTTAACAATGTGGGGTTTGTCTATGTAACTTTGGAGATATAAAACTACTAAGATTGGCAATAATGACACTTTCCACTTTTAACCTTCACTTAATTTTGTCATTTTTCTTTTCCAGGCAGGCGAACTCAAAAATTTCCAGATATATATATATATATATATATATATATATATATAGTATTGTATATAATACTATATATACAGAGTCTGCCAAAATATGTATACACACTTCAGGAAAAAAAAAAACAGTATGATATTTTTTCGACAGATGGTGTTACCCTCAAACAGGGGACCCTACAAGAAGTCATATATTGAGGAGAACCCACTACACTGCCGGCCTTTAGAGAAAAAATTGAAAATGCATGTGCAGCAATCAAAATAACCAAGGTTACCCAAGCAGCAGTTCTCTGTACTAATACATGTCTGGAAGATAATGGGCACCACTTTCAACACCTCTTGTAATTGTAGAGGCCAAAGGTAACTTGCATTAATCTCATGATGTCTCAATAAATTTAGTATTAAAATATTCATACAAGGTTTTCTTTTCCTGAAGTGCGTATACATTTTTGGTGGACTCTGTATACACATATACACACATCTTAATAAAGATGTGAAAACTTGAAGGGTACTGATTTCCACTTAGAAGGTTCCTGTTGTGTGATAGTCTCAGCTTACCAATTAGGTAGCAGCTTTCGCCAGCCAGGTCTTCACACCGGGGCATGGTTCCCTAATCAGTTAAAAAAGGTTTGGGTTAGAAATCTGCTCAAGTCTCTCAACGCTACATTTCTGAATGCTATGCTGTCTGAATACAGAGTTGAGTGTTCCTCAGGTAGTTTTTGGATTCTGAATAGGTCGTAGACGATAAATCTGATTGTAAAACCAATCACACTTTAAACCAAATGCTCATTTGAGGTTTCCTATCCTCAAAGAATAAATTTGCAGAATGTTAATGCTGGAAGGAATATTAGAGATCATTTGGTCTGATTCCATCTTTTTGTTATGAGAAAATGGAAGTCTTGAAATATTAAGTAAATAGTCCAAGGTCACAAAGTCAGTCTGTGAGGAAACTCAGTCTAAAACCCAGATTTTTGTGATTCCCAAATGAATTTACTTTCTTCTAAATCATTAATTAAGATGTTACTGGAGTAAATGACACTTTTCCTTTGAGGTCAGGACTTTCATAAAATTTAAAAGAATAGTCAAATCCTTAAAATTTTTCATCCTAGTTGTCTTCTTTTCACTTCTCATATGAGTTTTTTTTTTTTCTGAAGACATAGCCTTTAAAAGAGGGTATTTGTTTAAAAATAACAAGACTCAAATGCAACAGTGCATAAAATACCATAATTAATACCCACTATTTCCTCTGAAGCCCTGTTGCTAATAGGCATCAAATATTTTTTCCTGGATGAATTGGGAGAAATCTGTTGTCTATTTCCTTTGTAGAAGACCTCATAGCCCTTTTTGTCCAAACTTAGACTTTCATAGGCAGAAAACATTGTTAAAGAAACAGATCAAAACTCTGTTAAAGAAAAGGTCTATCGTCATTCATAGAGTAACACTGACTGGGTAAAAATAAATGTTGCTCATTTGACAAACTCTTGAGCCTTTAAAAACCTCACCATCACAGGAGATGCTCACACTGGCATTTGACAGTTTCTGAACCAGTTTCCATCATAACCAAGTAGGTCTGTGAGAGTCTGAGGATATGCATGTAAAAGCCACACTCCCACCATCTTGAAAGATGGAACGCAACCCCAATGACAATCTTCTCCACTAAAGCCGATGACCAGGCACACCGATTTTTGGATTTCCTTTGGCACTTGGTGAGATTTATGAGCGTTGCTGGATATAATGCTTGGTGTTCAGGTATGGAGTTGTCAGCTTGGTGAATAACACAGTTTCATTGCAAGACAATAAAAGATAATAAGCTACCATAAATGGTTGGTCATTGAGAACCTGATTTTTATTTTCCAAAAATTGGATCAGGTAGAATAGGTATCTGACCATCAATTCTTCAAATCAAAAACACATAGTTTGAAATATTGCTTTCATCTCCCTTGAACTCTTCCTTCACGTCTATCATCCCCCTCACAATCTATATTTCTATCTTCCACGGGCACCTCAAATTTGAAATAGCTTAAACTTAACTTCTCTTCCAAGCTGTTCTTTGTTGTAGTCATTTAATTAATTCACTAAATGGCTCATAACCATTGCTACAAAATGAATTCCCATTCCCATGTAGAGTGACCATAGGTGCTAGAAAATACCGTAAAAAAATCTCATATTTTTGGCTGCTTAAAATTTCATCATGTAAACATCGTTTATATTAGAAATTTAATATCTCTATAAAGATAGCAAATCAAATTATATGTCATTGATAATCTACAATGGCACTGTAAAGGGTGTGTGTGTGTGTGTGTGTGTGTGTGTGATTATATTTTGGGAGAAGGTAAGGAATCAAGAAGATCCTAATAGTGAATTTTTCTACAATTCTCCCTGCCACAAAGGCTTTGTGCTTTCTACCTTAGAAGAGCTATCCAGATCAGTACTCCTCACTCCTCTCTTCATTAAAAATGACAATACTTAAACCCAGTCCTTAAAATTTCTGATTTTGGTGAATTGGGATGGGACATTTTCATTAACATTATTTTGTAAACTTTCCAGATAATCCTATTCGGTGTTCAAGGAAAGCCACTGCTCCAAATCCTCCATTTGCCTGCCTCCATCATCACCTTCTGGCTGCTTCTCGCTTTTGGGTACAGCCACTTTTTCTTCCGTTCATGCGAGAAATGTTCTCCTAGAGTCATTTGTTCCTCTGCATGCTGAAGTGTGAGGCTGATCGCTACTGTATAGATCTCCTCTAGGTTTCAGAGTTTATGGCATATGATTAAACCAGACAGCTTTGTGTTCACTTGTCAGCACCCTAATATAAGAGGATGCACTTGAACCCTGGACACTCAGGCATGAGTATCCCTCTGAACATTAGCACAGAGACCAGAAGAAGTTAGTTCTATGCAGTTGCTTTGATGCTAGGGCCTCTGAATCTGCTCAGTGTCTTCCTCCCATCTCCACACTGAAACATTCACATCTATGCTTATCTTTCACTGGATTAATAGCTTCATAGTGCTCAGCTATGGCCCTTTATGGATCCAAGAATTCGCATTCAGAATACTTAAAATGATCGCTTCCAAGGATTAATGTTTCCAATTTGTTCAAACGCAATAGAATAATGATTAAACATGACCACTGAATTTGAGCCTAGACTTTAAAATCTAGTTCTGTTTTTCAACAGTGGCAAGACAATAGGCAAATTAGGTAATGTCTCTTTTATTTATTTCTTAAGCAAGGGCAAGAACACAACATTCAACTCTGAAGATATTCTTGGCAAATAGAAATTATAATGATGGTAGCTGCTCACACAAGTAATTTTTGAGAAGTGTGAACAGGTCCTAAGTAGACATAACTGGAGTGCAGAACTACTAGTGGATATCAGGGCAACCAAAACATGTCTATCCTGATATCATCTCGTGTCTGTGTCGATGTGCATCTAGGTAATTGTTATATAAATGTTACAGAGTCTGCCTGAAGAAATACATACAGAAAATTAAGTTGAGAAAAAGGAATTGTTAACTGAACAGCAAGAGCATGAAAAAGATCACTGAGAACCAAGAACAGAGGGTTAGATTTCAATGCAGAGGCCCACCTGCTTCTCTTGCGTGGCTGAGCACGGCTTAGAAACAATCCTGATTTCTTGCTCTGGAGAAGGTTGACAACTACTGGTCCCTGAGCAGTGCTACTGTGTGGTTAAGCAAGTCTCCTTTACTCTGCTGCCCTCAGTAACAGAAAAAAGTCTAGGGATTCTGTTTTGGGAGCTCATATTGTCTCCTGATCGGTAAGACCTCCCCCTAGTCACCATGCCCTCCTGCTTCCGGAATGCTGTTCCAAGGAGCTTACACAACAGAATAGGAGCACAGAATCCCGAGTGACTTTATTCACAGTGGGAACCACGTAACAGCTTGCATTTGTCACCTGTACCCTGTTTTACATAGACAAGTCATAACATTGGCTCCAGAATGGAACACAAGTTAACTCTAAGCTTGTTTTTGGCAGGCAAATGAGAATGGAAAAAAAAAAAAAAAGCATCTACACTTGCCTTATGGAATGTAAATCCCTCACTGCTGGGCACAAATTTACTTCAGATTGTCGTATTTGTAAAGAAAAATGGATTTAAGATACTCATCAGAAACATGCATGTCATTCTCAATTTTTAAATGGTCCATTGAACCACCTAATTAAATGAATTCTGATTTCTCAATATATACTTTTCTCTACAACTTGTATAATGTAGGCTTGTATAAAGTAGGTTCATACTACTGTGTAGTTTTTTTGTTTTTTTCCCTTCAATTCCTGTAGTATTAGTCTGAATGTGCTTTTCTGAGCTGACTGCAGACTGTTCCAGTGAAGACACAGAGCAAGGCTGAGAAACTGCAGAGCAGCTGGGCAGAAGGGGCACTGAGAAGGAGCCCTGAGTGGCAGGGGCTGCCTGTAATGGGGCCACTTGCTCAGTGTGGGCCGCTTGTCCTACTTTCTGCCTCACCCAATCCAGCTTATGCAACCAGGTAATAAGCAGGCTGGAGGTGAAAATCAGATACTACTTATCAACTGAGATTTCCACCACAAATAAATAATAAAATTAAAAGAAATAACCTCCCCTGTATAGATTGAACAGCTCATTTATAGGGAATCAGATTCATAGACTATTAGGCTTGCATACACAACTATTACAGTCAATTATTCAGTCAACGCCATGGAGAAAGGTTACACAATTGAAGGATGAAAATTTTCTTACCATTTGTATTTTTTTAACACAAGAAATAGCTACCTAAATATCAAGAAGTAATCACCTTGCATTTAATATGAAAGATGAAAGCAAAACATATATTCATTACAGCTATTGAAGTAAAACATCAATAATTCTCTGAACAAGCAGTGAGTCCAAATTAAATTAAAAGGCAATCACGAGAGACAGTGTGGGAGCCATAGATCACTGAACAGGGAGGTCAGTGAGCTCTCAAAGCCTCAGGAGATGACCGGCCCTGAAAAACACATATTGCCTCTCCTGTCCTTTGCCTGGCACATATGCATGAGTTTAAAGAAATTCAGTTCCTCAATCTTTAAGAATCAGGCAACGATTTGGCTGAAATCCAGATGTGACTTCTAGGGTTAGGAAAACCTTGTGTCTTCTAACATCTTCCCAGTCATGGCTGCACACAGAAAACCCAGGGTTAGGTCCCGAGTCCTATTAAAAAAACAAAATCCCTTCCCAAGCCATTCAATCTTCAGAGAAACTTAGTCAAATGTGATTTCAGATGAGGAAAATAGAGGAAGTCCCCATCTTCACCCAAACCTGCTTCCTTATGTCTAGCTACAACCATTCATGAGCAAACAAAGACCAACAGCACAAGCAAAACCTTAAAATATGCCCCTCGCACTATGGAAAATGGAGGCTATGAGAAATCAATTCACCGCTTCCATTGCTATGCCTTCTTCCTTTTGGAGTCCCAAGGTCTAAATAACTGCATAAAACAAATCAAGGGAAAATAGGGCCCAGCTGCCTGTAGCCTTTGTTGGTGAATAGGGCTCTAAGTCAGTCACTCAGCTGTTTTATTACTTGTCTTTAAGGCTGATGAGTCCAGAGCAGACCTGCATCACTGAATTCTCAATAAAGGGTTAGTGCTTGTCCTGCAGAATAATAAGAACTGCTAATGACACCAATTAAGAGCTGTAAATGTCATTTATACTTGTTTGTTATTTTTCAAATCAATAAGGCTGGAAAGACACAGCAGCCTGAGATAATTTAGATTGGAACAGTTTGTGAGGACATTTTAATGGATATAGTACAATTGGGCTTTTTGTTCTTTCTCATTTTGGAGAAATTGTGTACCTCATTGGGTCAATTCTTATATTTATTTAAAGCAGGACTTATGCTCCAAATAATTAAGTTTAAAGGCAAATATTTAGGACAATAAAAAGAGGGACAAATACATACATTTTAAAATCTGTTTATTAAATGCTTTGTTTGAAAGTGCACCCATTTTATCTGGAAAGTATCATTAGATGGACTAAGAATAATTTAATAAAAAATAAATTCATAAAAAAAGAAAAATACAGTAGTCCAGACTAGAGAAGTATATTTTAATGCTGTAAGAGTTGCAGGAAAAACATGCTTTAAAAAAATTTTTACTCTTGCTAAGTTAATAATTGATTTGTAATCGGCTCATTCATAAAATTGTACAAACTATAATATATATATAAGATGGTTAAGATAGATACACTACCATTTTTACTTAGTTCATTGAAGAGTAAGGTTTGTGCCAATAAGGTTTGGACAATTGAATGCTAATGTCTGGTGTCCTGAATAACTAACTTAAAGATAGTAATACGTAATGTATTAACCATTGTTACCCTCCTATTATGTTGGTTTGAAAATTTGTTCTTCTTTTGATTTGTTTTGTTTTTTTTCTTCTCTTTAAAAAAAAACAAAACAAAAAAAAAACAATGTGTTTGTTTGTTTTGATGGAATAGGAGGCAATTGGTCAGAACTCTAGAGATACTCTTTAGTTTTAAAAGTGGCACATTTTTCACTAGGATCCTATTCTAGCAAGAGAAAACTGTTAAACATTTCACCAACATGATCGTAATCAGGGGAGGACAACTCATTTCCCGTGAAATCACAAAGTTGTACCTATTATAACAAAAAAAATTCTTACCATAGAGTTTGAGAATAAACTACTGTGCTAACTTCTGGGTATTTTATGAATGCATCCTTAAGCTTTTCTTTTATTATTTGGAATACTGATAGAGATTACTAGTAGCAAAGAAAACGTAAATGTGCCTGTCCTGGCCGCCAAACTGTCTACTTATTCCTCCCTGAGTAGGTTTCCTACTTTGTTTGAAAATATAGACATAAGTGGTTAACTTTTTTTGAAGATTCATTTTCCATTAATTTGAATAGGAGAGTAAACTCTTCGTGTAAGAAAAATATTCTTAAAATATAATTTTGCAAATTACCATTTAAATAAATAATCAATGATCATTTTGTTGAAATGCCTGACAATGAAATAGTTTAAAACATTTGACTTACTCAAATTATTGTGGCTACCTAGTAATCATTGTTTGATTACTTATATTAAGCATAATTATGGAGCTAAGAAGGAGTAATTTAAAAGGATTTAAACATTAAGTTAACAAATTTTTAAATACATGCATTAATGAAGTAGGGAAAGCTAAGGAGTATAGCAAATACATTCTACCCATATATCTTTTCCTGTTTATTTATTGATATACATATTGCTGTCCTTTTTTTGAGTGTTAGAAATATGATGCCATAGAAAAGAGAAATTATTTTAAAGCCAGAAACATATTTAAATGTCTGTGGCCAAAACTGTTTAATACAAATTTGATGCAAGGCTTGATCTCTCCAGAATTCTCAAACTGCTTAGATATACATATAAATTCTCTCAAACTTACCTTCCTCACATAGTTGTAACATTCCATTGTTTTGCCAACTTTCTTGTTCAGTCAAACTTATCTACTCATTTTCATTAAAATATTTCTCACACTCTCTTATGTATTATTGCCTCCGGAATGTCTGATGTATCCTGTCCCCATCAATGAAAATTCCATCCTCAAGGGACAATACATAATTCAGCAACTCCGTTTGGCATTATCTGATCAACCAGCTTGGAAAAAGTGTTGTCTCATTCATTCACCAGTTCATTCATTTATTCAAAACATATTTATTGAAGTTCTGCTATATGTGAGGCATTCTGGTGGGCCCTGCCTTTCCACACCAAACATTATTTCAATTTTTAAACCAGTCATACGACACTCACATTTTGCCTGATATTACAGCTATTTATGTCTGGGTTTTCTCTCAACACAATACAGTAAGTTCCTTGATGGCTGAGAACTTATTTCAGTGACCTCTGAATTTTCTACACTGCATATCAGGGCCCATTTCACAGAATCAATGAATGATAGGCAGTGATTGGGCAATTTAGATAAGCCTCTCTGTTGATTTTCATGTTGCTTTTTACCCACTATTTATCTACATATTGTGCAAAAATGTTACCCAAAGTACTTTCTTCTTGAATTCAATTTCATTCTGTCAAAGGTGAATCAGGATGTTTTAATCAAGTAACTGAATCCAGAAAATCTGGTATTGCAATGTGGGTTACTTTTTTTTTTTTTAATACAGGTGTATACTCAATGAGTGACTTGTTTCTATTGCTGGCAATGACAGGGCTGGATGCAAAGCTTTCTAAAATGGTGAGCTCTACAGCAACCTAAATTCAATCCCCAGGGGCAAGGGATATGGTGGTGTATGACACTAACTAAATGCTCAAGGCCATGCAGAACTGGGTAGATAAAGGGGCCAAATTGGGCTGACTGTACTTCTTACCACATGGTTTCCTCTCAATACCTCTTTTTCCTCCTCATTAATTCCCACTTCTTTCTCTGCCTGAGGCTCCCTGAACTTACTCTTTCTCCCTCCATAAAATATCTACCAGAAAGCATCACAAAAATTCTCTTGTTACAAGAATGGACTTTATTTCAAGCACAAAAGGAAATTATCTCCAGAGATTCATCATATACATGGAATACTAGGTCCAGAATTGAAATTAAACTAATTAAGGACCTTCCTTTTAGTCACCCTGTGAATAGGTCATTGTGGCTGAGGGACTTGGGCTCAATAGACATCCGTTTGATGATTGCATTCACTCCCTAGTTTTCTAAAGTTTAGGTGCTTTCTTCCGTTACTGACAAAGGATCCAATAAGGCATGATGACCTCAATGGAAGAAATGGACATCCACTGCTCATATTATTTTCCCTTTAGAAAGAAATTTCCAATTGTTTCCCCATATATGGGGAGTCAGAGGTCACTAGTAAACAATATTCTCTGTTCGGAGAGGATTTATGTGAGTGTTCCCTTTCAGTTATCTAATGTAGGTCAAAGAGTCTCACATTTCCTGAAGGAAAGGCCTCTTCAGGGTCAGGGAGCTCATAAAACTGTGCACCAGGCCAGACTAGGGAGGACTGGCGAGGGCCAGAGACAGCAGCTGGCACGAGACCACAAGGCTCATCTCTAAGGGAGAGGCGCTCATTGTCTAACAGGAACTTGGAATCAGGGCTGCCAGATTGTCACGGGAACTCAGAACACTGACTTTTTGTGTAAAGTCTACCAATTTTCTCTTGTTGGCTTAAAAGGTATTAATATGCTAATAAAGATAAACAAGATGTATCTGTGGGTCTTTGCCAGTTGCAGACCACTAACGTGCAACTTGTGTTTATAAAGCAAACACATGATATGAGGCTGTCCGCTGTACAGGCATGGGCCCTACCCGCATTTCTCCTGAGATGGGCAATCATCACCAAACCCACCCCACAGGGATCACTTGACACCGCCCCAGGTCAGTTTCATTGCATGTGAAAAAAGGCAAATGCCTTTTTTAATGAAAAAAAAAAAAAAAACTTCAATTAATGCCTCTGATCTTTTGATGTTTTTTATTAGATAAAAATTCTATCACTTCAACAAAAAATTGGTAACCTTTACCTGGTTTCTAGTGCTTAATTGTAAACACCATCTTTGTCCATTCTTTATTTAAGCGTTAAAAAATAGTAAGGTTTTCAATTGCCATTTTTGACTGCAACTACGAATTTGCTTCTGCATGAGGCTTGCCTATCCTAGCTAAATACTCAGTGACTTTTTTCTTGTTCTAATGCCTTTAATTAGATTTATAGACTCTTTACAGTGTTTTATGTTGATGAGGGACTTAGAATACATCACACACTAATAAAATATCCCCACTACCCAACTTGTGCTTTTGCATGTTTTATTTCAGTGAATAATGAGTCTTAAATAATGTTCTGAACATGTTGTCGAGGAAGTTCTAAAGAAATATGGACTAAAGATCCATCAGGAAGCATTAATAAACATATAACCATGTGGAATTGGTGACCAAGAGAAAGTGATTCATTGGGCTATAAACCATTAAAGAATTTGAGTTGCGAATGCCTGCTACAAATAAAAATGTATTTAGAAAACAACAGTTATACATTCTCATTTTTTAATTTCCTTTCCGTGACTTTTAGCTTGTGTAAATGTTTTAAAATTGAAGGTAATCAGTGTATAACATTCTCAATCCTAGGGTAAAGAAATTTACTCTGCATAGTTTCCTTTTCACATGACACAGCCATTTTCATGGTTATAGCTAATTAGCTTCCTTTAGACATTAGATACGGAGGATGTTTAAGCAACGTAAACTAGCTGTCATCCAGCGGCATCATAATCAAAATGGCATAAAATTTGCCATAAAACCTGCAGCTAATAACATTTATAAGGCACCTTATTACATAAGGATATTGGAGAAGCCAGACACTGTATATCACGATGCTTCCCCAGGGATCTGGTTAATTTTCCTAATGACTGTGTATGGGTTTACTTTAGGAGCTTTTATGCACCTGCCTGAGTACAGGGCTAACCCAGCCAGCCAAACAAGGACTGAGGGGGAGTGAGGGCCACACTGGATCTGCCTGAAGTGATTCAGCAATCTGACCACGGCTACCATTCACCAGCTTAGCCCCTCACCTTTCCATGGGCATACTAATTTTATGACTATGTGTTTATTTGCAGATACACTTTTCTCCACCTGAGACGGTTAAAGCATTTCTTCTCTTTGCCCTATGTTTATACCTTTTTGCTTCTACTCATCCTTCAAAGATAACCTCAAACCATGCTTCTCCCTGGGAATTTTTCAGATGATTCTAACTCACATCATTTTTTTTTTCTTTTTAACTATTAGTTGCTTTTATCTGCCTTGTACAATAGGTGTGTATCTCTGCCTATATTTACGTATTTTAAAAATTGACTACATATTAACAACTCGTATACAAAGCTTGCCTTTGGTGGTTTATGGCATCACCAAACCATGGACAGTCACCCTTAAAAGTACATTAGGGCCTCATGTTTGAACACTCTATGGTATTCCAGCCATCTTACTTGGGATTTTGTTTCCCCTCACAGTATAAAAGAGTCAGTAGCAGCATGTTACCACTTTGGCTTGCTGTCCACAGTCTGGCCAACACTTCAATTTATTCACAGGATTTCTGATGTGACAACCTACCTTCTGCCATTCCACAGTGCTAAGATCTATTTTATGAGATGTTTCTATTGCTTTGAATAGATCTTCTGAATCATGACTCCAATAGTCATTCGTTACTAAGTTCACTTGCTACCTAGTAGACTGCTATCAATGCCATGTAGCTATTTCCCATGTAACAGCATGAAAATCAAATAGATTTTGCTTGGTGAAGAATTCTCTATTTCTCCTTTGCCTTGGGAATGCCCCTCTGAAGAGGACAGTCGACCTTATTATTTGAATCATCTTCCCTATTCCTATTCAAGAGAGACCTTGAATAACCAATAACTAAGATCTTGTCAACTATGATAATCAGTTTAGCTAATTTCCTAAAATGACATTGAAGTTTTATGTGATAGTTTAATGGTTTGCTGATTATACCATATACAAGCTTGACTTTTTAAACCATTCTTCTTACGCAGAATGACACTGTCATAATTCTGTATCAAAACTTATTGCCTTCTTTACTCCTTAGCATGTGGTAATTCTCATATATTCATTCATGATTATCTTTCCCACGCATCTTGTATTCAGTATGATTCTAGTGCAATGAAGACATTCTTCTTTCATCTCATCTGGTTATATACCAATGGAAGAAGCACCTCAGTTGTTCTCTATTCTATAGGATGTGCACCAAATCCATCCTAATGCTTTTTCTTATGGTGATTTCTTTTTCCTCTAAATTTGATGCTATACATCATTGAATCCCACTTTTATAGCTGGATTTTTCCCCAATCTTCTAGTTCTCTCCTTCTTCTTGACCTTTGAAGTAAAGGACCCTTCTACCAACCAGTTTTCCATGCTTGATTCTGTAGCAAATTCCTGTGAATTTCCAACTTTATAGCCTGGCTAAATATGATCACTCTTCTTTATTTTTATTTTAAAGAGAAAAAAAAATTTCAAAACAAGATAATAGGAGGGCAACAATGGTTAATACATTGTGTATTGGTATCGTTAGTTACTCAGAGTACAAGATATAGGCATTTAATTGTCTAAACAATATTACCACAAAACTTTCTTTTCAATGAACTAAGAGAAATTAGTAGTATAACTAATTTTTTTTTTTTTTTTGTGGGTACCGGGGGGTCGACCTCAGGACCTCGCGCGCCAGCAGGCGCCCGTGCCGCTGAGCGATATCACCGGCCCCTTTTTTGTATGTGGGTTCCGGGAGTCGAACTCGGGCTCTCGCGCTTGCAAGGCAGGCGCTTAAACCACTGAGCCATCTCACCGGCCCGTAGTATAACTATTTTAACTATCATATATATATATATATATATATATATATATATATATATATATATTTTTTTTTTTTTTTTTTTTTGCTTTTCCCTTCCTTCTTTTCTCCATTCCCCTGTCCCTGTTTCTCTTTCCTTTTGAAGTTTCTTCCCATTTTACAATTTCTATTGTATATTTTGGATCTTCTTTACTCTTTCAGCTTCTCACACTAAGGAGACAATACGATGTTTACACATACGTGTCTGATTTATTTCACTTGAGTATAGTCTCAAGTTGCATTCATGTACCTATAAAAGTCTCCAGTTTATCCTTCTTTATGGCTGACTAGTACTCCATTGTATAAAAAGACCACGTGTTTTTTATCCATTCCTCAGCTGATGGGCACTTGGGTTGTTTCCAAGATCTAGCTATTACAATTTGTGCTGCTATAAACATGGGTGCACATATATCGCTGTGGTACGATGTTTTTGATTCTTTTGGGAAGATACCCAGAAAGGGAATAGCTGGGTCAACTGGGATCTCCAATCCTAGTTTTTGGAGGACTCTCCATACTGATTTCCACAGTGGTTGTACCAGTCGACACTCCCACCAAAAATGGAGAAGGGTTCTGTTTTCCTCACAGCTCCACCCACATTTGTTACTGATTAATTTCTTGATGATAGCCATTCTTTCTGGGGTGAAATGGAATCTCAGTGTTGTTTTAATTCGCATCTCTTGCTTCTTGAAATCCTTCTGTTCTCTTGGTCCCCAGACCTGGACAACTGCCTCCCAAAACTTTTGCTTTTCTTTTTTTGATATGACTCACAATATTACACTTATCCATTCCATACTCTTCTTTATGTTTAAGGCAATAGATATTGTACTATTTTCCCAATAATAATAATACTTATTATTATGTGTAATATAAATATACCTAAATTAATAAGCAATTTAACATCATATGCTGAAATGATACTGCAAAATAATATGACTATAAGACTGGAAAATTGTAGTGTGCACAAATTAATTGGTGATGATTCAGCTTATTATATGTCAAAAATATACTTGCAGCATCTTCAATGTGTCTACAATATGTAGTAAGCAACTTTATGTGTTGTCTGTTTTAGATTATTATAGTGAAATAAATTGACAAAGTCAAGATGAGATTGTGCTACAATATAGCTAGCAACCATCTATAACATCTTCATAAAAGCTTAAATCTTCTCATGGTGTCGCTGGATATGAATTAGCCATTATAGTTTTGAGAATTAGGGAGTCACAGGATAATAAAGATGACTTGTAGAAGGGAAGTGATCTCTTCATCTTAAAAAGCTAGCACAGTCCTTATATCTGGAAAACATAAACAAAATTATAGCTACTATGGACATTTTAGGAAAAATTTTTGCCTACTTCAAACTAAATTTAAATGTGACTGACAGAGTCATACAAATAAGTGGAACCCGAAGGATGATAATGGATGGCACAGATGGTAATAGTTTAGGACAAATTCAAAACAGGATGAAAAGATGCCTACCAAGGCTAGGGTGCACTAGTTTAAACATTAAGGTCAATATAGCTTTACCTGGTAATGTGTCACTGAGGAGAGAAAGTGGTGAGGAAGTCACCCATGCAGATCTCCAGAGAAAACATGTCTTGGGAACAGAAAACAGATGGAGAAAGAGAAATATTTTACTCTTGCCACTTAATATCATGGATCTTGATGGGGTTAAAAGTTGTATCAGTCAGTATAGTTATCTGTATTTTCTCTTCCTTTTTCTCTAGGGGTCAGAGTGAGTGGGATTTGGATTTCACTAAGTTTAGCATCTTGCCAAATGTAAGTAAATAAAAAGAATATAAATAAAAAGAAAATCAAGAAATTTGAAAGTGAAAAAGGAAGTGATAGTGATGATGAATCTGAACAAAGTAGGGAGGGAGATACAGAAGGGATACTGGGAAGGTGATACAACCAACTAATTATAGATCCGTGTGAGGTCAAAGAATTAATCAGTCCAAAGTTTAAAATGTAATCCAGAAAGCTGGGTGATGGCCACAAGAAAAATGGTACTTTAAAGAAAAGCTGTAAAAAGAGGGTTTATGTTGACAATACCCTTGGTGTAACTATGTCTGCAGTAGCAAAGGTAAGTGATGTTCAAGACCATTGAAGAAGGACTGTAAATGCCAGTAAACAGGTCAGAGATGTTACTCACATGGAAATGAAAGTTACAGCACAGGATGAAATGAAAGAATTGGATAGAATGAGAATGAACCAGTAGCTAAAATATTCAAAGAATAAAGCAGAATTATTTTAGATGGCAACACTAAAAATGAGGAAAAGATTCTTTCATTTGAGATCACGAGATAAGGAAGAAGAAAAAGTCAATTACAGAAGAGAGAAAGAGGAGGATACCCAGCCATGCCATCAGGCTCAGTGATACCTGTGTGAAGGAGAAGCTAGTCATGCTTTGGGAGAACTACTGAAGAATCAGTATCCTTGGGCAAAGTTAGGTTCATTTTAAACAGTGAATCTCTCTTATGAGACCCAGTGGCTTGTTTGTTATAGTTAACATTTTATATTGCCCCTTTAAATAAGAATAAATGTCATAGATAATTTAGCATATATATATACTATAACTAAAAATGTATATGTCATAAAGGAAGAAATAAAAGTAACTATTAAAGAAGAAAAACCCTTACATGTTGAATTATTTCAATACATAATTGTTCATTCGTAGTGATCCTACAAGGCATGATGATATTTTGTTGGAGTCACAAGGGAAGGATAAGGGTATATTTTTTGGAAACTTCAAATACCACTTGCAATGCATCTAGCAGTAAATTAATTATTAAGATAATGACCACTATTGATAAATTTCTAATTAAAACAAAGTATTATATAGTCTTGATTTTCACAAGAGCTGCAGTTTGAAATATTTTTATTTTTATTTTTATTTAATTTTTATTTTTTGTGGGTACCCGGGGGTCGACCTCAGGACCTTGCGTGCCAACAGGAACCCTTGCCGCTGAGCGATATCACCGGCCCCTTTTTCGTATGTGGGATCCGGGAGTCGAACTCAGGCCCTTGCGCTTGCAAGGCAGGCGCTTATGCCGCTGAGCCATCTCACTGGCCCTGGAATATTTTTAAACATTTGATTATGAGGAAAAATGTTTTGAATTTACAAGATAGACTGGAGACATTTTTATCTTCAGATGATAAGAATAAACTAGCTTCTCACTTACGTGAATAACCAGTGAAACATATGAAAATAACATGGAATGCAAATAAATCTTTCCAATCCTTCCTTCATTTGTCACATGCCCAAATCCCAATCATCATATTTACCAAAAATATCTGCATCCATTTTTGAAATGCACCCATGTTGCCATAGATAAGAATGAGAATATTAATATTCATTTAAATTTATCATAAAAAAGAGGAGCTTAAAGAAAATTTGAGATATAAATTAAAATTTGAAGTTATGATCAGGAGAATTCTCAAAGTGATTAAAACAGGACATATTGGACAAAAGCCAAATTTGAATGTACATAAGTTTTTGTGAGTTAAAATTGCCCATCATTTCTTATGATTCAAAATAGATGTATCTATTTTCTATCCACAGCCATACTCTAAAATACCCAAATTTAAGAAAGAGGAAAAGGGCTCAAAGAATACTACAACTTGTTAGTTTTGTATAATACCAAGAATTCAGAAATTCATTGGAGTAATTTGTGTACCTGAATTCCAGCCGAGTTTATCATCTACTTAATATGTTGTCCCTATATGACCTTAATGTATATGAACGTGTGAGGGTACACATTTGCACACCTGCATGTTAATCATAGGCTTCATCTGGAGGAAGCTGAATATTTGTGATGAGAAATGTTTGTTTGTAAAAGAAAAGACTAAAACTAGAGTTTACATTTATGTATGCAACCCACTAATGAGAAAGACAGAAATTGTTGCTGGCCAAATGAAGGATGATGGTTGGAGATAATAGTAATGAGGAAAATCAAACCTGAGTGATTGACTTACTGTAGTTTTAAATACTATTTTCAACAACAAAAAAAGCTGAAATAGTACATTGTTATTCACAGCTGGAACAAAACAAATAACCCCTCATTCTATCAACATTTATCACAGCATTTATTGTCAAAGACTTCTCAGTCTGTAAAATAAATACAACCTAGTTCTATCTATGTACATATATATACACACATACGTATCCACATGCTTCAGTATACACACAGACATTTGTGTGCATAGATGAGCATAGTTTGGTTTCTTTCATCAAACATTTCTGAATTTTTTCAGATATTCAGACCGCTCGTCTTTTCTTTTTATAGAAATTTAATGTAAAGAAAAAATAATCTGTGCTTTTTTTTATTCATTTACACATCAATCATCTGTGTTGTTTAATATGAGCTATTTGATATTCAAGAGCCCTTGGGCCCTTTCAAACATGCATTGGAATATCTTTTCTTTTCTACCCTAATATAAGAAGTAGCGTTTTGCCAAAGGCAAGCCATAGCAAATGCCAAGGGTACAGTGCTACTTTACTCTAAACTTGTGAATTTTGACTAATGTTTAAATTGAGGGAAAGAGAGCATTTGGGGACTTGTGTGTGCATGTTTGGGCACCTCTGTCTTTGACAGTCATTTACCAATTTTTACTTCCAACTAGGATGATCCCAGAGCAAATACAGTATTAGCATGTTTCCATCTTCCTCCTCTCTTCGTACTTTGTTCTCTTCATTATTCTACTCGTTTTCCTTTCCTACTGTTTCCCCTATTCATTCGTTCTTTTTATAATTTGAAAAGAGCCACTGGATTTAATTGGCATTTTCTTTCAAGATAAATTTTACATGTTGTAAAATGAAAAACAGCAGTCTTAGAATTATGGAACCTTGACTTTTCGTTTGGTTCATAAATTTTGTATTAAATTCTATCCTCATAATGATCTACCGTTAGTTAGTTCTAGAGATATGAGGTTCACTGACACTAAAGTGGATAGCACTCATAGCTATACATGCTCTTGAGGGAAATGTCCAAGATTTGTGGGAATAAATGAAATGTACAGGTCTATATATTTTGGGGATACTCTTTAAGGAAAAGATTCAAAACTATAAATACAAAATTAAGTATAAATGTTAATCTTTAAAATGAAAAGGGAAAGCACATTATACAATTTAAAACTCTTAAAATCCAGTAAAAATGTACACTTTTATTTATTATAATAAGTTTATTTATTGACTGCCTGACACTACTGTCAATCCATTTTCCAAAAGCTTTTTGACTACTGGCCCTTTGATGACCTACCAATGTGACAATGAATTCGTAACATCATTGTACTGTGGAATAAGTAAGAAGATAATGCAATCTCTCCTTTACCAAGTTTGAAGGAAATGTGTATTTAATCATTTATGGTTCATTACATTTTTTTTCAGCAACTTAACTTGTCAGCATGTCATGTAAATTGTTAAGATTGTCATCAAATTTGGAAAGAAAAACCTCTGAAGGTTTTTAAAAATATATACAAACTGTAATCAATCAGAGCTTTTAAAATATGTTCGTATATGTGCAGTGACAATCATAAAACCTCTTTCAATTTTCTGATACATATTGAACAATTTGTACTAAATGTCCTCTTGTTAGAAGCCTCTTAAGTGTTTATATTATCTTTACCTGTGTTTGTACTTTGTGTTATTAATGACAAGAAGTGTATTATGTGAAAGGAATGTGCATGTTACACAGAGCAGACCATGGAAAAGTCATGGCCTAAGAAAGACATGAACAGTTTGAGCCAAGTGCAATGCAGATTACCAAAGGATGAAGAGATGAAAAATAAGCTCCGGTGGGAGGATTGAAGGGAGAGTAAATGCTGAAGAGTGCTGCATGAATATCAAGTTTTCAAAGTAAGGGAGTGACAACATTTTAATAAGCTATTATGCACATACAGTGTAACTTTATCATCGCTGTCATTTGCTTTCCACAATTCTAACTCTTAATCTATTCTAGGGAACCCAGCTAGGACTAATTTAACAATTCACAGCTGTGACTGTGCGTCACATAATTAGAACTACTAAATTCATACTAAATATGTGTGCAAACTAATGTCCCCTTAACCAAATTTCAGAAATGCTTGCTGCCACTCTAAGGCCATCTCACACAAACACTAACTTGACAGAAAAATTAGAGCAGGAGAAATTGTTCTTAATGTATTTAGTTAAAAAGAGCCTCCTGTGTACATGTTATGAAAGTTAGTGACCATGTGAAGATTCTGTGATGGTTCCCACATCTTGGACAATTCAGATAAAGGGCACTGAGAAGTGAAGTTTCATTGGCTTGACATTAATATGCTTTTGTCCTTCCCTCCGGTTTGGCACTCAGAACTTGCTGCATTAGTCTTCCGCACATCTCAACACAGCTGCATATTTTTGTTCGTGTGCCTCCCTTCCCAGGGAAACCCCTCAGCTTAGGTTCACCTTCAGGTGCATAATGTGCCTGTTCTTCTCTGGGCCTCCAGCTTGCTGTTTCACCTTAAACAGAAAATCTGTTAAAAATCACATCTTGTCAATTATAGGGGGTGCAGTGTGCTCTCATATAGAGCTAGTGGAAGTGTAAATTGGTACAATCATTAAGGTAAATCAATTGAGTAACAACAATTTAAATGTCAGAATACTTTATGATATATTAACAGCACTTAGTTTCTGCCCCTCCCAAATACATATAGGTGCAAAGCGAGTCATATATAAAATCCACTCCAGCATTATTTATGGCATTATTACCAGAAGTAATACAAACATTACACACAAATGACTTAAAAATGTGATGCATTCATATTCCATAGCATACTATAGAGAAAAATCAATGGAAAGATTGATAGATATAAAGATTTATAGATTGTCAAGACATATGCTCAGTGAAAAATCAAATGAAACTATCAGAATAATACACACAGTAAATATCTGTATTGTAAATCAAACAGGTGAAGAATACACATAAACATACATGTAAAAAAATAAAGCAGTAACTGATATCTCTGGTGGCCCTGAATAGGGATTAGTATTTAAAGAAAACATTTGCATTTGGGGTAGTTTTTTAAAATTTATTGTTTTAAACGGAGACACATATTACTATCATATTACTTATATTACTTGGTAACTAGTAATACCTAAACCAAAATTGTATTAAGTAACAGAAATGAAGATGTTGCATTGCTATGCTCTGTTTATAAACACACACACACACACACACACACACACACACACACACATGCACAAATACACAGAAACAAACCCAGAGGAAATTCTCTATAATTGATTTAGTGAATATGAATTAAAAAAATAAGTTTGGATTTAAAGTACATACACCCAGAACACACACAAACTTTTATTGAAGGATTTAGAGTTATGTGGTTTTATCTCAGGTATAATCAATTGTAAATGTGATAATATTAATTTGGTAAAATCAAAAAATTCCCTGTTGAAGCTTTAGATTGTAAGGAAAACATTTCATTTTGGTTCTTTGAGAAAGAAGAAACTCTAAATGGCTATTTCCAATGATGGGGGTTGGGGTGACCAGAGGAAGAAAGATATTAGGTACAAGTAATGTTGGGGTGACCTCAGCAGCTTCCTCTTTGTGTAACATGCTTTCTTCTACACCATGGGCTAAAATCAACCACAGCCACTTCATAGAAACACCATGAGTTATCTAAACAGCATTACATGAACATTCTCCTAAAAGTATAAAATACTTTACAAATGCCTGGTTTCTTGCCCACAACGTGGTGTTTATCCAATAAACACAAGATTGGTATCTTTTTCCTTACCATGAAAAGTGAGAATTGAACTGGAAAAGAGGGAAATGAAAGCTTAGCTAGTGGTCACTGAGCTCCAAAGTACCTGAGATTGGTGCCATGTACAGAACACGGACCAACGTCGTGTGTTCCACAAACGAGGTCTACTAAATGGTCAGTGCAAGGCAGCATGACTCTAAAAATATATGACATTACCTTTGATTATTATGTTATGTCGTAATCGGAATACCCTGCCCAAGTGCTATTTGTTCCTCTTCAAAGGCAAAAGTCTGACTGGTCAAACAGGAAGAAATATGCATCATGGAACACTTTAACCAAATGGATATTGGACCAGGATGTTAAAATGATTTACTTTTTTTCTCTTTTAACAAAATAATAGCTTCTCTGTTCTTTCCTTTTGCATTTAAGCTTGAAGATGATTTGTGCCAGGCAGAGATGTGAATCTAATACTTTAATGTTGTTTTAACATAGTTCTCATTTTTAATCTGTAGATAATCCTAACATAATAGACTGTGAATCAATATTTCTAAATGAATTTTAATCTTTGATAGCAGGACCATTAACAAACCCCAAATTTATTGAGCCATAAAAGTTAGGCCAAAGCTTTGTCGTGTGGTATCGTCTTATAGTTCCCAATTGAACCACTAGGCTCTGTAGATATGTTGCTTCATACTGCTCAAGTGGCCTCAAAAAAAAAAAAAAAAAAAAAAAAAAAAGCTGTATATTTGTCTCCTCTTTTACTTTTCCTGGGGATAAACACTGAAACAGTAAAAAAGGGGCTAAGGCACCACAGGGGATGCAAAGCAGACAGGCTACACAGCCTACCAGGGAGGCTGTTACCAAGTTACAGTGGCTGTTGAGGGACAACCAGCTGTGCATCCTGAATGAGCTGGTGTAAAGAAGACACTTTTAATACAAGGCAAACATTTTTCCTTGAATATTACCTCATTTCCCTTCAGTTTTTATTAGGATATTTTCAGAACATATCCTCCCACCACCAGATGTACAAACAATGGATATAATAGCAGTTTTGCCCCCTTGGCTTTTTTCAGTAATTGAATTGAATAAAGGCAAGGAAAGTCAAAGCTTCCGAGTTAAGTGTTTCTGGGTGCCTAATCCAACCACAGAGGGTCATGAGCCTGTGTGGAGTCCTCCCTCCTGCTCCTTTTATGGAGTGCCTTGTTTATCACTGTATATTTCTAGATGATCCCCAGCTATCACATCAGCAGGGTATAGACACAATGAACATCTAAACGTATAGACACAGAGATGCACAAAAGGGCAAGAACATCATTTCAGAAGAAGGCCTTGGTATGCTGTTGGCTTTCATATGGGCCTAGAATTTAGTGTGGAGAAAATACTGAAATTTAAAATGTAGCACTTGATATTACTGTGGTCTTTTGTAAAACAGTCCAAACTACTGGAGCGCAAGGAAAATTTCTGGAGACCTTGACTTCCACTTTGTAGTATCCTTAAAATTTATTTTCAAGGTTAACAGTTGTTGAGAATTGTCCTCATTCTACTTATTTGTTTGGAGATTGATAGACTTTTTGCATTGTGGAGAGTGCAGGAATTGAAAAGCAATATAAAAATGTAGGATTTCCACTGGCTTTCCTGATGACCTGAATTGGAAACCATTTTTCAAAGGTCATATGGGTTGTGTGAGGTCAAGCCTGGACCCACACTTACATCTCTGTGTATTAGCAGCCAGATAGATATTTTGAAGAAGGAAGTGATTTGCATCTTCTCCTTATTTCTCCATGGGGATGGATAAACTTAATTTCAAAACCACAGAGCAATTTTGCAAAGTAATAGCTAGGCACAGCATTCCAGCCTGAATGTCCTTGATATCCCTGGCTTGGAAAACTATATTCATGAACTGATCAGCTCCCCAAGAATCAAGCGCTCTTTCTTCCTCTTTCTTCTCAATACTCATCGCTGAGTTGAAGAAGCTGCTCACACACTAGTCTTCTGAAAGTTAGTGGCTACACCTAGATTGCTCAGTATTCCCCCCGATTTTCACACACCTCTGATGTGCAAATGCTTCAGATGAGATATCATACTACCTCTCTTGATGTGACGCTCCTTCTCTGAATGATACTTTATAATCTGCTGGCTATATTTCTTATTTGGGTAATAAGCCAACATATTTTTAATGTCTAAATAAATTTTCACATGTCTTGTACTTTTCTGTGGAAATATAATCTGATTGTCAAAATAAAAACTGAACACTAATTCATAGAACAACAGTAAAAAAAAATCCAAAAACAGAGTATAGAGACAGAAAGTGTGGGGGAGCAAGGGCTTTTGTGACCAAGTTTCTGTTTTTCTCTCAACCTCCTCTCTCATGCTTCACATCATTTGCTAGATCTAAAAGCATAGCTCTCCACTATGTTATCCTAACATTGGTTGCTTTCTTCTGAAGGACACAGTTCAAAGAGGGAATAAACCTGTGTCGGGTCAAGGCCAACTCTGCGTAGAATATTCAGGAATTCCCTGTGTCTCCAAAGACCAGAGCTGACTTTCCTAAACATCTCAGCCTTCAATGGCTCACTCGCCCCTTAGACTTGCTAAACCAGATGCACTGAAGAAAATTTTGTTATACTGAGTGCTAGAGAGGCCCACAGACCCTTTCCAAAAGGCCCTTTAGTAACTGTTGCAATAGGTAGTGATCTGTGACCTGGTCACTCTGGACACAGTTGATGGGACAGTGCTATGGCTTATCGAATAGCCCATGCGGCAACTAGATCTCATAGCACTGCCCATGGCAGCACTGTATGGTGGTTGGTCATGCATTGCACGGTTCAGTCAATTCCTTCTTGCAATGTGTGGATGCAGGACAGAGAGAGAGGGATCTATACAGGAGCATGACACAGAGTCAGAGGGAAAAATAGCAAGCAGATCTCTGAGCAAGAAATCACTGGGTGGAGGAAGGAAAAAAGTGAATGTTACGAGGGGCCGGAGAAGTGATAATAGAAGAAAGAGAAAAAGAAAATCCAAGGACCATAAGGGAGAACATCATTATGAGGGCAACTGGCAACTGTCACTGAGCAGCTACCAGATGCCTTTAATCCGAGTCACATGGGATTCTTTCTACTCTCTAGAGTTAACAGAAAGGAAATGCTAAGAAGCACTTTCATGTGGAGGGGTGATAAGTGAGGTTCCTGGTCTCACACCTGCTAGAATGCTTTATTCTTCTGGCTTCCTCAAATTTTCTGCAGTAAATCCTAATTATCTGAGAAAAATGTGCATGCCAGTGAGGGCCAGTGCATTCTGCAAGACACTTGCCATATATTGGTTTAAAAAGAAAAAAAAAAAAACCTTTCCATTAAAGGATCTGTAACTTTTCCTGTTTCCAAGCCAATTTTAACTGCATCATTTATCATTGCAGTATATTGATTTATTAGAAAGTTTATAAAAATTTAAATATAAAACAAAGCATAAGTAGATTTTGAGGGTGGAGGGAAAGAGTTTGAAGAGATATAGGGGCTCAAATATCAGTCAAAGAACATAGTGTATGTTCAGAATTGAATTTAATGAGTACCAGTATAGTTCATGCAATTTTCTAGTCACTATTCTAAGCACAAATTTACTATATCAAAAATATTAACCCTACAAATTATAATTCATGTAATCATCAAAACAGCCCTATAAGACAGGCATGATTGTCCCTCTTTCATAGATGAAAGAAGTGAAATACAGAGAATTAAAGAAAAATGTCATAGGCCTTGAAGCAAGTAAAGAGAAGGGCATGAACCTTACAATACAGGAGAGCCTCTTGTCCACCACGCAATGCTTCCATTCAAATTTAAATTAAAAAACTTGAAACTTCACACATCATCAAATCTTCATTAAGCATTTTTGGTAGGCTACATGAAATATATGCATGTATGTATGTGTGTATGTGCATACATATGTACGAATATGCATATTTTATATTTATGTATATATTTAGTCCTTAAATCTAAGACATTTACAACCTTGCTCATATGCCAAAATAGGATAATAGTAGGTGAGACTATTACTGTTATTCTACCTTTCTCTGTGTTCAAAGCTATTTATTTAATGCTAACTAGCCTAATGCAATTCTCGTATCTCCTGATATAACAGTAATACTGCAATCCCTCTCTATCTTAATGTCCATACAACCAGGATTAGGGAGACTAGAGACTTGAAATCCATAATAAGAAAAGCCTAGAATTCAAAAATAAATATTTTAAAACTATAGACAGCATCACGTTATTCAGATAAATGAAAGATCATTATAGCCTGATCCATCAAAAAATAGCTTCCAGGAAGAATTCAGATTTGACCTTTTTTAAAATTTCCACACTGATTTATGGATAATATTCCAAAACACTGAAAGGTGAGTTTGGGTTGGGGCTATACTTCCTATAATCGAGCTGGGAATACATCACGACCAAAAAGTTCAGAGACATTCTCGCTTGGTGGAAAACACTAGGACATAAATTTGGATAAATCAGGTGAAGCCCTATTAAAGAAGTCCTGAAAAATAGCATAGGAGTTTGGACTTAATGTGATAAGAAATAAGGCTGTGAAAGTTGTCGAGAGGCAGAGGATATGATAAAAGTAGTGCTTGGGGAAGATTAATCCGTCAACAGTTTGCAGGATGGATGCTACTTTAAAGATTGTATATTGTTATAGTACTTTATGTTTCCTTGGGGGTGTTTTGTATATATTTTTCTCTCCTCTGTTAGATTATAAACTCCTGTAAGGTATAGCCCAAGCTTTCAGCTTACTCTTTCAATTTCCCACAGCATTTAGTCTAGGGCTGGTCTGTTACACTTGATGGTTATAAGTGTAGAAAAGCTAGCAAATGATGGGGCATATTCGAATATTTTAGGCTATTTAGAACAAATCAATAATCTTTTCCCTGGGATGAATTAAAAGGTGTTATTTTTGTGATGCTCTTGCTTTTTTTCCTGAGTCAGAAATTTTGGAACCTTGTGTCCCGTGACATGAGTAGTTATTTAAAAGGAGAGGAAGCTTAACTGGGAAAAGATGAAGAATAAGAGAGGATATTGTCTACATGAGATAGCTTGTTAGGGCACAGAGACTAATGGCAAATGCCCTCTAGTTCCACGTGGGTAGCAGATTGGATATTTTACTAACAATAAAGACTGGCGACTTAAAGATCTATAGAACCAGATAGTACATTCTTGTAACAATATTGTTACAATAACAAAAGCCAAAAGAATTCCCTTTTTAACCCCATTCTTTTCGCATGGTGGGCAGAAGCTTCATGAAGCACTATGTACAGGACTGTGATTCCATGTTGTAGCTCAAATTTATTTTAAATAATGTACGATGTCTTCCATGGTAGAGGGTAAGGCAATGATACCCTGTCTTTGTCAACCCCGACTTAAGTTTGACAGCTTCCCTCAAGTAGGAGAGAAATGGAGACCCAAAGGAGAGTGGCTCGTGTGCTCCCAAACAGCAAGTAAGTGGGAGAAGCAACACACTGGGAATGCAGCTCACATTCTAGGTTTTGTTCCCTCTCCTGTTATCTCACCTGTCATTTTGTTAAAGTAATTGGGGTTCTTTACCTGTCTCCTCTCTCAAACGCATAAAGACAAATGAAAATTTGTACCTAGGTCAGAGGTTTTCTGGGTGTATTTACAGACAAACATAAGCTTGTTTCACTTCCAGGGTCTAATTTTCAGTCCTCTGTGGTACTAGACTTGCCAAAGGGAAAATAACGGAGTGCCCTCTGGGACAAAGCAGCCTTGGTAGAAGCTGCTGTGTTCTATTACTGCCTAATGCCTGTGGTATGAAAGTAATTCTTCCTTCTGATTTTACAATTCGATGGATCAAATCTTTCCTTCATACCTACCTTTCAGGCTCGATGCCCTATGCATACATATATCCACTGGGTATAGGTAACATATTTGTTTCTGTGGTTTCTTTATGATCATGGCTAGTTCCTTCTTAGATAATCTCCTCCACCTCCACAGTGGTACTCTTGGTAATGGGAAGTTCAGCTCGCAGTACAGTTTACATCACCGTATACTGTCGGTTAATGGCTGCTTTATTAGTTATCTCCAGTGAGATGATGGGCCATCTGAGAGCATTAACACCTGGATTTACAGTCATCATGATGGAACACATCGAAGATCTTTACTAAGCTGAATTACTCAATAACATCTTAGAAGCATAAATAATCAAGAAACCTCATTTTCAAGCCTAAAAGCCAGGAGTCTGTCTTACTAATTGACCATGATGGAGTTGTAATAGTGAAATACAACATAGGAAAACTCTCTGGAAGGCTGCCTTGGGCATATAACATCAATAAAGCAATGGTGATCCCATTTCCAGCCCCAAGTTCTTATGAAGGGTCCCTTCAAGGCAGGCCTATGTTTTGAGATGCAGATCTATAGGGAAGTGTTTTAAATGTCTAGTTATTTCACAGAATAAATTGAGAAGAACTATCTCCATGTAATTAAATGTGAGCTCCAAGGTATTTCCAAAAGCTTCTTGGCCTCTCAGAATTAATTTATAGGCTTCATGTACCCAATGAGATTAGTTAATTCATCAAAAAGATATCACAAGGCAAAATAGAATAGAATAAAGTAGAACAGAGTAGAATAGAATAGAATCAGAATAGGTTTAAATGACTGATTCCTGGAACTAAATAATTTTGCCTATACTTTCAAAATAAATAAGAAAAATGTGGGGAATTAATAGGTAAGTACTTTGATCAATGTTAATGTTAATAAAAATTACTTATTTGCCTAGTGTTAAAACTTTATGATCATAAAATAATTCATTCTCAAAATATAGGTATAAGGTAGGAAATGTTTTCATTTTGCAGACTTAAAACTGAAGTTTAAAAGGGCCAAGTAAGTTAAATCAGTGATAGAACCAATAGATTTTTACTCTGAACTAGTGTCTAAGTTTACTTAAGATGATCCAGTATTTTTTATGCTTCTCTTCTAGTCATGTTCAACAATGGGCTATGATAATTTTATACAGGTCTAAAACCAGTGAGATTAAAAGTATGGTTATTCCTCTGCTAGTTTGGATAGATTACTTTCTGCACCATTGGTCACATGCTGACCAAGCAGTGTTGTTCTAAAAAATAGTATTTATAATTTAACCTGCATTATTAGGAAATAAAATATTAACATAGTCTTTAGAGTAGTGATCTTCCAAATATTACAGCGTTTTCTAATGACAAAACTCATGGTACACTTTTAAACTACATGGACAATTGACACAATGCAGATTTGCCTCTCATTTTCCAGAAATTATTGATATAAAATCAAGGTGTTGTGGCTTATATCTAGATGTCCCTACAAAGCCTCATGTGCTCACAGGTGGGGATTTTGAGGTGGCTGGATCTAGGGTGTGTAAATATAGATTCAGGGTCTATGAATATGAGATAAAGGTGTGTGATAACTAAATTAGTCCAGTGATTAATTTAGCAGAGTTCAGGATGTGGATAATGGGAAGGCCCACGCTGAGTGTGCGGCACCACCCAGAAGGCTTGTAGCCTGGAAGGGATAAAAGGGAAAAGGAGGGTTGTTGTTGCTGGCTCACTGCTTGATACTGCTTCTTGCCTGCCCTGCCAAGGACCGTTTCTTTTCCCATGACCCTCTGCCACGCCATCCTACCTGGGATCCAGCCAACTACAACTAAAACCTCTACAAACTGTGAGCTATAATAAACCTTTCCTCCATTAGCTTTGGAGGTGGGGTATTTTGACTCAACAAAGCAAAAATTAACTGAGACACAAGATAACAACAGTTAAGGGCATTTGGTTGCTCTCTTCATTATTTTCTTGCTGCTGGGAGAAAATACCCAACAACCATAAATTTCAGTTCATAGTCAGCGACTCCAAGTTAGGGTGGCATAGTAGAGGGACAGAGGAGAAGCAGCTCCTGTTATGATAACCAGGAAGCATCAGCCTTTATCTGCTTTGCCTTTTTATTCCATCAAGGCTACAAGCTTATTGGTTGCCACCCACAGCCAGGGTGGGTCTTTAGTAAGTTCAACATCTACACCCAGAACCATGCTAAATCAGTCAGCGGAGTAATCCAGTATCACGCATCCAAGACCCAGTCATTCTCAAAAGCCCCACCTTGAGTACATGAGGCTTTGAGGAGACATCTAGATAAAAGCCATAACACTTGTGCTTATTTTTTTTACCTGAGTTAAATACCATTTATTTCCTCATAATGAAAAGAAGTAGAGCATTTGTTTGATGATCTGTTACTAGGCCTGGGCCTTTTCTATTTTGTACATGATAATGTACATTATCAACATCAACAGATCTTATGCGATCCACTATGATCACTGCAAGAGGTTTTTGTGCTTTTTGTCTTATAAGAGTAAAATGTAAAACAGCACTCAATTCTCCTTTTCTTTCTGTTTTTCTATTGTCTTCATGTTACTTTCTTCATTTACCATCTTGGCCTTCCACTCTCTCATTAATACTGAAGATAGCAGTTGTATTACATCGAGTTTAGATTCTGAACATAGCCATTCATGTCCCCAACATTTTAAAGACATGAAAAGATAGTAGCCCATCAAGATATGTTCAGCAGCTGTTAGGGTTTGCTGAAATAGAATATGTACAAGGATGTAGACTCACTTTTGGCACTACTTTGCTGGAAATCTCTGCTACCATTGTGATTGGTGTAAAGAGGAAGGTAGAGCAGGAGCAAAAGCAAGTAGAATAAGTTATCACCAAGTAAAGGAAATGAAGGGATACAATTTTAAGAAGCAATAAGGGACAGACACCAAAGGAATTTACATTAGAGTCTTTGAAGAGAGAGTAATTAATACATTGCATATGGAATCAACCCATCGAGGGATGCAATAGAAGTAATTAGTATGAAGTTTTAATAAAGGAGTTAGACATGTATTTAGAGGAAAGAGAATGCTATGATGTACAATTAATAACTCTGAGGCTAAGACAAAGCATACAAGACATGGGCTTTCTGGCTGCTTTTCCCTATTCGCACATCAGCCAGTCAGCTAAGAATGTGACTTTGTGAATATTTTCTACAGCAGCCTCCCAGGAGCGACTTGTCTGTAGAAATCAGGGAAATCTAAAAACAGCTCTGTTCTGTTTCAGAAAGGTAAATGAACCTTCTATGGAAAGCAGAGGTGTGAACGGCTTCAGACAAACTCATTACAAGCTCCAGCACACACTTAATGAGTGGAATTGTGGCTTAGAACCTCATATTGCCCAGTGTCCCTGGGGTACAGGAGTAATAGATAAAGTACAAAGATAGGGCATTCAATTAAATACTATTAATGAATGGCACCATGGCTTATCCTGAATGGTCATTGTTATCCTATCCCTACTCAAAGGAATACTAAAGAAAACAGACTATGAACTGGGACTATAATTTGTAAGTATTTGTATATATACCTTCCTGCTTTTGAGAAAATGATCTCTACTATCCTAGTAAAAATTTCAAAATTAGCAGGTAAAATCTGTTCTTGGCAGTCAACTTTGGTGTACCCATGTGGCCAAGCACGTGAATTCTTAAGTAAGAGTTTGGCCAACTCTGTTAACTACATTTTATCTATGAATGATCCACTAGGTAAAACAAATTCTGCTCTGAGTTTAATTGTTTGCAAGGATTTTGGCTGGTGTAGTGCATAGAGAATTGAGAAGTAACTAAGGTCTTGAAAGGAATACAAAGGGAATAATCTTCAATACATCCACATGAATAGCATTCTATGGTGGTGTCTGATATTTAAAATTTACCATTGGTTATTTTGGGAAACAGTCTTTTCAGAGAGTTGGGGCCCACATTGATATGTGTCTATATAAAAAAGTGAATATTTATTTAGGTATATTACATTTACTGCCCATTCAATATTCTCATTTAATTGCTAAAAAAAAGAGGTAGGTATTAATAGCAGTATTTCATAGAGGCAAAATTATCTAAAGCTGGTAAGTAACACAACTGATGTTTTAACTAAAGTCATGGCAACTAGTCCTGGTACTCTTTGAAAGCAAAATGTCCATGAAATCAGGTTGTGGACTGAAAGAATAGAGGAAGAAATCTCCTCCTCTTTTTCCTTTTCTTCTTCACTTTGAAGTGAACAGCCCTATGTATATAGCTACTGTATTAATGACAATGTAAGGCAATGCAAATTGTGATTTGGCTAAATGCACACCATTTCTTTCTGCTTTAGGTAATTGTTTATAATACTGAATACATCTTTTATGTAAAGAACCAGGTTGGAAAAAAAAATCAGCTGTCTCTTTCCCCTTGTTTTTGTGTCCTCTCCCTACAAGTATAAATTTAACCAAATTTGAGGAAGGGATTTTAATGTTCTTAAAATACTATACATAGAAAAAATCGTACTTTACCCATTGGTCAAACCAGGGATTTAGAACTGAGAAAAAATGCAAAAAAGGATGAAAACTATGACATTTTGTGTGAAATATTTTAGTTGGGTTAATAATGATGTGTGCGGATTCTTCCAGAACTAGTTTAGAAAACGTTATACTTTAGGAAACTAAAGATTGGCACAGATTAAGAGGAAAGTATATGAATACTCATCAAAGAAAACTAGATTTCAATTTTATTCACCCATTTCTTCATTCTGCAAATGTTTATTGAGCACCAACCGTCTAGTCACCATGTTATGTGTCAGTGGTGCAATGTTGAACATTTAGATATAATTCTGTCCTCATCAAACTTACATTCCAGTGATGAAGACAGACAAGTGAAATGAGCAGACTTTGTGAGAAATCCTTTGATAAACACAATGCCGTGATAGAAAACAAAAGGCAGTAAAATACAGGAAAGGATTGGGAAAGCAAAGAAATAGGAATGGCTTTTCTGCTGCTATTCAGGAGGTATGGAAGAATAAAGGAAGGCAGTGGGTGAAGAAATAATTGATACTCCTGCTAAGGAATGCATGTCTGCCTGGGCTTTGGAGTGGGAAGGAACTGAGTTTGTTCTAAGACGTGTTGGAGAACAGTGTGTGTCAGGCACGGTGAAGGACTTGGGTGAGGGGCTACAGCCTAGTGAAATAGACAGAACTAGCACGTGAGAGAGGAGTGACACGGTCAGTTTGTCTAAATCTCTTGGTTGGGGGTTGAGAATTGAGAGTCAGAAGAAAACAGAGAAACCAGCAAAGAATTTACCACAGAATTCATCCAAGATATATTTGCAGCTTGATTTATAAGGATGATAGAAGAGACAAATGGTAAGAATCTAAGAAGATTGCTGTTTTGAAATGAAGAAATGGATGTAATGAATTGGATATTATTTTAGGAACTTGGAGATGACATTCTTTTTTTTTTTTTTTTAATCAGGAACATTACCCTTAGTACTAGGAATAGAGTGATTCGTGAAAGATATTTGATTTTACTGGTGAATCTGGATCTACTTTACCCTAAAAGACTCAGAGGAGCAGTCATCATCTTCTAAGTCATCATCTTCTCAGTTTTTACTGATTTGAAATATATTACCTAACTTTCACAGGTTCTTGAGACCAAGCCATGGGGAGATAGGAAGGCGCAAGGGGAAATTCAAGGATGAAATATAATCATGTGAGAAGAAACAAAGTGACTTCCATTCCCACTGAGGTGTCTGAGGCTGATTTCAGAGCTTTGTAAGTGAATAGCCTTTGATAGTAGATGAAAAGAAACAGGTAAAGCTGTCAAGAACTTGAAAGAAGATGGATAACAGTTGGGAAAGGGAAGTAACTGAGAAGTAGGAGTCTGGACAATAATGTTCCCAAATCAAGGACTTCGAAACTTCACTGGGGAATAACTTCTCTCTTCAGTGCACACAAATTGCCCAGAACCATTGTTATTTGTGCCTCCATTTATAAAATGTGTCATTTTTACTCACGGAACTATTTATTCAATGAATATGAATTTATTAAGCACCTTGTATGTTCCAGGCTGCTATGGCTAGGAAGTAGTCAGTTAACTGACATTCTTTATTTGTATGGAAAGAAGAAAACCGGTCAGGCATTCCCCACCTGACAACGGCAGGGGCCTCTCATCTACCCAAGACAATGCTCTCTCGTCCTCTGGTTGCTGTATCAGCACAGCAGCTCAAGACACATGAAATAAAGAAACTGGAACCCATCCTCCTCTTCTTGGAATACTTTTTCTCAGGCCACTAGAGTATGGATTAAGAAACATACTGATATGAGTCAACTAAAATTTATTGTAGCATTGAAACAATGTATTTTTTTGAACTTTTAAAGTGCATTCAAATTAATTGTTTTTCCTAGAAGTTCTGTAATATTTTATTGTCTTGCCCAGCATACAATAAAGTTAAGGTGAGTTATTCCAGGCATACAAACTGAAACATTTCAGAGTGTTCCTCCCACTCCTAATTAACCACTGTGAGAGAGGATGCTTCAACAGAACTTTGGATTTCTTGCTATGTTTTCCCCATCATGACATTCTCTCATTAATGCAACACCAGTGTCTGCATATGCCGAAAACTTCAAATGCGTCGTGTTGACTCCCTGGGCCAGGAAGACTTTCTCCTGGCTTATACCTGCAACTGCATCACTGGTGACATCTCCTCGCTCTGTAATCTTCCCAGGGCCCTGCTAAGTACATAGCTCACCTTAGGAACTTCATGAAAGCCTGGTCTTCAGTTCAAAAGCCAGGAGGCAGCAGGTTTGCGCTTCTGCTGAGCTGCAGGGTGGCACGCTGATTGCTTCCAAGAAACGGAGGTGAATCAGTCACTGATCTCAACCAAGTGAGAAGAAACTTCATGAAAGACAAGTTACAAAAGTGAGTGAGCACGTAACAAATTCCCTTCATGCTGCACTCTTGAGCAAGGAAGGAGTTGATCCAGATTCTCTGTCTGGAAGAAAAGAAGAAAGGAAGCTGTGGTTGGGCGGAGAGGCACCCACCTGCTGAGGGCCATCAGGAAGACACAGTGTGCCATGGTCGCTCACCTATCCCAGTAGAGCCTCTCTTTTCACTGGTCAGCTCCTCAGAGCCTGGAACTTCATATAAAAAGTAACTGGTTAAAGAAAGAGAAACCAGAGCTGCTAGAATCTAACTTCAATCTCCTGCTCCATTTCCATATTGCGAGTTCTAACTCATGGGACAACAAAAAAGAAAAGTGTACATCATCCCTCTTGGCTGAAATGGATAGAAAGAGGCCCATGTGGAATGAATGAGCAATAATAGTTACATGGAATAAAGAAATAGCTCCATAACAAATACACTGTGCCTCCTGCCCTTTATTAGATTCTTTGTGCTAAGCACTTTTGTATCACTTAATCTTTGGAATGATTCTGTGTTACAAATGAGAAAACAATGAGTTGGAGAGATTAGGCATTATGCCTAAATAGAAAGTGGCAAAAGCTTAAAGTGAACTCAGTCTTTGGGGCTTGGAAGGAGGAGCATGTTGATGAGAGTGGGTTTCGCAACAGAAAATATCCTCTGGGGTCTTCACAGGGGACAGTATGTGGGTCCTCTGATAACCATTTGTCAGAATCAACGGCTTTAGAAGGAATTACCACATTACTTAATATGAGGTCACAATTTCGCAGTCTGTCAGGCTGGGTGCTCCCTTCATACACATATACAGCTGAGGCAATAAGTGACTAGCTTGAATAAAGAAAGTGGAGATTTGTGATTAACTCCACAAAAGCCCTAAAGTAGCCAAAATTGAGATCTTCTGCACTCTACTGCTGCACATCTGCAAATTGAACTGAGTTAGATTACAGCCACTACATCACACAGAGTACTATTTGTTTATTTTTAATTGATTCTTGTGCATCAAAGATTGTGTTCCATATGTGTCCCCTACTGACTTCCACTGAAATAGTTCCTTACATGCTCTTTAGAAACTATGATTGGTCTGGGAAAAGCTGAGTCAATTTACTTTTTACCTAAATATAACTTGTTTAGGATGGAAGAATGATACCTTGAAGAATAAACCGACAGGACAATTTAAAGAATTTAATCTTAAACAATTGTATATAAATTTGTCTTAAGCCAGTAGCCTGATTGTCTTGCCTCTTAGTGCAGTATAAGGTAACAATTATGAATCTTGAACTCAAAGGAAAATTAAAGGCTGAATGGATTTCTGTAATATGCATGTAAATAAAAGAATTGAGTATAGTGCTTTGTTCTTCTGTGTTGGTCACAAACACACGCATATAAATTAACATACACATAATAGTTGTGTGCCATAGTAAAATCATAAGACTTCCCTAATTGTTCTTCTTGCATCTAGAATGGAAGCAAAAAGAAGTATCTCCTTCTTTCTGATACTGTTATAACCCAGATGTCTATTCTACATCCCATTTCCTCAGGGATTTATTTGTTAGCCAGCTGCTATAATTGAAAACATCTGCAAATTTATTTTACATTAAAATGTTAAAGAATAACAATGGAAAGTGTTCTCTTTTTAAGTGGTCACATGAGGTCTTAATAATTCTAAAGTCAAAGATATGGATCTCTATTAGGTGCAAGAAAAGGAAGGCTGGGCTGGGAACCGGGGGATATTAACTGAGTCCCCATTCCACCACAAGGCAGATCCAGGAACTCTGGAAGCACACTTAACTTTCTTTGACTGAGGAAACAAGAAAGTGAAGTAAATTATCTCCTAGCTCTCTTCTAGAGATACCTCTCTATCAACCCATGTTTTGGAAGTCATAGACATTTCAGGGTCCCTGACAGGACAGTGAAGATGATAATTTTCTTTAGCATCCCTCAAAAAAAAAAAAAAAAAAAAAAAAGAAAAAGAAACACGATATGGGAAGTTCTAAAGTTTTTAGCATGCTTCTTTGAGCTGCTGCTTTTCTTTAGATAGGTAGACGATGATGGATGGATAAAGATTAACTTCTTCTTGATGTTTTAAAAAAATAAATACATGGCTTCCCATATTCTAATCTCAAACACTTAGCTTCCAAATAAAGGTAGGAATCCAGTCAGTGCAGATGAAGCTGCCTTTTGTATAGAGACATGTGAGCTTCTTTCTCTGAACGAGCTTAGTATATGAAATTCATTTAACCTTTACCTTCAAGTTCCATGAACCTGTAGTGACAGTGACACTGTGATGTTTCTTTCCACAGAATGCTTTACAACAACAATAAAACAAGCAAAAACACTGGAATCAACAAAGATTAATTTCTTTTTACTTTCCCTGGTAAGGATGTAAATTGACAGTTGTCACTTTATAAAGCTATAACTTCACTACAATGGAGGGGCGGCCCAGGCCATCAGCTGTGCCTTTTCTGTTGAGTATCGTGTCCACTACAGATGTTGAACATGTACTGTGGAGTACAAACTGAGAGGCAGCTATTGTTTTTCCCCTGGAAGTGGTCAGACTGAAAAATTTTGAAACCAAAGCCAAAATGCTATTTTACACTCAAAACACGCCACATCGTATCTCTTCAACTGATATACACAGTAGTTTCTATGATTTGCCTCATATCACCTTGTATTTTCTGATGAGGTTAAGAAAAAAAATAACATTTTCTCTAGCTCCTCAGATTACTCTTATTCCTTAGCATTAGACACAAGGAAAAACTGCAAAATTATTTTGAAATATACTGAATCAATTTAAGATGCCTTAATAGCAAATACAAACAGATGTTTTAAGCATACTACTTATGAAATGAAAAAACTTCAATTGTCATATCGACTTCATATATATGTTGGTATACATAATTCAGAGTAATAAGATATTTCTCTTTCTCAAAACTGACACACACATACATAAAATACATAACACGTAATGTAATACATTATATATATATATATATATATATATATCTATATATATATATATAACTATGTATGTGTATATGTATACATATCCATCATGGTCTCCACTTAGTGTGATATTTATCCTGAACAGTATTAAACTTGTTTTGCCAAGTCTACCTCTGCTAGGAACTTCAGAATATTTATATACAAACCTCATGTATTACTAAAATCATGATTTCAGTTCAGTGAAATAGTGTCAGAGGTGTGGTTTTTGCTAACTTGGTATCAAATCATTCATAAGACTTCTTACTTCAAATAGACTGTTTTGGCTTCATAAATACACAGAGATATGATTAGAATGTTAGAATGTTTGATGATTCAAAAATTTAGGGTATGTCAGGAAAGCAATAGCCATTTCTAGGAAAGAAAAAGTACAGAGCAATTATTCTACAAAAAAAAAAAAATTTCATTCACAGACATATAAGAAAACTAATTTTCTAAAGGTAATTTTCAATCTAAGTCAAATGATCAGATTATTTAGAGATGCTATGACAGGTTCAAAAGATATAAAATATTTTATAAACTTAAGAAACTCCTGTAGTAATCATATCAATGTAGATGAATAAGCTCAAATATACGATGAATTTGAGAATTTAATTTAAGGGATAGAAAGACTCTTCAGTAACAGAGAAGAAATACCACCAATTAGATAATGTAAGGAATAATCACTGAGCAAACCATACTCATAACACATTCACTACAGAGTAGAAAGATTGGAGAGAATATTCTACTTGGAATGTTGGAGCCCTGTGTCTTAAATGTGAAATATGCCAGCCATCTTTAGTTTATTCTTATTATCATTACAAATGCAAAGATGTTAAATATGAAGATGCACACTGAATTGGATGTCCAAAAAGTTATAAATGAACATGCGATCTGCCATCCTCGAAGAGAGGAATGATCTATATTGCTATTATCCTGAAGAAGGAGGCGATTTATACAGCAGTGACAGTGCATTCAGCTCTGTATGGTGGGCAGACGGTACCTGTCTCGGTTCAGTGGGCTTCCTGTCTAAATAAGACTGAACGCAAAAGAAGGCTAAGACAAAAACTAAATTCATCATCAGGAATACAAAATTGAACTCATCTACTTCACTGATTTAGTTCTATGTGTTTTTTGTCCAAAGGTGTTAGAGAAAGAAAGAATTCCTCTGTTCTCCTTAAAACAATCCAAGATGTCTAGATTTAGTACTCCAATCCCTTGGTCCCTGAAATCTCACTCCAATGATTCCAAGTCTTCTACTGCTTCCTCTTTTCAACCTTACCTGTCACTTAGTCCTGAAGGTCACTCCCAAAGGCCCATAACTTGTGTAAAGTCCAGTGTGTTTTCTAATTGGCAGATGCTCCTTCCGGGCTCACAGTGATTGGGGAGTGGAAACAGCAGCCATCCTTAATGGGAGAAGGAAGGTGCAGCCAGGTGAAATCGCCTGTGTGATTAATGAGTGGCAGATGTTCCAGCTCTATCAGTATCACACTCAGGAACCATTCTTTTTTACTCACTTCCACAAAGTTTCTCCGTAGATTGTGAAATCTTTAGGCATAGAGAGAAGGGAAATAAGAGCTCATCTCCGAGGAGAGCATTGTTATTCATTCAACAAATCCTTTCAATAAATATTTGCAAATCTCAGAGTTGGACCTCTGAGGATAGCTAGGCATTTTATCAATGGAATTAAGTATGTAGGAGGGCAGTGTAGAATGAAGGATCAGGCATTAAGACAAGGAGGCACATATTTGAAAGAATTCTGGTCAACAAATTTAACTGGAAGAAAGAGATGCTCTCTGGCCTCTGTCCAACTCCACTCATGACCCTTTAAATGTCGTACACATCTATGGGCACACATGTGCTTGTTCATTGTTTCAGTAAATACGCTCCAGTTAGGAAAACTGATTGTCCTGGTAAATGGTTTTTTAAGTTATTCTCTTTTTCCTGATGGACAGTCCAGTCTATAAAGGGTAATAAATGAATAAAGGGAAGGTTTTGGTAATGGCAGCAAGAGAAATAAAATGATAAAAATGGACAGGAAGATATATGTGGGAAATTCTAGAAAGAGACGGGTGGTGGAGTACAGGAATTGAAATAAGACATAATTTTTCAAATACTATGTAGTAGAGAATCCTCTCTTGTCATTGACTTCGCCTGGCCTACTTGAAAATAGTTACTCAAGCCTACGTCATAAAAATGATACTTCTGGGTCAAAAGACTTCTCTTTTCTTCCTAAAATAAAGTAATGACGGAGTCACTAACCCAGATACAAACACATGAAGAAATACAATCACAGGACAAAAAACAAAACAAAACAAAACAAAAAACCCAAACAAAAAACAGTACCATGTACCTGCTTTTTCATTGAAAAACCTTTTCCTACCATGTGAGCCACAGATTGATTATCAGTGACCTTGACCTACAACTGGTTGAAAAATGGGTTTTCAAAGTTTCCACTTTGATTCTTTTGTCTCTGTGCTCCCTTATATTGATCTGAAACCTGCAGCCTGTGAACCTATTTTTATTTGCGAAGTACCTGAGCATTCATCTAACATAAAACCTCTTGTAAGAGTAAATATACACCATTTTGGTACATATTACACATGCAGTAAATGTATTGAGTACCTGAATAGGTAGGACAAGGGACAACTCACCACTACAGTTGGAGGGAGAGTGCAAGGGAGAGAGAAAAATGAATGAGAAGAGGGCTTATTGTAAGTGACTTTGGTCCAGACCAGAGAGATAGCAAAATTTATCTCTGACTCCTTGTCTTCTTTCCCACCCCCTCCTTTTACAACTTGCAAATATCAAGTGTCCTCAGGGTACCTGCAAAAAGAAGTGGCAAAGCCAACTGAAAGAAATGAATCTTAGTTGAAAAGAAAGTGTAAGATTCCGTTCATTGTTTGTATTGTTTGCCTTGGTTTGTAGAGGAACGGAATAGGCAGAATTTATCTGGATGTATCTATGATACAGATACAGTCCGGGAGGGTCCTCCCCCCTTAATGTGCTGGCCTACACGCAAGTCATCTCTGGAATCACCCCACAGACATGTCCAGAGCTGTGCTTTGCTAATCTGTTAGGAGGTTTTTTTTTTTTTTTTTTTTTTTTTTTTTTTAATCCAATCAAGTTGACTGAACAGGATGAGCAGTCACACTGCTTATGTGTTTGATGTGGGAAAGCGGAGGGGATTTTGACTGAGAGTGGGTAGCCAGCAGACACACGGATTCCACCTGAAATTAGAATCCTGACTTTGTTGCATGATAGTCACATGACTTAAAAGACAATTTCACCTTAAGGTGGTGACAAAAGCAGCAATTTAATGGAGTTATTTTTGTTAGAGGCTCTGATGGCTTCAATGTACATAGCACCATGTCAGGCACAAAATAGTTTGTTTGAAACATTTACAAAAGCAGCATGTCCACTAAGTCAACATTATTTCTCACCCTATATTTTTCTTCATCTTCTACTTTCCTTTTCAAATTTACATTCTTCTTCCATGAGACTTTGCAATACTCAGAAAATATAGCAAAGTGTTTTCTACTATAAGTTCTTTTAAAATGTTTAAACTAAAATGAATAAAGAAATAAATGAATGAGAAAATGAATTAGTGATTGATAGTAAAGTCCTATCTTTTCTTTCCACTCACCTAGGACTCTAAAATCATCCTTTTGATTATCATCAGGCTGACACATCCATCTAGGGCTCAAATCTTTCTTGACTCTCTATTTTATTAAAATAAATTATTCTATTTTGGAATACAGCATGACTTCTAATTCCAATTTTTAAAAATTCACAGATAATATATTTCTCAATATTCTATAATCTTTAAAATAGTAAACAGATGATCCTAGTCTACCTTTTCAAAGAAAATGAAATGTCACCACTGAAGAACAGTTAGGTTCCTAATCAAATAGTTTCTTTGGTCACATAAATAAGAAGCCAGTGAAAACTAGAAGACATTGTGGTCAACAAGCAATTAAATAAAGATAACTACCCAATGACTACTATCAGTGCAGTTCCACAAGCTTTGATAGTTAATATTAATTCCAATAGCATAGCTACTGAATAAGTAAGGGGCCCAAAGACCTTGAATGTTGAAAAGAACTATAGATCTTCAAAGTCAGGCACACAAGCAAAAAATTGTTTTTAATAAAAAAGTATGCAATGGAGACCTGAATAATGTAAAAGCCTAGGTTTGGGGAGGAGGAGGTCAATCACTGTATTTGTAGAACAGCCATGGAGAGTGTATTTTAGATTTACCTAACAAGCAGTGGATTGATGGCACCATTAAAAAAAAAAAGAAGTCTAATAGGTAATCAGACGTTAAGTGCCAGACGTTAAGGACAAAGAGTAAGATTGTGAAGGGTTACGATCATGAGGCAAAATTCAATCAGTCATCCAGAAAGCCATTAGAGGATATTTCCAAAGAATGAAGTGTTTGGTGCTGAATTCGTCATTAAACATTAAAAAGAATAATCATGTGGATGATTATTCGAAGGGAAAAGCCAGTGATATAATACAGGCCATACTCACCGGTATGACTTCAAGTCTCTTGCTTAACGTCTTGTCTGCTAATCTTCCTTAAACAGATGATATAAAGGCAACTCGAGCATTAGGGACAACATAGAGACAATAATTATAAGCCAATGCATATATCTCATTGTACACAAATACCCCGACAAATATCACACAGCGTTAATATTCCAACAGTGTAAAATGTCTATAAGGTATGGAATAACTGTATCGAGGAATACTATTTTTTATTGAAGTCATATAACAGGTCATATATTTGTCCTTGGTAATACAAATGGAATTAGTTTAAGTTAAACCCCTAGAGAACTTCTATCTAACCCAGGAAAAAGAGAAATATATATACACACAGATACATACACATATTCTCAGCTACACATGCACCAGCTACATGTGTACTATTTTCAAGAACATATTATTTTGTAGTATGGCATTATTAATTTTTCACTTACTTATTTTGGGTCATCATACTTTCTTCTCTAGTTAAAACCTGTAAAATTTAAATATAAAACTGGCTGAACAATTCTGTATATGAAGTTGGAGTTTAGATACCAATGCTACCGGTGAAATAAAAGCACTCCCAGCTGTGAAAGGATTGGTGAATGGTGCCTGGTTGGGTCTGTAGTTGTAGTGCTTGTTAATTTTGTTGTTTTCCTAGAGATCACCGACCATGTGCTTAGGCAGGGCAATATGCAATGAGTGCTCAATCATGATGAAATAAAGTGGCAGGTCTTCACTTTCTTGGAAGCTCCTAAGTAAATCATGGTTCCACACTGAACAGGGGTACCCCGATGATCTGTTTCAACAATAGCCTGAGTATTTGCACTTGGCCAAAGTGACCACTTTGATTCCTGCTAGACTGTGAGAATGGCAGCAGTCTCTCCTCTTGCCTGATGGGAAGGCACCGCTCTCCACAGATGTGTAGCTCTTGGGTTGGTTAACCCCTCTCTGCCCATCAGTCTGCTCTTAGCCTGGAATTTTTGAACTAACCCTGACAGAAGTGACTTAAGCATGTTTCTCTGTGTAAATGTCCATTATTCAAGGAGAGATAAGGATTTGATCTATGCTTACTTTAGAAACTGAAAAAGATTAATTTCTAATTACCTGTCTATTATCCTCACTTCCTTATCCCAAAGCACAATCCTTGACAGTTGCCTGAGCTCTCTCACATTCTAAGTGCTCGGTGGGCTCCACTGATAGCATTTACAGTTGAATAGAACTAGGAAAAACATGTCTATTTTGATGGGTCAACAAGGACATGGAGAATCTAAATTAGTACAATAGCCACTTCAGAATCTCTGGGGATTCACAAAGAGCAATCAGGGATGCTTGAAAAACCCAAGGACATAAAATTGGTAGTGGGATGAAGACCCACAGGAATACGAAAGCTATTAATGCCTGGGATATTAAAAAGAGAGGTTGGTCAGTACTACTCATTTGTGAATGTTAAACTGGGAAATTTTAATAAAACTACCAAGAGTTACATAATTATATCACTCTTCATTTATCTATAGATGAATAAATAGATAACGCATTACACAGATGTGTGCCAGTTTCCACAGAAAGTTTTTCAGATACATATGTTATGCAATTCCTGTGTTTCAGAAACAAGTATTAGACAAAACTCAAAGACAAGAGAACTGTGAGAGAGGTTTATCTGCCACAAAGCAAAAAGAAGACAGAGTCTGTAGATAAGTAGAAGGCTTCAGAGAGGAAATACACAAGGATCTATGTTCTATAGAAAGAAGAGGAGGAAGGAAATGGAAAGGCAAACAGGAGTAGCAGGCAGTTAGGAGAAACAGAAGACAGGGAAGGAAGCATCGCAGTGAGTATTTCTCTCTTTGGGTGCATAATCTCTGAATACTCACAGCAGAATCATGGTAAAAATGCCTCCGTGTCACGCAACTCTAACCAGATGTCTGCATAGTGCATGTGACTGCTACTATCGACATGCACGCTGGCTGCCGACCAGGCCACAGAAAATCTGAGTTGAGGTAGGCCAGCCTCAGTTTTAAGAAGGTCCTGTGCACAAGTTATAAGCTAAGGTTTTTAAAAGCATGCTTGCCCTACCTTTCTGTCGTCACCAAACTAACTTGAACCTGGAGACTCTTGCGTGCCGGTCCTTCCCTGCTCCTCACTCCTTCTCCAGGAGTAGTACAGCTGTCACTAGTTTTGGTCCATGAAATGTTCTTACTTCTGCCTCTAGGATGGGCAACTTTATCTTACTCATCTGTGAGAAGGAATGCTCCTTGAATGTGTCTTCTGGGAGACTGGCATTTCTGTTCCTCCCCTGTGGGCCTAAAGATTTTACTTTATGGGATAAGAATGTGAGAAGTCCACAGGAGTATCAGACCAGACCCTCCCAGGCCAGCTCTTATCAGCTCCTGTACCATCAACGGGCTGTCTCTGTCTCAGGCTGTGTCTCAGACTTGCTCCTGAACACTTGACGGAAGCCTCTGGGAAAGGTCTTGCAAGTAAGTTTTCTGTGGATTTTCCCAGCAAGTACACACTAACTTGCTGGCCCACCCTTGTCCATTAGGAATTATATACATCTTTAGCTGATTCTTATCTGCCCTTTTTTTCACCTGTTGGGAGAATCTTCCTCTGTGCTCTACCAAGGTAAGTAGACCAAATGTCCCAGCTTTCCTTGAAGAGGCTTCTGTGTAGAATCTAATTTACTAAGTAGCCTTGGCACCTCAGTACTCTAAAGGGCTTATGACAAATTATAATGTCATGACTGATCTGTCTTTTATTCATTATGCAGATGTGATTTTCTTTGCAGGTTTCTATATCCTAAACAGAAATAGAAGTTCACTTCAAAATACTGAAAGCAGAAATTTCCAGAACTCAAAGGAGAAATAGACAAATACTACACAGGTATAGAGATTTTAACACACCCCTCTCAGTAACTGAGAGAATAAGTGATAAGTATCAGATAAACCTTTAGACTTAAGTAAACTGAGCACAAAACTAGCAATCAAGGAAATTCATTTCTAAAATGAAATTTATGATAGGTCCAAATTGTTAATACTTAGGAGGAAAAATGCAAATCATTATTAAGAAAATGAGAAGACTCAAATGTGAGAAATATGTTTTTGGATTGGAAGACTCAAACATTGTTACAATATTACCTCTCAACTTGAGCTATAACTAAAGCCACGCTGTTCACAATTTCAGAAGATTTTTCTTATGAAAATAAACAAATTATTTGCAAATTTCATATAGAAATGCAAAAGAACAAAAATAAAAAAAGACAGTCTTGGGGGTGAATGAAGCTGGAGAATGTACACTCAACAAGTCATAAAATTTTCTACGAAGGTGTAATAATTAAGCCATTCTCCTACCAGCTCATAGAATATCACACAGATGAATACAGCATAACAAAGATTCCTGAAGCACAGGTATGCAGTCAATTTATTTTACAGGTGCGACCAGAATGTAGAGAAGTGGGTGATCTTTTCAATAATATAATAGACTGAATATACAAATTAAAAGTGGACAGACTCCACAACATTAGAACTCTGACCCCAAATCTGAAGCAATTAGCTTAGAAGTCAAACCATAATTTCTGCAACAAATTTTCCTAGATGCTAGACCACAACTACTGTAGCAGAAGGCCAATACTTGCTAAGAAAAAAGTGCTGAGACAATCAGAACAGTTTCACAGTGATGATGGCTTCGAGTCAGGTAAGGACAGAGGAGTTGAGGGATGAGCAGACCATCCATTTTAAGCTGGACAGTGTTAGTGATGGTGGAAAGAGAGACCCAGTAACACTGAGATCAAGACCATCCCTGTGCCATCTGTGCTTGCACATTTTATTTTACTGTCTAGATCTGCTAGATGTCTTTGCTGAATTCCCACCATTCCCTTTGATTGTAAAAGCTACTGAACATCTCATCATTTTTTGTCTAAATTTGTTGGAGTATATTTCTACTCCTTGCACCCAAGAATCTCAGTTTAAAGAACAAAATCAGAAATAAAATATTGCAAACTACTAGCCCCAAATTTTTAATGAACTAGCAAGAGAATATATAGCATAGAAAATGAAAAACTCGGTATTCCAAACTGGTATATTTTCAGTCCTTATTACTGGTAATAAAACAATGTTTGAACCACAGCTTTTGTATACTGGAAGTATGTACCAAACACAGAGAAAACTTAGGAAAAAGAAGTATAGTGTGATTCTTGCCAACTTCAAAAAGAAATAAATATAAACTTAGCCTGACACTGGTCATTTTGAAGGTATCAAAAGAAAAGAAATACAGCATATCATTGTAAACAGAGATTCTCTTGCATTTTAAGATATAAAGCTCTAAGTTGTGTCTTGACCTCTTTGATTCTCCCAGGGTTCTGGAGCCCTAAATGGGATTTTCCCCACCCATGTCAGATGCATCTCCCTAATCAGTGGAAAAGGCTCCAGCAAAGTCAAAGAGTTGGACCAGCTGTACCACACCACGGAGTCCTCCACGTAATGGGCTTCACCTCTGCCAGATCTCAAAATTATTCAATCAAGATAGTGACATCATCCCATGGGATCTAAGGGGAACCTGCCCTCTTGACTGTATCAAGCCTGCCTCCGTGGTCTTTTCTATGTACTCTACTCCCAAATGGAGCCCTTGGAGCCCTTGGAGCTCCTTGGAGCCCTGCATGGGCACAGTATGCGGTGTACTCCTTCCAGAGAGAATGGGCCTAACTGAATCCTGGCAAGTTCATCTGTCCAGTCAGGTGGCATACGTTCTGCCATTTTGTACTATCCCAGAGTGGGTCTCAATCTGTGACTATAAAGAGAAAAACTGAACTTCTCATGAAGACACAACTTGTGAACGAGGGAAATTACCTGACTCTCTCCATCAAAATCTCTCATCACGAATCACCTAAAGACAGAGACTGATCCATGTAAACACCTTTAAAAATACTTGACGATGGGCAGAGCATTGAAGTTTTGTTAGGAGACAAAGATCCCCAGACTCAAGCACTATGAAAAAACATGATCTACACTTCCAGTGAAAAGCCCAGCTGTGCTCCAAACTCAACCATTTCTTCTGCTAGACAGTTTGGAGTAGAAATATGAAGATTGAAATCGCTAGAGCTGTTCTTTCATTATGAAAATTAACCTGACTTTGGAGAAGATAAAACAAGAAGGCTAGGTAATATTAGTTCCTTGGGATCTTTGAGCTACTAAATCAAGCAAATTTTGAAGCCAGTCTGTCATAGCTGAAATCTGAAATTTCTCCTTAAAGTCTCATATGTTCATATTTGTGCTTTATGAAGTTGGTTAGATTTTCCTTTCCATTTCGACTTGCTGCCTGCCATGGTGTGAGCGGATTTTCTCTAGCATGCCCTCTGCCATGCCATGTCTGCCTTGGGAACAATGAACCATGGACTGAATCCTCTGAAAGCCATAAGCCAAATAAACCTTTCTTCCTTTAAGGTTTGGGTGTTCAGGGCCGGTGAGATGGCTCAGCGGCGTAAGCGCCTGCCCGGCAAGCGTGAGGGCCGGAGTTTGACTCCCGGATCCCACATACGAAAAAGGGGCCGGTGATATCGCTCAGCGGCATGGGTGCCTGCTGGCGCACAAGATACTAAGATCGACCCCTGGTACCCACAAAAAAAAAAAAAAAAGATTTGGGTGTTCAGTGTTGGGTGTTGTTTTGTCCCAGGGACAGGAAAGCTAACTAACCTGGAACTTTACCCCTGGTCTTCCCATATGGAACCATATATAATCCCTTTCATTTAAGTCAATTTAATTTTTACTATAACTTATTCTTCTGCTATAAGTTTCTAATCAGAGAGCCAAAAACCAATGTTTTGTAAACTATTAAAAATAGAGCAGATTGTAATTACTGGTGTTTTCCTAGACACCTTAAATTTATAATTTGACCCCTATACTTCTGAAATAATCAATTCTTTACACTTTTCAGGGGAAAAAAAGATTCACTATGACAAAATAGGCAAAAACCAATAAGATTCAGGAATGGAAGTAAATAGTAATGGTAGAGTTGTAGGGAATGTACAGGAGCATTTGAAATCATATTTAAGTGACAAATACAAGAAGCATAATATTAGAATATTTAAAGATGAGGCTGTGTAGGTGGGAATGATTTATAGAAGTTAGTCAGGAAATAGGCTAGAAATACATAAAGAAAATTCAGAATGACTTAACTGAAACTCCTTTATGAATATTTGTAAATTCTTCTAAAATTTGATGAAAATATGTTAAGTAAAACTGACATAGATTCAGGAAAAACACAAAGAAAAATGTTACTATAATTATGTTCTTCAAAACTGTGAAATAGCAATGAATAAACTTCACCATATTTCCATTTTCTATGTTGTGTCCTTGCTTCCCACTTTTCCCCCTTGATTTCTTACTTAGCACTCTTTCATATCTGTAATATTCTTTCATAGGCTCAGGGAATAACACTGTGGACCCAATCTCATTCTAATGGTGGGCTTATCCAAATAAAAAATGAATGAATCTTCATGCATCCTATATATGTCTTAAATATTGATGTATGCCCAGAAAGAAAACAAAAATGCAAAAGGAAGGAATCAGACTGTAAATGTACACTGGAAGGACCTATGAATACAGCAACAAAGTTGCATGAAAGAATTGGGATTTGTGACCGGGCCATATTTTTGGTGTCTTATCATGACTTACCATCACTGACAGAATAACGTTCAGTGCTTTACATGATGAGTAATCATTATAGATACTGCAGCTACTTGAATATTCGACCTTTAAAAAAGATGATATATGTTTACTTCCTATTATGTACTTCTCCTCAGTGTCTTAAAACATTGTTTCATTAATGTTTGTTATACAATTCTTCCTCTATTCTTTCATCCACCTGCTACTTATATGTACCCTCTTTAGTAAAACTTCCCTTAGCACATCCTGACTACTAAATGTCACAGCACTGCCTTTTTATTATTGCACTGCAGCATGATGTTTTTGAATTTCCCTTGCTTGTTTATCTCTCTGGCCTATAAACAGGGAGCAGGTCTTATTCATATCTATCGCCATGGTATCTACATGGTGCTTTGCACACACTGGGTCCAAAAAGAAAATATTCTTTGTACAAACAAATGAATGATACCAGGGAAATAAAGCTTATATATTGGAAGTAAAATGTATTGGTTATTTTTATGTGTATTATAAAATGCTTCTGAAATAAATAACATCTCTATGAAGACGATGACTGTTAGATATCTGAATTCTTTCTTTAATTTAGAACTTTGATTTTTGTTCATTATATATGTTCTTTAAAAAATAACCCCTTGTTATCAGTATCTATGCTAGCCTAGATTCACTTTAATAACAAATAAAATCAGTTCCTTGAATTTACCTGTTTTCCCTTGCTCCAGATGTATAGTATGAGCAGAATGACCATGTACCGTGCTCATGGCCAATGTTTTTGGCCAATTACCCATTGGTAACAATAAATTTCGGACAAATAATTGAAAGCGTTTTTTAGTGATGGGTACAATGACACACACACTGTCGAATGACAAAGGAGAGAATCTGAAGAAATTTGGAAGATAAAACTTACACGATTTCCCAGTATTGAAGGCCAGTGCCCTTGCATTGAAAGTCACACTGACACCCAGTTCCCCTGGTCCACAAGAAATAATAGCACTTTACCTGACTCACTAAAGGATGGAATGAAGTAATACCATGCAGAGAATTTTGCATTTAGGCTGCAATCAAAATCCCAAATGAAATAATATGAGACTTTAAAAATTGGCTCTTGTTAATCAAGTTGAACTATTTCACTTTGACCTCTGTTAGTTTCTTTTGTTGGCATCCTACGTGGAATAGACATAAAGTTAAAACACCTTGATAAGTTTTCATGTGGAGAATGAATAGCGATAGCATCACAAAGCCCTTACCAACAAGGCCACATTCCTTATCTCTGCAAGATGAATTATTCACCATTTCAGCCTTCTTTGAATATTGGGATATGGAAAGAAGGTGAACTTTACAGTCAGCATTGCACTTCCAGGGTCAGCCAAGCACTTATCTTCAGAGCGGCAGAGAAACGTTAATTTTACAAGGGCCTCTACTTGATTCTCCTGCTGTGGAAAGCCAACCAGGACCTTATCAGCCAAGGAGATCAGCTTTGGAAGTGTTAGAGAATGAGCTCATCTTGAAAAAAAATGATCTCAGGCACACAAAGGGATAGATTTTAATGCAGTGAATTTGCAGTTTCAGATACGAAACTGCCTTCAATTTATGCGTAAGTATCCTTTTTACCTTTTAATTGAGGGTTCTGTCTTTCCGCCTCATTTCCAAAAATACTGAATTCAGTTTTCTCTATCTCTGATTCCATTACCTCAGGATGCTAAAAATTCCTCAGCCATCTCACTTTACCTCAACTACAAAGTGAGTTTAAGGTCCGATCATAAAACTAGCCATATTTGTCTCTCACATTCTTCTTTACTGCTCACATTCCCCTTTGCACTCTTATTTCTCCAAACAGGATGATTCTGTACTGCCTCTCTTTATTTTAGTCTTACTCTATGCCCTCAGCAAGTGATGTAGTAATCTAAATCACAACGAAGTTAGGTCATTCATATATTATTTTATTTGTAAGAATATTTTTATTTATGGAAGGAATAATTCAAGAAGTAAACCAAGTAGACTACTTTTTTATCATTTACTTATTTACTCTTTTATTGCATTTATATACTATAAACACAGATTAAATAAGACCTAGACACTACACTTTATAATCCAGAAATAACTGAGCAACAGAGGCTCTGTACTTAAGAAATGTACCTACTAGTGAAGACAAAAATATGAGGATGTTATGATGCAAGGCTATAAAGTTAACACGAAGACTAGAGTGTGCTGTGTACAACCATCCTGCTGCTAAGGCTCCTTAGGGATGAGTGCTTTTCCTAAGGACGGGCAGGCTTGGGCAGTGAGATCTCACCTGACAGATTTTCGGTGGTTTACGTGTCACCTGTCTCAAAATTGATCTTCCTCCCAGATTTTCCATATCTGCTTACCCTTGCTAAATGCCCACTCTCTAACTTTATTTTATGTTATTTTATTTTTTGTGGGTACCAGGGGGTCGACCTCAGGACCTTGCGCACCAGCAGACGCCCGTGCCGCTGAGCGATATCACCGGCCCTTTTATCGTATGTGGGTTCCGGGAGTCGAACTTGGGCCCTCACGCTTGCTGGGCAGGCACTTACGCCACTGAGCCATCTCACCGGCCCCACTCTCTAACTTTAAAAAAGAAAGGCTAATTTATGTATATCATCTTATTAAGGTAAGATATCAAAACATACCTCCAGATTGCCAAAGGGACAATTCAAGTTGGTAGTTACTGGACTGAGAAAATGAACAACTTTGATGACTAAGGAATCCTTTAAAGATTAGGTTTCTAATGTTTTGCATTTAACAAAATTGAAGGAGGACTAATTAAATTATTAGAAAAGAAATCATTAAAAATAAATGTGAATGCCAGAAAACCATGTAATTTTTTTTTCTTTGTCTTTTTTTGGGGGGGTTAAAATTCAGAAGGAATTCAAAAAATAGAAAAATATTTGCATAGCGAAAGTTTTTCCATTCCCATATATGTATTAATGTGAACAAGATTTATCATGTCTAATCTACAAAAACTAAATTTGGAAGAGAATGATTAGTAAATTCTGACACCTTATAGAAATAATTAATATTCATAATGAGATAAGCAAAATGAAAATGATGTAAATAAGATCTTTTTATGCAATTATAGGATTGGTTCTAATAATATTTTATTTTATTTTTATTTATTTATTTATTTTTTTTTGTGGGTACCGGGGGGTCGACCTCAGGACCTCGCACGCCAACAGGCACCCGAGCCGCTGAGCGATATCACCGGCCCCTTTTTCGTATGTGGGATCCGGGAGTAGAACTCAGGCCCTCGCGCTTGCAAGGCAGGAGCTTATGCCGCTGAGCCATCTCACCGGCCCCAATATTTTATTTTTTATATGTGAAAAAAGTTTATCCAAATGTAATAGTATTTATAGCATTTTTACTAATCTTAAACTACAAATAATTGTGATGTTAATCGTTCATGTAAAATATTTTAACGCTTAAAAACTATGGTGAAATGAAATTATTTTATAAAACATTGAAACACTACCTACTTATATGCAGACAAGCAAGAGTGACCAATAAAGTTTTCAAATGTAAAATGTATTAAATTTGATACATTTCCTTATAAATGTGAAATTGAAATATAAATACAGGGAAAGAAGAGCTCATTAAATATACAAAGAGAATGGAGCAAGATGGAATGAAATAGCATTTGGAGACAGGTAAGTATTCCAGGAAATGCTTCTTAAATTAGGAGAATTGCAGGTTTATATCCCTAAGGAATGGTTCTGGGAAGAAATGGAAAAGTTGATTCAATACAATATTGCTTGAAGGGCGATACATTAATACTTCTTGGATGCCGCTTTCCTGTTACTACCAGTGAAGTAGGTTGAGCTCTTGAGTTCTCAGCATTTCCCCAGAGCTCTCATCCAAAATAGCTCACCTTTAATCCAAGTGCAGTGATGTTGAAGCCTTGGAAAAAACCAAGTTGAACCAGTTGAATCTGGAATTTTTCAGATTCTTCTAAACTTGGAAATAAACCCCAAAGTTCAATTAAGAGAGCTAGATGTTTCAGTAGCCAGTAAAATCAATGTTGGTAGTGGTCAGAAAGATATCATAATCTTTCTTTCCAATCCTCAAAACCATGGGTAGGGGAATCAATGAGCAGCTTGACAACACTGACTTCTAAAGACTTATTTTTAGTAACAGATATTTTTCTAAGTTTATATAAAAAGCCCACAAGAAATGATGTCAATATATAATGCTAAGAGTTTTATTTGGAAATATAGATGGCTTAAGTGAAATCTAAGAAAGGATAAATGAGAAGAAACATGAGTTGAAGAGGTTTTAGAAATCTGAAACATTAATTCTTGCTTAAATTACAGTGATGTCATTCATCATAGATGCCTGTTTTGGGGGGTTATTTTTGTTTGTTTGTTTGTTTGTTGTTCATTTTCCAGCAGTTCTAAAGAGCTGACAAAATGTAAGGAAAGATTTTATTAGCCAAGCTGCAAGTTTTATGGAGCTGGTGTGATGGAAAAGTGAAAGGTTACATGAATTGAGAGTATCGATGGCAGGAGAGTGATCAAAATAGTAGACTTTTGTGCCAGATTTGTACAGAGATAGGACAAGAGCAGAAGTGCATGTGTATATAGCTTCAGTTGTGCCTGGGAGTGTGCTCACGTTCATGGGCTTTAGGGCTATGGAGAAGTCCAGGGAGATTTTCGGAACATTGATGGGGAACAGAAAGATAAAATGATTACTGACCAAGAAGTCTGCCTAGTTGGTGAGAGAGAGCCCATGTGAGATCAGAATACACCAGGCGTGGCGGACCTGTGACACAGGTGCTGTAGTGGACTGTTTTTGTTACTGAAGGCTCTAAAAGTTTTGCTGTCACTAGAATAGACTGTAAGACTGATATTAGGAGATTAAGGACACTAGAATGTAATGTAATAAAAGACAAGGAAAGAAATGTTTTGGGAATTTGTTGGGACAGTAAATCTGTTAATTTATAGAACAAAAATAATAGATTTTCTCCATTATCCTGATCACCCTCATAGAAAGCTGGCCTGTTGTTTTCAATTTTATGAATACTTCTTAGCTCTTTCTACATATGTGAAAGTCAAAGATTTGAGTTGTATTCACTCAACAAAAGAAAAAGGGAAATAGGAGAGGAGAGGAAAGAAGAAATGAGAAAAGAAGAGAGAAGAGGAGAAGAGAAGAGAGAAGAAGGATGAATATTTATGTAATTCTATGGATATTTTTATACAAACTCAACTCAATTTTAATAAAGATTTGCAAGTCACCATTACCTTACCATGGTGTTAATGCAAAGTATAAAGGGACAATTTTAATCACCTTTGAAATGGAAACAATAACATTAACAAAAATATTTCCACTAAAATTGTTCAGTCCTTTTCTTGCATTTTACACCTTGCACCATTCCATAAAAATAACAATACAGTGTATGTTATTTTATTAAGTTTCTACTATGTTCCGGGCTCCAAAAACACCAAAGTACTATATGAGTTCCCATTGTATCTTCCTCTTTTTTTCCTTCTCTCTCTCTCTGTGTCACACACACACACACACACACACACACACACACACACACATACACGTGATGTTTGTACATTGGGTTTCTTCTTCTTGGAATACAATTTTCCCTAATTTCTTTCTAGGGCATTCTCTTTTTTCTTAAATCTTAAAGTAATATTACATGAATTATAATATTGCCCCTCTTAGTCAAAATAAATTTTTCCTCTATTAAATTCACTTTCTACTGCTACTGCATTATAACTGACAATGCCATTTTTCAAATCACAAGACTGAGTTTATCCCCAGCAGGAAACATACTGTAAAATGAACGGAAGGTACTGAGTATTTGTTACATTAGTGGTCTGAGGCGTATATCAATTAATAAATCTGCATCACATATTCTGCATCATTCTCTTGCAATAAATTAACACAAAGGGGAAAACATTCAGCTTTAGTCATAATTTCTAAGTGGGTAATACCCTTTGCATTTTGAGAAGCTTTTTCAAAGTTATTTTGCAGTACTTGCATCATGATCTAATACTGATGATGACAATATAATATTTCCAATGATAATTTCAGAAACTGTGATATCAGTTGCAGAGTATCAGACATAAGAAATGCACAGGGTGAAGAATTTAGTTGAAATAGGCGATTCCCTGACAGCACATTGAATTGAGGCTGCTCTACTAGCACCACCCATATTCCTCCTCCTTTCTCCTTACTCCCATCTTGCTCACTTGTTAGGGACTTGTCTTTGCAGTTTTCACAAGATCTAACACATATTGCTGGAAATGACAATGTAAGTAAATTAAGTACAGGATAGTACGAACTGATGCAGTACTATAATTTAATTTTATTGCATCAGGGCAACAATAAATAAATGTATATCATAACATGCAGAGGTAGTCTATTGATCTTTTCAATCAATATTGGATGAAAATTCTTGACAAAATATAAAATTACAATATTGTTAAAAAACGATATCATTTTAGGTTTCAATAATATAAGCAAATTTGGACAGATAATTGTTTCATATTATACACATCTAATATCTATGCAGATGATCAAGAACTGAATTCATAGCTCATCATGTTATATATAGTAATGACACTTTTATCTCCATTGCTTATTATGTTACCTCTTGGAGGTAGTCAGCATAAGAGTAGCGTAGATTTAAATATTTATATTCAACCAAAAATATATAAAAAATCCAGGTGCCCTAGGAAAACTCATAGGCTCCTTCAGAGATCAAGTATTCTCTTTGAATGGTCCATTTTATATTCAATTTATAATTTCAATAATCTATTTAACATAGAATGCAAAAACATGTGAGTTGAGTATTAGAGGATTACAATAGAAAGACAGAATTTCTATAATGACAAATGTTAGTTGCTTCTGTTAAAGCAGAAGTCATGCTACAAAAACATATTTAAAAAAAAACAGGCAAAGCAATATGAAGTCTTTCAATTCAAGAGAATTGTTTCACATCCTAATCAAATGCTTTGGATATTTCCGGAGTTAGTTCACCTGGGAAATAATTGCTAACAATGTTCTGTTCATTGGGAGTCAAAATTGTTTTCAGTGTTTGCAAATTTGACCTGATGATGTGCCATATCTAGAAACTGATTCAGTTTTCCTTTTTAGTAGGTCTGTTACTTTTGAGATCATTGCAATTAGAAACTTTTCAGTTAAAGTCAACTAATACATATTCACTATCTACCATGGGTTAGGTGTTATAATAGCCACTTAAAGAGACAGAGAGATGAATAATAGAGGTTCATATTATTAAGAATAAAAAATTTTGGTGGATCACTTCAACTTATAACTTGGTAATACCTGCCATACCCCTTGGAGGGCATGTAAAGAACTAAAGCTTTTGCAAATTTGAGATGAGCGATTCAGGAGTAATATTTCAAAATAGGACCTATTAATTTTACACTGAAGATTTTTTTTTGATACCTCAGAATTTTGTTTGTTTTAAATATAAGTGCCTCTAAATTGTCATAGTTGATGAATGTAATCATTATGTACTGCAAACAAGTACCTATAAAATTTTTAAAAATTAAAAAGAAATTGTCATATTTTTCTCCCTAATGAGATATAGATACTACATCCTTTAAGAATTGGAAGGTTTTTCCTAGAAGGAAAATCTATTTAAATAAGCCATTGAGCTGGATACTTTTGAAAAAAAAAAAACTTTTTAAGTTAAAAGTTGAATACTCTTTCTGACACATTTTTCTCTTTCATTCTCCAGTATTTTTTTTCTCATTGTCACTACTGTCTCATGCTTCAGATATTAGTGGAATAGGGCAAGACATGGAATTCTGAATCAAAAAATGAATTCTGAGCCAAGGGATGTTGGATGCATGCATATACTGTCCAACAGAATAATAACATTTCTGGGGAGAGTAACATATGCAGTCATTCTGGAGCTTTTAGTCTCCTCAACTCCTGCCATTTCAACAGAATGAATTTAGCTAAGGTAACAAATGTCACTGCAGCAGTTTATATACCAGAATCTTGGAAGACAAAGATACATCAAATATTAGCTAACCTTTTACTACGGGGAAACTGAACACATGAATTCCTCTGTAGTTAAGTGCAGCAGACTTTTATTCTGTAGGCTTGTTTTCCAGACAAATACACGAGACACACTGGGGGTCAGAGATCTTTAAAAATGCGTTCTGACCATGAAAAGTGAATGCAAAATCAGGAAGAAAGGGAAGCCTCTGAAATTGAAGCAAGTTGAAATCACTGTAATAAACCATAAAATGAATGAATGAAGTCATGCAGTAATAACATGCGCTTGCACCCTACATAAAAGTTTTAAAATGAATTTTTGAGGAAATTTGAATAAGCTATCTCCCTGATCTAACCTAACTAACCGAAGGAGAAAATACTGTATTAACTGAGGAGGCTGAACCCCATTCACATCCACCAGGAAGTCACAGCATCACACTGATATGACCATTCTTTTTCATTTCTTCCATTGCATTCTATTTTGTAATTGAGCTTTCCTTACAGCTGGTAACATTTGTACATAAATGACAATATTAATAATTCCATTGACGATAATATTTTAAACTTGCTTATCCTTTAAGCATTTCATGTTTTCTCATTCCATTTAATATTAATTCTCATAATAATCCTCTGAGCAAAGAAGATAATGACACTCTCCCCATTCAACAGGTGAAAATGCTGCCAACCACAGTGATCATTTCAAATTGTAACACTAGAAAGTTGGAGGGAGATCATGTAGTAACCCAGTATACAAACCAGTTTCCTGTTCAGAGGTACTTCTTGATACTGGTCACTCATGAAGCTGTCTGAATTACAGAGAACGCTTTGTCTCGAGTGTATAGAGAGAACTCTGGAACTATGGAAACATGAAGGTATAAAGGGGCCAGGGCAGCTTAGCTTTACTTCCTTCATCTTCATTGGTCTTTCTCATCCTGTAAGCCCTCACACACAGAAGAACAACATTCTTTTTGGTTTTCTAATTAACAAATGGCATAAATCTTAATGGATCCTGTACATGTAAGTGACGCCGCTTGTGCCGCTGTGACCTTCAAGGTGTTTTTACTGTAGTACTGCAGGATACATGGGGTCTTAGGTGGGTGCAGGGAATAAATCCAGACATAAGCCATGTTATCAGAACAAAAAATTAAAGTTTTAAACAGCACCTTTCCATTACTTCTATTTCTCTCAATTTATGAAGAGACAATAAGTTTTTAGCCATTTGGGGAAAGGAATTCAGAGAAATTTTAAGAGACAGGAAAGCGAGGATGATTTTTCAACAATACATTTTATGTATTCTCATTTTGAAAATGTCTGGAAGAATCTTTCCATATGTGCAACCACATATGCAATTCCCTTGGACATGCATTTTGTTTCATTACCTTTGCAACTAATCATGAAAAGGAAACAGACTCCTTTTTTTTTTTCCATTTTAAACAGAGGGAAGAAAGAAAGCTATGTGGACTTGGGAATGCAATGTAATTGGAGAGAAGTATGAGAAGTAGAGGAGTTGAGGGAAAGAGAGAGGACTAGAAGAGGGGTTAGTAATGCAGCAGGCGGCAAAACTTACTGCACCTGGATGCTGGCCTGGGAAAAAAGGACCTTTACTTACTCATCTTTGAATTGCCTCCCAGTGCTAGCAAATTACTTTGAACACAATAAGGAAAAGTTAAATGTAAGTTTGCATCCTGACTGTGAGTAGTTTTCCTTCAGAAACTATCACTGATTTCTTAGAAACCTAAGAATGACGGTAGAATCTCCTTAGTTCTACCAGGCAGCATTGGTCAATGGTTTTACCCTCTGGCTCTCAGAAAAGTAAAGGACAAAGATCCCAAGACAACAAGCAAGGGGAGAAAACCCTGAGTGTCAGCTCAATCTCTGACTAGCTGTATGTCATTATCCAGGTGATTTAATTGGTCTGAGTATCATGTCATTTAAATTAACAAAGAGGTCAAATTCTCTCTGTGCTTATAAAATTTATACCATTTGTTGAAGATATTCACTTCAATAATCTTCGTATATAAAATTGATTCTGTTAAAAAAAATAAAACAGTTTCCTAAAATGTTGATATGTTCTTTCACATTTCAATGGAAAACTCACAGCAATCAATGCTAGCTCCAAGTCTAAATGTCCAACTCGTATATTATAACATTTCCAGTAAATATATAATACATCTATAAACATCACAATAATGTTGATTTTTAAAACTACAACTGTAGCCTGGAATGAAAACCTCTAAAGCTGATTTATTGATTCTATGTTGTGGTTCTTCACCATAAATTATTTTTTGACATTTTTTGACTAAGAATACAGAGTCTGCCAAAAAAAATGTATACATTGGGAAAAGAAAAACTTGCATAAATATTTTAATACTAAATTTATTGAGATATCATGAGATTCATACAAGTTACCTTTGGTGTCTACAATTATAAGAGGTGCTCAGAGTGATGGCCATCAGCTTCCAAATATTTATAAGTACAGAGAACTGCTGAAGTATGTATCCATTTTTTTGGCACACTCCATAGTTTAATCTTTCTCCCTCTCTCTCTCTCTCTCTCTCTCTCTCTCTCACAAACACACACACACACACACACAAACACAAAGAGAGACACACACTCCAATTCTCCACTTTTTTCACCAATACAAAGTACTGAATCCACTTCGTAGAAAGAAAATTAAACCTTGAAATAATTTGGTCTACCTTTTCAAGTAAGTCATTTAGATTAAGGAAATGTACAGATTTATGGACATTCATTTGTTTTCTCCATGTATAGTATGTTGACAATTAAAATGTCCCTGTTGGGTCAATATTTTATTGTAAATATGAAAGATTTCCTTACACATCTGAGGTTACCCATGATACTACATGTGATAGAATTATTTTTTGTATGATGGCTTCAACTGATAAAATAGTATTTTATGAAATATAATAATCATAGCTTTATTTCATTTTTAAGTATTTAAAATGCATCAATTAATTTATTCTAAAGAGTATCGTCAAAAATACTATTATTATCTTTATTTTTATTATAAGAAGTCAGAGTGTAGAAAAGTTACCAGCTAAAGGCACCATATTTAGTAAACTAAAAACTAGGATCTAGTCAAATATGGTGGGGCAGGCCTATAATCCCAGCACATTCATGGAGGCTAAAGCAGGAAGATTGTAAGTTTGAACTCAAACTGGGCAATTTAGGGCCTTAGTGAGCCCCCTCTTTTAAAAAAAAGAAAAAATAGATGGCTAGAAATGTAGTACAGTGAAAGTCCTAAATTTAATCCTCAGTACCTAAAAAGTAGAAAAAAAAAATACTATGATATGGATTGAGAAAGTTAATCCTAGGTTCTACATCTGAATCACTATATTGTAAGTAGAAAGAACTAGAATACACATTTTCAACTACCTTAATAGCTCATTCAGAGTAAATGTGTACACATATATATATATATATATATATTTTTTTTTTTTTTTTTTTTTGTTAATGATGGTTTTTTTTTTGTGTGTGTGTGTGTGTGGGTACCGGGGGGTCGACCTCAGGAACTCGCATGCCAACAGGCGCCCGTGCCGCTGAGCGATATCACCGGCCCCTTTTTCGTATGTGGAATTTGGGAGTCGAACTCGGGCCCTCGCGCTTACAAGGCAGGCGCTTACGCCCCTGAGCCATCTCACCGGCCCATTAATGATGGTTTTGAATGTAGTGGGGATTATCTAACTTGAAAGACAAGCCGTCCTCTTCCATACTACCACACATGACCCTAAACCAAGTTGTAAGGGTTGGGGAAATGTGGTTTCACATTTTTGCTACAAGTGTATACAGAGGATTTGATAAAAAAAAATAATGAAAAAAGGGTTTTCCTTTCCTCAATTTATCTTCTGAAATATTAAAGATAAAATTTGTAAGCATCAGAGAATATACTTGGTCTCTCTGATTACAAGTACCTTTTCAAGTATGTATGTTTAATATCACCAGTCATCCCCCAGCTCGGTGACGATAGACTGCTAAGATTTATGTGAAGTAAATAATTTTTCTCAAGCTTTCATGTTGAGTTATCTTAGGTAGCAAAATACCTGCTTTTCAAGCACAATAAAGTTATGTAATTGAGTAATTTATAACAGTGGTGTGCTTAGTACGTAGGTTTAAAGCTTTTCAAATAAAAATATTTTATTATACTCTTATTTGTATCTACTATTGGCTACCTACATTTTGCAGAATTTAGTGCCAAACCTTTACCTATTCAATTGTGCGAGATGATTAAAAATCACTGTTTTTTGGCCTAGATGTGAACATGTTTCTGTTAGGTACTCATGCCATTTTACTGCACCGGCATTTATTTGCACTGATAGACAATCTGAAAGGATTCTAGAAATGCTTGTGCAACTTTTCACTTTCTCCAGAAATATAATGTAGGTCTCTGTTCTCCATCCTCAGAAGATGTCAGTCTTTTAAACTGTGTCATTGGATGAGTTTGTTATGGCGTGTTTATCATTATACTTTTTCTTCACATCTAAGTAGGGTGAATACCTTTCTGGCCATTTGGATTGACTGTTATGAATTCCATATTTAAGCCTTATAATCATGTTTTGAATGATTTGACAATACTTTCCTCATTCACAATGTGAGTATTTATTGTCTTATGAATTTACTTTTATTCTATATTTACATGTAAAACATTATATGAAATAATTTATATATTGTGTATAAAATTCTTTCTTGAAAATATGTGCTGCAGGTATATATTTTCCCTCACTTAAACTTGTATATTTACTTCATAAAAATGTCATTGAATAAAGAGAAGTTCTAAAATTGAAATGTTCAGTTAATTTTTTATTTAATAAAATGGTAGTCTTTTATTGTTTGTCCTATATATTAGATGTGAACATGAATCTGAATTATTCATCTCATTCTATTAATTTGGTCTCTAAATTTCTGCTGTCACACCATCCTAAATAATCATTACAGCCTGCTAACAAGACTTGATTACCTTTAGTGTCATCATAAGTTAGTGTTTCAATTTAATCTTGATTCTTCTTGAAAATATTCTATTTCCATACATTCTTTGAAAAGAATTTATCATTTTGCATGAAAATAAACTACTAAAATTTTACGTTGTGATTACATCTACATTTAATCTATACATTAATGATATTCAGCTTTTTAAAAATATAGGCACTTATAGTTAAATATTCTCTTATTGCAGATTTTCTCTGAGAATCTTAAAATTAATTTCATTATAAGTTTTTGATCTTTTGTTGATTCCTTTGAAAATGGTATCTTTTAAAAATATCTTCTAATTATCATTTATTTGGAAAAATAGTTGATTTTTGTAAATCAACTCTATATCAAAAAGCCTTCTTCATTTAATTTTCAATTTATGTAATTATTTTGAATATATATGTGCATAGTCAATGCTCAGTACTCACAGGTTCAATTATTATGAGTTCACCTACGAGAACGAATTTATTTGTAACTACAAAATCAATACTCAAGATACTTTTGTGATCATTTACAAACAAGCACAAGTTGGTGAAAAAGTTAAGTCACCAACACACATATTCTCAGGTGAGGTCAGACAAAGTGAAAATCTGTATTTTTGTTTCTATACCCATACCGCAAAGACATGTTCATTTTGCACACTCTTTATGCCATATATTTTGGTTTTTATGCTTTTTCTTGGTGATTGTGATGTTTGGCCCCCAAACCTAGAGCTAATGTACTGTCCAATGTTCAAGAAGACTGTGATGTACCTCGCAGGGAAATACATGTGTTCAATCCATTCTATTCAAGCATGACTTCTAGCACTGTTGGATATGAACTAAATACAATGAATTAACAAATATATTAAATAAATACACATAGAGCAATGTTACCTACTTAGCAAGTGAAGAAAATGATCTCATCAGAGGCTTCCAGGAGCCTGACCTTAGGAACAATTATTTGGTATTTGCTAATTAAGTACTCATGGGGAGTTTTAGCCACAAAACTACCACACGAATAATAAAAATTAACTCCCATAGATACATAAAAGCAGTTTTGGAAACCGTCTTTCTCAGAAGTCTTAATTGTAATGTAGCTACCTCAATGTCCTGAATCTGTTCAAAACACTTACTTTTGTTGTTATTTTGATTTTGGGAAGAGCTAGAAGTCATATACTATGGTGCCAGATCCAGTGAATAAGGTGCATGGGTCACACCATAATGTTTTTAGGAGCGTATCTTACCTTTGGAGCAGCATTCGCCATATTTTTTATTTCATCTCATGAAGACACTCGTGAAAGCGGCGGAACTGCTTACGATTGGAGCAAGAATGGTGGGATAAGTGTGCTCAGAGAGAAAGCGAGTATTTATTGGGGGATTAATAGCAGTGTGCCTTTTACTGTAACACTTTTTAAATGTTTACTGTTTATTTTGATATCTGCTTACATTAAATATATATGCTTACAAATATATATGCTTACAAATATATATAGACATATCTCCAACCAATAATAGTATTAGTTTGCATTATTCATCAGATAAGACCTCCAGTACAATGCCAACTATTTGTAGTGAAGTTGAGAATCTTTGCCTATTTATTGATCTCAAGGGAAATCTTCTAATATTTCATCTCAAAGAACATTTTCCAGACTTGGGAAGAGTAACATTCTGAAACTTACGAGTGAGAACTCCTCCAAACAATCAGTGAGAACATCAGCAAACATTATTATATCAACTTTTTAAGAGCTCTGAAAAGTAATCGAATCATTATAAATCTAGGTAGCATTTATTAGAGAAAAGTGGCCGAATCTGTCTAATAACAGTGTGCTTACTGGTATTTCATCTTGTTATTCACAGCCCCCACACCCAGCTCTGCGCTGGCTTTGAAGGACAAAAGCCCTTTAAGTCACCATGAAAACCAGCAACTTAACAGGTAGTGGAAGCAGGAAAAAGGCCTTGGAGCTCCTCCGAAGCCCCATTTCCAGAAAATTACAATTATTTCTGCTGTTCACCAGGTCTCTGAAAAAAATCTCACTCACAGAGCAAGTTTTCATTTTACTTGCTTCAGACTGCACCCAGTGGAAACATTATTTTCCCTGGGGGTTTCTGTTAAGAACAATCAGCAGCAAATTCTTTAACAATGCAATTGCCTGAGGTGGGGATGAAAGTTGGAAAAAACAAGCTGGCCCATAAGATTAAAAGGAAAACTTGGGCCGGTGAGATGGCTCATTGGCGTAAGCACCTGCCTTGCAAGCGCGAGGGCGCGAGTTCGACTCCCGGTTCCCACATACGAAAAAGGGGCCGGTGATATTGCTCAGCAGCACGGGTGCCTGTTGGCGCGCGAGGTCCTGAGGTCGACCCCCGGCACACACACACACACACACACAAAAAAAAAAAGATTAAAAGGAAAACTTGAGTGATGAGACGTCCAGAGGGGACACTTTTTAAAGGACCAGCATATTGCTAGTGTTACAGAAGTGCATGCACGTGCGTTGCGAGGTATGTATGCCCATGGTCATGCACATGCCTAGGAAAGACCTAGGAAATTCCTGAGTTCTTGACACCAGTGACCCTGAGCTCAGTTCAAGAAAGAGGTCATGATGAAGGTGGTTTTAACTGTACAAAGAGCCGCTCCACAAAAATGAAGAGACTTACTGGTTTCTGCAATTTTAGCAATTTACTGTTCAGTAAATAAGTGACCACTAAATAAATTCATCAGAGTTCAGTGGTTCCACCTGACAAACAAAACACACTGCAGAATTCGTTCAGAAACATACTAAATAAACACGCTGCAAAGATAACCATCATCGTCTGCACCACTACCACCAGACTTGGAGGGGAAGGAGAATTTGATGTGTAGAGTTGCCGTATTATATTTTACTAAGTATAATTTCAATAGAAAAGTATGAAACACACACAGAAAAAAATATATATAATTATTAATACAAATTATCCCTAAGGAATAAGGAAAGGAAACCCAGATGTCGGACTTACTAGGCAAAGAACATAAATCTGTTAGTATTTCAAAATACGTTCATACCCTAAAATGTCCACATGCTCAGAACTAAAAAGAAGTATAAGAATGATGTTGATGTCCAATAAAATAGTGAATGTCAATTTTTTTAAAAATTAAAATAAGAAACTCTGGAATTAAAAATACAATAACCAAAATTTTAAAAATTGCTAGAAGGACTTAATATCAAATCTGTCTGTCATTAAAAGATTTTGTAAGCATAAAGAGAGATCAATTAAAATTATTCAGTATGGGGCCAGTGAGATAGCTCAGCGGCATAAGCACCTGCCTGGCAAGCGCAAGGTCCTGAGTTCAACTTCCGGTACCCACATTAAAAAAAATTTTATTCAGTGTGGAAACCAGAAATAAAAAAAGATAAAGGAAAAATGACAGGCTCAGAGACCAGTGGGACACAATGAATTAAGCCTACATAATTTGTTAACAAGAGTCACAGAATGAGAAAGGAAGTAAGAGACAAAATATGTGAAAAAATTATCAAAAATATTGCAATCTTTGAGAAAAACATCTATATACATGTTCAAGAGACTCAGAAAATTCCAAGAAGGATAAATTCAAAGATATTTACACCAAAACAAGTCATAATAAAGACAGAATCTTAGAAGCATCAAAGACGGTTCACAAAAGTTTTACATATTCTTAACAAATGCAGGAGAAATTGTGAAGAACCCTCCAAAAAAAAAAACTGAGAATTTTCTCAATTGCTGTACAAGAATTGGTGTATAAGAAATATTGAAAAGGCTCAGGCTGAGATAAAAGAATACTAAGCAGTATCTTTACTGTATATGAGGAAATAAGGAAATTCAGTAATGGGAACTACATAGGTAAAATGGTACATGCACATATATTTGTGAATGTGTGTATCTATTAAGTAGGTGTGTGGATGTATATTTACTTCTCTCAGGTTGTTTTGCTCCCAAGTTTTCTTATTGATATTCAAGTTTCCCAATGCCTTCAAACCATTTTTGTTTTTCGTTTTTTTTTTATTTCTTCCAACCTTCTAGCTGTTTTGACAAACCTTTTATATGTTTGTTTTTAAATCACTTATTCTTTTTTTTTTTTTGTGGGTACTGGGAGTAGAACTCAGGACCTCACGCTTGCCAGGCAGGAGCTTATGCCACTGAGCCATCTCACCGGCCCCCTAAATCACTTATTCTATCTTTTTTCTAAAACAGAACAGCTAGATTGACATTAAAAGGTAAATAAAGATTAGGGGAAATTAATCATTTAGAATAGAATATCCTTTTGATTTAAAAAGAGAATACAAATATGTTTTTGTTTGTTTTTTGTTTTGTTTCATTTTGTTGTTTTGAGACAGGATTTCACTATGCAGTTCAGTCTGGCCTTGAACTCACTTTGTAGCCCAGGCTGGCCTCTAACTCACAGGGATCTTCCAGCCTCAGCCTCCAAAGTGCTGGGATTACAGGTGTGCGACACCATGCCTGTCACAAATGTGCTATTGATAAACCTATGCTTTTATCTTTTAGGTTATTATTATAATAGTTTCCTCTACATATAAGGTAAAGCATATGAAAGAGTAAATCAGTCCCCTCTTCTGAAAAGCTTTCTTGTGAAAGGAATATTATTCTGATGTAACAATTTTAGAGAAAAAAAATCAACTTTAAGCAAATTCAAACTTCTTATAACACTAGGCAGGAAAGAGAATTAATTAAAAGAAAGAAGGATACCTTGAGCTTGGATCTGAACAGGAACAGATGTGGTGAGCTCCTGAGTTTCTGTGCTATTTGACTTAACTCCCTGACTTCCCCATTAAACAAAACTTTGAATATTCCAGTGCAGGAGCAATCCTGATTTATCTAAGAATCCTTGTTTCTGCAGTCAATAGCATCATTCATAAAGAGAACAACTGGGTGATTAGAAGACATTTCCTTGTGTTTTAAACACTACTTCCATAGTAAATAATCTTCAAAAAACTGCATGTTACAAATACAAGCAATGCATTAATTTAGGAAACAATGATCTCTTATTTGTTAAAATAGTTAGAACTTCTCATGCATCACATTTTATTTCTGACTCTCATAATGTGGAAAATAATAAGTGAAGACCAGCACCGTGGAGGTTGAGACACCAACAGAGCAAATTGTGACATTTGTGTGACATTGGATGGATACAGAGACCAAATCTAAACTCCATAAGAAATAGCTGTATGTTGGATCTTTCAAATGTCTTGTATACCTTTTCCATATCTCTTGGATATGAGGCCCCAGACCTCATTTTTATATCATTTGCTCTATGCAAGGTGACATTCTTAATACTCTGGTCATTTCTCTGTATAAGGAAAAAGAAAGATTGAGCCGAATGGATATACATTTTATAGATAATAAATTTCCTTTCCATATGTGATTCTATCAAAGAATTTTAACTTGAGTCTCTTATGTTGATTTATCCAATTATGATATAGCTTAAGATGGATGACACAAAATATCAGATATATCATCATGAAAGAAAATGACCATAATCTTAGGGTTTAAATGCTAAGAGATAATGTTTGGCCAAAAGTTTTCTGTCTGTTCCGTATATTCACCAACAAAAATGGTAAAAAGAATGAGAATGGTGGGTGAGTCAATGGTAATATGTTGTGAATTGCTGTCAGTAATGTTCATAAGAACTACAATCTGGAGTAAACACTTTGCCAAAATCTGAGTGGTGGAGTGCAGGGGAAAGATGGTTCAATAATTTCTATTAAATAATGTACTATATTTAGCATGGCAAACTATTCACATGGAAAATGGAAGAACATTTGTGACGGAATGGAAGGTGTTAAAGAATGAAAAGTATTTCACCTGAGTTATGTCCATTGAAAGACATAGAGGAGAAAGGTGTCTTAAAAATGGAGTTGTTTCTCAAACCAATGAGTTAAGTTTTGAAAAAAATATTGTGGATGAATATATAAAGCAGAAAGGGATGATGATCTAGAAAAAAAATGACGCTTCAAAGTTTGAAAAGATATCAATAATGTTGAAGAACGACCAAATTAGCTTAGTTTATGAAGGGGAATTGAGTTGTGTGGTTGATAATCTGAGTCAAGTCGTGGAGCAGTTTAGAGGGGCAGGCATGACTGCGGATATACAATATGAATATATGCATATACACATTGTGATGTGTCTGTCTTTTCATACACTTAATTCATGCTGGCAGATCATTTTTAAAAAACAATGTATCCATAACAATCTCACCTGAGTTATGAGAAAACCCAATTTTATTAAAGCAATGCATCTAGTAGGCTGGTAACCCCTCTTGATTTCAAATCTACTGAAATTTTAGTGGAAATGATTACATAGTGCTACATAGAGAATTTTTTACAACAGTAGTGAGTGATGGAATGGTGGTCCATATGCATTGTACCCTTCCCTTTTTCCTTCTCACCTGAGTTATGAAATCTATTTACATACAGATTTATAATACATTACCTGGCTTCATTTTTGTTTATATGTTTCACTACTTGACAATACAGTTTAGTGGATTCCTTTGTCTGTCTCACCATGAGGCTTTTATGCTTCCCATGGAAGGATCATGCCATTCCAATCACAGCAAAGCAGTTTTTGGAGGTGCTTGATATTGCTCGAACAATGCTCTAGTGCACTCTGTAATTTCATAAAAAGTAAGGCAAGGGAGGGTGGCACTCTTCAACATGCATAATGGGAACTTTGCTTGTAAAGAAAAATGGGCACCTTTGCTTTTCTATTTGCATATAGATTTCCCCCCTACTGCTATCTGAGAAAATTAAGAGCTTCCACCTTATCAGTTTCTTAAACATGTTCTTGAGAATGTCCACATTTATGTCAGCATTTTTTCGACATCCTAATGATGTTTTGGCGAGGACTATGGCATCTATATGGCTTGTTACCAGCCTAATGAAAAGTTGCTTTGGGTGTCAAAATAAATCTAAGAATGTTCTACGCTTTAGCTGACTGTAATATATCATCATGGCCTGCTTAAGTAGTATAAACTGCAACATGATAAAGCAGCTAACAAAAACCTATGAGAATGAGTAGCTGGGATAATGGGCATTCAGTGTAAGGATAATATAGCAGCAATAAAAATTTCAATAACCAAAGGTTATATACCATACTTTTTAATGGAGTTCTTGGCTAACTGAGCTTTCTTCAGTAGTAGACACCTGGGGAAGGTGATTCATTGCAAGCATTCTTCTTCCTTTTCACCTGGAAAAATATTAATGATCTCCTCTTTCAGGTTGCAGTATCCTTTCATCAAACTGTAATTATGAGGAATTGAACTGGCCTTTACCTACATCTGTAGGTAAATTTCTGAATGTCCGTATTATTTTGTGTAAAAAACATAGTAGGTTTGACAATTTTTGTGATTTTTAAACAAATGTATACACTGAAGGGTACAGCCTAAATCTAACAGGAGGATATTTCCATGTCCTTCTGCATTCATTTGTCCCATGAAGACTTAGTGACTTCTATCTCCTAAACTTGAGTCTCACCATTTCTGAGACAGTTGGTCCCCTTTCTTATTCTTACATCCTGACACCATGGTATGCCCTTTGCTGGTACTCTCCTTCAAATTACGGCCTCCCAAACGCTAAACATTTGTCCTTTTCCATCCACTGTCTATAACCAGTGGATATACGCCCTCATTTCTATGAAAACTTTTCTGATATTCTCTCAGAGGTTTTCCCTCCTTCATATGAATGCCTGTGGAAGGAGCATTGTAATCATGGTGTTGAACCTATAGTCCCTAATTTCACCAGATTCTTCTCTATTGTAGTAAAACTTCTCATACTCCATGAAATCAATACTTGTGGTTGGTTTCCTAGTTGAAAGAGTTAAAATATGGCATGATTTTATAAGAAGGGTATGCTCTTTAAATTCTTCACTCAAAACAAAGACAGATGTACAGAAAATAAATTTTTCATATTTTATTACTGTCCAAACCTTTGAGTATATATCTGAGTGTAAGATCATTATTCTGCTACACACTACTCCTTGATGAATCATGTATAATTTTTATACCAATGCCATTTATAATGAAGTAACATCTTTACGTATATCTGTAAGACTCTAAAGAAAAGATTTTATGCAATTTACGTTTCTCCCCTTAGACATTAACCCTTGGCCTCCCTTGACTGAATTTGGCAGTAGTGTTATGAGGTGGTTCTTTTTTATGACTAACAAATTGACTTTAATGAACTTTCCTGAGATATCGTATTAGTTTTTTAGTGCTATATAGCAGATTACTGAAAACTGAGCAACAGGAAGCAGCACACACGGTGTTACAGCTTTGGAGGTCAGTCTACCTGCAGAGCCAAGTTGGATGCTCCATTCTGAGTCTTAGAAAGTTGCAGTCACGGTGTCAGCTGGATGGGACTTTCATCTGAGACTCCACTAGGGACGAATCCATTCAAGTTCCTCTATATCGCAGGCCAAATTTATTTCCTTGAGGTTTTGCATCTAAGGGTTCATGCTTCTTATTTGCTGTTGGCTAGAGGCTACTCTCTGGTTATCAAGGCTGCCCAGAGTTCCCTGCCACACGGCACTCTCCATTTTTGAGACATGGTCTTTGGTCTCTTCAAAGTCAGCAGAAGAATCTCTATGTCCAGTCTGCTAAGATACAGTCATAAAATGTAAATAGTCAAAAAAGAAGCATGTCATCACTTTTATAACATAACCTAATCAGGAGAGTGACGGCGCATCATCCCTGTCATAATTTCATGGTTAGAGGCAATCTCTGGTTCCACCTGCACCTAACAGAGATTGTATTACAACATAACTCATCAGTGGTCATATTTCTGTATGTCTATTAGAGTATCCAAATGTTTAAAATGCACCACTTTCTGACTTTAACTTTTTTTCTACGTCAACCTACACTTTCTGTATTGCCTCCAAAGTCTACTGCTTCACCTTGTCTTTACCTGATGACTTTCCACTACATCTGTAGGTCTTAGTTACATCAGCAATCTCCTGTTCATTATTTCATCCTTTTTCTTCCAAGTTGAATTCCCTGCAAAACCACACACAAGCTCCATTCTACCCCATTCCAGGAAATACCATCCTCAGTATATATCTTCTTTTGAATCTATCTTATCTTTTTAAATATTCACTCATACTTCTTGAAAGAACTGTCTATACTCTATGATAAAAATTACCTAATTTTTCACCTAAACTTGCTCCTCTCACCGAGTTGTTCAGAAGCAGTATAATGGAAAAACTTAAGTCTTATCTTGAAGGTTCCCCACAAAACTTCAGCCAAAGAAACATATTTAATAGCTTATCTTCTCTTTATATATTATTTTCTTTCTCACTGCTCCACAGCATTTTAAAGTTAGCATTGGAAGAAAATGAATTTTTAACCTCCCAAACATTTCTTTTATATTTGTTGATTCCTTTCTTAATTGTCTTGAGCATTACATGAAAATTTTCGGTAATTATATGCAGTTAGAAAATTGTTTGCCTATATTCTTCCTTGATAGATGTAAGTAGGTAACATCCACAAGGACAAAGAGAATGTTTTGTTAGGGTTGTCAAGATGTGAGAATGGGTTTGTCAAACCAAAGCACTACTGTCACCAGGTGGCAACATCAGGTTTATGGTGACCGTCTTTTCATGTATTCATTTCTGTCAATACTGCTAGATTTTTAGTTTCTAGAAGAGTACCCAGCTTTTCAGTGCCTATACGTATCAGATGCCTGATAAATACATCTTGAATAATGAAATAAAAAGACTTACTTTGCTACCATTCAATTCTCCCTCTTACCTTAAAGTAAAGCCATTAAAAGACAGTTTTACTTAGCTCCCTCTCATTCAATTATAATTTCACTTTTAAATTTTTAAAATTGAGTTGATTTGACATTTATTCTTCTTTATGTTGCTGGTTGCTTTGTAATTTTCAAGGTAGGTCTTTTCACAGAAATAGGGCCAACATTCAGCTTTTCTAGAGGACTTTTCCTGTTATGATAATGCCCATCCTTATAACCACTGACTGTATTCTCTTTGCTGAGGAATTAGGTATGAAGGTGTTAAAAGCTATATTTCTAATTAATGGAGACACTTAAACGCATAATTCAGTTGTATTAGACAAATAGATCAGATATGTTAGAACCACTGCACTGGTGATAGAGGAGCGACTTCTTCAGCACTAGTAAAATACAGGACTGCGAGAGTTACTGGTGTTACAACTAGGATGAATTACTGCAACCAGCTGAGATATAATAACAGCATGAATTATTGAATTGGCATCTTCCTGAGACAGCTTTGGTCACAGCCTTGCTATGTTCTGGAGATGATAGAAGAAGATTTGTGTGATGTAAATTTATAATCAAAGTGTGTTCAGGATGAAAGATGACCTCCAAGATTATGAACCTGAGCAGGAGCCTGCATCATCACTTGAAAAGGGAACTGTAAAATATGAAGCATTCTTCAGTCCGTGATAGGAAGCCAAAGAAATCCCACTCCTACAAATTTAACTGCAGGAAAGTTTCTGATAGTCAGTGACAGAATGCAAAACACCAAAATGCTCATGGATTAAACAGCTCAGGAGATGAATGTAAATCTGTACGACATCAGTTTAAACATGTTTCCTGAAATTATGCTCAGCATAGGATTAGCAACTAATTAAAACAATGAAGTTCTGAGGGGCACAGAGATCTAAGACTACACACACACACACACACACACACACACACACACACTTGGGAAACTTGGGTCTTATGTAGAGTTGGAAGTAGGATATTTTGTTAATGCACTGATGGTTTCATTACAACTACATCAAGAAGATGCTGTTAGTTGGAAAGCTATCTGAACCACACGCTTCGACCCTGCCAACCAGATGATTTCCCTTTTCTGCTTTTGAGCTGTGCGTGAAGACCCCAGACACTCTGGGAATGCATTCCTTTGCCATCACTGCTTGACATGCTGAGTGATGGAGATGGATCTGGGAGGCAGCATCTCCTTCCTGAAAACAAAGTGGCCTTTAAAAAGGGTTGTTAAACTGCTGTCTTGTGTTTGATTATTCTGTCCCCAGTAAAGTCCTTTATTTTTTACTACTAAATGGTCATTTTTATGAATGACATTATTTTAGTCCAATGACTTTTTCAAGAAACAATAGGTTAAAAGCAGCAAAACTATAGATCAGGGCTAGAACTGTGGAGAAAATTACCTCAAATAATAAACCATGGCCAATTCTATCTAAGAAAGTCTTCTTTGGAAAATTGTGTCAGATATCCAGAGAATTTAGAGAAAATCTCTTATAGACATGGTTTTAATTTAATGTAATGAAATAGTAATGCATAGATTTATATGATGCAATAAGACATCTTTATGTCTATACATAATTTCAAATTACATATGAAAAATACAGTAACTCAAATGAATGTATTTCTAACATATGATCAATTGTGTTGCACATCCTGGCTGTTAAAATTGTGTTTTATAGCATCAATAACAAATGTAATAAAATGTATTTTCCTTATTAGGCCCCTCAACTATTTTTTAAGAAAAGCAATAACCTAAAATTGTTATCTGCAATGTAGCATAACTTTCTTTTTAGAAATGGCTTAATTGTTCTTCTATTGTGTAATAAAGAGAACAGACAGTATTGACAAAATTAACCCCCCCAAAAAAAAGAAACACACACAGTTTTGCTCTTTTATTTTCCTGTGAGACAACGAAGGTACATCAAAGGCAACTGAAAAACATCCTGAGAAAAGGGAATTACTACTATTTATAAAGTGTCAGAATCAGTAAAATATAACCTGTTCTGTTTATTTGCTTGAAGATATTTAAATCACTTCTCTTTTATTTTTAAATAATTATTTTCAGAATTTTATTTACTTGAATAGAAATTGTTTAAAACTTTTAATCTGAAAAGCCAGGGTTTAGCTTTTCTGTATTCTTTCTTTTCCAACATGTTTTATTCTTTCCTTTTTATAAATGCATGGGATCTTCTAAGCTCATGCCCCTTTACCCCCACTATACTCCCTTTGCTGTTCTCTAGTCTGTTAAGAAATTACATGTGTAATTTTAACTTGCTAAGAAATAAGGGTGATCATTCAACTACATAACTTATAGAGAGGTTTAGAATTCTTTCTCCTGACCAATTGAGTAATAGAGTTTTGTTTAGACTGAGAATAGCAATATTTATTCAATTCTACCAGTCTATTCTGTCCAACCTAAGATTGCTTGCACCATGATGTCATCTAATAGAATACATGGTCGTAATGGCACTGAAGTAAGTACAAAAATGCAGTGATAAAGCTTCTTTATTCAAAGAATTCAGGGAATAAAAAAAAAAATATATATATATATATATATCACAAGAGACAGGATTAAATACTTTTCTATCATAATTCACTACATTTTAAATTTATACATTTCTTGAAAGAAAATAAAGCTGCCACTAAAATATGCTAAGATTCAACTGCATTGGTCTTTCCTGGCATACGTTTCTGGTACACCAGGGTTTACTGTCATCAAAGCCATCAGCAAGATGTTTAGTGCATCCATAAAAGGCTACATGCTGGAAACCCCAGGTTTGTAGCATGAGAAATCTACCAGGGGAAAAAAATCTTACACATGAAAGCAAAAATAACAGTACGTGTTGGTGCATACTTAGAGTCATGATAAAGATCAAGGTAAGACACATTATATAGACTATGTTTTAATCCCCATTCATTGAATCACGGTGCTTCTCTTTACTTTTATGTGCTGTCCTCTATATGCAGGCTCATGACTAAAGTATTATCTTTTGATTGGTGCATAGTATTTAATCACTGAATCGTAGAGGACATATTTTCTTCACGTGCTCATTAAGAGTGACCAACATGCTTGTTTCCAAGGAGCAAATATTTTCTAGATATCCTGGTTTCTCGGAAACCCATGGATGATCATGGCAATTGACATCTTTAAATTACTGATGACCTGTAGTATTAATCCTTTCACCTTTCTGAGGCATGTCTGCTCGGCCATGGTAATCAGGCCTTTTTTGCTCATCATAATCCCATTAACAAATTGAAAGATAGAACAAGAAATTTTTTTTAACCAATCCCTTTGACAGGAAGTAGTGCAAAGGGGTTATAATTAAGGATTATGTCTTCTATTATACATTGGAGCAAGCACATATTAGCCTAATTAAAAGTACAGTGTGAATATTCAACTGCATCGAGCTGTGAATGTTTAAGGGCTGTCTGTAACAGCTGAAAATATATTTTCGTTTCATAGAAAAGCTCTTGTCAAGTTGTATGGGAAAGTGAGTTCAGGAACTGAGGATTGAACATTTTTGTGCTGGCGGATTTGCTGAGACCTCATCATGTAAACACTTGCTAATCTAGGACTCAGACAGACAAAGCACACCTCAACGAACCATGGGATTGTAAAGTGAGGCTCTGCTGAGGTTGCCAAATGTAAAGAACTCAGATATTCAGCTTTGCTAAATCTCCTTCACTGGCTTAGATTACCTTTAGAAGGACCTATGAATGAACAGAAATTGACCTCAGGTCTGGGCAGAAAATATTACTTCAATACCTTAAGAAGCTACCTTATTGTCAATTTCAGAGATATTAGGTTGGAATCACAGAACTACAGAGCTAGACTGTCAAGTACAGGCGACATTATCCAGATCTTTGAAACTAAACAGAAGATCCAGTAGGGAAAATGACATGTCTAAAATCGCAGGGTGGTGCTGGAACAGAAGAGCCACAGATATTTGTGTAGGTTATTCATTACATGACTCCAAGAGGCACTAATCGGCATCTCTATGATGAGCTATCTGCAGAGCCCCTTGCAGTAGTACTGAATACTTCCATGGTTCGTTGTTCATTTCAATGCCTTCTTAACCTACCTCTTTTAACTACTGGTTCTTTTTCAATTTCTTATCAGGATACACTTATATCGCTATTTTAATCTTTTTTATTGAAATACAAACTGTATTCTTTACATTTTATGGAAGGTGTTCATCATCAGGCACAATAATTCTCTAAAACGTGCTGTGTGCTATTGACCTCTACTGATACAAACTATTTCCTGTTTAAGATAAGTGGTGAGCCCTGACATAGAAAATGCACCACAGGATTTAACTTTGGTGCACTGACGTACAAATGTCCATCAGTATAACTCATATCCAGATTGAAGCTAAATACCATTGTGTTATGGCTTGTGTCTAGATGTCCCCCCAAAGCCTCATGTGGTCCTGTGCCCTAAGGGCAGATAGCCTGGATAAGAGATAAGGGACAGAAAGAGCTGAGGTCATCCCTTGTTTGGTTGCTTAGCTACCTTCTGCAGGCCATGAACTATTTCTCCTCTGCGATGCCTGTTTGCCACACCACCCTGCCTTGGAGCCAGCCAATTATGGACTGAAACCTCTACAAACTGTGCGTTAAATAAACCTTTCCTCCTTTAACTTACGGTTGGGTATTTCGTGTCAGCAAAGAGAAAGATAACTAAGACACACTGAAAAATTCTTGGCAGGAATATGACCCTTCCAGTGTATAATACTATGGTGGGGAGAGTTCAATGAATGTGTTCCATGCTATGATCCACTTGTGTTGAAAACAGGGCTCCTGTGTCTAAGTCACAATGTCAAAGTCAAGATGAGTCATCTACCTAAACATACATCACATTTACTTGTGCTCTACACCTCGATTCTCAGCTACCATTCATTTTCATCTGGGTAACTCCTATAACTACCACTTTGATCACCTATTTTCACATTTGCCTTCCTTTCACTAATTTTCCACAAAGCACTCATAAAGTATTCCTAAGCAGGGGATATAGCTCAGCAGCACAGTGCCTGCCTGGGAAGCACGAGGTCCTGAGTTCGACTCCCAGTACTGGAAAAAATAAATAAAGTATTCCAAAAGCGTAAACCTAATTATATGTGCTCTCTTCTTGCCTCCTGCTTAGTGCTGCTGAAATAGAGACCATCCACTTACCGTGGCTCTCCAGGTCAAGGCACCTCTCTCTCTCTCTCTCTTTTTTTTTTATTTTAAATAGAAAAAATAAAAACAGTGATACAGAATTTCAAAACAAGGTAGTAGGAAATTAACAATGGTTGATATATCGCGTATTGTTATCTTCAAAGTAGTTTGTGCTTATATTGTTTGATCAATTTTGAATGCCTATATCTTGTAATCTGAGTGACTACTTTGAAGGGCACCTCTCTTGACCCTCTCCCCTTTGACTGACCTCCCCTTTGACTGATCCCCCTTGAGCCTCCCTGATCATCTCTCTCTTCCACTTATGTACCAAGATAGTTCCTGTCTTAACAACTTTGAATCAATTATTCCCCCTACATAAAAGCTTTCCATCTTGTTTTTGGAATAACCAACCCTCCTTTTTACCTTCAAGCTTCAACCTCATTGTCTTTCCATCAAGGGTCCTCTTGGTTTCCATCTCACAACTAGCCCTGTATGCAAGGCATCTTGAGATCTTCTGAGATTTCACGTAATTTTAAGTATAGAATTTTTCATGTTACTTATACGTGTATCTTTTCCCCATATTAAAAATTTCATGTTATCCCAGACCTAGTCTTTTATTTTTATCACCCTGTTCCCAGCATAGAGGAAAGTGCCTGAACCGAAAACATAGTTGCCACATAGAAGGTGTGAACACACGGGTGTTGGAAGGCACCAAATATCAGCTACACCAGTTAATTCAATCAATCTGCATAGATTGTCTGGTCCTTAAACTTCCTGTTCCATCTCTTTCGAGAAGTCACCTTTCTGGTTCATCTTAACTTCTGTTTAGCCTTCAGGGCCTAGTGAAAAATCACTTTGTGATGCTTCCTACTGCTGAATTTATTCCCTCTGTTAGAGTCTTCCATTTCCATTTCACAATCACTTTACATTTAATTCTTCAAAATTTTGATCATTTTCTTGCCTGTACTTAACTTTAAAGAGCCAATATCCTAGGTACTTAGGGTAGTGCCTGATAACATTTCAGGCTATGCAAATCATTTGTGAAGTGGATGAAAGGATGAGTACTAAGAAGGTTTTCTGTTTTGTTTTTCTATGGCATCAAAGTGTTAACTATGAGAAGAGTTGTTACTGCAATAATGGTGGTCCTGTGTGTGTGTGTGTGTGTGAAACAGAAACACTAAGGCACACCAGATATCAGTGAGATAATTTACTGTCTTACCCCCAAAAGACTTTTGATGTACATATTCAAAGCAGAATAATATTTTCTTCCTGAATGTAAGGCTTTGTTCATTACCCAGGCTCTTCAAGGGTTCTGTAGGAAGGATTACTTCCTGTTGCTCAATCAGACTCCTCGCATGCAGTTATCAACTGAATTACATCATTTGTCTCCTAAATCCAAGGAGAGACATGGTTCACAAGCAACTAACTATACCTCAAAACATTCCGATGGCCTGTGCAAGGCCAATAAGCAGAAAGAAAGCTGTCACTAGGCCATATTAATGACTTTATTTATACATGACCTAAACAAGAAAACTAAGAAAAGCCATCTGGCTTAGATGCTAAAAATAATGCCTCAGGAGATCACAGTACACCCTCTCTTAGAATTCTTTTCTCCAGGCTAAATGACCCAATTCTTCCAGGATTTCTTCATAGATTTTTACTCTAGAATATTACATTTTCTGGCTACTCTTCCAAGTGTTAGGAATAAGCAGTTCTTTCCAAGCTATACATTCCTTTCAACTCATTGAAAAGGAAAACACATAAACACATAAAACTGTGGACTCTCAAACTTTTAAGGATGTATGAAGATGATGTAATGCATAATCACTTCAATAAAGAGAGGGCTATGGCCCAGAATATCTGTCTAACTTGAACAAGGCCTCCCCAGTAATGTATCGCTTGTCTCTCAGGTTCTTATGCTTATGAATATTGGTGTTTCTAAGCCTATATTATTGTTTATTGGGCAGCACAATCAACCACATTCTTTGGATTCTTTACTGGTGGTGACCAAATTATTTCTAATGACATCCATATTATTCCTTAGCAAACAATTGTCTAACAGTTTCTGGTAATATCAAAATTTGCCTGTAATTCTATTAGATAGTACTCTTCTAACATGTTTATCTTTCCTTATGTACACTGAGAAGTCCTGGCTGTTGGAAAAATATAAATAACATAATGAGCTCATACAGTTTTTGAAATGGACAGGTTTATGACATTCAATTTGGGGTATTTCAACACTCAGTGCGGACATTTAAGTATATCAAATCTTGTCATTCTAATTTTTAAATGATATTTAAATCTAGAAAGTAAGAACTGTGGGATATTTCAAAGCTGATGATTGTACGTAGCACTGAAGCAGTCTTTCAAACAAGGCAGAGAGTCCCACTGAGAGAACTCTTCAAGTTAGCTGCCCAGGCATAAATATGGGATACCCAGACTCAGAGCTCCTCTCACATTTTCCAGGTCTTTCTCCTCAATGCTCCATCTTAAACAAGATAGGTTATACACTGATAATTGTAACAATAATTACAGAAGCCATTTAATTTATGATTCTAAATTCCTGGTACAGGGTTAAGTGATTTACATCATTATTATGGTTTCATGACTGCATGAGAGCAGAAGTAAATATTATGATTACTTTACTGGAAATAATCCAAGTTATAATCTCAGCATATTATATAATATTTATAATACTAATAAAAATAAGACATTCTAACCACAGGAATTTTAAACTCCCTTTAATTACTATTTCAAAAAAAAGATTATACGATATGTAGAACACATAAAAAAATGTAGAATTTCATGCAAACTGAAGGCACAATGAAATACCACTATATACCTATTAAAAGGGCAACCTTCTCGAGGCATGGTGACACACTCCTATAATTCCAGAACTCGGGAGGTTGAGGCAGGATGATCGTCGAGAGTTCAAGGCCAACCTAGGCTACTAGTGAACCCAAGGCCAACCTGTACATCGTGAGACCCTATCTGAAACCAACAAAGAAATAAACAAAGAAATCACAATCTATAAAAGAATGAGCATATAATGTTGGTAAGAATGTGGAGAAACTAGAACTTTCCTGAACTACTGAGAGGAAGTTAAATATTTCAATCACTTAGAAATTATTTTGGCTTTTGCTTAAATAATTAAGCATACAGCTGGGCGTGGTGGCGCACAACTGTAATCCCAGCACTCAGGAGGCTGAGGCAGGAGGATCACTGCAAACTAATATGTAGCGACAGGAAGCAGATAAGCTGTCCTTGGGATGGAAGGTAGAGTATCAGGCGAGGGGTACAGAGGCATGTAGAACATTTTGAAGTGAAGAATATGTTCATTATTTTGATTTTGATAATGGTTTCATATGCTTATATATGTATCAATACATATCTAATTATACATTTTAAATATTTATTGTATTATATTTCAATAATGCTGTTGAAACAAACTACAGAATTTCACAAGGGTGTATTTATTATTAAACAAAAATGTATGTTTAATCAATCAGCTTTAGAAATTAAAAAAAGAAGCAAAATTTAATGTTATCAAACCAAAAGAAAAAAGACATAATAATATAAATTAAATAATTATAAAATTCTGAAAATTAAAGTTAAAGAAACTAGAAAGAGGTTTTTTGTACACTGGCAAATTAAAAATACCTCCATTGTATATAACAACAGCCCCCTAAAAATTAATTCTATACAAATGTAAAGATGACGCCAAAAGAAAGCATAGATTTAATAGATTAAACCACTCTGGGAGAAGAAATTTGTCAAATTCTGTGAAAATAATTTTAGAAATTTTGATCATTAAAATAATGTTATGGGAAAATGAAAATAAGAAAATTGACTCTAAAAGGTCATTTCAGAAAACAAAAACAACTCAACCATGAAAACAATTAGAGAAATTTGTTAAAGAGTAATTTTTTTAATTAGACATAGTTTTTATTGTTGATTTGCTTCACACCTTTATAAAGTGTTCATTTTCTGTGAAATGTATGCTACTTATAAGCATGCGGCAACACCATTATAATTTACACATGAGATTTGCCAGAAGCAAATAGACGCATCAATGGAAATATATATTTCAGATACTCCTGTTGAAAAGAGGCAAAGAAGAGGTTAATTGGAAAAGATGAAAGAATAAATAAATATTCTTATTGAGGACACTATATACAATCATTTCATATTCATGGAATTAATAAATAGTAAAAAGATTGGCCATGTTTTGTGCAGTGTTTCACAAGTTTTTGAAACTGAGAACATTCTGTTTTTGATACTTTTCATGGTTAGTAAATTTCTATAATATGGGTAAAGAATAATTTGGCAAATAATCTATTATTAAGACCTATGCATATCCTTTAAGTTCAAATTCCAAATTTAGAAATTATTCTTAAAAATATTAAAGTATTACACATTTAAGTATACTCATTTGTTTATGGCACCAGAATGTATATGTGCAAATGCTTAGCAAAAGACTACCTACTATTAATGGACATTGATAGAATAATTTGTATATATCCACAAACATTGGGTTCTATACCCATTAAATTGTGGTAGAAATATATATTAGCAAAGAGAGAGATGTCCTTAAATATTACTGAATGGAAAGAAAAAGTATATTATAAAGTGGAAATTAGGATATATTCCCATTTTAATTTTATGCATATTTTGTATGTGGACATACCACACACACTCATATACCTACCTCTCCTTTGTAATTTCTAGTATGTTTTAGGGAGAAAGGGATGGTTTTAAGATTGTCCCAAGAATATTAACAATGTTTGTAGTAGCTGATAATATTCCTGTCATATATTTCATTTTCTTTTTAAAATATTTTTCAGGTTTTCTTAAAGTTAGTTAAAAACACTTTGTATTATCAGGGCAAACTTTTCATTTGGGAAACATCAATTGTCTAACCTCTTACTCTCTGGGTAAGTAAACTATGGGTTTTGCTTGAAAGGACTGAGAATTCTTATTGACTTGTGCATCTTATTAAACCATTTACAGGAGCAGAAAAAGAGCACTGAGCAAAGGAAGCTACTTTGTGCAGGGCTGGGGGGCAGCGTAGATGCATGGAGGAGACCGCTATCTGCAGAAAGGCATTTATGCTGTGCTGTGCAATTCTCCACTTGCATTTATACAAAAAATAAACTTTTGTGTTTTTCTCAAAATGTGAGTTTACCAGAATTTGTGTGTATGTGGTATTCACTGCAATTAAAGTTTCCAAGCCACTATTGATTGTAATTTATTTCTCCTCCTTAGAAACCCAAGGGACCTAAGATTGTGGAAATTGGCAGTTACATGTAGAAATTTACGGTGCCATGTGCCAAAGAATCTATTTGGAGGTCCATTAGGAATGATCTGGAAAGCTACTTGCAGCTTCTCGTCTTATGGTTAGTAGGTTGCTGTGGTTTTCTTTTTCTCTCTTTTTCTTTTTGGTAACCAGTAATCAATACGGCTTGTGATTTCAAGCCCTAAGCTGAATTAGACATTTCACTGACAATGATGTACTCCAGTTATAAATCCGTGCAGGTGGGCACGCAGCAGAGGGTTCATCTTTGTCGATCTATTAATTTGGAGGCATGACTCCCTTGGTCTTAAACGCTTATAGTAAACAGTGTCAATTTTGCCTGTTACCAGAAGAATGCAAATGTACTGCGGTAGGTGTTCAGTGGCATGATTTAGTTAAGCATAAAATTCAAAAGTGAATGGTATTAAGCAGTGAAGAAAAACTTAATTCAAAAAGTTTGTCTTCCAGAAGGCCTGTGGCATTATCTTTTCAAGACATTAACAGCAAAATTCACCCAGCAAATGGCCTGGTTTGGGTCCTTGGCATCATCACTGAATCTCTACCTCTCAGTTTGCTCCTTGTCCACAGAAAATACCACGTTGTTCATTGTCTTTGCTTATCTTTTCACTACTGCTTTTAGGTGAGGTCAGTTGTTTGTTACTGTCTGCTTGAATTATTGAAACCTCACTTCTACTCCCGCTCCTTTGTCCTCTTCTGATCAGGATACCTTATGTTGTCCTTCTAAAATGCATCTCTGACCATGCACATTTCTCTCTAAAATGCACCAGTGGCTCCCCATTTCCAAGAGCATAAAGTCCAAAATCCTTGGGATGAACAATCCTCTTTGCTTGTCTCTCCAGTCTCATTTTTGCAGGTCCTCTAACATTTTATTGCTCCACCCTGAATTTTTGCTCACTTGTACTCTACATCAAATTCTTTCCACTTTGGGACCATGCACACGTTCATTACATCACACTGGATATTCCTGTATCTCATGAATCACCTGACTGGCTTGTACTCACCCTTTAGATTCAGTTCAGAAGCCTTTTCTTCCTAGAAGATGTTTTGTCTGAGCTCACCTATCAAGAGTTTATAGCCTTCCATCTCTCTTGTTCTACCCCATATGTATCTCTGTTTCAGGGCTTGTCACAATCTCTGCAACAGTTTGTTTGTTTCCACAAGTGTGCATTCAGCTCCCTGAGGTCAGGAGTTCCAACTTACTCATTGACGTACCCTGAGACAGATCCTCAACCTTTATCCAGGATAGGAGAAGTTAGCCTCACATTTGTTAAATTCAAAACTAAGTGAATGAATGAATGGTGAAGATTGTACTTTATGAATAAAATCAAAGAAATGTGAAAGCCATCAGGAATGCAAAATTAAGTATTTATGAAAATATTGAGTGAGTGGAAGAAAAACAACAGACTATAAGACCAAACTTTTCTAAAATTATATTTTAATATTTAATCCACACCAATTAATACCCATGCATACATCGTTTATATATGTGCATGTATACATATATACATAGCTGTATAATGTAATTCACATTACGAATATGGGAAATGTATGAACACGTGTATTTTATGTGCATATATACAGACATATTACACATATGCATAACCCCCCCGTGTAGGTACTAACTAAATCAGTATGTATGTATATGTACATTTATATCTATGTTTGTATATGTGTATCTTCCATATTCTTTTTTTTGTTTTGGAGACAGAGTCTTGCTGTGTAGCTCTCTTCCATATTCTTAAAATGTATTATTAGACTGAGTTCTTACCAGTGTGCTAATGAATTCACCAGCCAAACTCATAAAACTTCTAAAATAGCCTGTGTTGTTAGTTGCATGTTTTCATTATTTACATTATTGTTAGAATGCTGACATCACAATTTACTGATATTTTGCATTCCACGTGGTGCCAAGAGCTGTGTTAAAGACTGGGGAGTTGGATTCCTAGGAGGAGATAGACCTGATCTCATAGGTAAAGAGAGATTATTTTACTTGAGAAGCAGAACTGTTGGTACCAAGAATGCAGAGTAGGCCCGAAGCACCAAACCAGATATCTCATGAATTTAGGAAAGTTTTTCAAAAGAAGCTTAATGTACAGTAGTTGACGTTTTATTAATAATTCCTTTCTTGAGAGACTCAAGCAGCTTGGGCTGCTTTCACTCTTTCAAGTTCTCTCTTCTGCTGACGTAGGGAGAAGCTGCAAATTCAAAGTAAAGCTAAAAGAAGCCTGGAAGCTCAGCCTCCGGGCAGTCGTTTTCAGTATTTATGAGTGCCTGTAAATGGCTAGTGAGCTGGTGGTAGCACCATTGATTCTATTTTTAACAGTTGACTTCCTCACAATCAATGGGATTGACCAAACCAACTGTCAAGTCAGCAGCAGCTAGAGGATGGCCACACCGCATCCCGGCAACATGTGCTGTGGCTCCAGGTAGGCAGACACCTCCACAAAGCTGTAAGCCCAGGAACATGTCCCCTGGCGCCAAATATGCTCACCCTTTTCTCTCGGTGCCACCTGACCCTATTACCATAGAAACTTGGTGGACAAAGGCCCAGAACTAAATTATGCAGCTCTTTAGCACCCTCTGGTGTCCAGTCTTCCACAAACCCTAAATTCTCCAGGGTTAAAAAAAAAGAAAGAAAAATAATCATTCGTATCCAGAGCTAGGTGAGGTAAAGGGATCCAGGGTAAGAAATTCTTTCACTTGACATTATCATTTCTGTTGACTAGAGAAAACTATTGATTGGAAAAATGTCCCCTTAAAACTATTTCTTAAGTAGGAGAACTAGTGTAACCTGGTCAATGCATTTTTGCACATAGATAATATGAAAATTATCTGCTTTGAATTCTGGGTTTGAAATATACTTAGGGCAATGCAAAGTAACATTTTCTAGAAAATAGTTTGTGTAGAAGTCATTAATTAATTTGAATCACTTCATTAATAGGAAGGAGGGTACAGAAGAAGAAATACTAAACAAACTGGCATATTATTTTTTCTCTAGCAAAAATGTTATTAAATGGGCTTCAGAACTGGGGCCTGAGTTTTTACTTTTCTTTCAAATTGAATTGTGACTTTAGGCATGTCACAATCTCTATGGACCTTCGTTCTCTCAACTATAAAATACGGAGTAAATATGGTAATTTAAGAGGTCATCAGATTTAGTTGTCCATACTACCTGAAGATGGGTAATGGGTACATGGCCATCTTTATCTACTTGTGCTAAAGTTTGAATCTTATAATGATAAATGGCTCGCAGTTGGAATCAATTTTCCATATTCCCCTGAATATCAAATTAATGAGACTACTCTACAACATCTGAAAATATAGGAAGAATTGTTGGTGCCATTTTGCAACTCTCTCATGATTATATATTTTAGAATAAGCAGTGGTAGTTCAATAAAATTTCTCTTTTTTTATAGTGGCCTTAAGCAATGTATGAAAAGAGGTGAATTAGAGAAAAGGATTTCTGCAGAAAATTGCCAACTGTTCTTCATGTAAGTTTTTATCATAACCATGCTCACTTATTAAGTTCCTACTAGGTACAGAGTTTTAGATACCTCATTTTATTTAATCTCTCTAACATTCTTGCAACATAGATTTTATTATTCTTGTTTTCCAGAAAAGGAAACTAAGCCTCAGAGATGCAAAGCAATTTGTCCAAGATAACACACAACTTGTTGAGCTAATATTCAATCTAGTTTCTACTGAACTCAAAGCCATTCATTTTGGATGTGACACGTTTGATTTAATTTAGATAGCAAAAGTGAGCAAGAAAGAATTCCTGAACCCATTTCTCAGACAGAACAGCTCAAAGAATTATTTTCCTAAGAAGTTCTAGAAATAAGAAAACAAACATGCACTGAGTCGCGCTGCCCATGGTGCCGTCTGGGCAGATGAGGGGCACACCCCACTTAGTGACACATGATCCCTAGTGTGGGAGCTGTCCTGACAAGTCACCTCTTCACAGGTTTTAACTGAATGTCTTCTATGCGCCATGCATTTCCAGATCATTAAAATAAAACTGACATTTTCTTTTTGAAATCATCTGTATATCAGAAGAAATTTCAAAACTGCCCCTAAGTAGGAAGTAAGGGAGAAGGTCTTGCTAATTTCCCCTTAGAAAAACTCTCCCCCTTGTAGGACAATAAGTGCCCGTGGTGACTGACAAAGTTGATTCCCACATTATTTGCTCATTAAGAAACCACTGGAACAAGCTCTTTGGTCTTACAGTTCCCAGGAGTGAGCTCTAGTTAGAAAAGAAGAGAGTTGGAAATTCTCCACATCTTATATATAATTGCAGTGATGCATTACTGAAAATCTGCATACCTACTTGGATTTTCAAATTGCCTCCTATACTAGCATGCTTCATTCTAACTCACCTGAAACTCGCAATGCCAGAACTAATGTTATAAAGCCAAGGAGGGCTTGCTCATATTTAATATCCATGGTATTGTTTGGTAAAGAGAAAATAAAACAGGTGTCTGTCACCTGATGTGTCTCCTTCCTTTAGTGTAGACTTTCCTTTCTGGAAATTGAAGAGATTTGTCCCAATATCCTAACATCCTAGATAATGACACATAAGGTCCAAGATCTTTTCCAACCAGGGGTGCTAATGTGCCTACCTGAGAATTTGAAGAAGTTGCCTTCTCACCAAGGGTACTGATGTTGATCATTGTGCAAAGACACAAAAGTATCAAGGTCTGAAAGAGTCACGTTTCCAGGACGACAGAATGGATATTCCTGACACTGTGGATCTCCAGCATTTTCAGAACTCGAAACTCATGGCTCACAGATTTAGATATCAGAGATGGAAACTGAGAGAGGGATAAGAAAAACAACAGAGAAAAGCAAGAAGGGCAGTGTAGCAGGATAAAATCATCTAGGAAGTTTAGAATGAAATACAAATGCAAAGGCAAGGACATTTTCTTTGTGCAAAGCTCCAGAAACAGTGCAAATTCAAGCTTTTAGGAAAGCAAACAGTGTTACCGTTTTGTAAAATTCTTCCCGTTTTTCTTAGCTTGTCCTAAATCCCCCATTTCCCCTTCTAATTCTTTATTTCAGGATCACTAGATTCTACTGTGTTTGAGGGGAAAAAAGGAACTATAAACCTAAATTATAGCCAATCAGATTGTACTCACAGCTCAACTACTAGACAAATTGCAGCTCATGAAATTTGCTATGGGTCAGGAGACTGAGTAATTTTATTTTAATCAGTCTTATTTGAAGCTGGAATGCCATTGCAGCAAATCCTCTGAACAGGATTTCAGAAAGGATATAGACTAGACTATTTTTTCCCTCTCTTCCCCCTTGTTTTCTCTGGCAGATAATGAAAAATAAAAGTTGAAATGGTCAAATTTTATTGCAGTTCTAAATGAAAGCGTATCCAGAGCTTACATTGGCTCCAGCCTTTCTTACAACATAGGATTAAGTTATCAGATTCATGTCTCGAGCCTCCATTTACATGGTGAAGTCCCGGGCAGAGCGCAGACCCAGTCCCAAGACCACAAATGTTCTGTTGATTGTCTGCCTTGCTGTGATTAGGATTTCTGGGACATTAGTCCCTGTCACAGGAAGCCTTGCAGGTGGCTTCAAAGTCTGATGGACCAATATCGCAGCAACACAGTTGCCTCCTAAGGAAGGAGGGCGCTAATAAGATCTGTTCAGAGTCAGCAATGTATGGGATAGACACAGTATGAGCCCTTCTTGGCAATCCCTCGTTTGTGGTGTGATGTTTGCTGTGTCTCAGAATATAGAGTCAAACTACAAGAGAGGGAATCAAGTGGTCATCATGCTAGGCCTGGTATCAGAGTAAGCATCTCATGCCCTCTTCTCTCCTCTAATGTCACTCCATTTGGGGGACAGAGCCATAAAATACTTAAACATGTGAACTAGGGAAAGGTCTGCTTTGCAAAGAAGATCATTCAGCCACAGCCTAGCCTGCTGTCATATGCTAATAGGCTCAACCTAGAATTCTATGTAAGCTGGTTTTCAGGGGCTATAATTTTTCAGTACATGTCCACCACATACACACAAAAATCCTTCCTGGGTGAGTGGTTTAAGAGTTCAAACGGTCTATGCCAGTGGTGGTGAACCTATGGCATGCGTACCTCTGTGGGCTGTTTGTATCACTGAAAGCTCTAAAAGGTTCACCATCACTGATCTCTGCCATTCGTTTCCTTTATAATGTTCTGTATCCTCTATGTATTTCATCTTAGGTTTCTTTGTACTTTTAAGAAATTGATAACCTTAGCCAAATACTCTAACAAACCAAGAAATGAAGAAACACACAAAAGATCACTTTGACATTTTAGGAAGTTTATCTATTTACTTATATATTAACGTAGCAAAGCACTAAGAGGTCAAACACCACAAATAAAGAGAAAAAATTAAAAAAATGAGAAGATGTTAGTGTCCTCAAGCAGCTGAGGACTTCAGGTGTCCAGCATTCTGAAGATCTGGAGCAGACCAGGAATTCCTATACCTTTTTGCCATGATGGGGGAGGAAATGGATGTAGGAAAGAATTCGTTCTACCATAAGAAATGGTCAAGTGTAATCCAGTAAGGACCCATTTTGATAAGAGTATTGGCTAACAGTTATTTAACATTTATTACGTGCTAAGTAGTTTACACCTGTGACTAGGTTAATACTCACAGCAGGGGGATGGGGTTGTTAATTTCAGTATCCCCATTTTACACAAAGAAATGGATGCACTGAGATTATGTGACATACTGAAGGTCATCCAACTAGTAAGGGACAGAAACAATATTCCAATACAGTCAAACTCTAAAGCATGTGATTCTTTTAATATGACATGTAAGAACATGATTTCCATTCTTATTAGGAATCTGAAAAAAAGAAACTTTTCTCTAATAACTTTGAAGGAGCTCTGAATATGACTTTATCTAAATCCTCAAAGGGAATGCCCAAATATTTACTCCATAATAAGTAAATTAGAATTGCCATTTCCATATCTTAAAACCACCTTTTTTTAAAACTTGGAATTCTCTTGAAACCAATAATTGTGTTTCTAATAAGTTCTCATAATTTTCACTTAATGCTTTTGCCCCTTTATCTAAAACCTTTTATCATAAAGAGAAAATAAGAAATAAAAATACAAGATAAAATAGGCTTATCCAAGAATCATTTCTCTTTATACATTCTCCTTTCACTAGGAAAGACGCATAGTTTGTACTAAAAAAAAGTTTATTTTTAAACAACAAATAGTTTTCAGCAAGGTTATTAAGAATTTGATTTTATTACAAGGCGAGTAATTCTCATAAATATTTAACAGTAATTTAAGTGATTTTTCTACATAATTGTAATCTCGTGAAGGACACATTTATTTATTGGAAATTGAGATAGACATTTCAAAATGTGTGGGTCTCAATTTATATTTTCCCCAACATCTCCAAGCTCTTGTCTATCCTCTAAAACCTCACTGCTCTGACACATTTTGTTGACTGAAAACATTTTCTACATAAACTTCATGACATTAAGGTTGAATTTCTACAGTGAATGAATTTTTCATGATCAGAAGTCACAGCATGCTTGTCTGGGGAACACAGTTTAGAAAAGCAGTCATTCTTAGTTATGAGTTCCTAAGTAACAAACAGTTTTAAACTTTGGTTTACTTGGAAACACATAGATTCAGCAGTAAAATGATGGCTCTATGAATGAGGACAAAACATTTATTTTGGAATTTCTTTTTATGCAACAAAACTTGGACACAAGGAAGATAGTCCCATTCATCTAATCTGTCAGTGTCTCAGTAGACAAAGATGGCGGACTCCGCTGAGGATCAACCCAAGAGAATCTGATTCTCAAGGTGTGGGCTGGTGTACAGGAAGTAAAATCAGTGTGAGAACCTGGGAAAAGCAGTGGAGGAAATTTTAGCAACCCCAGGTTTGAAGAACAAAGAAAGGAAGAAGTTACCAGCTTCCAGAAGAACAGCATGGCATTTTTTTCAAGCTACTTGAGAAAAAGCAGTGCTCTGTTAAAGATTGGATATCCCAAAAATAACTTGCAAGAAAGGATCTCCAAGTAATCAGTACCTGTTTTCCTTTTCTGACTCTCTCTTTCCCATCTCCGCCTATGGGTTCTATTGACTAAACCATCTAGAAGGCAGAGGGCAGGAAGCCTCTTAAGGTAATTTGTTACAGGCCAATCTATTACTGATCTTAGAGGAAGAAGGGGGAAAAGTTCCAGGGGAAACAGGAAGTGGCCTTGTGGAACAATAGTGAGTGTCTGACACACCTGATAATATGTGTCATATTGATATGAAGATTCAAATTCCTTTCTTGAAAGCATTAGATAAAAACTATCTGCATATCATGAAGCCCAGTGCCTGAAGCAGAGAAAGATCTCAGGTTCGGTCTCAGTCTCTTTCCTCATATTGGACAAATACACAGTGAACGCTTCTTGAGAAAACGTAAAGACATTTTGTTTAAAAAATTAAACTATAATTTTTATCTTCCCTACCACAATGCTAAACCAAGTGAGTAAACTGGCAGATAGTTTTCTGATGATAGATTTAAGAAAAAACTGCATGCAATAGGACACAGTTGATAAATCTTGATTTAAAAAAAAAATACTTGTTTTCTCAATTAATTTATAAGGCATATTTCTTGGAAATGTTTGCTTGATGATCAACAAATGCTCATAGATTATTAAAATAGGAGTCTCTGTTTCAATTATGGATTCCCATGGTGAGTATAAAATCCGTTCTAGAAGTGACAAACCTCAGTTCACCTGGAACTCCCTGAACTATAGCTTGGCAGCATTAACCAATATTTGTAAATTGGGTTAAGTCAGAACATCTTTAGAGGATATTCAAATAAGATGGCTTTTAACTGATTAAAGAATTGTAAGTCGTGAAAAGAATCATATAAAAGATAAAATTGGGAGAAAAGTAAATTCTCCTCAGTCTCAACTTTTACTATTTAGCAATTCTTTTTCATTTGCATTCTGATAATGTCTGTTGCTAATAGAGAGAACTAAATATTTGCTTCAGTTCATCAATAACAGCTATAACTCGTATTTCTTAAGCACAATAGTATTTATCCAGTCTTTCTTCATAAATTCGCTCTATCATTTTAAAGCAGAAAAAGTTAATAAATATGTATTAATTTCTTTGCACAGATGAGACAACTGGGGCTCAGAGGGCTAAAAAAAATGATTTAGAAATAAAACCAAGACTCAGTCAACAAGCATAGAGTCTGAAACATCTTGTAGTATTCATCCATTCACCTAAAAATTCTCATGAAAAATTTCTGTAAATTCTGCTAGACCCAGAGATTAAGAAATGTTATAATAACCATCATCTATTCCCTCAAATAACACACACTCTTTAGCTTTTGCTAGACACTGTGTGATAGGTAAGCATAATATTTTCAACCTAAACAATGACTGAATTCTATTTGAATATGGTTTTTATTTTATTTAAATATTGATAATATATATAATTCTCATTTAAATATTGATTACATATATAAATATATAACATACATAATATATATAATATATAAATATATAATATATGCTAATATATTATATATAAATATATATATATAATTCACGTATTCAATGATCCCACACGAATCTGTAGATGTTTACTTAGTAGTAGTATGGGTAGGCATAAGGATATCTAACTGGTCTCCATGTTGATGTAACACAGTTGATCTCACTCATAACCACAAATTGAAGAAATTGGAACCCAAGAACAATAATAGCTACATATATAATTCTATCATATATAGATATTTCTTTTTTCTTCTATTCCCCTTTCCCTTGTTCTCTTTCCTTTTTTCAGTATTTCCTCATGAAAATATTTATTGAGCATTGCCTAGTCTGTAATAGATTGAAAATCAAACCTAATTTGAAAATCAAAATTTTCATTTATGAGAAATTTAGTTACATTGAGAAGTAGGCAATCAAATCAAGTCATAAAAAAAATTTGTTCTGAAATGTGTTAGTACAGGATTCTGTGAAAACACGCACAGCGGTTTTCTAGGTAGAGAAGGGAATTTGTAAAGTTAGAACAGAAAGGCCAAAAGGTCAGTTTGTGGTTAGAAGTGAAAGGTGCCTGTTGATAAGGAGTAGAAATTTTGAGGGTAAAATGTAGACAGGACAGAAATATTGAACATCTTCATGTCACATATGGGGAAGAAACAAAGATAATCTTGATTCATGGGAAAAAATGATAGAACTTCATGTCCACTAGCTCAATCTCTCTGTCTCATTCTTTCTCATTTTGAAGGACTTCTTTGTTCTATTTTTAACGTGAGATTCCAGATGGTAAGGTCCTTGAGTAAATTTTAAAATTTCCAGGCTCTGTGCAACACTGATGTTAGATTAATGTATAATAAGGACTTTCTAATGAAGATGCTGAATCATGAGGTTCTCAGAGAAACAAACGTGATAGAATGGGGCTGCACCTTTGAAGGATGGTTTGGATTTGTTTTTGATACACAGGAGGTATACTCAGAATTCAAACATCTGCTATAACTTTAGTACTTTCATCAGAACTGATGTGTGGCCGATCAGAACAGTTGTTAGAAGTAAGTACACACTGAAAATCAATGCTGGTTGTGCAGGAAGGCAGAATGCCTTTGAGGACATGGGATTGCTATTCAAATTCTCCTGCCAGGAGCGTTCTGAGTGTTTTGAGGAAATAAGAGAGAAAGAAAAAAAAATCAAAGCTCATTTTTTTTTCTTTTGTACCAGGAATCTAACTCAGGACTTTGCACTTGCCAGGCAGGCACTGTGCCACTGAGCTATATCCCAGGCCCAAACCTCATTACTGATAGTCGTGTCCTTATCAAACTCTCAACTGGTTGATTGCACAGGCTTCACTGCAAAAATCCCCTTCCTAAAGCACCAATTATCAAATGTGACTCAGTTAGTGATTCTGGTTCAAGTCCTAATTCATCTGTTCCATGTGAAAAGTATTCTACAGTGATGCCCAGTTATATTATTTGAACCCCCCCAGCTTCATCTGATGAGTTATTTGATCAGATCAACATGGCCCCAACTTTTTCAGTACCCCACTGAGAAAATGTGGTTTAGTTGCAAGAGTGTGAACTTCAGTTTGGTGTAACTCAGGGTGAATCTTATGTCTAACTTCGTGACCTTGTGCTCCTTCATTCACTTTGCTGAATCTGCTTCTTCATTGGGGAAATGAGATGAATAATATCTACCTTGCAGGGGTGTTGGATTAGAGAACATTTTATAAAATATCAAGCAATGTACCTCACACATAATAGCTTCTCAATAAATGGTGGCTGTTATTGTAGTTCCTTTCTCCAGGTTTCTATATGACAGCTCTTGAACATTCTTGTATTCCCCAAGGCGTTGTTCCAATTCCTCTCCTGCATTCAGTTGATGTCAATTAATTCTTTCTAAATTGTTACCTGGTGGGGAATCAGGGACCCTGGGTCGGACTCTGCCACTGGCACATTTAATAACCTTGAACAAGTCTCCTGCATTTTCTGAGATTCGATTTACAATGTAAATTGAAGCATTGGATCAGATGATTTTTAAAATTGCTCCCTACCCTATGTCTAGGAAACATATTAACATATAATTTGTGAATTCTTTGTGCTCTAGAAAAATTTCACGTACTTCATTTTACCTTGAGTCTACTCAATCTTATTCTGGTTAATTAATTACTTTTTATAAAATTGTGGTAAGTAATGACTGAAACAATTGACTTTCCCTGAGGTCATACAGATAGTAGATAAGTAATGGAAAAGGTCATGTACACATGAAATTATAATTTTGTTTTCATGTTTTCCATATGAGTCCCAAAACCTGTCAAAACAGGAGTGAGTGTATATATAACCAAGAAATTACATAAAAACGGGAAAGAAGATGGGTCTTTTGGATGATATCTCAAGGTTATTCCCTTTTGATCTCTATTTGTCAAAACAGATATGAAATGGTCCAGATAGTTGCCGAATGCATGGATTTTAGTGACTGGTTAACCAGTTGGAATCTAATGAGACAATTTCAGCAAAACTCATATTTTTAGCTATTCACCAATTTGTAGAAAGAATAGAGTGTGCATGAAATGGAAACAGTTGTATTTCACCTATACTGGAAAAAAGAGAGTCATTGCCAATGGTAAGATGTCAGCTTGGTCGATAATCAAGGAATAAGTAGGGTATATAATTTGAAATAAGACAATGATCTTAACAAAACTGTTCCTTTTATCACTTTTGATCGTTTTCAAAGTGGGCACTTTTAGATTCCTAGATTCTTGCCTTTGTAAACTGAACATAGCTCTCACTGTTTGAACCAATGTTTTTCCATGAAATTTCATAAGTGGATCATCACCAGTCAGCATCATCTTTGTGCTCAAACTCACTGAAAACTGCCTAACCTTTCTATCTCATTTCAGTGTACTAATTACTTCTAGCAAAATATTGTCATTGAACATTTGGAATGAGAAGCTTAGAGATAAGGCATTGCGTATATAATATTTATTTTTAATAAAAACTTTATTGAGCTAAAAAGTTGTATATCCACATGATCCACAAACTTAAAGTGCAAGTTTTAATAGATTCCAGAACATTAACAGAGTTGACCAACTATAACCATAATCAAATTTACATCATTTTTGTTATCCTAAATCAAAACACTCTACACACTAGCCACCATCTCCCAATCCCTCCCATCAAATCTAGGCAACCACTGAGCTATTCTCTATCCCCATAGACTCTTCCACTCTGGGAAATTATTTCCTTTTCTTTTCTTCAAAATAGACCAAGTACATAATAACAAAGACCCAGGGTAGCCAAAGAAATGTAAATCCTGCAAAGTGAGTTCTCATACCACATGAGAGCAAAACCAGAGAAAGAGGATAGAAATATAATTAGAATACATGTATAATATTTTTTCAAAGATTTTTCTCACCTCAACTTCTTCATTTTTTCTGGTCTTTTCCTTTTTTTCTTCAGAATCCAGATACATATTAGTCACTCATTCAAAAATATTTATTTTAAGTACCTCATGCCTGGAGAATAAACTAAACTCTAATTGTACATTATGAAAGAAACCACTACAGTCCTTACTCTCATGAGGATTTTGGTAAATTAGGGAGAAAAAAAATAAAGAAAAAACAAATGATTATAAAAGAGACGCAATGAAGGAAATCAATGGAGTTCGAAGAGTAAACTAACAGTGATAAGCAATGTTTCACAAGCCTTCTTGGATAAGACGACGTTTACATTGAGATCTGATGTCTGAAAGTCACTGGTATCATAGCTCAAGAGTGAGGAATATCAGGTGTAAATCTAGATTCCTTTTCTGAGAAATCTTACCATATAAGTAGGTAGATGGGACATAGGCAAATTCGTACAAGTTAGTAATCGATAGGGTGTGTGATGCCCCATAAAAATGGATGTGAGAGGTGAGCAGAGAAACAGACTGATTTGTGCTGCAGCCTCAGAGTCCTGACCATGACCTGAGGGATGGTCTGAAGCTCAGTAGAGAAATCAGCTCTCAGAAGATGCCTTGTCAATAGCAGAGATATGATTATTGCTTGGAGTAGGGTATATGTATCATCTCCACTTATGACATCCATCTTCCATTTCACCTTTAGCCCCAGGAGAGCAGTGCCATTTAGTTTTTGTTTCTCTATTGCTTTACTTATAAATTCAGTTTCCAGTGGAATGCCCTAGTAAGACTGGGGATTCAGCAAATATTCCATCACTCTACCCAAGGAGTTTAAAATAAAAAAAAATACAGGGTCCAAATACCCATATCCATGGTAATTAATAAAAAATTCAATAACAAAAGTTTGAGGGATGTTATTTTCCTGTACTGACCTTCAAGTCTGCAGAAATCTCCTAGATTGTTTGATGGATATGGAGTGATCAGCTCTGAGCTCACAGGTTCTTAGGAACTGAAAATGGATCCCGAGAGCAATGGTCAGACTGTAAAACATTTCTAGTTTAAAGGTGCTTTCAAGTTCAGTTAAAAAGTAGGTATGTTGAAACTGCTAGTGGTACTGCCCAGTGGGCCATGTGATTTGGGATCATGCAAGAGAGACCAATGGGCAGTCAAAGTTCACTTCATCATGTTAGTTTGGAACAAATAAACTTTCTCCGACACCTACACATTCATCATGCTGTCTGAGATCTTTGTTTTTCATCTTTGTTTTTCATGCATGTTTCTTTTTTTTACCTCAACATAAAGTACCTTGTTAGAAGAAATGCTCCCTTTTCTAGATGTAAATCTGAATTCTTTCAATTCTATGAAATACCTCTAAATTACAGAACCTAGGCTTTGTTGAACAATGTGGTTTCTGCATTATAATTTTACAGAACTTATGCATTGATTTGATGAGCATCCAGATATTCTTTCTGACCTTTCACAGCTCCTGTACCCCATAGCACAGAGGCTGATCACGCCACCTATTATTTCTTCCAACTGAGGCATCTCAGTCTCTGCCGATTTTTTATTTAGATCTATACACGTGATGAAGATTTAAGATTTGACACTTCTGGTACACAGACAACTATTTTCAGGTTATAAGTCAGTAAGATATTGAACAGTAAAATGTAGCCGAGACACACAATTAAAAGTTTAGAGCACTGAGTCTGGTAGACTGAAGTCTCCATTGATCTGCAGCATGAAAACCATGTCTGGCCTCCACAGGATACTGAATAAGGGAAAACAGCTGGGGACTCGGAGTGTACACGGGGCACATGGAGAGAGTGAGAGAACACAAATACTAATGTAAAAATTTACATAATGTTGTGCCAGTCAGCCCCTAATCCCACTTCACCTCTTCCATCTCCAACAGGAGAAAATTCAAAAATATCCCTACCTTTGCCAGAAGCCCTCCGGGGCTTGTGGCCCTTTCTTCCCTTACCTTCAGTAGGAATGGATGCCCTTTCCATTTGCAGTATCTGGGGAATGTCCAATCCGTATGAGAGCTATTTCAAAATAAATGTGTGATCATTCATAACACAGAATCTCTAAGAATATACTGCTATTCTAGATGATAATCTTGCCTCAGAATATGCAACAGCGTGAGTGAGCACGCGTAAAACATGCCAAATTATGCATTCTCCATTCCAGTGTACATATAGATCTAATAAGAGTTTACAACTGCAAATAGGCACTCAATATGAGTCGAAAGTGTATGTAGGTTTTACACCACCCGCTACCCTAATTCTGAAATGATAGGTCAATCCTGAAATCCCATGTCACAACAAAGCCTGCAAGCAATTTTTTAAGTGTGTGTATGCTGCTGAACCTTTGCAGAAATGGCTAGTTTGCTTAACCATCTGAAGAAAGAAGCATGGCCAGATGCAGCCACATGCCAGCATGAGCCTAGGAATACCATTGCAGGCTGCTGGAATTCACAGACTTCAAATCTGCCAAGGAAAGCAGTTAGTTCACCCAGCTGTGCTGACAATAATGTTACCGAAATTCCCTTTATACAATGGTTTTGCTGAGGTCAGGTGATTACCTCACTAGGCCCTTGCTTGCGAAATTGCAGTGGTCAGGAAAATGTGGAGTGGCTGTAAGCTCATCAGCTGGATAGCGGGGAAGATCTGCTCAGAAAGGTGTCAGTTGAGAGGTGTTTTCAACATATCAGTGCTATGAGGTCCAGAAAGCAGATTGCAAAGCAAGTAGTGCAGCAAATAGATTTATTCCCCACCTCCCAGAGGAAAACTTTTGCACAAGTATTTGACCCATTGCTCTAGCAGACTTTCTGCACGATGCTCCTGCTGGATTGACCAAACTTCAGGGCCAAGTAGAAGTCCGCATAAAAAGTGCCAGGCAATCTCATGTTTAACCAGGAATCAAAGACCAACCCCAACATTTATAAAAGCAATTCCCCCAAACTACCCCTTTAAAATAAGTTATGAAACATGTTTCAAAAATATATATATAAAACTAACACTTTAAAATAATGCACCTGTTACATATCTTTACAAGATATGTTTCACTTGAAAATCTAGTTTGCCTTTTTCTCCTATTTTTTTAAATTTCACTTTTTTTGACTTTTCTAGTAAGAATGTAATAATAGCAGATCTCAAATAATGACATCCTTAATTCTTTTTAAAGCTATTTTTCATTGCATAGTTCTCCATTTGAGTTATGGTGCAGCAGAGCTGACAGAATTCTCAGAAATTAATTAATCGAATTAATCAAACTGCCAGATGCTTAAACATAAAATACTGTAAATTAGATATTGTTTTTGACACCCACAAAATTGAGAGTCTAATGATCAAATGGCAAATGTGCTAGTTATTTTTCTTCTCCCTCTTGTTTCCCTGTGTTTGATATTTTTATGTGTAAATCTGGATTTAGTCAAGCCAAGAACAAATTATTGGTTTCAATTATTGAAATACTCACTTTCAGCCAGGAAGACTGTGCGATAGTAAAATGCCAGCGTTATGTCTCTCAGCTGAGTTGATGGGATCTGAATCAGCAGTGTTCCTCAAAGACACTCAGAGTCATGTGTTTTAGAGCTTTAAGTAATTTCAAGACTTCTTCTAGCTCAGCATGCTACTTTAAGGAAGTTAAAATAATACTTTACCATATTGCACCTGAGTTTCAGATAGCTCAGGCTCCTTCATATCACAAAATTATACTGGAGAAAACTAGAATTCTGGTTTCTAGCTCACAATCCAGTGTCTTTTGTTAGTCCATGAAACAAATACACATTTTATATACGTCAACATTCTATTCAGTCATATACATGGAAAACCCTGCTGATCAATAGTGACTTGATTTCCTACTGAGTTTCAGGATATATTGCATCTCAACAATATAATAAATGTATGTACAGCTCAGGGATAAAACCTATTTACATTTCTTTATTATACCATAATCCCTTAAAAGATAGCCTCCAGGGAATCAGAATTAAGCCTTGTTACAGGAAAGAGTTTATAGAGTCAAACAAAAGTCAATCAGTTGGATTATGAATTTCTACTGTTGATCCATGTGGAACTTCATAGGCTACATTTGTTTATGACCATTCATAAGGACCATAAAGGCAGCTATGGTGTCAGCTATAGCTCTCATTATCTAATGGGATGATGAGATTTTGAGGATGAGTCTGGAACAAGAAACTTAAATATACATTTTTCAAGATTTACTGTATTCATATATATGTATTCACATTGTAAGAGTTTTTTTCCCTTTATAATGGAATAATTACCAAAACATCATGTTGGTTGTCAAAATACTATTTTTCTTTTCATTTTCCCTAAAATTAGCAAGCATAAATTGTGGACTATGAAAGACAATATTCTTCAAGTATATGGCCTATTATTCCAGGGTAAATAGATCCCACAGGAAAAGTTTAAGAAAGTGGTGTTGTTTAGACTGGCAAAGAGGAGACTAAAGGGCATTCTGAGAATTGTATTTGAAATATGATGATCTATTAAGTGGAGGATAGGAGCCAGCTGTTCGTCTGTGGTGAGAAATGAGTAGGAATTTGACTCTATAGAAGAAATGGATTTGTATGGAACAGGCTTTCCCTAATTAACCCCAGTTTTGTTTTTGTGAACATTATTAAGTCATACTTATTCAGAGCCTTGGGCATTAGCAAGCAGCATATTTTTTATAAGGTTATATATATATGGTATGTGTTTTTATTATATATATATGTAATATATAAATATATCTAATGCCTTACCAAGACCTTTCAGCCTTTATCTATCAAAAAACACTGAATATTTGAAATGAGCTAAATTTAGTAAATAGAATTTATTTCCAATTCTCAGTAAGCAAATTAATGGTATGAGCCATTTCCTGATGACTCAGGTTAATAAGTGCCTATGTTCTGCTTTGTGTCCTAAGAATTTTCGAGTATGGTAAACAAGCCTAAACGTACTCAAATTCTCCATGGTAACCTGCCCATCGCTACAAACATCTCTTCTTTCATAACTACATCACCTTACCTCTTGTTCAAAAGCAAGGTTTTGCTCATTTCATAAGTCCTGTTGTATTACAGTTTATCAGTGAAGCAATATGAAGCAATAAATTGCTCTTCAAGACAATGTATTTCTACAAGGCAGAAAAGAAAATCATAATATTATGTCATCACACCACAACTTTGTGAAAATTAATATATCCAACTCACATTATTGAGTAATTATATAGGAAATATCTTAGAAGTTATATAATAACAAAATAGAGGCTATATAAAGTATAAATACCTGATACTTTTCAAGACAAACCTTTCACAGGGAAAAGAAGAAATGTTCACATAAGAGTATTCTGATTTGAGTCAGAGGAGTGAACACTTTCAGGGACATTTTTGAGAAAGTTTTACCCATCCCAGGACAATCCATTTAGGATTTGTGCAGTAGATATTGAAGCTCAAAGAGAGCTTTTTAAAGTTTCAGACTTGTAACCGCCCTTTACACCCAGTCTATGAATAGGTTGAAAGCAAAAAATGATGCAAATCATAGTCCATCATTTGTACAGGAGACCAGAGAATTGAAGAATAACCTTCTCTGTACACTTGAAACTTATCCAGTCACAAAACCAAGAATGATTGTAGCTTGGTGACTTAATATCTTGGAGATGGGTATCTGTGGATCCTACCACTGGTCTTCCCCACAAACTCTGATGGTCCGGGCAGGAGTGCCTCTTACGCGGAGGACCACTATCAAGCAATCAATAGAAGCAGGTGCCAGATACTGCCAAATTATTATTTATCACTTTCAAAATAAATCTATTTTTCCATGATACAAAATTAAAGGCCTAATCGATTGCAAATATAATGGATATCTTCATTATTTTGCCTTTTTTCTTTGTCATCCCGGAGCATTATATGCAGAGAGTTTTCTCACTTAAATGTATGGAAAGAAGCTCTGGGAATTTTTCATCTGATTCCTATCCAGAAATTTAACACCTCCACAAGCAGACGCGCACACACACACACACACACACACACACACACACACAAATAAAAACACACACACACAGTTGCATTTTGCAGTCAAGGTCACAATAACTGAAATAACTTTCCCCTTATTTTTCAAATTAGAAGCATCTTGGTGCAAAATATCATGAAAATGATGGCCAACATATTCATTACTCTTTAAACATGAATGGAGGGTTCAGAAACTTTAAATCTTAAGGTCTTGTCTGACAAAACATTTGATTTAAGCACAATATTCATTTTCCTTAAATAAAGTTTATTTTATTCACACAGGCTAACATTTGACAGATAAATCTTTCTTCATGTCCTTAACCTCAATCAAGGTCTTTTTTTCAAATTTTGTTTTTTGCTTTTTTATCTTTATGACTGATTTTGGGATGTACGTCAGTACATCCTGAGTTCAGCTACATTCTGAGACTCCTTTCCAGGTCCCCTAGGATCCCGGAGCAGGATCTTGTTAGCACCTGAAAAGTTTGGCACACACGAAGGCAATTAGCTTTCTTTCACACCTAAATTTACCTCCACCCCATGCAAACTTGCAGCTGTTCTCTTGCATTTGTTACTTAAATGATCTCCCTGGCAAACACTGAATCATGAGGCGGAGGCAACATAACCTTATTGGCCTCCTAGGGACCTGGTCCTATTTCTTTACAACATTCTTTTTACTGTCATTACCTGGGGAGTCATTTTCCACATTTAGCATTGGAAACTTTGAGTGTTTGCAATAATGTTTTTCAATGTAATCATAACGGAAAACAAATGAATCCCTTTGAACATTTTATTTCTAAGTGTATTTCCACTAGTTTTAAACTGATTTTTCACTGATTATTTAACTAATAATTAGTAAGTACTTATTTCATCAATTCATTTATTCATCTAATCCTAGATGTATTATGTATTTACTTTGTACATTTTTTTATTTCTGCAAAATACTTTATTATAAACTATAGAAATTAAAAATAATTAAAACCTTGTTTCTACCTGTTAGATGCAGAGCTATCCACAAACCACACCTGTGCTGAACATAAATTAATATTTTATTGTGATATTTGAGAAATACTACAGAGTGAGTCCTACAGTACACCTTGAAAGTGCCAAATTAAAAATATTTTTCAAGATTGAATCATCAAGGATGGTGGTCAAAAAGAAACATGGCTGAAATTTTTCATAGTGAGCTGATTTCCCATTCTAATGAGGTTCAAATTAAACATCCCATAGCCACTTCACACAGGAAGGCTTTCCTGCTGTTTGATAATCAAGAGTGAGAAAATTTAGGAGTCAGGATATTTATAAGAAGAAATAACACACATTGGAAAGCAAAGCAGAAATTTGGGTCGTCCAAGATAAGCATGAGAGACCCTGATCTGTGAAGCAAACCTCAGGACCCAAGCCCCCCGGAATCTGAGCAAGGTTTGTAGGTGTGAATCAGTGACCGCTTCCTTCCCTGAGAAATCACACCTTAAATTCTCTCAAAAGTGTTCAGTTCTGTTCCTGAAGGCCATGAAGACCACTGATCTGATATAATGTGATCACAGCTAATGAAAGGCTCTTTCCTTTTTATTTTCTGTATAAAATAAGCAGAGTTAATCTTGGTGGATTGACAAAGATTGTAGCTACCAGCATTGGGCAGTAGCCAGAGTTATAATACAAGGAAGAACTTTGGAGTCTAAAGGCATTGATTCTATGACCATGCTCAAGTGGTTGGCTGGTTACATGAACTAGCTAGATTAGCAATTTTTTTTTTTTTTTTTGTGGGTACCAGGGGTCGACCTCAGGACCTTGCGTGCCAGCAGGCGCTCGTGCCGCTGAGTGATATCACCGGCCCTAGATAAGCATTTTAAAGTAAGCTGGAATGTGAGAAGGATCCAGCAGGTGCCAATATTGTGGTCAAGTATTTCCAAGGCTCAGTCATTCAATTTTGATGTTTTTTTTTTTTTTTTAACATCAATGTGATAATCTCTAAAACATAAAATAATGAATTCTGTTTCATTTTTGCATTTGTTTCATGTAATCTGTTCGTATCTATATAAAGTCAAAGTATGTAACTACCTGGTTATATGTGTCATAAACAATTGCATTTTATGTATTCTCAGGAGAATTATTACCATGGGCCCATCTTCTTTTCTCTTTTTTTCTCCCTGGTCTCTTCCCTTCTTTCCCTTTTCTATATTTTAAACTCCTATTTCTCCTGTTTCTTTTTTCTTTCTTTTTTATTTTTATACAGTTCTTAAAATATGCACACTTCTTGTTTTCACTCTTATTTTCAAAAGAACCTTTAGGCCTAAAATTAGGCCTAAAATTAGAGCCTAAAATTAGGTTAATGTGTGGTAGGAATCTAAAAATTTCATTAATATTTATAATGAAACCATAGCTTCTTTACAATGCTGGAAATTATGTTAAGATTCCAGTGTCCTTCCTACATTTCCAGCAGTACAGAATTTCTTTCTAAAGTGTATGAAATAAAAGACAGAAAAGATTTTAGGTCTGTAGAAGCTAGACTTAAATCTCATTGTGTAATGTTTCTTCTTATATTAAGACAAAACAAAAACTTCCTTATCAACAGCCTCACCGCTCTGAGTTACTGTCCCTTTATTGAGCTTCTTGGGAAAAATGTCTTCAATGTGTTCAACAGCCTTATTTTTACTCATCGAGAAAGAGGGTATGTTAATTTTCTAGGTCATGCTAAAATGACACAAATTTGATAGCTTAATACAATATATACTTACTACGTCACAGTCTCTGTCAGAAGCCTGGGCTAGATTTCTACAGATTCTCTGCTTAGGTTTCAAAAGATTTGGACCAAAGTATCACTGACCATGTTGTGTCTTCATCTGGAACTCACAAGAAGAAAAATCCCCTTCCAAGCTCCCTCAGCTGCTGGCAGAGCTCCTTTCTTTGGGCCTGTATGACTGACAGCACCAGTGTCTTGTGAGCTGTCACCTGAGGGCTATCCTCAACTCCTCAGCTCCCTGCCATGATGTCTTCTCCACAGGAAGGTCATAAGATAGCGGCTTGCTTCGTTAGGATAGTAAGAGAAAAAGGGCAAGTTCTAGCAAGACAGTGTGTATATAACCACACAATCACACAAGTGACCTCCCATCACCTTTGACGTACAGGTGAATTTCACAGATTGCACCTCCACTCAGAGGAGATTATACAAGAGCATGAGTACAAGGAGGGAAGGGTTGTGGGCCCACCTTAAAGTTATCTGCCACACAGGGGTTATAGTTTAACATTCAGAGTCCTTCGTCTTAGAAAACAAGCAATCAATATGGTTTCATCCATCACAGTTCATCTGATCATCCCATCCATTTCCCAAAGATCCTCAGAGGTAAGAAATATAGTGCTATAAAATAAAGATGATATTGGAGGGCAACCTGTTAGGTGACTGGTGAGTGATGAAGTTGCTGATCTCACTATTATTTGTGGTTTGAGTTCCTGATTTCTAATCTAGCCGTGATTCAGGGTCCATTAATGATGACAGGTCTAATTCCTCTTTAACTTCTTCCTCAACTTTCAAAATATAAATGATGCTATGCATCAATCTTAAGAGGGCTTAACATGTAAAGAAGTCTTCCCAATTTCATATAGAAATACTTTGGAGCAAGAATTCAGCAGAAAGGAACATAAATCTTCAAAGAGCTGGCATAAAACAATCCTGAAAAAGAGAGTTTTAATTTTATATGGAGAAGTGAAGGTTAAAAAGTGACTTAATTGTAATCTGAAAATATGGGAGAAATCCTTATAAGGAACTATTTTACATATTCAATGAAATTTAAATTACATCGAATTCAGAAAATAAGGATTTTGTTTATCAAGCATTTGTTTAAATAGACATTGAAGAAATTCTACAGTCTTCTCTGGTTTGGCTTTAAAGCCAAAATTGGCCTGTGTGCTAGGATGAAATAGAAATGGTCCTAACATTTTTAACTTAGACTTTATTTACTAAATGTGCATCACCTAGACATGTAAACTTCCTTCTAAATTAAAGAATTAAAAAATTTTAGTATATTAATCAGGAAAAAACTTTAAAAACTGCTCTAAAATTTGATTATAGAAGTCAAATAGTTTGAAAAATGGAATCACAATTGTCAGGAAATTTCGCTGACTGTGGATGGCTGGAAACATAGCCTTTTATACTCAAATTAGCTCTGAATTTTATTTTTGCATCACAAGAGTACTTGAAATTGAGACTATATTTATAAGAGAGTAAACGGTCATTAATTTAAAAGGCTCATGTTGAATTTAAATATAAAACTCAACAAAAACAAGTACGATAAAAGAAATTAAAGGAGACGCAAAAGGTGGTAAAAAGGAGAAAGTAAAGAGAAACAGCCAAACTGGTTGCTTCTCCCGATTGGTGATTAAAAATGGTCACAATACTGAATGTCAGACAATGCTAAATTTGAAAGATTCATGCTGGGAAGATCATCTAGTCACAGTCATCTAGTCACAAAGATGATTTACCGTGATGTTCTCAACAGATCGTCACTCAGATGCTTCTGGAATCATTCCATTCACTCAGACCTCAATTCATCTTCAGTTCATTTGTTTCATTGTTGAGTGGTAAGAAATTTCTTCCTTACCTTGATTCTTATTGGTTTCAATAAAACTATTGTCTTTTCCTTGAAATACACGATGCCTAGTGATTTTATTTTTTACTTTAACCTAGATTATCCTTCACATATGTGAAGATGGCTACCAAAATTGTCCCCAAATTTTCTCTTGAGTTCAATCATCATCCAGATTTTGCCAATTGTTTCATATATTGAAAGCTGTCTTAGGTTCTTCCAGAAGCTTCTCCACCCCCAGCATTGACATACTAGAGAAGAGATTATGACAGGCCAAAGTCCTCACCTAGATGTGGATGGAGTGTTGGTTTATCTATGAATTTCACTTCAAAAGCAGTTGCTTAATCAGTTCATCACAAAGACACAGACTGGCTCATAAAACAACAGATGAATGAGCATACAATAAAATCTAAACTGCGAAGGCCATTAAACACTAAAGATATATTGTAGAGGGGAACTTGCTTAGGTAAGAACTTCCTGCCCAGTGCCATGCCATGATGATTAATGTGTGCATATGTGAACTTTATGAAAAAGATAATGAATTGATTGTGTTCTTAAATGATGCCATTTTAGATCTGTTTGGCTTCCTCTCCTCCGTTGGGAATCAGCTGACCACAGTCTGTTAGTTTAAACAAATGAACATTTAATGTTAGCCATTCTGCAGACCAAGTTGGAGAAAATGGAATCATTTATCAAGGAAAAATAAAGAAAAATAATGGGAAGAAGGTGAAGACCAGTAGTTAGTGAGAAAGGGGTACTATCACAGTTTCTAACTACAGATACAACAGGCAGTGCCTTAAGGCATGCTTTCATACTTTTATTTCCGCACAGTTTGGTATTCTGGAGATTATTCTAACCATATAATGAGGTCTTTTTTTTTTCTTGTTCTTCAGAGATAAATTTCTTTGGCAGTCGTATTCTTAATACTACACATCTGCTACTTCTTGGTGGTTATTCTATGGGTTGTACAGGTAATGAAATAACTAGGGAATGGAGAAGTAGAAAATGTAATTTGAAAGCTATTTGTGGCAATAGTCTAAAATTTACCTTAGGTGCCGGTGAGATGGCTCGGCGGCATAAGCACCTCCTGGCAAACGCAAGGTCCTGAGTTCAACTCCCGGAACCCACATATGAAAAAAGTGCCGGTGATATCACTCAGCAGCACGGGCGCTTGCTGGTGCGCAAGGTCCTGCGGTCAACCCCCGGTACCCACACACACACAAAAATAAATAAATAAAATAAAGTAAAATCTACCTTAGTCATATGTCTAGCATTTAACATCCATCAATAAATTGATATTTATGGTGCTTAGTACTCTTTTAATAACTAATGAAAAAATATAAGTGTCAGTCTCCGTTCTTAGGAGCTTATACTTAAGAAAACATCTGCTTATATGTTATATACATAGATATGTAATAAATTGAAAGTGTGATGATAATGAGAACTATAGATTTAAAGAAATGAAGGAAGCATCACTATTGGGCAAATTATAGTAAAAATTGGTCCAAGAAGTTCATAAATACTAGTTCAAAAGAAACCATTATTGTTTTTCTTGAAGAATTTTATTATTTATGTTCATATTCCTACAAGACTATATAAATTGTATGCATATGTATTTTATATATCCACATGTTTTATATATTTATGTATATTTATATTACACTCACAGAGAAAAGGTACATACACATACATAGTCAGTGAATAATCACAAATCTTTCCAGAGTAAAGATTTACAACCACAAGTTTTCACCTAATCCAGTCATTAGATGCACACCGACGGAAAAAACAGGATCAGGTGGGTGGAGAGGGAAAAAATGAAAGATGGAAGCAAGTTGAAGGTTTTTAAAAGGGAGTTGAGGGGCCGGTGAGATGGCTCAGCGGCATAAGCACCTGCCTGGCAAGTGCGAGGTCCTGAGTTCGACTCACGGAACCCACATATGAAAAAAGAGCTGGTGATATCGCTCAGCGGCACGGGCACCTGCTGGCACGCGAGGTCCTGAGTTCGATCCCCGGTACCCACAAAAAAATAAAAAGTAAAAGGGAGTTGAGGTCATATTACCTTCAGCTGAGCAAAATGGTAGGCCTGTAAATTGTCCTAGAAAATTTTCTGAGGTTTTATATGTATCAATTTTTTTTTATATGCCATGCATACATTTCCTGGAAATAAGGCATCTTGGATCCCAGGTCTAGAGCCAGATTTAGGCACTGTAGCTATTAGACTCAATCAAGATCTCTATTGCATCTTGCTATAGGAAGGAAAGAACTAAAGGCCTGGCACAAGCTTAAATGAATTTTCTTTTAAATGAGCTAGAGTATTGTTCCAAGATGAACTTTATTACAGTAGTAGGGAGAAACATTTACTTAGTAAAGTCAAGAGAAACTAGAAATTGGCTGAAGTTAAAAACAAATCAGAAAGAAAACTAGCCAAACTTTTTTAAGTTCCAGAGTATATCTAAATGCATAAAGTAAATCACACTAGGTGATTTTAGAACTCTCTATCAAAGCTGCCCCAGAATGTTCTCCTTTGCTTCTTTAGAACCAACCATTCAGTTCTTACTGGGTCATGGAATATTTTTAGAAGAATTAAAGAAAACCAAAAGGATTTAAAAGGATATATAACTATATTTCCATAGAAATAAATGTTAGTATCTACCTAATTATCTTTTGACACAGTAGTCACTCTTATGTTAATTGAATATAAAGATAAAATATGAGAAAATAATACACTAAAACATGTTCAACAAAACAGTATTTATAGTCATGCATCCCTTGACACTGGGGATATATTCTGAGAAATGTGTCACTCTGCAATTTTTTTTATTGTTTTGCAAGCATCCTAGAGTATACTTACACAAACTTAGATGGTATAGTCTAATCTACATTTAGGCTATATGGTTTATGTGGTCTATTTGTGTGTATGGTATATAAATATAGATACTACATATAAATACTATATGTAGTATACATATATATGCACATACATTTGTACTATAAATAGTATATACATGTAGATGTGTACATATGCATGCACACACATATATAACTATATATAGCTTATAGGCTACTGTAGATAGTTATAATAAAAGTTTTTGTATATATTAATGTAGCTAAAGAGAAAAGATAGATGATAATTCTATAGGAATAGGGTCACATGCATGATCTCTCATTGACTAAAATGTCATTGTGTAGCACTTGAGTATACTAAGAACATTTGGAAATATCTTTATATACAATAGAGAGCAAAATATCAAATAAAATTTTAGTGCAGTCTCACAATACAACTCTCTAGATCAGCACATCCAAAGTCACTGTCATGACTTGAAAAGTATTTTACCTATTATAGGAAAATATTAAAATATAGTCTTGCTATTTTCTTCTTTAGAAAATTTATGAAATAAATAGGATATTCATTAATACATTGTGATTATCAAGATCAATATTTTCACATTTAAAATTTGGATTTTCTTGTTGGCCAGGATAGTGCCTTATTCATTTTTCTATAACTGCCATAGAGCCCACTCTGTCTAACAAACTAAAATGAACTATACATTTAAGACTACAAGAGGCAAGCGCGCGGGCCCGAGTTCGACTCCTGGAACCCACATACGAAAAAAGGGCCAGTGATATCGCTCAGCGGCACAGGTGCCTGCTGGCATGCGAGGTCCTGAGGTCAACCCCTGGTACCCACAAAAAAAAAAAAAAAGACTACAAGAAATGAAAGGTGTTACATTACAGTAGTGGATTTTTAAAATTCCTATAGTTTATATTATGTTTATTGAATTCCGCTAAAATCTGTATGACTATATTTCTTTGCTGGTGTCTCTAGCTGTAGCCATACCAGAAGGCTAAGATGTAATTCATTCTTTCTTGGTCTATAGGAGACAGTGATCATTCACACATTGATCAACTTTTTGTCTACTCATAGAACCATGTGGCTAACATGTCTTTACAGCTCTGCTTCTGAGAGAGTGTGAATACAGGAGTAGATAATAAGAACAAAAACACTGCAGTGATTTTCTGCTAAACATGCAGAAAATTGAAGATTGGCAAAGCTATTTATACAGTATTTTCAGTCTGAGGTGGATATCATCAAGCATCACTTCCATGTCTTTGGTACTGCCGGGCATTCCCAAACCAATTTGCGAATCTCATCTCCAGCATGTTCCGCAGCTCAGATCTCTCATACTTGTCTTGACCAAGATATCTGCTCCACAAAAACTGCAACCTTCCAGTGGTCACTGTCCTCTTTCCCGGTTCAAGGATTACTTCATCTCTCAACATCTAGACTGCTTCCACTTGCTTGGTTTTCTTTGGCTTCTCAAGTGTTTTGAAAGTTCATAATTCTGTCATTTTAGTTCTTCATTCCAAAATAATGTAAATAAACAATGCCAACACTTACTCCTTTAACTTCCAAGAGAAAAAATGTGGTTGTTCGCATACACCAGTTATGAAGGAACCTTCCACCACACTGTACTGTCATATTGGATAATCATTTAATCACACACTAAATCTAAGACACTAAGATCAGAGGATTTAAGAAGTAGGGGAGACTTTAAAAACCTTTGCAAATTAAGCATTTATTGTTATTTCATTGCTCCCTCACTACTTAATTTTCCTGAGCCTCATTTTAGGAGAAACTTGCTTCTTTGGCCTTGCACACTTCATCTCAATCAATACACTATTCTCCCTAGAGGTCCCACATTATTCTTCTCAAATGTCTCTTTTATCCACCCTTAGAAACAACACAAGCAAATGGAGTTTGACTTCCAGCTGTCAAATCAAGTGTTGAAGCAAAACCTGTGAGTGTGAATCACTCGCTCTCGCCTTGTTCAATCTGGGTAACGTGGCACGGTCCCAAGAGTCTTCCCCACCACCAGAATATAGAAAGGAGAAAAGAGGAGTAGTACAATTTCAAAAAGTTGGAAATGTCATTATTCCTAATTATACATGATTCATTTGCATTCAAACTAGTAGCTAAATAGATAATTGTCAATTTGGTTCCTTGGACTTCACTAGAAAATCATGGTGAAAATTTGGAAATAGGACATTTTAAGTGAGCCACCCTGCTATTCTGGATAAGTATTTAACTCAAGCCTCTCTATAAATCCATCTCTGGAGATCCATACTCTGGAAATAGTGGTAAAAGGATCTTTCTGTTTTTGTAAAAGAATCAAAATGCCTAATAGACTCCAGTTAATATTCAACATGTAAGCTATTGACCGCATTATTGACTATAGTATAAAAAGTCTGTTTTCAAGTAATTTTTGAAATCTTTGTAAATCTTTATAAATGCATTACAAAACTTAAATTTAACTTAAATTTACAATTGTCAATGAACAGACATAATAAAATTTATAAATTGTTTTTAATAAGGGCTGGGATGTAGCTCAGTGTGAAACTCCTGAGTTCAGTCCTCAGCACTGCAATACCAAATAAGCAAATGAGTTAATTAATTAATATAAAATTCATGGCACTGGCAAATAAAATAAAATTTAAGGTATTGTTAGTTTAAATGTTGTTTATATATTTGGTAATATGCTACTGCTGTTTAAAACAAAATTGTAATTTCTTCTGGTCCTGACTTCACACAATTAAGTTTTCACACACACTCGTACACACACACACACACACACACACACATGCACGCATGTATGCAGAAGTATTATATTTTATGGTTAAAATTTATTGGCACTGTTTCCTTGCCTGGGAGGTCCATATCTTATACTTCCTGTGTAGCTTCCAGAGCATCCATGCCCGGTAAAATAAAAAAACAGACAAACAAACTCCTGGCATTTTGATTTTCCTCTGAAGATTGTTGTGTAGAGATGATGATGCTGGACATTTTTTTTTTTTTTTGTGGGTACCGGGGGTCGACCTCAGGACCTCACGCGCCAACAGGCACCCGTGCCGTTGAGCAATATCGCCGGCCCCTTTTTCGTATGTGGTATCCAGGAGTCGAACTCGGGCCCTCGCACTTGCAAGGCAGGCGTTTACACCGCTGAGCCATCTCACCGGCCTGATGCTGGACATTTTTGAAACTGAAATGCCTGACCAGGTTCAAAGACATTACCCAGATTTGTTTCATGTGCTTTCATGGTTTGTTCAGTTTCTTCAAACAAGGTGGTAAGGCAGGGACACCTGTTCTTTGTTTTCCATTTTCCACTGTCCCAAATCCTCAGGCTCTATCAAAGCACACCTTGAGCTCCACCTCCCACGTTGCGCTCCCCACGGGTGCCAATCTTCCTACTAACTCCATTTGCCCTTTGTAAATGCTCTATGTGGTGACCTATTTAAAAATATAACTCAGGTGCCTGGCGAGCCATGATGCCTGCCAGCTCTTCAGATAAAGAGGATCCACTTATTAATCTGCTCTGTCTCCATCTGCCTGCTCAATTGGGATTGACTGCTTGCTGTCCAGACCGATACCAGGGAAATCTGATTGAGGACAAGAATCTCTTTGTACGTTTCCCCCACTGATAGGGCACAACAGGTCTGTTGCAGCCAGGGTGTTAAGCTGATGTGACGTGGTGTCAGATGGCCTGCCACTGTACGTCAGAAATTAAAAAGAAAATATTCTTTCAAACCGGAATTCCTTCTGTGATTTTTATTTCCTTGGGCTTTGAGCAGATTGAGTATTGAATTGCTTGACTGTAGCCCACGGACAATTTAATACCTGCAACGTTCGTCCCCGGGTAAATTCCAGCCACATTTGACTTGTTCAGCATGGCCTCTCCGTTCTAACCATTTCATGGAAATCTTGTAAATATTGATTGATGAAATCCCAAAGAAATGCTTTTTCTAACTCTGATGCTAAAATGCACCTAAAGAAAAGACCCGATCTCTGTCCCACTCCACATCCAGCTATATAAGGAATAAATAAAAGTTTTAAAATTTCTTTTATTCTTCTCCAGTTAGAATAGTGAATTCTTACAACTTAAACAAGAAGCGATTTATTCCATTAAACTGTTCCTGGATTTAACAAAAAGGTAAAATAAACTCAAACTATATAAGTGCAATCAACACATTATTGATTCTTTATTTCTCGAGTAGATTTTTGAGTCTTTCAAATTCAGGTATTGGCTACATGACGTAATCTAGCCAGAAAAAAGTAAAGTTAGTGTATGAACACATTGTTATCGAAAAATATGGTGAAAGTGTATATTTTTAAAACCTTTATTATAGTAAAAGTTGTATTGCCATTAAATCCCCTCAGAGTACTCTCCTTTGCCTCAAACACACTTATCCATGCATTCTTGCTACTTTCGGAAGTCCTTCTGCACATCCTCTTTTGTGTCTTTAGCTGCACTGTCATGGCTAACTCAGTATCCCGACTTGATTCAAAACATTTACATTTCACGGTCATTTTTACTGTGTGAAAGAGTCAGAAGTTTCAGAATCCTAGGTCTGGAGAATAAAGTGGTTGAGGTTACAACAAAATATTTTTACAAGACTGCCTTTCCTTTGGACGGTCCTTGGCAGCAGCATTCATGATGGGATAAGTGTGTTCAGTGTGTTCAGATCTGAGAGGGATTAGCAATAATATTACTTTTTGTGTAATAATATTTATTTAAATATTCACTGTATATTTTGATATAGTGATACCTCTTTTACATATGGTTCTCACATATTAAATGGTGAACATCCCATGTACAAATAATTCAGATTTTAGTATAAAGCTGTGTTTTTATTGAAAAGGCAGGTTAGCTAGACTAGAATCAAAACTGAGTGACATGCAATTTCTAAGATGTATTCATTAATATAAAATCAAGACAGAAAAGACAGATGCACAAACAAGAGTTAAAGATCTTAACAGCAATTCATGTTCAATAATAAGAAATAAAATATTACCACTTTCTTAATACTCAGCTTTAACTCTCTAGTCAAGGGTAATCATCTGTTAATTTATGTAAGCTCTAGTCCTTAAAATTTCACATGTGAATAAAATGTGTGGCTAATTCTTATTCTTTATTGCCAGTTAAGCAGTATGAAATGTAAATACTACTGGAGAAAATGAAACCTCATTTTATTGATGTAAATAATACTGAATAAATTACTAAATTGACTGGCCTGTCTTTGATATTCATTTGTGAGAGTGTTATGTGTGTATCTATGTATATGCCTGTTTACGTCTGTGGGTATGGGAACACATATGATATTTCAAGTACTCAAGAGAAAAGAATTTAAGCTGATGAAACAAATATTTAGCAGCAACAAAAGTGACAAAAGTTAAAGATACATTTTATAAGTATCAATATATTATCTAAACAATTAATAATTGTACTGTTGAATATTTTGTCAAGTATGGGAAATTCATTTACCAAGATATTTAAGAGTAAAATATATGAAGAAAAACAAATCGATAAGAAATGAATGCGAGAATACATTTCTGTTTTCAACCTCATTTACTGAGTTTATGTTTACTTGGATATTGTTTCTTAAGTACATGTGCATTTGCCCCAAATCTATAGTAAAAAATAAAACCCCTTCTAATGTAGATTGTTTATGTTAGATGAGATGGTGACCTATTTCTGAATTCTTCTCGAATAACCCTGCTGAACAGAGTAAGGCTGAAAGAAAGGTGGTTTTTAGCATCTCCTATAAAATCACACACTCAAAATCAACTCTATGCATGCAGAATTCACATTCAAAATTATCTTAACCTCCCAATAAGGGAAAAATGGCAAAAATTAGGCAAGATGGAAGGTCATATCACTGAAACCATGAGATTCTACAAGTTCTTTAGAAAAGCAAGAACTTCTAAGATGTGCATTCAAAATGATTTTGAACAAAATCTTTGTACTATAGAATATGAAAAGGCAAAAAATCTGCAGGGTGCAAAAATGTTTACTTGTATATTATGTAGAACAAATTTTAAATACAACATTCTGTTAATTATAACATCCCAAAATAAAAATCTATCTATTCCATCTTGTATACTACACAAATTTATGTGACTTAATACTCACTAAGTACCAATCAAGATGGGCAGGAAAGACTCGAAGTGGCAAGTTTCCTGGAAGTACAGACATACCAACATGAGCCAGGCAAATGAAACACAATTTTATATATAGATCTACAGAGAAATTTATTTCAGATTCTGAAAGAATAAAACTACTGAAAACCAAAATATATATATAGATATATATATATATATATATTTCCTGAAGAGATAGTAGAGAGAGAGAAATGAGAAAATAAAGACTGCTCATTATTAATTTGCTATTTGGTTCAAGGAAAATGTTTGCAGCCAAAGTTGCTTGTATCTTAAACTGAATGCTTTTTCTCATCCACATGATATGATTCTAATAGCATGTTTTTTCAAATTATTTTTCCATCTTATCAAAAACCTTCTTTGAAGCAAATCTAGGTGGGAAGCAAGAAGGTTGATAAAGCGGTCATTATTAGAACTCAAATAGAAAATATAAACCAATCCATTTCAAAGAGTAGGGACTTTTTCTATCAACATTTGCAATATTATTCATTATTTTGTAATTCCTCTTCCCCTTTCCCCCTATTTCTATCCCTCAAATGCTCTGTAGTAGGAAACTTTGACCTTGCTGAGAGAAATAATAACACAACGTATCTGCATCATCCATGTGATTAATACCGCCCTCTGAAACAAGCACCTTGCCTGGCAGAATACAACTAAAATGCATGAACACACTGAGGAACTCTTTGCCTTATTCACCTTCTTTCTAAATAATTCATCAGTTTAATGATAATGACATTCAAATATCATAATTACAGCCGACTCTTTAAAAAACATCAATTCCAGGGCCAAAAAGGGAGCAACCAGCCCCTACTCCTTTTCTCAACATTAGCTGATAATGCCAAAATATGATCTTTATTCATTTCACTGACATAATATAAAACCAATGTAGATTTCCCATTTTTCATAAAATTTTCATCTGCACTATTAGTTTCACTGATAGCAGACTGCAAAATGTTGTTAAGCTACAAGATGGAAGACACTGCAAAAACCTCAGCATGTTAAGAAGCCATAAAATTTTATTCAGTTCATTTACTGCTACAGTCCAGTAACCCTATAGTAAGAGTGTGCTGTTTTTATTGTGTATTTATTTAAAGGTTGAATATTCTGTTCCCTGGACTAGATATCTAATAGAGTTAATCTGGATTCTATTGCACTGAGTTGTATTGTATTTGGGGGTTTATCATTTCCTTGAAAATATTTTTTTATTTTAGTTGTTGTGAAAGAGATGATAGCAGAATATTGCAAACAAAGACTTGCCTCTGCATAGGTGGTTCCTTTGTACCATGAATCGCCAAACAAAAGGATAGGGACTTACCATGCTGCCGAGGAGAAAGACTCCCTTTCCCCTACCCTTCCTTTACTGTACGCCTCTTTGAAAGCAAAGGTGGGTGTATAATGCAATAAAACAAAATGTGAGTGACCTTGTATTGGTGAGTTTGGCACTTGGCCAGAGATGCTTGATTGCTCATACAGTCCTGCAAAAGTCAGCCACATTTTTCCTTTATTGCTTTGTCAGTATGTCTTAGCTTTCTGACAAAAATAGAAAAAATCTTCTGGGATTAGCATGAGGCATAATATATTTCAGGTCTACTAGTGAAATTATGGGCATCTAAAACTAGTTTTCTGTTTTTGTATCATATTATATGATATCATATGTTAATTTATCATATAAATTCATGATTACATAGGGTAGGGAAGGAATGCTGTGCACATGTTTTGTCTAATACTGGGATACTTCTAAATATCCCAAGGGGCTTCTTTTATGGATTCCTGGTACATGGAGTAATGACAGTGGTACCATTGGTGACTCTGCTGTGGGGAAAAAACCAAAAACAACCACACACACACACAAAAAAAATCCCCAAAAACCAAAAAACAAATTGTCAAGTGAAGCCAAAAAAGAACAAAGAGGGACACTAGATAGGCCAGTTCTTCTGATATCTTCTCCTTGGAACTAGAGTGAGGGTTACATTAAGGCTTAGCAAACTCCTGGGAAACTTTTTGCTGCATGTTTACCTGGGCCTCAGGAGAAATTAGTGCCCTCCTCAGTGCCAAGTAAAAGCTGCATGGAAAGTTCAGGTGCATTGAGTAGATAAATTAGCAATAAAAATTACACTACCAAACAGGCCAGGCTAATGAACTACAACATCCATAATGCATTCCTTCTGCGTCTGGAAGACAAGCCTGTCCTGACTTGGTCCCCTCATCTATAATACAGGGTGATAAGAGAACCTATGCCAGTTCCAGTGCTTTCTCTTGAAAGTTCAAACTACGAGGTTGATGAAAGCAAAATGTGCATTTTTAAAGGGACATGAGAGAGAGATTTAAATCACTCGAGATAGACTGTATTTATTCATTCCAAAGAGGTACAAAGGCTCTGTCTGGGTAGCATTAAAGCGTAAAGGTTCAAAAGGAATATATGAGAGTCCCCAGGAGACTGGAAACATAAGGATGCATTAAAATGAGATGGAGACTCTGTCCCAAAATAGCTAAATAATGACTATATGTAGTTACTATCTTGTTAGCATTGATTGTGGAATATTTGAAGGCCTGGGAGAATCAATGTATGTGGTAAACAATCACCTCCTAAACTGAAATGTCAGAGATACGATACAGAATGGTGAATATAAAATCTAGACGAAACTAATGACCAAACAAAATAAACAAATTAAAACAGATAATCCATGAAGGGTGAGTGACTAACGATTGAGTTAGGCATAATCCCAGTGAAAATCTGTCCATTTGAACAGCCCTTACTGCCTGGTGTCCAACACAGGCTGACAGCTGAGGCCTTCATGCTTCCCTTTAGCTTCTCTGATATAAACACCCGGCTGTGGATGCTGAAATGCAGGAGCCAGGTACTCAGGCAGTGGTGGGGAAAACCATTCACAATTTCATGATCATCCGTTCATCATTCCCAGAAATGAAAAGCTATGTCATCTACTTATTGTGCACCTGGTACAGGGGTCTTAGGCTGAGGGATGCCCCCTAAAGCGACTTCCTAAATATTTATTGATTGGCTTACTTTTGTAAATTTTTTTGTTTACTTCATTTTTAAAACAGTGCTAGAGCCCCTAAGTGATAGCTCTTTCAAGCTGCCTTTATTTTGTTCACCTTCCTGGTTTTTCTATTTTGAATTGATTTGTGCACCTTTTTTTTTTTTTTTTCTCAGTTAAATGAGTCAGCAGAGCAAGGATGTGGGTGAATCTCATTGGACTTGGGTCAACATTGTTCTGAAATAAAAGAATCCAACGTGCTTTAATGGTATACCCCATCACAGAAGAAGCTCGGCTTCTAGGCTTCAATCGTTTTGTGAATCCTTACATCCTAAAAGGTTTTATTAGGCAAGCTTGGGATTCAAGCATAATGTGTGTTCTCTATACTGTCTCTTTTATGCCTTGTGGGTTGACAACTCTGCCTATTTATCCCAAATATACCTTCATTTTCATATGCAGCCCATTAGATTTTTCTCTCCTTATTCTTGTACTTTCAAAACTGACCTGTTGTAGGTTTCTTCAAAGAGTTTATAGTAGTTTTTATTATGGTGGGAAACAGCTCATATGGAAAGTATATGGATAAGAAATGATTCTCTTTCCATGGATATTTTCCTAGAACTGAAATCTCTTCTTTCTATGGAAAAACAGAGTTTACATCTAATAGTAGGGATTTCAGATCCAATGGCAGGCAAGTGGCAGGAATCTCTTTCGATCAGAGTCACTTTTTGGCACACCATATGGGGGACAGTCTATTCTCTCTGCAAATAAGTTTTGACCAACTTGATATTTTGTGACCATTCTTTCTCCCATTTTTGCTAAATAAAGGGACATAAAAACTACATTTTTAAACTCAGCATCATTGGCAGAGGAAATTTGAATTGTAAAATTTCAACAGTGAGTTAAATATATCATTTATATTTTAATTGGGCATTTTCTATAAAACTTACAAGTAAATATGGTTTCAAAATATATTACATTTGATTACAAAATTATCTTTTATTGCTAGAAAGATAACTATATTATTCCCTTTTTATTTATATGCACCTGCTGGGTTCTACACCTATAAAGGAGGACATCCAATTAGAAACAATGGGCAAAATTTGTGTTGTCGCTTTGACTGAAGTGATCAAAGTCATATCAAAGACATCTTTCCCTAGACAGCATTCAACTCAGCCTAAAATCACTGGCCATTATTAGATAATAAATTCACCATATACTTCCTCCTTACGGGCTGTATTGATTAAATCCCCATTGCTGGTACAGAATACCTGACCCCGCAATTTAAAGGAGAAGAGATTTCATTTGGCTCATTGCTTAAGAGGATGCAGTCCACGATCGGCTGGCTTCAGGCAGGAGCACCATGGTAGAAGGATGTAACAGAGAAAAGCTAATTGAGGGAACATCAGGAATCAGGAAGACCTTACCCACTGCAGGCTGAAAGGTACACAAGGGTAAACATTTAATTTGAGAAGAGAGCTCCTGGGCCACTGCTGCAGAAGGGCTACCTAAGGAATTTGTCCCATCAGATTCATTTCACTGTGCTCAGCCACTTAGGCACTCAAAAGCCAATGCAGCCATGGCCTAAGGGGGCCTGGCTACTGCTCCAGCTGGCAGCAGACATTGGAGCCTTTCACAGGGTGGGCATGCAGAATGCAAGAGTTGTGGGGTCAGGGGTGTCAAATTAAATGTTTACACTTTTGTACACTTAAATGTTTTAGCCTGCAATGGGTAACATTGTACTGATTCCTGATATTCCCTCAAGGCATCTTTCTTCTTATCCCAGTTTTTTGTTTTTTTGTTTTGTTTTGTTTTGTTTTTGTGGGTACTGGGGGTCAAACTCAGGACCGCACGCTTTCCAGGCAGACGCTTATGCCGCTGAGCTATCTCACTGGCCCCTTATCCCAGTTTAAAAGCTACCTCTCCATTGGCCCTAACATTACACATGCTTCTTTTCAGACCAAAACTTAAATTTTTCAAATATTTATCTTCTGTGCTATGCTCCCAATTCTCACTATAAATCTGGGTAAAAGATGTGTTCAGTACCATGTCACAGACTGAATGCTTGACTGCTTAAAATTCCCTTCACCATATATAGTCCTCTACCTTTAATCTCAATATCTTTTACAGTCTCAGAGTATGGGCAAAATATAGATAAGTTCTTCAACAGAGTGTAACACACATGGCTTCTAGTCTAATTCTCAGCAGATTCCTCAATCCCTACTGAACTCTACTGATCCTAGCTTTTACTCCCCACATTATAATCAGTGTTCTGGTCCTCTGTGCTTCAACCAGAATCACTCATCAGACTTTGCTCACTGCATTTTAGGGTTTTGCTAGCCTGCTCCTCCATACTTTTCCAAACTGCTCCCACAAACCAATTCCAAAGACTTCTGAACCACATGGACAGGTACAGTCACAGCAAATTCATTTCTCTGGTACTGATTTTCTGTATTTGTCAGCTTTCCTGTTACTAGTACAAAGAAAGAGACATTCACAACTTAAATTAAGAGAAGTTTATTTTGGCTCACATGTTCAGAAGACTTAGTTCATGGTCAGCTGCTGCTGTAGAAGTGTTATGGTAGAAAAAATAAGACTGTTCAGTTCATGGTGGCCAAAAAACAGCAGGGGAACAGTACCTGTGAGGAAGAAGCCAGAGACCAAATAAAGTACCCAAAATCACACCTCCATGATTCATGTGGATACACCCAGAAATGTGCTTTACTAATCCCCTCGGTGGCTCTCAAGCGAATCAAGTTGACCGTCCTGCTAACTGGTCACACAGACCATGGGACAGTCTACGCAATCAGTGGCACTTTCTCCCATACCAGCATTGATACCTGCTGTCACATGGAAAGGTCAATAAGAGGCTGAGGACAAAACACCTGATGTTTTATGGTGAACTCTAACATTTTATATTCTTTTTCCAGCTGGATGAGAAAAATAATTTGGTGACATTGTCAATGTCAATTCCATTCCATTCTGCTCCTTAGGGTCCTATTACCTGTAAAACTTAATCAAATGCTCTATGAGATAAATTGAATAAATTTGGCCTGAGTTTCTGGTGGTCAGAGAGTTTGATGGTGTTACTTAATTGTGGGAAAACATTTTAGAAGCCAAGATGATATAAAAACAATAAATAGATACTTTGGGGAGGTAATTCTCCTTCCATCTCTTAAATTTTTTGCGTACAGCATAAGCAAATATATTGACTGCCTTTGTTCTAAATTATATTTTCTAAGATGTTTTATAATTTTCATTATATTTGCTTTGGAAAATAGAGCTGGTGTCTCTCTCAAGAAAGATTATATTTGCTTACTGCCTTCAAAGTATAGATAGTGTCTCCCTCTGGGACAAAGAACCATCAGTGTTTCCTGTCTAATGTAATAAACATAGTGTCACCCTCTGGGACTCATAGCAGACTTGCTTAATGTCCTTTGTAAAAGATTGGCTTCCCTAAGCTAAAGATTCTTCTCTTAAAATGTGGCCCACTATGTGTGTAGGAATCACACAGCTCTCTTTGCATCACCCTATGGGAACTGGGGCTTAGGGTTCCAACACAAGAAATATTGGTATTCCTTCTGTTGATATTGCTGTGCATAGCAGTCTTTTTGTCTTTGAGTCAGGATTGTCATAGCTTCTGCTACTATCTACAAATCTGTGACAGGACAACTTGTTAGCTTGTAAATAGACTAAAACACATTCCCTTCATAGTTATTGATAATGCCTGATGGAATAGTATAGGATTGCCTTCTTCTAGCAATTCACAATCACTTAAAGTATCAATTATTAGTATTTATTATCAATTGTGGCTTCCATACTGGTTACCAGGAAATATTTAATCTGGATATGATCTTTAATTTGGATGATTGTACATATGAGAAAAACTGAAGGAAGGTTCTGTTTATCTAAAATAGCGGTTATTGGACCGGTGAGATGGCTCAGCGGTGTAAGCGCCTTCCTGGCAAGCGTGAGGGCCCAAGTTCGACTCCCAAAACCCATATACGAAAAAAGGGCTGGTGATATTGCTCAGAGCCACGGGCGCCTGCTGGCACGCGAGGTCCTGAGGTCGACCCCTGGTACCCACAAAAAAATAAAAAAATAAAAAAATAAATAAAATAAAATAGCAGTTATTTAGTGGTAGAATTTGAGCAGAGAGTTTTTCTTCCTGCTTGACTGTCGTCCTAGTATATTCCACTGCTTATAATAAAAATAAACCTTCAAAGTCCACTTAAGCATCAAAAAGATATCTGATACATACATTTTTAATGAATAAAGTATGAAAGTGGGGAAAGAATATTGCTCACCCATGTATGAGAGGAGAGCGAGCGCACTTCCAGCCGAGGTTGGCATAGACCTTGGGTTGGATCTAGCAGTGATTTTCAAATCATGGAAAGAAACACATTTGACAAGGCACATTTTCCTCTTGGCTAGCTGCAGCAACATTTGCAAATGTTTTGAAGTATTTTTTGGATCTTAAATATGTCACATGCATGGACAACAGGAATTAGTACTTTATGCATTCATCCAAAATACAGGATTAGTTTCAGCCATCTTTCACACTCTTGGGGAAATCTTGCTTAAAGTGACAATAATTTAACCTCATTTCTCATTTTCTTTTGAGCCTCTCCACTTTTATCTCCAAAAGCCAATAGCTTATTTTATGTTTTCTCCTCTTGGTTACTGTACTCTCCAGAATAGGGTGTGTTATATACAGTGTAACAAACAACCTCCAAATCTCAGAGGCTTAAAATGAGTTTTATTTCTTGCTTATGCTACATTTCTACTGCAAGCCTTCTGGAGATCTTCTCCTGCTTTATCCTCATTCTGGGTCTCAGGCAGAGCCTCACTTTTCTAGGATTTAGTGACTGGGCTGCATGACATTGTACATTGTCATGACCTCCCTTCTTGCCACATTTGTTTTTCAATAAATAACTCTGTTGTCACTCATATTTTACCTGCCAAGGCATGTGATGTGGTCACACTCAAGGGGAAAAGAAAGGGTAATGCTATCTTATGAAAATAATAAATGAATAACTCTTTGGTGAGCAGTATTAGGAATAGTCACAATTACATTGATCTTGACTTTTGTTTGCTTATGATCTTGGATGAACATCCTGTCTCATTCCACTGATTTACGCCTTTTATTGGGGCTATTCTTTTTAATTATGTTAATGAGTTTTAACTTCCCCCAGAAATTATTCAATGTCTTTCAAGGAAAAATTATTTCGTGATATTATGTAAGAGAAGTTCTGCTGAAGATTTGTTTTAGGAAAATGCAGTCAGAGGTAGGTATGAAGTTAGGAAGAGTATCAAAGAAAAAAGGATTATTGGCTAAGAGGAAATAGAGGAAAGGGTATTAAAAGAAAAATGCAATGGAAAGAAGGGAAAGGAAAAGAAGTATTTGGTAGGAGAAAATATAGAAAAGAAAGAAAGCTAGTGGGAAATGAATACTTCGAAGAAAACTTGCACATTTCGACACGCTTAGAACTCCCTGAGGGAAAAAGGGTATGAAAACCTAGGACACATTATTTAAATCTTATGATGTTGTGCCCCAGGGCTGAAACCAAGTCCTGAGCTCATCATCTCAGGTTCCCTGCTGACTTAAAGCGGAAATATTTTTTTACTGTGGCAACAGAACAGAAGTTCCGAATCTCAAAGCATCTAATGAAAACACACAGGTAAATTCTTCAGATTCCCCCACTTCCCCATGGCTCACTTTTTCTTAGAAAGAAAAAGAAAAAAATCTGTGAGAACCCAGCTGAGATCTGAATTATTCCCCCAACTCGATAGAAAAAAAGTAGAACATTGTTGGCCCCAGACTTCAAATATGGTGAAACCAAAATGACACTTCAATAGGTAGAAGACTTCTTGAATATATTCTTTGGCGCCAAAGTTTTCTTCCCTCTTCATCTCAGTCTCTTTGATGAACGTATTTCTTTAGCGTTGTGTATATTGTGTGTGTATATGTGTTGTGTGTGTGTGTGTGTGTGTGTGTGTGTGTGTGTGTGTGTGTGGAGGGTTGAATTTGTGATACACTGGAGTCTGCCCACACTTACACTTACAGCTAAATTAGGCACTGCTAGAATATTACACCATGGAAATCACCATGGCCACCCACATCAGATTTGTTTGTTTATTTGTTTTCCAGGAGTCCTTTTGCTAAATATTTACAGCGCACTCCAGGGAGGAATAGACTAGAAAATAAAAAGGAGAAAAAACACGTGAAGAAAGAGGGAAAATATAAGAAGAATGACAAAAGTCGAACTGTCTTAGATTCTAGCTAACAAGACCCTTCTTTTTAAAGTAAGTATCATGTTTTTCTTTTGTTTTGCTTATTTCTTCATTTCTCTTAACCAGTTATTGGCAAATTTGAGTTACAGAAGTATCCACTTGCCTTTCTGGGTGGCACTGCTAGAACCCTGGTACAGATTCAGGATGTCAGGGAGGAGAGAGGTAGGTAAACTCTGCCTGGTCCAGATGCAGGGCTCTAACTTCATGGAGTTTTAGAAGCATTAATCCTTTCAACGGAAATGCAGGCAGTTTCCCATTCAATTGGATTTGAGGAACGTTTGCCTGAAAATTTAGTGATGCTCATAACTTCGCCCTAAAGTTTCTATTCTTTCAGAATTTGATCTCTATTTAAACTGCAAAATCTGACTCATTAGTACTTTAACCAATTACTTCTGAGTTTGAAAGAGCAACTACTAATTTTATAGATAAGGAAAAAAGATTACTGACCCATCCAAATGTCACTTTTTTTTGTGTGTGTGGTTACCGGGGGATCAACCTCAGGACCTCGCGCACCAGCAGGCGCCCGTGCCGCTGAGCCATATCACCGGCCCCTTTTTCGTATGTGGGTTCCGGGAGTCGAACTCAGGCCCTCGCGCTTGCCGGGCAGGCGCTTAAGCCGCTGAGCCATCTCACCGGCCCCCCCAAATGTCACTTTTATTTTATTTTATTTCATTATTTTATTTTCCCAGGTCATTCAGATGTTCTCACTCATACATAACAAAAGGAAAAAAAAGTACAAATAAACAGCCAAGAAATGTTGATTTTAGTATTAAAATTGAACCAGTAAAAAACAAAGAACAAGTAGTAGGTTACTTTTCATTTGTGCCTGTTTTGTTTTCTCTTCAAACAGGCATGCTTGAAGAACAGCAGAGCCATCTCCAGGATGTGTATAAATTCAAAATCTCTCCTTAGTTGGACTCATGGCAGCTTTACTTTCCAGGTAAAGATGTCCCAAAATATAACCTCAAGAGCAGAGGAAACACGCCTGAAAATTCTTGCAGTGATAACTTCAGTCTCTAAAAGGCTGACTGACTTCTACTTCCCCCACCTTTTTTTTGTTTTTTTTTTGTCTTTTTGTGACAGAGTTTCACGATGCAGTGCAGGCTGGCCTTGAACTCACTTTGTAGACCAGGATGGCCTCGGACTTGCAGTGATCCTCCCGCCTCAGCCTCTGGAGTGCTGGGATTACCTGACTTCTATTGGTCTCAAATGCAAAGGTTTTTTCCCCACTTTGGAGAATTGCAGCAGGTACTCCAGGGCCTGCTTTATGGATTGGTCTGTTTACTGTCACCTTGAGAGAGTAGCATAAAGGACACCTTGGACATTGTAGCTGGCCATTTGCATCCAAACAAAAGCATCAGCACATTTTGCTATGGACTCAAATAATATGATATAAAATCTCCAAAGAGTCTTGTTCTGAGATCCCTCCCTTCAAATTAAGCCTACCCCAAATCTGATTTTTTAATCCTAGCACTTCGGGCTGTTGCACAATGAGAACTCAGAAAAATTGGTACGCGACTACCAAAATGCCTCAGTTTAGAGCCACAGCTACTGTGTTGCAGCGCTGTGAAATTATGTGAAGGGGTCTTTCAAGTTCCATAGCTTTGCCTCCAGGCTAGGCAGGTGAGCATCAAACCCAAACAAACAAAAAAGAATAAATTTCCTCTCTTCCCTTGCTAACGCATATCAATGTTTAATAACTTCCACATACGTTTTTACATTTTCTTTCCCACTTTCTCCTTATTGCAGAAGCACAGTGCTCATGTTTTCTTTGCTATTGTTTGGGGAGATGCAGGGACCTTTCAGCACTCCTGATGAACATTGTGTGGCATGTCTGTACACGTGTGTGTGTTTCCCAGGAGTGTTTTTGGAGGAGGGAGTAACACCCACAAAGTCTGGTATAATTCTGAGTCCTTAGTACACTTTATTAATTACTGTACCTACTAACTAAAACACTGAATAAAAATCAAAACTGAACTCTTCATTCTTGGTAGGCTGAAGTGCTGATTTGATTGTTTTGCTCCTTTTGAGGTTGGCCGCAGTACTGTACATCTCTCCATCTGCCTGTGCTTACTTTGCATTCATAGAGGTGCACACATGCAAATGAATTCACCTCTTCCCATCTTTACCATCGCTAACCTCCTTCAGTCCCTTTTGTTTAATGGAAGTCCCTGTTCCCAAGCATCCAGTCCCCCCGGGAACCCTCCTGGAGTACATTTTCTACTGAGGACTAATTGACCATCAATATTCCGCTTTGAGCTGAAATTTGATGCTTTTTCCACATAGGCCTTATTTGCTCATTTATAGTATGTGAAAATCTGTAATCCTCACCATAGTTTATTTATCTCTTTACCTCCTGCCCTGTCGAGCTCAGCCCAATCTATGCAGTAGGCTTGTAATGAGTATTTGTTGGAAGAATGAAGGAAACAATCAGTTCATCACTTAGGTACTCAGGTCTTCCACTGAGCAAAAGTGGGTTACTATTTCAAAGACATAATAATTGTCTTTCACACAATCTTTTGTGGAGAGAGTACACAATCTCCATGTGATTAGGGAAGTCTTTCTCGCACTTGATTACCTATTTTAAGTAGCCTATTTTGCATCATTTCTTGAGGTTTTCTGCTCAGATTAGATCAGATTCAATTGGTTCCTTGATTTAGACATCTATTAGGTTCTTCTTCTGTGATGAATACTATATACACAAAGAAAAATGCCAAAGGCTTTGCCCTTAAAGAGTTCACACTGTAAAGTGGAAGATAGGAAAAATATGTCAATATTACAGAAATATATACTTTGAAAGCATGTGAAAATGCTATTGGACACAGAAAAAAAGAACATTTTTAGGCTAGACTTTATAGCAGACACCAGGAAAAGACTCAGAAAGTAATATTCACTTATTTTATTGTAATTTTTGTTCCTCCATTATGAATACTAGTATGTTTGAAATAGTAATATGTCCAGATCTGTTAAGTAAATAAACACATTTTTCAGAAAATTAAAATACTGTAATCCTAATTAGTGGTTATCTATTTTTCATTTTACAAAGATGTAAACCAATGTGCAAAATAAGGAAGGTTGAAATACACCTTTTAGAGTAGGAGAATGGGGTTCATTCCCGCTCTCTGTCTCTTTTATTATCCTAAGCCTTGAAAGGGATTAAAATATACAATTTAAAACCCATGATCAAATAAATACTAAGAAAGGACATTAAATCATGCAGAGCAAGTCTTTAAAGCTAGGGGATGCCCATGCAATCCTGAAGTACATAATTTGGGAAATAAAATGTCCCTATTCATTTATTATGAGACTAAAACGAAGTTTAAAAATTAATAAAATATGTGGAGAAAATTCTTTGATCACTACAAAATAGAAGGATGGATCTCATAATCCCAAGAAATGATATAAAGTAGGTAGTGAATATTTGATCGCTTTGGAAAGCTTAAGATATTTGCAGATGATAGTAGTAAAATGGGTGGTCCAGGAATATCTCTATAAGAAAATCCATACAAATATTGAGAGTTTGAAGCCAACAATCATTTCCTCAAATAGGAAAATGATGTTCATCAGAGTAATGGCCCAAGACTAAATGAACCATGTGGCTGACTTAAGAACATTGGTATATTTCTAAATTTCCCCAAATTGAAGAAATAATATTATGACAAAAGCTTTGCCATTTACCCCAAGTGCTATTTTCTCTTTTTCTATTTAGGTCACTGCCACTATAATGCCAATCACAGGGTAAATACACATAGGACACACATTAATTTCAGTTCTCATCCTCCAAATCTTCACAGTGTTAAAACTTCAATGTTTTAGACGAAGGATACGAGTTGGATTGGTTGTACACCTAATTCAGAAAGTTCAGTAGACCTGAGCGTTGGCTACGCCCTTTCCTGAAACTATGAAACTGACCATGCTCTGCTGAAGGAGGGGTGCTCCAGGTTTTGTCTCATTGTGCTGTAATTAATGAATAGGGGAGAAGGCATCAAGATGTAGGCTTGGTAGTGCAAATTACTAGGAACAACTGTCTGTTTTGTATTCTGCTGTTTACAAATTGTGTGGGAGAAAAACAATAACAACCTTTAAGAAATCTTGAATAAAGAAAGGAAGTCACAGAGGAGAGCATTCTACTCTGCACTGCAACACATCCACAGGCTCTTGAAGTGAAAGAACTTGGATTTTTTTTTTTTTTCCTTTGTTTGTTTTTATGTTTTTCCCTTTGGGCCAAGTGTACCAGTCTAAATTGGTTTAATCAATCAATAGGAATTTGCAATTCTATGTCAAGTGCAATGAGAGATTGTAAAGACCGTACACACAAAGAGGTATCCTGTGAAATCGGGCACACGTGAGGAAGGCTTGAACTCCGCCTTTGATAATCAATCAGATACCTCCCCTGGGGTGAGCGCCAGACTCTCCCCACTTTCAATACTCCTCCCCTATTGGTTGCCAGAGGGGAAAGATAACATTCCTGATTCCAGTCTGAGATCTTTAGATTTACAGGGCTAAGTGATAAAGGGCATCAGGTCATCTGTAATATTACAAACAAAAAGATACTTTCTCAGATAAGTTAAAAAAAAAAAAAAGCTGTTCATACTTAGATTGTCAGTTGTTTTTGTTTTTTTGTTTTTGTTTTTGTTTTTTTTTTTGTGGGTGCCAGGGGGTCGACCTCAGGACCTCATGCGCCAGCAGGCGCCCGTGCCGCTGAGCGATATCACCGGCCCCTTTTTTGTATGTGGGTTCCAGGAGTCGAACTCAGGCCCTCGCGCCTGCCGGGCAGGCGCTTAAGCCGCTGAGCCATCTCACTGGCCCTGTTTTTGTTTTTTTGTCTTACATAAAATAACAATTTATTGAAAAACTCTTGGTTGAAGTGAGTTACATTGTGCTGATCTGACACAATTTGGGAAATATATACATATATATACAAATATATATGTATACATATATATACATATATATATGATTAGTTAAAATATCCTGAAGCATATTAAGTAAAATTGTTTAAAACATCAGGGCCACAGAGGAAAATATCTTGTGTGAGAAGAGTGGAAACCAAAACCCTACATGTACACTTCTCATGTGAAAATCTTGTGTTTCCTTCAACTTTCCAGCTCAGATATGGATTTAAATCTGCACCCCCTCCCCACTTGCCACCAGTTTGTGTTCGTACAACACATTCTTAGACTTACTATGACTAATCGCTAAAGGTCACTCAGACTCAAGGGCCAAGATAATGGGTTAAGATGGCAAATACAGTGGTGCCTCAGTTCACGAACTTAATTTGTTCCATGCTTCTGGGAAAGATGGCCCCGTTTGTATTCCTGGGGAAAGTGTTCTCTCCTGCTGCGGAGTTCACAAACAAATGGAAGCAAAATATTGCTAAACTGTGAACGGAACTGTCTGCAGACAGAAGCATTGGTAAACCGAGGTATTACTGTAGTATATGTCCATCCTCTCATCTGGAGCAAATGTCTTTCACAGATATTGCTACATTAATATCAACCAACCACGTTAAGACTGAGAGACGGGCTTTCTTTTACATCCATGCACCTTGTTTTGAAATATGGTCTCCTGGGTGATATGGACCAGATTTTTAGATGGTGAAGAAAAGCATAAAGACCATTGTATATCCCATTATTTGATGAAGAATAATTTCACATTCATATAAACAGATTGTTATGAGGAAAACTGAAAATGCACAGTTTTCAAATTTCAATGTAAGATTCAAAGTCACCAAGTGCAGCCTAAATGCAGGAAGACAAAAAGGTCTTTATACCAGTTTCTCTACCCTTCTCCTGACTAAAGCAGGGATGTACCCCCGGTACCCACAAAAAAAAAAAAAATAAAAAATAAAGCAGGGATGTAAACTCTTTACGGTGCTTGCTTACTGTAGAACCAGAAGATTCTGTGTGTCAACTTTGTTTACTTTGTTCACGTAAATTTCCCTTCCCAGAATCTTGGGCCTATTTTCCTTTGTCTTGCCACCTTTCTAAAATGTATTGTTCTTTGTTGAAATACTATTTAACAGAGAATTGTAAGCCATTGCAGAGTTGTTTTTCTATTGCTTAATGCAAACTTAAACTTGCTTGTTTTTCTCTTGTTAATCTGTATTTTGTTGTACGAATCTGTCTAAGCTAAGAAAATTATGAAGGTTGAGAGAGAATTATACTTTACTATCTGTGCTTAGCTTGGGCAAAACAAGACTACTGGTAAAACTTTTCTTCGTCCTGAACAAATCTGCTTCGCCAGTATCTCTGTGCAAGTTATTCTGACTTAGGGTCCTTTCCTCTGTCCAGAATGCTCTTCCTCTGGATGTTAGTATGGCCAGTTTCTTCTCACACTGTCAAAGAATGACTTAAAGCTATTTAGTTAGCGTGAGGCAGTAGATTAGGGTGTGGCCAGATGGCTGGACAAGTAGGCATGACCTGTCAATCTCAGAGATGTAAGACACATATGCCCACGCCCTATCCCTGGGGTCAATCAGAAAGTACTATGTTCAATTCTTCTGGCACAAAAAAAGTAGGTTTTTTATAGGACACCCTAGATCTCATGTTAGCCAAAGAAATGAGAGATTCAGAAGATGGTGACTTTTAACCTTGTGACCACTGTGCTCTTTCTTTTTCCCAATGGCCACTATTACTCTGAAGAGCATAATTTTTTACTACATTTAATTGACTCATACTCACTTTGGAGAGCATAATTCTCTTCCTACCTTTAATAAATGTAAAACTTTGCTACCTTTCATATGCGTCTTTTTTTTTTTTTTTTTTTTGTGGGTACCGGGGGGACAACCTCAGGACCTCACGCGCCAACAGGCACCCGTGCCGCTGAGCGATATCACCGGCCCCTTTTTCGTATGTGGGTTCCGGGAGTCGAACTCGGGCCTTCGCGCTTGCAAGGCAGGCGCTTAAGCCGCTGAGCCGTCTCACCGGCCCTCATATGCATCTTGACCAATTCTTTATTCAGGACAATAAGAGCCCGGCACCCCAGAACTCATTAGCAGGAATATAGTTGGATATTAAATCACACCTGAGGAAGGTCAACCCTGTGTCTCTCCACAGAGATAATGGTTTAGCGTATAATGGTACCCAATATGGATTATTCATGGAAGTGAGTCCTGTGTTTGTTATTTGTTGATCTCTTTTGGTTTCTGCTTTTCTACGCCCTTGAGTAAACTGATTGGATGAAGGACATTAAGAAGGTAGTTTCGATAGATGAACAGTTATCATAGAAAGCTATCATAGATTTTTCTGGGAAGTCTTGAGATTTCAGCTGCTGTGCTAGGTATTCACTATGGACATCCTAGCATATTTTGCTTGGTATCTATACTTTATTTAGGCCAGGCTCTCATCATTTTCTTTCTTTATGTTTAATTATCCTTAGTGTATCACATGTTGCCACCTGAGGCAGGATTTATTGAGCAATCAGCAGTGGTAGCCGCCATTTCATCTTCTTCACATCCTCTTGAGGTAGGATAGAGGAAATAAACATAGTAGAAAAGAGACAAGGAAAATTGGAATTCTAAAATTGTATTTTGAAGAAATACCGCAGTTTCAGGACACAAAAGTTATTCAAGCACAGTTTTTTTTTTCCTCTAATCTCGCAATACACAATAAACCTGGACAGTTCACTTTCACCTGCAAATTGGACTTCTCACTTGTAAGTAGACCAGGAAAATAAATTGCACTTTGTCCCATAGACTCCTGCTCTGAAGAAAGCAGTAATATTAGTGGCAGCATACCTCAAGTTCAAACACTTGTAAATGCTTTCCGATCTAACATAGCCTGCCAGATGGGTGACCTATCGGACAGGAGGAATATTCATCCTGGATCATGCTTCTGGAAAACAACCTCCAAACCCCTTAAATACATGCAGCTGCAGATCATAAGATGTCTCTCTTTCTCTTGAGGCTCCACACTCCATTTGTGTCTGTGTGTACTTTTAAATTCAAATTTCTGCCTAATAAATCCCTTTATGCCTTTTACTGATTGTCTTAGTTACTTTTCTCATTTTTGAGACAAAATACCCAACACCCAAAGTTAAAAGTGGAAAGGTTTATTGTAGCTCACAGTTTGTAGAGGTTTCAGTCCATATTCGGCAGGCTCGGAAGCAGGGTGGCATGGCAGAGGGGCAGGGCGGAGGAGAAACAGTCCATGGCAAGGCGGGGCAGGCAGAAAGCAGCAAGCAGCAGGGTCGAGCAGTGACAACAGCAGCCCGCTTTCTTCCCCTTCTATCTTATCTAGGCTATCCGCCCTTAGGGTAGTACTCATACACAGAGTGGCGCACCATTAATCCTAGCATGGTAAAATGAATCAATCCCAGCATCACATCTTTAATCCCAGTGTCACACACTCTAGGTCGAGTCACTTCCATAAAGCTTGATCAATGACTGCATGAAGCTTTGGTGGGACATTTAAATACAAGCCATAACAGTGACATATCCTGAAAATTCCTTTTCTGTAATGGGAGTCAACAAACCTGAAAATCTGTTCTATGGCTAGAAGAGGTGAGAATCACCCCAGACCCTGTCCAATGATACTCTTACTTAGTTTTCCTCACAGAACACAACTTTACCTGATTTTGAACTTCTAGTTCACCAATGATTTATTTATTGACCATTTTCCCCTGGTGGAATGAATCCATGATTCAAGATCTATTTTCCCCCAAGAACAATGCCTGTCATGGAGTAAACTCTTCATGAAGTTTTTTTTTTTTTTTTTTTTTAATATGTGGGTACTGGGAGTCGAACTCAGGACCTCACGCTTGCCAGGTAGGCGCTTATGCTGCTGAGCTATATCACTGGCCCATGAAGTATTTTTTAAGTGATGAATATTTAACTTAATAAACTTCAGCCATCATGTGATTGACCTTAGGGTGTTCCCAAACCCAATGCTATAATGTTACTGGTTTTGGTGTCCTGAAGAGTCTTTCCAGGGATTCTTTCCAGGTTCATGGTGTCCTGACCAAAGAATTTGACAAGATACACAAAAAAAAGGCTGTGAAGATTTACTTTTGCTAAAGGTGGGAAAAGAAATATGCTCTGCAGAGTGAGAACTAGCCACTGAGAAAGTCCACAGTGGCCGTGAGGTTAATGGGGGGGGTGTCTTTTGTATCTCCTGTTCTTCAGCCTGAAGTGAACCCACGATGGTGAAATGTTCAGAGTTTTCAATGATACAAATGGCCCACTGCAGGGCGCGTGCCATAGGTTTGCCACCACTGACAGGCTGTCCTATCAAAAGCCTTGCTTGGTTTCATACCAGAGATAAATGAATTGAAGGTAGAACTTTCTTATTGTCCCAGGAACAAGGCTTGGGAACCATGTTCTCTGCATGTGCTCTAGGTTTCCACTTAGCTCGTTTGCCCTGCCCTAATCTCCTTTCTCAATATTACATTTTTTAAACTGAAGTACAGATTCTGTCACAATCCCATCCCATCACCAATTTTTGCATGAAATCCAGGAACCTGCTTTTCTCATGAATCCCATGATTGTCTGTAGATATCCAGCCCCTGCTTTGTTCATTCTATGTGCTTAATATTTTTCTTATTTTTTACACCAATGATATATCTAAGTATACATTTATTTTAAAATATCTTACTAACTGATACAGAGCAAATGTTAAGTCTATTTTCATTTATATATCAGAATCATACAGAGGAAATAGCTGTTAACAGTTTAGCTTTCATCTTTCAGGGTTTTTTTTTTTTTTCAAATTAAAGCTCATTTTTGCCATTAATGTCTGTTTTTGCTAGTCCATCATCTCAGGAAAACTTCCTCACCCCAGAGCAATGCAGACTTTCCTTTCTCTCCTAATTTTTGATGGAATTAATAATAGCTTTGAACTAGAAATTAACTTTTTATTTAAACAGGTCATTTCATCCCACCATGTGTGTAAACTTCACTAGAGGCAAGACAGCGTCTTCTACTTTTAATTTCCCATTGTCCTAGGCACAGTGAGATATGTATAATGTAAGTAGATGTTTTGAAATACCTGTGAGATTTTTACAGAGAAAAACTGAAAGTGTGAAATAGAGGCTGGAAAACACAAAGAACACATCCAGCCAGCCCACCCTTATGTGCTTTTATAATGAACAATGCTTTAGACGCAGTAGGACACTTTGATCTGAAAAAGAAGTGATAAAAATGTTTTCATATCCCTTTGAATACATGTTTAATCCAAGTAATCTTTAAAAATGGAAGTGAAATAAAAATGCATCTTTTTAAACTTTCGTAAGTTTGATAATCATAACTCCGTATGGACAATTAGACCAAAACCTCTGAAAACCACTTAAGTACTACTTGTGTTTCAGACATCGATTTTGCTAATTTCCTCTTTTAGAGAAGATCTGGTTAGTTTATTGTTGTTGTCTTTTTATTTTATTATTCTATTATTGGCTAAATCATCAGAGAAAATCCATGAGTTCATAAGAGAACTAGTGATTTATTCGATTTAATCAAAGTTTTAATAACTTGGGAATTTGGAAGGATACATGCACACTATATATAGATATAGATATTGATATGAATATAAATATAGATTTAGATAGATATATTTTTATAGGAGACTTGAAAGTGCAGGAGGCATAGTTCTTTGTATCTGTGGATTCTGCTTCCAAGAATTTATCTAACTGGATATATTTAAAAAAGTTATTCTTCTGTACTATATATTTACAGATATTTTTTCTTGTCATTATTTCCTAACAAGCCAGTATAATAACTATTTACAAATATTTACATTGTATTATGTATTATAAGTAATCTAGACATTATTTAAAATATGTGGTAGGATATATGTACATTATATACAAATATTAGTGCATTTTAAGTAATGGAGTTGAGCTTTTGAAGATTTGAATAACTAAAGGAGATTTTGGAACCAGTCCTTTGTGTATTAAGGGATAATTTTATATATGACTGCATGACTGCTCTCTCTGGAAAGGGACAAACAATGTAAACAATGTTTAGGAAATCTAGCAGACCTCTGCTTTCATTAAAGTTCCTATATTCACTTGGACAGCATCTCTCTGCAATTCTTACTTTTATAATAGGAGAGCTAGAATATCCAGTTGGCTGGTAGCAAACCATGCTCACACAAAAATATTCGTGCATATGTATGTTCATCTGTATGAATTGCCCTGATTTCTGAAACACACAAATAGAGAACTGATTTTGACTGAATATACTATTGTTACCCGACTTCTCTGCAAACTCATATGCTTGCTACTTATTTTCATACTGCTTCCATCAAAACTAGAAAAAGAATATTTTCTTCTGTTTGACTCTTGGCATGACTGCTGGCGACAACATACCACTGAAGTGCTTGAGTAAATAGAGAATAGGAGATTTCTTAAACAAGTGAATTATTTAAATCTGCATATGCAATGAGGCCTGTTAGGCAAAACTTCTGCACATAAGGCCCCCAGGCTCCAAGGAAGATATTTGATATGTAATTTCCTAAACTGCTTACTGTAGTTTCTGCATCTTATTGTTTATTTTGCACGAAATTGTATTGTCAGTAGGAAGGTTCCCAGAGAGAGCTTTGATTGAAATATGCTTGTACGAGCATTAAGCTTTATTTTTTTCTGCATATAATAATATTAAATCTTCTAGTTATTGCTAGTTGGGTATTTGCCAAGATTTGAATCAAAATGGTTTATTTTCTTTTTTGTGTTTTCATTCTGTTTGTTCCTTTAAATAAAGCAGATTTTCTCTAGTTAAGCGAAAAAAAAAGATGTAAAAGTAAATGAAATATATTTACTTAGTAAAAATAAGCATTTCTAATGCATGCCTGCTCTATGTCCAAAGTGAAAGAGGGTCCCATAACTTCCTTTGTTTTGCAGCCTCATTCATTTCTGAGTTATCTTTTCGGATGCATAGCTACTACTTTGAAATCAACTCACTTTGGGCCCAAGGACAAAGTACCTTTCACCCTGAATATTCAAGTCATAGGTTAGTGAGGATCCATTGGGAATGGGTCTAGAATTGTCTGTCTTTCTAGTGAAAACATGAAATACATGGTCTTGCTCTCTGCATCATTGTGTACAGAACATCTTTCCCCACGTGGAACCAGTTTTCAACTACGACCAGCCAGTCAGTTCTAAAAACGATGAAGCATAAATTCAGATACCCGGTAAAGACCTTCCAACACACACACACACACACACACACACACACACACACACACACACACACTCATATATTCACTGAAAACTACACAATATGCTTTTAAAATGTAAGAATTTGGGGAAAAATCTGAAATATTACAAACATCCTAATTTTTTTCTGTTCCTTAATGTTTTGTTTTGTCTTGATTTGCTTTTATTTTCTCCTATCCTCTTCTTACACTTTTTTCACTTGATTTCCTCCCTTTCTCTCTGCCTCTTTGTCTCTCACTACTTCTCTCTCTCTCCATCTCTGTTTCTCTATGTTTTTCTCTCTGTCTTCTCTTATCCTATCTAGGGAAACGTTCCTAAATTACACTTGAAGAAAGGTTCCACCCAATCTGGCTTCTTCTTCTACCAAGTTTCTCCATCGACAATATCTGAATTTCATATGATGTCCTTTGTGCCCTTCAAAAGACTAATATGATAAAATACAGTTGCTGGAAATATTATGACCCTAAGGTTTTAGAGTTGACTGAAAATTTGTTGTCCACTCTCGCAGGTTTGCAAGGAAAGTTCAAGAAGAAGGTAGAGAGCAGGAACTTTGATGCTTTGCAAAAGATTTAATTTAAAGTCTGGCTTAGTTCCATGACTTCAGCTTCTCTGCTCTATGGTAATTTATCTCTGTATATGAGCCCTATTATTTGATAATCTAGATTTTATCATTATGCATTGAACTGGTCTATGATTTTGTCATTTCTCTTTGTCTTGACCTCACACAGCATCACAATGGAATATGTATTCTATGTGGGAAAGGACTGATATCAGAACCTGTTTGGATAATAACTAGGCTACATTTAGCAGCCTATGGAAAACTCATTAAATATATTTTAAGTTATTGAGCTGTTAGTTCACTAATATATTAGTTATGAAACTTTATATTGTATATGCACTATAGGAATAAATACACTCAGCCAAAGAGCCCTGAAATTGCCCCAAAGTAGCCAAATAATTATTCAAAAGAAAGAAACTCCCTTTTTCTTGTTCTTTTCCGTTTTTGAGTATACAGTGACCTCTTTGTTGCTCTGCCAGAAAGACAGAAAAAATAATAACAATGTTCATTTGAGCACAGACCATTACAGTCACCTTCCCTTCGACCTTTGAAGGTAAGTATACATTCAATTGGCTGTTGGAATGAAATACTAATTTGAATGTTGTGCTGGTTAGCTTTGGGCTGGATGATTCATGATAAGGCTGTTCTCCATCACTCTAGTAATTGAATGCTGACTGCTGCAATAAAAATAGACCTAACTGTTAATCTGACAACAAACCAGAAAGGAGCTAAGTGCTTGGAAATAATGATGTATATTAGAAAAAATTGTATTGCATTGCGTGTTGGGTATGTTTCTTGGGATTAAGAATGGGTGACAACTTATTTTGTATTTTTCTTTCACTGTAAGCTTTACAGCTGCTCAATTGAGCTGTTCCAATATCCTCATCTCTGTCATTACTTGGAGCCAAAGATTTATTGTTCCCTACTTTGGAGGGTGTTGCTTGTATGCAATTATGTTGGCTTAATTGTAGTTCATTCTTCCTCGTATATTGTTGTGTGACCTCGTGCTCACTTTATTGTGGGCTGTGGCTGTCAGGTCTAATCCCTGGGAAGATGTAGGTACATTATAACTCATTACGAAAAGAAAGAAAACATAAATCGGGGTGGAAAAAAGCTCACAAATAGGGAGGCAGCTTAACCTGCTTGTTCTGCCTTTAGAGACAATAAAAACAAAAACCTCAGTTAAAATGCTCACAGGTGCAGCCCTAATCTACACTGCAACCTCTAGTCACCAGTGTAAAGTTCTATCATGGAACACACTGACATTAAACTGGGTCAACCTTTAAGAATAGTAATGCAGGGGCCAGGGATATAGCTCAGAGTCACAGCGCCTGGCTGTCATATGCAAGGTCCTCAGTTAGATTCCCAGTACCAAAAAACAAACAAAAAACAAACAAACAAAAAAAAACAGAATACTAATAATAGTAATGCATTGTCTCTCTGCAGACTTCCCTCCTTTTCTGATGATTTATGAGGTCTCTTTCACAACATCTACATACACCCCTCTGTAGCTCAAAATTGCTGTCATTAAAAGCTTTTATTCTAACCCCTTTTTCATGATACCAAACTTGATTTCAAGACAGCACCAGAAATTAACTCAGAGGTGATCAGTTGAATATACCATGTGGACTGACTCAGCACAGAACCACCAGCTACATCCGTTTTTTAACCTCGAAAATGAGTTGGTAACATGTAGAGGCATTGTTAATATACAGATTTTTCATTGTTAAAACCCAGGTTTTTCTCATCCTGCAGTTGTGAGCCGGGGCCTGAGTTTGCATGTCTAGCAAATTCTGAGGCAGTGCTGATGACACCATTCTGGGGACTGGACTTTGAGAACCAGTGAGCCAATGATCTTCTTGCCTTCTTCAAATGTTAGCCTAGTCCACACAGGAGGGCCAGTGGCAGACCAAGTCATTCTTGGTTCAGTTTTTTGTTCTATGGGCATGAGCTTCCTCTATGGGAGGGCTGCTCTCTGATAACCTAATCCACCTTCTTGGAGTAACTTCCATCAGCTTTCTGCTCTACCTAGAAATATCTATTTTCCTAGGAAGAGTGACAGTGGTGAGGATAGTTGTAGTAAAAGAATGAATGTATTGGGATACAGTTCAGTGACAAATGACCACAAAAGATGCTTCTGGAGCAGACCAGTTCTGGCAGAGGACTCCCCAAATTGAAGCTGACTTCTAATGTTGCCAAGGTTTCTGATGTTTCTGAGATTTTCCACCCCACCACACATCGCACAGGACCGCACGCACAGAGTATTATAATTCAGGAAAAGACTTGGGTGTCTTGGGACATGATTTTGTATATAATTTTATGTGGTTATACTCATTAACTATAATGCTTTTTGAATAAATATGAAATAATGTTTTGGATATTTGGACATTAAATAAAACTACATTTTTCATGAATATGATTATTCCTATTGAAAATCTCTTGGAGAAAGACCCGTTCCAGTTTTAAAGGTTAGACTTCCTTCATCTAACGTATGTGAAAGTGTTATTTCCTCAGTGTCCTGCGTCGTGGCTGTCCTGACTCCCTCGGGTTCCACAAGTCTCACTGTGTCCTTCTCCTTTCAGAGCTGATGCAAGCCTTAGAGCTCCCATCATTGCAGGTATAGTCAATCGGTATTGGGCAATTTAATTTACTCTTATTGCTGTTTGGAAGTTGAGGACTTAAAGCATGGTGCTCTGAATTCAGAGGACAGAGAAGTCCTCAATATCCTAATCCTCCAAGCTCACATTTCCTGAATAATGTAGAAATTTCGTTGTATCTGATAACTCCCTTTGGTGGGTATCAATAAAGCTTATTACTTGGTAATACTTATTACTTGGTATGTGGAAGGTAAGACTTATTACTTGGTATGTGGAAGGTATTTAATACATGGCTGGATAATACATACATTAGTGGAATTATTTATCCCAAAGATTTGATTCAAAGGAAATCGCCTGGTGTTTTCCAACTTCTGGGGCTTAATGCTGGTTTCAGTTACCTGTCAGTGTGATGAAGGCTTAAAAAGCAAGTTTTGATATACAGTGGTTCCTGGAGGTGTATTCTAGGTGAGAGCCAAGGGAAAAGACAGGGACACAAAAGACACATTTTCAAACTCCTGAGCTTGCCCTCAGGCTTGCCCCTCCAGTGGTCTTTCCTGTCAGCACCCTGCTCAGGTTTCTGCCTCCTCTGACTTAAGACTGAGACTGTGCTACCAAGCCCTCCGGCCCCTGTCTACGGTTACAGAGAATATCATCACTAAAAGACTGATTAAATGCTAAATAGAAATTATGTATAGAATTTTGTAGCACAGTTCTCAATCCATAAGTAGGCACTTGATAAGCTCTTGATTCATTTGAATCAAATCACTCTCCTCTTTGAATCTTACCAATCCAGTTTTATCCTAGCTTTGCATTTGTGAATATACTGTTTCTAATCTCCCCTGTGACATTTCCTGGGGATGTATACTAGGAATAACCCTGATGAGGGGGTTGGAGGGATGCACCAGACAAAGGGAGGTGGCTACATAATGTGATGAAGCCCAACATACTTAAGTGACCCAGAAGTTGCCAGACATCGATTTACAGATAAAAAGCAGATACAGATTCAGGTGCTGGGCCCTATCACGAAAAGATGGGACTGGACCAACTGGTACCTCATCTTTAGGAGATGACACTCTGCGTCATTGAACTATTAAAGAAAACGTAGCTGATGCACTTTCTCATTTCCTTCTCTGTCTATCCCTTGCCTTCACACCCCTCCCTTCTTGTCATATCCCAACCTCAAGTCCCACTCAGATTCATTACTTTAAAAAAATCAAGCAAGCAATTCTATTCTCCTCTTTCCTCCCACCCTAGGTTATATAATTTGTCTGACTCAAATATCTCTATGCCACAATCAACTTCACTTGTTTCTCGAGTGAATCAGGCGGAGACCACATTCTCTCTTTGTTCTCTGTAGTTTACCTGTTATAGCTCAGGTATTCCCCATTAGACAACTTTTCATCATGTAAACACAACCACTTCAAATTTTGTGCTTCCTCTTTCCTATTAATCTCTTTTCCAGCCAGCATAGTACATTTTTCTTTTTCTTTCCTCATTAACTTTTTATTCTCATCCTCTTTATTGCAATCATGATTTCAACAATAGATTAATCAGAGCTTGAAATTTTGAAGTATTGTTAGTGATATACCTGTATTAAGGCAAGGACATCAATTTGAAGTAGCAATTGGGAACAATTAACATCTGCTGCCAATAACAGATAAACCTTTCAAAATACTCATAAGTCACCTTCAAAATATCTGCAAAATCTTTATCTACCTCTTCCTTTTTCTTTAATTAAAAAATCTTGTCACAGTATTAGCATAAAACATACATAACGTGAATGTTTACATTTTTACACTTTTTGTTCTGTTGAATTATTACCATTGCAGTGGTGTTGTATTTAATACCGTTTTATTTTACATAGATTTGTTCTGAACATACAATGTAATGAGTTAATTAGACATTGGAAAACTCTCCCAGAAATCTCAGCTACTATAATTAATATTGTTCTAGTGGAAAAATATGTAAGATTTTTGAAGAACTAAATTATAGATAATTCTTCAGAAAATAGTCTATTGGTAGTTACATTCTGCTGAGCAGATGACGTTCGCTTCCTTGATCTTCGTTTTGTGCTGATTTGATTGCTGAATGATTTACTTTCTTTCTTAAAAATAAGATTATTTTATACCTTATAGGTACATTAAATTATTTTTGAACAAGTGTTAAAAGCATAATAAAAGAAAATAAATTATTGAGTAGGAAATGCCTTTTGACTTATTTGCTTGAGATAACTTATAATTGGGATTTCTAACGTATCTGCAGATGAGGAAAGCAAATTCATCATCAATAGGGGATAAACAAATGTATAGAGGAAAACAAAAGGAAGATTCCTTTAAATGGACAACTTAGTTTAGAATAAAAATATATTGCACAGAATACTTGCATAACTATCATTTATTAAATAGTTCACTATCACGAAGATATAGGTGCCAATTCTGGATGGAAGTTCTAAGGGTTAGAGGCAGTTTAACACATTTTCTTTTCTAAGTTAATATAAATAGCAAAATCTCTGCCTTGATTCTAGAGAATAGCATCCATTTGATCTGTATTGTTCAGTTAGAAGGAAAAAATTAAATTTAATTGTTCTAAATCCCTGAGAATTTTATATTTATTATTGGAGTAAAACCTAGTCTATCTTGACTAACAGTGCTCATTTTATTGTTATTTAAAATATAAATTTCTGGGCTCTATGTCAACCCTTTTGAGTCACAGTATAAACCAGGGGAAACCCAGAATTTCATCTTTTAGAAAGTTCTTTAAGTACCAGGATTATAAAACTTTTAGAATTAACTTTGTATGTAGATGCTAGTTAAGAGACAAATTATGAAGAGTATGTCAGGTTTAGATTATGAAAGGCCCTAAATGCTACATTTAGGATTTTGGTTTCTGTCCTGAGAATATTGGAAGACTGCATGTAATTAAGCGAAGGACAATTCTGTTCAGGAAGTACTGCAAAAGGGAACATGTAGACGCAAAAAGCAAACCAAAACAATGTGACGCCATCACCATAATTTAGGTAAAATGTGTAGTGTATAAATTGTAACTCTGTTCCTTTTTATTTTATTTATTTATTTTGGGTTTTTTTATTTTTATTCATACATGTTTGGAGTACATTATGTTTACATTCCTTTTAGGGAGTGTTTACATGTACTGAACATATCTTGATTCTTTTTATTCCCTTTCCATTCCACCCACCTCCCTCCCGCCATCTCTAAATCCTTTTTCCCAATTTTCGGTGTTATTATTGTTATTATTATTATTTTTAGTTTATGTTTTCAACATTCGAATATTACCTTCACTGAGAGTAGCTTGTATGTGTTTGTGACACATCTTATATCGTTTTATGTCCCTTTCCCTTCCTGTTCTCCCCCCACCTTCAGATTATTGGTCCCATTATTGTTTACAAAATATCTATCTTCCTGTTTCCTTTTATTAATCTCTTATTTTTCTTATTTACACTTGAGCTATTATAATGAGAGAAACTAGATGGTATTTAGCTTGTGCATTTGATTTATTTCACTTAAAATTATTTTTTCAAGGTATATCTATTTTCCTACTAATATCTCAAATTTATCCTTCTTTCTAACTGAGGAATATTCCATTATATATTTCTTTCTTTGTTTATTTGTTGATGGGGATATAGGCTGATTCCAAGATTTAACTATAATGAATTGTGGTGCTATAAACATTGCTATGCATGTATTTCTGTAATATGATGTTGTTAGTTCTTTTAGAGGGATACCTAGAAAGGGAATACTTGGGTCAAATGGAATTACTGTTATTAGTTTTTTGAGAAATCTCCATAATGATTTCCACCATGAGTGTACTAGTTTATATTCACACCAACAGTGGAGAAGAGTTCCTTTCTCAACGCAACCTCAACAGCATATGTTATTGATTTCTTTATGATTGCCATTTTTTCTGGTGTAAGATGAAATCTTAGTGTTGTTTTAATTTGCATTTCTCTAATGGCCACATATGCTGAGCACTTTTTCATGTGTTTATTATCCATTTGTATTTATTCTTCTGAGAAGTGTCTATCATTTCACTTGCCCATTTTTTGATCAGGCCTTTCATTTTTGTTGTAAGAATTTTCAAATATTATTTACATATTCTAGATGTTAGTCCTTTTTAAGTTCTTTATATATTCTAGGTGTTAGTGCTTTTTAAAGTTCTTTATACTTTTATATGCTAGATATTAGTCCTTTGACTAACTGAAAATTTTTTTCCCATTTTGTAGGTTGGCTCTTCACTCTTGTGGCTTTTTTCTTTGTCTCTTCTGATCAAGTTTAGCTTGAAGTTTACTTTGGCTGATAGTAAAATCTCTACCCTTGTTTCCTTTCCTACTGTATGAAATATTGTTTTCTGTCCTATAAGTTTAAGTCTATGCATATCTTTTTGGATTAGATGAGTTTTTTAACTGCAACAGACTGTTGGATTATTATTATTTTTTTCTTTTTCACTCCACCAGTCTGTGTCTTCTAATAGAGGAGCGGATGCCATCAACATTGACAGCTGTTACTGAGCAGTATTGTTCCTGAAATTTCATTCTTTTTCTGTTAATGACTCCTTTGTTTTCCTTTTTTATCATTTAACCTTGCTTGTATTCATTCCTTCTGGATTTTTGCCCTTGTTGTCTCTATCTACAACATTATTGACTATTTTCTGTAGCCCTGATTTTGTATTCATGCATCTCTTAAACTGGTCTTTTTCATGGAATCACATGATTTCTCCATCAATTTTGAAAGAAAGTTTTACACGATATTTTAATCTGGTTTGGAATTTGTTTGCTTTTAGAATTCGAAACACTTCACCCTGGCCTTTACAGTTGTGTTGAGAAGTCTGATGCAATCCTAATGGGTTTACCTTTATATATGATTGTTTACTCTTCTCTGACAGCTTTTAAGATTCTGGATTTGTTGTTGTTGTTGTTGGACAACTGTAATTTTGACTAAGATGCATCATGGGGGCCTTCTTTCTTCATTGTAATTGTTTGACATTGTGTAAGCCTCACTAAAATTTATGTTGAGGTCTTTCCACATAATTGGAAATTTTTCTCTTATGATTTATGTAAACATATTATTTATGCCATGTATGCCATCTTCTGGTTTTTCTCTAGCTCCAATTATCCTTAAGTTGGTCTTCCTGGTGTTGTCTAGATGTTGTTGGATTATTTTTTTTTCCTCTTTTTCTTTAGGCTTCTCTGAGGAACTCATTGTAATTCACTATTTTGTCCTCGATTCTTAAAAAATCTGTCTTCACATTGGTCATTTCTGCAACTTATAAATTCTACACAGTTTTTTATCCTGGTATTTTTTCTGATATCTCTTTGTAGAGTCTATATCTCTGGTAAATTTTCACTCATGTTTTGAAATATTTTGGTCAACTTTTCCAATTTTATTTGTTTATCACATATCCACATTGGTCATTTTATATAATTCCATAAACTTTTGGATCGTGTCCTTTTTTGAACTTGCCAAGTTTCTTCAACTCTCCTGTAATGAATTTCTAAAGTCCAATTACTGGGTATTTGCTTTCATCTCCATCAGAGATCCCTGGATCTGCCTGGATAAATTTGGGAGACTTGAGGAGATTCTGTTGTTTCTTTTTCCCATGCTCCTTTTCTATATATGTGTATATATAAAGCTTTACTTGTCGAGAGATAGTATTTACCCCTTCAGCTATTTAATTCAAGTGGTTTGGACACTGTCACTGTGTTTTGAGAATAAATTATTAATGGTTATAGCAGTATCAATAGATCTGATCATACATCACTTATATGTGATAAACCTCACATTTACATTTAGACTTTCGGAAAACTCTTTGTAGTCTATTTCCTATTGTTAGCAGTTAGTCTGAGGTGTGAAAATAGAAGTGAAGGTAAAAGATGGAGAGATGGGCGAATGAGGAGTATAAGTCAATAGGAGAAGTAGAGAGAAGAAATAGTAATTTGTAAAACAATAGATAAGTAGTCAGATCGTGTTGGAGGTCTTTTAGTTTGATTGAAAGGTTAGTGTTAACAGCTTTGAGAAGATATTTTGGGGTGAAGACAAGATATAGGGGAGAAAGTTCTACTTTGGGATTGAGGAAACCTAAGAGGTTGTTAGAACCTGTCAATATATTTGTATACCTACAAAGTGGAGAAGAGGCAAGGGAAGACAGTGGCCTACATAAGATAAGGAAGAATGAAAATAGTAAAATAGAAAGAACAGAAGATTACTATGACAGAAGATAGGAGCAACAGAGAGAGCAAAATATTGTGAACAAAATCTTGAAAATAAAAATTTAAAAAATGGTAGAAACAAGTAAACTGTAAGAAAATAGTATTGCTTCAGAAGCTTGAGTTGCAGAAGCAAAATAGGGAGAGAAGGAGAGAAAATAAACAACTAAATCAAAGCAAATATATATATATATATATATATATATATATATATATATATATATCAGGAACCCAGATCAAATACTGCAAAAACAGAATGTTCATGCAATTTCCATGTGACCCATATGCCAAAATGCCTGAAAAGTCCAATGATTCCCTTCCTGCCTTAGTTATGGTCCAATTGCAGGAAGCCACTCCAATTTCTTGTCTTTTTCCTTGTACTAAAACTAACCCAGTCTTGAGAATCCTTCCCCCAACCCCACCCTAGCCAGCAGGCAGAATCTGACTGTGTCCCTGGGCTTAGATCAGGGACTCTTCTCCCCTGCCCCTAGTTGAGGTGCCAGAGTTGGCAGGCACAACCATATGCTGGTGAGGGCTGCATGGGCCCTGTTCATTTATCATCTCTCTGCCCAGAGTGGGGTGGTTTACTTGCCTATAATAAGCACTGGTGAGGCTGTTGCTGAGCTCCAGCATTCTGCACTCAAACACTGCTGGAGGTGTTCCCCAAACACCTCCAGCAGTCTTTGGAGGGGAGATGATAGAAAGAAGGGGCCTTAATATTCAGAGTCTGTCGCAGGAGTTCAGCCTCTCCAGCACATGTTGATTCCTTCAAGCTGTTTAGGATGCTCTCATTACGGCTGCTCCCCACGGGGCAGAGGCTGGAGCAGTGCAGACCAGCCATGGCCTGCTCCTTTCCCTTTTTAACAATCGATGTATTTGGTTTGCTCTACATGTATCATCTTTCCAGTCAATGTTCTGTTTGAAGGGGTAAGGTCCCTACCCCACTACAGAGGACCAGTGGCTTCAGTGCATCATCTCTAAGTGCATCTGACGTGACTACTGCTCTAGTCAGCCTTGTTAGATCTCCTTGTAAATCTATTCTTGATTTCAGGATAGAATAACAGGTGCTTAGGTGTGTACGTAGATGGGAGGTGTAGTTGGTGGCTACTTTACTTCAGAATTACACTGAAAATGTAAGATATAAGGTGAGAAAATATCATACAGTGAAATCTACTCTCAAAATTACTTAAAACCCATTCACTTCAGATGGAAAACCATAGATACTTTGAAATATTGAATTAGCTTTTATTTTTGGTCTTTGTGCTTGTGCTGAGGATATATCTCTACAGTGTATAAGAGGTCCTGGAGTAAATAAAGGGATATATCTGTTTATCATCTATCTGCCTACCATATACTTGTATAGTTAGAGATCTTGGTTTATATATTTATATCTTGGTTTTGTATGTAGAGTTAAATTAATATGTATTAAGTAATTACCTATAAAATAAAGCATTTTACTCTCCACTGTGAAAGGCTATGTATACTTCTATATAGTCTATAAAAAATCTTTCTTTTTTCTAGACTCTTCTGTCTGATACTTTTCACTGAATCTCTTTGGATTTGAATGGAGCTGATCCAATTTTTAGCTCATGCCTACCAGTTTTACTGTATTACCATTTACACAGGCTTGGTATGTTAAAGAACTTCATTTTTTCCCACACTTTGTGTTCCGATTGGGTAGAGAAACACTTCACATGGGGTCACTGTTAGTTATGCTCACGAATCTATTAAACCAATCAAAAAATGAAAAGAGGAACTTTAACACTACGATACTGATGACACTTTTTTGACTTCCCTTAATGTGGTTTCTTTCTCCGCTGCACTTACATATTTTTGTTCCACAGGAAAGGAGAGCATGCCATTAAAGAAATCCACATAAGAAAATCATGGGGAATGAAAAAAAGTCCCTAGATTCAGAGAGAAAGACATGAAATAAGATGTTTATTCTCTTGAAGCAAAAGAGGTAATACTTTTGAAAATATATAAATTGAGAGATAATTCCAAAAACAGGGAAGCTTGAGCCTTACTCTCCCTTTGGATTTGTTGGAAGAGATTGACTCCCACAGTGGTAGGAACTGATTCTATGGGGACCACATAGTAGGAAAGCAGAAGAATGGCATTTCCACTGAAAGAGAGTTGGCTGCGGGCTGGCTCTACCCATTCCTCAAGCTGTGAGGAGGCGGAGACAGCAGTGCTGAGTGAGACACAAGGAATCTAATGGCCCAGAGTCCGTGGTCTTGTTCAACAGGCAAGGGATATCCTTTCAAGGACCATGAGAGGTGGCACGCCATTGAGCCACCTCTGCCCTCTGCGTGTGTCAGCTCCGGCTGTACGTGGTTACTCTTTGAGGTAGGAAGAAGTAGATGGAACAATCTCTGGACTAGTATTTCCAGTGTGTGTGTGTGTGTGTGTGTGTGTGTGTGTGTGTGTGTGTTGGGGAAAGTGCCAACTTTGGCTTTAATATAAACTACAAGGCAGAAAAGGCAGAGTAATATATACAATCTACATTTCTCCCTTTGCTCCTCTGAGATTCTGTAGCATCTACGCATTCAGACATAATTGTTCACACTGGTGTTGATCCCTGTCATGGTTAGGGAAGCTTTTGTCTGAGAATGAAGACCACGGAGAGGAAAATGGATCAGGAAATTCAGAAAAAGAACTGAATTGCAACATCTTTGTCACATTGAGATTATTTTTGTGATTGGAATCCTCAGCTTTATAAATAATACATTTTTTCTATCTTCAAATCATTTTGAATTGTATAGTAATTTGATGATACAGCAGTATAACTCTATTCACTAGCTGGATAACCTCAAGCAAATTATTTAATTTTTTCAGCCTCAATTTCCTAATTCGTAGAAGCACTTCACAGTGTAGTTGTAATACTTTATTTTATTTTACTTTTTATTTTTTGGAGACAAGATCTTGCTCTGTAGCCTCTATTTCTCTATCTCATTATATATCCCAGGCTGGCATCAGACTCACAGAGATCCTCCTGCCTCAGCTTCCTGAGTGCTAAGCTTAACATAATGAGCCACCATGCCTGGCTTTAGAACATTTTAAGGAGATAATATATGCAAGTAATCTAGCACAGAGTCTCACCCGATTTATTATAGTTTTATTAGTATTAGTTGTAATGTATAGACATCTCCCAAGACAAATATTCTGAAATATAAAATAACTCCTATGTATTTCTATCAAATATACATTACTGTTGGACAGACAGTTCAAACATTATGGTGATAGCCCCTCTCTAGGTAGCTACAGAGATGATAAAGACATAGCTAAAATGCTTTTCCCCTGATTCTTTCCATCAGTGATTCTTTTTGGTTATTTATTCTTGAGTTTTTCCTCTTGGTTAAAAAGCCATTCTTGTTTTCTTGGAAGCTCGATGTTTTTCCATATCACTGATGTCTGAAGTGCAGGGAAAAAAAAAAAACAGTTACAATTTAATTTTTTTGGTTTCTCACGTGCTGAAATATAATTTGGCTGAAATAATGAGATTCAATTGCTCGTAAGTAAACTGCAGCTTAAACAATGACAGCTGAGCAGTATTTGTGTTGAGTCTCCTGTTTCAATGGCAGGCATTGTTATTGACTCATTTCTGACATATTTTCTATGGACCGAGAATTTGGTAAAAAGGTCCAAGAAAAAATGCAAGGCAGTTAGCCTGAATTCTTGTGAGGTAAAAGTGATCTACATTAATTTTGATATTATTTTCGAGTACTTCTCAGTCTAATGCCCTGAAAAGAGATTGTAGTAAGGAACAGCAAATGACAAGTGTTTTTGTTTTGTTTTGTTTTGTTTTGTTTTGTTTTTGTCCCATGGTATTTCCCATTTATCCTGATCCTAAGCCATATTTTGATCAGACTAAATTCCAATTTATTATGATTATATTTCTTTTTAAAAGCTAATTATTACTTTTAGTATTGGAGAAGACAAAGCCAAGGCCTGTGGGCTGCAAATAACCTTTCAAGCACTTAGCAACTTACATATATGGGACACACTGGCTTACTGACTTCACATTCCTGCCTATTTGAGACAGAGGGAATCAAGTAGATTTCATGTGAGTGGCACTTCTAAGGAATGGAAGGTCAATTTCACCATCTCCACTCTTCTTTTGTGAACTAGTCTCTGTATTTTTAAATGTCCTAACAATCTTGTCACTTAATAGTCGTTCTTCTCAAGTGGTTATAAAATGCAGAATTAAAAGTACTGTTTCATAGCTTCTTTCTAGGGGAAAAACACAGGCAAACAAACAAGCAACAAAGGCTGTAAGTTTGCACTGACAAGTTGGGTTAAGAGCCACATAGCTATTCAAGGCAGACAAGGACGATCCATGTGTTCCAGGGACCTTTCTGGTCTCCCTGATAAGGAGAGGAGACTCTACGGTGGCTTCTCGTTGATGGTGTTTGTGAGCAGCCTTGGTAGTGATGGTTGGGAGAAGAGAGGTTTCACCTCTGTAGGTAAATGCTGGCCCTGATGGGCATGAGAACTGAACATGCTGCTGGGAAGCAGAGAGAACAAGATCGTCCACTTACATTTCCATCTGCTTCGGCCTGCTCTGAACCAAGGCCCTGATCTGGGTCCTTTCAGACCCCTTCCTTTGCAAAGTCGACCTCTCACCTGAACTAGTCTAACAGAACTTAGTTCATTTCTGAGGAACTAGAATGAATGTTCATGAATTGTCCTGAATGTTTGTGGCCCACTAGAATCCATGTGCAGAAATTTAATCCCCAAGGTGTTAATATTAAGAGGCAGAGCGTTTGGGAGGAGATGATGTCGTGAGAGTAGGGGTTTGGTGTGTGGGATCAGTACCCTAATAAAAGAGGCCTAAGGGAGATGTTTTGCCCCTTGTGGTATGTAAGGATACAGCAAGAAGGAGCCATCTTTGAAACAGAAGCCAAGTCTTTATCACCCTGAAGAATCTACTGCTATTAATTTAATCTTAGACTTCACAACCTCCAAAACTGTAAGTAAAATATTTCCATTGTTTATAAGTTATCCAGTGTAAGCTACTTTTTAAGCAGCCTGAACAGCTGAGACACTTGTGTTACCAAATAATGCTGTTTGATGAAATAAGAAGAACTTTTATTTATTTATTTATTTTTTTATGTGGGTACCAGGAGTTGACCTCAGGACCTCGCGCTTGCCAGCAAGCACTTGTGCCGCTGAGCGATATCACCGGCCCTTTTTTTCCTTTATGTGGGTTCCGGGAGTTGAACTCAGGACCTCGCGCTTGCCGGGCAGGCACTTATGCCGCTGAGCTATCTCACTGGCCCATAAAAAGCACTTTTAAATTGAGATGATAATGCATGTGAATAATCTACACATTCTTCAACATCCAGAGCAGATTTTATCTTTTCCATTTAACCTTCTTTGACTATTTCAGTCTGAAGTGATAACCTTCCCATCTTCCATTCCCTCTCACTTGCTGCTTGGGATTGTTACTAAATAATGATTCTCATGCAATGTCACTATTTTTTATCGTTGCAGAATTTAAAACTTTAAATGATTGTTGACTCTTAGGCAGTTGTAAAATTATTTTATTGATGATGCTATAGATCAGAATGCAGTTTGAGTTCTGGAGTTTTCTTCAAAACTTGTATCACATTTTTTTGGAAACCCTCGGTACCTGTAAATCTTCAGATATTGCAGATGTATTCAATTTTTAGAAATAGCTGAAAGTCATTCAGAGTCAAGTCTACTCAATAAGGTGAGTGATCAAGAGGCTCAGTAATGTAGTTTTTCATTAAAAACAAAATTTGACTGTAACCTAATGAGACGTATATTCTTGTGTTGCTCATAAATTGAGTCAGAGAGGAATTCTCAAATGGAGTTCTAAACTGAACCATGGCAGTTTTCTTTAAATAGCTGGTATTTAGTGGCAACCACACTCATACCTGGTGCACACAAATTGGGACCTAAACATCTCACTTAGAGGTCAGACAACAGGAACTCCAGCAGGTGGACTCACCCTCCCATGTTCCTACGCTTTCATTGTGTGTTATGTTTCAGGTACTTTTCCAGGCCCTGGAAAAGGATCATGAAAGAAGACACACCACAGTTACTTGCTGCCGTCTTGGGGTTTACATTCTATGGGTCATCATGGGGTCTGTATTTTACAGATACAGGTCAGTGATATTTGTAGTGAGGTAAACATGAGGGTTTCATGCCACCCAAAGGAACTAGGATGCACCTTTTTATTGCTATAGCAAAATAATCTTTCTAAAATGTGATACCTAACCTGAGATCAGAAAGATAAGGAGCCATCAATGCAAGGGTTTGGTAGAATTAAAATTAAAAATATAACACTTAGGGCTGGTGAGATGGCTCAGTGGCACAAACACATGCCTGGCAAGAACGAGGTTCTGGGTTTGACTCCTGGAACCCACATAAAGGAAAAAAAGGGCTGGTGATATTGCTCAGTGGCACAAGTGCTTGCTGGCAAATGTGAGGTCCTGAGTTTGACTCCCGGTACCCACATAAAAAAAAAAAGATAAAATATATATATATATATATATATATATATATATATATATATATATATATGTCACTTAAAAATCCAAAGAATAATGGGAAAGTTTGTTTAATATGCTTTCTTTATTGTTGATTACCATTTATCCGCCAGTTAGCTCCCCATGTGTTCATTTCTAAGGACACTTTGAGTAGCAAGAGAAGATTTTGTGTGTAGCTATATCTGCCTGAATTTAACACTGACAGATTGAAAGATGCTCTGCTTTTCATTATGCTATTCCCTTTTCCAGGAAAATATGTGTGCCCAGTAATACAAATTTATGGAAAAAAAACAGTTTTTATTTTCCTTTTCTTTTCTTTCTATGGTCTATATTCTTATGTGAATCCTTTTATTTAGCAAATCACAAACTATATTTGTGGGATCTTCCCAGCCTCCACTTCCCATCAGATTTTGGCCTCGCCAAGTCTTCACAATTGGATGACCAATTCCTTAAAATAAATCTCTTTATTCCTTAAAACAATCTTTATTTACAAGTGTAGCCAATAAATGCATTCACATCTTATTGGTAGTTGTCTTGGTTACTTTTCTCTCATTGCTGAGACAAAATACCCCACACCCAAAGTTAAGGAAGGAGAGGTTTATGTAGCTCACAGTTTGTGGAGCTTTCAGTCCATAATCAGCTGGCTCCAAGGCTGGGTGGTGTGGCACAGGGGCAACCATTCATGGTGCCGGAAGACAGCAAAAGCAACAAGAGCAAAACAGGAGGAGAGTGCGAGCCTCTTTTCCTTCCTTATGTTGTAAGCAGGCTACCCACCCTCAGGTCGGGTGTAGCACTTACGCCGTCTCCGCATCCTCCTCCTGCACAGGCTGAGGTTATTTACCAAGTGACGACCCTGGCCCCCTGCTGAGCCACTTAGTTAAGCTTCTAAACTTCTCAAGTTGACACAATGTATCAGCTATTACAGTAATATTTCTCTGGAGAATCAGGTCTTATACAGAGACTTGAAAATGGTGATACCCACCCACATCTCCTTTCCTGAACAGTCTTTTGTCCTTGTTGTCATTGTCGTTGTTTTGGTTGTTATTAGTATTTAGGACTTAAATCCACATTTAGGCTGGAGTGAACTAAGTTATCACAGAGTGGGCCCTAGAGTGTGTCACTATTTGTGGCCATCTTGACTGTTAACTAGATTGAATTTAGAGATACCTAGGAGATTAGCAAAGCGCAATCCAGGGAACATCAGTGAAGGTATTTCCCAGAGGGGTTTGGCACATGGGCCAGCAAACTGATGATAGAAACCTGCCCTGAATACCAGCAGCACCACCCAATAGGCTGGCGCCCTAGATGACACTAAAGCAGAAGGAGGAAGCCTGTCAGATCTTGTAAGCCGGATTTTGCTTGAGAGAGTGAATCTGCTGCCATTGCCAGTGGCTATCAGACCCCCTCTTCTCCAGCCCTTTGACAAGGACTCGTAGCAATGACTGCCTAGGGAGCTTCCCGGCCTTTGGCCTCAAATTGATATTTGTCCCCCTTGTCCTGAAGCTTCCAGCTTCTTGGAATGAGAAACTACTAGATCCTGTAGTTCTACAGCACACAGATGGCTCTTGTGGGGCTATCTATCCTCTGATGCTATGAGTTAATCTAATAGTATATATATATATATATAATGTTGCTTCTATTCCTCTAAGAATCCAACCAGTACACTGTTCTCAATAACACATCATTCACAAATATTAGGGCTGAGAGGGGTCAGGCTTCAAAGTCCATTTTTAAATTATGCTTCACAGGCCAAGGATTATAAAAACTGAAGCCATCCTGGCTATAACATCTTTATGTATAAAACAAAAGGCTAATAATAAAAATATAGTATTCTTTGAAATTTAGAAAAATAATCAATCTTTTAAACAGAATTTATATGTACGTCTAGACACATATTTAATGTCTGAGAACTTTGGATTATGCTTCTTTTGTATTTGACTACTTTGGTTAAAAAGGAGAGTTGCTCGGCACCATTTGTGGGAAGGAGAAGCAAGCAGGGACCCCATCATGCAGCAAGGAACTGAGATTTCTAGAAGATAATTTATTTGTTCAAAACAACCCAGCTGATTGGATGCCAGAGCCAGAACTCAGGTCTTTGATGCCCTTGTTTGTTCTTTGCTACGGCATGGAAAGCATTAGACTTCTAAATAGTAAGTAATCCAATTAAACCAGTTTAATTAAGAGGTTAAAAAAAATAAATAAAGGGCCCTGTCTTGTAGGGGAAGAGCAGATGCAGCCCGTACAGCTCCTCACCAGCAGACTCACAAAAGACCTGCACGGCGCGTGTTAGGAGCTGCAGGCTTCCCCTGCATGGAGTGTGTTAGGAGCCGTGGGCTTTCTAAGGTTACAGCGGTAAAGGGTATTGGACTTGCATTTCCCCAAGGTTGACCTCATCTGCCTATAGTCACTTCTCCAGTCAGTCCTTGCGAACACCCATGCATTCACTACCCCTCCACAAGTTTCAAATACAGATTATCAAAAGGACCAAGTTGAGACACGGCTTTAAGTGGAAACTTTGCTTATGTGAACATTATTTGTTTCCTTAAGGATAAGTGTGAGATGTGAGATTGCATAATGATTCAGGATCTTGCAAATGGGCTTAACTGAGCAGAGAAAGCACTTTTTCTCCCTAGGGAAGTGAAAATAGAGATAAAAATGAGAGCTGGACTCTAGGGAAAACTTTATCTACATACCAGTCTATGATATTCAATCATAAAACTGCAGAACATGAAAATATTTTTCCACCCTGGTCCAAACATTTCCTGGTAATGGTTCATACCATGTTTAAAATGTACATAATGTGACAGTTGCTGTGCTAATATTTTATATCATTATCTCACTTAGTTTTCATGAAAACTCTGAAAAACAACTAATCTTATTATTTCCCTTATTCTCACGTTCCAGCTTTCTGTTAATTATCTCTGTCTTTAAACTGCTCCTAAGCTTGCTTTCTTGCATTTTCAGGGCCTCTATAGTGCCTGGCACATGACATGGTCTCCAAAACTTATTTGACTAGTGGATCAATGCATCATTCACTGAACTTTGAACTTTGATTATATCAGTATATTCAGTGAATTATTAAATGTGTGGTGAATGATTAGATATCAAATATTTGTTTTGGTGGCTGAAAAATGTCAGAATTTCCGCAGATAAAAGTTAGTCAAATGATCTTACATTTTGCCTCAAGATACTCCCATGCTTCTAGAATATGAAGCTTTAGTAATTGTAACATTCCAAGACACAGTTAAGGCCATTTCTAACGAATCCTGACATGGATAGAGGGTAGATGCTTTACGTTGTTGAAAAACCATTGAGTGTCTACCTCTTCTAAGCTCTGCCTTGTGTCAAGCACTTTAAGAGGTGTGATAGGAAATAGCATAGGATTGGTTTTTGAAGGATTTACACAAACAAATTGCAAAAAGTTTGAACACAAAACTGTGAGGTCAGTTGCACTGTAATGATGTGAAATGTGTATGAAAGATATTTCTTCATTAAAAGATGTTTCTGAAATCTATCAAGGCTATCATGTCAAGTCTTACCTATTGCTCAAGCCCTTCAGACTCATCAAGATCACCAAATATTTCAGTGATTTGATTTCATTTGGGAAAATATATTTTTGCATTGTGTTACTCATTTCAACATTTCCACATCTGATAAAAAACAAGAACCTATTTAATTATGTTGGCAATTTTAGGGGCATTTCTTAGAGTGCTGAAAAATACACAGATTACCATAGTTGGGGGCAGAAATCCAGTTTTTCCCTGGAACTGTTAATAAATGATGGCTCATGTGGAAACCATGTTCAACTCATAGCTTTGCAGGTTTCCTGGATTCCCATTCAGATGCTTTGTTGAATAGTATAAATTTCTGAAATGATTTCTGGCATCTCAACCAGCTTCTGAAATCATACGGAAACTATGCTTTTGTGCTTTGGTCAGCTTCTGAAATCAAGTGTTTTGTTAAAAATTGGAAGTCAAGTACAAGACTGAGATTTCATGAACTCTCCCAAGCTGTTTTCTTCTTTCAAAGTATAAATGGCTAATAACCATCATCATTAATGCTATGAACTAATGTTTATGGGACACCTAATATATCTGGAAACCATACCAAAAGATATTGTGATTAGTGTCCTTTGTAAGTTCACAGACTGGAAATAAGAAAAATTAAAAAAAAATGTCCTTTATCCGTTAGGTTCTCACCACCAATGACAACAAACTGCCAAAGACTGAAATGTGGCCAATTTGACCAAAGACTATTTTTTTATATTTTAATTAATTTTAAATTGCCCTTGCCAAATGTGGCTAGTACAGTTTTAGAAGATTTATCTTGTTTAAAATAAATCTACAAATTATTTCTCTTTTAGAGTAAATTTAAAAATTACATTACTTTGCAGCGCTATGGAAGGGAAATAAAATATGCAAGGACTACCGTCCGTGCTCATATGACATTTAGATACTGTTAGCATGGACTACAAAAATAGCAATTTACAGCTGATCATTTAGCCATAACGACAGGGGACTTCATTCCCTACATTCAGTTGGCTTACAATATACTATGCATATATTTAAACCATATAATTTCATTTTTTAAATGTATACACACTTATTTATATATCCTTGAAACCGACTTGACTATCAAGATAAGAAACAATTACATCTCTCCTCCCACCCGCAACCTCCAGAACAATACTGATTTGTTTTGTGTCAGATATGTTCGAAGTTTCTAATTAAACATAAATAGATACTCACAGTAGATCCTCTTTCTGGTCTTGTTCTTTCACTCGGAATATTTATTTTTGAGATTGACTCATGTTGTTACATGTAGTAGGAATTCACTCTTTTCACTGAGTAGTAATTTTCTACTATTATGGAAATATTATAATTTGCACAACAGTTCACCTAGTAATGTGTATTTGGGTTGGTTCTAGTTTGGGGTTATTATGAATAAAAATACTGTAACAATTAGTGTGCAAGCCTTTGCATGGAAATGCATTTTCTTTTCTTTTAGTACATTGCCAAAGTGTTTTCCAAACCCTTCGTACTGGCAGGAGTGTATGAGAGTTCCAATTCCTGCAAACCTTCTGCCATGTTTGGTTAGTCTTTTGAATTACAGACATTTGATAGCATCATTCATTGAAAATACTAAGCAATAAATTGCTTTTGCACTGTGGTAAAAAAAATTGGTCATATATGTGGGGATATATTTCTGAAAAATTTCTTTTACTCTCTTTATTTTATGATTACCAAAGTTTGGTAGTTAAGTCTCAAAGACAAGAAGTATAAGGTTTCTAAAATTATTCTTTCTCCAAACTGTTTTGACTACTTTAGCTTTTAAAATCAGCTCATAAATTTCCATCAAAAAACCTTTGATAGATTACATCTGTAATAAAATCTGTTAAACCCACCTAACTTTTTTATTTGCATAACGGAGTTCATAATAGTTTATTGAGTGTTTGATATTTCTTGAAAATACAAGTTATGGGGCCGGTGAGACGGCTCAGCGGCTTAAGCGCCTGCCTTGCAAGCGCGAAGGCCCGAGTTTGACTCCCGGAACCCACATACGAAAAAGGGGCCGGTGATATCGCTCAGCGGCACGGGTGCCTGTTGGCGCGCGAGGTCCTGAGGTCGTCCCCCCGGTACCCACAAAAAAAAAAAAAAAAAAAAAAAAAAAAAAAAAAAGAAAATACAAGTTATGTCTTTTTACAGATATCAGTAATTTCTATTCCTGCTTCTTCTCCTAGTCTTCTTTCTCTTCCTTCTCTTCTTATTTGTTACTGAAAATTTTAGCTAAAATTTTGTCAACATTATTGAACTTTAAACTAACTTTTAAGTTCTGTTTTAGACCTCTTTCAAATCTAGTATGTGTATTTATTTCTGTAATTTTTATTTGTTTTAGGAGCTCGCATCAAATTTTGATAGGCCATATTTTCATTTTTATTTAGTACATAATATTTTCTAATAACCTTTTTGCTTATATCTTTGACATGGGTAATTTAGATGTATGTTAGTTTCTAAATACTTGGAAGTTTTATAGAGATATTTCTTTCACTGTTTTCTACTTTATTTCCATTGAAGTCAAAGGACAAACATGCTTTCTATGATTTGGAACTTTTTAGATTTATTGAGAATGGATTTATGATTTAGAATATGGCCCATGTTTGTAGATATCCTATGTGTTCTTAAAAAGAATATATACTCTGCTATTGTTAGATGGAATATTCTATAGCCAATAAGATCATATTAGTTAATAGTATTATTCAAGTATAATTTTGAATTCTTGTCTGAATCTTTTATCAATTATTTAGCAAAAGAGATTGAAAATTTTTTTTTTTTTTGTATCAGGCATCAAACTCAGGGCCTCTTGCTTGCCTGACAAGCACTGCGCTACTGAGCTACATCCCCGGCCCTAAAAATTGCAAATGTATGTACATGTTTGTATTTTTTTTTTTTTTTGTGGGTACCGGGGGGTCGACCTCAGGACCTCGCGTGTCAACAGGCACCCGTGCCGCTGAGCGATATCACCGGCCCCTTTTCCGTATGTGGGATCCGGGAGTCGAACTCGGGCCCTCGCGCTTGCAAGGCAGGCGCTTACGCCGCTGAGCCATCTCACTGGCCCACATGTTTGTATTTTTGTTTTGTCATTATATCAACACTTACTCTTGCATTTTAAAGCTTTCTTATTTTAAGTGTATAAATATTTCTAATTATTTCTTTCTAATGAATTAACTGTTTATTATTATTAAACAAGTTTCATTATATTTTACAAGGATATTGTAAAATAGTCCATCTTTATCCAATCTTTTCATCTCCTTGTATGTTTATGTTTAAAGAGTTTTGTTGTAAGTAGCATATATTTCTGTCTTGCATTATCATTCAACTACCAGTCTTTTTTAGTTGAGATCTTTATAACAGTAATCCCTTGGTAATCTCAAATGAGTGCTTCCAGGGCTCCCCACAGATAGTAAAACTCAGAACATTAAGACTGATATAGTATTTGCATGTAACTTACACACTTTCTCCTTACATGTCATCTCTAGATTACTTAAAATACCTAATACAATGTAAATGCTATATACATGCTTATGATACTACATTTCCCAGGAAATAATTACAAGAAAAAATCTGTATATATTCAGCATAGAAATAATTGTTTGAAAGAATATTTTCCATATGAAGTTGTCTGCAACCATGGATATAGAGCACACACAAAAAGCTCTCTCTGTTGACATGTAGTGTGATTATTGATGTGGTTACCTTTACCGCCTATCATCTTATGTATTTCATATTTGGCTGATTTGGATTTCAGTTCTCTTCACTCTTTCTTTGCTTTCTTTTGTGATAATTGAGTATATTTTTATGATCCTATGTACCTCATTTTATTCCTTTTTTGCTATAACTCTGTTTTGTGGCTTTAGTGATTGTGTAGATTTGATCTTTGGAATGGATTTAATTTATAATGGTCTTCTTTCCAGTGATATTATGCTACACATACTGTTAAAATATTTCAATTGTATAATTCCACATTTTGCTTACTGATGAATATATATATATATATATATATATATATATTACATTATGTAGCATGTTTCAAGACTGTGAAAAATAGTAAATATTTATATTTATCCAAGTAATTACCATTTCCAATCTTCTTAATTCTTTGTATGTCATAGATTTTTTATCTGCATATAAGATTTCTTTTAGGGGCCGGTGATATAACTCAGTGTCATAAGCGCCTGTCTGGCAAGCGCGAGGTCCTGAGTTTGACTCCCGGTACCCGCATATAAAAAAAAAAATAAGATTTCTTTTAGCCTTTCTTATAAAACAAGTATGCTGATGACGATTTCTTTTAGCTTCAATAATAAGATATTTTTATTATTTTTTCTTTCACAATATAATTTTCACTGGGCAATATTTTGGTATTTTAAAAATGGTGCTGCACTATATTCTTTTTTTGGTTCCAATGAGAGATTCATTGTCAATCTTATATTTCCACCTCTGTTCATAACATGACATTACCCTAATAGAAATATTTTTCTCTTACATAATGGTTTTGAGCAATTTGCTTATGACAATACATGCTAGCTTTTTTAAATCTGCAAAGCTTGTTTTTTTTTTTTTTTTAATTATTAGATTGTGGAGTTTTGGTTTCATCAAATTTAGAAAATATATAACAATTACTTCTTCAAAGATTCATTCTTTTCTGATCCCTTTAGAGATACTAATTATAATTTACTAATATTTTGTTCATTTTTGCTCTCTTTGTCTCATTTTGGGAAACTTTTAATGCAATGACTTTAAATTCCCTAATTTTTCTGCTTCGACATTTAATTTACCATTAATCCTCTCTATCATAATTTTTCATTGTGTACTTGCCATTTCCATCTCCAGAATTCCCATTTTAGTTGTGTTTATACCTTTCTTAAATCTACTTCACACGGTCAATCTTTTATCTTGGTGGTTGAACATTAACTGTTTTAGTGCCCATTCTCTAATTCTATCATGTGTGCAATTTCTAGGTCAGCATTCATTGATTCATTTTTCTCCTCACTATTTTCTTGCTTCCTTACATGCTTGATAATTTTGATTTTGTCCTCGTTATTAAAGATTTTAACTTGTTGAATGTTAGATATTTTCATATTACTATATTCCTATGAATATTATGTAGTTTTGTTTTGGACACAGTTGAGTTGATTGGAAATATTTTATATCATTTCAGGTCTTGCTTTTAAGCTTTGTTATGCAAAAAATACAAGTGACACTTGATCTAGGTACTTTTTTGAGGCCTTTTCTCTACCTGATATTTGGTGAATTAGAAGGATTTAATTTGTAACTGTTAGGAATGCAAACTATTCCTAGATCTACCTCAGCTTTAAAAGATTGTTCTTTGAAGATATGGAGTAGTAGTATTATCCCTTCTTTAAAATATTTCCAGGGCCGGTGAGATGGCTCAGTGGCGTAAGCGCCTGCCTTGCAAGCGCGAGGGCCCGAGTTCGACTCCCGGATCCCACATACGGAAAAGAGGCCGGTGATATCGCTCAGTGGCACGGGCGCCTGTTGGCACGCGAGGTCCTGAGGTCGACCCCCCGGCACCCACAAAAAAAAAAAAAAAAAGTATTTCCAGTCTGGTGAGATAGCTCAGAGGCATAAGCGCCTGCCTGGCAAGCGCGAGGTCCTGAGTTCGACTCCCGGTACCCACATAAAGGAAAAAAAGGGCCGGTGATATCGCTCTGTGGCACAAGCGCCTGCTGGCAAGTGCAAGGTCCTGAGTTCGACTCCTGGTACCCACATAAAAAATAAAATAAAATATTTCCCCATACCTATGTGTTGGTCAAAACTCAACTGAATACTCATATGGTTCCCTTATCAAGTCTCCAGGGTTTTCTCTCTGCATAGTTCTCTTGTCTCATTATTCTGATTTTTAATCTTTGGTCACCTAATGTCCCTGGTCTTCCATTCCCATCTTCTCAAATCAAGAAGTCTGCTGAGCTCTTCCTGGGCTTTTACAATTTTTGTGTCAGCCTGGAAAACTCTTCTGGCAATAATCAGAGACAATTAAAAGGATTATGTAATTTGATCTCTGTTTCTCAGGAACCACTTCATAGATTTATGCTCAGTATCTTGATAATTATTGGTTATTTTGTGTATGTTTTTAGTTGTGTCTGATGAATGTATCTAGTTGTTTTTGTTTCATCTTGTCTAGATTAAAATATTCAGATCATGGTATTTTTAAAATTACATTATTGAGTGTACTTGGATTACAAGTAAAATAAACAGGGGATTTTTTTTGCTAGTAAATGTCTATGTTTGCCATCAGTTTGTTACAGTATTTCTTAGGAATCTAATAGATATTGAGACTGGTGTCTTCACAAAGAACTTTTATATTTCCAACCCTCCTTCCTTCCTATTTTTTTTCCCCCATTCTTTCATTAAACATAACTTGAACATAGGATCATTGCAAATATGAACTTAAAATGACTGGATTATATTGTACTAAGCAACTGAACAAAATACATTTAAAATCTAGGAAAGTGGAAAATTTGGCCAAGAAGGAGCACATTTTAAATGGGAGATATAATATGGAATATTTGCACTGTGAATGAAAAATGGATGTGGGCAAGTTGAACTACTTAAGGTATCGTGTGAATGACAGACTTCAATATCACTTGGTTACACATGACTTGGATCTTGACCTAAGTTATTAAAAAAAAATCCATAGTACAATTTCCTATAGGGTATGGGTGGAATTCAAAAAGAGGAATTCAGTAAATTGATCTCAACCTGTGTTGGGAAATCATTTCAAATTTAGAATCTCTTAAAGTAATGAGTCTCTTATCCTTTATTAAACATTGCCTCAAAATGCAGGAAAGGAGGAGCTACTCAGAGCCCTTCACCCTTAGATCTTTTTTCTTCAGAAGTCTGAATGTTAGTAGCCCTTGTTCCCTCTCCCTTCTGTATCTGATCATTCCAAGGAAATTCTTTACCTAGCATTGCACCCACCCACTACAAAGAAGGCACAGAATGTAATTAACAGCCTGGGCATCCAGATATAGTAAGAGAAGATATCAGGAAATTATATATGGTGAGGCATCCTGTTTTGTATCCTGGCTTGGCTCAGGAGCTACGTGAGTGTGCTGAGGATCACTGCCTTAAATGTGGTTTACTAAGATCCTTGGAGTATTGTTATTATGTTTCAATAGGTGAGAGTCCTGAGATGTGCTGAGGGGCACAGTAGAAATCATGGCACTTTACTGTAGTCCATTCATCATGCCATGCTTGTTTGCATGCTGTTTTATAGCCATATTGCTCCACAGTAGAACCATTTTAGTGTGCACATTCTACATTTTAGTTTAATTTGCAACAGATACAATATAAAGATAAATGAGTTTATGTTTCTCACTCAACAACAGGAATTGTCCCCAGTAGTTTACAAGTGATCAATCAAGATAGGACAGAAGTCTTCCCCAATGCATATTAAATATCTTATTTGCAAAGAGCTGAAGGCACCAATGTGCAAGCACTACCAACAAATGTTCAATTTCACTCAACTTCTTAGGACATGTTTGAAGAGCCATGGCCAGACCTTATGTTTCAAGGAATAATCACTGCTTGGTTCCTTCAGATAGAGAACAGGCATGTCACTCTCCAAAATGTGGGTTTTGTCGTACATTTCCTGATCAGGGCCAAGTTTTAACCTTTACTTGCTCTTCCTAAAATTAGAACTGTGTATTTTTCTGGATTTCAAGAAAATTATTACTGACAGATCAGTCCTTTTTCCATGTATTTTTTAAAATGTTAGGAAGAAGATAGCTTACATCTGTTATTCACCTTTGTAGTTGCTTTCCAACTATTACATCAATCTACAAAAGTATTTATGAGCACCTAAAATGTGTGCATCTCAGTAGTGTACATGGTGTAAAACAAATGCGAAGTACAACACAGTTGGATCTTGTTCTTTAAACAGCCTTTTCATAGGCTTATTGGTGGCTTACATGCCTTCTTCTGGGGATTGTTTATAGAACTTTGCCAGTTTTCTGTCTTTTTTTAAATTTTATATGGAATTATTTACACAGAGATGCCCTGAAGTTTAACTTTTGCCTCAGTATTCAGAAAAAAACACGATACCTGGTTTCTGTCTTAGCCTAAAACTTTGAAAAATAAAGTAACAGAAACCTAATTGATTTCCAGAATCTTACTCGACTGCTAGGTCAGTGGAGGTCTGGTCACGTGCATTGCCACCATGCCTGACCGAGAGAGCTGTATCAGGGTTTCTAACATGGTGTAGCCCTGAAATTCTTCGCTGACATCCAAATAGTCCTTGACATTCACTTTTAAATTTACGTAAACATTCTAGATATTAACTTGGAATGAAAACCTCCATGGACTCCTTCAAGCTGTTGAAATATAAGCATATTTATTTATTACAATAATAAAATGTTGAAATAATTAATACTTTTGAAAGCTGTTAATTTAGTGTACAAAAATTATTAAGAACTTTCAAACAGTTAAACAATATTTGTAGTTATTATGAATAAGAGTGCATTAGATAGATAACATTAAGAAGAACATAATATCCATTTTGAGCCAGCAAATGTTTATAAAAATTTAAATGCTAATAAAAAGGCAGGATACTAGAAATTAGATTATATCACAATGCTAATCTTTAGAAGCATTAAGAGCTATATTTAATTTTTAGTTATTTAATTCAGCTTAGGCCAAGAATCTTTCAAGAGAAAAGTCCTATTTGAGGAGACTTCATATCTTGTGAGGATGAATTAAAAGCAGACTCTCAACTTTGCTACCTCTAAATGTCATGAGGAAGAAACACCAAAAATTCATGTGTAATAATATCCATCTTTGATCTGGAATATAGTGAAGGATATAAAGACTGGAAAGAAGAGTAAATGAACGTAAATGAAATACTTAAAACAAATTTTCTTTTCACTTATTGAACTTTATGATAACATACTTCACACTTTACTCTTATCCCTTTGAGTCTATGGAGGTTTAAAGTTTTAGCATCAGTCAAGTAATTTTTAGAGACTACCAATTACTTTCAATGTCTGAAGTTTAACAATATTTGAGAGGTACCCAAGATTTAAAAATAATTCTTCTAGAGATGTTACTGGTGTTGTCCCCTAAATCACATATTGTGGGTAAACATATCAGTGATTCATGAGATACATGCAGCAGGTGAAATTTCTCTTCGCGGATCTATCTCCAAGATAGTGTCTGTACAAGGCACCAACAAAATGCAGAAAAACAATTGGCCAACTAAGATGATGCTGAACTTTTAAATTCAATGTTTGAGTTCTCAGTAGGTAAATTGCCCTACTCACTGATGTTTGGAAAAGAGTTCAGATTTATTCCTGTACCAAAGAAACTGATTCTACCCTAAAGACTTTAAAAGCTGCCCAAACATTCGTTCCTGGGCCATAAGGCACGTTTGATAAATTTTTGCTCAAAAGCCATTTCCTCCTGTAAGACAACACAGTGTGGAAGGAAGTATTCCTTTTTATTCATCTTCTCAGTGGACACCATTTTTGTCCAGAGCATTACAGACCGCTTTGGTGCTCTTGTCATTTTGGACACAAGAGTAAGAAAAATGGAATTATAAGAGAGAAATAGAAATATCATAGTGAAGATCTTAGGAGTCCTACAGGTGATGAGATTATGGACCACTCTAGATACTAAATAACAGATTTCAAAAAAGCATAGCCACATTTCTTGAAGAAAACAATATCCCTAGTGTGCAGAAATCCTGATCTACTTCCCAAGACCTAATTCTCAATTGATTCTGAAGCTTTAAAAATGGAATTAAAATTAGATCGACAGCCAAACTCTCTATAGCTATAGAGGTGCAGAGAAAATGGAAGAGGATCAAAGTGCTGGAATTTGCCCAAAAGACGCTACATAAAATGTTCCAAAATAAGATAACAGACTCAAAAAGATATTTGAAAAGAAAACGAATAGCGGAGAGATGGCTATTGGGTAGAAATTTACCAAACGTGCTTTATTGCCAAGTAACAAATGTTTGGCTAGCTCTGAAAGTCATTATCATAGAATCAATTTCTTAGGCATGATAATAAATCTGAACTCTTTTCCCAACATTAATGAGTATGGCAACTTACTTATTGAGAACCTGAACAATGAATTTAAAAGTTCAGCATCATCATATGTGGACAAGAGCCTGGAATGAATTCTCTGGGACCCACAGTCTGATAATATGGTGATTATAACTTTTTTTTTTTTTTTACCAGATTGTGGGTCCCAGAGAATTCTTTGCAGGCTCTTGGTATCCTGAACAAAGAACTGGATAAGACACACAGAAAAGGTTGTGGGAATGTCCATTTATTGAAGGTAGAAAAGAAGTACATTCTACAGAGTGAGAACAAGCCACTGAACAGAGTCCCAGTGGCCCCAAGGATAAAGAAAAGGGGTCTTTGTATCTAGAATTTCTGGATTGGCTTCTCTTTTGTGCAAGTAAGGCATTGGGACAGTGGTCCAGTCAAAAATTCACTTGGCCTGGCATCAGCTTTTAACTGCCCTGTGGGAAGACTAAGTTGACTTAGATAGAAACAGATAGAAACAGAGTTAAAAACAGTGCTTTTTCTGATTCATTGGATGTGCAGTGCTTGGGAGCTGCAGTCATCCTGATCCCGTGTTCTGCTCATGTTCCCTGAGTCTCAACAACTGTGACCATTTCACCTAGTTATTTGACAAGTTTTTCCCCAGCCCAAATCACCTCCTTCAATATTGTTCATCAACATAAATGCAGAGGTATGAAACAATGTCATTAGAATGAGTTTCCTATGTTTATCAGTATCAGAAACTGATCTCTTACTGACTGGGAAAATTGGTCATCTTTTGATATTTGCTCTAATTCATCAATACCTATGGGTTTGAAAACTTTCAAAAATTCTTGTGAGAACTTGAGATTTGCAGGGCTGGTGGCCAGTGTCAGGTTGCCCATGTCACCCTTTAAAATTTGATACCTCCCAGCCCACTGTAATTTCCTGTGAAATTACAAAGTCTGCACCACAGTCCATTTTCTCTAAGAGTAAACAACATGACTGTTTTGAACAACATCTTGGAGAAGCAGGTTCACTCCTACAGAGAACGTCTAGTTTCCTTAGTCAGGGAATATGGGGTGGAACTTGAAATCCCTTTAGTGAATATGAGAAATATTCACTTCTTATGCTCGACTATGTCTTACTACCTGCACTGGTATGCATAGCAGCTTCAGGATCCTTGCAGTACCAAGAAAGCTGTGCTTCTGCTGGACCCCTGTTCCTACTTTGACTTGTCTCCTGCATGTCCTTTGACTTGGCCAACTGGTGTCTCTCCATGAGTCACATAAGCATTCTCTTGACAGCCCTAAGATACCCAGGCTAACTACTGAGGTAGGACAGAAGTAAGGATAGGTAGAAAGGAGACAAGGAAAATTGCAATATTAAAATTGTACTTTTTAAGAAGAACTGAAACTTCAGGACACAAAAGCCATTCAAGTGCTGTTTTATTTTTCCTTCTTTCATAAAATTGCTAAGGGCTTTAAAGATGACAAGCCTGCAAAGTGGTCTTTGGGCCAGTGACTTTCACCTTTAATTTGAGCTCCCTATAATCAACTACAATATCAGGAAACTCACTGTTAAGAAGACAGGATATCTCAGCTTCAAATACATGTAAATGGTTTGCATTTTAACACAACCAACCAAACTGGGAAACTCTACAGTCAACAGAAAACACACTGTAGATAACCCATCTTAAGGACACCCCCAAGTCCCCATACATATACCCAGCTTGAGGCCACCATGACAATACACCCTCTCCCTCTTCAGGGTTCACACTATTTCTTAGAGTGCATACTTTCAAAATTTCGCCTCATAAATCCTCTCATGCCTCTTACCTACATGCCCTAAAAACATTCTTTTTCTGTGATGGAAGTCAGCAAACCTGCAACCTGTCCTATAGGTGAGGTGAAGCAGTGTTCTTTGTCTCTGCTTCAGCGACACCTGAGGACTCTGTCCAGTGAAAATGCAAGTTACCTCAGATGGCACCTAGAGTAGAATAAGTGTTGAGTAAGTACTACAGCAATAAACATGCAGATATAATAAGCATTATAAAAATCTTCATTACTGTTATTACATATAGAAAGAACTTCTTACACGATATAGTAAAATTCTAACAGAACAGTGAATCATTTGCTTAGACTCTCCTTTTGAAGACAGATTTTAACTTTATATACATTCTACTGTTAGATCATTTTGCTCAATGGTTAGTTAAACTCTGCCTCATTACCATTCTTCAAAGAAATCCTAGATTGCCCTTTGTATGTTTTTGGAGTAATTCTAAACTTTCTTCCCTACATTCATTTAACTTTAGTCATCTTTATCTCTTCCTCTTTATGTCTTTGATTCTTTTGTCTTTATTTATTGCGGGGTTCCTATTCCAAATTTTTAAATTTTGTGTATCTTCCTTTGATGCACACTCTAATCTCTTAATTCTTTTTATAAGATCTGTTATTCAGAACCTAACAGAATCTTCTGTTCTGACAGGCTGAGAACTATGGGATTTCCATCTTCTTAATTCTTTCCAGACACTATGCATGCTGAGATCAAACTCACTATGCACTGATCTCTTACCTATTGTCATTTGCCCATCTGTGACTAATCTAGAACTACTGTTTATACCTACCAATCTGAATATGCTTCCACTATGTGACCCTCCTACTGTGCACCAGTCCTGAGTTTGCACAGATGTATGTGAGTTCCTTAAGGAGAGAAGCAAGCCATTGTCCACCTGTAAACTCCTAGTACTCAGCACTATGTAAGATCTTTCCAGGTCATCATACACTCAATGAGTTCATGACAAATAAATGAATAGACAATTTCATTCATTTTTATGTCAATAATTTAGCCTATTTACCATTATTTTGCATATGCAACTCTTTTTGCTAGTCAGTATAGTATTTTATCACTTTATTATTTTTGGTTAGATCTGACATGGGTAGAATTGATTTAATCACATTCCACAGATCATTGCCAATGAGAGGCTTTTCATTTGTTTCTACCACATTTAGCATGGTGTACGGGACCCATTACTCCTGCCAATTGTAATTTGTATTTTCTGTGATTAGCTATGGCACACACCTTTCTATCATTTGCAGTTTTGTTAAGCAGAGTAAGAGGATTAAGAGACAAGAAACAACAACAAGGAGTACATGATATATTAAGTGCTGATTTGTAAGCTGCTGGGCTTTAAATGCTCTAAGAATTTGGCAGAGTTAAAGCTTGAGCATGTGAGGTACATAAGAAAAGAATAGGATCCCTGAGATTCAAGTTTAGTCAAGAAGGCTGGGTGGGATTTGGATAAGTAGAAAAGAAGAAATTTTAAGCAAAGGAAATAAATCCAAAGCAACCTGTACGTTTGCCAGATGAAGCTGGGTAGGATGCTTAAAGTGAAGCACAAGACATTTGTGTGAAGATTTGGAGTCAGGATTCCTTTTCCTTCTTACCATTTTATATCCAGGTAGGTGACGTGAAAGACATTGTCAACATGGACCTGACATGAATGACATGAATAAACTTCGTCTTAGAGCTTTCTTGTAGATATAATTTTGCAATTTTTGGATTTGTATTAGGGCAGTGGTGGAGGAGATAAGGGAAAATAAGAGAGAAAGAGAAAGAGAGAGAGAGAGAGACCACTGTGTGTCTCTCTGTTGCTTCTACTGCAGGTATATTCAGCATTTTAGGAGATCTTACTGCTCCTTTTTATCCTAATGCATGCTCCATCTTCTCATAGGCTTAACTACTTTTTACTTGCTAGCAATAAATTCACTCAGATGAATATCATCTATGATTCTTAAATCTAGGAATTCCATGTCTAAAGACTTTATTACCTTATACTGCTTCTGTATCAATCTTTTTCCCTGTTCTGTGTGCTGGTGCTAAACACCTTGGCCAGTCAGCTTCTATCAGCTCTAATGCTAATGCTATGAATTGTTGTTCACTTCACAATCACTGATAAAATGCAGAGAAGTAGGTTTGTTCCTATTTACCATAAACATTACTATCATATAATTCAATATTTTGCCTTACTACTTCCATTTTTTTGTCTTCACCCTCATTTCAATTTTCTCCTATTTTATGTTATAGTGAAACATCATATCCAGTCTGGGAACCATTAATCTGCAATAATTTTGTCAAAATAAGTATGTTAATTTAAATATAATATTTCACTTATAACTAAAATAAGAAAAAATTGGCAAAACAAGGGGCTAATGTTACATTTTGACTAACATTGAGTTTTAAAAATCTATTTTCTTTATTGCATTATATTTTCATTCTATCTCACTGTATAAATAGTTTGCAAAAGATTATTAAAGGTGTTAAAATGCTTCTGCATTGCATTTGTGTATATATATCTAAATATTTTAATGTACAAAAAGAGAAAGGGTAAGAAAAGGGTGGGCCTGTATGTTGCTTTCCAGCTAACCATAATCAGATTACTAAAGTCAAAGACCAAGAGCCTGACTTTAGTTCATTATTAACATGATAGTGACATGATTGAAGTGAATGAGTCACATCAATGTACCCAGGACCCTGTTGGAGATACTCGATAAAAATAAATAAACATAAATGATACAAAGTTTCAGAAAAAAGGAAAATATGGATGCTGTTGATTTCCTTCATCAAAAATGTCTATGTAGATTTTGGATATGCACATTCTATTCAGTCTTATCTAAGAGAAGGACAGATCTGAACTTTCAGAGAATATTCTGTTGGATATGAATAAAACACACATGAAAGAACAATTGCTGTAGTTTTAATTTGTCTCACAAAGTTCATCTGCTAGATGTTTCATCCCCAGTGCAATTGCTGAGGGTGGGACTTTTAAAAGGTAGTTAGTTTGTGAAGGTTCTGTCCTTATGAGTAGATTAATGTTCATGGTCTGGGCGTGAGCATTCCTAGTAAAAATATGAGTTTGTCTTTTTCCCTCCCTCACACGCATACGTGTCCTCTTGCCTTCCACCCATGATGATGCAGGAAGAAGGCTTTCACCAAATGTAGCTTTTTCAACTTTGGACTTCCCTGCACTGTAAGAAGAAAATGTTTGTTCTTTATAAATTACAGTTTCAGGTATTCGGTTATAACAGCACAAAGTAGAGTAGTACAATATTCCTAATGTCTATAACTTTTCTTAGCATCTTCTCTCAATATTTGGAACTATTCAAAACACCCCTCAATAATTTTATTGTTTCAAAGTACTGTGCATCCTTCTGTTCCACTACAGAACTGTAATTACAGAATATGTTAAACTGTATGTCTCAGCCACTTTCTCATCTGTGATACAATGCCCAACACCTACTACTTAAAGGAGGAGAGGTTTACTTTGGAAGAGATGTATTTTGGCTCACATTCTAGTCCAAAGTCAGCTGGCCACGAGGCAGAATGGCGTGGCAGGGGACTGCTGCTCCCAGGACTGCGAGTGGGAAGCAGAGAATGAAGAGAGGAACCAGCAAGGGAGGCACTGTATACTCTTTCTAGTTAACACCTCACCCCTAACACACACACACACACACACACACACACACACGGATGCACCCCTTCTGAACAAGCCCCACACCCTAACAGCACATTTAGTTAAAGTGTCTTCATAATCCAATCACCTTCCAAAAGCCCTGTTTTTTAGTATATCCAGCTGTAAATCATAGCACTGTATTTTACGAATTCCTTGCCATTGGAGTGAGGACAATCTCAGGTTCCACCAATCAGATATTCCTCCACAGAACAGATTAGTACTTGAGTTCTATGGGGAAAGTGGCAGTGTGCAGAGAACCTGCTTTGCTAGGGTGAATGAAAGCAGACTTGTGGTATAGGAGACGGCTTTGATAGAGCCTTCCTGAGTCAGGAACTACTTGACACAGCAGAGGAAACAGTGCCCACTGTAATCCGAATCCCTCCGCTTACAGTCTAGTTATTTCTCCTGAATGATAGAAAGTGAAATCTTTTGTCTGTAACACGACCCTTATTCATTCTAAGCTTCTACCACACATCCATCACACATTAGTTTGTCTAAAACAATCTTAAGTGTTTTAATTCCTTTGAGATTTAATTCGTGTTCTCTACTAGACATAAAAATATATAAACATTGACTCAATGCCATCAGAACTTATGGTGAAACATAAAATAAATCATATTTAGGTGCATAAAATAGTGTTCAAATTTCAAACTAAAAAATTTAAACAAAAATATTTAAAGCTACTATTTTACATCTATTACATTATCATTACAACTTAATCTCCACATTTAAAGATTTAAAATATCACCATTCTCCATAAGCAAAAATTATTCCATGCACAAGTGGTCACTGTTATATGAGATAATGAGATTATAATAAAGCAATCTATGAATAAAGCAAAAATCATTTAGGGAGCCCTATTGTACAACAAACTTGGCTAGATACAAAGATATCCAATGCATAGCCCACTTTACGTTCCAGCTGGAAGATTCTAGACATACAAAACCTCAGCAGGAGAGATAATTAACGTACTGGGAGAGATGAGTCAGGTTCTGTGGCTAACAGTATTGTAAATTTCATGCTTTGAGAATAATATTCTGAATTTCAACATTGACATTTTTAAATTGAGAGAGATATGGGATAATATTTGAAAAACTCTTGTAACTTCTAAAATGGCTTTTCCCCAATCCACTCATCTGCAAATACTTCAAAAAGCTATCCTAGCTCAATCTAATTTTTGAGCCAGCATTGGCCTCAGAAATGAACATTATGGCATCTTCATGAAGACACAGCGGGGAGTGAGATTGTCTTGATTGCCACTGGCCCTGTACTTGGTGTATATAGAGCAAGCTTCAGCCATCTGTTTGTTTCCAAGCCGCAGTTTTCCTCTAAGCATCATTGTATTCACTTTGGATTCCCAATCAACATCTCATTATCATCCCCTGGGAGCTGGACCCTATCACCTCAGTTTCCAGCCATGGATGTGACCCTCTGCCAAAGGACCATCTGGAACCACTATGCTGCCACCCACCTGATTGTCATTATTGCCTCTGCCTGAAGCCTCCTGCTACGTATCCCAGCAGGCAAAGCTGGACTGTCTCAGACATGGACATTGACCTAAATCAAGCCTGAAATAATGACACCTCTTGGAACATCAGAATGGAGCATGCGAGTTGCACCTCTCAAGGGCCAATCCTATTAAATCATCAATATTTATTAAGTTCTTCCTATGTGCTAAGCACTGTTCTAAATACTTTTGTATATTATTTCACATAATCTTAATGATGACTCATGAATTAGCTACTATAATAATTGACCTTTTTAAAAAATATATAAAGGAAATGCCAGTGTTTCAGAGCTCAAAGTGGTGAGCCAGGTTTTAAGCCTAAGCACAAACTCTTAATGAACCAGCCATTAACATTTACTCATCTCCTTCCTTGTGGACGCATCTTTAGCCTTGTTCTTCCCCATAAGCTGGTGGCAGAGACTTTAGAATTCGCTGCCTACTAAGAAATATATTAATTATCATTAGAACAGAAATAAGCAAAGCAAAAACATGTATTTAATACAATACAAATAATTTCCTTTATTTCAAACTATTTATATTGAAAAATTTCAATCAAGTGTATTCTTCAGAAAAAAAAAAGTTTTACACTTTTACTCTTTGAAGTATGGGAATACCTTGAACAAACTTGTTTTGAAAAGTTTTGAACCACACCAAAAGTATCCGAAGTATTAAGCAGAATGATTAATATAATGTGAAATTTTCTGTTCTCTGAGTAAATGAAGTGGATGAGCTTTGAGTGAAGGTCTAGGGGTTATCTCATGAGAGTCTGTGATTTCAGGAATTTTAAGTGTGCTAATTATTCAGAGATCAGCCTGACTAGTTTCTAGAGCTTTGGTTCTGTTTTCCAGAATGAGGTGCTGCATATACAAGAGAGGCATCAGAGGCCAGCACCAAGTGAGTCCCTTGAAGGAAATGCTAGCTGGGTTTGGGTGGAGTAAAGTATTTCTTTACTGTCTTTCTTCTCTTTTCCTCTGCAGATCCCTCTCTTGTAATCCACTTACACGTGCAACTCTCTTTGGAAAACAGTCTAATATTTATCAATCATTAAAAATTCAATTAATCTTCTAAGATCCCAAGTAAACAACTATATTGGGAAAATATTTCCATGGAAAGAACACAGTGACTGTGAACAGAATCGGACAGGAACAAAGCTTTACTTTCATTAAAAAAATTCGTTGTGCACTGTGTGTTTCTTCTACAATGTTTTCTTCTGTCTTTTGTCTCCTGAATGACTCTGCTGCATCAGGTGCTATGGCGTCACTCTTCTGTATACCACATGGAACTACGGGTGCCCGGTGCAGTGGGTGGCAGCATTCTGTAAACCTGTGGGCCTACCTTAGTCTAATTAGAGAAGCACATGATGTCTGTAAGGGCTTGTAAGGCAGAAGAAGATGAAATTTTAACTTGCATTTGGAGGCTAATATCCCAGCTAGTAATTATGTATGATTGCCTTAAGAGCTCCTCCTTTTCATATTGCTCTCTTAATATATAAATATGAGTTGCCAAAGAGGATAGGCAGCCTAGTGTTTAAATTATTATCTTTCTATTTTGTACAAAAATGGAAAATTTAAAAAATATGTTGTATTTAAGATATAGCAATGCCAAAGTCTTGCTACAGCCCCTGTGGTATTGGGATAATCACTGGAATCTTGATAGATGGACAGAATGATCCAGAAGACCCAGCAGGCATGGGTCAGGACTTTTGTAGGCACCTGTGGACATGATGTGAGCCAGATCATTCCACTCGGGAAAATTTAATTTGGGTACAAGTATTAGCTAACAAGTCCAAATCATGTTGATGATCCAAACGTAAAACATGATGAAGTAGGAAGAAGAAAAATGTAGAGTAACTGGTGACAGGGAGGTGGTGTGGATCTTGAGGGTTAAACAAGAACAGTAAGAGTTTCAAGCTTCTAAAAACAGAGAATCCAACTACCAGGGATTATCAAAAACAATGTTAAATGTCTACATTAAAAATATTTTAAAATTATAATGAAAGATAAATTGCCCTTAGTCCACCTCAAAATATACCCCCTCGCTTCACTTCAGACCCTCTTATCCCATCATGCTTGCCATTTTCTGAAGTCCACTTTCCTTAGTGGCTTTTTTTAGCTGCCTTAGTGTCCTGAATTGTTTCAACACATTTAGGGACATTTTGTGTCATACAAAATGTTACGATATTTGTTTCTTCATCCACCTTATCTGGCGTGCTACATCTTCTGGCTATTCCTCAAAGTCTAGATGATAATGCGAGGTAAAGTCTTTTCATTGATTTAGGATACTGAGGCAGCCAGACAGGGGGAATAAAGACACAAAAGAAATTTCCAGAATTGCTTCAGAAAGTGCCAAGAATGATGGGGTAAATGTATCCAAAGCAAGTGGAAATATTTTGAGGGGAAATAATGACAATGTGTCTTTTACTGCAATGAAAAAATTAAACATTTACTGGATTTAAACATATTTAGACATATTCATATAGGAGAGCTTTGCAGAAAAATAATGGTTTCTGGGAAAATTTAAATTTTGATGTATCCCCTCTTTTCACACTACCTTGGGAATTACATAATTCCCACCCTAGAAATTACATAGTTCCCTTTGCTCTCCCAGCCCCTCCCACATTTACAGTGATGATCCTTATCTGCCACCCCAATCCCACACCTGCGCATGAGTAGTATGTTTGTGATCTTCAGTTTATATATGCTGAGCTCTATCCTCACTCCTGGAGTAGGGTATATGCTCAAAGAATCAGTTAATGAAAGGGAAACAGAAGTTCTAAGATCCAAACTGTTTTCATTTCTTGTGAGTCAGTGAGGGTTTGTCTCTTTCTTAATCATCCTGGGTCTTAAATGGCCTCAGAATCTGGGGTAAGATCAAAACTACAGATGTTAATAACCATCCTCAATGTAAAATGTCAGGAGTCCACATAAAATATACAAGAGATGTTTGTTTGTTTGTTTGGTTATTTATTTATTTATTGAGACAAGGTCTCACTCTGTAGTTCAGGCTGGTTTAGAGCTCACTGTACACTCCTGCTTGTCTGGAACCCACGAGGATCTTCTATCCTAAGCCTCCTGAGTGCCGAGATTACGGACCTGCCACCGCGTCTGGGAGAGAGAGATGTTTAGACATTCCTAAACTTTAGGATGGAAAGTTATCTGGATTAAAAGAAATGGACTTTGATACTAAACCCTCAATAAACATTTGCCCCATAAATGACTGACCCTTCTCAAGGGGCTTGATCACTGAACTCCTTAGAGGACACCCCAACAGCCCCCTGAAAAACAAACCGGATGTGGAGAAGTGGGAAGGAAGATATGGGGCAGTGTTGTGCAGGGTCAAGCCACACTTAGCAAACTCTTACGGCATAGCATTTAGTGCAAATGGTCTCTGTATTGAGAGGTATATGGCCACTCAGACAAATTCACCTGTGCTTACTTCTCCAGAAACTTCCTATCATTTTATCTTGGACCTTAATTCTGAATCTATGCTCTTTGTCCATACTGTGAAATGGCAGCAAGCCACTATTGTCCTATTAAATTCCGCTTAAGAGTGAGGACTTTTACATCCACGGCTGGGGAATCTAAATAAAACATGAACTAAACGTAAAGAAATATGGCCCATTCTCTTCCACGTTTTTCACTAAGTAATTATTTTGACTAATGATGTTAAACTTATTGATGATAAAGAACCTGAAAGTAGATCTTTTGATGCTAACAATACAGAGGTGTGTTTCTCAGTAAACCTTGCTCAAGCTCGTGCTGTCTTTCAGCAGCCCACTCAAACAAAACTTTTTCCATCGAGCCATTAGCTGTAACTCCAGCTGAAGAAGACCATTTTCTCCACCCGATACTGTGACACTTTTTGTGCAACACAGAGTTCATTCTGACGATCACTCAGGAGCAGAACTTGACTACTAGGAAACAATGAACATCATAAGAAAACAACAATGAACATCATAAGAAAACAACATGTAGAGATACATAACTTACAAAAGACTTAAAAGAACAACAGAGGGCTGGTGAGATGGCTCAGTGGCGTAAGCGCCTGCCTTGCAAGCGCAAGGGCCTGAGTTCAACTCCCGGAACCCACATACGAAAAAGGGGCCGGTGATATCGCTCAGCGGCATGGGCGCCTGCTGGCGTGCGAGGTCCTGAGGTCGACCCCCGGTACCCACACACACACAAAAAAAGAATAACAGAAAAAATTTTTTTCTTTTTCATTTAAAAAAAATTTTTGGGGGGGATGCTAGGGATTTAAACCAGGGCATGCACAATGACCTACAGCGCTTTATTTTATTTTGCTTTTTTGAGACAGGGTCTCACTAAGTCACTACCTTGCTCAAGCTGGGCTCAAATTTTCAGTTCTCCTGCCTCTGTCTCCCAGAGTGCTGCAATTACAGGTGTGTGTGTGTGTGTGTGTGTGTCCCCACACCCAGTTTAAAAACAGAGTCTAACTCACTCTGTGTTTGCAACGTGTGTTGCTTTCCACAATGCTTTGATACGAATGAAGAATCCATTTTTGTAAAGAGAGACAGTTCTAATCTCCTGATCTAGGTACGCTTTCCTACAAGTTTTGTTGACACATTTGCCTCTGAGAAGTCTGCAAACAAAAGCAAAAACCGACAAAGAGCATATGCTAAATATATCATTTTTGTGTCTGAATATTCACTATTTGAGAGACAAGAAACTGTTCAGTCTGATCTGGAGTGTGATTACACTGTAGTCTAAATTGAAGTGTCTGCGGAAATGGATTGGGTAAGCTCCTTGGTTGTCAGTCATATCACTTATTGCTTACGGAGTGAGACTAGGGCACTCATGAGAAACTGTAGAGAGCATTCCCCTAGACAAATGGGTGTTCCTTTCCTATGAGAAGGCCCTCACTGTCAGCAACCACTGAGGGAGGAGAGCACGGAGTTCTCTTCAGTACTGCCAGTGCCACACTGTGCCTTCTCAGGGAGACTTTCCAGAGAGTGTGGCAAAGCTCAGATCCTGGAACCTGTATTCTTCTCACAGCCAAACAGCAAACCTATCTGAAATACTCACACTGGAGGTGGGAGAGGTTTGGTACTTGACATGACAATACAATTAGAGAGAGGGTATGAACATGTAAAACTTGAAATAGTGGAAGATTCAAGTAGGAGTTGAAGACAACCAACATAAAGCAAAGTAAGCATTTTTTGCAGCAAAGAGTGTTGTGCAGACGAATAATTCCTCTGAGAAATGACGTTTCAGAAATTGATCCTCCTCACTTACCAAAAACAACTTAAATCTATCTAGGAGTTTTAGTAAAGGTTGTAAGACATAATTAGATTTGTGCTCACAGCAGTAGGTGGAAGATTCTTTTTCCTTCTTCTTTGTCATCTGTATTGATCAAGGTTCTCTGGAGAAACAGAACCAATGGGTGGGATGGATGAGAAGGTAGATCAAAAGATAGAGTCCAAGATAAATAGATGAAAATGTGGATAACTAGAAGATTTTTAAGAAATTAGCTCATGTGCCTGAGGGTCATAACGAGTCTGAAATTAGTAGGGAAATGTTTTTGTTTTACAGTTTTGGGGCAGAATTCCTTCTCTTCTTCTTTGGGAAATAGCATTTTTGCTTTTAGGATATTCAAATGATGAAATTACCACCCACATTATCATTTAATCTTTGCTTGAAGCCAACTTATCGTCATTGGTAGTGGCATCTACAAAATATCTCCACTGTGATATCTTGGCCAGTTTTTAACTAAACTATTGGGTACTAAAATTTAAACATGCTGACATGTAGAATTATCCATAGAGGAATTTTATAAGATTCATACACTTACACACACAGGCATGCACACACACACAGACAAAAATTGTGAGGTGGCTTATGAAGCCATGCAAGTTTCTCAAAATGTATTTCTGCTCTAACCGCCCCTGGTTTTTCCTTCTTCACATTGTTCTTAACACTGCTATTGTTTATTATTGTTAAATATTCACAAATCACTTTCACATTTTATTATGTTACTTGCCTTCCCAACATGTTTCACGAATTCCTTATTCTTTTTTCGATAACATAGGTACCCCTTAATTTCAGCCCATCCTGTCTCTCAGTGTTAATTAGCTGATATCCTTGCAAACCAACTTCAGTTGCTCCCACTCCTGCATCTTTCTGACCTAGGCTTTTTCTTGCTTTCCTTCTTTGGGTTTATCCCCTAATAAAATCTTCATTTTCTTTTCAGCTATTGCAATTTTTACCATAGACTCATGACTTCCTCGGCATAGGCTTGTTACCTTCTGAGGCCTTGTGAAATGCTTTTTTGACTAACTTTACAGAGTCGAGCATCTCCTGACTTGTATATGATTATCCATATGTGTGTACATTTCCTCATTTTTTGAGTTGTAAGAACTATGACACTTGAGCAGTTTCAGTTTTTCATTGTATCTCACTCAGGGAACACTATGTTGTAGATATTCAGGGTGGAGTTTTAGAATAAATTTTAAAAGATGAAAGAATAGAAGGAAGGGAGAGAAAAAAATCGGATCAACAATTCAATAGAGAGACCAAATACAAAGTGATGCAATTTCAGAATTTTAAAGTGAGAAAGTTCAGTAGTGATCATTTGGGATTGTTTGCTCGTTTAAGAAGACAGAAAAAATAAGCCCTGGAGGGTTTAAATGAGTGGTCTAGAAAGAAGAAAAATGATTTGAGTGAAGTTGGCAGAGGTAGAATATTCATGGCTCAGAGTTCTGCTATGATGCCATGTTGCCAGCAAATATGTGATAAATGCCAATGGGTCATTACATAATTTCTCTAATAACTTCCAAATGTGTAGGTGCTTCATCATTTCCTTCTTTGTGTCTAGGTTTGGCCTGCTGACTTGCTTTGTTCAGTGTGGTAGAAGAGAAAGTGACGTACCAGAAACTACTGCGGTTCATTTTCTTTTTACTGACAGATGTCTCTCAGTGTTTCAGACTATGGAGGCTCTGTAGGTTTGCCTGCAAGTGTCACATAGACAAGAGCCTTAAGCTGCCATAGTCACAGGGCACGTGCAAAGACCAAGAAATAAACGTTTTGTTTTCACTTATCAGGGGCTTAAATGTCCCTGTTACTGCAGTGTAATACTCTCTGTGTATTCCCATGGTCTTCCCTTTCTGGAGAAACATCCTTGGTTTCTCTTTCTGTGTTCAAGTTTCCTTTTCTTAAGAGGATATAAGTCAGATTGGGTTAAGATCCATTTTAAAGACATAGTTTTAAGTTAATTACCTTCATGAAGGCCCTATCTTTCTCCAAATATAATGACTTTCTGAGGTACTGAGGTTTTAGGAACACAACATATGAAGTTTCTAGGAACAGAATTGAGGTCATAACAGTGAGCAAATATCATAATTAAAGGGTTGAGAAACATATCAGCTATTGAAGACAACAGAAACTAAATTGGCTTGATTGCTTGTCCCTAGCTTACATCACAAAGCAGAGCAAGATGTGGGAAATTTTCATTTGATTTATAGGATTAGTTTTAGTACTACTACTTTCCCATCTCCATTTTAGTAAGGGCAAGAATCAAGCAAAGGTAGTTACCACCACCAGATATTTGTTACCTCTCCCACACTTTCTAGCCTCCCTTATTTCTAGCTGACAAGATCTCAGCAAAAAAACCATAAATGAAAATGATAAATATTCCTTCCAGCCCAAACCATTTAAAAATCTTAGACAGCCCTGAACCTTTCCCTCTCCTTGTGACTGTGGAGTCTGTGTATTGAAATGGCAGGAAAAAAATTACAAAAGTTGAGTGGCTTGCTAGGTCATCACATGGAGGATGACTTCTTCGTGGAGTTTTTGGACTTACAGCGGGTTTGCATGAGCAAGAATTCTCTTTAATGTTTTGAACCCCTGAGACCTGGGATTGTTACTGCAGCATATGCCTATCATTTCCTTACCCAAAAACGGAGCATGGGTTGCATGTGCAATGACTTTTAATGACAGTGAGCAACAGAAATAACATGGGGGCTCTGAACCTTCATGAGAATGAACTCATTTTATTTTTATACTTCCTTTCTTTATTTAGCATAGAAAGATTAAAAAAAAAACTTTACTTCACCTGTTTCAATATTTTACCTAAAGCTGGCTGCAGATACCAACCTAACAAAACCATCTTTTCTCCCTGGACAATTTGCACTTCAGAAAAGCATTTGGAGCTAAGTTTTCATAAGGTAGAAAGTAATTTAATTTTGAAAAGGTAGAGCCAACCACACATGAATAAATGCATATCCATTGCATATTAATAATGCAATACAATAATCTACCCTTCTCACTTTTAGAAGTCTCCTCTGAGCCCTTTCACAATGTTAAGATGTCTCCAAGCTCCAGGCCAACTCAGACTTTTTTCTTCCTTGTTTCTACAAAGTGTTCAGGAGAGTTACAAGCAAGGTCCAGAAAATCCATTTGAAATGGACCACTGACAGACAAAGTTTTCTGAGACTAGAAAATAGTGAACAAAAATATATGCTGCTATGACATAACTGAAATAGATAAACTATGTATTTTATTGTAAATAAGGAAAACCATGGGGAGAATATGATTACTATTTTTTTATTATTTCCTCATGTGAAATATAAATGAATGTGGTGAAGAAAGTACAAAATAATATGAGTTTATTTTTGGTATTGAACCGGGAGCCACCCCATATTCGTGAGAATACAAGCAAAGGAGAAATGGCTGTATGCTAGGTGTAATGCAGCAGAAATTTCCGTATTTGAAACTATATGTTGGATTTAATGACTGCGCTGACCTCTGTAAACTATAGAATCCATTCTTCATGCCTTTGACACACACATGACAAGTATTGGATTCAGCAATGTATTTATTTATTTATTTATTTATTTATTTTTTGTGGGTACTGGGGGCCGACCTTAGGACCTCGTGTGCCAGCAGGCGCCCGTGATGCTGAGCAATATCACCAGCCTGTTTTTTCCATATGTGGGTTCGGGGAGTTGAACTCGGGCCCTCACGCTTGCTGGGCAGACGCTTACGCCACTGAGCCATCTCACCGGCCTTCAGCAATGTATTTATGAAGGTGAAGTAAGTGACAGTCTCTTGCCCTCACATGCCTGAAATAGCTCACATTCTAGGAGGGGAGACAGAGAAGCGAGCATATATTCTATAGTGGAAGACAGAAAAGTACATATATTGTTGCACAAAGACAGAGCTACCAATTCTCTAGGGATTTGCTGGAAGGTATTGTTGAGAGGGTGATTCCTAGTCTTAGACTTTTAAGAAAAGCAAAGTCAAGGACAGACCTTATAGGCCAAGAACATACAATGAAACGAGATATAAAAAGTATGTGTTTTCTATGTTCTGACCAGAGAAATGTAAGAAATGCTATAGAGCAAGACCCCTGTCCTGGTGAGAGATGTGGTTCAGAAGGTAGAGAAGCTAGGATATGATTTTATTCTGTGAGCAATGGGAATCCATGGGGAGAAGGTGAAGCCTATTAAAAGCTCAACCAAAAGTACAAACAATTATACAATCTGATTTACTCTTAGAATTCCATGATCACACAAAAAATGGAATATTACTTCCAGTGTGGCAGTTTATATCATAAGAATATTTATGTCTTTGCTGAATAATAATATTTATATTTAGTTCTGAAGAGCTTTATTTTTGTTCATTTTTATCATTCCAAAGACATTTGAATGTGTTTTGGAAAAGAATTTTATTCTGTCTGTGTTGATATTTATAATAGTGCCTATCATAAATGCTTGCCTATAAGAGATGTGGGATAATTCTAATATTCTGTGCACTAGGTCTTATGGAGATCTCCCTATTTTTGGGGCAGAATGCCAGAAGAGAGTTATAAAACTTCCTTACCAAAATCCGAGGATATAATTTGTATTCAATGAGCTGTAATTTAAGATGGAATACCTGAGCTCAAGATCATTCACACCATTTACTAGCTTCATTACTTAACAAATCCAAGCTTCATTTACCTCCTTTGTGAAATGAGTACAATAACTGTAATATTTACCTCAGAAGGCTTTTGTAAATCTCAGGGATGAAGATAAAAGTGACAGGTTAGAAAGAATTGTGAAATCCATTAAATCTTCTAGCAATATTTATTATGATTATGATACCAATAATGAAAATATTGACAATGAATTATCAAGTAATCAGATATATAAAAATGATCTCCACTCTCATATATTCTCCTATAAGGACATACAACGTAAGAAAATCCTTCTTCATCATGTTGGGTCCAGGGAAACCTCTGTCTAAACAGTGAACTGAGTTTGTGGTTCTTCTTTGCAATATAACTTCCATTTAAAAAAAATCACTTTGCATGTTGAAGAAGACTGAATGGGGAGTCGTGATTGAAACTATTCTGGTTTCCTCGCTAATCATTTTCTTGGTGTTTACAATCGTGAGATGGATAGTGATATAGTTTTGGCTTCCTATTCACTATTAATTTTCTGGTCAAATTAAAGGAAATGAAGATCTACCACCATATTTATGCAAAAGAATATGCTACTCTCATAGATGTCCTACTGCTTGATACAACATAAAATTCATTTGATGATTTCTTTGAACATACGTAGGTCAAGAAAGTTGAAGTTAGGCAACTCACAGTTACGGCCAATAACAACATCCGCTGCATCCACAGATTACTCTAACCTGCACTGTGCTCACAGAGAATGCATAGAAATGGTCTTCCCAGTCACCAGCACAGTAGAAGCAAGGTAACTGCAGCTGCATGGCACACAAAGAAGACAGGGAATGAAATGTCAACGGCGATGGTAACACCTTTCTAATATATGCCCTTCACTTATTGAGACAGTAACCAGGCTATTCTTGAAAGAAGTATGATTTGTTTATAAACCAGGTATATACTTTCAGCTCCTTAGAAGAAGAGAAAATGACTTCCTCACATTTTCCTCCATTCACATTGTGTAAAAATATAATTCTTATAGCTCTATGAGTAAACTCTTACTTATTCATTCATTGACAGCTAATTTCAGGGCACCTACTGTGTGACAATTGCATATGAAAGTGAGGCTAATCAAGTTGCCTTTGCTCTCAAGCACAGTTCAATTTAGTAGGGCAAGAGAGTCATGTAAATAAAAGGAGGGGAATGAAACATTATGGGTGTTATGATACAAATACATGTAGCGTTCATAGGGAGACACAAAAGGGAATGTTTTATTCTGCCTGGAGAGGTACAAAAGACATTATGAATGAGGTGATGTTTGATATGGTTCTTAATATATGAGTGATTTAACAGGCATAAAATGGGGCAAAAACTTCCTTAGACAAAGAGAATTGGAAAATACAAGTATATCAGTGTAGCAAGGGTCAGAGGATAAGATGATCAATTTACTGAGTAATGGTCTATCATTAGAAATGAGTTATCTGTTATGATACATCCAGTCAAATATCCAGATACGAGTCTCAACATTCAAGAGTGGGGTCAGGGTTGTGTATCATAATGGTCCACCTCTGATGGGTCATTGAGGACAGACATCAGTCTCTCAGAATGCAGGCTTCTTACCTGGTTCTGTAACTGAAGAAGAACAGCACCTTAGTTATTTCATCTTTAGACATGGCTCTGCCCTTACGACTTGGTGGACTTAGAGATTTCGATTCTGCACTGGTAAGATTTTATCCTGCCATAAGGCAGCTGCCTCTGTTTAGCCGTTGTCTCAAACATTGTGCTCAGGTACATAAAATCATCTTTACTAAAACAGAAATGGGAGAACACATGGCATTCTTTTAGGAACATTGGAGGGCAGCACCACATGGTATTTCAGGACAGAGTCTGCACCAACAGGCAGCTCGTATACAAGTCCTAGGTGTGAGGTCAAGGGTTAGTCCCTGTACTCTCCTATGGTTTATTTTCTTTATGTATAAAAGGGGAATTGCAATAGTGTCTGCCTTATTGAGTTACTGTGGGACATATAACATGCAATAAAAATTATTTTCTGTCATTATGATCATTATTGTTAGGTAAAAGTGCTGAAATATTTTCTGTAGAACCCAGATGAACAGGTTCATGCCATTTTTTTATGGAAACCTACATATGCCACCCCACCCAGTCATTTCAACCGAAGTATCAGGAATACACATGAGACTTTAACTTGGACTTTCCTGAATGGCTAGTTAGGGTTTTATGTAAATATTTAATGTCCGTGCACATAGAGGAAAAACAAATGACCTACATTAAATGTTGGTCAAAGTCCTTTTTTTATGATTTTACAAAAAAAAAATAGCCTCTCAATGGCATTAAATTTCTTAAAGTCCACATACAAAAATAGTAACCTCTCTCCCATAAGTAAATAAAAAGTCCCAGTATGGAAATGCATTAGCTAAAATAAGTATTTGATCCTTTCAACCAAAGCCCATTTTCTTCTTCCACCCAGAAAGCCTTGAAGTATGAGTATTACACTGCTTGCAGATTTCTATGTAGGCAGGGGATAAATAGTCTGCCTCTGTAATTAATAACTATTAAAGCCATTTGAGTGATCATATCTTTGGGCTCCTGAAATCTCTTCTGTGCAGGTATGCATTAATGGAATCCATTAAATTCATATATTTCAACAGATAGTAATTTACGATCTTTTATAAGATCTGTCAGGAGCCGTAGCAGGAGATACAGGACCGTGTCAGGGCATTACAGAGCAAACTGGCTCCCTCCATCAGAAAGGACTCACCTTTGCGTACTAAATATGAATGTCATCGCGATGAGCAGCCTCTTCAGGTACACTGTATGATATTCGCTGTCTGGGAATATATAAAATAAGCTTTCCATTACTGCACAAACCCTGAACAGGGCTGAAAAATTTCAGAGACACTGAAGGAAAAGTGTGTGGGAGTGCTAACCACCTTATATTTGCCATAAAAAGAAAGAGAAATTGAGAATATATCAAGGTTCCGGGAAGGTAATGAATTTTCCCAGGGGTAAGTCACCCTTCTGAAGCCAACTACATGTGCAGGTTCTCTTAGTGGGGCAGGCTCCCCATTCTGTTTAATCTTTGAAAAAGAGATGTCTGCCATGTGCCACCTGCTGGCTTGGCCCAAAGAGCAGTACTGTCCTTTCAGAGTCAGTGTGTCCCTCCAGCAGGGCCAGGTTTCTGACTGGGCAAAGTCATCAGTCCCCTTCCTGTGGGGACTTGCAGGTGATAGAGTCACATTTAGGAAGTGAAACATTTCTTGAGGGGTTTTCACTATTAATTGAAAACTAAAAGGAAATCCAAGATACCTAGTAAAAATATGATGTCATTAACAACTGACAAGTAGAAAGTTGTGAATACAGACGAGTTAGAAGTCATGAGGAGACACCAGGGGCCAACTGATGAAAACAGATTGCAAAAGTTAGTAGGCAACAACCATAAGTATTTTAAAGCCCCTTTCATATTTTACAAAATCAGCATAAGTACTTTTCAATGATTTTGGAAGAGAAAAAAGGGTCAAAGCCCACATGATTGCAATGAATAGTCTACTTATGGAATGATTCTTTTACCCTTGAAAGAATTCTCAAAACAATAAGCTGAAGTTGGCAAGCCCCATTTCCAAGGAGATAAGTGGGCCCTATCCTGTTCAAAAACTAATTTCTGTCTCTAGTTCATGTCTAATTCATTAGATGGGATGCTGTCACAGAATGAAAAGGCAACTTTATGGAGAACTTCTCAAAGGTAAAAAACTAGACTGAAAGCAAAATGAGTCATATTTCTAGGAAACTGATTTAACTTGAAATTCTGGTGGAGTCGAAACCAAAAGAGCAGAACCACCCAGTAGAAGAATTTTTGAGTGCGATATAATCTCTTAGGTAATGGTTAAACCCAGAGTGGACATGGCAGTAGCAAATACACTCTAAGGAACAATTTTGGCGGAAGGAACAAGCTTGCCTTATGGCCTTAATGGATCATCCCTTTATGTGCTGTGATATGAGAGCTGATGAGGTCCTGCCGGAGGCAGCAGAACTGTCTCAACACAGATTGTCTCTCCATCCACAGGGGGAAACACTTTACTGGGAGATTTAAAATGAAATTTAGAATTACAGGGAAGCACCTAGGAAACGGATATTTTTTTTCTTCAGTGAACTCTTAAGAGGGCTTGTCAGTAAAGTTCAAGCAAGCAGGTGTGCTGAAAATTGCTTTAAAACCAAAGAGACAGTAGGAGGCATGCATATGCCAGAAATCATAGCCCCCATGTGAGAGACAAGCCCATTTTTCAGCAGGAACAGCTGTTGGTGCATCTGCAGACAGGTTGTTGTCAGGAGTGTTGAGCAGAGAAAATTCAGGGGAAAGGCACTCAGGAGAAAGGAAGAGGCGTGAGGTCTCTAGTGTATGAGATTTAGCAGATAATCTCGGGTGATGGGCCGAGTCCTAGGCTGACATTGCTAGAATTCCGAATTGCATCGTAGATTGGGAGGCTGGAAGAAAGTGGCGCTGAGTCTTTAGACTGGAGTTTGTTAAATCCTGAGCAATAAAAATTGCAGTTCTCTCTAATGAAACTTCCAGGGAAGACTATTAGTATTAAAGAGGGAGACTCTCCCCACAAAATAATGCTAAATCACAGTCACAAATAATTCCTAGTCCAGATCAGCACAAGGCAGAACATGATTGCACTTTTTAAATTAAATTCACTCTTATTGCTTCAGCAATTGCCCTTTTCTGAAATTAATAGGAATTCCACATGTGAGCCAAAGGACCAAGAGTGGCCACATTGTATTAGAGAGCACAGAGGTGCAGGTGAGAGTGGTAGGTCGGCAGCCTGAGTTAGGGGTAGCATTTGTGTCAAGGGATGGGTGCACCGAAATGACCAAGACTCTATCAAATCAAAATTCACAAAACCGTTGTATATTTGAAGGCTCAAAATAACATCCTGCTTTTTACCGTAGGGAAATGAAGCTATTTTAATGTCTCACTGAGCATCATAAAATTATATCCTTAGCAGGATCCATAACTGGTAGCACATTACTGATCACCAGGTAGATGCTCACTTCTAAATTTTGCTTACTTATTTTTTTTTTTGTGGGTACCGGGGGTCGACCTCAGGACCTCGCACACAAGCAGGTGCCCATGCCGCTGAGCGATATCAGCGGCCCTTTATTCGTATGTGGGTTCTGGGAGTCGAACTCAGGACGTCGCGCTTGCCAGGCAGGAGCTTATGCCGCTGAGCTATCTCACCGGCCTCCTCACTTCTAAATTTTAAAATTTTATGATAATATTCAAAATAAGTCTATGGGACTCTATTAATAGTAGCCATCTTTATTCCTTAAGCTTCAGTGGGAATCATTTATTCAATTTTAATAAGTTAATTACTTATTTATGAATTTAGCAAATATTTGTTGAGCCTACCAACTATGTACCAGGTGATTATTTTTTTGGATACAGAGATTAACAGCACTTGGTTCCCACCTTCAAGGAGTCCACTTTAGGATCAATGAAAAAGAAAACAAAACGAGTAATCAAAATACAGAAGAGAAGTCAGTATAGGATCCATACACATAAAATACTAACATGGAGCCTCGACCCCTACATGGAGATCGGGACTAGAAATGCTCCCAGAAGGAGGGATGCTAGCCCTGACCTTCAGGAAATGGGTGAAGGTCAACTGAGAGGACAGGGTCTGACAGAGTATTCTCAATGGCAACAAGAACAGGAGCAGAAAACATGAACGATTAGAGAGCTGCATATAGATCAAGGGAAGGAAAAAAAAAAAGAAGTGGAAACTCATAGATTGAGTACAGCTTGAAGAAACTGGTTGCAGCTAGCAACTGAAGTAGGTCATGGTGAAGCCCGTGACAGTAATTAGAAGCTACTGGAAGATTTTGAATGGTACTGATGTGAACAGATTTGCAGTTCAAAAAGGAGTTTTGGTGGTGTTATGGGGGATGGATTAGAATAATAAGAAGCGACATGGACTCCATTTAAGCAATTATTATAGTCATCCAGATGAGCAATAACCAAAGTTGGAATCAAGGCAGAGGTAGAGCAGACAGCAGGGGACATATTTAGGAAATGATAAGACATGGAGAGTGACAAGGTGGAGGGAGGTATATGGAGAAGGAAGGTAAGTCTGGGGAACATTCATTTGAGCCCACTGAAAATATCAACTTGTGTAACATGATGAGTCTTATCAGTTGGGCAACAGCATCATGTCTGTGTTTCAGACTAGGAATAAAGACAAATGTAGGTAAATTGATTCACTGCAATAGACACCAGAGCTTCTTGTTGCTCTGTCTTATTACAGATCAGAGTACCCCACTGCAGAAGTGGAAGAATCAGAACAGAGCCAGTATGTGTGTACTTTCAAGCACTCCTTCCTGAATATAGCAGTGAGAAATAGATAAAACCAAACAGGGAGGTCACATTCTCCACGAACATTGTTGCCCTAACCAAGCCATGAAAGAAAAATGCTACTGAGAGAAACAGACTCCAGTCCAGATGGTGATGGGAGTCAATGCTAACCTCATCCTCATCCCTTTTCCCTTTCTATAATAACTATCATTGCCATGTATTTATTGTATTTATTGTAGCCAGTGTTCTTGCTACATGGTTGGTTACAGTGAGAGTTCTCAAAGATAAGATTAAATGGAGTGAGAAAAATCTGCATTCAAAGTCCAAATTTTTTTCAAACAGAAGAAATTAAGACTAACGTCTTATGATAAAAAGTTTATGTAAAAAATAAATGAAGTATACAAAAAAGGAATCCATCCCTGAGAAGATAATAGAAAACACAATGAACATTAAAGTTGAAAAAGATCAGGAAAAGAGAAGATATACAATCAAAGACACAGCAGTTGAACCTAGAGTAGACTTTATACTGCCTAGACCCAGTGCTATAAAGTAATGTGAATAAATATCTACTTAATATCTATCCTTCGTTTTGCTTTTTATTTATACTTTTGTTTTCTCACACAAGAGAAATTATGTGATATTTAAACTTGCACGTCTGATTTATTTCACTGAAGATTATAGTCTCTGGATGCATCCATTTACCTAAAAATGTCTCAAGTTTATCCTTCTTTACAGCAGAGTAGTACTCCATTGTGTATAAATACCATATTTTCTTTATTCATTTACCTGTTGATGGACATATGGGCTGTTTCCAAGAATTAGCTATTATAAATTGTGCTGCTATAAACATGGGTATATGTGTATCACTACGGTATGATGGTTTTAACACTTTCTACAAGATACCAAGAGTGGAAATACCTGGGTCAAATGAAACCTGTAGTTTTAGTTTTTGAGCAAACTGCTTTCAATAGTGGTTGTACCAATTTCCACTCCTACCAACAATGGGGAAGCATTTCTTTTACCCCACAGCCTTGCTAGCATTTGTTATTGTTTAATTTCTTGATGATGACCATTCTTTCTGGTGTGAAACGGTATCTTTGGGGGGGGTACTGGAAATCGAACCCAGGGCCTTGTGCTTGTCAGGCAGGTGCTGTGCCACTGAGCTATATTCCCGGCCCATGAGATGGTATCTTAATGTTGTTTTAACTTGCATTTCTCAAACAGCCAGCAATATTGAGCATTTTTATATGCTTATTGTCCATTTGTACTTCTACATTTGAGTAGTGTCTATTCATTTCAGATGTCCATTTTTTAATTGGGTCTTTAAATTTGAGGTGTCTAATTTTTTTGAGTTCTTTATATGTTCTAGATATTAGTCCTCTTCTGAGGAGTAGCTGGTGAAATGATTTCCCATTCTGTAGGTTGTCTCCACTCTGTTGGTGGTTTTCTTTGGTATGCAGAAGCTTTTTAATTTGATGTGATCCCATTTATTGAGTCTTCATAATATTTCCTGTGTAACCTCTCTTTTGCTCACAAAGTGCTTGCCTACACCTATGTCTTCAAGAGTTTTACTTATTCTGCTTTAATATTTAGATCTTTGATCCATTTCAATTTTAGTTTAGTGCATGATAAGAGGGATGGATCTAGTTCAATCTTTGGAATGTAGAAAACCAGTTTTCCCAGCACCATTTATTAAAGACACTATCTTTCCTGATTAATTGTGCCTGGAGTTGTTGCAGCAACTTCTCTTCTGTTCCATTGATATACAAGTTGGTTTTATTTTTCTGTTTTGTTTTGTTTTGTTTGTTGTTTTTTGACAATATCATGCTGTTTTTCTCACTGTAGTTTTGTAGTATAACTTGAAGTCAGGGATTGTGATGCCCCCTGCCTTACCTTTGTTGCCCAGAATTGCTTTTGCTATTCTAGGTCTCTCTTGGTTTCATATGAATTTTAGGATTATTATTTTCTAAGTTTGTAAGGAATGCTATTGGTATTTTGATTGGAATTTCATTAAATCTGTATAATGATTTTGCAAGTATGGCCATTTTCCCTATATTGGTTCTGGCTATCCAGGAAAAGGTGATATTTTTCTGTTTTCTGATACCCTCTTCAATCTGCTTTTTCAGAGCACTATAGTTTTCCTTGGTTAGGTAAATTCCTAAGTATTTTGTTTTTCTTGATGCTATTGTGAAAGGTGTTGTTTATTAAAAATAGGTTGTCAGTAGGTCACCAGTTCGTTTCTTTTGAAAGCTAAAAGGAAAACTACAGACAATAACAGGAATGCTTAGAATCTTTTTTTTCAGTCTGTTAATAAAATGTCTACTTTCCTTGTATTCTGATACAGAAACTGATGAACAATTTAGATTTTTAATGAACAGTTATGAAATATATGCACATATATGTACATATGTATTTATTACTAAACATTTAAAAGAATATAAATGAAACGCAGTACTTCCAAATCAGAAGGAAGAAAAATGAAGAAAATATAATTTTGATAATCAACTAAAATGAATAACAATAAAAAGGAAAAGAAGAAAAATATTATAAACAAATAATGTTAAGTATGGTAGAAATTGGATTAAATATATCCATAACTTTGGTATAAGTATTAAATGTTTTATTAATATTAACAGAAAAAAACCTCTGGCAAGACTGCTTAAGAAATAAAAATAACTCAGTTAAACAATATTATGTAAACACCTCATGTTCTTTCTCATAAGTGGGCTCTAAAAAGGTTAATTTCATAAGAGTAGAGCGTAAAAATGGTTAGCAGAGAGTGGAAATAGGAGCAAGGGACATGGGGGAGATTAGTAAATGGGTACATTTTTACAGTTACATCAGGTAGGTAAATTGTGGTGTTTTATAATACAGAAACTAGAGATAAAATAATTTATTGTATCTCAGAATAATGAGAAGAGAGGATTTTGGATGTATTCACCATAAAGATACGATAAAAAGTTTAAAGTTATGGATATGCTAATCACCCTGATTTACCACTACCCAATTATACATGAAACAAAATATAACTGTACTTCATAAATATGTATAAACACTGCGTGTAATATAAAATAATAAAAAACAGTAGAATGTGGTAGAAGAATAAAATACTACCTTTTTTAGAAGGTAGTTTAACACTTAAAAACTTTATGTCAATAAATTTGGAGAACGAAATGGACAATATGAATAAACAGTATGGACAAATTCAAAGAACAAACATTTTGAAAACTATTTACAAACTGATGTATCAATCAACGATTTCCTCTTTCTCTTTTGCCTGTCCAATTTTATGTACATCATACTGAGATTGACTTAGATGTGCATTTAATATCTATTTTAGAAAAAGTGGGGAAAATACCCAATTTTTAAAATCTAGGATAACTTTTATTAAAATTGGGGGAGAACACTGCAAAACATGAAAATTACAAATGTTACCATGAATAGAAGTATAAGATTAAAGAATAAAACAAAATACTTAGAAGCTTAAACTTAGCACCATAAAAAAAAAATCTAAGATTTACACTAGCATTGCAAGGCTGATTTAATACCAGAAAACTTACTATTCTTTATTAACAAATTAAAGGGTACTGTTATTATGAACATCTCAGTAGATGCTGAAACAAATCTAAAGTACATTCATGATAACTAAAACAGGTATAGCAACACTAAAATGCAAGAGCATATCCTTAACTTGATGAAAAAAAGTACCTTATGAGTTGGCACAACAAAAATATGACAACATTTAACGGTAAAGTCTCAACATTTGCAAATTACAAAAAAGTCTAAAATCTGTTAGAATTAGTGAGGGTGGGGCCGGTGAGATGGCTCAGCGGCATAAGCGCTGCCTTGCAAGCGCGAGGGCCCGAGTTAGACTCCCGGATCCCACATACGAAAAAGGGGCTGGTAATATCGCTCAGCGGCAAGGGTGCCTGTTGGCACGTGAGGTCCTGAGGTCGACCCCCCGGTACCCACAAAAAAAAAAAAAAAAAAAAGAATTAGTGAGGGTGCGCAGCAACATTTTTGTATATAAGATTTATTTGAAAAAAAATTAACATTTTTTATATCATCTACAATGATTCTGAAAAGTAATAACAAAAGACAATTTAAAATGGCTACGTTTGTGAAAAGTATGTAGGAATAAATCTAGAAAAAGATGCCAGAAAGTATATAAAGAAGTTTTAGGGGAATTTTCCAGTTAGATGAGCATAGAATAGGATTTGTATATCTAAAATTCATGTCATAATTTTATGAAAATCTGCATGTTGACTTTAAACAAAATTTCATAAAAATTTAATAAAATAATAAAATTACATATTACATATTAAATTACATATAAACTTACATTAAATTACATATAAATTTAATAAAATTTAATAAAATTACAAACAAAATCATAACATTTAATTAATATCAATTATTAATTAATAATATTCATTAATAATATTAATCATTAATGAATATTATTAATTAATAGTCAATTAATATTGTAATTATATTAATATTGTAATTAATTAATATTGTAATTATAACAATAATTACATTAAATTACATATAAATTTAATAAAATTTAATAAAATTACAAGCAAAATTATAACAATATTTTGAAAATATTGATTCATGAATCATGTGGAAGAGTAAAGAACAAGGAAGAAAAGGAAGAGATACAGTAAGCAATTTTTCTATTTTGTGCCAAGATATATTAAAACTGTAAGGCTGAAGCAGTCCAAACATTTTATGCCAAGAGAAAAGAAGAGAAAATCCAAACTAGACCCATTCATAGAGGAAAACTTGATGTGTGACAAAAGAAGTATCAAAAACCAGTGGGAGAAAATATAGCAAATGTTGTTTCAAAACTAGATGTCCACCAGGAAGATTAAGATAGATCCCTACCTTCATGTGATCTATAAATCTATTTCATATGAAAAATCAATTTCATATTTAAAAAACCAATATGGTAAAAGTTGACTTTAGAAAACTTTTAGAAGAAAATGTAGGAAAATACTTTTAATATATTAAAAATTTCAAGAATTTAAATTAGGTGCTAGGGATATAGGTCAGCAGCACAGTGCTTGCCTGGCAAGTGCAAGGTCATGAGTTCGATTCCTGATACCACAAAAAAAAATTAGAGACTCAGATATAACTACAAATGTTTGAAAGGAAAGCTTCAAAAAAAAAGTCATTTCAAGCAAAATGAAATAATAGGTACATATTGGAAAAAAGCATTGACAATAAATATCATAATTGTTTACAATGCGCAACATATAATGTATACTTGCAAGTTAAACAGGAAAAGTAAAATTGTACAATATAAAAATGAGAACGTCTGTAGAGTTCCAGAAAGAGCAAAAACCAAATGTCTAACATAAAAACATGCTGATCTGCATTACTTTTCAGAAAATGTCAATTAAAAGAATATGAATGGGGCCAGTGATATAGCTCAGCGGCATAAGCGCCTGCCTGGCAAGCGCGAGGTCCTGAGTTTGACTCCTGGTACCCACATAAAAAAAAAAAAGAGAGAGAATATGAATGTATATCACAGCCATCAGATAGAATTTTAAAACCTGGCAGATTCAAGTGTTTGCATAGATGTGGGTAAGTGACAATTCTTAGTGCCATGGAGAAGTATATAAATTGGTAAAATTATGTTAGAAAGCAAGTTAGCAATATGTAGGAAAAGTAAAATTACACAGGCTCTATATCTTTGATTCCATTTCTAGATCCATGTGATAGAAAAAATTGTGCAGGTATATGAATAGAGGTGAAATTCAATTTATTTCATTATTGATAATAATACTTTAAAATGTGCTCTAACTAGTTTCCAATCACTGTGAGAAGTGGATATTTTTATTCTTCAAAATTCTTTTTAGTAGTTACAATGAATCAGTTCAATATAATTTCCAGCAAAGAAGAAATTACAAAAGAACATGTACATGATTTCTGAATATACTTGAGGTACATAAAAATTAATATGACTTAAGGATGGACAAAATGACATACTGTGTAATGAAGCAAGCATAGTAAAATGTTGATGAAAACCAGATGGTAAGAATATAAGTATTAGGGCTGGTGAGATAGCTCAGCATCATAAGCGCCTGCCTGGCAAGCATGAGGTCCTGAGTTTGGTTCCCGGTACCCACATAAAGAAAAAAAAAAAAAGAATATAGGCTCTTACTGTAAAATTCTTTCAACTTTATGGGGCCAGTGAGATGGCTCAGTGGCATACATGCCTGCCTGGCAAGCGCGAGGGCCCGAGTTTGACTCCCAGTACCTACATACAAAAAAAGGGCCGGTGATATTGCTCAGTGGCATGGGTGCCTGCTGGTGCACGAGGTCATGAGGTCAACCCCAAGTACGCAAAAAAAAAAATTTTTTTCTTTCAACTTTGATGCATGTTTGAAATTTTAATAATAATTTATTAAAAAAAGAACTTATTCAATGTAATAACACCTTGAAAATACTTATAATTTTATTTTGTGGAGTAATGGATGAGTATTACAATTACAAAGACATCTAGGAAAATGACAACTGCTAACTTCAGGATAATGATTACATCTGGGGGGTGAGACAATAAAAGAAATGGAATGTGAAGATTATTTCTATAAGTCATGTTTCTTTCACTGAAAAAAAGATAAACTGAGGGAAAGAGAAATTTGAAACAAATTCAGCAAGAAGATTTCTATGTGTTAATATTAGGTTGGTTCTTTAGATATGTGGTATATTATCCTTGTGTATAGTTCCATTTGATTGAACTATTTCCTGATTAAAAGTTATAAACAACAAAAAACTGTGAGCAATATGTACATTAAAAAAAAGTTATCTTGGGCCAGTGAGATGACTCAGCGGCGTAAGCGCCTGCCTGGCAAGCGCGAGGGCCCTAGTTCGACTCCTGGAACCCACATACGAAAAAAGGGCCGGTGATATCGCTCAGCGGCACGGGCGCCTGCTGGTGCGCGAGGTCCTGAGGTCGACCCCCCAGTACCCACAAAAAAAAAAGTTATCTTAAAAAGAATAATATTGACTTACAAAGCAAGCTACAAAATATTCACATTGTGTGATGGTTCTTGCATAAAAATATTAATCGAGAAATGATCCTAAGTGTTGTACATGTAAGCATGTCTATTTAACAAAAAGATAAGGGAACAAATGGGAAGATACTTGGCAGATAAAAGATATGGGTGACCCAAGAGGAAGGAAAGAACAGAATGGGTTAAGAAATGGTAAAGTTCTATTCAATTGAATTTGCAACATTATAGTCCTCAAAACAATTTTACTTTTGATAAATCTGGGTAATAGACCAGTTTTTCATGTTTTAAAATTTTCATGATACATAATAAAAAAGAAAGCATAAATCTGTAGCGTATGAAAGAATGACCCTACTTTTCAAGTCAAAAGGAGTAAGATGAAAAGAAAAGACTCTCCAGGATGCAGGAGAACTTCCTCACACATTTCAGAAGTCTTTTTCATATTAGTCTGTGATGTTAATTTAGAACAACAATCATTGATTACAATCATTAATTAATATATGAAGATAACCCTGCTTGGCTTTGTGGCAATAAATTTATATGTCTTATATTCACTAATCATAAAATTTTAAGAGTTCTTATTGATTATTTCATACAATCATCTAATCAGACTGAAGTTCCATGAGCATCATTTACACAGTTTTCATTTTATATTTTGATGGGGAACTGAGATCACTAGAAATACCTAAGAAACTTCCTGGCGTTGCACTGCAAAATACTGAAGTCGGCCTCTAGTAACACACAATTCCTTAGGAAAATGGTGTGTCTATTAGATAGAAAGGTCTACAGTGAGAACTCCCGCAGGTGATTGCCTGACTTTATCTGTTATGAGAGCTTCCCTAGGCACCCGGACACCCAGTGGGAGATGAACAATACAGTAAGTTCTGGAAAGGTGATGGGCCACTTGCTATAAGAGACTAAAGAAATACAAAGGAAAACAGGAAAAGCTACAGGAGAAAGGGTCTTAAAGCTAGATTTCTATTTCCATAAGATGTGGAAACTGACTTCAGACTCCCCTCAATGTAGTCAACATTTTATTATCTGAACTGTGTACACAAGGATGAGAAAAAAGAACCATCAAAGAATCAAGGCAAATATCTACTCATTTCCTTTTACCTTCCACAAAATATTTATTTTCCTGCTGAAAGAGTACATTCATAGCCATGAAAAAGCTCTCTTCTAAAACCATCTATCAATTTGAAGTGGTTTCTATTTCACAGTCTGAATCCACCCTGTACCCAGCTCCTGAGAGGTAAAATACAATGAAAATGCAAAGTACTAATAACATATACATCCCCAACACCTTCACATGGGTATTGTAAAGACTAATGAGTTATTGTCTGAAAAGACCTTCGTGGCTTTCTGATGAAAAGTGGAATATACATAAGGTTTTGAAGGTTTCATTTTGTTGTAGTTGTTCTTACAATTACAGTAGTTACACAGTGTCTGAGGCATTCCACTAGCCAAGAGTCATCTCCATTCTTGGCCCTTGTTTGTCCTTGAAAAGTAAGCTTCTTCCCTTCTTTGGCTGTTGGGTATTTTAATCCCTTTTTATTCTGCTGACACTGTGGGCAAATTTTGGATTATGTAGTTAGCTGAAAAGGTAAACTCAGTATTTTGGAAAATCCCCTGATCTTCTTAACATTCCCACTTCCCTTTCCTATTCCTGCAGAATACTCCCTTTGTGATCCTGACTTTCCATTTTGATAGTTTCTCTAACCTGCTGCATTTGGAGAAGGAGATCTGCAAAGCGATGTTAAGCAGTGCAGGAAGGTTTATTCTACCCTCACTCCTTGTAAAATGGAGTCCTCTTTGCCAACCTCTAATAAGGTAGATAAGCTCAAAAGTATCACTCAAGGATAACTGTGCTTAGGTCTTTGTTTATCAGCCAGTTGATTTCTCTAAGTCTTTTCTGACCCCGGGTTTGGGGGACTATTTTGCATTTGCTGAACAGTATACCTATTCCCTCTTGCCCGCCTCTCTCTTGTTATGTATGGGCTGTCTCTGTCTAAAATTCCTTATGGTGATTTTCCAGACACGTTTATTTATGTTCACTCGCTAATTGAAAATCTCATATTCGAAGTTATTATTCTGATTGATGTCTGTCATTTTGATCAAGCAGTAGCTCACAGATGCTTTGTTAGAACAATTTTACAAGTGAGTTTATCACTATGCCTTTCTCTCCTGACCTTCTCAATGACTGGTAGCAAAATACCTCTCAGTGGAGGCTCAGAAAGAGGAGATGTTTGACAAGCCTCCCGCATTCATTTCCTTGTGGTCTTCACTATTGAAAATGATTCTGTTTCAGAGATGGTGACAGTAATGGAGGAGAATACAAGCAGTCAGACTCAGAGCAGGGCAGCAAAACAGAAATGGGATGATGACCTTTCCCACCACCTGAAATCATCTCTTTTTGTCTTCAAGCAGACACAAATAACCTTGGGGATGGGAGAAATGTTTGCCAGATTGTAATTTGTGGTATGTAAAACACCGAGATTTTTTTGGAGTTGTTTCAGTTACCAGAGAGCCGAAAGGTGGAAACACATTTAGGAAACAGAGGTGTGGGAAAAAGAAACCAAACCCTCAAACACTCTGTACACTTGCTGCTTCCTATCACTTCTGAGAAAAAGAGTTTTCAGAGGTATATTAGTTATTTTGTAACTAAAAAGATCTAGACAAAAATAAATGTGGTTGATGCTTCAAATCTCATTCCTGCTCTGAAGGCTAAAATACCCACACATATAGTTAAGATCATTCTATGAAGAAGTTTATTTTAATTTACTGTATTCAAAATTTTCAAATGTGCTTGAATTGGTTTTAAAAAAATTTAGAGGGGGCCGGTGATACAGCTCAGCAGCATAAGCGCCTGCCTGGCAAGCGCGAGGTCCTGAGTTCGACTCCCGGTACCCACATATAAAAAAAAAATTTAGATCCCAGGAAACTTGCGTTGTGAAAGTTTTTATAAACTTTGTACTAGTTCATAGACCTCCTGCAATTAGGTACTTTTGTCTATAGAATGATGGATTATTAATACAGGACAACCTTTGGTTAGTTTAATGCAATCCTGTGTCTATTCCATGGACATGTTTTATAGAATGAATTCCTCTTAAAACAAGAGCACCGAGAACTCGTCTCAATATCTTTGTTATAATCTTATGAAACAAGAAAGATTAATGGAAAAAATTATTAATTTTGTTTTGGATTAAATTACAGTAGACCCTTGAGTTATGACTGGCCTCACAGATGAACAACTTGGGTTATGACAAGAATTTTAGGTTTAACTTATGACTAAAGTCTGGAGTTACTGCCAGCCACTTGTGCAGTTGTAAACAAAGACTCACAATGACAGAAAAGCATATATAAGTGTAAATAAGTGTAAATCTGAGCCTAGATGCAGGCATTTGTGTATGTGATTTTGGTCAATGCTTTATATAATTGCTACAATTATTGCTATCAAAATGGCCCCAAAAAGCTAGAAAAGAAGCTAAGGAAGGAAGGGAAGGTAAAGAAAGCAATCATAATCAAAACAAACAAACAAAGAAACAAAAAAAATGTAGGAAATTATGAAGAAATACGAGAGTGGCATTCGTGTGACCATTCTTGCTAATGTGTAAAGCATGTCAAAACCCACCATCTTGACAATCTTGCCGAGAAAATATTTGTATAAGGAAGCTAGTGTTGCTAAAGGTGTTACTCAAATTAGTAAGTCATGATCAACAGTGTTAGATGAGGTAGAAAGGATATTATTAGTGTGGATAAATGAAAGGCAGATGGCAGGTTATAGCCTATCTGAGTATATAATTTGTGAAAAAGTTAGGGCTATAAATGCAGATCTCATATAGAATAATCCATAAATGAGTGACAATGGTGAAATATTTTGTGCCAGTAAGAAGTGGTTTCACAGTTTTAAAGCCAGAACTGGGGTTCATAGCATAGTTAGGAATTGTGAAGCTGACAGTGCTGATAAAAGGGCTGATGAAAATTACATACACCACTTCAAAACAATGACACAGAGAAATGGCTTTCGCTCTCATCAAGTTTTCAACTGTGAGGAAACTGGCCTTTTCTGAAAAAGAATGCTCAGAACATACATTACTCAGGAAGAGAAGTAAATGCCAGACCACAAGCCTATGAAGGATAGGCTAAACTTATTGCTATGTGCTAGTGTGAGTGGTAACTTCAAGATAAAGCCTCTCTTAGTTTATCACTCTGAGACCCCCAGAGTGTTCAGAAAACTTAAAGCCATGAAGAATAGGCTAAGGTTCATGTGGAGATCTAACGCAAAAGCCTGGGTAACAAGAGAATATTTTCTTGAGTGGATCAGGGAGGTTTTCTGTCCTACCATTAAGAAATATCTAGAGGACAAAGGTTTACCACACAAGGTTCTCCTCATCATGAACAATGCTTCTGCTCACCCATGAGATTTGGAAGAAGAATTGGCTGAAGAAATCCCATGGCTCTCAGTCGAGTTCCTCTGACCTAATACAACTCCGCTACTGCGGCCTATGGGCCAGCAGGTTATAGCTAATTTAAAGAAGCTGTACACCAAGGAACTGCTCCTGAAGTGCTTCCAGATGGTCTCAGGTACAGATTTTAACCCTCAAAGCGTTCTGTAAGGCAATTTACAGCATCATTAACTGTGTGGGGTTAATTGAGAAATCCTGGGCCAATGTTTCTCTAAGGACACTTAGATCTCCCTAGAAGAAAGTGTGGCCGAAAATTACACCGGGGAGAGATTTTGAAGGCTGTGTACAGGAGCCTGAGCCCTCAATTGACCGTATGGTTGATGACATTGTCGCTATAGCAGTGTCCTTAAGCTTGCAGGTAGACAGTGTTGATGTTGAGGAACTGGTAGCGGGACACTTGGAGGAATTGTCCACAGAGGAACTTCACCAACTTCTGGCTGAGCAACAGAGAATGGCAGCTGAGGAGCTTTCTGAAGAGGACGGGGAGTATTAACAGTCAGTGCAGCAAAGTTCTTTTTCTGAAATAAAGGAAGTTCTGAAAAAATGGACAGAGCTACAAACATTTGAAGAGAAGACCCACCGGACAGAGGAAAAGCCAATCATTGCACTCACTTACTTAATGAAAATGTCACGTCATACTACAGAACAGTGTTAAAGAAAAGACACAAGCAGACAACCTTAGACCAGTTTTTAGTTCTAAAAAGGTTGAGACCTAGTGAGCCAGAAGCAGGTCCTTGTGGGCTACAGACTCCCACAGAGAGAGAGGACTCCATAGACTAAGATTCCTGATGTTCTTGTGGAAGGGGCTCTCCTTCCAAACAGTTACCCCCTTCCATTTCATCCTCCCTTCCTGTGAGCCAAAGATATCAACTTAATGGTGAGTACAGCATAAAGTTGCTTTTGTTTTGTTTTGTTTTGTTTTGTTTTGTTTTGTGTGTTTGGCTTGGTTTGGTTTGTTTTGGTTTGGTACGAGGCATTGAACTCAAGACCTCATGCTTGCCAGGCAGGCACTGTGCCACTGAGATATATCCCTGGCCTTACAGTATGAAATTGTTGTTTCTGATAAACTAGGCATATTTTATAAATTTTTGGTGAATATACTAGAAGAATCATAGATGTTTCTGGTAAATTATGCACAATATACAATCCCCTTTTATTATGAAAAGGTTAGTTAGGGGGTACTTTGGGATGTTTGGAATGCATTGTGGGTATTTCCCTTATTTCTTATGGGAAAAATAGTCTTGACTCATAACCAACTTGAGTTACATCCAGCCCTCATGAATGAATTGAGTTCATAAGTCAAGGATCCACTGTAATATTTTGGTTTCTGATAACTTTTAAGAAGTGATTTGTTACAGTTAATATCTAGATGTCCGCCCCCCCCAAAACCTCAGGCACTCATGGGTATGGGTTTTGGGATATGATTGGATCATGGGGAGTGATCATATGATTTTATAGCTGACTTGCTGTTAAGAAGTGGCTCTGGTATGGAAAGGTGAGTTGCTGGGGGCATGCCTGGAAGGGTTTATCTCTTCCCTGCTCCTTTGTTCACTCTCTCTCTCTCTGCATCCTGCACATCATGGCATCAACAGCTTCTTCTCTGTGATATCCATGTGCCATGCCACCCTGCCTTGGAACCAGAGGACTATAGACTGAAACTTCTACAAAACATTAGGGAAAATAAACCTCTCCTCCTTTAATTTGTGGGTGTTGGTATTGTGTCCTAGTGATGAGAAAATTAAGCTATGACTATATTTTTTTTCAATGTTCCATTCATTCTTTGTTCTTTTATTCATTCGTTCATTTAAAATATTCACTGAAGTTCTTTTATCTGAGAAGAATTATTCTAAGCATTAAGGATATTTCAGTGAACAAGACTGACAGAATCTTTGCCCTAATTGAGCTGATACTCTATGTGTGAAAACTGAAATTGTCTTTGCTTGGAAGCAAGCAAAGAAATACATAACAGAACATCAGGTGGTAATAAATGATATAGAAAACAATAAACAATTTTAAGGTTAGAATATGTAGACCACGTAGGGAAATTCTGGTTTTTTTTTTTTTTGCAATCTGATTAAAGAAGTCATTTCTATGCAGGAGACATTTGAATAGACATCTAAAGAAAGGAAAAAAAAAGAGGAATCAAGAGCAAGGTCCTATGGGCATCAGTTACCTGCATAAGTTGGAGGAGTAGCATTGAGGAAACCCTTAATGAAAATGGAAGAAGAGAGAGAGATGAGGCTGGATCATTGTTGGAGACCAGATTTAGAGGATGTTAGATGAGCTAAATGCAGTGAGTTGTGTTGCAAGAATGATGGAACCCTTCTTCCTACAAGGATCTGGATAGATGGAGAATATTACTAGCACTGTTTTCAAAGGGACCAATCTGGCTGCTCTGTAAAGAAGAGATCAGATGGATAATAGCAGATTCAGGGGACAAGTTGGAAAACCCCTGCTGTGGAGTGAATCCTCAGACTCCTCGTTATTAGCAATCTGTTACCCATCCTCTTGGTATAGGATGTCCTGTATATCCTTCTACCATAGCTTCATCAACCCTCCCAGACTTGGTTGTTTCCTATCCCACCCCCAACACTCCTGCTAGACCATCACCTCTGTAAGGGGACAGGAACCATCATTTACTTCTCTTCTTCTTCCTAGGTCCATGTTGAGGGTTGGCCATATGAATATCTAAATAAAAGTGAAGACAAATATCTCTACTTATTATCACAAGAGGCAGGGGCAAAGCCTTCTGTTTGAAGGCAATTATGCTAATTCTTTTATCTAAAGTCACTTGTCTTCCCATCTCTACATATCAGTTAAAGTGTACTCTCTCTTTGAGGCCATCCACAACTATTACCTGTGTTACTAAACTATTTTCCTACCATATTTGTAGTTTTTATATTAGTAATTGTAATTTTATTACTGTTCTTTTCCAGACTTTGTGGCCAAAGAAGGCACAAAAATGCTTCACTGTATCTCCACTCCATAGTTACTAAGATAAATATGTGATTAAGCAGTTTTCAGGAAAGAAGTTTGGGAAAGTGAAAATTGCCCTATTTCATATTATTGATTTCTTTAGTTAATTAAGAATTGTTTCTATTTGTTTGGAATCAAACAACAGTGCAGTATTTTACACCAATGAAGAAAATTAGTACCTAAAAAGATAAGAGAACATCTCCCTAGATATAAACCTAAGCATATTACACAACTTTATTAATATAACTAAGGCTTTTGGGATATTAAGGAGGAAAATTAAGGAAGTAACATCATGATATTAAGAAGGTAATATTTCATACATTTGATACAACTTTAGGAAAATACCTCTAAATCTAGTCAAATTGCATTAGAGCTATTTAGTGTGGAGTTAATTTTAGAAGATAATTTGATTGAATTAATGGATACCTAGTTAGATGGGAAGATATTATTTATGAGTATGCCTGTGAGTGTTTTTCCAGAAATAAGTGGCATTTGAGTGAGAGATTTGATAAAGGAGAATATACTCTTACCCAGTGCAGGTGAGCACCAACCAATTGGCTGAGGATTTAGAAAGAACAAATAGGCAGAGCACTTCTGTCTGTCTCTCGTGAGAAGCTGAAACATCTACATCTCCTGCTCTTGGTTCTACATTTTCCTTTCCTTGAACTTGAAGACTAGTAATAATGAACCACCAGCAACTCAGATATTTGGCCTGGAACAAGAGTTATAACACTGACTTCCCTGGATCTGAGAGTATTGGACTCAACATTGATCTGCACTACTGGTTTCTTTGGTTCTCTACTTGTAGGTGACCTATTGTAAGACTTCTCAGCCTCCATAATTATGTGAGCCAATTCTTCTAATAAATCCACTCTCATATTTATTTATATCCTGAGTTTTCTGTCTCTGGAGAGCTCTAATACACTTAGTAAAGAACACATATCATTCCAAAATCAGAACATTATTTGACCAAGGAGAGCAACTAGTAAGGGGCAGGCCAGATTAGAGGTAACAAAGAATAGTTCATGTTCTGAGAACTGTAGATCATAATTACTGAAAAATACTGAAAAGTAAACTGAACAGTAGTTTCAAAAATTGTGATTTGTTTGTTAGAAATTGTTGAGATTTAATTCAAACTTTGAAGTTTTGGAAAAGAAAAGGGATCATGAAAGTAAGATTTTTAATATAGAATTTAAAAAATCAATAATATATGTGGACGCACTTAACTAGATTCCAAATCCATTGGTTGATTAATTCCAACTCTTTTCTTTTTTATGTCTCAGGGTAGTAACCAGCTGAGCTTTTAAGCCAGTCAAGGGAAAGTATATTATTTCCACCCTCTTTTTAAACACTTTATAAAGAACTATCTTGTTCATAATAGCTTTGTTTACTGCATAGTACAGCATGTTCTAATTATCACCCCTGCCTCACTAACCACAGGGCTTATGTTCCCACACTCATCAGTTATTTTTATGCCTCCTGCAGAAATGAAGAGAACATTAATAAGAATAATACTTGCAGGATAATATTTTTGGCAATTTTTTTTTAAATGTGGCTGATAGTGTAAGAAAGCAGAGCTTTTCAGTTAAATGACCCATCGCCAAAAGGAGCAAGTTTTCCATTTTCATTTTTGATTTGCCATTAGCCCCTAATCTGATTCTCTTTTCTCTAATGATTTATTTGATTATCATTTGATTTGACTGTTTATTTTTCCCTGTCACAAAATTTGCTTCATTCTTTACCCATGTATTCCCCTTACTTACTCTTTCTTACTCTTTCCATATTTCTTACTCTTTCCATATTTTGAAATTCTATTTCCTTTTGCTTTAGATATTTATCATTTTCTCCTTTGCTCTTTTTATCTCATTCTTTTCTCTTCCTCTAACTTCCACTTGTTATAACTTTTCTAGTGTAGGCACAGAAAACATCTTTTTATACCTCCGAATAGAAAAAAAAAACTGTATATACATATATATTGATATGGGAATTAATGTATTTTCAACACAAGGAATAGGACCAGCGGGAATGTCAAATGGAATATTAAAACATTTTAAATTCACTGCATTAGCTGAGTAAGGCTTAAGTAATATTTGCATGGCATAGAGACTAAATAAAAAGCAAGAATAATGAAGTAATAGAAAGGGAAAATGGCTTTAAAGTGAATCTTTCCAAAATAATGCATGGGTACAGAATCACACAATTTTTTCAAATTTATGAAAGAGTCAATGTGTCTTTTGCACACAATCTTTCTTAACATTTAAATATACATATGTGAACAAATATTTCTTCTATGATCATGGAGGCAATGGGCCTCATCTCATTAAGAATGATATTTGTGTTCAATACTCAGTACCACCACCACCACCAAAAAAACAAAATAATAATAATAATAATAATAATCATGCTTGCTGTGCTGTTGATTTCACCATTCAAATAGTTGTTACAGCTTGCAGGAATGTTTTCCACGATAGAAACCTTAAATGGATGGGAAAAGAAAAAAAATAACAAAAACAAGAGGAGAAGATTGCTAATTAAAAGGGAAATAAATGGTAAGGCGAGATACATCGTTGGTGGATACATGCATTTTCGGCGATGACTCAGGAGCACATTTTGGTGGATTACGTCAACTCTTCCCTGAATAGTTGAATCTAATCATCCCTGTGAATTGATTGGGGTTTGAAAAAAATAGCAACTAAGGTTTCTTTCCCATGCTTATTATAAGCCCCTGGAAATGTTGCACTTTAGATAAAATCACAGAGATTTAAAAAAAAAAAAAACTTGCTATGGCAGAGAAGTCTTTCAATGAGTACATAAAGATTAAATGCATATAGAGTAGGTAATTAATTTCTAATTCGGGAGCCAGTTTGCTGGGGTAGAAGAAGGGGACAGGGGAGGTCCACTCAGTGCTGCTTCTGTTCTCTGCATTCGCTCTCACGTTGAGCGCTGACTACTGATTCTCGAAGCTAACTTTTTCTCTACTCTTTTTCTCTCTTGGTCCCAGACAAGCAACTATTCAACAAAATTATTGCAATAGGTAATTGTAATACAGATAAAAGAAATAAGCAGCCTCTCTTAACCTCCCAGGATCTCTGGCCTAGGACAACTGCCATGACCCTTCGCTTCCCTACAACCCTGTCTCGGAAGAGATCTGCGCAGGCAAAGGGGGCACGCAGTGTCCTCCTAACTCCATAGGAACACTAGGTGTGGACCCAAAGCTAACCAAAGGCACTTTTGAGCTTGTTTTCCTTTCTGTGTTCTTAGACAAAGCAAATATTATGGGGCCTTAGAGGTGATGATGAGAGGAAAATGATGGAGAAGAGATATTCTGGAGGCCCCAGGCACCAGGCCTCCTCCTGACTTCGTTTCCGGTCAAGAACAGCTGTACCCACAATACCCAGCGCAGAAGAAAAAGCCTCAGACTTCATTTTCCAAAAGCACACTCCCCCACAACAAACGAAACCCATATTCATGTCTGGGAGAAAAGTGGAGACTATCGCCATCTGTATCCTTGCCTGGCCAGGTCTCGCCACAGGAGCAGGGAGCCAGCAGTGCAGAGAAGGACAGTGCTGGTGTCACGGGGTGAGGATGGGATTTGAGAAACTAGAGAGGTCTCAGGGGGACCATAGAGCAGACCTAATGCCAGTCCTATAGCTAAGGCCAAAATAGAAGTGGAAAAACTAAGTGTTTTATAACAGCTCAGAGTTTCTCAGAATCAGGACCTACATCTGGTTGTCATAAAGGAGACGGGAGTCTTCACCTGCATAAGCAGGACAGGACAGAGGTGTGAGGTCAGAAGCTACTCATAGCAGCTGGCTATGGGAAGTTGACTCTTGGGCCTGCTAGTGTAATCCCAAGCTCCAAGGATTTCAGTCAATGCGACTGCAGAGGAGACCATGGAATCATTACTTTCTTCTTTTCAACGTTTCTTAAGACTGAATTTGAGGTTGTGCATACCAGCGGATGACAAGGACAGGTGAAAGAGCTGCCCAAGGTCCACCCTTTCATGTGTGGTATGAAAGAGACAATGTGTGGTAGCTATAGCTTTTCCTTCACTACTCAGCTTGAAACCAGAGTTTCTCCCACATAGCATGCTATTTTCCCTGCCCTTTTCCAAATTAAGACGCATGAAGGAGAAGCTTGTTATTGCCATGGTTACACAAAAGCTAGTGCTTCAACGCAATCACACTCCTTTTGAAAACATCCTCCACTGTGACCTATTGGACTGGTTTGCTGAGGAATCTACAGCACCTTAAAGACATTTATGGAGAAAAAAAATTCTGTGTGTTCATGCTGTTGATGAAGCTATGCTTTGCTCTGCTTTGTTTTGGTGAAGAAAATAATTTCTGCTCAGGGACAAAAAAAATGGAAGGTTTCTCATTCAACGAAATCTGAGCATTTGTCTGGAAAAGAGTAGCACACGTGTGTTTGGCTAGCGGATATGTTGAAAGAAGCAGGTATCACCTAAACCAAATCTGTTTGTTTCTACCCATCTCTGATGGTTAAGACCATTACTGATATCATTGCTTTATTATCACCTAAAATCACTTTTGGATCTGTGCTCTACCAGTTCTCTTGAATGGTAGGACAAGTGATTCTCATTGCTAAAATGTCGAAGGATAATTCATTCTTGTATCTTAAATTAAAAAGCTTATCAGGAACTTCTTTTAGGATTTGTTTTCAAAGTGAAATAAATTTATCATTTGTAATTTTGTATATGTTATAAAAACACACAGAATAACCTTCAGTTGACTCTACCCATATGCAAAAACAGTGATCTATAAAACAATTATTTTTGTCTCCTCTGTTAAATAGAATTCAGTTGCTTTAAGTTTTTCCCCTTTTCTCGTGTTTTGCTGTCAGCTATTACTATCAGTAATGATTAAACATAAGCATGCATTGTGATTCATCAAGGAGTGATAGACTTATTGTGGATGTAAATCCTTCCTACAGGAGAAAAGGGGAAAAACCTAAAGCAACTGAAAACACAAACTTCTCTTTGAATCTGAATAAAATGCCAATCAGTTTAAAATCCTTACATTTAACTCTTACTTTTCTACATCTCAAACTTCTAATTCAAATGCTAAAGAACTCCTGTTTACTTCTCAAGACTTGACATTCTTTAGAAATTCTCTATTTTTATGACTCACTGAACACACCTAATTCATCTCTTTTTTATTGTTTTGTTTTGTTTGTTTTTGCAGTACTGGGTATGGAACCCAGGACCTAGCAAATGCTAGGCAAGACCTGCCTGTACCACTGAGCTACAACATCGCGCCTTTTATTTAATTTATTTTACTTTATTTATTTATTTATTTATTTATTTTTTATATTGCCCAGGCTGGGCTTATACTTGATCATCCTGCTTCAGCCTCCTGAAAAGTTAGGCATGCTCCACCATGACTGACATAATTCATCTTTTATTTTTTCTTCTCAGCCTCTTCTCTTTCTATCTCCTAGTGTATACCTTATATACTCTACTCTCTTTGTACTAGGTTCCTCTTGCCACTATTATAAACACATCACAAGTTTAGTGATTTAAAAGAATAGGAATTTATTTTCTTATATTTCTGGAGGTCAGAAATCTGAAATTCATTTTCAGTGGGCTAAATTCAGGGTCTCAGAAGGACTGGTTCTGCTGGGGGACAAAGGGGATAAGCTACCCTTTGATTCTTCACATTTCTAGGACTCTACGGCTTTATCTCTCCAAGTTTTGCCTCCATCACCTTTCTTCTATAGCCAGGTCCTCCTCCCTGCAACCCTTTATAAGAACATTTTTTTTTACATTTATTGCTCACTGGAATTACCTAGGATAATCTGCTCTTTTCAAGAGATTTACTTTATTAAATATGTGAAGTCTTTTTGGCCGCAGATGGCATCACTTGTTGGCTGGAAGAATTCAAATATGGTTATTGCTATGGGTCATTATTCAGTCTGCTATTCTCTTCTTTCCCTGGTATTTTCTTTTTGCACTTTTCTCTCCACATTGTCTTCTTTAGTCAGAGGTCTTACATTTTGTATCTCCACTTGAAATCTTTGATCTAACACCCTATCTTGACTTGCCAAGGAGCTATTATATAGTTGCATTTAGACAGCATGTCCAAAGCAAAACAAAAAGGCTTGTAATTTAGCTCAAATTAATTTTTCTTTCCGTCATGGAGATTGGTAAGTGCCGATCATTCTCCTTGCTACCTAGTTTCGACTTGAGAATAATGATTTAGAATTTTCCCTGTCCTGTAACTTCTCTCAGTTATTGTTTAGAGAATTTTCCTTTGAAGGAAATTATATTCTCCCTCTTTCCAATATCCATCACAAACCCCTACTGAAATCCTTACTGTATTGTGCCTCACTGTCTCGGTCACTTTTCTTCTTTCTGGGGCACAACAAGGAACATCTGCAACTTAAAGGAGGAGAGGTTTATTTTGGCCCATGTTTTCCATCTGTGGATGACTGGCTCCAGGACAGATACAGAGGAGCAGAGGGGCATAGTGGAGGAAAGCTGCTCACATCATGGCTTCCAGGAAATAGAGACAAGAGTAGAGCTGGGAAGAGAGACAGGTAGCAAACTACTTCTCTGCACCATATTGTTTTGTTTAGCTATGATGTTTGGTAGGTTAAGGGTAATAAAGGAATTTTTCACTTACAAATTTTTCAACTTAAAATGTGTTTATTGGTATGGGAGCCCGTCATGAGTTGATGAGTGTCTATTTTCTTCTTGAACATTTGTCTTTTCAAACTTTCTTTAGAGTCATTCTCTTTCTCACAGTATTCATTGGTTTCTCCATGCCTCAATCTGTATTGTGAAGCCCTCACTCAATTAAAGTAGCTCTAACCTATTTTTTCGGATGCACTCTTTTTTTTCTATTTAATAATCTCTACTTATTGCAAGCAACACTTTATTCTCTTCTTTGTGGAATTATTGATGTGATTTGTTTGCCCTTGCATACCCTGTCACACCTCCCTCTCTTTAGAATCCATGGCACATGCTTCCTTCCTTATCAAGAATGCTGTCTCTTATCATTCAAGTCAGTAAGTAAAATGATTTTATTCTATATACATTTGTATGGATACTCTAAACTCATTACATATACTAACAAATTGTGCCTAGAGAAGAGTAAAAAGTAAGATATAATCCATGAAACCTATACTTTTAAATATATTTACAAAATATATCATTTTGAAGAAGGCTGATACCATTTTTTCTCACAGGAATATTTAAAAATTCTCTTTCCTGGGTTTTAAAAATTATATCATAGTTCTCTCAGCCATTATTTTTTCAACTAATTTACCTTGTCCCTGCATTCTAAAGGCAGGAACAAAACTTCACACACCACACACACACACACACACACACACACACACACACACAAATTAAAGTTCTGTCTTTCTTTTTTTTTTTTAACACATCATTTGAGTTTGATGGATACCAAGAGAAATATATCAGATCCCGAGCAGGATCCCGTTGAGAGTTCTCCCGGCACTTCAGTCACTTAGTCATGATCTATGCTCTCAACTGTTGAAGATAATGACTTCAGGAACAATCTTTCACGAGTTTCATACTAAATGAGACGAAAGTGCAGGCACGTCATTAAAGTACCTTGTTATTTGCAGAATACTTAGAGTAACCTTAAATATGGAAATGATCAAATTTCATGACCTTTACTTTTAATTCTTCCATCTTCCTGTACAATTTCTATTTTTAATAAAGATCGGTGTTATGTGCATATGTGTGTTTTTGCCTAAATTAACCCAGACACTTAAACCAATATTAACACTTCAGAGTTAAATACAGAAGCTTGAAAATGACTATATATACATATATATGCTTACTTTTAATGTAAACTTATCTATGTTACCTCCATGACCATATACTCTTAAGAGACTATTATTTTTAAAACATTCTAGGAGCCAATTACAATATTAAAAGCCTCTATCTTTTATTTTTGTTCTACTGATTTGCATATTTCAATTTATAATAAAATGCAGAGCTCATTAATTTCCATTGTTGACAAGATATTTTACATTTAATATTAGTCACTACTAAAATATTCCCACATGAAAAAAAATTGAAGTGTTCTCTCTCAGATTTCAGAATAATCTCCAAAAGGTGATGGACAAATCTGAGAACCACAGGACCTAGTGGAGTGGATATGTACATATTTGGCAAGATCCATGATTCCCAGTTAAAATCCATAAGTACAACCAAAATATGTACCTATTACTCATGGTGAAATAATACCATAGGTTCACACAGAATCTACAAGAGAAAGTATCAAACCATACACACCTGAGGAAAATAATATTTTTCAAGCCCCATTCCCAGTGACAAATGGAAAATGTGAAGTCATGCTGGAATAAATGCCATCTTACTTTTGAAGACTTTTCTGACTGAAGAACTCTATATCATAAAATTCACATATTGTCACACACTGGCTGCTGCTAGTGGGCCCTGCAGCTGCATTCTACTCTGGAGGAAGTGTCAGTAAATTAAAATGGGGGAGAAGGACAGAGAGTGAGAGAGAGAGAGAGAGAGAGAGAAACATTAAATTTGGATTTAATAATTAATCCTGAAGTAGGGACTAATTGACTGTCTTCCTTAATTTTTTAGTTTAGAGCAGTTTTAAGCACACAGAAAACTAAGAAGCATGCATAGATTTCCCATGAACCCTTGCCGCATACATGCATGGCCACCCACATTATCGGCATCACCTGCCAGGTGGCACACTTGTCACAACTGATGAGTCTACCTTGACACATCATAATCATCCAGAGTTCGTACTTTACATTAGGCTTCACTCTTGCCCTTATGCATTCTATGGATTTGGAAAAACGTACTATGACATGTACCCATCATTCTATCATCACTTGGAGTATTTTCACTGCCTTAATTAAGTGCCTCGGCACTTAATGTAATCATCTCCCAGATGCCCAGGCCCTGGCAATTGCTGGTCTTTATGCTATCATCATAGTTGTTCTTTTCCCAGAAAGTCACATATTTGCAATGAATGGTGTTTTCAGTTTGGCTTCTTTCAATTAGTAATGTCAAGTTTCCTCTATGTATTTTCATGGCTTGGTAACATCTTTTTTAAGTATTAACTATATATCCTTTTTCAGATATACTGTATTTCATCTAGTTACCTACCAAAGAGCTACTAAGTTCTTGGCAATCATGAATAAAGCTGTATAAACATTTGTGTGCAGGTTTTTGTATGAACATAAACTTTCAGCATTTTCGGTAGATACCAAGGAGCAAGATGGAAAGACTGTTAAGATTGTGTTATTATTATTTTTTTTTCTGTTTGACTTAAATAAGATTAAAATCAAGCTCTCAACAATCAAACACCTCATTCTTGGAGAGTATGCAACATGACTTATTGCTTTCCCTATACACTTTGTGCTGCCAGAGTTAACCTGATACATCTATTTGACTAGGCAGGGTCTTCTCAGTCAGTTAAGAGCGCAGCTGTCTTGACTCTCTCATGAAGTACTGGTTGTTCTGAGAGAGACACTGAGTCTACATTCAATTTTGTATGGGGCCTATTGACTCCATTATCAATGCCCCCCAACAGTTCATTCTTGATTTTTCATATATATTTATTCTTTCCCACTGTTTTTATGTTTCCTGACAGGGATGATTTCTTGTTTTTCTATTTAAAACTTATAAGTTCCTTGAGGGAAATCACTGTGTCTTGCATTTCTTCTGTTATTTTGGGATTATCTGTAGTACTTATCTGTAGAAGTTAGGTTAATATATGTTTACATGCAATGAATATTGATTGACTAGCATGCATTTATTTCCTGAGTGAAGTGTCACATTCAGAAATGGATTTGGAAAGACTTGAAAGATTGCTCTGAAAACTTGGCAACTCCTCCGAGCTAATATGGTCACGTTTACAGGATTACAGGTACACAACTAATAAACCACCCAACTCCCATGTTTCGATTTAAAGATCTTCCAAAGACTAGTTCTCTTTGGGTCACCACACTTGCCAGTTTGGACTTTTGAAACCTACTAATATGGGCTGACATAACAAATTAGCAACAAGAAAAGTTCACTGAAGGACAAGTGTGAGAAAGTGTGCCAAATGTATTAGCATTCGTTTTGCAACCTTGTCTCCAGTTTGTGTGAAGTTGATGGTTGGAGGTTACGCTTTCATTAAAAATTGACAACATTTTAAATGCTAATCAAAACTGCTTGTCCTTTCTACTTCTATTTATCGAGAGAGAGAGAGAGAGACAGAGACAGAGAGAGAGACAGAGATATCTTGCTTTGAACTGCTACAAATATTCTTTCCAGTGCTCCTCAGACCTCATTGCCTCCTCTGTGTGACATAGGACAGACAAGAGCTATGCAGACTGAGGGTCGTTGACCTCAGCATTACAGATGGTGTCCACGTATGAGTTAGAGAAGTGGTTTCCTAAGGAGAAAGGTGGAAATGTATGTGAGCTTGCATGTTTGTGAATGTGTGTGTGTGTGCGTGCACACGCGCATAGGGATGACCTTTTCACATGACTCTTTTTAATTAAATATAAAGAAAGAATTTTGGAAGCGTAGTTGGTTTTACAGTAGGTAAAGGGAAAAGGAAATACATTTTCTTAAAGAGGAGACACATAGTATGTGAGCAAAAAAACACTTAAAATTATAAAATTAAAAAAGATGGGGAAAAAAGCTGTTTGAAACATGGAAAGGAAAACATTATCAGTGATCAACCATTGGAGAGAGTATAGCTCATTTCCGACCATGTTTAGGAAGGACTGAAAAGGAAAGAGGGAATGTTTGGCTCAAATTCTTATACAGATTAAAATTTGAAAGTGTGCAGACCTGTGCTATCCAGGGTTGTAGATGGAATTAGCTCCTTTACTTTTTTTTTTGTTGTTGTTGTTCATGTCTTTAAGATAGGGTTTCACGGGGTAGCTGAGGCTGGCCTTAAATCCCAGCATCTTCTGTGCTAGGATTGTGATCCTAGGCATATACTACCACCCAGTGAAAATCCTCACCCACTGTCTTAGTTACTTTTTTGTTGCTGGGACAAAATATCTGACACCCACAAGTTAAAGGAGGAGAGATTTATTATACCTCAGACTTTGTAGAGGCTTCCATCCATAGTAGACTGCCTCTAAGGTTAGGTGGCATGGCAGCAGGGGAGGGCAGAGGAAAAACAGTCTATGGTAAGGCAGGCAGAAAGCAACAGCAGCAAGTGTCCCTTTATTCTTTATCCAATCCATATTACAACCAGCCTTTTGGTTGGGGTTACCCACAACCAGGGTGGGCCTTCCTATTATCCACACACAGAACTATGCTAAACCCAGTGGACTAATTTAGTTATCACACCCTTAATCCATATTCATACACCATTAATCCACATTCACCCACACTACATCCAGCCACCTCCTTAAAGCCCCATCTATGAGCAAATGAGGCTTTGGGGGGAGACCTAGATACAAACCACAACAGCCATAAACAAGGGTGGAATTCAAACCCACATGTCCAGAGCACTAAAAATTAGCAGTCAGTTGGTTTAACCACTCAGCCACCTCTACCACTCTTTCCACTTTTGTCTATATTTTCAAAATCCCAAACGAATTCTATATTAGCAATAGAGAAGTATGAAAGGAGAGGGGAATTTTTCAGGTTTTCATATATACAGAAAGGTAACTTGTATTTACTGGCAAAAATTTGCTGTGTATCATGGTTAAATCAAGCAAAATGTTTAATCGATGACAATTGGACCAAAAAGTTGAAGTATGTACGTGTGTCCATTTATGAAAATGCGTGTGTGTGTCAATGCAACTTAATAAGCTTTTATTAAGAGGGATAGAAGTAGAATAGTTTTTCTCAATGCAGATCTATTGTCTATATCTGTATTTCTTAAATAGGATCCTTTTTTTCATTCTGAACTCTGTGTTTCTTTGTTGAGTAGACTATCTTGAAATATGAGTAATATGCTATGTGAGATTCAACTGAGAATGGCCAGATGTCAATCTGGAAAGATTTTTGTCACCATCACTCATAATTTTCTTCTCTTCATCCTCTTCATCTTTCTCTTCCTTCTCTGCCTCGTCATCCTTCTCTACTTCTTTCTCCTACTCTTTCTTTTGTTTTTGGTCCTTCATTCTCTTCATTGCTTTTGTCTTTGTCTCCTTCATCATCTTCATCATCATCATGTACTATAATGAAGTTAAAATGTCTCATTTCGTTTGATTTCATTATTACAATAATATTAAGGTACAAGTACTGTTATTATCTCCAAGGCAAACACATACTGGGACATTGAAGGTTAAGTCATCTCTCCTGTAATGGCTATACCAGAACTTAAAACCAGATATGGATGACAATAAAGCAAAGGCTCTTGACTATTAAACTAAAATGAGACCTTCCTTAGTAACACATTACTGATCTTTATTCAGATATGAATCTTTGTCTGAGTCTATTTATATTTTTAATGAATAGCAGTAGTTGGGATAATGAGTTCCATAAGTTTATCCCCCACTGTGTTAAAAAAAATAGTTCTTTCCATTTATCCTAAATCCTCCCTTTTCAAGCTTCAAAGGGGGCCTTTTGTTCTGGAATTTGATGAATAAGTCCATCTCAATCCTCTCTCTTTTCTTTTCAATTTTATAGACTTGTAGACTTTGAGCCTATTCAGCTTTGATTTTTACAGACTGAAGAGCCTGATTATGCGATGTCCCCAAAGAAAATATTTCCATTCATTCGGTCACTTTCATTGCTGTATTCTCTAAACTTTCTCTAGCTATCTTTGAAACAAAAGATAGTTCAAACATAACAGGACCAAGCAGAGCTTGGCTAATTCCTGAAGTGGAGCCTGGAGAGGTGGACTGGGATGTTTCTACCTAACCTTTCTAATAATACTGTATAATAGCTGACCTAACACACAAGGCTCAATTTGTGACTGCATAAGGGAAATGATTTTAGATAAATGAGGGGCGATATACTGCTCCGATCAACCTGCCTTCCCCCAGGGTTTGAAATCCGGTTTTCAAACTCCTTCATCTTAAAAAAAAAAAAAAATGCAAATGACCCACCAGAAAGGTAATGGTTTTGTTTTTGTTTTAATTCATTGAAACCTCAGCACAAATTCAGCTTCCTGAAGTTGGAGACCTCCATTTTGCTGTAATATGGAGAAAGGGCAATAATCCTGAAGCTGCTAGCCCTGGTGTGGGAAACCAGGTGAGAGAAGAGAATGCATTAGCTCTTCTGGGGAAGTAAAAGGTACATAAATGCATCACATTTAACAGAGGGCAGTGGTAGTGTAAGGTGTGCCAGAAATAGAGTAAAAGGTAAAAGAAGTGTTTATCCAAGATTAACACTGTCATCCCTCCAAGGCAACTGAAGATATAAATATTGCTTCCAGATTTGTTCCCATGCTGCTATTCACTGTGTTTGGTTTCATACAGTCCATGGTTAAGTTTTTGAGCTCGAAGACCATTTGATACCTGGATTTGTCAGGAAAACAGCTTGCAAAAATTACTGGGAAGTGTCTTGCATCAATAAAAGCAATTTATATGCTAAATAATCACATCAAATAGATAAAGTCTCCTTCCACTTTTTTTATTCCATTATAACGTTTAAATTTCGGAACAAAAATATAGTTGAATGTACTTTCTAGTGTTTTATAAGGAGGAGGCCTTAGAAACATGGGATATTTTCTTTTCCTGACATTATAATTCCAACAAGTCTGCACTGTTATAATCACCTCTTACCCTTCTCAATGACATAGTATATGCTATTATTTCATTAATAAATTTTACAGATAGCAAAACTCAGATACTGAGAGGTGAAGGCATTTCTCCAAGGTTGCATGGTCAGTGCTGGGAATAGAACTCAGAAAATGCAACTAATTCTTTTTTTTAACATTTTTTTCTTGGTACTTGGAATCGAACTCAGGACTTTGTGCTTGCCAGGCAGGTGCTGTGCTGCTGAGCTATATCCCTGGCCCAAGGCAACTAATTCTTAAGTCAAAGAATACTAAGTAAACAGATGAGAAATTCTTGTGAAAAATATAATGAAGGTCCAGGCTCAATTTAGACAACTAGAATGTCATGCCAAGATATAAGTAAGAGACATAGCAGTGGAAATGTCCTGCTGCTTATGAAAATAATAGAGGGTAACATCAGCACAATCTATTACTAGAAACTGTTCAATTAAGTATTCATTTCATTACAAGTCATTTTTGACAAATAAATCTGTGTATCTTTATACATTTAAGCTCAGTAGTTTTATGCATTAGGTTGATGTGCTTAACAAAATGTGAACTATTTTATAATTTTCAGATAAGAGCTAGTATGTAGTTACTATTTATATATTTAAGTTGTAACAATCATGTGCTTTTCACCTTCAAAGATCTGAATGTTGCCAGTTTGTAATGTATTGCAGGATGTGTTAGGTACACTGAGTCTGTCTGATTTACGGCTTTCTAATCAGCTATTTAGAGTTTACACCAAGCAGAAAATCAATGTATTCAAAATCTAGTAGCTCTCTTGTTAACTCTAGTCATTTGCTTAAAGAGTAATGTCAAGCTGATAATTGAAATATGGCTTAAACTGTGCATTTTAATTCAAGAGAAAAAATGTTTGAAATATTACTCATTTGATCATTCTCTACTAGAACCTCAAGGACACATTTTGCCTGCTCAGCTTGACAACTGCACACAGGGACAGCAAGGCCTTGCACTTATGCCTACTGGTGCTAGAGGTTGGAATTTATCCCCATCTCAAATATCACTAACCTAGTTTCTAGAAGGACTAGTGGCTCTCCTGTCTGTGAATTCAGGAGTTTGCTCTGTTCATGGATGCTGTACTGAACTTGTGAAGGTGGTCTCACTCTCGGAAAGGGTACTTTAGATATCTCACTGACTTACGCAGCACAGATGATTTGCTGTCTTATGGTAACTACGTTCTTACGCTGAGAGACTGAATACGACTTCTGGAGTAAGACCCACACATAGGACGCTGCGTTGTGTCATTTCATCATTATCTTGTAGGGAACACAAGGATATTTTACCACTGAGACACATCTGCAAGTTATTTTATTTCATTCTTCTTATTTTATTTTAAAATATGTCTTTCTAAGTTGTCTGGACTGGACTCAAAATTCTCCTGCTTCAGTCTCCTTAATAGCTGGGATTATAGATGTGCATCACTAGCACATCTGGCTGGAAATCATTTGGAAGACTTGATTCACATACATGCTGGGAGTGCAGGAAGCAACAGGTATGAGAGGTCTTACTTGCCCTCTTTGCCTCCTAACGCCTACTGCTTGTTCTGACCCCATCTCTTTTAATCTCTTAATGAAATTGCTGATGACTTAGAGTGTGCCCTGCACACAGTAGATATGCAGTGTTTACTGATGTGAGAATGGAAATAAAGTAGGTTGAAAGGTGGATGCCACTGATAGTTAAAGATAAAAGCCTAGAGACACCACAATATCCTTCATATTTGGTCTTTTGGTAAGCCAGTTCTCCAGTTGTAAAAGACGTAATCTAAGCAGACACTTGAAATTTTTTTGTCAATTATTTCACTTGTTGAATGCCAGCTAGCTTTAAAATCAAGGAAGAGGGCCGGTGAGATGGCTCAGCGGCGTAAGCGCCTGCCATTCAGGCGCAAGGGCCTGAGTTTGACTCCCGGAACCCACATATGAAAAATGGGCCAGTGATATCGCTCAGCGGCACGGGCGCCCACTGGCGCACGAGGTCCTGAGGTCAACCCCTGGTACCCAAATAAATAAATAAAATAAAATCAAGGAACAAGTTATTTAACAAGTATTGAAACTAAATCCTGAGCTGAGAAGCAAAGGAAAAAAAAAGTGTATTCTGTAGTATTTTCAGGAAGAAAGTAAAAGATGATAGAACACAATTGCTACATATGGAACACAGTACCAGTGTCAAAGGAAAACTTCCCAATACTGTTTGGAGGTTCATGGAACCTGCTTCCAATAAAAGATAAAATCAGAAGAAAGCCACCTTACTGACCCTCTTGAGTTTTTGGTGTATCCATCAAAAACCTACTTCTCTTTTAGAGGGAGAAAGCTCGTAACAGAAAGAAATGTAAGTCAACAAAGAAAAGATTTTCTTGCAAGCTTGATTTGCAGTGGTTCTCAATAAAGAGTGATTGTGTCCCCATGTGACATCTGACAATATTTGGACCCTGATTTTCAAGGCCATGGGGGCATGGGACTGGTATGTAGTGTGTATGTAGAGAGCAGAGATGTTGCTTTACATCATGTAATGCACAGCAGAGCTCCCTCCACAAAAATTTATGCAGCAAAAATGTTAATTCCGCTGGGTTACTTTTATCACTACATTTCACACAGTGAAGAAGCCCACTAGAAAGTAGATAAATTACCTCATCAAACTACTTTGCCAGAAAAGAAATAAAAAATAGAGGAAAGTTAAACCAGGGACTTTAGGCTTATAGTACTTGAGAATGTGCATTAGTTTGACTTTCATTCTTTCTGATACTGAAAACAAAGACATCAAATTAGAACAGAGCAGAAAGAAGGGCTAACAGGGCATTGGGGCAAAAGGGAAAAAAGAAGACTATATTACATAATGGAAAAAGAGTAGATAAAGGAAAAAGATTGAAAGATAGAAGTGAAAAAAAAAACAGGCTTGATGGTAAATGTCAGAGTTACATTTTATTATAAAGAAAATTATAGATAAACATTTAATCATTAGAGGAGTACTTTAATTTTTCTATTCTCTTATTTCCATGGGTCCAGTTAGGAGCCAACTGTTACACTTGTGAAGAGAAATGAGAGGAGACCTTCCTACACTCTATAGTAAGAATACAGTGCTAAAATACATAAAAAATATGACCTTACTCAACAGAGTCATATCAATGTAAGCAATCCCTGTGTCCCACATCTAAAACAAGAATCTGTCTTCATTTATCTCTGTGTAGGCTCAACTCCGCCTTTAATTACATGTTGGCTTAAAAATTAAACGGCTTCATGGAGATATAATTCAGATCCACATATTTTAAAATTCACACACTTAAAATGTACAGTTCAGTATTTCTGAGAAAGCTAAGTACAGCCATTGCCAAACGCAATTTTAGAAAATTTTTATCATGTAATAAAAATACTTCGTACCTTTTAGCTATTTACTGCCTAGTGTCTCAAATTTCCCTTCCGCAAGCATAAACAAATACCAATCCAATTTCTGTCTCTATAGAATTGCCTATTTTGAATATGTGCCTTTTTCCCCTGAGTTTTATAGTTTAGCTCTTCCATTTAGGGTTTTGATCCATTTGAGTTTATGTTCGTCTACGGTGTAAAGGAAGGGTTCAACTTCAGCCTTCTGTGTGTGACTGTCCACCTGTCTATTGAAAAAATATTTTATGTTTTTCCTACGTTGAATACTCTTGCCACACTTATTTAAAATCACTTGGTGCTAGACATATGGGTTTCTACCTGAAATCAATACACTCCATTTTCATTTCTCCTTCAACCGGATCCATATTGTCTTTATTGTTTTTGTTTTGCCATAAATTTGGATATTGAGAAGTGTCTTCTAATTCTATACTTTTAAAATAGTATCTTGGTCATCCTGGGCCCCTTGTAATTCTATATGAATTTTAAAATTAGTTTGTAACTTTTTACAAAGAAGTCAGCTGGGATTCTGATAAAAATTGTATTAAAACTGTAGATCAATTTTGGGGAATATTCTTATATAATATTAAAACTTCTTCCATGAATCCATGAATATGAGATGTTTCCTCATTTACTTGGACCTCTACAACCTTTTAATTCTTTGTAAGTTTCAAAATAAATTTTGTATTTTCTTTGTCAAATTTATTACTAAGTATTTCATTCCTTTTTCATGTTATTATAAATGGAACAGTTTCCTTAATTTTACTTTTGCATTTTTGTTGATACTGTATAGAAATATAACTGCTTTTTGTATATTGATCTTATTGTCTGCAACCTTGCTGAACTCCTTTTATAATTCTCACATTTTTTATATAGTTTTACTTATTTTTAATTTGAATGAGGGTTTTTGTATTTTTTTGTATAATTGTCATGGCTAGTACGCCAAAGATGATGTTGAATACAAGTAGTAAAGAACAAACATCATTTTCGTGTTTCTAATCTCAGGGAGAAATCATCCAATATTTCAGCATTTGAACATGACGTTAGTAGTTTTTTTTTTTTTTTTTTGTCAAAAATCTTCTATTATATCCAGAATTCCCCTTGTATTCTTAGTTTCCTATTATTTGTAAATATCAAAGTGTACCAGATTTTGTCAAAACATGAGATGATAATCTGTTATTTTTTATTTTTTTAATATGATATATTACATTGATAGGTTTTTCAGATGTGAATGGGAATCTATCTGGGGGAAAAAATCTTACTTGAACATGATATACAATTATCTGGTAAACTGTTGGCATCAGTTTGTTAGTACTGTGTTGAGGATTTTGAAAGCATATTCATAAGATATATTGTTCTGTGGCTTTCTTTTTGTGTGATGTCTTGCTCTGTTTTGCTATCAGAATTAAACTGACATCATAGAATGAATCAAAGAGTGTTCCATCTTCCTCTAATTTTTGGAAGAGTTGGTGAAGAAGTATTATCAATTATTTTTATTTATTTATTTATTTATTTTGGTGTGGGTACCGGGGGTTGACTTCAGGACCTTGCGCACCAGCAGGCACCCGTGCCCGCTGAGCAACATCACTGGCCCTTTTTTTCGTATGTAGGTTCCAGGATTTGAACTCAGGACCTCGTGCTTGCCAGGCAGGCACTTATGCCGCTGAGCCACCTCACCGGCCCTTCGATTATTTTTAAAAGTCTAGAATTCCTCTGTGAAATCATCTAAGACTGAAGTTTTTCATGGATAGTTTTTTGAGCAGTAGTTCCTCACCTGTTATTGGTCAGTCCTGATTGTGTCTTTGAGTCAGTTTCAGCACAATAACACTCATCGATTTCCTGTGTTCAAAAGGGATGAAGGTAATGCAGAGGACCTGAGGTAGTTCTCTTGAGAGGGTTGTTGTAAAAATCAGTCTGTTCATGCCCAGCACTTTTAGTTCTGTGTCTCGTGATATGACCTCTCCCTCTCTTGTGCACTTTCATCATGTCGGTGCCGTCAACCATAAGGTTCTCACCAAAGCTGAGCTGATGCTTGTACTATGTCCATGAACCTCGACAACTGTGAAGTAAGGACACTAAATTTTATTTTAAAATAAAGTTACACAGTCTGAAGTATTGTGTTACAGTGCTAAAACTAATACAGTAAATTTCCCAAATTTCCTTATGGTATTGATTTCTTATTTTATTCTGCGGCAGTCACAGAACATAGCTTGTATGATTTTATCCCTTTAAATTTATTGATGTCTGTTTTATAGCTTAGGGCAGTGGTGGTGAATCTGTGGCATGTGTGCTGCTGGGGGCTATTTGTCAATGTTAATAAGTATTATTAATGTTATTAGTTTTGTGGGATATCACATGCATAAAGAAGGAATAAAGGCACATTTGAATTGAGTTTTAAAACAGACGGCAGACCCTTGGCCACACACACATCAAACGCTGGCCATCCATGCAGCTGATGAGTGTTATTGGTCGTAAAGAGAACAAACACAAGTAGAAAGCTCCACACAATTATGCACTGCAGTGTCAAAAACAAGAATGCCATGGGACATGTGTTGGGGGGACGTCTGTGGCAATAAGAACAGTGTGTATTTCAGCACCAGACTTGAGTGTTTAAGGTCACATGAAATGATGAAAGGAACACAATTAAGGGACCATGAGTTTGTTTTCTGAGGCTAGACGATAATAAATGATCTAAAGGAATACATAAAACCCCCAAATTTGCTTAATTGTATAATATTATACCGGGAAGAGAGATTTCTTTCTGAGCCCAGCTGGTGATCAGTTTATGCCCTGATGTATGCGATTTAATGGTCTGTATCATTTTTATCATGTCACTGCAGATGTTATTCTTACTCATATGAATGCCTAATCCTCTTGTTGGATACTTATCCCTGCTAATTATTTCCACTGTGTCTAAAGCAAGCCACTCACAGTCAAGGCTTAAGAATGAGAGTGTCCCCTCCCTGGAGCCAAAACAGAAAATTAAAAAAAAAAAAAATCCTTAACTATAAGTAACAACACAACTCAACATTTATGGTAAAATGTACAGTAGTTTAACACACAGAAGTTTAAGATAGCATTTTAACAAGGAGAGTGTAGCTTTATTAAAAGAACACATTCTTTAAGTTTTTTATTTTGTATTTGCCATTGATTCTATTCATCCCAAGAGATAAAACAGTATAATTTAAACAAGCTGGAATGAAGTTGGGAAAACTTCAACTTAAAAAAATCTAGATGAGATATCTGTATGTCATGGAGCAGAAGTTCCAAAAACTAAGTAGAAATAAACACGCATATCTTAATGACTCCTTTTATGTGATACAAAGAATTAAGCATTAAAAACTGAGAAGACTATGCTAAAAATGATAGAATAGATAATCAGGGTGTACCTCTAGAGCCAAAAATAATCCAGCCTTGTACTTGCCTTTTCTATTTAAACGTGGCATACAATTCCAGGTTTTCCAAGTGAGTTTGTAGGTACAGAGGCAAGATACATCTCCTCTCTAGTTTTCAGAGCCCCTTCAATTATAAAAGAGGAAGGTGGCATTTAATTTTGGGGTCTTTGTGTCTGCCTGGATTTCAGGTACAGCAAGGAGATGACTGAGACAGTCTTCCTGACTATGAGATTCAACTTACTGGACCCAACCAAATTTTCACAAATGTCCCATCCCATTCTGTAACTCAAGAAAATGTTCCATAGAATGTTCCAGATATAAAGGAAAGTTAGAACTCAGCTAGCTAAAAATTCCAACTGTTGATGAACCTCTACCCCAACACCTCCTGAAATGCACTGGCGTCATAGTAAGTACCATGTCAGTCATCGGGAATTGGATATCCCACCCGGCCACTCTCTTCAATAACCCAAAACTGGAGATCAACAGAATTGGCTCCTACAAATCCCATTCAGAAACAAATAATAAATGTAATCTCAGGGACAAGGGGAAAGAACAGCTAAGATCCAAGCTAAGATACAAGCCCAAAAGTTGAGAAATCCATTTTCTAGGGACAAGTGAAGAAATTAATACATTTTGGTATTTCTTGTGTTCCAGACACTATAGTAGGTCTTTCCTGAACAACAGGCCAATGAGGAAGATAGGACATTGGCACTTTACGTATAAGAGAACCGAATCTTAGAGCTATGCTAACGTAGTTAAGATCATAGGATTATAAGGGGCAGATGTATTGCTTAATATTTTGTTCCTTGAATCTTCCAAGCACAACACACAATGCTGCCTCCCTACGCTGAATTTGACCCCATTTCCTTGTCTAATTTTACAAGGTAATTTGGAGCTTCTCATTCAACTTCATGAGAGCTCAGCTTCCTCTATCTCAAAACTGTCACCATTCCAAGTGAGCACAAAATTGTAAGGTATATAGTACAGCTCATGTTTATTAGCTGTACACCTCAAAAGGAAACTTCTCAGAAGAGATTCTTACCATGTAGAAGTACTCGGATACCCACACACAATTTTTATTCCTGGCAGGGAGGATTTACTGTGATATAAGCACAGATAAGCACAGATGATATACTAGCACAAGTAGATGATGCCTATCATGTATTCAATACCAGTAGCCAGTTCATCATGCTTTAATGGTATATATAGTATAATACCATCATGACTAATGGTATATATAGTATAATAAAAATGGTAATTGTAGGGCCGGGGAGATGGCTCAGTGGCGTAAGCACCTGCCCGGCAAGCACGAGGGCCCGAGTTCGACTCCCAGAACCCACATACGAAAAAGGGGCCGGTGATATCACTCAGCGGCACAGGCGGCTGCTGGCACATGAGGCCCTGAGATCGACCCCCCGGTACCCACAAAAAAAAAAAGAAAAAAAATGGTAATTGTAAATTTCAGATCAGTTACCACATAATATAGTATCTGCATTCCAGAGTGTTTAAACCATCTTGATGCATTCTGAGGTCTGCTTCTGTGGTTTTTAAAACATATGACACACCTAATAAAATTGCTGTACAAAAATAAGCTTTACTACCATACTTCTGTAATTAAATACGTTTATTATAATAGGGACAGAATTTACTGGAACTCTGAATGCTAGTCTGTATAATTAATAATGAAACATGTTTTAATGAACATTTATTAGCAGTATGAAATACAAATATCTTGTAGATCAGCTACCATCTAGAAAAACTTCATTTATTTCTTGAGATTAGAAAGCCCTGCATTAACATTATCAGCATAGCAGCTTGACAGCTCAACATTCTGCTGTGTGAAAACTCATTAATTTGAACCCTCACTATTATGGACACTGTGATAATTCAGAAAGTGGTGGAACTGAAGTTTGCCCTTGTACTATCTATGAAAAAGAGTTTGCTAAATAAATTAATCATGTAAACAAGATTATATAGAGGTCTGTTTAACCACTTGAAAGAATTCTCTTTCAAGTATCCTAACACCATACATTTGCATACACACAATTAATAGGGCGATTACAAATAAGTTCTATTATTCACTGAAAAGGATTCATTCTTACTAAGAACTTGAGCAGACAGAAGGAAATTTAGGATATGGACAGCTCTCCAGAGAAGCTTGTAATATAATCCAGGAGTTCCTGACCCTGACTCTGCATTAGAAACATCTGGAGGAATTATTAAGACACACAGTCCATTCTTTTTTTATTTTTTTATGGGTACCGGGGGTCGACCTCAGGACCTCGTGCGCCAGCAGGCGCCCGTGCCGCTGAGCGATATCACCGGCCCTTTTCTCGTATGTGGGTTCCTGGAGTCGAACTCGGGCCCTCGCGCTTGCCAGGCAGGCGCTTACGCTGCTGAGCCATCTCATTGGCCCACACAGTCCATTCTGAACAAGTCTGATTTAACACTTCAGAGTTGAAGATCAGGCCACCATTGGAAACTGATTATTCGGAGTTGCAGTACAATACTTCAGAAAGAGGGATTTTTTGTCTATTTGTTTGTTTGTTTTTTAACTCAAGTTGTTTTCATCCTCCTTATCTTCCTGAATTTCATAGTCAAGGCCTTTTTCCTATAGTCTCCTTGGTGCTGCTCCATGCAAGAACCAAATCATATGACCTGTACAATTATCAGGGGGCTCATATATCCTTGGTGGCCTAGGCTAGCCCTCATTTAAACCTGTTGTTCTGGTATAATTATTAGTGATACTACCTTCCTGCATTCACAATGTCTTGGTTTAGATACAAAGTTATGTTACTAAAAGTTCCTCTCATTGGTTAAATTCCATGTACTCATCTCTTGAACATACTTCTCCCTTTCTCCCCCATTAACTGTTCTAATCTAGGACCCTTTTATTTCTTCTGGCTAACTAGCCTAATCATTTCCTAAGAGCTCACCATGGTATCCTCTTTTTGCAATTTTTGTCACCACTGCCTTTCAAATAAGGGATATACTATTCAGCATGGCAAGCCTGCGTCCTCTGACGATGTGTTCCTTGACTATTTTACAGATTTCTCTCTATCTTCTGCCTTCCACAACCTTGTGAATTCCACTTTTTATTCCTCTGCCTCCATGCATATTATACTCTGCCAGATTCAGTTTCCTCCCTTTTCACTTTGCAGCCCTTTACTCACTTTAGCACTAAAAACAAGTAACACATTCTTTTTTTTTTTTTTTTTTAATGTGGGTACTGGGAGTCAAACTCAGGACCTCACGCTTGCCAGCAGGCGCCTGTGCTGCTGAGTGATATCACTGGCCCTTTTTTTCCTTTATGCGGGTACCAAGAGTCGAACTCGGGACCTCACACTTGCCAGGCAGGCGCTTATGACGCTGAGCTATCTCACTGGCCCGAGTAGCAAATTCTTAGGGAAGTGCCTTCTGACCTCCCAGGGAACATCCACTCCGCGATGATTTTATTGTGGTTGCCACTCTTGTGATCATCCTCACACTGCTTTGTCACAGTTTGTTTCATTGCTTTTATTTCTGTGTGCCTGTCTTTGCATTTATGTTGAGGACTTAGAACTCATTACAATATTTTTGTCTTTTTCTCAGGGCATCCACATAGAAAACATATCGATGAATTTTGGAGATAAACTCAAAATATTTATATGAAGTGTTAGAATGTGCCAAGGAAACTATTATGTTTCTCCTAGACATTTCTGGGTCCAACAGTAGAGGAAGTCACCCATGTTTTGCAGTTTTCTTGAGTAAACACTCGCCATGTATCCAGGTGTTAAAAACTATAAAGTGAAAACTTTGGCGTGGGTCATGTTACATTACAATGGATTAGAGCTATATTCATTATGGACTCTTTTGGAGAGGAGCAAATATGATAGTTATGATAATTATTAGAAGTATTATAATGGATATGACCATTACTGTTAGGTCCTTTAATCATTATTGTTAGATTGTTAAATAGAGAAGATACACCAGTTCACACATCCACACGTGTATACAAACCATAGCCCCGTCCTGAAATACACCCAGGTTGTTGATAGTGAGATATGTTGTCCAGATATATTTAAACTTTCATTCAGACTGAAAAAATATACTTGTTGACATATTTATAAGAAGATCTATTATAACAAAATCAGAACCAACATTGGCTTCAAGGCAAGAAATTATTAGATCAGAAATTTAGGGTTTCTAAGGAAGTTAAAATTTAATTGCCATCATTTGATTCTTCTTTGCCTTTTTTATTGTAGGTCTACCATGTCCAGGGAGATAATTTTTATTTTATTTATTTATTTATTTTATTTATTATTTTTTGTGGGTACCGGGAGTCGAACTCAGGACTTTGCACTTGCCAGCCAGGTGCTTGTGCCGCTGAGCCATCACACCAGCCCCAATTTTTATTTTTATTTATTTATTTATTATTTTTTTTTTTTGTGGGTACTGGGAGTCAAACTTAGGACCTCACACTTGCCAGGCAGGTGCTCATGCCACTGAGCTATCTCACCCGCCCAAGGGAGATAATTTTTAAATGAAGAGTGATAAACAATAATAAACAATAATAATAAATTTCAAACGGAAGTGTTTGATCTACATCTTGAGGAAATTGACCAGTTGTTGCTAATTCTCTCAACAAACATTTCCTCATCTTCATACTGTGATGCAAATTTACATTCTTCTCAGAACATTAAGGGAATGCATTGATAATAAGATCAGGGGCAAATTGTTATAAACAGAAAGCAGATAAATATACCTGCAAACAAAGTTTATACAAAATCTATCATTACCTATGAATGTGATTATAAGGATCTCTTCTGTGTAACCCTTGTGTTCCTATGACTAAAAAACCCCTTCTTTAACGTGAGAAGTCTTTGAGCTGAACATTCAGCTTTGATCTGTTATCAACCTCAGAAAATTGAGTGTGAATAAACAATTAGAGATTAGATAGCAAAAGGGAAGGAGTGGGCTGGAGAAAATAAATGTCATGCCACCCTGCACAACAGAGAGAAGAAAGATTATGAGCAGGAGAAAGGACGTGCATTGATGCCTGGGGTGAAAAGACATCTTAGTCAACTTCACAATTTTGATAATTTTCAATCAACTAGTGGATGAATGAACCTCTTGACCAGAGCTTTATTTAAAATACATTAACACCCAATATGCTCCTGTAAAATGTATCTAATTGCTAAGAACAATGAATGGAGTGAACTAACACATTGCTCTATATTTGACATTTTAAATGACAAACATTATGTGGTTTATTCATATATAGGCAAGGGCTTTAATGTGACTACAACACTAAGAGATTAAGTGCTACCTATTTTCCAATCACCTCTCTCCCCTCAACCTAAGCCTGCATCTGAAAACTTCCAAACAACCACACTTTAGTTTTTATGCATGGATGATCTATTGTCTGATACCTTGTTGTGTTCGTGGAAGGCTACAATGGAGGCCTAAGAGATAGAACTACTTCAAAAGGAAAGAATCGGGGGAAGTCCCGTGTTATGTCCTTTTACTACAGCATTGAATTAGATGCAGTGATGGCAAATGTTTTAGGGCATTCGATGATACAAACAACCCGCTGTGGCACATAGTTTCACCACCCCTGGGAGGAACTGGTCCTTATCTATCTCTAACTAACAAGAAAGTATTAAACTACAAAGCTTGCCTAGATAATCCATTATCTTGAAACACAGTACAAAATTTAAGTTTCCTGAGTTGACTTAAGTCATGGAACCACAGCCATTGACTCAGTGTGTATTCAGTGATAATAATGAAACTGCTGTCTCTCTGTGACTGCCCATAAAGATCCCATCTGTTTGTGGGTTTAAAGATCTTTTTTGAGAGAGTGGGCATATATTGTAAAATGAGTGAATTGTTAATCAGTTTATGCACAGTTCATGTAGAATAGCCCCAATTGCTATCATCAAAGGTGACATTACAGGAAGCAATTTGAGTTAACAGAAAGAAGATCAACCACGTTACATTGGTCAATTACAAACTGCAACACAAAGTACCACTGGGAAACCATGGTCTTGGGCAACTCTAGATTTGGAACCGGAGTTCTTTCCGTCCACCATCCCTGGCCCTTCAGCCGTGGTCTTGGCCACATGCTATCTCCCTACATAGATTTATCAGTCCTACTTCCTGACAATTCTTCATTTGTGCTCTTTACTCCTTGCCTCAACTACCTCTCCTGAGCTTCTCGTGGAAGTGAACTTCAGCTCTCGGAAACAGGTCTCTAATTCTTTTTTTTTTTTGTGGGTGCCGGGGGTCGAACTCAGGACCTCATGCGCCAGCAGGCACCCATGCCGCTGAGCGATATCACCGGCCCTTTTTTCATTGTGGGTACCGGGAGTCAAACTCCGGCCCTCGCACTTGCCAGGCAGGTGCTTACGCCGCTGAGCCATCTCACCGGCCCAAGGTCTCTAATTCTGACTAAAGGAAGAGAGTTGGAAGATACCCAATCACACTTTCAGAACCAATAAAGGTAGCTAAATTTTATTATCCCTGCAGAAAACTCTATTAAAGAAAGTGAGAAATAATATCCTCCTTTCTGGAGCAACTCGCTTCACAAATTGAATGTAATTTTCTCTACTATTTACTATTTTAAGAGTAATTACATCTTCTAGCAATTGTAATTTTGTGAATGAGTTCAACGGGTATTTTTGTACCGTTAGTATTCACCAAAGGTGAACAGGAACCATTTTGCACAATCTAGGCAGTCTGTCTGAATTTACATCTAGTTTCTAAATTATTTCTGACCTAGAATTTCCCTTTATTCTTAAGTATTTTTCACTGTTTTTCTGAAATTGGTCCTGCTCCTACAAGAGCTGGACTTATTTTAGGCCAATTATTAGCAGATATAAAATCTGCTAGCAGAAAACTAGGTGTCAATTTCTATACATATTTCATGGGTCAGAATTTCATTCTCTTTCAGACCCAAACTAATAAGACCAGTTTGATGACCCAGGCTCCTTTTGCAGTGGGGGTGGCCACTATCTGAAGGAAGAAGAAGAGGCTTTTTGGGTTCAGTGTCCAAAACAGATACTTAAATATACAATGAAATATGATTTGATTTGATTTTTTTTACACCAAAAATTATATAGGCCATCATTTTATGAGATGGAACAATGAATTTATTGCTTTAGAAACGCATGAAATACCTTCCCCAACTCTATGTTTACTTCCTTTCATACCCTCAATTGAGAGTGAACCAGGACTTAGATTTTTTTCAGAAAAAAAGAATTACAGTGAGCCTAAACCAAAGAGGAAATATTGTGCAAAAATGGGGACTTATAAGGCATTCTTTCTATCCACAACCAGCATCAATTGTAGCAACTTAATATTTCAGATCCAAAGACTTTGGTAGTGTAAGAAAATTGTTACAGACCCATCCAGTAACTCATCTAAAACCCAACTGCTGAAGACACGTAGTTAGCAGATCTCCTGTCCCTTGCTTTTCCTGAGAGCTTTTGAAGGGGCCCTGGATGTCTGTTTCTTTGCTGTAAACTACTCAGTTTAAAAGCATCCCTAGGAACAGGACCTGTTCAAGAAAGAATGGATTTTATGCCCTGCTTATTGCCTTCCAAATGCCAGGAGCTTTTCAGAGTAATAGCAACTGGTGTAAAAAGAGAATTTGAAATAAAAGAAGCTTTTATTGCTCCGGAAAGAGGCTGCCCGTAAACTTTCCACCTGCCTTAACCACTGTGGGATGTGTATATGTGTGTGGGTACCAAGAATTTCTGCCCAATGAGGATTTACCTTTCCTATTATCCTCATATTCTTCCAGAATAATGGACATGATAAAAACAGTGCAGGAACACTGGATCAAATCCCTTTAATTGCAGTTGTCAAATGTATTCCAGCCTAGCCCTTCATGCATCCCGTCACCAAGAGGACATTTTCCTGCTGGTGCTGAGCTTTACTCATGTTAAGCCTTTCATCTTGCAATATCAAAGATTTCTACAAATACTAATTCATTAATTAAGCCTCCTGATGACTGTTCAGAGAAAGAGAAAAAAAGATGTATTTCAAAATGAAAGAGATTTAAAATTCAAGTTGTTTTGGTGGCAGGCTCACTGAACAAAGGATGCCATTTCACCGGTGTCATTGTGACCCCCCCACAGATCAGTTGCTGAATCCAGAACAGACATTTCAGTGAAGATGTAAACATTTTTCAGGCGAACGTTTCCTCAGCTTGTCTTTAGTTTCTAATGAACCTTCTTCATAGCACCTGGTCACATCATTTGTCTCTAATTCTGCTCTTCCTTTGTTCTCTTTTTCTAATAGAATGTGAAACCTTGTGAACTTGCTGAGATTTATCGGTTCACTTCAGAGTTGCTGTAGAGACTGTGGTGTTAAAACCCCATCGCAAGGGAAAGAGAAACCTACGGTGGACTGGAGCCAGAATTTTCAAGTACAAATCCTTAAACACAAAGCCAAAGAAAATGACTATTTTGGTCTTAATTAGTTGAAATGTGGAAACTCAGACAAATCAAAGTAAAATATTACCATGTCAAATCGATATGTAAATGAAAGAGGGGGGCCGGTGATATAGCTCAGCGGCATAAGCGCTTGCCTGGCAAGCACAAAGTCCTGAGTTCGATTCCCAGTACCCACATTAAAAAAAAAAAAAGATAAAAAGAAAAGAAAGAGAATGGGGAGCATTTGCTACTCGTGCACTAACAATACATACGATTTAAGTAGAGCTGCAGCTGACTTCGGACTAGTATATGGTTGGTTCTTAGGATTGTTTTGGATTACAGCACACTTTAATACAAGTCCTTATAGCTTTAAAAAAGGATGAGAAGGAGACAGAGGAAAAAGAGATCAGAAATGTTTGCTGAAAATCTCGCTTCCATTCTCTGAATGAAAACCACACAGATAACTTTAAAGAATACCATTTCTGACTCCACCCACATACAGTAGAGTGTTACCAGCATCATCACTAGTAATGTCAGGGAGAATTTAATTAACTGGTCATGAGCATTCCCGGGAATTTTTATTATTATTGAAAATAAGGTATCTGCCAACAATGTAGCAAAGTGACTAACAGTTCAATAAAATAGAAAAGGTATACACTTCAGTTTCATCTCATACTACTTGTCTGAGGGAAGTTACTTAAATTCTTTCGGATTAGCTTTCCTAACCTGCAAGGGGAAATAAATACCTCAGAGGGTGAATGGTACACTGTAACAAATGTTATATGTGTGAGCCCATGGGGACTCACGTTCATATATGTCTTTTTCTTCTTAGATCAGACCATATATAACAATGTAGAACCATCATCAAATAGAGGACCATACGTAGAATCTAGCCAGAGAAACATTATAAAAAATGCATTCAACATCCAAATGTATGAACATAGCACTTGTACTTTATAGTACTTTAAAAATTGCATAGATATTTCCCAAGAAAAAATATCTAAACAATATTATAGTTTTGAAAATGAGCACAGAAGATAATCCAAAGAGTTTAGATCTATTCTCTCCATGGACAATCCCTTCTGCAGCCTAACAAAGATCAAAACATCTTGAAAGGAGAGGAGACCTCATAAATGCATAGCAAATTCCTTTCAAATTGGAGACTCAAATGTAATTTTCTTCAAGCCACAGTGATAGATAAATCATTTTTGTTTTTAATACCACATACAAAGTGTCTGTGGAATTGATTTTGTTTGTCTGTTTCTTCATTGAGTGTATTTAGGGAATTCTTTAGTCAAACACATATATTCTGGTTGAGCTGCCAAAGTAAGTTTTTTTTTTTTTTTAAAGCTCCGTTATAATACAGAATGGTGTGTAATTAATCTCAAACAAAATGGACTCTTTTGCTATGAAAATTCAGGAAAGAGTGAAATACTGGGGACTTTTCTCATCAGGAAATATGGAATGAATGGAAACTCTTGGTAGAAACTTTAAAATATAGTAAAATTGAGAAAGATAGGATGTGGAAGAAAATATTCTGGATATGTAAACAAAAATAATTCAAAAAAAGAGAAGAAAATGACTAAGTATTATGAAGTTTAGAAAACAGAGAGGTGGCTCTACTAGGCAAAAGAGATGAAGAAAGGACATTTTGGCACCTTTGTCCATTATATCAAGGAAGATCACCAAATTCTAGTGAGGAGATTTGCAAAATTTGGGTGAGATAATTAGGAAAATAAAAAAAATTATTTGATTGCAAAATAATACGAGACAATGATAAGGTATGTGGCTAAAGACAAACAAAAATTGGTTTCCTTAATTGAATTATGATACCTTCAAAGTAGAACAGTAATAGACCATGGTTAAAGAAACTCACTCAATTCCACATATTATATCTTAGTTGCAAACTAAATCCATTAAAAATGAAGTCAGACAGAATGTTGAAGTAGAAATCAATTTTATATTAAAGGACTACAAATCCTATCTTATGAAGAATGAATGAGTTGCTTTCTAGAAAACAGATGCCTTAAACAGATGGAAAAATGCATGTGAAAGAAAATAGTGTTATGGTTTGGATATTAAATGTCTTCCAAAGACCATGTGTTGAAGGCTTAATTGCCAGCCTGTGTCACTATGGTGAAGAGGCGGAACCTTTGGGAGGTGCGACGAATGAAAGAAAGGTCTTTGGGGACCTTGAAGGGGACCTCAGAATCCTATCCCTTCCTCCTTCTCTTTTTTCTTCCTGGGTCCTATGAGCAGAGAACCCCATTATTATGTTCTGCCTCCCGTCAAGCCTGAAAATAATAGAACCAGTGGACCGTAGCCTGAAACATCTGAAACTATGAACCCAATTAATTTTTCTGTCCTAAAAACTTGTTTATCCATGTATTTTGTCTCAGTGATGGAATGTTGACTAATACAGGTAGATGAGCCAAGTACTCTCAGAGAGTAGCAAGTTGCAGGAATTTATTGGACTTCTACTTTCAATACAAATTGACTTCAATTTCTTAGAGCTATATGAAGTTGGAGACAATGACAGCATCATCACAGAAATATTATTAAATGAATAACATGTGTCTATATTATACAAGGACTCCATTTTACTTGGAAAATCCCACAATGTAAATCCAAAAGTCTTTCAAAAAAATAATGTTAATAATATTTTAATTTCATCCACCTAACTATTCTCAAACAAATGATAGATCGATGAATACCTTTAGTCAAGTGCTAAAGTATCTGGAAGATTCTCACAACAGACAGTTCCTACAGAAAATGCAAAGGGTCAATCAATTGGAAGTATTCTGCTTTTCCTGGAGAATGTTTTTGTATGGATTTTCCACTTGGAAAAAGACAGAGTTACTGGATTTCATCCCAAGTCTACACAGTTAAATTTTTATCTTGCTGTCAAGTTCCAGTTGTCAAAGAAGGTAAGAGTTTCAAAAGTAAAAAATCTCTCAGTTGTGGCATTTTTACGAAAATAAGATTACTCAAAGTTCTAAGTCAACTATTTATAAGCAGAATATTTCCTTTTATTATATTCAGAAGATTTTTTTCTAGCTATTGTTGGACTTATTAGCTTAACTCCAACATCTTCAAATTCAAATGGTTTTATTATCATTAATCGAAATAGAAATACCGATTTGTGAATTGGAAAATCAAAGAATAGTTATGTGTAATAATAAAGCCATTGCACTAATATCCAGTCATTAATGTGAGTGCAAATGACCCAGGGCTGCAATTGATTTAATAATGCAGCAGGATAAACCCATCCAATCTGGGAATGTTGGAATTTTTCCCTGTGCACAGAGTGGAACTTCAATCTATTTTTTTATACATGGTTGTTGGACTGCAATTGGCAGTTTTTCTACTTTGCTACTCCACAGATAAATTTACCTATCTCTACTTCCTCTACATTTATCTTCTTTTTTTTTTTTTAATTTTACTTTTATGTGGGTTCCAGGAGTCAAACTCAGGACCTTGCACTTGCCAGGCAGGCGCTTATGCCACTGAGCCATATCGCTGGCCCCACACTTATCTTCTTTATGAAGTTGTTGGCTTATGTTCCCATGAATTAAGTGGTGCTGGTTTTCTTCCAGCTCATATGGTGACCTATAGAAAGAAAACAGTTGAGTTATTTGCATGACCTTTTATATTCATTTTGCATGAAATGAAATCATGTGCTTTTCTTGTAAAAGATACTAATGCCACTCAGCAGTCTATAGGGTTAATTGTTATTTTAATGAGTATGACATGCAGCACCGGGTAAGAATATGATTTTAAAAGCTACAAGCTATAAAGGTCACATATCAGTGGAGTGGCAAGTTTTTATGGCGTATTGCTAGGAACCTGGTCCATTTTCTGCTTACAATCATGTTATTCTTTGCATAGTACAGGCCATATGCTTTGACAGCATACTGGAATTTTTTTATTGGAAAAAATTGTGTCTTAAAATCTTTCCAAATAACTCAATATTCAACTATGTGATTATGCAGCTGGAATGAATTTCAGATGTAGACAGTGTATCAAAGTTTCATAGTATAAACTACTAAAGTTACAATTGAATGATAGAAGTTTGGATCAGATTTCACAAATTATCTACAGAGAAAATGCCATTGGCTAACCATCACTGCCTATGTGCTCCCAAATACAAGTAACAGTGCAATCAGTGCACAGCTAGGGACTGAGGAGCTACTCTGAAATGAATGATCGGAATTTTCCCTGAAGAGAAGATATTTGAACCAAAACATGTGGGATACAGAGGAACTAGAAAGGGTAAGCCCAGGCAAAGGCAATAGTAAGTGGAATGCCTAAGTGTTTTGGGAAAAATGCAATGACATCCAGAGAGGATGTAATATGATGTAATACTAGGGGATTTTTCACTATGAGGCCTGTAGCTCACCAGCACATTAGATGTGGAGTTGGATTTCATTTTAAGGGAAATAGGAAATCATTAGAGAGGTTTATGTATAAATATTACATAATATTTATACATAATACATATACATAATACAATATACAATACACATACAATATACATAATATTTATACATAGGTAGCTGTTATTACAGAAAATAGATGAAATTGGGAAACGAATTTAAAGAATCTCATAGCCCTGCAACTGAGTGTTAAATGATGGTGTAATTGGTCATCAGTAAAGGTGAAATAGATTCACAGGAAATCTCCTGGTAAACAGAAAAGATGGGACCGCCACTGCCCAAATCAACACAGAGCTGTACCTCTTGCAAAATGAAATTAAGTGTCTGTCAGTGTTTTATTAATGTCTTGCATAAACCTTTCTTGGAGAAAAGATGTAATTAAAAATCAACATTACTTCTTCAGGCGTCAAACAGAATAAAAGCAGAATCATTCCAGAATGATAGATATTTTATTCCAAGAATGAGTTTGCTTTGGGAATCTGTTTCCACAAGAAACATGATTATAAAAATCTCACTTCTTTAAATTTTAAATTAACAACTGGTGAGCTTAACGATTGCAGAAATTTATACTTGAAGACAAGGAGGGTGACTTTTGTGGAAGCTAACCTAGGAACTGTAGTAACCAATAAATTCAGCAACAAAACAGAATGAAAAAAATAAAAATAACAGATGATTCGGCCCCTGCTCGTATATGAAAAAGTGCTTTTAGTGAAACATCTTTAGACATTACCATTCACCAGGGTTCAGAGGAGTCACCTGGCTTTGCTCAGTAAACAAAATAAATTTAGATTTGAAATCAGCGAAAATATCCCATATACATGAGAAAAGACTAGCCAGCGCTCAGGCAAGTGGTGCAGAATTCTTGGCTGCTGTTAATATTTCCATCTGCTTTTAGGAAATAAAGGAGGAAATCATTCTCTGCTTTTGTGATTTGCTGATCTTTCCTCTCCTTAGTCACTTCCTGGCTAGAAGAGTGCTAAGCATGTGTGAAAAGTCATGCCATTGCTGGATTTTCCTGGACAGTGACATTATCTTTTCCTCAGATAGAGCCCTGTGGATGATGGAGCTTGGAGGCTTTTGGACTAAGAATCTTGTTTCCTTTAATTCTTTCCTTTTATAAATGATTAAATATAAATTTGCTTTATTGAGAACAGAATCCAGAGAATTTCCAGAATGTACATCTGACATTGCTTCTTTGTGTATATGGTATTTTTAATTTCCCATCTCTCCTCTGAATCCTTAACATCTTCTGTGAAACCTTTCCTCTACTTTCCCTACTAATAGCAATGTTAGTAATATCTCTTTCAAATGACTGATTTCCAGACCTCTCTGAAAACTAGCAAATATAAAATGATGAAACTGGGGAGGCACTGGTAGAATTTCCTTTCTCAAAGAGTACACACAAACACTGGGAGGAAGAACTTCTATGAATCCCCTCTGCTCTTTGGTCTCTTAATCTAAAAAATTTGGAGAAAGAACCAACATCTTCCAGGGAAAAAGTCAGAAATGAGTATGTCAAGTATTTCCATGGAAGCTGCCTGGAACACGTTGCTACCATAAATAGTCCTTCTGGACCAACTGCTAAGATTTTTTCTTGCCACTGTTGTTCAAACTCATGGCTAAATTCTCTAGTGATATTTCATTGGCTGCTGAGTAAGTTGCTGTCATTAGGAATACATGATGTGGTTCAGCACATGACCTCTGCCACATTAGTCAAGTTTGTGAAAATGACAACTTTAATTGAACGGTTGGGGGTTTCACGGGCTTATGGGTCATACACAAACGTTGACTGTTAAACTGAAAGTAAAGGAATAACGCAATACTAAAAAAAAAACAACTGCTAAAAGTATAGAAAATGATAGTTTTTTAAAATGAAGACTGGCCATCTGTTCAGGATTCCATAGCCTCGGTCTCTTTGGATGCTGGTTTACTCAATTTCATAAAACACATTTGGTCCTTCTGCTATTTCTAAAGAGCATCCTTCCCACAGAGATGGCTTGGCAGAAAGTACTTTATCTGACCTTGAGGAGTACGAGTGTCTGGACTCAGGGAGTGCCAGTGAATTTTGGAATAAGCTGACTCACTTTCGTCACTCAGGACACATTCTGTAACTAACTGGTCAGGAACAAAGTTGTGGAGGACTTGTTAACGCGCATATGCTCCACATACTGTTAGCTATGCATGCAAACATACCGTACATATTCAGACACACATGCAAATATGTATCTACAAGTACATGTAAAAGGCTCTCAGGTCCCGCAGATTTTACTGAGAATTGGGTGTGTAAAATGGGAACACAGATAAGAAATAGAAATAAGGAATCGTCATTACCTTCAGCATAGTCAAGTTGGCCTCATAGAGTGTTACTATAACAGTGTCTCAAATGGGATCTGAAGTGGCTTCTTAAATAATTGAATTTTTCAATGTAAATTTGCCACTGAGTATAGGTTTGTAATGGGTAGTTGTAGTCTTTGGGGGGCATTTTATCACCACAACGTTCATTCTTGATTTCCTACCATCTATCTAGCTGTCTTTGTCTTTGTTCACAGACCTTCTAGTGTCTACTTTCTGGAAACACATTTATGTTCAGGGAGTGAGGTAGGCATGAGATGCAGAAGGCTTTCCTGATCCTCAGAGTTTGGTCAGATTTCCCTTACCTTTTCTATCCATACCCTCTGCCTTCCTTCCTCAGAGCACTAACCCTAAAGTACTGTAATGAATATGACCCTTGATTGTCTGCAGGCTCCTCCAAGGGAGGAGTTTCCCCATATTGCTCACTAGTAAGGCCTTGTACATTGCAGGGGACCTAGTAAGGTCTCAATGGTTTCTAAACAAATGACATATCATAGAGAACATATGAGGCCTCAAATTGGAATTCTTGTTTTTAAAAAGGATTCATTTATGCATTAAAAGTAATTAGCACCCACAATTTATGTTTGATGATTCAGAAAGGAGTAATAAGTAGAAAAGTAAAACCAAACATTTGCTCTTAAAAGGCTTATTATAAAGATTGTGCATAACAACAGGAGGGTAGGTTACAATGGAGTTCAACTAATTGCTAGATTTTATGAGTTTCATGCTGTAATAGAATGGTGACAGCAATTTATTCTATGTTCATATGAATAATATAGTATATTGTATAGTCTCTAATTTTGATCATCATCTCTTGGAGAAGGAAACTTTCTTACAATATCATCATTTCAGATTATAGAACTTCATTTTCTCAACATAGAATGGAAACCAGGTAGAACAGGTTTAAACTGACTTCGACCATTTTAAAAGAAATCTACATGGTTATAGATATTTGTTTATGTTTTTTTCTACTTTATGCATCTTGCTCATTCCTGGCCCCTGTGGGTAGCCAGTATAAAGGGTCAGGTTTCTGTCAGCTGTGAGAAAGACTGTTGCAGAAATGTTTCCAGCTGAGATCTCCCAGGAGATGTCACATCTTGACATGTAAAGTCAGGACATAGGGAGATGCCTTTAAAATTCATATATAAATATGTCATTTGATTGCTTGCATCTAGGAGTTATGCCTGCATGAGTAAGTATCTATCTGTTGGGTATGTGGCAACATATAAACATGTGCAGTGTGTGTGTTGTACATATATGTGTGTTTGGTTTATGCATGTGTGTGTTGTGTGCCTATTTGTGTATAGATGCTGTACGTGTGTTTTGTATGCGTTCACTGTACTGTATGTATGCTGGGTTTAATTGTGTATGTGTGTGTGTGTGTGTGTGTGTGTGTGGCAGATCTGCATTTTTTCCCTATATACTCAGGAAGCAAGATAGAAAAGATGTCATTATCTATGGAGAATACAGCCTCAAATTAAATAGGTTAAAAACAACCTTTCCTAGGCTGTCAGAGAGAATGTTCAAGGGTTTTCAAAAGGGAAGGAAATCTCTCGGGCAACCATATCTATATTTGCATTGCTTGTTTCAGAATAAAGACCAAAAAAAGTTAAACAAATCCATGCCACATGCACCTGACACAGAGTCATATTTTGAAAAGTGCTGATTGGTAGCACTTCCGTGATGTGCCTGCCTGTGACATTTTAAGATCACAAATTGCTGCTAGGAAACACTCTCGCTTTTCATATTTACACTTAAAAAGCCTTTTCTTCTTAATGGTTAATTAGGTCACTAATCAAAAGAAGCTCTTAAGAGGAAAATGAAATGTTGACATTTTGCAATTATTTGCTACTGTGAATAATACATAAACATGTTACTTATGGAGAAAGTGGCTTTCAACCCCTTTTTCTTCCATGAAAGCTCCTGCTGACAGTAGAATCTCTATGCCTTGGGTCACAGACTGGCACATTTCCTCCTTCCATGCTTGTATTTACTTTGAATTATCTACACGTTGTTATGCTATGCTTTTCCCAAATAGAATAGTGGTTGTGTGTGTGTGTGTGTGTGTATTTTATTGTTCCCACTTATTTCCAGTTACATCATGAGTGTTAACACACTAACATATCATTCATTACTTGAAGTAAAAATTCCTGTAAAAATCAGTGTAATCAGAAATAGGTAATATTCTATTAATTCTAATAATTCCATCTTTCTCCAAGCACTTTCTGAGTTGTTTCTATTAGGTCATAACAAGTGCTATTAACACAAAGATGAGTAGAACACAGTATCTGCCCATGGGGGCTAAGAGGTAACCCAACCACATCCAGGGACTGTATTAGAAGTACTCAATGGAATATCATTTATCCTTAAAAAAGAAAATGAATCCTGCTATATGCAGCAGCATGGAAAAACCGAGTGAAACATGCTGAGTGAAATAGGTCAATAACAGAATTGCAAATACTGCATGTTTTCATTTATGAGAAATATCTAAAATAGTCAAACTCATAGAATGAGAAAGTAGAATAGTGGTTTCCAGGGGCTAGAGTGCAAGGGAAATGAAATATTGCTAATCAATGGTCATTAAATTTTAATTAGGCAAAACGAACAAGTTCTTGAGATCTGCTATAAAACAATGTGTCTATAATTAACAGCATTATATTGTAGACTTAAAATTTATTAACATTGTATAACTAATCTTAAGTACTCTTACTACAAGAAAATAAAAAAACATTAAATGGTTGAATTCCGGTTTTGTTTTGCACCTGTGCTTCAAATAATATTTGCTTCTGTTTCATCTCAGTCATATAATTCCCTTGACAAAACAACCACTAATAACTTTACCTCTCCAAAATCTTGATTTCAAGCATTCTTTCCTTGAAACCTAATTTTCCTTCATGGCAGATCCATCTTCCCCAATGGCTTGACACCAATATTTATAATTCCATCACAGATCGCACTACCTTCACCACCATCCACTTTTACCCATCCACCAATATTTCATTTTCTTAAATTATTGTGTAGTTTCACTTTGCGTTTCTTACCTTCAACTTTATTCCATTGTTTCAATTGCCTTTTGTGTGTGTGTGTTTGTGCGTGCGCTGGGGATCGAACCCAAGTCTTCGTACACGCAAGGCAAGGCAAGAACGCTACCACTAAGCCACATCCCCAGCCTTCATTGCCCTTTACAAATGTAAACGAGGTCATTTCTATCACTTCTATAAATGGTTGTGGAAAGAAAGAATGAATTCTCTAAATCATTCATCATGTGGTCTCCGTAGTACTCACCAAGGTCTACTTTAATTTGTGGTGCTGAAACTTCTGCACCCTAGAAGAATGTGTAAGCTTCCGGGAGCTGCTATAACAAAACCCAGCAACCTGAGTGGCTTAAATCAACAAAAATTTGTTCTTCAGACTTATGGAATCCAGAAGTCTGAAACCAAGTGGCATGCTTTCCCTGAAGACTCTAGGAAAGAATCTTTCCTTGCCTCTTCCTAGTGCCTTGTGGATGCTGAAAACCCTTGGAATTCTTTGATTCTTAGCTGCACAGCCCCCGTCTCTGCTTCCTTCATCACTTGGTCTTCTTCCCTGTGTGTCTGTGTCTCTATCTCCTTACCTCTCCTCATGAGACACTAATCATTAGATTTGCAGTCTCACCCTAATCTAGGATGACATCATTTTTTTTGTGTGTGTGGGTACCGGGGGGGTCGACCTCAGGAACTCATGCGCCAGCAGGCGCCCATGCCGCTGAGCGATATCACCGGCCCCTTTTTTCGTATGTGGGATCCGGGAGTCGAACTCGGGCCCTTGCGCTTGCCAGGCAGGCGCTTATGCCGCTGAGCCATCTCACCGGCCCCTAGGATGACATCATTTTATCTAAACTAATTATATCCACGTAGTTTACTTCCAAATAAGGACACATTATGAACTCCCTAGCAATGGAGAGGAATTTTGGGGAGATAGTCAGCTCACTACACTAACGACTGAATTCTAAGGAAAAAATAACACATTCACGATCCTGAACACACTCACACTCTCAAATAAACGGCATTATCATCTTCAAAAATGGTATTGCACTCACCATGTTTTCCTCACTGTGTAGTCATAAACTTTCATATAAAGATTTCAATGAAAAATACTTGCATACTACAGGGGCCAATACATATGTATCAAGGGCCTGTATTATATATTCAGCATGCTGAGATATATTTTTGAAATACATTTGTATACACTTATGTAAGAAGTGGAGCATGATATTCCTGAAAGTAAAACTTAGAGTGAAATTTGTTTTTCTAAATTGCACATGTAATTTCTAGTACTGTATATTTTAAAGTATACCTTGATTAGTGATGTATTATATAATTGAAAAGTTCTGAAGAATATCTCTTCTATACTTACATTTTAGAGACAGGACAATTGAGGCTGGAGAAATTACATATCTAAATTAGTTCAGTTTTTTTTTTTTTTTGGTTAAGGAACTAGAAATCAGTTCTTCTTATTGCCAAGTACATTAATTACATTACCAATTTATATAAGAAGTCAAATGACCCAAGTAACTCATAACCCTCTATCTCTGCTCCTCATAGATATTATTCAGTGAATGCTGGCTTAATATTAGAGGGAATAGTTAGACACTTGAGATAGAGAGGCCAATCTGAATTCCTCTGAGATGTGAACCAGTCCTTGGACTCTACTCATGTTTTGTAGCTGCACTCAGAGTTGGTTTCCCCCAAAACAAGAACAAAAATATTGATTCATGAAAATAATATAACTGCATTTTCTTAAAAATAATGAGTCAGATGACTTATGATTCTCTTTGATTTATTAAATATAAATGCAGTAAAGGTGGTTCCGTTTGCATAGAAACATACACATAAATGGAACACTATGACAAAAGAACGCAATAAAGGAGATATGATGATGGTTACAATATTTCCAAAAGGCAGAAAAATTATAGTGTTTGGGGGAAAGAGTTAAAGCACATTTTTTTTTCTCAAGGGTTAATAGAAAGCAGTATATTTTGACCCTGCAAAGTTCTTCACATATGTCATCTTATAAAATTCCTCAACAACGGTAGATAGATAATAAAGATCTCTATTTTACTATGGATGAGGAAATTAGAGATCAAAAAATTTAAGTAAGTTGCCCAAAGCCATCAATGTAATTTCTGCTAAAGATGGATTTCAAATAGATGTCTGTCTAAAGGCAAAGGTTAGGATCTGTCTGGGAGCTGATAGGAAAGGACTGAACTCTTTAGAGATACAGAAGCTAGAACTGGAGTGTTGGAGTAGTTATTTAGCAAGCCCTTTTGACATGCAGGCGCTGATGGACGAGTCAGTAAATGCATGCTTTTGCACCTGGCATTTCCGGATACTTTCCAAGCTCAGATTCTGCCTCAGCTCTGCCTCTCGGGATGACTGCTTGATTAATGAGCTCCTGTTCATAAAGCCTTCTGATGGGGAATGCATGCCATGGCTGTAAGTGGTAAGTCATATCATTGTTTGCACTGGCATCGAGACATGCTGGCAAAATCTCTATCCCTGTGGCTAGGGAAATGGAGGGATAATATTATCAAATCTGTGGATTCATACTCTGCAAGTCTGTAGGCTTATCATCGGGGGCCACTTTGAGTACAAGTCAGTTGGATTCCTGGCTGGATGTTATATGTTCCATTTCCCTATGTTTATTAAGTATTTTCAAGATTATATCTTAACCTAATCCTCTCAGAGCCTTTGGAATTCATTCTAGTTTAGCTCACAGTTGAATGAAACATAGCAGAAGTTAAAGAGAATGCCCAGTGCATTGGTTTTCTCTCAATATTGTTTTTGATTTGGGGCAGAATCTCAGTGGGAAGAATAAATTTAAAATATATTTGATAGAATATACATGTATATATACACACACACACACACATTAAGGCATATATTTTGGTGTGTGAACCTCAGCAGAGTCTACAAAGCTGTTTTATATATTTACTATCTCCCACACACAGACATTCCCTGTCAGTTGAACATCTCAGGGTATATAGTTCAATGTGCAGCTATGTTTTTCTCTGACTCCCTGTCTAAAACCTTTTAGAATGTGTTTTTTACTCAACTGTAAGTTGGTGAATTGACTTAAAAATTATTTATACAGTGGTTTTTTTAGTTGTATACGGTACTAAGCAATCTGATTTATTTTTTGAAATTAATTTTTATTTTAAATCATAGAAGACACAGTCTAAATGAAAATTGACTTATTGGCCCTTCCAGGTTTATGTTTTTATGAGGCAATATTTTTAATTATGTAGGAGTTTTTCAATAACTAGCAGACTTGTGCACAACATCTAGTTTCTAAAGAAATAGAGGTAGTCATTCAAAGTGCAATATCCTTTCTTGTAAGGCCAGTCTTAAAATTTGTCAATTCACTTATTTATTCATTTGTTCATTCTGAACAAATAATTTTGGAGCATCTATTATAGATGAGAAATGATGTTACAAATAGTGAATCTATAAGAGATAAAACATTACAGAAGAGATTGCCTCAACTCCAGAAGTTTCTGCATGGCCACATGGTGATATGCAGTCATGTCATTTTCACAGGCCACATGTAACAGGTACCACATGAATAAAGATCCCAAAACATACTCTTAAAGAAGTTTAAACAATTCTTTAAGTGACGTAGTGGTTGAATATTTTAATCTTTATATCTCTCATCTACCCCTGTCTCAGTGTTGGAAATGTCACCACAGTTTCTTTTTAATTTTAGAGAGGATTTGGATATAATATAATTTTCATGTAAGGACAAGTACTTCTTGACAAAGCAGAATAATTAAGAACTAAGCTCTGTGCATCATACCAAACACACACACACAGAGACATACACAAGCACACTATATATAATTATTGAGCATATGCTAAAGGGCTTATCAAAAATACAAAATATTTAGTGAACACAAAGAAAGGAATGCACTATCACAGTGGAGCAGCCTTTAGATACCACTTTAGTCAGGAGGTCAAAATTAATATCATTAATAATCATACAAAATCCCAGCATGCTATGGTGCAAGAACGCACTGGGAAATGCCTAGTAGGTGCATCTATCTGTGATTTCCTGCGAACGATCAATAACCTAAATCTATTTACAAGAAAGCATCAGGGAAAACCTCCTCAAATTTATGACTATTCTATTCAATAACTGGATAGTAATCTTCAAAAGTGCTAATGTCATGAAAGTAAAGGAAAGGTTTTCTTGGAGCCATTTCACACTGGATATGACTAGAGATATGGCAATGAGTTGGTACAGGAGATTCTGAACTGACTCTTTAAGGGACATATCTGGGGCACTTGATGGGGACCTCTGATTAGATGTTAGTCATACAGCAGTATTAATTTTCTGGATAATGGTTGAATTATATTACGTGGAGCAAGGGTTGCTAAATGCTTTTGTAATGATTGAGGAATTACATATCTTAGGCTTTAAAGGCCATACAACTTCTTTTACAACCACTCACATTTGCTATTAAAGCCTGGAGGCAGTCATGTACATTATGTATACAAAAGAATGTGGCTGTGTTCTAATAAAACTTTATTTATAAAAACAAGGAGCAAGTAGTGTTTGGCTTGTGAGCCATAGCTCGTGGACTCTAGATATGGAAAAATGGCTCTTTCAATAGAAAAAAAACATTAAAGTATCCAGAATTTGGGGTGGGGGATTAGATCAATAAATTATTAACAAGTTGTATAAGAGGGGGATTTTACATTGTGATTTCAATAATTTGCTATTGTTTTAAATAAAAAAATTTTAAATAAAAATATAATATCTCAAGCATATTAAACTTCCATAAGTATGGCAAGTCTTAGAAAATTTAGGTGTATCCAACAATTTTTTTTTTTTTTTTTGAGATTCAGTCTTACTATGTTGCCCAGGCTGACCTCAAACTAAATGATCTCCCCACCTCACCCACTCCAGTAGCTGGGATTACAGGAATGGTCCACTGCTCCCAGCTAAGTACAAAAGTATCTGATGACTCGCCATAAAGATTTGATGGAGCTGAGAATGCTAATGTCAAAGTTGACTGAGTAGTTCATGTAAAGTGTTTTTTTTTTCTTTTTTTAATTTGGGGAAACAAGAGATTTTGATAAAATTCAAATTTTTCAAATAATAGTGCATATGATCTCTTCCACCTCTCTTCCTATAAAGTTTTGGCCTAATACTGAGATAATCTGGCTCACCAAAAAATGTCAAACTTTGTGCATCTGAGCAACTTACCTACTCACTCTGAGATTCAGAATCCTCTGTTGTAAAATTCAATTATTATGTCTATGTAAGTTAAGTGGTTAGTTTTTTCTGACTATGTAATATATCTTCAATTAATAGTAACTTTTTCTACTTATTTCTTATATTATTTGTACTAAAATTTTCTGTATGTCATCTTGTGTATCATAACAATGTTACAGAATTTTGAAAGAAGGATTTTATTTCCTTATTGGTAACTCAAGTGGTACAAAATATACAACTATTAACAAATTGGACAATTGGCAAATAATTGGTAGCAGATTAAAAAAGGGACTTTCTCTCAAAATTATTTTCATTGTTCTATTCAATATGTGTCCCACTTTTGCCATTAGCTCAAACCCTGAATATATGACTACTTCAGTAAAAGACCAGGTAGGCAGAATAGGTTTATGGTTTCTCAACTCATTAACTTTATTTTACATTAAGTATGTTTTAGGTCCCGGGAAATAGGCCAATAATAATGTCACCACCTTTGAAGAAAAGGATTATGGCCATAGGACATTGAAGATTAGGAATAAAAGGCAGAAGATTTGTATCCACCCATGAAAACTGACAAAATCTGGAACTCTGGACATCTTTCCTAGATAAAGAACCAAGAAGGAAAGTGTTGTGTTTGAGTCTCAGATTTTTTCACTTATTAACTATTTTACCTCCCCAGATTTCACTCTGAGAATAATGAGAAGATATAAATTTCATGGGACCAGCATGAGACATGAAAGAAATGGTGCACATAAAAACATATTTTTAAACCTGAAAATGCTGCAAATATATGAAGATTGTATTCTGTATGGTAATATTAAATCAATCTAACACCACTGCCCAGTAGAGTAGCTCTTGAAGGCCTGGTTAGCTTTCCCAGTACATAAAGCATATTTATATTTTCACTTTACTTGAGGATAAGGCACTCAACCCCACAAAGTTTATGAACCTAAATGTCAAACGATGATGTGCCTGAGCTTTGATATTCTATAAAACTATATGTTTCATTTCTGAGGAATCCATCCTCTTTTTCTCTTCTTCAGAGAAAACTTTTAGTTACATTTAAAAGCAAGTCTAGTTGACAGGAAGGAGAGGAAGTTTGAAAATGAATTGTTTTTGCTAAATAGAAATTATAAAATTATAGGTCACCAAAAATTAGTTTCCACTCTGCTTCTCTCGAGCACATAAAAACACCACCAGAACAGTTGCGACAGCTTGGCAGTATCAGCTGCACTGGAAAGGAAAAATTAGAGAAATGAGTCATTCGTAATGATTTTTGCCAACGAAGTACTCAAAATGTAGCTAGACAGGACTATGGTAACTTGCCTGGAAAGTTTTCAGTGGCCTGGAAAAAGGGTACTTGGAATTACATGAATCTCAGGTAGCTGAAAAAAATGTTCTTCACTCATGCTAAATGCTGATTAGAAAAACAACAGAACACACAGATGAATAATTACAGTCACTAAACAATGATTCATGTATTACATGCCATAAGTGTAAGTTGCTAGAAATATTATTAAGAGGGTTGAGGTAACTTCTCTCAACAAGTTTATGATCTATGTGAGAAGAAAGGGACATAGATAGATGTTCTGAATCAGATAGGAGGGAGACAACTATTTTCATCTTTACTTGTTTTGATTTTGTGAGCTCTGACCTGCATATCACAGATGCACAATTCCCAGATCAGAATTATTCCAGTCTCACTTCTTTACCTTCTGCATGTGTGTGTTCCAACGAAATGTACTCATCCACACCAAAATACCCCCATGAAACCCTCTGCGGATTTCATCTCTTGTCTGCATATGATTGCATTCCTTATTTCCAAACACTTAGAATTCTTGCTTTGGGACAAGAAGCTGGGTCATGAGAAGAAAAGGGAACTAGAGGAAAAAGAAGAGATTCTGATTATCCACTTGTTGCACTTTCTTTTGACATTGTTTTCTTTCTCCAACCATAGCTTTGTTCTGCAAAATATATTTCATTATCTGTGTGACTTCATCAGGTTGGGCATTTCAAGTTATGATTTCCAGGTTGAATCTCCCATTGTAGACCCTGTTATCACTGAAAACAAAGCTTTAAAGTTCAAAGTCAGTTAGAATGAGCAATGTCTTAAACGTTCGTATCTTTCTGATCCTTCTCGGCTGTTGGTTGCTTCAAAGAAGGTCAAATTATTTTACACTGTGTAGCAAATATCTTCAATGGGCTTTCTTTAAAAATGTACTCAGGAAACCAGTGCTCGAGCTCCAAAGTTTGAGGGTAAAAACCCTTGTGTTGATGTGAAAACTTGTTCTCTAAGCAGAACTTTGGCCGTCACTGTTCTCCCAGATGGCACCCAACTCACTGTTCTTCTCCTCTCATAGTAACTGAGGTGATCTGTTTGTTTCCAGATTCTTCGAGCATTAACAGTTGGACTCCGCTGTCCATATGCAGTCTTGCCCACCCCCCCCAGACACAACATGCCCTAAGATGCCTTTGTACTCTCTCTATTTAACCTGAGGCATGGCTTTAAAGCAAATGGAACAATTACAGTACTTTTTTTTAACAAAACATACACATTCATCAGATATTACTGCTCTAGAATTCTAACTGCAATCCATTGTGAAGGGAATGCTATTTTCCATGGATCTGAGCTAAATAGCTAAGAGCTAATTTCCTAGACAAATATTTTTATGTAATACAATGATAATAACTTTCTACCTTCATGGAGTTCTAGAAGCCATATTTAAGAGAATTTTGAAGATATGTACAAAATAATTGACTATAAAGTTAGTACAATTTTTATAACTTTTAAATTGTGTTGAACTATGATGCATTGGATATGATCTATAACCAACTTAAAAATTCCCTGTCGTATTACTTTTGTATATAAAATTAAGAATTCTGATTGGAAAAATAGAATATTTTATAAATGCTGATATTATAAGTTAAAACAAGCAAACATGAAAATATGACTAAATACATTTGCAAAGAAACTTAGTTAAAGTGGACCTAGGGTATCTTAAACATATGACTAGACAGATACCAAATATACTAAAGTGATTTATACAATGTCTAAATAGCAAGCAACATATTTCTGAATCTAGTTGAAATTGCTAAAGTGGAGGGAAACTAGGTGCCTTCTCAAAAGTGACTTTTTTTTTTTTTGTGGGTACCGGGGGTCGACCTCAGGACCTCGTGCGCCAGCAGGTGCCCATGCTGCTGAGCGATATCACTGGCCCTTTTCTCGTATGTGGGTTCAGGAAGTCGAACTTGGGCCCTTGCACTTGCCAGGCAGGCGCTTATGCCGCTCAGCCATCTCACCAGCCCAAAAAGTAACTTGTTTTAAGTGCTTAAAAAATCATTACTACTTTTATTTCTGAATGTTGGCACAGATAAAATGCTAGTAATAAATGATATTTATCTATACTTAGAGCAAGTTCTAGGAGGAACTCTTAGGAAACATGAAAACAAACTAGCACTTGAAACAAAACAACACATTATTCCATGGCATTCTGCATTAAGTAAACTACTTAGTTATTTTCATTTTGTCTTACCTAAGCAAATTTGTTAAGCAGTAGTGCAGAATATTAAGTATTTTATTGTTTTGCAAAAAATGGAGATTTTTGTTTCTTCTGCTTATTTTTAAAAATGTTACTATTGAATTAAAAGTACATTGTTCAGAGTCCTGTCATGGTCTCCCCCAATCCACGAGACATCCAGACAGTAACTTTTAGATATTTCTTAGACGAACTTTATAAACACATGTTAACATATATGCTAAGGCAATGTCACTTTGTTCTATTTTTTTAGTGAAACGTGATTCTTTTCTTTTTGCTGGCATGTATTTAGCATGAAAGTAGAATACAGACTTACTAAACATGAAGAAAGGAAAAAAGTGGGGGAAAGAGAATGTACAGTAATGGTGAGTAATGAGGGAACAGATAGTATCAAAACATGTTAAATGCATTATGAAAATATACGCTGATATCCAATATTTTGTAAAATTAATAAGCACTATTAGAAAATATATTTTAAAAAAGGAAAATGCATGTTTCAAAAGTCATCCTGTTTTTCCTAAGATATATTTAGTAAGTACAAGTATCACCTTGCATCTTCCAGAAATCCAGCCAAGTCTTCATATGTTTTGAGGTCCTTTACATCAGGGGAAATTCTTATTTCTTTTATAATTCTAAATTAGGAGCAAGAAACTGTTGAATATGCAGTTTCTTAAATCTTCAAAATCACACTGTCTTGTGTGGATTATTGAAGTATTATTTTCTGATTTCCTGTTTGGAGATAGTGGACTCACGTTTCCAGAGGAAGATACTGGTCTTAGCCTGAGAGAATGTTGGGTTCTCAAAACAGAGAAGGACTGAGGGGGACAGATTCTGTGATTGCCCATGATTCTCATTCAGGATAGGACAATCGCTTAGTTACAGAAGGGTCTGGACACAGATTCCTGGGAACTAATTAAACATCATGGCTCTGGGAGATGCAATGAAATAAGGTAGATGCTTCTGCTTTCTAATGGGTGATGAGGGTTAAAATACTGAGTCTCACAGTGGATCTCGGTTTTGAAGATAGCTATCACAGAGAGACTTCTCCCTCATTTCTCGACACTGCCTGTAGCCTGGTTCCTAAATGCTACTGTAATTCCAAGGAAGGCAGAAATGCATGATAATATCAGAAAATAACTGCATTCAAAGGATAAAGAAATATGACTTTTTTTCTTTCTATGCATAGTTAAGGAAATATACTTGCTGTAAAAATATTATAATACCTACATAAGAAATCCAAAGTACTGTAGAAAAATTCTCTTTAGAAAATGTGCACCAGTGGTTTCATGGATTTGTTAATGATGGGGAAATTAATACAGTTTTGAAATAGGTTTTCATCTTTAATATTATCTTGAACCAACTTTGACGTCCTGGCTAGAAGCCAGTCAGTTTCCCTTTTTTAGCAGCATATTAAATCTACATCCAATTTACCTCCTATATCAAGCTGTGACTCTGCATTCCTCACCTCCAATTGTCCCAGGAACAAGTGTAAGACTTAGACAGTCCTTGAGCTACAAAGCCTGCTGAACTTACTAAACTTAGCCAATCCTAGATTTGTGTACAGTTCCTTGCTTGCTTCTTCCTTCCTTTGGAAACCCCAGAAAACGTGCTTGCACATTGTTTCCTCATTTTCTCCCCTGTGACCTATCCTTGTGTTTACTCATATGGCCCCTTATGATATAGCTGTGCTTGCCACAGGGAACTCAAACGTAAAACTATACAACTCTTTCTGATGTTTCTTGATCTGTATCTGGTTTCACCATACATACCTTGCATAATATGGTTAAAACTATATTTTTATGCATTTCCACATCACTACCAAAGCTGATATCCTTATGCATCTGAAGCTGGGAATTTATTATAACCCTTTTCTCAGGTTATAGAAACTTTTAAAATTATTTCTTCTTCCTCTACTTCGCCTTCTTCTTCCCCTTCTTCTCCTCCTCCTCCTTCTCCTCTTCCTCCTCTTCCTCCTTCTTCTTCTTCCTCTTCTAAAAAATCTTGCTCTTGGAAGCACTTGCCATTTGAGTTAATCATCTTCCACTACAGCTTAGTTGATGAAAATTTGGAGTCCAGCTGTATTCTTGGTTCTCTTCTTCGTTCTAAGTGCAATTATCCTGAGTGACGTCGTTATTCGTATACTTATTCCACTCTGTAACACATTGCTTCAGTATTTTTACTTGACCCACTAATGTCTACTAATCATCACTTTCATTCATCCTCAATCTCTTGATCTCAAAACTCTACTTTAAACTCAAGGTGCAAGCAGAGCTGTTTTTCTCCAGGCAATCTAGAAATTCCAGAGATTTCCTTTAGTTGTCTTGGCCAGCATCTAGACACCACCTGAATCCTTGGTTTGTGATCCCTTCAACACTATTTTCACATCCAGGAATGTAATAAGAATTTTACAACACATCCGTATTTTGGATTTTGAGAATTGAGGTGTAGAATAGATCTCCATGTAGGTCTCAAGCTGGGCAGTGGGTTGTTCACACAATAACTAACCAAAATAAGGATGAAAACAGTTAAAATTCCTAAAGAGTCAGTGGAACCAGGACCACAAAAATTAGATAACTATTAGCATCTCAAATATATGGTGGTCAAATGCATACTAAAATAAATTACATTACATTCAAATAATAACATAATTTTAAGAATAAAATACAACCCAGATAATATGGTTTCCAAAAATAATCAGTAAATATTTCAAAATTACTTGTCTACAAAGAATGTCAACCTACAACGAAGAAGGCCATTGACAAATACCAGTAAGCAATGGCACAGATAGTGGCTATCACAAATTACATTAAAATATCTACTTATAATTATGTTCCGTGGAATAAGATTAAACAGTCTTTCCATGAACAGAAAGATTCAGCAGAGAATGAAGTGATATAAAAAAGAAGCAAGTACAAATTTTAGAGCTGAAAAATACAGTAAAGAAATTTGCCTAGGTAGGCTCAATCACTTAATTGGGATGAAAGAGAAAAGAGTTAATGAGCTTAATAATGGGTAATTAAAATTATCCTATCTCAAAAAAGTGACTAGAGCTTCAAAAATATGTTAGACAATGTTAAAAATCCGATACTCATATTGAAATCCCAGAAGGAGAGATGAAAGAACATGAAAGATAAAATATTTGAAGACCTAATGACAGATAGCTTTCTGAATTTGATCAAACAAAAAATAGAGTAAAAATGTTCATCAAACCTCAAACTGGGTAATCCAAAATGTGCGAGGATGTTTTTCCAATAAAAATCAATTATTTAGTGATGATCTAGTGGATCTTCTATCATTCCATTCAATTCTAGTACTGCCTGCCTCGAGATAGTTCAGAACACACTGAGCCCCTGTCACATAAGATGGAGTAGACTTCGGAGCCAAGGAAATTGCCAGGAATAAGGAGAGATGTTACAAAAATATAAAATGATCAATCTATCAGGAAGTTTGAAGAATCCTAAATGTGAATATACCAAACAATGAAGCTTCAAAATGCCTAGAAGAAAAAGTCATTGAAGTAAAAGTAGAAATAAAAACATTCATGATTATATTATAAAATCACAACATATTTATAAATTTTCAAAACTATTAAAAATATAAAGACGTAAGACATAAAAGAGCTAAAATGGGGTCAGTGAGATAGCTCAGCGGCATAGGCGCCTGCCTGGCAAGTGCGAGGTCCTGAGTTCGACTCCTGGTACCCACCAAAAAAAAAAAAAAAAGTACCTAAAATGATTATCAGTGAATGAAATCCAACAATAACAGAATGCCCTATACTATAACACAATATATTTATTTTCAAGTGTCCATGGGACCTTATCAAAGTATCCTAATGTCAGAAAACAAACCAAACGTTAAATAATTGAAATCATCTATTGTGTTCTATGATTATAGTAGAATTAAACTAAAAATCAGTAAGATAAAGAGAGACAAAAATTCTCCAAAATATCAGAAACTAAATAAAACATTGCTCAATAATCTTTCTTATAAAGTCTTAAACTAGAACTTATTTTGAACTGATTGAAAATGAAAATAAAATACGTAAGAATTTAGAAACTTGGGATTAACAATAGCCTTAAACATTTCCATAAAAAAGAAGAAATGCTTCACATCAACAGTTTACTCTTCTATTCAAGAAAACTTAAAATGAACAAAACAAACCAAGACAGGAAAGAAAAAATGAGCGAAATAGAAAAAAAAGCCAAAAACCAAAAATCACATTCCAACAACAAATATTTTAAAGATAAATAATATTGATAAATATTTATCTACATTAATTTATTTTTAAAAAGGAAGATATGTATCAAAAGATATACATTTCTCTTCTTTTTAAATGTATCAAAATAAAGGATAACACTAGATCCTGTATAAACTTTGCTATGATAATAAGGGAATACTATGAATAATAACTTTTTTTTAAATAAACCGGATTTCCTAAGTAAATATGCCAATTCTTTGAAAGTCGTATTGTAAAAATTAACCCAAAAGAAATAGATAATATGAATACTTCTGTGTATTTTAAAGAAATTAAATTCATTATTAAAATTTTCAAATGTAGGAAATCTTCAGATATAGTTTCTCTAGTAAATTTTATTAAACTTTTTAAAAAGAATTAATAAAAAGTCTACAAAATTTATCCCAAAAAATAAAATAGGTAGCAACACTTCCTAAATTATTTTATGCCTAGAATTATTCTAACACCAATGCCAGAAAAACACGTCCCAAAAAATAGACAAAACAAATCACCAAACTAATAGAAAAGAAGAAAAAATAAAAACCTAAAGATTTATTTTTGTTATTTATATACCCATGAAAAATCTCAGTAAAATACCAGTAAATCAAACCAGCAATATATAAAGAATAATATGCCATAGCCACATGTGACTTATCCTGAAGATGTGAGAATATGACTTATCCTGAAGATGTAAGAATAGTCCAATATTTAAAATCAATCAGTCCAACCTACTCTATTAACTGACTAAAGAAGAAAATCCATTTGAGAATAATATTTGAGGCAGAAAAACATTTGACAACTCTCCCTACATAAGTTATAAAAATACTTAGCAAATTAGAAATTGATAAAGAATTCCTTAACATATAAAGAACATCCAAAGAGAACCACAATTGACATGTAAAATGATTCTTAAGAAGTTTTTTTTCTTATCTTTTTTTTTCTTTTCTTCAGTTTTCAGTGAATTTTAAAATTAAATTTATTGGTACACTTTGAATATGCATAATTATCACATTTATCATAGAGAATTTGTACCTGTACATAATATATTTTGGTAATTCCTTTTTTCCCATCCCCCTCCCCTCCCTTCAACCCTTTTTCCTCTCCTTACTTACAAAAACTTTGTTTCCATTTTTTCTTCTGTTCTCTTTTCTTCCTTTTCCCTTCCTTCCCTACCCCTTTGCCCTCTGTTGTTCTCTTTCCCATTTGAACATTTTCTTCTTACTTTCCAATATCTACCATTCTTTTTTTTCTTTATGTTTTTACTTTCTAATACAAAAGAAACAATGCAATATTTAAACTTATGTGTCTGATTTATTTCACTTAAAAGTATGGTCTCAAGCTGCATCCATTTACCTAAAAATATCTCAAGTTTATCCTTATTTATAGCAGATTAGTACTCCATTTGAATATAAAAAACACATTTTCTTTATTCATTCATCTGGTGATGGGCACCTAGGCTGTTTCCAAGATTTAGTTATTACAAATTGGGCTGCTACAAACAGGAGTGTGCATATACTGCTGTGGTATGATACTTTTAACTCTTTTGGGAAGATACCAAGAAGGGGAATAGCTGGGTCAAATGGAGCCTCTAGTTTTAGGTTTTTGAGGAATCTCCATACTGATTTCCATATTGGTTACACCAATTTAGACTCCCAGCAACAGAGAAGGGTTCCTTTTTCTCTACAATCTCACTAGCAATTTTTATTGGTTGATTTCTTGATGCTACCCATTCTTTCTGGAGTGAGATGGAATCCCAGCATTGTTTTAATTTGGATTTCTTAAATGATCAGTGATGTTGAACATTTTTTAATATATTTATTTGCTGTTTGTACTTCTTCATCTCAGAAGTATCTATTCATTTAGGATGCCCTTATTTGGACAGGTTCTTTAAATTCGGGGGCTCTGATTTTTTACATCTTTATATATCTTTATATATCTTTATATATTCTAGATAGTAGTCCTTTGTCTGAGGAATAGTTGCTAAAGATTTTTTCCCAATCTGTAGGTTGTATCTTCACTCTGTTGGTGGTTTCTTTTGCAGTGCAAGGCTTTTTAAGACGATGAGATCTCGGTTCTTGATTCTTTGTGATATTTCCTGTGTGATTGGGGTTTTGCTGATGACTTGATATTTTACACAGAAGACCTCAAAAACACCAAAATATTAACAGAATTAATAAACAAATTCAGCAGTATAACAGGTACAAAGTCAACACTCATAAGTCAATAGCATTCCTGTACACAAATAACAAACTCACTGAGAGAGAAATTAGGGAAACCACAATAGTATTAAGAAAAAGGAAATACTTAGGAATCAGTTGAACAAAGGAAGTGAAAGACATATACACTGAACTCTGAACAAAGTGATTAAAGAAGATATCAAAAAATGAAAGATATCCCCTATTCTTGGATAGGCAGAACCAATATAGTGAAAATGGCCATACTTCCAAAACTATTATACAGATTTTATGAAATACCAATCAAAATACCAACATCATACCTCACAAAAATAGAGAAAATGATCCTAAAATTCATATGGAACTGGAACAGACCTAGAATAGCAAAAGTAATCCTGGGTTATGAAGGCAAGGCAGGGGGCATCACGATCCCCAATATGAAGTCATATTACAAAGCTATTGTGGTAAAAAAAACAGCATGGCATTGGTAAAAAACAGACCCAAGGATCAATGGAGCAGAACAGAAGATACAGAAACAACTCCAAGCTCACTCAGCCAGCTTATCTTTGACAAAAGGGCCAAGCACCTTCACTTGCAGAAAGACAGCCTCTTTAATAAATGGTGCTGGGAAAATTGGCTTCCCACATGTCAAAGATTAAACCTAGACCCATATATCTCTCCATGCACAAACTGAAATTTAAATGGATTAAAGATCTAAATATTAAAACAGAATCACCTAATATCTGCTGCGATAAAACAGGTAAAACTCTTGTAGACATTGGTGTAGGCAAAGACTTTATGGAAAATGTTTTCTTAAGAAGATTACAAAAGGAACAAGGATGACACTTTCATCACTGTTGTTTATTATACTAAATTTCCTAGCATGTAAAATAAGTCAAGAAAACCAAATCTGTAAGACATACAGATTGCAAAAGAAAAATTAAATTGTCTATTCCCATATAACACTATAGTCTACATTTCGAAACGTTTATGATATCTGACAGAAATCAAACTGAAAACCCAAATTAGAAAGCAATAAAATTAATAATAACTTTAAAAAGTAAACCACTTAAGTATACATGCAAAACCACAGGTGTAGTATTTGTATGCTGAAAACTATAACTACTGTATAATGACATCAAAGATGCCTTAATTAAATGGAGGTACATACCATGTTACTGGATGCAGTTCGAAAGTTAATTATTTCCCAAGTGACACAAATCTCTCATGCAATCTTATGTACAATCCTAGAATTTTTTAAAAAATTTAAATGTTGACAAACTGATTCTAAAATATATACAGAAAGACAAACAACATTGAACAGCCAAATTAATTTTGAAAAGAAGAACAAAAAGGACAGATTCATCCAGTTTGTTTTAACAATTATTATAAAGCTATAGCAATCAAAGCTATAATGTGGTATTGATGAACAGATTGTCATAGAAATCAATGCAATAGAGTAGTCTAGGAATAATACCCAACAGTACGTTGAACTGATTTTGAAAAGGATGAAACAAATTGATAAACAATAATGTTCTCAAAAAAATGTGCTTAAGCAAAATATACCCCTATTTGTAAACACACAAACAAACAAGCCTGCCTCAGTCTAAAACTCATGCCTTATATGGGCCGTGGATCTAAATACACAACATAAATCTATAAAACTTCTGGAAGATGTCTTGGAAGACAGTCTTAGTGATATTTGATTAGGTAATTATTTCTCATATATAGTATACACCAAAATATAGTCCACAGAAGAAAAAGTACTTTTTTATCAAATTAAATAAATTTTTCTCTATAAAAGACATTGATAGAAGAATGAAAAAACCAGGTCCATACAGAGAGCATGTATCTGGAATTTACTTGCATTCAGAGTACATAATATTCATTCATATCCATGCATAAACTCTGCATAATAATATACTTTTGAGAAATATATAAAGTTATTAACAACACCATCACAATGATCAGATTTTAATATTAAGAAAATTTTATTAAAAAGAGCAAAATACCTGCACAAATGCTTTGAAAGAGGGTATACAGAAAACAAAGATATGAAAATAGTATCATCAGTCATTAGATAAATGCATGTTAAAATCATGATAAGAAACTGCTACTTATCTACTAGGATGAATGTAAATAAAAATTGGCAATAATATCTCGTGCTGGCTGGGATGTGAGGCCACTACAAAGAACTCTCCTATATCTCTGATGGAATTCAGATGGTACAACTATTCTGGAAAATGAAGTTTCTCATTAATTTAAACAGATACCTGTTGCATGTCATTGTGATTTCAATTTTAAGTTTTTACCTTGTGTAAAAATGTATGTTTATTCAAAAACCTATGGAGGAATGTTGTTATGGTTTGGATCTAAACTGTCCTCTACAATCTCATATTTGGCAGTGGAGACAGGGGCAGGTCAGTAGGGTATGACTTGGAAAAGTGTATTCTCATTCCCTGCTTCTCCCTTCCCTCTGTTTCCTCTCTGTGACGAGGTGAGGAGCTTTCCTCTGCTCAGGCCCTTTCACCATGCTGTTTCTGTCTCAGAGCTAGCTCTCTATGGACTGCACCCACTGAAGCTGTGAGCCCAAATAAACTTTTCCTCCTTTAAATTATAGTTTGGTATTCTCTCCCAGTGATAAGAAAGCTAACTTATACTGAAATTGGAATCAGAGAAGAGGTATTGTTTTTTCAACTGATCATGATGGTTTATAAGCCTTTAGAATGTTTGTGAGGGAAATTTGGAAAGATTTGGTGATGTAGCCTAGAGAAGCCCGAGAATGTTGTAAACTGAGCTTGATGGGAGATTCTGGTCAGAATTCAGACCAGAATACTGAGAGGAACACAAAGAGTAAAGTCCAGGCTCAGGATATTTCATCTAAGAACAAAGCAGTTGAACTAGAGGCCATATATGTCACACACTGAAAGAAATTATTTTTCATTTTGCCCATGTCCTGAGATTTTGAAGGAAAATTATACTGAGGATTGTAAACCAATTAATCTGGTGGAAGAAATCTGTCCAAAATTCAGGCTATGAGATGGGCACTGCTGGCTGTTTTCAGCCAGATCTGCAGTAAAAATCAGGAGCAAAAACAGATGTGAAAAAATTGAAGTTTCATCAGAAAGTACCTACAAAGTTGGGGAGATTAGGATTTTAAAAAGCCTAGGAATTTGCATCAGCAATATAGGAAAGATAGTTTGAAGACTTTTCAGGTAGCAGAGAAAGGTGCCTCCCTTTACAGGCTCAAAGGTATAAAACCGTAAAGCTTCCACTTGAGAAGAGAACCCCTGAGACCTTTGTTCATGAAGGACCACCTAAGGAATTGGTTCTCCAGGATTCATTTCACAATGCTCAGCCATTCATGTGCACAGAGTCTTCTGTAGCCATGATTCAGGGTGGCTGGCTATTGCTTGAACTTGCATGACACCTTGGTATGATCCATATGGTGCTAGTTTTATAGGCATGCAGAATGCAAGATGTATGGTTTCATGGAGGCTTCCACCCAGATTTCAGAGGAAGGCCAGGGAGGACAGCCAGTGTGCCCTTGAGAAAGCAGTGCATGAAGCTGTGAGAGTAAAACCAAAAGTGCAATGGAGATCCCAGGAATTTGAGGATTCCAGGAACATGGAATGTCTGCTGAAGAAAACTGCAGGTAGTGAGTGGAGCCACCTCAAGATCAGACTTGAGGCCTGCAGCCAGCAATACTATATCTATGGGGTCACTCAAGCCCTTTGAAATTCACTTCTCTTCATAACTTATCCTGGGTGCTCAACATGCAACTATAGAATTTAATGTTTTCCCTTCTAGGTTTTGGTCTTCTGTTGTTCTGATTCTATTCTATCCTTGTACTTCTCCCTTTTCAAATGGGGATGTCTCCCCATGCCATTGTATGTTGGAAGTACATAACTTTGTTTTTGACTTTCACAGGGACTCAAAGCTAAGGGATGGCCTTGATTCTCAATGAAGACTTTGGACTTGGACTTCCAGCAATGCAGGAACTGTTAAAGTTTGGATGACTCTTAGAGAAATGCATTTTGCATAACAAAATGGACATGAGCCTTTTAAGAGCCTGGGCAGAATATTATGGTTGGTATCTAAAACATCACCTGAAAGTTTCATTTGTGGAGGTGAGTAAAGAGTCATTAGGGGTGTGACTCAGAAGGGTGCACTGCCCCAGCTCTTGCCTTCACACCCTGTTTCCTGGCCACTATGATGTGAGCAGCCATCCTCCTCCAGGAGCCTTTCTACCATGCCATTTTTGCCTTGGAGCCAACCTACCATTGTCTGAACACTGAAAATATGAACCAAACTAAAATTTTTCTTCTTTAAGTTTCAAGTCTTAGTAGTCGATTGTATACAAATAAGATATTTTCTTTATCTTTTCATCCATTGATGAAATCATAACTTCCAAAATTTAGATATTATGAATTGTGCTGTTATAATCATGGATATGAGACATATTTTAAATTTTGTTTTATTAAGAAAAATATGTATTTCAATGCAAGTGTTTGTTTAGGTTTACATAATCTGCTCTTTGAAGCTTAAGTACACCCAATTGGTTTTTAATGTGAAAATAAAATATAAAAACTACTGTTGGAGTTATTTCTAAAAAGAACTTTTCTCTAATTTTAATGTAACATAAACGTACATGCGGATCAGTATTTATTTTTTTTTTATTAGTATGGGTTTGCAGTAAAAAAGTATTTGCATTCCTTGTGTGGAGTTCGTGCATATACATAACACAACTTAATTCCTTTTTCATCCCCTTTCCCTCCACTCCTGCCTCCCTTCTCCCTCCATTTCTTGATCCCTTTCCCCTTTGAGAAAGATCTCTCTACTTCCTAACTTTTATTTTTCTCTTTATTTATATTTTGGGTGAAACCATATAACATTTAAACTTCTGTGTCTGATTTACTTCACTTAACATTATCATCTTAAAGTTCTTCAATTTTTCTACAAATGACTCAAGTTTATCTCCCTTTATGACAGAGTAGTACTCCACGGTGTGTAAACATCCCATTTTCTTTATCCATTCACCCATTGATGAACATATAGACTGCTTCCAAGATTTAGCTATTATGAATTATTTTCATGAGCTAAATTTCAAAAATGGACAACACAGAGTGGGACACTGCCTTCTGTAATCCATGAGTTATCTTGAGGTAAAGACTGCAGATGCAAACATGGCCAGTGAGTGTTCTCTTGATAAAAGGAAAATTGCTCCAAACTGTAAGCAACCCAAATATTCTAACAAAGAAATGTATGAACACACTGGTACTTCTACACAGTGAAATATTAATACTAATATTAATACTTTATAATGATGTAAGGAGTTAAATTAGTAGGAAATGTGTCTTGTATGCTAGTGGCTCTCAGCAAACAGAAACTATTTCATGGGAAGAAAGAGGCATAAAAACAATAGAAGAATTCACAACTCTTACTATTTTATTTTGCCTAGTACTAGACCATTAAGTGTAAACTAACACAATTGTGAGGAAGCACTGTGTTTTGTAGTTCCAGATAATGATAATCAGGACTACCGATTATGGTTTGGGTAGTTGGGCTGGTGGCTATTTCCAAAGCTAACTAAATATTTTTGGATCAAAAATAAAAACAGAAACAAGCAGCCAATAAAACAAAACAAAAATAAAACAAACTTTTCTTCCTGTTTTCTAATCCTTCAAGTTGTGAAATTCTACACAGACTAACCCTGAATGGGATCCCACAGTGTGGTACACACTAGAGCAATTAACTGATTACTGCTGTTTTGAAAATGTAGCCCTTGGCACGGTAATAACCACCTCCTCTCAGCAAGACACAGTTGTGTTTGTCATTACTGGTTTGGACTCTTCGGAGAGTCTTTGACGCATATGACAAGGCTCACATCCAAGCCAATTTGAATTAATTTCATCGGTAAGATTCCATGAAACATTGGCAAATGCTTCCCAAATCAGAATCCCTTGCATTTTCCTCTTTTCCTCACTTCTCCTACCATTGACATTAAATAGAATTAAGTCTCCATATTGAGCAGAAAACAGCTCCTTTGTTTTACACAGTTATGGACAGTTTACCTGCTGTAACATTATTGGATAAAATCACAGAGTCATGGTTTTAAGGCTAAAAGTGATGAAGCAAGTTATGATTTTACTCATGGATTGGAAATAAAAAACATTTCTTAGGTTTATTTTCCAGCAAAGATCAGCCTTCTTTTTACCAATATGCCCTACTTAATCTAACTTAATCTCGTTCTTCTTCTAAATACAAGCATTCAGCAGTAGTATGTAGACCTCTGCTTCTTCATCCTTACTGCGTGCAATTATGCTTACGCTTTTGACCACCTCCCCATCTTTGAGACAAGTTAAACTTTCCCTTTTGCACAGAGTTAGAGGGCATTTCCACATCTTCTCTTCTGGCAGCTCACCATACTGGTGTATGTATATATTTTCTTTTTTATGTATATATATTTTTATGTATATATTTTCCCACTCTTCAGTGAGATAATACAAAGTGTTTAAGGAAGGTGGCATGGTGGTGTAAAATGGCACTATTGTTAGGAGGGCGTTTATTTTTTGACTGGCTCCTGGCTGAACTCCACTTCAAGAGTGTAAATTTAGGGCCAGGTATATAGTTCAGCAGTGCAGCACTTGCCTGGCAAGCACAAGGTCCTGAGTTCAATTCCCAGTACCCAAAATAGAAAGAGTGTAAATTTAGACAAGTCACACAATCCCTCAGATCCTTTAAATGTATATGTACTTACACAATAAGGTATCTGAGAGCAGTAATTGTGCATAATCATATTTTTTCTTCTTATTTTAATATTCCTATAAGCAGAGTAAGAAGAGTGAGTGACCCAAATCTACTCATAACATCGGCTTGTCTACTGTTTAATGCTATTTGAAAGGAGTTGTTTAAAGTATTTGAATGCTTTTACACCAAGCACGACACTCAGGACTCCCGGTCCCCGGGTTCCCCATTATGTATATGCAGTCATTGTGTATCTGGTACCTGCCTACTTTTGGGGTCACTTCTATTTGCTAGAATCCTTATGTCGAGTTTCATAGAAACATAAAAGTTTCAGTAAATAAATTAGTAATTAGTTAAAAAGGATCACTTTCTTCAATCATTCATATTTCTGTTGTTGTGCAATATCACATTCTTGAACCACCAAAGTAATAGTTATTCCAGGACAGTCACTGATTTCACTTGTCACTTGATTGTCAAAGTCAGAAGAGTGAATTAAAGTTGGAGCTGTCACTGTCATTTTTTCAGAACATTCTTTTTCTAAGCTCAGGTTATAGTTTGCTGTTTCACTGAATAGAAAAGCATTTCTTTTTTTTTTTTTTTTGTGGGTACCGGGGGGACGACCTCAGGACCTCGCGCGCCAACAGGCACCCGTGCCGCTGAGCGATATCACCGACCCCTTTTTGGTATGTGGGATCCGGGAGTCGAACTCGGGCCTTCGCGCTTGCAAGGCAGGCGCTTACGCCGCTGAGCCATCTCACCGGCCCAGAAAAGCATTTCTTAACAGAAAATGTTGTCCTCGTTTTCCTTCATGACCTTCTCTTTTCCTGAAACACCAAAACACTTTTCCATAAGTAAAGTCCTCTTGATTTCACAATTCTTGGTAAGAAATAGGCAAGGAGTAAAATCACATTATTTTATGTACGACGCATATGTTAAGTTAGAGGCAAGAATGGATCAAAAGCAAAAGGGGCTGGTGTGTGTGGACACAGCTGCCAGGAAGACAAAGTTCTTTTCTGTTTTCAAGAATTCCTGGTAATATGGATGTATGCTCGCCAAGGCCTCTGCCAGCTCCTAAGTCACCTCCTATAAAGTACAAAGAGTGTCCACTCTTGGGGGACACAGTGGAGCTTGGTGAGCTGAGGTCACAGTTAGAACCCTCTCTTTCGTTCCATTCAGAGTTAGTTGTTTCTGTGTTCAGAAAAGAAAGCACAAAGTACTGAATAAGGACATGGAGCTCCCCTCTACCATATGGGCGTCTTAGGCCTTTGCAAAGCATTTGTCTGGTTGAAGAGTCATCAGGAGAAAAAGATAGAGGAAAACAAGGAAGACGAAGAAATAACCGCAAGGATGTGACCGGAGTCCAGTGAAAAGGTCTTAGAATTTGCTGGGAAAATCCTTAGAAAGAAGAGTAAATGCCATGGAAATAATTATTGTCATTGGATAAAAAGGACATTTATAGCCTCAGAGATCCCATGCCCTTGTTGATAAAGTAATAGCAGAGATCCTGTAATCCTGAATGAGATCCAGAAACTAACGAAGTGGTCACATAGGCAGGAACAAGGAATACTTCCCTGGTGATTTTTGTGAGTTAATCTCAAAGAACTAAATTCCCCCTGAACCAAAAACTGTTGCATAGCTTGAAAACTCGCTAAAAGCTGGCATAACCCTAGGAAGTGAGGGTTATGTAGTCAATGGATCCCAAAAGATTGGGTTTATAGTTTCTACCAGCCCAGCATGATGGTAGCTAAACAGATAAGAACTGAGAATTATTTAAAAATAAGTAGTCACGTACATCACTATATTGGAGTGATGGTTATTACTACCTAAAGATCTAGGTTAAAAGAGCATTGCCGCTGTTGACAGAGGGAGAATGGTGTACAGCCAGGCTGTGTAAGAGATATATTTGGCATAGAGAATATTTTGGATGACCCTGACATACCACTGTCAGTTTTCTGTCCACAGGTGGTAGCTGCCCATAAGAGCTACCTATGTTTCTAATCGGAGGCCTGACTCATTCCAAAGATGAACCTCATCTGAGGCATCTTTAGTCCTATCCTTTGCCATCATGCTCTAGCACAGGAACACTTTCCTGATGTGACTTTCATAATGTTGATACTACTTTATGTGGAATTTTGGAAGAGCAAATCACAATCTATATACGCATCCAAAATTCTTTTACAGAAAAAGAAAAGATTGCCACCCTTCAAAGTGACAGCCATCTCAGGAAACCCATCGACCTAGTCATGAAATGCGGTGGGCCTGGAGGCCAGAGAGAATTCATTAAGTGGGTGTATTCGCTGCACAAATCTGCAAGTGGCCTCAGGGTGACACTCATAAATGCTAGGCTAGGTAATTACCTGGAAAATACATAAAAACAAAATAAGAATCTTTATCTTTCTTATTTCTCTCTCTAATTCCTCTACACTCAGCAGGAAGAGGCAAAAAAAAAAAAAAAAAAACAGGAAAAAATCTCTATGTAGGATTTCACTATGTCAGTCTGTGTGCTTCTAAGCTAGTTTGAGGAATTGCATCCACTCACAGCATGAAAACATATTGCCTGGACCAAAGTAATTTAATTCCATCCAAATTTGAGTGAGGGCCCTGTCTGATGAGGTTTTAGCCTCTGTCAAAAGAGGAAGTGACAGCTAGGGGAAGTGACCAGGTATTCAGCAGAATTACCACATTTCCATAAGAATGAATGCTGCTTAGTGATTTACAGAGCACCAGACCCTTGCCTGGAAGATCCCAGGAATAAATATGCAACCAACACTATGTAAACAGATTCGGAAAGAAAGGAATAATCCCTCTCACCTACCCCTGCCTCCATGCAGGCAGATTCTATTGTGCCTGCAGGTGGTGAGATACAGGGCAGCTTGCATGCTGAGCTCTGAAGGCCAGGTCACTGAGGACAAGAGCACATTTTACTAAGACCGTTCACCCTACCATTGTTCATGATGTCACACCATGGAAAATTGAAAAAGCAGAACAAATGCAGACTTTCCTATCAAAATTGTCTACTGTACTTGAAATGCATGGTTTACAGTGTCCTGTTTTGAATAATATAAATAAATGAGACTCTTTAGAAGGTGCCCAGCAGTTCTTAATATTTGCAGGCAAAACTGAACAAATGCCTGTGGATTAGTTTTGCTTCTTTCCCTTCTTTCTCTCTGTCTGTCTCTTTTCCCTTCTCTTTGTCTTAGTTCTTTTTAAAGTCGTGTCCTCTTATTTGATAAGTGAATTGAAATTTATGCTTTAAGTACTGTGTGTGACACTTTCATCTTGAGAAGAATGAAAAGAAGCAAATCTTTTGTTGTCACAGATGTTCATGTGTTTGAATCAGCCATTCTAGAGTCATAATGCCAAGTCTAATATATGTCTTTTCCCACCTGACTCCTTGTCCACTAGTATTTCCAGCACAAAGTGTGCAAAAAAAAAAAAATAAATAAATAAAATAAAAAGTTTCCTTTATAATCTAAAAGGTGTAGATACCATGAAGTTCTGTGTTAGAGGTAATTTATGAAAATGATAAGACATTTTGGAGATCTAATCCTTGTTGTTTATTTCACCATACATGGATTTTTTTTGCCAGAGCAGTGGGTCCTGGCAGATGGCACCAGAAGTCATTCTCTGGAGAATATGGAATCCTCTCCTTCCTTCCTTCCTTCCTTCCTTCCTTCCTTCCTTCCTTCCTTCCTTCCTTCCTTCCTTCCTTCCTCTTTCCCTCCCTGCCTCTCTCTCTCCCTCTTTCCCTCCTTCTCTCCCTTCCTTCCTCTCTCCCTCCTTGTCTTCCCTCCTTCTTCTGTTTTTTGTGTCTCTGTGTGTGTAAGCTTCTGATTTGACTCCATGAAATTCATAATTGCAGCTAGAAAAAAATTTAACATGCAGGAAGGAGAGGTGGCAATATTACAAACTGTGATGTCTTCCGCATTAGAGGAACCAGGGATGGATATCTCTCAGAGGAGGACCATCATCCTTCTGAGAAAGACATAGACATTGTCTTTGTTTTTACACCATAAATAGTTTCCCTCTAGCTATGTACTTATTTACTCCTTAGTTCCTTGGAAACTTTAACGAAGAAAGCCATTCTGTATGTTTTTTTTAATTAAAGACTTCCAATGGAAGATTATTACAACTGATTTTTCCCTTATCATCCTTTTTTCTTAAAATCATATGTTTGATCAAAAAGAACTTTCTTTTCTTCCTCCATATTGTCACAATTATAGTATCAAGTTAATTTTTAAAAAATGTAATATCTTTTGGTAGTGAATAACGGAGAGCCCAGAGTTCCTAAAATATGTGAGGGAAAGAGTTTAGGGCTGTACTGTCTGTTCTGGTCATAGCGGGAATGATGTCACCCAGAGTTTTGCATTGTGCTATAACTTACAGTCCTTAGAAATGGATCAGCAAACGACTGTAGGCCATGTGACTACAAATTTAAGAATTATGTATGTAGCCAAGTGGCAGTAAGGATGTATACCCACTATATTACTTGTCATATCTTTCTCTACATTGGTTTCTGCTTCAGAGACAGTAATGAAGAAAAGATCAGAAAATATGTAAAAGAGGATTCAGTGGGGTCCTGCTTATCCTGTGAGGGCGTCAGGATTATATTTTTTCTTATGTACATATTCAGCAATTATCACACCTCACGTTGCCTCCTCTTCTCCTTGGTCTTTATTTTTACTGTATTTGTCAAAACACAGAGTGAAACACAAATCTATGGAACTGAAAATTTCAATGAAAATAGGAAGACACATGTTTTCAAAGCCTGAACAAAATTGGATGATAAGGTGAAGTACTGATAAGAAGAAAGGTACTTACTTTTAATAAGTGTCTACAAAAACTCACAGCATGGGGAGATCTGAGCATAATTTTTAGAAAATAGGTGAATACGGGTTCACCATCCTATTGCTTCTTTTAGCCCATTTCTCCTACTGTGAAATTCCAAGCTAAAATGGCCCCAGGGTAACCTCAAAGTCTCCTTGACGTCACTGTCTATTTTTTCCCCCAGCCTGACTTCTCTACACTCACCTCAGGTCCTGCATGTGGTCTCTACTCCCATTTGCTTATATGTTTATATGCTTAATATGCTAATTTTAAACATCCCAAAATATAGAAAGCAAAACAAAATAAATATTCCTCCTTAAGCACATTTGCATTTGTCTTAACACACAAGAACATGCTTTTAGTGATAGAGCAGAATTGCTAACCTTAGGCAAGTGGCGTCCCCCTGCCATTCCCAAAGGAACAGCTGCTACTTAAATGGCCGCTTCCTTCAACTACACTCGGAGACACTAGTACAGATACACGTGAATAATAGGGTGACCGTGAAGTCACGAAGGTAGTGGCTGGAGAATAAGCAAAGTGCCTTTTGTGTTTTATCATATTAATCAGTTATTTATTCAGCTCAAGCCAGATCCTCATACGTACCTCAAACCTTGTCTCTTAAAGGTTTCATCTACATCTAGTGTCATTAAATCAGTCTTCCAGTTTTTAAAAGTTTTTAAATGTTCGACTAAAAAAATCCCACTGTGAATTTAGGGTCCTCCTGCACGTGTTATTTTTCCTATTCATTAACAGTGGCCTTGAGCCTATCAACCAGCTCCTCAGTCAGCAAATTCTGTGGGGGGTTAAGAATTTTACTTCCCATTGCAATTTTCTTTAAAGCTAAAAACATCTCTGAGTATTACCATTTCAGGCCCTTCTCCTACCCTGCCACTGAGGTCCAAATTCAGTATGTATTTCCATGGAAGAATCTGTTTTCTGTGGGTATGAGTGATGGTTCATATGGTGGCAATGTAGGACAGCCATTTTGGGATCCTGGCCCATGATAATGTGCCAGTCTCCTGGAAGTGATCCTTACTGTTTTGCCATTTTTCTTTATTCCCCTACTGGAGCTCTGATTCTGTACCCTTTCCTGAGCCCAGCACTCCAACTATAGGCAGGATAGCATGGGATGGCTTAGCTCCTATCCAGTATGAAAACAAGTACTTCAATAGTAAGTCACAGATCTCTTTATGATGCCCAATAGATAAATATCTTTGGCTGGAACATTCTGCCTAGTTGTACTGCAGGTCGCTGGCTCATTTAACAAACAGCATAGGAACTTAGTGGGAGGTAACACCTACAGGCTTCTTCCTTAAAATCTGCTTGCAGGAACAATAATCTAAGATACCTCACCAACATGTTCTTTTCCTAACTCATTACTTACCCTCTCCCCTACTTTTCAGCAGTCTCCTTGATTACTGGAACATTCTCGCATTCTAGTGCCTAGTACTGTACATTTCAGATAAAATAGGCTTGCTAAACACTGAGTGAACTAAGTTTAATAAATGGAGAGAACCACTCATTTGGGTTTCTAATACAAAATGGCCTTGGCTATTCTGTTTTGAAATATTTAGCAGTTCAGTTAAAAATGCCCCTGTGAATCTTTTATGACATCATTTATCTTTCTATTTTTTTTCAGCTTTAAATTGTACTGCCAGATTTATTTGCTGTGGTATTAGGTTTCTACGTCTACCCAGTTCTAGTCCAAGTCTTCTAATGCAATTTCGTCTTTTTATGGCAAGACACAGACTCAAATATTAAATCGACATTTGCCATTAAGACTCCACATTGGTCTATGGGATGAGGATTGAATTCAGCTTTTGGAAAGGAACCTGTATATATACATCTTCTCTAATAATGTCCAAAGATAACTCCCCTCTCCTCATCTCCTGTTGTGCTTTTTAACAATGCAGACTCCAAGGCTTTCTAAGTTACTCTCTGCTGGGCTACCACAATACCTTCTGTTACGCCATTATTTGTCTGCTGACAAATAAATTGTTTCAGAAAAATTCTGCTACTTTGCTATTTTTTTTTTAAAAGCAGAATCTGATCAACAGTGTTCCAATTATAAACGTATAAAAAGGAAAAGATAATCAGACTTTGAACCGAAACACATCTGACCAGGCCTGTCGTCGAGGGCACTAACAATATATTGCACATGTATTTGTGCAGAGCATGCCAGAACTGAATTCCACATCATTTACAAAGTTTTCTATCGATCGCTCACAGTCTGGCAGCTGTAACCAGGAGGTGCAGAATCAAGTCTTCTTTGCTACTGAATATGTATGTATCATCATGGCCCATGTAAGTCCCTTCTCTGCCTACGGGGTCTTCTAGGCTCACAGCTGCTTGAAGAGCAAAACAGGGCTTTGCGTTAAGGTTCTTCAAGTCATTTCTCTCCCAGACAGGGATGTTGCATTTTAAACACCACTGCACAAAGAAATTGGAATTCCTTTCCAGAGTCAGTGCTTCTGGCTCACTACAGAGAACAGGGAGAGGAAATATGTCACTCCTGAAAACACCTACACCGGTCCTCAGGAGGTAACGGGCTGAATGAGGTGTATGGCGCTGCTGTCTCTCTGGTAATGGGGAGGACAAAATCTAAGTTTCTCAGCTAGGACCCAGCTTGAGTAGGATGGAATGGGAGCTTAAGACAGCCACGCATAATGAGCTCTTTATTTTTTTAAAACATTCTCAAAATTCTTAATACCATGTTTGGAAGTAAAAATTACAACAGCAGTTCTTCACACGATTTGGTTTTGATTCTTGAAACAAATTATCGTCAAGAGGCCGTGTTGTGTATGGATTGAAGACCTGGGGACCAGAGCCAAACTCTCCAGGAATTCTGGCTGGGATGTCCACGACCTCTGTGATCTCAGATAAGTCATTTAACACCCTATGCTTCTTTATTTCAAATAGAATATGAGGATAACATTAGTATATGCTACACAGAGTTAAAAATAAATATATCGATGCTCGTAAAGTACTTAGCAAGCTGATTAGTATAGAATAAACATCAATGGTAGAAATTATTAGAATTTAGGAAAACTGGGGTTACTTTGATCTGTTCTGGTGATTGCTGTTAGCCCCTTATTTTTCCATGATGTTACAGTTAAGTGGTAAGGAGGGAACAGGCATTCAAGTTTACAGACTGGAAGTTATTCTGTATTTCTCTGAACTGTTGGCTGGAAAGCACTGGGTGCAGTGGAAAAACTTCCTTTAACAGAATTTTTTTGAGGGGCCTTGTAAAAGTTGAGGTGTATTAATGAACATGTATTTCAATCTTTGTGGTACTAGCTAATCAGAAACCTATTTTGATAAAGATAGTTATTTATTAGAGACAGAGTACTCACCAAGTGCTGAGCTTTGATAAAGACTCTAAAATGAGAAATTGAAGTGATGTATCATTGTTTCTGTCCACATATCCACATTTCTGTATGAACAGTTGGCAGTGATAGTGTGCTAGAGAGTGTGACAGTCCCTCAGAAAAGGTTAGGACCTGTGTAGAACCCAAGTTCTTTTCTGAATGAAATGGGGACAGAACCAAGGCGCTTAAGATAGCTGAGACTATTGACCTTTGCCTTTGTGGATATGGAAATGAGTAATCCTACAGCATCCAAGGATTTTCTTTTTGTCATAATTTTTTTTGGGGGGGCAAGTTTGAAAATAACAAAATTATTTGCTTTTCTCTGCTTATGAGTATTAGCGTTCTTGACACTGATATGCAAGACAACAACCACAAGTGAAAAAGGGTGAAGATCTTCTGGCTCTTGGTTTCAGAAGATTCAGTCTATGGATAGCTGGCTCCAAGTCAGGAAGATCATGAGGGAGGGCCATGGCAGAACAACAATGCTTAGATCTTCATAGCCAGGAAGCAGAGCAGTGGAATAGCGGCAGAGGAGAAGGGGCCAGGGACCATGTATAAGATTCAAGGTCAAGCTTCCATATCACACCCAGACACATCCAGAAGTGTGCTTTGCTAATTCCCTCAGCAGCTCCCTGGCCAATCAAGTTGACCCAAACAAGCTTAAGCACCACACTATCTATCTAATACGGATGTGCTCATTGGTCCATAATAGCAAGTCTTGCTGGAGCATCATGGGATATGCATGCAAAATAAGATTCAATTCCCTTATACATGACAAATTTACATCTGATTAAATAACTATACAGTGCATGGATATAATGACCCTAAGGATAATGTAGAAAAATATAATATAAATGTCAAAAAAAGTGCTGTCTTAAGAAAGAACTGAATCTCAAACATTTCGTATCAACAGAAATTCTCCCCCTTTGCAGACCAACTTTTTCACAAAAGACGGGAGCAAGCGGGCAAAGGAAATATTTTTCAGAATCCAAGAGTTCCCTTTAAGTGAAAACAGACAACAATCTAGGCAAGCTTAAGAATTCCCTCTGCTTTTTAAAAGCCTCTTCTCTGCTCCATTTTCTGCAGCGACAGGCCACTCCTGACACTTTAGTCCCAGCCCTCCACCATTAATTACCCCTCTAGGTTTTATTTACTTTTTATCTCAGAGTAAAAGGAATTGGGAAATAGAGCTCTTTTCCAGGTTTTCCTTTCATGTAGAATACTCTATAGACTTCCAACTTATACTACCTGCCTGAGAGAATGCACAAAGGGGAGGAGGGTAGAAAGGAAAATAAAGGGGAGGAGAAAAGTGGTTAAAAACTTAATTTAATATACTACACTAAAGATGCTGAAAAATGCATTTCCTCCTGAACCTCCACCACTGAGTACCGTGAAGTAGCATTTAGCTCTAATAGGGTTTCTGCTTCATCAGCTACAATAATTATTTTCCTTAATTTGCCTTGGACATTCTGTGTAATGATCTCCATGTTTGGGGGGCTCTTTTTGTAAGTGAAAACAAAAAGCAAGTGTGTGATTTGCTTCACCTCCTACATTTGGCATGCCTTCCTTTTGCCAGGCCTAAAACATGTTTTCACCCCCTCTCTGTCATCAGCATGCATTTTTTGACATTACGATCATCCATCTCCACCCTCCTATCCCCAGTACTCGCCCCTAATCTAATTGGCAATTTGCCACCTCTACCCTTTTCTTAAAAAAAAAAAATTTAAATCAGCTTCCCTGCAACTTATAAGAATATTCTGTCCCTTGCAAGAAACCCGAGATGCTGATCTTGTGCAAATGTATTATTTAAAAAATGATATCGAGATCAAACTGCGATGTGTGTTTATATCTTTTTTATCTCTATTTTTGTCCCTTATTAACTATCCCTTTACCCTGTTTCTGTGAGAGTTAGCTACAGATTTTCAATTACACCCACTGGAATAGCCAACCTGCAGGGAGGTTCTCAGCAGTGCCCTTCCACAACCAGCCCAGCAGACGAAAGGCAGATGGAAAATTCCAGGGGTTCTGATCTGAGCATTTAAATGATCATTTAACGTAACACAAATCTGCTAGATATATATTTTTAGTTTCCTATGCAGAGCAATAGAATGAAGACAATGCAAAGGACCCTGGTGAGTGTGCTACACAGAAAAGGCTTTGGGGAAACTATCGTCAGAAGAGAATGAGTTTGGGGACACTCTGAGAAGAACTCAGGATAGAAGAAATGCTATTTATAAAAATCTTTTCCAATGTCTGAGACTCTGTGCAAATTGCAATTATAATCACTGCTTTCTTTCCTTTCCTTTTTTTTTCTTTTTCTTTAATCCACACTTTTAGGGGAGCAATGGTAAGATCACATGGTTTTCCACCCATTTTATAGATGCTAAATGATTCAAGCCCTTAGGAATAAATTTGTGGCAATAAGAATGCTACGTGCAAAGAAAATTCACTTGTGCTGCTTTTTTTATTCCCAAATATGCTACCATGTTAACTATCAAACAAGGCTATGCCTGGGGAATTGGTTTATTGCTTCAATATTTAGATGACATTTAAAGATAAATTTAAAATATATGTATATTGTAATATGACTGTCTGTAATCTTTATACTTCTACATAATACTGTAATACGTGATTTATATAACTTAGAATTCTAATAATTAGAATTCTTCATATTGTATTTTTACATTTTAAGGGGAATAAGGGACCTCAATAATCACTTAGACCTCTGTTGACTAACCAGCAAGTCCAGTCCTGTGTGACAGTTCTTCAACACACCATCTAACCACTGGTAGGTTAAAATAGCTGTTTCTAGAGCCAGGACACCCTGTTGGAGGAAAGAACAGCTTTACACATACAGAATATCAGAAGGATTTTAAAACAGAGATGTCACCTATTAAATGTGATCTTCATGTTTGCAGGAAGAACAGATCTCAGTGATAAAGAGTCACAATGAGAATTTGAATTAGATGTCAATTGAAGAATATTTGAAGCGATACTTGTAAATAGCTTATTCTCTCATATGATATGATATACAATTTCTCTTCGCTGCATGTCCATTATTTTTCACTATCTCAGATGCTTCAACTCCTGAATTTTGAGAGAGAATTAAAAAAGAAGCCACAGAAGAATGGAGCTATTAATGAACACAAAATTTGATTTGAAGAAAGACATAAATTCTACTTCCTATCCTTTCTCTTATTTAAAAATCTTTCTGTTTAGTTCAGCTACCCTTCTACCTTCTGGAACTACTCTCTCTACTATAAAATCTTTGTCATATGACCTACAATGACATCTGGCTATACATCTCACAAATTTTAAAGAAGTAACATATGCTGTGTATTTCTGTGGTAAGTAGGAGGTTGAGTTTTTCACATGTACGATCTGACTTAAATAGGCCTGATAATCACGAGGTAGGAGCTTATCCCTGTTTTAGAATAGTGATTATACACACTTTCTTTGTTGATTTCCCCACACTGATATCCAAGATAACACATAGTCTCTACCCATAAAATTAATTTTGTCTATCATCTGTATTTCAATAAATGACAATACTATTAAAAATACAGGTATTATCCTTGGTGAGACTGTTTCCCTCATCTTCCACACTATCAAATCTTCCACACCTCCAATCTATCAGTAGTCCTGTGTACTCTTATCTCTCACATATGTCTTCCATACTTCCACTTGTCTCGTTTCAGCCTACCACCCTGGCTTGTCTAGACATGTACCATGGTCTTCTTACTGCTGTGCTTGCCTCCACTGCTGTCTTACTATCACTGAAAAGAGGGATATTTTGAAATGTAAATCAAATTCAACATCCTTACTGTAAATCTTCTAATATCTTCCTATCACATTTAGAGTAAAATGCAAACATTTTATCCTGGCTTTGATGATCTGGCCCAAAGCAATTTTTAGGCCTAATCATTCTTTACATGGCTCTTTCCTAAGAACAATATTTCTTAAGCCCTCCAATTTCATTTCTGCCTTAACATATTTGTACTTTTTGTCTCCTCTAAATGGCACTTTCTTCTCCAGCATTTACATGATAAATTTTATCAAAGAAATATCAACTCTAATCTTAACTTTAAAGGCTTTCCCTGATCATCAAATTTAAAGGTGTATCATAGGTATTCCATAGAAATTATTATTGTCTAATAGTTCCCTTTTTCACTTATTGCTTATATTCATTTAATGTTATGTTTTAAATATGCTCCCCCAGCCTCTTATGTTCAGAGATAGGCTTTTTGGAAGATGATTGGCTCATGGCAGTGCTATATCATCAGTAGATTAATCTATTGATGTGCTCATAGCCGAATGTGCTGTTAGGTGATAGGGCTTGGTTAGAGGGGGTGATGGGCCCTGGAGTGTGACCTGGAAAAGTGAATTTTTGCCTCTGACTTCTCTCTTTTCTCTCTCATTCTCTCCACTTCTGGTCACCACGAAGTGACCACCTTTCCTCTGTCATACCCTTGGTGTTTGTGCCATACAGCTACGGTTCAATCGATGCACTGAACCACGCGAAACTTTGGTTTAATTTGTGAGTTTCAGATATTTTTTTCCTAGCAATGGGAAAAATGACTAAAACAGTAATCTTAAGAGGCTTTCCCTAGCCATCAAATTTTAAAATGTTATCTAGGTATTCATAGCATTTATCACTGTTATTTTATTTTTTCTTTTATTAATTTGCTTGTTTATATTCTGCTTGTCCTAAGATCTGGGACCATGTGTATCTGCACCAGCTATATAATTTCTGAGTCCAGCAAAAAATGAAAATGTGGACACTTGTTCCAAAAATTATTAAGTATTTCTAGATGATGACAGCACAACATCAAGCTGAGTACACGTTCTCTCAGTGCATCTGTCCCAGGACCAAGGAGTCTGTCTACCGTTGTTCTCTAGCACACAGTAGCTGCATGAATATATTTCTCACATATTTTTAAGAAACTATTGGGCCAGTGAGATGGCTCAGCGGCGTAAGCGCCTGCCTTGCAAGCACGAGGGCCCGAGTTCGACTCCCGGATCCCACATACGACAAAAGGGCCGGTGATATCGCTCAGCGGCACGGGCACCTGTTGGCGCGCGAGGTCCTGAGGTCGACCCCCCAGTACCCACAAAAAAAAAAAAAGAAACTATTTATCCATTTTTTTTTAGTACATGTATTAATGAAAGAGGTTAAGGAAACCGAGTTGGAGGCAATGGACTTGTTAAACACAAAGAATAAAATGCAGAGTTGGAACAGAAATTCAGGCCTTCCAAGCAAGCATTTCCTCTTAGCCACTATGCCACACTGTATCCCAAGGCAAATAAAATCTTGTCTCTAGGAAAAAAAAAAATCTGTCCTCTGCTTTCAGTGAAATTTAATATCATGCAGAAATGAATGACAATAAATAGCTGCATTAAAGGAAATATGTGGAAAATATTATAATTAAGGGGGGATTAGAAAAAGTTATAGGAATTGAAATGCAAGGTGATGTGTCTAGAATTTGTTTTTGAGGTGGGTTTGCTTGTTTGTTCTACTAAGGATTGAACCTAGTGGTGCTCTACCACTAAGTTTCATCCTCAGTTATTTTATTTTATTTTTTTTTAAAGTGTCTTGTTGAGTTGTACAGGCTGGCCTTGAACTTGCCTCAGACCCTTGAGTAACTGAGGTTACAGTGTGCCCCAGCGTACCTTGCCTGTGGTGGATTTTAAAGGGTGATAAGATTCTGTTGTGTGGGCAACAAGGAATGTAAATTATTGAAGAGCTGTTAGAAGGAGGACATAGAATGTTTGGAAACAGGGCAAGTTCAGTGTGCCTGAGCAAAGACTATGTAAAGGGGAGTGGCAGGTCCTAATGATGATGAATATTTATTGCTTGGGGGCTTCACTTTTTCAGTGGGAAATGGAAGCCAACACAGTGCCATTCTCAAGCAGAAGTTGAAGAAGATGAGTCAGGCTTATAGAGGACAAAGTGGAGAAGGGGAAGAGACTGCAGGCCACTTGTATGAGCCAAAGTAAGGTGTTGGCAACAGGAGTCAAGGAAAGATAAAGAAAATAGAAATTATGGGAAAATGAAAACCTAAATGAATAACTGGAGGAGGTAAGAAGTGGAGATTCCGGTGATGATTCTGAAATTTGAAATCTCTGGCATACATATTATGTGTTTTCTACTTTACATATATTACTTTAAAATTTATAACAAATCTGGGAGGAATTTTCCCTATTCTTCCTCACACCACAAAATTGAAAAGCAAAGCTTAGAGAAGGGAATTAACAGGTGCAAGGCCACACAGTAAGGGCAGGAAGTGGGAAATAAACTCACCTCTCAGTGACTGCCAACATGAAGGATGGAAACAAGGAAGTGAGGATTTAAAACTAGGAAAGATGAGTATTTCATTTATTACCTTCTGGTAACCAAACCTGTTCCTTATGTATATAAGATGTCCCTTTTTGTTTTATTTGGCTTCTATAGCTTCTAGAAGCTGTCTCTACTTTTACCTGTGGTTATATACTAAATATCCCAGGAGTAGTCACTTACTAAATATTCCATACATTCTTTATAAATATTATGCAAAGTTTTAATACATATTTTGGTGTGAAAAATTCCTGGATTTCAACAGGACTAGATTTTACTATTTACTATTTACTAAATTTTACTATTTAGTAAAATATAAACCAGTAGTGACTAAAAAATTTAAAAAAAAAAGTCATTTTGGTAAATTCATGATTAAAAATAAATATCTTCCCCAACCTATTATTTAGTTCCCAGGTGGTATTGAAGATTGATGAAAAATATTCAAACAAATCTCAGCAACACTTACCGCTGTAACACTCTTCCCAGTGAACATTATACTCAGTTACCTGCCATGAATACGCCATGATCTTTGGAATGGGTTTGAACAATATTGCTCATTAGAACAGTATTTCAATTCACTCCCTCCCCCAGGTCTCCTCAGAGACAGTTCCAATTTATTCAAAAGTTACTTGTTTTGGAATAACCCATCATTCTCTCAGAATCTGAAGTTTGTCTCCTCTTGGGAAACATATGACCATTTAGTTTAATTTAATTTAATTTAATTTAGGGAAAAAGCCAGAATCAAATCTTGTGCTCCTCCCCTGAGGCAAAACATGCTTCACAAATGAAGAATTCCTATCCAAAGAAGCTCTCAGTCCTACATCTTGTCAAGAAGTTTATTTGCATACATCCTCTTTTATTCTATTGACACATGAAGCTGTTTATATTTATCCTTCACCTAAACACTCCTCATTAAATATCAACGGCATAGAAGGATAGGGAAAAGACGTTTTCGGTTTTTTATCTAATGAGGCCACCTTGGAAGCTGAGAAGGGTGTCAGGCAGGATGTGTCACGTGCTGGTAATACCTATTAAAGCATGGGCTAGATTCCATGCATTCATAACACAATTTGGGTCACTCTCATATAGAGAACTGAGGGCAAGGTGCTGGGGAAGGTGAAAGGGAAATAGAAAGGGAGATTCTGGAATTCAAGATGATCACTGTTTATTTGAGAAGGTGTCATAGCCATTAGAAAAGGAAATTATTTATTACAAGAGAAATACAGATTTCATATGCAGAAGATTAACACATTCATTATTTGTATACTCAGACCACAAAGCTGATATATCAATGAATCATTTGAAAATGTGGAAACAAGGACTGTAGATTTGTACACCTATAGAAGATAATTCACTAATGCCTCTTATATGTACAAATGCATTTATTCTGACTCAGAAATTCTTCCTTAAGATATTTACCTATGTACAGGCACACAGGCACGAATACTACAGAAATGAGAAAATCCATGCAGTGATTTTTTTTTGTTTAATTTCTCAAGATCAGGAACAAACTATATGCCTTCCAGTTGGGGGCAGCTTAATTATATTATTTTACACTTACCTGATGGATTTATGTAGCTATTTAAAGTAATGCAGTAGCTTTTAATGTATGGGTTTGAAAGGATCTTCAACATGAATTTGCTAATAAAGCAAAGGTTAGATAATGTAGCATAATGTATAATGTTTCCTCACAAAATATATCATAGATGCCATATATAAATATGAGAAAATCATCAGCAGATCAACGCACACACAGACACACTTGCATACATACACACATCTCTTGCTCACACAGATATACAAATACCAAGTAAACTCTTCAGACACACAGGGAACTGAGTTTGCCTTTGGGGAGTGAAACAAGGACAAGGGGTTCAGAAGAGAAAAAAAAAACTTTAATTCTAATCATATATGCTTTGCACATTTACCATTTATCACATATGCATATATAATGCTTACTTAAAAATTAGTTTTATACAATAAATTAGTAATATGAAACAGAATATAATGGTGTGATTGGTTGAGTTTGCTACTGGAGGTCAGGGAAGTGAGTGTACCTACAAGTTGATGTACTGAGCACCTGTTGGGGGAAAGACCCCACTCTCAGAGATGAGGTCATACTAATGCAGAGTCTGGCATAAGGGTGACAGAATTTACCATGTCTTGAAAATGAGCGGCTTGTGACTCCTAATAAATCTACATTCTAGACTGTTTTTTTCCCCACTGCCACATTGCAGGAACTGTAGAAAGGAAACACAAAGATCCCTGGGAAATTTTGGTAGCCCTCTGGGTTGACTGGGGTGGGCCAATTCAGACAAGTGTGGCACCCTTGCATTAGTACATTGATTCTGGGCTAGGACAGCAATTTCTACAAAACTGTAGTAAATCAGCTTGCTAACGAATAAAATCTGGGCACTTTGAATTACCCTTACCAGGAGGATTGCCCCCTGTGGCTGTTGCTGTTCTCTCTTAAAGTCTCTCAAGTTTGAGTCCTCTAGTAAAACAAATCATTTATTTGGTGGTGGTGCATTTGTGGTTTCTCTGCTCCCAGAGGCTCTTCACCTTGTAGCTGGTTTACTCTCTCACTTCCAGCCTCAGGCTTTTTTGTATCCTGGTCTCCTGGCTGCCCATCACCCCTGCTGCTTTACCAGATACAGTAGTTGATCATTCTCTTTATGTGAGAAAAGCATCCATGTTAAATGTTATAATTGTCTTTCTAAAGAACTGTCTTTCTTCCCATTTTACCTACTCATGTCACTCCTGTAGAGTTGGAAGATGAGTCAGGACCCAAACTTAACCACTTGCTTGATTTTGGGACTCTGCTCTATGTGTTGAGTTAGGCTTTGAAAGCCTTTTCTTTAGAAAATATTTTAATGGTCCCATTTTGTTTTTACTCTTTTATGCTTCCCCTTTAAAAACGCAATTTTCATTTCCCTGGTGAGAATACCATTGAGACATAAATCTTTCTAACCTGGGTTGGTACTTTAAAAGAAATGTGTATTGTTGTATGTGCCACTTAATCTCAATTGTTGACTTGATCTGGATTAAGGGGTTTCTGCATAGGTGGCTGCATCAGGGGGCTGCTCCACTCATCACTGGATTCAATCACTGGCATTCATAGCTGGATGTGCTGTTCAGAGGTGGAGCCCAGTTGAAGGAGTGTGCCTTCATGGATATGTCTTAGGTGCACATATCTCTTGTGATCTCTTCCCTGTGCTCTGCTTCTTGACCACCATGAAGTGAGCAGCTTTGCTCCGCCTTGCCCTTCTACCATGGTGCTTCTGCCAGCCATGGGCTAAAACCTATCCAACCATCAGCTAAAATAAACCTCTCCTCTTTAAATTTCCATGGACAGGTATTTTGTCCCAGCACCAAGAAAGCTAACAGGTGCATTTTATGAAAAAAAAAAAAAAAAGCACTGACAAATTAAGGAGTTGATTTTATTGAGGTTATTGAATAAAGAGAATATTCATTAATGAGGTACAACTCAACAAAAAGAGAAGTAATTAATTGTGTGGATATTGAATGTCTACCAAAGGTCCATGTATTATTGGGTGTTCCTATTGGAAAATGGTGGAACGTTCAGGAGGTAAAGCTCATCGGACGTCCTTAGGTTCCTGGGGCCATGCCCTTGAAACAGACTGTAGGAACCAAGCTCATCTCTTTCTTTTTGTTCTTGGCTTGTAAGTGCTTATTTCTACCACACATTCCCTTCATTATATGCTGGCCTTACCAGAGGCCCAAAACAATGAGGCCAATTAATCTTTGACTAGAAGCTCGAAAACTATGAGCCAAAGTCAATCTTATATCTTTATAATTTAATAGTCTCAGGTATGTCCTTTTAGTGAAAGAAAGCTTATAAATACATGGGGCCTGGCATCTTATAGAGATGGGCAGATAAAGGAATGGTTCACAAGTTTCACTGGAGCCATGCAGAAGGATATAGATGAATCATATTTTAAAATACGTCAGGTCAGAATTGTCCTTTGTGATTGGACAAACAAAAAAAGAGAGATTTCTTAATGTCACTGTTTTCTTTTAGCACAGTGCTCAGGTAAAGTGTAACACAGTCATTTGCTTCCATCTTCAAACTGAGTCCTGCTATTCAATTTTCTCAATTCCTCCAGATGTAACTGGAACATTTTAACCCTTGATTCCTCAGTTGCAAACCCCAATTCTCTAGGACCCATCTACATAGATAAAGTGTAGATTCAATTTTTCCCTTTGTTCTGGAGTATTTCATCTAAACCCACTCTTGGTCTGGTTCACTGACGTCTTCTTTTAATATCCTCAATGACTTTCCTTATTACTAAGGAAGCACTTACAGTATTTAACACAAAACTCTTGCTCCTATATGTACCTTGATCATTGAGTCTTGCTTGTTCACCCCCATGTGAAAGAGATCATCCTCAACTCCGGACAAATACTGGCTGGGCCACTTTGTCACAGGGTTTGTCCTGAGATAAGAACAACTCTGACAAAATATAATTGGTTATAAAGAAAAATAGAGAACTTACCTGTCTTCCAATTTTACCAAAGACAGATCAGGAGGAAATGAACCAGAATGGAAACAAGAATGATTAAGGTGCTCTAAATTGAGCCATAAATGTTTATGAAAGAGAAGTTATATTAAATATTGGGACAGGTTATCAAGGATGGTTGTGAAAAATGAAATTTTCAGGGTACAGAAATCCATCATCATAGGCAAGCATATTATGCATGATATTTCTTTACTAAAATATGTATGAAAAATAATATTTTGTTATACAGAAATTTAACCATAATAAACTAGGGTTTTTTCTTATTACTTCTTATATTCCAGTGACATGATCTTAGTTTCTCACTGTGTCAACATTTCCCTATGCTCATTTCCTTTCTGTAATTTTTAGAACCAGAAGGAATTAAATTATAAATAAAACTTTAACCATAGCTCTGCTATTTTAATTTTTTCCTGTTCCTTCTCTGTCATTTAAAAAATATTTTAAAATTACATTTAAACGTTGTTACTCTGCTGGAGAAAGAATTCATTTTTATTGGATAAATGTATAGTATTGTTGCGTGAAACACATTTTTATTCATTAAAAAAATTTTGTAAATTTAGTGTTAACACAAGATTATCTGCAAAATACTGTGCTATGCTTTGAATATGCCTGTGGTCAAAAGGACTTTCCCATGTCCAACTCATGTGTGTTTCTGAATACATATTTCTGTGCAAATAAAATGCAGGCATAGGGATGTGCATCTCTAAATCCACAAATAATTACATGCCCAAGGATTCTTCATTGTGTTGTATTTATGCATAATGAAGGCCCCTTGCTATTTAGCTGCTCCTGTAAGATTTAACGTATACATACAAGGAGAGAGAAAAAAAAAAAAACAAAAAAACAAAAAAACACGAGCGATATCTACTTTTACCACACAAAACCCCCAAACATCCTACGTTTAAAGAAAAAATCCTCCATTCGCTCCAGTTGTCTACACTGAACATTTTGCAGTGAAATACCCCTATGGTGTGTTTGAATGGGTTTTCATTTGGGGAAAGAGGATGTTACAGAGGGGCAATGGCACTTCTCATGCCTGTTCCTAAGCCATTTTAAAGGGAGTAAAACATGCAGGAAAATGTGCAACAGATTTTATAGCAAAGCATCATGGTGTCGTTATCAGCTTCCTTGCGGGAAATGGTAATGTGTATTCATATAAACACAATGGGGTTGAACATCACTTCATATTCATTCGGGTGCCTCCCAGCACCCAGGCAACTCGCAGGCAAATGGGTATTTGATCCCTCCACAGCTTTCAGCAAGCGAAGCTCCCCAACCCTTACCAGCCCTGCTGCTGCCCAGCAGCACAACGAGCAATTTAATCTTTTGCAAGCACGCACTCACTCCCACCGTCAACAAGCAGGATCAGAACGTGCTCCATTTTCATCGTTACTGAGAATAAAGGCTTCAGGATGAAGGTACAGATGGACAGCTTTCTTTGTGGTTTATTTTCTTACACATTTTTGTTTTATTCCATTAACTCATAAGAACAACTGTCATTTGCTTTTAAACCACCATATTGGTTAAATCAAAACAAATAGAAAACAAAAGCAAAGAATAAAAGATTAAAAAAAAATCCCCCAAAACACTAAAGATCATATTACAGACACAGTGGTCAAGGAGAGAAGACAGATGTGGGTACCCAGCTAAAATCCTGATTTGTCCAGGAAGTGACTTCTTGGAGGCGCTAAACAAACAAACAAACACATTTTTTCATTGGGCTGAACATTCAGATGTAGGTTCATAAAGCAGCTGGCTTTGGTGAACCTGTTTTGAAACCATGATTCTGTCTACTAGGAAGCTACTCCTGCCTCTCTAATAACAACTTAATCTGAAGGGCAAACAGCAATTGAGTGTAAAAACTAACCTTGATCACGCTGACCGAATAAAATACCACCTTCTAAATAGTGAGGATAGCTGTATCTGACCTAACTTCTACTAGGAAATTTAGAGAAATCATATGAAATCAAGTAAGTTATCTCTGTACGACCTGTCCATATAGGTAAGGTGTAATAATCCAATTTTACCTTTTATTTCAACCTATTTTGTCTAACCCACTCTTAGTTCTGATTCACTGATGTATAACCCTCTGCATATGTGTTAAATCACACCATAACTGCTTTTGTTGATCAGTGATCATTTTCTGTGTGTTAATTTTGGGCCATTCCATAGTTGTGTAATTAATTAAGCATTTAACTGAGCTATTACAAGTTTCTTTGGCACTGAATGTATAACAATGAAAAAGTCACACTTTTTTCACCTTTAAGGAGATCAGATGTCATTAGAGAACAGACACGTATATGTGAACTATTTGCTAAAGCCTGATGATTATTTTAATAGACCCACATGCACTGTACAGTGATAGTCTAAATGAAGAGATGAATATTTCCCAAGGCAGAAAATGGAAAAAAAAATTAGAAAGGATCTATAACTTGATAAGCAACTAAGATAAATGCTGGAGGAGAGTTCAGTATATTGAAGAAGAGGGGGATGAAGTATATGCAGAGATAGAACAAAAATTAGCAAATTTAGAGAACTGTTTTGTTTTATTTTCAAAGGCAGACACAGGGGCCGGTGAGATAGCTCAGCGACATAAGCGCCTGCCCGGCAAGCGTGAGGTCCTGAGTTCGACTTCTGGAACCCACATAAAGGAAAAAAAGGGCCGGTGATATCACTCAGCGGCACAAGTGCTTGCTGGCAAGCGCGAGGTCCTGAGGTGGGCTCTCAGTACCCACATAAAAAAAAAATGCAGACACAGAAAAAAGGCAGAGGTAAGAAAGCTGTGTAATAAATCTGTGTAATCTGAGGACGTTGTATAGCAAAGAAAAGTTTAGATTGTGTCTTTTTTGAGAAGAAAATACTGAATGTCTTTCAGTACTTCCATTCTCTTTTAAAAAAAAGAGTGTTTACTAGGTTGTATCACCACCCAGATCATTCCTAGGAATAAATGGAATTATCAGAGGCAAACTGTATTCTCTCCCTACATATCCCCAATCTACCCACTTTCTTTAAAAAGTGAAAAGTTAATTTTTACATGAAAGAAAGTCACGCAGGAAAGAAACCACAACTAAGATGATTTGAAAATTATTTGAGAAAAAGGGGAAAACAACTTCTCTTAATGCTGGAGCAAAGAAGCCAGTGAACAGGGACAAGTTTTATGAAAGTAAGTTTTGCTCTTTGGGACTCCTCTGATGAGAGTAGTGATGGCCTCTGGTGTTGGCACCCAGGTATTTCTTTCTAGTTGCCCAACTGAGGGGACAAATTTGTATGTAACCCATATCCATGAAGAAGTCAGATTGTGAGGTTGAAAGTCAAGTGACTTTTCTGAATTAAAAAAAAAGAAAACTAAAATATTCCGTAAAAGATTTTAAATTTGCTCTCTTTCAAATGAAGAGGAGACTGGAAACCACGGAGGTAAGTAAATACTAAAGACTATTTTAATGCCAGATATTTCAGTCAGATATCTGGCTGGCTAAGGCACAAGAGCAGGAAATGGAACAAGATAGACCATGTGAAAGCTGGCCACTCCATGAAATTAGAAACCCAAAAGGCCGCATGGTACACAAAAGGAGAAATCAAGAAATTTTGCCTGTCGTGGCTGTGATAGTGTGTACATGGAAAAGGAAAAACAAAACAAAGCTCTCCTTGAGAATTTATAATAGCAAGCCAGCTTTCACAGATTTCTGGTCTTATTTTGTTCCTTGTATAGTCTGAAAAAACTGAGACAGAGAATTTAGTTCCCAAAGTTCCTGACCTGAACTGGTAACTGTCCTGCTATACTCTCCTCTTTTGTGACTATAAAGAATTGTAATTCATGGGTGCAGAATGTTACTTTTGCTCAGGAACAAAAGTAACATAGATAATGTCCCAAGGCAATGTAGTAAAAGGAACATTAAAAAATAAATAAAATATTTGAAAACAAACTTTAATAAATGCATCAGTTAGATTAGCCACTACTAAAGACCACTACTATATGGAAAATAAACTGAAAAATAAACACTTGTTTTTGTAATTCTGCTCAGAAGAAGCCAGACATAGCAATTATGAGAGTTAAGGATTCTAGACGCTTAAATGAGAAAACTCTAACATGACTGCAGTCCAAGTTCTAAGAGGCTATAAACGAATGCAAAAGAGGCTAAGTTGAAAATATACCAGGTATTTTGAAAAACAGAAATCCTTAGGTCAATGAAGCCCAATGAATCCCAAGCAATATAATTTTTCAAATGCCTTCTGGGACTTTGTCCAACATCCTTATATTCTTAAATGTCATGCCAAAGCACTAAGCATTCCAAATTTCCAAATTTTTCAACTTTTTATATAAGAGCAATAACAACAAACTTCTACATTGAATTTGTCTTTCCAATGGTAGCGGAATGATCCTTCAAATCATTTATAAAAAGACCACACATTTTCACAGTGCAGAGTACCAAAAGTAAAATAACAAAAGTCACAGACTCATGAGATCCTTAAAATGTATTAGAAAAGGAAAAAAGCTCATCCTATACCTGAAAAGAGCACATTTTCAATAGTCAGTGGTAGCCTGCTTGTTTCCTTCCTGCTTTGTTTGCTAGCCAAAATAAAACTGACAAGATTTTGTTCCATGCAGTTTTATAAAAAATACAGATCTTGATCTCTAATCATTTATTATTATGTAAAATTAATGTAAAAAAGTACAAAGCTCAATATACACATTCTTGTTCCAAGCAAGCAAGAATTTAATGAGGGAAGACAATGGACTTTTTCACTTGCCATACCAAACCTGATGTAGATGACATATTTGTTATTCCAGTAGTTCTGTGTTCTTAAGACAATTATTAGGCACTTTTTACAGAGAAAGAATTAATCTCCAAATACTATTTTTTCATTTTTATCATGGATATGAGGAGGCATAACAACAATAATTAATTGAATTTTTGATGGATGTTTTAATCAATGGATCTCAAAAATATATATTTTGGGATTTCCAAATCTAAAATGAAATAAAACATTATTCAATTTCACTTAGCACCTTACACTGTAAAACTTTCCAGTATTTAACAGAGGAGAAATTTAACCAAGTTTTGATGTGATTGATTGTGTATATACTCCTTTTTCTTGAAATGCCCAACACCAATTATGTTGTATTCTCTTAGCAGTTTTGTTCCAGACATGCTGATTTATTTCCTGATTTTCATAAAAATATTACATATTTTTTGTTATGCATTTTGTTAACTACGTTATACCTTATTATTATATCCTATATTTTAAGTGCATCTCATATATGAAACAAACTTTGTGTATTTTGAGTCAGAAATTAGAAATATTACTTTTAACATCCTACAATGCTTAGGAGGGAGTATACCTCAGTAAGTACTCAAAGCATTTCTGTTTAAATTGATATGATTTATAGAATAAGTTTTACTTTGGTTATAGATGAATGATGGAAATAACAGCTCTTGTTCCATAAATATGTCACATTTCCTAAACAGGAAATTACTAGTATTAAGTACTAACTGTTTTTTTTTTTTTAGGATAATGTTGTTCTTTTGTGTAAAGAAATTATTAAAACTACTTTGCCATCAAGAAATGGACCATTGAACTCAGCAAAATCATCAGTGACCCACATGAGACATGTAAAACATAAGGAGAGTGTACTTTTAAATCAATAGATACTTGAAGATTAAAATGGGCTTTAAAAAACCTTTTTTTTCACTTTTACGTTTGTCACGTATGAACTATTGCTACCAATATTGCCATAATTAAAGTAAATGAGACAGCAAAAGCAATTATTTGGTTCATCAAATGATTGATTATACCAGTTTGAAGTCACCAGATATAGAAATTATAAATTATGTAACGAAAAGGGGATATTAGAGGTGGATAAATCAAATCCTTTTAAATTTAAAAAAACATTAAAACCTCAGTTTTATCTGTTAGTAGTTATTTTATTTGGGATAAGTTGCTTAACTTTTTGGAGTTTCAGTTTACTTGTCTCTAAAATGAAGACAATAATGGATCTTTTGTAGAACTCTTTTAGCGACTAAATACTACTGTAATGAAACTACAGTTCTCAGTACTGTCCAAGGCATAGCAGACACTCAGTAAATTCACTATTAAAAATATCATCCACCTCTCTTGAACTGCATTGCAAAGTGAAGGTCCCTCTTACTTTTTCTCTTAGTTTTGTCAATTGCTATAACTTTCATTGATGCCATGTCGTCTAAGAAAACTCGTCTGGCCCAACTCTCTTTAAAGGTAATGTCCCAGGCAGGCACATCCCTTACCACTTCGCCCGTGTACTTTATGGGATGAGAGTGCTCTGGACTCAAAAGCAGTCAGTACAGTACCAAGGCTGTGCAGCAGGGTCGGCAGGCATGTGCAGGCTGCTCCGAGGTGAAGGAGCTGGAGCGTTTGGAGTCTTGTTCTCATGAATTAGAATGGAGAAATATAAGAGACCAAGAAAGCCTTTGAGAGTGAACATTAACTGCAGTTTCCGAGTTACACTAAGCAGTAAGGAAAGACAAAGACGAGGTAAGTAGAAACCATCAGTGAGATGAGAGCAAAGGAGAGAATGGAAACTAAGAGGATACGGTAAAGAACCAAAGAGTAGATGGAGAAGCGAGAAGATCAGGTACACAAGAGAAGCAAGGACTGATGGGACTATGAAATGAAAAACTGGAAAGTGGACCAACCACAAATCCTTGCCTTCATGATTCTCCAGCATGCTGTGTGAACAGAGAGCCCAGCCCTGTTGGCTTAGTTCTCCAGTCTCAAGAGGGTAGATGACACATCCCCTCTCCTATCTTCCTTATCTTTGGACTGGAATAAATGGAGTTTTTGGTAACAAATTAGCACTTTCAATCTAACTAAAATGCCTTAGAAACATTTGGGGAGATGGAGGAAGATCTATGTGGAAACAAATGCATTAAACCAACACAGGAATTTCATCATTACACACATTTCCTCGCACCTCCCACGTGCTCCCTGCTTTATCACTTTCCCGCAGTTGCTCATGCTGTCCCATATGGAAAATGTCTTTTTCAGTGCTCTCCAACTATTTAAATCCTACCTATTTATAAAACACCAAGTAAAAGCCTCCTATCTTCCTGATCACTCTGCCTATATAAATTTCTCCTGACTACATTCTTAAACTGTTTTTCACACTTAATACTACCATATGCTATTATGCCTAAATCTTGCATTGTTAGTTAACGCTTTCTTATTTTACCTGTTCTATGTATATATCTAATCTACTCCCACCCCCTTAAAAACTGTTCTTTTGAGAGAAAAAACTAGGGCAGATGCATTTTTTGAATTCCTCTTATTATTATTCCTCTTATTATCATCACAGAATATCTCCCGAGTAACAATATAGAGAAACCGTGAAGGAATAAACAAAGATCAAATGAATGAATGAATGAATATGCTTAGAGTGGTTCAAAATTCTTTTTTTTTTTTTAATGAGCAAGCAAAACCATTTCTGCATCAATTTCTTTCAATGATATTGCACTCTGTTTCATACTATGGAAGTAGTTATGTTTATCACCATCAAAAAAGCCATATGTATAAAATCTATTTTAGATGCTATATAGTAATAATTGTATCGTGTAAGACTTCCTATGCATCTGATTATGTTAAAGAGGGTGTTGCTTACAAGGAATTGGCTACTAGAGAGGGCAGGCTGACAAACTGGGACAGAGAAGGAGTTCATACAAAATGAGGTATTGAGGTAGAATTGTTTGTTTTGGGTTCTTTTTAGTTTCAGGGGGAAAATATCTTTCATCTCCTCTCCACACTTGAACAGCAGGTGGGGAGACACTGAAATTTTTCAGTAGACTGAGCGTGTGGGTTAGTCACTTGGAAGAAGTTCAAACGTCATGTATATTACTGATGTTGACAACTCTAACTGCAGGACACAGGGGAAGCAATCCTAGCTAGGGTACAGCTGGCGTTTTCAGGGTATTTTTTAAAATATAAATGTTCTGACACTGATCTCAAACCCTAGTTCCTGAGGGCTTTGGTGTGTAACCACCAAGTGTGAGGCCAGCCACATACAAAGGCGGGGATGAAAGATTTCACTTGAATAAAATAGGGAGCAGCTTATATGTTCCGCCACTTCTCAAATCAACTGCGGTTTCTTGAGTTGGAAAACACCAAATTTGGTATGCATTGTTTTTTAGTTTCCACTGTTGCCTTTTCCTTTCCAGGGTCTAGACAAAGTGAGCATAACGTGTAGTTTCCAAAAGCATTCGGTTGAGTTTAAGGTCGCTTTCCTGAGTTTCTTGTAGCATATGTGCATGATGCGTGTGTGAGTGTGTGTGTGTATGTGTGACTCCAACTCATCTGTAGAGGTGTGTTCATTTCTCAACTGCATATAGCAGCCCAGTCCAAAAGTACTTGGCGAGATTATTCAGTGCGAACATTGGAGTTAGAACATCTAGTAAGACAGCAGTGCAGTTGTGAAGTTAACTGACCTAGTTCGTAAGGGCTTTGGGGTATAAAACACCATGTGGCCCATAGCATTAAAGGAATGGGATTTTTAAAATACATACTTTATTTTACTATCTTAATTTTATTAAGACTATTTTCAAATCAAGAGAAGAAGGTCTGGGGGTGCAGCTCATTGATAAAGTACGTGTATAGAGGACCTGAGGCCCAGGGTTCAACTCACAGCACCAATAAAAGAAAACAAATGTTTAGTAAGAATGAGACCTTCGGTTCAATCCATAGCATCCAAAGTGAAAGCAAACAAAAATATTTTTTCTTTCCAATGGTAATACTGAGATATTAAACAAACTACAGAAATATAAAGGTATTCAGGTTGTTTTTGCAAGCAAAAGGATATACAGTTTTCACTCTGGATAGCCTAGATTAAATCTTACACTTTAACTGAAGTTACGAATTTAACTGAAGCTGCAGTCCATCAAAACATGGATTGATGCTAGATCAGAATGGCGGAATTTCTCCAAACTGGTAAGAGCCATGAGCTCAAAGACAAATATCACTCTCTCCTTTGTCTGTCATGGTTTTACCTTCCTTCTCTTTTTTCTTGAGTCATGGTGTTCTGTTTTTTATCTTTTCCTTTTTAGAGCACATCACCCACATTTGTGGTTTTATATTTCCTCAAATTTACCCTATGCTTGTTTTCATAAAAAGAATGGTGCTAACAAGTCTTCAGTTAACTTCCCAAGAAGTCTGAATTTAAGTCTAGGAATGGTGCTTGTTAGCTCTTGTCTATCGTACAGATGTAAATTGTCCAGAAATGAAGAGTTCCTGTAAAAAACCAGAGGAGGTAATGGTGCAAGAGAAAATGAGAAATGGGGAAGATAAAAATATGTACATTTTAGCACGGTTTGTAGAGCTGAAGTACTTTTTGGGAAAATAAAAATGCATTATGTGTTCGGTGGTTGACACTTTAGATGATCTTATTTGTCATGTGTAGGGTGCTAAGTTAGAGTGTGATGTGCTGATATAAAGCTAAAAAAATGCTGGAGAAAGAAAGGTGCACTGTGCCTTCTCTCTCATTTCACTTTGGGGAATGGACTGTTCCTACCATTCACTTTTCTGGATATTCCCTTCTTTTCCTCTCCTCTTTCTTGATTTTCTCAAAACCTATACCCCTCACTCTAGCCTATTGTCTCTGCTGCTATAATTTGTTTTCTGAATATAAACAAATTATATTATAACTTCCTGTTCTGCCAAAGGGCTGAACACAACTCCAACTTTATCCTTGGCTGTGGATAGGCCAGAGACACTCATGGGAATTTCGAAAACAGTGTTCAGAAACCCTCCTATTGTAGCCATTCTGGAACAAGGTGGCTGGAAGAGGCCTGACATTTCATTCAATACCAATTCATTTTGAAAATAAGTCACTTTTTTTTTTTTTGGTGCTGAGAATTGAACTCAGGACCTTGCACTTGCCAGGCAGGCACTTGTGCCACTGAGCTCTATCCCCAGCCTGAAAATAAGTCACCTTTAAGATGGTGAACCTCTTTCAGCTTCCCAGACACATAGATATACATAGTTTATCTGATCTGGGGAGTTGTGAAATGAATGCAGGAAATTGAGTCTCAGGTCTTTGCTTCCTTAAGAGTGGTGTTGAGTATGCCTCAGGCGAATGTGGGTACTTCATTTATAAATTCAACAATCATGTGAGTGTCAGGCAGTGCTTTTTACTGGCCACTGTAGAACTGACCAAAGCAGAAAAGCCCATACTTTCACGGAACTTATTTTTAGTGGAGGAATAGAGCTCATAGAAATATATCCTAGTAGACAAGGGAAAATCTAGAAATGTAAGTGGTAAGAAAAAAAGAGAGAGTAATGCGTTAGGCTAGTAAATGCTAGATTTTTAATGCAAACACAAATCACCTGTAGATCTCATTGGAGTACAGATTCTAAGTCAGTGTTTCTGGGATGGAGCTTGAGATTCTGCATTTCTATCAAACTTCCTGCCAGGTGATGTGAGTGTTGCTGGCTCTTTAACCACAGTTTTAGTAGAAAGTCCATGCTATTTTCTAGCTTCAATTTTATATTGTTTGAAGATGATAGACATTTCTGATCAAGCTGTGCGTAAGTGGAGAAACCAGCCATTGAAGATCTGTGGAGAGGATATTCCAGGCAGAGGAAGGAGTTACTCCAAAGGCCTTAAGAGAGAAGGGAGATAGACAGGTTGAAGGGATGTAGACAATGATTTTCTGAGTTAAGCAAATATGGTGGTGGTCAAAGGGAGTGAAAGAAAGAGTCAAGGTCATGCCAGGAAGTCTATGATAAGGAACTGGATTTTATTCTCAGCATTAAGCGAAGCCATTGGAGAGTTCAAGCAGTAAGCTCCTTCGTGTTTTCTAGGATTGTTCTGGTTAGGTGTGGAGAGTAGTTTACAAAGTAGAAGCAAAGAGGCCAGTTAGAATCTGTGGCAGTTGTCCAGATAAGAAATAATTGGTAGGTAAATCAGGATTATAGAAATGGAGATTGAAAATACAGATATATATTAAGGAAATGTTTTGCTTTTGTTTCTATTGTTGATGCATTGCCTGTAAGAAGTAAAGGAAAGGAAAGAACTAAGAAAATTTTCTCTATTTTTTAGGTAGAGTTTCGGGGTAGATAGTAGTCGCATTTGCTTATTGACCCCAAGAGACTTGTTAGAAGAAGCAGATTTCATGGTTAAATCAAAGGTTCCACTTAGGCTATGATAAAAAAATAAAAGACGTACATAACGCATTTTCAGCTCTAAGTAAAGAGATACACACTTGGAAATAAGGAAACAGATAATAGGATAGACAATGGAAAATGACCCCAAATCTTAGCTTTCATTCTCTCTACCACTACATTTTTTAAATTAATGTATGTGTGTGTGTGTGGGTGGGGGGGTGTTGTTTGTACTGGCTGGAGCCAGAGAATCCAGACAAGTAAGTCGAGATTTCATTGGGTTAAGACAAAGGCTGTGAATGTGTATTGCAGAAGCTAAGAAAAGAACAGCAGGTAAAAATCAGGACTAGTCAGCAGAGGTGAATAGTTCTGTGAGGCCACTTGCAGACAGTTGCGCATACACTCATACATGGTGTACGTTGATGTGGTGATAAGGGATAATGCGTTTAAAAGGTAAGACATATCAAGCCACAAATCTAGCATCCATAAAACTAACAATGTAGTAGTAGAAGCAGGATTCACACAAAATATTTTTGACTCTAGAACACCATCTCTTTTGCACTCTGCCATTCTCCTTTTTGATCGCACCAGTAGTCTTTCACATGAAATGGAAGAGTGAGATTTAGCCAAGTTATACAAAGTGTATAAGCGTAATTCCCCTGATCTACATCAAAATATAGTCTTGAGAAGAACAAGGAGGGAAGGAAGGAAGAAAAGAAAGGATGGAGGGAGTAACAAGGAAAGAAGGAAGGATGAACAGTGGGAGAGAAGAAGAGGGACAATTGGAGGGAGGAGAGAGGAAGAGAGGGATAGAGGAAGGAAGAGGGGTGCAAGGGAGAGAAAGGAATAACATTTTGTGTCTAAATTGTACATAACTGTACATAATCACTTAATTCTATAAGTTCAGTAAGTTTATTTCTAAGTTCTCTCAATTTCTTTCCTTTCCAGTAAAACCCAGTGGTCTCGTCCTCATTTTGGCTATTTTGTAAGTCTCTTTGACAACTGATGGATCCACCTCACTTTCAGAGTAATAAAAAATATTTTTACTTTTAATTATTTAACTCCTATAATATTTAAAACCTCCAAAAATTACTGTCTGCACTTTGAAGAAAATTAAAAGATAATTGTTTGGAACTGGAAGATCCTCTCCCCACTGGTAAATGTATCTTACCACTAATATGCATCCATCTCTAGACAAATCTTTGTTTCCGTGACTCTCCCCACTTCCTTGCTCATGTTTATTTCCATATTATAGTTCTCTAAATATATAATTTCTGTCAAGAACCCCTTCCTTATTCCCATCTAGAAATTCAGCTTCTACTTGTATTAAAACCCCCACTTTGTTGCTTCTTTCACAGCAGCCAGGCCAAAATACTGTTTTGCCTTCTGGAATACACACAACACACGGGGTCTTTGCCATGTGACAAGCTAAAAACTTCACGTTTCTGAGAATTTCACCAAAGATACATTCCGGAAGCAGTTATTTGCTACCCATTTCTTGCAAAGTGCCACAGTAAGACTAGAAGGGACCCAAAACCCCACCTGCAGTCTCTGAAATACTGGAGAATTTCTGTCACTGACACATTTTGGGCAGCTAATATGAAAAAGCTGTATTAATTCTAAATGTGTAAATGCTGAAATGTTGTACTATAGAGCATGAGTGATACCAATGTATAGGATAGAAAGTCAGCTGGAGAGGTGAGATCAGAGAAATTTCCCCCCAGGTTTCTCAGGGTTTCCTGAGTATCTGGCCTTATCTGCCTGCTGATTAGTGAGGTGTCTCTAGGTACATTCATGTGGAAAGTTGGATATGCCTGACATTAAGTCAATGATTCTTTTTGACATAGCTTTAATAGTACTGAAGAAGTGGTTGTAAGATGATACCTTTTAATGAGACATAGATATAAGCAACTCCTTTTTTATGAAAAAGGTCAGTGGTATGGATGGGCAGTGTGGAGAAGATAATTTCCTTAGCATGGTAGGAGACAACTTTCATGATTCATGAAAGACTCTCTCTCTCCCTCTCCCTCTGTATGTATGTGTGTTTGCTCAAGTGTGCATGCACACGTGTGTGTGTAATTACTCCCGGAAGAAGAAAAGAAGAGCAGCCCTGTCAACTTCCCTTCACCACCACTTCATTTCAAATAAGGGAAAGGTGATGTCCCACAGCAAGCTGCTCAACAATTGATGGTGACCTCTAGCTCACCAAGGCCTTCCGAATTTGACAATTATATATAGAATGATATTTCCTTTTTTATGAAGTAAGTGAATGTGTGCCATTCCAAAGGGACATGCAAGCAGTCAAGGAGCAAAGGCCATGCAGCAGAGACTAGAGGAGCAAAGGCAGCCCCGCTGAACTCGTGGTCACGTCCACACGTGTCTACATGTTACTTGCAGGTCAAATAATAAAGGACCGGAGTCAGCTCTGCAGAATTACACTTTGTTGAGAGGTCACGAGCAAGTGGAATGAAGGGTACCCTGTGGGCAAAGGGGTGCTTCAGCAAGCACAGCCCATGGCCTCACAATGAACTGGAACTGCTGGTTAATCACGAGGGAGACAAAGTACATTGTGCACACCTCTCAGGAGTACCCACAGCAGGCAAAGAGTCTCAGTAGAAATTTCTTGGTCACAGCTTTCCATGCCTGCACCTTAGTGAACTTTATTTTTTAGGGTGAAAGAAGAAATAAAAAAAAATAGAAAAAGAATGTGGAGAAGAGTAAAGAGAGAGAGGCACAGTGAGAGGGAAAGAAAGAGTAGGGGTGGCAGAGGAGAAGGGATGAGATAAAAATGAGAACGGAATTTACACAGAGGACAATGGAAGCTAAAATGTCTCACCGTGTGCCTTTCCCACTGGAATAGACCTCTCTCAGAAACCTCATAAAGGCTGCTTCACCAGTGGAATCTCCCAAAAGAATGTGTGCCCTGTTTTGCCTTCTGCCCTTGTTTTTCTTTCCAGCCACTATGATTTTACAAGGACATTGATTTTGGAAAGCTTTGGCTAGTTAAACTTTCCATTATCCTTCCTGTTAAAAGAGGCCCACTTCTCCATCTGAAGCTAAACCCCTATCCCTTGATCGATTTATTAGACCTGATCATATTTTATTTATCTTTTTTGTGTGTGCTGGAAATTGAACCCTGTGCTTTCAACCTTGTTTTGGTCCAAAATGCTTTCTTTAAAATTGAATTTTACTTGACATCTATGCCTAGTTCTTTTCCAGTTGTATTTAAGTATACTTTGGCCCTTGTATTATTAAAAGCAAACAAACAAATAAAAAACCCAAACATACAAACTCTTTATTTCCCTACCCCACGACATTTTTATAGAATATAACCACATTTTTAAGAAAAGTACTAGACTTACTTCTTTTCCATTTCATCTTTAACTCATTGTCTTTGTACCCAACTCAAAACATTTCATGAAGTAACCCTTCCCAAGGATACTAATGGCACGCTGCTTACCTGTGCTCTGATCATTTTCTTCTCTAACTTCTTTGACAATCATTCTGCCTCAGAAGTCTGCTGTATCCTTGACTTCCATAATCTCGTGCCACTTGTGTCTCTCAACATCCCTTTGGCTGTTTTGCTCAGTTTGCTTTGCCACTTTGCTTCCTCCACATAGCCTACAAATGGTGACGCTTCTCAGAATCCCAAACCTTTCTCTCTGTAACTCACCCTTCTACAGATCTTAGCTTGAACATCATTGCCACTGAAGACCTTCAAAGGCCTCCACAAGTTGGTTTGTATCCTCTGTAATGTAACCTTCTGAAGTACCTAAAGCTTATTTCCTATTTGTATTTATTCCAAAGCTTGCCTTTGTCAATGTACAGGGATGTGTTTCCCTGATACTGAACTCTTTGGTAACCAGGACTGAATTAACTTTGCTCTTGTAATTCCGGTGCTTAACTCTGTGCCTGGAAAAAATTAGTCTCATTAGAAATATTTGTTGAATGAATGACCTTGCTTATTTTTTTTTTTTTTTTTTTGTGGGTACCGGGGGGACGACCTCAGGACCTCACGCGCCAACAGGCACCCGTGCCGCTGAGCGATATCACCGGCCCCTTTTTTCGTATGTGGGTTCCGGGAGTCGAACTCGGGCCTTCGCGCTTGCAAGGCAGGCGCTTAAGCCGCTGAGCCGTCTCACCGGCCCAACCTTGCTTATTTTGATCGTTACTGAAGAAACTGGTTTTCTGAAAAATTTCATGCTACCTGGTATAATGTGGAATCCATGAAAACCAACATAGCTTTGAGTTCAATTGGGCTGGTAAGTTTAAAACAGTGTAAGTGTATTGTTTTACAGTGACCAAGATTTCATCTTGCCATTGGGATTACTTTGTGATTCTGAATAAACCACTCGCATATGGATGTTTCTTCCTTTTTTCCCAAATTAAATACTCAAATAATTAAACTACTGGACACAATTGTTCTGAAAAAGTTTAGGAAACATGCTATTAAACAAAACATATTAATTTCATATATAATCATTTATAGAGTTTTATAGTAATTACATATTTCTGGCAATAAAGTATATGTCTGGATGTTTAGATCCTTATGTGTATCCAATTATATGTCGATAGGTTGATATTTAAATTGTAAAAATTAGTAACTGCACACTAAAAATATGGCTCATATAACATTCTGCTGTAGAACAGAAAAATGAACAAATTTGTAAAACATTTTCTCCCATATAAATAGTTATAGTTAAAGTTCATTTGCCTAATTGTAATATTGACAAAAACAATGACAAACAATATTTGTTTCAATTTTCACTAAAATTTCACTAAAAATATATTGCCTTTCATTTCAAGAATCTAACCTCACTGAAATCCTAATTTGCTGAGAAAATTTAGGCACATTTTCTTTAAGAAATGAACTGTAAAAAAGAATTAAATATTTGGAAATATTTATTTTCCTTATATCAACAGCAAAGGCCATTATAAATGATGTGATTTGTGTGAAATATGGTTAGTGTATTAGCACTTTTCCAAATATACATCTTGGATAATGGAATTGTTTTTATCTACAAAAAAGAATGTTGATTCATCCATTCATGAATACTTTCATGTTTACTTGCAAGGAACCAAAAATTTATAGAAACACAGAATCTTTAAGCTAGAAAGGGCCTTGGTTACTGTAGAGTCCAAATACCTCACTTTACACATGAGAAAACTAAAAACTGATTTCCCAGTCTCAACAAAGAGAACTAAGAAAGTTCTTTTTAAGTCACTTTGCCACAGATAACTCTATTCTCCTTCTCTACAAGCCACCGACAGACTTTTTCACCTTTTCTGAAGTCCCATTTGGTGCTCACCCCCAGACAAATGCTAAGCCTCGCCAGACCAGGTGAGTACAATTCCCTGCCATGTCCTCGCTCTCCCTTGGGGTAATGTGCAACACAGTCCTGGTTGGAGTGTTTCCTCTTCTTCACTTGTACGTTCCCTAATTTAAGACTCACCTGAGAAGTTGTTTCTTCTGGGAAGATCGCCTTGATCTGAAGGCTGGGATGAGTTATCTTTTCATCACACTTAGGAAAATGCTCTGTCTTTATTTCTATCATAATCTGTATGTTATTGCATTGCAGTTGTGTCCTGAACTTATTGCTACACATTCTCTAGGGCCTAGCATAGTGCTGGTGGATCTCAAAGAATATTTGCTGCATACACAAAGAAACTCATGAACAGTAGCTCAATATTCTTACATTCTCAAGTTAAAACTCATACAGAAATGGCTAATTCTCATGGGGGATCCTCAGGACAAACATCATAAAAGCAGGCTTTGACTGGTGACCACATATTCTTCCCAGGATGCTCAACTGCGCTCACCCAAACCCAAAACTACTGCCAAGATTTGTGCACTGAGAACCAGCTGCTTGACTGCCTCTCTCAAATGTCTTTTATGATGGAAGTTCAGCTTGGGAAACTCTTAAGCCTTGGCTTTGCCCGGGTCTTTGAAAAGCGCTTCTTGTTTCATGCCAGTGAGCAAAGCCAAACCTCTGTCAATTTCTTTGAGAAAAAAGCTACAAGACCCAATTGACAAAATGATGTATAATATGAATAATAAATTTCTCAAGGGCTTCAATCCATGTTATTTACTAGACAACCATAATTGGTAATGTTTACTTAAACACTGGCTTTCAATGAAACACATAGAAACACTTAGCATCTTGTCTCCAAGAAGCTTGCATCTGAAAATTGGACTGCTTGAATTTATTGCATGGAAAGGCTTTTAGTAGGCGGCCACCCCATCTACCCCCAAGACCAGCGAAGTCACATTTACAGCTATAATGGGACTGTGACATTGGACAAATACTCCAGTGAAAGCAGCCACATCACTGTTGTTGGAATTAGACAGCGTCTACCAGAAACCAATGCCTGGTCCTCACTTCAACTGCAAGAGAAAACATGACACATCTTATTCATAAGCAAGGAAATCCCTTCTGGAATACTTTCTTTAACCTCTAGAGTATTATATATTTTTTTCACCATCTGATATACTTTACTGGTTGCTTTAGCATTTAAAATGAATTAAGTGCTATTACACCCCATTTTTAGGTAGTTTCATCAGTATAGCCTAAGGGGATATAAAGCAAGGAGATTTCTCTGGCAGAAATCCAGATACTAATGGTGTTAAAATGCCTTCTTATTGCATTTAAGTCAGTAGTTAGGTCAAGTAGACAAACATATTTTAGAGTATGTTTAAATAAGCACTCCATTTAGTGCTTCTTTTCAACTCGTACATTTTCTTTTCCTTATTCTCTTTTCAGAGGCGACATAGTTACGGACACATTGGCTTTTGCACCTGGACAAATTGAATTTTTGAGTTAAACTCCAAAGACCTGAGACTAATGGCAATAATAATGATCATGAGGAAGAAGTCAGGGGAATCCACAGAACATTTTGGAGGAGAGAAAGCGTGAGAAGGAAAGAAATCCTCACCGTGTAGGGTCACAAACTTCAAGGTGACATGTGTCCCTGAAGATTTGCTTGTATTTCATTTGCTAAAGTAAGAAAACTGACCACCTATTGTGCACATAAATTTGTGTTTTGTTTAGTCTGTGAAGAAAATGAATCTAAAAATGTATTTATGGCTAATATGGTTTTGACAGACAGTCATGTAACTAAAGCAATTAACAAGGACAGTGGTGTTTTAATTATAATCATCTAACCATAAAATAAATTAGGATATGTATTTTTGCAGAGTGGAGAAATACTGAAAACAAGAACAGGAAGTGAAAGGAATAAGAAAAAATTTTAAAAGTTCAGCCATTCTAAGTTATGTTGTAAACAAGATGGCTAGTGAATGGAATAAAAACAAAGGAATTCTTAGAACAAACAAATTATGCTCGGAAAAATATTCATAAACATGTAGTGGAATATATGATGAGAAATACTGAACATGAGAATTTTGTGTGATTTTCGCAAAATGCTGATGAGTCATGAGGCAAAAGTCTATTTCAAATATTTCTTCTACTTGTTCCTATGCCTCTAGCGCTGTAGTGAGCTAAGAGTGGGAACGAAGTAAGTGATCAATCAGTACAGATGGTGGGTGGTTTGATGGATGAGTGGAATGATGGTTGGACGGGAACAAAGAGGGCTGGAAAGGAATCTGCCAAAGCAATAGTCAATATAAAATCCAGGGCAAATTGTATGATTTGAAAAGCGATCAAAGTTAGTATTTTGAGATGAGAGGTTCCCAGTGACACAGTGTGTCTCTCATAGACACTAAAGTTAACATTCTGCAAGGGAAAGCTGCTCTACAGATATTGCCCATTGATGGGTCATTGTGAGAAACTATTGGGATGTCTTTTGAATACCTACTAATGATCTAGCCTTCTAACACAGAAGTGTTTTGGAGGTCAAAGTATGATGCAGTTCTGAAGTAGGTGATTAATTTCAAAACCTACATATTTGGATGAAACTCATACATTGGATCACACACTTGTTTAAGAATATATGCACAGAATATCTGAAATGGAAAATATTGATGTACCTTGTTCACACCAAACATTTTGACCTTAGAGTAAATATCTCTCCCTTAAATGTATTCTGTCTCCTCTGTCACTCAGATCTTTCTTTACGTTTGTTGGTTTTATTACTCTTCCAGATTTTCCTCATGCCCTACACTCCCTCCTCCCACATCTGCCTCTCCCTTCCTCATCAACACGAAATTTTCCTTTTGCTTACTTTCTGATGTTTGTACTTTCTGGTGGCATAGTATCTGGTGACCATGTTTTAAGTTTTTCCCGTCCTATGTGTCCCTCAGTGTTGATACTCACTTTTCAGTGCTTGCAGCATCTTGCATAATGGTTAGGAGAATAGTAAATAATATACACTTGTTTACTTGATCATAAGATAAACATTCAATGTTTTTTCTCTCAAACTTTTTTTTTATTAAAACATGAAACACTTAGCATTCACTGCATAGAAGTAAAATTAACAAATCTCTACAATGGATTCTCAGCATCTTATTAAGTTAGCGCATGCATGGACCTCTGATCTATGTCCATCAATTGTAAAATTTCACGTGATACTTGGAACTACAATGCTCACTGCAGAGAAACATTTTATGTATTCTAATGTATCTCACTTATGCAATCAAACCAGTTATTCAAAATTGTACCGAAACAACTTGAGAAATATTAAAAGCAGATGGAAATGGGTAGTTCCGGTTTCCAGATCTATTTCAGAAAGCTGGTCAACAAGCTGGACCTACACATTCACACAACAGCCAATGTATATTTAAACTACATTCAGTGGGGAGACATGGACATTCAGCAGTTTAATTCTCTTGGAGAAGTAAAATCTCCAATGTGCACAGAATCATTTCTTCTCCATTACCATAATATTCAATTGGACTAAATTATCTTGTAACGGCATTTGATTGTGCAGCTACTGAATCTGGCTTCATTTACTTTAAGGTTAGTAAAGTCACCTCTTAAACTGCTTAAGATTTGGCAGCATCAAAGTTACTTCTCCTTCCTTTATTAACTTCTTTACTTGTAAAGAGTTGAAAACTGGCATAGGATATGGAAGGTCAGTATGAAAGAAATACTTCTGGTCATCACCTCTACTTTGGACAAGTCAACAAGGCAAGGATGTAAAAATAAAAAAGAGTCAGATCTTCAAGACTTTCCTTGGGCCGGTGAGATGGCTCAGTGGCGTAAGCACCTGCCTTGCAAGCGCGAGGGCCCGAGTTCGACTCCCGGATCCCACAAACGAAAAAGGGGCCGGTGATATCGCTCAGCGGCACGGGTGCCTGTTGGCGCGCGAGGTCCTGAGGTCGAGCCCCCGGTACCCACAAAAAAAAAAAAAAAAAAAAAAAAAGACTTTCCTTGTTCTAAGTCAGTTATTCTCCAAGAAAAACCTAAATCATTTTACTAAATGGAATAGAGAATCAGGGACTGAGTGCGTATGTACTTTGGGAAACCATTATCACAAACATTTTCATTTTGATTTAAAGCGAATTAAAGTGAATGTCCTAAAGGATAAGGCAAGAATTATTCTCCTCTCTATAGGACTTTGACCTTCTGGAACCAGATATAAAACTGTTTAGTTTCCAGAGGTAAGAGAATCGTGAATCTGTGTTAAGTGAGAAAATTCAGGCATAATAAGGATCCTACTGATGAAGGGGGCAGGTATCACAAAATCAGGGTTTAGGGGAATTTTGAGACCCCAGGATGAGGCTATGGTAAGGATATCTTCTGTAGATCAGATCTAAGAGGGGGTAGGGAATAGAAGCCCAGAAGTTAAGAAAGTCATGAAAGTATAAGACAGAACAGCAAACAGATAGGCAAGTTAGTCCAGAGGGGCTGGAAAGTCTGCATTCTTCATCTGGTGATAAAGTAAACTACAATGTGGATTAAGTAATTCCTTTATAAGTCAGAGTGAGCTGCTGGGTATAAATAGTCAGAAAGCCAAGAGTAAGACAACAAGTGTGTGTGTGTGTGTGTGTGTGTGTGCGCGCGTGTGTGTGTATTAACAGTCTGACAAGAAGTGGTGGTCAAGAAGAGAGCATTGAGGGCCGGGGATACAGCCCAGTGGCACAGCGCCTGCCTGGCAAGCGTGAGGCTGTGAGTTTGATTCCTGGTACCAAAAAAAAAAAAAAAAAAAAAAAAAAGAATACAGCATTGAGACGTATACCGCAGGACACAAATTTGACTAAAATTCATTTCATCTGAGTTTCCTGCACGTTTTTCCAGGCAATCATGAGATATTGCTTCTTGTGCAGCACTTTCAAATATTTAAATATAAACAACACAAGCTAATATCACCAATCATAAACCAGACTCACACTTCAACTGTTCAGTACAACCCGGCATTTAAGACAGACACCTTCGTAAAGAAATAGGCCCCAGTGTGGGGAGAGATTGATAAGGAACTGTAGATCACGATGTGCACAGGCAGTAAGACGCTGAAAAGATTTTGTTCAGGAGCGGCAGCCAGAAGCCTTCACGTGAATACACTGGGACTTTTATTTCCCGCAAAGAACATGGAAGATCGTAATTTTGAAGGCACCATCAGAAAGACCCCTGACTGAGCCAAACCACATTTGTCTATTTTTGGACAATAAAGGGTTGAACTCCCTTTCCTTGGATTTAAATTTGGGTTTCACAGAGTGCAGCTATTTCGAACCTGCAGCTGGCAGACCCTGGAATTGATACAGTGTAATAACAGTGTGCTTCGGAACTGGGAGTTCCTAGACATGGAGATGGTACCATCCTCTCTTCAATGAGAAGCTTAAAGATGATTTTAGTAATGCTGAGCTCAACTGCTCAGTGACAAAGGTGGTCCCCAGCTGTCCTTTTCGCAGGATTTAAATGCATGAGCGTGCACTCCATAGGCTACAGAAAATAACACATCCTGTCCCGTTAGGAAAAGTATGAAATACACAATCACAATCTCTTAATAGGAAAGGCTGAATGACAGCCTTTTCTATCTGTCCCAAACATAGAAATATTATCCAGTAAAAAGCAACCATGGAAAAGCCCTTTTTAAACAAATCGTGTTACTGTATATATCTTCATGTGTCTCTTGTTAAACTAGTAACTTTATATATGGTCTTTAGGATATTGGGATTAGAAAATATTTCAATGAAAATATAATGATGGCTTGGCTTTGGCTTATTATCCTTTCATTGAAAACTTCTAAAATTAAATCTAAGAGTTAAATAGAAAGACATTTATTTAAGGAAAAATAGTGCTCTCAAAATTTTGAAGTGCCCTAGGGCTCATTCCTGGGCTCCTTTATCTCCTCTCCATAGGTAATCTAATCTACTTCCATGGCCTCAAATTCATCTATATGATAATGACTCCCCAACTGTATCTCCAGCCTTGGCCTCTCCCCCCATCTCCAGGAGGGTATCTCTCAGGAAGTCTAATATGCATCTCAAATTTATCATGTTCAAGACAGAACCCTTCACTATCTTCCCCATTCCTTACTCTCAATCTTTCCTTTCCTCAGTTTGTTTATCCCCACTGGCTAACTACTTCACCAGGCTGATGACCTTACTGCTCAAGCCAAATAAAAAGGCTTCCCTGATTCTTCTCTTTCCTTCTTATGGACACAAAACTGAGGAGTAGGACCTGCTGACTCCCGCAGAGACAAGCCCCAGACCTGTCACTTGATCTGTCTCTGCCAATCTTACCTGCTTGTCCACGTCATCTGCCTCCTGACTGCTCTCTCTGTTCCTTCTTGGTCTATTTTCTCACACAATTGCCCAAGCAGGTGGACAAAGTAGTCGCCTGCTTAAAAACTTAATAGCTTCTCATTGTATTTACAGTAACATCTAAATTTCTACGCTGGCCTGGGAAGACCCAGGTAACCTGATCCTTTCTCCTTTCTCCTGCGCCAAAATACATAGGCCATAGAACAGTCTATTTCCGGAACATGCCAGTTTTGTTTTCTACCTATAGACACATGATACCTGAAGTTTTATCTGCCAGGAATGTTTTTCCCTCTGATTTTATGAGGCTTGGTCGTTTTGGGGTTTTTTTATTTGTTGTTGTTGTTGTTGTTTCCTTTTTAGGACTTCTCCAATTTAATTTCCTATAGAGTACTTATCAGTAAATTGTAATTTCCAGTTGAATGGAGCCATTGCCTTTACTGTTCTCTGTTGAACGTTCAGTACCTAGAATAGTGCTGGATCTCAAAAAATATTTGGTGACTAAATGGCCTTCAGAGTTCTTGTGCTGACTGTAACTACAAGTATCACCAGGTGGGAGGCAATTAGCTTCTTTGTAAATTGATAGATTAAGAAAATAATATCATTCAGAGACCCTTCGAATTCAGTTTAATAAGACTGTGTAGCCTGTAACAATTCTATAACCTATTTTTGATACAAATAGTTCAACTGAAGGAAAGAAAAGGGAGAGTAAAGATAGGAATTTAGTCATTTATTTTCTATCTCATACTTTAGCAATTATATAATTGTACTACTAAGCCATATGCAAAGCCTTGATTATGGTTTTATAGCCCAAACCAGTAATGTTAAAAAAGTTTCCATTTAATTCATAAATAAAGACTAGTTGGCTCTTTCTTTAGCAACTGAGTTTTATATTAAAACAACCAAGCATATCTGTTAAGAAGTTTTAAAATGATTCTATATTTGATCAGCATGTGGGAAGAGCAGACATAAGGAGGCCTTCGCTGAAATTTTACCTTTGCTCCTCAGTGTCAGTGTGACTTCAGGGAAAATTTTAACCTTTCCGAATTTCAGTTTCCTACTGTTAAAACTGATATGAAAATACCTAAGTCATGGGATTGTCATAAAGCACCTAAGCATTTCTTCACACAAGATAGAATCTACATTCTAATCATCTTCCCTATTTTCTTTCTTCTTGCTCATTGTATACATTTCTTTTCAAATATCAAGAATTTTTTTTCCTTAATTGTGGCTAATAATTTAATATTCTAAAATTATTTAATATTCTAAAATATAGAATGTAGTATTCTAAAAGGGTTTGGTTTCCATAACCAAATTAAAGGAGGCCTCCCACAGAAGATTAGCGGATTAAATCTTTTTGCCACTTTGCTAGGGAATCTTCCAGTTCCACTACATCACTACCACAGGCTATGTTTCTTAGCAAGGAAGCTTAAAACTGGTGTAAAAAGCTAAGGGAGGAAAGAATTCTTATGTTTATACTTATTGTCTACCAGGACCATAGAATGGATAAAAATTTTTTATAACCGCACAACTTCTTATCTCCAAGAAATCCTATTGTCCTTCGCCCAATGAGGAAGAGAGTTTTCTTAAAATTTGTTTTTTGTCTTGTCTGATAAATTCTCTTCTTAAGGCATTCCAGTCTCTCCCATCCATTCTATGTATTCCATTTGCATAAATTTGTATATTAATACTTCAGTCATAGGATTCATTTGCTGGATCTTTAGATTCACATTTAAAATGACACAAAAATTTAAACATTTCAGATAATTATCTTTTAAAAGGCAAAACAGAATGTTGAATCTAAAATAGAAAATAAAAATAAAATAGGTAGAAATAAAAACTCATTTTTCTCATACGTACACAATCTATGAGTTAGGTGGCATAACTTGCTAATGATACATTGGTGAGTAGAATCAAGTTCTACCAATTCCTGTTTAATATTTTTAATCACCTACCATGGGCCAATCTCCACTTATGAAATATACAATTGCTGCATATGTGTGAGTAGCCATGGGGGGTTTACACACCTTTCTCAGCATTGTCTCAAAGACTCAAGCTTGCTGCTCTTGGTGTTGAAAGAAAAGAAGAGAAGGAGAAGTGCAGAGTACCCTACTAAGTGAGCAATGGCAGTTGGAAGATGAGAAACTCACAATGCATATGTCATGATCAAGGGGATACACCACTCATTTAACTGAAGTCAACTATTAGATTTATTATGAAATATTTTTTATCAATAATAATGTTTGGCATACCAGTTCAGCAAATATCTATGAAGCAAAAATATCATTAATGCAATGCCTAGCTCTCATAAGTTATTAGTAAATATTGGTTATCATTATTTTTATTTCTGTTTATCCCTTACAGTATGTAGTAGGACTTTATAAAACATTTTTGTTCATTCAGTTGTCTCAGCTTTCCATAGCTAATGCTATTATTTTTTTAGTAGAGTACAGTTATTATTATTGTTATGGTATGGATTTTAAATGTCCCCCAAGGATCATAGATTGAAGGCTTGGTCACCAGCCTGTGTTGTTATTGGGAAACAATAAAACTTTAAGAAGTCGGGTCACTGATGTGCCCTCGAAGGGGATACTGGCACTTTAGTCCCTCCTCTCTCTGTGCTTCCTGTATCATGAGATGAGTAGCTTTGCTATACCACATGCACCCTGCATTAATCTTCTGCCTCAGGTCCAAAGTGATGCGGCCAAGTGACCATGGACTGAAACCCTGAAACCGTGAGCCAAAATAAATCTTTCCTTCTTTTAAATTATCTCAAGTGTTTTGACACAGTGACAGAAAGTTTACCATAGTTGTTATTATCATCATTAACATTTTACAAGCAAAAAAACAAAGTAAGGCCAAATACCACATCTGCCACTCTAAATCAGGATGTATTTGGCAATGCTGAATCACTTTTATTTTTTAAGCACTCAGTTCAATATTTTCCTCTACTACTTTTAAGCAAAAGGTCATGTAATCCCCAAAATGAAGTGTTCTAGACTTAGGGATACTAGAATATAATAGAATAGATTGTTTGGTGTGTTTCTCACAATAGTCTTCATATAATGAGCCCAAATTTGCATTCCAATAATTTCTATCAATGTATGTTAAACTCTCCTTTGAGCTCGAAAAGTCATGTCAAGCTCCATTCTCTATGAGTAAAATGTCATCACTTCTCCCCTTCTCTTCTTCAGATTAAACTTCCATCCTTTCAACAATGCTTTGTCTGGTGTGCTTTGCATTACATCATCTGGTTACCTTTTTCTCTGTGCATTCATATATATCAATGTCCATTTTTAAATGTCACAGAATTTTATAAAATCTCTGTGTCCTGGTCTAGATAGTGCAGAGCATAGTGGGACTGTCACTTTGTCTTCCACCTATAAAAATCCTTTATCACTTTCAAATTTCAGCCCACATTTTCATTGCTTTGATAGAAACATCATCTTCACTCAGTTGGAGAGTAAATACAACAATTTTTACATTCATTTAAGGCAACAAGTATATTCCCTACCATATATGGAGGTGTGGTCTAGTTGGTAAAGAAAAAACACACGTGTTCCCTGTGCTCCTTGGTCATACAAAAAACAGGCACTAGGAATACATGTATATCAATCCATGAATAATTACAAATTGTATAAAGTTAAAGTGTAGAGATTAGGAGAGTGACTAGTAAAGGCACTTGAGTGGTAACACTTTATGTCATCTCCAGATGATAGCTGAAAAATTCTGAAGCGTTTATGTGAACATTTGTGAGTGTTTTATTGTATAGCAGGCAGGGGAGGGATTAGAAGGGTAGCATGAGTATTTTGTGCAAAGCAAACACAAAACTCTGAGACAAGAAATTGCTCGAGTTTTGAAGAAATAAGTAAAATTCAATGTCTTGGTGTGGTATGGAAAGAGTAGAATGATGGGTGAAGAGGCGTGATAAAGACCAACATCTCATGAGATGATGCATTTTGCCTTCTGAATGAATCATAGGCTTCCTACAGGAACATATCATCGTTCATGTTAGTGATCATGCTTTATCTTAGGAGCCCTCACAATTTCTGACAAGGTGTAGCCAGAAGCGAATGTACCAATGCATTTGGGTTGGCTTGAAAGGAATAAATAACCCTAACTATCCTTTGAAATGGTATGCGACATGCAATTCTGAAAATTAATCCTTGATTCACTACCACACTGATGAGAATATTGAACACAGATTCCCAAATACAAAGCTGTGTATCCGATCAAGGAAAATGTCTTACACTGACGGTGATTTATCAATGAGCATTTTTTGGATATTGTTGTTCAAACAATTTCTCCATTTTGTAGATTTAAAAAATCCTAGAGAATTTTTCATTTGCACCGCTGAAAAAAAGAAAAACTAGGCAAGATATCCCTCTTGGTCTTGTAGATACTTAAAGAACATTTCCATGAAAAATTATGCTAAAGTTTAAAATGTTAAAGTTTGGAATGTATAAGTCAAACAGAGGTAAGTTGATTTTCTAGTATGTAACTTTTCAAAATCAAAAGAATGCATCAGTCCCTCCTTAGAACACCCATAATCCCCTGCCACTTTCCAGTGATCTTTGGAACACAGTTTGATAAATGTTGCAAAATTATAAATCCCTCAAAAAAACTTACCTTACCTTGAGAATGTAAAATTCTTTCTGCCTGCTATTATGCAAGTGGGTAAACTAGTATATAAAATGTTGACAAGATGAATATTGTAGATAAAAAATGTTAGAGAAATTCAGTGAGAGAAATGGTCCAAGGATGTAAAAATATTAACTTTGAGGTAATTTTCATGATGGAGGAATATTTCAGAGCAAAACATTAGAATATGAAACTTGCCTATGTTCCTACAGAATTTCAGAGTCAGACATATCTAGCACCATTCCTGAATCAGGAGCTATGGTTGCTGAAATTGAAGACACTTTTCTCAATACCTGATCTTTTTCAAAGTGACCAAGAGAACAAACACTGAGAAATACAGAGCTGCTTGTAACAAATGTCATGGCTTAAAGACTTAGACTGATATAGGTAGTAAGGCTTTCAGAATCCGTAGGCGTGGATTGGTCCTCTCGATATAATTTGAAATCCCTCATCTACAACCACATATTCTACCACTAGAAATTCATCCACTTGGATATAGAATATATTTGTGCCTTTAGAGGAGATCTTCATGAATTCAATAAATGATAATTTTGATTTGTTCCACAAATTCAGAACAAGGGTACCCTTCAATTTTTTATTTTCTCTTAATCAGACTACCCACACAAACCCCAAAGGGACATCTTTTTGTTTTGTTTTTGTTAAATTATTCAATACTTTCTTAAGAATATGGGAATTTATCAGCTCCAATAATTCTGTTCTCTTCCCAATGGTAGATCAAAATTGGATTAATTGTACATTGGCTTGTTCGTTTGTGGCTCAGAATATCACACTATGGAATAGGACCTCCTAATTTAATGAAATCCTTCCTGATGTTTGCAAGATGATTTTACAACTCAGGTCTTGCCAGGTCTGTATAATTTCTTCATATTGGACTATTTCTGCCCTTTCTTCTTGCCTGATTTTCCTCTCTCCTTTTTTCCTCTTTCTTCCTTCCTTACTCCCTTCCTTTCTTTCTACAATACCACCTAACATTTAACCATTGAGTAACTATAGAAAAATAAGTAATTCATGAGAATCAGGATCTTCACTGGGGCTAGGGTATCAGTTTAGGTTCTTTCACCTTTGAGTAATTTTATTTTGGAAACTGCTTGACTTGTCACAGAGTGGAGGATAAGGACATTCTGATCTTTATTTCCAGAACGCACTGGTTCATTATCAGAATCACCCATTTGTTCCCCTCATCAGTGGAAATAAAGATTCGCGAAGCTTAGCAACAGAACAGAAGCTGGTGCTCACTAACATCCACTAAGAACCCTCAGTGAGTCCTGCTTTATATGGGCATTACTTAAAAGGGACATTTCAGGGTTTCTTCTCTGCCCAGTGTAGGTCTGTGCTTCAAATGAGCTTCAAATATGATTTTCACCTCTGAAACTCATATCGAAATATAATCCCCATTCCAGAAATTATGAGGGCTGAAATTGCATCTAAATATGGTACTTAGAGGTGAGGCTTAAGGACGATTATTAGGATTAGTTAAGATTGTCAGGGTGAAGCTCTCATGACTGAATGCTAGTGACTTTGTAAGAAAAGAAATAGAGAACAGCAAGAACACACAATTTGTCTCTTACCGTGTGACGCCTTATGCTAACTTGGGAATTTGTTAGCCATGAAGGTCTTCACAGATGTGACTATTGACCCAAGACCAGAACCATGAGCCAAAATAAACTTCGTTATAATTTAGGCAGAATGTGGTACTGTGTTATTAGCAGCTCAAAGTGAACTAAGAAGGTACCTTGTTCTTTGTCACTATATAGAGGTAAGAGGGACATGGCTTTACAGTTTGCTCAAAAAATTAGCTTTTTTTTTTCTCCGTGGGTACCGGGAGTCGACCTCAGGGCCTCGCATGCCAGCAGGCGCCCATGCTGCTAAGTGATATCACTGGCCCTTTTTTTGTGTGTGGGTTCCAGGGGTCGAACTCAGGCCCTCGTGCTTGCCAGGCAGGCGCTTACGCCACTGAGCCATCTCACCAGCCCCAGAATTAGCTTTTTTTTTTTTTTTTGTGGGTACTGGGGGGTCGACCTCAGGACCTTGCGCGCCAGCAGGCGCCCGTGCCGCTGAGCGATATCACCGGCCCCTTTTTCGTATGTGGGTTCCAGGAGTCAAACTCGGGCCCTCGCGCTTGCCGGGCAGGCGCTTAAGCCGCTGAGCCATCTCACCGGCCCCATCAGAATTAGCTTTTAATTCAACCCTTAGAAAGCATGTTGGTACAAAAATATGGCTAAAGGCATCATAGTTTTTTATGTAAGCAAAATTCTGGACAGATGGCTTTGGGAAGTTTAGAAGAAGAGAAGAGAAACTACGACTTAAGCCATAACAGGAAGACTCCAAAGGCACCAACTTCTCTTTGAGGTGTTGCTGGAGACCCACAAGAGATGGGAAACTATGGGTTTATTTTATCTTCTGATTGCTTTTTGAAAAAAACATATATTCCTAATAAGATTTAAAGAAATATTTACACAGGAACAAAATCTTATTTAAAGATAATTTATTCACTCATAGTTACTTTTTACTTATTCCTCAATACTCATTTTGAAATACAGAGATACAATATTGCTTAGGTCAGACATGGATTTTTATTTTATGCATTTACTTATTTATCTATTTATTCCTTTATTTTGGATATTGGGTCATGAACCCTGGGCCTTACCCTGCATACACTACCAAGTGCTCTACCACTGAGCTACATCCACAGCCTGAGACGTCGATTTTTATAACACAAACGGGTCTTCCCAGTCAGGAGTGGAAAATACTATTCAACTAATTCCATAAATACCCCATTTAAAAAATGATGATTATTCTACTTCAAAAAATAATTATATTATTCCACTTAAACTTGCTATGAGAATTAGATGAAATAGTGCATGTGAATATATGTATATCCAGTGATCTTCCAATTCTTGGCTATGTGATTTAGTCAAATTATTTAACTTTTGTGCCTCTATTCTTTATCTATTAAATTTGGATTATTCTAATAACTTTCTCAAAGGGCTATTGGGAAGATTAAATACCGTATACAGGTAAAGACCTTTGAGTAGTGCCTGGTAAGTGTATGAGCATGATGACGATGTCAACGACCATGATGATGATACAGTGACTGTCTTGTAGCAAACATGAATTATGACCATTAATTGAAATGCTCTATAAATAACTCTTTAACAATCCACCCTAGATCATTTATAGCTCACAGTCTAGTAAATCAGATGCTAAGTTTACAGTTGTCCCTCTATTTCAGATTTTATTCTGTCTTTTCTTCCTTTCTTTATATCTTCCTTTCTCTCTCTTACTGGGTAAGGCCTGGCTATTTGACACTTATTTCTGCAATGCTCATTAGATTATACAAAAGGAGGAGCAAAGAAGATAAGGTGAGTAACAAAGAGCATCGGTTTTGACATAGACTCGGGATCTCGCCCACATTCTTACCTTTTCTATAAGACCTGGATATGGATTAGTATTTCAAATACCATCAAATACATGTTCATTACTTCTGCTTTTTAAACGCAGTTCACTGGGGATCTGTGATAATTTTTCAGATCCCTTGGCCTTATGTCGCCTCATGAGAATAAAGATTTTCCCTTTGCTGCTATTTTCCTCTCTCTAAATCAAGCTGTTCAAGTTGGACACCCCCTGACTATATCATGATTGTTTCAGGAGAGATTTTTTGATATGTCCCACTTCATAGACCTTTGACCACTTCGGTTAGCTGACGTGGGGACTCGCACTCAGTACAGTCGAAACAGCCAAAATGAGAGGAGTCAGATGACACAGAAAAGAGTTTAGAGGATGTTCCGTCCTGCTGGGGTGATGTGACCAAACACCTCCTTTAGAAGGAACCACGCATTGAAGGCAAGGTGACTGACACACATAAAACAAATTTAATACCATGTGCCTGGGTCTGCATTTGACTCTAAGAAAATAAAGATAAATAAGACACAGTATTTGCCCTTGAGGAGCTCATACTCTAATGTGTTCAACATAAACTTCACATACAATGAGAAAAAGCGAGTGTGTGGCTGCTATAATAAAGGTATGTACTCCCTCCCTGGTAAGCACAAATAAAAGAAAGATCTTAGCTTGTTCTGGATGTCAGCAAAAGTTTACTGTAGGATACAGTCCTTGAGCCTGAGTCATGAAGGATGAGAATCAGAAAAACAAGCTATAGGAAAGTCATTCCACACAACAAAAATATTGATAAGCAAAGGTGTAGAGTTGTGGCAGAGCATTGGGGTGTGTGTGTGTGTGTGAGTGTGTGTGTGTGTGTTGTACGTATTATGCTATCACAATAGCTCAATTCCCCCAGAAATCTGGAGTTGCACAGGTAATCAATGTAAGAATGAGGAGTGTTAAAGAGATGGGTCTCAATGTTAAAGGAAATGAACAAAGATGAGATGAAGAGGATTCCTGGATGAGTACCTTACATTAGGAAAGGGGTCTCTCTCCCTTGAGACCAGGAGGAAGGAAATACAGAGGCAGATACAACTGATTCTGCTGTGAAGCAATTAAGGGAAATCTGATGGGAGAGAGGGCATGTGGTAGTGAGAACCTTGAGGAAAATGGAAAACTTGGGTATATTCACTGAGGACATTAAGAAAGAAAAATAACTACGAATAAACAAACAAAATAGCTAATGGTAAAGAAATAAACAAGAGTACGTAAAATATCAGGTAGCATAAAAGATCTATGTAAGATTGTATGTAGTGAATTCAGTGATAGCAACAGGCAAGGCTGGGTGAGTTCCACAAACATTGTCATATTCTCTGTTTCAAGGAAGGATGACTGCAAATTACAGTTTTGATTCTAGAATGACTGATAGGATAATATTGCTGGGATCGAGTTACAGGTCTTAATATTCGAACATTATAAGAAGAACACAAGTGATGGCAATTTCTTGACGTTGCTTACTGCCCCATGATCTGACATAATCTTTAAAAGGAATTATTACCGCCACTTATTGGTCTTCTATCTAATGGCTTCTTACCATGTCCCACCTTGCCCCAACCTCATGTCACTTTGAAATCAGCTTTGCGATCTGCTTTAAGTCCCCCAGTAAGCGAAGTTGTACATTGTGAATTTGTACTCTTTGGTGTAAGTGATCAAAGTTACTTACAGTCTACACATATTATGTAAGTCCTGAAGGGTTAAGAAAGAGTGTTCCTAATCATGATATGCTGAAATTTTAGATCAGGAAAGAGTAAAAGAAACAAGACGGCAGAAAAGATAAAGAGACCAGCATCAGTAACCCCTGTACTTCTGCCCCTTTGGTGACAAAGGTTGCCATGGTGCTAGAAGGGGATAGAATTCACAGAATGTGAAGAGAACAGGCAAGGGTACTGTAAGATAAAGAATTTAAAAGTAAAAGAAATAAATTAAAAGAATAAACTCTTTGGGTTCTCTTGTGTTTTCCTGAGTCACTTTTGGTGAGAGATTCCCCAGCTCACATAAGGTGTCAGATGCTATGTTAATAGTAACTTTTTCCAATACACCAGAGTGCTTTCATCTTTTCCGGTGCAATCCTGGGACTCGGGGATACAGCTATTGGACTGCTGTGGACTGTTTCTGGCAATAAAGATTTCTGATGTACAGATTTCAGGTGCTGACATTCCCTGGTGGGGGTCTGAGTACCGATAAAAACGTGGCTTGGAGATAAAGCTCCCCAGCTTTTCAGCTGTGAAATGACCTCCACCTTTTGTTTTCAAATAATTCACTTTTGGCTGATCAAAATAAACACGGTAGCAACATTCGGATACTTCCTCTGAAGGAAATTACTGCTCTGGGCCAAATGCTGCAGCAGTGAGACTGTTCCTGCAAAAGTGATATTTTTCCCCCTTCTTTGTTCTCCTTGATCATCCTAACAATCTATTGTTTACACACAAAGCTGAAAGCTGTAATAACCCCAATTTTACAGATGAGATAACTGAGGCTAGGGGACAGAACAAAGATTCCACGGAAGTGCACAGATAGCAGGAGCTGAGATGCTAGAGCTGCTGTCTCAATCTTCAGACCCCGGGCTTTCCTGCACGCTCACCCACCTGGCCCGTGGCAAGGAAGACGAGTGGCGTCGTGTGTATCTGTATGTGTGTGCGTGTGTGTGTGTGTGTCCTCTGTGCACTCATGCCTGGGAGACGTTTGTCACTGTCCAGTCACTGATCTTTACCAGGACACAGTCTCCAAGAGGCTGAACCCTTCTTTGTACCCCATGCTAGCACATCTGTGTGCAGAGAAAGGACGTACTGTCCGGCACTGCAGCCTGTGACCCCAGAGGCCCCGCCAGCTGCGTCCGGCCCGCTTGCTCTTGGGTTGTTTAGCCTCTGTATCCACTGGCGGTCTCTTCAGGAAAATAGACCAGAGAGGGCTGCGAGGGCTGCGCCAGCTTCAGAATCCTGCTGCCATCTAGGGATGAGTCGAGGCGTCTCCGCTTGCAGCGCAGCGCTGCAGCCCGGCCGCGGGAGGGGGCGCGGGGTCCCCCGGCGCCAGCCCGCGCGGCTCTGCGCTCCGCCCGCGCTCCCCGCAGCGCGGACCGTGCACATCGCACAGCGAGAGAAACAGCCAAAAACAGTGAGGAGGAAGAACGAGAGTCAGAGTCGGAGAAAACAGTGAGAGAGTCAGGTGTAGAAACACCCCAGGAACAGAGACACAAAGGAGGAAGCCGGGTGACGGGCTCTGTGCAAAAACAGAGCGCCCTAATAACACGCAGTGTGTGTGTTTAGGGAACCTTGTCACTGTCATCCCGCTGGTGTCACCACGCAGCTTAATGAGGTCCAAAGCATGGAACTACTTTATTTTCCAGATGTAATGTTCAAGATCTCTTGCAAAGCGGGTAGGGTGTAATATAGGCTTTAAGAAAGATAGCATAGAAAACCCAGACAGAGGGGGAAGCTGGAGTTAACTTCACTGTTGCACATTATGCTGTACCTCTGTATACATCTCTTTTACTAACAGCAATGGGGCTTTCAAAGAAGGGAAGGGGAGAGGTTGACTCTAAGGGAAAGGAGGAGGGAACATGGACTGGGGAAAGGGCCCTGCTGTTGACTGGGAGGCCCTGCTGGGAAACTTTCAATCAAATTCTTTCTGAAAGGAAGTGTTATTAAAAGTAACTTTAATCCTTCCAGCCAGACGGTTCATAAAAGCATACAATTAAGTCAAACAAATGACAAGAGCGTTTTCTCTCCTACCTGTTTCCCCCTTCTGAGAGTAATTACTACAGGCTAGTCTTGTCTCATTTTGTGCAAATAGAAGCAGAACGCTTTGGTAGGAGACATATTCTTTATTTTCTCCTTACCTCTTCCTCCCTGCCACCCATCCTAAGCCCCGTTCAGCTCTTGGTACCAAGCAGACTGTCTGCAGATCCAGCCAAGAACAAAGGGGCGAATTTCAATATTTCCTCTTTGTGCAAGGTTAATTGAAAATCAACAAGTCACTTTTCAAATGTCATATTAAACCCGCCACTGCATCAATTTCCTTTTGGTTCCCATCTCCATAGGCGAGAGAAAAGTGTTTTGGGGGATGATGTGGAGGCGGGGGAAGTAGGGACACAATGAGGGAGAAGAGGAAGAAAGAAATGAAGGGATTAAAAAATCACAGATACACACAGACTCTGATTGCAGATAAGCTAACATGCAGTGGAAAATTGTTTCCCAGAGTGTCCTCGGTCAAAGGCAGCCCTTGCATTCAATACGTGTTACTTGAAATTCCAAAGACAGAATTGCATCCTAAACCTGGAAAGATTTGACCTCCATGGTTTTATGTTTTAGTAGATGGATCACAATATGATTGTCATAAATGCTAGTGTGGTTTAAAATCTTAAAGGGTAATGTAATAACTTGACCATCCTCATTCGCCCTTCCCACTTTTTATTCTTCTCTGAAATATGCACATGTACAAACACATATGCTGTGTATGGGGGTGCATGCGCACACACACACACACACACACACACGTGTACACACTCCTTACACACAGCTCCATGGGTTTCAGACCAGTCAGTGTTTGTCACATAGGATTTTCGAAGCTTCGATGTGGAGTTTTGTTTTCTAGTAGCTTTAGTTTTGATACAGCCTCAGTGACTTTTCTCTGTCTCTGTAGCTTTCTGAGTTTCATTTTTCTCATTTCTAAAATGAGGCATCATATTGGCTCCCTAAAAATCTTTATTCAAAGTATAAAAGGTGCCACACCAGCAGAATGAGTACATGTTAATTCTTGACTCTGTTCTCAGGTTCCCCAGTTCTTGCTCTTGATTAGGTGATCTTGCTGATTCAATTTTCTGAACCTGAAACTTGATTTTGGTCTTGTAGGTATTCCTGGGTTCTGCAGAACAGCTGAGGGAAGGACTCTGCTGCCAGGCTTTATCAGGTCCGCTCTCTCTTGTCTCCTGTCTTTCCTGCTGCCCTGCTACACTCACTTGCCAGTCTGCCCTGCAGCCCGCTGCTTTTGTGCCCTGCTGCTTTAGTCATTCTGTGTCTACCTGGCACCTTATTTTCCAGATGCTAGAATGGGTTTGTACCCCGTCCTATGATGCACCAGTGAGTCTACTCCGTTCAACTCAGCCTGACCATGGCAGGCTTGTCTAATAGAAAAGATTTGATTTGACACATATTGAACAATTTAATATATTTGCAAATAACTCTTTAGATAAGGAAAGTGAAGAAGCAGAATTATGAAATAAATTCATCCTGAGATAACTCACCTGCATACACCAGACTTCTATGCTTTCTTTTTTTTTTAGTAATGTGGACTGTGTTAGTGATAACAAAAGTACCTATAACCCTGAATGAAAGGTATGTGATAACCACCTGACCTTATTAGAATATATGTATAAAGTCAGACAATCTACACCATCAGCCATCTAGCTTTTGTCCAAATTCTCCTTGTGGTGGTTTTTTTCCTTGCTAACTTTATACAGATAAAACCTATGATTTTTACCTTTGAATTTTTACCAACTGTATACATACATGCTGTGCTCTATTGCATTCTTCCTTGTAAATATTAATTTAAAATATCTTGTCCAGTAAACAAGTTTTCTTAACACACCCAGATATAATCGACTACTTCTTTGTACAGCACTGTTCAGATAAACAATTCTGTCTTAATCCATTCAGGCTTCTGTAATAAAATATCCTAGAATGTGTAATTTACAAAAGTATAAATCTATTTCTCGTAATTCTAGATGATGGGAAGTCCAAGATTATGCTACCAGCATATCTAATGTCTGGGGAAATCTCCCTTTTTATTTCATAGGTGATATTTTCTTTCTGTGTTCTCACATGGTGCAAGCAAAAAACCAGCTTCCTTGGACCTTTTTTGTGAAGGCACTAATTCCTTCCACACAGGTTCTGCCTTCATGACTTAATCATTTCCCAAACCTGTCTTCTCTTAGTGCGATTACCTTGGGGATTAGTTTTCTGTATAGGAATTGGTGGGGTGGGGGGACAAATATTAAATCATAGAAACTTCTATTATATATCAGTTACAATTATTACATATGTATTTGTTAAAATACACGTGTCTCCTCATCACTCTCTAAACTTCATGAAAATGAGGAACATATATACATACCATCTTTATACTCCAGAAGCTTAAGGGCAGATAGGCAGTAAATAATTGTTGGAAGTTACAGACTTATGAAAAATGAAAACGGAGCTTGGGTTATATATCTACATATATTTCAAATCAATTTACTGATAAAAATCAAATCGATGACTCTCCTGGGCCAGGAAAACAGTAATCAGATGACTAGATAAATTAACACCTTCAAACAATTTTGTTAGTGCTTATAGATGTAGTTAAGTTGACAAAATGTGCATGTGTGTGTCAACATATTCTTTTACCTAGTGAGGCTGCTTATTTAAGACATGGTTCCAATGAAAATTTACTGGCATGACTTATGGTTGCCACTTGAGTTCCTTAAAGTGATCTAGAAGTCCCTGACTCCAACACCACTAACAAAATAAAGGACAGAGAGAGAAGGAAGAAAAATGGGAAGGAAGCATATTTAACAATAAATCTACTCTGGAGTTGCAGCAGAATTGTGGAAAACGTGTTGCAAAGTGCTAATGGGCATCTTTTAAATTCCTACCTCCAGAACATTGGGTGTTTGCAATAGTATATTACTTTTGCATGTTACTAGTGTGCTGTATTTCAAGACACATATTCTCCAGAATCTCTACAAGGCTCTTACAAGAATGTGAACTGAAATATAAATATGTGAATAGAATTTATTTACAGTGGTAGAAATGGGATTGGAATTAATGTGTGCATAGTGAAAGAAGTCTGAGAACTTGGTTTGGTACAACTGAAGCTGCTCTAACCTTTAATCCTTCATATAACCTTGGGCAAAAGCTAAATCCCTCTGACACTAGAATACCTTGGAGATATTGTGTGTTTAGTTCCAAACAATTCCTACAAGCTACTATTGCAAAGCCCTTCTCAGAAGCTGGTTTCCCAGTATATATAAAAGTTATGTTTATATCTATAGTCTATTATGTGCTATAGCATCATGTCTAAACAATGTATGCAATTTAAGTAAAAAAAGACTTTATTGCTAAAAACTGATAATGTTCATGTCAGCCTTGAGTGAATCATAATTATTTTGCTGGTGGAGGGTCTTGACTAAATGGCAATATCTGCTAATTGATCATGGCACAAGAAGTTGGGGAGGCTATAATAATTTCTTAAAATAAGACAAAAAAGAAGTTCAGATCAATTGGCTCTTCCTTTCACAGATTTCTCTGTAGCATGCAATGCTGTTTGACAGCATTTTACTGCCAGTAGAATTTCTTTCAAACTTTGAGTCAATCTTCTCAAACACTGCTGCTGGTTCTTTATCAATGAAGTTTACATAATATTCTAAATCTCTTGTCATTTCAACAGTATTCAGAACGTCTTCAAGAGGAGTAGATTTCATAGTAACAAACCACTTTCTTTGCTCATCTATAAGTAGCAACTCTTCATTTGTTAAAGTTTTATTATGAAATTAGAGCAAATTTAAATATTCACATGTCTTTTACTCTAACAAAGTTTTAGAAATTAAAAGATTCATTGCATGTTTTGATCAGAACTCATAGCGTCTAGATTGGTGAAGTATTTTCAGAAGATTTTCAAACAACTTTGCTCAGATCTATCAGGAAAATCATTATCCATGGCGACTCTCGCCTTACAAAATGTACTCCACAAGACTTTTTTTTTTTCTTTTTCATTTTTTTCAGTACTGAATCTTTAATAAGCAGTGGGTCTTAAAGGAAGAAATTATTTCTTGATCTCCAGAATAGATCTATCAGAATAGATACTAGCAAACTGGAAAACAACAATAATTTTGTTGAACAACTCCTTCAGAGGTCTTGGGTGACCAGAAGCTTTTTCAATGAGCAGTAATACTTTGAATGGAATATTTTCTCTTTCTTTATGAGAAGAAGGTCTCAAAAGTGGGCTTACAATATTCAGTAAGCCATTTGTGAACAGACATTCTGTCAACCAGACTTCACTGTTTCATTTATAGAGAACAGGCAGAGTAGTTTTAGCATAATTTTTAAGGACCCTAAGATTTTTCAAATGATAAATGATCACTGGCTTCAATTTAAAGTTTCTAATTTCATAACTCCTTAGTGACAAAGCCAGTTTGTCCCCTAGAAATTTTAAAATCAGGCATTGACTTTTACTCTCACGCTACTGAAGGCCTAGCTAGCGTCTTTGTCCAGTATAACCCTGTTTCAACTACACTGACCATCTGTTTAGCGTGTTCCCCTTCATCAATGATTTTAACTAGATGTCTAGAATAAAAGTTTGTTCAGAAGAAATTTGTCGTACCTTCTATGTGAACACTTCATTCTGCACTTTAGTGTTACAGGGAAAGCTTTTGTCCTTAAATGTCACGAACCAACCTATGCTAGCTTCAGAGTTTTCTTCTGCAGCTTCCTCTCCTCCTTCAGCCTTCATAGGCTTGAAACTAAGGAGCTGATCTGGACTAGACTGGCTTAAGGGGACATTGTGACTGCTTTGATTATCTACTCAGACCTCTAAAGCTTTCTTAAATCAGCAATAAAGCTGTTTCCCTTTCTTATCATCCATGTGTTCACTCAAGGAACATTTTTAATTTTTTTCCAGAACTTTTCCTGTGCATTCACAAATTTTCTAATTTATTGAGAATACTACCTTTTGCTCTATGTCCATTTCAACATGCCTTTCTCATTAAGTGTAATCGTTTACAGTTTTTGATTTAAAGTGAGAAGTGTGTGATACTTCATTTCACTTGAACTATTAGAGGCCATAGAAGGAATATTAATATGCATAATTTTAATATTTTGAGTTTCAAGGAATAAGGAGTCCTCAGGAGAGGGAGAGAGATGAAGAAATGGCCAGCCAGTGTGTAGAGCTAACAGAACATGTGCGATACTTTAAGTTTGCCGTCATATATGAGTGGTTTGTGGCATCCAGAACAACAACAATAGTAATATCAGAGACCATGCAGATCACCAAGACAGGTATAATAATTGTTTAAAATTTAAAATATTATGAAAATTGCCGAATTGTGACATGGAGGCAGGCGTGAACATCTGCTACTGGAAAAATGGTGCAGGTAGACTTGCTTAGGGTGGAGTTGACACATACGTTCCAGTTGTAAGAAACGCAGTATCTTTGAAGTATAACAAAATGAAGTATAATAGGTACACCTGCTCTCTTTATTCTATTTTTTTTTTGAGAAGGGGGTAAAGAGGGCAATGGATGTGATAATCTTGTTTAACACTTTGATTATTGTAAGATTTACATGAGTTTTTATCTGTAAGATGGTTGTAAAAAAAGTTATATACACATTGAACTACAAGACAGAATTTATCACTAATTATACTTTAGTAACATACCTGAATTCGCTGAGTGCCTACGTGAGTAGTCATGAGGTTTGGCTGTTTTAAAGCCGAGAGCTGTCCTGCAGTCAGCCTGGCTCTCTTAAACAATAAAAGATACTATGACAGCATTTGCCATATTACAAATATTTTTATTGTGTTTCAAAAATGCACACAAAGGGAAACACCTCACAGAAAGGATTGATATAAATGCTGCAAAGCCTGGAAGGGAAAAGAGCTGTGGTGAGGAGTGGAACAGCTAGGATCTGCCAGAACAATGTCTCTACTCGTTTACATTGCATGGTTTCTATTCCTTTCTTACCGTCTCTCATTTTAAAAATCTCCATTTACAACTTAGCACTAGTATTTTGCGAGATGTTCAAAATGTGTATTTAATCCGTTGTAGTTTGTAGTCTCCAGTGTCAAAGCCTCTCTGCTTAATGTTGAGTTAATACTTGGTCGTGCCAAAGCTTGAAGCTTTCAACACAGCTCTGAAACCAGCTGCGACGCGTCGCTGTGCTGAGTCTCCAGCTCCAGAGACGGCTGCCTGCATGGAGTAAATGCATCATTTTTTAAAGCTCTGTCAGTGCAGTCTAAGTGCTGTCTAGGGTGTAATTGGGGATCTTTGAAAAAAATGTATTTGAAACAATTTTACAAGAATCATCTGGGGAGGCTTGCTAAAAACGTTTTCTTTTTAACATTTCACAGCCCCAGAAATGAGTGTATCACTTTGGGCAGTTTTTAATGATCAGGTTCTTCCTTTCCTTCCTTCAGACATCTTTCCCTTGAACCAAGGTAAGTAAAATTGAAGATGCAGACATTTCTCTGTGTCTATAGTCTTAGAATTGCTGATCTTGGGATGAGGAAGGATCTGGGTATCTTTTAGTCTAGGGCAACTCTGTTCCAAACATAGCCCATGAAATAACAGCACCAGTCTCTTTGGGGAGCTTATGAGAAATGCAAATTATTCACTGAATCAGAATCTATGGAATAGCACTCAAAAATCTGTTTTAATAAACCATCAAGGTGACTGCGTTCAACACTAAAGTTTGAAAACCATGACATTAGGCTATCTGTATTCAAAACTTCCTCATACTGAATTCTTCTGCAGCCCCACTCAGAATATTTTAAAGATAGAAGAGTCACTACAGTAAAAGCAACTTATCCTGTGAAAACTATTTTAAAAATTTATTAAACAGATATCTGCTTCAATAACATTTGTTTCTTTTATTTCTCTCCTCTTAAACATTTGGTGTATAGAAGTTACTCAATGTATCTGTATTAAAAAGAAGAAAACTTTGGTCTCAATTTTGCCTTTTGGATATATCTACCCAATGCACTAAATCTGAATCATCCTTATTTCACGAGGTACCTCATCAAATACTGACAACTGCTGAGATGCCCAAGTCCTCTCTTCTTTTAGCAGTGTCTGGAGCTCTCACAGCATTCTCAAGAGGACACTTCACTCAGATTCATGTATTTCATGCTGAGTCTTCTCTGGATATTTCTCAGAAGAAATAACAACAGGCAGTAACTTCCTCTTTCTCCTTGTCCTCCTCCTCCTCTTTCTTTTCTTCCTCACCCCTCCTTTTCATTTTTACCTCCTCCATTTTCTCTTTTGCCACCTCCTTCTCTGCTTGCTTTATCTCCTCCTCCTCTTCCTTCTCCTTCTACTACTACTTCCTGTCTGTCTGTCTGTCTATCTATCTATCAATGTGAACATATTATAGACTATATTACTTTAATAAATAATAAGGCATCCACAAACATACACATAGATTGGGCATTTGTATTAATCAAATTTCCTGTTGCAGGGACAAAATACCTGATGCCCACAATTTAAACAAGAAGAGGTTTATTTTAGCTTATAGTTTAAGAGATTTCAGTCCATGGTTGACTGGCTCTAAGGCAGAACCATTATGGCAGAAGGAATAGTGGAATATAGCTGCTCACTTCAAGGTGGAAGAGGAGCACAGGCGAAGAACTCTGGAGGAAGGGGCCATGGACCATATATATCATCAACAAGGTCAAACCCAGGAGCCACTTTCTTCAGCTTGCTCCCACCTACTAATAGCTGTTCAATTATGAACTCATAAATATGTTAGCATACTGATGAGGTTAGTACAGTTACAAATGAATCGCCTCTTCAAGAGTGTCTTAATCCAGTCACATTGTGTCTAAACGAGTATTAACATCACAGTGTTCAAGCTTGGATCTAAGTAAGGACTTGCGATATCTGATAACGCTTCTCATGAGATGTCTAAAATCAACTGGAAAGATGCAAAATCCAAGAAATAGTGTGGAGTAGTTACAAACTCTCAGAGATGTCGGTACTTTGGATTTCCCTCCAATGTAATCTCCACTGGACTCATGTTAGGAGCTGGAAGAAGCAGAAGAACAGGAATTAGCAGGTGCAAATGTTATTTCACCTACAGTTCTGTATCCAATTAGAACTCAGTATACTCAACTCACAGCATGATGGGAATGTGACACCATCCCCAGTTTTAGAGAGAACAGTACCCATCTTTGGCCCTTGAAGTGCTGCAAGGTTGTGGTGTAACAGAAAATGGCCCCTCCAGTCAGTATACTTCAGTTTCTTAGTTGTCCAGGTAATCGTTCCTGTTGCAGTTCTGGTTACTTCTGTCTCCTAGAAATGGCTGCTCACTATGATGCATAGCTGATCACTATGATGCATATTGTAAAAACCAATCAAAGACAGCCAAGTACTCTACCTCTGTGCTTCCCCTTTTTAACCACATAAAAACCTTCCTCCCTTAACCCTTGGGGCCTGATATTTTGGGAATGATCCCAATCAATGCTCATCGACATAAAATAAATCTGCTTCCAAATCCTGGGTGTTGCTTCGGCGTTTCTGCTTGCTGTTGCAGTGGGAGGTGCCAGGTGAGCCCTGGACCAAGCAATACCTGGAGACTGACATTAGGGACAAAGAGTGGGAACAGGGAAGGGTGCCCTATTGCAGCAGGAGTTGAATGTCAGCATCATCATCATGCCAGGGGAACTAGTAGCTTCTGAAGGGAAGTTATTTCACCCGGCCAAACAGCGGGAAAGACTACAAGGCCTGTAGAGTTTGGGCAGATGTGGAGAATATATTCATTGCTTGCTTTTAATTGAGCATCACGGAACACTCTCAAGCAAGTTTCCAAAATTTCAACAGTGAGATTTGGTAAAGATGTTAGTTTCCCGTGAGCACAAAGGACAAGAATTATTTCCTTTTATTTATTCAGCTGGGGTTACAGTCTAAATAATTTTATAACACATTGTACAATGAACTCTTCACTGTGAACATTTTCTTGTGCTCATGAATATTCAAAAATACTGTAATTATTATTGTCTGTAGAGTATCTAGAACATGTTCCACACCGAATTTTATGAATTTTCTTTATGTGATTGTTATAGGAATAATGCAGACCCTCCTCCTGTACAATTCATATGCTGAAACCCTAATCCTCGGTGTCTCATAATGTCACTGTGGTTTGCGATCGGATATTGAAAAAGATAATCAAGTTAAGATGGAGGTCATTAAGGTAGTTCTTAATTCAATTTGACTGGTGTCCTTGTGAGAAAAGGACCTCAGGACACAGAAGCACATACAGGAATAATCATATGAAGACACAGGCAGAATACAGACATCTACAAAACAAGGAGACAGGCTGTTTTCGTTATCTTTCTCTTCTTCCTGAGAAAAAATACCCAACACTCAAAATTAAGGGAGGAAAGGTTTATTTAGCTCACAGTTTGTGGAGGTTTCAGTCCATAATCAGCTGGCTCCAAGGCAGGGTGGCATGGCACAGGGGCAACACTTCAAGGTGTCAGAAGACAGCTAACGCAGCAAGAGCAAAAAGGGGAGCAAGCCTCTTTTCCTCCTTTCTATTGTAAGCAGGCTACTCCCAAACAAGGAAGGCGTAGCTCTCACAACATCTCCCTGCCCTCCTCTTGCACAGGGTGAGGGTGTTCACAAAGTGAGGACCCTGGCCCCCTGCTGAGTTGCTTCATTACACTTCTAAACTCCTCAAATTGACGCAGTGTACCAACCATAACAGTCAACTAGGCAACCAGACACATTTTTTAAACCCATCTCCTAATACAAAGACATGCTTATTCCTATCATTTCATAGCTTGAACATTATAACACAGGTTTAACAATTCTTAAGAACCACTATTAAGTCTATCAACATTATATTACATTAGAACCATAACATTTTGCCTCTAGCCTCCAAAGACTCGTGTACATTCCTTTATGCAAAAGGCATTTAGTCCATCTGCAAGAGTTGCCAAACTCCTAACAGTTTCAGCATTGCTGCAAAGTCCAAATCTCAAGTCTCCTCCAAGATATAAGGCAAACTCTTAGCTACGAGCCCCCGTACAAATTAAAAGTTAAACACTTCCAACATTCCGTGGCACAGACAAACATTTTCATTCTAAATGTTACAAACAGGGCGATACAAAGGAATGGGACCAAAGCAAGTCCACAATCCAGCAGGGCAGATATCTGAGGCAATCTGTGGCAAGTTATGAGCCCCACAAGGCTTGGGTGGCTCCAGTCCCACAGCACTTCCAGTGGTTGCAGCTCCCCTGGCTTCTCTCTTAGGTCCACTTTGCTCCCTCCTTGCAGCTTTCCTTAGATCATCCACGTTCCTGGCTTTTCCAAACTTCTGGGGCCTCCACTGCACCTTTGGCTTCACCCTCACAGCTTCACACACTGCTCTCTCAGGGACACACTGCCTGGCCTCCCAGGCCTTCTGAAATCGAGGTGGAAGCCTTCTTAACCCCACAACTCTTGCATTCTGCATGCACCTAAAACCAGTGCCACGTGGACGATGCCAGGGTCTGCTGCCAGCTGGATCAATAGCCAGGATTCCCTCTCTCTTGGCTGTAGGGATCGAGTATCTGGACCACTGGGCACTCTGAACCCAATTCTGAGGAACAAATTTTCTATGCTGCTGCCATTCTGGAACATGGTGTGGCTGCTGCTGCTATTCTGGAACACTGTGCTCTGCAGCTTTCTCCTCAAAGCAGTCTTTCACTTTTGCAGTTTTGAGGCTGCAAAGGGTGGAGACTTGCTGATTCTTCTCATGCCCTCAAGCCGTCTTTTCTATTCTCCTTTTCCTTCTCAGCAATGGAGATCTCCTCAGCTCTATCTTTGTAGTCCACAGTTTTAGGGGAGCTTCTTTTCTGGCCAAACTCACAACATTTTAAAACGTCTTGCTGGGCTCTTTGCTCTATATTTTGCTCAATATAGATCTGGCTAAAAGTCCCCAACAATAGCCATGCCACAGCCTCAACATTGGACTGCCTTGAAATTTCTTCTCTCAGAGTAATTAGCCTACCGCCATTAATCTCAGTCTCAGGCAAAATCTCTGGACAGGAGCAAAATGCAGACCAACTTTCTGCCAAGCCATAACACACATTGTCTGGAGTCCAGCAGCCAATGCAGCCCTTCTTCCCAGCAAAATCCTCCCAAGCCTGGAATTTATCAGCAGGATTACTATCAGCCTTCTGGTCTTCTGAGCTCTGACTGGAATTTCCCATACAAAACAGCCTAAGGCATTCCAGCACTATTCTTTCAGGCTACATCTCTGAACCTTTCCAAACTCTTCCCACAAGCCATTCCCAAAGGCTCTTGAACCACATGGTCAGGTATAGTCACAGCAATGTCCACACTCCTGGTTCCAAATTCTGTTTTAGTTACTTTCCTTTTGTTGTTGAGACAAAATACCTGACACTCAAAATTAAGGGAGAGAAAGGTTTACTTAGCTCACAGTTTGTTGATGTTTCAGTCCATAATCAGCTGGCTCCAAAGCAGGGTGGCATGGCAGAGGGGCAACAGTTCAAGGCGACAGAAGACAGCAAAAGCAGCAAGAGCAAAAGGGGGAGGAGCAAGCATCTTTTCCTCCCTTATATTGCAAGCAGGCTACCCCCACCCAGGAGGAGTGTAGCTTTCACACCATTGCTCTACCCTCCTCTTGCACAGGCTGAGGATGTTCACACAGTAAGGACCCTGGCCCCCTGCTCAGTTGCTTAGTTAAACTTCTAAGCTTCTCAAGCTGACACAATGTATCAACCATAACACAGGCTTCAGAAGCAACTGATCCTGCTTATAACTTGATTTTGGATATCTACCTGCAGACCTGTAAAAATGCATATTCCTGTTGTTTAAGTCATCCACTCTGTGGTATTTGGAATAGCAGTCTAAACAAATTAACACAATTTCTTAGAATATTTGACTTGCATAACATTTTTATATACTGGTGTATAAATAATCATGGACCTTACTGATAATTTCCTTAGTATAAATCTCTACAGCTGGAATTATTGGGTTACCAGTCTGTAATGATAATTCTCCCATAGAGCACACAGATTATTATTCTCAACTTTTTCCCCTCATGAATGTAATTTCATTGCTAATCTCTATCCTGAAAAATTTAAGACCACATGCACTGCCCTATAGTCCTTAAGTACAGACCTTCCTTCCAATTTATAATCACCCATTATCTGTGGTGCTGTGGTTAGCCATTAGATAATAGGTTCAAGCATACACACCACATTTTATTCATCTTCATAATGGATAAAAGAAGCTTGCAAGAATCAGAAATCCCTCTGGGGGAAATAAATACAAGATAACTGCCTTAGAGAGCATTTTTGACATCTAAAGTCAGTTGCAGAGGGCAACGTTCTATTTACAAGTGTCTTCAAGTTTGCTGGCACTTTAGCATTTTTGTGCTATTGTTCATTGACTTGATCTTTCAAAGCAGTTAATCAAAACAGTCCACCAGCAAGCAATAAGATGTTTCTTCATTTTAACCCAGAACATGTAGACCATTAATTTTTAGATGGTTCCACCTGTGCTGTACCCCTCAAAAAAATATGTCTGGAGTCATGAGAAGGGGTCACACTCCATGCAGGCAATTTCACCTGAAGAAGTGTAGTCCTCTAGGAGTTTGTTGTCTGGTATGTACTGAGAATACTAATATTCTTCATAACTGGCAGAGATAATGAACAATGAATATGGGGATTACCTTGAGATACTGATACGACTCATTCTAGGAGTATATGTAAGACTGTGCCAAAGACTCTTAGGGGAAAAAAAAAGTATATTTTCATGGGATTGAGAAAGTGGTGATCAAAATGTATAAAAATTATCATCAGTCGAAACCCTGGATTAAGAGAGGTCCAGGAAAGCAGAGTGCACATGATTTTATATAAAATCCAAGAGGGAAATAAGGAAATTTACTATTAAATTCTCTGCAGTTTCTAACATTTCCTATACCATCAAGAGAGTTTGTGAGAGTGATAAGGTATTGGAATGGGTTTTCCAAAACCAACAAGATCTCGTGATTTAATTCTCTGGCTTTGTTCTCATGTAGGGCGACTATAGCAGAATGGCTAAGAATAAAGCCTCACAGCTCTACAAATTAGAATATAAGATCTTGGGACACTCATCAGTTAGGACTAGGATAAGTTTCTATTTTGACTTTTTCTCCCTATAACATTTTCTTCTTTTGATTTAGCATTGGACTGGCTGCAAGTAATTTCAGTATCCAGGTAAAAGAAAGTTGACTTGGAGATGCATTTGGTTTGTATGACCTGAGATATGGGTGAGGTTTGTAGCCCTTTCAAATATGATTAAGTTTGTACTAGTGATGGAGAGTGGTGTACACCAGGACTATTTCTATCTCCTACTGTCCTGACATAGAGTTTTGTGACATAAATGCAGTACCTGGCAACAAATGGATGGAGGATCTGGGAAAAAATAAACACAGATGGAAATAGAGTCAGAGCTAATCTATAGAAAATTATTCTAAACCACATTGTTCAAGTGTAATGTAAACTGGATGTGGTTTTTCTCCTCATGTTTAATAAAAATCTATAAATTTTACCTAAGTTCATCAAAAAATTTGATAAAGCAGAAAAAACACTTCTAAAAACTATCAAAAGTAAAAATAACAGTTTAATCATTTTAGGAAAAAGAGTACCTTTTCTATAACCTTATAAAGAATATTGTAAAATCTTATAAATAGTGTACAACCAAGACTGTAGAAAAAGTAGCATGAAGAGGTAAAGTAGGAAAAGGTATAAAATGGAATGCTGTTCAATAATAAAAAATAACAGAATTTTACGTATGTGCCATTCAGACGAATCTCAAACGTGTTTTGTTGAGCTGAAAAAGTCTGAAAAGTTTATAATGGCGTTTGATCTCGTCATAGAATATTTTGGAAAATGATAAGGTATGTGGAAAAAAATTAATATTTCTCAAGGTTTTAGGTAGGAGAATTTATTAAACTATAAATGGATAGAAAGAGGGAATTTTGCAGTGTGATTATCTGTTCTGTTTCTTAATTCTTTTTGTAGTTACATGAACCCATGTCTGCTAAAAATCACAAACTGCACTTCACGAAGTTGATTTTATATCAATATAAAAATTGAAAAATATTTTTAAAATTAAATATCATGTGAGGTATGGTAAAAATATGGTGAATATGTAATTGTAAAAATTTTATTACAGTAAAAGAAAACATTGCTATTAATTATCCTCAAAATGTTCCCTCTAGGTTTGAACACCCTTATCCCCTAGTCCTTGCCACTTTCTAAGTAGTGGAGGAAGTTCTCTTTCAGTGTCTTTCATTGGACACTCATGGCTGCCTCGATGTGCTGAACTGATTCAAAACTTCTCCCCCTCGGGCCGGTGAGATGGCTCAGCAGCGTAAGCACCTGCCTGGCAAGCGCAAGGGCCCGAGTTCAACTCCCGGAACCCACATACGAAAAAAGGGCTGGTGATATTGCTCAGCAGCACAGGAGCCTGCTGGCACATGAGGTTCTGAGGTCAACCCCTGGTACTCACAAAAAAAAAAAAAACTTCTCTCTTTCACGGTCATTTTCACTTGGAAGAAGAGCCAGAGGTTACACAACACCAGATCACGTAAATAAGATGGATGAGAGCACATTATAGTGTTTTTATTTGACAGATATTGCGTAAATGCATACTGTAAACTCTTCAGAAAATGGCAAGAATGATGGAAGTATGTTTGAAGTGAGGGAAAGTATTTTAAAGGGGATTAATGGAAATGTGATTTTAACTGTAATACTTTTTAAAATGTAATGATTCACCATAGTTTTTGATCACACGTCATAAATGTTCCAGGAAAATTAATATTCTTTGTATCTGTATAGAGTAGATTTGTGGAATTTTACTGTTTTAAAATTATTATTTGTTTTGATTTCTTTCATTACCCTAAATAAATATCAGTTTTTGTACTTGGTTTGTATTCCTAATATTTCATTATGTTTATTAAATGATCTGTTCTACTACCTAGGCCTCAGGCTTTGTCACAAAACCTAGATTTAACCTGCAGTACTGGAGCAGACATCAGATTGGATACCTGGTACAATAAGAGATTTGTAATTGGCTCATATGATTTTGTTTGCCAAGGAGTGTATGCTAAAATCATAGTTATCAGTTTGTGGTTATACAAAAAAAATAGAGTATGTGTTTAAGTAAAATAATTATTACAGTAAAAGTCATATTGTCATTAATCACCTTCAAAATCCTCTCCCACTTGCTTCAAACACGCTTATCTCATCATTTTTGTCACTTTCTGAAAAAATCCTTTTTCACGTCTTTAGTTGAGGTGATGTGGCTGTCCCAATGTCCTGAATGGATTTATTTTAACTCAGGAAGAGTTAAACACCAGTGGTGCCAGGGCTGGTGAAAAGCTGGTTAAAGAGGACATGTTATAATGGTTTTATGAACGTGCCTTTCTGTTAGATGCTACTCAGCAACAGCATTTACCAGATTTTAATCACACTTCATTTTAAAGACACTCAGGAAAAAGGGCCTCCTGACTATTCAGACTGTGGCAGGAATGATGGGAGTGTTTGAAGTGGGGTGGGGAGTATTTGAGGGGGATTAATGACAATGTTGTCTTTTACTGTAATTTGTTTTAAGCTTAAGCATTCACCATAATTTTTGATCATCCTTTGGACAAGTTTGCTCTTAGCTACTGTAGTGAATGACTTTTTTAGTGTCTGTGCTGCCGAAGCAAGCATGGTGGTGGATGACCCTAGCACCCACACTATGCAAATGTTCCTGTACTGAAGTCTACGAGGAGAGAGGTTCTGCACCTCAGCTAGTGAGTGGTCAGCGGGAGCTGAGGGAGTGTACGTCAAAGAGAGAATTACCATGGTTGACAGCAGAATTACGAGGACTCTGCTGAAGACTCTTTGGCAAATGGTTAGGCATGGTACATAGAAACAACTTTTCTGTATCACAAAATACAAATGAAGGGAAAGACAGGGAGCAAACACAAGAGAGACAGAAAGAAGTAGGGAGGAAGGAAGAGAGAAGGATGGAAGGAAGGGAGAAAGTGAGGGAGGGACAGAGGCGGGAACGTTTGATATCTTGGATTCCATCAGATTCAGTGAACAATTACGTTACCACTCTTTGGTTAAGGTACAACGAAACCCATTCTCACAAGCTTTTCATCATTGTTACTTTCCTGGCTGTATTAGCCTAGGTTCTGTCACTATAAAGAAATACCTGTGCTTGTCTCATAGCGTAAGATATTGCATCAGCACAAGTACATGCAAGGAAATGTCACATCACTGGATAAGAAGTCAGAGGAGCCAGAGATTGGCAAATCTCATTTTTTGATAACGACCCTCTCATGAGCCCAAAATACATTAATCTACATTAGATCTACATTAAGCCCTGCTGAGGTCTCCTCCTAAAGACTTCAGATCTCTCACTAAGCCCTACCTCTTAAGGGTCCCATCATCTTTCAGCATAACAGCGAGGACCTGGTTTCTAACACACAAGCCCTTTCGGTACACACTCAAATCATGTCCAGACCATAATACTGGGCATGATACTTAAGATGCCAATGATTTTTTCCCAGCTACTACAAGATTAATTTCATACTGCAGTTTTCCAAGATGTTTGGAAATAAAAAAGCACAAACAACTAACTTTTTCAGTCATAATCTTTGTGTCCTTTTCATTGAGGGTATTTAAAAAAAATGGAAAAGAAAAAGAATAAACAACAAGCCTCTGAGATTAAATAATGATTTTCTCATTTTTGTATCCCATACTTCTTATTTTATAGTATCAATATAGGTACCAGATGAAATAACTCCCAAGCAGCTTTCTCCAAGGGAATACAATTTTTCTGAGCATCTCAGGGATTTAATTACCATGAACACTCCTAGTAATCAGCAATTATACAGAATATTGATTGTGTTCTTCCCATCTTACATCTTGGCCAAAATATGTAACCAATGGTGTATAAATCACACTTATCCTGGCCTCTTTGTTTGGCATAAACCTCTGCAGCTTGTGTTCTCACTGCAGTCCTGCCAACACAGATGTCCATTTTTTGAAATTCTAACCTATTGAATAATAAAGCAGGAAACAATGGAAGGCAGCAGGCACTAGCTGCAGAGGTGAGGCTGATGTGGCTTTTCCCCTGGGAAGACAGCCCATGGCTTGTGTTAGTTATTCCTTTAGACCATGGAAGCAAAGCAGCGCCTTTGTGAAAATGTAGATGGAAACTCAGGCCCAGTCGGGTTTAAAATTTATCTGAGGGAGCAGAGTTCAAAGTGAAGTTAGAAGCAAGTCATTCTCCACATAGCTGGAGTAATGTAGGAAGTACCAGAGCACTAGTGCATCAGCTAATTCCAACCAACAGCCACTGGGGTGCAGCCATTGGACCCTACAGCTGAGGACTTGCTAAGGCACTCCATTCTCATCACCACTAACTGCATTCACAGAATTTACCGAATCACAGCTAGTTGTCTATTATTATTATTATTATTTTTATTTGTGTTCTTCATGGTGGACACTTTGATGGCAAATATGTTTTTCTCAAGTCTATCTTACCAACAAACAAAACCCCGGGAACATAGTCATTTTATAATCAGTGGTTATTGGACAAATACTATTGTCTTTTTTGTCCTAGGATATTTTATGTTTAATTTTTAAAATGTAAAACAGATTTACAAGTGGTATTAAAAAGAAAGTCAAAATTTTCACCCAGGTATATGAGATATTCACATTTAATATGTGACATGGGAATTCCTGATGAGTGAGTAACTAAGAGCACAGTTCTGAGTAGAAATGAGGAAGGATCCTTCTGGAAACCTCAGGCAACGTGAGGATTTTGCAAAAGCAGGCTGAGGCATGTTGGTATCATTTGATTCTAAGCCTGATGGGATATTAAAAACACTAATAGTTAGTCACTGTGTGAAATTGTCTCAGACATTATATTAGACTTCCACCTTATCTTGCAAAAATCTCCAGGAACAAAGAGGGCAACAGCGAAGGAAATATGGAAGTATCAGTCAGACTCTAGCATCCTTTGGAGGAAGAATGTACTCAGAGTAATTTCTGATACTACACAAGTGTCAGGCAGCACCAGGTGAAATGTTCATGAGAGAGTAGAATCAGTGGAGTTAGAGGCCGGAGTCATCACACTAGAGGACGATTTGAACTAAGCCACAGGCATCGTCTGTAAGCACCATGCTCTTATGTCCTTGGTGTAGATCGTGCACAGGGGTTTAGTGGTTTCCTCTTGCGTTTTAAGAGAGCCAATATGTCTGTGTCTGTGTCTTTTCTCTTCTCTATTCAGTTCATCACATTTGGTTTCCTTAGCAAACAGTCTTAAATATCTTTACTTAATTATCTTATTTGGACTCTAAAAACAATCACAAAACTCTTCTCTGTGAAACTAAATGTGTTCTAAATTCTCTGAAGTGTTCTCTTTATCATGAATCTTTCTCTTGATTGGATTTTCTGGTCTGCTTTTTATGAACATCAACCATCCATACAACTAGTCCTTTTCTAGACTGTCAATGTCTTTAACTTGCACACACACACACACACACACCTGACACGATTTTCCTTCTCTGTCCAACTCATTCTTTGCCTGAGCTTCCAGGTAAACACCTAAGGTTGCACTTTGATTTTAGAGTTCTACCAGTTGGTTGGCCTCGAATAGAACTTGGCCCCTCCATACGATCAGCCCAGCCTTTTGGAAGAAGGTGCAACTCAGTGCAAAGTAACTGTTAATTGGCCTAACCTAGTGCAAAATAACTCCAAATAGCAAGTACAACCAAAACTACAGTGCTTCTAGGCACTTTCTACTGCTTGAATGCCCATAGTGCCTCAAATAGGATTCCAGATGTGATTTGACACCATTCTTCTCAGATGGTATTGTCAGCAATTTGGACTGCTCTGGCCAGTCAGGTTTCCCAAGCAGTAAATGTTCTTGCTCCCGCTGGCTCACATCCATCGCTCTTTGATTTACAATACTGAAATCTCAGCACTCTTTAGTACTAAACTCTCAAGTTTCGATTGTTTGCCACCTTTTAAGCTTTTATTTGGGAATAGTAAATTCACATTTAGTTGATAAATTCATTCTTTAAAAATAAGACTTGTAAAGTTTTCCCAGTTGATAACCAATTTAAGATCTCTAAACTCCACCTTCCCTCTTTTCTTTGGTTCCCTTATAACTCATAATGTACATTGTATAGCTTACCGATCCCCTCTATGCTATGCATCAGTGCTATGTTTTAAATGAGCCCTGTTTTCCTTTCTATAAGCACAACTCAGGTTATATTACTTTGCTTCCTTCTTTGAGGTTGTACATCTATTTGACTTTTGTTGATCAATTAAACACTAAAAACCAGTCCACATTCACCTTGTTCCCTTTTCTTCATTGGAACTGTAAAGCCCAGAAATGAAGACTTGCTTAGGTTGATCCCCTGGTGGATCCTCTGTGCTAAGTGCAGATCCAGCCACCAGACTCCAAATAACATGAGTAAGAAATAAACTTCTGTCTCTCAAGTTTCTGAGATTTGGGTGTGATTTTGTTCCTAAAATCATCAAGTCCAACACAACTGATAAATTCTCTAAAACCTTGTTGTCATAGGCTGTGTTGTCAATAATACTGTAGTACTTAAAAAGCAAGCATCACCCTTTGTTTATTTGATATTGTCTACGTATTTGAAACAGATGTGGAAATATTTGGGCAATAATTCATTCGTTCAATATAAATTCATTAAACAAACATCCTTGTTTTATCTCTTATTGTGACAGTGATTTTCTTTTTCAGAGAAGAAAGAATTGAGTGATAGGAGGTCCATACTGAAAGTAATCAAGGTCACGTGACATAGATAAATGGACCAAAATGCCATTCTAAGGAGCACATGAAGACTGTCCAGGTGTTGAAAGTACCTCCAGAGTATGACTGGTAAATGGCTAGTGGGGACTTCTGGAGATAAATTTAAGACAAAATCAACAAAGTAAAACTTAATCTGCCTATCTGTCTGTTTGTATTTTTTTGTATGTATTTGTATATATGTTCAGTGTGTGTGTATTTTACCTGTATCATACCTTTATTTTTCTTAGAATCACCTGAAATAGATAGAAAAAATGCACAATGACAGCCTGGTAGGAGAAAAAATGCATAGCTGTGGCTCAGTTATGCAAACAACTTGAGAAGAGCAAAATCATTCTAGAAGAATGAACTATATGGAACTCATAGAAATATTGAAATGAAAAATGAACCTTAATACTTGTATAGAAAAGAGACATAAGAAAACCTATTCTTGCCATGGTGAGATCATGAAATGTTAGAAAAATATGGGGAGATCTTCAAGATTTTGTATATTAGCTTGTTATTCATTCATTCATCATATTTACTGAAAGAATTCTACATATTAATCATGCTGAGATTTTCAGTGGCAAGTAAGATTTCTACCACATCTATCCTTATTGATTTTTTTTTTTTTTTGTGGGTACCGGAGGGTCGACCTCAGGACCTCGAGCACCAGCAGGCGCCCGTGCTGCTGAGCGATATCACCGGCCCCTTTTTCGTATGTGGGTTCCGGGAGTCAAACTCGGGCCCTCGCGCTTGCCAGGCAGGTGCTTAAGCAGCTGAGCCATCTCACCGGCCCCCTTATTGATGTTTATAGTCTACTACGGGAAAGGCTGTAAACAATTAATTATTTAATTTTCAATTGTGTTGACTTCAATGGAGAAATACAATAAAATTAATGAGTATAGGCCAACATATGCTGCGATCACAGAGTAGGAAAGGCTTTGGTATTAGTTTTCTCCTTGCTAATATGCAATACCTGACAGTTACAACTTAAAGGAGGAGGGATTTTATTTAGCTTACAGCTTTGGGTGATTTAGTTCATGGTTTGCTGGCTCCAACTCAGGAACAAAAGTGTGTTGCCAAGCAGATGCAATTAGTTCATAGTGGCTGTGAAGCAGAGTAGAGGAACAGTGCTAGAAAGTAAAGGGCAAGGGACCAGATCTAGAGCCAAAGACCATAGCCCCATTATTCACCCAGAAGTGTATACCATCAGTCACTCAGGGGGATCCCAAGGCCAGTCAAGTTTGCCATCCACCCTAACTGCCCCAGCTCTTTCAGTAGAAACTTGGGAGATGTTATCAAATATAGAGCAAGAACACAGGGCACAAAGCCAACAGGATGATAACTGAGGTTAGAGAGGAAGTAACAGCTCTCTAAGGAGATTTGTTCTTCATACCACTGAAGGGGGATTCTTAAGGCAAGTAGGACATGGGTGAATTTATGGTGTCTTGCTTCCTATAAATGTTTCCATATGACTGATGTTATATTGTTTAGGGATCATCAGATGGAATCATTTAGAGATATATCTTGAGAAAAATAATATTAAGAGTTAAAATAGTAATGTATTTCAAATTTCCACCTGTCCACTAATGTGTCTCATCAGCTGTATACCAGAATAGTATATGAAGATTCTTGGCAAATAAGGGTGACTTACTTAAGGACAGGTATGTGAAATTATACTTTGCTTTGGAAGATATTTATATCTTACAAGTTATGTATCTATGTGTGTTTATGAATACATATGTCACAGCCATGTGTTTATAAATTATGTATATTCAAGAAAATGTCAACATCACCTTTTATAAAACACTCATATTAAACAAAAGAGAATTATGGCTTTTCATCCATTTGGAAATAAATCGATAAAAATATATTTGGGTTGTTTTTCTCAGTAATTGTTTTTAAAAATGTCATTGGAGCTACTTGTTTCATTTGGGCCCCAGGACAGCACGTACCTGCTTTCGTTTCTGGGGATCAGCCAGTCCTCCCCTCCTCTTTGAGGCTGTCATTCAAGAGAAGTGGAGCGAAGTGTCGCTGGGAGCTGGGGAGCAGTTGCCAAAAGCCTTACTTCACTGTTTCCCTCACAGGATCTTCTGTACAAGAATGATTGTGTGTCACTGAAATCTTTCTAAACTGAAAGAGCAACCTTTTTCAGAAATAGTAGGGTGACCCCCAAACTGTTTCAAAGCCATCCTGAAGCAATGTTGGTGAGATAAAGCCATGTCCCTGAATAGCAGTTCTGTGGGGCCAAACTCCTGAGGGCCTCTGATGACAGCAGAGGCAGACGTCAGCAGCAGCTGTTGAGACAAGTGGCAGGAAGCAGGGAAACCACACAATGGAAAGGGAGGAGAAATGCTCTAAGGAGACACTGCAGCAAAGATTCAAACAGTGTGACTCAGCCAGATGGTTGGGCAAACCCATATCAGCAGATGGGCCAGTAGCATACCCTAGCATGAGGAATTGTAGGGACCTTGGGAGCAGTGGAGGAAAGCCAACCTTTTTCTTGGTAAAGCCTGAGAAAAATGAAGAAGTTCTGGTACTTGATTACTTAAACTAAGTAGAATGAAATAAGTAGTGAAATATGCTAGTAGGAGTCTCCGCTTTAGTTTCCCTGTAGACTCATTAGGAAGTGCTATGTGGATGGAGTAGATTACCATGTCAAAGATTAGCTGTGTGATGCATGTTTTTTGGTCCATTTAGATCATAAATATTTCTTAAGCCTGTACTATGTCAGGGTAGGCACAGGGGAATCACTACTAAGTAAGGTAGCCTGTAATTTCTGATTTAATATACCTATGGTTTGCTGGAAAAAAAGACACATGTTATTAGGTAACTAGCAATGTCATAAATGACAAAACAGGAAACTATAGGGTTCAATAGAAGGATAGAGGAGAGAGATTTTGGAGTGTTGGAGGTGACCAAGTGTTTCCAGAAATTATGGACAAGAAACAGCTCCAGCATTGGAGAAAATATGAACTTGAGTAGCAGATAGAGGAAAGACAAGGCACATTTAGCAGCTGAGTCCCAAGCATGAAGGAAAACAAAGAAACAACAGCACTTGAAAAAGGCTGATGGCAAGAGAATTTGCTGTAATTCAGAGAGACAGAGAGGCTTATCATTGTGCCTGATGTATAGCGCTCAGTTTGTGGTTGGCATTTGAATTACAATCTAGTTCTTAAAATGGATTCTTTTTTGCTGGTTGAACCGCAAGCCACCTTTAGCTGAGAAATATGTAGATTAGCAGAATCTATGAGTCTAAGGAAACTCTCTGAGTAGAATTCCTCATTTTTATTCTTTGCCTCAGATTTTTATCTTGGTCACCAACATTTTAGAAGAACAGAACCAATTCTTCCCATATGTTCACATATGTTACACACACACATACATACACACACACACACACACACAGAGTCGTCTATTTTTGTTCTTAATAATTCATTCTTTTTCACCCTCTGGGCATTCCTACATTCATTTCTACATATGAAAGAATAAATATAACAAAATTTATTTGGACACATTCCAAAATATGTTCAGACTATCTGATTATCCATTCTATAGAGTACCTTGATCTAATTAACAATATTTTAAAATACAAATACAAAAAATTTGATAAAACATGTATTGAGAAACAGAGGTGTTGTTTGACAAAGCACCCTAATATAATCATGGTACTCCTCCACTAGTCTAATTTATGAAGGTACAATTACCTTAAACTATATTAAATTTTATAATAGTCACACATTATTGAAGGTAAATGAATGCTTGCAAATGAACTTTTAAACATGGAAATAAATTACCTTTGATTTTGGCTAATTTTGACAATGTTTTTGCCAGTTTTACTTTTTTTATCCAAATGCTTTTCTCCTTATTGGTAGGAAGGAGCAGGAGAAGCTTTGCAAGAAAAGATGATAAATGGAAATCACCTAAGAACTCCAGAATTAGTTTCAGGATAGAATTGTGTCCATTTCTGTGCTGTCCCAAGTTTGAACACTGGGATGGGAATGCAGATGTAGACTTCTCTGGGTGCGTGTTCACGGGGCTGGAAATAACACTGGCTGTGAGCTGCTCTACATACAGATCACACACGGACTGCTTTGTGAGGTAGGAGAGGTTGGGGTCTGTTCACATGGGAGTCCTGATGTGGAAGATCTAGAGTTCAGTAGGCTTTACTTTTTAAGAAATAACCCATTAAAAATGAAAATAGGAATAAGCCTTTGATCTGTGGTTGGAGCCCTGGAGAAACAAAACCAAGAGTGAAATTAGAATTCCATAGTCTGAATGTTTGTGGCCAAATTCATAATCCAGAGCTATGCTCACCCTCACATTCAGCCCAAAACCTTTAAAACCGGAAGTCAGTTTCCTTTACGTCATGATAACTTTTACATTAAACCACTCCAGTCTTCAAAATTACAACATTAAATCAGTTTCATAAAAGCAAAACCAAAAAAAAGAAGAAAAAACTAATTCATTGGCATTAACTATCTTTAGAACTGATCAAAACAGGAAAGAACCAAAGCTTGAATAATCTCAAATTTATAACTAAGTTTAAAAATCTTAAACTGTCTTTTCCTTTCACTGTCTAGTTCTAGTTTAACGTAGAAATTAAATTTGACAGTGCAATATTTCTGCACACATTAACTATAGGAACTGCTCATAAAAATAAAAGTTATTTTTTTTTAATTTGGAAAAGCAAGTCCTTACAGTAAGTCCATACTGCCCTGAACATGCCTGATTTTGTTTGATCGTGGAAAAGTAAGTCCTTGATGAGCTAGTGCTCATCAGTAAAGTATATGTTTCTGCAAAGTATGCAGGAACATAGGGCTGCTTTCAGAATCTCATCAGGCTCTTAGAGTGGATTCGACAATAGGGTAAAAATTATATACAACAATATGCAACAATAAACAACAAATATACAACAATAAAATAGTCAGGTTTTTATTATTTATATTTATATTTCATTATTCATTAATTTTTGTATTCTTTTTGCAGTACTGGAGATAGGACCGAGGGGCACTCTATCACTGCACTAACTCCTCAACCTTTCTTACTGGATCATGCTATGTTGTCCAGGCTGGCCTCAAAGTTCTGAACCTCTTTCCTAAGCCTTCTGAGTAGCTGGGGTTATGGAACTGCATCATTGTGACTTGCATCATAGTGAGTTTTTTGTTTTGTTTTGTTTTGTTTGTTTATTGTTTGTTTGCTTTTGATGACATGAAACAATACTTACCAACATTTTTAACCCAGTGTGATGCTTAAGAAATGATCAATCAATGCATATTCCTGCTATTATTTATATTGTTGTTGTTGACATGCAGAAACTTCTTCCAGTTAAACTGATTGATAACTTTCTACTTTTAGAGTAATTGGAAAAGTATAGCATCTCAACTAATCCTGAGAATAGATTCTGCTAGTAGGCAAGAGTGGAAGAGAGGAATAAATGCCATGTCAAAAAGAGTAAGTTGAATACATGTATTACAAAATGTCAAGTAAGATATGGAAAGACTGTAAAAAGGACACTTGCTCAGGAGTATGAAAACTGATGTAAATAGAGGTCCACCTACAACAGAATATAAGGAGAGAAAATTACATCACTTCGTCTAGGATTCAGACTGGGGCCTTCATCTCAGAAAATGAAATAAACACAAACAATAAAAGCATGTAAAATTAAGCCACATAGCCATAATGATCATATTTATTTGTAATTTGATAAAAATAAGTTACAAAAGAACACATTTCATCCATCACCCCTAGGATGGCTCAAGCCCACAAGAAATAGTACAAAAATGTGTGCAAATGTCTATGTCTCTTCTTGAGAATATTCTGGGTTTCGCTTTCCGATTTAAAAAATTGCAACTGTTTGTTGGGGGAGGAAACTGTATTTCAAAGGCACCAGTGAGCAGGCTTTGTATTTGTGCTCATTAAAAAAAAAGAGAAAAAAAGAAAAAAAGAAAAAAAAAGAGCAAACCTTTCTCTGTGCATTAAGCCTTCTGACCTTTATTGAAAGAGCAAAACAGTTATTCAAAGGACATGAGGATGAATTAAAGGCAACTTTCTATTTGCTAACATTCAAGGGAGGAATGGCTCGCCTGCCTATCTCAGAGGGTTGGTCTGACATAATGTTTGCAAAGCACTCAGTGTTCTCGGGAGAGTGTTGAATTATGATTTTTTCTAAAATTTTAAATGTCTGGACAGTAAAAAGTTTATAAGTTAACAATAAAAACTGCATTTGCAAATTTAATATGGACTTAAAGAAATTTAAAAAATGTACAAGGACAGGAATTTACAATCCTCCTATGGCTGTGGACTGGTGTGACTCTAGGCTTGACTGCAAATGCTTCCAAGTAGCAGTGTGGATTTAGGCAATGGAATCATTATATTTTGGTGTGTTTAGCAGTAGTGGTGGCTCATCTTGTTTCATTTTGTTTTCCCTCCAAAATTATGAAAAAAATATACAAGTTTGGGGGTAAAGGAGCATGACAAATCCTTTGGAGCTCTTGAAATGGCTCTAGTATCGATCCCTCTCTTTTGTTTCCATTTCTGTTACCCAGGACAGGTATCAACAACTGCAGTACTCTCGGAACTAATCTTTCTGCTCAACCCAACTCCCTCATCAATCTATCTAATGCATTGATTACAGATTTATCTTTGTCATTTTCACACTTATAAGCCATGGATGGCTCCCTGTTGTTATCAAGTTTAGTACAAAATGTTCAATATTAAGGGGGATAAAATATGATGACATCCTCACTTGCTCTGTGACCTTTTCTTTTTCTTCTACATGTAATTTACCTTTTAGGAACAGTTTGCTCACACCACCAGTTAAAAAATTCTCTCAGTTTTTGAGGGTTTCTCATCTATGTCAATTTTATCATGCTCCCCTTCACAAAATATGGGCAATATAAACACAGAAAAAGTTGTCCAGATTCAGAACTCATATGGATTTCTCTATTTGTTAGGCAATTTTTTTCATAATGCTAAGAGTTGTTCTGGAAGCTGTGCATATATTTGGTGGTAATTCCATTCCCACTGATTTAATACTGTCTGTGAAACCTATACTAGTTAGCTTTCCCCTTGCTGAGACACAATGCCCAACACACATAATATAGAGGAGAAGCTTAATTTAGGTCACTTTTTCAAGGGATTCAGTCCATGGCCAGCTGGCTCTAAGGCATAAACATGGTGGAAGGGCATGGTGAAGCAAATATAGGGCAGCAGAGGAAGAGAAGAGTGGCAAAGAGAAAGGGAGAAGGAACTAGATATATTAGCCAAGGTCATCACTCCATAATATACCCAGACATACCCAGCAATATGCTATATAAATTGCCTCTGCAGCTCTCAAGACAATTAAGTGAATACAATTAAACTTTACTACTGTAGAATCTGTTGAGTACATGATTTTCATATAACATATTTTTATTCCTTATTTTCCATCCTGAAAGTAATAATCAGTAAATCACATAGTGAATGCACACTATGTACTAAGGGTGCTCACTTTCACAAAACTGGGAAGGAAAATCCCCTTCATATCTAGAGCTGAAAGGGAGATAAAAAACAACCTTTATTATGCTACCTTTGGAGAAATGCTGAAGTTATTTATCCACAGAAGTATATGGTCATCCATTTTTTGGCATAGCAATATACAGTAAAAAGTTTCTAGATATCAGCTTCTCATTTCTAAATAAAGAAATATAAACTACGCTCTCATAGTTCAACCTACCAGGAATATCCTTTGATTCTAGAAACTCAAAGTTCATACATAACTTGCAAAGTAGAAGCAATATGAATCATTTCTAGGATCACATATTATAATATCACATATTCTTTCTTATTTTTATTATTTAATTTTTTTAAGGATGGAAAGAAGAACTAATATTAAATGTGGAGCTGGGCATAAAATAATAAAATCCAATTCATAATTTTATTAAGATATTTTCTAGTCAATTAAAGAGTCTTCACTGATTCTGAATTTAAAAAGAACAGGACATATTAAATGTGGATCCACATAAAACTCAAAGAGAAAAATTTGAGTCACCATTGAGAACCCCTAGAAAGAAGGAATTGAGTTCACCTAGATTTCCCAGTTAGCTTTTCCTCTGTACTTCATTCTTTTCTGCAGGCTGATCACTCATATTTCTCAGTATAAAGAATAGGAACAAAATTCAACAGTTCCTCAATTAGAGAGTCTTTGCCTTTGTTTAAAACTTCTTGAACAAAGGGCCGGTGAGATGGCTCAGCGGCGTAAGCGCCTGCCTTGCAAGCGCGAAGGCCCGAGTTCGACTCCCGGATCCCACATACGAAAAAGGGGCCGGTGATATCGCTCAGCGGCACGGGTGCCTGTTGGCGCGCGAGGTCCTGAGGTCGTCCCCCCGGTACCCACAAAAAAAAAAAAAAAAAAAAAAAAAAAAAAACTTCTTGAACAAAAGATCAAATATTTTTGAGAAGGAAAGAGACTCATTAATCCATCATGGATAAATGATTATCCAATAATAATGTTTATATTTTCAAAAAGCTGAGTTAGGTAAGCCATGCAGCTTCTGGTTAAATTACGTGGATGGATGAGGCAAAGAGATACATTCCAGAAAGGAAATATAAATATTTACTACGGTGTCCATGCGAGAAATCTTCCCTAATTTTTTTAAATACACACATAGTTTTCTATTTTGATAACTTCAATTTTTTATTACTGTGACCTAGATAATATTTATATCTTATTACACATTGCCTCATATTATTCTTTGTTGTACAGATACATAGCTTGTTTCCAAGCCTAACTACAAATGTTTTTGTAGAGTTGGGTCATATTTTTTTGCATGTTTCAGAAGTCCTGCATGGTACTGGCATGGTGCTTCATATGGAGTAACAACTTTAATAATAATTCTTTAAATCCAGTTCACTGTTTTCCGTGGGTAGTACATGTATGTGTGTAGGTCAATCAGTATTGTTTAGCTGTTTTTCTGCATCTAAATTTTGAATTTATGGATACGTTGGGTTAGTCACATCTGTAGAACCAATCATTCATATTTATGCAAGTTCTAACCCTTTTTAAATTATATTTATCCTTTAATTGAATTATCTGTATGTATACAAAGGTGAGAGGGATGGTATGGGGTCACAGTGCTTTGGGGAAAAAACTGATAAGAAACTGATAACAATTGACTGAAGCGTTTTGGCAAATAATATCCCCAAACCTCAAAGCAGAAGAATACTACTAAAAGTAAAGTTGACTAACACTCATCATATAATATTACATTCAAATTTTAAAAATAATTATTTGCAACCCAGGTAAAGATTTGTTTTAATTTTGATCAAGTTATCATTTAATTTAGAAGCAACCAGATCAAAACTTTCTAAATAAAATATTAGGCTGTAAGTGTTTTATAAGATTGCCTTCATCTGTGTATATATTAATCAATATAGTGGCTAAAAAATATATGTATTTTACTTAAAATGCTGTAGAAATGGACACAAAGCAACATTTTATTAAGAATTTTTCCAGCAGCCAGAATACTTTGTTTTCCTAAGAATCATTTATAGACATTTCATATTAATACTTTTAGCATATTTCTGTAAGAGAGAAGTACAGAAATTTTTAATTTTCCTGTTGGTATCGGGATCAGTATTATTGTTGGTTATAATCATTACAATATCATTATTCCTAGAAAATCTTTGTTTTTTGTTTGGTTGTGTGTGTGTGTGTGTGTGTGTGTGTGTGTGTGTGGTGCTGTGGATCAAACCCAGGGCCTTGTGCATGCAAGGCAAGAGCTCTACCACTGAGCCACATCCCCAGCCCCCTAGAGGATCTTTGAATACTAAACCTACTACACATTTTCTAAAATCATACCCTCTATAAAATGTCCCACCCATATTTTTGTGAGCTACCACTAATTGCTATGCATTTGATATTTAAAGACAGACATCATTCTGATTTACTTGTTTACATTCAATTAGTACATTCAATGTACTAATTTTAAAATTTAATTTTCTCTCTGTTCTTCAGGCAAACATTTTGGTATAGTGACCACAGAGATGTTGATAAATATAAGCTTTCTAAAGGGTCAGATTCTATTTTGGCAACCATCAAAATAATATATTTACTGTAACAAAAGAACAAGTTAAAAAGGACTGGGTTTGACATAAAGTTTTAGAGATGTTTCTGCTATCAACTGTAGTCTTTGCTTTTTTACAATAATTCATGACTAATTTCCTCCTGTGATTCTTTTTATTGGAAATCAGATGAGTGGGAGTTGGGAACTCAGGTCTAACCTACTTAAATCAGAGGGAGCATTAGCGCAAATATTCTTAAGTAAGCATTCATTGTCTAATCAAACGAAACTGGCTTACTCAATGTTCGGTAGCATGTCTTTTCAAATCCGGGCTCAGATTTTTGACTAATGTGGGCTGCTCACTCTGATCCCATTGGGGCTGCAGAAATCTCCTATTTCCTTTCATTTTCAGGTATGCAGCTGCGTTGTTAAGCCATGACTACGTTGCTGAATGAATCATTGATTTGGAAAATCTGAAGTGACCTTCAGCTTGTTCTCAAGCTCTTCCTCAACAAAGAAGAGTCAAAATCAGGAAAATATTTCAGAGTTTTTTCGGAAGGTATTTGTGGCAGGAAAAATGTTAGAGGCCTGTCTGTTACGTGCGTGTTGGTGTGTATGGGGGTTATTACATTTTGCATGAAGAAGTAACTTTCTTTGTATATTGATTATTGCTCCAAAGCCTTCTCTTACAGCACATAGACAAATATTTACCTTGACTTCAGCACTACATATATGCTTCACCATCACACATTCTTCACATTCTTACTGCCCCAGTACTGTAATAGTCATAATGAACAGCCAGTGTTATGAAAAGTTGTATAATTAGAAATCCTACTTTCATTAATTTTCTTTTACCTCACCCTTAGGATTTAGTTATGTTTATGGGGGGTGTTTTATAAACTATTTCAGAGATTTGCACAGCCCTGTGAAGAAACATAGCATTTATTCAACACTAACTTACTCTTCTCCATGAGTGTGGTCTAGTTAGGCATATCAATATTCAGTGAGCTACATAGATTATCCTGATGGAATAGCTTGATGAAGTTCATACTAAGTCGATAAAAGACCCAGGTATCACATCTACTGGGTCACTAATTGGCTTCACACCAGAAGTGCTCTGTACCAGCACAGTCAACTTAACCTCGCTCTCTTATCTCCTGAGCCCTTACCCTTAGGTGCTGAGTGTTTCATAAGATTCCCCCTAGCTGAAGCAGATATTTTTAAAAAATGGAATTGACATAAGGCATCAGCCCAAAGGTATAAATAATTGACAAATTTCAACCCTTCTAAAACTGAAAGAATTTACAGTTTACTATGCTTGAAGGTTTCTACTGTATTATGCATACAATTCAAGTTTCCTATAACTTGATCCATAAAGAGAGAAAATGTTACCTACATGACCTCCTAGGTCCTTCCTTGCCTAACAATCATGGAGTCTTTACAAACCTCCCACGGAATGTAGCTCTTTTATTATTAACTATTTTTGAGTTAAGGAAGCAGAGGCTCAGAAAGGTCTAGTAGCAGAGCAGAGCTCGGCCCTTCCACTTGTGGCTTTATTCTCATTGTGTATCCAAAAACCTCCCAGTCATTCTTCCCTGTGGAGAACAGATTGTTCATTACCTTCCAAAGCCAACCAGTGTTGGCGGATCTTGCTCCTGCCTCCGAGCTCTCTGGAAAATCACCTAGCTATCTTCTTATGATGAATCAGTTTTGCTCTTCTTCATCCCTTTCCTGATGTTCAGGTGGGCGAACACGATAACTGTAAAAGGAAAGCAATCTATATCGGGGCTAGACAGAGCTCTGTAAGCCAATCTTGAAGACTGAGTTAAGCTCCTCCTGTCCTTAATTGTAACCTCCGCACATGAAAAGCAACTTCTATTCCATCTTACCAACGTTTCGGTCAAAGATCAATTGCCATGGTAATTATGTCATATATCACAGGACGGGGAATCAGTGAGAGGGCAGGCCCTCTAAACTAATACATATCATTAGCATTTAAAGAACACGAAAAACAAATTGAGCATTAGTCCTCATGTAACTCTTTTCTAGAGCAAATAATTTTCCAAATTAAAATGAATAAATTAATGAAATTGCCACATGTCTGAGAATAAAGCAAGTAGGTAATGTCTTCAAGACCTTAGCACAGTTTAGCTGATTGTACGTCTCTGCCTCATCATTATAACATCTAATCAAAGGGAGCTTAAATACTTCAGTGAGCTCTCAAAATAAATTTGATCTCAGCGGCTCAGGTGTCATGGCTTCCTAGGGTTACTGACGAGGTGAAACATGTTTTTGTTTTAATCCCTGTCTCTGCTCAAAGAGGATTAATACCCATAATTCTCCTAGCTCCCATTTAATTGAGAAATGAAGTTTGAAGAGGCACCTCCTGGAACACTCCACTTTGAAGTATGACCTAGCCGCTGTATACACAATAAATCTTCTGCTCGCTTGTACACATTCTCCCTATTCCGATGAAGAAAAAATCAGTATTGTGTGTGTTCATCTGTATTCCAAAAACACACTATTGTTTTCTCTATTCCATCTTATAATTATCCTGAGGCAGTCATTTTCCAGAAGCTCAAACTCCATCCTGAAACTTCCTTTTACATTCTAGCATCCCAGTTCATACAAGTAGCCCTTCAGTTAAAAGCAATGCTACTCTTGTTTACCTGTTACATGATATGCGATTTTTTTTCCTTTTGCTTTTTACATATCAGTAAAGGAGAGAACGTTTGAAGGAAACGAAGAAGCCAGATTCTATTCCCAGAGTTTAATTCCTCAGCAGCTGGATAGACATTAGCAGAAAAGGGTCAAAATTCTGAATAGAAGCACTTCTTGTGACCTTGAACAGATCTAGTGGTACAGCTAATAAACGGCACTGGGAAGCACAGGGAGACTTAAATGTCAGTCTTGCTCTTCTTTTGCAAGTTGATGTGAGGTTTGAAGAAGGTAATACCAGTAAAGTGCCTACATTTGGCCATTCAGTGAGCTCCCACTAGTGCTATTACCGTTCTTACAATGAACTTACATGTTATTCCCATGCCATGCATCTTCAGAAGGATCCTACCGGACATACAAAGACTCAGTGTCTTCTCTTACTGGTCTCAGAAGTAACATGCCATTGTTTCAGACATGATGTATGGATCACACAGACCAGTCCTAAACCAAAAGTGAGATGACACCACTTATGGATATGAATACCAGCAGGTAGGGACCACCGGGGCCTTCTTGAAATGTCTACCATTGTTACTTAATGGCTGCTGGAACATTTATCCAAATACTCTGCCTAGCATTGTACTCTTTAAGAATCAGGAATGTATCATTGTTGTGGGTGAGGTCTAAGTGAATTACCCCAAAATCAATATTCATTTAAAATTTGATATATCTATTACAATATGGAAATACTTTTATGTGATGCTGCACTTGAGTTTCAAAGTAACCTTTGTAGATAGACAACAGAATAAAAAATACTTCACTGATTTCATAAACAAGGAAAGTGAAGAGCAGGAAGATTTAATGATTAACCCAAATCTTGATTAGATATCCTCCTAGAATTCTTGTGGCATTTCCTCTGCTCAATACTGTATGCTTACTAAATGCCTACCCGCTCATGTGGTGGCGAGTGTGTTAGCACTGAATCAAAAGCATGTGATTTTTGCCTTACAAGCATTTGATATAGTGCTTTCTAAACATCATTAAAATTTAGATATAAGTGCACTGTTTTTTTCACATGACTTGCCACACACAAACACACACATTTAGAGATATGCTAAATATGAGTAGAGAAAACTCATGTACACACATTCTTCTGTTTTTGGTTTCTTTTACAAATCACAAACTAAATTTCTTTCAGAAAATATCAGTAGTCATTGTGTTGCAGAGAAGTCTCTCCAATGAAAAAAATTATATATATATATATATATATATATATATATATAGAGAGAGAGAGAGAGAGAGAGAGAGAGAGAGAGAGAGAGAGACAGACAGACAGACAGACAGACAGACAGACAGACAGAGACAGAGAGGGAATGAATCTTTGTAGCTTTCCTACCTTTACTCTAAAATAAATGATAAAGGGTTGTAGGTTCAGCTGGAAGCAAATTTATCCTATTTGAGGAAGAATTTGCCAACTATTTCCATCTGAATTGGTAACCATTTCTATGAGAAGGAAGTGAATTGTAATGTAGAAGCCCAGAGTGGATTTGGAAAATCATTATACCTGTTCTGCCATAGGTTTGGTCTTTTACAAAACACTCAAGGAAGGAAAAGCCACTATTTCTCTTCTGCATTTCTTTTGCTGAATAGGACTAGGTTGAATAACCAGATCATATAAAGGATTCAGAGCAATTGTTCACTAAGAAATATGAGCCCATATTCTAACCAGTGAGATGGAAACTGACCTCCTTAGTGTCAAACTGGATGTCTTCCATTGGCAGATTTGTAATGGAGTGGTTGGGAGAGCAGATAGATATTTTAAACGACAAGAACTTCCATAAATGTCACTCTACCCACATCTTTCACCAAGTGTCTATTAGGATACCTCACTCCTAACTTCTGCAGAGACTGATGGCTAATGCTGAAGGATTGCTCAGGTACTTCCAGGGTTCAATACAGGCCAGCCTTCTGTTGTGGTTTGTATCTAGATGGTCCCCCAAAGTTTCATGAGATCAGAGGTGGGGTTTTGAGGAGGAGATTGGATCCTGGGGAGGGGTGATTAGTCCACTGATGAGTTTATAGCTAAATGTGATGTTAGGAGGTGAAGCCTGGTTGGAAGAGATGGGTCACTGGGGCATGGCCTGGAAGGGCATATGTTCCTACCGCCTTTCTTGATCTCTCTGCACTTGTCCCGCATGCCATAAGTATCCCTTCTCTGCCATTCTCCTTTGCTATGCCACCCTACCTTGGCATAGCAGACTACCTTGGCATAGCATTGTAGACTAAAACCTCTACATTATATGAGCTAAAATAAACCTTTCTTCTTTTAATTTGTGAGTGTCAGGTATTGTGTCTCAGTGACAAAAAAAGTAACATTTCTTTATATACCTTCTTTATCCATTTCCACACACCTTGTTATGTATCATACTGCTTTTATTGATAAAGAAAAGGAAATTTGAAATTGCTTGACTAAAAAAAATGGTTGCAGAGCTAAAACGAAGTGATACTGGCATTGATCCCTCCTTCAGTAAAATCTATTGCTTCATCTGCATGTACAGCCTGCAGGAGATTTTTCTATTTTTGGTACTTGGAACTCTTGAGTGCCTCATATTTAATGAATATAATCTTTGAGGAATAACAGCCTAGTTGCTTCTTGTGTACACGTACTTCACTGATGATCTAAAAAGATACTGACCCACCACATTTTGCATGCAGCTTTCCTTTCCTTATACTTACTGAAAGGTGGCACAGTGGTCTCAGTGGAAACACGATTGGGAATAAGGTGGAAGGACACATTAGATATTGTGTGCACTCTTTTTTTGTGCTCCTAGAAATCAGTGAAGTGGGTAACATAGTTGACTGAGGGCTAGAGTTATGCACTTCATCCATCCATCCATCCACTCATTCATTCAGCCAACGTAGTTCATACCCACTATATGGTATTCTTGTCTTCGGAGTTGGAAACACACAGTAAACATATTCTTCTTATTCACTGTGCTCATAGAAGGGTCATCTTGACCTTTAGGAACTTAAAATTGAGTACAGGAACATTCAGTGCTTCAAAATGGAATCAAACACGTGCACCAGTGTGAATGAAGGAAATAATTATATATATTTATTTACATTGCATTAGGAGTAAGCCTATATTCTCTCATGGAGTTGAGTAATCTAGAAATCCCTCCTATAGAACATGTTGAAATTAAGAATTCAAATTTAATGGTTAAATTACGTTTCCCTTAAACTGAGCATTATGTGTTAGGATTTACCTATGCTGTTGAGGGATTATGAATGCCAGGCTTTTTTTCTTTCATGTTTTAGACTGTAGCTGAATGGTAAAGAAAATACATGAGTGATCAAAGATTTCTGGCAATCTGTCTTAGAAGAAAAAGAGAGAAAACCATGTATTCCACTTATTAGAAGAATGTCATAGAAGGTATTAAATAATTTTGAATTGCTCAGCTTTCTGACTAACTCCTTTGACAAATCCAAGAGTTTGAATTTAAAAGTATAAGAAATATGTCCTCATCACTTACAGAACTTGGTTTCTGGATAGCATATGGATAGTTTTTCCATCAGGTGAAGGATCATAAAACCAATCCCTATGCATAAAATTCTGTGGGGAATGTAATGGTGAGCTTCCAACAGGGGAAGGAACATGAAAACAACAGCAATTATATCTAGCTCAGTAGAAGTAGTTCTCAAAGGAAGTAGTATGTATAGGATGGGAAACTAGGGAAGAGAGGACAATTTCCACTTGTTATGAGCTTCATTTCAGAGGAGGCTGCACTTGCACTAAGCTCCAATGGGTGAATAGGGTTTTACACTACAGAAAGTAGGCAGATACAATGGGTAACAGAATAGCCAGAACCGGTAAGAACTCTGGCTATGGTTTTCTATAATTATGCCCTGTCTGGGAGAATAGTAACACTGATTCTCTGGGTCATTTGTTAGTATCTTCACTAGATCATTTGTTTAGTTTTAAACACATTTTGTCGTGCAAAAGACTTCCACCCAATTTTGAGAGCCACTGAAATAATAGTATATTTCATAAAGTTATATTCTACAGTTTCAATTACAGAGTTAAAACTGAGACCCATTTCTCTTATCACAATGTAATATTATGTTACTTTATTGTCAAATTTTCATATTTCCTAAAAAGCCCTTCCTCTCATGATGACATTTCAAAACAGCCTTCATAAAATTAGGATGATTCTAGAAAGCTTGAAAACAGAGAGTAGTTATTCCCATGATATATGATCTTCCCAGACCTCTACCTCATAAACTCCGAACTTCCTTTCAAGTCATATAGAGAGGCCGATTTTTCCTTCCTTGTATACAACGTTCATTTCTTTCTCACTCTCTGGGCTATTATTTATTATTTAACTTGGTTACTGTATTATTTAAAGAAAAGAGCAGTTTGCAATATTGCCTGTATGGGAGATGCTATACTGGTAAAGTGATATTGATTGCATTGTAGCTATTAACTACAGTTCTGAAAACAAGGAAGGAGTGTGAGACAGAGAATCAGGGTGAGAATTACATTCAGCTTCCTACAAACTAGAGAGGAAATAATAATGTTAGCTAAACACATTTCAAATAATGACAAACTTTAGAATTTCCTTTTCAAGGACCATAGAGTCTGCTTGAAAGGTGAACTCATAGGAATGAAAATAGCCCTCAAGGAGCAAAGAATTTGTGGTACCTTTAGAGACTATAAAAAGAATGGCCAAGCTTTTATAATTTAACACTATTCCACATTTTCTAAAGTAACTACCAACTCCTTCACAAAAACACATTATCTAGTTAGACTACTTATCCAAGAATTCCCTAGGAATCTTTTTCTGGCTCTTGTCGGTGATATGATCTTTGCTGAAAAGTGTAGATTGAAGAAAGAATGAGTTTACATATAATTCTATCCCTTTTTTTTTTTCTTTTCCTTTGTGACATATGTAGATCTCTTTGTTCTGGCTACAAATGTAGAATTTGGTAGAATAATAATACTAATGCGAACTCACCAAAAACATCTATAGATTGGTTCTCACAAAGAGCAGTATAGATAAATAAATCTGTGAGAATTGGACATGTAAAGAACCTGGTGGAGAAAATGCAGTCAATAAAGCAAGAAATGGAAGAATACTTTTTTTTTCTTTAAATGAAAGTGGGAGAGGAAAAAGCAGATGTCAAAAGCTTAGTATGAAGCCAAGGCATAGGGACAATGAAACCCAGAGTAAGGAACAGAGGTCAAAAGATTAAGTGGGAGGTTATTTCTGGAAAAAAAGAAATCGAGAAGAGGGGTAATTTGTCACTGACATTTAATTGGCCTGCATGGTGAGATGCATGGGAGAGACACCAATATTTAAAACGCTATAGACAAGGAAGACAGAATTAATCAATCAGATTTCCAGCCAAACTCATCCTTCTGTTAAGTGTTGTGGCAACAGAAAATATATGCTTTCTTAAAGGAAGTTAGAAGACCAATGTAGCACATAAATCAATTAGAAAATACTGTTTCACAGCACATAATATTGGTTTCTATAGTGACTCTAAAACACCTTGCTCATGGTGATTGATCAGTAAATACTTGCTAAATGAATATCAGAGCTGCTTGCACTTTCTAGATTCTATAGGATCTAAAAATGGAGAGGAGGAGAAATTTAACGAGGGATGAATAAAAAGGAAGATCTAAAAGTGTTACACATTTGAGGGTAAAGAACAGGGTCAGTTAAAAAACAGTGTTATACATAAGGTTAATAAGAAGACATGTGTAAAATATTGTCCTCATTTACTACACCATTTTTCAGACGCAGAACCAAAATTCTAGAGTCAAAAACCCAACTCTATAATCACATTCATTATTATTTCATTCAAAAAAATTGCGAGAAATTGGTTCCTCTTTCTTCAAGTAATCCCCCATTGGCACATGTGTCTGGTATTCATTAATGAGTGCTGAATTAATGTCCTTTCTTACTTGCCCATGTACACATGGATGAGAACAAAATCTTACCCCCTTGAAACCAGGCAGGACAGAGCTAAAGGATGACCTTGAACAAGCTGTTTTTTGGACTTCATCTCTGTACCTCGTAAAAAGAAAGGATAAGTGTCCTTTACAGTTGCTATATCTGAAGCAAAACCTAACTCTGCCTCATAGTATTGTTGTTACTTAAATGATATTTAGCTGAAGATATGCACACATTATGGTCAGAACATCTCATTTCAGAACAAATTAATTGTTTTGCTAATTTGCACTGATACAATTGGAATAATAAACACAATGATAACAACAATGTAGCTAATTAACATGATGATCATTTAATTTTACTTTTGATAATGCATATGTTTTTATTCAGACTAATACAAAGTAAATTATAAGCAACTGGTTTTAAATACCCTCTCATTTGAAGCAGCTGCTCAGTGAAGGAGAACCACAGAAATGTGAACTCTTCCTGCTGCTGCCGGTTGTGGAAAGAGGCAGACTCCCAACCCTGAAGACGTTTCTGCTCTGATCATTGCAAAGATCAAACTGCAAAACAACGAATGAGGGATTTTTCCATTGGTATTTGCCTATAAAAACACTCAATAATAATATGTTCCATCCATGAGAGATCTTTAAAATCTGTTAACGATACTGCCTTTTTGTTTTTTGGAAATTGATTTATGCACTCTTTGATATGCTATGCTCTTGTAGTATGAAATTTTTTAAAGTCCCATAGTTTTTGTTATGAGTCTCATGTTCTAAGAGCAGTGATACAGAGGGTCCCTATATAAGAACTCAGGGGAATTAACCGTATCAAGTATTGAGGAACATTCTCTACATCACATTATATTTAACCTAAACTATATGTAAATGAAACATGGACAAACCTGGTAGGGGCATGATTTTTAAAATACTGTAAATCTTAAAGGTGATGAATGGGGTATAGATTTGCAACAGCAAGCAGAAACACCAAAACGACACCCAGGGTTTGGAGGCAGATTTATTTATGTCAACGGACACTGATCAGGATCACTCCCAGAATATCAGGATCTCTGTTGGTCTAGGACTTACATAAGTTAAGCAAGCAGGAAGGACTGAGGCAGAATGGCTCGTCAGTTGGGGATTGGTTTACACAATGTGCATCATAGTGACCAGCTATGCATCACAGTGACCAGCCGTTTCTAAGAGACAGAAGCAACCAGAACTGGAACACTTCTGGAACTATTACCTGGGCAACTAAGAAACTGAAATACACTGGCTGGAGGAGGGGTGCATTTTCTGCTACAGATCGTTAGGGTGAGAATAAAAGCATAGAGGATGGAATGCTATCCTTATTGCTTTGGGGGACATAAGAACCCCTATGTAACCATAGGATAAAGTGTATTTGGCTACAAGAGAGTAGAAAAGATGAGAATGATAAGCTAGATCATGTAAGGTAAATGTGTTAATGCCATCTTATACGGAGACCTCTGATACAAAGGGCGGGGGATAGAATTAAAACCCATGTGCCAAAGGGGGCAGAAAGCAAAATTAAAACTCTATATTTTAGAAGAAAAATATGTTGGTATCATAATGAAAACTTGGAAAAGAGAGAGACTAGGGGTAGGAGATTGTTGATGTACCCCATAAAATGAGGACCTGTGAGCCAAGATAGTAAAAATGAAACAGTAGATGAGAAAGTGAAACGAGAAATGTTTCAGAGAAAAATACGACTCCACAACTCTCCGTGCTAGAAGCTGCTGTTGTAGTACAGTATAGACCCTTCCCTACGCTGTGTCATGTTCAGTTACCTACATCTTGGAGTGTTCAGGGCAGCCTAGCAAATGGATTAGCTTCTACAACATCAGGAAGATAATTTTTAAAATAGTATAGAAAAAGATTTTTAATGTCCAGAGTTGGATTTTTTCCCATTAAACATCTTAAAGATTTAGTTCTTCATTATTTTTCATAAATATGAACAGTATATTTCTCCGTTTTGGACTTGCCAATTCTTTCCCTAAAAGGAGACTAGCAAAAGATAGTCTGTTCACAAAGTCTTACTCAAATGAGGTGAAAGAGGAGTGTAGTTCCCCCAGTTCACCACCTTAATTATTTTTAGGTAATTATGGTATACAGTGTTCAATAAAAATGTCTTCAAACTGATACCTAAGAAGGTGCTTATGAAGATATGCCAGGGAGATCTGATTAGCTCACTTCTTCATTTTATAACCTTTAACTAACTAACTTCAAGACTTATCATAAAGCTGACAGGTGTTGTTGTGCATGCCTGTAATCCCAGCGTTTGGGAGGCTGAAACAGGAGGATTGCCACAAGTTTGAGGCCAGCCTGAGGTACATAGTGAGTTCAAGGGCAGCATGAACTACACAGCAAGACTCTGTCTCAAAATTAAAAAAAAAAAAAAAAAAAAAGACATCATAAAGCTACAGTATTCAAGACAGCATGGTATTGGGAAAGGAAAAGACAAACAGATCAATGAAACAGAACAGAGATCTAAGAAAATGGATGCACACAAATTTAGTTCACTGTTCTCTGACAAAAATGTGAAGGGACTTCAATGACAATGTGGCATTCTTTTTTAAAAGGTGGTTTAAACATCCATTTTTTTTTTTTTGTGGGTACCGGTGGTCAACCTCAGGACCTCGCATGCCAGCAGGCGCCCGTGCCACTGAGCGATATCACCGGCCCTCTTTTCGTATGTGGGTTCCGGGAGTCGAACTCGGGCCCTCGCACTTGCCAGGCAGGTGCTCACGCCGCTGAGCCATCTCACCAGCCCCCAAACATACATATTTTTTGAAAATGCATATATATATATTACATCTATAGCAAATGTTAAGAATCAGTCATAGGTTGAAACGAAAACTATGGAACAATAAAATGTCCAAAAGATAATGCAGGAAAAAATTTAGGTGACATTAGACTTGATAATTTTAGAGACAATACCACAAGTATGACTCATGAGAATACTGCCAAATTGAAAATTATTAAAACAAAAATCTTCTGCTCTGTGAAAAACATTGTTAAAAGAATAAAAGACAAGCCATGAGCTGAGAGAAAATGTTTCCAAATCATATATAAATAATTTTTTAAAAAATAATTTTTGCTGGGTATGGTGGTGTATACCTGTAATCCCAACACTTGAGAGGCTGAGACAGGAGGATTGCCATAAGTTCAAGGCCAGCCCCAACTATACAGTGAGTTCAAGGTGAACCTACATTACACAGCAAGACTCTATCTCAAAAAATAAAAATAAATTAAGTTTAATTGGCAAGAAAAATTTTGCATATATTTATAGTATATGACGTGATGTTTTGCAGTATGTTTATTGGGGAATGCCGAAATAAAGCTAACATATGCATTAAATTATATATTTATTTTTTATAGAAATACTTAAAATCAATTTTCAGCAATTTTTTGGTATATAGGATGTGGTTACCATGTTATTCAAGAAACGTTTAAGGGGCCAGTGAGATGACTCAGTGGCTTAAGCGCCTGCCCGGCAAGTGCAAGGGCCCAAGTTCGACTCCCGGAACCCACATACGAAAAAGGGGCCGGTGATATCGCTCAGCGGCACGGGCGCCTGCTGGCGCGCGAGGTCCTGAGGTCGACCCCCCGGTACCCACAAAAAAAAAAAGTTTAAAACAAATATGTGTGGCCAAAGACAGGAAGAGACAATTTAACAATGAGCATTTGTAGATGGTGAGTAAAATTATGAAAAGCTGCATGGTATAATATGCTACTAAGAGTTGCAAATTAAAACACAAATGAGATACTAGCATACAATGATTGCAATATCTCATCTCTAAAATACTGGAGAGGATTAAGCACAGTAGAACCTGTTGTTCATCGCTGATGGAAATACTAACGGTACAGCCACAGTGGAAAACAGCTTGGAAGTTTCTTAGGAAGATAAGGGGAATCTTAGGATACACAGCGGAAATTGCTCTAGGTACTTTCACAACTAATTTGAAATGCATAGCCATATGAAAACAGGCACTTGCCACGCAGTGACCCCCAAATTACTTTAATTTTAATTAACTTACAATTCTTCACCGGTCTTCTGAGTCCAACATTTTCTAGTTTATAATTCAGAGCCCTTTAGCCCCTAGGCACTCTTCCACTGAGCATCTACCTAAAAAATATGCATTTACATCGGATGTGCAGTGTACCCCAAATAACCAGCATTATTATGCATTTTTCTATGCAATATGCCCCTACAGAAAATCAACCAAATCCACCCATATGTTCTACATTTCTTTAGCTCACAATTAGCAGATATTGGAGTAAATGCTGCTTTCTGAATGGAAATTGCAAGAGTACACTTCAGGATTCCCCTGTCTCCTCTTTTTAAATGGGGGCATTTGTTTTAGAGAAAATTTCGCTGCTCCTGCTCAGTTAATTCAAGGTATTATTGTGATTGTAGAAAATCCATATTAGCTATAAGGCAAAACTACTGAGGATAATGAAGACACCTATTTTGGGTAAGGTTAGATTAAGCTGGGTTTCATGTATACCTTAAATTAAACCATTATGCATTGGTACTGAAATATTTAAAATTTAGGATGTATTAGCCCCAGTCAAAATATCCTTTTATTCCTGAACTCTATGTATGCTTGGATTTATTAATACTATTCTCAAGGCGATCAGTATTTCTATCCTTCTATTACTGAAGTGACATTATAAGGTGAGAAGGATGTGGAATTTTTTTTGCTTCTGTTTATGTACAAGACACCTGAGGGACTACATGCACTAACAATTGTCTCTAGTGTACCTTTTCATATGGGGTAGGTGTAATGTAGATTCTTAGTAAATACTTGCACAAATTAATAAAACTGTGATTATAGAGATTAAAATATAAGTTACACAGGAGTGGTGAAAAGGGTCTGAAAGCTCTGCAACATTCCATCTTCATGTATGATGATGATCTTTAAAATACCTGTATTATATCAAGTGGAACAGTAAATAGATATTTCCTGAAGGATACAGCTAGTTAGACAAGAGTAGAAGCAACGGAGAAAGAAAAAAGAGAAAAGCAGGAAATAATTTGCAGAGTTAGGAGCTGCTAAAAGTGTAAAATGCTTTAAACAAAAAGCACTGGGATCATCCACTATCTGTTACAGTCCAAAATCTTTCAGAGGGATCAGGCATGCAGAGTACATTTATCAATTTCATTTGGTAAAGCTGATTGAAACTCTTGACTTAAAAGTGTGGCCATATTAGTTTCCTAATATGCTCTCCTAGCACTTTCAAACTTGATACCCTGTCTACTGTAGACAGAGCTGCTTCATTAAAGACTACCTGAGCAGGAACCAGCCTCAAGAAGTTGGTAGCATGATGAAACACCGAACAGAAAAGGAACCAAGAGGACACTCAGAGGTGTTAAACCAAGCAATTTTAGATCGTTCTCCTGCATTCTCAAATTACGTGACCCTTTCAAATCCTATGGAGAAGAGTAAGTGATGGTAGAGTGTAGGAATTAGTGTGTAAAACACACGAACATCTGGTTAAAATTAAAGATGTTGATGATATTAGTTCTTGGCTAGGATTATAGGTTTAGCATTTCTAATGAGTTACCTAAAAATTCCTACACTGCTGCTCTGTGGGATAGTTAGGACAGAGAACTCAGGTTACTGACTGTGTAAATCTTCTGCTATTAAAAGCAAGGTCTGCAATTCTAACTACAATATCTTGATTAAAAGGGAAATTCTGGTTCTCTGATTTCTTGCAGAGTTCAAGAGCAAGGACAGTTATATTTCGCACAGCACAGCTGGCTAATCTCACAAAAACCAGCAATTGCTGAAATCTTGATAAATGTGGCCCAATATAACCATAAGAAGATAATTCAATTAAACAGTCATAAAGCATCCAGGTTTGGAACTGTTGATTCTCATGCTTTTCATATATTCTCCCTTCTGGCTCTAAAGGGTTTAAATATTTTTAAATTAGCTCATTCTGCCCCCAGAGTGTTCATTTCTTCATTCGTTTTATTTGATCACATTAGTTTATAAGCTGCATCATGTATTTTTGGAATGTGTTTGGGGACATAAATACAATAATGAAATTAACACTTCCTCCTCCAAAACTTGAGCTTCATGTGGACTATGCTTATCTATCATCTTTACTTTCTCCATTGCATTTCTTTGTACATAACAGACACTTAGTAAATATTCCATGATTGATGCTTATATTTGGATATTTTCATTACGTGTGAGGGTCTGAAATATCAGCGTTGTCAAATCTATTTCTTCTTTCCTTAGAAACTACTCAATTCCTTCCTATTCACAATACTATTAAGTATCTCAAGTTTATGTTTTTAGATTGGAGGTGGATATTTCCCATTCTGGGGAGATAGGTGTAAGGCCCCAACATTTGTGAACTTAATTAAAATACAAAGGATGCTTAATTAGTGTAATAAATGCAATTAGAAATGTCTGTAATGAGGAAACTGCTGCTCAATTTTTAGAGCCATGGAGAGGAGATGGCCAGATGGGTTAATTAATCAGTGCTAACTCTCATTTGATAAACACTTTGAGCTTCTCCAGTACAGTGAGACTATACAAACACAATACATTGTTGTCATTTTGACTAGATAGAACATCTTGGCGACCCCACTTTTTGAGGCCCTGCCTTTAGGCAAAATTTTCATTTTCAAAGCTGTCCTTTGATATCTCTTGCTTCAGCTCTCTTGCTTCTATTCCTTAATAATATTTTAAATTCTACTGCACCTGAAGAAGGTGTGTTTTCAAAATTTTAAGATATCTGTTTCCATGTTGCCTAATGCACTCTTATTTCTTTTGTGAAAGGAACCTATATCTCTGCCAGTCTTGTTAACTTACTCTTTGGGTGCCAACATTGTGTTGTCGGTAGAAAAAGTTCCCAGTCTCCACATCATGAAATTACAGCGTAATTTCTACCAGTCAGTGATCTGTGAGCAACTACCCTGTATCATTTGTGAAAGAAGTTTCTGTTACTTCTCATGACTTTTTAATTTTAAAAATGTAAAAAAAAAAAAAAGAAGTTGAGCATCTTTTCCATGACTAATGTAACATATTTTTTATTGGGTCAAATTTCTGTTTCGGGAGTAAAAATACAAAGCAACTTGTACCTAAGATTTAAATGATTAGAATAGTTAACTCTATTCTGCAAAGGTACAGGCGAGCAGCAAACTCTTCACTTATGTATGAACATTGAAAATATCCTGGTGAAATTGGATGGCCAAAGAAAACAAAAGTCTATGGCTACCTTTGCTCTTTGTCAGGGCTTTACACAAAAGTACTGATGGTGCTATAATAGAGAATCAGTATGCCAAAACGTTACAAGAGTCCGAAGCTTCTAACTCCCTGAAACTCTCCTTGAGGTATTATACGCTTGGACAGCTGCAAGAACAACAGATAGCTGTGTAATTATGCAAACCATGTCAGCCTCCCTCACTTCCTTCTCGCCTCTATGCAGCCGAGTAATGAAGTGCCTCTTGATGCACAATCACAGCGCACTGACAAACTATCGTGGGGTATGAGAATGACACAGAGAAACCCAAGCTCTGTGACAATGCTTGCAAGAGCAGTTCTTCTCTGTCAGAGAGTTCAGGTCCCAGCCATCTCCAGGCTATCATCTTTTGCTCAGAGAAGTTGGTATTTGCGGAACTACAATTCTGAGGGCCTCCTAAGTTATCCTATACAAAGCAAAAGTTGTTATCTACAAGAATGATTTCCTTTTCCTTGTATTTGTTTTCTTTAGAAAATGAATATTTAGAAAAAAACATACTTCCCTGCTTATTTCCATCACTATATAATGAACATGAGCCTGCTAAGAAATTAGATGTTTTTATATTTTGTTTTTTGTGTTCTCATGTACAGATTAAAATAGATAATGTTGTAAACTCCTATAAATAAAATGTGGAATTCTCCCGCAGATATCATGACGTGTAAGAATCCTCACTATAATTTATGAGTCTGCCTAGGAGCATTACTATTAATTGATCAGGAGCATTACTACTATTAATACTATTAATTAATTACTACTAACTAATTGTCTATTAATACATTCATAACTCTTCTAGTTACTACAGGTAACATTTAAAAGCATAAGGCATGGTCTTTGACCCTGTACTTCACTTTAATCCAGTTAGGGAAAGAAAATTTGTATAAAAAATGAAGAATTATGGAATATCATAAAATTTAATTTCAAGTGGAAAATTCAGACCAGAAATACGTTGGGACATGAAATCTGGGAACAAGATTACTATTGCAAAGGACAAAAGAGGCACAATTCCTTCAGCAATAGTAGACAATAAAGGAGGGCAGTTCTACACAACAGTATGTGTGAAAAATCAAGAAGTCAAAAATACTGAACTCTTATTTACAAAAAGAGTTTCCAAAGATTTTCTCATTGGTAGCAATTTGATAAGCACTAATATTTTGTAGCTGCAATGAAATTGAGTATTAAAGGGGGAGATATAGGAAGTAAAAGTTATAGTCAAAGACTTTAAAACCTGTGTTTTAATTTTTAGAGAAGAATGAGACGTGAAGTAGTCAATGTTTTTAAGAAAATATAATAAAGCTAGTTGTAAAATCACATGGCCTAAACTCTAACTTTCAGGAGAACTCACAGGAAATAAATATTCCTGAAAACTGTAACAGTCTAGCAGGGTATCATGAAAATGATATGTCTTCACTTACATTTTGAATGTTAGCTAACATTTGAATTTTAGGAAGAGTGGGATAATTGGCAGATAAAAGGCAAGCACAAAGTAAGCCATGCTGTTGGTATTTCATAAAGCATCTTTGTGGGACAGTGAATAACTATCCAATTACAGACAAGATGCAATAGATAATAGAGACCTAGTGAAGTTTATAGAGTTAAGTGATGAAAAGTGCTGTTTTAAATAGATTAATAAAGGGGAGCCACCCATGCTTTCACTTTTTAGATGCTAATGAGGCTATGGAAATACAGCTGTATGAAACTGCATCTCCATATACAGATTGAAACATGTATTGATGATGTAATTAATATATTTTCAACATATGTGTTTAAAATATGTATAAAAATTGTATGATAAAATACAGTTAATAAGTATCTTATAATTGTATGAATTCTATATTTTTCAACTAACAAATGTGGTTAATACCCAATACAGGAAGATGCATTACTTTCTTTAAAAAGATAACAACTTACATAGAATTTTATTTTTCAGTTATCAAATAAAGTACACATAACAGGTATTATTTTTTTATTATTAATTTACTGAATGAGGCTAATTTAAGTATGTCCATTCAAATTGTTGTATTTATGTTTTCTTGTTAAAATGTCTTTTTCATTTAGAATCCATTCCTAACTAGTAAAGTTTTAAGATATGTTCACATCTCTCATTCATGCTAAGGCCTCCTTACTCTATTTCACCCATAGAATCAAATGATATTTTTTTCTGTCAAATAGCATATTAGTACAATAAATTTCTAAGTACCAAGAAAACAAAGACAAAGCTGAGGACTTAGGTGAGAATAACACATTTTGAACCCAAATAAACTTAGATTTTCATCAACTACAAATGATCAGCTTTCTAAGTACAATTATTTAATCCTTCCAAAAATACTACCTATTGAAAACAAGATTTGATGAGCTAGAGAGAATAGGAGTGACATAGTGAAACAATAGAAATTCACCAAGAAGTTTTATTATATTCAAATAATAAAAATATCAACTTGTTTCTCAACTTTTCTACTTACTCCAGTTACATAGTAATTTACCCCCATAATTTCTTTCTGTGATATTAATACTTCTTTCTTAGTTTTTCAGGTCATGAAGATTTCTGGTGGACATGCCCTTGATACTTGAAGATGTAATAACTTAAATGCTAAACTAAATGTTTTAAGCTTAATTTGCACTTTAATCACATTTTGCAAGCTTTTCAGTCTGAGCTACTTGAGCAGGAAAACATTATTTCAGCAATTATGGGTAGCTCAATCCTTGGAAAGTTCAGATAGAGCCCTCTCTTCAGGAGTGGACATGGTGTCTGAAGTTGTGGAACATTCTATCTGATAATATTGATTTTGCATGCCTGAGGCCTTGGATCTAGGTGACCAATTTGACTCTGTAAGTATATGCTCAAAATATGATTTTTGGTAAATGCTTATTTTCCCAGTGAAGAGGAAAGAGGCTGGAGTCTGAACAGCTGAGATCAGATGTGTGGGAGCTACATGCCTAAGTGACAGAATATCAACACAATCCATGGAGAGAAAGAGGTGGGTTAGCTTTACCTAGAGAGTTAGCTTATTTTCCCCCTGTGCTTTGGCTTTGTGATTTTCCTTTTGCTGATTTTCATCTGTTTCCATTCACTGAAATGTATCTTAAACATGAATATAACAACTTTTTTGAAGTCCGTAAGTCATTTCAGAGCATCATTAAGTCAGAAAGTGTCTCAGGGATTCGCAGTATATTACTTGGTTCTCAACAAAGATTTCCTTGATTTCTTCCTTACCACTTCTCTTCTGCTCTGAAATTAACCCTCATCATCAGGAACAAAAACAATTAAAGAACTCACAGAAACATAACTTGGGTTATTTCTTATTGTTTTACATAGTATTGATTTCTCAGTTAAACTAATTGCTTATTTTGGCACAAAGCCTGTGACTGCTTGTTCCTTCTAAAGCCTTGCAATGTTTTTATTTTATTTTATTTTATTTTATTTTATTTTTTTTTTTGTGGGTACCGGGGGGTCGACCTCAGGACCTCGCGCACCAGCAGGCGCCCGTGCCGCTGAGCGATATCACCGGTCCCTTTTTCGTATGTGGGTTCCGGGTTGCAATGTTTTTATAATGCTATTCAACACTGACTCATCTCTCAGTCCATGCTTTTACATTAAAGATTGGCAAAGAAACTAATGGAATTATTAGTGAGCTCGAAACATCTTTTAGTAATCAATGCAATCGTGTTGCACAGCCTATAAGAGCTGGTCAGAAGCACTCTGGGTCACTGCCTAAACACTGATAGGTCCTATTTTGGACAATTTGGATCTATACCCTGTACATATAAGCACCAAAATGTTTTTGGAATGAATATATAAGAAAGGTTCTATTAAATTTTATAAGAATTTTGGTTAATATGAAGACTCTAAGAAAGTAGACTTATAGAAATTCTAAATTAGAAGTTAATGTTTTAAGATGAAAGATTGTTTCAAGAATCTGAAAAAAATTCTAATGTTTATCTCAGCCATTCACTTTACTTTTTATGCATTGATGTCACACAAAATTCAGTTTTTTTTTGTTGTTTTTTTTTTTAATATGGTACAGCAAAGGTTTCTGCTACATTGGAAATAATTCCAGAATATTTTCAGTATTAAGCAAAAGCTTCACCCTCTGTGCATTTAGGAAAACTTCCTTCTTTTTCTCAAAGATGTTCCTCTGAAAAGAGAGTTACAGGCCATTGGAAGAAAATCAAACAGAAACTCAAAATGCAATCTAAGGAGATCCAAATATTACATTGACAATCTACTCTACTGGCTATTAAAATACATACTTGTGCTATGAAACATGATCAGTAGATTATTTAGGCTTCCAAGAATGATTTTTTTTAATTATTGAAGAAGAGTTTGTTAATTACTTGCAATTATTATTCCAGCATTTAAACAATTTGTCTCACTAGTTGTTAGGAAGTAGAGGTTGGTATGAGGTGTTGGGTGAAATTTACGGTCAAGAGAAAATGGTACAATGAAAGAGCATTGAATCAGAATATGGATGCAAAATGTTTAAATAAATCATGACTTCATAGGTTTTTTGCTAGAAATATGCATTCTTATGGGACAAATCTACTAGAAATCCAGGGATTGACTTAGGGAAATGTGGATCCTTTAGTTGAGGAAGGGAACTTGAAACCACAATGCATTTGGTCATTATTATCCAAATAAGTAGGATTTAACTTAAAAACTTATAAATGTTAAATTTAAATAGTCTAGAGGGAATATTGGAAAATATTTTGAATAGTTTGCTATCATTGTTAGCTTCTGCTTTGCGTGTTTCCTATCAGTATTCTCTCCTATTAGATTCAGTGAGAACTTGGAAGGAATTTGTCTGTGTACATCCCTTGGAGGCCAAAGTTATGGAAAATGAAAATTCCCATTTGTTGTGAAATTCAAGGGTGACTTCAAAAATGTCATACATATGTATATGCAAAGTGATTCTACTTCTGCTCTCTTCAAGGCATGTAACTTCCTTCCATCTGAGATGGTTCTGTGACTGGCTTAGGCAATTAAAATTGAGTGAAATAATGTAACATGATTTCTAAGCTTAAGACTCAAAACCATGAGCCTTCCTTTTCCTCCTCTTGAAACCTCACTGTGCTATGATATAAAGAAATGTGTCCTAGCTTTCTGGAGAATCAGACATTGTAGAACCAAGTATTCTACAACCTGTCACCTCAAGCTGAGCTGCCACTAAATTTCAGCCATAAAAATGACCCTAGAATAGTCCAAAACAAACAAACAAACAAAAAACCAAAAAACAAACCCAGCTGAATTCAGACTAAACTGTCAAGTTATAGTGATAAAGTTAAATGTTGTTCGAAGTCACCCAATTTTGTGGTGATTTTTGATGCAGCTGATGATAATCAACTCATTCTAGCATATGCGCATGTCAGTAGACACACTGTGGAGCTCGGTATCTGGGTTTTTTCAAGGCTACTATAGACATCACGCAGAGTGACATTTTTGTGGCTTTACACTCGTCTCTTGGGAAGTATGCAATCAAAATCAGGGGATATTTTATCCTAACTGTTCACCCCCTTAATTAGACAGACAATCACATAATTACATATACCTTAAGCAATCAAACCCAGGAGACACCCTGGAATATCCCCTTGAGTAAATGCTTGGCAAAAGCCTTTTTGAGAAGGAATTAAGAAGAGAATAAGCCTATCATTATGTTCTTATTATTTGTCATTTTGTTAATATGTATGTGTGTCTGCATGCATCTGTCTATCCATCATCATCTTTCATCTCCAGTCAAAGAAAACTGGTCTAATACTTGACTATTGTCTATGTTTATCACAAACAGAGCACCAATCCGTGTAGTATGACGAATGTTTTAAAGTATTACACTCAGACATAAGCATTATCTATGGTGCTGATGGGAAAAATTGGGAACGGCTACACCATCACATTCTTGAAAAATTTACAAATTTCTTGTTCAACAGAATTCTGAAGACTGTAGCGCAGCTTGTTACCATCAGGCTCAAGACTCTTGTCATCAGTCACTTTACAAATTTCTTGACAGCATTCACTTTAATTACAATTAAGAATAATCTTCACGAATACATCTTCACTGTTTTCAAAATACTTCTTCATTAAAAAGGTATCCCCTCAGTAATAATTTTTATATTTTCTCCTCTGTTATTGTGTCCACACAAAAAGAGCAGAGGGACATTTAAATAGATGGAAAATGAGGGAGAAAAATAACAGATATTTTACATATTAATACATGATTAATGTTAACTTGTTCTCAACTACATGGCCGTTCTTTATATTCTATTCTTTAAAAGGTCCTACAATGTATATCTAGTTGTCCAATTAATCTCAAATGCATAGAGATATATTTAGAGAAATACATGTATGTACTTAGAGAAATATTGTATGTAGAGAAAAACTTAAGGAAAAGGGAATGGACATTCTAGATAGATAAAATATATAACCTAGAAGAGAGTTTCACTGCATGAAAAAAAATGAATTAATGTGTCCTCAACAAGTCAAAGATCACAGGAAACACATCTGCCTTGTTGACCAGTTATTTTGTGTATTTGATTTGCAATACAGAGAGTTAGGCCAATGACTGACACAGATAATTTTATTTTTATATCTATCTATTCAGTTTCTTCTTCTCTCACACTTCACTCCTAGGCTTTTTATTTTGTTCTCAATTCATATTGTAACTTGTTGTGGAATTCTTTATATTGTTACTCTTCCTTCACACCAATATTTTATGATATTTTTCATGATCATAAAGAAAACATTATCTTACAAGATCATGGACAAAAGATTAATATTAATAAACATAATGTATACATGTGAAAAACATGTGGATACTGTAATTTTTAGAGTATAGATTTCCAGAAATAACAATTAGACTCAGATGTTCCACATTATAACATGTATTTAGTAATTATTTCATCTATTTTTTTCTGTAAAAATAAAGGAATTAAGGTAGTCTATTATAGCTGCCAAATTCTCTGCCTATGTCTTTTTTCCTATGAATTTGGAAATACTGTTAGTTTGATGCATACACATTTATAACTAAGACTTACTGATGCGTTAATCAATCCTTTATCATTATGAAGTGTCTGTTATTTTTCTATTATAATATTATTTTGTCTTGAAGTCTATTTTATCTTATGTTAATATATCTATTCCCCACTTATGTTTACTGTTTACTCTTTCATGTCATAGCAACACAATTATTTGTATGGCTGAATTTTCGTCTATAGCTGTACTATTTATTTTCTACTTATTCCCTTTGTCTTGTTTGTTTCTTAAATTGACTTTAGTTTTTCATTATCATGAACCCTCTTCCTGTTTTCCATTGAAATACACATTTTTCAGAACTGTATTTTATTCATAAACTTTTAAATATAACTCTTTGCAGTGTTTGGAAGTATTGCATTAGATATTACACTATGAATGTTTAACTTTTCACATTTTTCATTAATACTATAACAATTCAACTGAAATACACAAACATTGAGCTAATTTAGCTCTTATACTCTACACTCACACACACACGCACACAGACACACACACTCCATAACAGTCTTTTTGATTTTAAATAAAGAGTAAACAATAATTTTTAAAATATATTAACTCAGTTAGTAACTATACTTCCTTTCATGGTAGAGATTTGAGATTCCCTCCTGTAATATTTCTCCTTCAGCTGGAGATCTTTGGATAACGTAACATGTAGTTCAGCTTTTCTTGCAATGAATCCTCAGAGTTTCTTCTTATTGGGAAGTGTCTTAATTTAATTTTACTTCTGAAATAATATTTTTACAAAATAAAAAATTCAGATTGGCAGAATTTTTTTCTGTACTTTAAAAACTCCATTTCACTCACCCTGTTGGTTTGCATAAAGTGTTCACAGTCATTTATCTCTATGGAATGTGTTGTCTTCTCTGATTGCTTTATTTTTTTTTCTTTTCAGTTCCTATCGTTTTTATTATAATAGGTATAAATAGTTTTTTATATTTATTATTCTTGTGTTTAAGCTTCAACCATCAAAACATTTTTGCCTTTTTCCCAAATTGATAGTTTGACTAATATCCTCCTCTTTGTCACAGTTATCTTCAAGGGATAAAACTAACCATGTGTAGAATTTTAACATTTTCTCCATAGTTCTTAGAATTTTATTTTTTTTCTCTATTTTCTTAGTTTATCATATTGGATAATTTCTACAAGACTGCCTTGATAGTCATTGTTCTATTTTTTTGTAATTGCCATTCCGATAATAACCTTAAGTGGTGATATTTTTATTTCAGATACTATATTTTGTAGTTTTAAAGTTTTCACTTTTTATATATATTGCCCATTTTCTCCTGTTGTTTCCTACTTTTTAATTCATTACAAGCATATTTTCTTATAGTTCTTTGGATATAATTTAGCGATTATGAGGGGCTTCAAGTCTTCATAGTTGTTAATTGCATCAGTCTAGGAGTGATTCATTCTGTCATACTGGAAAACAACTTTCATTTATCAATTTGGTGGAAAAATTACCAAACCTACTGTATCGGTTAAGGTTCTCTAGAGGAACAGAATAAATAGAATATATTATCAATAATAATATATATTAGTGTGCAAGATAATTTAGTATTTATTAGAATGGGTTGCAAGATTAGAAGGTGTACAATCCACAGTTACCATCTGCTGGAGAGCTGGGAGATATTGCAGCCAGTCAGTCCAAGAAGCAAGAATCCTCAGATCCAGAGGGATCGTGAATGCCAGGCCTGTCCAAGTCTAAAGGCCTGGAATCTCCCTGGAGAGCCTGAAGTAACTGGAGTCTGATATCCACAGGTGAAGGCAATAGCAAAACAAGCACTTGCTCAAGCAGAATGGAGATTTTCAAATTTTCTCTTCCTTCCCCTTTCATTCTATCTGGGCTCCAAATTGGATTGTGCCGCCCACAGTCAGGGTGGGTCTCCTCCATCCGTTTGCTGATTGACAGATACGACATTCACCTCTGAAAAGGCCCACACGGACTCATCTACAAGCGTGCTTTTAAAACGTGCTAGGCAGTTCTTACTCCGCTCAAGTTGAAAATCACAATTAATGGAGATAGCTGTATAGTGTATTTCTCAAGAAAGGAAAAAAATACCTTTGTAAAAATTGTTTGAGCTTGTGCAATACTTCGGTTTTTATGCAAATGTTTGTTAAACGAAGTTACTTGTCAGAAAGTGTAACATTAAGAGAAAAATTTAGTAAACATTTCTAGTCTCAGAAACTTAACACTTATAGTTGCATTTAGTATTGATGCTTTTACTTGAAAATATTTTAAATGCAATTCCATAAACTTTGCTTTCAATGAGCATAGTAGCATTACTCTACTATTATGTTAATTGACATAAATACTTTATTAATTCTAGAGGAAAAAGTCTTAAGACTTTAGATTCAAGTACATTTCAAGGTCTGTAAAATATGTACCTTACTTTAGTCTTTTACTGAAACTGAGTTTTTCAGACAAAATTGAGTGAATAAGCTATATTGTCTTATTAATTTTTATTTGTTTATGTTTGCAATCCATAATGAATATATTCATCATGATATATATGCCACACTTTTTACTTCCCTTTCCCCTTCCCTCTGTCCTGTCTCCTCCATCCTTAAATCCTCTTCTCAACTCTACAAGTCTGTCTTCCTGAATAAGCTATACTCTTTCTTTCATTTTTCCTGAAAAGTCTTCTCTTCTTTCCACACATTCCTACAATGAATATTAAGTACTTACGTGCATCACAAATTCCAAAGCACTGAAGAAGAGACAGTCAATTTGAGTAAGGTACTATTTAAATGTGTATATGTTGCATCAGCAAGAAAGAGAAGAAGGGAAAGTCAGATATCAATGAGTAAAATGTAGAAAATAAGCAAGGTGATATGATTGAAAGTAATGAAATAACACTCTTAACATTGGTAGTCAGGAAAGGACATTTTTCAGGAAAGGACATTTAAACTGAAACTGAATCATAACATACAGCTTGTCATGATCAAACCTAAGAAGTCATCTCAAACAGATGGCAGAACCAGTGCAGTAGCTTTGGAAAAGAACAGGCATGGGGTGATCTAAGACCTGGTTGCAGACCAGAGTGGCTCTGCCTGGAGCAGTGCCAGCAAGGAGGAATGAGACTGAAGACGATACAGAGAAGGTAGCTATCCTCTGATTATAAAAATCAGTATGAGTTTATATTTCATTCTAATTGGAAGAGGACAGTATTAGGAGATTTTAATTAGATAAAAGGCATTATCTGATTTACAATTCCAAAATAATCTTTGGTCTTGTATGTGCAACAAAAGTAAGATAGAGCTAGAATTGAGGAATAAAGTCTGAAGAGATGGTCACTGAAATTGTCTGAGGGTTGGTGATGGCTTGAATTAAAATGACTATAGAGAAGACAGATAAATACTGGGAGAGATTGGGTTGTAATTTGGAAGTATAATTGCCAATGAATTTAATATAGGAAGTGAAAAAATTGGAATAAACAGTAATACATAGATTCCTGATTTAAGCAACTTCTTCGATGGTGAAGCCATTAAAAAATTACACAGAGATATTAATAGCTATTATAATCACGGTAAGTTTGATGTGTCAACAACTAAATTGAGAGGTCATACCAAGAAGAGAATAAGTAGTTTTGTTCTTTAGAAAAGACATCAGATTTAGATATAAAGATTTGAGCATTAACAGTAAGTACAAAGTATTTAAAGACAAATTATTAGACAATGTTCCCTAAAGATTGAATGTAGATATCATATGGAGGGGTATGAAGACTAAGCCCTGCGGCATGGTAACACATAGGGCTGCACTCTAAAAGAAGTTTTCAGAAAACGACATTTAAAAATATTAGTCGTTAATACAGAAGAAAAAATAGGAGAAATGTTGACATTAATCGAAGAGAAGGAATATTTTCCAGAAGGGAATCATTATGTTAAATATTACTGAAAGCTTAAAATGAGTAAAAACAAAACAAACAAACAAACAAAAACTAGCTATTAACACAGATAACAAGTTAGTGGTTAGGGCCCTTCATAGGAATATGTTTGGCGACATGGATTGGCACCAGTTCTTTAGAGTAGGTTGTGGAAGTGGAGATTTTCAGAAATTATTTCAAGAATTTTGCCACATTAAGGAAGCAATAAGTAAATGGATGGATGAAGGGTATGTGTATTCAGAAAATTATTTTCATTTTTCTTTTTCTCTTTTACTTTGTGTTTTTCTTTTCTTTTCCATCACTGAGAGAGGATAGAAGATACTAGAATATGTTTGTGCATTCGATGGAATCACAGTGTCATCAGGGATAAAGTGGTGGCTGAGGTGTTGTTGAAGCGTGAAGTAAAGTTTTCTTTTGATAAGAAAGTGTGGCAACTAAAACACAAACTGGAGGGGCAGACTCCTAACGCATCATGGGAGTTCATTCATTAATTTAGCTCTGTAACATTGTTACATCTTTTTTTAATTTTTTTACCATAAAACACAATTACATTGTTTTATTGCTATTGATGTTGTGTTTTGGGACAGGAAAGAAGTTTCCACTCCCACAAATGCTGACAAAGTCAGTGTTTAGCAGGTTTTAGCTGTGACTCAGTCCACAGATTGCCTTGGTGTTAAGAAATCACCCTCACCCAAGGACATGTCCCTTGTATCTAATGATTGGTCAGAACACTACTGCATTTGCCCTAATTCTGGATAATTCTGCAGAGTAATTTCATCTCAAGAGTTCTCCACAGGTTCAGCTGAAGCATTTAATAACTTCATTGCAGGCCAGATTTTTCTAAATCCTGTTTCTTTTACTCACCAAGTACTGATCCAAAAGCTTTTCCATCTCAGAATTTGTTTCCTTCAAAGCAAACCTGTAACACTTGGTATCAGGAATGACTTAAAGAAAATCCTCATGAAATTGAGATTTTGGAACTGCTGGTCATCTTAATGAGAATTCCACCACTTGGTTGTAAAGACACTGGTGATTTCTATTATGATGGTTAGGGGATAATAGATGGCTGGAACATAAGGGTTTGAATATATGAGACTTTGATAGGTGTTGACCTGAGATGAACTGGTGTTGATAGAAATGAATGATCTAACAATGTTTGAAAACTATGGGGAATTGATAATGTTAAGGGCTGTGGAATTAAATGACTGATGCTAGGGATAATTTATGTCTTGGAGAAAGCCAACAAAAGGCTGAAAGTGATTCATCACCAAAGACTAAGCATAATTCCTAGACAGTTTCTGGTCAAAACAGCAGAAAAGTCTCAGGATCAGGGCTATGCATAACTTAATTATAAGCACGGTAGTGTTGAATTCTCCCTTTTAGTGCAGAAATGATAGATGCAGTATGTCCATAAGAAGAGGATAGGGTCATCTGAGTTATTGCAATCAAACTTGCCTTCCCAGATTCCTCTGAGTCTTCTTCACTGGAGAATTTGGCTCACCTCTCTGTGGTTAAATATTAATATTCTTTCTATGCCTGGAGATGATTCAGGAGATTTTGTTTTAAAAGACAAGAAGGTTTTATTTTGTTTTGTGTTTTTTGCCTCATCAATAGACAAAACAAAAACAAAACAAATGAGGATTAAATTATAACCTAACCTACCAAGGGAAGTTTTGGTAGTGTTTGGAGAAGAAAGGAGCCTTACCTTGATGAAACCCTTGATGAAGTCCCAAAGGACCTAGATTCCATATATGGGTAGGAGGTGAACAAGTGTGTCTTACAGATGCTGAGAGCAATGATCCTCGTGGATGGAGCACAGGGGTTTGGATATTTGAGAATTTATTGATGTAGAAGTGATCTTCCACAATACAGGATTTGGTACTGCAGAAAGGACGATAGAACACAGTGCTTGTATGACCTGCAGAAACATGAAAAAAGAAATGCCCATATCTAATGATTCAACAATACCAAAGATGTTTTTTGGCATGTGACTTAAAAGGAAATTAAGAGGTTTAGAATTTGGAAATGCTGTAAAGGCCATAAGATACTCATAATCTGTAGGAAGGCACAAAGAGGAGGACTCAGCTTATCCAGACAACGAGTGCAGAGATGAAAATGCCAGCAGTACTGAGAAGAAGCTCAGCGTTGGCTGTCTTTTGGTAATTCGCACAAGATAACTGTACTTACTGCTAACAATGGGGTGGATAGCATCCCCATTCAGAAAATGTCAGAAGGCAATATTCAAGTCCAAAGACAAGTAGGCACAATTGTCACAATACGCAGTAAAGTCATAGGGATAGCCAGTGGGTCCATGCATGTATAAAGATGGTTCTCAGGGTAAGATATTTTAGAGCTGGATAGGTCGTCTGCCAATAACACTGGTTAATATTTACAGAAAAAAGCAAATTAAGTATAGGAATGACGAAGGAAATGCCTCCCACCTCAATAAAAATGGATTTCCTTACCAAAATTCCAGTTCTCATCCAGTTTTTTCCTCCTATAATACATTACCTGAAAGAGAAACTGTGTGTCCTTGGGGAACAACCTATAGTGTCCTGGGAAATGTATATGGCAATGATCCCTTCAGACATTCCCCCAAAGAGAATAGAGCAGATGCATTCCAAGTGGCAAGTACTTGGAAGGCCTTCTGGGAGACAATTCTCCATGGGTCTCTAGTGTTTCCACATCTTTGCAAACTGAGGCAATGACTTCATTTGTTATGGCCTATCTTTCCAAGAACACTTATGTAGCAAAGAGCATTAGAAAACATGGATAATATTGCTCTCAAAAGCAAAGGATAGGGTTTCTACTGTTTATAATAATGAAGGAACGATTTCCTCTGGAATATAGATCAGAGTGGCTTACTACTCATTTTAAAAGATGTGTGCTCCTTAAACTCAGGGTTGCTTGCTGTAACGCAAATGCACTGTTTGCGCAGCACTGAATCCTTCCACTTCACCTCAATGGGTCTTGGTGAGCGAGGACAAATGATGAAAACTTGATTCTCATCCTGTTCCCTGTATTGTGATACAATCTTTTGTCTCTGATCCAGGATATTTTTGTCTTCTTGCAGAATCCACAAAAATCTTACAGACTAATAATTCTAGCTTGCCAGTAGAATAAAATACTGTATATTTTGAAGTTTTTAATAAGGTCTTCCTAAGATACAGAGACATTCAATATCAGCAAAATTTTTAGTTCAAATATTCCAAGGCATGAGATGCAATAATATTCTTCAATTCCTCATGCTGTTAAGGGGACATATTTGTAAGTTTCTTTATCTTCTCGAAACAACATTTGCTACATTTGGGAAGGCTCCTTTGGCATGTATATCTGGTTATGTTAAAGGTTGCCAGCTTTGTTGGAGTCCAGAATTGGAAGATGCGTAGCATTGCACATCTAGGCTCTGGAATGAGAGAGACTCTGTTGAAATATAGTATAACCTTTAGTTAATAAATCTACCACTCTTGATACCTCTATTTTATGGAAACCTCTGAAAATGGATGTATTGTGATGATAGACCATTTCCGGTTTATACCCACATGCTGAGCCAAACGTTTCATGAGATAAATTCAAACCTTTTCTTCTGCTATACGCTAGTTATATGAAATCTGTCAATACTAATACAGACGTGGCCTGAAGAAGAAGAATCAGTGCAACTGTCGTGGATGACTTGGGATTCGGGATGTTTATGCAGCTGACTTGTGCCTCATCCTGGAGTTACTACTTTTATCTTAAAATGGACTTTTATTAATAATGTCCAGGCTTACTACTTGCAGAAATACACAGCCATATGCAATGGGAACTTCTGGATCCACGGTCACATCATAACACATGATCAAGTCCTTTATCTCCTGCCTAATATCAAGCCAGGAGTATTTCCTGAAAAGGTGGTTAATTATTCCTCGCGGATATCCCGAGTATAGTCTATAAACCAAATGGCCTACATTTCGATTCCCCGAACAGTGCTTTCTGTATATTCGATACAACATGTTTCCAGGAGATAAAGAAGATACAGGATTTTGGATACGTTTCCTTATCAGTACAAGAAATTGAAGAATTGGGCCGGTGAGATGGCTCAACGGCATAAGCGCCTGCCTGGCAAGTGCGAGGGCCCGAGTTCGACTCCCGGATCCCACATACGAAAAAAGGGGCCGGTGATATTGCTCAGTGGCACGGGCGCCTGCTGGTGCGCGAGGTCCTGAGGTCGACCCCCCGGTACCCACAAAGGAAAAAAAAAAAAAAAAAAAAAAAAAGAAATTGAAGAATATAATTGTATCTCATGCCTTGGGGGTTCAGGGTTTCTCTTTTCAAATAAAAGTTTTATGCTTTTCACTCTCAATCCACAGTGATTGGAGTCTTGATGATGTTGGAGATGCCCCCAAGGCATTTTCTTGTCCCAGTTTGAAGTATTTTTTTCTTTTTAATGGTGATAACCTCTTCTGAAACTATACTGTCTTTGACAGCTTTACAAAGGTTCCTTTCAGGCCAAATTAAAGCTTTTCAAACTTTTTGCTCTGCTTTTTGCATTGTGCATTCTGGTTAAAAGCAGCCAGCAGTACTCATTCCACAGCATGAACAATGAGCTGCCTTAAAATTCCTTCTGCCAGACCAATGAACACATAGCCATTCACTCTTCTGCAAATGCTTATCATGGGGAAAGTGGTGACACATTCTTTGCCAGAATGTAACATCGATGGCCTCTAGTCAGATTCCCAGTAGATTCTCCAGCTAAGACTTCCTAGCCTGACCAGAGGCCGTCAGCACTCCAGTCTTCTGAGCTTGATCCAGAATCACTGTTTATAGCTTTCTAGGACTTCGGTAGCCCCCATCTCCAAGCTTTTCAAGTCTCTCTCATAAACAGTTCCAAAGTCTTCTGACCCATAGGATCAGGCGGAGTCACAGCAAAGACCTCACTCCTAGTACCAATTTTCTGTGTTGGTCAACTTCACTATTGATGGACAAAATACTAGAAACTTGAAATTTAAAGGAGAAGAGACTTATTTAGTTTACTATTTCTAAGGATTCAATACAATAAGATCCGTCTCCATGGCGGAAGCATCAAAGTTGAATGATGTGTTGGAGCAAAGCCACTTAGTTCACGGAGAGAGGGATCCATAGCCTGGGAAGCCTGCCTGGAGGGAGGTGCCAGAGACCAGATACAGAGCCCGTGACTCAGCCCAACAGTCCTGGCTGCGTGCCGTCTTTATGTCCATGATGATAATCCAACTTCGCGGTCACGGTTAATGTCAGCGACCTTTGGTTATTGGCTATGCTAATGACATCGGAAGCCAAAGGAGAATCAGGCCTAGACATACTGATACAGGCTTTTTCAGTCTCTTCAATCTATTATTTATCAACATACCGCATCATAATTTCATCATTTTTATTAGGTCAACATTAAATTGCTAATGGAATGGGATTTTACCTCTCCAGTAGCTCTTTTCCACTCTGATCCTATAACAATCATCATAGAAAAACAGCAAAGAGAACACAAAATGGCAAGGTTAAGGCGCTTGATAAAAAATATTATAAATATGTTCCTAATCCTCTTACTAGGACCACTATACATGTTCTTGCAATAATTCCTACATTTTTCTTTGGTAAAACAAAGTCCACTGAAAACTGTAGAGTTAATTGTAGTATAGTCAGTATATGTACAAACTTAATATAGAGCACAGGGCTCAAAAGAACAATTCTGAAACTTACATCTCATGATATCTGTGAAAAAGAACAGTTCCTTAGCCTTTAGAATCTAAGTTTAATCCTTCCTCTGTGTAGTAATTTAAATGAGGTAATGTAAAGGAAATGTTACTACAGAAGTCCTGCACATTTATTTTCAATAATTATACCTAATAACATTATTAATATTTTCTATGCTGAAATAGAAATAATGACTAAAATGGAAAGCTGCATTAAATGATTTAAATATATTATTTCACATTTCATGTACTAGAATATCATTGGGTCTAAATAACCATTCCATTGGGAGATTATCGAAAGATAAGTCTTATATTATGGACACATTTTGTGTTATCTCAATATCATATATATTTTTATTACTCCTCCACACACAATAGATAACTCAATACTTTTTAAGAATACAAAAATATTGTAAAATATATTAAATTTCAGACTGACTGGAATTTGTGAAATTTTATAGTGATGTGTTGGAATATATTTCTTTATCATAAAAAATTGTTTACTGAGAAAATAGGTATTTAAGTTGTAGTGCAAAAGGAAACTTTAAGGTGCTTAAGGGAACATACCTTTGCTGTTATTTATGTTTTTGACTGATAAAAACAGGAAGCTGGTAATTTATATGCCCTATTTTAATTTTTTGCCCTTTATTTTACCAAACTTATATATGTATCTCTATTTTTTATTTTTAATTTTTGTGGGTACCAGGGGTTGAACTCAGGACCTCATGCTTGCGAGCAGGCGCTTGTGCCACTGAGCGATATCACCGGCCCTTTTTTTCTTTGTATGTGGGTAGCTGGAGTCAAACTCAGGACCTCACGTTTGCAAGGCAGGCACTTATGAGGCTGAGCTATTTCACCGGCCCTATTTTTTATTTTTATATTACAATATGTGTGAAAACTTTTTTGCAGTTTATTATTAAAATATTAATTACCTGACTCTACTGCTATATTCATATTTCCTGTTACAAAAAGAAAGTATTTTTTTCTTTCTTTTTTAAAATTAGATTTGTCTGCTATTTTCCTCCATTTTTATAAATTAAAACTTCATAATTATTTAGGAATATGAGAATTTACCAATCTTTTTCACCCTATTGTATCTTCAAATATATAAATTCTACCTATTTCTCTGCTGTTGAAAATGGATATGTCAGAACTGAGGCAAGATCCACGTTTAACAATAAACACACGAAAAGCCACTTCTGTATTTTTCTGACATTAACAATTTTCAGGAATTTTGTTTGTTCACTTGATGTTCTAGCAGATTTCACTAATTTAATCCATATTTCTTTTATTTCAATATCTTATGATATCTAAGTATTTTTCTACGCCATTTTTTGAAGCAGTCTTCCTGCATGAACTCGGGCCTGTTCTGATCTAGTTTGATTGACCCTTAGACTGCGCCCCCACCTGGAATTGTCCATGCCCCTCGTCCAGGAATTCCCTTTGCTTCCCTACTGAATAAGAACTGCTGTTTCCGTAATGCTGGCATAGTTCCGTTTGTATATTTAGTTTTTTGCATATTAGGCTGTCATTTTGAAAAAGAAGTGCACATGGGGAAAAGGTTTTCCTTTCTTACACATCTAAAATATCTTGATTTTGCCCTCACCGTAAATTGATAGTGAACAGGTATAGTATTTTCAGTTTCAAATACTTATATTCCACAATTTTAAAATTATTTCTCAATTTTCTTTTAGTTTTCAGCTGTTTTTCGAGAAAAAAATGATGGCATTTTACTTTTCATTTATTAACATGCAAACTTTTTCCCCTCTGGAAGTTCAGAGGCACTCTGTTTTTGTTATTGTTGTAAACTTCAAGACACTATAATTTTATATGACACACCATCATATAAAACATTTTTTTTTTTAGTCTTTCATGAGCTCTTTTACTGTAACACCTCTATTTCTTTGGTTATGGGGACTGTTTTTTGTTAACTTTTTAATTGAATTCCTTTTTTTCTGTGCTTATTCTGTTTTAAGCTCAACAATGCAGATGTTGGAGCTCTACTCCTGGTCTTGTAATTTGTATTTTTTCTTCATTATTTTTCATTTCAATATTCCCCTCCTACCTGAGAGAGTTCTCAAATTTATCTTTCAATCTTTTTATTAATTCTTTAATTTCCTCTACTATAATTTTCATTCCCTGTATGTTATATTTTTGTGTTAATATTCCTTTTTGATCATCCTCACTTTATTTCATAAGTTCTTTATCTCTCCATGGTTACCTGGATACTGAACTTCATTTTCCTCTTGCAGGATATTAAAGATTTTTTTGAAATTTTATTTCTCCTGCAACATCTCTTTTTCCACCTATTTGCTCTTATTTGTGTATTAGTGCTGACTTTTCTACTGGATGTCATTTGCTGTCTGCTTATTTTATGGGTGTGTATTGAAATGCTGAAACTTGTGAAAGCAGGGGTGGGAAGCATCAACCACTGATGTTCACTAAGGATAATCTAGCTTCGCTGTAACATCAAGGAATCATCTAAGTCAGCACATTTGAAACTTTTCTTTTGAGCTGGTGATATTTTCCAAGCAAGACTTGATTTCTTCTACCTTCAGGGCAAAATGTTGGCTGAAAATCTGTTTGATAGGAAAAAAAATGGCTGGGAGCTTTAGCAGTCACTAATACCACAATTCTCTGCATGGAATGCCTTCCCACAACTGTGCCTGACAATGTCCTTTCTGGGGACCTCTGCTTAGCTTCTTAGGAGCATAAAATGCCACTCTTTGGGGGTGGGGGAGTAGTGGTCACTTACCTACGCAAAACTGGAGAAGGTATCTGAGAAGAGGCTAAATAAGCATTTCTCAAGGACAAGTTGATTAGCATTCCGGACTGGGCAATCCCACGTGGTGAAGGATTGTCACATACAGTGAGGAATACCAGCAGCACTCCTTCATCGCCGTGACACCCAACAATGCACGCATCTGATCTTCCCAGCAGCCACGGGAGGCTGAAATGCCCGAGTTGAGATGTGCTTTCTAAACACACTGTCATCTACTCTTCTCCTTTTAGTCTTGTACAACTCCTCCCCGTAGATATCAGCTAACTCCCGCGGTATTTTTTTTTTTGTGTGTGGGTACCGAGGGTCGACCGCAGGACCTCACGGGCCAGAAGGCGCCCGTGCTGCTGAGAGACATCACCGGCCCTTTTTTCATATGTGGGTTCCAGGAGTCGAACTTGGGCCCTCGCGCTTGCCAGGCAGGCACTTATGCTGCTGAGCCATCTCACCGGCCCTTGAGTTCTTAAGATTACTGCCAGAATACCGTCAATACCTAAGATAATCAGAGTTTCTGTAGCATAAATTGAATTACTTCTTCAATTTACCCATTGCCAGTTTTGAACTCAGCTTTTGGGGGTCGAGGAAATGATTTAGTATCCACCAGCTTTTCTGCTTCTGAATGTAATCACCATGATTTCCCTTCCTTTCCCTGAATGAGTTCCTGTTTTTCACAAAGGTCCATTTATTGTCATTTCAGTGGAATTTCTGCAGGGGATGGAGACTAATGAGCACATTCTACCTACTATCTTCAACTGCTATGAGACATTAATATTCAGCAATTTTTAATTTATGCCCGCAGCAAATAACTAAGTAAAGACTCAAGTTATCTTTATTTTTTGGCTCGGGAAATTGAAGGTTAAGTGACTTATGTCCTTTGCCTGAGTGGCCTAGCTATTATTAAACATAACAATATTTTTAGGCCAATCTTCTGACACATCGCTGCCTGCTTTCAGAGGTTGCAAGAGCGATCCTTTCTGTTCACTTGGTTTTCACTGTGAGATTAGTGGTGGATAAAGGTTGTGGGCAAGAGTTTCTAAAACTGAAGAATAGATTCCTTCCTAAGGCTTCGTAGACATTAATAGCTACTAACTTTATTCTACTTCCCACATTAAACCCCACTGACCTACACAAGCACAGGTTCTAATCACCTTAGAAGCAAAGCCTGCTTTAGAAGTCACATCAGTTAGTGCCATATACGAATAAAACTCAGCATGTTTCTTCTCCTGCTCAGACTGTCTTAGCCCATTTTCTGCTGCTATTACAGAATGTGACACACTAGGTACTTTGTAAACAATAGAAATTTTTGTCTCAAAGTATTGCAGACTGGGAAGTCCAAGAGCATGGTGCCAACATTTGACAAGGGACTCTGTGTCGTGACACAGCACAGTGAAAAGGCAAGGTGTGGCTGAGCGAGACAGAGAAAGAAGGGAGAGGCTAAGATTTATGCATTTCTCTGAATCCAACTTTCATGATAATGAATCCACTCCCACAATAAGGGCATGAATCCCTCTTGATCTAATCACTCTTGAAGATCCCCACCTTTTCATGCAGTTATAATGGTAACTAATTTCAAAGAGGGTTTTGCCAGGGATGCTGAAAATATAGCAGGCCCTGTGCCTTGTCTCTGTTGCTTACCACTGGACAGTATTTTATAACTACTCTTTTTTTAGAAGGCCAATATGCTCTGTCCTGTACAGAATTCTCTGACACCTACACAAAAAATTGGATACATTTTTAGGAAATTTGTAGACCCTCTAAATAAATACAATCTGAGAATTCCAGAAGTTCATAGATTCCTCAATTTTTTTTTTTACATTCCTCAATTGTAATAAGAGTAGAAATATATTCTGAAAGGCTCTCACATCAACTTTTTTATTTTTTGGTATATAAGAACTACAATGACTAACATTGTCCCCCCAGAACTTTTAAAATATGCTTTTGAAAAAGATCCTTTGAAGCTACTGTAGGCAAAAAGTTATTTCAAGTCAGAGTTACCATGCATTTTCTTTCTGTTCTAATGAATAAGTGAACTTTTAAAAATTTCAGCTTGTAACAGTGACCATAAGGAGGAACACAGAAGTGGAATTTTGTGAAAGCTTGACCTTTCTCTCAAGACTTCCTAGAGTGTTCTCCACCAATAGTGTAGAATAATTTTAACGCTGACCCCTTTCCCTCCTGAAGTTGTGACACAGACTCACATCATTTGCTTCCTTTTTCAAGTATATTGTGATGGCTAAATTCATGTGGTCACCACGTGCCCAACTATTTCATAAAACATTATTTTGGGTGTTTTTGTGAGAGTGTTTTGTGAAGTCATTGACTAAATTTATTGAGTAAAGCAGACTGCCCTCTTTAATGCAACTAGGATATATCAAATCACTTGAAGGCTAGAATAGAACAACAAAGCAGATTTTCCCAAGAAAGAATTCTTCCTGCTTGCCTGCCTTTGAATGCAGACTTCTTTTTTTGTTTGTTTGTTTTGTTTGATTTTTCCTGCCTTCATATTCACAATGAAACCTTATCTAATCCAGGATCTTGGACCTGCTGTCCTTTGGGCAGGAAATACACTATTCATTCTACTGGTTCTCAGGCCATCAGATCCAGACTAGCAACTCCATCAATTCTCCTATGTCACCAGCTTGACAATTAAACCTGAACATTTGAGACTTTTCAGCCTCCATAACTGCCAATTACTTATAATAGATCCATTTATGTATGTAGATCTTTATACATAATCCCACGCATACACACACACACACACACACACACATATATTTTCTAGAGAACACTGCTCATAGACATGAGCATTTAATGGGTAAAGAAAGAAAAATGTTTTCAAATATCAGCATGGTGTGTTGTTTTCCTTTTAGAATAAAAGTTGCCCAATTCCGTGATCCAAGTTTTATAGGTAAACCTACTGTTCTATGCAGAGAATGATGCTTAACATATTATTCACAAAAGTAACCACTTTCTTGGACTCTAAGAAGAAAACTATTTAATCTAACTACATGTCAAATTAATATCATATCTTGCTCAATGAAGGCCTTGTGTTCTTATATTTGAACAGGAACAAAATGAGAGTATTTCTCTTTCTCCCAAGATATCAAAGTGACTTTTTAAGTTTATAAAACCAGTGGAGATGTATTTTAAATATATAACTATTTAAATTTTCTGTTCTATTTTTGGAGTCACTGTGTATCAGCAAATATAAATCAGAAAGGGCTGGGTCCAAATTCCAGTTCTTCTTCCTATTAGCTGCATGAATACAGCTAAGTCACTTATGTTTCTGAATTTCTTTTGTTGTTGTTAAACATAAAAGTGATATCTCGTAATTTTTTTCTTTATGGAGATCTTATGGAGATTAAATAGAAATGTGTTTATGAAAGCATATGTGCTACATGTCTGATAATTAGTATGAATAAATTTTAATGTAAAGAAAAGTAGGAATAAAAGTCATATTCTCTCAGGGAGGAAAACCTGTTTTGTCAGCACACAGAGAGAAAATGAGAATCATTCATCTCAAAGCTCTAATGCCATGATATTTTCTTTCATACATGAGTCTACACACACCATGCTTGTAGTTAGATCTGATATTTGTGATTAGAAGCACGTAGGTAACTGTATCATAGATGGACAGAAGCTGACTGGAAACATTTGTTTCCTTTTTCCTTTTTTTTTTTAGCTTTGCTGCAATGGTTCCAAATGAAAAGAATATTAATAAGTTCTTCAAATCCTTTACAGGACTAAAAAATCAGTGAGATTATCCAAAATGTACTGAGAAAGACACAATACGAACACAGAATTGTAGAAGTGAAAGAGCTCTTCACATCCAGCCCTTCCGTATCAAAGAGTTTCGAATCCTTTTCCCAAGTTCCCTCGGTCAAGTGTGGGTGAGCAGGGATCCCAGAGTAGCCCCCCACTGCACATTCCTTTATTGGCTGCTTTCTCCTCAGGCCACACCCACCCCACTGGACTCATGCCTGTGCTCTCCAGAGGAGCATGGAGGCCTTCTCTGCTCTTTTTTTTTTTAGCATAGGTGACTTGTTACATGAATGATCTATTGGGTTGAGTTTATTTTACAAATATTTGAAAAGAGGGCACCAAATATGTATTCTGACCTCTAGAGTGAATTGATAATTGGTAGTAGGGTTGGGAGGATAGAAAGCATTATAAATTACTTTTACTTTCCAAGAAGAACCCTTTTCTTGGGAAGATCATTACACAGGGCCTCTTTTAGAGCACTAAGGAAATGCTTTCCATGAGTAGCTACCTGGCTCTTGTCTTTTACAAAGGGAGATTAACTTTACGGTCTTTCTCTACAGGTTCAGTCATGTAATTGTCAACAGAGGGCTGGTTTTTTTGATTTTTTTGTTTGTTTGTTTGTTTGTTTGTTTTCCTTAGTCATGTATAGAATGGATGTCTTTGAGTGCCACTGAATCAATAATCACACACTGACAATTTTAAGAAAAACATAGGAAGTTGGTCCCTGGCTCCATTTTCATTCTTAGGCCCCATCGCAAAGGACACAAAATTATAGTGATAGAAGAACCATACCTGTGTCTTCTTCAGCAAACATTTTTGAGAGAACGAACATTGGAGTTGGTCCTGGGTAAAAGTCCACAGTTCACTTCTGGTGTCTTATCACTTCTTCTTTCTATGCTCTCCTCTTCAGTTTTAATAATTGGTTGAATTCTTGGGGTTCTGGTAGTTTCTGAGGCCTTCTTTAAAGAACAGAAAAAGGCTGCTTGACTTTTCAAGAAGTGCAGGAGTTCACTTTATTGCACTTATGGATAGTTGTCCCTTTAGAGTATTCTAGGAAGGTGATGTTATTTCCTTTGAAGGGCTTTTTATTGATGGCATTTTTCGCCTCTGTAGATATCTAGAAGTGGTATAGTAGTGAGGCTTGGAATTGTGGGAAAGGGACAAGAAATCATTTTATTACTATAATTTCTGTATCATTCTTTTTGCCATGCATTCTCATTTAGAAACTCATAGTCCAAAGAGAATAGTACATATGTCCTGAATAGTCTACAATTTTCTGATATTTACAATATTTGCCTGTTTTAATACTTTTAAAATAATGCTTCACTCAGACCTGGGATTCTCATTTCTCTCATTAATAATGCACATATACACAAAATTGAGAAAATTTCTTGAAAATGTAAAACATAGCCAATTTTCCTTTTCCTACTGATCATTAGATTAGTCTCCAAAACCATGAATTGTTTTTATACTTCTCCTGAATGTCTCTGGTATTTGTGCTAAGTTTTGGCTTATTCTTTCAATGAGGAATATCTGAGATGCTGTACCTTGATCTCTGATTTAACACTCTCTTCTATGTATTTTGAAACTATTTTTAAGCTGCCCAACATTTTAGCTGCTTTGCAGTTCTTGATTATCTCCAATAACTAATCTTGGAAGTTATTTGAACCTGTCTAATATTCTGGTGTCTTGAGATTAATTTTGGTTTGCTTTGTGCAACATATTAAATCCTACTAAATACCAAAGAGTTAATTTTTCCCCTCTGCCTTTCCAAAGTTCTTATAACTCATAGAACAATATCCCTCCATTCTTACCTCACAGTAACACTATCGCTCCATTATTTGTTATTCTCCGTCTTAGCATTTCCTATGCAAGTCCTCTCAATAGATATTGTACAGGAATTACAGATTCATTGCCAACTTTGCAGTCATCTTTGAACACTTACTCCTAAATTGTCATGCACTACAGGACTAAAATAAAGGCTCTGGTGCAAGATTTGAAGAAAAATTGTAAAGAGAAACCATCCATTTTTCAATGAAGAATTGACGCTTTCCCCATGAAAAGAGCAACTAAGCTGTATTCTACCAGAAATAAAAAATAATCACTTCTTCTTACATTTTGGTGAACTATTAGGTGAATACTACAACAATGTATTTAATATTTGTCTTGTATTCTGAAAGTCCTGCTGTTTTGTCTTTCTGGATACTCTTATAGCTGGCAATCTTGTTCCATTTCTTTTGAAACTATCTTAGCTTAATGCCTTATAAACTTAGACTGTATAACTTCCTTCAACATTGTGGTCTGTGTGTGTGTGTGTATGTGTGTGTGTGTGTGTGTGTGTGAGTTTAATCTATCTACAGGCTTAACTGGAGACTTACCTTCCACCAAGATATCATCCTGAAGCACAGGTAATTCTTCTGAGTTCCCTACTCAGAACACTGGAATGGCTTCCAATTGCCCTGGAAAGAATCTGTACAATCTCAGTTTCATTATCTTTCACAAGGACGCTCATATGTATTTTTTCTTATGCTACTCCTTGAGCCAGGTGGGTTAATCAGTGCACTGCCCCTCACTCCCTCCCCACAGAAAATTTCCTCATGTCTTCCAGCTTCTGTATGTAGCTAACTTATACTCATTAATTCTGTCTGCCTGGAAAGTTATATTCTTTTTTATTTCTACTTGGATCTAATGCATCATCCACGTCTTAACTCATATTTTCAATGTTTACTTTCCCTATGAAGCCTTCCCTTGCAATTTCAAAGAATTTTTCTCTTCTTATCTTCAGCCACATTTATTACTTTCATTAATCATATTGGCACAACTTAATCATTAGTGATTCTAGGTTTGTTTTTTTGTTTTTCATATGCATCTCTTTTGTTTGCCCAGCTGCATGGTAAATCTCAGAAAGCAGTCAGAGTAGGCTGAAAAATGTAAACAACTAACACTTATTTGTTTATGTCTTCCTCATGTCTGCAATTTTCCAACAGCTCCTCATTTTTGCTAGGATTAAGTCCAAATGCTTATAAGGCCCCCCAGAAGCTGACTCGTGTCCACCTCTTTAGGCTCATTTGTACCTTCATTTATTGTTTCCTTTTCATTGAAATAAGGTAGCATATCATTTATACTACTTTTAATATTTTGTCTCCATTCCCACATATAATCAAATCCTGGCAGTTTTATCTACTAAATATTTTCAGAATCTGACCATTTCCCCCTATCCCTTCTCACACAAGTCTCAAATAGAGGAATATTGACTATTTTTTGGAATACTAGCCTACCCTCTTTTAATCCTGAATGATTTTCTAAAATAAAGTACTACATTTGAAGTGCTTCTTTTTTTATTTTAGAAAGAATAAAAAACGATAAAAAAGATAAAGAATTTCAAAACAAGGTAATAGGAAATTAACAATGGTTGATGTGAAGTGCTTCTGAGTAATCTAAATACAGTATTAATTTGGATATGCATACTATGGGGATAAAATAAAGAATTTGGAGTCATGATGCAATTGTTATTCATAAGAATAGATGACAAGATCAAAGAAAAGAGTGTGGATGGAGTCAAGAAGAGGGCATATATTAGAACACTAATGGTAGCTGACATTCCACAAACGGATGTAAAAATTAGCAGCCAGAGAAAGAAACAAGACTTTATTAGGGTATCATGAAAGCCTAGAGATGAAACTGACCTAGAAGTAGGGTGTACATACCAAATCCTGAAAGCAGATAAGACTGAGATATAGCATATTACCAGATTTATGAATAGGAACAGGTAAACCACATTACTTACTGTGTGCCAAATACTTGATTTGAAATAGTTTATCTAAATGATTTTAGTGAGGAAGATTTTGCCTGTGAATGGGGTATGAGTGTAAAGTGGGAAGCTCTAGTGAGATAAAGAATCAAACAGAATATTTTTCTGTTTCATTTTGTAATTTTTTTTTTCTTTTCTGGGTGGGAGCTGGAGACTTGAACAAGGTTAAATGTTGATAAGTAGTTTCAGGGTTCTTGTTCTTTGTGTCTATCTAAAATTCATGTTTGGAACCAAACTCCAAGGTGATGCTATTTGAAGGTGTGGGCTATTGGAAGGGGTTAAATGATGAGGGTAGGGTCCACATAAAGTGCATTAGTGCCCTTACATAAAAAACTCCTCAGACAGCTGTCTTGTCCCTTTCAACATATGAATACACAGAAGAAATATACGAATTTATGAATAAAATAGTTTGGTCCCAAGAGATACTAAAGCTGTTACAGTCTTCGTTTTGGATTTCCCAAACTCTAGCACTACAACAGTGAATTTCTATTATTTATAAGCCACTCGTTTTATGATATTTTGTTATAACAGCCTGGCTGGACTAAGTGAAAATTGGTACTGAAGAGTATGCATGCTCCTGTAACAAATATCTAAAATGTAGAAGTGGCTTTGGAACTGGATAATGCATAGAAGTTAGAAGAATTTTGAGATTCGTAGTAAAAAAAAATCATTTTTTTTGTCATGAATAGGCTGTGAAGTATAATATAATGAGAACTCAAAAGAAGGGAAGAGCTGCACAAAACATCTTAATCCCCTCAGAGAATAACTATTGCTTGTGAAAAAAATTGGTAGAAATGTGGACAGTAAAAGCCATTCTGATAAGATCTCAGATGAAAACAAGGAACAGGGTTTTGGAAATGTAGGAAAGGTGACTCTTGTTTCAAAGTGGCAAAGGACAGGATGAATTGTGTACCTGTCCTGGGCTTCTCTTGAAAGTATGATTTGTGGTCAATGAAACAATACTCCACTGAAGATATTTTCAAGCAAAATGTCAAAGGTGCCACATGTCTTCTTTTGACATGCTTATAGTAAAATGTGAACAAAGAGAAAGTGTATAAAATTCGAATTTTTCAAAAAAAAAGACAGTGAAAATTAAAGATTTGGAAAATTCCAATTCTGGCAAAATGATAAAGGCTGAGAAAATACTTTCAGGACAGAATATTAAGTGTGTGGTCAAGTGATCTTTTTGGTAAGGAGATTCTGATGAGCCAGCCAGGTGCTATTCTTCAAGGGCAAAAGAAGAATGACCCTGACAGTATTTCTGAGCTCATTGCCACTGCCATTCCCATTATGGACCCAGTGGGAAAGGCTGTGAGGTAGAAAGATTTCATACTGGGGGCACTTACAGGACCTCAGTGAACTCTGCCTAGCATTACCTGAAGGCTCTGGTCTCTGCATTCCAAAACAATGCTCCTTAGTCATTCTAGAATTATTCCAGTTATTCCATCAAGCATCAGCACTTTATGGTACAGACTAAAATGGTTACCTCTCCAGAGGGCATGGGTGGCAAAACTTGGAAAGATCCATGTGGTAACATTTCTGCTGGTAACCAGTGTGTACAAGCTTTAACTGTGTAGTTATTTACACTTAGAATGTAAAGGTACGGAATCCAGGCAGAGGATTACCACAGGAGAAGCCCCTCTCCATTAGAGCAATGCCCTTTAGAGCAATGTCAAGGGGATCAATGGGGGTAAAACTGTTTCTACAACCCCAGGCCACTGCAGCCACCAGCTTGCATTCCAGCTAGAAAGAGCCATAGGCACCCCACTGTGGTGTGGGCCAGGCCCAGCAAATCTGTAACAGGTGGGACACCTGGAGTGTTAAATCTCCAACCTCTCCCTAACAAAGGTGCTGAAGTAGAAACCTGGTGCCAGTGGGCTTCGATGGCACAACTTCATGTCAAAGATTGTTCTCAAGCCTTAAAATTGTGAACTTAAGACTTGTCCCCTTTTCTTCTTCCCTATTTCTTGCTTTTGGAATGAGAATGTTTATCTTAGGCCGGTTCAAACATTGTATTACAGAAACATAACGTGTTTGATTCCACCGGTTTGTAGTTGGAGAGCAATTATTCAGGATAAGTTGTTCCTTAAGTCTTCACCTAAATCTGATTTTGTTGATATTTAGATAAGATGTGGAACTTAAACTTTAAGATTGATATTAGAATGAAATAAGGATTTGGGTGCTATAAGCACACAATGAATGCATTTTCCTCATGAGAGAGACATGAATTTTGGATGATTGGGGTAGACTGTTTTGCTCTGAATATTCACATTTCCTCAATGATCATTCATTGAAATCTGATCACCAAGGTGATGATGTTAGAATTTGGGGCCATTGGGAGGTGAGGATTGGGGGAGGTAATTATATCATTAAAGCAGAGCCTTCATGGATAAAATCAGTGTCCTTATAAACTAAGTCCATCCTTATCCTTTCTAGCACGTGAAGAGACTGAATGATGTCACCATCTGTGAACCAGAAAGCAGGCCCCCATCAGACACTGGATCTGCTGGTTATTTGATCTTGGACTTCTCAGGCTCTGGAACTGTGAGAAATGAATTTGTGTTATTTACAAGCCACCAGCTCTATGGCATTTTCTTACAACAGCACAGCAGGGTTTATATAGAATCGGGGTTTACAGGGTAGACAGGTGACACAGAACGGGCTCATCAAGGGAGGCAGAAGGTGATAGATGCAGAGCCCAAGTGGAGGGATCAGGCTTAGCCAATAGCAGGAGGCCCAAAATGCATTCCATTTTCACCTGAGCAGGGACTAGGTAAATCCATGAGCTGACAAGTAGCTGACAGAGAGAAGAAAGATGTCCTTTCTTTCTAATGGCGCCATTGGAATGCAGGAAATGAACATGATTGTTGAGAGTCAAAAGCTGGCAGAACCAGATGTTCATGGTAGTGAAATGATCACTGCAAGTGGAATCTGCAGATCTGAGTTCAAATTTACCAGTTTAGATGATTTTCTTACCATATCTAAGCTGACCTCTTATTTACTAAACCAGGTTTGTAATCTTCCAACTTAGAGGGTTGTCATTGCAATGCTGAGCCCAGTGCCCACCACCTAGTAGGTATTCGGGAGATTATAGTTCAATCTGAATCTACATTGCCCTTTTAGTTTATTGAATTAGGAGTCAGTACTGAGCTGTTTCAAAGCCTTCAATGCTTTCTGCCAACAGCCTTATAAGGATAAAAATAAAAAGAGAGAGAAAAAAAGAAAAGAAAAGCCTTTAGTAAGTACAGAATGCTATTCTCTATATAGAAGAAAGCAGATCTAACTTAGCACCCCCCCCAGTGCCCGAGGCTATTAATGAAGCCAGGCTCCTTTTTTTCCTCTCTGCAGCCATTCAGAAGGAGAAAGTTCTCCTTGGCAAGGAAGTGCTATTTTCAGAGACAAGATTAGGCTCATTTTGGGCAGACACCATGCTTCTTCAGTCCCAGCACCTCTAAAGATTAGGTTAAAAGGTAAGAAGGAATGACTCAGAATAATTGCATTGCTTTGCTGTGAACTTTAAGATCTTTTAGTGGAAGAGTTTTACAAGCAGTGATAGATAGTCCTGGAGAGAGGAAAAGCACAAACTCAGGGGAAAAGACTGCAATGCCTGACTGACTTTCTACAAAAGAAGCTTGGCCAGCCTTGTTATTTTTTCTACCTCTCTCACTTGCACAGGAATATTTTGAATATATTCCCAGCTTCCCAGTTTCTAAAAACAGGTTTTTCTCCCATCCATTTTCGCTACGTAATTGCACACACTCGATGAAGTAGATTTTAGAAATCCCATTCTGAGACCATGTACATGAAAGTAAAGCTTTATATGTACATGTTAAGTTCAAATGCTGCTTTATAATTGAGGAAAATACTTCCTTAATGATATCTCTGAGCCGGAACCTAATGTCTTACCTCTCAGCACAAATCAAGGCAACTACTGAAAAATATGTATTGATCTCTTATTGAGTTTTTAGCTTGGTGTTGAGTTATTTAAGAAATGCAGAAAAAATAAGCAAGAAAACTCCTGGACTTATGAGTTTACAATCTCTTTGAATAGAAAAGGCATAGTTCAACTGTGCACTAACAATAAGAGATAATTCATAATGATAGATATTTAAGTACTACTGACAGCTATTATTTTTACTCCTTTACTTTCTTCTTTTCTGTATCCACACACCTTGTGCCCATAGTGAGAGCCCTGACTTTTTCTGACCTCCTTTTACTGATCAATTGCGAAGTCTTTTATCCATAAACATCTCTGAAATATGTCCATTTGTCTGTGGTCCCTACTGGCCCCAGTGTCCTCTGGAGACCACCATTCACTCTGACCTGGAATACTGCAAGAGTTTCATAGATTCGCTCCTGACTTGCAGCCATGGCGTTTACCAACTCATGTACACAAATGAGCCAGTGTGATCATTCTAAATGCTCACTATTACAACGTCCTCGATTTTATTCACCCACCCATGATTTTACACCTCTTTTCCTGATGCCTACTTAAAATACCATATTTGAAGTTTGTCCTAGAGTTTAAGATGGAGATGAGGGTGTTTATCATGGATTTAGGGTGATTCCTGATCTGGCTATGGCTTGACTCACATTATTTTCCCCTGACCATGCTTTAAAAGATTGTACGTTCTGGGCCCACGCAGTCCTTTGTGCTTCCTTCATACCTGCTCTGGCCTCTGCCTTTACTGAGGTTTATTTGGTATCTCCATCATTGAAAAGTCTTGCACCATTACTTCTATTTCTATTCTCTTTGCCTTCAGCCATAAAAATCACTTTTTTGTAATTGCTTATTATTTCTATTTTTTGCTCTCATCTGTGTACCTCAAAAAGAGTAGGGTTCAATTCGCATTGTTCATCATTTTATCACCTGAGTCTTTAAAGTGTCTGGCATTAAGTAAATGGTTAATAATTAATAATTCAGTAAATGAATGTGGATGTAACTAAAAGAGAAAATAAGATCTGGAAGAGAAAAGTAACTGATCTGTGAACCATCAAGAAAGGATTGGGCCGGTGAGATGGCTCAGCGGCTTAAGCGCCTGCCCGGCAAGCGCGAGGGCCCGAGTTCGACTCCCGGAACCCACATACAAAAAAAAAAAAGGGGCCGGTGATATCGCTCAGTGGAACGGGCGCCTGCTGGCGCGCGAGGTCCTGAGGTCGACCCCCCGGTACCCACAAAAAAAAAAAAAAAAAAAAAAAAAAAAAAAAAAGAAAGGATTGAGCCTGGCTAGGTTTTGAGAGTTTCCCGGAAAGCACTTCATCATGGAAAATTACATGAGGAAGAAAGAATACAAGTGTGAAAATAGAAAGGCCTTTTGTTTGATAGAAGCAGTAGGTGAATGTGGGAAATGCTGGGAAATAAGGAAATTAACTTAAATGGGGGCAGCATAGGTATGAATGTAGTAGGTCTGATGATGGAAAAAATCTGTATTTAACAAAGAGATAAGTATGAAATATTTCAAATATTTGACCCAGCTTCTGGACTTTGTCAGAAGTTAGTATGAAACAAGCTAAAAAAGTACTCTTTCCTTTAATTAATCCAAAACCAGAGCAGCAAGAGCTCTTCTTTTTAGAATGTTGAATTGGAAGGGGAATTTTAAAAACTGTGATTGAAAGACAGGTTGACAGAAAGCATCAGCTTACAGGCTGTACAGTCTAGTGGCTAAGCAGTAGCAATATACTTCTATATGTCAGCTCTGTAGTATTCCTGCAATTATCTAACCTTCCTAAACCTCAGTTTTCCACCCTGAAAATGGAGATAAAAACAACCTACCTTCTAAGCCTTTCATGAAGAACAACCAGTGCAATCAAGTACTTGACTCATAGTAAGCATTCAATGACAGTCCCTATTATTTCCACACTATCGTTTTTGTTTTGTATTTCATATATTTTATCATTCTTCTTTTTATTATTTTGTATTCACAGTTTCTATCTGAGGTAGAAAGGTTCAGAATGAGTTATGTATCCTTGTTAAATTAGTTTTCTGATTGTAGTTTTTGATTAAATGTCATGTAAAATTCAAAGAAGAAATAATCACACAGACAAGATGTTACAGCACGAATGATCCAGAGAACATAAATGGAGGAAATTTTAGCATTTGTGTCACTGTCTAGTTCACCTGAAGGACTGTGGAACATTCAGAAGTACTTGATACTCTGTGAATTAGCGAGTTATAATTTGATCAAATATTCAAAGTTGATAAATCAACAAATGTGCATTATTCATTTACGACAAATGCAATTCCGATAGCCTTGTAATTCACAATGGTGTTGATGGAAGCAGACTTATATGCAAAGATCTGTCATGTTTAGACCTCAGACTTGAGCCACATTTGTGGCAACATACAGATGGTTTAACAGAAGCATCTTCTAGGACAGGACGTAGTGAAGCCAGAGGTTTTGTGGAGCCAGGGAAATGGAGTCTGAAGAAGAGATTGGCTATGACAAAAGCTGTTTATTTTTCCCAAGTAGAAGTTCCCAAAGGAGTAGGTAGATTAGCCACAGGTCAGTAAACAGCAGTAAAAGAAATCTCAGTGGTTGTACAGAACAGAGTCTGTGACATCAATGCTTATTATAATTAACCAAAATGACATCTTGTGGGAGAATGACTCACTCAGGGAAGATTTGCAGCTTATGCCTTGCGTTATGAAAGGACTTCAACCATTTGGAGATAATCTAGTAGGAACTAGATAGGAAGATATTATGTCTTGCATGTTGATCGAGCTATGGAAATAAACTATACTTTCACTAGGAAGGATAAAAGAGGAGGGTATAAGGATTAAATGTAACTCAGTGGAGAGATAAAACATGATTCAAGGGAACATCTTCACAGAATTTAAATTTCACCCTTTGTCATCAGATGTTACAAATATTTGGTGAATACTACTAAGAACCATCGGGTGTTGGGAATTGTATACTTCGCAATTCCAAACAAAAGAACTTCTCATCTTCTTAAAAAACCAGCTCCAATAAGAGTGCCATGGACCTGTGATTTTCTTGATAAGCAGGCTCCTCTTTTGGGGCTCTGAAAAATAGCACACCTAAAAGAAACAAAACAATAACTGGAAGCCTCCATTGTGTATATTAGTACAATTGGACTTATAACCTGTAACATAACACCAGGTTATTCACTGAGGAGAGAAAGTTGGGAACAAATATAGCTACCGTCTGGTGTTCTAGGACTAGTTCTGATAAATAAGCTCTTTTGTTATGATAATATATGATTGTATGTTAACTTGAAATTGCAATGACGCTTTCAAATGTTTACAATTGAACTATTAAAATGTCTGAACAGATATTTTTTCAAAATATTTGTAGCTATTTTGTGATTACTTATGAAGTTTTAGAAAAGAAAGAATGATCAGAAAAAAACAAAAGAGGGTTTTGTTGTTTTCATTTGCAAATGAATGAGCATGTTTTTAGAATGGTGAAATATATTTTAAAAATCTAAGCATTATCTTTCCTTAATTTGTTTATAAACCTTTAGTGAAGCAATGCAGCTTTTTATTTCTTTTTAACTGATATTATGTTTAACAGCATTTTTGTATTTGTGAGTATACCAATATATTCCTAAGTAGTTGGTTTCTACTTTCACCATTTATGGAAAGATGTATAACCAGAGTTCTTGTATTAATTGTTCTAACATAGCACTGAAAATTAAAATACAATGCTATTAAATACTTAGAAGAAGCTAATAATGAAGGATGATCATTTCACTCAAATAAACATGAATTTTGATATGATCATTGGAGACTCTCTTTAAAGGTCATCTGTTTTTTCTTAAAGGTCAACATAGTAGAAGAAGAAACAACTTTTTGTTTTTTTTTAACCTTTAAATTTTCTTTACAGATAATGGGCAAACTAAAATCAATCTGCTTTAACTGTTTGAATATACTCATTTTTAAAAGAGAAAACAAAAAAATAAACCTGTAAAAATGAAATAAATTTTATTATCTTTGGGCCAAATATGTCCTTTTGGGTTTATGAGAACTTCTTAACCAGCAGGAGAGACTGTGTTCCAGAAAATAAAATGAGCAACTGAAAATCTTTTGAGTTGTTTTAAAGAATGAACACAGTTTCAAATTCTCTCTTTCTTTTTTAACACTGCTTTTCAATAATGTCTACCTTCAAAGAACAGGAGCTGGGACTCCTGAGAGGAGGGAAAAAGGGATTATGAAAGCTCCACACAACTTGTCTCCTTTGGCACATCTACAGTTGAATGCTTTAGCTTTCCTGCCAGGATGGTTAAGTTAACACTTAATTAGTATGTGTACCAAACAAAGCGTGCTTCTGAGCAGCATTTTTTTTTAATTTTCCCCCACTGCCCCACAATTAAATAGACTAGTTTCTGCCCAAAATATTCAAGGAAAAGATTGTGCTTGCCTGGGGCAGAGGCCAGATGCCTTGACTCGCAGCTTCCTTCCATCAAAGCTGTGCAGTTTGGAAATTAAAATCTACAGCAATAATGAAACATATTAAAATGCATGCAAAGTCTTGAGGGCTTATAATATGCTAAAAACTGGCAATGCATGTTTACATCCATATATCAACTTGGATGTGCTGAAAAGATTTAAAGTGTAAAATATGCAAATATGTGTCATATTGTCACACTTGGTCTCTCTAATGGAACTCCCTTTCATCTCAAGTCGTCTTAATTTCATGAATATTACATGGCCCTCACACCTTTTACTCCTGCTGTTGCTAGGCTGAGAAGATTATGAAAATATGTTAATAGTAACTTTCATCAAATAAAAGTTGCAATATTCCAAATAAAGCATTTTTCCCTCCTCTTAAAATACAAATGGTGAAGGGTTTCACGCTATTTTGTTTCCCTGTGGGAGACTAGATAACTATAGGCCAATTAAATTAATGAGCAAAGACCATGTGAATGGCAATATTTGTGCATAATCCTGGCTGGCTGCAGATACGGACAGGTATGTGGTGGCATTAAAACACCCTTGAGGAACCAAAAGGGTATCCAGGGCATAAAGAAATGATTTTTAAATTAGGTAGGCCTACACAAAAGCCCATAAGTTTATATTTAATTGCTGAAAAAGCTATAGGAAGTAGCTAAAGAAAAGGGGAAGTTTGAAGAATTCACCCTTTTTGAAGAAGATGGAAGAGTGACAATAGATGAAAATGTATACTCTGCTCCTCTTGGACCCACTGTCTTGACATTTTCAGAATGACCACCTTGTTCCTTCATTCTGGCATCTGCTGAAGGGCTCACTTTGACTTGCCTGACTGGCATCTTTAATGACTGACAGACGGCAAAAGCAAGGACAGCATTGCAGTCTGCTGGTAATTTGCACCAAGGGAGAAAAACGAGTGTGTCTGTAGAAATGGTAAGAATCTTGAATTGAGTGTCACACTGGGTTTCATAATAGAAAAAGAAAAAAAAAATGACGCAATTGAAGCTTATTTGGAATTTTATTTTAGAGACGCACTGAATTTAACAAGTTTGGAGAAAAAATTATAGAATGATATTCTACAAATGGCCATAGATGGGAAATTAAAGAAATGGTATTCAGATAAGATTTCTGCCCACAATTGGATGAAACAAGTTAAAATGCAGTTGATAGGAACCAGCTTGTGGCTCAGGAATGTTCTTCCAGGATCTGACTAGTAAAAGCCATCGCACAGATGATGAAAATAAGACTATTTGTCTAAAAGTGATGCCAACAAGTTGCCTGCAATTTCTGAAGCTCATCTTAAGAAGTCTGCCCCACAAAGTGTGCAGGGCTCCCAAGATGGGAAGGATGTTTGGAAATGAGGATAAAAGGAATCTCAGGGGAGAAGAAGCTCTGCCTAAAGACAGATCACATAGTACGGAAGGATGAGAGAAGATAGAACTTCATGGCTGTTCATTTGCATGTTTGTTTCCAGATTGTTCTGTTGTTCTTGCTGTTTTCATTTTTTGTATTGTTACTGTTCCCCTAAATAATGACATTTAAGATTATTATTTTTAGACAAAAATTAAGAGGGAAAATACAGATTTATTATGTAAAGCCAGTAGAAATAGGCGCAATATTACTTTCATTACGTTTTAGTTTCCTTTCTTAGTGTTTTCATTTATGTCTTTTTTATTAGTGTGTGTTTGCCAGACGTCATAGTTACATTTGTCGGTGGGGATTGGTACATGGATATAGCGTATCTTTATAATTTTCAAACCCATTACCTGCTCCCAACCTTCCGCTATCCCCTCCCCTCTGATCCTCTTCCCCATCTCCTCTAACGAGTCTATGTTTTTGTCTTCTGCCAACTCTACTTTAACTCCTTTATTTATGTTTTAGGTTTCTCACACAAGAGAAACCGTATGACATTTAAATTTTCGTGTCTGACTTATTTGACTCAACATTAAGGTCTCAAGTTCCTGCCAATGAAATGATTTTATTCTTCTCTACTAACATAAGATTTTAGTGGAAAATCTGAAAATTATCACAATTGGGAAACAAAACAGCATTCTATTTCTTTCTCTGCCAAAGTCAAGCTCTAGGTATTGTTATGGATCATTTAGATTATGCAACTTAAACAGGTATAAATCCTTCATATTTAACCAAATAAATAAAAAATAGCCTCTTGTATCATTAAGAATGATTTATAAATCTCAGTCATTTGCCAAACATTTTATATTTTTCATCAGATAGGATAGTTTGTCTCAAAATTGTATCAAACTACATCAACTAGCTACAAAATATTGTTTATGCATTTTATCTATATTTAAATATAGTTAAAGATACTTTCCTTTTAAGTGGAATACTTAAGTGAACACTTTGCAAGTATTCAGCAAAGGTTAGAAAATAACTATACTTAGTAAGTTTAAGAAAACATAATAAAAGGAGATAAGAAATATTTTCTTCTAAAATATATTGTTTCTTATTTTATACTCCTTTTTATTGTATCAACTACATTTAAAAGATAGAACATGGATGAATTCCCTGACAGGTCTCAGTGATCTATAAGAGTAAAAATAAACTCTTACTGTAAAACGATGGGAGAGACTGGAAAGAAAAATTTAAATGACACAAAAGCACATCAAAAAAGGTACTCCGCATGCACTTAACGCATCACTCAGTAAGGCAGTCATAGAAAAGCAAACACCTCATGCTCTCACTCATGTGGAAACGAAAAAGTAGTTCTGTCAGAGATTGAAAGTAGAATGGTGATTACCAGAAACTGATGGATTAAGGGGGAAGGAGAGAAGGGAAAATGTTGGCCACTGTTTACTAAGCTAGAGTTAATTAGCAACAAAACGTTTTGGTGTGCTGTTGGACAGTAGGGTGCCTACAGATAACAATAATGTACGGAACATTTGTAAAAGAAGAAAATATTTTGAAAGTTTTCTCCGTATAGTAATGATAACTTTTTCAGGAGATAGGTAACCTTTAACCTGATTTAAACATGCAATCGACAGAATTCAATCTTTAGAAACACCAACTATTGAAACATCTCATATTACTTGATGATACGAACATTTTTATGCTTTTATATATGAATTAAGATTTCAACTACTGAACGAAAAAATAGAGCAAAACACAGCAAGGCAACAAACCAAAGAGTAAAAAATGCACATAGCAGAAAGAGAATATTTATATTTTAATAGTGGTAATATCCAAAACAAATTAAAAAATGAATGCACTTATTACACTTGAAAAATAAAGAGCAAGCTGAAGATATATGCATGGCACAAGAAACCAGATGAATACAGAATTGAAAAGAACAAAAAGGGACTTTAGGTATATAAATGCAATAAAATATATTAAAACTTCAATAGAAATGTTTAGCAGTAAAATTAACAGGGCAGAAGTAAAAATTAATATACCAGAAGATAGATACAAAGATATTGTTCATAATAAAGCACAGGGAGGAACAAACACAAAGTGCAAGAGAGATAATATGGTTTTAGGGAATACGATGAGTCCAAGAAGAATAATGGAGAGAGGACTGCATACAGGTAATATGCACGATGATAATGACTGAAAATTCCTCAGATCTGACAATAAACCACTCCACAGTTTCTGCCCCAAGCAAGATAAATTAAATAGAAATTCATACCGAGATACATTACAGAGAAATTCTTGAAAATGAAAGTCAGAAGAAAACCACAGTCAGACAGCAGAGGAAACACAGATTTTCTTCATAGAGCGGCACAGAGAGTAACTGCTGGCTTCGATAATGCAGCAACGAATGCCAAAAAAGTGGGGTAGTATCTTCCAAATGTCAAAGGTAATCAGGTATGTGTTGATTTCATGTACTTGAAAACATCCGTAAAGACCAATTCAAAATTCATGACATTTCACAACAAAAGGTGAATCATCTACAAGTGATCTTCATTAAAGGATTCCTAAATGTCAATTACAGGCAGCAAGAATGTGATCCTTCATAAAATTTCTAATATTTTATCAATAATACAAAGAAAAATTAAAGGAATACACAAATGGACAATGTAAATAGGTGCTGAATAACTAAAACAGTAAAAAATACATTTTAGTCTGTTTTTAACAATAGAGCTATACAGGGTGGAGGATAGCTCTGTGGTAGAATGTCTGCCTATCGTGTGTGAGGCCTTAGACTAGATTTTTTAAAAATGGAATTATAATTCCAGATAATAACAATACATAAAACACATGTGATTATAGAGGTCTGGTAATACAGGAAAAAGATAAATATATCATAAATTTTATAGTTAGTGAATAAAATATAGAATTTTAAAATATTTTACCATAAAATAAAGAGTTCAAAAATATAGGTAAAATAGACAAAAATTACAGGATAGAGAATGGATGTAAACCTATACTATATTAAAAGAAATAATTCAATAACTAAAATAAAGCATAATCATCTTCAGATCAGAATACAAAAAGTAAATGTTATTTAGAAGAGACACATAGAAATTATATGATAAGGGAAAATTGAGAATCAAATACTACATGTCAGACAAAATAGATTTTATTTGAAAAAAGCATATTAATAAGTATAATTATTTTATGGTAATATAAGTTTTAAATTAGTAAGAATGCATAAACAATATGTATGTTATTAAAATATAAGTTCAATTTACAAACTAAACTTTTTTTATTTAATAAAACTGAAAGTTTTCAATAATTGTGAAATATATATCTTAGTAAACAATATAATAATTAAAAATAAGTATGAAGGAAGTGTATATAATATATAGTAATCACCCCAACTCATGGAGAGTTTCTTTTTAACACATGAAAAAAAGCATTTACAAAATTTAAAGTATAATAAACATTAATAAATTTGAAGATATTTACATCATATTGAATATTTTTCTGACTACTATGCAAATATGATAATATATCATCATATATTTTGAAATTAGGGAATACTTTTGTATAGTTCGTAGGTTAAGGAAATAGAAATAGAAATTTTAAAATACTGTGAACTGAATAATTAGGAATATACTAAAATGTGTTGGTCATGACTAATTCAGCACTCAGATAGACATTCATTTATGTCAGATAGACATTCATTTATGTGGCTTATCTATTTCTAAGCCATTCAATTGGAGCATGCCTGTAACCCCAGCTATGCAGGAGGCGAGGCCAGCCTAAGCAACTCATTCATATAATTTAATATAAAAATAAACACACAATGGAGTTGCTTAATAATGCCGCAAGTCTGTTATTTGAACAAATCTGATAAAGTGATAAACTTAAGGTGGGACTACTCAAAAACAGAAAAGTGAGACAAAATGTACAGATTAAGAAAAACAGGAATGCAAAAGAATATTGCAATAGATCCTTCAGATGTTAAACAAATACATACCTAGTTATTTGAAGATAAATGACATGAATGGACAGCTGGAAATATGTAATTTACCAAAGGAAACTAAATAAAGAAAATATATTAAAACCTTTACAAGTACAGGAACAAGAAAATCATTTGAACTTATAAGAAAATTACTATTTCTAAAAAATATCATGAGCCCAAGGTGGATTCATAAACACTGATACACACTACCAATATTTCATTAATTCTTAAAGAAAACAGAAAAATCGGAAATATTCCACCACATCATTTGTTGTGGCTGGAAAATCTTTTACACAAAAAATCTGAGTAGGAAAGAGCAAAAAGGTAGAATTCACAAATATAACCATAGAAGGTAGAAATAAAATTTATCAATAAAATTATATCAATGCTCAGTAACATGTAAAAATAACAAATTTTGTTAATTGTATATTAATTGTATGAATACAAGATTAGTTTACATTGAAAAAAAATTCTTCCATGTACTTCAACACATTAAGATCATAAAGAAGAAACATTCTATTTCTCAATTAAAAGAAAAATATTTTTAATGAAAAATTCTTTTAATTCTTCAAGATTAAATATACCAAGTTTTAAAGTAAATTTTCTTTGTATATAGGTAGTCATGTAACCTAAAACAAAATATTTCATAATGAAAGGTGAATGTTTTCCCTTTGATATCGGAAATAATACAAAGATCCACCCTTTTAGTACAGCTTTTCAAAATTGCTCTGCAATTTTCAGGAATGTAATAAATAAGACAAAAAATGAAGGCATAAATTCGGGGGATATTTTTCACTATGTTCAGATTGTATAATTATGAAATTGATTATGAGACACTTAAAATCTGTAGAAAATATTTATAAGAATAAACAAATTTAGTAAGGTTGTTGCATAAATATTGGTATAGAAACATTGGTATAGAAACACCATTTTTATATTAAGTAACAGGAAATGAAAAATATATTAATGGTGCCATTCACAATATTATCACTCAGACCAGGCATGCATAAATAAACCTAATAAAATAATTTTCCTGTTTTTATAAAAGAAAAGTTATAAAACTTCATCATGGACATTGAAAACTACAAAATAAAGAACATTCACTAGAATAGCTGTTAGCAAATTCTCACAGCAGCTTTGATTCTAATAGCTCCAAACTGTAAACAGCCGCAACGTCTATGAAAAACCAAATGGGTAAACAAATTGTGGTATATTTACATGATGAAATATTAAGCAGTGATAAAAATGAATGTCAGCCACACACAACAGCATAGACAGATTTTTCAAAAGAAATTTTGCATTATATATGAGGTTCCTACCTTCTAGAATACAATCTTTTTTTCCCAGTAACTTTGTACTTTCTACCAAAAGATATATTCATAGGACTAAAACATCTGATAAAGAAAGTTATGAAAAAAAATATAGGAAACACCAATTTGACTCTTTCGGGTAAGATTACTCATGACAGAAGGGAGTTTTTCTGTATCCTTGTTTATTTATTTTTTTACCATTAATTTATTCCATGGAGATCTTGCTTACAACCCGGATGTTGGAATTTGAGGAACACAGAAAAGCTTTATCTGTTACTTTCAAACCACACCCTAGGCATGGGAACGGGTTCCTTGCTGGTGAATTTTTCAAGTTATTTTAAACCCTATGAAGAATATACGTAAATGTGTCTCTGTGTGTGTGTGTGTGTGTGTGTGTGTGTGTATTGATTCTATTCTCTGAAGAACCCCTTAGCCAGCTGTGGTGGTTCATGCCTGTAATTCCAGCACTCAGGAGGCTGAGGCAGGAGGATCACATGAGTTCGAGCCCAGCCTGGACTATGTAGCAAAACCCTGTCTCAGAAAAACAAAACAAAATGAATTTAAAAAGAACCCTCACCAATACAATCCTCATTAATTGCTTGAAGTTTTATTGGTAGTAGAATAATACAGAATTTGAGTAATCAAATGCCTTTACTTTTGTGCACTTTTAAAAAATTATTTTATTTTCAGTGGCAAAGAAATCACTACTACTTGAAGATGACTCTTGCTATGGTTTGGCGAGGGGTTGAGTGTGTTCCTCAACGACTCATGAGTTGGAATTTTGCTCCCCACTGTGGCCGTGTAAGAGGTGAGAACAAATGGAAAGGAGTAGACACTAACGTAGTCCTCATGGGGCTCTAGTGATTCCACATGAGCTTGCTGTGATAAAAGCGAGACCGACCCCTGACCAGGCTCATGAAGACTTTCCCACTGTACCTGCCACTCTGATACCATCTGCCCTGTGCACCTCTCCAGAGGCTGAACTGTTGGGGCTTCAGGATCTTAGAGTCTCTGCCTCCGAAACTGTGAGATAAACAAACATTTTCTTTGTGAAGCACACAGCCTTTGACTTAATGATATTTATTTCTGTCAGAGATTTTCTAAGTGGATGAGCAAGGAATCAGAACAAGCACTTCACGTTTCATGTCTACCTGGACCCACGGACATTGTGTGGAAAAGAAACCTTCTGTTCTCCACCCTCACGGAGATCAGAGATCTGCTGTGGGGAAGCATTGCTGCTGAGGCTTCATGAGTCCTTCCCAGGCTTTAATCCATGAAATAAAAAACAAAATCAAAATTTCTCAAGCCCGTGAAAACACAAAGGCAAACTATTCTCACAGTAAAAACTGTGATAATTATATTCATATTTATTTTTAATTTATTAACACTTCAGTTATTTATTTTTTTTACTTATTCATTTGCAGTACTGGGCATTGACTCAGAACGTTCACGAATGCTTCTGCTCGTGAACTGAGGCATTATGCACATGTGCGGACCACCCTTGTGGATGTCACCAGAGTCTATTTATTAACACTTTGGACCAGCTTGGGTCTTTAGCACGTGACTTTGTTAGTTTCCTCAAAAGTCCGTATGTGAGTGTTTCCATGAAACATTCCTGTCCTCATGTGCAAAAATTTTGTTATAGTAACAGAAAACTAAAGCACCTGTTCCAATAGCTGAAAATTATGACATCTGTATTCTAGAAGGGTTTCCAGGATTGAGTATAAATTGGAATAAATACACCGTGATTAGCTTGAGGTGTGAGGGTTGAAGAGCTTCTCTTTTTTCTGTACCATGTTACCAGTGCTGTACTATAAAATGACTCAGATTTTAATACAGGTATCAAAAAGCATTATTTAAAGTTTTGACTTTGCTTAATTCCTTGGGCGCAATCAAGCAAATATCTCAAAATAACGACTGCCCAATAAAATTTTATTTTTTAACAAATTTCTTTCCTATAATTTTTATGATATAACATAGCCACTTCATGACTCTAAATTGGCTCAACCTACTTCCTGGAGATATATTTTAAAATGAAAGAAATTTCTAACTTCTCTCCCTTAGAAAAGAATTTCATCAGAGTTAGGGATTCCTTGTTTCACATTCACTTTCTTTAAATTTGAATCTCCTGGAAACAAAAAATGGGGTCAGCAGTTATAACTCACACATAATTACTTGTGTGAAAGCCTAGAATATACAGTTACAGTTCATTTATAGCTTGTCTTTTATATTTTTTGGAACTCACAGGAAATCAGTAAAGCAACCATCAGCGCCTTATCATACATCTGTCTCTCTCTCTCTGTCTTTCTCTCTTTCCTCTCCTCTTCTCTCTCTTTCTCTCCAAATGTGTGTGTACACCGTACACACACACATACACATGATTAGGCTTTATATTTATGCTTTCTGCATCTGTGGATTCAACCAACTATGAACAAAAATATTCACAAAAATATACTCTATCCGTATTGAACATACAAAAACATTTTCCTTGCTACTAATCCTTAAAAATATAACAACTATTTATATACTATTTCCATTGCATTAGGTATAAGTAATCTAGAGATAATTTAAAGTATACAGGAGACTATATGCAATTATGCAATTATGTACAGGTTATATGCAATTATTTTTTACTTTATATAAGTGACTTGAGCATTCACAGATTTTGCTATCTCTGGAAGTCCTGGAGCCAGTCCCTAAGTATAACAAGGGATGATCGTATATCTAAAATCACCTTTCCTTCCTTATTTCTTTGTCATTCAACATAAGATATATTGACTTTGTATCATGGTGTTGAAATATTATTAATTTTCATCATACTATAAGTTACAAGATACCAAAGAGAAGAGTAATATCACTCTGGTTTCTGCCTCTTCTGAGGAAAAAGTTAGCAAATTTCATTTTATACACAAGATAGTTGTTTCTTTTTAGGCAAAATCATGGCCTTGTTTTTGTCTTCATTAGAAATTAGCTATGGTTTAAGGAGATGTTTATGGGCACCAATCTGTAAAGGAATATACTTACACTGATTAAGCTGATTTGTCTACTTGACTGGGATAGGGAATGCCCAGTGAGCTGATTAAACGTCAGGTTTTCTAAGAGAGCAGCATTTGAGTTGGTGGACTAAATAAAGCAGATGGGCCTACCCAGTGTGGGTGGGCATCATCTCACCTTTTGGCAGCCTAAATGAACAAAAAGGTGGAGGAAGAGCTGATTATGGTATTGCACACCTGTAATCCCAGCCACTCAAGGAGTTTAAGCAGGTGGTTCATAAGTTCAAGGCCAGCCTCAGCAATTTAGCAAGACCCTGTCTCAAATAAATTAAAAACAACAAAATAAAACAAAAACAGGACTGGGGATGTATCTTAGTGGTAGAGCAATTGCCAAGCATGTATGACACCCTGGGTTTATTCTCCAGTCACACACTATGCACACACGTGCACACACACACACACAGAGGGTGGAGAATATTTGAACAAACTCTTATTGATTAAGCTGAGCATTTATTTTGTACAACTTTGAAGCTACTAGTTCTCAGACCTTCAGATCTGGACTAGAAAACTTATCACTGCCTCTCTGGCTCTCAGGCTTTCGAACTACTATACTGCTGGATATTTTTCTCTAGCTTGTAGAAAACAGACTATAACTTTTCAGCCACATAACTCTATAAGACAGTTATTTATAATAAGTCTTTTCATGTATTTGTATTTTGTGTTTTTCTGGGGAGCGCTGCTTAATACATATATACATAAATGCATATATAGCATATGCACAGATGTCGTGTGCGTATGTATGTGTATAAATATGTATATCAACCTACAGGACTATTTCTCTATCTGTAATTGTGATCTTAAATGTTAGAAGTTGGGTGCAGTGGTGTATGCCTGTAGTTATAGCACCCTAGAAGGCTGAAATAGGATGATCACAAGTTCAAGCCTAGCTTGGGCAATTTAGTGACTTAGCAAGACCCTGCCTGAAAATTTAAAAAAAATTAAAAATAAAAATGGGCTGGGAAGGTAGCTCAGGTGCAAAAGCTCTGAGTCAATGCCCAGTACTGCAAATAAATAAGTAAAAAAAATAAATAACTGAAGTGTTAATAAATTAAAAATAAATATGAATATAATTATCACAGTTTTTACTGTGAGAATAGTTTGCCTTTGTGTTTTCACGGGCTTGAGAAATTTTGATTTTGTTTTTTATTTCATGGATTAAAGCCTGGGAAGGACTCATGAAGCCTCAGCAGCAATGCTTCCCCACAGCAGATTTCTGATCTCCATGAGGGTGGAGAACGGAAGGTTTCTTTTCCACACAATGTCCGTGGGTCCAGGTAGACATGAAACGTGAAGTGCTTGTTCTGATTCCTTGCTCATCCACTTAGAAAATCTCTGACAGAAATAAATATCATTAAGTCAGAAGGCTTCCATCAAATTCCAGTTCCAATATTTATTAATTATTACTTCAGTCACTTAATCTTTTAAAAGATTTTATTTTCTCTCATTAAAAAAATGATCCAATTATCTATTTATTCCATTTCCGAGAGTTTCCAAAAGAATGAGTAATTCATTTTAACACGGTAACATGACAAACTATAAATAAGATGCTGGTATTTATGCTGATAATCTTTAGCCCTATTGCCTGCATAAGAGCTTTTCCGTATACAGTACAGCGGTACCTCGGTTCACAAACTTCATTTGTTCCATGTTTGCGTTCATTCGGGGACGTTGGCCATGGTCATGTTTGTTACCCTCTATGGAGTTCACGAACTAAAACAGAATTTTGCAGAAAACTTCTGTTTGCAAACCTAATTGTTTGCGAGCAGAAGCGTTCGTGAACTGAGGCATTACGCACATGTGCGGACCACCCTTGTGGATGTCACCAGAGTCTATTTATTAACACTTTGGACCGGCTTGGGTCTTTAGCACGTGACTTTGTTAGTTTCCTCAAAAGTCCGTATGTGAGTGTTTCCATGAAACATTCCTGTCCTCATGTGCAAAAGCAATTTAATGCTCAAAACAGTTTGAGCCGAAATCCCCTCTTCCCCTGCGTTTCTGAAGCCGCAAGTGTTTAAGCTGTCATGGCGTGGTCAGCACTTGGCCTGGATTTCTCTGCCTTCTCCGCGTGTCTCTCAGCACTGTCTGCCAATGCATGGTGTTGTCATATCGTCACCCTAATTTATCCCAAGAATCAATAGCAGGGTGACACGCGGGATAGATGTTTACAAAGGCTTTGTTTGTAATGGTTGTAATTACATCTTGGAGTAAGAAAGAACTTTCCATTCAGTATCCGATGTCAATGTCCAAGAAATGTGTCATTCGTTACTCAGCACAGGAATTCTATCATTGGTCCATGCCCTCCTTAGTTTTTTGCTCATCAGCCGTTGTGCTGTGATCCTATTAATTTCTTAGACATATTTTCTATTTTCTGTTTTCTTAGTGTGGGATTCCATGCCCTCTCACCTCCTCTATCTTAATCTTCAACTAAAAAATAAAAATTTCTGGGGCCGGTGAGATGGCTCAGCGGCTTAAGCGCCTGCCCGGCAAGCGCGAGGGCCCGAGTTCGACTCCCGGAACCCACATACAAAAAAGGGACCGGTGATATCGCTCAGTGGCATGGGCGCCTGCTGGCGCACGAGGTCCTGAGGTCGACCCCCCGGTACCCACAAAAAAAAATAAATAAATAAAAATAAAAAAAAAATAAAAATTTCTGTTACTTTTTTTTAATGTCAGTTTTTATCTCCTTCCACAGACTACCCCTAGGCCTATTTTTGGAGACACAAAATGCCCTTAATGCTTTTTCCTAAAAAAATATATCCATCAACCCTCTTATTCTGCCCTTGGATACACACACCCACACCCACACCCACACCCACACCCACACACACACGCAGACAAAAAAAAAAAAGAGAGAGAGAAGAAAACCCAGCTAGAGTTCACTCTTCCTCTGTTTAAGCCAATTTTATTACAAAACAAAAGCTTAAACACTGAGTTTTTAAACAACAAAGGTTTAACTCGTGTTGATATTACATAACTATATCAGGTGAGTCTTCATTGCTGGATTCAGGTTGTAGTAGAATCCCTTATCCTGGAATGTTGCTAGTATTTTGGCAAAGAGAAACAGCAAAAGAGTAGCAGCACATGAATCTCTAAAACCTTCAGTTCCAAAGTGTTATAATCTCTTCCAATTTATTTGCCAAAACAATTTACACAAAGCTCTTCATATTGATTGCACCAGGAACTACAATAATCCCAGAGGAAAAAAAACACAGTGCATCTTTTTTAACTTCGCTATGATCTGTCATACGTGATACAATTACATTTTTCATTAATTGATATCAAATTCAGTTTTATCATGCGCAAGCTTCCTCTTTTCTTTCCAAGCAAACTTTATTTGAAGATACAGACATAAATAGACCATTTATCATTGCTTTCTTTCAGACAAGGTGTTGGAGAACTATTTTCCTCGCAAATACAAGTTATGGACTTATTGACTTAATTCCTTAACATATAGTACTTTGGCTGACTTTGTAACTTCTCCGTTTCACAGTTATGGATGACATTATATTTATGATATAAATCTAGATGAGTTGTTTGATACTAGTATAATGACTCAGTTCCAATTACAACATTATGCTTGAAGGGAATCAGAGACCGCTAATACTGGGGCTCTCTGCATTTCCAGAATAAAAAAATATGTAAACATACACATTTCTGCTCCTTAACATGATCAAAGTACCTGCAGAGCCAACAATCCCAACAGACCTCATCCTTCAGTCAGAGCCCCTGTGATGGCAGGGCAGACATTTTATTTATAATCATGTACTTCTTCAAAGTGTCGTGTTTATTTCCTGTTCTAAATCTCATCTATTTTAATAGTCCATCCTTATAAATAGAGAAGCAAAGTTTATATGGTCATGCATTGCTTGGTTATAACTGCAGTAGTCAACTTAGATTCATTGATTCATTTAAATAATAAATATCCTTTACTAGTGGATGCCCCCCCCGTCTCTGTCTCTATCTTGGCGAGGGTTCATATCATGGAAAGCTTTTCAAAACCCAGGGCTGGACGATTGGTTAGAAGATTTTCCACTGACCCTGGCCATTCTAATTTCTGCTTACAACAATATGAGAACAATTCTGTGGAACCAGAATAGACAGCTTCATACCGAATACCCAGAATTTAACATATACAGAGGTCAGTAGGAAAAAATCACGGATTTTCACGTTTTAGTTTCCTCTTTCATGATCAACTGCCAAAATTCACCAATAAGAGTGATGCAACAAGTGAGGAAATTTAGCACGAAGTGAGGAAAATGTCACAAATACCAGGAAAAAAAAAATGGAAATTGGGTTAATAGCTGTGAGTTTCACTTCAGTTTTACCAAACAATCAGTGGGAAAGCTTTATTTGCATTGTATTGATTAAACAGAAAAATTTCATTTGGCTGTTAAATGACATGGGCAATATAAAAGAGAAAATACATTACTAAGTTTGTGACTGTTTATAATTTATAATTTTTTAACTTCAAATGCCAGGTAGACAGTAGGGTGAATGTACATATAATCCTCAAAGCAAATCATGTGGATGGGGCTCTGAAACTATTTTTTTAACCACACCTGCACAGGATACCACAGAAAGTTCGAACTAATAAATATGTACTGCCTTTGTTTTGTGTTGCTATAATAAAATACCTGAGGCTAGACACTTTGTGAAGAACAGATTTATTTAGCTCACATTGCTGCAAGTTCAGCAGTGGTTCTGGTATCGGCTTAGTTGTGGTGAGGGCCTCACAGCACAGGTCATGACCATGACGGTGCATGCAGAAGAGGGAGACAGGAATCACATGCAGAGACAGGAAGCAAGCAAGAGAAAGAACAGAGAGCCCCTGATTTACTCTTTTTATTAACAATCTATTCTCACAGGGCTAACTCACTCCTGCCAGACATGACGCAGTCCCAGGAGGCAGCTTTAATCCTTTCGTGAGAGTGGACTCCCCATGACCTAGTTAGCTTCTACTAGCTGCATCTCTTCACAGTACCCCCACCTCAAGAACACCACGTGCAGGCCCAAACTCCCAGCATGTGAGCCTTTGGGGAACAGACCTTATCCAAGGAATAGCATTAATATGTACAAATTACCCATTTGATAATTAGACTGGCCTACCCTTCTGCTCATATGCTGTGATGTGGCCAGGAGGTCTTCATGAGGGCATATTGACACCAGTGCTACCGATTCAGACCTCCAATACACTAAGCCAAAATAAACCACTTTTCTTTACATGCTTCTCAGAATCAAATATTTTGTTATTGCAATAGAAACCAGGCTAAGACACCATTTCTTTCTCTCTCGGCCTTGTCTAAATAAATGTGAAATAGATTTTTAAAATTCTACCCAGTTGTACATTTTTCTGTTCCAATGACTGATTATAAATGAATGATAATTTAAGTAGATTAATGAATCATTTTAGCTATAGCCATCCATATCACCATTCTGACCCGGTTATGTTTTGTGTCTGGCTGTCTCCCCAAAACGTAGTCATGGGGCGTGGGCTTTCTGGAGGCGGCTGAATCTAGAGTTTGTGATTGGTTTATTGTCTAGTGCTGGCATTGGGGACGTGAGTGCTACAAATGCCCCAGGGCAGGTAGACTTCATACAATATAAGGGATGGAAAGGGGCTTGCTTCTCCCTCTTGCCCATTTTTGCTCTTATTGCTTTTGCTGTCTTCAGCCACCATGAGTGTTGCCTCCTCTGCCACACCACGATTGTTTACTTATCTGCCAAGCCACCCTGCCTTGGAGCCAGCTCAGTATGGACTGAAACCTCCACAAACTGTGAGCTAAATAAATCTTTCCTTCCTTAATTTTGGGAGTTGTGTATTTTGTCTGAGCATTGAGAGAAAAGTAACTAAGACAGACCCTATTATTGGCTAGTTATTTCTAAAAAGAAAAAAAAATCCCAGTAATTTATACATTCTAGGCTGAAATGAATACTTCATCCTTTGTATGTCAACCAGTATGCTAAGGTATTTCATTGAAATTGGTATCATTGTCTTGCTGCCCTCTTGTCTGGAGAAATCACACTCTGTGACATTGGTTATCCCCAAGAATCTGCAAGGATGAGTCATCTCAGAGGCAGGGTGTCCTCGCAGATCAGATTTAAGCATCAGGCTTCTCTCCATTCATCCACTCTCAGCTCAGTGTCTTCCCTGCCTGCCTTAGCAACTCCCTTTCTGACCTATCACAGCTTACTTTGCAGAGCTTCTAATATTTAACCAACGTTTTCCCTGATGCATTTTCAGTACATGACACCATGTTCTCTCCTTAACAGTGTGAGTCACCCGTACTGCTTTAAGGAGGTTCTCTGCTTGTAAATAAGCCACAATCAGCAGAGTTTCCAGGGGAGGCACTGCAGTTCATTCCTCCCCCACAGTGAAGAAAGTTACTTTGAAAAGGACAGAAGCACTGTTCTTCCCCCAACAAGCCCTCATTGCACAACTGCCAGGTCAGCTAGTGGTCAGTTCTCAGGCTGTGTCTTGGCAATCGGACTCCTCTGGTGATTCGGATGATTTATTTTAGGTATCCTCAGGACACTCAGAGATGACGATGCAAGAGCAAACAAAGAGCGTTTGCCTTAAAGCAACCTATAAATGTATCTAATTCTGCAATTTAAGACAATTAAAAAGCATGACTCTCAACTAATCACTACATGTTCTCTATTTAAAAAAAAAAGAAAAAAAATAGTCTTGTGGCCGGGGATGTAGCTCAGCAGCACAGTGCCTGCCTGGCAAGCATGAGGTCCTGAGTTTGATTCCCGGGACCAAAAAAAAAAAAACCCACAAAAAAGTCTTTACTTAATGCACAACCCAAATGCTCACAGCTTGAGCCCACACTTCTGAAATGTTCTGCTGAGTGTCTGGGACACTTCTGGAATCAGGATTTCACTGTTGGAAGAATGTGAAAAGCCAGAGATTCTCCATTATAGTTGGCTGGACCATTTCAAGCTGCTCAGGTCTTTCCTGGTATGTTTCAAAAAGCAGGTATGTAGGTACAGTTGACAGTTAAGGTACTTAATTTTATTTGTACCTGGTAAATGTAACGGCACTAATATAAACCATAGTCTTCTCACTTACATCGAGAGGAGAAAGACAAAGGAACAAAGCAATCAAATCTTAACCCAAGTAAAAAGCTTACGTGGAAATAGGGACTTCTTAAATCAAACTTTTCAAATCATTTTTTCCCTTCTCAAGATAAGGAAATATCACCTCCATTTAGTAGATGGGCAGACAGAAGAATTGGAAGATTCTGCATAGACTTACGAGCAACAGCCTCACACTGGTGGTACTGGCTGCTACTGGTGACTTCTGATGCAGAGAAAGTATTTCTCCTCCTTGTAACTCTCCAACATCAAATTAGAAAGACGTGGTTGGTTCTAATCTGCCCAGCGTGCAGTGCCTCTCTACCTAGGAAACGGGATGCTGTATTTGGTGTGGAAAATCATCTAGATCACTTCATTGTGCTAGATGGGATTTGTTCAAGAGTAAACTCCGTGGTCACCCCTTCTTGACTTGAAGCACAAGGGCATTCCAACACAATGGCCACCGTGAGTGGCGTAGAGGAGCGCTCATGACTGAAGCTGCCCCAGAGTGACTTCAGAACCTTCTCTGAACTAGAAACAAGAAAGCCCTAGGAGCTATTGGTAACTATATTACAACCACAAGGAGAATGTTTGCAGAAGACGGAAGTAAAGGAATTGGAAGGAAAGAAATATGAAAAGAAAAGCAGCGCTTTTCTTGGAAGACTCCATTGGGCTTAGATATGTTTTCATCCTTTTTTCTTTTTGCCCTCGGGATTGATCCCAGGGGCACTGTATTGCATGGAGCTACATCCTCTGCGTTGTTTAAATTCTTATTTTGAGACAGGGTCTTGCTGCATTTCTAAGTTGCCGAGGTTGGGCTCAAACTTGTCATCCTCTTCCATCAGCCTTCCTGAGTGTTTGCTTTAATTTTACTGGACCACTTTCTCACTCTCATTACAGCTAATATATAGTGATCTATATGTAAACCTTTTGAAAAATAAAATTTGCGATCCTTTCTCAGTTTACTGCCTTTGTTTTCCATCTTTTTTATGATAGCCCCTGAATACCCGAGTACAGAAATCTAAACGAATAATGGAAAACAGTCTTGTTTATAAGGCACAAAAATGTAGGTTTCATTTTTAGAGAAAGGGAGCAGGAAAGAGGTCACTTCACGGACAATTCAAGTTTACCTTACCATCTAGCACAATCTCCATTTTAAAGTCTTTCTCCGGATTACTATTTGTTTCTCTAAAACTATTGCTTCCTGGATGATGCCAGTTTCAATGACCTTTGATCAAGCAACCCCTATTACTGTTTGACCTAATACATAGGAGGAGTTGACTTAAGGTAAAATTCAAGATATTTCAACAGGACACAGGAAGTCGCTGCTCTCCCTCTGAAATAAGTGAGTATGCAGCCATCGCTCCCACATTTTTCTGGCTCTTTGCAGTCAAACATCTTTATATTTGACCTGTTATTTGCCCACAGTCAAAATTAAAAATTAAGCCAATGTTTAAAGCAGAATAAAATGGTATACGTACAGAAAAGTTCTATTGGTTTTCTACTTCTTCGATGATAGTAAATTTATTAAACAAATTGAGTATCTTTGCTTCTGAGTTATAATTCTGGATAAATAGGTGCATCTGGATTTTAAATAATCACGTGACCTCATTTTCCTTTTCTTCCACCCTCTAACACTAGAGGGGTCCCCAAAAATTTACAGTAAAAAGGAGGTGCCCAGACATAAGTAGATTTAGTTGATATTTAACTTTAAAGAGTTTTATAGAAGTAATAAAACTGAGGAGATGCTCTTTGCTTAGGTTAAATTCACATAGATATAGTGCTATTAGCATAAAGAAATTGTATGCTGTGTAGGACATTCCTGGAGATGGTTCCTTATTGCGATTCTCCTAAACACTTTTTTCGTTTAGTTTTACTACACTGGAGATTGAACACATGGCCTTCACACTGAGCTACATCCTTAGATCTTTTTTATAATTAGGGTCTCTCTAATTCACTAAGTTGTCCAGGCTGGGCTGCAACTTACCTGAGGGCTGGGTTTGCAGGCAATCACCACGGTATTAGGCACAGAAAAGGTTTTGATTTATCAGAATTCTGGTGCTGCTTTGCATTGTCATATCACAGAACATCTGTATCTTACTAGTTATCAACATAACTGACCCTTAAGGACTTTAGAATCTCAATGACTATTCCTATTTTCTTATTTTGATGGCAGTATGTTTATTGGCATTGGTTGAATAAGAATGTCTGTTCTTTCTCCAGGGCATTCTAGGAAGCAGTGGTTACACAGCCAGCTTCTTGACTAACGTCACTTTTGAGAATGGTGATCATTTAATCATGTATGACCAGCCATTTTGAATAATTTTGAATTATTGAAACAATGTTTATAAAACTCTCATTGGAAAACTAGTCTGATAGGTGACTTACATTTCTCAGCCTTAAAAGACCCTAAACAAGGTCCTGTTAAAGCAGAGCTAGGAAGCTCAGGCTATTCAGGGACCATGAAAATTGAGGAATGCTCCCAATTTACAGATACCATAAATGAAATCTGGTGGGGAGATTTTGTTTGCCTGGCTTCTGTGATTAAAGAAGCTATAGAAAATCTAATCTGGAAGTCCTCATGAAAGTTTCTAGCAAAGTAAACCTAAAAATTCTATGTGGTAAATTAACACTCTTCCTCTACCTATGTCAATAATTGGGGTGTCACTACTAAGTCCTATTTTGTAAATAAGGAAAATACCGCAGATTTTTTTTTTTTATTGGAAGGGAAGAAACTGCTTACAAAATGTACTTTACTAGGGAACTCTGTGTTGTCTGTGGACCCTTCTGAGCTGTATGATCCTCTTGTTGTTGATTATATTCAATTATTTGGTATCACTTTGTTAATTGTGATTACTGATAGATTGTCAAAATATCTCTTCCAAAGGGATTCTATTGACTTTCTCTTGCCCACGTTGTAATATAATTCAACTCATTATTTCATATAACTCTGTCTTTGGGCTTTTTTGTTTTTGTTTTCACTTTTTCCTTGAGCTGGTTTTAACATCATTCTTACTTCCTTGTACAAGAAAGTTAAACTTTAATGTTTTTATTTTTACATATGTAGGAAAGTCTTGACTTTAGCTTTTCCTGAATATAGTGTTTTCACAGTACTATACACATGTCAGGTGCCACTGATAATTATTTCTTTTCTGGATCTGTCTTTAATTCCTTCACAAGGGTTTTCAACAAAACACAATACTAATAGTAGTGATTTATTTAGTTATTTATTTTTAAACAGTATCTCACTATGTAGTTCAGGTTGACCTTGAACTCACTATGTAGCCCAGGGTGGCATCGAACTCATGACAATCCTCCTGCCTCAGCCTCCCAAATGGTGGAATTACAGTGATAAAATTAGTGCACGTAAATATCATTGCGATTTTTGGGGGAGGAGGGGTACCAGGAATTGAACTTAGGACCTCACACTTGCCAGGTGGGTGCTGTGCTGCTGAGCTACATACTCAACCACTTCATTGTGATTATTTAATAAAGTGTTTATGCTCTTTTATTTCTTTTTAAGTGGTTAAGAAATGTCACCATAGTGTTGGAGAATTGCTTTGCTCAGTTCTTAATAGCACTTTTGGAGGGGCATATTGCAGTCACAATTGTCCCTCTGCCTTGGTCTTCATTTGAATGACCTGAAGGTCCTTTTGGCTTCCTTCAGTCAATGGGAATCTCACTTGTCTTACTGAATTTTCAAAAATGCTACTAGAAGTTCTCATACTTCTAATGCATTTCTCTATGCTTTGATATGTTTTTCACTGGTACTTGTTTTTTTGTTTTTTTTTTTTTGTGGGTACCGGGAGTCGAACTCAGGACCTCGCGCGCCAGCAGGCGCCCGTGCCGCTGAGCGATATCACCGGCCCCTTTTTTGTATGTGGGTTCCGGGAGTCAAACTCAGGTCCTTGCGCTTGCCGGGCAGGCGTTTAAGCCACTGAGCCATCTCACCGGCCCTCACCGGCCCTATCTTGAAGTTCTTATGATCTTTATTTTTCTTTTTCTTTATAATCCCTTGTCTCGTTAACTTTGGAAGCTGATCTTTCTTACATTGGGAATACCCACTATATTTCTATGTCTATGATATTGCTATTGATGGCACTTTATTAGTATTCTTGGAAAGATAAGTGCCCCTAAAATATAGAGGTGAATACTGGTACTGTTTCAACAAAATATGTATATTTAGTAATTATTTAATATGCATTACATTTGAAAACAAGATGAAATATATATAGATAGATATTGATATATATCTATGATTTTTCTGTTGTCCAAAACCATGTAAAAGATGAATCCAAGTAGTTTAGACTTGATGATAAGGTACTTTATAATGTTCAAAGTGAGCAATAATTAATCTGTGTAAAATAGATATGGGTGATATGCATAGGCATGGAGATAAAGATGTAGAAGTGGAGATATCTCCTGGTACGTAGAAAGATATGTGCATTGGGGGAGATGGTGTGTGTGTGTGTGTGTGTGTGTGTGTGTGTGTGTGTGCCTGGAGAGAGAGAAAAAAGAGAGAGAGAGATTGTCTTTAAGTTTAAGATAAAGAAGCTATGGGTCTCAATGGTGGGGTCCTCTGGGATGGCTTTCTTGTCCATGAGGTATTTGAATGAGTGCTTGTTAGAATAGGCTTTTGACTGAGTTAGCCACTTATTTTCAAAGTATATTGTGGGTGGATCTGTAACTCACAGGCAATGAAAGCAGTGGGATGACGAAGTGTGGTGTGTTCTATGAGGAGCCCGAGCTGCCTGTGTGCGCATCAGGCTCGGCCACGTGTCAGAATCACGGGCTGAGGAAGGGCTCACTATCGTATCACACAGATAACACCGGCTTCCTGAAAGATGGCTTTAACAGTCAGAGATAAGACTCAAAGGTGTCACACACCTAATTAGAACTCACGACATAGTATCAGTGATTACTTTTGTTGAAAAAAAAATTGTTCCCTGTCTTCAATCATATTTGAAGGTCTATGTCTTTATGTGTAGAAAAAGCCTTTTCTCTGAAATAAATTTCTTCTGTAAAATGCGACATTTAGTTCTCAGTATGTACACTGGGCAGATTTATTCTCATCCCAGTTGCTTTGTTCCCCCATCAGTGCTTCCTACTTATCGCAAGGCTACTCTGGCCATGTTGATAGAGGTCAATTCCAAGGGCTGTGACCATCAGAGGACTTTTCTGGACATTTAATTTGGACCATGGGCTTTAAAAATATAAGTAGCTTTTTCTTTGTTTTGCCAAGTGGGAAAAATGTTTTAAGACAAAGATTTGGGGAAAACAGGTTATACTCATAATGCCATTTGTTAGAGGAGAATATGTGGAAACCAAGAAGTACTTATATTAACATACATGTTTATGGTAAGAGACCAATTTGAGTCATTTTGTCTTTTCTTGCAAGTGGCACATAACTAGAATGAATTGGGGTAGACGGTTGTGTCAGATGGAAAGAATATAATTTTAATGGAGAAATTCAGATAGAGCTATACTGGCCCAATGTATCTCCAAACCTAGCTATTATTTAGTCTCTGAGTTACATTTATTAAACATATTTCACTAGTTATTTCTTTAAATGTACACACTGCCTTAAAGAAACTGGATATCACTGCAAAATATTGAATGGAGATAACTTATTGTGTGATCTGTACACAGACTCTGTTAAATTCTGTAAAGGAGATATGGACATGCAAACTGATTTCAAGAGTTTATAGTAAGTTATGGAAAAGGCCATATAACTTGGGATGTTATTGGCTATCAAATAAAAATAGCTAACATTGCTGGATATGGAATTGTCTTCATTACTTTTCTCATTATTGGGACAAAATATCTGCTACCTACAAGTTAAAAGAGGAAAGGTTTATTTTAGCTTACGGTTTGTAGAGATTTCAGTATACAGTTGGCTGGCTCCAAGGTAGGGTGGCAAGGCAGAGGGGCAAGGCAGATGACAAACAGTCCATGGCAGGGAAAGCAGGAGGCAGCAGCACTGAACCTTCCTTTCTTTTTTATCCCATTTGAGGTACAAGCCAATTGGATGGTGCCACCCACATGCAGGGAAGGCCTTCCTATCCTCTACACCGAAAACAATGCCAAACCAATTGGTGGACTAATTAAATTATCACACTCCATTAAACCATATTCACACACCCTAAATCCAGCCACCTCCAAAAAGCCCCACCTATGAGCCCATGAGGTTTTGGGGGGACATTAAGCTATAAGCCATGACAGGAATGCTTACGATGTACCAAGTTCTGTTTTATGAGTTATAAATATTAGCTCATTTAGTTCTCACTACAACATTGTAAGGTAAATGGTATTATTATCCACATTTAACAGAAGGAGAAATAGTTTCAACCATATAGCCAAGATCACAAGCCAGTGAGGAGTCTTACTAATAGACAAGGCTGGAGCTGGGCTTGGTAGCTTATGCCTGTAATCCCAGCACTCAGGAGTCTAAGGAGGGTTGCTGTGAGTTCAAGGCCAGCCTGGAATACATAGTGAATTTAAGGCCAGCCTGAACTACACAGCAAGACCCTATCTCAAAAAAAAACAAAAAACAAAAAACAAAAAACTTGGCAATCCTCCTCCCTCAGCTTCCTAAGTGCTGGAATTGTAGGCATGTAACACCACACCTGGCAGAAAACTAAAAACAATATACAAGACTAAAAATTTGAAAAGCACATACCCCTAGCTAACTTTAAATGTAGAAGACACAGTATATTAGATACTTAGAATATTAAATTCCAGTGAACTGTGTCTTCCACAAATTGTTTTAGAAAAGGAAGAATTTTTACTTGAATTTTAAGGAGAGATGAAATATGTTAGGATTTGTCTGGCAAAGTAAGAGGGAGCCAACTTGGGGAATATGAACCTGCAGGATATGTGAGTTCACTGTTTATTGTTCATTGAGTCTAAGTCTACCCTTAGCAGCTGAATCAGGGTCTGATTCACAGGAGAAATCTAAACCGTTCCATACTGGCAAAATGTAATGTGCAGGAGAGCATGTGCCCTATGCCCCATCATCTAGAGAAACAGAACTGATTCCAGAGTACTGGGAATGTGAAAGGCCTGAGTTCTACAAATTTCAATTCTATTTAATACAATTTCAATCACTGATGACTTATTTAAATATTTTAATTGCACTGCTTCCAAATACAAAATGAGGAAACGTTCTCACTGGGAAAAGTGTGACAACACATGAGCTCCAAAGGGCTTGGGCAGCCCCACCCCTACTGCACTGTTCATTGCAGCCCTCATGGCCTCTCTCTTAGGGTGCAACCTTCCTCAGCAGACAGCGTTCCTTATTCCTGGTTTTTCTAACTTCCTGGAGTCTACGCAGTGGTACTGTGGTTCATGAACTTAATTTGTTCTATGATTTTGGAAAATATGGCCACATTTGTGTTTGTGTGGAAAAGAGGACTGTAGTCACGTTTGGAACCCAATGCAGAATTTGCAAACAAAAACACAATTTTGACAAGAATTTCTGTTTGTGAACCAAATTGTTTGCAAACAAAACATTTGTGAACCAAGGTATCACTCTACTGCACTTTTGGCTTCACACTCCCAGTGTTAGTCACTTCCCTCTCAGGGGCATGAAGATTAACTCTATAGGCCTTCTTCTATAAAGTTATAGAAGTTGGGAGGAAGCCTCTGTAGTCCTACAACTCACACGTTCTTTTTATCTATACAATCAGAACCACCTGGATGACACCAAGGTCTGACACCAGCTTGAGCAGTAGCCAGGCCCCTTTGGATCATAGCTACAGGAGCCTCTGGGTACCTGGAAGGCTGAGACTGTGAAAAGAATCCTAGGGAATCAATTTCCTATGTTCTCCAGGGGCTCTATTTTTAAATAAAAGGTTTACTGTTTTGCATCTTTGAGTCTGTGAAGAGTGGGGTCTTGTTGATTCCTGAGATGGCTTCAAACTAACTGTCCTATTGTCCTGTTGTGAAGTATTTAGTTTTGTTTTAAAGCTAATCTTTTCAGTAATCACGCTCCATTTTGCCCAAATTTTGCAGGTACTTCCTTTCTAAGGAAATTGAAAATTTTACAGATGAGTTTTTTCTCCTCATTCTCATGATATATCTGACTAAAAGCAACCGGCAGTACCCCATGCCACAGCCTGAAGGTTGAAGTGTTTTGAAATTTTCTCCAACAGATTAAGTAATACACCATCCTTAATTTCAGTCTTCTGCAAAATCTCAGGGCATAGGCAAAATTGGACAAATTTTCTGCTTTTCGCCCAACTGTGAATGGAGTCCTTACTTCTCACTGAAACTGAATCTGGCTTTACTATCTACATTTCTATCAGCATTTTGGTCTTCTGAGCGCAACCAAAATCTCCCATGTAGCTCAGCTTACTTCATTCCTAGGCTTCACTAGCTGGGATCGCCAAACATTTCCAGACTCTTCCCACAAACCAGTTCCAGAGGCTTCTTAGCCGCATGGTCAAGTATAGTCATAGAAATGACCCATTTCTCTGGCACCAAAAAACGTCTTAGTCACTTTTGACACTGGAACAAAATACCTAACACCCACAATTTAAAGGAAGATAGGTTTATTTGGCTCATAATTTTTACAGGATTCAGTCCTTAGTTGTCTGTCTCCAAGGCAGAAAGGACATGTGGAAAGGTCTGCAAGAATAAATCTGTTACCTAATTGCAGACAGGAAGCAGAGAAAAAGAGAGAAGTGGGGGAAGGAGAAATGCCCTTCTGGGTCATGACCCCAGTGAACCTCCTCTTCGAACCAGGCCCTACCTCCTAATAGCACATTTAGCTATTCACTTCCTATCTACGTGGTAAGCTAATCCACTAATGAGTATAGTGCTCCCATGATCCAATTACCTTCCAAAAACTCCACTTCTCAATATACAAACTTTTTGGGAGACATTCTAGATCTAAACCATAACAATAACTATGACTATAAACTTGTAAACCAGGGGAAAAAGCAACAAGAATAATGTTATTAGATTAATGAGGAAAAAGACTTCCCCAAATCGTAGCTCTGGTTGGCATCAAGGTCATGACTGCAATGCTTCCTCGTGAATGTATAACCCTGGCCCTACAGAGATCTCTTATTCATCTAATCATTTATCTCTTTCAAAGTTACCCTAATGCCTGCCTTAAGCTTGCAATTGTATTGATAAGGTATAGTTTTCAGCCATCCTGTAAAATCCTAGAAAAACTCTGCCATTGTGATTTCATACCTCACTGCTTCCCACATTCTTTCAAGCCCAATGCCTTTATAGTTCTGATTGATGGTGGCTTGAGGTGCAGAATGTGCCCAAATTACTCGCTTTAGAAGAAAAACGTGAGAATCAGCAGATTCTTATAATCTTGAGCTATTCCATGGCTACTTTTAACCTAGAGGTATGTATGTAGAGGCTAGTGGATTTGAAAATCTACTTTAAACCTGCCATCAAAAATTAATTCTGTGACATAAAGATGCCTATTAAATGAAAACTCAAAATAAAAATAGATAATAAATAAGTAAAAGATGGCGATAGCCTTGCTAACAGAAGCTGCTAAATTTCCCATACCTCTTGTAGAGATTAATCCTTTCCTACAGGTCAAAACCTAATTATAAACCTTTTAATTAGTCAGGAAGACTGCTGCTGCTTTTTGAAATAAAAAGCCTAGAAAGAGAAGCTACCACTACAAGAGAACTCCAGGAGAAGACAGAAAGAATTGAGGTGTTAATGAAGTCAGTGGTCTCATATCATAAAGCTTATTTGCTTGCATCCATTGACTACTGCCTATATATTTTTATGGAGACTCTTCAGTTTACTTTGCTAGTTTAAGTTCACTAGAGTTCCAGTTTCACTGTAACAAGCCTTTAAACCTAAAATAAGCATTATGTAAAATATTATTTTGATTTTACATTAAATGGATCTTCAGAACTTGCAAGTGCTCTAGGGCAAAAAGAAGAAAATCTTCTAGGGAAAAGCTTTAATATTCCAGATATAATGAGTTTGTTTTACATTAACTTGCTTATTTTTTTCCTCTGGACTATTTTCACTTGGGTTCCTTTCATATCCCAGTTAGCAAAGGAATTGACCAGAACTAAGAACAGCCCTAGAGCAATAGCTAAAATTTCGCTGTGCTTGTCAGATACTGTCTGACCACTGATTACTGCCTGAGGGGAGTTTGTTTTCTTTATAAACTTTTTGGTGGGCTCCCATCACTTGGGAAATAGCCTTTTCTTTTTCTCTCATGAAAAACTTCAGGATTGTGTTGAGAAAAGCATGAGCTTTTTGATGTTTTTTATTAGTTTAAATCTCTGATTTGTGTGCTACTTTAAAGAATGAGATGAAAAATAGACCTTATCATATTATTAAAATGAGAACGTCATATCTATGTATAATATAAATCTGGTCGACCTGGAAATCTGCTAGAGGCAATAGGTCTACATTAACCACGAGAGCTAAGCACAACAGGAATCTCTCCTTTCCTTTACATTTACCTAGGGAAATATGCAAATTCATCACGTCTATTCATTGGGGAAAGTTTGGGATTAAGTAGATTATGTCAGCCAGAGTCTTATAGGGAAGCATTATTCACCTGTTTTCGAGGAAATTACTGAGGGAATGTTCTACAGAGGTGTGGGCACATTTACTGGAGCAGAGAAGAGAAAGACAGAATAGGAAACCTTTACCAAAGGGTGTGAGGGAGATGATAGATCCAGAGGATTTGAAGCAGATGATAGTGCCATTGGAGGCCACATGGAAAGGAAATATGGAAGAAGAGACACACCCTGGGGACACAGAGGGAACAGACAAGCATAGACCTGTTTGGTCCGTGGGTGTGAGGTGGCAAGGGAGAGCAATCAGCTACAAGTAATAGGTCTATGCATTAGTAAGATTTCTAGGTAGATTTCTTTTCTTGCATGTGTGTGTGTGCGTGAGTACCGGGGGTGGAACTCAGGACCTCGCACTTTTCAGGCAGGCTCTTATGCCGCTGAGCTATCTCACCGGCCCTCTAGGTAGATTTCTATGGTCTTCATAAAAAGGAATTTCAGGAGTAATGAATTTATTCTAATATTTTCCTGTTTTATATTTATACACTGGCTTTGATGGTTCACTTCTAAGGAAGTGCATTTTCTCTGATTTGAGCAATAGCAAACACAGCAGCAGAAAGCAAGTATATCTTTCAGTGTTACATGCTAATCAACTCATTTGCATCATCCGAGTTCCTAGGTTTCAGCATGTGCAGCACTGTCAAGCTGAAAAAGATCTGGCTGGGACGTCCCCAGTGAGCACTGCAGGATCATAGTCACATAGAGGTAGGATATGGAAACCTATGCATCAATGTAAGCATAGATATCCAAAAAGAGTAAAAGTAGTTATTTAAACTGCCCCAGAGTTTCAGATGCTTCTAGCTGGGTCTGGGAAGTGCATTTCTCTCTGTCTAGACCCAGATGGTTCAGGTACTTCCATGCCTATGTACCTGTACTTTTATATTTTCTATTCAATATACCTAGAATATTTTCCATTTCAATCTCCATCCTGAGACAACTCCTTCTGCTTTAGCAACTCAACACAAATTCATTGTCCATATCCATGTGACTTCCCCTTCAAGGAGAATTGGTCTTTGTTCTTAGCAAGAGTACAAACTTATTTTAGACTAGTAGAACATAATAACACCTACTGCAAAGCTGTATATAAAATGTAATGATAAATATCATGAAATATTGTTTGCAATGCTGGTAATCATTTGTGCTAAAAACATGGTAGGCTTTACTTCCCTACCCCTTTGAAGTTAGCTGTGGACATGTTATTGCTCAGACCAATGGCAATGATGGCAATTGTACATGCCATGCTAAAGTAGAATCCTTATTGACTCTGTACAATTCCCCATACTCTTTTTCAGTTTCAAAGAAGTCCCAGACATTGAGGCTGCATTGATCTGCTATCTACAATGAATAGAATTTCAGCAAAGCCTCTCATCAACCTGGGATATTAATGTTGGATAAGTGAGGAGAAGAGATTCTATTTTAAACCTCTGTAATTTTAGGTTATTTATCATTGCAACCTGTCTAATTATAACTAATACATATGTTTTTAAGATATGGAGCACTTTATATCTCACTGGCTGAAAAGAACACTCAAACCTTATTGAATAATATCACTTAAAATAGTGATTGTGTGCCCAGAAGGACACACAGTAGAGGCATCCTTCAAAAAAGATTAGTAAGAACAAATACATTGGAGTGATCAGAGATATGGCTATATTTTAGTGTGTATTTGTAGGAAGAGGTAGATAGGAGCCATAAGGAAATTTATTTGCCTCTAATAGAAGTTATAGCATAGAAAACTGTTCTGGAAATATAAATGTATAAGTAAAGCTGGTACAGATTACCAAGCGAGCAGAGTTCATAAAATCCCAGCATCAAAGGATTGAGAAAGATCTTGAAAGGTCACTTGGTTCTTTCACCTTCTTTCAAGTAGGATCACACCAAACCATCTCAAAAAATATGAAGCTATTCTATTTTTAAAGCTATCTATAGAAAGAGATTTTCTCTGGTCAAAACTGTTCTTCAGCTAGTGTTAAAATCTTTGTTCCGAATCATATGCTTCACTTGAATTCAGAACATACATGGTAACACTCAGCAATTATGTTATTTTCTTGGACAAATCAACATGCATGAACAAGATAAATTTATTCCCACAAATCTGGAGGGAAAATGTCTGAAATCACATGTAAGCAGGGCTGTGCTCCTTTTGAACATTCTAGAGAAGCATTTTTCTTTTCCTTCTCTTAGCCTCTGCTGGCTCCTGTAAAACTTTGGGTTCCTTGGCTTATACTATTTCACACCATCCTTCCTTCTGTATTCATATAGCTTTATTTCCTGTGTGTAACTCAGCATCCCATCTTCAGTATTCATATGGATATCAGTCATTGGATTTAAGGCCAACATAGTCCAGTGTGACCTAGTCCCAACTTAATCAACTGCAACTATAGAGACACTGTTTCCCAATAAGATCTCATTTCTATGTCCCTGGTAAACACAAATTTTTGAACTATACTATCAACCCTTACTACAGGATTTGTGATTTGGCTTGAGTCTGGAAACATCAATGATATTTAAAAGAAATAATAAACTGCATGCATAATTATCCATTTTTGCAGCCAATATAAAATTTATAGTGCAACTAATTGTGATGATTTTGATTTAACTATTTCTCTTGATGGTTTAAATGAATGCAAAATCATTTAAAAATTCCATCATGAATGTGAGCCTTGCATTGGTTTTTGGTAAGAGAGGAGAAATTAGCCTAAGATCCACCATCAGACTATGAAAAGTAATAATTTCAACAACTCAGTTGATTAAATGACTTAGATGAATGTATTGACACACCAAACAAGTCAAAATGCATATGGCACAGTGCACAGGATGGAGTTGTCTTAGCAATGAATATTGCAAAATATGCAGAGAGAAGCAATGCATTATATGGTAAAATAATCAGAAAATTTTAGGGACAAGAAGGAAGATGAAGCATAGCTGCGATTTTAAGAAAGAACTTACGTTGTATTTAATTGAAGGAACTGCATGATAAAGTAGTAGATTTCACAAAATTGTAGGGATGGGTTTGTAGCTCAGTGATATAAAGCTTGCCTAGCCTGCAAGAGGACCTCAATTTTATTTCCCTACCACAAAGAAAAAAAAAAATACAGAAAAGAGGAGCAGTCAAAAGAATAATAGAATCAACTGGCCACGGAGGTCTAGTCATAGAACAACTGTCAAGAGAGTAGATGGGCTTGGGTTTGTAACGATGAGCCTGGATCTATGTGTGGAAGGCTTTTAATGCCGTTTTAATTGCAGAAAGCATCCTAAAGGAAATGGAGAGGTCCAGAAAGGATTTGAACTCCCCAGAGAGACATTATGCTGAAGATATTAGAAAAAGGGACCTTGGTGACTGAATGAAGGTTGTCTTTTAGGGATTCTAAAGATTCTTACCATGATCCAGACAAATGCCATGATGAATAACAGGAATTAGTAACATGGCTCTCAGCACACAGAACTACTTGCTGCTTAGCATAAGAGAGAGGTATCCCAGAGAAGATATTCCACTCTATTTGTGTTTCTTTTCTAGCATGTTCTGGAGAGAGAGGCTGCTTTCCTTTCCTATACTCCCCTTCATTCCTCAGGACATGAGACCACAACAGCGCTCCCAATGTGTGAAATCTGCTTCTTTGGCTGCTCTCCACTTAACCTGAGTTTCATTTCAAACAATAAAGAAAGGTACTTCTTAGCTTTCACTTTTGGGAAAAATCTCCTTATTCATCAAAAGATAATGTAAGGTTACCCTGTTAACTCAGCCTTGCAGAAAACATTCCTGTCAGTTGGCATGAGCTTTGTTCCTTTCACCTCAGGCAGGTGGTAAAGGTATTTTGCAAAGGAGCATTCCAAATTAGGTTAAACACCAAAATAGGAAAATGGCCTGGCTCACCCTAGTGGGGTGAGATTGGACTGCTGAAGTATATCCAAGTTCACCTCTTAAAGCCATGTTTCAGTGAAGCCCTTGAGAGAACAAAAGCAGACAGAATGGTTGACTCTGATCCCCTTCTGTCTTTTCCCATGGGCTCTGCTCTAATGTTCTGGGTACTGAAAAAAACCACCAAATGATGATATGATTACTTTACTTCCTGGCCTTTGGAGTCAGACATTGTCTTAACTCCACTTCCAAGGAAAGATGCTGAATGTACTTGATCTCAGGGACAAATACACATAAACACAGTCTCCTGGAGATTGAAAATTTCAAGAGACACAGAGATTGTACCAGATCTCAGAACATACAATAACTATGCGGGAAAGAAAGATCATATTATCAAATTTCACATCAACCAATTACATAGAAACCTAACCAGACGATTTTAATGCAAGGTGGTTCTGCCCACAGATTCCTAGACAAGTCTTTTAATAAATTCCAGACATCCAAAGTGAAGCATACTGTTGGTCTTATGAATCTTTTGTGGCTGAGATGAACACATAGGACTTGGGGCCCAAGTGATAACATTGCATCTAGGGCACATTCGTAGGGACAGTATGTCACCCTTTCATTAAAAAGGCTTTCATGGTTTCCAAATCTACTCAGTCCCTTTTGACCCAGTGTGATATTGTCTCCTGGATTCTTCCTCCTCCTTTTAAAACCTTTCCTGACTTTATTCTGTCTCGCTTTCTGCTAAAGGTCTACAGCCCAGCCATATTTATCATGTAACCATGTGTCTGCCTATTGAGGTGGTCTTTGTAATGTATTTCATGTTTCCTAAATTAGTCAATGGCATCAATAGAGGTAAGTAATTCCTAGGTTCGGCTATTTGACAAAGATGAATCTTCAGATATGAAGGTAGGACTGAGTCTCTCCACTCATTTACAAGGTTGAAAGACATCAAAGTTTTGCCTATATATTTTTGATCTTCTTGTAAATGATGGTACCACCTTTATCTACACATCTGAAAAGAATGCACAGCTGGGGGGCAAAGGGTGTCTACTTCACAGGGATTGAAATAATCAATAAAAAGCCCATGCTAGTCTTATTTTAGCTTTAGCTTCTTCAGTGGCTCCTACCCTTGGGGAATATAGAAACATTTCATTTTCTGCAGGGATCAGGAAAATATTTCTACTTCTCTTTCATATGAGATGAAATGAAGGCACAAAGTATGCTGTGAAGGTGAAGGACATTTCTTGATAAGTCAAAGAATTCATAATATTAAAAATAAAATGCCACTACCCACCTATTTTAGCATTCAGATAACATGACTAGTCAAAGTTCAGACAGCTGAAATCCTACTTGCTCAGAGTTTTGAAATTCACTTTTTCAACAAAAAGTAATGGATATCTGTTTTTACTCTACTCTTTTACTGTTGTCTTTATTGCCTAAGTAGTATAAAATAAAAGAGTGCTTTCCATTAACTTGACATCTTTTTCCTACTAAACATTAAATCTCTCCTACTTAAAAGGTTTACAAAAAAAAAAAATTGAGAGGTGATCTAAAGCAGTACAAAATACACTGGACTTAAATTCAGAAATCTTTCATTCAGCTCTTTTTGGGGTCTAAACTTTTGACATTGACTCACTCACTTCATTCAGTACTTCTTGAGTCTAGGTTTCCTCATCTATAATACGACAATGGAGTTCTGGGAATGCCTTTAGAGTCAAAGGGAACAGCATACCCTAATATATATATATATATATATATATATATATATATATATATATATATATATAGATAGATAGATATATGGTTAATAGTTCTCTCTCTTTCTCTGATATTAATATGTTTAGCTTTTTACCTGTTAGGAGCTGAGTTATTTGTAATTATCGCACTCATTTAAAAAATAGTAAGCACTTGTTCAATGATATAATGTATATCTGTGTAGCCCCAGCCAATGAGACAACTAAAGCATCGAGAATAAATTTCATTTTCCATTGTGCTCCTTTTGACCATATTCCCTTTCTTCCACAACCTCCTAGAACTGGGAATTCATCTCTACATGCATCCTATGTATATGTGAAATATAAGAATATAGCTACATATGTAAATGAATATATGCTTCTGCACATACATACACGGACAACTAAAACTAAACATCCTATAATAACATAAATTTAGTGTTAGTGTGCTGGGGATATGGCTTAGTGGTAGAGTGCTAACTAGCATGTGTTAGGTCCTAGATTCAATCTCAACTCCCTCCCTCCAAAAAAGTTAAGTGTTAGTGATTTTCTTAACTACTTAAGAGTTTCAGGAATTTTCTTCTTCACTCAAAACTCTGAAGTAGACTCGTCCAAATTGTTGCACGTGACTGTAGTTTATTTTCACAGATGAATACTATACTGCTATGCTAAAATAATGCAAACTGTAAAAGTATTCTTTTGTTATTATTGTTTTTCTCCTGCAGATTTTTGCTGTTACAAATGATGTTTCTATGAACTATATTATATATCTTCTAAAAGATATGTTCATTTTTCTCATGGGTTTGTATGAAGGAATCAAATTGCTGTAGTTACAGATTAGGTGCATATATACATTGCTAAAATGATATGAAACTGCATCCCAAAGTGATCACACCAGTGTATACTCCCACCAATAATGCTTGTAAGTGCCTATTGATATTTCAACATTTGGTAGTAAAGACTTGTTAATTTTGATGCATCAAATTTCAGTAGCTAAAACCTTACTTTCAGCTATAATCACCTAACTAGAGTTTGAACATCTTTTCATACATTTAATGATTATATATATTTATGTATATGTATATGTATATGTATATGTATATACAAGATGTGTCAGAATTTTTTTAAGCCCAGTACTCTCTTATAGTATATTCAGTCTAGCTAATAGAAAGCTGGAAAATCACTTTTCACTTTTCTTGGATTCTCCCAAATAGTATCCACAAAAGTCTTTTGCCACCAGCATTTTCCTCTGCAAGATGAATGGCTTCTATGGGTTCCTGTACGTTCTCAATCAGTAGTCTATAGGCAGAGTTAAAGTTTGTACAGTGCTTTCCTGGGCGCAAAACAATGATAAATATACAGTACTTAATTCCTTCATTTTAGGAAGGAATTTGAAATCTTGAACATGTCATCACATTGAATTAAACCCTTGCCATTTTTCCTATCATTTCTCCACTTATTTTTATACTTCCAAGATTTGTTCTGGTCTGGCTAAAATAGAAGCATGCCGAAATGTACATTTTTAACTCTCAAACATTTCAAAATCAAATATCAACAAAAATGTTAAACTTCATAACAGTATTGTTTTGTATTTTTGTATCTTAATAGTAAAGAAAATGTGTGGAACACTCATGACATTAAAAGTGATCATCTCAATAAGCAGACATTTCACTTTTTCATTTGACTTTGTGCTTTTCAGTTGTAGCCTCTGTCTGACTACTTTCACATCAGTTACTGAAGATATACACCACGTCCCCAGGATTCCTGAATTATACTTCCATTTGAGGCGTTACAGAATCTAACTTCAAAGCTATTCAGAAAAGCTTTGTGGGTTACCCAACATCGAAGTGTACTTGAGATTATTTAACATTATTTAACAGAGCAATCTAAGAGACAAAGACACAGGCTAAAGTCAAAGCAACTTTAAAGACATCATATATCATTGTCTTTGCCATTACATTTCTGCTCAACTTACTAAAGACTGTCACTCTTTACCCATTGAAATACATGTCCAAGGAGTATGCTATGAGATGCATTCTGTGCATGTCTCTGTGGGGAGGGGTTGTATGCACACACACACACTTTGGTGGGAGAGGAGCTTCGGCTTCATCATCTCCTTAGATTGCCTCCTTTTTAAAATGATGCTTGATATATCTATCCTCATTATATATTAACTAAGCATCTGAATTCCTCTTTCAGTAAATATGATGGTGCATTTCCAAAAGTCATACTATAAGGCACAACTGTCACAAAACCTGACAAATATCCATAGCCAAGGATATGCCCTAGCAAATCTGAATGCACTCTCTCATCTTTCTCAAATTTTATCGTATATCTTTCCTTAATTCAGAAACATTTGTCAATCTGCCTCTATCCATGGCAACCCTTCTTACTTTAATGCTCTTATTTTTATCCACAAACAGAATTTACATTTCTTGCTGTTATAAATTTTCCTTTTTGTGGAGAAACTTTACTTTAAGAAGACTGAAATCCAATGAACTCCCAGTGACAAGACTTCTAGAAGAAAAAGCATTCTCTTCCTTTATACACTAGCAAAGATGAGAACAAATAAAAATGGAAATATATTAGAAGAGGTTTTACATAAGTCCGTGGAGTTATTCTCTATTTTCATATCTTTTTCAGCAGCAGTGGTAGAAAATTGAAGAAAGTCAATGAATCTCTGAGTTGACTATGATTTTGCCAGTTTTTGTGGTATTTCAAATTAATTGTATGTGTAATGCATAAACAGTTATACTATGAAACTCAAACATACACAAATACAACTATGCATTATTTTAGATGAATTTTCTTCAATTATTTAAATATATATAAGCACACAACAGCAAAAGATCTTAAAGATTATTTGCTCCCAGTCCTTGCCTAAAATTATGGTGACTATATAATTTATTTTCCCAATCTGACTACTTTTTAGAAGGAATAGAAACCTTGTGAATAATTAGATAGTGACGAAAAGCACAAGTAGGGACTATGACATACAATGAAGGGCAAATGGTCACCCACCCACCTCATAAGGCATCGAGTAGTTAAAATGGCTTGGTCACATGCCTATTAAGTGTGACACAACACCAGAAGCCAATGTCTCATTAAGAATTCTGTGTAACCGATGCATTAGCAGGTAAAGGTCTTTCAGTTTGAAATATGCATCGATCATTTTGCCCAAGGTCTGATGATGAGTCATATCAAACAGTAACCTAAGATAAATGGAATTGGATACATAAAGTTGTAAGAGCTTTCTCCTAATTTCTCACTGAACTTGAGATAGTGAAGTATTCTGACAGCACGACTTCCCCTTGGGCAAACAAAACCAGATTGACGTGATCCACTCTGATTTGGCCAACCTGTCAGTGAGAGGCATGATGTCCGACACACATGAGCTTGTCTCACTGATTCCCTGGGTGCAGGTTGTGTTGAGGGTTTGACGCAGGGAAGAGTGATTAATTGAGGTTATTTTCATCCATCATTATTTTGGTTGCTTTATTAAGAACTCGGGTGTCTGAAAGACATATTTGCTATTCTTGCTCATTTTGTCCTTAGCCTACAGTAAACACCTGTTGGGTACCAGAAATATGCCGGGAAATCATACATTGCTATGATTTGTTGTATGCTGAGATTTGAGTAATTTCTCTTGCCAGGTGTGTCAGATGAATTTCCTCACTATGAACCCTAAGATTCCATAGAAAACCCTGTGCAGGACACTTTCTGTCAGTTTTCTTATGAAAACTGGGTGAAAAGGTTTATGAAAAGTACCATTTTAGACATTGCTATGGTTTGAATGTATCCCCTAAAGTTCATGATTTAGAAGCTTAATCCCCAAATTTATGCATTAACAGTTATTTGGGTGTAAGCTTGTGGAAGATAATTAGTCTAGGTCATGGAAGCTTTCTAAGAAGATAAAGAGAAACCTGAGCTGGCACTGCTCTGTATCCCATGTGATGACCTCCATGATACTAAGGTGAGGCAACCAGTTCTCTACCAAATGCGAAGCAGATGCTGGCACTGTGATGCTAAACTTCCCGGGGCTCAGACTATGATCCAAAAGAAATTCTGTTCTCTATAAATTACCCAGCCTCAAGTATTTGTTATAGCGATAGAAAATAGGCTATGAGAGAAGTATTCCCCCTTTTGTGTATTAACCCTCAAGAGAAAAGAAAAATGGAAAATTCTCACTATGCTTCAATACTCCTATTTGAGAACAGTGAAGACTCATTCTGATTTGCACGGTTATATTCTAGCAAAGAAAATTTGTATAGAAATAATCCAGAGTGAGTCTGTTTTGTATTGATAAATATGTATTGAAGATTTCTATGGATGGAGTCATTCCCTAGGCCTTATAGATCTCCTTGCTCAAAAGAAGATTAAAATCTGTGAAAAGGAAGAACTCAAGGACATAAATGACTATATTGTGAAGAGGAGGCAGGTTGGAACATAATAAAATTCAAAGATTGTGTTTCCAAGTCTAAAGCAGCAGGAAAAGAGCACAGATTTTTCATTGAGAAAATGATAGTCAAGGTAGGATTTCAAAACATGGATAAAGTTCTGATTTAGACAAATAGAAGACAAGACATTTTCTAGGTAGGAGAAAATAGCATGAGTTGCAGCATGGAAACAGGAAAGTATACAAAGAATTTTGATTAGGAAATAAAGTCCATCTTAGCTGGCATTTAGGGGCAAAAAATAAAAGATGCAAAATTAATGGTAGTTCAGATGATTCTAAATTCCTTCTCAAGAGAAATCAAAGGATATATTTTAGTGTATTCAAAACCAATGCTAATTTAAAACAATACTTCTAAGATACGTGGCTTTGTTCTTTTTAAAGCTCTGTCATGCACAGTATTTCATTTAATTCTCATATGTCTATGCTTAGGTGAGGTGGTTATTATCTGCATTGTATAAGTTAGATAACTGAGACAAACAGAGGCTTAGTACTGACCTGGTGGGAAAGCTGATGCCCTCTCTTTCTTTCCCTCTCCCACTAGAAATGAAGTATTTGGTCAAAGAGCAATACCTTTCCTCAAGCAGGAGATTTTCTTTTCTCTTCAGATTTTATTTGAGTTTTGAAAGTGGGACAATGTTTTGTGTTTTTTTTTTTTTTCTTCAGGAAACTTCAGTGGATTAAGCCACTGTTTCAGCCCTGCTAATAAGGCTGCTGCGCTCAAACTGTGAGCAGAAGCTTGCCAACTCCAAACTGCCTCTACCCAGCCATCTCATCAGTCCACCTGCCGTGCACCTAGCGCTTTAGTCCTGACTTCAAGACCCAATCAACTGAATATCTGCTGTGGCTTCAGGCCTTGGCCTCCCATACTCTGATGCTGCTGCCTACTGTCCTCATTGCTATCTTTGGGCCCAGCATCCAACCCCCTAATGTGACTGACCGGTTTCTGGGCTGGTAGAGACAATTGTGCAGATGGGGTCAGGATGAATGTCCAAGTTACAAATCAAAGTAAATGCAGATGGGAACATGAGATGTAGACCAGAGACTTGGATCCAAATATGATGGGGGTTTAGAGAGATTAAAACTGCTAATTAGTGACCTCGGAACCATTTTCATTGGCTAACTAATAAATAAAAAAGTGTGATTTTTTTTTTTTTTTTGGAAATTCAATTCAGGGACTATGCTGAAATGCAAAGAATTCAGCCAGCTTTAATCTCGGAGGGTTATGTGCAGGTGTATGAAATAGCATGGTCATACATTATTTGCATTTGATTAGCATGTAATTTACACTCTTCTACCTAGGCTCTGCAGTTTTTTCTCAGCCTCTTCTCAAATGATGATTTCTTTGATTTTATTTTCTTTTGGGGATGATCTTGTTTATGTCTTCCCCAACTGCATTTTCCTAGTCAAGACCTAGCAGAAATAATAAAGGGGAATTATGTATCACAAAATCAGCATCATACACAAAGAGCTAGTAGGTTGAAAGCAGTGAGAACTGTGAATGTTCTGAGCTCTCGAAGTTGCCTTTTCCCAGAGTCTATTCAGAGAATATACATAAAAAGATATGTTATTCTGTTAGAGCAGGAAATGTACTGCTTTCACTAAAGGCATTATAGCTGAAGGTGCTCCGTATTTGGAGAATTCATTCTTACCCTGATTAAATGTGTAAGATTTAGTAAATTTAACACCTAAAATTCACTATTAATTTTCCTGAATCATGTAGGTAGTTTTAAAATTAATTTCATAATTTAAAACAGTTTTTTGACGTAGAGAAGAATATTGACAAGAAATTTTAAAAGTATGTATCTTTCTCCTGTATTCTGCTTCTTTTTAATACTCTGTTTTTAGAGGATAAACTCACATGAACTATTTTTAAAATCTCTGTCACTCATAACAGGAGTCATTGTATAAGTCCAGCTGTGCTCAGAACATTCCCAGAATGAAAGCAAAGAAAGGGTAATGTTGGCGTTCAATTTTAAATGCTGCTTTAAAATAAATACTGGTAAAGTTCATCTATGATTAACGTTCACAGAATATGTGACTTTAAGCTGGAAGAGGATCTGAACAACAGAACCGCGCAGGAAGTCTGCTGACGAGGTCTGCGGTACCTTCTGACCTGTATTTGTCAAGCCTTTTATCAAAGCTCTTTAGTATTTTATCAGCTTTATCTCTGACTTTCTTACTCGTAATATTTTTTCCTACTCCGTGACTTTCTGTGAAATCATTCTTGCAGAAGGAAATATGATTTTCTAAATTTAGTTGATGAGTCTATGTTAACGTCAAACACAAAGAAAAAAGGAGTGGAAAAGACAATTTTTATATGAAAAATGTACCTCCCAAATTACGCTGTATAATTTTAATATATTCAAATTTTAATTACATCGTCTGCTTTTTGTTGGTATATTCATCTTTCCTATTTGTTTTCACCCTTTTCCTTATATTTTCAGCAAAAATATTACCTGAACTAGTGAAGTGTTGTATTTACTGATGCATAAGCACAGAGTTTTGAGTATTTAAGACTTGAAACACAGCCATTATTAAAAATTAAATTCTAATCCTTTATTAAAAATGTCATAGTAAAAACCAAATAATAGATAGCATACACTTCCTATTTTATTATATTTGCTATTACCTGTGATTTGACTATATGTTTATTCTATGCAAATGTAGCAGAATTGTGTTCTGCTGTTTACCTTTTTCAGACCTCAGAGCCAGTTGCTTCAGGATGGATGACAGCTTGAAACCTTTGGAAACTATCAAACAATACAAATTAGGCTTCGATTTATTGTTTAATTGAATGTCTTTACTTGGGAAAGTGATGGCAAATTTATTATTAATGCAGGTTAACCATCAAACTGTTGTGTTGGTGGTCCTTACATTGCCAAAAACACAAAATTTTGAAAATATTTTTCTAGTATTCAAAAATTGATAAATGATATCATTTTAAATGAATGACACGTGGACATGTCTTTATGTTTCTTCTTCCTTATAAAGGACATAATATTTTTAACCCAACATTTATATCTAGAGTATATCATCAGTCACTTGCACTAATACATAGACCTCAGTTATATAAATACAGCAAAAATCAACAAAATATTCTGAGTGTATCAACTGGCTACATGGGATTTGCAATCAATAAATGTATATTTTTATCATTTTAAGTAATATACCATCCATTAGTTTTTGTTTCTTAAAACTTATAGCACAAATATGTATGTGTATGTGCACACCTACACACAGAGTTGGGGACTGGATTTAGGGGAAGTGGGGACAAACATGGGGGTGAAACGTTTTCCAGCACACCAGCAAAGTATTACAAGGTCACTAAAAGCTTTATCTAATAAATATATTAGGTGTGAGCTTCTCCCCCACCCAGCTAATGAGTTTTGATTTCAAATAATAATTCTTTAAATCCAAAGAGTTTTCATATTAGGCAAGTTTATGATTTAATTGATAGTGAGCAATTTTGATAGTTCTTGGTAAGATTAGAGACCTCTTCAGATAACCTTTAATCAGATCTTACACAATTTGGCTCTCCACATGATAGTTGTCTACTAATAGAGCATCAGTGAACAAGTTTATAATTTGTTATAATTTATTTTAGTCAAGAAAAGGCAGGAGTTTTAATTCCTCTCAGTTTGTTCTTAAATGTTAAACATTGACAATTCATTTGTGTCTCTGCAAATGCAAAATTAAAGAATCATGCTATTATGTTAGACTTAGACATAACTGCATATCAAAATAACCTGCAAAACCATTAGTAACAAAAGGTTATTTTCCTCTACTTAAATGTACTATAAGAATCTCTAGATGTAGACTGAGAAATTGTATCATAGAGAGATTATCTCAGATGTGGAACCACCGTCCCTCCCAAACACTTCAAGTCATGCTCTGAAGGCAGCAAACTGACAGTAAATGAGTGGCTGCCACATGTTTCTGTGTGCGTATTTTCAATTATTTACTCGCTTTTCCAACTCATATCTATTTCTTTGCATATATATTTTTGGTATATGTATCTTGTCCTACAAGGGGGTTTCATATGCTAGTTTTCCCTTAATATAGTATACATAATCAGCATCATTTATAAGTAATTACTGCCCAATTTTAAAGAAACTAAATGTAAGTACAAATATTTCTAAATTACTATGAAAAATGTTATGAGAAATTGTGACAAATCTTTATTAAAATAAGGATTATTATAGTCAATATAATCACCTGGTCAACAGTTTGGTAACTATCTAAATTGAAGGAAATCATTTTAGATAAATGTGTTAATATATTTTTGTTAGTCCTATTTTTAATATTCAGTACTGAGGTCATTTAAATCCATTTAAAATATTTAAATTGATTCTTCTGAAAATATTTCTTTATTTTCCTTTACACACTTAGATCAACTTTCTCATTTTAAAAATGATTATAATAGGGGCCGGTGAGATGGCTCAGCGGCTTAAGCACCTGCCCGGCAAGCGCGAGGGCCCGAGTTCGACTCCCGGAACCCACATACGAAAAAGGGGCCGGTGATATCGCTCAGCGGCATGGGTGCCTGCTGGCACACGAGGTCCTGAGGTCGACCCCCGGTACCCACAAAAAAAAAAAATGATTATAATAAAGATCCTTAAACTTATCCTATAAATCAGATAAATTTTACATATATATAGTTTAATTTTTATAACCATTTGTAGAGAAAATGTTGTCTCTTGTATGTTTGATAAGCAGTAATAGAAGCTCAGAAAGTTATTATAAAGAATAAGTTGTGAAGGTAAACTCAAAGATAGGTAGGAATCTTTATTCTATATCATGAGAATTTTCATATTTAAAAAGTGTTCTTTTGAAATAAAAATAATAATCTTTGCAATGCAGGTGAAAATATATTTACTGTACCTAGTTGTTAACTGTTTCCTTAGAGGTCTTCATCTTCTCTGCTCAAATGGTCTCATCTACTTAGATGTTCTCTTGAAAACCTCTTGGACATTTTGCATCTGAATATAAAGAATTTTATTTTAAATCAAATTTGGGGATTCTTGGTGGTTCACATTGTTTTTCCTGACATGGTTTTCCAAAAAGGTAAAGAGAAAGTCAGGCCCTATTGAATTTTGCTATCTCATTGGTTGAAATGCTCAGGACTTCATACAAATTGGGTGAAATTTCCTGCCATCTGCTGTTGTAAACTTCATCTAAATGTAAATTAAATAAATATATTTTTTTTGTTGAAAAAACACTTAAAACAACATAAACCTTGGCTCATTTTGTTGTGTTTTAACAACTTTTCTGCCATCCAAGTTTCCAGGCTTCCAAAGAGATGTCTAATGCTACAAAGAACAAGTGCCCTGTAGGTAACCAAATGAGATCCAAGCTTCTATTCTTCTGAAAACAAAAGATTCAGTGGAGCTATCCACGTGTCTGCCATTATAAGTATTGTATCTGTACTCAGAATATAAAGACAAATCAAAATGATTTATTAGTTCACCAAAAAATAAACTTCCTCCATATTACTCATGGTTTTTGGATAGACTTAGTTCCATTTTTTTAAATCATATATTCATCCAATGTATATGTGGAATGGCAAGTTTTGATGAGGAGTGGTTCTGTACTGCAGTTTTCAGAAGAAGACTTCTACTTACACTATATAAGGCTTGACTCTCTGTCCCTTATCAGGGTAGTTTCTGATATACATTTTAAAAAGTCTCTAGCTGTCCTGCCTTGTGACAAAACTGAAAATATCAGAGGGCATGTTAGCAAACATGACAATAAATGATGTGTGAAGTGGATTAGTACTGCCTCCTTAAAAGTGCAATCTACTCTGTTCTTCTTGGCTTGGCTTTCTCATGCTGGCTCCTACTTCAATTTTCTACACAAATATTTGCAACACAAATTACCACTGGAACTGTAACAGAAAATGCTCCCCCCAGCCAGTATACTTCGGTTTCTTAGTTGCCCAGGTAATAGTTCCTGTTGCAGCTCTGTTTGCTTCTGTCTCCTAGAAACAGCTGGTCACTTTGATGCATAACTGGTCACTATGATGCATATTGTAAGAACCAATCAAAGACGGCCAAGTACTCTACCTCTGCATCCCCCCACCCTTTGCAACCCCATCAAAACCTCCCTCCCTGGGCCTTCAAGGCCTGGCGTTTTTATAAGGATTGATTCCTTGTCAGTGCCCATCTGACATTAAATAAATCTACCTCCAAATCCTGGGTGTCATTTTGGTGTTTCTGCTTGCTATTGCATCTAGTGCATTGGTTGGGAAGACAGGTAGTGCTGACCTCTTTGGTCACTGGTCATGGCCCTCATGCACAGAGCAAGGACCTCTCCAGGTCCCAGCGGGAAGGCACACTCCCAAGATTTCTCGAGTCCACTCAGAGTTCTGGAGGAGGATTCTTAGCTCCCTGCTCCAGCGGCTCACATCAGACCCCAAAGGGAGGAGGACAAAGTCTGACTCTCTGTCGGTCTGTCTCTATGCCTGTCTGCCCACCTGCCTGATAAGGCCCCTGGGGGCACCTCAGTTAGACTCTCTGTCACTCCTGCTCAGCTCAAGCAGAAGGGGAGTCTCATCAACTCTTATTAGTCAAAACCTCACTCAAGGGAAAAGGGTTGGAATGTTTAACCTCTGAGTGTCTGTCGAATGGATGTGTAAGTGAGGGAAAAGGACAGGGTAAGCAATAGGCTGCTCTGCCTGTGCACCAGGACTGGGAAGCACTGATCGCAGTGGCTGATTGGGCCATCACCTGAGGTTCTGTGGCGATCGACATATAGCATAATGGAGGCCTCACACCCTCCTTAGCTAAATCATGCCGCCTCACACCCTCCTTAGCTAAATCATGCCTAAGTCCCCACAAGGGGCACAACCACATACGCATCTGAATGGTCTCTCTCTGAGGGGCACCCACCCTTTGCCTGTTGCACCATTGTTCAAGGGTACACAGCACACAAGTAGGAAGTCAGAGATGAGAATTACTTAGTCAAAACCCACAGTCCCTGCCTGCAGGATAAAGGGCTTTTACGAGTTAAAAATGAAACCAAACCACTCCCTGCATCTCAAAAAAAAAAAAAAAAAAAAAAAAAAAGAAAGAAAGGAGAAAGAAGCCCATTCTTCCTAAGAATTCTGCCTTGGCACCCTCATCGGCCACAGCAGTTGCTGCCAACACCTATAGCTTCACTCCCCACTCCCGACTCGTCTACTTTCAGCCAGTTGAAGTGGTCCTAGCTAGCCATTGCCTGCATTTAGCCACGGAGGACCTCCCCTCCAGAGCCTTTTGCTTCCTATTTTGGTCATATGGCATCATCTAACACCCACTTGAGATAACTGTCAGCAATTCCTTCTGAGTTCCACATTTTGACTGAGGAAAAATTGGACTGTCAGCCCTGACAAATGAGTTGCAAAGGCCTTTCCAAAGGTCACCTCACCTAGAAACAACTCAGTTGAATGCTTCTCAAAGACATCAAAAAGGGGGACAAAAAGCCCATCAACCACTGTTACCCAGAAACCTGATTAAAAAAAAAAAGCATCTGATGTTGGTAAGAAAATCCAGTCTAATAGACAACCATACCCTCTGGCTATGAGTTATAAGGGCTATGGACACAAAATTAAATGCCCCCTCTGCCTGGAAGACACAAAAATCCTGACTATGCAGGTCCTCCTCAACCTGAACCTCTCCTTACCCTGTTGGGCCTGGATGGATAGGACAGGCCGAGCTCTATCTGTTGGGCCCCTGAAAGCCTGCAGTCAGTGCAAAAGTAATAGGCAAACCTGTGACTTTCCTGGTAGACAATGGAACAGATCTCTCTGCCTTTAAAAGTTCCCTCTGTCAAAAAGTTACCATCACTGGGGCAACTGGGACTGTTGCCTCTCCCCCCTTTCTGCAGGCACAACTTGGAGCCTGGGAGGACATCTCACCAAACATGAATTTCTGTATAAGCCAGTCCCCATACCATGTCTGGGAAGAGATTTCCTCTTCAACTTAGAAGCGACCATCTCCTTTGTACCAAACCAATCAGCCTCCCTCTTGTTTAACCTTGCACTTTCAACTTTGACTGTTCCCTGAAAGGAAGATAATGCCTTCATCAGCCTGAGAAAGATAACCTTGATCCTGAAATTCTAAAAACTCTCCTCCCAGAGGTATGGGCTAAAGACTTACCTCCGTGCCTGACCATCAACCAAGCTACCTCACTGTGACCCCTGTTGCTGTAGGATGTCATGGGAAACACAAACAGGCATCTGGCCACACATCAGCCTGATAGACTGTTAATCACCTTGGGTAAGAGCTCCATGCCATCAACAATGCAGCCATCATCTTGCACTCTGCAGTTCCCAACTCATACACACTTTTTGGACTCTTACTCAATTGCCACAAGGATTTGGGAACTCTCCCACTCTTTTGGGGGAAACCCTAGATAGCTCTGTCATAGTATCCCAAGGAAAAAAAATGAAGCTTCAAAAATGAAGCAAAATGTCTATGGACTATCAAGCTGCTAAAATACACCTCTCCTGCCTGTAAATCCATTTCAAGATTTCCATGCTGCCAGTGCCACCACGATTGCCCTCCATATACCTTGCCTCAGTCTTCTGCCACACACAACCTACTGGTACACCTTCCTGGACCTGAAGAATGCCTTCTTCTGCCTTTGATTGGTTCCTGTTGGTCAGTCCCTCTTTAAAAAGACCCCTGTTCTGGGCTCAAAAGTCAAATGACCTGAACTCAACCTCTCAAAGGTTCAAAAACTTGTTTACCCTCTTTGGAGAAGCCCTCACAGATGACCTCACTAGTTTCCCAGCACAAAATATCACTAAACTTCTTATTAATGACACCCAAGCTGCCTGCTGGAAAGACACAAAAGCTCTGCTACAATATCTGGTAGAAACTGGTTACAAGAAGGAAACTGCAAATTTCTTGGAGCTGCTGGCTTCTATAAAATCTGGATTCTTGAGTTCACAAAAACAATGATGCTTACTTTGTCTGTCAGCCCCTGAAAGCATCCAGCGGCCTACCTGTACAAATACTTGGACATAGTCACTAAGGGCTGCCTCTCCCCTTTGCCTTTGTGCTCTAATAGGAACTGTACTTCTAATCAAGAAGGCTGACAAGCTCACCTTGTGCCAAGACCTAACTGTCCAGGTGCCACTTGCTGTGCTGGACCTAACAACGGACCCCATGACAGATGCTGAGTACACCCTGTTTACAGATGGAAGTAGCTCTGTTAGGAATGGAGTCCAACAGGCTAGATATGCTGTGGTCACCTTGGACAAAGTTATTTTGGCCAAAGCTCTCCTGCTACTGCTTCCTACTGTTATTTGGAAACCTGCCACCAATGATGCCAAACCTGTGCTCCTAAGCCCCCTCTGGGGATCCAGTTGACTGAAATTTCAACCTCAGCCAGAAAATCTTTACTTGGTACTCCTGGAAGATCAGAGCCTGACCTTCCCCCACCATTTGTTCTGCAAGCTCAAACCACAACGCTGGCACCCGTACCCCTACAACCAACTCAGGCTTCAGTGTCTGTGTCACTGACCCTGACCTCCACCCACAGATATCTGTTGGTGCTCATATGTATCAACTCAGGCTGGCCTGAGGCATTCCCTACCTGAGCTGAGAGGGCAACAAAGATTTGCAGGGTCCTGCTGTGAGAAATCCTCCCTAGATATGGCCTACCCTTGACTATTGGCAGCAACAATGGGCCTGCATTTGTAATAGAGATAATTCATAAGTGGCAGAACTATACAACATATAGGTTACAAAGCTCTAAAAAAGCTAAAGCAATAAAAGGTAACCCTACAATAACAGCTTGTAACCAGTTCCATATAGTTTAGCTAAAAGACCAGCTATACCTGTAGATACTCCTGCACACACATATAACACATGTGCATGTTAACTACCTCTACAAGTTTCAGAAATCCAGCCTAGATCTCCTGGAGAATTTGACTGGACCAGACAGCTCACTCTGAAATGATGACGCGCTCAAAGCCCTGCACTGATCACTCCTGATGTTGACCAGTCCACGCATGGCTGAAACCTGAGGACATCATTCACAGGATTGCTCCATACCTATTGCCCTTGATTTTGTGTCTTTTCAGACTGCTTATCCCAGTCCTTGCTTCCCTGCCCCCTTCCTAGTTTTTGCCTTAGTTCTATATATGATTGCCCTGAGGAAAAAACAAAACAAAACAAAACAAAACAAAACAACCAGCAAGGGCCTTACAAATGATAAAGACTTGACAAGTGTCCAAGGCACATTGGACACTCTTCTAGATCAGATTAACTCCTTCACTCCCTTGTCTAAGTCAACTTAGTGGGAAACCCTGTAATAAGGGAAACAAACTACAAACTCTTTGTGGGAAAACCTTCAGCCTTGGGGACCCTGGCTAAGGTATATCCTAGGACTACTGACAGTCCTAATGTTACTGCTTCTAGTTGGGCTTTAGCTCAAAAGATCGCATGTACCATGCCAGCAAAAATTTGCTGGGAAAACTATAAGAGGGGGGAAATGTAACAGAAAATGGCCCTCCCAGCCAGTATACTTGAGTTTCTTAGTTGCCCAGGTAATAGTTCCTGTTGCAGTTCTGGTTGCTTTTGTCCCCTAGAAACAGCTGGTCACTTTGATGTATAGCTGGTCACTATGATGCATATTATAAGAACCAATCAAAGACAGACAAGTACTCTATCTCCGTACCCCCCCCCTTTTGCAGCCCCATAAAAACCTCCCTCCCTGGGCCTTCGAGGCCTGGCATTTTTATAAGGATTGATTCCTTGTCAGTGCCCATTGGACATTAAATAAATCTGCCTCCAAATCCTGGGTGTCATTTTAGGGTTTCCGATTGCTGTTGCAGAACTGCTGCCCTATGTTGAAATAGTGAACTTGACTTATTCCCTGCATCTGAACTGGCTTCCTAAAACTTCTTTTGTTTCAATTTAGACACAAAATTTTCATTTGGAACTCTAAGTTTACCTATTTACTTAAACATTTCTCTGTGTGATATTTTTCTGTGTGCCTGAATTGCTTCCACTGGCACACCCTTCTCAGAACAAAATAAAAGTGGTGAAGTCTATGTCTGCTCCTTGATCTAATTCACCCGGAGCACATCCCAAGTATATGTGGACAAAGAAAGTTTGTAGTATATGATGTGATTTAATGTACATTTCCCCAGCAAGACAACAATTTCCTTAGAGCCAGTACCATGCATGGCTTTTATTCAGTACTCTATCTAAAAAAACTAACATAAAGTCTATGCATAATAGGTCTAAAATTATTTAATATAGAAATAGGAGAAAATTTTGATTGCTTCATTAACTTTGCCTATGTATAAATGGCAAATAAACATTTATTTTGGCTAAATATATAAGGTGCTTTCCCTCCCTCAATTATAAGCTAATTTTACGCTAAGCCTCCAACTGTACTAATCAGGATCATCTACATCACATGTGGTAACAAACAACCCTCAAATCGTGGTGGCTGAGAACAGCACAGATCTGCTTTATGCTTATTATACATATTCTTCATAGATGGCTACTGGTCATGTGAGTGGTTCTATTCCTGTTGGCATAGAAGCTTCTGGAGAAGCCAGTGTTTTAACATTGCTATACCTATAATATAATGATATCATATGAAACACATCAAAGCTTTGTATGTTATCAGAAGTATCATGTAACTGTTTTACTAGTTCCATGTCCTCACTGAACCATAAAGTCAGAAGTACAACTCTGCCATGTGTGGAGGAAAAATAACTGCCTGCATTTGGAAAGTATCTTAATGGCTACCATAACACTTGTTCATTCTAAACAGAGAATATATGCAACAATTTAAAATAAGAATTTGTTTTAAGAAATTGTGTCCTAAAATATGCAAATAATGGAAAGACAAAGGGAAAAAAAAACCTTTGAACAACACAAAAGAATAGCATTTCTATTATGTGAATACAGATATTACCCCAATCTTGACTTACGTATCTGAGAGATCATCCCAATGCAATTTGTTCTCTTCCACTTTAGGGAAAATGTAATCCAGAGAACAATGGTAGAGAGGGATTGGGAACACTTAGATCAAGCGCAATCCCAGATTGGTTCTAGGGCAAGAAAGAAGGTAAGAAATTATTTATAAATGAAAAATAGAAATAAAAGGTTTGCTAAATGACAATTTATACAGCATATACAGTGATCAGAAATGTGTGATATTGCCAGTGGTTGTTGTTAGTAGCTATTTAAATACTTAATGAAAAGAAGATATTATCCTCCATAGTCAAATTTACAACTATGTTAGGTGTCAGTGTCAATCTCATATCATGATTTTAATGACCGTTATCATAATTGAATAGGAAGAAAGGTCATTTTACATCTTTATGTAAATCAACAGCAGCCTCCACTTAGTAAGTGTTAATTTCTTTATAAGGAAATGAAAACATGGGAGAAAAACTACACTTTCTTGAATATGACCTTTTATTATTACAAAACCTGAGATCACAAAGTTCTTTCTCTTTACTCCTAGCTCTGTTAATCTGCACTGCAAGCCTGACAGCTGTCTTCAGTAGAAAAAAAGGACCAACATCTCAGAAAACATCATGAGTACAAAGGACAAAACACAGAGACAGAATATCTCAGCCTTTAGCGAAAATATTAAAATACAATTCTTTAAAATGGAAGGAGGGAGGGAGAGAGCAAAGGAGGCAAATATGGAAAAAGAGAGAGAGAGAGAGAGAGAGAGAGAGAGAGAGAGAGAGAGAGAAGCGTGTTTCACTTCAAGACTTGCTGAACCAGGCATAGAGCTCAGTGGCACAGCACCCGCCTGGCAAGTAGAAGATCCTGAGTTCGATTCCTACTGCCAAAAAAAAGAAAAATAGTAAAACTTGCTGCAACATAGTAGGCCATTCTATAATCAAAATAGGCCATTAACAAATAACAAATGAATAATCTAATGAATTAGTGAATAAGTGAATGAGTAAACCTGCATGTAAGTGATGAATTTCCTTTGAATATCTTCTCAGGAATACAAAAATCATCTCCCATATACCAGAGCTTGTGGTCTATTCACAACAATATTGGAGGGCAGGTAAGTTGTGGATAAGTGCATGAAAGCTACTGCTGTTCAAAGACCGTTCTTCAACAGAAAATAAGTCAGAGAGTATACAGCTGGTGACACTGCTTTCACCCCTTCTCCAAACTGTGTCCCCTGAATGAAAGCAAGCATGAACTTGACTTCCCAGAGATGGGAATAACACTTCACGAAGTCTCATTTCCTCAAGGGTCTCCTTGTCAAGAAAAAGGATTTGCATAACTTCCTCTTAGTATTGTAAAATTTAAACACAATATTTAATGTAACTCATAGAGTGCAAGTTCATTTTAGAAATCAAATGCATACTTTCAATAAAACAATACCTATTGGGGTTTAAAAATCAATATATTTAATTTTCATTATAATACTTACATTCTTTCAAAAGGCAGGACAAAAAGAAAAACCATTAAGAGAAATTTTATTTCCCAATCATATTGTTAAATTATTATTTCAATCTGTCTAGACCTTGTTTTATTCTTCACTGTCAGAAACAAACTAATTGGGGCCAGTGAGATGGCTCAGCGGCGTAAGTGCCTGCCTTGCAAGCGCGAGGGCTGGAGTTCGACTCCCGGATCCCACATACAAAAAAGGGGCCGGTGATATCGCTCAGCGGCACGGGTGCCTGTTGGCGCGCGAGGTCCTGAGGTCGACCCCCCGGTACCCACAAAAAAAAAAAAAAGAAGCAAACTAATTGAATTATCAGGTGGTACAAGGAAGGAGAAAAAAGCCACCTTATATTTTCCAATTGAATTACAATTGTGTCCTTAAATCAATAAAACTTTTTCTTTACCAGGCAGAAAAGGAAGATGGGAGCTGGAGAATCACATGACAGACCTAATATTTAATGAATTAATGACAACAAATACGGAGTTTGCTCTTTCTCAACTTAATTCTTCTCTCCTCAAATTCGTTAGATGTGCTGATTATGACAGCTTGCATTACTCTAAGTCCAAAATAATGGAATACAGAAAATCATATATTATCATTTCTTCTTAAAAAGGCAGACAGATTATCATTTAATATATGGTAAGTCATTTACTTCACACAAATTCAATTATTTTTTGAATTAAATGACATTATCAGGAATATACATATACTCTTATATTTTAACTGATACCTATTAAAATTATGGTTCTTATTCTTCTAAGTTGTTGATTTTAAGAAAATCTATAAAATCTTTCTGAAAGGGTTTTCTACAGACATGACCTGAGATACAGATGATTCCAACAGTTTGTTTACTACCTCAACAATATACTTCCTAAGCTCCTGTTTCATTTCATCATATTGTAGCCAATGAAAGGGTGGCATCTTCTCTTGATCACCAGGCAGCGGAGCAGCTAGAAGGATTCTACAGCAAGCCTACAGTAGCCGTGTCAGTGTGTGAAGAAAGCAGCACGCGGTAAGAGTTCTCTTCTTGGGTTTTATAGGGGAAGTCGACTTTCTCCAAAGATAACAGAAGACTTCCCTTTCATGGCCAGAATTGGGCCACATCCTACCACTCTGGAACAAAAGGCTGGAAATATGAGCACTTGGGGTATCTGGCCTCCACCTATGGAGACAGACTTTGAGGAGAACAAGAGAAAAGAGAAAAATATCTACACCTCTGGCTTATAGTGGAAAAATGTATCACATTTCTTTAAAAGAGGGCATTAAGTAATAAAAATGATACAATTACTGGTAGACTTTAATGTTCTATGACTAGAAAAGAGTTTTGTAATAAATAGGACTTCTTAGTAATTGTAAAAATATATATTAGACATACTGATTTTTATGAATTATTTTCAAAAAAATTTTTTTTAATCCTCACCACAAACATTAAAGAGCAGAAGAAATGCAATGTAATTATCAAATTGCAGCAGGCAGTTATGAGTGCATACAGACTAGAAAATATGCAAAAAATGTACTTCGGCTTCCAGTAATTAAACAGTCTGTAGATAGAAGCGAGTTCAAGGTCAGGATGTATAACTGATAAGTTTAATAAAAAAAAATAGAATATGTGAATTTCCTCCCTCTGAGATGAGATATGATTCTCTGCTTTTTAAAATATTTAAACATTCCATTTCTCTGAGAAAAATAAGAAAAACTTTGACTATATGAAAACAATTATATTTGTATATATATATATATATATATATATATATATATATATATATTTGCACACATCCATAGAGACATAGTTCTCTCTCTCTCTCTCTCTCTCTCTCTCTATATATATATATATTCACTAAACGTCACTCCCTTGATGACAGCTTGGTGAATATTTCTTTCCTTTAGCAAAATTCTGATGAGTTGACATTTCAGGTTCATGCAAACAAATTCCCTGTAGAATGAATTTATTATTTGTATCATTATTAATATTACAGTTGGCTCTGAGAAGGACGCCTTCAAAAGATTCCACTGCCCTTTGTGTACGAGTGTGTGATTTTGATTAGCAAACCTGCATACCTGTTCTAAGTTTCCTTCTGAGCTTGTGCAGTTGAAATAATTATAATAAAGTCTATTAACTGCTTGTTACTGCAGGGAGAAAAGCACTGCATCCAAGCTTCCATCTGCAGCCATTGATTCTGAAGTGGTGAGTGACAGTTTCCCACCGCCTAAGTAGGTTATAACAAGCTAGCTTCGGGCTGCAACAGCCAGTAGAGTGCAGAGGAGAAACGACTGGCCTCCAAACTTGTCTTAAGCCTCAAGAAAGAAAGAAAAGGGGGGACAATCTCTGCCAATAACTGCAGTGCCTATTCTCACACACAGCAGCAGGAGCTTTGTAATTGCCAACTTGCTTTAATTCCCACTCACACCTTAGGGGGACAAGGCAGAGAACTCTCTTTAACAGATAATAATAAAACTATTATTCATCTAATCACCCACAAACACATGTGTTTCTTTTGTAACGAGTTTGTTGCCTTCCTCCCCATATACACACAAACAAATGCACACACACACACAATCTGACTCATGCAAATGAAAACACAATAGTGAAGACAACATAAACCAAAAGAACAGGCTGCTTTGCAGACATACAAAAATCTTCTTCACATTCAGGCTTTATGCACAAAATCCAATAAATTCTTATCAATCACACACACCATGGTTAAGACCCTTGTGTAATGATAAGGAGAGTCTACACTATTATTTACATCTTTCAAATGAAATCATTTATTTTGCTTCCGTGATTTACTTGAATATAACAGGCAAAAATGCATCTCACTTCAGAAACTGGCCTCATTTCTCTCTTTGATTATGCAGATGGTTTCATAGAGGAACTATCAGTCACATATCAACATTCAATATTAATCTTCTTTGCATGTTTCCATGTGTATGTCATGGTACAAACACAAATTATCTGATTTTTCTTTCCTTTTCTTTTTTTTTTTTTGTGGGTACCGGGGGGGGTCGACCTCAGGACCTCGCGCGCCAACAGGCACCCGTGCCTCTGAGCGATATCACCGGCACCTTTTTCGTATGTGGGTTCTGGGAGTCGAACTCAGGCGCTCGCGCTTGCCGGGCAGGCACTTACGCCGCTGAGCCATCTCACCGGCCCCTCCTTTTCTTTTAAACACACACACACACACACACACACACACACACACACTTCATTGTCCTGAGTTTCACAGGCATTGTACTTGTCAAAGGGCACACAGTGGTGCTTTAGTGATTCATATTAAACCACGAGGCACGAATAGTCTTTACTGTGAGTAACTGAAATAAAGAGATTATGAAAAAGGAAGTGATGGGGGTGAAAGTAGCAGCTATGTCAATACAAATTAGTGGTGCCCTCTAGAAAAACTTTGCAAAAGTTATCCTTAATCACAAAATCAATCCTTGAAGTATTTTGTTTTGATATTTTAGAATTTTTCCATTAAATTACGTCATATTAACCTTAAAATGTATTTCTTAATAAGTTACTCAATATTTTAAATAAAATTTATATTTCAAAAGTTAATTTCCCACTACTGAGTTTTCTGAAGAGAAAATGTTGTTTACCACTGTGCAAATTGAATTGTATGCAATTCTAAGTATCCATTATTGGACATTTTAAATAGGATCTAAGAAGTTGATTCTAGAAAATTTGAGCAGTGATATGGATAATTCAAACATACTGCAACAATCAGAGTAATAGCCAGTATTTTAGGCAGAAGTATATTTTTCATGTAGATTTGAAGGCTAGTATTTGTAAATGTATTATGAAATTATAACAGATACACATGCACGTATCTTTTGATTATACACACTGGCTCAAATTTTGAGACTTTCCAAAAACTCTAACAATCTTGTGTTGTTTCTGTTCTTGTGTTACTGTATTGTGTTGTCTATATGTTTTGCAGTAGATTGGTAAGTAGGATACATTTATCAGAAATTAGCTTCTTACTTTATAGTTCTGATTTCTAGGAAATGTCATCAATTTGAAAACATTCTACCCTGTGAATTTTGGAGTATATACTCCCCGGAGAACAAAAGTTGTTCATGGATTTGTAAATATTTTTGTTCATTTTTGGCAACACCAGCATGCCTCCCTCCTTCTTTCCAGAAGAACATGGAAAGTTACAGCTTGGAGTTGGGGTAAACTTCAATGCGTGTTGCTTGATGAACCCTTGTGAAGGAGTTTACCTTCAGATACCTTGATCGGTGCAGTTGTGTGCATGAAGAGAAATTCTCACCTTAAATCTATTATTTGAACAAGGAGTATTCAAACTAGAGATTATCACTCTGGTTGGCTGGAGCTTTATCTTGTGCAAACACTCTTGGAAGTAGTGGGCTACCTCCGTGAAACCTATTTCAATCGGGGTGGGTGGGAGCTGGAATATATAGGCATCAATTCTCCTCAGTTACTAATTGAGGGCTGCTGGGAGGAGTGGGAATTCCACATAACCATAATCAAAGTAACATTTTTATGTTTGAGACAGAACCCCCAGGCAAATAATGTAGATTCTAGACATTGACAATCAGCCCACAGGCAATGAAGTGGTGAGACTTCAAGAATATGGTTGGAACACTGGAGCCAATTAAAATGTAGGTTTAATAGTGGCCCCATAATTTTATGTATAACAGAGATATTTTGGAGTGCTGCAATTGTGTGTATGCCTTAAAGCTACATTTGAATAGCAAGCATACCTGATTTTTCTTAGTTTGTATTTTTATTTGGGTGTGTTTGGACTGTAAGTAAAGACTGGTAGGCATTCGGGGATTTTTTCAAAGCCATAAGCCATACTCTGAGCTATTGATGTCTAGTTTATATCCAGATCTGTCTACAAAGCTCAAGCACTTAACTACTGCACAAATTTCTCTGATAAAAGCACATCTCTCTACTGGGGAAAGTTGACTCTGGTATCTTCTTTCAGAGGTTCTCAGGCTTCTGAGAGCACCTGTGCCCTTCAGGTTTCTCTGCATGCATGAAAGAACCTAAAGCACTTTAGGTAGTGACTACAGTAGAAATATACCCTTGTGATTTGATCTGTTGGGAGAAGGGGTCAGGGACCTCAGAGGAAGACACTTGTTATCAAAACTATCTCCCCCACTGTTCTGACACAATGCTTGAAAATTCACCAGCTGGGACTAGGTTCTTAGGGAAATACATACTATCTACAGATTTCCCCCTCTGCCTCGTTGGCAATACTTTGATTGCAATCTCTCCCATAGGAATTTACATTATATTACTTTATCATACATTAGATTTTAGATTAGAAAGGTCCTAGAACTGAAGCGCTGCATGATAATAAGGGAATATTATGGTCACTAAGAGGCAAAAATAAAGGAAGAAACTCAGAAACAGTGAGTCCTGCGTTGCTGCGAACATATGGAACCTTGAGAACAATTAAAAGGTAAGCAGGCATCCCTTCTATAATCATGATAGAAAAAGAGAAAGGGACAGAAAAGAGAGATGGTACCCCTAAAATAATGCCACCTAGTTTCAGGATTTCCTAATAATAAAATCTTCCTTAAGACTTATCCTAGAACAAAGAGGCACGTTAGAGTCTTGGGACCATTAAAGATAAATATGACAGCAGTGTTCCTAAAACTCAATTGTAACTACCAAAGAGGAAGCCGACTGTCTCAGAGTGCATTAATGGCAAAATAGAACAAAACAGCTAAAGATTCCAGAGGTGAGGCATCTTGATGCATATAGGTTTTTTATTCAGTCCTATATTTTAATAAATGGAAGTCTTTTTTTTTTCCTTCATTATTTTTCTTTCAGATTTTCAATACAAGCATGCTGAGGGATAGAGAGAAAAAAGATAATGAAGAGTAATTTAGAGAAATGGGTAGAAAGAAAGGAATTGAAAAGTAATGCATGGTAGCTGTCCTGTTTATAATTAGTAATTGGCTAATAATGCATTTTAAAGAACTTTAGTTGAAAGAGTTTCTATATGAGCATCCTATGATGTTGATATTAGAAACTGAGTACTTGAAACCTTCAAGAGCTTGCCTTTGCCTTTCAGCTGCACTTAGGGTTGTGAAATCAGAGGCCACATATTGGGGAGGTGGAGATCATCAGAGGCATTGAATAAGTGGCATCCTAAAAACGATCATTTCAAATCAGTATCAGAGAAATGAAAGGACAGAGTCACTGACTTCAAAATCTCCTAAAATGCACAGAGATTTGAGCTTAATGACATTTTCCATTTAACATAAATACTTTCTTGTTCTACTATATTCATTGAATATGAATGGATCTCTCTAAAGACTTTGATGTTATTGTGAAGGAATAAATTAAAATATCCCTTGGACTATGAATTGGTAAGAAAATAGTTACATATATAGGAAGCACTATTACTACAGAAATTATAATCTAGAAAACAACCCAAAAACATTATATTTGAACAATTTTAGTACCTTGAAAAGAGCTATGTCTCCACTCAACATATCATATTACATTCATCTTCATTCAGTTCATTTCTTCAACTGAGATATGCCGGTATGTGACTATGTTAAGTGCTCTATGGGCCACTGTACAAAGTATTCAGTAAAAACCTACTTTTGAAGAGACTCTGATTTAATTAGGTAGATGGGCACAAATGCATCAAGTAGTGTCCCAAGGACTGACGTCAAAACAGAGAGTGAAAATAGAAGTACCAACAGGAAGGAAATAAAAGGTAGACAGAGGGAAGCAGACTGAAATTGAGTGTGAAGGGCTGCTTTGAGTTGAAGGCTGAAGATCATTCTGGATGGGTGGTGAGAAGTTAAGAATATGAAGGAAGAATAAAAGTGGCATACAATGAGGATACCCTCTTAACATGGGAGTAACTTTAAACACTGTAGCATAGCAGGAATCCACGTGCCACTGGAAGCCAAATTAAATGTTTAAAAAGTTCAAAGAAAAAAATGTAAAGTCCTGAAAAGAAATTTGTAAATCAAGAATATAGTGAACCGTTCCTTAAAACTGTGCAATTAAACATGGGGTATAAGAGTTGGATAATTATATCTTTTCAAATGGAGGCTGATGACATGTGGAATCTTCTACAAGGATGTGAAGTATTACTTGTTTTTAGCATTTCATGCTTCACAATAATCCATTGAAAACTCTGGTATTTTCATTTAGATTTTTAGGAATTTAGAAATAATTTCCAAGCCCTGCATTTCCTGCTAACAATGGATAAACATCAGTGAGACACAGATATTAGAATGAAAATGGCTTTCAGCACAATGCCCACCTGTGTCGGAGGAAGAATGTACTTCTCATTATTCTGATGTATCTGTATCTCAGAGTTGCTCAGCATTTCTGGGAATCTGTTATCTAAGGCCATATCGACACAGGAAAGTTGAAGCAATTGCCCAGTATTTTAAACAAAACAAAAGGAAAATAGCAAAGTAAAAATAAAGTTTTAAACAAGAAATTTTATTTTATTTATTTTTTTTTGTGGGTACTAGGGGTTGAAATCAGGACCTCGCACGTCAGCAGGCACCCATGCCACTGAGCAATATCACTGACCCTTTTTTCATATGTGGGTAACGGGAGTCGAACTCAGGACCTCGTGCTTGACAGGCAGGCGCTTATGCCACTGAGCTATCTCACTGGCCCAACAAGAAATTTTAGACTGTCTTATTTAATAGATAATTACATATTTCCTCAATGGCCAAGTAAATTTTGTCTCTCCAAATAGATACAAGCTAAATTTACCGTCATAAATAGGCATGGTGGGTCGGTGAGATGGCTCAGTGGCGTAAGCGCCTGCCTGGCAAGTGCGACGGCCCAAGTTCGACTCCTGGAACCCACATATGAAAAAAGGGCCGGTGATATCGCTCAGCGGGATGGGTGCCTGCTGGCACGTGAGGTCCTGAGGTCGACCCCTGGAACCCACAGAAAAAAAAATAATAATAAAATAAGTAGCCATGGTGGTGTGCATGGAAGGCTGAGGCTGGAGAATCGATTGAAGCCTGGAGTTTGAGGTGAGCATATACAACATAGTGAGACCCTGTCTCAAAAATAAACAAATAAGCTGGGCTTGGTGGCACATGCCTGTCATCCCAGCACATGGAAGACTAAGGCATTAGGATCACCGTGAGTTCAAGGCCAGCCTGCATTCCATAATGAGACCTGTCTCAAACAAGAAAAATGAGTGAATTAATTACAATTTAAAAACATAAGTAAAATGAAATGAAATAAAGTTTGTCATTATTAGCCAATGGGAGCACAGAGAAACTAGAGCTACTGTGATGAGTTTGAGAGAAAGATAGTCTCTAAACCTAAAATTTACAAAAAAAAAATAATAATCTAAATGCAAAATTTCTTGCAAACCATAGACTTTAAATTTTATTTTTACTAATAAAGATGGTTAACAGCTAGGAACACTTAAAGCCTAAATCAAAATCAGCTTGCACGGCTTAACGACACTGGGCTCTCATTAATTTTGTTTATTTACTTTTCATTTCTTGTCCTAAATTGTTTTGTTCTAATAGCATTAATGAAAATGAAATTTGACATTGTGATTGAAAAATAGTCTCCTGCCTTGAAAATAAATGTGTCCGATTCACCTGTATAATTATTTTTGATAACCATGGGAGATCATTATCCGGTCGGAGGATTTAGTCTGTCCAGGTTACACACGCTATTTTGGTCTTCAACTTGAAGGGAAATTATTTGTCGGAAAGTCTGTGTTAAGCAGGCCTCCGCAGACCTCTGACGAGGGGATCAAACACCAGCGTACTTAAGAATCAAGAATTAAGCTTTATACAAGGCCCATACTTTACAACTGTTTTCTGAATTCAATTACAAACTATCCAGAAAGACTGTCACCAGTACTAAAACCTATGCCATGTAATTAAACCTGTTGATATTACATGATGTGTGATTTTTTCATTAAACACTATGTTTCTAAATTTTATTTTTTGTATTTGTGAGTTATTTTGACTTGTACATTTTCTCAGCTCCATAATACATAATGATATGCCATATTTATTTTATTTTGTTTGTGGACAATTGGGTAATTTTCATATTATCCTATTCATATTTTGCTATTGCATATTAGGGGATGAATGTTCCTGTACGTACGTCTGAGGCATAGGCTGCAGAAGCTCCAGTATGCATGCAAGAGAGAAACTGAAGAGTAATATTCATGCACCTGTAAATGACATTACGAGAGAGTGACCAAAGGTTCTCCAGAGGTGTCATTATCAACACTGACTCTTTGACAGATTTAAATTAAATTTTTGTTGATTTTTGTGGGTAAAAATATAATAACTTGATATTTTACTTTTATTTTTCTTGTCTCTGAAATGCCTGTGAATTTCTTTGTCCAGTGTAATTTACCATGTTTTCTGCCAGTTTGGAATTTTCTCTACTTTCTTTGTGGTAGTTTTCTGATGAATAAAATTTGATCAATTATACTGCTTATGCTATATTTTGTGGAATTTATACCTAGTTGAAGAAATCCTTTTGTAATTTGAAGCCATAAAACTATACTCCTCTATCTTTTGGATGTGAACATTTTAAGTTTTTAATATATCTTAAAAATAAGAATGATACAAAGAGATTTTTCAAAACAACAGCAACAAAATATCATAGCCACCCTCACTTTTAGCATTCAAGTGTTTTGTTTTTGTTTTTTTCAGTTGTGGACAATATCATTTCTTTCAAATCAAGCTTCCGTGACTGTTTGGGTCTGCTTCTAGACTCTCAATCCATCAGTGTGTCCACTTAATTTGTCTATCCCGTAACAAATGATGGCCATAATCACTACGTGTTACTCCATCTTTCTTTTGAGAGTGTTTTGGCTCTTTGCGGGACTTTGTTCTTACACACATATGTTGACAATAACTGAGAAAGCATACGATAAACGTTTTTGACATTTTGATTAGAATAGCTAACTCAATTTGAGACTTGTTTTTAATTTTTTTTTTGCTATATCTCTTTATTTAGATACCTTTAAATGAATTTTCATCAAACATATTTTTTTAAGTGGTCACACATTTCCTGTAGCTAATATAGTCCTATATTTTTATATCTACATTGAAAAAATGTCTACTGTTAGTGAGTTTCAATATTTTAAAATGATACTGTGCATCAGTCAGTGTTTACTAGAGAAACAGATATATTAGAAGTAGATAAGAATTTACAAGATTGGCTTGCAATGGCCACCCACAGAGTCAGATGTGGAAGAGTGCAGAGGGTCTGTCTGCACCCTGGAGAGGAAAGGATTCAGTTGAAGGTCTGGGGCTCAACACAATGTCTTGTGTGAGTCCGTGTTAGGAAGCTGATAGGTCTGCACTGAAAGGCTGAAGGATCCACCCTGGAAGCTGAAGAGTCTGTGCTGGGAGCAAGGGGATGATGTCCAAGGTCAAGGCGAGGACTGGAGCTCCTCCGGAGAAACAAGCAGATCTGTCCTTCTTCATTTCCTCTTTACACATCCACACGGCAAGCTGCCCTAGAGTGGGTCTTTCACAACCCAAGGTATGGAATTGCTGAGCCAGTTTAGTTGAGTTTACTCAAGTTCACACAATGAATCAATCATCACATATTGTTACAGGTATATTGAAGTGTAGATAAGTTGCATAATTGATCTTGTATCTAAACACTGTGCCAAATTCTCTTCTAAATGCTATTTTATTCTATAGACATTTATACTATGTATTTTATGCAGATAGATTATTGTGACGATGGCAGATATTTTCATTTGTTAGTTCTTATATAGCTGATCATTTTACTTATTTATCTATCTAGGAGTTGCAACTGTAGCATGATGTTAAATTGATATACTACCGGATACTTTTTTGTTTTATATTTTATTTTTGTTAACATTTCATGCACAATTAATTTATAATAATCTGTTCTAATAATGTCAGTTCATGAAGTCTTTAGAGACTAAATTATTTCCTTTTGAGTTATTTTTTATTCCAGTTCTTAATGTTAGTGACTTGGTTACTTGTATATATGATAATATGAGGTTAGGGTTAGATTTTATTGAAATTATTTGGATAGCTTAATCTAGAACGATTTTGCTGTTGGTTCTGTTCAGAGCCAAAGTGTGATGCTGACCCTGCACTCCTTTTGTTCCCTTTGAGTGTGCTAGCATACTTTGTGTTTCAAATTCCATATTTCACATCGTAAAAACTTAGTGCTGGTGCTATCTCTCTAGAGTTATTGTTTCTTTTGTCTGCAATTCCCTCTTACTTCAAATCACTACCATTAATTTATGGAGTTAGATTTATTACTTTTATTTTTTTTTAGTTTTCCTTAGAGATTCCATTTGCTTTCACATGAGCTCAGCAGTGGTTTCCAATTATGTTTGCAGAAAATTTTCCAGGGACCGGTGAGATGGCTCAGTGGCATAAGCGCCTGCCTGGCAAGCGCGAGGGCCCGAGTTCGACTCAGGGAACCCACATACGAAAAAGGGGCCGGTGATATCGCTCAGCGGCACGGGCGCCTGCTGGTGCGCGAGGTCCTGAGGTTGACCCCTGGTACCCACAAAAAAAATTTTTTTCCAGCATGTTCCTAAGTCTTTAGTTCTCCATATTTCTCCCATGTGCTTATACAGGTCTGTTCCTCCTCCTAGAAAAGACTGCTCTTCCTCACCTTTACCTGAGTAGTAGTCTTTATCCAGGAGTCCTTTAAAGATCTCGAGTCCCTTTGTGTACTTAATTAGTTGTGACTGGGGGAAAATATTGGTTTGTTTATTTTAAATTACTTCAAAGACAAAAGTGAACATTCTGTGTCATAAGAGTAAGATTCAACTTCCCCATTTATATTAAAATAAAAGATTGATTGTCTTTATAGTTCTGATTTTTGAATACCCCAGTTAAAGAGGCTTCTTTGGTAATTTTAAGGATGACCTAAACATGTCCTTTTATCACCATTTTAAGTGATTCTAATCCAAAGTGTGTCTAAAGATCACATTTTAAGAACCTCCAGGATGTACTTTACGTCTATAATTCTCTTGCTTTCTGTGTGCCTAGAATGCGCTCCATTCCCTCCCCTTTCCTTTGTGTTTTCCCTAACTCGTCGCCATTTTTTTATTGTTAATTGTACTTAACTGCCACCTAACCTCTACCTCCAGGAAACTTTCTTTCAATCACATCCAAAAAGTGATATTAAGATCTGTAGCACCTTATAGTTCCACTTCTTGGAAGAATTGTATGTTTCATTTACGTTTATTATTTCAGTTCATTGCCAAGCTAAGTGTTTATAGATGGAGTGAATTTTCTTGTATTTAATTTTTACACATAGTGTATAGCGCATTGCATGGTATATAGCAGGCATCCAGTGAGTATGTTCTGATTGGCAGTACCTCTTCTGATAGAAAACTCAAACACAGAGAATTCATTCTATCTTTCAAAATCTAATTTTTCTGCCAACAAGTTGATGCAATTTCAATATCACAGATATAAGGTTAGAAGGAAGGTCCTAATCAGTTACACTATATCTTCCTTTAGTCATCTTTATACAATGGGATTACTTGCTTTCTTAAAGAAACTGCAGCCAGATAGTAACTAAAGGTGCAAAAATGGATATCATTTAGAAGCTACTAAAATAGAAAATAAAGGGACCGCAGTACAGAACTCAGCCAATTCCAAGCACAGCAAGGGCATGTGGGGATTTATAGTCGAAAACCAGAATGAGGAAAATCACTGGATGGAAAACTACCACAGGCAGACTTCAGGGTAGGAGGATTTTTGCTAACCTCACTTATCTGAATTCTTGCTAAGGCAGGGCAGATATCAAAAGTGTAATGTTTTAGCCAAAATAAATTAGCTGAATTCTTGTTTACACTGGACTTGGCAGGCTAAAGATGGGGCATAAGAATGATGCCTCATCAAAAAGAGCCTCAGAGCAGTCTCTCTAAGGTTTGGTCAAATAATTTTTGCCATCTTTACTGATTTCTTCATTTTTTTTATGTAGCTATCATACCATTATAAGCATCTAAGAGAAAAGTTTATAGTTGAAAATATTACATGGGAAAAAAATAACTGTCAAGGTTGTGTCTATGTGCTCCAAACACACTTCTTCTAGAAGAACGATAACCAGAGGCTAATTTCCTACGTCAAAGGTGAACATTAGCTCTTTAATTAAAACACCGACAGTGTGCGCAGGATAGCTGAGGCATACTCTTTCATGTCTTTGCTGCTGCTGCATGTAGCAGCTTCCTTTGTGTAGAAGGATGAGTGTCTGACATCAAAGGCTGAGAATTCAGTAGGACTTCAAAGGTGATATGACAGATGGTACACGAGGAAGCATGGCCCAATGCCTATTCTCACATTAAAAGGTGTTTTTTTAAAAATATGAACTCTGTTGACATTTACACATGATAATGAGTATGGCATTTCATCTGCCCATGCTTCTCTGTTGTAGTCCCACGTTAGTTAGCCACTGAGCATGGAAGAAGGCTGGGAGCCATCTTGAATAAATGAAAAGTAAGACAAAATGGCATTCAGCAACCTTTGAACAAATATCAGGCTTCACTCATAATAGTTTCTTCTTGTCAATAAAATAGGCAATTAGGAAGCATACGGGTCATAAATAGCAATTCTATTTAACTGATCCAATTCAGTATCTCTTTACTGAGTGTTTACTGTGGACATAGTGTTATACTAACTGCTATGAGAGATTTAATAGAAAATATTACCTAATTCCTGCCTAAAGAAATCTATGTGATGTTTTGAAAACACATACCTGTTAAGCCATTTGGGGAATAGACAATGTGCCGAGGCATAGCATGTTTACTGAGATTTCATCGAGAGGAGGCACATTCAGGATATGTTGTCAGCGCTTGCCTGGAGAAGGATCTTCAGCCAGAAATGTAGTAGCAGGCAGCTAATGAGTTGCTTTCTGTCACAGGCAGGAAGGGTTCTTCAGGAAAGACGTGTAGAGGAGAGCGGACAAGAAGGAAAAAGACATAATAATGCCTTACTCTTGTCCAAGTCACAGAAAAGAGAACAATTTTAGGACTAATGAACTTTTTAAACTTACATGTTCCTGAAATCCAAGCTGAAAATTTCAAAAGGAAAGAAAACAAAGAAAAGTACAACTTTGCTTTTAGTTATTAGAAACTTAAATAAACCATCCAGTTATGCACTATTGTGTTAGGTTATGGTAGACCTAATGAGACTTGCAGGGAAAAGGATAATTGAATTCCCAGTTTGCGGTTATTTCTGTCCTCTTCTATACACAAAAAAAGATAATAATAGCAACACGAATTCTTCAGGTTTTTTTTTTTTTTGTGGGTACCGGGGGGACGACCTCAGGACCTCGCGCGCCAACAGGCACCCGTGCCACTGAGCGATATCACCGGCCCCTTTTTCGTATGTGGGTTCCGGGAGTCGAACTCGGGCCTTCGCGCTTGCAAGGCAGGCGCTTAAGCCGCTGAGCCGTCTCACCGGCCCAATTCTTCAGTTTTTTAACCACGAAATGAAAATCATTCATGTCACAGAGCTTATGCATATGGGCTATTTAAATTGTTTCAGTTGATGTAAAAAATATCATTCTTAATTCATTTGGCATTTCATTATTTTGATTCATCTCAATAAATGAATTCTGAAAGGTTACTGTGGAGATGCCTATCAAACATCTTATCTGGCAATGAACAGCAGAAAAAAATGGAGACTGTGTACACCACGCACTCTAATCCAAATGTGTCATTAGACTGAGAATAAGTTGTTAATGTCACCCTTGAAGGTGACCTTGTCAGAAAAAAATGTACAGAGTGCATCATAATCTTCAATTTGAGCTCTCTTCCAGACTTTCTCATCATCCTTCTCTCAGTGTGTGAATATATCACTGCTCTTAGCCAATGATAAGGAACAGTAACAAGTTTACACAAGTTTTCCACCAATATAACCACCATGGTTTCCATGGCTATGAGATGACATCTTTGGAAGAATGTTTTGCTCAATATCAAAATAAATAAATTTTCTACAGCTGTGGAAAACTCACTGACTAATACCCTCTTCTCATCCACAAAGGGTATATTGTAAGAACCCCACAAGATACCTGAAATCTATTATAGTAACAAATGCTGCATTTATTATATTTTTTCCTATAAGTACATACTTACAATAAGGATTGATTTATAAATTAGGCTCCAGTTTAAAACTAATAATAAAGTAGAACAATAATAATACTGTACTCTTAATAAGTTACAAGAATGAGGCCTCATTCTGTCTCAGAACATCTTCTTATACTGTACTCAGCCTTCTATGATGATGGTTGAGGACAAGATACCAATGAGATGAAATGAAATGATGTAAATGGCATAGGCATCATGATTGTGAAGCATTTGGACAGTAGGAAGGATTATTTTAACACAATTACTTTTATATTACACAATTTACCTGATACCTGACACAACTACCAAGTTGCTAAGTAGCAAGTAGATTGTACAGATTGGATATATTGGAAAAAAAAGGAAGATTCTTGTCCTAGGTGTGATGGAATGGGATAACACAACACTGCACTATTAATCTGGTAACTATTTTCACTGTGCTAGAGTTCTAAAAACTAATGTATATCTGAGATTTAACAGTGTTACCAATACATGTTTAAGTAACATATTTCAATGACTGGAAAGTCATTGTGATTTCCATTCTTCCTAGATGAACGTCTAAACTGACTGTGTTTTCCATATTCCCTTGCATTCATTTGCAGTTAGTTGGCTAGCAGAATATAATAAGAAACAGAAAGAGAGAAAGAAAGAAAGAAAGAAAGAAAGAAAGAGAGAAAGAAAGACAGAAAGAAAAAGAAAGAAAGAAAGAAAGAGAAAGAAAGAAAGAAAGACAAAGAAAAAGAAAGAAAGAAAGACAAAGAAAAAGAAAGAAAAAGAAAGGAGAAAGAAAGAAAGAAAGAAAGAAAGAAAGAAAGAAAGAAAGAAAGAAAGAAAGAAAGAAAGAAAAGAAAGAAAGAAAAGAAAGAAAGAAAAATTGATTCTAGGACAGGTACAGTAAAAATCACTCTTACATGGTTGTGACTTTTAATATGTACCATTTTGATGGAGATGATAAGAGTGAGTTAAAAAATTATTAGTACATGTTTGCAGTACATGATTGCATTCATCATGGAGAGTTGACATATATACATAATACATCTTAACTCCTTTACTCCCCCTTCCTCCCCCTGCTCCATCTCTTGCTGCCCTTCCTATTTGTAAAAGATCTTGCTCTCTGTTGAGATATATATATATATATATATATATATATATATATATATATATATATCATTTTTTGGTAGGTACCAGGGGTCGACCTCAGGACCTCACACGCCAGCAGGCGCCCGTGCCGCTGAGCAATATCACCGGCCCTTTTCTCGTATGTGGGTTCCGGGAGTCGAAGTCAGGACCTCGTGCTTGTCAGGCAGGCGCTTATGCCGCTGAGCCATCTCACCGGCCATGTTGATAATTTTTTGAAGTCACGTGTCATGGTATTTGGGTTAGAACATGGAACGGATCATGAGTCCCTATCATAGCCTGGGGAAAAGCCATCCCTAGCCAAGATCATCTACTCTGAATTACATATTCATAAATGATAAAATTGTATTATATGTTTGAATTAGTTTGGCGCCATAGTTAGAATTATCTAGTAACTACAGAAGTTTACATCATCAAGTTGGGTGTTGTTATAAAAGAAAAATAAGGACTAAAATTATGTCACATTTAACTCGCTGTTGAGCATTTGAGTAGTATTGTGCAGTGAAAGAATATGTATCTCAGGCTCGAAAGACAGGGACTCATGCTGTGCAGTGGCAGGATATTGGGCAGAATCATCTTCGCAAACTTGAGAAGAAGACAAAGTGTATACTGAATTTGTATCTCTAGGACAAGTGGTCAAAAGACGCAGAAATTATGATGGCATGGCTATTAATCACTGTATTCAGGCAAATGTTATATAAAAAAAGATGAGATCAGCCAAAAATAAAAATAAAGCATGATTTTGAAAGAAAATTTGAAGTGAAAACATAAATTAAGTCACTTAAAATTTGGAAATACCACTATTTTTGGACTCCAAAGAGAAAAGAAGGACTGAAATTGAGCATAGTAGGATAAGGATTTTCAATTAAAATAAATTATTCAATTATGAGTCTAAGACAAAAATGAAGATATTAGTTTATAATAAATCCTCTATTTCAGATAGCCAGTGTGACCATTAAAAGAGAGACAGAAGAATGGGTATGCAGAAACAAATGCATGAATTCTGAATGAGAAATAAATTATAGTAAAATATTGAGCATAAGTACTATTGAAACCTTGAATGGTGTGAGGTTTTACTTTATTTGAGAGCTAAAATATTGTCTTGTCAAAGTTTTATAATTGCAGGTAGAAAGTGCAGAATTTCTGGGCCAGAAACAAATAAACAACAAAAAAATGTTGACTCACAGAAATAGCAGTATCTGAATAGTATGAGGAGTTGATTTTTTTTAACCAGTTCCTTGTTTTTCAATCTTCAAGGGTCAATGCAAAGATGTGCATATCTGGCAGGGTGCACAGTGCGGGGACACTGAACTTTCAGAGTCCAAATATTTTATAATATGCAGCAAGCATACCACATCTCTTCCTGGAAAGGTGCACTGACTTTGTTTTAGGCTTTCAATAAAACTGTTCTTAGCTCCAGAGTGACACTCTTCCTCTAACTTTCAATGCACTTGGCTTTATAAACGTTCTTGTAAAGGTAGTTCAAGAGGGCAGTCAGCACACCTTTTTTTTTTTTTTTCTTGGGTACCGGGAGTCGAACTCAGGACCTCACGCTTGCCAGGCAGGTGCTTATGCCGCTGAGCCATCTCACCGGCCCAGCCCACGTTTGAGGTTATAAGATGTTGAGAATTGTGAGGGCATCATGTAGAGGAATTTGACAACCTATAAAAACACATCAAACTCTGTGCACACACGTAGATTGGAAGCTTGCCTATTTTTGGAGGGAGTAGTGTGAACAAAAAAGTCACAATCTTGGATTAAAGATTATAATTTTTTAAGATTTTGAGTCCTTAGATAAAAGCAAAAATAAAGTTAAACAAATTAATAACAGCAACAACAAACCTTTCATCAAGCTTGCACAATATGAAAACTGCATCGTTAAGAAGGATGTTTTACAAAAAACTTTCTTGTATAGCTATGTAAGTTAATAAAGATCATTTCCCAGAGCAGACATAAAAAGACCTAAAAAGAATTTAAAAAATTCATCTCAGAAAACCAACTAAGTGATATGTCTATAATTTGAGTTGTTATGTGTTTCAAAATTGATTGAAATTTAATGGCTACTATTATTAATTAATATTACATTATAAACTGAGATTGGTGTGAAGAATTATAATTTAGATCACAGATTGAAATTAGGGAATCAATTACTGTTTCTCTGAGAATTGGCCATAAACTGAAATGTGAAAGGTAAAGAGCAGACAGCAAAAAGAATGGACAGGAAAAATAGTCAAGGTGATTAAATCAAATATAACAGAAAAAATAAAAATGAAATGGATGGAAAAATAATCAAAGACTGAAAAACAAAAATATGTAAATGTATATATGTAACTACTAAAAAGGGAAGAGAGAAGAGAAAATAAAATAAGTATTTGAAAAATAATGGCTAGACTTTCTCAATTAATTGAAAATTACAAAGCTACAAATTCAAGGAGCTCAATTAACTTCAAACAAAAGAAGTACATGAAGTCATATGATTATGAAAATGTTCATATTATTCATTTGTTTTCTTCCTAGGAGCAAATCTAAAAAGCAGCCAAAAAAAGCCATACCTTGCACAAAGGAAAACAACAAAATTGCAAAGATTTTTCCCCAGAAACAATGCAAGTGAAAAATTAGGAATAGGTATACTTAAAAGACTGTAAAAAAAAAAACTGTCAAACTTTAAATTTCAAACTAGCAAACACATCTTTAAAATGAGGACATTTGTAGCATTAACTGAATATACAGTGATGGAGAAAAACAGTGATCTCAAATCAATGGTTTAAACTATCCACTTAATAAATAGGAAGAAGGAATGCATTAAAAGAAAAGTTAGCAGAAGAAAATATCATGGATCAGAACATAAATAAAATTAAAATAACAAAAAAAAGAGAACTGTCAATAAAACTGAAAGTTGAGTATTTGTAAAGAGAAAAGGAAAAAAAATGCTCTAAACCCTTAACAATACTAATTAGAAAAAAAATAGAAAAGACAGTTTACTAGTATGAAAATGAGATAGTAGCTATAAATAAGGATTATATAAATTATTATGTAAAATGATAGAAATACAATGAGTACCTTTAGGCCAGTATATACAACAATATAGGAAAAAAACTTCTTGAAAAATATAAGATATCAAAGCTTACTTTAAAACAAAAGGAAACAGGAATAACCAGATGATAATCCTTTCTCTATTTAGTAAATTGAATTTGTAGTTTGTCTATACTTCAAACAGCATTCCATGCAAGATTTTACTAGCACCTCTGCAAAACCTTTATGAAAGATATATGTGTGTGTGTGTTCACACTGGAAATGTGTAAGCAAATATAATTTTACTTACAGAAAACTTACATATAGAGAAACTTGATACTACTACATAAAAGGTAGTAGAACTAATAAATGAAATAAATATGCTTAGAGGAATTAAGATTAACATACAAAATTTAATTGCTTTCCTACATATTAGTAATGAAGAAAAAATCCCAGTTAAATATGCTTTAAAACAACTTTAAATTTTGAAATACAAGTGATAAATTTGATAAAAGGTATGTAGAACTACACTCTGTAAGCGTGAGAATTTTGCTGAGAAGAATTAAGGAATTTCTCAACCAGTGATGAGCTGCACCTTTTTTGAGGATTGTAAAGCTCAATGTTGTTCTAAATTTAGTCTCTAATTATCTCCAGATTCAATATAGTTCAAATCAAAATGCCAATAGTATTTTTTGTTTCTTTGTTTTAGATGATTATCAGCTTTTTTTGAACTGTGAAAATTAAAAGGATATGCAATAGCCAAAACAAATTTGGAAAAAAAGAGATTTGAAGATTAATCTTACTTAATATCAAACCTTATTATAATGCTACCAAAAAGAATACAATGTATTATTGGTGACAACATAGAAATATGTGTCAAGAAGTAGGCCTGCACATTCATGACAACTGAATTTTGGCCATTCTAAAAAAAAACATTTCAATGAAGAATGAATGGTTCTCTCAACAAATGATGTAAAAATGAATAGTTATTTATACAAAAAACACTGAACAATAAGACATTCCTTGAATAACATACTAAAATAAACAAAAAGTGAATCATTAATAAAAAAAACCTAAAGATAATTCACGTGAAGAAAGAAAAAATATCTTTGTACTAATGAGTTAAGTAAATGTTTCTTAGCTACAAAACAAAAACATGATAGGTTAATGTAATATAAATTAGACTTTATCAAAATTAATAGCTTCTGCTTTCTGAAAACATTGTCAGAAAAATGAAAGTAAATTTCCCTAGATAAAGAATGTATGCAAAATATGCATTTCTCAAAAGGGCTTGTATTTCTAAAACATAAAATTCTCTAAAAACTAAATAACAAGAAAACAAATAATAGAATACTGAGCAGATTTAGAAGAACCTTTTTTCATAAAAAATATGTTCAACATAATTGATCACTAGGAAATTACAATTCATTATTCATTAAGTGATGAACTAATACTACACACCCATTACAATGCTGAAAATCAAGAACTGATTGTAGTAGTTATGGATGAGGACATGAAGAAATGGAACTCTCAAATGGTGCTCTTGGGAAAGTAAAAGATGAAGCCACCATAACCACTCTGAAAATGTTTCACAATTTCTGAAAAAAGTAAACATATATTTATCATATGATACAGCTAGTCTATTCCTAGACATTGAGTCATGAAAATAAAATACCATACAAAAATCATACATAAATTTTATTTTAACTTTAATAAGCAAAACTGAAAAAAACACAAGTGTCTACCATCAGATGAATAGATGAACAAATTGTGGCACATCCTACAAAGGGATACTCTTCCGTCATAGAAAAATAAGTATTACACACATTACAACATAATTTAATCTAAACAATTATGAGCGAAAGAAGATAGACATCATATAATTATTAACTAAAGATGAATAGATGAAAATATGAAATGGAGAAAGAAAATCACTTTATACATTCAGGATTTAGGTTTTAAAACGGTGTGATATATAAACCAATTGTTTACAACAGTTAGCAGTACTCTAACGTCTAGAGTGATGGAACAGTTTTTAGGGAGAGACTTCTGGACCTGCAGTAGGGGAAAAAGACACCCTGATGAAGTGTGTTCAAAAAGCTTCCCCACTGAAACGAAATGTCACATCTGCTCTCGCGTTATTAGCCAAAGCAATTCACATGGCTAAACCTTGCATCAGGAGAAAGGTAACAGTAATCGCACAGGGTAGGGCATCAAAAGTCTCACAATGCTGATGGATTAGCAGTATAGACACACAGTGCATGGCAGAATGAGCGTTTAATAACACTCTTACCTTCAAATAAAAATTCATCTCATGAAAGAAGCCACAACACGTCCATCTAATTATAGCATCATACTCAAAACCAAGATTTATTATGGTCTCTACATCAGATTCACATGTAGTCTTTTAACTTACCCCAAAGTCAAATTATGCAGTTCCCTTGTAAAGAACAGGCATTGTTGATAGAGGGACGTGACAACTACAGTGAACACTCCTATCTATACATGGCAGAGTAGAAAGCACATAGCTCTCTTACTCTACAGTATTCCTGATGTTCTGTCAGGCAGAATTGAGTCAACTTGGGCCAGTGAGATGGCTCAGTGGCGTAAGCGCCTGCCTGGCAAGCGCGAGGGCCCGAGTTCGACTCCCGGAACCCACATACGGAAAAAAAAGGGGCCGGTGATATCGCTCAGCGGCACGGGTGCCTGCTGGCACGTGAGGTCCTGAGGTCGACCCCCAGTACCTACAAAAAAAAAAAAAAAAAAGAATTGAGTCAACTCTCACCCAGGATTTGGGAGCATTCTTAAATGGCCTAAAAATGGCTGCAATCTAGTGTTCTTTGGCACTATCCCTTTATTGTTAGATGTGAAGCTCACTTATCTGGTTTGTTAAAAAGCAGCCCAGTGATTATTTTCAACCTCAAACAAACAGTATTATGTTATATGGTGGGTCTTTTCAAAATGTGTTCTGTTTAACTCTGATTCTGGACAATTTCTATTATCATTACGCCCACAGTTCTTTTAGAGATATCTCTTTCTATTTTTATACTGAATCATGTTGTTTTTCAAAGGGCTGCTTAGAGTTTTTTTTTTCCAGTGGTGGAAATTGACACCTAATTGGAGTTTTCAGTATTATAAGAACTTGTGTTGTGAATGTGTTCTAGGGCTTTTTTTTCTTCTCCTTATTTTCAACTTTTTTGTTTGGTTTTAAGTCATCTCTTTCTCATAGTCACTTCTCAAATGTTCCCCACAGCAATCAAATCGTACTAATAAAATTCTACTTCCAAGAATTAACTTAGCTCAGTACCAGCTCATTTACAGCTCAGCAATATACCTGTCCTGATAGCAATCTCTATAGCTCTAAGCATAGGCTGAGTTACAGTATGCTTTAGCAGTCAGCCTCTCCTAAATGTTTCAAAGTCTACAGTAACAAGGGATTAATCCATCCTTGGATTATGTGTGCAAGTGGTTGGGACCAAGTGGTTGTGTTTCTCAAGGTTTTCATTCAGTTGACTGAGCTGTCTTCTATAACATTGCTAGGTTTATGGATAGGAAAACAAAAGAATACCCTGTCGTATGGTTTGTGTCTGAGATGTCCCCTCAAAGCCAATGTGGGCATAGAGCTTTTTTGGAGGTGGCTGAATCTAGAGTCTGTGATTGATTCATGGTCCAAGGCTGGGATTAAGGGTGTGAGTGCTACATCCACCCTAGAGCTGGTAGCCTGCAAACAACATAAGGAACAGAAAGAGGCTTGCGCCTGTGTTTTCCCTTGTTGCATTTGCTACCTTGTGGGCACCATGAATTGTTTCTCCTCTGCAATGCCCCTCTGTCAAGCCACCCTGCTTTGGAGCCAGCTGATTATGGACTGAAACCTCTACAAACTGTGAGCCAAAACAATCCTTCCTACTTTAACTTTGGGTGTCAGGTATTTTGTCTAAACAATGAGAAAAGTAACTAAGATATCATGCAAAGCAGATTTTAAGCTTCTACTAAGAGGTACAGCTTCAATTTTTATTTAGTTGGCCAAAACAATCACATAATTTAGGTGGACATCAGTGAGGAAAAAAATGTAATAATCCTCCAGGGAGGTGACCAAATCTTTTGAAATATTAGGGAATCTACCACGGAAATTTATGACAAAGAAGACCATGACATGATTTTACTGACAGATTATGAATTTAAACTAAGTAAGAAAAGATGTAAAGTGAGCAGAGAGAGAATGCTTACACAAATGTATTTGTAAACTACAGGAGAACTTAAAAATGCAGGTTTTATAATAGGCTTATTTGAGTGAGGGAGCTACAAAATATAAAAGAATTTGATTAAAGAAAAGGATGATTAGCAATTTGGAGGAAATGTTCTCTGATTAAATTGGTGTCATGATACCACTTTTCTTGGGTTTGGCATTCTAATATCTGACTGGTCACTGTCATAGAATTCTGGCACTTAGAAAATGTCAATATGAGTGCAATTAACACACATTGACATGCTGTTGTGTTCCAGTAGTGGTTTTCACGAAATCATAGAGATCAATATAGATTATGCAATACCTGTTTGTAAAAGATTGATGTATATTAATTGACCACTAAAATTTGGGTATTGACCAGGTAGAATTCTTTTTTTTCTTTAATGTAGATTTGGCATCTCGATTATGTTAATCCTACAGAAATCTCCAGAATATGCTCTTGTTAAAAATTCTCCATTTCCTTCCAATTCAATTGTAATTTTTTAATTTAAAGAAAGCACAATATAAAGTTAATGAGTCAAGAACTTTCTGCTTACTAAAAATAGAGTAACTTTAGAAATTACTTAGGATAGGCTTTAAATCCAACATAAAACACGTTTAGACTAAATTTTTATAGCATGAAAGACATAAGAAAGCATCACTAGCCTAAAATATTATTCCATCCATTTCAGAAAAGAGTCACAAAGTAACTTCTTTTTTTTTTTTCTTTAGGAAAAAAAATTGTAAGTGTGAACAAAGTAACTGAGAGCATTCCACTGGATCTTACAACCAAGAAAATTTCAATTGTGCTATCTATTTGTTTGCACTGTGGCAATTTTGCCCCCACTTAAAAGAACATAGAACTTCCTGTGTAGCACCCCAGAAACACAGGAACATGAGGAGAAAGAGGCAGACATCATCAAGAAAATAAGCAGTGAAATGAATTGCTGTTTGTCACCTTTCTAACTGTTCTGGTGACCTATACTTCCCATCTACTCCAAGTGGTTTTGTGCACAATTCTTAATAGGGTAAAAAAGAAAAAAAACAATGGCTGCATTTTTTGAATGAGAAAGCCATCCTCCAAAGGTTGCCCCTTAAAAGTAAAGAGCTGTAACTCTGTCATCTTTATGGTCTAATTATTTTTCCTCTGAGAAATAAAAGAATGATCTTTTAAGTACAGTTTTCTTTCTTGCTCATCATCAACCAGTGATGAAAGACAGATACTAACAAGAGGAATTAGACTGTCCTGCCTGTCCTCAGATCAAAAACTACAGGTAAATCACTTTGTCAGCCATTTTCTACCATGAGGATAGAGAGGATAAAGTTAGCATAATGGTTAGTGAGATCCTAATTCAACACAATTAGGAATCGGAATTACCAGCTTATCGGCTATAGAGCGTAAAAATGATCTATGAATAATTTCAGAAATCTTATCCTCATGTTATTGAATTTATGCTTTCTGTTTGGAAAACGTGAGGGCTTCAGAAACTGCTGGCATATTTTCCTCCTTCCAACAAAATAAAGAACTTTATAAGATTCATCAGGAACAGAAATCTTTAACATCAGCTATATTTGGGTGAATGGTAATTATTGGCAAATCATAATGAGATACTTAGATGAAATAATCTTCATGGTTTCCTCTTTGATTCTGTTAGTCATGTCCTAGTGCCTATCCCATAAGGAAATACCATTGCGGATTTAGAGCAGTACGGTCTCAAATCCGTTTACATATCTGTATATTCGGATGAAATGCTTACAAGAAATACACAGCATATAAAGTGATATCTTTCACAAGCAGTCTTTTATATTCTACATAGAAAAAACAGTAAGGTTCTTGTTTTCATTTTGTAAAAAAATATTTTATTTTGCTTTGTATTTTTACTTAATTGTGAACTGATTAAAAAAAAAACTCTTTCATTGATCAATATCCCTCTATGACATTTCTGGCTTGGTTAAAGGCCAGTTTCATGAGCGTGATTTCTGTTTATGTGTACAATATTTTGGTTTAAGGTACAGACAAGGTCTGAAAAATTAATTACTGTAACCTGTACTAATATTATACCCAAGACTCAGAGCCTATTTATGCTACACTATGACCATATTAATTTATCAATCACAGGAATACAAAGAGAAGGCTGGTCAGTTGACACAATGATCACTTTCTAAGGTTAGCTTGACATTTTGCTTCAGATGGTATTTTTACTTTCTTCTTTTTTTTTTAATAACAGCTTTATTGAAGTAAAATTTGCATACCACACAATTCACAAACTTAAAATATAAGATTCAGTAGATTTTAGCACATTGACAGAGTTGCACAACCATGACCACAATAAAATGTAGGTCATTTTAATTATCCCAAAACAAAATACTCTACTCACTATCACCCTCCAACCCCTCCCCACTAAATCTAGGCAACCACTGAGCTACTCTCTATCTTCATAAATTTTCCTGTTCTCTTAAATTATCATTTTTACTTAATAGTCAATTTAGTTGAATGTATTTTTGATTAGTAATTTAACCATTGTTTATTTACATTAACTAAATCACACCTAGTCGAATAAGTAGGTTTCATTAATAGTTGATGCATACATGATGTGACATTTTAAAAGGTTTGAAAGTTGAAGAAAACTATGAGATTTTATTGTAAAACATTTCTGTAGAGAGGCAGCTAGATGGTTGAGACTCCCATTTTTCATAAGAATAGAGTCAATACTACCAAATTCTCTGTAATAGGATATATGCTTTAGTATGTTTTGTTTTCTTGTATTGATTCTGTTTCTAAACTATAGGGAAGGGTTTGTGTTAAGTAATTCATTTTCTCCGACTAAAGAACTTGTCTGGCTTTAGAATTATTCTGTCTTTTGGGTAAAAGAAGAACAATGAATGGGATCATGCAGGAACCAAGCAGGCATTTGGCCTCATAGCAGATAATTGCTGATCAAATTAAAAAAATGCTAAGAAAAAGAAATCTATTCAGCCATGAACCTATACCACTGTGGTTATTGTTAGGGCAGTAATTCTGAAAATATTGTTTAGAGGATATACCTATTAAGAGAGGAAATTCAACTAATAGCTTTTTTTCTGACTCACAGAGCACTTAATAAATATATATAATTTTTTTTTTATTTTGAGATTTTCTTCCATAATTTCTCACTTAAACACTAGAGCAAGATATCACAAGTTTGGGATGAATATTTAATGAAAAACCAAAACACACCTGAAAAAGCTTCTCCAATCTTTTATAGTTCCCTTTCTTGAGGGAAGTATGGGTACCTGGTTGAGATTAAAAGTATATTACCCAATATATACAGTAGTCATATGTATTTATTGCAAGTAAATATGGTTTCATATAAAATTCTAGAATTTAAAAAATTATGTTGAGTAGAAAGTCCTAGGAATTCAGGGCCGAACAATCTAAGTTTGAAAGCACGTTTTCCAGCCTTTCATGTATTTGCTAATCTCATACATGTCTTCAAATCCCTAGTCTTTCAAATTAGTATCCTAGGATAAAACTATGTTTTTTTTTGAAAATGGCTTTTTATTTATAAGTATTACATATAAAACATATATGCGCACATAATTTTTATAGAACTTATGAAATTATCAAGATCTAACTAGTACAGATTATAATCAAAATAAAGATGTATTTTGAATATTTAGACTTATGTGTTCTCTCATTAGAGTAACCAACTTTCAGCAGTTGATTCATCACTTTGAAATTTACCTTAAAAAGAAAGAAACAGAGAGACAGAGTCAGAGAGAAAGCAAGCTATTTAGAGCTATGGTTAATTTCTGTTGTCAATAAAATCTATTACAATAGATTGGGCAGTATTTTATTTTTTAATACAATGGGCAACATTTTATTTTTAAAAATATTAGCTTATATTAATATAGTTTTCATATCATAGGCAAAAAACATGAAAATATATGATTACTCAAACATTACTTAAAATAAGTGTACTAAAGACTTACTTTAAAAATTGTTCTTCCTTTTCTAATAATTCCAAATACTTGTTAGAATATTTGTTGTTAAAATTTCAATACATACATAAATATTGAACCCGTTACCATTTTTGAAAAATGTCAAATGGAGAAAATTGGATGCTTTTACTTTGCTTAGAAATTTTGCCAGGAATTGATCTACCAGCCAGGAAGCTTACATCTTAAAATGAAAAAGAGATTATTAACTGGTTGTGTGGGTCCAAAAATACATAAAGGCAGAATATCAATTTAATGCAGTAACTAGCCAGAAAATCAAGGTCAATAAAGAGAGATGCATTTATGTTTTTATTTCTTGTTAAAATTTTAATTAGGTAATTTTCAAATAAACATTAGAAGTAATAGAATATACTGATAAGTCACTCCTTGCTTATATAATAATGCTAGTAAATTAGTTTCTGATGGCTATATTTTGTGATTATATTAGCAGTAAATTTTTGAAACTCTTTTCTACAGCACAAAACAGGATAAGAATTAAAAGAATTTATAGCATGTAAGCAACACATTTACATATATATTGCATACATGATTATATACACGCAGTTCTGAAGAACAAAGTTTTATGTATTGACATATGTCATCCATGCATTTTTAACTTGACGTGGAAAAAGACTGGGCCAAAGCTTTCAGAAATCAAATGTGAACTCATTTTGAAATATCAGCAGTGTTTGAATTTTAAATTAACCTATTTACAATGAAACTATGGCTGCTGATTGCCATCATCTTCAGGAAAATTAACAGTAACGATCATTGGTGTCATAATGCAATTTCTCCGCAAAAATCACATAGGCTTCATTACTGTTTACATAAATTGTCATAAATACCAATTATGGCTGAACATAAAATGTAATGCTCTTTTTTAAAATCATAATCAGACAATTGTTCTCCTAATTCATATGCTAGGGGAATAAGGTTTTGATTCAACCTTTGTTGCGAAGGAAGTGTTTCGATGGTAGTTTTGCTCTGAGTGCTGGTTGGCTTCTTGTCAAATCACTCGCTATTTCGCTCATGTAGCCCTTGTCCCTGTGCAGTGTCCTCTAACAAACTGGGAAGAACGTTGTGCTGTGCTAATGACAGAAGAGGGAGATATACACTGAAAGTGTCCTCTAGACATCAGTTGAGAGGTGGCTTCCGGTGGGATTTATAACAACATTTGGTGTAATTACGTCGATGCCACCATAAAGGAATAATGCAATAACAGACCTGTTAGAGAAGCACATTAGCAGCACCAATTCCAACTTCCCCCACAGGTCAGCAGAACAAATAGTCAGTAAAGGCAATGCCCTGTTAAATGGCTAATTTTCAAAACAAATAAGAGTTAAGTTGCTGGCAGGGGAGTAGAGGAAATGACCAGAATGAAGAAATTCAGCATTACTATCATTTTGGTATCTAAGAAGGAGATAAAATCAGCTAAAAAGCTTATTCAGACAGAAAGTCAGAGCAGAGGACAAGACTCTCTGAGGACAAAAGCCCTGTCTTTGCTTTCTACAACATGACAAAGCAAAGCCAAGGATCACACTGTTTTGATTTCATTTTATCAGCACATAAAATTCTCTACTTGTTCCTTTTTTTGTTTTTCTTGACTTACTCCTAAAATGTAAATATAAAATTTGCATAAATTTCTCACCCTTTTCTGATTCAAAACAGTCCTTAAAAATTAGGGTCAGGAAAAAAAAAAAAAAAAACAAAAAAAACAGCCCACTTTTTGCAACTTACTCTCCACGTGTGTTGGTGACCTTGTGCAGTTACAAGGAGCTACCCCAGGTCTGATCCGCTGTTTCTCTCTCACGTCTCATAACTGGGTACAGCGCTGTCTGCTCTCTTCATGCACCCTGGCATTTTCTCCTACTTCTACCTTGTTCTACCCTAGTTGATTAAAGCAAGCTGTAGTGATATGTCCAGTTAAATTTAATGAAACAAAATTACGACTCTTGATCTAAGAAGGAAATAATAAATAAAACTGGCAGGAATTTCATCTATGTGAAAAATCAAAGTCAAATGAACAGAAATCTAGTAAAATTAGCTGTTTTTTCATTGTCTAAAAGAGGGAAATAGTAAAGGTAAACAAAAGACATCAGCAGGGAGGCAAAAATGGGCCTCTTTTACTTTTTTTATTCTTTCATAATCTCGTGCATAATTGGTAACAGGGTGAGACATTTTAATACGGTGTGATCATCATTAAAAGGCAGATATCTATCTTATCTCATGCATTAAACTCCCAGAAGAAAGCAAGAAAAAAAAAAGAGTCAATAAGATTCTCACAAACTACTTAATGAAACATTATAGTTGCATCTTTTCTTGATTATTTGTCATTTTAAAGATGTTATGTTGGACAAACTGTTCTAAACATACCCAGACTTTACCAGGGGCATATGCATTTTAAGAAATCTCTACTGTGTTCTGACTTTGTTTCATAATTTCTAATTATGTTCTACAACACAAAATTAAATTTTTCTATCTCCATTGTGTCTACTTATTCATGAGCTGGGCATTAATTGTAAAGCAATGTATCTTGTTGTTTATTTATACCAGATGTGAGTATTTATGTTGCTCTGTTCAGAGTTCCCAGCTAGGTCTTTATTTGTATACTGAGCTGTCTGGTTTTGCATGAAAATAGTTTCTGGGCTCTAGAGTTCATCACCACTGTTGTGTTTAAAAAAACACAACACTTTTTTTTTTTTTTAAGGGAAAGAATTTATGAATAAGAGATGTCTGCTTTGGCTTCCCTGGTCTCTCACCAGCAGGGCAGCTAAAATACATTTTGGTGGACCAAGAAAATTCAATTTGGGATTTTCTTTAGAGTTTACAGTGCCGGTTTCTTGAAAACAAAAGCTGTCTGGGCCATGGAGAGATTTGCTTCTGAAATACATTTGCGTAGTGTTAATTTTCTACTTATTTATTGACTTTTAAAAATCTGAGTTTGTTTGGAGAGGGTGGGATGCTAGTATACCTTCCTTTATTTGTGGCCAAAATCTCTAATTCAGTCCACGAACATAAGAAACTCTAAGGGTATATTTTAAAAAGGATAACTTTTCCTTGCTATTTTATTAGCATTATTGTCAGTATAGTAAACCTAACTTTGGGGTAAAAGTTCATTCCTGTGCTCTTTTTGCCCTAATTCCTCCCCTTTGTGCAATCAATTTTATCAATTTCTTTGTTTTCTTCAAAACTATTTCAGATCTATAAAAACACAAATATGTATTTTTTCTTCCTCAACGCAAATTTCAGCATGCATGCCTTCTTGTAATTTATTATTTTTTTTCCATTTACCATATTATCTTGGAAATTATTTCATCCCACGTTATGAAGGACTTTCTCATATGAATTGATATGAAGTACTTAGTAAGAAACTGTTTTATTTCTTAGCATATATTGTCTATTTTGTCAGTTACATTTGCGTTGCTGGGACAAACTACCTGACACTGCAACATAAAGAAAGTCTGTTCGGTTCATGGCTTCAGAGAGTCCAGGCTGTAGTAAGCTGTCAGGAAAACCATGGAGGAAGGCCAGGGAGAGCAAATTCGCTCAGTTCACAGAGGCTGGGAAACAGTAGGTTGGAAAGTGCACATGAGTTAAAAGGGCTGGGAACCAGATATAGTCCCCACATTCAAACTCCCGTGACTCACGCAGACACATCTAGAAGAATGCTTTACTAATCCTCTAGACATGCCCTAATCCAGTCAAACTGACAGCCGCAGTAGCAGTCACAGCTGTATATCACAGAGTTATTGCCTCTTACTACTTTTTCAATAAATATTTACTGACCTATACAGAATGTGCAACTATTCTAATGGCTAACAAATCTAATGATGTAATGACATGGTACTTTGTTCCTATAAATCAGTGCTCAGATACTCATGGAGCTTTCTTAAATACTGTCTTAAGAGTAAAAGATGAGTGATTTTACTATTTCAGCATGAAGAAATATACTAGTTTCTGAAGAGCATTTCTTCCCATAGCATAGGTAAATACCAAACCGGGTAAAACACCTACGTCATTGCTATAATACATTTGGGTGGAGGATCCACAATAAGGAGCACATCAGGTACCTCTGGCCTGCTAGCATGTTCAGTTCAGATCAAACGAAATGTCTATAAAATCGCTAAGCTCATTAACTAATTTAGAAATTAAATAAAAAGTCTGTATATACAAACTGTTCAAATAGTACACAGTCTTCAAAATAATCCCCTTGCTTCCTACACTACATTATTCTTGCCCCTTTCCGAAGCACTTCTGAAAGTTCCCTTTCTTGAGTGTCTCCTCATGGTTGCTTTGATGTACTAAAATGATTCAAAATGTTTACAGCAATTTTTGTCAAATAAAAATATCACTGCATGTCCTCATCCATTTTGTTCCCCAGATCTCGCACTGTGGAATTTCCAGCCCTTCTTCAAAGTCAAAATGACCACAAAAGGGATTTTGAATCATTTCAGGACATTGAAACAACAGTGACAGCATAACTATAGATACTCATGAAAGAAGACTTACTAAACTGCTTTAGAAAGTGGCAAGAATGAGGGGTAAATGCATTTGAAGCAGGGATAAGTATTTTGAGGGAGATTAATGTCAACGTGTCTTTGGCAGTAATGATTTTCTTAATTTAGATGTTAACAGAGGCTTTGATCACATCCCGTATCGCTTCAGTTGAAAAGCCTGAGGTTCTAAGAGGTGGCCTGCTTCTCTTTATGGAAGTATCCGTAGGATCTGAGAATATCTGCTGTCATCAGATGAGCCACAACTGCAGGATTCTCCCAGATTTATCCTGGCCAAAATAACTCGTTACGTGTTTTGTCCCAGATATTTATGTAAGGCTCAAGTGCACAGACCTACACAGAGACTTAGAATCACAGTTGTATGCCTACTACCATATAGGATGAGTGTCCCAGCAGTGACAATGATCACTCTGATGGTAATGTAAGCACACCCAGAAAACATGAATCTCTTATATTAAGGTAAGATGAACCGCATTGCATATCTTCTCTCCTTACATTTTCCAGGGTGCTCGACTTTGCCTACTTATACAGACACCCGACGTCATTGTTGGGTCCTAGGTGAAGAATTCTTTTATTGTTGTCACAGAAGGCAGTGAACAAATCCAAGACTACCATTATGGTGAGTCTGCTGATTTGCATCTGCTGGGGATTTTTAACCATATTAGGCAAAATAATGTAAGGAGAGTGGAGTATCGGTAGGACTAAACCAGCTCAACTGTTGAAAGTTAATATTGTACTTTCAGTTTCTGAACTATCATGCAAGAAGCTTGGAAATTTTCACTTGCTCGTAATAACACATGAAAAGCTGAATAAGCTGAAAACCAACAAGTCCTTTTAGATCTCGCAGAGAAAAAAAAAAATGCAGCACATATTACTGCCCAAAATACGGCAGGCAATATGGACCCCAAAATCAGGACTAATAAAAGCAGAATCCAATTTGCAGAAATCTTCATAGGTGCCAGAACCAGGAAAGGAAATTTAAACTATATTTGATAAATTGATGGAAGTTTAGTATAAGCAGTTTAAGACTAAACGGCTTCTTGATGAATGGGCCCAATGTTGGATGAGTGAGCCCATTTTATGAGTTTCACAACTCGTGGGTCTACTATGTTCTCACAGTGAAGACTGGAGAAAAAAATCTCTTGTTCTTGCTGCAGGAGAAGGAGAGAAGTATGTTGAAATACACCAGGGCATTCTGTTTTTCTTAATAAGGCCTCTCCCCTAGAGAAACTTTGTACCAGAGCTTAACACACTATGTTTCATCAGAGCATAACAAAACAGGAGGAAGGCAAACTAGCTCATGTTAGCCATTGCGCCCTTCCTCAAGAGTTGAACAAGAAACTCAAATAAAATGAAAACCTGAAAAAACATTTGTGAAGTTCAAAACCTAGGGACAAAGGATTACCTAAAGTTTGAGATCTACATATGTGCCTTTATGTAGGATACTTACTCCACCACCACATCACTAAAGGGCTATTTACTGTGGTTTCTCTTGCTCTGTACATCCTGTCTTGCTTTCAGCAAATAATTACCGTGTATATTAACAGACAAGAACAGTTTTAAGGAACAGAGCTAGCACCAGAACCAGACATAGATGTGTAAAGGATGTGAAAAAGTATCACATCACACATTCAAACTAACTATAATTAATATGCTAAGGGCAATAATGAAAGAGAATGCTGCTTAATAACCTGAGAATTTATCCTGAGAATCACATAGGTAATTTGTAACCTCTTGTCTTATATATTGTATATTTTTTATGGACTTTGGATACCAAAATATCTTACTCATTATGGAGGGAATGGAAGGTTTGAGGGTAAGGAAGTAGAAGAGCTATCTGAGGTGGGCAAAAGTAAAAATCCCAGAGTGGTAACGTACTGAAGTAGGGCAAGCTTCAGAGACCAGAGATCTAGGAAACACCCCTTTAAATATGAGCCATGAAGGAGAATGTAATGGACAGGGCTCCAGACTCACGTTCTAGGAATTGAATCATATACTTTGTTCCTATGGTGTCTCCCTTTCTTTTCTCAGACTTAAACTTCCCAGGTCTAGATGAAGATTTACCACTTGGACCCCATGCTCCTTAGAGTAGTACAAAATGTTCACAGCCTTCTAATTATGATTAATTAACTCACTTTTTTTTTACTCTATCATGGTGAGAAAGCAATATATGTTTAGTAGAAACCACAGTTGAAACTTTCAATTTTGAGCATTTTCTAAGCCAGAGACTTCTCCCATGGTGCTGGGGAGTGGCAGCAAGCTACAATTTCCAGTCATCCATTCATTCATGAAGGTAAATAACTGATGCTCTATGGTCTACTGGGCTACTAAACTATGAGGTTTGGTATACATATTCTATTAAATACATTTGCAACGTAGAAGAGTTTCAGCTTATAATGAATTTCTGAAGACATAGCCCCAGCATAATGTATAAGTAAAGAGGATCTGCATAAGAATTCTATGTGTGAGGGAAGTCTCCAAATATTTATTTCCATGTAATTTAAATGTTGTGATTTGAGCTCTCCACATGAGCAGTCATCAAATTAAATGTCTTTGCTGCATCCCCCTGCCACTCACCCCAGAGAGAAGAGGGCGCTGATTCCATCCCTGCTGTACCTGTGCCTTTCTACCTTTGATACTGGGCAGAGTGAGGAAACTGAGCACCTGGTACTCGCCCCTTGTTTGCTCCCCAAATGGGAGGAAGCACAGTAAAAACTCAGCACATTTTAAGACTATTCAGAATATTGGAGCAGGCCCTTTCCATTATGGCACATTTTACTAACCTCAAAAATAATCAGGCTTGGAGAACTATCAAAAAGGAACACTATCCACCCTTACACAAAAGATCAGTGTTCTGGAAGAGACAGGCAGGATGTACAGGGTCTTTTATCTCCAAATCTTGGTCTGAGGCCAGGTTAGCACTAGACTGACCAAATGCCACTCTAATTAGAAGGCAATAAAGTTCTATAGCAAAGTGAATTCCACCGTTTGAACTTGCTTCAAGGGGACATTCGTCTTCCTCATGGGAGGTGTGTACTTGGCTTGGAGGGCGCTTCTGCTTTAAAGAGACCGTGCCGTGATGGTGGGAAGGTGAGAATCTTTGCCCAGTGTTGAGCGCCTGGGGCTTGCTCCAAACAAGAATCCTCAGCCTCCAGGTGCCTCTCAGCCAGGCCCGGCCACACTTCCAGACTGCCTTCCCGTGAATGTTTAAAGAGAGGATAGGGAAGCAAAACAGCCCTGACAGATTGTGGAAGTGATAAAGTTCCTGAAAATTAGACCAGCTAATAGGGTAAAAGTCTATTATTGCTTAAAATCTCCTAAGATTCTATAGTTTTTCCCCATTCTCTTTCTGTCTCCATTTTTAATTGAACTACAAGGCTCAGTAGGGCATATAGTGCACTGAGTTGATAACAAGTCAAAAGGTTAGGCGTGCAGCTTATTTTGGTCATGAGTAATAGCATTTCTTTCTTTCTTTCTTTCTTTCTTTCTTTCTTTCTTTCTTTCTTTCTTTCTTTCTTTCTTTCTTTCTTTCTTTCTTTCTTTTTTTCCCTGCAGGATCCCTCAGGGTCTCTCCCCTCTCCTGTGGCATGGCTGTCATGGGATGTGCATCTTGGTCTTCTAGAGAATTTCAGGCTTATATAATCACTCAGGTTCTGCCAAATAATATCTGCAATTTAGAGTTTCTTTTTGCCCCTCTTCTCCTATTATTCCTCGGTGAGAGTTAGAATTTAAGTAAGTGCATTCCTTATCTCTTTCAGACATGCAGGACATTGGGAGGCCCACACAGGAGCCAGCTGTGGGGAGAGAAAAGGAAGTGGAAAAGTGTCACGGTTAGGGACATCTCCCAGCAGGCCAACTTGCACTGTGTGAGAATCGGTAAATAGCAGGAAGTTGGTACTCTTGTCTTTGAAATAACAATGACACATAGTTTGTAATGCAGAACTCTAGTAAGAAATACATAAAATATAGTATGTGCCTGTGCTAAGTAGACTATTAGAAATACCAAACAACCAACCAACCACTCCCTACATCTACAGTTACGAAATACGAATAACTAAAAGGCACAAATAAATACAGAAGGCAAAAAAAAAAAAAAAAAAAAAAGACTATGTAAAGCAATGCTTGCCTCCAGGCTTTGTTTGCTTCTTTGTGTTTCTTAATATTTATATCTATTCTATTTCACCAAACTAGTAGACAAGCAGTGTGTCATGTCCGAAGTTAACAAATGAACAGGCTTTGGAGGCAGACTTCCAGAATAAACTCTCCCTGCTAAAAACAGTGCACCTGTTATTGTCTCTTTGAGCCTTTACATGTAGAAATGAAATTGTTTTGGGAGGAGTTAACAAATAATTCCAGGTAAAGCATTTGATGAATCGGCTACACATAGTGACCTGTCAGTTGACCTTAGATACTGTTTCTTCCTCAAGTAAGTCTGCCTCATTATTTTTTATTACACTAATGTCTCTTTCAAAGTTCTACCCCTTCTTTTACCTTTGAAACCAGTGCTTTAATTTATTTCTGTTTGGTTTATGAAGCTGTACCCAATCCATCAAATTTTTCAACGATATCTGTCCTCTAGAACTCTTAGATCCTTTATTGATGACTCCTCTTTTGGAGATTAATAAAGATTGCCTATTGGTGTGTTTTCATTGTTCATTACTTTCTTTGGAGGTGGCATCCAAAGTATAATTAACTTAAACCTCAGAATTCACTGACAAAGGATTGAACTCTTTGGTCCCTAATCCTCAAGAAATTCACTCAATCTCTCTGAGCGTTACCATATCAACCAGTAAGTGATGAAGATGTTAGTGACACTGCGTTCCTTCCTTCTGTGACAATATGTAGAGGGAAGGTCTGTTAAAATCCCTGATAACCAATAAAATTAATTTATTTCTCTTATATGTATTCTGGTCTATCCAAATTAAATATAATGCATTTAGGAAATTAAGTGTTACATGTTTTAAGGACCTATAAGGAAAGAGAGGGAAAGTGTGAGCCATAGAGACAAAGGATTTAAATCTAGGAGAGAAATTTGATTTCAAAAAGGTAAAAAGAAAGAACTTCTCAGTTGGACATGGTCATACATGGCTGTAATTCCAGAGCTCTAGGAAACTGAGACAGGAGGATTGTAAATTGGAACACAACCAAGGAAATTTAGAGACTTCACAACACTCTTTCAAAATAAAAAATATAAAGTGGCTGGAAATGCAGCTCAGTGCAAAGGCCCTGGGTGCAATCCGTAGTGTTATAATTAATTAATTAATTGAAAACCTTCTTTTAAATTTCACCGCAGGGAAGGACTGGTTTCCTACATTGATGCCAGGCTCAGTTCAGTGAGTAGCACATACGTAGATCCACTGCTTCCACTGGCTCTCCACACCTATGAGACAAGCAGTGCTTGTGCAATTTCAGTTTCCACGTAGAAGTTTTCTCTTTTCCTTCCCTCTCTTACCTCTTCCTTTTCACTTCCTTAACTAACTACTAAGTAGAACCTGACCCAGATTATGGAGGAGTTTATTTAGTTGGTGGTTCAACTCTGTTTCTGAACCATTTTCCCCACATCAGAATTGTTCTTTTCCATTCACTAAGAACAAATAACAAAGCCAATTTGGATGACACTGTCTCTTTAACAAAAGTGGGTCTTCGGCATGATACAACACCAACGTATTGATTTTTATGTGTGGAAGGGGATGTATGAGATGTGTTTTGCCTGAATATAACATACAATTTCCCAAAGAGTATATAAATGAATTGAAAAGATAATTTGGGCAGTGTATTAATATAGGTAGTCTTTCTATGGCTTTGTTTCTTAGGAATAAAAATCATAAATCCCATTATCATAGACCTATATGCCCTGGCTTAGATGTTAGAAATTTGGAAGACTGGAAGACTAGAGAAAGCCTTGTACCTGAAACAAGGAATACTTTAGAGTATTTTTTCTATGGAAAGATTCAAAAATGTCTTCTGCTCATAAATAATTTTTCCTAGTGTTTGACATAGTATTCCTAAGTGAAATTCATGAATAATATAACTTGTTAGTACACAGATTTTTTAAAAAAGTGATGTAATATCCTAAGTTCAATTTCATAGGAAAAATTAATGTAATAAAAATAAGATGATATGTATTTCAGTATATAATTGCATAGTTGAAACCCTATTAGGAAACAGCTTCAAATTGGCTGCTTTTATCCATGTATGGAGTTTTCATGAATGAGTAATTAGCACGTGGTGTTGGCAGTCAAATGCCGTGAGTGGTATTGTCATTAGTGATGGGATTCTTTTTGAAATGACAAAAAATTAATAAAGTTCTGAATAAAACAAAAAAATGTCTTTCTTTGACTTCTGTGACATTTGTATTTATGGAAAAGTGACTATATATTAAAACTAACTTTATTCATGTGTAATATATATGTAGCATAGGCTTATTTAGTCCATTTTGTGTTGCTATAGTAGAACACCTGGGATTTGGTAATTCATAATGAACAGAGATTTATAACCAAAGTTGTGAGTTTTGTATCTGGTGGAAGGCAGAAGGACAAGAGAGCGTACAAGAGCAAGAAGTGAGAAGGGGCCAGCTTCATTCTTTTATCAGGAGCCCTATTCCCATGATAATGACACTAATCACCTATTAACGCCTCCACCTCTCGACACTATCGCACTGTGGCTTAAGATTCCAGTTTATTATTTTTTAGGTGTACATTCAAACCATAACATCTTACACAAATGAAAGACCAGCGAGGCATTGAAAAATGGGACGATGTTTGAGATCATTTTTTTGAAAACATGGTTTCCCACACATGGCAATAGATTAGACTCTTGGCTTCCAATCACCAACATTTAGTAGCACACCTCCAAATATTTATAGCAGAAATGCCCCTAATCAGTCAAATTTCCAATATGTATCAAACCCTCTGCTGCTTTTGTTGAAAAAAATCACTGTTTGAGGAAGTAAGAACCAATTTAAGTATGACGTGCCATAATTTGTATGCTGGTAGGACACTTTCTGGGGCCGCTGGGGTCAGTAAGTGACAGTGGGACTTCAGACAATTAGAGAAATGAGAAGAAGGATGTGCAGGGAAGATACTTGTGTGACTCTTAGTCCCATAGCTCACTGTGTTTAGTGTTTACACTCACCCATACAGGATGAATAAACATCTACCTTCTCCCAGAGGGAGATCTCAAACCATCACTTGGTAAATTTAGCTGGTTTAATTAAGTCAGGTCAAAAAACAAGCAAGTGGATCTGATTTCTTTTTCTCAAGAATAGAATTTTAGGGCCGGTGAGATGGCTCAGCAGCTTAAGCGCCTGCTCGGCAAGCGCGAGGGCCCGAGTTCGACTCCCGGAACCCACATACGAAAAAGGGGCCGGTGATATCGCTCAGCAGCACGGGCGCCTGCTGGTGCGCGAGGTCCTGAGGTCGACCCCCCGGTACCCACAAAAAAAAAAAAAAAAGAATAGAATTTTAAGCTGGATACAGTGGTGTACACCTATAACTCCAGCATTCTGGAAGGCCGAGACAGGAGGTTAACAAATTCGAGACCAGCCTGGGCAACTTAGCAACTTAGCAAGAACTTGTCTTAAAAAATAAAAGGAGCTGTGGATGTATCTCACTGTGAAGACACTGGTTTCAATTCTCAATACCACAATGAATAAAGAAAAAGTAAATAAATAAAAGGAATGGAATGTCATTTTTGTTTAATCTTTGGGAGTTATTGCTCAAGATATCTTTTAATGCTGCCTGTGTTGAATGGAAATCATTAAAAAAATAAATAAAAAAAAAAGGAATCAAGGGCCTGGGGATTTAGCTCAGTGGCGCAGCACCTGCCTGGCAAGACTGAGGTCCCGAGCTACTGGGAAATCATAAAATCTCCCACTATGGTCCTCAGAAAATTTATGTGTTTCTTCAAGACCTTTCCTCAATTCCTTTCACCAAAAGAGTCATCCAGTCCAGAATATCTTGGAATAAGATTTGCTTTTTATGAAGGTAGCAGCATATCTTAATTTGAATACTTTCACGAATAGGAAACTCGTAATTCAGAGTAATACAACACATACATGAAAAAACCATTTATCCTTCAATAGCAATACTTATTAGAGATCACCTCTACTCTATTGCCTCAGATTTTAATTGGAAAATTTTTGCCATAAAATATTGATTCTACCCAGAAAGTCCTAACATTGCATGCTGTATCTTTTACTCTACTCATAATCTTCAAAGTTCCTATTCAGCAATATCCAGGCTAGAATAAAAATGAATGAGTTACTTCTTCCCATTTAGTTATTTTGCCGTACGCCATGCCATCAGAGCAATCAAGAACAAAACCAACCAACCTGGAAATTAAGACAAAATGACAGTTTCCCCTTTTTAAATTCTCTGGCAAACAAAGGCATGAGATGGATCAGATGTTTTGTTAATAATACCTAAAATCTTCATGGCACCAATTTCATATCTTCGGTGCTTATCTCAGTTGTAAACAAATATTTTTATACCCAGAGGAATCTTTTTCAATATCATGAAGACAAGTCCAGCTGGGAAATTTCACAAAAGTCACTGGGTTATTTACCTTTAGCAAAAGTTTCCTAAACATCTACTTCTCTTACATCTTTTCTATAGCCCCACTTTTTCTCAGCTTTCGCAGGGTAACAGGTGTTTGATTATTATCTCTCAATTAATAGCATATTTAGCATTTTGCATTAATTTAAAAATAAATTTATATTTTATCAATAATCTGTTTTACTACATTGAATACAGCAAAAAAAAAGCCATATCTTTATACTCTAAATCTATTTATCTATCTACCTATCTAAGCTTATTTGTTTAACCTATAGTTTCTGCTTATATTACATACAGATTCTCAAACCCTTTGTGATAGTTTCCCATCTTTCTTAGCCACCTCTTTCTTTGGTCTCCCTTAAGCTACCCACCCATCTAAGGAAGACAATTATGCTGTGCAATTTACAAAAACAAACAATGTTTAGGTGTAGCCACCAGATGAATATTTTTACTGTTTTGCTTTATACAAAGTGACTTTGTTTTCTATCCATCATTCTTTAGTCTCAGGATATGTTAAAACCACTGCCCCTACCACACAGTTACTGCCAAGTTATATAGTACATATGAAACTGTAGTAAAATATTTAAATAAATAATTTTTAAAATCCTTATAGCAACCTCATAGATATGGGTGAATTCATTACTAAGAATCAATAAACTGATTTATAGAAAATATTACTTCCACAAGATCACACAACTAGTAAGTGTAGGAATGCATATTTGAAGTTGGGCTAATGCCAGAATTCTTGACTTCTTTCTTCTGTTTATGGGCTTCTTTAGCAAAAGCAAAGACTCTAATTCATTTTAGAAATTCCATTATGAGACCTCTGCAGGGTTTTTTGCTGCTTCTTATTGATCAAACCAGAAATAAAATGCTATAACACACGAAATTTGGGTGACCTTCTTAGCCAGTAGAAGAAAAGATTTGAGTAGAAAACTGATAGGAACAACATAGCTTTATTAACTAACTGCCCCAACTTCACAGTTGCCTAACATTCTGTCAGGTCCTGAGAGGGAGCTTGGACCAAAAGTGCATCCAAGTGGGCTTTCTAGGTTGATGGTAAAGGCTTTGTGGGTCAGCAGGGCTACCCTCTTGGAGCACCACCACTTGATAAGATGTCTCTATTTTGCAACTTTCTGTTTAATAGCTGTTCGACCTAGGAGAGAACTGAGACCCTGAACAGGATTTGATTTTGCACTCATAATTTTGTTAATTTCTTTGCATGGTTCTATCATTCCTAGTGACTTATTCCTAATTCTAAGATTCTATCATTCCTTCAGTGACTTATTGTTCCCACATCATAACTCTAATTCTTGGCTGATGTCTAAACTTTCACAGTAACATGAGACTATTGTGCAGAATTTCCATTATAAATCATAAATTAGTAACAGAAAGAAGACACTTTGGTCAGCAGGGCACAGAGCATAGAGGAAAGAGAGAGGGAGAATTTATTTTGTGGAGGGAGGACTGAAAATCGGAAATATTCTCATCAACCACTTCTCACACAGAATCCTACTAGGTCACCACTCCCCATGTCTCCTCAGTCCTCACTCATAGGACTGTCTGAACTCATGAACAAACCTTCACTCATTATGTAATTTGAGATTTTTCTTACGAATTAGATTTCAAGTGAATCAGGGACAATTCCTCTGATCTTTTTTTTTTTTTTTTTTTTTTGATATTCTCTATGTCATTGATAGACATAACGTTTGAAAAGTCAGTGTATGTTTGCCGAATCATTTTCCGGTAGGATGAACAAACCAAAACAAAGAACGTGAAAACCAGAAGTAGTCTGAGAAATCAACACAGCATCTACCCCCAGCGTGCACACACACACACACACACACACACACACACACACACACACACATTTACACACTCAGAATAGTTAAGTAGCTTGTCCAAGGTCACACTGGTAGTTGTTAGACATCCAGGACAAGAACTCAGGAGTTCTAACTCTTAAACTAGTACTCTCCTTTATATCACAAGCTGTCTCACAGAGCCTCAGGAATATTACCTTTCCTATTGTCTTCATTTTTCTTTTAAATTTGGCATAGACATTTTGTTCATTGCAACATCTAAACTTCTACTTTTCATTGTTCAAGGGAATTTTTCCCTAGAACTATCAACAAAAATGACAGGGATATCTATCCATCTGCTTATTCATCCATCACACGCCCCAGTGCAGTTATTTACATAGCAGAGTGACACTGTAAGCAAACACATGAGGAGAAAAAGAGAAAGAAGAGAGGACAAAAAAGACATCACGGATTTTTATGAGCCATTTTCCTTACAGTGTGCAGTACCCAATAAGCATTATGTATACAGCAGGTGTATCCATCACGGGCTATATGATGCTTTGCTGATAGTGTGTTAGCCATTATCAATAGAGCCATTGCAAAACATGCTCTCCCAATTGCTGCTGAGAGGCAACACAATGGTATATTACAAACTGGTTGCATGTGATGTAGAAATTTGCAACAGCTTACTAGGCATCATTTTTCTTACAGAAAACAATAGACCCTACTTGTTAAAGAGACAAATAAGTTCCCAAAACCTGTACCTCTAGAACAAACCCTTACACTAATCACCTGCACCAAATCATTAATAAAAAGAATCCCACATTTTATTTCTGCCTTAAAATTAGCACCACTCTATAAATACAAATATACAGAAACATAAGGCATAAATACATACAAATATACAGAGAAAGGCATAAATACATACAAATATACAGAGATAAACAGCCACTTTCCAATCCTTAGCAACAGAATTTGAGAATTTTAGCTAGTATGGAACTCAAAACATGGCCCTCGGAAAGCTAGTTCTTTTCTCTTCTGCTGACTCAGAACACCTACTGAATGATGGAGCACATAGTCAGTGCTCAGCAAATTGACTGAAATATTGATTGATTTTTTTAAACTGTGACCAACTATCCAGATTCTATTTTATGGCCAGGGAGAAATTCTGTGGTCATCAAACAATAATCAATTTCTTCAAGAAAGTGAGTTAGATCCTGAAAGAAAGGAAGGCGATTTGCCAGTTACATGGTTTTAGATTGCTATTTTGTCTTTTTTTTTTCCCCCCCAGAGAGCATATATGGGGTAGAGTTGAAAGGGATGTGGATTCTATTTTCTTAGTGATACCTGTGTTTCTGTCCCATAAATCTGGAAGAAACAGACAAGCTTTTTCTCACACATCTCATCCAAATATCTGCTACAAGACCATCCTTCCACCCAAATATACACACACATAGTTGAAAGCTCAAGTCGGACTTGGATCAGGGTAAAGTGGAATGGGAGCTTTCTGAGTTTTCAAACTCTGGACTCATATACGAAGTGTCAAAAACTGGTGCCTGGTTCTCCTTCCAATCTGCCATCAGGAAACGTCTTCTCTACCTTTGCAAGAACAAATATTTACCTTTTTCCTCTCCCTTGTGAGAAGAAGGGAGAAGGAGCTAAGGAAAATGGATGCCGTATATTTGGCCAATCTGGAAGAGAAATTCTATGATTTAGGACACATTTAAATATATATGGGGTACAAAATAATTGGTGAGAGCAGGGAATGATTTTTACGGTTTTTTTTTTCAGTTGGTCATAAATTAGATATCTTTACATCCTTCAAGGTGTGAAGCTAAATAGAATTACTCATTTCATTCGTTCCAGTTTGAGCTACTTCTTGAAGATAGCATTGCAAAAAGATGCCATATATTCCTAAGGTCACAGAGACATAGAAATGTATCTTTTCACTCATAAAGTGCTACCTCTCCCACCAGGACTGGAATCTGAACAGCGTGATTACTAGAAGATATTTTATGGACATCCAGTTGTGTAATAATAATGCTAATATTTCATATTTCCCTGAAAAACATTGCTTTGCTATAACTTCCACCCATTATTTCTAGTGGTGCTCTCAGGATGAAAGAAACAATCCTATTCCCTCTTCACTGTCTTCTGCTTAACAACAGTATCCTGCTGTAAGTATGTTCTCCCTCACTCTAAATATTTCACTGTGTTTTTTATTTATTTATTTTTTTTGGTACCAGGAATTGAACTCACGATCTCACGCTTGCCAAGCAGACGCTGTGCCATTGAGCTATATCCCCGGCCTTTCACTGTCTTTTAAAATAGCTCCCATGATGTATTTCTTAGACCCACTGAAATTATTTTCCTCCCATATGAACATATTTTACATTGTTGATAGCATACCTTATCTCTGACCCCAAAACTCAATATAACCCTCCATGCTTTATTTGATAAGGATGGGTTCAAGGATTCAATAGGTCTATTATCTGATTTTATTTTGTATTTCATTTAATTTCTTTGTTATTCCACTGTTTCTGCTCTCACATGCTGTAGGTTTTGGTTGAAGCGACTTCAGTTTGCTAAAGGGCTCCTGTGCACATGTCTGCTCTTTGCCTCGTCAGAGCAGTGTGCACGGTATGATAATTAACACTGCAATTGGATTTATATAGGTTTAGAGCCCCGTTTGACCATCCCAAGCTAGGAGACCGTAAGAAATTTTACTAATCTGTGGCATCAGTTTTTCACTCTTTTTTAAGTGGTTCTACAGATTAATGAGCCCCATATAGGCAGATACTTACATACTCAACATATTCTCATCATTCACCTCCCCTTGCACTGCCCCCCTGTTTCCCAAGGCAGGGGTAGTTCAGAGCATAAAATACACTGTGTTTGGGCCGGTGAGATGGCTCAGCAGCGTAAGCGCCTGCCTGGCAAGCGCGAGGGCCCAAGTTCGACTCCTGGAACCCACATACGAAGAAAGGGCCGGTGATATCGCTCAGCGGCACAGGCACCTGCTGGCGCGCGAGGTCCTGAGGTCGACCCCCGGTACCCACCAAAAAAAAAAAAATACACTGTTTATCATCACCTCTATTCCCACCCTTACACCCCCTCCCTCTCTGTCTTATTCCCTTCCTTTTGTCTAGTTCATTTCTGTTTTTCTAAACCAACTCAATGCTCCTTTATGGATCTTTCTCAATTAAATGTTATCTTTCCATTTTACACACTTTATTGTAGATACTCCTGATATTTTAAAATCTTGCTTAAGTCATTCAAGACTTTAATTATTGAAATAGCTCAAGCATACATTCCTCTAACAGTTTTTCATCATTTGCCCAGTACCGTATACTCCCATGAAGTCGTGGTTCAGAGTTCACAGCCTCAGTCCTTGGCAGATTTTTCCTTAGACTCTAATAATTGTTTGCAGAAACCCGCAGTTCCACGGAAAGGGCAAATATTCCACAATTGTTTTTTGGTGGGAGGTTGGGAAGTAGCCAATTTAAGAGCATTATTCAGCTCTCCTTGTTATTGATTGGCTGCTGCCCTGTAACCCAGCTCTGGTAGATGCACCAGCATTCCAGACTCATAATAGGTTGTTGTACCCTGTGTTTTGTTCATCTTAAAGCCCTAAGAGCCCTAAGATGCTGCAGAAACCCCCTGCACCTTCTAGGGCTGTATTAATACAATATATTATTCAGTTAAATTACACAACTGTGGGAGACATCACATATTTAGGATTTAAACTGTAGAAGTAGGCATATTTTGGACCATATCTGAAATTCATGGCTTTTCACAACTCACGGGTATTCTAGGAACACCCCCCCAACATTTGGGGGTCCACAGTAGATGTGTGTACATTCTCCATCTCAGTTACTGAAAGTCACTAGTGTCAGCATCACTTAGAATCCTATCAGAAATGCAGATTTTTTAGGCTTTCACCTCAAATCTGATGAATTGAAATATACCTTCTTAACAATATCTCCAAGCACCATGCATTTCATTAATCTTTTTCCCATAGCTGCTTCCCCGTCTCCTCAAAAAACAGGACATACATAACTCAGAGGCAGAGAGGTCTATTTTGGCTCAGAGTTTGGAAGGGTTAATTCCATGGTCAGCTGATTCCAAAGCAAAAAGGAAATAGTGGAAAGGCCTGGTGGAAGAAAGCTGTTCAATCCATGGTAGCCAAAAAACAGAGACAGAAAGGAACTGGGAACAAGAATACATCCTTCTTAGTCACACCATCCATAACCCACCTCTTCCAAATACATATTCAGCTATTCCCTCATCCATGGATTGGGAGAAATATGGCACCCCATGATCCAATCACCTTCTGACTGGGGAGCCCTGCGTCTAAACGTGCTACTCATGGGGAACATTTTAGATCTAAACCAAAGCGAACATTAACATTTGAAAAGAATTCTTCTTTTAATCTTTAGTCAGTTACCAGTGTTGAGAAAAATATTTACTGACTCAGTACATGAAAGATTATGTCTGAGTTAATAATCAGCAGTTAATAAGCTCTTTACATAAGAAGTTTCAAGAAATAACGGAATACATAAAGCTATTATAATGTAAGCCATATTACATTAACTCCCCAGAGTAGATCCTAGAGATTTTTAAGCAAATGTACCCTTCATTTCTTCTCAATGGATTTCAGCTTTTAATATGAGTAAATGTGGGGTGAGCCCAAGGAGGCTAATTCAGTTTGGGTTCAGAATGTCAGTGCCTGGATCTAAATCTTGCTTGGTCATTGACTACAGGGTGATTTGATCTTTTTGCTTACCTAAGTATCAGTTTCCTCATTTGTAAAATGAGAGTATAAAGATGAAAAAAGAATGTCACCCATCGCCTAGCTTTGTTGTGATGCATTTTACACAAGATGATCTAAGTAAATAATTTAGCAAATTACTTCCCTTACCTTTCTGAATATTTAATACACCTTATTTAGAGAGTTTGCTTTGGTTCATAACGGCTCTTTTGTATGATATCTATCTACTTGATTAAAGAATGACATCTTATTTAGGTATTCTTTAAGCCATGAATGGACTATTTGTCTGTTTTTCATAGATGAGATGCTTTGGGATTGGAACGCGTATTTCAATGGAACCTTATTCTAATTCAGAAGTGAACATCGAAGCAATCATGAGAATTATACTAGTCATATTCTGTTTTTACTACCACTAAAAATCATGCAATAGTGACTAATAACCTTTGTGATAATAAGCCTATTGCAAAACACATTTAATGTTGTCATTTTGGATATTTTTGCATAATTAGTGTCTTTCTCTGGGGAGTTGTGAAGTTAGAATTTGGAAGGAAATAAGATTAGGAGTCAGTGCTCCAGACGTCAGGTAGATTCTGCTTGTATCATTCCATGTATGCACTGATAGAGCTGTATTGGTAGAGAAAAGTCACTGTGTTGGAGTTAAAAAAGTATTAGCTATGAATCTTAGCTTTCATTTGGAACTTATTTAAATCATCTAAACCTTTGTTTCTTTATCTATGAAGCAGAAAGAAATGTTAACATTCTCACTATGTGGTTACAAAAATAAATACTTTCTTAAAAATGTCTTTGTAGACTTAATATTCAGGAAAGGCATGAAGAAACAAAAGTGATGCAGATGATAAAAGTATTCTTCTTTTTGCCTTTAGTGTCTTCTCCACTCTTATAAATATTATGCAAAAATCTATGCTTGGATGTGCTTTGTGGTTCTTCATGGAAATTCCTGAGAGAGGTATTAGAAGTAACTAGTGAAACTGATTTCTGTCAGCACTGCAATTGCTATTTATTTCCACCATTGACTCAACATGAAGACTGCCACATGGTATCAAGGTTGTTCAAAGCTGCCCTTAAGTAGCTCCCCAACTGGCTGCCTATGGGGTTAAGTTGCTGTAATGGCATTATTCCTTCAGGATTTCTAGTAGAGCTATAATTCTATTTTTTTTTTCTTATCCCAGTCAAGGCTAATGTGATATGTTAGGAGGGTTCGTATGTTAGCTAGTTAACATATTAGCAGGGATTATTGTCTCTGATTAAGCCATTACTACCCACTGTCTTGTAGCAAAGGGAATGACCCTGGGGAAATGGGGCACATGGTGGACACAATTTTGATGAAAGACAAGAAAAAAAAAAAAAAAAAAAAAAACTGATTTTAGGTCCAGTTACTATTTTAGTAACATATCTTGTAGGCTCTAAATCATTGGGATTTCTTCTGTAAAAGATGCTTTAATAAATGCTTAATTTGTTCTCTTCTGCAAGGGTTGGCCTTTGTTTGCAAGTAGTATTCCATAGGTAGTCCCACAGAGGTTTCGTATCAAATTACTATTATTAAGGCACTTTAAATTCTGTTGTAAGGATTAAACTAGTAGTCAAACATCTCCATCATCATAAAGATTTCTCCCTTTATCATTTGAATATGAAACATAAAGTAGGAAATTTGTTTCAGTTTCCACTTAATTTCATACATATACATTCACGTGCACACACACATTTGTTTTAGAATAAATTTTATCTGAAATATAACCTCTTTGTTTCTAATTTTCTAATATTTTTGAGCCCTAGAAAAATTTCATCTCACAGACCTAAAGCTGTAAGATGATAATATTGAAATGCAAGTCACAAGCTTCAATTAGGTACAATCAGAAATCATGCGGTGACTTCATTAAGTATCATTAAGAATGATCAAAATATTGCTCTTAGGAAAAATACATCAAAAGTATTGCATTTACACATTGATTAAACAGGATCTGCAATTTCTAAAATCTGGTATGAGAAAAAAGAATGGAGTAAATTAAGTGCTCATATCCCACTTAGCAACAAGGGAGTGCTTAGCAACTGGCAAAGAAGAAATAAAGGGAGATTGTGGAAAACAAAATATGATCAGCCTGTAAAAAATGGGGAGGAATCCAGAAATGACAATGTAGCTAATTGGGGATAGAAAGATTGTTGTACTAGGAGCAGTGGGCAAGTTGACATCACCCTGCTTTGTGAAAGTGTTTCTTTTTTTTTTTTTTAACTTTATAAAATTAGGATTGTGATTAGGAATCAGAGGTGGACAGAAGACTCTCACAAAACCATAAAAATGATCAGAGTCACCTTTAATCCTATCAAATATCTCTTTGTAAACCCTTTTCTCTTTTTCTTAAGCACTCAGGTGTGTAGTTTAGTTCTCAGTTTCTACAAGGTCTTTAAGTTTTCTGGAGGCTTACTGAATATTGTGTTACTTTGATGACTCTTTAAAAGAACATTACTTTTCTAATCATGCCACCTTTGCTTTACATCTGATCCTCCTCTGGGAACTCCCACTTACCCCATGGCTTCATCTCCCATTGCACACTGATGATTCTCTACTCTTCTTACCCACTCAGAAATAACTCTGTGTTTCAAACCGTGGCCATGAACCTCCATACAATGCTCAAACCTGCATTACAACACTGCTTCTTCATTCTCTTGTTTTAATTTTTATTTTTATTTTATTAGTACATGTTTGCAGTACATGAAGTTTATATTAATCTTGGAGAGTAGGTACATGTACATAACAAAGCTTGTTTTTTTTTTAAATCTTCTTCCCCTTCCCACCTACCTCCTTCCCTCTGTCTCTAAATTCCCTTTCCCCATTTTCTTTCTTACTCTTCTTATTATTCTGAGCTCATGTTTATGACATATGATGTTCACATTCATTATGGGTATTTGGTACCATTACATGACATATTTTAAATCTTGTCAGTACCTGCTGTAACAAGGCCGCCATCTACATAGGAACCTCATAAAAGAGGCTTTGTATTTATACTTCCTCAGCACCCATATTCTGTTGCTAGCTAAGTTCATTTATGCTATCTCTGAATTATATTTCAGACTCACTCTTCTTGACAGTTGACCTGAGATCAACATTACATGATCCTTCATAATGAGGAAAATCCAAATTCTTAGCATTTTGTTAAGGATCTTCTTAATCTGGCCACATTCATGTTTCCTTTACACCTTGTTTCTGCCACTTCCAATTTACACAGATCCATTAAAGATGCCCTCATTCCTAGAATATGCTGTGTTTGCCGACACCTCTTTTTTAAACCTTACAGTGTGTTCTCCCTTCACAATTTCAAGACTTGAAAATTTCTTAGAGCTAGACTTATGGTAAGGCCCTACACTGATTTTTACTTATCAAAATATTCCAAAGGAACAGACATTAAAAATGTAACTTCTGACATTTCAGGAAGTATCTTTGATGCTATGTATACTTTGATACATGGTAGATATTCAGATAACACAAGTTTAATTGAATTAAACAGATGGACAAGGATTCAATTTCTCCAAATCAGAACTTACAGATCAGGAGTTAAAAACCTTCTCTGTAAGTAACCATATAATATATATCTCAGACTTCTCAGTCCATAAAGTCTGTTTTGTAGCTTGCAAACTTTTCCATTGTAGCACGAAAACAGCTATAGACAAAGAGGAATTAGTATGGTTGTGTTGTAATAAAACTTGATATATGAACAGTGAAACTTGAATTCCATGATTTTTATTTACCACAAAATTCTTCACTTGATTATTTTTCAATCATTTAAAAATGTGGAAATCACTAACTCAAGGACCATATACAAACATTCAGCCACTTAGATTTTGCCCATAGCATGTACTTTCTTGATTCCTGCTATCTGGCTCATTATCTGCCTCAGTTCCTCACTTGGTCAGTTCTTTACATGATCCACTGTTGGAATTTTGCCTTCTACCTTTTAACTACTGGTATATTTTTTATTTAACATAATTATTTTCAATTTTTTCAGAAAACATCCCTGGTCACTAGTATAAATATATTTAGTATGTTACACTATTTACCTTCAACTCTTGTTAAGATTGTGTATACTGAACACCTAAGGGTCTTGATCCGTGTCTACCACTCTGAGAACAAGCATAGAGGTTTTGTGTGATCCACTATTTGACAATCTTTTATTCCGTGAGCAAATCCCCTATCATCACAATAAAATTTTCAGAAACTATCGACTTGTTTCCTGAGAATAAAAATTATTTTTTTCTCTAATTTGCCATCTTGTCATCTGTCAAAGTAATTTCTACCCTTATCTAAAGCTCTTTAATTTTTTAATGGGGCATCACTTACAATCTCACTAAACATTCTAAATTGATCTTACATTTCTTTCTCCCTTGCCTCATGTAAATTTTTGAAATCCCATGATCTTTTATAGTAATTCCTTTGCTCACATCCCCAGTATTCCATATTTATTAAGCTATACCATAAAACATAATTATATTCAAAATAAGTATGAGGACAATAGAAGAAAGAACAAGAATCAAAATGAGGGTGCAGAGAATAAAGGAAGAGGAAAAGGAGAGGTGAGATCACAAAGAAAGAAGCACTAATTTATGTGACATATAGTAAACATTAGAATCCATAAACCCTTTCACTAGCGTTCTTTTATATAAGCTAGTAAGTTGTAAAAATCACTTTTTGGATGACTTAGAGAATTTAAGCAGTCAAAAAAAAAAAAAGAAATTCTAATTGTTTTTTTTTAACCCTTTTGCCTGAATCACACCCTGTTTGAAAGTCTGATAGGAGATATTTCAGGCTGACAGGTTCTTTTTCTCAGTTTCCATCTTTGTTCAGTCTCTGGACGTCCTGAGTCTTTTTATCGGGATAGGAATCAAACCCTATTTCAACATCAGAGTGTTCTAGCCCCTTGCAATGGCATTTAGATTCCTCTGCTGCTATTTCAAAAAAGGCCCAAACCTATAAATATTAAGCTGCATTGTGGAGCTCTAACCTGGAGGGAGCCAGCTACCATTTAATATTACCATGGGAATAGAAAAGGTGCAGAGCAGGCCAACGAAAGAAACAACAAAAACAACAGAAAACAAAAATGTCAAATCTGATTGATTAAAAACTAGGTAGGCAAATCAGCAAGGACTGGTCCGGCATCACTGCAGAGTGGGGTCAAACAGGGCTATTTTAAAATTATTTGGTATTTTCAGAAATTGATTACTTAGGAAGAATATTAAGAAGTAGCTGTGCACATTCGTTTAATGCGCCAGTGCCTCTTGTACAGGGCTGGAGTCGTCACATTGGATCTCATCAACTCCTTGTTAAGGCGTGCTTCTTCTGGAACATGTTTATTTATTATAGATGCTGTAAGCATAAACTATAAACTATAATAATAAATACTTCCCTAAACAGGATTTTGCAATTATACATTGAGACTGTCTGTTGTCCTGAGTACATTTCAGTGAATGGTATAGAGTGACTTGAGGGACACTGGGGTGTTCTCTTGTTCCCCAAAATGCTACTCAGCTGCCTGCCCTCTGGAGTAGAATTCCGCTGTATCTTTGACTTCAGTATGTCCTCTGAATATAAGACCAACCTTGGAAGAAGTGATGCACCATTGCAGGAACGTATATCTAACCTGGTGGAAATTCATTTTGGGGATCACACTGTTATCCTGACTGTCATTTGGAAATGAACTTCAAAGGGAAATATTACTATGCTGGAGACATAGAGGGATATTCTGAAGTAAGCTCATGGATCAGCAGGTTATTTTGGATTATACTACCTATTATGAGTTGTGTCTAGATGTCCCCCCATAGCCTCCTGTGGCCATAGGTGGGGCTTTTCAGAGGTGGCTGGATGTAGAGTCTGTCATGCTGGGGTCAAGGGTGTGTGATTACTAAATTAGTCCACTGAATGGTTTGACATAGTTCTGGGTGTGGATAATGGGAAAGACTGCCCTATGTGTGAGTGCTACCTGAGTTAAGGGCATGTATCCTGGATATAATATAAGGGACAGAAAGAGGGCTACTGTCATCACTTGCTACTTCTTCACTACTTTGTTGCCTTTTGCCTGCCATGAACTGTTTCTCCTCTATGATGCCCACCTCTGCCACGCCAGCCTGCCTTGGAGTTAGCCTATTATGAACTGACACCTCTACAAAACCAAATTTTGGGAACCAAAATAAACTTTTCCTCATGATACTTTGGGTGTCGGGTATTTTGTCTCAGCAATGAGAAAAAGTAACTAAGACACCACCTCATGGAAATAAATCCTATACACACTAAACACACACACACACAAAATCACCTTATCAAAAGTGAACCTTCATCTTCAATTTCCAAACTAATAACTGGCTAAAGTCAAGTCCCCATCTATTCAGAGATCATTGCAAATCTCTCATTGTAATATGGTAAAAGTACACACTGGAAACTCTGCTGGTTTATTTCTCTATACACTCTATTCCTTAATTCATCAGTGCTAAGAGCACTGACTTCCTTCTCTTTCTAACTCTAAACACCTTTTAAAGTTTATCTTAAACTGTAATTCCATGTACTTTGTTATGTATCTTCTAATTAAATTTTTCTTACTCTGATTTCCCATTGACCTGGTACTGAGGCTTAATTCCGACCTGGTACTGATGCTTAATTCTCTTTTATAATGTGTTCACAGATATCCCTGTTTTTTTCCTGGATTAGACACTCTTTCATGGCAAGCTGTATTGAACACCTAATATCAGATAGATCAAGAAATCCCTTAATCCTTATATTTTGAATGTATTTATCCCCAAAATATATAGAGATGTATATATTAGATATAGTATTTTTGTGATGCACGGTTTCTATGTATTCCAGCATATCCTGGAGCTCCTTGTTTAGTCAGACTGGCCTGGAACTCATGATCTTCTTGCCCCAGCCTCCCAAGTACTGGAAATACAGGCATGTGCCACCATGCCCACTTTGAATATCTATTTTTAAGTCACTCTTCAGTGTAGAAGTCGGGTGAAATAGACATGATAAAATCACTGACCTGACACACACACAACCTGGAACCAAACTCTCTCCTTTCAAGAATATGGTTTATGGCTTTTATATTTTTCTCCAAAGGGATTCTTTCAGGTAACCTTTTTCAAAAGACATAAAAATTCCTCTATAATATTTATTTAATAATAAAGATATGACCTGCTTCATTGTGTATAGTCTCTAATGGTGAAAAATGCAGTATTTCTCTGGGTTGGATTTTTCAACTATCCAGAATTCATTTATTATTGTCTAATTAGCATGGTGAAGATGTAAAATCCCCTTGTGTTTACTTTGCAACAATTGTATTCCAGGTGCCTGATACTACAGTGTTTATCCCCAGAAATAATCACTCCAATGCAAAGGCAGTAACGTGAGCACATCCCGGGACCAGATGAAGGAGACCCTAAAGGCAATATTTCATATTCCGATACAAACGGGGCTCACAATTAATACATGAGGCGTCACCAATTTTAATAAACCTGATGAAAGGTAAGTAGATTTGATATGAAAGTCAAATATACTTGAGATTCCCCCTTCTCTAAGAGTCCCTCTTTAAATTAAGACTTTGCCAGGTGATTAACAAGAACACCAGCGCTTCAAAGAGAAGCAAAGCCTTGTTCTTTTCTGCTCCACAGGCGACTGGCTCTCTTTCCCTTTGGTCCAGATGGAGGCTTTGTTCTCCTGAAGTTGGTCAGGTGCTGTGCCTGTTCAAAAAAGGGAAGCAAGCACAGCTTTAGGATCCCACACCTGTTTAAAAAGCGATGTAGCTCCCTCAGCTCCAAAGCCCTGAACATCAAATGCCTTCCTTTGCCAGGCAGCTTGACTATTCCCCAGGCATTTTCAATCTAGTTGGGTTAAACAAAAATTGCATAATTTGTCATTATTTTCAAGGAATGAGATGCGCATTCTGCAATCCCTTCCGAGTTAAATACAATGACGCTGAGCTTCCCGTGAATGCCAATGTCTTCTTTCTCTGAAAGAATAGAAATAAAGAATGAGAAAAAGAAACACCCAATTGATTGCCTGTAACTTGCTCTGGTATTTGTTATCAATGTATTCTTTCTGTGTGTTTTAGGGATAGATAGCTGCAAAATTATTTTTCCCAGGCCTTCAGTACAGAAAAGTCAAATTCTGGAAAAAGGGCTTTGGAGTCAAATTTAAGATTCAGAACAAATAAATCATATCAATATAGTCAAGCCACAAGTCATATAATCATTCAATTACCTCATCTTTAAAATGTGGATTAAAATTACCTTCTCTAAATAGATCCCATTTAATTATGAAGCTGAAATGCAAAAAATGAATAAGAAAGTGTTTTAAAATTTTAAATATTTTCTATAGATGCAAAGTGTTTTGAATGAGAAATAAGGTGTTGGGGAAGATTCTTATATAGGAGTTTTATTCTTTCTAAGGTATAAAACTCAATGTCTAGGCCCAAAAAAGGGGGTAGGATGAAGAGTAACAAAAAAAACATAGGAACAAACATTGGAAAGCAAGGGCATCCTAAATTTCATCTATTAAGAAAAGAGAAAAACACCTAAAACCCCCCATCATATTTTTTGTGTACAGTGCCTTTCTGCTGCCACTTGGTTGCCACAATAGTTGAGAAAAGTGGGCCCATAAAGCAAAATTGATTGCTGGGAAGATGATCAATGGCTGCTGTGAAAGGGGAAAAAACCGATAAATGTGGTTTTTTTTTTTCCCTTCTCTTCACAACCTTTTGCTAAAGCTGTGCAAAATGTGTCATGCATAAAAAGTATGCAATTTTCATGTAATTAGAGGCACACAAGATGAAAATGAGTTTCATCAGAGCAATCAAGGATGGTAATGTGGCATGTATTTGTCAGTGCCTATTTGTCATGAAAGCAAAACCCAACAAGTTATATATTTTATTTCATTTTCACTGTGAAAAACATAAATGCCATTTTGCCATGGCCAAATCTATAAATTTCCATAATCTACCTTTTTGTGGAAAAGTGAAGTTTTGAAACTGCAGATTAGATCATTTTGTTCTTTTAAAGAATAGAATACTATTTTACAAGAAACACTGAGATTACAGGATAGATTTATTCCATGGAAGGTCAGATTTACAGAAGGAGATGATAGGTTTATAGTTTTCTATGCAAGAAACACACTATAATTTATTTTCTCTAAAAATACACTTGCATCTTATAGTAATGTGTACATCTGATCTCACCCCCAAAGCCCATAAACCAACTGTATTATTTGTATATTATTCTTATTATTCTTGGATAAGAAGGCATGAAGTTTTCTTCCTTCTTTTTTCTCCTTTACTTCCTTTCTTCCTGTCTTTCGTACCTTTCACCTATTCATTTGTTCCACGATTTGAAACAGTTTATTGAGCATCAGAATTAACTCAGGCATACTGAACTCTAATGAGAGAAAAATAAGGAACCCGCATCCAGAGGGCCCCAGCAGGTGCTGAAGATCACTAGTGACCCCTCCCTCTACCCAGAGGGGCTGGACAGACCTGCAAGACTGCCTGTGACATAGTAGGGCCCTGCTTAGGTGCACACAATGGACGGGTGGTACTAGCACTCTGGAAAAGCCTGAAGCAGCAGTAACAATACGAGCCAATGGTTGGTTCACCTCAATACTCCCAGGCTAGTCAACCCGGGAAGAGTCCAGGACTCGGCAACTGGCCTGCAGGAGGAATCCAGGTGATTGGCCCTTCCCCCTACACCATGGGACCCGGGGACCAGGGGAACACCAGCCACACAGTAGGACCCTGACTAGGGTGCATATGATGAACAGGTCAGACTAGGGAGATTGAAAAGAGTGAAATACAAAGCAATAGTTGGTAAGTTAGGTGAACCAGCATTGTGCTTAGGGACAAAGACACATGGAATAGAAGCAGGTGGGTGAAGAGGTCCTCTTGATTTTATTTTATATTTTATTTTTCTCTCTTTTCTAAATTGCTGGGGAGAACTCCAGCCACAGAAAACTAAATCCCATCCCCCAAACCCAAAGACCAAGTTCAGATAATCCCTTTCATACTCATTCATTCTTTCTTTTCTACCCTCTTCTCTAGTTTCCCAAGCATTGCATGGCCATCCTTTGTCCTCCAGCCTTGCTTCCATTTCCTTTCTAGTTATCTTTATTCTATACACTATACTCACTAAATTTCTCCACCACAGGGTAAAACCACTCTACCAAAGGGAAACACTTTGCATACAAACTCCTAATTTACAATTGGTTCTGATGTATGCCTATAGACTTTGCTCCTATGCTCTAAAGTACAAAATCAACAGTTACAAAAGTTTCTCAATTTCTAAATTGTGCTTGATGCTATTATTATTGCTAATTGTCCTATTTTAGCTAGGATGTCATACCTGTTGTAATCAGTTGTTCTCCCTTCTATAACAATACTGGGAAGCCCTGGGGTAATAACCTCACCACAGCCCTACACTGAAGGACTGGGGATGGAGCCAAACAGATACCAACATCCCACTTTCAATTAATTGGGAAGGTAGGATCCTGAGACAGACAAGCAAAGAACCTCCTACACAAAGAAGACATTCCTGAAGAACAGACTTCCTGGAGAGGCCTTGATACTAGTGATATAGCTACCTACTACAAAAACTCACAAGGATCATCACAGAAAACAAAATTTAAAAAAAAATTTAAACAGAAAATGATAAGATGTAAAAGCAAAATGCAATATCAGACCTCCAGCCCACTCAGAACAAGTACAGGAGATATTGACATAGAAGAAATTGGAAGAAACACTCATGAAATTTCTGAAATGATAGCAAGCGAAGTAAAGATACAAATCCATAAGGCTATAGAGGAAATCAGTTCAGAAATAACCTCTCAGATAAAGAAAAAAAAAAAAGAAAGAAAGAAATGACAACCATAATGAAGGAATTGAGCATCATAGCTAAAGAAGACATAGATTAAAAAAAAAATAGTGAAGCATAGGAAAGTGATGGAAACCTTGAATGAACAATATAGGAAAGAAATAGAATGCATGAAACAGCTTCAAAGAGATGTACAGGAAATTAAAAATTCCTGGAAATCTGGTAAACCACTTGAATGAAACTGAAGTTAGACTTTCAGATCTTGAAGACAGGATTGCAGGAAGTGATCATAAAAGAAAAGATCTCTTAAAAATAACAAGGAACCAGGAAATAAGAATTCAACAGATCTAAGATGATGCAAAGAAAAACAATATAAGACTGATAGGTGTCAATGAAAAAGCAGGAGTCAACACAAATGACGTAAAAAGAATATTTGCAGAAGTAATAGCAGAAAATTTCCCGAGTATGGGAACAGAATCTGACATACAGATAAGTGAGGCATAGAGAACTCCCAACAGCCATAACCAAAATAAATCTACACTCAGACATATAATAATCAAGATCCCAGAAATTCAGCACAAAAACAGAATATTAAAAGCTGTTAGGAGAAACAGATCACCTATAGAGGAAATCCCATTAGAATCATGGCTGACTTGTCAACACAAACCCTCAAGTCAAGAAGAGCTTGGAGTGAAGTATTTCAAGCACTGAAAGGAAACAATTTCCAACCCAGATTGATCTACCCTGCAAAACTATCTTTCAAAATTAATGGAGGAATAAGATACTTGTATGGAAAGAACAACTGAAGAAATTCATGACCACCAAACCAACCTTACAAAGAGTCTTGAAAGATATTCTACACAGAGATAAAAATTACCACAATTCCAATAACAACATCAGAAAGAAACCACCAGGCAGGGCAAGCAATTAAACAGAGGAGAAAAGCAGGGAATGAACAACAAGAAAATAACATGACAAAGATAAGCCAATATGTATCAGTTGTAACCATCAATGTAAATGACCTCAATTTACCAATGAAAAGAAACAGATTGGCAGAATGGATCAAGAAATAAGATCTAACAATATGCTGTATACAAGAAACACATTTAACTCAAAAAGAAACTCATAGACTGAAAGTCAAAGGATGGAAAAAAATATTCCATGCAACAGGAACCCAGAAAAATGCAGGGGTAGCTATTTTGTGTGCAGACAAAGTAAACTTCAAACCAGAAATGATCAAAAGAGATAAAGAAGGTCACTACATACTAGTTAGGAGAAAACTTCAAGAGGAAGAGATAACAATCATAAATATATATGCACCAAATACGGGAGCACCCAACTGTATAAGACAAACTTAATAGACATGAAAAATCAAATAAGCAATCACACAATTGTAACAGGGGAACTTAATACCCCATTGTCACAAGTTGATAGATCAATTAGACAAAAAATCAGCAAAGAAATACCAGAACTGAAACAAACCTGTGAACAAATGGACTTAGTAAATGCTTACAGAGTGTTCCACCTAACAACATCAGAATATACATTCTTCTCAGGTGCACATGGGATATTCTCTAAAACAGACCATAGACTAGCCCATAGAACATGCTTGAGTAAATGCAAAGGAATTGAAATTATCCTATGCATATTATCCTACTATAGGGCAATGAAACTGGAAATTAATGGCAAAAAAAACCCACAAAAACTCCATAAACACATGGAAATTAAATAACACCTTCCTGAACAACCAATGGGTCACAGATGAAATTAAAGAAGAAGCTAAACAATATCTGCAATCAAATGAAGATGCAAATACAACTTAACGGAACCTGAGGGATGCAATGAAAGCAGTACTAAGGGGGAAATTTATAGTGGTGAATTCTCACATCAGGAAAACAGAAAGAGCATAAATAAACAACCTGCACCTCAAGCTTCTAGAAAAAGAAGAGCAAGTGAAGCCCAAAGCCCTTAGAGGGGAGGAAATGATAAAGATAAGAGCAGAAATTAATGCAATTGAGGCTAAGAAAACAATACAAAGAATTAATGAATTGATGAGTTAGTTCTTCGAAAGAACAAAAAAAATTTGATAGACCCCTAGCCAACCTTATCAATAAAAGGAAAGAAACAACTCAAATTCATGCAATGAGGAATGAAAAAGGTGAAATCACTACAGATCCTGTGCAAATTCAGAAGATCAACAATATCTATTTTAAAAATCTTTACTCACATAAGATGGAAAACACAGAAGAAATGGACAGATTCCTAGAAACATATAAATTACCAAAGCTGAACCAAGAAGATGTAAAAATTCTGAATAACTCAATATCAGTTAATGAAATTGAAAATGTAATTAAAACTTATTAACAAAGAAAAGCCCAGGTCCTAATGGATTCATGGCTGAATTCTAGAAGACATTTAGAGAAAATTTGATGGCAAACACTTTAATGAAATTGAAAAGAAAGCAATTCTCTCTAACTCATTCCTCAAGGCAAGTATGACCCTGATACCAAAACCAGAGAAAGACCCAACCAAGAAAGAGAACTACAGACCAATCTCCTTAATGAACATAGATGCAAAAATCCTCAATAAAATACTAGCAAATAGAATGCATCAAATCATCAAGAAGATTATACACCATGACCAAGTGGTATTCATCCTAGGAATGCAGGGATGGTTCAAATCAATAAACGTAATACACCATATCAACAGAGCCAAAGACAAAATTCACATGATCATCTCAATAGATTCAGGAAAAGCTTTTGATAAATTCCAAGACTAATTCATGATAAAAACCCTACAGAAAATTGGAATAGATGTTCTCTACCTCAATCTGATAAAAGCCATCTATGACAAACCAACAGCCAACATCATACTAAATGGACAAAAACTGAAAGCTTTCATTCTAAAATCAGGAACAAGACAAGGATGTCCACTATCACCACTCCTATTCAATATAGTTCTGGAAACTTTAGCCAGAGCAATTAGACAAGAGAGAGAAATAAAAGGAATAAGGATAGGAAAGGAAGAAGTTAAATTATCATTATTTGCAGATGTCATGATACTTTACATAGAAGACCCCAAAAACTCCACCAAAAGACTTCTAGAATTAATAACCAAATTCAGTAGCATAGCTGGATACAAAGTCAACACTCAAAAATTAATAACATTCCTGTACACAAAAACAAACTCACTGTGAGAGAAATTAGGGAAACCATGCCCTCCATAATAGCATCCAAAAAATGAAATATTTAGGAATCAATCTAACAAAGGAAATAAAAGATCTATACACTGAAAATTATAGTACTCTGAAAAAGAAGATCGAAGAGGATATCAGAAAAAGGAAAGATATCCTTTGCTTATGGATAGGAAGAACCAACATTGTGAAAATGCTATACTCCCAAAACTGTTATACAGATTTAAAGCAGTCCCAATCAAAATACCATTAGCATACCTCACAGATCTAGAGAAAATATTCCTAAAATTCATTTGGAACCAGAAGAGACCTAGGATAGCAAAGGCAATCCTGGGCAACAAAGGCAAGGCAGGAGGCATCACAATCCCTGACCTGAAATTATACTACAAAGCTACTGTGATAAAATCAGCAATACTGGCAAAAATCAGACCTGAGGATCAGTGGAACAGATTAGAAGATGCAGACACAACTACAAACACACTGTCACCTTATATTTGACAAGAGAGCCAAACATGTTCACTGGAAGAAAGATAGCCTCTTAATAAATGGTGCTGGAAAAACTGGCTCTCTACAGGCCAAAGTCTAAACCTAGTCCCTTATCTATCACCATGCACTAAACTAAAGTCAAAATGGAACAAAAATCTAAATATTAAAACAGAAACACTAGATCTACTGGAAGTTAAAGTAGGTAAAAATCTTGAAGACATAGGGGTAGGTAGGGAGTTTATGAACAAAACACAAAGCGCAGGAAGTACTTCAAAGAATCAACAACTGAGATCTCATCTTATTAAAAAGTTTTTTCACATCAAAAGAAAACACCAACAGAGTGAAAAGACAATCCACAAAGTGGGAAAAAATTTAGCCAATTGTCCCTCAGAGAAAGGACTTCTATCTAGAATATACAAAGAATTGAAAAAACTCCAAACCCCCCAAATTAAAAAACACAAAACAAAAATGGATATGAGATGAATATGCACTTCTCAGATGAAGTAACACAAATGGCAAATAAATATATGAAAAAATGTTCAACATCATTGGTCATTCAAGAAATGCATATTAAAACAACACTGAGAGTCCATTTCACTCCAGAAAGAATGGCTATAATGAAGAAATCAACAAATAACAAATGCTGGCGGGGATGTGGGGAAAAAGGAACCCTTTTCCATGGTGGGTGGGAGTGCAGACTGGAGCAACCACTGTGGAAATCAGTATTAAGATTTCTCAGGAAACGAGGATTAGATGTCCATTCGACCCAGCTATTCCCCTTGTGGGTATTTTCCTAGAAGAATTGAAAACATCATACCACAGTTATATATGTGCACCCACGTTTATAGTAGCATATTTTGTAATAAGTAAACTTGGAAACAACCCAAATGCCCATCAACCAAGGAATGGATAAGAAAGGTGAGGTATGTTTATACTCAGCTATAAAGAAGGATAAAGTCAAGGCTTTTATAGGTAAATGGATGCAACTTGAGACCATACTAATAAGTGAAATAAGTCAGACTCGCATGTGTAAACATCATATCGTCTCCCTAGTGTAAAAAAATGAAAGCGTAAATAAGATCCAAAATGTACAACAGATATTGTGAAAGTGAAAGGGGAAGAAACTGCTGAAAAGGAAAGAACAACTGGGATGGGGGAAAGGAGAAAAGAAAGAAGGGAAAAGAATATATATATATATATGTGTGTGTGTGTGTGTGTATATATATTTATATACACACACACAAGATAGATAAGGTAAATATACTACTAATCTATATTGGTTCATTGAAAAGAACTTTTTCTGCTTACATTGTTTAATCAATTTTTCATGCCTATTATCTTGTAATCTGAGCAACTACTTTGAAGATAACAATACACAATATATTAACCATTGTTAATCTCCTATTATCTTGTTTTGAAATTCTGTATCATCATTTTTATTGTTGTTTCTTTTTAAAATTAAAAAAAAGGAACCTATGACTGATGTTCTCATGTTGGTCTGCTTGTTGGTAGCAGAAACAATTAATGCAAGTGGATAATTGTATAATTAGGGTAGATTCAGAAGTTTATGTAGAAAGTTCTGTAGGCTTCCACTGATAAAGCTTGTGGGAATATTGCTACCTAGCTCAATCCTGCTATTTAGGAGTTAAGCCTAAGAAAATCCTGGGGAAATAGAACTCCACACAGAGGAACAGGTAAAGATAAATACTGTGAAGACACTGAAAGTGTGACCCATTAGTGAAAGTGCATTTTGTGAATTATTTCCGTGGCAGAAACTATGAGAAGACAAGTGCTGACACCAAGGATATGAATTTGAGAACAGAAGCTCCTAATATGTCAGGTTGAGGCATTTAAGCTGTTCTCAGTGTGATGGGAAATCTTTTAACAATTTTAAGTGGAAATACAATGAAACCAGATTTGTATGTAGAAAGGGACACTGTGGTAGCTCTGTGGAGAAGAGAAGGGAGTAGATAAGATCTGTTATGATTCTATTGTGGGAAACCAGTTAAGAGAGAGTGAGAATTCAAGCCAATGTGAGCATTGGTGAAGCAGAGAATTGAAAGACATTGACATGCCTCTCAGAGGCATTTACATGATGTGAAAATGGACCGTTGGTAGACGGTATGATAGAGAGATGACTCCCACATTTAATTTTGGCTACTTGGTAGATAGAGATGTGTTTTAGTGAATCAGAGGACAGAGCAAAATGAGAAGGAACAGAATGGAAGATAATAAATTACAATATGGACCTGTTTAGCTTGAGATAAGAGTGGATAGTCACAATCAATAAGAACTGTACACAAAATCTGAAAAATAAGAATTCAGACATTGAATTCCAATTCCTGATATGTTGTGAGCTTGTAAGATCATCAGATCTCAGCTGAGAAAATATTCATTCATTAATTCAAAAATACATGTTGAACATCTGCATTGCATCTAAAGAAAGCAATAGGAAAGCACAGGAATTGGAATTTGAAATTTTTGGACTTAAACCCTATCTCTGCTGGGTATGAACTTTTACATGGGGCATTTAAATTAACCCAGATAAGATTCTATTTACTTAACCGTGATATGACAGTAATTATATCAAATTTATGGGATTATCATGATGCTTAAGAGACATGAAACTCACACTTCCCAACATATATAATTTTTTTACTTTTGAAGTCCAAGTCACCAGTACTTACGTGAAGTCAATGGTTAGGAAATATGCAAAAATACCTCAAAGAAATTTGAGCTGTCAAATTATTTTATTATTATTTCCTTATTAAATGTCCTCCCACAATTTCATCTTTTAACTCCTTTTCTTTCTTTCTGTACCATGTTGCTTATTAAAGGATTATTTAAAAAATCCTAAATCTCACATAAAGTGATCTTGGATTAGATTTTATTTATCCACGTGAAAAATAAACCACATAAATGTCATAATCAGTAGCAGGCTGTCTCTATGGACAGAGCACATTTGGCGGGAGCACATTTTAATATATAGGAGATAACTGAAGACTACAAGGAGGTGTCAGACCTGAAGACGCTCTTGTTTTCTTTATTTGCAAATCAGGCATCTTTCTAGCTTGTGCTTCAGAATAGATGGGTTCCTCATCAGGTCATAGAGCAGAGGCTGAATTTTGAATTGTAAATAATGAAAAAATAATATTTCTGTTCCTATGCCAGCGATTTGTTTAAAAGAATCAGAGGATGACACAATTCTGGCCAGTGAGATGGAAGAACATATTGGTGGGCAGTTTCTGGGAAGGTTTTCTTGCTCCTAAAAGGAAAAAAGTAGTCCAAAAATGAAGATGGGAATAGAAATTCCCTCATTGAAAACGAAATACAGATTTTTGAGTGGGAAGGTACTCTGATTTGTTACTAGTAGGGGGAACCCCTTATGCCCAATTTGTCCATATGCTCCTTATATGAGGATCTCTAGCAGATATTTGTTGTTGGTTTACCATGTGGACCATCTTAATGATCATCCCTTCAACAATATAGCACCGAGTACTTTCTATAATCCTGTCAGCTATTTCTTTTTTGTCATTTATTTATTTACTATTGTAGAAGGATTCGAGGAGTGGTTGTGTGGTTGTTTACAACTATTTTCTGAACATATAAAATCCAAAAATTATTTGAAAAATCCTCAACTACGTACAGATTATTGTCTCTAGTTATCATCCCTTTCTTGTTTCTTTTTGATGTGTGTTAAATGCATGTTCCATTCTTCATGGATGAATTTTTTATGACTTTCAAAAGAAAATGTTTTTATTTCACCACTTTTTCATTCTTTAAAAAAACTCCAAATTCTTTTTTTATTAAATTGTAATTTTTTTCACCTGTAAGTTGAGAAAAACAGTCTCAAAAGTCTATGATATTGAAGTATCTTAAAGCGAATGATTTTAGTGTCACTTGCTTTCTTCTTCAGGATTAATGTCACTTTATTTGTAAAATGACAATAATTTATTAGTTATTATATTATATGAAACAATACACATGATTTAAGATATTTGTTCTTATTTTGCATAGTCCCTTAAAGTATGCTTACATATATTTAATGTTTATATTCTTTAACATAGGGTTTAGCAAATTTTTTTTTTTGTCGAAAGCCAAATAATTTAGGCTTTGTGGGCCAAATGTTACTACTACTTGGCTTTGCAGGAGTAACGCAGAAACAACCATAGATAATACATGAAATATAAGCCTGGCCAGGTCCCAGTAATACTTCATTTACAAAAACAGGACGAGGGTTGGATTTGGTGCACGGGTTATAATTTGTTAACTCTGTAAATCTAATCCATCAGCGTCTGTCTACTGGGTGGACGGAGTGTCTGTTGAGATCCTCAGGTTATTCAAGTATGAAGAGCCCTCTAGTTCGTTTGGATAAACATAAGATGTTGAAGCTCCAAGTTCCTCAATGGCAGTAACCACATTGTTTATGCCTTTTTATTTTCAAAAACTTTCCTGAACTACGGACTGTTTAATGTAGAGTTTTAAACCTTTACGTTTATTCTACTCAAGCTTTTAATATATAAGTGACAGTTTTTAAAAATCTATGTGGCATTGCCTTTTTCTGTTGAACATAAATTGTTTTCCTTGTTTATTTTTACTCCACTGTTTACAAATTATGATATTATGGTACTAACTAGGTTCTTGGCTTCTCTGGAAAAAAAGAAAACACCAAAGATGTAGTTGAACAGATTGTACAATAAATGAAGAGGTCTGGACAAGAAGTCATGCACCCCCGACTGCATGCTTCTGTCTGCATTGTCAATTTAGAGCAGAAGGAAAAGATCCTTCCTAAAACTAACACACTTTTCATAAACCCAAAATTCGCAGAGAGTGGAGACATGTGACAATATGCCCTTGGTCCTAACTGAGCAACACTTCTCTCTGACCATTTCCCTTCCTTTTATTGTCATGCAATAGAACCCCAGTTACTGTCCTCTTGTTTATTCTGAAACATGAGACCTTTTGCTTCTTAAAAGCCTGATCCCTTAGTTTACAGACACAAAGCTCTAACTAATTGAAGCTCAACTGTTATCTGGAATTTTCTTCTTGATGCGACTTCAGACCAAGTGTCCGAGAAAGGGACTGATCTGACTTGTTCATCTCTCCTCCTCTAGCCTGTAAAGAGAGGGCAAATGTCAATGCAACTGATGAAGTTTTAAAACCACAGAGCAAGACTCAACAAAAAGTAGTCAGAAATAATGAAGGATAGATTTTGTGTGTGAGTGAATTGTGTATATGTACAAAGAAGGGTTATAATTTGAACATTAAGGGTTAAAAACTCAGTGAACCAACCAGTCATACTCACGATGCTGAATTATTGGTGAATTATTTCTCTTAAATCTTAAAATATGTCATCCTCCCAAAAGGGAAAGGTGAGAGGATCTGAAGAATTTGGAGACTAAGACAAGGATTGTAGATAAGGTATGGGCATTGGCCAAGATAAGTTTCTCTCATTCAGAGTAAATGATAATCAAATATGTGACTATCATATCTTTTAAATAGAGAGAGAAAACTGGAAGAGAGGAGAGCAAATGGAATGATTTAAAGTGCAAGAAGGTATTAAAAAGTCTACAGTTACACTCAGCTATAGGCAAAGTAATAAGAGGTTTCAGCTAACTCAGGGTTAAGTGCCCCAGGGCTCTCTGCTCTCTGGTCCTTGCAAAGATTTCAAGACCTTGGAAAACATCTTCAGGGGAAATATTCTAATCTTGAGTTAGTGGAGGTTTTGCCCATCTCCCAGATGGAAGATGTCAAGAAAATAAACTTGTCTCCCACTTCTACCTTACCCCCTGTTGATAGACAAACCTTTACCACTGGGTTTGTTTATTCTGAAGTAGATAAGCATGTGCTCACCACCAATGAAACATTGCCAGTGTCACACTCCACTGACTCTAGGGCCATCTGTCCAGGTATTTTTGATTTTTCCCTCAGCCCACACACAATTGTAATCAAAGATGACCTCTTGGAATCTCCAATCATAGAGACTACTGATTGAGGGGATGTAGAAAAGCTCAAAGCTTTATGCTGTACAAGCTGAATATTAGGGATGCCAGGAAACAATAACACTTGGGAATTAGACTGAAATAAGCCAGAAAATCTGAGTTTGAGAAAAAAATGTACTCCCTAATTATGTAAACTAAGTTATTTCTCTTCATTTTAAAATTGGTTAAAAGAAGGTCACTGAACACACATAAATGGAGAACCTATTTTCCAGTGCACGGTGATAGGTATCACAGGAGACAAAGATGATTAAAATTAGTTCCCCTTTTGCACAATACATTACAGTTTTAAATACAAAGTGTTCCTCATGTATTACGGGCTCTTTGCCCAGAGCAGCGATGTTCAGATGGCTCCTAAAGAGGTTACTGGGCCATGAGGTTGCTAATTGTATCAATGAGTTAATCCATTGATGAGTTCACATCTCAGTGGGCATATTGGGAGGCTGGACTAATTGGAGGAGGTGGGTCACTGGAGGCATGCATTAAAGGGTGCATCTTTTGCCCTTCCTCTCTCTCTGGCTCTTCTTGGACTCTATTTCCTGGCTACCATGAGATGAGCAGCTTTCTTCTGCTTCACTTTTCTGCCATCATCGTTTTGCCTCACCATAGGCCTAAAGCAGTGGATGGAGTCAGCCTTGTACGAACTGAAACTTCCGAAAACATGAGCCAAAATAAATCTTTCCTCTTGAAGTTGTTTATGTCAGGTATTTTGTCCCAGTGTTGGAAAGCTAACACCGGAGATTTCAATAGAAATGTGGTGGTGACAAAATTACACCAAATAATATATAAACCAAGTCAACTCAAAAAAAGATTTATGCAGAAAGAATGAGAAGAAGAGGACAGAAAAATCTTACCTTACTGAGAAGGGGATCTATTGTCAGCTGCACTTATCTAAATAAATATGAGTGTTCCAAGCTTCATCAAGACACATAAAATTTGGGAGTAGATTTCGTGGTCTTAAAGTCCATACCAGGAAAGACTTTAGATTTTACACGGCAGACAACACCAACACTGTCCTTTTCTTACTGAATCAACAAGGCACACGAGATTCCCAAGTAATATCCCAAAATGCATCCATTCTGATGTGCATGAACATGTTAGCAACAGGGGTAAATAATTTACAATTTGATGATTTAACTATTATTATTATTAACATTTGTGCCACATTTGAAGGTTAACTAATCTTCCCGCCAGTTGAAAAAATTTGAGGGCCGGTGAGATGGCTCAGCGGCATAAGTGCCTGCCTTGCAAGCGCGAGGGCCCGAGTTCGACTCCCGGATCCCACATACGAAAAAGGGGCTGGTGATATCGCTCAGCGGCACGGGTGCCTGTTGGCGCACGAGGTCCTGAGGTCGACCCCCTGGTACCCACAAAAAAAAAAAAAAAGAAAAGAAAAAATTTGAAACCGAGTTTTGAATCTCTGAAGTATTTTTAGTTTATAAATGAAATTCATAAATAAAAATGGCGAGATACTGAGCAATCATGATTTAATGTGACTGGCATTTTTTAAATAGTAAGTAGAAATATAATCAACCATAACATTCAGAAATTGATTATCAAAAATATGTATTTTACAACTAGATATAACCTGAAATGTAATTCCAGGTATTCATGCATAAATGGATTTGTTGTATAATGGAATAAACAGTTTGCAATCTGACTGAGATGATTTCATATCAATATTTATTGTCATATTTTCATTACCTTCTTAATGTCATCATCTTAGCTAGGTAAGGAAATAGAAAACAAGCAAGTGTTAGGTCATCATTAGGAAGTTGATGCACAATTAGCCGACATTCGAACCCGAATACACTGAGCCACATTGGAACAGCTGGGCACTTTTGAGATTTCCTTTGTTGAACCTAACTCCGCAGCCCTAATTTGGCCACAGTGCTTAGGAAGCAGCTTGGAATAGTAGAAAGAGCAAGAATTTTTGAGACAGAGGATTCTGAGTTAAAACACTTTCCATGTCTAAGTTAATTGTCATCTCTTAGTATCGCTTTTTTTTTTTTTTTGTGGGTACCGGGGGGTCGACCTCAGGACCTCGCACGCCAGCAGGCGCCTGTGCCACTGAGCAATATCACCGGCCCCTTTTTCGTATGTGGGTTCAGGGAGTCGAACTCGGGCCCTCGCGCTTGCCGGGCAGGCGCTTAAGCCGCTGAGCCATCTCACCGGCCCAGTATCGCTTTTTAAGAAGTTAATAGCACCTACTTTGGGTGAGTATGATACATTTGTCTCATATTTGTCTCCTTCAGCTTTAGATCTATCTATCTTATCAGCATTATTTGATAATTAAATGAGATAATGCATACAAAATCCATATAGTAGATGCTGTAATACTTTATGCAGATTACTTACCTTAATTTTACATTCACCTGGAATTAACCCATTAGTAGATGTTCCAGTGAGAGAGCTATGGTGCTTAATAAAGGAAAAAAACTCCTATTCGACACTGAAAATAATAACTTATACCTCACCATCAATGGCTCTGTGGAACAATAGCAAAAGTTTAGACTCACTTGTTCTTTACTTTCAAATGTGCACTTAATACCCTCTTTACCCATTCTATGATAAACAGGTCTACAGCACCCATTTATAAATAAATAAATAAACATCCAGAGCCAGCTTGGAAGAACGTTTGATAATCTGAACCATTACGAAGGTGAAATTTCATTACACAGATGGTGACATCCCGATGTCTATCATCAAAACACAGCAGGTAGAAACTATCAGCCAGGCCCATTCCCTTCTATAAAATTACACTTATATTAATGTCACTCCAGATTTCATTATGCAGAAAATGATATTGCACAGGTCTCCAGCAGTCAGGGCACGGCAGGGTGGGGAGCAGGGCTGGTGAGGGAGGAATAAGGGGAGAGAAGCGAGGAGGTGGGAAAAGCGGCTATCTGTGGAGAGAACTCAAAAACAAATTCAGATGAGGGCTGCCTAGGGACTGGCAGGTACACAAAGAATGTATATAAATGTATATATAAATATAAATATATATTTGAAATCCTCGTAGATTCTGCTGCCAGCTCCTGCTGCTTCTTGATTGACTCGCCCTCAGACATCCTCCACAGTGCCCTGATGGAATGTTTAAAAGGCCCTCCTGTGGGAAGTGGGGAGATTTACAGTTAATTTTTATTAATGAAGGATGACAGGCACCTCCCTTTAGCCAACAAGATGTTACACCCGTCCAAGAAAACACCCCTGTCTTTGGAACAGATATCTCCTTCCCCTTCCCTCTCCTCTTCTCCCCTCCCCTCCCCTATCCTCCTCTCCCTGTCTGTCTCTCTCTCTCCTCACACCCCAGTTTTCATACACTCGCACTCCCTTATGTATGCACATGGGCAGCGGGGAATTAAGAGTACCGTACATGGGCCGGTGAGATGGCTCAGCGGCTTAAGCGCCTGCCCAGCAAGTGCGAGGGCCCGAGTTCGACTCCCGGAACCCACATACGAAAAAGGGGCCGGTGATATCGCTCAGTGGCACGGGCGCCTCCTGGTGCGCGAGGTCCTGAGGTCGACCCCCCGGTACCCACAAAAAAAAAAAAAAAGAGTACCGTACATTAAGAAACAAATGAACAAACGAGATAAACAAACAAATGAAACAAATGAACAAACAAATATATATAAATATATTTTTTTTATATATAGGGACATTGCTATTTAAAAAGGAGGATGAGGATTATATGAAGCTCACCAGGATGAAAGGAGGCTAACGACAGCAAATTCGACTCACTCCCTGGGCTGTGTCCTATGAATCCCTTGTCCCTTCCTGTATGTTCCAACTGTCCTGCCCTTACACTTACTCCCACCCTGATGAAAACACTGCCTTTTCTGATATGAACTAGGGTGCCATAATAGTCACCCCACTTGGACTGAGAATAACTTACTACACTGGTCTTTTCGTAGTCTATTGCATTTGGCTTCTGATGAAAAACTTTCAGGTGTCTTTTCCTTTTCAGGATAAGTGAGAATTCCTCAAGAGGATCCCTGAAATAATTTATGGTGGGGGAGGGGACCATATCTCCAGGATTTAGTTTATTTCAATGCCTATATTTGTCTTTTCCTCCAGTTCTGTGAAATTCGATTGTTTTAATCAAATATAAATGTGTCCGTGTAGGCTCAATTCCATACTCATTAACTTGAGGATTTCCTCTCCAAGATGATTCTTTTCTTCTGTACATTGTCACCAACTGTTCACAATTCCAGGGAAGGTATTTGACTTGTTTGCCTGATAAATTAAAACATTAGGCAGCTAAATTTCATATGATATTAACCCCAGTATGTTGACCCTTGTCCGATCCTTTACTCACATAAAACATCAACAAAGTACCCTGTCCTATGTTACATGACCCTTTCATATGGTCACTTCCCAATTAGTAGCCGCCACACAGAGCTTGATCTGAATTCCACCAAACTTAAAAAACAATTTTAAAGAACATGTCATCTTTTATTTTCTCTATGAAACTTTCTTCTCTGGTATTTTGACCTCTGTTTATCTGCTCCCTATTTGTATAAAATTTATAGGAAGCTCCATGAATTTTACATGGGACGTTTATTGTTTATTAAGAGCTATGTATTAGACTGGTCTCATCTACAGAAGTATATACTGGTCACTATGTGTGTGTATACATGGCCTTTTCATACACATATTTGAACACAGAATATATATTTCTTTTATTGCTTATCATGCTAATTTCAGAGAAGGTTATACATACATGAGTGATAGCCGAGAATAAACTGAAAGTGTTGTTCGTTAAGTAATTGTCAGAGGAGTTTTATTTCTAATTTTAATGAATATATGTTGTAAATATCTACTTTCCCTTGCATATTGTTTTGCAATCTCAGGAACTATAATTGTTCTCAATTACCTCTTTTCTGAGGCCATTTCATGCTTCAAGATTACACAATTACAGTGTCATTCTCCAGCCACGTGGGCTTCTCAGGTGTTCTTCCTAGGGTTCCTTCGTCTCTTTTTCATACTCGTTTTATAGGAAACTGGATGAATTAAATGACCAAAACTAGGACTTAACTTTTATAATGTGGGCTACAGAACTTTACAAAATGCCTCAGCATTTAAATGGATGCAGTCATGACTGGAATTTTCAAACCTTAAGGTACCCACAAATCAGTTAACTGGGGTGCTTACTGATTCCTCAGAAGAACATTAGGGATGATTTCAGTTCAATTTGTTTGGGGGACTCTGGACTTGCATTTTTTTAAGGCATGTGCTTCTCTGCAGGTACTGTTCAAAGCATGTTTCGACAAAAACTAAATAGAAAAGCATGAGTATGTAAAAGAAATTCTTTTCTTTTCTTTTTTTTTTTTTTTTGTGGGTACCGGGGGTCGACCTCAGGACCTCGTGAGCCAGCAGGCACCCGTGCGGCTGAGCGATATCACTGGCCCTTTTCTCGTATGTGGGTTCCGGGAGTCGAACTTGGGCCCTCGCGCTTGCCAAGCAGGCGCTTACACCTCAGAGCCATCTCAGCGGCCCCAAAAGAAATTCTTAATGAGCAAAATTAAACACTTATAAATTGATGATCCCATTTCTATTACTGCCTATATCTCCTTCACCTTCACTCACAAGAAATTCTAAGTCCAAAGTATGCGGCATTCCATCCCTATCTGCACTCCTCGTCAAGAACCACTGTTACAAAATTATCTATTGTCATCATCAAAATTGTCATTCACTAAGGCATACAAAACCCAAGGTTTGATTCCATTAGTTACATTGGTAATGCAATGCGAAAATTACCGATGGGTAAAATCAGTATCTTCAAATCGTGCTCCTTAATCCAAATTAATCTCCAATTAGTGAAAAAAAAAGTTCATTTGGCAATACATGTAAGTTGTCATTGGTTTATCATTTTATTTTGTTAGTATCATCATTGTTCTAGTCTGTAATTCTCACACTCTCTTCCATTGCCCAACTTAGCCTATACTTAGCATAGGAATATAAACGTACATGTGTACTCACATACACACACCAGACTTTGAAAAATGCATTGTGCTATGTTTTAAATCTTACCAATCTTCTTGTTTTTTACTATAATTATAAATAGTCTCAATCTTCCCTTAAAGTTTGTGTACTAAAGATTGAACTGATACAATGTATGTGTTACATAAAATTTCTGTACTGTTAATTAATTCAATTAATTTGAATTCCATTCCTCAATCACAGGAAGTGCAATTTAATGTAACTGAGGTAAAATGCAGGCACAATGGAGTTCATCTATGTGAGGAGTGCATGGTGGTAAATTTTGACAACTGTATACATATATTTAACTACCATGGTAATTCATTTATGAAACATATTCATCAACCTTAAAATTGTCTGAATATATCTTCAAATTAACTTAGTTCTTCTCCCTGTAGACTTGGCATAAGGCAAACACTAATGTAATTATAGTCAGTTTGAATTTTCTATAATTTCATATAAATGTAATTATGTAATGTATGTATTTTTGTATCTGGCATCATTAACTCACCATGATGTTTTCAAGATGCAACCATTCATTTCATATATCATTCCTTTGCTGTCTTCTTACAGAATTACATTTTGAACAGGTATAGTTTTTTTTTATGTGTTGACGGATATTTGAGTTAAAATCTATTATAAATAAAACTACTGCTAATATTTAAGAACACATCTTTTCTTGGAAGTTTGTATTTTTCTTTATATGGAAGAAAAGAATCTTTGGATTATACAGAGTATATATTCAACTTTATGGGAAATTTCTAAAGAGTTTTTCTAGGTAGTTTTCCTGTTTTATATTCCTACTAGCAAATATAGAGTTTTTTTTTTTTTTTTTTGTGGGAACCGGGGGTCGACCTCAGGACCTCGCACGCCAGCAGGTGCCCGTGCCACAGAGCGATATCACCAGCCCCTTTTTCGTATGTGGGTTCTGGGAGTCGAACTCGGGCCCTCACGCTTGCCGGGCAGGCGCTTAAGCTGCTGAGCCATCTGACTGGCCCAAACATAGAGATGTTTGCCCCATACTTTGACCATCCGTGATCAACGTTTTGAATTTTAGCAATTCCGGTATCGTATAGTGCTATCTCACTGTTTCAATTCTCATTTGTCTGATGACTAATATAATGAGATCTTAGTGTTTCTTGGTCACTATGGGACATATTCCCTCATAAAATATTTGTTCACATGGTCTGCCGAATATTTTATAGGTTTGTCTTCTTATTGGGTTAGGGTTGTTACTGATACAATTCCTCAGCATGCTTTTACATTTTAAATAATTGGGTTTTCAAAGAAGAGAAGTCTTTTTTTTTTTTTTTTGTGGGTACCGGGGGATCGACCTCAGGACCTCGTGCGCCAGCAGGCGCCCGTGCCGCTGAGCGATATCACCGGCCCCTTTTTTGTATGTGGGTTCCGGGAGTCGAACTCGGGCCCTCGCGCTTGCAAGGCAGGCACTTAAACCGCTGAGCCATCTCACCGGCCCAGAAGAGAAGTCTTTAACTCAGATGAAATCAAATTTATTCACTTTTTTGTGGTTCGTGGTTTTTGTCGCCTAAGAAATACTTGCTTATCCAAAGATGACAACAATTTTCTTTTATGTTTTACAGTCTTCCTCCTTCATTCACGGTTTAATACTCAATCATTTCATTTGCCAGTTTCAGTTATACATAGTCAACTGCTATCTGAAAACATTAAAGGGAAAATTTTAAAAATGTGCAATTTGTATGTTTTAAATTATGTGTTGTTCTGAGGAATGAGATGAAATCTCAAGCCATCTTTTCCATCCTGCCTATGATAGGAATCACCCCTTTGTCCAGCCTTACCTGTAGCCTACCTGCCCTTTAGTCAGTAGCTGTGTTGGTTATTGTATGTATAAGGCTCCAAACTGTTTGTAGATTCAGGAATCTACTGAGGGTATTAAAACACACCCTTTATGGATAAGGGAGAGTGGTAACGTATTATAGAAATTTTATAATTTTAGCTTTAAATATAGAATTTTTAATTTTAAGTATTACATGTCATGGTAGGAAGCCATCAGGGTTAAGTTTCTTCTTTAGGGGTAGCCAAATACTCTAGTACCATTTGTTGAAGAAACAATTATTTTCTGATTGAGTTATTCTTTCATATCTATAACAAATCACTTGATGACATAAGTGTTGGTGTTGGTCCACTTACAGACTTTCCATTCCCTTCTTACTGCAATATGTATTTTTATAACAATCATCCTATTTTAATGATTTGCTTAAATCAAAATCTAAAATAGTTCAGTAATTATATTGGAATTTTACACTTTTGCAGTCTGTTATACGAGACAACTTAGAATTGCTGAACTTGTTTCTCTATCCCATATATTTCAAAAAAACTAATAATTAAATGGAGAATTTATTAGATTCAGATTCAATTATTTAGACCATAATACCTTCAATGTTTCTATATGAAAAGACAATATATTCTTAAAAAAGAAAATTGGTAATTTAAAATGTTTTATTTCCTTTTTCTCTATTTGCATACTTCTATATTTGTTATTTTAGTTGTAGAGTTTATAGTTATTTTGATTTTTAGGAGTCATGGGAATAAAAAAATCTGTGAGAGTCTCAAAGAAGCTACAAATAATTGTAAGTCCAAGGTGCAGATCATGAAATCCATTCTGAAGTGGAGACTAGTTCACACCCTTGAGGCTGGGTTCTGAGAACTCAGATTACAGATGCACGTGTCCAGTATCTTCAGACAAGGTGACACTGTTTCTTAGGTCATTATTGTGGAGCTCTTGAGTTTAATATGTCAGGACGTTCCTTCCCTAACCATGAGTAAAGCAACACTTTTAAAGCAGGACTAGGTTTAATGTGATTCAAATTAGACTATGAAATCTTACAAAAATCATAGTAAGAAAAATGGAATATGCATCAGTGATATTCAATGTTACTTATCTTTTTCTTTTTTGCTTTTATTAGTATATGTTCACAATGCATAATGTTTACATTCCTTGTGTGTAGTTGGTACATGTACATAACCTAATTTAATCATTTTTATCATCCCTTTTCCCTCCTCTTCCCTTGTCCCACTCCGCCTCTCTTGATCCTCTTCTCATTTGAGAAAGATCTATCCCCCTACTTCCTATTAACTCTCTTTCATTTTACTATTCATGTTTTTGTTTTCTCATATAAGAGAAACCATGTGATATTTAAACTTGTGCGTCTGACTTATTTTCACTTACCATTATGGTCTTTAAGTGCAGCCATTTTGCTATAAATGATTCAAATTTATCTGTATGGAAGAATAGTATTCTATTGTATGTCAATCACCACTTTTTCTTAATCCATTCATCTGTTGATGGACATATAGTCTGCTTAAAAGATTTAGCTATTATGAATTGTGCTGCTATCTCTTTCAGCTCACACAGAGCCAACTACATTTGCATGGCTGAGTGCAACATAAGAATGCAGGACTCTTTAAAAATTATTACAAATTTCAGGAGAGCAAAAGTAGCACATTAAATTAGATGTGGACCTTTCAAAGTGTGGGGACCTATGTGACTGTACAGATCGCACGTACATGAAGCCTGCAGTGAACGATATGGTAACTTAAATTATCCCTTGTACAAATAAGGAGACTGAAAATAGAAGTGTACATTGGCCTGCATTAGCTTATGAGTCTAAAATTTGAGGTGGAGAGAAAATGATTTCTGACAGTATAAAGAAAGCTTTATATTAAAACTTGTGATCTAAATCCCATAGCATGTGATACTATCTTGTAAAGAAAGTAAGGAGGGTATGAAATGAAAGAAGGAGGGTAATGGTGCCGAACCCCACTTGATAACTTTTGAAAGTTTGAAAAGCATTCATGCATTTGACAGCCAATTTTTAAGTACTTGAAGGACCCGCTAAGAAATGTAGACAAAATGCTACAGACCAACATTAATGATTATGATCCATAAATCACTCGCATCAAAATTTGAGTACATTTAAAAATTGGATTCTTGAGCTACAAAAGAAACAGAATGTTAGGGATTTGCCTCGGAAACAAGTATCATTAACAAATTTCTGAATCATAATCATGTTGTTTGCTTGTCCTTGTCAGATCTGAACTCAAATTTTATGTGCCTCAACTACTGGAGTCCAACCTCCTTCAGATCATGTAAAGAATCTCAGAGTGTAGAAAATGGTCAGTATCATGCGACTTTTAAAAATAGCGGATATTCCAAATATATTTGATAAAACTCAATATTATGGGTATAAAATGGTGGAAAATTTAACAAAGAGATGCAACCCATAAAAAATGATTCAAAATTGCCTGAGCCTGTGTCTCATCGAAGATCTATTACAGGATAGCCAGGCTCCAGTATCACGATTTAGAGAAAAGCAAAGGGGATAAAACTCTACTGAAAGGGTTATGGGGAATGGGGCAAATCTGACTGCACAGATTTTGAAGAATTTCTTCCACAACAATGCTCAAAGCAAAACCTTATCATTTTATCAATTTCTGCAACACATATTGTTTGTGTTAAATTTTTTTCTCATGAAGGAAAATGAAAAGTAGAGAAGGGAAAACAAACCAAAAGGAGTAAATAAAATCACAACAGAATCCTTTACTTCATTGCGGCAGAAGCTGCTGCTCCGCACGGTGTCTGCTTTTGGAGTTTCCACCGCTCACTGGGGAGAACACAGGGGAGCATGTTTGTCTGCCCAATGTGGAATCAGACTCTCGGCTTTTCCTCTGAGAGGCTTTGTTGGCAGTCACACATGGATCCGCTCCAGGACAGGCAGATTTCAAGCCCCTGGAGAGAGACGAGATTTGCAAAGGGCAGGGAAGATTGGTAAAAATATTGACTTTGATATTTCATCACTTCACATTTCCAAAGAGTAGAAATGCACTGACAGCCTCACCTTTCTAATCAGATTATACCAGAGGCTCCCAGCATAGCACACACCAGAGACCATAATACCAACAAAGCTCCATGCGGAATGGTTTATATTAAGGCAAAGTAATCAGCAACATTTCTGCGTCTCTCTGCTTGATTTCTCTTGTTCATCTGTTTGGGTAGCACTTTATAGCTTCCTATTATGGGACTTCTTAACTTCTGGCTATTTCCAGCTGCTGTTTTGACCTCATTTGTCTTCCCAGGGTGTCTACAGCTTCCCTGACTGTTCAGATCTGAACAGTGACAAGCAGCACCCCAACTTTTTCCCTACCACCTAAGGAAAAATATTAAATAATATTCAATGTTAGGGAGGAAGTATTTATATGAAAATTGTATCATCTTGCTTGGGGTTGTATAATCTGAGGAGAGTGGTTCATGAAGAGCAAGGGCAGGACATTTAAAAAGGTAGCTGGAAAAAACAAAATCAAGCTTCCCCCGTCTCTTAATCTTTTTTTATCATAAGTCTGCGAGAGTTTGAGTCATTAAATACTATATCTGATAGATTCAAGAATAATGACTTATTCTATTAAAAATGATTTGACTAATATATGTTGGAACAGTTTAATTTCTGTCTGGTCTTTTTCTAATATACATTTTTCTTGCTTGCTTTGATTAGGTATTATATAAAACTCTTCCATCTTTGTACGGCTTATTCACCAATAATTTCTGAAAATTTAGTTCTTTGACGGATGATTACAATCTTTTTTTTTTTTTTTTTTTGTGGGTACCGGGGGGTCGACCTCAGGACCTCGCGCGCCAGCAGGCGCCCGTGCCGCTGAGTGATATCACCGGCCCCTTTTTTGTATGTGGGTTCCGGGAGTCGAACTCGGGCCCTCGCGCTTGCAAGGCAGGCGCTTAAACCGCTGAGCCATCTCACCGGCCAGATTACAATCTTATATACCCTCAAAAATTAGAACTTTTGTTGGGTCCCCTATAAAGGATAATCATTTTATACAGAGTTACTCATCATTTAATTACCTATCCCTAATATTGCTCCTGCATCACTCCTTATTTGAACTTGTTTTGGAATATATTCACCTCACACAAAAAATGTGAGTTGTGTTTATTTCATATTTTGATCTCCTACTCTGGCTCCACTAGTCTTGGTACTTATTAGGAATGTCCTGTTTTTGTCTTTGTTTCACTTGAGTATATGATTCGTGTTTGTAACTAAAACAATCAACTTTGCCTCTGGTAGGTTGCTCTGCTGACATCGGTCTGTACAGCTTCCCCAGCCATTTATTGTCTCATTTGGGCATTACTTCTCATTCTACTTCCTCGCTCCACTTCAAGATTCTCTTTCTTGAAAACCTCTTTTCTGCTAGATCATTACCATTATATGAGAGCAGAAAATGTGTCTATTCCTTGGAAAATTGTAGTGGGTTGGAAACAATATAATGTCTTACTTAATACAAGCCTGGCACATGGAAAGCCCTCAACATATGCAATTTTATATAGCATACAGGATAGATATTCTGCCATGATATTTATTTCAACCATTATTTGGATCAATTGCAGATTTTATCTTGAATTAGCTAAGGCATAGCCTCAAATATCATCTTATGGATAACATTGTTTATCTCTCAACCACTCAAAGAGAAATTCTACCATAAAAGTCTACTTTCACTTTTGCGATGGTCCTGAAGCCTCACATTTCCTCAAAGTTCTACACAAACTGCACCTTATCAGGGAGAAGGATCAGGGACTTGGCTTTTGGTTGAGTTTTTAATTCTGTTTCTGTGTTATTTCATCAGGAATGGGAGTGGTGGAGCCTTCTTGACTAAAACCACAGCAGTTATAGCAAATAAACCCTTTGGTTTGTGGGGTTTCTTGTTGCAAACTTCCTTTAACAGGATTATAAATCCAAGGCGTGCCTTTGCGTGTACGTGAGACCTAGAAATAAATACACTGACAGTGTCTTCAGGTGTAAGACTTAATGCAAAGGCCTACTGAGTCCTTTTCGACAGAAGATTCCAAGGTTCAGACGTCTGCAACACAATCCAGAAAAGGAAGAGGAGCGTTTTCTCCAATTGAGAGCATTTTTACAGCTTCTTTGAGAACCCCTACTGCACACAGGTTTGTACCAGAGGAGGATTAGAAAGGTGCTCTCTAACCGTGAAATCCGTGGCTGGGGTTCCTCTTGCCGGAGACTAATGGGCTACTTCTCATCAATACCATTTAGATTAATCTATGCAGGGAGTAAATTTTATGCCAGATTCAGGGGAAGATATGGTGAATACTTTGAGAGTATAAAAGATTAAGTTATATCAAACTTGAGGGAAATATTGATGTGATGAGAAGTCATTTCCAGCCACCAAGCCTAAATTTTGTCTGAATGTTTATAGAATGAGATTGTAAAGGTTGGGGAAGAATTTAAAAATTTCTCAAAGACTCTATTGGGGAATCTAGCGGCAACATTGACTGCTGGAGAGGGAGAAAATTGTGATAGCAGTCTTCAGGGAAGGTAGTGGTTTGGCAACAGATGGGCCAGATGAATTTTTTTAAATGATGATTTTATGCTTTGACATAAGTTTTCAGTGTAATTTAGGAGTGATGAAAACAGCATAAAAACAACTGAGATTGTTCTTTAAGAACAGGGAAAGGTTACCAAAAATTAGAACTGTTAGTGGTGCCAGTTTGAAGTCATAAAATGTTTGTGAAGATTTTATGAAGACTTCAATGGACATTGGTATATGAAGCAATGTTTCAAATCTATCCTGGGCCAGCTGCAAGAAACAGATTTTTGGAAAGGCAAAGCTCAGTAAATGAAATGTGTCCAATGTTTTTAGTTAGCACCCTCATTCCCTTGGCCCATTTAGTTATGGCAACTGCCTGGCGATGGTTTTCTTTCTTCCCAAATCTATAATTTCCTACCCAAACTCTTAATAAGACTGAACATAAATATGTGATTTTGCGGCATTTTCAACTGTTCCTCATCAGTTCTATTTGAATTTCCTTAAAGCAACTTATAAAATGATTCCCAGGATCAGGCCTTGATTATCTTTCCTAGTTTCATTTGCCTCTGCCCCAATAATCACTAAAAATTTCCTCCTAATGAGCCACGCCGTTTTCATGGTCTGCGTGTTCTGTCCCTTATACATAAATCCCTTTTCCTTGCCAGACTTGTCCTTCATCAACTTCTCTTCAATTCTCAGTTTAAAAAATTAACCTCTGTTGAACATTTCACAACTCTCCAGGGGAGAGTCAGTTTTCTTGTCTGAGTTTTCTAGACTTTGAGTACATTCCCAGGAAAGCAGTACAATTTTCTTGGAGGTCCGTGCACTCTCAATCTATGCCTCGGTGAAATCTCAACCTCCTTTTAAGTTTCAAAGTGTTGTTCTAGTGACATCATGCATTCCATGCATTCTATGATAACAAAACAGCATTTAACATGGAATTACCACACCTAGTTAAAGAACTCAGTACAGCGCTTTCTTCCATGAGGGTCAGGTAGCTGAATAAAAGTGAAAGTCTTTTTAAAAGAAAGTTTTTTAAGAGAAAGATGATCATTAGAATTAGCAACCAATAGTGTGTATTCTAGAATTGAAATATATTTATCCAAATCAGAATACCTCGTCTTTTACAGTGAACTTCTCTTCCAAAGGTGTCATCTACACTGTGTAATATCATCTGTTAATTTTCTTATACCAGTACTTGAATTTTGAGTCCTTGGTTTAGAGTTGTTGGGTGAATGATTATTCTTAATGGGTAACTCTCAAAATCTTTGGTTTCTGATGCTCTGAAGTGACAAAAGCCCAAGGAAGAATAATCCAGCCCAGAAGAAAAAAACATGTGTTTCATTAAGTTGGAAATTGCTGCTGCATGTTGGTTACCTAAAATCTCTACCATTTTATACAAAAAGGTGAATAGGGGTGCTACAGTACTGCGCAGAAATCTTAGGAGTAAATTTTGGTACTAGGTAAATTTTGGGACTTAGAGAATCCCCCATTCAGAATCTTATAGAGCCATGATCAATGATAAAATTTGCCAGTATTCTACCACTACATTGCACAGGCAAGAACACAGACAGCATAAATCCCTGACAACCTGAAATTTGTCTGACACCATGATACAAAGATCTGGTGAAGTAGGATTTTGTATAAAGGTCTAAAATTATATAATATGCTTTAGAAAAAATAAAGGGACATATCAGCAAAGGTGATGTGATGTGCAGTAGAAATGAAGGTTGTTGCCTTTATTCATGCTCAGTTATTGTTATCAATGTTTGTGTGTTTGCACATGTTCTAATTTTTCTCTCTCCTACATAAAAGATGTTGCATTGGTAGCTAAATTCACTATGGGGTCCATAGCTTATAAATGATCTGGTAACATCTGGGTGGGATTATGATAGAATTAGCAAAGAAATATAGAACATATGGAGACAGTGAATTCCAAGACAAACAGTATTTAAAGGAGCCTGTAATATTCTCTGTGGATATACTAACCAGAGATGGCTTTGAATTGCCTCCCAGTTGGAAAGCAATAATTGTGTTTAGGTTTGTTATCATGGATCATTTTAGACAGGTGTATCCTTGAAACTATGCATGTAGGAAGATGGCATCCAATGACACAAAGGACAGAGTATCTATACTGTCAGCTTGAGAAGAGATTAGTGTGCTAGACGGCTGGGAGAAGAGACCAGCAGATGAAATCTGGGGCTGTTTCAGGCATATTCAAACTTATAATCAGCTGAGCTCTACCCCAATATCTCCTTCTTTAGGAACTTGTCCTATCTGCAGGCCAGTGCTTATAAAATAAGTAGCAAAATGTTTAACAGGCAGGAATGCCCACTAACTAAATTAAATATCAAACAACCATGCGATTTGAACGTAACTGGATGAGATTCACCATGATGTACAACAGTGTGTTCAATCATAATTGACTCTACTCAATCATGTTAAAGACAAAGAGACCAATCAGACTGGGTAATTCAAAGCCTTTGAATTAATGTGAAGTGCTTCGTTACATCTTTATGAAATTTATGCTCTAAGAAGTTATTTGTCACAGAAGGAGAAATGGAGACCACCCTCCCTCTCCTCTCTCTTGAGAGCCAGAGAGCCACAGAGCTGGAGTGGGCTTGGAGGTCCCAGGACAAGCCACCTACCCTGCTAAGCTACCCCGGCTGCCCACCAGGCTGCCCACCAGACTGTGGAGTGGGACTCCAGGGAATCAGTGATGGAGTTACAGCAGTCAGACCCCTTCCCCATGTCTTTTCCATGGACTCGAACCCATGGTGAGGACAGAAAAGAGCATCAGAGACGCCGCCATGTTTTACTCCAAGATCATGGATATGGAGTCCCAACTTTCAAGGGAAACTGGAATGTGCTATGTCTTGGAGACCAGAAATTTAACCTTGATGAGATGGGAAATAAATTTGAACCCAAAGCCATTCACACACTCCCAGGCTCCACAGATGTATGTCGGATCGCAGAGGCCCCTTTGGAGATCATTTAGCACCTCCAAGATTTTGGCGTCCCCATTGAGAATTGCTCAGCCCTCAGAACAGGGACAAAAGGGCCTTTATGCCCATTTACTTCTGAGATCCATACAGAAACCTGACTGAGGGGTCCAACTACCTCCTCAGGGTCATCACTGCCCTCCTCCATCTGTTCCCTATCATGGCTCCTCCTTTCCTTCCTGCAAACCCTCCCCCAGGTCCAGAAAGCCCTGAGGAAGGAGGACTTTGGTACTTCACATTCAGCTGGGCTCTGAGATAGGTTTGAGACCAAACCTACAGTCTGGAGGGCCACCATCCAAGGCATGGCAATAAATGAACAGTCTACCTGGAAAACAATAAAGAAGAAATGGGTATTTATTTTGTTTTCCCCACTCAATTAGTAAACTTGTTGAATGTTCAATGAGTTGAAGAAAAAAGTGCAACATTGCATGGAATAAAAAGTACAATTATACTTAAACGCTAAGGAAATTAGGGAAAAATAATCTGTAGAGTTAGAAAAAATGTATAATTCAGAGAATCTTGACATTTTATAGATAGCTATTTTTACTGTTTATAGTGTACTAGTATGGAAAAAATTCTATTTCCATAAAAATGTGTCATATTAACTTCTGTGAAACCAGTATCTTCCTTGTACTATTTTCTTCCCAAAACACTCATTTAACAATACTTTTCATTAATTCCATATCACCTGAGTGTTTTTTAAGTCTTCCTGATTTCTCCTCTTTAACTCATCTTCACAATTGTCTTACCTGTGTTGCTACACCTGAACTCCCTGAGATGCAGAGCTGTCTTTCCTTATTTACTTCTTTTTACTGTGATCTTTTCTGAGCCTACCACCAGGTACCCTTCCTGTAGGGCCCTGATAGACTCATTTTTGTTAACTGTCTGGATAACTGTGCTTCTACTCCTTATTTCTCTCTCGGGTTCCAGAATTGCTGATCATAGATCAATACTCGGTATGATTATCTCCATACTTCTCGATCAGGATTTCTAAAATAGAAGTAAACAAATAAATAAACAAAAATTAACCATCTTGCAGTCAGAAGAAACCACTGCAATATGTTCCACCACTGCGAGTGTAACTCAATCTCTAGGCCATTGATACGTTTTTGCCCTCAGATCCATTCCCTCACAAGAAAATTCTGCAAATAGAAACCCAGCAGCCTATCATGCTGGCACCCTGCTAAGAGCAGCTCTGGCCCAGGGAACATTCCTTTCAGAGTCAGTACCTTGTAAGGATCCAGTTTAGCCAATTCTAGCGCCTCCCTCCATTTGACCATAGGCTTACGGAAGTTGTTTTGAAAGTAAGCCACCAGGTCTCTGTCTGTATTCCTTTCTGCATCTCTTACTATTTAATGCACTGCCATTAGACTTAGCGATCATTTAAAACTGGTTTAGAGATTTAGATTTCAAGCAAGAAAATGTACCTTATATATATATATATATATTTTTTTTTGAGATGACAGGGGTATTAAAAATAGTTCTGAACAACACTTTGAATTTTGGGCCCACAAAAAGCAAGCACCCCCAGAAACAAGGAAGAGATGTCACAATAACTCATGATTTACAATCTCTTTTAGGACTGCTGGTTGCCCTTAGCAATCCCTAAAGCAAAGCCAAACAAAACAAATCCTTTCAGCATATCTTCATGAAACTGTCTGGGATGTGACAAAACTTTGAGAAACAGTTTTGTGATAATGGTTTTGCACTTTATTGGTACTTCTCCAGAGGAGGTGGTGAACGGCTGCTTTCAAATACATAGAGCTATCAAAGGCTAAAGTCAATAAAAACCTCCATAGAATAATTGGGGAGGAAAGAAAAAGGGGGAAAAGAACATAAAAGGAATGAAAAGGAAAGCAGAACCTATAAATATAAAAGCCTAAGGAGTATATTTTGGGGGAATAGATGATGCAAAACAAAATTGGGAATAGTTATTGGAGCACCAAGGAAGGCAAATAAAACAATGAGATATATGATGCCTGTCCCCTGCCTCCAGTCTAGCTCAGCATGCAGTTTTTCATTCCATTTTGTGTATATGAGTTTCATCTGACTACTGCCAATGGAAAAGTGCTTGGAGTTTTTTGACATTTTTCCCCTGTCAAAAGAAATAATAGGTTGATAAGATTCAAAAGCAACTACTAAAACATCCTCTTTAAGAATGAGAAAAATACAAATTGAGCTGTAATAAAAAGCAGTTCTATTCTTCATCTTGTTAAAAATAATAATTACACCTATGATGACAGATAACAAAGGACAGTATTATGTACAAAAACAGGTGGAAACACTTCTTGAGGAGTCAGAGGCCAGAAATTTATTGATAAAATCTATATTTAATTTTACTGCTCCTAATATCATGTACTATGAATACACAATTAGAAGAAATGGGAACCCATCTTCCAGTTGTAAGAAAACCTTTGTGGTAAGTTAAAAACAACATCTAGAGAGTCGGGCAGTGCCTATGACCTGGGCTAATTTGGTCAGCGGGCAACTGCAGGGCAAAAGAGTCAGCTCTGTGGGGCAGACACACAAATATCCCGGAGGTACCTTCTGTTTGATTTTTGAATAAAAAAATCCCAGATGCCTGTTTATGATTTTCAAGGTAGTTTAGCTGAATAGAGGCCAGGGGAAGAAGATGCTGCCAAAATGGGCACACAGTCACTTAAGTATTGGCCAGGTCATCAGTCTAAAGTCAAATCTCTAAAAGCTTACAGTCTTTGAAGGGTAAAAAGGATCCACATGAATGCCAATGACAGTGATTCTGACTTCTGCACGGGATCAGAGAAGAATCATGAAGTAAGTGCATTGGGAATGACTGAATAGAAATTATTTAATAATCTGGTGAGATTAAGTGAGCAGAAGCGTCGTAGAAAGAGAACTAGAGGATTTGATCCTAGTGTTCCTTTTCTGCTGGTGGCCTCAGCCAGTTCTGTGACTTTGAATAAGTTCTATAACCTTCTAGTATCCAGTCTCCTCATCACTAACACGAGAGGGCTAAACATTTTCAAAGGGTTGCCTTACTCAGCGAGACTATTGTTTTCTATTCGCGATAGCATTCCCAATTATATGGTGCTCTGCACCTCCAAAATGTATTTATGTGATAATGTTCTTTCAAACAGTCCTGTTGGTCGCTTATACAGAAAGCACTATAGCTCATTTTAAAGATAAGAAAATGAAGGCCTAGAAAGGGAAGATGACTTTCTCAGGGTTGTTTAGCTAATTAGTATCAGAACCAAGACAGGAGACATGGGTCTGCTGTACTTGTAACTACATCACCTTATTCATTTCAGCAAAAATTTTTAAATATTTCGTATAAAAACCCATATTCTTCTGTGCATTTCTCTAATTGCTTTATAGCAGTAGGAATTCAAACATATGAAAAATAGAAAAAGTCAGGAATGCATTAAAAAAAAGTCCTGTATAATTGTATATTGGAAGAGTTCCTCTTCTAGATATTTTGGGAGACAAGGAGTGTTTTTTGTTTTTGTTTTTTTACTTTTTAGCATTACTGGAGATTAGACCCGGAGCCTTCACACTAACCAACATTCCTACTTCCTTTTTTTTCTTTGGACACAGCTCTTGCTAAATCAGTGGGTTCCTCTGGCTGGATTTTAAGTTGTGATTCTCCTGCCTTAGTGTCTCTGACAGTGGGGATTATAGGCATGAACTACCACACCAGGCTGAGGTTCAGAGATTTTTAAAAGGCAACATATTTGTCCACATTGGGCTTCTATCATTTAGTAGGAATATCAGAGATGCCCAAAGGAAACCCTCATATAAAACACAGAATATAATGATTGGCTTAAAAGATGTATAAATACAACAAATAGAAATTCCACAAAAGGATCAAATCAAGTGCCTCTGTATAGGTCAAGGAATTTCGAGACTTTGTGTCTGATCACCTTTGGATTTTTAAAAATTAAAAATCTGACAAATTAAGTAATTCATGTTGGTAAATGTAAAAATCTAGCTATGTATAAAAATTTTAAACCTTGTGCAGCTCATCCTAAAGTGGTACCCACATTTCACACATATTTCTTTACCTCTCTTTCTCTTTTTTCCCCATTTTTATCCTTTGTCTTAAGTTCTGCTTTCAGTGGACCCAAGTATGACAATAACAGCCTATATTTAATGATCCAGAACATCATACAGGAAAAACTATGAGAATAAATGTATTTTAGTAAAATAAAGTATATTCCACTATAAAAGTTCTGAAGAACTCTTAGATGGCAACATAAAATATTGTAGACTCATAAAACTAGGTAGTTCCATAAACATAATTCTGTCAGTTAATATCATACAGTGAAGTCTTAACGAAACCCTACATGTTCTAGACATGTACACATGTGCTAACAAATATCCGTAAGCCTAGTTGTAAATATAAATATTATGTAAGAAAAAATACAGGTGAAGACAACAGTATATGATATACTAGTACATAGCTATTCTTATGTCAGTGTGTGCATATTACAAAATAAATTTTAAAGAAGCAAGTGAATCATGTAAAAACTGGAATATTAGTATGTGCAGGAATCAATATGTCATTTTGTATCCAACATGTAATGAAAGGAGCAGTGAGTTAGGGTCCGTGGTCTTAGATTCAGATTCCAGTTAGCCATGTAAGCACAGGTAAGTCTTTTCACTTTCTGAACTTTAGTCAAGTGTACACAATTTGCACGTCATGTACTTCAGAAGTATCTAGAAAGTTTTTCTTTGGGAAAAGATATATTTTATGAACATTCATACATTGTGTCCAGTTTGTGAATTCTAAAGATACAATGGCACACTGAAAGCTAAGGAAGAAGCTATAGTAGAGAAATCTGTTTAATTTCATTGCAGATTTTTCCCCCAAATATAAGACAGTTTGAAATTTGTCATTACATTGAAGATGAAAATTATAAAAACATAGTTTTGTGTGCACTTAAATTTTAGAAATGAATGTATATCATTATATCCCTGAAGTTCTAGAGTTCCAGTGTATAACATGGACGGTACTAGAGGGATTGAACTGAAATTAGAAGCTTTCATTTTCATTAATGTCATCTTCTTCCCTTAGAGCCAGGTAGATAGAAAGGAGCCGGGGACCCCATGAGATTGAGGGCTTGGGAAGGAAGAAGTAAAACAGTACCAGCTTGTCCTGATGAAGAAATGAACTCAAATTCAGCTGATCCAAGAAGTAAAGTGTGACAGGATTCCCAGGCTCAAACCTGTAGGAGAAGAGCTTGTCGTAAGTGTCTAAGTCATTTGATGCAGGGCTGCTTATCCTCAGCACTATTAACACAATGGGACTAGATAGTGTACTTTGATAGGAAGGCTGTCCCTGGCATTTTGAGATACTTCATAGCATCCCTGTTTTTTATCTACTAGATGTGAGTAGCATCTTCTTAGTCATGAAAACCATATTTCTCGAGGTATTGTCAGGTGTCCTCTGATGGACACTTCCCCGATCTGAAATTAGAATGTACTTTGTTTTGGTTCAATGAAAAGAAGACTGCAGTGATAAATTATCAAAAACTTTGACTTTATGGTGTTATGTTATGTCTTGGTTATTGTTCTCATTGCTGAGACAAAATACCTGACACCCAATATTAAGGGAGGAAAGGTTTATTTAGCTCACAGTTTGTGGAGGTTTCAGTCCTTAATCAGCTGGCTCCAAGGCAGGGTGGCATGGCTGAGGGGCAACCATTCATGGCAGCAGAAGACAGCAAAAGCAATAAGAGCAACAAGGGGGATGCAAGCCTCTTTTCCTCCCTTATGCTGTATGCAGGCTACCCGCCCTAGGGCAGTGTAGCACTCATACTCCCAATCCCAGCAGTAGACAATGAACCAATCACAAACTCTAGATTCAGCTGCCTCCAAAAAGCCCACTCTCCGTGACTGCATGAGGCTTTGTGGGGACATCCAGACACAAACTGTAACATGTTATAATCTATTTCTCATGAAGGATATTAAGCTGTTAGGAAAGGGCTTTGTACTGCATGGCAGGATTTTGTTTTGACAGAAGCTACTGCGACAATGTACTTGGGCAGAGGGGAGAACTTCTGACTCCATTTTTTTTGGTCATCGAGCGTTGCAAGGGGCCTGCCTATTTGAATGAACCGTGGTACGGAAATGCTGGAAGCCTCTGTGTGAGGAGATTTCTGCGAGAAAGATGGAAGTCTTCATTGCTAGTAGACCCAAAGTTCATCAAAATCTATGAAGAACAGGAAATAAAAAGGCATTGTTTGTCATCATGTCACATCCTGGGAGATGGATCTTTCTATATCTCCCAAACAGGAAGAGTAGGAAAGAAGGTTCTTGGAAGGACTAAAGGAACTTATGTCCCTTGATGCTTTCACGTCCCTCACATCCTTGTTCTTATTTTTCACTGTCTCTCGTCTTTCAAACTTTGCTTTCAGGAATTATATTGTAAGATCAAGAGCTCCTATTTATTGTATAAATTCTATGTGCCAGGTGTGATTGCATATAATCACTATAGGAATCCTGTGAAATGTTTTTTATTATCACCATTTTATAGGTGAAAAACTGGAGACTCAGAAAGATAAAGTAACTGGAACATACATCTAACAGAGGGCTCCGCCAGGATTTTAACCTAAGTGTCTATTCCCAAAATTTGCTCTGTGTTCAACTATGTCTATAATCATCTTTTAAAACAGTTTTTTTTTTCTTTTTGCATCTTCACTGTGCCTATTAGAAATATATTTTGAATGTACCTGTATCATCAAACTACAACGAGAGATTTTAGAAAATATTTCTTTCCTGGAAAGATGAACAAGTATCGGATAATCCGGTAGAGTGATCCATCAGAAGACCTAAGAAAGAAAGAATTGTGTCAACATTAGGCACCAGATAAATTAGAGCTCTCTCAACCTCTGTGTTTTTTTTGTTGTTGTGTTATTGTTGTTATTGGTTTTGTTGTTGTTGTTGTTGGCTTTTGAATGAAAGCATTGAGGTCTTTTCAGAACTCAGAGAGATATATCCTGAGAACATTAGGATTCTTGGAAAGATTGGAAAAAATGGGGCCAGTGAGATGGCTCAGTGGCTTACGCACCTGCCTGGCAAGCACGAGTGCCCGAGTTCGACTCCCGGATCCCATATACGAAAAAAGGGCCGGTGAATTAGCTCAGCGGGCATGGGCGCCTGCTGGCGCGTGAGGTCCTGAGGTCGACCTCCGGTACCCACAAAGAAAAAAAAAATTGGAAAGAATGACGATAGGGTTCCAGGTGCTAGTGCCAATTGTGAGAATCTAAAGATATCTCTATAAGACTAACTTAGAAAAAATCAAAAAGAATTTAGCTCTTCTTAGGTGTATTGATAAATGGAATTGCAAAGAGTGGACTTGGAATATTCTTTTAATAATTATTGAGTAAATATATTGTAAACATCAGACTCTACAGGTAGAAATTGCCTAGGTAAAAGAGATAATTTTGCAGGGGCTGAAGTAGACAGCTTCTGAAATCCCCAACAAAAACAAAGGGCCACTGGGATGAAGTGAAATCAGAAGAAGGAACCTTTGTTGTTCATTATAGATTAATTTATCATACTGAGAGTCTCCTACGTGCCAGGTGAATGGCTAAGGCACAAGGAGACAAAAACAAATATACTGTGATGGCTACTATCAATACGTTCGCATTTTCATGGAAAAAATGAAAAGCCTCACCATTTTCAACATAATGAAACAAATACTGTGATACGCTACATTTAAATATTAACACTTCTAACAAGTTTGGGTTAGAGTTTACCTAAAACTGTCCCAATTTCAGCAAAATTTTAGACTATATGGTATAGTGTATAGATGAAAGAAAATTCCTATTCAAACATTTTGCAGGAAAAAAAAAAGAAATCTTTTCCAGACTTTAATGCCATATATTTGAAGTCAAATTTGTTCACCAGTCTTTTATTAATTTACTTCTGTTTATTACTACTCATAGGTCTTAACATGAAGATTATGTTTAACTTGCTTTCCTTTTTTTATTTTATGGAAAAAAGGTAAAACAAAAGTTCACAACAAAATAATAGGAGAACAACAATAGTTAACACATTCCATGTTGTTATCTTTAAAGTAGTTGCTCTGAGTAAAAGATACGGGCATAAAAATTTCTCCAATCGATATTAGCACAAACCTTCCTTTTCAATGAACTAAGAGACACTAATAGTATAACTGATTTGCATTTTTTTTCCTTTTCCCTTCTGCCTTTTCCTCTTTCACCCATCCTAATTCCTTTTGTCTTTTGAACAATGTCTTCCCATTTCACAATATCTAGTCTACATTTTAGACCTTATTTACTCTTTCAGTTTCTCACACCAGGGAGACAATATGATATTTATACATGTGAATCTGATTTATTTTACTTATGAGTATGGTCTCAAGTTGCATTCATTTACCTATAAAAGTCTCAAGTTTATCCTTCTTTATGGTAGTAGCACTCTATGTATAAAAATACCACATCTTTTTTATCCATTCCTCAGTTGATGGTTTTTTCCAAGATTTATCTACTCTAAATTGTGCTGCTATAAACATGGGTGCACATATATAACTGTGGTATGATGTTTTTAATTCTTCTGGAAAGATACCCAGAAGGGGAATAGCTGGGTCAAATGGGACCTCCAATCCTAGTTTTTTGAAGAATCTCCACACTGATTTCCACAGTGGCTGCACCAGTCGACACTCCCACCAGCAGTGGAGAAGTGTTCCTTTTTCCCCACAGCCCCACCAGCATTTGTTATTCATTGATTTATTAATGATAGCCATTCTTTCTGGAGTGAGATGGAATTTCACTGTTGTTTTAATTTGCATTTCTCGAATGACCAATGATGTTGAACATATTTTCATATCTTTAGTTGCTATTTATATTTCTTTATCTGAGAAGTGCGTATTCATCTCAGATGCCCATTTTTGGATTGGGTCTTTTAACTTGGGGGGGTCTGCTTTTTTTCAATTCTTTATATATTCTAGATAGAAGTCCTTTGTGTGAGGGACAATTGGCTAAAATTTTTCCCACTTTATGGGTTGTCTTTTCACTCTGTTGGTGATTTCTTTTGATGTGCAAGAAGCTTTTTAATAAGGTGAGATCCCAGTTGTTGATTCTTTGAAGTAGCCATGTGCAAAGGAAACCAAGCCAGAAAAAAACTATTACAGTGAGTATAAATTCTTTGACTGACAGTTGGTATCCAACTATATGAGGTGCTGGTAGCTAGAAATAAAGTGAAGCAAAACAAAATCAGACTTTAGGAAGCGAGATTAAAGTATTGAAGGGGTCAACAAATACCTGTGGGGCAGGAAAACTTGAGAATTTAATGCACCCTACACAGGAATGAAGAAGATACACAGTAAATAACTGGAAAAAATGAGAAGGCAGAAAGCAAGAAAAGAGAAATGGAAGGAGGTTGTAAACAAAAGGAAAATGAATCCATTTTCCTACAAATGACTCAAGTTAATCTTTCTTTTTGGCTGAGTAGTACTCGATGGTGTGGATGCATCTTGAGACCATAATATTAAGGGAAATAAATTGGACACACAAGCTGAAATATCACATTGTTCCTCTCATATGAGAAACACAGAGTAAAAGTAAAAAGGCAAAATAAAAGGTAGATAAGAGGAAGTAGGGACATAGATCTTTCTCAAATGGGGGAGAGGACCAAGAGATGGAGGAAGGGGAGAGGTAGGGAAAGGATTGGGGTCTACACGTGTTATGTACATATACCAATTTCCCAAAAGGAATATAAACATTATATACTACTTGCATGTACTAGATAATATACTAAAATTAATTAACACTTAAAAAGAGATTTACCAACCATCTGTATGTATTTCAGATGTATTTCCTTTACGAGACTGTAAGCTTCATGTGGATATTACCCAGGAACCTAAAAAAGCTCTTGAACATAACAAATGCTCAATAAATATTTATATATTTGGTTTAAGAAGGAGAGTGAAGATGAAGAGATGAAAAGAAAGTAGAAATGAGGGAAAAAAGGTGTAGAGAAGAAAAGAAGGGGGAGGAAAGAAAAGAAACAACCTTATAATTAGTAGCAATCTGTAATGGAGGATGGATAATAATATTATCTCATATGAGGTCCTTTCTAGTTTGTACTATAAGCAGTGTGAGCTTGGAAGACAATATTCCCTGGTTTTGTTCATAGCTCTGTATCTTCATTAGTTTAGACAGCTTTTCTGTGTGTCCACTTTTTATCAGTAATATGGAAACTATAATTTTGTAGTCTTTAAATAATAAGTTCCATGACTAACCAAGAGCTTCAAACATGTTAGCTGCTTTTATTATTGCTATTTTTCATTGGTACATAATTATGTGCTATATTTTTGTCAGTTAACTTTATGTCTATTATTGTTACTCTTATCTTTTATCGGCCAGTCTATGCCACCTTAAATTTCCATAATGATCAACTTTTAAATCTCAGGGTTTGAAAGGTCACTCTACTTCCTGTGTCCTTTGTATCAGTGAGATTTCTATGCTAATTCATCCTTGCTCCAGGACCCAAACTGATGGTCTCTCTATCATTTATAGCATCAGTGGGTAGCATGGAAACAAGAAATTGTTACCAGCTGTTAAACACTTCCACAAGAAATGATACACATCAGGGTTGCTCGCATTTTCTTGGCCAAAAGAAGACACATGGCCGTAATCAGATTTCATGGTGGCAGTGAGATGCAGTTCTTTCACATGTAATTTCACCTAGAAAAGGGGCATTAAGGAAATTATCAAAAGCATGACTGAATCTCCCGCCTCACCATCAGAATTTTCTCATTGACAAAAAAAGTGCATGTATCTTATATTGTTGTTGTGAATATCCAACAGATAATACACAGAACATGTAGGACAGCACCTAGCATATGGTCCTCATACAATCACTGATCAATATTGGGATCTATTGTTATTTGAAACCCTTCTAATTCCTGACTCACAGTGTGTGTGGCCTTGCTGCCCTCTCAGCACTTTGCCTGATGCTCTGCACAATCTACTTACCCAATATATATTTGTGAATTGAATTCAATAGCGTTCCAGCAGCATGGCTGGGACCACCCACCAGCTGGCAGACCAAGCACATGTAGGTTTATCAGTTCCATTTCCCCTGCCAAACACCAGTGCACTTCACTAAGCATCTCTCAGCTGCGATTCTCTATTTTGGCAACCTAATTGACCTTAATGTAAATGTTCCCAGCCACATAAAACATGTTGTGAAGTGCACAACTCCAGTTGCAGTTGACTGCCAGCTGCCATCACACTATATGCATGCAATTTATTCCTCCACAAACCCTTCTGAACATAACAAATAACAATGCCATTCTTAGAAACCTCTGCACAGTCAGTATACGGAGTGCCAGTGGTACATTTTAATAACTGCAGCATAAAAACTAAAGAAAAAATAAACCACATTTTAAAAACAAGAATGTGTTTTCTGGTATAAGGCCATTCTTTAGTGTGATTCTAGCAAAGAGTCCCCACCCATCTAATTGGATTCTGTTCCTTTGTATTACTTGCACAATTTAATACTAGGCCACACCTGGTGTGTGTGTGGGGGGGGTGTTATTGCATTAGGAAAAAGGCAACCTGGTTCAAGTTTTCTGCCTGCCACTCTATACTAGAGGACCTTTAGCACTCCAGTGGATTTTTCTGCAGATTATATATGCTCTAGTAAATGTAGAAAATGTGTACTCTCTTTCCAAAAGCTAGTGAAAGGAATTGACAGAATAAGAAATACAAAACTTACATGAATAGGTTAAAATCATTACACAAATGTCAGGGATCATCAGTGAAATATTTACTTTTAGCTTGTGGTAAACTATTTCTGGTTTACTTTTCCATGTTTGATTTCAGTCCCTATTCTGTGGTAGGGTTGCCCCATCTTCCACAAAGGTATGTTTAGAGAGTAGCAAGGAAAGGTGGGAAAAGAATACCCCGATCCAGCTCTGTCCTAGATAGATGATCTTCACCCAGGTTTCTGCTTGACCGTGGTGCTCAAGAAAGAGTCATTCAATCCTTTCAAATGTCTCTAACCTGAAATTTATGCAGATGATACAAAATTCAGCACCGCTGAAGTCCATAGTTAAGAACTAAATGGAATGTCTGAGACATTAAGCATTTCCATCTAAATGTAAAATCTCTACAGAATAGTACTAGGGAGAATGTTATTTATACATTACTAGGAACTTTGAGAAAATCTTTAGCTTATAGGGGAGGGAAAACAATCTTTTCTTTGATCCAGCCTAGTTTTTCTTGGTGTTAAGATTCTAGCCCCTATTTGGTCTATTATTTCTTACTTTTTTCACAGGATTTCCTTCTATAAAGTGACGCCATCCTCTCATCAAGGTCTCTGCCATTATCCACCTTATTCTTCAAATTTTGATCCACTTTTGGAAAGATCCCATGTTTGTCTGTAGTTGTTGTTTCTTATGTTGCATTTCCTTTTCTCTTTCTACAGGTGCACAAACTAAACTATCCATTACCGTCCTGAAATTGGGCAAAAACAAGTATTTTTACACTGTTAAGAGTTATTTGCAGTCAAACAGATCGATGGTTTTCTGGTGGCTTTTAGTTACATGGATAATTTCTATTGTTACCTATCCTAGCCTTACTTACTGAAAGTGTTTATTTTAGGTACAAACCAACTACTTAAGGCTCTCTCCCAACACCTGCCAAGAGCAAAAGAAGACTTTCCTACAATGTCATTACGTGATGCTGATCACACCCAGGGAAGATACATGAAAAAATGGAACAGCCAAACAAGGAAACAGAGAAGCATGAGATTGAAAAGAAAACAGAGAGGGAAGGATGAAGAGGAAGAACCAGAAGGACCATCCGGGGGCAGAGGTTACAAAGAACACGTAAAACTGGTCTCAAGTTTTGTGTCTGTCTTCAGAATTGCCAGGAAGCAGGAAGAAGTGGAGCTGGAGAAGGAGGAGAGAGTTATGCTGTTTTATTGTTTCTTTTTAATCACTTTTTGACAAAGGGCTTAGTTTGTCCATTTGAAAAACTACGTTCGTTAACATTAAGCATTACATTTTCATGTAATGTATTAAATATAACAAGACTAAGGCTATATCGTTTATAGTTTGCTACTTGGAATTATTCTCCATTTTAGCCTTTTCTTCTCCACCTTTCTCTCTTTGTTTAATCCTACTTTTCCTGGTCCAGTGACAATAATTTTTCTCTCATGAACCCTTCAAATAATTTATCTTTCGGTCTGATTTCACTACATTTTATTTTATTTATTTATTTATTTATTTATTTATTTATTTATTTATTTTATGTGGGTACCGGGAATCGACCTCAGGACCTTGCGCTTGCCAGCAGGCACCCGTGCCGCTGAATGATATCACCGGCCCTTTTTTCCTTTATGTGGGTTCCGGGAGTCAAACTCAGAACCTCACATTTGCCAGGCAGGTACTTATGCCACTGAGCTATCTCACCGTCCCTGATTTCACTACATTTTAAAAGAACAATAAAATAAATAAACACAGCTTATGTTGGCTATGTGGTGTATTGTTTCCTAACTGCTGCCTGGAGTTAGGCTACATTGTTAGAATTTTCAGGTAAAATCCTGTTTTACAATGATGCACGTGTTGATTTTCTACTTTTTTGGTTCTTTGTCCCCATCTAATAAAGAAAAGAAGAAAGAGAAGATAGTGAGAAAAGAAAGAAGGGATGAAAGGCACAAGTAAAGCAGATAGCAAATCTTTGGTTAAAGACTTACTTTGTTTCAGACAATAGATCAAATAATTTAAATATATTCTGCATTTAACCATTCAGCAATACTGGAAGAATCATTATTATTGAGACTTACATAATGAACACAATAATGTACACAAGTTAATTATACAAAGCTGTATGTTACATAAGTGGATGTCTCTTTAAGATTTTCATCACTGACTTACTGACATGTTAATGTCATGAATGATTTGAATTATGCTATAAATACGTCCAGCTCTACTATCTAAATGTAAACTGAGTAAAATTAAATAAAATCAAGAATATGCTTCTTGAATTGTTAATTGCATTTACCATTTTAAAATACTTGATTGCCACATTTACCAAGTGGCTACTAAAATGGAGAGTGGGCCAGAGGACGTCCCCACCATTGTAAAATACTCTCATAGTGAAGTAGGATGTAGGCTTTTTATGGGTCAGTATTAATGTATTTCCACTGATCCTTCTGAGGTCCATCACTGTATATTTGTTATGGTTTTCTCCTCTTTTTTTTTTTTTTTTTGGTGGGTACCAGGTGTCGAACTCAGGACCTCGCGCTTGCCAGGCAGGCGCTTATGCCACTGAGTCATCTCACTGGCCCTTCTCCTCTTTTTTGAGGAAAATATTTTACTAGACAAAATACGTCAATCAATCTTTGTTTATATAAATGCTGAAGATAATAGATTCCATAATATTCAGGTCCAAATTCTTGGTAGACCTCTGTAAAGTGATTGGTGAAATTTATGGGCACAGCTGGTTTGCAGTTGTAAAACCCTATTTTTTTTAATGCAAAGTGGCATCTGTGCCTGCTAATTGGATACTTAGGCTTACACAAATAAATTGCCTGGGAATTAGAAAGGTGTATTTCTTAAGTCCTGCCCATTTATTGCCATTTTGAGAATCATTGCTCAGATTCATTTTTTCTCTTTGTTATTCTTGTAAAGGGGGTGGGAAAAAAGCCTTCTCCTTGTTATAAATATTGCCCACTGGGGAAACATCCTTCCTCCTCCTAATCCAGTTTTAATCCTGCAAAGCTCTGAACTGAGAAATCACTGTATGTTGTGGTAGCTGATATTCTAAATAAGTTTGAGCTCTGTGATCAGTGCCACCTGCCTGGTAAGAAAGGAAGAATCAATCAATCTGGTGAATGCCACAGGCAACCTTGTCTCAGAAGCTGGTTTCATACTAAACTCTGAGGCCTCAGTCAGGATTAAGCCTTGCCCAACCGTCCTGAACATTTTAGTTCTCTGTTAGTATTGTCTAGTTTACAATGCAACAGCAGCCATAGGATCGAAGAATATCCATCACTAGTTTCATGCAAAGTTTATTAAATTTGCTCTCATAATTATTGTGAGCCCTAGAAAAGATGTCTCAGGCTTCAGCGCCTATATGTCTCCCCCTTACGCATATTGCTTTATCATTCTTCCACGCACTGGTAAGTTCCATTAGAAAGCTTGCTAACCTGGTATTGATGAGTACAAACCATAATCTGAAGGTGAAAAGAGCTCACCCACTCTGATCTATAGTAAAGGCAATACTAGCTTTCTGGGAAGAAAAGAAAAAGAAGAAAGTAAACACCAAACTGCTGGCATGCCTGCTTTTTTAATGTGAGCATCACAAAGTGTGAAACAAGAATGCAAAGAAGGTGAATGATTTTCAGCAATTTATTCCCTTTAGAATAGAAAGCTTTGGTTGCAGTTTAAGGAGATTTTCACCTCAAGGTCACAGCCTGAACCTCATCTGGATTTATGTATAGTGTTCACATTCAATTATTTTTGAGGTTTTTTTGTGGAATTGCATCCTTGCTTTGCACATATTGTTTATACCCATTGGGCCTTCTGCATATTTGTCCTGTATTTTCTTGCTTGAGTTTGTAGGGCATGTGGCCTGATCTTTTAAATTGGCTGATTGGGTTATGATGGATAGGTTTATCTGCCTTCCTCCTTTCTCCACCTAGAAATAATCAATTTGGAATTAGACTTCCTGTTCCTTGGTGCTCAATAGAAAAAGAAGAAAGGGATAGGGTAGTGCTTAGTGGACTTTGGCACTTAGAAATGTGCACTATATCTATTAGCTACTCTAACCAGTATAGAAGTACCAAAATAAGGCAACCAACTGATTTTGTTCCTATCCTTTTATTGAATATTTGAACTATACACATATGGAGAAAATTACTTGGACACGTGAAAACACAGGCAATTTTAAATAGAATATATGGATAGATATAATTGATGATATATTAGATTACATTGATTATATATATTTACTTTAGGGATGACAATAATTTTTATCAGCAAATACTAATTATGAACTTATGTAAAAGGCACTGTAAAACTGTAGGTGATACAGCGTAGACCGTCTCGTAATGAATTCATTTAGCAAGAAACATTTATTGGTGCAAAATAATTTTAAAGTGCAGAGTAACACAATGACAAACAAGTAATATACAATAAAATTTTGGGGAACTCATGGGTACTGAGGAATATTATCATGTGGATTAATTAGGAAATATTTCATACAAGAAGCAGGACATAAAAATTGTACACTGCAGGAATGAGAAAGACAGGCAAAGGATATTGTAGAACATTCTAGAAAGCTAGAATTTGAAAATAGGCCAGGGTGGGCTATGCAGAAGGTGAAAAGATTGTCCTGCAACAGTGTCCTTTAGATGAAATACAAGACATTGGGAGGTTTACGGCAAACTGAAACAGCACTTTTCCTTTCACCCATACACCTACTTCATTCCTTTCACCTTTGTGTTTACCCCTCTTTTCCCACTTTGTTAATAAACAGGAGTCACTGGATAGGGGACTGTAGCCCTGCACTGCAGAGTCCAAATCTCTTGGTTCTGAAATGCTGAGGTGGCCTTTGAAGGCTGTGAGGTGAGAAGCCCAGCTGAGAATTTCAGCAAAGGAAAAGAACCAAGTCGAAATGTGTTGAAACTGTAGTTTCGGGCTTTAACATTTTTCTTTCATTTTCTTTTAGAGCAATCAATTGCCTTCTACAGACATTGAATTCACTTACAAAGTTAAAACAGAGAAATAAAATGGAATGCAATGATCAGGAAATTCCATTTGTTTTTTTTCCCCTCCTTTTCATCATTTTGTTGAATACGTGCAGAACTATATGAGGTTATTCATTTGTACCCAAACAGGAATATAGGATTTGCCATATTGGATCAGTCCATTGGTCCATCAATGTTGTATTCTCACTGCCTCTGGCATCAGATGATACATGAAGCACCAGAGGAGAGCGAACTCTCCCCATCCCCATAAGGCAGCAAGTCAATTGTGCAGTGCAATATATGGGGTGAAAGTCTTCACTGCTCAGTACGGGACTATATGAATGGAATCAGGATTTGAGGATGTCTAAATGGGGCACAGGCTGCATTAGTTGAAGATGGATTTAGGCAATCCTTACCTTTAGAAATTGTGCCAGTGTCTTTCTGCTCACTTTCAATTATAAGAACTATTATTTATCTCACAATAATAAATTGAAATAGTAGTGTCAAATAGCCCTATTCCAGTAAGATGAAGGCTACATTGTATAATAACTGACACATTGCTGCTTTCTCTCTGGTGAAAGCATAAAAGCAGTCAGAACCAGAATTTAACGTAATATCTCAGAATCTGACCCCTCTTTTACCATAGTAATTATTATAAGAGGTCCACAGTCTGATTCCTAACTGTCGTCACTCATTCACTCCACAAGAAAAAAACTAGATTACAGCACCGTAAGTGCCAGCATAGTTGGGCAGTCGAGGCACAATGGATGATCGCCATGCAGGTAAGAACAAGCTGTGTGCCACAGGTGTAGTCCTATAGAACTAACACATGCACACAGAGAATGAGACTCTGCAGTGAGGCAGAGAAAATGCTACGCTATCAGTTTCTTTCCAGAGAGGAATCTGGACAAAATATAAAATTGTTAGTCTGAAAAAAGTAATCAGTATAGAATTTTCTGAATCCAATATTTGTGCAATTTAAAAATATTCTTGGTTTTTGCAATAAATTATAGGATGGGAATTTCATTCTATAGATAAGGAGCGGTTCCCTGATCAGAAGAGTAATTTTGCAAAATTATTTCTAGTTTCCCTAGTGATTTTCAACCATTGTTCCCCTGCTCAAACCAGTTGATAATGATTATAATTCTGATAGTAGGACTAGCTACTCAATTGGGGGGACTCCAAGTTCCCTGTTTAAAAAGCTCATTAAAAGTATTGAAAACGTGACCATTTAAAATAGCGAACCACAAAGGATTTTCCTTTTTTATTTGTTATTTAATTTCATATGTAAGCAATTGAATTTAAATGATTAGCATGAATTTTCATGTTCATCTTTATATTGTGCACTATCAGTTTTAAATTCAAATATGAAAACATTTAAATTGCATGTGGGATCAACAAAATCACATAAGTCACATTTTAGGCTGCTATATTTTTATAAACTTCGTTGTTTACCAAGACAGGAGAAATACACAAAACTAACTCAACTATTTACTTATCGTCCCACATTTTCTGATACTCGTGTATTCTGTCAATACTCTCTACCTCTTAATGGTAAGAATTAATGATAAGAATCGAAAAGGAGCCGGTGAGATGGCTCAGAGGCTTAAGCGCCTGCCCGGCAAGCGCGAGGGCCCGAGTTCAACTCCCAGAACCCACATACAAAAAAGGGGCCGGTGATATCGCTCAGCGGCACGGGCGCCTGCTGACGCGCGAGGTCCTGAGGTCGACCCCCGGTACCCACAAAAAAAAAAAAAAAAAGAATCAAAAAGGAAAGAACTATGTGTTGCCCTTTCGTTCTCTTTCATTTTAAGGCATTATTGCCACGGTGTTTAGGTGACATACACGGGAGTAACTTCAGGGAGGAAGGATATGTTAGGATCCTCAGTTGTTCACTATTTTTAGACCACAATTGTCTTTTTACTGAATTTAAAGCCAATTCAGGTTCAAAGGAAGGGTGGCTTCTTGGGGAAAACCTGGCCCTATGCACTGACTCATAGCTGCAACATCCTACCTTGTACTTGGATTCTTCTCCTCCCTGCCTAAATAAAGTATATTTCATGAAATCAATGGCTAGTTTCATTGTCTGTGGTTTATTTCACACAGAAAAACAGTGCGCCCAGTTAGAATTAAAATGACAAGTAAATAAAGCAAAGCAAAACAAAATTTAAAATGATGGATTAATTCATTCATTGAACTCTAGAGATTAATGAAAGGAAATATACATATATAAGAAAAATAAAAATTATTCTACCCAGACTATGACTCATTTTATAAAAATGGTATGCAAGAGTATCATTTAACTGCATGGATGAATGAATTTCTGAGGATTTTGTAAAATGTACACTAGAGAGCTTGACAATACATAAAACCCTAAAATGCTTGTTATATGTCTATTTTCCTATCATTATTAGCACTGAAATTCTAAAATGTAAAACATCTTTATGCTTGTTTCAAGAAGAGTAGGACAAGGGGGCATGAACTGGGCTGGAAGCCACAGTGATTGCTGCCCATCCCTGAATTATTGAAGGACAAGTAACTCAAGAGGTTTACTGAGTGCGTGCAATGACCAGGAAGATACAGAGATGAAGTCTTTGGGCTAGTGGCACACAAACAAAATCTCTGTGTGTGTGTGTGTGTGTGTGTGTGTGTGTGTGTATGTGGATGCTGTGTGGGCCTGACAAAGGAACCATGGTCTGATTATTAAATTATAATGGGTTTCTCAACTGAATATTCCATTACAATGGTTTTCTCACAAATCCAGGGAACTAGATAGCACATTGCCAGCCTCGAAGGAATTATTTTTTTTCTTGCAACATTATTCTATTTTTTGTTCTGTCATTTCCTCCTTTATGCACTATCATTCATACACACATACATATATATACATGCACAAATCTATATATATATATATGTTTTTTTTTTGTCTTTTTTTGCTATACTTGCTAGGTCTGTCAAGACTCCACATGAGTTCATGAATCTTAATCTTTCCTGGTTAAAAAGAAAAGAAAAGAAAAGAAAAGAAAAGAAAAGAAAAGAAACAAACAAACAAGAAAAAGAGAAGAAAGGAAGCTATACCACGTACCACATTTCCCAGAACAGAGACTGTTATTTCCTAAATTTTGAATTTGTAGGGAAGATCAGAAATTCATTTGCTTATGCTCAAATAATGTGGCATTGTGTATGTGTGTGTGTGTGTGTGTGTGTGTGTGTGTGTGTAAAGTCAGACTGGGTTGGGTGGTGAGAGATTGAGAATGAATGCAGGAGATGGGGAAAGACAAAGTCCATGGTATCCAACAAGCCCCTCGTGCTCAGAGCCATATTACCAGTGGAAACTGCCTGGGAGTTGTTGCCTACTAGATATCTTTTAAATGCACGGGAAGAGGTTTCCTCTTGTAAACTCATCTACTGAAAAAAAATTTATTTCTTCATTCCTATGAAGTAAGAAAAGAAAAAAAGTAATCATAAAATGTCTGGCTTTTTCAAAAATAATTTAAAATGCATAACAAAATATCTAGCCATTCTAGAAAAATCATGAAACCTTACCACACAACAACAAAAAAATTTGCCTGTGAAAACAATGCTCTTTTCTCCTCTTGTTACACAGAGGCCTGCAGTCAGCTTCCCGGCTGTAGTTCTCTTCGACACCAGGGATATTAAGTATGTGAAGAAAATACTCGAGTAGATTATAAATAATAGTGTGAGACACAGTGAATTATATTTTCTAATAATTGGCATTACACTATAGGACTGCGGAGAGGAGAAAGGATGAAAGCAGATAGAATGGGAATGCAGGGAGTCAAAGATTTCTCATCTCAGGAGTAGGGGTGGAAACAAGTGAGGAAAATATAGAAACAAAGAGACTAAAAGAGAGGAGAGAGAGGAGGGAGGGAAGGGGGACAGCAGAGGGAGAGAGGGAGAGTAAGTAGAAAGACATAGAGAGGAAGGAAAAGAAAGAAAGGAGACAGGAAAAGACCAGTGCTCATTTTAGGGTGGGGACTGATGCTGTGTCACACATCTGAGTAAAATGGACTAAAGGAAAACCGCACAGCTGGGCCTGTGGAGATAAGGGTGTGTCTGTCACCCAGGGGAAGCAATTACAGTTCCCATGGAGTGGATAACTGCAAATGTTACTTCCCCTTGAAAATAAAGGGGAGGAAAAGCATACATGTATATTTCTTAAATTTTCACTGTCTTTATGTCTGCTTATTTTATATAAAGTTTATGCACAGGTGGCAGTATTACTGAGACTGGGAGCAATCTTGTTTGTCCCCTTAATTAGTCTATAATATCATTGCAAAAAATCTTTGAAGCAGTTTTACCTCCCTGCCTACTTCCCATGATTTGGAGGAGTATCTAACAAGATAATACCCAGGAAAGCATTTTTTAAAATGCAAAACACTATCTCTCTCGGGATTTCAACACATCTTGAGAGATAGTTCCTTGCGAGGATATTCCTCTTTTAACAAAAGAGAAAAGACATTACTTTTTTATGGAGGTATTGTGAAGTGAAGTGTTAAAACAGGAATATAAAAAATTTAAGGCCTGAAAACACACTACAAAGGAGGAAAAGGGTGTTTTTGTGAGCTGAGGCTGGGAATTATTTATCTAGATTGTTTGTCTACATAGTCAAATCTAGCCAAACAACGGCTCTGCTCATTGCAGATTATCCTGACACTTTCAGAAGCTGAGAGGTGGATACACAGGCAGGGACACTAAGTGCCTCCAGAAGGGGTAAATGTTCATCCCAGTGAACTCCTGAAGTTAAGAAGAACAGAAAGGAAAGAAGCACAGGAGAAGAGCAGGAGTCCAGAAGGAAAGGTAAAGGAGGTAAAAGAAGTTTTATTTGAGGATAAAAAAGAAAGAGGAGGAGACCAAAGAAGAGGCCACTGTGCTCAGAAACGTGAGGCCATTTTACAATAAGAACAGTGATTTAAAAAGAGGGAAAGAAGAATAAGATATTTATTCAGCTGTCCTGCATAAGCATGTTCTCAGAATATTTAAGCACTGAACTTGACTTATATTCAAGTTCACATATGACAGAAATCACTGCTCACTATGAAATCCCACTTCAAATTTCCAATGCTCCATATTGTCAATGAAACACCATTATGGGTTCTTAGCCTGAAGGAACATAGGTACGAGTAGCGAATCATCTCTGTACTTTGTCAAAATCATTTCTTTGTAGTCACAGCAGTATACAATGCAATGGAACTAGGATTTAAAGTAATGCAGAATGCTTCTTCCAGCCAAAATTCCAGCCTGATACTTTGTTGTAATTTCTTCTATTTCTAGGCCAATAGACCTTTGGCTATTTAAATGGTAGACTTCTCAACAAGTATAAGAAGCAGTCAAGTGTTATAAATGATTAAGAATTTTGTTCAGTAACATAGTCATGAATTTATAACTTTTATTGGATTTTCTCCGCTCTTCCTGCTTTCCCTCCCACAGCCATACACACACACACACACACACACACATACACACACGCACACACACACACATGCACACAACACAGCCCAATGTATATCCACTTTACCATTAATCCCAGGGTTAATTAATATAACATAACACAATAGCCTATTGGAGGCTTTGATGTAGCCAAGGCAGTAAGCAGCAGGCAACACTGTAAAAACAATGATGTGCAGATTTGGCACTCTGATGAATTAAATTTTTAAATAACATTATGGCACTTTTGTCACCCTGGCTCCTTCCCTGCTAATGGAAGTATAATTTTATTTGGTTGTCAAGTGCCGTATGCTTTGGGGCACCTGCATCTTTTCTTAGTCCCAGGGGGTGAATCTTGCACAGTAGCAATCCTGGACAGCACATGAGGAGAAACATGCTTACGGGTTACGGTAAGAGTTTATAATTGAGGGACACAGAAAGGGTCATGCACTTTCTCTACTTAAAACCTTTGAATGTAGTTGTCTAAGGCAACCACGGGGCAAACCTAAGGACTACAGATGACATCCTAAAGAGAAAAGAGGAAAGATTGTGAATCTTTGGTTATAGCCAATTTCATAGCTTCCACATTTCTTGGCATACAAAATAATGAAATATCCTTCCATTTCCCTTCTATGTGAGATTATTACACACATGTATGCACACACGCACACACACACACACACAAATTATTTCCTTTGCTGCGCTGAGTAAACCTAAATGGTAACCAGAAAGAAACATGGGAGTCAAGGCAAAATGAGGATGTATAAGCTTTTTTCCCACAAATATATATTTTATTGTTCTTTTTATTTTGCAAAAAATAAAATTTCATAACAAAATAATAATAGAATAGCAATAGTTAATACACTCTGCATCACCTTCAAAGTAGATACTGAGCATATATGACTTAAAATAAAAAGATTCTTACAAATCTTGGAAACAATGACTATGCCCATCAACCCATGAATGGATAAGGAAGATACACAGTGGAATACTACACTGCTGTAAAGAAATGTACACTTGAAGCATCTGTAGGCAAGTGGGTGCAACTTGAGAACATAATGTTAAGAGAAATTCCTCAGATACACAAAGATGGGTAATCTTGAACAGTTGTACAGAGGAGAAAGGTTTGGGAAAAGGGAGATTCAGGAAATATTTTTATTTGGTAATTTCTTAGAGAAAATCTGTGAGAATGAGATCAAATAAAGATATAGAGGAGTTGGTTTTGAAGGGCAGTATTTATCTTCCCAAACTGAAAAACAGCAAATTAAATATTGTTGTTAAGCTAAATTCACAGTTGTAAAGGCAGGGAGTTTGTGGATTTTTATTAAAAAAGCCAACTAATTTTTCTGTTCAAATCAAGTCTAAAATTTTAATCCAAAAACTGAGGTTAAGTTGAGTATTTAATATTTTGTAGTGGTGATTCTGGTGAATTTTCAGGAACTTGTAGAACTGGTGATCTTTTTATTTTTTTAAAGAAAAATTGGAGAGGAAATGAAAAAAGCTGATCAAAAGAATGTGGGGTAGATTTGAAGCTCTTGTTTGAAACCTGCTTGTTTGTAGCCCTCAGATTTTCAGTTGTGGGATTCTCAGAAGTCATACAGCAGTCACATTTGAGGAGCTAGGATGATTGACTGTGTGCTTGATTTAGTTCAAAGCTTTTCCAGAGCCGAGTTGATGAAAATTTGTGGTGGAACATAATAGACTGAGTTCTGGTTTCCTCTGACCTTAAAGAGAAGGTACATTCACCTGGTAACAGTCACCTGGTAAACAGTCAAGTCTGTTTAAATCTCACAGGTCTTGAGTGAAGATTGATAAACTAGGAAGAAAGTCTTTAGAAGTCACCAAGTCCATCCTTTCCTTAAAAAAAGAACATAAAGAATTCTTCCATATATAAATCTCTGCTTTTTTTCTCTGAGACTTTCATACTGGAAAGAGAACAGCATTTTTAAGGAAAGAAAATATAATGCAACATGCTATTATTCACAACAAATAAAGTGAAGCTACTTTGAATAAAGAAAGTAGAGGCCAAGATGTTGCTCCCTGATATTTTTTCATTTGTCTTCTTTACCTCTGTATGAGTCCCAGTGATGGGGATCATGGGCAGATGACTGACAAAAGCCAAGCGTTCTCTACTTGTTGCAAAATCTCGAGTGGCATTGACTTAAATAGTAGTAGATTCAGGTACAGCAGCATCCAGAAAGAGGACATGGCAATACAGAAAACTTTATATATTTTATTTATTTATTTTTTTCTGGGTACCGGGGGTCGACCTCAGGACCTTGCGCACCAGCAGGCTACCGTGCCGCTGAGAGATATCACCGGCCCTTTTTTTGTATGTGGGATCTGGGAGTCGAACTCGGGCCCTCACGCTTGCCAGGTAGGTGCTTATGCCGCTGAGCCATCTCACTGGCCCCAGAAAACTTTAAATGAATGTACAGATTGGGGTAATCAGGCTCCACTGGACTGCATTTGTTCTAGTAAGTGAAATCTATGTAGATTACAAGATGGAAGGAATTTTAAGTGAGCAATCTTTATCTGATAGTAATTGGGAAGAAATCTTTTTAAATATTTTTATCCCAAAGTTTCATATATGGGAATTGAAACCATCTATGTTATTATTCTGTCTTTTTTTTTTTCAGTTCTTCTGCAGTTTTGCATTGGTTTTGCATCTGAACATGATCCATCTTTGGAACAAAGGATTCTACGAAAACTAAAGTCAGTAGCTTATGAGTTTAGCAGCCCACAACCAAGTACACTTCATTAATGATCTTTCCTACCTACAAGATAGGAAAACTATGACATTATAATATAAGAAAATTATGACATTAAATCCCAGTTTCACAGCAAAACCTTTGCTTCTTTCTTTAAATCATTCGCTCAGTCATTCATTTATTCAAAACTGTCTGTAGAGCTTCTGCTATTTGCCAGATACTCTGTTGGGTCTGAGGACAGAGAAGACAACAATAAAACAGGAATGGGACGATATTCACAGTATAATGCTAACTTCCCTCTTTACCTTTTCTTGATCTCCAGCATCTGGCTCCTGTAAATCCCTTTGTTCTTGGTGGATCGGTCACCTCGCTTCTGATGATCCCCTTCCCTGGAGTCCGACCCAGTTTCCCACAACTCTGCCCTCAACACAGTGCTAAACCTACGAGATCGTATGCTGAACACAATCCTCCCTACCCTCCTAATGATCTTACTGCATCCTTGCTGATTTTGTCAGCCTAGAGTAATTTTTTTACTGTCTCACATTTGATTTGTTTTTGTTTTCTAACCTGACAAAATCTCTGCCTTATTCAAAACAAGTCATTTGTAATGAAGTTGAGGAAAAAGTGTTTCCCATCATTTTCCATACCGATTTTGGCATTTAACAAGAAGGGTAAAAATAAAAACTTTGTCAGTAGGCAGTAAAACTCTCCACAACTGAATATTCGCGTTGTTCATGGATCAGCAAACACCTGAGTTTGTCTGTAATTGAAAAAAACATTTGGCACTTTTCTATTAAAAACCTTCCCCTTCCTGAATGTTTAAACAAATTAACTCAAACAAGAAGCAGTGATATGCATATCAAAAACAATTCTTAAACCTGAAGTCCACTAAAGCATGGGGAAATCAGTGAGCTGGTGGGTATTCTTTCTGAATTTCACAGTAACAATTTCCATTGTACCCTTCTCCTCCTTTCAAGCAAACACTTTTACTTTTATCCTGGATGCTCTTAGAACTCTGGCTATTGCTAAAACATTCTGAGTTTCCAAAACCAAGGGTGTTTTTGCACGACCATAGTAAGATTAAACTGAGACATTCTATTGGACTAATGAGCTTAGGGTTCTCGCACTGGTGATTGATGGTGTTTCATAAATGCCCATTAAAGGATCCACTTGAAGTGTGTGTCCAATGAAGCTAGTTGTACTTGCATAACTGCAGTATTCCTTATTCTGGTATATGGACAAGAAGATTCCAGAGTCAATTCTGCCTTCAAAACTAGGTCTGCAGCTTTGAAAAAGTTTCCTCCCTTCTCTCAGCCTTAGCGTATCTGAAATATGGGGCAGGATGGCATCTAAATACAATGATCCTAAGGAGTAATTGAGGGTTTTTTTTTGTTTTTATCCCAGCTAAAATCATTGTCATATGTGTGCACAGTCTAAAAGATTCAGTGGTCATACATTAAAATAAGACATCATATTGTCTCCCTAGTGTGAGAAACTGAAAGAGTAAATAAGATCCAAAATGTACAATAGATATGGTGAATCAGAAAGAAACTGGTCAAAAGGAAAGAGAGACTGGGATGAGGGAATGGGGAAAAGAAAGAAGGGAAAAGAAAAAAATTGTGTATATATATAAGATAGTTAAGATTGATACACTACTAATTTTGCTTAATTCATTGAAGAGAAATGTTTGTGCCAGTAATGTTCGGACAATTGAATGCTGATATCTTGTACCCTCAGTAACTAATTTAAAGATAACAATACGTAATGTATTAACCATTGTTACCCTCCTATTCTGTTGTTTTGAAATTTTATTCTTTTTTTCTTCTTTTTAAAAACAAAACAAAAAAAAAGATACGTGTGCAAAGTAGTGGTTTTCCTCAATTCCAAGGCAAGCACATCACCTGTGACCATATTTAGAGCCTTTCCATTTATATTTTCTATAAAAACCAGGAAAGGTGTTAGTAAACTCTTATTCTTCTACCCCCTGAGATTGGATGGGGAGAAATAGGTAAGAACAACTCATTATTGTATTGTGACTATTTTTACATAGGCAAGAATTTCTCCCATTTTGCATGATGTTTTATTTCTGGAGGAAACATCTTACCACACTGCAGACTGGTTATCATTAGCCTTAGAACTCTGTAATCAGAGGGTTTTTCTTTCTAGGAAACGCATGAGGACGTTGCCAGCCTTTAATAGGGCTCACTGAACAATGGGTGGGGTAGGGGGAGAAAGAAAGAGATGGACAGAGATAGTGACAGAAACAGAGAAAGAGAACTGAAATCTAGAAAGAAATCTAGAAGGAAAGATGAAAGGAAAGCTGCAAAAGAAAAAAAGGAAAGGGGAGAAACTGATCTCAGAGATTTTGAGGAAGTTATGTTATATGAGTTAACAGATTCTACAACCACAATTACAGAAAATAAATAAATAGAATAAAACAAGTTTCAATGCTTTCTAAATTTCCTCTTTGTATCTTCTTGCCCTGATTTAATCATGACTTTTATCACATTATTAATGAAAGCATTTTTCCTTAGTATATCTTGAATACTTTCTCATTAAGAAAGGGAGAGAATTCTGACTTATTTTGATCCACAAAAGAGTCCTTAACATGGCCGCATCTGGCCTACAATGGAGAGACAAGGAAAGCAAAGTAGTAGCTGTGGCAGTCAGACTCACATCCCCTGTCCCTCACATGCCTTTACCCCAACCCTACATCCATGGCCCACTCTCCCATCTTCGAATGTTTCCTGATTTCCTATAAACTTTAGGGAAAGTCAAGCCATAGGTCTGTCCTGGCAGATAGAGTGCTGTCCAAGTGAAAGGAGGGAGCTCAGCTAGTTTTGAGTCAAGTTGTAATAGGGATGAGAGAATAGAGGAAGCATATGACATAAACATTTGGAACTTATTGGAAATGAGCTTTAGGGGTTTTCTTCAAAGTGATAACAAATTTACTAGCTTTAAGGTCAGTTGGCCACAGCAGCTTTTGTGTTAATATGGGGTTTGGGATGAATTTATCTTGCCTCTTGAATGTTTCATTTCTACTTTGAACTCTGTGTTTGTGTCTATCTCCCACTCTTATTCTGTCTCTTCCTCCTTACCTCCTTTTTATTCCTGCCTCCAATTCCTCATGGTACATAATTTTGGAATGCACTGTTACTCTAATTTTATAGAAATTATGACAGTAAAGGGCAAATTCTTAAAGTAACTTTAAAAATTTACAAGAATGAATTGTTTTTGTTTTCATTTCTGTTTGATTACCCATGCATCACAGAGATAAGTATTAGAAATAAATATAGATTTAATCTCTAGACTCTATCACCAAGGGAAAACAAGTAGTTCAGGTGAATGGAAGAAAAGATAGACATAAAAAAATAAAATCTCTTGCTGATCAAACCTTTCATTTTCAAGCAGAAATAATTACAGTGATGGTCAGTGGGGAGATTTAAACAATTTACAGAAGTATAACAGTGGATTCTATCAACACGGTTTTATATTCAGGGCAAGGCATAGAACTGTAGGTCCTGAAGCATTGCCTATAATCTTTATTTCATTTTTAGATGTTATGCTGTAATAAAATGTAAAAAGGGAATACATAAAAAGTTATAGAGGTGGGAAAAAAGCATGGTTTGAAGTTGTATGGCGTTTCTTGACAGGGCATGTTCCTAAGGATATGCAGAGAATAACAAATGCCATTTGAAAGAAGTACACTAGAGATCTGAAACTAGATTGAAAACCCAAGTCAATTTTCCTGAGTGTCATTTGATTAGCTTTCTTATATAGAAAAGAGGCTTAAACAATGCTGGGATTCTGAGTGCAGAGGTGCTTGGGAACACAGTGAGAAGCGGGTTCCTCCCACCAATTTCATTCCAGTGGCTTTACATTATCTTTTCACATTCTTCCTGTGTTTTTGTAATAATCCATAAATGAAGCAATGTCAGAGAAGATGTGATTGATTGTGGCGAAACACACACACACACACACACACACTTGCAGTAAGTTATTTTTCTATTCCCTTCTCAATTTGTCCCCGACTTGCTCCAGGCAAATACCTGCATCCTATTGCCTGTTTTTGGTAGGGAGATAGAAACAAAGTTCTCAGGCTTCAGGGAATAGAGCTATACAGGTAACAAATAACTCAGTAGTGCCCCATGGCTGTTTTCACATACTTAGGAATTTATTTCATTGTTGCCATGACGTTTATTCTGGTTTCTAGAGAAAATCAGAAAGGAAGCCTACATAGCACGTGAGAATGGTGTTTGAGAGAGTGAGTCGTAGGATCAGTGCCCATCCTTTTCTACTCACTTCGTTTTGTCTATACTGCGCAGAACAGAAAATCTGTGCATTATCTTGACCACACTAACCTCTAACCAGGGTTTATGCTGCTTGTTTCAGCAGTAATTCAATATGTTGCACTATCTATAAGAGGTGCTCTTTCACCTTTATGCATTTCATCAGTACTAAACATGCATCTGGTTTTAGTCCAACAAATAACTGGATTTTGGGAGGCCCAAGGGACCTTCATTTTGGCTATAGTGCCACGGTCTTTTCAGAAACATAAAGTCTAAGAATTTCATATGTGTATTTAGAATACACAAGTGCTTCTTAGGCTAGGTCAGATCTTAGGCACTGTCTTGCTTTCCTGTCTCTCCTTTAACTACATATGTAGATAGTTTTGAGCCCTACCTACTGTGGTAGATAATTTCGAACACTCACTAGTAAGTCTAAGCTTAATCAGAATAAACTTCTCACTAGCAATGAAGGAATATTTCAAAGATGTGAGAGGAGTGACTGCCTTAACCCAACATATGGAAGGGAATACAATGATATAATATCAATACAAACAGGTTTATTTGAAAATGACTGAGTTATGAACCTAGACAAAGCTTTTAGAAGAAGGGTGGATTTTTGAGGCTAAAATGGCAAATGTAAGTAAGTGAATAATTGGGTATTTGGATTATCTTGGAGGAAAACCTCTATAGCAAAAATAATTTATTAGATGAATTTGGCTTCTTCTACTGAATAGACTCCAAAATAATCTTTCACTTTTCCATTTTATTTTGATTTTATATAAAATCAAAATATAATGAGGAGGCATTTATCCAGCTATCCAATACTGTTGCCATGAATATTCTTCATAATTAGCACATTCTATTTTGTTTATGCTGACTGTGCCATGATTCCCAATCAAACCCTAAAGAAAACAAAATCAACCATTCATATTGCTTGCCTTAGGGATTTTTAAGACTATTGACATTTCCTTTAAATACAGTGTCTGCATTTTCTTGTTTTCTCAGTCATGATACCTGAACTGCATTTTACTGATGCAATTCCTAGATTAATCTCTCTATTACCTTCATCAGATTGTACTTTAGGACTCCTTGAGGGGAAAACAAACGCCTTCATATGCATATGTACACACGGTGCTCCACCATCCACTGATAGAATTTCAGACAGATGATTTTTATAGAAAATCAGCCTCATACTGCCCTCCATAACCTAACCTCAGCCAACAGTATTCTATCTATTGTCCAATATAGTCTGAAAAGCCCTGGGGAACAGACTATGGCTGAGTTCATGTGATTTCAGGAGTTTGCTTAAGTTATAGACAAACCCTTCATAGATTACCTTTAACCTATAGACAAACCCTTTTTGCTTTTGTTGTTTTTATTTATAACAAAATCATACCATCTCCTTCACTCTCATTCTAGCAAGCAAGGACAAGAATTATTGAAGATTTCTTCACTAGCCATTGTGTGTTTTCAGCAAAATGAAGAACTGTTCCTTTGGTTCACAAGAAGCTGGGTTGCCAATGACCCCCTGCCTGAGGGTGTGTGATGAAACCAGAGTGAGAGACAGTGCTAGATGGCAGCTAGGAAAGGGAAATGACACGTCTAATAACCAACAGGAATCTCTAGTAATTAGCTGAAATGACAATAATTAACAGAAATGACAAGTCTAATAAATTTTCACTTCAGTGTTGTCATATAGCACTTTGAGATTTTAGCTTTCCATTTTAAATATTAATCCCAGTGGAGTTTACTTTAGATGAAGAGTCATATTAAGTATGGAGATAGAAATAAGTCCATATGCACACTCCATCAAATTCTGTTTTATCAATTTTACTTAAACCATGATCAGTAGAAAATGGATTAAGACCTCACATTGTCTTCCTAAAAATATATTCTTTTTGTGTGTACCTCATTTATGCAGCTCAGAAACACTCAGCCACAGGGATCTGAAGGAAAGTGGTTGTTGTTAATTTTCTTTGATATCTTCAAACATAAGAAGTTCGCAACCCTCCCCTCTTTCCCCGCTTCAGCAAAAGAAAAAGAAGGTTAAATCTTATTAGCATGTCCTATATAGCTAGTTGTAACCTAAGTGACCTGTCATGGCACTAAATGCCTACTAGAACTTTCTCTGTACTTGCAAGATGAAAATTTTATGCATCAATGCTTTTATGCATGCATCTGATTTGGGAAGTTCACTGCTTTATGGATATGAACATTGTGATCATGTAAATTGATCTACATAATGGGATTTTGTGTGTGTGCAGGCATATATCTATATGGATATGGATGTATGCAAGTGTATTCTAAAAGGAAATATAATACATGAAATGTTAACTTTAATGATATGAAATGCATTAAATTCAAACTACCTTGTATGTGCGTGCAGATACATTATGTCTCTATCATTGTGCCTCTGCGGGGATTTAAAGTAGAAAAAAATTCATCATATATTCTGATGTGTCGTGCTAAATAAGAGAGCAACATGGTACTATTCTAAGCAATAAATAAGATCCAAGGAACCCAATACTTATGAAGCTTTTAAGGGCCAACTTATCAAAACTGAAGTGAAAATGAAATTTTATTCCAGGACATAGAGCTTCTCCTTTCAGGTGCCCTGACTAAGCTCTTTTTGTCTCTATACTTATATCTGTGGAAAATGAAAGTCTGTAAATTGCAGAGTGATGATAAACAAAAAATGCATTATGTTCTCAGATTTCTTCTCTACAATATTCATCCACTGTTGTTTTCAATATTTCAAGCTTCAATACTCAATTGAGTCAAATAAACCAAATGAGCTAACTCATTAATACCATAAAGACTTACCTTCCTCAGAAAATGCAGTGGCCTAGTTCAGGTCCTGATTAAAGTTAATTGTAGTAAAGATTGTTTGGTGACCATAATTTTTGAAATTAATTTAAGGGAAATGGTACTCTACTAGGGGTTGTACTCTGATAAACATTATATTCAAAACTACCTTTCGTGTAATTCTAAATGACCTAAAGCAACCTATATGTTAATTTTCCCAAACTGGATTCAAATTGCTCACTTTCCTTTTTTTTTTTAATCATCAACACTGAGTAGATGTATAATTCCTGTTTAATAGTGTCACTGATGCAGTGGATATTGAAAGTCCTCCATGCAGGGTTCTATAGGCTTTTAAACTATATGAATACTTCCCACTTAAAAAAATATATATATTAGGACATATTGTTATGACTTGTGTCTAGATGTCCCCCCAAAGCCTCATGTGATCATAGGTGGGGATTTTCATAGGCAGGATCTATGGTGTGTGATACTTGAATTAAGGATGTGATGCTGGGATTAAGGGCTCAGTGCTGGGATTAAGGGAGTCCCACGATGGGTATGAGCAGCCCGGATGGAATATAAGGGACGGAAAGAAGTCTGCTGCCGTCGTTTGCTGCTGCTGCTTCTGTTGCTTCTGCTTGTCTTCCGCTGCCTCCCACTTGCACCCTGACGCCCCTCTCCCACTCCAGCCTGCCTTGGAGCCAGCTGATTATAGACTGAAGCCTCTACAAACTGTGAGCCAAAATAAACATGTCCTTGTTTAACTTTTGGTTTTGTGTATTTTGTCTCAGCAATGAGAAGAGTCACTAAGATGCATACAGAGAAAAGTTTTAGAAAATGAAACTGAAAGAGCAGTGTTGGGTTTCAGCATCAGACATGGTAACTATCAAGACAGCAGCAGAATTAGAAAAAATAAAATAAAAATGTAATTCTATAAATTGACTCTTAGAAATCTAGTTGCCATTTCATAAAGACTAATTTTATATATCCAGTCAGTTTGATCATTTCACAAATATTTTATTTCATATCTAACTATGGAAAAGCCAGGGATAAATTAGAATCTGTCTTATTCCTTATTTATTTTTTTTAAGCTATACAGAGCATCAACAATAAAAATGAACAGAAGATACCCTTGATGGCAGTGTTGTCGTGTTTTTTTTTGTGGGTACCGGGGGGTCGACCTCAGGACCTCGCGCGCCAATAGGCACCCGTGCCGCTGAGCGATATCACCGGCCCCTTTTTCGTATGTGGGTTCCGGGAGTTGAACTCGGGCCCTTGCACTTGCAAGGCAGGCGCTTACGCCGCTGAGCCATCTCACCGGCCCCTGTCGTGTGTTTTTGACATTGACTCTATAACTATATAAGGAATATTTAAACTGGAAGTTGTACTGAAGGCAGCACTAATAAAATTCATATACACTCAGAACCTCAAAATGTGGTTGGTCCAAATTTAATAACTGCTGTCTTTGGAAGTACACCATAGAAAAGTGTGAAGAATAAATGACTATGTGAAAATGTAGGTGCAAATTGGAAAGATGCAGCTACGAGCCAAGAATCATCAAGGGTTTAGGAGACAACAGCTAAGAAGTGGCAAAGAAGAATATATTTCTAGGACCATCAGAGAGAGATGGGTCCAGCTAAAAGCGTGTGATTGTCTAGCCTCTAGAACTGTGATAGAATAAATTTGTGTTCTCTAGTATCATTTGTTGTGGTAATTTCTTATGGAAACCCTAGATAATTAATACAGTTGATATGTTTATCTTTGATAAAAGAATAATATATAATCTTGGTGATCAAATAGCTGATCAAGAATCATAGGACACACAGGGTTTCCATTTGTCTAATTTATGACTAGCATAGTAAACTTATATATATATCAGTATACATGTAATAATTTTATTGTGAGCATAATTATTTTATCAGTTTATAGATGTTTAGATGTTGATCATATTTATTAGTCAGCATTGCCTACAGTATGCTACAGTAACAAAAATCTTAGTGTTTTAAAACAATTATTTTGGGCCAGGGATATAGCTCAGCGGCACAAGCGCCTGCATGGCAAGCGCAAAGTCCTGAGTTCAATTCCTGGTACCAAAAAAACTAACAAATAAAAAAGTTATTTCATGTCAATTCTGTAAGAACAGGAGACACTTCTCTGCTTTATCTTCACCCTGAAACCCTGTCTAATCGAACAGCTACTGTCTATAAAAATTGTCAATGCCATTGTGGAAGGAAAGGAAAAGCAGCCCACAGCGCCTAAAATAGGTTCAGGTATTGAAAGCCTTTTGATCAAAAATAGACATATAACAAGATTCCAAGAAGAACAACTGCACGTGAATCACAGGGGAGACAGCAAGAAGATCATGGATAGCAACACACATGACCAAAGTGGAAAGCTTTGATATCTGAGAATATCTCCTCTACTTATTCATATTTCCACGCCATAGAACGCTGTGGTGCTTGACACATCTTATTGTTTCATGGATTGATGGATTACATTTGTCAAGCTGACTAACCAAGAAGAATATTTTACATCTGTGTTGGTGAGATAGATTTTATTGTACATTTGTTTTGTGATTCTAGATGCCCTCAAAATAAATTATATTTGGGAATACAGTGCCATTATGAGATATATCAGTAAAAATTCAAGATATCAAAAAGAAATGTGACATACAATATAATAAATCTCCTCTCTTTTTCCTCTTCTCTTCATTTGCTGTAGTATTTCACATTGGAATTTTTGCCATTATAGTTACTTAGAAAAATGTGAGAAAATTAGATCTGTTTCTAAAAACAGAAATAAAATTATTATAGAGATACACAGGAGAATTAAATAAATTGAATCCCTATATTGAAAAAGAAGCAAAAATGTGTTATGATTGCTATTTTTAGTCTATGACTCCCTGTGAGCAGTGTTTTACTGAAGAAGATACTGTTTTATTTTGCTGTTTTATTTAACTCTAGAACAAACCATGGGAGAAATCTCTTTAAATAGATTCTTGCAAGCATACCAAAGGGTCACCTTTTACCATTCAAGCAAAACCCCAGCAGGAAGTTTCTGTACCTCCAGAGGAGCGCCTCAGAGAGTGGGCAAGCTGGCTGACAGAAATCTCAACAGTGTAGGCAGGAACTCGAAACCTCTCTCAACTGCCTGTGTGTCAGATCCCTCATTTCCTTATTTTGTCCAATGAGACATCAGTTGTTTTCCTACAGTTAAGGCCTTTTCCATCATGGGCACTGATTATAAACTGAGTTCACCCCAAACAGGCCTCTTTCTTCATGAGCTAATTCATGTCAAATTCTGGGTTTTAATTGGCCAAAGATTTTCCAGGTAAGGTGACAGGTATTAAATAAAATGAACACATTGAGGTTGAATGTGTTATACATTTTACTGGGAAAAAAAAAACACTTATTCTTAAATGGAGATTTTTAAACTTCAAAGAATAACAGCAAAATATGAAAAAAAAATTATCAGACAGGCAGGCAGGTTTGCATCACACCATGTGACTCTTATGTATCTAAGTAACGTCTGGCCTTTCATTTTCCTTATAAACTATGCTTTGAGCACCTTGCAGGCTTACACATAGTAAGATAAGGTTGAAAATCCTTTTTATCTTGATATTTCTGTTCAACCGTGAGTAGTCAGAATAGTTTTATATTTAATCATTTTTATGCTGTGTTCCTAACGGAAGACAGGAAATATTATAAGCATTTTGTTCCCTCTTTTTCTACTTTCCTCTCATTCTCACTTTCTCTTTTTCTTATTTCTTTCTTCATTTTTCTTTTCCCCTCTCCTCACTTCTCTTTTTCCTTTTTCTACATGTTATTTGAATCTGAAATCTATGGACTCTTGCTAAGATCAAAGGAACAGAACTTTGGATTTAGTAGGGCAAACCAGGGGTATAATTTTTAGGCCCTTATGCATGTCTCTGTAAGAAAAGTTTTGGTTTCATTAATATTTGTGTTTCTCAGGTATTGTTGACCCCTTCATTTAAGCATAGAACAGTTTATATTTTTTAAATGTAAATTAAGACATCTAAATATTGTTTTGCCCACAAAATAATGTAAGTACGTATGGTAATACCAAGGCAAAATTCAATGTTAGTGTGGTGGGGCAAGGTTGGAGGTCAGGACTCAAAACCACTCCTTATGTCATTTGCTGTTAAAATGACCTTTGTCAAATCATTATAGTTCCCTGAGGTAGGTTCTGCCTTTTTCAATGGTTAGATATAATGAAGTTCTTATTAAAATACATTAGGCAAATATCTTTGCAGGATATTTTATCCCTTTCCTTCATTCCTGTTTGAAGGAATAAGGACCAGATTTTACGTCAAAAACTCTACTTGTCTTCCTTATACTGAATGCATTTCTTTGTAAGATTAGACACATGCAGCTACTACACTCTTACGCAATTCCTGATCTTTTGTTTTATTTTTGTTATGGTTCAGGGGATCAGACCCAGGGTCTCAGCCATGCTCAGCACAAATTCCACCCCTGAGCTACACTCTCAACTCTGCTTCAGCTTAGTGACAATGTTACTGTTCCTATTAAGTTGAACGATCAATACCATACAAGCATATATTTCAGAGGTGTAAATTTCAGTTGGCTTTATTTTCTTAGAGCATAGCAGTCTGATTTAAAGTGGACAAAGAAGGGGAAGAGGAGAAGGAAAAAGAAGGGAAGAAGCAAGGAAATTTTAAAAAGAAAGGAAATGAGAAAACAGGAAAAGAATGATTTTCGAGATGAGTTCTCAAGAGCCTTAGGTAAAAGTTCAACAATCAAAGAAATGCTTTTTTTTTTCTTTTTTTTTTTTTCCTTTGTGTGGGTACCGGGAGTCGAACTCAGGACCTTGCACTTGCCAGGCAGGCACTTGCGCTGCTGAGCCATCTCACCGGCCCAATGCTTTTTTAACATATGGAAAAAAATCCACAAACTCTGAGTGTCTCATTTAACTTCACACAAATTCTGACAAATTTTAATTATCTACTTTATATTCAGAATAATTTATAATTTTTTTTTTGTGGGTACCAGGGTTTGAACTCAGGACCTCATACGCCAGCAGGACCCCGTGCCACTGACCGATATCACCAGCCCTATAATTTTAAAAATAAGGAAATTTCCAAAAAATTTAATGAGCTATAACTAAAAACAAGAAAAAGAGAAGAGTTGGGAGGAGGCTAAAAAAAATAATAATAATATGCAGCCAGGGAAAACTATGAAATTTAATAAACTGTGATTTTGTATTGTGGATTTATTTATTAGTATAAATAAATTTTCTACTACATGCAAAGTATATGAAAGCCATTATGAGAAAATACAAATAGTAAAAAGCCATGATCCATTTACCACAGAAATGTAACTGGAAGATAAAGCTTGACACAGTACACGCACAGGAATGACTCTGGAGGTGTGCTGAGTATGGACACACATTTGGAATGATAATGCACTCACACTTGAGGTTCCTAATTCAGACACAAGTTTTATGGTTGGGTCATTTTCATAACCAGAGACAGCAATAGGTCTCTATGGGTCTGGCAATAGGAAAATTAAGGATATACTGTGTATGAGAAAGGAGATGGAAGCATCGGATTTTCATTGGTTTTTGTAATCTGACAACTTATACATGACATGTAAGCTCAATACTAGAAAAGCAAGCACAAAAGACAGTTTTGTTGCTAACAGAGGTGTTTTGAAAGATTTTTTTGAGATTGCTGCTCATTGCTCTGGCCTAATACTGATGGCGAGGTCAAGAGATGTTAGTTTAGTATTTTTTTTATTGAAGGTCTTCCAACACTGTATTTCTGACAATCAGTGAGCCAAGTTTTTTTGTAGAATTTCTGCTTCTTGTACATGAGCACTGCTTATGAATGGCATTTGGAAGAAAGGAATAGTAATTGTAATGTTTCCTTATGCAAACACTGGGTGGGCCATTAACCAAGTAACATTTTTTTAAAACAAAACTTTTACCCCAGTGTTATTTGTCCACTATATTGAAAGTAGAAGTGAAGAAGAGAGGAAGAGAAGGGAAGAAAACTTGTTCAATAACTAGTGCATCTACGAAATATTTACATTCCATCAGATATCTACTACCTTAGCACTCTGAGGTGCACAAAACTTTATAACATAAAATAATATCTAGAACATAAGAAAATATAAGGAAACATGAAATTTGGGTCAGTGCATCCTTAATCTCACAGCTTTCCAATAGCGCAAAGATGAAGAGAAGTTCCAATAAGAATTCATTGAATAAATAACTGGTAATAGGAGAGAAGGTGTCAGAGCTTGAATGAGATCCCAGAAAGATGTGGATTGATTATTTACTAAGGGCTCTTTAGTGTGCAGAATATAGGCCTTGGATTACTTAAAAACTAATGAACAAGAAGGAAAATTGAAAATGAGTTTGCAATCATCTGTCTCTAGACATTATAATATTGTGAATAACTCTAATGAATACCTATTCATATTTACTAAAATAATCTCTCGTAACATTGATTAAAATAGAAAGTGTAATTCAGATCCTTTTGAGTCCGTGGGCAGTGAATGTCTCCAGGAAACAAAGGCTGATAATAATAAAGGATAGATTTGTGAGGCCAAAATTTAATGTTGGATTAGGAGAAAATTAGTAGCCATCACAATTTTGTGTCTACAATCCTAGCAGGAAAAGTTTTGATACAAAGGAAATTATTTTACCTGTTTTCTTGTATTTTGCATATGTGCACACATACGTACACATGCATGCACACTGATGAGGTAAAATCCCAGGTGATTCTAGCCTGTTTGGAATGTTAGCAGTGAGCTAATATGGAACCAGTCTTGAATCCTATTGTAACATATCGTGGACATGATGAGATCAATAAAATCTAACTTCTAACTTACTGAACAAGCCCTTCTCTTTTTAATATCAATTTAGAACCCTTAAATGATCAGCAATATAGATAAAAGAGAAGCAGGTAGTTTAAGATTGTTTAATTAGAATCCATTTAGCCTATACTCTACTACTGGGCTTACTTAGAATTCTTGACACCTGCTTCGCTTCTATCTGAGACACGAGAGACTATTTATTTCTGTTCAGCCAGTTTTCTCAATGAAAGGGAAGCAAAGTGTTGTTTTGTCTTGCTTGTGTTTGCTTGCTTGCTTTGAATTTTTTGTTTGCTCCCTACAAGTCAGCATGTGTACAAACCTGGATAGAGTAAAACCAGGCTGTCCAGAGGTGCAGAAGCGAAATGCCAGGCTGGCCTCCTTCGCTGGCTAAATCACTGACTCCAAGCACAAGCGATTCAATTTTGTGCCTCAGCAAAACTGCAGATTGCTACACGCTATAGACCAGTGGGTTGCAACCCCAGCTGCAAATGAAAATTCCATTGGGAGCTAATTTTAAATACCCAATGTTCAGTCCCACCTGGGTAGAAAACCAGATTTTTAAAAAATTGTGTGTGTGTGTGTGTGTGTGTGTGTGTGTAGTATGTGAGACCTGGTTGGCATTCAGGTGATTCTAATATGCATGAAGGGATCAGAAGTGACAGTCAGAAAGTCATACATCCTTCTTTCTTCACAGGTACTTACCAAATATAATGCTAAATTTGTGTAGAAGATGCGTACTAAAATTTAACCAAAAAGAAATGAAACTATAGAGTTAATGTTTTCTCAGAGGAAAAAAAAGGTCTCACAATACTATTTTAATGAATAAATGGTCCTTCTATTTATGTACAGAGATAGACCAAAATTTAACTTAATTAAGATCATTTATTTTTTAAAGTTTTCATCTGTGTCCACCTCAGTACAAGAAGAAAAAGTAACTCTAACCCTTATTACCAAGTTCCATATCAAATTTCGTGCCACAAATCATTTTATCCTAAAATTTTTTCAGATTAGAATTAATAACTATCCTCCTTAGCAGGAGGAATAGTTTAGTGATGAATCAAAAATCACATATATTTAACTCAGAGTTTTTTTGTAGAACACTTACATTTTACTAAATATTTTCCATATATTTACCATTATGCATGAAACATATGACGTACGTGAAGCATCTGATTGGATGGCATTTTTCTTACTCTCTGAAGAGCTAAGAGAAAACTTGCCCACATGACAATAAAAGTGAACCTTCTCTAGGACAATTTAGAAATACTATCTTTCAGTATCTTCCAGTTCTTCTTAAGTATTACACAGTGTCTGTTCCATGTGTGTTTCCTTGGGTAGCCAGGACCCTGCTTCAAGAACATTATCACTTCCCCTGAGTTATTTTCATTCTCAGTTTCCATGACTGCACTATGCACCTCCAAATACCTTCTTAATTTTTGTGTGAATGTTCTTTGTCATGCCTGATATTTTCTGCTGTGTTATAGCCATGAGGAGAATTGTACTTGTTGGAAAAAAATCATCCCTTGATTCTGTCCCAGCTGAACATTGATTCCTCCCCCCCCCATGTAATAAACCATGTTAGTTACTTGGCAAAAACAATTTTATGTTTCTCTGGGAGCAGAGAAGACTGCAAAGGTTTCAGTTTCACTTAGCAGTCACATCCACAAATTTAAAATCATCATGTGATCAAACAGTAATATTCATATTTAGGCTATATTCCAACATCACTGGGTAAGTGGAGAAAAATGATAACAAGTAAATATATCGCAAATGTTTTGCAGATTACTCCTGGTACTGGTTTAGACATAAATAAACTTGAACATCGGGACTTTATTTAGTAGGAAAGTCACCTCTACTTCTATCATCTGCATCTAAAAGAGCCAAATTTGAGGCAGGGCACAAATTGACAGATGGCCACTTCTATTACTGTCTTTTACAATATATCTATGTAACCAGTTCACATGTTTGTATAAACACTTCAAAACATCCAATCAATCACTTCTTTCTAGCCAGCACTTTTCTTCAGGAAGTGTGTGCCCCTGACCTACTAGAAACTAGATGGAACTCCTTTCTTTCATGAGCTCAAGGTTTAATGGGCCAGACTCAACAATGGCACAGATGAACAATTTCAAGGCGCTCTCATTATAACCAGGATCTCTGTTAAAGAGATTGAGAGGACGCAGGTAGTGCCCTTAAAGATACATCGCCTCATACAAAGCATTACAAACAATCAGGCACACCAGGCTGACAGATTTTTCTAAAGGTCAAAAAAGGTTATGTGAGCCTCTTAACTGGAAAACTGGCTGAGGAGAAATTTACAAGTTTCTATCTTCTAGAAAGTTTACTTTGGTAACAGTATATTTTATTAAAATCTATTCCATAGGGCCGGTGAGATGGTTCAGTGGCATAAGCACCTGCCTGGCAAGCGCGAGGTCCTGAGTTCGACTCCCGGGACCCACATATGAAAAAAGGGCCGGTGATATCTCTCAGTGGCATGGGCACCTGCTGGTGTGAGAGGTCCTGAGTTCGACCCCTGGTACTCACAAAAAAAATAAAAATAAAAAAATAAAAATCTATTCCATAAACTGGTCCATCATCTATGGTATAGGAGAAAAAAATATATTTATATATATGATATCTAATATTTTATTACACATAGTGCTTTATTAATGCCCCTGTTTCTCCATTGCTTTCTGAATATATATCTCTTCTGCTTCCTCTCTCTTTATTCTTAAAGACTCTTTCATAATCAGCTTCCTTATTTTATGCTAAAAACTACAAATGAGAGCTAGTTTAGTGAAGTGACCAAGGAGCTTTATCAGGAAAACCAATCTGTCTTTCATAGACACAATGTCTGTATGGATGAAACAAATACTTGTTTACTGAATCAACACTACCCACAGCATAAACTGCATATAGGAAGCAGAAATACGTTATGACAAAGACTAAAGAGCATAAAACCACAGATCCTGAAGTTGCACGGTCATTAAATCCTTCTCTCTATATGAAAAGCCTTTAATAGTAGATATTTTGAATGCCTCAACTGAGAAAGAGTGTGGGTACAAGAGACTAAATAATTACATCTTGAAAATACTGGGAGTCACTGTGCCAGAGAGTGCAGATAATCTCACCACCACTCCAGTACCCCAACTTCAAGCAATGTTAGTGTGTTTTGACAATTTGACAGTTGATAGAGAAAAAGGCATTTCACTCTTAATTCTGAAGAGGAGCAGAGACCTTAAGATGAGCACAAGGCTCTTCCAGGCTCTTACACCTAAGTGTAAATACATGCCAGCTGGTTTCCACCAACACTGAGGACATATGACTCCCTGTTTGCCGAGTGTGCCACATCTGCTGGTAATAACCAGAGCTCAGTGAAATATTCTAAATGGGTCACAGAGTTGAGGTTGAGTAGAGGCAATGTTTACCTCCCACCTACTTTCATTAAGAAAGTAACTAGTGGATAATTTAGAATAGTAGAATAACCATGAATTTTTGGTGCATGATAGAAGATATTCTAATACATCATTAAAATTACAGCCTGAAATATGCGTAAAAGCAAAGAGGTGACTCATTCTTCATGTTTGTTAAATACATAATGGCAGCACATTGGAGATCATTATCCTTATATACATATTTTTAGATTTTCAAATTTTTCCCTTTTAACGAATAATCTACTTCTTAGTGATATTGCTCCACACTTAAGTAGACAGAATTATCCACAGACTAGAAGAAACTTCTTGGTCCATGTGAGAAAAGAATGAGAAACTAGACTGTAATGCAGCAGCTATATTACTGGGAAATGATATTTGATTTCTCTTTCTGGATTTGCCACATAGGTTCCCTAATATATACAGAGTAGAACAATATTCACTTTACCTGAGATATTTAAATTATGAAAGTAGCCGGGGATATAGCTCAGCAGCATGGTGCCTGCCTGGCAAGGGCAAGGTCCTGAGTTCAGTTCCTGGTTCCCAAATAAATAAATAAATAAATAAATAAATAAATAAATAAATTATGTAAATAATGTGAAGAACCAGAACAAAGTAGAAAGGGGTCGTTCAATGCAAAATTTTCCTTGGATGTAATTCTAGCCTTTTTTTCTTTGTTATCTCTTTTCTGCTTCCCATGCAAAGATATTCATGCCCACACATTCAGCCACTAAAATATACTAAGAACTCCTGAGGTATTTTCCAACACAAACCTCCTTTTAGGCACATTTGTCCTGTGTCTGGAGCTCATCTCAATTTCAGTGTTCTCAACCTTGCATTTACCCAATTCTTTCAAATTGCTGGGACTCTGCAACTCTCACTCATGTGTAATAGCAAAATGCAACTGAAGGGGAAAATTATCATTGTAAATACTAAGTAGGATTTTATTTTATTTTATTTTACTTAGCTCACTTTATTTTACTTTATTATTCTCTAGAGGCAAAGATTTGATGTCATCTTTCAAGATAATCTAATTCATGGGAGTGGCTTCGGATAAGAAGACTTTGAGTTACATTAAGGTAAAGCAAACATCCTATTCTCAAATGAAGAATGGAACAAAATTTATTCTGCATTTATTGTACAATACTGACTGGATTCTGGGCTCAGTTGCATTGCTGAACATTTGCTTTTTACCTAAGAAGATTGCTTATCCCATGGCCCCAGATGCTGCGGAGGGAAGATGTACTCAAAACCCACCTGTTTGAGGAAAGTAACTGACTTCAGAACTATAGCACGAGGCCAGCAGGAGGTGGGAGGGAGTTTGGGCTGGGGAACCAGAAAGCAGCCACGTACAATTAAATCCAACCTGTTTTCCAAGAAGTTTCACTGTACTGGGATATAAGATGAGATGATTTTATATCTTCTAAACACTGCCTCAAAGTGTGCTCTGATAAACTCTCCTCCATTTTCCCACCTTTTAATAACATCCTGGGAAAATTCTATAGCTTCTCAGCTATTTCAGATATTAAAACTGGTGAGTCTACATGAAAAGCTGTATCTTACATTTGATTCTAAATCTTCTCCTCCGTCATTGTGAGTTTAAGGACATTGGAGGGCACCACACATTCCCTGGTTGTCCTTCTCTTAAGCTTCAATTTAGCTCCCTAAGATTTAGGAATGAAGCAGAGGGATGAAGGAAAAGAGCAAATATCTCTATCTTGCTAGAGGTAATTTTAATGTTTATACTTGTTTCTTGCAATGCAGGATCATTCAGTAAGTGGAAAGTTCAGCTGTGTAAGCTTCAGGCAAAAATACTCAAGTCTGGCTTCTGCAGTTCACCAGTGTCCACCTGATCTAGAGTCAGTTTGTCTTGGTAAGTCAATTAATACAAGCAATGGTTCTCCTTTGCTTTCTCCACCTGCCTCTTCAAAGTTTAGCTTTTGTACCACTTCCATCACTACTGTAGGTGGATTCTCAATTTAGGAAACCAGGCAGATATCCAACCAGGAAACAATATCCAGTTTCCTCTTTTACTAGCATTGCTTATTAGCATCAGAGATCTTCTTGGGTCTCTACACTAGAACAAGGCATTGTACACATATCAATGCCTCTCCCCCATCACGGCGCTCACTTCGCAGTCTACATGGGAGGAAACTCTGGGGTGGATTGTGTTTTACTACACTCAGTTGTGCTAAACTGCAATAAATGCTAGAAAGATTCCATCCTCAAAATTTAATGGCACTCTTCAGATTCTTTTCACATGTACAAAGGACCTCTCACAGAAATCATTTGATTCTACATTGCCTCCTCACTAATGCCAGTTCCACAAAGCCACAGAAAATCCAAAAATTTCTACAACAAGCTTTGCAAAATTGAAGAACTCCTCCTCCTTCTCTCTCCCTGTGGGCATGTGCAGGTGCATGGGGTGTGTGTGTGTGTGTGTGTGTTTGTGTTTGTGTTGTCCTGGGATCAAACAAGGGACTATATTTCAAACCCCTTTTTGCATTTTTTTTTGACACAGGGGTCTTGCGAAGTCGCCCAGGTGTAACTTGCATGTGCGGTCCTCAGTCTGTCATCCCAAAATGCTTGAATTACTGTCAAGAACCACTGCGTCCAGTTTGAAGTGTGAGCTCATGCCTAAGATCTCTCCCTCTGGCCTACACTGTTCCCAGGCAAATCTATCCACAGTCACCTTCATTTCATCTCAGCCACTGTACCAGCCACTTTCCAGTTATAGGGACAAAATAACGGACACTCATAGCTTAAAGGAGGAAAAGATTATTTTGACTCACAATTTTAAAGGGTTCAGTCCATGGTCCACTAGATTCAAGGTAGAAATAGCATTTTACAAAGGCCTGGTGGAGGAAAGCTGACCAACCCATAGCAGCCAGGAAGCAGAGAGAGACAGAAAGAACCAAGACAACAGCACACCCTTCTAGGTCACTCACCCTGTCACCAATCCTTTCCAACCAGGCCTCAACTCCCAATGGCACTTTCAGCTATGAACTCATCAATAGATTAATCCATGGATGAGTATCGTGCCCCTAAGATCCAAAAGCTCCAACTCTGAACCCTTGTTACTTTTGGAGGACATTTTAGATTTAAGCCATAATTGCAACAGCCTCTAGCTGCAGCTAAGGTAAGATATTTCTAAACAGCTAGAGATTATTGACTAAGGCTTGACTTACTCCTAGCCATTTGCAAGGTTTTCAATCAGGTTAAAGGGCATTTTGTAAAGGACATTTATTAAGGTGCTGCTCTATCTTTTTGATGAAATTAGTTTACTCATTTACCCCCTCATAACTCTCATTATAATTGAAATTACTTGTTTACTGACTATGGCCTCTTTTCAATTATTAGGTTTTGAGTACAGGGGTCAATATCCAGGATATATCTAGTTCATTGACATATCCTTAGTATCTAATGGATTTGCCTAATAATTACTTATTTATTAAGTGAATTGATAAATGTACAAGAATGAAAATATTGTCATTAATTTTTATTAGATTTAGCAAATGATTGTTCATTCTTTCTTTGAATCTGCCTTTGGGGCTATGAAGAACTTGATCGACTCTATCTCTCTCCACCTCTATTGATTGCTCTGCAGAGTCTTGGTTTCTATCCATGTTAGAATTAGTTTATGACTGCTAGTGTATCTTCAATTCTATCTACACTGAAGATGTTGGTGAAATGCATATTTTAAATTTCAGAAAAGTGATTTTACATCATATTAAACTTTAGACTCTTTGAAATAAAAAGTTAAACATGAAATGTTACATTGCTCTCCTGATATTTTTTATACCTTAATTTTGACATTTCTGTCATTTCCTGCTTAAGTGGCCTACTCAGGACAGTTTAAATGACCAAATCCAACATCCATCATGACCCCTACATATAACACTAGGTGTTAAGATTTTTTCATCTGTGTGCTTGGTTCTTTTTAGTTCAAATGAAAGAGCTGAGTTTTCTAATACCTTAAAACAATGAAATGGTGGAGAATGCTGACCAGAGCAGACCTGTGCAGAAAGCAGCACTGACAGCGCCCACCGTCTTCTTTCTGGCACCATCACTTGCACCTTGCACTCTGTACCTAGCACCCTGAAGTAACCACGTCAGTGTCTTGATAGGCATTTCCAGTCCTTGCACCATCCTAATTCCCCTGCTTTGTACACTCTTCTGGCTCTTTTGCAAATCATTATTTTAATGACAAAAGTAAAACCCTACTACTAAGGAAACTCAAATACCAAATACATCGTACTCTTTGTTATACATAGAGCAGAGCTTTAAGATTCCCAGGGCAATGAAATTCACCTACAGTTCAGGACCAGGGGGAGAAATGGCAAAGCACAAATATAGGGCCCTTCAAATCTGGTTCAGGGCTCATTGAGTCCTGATATATGAGCACAATGAGTACAGAATTCTAAAAATAATGTACTGTATTTGTTGTCTAAATAACTGCAGATTAAAATGAATTGACTTGGACAATTTTAGTATATGGTCATTGAAATATCACTAAGTTGAAAACTTTACAACTGTATATGAAAAAGCAAACTGAGGACTGAAAATGGGGAAATATCCAATTATAAAAATCTTTTTGGACAATACAGCTTGATAATTTCAGGTAAAAATCAGATAAAGCAATTTTTCACTCCATTGAAAATTTTGCTCCAGTTAAGGGTGTGTTTTTGTTTTGTCATGGTTTTATTTGGTTTTTGATTTTGGTTTGTTTGTGGTGTCCTGGGTTTTATTTGGCTTCCTACTGGTTGGTTCTCCTGCCCTTAATGGGTCTGTCCAGTGACAGTTGGAATGCAGCAGCAGGATCTCTCGTTTTTCTTTTGCAGCTGCAGTCCCACCAAGGTCATCATTCCCAAACTGTCAGAGAAATGCCTCCTCCTAGAAACGGGAGCTGGATGTATTTCTCTGAAGTTTTGTGGAACTGGTCAGCTGCTCTCACTAAGGATTATCTGGTCTCTGAATAATCAGGAACATAAATCAAAGTAGGAGCAAAAAAGACAGATCCTCCCCAACGCGACAATGTTGAAAAGGGAAATGTATCTTGCAGCCCTTCTTTCATCTTCTCAGCCACACCCACGCATGGAGTCAGCTGCATTAGCACAGTCATCTTCAAAGGCAAAGGACAGCAAAGCAAGAGGGGGAAATCTTAATGACTAATTGGCAAACCATCTGTCTATATGTGTTATCTCCCTCTGTTACCTTCACTATTTTCCTTTTTAAGTTCTTATTGATCTAAGCCCAAAGACATTAAAGTGCGTAATTTATTCTCCTCTGCTCCTCAACAGAGCAGGGCTGGATGGGCCTGTAGCCCAAACCCTTAACTGATCAATCAAGACAACCAAGGGCCCCAATTTAGGCAACTTGGCCAGAATCATACACCTCCTTCCAAATAGAGCCGAAGATAGAAACTCAATATTCTGACTCTTTTCTTTTGCAGCACCTTACTAGGATAATATCTTACTTTAAAAAATTGTCTTACTCTACAGTATGCTATTTTAATCTTTTGATAGCTGCCTTTCCCACTTTCCTAGCTTGAGACCAGGAGCCTTGGTTTTTATCCCCTTCTATCAAAACTTGCAATTGGAAAACGTTTTATATCTGTCTTTTACTACTTAAGATGAATGAGTATCCCTGCACCACTTTCCCCAAGGATGCATGCGTGTTCGATCACAGATTCTGAGCTGTGGAAAGGAAGGTGGGTGTTCCTGTTTAAGCATTTGGCATCAGGGCAGTTTGGGCATAGGAAGGGGATACTTTTTGACATTCTAATCTCTGAGCTATGACCTACTATTAGTGATTTTAAAATGCACACATCACCTCATTTTCCGGAAACCACGTAGGGGATTGGTGGATAATAGTAAGAAGAGTTAAGTGCCATTTCCTAAAGTGATAACCTTCTGGAAGAATCACTCCAGTGCCAAAGACCATTCACCAGCATAAATGCAGATGACTCCCACTTTTCCAGGGAAGACAGTAGAAAGGCCCTATTCCGTTCCTTTCTTTGAAAATCTGAATAAATGCATCTTCAGAGTCATTGCTGTTTTCTCCATTATGGGGTCTTTCTATTTTGCCTCAGACCTCCTGGGGACTTAGAAGAGGGAACATCTGTTTGTCTATTTTGCTCCCTTTTGCTAAACCTGTTAAATAGGGAAGAAGCTAAATTTTTAATGTTCCCGAAGCTCTGTGTGTGAAACGATGATATTGGGTTGCAATTGAAGAAGAGTTTTAAGACAGGCAATTTTATACCAACTTACATAATGCATGCCAAAGTGTGAGGCTGTTATGGAATTGCATCTGCAATTGTGAGCTGCATAATACAGCAATAGTATTTGAATATTATCAGATTGTAAATGGCGGAAATGCGGTATTAAGTGTTTGTGAGGAGTGAATTATGCCCTATTATATTGCAGAGACCCTGGGAGCTGTGGAAGCAGCCGGTGAATGGCGGATTTCTCTGATTTATTAACAGGGCTAGTTGACTGGGATTACGATATTTTTATGTGTGGCACCATCATCATTTCTGAGGCTCTACTTTAAGGAGGACACACACAGTGAGGAGGGGTGACAGTTGCACGCCTCCCTTCTGCATGCACAGCCCCTGCACTATTTGACTTTCCCTGGAAGGAAGTAAGAAACCTAGAGAAATATATGAAGAGAAAAAATCCCCACAAATGAGCAGGAGAATCTTGAAAAGCCAGAGATGTAGAAAAGGTAAGCTTAAGAGGGACATGATCAGTAATTATAAATACCATGAAGATAGAATTATAAACGAAGGGCGGATAAAATACAGTCTCAGATGATGGCCAGAGTAGGTGCATTAGCGTGGAGATGAGGGAAAATCTTGGAGCTTATAATAAGAAATATTTATAGCCGTAAGAAAGAGAGGGCACAGAAATGGTTTGTAAGAGTCATCGAAGATGTTCAAAGAGTAGGTAGAGTAAAACATTAACAGGATAGATGTTATGAGGAGGGCGAAGGAGACAAATAGGGATTGGTGCTCCAGTTTCTGTGAACTTGATGGCTTGTGCAAACATTTTCCCCACTATATTTATTACCAAATCTTTAATCTCCTGTGACAATGGCATTTTTCTGAAACAAAATCTTATTCAGGCATTGTAGCACATTTGTAGCACATTCTGGGAAACAGGGGCAGGAGGATCACAAGTTTGAGCCCAGCCTGGACTATTTAATAAAACCCTGTCTCAAAATGAAAAGAAATTTAAAAAGGACTGGGGATGTAGATAGCTCAGTATGCAAACCCTGTGTTTAGTCCCCTGTAGCACCAACACCAACACCAAAACCACTGCCATCAACCATGAAGAGAAGAAAAACACTTAAGTAGATATTACAGCAATAAACATGACTATCTTTCCCTCTTCCAGGAAATACCCTCGTTCCTGACCCTGAAACCCTTATGGAAAAGAATGTGTCACTTAAATAGGCTTCCAGGTTAGAATAATCTTTTAAAGAGAATAAGTGGAATAGAACAGAGAATTTAGTGCACATTTAACATTATTTACCCATTTATTTCTTGTAAGTTATATTAGAAAGGATTTGTACTAGTAATTTAAGATTTAAATAAGAAGGAAAGAAAATGATTGGTCCAGCCAAATGTGCCTCCTGTTTTTCTCAAAAGGTCCCCAACTGGATTCAGCAACAGAAACGATGACATTGAAAGTCTAATAGTTCTCAGATTAGAAGATGCAGATGTCAAGCTTGCAAAGACTGAAGGCTGTTTTCAACTGATGATTAGACGGAACCATTATATCCACAAGTTACATGGGTATGAACACATCTGAAATGTCCCCAAAACAGTATGCACCGTGTTACGTCTAATTACCCCTTTACAAATTCAAGAAAGCAGATAGCACACAAACCGAGCCCTTGTCTTCCATCCTCAGAAAATGCTAAGGAGATACACATGTTTCTTAATTTACAATGGGGTTACATTTCAAGAAAACCATCAAAATATGAAAATATCATAAACTGAAAATGCATTTAATATACCTAACCTACAGATCATCTCAGGTTAGCCACATAGTACGTTGTTGAGTATCTGTTGTTCACCCTCATAAGCATGGGCCTCACTAACAAGTATGGTTCACTGCTATAGCACACAGAAAATCTGAATACACGTCACTAGCCTAGGCAATGATGAAAATTAAAGCTATGATTTATGCTGAGTACATAATACTTTCAGGCTGTTGTAAAGTAAAAGCAATCAAAAATTAAACTATCATAAGTAGAGGACTGTCTATATATTAAAAAGAAAATGAATTCACACCCACATGGGACAATTAGCTTCACTGGATGAAGAAACATCGCTGATATATGAAGTATAAAATCAACTTGAACCAGAATACACACTGCAATAAAAAGTCCAAGTACCCTATAAATGTCACTGCATCGGGAGCAGAGGGTTGAGGGAGCTCTGGCACTCACAGATAAATTAGTTTGAGAGCCACAGTTGGGAATTTCTGCGTCCCTCTTTCCACTCAAACCTTGGGCCAACCCGTGAACAACAGTACAGGCAGCCATAATGAATGTGAGCACTTAGAGTAAGCAACAGCTAAAGACTTGAATGGCTGCTAAAGCTCAAGGAGAAACAGGGTATCTCCACATCTAGAAGATAAACTTGCCAACAATGCAGGAAGTAGAAATTCTACCTCACCTTCATTATAACTACCCAGACATCAATATAAGCCACAGTGGTGTGAAATTACCCCTAGCCCACAGAGTGGATGCAAATAGATGTAGCATTACTAGAAAAATAATGGTGGAGCTTAAGAACAAAGATAAACATAAAACCAAACATGACCAAATATTTGTAGAGGGACATGTCATGAAAGTGAGAAAGAAAACTTGACACATAAAACATGTTATCACACAAATAGTAATTAGAACAAAGAAGGTGTTAGAATAAATATTGTACATATCTACTGAAAAGTACAAGAGGTTATTATGATTATTTTAAAAGTGAATGGGAAAATTGAATATTGTACTGTTCAAATGATAAAAATTTAAACATCAGATATAACAGCAGTTTAGATTTGAGGAGTTGTCCTTACCCTACTGGCATATAAAAGAACAAAGACATGCAAAATATGTGCAGAAATTTGGATATCTGTCAGACAATGTTGTAGAAAATTTGAAGGAAAAATGGAGAAATTTAACATTTCAAAATTTCACAGAACTGAACAATGATATGTTTCTAGAATGAAAGAACTTACCAATGTTAAATGCAATTTAAATAAAAACTATATAAAGAAATACAATGATGAAATTTTAAAACTGTGAAGAGGCACCTTCTCGGACTGTCTCATGAGAATAAAAGGATATAAGTAGGATCACCAAGGTATAGAATCACCAAAACCACCAGCTGGTCAACCTCAGATTCTCATCAGCATCCTTGGATGCAAGAATCTCACCTTCCTCAAATTCTTTATGGAAAATTATACTGAATGTTATTATTACTGTTTAGGGAAAATAAAGATATTTTGACATTTTTTAGTACATGGCTGTTTTATTATCCATAACTCAAGTCTGAAAGGATTACTGGAGCATAAATTGCATGAAGTTATATAAATAAATCCTAGAAAAGGAAATGGAGTTTAAGAAATAAGACTGAGGGCCAGTGAGATGGCTCAGTGGCTTAAGCGCCTGCCTGGCAAGCGTGAGGGCCCGAGTTCGACTCCTGGAACCCACATACGAAAAAGGGGCCGGTGATATCACTCAGCGGCACGGGCGCCTGCTGGCGCGCGAGGTCCTGAGGTCGACCCCCCGGTACCCACAAAAAAAAAAAAAAGAAATAAGACTGAGCAAAGAAGTCAATAAAAATGTATTGGTAAGTTGAATTAGGTACTAATCACAAAATATCAAATTGAAACTAAGCTCACATGTGATCGTGATGTAATATAATATCACTAGATATGCAAGAGAGAATGGCTTATTAACAACCCATTATTTTAACTTTATTATTTTTTTTTCTTTATTCTTAAATATTGTCTTACTTTCAGCTGCTCTGAGCCTAAGGTAAAAGGGAAACCTTTGTTTTTTGGAATCCTGTTGACTTTTTCTTCCCATTACACTTTTGTTGGATGTTTAATTTACTTTCATTGCTTATGTTGTGATATTGGACAGGTTATATACTCTTTTAGGGTAGAGAATTTATCAGTTCATTAATTTAATAGTTGAGGTAATAACCAGTGTTTTGAAGGTGTTAGATGATTAAGAAAAAGAGTATAACTTTCTGCGTTAGCAGGTACACACCATGGAATTCGCTAGAAAGCAGAGTTGACAAAGCTAAATGAAGAAATACACAGGTGAGTCATGTTTTTATAAAATAATTTGCATGGTGCTGAAGAAAAAATCCTTACAACACAAACCTTTTGCTGTTTTCATTGACCTGTGTCCATCTACAAGAAGAACCAGCTTCTGAAGCTGCTCATTGTAAAAATCCAGCGTGGTGAAAAATCGCAACTCTGTCAGACAACGGTTTGCCACCCTCAGTTGCCCCAAACTCAAACTCAAAATATGCAGCATGGAAATAAATTCTTCTTCCATAAAAGTAATACAAAGACACATATGCAAGAATCACAAAAAGACTTAGGCAAAGAAGAAAACAAATATTAGAAAAATATTGCTGAGATATAAATGAACATGTACACCAAATATTTCACCACATGTGAGATAGATAATGTGACCAACTCCTCCGTGAAGTAATAACTTAAATACATTAAAGTAAGTGATGGTAAAAATAGGAGGTGGGTAATTAGCTAAAAATAGCTCAGGAAGGGAATAGAATAAAAAATAATCACAGAAATGTAGGTCAAACAGAAATGGACATGAATAAACTATAATACAGTTCATAGGACATAAAAAAGAAAATGCAAAATTAAATAGAAATAAGCCAAGCACTGAGGCACACACGTGAAATCCCAGCACTCAGGACGCTGAGGCAGAAGGATCATGTGACTTAGAGGCCAGCCTGGGCTACATAATGAGTTCAGGGCAAACCTGAACTACATAGTGAGACCCTATCTCAAAAATAAATAATGATTTAAAGAGATAAAAAAGATAGAGATTCATCCTCTATAATCAGAATCATTAGATGAAAAAATCATTTAAAGCCAATATTTAAAGACGTAACTCAAGAAAATTTTCCCTTAATTAAAAAAAAAGAATTATTTCTACATATTAACCTGTACCAGAAATACTCAAAATTATTAAATCAGAAATGCTTCGTAATAAAGGCACTATATTTTAAAAATTAAAAAAAAAATCTTTAGGGCAACCATGAGCCATAATCAACTCACATATCAAATGTGGAGGAAAAAAGAAAAAGAAACAAGCAAGGCTAGGTACAACTTCTCCATAGCAACGACCTACACAGAGGATGGCCAGGCAACATCTACCAATTTCTTGAACACAGAGAGTTACCTAAATATTTTACTTTTAGTTCAAATGTTATCAACTGTAACATCAGCTGACAAGTGGTCTTGAACATGCAGGAACTCAGGGAAGATTTTCCTATGTGAACTTGTTAAAGATTCCAGCTAAAGATCGGAGTCAAGATCTGACTCGGCGCATTCGGCTAAAGCACTGGTCAAATGCAGCATCTATATTTAAATGTGACTACAACAAATATGGTCACCAGGTGATGAGACGAGTTATATACACAGTACAAACTGGGAAAAGAGAAAGGTTAGTATTAGGGATAATTACATGAGCTGAAGTATAAACCTATTTAATGTATAAAGATAGATACTACTGAATAAAACTAAATGGGAGGATTTTGAACATGAGGAGTGATGGCTATAGTAGACTCCTGATAAAAACATCTAAATCTCTAACACTAATACTATAAAGGTAAGAAAAAATACTGTATTTCATACAGATCATGATTATAAACATATAAAACAACCTCTTGCCCCAAAAAAGCACAAGAAAATATTTTAAAAAGCTGTAAGAAGATTAACCTTAACCTGCATTTGTTAGATATATCTTTCAAAAGAAAATTACTTTCAATGTGATTTTATTTTCTTTAGTTTTATTTATATATTATTATTATTTTTTTTTGTGCGTACCAGGGGTCGACTTCAGGACCTCGCATGCCAGCAGGCGCCCCTGCCGCTGAGCAATATCACCGGCCCTTTTTTCGTATGTGGGTACTGAGAGTTGAACTCAGGACCTCACGCTTGCCAGGCAGGCACTTATGCCGCTGAGCTATCTCATCAGCCCTTCAATGTGATTTTAACTGAAAGCAAAATCCCAATGCCATTAAATCCAAGATATATAATACACCACCATGCTTGTAAACAAATACTTTTTAAATAATTAAAAAGTGTTGAAAATTTTTAAATTAGCTAAAAAAGTCTAGAAAAACTCAAAGAAAATGAAAATAAGGGTCACAATCTTAGTATGAGAGAAGTTTAAATTGTTATCAAAACTCCCTAAAAATACAAAAAAGAATCTCTTGATGGCTAAACTAGAAAACGCATGCACACAAAAATAAAAATAAAAGTAAGGAATAGAAATATTTACTCTCCAAATAGCACTACATTAACATTCTCAAACTCAAAATGCCGGAATAAACTGGAATGAATGAGTGAAAATACATTAACAGTAGATTTTACCACCTTGTTCAGGACATTCACATCAGGTAATTTGGGGAAATTCAGTGCGGTCAGGATATAGAAAAATACTAGAAAATGTTTATCTCTGAAGGCTTATGGCCAAAAATGTGTACCGTAAGCTTGAAGTAGCAAGAAGGGTAAGCCATTTTCAAAAAGCTTAGTTGGGGCCAGTGAGATAGCTCAGCAGCATAAGCGTCTGCCTGGCAAGCGCGAGGCCCTGAGTTCAACTCCTGGTACCCACATACAAAAAAAGGGCTGGTGATATCGCTCAGTGGCACAGGCGCCTGCTGGCAAGCGAGGTCCTGAGTTTGATCCCCAGTAACCACAAAAAAAAAAAAAGCTTAGTAGGCCGGGATTTCTAGGTAGCTAAAACCATGTTAAAAATCTAAAAAGTTTGACTCTCCAGTAAAACATACACACACAAAAAAAGAACAAAACAAAAACAAAAAACTAAAATACTGAAAGTAAAGTAAATTAACACAGAAAGCACAAACCTATAACAGATGTGCAAAATTCAAAAGAAAAAGAATCAGACCTCAGTGTCTGATCCCAGATGGACCTGCCCTGTGCGAAGAGAGACCCAAAGAGCCTGGGGGGAAAGGTAAAATGTCTACCCAAAGAAGACCAACTTAGTGAAAATAAATCTAAAAATGTTAAAAATGGCTTATGAGTAAAGTAGAACACAAAATATAGGGAGAAAATTTCAAGGTATATACAATTTAAAGGGGAAAGATATGCTTTACAGAAGAAAGAGAAAAAAATAGATAAAGAATAAAAGTGAGCCACTCTTTCTATCCTTTGACTGGTAGAAATGAAAGGGAAAAAAATGATGGCAAGTCTGATAAGGTGCTGCAAGGCAAAAGAAAACCACAAAAGCAGAGAACTCACAAGCCACTACCACTTAAACAAACAAAAATTAAACAAGCAAGTACAACAGTGCACCTAGAATTTACTTACTAAAACAAAAATAAAATGCCATTAAAACATCCAAATTACATTAAAACCAATCAGATAATCGGGAAATATTGCACACATATCATCTGAAGGTAATTCTCATTCCCTAAGATAATCACAAAGCAGGAGGAAACTGAAAATTATCCATCCAAACTGAACTAAAGATTGAGGATCAAAGGAATGGAATATAGAATCTAGAAAAACGCATCCATCTATTTGACCTTAGGCAAAGGGGCCAAAAACATACACTGGAGAAAGAATAGTGTCTTTAATAAATAGTGCTGGAAAAATTGGCTATGCACATGCAAAAAATTGAATCCAGACCCATATCTCTCACCAGGTACTAAATTTAAATCAAAATGGATCAAAGAACTAAATGATGAAATAGAAACACTTAACCTCCTGGAAGATGAAATAGGTAAAACTCTTAAATTTATAGGTGTAGGCAAGTCTGAACACAAACCCAGTTGAACAGGAAATAGTGTGAAGAATCAACAAATACTATCATATCAAATTAAAAAGCCTTTGCACAATAAAAGAAACAATAGGATGAAAAGATGACCTACAGAATGGTTAAAAAATTTTTCAGCTATGCCTCAGGCAGAGGACTAATGTCTATAGTATATAAAGAACTCAAAAATATTAGACCACCCAAATAAGAGACCCAATAAAAAATGAGCAACTGAAGTGGATAGACAGCTCTCCGAAGAAGTACGGAGGGCCAATAAATATATGAAGAAATATTCAATATCACTGGTCATTAGAGAAATGTGAATTAAAACAACACTGGAGATCTATCTTACTGTAGAAGAAATGACTATCCTCAAGAAATCAAATAACAAATGCTGGTGTGGCTGCAGTGACAAGGGAGTTCTTCTACATTACTGATAGGAATGTAAACTAGTACAACCACTAAGGAAATCAGTATGGAGATTCCTCAAAAAACTGAAAGTAGAAATTTTGTTTGACCTAGGTATTCCTCTTCTAGGTATCTTTCTGGAAGAGTAAAAGACATCATATTACAGTGCTACCTGCATACCCCTGTTAATAGCAGCATAACTCATAATAGCTTAATCTTAGAAGCAGCCCATATGTCCATCAACGTACGAATGGATAAAGAAAATGGAGTATTTACACATAGTGGAGTACTATTCTGCCATAAAGAAAGATAAACTTGAGTCATTTGTAAGAAAATGGATACACCTTGAGACAATAATGTTAACTGAAATCAATCAGACACACAAACTTAAATAATGCATGGTTTCTCTTACATGAGAAATCCGACATACAATGAAGAGCAAGATAAAAGACAGATAACGGGAAATCAGGAGACAGATCTTTCTCAAATGGGAAATGGATCAAGATGGGGAGAGATAGAGGGGAAGGAGAGGAGGGGAAAGGAATTAAAATGAGATATGTCCATGTACCAACTCCACACAAGTAGTGTAAACATTATGTATTACAAATATGTACTAGTAAAATTATTTTAAATGATGTTAAAAAAATAAAATGAACTAAAAAGCATCAATCAAATATTTGAAGCTATTTCAAATCAGCTTGAGTCTAAAAAAAAATTTTAAAAAAATGAACACAGAAGTGTAGAAATAAAAAAGTTGGTTAAACTTTTTTTTTTATGCAGGTACCGGGAGTCGACCTCAGGACCTCAAGCTTGCCAGCAAGTGCTTGCACCGCTGAGCGTTATCACCGGCACTTTTTTTCCTTTATGTGGGTTCCAGGAGTCGAACTCAGGACCTCATGCTTGCCAGGCAGGCACTTATGCCACTGAGCTACCTCACTGGCCCCACAAACTTTTTAAAGAAATGAAAAAAATATTTTTCAGTAAAATTTGCATGCATTCAAAGAAAAAAGATTTAAATAAAGATTCAAATAAAAATGTAATATAATGTAATGGGAAAGGTTTGAAAAACAATAAAGAGGGTGAAAAAATGATATCAATAAAAAAGTAAAATATTTAAGCCAGAGTAGTGGGCTAACATTCATATTTCTAAATATTCTAAAGAAAAAAAATTAGAGTGATGAGATGTGTTTAATATTTAAAACTAATTGAAGAAAGCTTTCAATAAATCAAAACAAAGATTGAATTTTTACTGAGTAATTGAAAGAAAAAACCTAGAATAAGAATATCTGAGACTACTCTGAGCAGAATTATTAGATTTTAAAGGTACAGACAAAATCCTCAAGAACTATAAACAAAATAATCAAAGAATTTACATTGTCAAAAGATTTAGACTGCTAGCAAACATTTTAAAACAAACATACACATAAGGCAAGAAGGAAAAAAAATTTTTAAAAATCAATGAAAAAAGTGTGAAATAAGAATATTATTGATCAGTGGAGTTATCATTTAAATGCCAAAGCCACAGATGGAAGTTTGAATTTGCAAGGACATTAAAAATTCTGCAGCCAAAAAAACAGACCTGAAGATCAATGGAACAGATTAGAAGATGCTGAAACAACCCCAGACATACTAAGCCACCTTATCTTTGACAAAGGTGCCAAACACATTCGCTGGAAGAAAGATAGCCTCTTTAATAAATGGTGCTGGAAAAACTGGCTCTACACATGCCGAAGATTAAAACTAGATCCATATCTTTCACCATGCACTAAACTAAATTCAAAATGGATCAGAGATCTAAATATTAAAACAGAAACATTAAATCTGCTGGAAGGTAGGATAGGTAAAACCCTTGGAGACATTGGTGTAGGCAAAGACTTTATGAATAAAAACTCAACCGCACGGGAACTATCCCAAAGAATCAATAACTGGGATCTCATCTTATTAAAAAGCTTTTGCACAGCAAGAGAAACCACCAACAGAGTGAAGAGACAACCCACAATGTGGGAAAAAATGTTTGCCAGCTGTTCCTCAGACAAAGGATTACTATCGAGAACATATAAAGAACTCAAAAAAAAAAAAAAAAATCAGACCTCCCAAATTTAAAGACCCACTCCAAAAATGGGCATCTGAGATGAATACACATTTCTCAGATGAAGAAATACTAATGGCAAATAAATATACAAAAAAATGTGCAACATCACTAGTCATTCGAGAGATGCAAATTAAAACAACACTGAGATACCATCTCACCCCAGAAAGAATGGCTACTATTAAGAAATCAACTAATAACAAATGCTGGAGGGGCTGTGGGGAAAAAGGAACCCTTCTTCACTGTTGGTGGGAGTGTCGACTGGTACAGCCACTGTGGAAGTCAGTGTGGAGATTCCTCAGAAAACTAGGGTTGGAGGTCCCATTTGACCCAGCTATTCCCCTTCTGGGCATCTTCCCAGAAGAATTAAAAACATCGTACCACAGCGATATATGTGCACCCATGTTTATAGCAGCACAATTTGTAATAGCCAGATCTTGGAAACAACCCAAATGCCCATCAACTGAGGAATGGATAAGAAAGATGTGGTATTTTTATACAATGGAGTACTATTCAGCCATAAAGAAGGATAAACTGGAGACTTTTATAGGTAAATGGATGCAACTCGAGAAAATACTCATAAGTGAAATAAACCAGAAGCACATGTGTAAGCATCGTATTATCTCTCTAGTATGAGAAACTGAAAGAGCAAATAAGATCCAAAATGTACAATAGATATGGTGAATCAAAAAGAAACTGGTCAAAAGGAAAGAGAGACTGGAATAGGGAAAAGAAAGAAGGGAAAGGGAAAAAAACAATTGTATATATATATATATATATATATATATATATATATAAGATGGTTAAGATAGATACACTACCATTTTTACTTAGTTCATTGAAGAGTAAGGTTTGTGCCAATAACGTTTGGACAATTGAATGCTAATGTGTGGTGTCCTGAATAACTAACTTAAAGATAGTAATACGTAATGTATTAACCATTGTTACCCTCCTATTATGTTGGTTTGAAAATTTGTTCTTCTTTTGATTTGTTTTGTTTTTTTTCTTCTCTTTAAAAAAAAAAAAAAAAAATTCTGCAGCCAATAGCCCTGCTTACAGAATCTTCTAAAGGAGGAGATGCATCCAACAAAGTAACGAGTGGTAAAATTTCAACAGAAAGACTGGTGTGAACATTTTAAAACATGTAAATTCATATCTAAGATTTAAAAAATGAGTAATAGTGGAAAACAAATGTGAATACTGAAAAGAAAGACTGGGTTATTACCTGTTTCTTTTTTTAAAAAATCTTGCTGATTTATGTCCTCTACTGAGTAACTACTTTGAAGACAGTGAGACACAGTGTAATAGCTATTGCTATCCTCTTTTAAAAAGTGAATATGTTGGGCCGGTGAGATGGCTCAGCGGCTTAAGCGCCTGCCCGGCAAGCGCGAGGGCCCGAGTTCGACTCCCGGAACCCACATACGAAAAAGGGGCCGGTGATATCGCTCAGCGGCACGGGCGCCTGCTGGCGCGCAAGGTCCTGAGGTCGACCCCCCGGTACCCACAAAAAAAAAAAAAGTGAATATGTTATATATTACAAAACTGCTGCATGTTTTGACAATGTAGAAATAACAAACAGCAACAAAATAAGGAAGAAAAAACCAAAATACAGAAAAATTTCATTGTAGTATAAGCAAGTTTAGCTTTAATGGACAGTAAGAAAAAGAAATCTTGTAAATCAAATTGAAAAAGACTAAGTAAGAAAAGCGGAGGTGATGACCACTTAATAAAGTAGAAACACAGTGGTTACCATCAAAAATACAGACCTTTCTAAATACCAGATTGGAACATTCTTAAATGAAGTAATATATGGATCCCGTGATGAAAGAAGCACAGCAAATATTTTTAAAAGGGCAATGATGATATAACTAATCAAATCTATCCTTCATTTCAATGAATGAGTGGATTCAAATTAACTACTAAAACTTAAAAAGCTTACTATCAGTTCACAGAACAAGACTTCATTCTGTGTTGCAAAAGAATGACTCCTAAATTAAAAGAAAACCAAAAGTACTAAAACCAAAGAATAAGACAGAGGTGTAAGTTGAGAATGGAACAAAGAGAGAATAATCCTGACCATTAAATGTGAAAAAGAACATGTTTTAATGCTAAAAGCCATATTCACAATGACAGTATATTTATGAATAGTAATTTATGAAGTAAGACAATGACTATCTTAATTAAAATGTAGGAAAGATGCAAGTAGACATATCAATAAACATAGTAGTAATAGGATATTTTTATGCATCACATTAGAATAGGACAGACCAGCTGAACAAAATGAAAATAAGCAGTGATCAAACAAGGCAATCAATAGGATAAAAATTATGGATATGTGCTAAACTTTACATCTTCATAAGAGCGAATACATCTGTTTCTAAAGCAGCACACCATGTTCTCAGGTACTGACTAGATAATGAAGAAAACACCAATTTTAATAAAGTAACTAGAAATACAAAGTTTGTTCAGAATGCAATAAAACTAGAAATTTATCAATCACTATGATACAAATTCAAAGTAACACAAACTCAGAATGGAATTTTCATGTGGAAAATTGAAATATTTTCTGCCAACTTTCTAGTAAAAGTAGAAATGCAAAGCAAAATTGTAAACTATTGTGAAAAAGAATGACAATAAAAACACTACACACCATAAGATATGGATGCATTTAGAGCTGTGATCAGAGGAAAATTTAAAGCATTAAATCCTTTCATCAATAAATGTGAAAGAATAAAAAAATAACAAATTAACTCAGAATACTAGAATAAAAGAAATCAGAAAAAAACAAGAAGGAACAATAGAAATAAAAGATTAAGGAGGAGAATACAGAAATAGAGCTAATGAATAAAGTAAAATTGAAATTCTTAGAAAAAAATTTTTAAAATAGACAAACAACTAGCTAATTTAACCAAGCAATAAAAGCAATAAAATTTAACCAAGCAATAATAAATTTTCAAACTAGGATATGAGAATAGGGAAATAAGCTGTGACATAAAGAGAATTTTAAGAATCATAAAACACTCCACCTAAAAACCTTATGCAATAATTTTGAAAATCTAGATGCAGTGATTCCTTAGAAAAATACACAATATGTGAATGATAAGTGACTGCTACGGTTAAGAATGATGCTATTCAATACAACATATATATATTGGGAAAGAAACTTAAGGCAGACTAACAATTTTAAATTTTTTTTTGAAATACAAGTTTATAAATCTGTATTAAGGAGGGATACCATCATAAACTCATACTCAATACACACATGTATTATAATCAACACCATCGTATAATGCAATCTGGGCTCTAAGTATCTATTTGACTTTATGTGTTGTATAGCGCAGTTACATTTGCTGTTCCTCTTTTGTACTATGAAATTAAGGACTACACTGCCCATGTGAGGAAGACCTACAGAAGAGTGACATGGATTCACCTTGCGAATATGCAAAGCGTCAATGACCACCTATGTAAAATTCCCCATAGACTGTTTATCAAGCCCAATGAGGCTTCCTGCTGTGGGTCCTCTGAAAGCCACCATGTCCTGGAAATGCGACGCCCACTGGGAACGAAGGACATTCAAACTGACTCTTTCCCCTCAGGGTAGATGTCCCATAAAAGGCCCCACGAGAGACCATGACTTTCACATCTGAGTATATGAATATATTTTCCTGTCATTTCCATGTTAGTCAGCCTTCAGCACTCCAATTACCATTTTTAAAAGCCACTGTATTATACTGAAGGTCATTAATATTTGATGGAAAGTTATTGGCCAAAATGTAGTGAATCTTTAAGTACGACTAATAATTATTAAACCATTACTAATATTTACTAAGCATTTATTGTATGCCAGACAGTCTAAAAGCTTCATTTGTATTATCTCATTCAATCTTCACAACAGCTTTATTAGAAAACGGAAAGAAATTGTCTTTGTTCATTTTATGTTTTTATATTGCTGACCAATTTTCATCTTAAAGGATGTCAGAGACAATGTGAGTTTAATTTGTGATTCTGCCTACTATCTTAATGGTAATTTTCCCCCCAACATCTCATATTAATCATAATTCAAAGACACCCCATGGAATTTGGAGAGTGGTTAGAGAGACTTAGGGTTATGTGGTGCGCACATCATTACAAGTCATGGAGCCACTGACACGTTTCGAAAAGGTGCCTATTTGGCAACATACGATCTGGCAATATGTGATCATAGCTTTTTTTCTCTTATTCTAGCGTTAAAATATCATGCTTTACAAAAGATATTAGCTCATCGTATAAAAGTGGAAAATATTTTCTTCTTGGCTCTAATTCTAACAATTGCAGAAGAGTGAAAGCTGCCAATTTATAATGCAGCTTGGAAGATTGGGTGATGAGGGAAATCGTCATGTGTAACACATGGAATAGGAAACACGTGAGATTGTTAAAAGTTGTAGTGTGACAACACTTTCTATTATGGCTCTTTCAGGTTTTAGCTCACACATAGGGTGACAGCACATGTAGGCTTACCTTATGTCAGTGAAAAACTGCAATAGATTTGTCTTGTATTTCATTACTAAAATTTTATTTCAATCTTCAATGTTTAATAAATCTCTATTTTGAAGGCTATATATCTATGTGTGTGTGTGCATATATATATATATATATATAACTGCGTATGTCTTTGTGTGTATAAACATTCTGTAAGAAGGCTAAAGGGAGCAGAAAAATGACATACATTTACCTTAAAATCACACAAACAGGGTAGACAAAAACGTCCCATTCCTGATTTTGTCTTAAAATCTTGTTCTGGAAATTCAAAAATTATAATAGTGCCTTAGAGAAGGCACTTAGGCTAACAAAGCCTCTGCGTAAGTTGATTTAAAAGGATGGGTGCAGAGTGGACTTCTTCCTTCTCAATATTCAAGTGACAGCTCTGGATAAAGTCTCAAAGGTTGGCAATAAAATGAAGTTGAAAGAGTGTGTGTTTTGTGCAAGTTGTTGAATCTTTCTAAGGCTCAGTTATTTCCTCTCTGTAACAGGGAAAGTGATACCTACCTTACCTGGCCTTGAGTAGTAGGAATTAAATGAACTAATGACTGCAATGTATTCAGCAGAGTGCTCGATGTAGGTCTGAGTGAAAGCAGGCCTCTATTTAAAAATCAGTAGCAAAACATTATGAGACCCTGTCTAAAGCACTAGTGAAGCTGGGAAAATACTCTGAAATCCTAATCACTTGGAAAGTTTGCCATTAGTCTGAAAATTTCCCAAGGAATGTGGTGACATTTTTGGTTCTGTTAAATTAATTATATCATAAGTATCTCTGAGTTACAAAGACAAGACATCTGTTCGTCTTTAGAGTACATCTGGAGATTCAATACCAGGGTATATTTTTTTCTCACATATGATGAACTTCAGACCATGCATGATTTCAACAGTCTCCCTTAGTTTTGCTGTTTCCTAACTACTCATTTCTGCAGATGCAGTTAGAGAAGACAGAACGTATATCTCACTTTAAAATCTTTCCTATGATTGCAGCTATTATGTAAAAATCAACGGTGAGACGTACTAAGACGCAAAGCCACTTTAGAAGAGATGAGGATGCTGTGAGTGATAATTTGCCTACTTGTCTCTCAGGGGCTACCAAGGCTGTTGGTCCTAACACCATATTACATTTTAAGAATCTAAGCCAGGGGTTGACAAATACTTTCTGTAAAGGGTAAGATAGTGAATATTTTAGGCTTTATTTTAATGACAACACTGCTGCATAGGTCCAAAAGCATTCATAGAGAATACATAAACAAACGGGTGTGGCTCGTTTCAATGAAAAGTTGACACTGCAATTTGAATTTTATTAATTTTCACCTGTCAATAAATAATACTTTCTCCTTGGATTTTTTTCCAACCCCTTAAAAATGTAAAAACCACTTAAGCTGTCACCATACAAAAATAAACAATGGATCAGAAATAGCCTGAGAGCTGTTTGTCAATACCTGAACTAGACAGAAACTTTGCCTTTACCTAGGACATAACACTTTATTAACACACTTCACCGCCTGATTTAGAAAGCAACACTTTTTTTTAAGGAAATTTGTGTTCTTCCCAAACAAGAGGATTTTAATTAATACCCTCAGTCCTGAGTGTGCCACCCTAAAGCTAGGATTACCCTCACCTCTGTTACAGAGATAGAGTGAACAAACCACCCACTTATTTAAACACTTTGCATTTCTTAGGCAAGACTAACCTCACACCAAAGCTAAAACTTACTTCACCATCCAAATGGGGAGACACCAGAACATTATATCTTATATTAAATAGTGATATCTTAGCCTGAATTTATTAGACTATTTAGACTATTCATTTTAATAGTAGAATTTAATTTCAACCCTCCAAGTGCCAATGGACTCACAAAGAAAATCTGCCAAGTTAGTCCGTTGGAGGTAGCTCTTTCTTCAATTTTTTCCTATTAACACAGAGTAAATAAAGTATGTGCCCAGGGCTCTAGGATCTAGACAGAACTGGCCCATAGCAAGTGCGAAATTTCTTTGAAGTTTCCTGTTTTATCTCATAAATTCATGCATACCTTGCATTTTATTCCATAATATGTTGATATTTGTTGTAATGTAAAAATGGCTAAATTATTTCATAGTTCACTTTCTTTCAGATTTATGCTGAAAGTTGAAAACCCCAGGAATTTGGCCTGTGTATTCTCTATGGATTCACAGATTCACTCTGACATATTTGTTTCTGTACAGCAGTTTGAAATGTTTAAACTTGGCCAGAGTTACCAATTCTCCCTGGTAGGGTACAAGGACATAAGCTAGACTTCCAGCATCTGCCTCCCAGCCCCTTCAAACACCCTCTCTTGTATTATAAGCGTACATGTATCACAAAATTCTTTTAAGGATTTCTTGATCAGCTGACACTATGAAAGTTTACCTTGGCATATTTGCCACTTGAACTTCATTTTCTATGTTCATATTAGCAATAAGCTGATTCTTTGTCTTCAAAAAAATTACTAATGAAGTTCTTTAACATTGTTATTAAGCCTACATACATAATGCAATGGATCTGAATAACTTTATCGTATCAATAACCCTAACCCCAGCTCATAATCTTGTGCATGTATATTGAATTAACCATATGCTATATTTTTTTGGAAATCTGAAATCAGTTATATAGATTGACATTATTGCCTATATTAGTGAATGTATTTTATGAAGTAGCTTAAATTAAAATCAGTTTTCATTATTCGTGTTCTGGTTGACATGCAGATGTCTCCCCCAAACCTCATGTTCTCATTGTTGGGGTTTTGGGGAGGAGATTGAATCATGGGGATGTGTTACCCATCAGTGGATGCGCCCACTGATCAGTTTAGATATAAATGTGATGTTGGGAGCTGAACCCTAGTTGAAGGAGGTGGGTCACTTGGGCCTTGGCCCAGCAGGCTATGTCCTTTCCTCCTCCTTTGATCATTCTATGCTTCCTGACTGCCTTGCTCTGAGCAAACCTCCTCTGCAATGCCCATCTGCCATGCCACCCTACCTTACAGGCAGCTGACTGTGGACTGAATTCAACCCTCTATAAACTCTGAGCCGAATATAAGCTTCTCCTCTTTTAACTTGTGGGTATTCAATATTTTCTCCCAGCAAGAAGGAAGTAACTAAGACAATTTGCCTCTTTATTTTCTTTAGAGAAATTCTGCATTCAAATCACAGAAATGTTCTTACAAAAATCAAGAACAATTCCATAACAGTGACTAGCTTTTAATTTTCAATTTTTTTGAGTGTTAAGATATTAAAGAATCTGATTTCCACCAGGAAAATTTAAAAAGCAATTTATTATAAGTGTTTTATATAAATGTTTTAGCATCCTAAATTGGTATGAAGATACGTATCATTTTTCTACTATGGTGGTCCTAACCGTATTCTAAGATTGTAATTTTGAATGATATCCAAAGCAAAGGAACAACAGGGGAAAAAGGATAGGATGATTCCTTACTAATAGTGATTGTCTTCCTGGATTATGTAGTCTAGGAAGTATGAACTGGATTGTTTTGATAGAAGAGGTAATGATCCTTTCTCAGTCTTCTACAGAAGGCATCTCTAGTTTGATGGATTGTTGGACACAAATACATTCACAAGAAAGGCAAGGTAACATTACTAAACAGGTTGCTATTCTCAGTGGTGTCAGTAGATCGAGGGATACTTATAAATCTTTGCATCATTCTGTTGGATCTAAATGTGAGTATGGCTTTAAAGTTTGTACCTTAGGTTGTTTACTTGCCTCACCATAAACAAATACTGATCCCGAGAAACCTGCCACCTAGAAATACTGGTACAGTGAGGGTGGGTAATGGGAGGATGGATATGCACAATATATATACATTGAACTCTCCAAAAAGTTTGAAACTAAGGTATAATGTAGGTGATGGGGGATGGGAAGGAGAGAAATAACTGAAGTATGTTATGTGCATCTATGAATCTGGCAAAATCAAGTCCAATAATCCATATAACCCTTTCAAAGTGACAACATAGAAATAAAAAATTGTAAAAAATAAAAATGAAAGCAGACTAAATATTTCAAACTATTTACCCTGTTTTGTCACAGAGTACTCCGTGGACACATAAAAGTATTTCCCATTTCCACAACCATCTATTATGGCTCAGAGAAATGGCTGGCTTGTCATTTTTAACATGATATTTTCTGTGTTGTCCCTTGACTTTGGTTTGTAAGCTTTTTCTTCTTGACCTTTGGAACCCTTTTTATTCACAAAGGAAATGCCTCCTTTTCTGCTACTTCTATGGTTCCTCCCATCATGGATGTTGTGTTCATTGTTCCACCCAATTCCTGCTCTCCATTTTGACTTTCAGAACTTATTGTCCCAGGTGCTGGGGAAGTTGACAACTGATTTCTTGCAGCAGAAAGTTCATTTCCAGAAATTTCCTTTGGACTGGGCAGTCGTCTTATTCAAAGTCTCAGTAATTCGCTTCCAAGATATCTCCTGTATGTAGTGACTGGTCAGTGTGGGAATTTTAGACTTTGGATCCCTTGCTCTAATGAAGGAAAACCTAGAGGGTATATCTCACTTCATACTTTGTATATGTTAAAGGCCTATAATGTGAATTAAATACAATTCATTTTATTCTTCTTGCTATCATGCTTTTGACTCTCCCACAGAAATAGATAAAAAGAACATTCACAGAAAATAGCCAGCATGCAAATTTCTATCTCTGTGTCTGCGGTCTAAGGAATCTCCATTACCATGTCCAAGTGCATAAATTTTATACTACAACTATGCACTAACTGGCTGCCAATGAGGACCTGGTAACTAATGAGGCAGAGCATGGATAGTCTCTATAATAGCTGTACCGTTGTCAAATCTTTCATCAGTCCTGAGATGGAAGGTCATAGTGGTGAAAGAAACGAAACAAACCCAGGTAAAAGAATCAAGACTTGGAGAGTGTCGTCCTGAGCTCAGTAGAGTTTGTTGGGCAATGAATGATTTGGTGAAGATTAATGAAGAGTGGAAGGTGATTAATTATCCCTTAAAGGTTAAATCTAAAAGTTGGAGGACATTCCTGGTAAGAGATAAAAGGACACATCTCCAGTAAACAGAAGGTGAGAACCAGGCTCACGTCTTAAGCAGAACTGTAACAGAGCTCCAAAGAAAAGTAATTTTGCCATATATGAAAATCCGATTTGCCAAAGTCAGGATGTTAACTGAGCAAGAGACGTGAGAAGAGGACACTGCATCTGTGTTAACACAGGCACGCACTTACGAATCTCCAGATTCCTCTGCATCCTCTGGGCCCTACAAAGACGGCCTACCTGTCCCTGGCTAAAGTTAGTATTCTCTCCACTCCCTTCCATTCTTTTTCCTTAGAAAATATCACATGAGGCTCAAAAAAGCCTCCGGATATACCTCTCCTCCCTTCCTAGTCACTAATAGGGAATTGGAAAACTTTAACTACTGGATTATATCTAGCCTGATATGTTTTTTAAATCGAACTTTTACAGGAATCTGTTCTCTGTCACGTACAAATGAGTGCAAACTGTTTCTGATTCTCTTTCTAAAAGGAATAGAAAAGAATGCATGTGCCAATTAAATAACAGTCGACATATATCAACTATTACATATATATATTATATATATTATATATCTCCACAAAGATGACACATAAGCACAGGAACTACATATGAAAATACTATCTTATTGACTTTAGGGTAATTTATTATCCTTCTTATGAATATTTCTGGCTTCTGCGGCAGTCAGTCCGTGCAATTAATAAAGATACAGAGACCACAACTCTGCATGTTTAAATCTTTAATGCTGACAATAATCTCTTCCACAATGATATATTACTTTTTATAATAATAGTATTACTTTTTACTACAATATTACTAATATTATTATTGCTGTAGGGCAAGACAATATTGGAAGCTTTCTCATGAACTTCACTACTATTATAGCTTTTATCCCACAGGCTCAGGAACTAATGTGGGTGCTCTTCCGAAAACCATGTATATTTCAACTAAACATTTAAGGACAAGAAAAATAATGATTTTTTTTTTCCATGAACCCTGTAGATTCACTGTGAGTCAAATGATCTCACATTATTTTTTCTAGTCCCAATCGACCTGTTATGGTACAGTGGGGTATGATAAGGCTTTGAGAATCTGGTTATTAATCACAGATCATATCTTATAAAAAAAAATCTTGAAAATATTTAGGTTTTCCTCTTTGACAAATGTATGGTTACTTGCTCAAATGGCCATAGATCCTTTTTAGTAGGAACTAGAAGAATCATTGTCACATACACTTACTATGATGTCACGGGGCCCTGAATGTCCAGCCTTTCAATCAATATATTCTAGGCCTGAAATAAGACAAGTTCCAAAAGAGACATAGAATTTTGATTTTTTAAAAAATTGGGTAGTTGCCCCCAGCTTTTTGGTGATTCATTACTGATTTTTCTATTTGTATATATTGTGAGACACCCTCTTTATGAGCCTGTTCATTTTAGTCCTATTAAACAATTCTGAGTTTTGCTGATCTGAACCCCTTCTCTGTTGCCTAACCTACCTTGGTGTTCATTACAATGAACACCACTCTTCAGGATGTTTATGCCCATGTGAATCTGGTTTCTATTTTACCTAGAAACAAGAGAACCACTGGAGTGTGCCTCAGTTTCCTTCATAACGTGACACTGAGCAAGTTTTTTTTTTAATTTCATAGCTATATATCATTTTACATGTTTGCAAAAACCAAATTTTATAATATTGATATTATTCCTTTGATTTACTCTAGACCAACCTTGCTCTTTTTACCTTCTACTGATATGCAAACTACATGTTAATTTTATTCTTGCCTTTAGATCTGACGCTGAGAATTTGAATGTTTTATAGTTTGTTTTTGTTTTTCAAAATGCCCATCTGTACCTATGCAGGTTTCTCGTAACAGGTGAAGCATGTCATCAAAATTAGGTGTTTATAACTAATAATTTATCAAAAAGAATGTCATCATTTTGGCCATTGTCCTAATTATAGTTATTTTCCTGACAGTTTATAGGAGCTTGAAAAAAATAAAAATTCCTTTTAGTAATTATCAGTCACTTTGAAATTGCATATAAATATTTCTATTTCATTGAGAGAAAGAGAGTTCTTATTTCTGTAACTCTTTTTAGCTTTCAAGAAATTAAAATGTATGGACAATAAGAACATTTTTATTTCATAAAGTACTTATGATAAGCAATATACCATACATGTTGATACAGATATTTACAATAAAAGGTAAAATACTCATCAATGGTATCTAGCATAAATATGATTTATACGGTTAACCTAAGTCCATATAATTTGTTAATTCTTTGTTTTCTTCGCTGAAGTTACAGTCATGGCCTCTTGAAGTCCAGCCAGTCCTTCAAAGATTGATCCCACCTTTCTAGTAACTGGAAACTCTGACATTCCACATCTTCCAATGACACAGTTTTTTAAAGATACATTTCAAAAGTAAACGCTGGTGTTGCAACAGAATTAGCTCATATTAGCTCACAAGAATCAACTGATAAATTGCCAGAAATTTAGTGAGTTGATTTTTCAACACAACCAGTATTAAAAATTAAACAATATAACCTGAAGTAAGCCATGTTAAAAACTCAAAATGTATCACTTTGTAAGTAGTTTGCCACATTTTATATTATCTGTCCTTTTATGTCTACTGCAGATGATATCTATATGTGGGAGTACTCTACAATGGATATCTAATGCCCTTATCTCCCATCTCCACTTTCATAAATGTCACATTGATAGATTAAAATAAACCATGCTATGACTATTTACACCACAGAAATTAGCAAGTTAGCTTTTAAGAGAAAGGTAGTTAGTAAACATTTTACAGCTCACTGAAGTGACTAGAACCCTCCTTCACAAAGTCCCAAATCAAGAACTAGAAAGCAATTTTATAATCAAGTTGTGAGAAGGAAAATAGGCATTGCCCAAATATATAGAGGACAAATCTAGTTATATTCACTGACGTATCAACAAGGAAAGAGGAAAGAAGCATCTGGGAAGATCATTCATTTAATCGTGAATGATAAAACTAGAAAGAACTTAGGGAATTTCTCTTTCAACATTTGATTTAACTCATGTGAAAGCAGAAGTTTTCCTGTTTGTTCACTGATTGACCCCCAAAAATCTTTAGTTTTAATCATGCCTATGATCCTTCTTCTCTAGCAAAGAGTTCATTTTGAAAATCATGTGTCTATTTTCCTCCTTTACCTATGATTATTTACCTACACTGTTTTTTTTTTTTTTTGTGGGTACCGGGGGGTCGACCTCAGGACCTCGCGCGCCAGCAGGTGCCCGTGCCGCTGAGCAATATCACTGGCCCCTTTTTCGTATATGGGTTCCGGGAGTTGAACTCGGGCCCTTGCACTTGCCGGGCAGGCGCTTAAGCCGCTGAGCCATCTCACCAGCCCCTACCTACACTGGTTTTGAAAACCTAAGTTGTTCTTAGAGTAAAAATTTGATCAAACAAATTTTATGTTTTACAATTATTATTTAATAAATGACTACTTAAATTTTTATTATTTACATAGCTTATATGGTTTAATTTTCTCAACTATTTCTTACAATTTTTCTCATACAATAGAAATTTAAATTATAAGAAAATATTGGTGGTCTGTTTTAAGAACAACATCTTAACATTTCAATTGTCTTTTATGTCCTATGTCATGTTAAACAACTTGGTGGGTATTCATCATTATACCCACATTAAGGAGTGAATTAAACTCATAGAGTTTATTTAAACTGTCCAAAATGATATATTTAGTGGTACAAATAAATTCCAAAACTATTACTGCCTCACTCTGAAATCTGATTCTTTTTTCCCTTCCTTCTTTCCTACTCTGCCCTTTTATTTCTTAAAAAACAAAGTGTAGGGAAAAAAAAAAAAAGCAAAAATATTGCCAGAGCTGTGTGAAATTTTCAGATCATAGTTGTGACTTTTGGCATTTTAGATCTCATCCAAGCAAAATTAAAATGTCAGTCATTTTCAAGGTCATACGTCATTGTAGATATTTGTCATTGTCATGAACTGTTTAACCTGGAAAAGGTCCAGAACTGAAACTTAAAGTTATCTTCCAAAAGATAGGTATCGGGTACTAAAATAAAGAAAAGAAGTGGAGGGCAGTGGAATACACAAGTTAATAAAATACAGAATTGTTAGCATTCTAGAAAAGTAATATAAACAAGCTGACAGAACACAAAGAAAAATGTTCACATCTATTTTATTCTATGTGAAATTTGGTTCAGCAGGGGAAAAAGGGGACTAGGGGCAATGCAGAGGGTTGGCAAATTTGAAACAAATTAAAGGCAATAACCTTAAATATAGTGATAATAGGTCTGTGGGATTCACCACTGTAGGACATCTTTAAATCAAATAACAATGTTGGACTATAGAGTGGATAATTTAATGACCAATAACCTTGCTGGTGTTTTGGCTGAGGAAGATACACAACATCTCATAAGACTGATCTGATCAGCCCAAGGGCAAGGAGAATTTAATTTTCACATGAACCAGATAAAGTATTCATCAGAGTAACTAGCGCTCCCTTTCCCATATTACTAAGACCTACTTTTACACTGAATTCCTACCTCAGGTATTAAACATTACTTTGTAATAGGCCCCATAGGAAGGTGATAGAATGGTGTCGGGGTAAAAGATAACTTTAATTTTCTTGTCCAATAGTGGGGGTAAATTGTATTGAACTAGTCTAATACCCTCTTCCAGTTAACAGAATTTACTAAATAACTGGCTCAAGGGCACAATTCAATTTGTGACCTTAACAAGGTGAAACGCACTAACCAATGTGATTGTTCTGTGTCCAAAAAAAGGTATGTAAATGTAAAGTCATATTAACGCAAGACAATGTATCATTTTCATAACTTAATAGCATATAAATTCTTACATTTTAGTCCATAAAGATCCACATATTTTTAGTCTGTTTGGTATATCATAACATAAAAAATGTTTGTATAATGAAATATGTAACTAGATAGCTCTTCAGGAGAAATACAGAATATCATGTTTTTGCTTTAATCATTCATATCAACATTTTCTTTCTTTTTTTTTTTTTGTTTTTGTCTTTTTGAGACAGTATTTCACTATACAGTTCAGGCTGGCCTTGAACTCACTTTGTAGCCCAGGCTGGTCTCAAACTCACAGCAATCCCTCTGTCTCAGCCTCCCGAGTGCTGGGATTACAGGCGTGCACCATCATGCCCGACTCAAAATTTATTTTATGTACATCTCTTGTCCATATGTGTAAGTCTACTCCTGTGTAATGAAGTTTTTTTCATGGAAATACTAGTTTATATATACATGCATTTTACAGAGAGGGAAATGCAAGTTTCTCCACCTTTTGATATTTGTTATACTGAATAGTAAGAATTTAAGGTAGTTATTTTCCATTTTGTTGATATTTAATAGTGAACGAGTCCGAATCCAATTTATCCAATTGTATAAATCCATTCCTTTTGTGTTATCTTACCACTCAAATCCTTTAAGTTTTATCTTTTGCAAAATCTTTCTCTTATGAATTTATAAGTATTCTTTAAATATTTACTATATCATTCCTCACTTAACCTTTTAGGCATTATGGTTAATTTATGTATATCTAAGCTCTCTTAATATGGTGTATCCAAAGAATTAAATCTCCCACTACTAAGATATTAAAGATTTCAAAATAATCATCATTTGGCTAATGTGAGTCTTTCTACTTTGCCATCAATTATCTGGCGGAAGTGAGATGCAAGCGCCCTACCACCAAACATCCAGAAAATGAAAGATGAAATTAATCATAATGGGAGAGAATAAACAGTAATTTTATTAGTTTTTTAACCTGTCCACATGTTTACTTAACATGGATTTGCTGAATATTTGTTGGATGTCAGTTATTTTTAGGTCTAGGGAAAAATTTTTTTTCATTTAAGTATATTAAATACATTCTCATCAGTTCTTAATCACAGAATGTATGACCAAGAAAATTTATACATTTTATGATTTCTACTTCATGTGGATTACTCATTGTGTCTGCTAAGAATCCACTGAGATGCTGAAAATAATCCAAATAAACAAGATGAATAACCCAAATAAAATAACAAAATAAATAAATAAAAGATTTATTTTCTCACAGAGAGGTTATCACATAAATTGAGGGTTGAGCAGCAGATATATTGAGTATTGAGTTATAAAGCTTCTTTTTTTTTTTCTATTCTCATACATGGCTTCCATTTTCAGTTGGTTTTCTTCTCATATTATAGCTGCATAGTACGGCTCCAGCTCTCGTATCTGTGACCCAGCTAGTAAGCAAGAGAAAAGCGAAGAAAGCTGTGAAGTAACAATCACTTGATTTTAAGAAAGTCGGCTTCCTTTACGGAATATTCCTGCACTATTACTTCCTGGGTGCCATTTTAGTATCAGTGGCCTACTTATTAGCAATGGAACATAAGGAAAACAGTTGTAATTGTTGATGTTGCTGCTTTTACAGTTTATACTTTTTCTTAATCTGAGCAAGCTGGTAGTAAAAAGATGAGAATGGAAATTATGTGGCCAACTGGCCTCGACCAAAGTTATCAAATTTTCTGGAATCCTGTCTCCTAATTACCCTCTTCTCCAAAACAAAAGAAAGAATGATCGAGTATATCCTGCCCCAAACTTTGATGCCAATGACAAGGCAGTCATGCAGGAAAGTTTCACTGCCTGAGGTTCGAGCAGTAGAACTTCAGACGGCAGCCACCTTGGTGTACCACGGCACACGGTGCCCTCATATATCACGTCTCAGTTCTCTTTATCCTTTTTCCCATTACTCACACAACATAAAACACTGAATCTAAGTTATTTTTCCTTTTCTCTTTTTTCTAATAGACACAAAGCTTAGAACATATTAATTTCCTGCCTCCCTTCTTCAGTCTTAAATTTCAGTCTTTTTAGTTACTAAATCCAGATTCACATATTAAAGCATCCTTTCAAATTACTCGCGATTCAAACATCTCTTGTTAGCAGGGCATGGTAGCACATGTCTGTAATCCACAGCACACTGCAAAGCTGAGGCAAGAGGATCCCAAGTACAAGCTTAATGTGGACAACTTAGAGACTCAGCCAGACCCTGTCTCAAAATTAAAAATGAGAAAAGTCTGAGGATATAGCTCAATGCAAAGGCCCTGGGTTCAATCTTGTAACTTTTTAAGCACTATTGAATAAAAAATAATCAATAAGCTGCATTCTGGTGATAGCATCGCCGACCTAGTCCATCAGATCTTGCCACCATGGTTCTTCAAAGCTCATCTTCACCCCAGGCCTATTCTCATGTGGCTCCTCTTTCTCTCTTTGCCAAATCCTCCAGAGCCAAGTTTTACTTCCACTGCTGCACAAAGAAAAGAAAGATGTCATTGGGTCCTAGAGTAGCATCTTTTCTGCAGTCAAAGGAAGTCCTTTGGTTTCTGGACACTTATCTTCAGCATACATCAACGAATTCTGGTGTACTGCCATCTTTTTTATGGCATATATATATATATTATATATATATATATATATATATAATATATATATATATATATATTGTCTATATCTCTCAGTGGCCCTCTGGAAACGTATTAGGCTCTCAAAAATATGTTGCCTAATTTTAACTTGGTATTTTTTTCTTCTACATGTTACTTTAGTGATTACAAAAACAAGTCCTCCTTCTCAATGTGCCTGCCTCTCAATTTCTAACCAAAATTGTATCTGATCCCAAATTCCCAATCTGATGTTCCAGAGAGCTAGAATGTGTCTCCCATTGAGGTCAAAGCATCCAAACTGACTATTAGCATAAGACCTGGGATGGAACTGAATTATCAGCTCCTTTTTAACTGAATGATTTCCACTGAGTTTTATTTTCTGTTTGCTTGTTAATAGAAATGCCCATCGGCAGTGGCCCCAGATCAGAAGTATGGAATCTAAAAGTTCATCTTTAATTTTAAAATCAAACTCCCTTTAGATTCCTAGTATTGCCAAAACTCATTTGAAAAGCAGAAAATGTCATTTTTCCTTCCACCTTCAAAAGCAGCTGAACAAAATTTAAATACATCTGGTTATAACAAACAAACTAGAAAGTGCACCACAACTGGGACAAGCTTGTGCCCAGATCCAATTTTTATGACTGAGTTAGAAAGCCCTTGAAAAATGGGGCTCGTGGTGCAATCCCTGCTGAGGCATTAGCTGTAGCCTCTTTGGCAAGAAAGACTGCAGTAATAAGCATGAGTGACATTTTCCCAAAGCATGTTAAATACCCCAATAGAAACCTACAAGAAATTACACTTAAATGTTCTTCAAAGCAGCTTGAGTTGGTTTGACACCTCCTCTTTGCATGTGAATTCCCTGTGTGACAAATCACATGATATAATTTGTGGGCCAGATTAGATGCTTTTATGAGCATTAATGGCATAGCTTTTGGAGGTAAGTCAATATGGCAATCAGAATTCAATTTTCTTTATTTTCTTGTTTGTATAGCGTTTTCCTGATACACTGTTACCTGATATCTGAGATCATTTGAAGGACTGGGCCTCCTTGTTGGCAATACTTTTCATGTGACTCCAACCTTGTATTGGCTAATCAAAGATAATCAGTGCCATTTTTCAGTTGAGTGCTTGATCAAGGTTCATGTTTATTTTGAGGATGGGATATTGTCGCTGAGGTAATGGGGTGGGTTGAGTTTGCCTTCTTGAACTTAGAAGCGATTCTCTATTAGTCAAACCATGTATCCAAGAATGCTAGATAAACCAACAGAATGACAGTTTGTTCACAGAAAAGATATTCATGTATTTGGTCACAAATAATTTCTACCACATTTGTATTGATCTGGAAAAGTTGTTACAGGTAGACTGTGAACTTGACATTCTACCTATTCAATATGGTAATTTAATAAATCTAAATCAAGTCTGAGGAAATAATCGTGGAGTCAGTTTCTTTGCAGTAAACTCTGAGCTCCTCTGTTTACCAGCACAATGACCTTGGGCAAGTTATTTCAGTTGTTTTGTTTTAGTTGCTTCATCTGTAAAATGGGCTTATAATAATACCTGCATGATGTGTTTCCCTATTTCCTAATAAAACTCCTTTCCTGCAGACCAGTAATGTATACGTTTAAAAATTCCAAATGTACAAATGTAGAGTATAATTATTTTAGTAAGTAAGGTATTTTTCTGATTATACTCTTTTTCCTGCTTTTTTCTCAAATAATCCTTTGCAGCTAAATCTTGATAGCTCTTTTACTCTTCTTTTCTTCTTTTTAAATGTCTCCTTACTAGCCTGTTATCATTCTTCTTTTCAGCCAACATCATATATTTTATCCATGTATTACTGTAGATATTTATCTAAATGTCTATTTTTTATCTTTTTTATTTTTTATTTTTTGATATCTGCTTCACTATTAGTCTGTCCTTCAATAAAGACTGTGAAGAAGTTTTCAAGGGTCACTCAAATGTAATCAGGATATCATTTCTTATCTACAACCATATTTGAGAAAGATATCAGAAGCCCATCTTTCTTCGGTAAATGTTGTGGTTCATAGCTGGATGCCCCCAAAGCCCCATGCACTCATAGTTGGAGCTTTTGGGAGGTTACTGCACCATGGGTGTATGATACTCACCACTGGATTAGTCCACTGATGTGCCGATAGCTGGGTTTGATATTGGGAGGCAGAGCCTTGTAGGAAGAGGTGGGTCACTGTCAGTGTAATATGGAGATATATTTATATCTGGAGATGTATGTATATAGGTGATGGTGGATTAACTGTGTCAACTTCAGTAAGAAGTGCCTAACTAAATTGGCTCATCATAGTTCTGGATGTGGAAGATCCACCCTAGGGAGGATTATTGCCAGAATGGTATAAAAAGGTAACGAGAAGGAAGAATAGTTTCTGATTCTTCGGAGGAGCTCCAGTCTTTGCCTTTACCCTGGACATCGTCTCCTGGCTTCCAGTGCAGACTCTTCAGCTTTCCATCACAGACCCTTCAGCCTTCCATAGCTGACCCTTCAGCCTTCCATAGCTGACCCTTCAGCCTTCCATAGCAGACCCTTTGGCCTCCTGATATGGATTTCCACAGTACAGTATAGTAAATTCCAAACGTTCCACTGGAACCTTCGGATCTCCAGCGTGCAGACAGACCTTTTGCACTCTTCCACATTCTGTGGGTGACCATTGTAAGCCAATCTTGTAAATTCATATATATATATATATATATATATATATATATATATATATATATATGAAAATATATATCTTGAATATATATACATTAAATATGAATATATATATCTTGCAATAACTGTGTTTCTCAAGTAAGCACGGATTCATACGTTATATATCCCCCCTCCTCCTTTGATTGCTCCCTGCTTCTTGTCTGGCCTTCTATGAGCTCTTCTCCTCTGCCATACCATCCTGCCTTGGAACCAGCCAACTATGGACTGAAAGCTCTATAAACTGTGAGCTAAAATAATAAGCCTCTTCTCTTTCAAGCTGTGGGTGTTGGGTATTACATCTAAGCAACGAAAAAGTAACTAAAACAGTAAAGAATATTCAAAATGGCCTAGGGGCAAATATCTTAGGGATTCCGTATTAAAATTAGGTTCTGTCTCATATAAAAAGCTAGGGTCTACATTTTTGTTGCCTTTTCAATACTTGCCTTTTTTAATTTTACATCATCAATTTGACATCAAGAACTGGTATAGTGGTTCCATCATCGTCATTTTAATGACTAGCTGGATACTGTTGACCTAAATCATTCTCAGTGATCCATTTGTGAGATCAACCCATATTTCAGTTCTTTTCCACCGTGTGTTGGACAGAATTCCCTTAGATCATGTTATTCTGCCCCTTTTGCCCCCAAGACACTTCCATACTTGGTTGTTTTGCTCCGTCTTGGTCTTTGATTGGACATTTCTTTGTACTTCTGTGCCTATTCATTGCATCGGGTCAATGATTTTTGATTTCTCATTGAAGAGGCTGCTTTCACTCCTAATAAGTGCTCCATTTTTCTGAAATATTTTTACTTCCTTCACTCGGTGCTTTTTGTTGTGTGGCCATTTCTCTCCATGGCTAAAATTACTGTCCCTGTCCTAGATATAATATCATTTAGTACATATCTATGAATATCTTCAACACTCAAAATGTTCTTGGTGAAAAAATAAATGCCACAAATTCTCATTTGCTGGACAATCTATCGAAGTAACCTGTTTATTAAGTTGCACTTTGCACTTCTCCAGAAAATTGTATTTAGAATTCTTAGGGAACATCTCATTGAAATAGCAGTGTATGCATTGAAATCCATAAAGAGAAGGTATTATTTTCAGAATTATTTTATGATGCATATATATTAATTCTCAGGAAAGTATTACTCCATGTTGTCTGAATGACATTCAGTTTTAATATGAATATTGCAGAACTCCTATGTGAACAAGCTCTATTCAGATCCCTGTGGTATATATTTGTAACATATCTTGAACTTTGTGTGTCAAGTCTTTATATTACATCAAAATATATATTTAGAAAATAACAGATATGTAGAACCTCATGAATAAAAGAAATCATTGAAATCTTAAAAATATACATTACATTATCAAATTTTATGTCATATAGTCCATTATCAAAAACCTATATTAACATATTCTAAAAATCCTCACATAATTGTTCAATTTTAGGAGAAAAACTTAAAAAAGAGTGGGAATAGTTTAGTTAATGAACACTACAATGCACGTATTTTATTTCTGGCTCTGTTAGGTTGTTCAGGTGACTTTGATTGAGTCATGCATACTCTTTGCCTTTCAGTGTCCTATTATCTCTTCATTTCTGGTATTCTCCTACAGCGCTCTTCATTTCAAAGGGGAGATGGATTCTCATTTCCCTTTTCCATTAAAATTGACTTGAAATGCCTAAAAGAATGAAATCATGAGTGCATGCATCCATAAAACTTACGTAGGGCTGGTGAGATGGCTCAGTGGCATACGCGCCTGCCTGGCAAGTGCGAGGGCCTGAGTTTGACTCCCAGATCCCACATATGAAAAAAGGGGCCGGTGACATCACTCAGTGGTACCGGCGCCTACTGGCGTGCGAGTTCCTGAGGTCGACCCCGGTACCCACAAAAATAAATAAATAAATAAAACTTATGTAGAGCTAAAAGCTTTGGAGTATACCACAATGATAGTGTCTTATGAACAAAATATGAACAACAAAAGGACATGTGAGTAACAAATAGAATGATATGAAATGAAGTTGTACTAAGAGTAGATTTAGGGAATGAGAGCAACAAGAAAATTTTATCCCGACTATAGAAAGGATGTATTTCTTACTCAGAATTTAGAATAGAAGAAGGAGAGGAAGAATGTCTGCATATATTCAGATCAAGAAATAAAGGGAGGTAAGATTTTGGAGTACAGTTCCCTATTTAAAAGTTCAATTGGCAGTGAGTCACCCTACGCAGTCACAATGAGCCTTTGTGCTTACCCAGAGGCCTTTGTAGGAGGATCTCACAGGCAAAAGAGCTGGAAAGAATGCCTGTTCTCGTTTCAGATGGGCGACAACTAAATCAGCAAAGAGGAGACACAATAGAGGTAGGTTTTTGAATACTTCATTATTGCAGCACTGTAACTTTTTTTTACATACCGTTAAAAGCACAATTTTGAAGTACACAATTCAAGGAGTTTTAAAAAAAGATCACATCCATACAGTCTCATCCCTATCAAGATAGAGAATGTTTCCCTCATCCCAGAAAGTTCTCATGACTCTGATCAATCTATACCCCTCTTCTCAAGAAGCAAGCACTGCTTGAATCGCTCCTTTCATCATAGATTGGTGTAGTTTGATCTAGAACTCAGTATAAATTAAATCATACAAAATATACATTCATGTATCTGAATTTTTCTTTCAGTATGATACAGTAAATCTCACTTTTAAAAAAAATTGTTGAAAAAAAATAGGGAGCCCCCAGATACCCTAAAAATCTTTTCCTTTATTAAAATCTCATATTAGTGTAGTGCACTTGTAACAATGAATGAACAAATACTGATTTTTTAATTAAAGCCTTTTTTAAATTCAAATTTTCTTAGTTTTTGCCTAATGTCCTTTTGCTATTTTAGGATTATACCCAGGCTACTGCATTACATTTAGTCATTGTTATTAGCATTCTTAGGCCAGTCTTTTTTTTTTTTTTTTTTTTTTGTGGGTACCGGGGGGACGACCTCAGGACCTCACGCGCCAACAGGCACCCGTGCCGCTGAGCGATGTCACCGGCCCCTTTTTCGTATGTGGGTTCCGGGAGTCGAACTCGGGCCTTCGCTCTTGCAAGGCAGGCGCTTAAGCCGCTGAGCCGTCTCACCGGCCCGGCCAGTCTTGATTGTGACAATTTCTCAGATTTCCTTTGTTCTGATGATCTGATGGTTTGGTAGACCATTAATAAAATATTTTGTAGAATGTTCTTCAGTTAGGTTTTGTTTGATGTTTTTGTTTGTTTGCTTTTGTTTTTATTCTTTTGATAACTGGATGAGGGTTATGGGTTTTGGACAGGAAGAGCACAGAGGTAAACTCATTTTCATCATATCATATCAAAAGTACGAACTATCAAAGGATTATTATTGTCATGTTGACCTCGATCACTATCTGAAATAGTGTTTTCCAGGTTTCTCTACCATAAATTTCTTTCTTTCTCTCCTCAGAATAGTAACTTGTAATTTATCCATTTTCTTGTATGTATTGCAAGTTTTTATTTTGTGTTGAAAAACAGTATCTATTATGCGATTATACTACATATTATTTAGCCATTCTACCACAAGAACATTTATGTGGTTTCCAATGTGGAGATACAAAGACACATCTGCTCTGAACATTCTTACATAGGTTTTTTTGTGTATACATGTTTTCATTTCTCTTAGGTAAATATCTAGAAGAGAAATAATCGCAACATAAGTTTATCATATAGCTAACATTATGAAAAAATGCCTAAACCTAACATTTTTGCAAAATCCTTGCAGTATTTAACACTCTTGTCAGCAATGAGGTTCCCAAATGCTCACCATTTTAATCTTCATATTTTAAGTTTCAATTTTAGCCATTCTAGTGTATATATAGTGTTATCTATTTTTTATTTTTTATATTAATATCATTGAGAATCTTTTCCCAAACTTAGTGACAATTTGTATATTTTTCATACTAACTATTCACTTACCACAGACCAATTTTTCTCTTTTTCATTGCACCGCACTGACATCCTTGTCAAAAATAATTGAATTGGCTAGGAATGGATCAATTTCTTTACTTTTTGTTCCATTCCAATGAGTTGAGTATCAAATCAGTACCACACTTTCATGATTGATGTTGTCTCATGATTAATTTTTAAACTGGATAACATATATTCTTCTATTTGTTCTTTTTTTCAAGATTGTTTTCACGTATCATTTGTTTATATTTCTGTATACATTTTAGGATGTTCTCTCATTTCTATAACATGTGTGTTAGGATTTTGAAATTTTATTGAATCTCTTGATCAATTTGGTAAGTAACTGTATATGAAAACAACAAGTATTCAAAACCATGACAAGATATAGTTCTCCATTATTTTAGGCAGTCTACATTCTTTCAGTGACAATTTGTAGTACTTTAAATATACAATGTACACACTTTGGGTAAAAATGCCCTAAGTCTTCACCTTTTTGTGGATTTAAAATAAATTATTTCTGAGTTTTTCTTGATAAAATATAAAAATATGATTGACTTTTAAAATACAAACTTTTCCTTCTGAAACCCTGAAAGATTGGTGAACTCCTTAGTATTCTCAACATGAATAATCCCATAATTTCTACTTAAAGATAGTTTCATCTTTTCCTTGTGTGTAGTTCCTCCCTCCCTCATTTTATTCATTTTAACCTCCACTAAAATGACGAACAGAGGTATGTTCAGGGTTATCTTTATCTTTTTCCAAATATGAGGGAAAGGGTATATATATATATATATATATATATATATATATATATATTTTTTTTTTTACCATTAAACCTGATGGTAGCTCTAAGTTATTTATAATTGCTGTTGGACAGATCGTGGAATGTTATTCTGTCTCCAGTAATGTAGCCAGTAAATGAAAATTTCAAGAAATCTAATTGTTTTTGAGAACCAAAGAAACATATTACTTACTTCTTAGTGATGGCATGTGCTATTTTGCTTGTATTTTAAGAATAGGGTCTTAATTTGCATTACCTAGAAAGCAGAATCTGGATTAAAGGATTCTGTGCAAGTAATTTAATTAGGAGGTGACCCAGGAAGTAAGGGGAGAGGATTGGCAATTGTTAGGGAGAGTGAGAAAGCCACTGTAAATGTGCATTTTTAAGATGATCACTATAGAACATGGGCTGTGGTTACTGGTACCACATACAGAGCACCTCCAAACTTCCAACCCCTACAGGATGGGTAGTGGATAACTACCCACTAGTGAAGGTTATTCTGGAAGAAGTAGCTTTGTATTTCCAGACCAAACACACACCAAGCTGGGTCCCATATCATAGGGAAAATTGGAAGCAGAGAGCACCCAAAGGCTTAAATATTCATAGCAGGATTCAAATCTAATCTGGCACAGTTACAGCAGAAATCAGGTGGGACTACAGAGGAAAGAGTATATCTAATTCTAGAATAGCACAAAACTTTGAATCAGAAGCGTAGAAAAAAATTATTTGCAAAAACAAATAGATAAAAGCTAGCATTAGATTATCTTAAATTAATCTAATTAGAAAAGGTTTATAAGAAACAGAGAGTAGAATAAGAAGAGAAAGCTGCTTGGGAAAGGAGACTAGGGATAAAGACGGCACCTTGAGTTCTTAGCAAACTCATCCTAGACAAGACCAGATGGATTTGGACAATCAAGTTCTGAAAAAGCAAAAGGATGCTTACCTGGTGAGAAACTGAAAAGGTATTTCTGTGAAGAGTCAAATATATATATATATATGTGTCAGGCATATGGATAAGAAACTGAAGAATTTAGATGCAAATAGTTAGGACCTTATTCATATGGATTTGAACATCTCAATTTGTAAAGGAAATAGTCAGGAAATTAAATCAAAAGTCATTGGAAGAGAGAAAGGAAGATAGAAACAGGAAGGTACTATGGGAGTCTTTTCCAGAATAAAGCAAAATAGGAGTGTGCAGTAACAGAGTGATACTAAAATTTAGGGATTGCAGCCAAATAAACAATAGGCCTCATATGTGTTTTCAATCAATTACAAATGACTCTGATTTAAGTACATTGATTTGAGAAAGCATTTAGATATATCATACAATTTTACATTGTGCAATAAATACAAAAGTATTCTATAAGTACATCATAAAAATAGTAAAATCCTTATGAATATTAAGGTACTTATAATAAACAATATATGGTCTATATAACATTATTAAGAACTAAAAATACATATATTTTGTCTTATTCTAAATTTAAATGTGGTTTAGTTTAGTGATAAAGAAGCTAACATAAATTATTTTTAAAAGTAGGCACATACCAATAATTTACAGAATAAAATTTAATAGTGTTCATCCTTAAACCAAACTACTAAATAGTGTTTAGTATTGATAAAATGTAAAAAGTATAAGTGGATGTGATTTTCATTTTTTCATGTGACTAGCTACTTTAAATGACAATTTTAAATTTAAATTTTTATACTAGAAGTGGTCCATTTTCTCGTTAGATTACCACTAATCATTGACTATATGAACCAGTCCTTTGACTATAATTAGATATTAACTGAATATTGAGTGTGAATTCTAAAGCTGACAGTGTGAACACACATTTCATTTCTCATGGTTTGAGTCAAAGCCACTTGTCAATACACTTTGCAACTTCATGGATTTTGAATAAATTCTCAGATAAATATTTCAAGTAGAAAACACTCATATAATGAAGCATAACTTTCCGACTCTAAACATAAATACAATTTTAATAAGAAAAAAATGGTATCCTTGGATAAGTTAGCTGATCTTTCGTCCAGTTCTCCAGAGAGTTGTAAAAACGTAAAAAATGAGCAGTTCTCAATTTAACCCTTATGGAGGGTAAAACCATTGTAACATTTCACTGCCCTCTACAGGATGCAAATACAAATTGTTGGGGTGGAATTTTCCTTCTTGTGCATAATTTTAAAATGGAACTCTCAAACTAATACACAGAATTTCAAACAACACAGTCACAGCAAAAGAAGATATCAAAATTGAGTTTTCTGTAAAATTAATGAATTTGTAAAGAAGTATAGTACACAGCAAGATTCTCCCAAACTGAAAATAAACAGCAATAAAAATGCCACAGTATAATAAGGTAGCAATAAAACATGAGCGACTTTACAAATGTTCAAATAAGAAAAATAAGGCAGAGGGAAAAATTAGTGGAAAAAAGGAGGGAAATGTTATTGAAAATGAGTAGTTGTCATGGTTTGATTTCATTTTTCTCCCTTTTTGTTTCTTTAATTTCCCTTGATTGCTACAGTGCAAAGTCTGCAAAATGATGGATTAATTAGAAGAAAATGCAACAATTTTTTCTTACAATGAGAAACAGAGCTTTATCCTTGTAAGTGTCCATCTATAGTCTTCACGCTGAACTATAGTGGATTTTGAAAGTCATTTACATAATAGCTAAAAAAATTGTACTGAGCAAAACACATGGCTTTCCAAACGCAAAAGATAATTATATTGGAAGACTGATACTCCATTGCCATCTCCATTTCCAAGATACATTTATTCCTCCTGTATGCAGCATAGAACAGCCAAACAGATTAATACATGATGTGTAGGTGTGCACCGTTACAGTGACAAAGTACAGGGAGTAAGGGATGATAGGGGCTACGACAGGGCAGGAGCCAGGAAGGAAAGAAATACTGCATTTTATTCCTGGCATATATATACCACCTGAATGGTATTTTTCATTATCTTCTGCACTGGGAACATTCTATTATTCCACTGGGAAGTCATAGCAGAAGAGATATAATTATCAGCAGAGTAATGGGGATGCTCTTGCTAATGGCCAGCTATTCAAATATCTCAATATAATCGTCTTGCCCAATCTCTCCCCATTGCATACTCTTCTGGAGAAACTCATCATTTTTTCCACTTATTCCAGCATAATGAATTCATTTTGCATTTTCTTTGTGAGAAATTAAGAGGAATCGCAATATAATGTGTTGACATTTGAAATTCTGCACAGAAAAGTTTAGGCTGGCAATTTAGTTTAATGGCAAGCTAACAGGAAAGGCTGTTTATTAAATTAGTTTCCTGTGTACAGAATGTGTATTTTTTGTAAATCTTTGCTTTTGTACCTGGGTTAGGATTTTTTTCCTAGTCATTATAAGCTTTAATTCTCTCAAAAGAAAAGAATAATGTGTCTCAAAATGAAACACTGTATTCTCTGAGATATTTTTTTACTGTCAAAATTGAGGACAATGAAGATGAGTCTTGAGTGAGAGTCCCTAGGAAAAACTGCAAAAATAATATAACTGAGAACTTAGCTTTAACAAAAGTCACCAAAATGCATGTTTCTTTTTCTGTGATATGAAACCACTAGGTTAGTAACTTACACAGGAAAGAGTACTTCTTACTAAAGCTCTCCTTTTGCTTATTTGTGCAAATCTGTGTTGGAGTAACCTTTTCCAAATTTTCTGCCACTTATATTTCTTTGTAGAATTCCCATTCATTTGTTCCCATAATACTTGTAAACTGCTAATAAAACGGCTTTTTCTCCTTCTCTAGAGAATGCTAGTTATCTGGGCAGGTGAAAACATTAACAAGTTAAAAAAACCTGCTATTGCAATCATTGACTTGGAAGATGGTCTAGCTTTCCTCTTGGCCTGAACTAAAAATTCAGCTGAGTGTCATCATTTTTTAAATTTATTTATAATTTTGGTTTCTCATAGAAAAGAAGCCATGTTATATTTAAGTTTCCATGTTGATTTATTTCATTTAGCATTACAATCTCAAGGTGCATCCATTTTGCTCCAAATTACTCTAATTTCTTATTTTACAGCAGAGTAATACTCTATTGTATAAATAATATATTTTTTTTATTAATTCATCTATTGATAGACATTTAGGCCAGTTTTTTTATATGAGGGTACCAGGAGTTGAACTCAGGACCTCGCGCTTGCCAGGCAGGCGCTTATGCTGCTGAGCTATATCACCTGCCACATTTAGGCCAATTCTAAGATTTAACTATTATGAATTGTACTGCTATAAAAATGGTATGCATGTATCACTGTTATGGCTTGTATCTAGATATCCCCACAGAGCCTTATGCCTCAAAGGTGGGGCTTTTCAGAGTTAGCTGGATCTAGGGTGTACGAGTCCTGAGCGTGTGTGGTAACTAAATTAGTCCACTGATTGGTTTACAATAGTTCTAGGGTGTGGATAATGGGAAGACCCACCTAGGGTGTGGGTGGTACCAAACAATGTTTATAGCCTGAATGAAATAAAAGGAAATGGGAGGCTCACTGCTTGCTGCCTCCTGTCTGAAGTGCCATGGACTGTTTCTACCTCTGCCATTGTGTCCTGCCTTGGAGCAGACAACTATGGACTGAAAGCTCTACAAACAATAAATCCTTTTTCCTTTAACATATGGATGTTGTGTATTTTGTCCCAGCAAGGAGGAAGTAATTAAGACAAGCACTATAATATTATGTCTTTAACTCTTTCAAAAAATATGTACCTAGAAGAGAAATAGCTCGATCAAATAAAATTTCTATTTTCTGTTTTTGAGGAATCTCCATACTGACTTTCATAGTGGTTGTACTAGTTTACATTTCCCCAAATAATGTAGAAGAGTTCCTTTTCCCTTACAGTTCTCCAGCATTTGTTATTAGTTGATTTCTTAATGATACCCATTCTTTCTAGAGCAAGATGGAATCTTAGTGCTACTTTAATTTGCATTTCTGTAATGGCCAGTAATGTAGAATATTTTTTCATGTATTTAATGGCTGTCTTAACTGTTAATGTCCTTAACTGTGCCTATTTATTCATCAGTTTTACTTATTTTATCTTCCAGCCGATTGTTTCTTTTTTCAAATTTAGATCTTTGATGCATGGCGATTTTAATTTAGTATATGGTGGGAGCATCATGTGTGAAAGGATATAAGAGAAGGGCAGGTCTAGGTGTGAAATCAGTGTGATCAGTTGATAGGAAGCAAGAAAATAAAAGAATAAAGGTACCACATTTTGACTACCTCCCTACTATAACTCATTGTCTTGCCTTTATTTTGCTTCTTCTAAAATATTTTCATTTCCAAACAAATACTGTGCTAAGATAACAGTCTAATGTTTTAGGCAGAAGACACATATTTTGGAATGTTATTTAGAAGTGTCCATCCTCCTCACCCTCTCCAGTCTTTTCTGACTAACACCAGATCAGGACTGCTACATCTCTCCCTGAGTTCATGTGGGGCTGCTGGGAAGTGCCGGTGGGAATGGTAGCCTGACCTTGATTTCAGCAAGATCATTGGAAATCATGCTTGGAAACCAGCGAGCACCTAGCAGAGTTACTCTGGATTCTGAGAAAGCCAAAGTCCTGATGCACTTTCTTCACCCAAAACCATCTAATCCACTCCTACTTATCTTGTGGTTGGTACCCGTATTCCTTTCACTTCTCACCTTACTATTGCTACTACCGCTGTGACTAGGCACTTTTAGACAAAACTTAGCCTAGGATTTTGCATTTTAATTACAGTTCTCTCCCAATCCTTTTACATTAGCCCTCCTTGAAAGCCATCCTTCTTTACTCTTCACTCTTTATATGACCATCAATATTAAAATCTACTACTATAATGCAAATATTAAATCATTCTACCACCATAATAACTAAAACACAGGGATTTGTCACTTTAATGGTGTTCTTTTTGCCTAGAACCTGGAGTTTTCTTTGAGAAAGATGATTATGGGTTTCAAAATAAAGACATTACATAAAAGGATAGTATGTCAATTTGTGCTTAGAGGTATTCCACAAGCTAAAGAGTGGTGGAAAAGAAGTAAAAAAAAGCTGCTACTGTTTGTGTCTAGATGTCCCTGCAAAGCCTCATACACTCATACAGAGGTGGGGCTTTTCTGAGCTGGCTGAATCTAGGGTGTGTGTTACTGGGATTAAGGGTGTATAGTGTTAAATTAGTCCCCCGATTGGAATTAACATATTTCTGTGTGTGGATAATGGGAGCCCCACCCCGAGTGTGTATAGCACCATTCAACAGGCTTACAGCCTGGATACAATATAAAGGGAGAAAGGGAAGGCAGAAATGCTGCTGTTTCTTGCTGCTTTGCTGTCTCACTCCTGTTTTGCCATAACTGTTTTTCCTCTGTGATGCCCCTCTGCTGTGCCACCCTGCCTTGGGCCCTAAAAACCTCTACAAACTGTGAGCTAAATAAGCCTCTCCTCCTCCTAACTTGTGGATGTCAGGTAATTTGTCCCAGCAATGAAAAAAGTAACTAAGATAGAAGCCCACCACAACTCTCCCAAGGTGTGACCATTACATTCTTCTGTATGTGTTCCACTGATAACTGATTATGTTATATTGTTGTTCCCAAGCTCCAGTTCATAGCCTAATTTGACTACTCAAAGAGAAAGTACAAGAAACAAGATGTGAGTAATTGTGAAGTGCATCTGTTTAGGCACTTGTTCATCCAAAAAGAAGCTCTGGTTTGCAAATTGAAAGGCAGTCTAGGGCCAGTGAGATGGCTCAGCGGTGTAAGCGCCTGCCTGGCAAGCGCGAGGGCCTAAGTTCGACTCCCAGAACCCATATACGAAAAAAAGGGCAGGTGATATTGTTCAGCGGCATGGGCGCCTGCTGGCGTGTGAGGTCCTGAGGTTGACCCCTGGTACCCACAAAAAACAAACAAAAAAGGCAGTCTACTATCACATCAAGAACACTTGATCAGGGCCAGTGAGATAGCTCAGTGGCATAAGCGCCTGCCTGGCAAGTGTGAGGTCTTGAGTTCAACTCCCGGTACCCACATACGAAAAAAGGCCAGTGATATTGCTCAGCGGCACTGGCGCTCGCTGGTGCATGAGGTCCTGAGTTTGACCCCCAGTACCCACAAAAAAAAATAAAGAAAGAAAGAACACTTGATCACAAGTCTTCTATAAACTGAGGGCATTGCATTGATTTTCTGCAATGTCACTTCCAACTTGTAGCAATTCTATTATTTAAACTTAAATATCTTTCTAAGAAGCAGACTACCAATGCACAGTAAAGGAGACGTGACGTAAGTGCTTAGGTGGTGGTTCAGTGAAGAGATAGGGCGAATGGGATTTATGGAATCCCGTGCTTTAAGTATCATGAGAGATAGAAAATATCTGAAAGTCTTTGTAATACTTTCTTCCTTTGGAAGTCTCCTCTTTAGAGACAGGGTCAAGCATAACCTTTTATAAAACAAGTACAGTAAAGTGGCAAACAATATAGCTCTATGAAGAAATAAATAGAACTTGAGAGAATGATATAAAGAAAGAAATCATACAGAAACAGTTGTGATGTGACACATTTTTAGAATCATCAGTGGTATTAAACTGAAGATAAAGAGGGAGTGGGTCAATTTAGGCTGGAATGAGGATGGACGCTCTGTGAAAGTTTACAGGCAGGATTGCTAATGCTGCCTTCAGTGGCAATTCATACAGGAACAAAAACCCAGGGCACAACTGGGATCCTAGAAGGACTCCAGTATAAATTGGAAGAATTGATGTAAACAGATACCAACATCTCCTAAAAAAACAATTCACCAGGAATAGAGTTCTACCAAGACATGCAAAACTGTAGATTTTCTTATTCCAAAGAATACTATGAAGTTGTTTTTTGGTATGCCATGAAATTTACTTCTTTTATATAAATTTACAGATATAGGTCTTTGATCAGAACAATTAGAGAGGAATATAGAGATTGGTCTTTATATAGTTCCTTATAACTTTCCGGTTTACAATTTCACTATACTAATTTTATTATGTATCCAATGTTACTAACATTTTTCTTATTCTTTTTTTTTTTTTTTGTGGGTACTGGGGGGTCGACCTGAGGACTTTGCGCGCCAACAGGCACCCGTGCCGGTGAGCGATATCACCGGCCCCTTTTTCGTATGTGGGATCCGGGAGTCGAACTCAGGCCCTCGCGCTTGCAAGGCAGGCGCTTACACCGCTGAGCCATCTCACCAGCCCCCTCTTATTCTTAAAACATTTGTTAATAGTATTTAAATATGTGCATAAATATATAAAACCATGTTTGGTTCTACAGAAGAAAACAAGAAGAAAGAGGCACAAGAATTTCTGTGCTGTATGGCAAATGTCTACAAACATTTTTGCTTATATGCAACCAAAAGATTTTGAAACTTTAATCTCTAACGTTTTTTTTTTTCCTAAGTTGATGTCTAAAATTTTTTTTCTTTCTTTCTTTTTTTTTTTTTTTGGTGGGCTCGGGGTTCGAACTCAAGATCTCGTGCGCCAGCAGGCGCCTGTGCTGCTGAGCGATATCACCGGCCCGACATCTAAAATTTTTAACATAAGCTTACATTTCTGGTATGAGTGACAAAATAAATCTATTATAAATATTTATATTTACTTATAAAAGTGTTTATTCTATGTATATAACAGAATATAAATACTATGATTTGAAAATTAGCCCCATTATTAAAAGACATGACTTGAATATCCTTAATAATTGATATTTTTTAGGTTTTTTTGTCTCCATGAACCTGTATTACCATTCTACCTCCCCACAGAATTTTACCTTTTAATGTATTTTTATGCTTGAAAGTCTTATTGATTATGGTACCAAATTGCTTTGGAAAACTATGTGAAATATAATTTAATATTTTATTTATCTGACTCTGAAAGTATTAAAAATTTCTTCTCAATTGAGTTATGATTTAATTATCACTAGTACATGATGGATCAAAATAATATAAATAAGTGAAAATTTTTCATAAATAATAGTAAACATAAAATGCAAATGGTTTTTGGATGTGCATATCTTAATGTAGCCATTGCCTCTCATTAGTTCATAAATTCATGGACGAATATTATCATCATTCGTATAAGGCATTTATTGTCATAAATTTCCCTTTTTATCTTTTCAAAGAGGTATGAGTAACATATAACCTAATGGGAAATGTGGTATTTACATGTACAGAAAATCAAGCATCAATGTTAAAACAGTCTAATATCATATTTTAATTGGAACAATTTCTACTTAATTTTAAAATTTAAATAAAAGTATTCATATCTATGAACCTCAAAAATCTCACTCAGGATATTAATTGCGATGGATAAATTGACTAATAGATGGTAAATGGGTGGGCAGAAGGATTGGCAGATGGAAGATAATGCCAGCGAACCATGAGGAGGATCATTTCATGGTGGGAGCATGGTTGAAAAACAATAGTTGGCAAAGGAGATATTTTGGCGGTAATATCATTTTTAGAAGAAAATGTATTTCAAAAAATACATTTCTAGATCTTCAACTATGTAATAGTATAGTATACTATACGTTCCCTGAAATTCATTGTACCCAGTTATCCTCAAGACTAAATTATGATTTTGTAATCAATGTCTTTATTTCCTCATTTCAGGACACATCTCCCTTTGCAGAACTTCAACCATGTGCCACGTGTTCTAAATCTATTATACAATTTAATCCTTCCAGATGATCTGCCAATTATCATCATCTTATCCAGCATGCAGTTATAAAAAATTGAGGATCAAGGAAGTAATCACAGTTTCATTATAAAGAAAAGGCAAGCTTCAATGCAACCCAAGCTGCTTAACTCCAACACTAAACTCCCCAAGTTCTCTACCACTTTGAACAAGAAAGAGTTTGTATACTATAGTTTTTGAGGAACCTACGCCTTTAACATTCTAAGTCACAAAGATAGTTGTTGAGGTGACATTGTTAGTTACCCTGGAATTAGCGACAAAAAAGCGAAGACAGTACTTGACTTGAATCACAAATGTTACCCCCTTTTCTGAAGTTTTTCCTCAAATTGGCCATCAAATTTTGAATCACATATTGTTTTTCTAACTTTAAGAAATTAGAATATGATTAAAATGTCCCCTGTCCAATTGTGGTGGTCAATAATGTCAGCCTGTCATATCTGTGTGTTCCACATTTACAACTTCAAACAACTGTGTATAGGAAATAGTTGAAAAAAAAAAAAAAGGACCCTAACTATATTTAATATGTAGACTGTTTTTCTTACCATTGTCCCATAAATAATATAATATAAAATTATTTAATGACATTTACATTTATTAGGTATTATAAGCAATCCAAACATGATTGAAAGTATATATGGAGGATATACTCATGTTATATGCCAGCGACATACAACTTTATATAAGAGAAATAAGCAACTGTTGATTTTCATATTTAAGAAGGTCCTGGGCCAGTGAGATGGCTCAGCGGCTTAAACACCTGCCCCGCAAGCGCGAGAGCCCGAGTTCGACTCCCGGAACCCACATACGAAAAAGGGGCCGGTGATATCGCTCAGCAGCACGGGCGCCTCCTGGCACGTGAGGTCCTGAGGTCGACCCCCCGGTACCCACAAAAAAAAAAAAAAGATTGACGTAGGACCTTCTTTTTTTTTTTTTTTTTTTGTGGGTACCGGGGGGTCGACCTCAGGACCTCGTGGCACTGAGCGATATCACCGGCCCCTTTTTCGATGTGGGTTCCGGGAGTCGAACTCGGGCCCTCGCGCTTGCCAGGCAGGCGCTTAAGCCGCTGAGCCATCTCACCGGCCCTCTACCTCAATCTTTGAGGATACTGAAATATGACTGTAAAATGTTTTTGGTAAAGTAGAATTTCAAGATTTACTACCATGAAATTCTCATAGCTGTTGATTTCTTACAAAAATAATTTGCTGCTAAAAAATCCTGCCAATTGTGTGTGTGTGTGTGAGGGGTATGTACGCATGTAAGCATGCTGTTGCACTTTGGAGGTGAGTTGGAAAAGAAAACATTTAATTTTTGTCCTCTCACGTTAAAAAATTATATATTTTTTTTGCCTTGAGAGATTCTCATAACAGCAGTCAGATCTGTGCTCTGCTGTGTTCAGAAAGAACGACACACTAATTTTCACTTCAAAGCCTGACAGTTTGTAAATTTGTCTTATGCTATTAATTTTGGAAGTCATCTTCCAATGTCTTTCTGCAAGATATTAACAACCAACTGTGTTTGGTTTATGAAAACAGAAAAACACTTTAAAAAATAGAAAACAAAGGAAAAGAAAGTGGAAATACAAATGGTTTAAAATCAAAACCCTTAATTGTACTTCATCATATGATATAAAAATAAAAGAACAACAGTGCTCAGTTTGGAGAAAAATAGAAAAATAATAACACAGATTTCAAAACTTTCTTTTAGACAAACACTTCAGTATACAGCTGGCAGATAGAAAGTGGAATTGTTCCAAATACATCACACACACACACACACACACACACACACATACACACACACACACACATCGGATGCCTAATGTTTTGTTCTAGAATTCAAAACAACATGAAGTTTCACTGGTTATTTTTAACAGATTCTATCTTAAATTTTGGCAGAGTTATTTTATAAACTCAGTTACTTTATGTCATTTTCTAAATATACATGTAAATACAGTTTTAAAAAGAAAGAATAAAAACCCAAATCTTAGCATACAAAAATTTCCTTGCTGTTATTATTTTCACAGTTACAATCTTCGCAGTTTCCTCCTTATGCCATCTTAAACATGTCATTACTTAGCTAAAAGCAGTATTGGGCTTCTACACCGGCCAAGTAGGACATTACTCACATATGCAAATCACAGTCGCTCCAAGCTTCTGTTCATTTCTTGCACAGCCTTTTCAGAATCTGAATCCGAAGAGCTATCTCCTTTTCCCTCGCTACCTTTGACTCGCTCCTTTAATCCACCATACTTTGAAGCTTGTTTTGTGTGGAATATGTAGTGTAAAAACTCAATCAGCTCTAGGAGGTACACACTTCTAAGAAGTAGGTTAGCGATGTTAAGTAAATTACTCTTAGTCACATCATTTACACACTGTGGTGGATTTAAACACATAAATTTTAGAATGCAGAAGTTACACTCTGTATTTTAAGACACTGCTTCTCAAATTAATGATTAGCTGATGGTAAGATCTCTGAACTACAAGTCTGAATGTTAGCTTCAGCTCTGTTGCTATATTTATTTTTGGTAAAAGTCTAATATTTTGAGGCTCCAGCACCTTTTATAAATAGTGCCCAATGATATTGGACTATCCCCTATTTCTAATTATTGCTGTATTTACCATACCTAATGTGATGATAACAATTTACATGTACTATGGAGTGTTCTCTTCAAATTCATACGTTGAGATTCAATATGGTTGTGTTAGGAAATGAGAAACTTTGGGATTAAATTATGTACCATCCTCAGGAAAAGGTTCAGTGCCCTTGTGCAAGACACCCAGAGAAATCTCGTGTCCCTTATGCCAGGTAAGGACACAGTGAGAGGACTGTCACCGATGAACCAAGAGGAAGTGTCTGCCCCCATTAGACACTGAATCTCCTTGACCCTTGACTCTGAAGCCTCCAGAATTATGAGAAATAAATATTATTTAAACTATAAGGTCAATGATTTTTTATTACAACAGTTTAAATGGACTAAGATGACTTATATTTATTAAAACTGAGGTAATACTACAAAGAGTTTTGTGAACAGTATCTCATTTAATCTTTACAACATTACTTAGGAGAAGGATTGATTTTATAGACGGGAATCTAATGTTATGTGATTTACCTGTGTGGCATAACTCTGAGTATTAGAACCAGGGTTCAAATTGTAGTGCGTCTGACCAGAATAGCTAGGTTCTTATTCCAGTCTGCCCCCTGCAAGGTTTTATAATTTTTAAATCAGTGGAATTTCAGAAAGGAAAAAAGATTTGGTCTATCCTGGAAAGCCCATAGTGGAATCGCAATTGAATGGTGTCTCCATGATAAGTTATTGCATTAGCTAGGGTAAGAGAAGCAAAGGAAACCAGCTTGAAGCATGGCTTATTCTCAGGAACAAGGCTAATGTGTATAAGAGCAAATTTCAAGATGGTACACAATGGAGATGAAAATGATAAGCCAACCTTAAGGTATAAAGTGTAGTCCTTTTTCTTTCCTTTCATCTTCGCTTCCCTTATGCAAAGTACTTGCAGCAAAAAAGACATGGTGTCCTTCTTTGTACCTAAGGTTATGACACATTGGAAATTATAGCAGAACTTTCTGCAATATTTCTAGATTCAAGAGGTAATGGAAATGCAAAGGCAAGAAAGAATGCTGAATGGGAAGCAATTCTGGGAAATCATGGAGCCTAATCTTAGAGAATGCTGTCTTCATGATCCATAAGGCTTCATCATAGAGAGAAAACTAAAAATGAAAAATGTCGGATAAGTGAGTGGGATATATAGCTTTAAAAAAGAAAGAAAACTACTGACAGCTTAGAAAACTCTGTCTGCTACAAGGTCTGAAAAAATAAAGTACATCCTTCCTCCTCCCCCTCACCTCCTACCCCCCTTCCCCTCTTTCCCTTGCTTCTCCTTCTCCTTATACTCTTTCTCTTCCTCCTCACTGATATCCAAAGCAGGCACTTTTATTCATTCTAACTTCTGGACTTCTGTCTGCTTATTTTCCCAACCACAGATCACCATCCATCTTCCTCATCTTCCATATGACCTTCTTGCTACTCTGAGTTTCCTGATTTGCAAGCTTCTGTCTTCTCTAATCAGAGAGTTTAAAAGCATGCATGTAGAGCTGAGAAGCAGAGACTTAAGGTGAAAAGGAAAATTACACAATCCTACAGGGCAGCCAACTTTTCACTTCCAACTTTATGCCTCCCACATGATCTGATAAGCACTGATGTGAAGCCACCATGCTTCTGAAATGCTGTTGCAATATTTGCTTAAATACAAACACACTCCAAACAAACGACAAAAAACTACCAGTGGCAGAATATCTTGATCAATTGAAATTTAAACATTACATTTGATTGTGAAAGTCAGTCATTAAATACTAAGCACAGAGGACTGCAAACATATTCAGTAGAAGGAGAAGGAAAAGGAAGGAGTTGAGGATGAAATGCACACTTAGATACCACACATTTCAGGTGGAGAGGTACCCAAGGGAACGATAGCAGTCAACTCAACTCACCATGATCAAGTAACACGTGTTAAGATTAGAGAAGTTCTATAAAGTCTTCTGCAGAAGACAGACCATGTTCTCATCCCACTGTATTAATAACCAACCCTCTTATTTCAGAAAGGAAATAGAATTTTTCTAAGCTACACTCCTGTTTTCCTGTGACCCAGCTTTTTTGTTCTGTACTCACCTGTATTCCCCTCTCTGCATCTCTCGCCCTCTCTTACCCCCATTCTGTTCTAAAGATCACTTCACTTTACATCCTAGATTCGAAGCTCATAAGTAGCTTGCCTTATGAATCTTTTTCCTGATACATTTTTTCAAATGAAATCATTTCTTTAGCTTATTGTTTTCCCTTTCTGCCTTTTAACCTTCTACTATCCAACACAGAAACCCCCAATCACATGTGGATATTGCACATTTGCAATGTGGCTAGTATGGACGGAGATGAAGTGAAGTGTAAAACACAAAACAGAAATCAAAAGGTAACACAGAGAAAAGTAAAATATTTTATTGATAATGGGAAGCTGCTCAAGAGATGGAAGGAGGGGAAGAGAGAGGAGAGAAAGAGGATGAAAAAGGCATTAAGATGTGTCATGTATGTGCGCCAACTTCACAAAACTCCACTCTTTTTACAAGGAGTGTAAAAATTACGTACTGCAAACATGTGCTAATAAAAAAATTTAAATATTTTAATAAATTAGGGTGATAAAATGTTATTAAAATTAATTTTGCCCATTTATTTTGCTTTTTCATGTACTTACTAGTGTACTTAAAATTATACATGTGCTTTTTTCATTTTCTTAGTCTTTTGGGTTGGTTCTTGTTTACTTTTGGTGGAGAATATGCTTCAACAGCTTCCTGAGCAAACTTGGCTAATTTTCAATTCCTTGTATGTCTAAGAATGCAGTGTGTGTTGGGCATTAGTTCTAGTCTTCACTTTTCTAACTATCTAAAAAGTTTCTCCAGGAAAAAGTCTCATTTCCTTAACTTTAAAATAGTGAGCATTCCAAGGACTTCTAAATTCTAATCTTCAGGCAATGACTCTCCACATGTTCATGCAATTCACTACTATGCTATTCAACTTCTAACTTGATATGTTCACTTGCAGGATATAGTCGACATTTTAAATATAAGTAGAATGCTTAATACAAATGTGAGATTACATGTATAAACACATAAACACTTGTTTGTTCCTGAGTCTTGCAATGAGAGATTGGTCACTGACCTAACTCTATTTTGTCCCTCTCTTACTCCTTTTAACTCCTTAACGTTTATTTTTTTTCTCCCTGTCTAAGACGCACTCTTCTACAACTGCCTTGGCTTCCAGGAACAAGTTTGATTAATAAACACCTATATGACAAGGGGCTGAAACAACCCCAAGCAATGGCAACCTGGAAGAACAGATTATCCCATGTTGAAATTGCCCCTCCAAGCAGAAGCAATTAACCCATTAAGAGAAACAATCTTCCCTCACCTGCCCCCAACAGAAATGATCATCTCTTGGGGCCATTTTATCTCAATCCACAGGACTTCTCCAGAGCCACTTCATAGTAACAATCCTGAGATGACCAGCAGACCAGGGCTTGACCAGGAAGATTATCCACACAACCAGCGTACAAGCCTTTGTTCTCCTGTTGCATAAAACCTCCAGGTTTCTGTCAGGCCCTAAAAACCATCTTACCTGAAAACTCTGGTAACACTTTTTTATAGTAAATGATGATGTACTGTTTATTTATAGTTTTGCAAGCTTCTTTTTTCTCTACTTAGAAAGTTTAAAGGTATGTAGGCAGTACTGGCTTCCGTTCCTTCTGTCCATTAAGTTCTTAACAAATTGCATTCTTTGTTAAAAAAAAAGAAGAAGCAAAGAAAGAAAGAAAAGACGAAAGAAAGAAAGAAAGAAAGAAAGAAAGAAAGAAAGAAAGAGAAAAGTATGCAGGTGGGGCAGGAAAGGAGAGCCTTAGCTGAAAAGGGAAACTGAAATCCTACAGAGCTGCCAAGTTGGTATGATCAACTTGCGTTTCTGTGAAATATTTTCAGAGAAGGAAAAGCCTTGACATGAGGGTAAGCAGAAAAGTCTAAGACATCAAGATTATTTTATTATGTATTTGATAATAGCTAAGAGTCCACAGAACCACTATCATTGGCAATTATTATTAAAACCACCAGACATCATTTGAGAGATGTAGAGGAAAATTTTAACCTATCTCCATATCACTATAGAAACCCTTCACAATATGATTGGAAGTCCTTTATTTCTGAGCTCCTTTCAGTTCATCCATAACCCCCCCATGAAAATAATTTGAAAGATAATTTTGAATATGAGAATTTATTTATTATTCAAGTAAAATTTGGAGAAACAAATGATTCAACTTTAAGAATTTGGGTAGGTGAGAGGAAAAAGAAAGAAGAAAAGGAAATCTTTTCGTAGGCCATGAGTGCTGTTAGTCATAGCTTCTACGCACATCAAAGATAAGAAAGTAGTTAATAAAGGATATGTTATGGAAATAAGAATGGACATTTGCTCAATTCACATAAATGTCAGTTTTCCTAGATGGTGCTGTCCGTTAAAAAAGTAGAATTTGGAAATTTAAAATGCTATATTATAAATCCTGTGAAACAGCTCTATTTTTATATAAAATTCAACCAGCCACTTTTATGCAGAAGTTGAACTTTTCTGAAGCTAATCTAAAGGAATCACGGATCTCAATGAATTACTAAAGCGTTAGTACCTCTATTGTTAAAATAGGTAAAATGCCTTCAAACTATAGAACTTGCTGTTTGAATCTAATTCTAAGCTCCTTTAAAAATGTTCTTTCTTTCCTTTAAGCTGAAACTTGAATGGAGGTGGGTGGAGAAAGACATGCCAAGAATTAAGATTCTGATTTTGCAAATTCCTTTAAGAACTGTGATTTGGTTCTTCAGAAAAATCAGCACAAATGAGGTAATTTCTTTGAAATAAAAGTATTACGGCTGCAATTTGCATTCCATTAATCTGGTTTTAAAAGTTACCTTTCTCCCCTCTTTCTAAACTGTCATATCATACTATCTTGTTAGAAAAAAAATGTTATTTCATATTAGGTATTCCAGAACTTTAGGATTAAAAGGAAATGTAGAGCTCGTTTAGTCAAACACTCACTTCCTAAACATGAATCTAGAGTTCAGAGAGTTTATATTTGTTACAAAGACAGAGCTTACAAAACAACAGTACGAAGTCTAATATAGGGCAACATTAGAAATGACCTCAGGGACCATAAAGGTGGCATTAATGAATCCACTAGAATGGGTATAAGACAATCATGAGTGTTGGAAGTAATGGATACTCGATGCCCATACCTGTGAACTGAGCAATGAAAAAAAAAAAAAAAAGAAAAAGAAAAAGAAATGCCTGTAAATAAATGACGATCCAACTGCAAGGCTTGTAATCAGTCCTAATACACATATTGACTGTATTTTTTTAATTTGGCATTTATTTTTAAAAACAATCAGAAGATGTTTTGTGTTAAATCATTCTCAAATTGTTGCTCTGTATTTCTTTGTATGGCAAATCATTTTGGCTTTGAGGAAAAAAAAACACCTCTATTCTTGGTCTAAATTAAGAAGCCAAAGTACATTAGTGAAATTCGTAGAGCAAATTTTTCCTCTAATTAGAGATTTCATTATTATTTAAAAGTAAATGACAATTGAATTTCAGTTTAAGAGAATTTTTTACAATAAAAGATGTATCGTCATTAATTCCCTTCAAAATACTCCCCTCACTTCAAACACACTTACCTCATTATTCTTGCCACTTTCTGAAGCAGTTCTGCAAGTCCTCATTTGTGATTGTGTTTGGTTGGGCTGTCTTTGCTGCCCTGATATCCTGAATCTATTCAAAATGTTTACCTCTCATGGTCATTTTGACTTTGGGAAGAGCCAGAAGGCACATGGTGCCAAATCCAGTGAGCCAAGTAGATGAGGACACTGTAATGTTTTTACATGCTTGCTTGCATGTTGAATGACACTTGACAGTAACATGCACTGGATTTTGGATCACACCTCACAAAGAAACTTACTAAAGATGACTTTCAGAACGGCTTCAGAAAGTGGCAAGAATGATGAGATAGTGTGTTTGAAGTATGTTTGCAGGTAATTAATGGCAAAGTGTCTTTTGAAGAAATCAATATTTTTTTTAAATTTAAACATTCATTGTATAGTTTGACCACCCCTTGTATATGTTACTCAACAGCAAGAATAATTTTTGAAAATATTGTTTTTAAAACATTTTCAAATCTAAAGCACTTTCTTTTTGCCCACTAAGACCTCCCAGCCTCTCTTTTCAGGCTACATATAGATTGGCTTTAAGGAAATAAATGAAGCATACTGCTTCTCATGACTTGATCTCCACGTTAGGGTGATCGGTCTCTTTATTGCATTCTTAATTGTATTTTTCCTATTTCCTCTGGTTTAAACTACCTTGTTTACCTTGCAGCCTGCTTCTTTATGGAGGTTCATAGCAGGACCCACCCTGTCTTAGTATGTTCATGGCTCTATATTAAAATACTTTAGGCTTGGTACCAGAAGAACAGAAGAAATTCATTTGTCACACTTGCAGAAGCTAAAATTCCAATATAAGGCAGGTCTGGTATCTAATAAGGAGGTGTTTTCTGGCACATAGGTGGCAACTTCTTGCTGTGTTCACACAGTAAAAGAGGGAAGGTTTATCTCTTAGGCCTCTTTTATTCATGAGAGTTGCCTTCTGTGACCTAATCAACTTTCCAAATTTCTACTTGCTAATTCAGTTAACTTGGGGTTCAAGTTTTCAGCATACTAATGTTGGGAGACACCAACATTTGGACAATAATACATCCTTCATGGAATGCGCAGCTGCTGTCTCGATTTCTGCATCCCTGTGTTAGCCTCCCCGGAATGGCTTTCCCATCTATCTATTCCACAATCTTGACATTCTTTTTGCTTTTCATTTGGAAGAATTCTTGAGAACAGGAACATGCCTTCTTTCCGTGTAGTTTCTGTATTGCCTTGTCTATTTTTAGGCACTTAGTCAAAGTTCAATAAAGAAAAATATTCAATTTATAAAATAAAAACTAAGGCTCAAAGAGATTTGGAGGAGAAATGCACAGAACCTCATTTTCTTTATAGATTGGAAGGTAGTGGGGCCAAATAGATAGGACAACTGCCTCCAGCTGACACTACTATGTACACACTTGGGATTAGAACGCAGTCTCCTGAATAGTAGGCCAACGTTCATTTCACTATCTACTGCCTCTCTCACAGCACCCAGAGATCATTAAGAAGAGAAGAAAGAGTAACATGCCTTGGGGAGTTGACGTACATTCTCGTTTGGATGCAAGACAACCAGGCTAGGCATCCAGAATGTCAGCTCTTAGCTCGTTCAAAACAATACCACCTGATATAAAGCAACAGGCGGTGAGAAAAGCTGTCAAGTCCCAATTTACAGTTTCTAGCAAAGATCACAGCAAAAAATAGACTCCAGATTCAACTTGTCTTTATTTCAACTCCTCAAGGGCTCAGCACCAGCTAACTGCTAGAATTCTGCACAAGCTTGCTGACCAGCTTTATGCTGGCTTCTCCTCCTGCATGGTTACCCAATTAGTTCCTTGTTAACCACACACCTGCAGTGTCTTTCGCCTCCGGCTCTGCTCCTCTCTGTGTAGCTTTTAACCCCTTCTGTACATATTGTTTAAAACACTATTAAGGTGCCCCCACGGATGCCTGACAGAATTGTTTGTGCCCCTTTGGTTGCCAAAGTAATTAGCTTACAGGGACATCTCATCTAATATAACTGCAAAATTAGGACCAGATCAAACTCCCCTGCCTGGGCAAGCTGCTGGGACACTGGGAATGCAAATTCTATTCATCCAGGTAATCAGGTAACATGGAAACACAGTGAATGTCAGAAACAGGGTAGCCAGAGACTTTAGTCAAAGGAAATATAAGAAAACAGTGGTCTCATGAAACCTTCCTGAGGACCAGAAAGAAAGCCCTCTGGGAAGCTCAAAGTAGAATGATGAGCCACTGAGGACTTTCTTGGTGTTATGCTGAAGACTGTGTCACAGCCATTCCTGCCTCAGTGTACTCTCAAAGCTTTAAAAGAAATGTGCTTTAAGAAAGAATATGTAAAATTGTGTACTGAGGAGGTTGAGGGAACTCAGTGCTCCTATTAGGAGTACAATTTGGCCATCAAACCACGTGTCTGCTCGCAGACACACGCCTGACTTAAAAATCTAAGTCTAATTAGCATTGGCTCTCTCTTTGTACATCTTTCAAAAGATAAAATGGCATTAAATCAAATCCTTTAGTGACACATTCTAGACACATTCTATAATTTGATAAGTTTCACCTGAAGGAAGTACCTTATCATTCTATCTTCATTATTAAAGAAGAAAAATACAGACTCAAAATGTAAAGGGCAAGAGAATAAGATTTTTAAAAATATGTCCTAATAAAGGCCATGAATTTGTAGGAAGAAAATGGTTATTTTAAGTAAGAAAATCTGGAAAGTATGATTTCAGTCTTGCAATAATTAAAAAAAATCAGAATGATTGGAACAAAGAAGTTCTAGAAAACAATTATAAAAGTCTTGCGTCTATTTTCAAAAAGGAGAAAAAGGTAGGTTCTGAAAATTATTGCCCTAGGGCTTAGCATTGATTACTACTAAAATGTTCAATTGATTATTCAATAATCTATTTGTCTATATTCAAAAAGAAAAACAAAAAAGTGATAATTGATCTCCATCCCCAAAAATATCATGCCAAGCTACTTAATTTTCCTGCTTTTAATTTTGATACCAAACTAGAAATTGGAAGTTTCAATAAGAATATTGCTAGATTTCAGGAGTAATTTTATAATAAAATACCATGGAAGAAGTTGGAGGAAAATGGGTTGAAGATTTGAATAAAGTCAAAGTAAGTTGAGCCACATTTCTTAAACTGTGAGTGTGGATCAAAAGAAAGATCCTAAGGCTGTCTTTCTTTGTTACCTTCATGTGCCAAGTTGTGTTTGGGAAAACACCCTGAGCAAGATGGAAGTTAGCAGAGAGCCCTCCTGTTTTCATGGAGATGATAAGTTTGCCTTACTTCATTAAAAAGTGGGTAGAGAGAAGGTTATTATTACATTTTACAAGTTGGGTCTGATTAACTAAACCATCACATCAGAAATTTTGGAAAGAAAAATGTTAAGCTAAAATGACATGTCACACCTGAGAGCAAGGGTAAGTAAGGATAAATGTAAATTTGAAAATTTGTTTACTTTAAAACCTAAATCAAAGTTTATCTTTTTTTTTTTTTTTGTGGGTACTGGGGGTCAACCTCAGGACCTCGAGTGCCAGCAGGCACCACTGCCGCTGAGCGATATTACCGGCGCCCTTTTTTTGTATGTGTGTTCCGGGAGTCGAACTCAGGACCTTGCGCTTGCCAGGCAGGCGCTTATGCCACTGAGCCATCTCACCGGCCCCCAAAATTTATCTTTTGAAGTTTTGAAGTGTTGGATGACTCTAAAATCAGAAGAGACCAAAATGTGGTTTGACTTCCAAAACAGCTAATCAAATATTCAATTGTATCAATAGAGGCAGAGTTTATTGTAAAAGTAAAAGAGGATTTACTACATTGTTAGATCAGTTGGCAGCTTTTATTCTGTTTGGGGCCTCTGAGTTTTTAAGGAAAAAAAAACAGGTTAGAATTAATTCAAAGAAAGTAAAGCAGTGTAGTAAAGACTTCGGGAATTCTGCTGTATTAAAATGGTCACATGATTTGAACATTTGGGTTGGAAAATGAAGAGACAGCATTTACTACAGAAGTGATAGAATAGTTTTCCATAAGTCATCAGGGAACAAACTAGGATTAAGTGGTAGGAACTACAATGATACAAAAGTAGCCGCTAATAAGAAAAACCTGTATTACTGACACCATGAGAAGAAAATTAGGATGTTTAATGTGGTAGATAGTAAAAAATAATCAAGTATACTCTGAAAGGTAAGCTGTCAGAGATATTATAGAAAAAAGTTTTTAATTAAGATTTTGACCTAAATGATATCTAAATCCCTTCTAATTTTCTAAATCTAAATCAACGATGGAAATAATTTCTTCTTAACTTGTGACTACAGATGTTTTCTCCTGAATTACTGTTCAGTAAACACTAGAGAAGAATACTTACCAAGAAGGAAAGGCTTCTTCAGTTTCTCTTGCCTTGATCTATGAATACTATCATCCTAGTGTTCAAATTCCGTATCAAGTGAACCTAGCATCTAATTAAGCCATATCTTACCTATTTTATTGTACTTTGCACAAGAATATAAACTTGTTCCTTACATCTTAATGAAGATTTCGTCTCTGTTATTCCTAAAAAAAAGCAAAATACCTTCCTTCAGCCACATTATACATTTTTGGTCAATTAAACTAATAATTTTAATTTTTATTTTAAATTATATTCAGTTTAATTCCAAATGACAAGTTTTAGACTAAGATTGTTATCGGATGGCATAACACCAATGCTCCACTGTGCTGGTGTTTAAATTCTAAAATATTTCTTCATTAGTTCCTCCAGAAACTGACTTCTTATCTGTTCTTACACAATAATAGAGGCTACCTACTGGCTGCTACAGGATGGTAGAAAGTATCTTTCCAGCTTCCTACCATTCACACCTTTAGAAATACTGGTTACCTTCAATACATGGTTTTCTCTGATTTGTGAGGTATAAATATATATGGTTTTAATTTTTCCTTACAAAATGTGAAGATTTTGTTTTTTCCCTGTTCAGTTTAGTCAATTGCTACTTGTCTCTGTGTTTTTCTTTTTCCAACATTGTATTGACATCATTTTCTGAAATTATTTCTCGTGTTGCTCTTCTTCTCCTCCTGGGCCGTACCTTTAATTTGCTGTGATGTAGTTTTAGAAGGAAACAGATGTACACATATTATTTGACAGATTAAAAGAGAAGTCTTATTTTTTTGCATTTGAAATACTTTTAAATTTTTGCTCTTATTATTCATTTATTCACATGATGACACATATTTAACCACAGTTTAGTTTAAACTTTTTATGTTAAAAGCAGAAAAATGACAGGTAAATAGGTCAAATTCATTATAGTATGTGCTTCTATTCAGGAAGAATTATATGTGGCAGTATTTTTCTCTCTCTTTTAATATTGCCTAGATATCAAAGATGCATTGTTTTCATAATAAATAAATCTAGTTAAAATAAGGAAAACGATTTTATTTCATCATATTTTCCTCTATTGTGTATATTTGTTTATGCTTGAAGGAAATACTTAGAGGATTCTGAAGATGGCAGAAAAAGTAGCTGAGGAATCTCTTCTCCACCTAGACAATAACAGCATTGACAGAATCTAACTGAAGTAACTGTTTTGGATCTATGGAGTCCGTTGAAAATGTGTTACATCCAGAGGAAGTTTTTGACTATAAATTCCTATTAGTGTCAGTCAATTTTAGATCTTAGCACAGTAGAAGATATTCATTGCCTATCTCTCAGCAGCACTTTATGGGGGTTATGGTTAAAAAAAAAATAAAAGAACCTTGGCTTTTAAATATGGAATGGTGTTATGATTGTTAATTCCTTTTGTTATCATGATGGTGCGGGTAAAAGGATGAGTGACCATTATTGTAGAGACTTTTCCCATTTTTGCGGCCCATTCTAACAACTGTCAAGAGAAAACTGGATAACAGACCTACTAGACAAAGACTTTAATATATCTACCTTAGGGCCAGTGACATGGCTCAGCAGCATAAGCGCCTGCCTGGCAAGTGCGATGGCCTGAGTTCAACTCCCGGAACCCACATATGAAAAAAAGGGCTGGTGATATCGCTCAGTGGCACGGGCACCTGCTGACACGCGAGGTCCTGAGGTCGACCCCCGGTACCCACAAAAAAAAAATAAATAAATAAAATAAAATAAAATATCTACCTTAAAGATGCTCAAAGAATTAAGTGAAGATGTGAAAAAAGGTTTAAAAATGTGAACAACTTGGAAATACTTCTACAGAGCTAGAAAATTTAAAAAGAGGGCTGTAGTGTATAGCTCAGCCATAGGGTATTTGTTTTCCCTGCATGAAACCCTCGGTCTGGCTCCCAGCACCGCTAATGAAAACAAAGACAAAGCCTGAAAAAAACAAGAAATGTAATTCAGAAATTGAAGCGTAAAATAACTGCAAAGAAAACTTTGTTATATGAATTCAAAGGTAGATTTAAGTAGACTAAAGAAAAAAATTCACAAATCTGAAGACAAAACATTGGAAAATATTCAGCCTGAGGAACAGAAAGAAAAAGACTGAAAAATACTTATCAGTCTAGGAATCTGTGCTTCATCATCAAGCAAGCCAGCGTAAATATAGATGTAATTTCAGAAAAAGGAAAAAAAAAAAAAAAAAAAGAACTGGGCATAGAGAATATTTATAGAAAAAATGACTAAAATTTTCACAAATTTTGTGAAAGATATGAATCAAAAAAACCCCAAGGAACTAAAAATCTCACACAAAAATACATTATAATCGATCTTTCAAATGGCAAGGACAAAGAAAACATCTTGAAACAGCAAAAGAGAAGTGACTCATAACATAAAAATATCTTTTAAAGATTATTAGGTTTCTCATCAGAAATTTTAGAGTCCAAAAGGCAATGAAGTATATATTCAAAGTGATAAAAGAAAAAGCAAAAGTAAAAGTAAATAGTCAACCAGGGATCCTATATCCAGTAAAATATTCTTCCAGGATAAGGGAGACCAAGTTCATTATCACTAGATTTGCTTTCTAAAAAATGTTCAAGGATATCCTACAGGGTGAAAGGAAAAGGCACTAAATAGTTAATTTAAAGCTGTGGGAAGTAACAAAGATCTCAGTAAATTGCTAGGCAATTTGTAATATCATTAACTGAAAGAATTGAGTATGGATTTGTTAAGAAATCATTTTTATGTTATTGAAGTTACCTGGTAAAAATTCAAATTATACTATTAAAACTTTAGGATGTCAAATGTAATGCACATGATAATCACAGAGCAAACTAGAGTATATGCACAAAAGGAAATCATAAAGGGATTTAAATATTTCACCACAAAAATATCAATTCAACTAAACACAAAGGAGGAGAGTACAGTAATGTAGGAAATGAGGAACAAAAAGCTAGATAGTATATAGTAAACAAGTGGTAAAATGGCAAAATAAATCTTTCCTTATCGATAATTACATCAAAATAATGTGATTAAACTTTCCAATCAAACATCAGCAATAGGTAGAATGGATTAAAAATACACACACAAAATGATACAACCATACACTTTCTATAAGAGATTCATTTAGATTCAAAGCTGCAAATAGAAACTGAAAGGATCAGAAAAGATACTCCGTGCAAATAGTAACTCACAGAGAGCAAGGATAGCTATACTAATATTAGACAAAATATCATTTAAGTCAAAAAATTATGAGAGACAGAAAGAGATTATATATTAATAAGATTTAGTACATCAAGAAGGTATAACAATTATTAACATTCACACTTCTATGAGACAGCCTCAAAATATACAAAACAAAAGCTGACATTTTTAAAAGAATAAACAGCTGGTGAATTCAATACTCGATTCAGTAATGAATACAACAGTTGGACAAAAATTACTTTTTAGTAAGGGATTAGAGGCCTTACCATAAATAACCATCTAGATCTAACAGATGCAATAAAGGACACTCTACCAAATGGAAATAGAGAATACCTATGAAAAAACAATATGGCAGAATCTCAAAAATCTGTGAAACAGAATTTTCGTGTGGTCCACCAATTTTCTTTCGAGTTATACCCCCTAGTGTAAACAGGCTCTCAAAGAGGTATACGTACACCTATGCCCACAGCCATGTTATGCACACTAGCTGAAACATGGAAACAATGCAGCTGCCCACAGTGGGATGAACTTGGATAACAGAAGCTGATATACACACACAATGAGATATTATTGAACCTTGAAAAGGAAAGAAATTTTGGCATATCCTATACATGGTTGAACTTTGACCACATTAGGCTAAGTGAAATAAGCTGGTCATAAACACTGTATGATTCTATTTATATGAAGTATTTAGAACTATTTAGCATAGTCAGAGTTGTAGCAGAAGAAAGGAATAGCGGTTGCTGGTCAGTGTAATGGGTGTGGATTAGGGAGCTACTGTTTAATGGTTATAAAGTTTTTATTTTATTAGATGAAAAGAGTTATGGTCCTCCATGGCAGTGACAAGTGCACATTACAAATGTACTTAGTATCACTAAACTGTACACTTAAAAATGGTTTAGATTGTACAGTTTGTGTTATATGAATATGCTCACAATTAAAGAAAACACTGAAAAATTAACAGAATTGTTTCAGTTTTTATATAAAAACCCCTTAATTATAAAGTGCTAAGAAGAATGAATTATGAAATAGTGTATCGTGGGGTAAAAAGACTTGTTTTGTTTAACAATAATTTGTTTATAATTATTATTATAATTACTTGTTTTGTTTAACAATGATTTGTTTACACAATATAAATCAGAATCATTAAAAGTTTGTATTTGGATACTGTGATGGCTACTTTATTTACTTTATTTACTTTATCGTTACTTTTTATAAGCTTTAATGTTAGAATATTGCTTTCAAGTTCATGGAATGTGAAGTTAAATCCTGGCAAGCTCTGCTCAAATCATTCAGACCTGAAAGAGTTAAGATTCACATTGTAATTTCCAGATTTTGACGTGAGGGTCTCCCTTGAGGGCTGCAAACACATGGCTCCCCTTGTGTCTAAATGTTCTCTGTAATAATCCCTGGATTTGTCCTTGATGGGGGCTGGAGGCAGTAGGATCCCAGGGGAGGATTATTGTTAGCATTGTTATTTGAAAAGAGTAAACAAATAACAAGAAATTCACTACAGGGAATGTACAGCCTTGAGCTTTGAGATAGGGGGATTCAAATGGGATTTTCAAAATTATATAGCTGGTTTTGCTAACAAAAATATATACATATATACACGTACATATACAGGTATATATGTATATATATATATACATATTCTCTGAAGCTGCTCCCTTTGCTCACCATAACCCTCATACGAGACTATCTTAATACACTGGATGCATATTTGCGACATTTTTACTCTCGATCGTTCACATTTCATTTTACTGGATCCCACCTATTTCCTTCCATTTTATCTTATAGACTCCTCAGATCTTCCTTGATCTTAGATCATTAACTCTTTGAATAAGTATCTTTGCTATGTACTAGCAATTTTTAATATTTTTAAGTAGGTAAATAAAAATTCTGCAACTAAATGCATTCCCTGCTATGTGTGCACAGTTGTGTCATACAGAGTCTCAAGCCTCCCAGTTTGCTCAAAGAGATGATTGATGTTTGATTAAGTACTTCTCTAAGGACTTTTGTTAATTTTTTATTGTGTTTATAAAGCAAATTCATATTTCTGCTAGAAAATTTTGGAAAATGCAGTTAAGTAAATGAAAATAAGAACTAAAATCTTTTCCCTTTCAAAAATCCCCTGTTGTAATATTGGTATTCACATTGGCCTATAATGTCATAAATAGAGAATTTATTGCTGTTTTAAAATTTTGGGCAGATGCTATGTAATTTATACATTTATACATGTATATATATGTATACCTATACATACATTGCCTTTGTTACTTATCTCATTGCTGAGACAAAATATCTGAAGCCCAAAGTTAAAGGGAGGAAAGGTTTATTTAGCTCACAGTTTGTAGAGGTTTCAGTCCATGATCATCTGGCTCCAAGGCAGGGTGGACACGGCAGAGGGTAACAGTTCATGGAGGCGGAAGACAGCAAAAGCAACAAGGAGGAAAGAGACAAGCCTTTTTCTGTTCTTTGTGTTGTATGCAGTCTTTTGGGATTAGGGCGGCGTCGATCCAATCAGTGGACTGATCCAGCATTCGCCCAACCTTAATGCCAGCACCCTTAATCCCAGTATTGCATTATGGGTCAATCACACACTTTAGATTCAGCCACCTTCACAAAAACCCTATGACCTTATGAGGCTTTGGGGGGACAGCTAGACACAAACCATAACATTCTGCCCCGGCCCCCCAAAGACTCATGCACATCCATTTATGCAAAAGGCATTTAGCCCATGGTCAAGTCTTAACAGTTTCAGCATTGCTGAAAAGTCCAAGTCAAAAATTTCCTCTGAAATTTAAGAACTCCAGGGGCTGGTGAGATGGCTCAGCTGCGTAAGCACCTGCCTTGCAAGCGCGAGGGCCCGAGTTCAACTCCCGGATCCCACATACGAAAAAGGGGCCGGTGATATCGCTCAGTGGCACGGGTGCCTGTTGGCGCGCGAGGTCCTGAGGTCGACCCCCCGGTACCCACAAAAAAAAAAAAAAAAATTTAAGAACTCCAGTTCCATATGAGTTCTGGCCATTGATTGATTGTGTATTCAGTCTCTCAATACTCACATTTTTAAATACTTCAAATATATATATTTAAATAGTTCATTGCATCCTAAGTCATCATCAAAGTCTCAACAATTTTTAACTGATATTATAAAGACATCATCAAATGCTCACAGTGTACTGAATTACACATGAACTTGAAAATTAACATTAAAAAGCAAAGAGGAAAAGAAGATAACGAAAGAGGAAGAAAGTCAGAATATGGAAAAGGAGCTTACTTAAAAAACAAAGGAAAAAATTTAAATGATAACTGTCATCTACAATAACAGCCACAAAAGCCACACACCTTCAGAAAATACCTAACAGTCTTCTATGAAGAATGAAATTGGAACAAAAATTTCTATTATTAGATAAAATGGAATCCCTGGAGTCCAGAATAAGCAATACATGGAGAAAGTTTTTGGTATTTAATGTACATTTAAATAGATTTTCAGAGCCAGTGAGATGGCTCAGCAGCATAAGCGCCTGCCCAGCAAGCACGAGGTCCTGAGTTCGACTTCCAGTACCCACATATGAAAAAAGGGCCGGTGATATCGCTCAGCGGCACAGGCGTCTGCTGTTACGCGAGGTCCTGAGGTCAACCCCAGGTACCCCCCCAAAAAAATAGATTTTCAATTAATGTACATATATATTTCAATTTTATTTGGATATTTTCAAACACACAGGTAAATTTCCACAATAGTTTCAAGAAGAGTAGAAAAGAACTCTTGAATATCCTCTATCTAGATTTAGTTTTTAAAAGTTTTCCCACATTTGCCTGTCATGCTCAGTGTTACAGGTTGCATGTGAAGAGATCCCCAAGGGTTCACATGTCCAAGGATTGGTCCCCAAAGCAGTGATGTCCAGAGGTGGGGCCTTGGGAAATGATTGGATTGTACGATTTCCGCCCTATCAGAGGATGAACGTGTAGATGGATTTGTATTACGTCTTTATGGAGAGGTGATGGAAATTTCTGGAGTGGGGGCCTAGTTGGAGGAAGTCTGACACTGATGCTGTGCCCTGAAATGGGAAATCATCCTCCTGGCCCCTCACTGCTTTCTCTGCCTCCTGTCTGCTCTTAGGTGAGCTGCTTTGCTCTACTGCGTGCTTCCGGACCGGATGTTCTCCCTCCTCTCGGGCCCAGAGCCAAGGGACTGAAACCTCAGAAATGGTGAGCCAAAATAAAGCTTTCCTTCTTTAAATGGATTTTTTCAGGTATTTTATCACATCAACAAAAACTGACTACCTTCATTTATAAATATATCTATGTATATATGTATGTATTTTTTCCTACAGATTTCAGAAAGTACACATATGATTGGCATCTAACCCTAAATACAAAGAAGGAAAAGATTAGACTGTAGTGAGTACATTCAGGAATTTTAATTCCACTAAAATAATATTACTTAATCTATAGTCTGTATTCAGATCTCACTCATTATCTTAACATTATTCTTTATGCCAACTTTCTCCCCCAAGATCCAATTCAGATTATGTATTGTTATACTAATCATATCATGACTCAACAACCATTTTAACCAGTAACAGTTTCCTATTCTTTGTCTTTGATGAAATAAACAGTTTTGAACACACAAACAGCTTATTTGGTTTGTATGTGTGGCAGATAGACAACAGGTGGTCAACTTGTAACACCCAGCTGAACTGAATCAGCATGGTGCTGGGTGTGGAGGGCCCACCTGAGAATTGTTGCCAACAACATAAAAAGGAGAACTGGAGAGGAAGAGGTGGTGCTGTTGGTTCTCCTCAGGGAGCTTGTCTCACTGGCTTTCTTGATAGGATTTCGGCTGTTCTCATCATCAGAGGAGCTCGGGACCTCGTTGTCGCTGAGCATGGCTGTGGCACTTTTCAGGGGAGCTCTGTTCCTTACTTTGAGCGTCGCTTCCTGGCTCTGATGCAGATCCCTCAGCCTGCTGGCACAGATCCTTCATCCCACTGGCGCAGACTTTCTAGTTTCCACCACTGACCTTTGGGCCTTCCCAGCACAGATCTGTGAAACAGACTTGCATGGGACATTGCTGTGGGCTCTGGGCCTCCAGCTGGACTCGTAGGGGCATTGCCACAGGCTCTAGGTCTTCAGCTGGACTCGTGCAGGACACTGCTGTGGAATCCAGGCCCTCAGCTGGATTCTTTGGGTCTTTAGTGTGTGGACAGATCTCCCGCACTCCTTTGTATTTGACTCTTGGGTGACTATTATAAAATAATCCTATAAATTATGTGTCCTGTACTATATCTTTTCCTTTGCACACCCTGACTACAACAATATGACTTTACCTAAATTGTATTTTCACTTAGATTGAGATTATCCATTCTTGGCATAAACAGTCATAAATTCATGCTGTGTCTTTTCTGCTCATTACTCCTTATTTTAGTGACCTTCATTTTGATCATTTGGTTGGGTTTTAACAAGTCCTCTGATTTTTGTTTGTTTAAAGTTGGTACTTTTTGAATACATACTTCTGAGAATAGATGTTTTGAGTCCATCTACATATCCTGCTCATCACCAAATGTTTCTATCCATTGATAATTCTCTTCTGAACATGTTGTCCCTGATGACTGTAAAGTGGTGATTTTCTAACCATATCTTTCCTTCTACATATATTAGAAGCCTTTCCACTGTAAGAAAGACCTCTTCTTTCACTCAATGTATTTATTTGCTTGCTTATTGACCTATCTTTTTTGTTCAAATGACTCACAGATGTTTACTTATAGAATTCTTTTGATGCTGTATTTTATGCCTTTTTTAGAAAAACATTTTGGGAGCATATATTCTTGAATTATATGTATGAAAGGTAGCCAAGTTGCTTTCCGAAAATGAAAAATTTGGGACTCCCACCACTATTGTATTAAAATGCTTACCTCATCACTTAGCTATATTTCCAGGTATGAAAACTTCTCAGTATGGTGGGTGAAATGTGGGAGATGACTGATACATTTAAAAATATTTGTTCACTAATGAGAGTGCAAGCTTATTTCACAGTTATATCTGTTTATTATCCTGTGTCTTGTTCTTTGTTGTTCTTATTGTTACAATGTTTGGAATGTTGATATTTTTCCATTAAACTTTTTAAAGATACATACTTTGACCTATGATTGTCCTTCAGATATCTTCCCTGTCAATGATATCTGTGCTGCAAATATTTACAAAATTCCGTATAGTTGTACTTCATCAGGTCAGAAAGTTTCTCTCATCCTCCTTTCTGAAAATTATCATGGGGATGGCTGGCATCCAACTGACCTGTCTAAAACCCAAGCTTCTAGCATCTTACTTATCATTTGCAGCCTGATGTCTTGTGTAAAGATTCTCCTTTTAGACTGCCAATTGGTTGCTTACTTTTGATTTATCACTGGACATTGTACTTCAAATCAGCTTCAACTCTATGCTTTCCAGCGTAGGGTAAGACCTGTTTTAAGCCCCATGTTCCCAATAGGTACAAGAGCCTTGGGTTTTCCTTGGAAAGAAATTTTGCTATGCAGAAGACACAGTAGGAAGAATAGAGATTGTGGAGGCCTTTAAATTCTAGCCAGACCTATGTGTGCAATTAGCATTTCTCAGAGTATGGCCAAGGGGTTCCTGGTTTCACCAAGATCCCTTCAAGTGGTCAGCAAGATCAAAACTACTTTCCTGAAAAATGAAGACGTCAGGTTTGTTTCACTGTCATCCTCTTGTGAGTACAACTTGGAGTTTTTCAGTAATATTGCAACAAACTGAGGGCAGAGGAATACACAAAGATCCAACTGTCCTCTGTTCAATCAGCCTTTGATCAGATTTGTGAAAGTGTAGAACAATGATACTGCTCTCACTAGAATTCATTTTTATAGTTTATTTTTTATTTAAGTATGCTATTGATATTAACACATAATTGAATTTTGAATGCATTATTTAAAATGAATTAGATATTTAAATTCCTTCTCAATATTTAATTTTTAAATGGTAAATATCATTAAATAAAACACACATCAATAAAAGAAACCCTAAATCATAATTTTAAAATTAAAAAAGAAATGCTATCTCTATGCTGAAAAACCATCAATGATATGGAAACTCCAGAATTCCGTATTTCATGAACTGGACTGGTGCCTATAGGCATAGCTCTACACTCCTCGGTTCTTTCTTTCACTCCAGAGTGTTATTTACACTGGCCTTTCTTCAATTCCTGTACAGAGTCAATTCCTTGCAACCATCGGTCCTTCCTTTTGTCAGGAACATTACCCTTAATGCTTAATCTGGCTGACTTCTATAATATAAATTGTCTGGTTGTCTTTAAAAAAATCACTTCCTTGGGGATATCCTTTCTACATTATTGCCCATCCAATCTTATTAGCACTCTCTCATTGTCTTTGTTAGCACATTGCCCATTTCCATGAAGAACTTCTTAATTTAATAAGCGTACCATACAGCAAAGTGACTTACACAAAATGAGCTGTTGGTCATGGTAGATACTCCCTCGACTAGGCAGGTATAGTGCTCACTTTATTCTCTGGTTTCCCATTTTCTACCCAAACATTGAGTGTCACTAATTTTCCTATCAATTTCATGATGAATTCAAGGTTTCACATTTTAAATAAATTCTCTAGCATATTATATTTTTAAATGGGACAGTTCTATATCTCAGCCACAGTGGATTCCTATGTATACTCTTTTCAAGTACACTCCTCTTTGTAAAACAGACTGAAGACGGAGAAAAAAATATATTTCACACACACACACACACACACACACACACACACACACACACACACAATGCCATCATACCTGCCCTATAATCACAGTTATGTGATCAGAAATGTTAAGGGATTTCTTAGTTGTTTTCTCATTAGTGAGACTCAATATCCAACACCCCACAACTTAAGGGAGGCAAGAGTTGCTTTTAACTCGCAGTTTCAGAAGTTTCAATCTACGATTAGCTAGCTCAGTCACAAAAACAGTATGGAGGAAGGGCCCGCCTCAGAGAAAAGCAGCATGGCAGCCAGGAAGCAGAAGAGAGAGGAAGAGCCCAGGCAGAAATACACCCATCCCGGCCACGCCCCAGGGCCCGCCTCTAACCAGACCCCACCTGCCAGAGACACACCCACCAGGGGAGGAAGCTACCAGTGAATATAAGATCCCATGATACAACCACACGTCAAAAACCCTGCCTCTAGGTGACAAGAGTCTGGGAGGACATTCTAGATCTTAACCACAAGTAATGATACGCAATTATTTATATATAAAAATCCAAAAATCGCTATTACTTGTGCTGTTTAGCTCTACCTTCATTTTCATGAACATACAGAATTTTTTAATTGTTTAGAGAGACCAATGAGGTTTTGCTGGAACTGTGACATTGTAAGTAAAGTGTTACCAGACTGGATACTATTTTTGGTGGATCTTATAAATGCTTGGGAAAGCAGAAGGTTTAAATGGACTTTTAAATAAAAACTTGGCTTAGAAGTTTGAAGAGGAAATTTATTTAAAGAAAAATATTCAGAAACACACCCAACAATATTATGATGTCTCCGAGTTATTTGTAAATTATTGACTCATTCGGTGCATTCAGAATTAAGATTTATTTATCTTAAGAGACCATGGAGCTATCAGGAAAAGTAGATCAATAGTTATGGGAGTAGGTTATAGACTCAGTTTGACAAGAGAATATTTTTTCTGTTATTGAAGTAATGCTAGACATGGAGAAAAACAATTTGACCCACCCATTCCCATTAAGATGTATCTACTTTTGGTATTTAACTCTTTTAGAGAAAATTACATTTTAAAATATGATCTCGATACAGAAAATGAAAGAGAAGAAAGATGATGTATAACATGGGACTGTCTTGTGTGTTCCTCAAAGTACATGATAGATATTTTAGTTACAAAAATATGACTAAACTATAGTTATTTATATGCAGTATTATTTCTCTGCATATAACATGCCAGATATGTTAGACATAGTATATATTGTGTCTGTTCCCTTTTCTATATGTGCAAATAAAAGCTGCCAACCCGGTGACAAGGTGTCCACTCAAAACAAACAGTAGCCATAAACAACTGAACTGGCCATACCCATAATTGCCTATCAGCTAATATCAGCCCCTTAGTTATGTAAATTCAATGTCTGTATTAATAACATGTGTTTCTTGAAGTCTTCATTGATACCATCACTTTTCATTAAGTCATCCCCACCAGATTCCAATAGCAACTTGTTATGTCTATTTTATTTTAATTTAGATTCTTGTACCTTTTTTGTTTTCCCTCTTTTTTAGTCATTTGAGAGAATATCATTGCATATCTGAGGCTGGTCTTCAACTCTCTATGTAGCCCAGTCGGCCTCAAATTCATAGTCCTCTTACTTTAGTCTTCCAAGTACTGGGATTGCAGGTTTGCACCACTATGCCCAGCTCTGAACCCATTTTTGATTTAAGCTATTTTCTATATTACAATTTCCCAGCATCTTCTCCCTAGTGTATAGATTGTAATGATTTTAGAAGAGGAAACATGTTCTGCTTCTCTCATAACTGGTAAATAATACCTACATATTAAAACACCTCAAAGCGTCTACTGAAATGAGTCTGCTAATGTTGAAGAGTGACATGCTTGTTGTTCTCCATTTTTTTTTTTTTTTTTTTTTTTTGGTACTGGGAATCAAACTCAGGACCTTCTGCTTGCCAGGCAGGTGCTTCTGCCACTGAGCTATATCCCCAGGCTCTCCATCCATTCTTGAGCCTTCTTTTCTTTGCCAGCTATTCCAGGTCTGTCCCTAGCCAGGGACCAACCACTGCAAACGCATTTGTTACTGCTTGGGAGATTGCGCCACTGAGCCAGAACAGAACAAACTTTTATTCATACATTCTGTACAATTGTCTCTGCTATTCTGAAGTGAAATAAGTTTCTAAGGTGATTACTTCTAAAGAGAAAAGTTCTGTAAGAAGAAGCTAGAAAGACTTTGCTCCTGCTCTGCCTGCATTTTTTAATCATCACTGTTTGCCCCTCCAGTGCGTCCACCCATTTCTGAAGACAGGCTCATGATTTTGATGCACCATTAAGGCTAAATACAGTACATCATTTCAGCAGGCTCTTCACATCGTGTTATTGGTAATGATGCTTTTTATTTACCAGAACCATAGGCAATATGATATCACTCTCATTCAGTGAGCCCAGCAGGAGACTTTTTAAAAGTGTAATGCATTTGCTCTAATGTCTCTGATCAGGTGGATTCGGCCTGGAAAAACTCCAAGTGGATAATTACATTTTCACTACCTATAATTTCTACCACCCCTTTGAGAGCTTATAGCATTCTTCTCCTTTCAAACTCAACACATGTTTGGAATTTGCTGAACACTATTTTTAAAAAGAGAAGAAAACTGGGCAAACTTAACCCTGAGGAGGTGAGGGAGCAACTACCCAAAAATGGGATGTTCAGAACAGGCTTTTCTAAAATTGAGGCAGCATTACAGTTGGTCCATATCTTTCCATATCACTTCAAGTTCTGTGTCCACTTTTACTTTTTTCCCAGCTCTCAACTTTTTTTTCACTTGTAGATAATATTCCCATGCTAACCTGACTACTTGGATGAGAGGAAGTAATCTCATAAATCATTTTTTACTAAAGCTTATATATTGTACTTGATACCTAGGCCTGAGATATTTGAACTTTAAAAACTTTAAAACCTAGGCAGTGGAAGAGTCAAAGCATAATACAAAGGGAATGATCTTCAAAAATAAAATTCTAGTGCCCAGGTGATGCCAAAAAGATCATTTCAAGTGGTGAAAATGAGCCTGCTTACCATAAGTTGCCTTTCCAGCCATGTGAGAACCACATTATTTTTAAGGTAAAAATAAATACTATATGTTAGATTTTATTGTCTCTAATTGGTTGCATCAGCATACATGACTCTTTTCATCGAAGGTGTGACAGCTTCAAAGAGAATGTTTTTAGTATTTTACTGTTTTAATATAAATATAATGATTTTGGTATTAACCTTTTTTAAAGAGCAAAAACACCTAAAATCAAATTATGAAGGCAAAAGACTAAGTTGAATAATAATATCTTATAAAAATTATCACCTTGAGATCTACAAAAGAGCAAGTTTAATTGCTGATCCTGACTGGTGGAATCAGAAGTAGCATAGTGTCTGGGTATGCATCCTTGTGTCATGATTACAGGAAGGGTGATATTTAGAGAAAAACTTCCTTAAGCATGTAATGCCTTTCTTTACTGCTTCATTGGTGGTCCACCTTATTTCTTAATGGGCCCTCTGATATATTCTTATTATATTTTTCATTTGCCTTTATCCCCTTTGAGGACCTGGATACTCACAGCATCTTCATAGTCCACATCATCCCATCTAAATGCCTTGCTCAGAGCTTTTCTGCAGAGCCACACATAGTTGTTTACCATTCAGATAATGGTTCAAATTGTGATGAAAGGTGACCTCACTGTCTTGAAGGACCCCAGCATGTACTTATGGAACATTAATTCAGTCTGTTATGGGATAGTTCTTCAAAGCTATCTAAAATAGATTACATTTCACACATTTTCTTTATCTTCTCGATGCCTCCCGGCTGGGGCTATAGCTCAGCAGCACAGCGTCTGCCTGGCAAGTGTGAGGCCCTGAGTTCAATTCCCGGGACCAAAAAAAAAAAAAAAAAAAAAAAAAACAAAAAACAGATGCCTTGATTTTGCTAACTCTATGCAGATAATGCATGGACTTTATTTTTGCATGTTTCCTTAGATTAACTTTTTTTGCTTTCCTGATGTTACAGACAGGCACATGCCACTTTTGCCCACAAGTTATTTGAGGCAGGGCTGAGGAGAGTGTTAGATTTCTCTGCAGCACTGGACTCAGACCAAGGCCGAGGTGACTCTTAAGGGGGCTGGCCATATACCATGCATGGCGGGTAATGGGCAGAATCAACAATGGCTCTAAAGGTCTAAAAATAGAGCTAATTTTTGGAGCAAGATGATCATTTGAATTTTGAAGTCATCTATTGTAGCTGTAGGCAGGAAATAAGTTGGAAACAATCCCAATGGCATACTCACTTGGGAGTTACACTATTTTTTTAAATTTTAAATGATATTAGGAGACTCATCTTTCCTTTTTAGTCTCTTTTAAATGTAACCATTGGTCTATGTTTAACTTTCGGCTTATGTTCCAACTCACCAATTCTTTTGCTCATCTGGTTTGACAGTTCTTATTTGTGAGTTCCTCTGGTTTCTCTTCCCATTTTGTCAATGAACTTGGCTCATATTCCAAGTCCAACATCTTGGACTGAAACATAGGCCTGGATTAATATGAGGTTGGCTATTATCACATTGTATCTAATGTTTTTCCCATTGGTTTCAGTACCACACACATAGTCCATCAAGAATATAACCAAAATATATGTCCTACGGTTTCCACAAGTTCTTTCACTTTCATGAAGCATCAGAAGCTTCCTCTATTCTTTTTCTAATTTCACTGTTATTTGAGTATATGCCCATGTTCGTTAAGTGCAGTTCACAACACTCGCCAATTTTGATCATTGCTTTTCACTTCAGAAATGCATACTTAAAAGAATCAGTACAACATTTTTTTTAAAGAGAAAAAAAATGTAAAAATAACTATAAAACAGAGTTTCAAAACAGGCTAGTAGGACAGTAACAAAAATTGGTAGATTGCACATTGTTGTCTACATAGTAATTATTCAGAGTACAATATACGAGCATGAAATATTGTCCAAAAAATATTAGCACAGACCTTTCTTTTCAACGAACTAAGAGAAAATAGCTGTATTACTATCTTAACTATCTTGTGTATATACATATATATATTTTTTTCTTTTCCCTTCCTTCCTTTCCATTTTCCCCCATCTCTCTCTCTCTTTTTTTTCTTGGCACCAGGAATTGAACTCACGACCTCGCACTTGCCAAGCAGGTACTGTGCCTCTGAGCTATATCCCCAGGCCCTCTCTCTCTCTCTCTCTCTCTCTCTCTCTTTTTGTTTTCTTTAAAGAGAAGAATAAGAAAAATAGAAATAAAATAAAACAGAGTTTCAAATCAGGCAAATAGGAGAGTAACAATAATCAATACATTGCACATTGTTGTCTTCATAGTACTTACTCAGAGTACAAGATATAGGTATGAAATAATGTCCAGGCAATATTAGCACAAATCTTGCTAAGAGAAACTAGCTGTACAACTATCTTAACTATCTTGTGTGTATATATTTTTCCCTTTCTCTTCCTTCCTTTCCCCTTTCTCCCATTAGTTTCTCTTACGGGTAAATGGATGCAACTTGAGACCATACTTTTAAGAGAAATAAATCAGGCCCATATGTGTGCACATTGCATTGTCTCACTAGCGTGAGAAGCTGAATGAGTAAATAAGATCCAATATATACAATAGATATTGTGAATTGGGAAGAAACTGTTTAAAAGAAAAGGTACAACTTATTAGAACAACAGACAACAATTTATATAAAAGACCAGAACATAAATGTTAGACTTTGCAGGTTACATACCATCTCTACTGCCTGTCCTTTATTCTTCTTCACGTTCTATTTATTTGTATTTGCAAACTTTTGAAAATGTTAATAGTTTGCGAATAGTGTAAAAGTCCTACTTACTACTATATTAAAGGGAGAAATAAAATGCATTAAAATTCTGTAAAGAGGTCAAGAACACTGAGATGGGGAACACTTGCTGCTAAAAATTGAGAATCCAAGTGTTGATCTTGAAACTAGTCATTTTTACTAGATTATGGCTTTTAGGAGGAAACATAATCACTTTCTAAATTTTGTCTGTAAGTGTGACTTTTATACTTCAAACAGAGTCAATATATAGCACTGACCTTCTACAAAGAATTCAGTTACCCACCCCAAGTGTATATTATTTTCCTTCTTATCAAATAGGGTGCGGTTATTGGTCTTCCTTAGAGAATAAACTCATCTTGAGTTGACTTGAATTTGGACTTGACTTATTAAGTAGACAGTGTAAGGCTTTACCTAACAAGACATGTGATAAGATAAATTTTCCAAATATCTTTCACTCTCTTGTCTTACCAAGTTCATATGTTGAATCCTGGTGGATTTTGTCCTCACCAATTTTTATTTAAAGAAAGATATTAGCCTCATAACTTATGTTATCTTATTTAAAGAAAGATATTAACTTCATAACCCATGCTATCTATTACTTCGATTTAGTTATATTGGCAGATAGAACTTCTTAAAATGTGTTTCAGTGGAAGAGAAAATCTAACAAACTAAAAAGAGAGAAAATAGCAAGAAAAATCGAGAACAGCAAAAAAATTTTGTTAAGAGTTGACTTAATTAAACTTCCTCAAGAAACCCTATGCCCTAGTAAAAGGATTATTGGCTATTAAGTGGCTTAATCTATACTGATATCCAGAGAGACCAAGCCCAGGAAGGGCGAATGATGTTCAAGACACACTCTTTGTTTTCATACCTATTAAAATAGTTGGAGCAAAGATAACTGACAATCAGTCTATTTCCTAGGAAACCTCCACAGTCCTCCATCAAATTCACACATACATTGGGCTGATGAGATGGCTCAGCCGCTTACATGCCTGCCTGGCAAGCGCGAGGGCCTGAGTTCGACTCCCAGATCCCACATACAAAAAAGGGGCTGGTGATATCGCTCAGCAGCACAGGCGCCAGCTGGCATGCGAGGTCCTGAGGTCGACGCCCAGTACCCACAAAAAAAAAAAAAAAAGAAAAAAATTCACACATACGCAAAAAGCAATGGTCTTCTAAGAATTTTCTTCCTAGTTTACTAAGTAAACAAGCCAGAAAAGCATATGTTTACACACTCAAGCAGAAGTTTCAATTTCCTTGGCTTGATGAAATATTCCCAAACAGAAAAATTATAAATATTACTTAATCTCAAAGGGCAAGCTGAAACAACAGGGTTGTCTATGACCAAAAGAGACTGATTCTTGTTCATTTAAACAGAGCTTGTATTTGGTGTCTGCACTTTCAGTGTCTCTTTCAGGACTTCGAGATATTTGTTATCACTTTAAAAATTCAACTAGTGCTTCAGGCTGTTTCAGCTCTCTCATATTATGTCGGTGCCTAGCATAGAGCTTTCCCATTAGAGGATTCAGTAGAAACATGCTCACCAGTTGATTAAATTTTATCCTAAAGCTACCCTTCAACCTCACAAATCTCTTCCATCTTGAATGTGTCACTCTGAATACATGAGAAAGGGAATGGACAATGTACCTCTCTGTGTCCTATCTTGGACATTTATTGTCCTTGCATCAGGTTACAAAGATTTATTTCTTTTAATCTCCCTGATCAAATAGTCCCTCTGACCAGTTAAACTTTGAGGTTCTTTTTCCCTTATTTCTAAAAATTTGTCTCCAGCTGCCTTCTACCAGGGTGTTCAGAAAGAGACAAGACAATGCAGCAATAAAGTCCAGTAGGTACACTGAAAAAGTAACATGTTAATTAGGAGAAATGTGAATGTTGATCAACCCTCCCCTCTGCACTTCACACATGCACACATGCAAACACACATGCAGTTCTCCTCGTGGCCATGCATCATTAAATTGTAAACAATTCATAGATACTATGCATTTGTGTGCTCACATCTCAGGCTCAAGTCAGCTAATATCTAAGAAAGGCTTTACCAAAGGGTTGCTGAGGGCAGAATTAACAAAGGAATTTTCCACTGGGTAAGAAACTAGGGAGTAGGAATCTGGAAATGTAGAAGAACATTCTTTTTTTGGTGCATCCTGGTTAAGTGTATTTCATGGAAATACATTTTTTTTTTCAGATAGTAAGCAATGACGCTTTTCTTGTATCCATTTAGCACAACTGCAATTAACACTTACATATTTATAATTTTTAGAAAGAGCAGTATGTGGGTCCCAAAAGCAAACTTTTGATTTCAAAATTATTTTGAGTAAACAATGCAAGATTCTTTTGAAGTATCAACAAAATGACACTTCTCTGGATATATAAGATACCAGGTCACTTTTCTATATAATTTAAAGCCAACAACATTTTCACTTCTAGGTCTGAATTTACGTAAATTTTCAAACATCCAAACTCTCACTTACGTTAACAACCTCATCACTCTGTGGAATTCTTTTTTTCAAAACAGTGAAACTCGGAGAAGATTGCTCATCAAATAATTGTGAAGCTTGAAAACATTCAGAAGTCATTGTTTTTTGTTATATGTAGAATAATTAAATGCAACATCAGCATGACATCAGTGCTAGATAATTTTCAACCATAAAATGCCATTCTCTCCCATTAACTTGAGGGTTGTTGGAGGGTTTTGTCTCCATTTCACCAGACAGAGTACAAAACATTGTGACATGCTTAATATTTCTTCCGCCAAGATGTCCATTCCGATTCCTCACCCTTTACAGAGCTGTTGATTTCATCCTGCATTTAGCTGCCAAAAAAGCGACTGCGTGTGCAGCACCAGTAACAAAGTGAAAATGAATTATGCATCAGAAGGAACTGCATTTGAGTCAAAAAACTTAGACTTCAGCATCTTCAAATTACAATATGATTTAAGAAGGAATACATTTAAGGAGATAGCAATGGACTGAGGTGAAGGGGTCAGCATTGGCCTGGTTTAATATAATTTAGCTTTCAATTATTTATTTTTAAAAGAGCTACTAAGCACACTGAATCTCTTTAATGGCAATGTCAAAAGTATGGAGACTGGAGAAAAGCCATGAATAATAGTGACAGATTGTTATGCATGGTAATGTTACAGGGCCTGCTGCAAAGGGAAGCATTCACCAGCGCAGGGGCAGCAAACAAGAAGCAGCCTGCTAGGAGAGCCATGGACAGGTCTCCACCCTAAGCTTTAATGACATCTGAACTCCACTTCCTTTGAGCTCTAACTGGTTTTGTCATCAAAGCCATGAGTCACTGTCTTTCTGACAATTCTGCACTTCTCTTTTCACACTTGGAACTTATACAACTATTTTTTTTAATTGAGTACCCTTTATTTCTCCAACAGTAAAATTAATTTCACAAAATACTTTCGCAATTTTTGAATAAGCACAGTTATTAGAACAATGAAAATACCCTGGAAGATATGAGGTAACCTCATCATCCTTCCTAAAATCCATAAACATATCAATGGATTTGAATGAATCGTGTAAATACATTAGTCAAAATAAAGGAGAAAGCAGTTTCGAAAATGAAAAATGTTTATTGATACATATTAGGAAGTAGGACATGGTAAAATAGAAAAGTGGACTAACAGTCAGGATCCCCACTATGATGGTTAATCTTGATTGTCAACTTGATTTTATTGAAAGACAAGTAGGAAATTAATAAATCGTACTTCTGGGAGTGCCTGAGGTGTTTCTAGAGACGTGGCATGCGGAACAGCAAAGCGACGCAGAAACCCGTGCTGGAGGGGGGCAGCACCTTCCAATAGGCTGAGGCCTCAGGAAGAACAAAGGCAGGAGGGGAGGGAAGCCCACCATCCCAGCTCTTCCTCCTCTCTCTGCTTCCCTCCCTCCATGAGGTGAGGGGCTCTGTTCTACTCTGCCCTCGCACACTTCTGCATGAAGTTTTTGCCTCACTGTGGGCCTAAAAGCAATACAGCCAGATGAACATGGACTGAAATCATAAGCCAAAGTAAATATTTCCTCCTTTAATTATTCTTCACAGGTATTTTGCCACTGAAACGGAAAGTAACAAACACCCATGTTCTCCTGTGGACTCATCAAAAGATTGTAAATGAAGAAATCAAAGAATTTGAGATCAATCACGCAGGATCCTTCAGCTCCACCCTTAGTAATCCAAGGGGGTCATGATTTAGACATCAAACGGCCTTCAGAGCCTCCTGTGTTCGGAATGTGATTGGATCCGCAAGCATTATCATTCACCGGCTGTGAGGAGGTGGGGCCTGCTCAGAAGTGGTGGTCGCTGTGAGCCTGACCTGGAGGGATGGATCTCCCTTGCTGGCTCCTTCCTTCACTTTCCACTACCTGGATGCCTTGAAATGAGGAGGTTTTTGTCCACTGTGCCCAGCAGACTATGGACTAAAATCATAAGCCAAAATATACCTCTCTTCCTTTAAACTGTGGGTGTCAGGTATTTTGTCCCAGGGACAAGAAAGTGACAAAGACAAAGAGACAGGACCTTCTGCCTGTTAGAGAACTCAGGGTTAAATATTGAATTCCTCAGCATTTTCATTTAAGTGTCCATGCACTTCATTTAAGTGTCCATAGAGATAGCTGGTAACCTAATATAGAAAAGGTGGAAGGTGTCTCTTGCATCACCTAACTTTTCTTATTATTTCTGCTCCTTCCCTCCGAGGTTTCCTTTTCCCAGTGCTGTATCTTCCTCCTCCTCATCACAATTTTATAAGCATGGGCACTGTGGTTGTATTGTGGGGTGTGATTCAGTGTATTCTCTGACACAATTCAAGATGGGTGAGCTAGAAGAGGTATCTTATTATCCCTGCAACCCTGAATCATAGCTTTTGTCCTGCCATGTGAGCAGTTGCTGAGTGAGGACTATGAAAAAAGATATGAGGGACATAAGAGGAACAACAGTCCATCTGCTACTATTCTCTTCAGGTTCTGCTCTTTCCTCTTCGTTGGGCCTTAGTAAGCTTTCTAAATTGTGTCTTTCATCAGTGACTAAAAATCCCTAATAGTTCCTATTGCCTATGGATCAAAGGTCAAATTCTTTAGTTTGCATTAAAGACACCCCATAAAAACCAACTATGTTAGTCTTCCCTTGTCTATTATTTTTTTGGGGGGATACCAGGAATCGAACTCAGGACCTCATGCTTGCCAGGCAGGTGCTGCACCAGTGAGCTAAGTCCCTAGTCCCCCTTGTCTATTATTAAGCTTTGACACAAATTCCTTATTACATTCAAATTTCTGGCTTCTAATATTTATTTTGCTTTTTTCCACATGCTGAGTTGTACTTTGTTTAGACTTCCAAATTTTGACCCATCTTCTGTATATCAAATCCATGCAAAAATTCCCTCTTCCTTTAGACTGGACATTGGCTTCTCTAGCCTACAGGCCAAATCTTACTCATCACACATTTTTATAAATAAAGTTTTACTCATTTCATTTTCTGTATTGTCTACTGCTACTTTCAAGCTCATAGCAGAATTCAGATGTTGCAAACTGAACCATGTAATTTTCAAGGCCAAAAATATTTTCTGCCGTTCATAGAAAAAAAAAATCACACTTGTTACATACTACCAAAGTGCTGTTTTTCCTTCTCCCCCAAAATTATTTCATTGAAGGCATACATGGAATAATCTCTCTCATAGATTTTATGCCAGGACCATCTCTTTTTTACCTACTCATTTGTAACACAGACTTATGATAGTCTGATTTAGTATCTAATTATTTCATTTGACCGTGCCTAAAAGAGTGTTATTTTTCAATTGCAAAATATTAATTGAGAAAGAATGTTAATCCTTTCTTGAGGAGTTCATCAATACTAGCATGCTTCAAGTGTGCTAGGGATCACCAATGGAAAAGCACTGAGGTAAACTGAGCTGAACTGAAGTAAGGCAGCTATGTGGCTCCTTGATGCAGGGTGAGAAGCTCTTTCTCAGTGATCTAACAAAGGTGGACACAGTGACCGAGATGCTGGTACCTCAGGATACAGCCTGTAGTCATTGTTCATTGCTTGGTGATATAAAATTCTTCACACATCTGCCCACGGTTTGCTCTCACAGCAAACAGCATCAACTGAGCAGAAACTCTCCCAGGTGCTGTGTTTGTTCCTCTTTTATGGCTTCATTCATGGCTACTACACACCTAGATGAAATGAAAATCTAACTGTGCCTGTCACATGCCCATACTGCCACACTTGCACAGTCTTTCGGACACTAGAGGTGTTGGGATTCTCATGACCTCCCATTGTGATAATGGTTTCCCTCGGTTCTCAGCACCACATGCCCACCAGCCCAGTGGCGCCTAGTTTTCTGCTGGAAGACAGTGGCAGTGTCCAATAGAACAAAAGAAAACAGAATTGGGAATAAGGAGGGCAGATTTCTAGTTCTGGCTTTGACTTGAGATAACTTGGGAACTTTGCTTCTTCAACCTTTACAAGAATGGGTAGTATACATACCTTTTCCTTTCAGGAGTGGAATTTTGCTTTTCAAAAAGAACTTCTATCAAAGATATCTCCAAGTACTGAGTAGGTGGAGGGCAGCCCCACTTGTAGGGTCAGGGACGAGTGGCTTGTGGTGGCAGCTTCCTTTCACTCCAGCTGTGCTTCCTGAGCGCTCCGCAGAGTCCAGTGCTAAAATCTACAGCACAGCACAGTTTCTCAAGATCTTTCAAGTTCTAAAAATTTCTTGTGTTTCCAGTCATTGTATAAAATATTTCATTCTAGCCATTAATATTTTAAAACTCATTTCTACTAGCATCAGTACTCTTTTCAACCCAACATGAAGAATGCTAAAACCAAAGGCATATTTAAGGATGAAATTTCTGAGAAAAGTAAGTTAATTATTCCCAACTGCGCATTAAAGTAGTTCTAAGCGATTACCTAACCTGGACCAGTGCAAGGCCAATTTGAAGCTCTATAGTAACTTCCTGCTGAAGAGAAAGTAGGCAAAGCCTGCCCATGTACTACTTCACTGACAGACAAATCAAAGAAAGAAGCACCAGTTTCCACTACCTGGGACAGATATAAGGGTCGTGATAGATTTTTCTTTTCATTCTTCACATTTGTGCCTGAGAAAGGCGACATTTCCGTGACTACACAGTCTATGTATTTCCATTTGTCCCATGGGAAAGACTGTGGAGCATAGGATGTGGAGAAATCTTTGTTGCTTAATTATGAATCTACTTACGTAACATCAAAATACCAATGGAACGGTATGTGAAGTGAAAGCCAGTTTCCTCAAGAGTAAGATAACTAGAACTTGGAAAATACACAAAAAATTGAGAAGACGTAAGCAGAAATTTAACCAAAGTAATTCTTGCTTAATATTTATATAAAAACAAAATTTTAGGTTATACATCTAATGTAGTTATCTGCTGTTCACTAGCAGGCCACAGTCCTTGATTAGCCACACTCTAGGGAAAGTCCTAATTCTTTTTTTCTAAGGGGAAAAAAGAATTTTCAAAGCATAATTAAGTTCAATATATTCAAACTAAGAAAACTAAAATGAGGTCAGGAAAGTGAGACGACCATACTAATGATAAAATGATTTATTTTACAAAAATAACGTTACAAAAAATGGGGCTGAAAGAAATAGTTAAGTATTTTGTCTTCAAAATGATGGAGGCGTATTGATCTCAAGGTTTATAGTTTAACTTCTGAATTTTGTCTGGGACATCAGTTTTACTTCTTTTTTTTTTGTGGGTACCAGGGTTCGACCTCAGGACCTCGTGCACCAGCAGGCACCCGTGCCACTGAGCAATATCACCGGCCCTTTTTTCGTATGTGGGTTCCGGGAGTCAAACTTGGGCCCTCGCTCTTGCCAGGCAGGCACTTATGCCGCTGAGCTATCTCACCAGCCCTGGGACATCAGTTTTAATATTTATTTTTCTCACCATATTTTTTTTTTACCTATTCGTTATGAGCTAAATCTCATAAACCATTCTTTCTCTGGGTAGGGAAAGAAAGAGAATATGAGCAGAACTACAGTATTTGTCATAAGACAGTGCCACCTCTCTGATGTCCTTTGTTCCACTTTCCTGTAGATTCCATGCCTTAAAAAAGAATGAAAGCCTTACATTTAGCTAATAGAGAAAGAACAATCTAATTGCTAAACAGTTAGACGGTTATGTTGTAATGTCTTGCCCTCTCACTATAAAAAGGAAAGGTAGTCATAACTGAGTGAGAGAAAAAATATGACAGAAAGTGAATGAGAGAGTGCCTCATCTTAACTAATACATTAATTACTAGGAATCCATATAACGCATCAAAGATAGCTTTATTCAGAGTTATGGAGCACTTTAGGATCCTCACCTAGTTGGTACGATCCATATACTATTTGTTCTCCATGATTCTCTTGAAAGCCACAGGTTTTTTTGTGAAACAGAGCCACTTCTCATAATCACGAATCCCATGATTGATGCTGACCTGGAACTGAATCACAACTACTCAAATTGTGTCAATATGGCAGAATACACTGCATGATATCAAATGAGTAATATACTTCGAGTGACATATTTTCCATTCCACAGATGCTTATTGGTTATGCAGTATGGAGGGGTCTTGAAGGTAGGAAGTGGTTATACAAGAGTAGAAGTCTATCTTGTTTTGCTTTCTTTCTGTTATGGAGAAAGGGCCATTGACTGATACCTCTATAGCAAAAGACAGATTACAGAGAGAAAGCATAGCAAATTTATTTGTCAAAGTTTTATATGACAAGGGAGCCTTCAGAGATGAAGAAGACTGAAATATCCAGGGAAAAATATTTTTATGGGTAGATTTGTTGAAAAGTGGGCAGTCATATAAATGTACATTTGGACAAACAGGAGATCCATCTAATGGTGATAAACGTGGGGAAACAAAGCAAGGCCTGTTTATTCAGATGCCTGTTGATTTCTCTGTGTAGCATTCTTTTCCTGTGGGTGCAGCTCAGGACTCTTGTGGAATGATGATCTTATGATTTACTTTCAGGTAAGGTAGGTCAGAGAATATTGCAAAGGTACCATATTTTGCAGTATCGTATTCTGAGTCCTGAACCTTCATTTTTACCTAAATCTTACTCAGAAAGTTTTGTTTTGTTGCAGCATGGGTGGAGGTATCCCTTTCTGAGGTATACTAATATTCAACCTGCCAGCTAGATAGCACTTAAATAGTCTCAAGAAATCTGCTTGTTAGCAAGAATTTGTTTATTGTTTTGTCAGATAGTCACAGTGACAAAAGCATGAGGTTTTGGTGGTGTGACAAAAATCACAAAATGCGGTCACATAATTTAGATAGGCCTTGCATCACCATAGTTTAAACAGGTACTCTATTTTGAAGCATAAATCCAACCTTTGAATTAGGCAGATCTCTAGGAAAGTGACAAAGCCTACATTTATTTGGGGACCTTTGCTGTATTTTACTGTTGTGATATATAAACGAAATTTAATGAAGGATGTTAATGCCCATCTACTAGATTACACTGGAAGCACAGATTTTAAAAATAAACTCTAAAAACCTGAAGAATTTTCTAAACAAAAGTGCACGTAATTTCCTTTATTAAAAAAAAAAAAAAAAAGGAAAAAAGCCGCAACTTAAGAGAAAGAGCCATACAAAAAGATCACATGAGCAGTTAGGTAAAGCCCTCCCCAAGTACAAGTTATGTTGTTGGTATTGTTTCTATCCTCTGTTATTATAGAAATTGTCTGCAAAGAGACTTATTCACATTGCTATCAACTGTCAAATTTTCACATCCCATTTATATGCATAATCTCACCTCATCAGATCAGGGATTAGTTTTTCTCATTCAATATCTCATTTTCCATAAACACATGGACAGGATCTAGCTATTTGTATAATGTATTCCATCTAGCCAGTCAAGAGTAGAGTCCACAGTGATTAAACACAGGAAACACTGATCACAATGACTTTTAAAGTTATAAAGGCTGAAAATATCCTTATCGGTGTCCTATGTATTCTAGAAACAGAGTCGAATTTGCTACTGTGAAAATCTCCGAGTTGGCCACTGTCATACTATTTATCCATTAGGATTGGCCACAGAGGCTGCAGCCATGGAAGTCAATCACTGGAAATGAATTACTATTAGAGGACAACATTAGACAGTCTTGCTCTTTTTGGTCCTTGGAACATTGTGGGGGTCGGGAGGAGGGGTGACGATTGTTCATTTCTCTCCTGGTACATCTTTCTAGGGGTTGTTTTATCAGCATATTTTTAAAAAATGCCTTCACTATAAATGGCTCCTTCCTGCTGAGCTAGTCAAAGTGCTTTACATACATTATCCCTCATTGTCCTCTCCTAATCCTCAGAGTTTGATAGGTGTCAAAGGATTTTCCTTTCAGCTTTTTTTTATTTAGATTTAACTTGAAGGGGAAATCAGGGCTCCTTGATGAAAAATATAGGAAAAGAGTAATTTTCCAAGATGGCATCTACCTTTGGAATTCCCTTATAATTTACAGATGGAGGAAGGAAAGGAAAAAGGGAAGGAAAGAAACAGAGAGAGAGAGAGGGAGAGAGAGAGAGTCTTTCTTTGGTATGCATTATGCATTAATACTCTTTATTATTTACCAGTTGCCCACTGTCTGACACTCAAAAAGATTATGCTTCTTGCTTTCCATGTAGCTTTTTTGACTAGTGAATACTAGTTAAAGAGATCTCTGTTGGGTCTTAAAAAAACATACTTATAATAATTATGGCACTATGGATGAGTACTTTAAACTGCAATACATTGGAAGGGCCTGTTATGATTTAGATCTAAAATGTCCCCCAAAGTTTCCCCTGAAATATTTGGAAGTTAATTTGGATCACGGGGCCACTATACTTAGTAGAGTGAATAATCCATTGATGAGTTAGGTGGCAAAAGAATACAACTGAGTGGTAGAGAGCTTGCTAGCATTTGCAAGTTCATGTGTTCAATCCCCAGCACCACAAAATAAAATCCATTTACGAGTTCAGAGTCTGAACATGGCCATCAAGGGATGAGTCATCGGGAGTGTTACCTGTAAAGGTATTTTCTTGTCCCCAGCTCCTCTCTTCTCTGTGCTTCTTGGCTGCTTTGGGTTGAACAGCTTTCCTCCTTCATGCCCTTCTACCTTGCCATTTTTGTCTTGGTGCTAGCCAGCCATGGACTGAAACTGTGAGCCAAAATAAACGTCTCTCCCTTTAAATTTGGAGTTTTGAGTATTTTGTTTTAGCAATGGGAAAGTGACTAAGACAAGGCCTCAGAGCAAAATATCTTCTTTTTTTTTTTTTTTTTTTTTTTTTTGTGGGTACCGGGGGGTCGACCTCAGGACCTCGAGCGCCAGCAGGCGCCCGTGCCGCTGAGCGATATCACCGGCCCCTTTTCCGTATGTGGGTTCCGGGAGTCGAACTCGGGCCCTCGCGCTTGCCGGGCAGGCGCTTAAGCCGCTGAGCCATCTCACTGGCCCATAAGAGCAAAATATCTTCTGAACTACTGTCCTTCTTTCTCCTGCCCCTCTTTGTCTTTCAAGACTGGCCACAGAGACTAGAATTCCCTTTCCTTCAAGGAATGTGATATAAATTAGATAAGTTCTTTCCCCAAACCAGTTTCTTTTATATGAGAAACACAAATTATAAATAATGAGCAAAATAAATATAGGTAACAGGAAGTAGAGAAATCTTTCTCAAATGCGAAGGTGATCAAGAGATGGAGAGAAGGATGAGGGAGGGGAGGGAAAGGGGATGAGAAAAGTAATTAAGATATGTTATATAGATGTATATGTACCAACTCTATACTAGGAGTGTAAATATATATGCCAAAAATATATAATAAAAAATTTTTAAAACTTGGAAAGAACTCCAAGCTTCTTCCACTCTTATGTGTAAAGTTGCTTATGAAGAAATTGCCTGAACTAAGTTGTCTTTGGTCTGAAAGTAGGTCATATGACCTTCATGCCAGAAGTCTTGCCCTATGCCCAGATGAAAGGAATGCCAAACAGATAAAGCAAACATATATGAATTTAGAGGTCTTGCTAGATTTTTCCATTTAGTCATTACCATTATTAAATCATTACTTTTTTGCTCATCAGTGGCTGTGCATTCTTCATTGAACCTAAGCATAAAATAGACATTTTCCATTGGGTAATTGGGTCTTCATTTCTGGAGGCTCCTGTGTCAAATAAAATTTTAATACATTAGATATGTTATTCTTTTTTTTGGTTAACCTTTCTTTTGTTATAGGCATGGCAGTCATAATCCTTAAAATGGTTTGACTCCACTTCCTAAATTCACTTCCTGAATGAAAAGCCCATCCTTAGTCCTGCAGTTTCTCTGTTCTCCATCAATCGGTTCTACAGAGCAGAACCATTTCAGCCCTGAAAACACATGTACATACAAACATACACATGTACAAACACACATGTACACATGCATACATGTTAGCTGTTTGAGGGAGAAGTACAGAGTCACTGAGATTTGGGGGTTACATGTTGCATTAATATGGTTCTCATGTAGTCTCCCTGGTACATCTTACTTGGTTAAGAGGCATAATGCAGTGGTAATACTCTACTACTTAAAATATGTTTGGAAACACAGACTGTACAAGAACAAAAAACACATTCCCATCAGGCAAATAAGTTAATTCCTGTAATACAGAATTCTAAAAGTCAATGAATTAAATATCTATTGCTACAAGACATTATTCAAAGAACTTTTCTATGTCAAAAATAATACATTCTACCAATTTTTCTTAATGTAAAATTAATGCATGTAAATTGAAAATAATTGTGGGATACCTAAAAGCACAAAAAGGAATATAAAAAGTCTATTTTCCTATCTTGAGATAACCACTGCTATTATTTGGAGACATTTTACAATAATTTATAGTAAAATTAACATTGGTGGTGGTAGTTGTCCTACTGACTTTTGATTATTGTAACAAGGGCTATAACAATGCTGAAAAGATACCACTGAAGACATCTTCTCCCCCTGAATTCACCCCTCTGGTCTGGACGGTTACTGTGTGAGAGACTTTGACAATTTTTATCCCTCTTTGTTGTCATTTGTACCTCAAAATTCTTTGTTCCTCTTCTTGAGATACAATTTCATAATCTTGGTTTAGGCATCGACTACTTAGCTTTTAGTGTGTTCACTAGAATAATTAGCTGAAAGTTGATTCACCAAATGATTAATTTCTCAAAAGACCAAATGATAGAATCTTTACCACTTTTAAACTAATTAGTAAGAATTTTGCTAGGAATATTCAAAAGTAAATATAGTCATAAAATACATTTTATCATTAGCAACGAAATGTTGGCTTTTCTCACTTCTGCTCCTCTTATCAATTTCATATTTTTTGGTTTGCATTGGCATTTGTCTAATCTTTCATTTTCAGTTTTGTCAGTCTACATTTTAGCATGAAAAAGTTTGGAGTTTTCTATCTAATATTTTCTATAAATTAAAAAATTTATATTTGATATATTTCAAATTTTTACACATAATCTTACAGGCAGATACAGAAATTCCTTTGGAGATTAATTCTTCTCAACACTGAGTAATTCAAATATTTTATGTGAGAGCTTTATGTAAACTATTACCAACTAGAATTATTCTGTCTTTGCTGACATCCAAAATGTAACCATTTTTAATGTGAGAGAATTTGTTCAAGCAATTTATTTTAAAAGCTTTAATTTGAAAAGTAATTCACATTTAATTTGAGAAGTGATACAATTTTTAAATTCAAGAAGATTAAATTAAAATTTAAAATTTTATATTCTCATAATTTAAATTTTAATTTCTCCAATGCTCTTAAATTTAAGGAAATTTTAAACATAATTGTATACATTATATTAATGTTACTGTTTTAATTCACCATTAAAATATAATCCATTATGGACTTTAGTAATTAGAAATGTAACATTTAGGCCAATACAGTATTTGAATAATCCTTGAATACAATCTAAAAATGCTTAACCTTTTAAAATTTTCAAAAGTTCTGAAAGTAGCAAGAATTAGCTGAGATACCCAAATCGAAATATCAAAAACTTTATTAAGAAACAATTTTCTGTAATTTTTCACTCTATGCTAATCTACTTAAAATTTTCTATTATTTCTAACTTTTTTCTATTATACTTTTTATAAACACTTCAATCTAAATTTGTTTAATGTTCATAAAAATGGATTTGATCATCATTAATCTGAATTGAAATGATTGTATAATTTTTGAAAATATCCATTAAAATATCTGCACGTTGTGTATTTAACTTATGAATTCTGAACTAAATTACTTCATTTGGTAATTTCTCAGTCCTCAATAGCTGTTAAACCAAATTTACCATCAAACGAACAACTATTAAACAAAAAAGAAAGGCACTATTGAAACAACAGTGAAACTACCTAGGGCTATTTTCAGTTTTATTCATAAAACAAACAAACAAAAAACATTAAATTAAGTCCTTTTACTATACGTAATTGAACATTTTCGCATCACTTAGATTTTCTCTTATTCACTTGCACATAGACTTCTGCCCTGTCTAAATAACTTGCCTTATACAAACCATCCTCATCTGGCTCCAATATTGTGCTCCTAACATTTGTTCAACTGATATTGGTGTAAGACACTCTTTTTCAGGTATGTTCCCATTAAATGAGATCATGAGTATCTGTTACCAGGAGCATGTGGTCAATGGAGGCAACGTAATAAACGAACAAACAAAAATGCCATGTAAGGTGTCTTTTGCTTTAACTAAGATTGTTTATGATTCACCACAGTTATGATGAGGAAGGGGGGTATATTGTTCCTATGGCTCATTGACCCTGCACCCCAGTCACTGGTGCTCATAACTCCTTCCAGGACAACTTCTCCTTGATCCCAAAGGATGCTGGGTGTCAGGCGTTCATCTCCACTAGTTCTTTTCTTCTTCATCTTTGTAGTTTTCTCTATTTCTTTTCTTGTTTGGGATGCCCTTCTGATATGAGATTAAACATTGCCAGTCTGAAGAAAACTTCTACAATGAACCTTCCTAACTTAGCCAGCATCCCCAATCCAGTTACCTCTATCCTATTATTGCATTTATTTATTTATTAACATATATACAGGTTGAGTATTTCTTATATAAAATACAGGGACGAGAAGTGTTTCAGGTTTTGAATTTTAATAAAAAATGTATTTACATATATAGAATGAGATACCATGGAAATGGTTCAAGTCTAAACCTGAAATTCATTTGTTTCATATGCCTCTTATACACATAAACTGAAGGTAATTTAACACAATGCTTTCAGTGTGAATGTATTCTGGTGATGACCTATCCCTTGAAGTCAGGTGTGGGACATCTCATTTTTGGCATCACACTGACACTCAGAGAAGTTTCAGGTTTTGGAGCATTTCAGATTTCAAACTTTAAGAATAAGGATGCTCAGCCTGTAGCCCTGTTAATAACTTATTCAGTTCATTTGTTTGCTTGTCTATTACTTGCCCTTCCCTATTGGAATCTAAACGTCATTAGACAAGGGATATTTTCCTCTATAGTAGTGTATTTTCATCTATTGCATACTGGGATATTAGTTTATAATGAGCATTAGATGTTTTATTTTTCAATTAACTTATGTATACATTTATTTGTCCATCTCTACATTTACTCATTCATTTTATAATTATTTGTTGAACATAATGATAGGTTTTTGTTTTTGTTTTTGTTTTCTTTATGGGGGTACCGGGAACAGAACTCAGGACCTCGCGCTTGCCAGGCAGGCGCTTATGCCGCTGAACTATATCACCGGCCCAATGATAGGTTTTTTAAATAGGGAATATCAGTAAACAAAGAAGCAAAATCTCTGCCTTCATTAATATTGCAGTCTAGAGACGGAAACAACAAATAAATACACAATTTGAGATGGTGACAAGTGCTGTCGAGAATAATGCATAGGCAAGAGAGGGGATCTCATTTGCAAAGTGGTTGCTCTGTAATGCAGGCTAAAAAAGGGTTGTTAAGGAGAACGTGGTATTTCAGTAGAGTCCTGAAAGAAGTGAGGTAGTACTTACGGAGATGAACTGGAGGTTTAAACAGAGGAATGACATGATCTACCTTTCAGTTTAGTAATATCATGACAGCTCTGGATCAAGTATATTTTGTGAGAAGACATGAACTGGTGCAAGTAAGGAGATCGAGGTACAAACAAACAATAGTCCAGGTAATAACTGCCTAGTTTACATTGCTTGGGACCAAGATATTATAAATAAATTAGGAAACATCAACAGCCTACGGGTGTATTTTGAAGTTATAGCATGTAAAATATGCTCCTGGAATAAATATAAAATGTATGTGTAGAGGAAAGGGAGATGGGGGAGGGAAGATGAGAAGAGGAGAGGTATGGGAGGAGAGAAGGAAGGAGTTGAGGATATCACCTAGCTCTTTTTTATCTGATCCCACCCAAGAATGGTATTGCTGGGTACGGAAATGAAGGTCTCTGGGGAAATCAGCCTTTTTTTTTGCTGGGGGGAAGCAGGGAGGAAAATAATTGGGAGTTCAGTTTGGGCATATTAAATTCAAAATACCTATAAAACATACATCCAGAAATGTCAAATATGAATTTGGATATAGGAATTTGAAATTCATCCATCCATCTTAATAAATATTTACTGATTACCTACATTACTTTGGAAAATATGCTACATGCTGTAACTAAAAATGGAAAAATATACAAATCTATCCTGTAGGAATTTTCACTTTAAAGGGGAAAATAAAAAATAGCATTGTCCAGTAAGCTCTTATAGAAAAGAAAAAGTAGTATCTTTTCTTTTCCTCATGCATCACTATGTCTTGGCAAGACTCCTATAACAAAAGACAGATTAACAAGAGAGAAGCATAAAAATCATTTTGTACAGCTTTTATATGACACAGGAGCATTCACAAGCAAGCAAAGCCCCCAAGAAATAGGTAAATCTGTGCGTTTTTGTGGGCAGACAGAAGTGTGTTTAGAAGGCAAAAGCTCATGATCTAGAAGTAGTAAAGTGGTAGGGAGGGACTTAACGAGGCTGTTTCTCAGGATTCTTTTTGATTTCTTTGTGAGATATTTCTTCTTCTGGTTATAGGGCAGACAAACGATATCACATGAGGGCCTTCAGGAGAGGAAAGAGAGAGAGTGTCAGAATGATCTTCCTAGATTTTGTGGTCTACAAGAGAAAAGGAGAAATGAAAGGAATTTTCATTTCTATGGAAGTTCAGGAGAGAGGGGGTAGGGAGAAGATCAGAGAGACCTTGGTTCTGTGGTTTTTTCTATCTTATTTAGCCTAAAATATACCAAGGAACCATATTTTGGAGTGGTGCTTTCTGCATCCCATTAATGAAATAAAGTTTTTCATGATTGCTGCAGAGGCAATTAAATATAGCTATGCTAGGAAGGAGTCTCATTTGGTGTTAGGCTAAAAAAAAATTCTTGAAGTGTAGATGTCTTTATTCTGACCTGAATGAAGAGTAAGATTTAGATAATTCCAGGGCAAAATTTAAAATATTCACTTATTACTTTCAAAATACAGCTCAAATAATTTTGTTTCTGAGATTGGAAGAGATAACTGTTATGAGAAATGGACACCAGATTTTCAAAACTATGTAAGTATGATGTATTTTATATGAAGTTTATCCCATTGGAGCCGGGGATATAGCTCAACAGCACAAGCACCTGCCCGGCAGGCACTAGGTCCTGAGTTCGATTCCCAGTACCAAAAAAAAAAGCTTATCCCATCACTAAATTCAGTTTGCCCTCACTTCTGTGTGTTCCACATTTATTAATTTAACCAAACATAGATTGAAAATATTTTGGAGAAAAATTGTGATTGTACTAAACATGAAAGACTTTTCATTCTGTCATTATTCCCTAAATAATACAATATAGCAACTACTTATGTGTTATTTATTTAAAGTACTATAAGTAATCTAGAGATGATTTAAAATACTGTATGTGGGAAGAAATACACTAGTTATATGCAAACAGTAAACAATTTTACATGAGAAACTCGAGCATCCACACAGTTTTGATATCCATAGGGGAATTCCTAGAAAACTGGATACTGAGGGATGACTGTATTATTTTGACACTTTTATAGTCTTTGTGTTTCCTTGCCTTTCTTACTCTTTCTTTCTTTCTTTTTTTCCTCTCTTTCTTTCTTTCTTTCTTTCTTTCTTTCTTTCTTTCTTTCTTTCTTTCTTTCCTTTTCTTTCTTTCTCTTTTTCTTTTCTTTCTTTCTTTCTTTCTTTCTTTCTTTCTTTCTTTCTTTCTTTCTATTCTTTCCTTTTGAGGCTAAAATCATTCTTTCTTACACATTCCCATTTCCACTGGACATTCACAGAAGTTCATTTCAGAGTTGTCTGTTTCTTTCAAATGATCTAAAACAAAGGGAATATAAACTTGAATTTGATAATTTAATTTACAAATGAGTGTTTTGTTTAAAAGGACAGAATGGTTGTATGTTATGAAATAACCTGAATAGATTTTTTCATGTGCTTTTCAAATTTGTTTTAAATGGTACATTTTAGATATACATAATGATAACATTCATCATAGGGAATGTATACCTGTACATGATATATCTTAATTCTTCTTTGTTTCCCTTTCCCCTCCCCTTCCTTCAACCCCCCTTTCCCTCCTTATTTACAAAAGGTTTGTTTTCATTTTTTCCTTCTATTCTCTTTTTATCTTGTCTCTTCCTCCCTTTCTCCCTCCCCCTTCCCTGTTCCCCTTCTCATTTGAACGTTTTCTTCCCATTTCCTAATATCTATTGTACATTTTGGTCCTTATTTATACTTTCGGTTTCTCACACCAGGGAAACAATTTGGTATTTACACACATGTGTGCAATTTATTTCACTTAAGAGTATGGTCTCAAGGTGCACCCATTTAGCTAGAAATGTCTCAAGCTTTTCCTTCTTTATGATGAGTAGTACTCCATTGTATATTAAAAAAAATCTTTATTCGTTCATCAGTAGATGGGCATTTGAGATATTTCCAAGATTTAGCTATTACAGCCTATGCTGCTATAAACATGGGTGCACATATATCACTGTGGTATGGTGCTTTTAATTGTTTCGGGAAGATGCCAAGAAGGGGAATAGCTGGGTCAAATGGAACCTCTATTTTTAGTGTTTTGAGGAATCTTCACACTGATTTCCACAGTGGTTGCAACATTCTACACTCCCACCAACAGTGGGGAAGTGTTCTGTTTTCCCCATAGCCCTGCCAGTATTTGTTATTGGTTGATTTCTTGATAATAGACATTCTTTCTGTAGTGAGATGGAATCTTAGTATTGTTTTAATTTGCATCACTTGAATGACCAGTGATATTGAACATTTTTTCATATACTTATTTGCTATTTCTACTTCTTCATCTGAGATGGGTCTATTCATTTCAGATGCTCATTTTTGGATTGGGTCTTTAAATTTGGGGCATCTGATTTTTTTGAGTTCTTTATATATTGCACATATTAGAAAAAGTGCAGCAAATCTTCAAGATTATACACCATGACCAACTAGGATTCATCCCAGGGATGCAAGGATGGCTCAACACACGCAAATCAATAAATGTAATACATCATATTGTTAGAGCCAAAGACTAAAAATTTACGATCATCACAATAGATGCAGAAATAGCATTTGACAAAGTCCAATACCCACTCATGATAAAAATCCTACAGAAAATTGGAATAGATAATCTTTATCTCAATCTGATAAAAGCCATCTATGACAAACCAACAGTCAACATCATACTAAGTGGACAAAAACTGAAATCTTTCACTCTAAAATCAGGAACAAGATAAGGATGTCCACTGTTACCACTCTTAATCAAAATAGTTCTGGAAACATTAGTCAAACAATTAAACAAGAGAAAGAAATAAAATGAATAAGGATAGGAAAGAAAGAAGTTAAATTATCATTATTTGCAGGTGACATGACACTCTACATAGAAGACTACAAAAACTCCACCAAACGACTTCGAGATTTAATAACCAAATTCAGTAGCATAGCTGGATACAAAGATAACCTGAATAGATTTATAGAAGCTTATTTTGATAATGCATTCAGATTTTTTTCATAAACATATAGTATTATTCTGGTGAAGTGAATTACAGTTGTAGTGTGCTCAGATCCCCCTCCCAGACCAGAACTTTCATTTTCACAGCTGCCTGGAGCTTTCTCTGTCTGGCAGTTACCCTCTGATGAAGGAAGTCCATTCCTGAAGGTCAGCATCCCTCCCAGAATTAGCATATATCCATTGGCTATCAGTGATAGTATACAAATACCTCATTGCAACTTGTGTCAAAGTATCTCAGAAGATCTACCTCAGCACTAGAACTCTAGGAGGTTGACAGAAGGCTCTGTTGAAATTGAATCAAGTTTAAATTTTTCAGTAAAATTCTTCTTCTTTTACTTTCTTTAAGGTGTTATTCCTAAAGGTATCACCCAGTCAACCTCTTCCAAGTGAATTTTTGGTTCAGAGTCTATTTTCTGGCGAACTGCCTTTGATAGACAGTGTCATTCATGTCATCTAAAGTAGGTTGCTGTAGCAAATAGCATTTCAGACTTGTCAATTAGAAATAAAAATGTTTCCTTTGCTAAAAATGCTATTCAATTTTGGACAAAATCAGTATAAATATCCTTCATTCCCAAGTACTGACAAGCTTACATATATCCTGGGTTGTGATTTTTTTTGTCAATGTGGACAGAGTTTGGATTTTCACACTCTAGCTCTCATTACTGAATGAATGTATGGATGGATGCATGAATAAATGATGCCTGAGAGAAGAGAACAACCTAAAGGATCTGATGAAAGCCCTTTTCACAGGCTGGGGATGTAGCTCAGTGTCTGAGCACTTGCCTAGTTTGTGCCAGGCTCCTAGGTTCAATAAATAAACAAATATAAATAAATAAACAAATAAATAAGTCCTGTCAAATCTTTGACAGGACTTTGACAGTTGTTCTTTGAGCTCTTTTGCTCTCTTGAAATTGTAGAACTTAAATTCTGACATCCTTTTTTAAGAAAGACAACGATTGAATACCTAAAATAGAATAAACATGATCCAGTTTGGGGGAAGCCAAACAACTAATGTTACAAGCATGAAGGATTTAAAGAGAAAATACAGTTAGCGGTAAGAAGTTGAAATCACATCGGACAAATGCAGATAAAGGAATGGGAGCTGCCACAATGTATCTGCTGCTCATTAGCAATAAAGCTGATCGCCAATTAAAAAAAATGTCCTGTGAGATCTTGAAAGCACAGATAACTGGAAGTAAAAGTGGTGAGGAGCCCAAGAGGTTGTGGAGAAGATATTTGCACTGATACATCTGCCAGCCGCTGATTTGTTCTGCTTTGATTTTGTAGCATTGCCAACTTGAACGAGGAAGGGACTTAGTTTGTTGAAGGACATATCATGTGGAAACGACTGTCCACTAGCATGGATACGTATGTTCTGCGGTGAAACAGCATCAGCACTTTGCTTCATTGATTTTGACTATCTTAAAGCATTACAATGTATTCATCGAGCACAATGCATTCATCATTTTCTTTGTGAAAGGACAAATGTAGTATTTCAATTATTTTTGTGGATGCCATTGTTAGCACCTATGGCACTGTTACAGCTATTCTTGAGCATGTCCCCAAGTGCACATATTTAAGCATTTCTTTAAGATGCATAATAATGGCACACCTGAGTCTCAAGGTGTGAAAATCATCTGTTAATATAAAATGCCAACTTATTAGCTGGAGAGATTGTATCAATATTCACGTCTAACAGCAGTATTTAAAAATTAGTTGCTCTCATATAATGCCAAGTTCTCTGACTTCTATATGTGATACCAGAGTGTTAGATGTAAAATACTGTCACAGAGGTTTTACATTTCTCTGTTCTGAATATTGCTTATGCCAATTGCTTACAGAATGTGTGTGTGTGTCAAATCTTTTTAATTGAATATTTAGAATCCATTAAATATTCCAGATTTACTCTCAGTTAGTTACATATGTGATGAAATATCTTCTTCCAATTTGTGGAGAGTTTTGTTTTGTTTTTAAACAACATTTTGGGTTAAAGAAAAGATAACTATAATGTATTCATGTTTATTGATTATTGTTTGTATTTATTTATTAAATCTTGTTTTAGAGATTATTTTCTATGCTAAAGGTCTTTAAGTGATTCCCCTATATAGTTTTATAATATTGTTTTTATAATTCTGATATCTACATTTAAGTTTTTAAACTATCCTGATAATTTTAGTTAATAATGAGGGGTATAGGGCCGGTGAGATAGCTCAGCGGCATAAGCACCTGCCTGGCAAGAGCGAAGTCTTGAGTTCGACTCCTGGTACCCACATAAAGGAAAAAAAGTGCCGGTGATATCACTCAGCAGCACAAGAGCTTGCTGGCAAGCGCAAGGTCCTGAGGTTGACTCCTGGTATCCACATTAAAAATAATAATAATAATAATGAGCGGTATAGATCTAAACAAATTTTCATTTTAGGTACAAGTAGCATTTATTAAAGATTTTTTTTCTCTCCCTCACTACTTACCAGTTTACCTGGTTATTTATTATATTCACTAAAGATGTTTGTCTATTTCCAATTCTTTGAGTTCTTTCCTATACTATCTTGTCTCCATTTTCTCTCCTGGATTGCTTACTATATTATCAAAAGGCTTACAATCAAGTAGTGTTTTCACTATTTTTGAGATCTGAAATGTATTGCTTTTTCTCATACTTTGCTCTTCAATGAACATTTTAAAACCAGTTTACAATATTCAAAAGGAAAAAAAGGATGTTGGCATTTTTACTGGAATTATATTGTATGGTCTATTTTTGTAAAATTATGTCATTTCAATATGGTATAATCCTACCTATAGGAATCATATGTGACTTCATTTTACTTAATATTCTCTTGTGTTTACCAGTTAACATCTATAACTTTGTCCATAAGATACTTGCAAATTTAAAAAAAATTGTATATGTATATACATATAGTATAGTATATTGATTTACTATTTACATTTTCCAATTACACCTATTTTACAGAAATGCAATTTATTGTATATATTAATTCTATATCTTGCAATTTACTAAATTATGTAAATAATATTTTTTCTCAGCCAAATATCTTTAGGAAGGGTAATCTGACTATTTAAAAGAAAAATTTAAAAGCCTTTGAAAAATGAAGGCAAAAGAAAAAACCTGTAAGCCTTCTAGCCAACATCATTCCAGTGATGGAAAAAATTTTACAATAAAATCCTCATGAATGGATTTTTTACAAATCCAGCTTTTGTGTTTTTCACTGGAATATGTCTACTGCTTAGAAATTGCGTTCTGCCTTGTTCAGATACCAGGTCCTATTCTTGTTGGAATGATGCTTTGGGGTTTATGATAGATAGAAAAGTAAAATTTAACACCTTTACCCCCATCTCCATCCTACTTCAAAAGAAAGTACTTTGTTTGATCCTCTTCCTGAAGTTTCCATTGACAGGACATCAATCATTTTATTTGTATACCACTTTTCACAGCACTAAAAATGCTTCACCGAAGAAGTAACATCCCAGTTCCCAACATAGACTGACAAATTATTTGTTCAAAAGGCAAGCTTATCAAGCCTACACTGCTTACCTTTTTGTGAGGAGAGCTATATTGGCTGAATGTGAAATAAGTGTAGAATCTGGTGCCATGTTATTAGACAAGGAGAGGCTCTGTGGAAATCCGTGACTTAGCTTCTTGGAAATGCTAGCTATGGGCTCTTAGGAATCCAAGAGGCAATACACGCCGACAGGAAAGTAGAGGAGTGGAAGTCTCTGCATAGTTATGGCCGTAAGATTCAAGTCTGGGCTTAAAATTGTTATGGAGACAATTTTAGAGGTTACACAGCCTACAGTTGGCATCCAAGGCTCAAATATATAACATACTTTTAAATAACGCTACATAATAATGTCATTATTGGCAAAATGTGCATATTTTGAATTACTCTTAAACATGAGCACTTTGCTTTGTTTTGATCTGTCTTCTCGCTTTCTCTGTACGTACTTCATCTCTTTCCTTGTTTTACCTTGGCCACCACCTTTCTTCCAGGTTGTCAGTAATACACTTCGCTTGTCATTTTAGTAAGTAGATTACACTGGCATGATTCACCTTCTTTCTCATCTTAATAATGCAATCTAAATTTATGGTAGAAATAAATTAATATGAATACATATATCCTATATATTATACATATGCTGTGTGTAATACCTATGTATACAAGATGTGATACAACAATATAGTAAATATTTATGTTTTAAAGCATGATTACTGTAAAAGATACATTGCAATTAATCCTTCTAAAAATACTCACTTTGAATGCACTTATCCCATCATTCTTGTCACTATCAAACAATTTTAGTTTTCTTTCTTGTGGCTACATTATTTCATCTTCCATCATGACAACAATCCATTTCACACATCACTTCTGGTAAAGCAAATTTTGTCAAATAAAAACATAGTGTGTCTTCATTCACCTTATTCATTTAGCATATAGCTCTTTCCAAAGGTCAAATTGACCACGGAAGGTAAATGTGTGGAATTGACGGAGAACATCACGACAGCCATGACAGTGAAACAAAAAATACAGAAAAGGACTTAGAGAACTGCTTCAGAAAGTGGCATGAATGATGGGATAAGTGTGCTCAGAGTAACATGGAGTATTTTGAGGGAGAATAATGTCCAAGTAACTTTTATTGTAAAAATTTCTTTAAAAATTTAAATGTTCACCGTCATTTAGATCATACCCCCCATGTGTATGTCTTGGGCTGGAGCTATGGAATCATGTGACTTTCTGTTTGAGACTGATACACGAGTTATGTTATCATAATGTAGTGTATATAGCACTATGCAAGCACAAACCCATGCACAAGACACACAAATGCATATATAAAATTTTTATATTATTATTTACTTCTTCCTTCAGAAAATTTCCCCATTCATGTTCTTATATATATGCAACATTATAGTATTACTAAAGGTTTGTAGCAGAAGCCACATGACATCTTTATTCCTTAATTCTTTCCAGACACATAATAAAAACTATACATAAAGTAAAACGCGCCTAAGAATTTTAAGTGAATGGAGCAATTAAGAATTACAATAATTTTGTTCTATTAAAGACAGTAGAAGAGTGTTTCAACATGAAGTTTGATTTAATACACATTCAATACATATTAGTTTTTAAATGACTATAGATATTAATTACATTAATACTCTAACTGACATATTCAATAATTTTATAATAATTAAGAAATTATATTATAAAACATTCATATATGTTACACATTGATTTTTGTCTCATCATGATATAAAGCTGACTGCAAGATCAAGCATTTCAAGCTATAAAGAGAAAATGCAAGTGTTCTTTTTTTTAATTTCAGTGGGTTTACTCTTAAGAAAATAAAAATCCAATGATTTTCACTAAAGGAACAAGTTATGGCCTGGAAAATATGTATTTATAGTATCTAACTTGTGCAAATATTTTCCTCTCAAGAAATTCTTCTATTAACACGTACATTCATTGTCATAAAACAACCTTTAAGCCACATTTTACTAAGCCCTACAGCATAGGAAAATCAAGTGCAGATGTGGAATGGGAGCCAAACAGATGCTGAAGAACCCTGTCAATATCCTGAAGGAATCCATTCCTTATCAGAAAGAAACTTAATTTCTACTAGAAAGAATTTGATTATGTATTGTTATACAAAATGTGATTAATGTTTTGTGGTGATTAATCAACTGCAAAATATATAATTATGCCATCTGCATTTTTCCAGCTTCTTGTCACTTACAAATTCTGCAGGGGAATTGGGAGGTGGGCTGTTGAGAACGTGTGGCATTTGGAGAGCTTTAAAGCCACAGGGGACTAGTCTGGGGAACAGAGCAACTTAAAGACCTGGCACTGATTCTAATGAAAAAAGTACTAAAGATCATAAACAAAGAGAACCCCAAAGCCCACAGGCTCCCAGCAGAGTGGAAGACTGATAAGATAGTCCCATAGCCTTCCAGACATAGCAAGCATATTAGCTCCTCCAGATAAACTGCCATTTGTTCTTCCTTCCTAATCAGGTAGCAAACTTCATCTTGGCTAGTGCATGAAATATGCCATTGCCAGGCAAGGTGTATCGTTTATTTTGGAACACCAGTAAAGTGAATAATCCTGTCTCTATCCCACTAAAATTCAAGACGTAAACCTATGATTAAAGTTTGTGCCATGACTCATTCATGGCTTCCTAAAAAGTGAAAACTATTAAGAGTTGTATTTGCTTAAGTGTCCCAGGTGGAAAAAGTTTCAATATAGTTGAGAGTTGCTTAATAAGTTGAATTCTACAGAACACCTAAGCTTTTAATATATTATTTTGACCTAGATAATGCTAGATAATATGATTCATTGATTTTTTTTTTCACTGTACTATTGCTTTGGGGGCAGCATTATGTAGAAACAGCTTAAAATGAGTTCTGCTTTAATAAGAATAGCACTGTATGAATTTGCTAAAGGGTAGCTCTGGGAGTTGGAATGATTTTCTTAAAGCATGCTTCTTAACCCTGGATATACATCAGAATCATATGGAATTCATATTTTTAAACTCAACATCTGAGTCTCACCTCCATGCGATTCCGTTTAACTGTTCTGAGACAATTTCAAACATTGATGGTTTTAGAGGCTTTCAGTTAATTTTGATGTGATGTTTGTCTACAATGAACACAAAATAAGCCAGTGGTTTTTCAAATGTGATCTCCAGATTACCAGTATATTATCTGGAAACTTTGCAAGAAATGTACATTATCAGACTCCAACTCAGATCTATTGAGAAACTGATCATGTGGCCTGGTGATCTACAGGGCCACAAGTCCCAGGGCTATGATGCTGATGCTGGTGGCTCAGGGGCCACTTTGGATGCTACTAATCTGAGGCCAACAAGACAATGCACTTACACATGTTTTACATATGTTGCATATCACTTCTTACCCTAAGAATTATTCTTCCTTGAAAGACAACCTTTCTAAAACCTGTACTTTCAGATCCTGCCAAGTGATGCTGAACAATCTTTGTCTTGCTTCTAGAATGTGAGCTATGCGTGAGCCAGGGCTGGTCTGTCCAGTTCCTTATTGAGTGCTCAGAGTTTAACATAGTTTAACTCATAATAAACATTTGAGGGTGAGAAAATAAATGGAAATGTGTTTTGATTGAACTCACCAGTAAATTCAGTCTAAGAAAAGGATTGACTTATCTTTTACAGTACTTTATTATTTTTATCGATAGCTTATTACACAATGCTATTGACTAGATGTATTTTGGTTGGAAGATTTAATTCATCCAGTGTGGCAACTTGGAACAAGCAGAATTTCTATTGACTCTTTTGTTTGTTTTGTTTTGTTTTGTTTTTCTTGGCTAGGAACCAGCTAACACAAAGCTAAGCAAACGTCAGTTGACTCTAGTGCTGCAGTTTTTTTTTTTTTTTTTGGTCCATATATTTTTATATCTATAAATTTTTAATCCTTCCAGGCATAAAATTATGAATCTGCCACCAGCAACTAATACAGAGCAAAGTAGCTCATTAGTGAAAGAGAAACCATCGCTTTCCTCATTGTTTCATACACATATTCTGATACAGAAGTTGTAAAATATGAATGAAAATACAGAAGATTCTCTGTGGTAGTTTAATTGAGTTAGGGTGATTTTTACATATTTTATGATTGTAGGTCTTAAATGATAAGCAATTATAATTTGGGGACACATTTTATGGAAGAATAACTTCACCTTTTCTTTTACTAGGAGAGAAGAAAGAAAAGATTTTAGGAATCAAATGTTTAGTAAAGAAAGAGATATACTCAGTGGGAAAAATTGACATAGATACAATCTTGAAAATATTCTTCTCACTACAGGAGGGAATATATGCACTTTTATGTTGCTTTTTTTTTGGGTACAAAGACTTAATTATTTTAGAGAGTTGATAGCAGGGAGTTGATTGTCACATCATGTTCACCTATGTATAAAACAGTGCAAATTTAGCATATTTACTAAGATTTCAAAAGTATTGGATTCTGTCACAAATTTCATATATTTCATCAATACCTTAAACAGACATTACATTTGTTAATTTAGTGAGAAATGTGAAATCTGAACCATATGCTCAATTCACCAGTTGGCTACCAGAAAATGAAACAGAGTAAAACAAAATAAAATGCAAGAAGAAGCAATTGTATTAGATGTACATAAGGCACTTTATCATTCACAAGGTTGATTTAAATACAATAGATCATTACATTGGAATTTGGAGATAATGCTGCAAAAGAAGATAGTAAGATGTTTTTGGAAACATGTAAAAAGATCATAAGTTAACAATCTAAGATGAAATATTTTAAGATGAGAAAAATCACAATCTAAATACACAATCATTTATTTGATGATTTCATAATAAGTAAGATAAAAAATGTATAATCTTACATACGGAGTGAATGCATAAATGTGTATTATGGAATGGCATTTAATACAAAGCAAATATAGGCATGTTATTTAGCAATTTGAAAAGAAAATAAAAGTTAAATAAAAGCTGAATCGACCAGTCAAGATAGACTTGCCTTTGGGCATATATTTAGTCACAGGCCTTTGGAAGTGCTACTATGTAAAGAATTGGGTACAAGAATCAAGAGTTATCACATACTCATCGTGTAGCACACCCAGTTTCCATGATTTTGGAATATTAAATCTTTTTTTAATGCCAAAAGTATGGAAATGACCAATGGGAGAAAAATTTACATATACATAGAGGAATGAGAAAATAATTTGATTAAGGAAGGAAAGGGTACTGTCTATGTAGATATGATTGACACAGAAGGTTTTAAACATGCAGAAAGACACCAAAGTGAAGGGCTCAATGCCATATATGGTGTACAAGTACACTAGGAGAATATTCCATTCACGCAAATGAATGTTTGTGTTGAGAAAGAAGTGTAAGGGTCATTTCAACTACATCAGTAAAGTTTGAATTGACAAATAGGTATAAATTAAATTGCTATTCAAATTGGTATTTTTTAATGCTTTATATGTTCTAAAGTTCCTTTAGACTATTTTATTTTTGGAATATTTTATAGTTTAAAAAGTTGAAGGAACAAAGAAAATAGCACTATAGAATTTTACCTCAGATTGAAATAGAAATTCTGTGTTAATTCCATCATGTGTTAATGAAAGTGTTTACTGACTTCTTTGAATAGAGTACTAGGTTAGGCAGAAATTAATGTCAGGCTAATGAATTCCTGTTTAGAAAGGGTTTGCAATTTCAAAACTCAATCTAATTTTAAAAAATTAAAATGATTAAGATGCAATATGTAGATGTTCTAATTCTGCAAGCTGAATGTAGTCATAATGTATCACAAATATATACAAATAAAGAAACTAAAAAAATTAAAGGAAGCAGGAAATTTAAGTAAAGTTTCCTATTTCTATTGATATTTTGGTAAATAGCTTTAGTCCGTCAGTAACAAATTCTCTGCTGAAAATGTCCATATCATTGGAAAAGGATTTCACCTCACAGAAAATCAAAGAATATTTATTTTCATTTAACGGCCAAATATTGAAAAACTGTTATTTGTATATGTTCCTATCATTACAAGCCTCTTTGAAAGAATTAAACACAAAAGCTTCATTACACAGCTTCAACTTTCCAAAGATTTCATATCACAGCAACCAATTAAAGAAGACTATTAAGGAAATACATTGCAATTAAGTTTACATTCAACAGATAGGACTTGTTGGTAGATAAGAAGAATCATTTAAATGTGGTCTATTTATCTATTTTTACATTTTATCATATTGATTATCACAGCATGAGGTATTCTTTTAGATTAAAAACATTGTGAAACATTAAATTTAAAAAATGAAAAGGCCAATATGCGCAATTAAACAATTATCACTTTCAACCTAGACTCACAAATGAAAATAAATAGGTAAAACAAGAACACACAAACACTTAGGAGGTCTCTGTTATACTCCCAGCCTCTGTGGCAGCCCCATTCACTTGAAACCTTGGGTTGTTATTAAGAAATTACAGTCTTGCCTCAGGAAGAAAGCAGAGTTATGCTTATATACAAGCCTGGAATCTTGACAATAGGCAGTTTCCATTCATAGGCAGAAAAGCTATATTTGAGCATGTAGCATTTAATAAAACTACAATCCATCTCCTTCCTCTCAAAATATGCTTTCAAATTGCATTAAGTGTGCTGCAAGTTTGCAATTTGAGGCAAAGCCCATGCTTCAAATATATAGCAATGAAAACATAAACTTAAGAGAAAATGATACCACTGACAACAACAAAAGCACTTCATGCAGGCTCAAAAACCAGATTATCACTTTCATGGACCCAGGAACTGAACACATGCAGAGAACAACCCTGTTCTCAAGCCTGCTGGTCTGCAAGACTGAATAGTCAAAGGCAATGATATTGAGCATTGAATCACTTCTTGAAGCGACTGGACAGTAGTCTGAATATTCTGCTTTGAAACTGGCTTGAAAACTCAGAAATTTAAGAATGGAGGAAGCTTGCAAAAGAGATAAATCCTATGTGAACAGAAAATATAACAAATCACAGCTGGTTGGATAAGGAAAGTTACAAAATATCTGATACTCAAGGCCAAAAAGAACAGAATCACAAATATAAGAGCAGAATTCTAGGGAAGAGAAGGAAGAAAGTCAAAACCTTGAGGCAAATTTGGGTTAAAACAGGGGGAACAAAGTGAAAAAAGACAAAAGAACACAAGAATGATACTCAACTTTTCACTCAAAATTAGAATTTAAAATAAAATTATAAAAAATTATTTAAAACAAAAGATACACATAAAATATATGTAAGATATTACATATAGTTTATAATAATATGTATTTTTTATAAACACCTAGAAAAAATAACTAACCCAGTTAAAATTAATTGTGTATAAAAGACTTAAATAATTTTAACATCCTAAATTAGAAAACAATAAATTTTGAGCTTGTCTACAAAAAGGCATAATAAAATTAAAGAACAATAAATGATGGGAATCTATTTAAATGCATGTAAGTGACAAATGGGTATTCTCCAGGATCTACGACCAAGTTAGCCAATCATTAAGCAAAAGACAACATAAATGTATTAACACATGGGGCAATAGGGAAAAAGTGTTCACTAAAATATGAAAAGATGTTTAACCTAAATATTACCAGGGAAATGAAGATTAAAACAAAATATTTCAAATGTGTTTGACTGCCAAAATGTAAAATGTCTACCAATACCGTATATTGGGGATAAAGTTCCATTTAGCTGAATAATATAAAATTCATAGGCAATACCACTTTTCTAACCACATGCTTTAAAAAAACCCTAACAATATAATATGATAATGTCATAAAATGTAGTATCAATTAAAATGTGAAAGGGGAAATAAAGAAAAGTAATTTATAAAATGATTAGCTATTTTAATACATAAATATTTGAGCATGACAGCATAATGTCAGGTGTTTGCATCTATAACAGCCAGACAGGGACAGCAAAGAAGACAAAGAAATACTGGCCATTTTAGTGGAGGATTTAATGATCATGGGCATTGATGTCATAAATGACGCACTTTTCCAAAGTTATGACCCAATTTTTGTCCATATCTGTACCACTGCCTAAACACAAAATATATATAATTGTCAAGATATATGTTATGAATGAAAATTCAGTATTAGTTAAATTGAACAAAATTATCTCCAATTTACAAAAGTGAATTCTCATTATAACTGTGTTAATTACATACAGGATTCAAAAGATTCTTGAATATTCTTTCATAACTACATCCAGAAGTTCATTGATGAGCAGAATAATTCTTCCTACTGGGGGATTGTCACATTGTTAATTTTCTTATATCACTGGCCCTCACCAAATTAATGCCAATAGTACTTTCCAGGCATTATGACACCCAGAAACCTTGCCGGAAATTTCCAAATGCCCCTCAGAAAGTGATATCATTTTTTGTGGCAACCACTGAAATGGAGGAAGGCAGATTCTTTCAGGGCTTTGATGGTGCTATGAATCAGTGTACCTTATGGGGCAGTATGCTAATTTATAGTAAATGTAAAGTGTCATTCTCTAAGACCAAGCAATTCTACTCACAAGCATACACCTCAAAAGATCCCTAGTTTATGACTGGGGAAGAAAGTATATGAGGGATCATTGTGTTACACAAAAATTTGGAACCACCAAAATATCTACGAAAATAAAGGATAAATACTGACATATTTTTATAATGGAATAGTTGACAGATGTTCATACAAATCAATAAAGCTATATATATCAAAACAGGTAAATTTCAAAAGCATAGAATAGATAAAAAAGTAGAAATAGAGTAGGATATCAATTATATAGATTTTAAAAATATGAAGTCATCACTTTACATTGTTAAGCATATATGTATTTCTAGTAAACCATGGAACACACATGGTTAAGACAGCTTCTCGGTCTACTAAGGAGAATCTGTTGCGCTCCTTTCTTAAGTAAAATGTTCAAAGTGGATATGTCATGATGTTTATGTTCATAACCGAACATCTTTGCGATTTTAAATATTACTTTCTTTAATTGGTTAAAGTTATTTTTAACTATATTATTTTAGATAATGAGAGAGAGTGTCTGTTTTGGTGCATGGAGCTGTGTTTGTAAGACAGAGAAAAGTTCCTTTTATCATAAGTCTCTTATCTTGTATTTGAAATATGTCCTTTTCAGACAAATTGTACCACAGTCTACTTAGACAGCCTTCATTTTTCCTAAATTTTATGAAATCCGCATAAATTGATGAATAAAATAATATATCATTCATCTTTCTTATCTTCTAGCATGATATATGTGTATCGTATGTAAGAAATATTTAAATGACTAGAATGCGTGACTAGATTACATATGAAAATTAACATAGCTCAAATGACTTCCCTGTAATGAAGGGCAGATCCCCATATGCCATAATAAAGATGTTTTCTATAATCTTTCAAACCTTAAAAGGTAAAAAGATCTTTCTACAGGCTATAACTAAGTGCTATACACATTTTGCCACATATTAAAGAGGGACAACTTATTTATATTTCTTTTTTTTTGATATTTTTATAATTATACCACAGCTGTTGTGTACTCTTAGTTCATGTTTACAGTTCTGGAGTTTATTGTTGTTGTTATTGATTAGGTTTTCTCCCAGTTTTTGAGGTATATTTGGCCAATAAAATTCTATATATACCACAGTTTAAGAAATGAGAAATGAGAGGTCTACTTTAGTTCATGTTTCAGTTGATAGTCACCTGGACCCTAGGCAGAAGACACGTCAGAGGGACGCAGTGCGTTAGAGCCGCTCAGGGAATGGTAGGAGGACGGCAGAGATCAAGTGAAAGGACCAGCCAGGCAGGGAGATGCAACTATCCATGTCACTCCCCCAATTTACATTTTCAAAGCAGACTCCACCTCCTAATAGCAGGTCAGCTATAACACCCTCGTAATACACTCAGCCCTCCAAAGCCCTGCCTATGAATATATGAGGCTTTGGAGAAACATCTATACATAAAGCAAAACAGTTTGCCTCTGGCCCCCAAAGTAGTCATGCACATCTCTTTATGCAAAATGCATATAAATCTAACTGTAACAGTTACCAAATACCTAACATTTCCAGCATTTCTGAAAAGCCTAAGTCCAAATCTCCTTCGAGACTTAAGAATAACTCTTAAGATGTTTTTACAGGTGTGAGCTCTTATAAAAACAAAGCAAAATAAACATTCCCAATTCAAAGGGAGGAACAGGGCATAGAAAGAAATCATATCACAGCAAGACTTAAACCCTCCAGGGTAGACATTAAAGCCTGTAGTTCCATGTCCAGCACAACAGCAAGGGTCCCCACCCCACGTCCCCACCCCAGCACTGCTGTTGGTGGCAACTCTCATGGCGTCTCCCTTGGGTGGGCTTTGATCAATCTTTGGCCTTTCCTCAGATATTCTATGTTTCTTGATTATTTAACTTTCTGGGGTCTCCATTGCACTTCTGAATGTACTCTCACATCTAAGCACACTGCTCTCCCATGGGCACACTGCCTGGCCTCTCAGCCCTTCTTTTGAAATCTGGGTGTGAGATTCCACAATCCTACAACCATTGCATTCTACATGCCTGTAAAACTAGCACCATGCAGGTGATGCCAAGATCTGCTGCCAGGTCCAGGAGTACCCAGGACCTGATTCAAGGAATCCTGGCTACAGAGGTCTCCAAGTGCCTGGATTGCAGAGCACTATGAAGAGAATCTCAAGGAACAAATTCCTTAGACTGCACTTTTTACCCTTGGTGCCCTCGGGCTCTCTTCTGAAAGCAAAGTCTTTTACTTTTGCAATTTTCAGTCTGTGAATCATGGGGGGTCTGCAGATCTCTGGCATGCTTTTAGTCATTTTTCTTACTGTCCGGATCCAAAGTTCTTGGCTTTTTCTAAGGCTCACATTTCAACAACCAAGTTTCCTTCTGCTCCAGTTTTATAGGCCTTTTCTTTCAGGCAAAAATGTAAACTTTTAAAATGAGCTTTTTGATTCTGGTTTTTAGTATAAATCTGACTAAAAACAGCAAGAAGTTTTCATGCTATAACCTGAGTATTAGGGTGCCTTGAAATTTCTTCCATCAGATTAACTGGCCTGCCACCCTTAAACTCAGTCTCTCGCATAGTATTAGGATATTTAGAAAATGTAAACAGATTTTCTGCCAGAACATCACAAACATGGCCTAGAGTCAAATTGCCAGTGGAGTTCCTGTTCCCAACTGAAACCTCCGGAACCTGGTCTTTACCATACACATTTCTATCATTATTCTGGCCTTCTAAGCTTTGACCAGAAGCTTGCATAAAGCTCAACTTAGGGCATTATAGCTAGAGTTTGTCTAGCTGGTATCTCCAAAACTTTTCAGTCTTCCTACAAATCATTTCCAAAGGCTTCTGAAACACATGGTCAAGCAATGTCTTAGCAATGACCCCACCTCTCCAGTACCAACATTTGTCTTAGTTACTTTCTCATCACTGGGACGAATTACACAACACCCATAACTACAAGGTTTCTGTAGCCACAATTGAAGGGTCGTGGCTACTGTGGGAGGTTTATTTTGCTGCACAAATCAGTCCATAGTCAGCTGACTCCAAGGGAGGTCAACATGGCAGAGGGGCACAGTGGAGGAGCAGGGCTCATGCAATGGCAGACAGGAAGCAGAATGCACAAAGGGAGGAGCCAGGAAAGGAGATATAACTTTCCATGTCACTTCTTAAATTGACCCACAGTTCATACCATACCTGACTTCCTAACACCAAATCAGCTATAACACCCTCATAAGCTAATCACCTGGAAGAACACCTATAAGAAACCATAACTGGTCCACAATGTGAAGTTTCAATTTCATATTTATGTAATTACTACCAGGTTCATTATCTAAAATACATACATTTTTGTGTGTAATGAGAACATTTAAGATCTACTCTAGAAACTTTAAAATGTACAACAGAATATTATTAAATATAGAGACCATGTTGCACATTGTATCTCCACAACTTATTCATCTCATAACAGAAATTTTAAATCCTTTGAACGACATCTGCTAATTCCCTGCTCCAACCTCCATCCCCTGGTAACCATAATTCAATTGTGTGATCCTATGAGTTAAAATTTTAGACACCACATGTAAGTGAGATAGTGCAAAATTTTTCTTTCTGTGCCTGGTTTATTTTACTTAGCATAATGTCCTCCAGCTTAATCTACATTGTCTCAAATGACAAGATTTCCTTTTCTAAATGTGGAACATAATCCCAGCATTTGGAAGTGAGGCAGGAGGGTCAAATGACCTAAGGAGTGTGCACTCAACCTGGGCAACATTGTAAGACTCTGTCTCAAAAAGAAAAGATTAAAAGCTGAACAATGTTCTAGTATGTGAGCATGTGTGTGTTTGTGCGTGTGTGCCTGTGTGTACCTATGGTACCTAGGTACCATATTTTTTGATCCATTTATTGATCAAATGAATATACTGGCTAATTCCATATCTTGGCTATTGCCATCAATGCTGCAAAGAACGTGGGAGTGTAGATGTCTCTTCAGAATTCTGATTTCATTTCCTTTGGATATGTACCGAAAAGTAAGATTCCTGAAGTATATTTTTAGGTTTTTGATGAAATTTCATACTAATTTCCATAATGATTTTACCAAATTGCATTAAAGGAAACTGCAAATAATAAAAGAGCTCTAAATCCTTGCCAAATTTTGGATCTTCTGTCTTTTTAATAATAGTGACACTTACAAGTAGGAAGTGATATGTCGTTCTGGTTTTGAATAATTGTGATAAAAAGCATTTCTTCATATGCCTGTAGGTCATTTCTATATGTCTTTTTGAGAAATGTTCAGTGAACTTTGAATGGTGATAGAGTGGTGGAAGCTGCAGCAAATAATGTAAAAGCCATCAGTCCATAACATGTCAAACACAAACTACTGCACAATTTGGGGGAATCCGCAAAGTGGGTATAAGGAGAATGATGAACCAGCAAGATGATGAAAAAAAGGTAAATATCTATCTAGTGATTTATAACTGTGAGTTGATGGATTCTAATTTAATCCTTATTTATATTTCTTTTTTTCACAAATACTTGACATCAATGGCCTACTCCTTCTGAGGAGGACATAAGTGACAACTAAAGTCAAATTCTGGAATTCAGAATCTGCAGGAAGTGGTAAGGATGATGGGGTAAGTGTACTGGAAAGTGAGGTGGAGTATTTTAATGTATCTTTTACTGTAATATAGTTTTCAAATTAAAAACTCAACATCTATTATGATCAATCCACGTGTGTGTGTGTGTGTGTGTGTGTGTACTTGAACAGGTCTCTATAAAGTTGTCTATCTACCTAATTCCCCCAGACTATCTTAGGTGCTAAGGAGAGAAAACAAGAAGGGTGATAGGAAATTTACATATGTGAATGTGCAGTGTGTGTTGGGGGTGAATGGCAGTGGTAGGCAGTTTGCAGTTTTAGAGAGAGTGACCAGGAAAGCCCTTTCAGAATAGGTGAATATTTGAGTGAAGGCATAAAAAAGTGGAAAAGCCATCTGTGTGACTGTGTAGAGGAGCTTTACAGGTAGGGGGTCAGCAGAGGATCAGCCAATTCTGGGGTGTGCCTGATGGTTCAAACATCAACAGTAAGGCCAGCATGAGGTCTACAGATGTTCGCCTGAACCACTGGATCCAAGAATCCCTTCCTTTCTCTAACTCCTGGAGCACGCTCTCTGATCTCTTGTGTCTCTTCAGACGCACAAAGCAAGACTTCCAGGGCATATTCTGGTTTTGAATACATTTTGAACCTTTGGAATTTATTTTACTTCCTTTCACCTGCAAGCTCAGTATATTTGCGACTGACCACTCCCCAATTTTCCACACATATATTTTATATTATAAATCCTTCTTAAAGTTTGTATAGCTCAAAATATTTTTGACCTCTTCAAACAGCATATAATATTTGTTAATTTTAAAAGGAACTATATATGTGTCTCCAGAAAGCAATATACCTTTATAAAGGAAGTCTGGGGTACTCATGTTACACTTGTTTTATGAAATATTCATTAATATATTATGACTCAGACTAAGGAATTTGTTTAAACATTATAATAATTCAAATTGCAGGGGCCGGTGAGACGGCTCAGCGGCTTAAGCGCCTGCCTTGCAAGCGCGAAGGCCCGAGTTCGACTCCCGGAACCCACATACGAAAAAGGGGCCGGTGATATCGCTCAGTGGCACGGGCGCCTGCTGGCGCGTGAGGTCCTGAGGTCGTCCCCCCGGTACCCACAAAAAAAAAAAAAAAAAAAAAAAAAAAAAATTCAAATTGCATCAATTTAGTTTTAGCACATCATACAAATGGATCTTTTTTTAAAAAAAAATGCTTCTTGACTATTGTATAGATTGCTTGTGCAAACAATCCCTGATTTATATAGATTTGCTTCTCTGTGAGCACAGATGTATCCCGAATATATGTCTTGGTGAAAGACTCTTTTTGAGATACTAAACACATTTTTGAATTTGCTTTATGGTGAATAAACTATGGCCACTCAAAAGCTAGTTTTGAATTTTTCTCTATACATTATTATTTGTAAAACGTTCATGCTCATTTAATTATTTATAAAAACACTGGTGAGAGCCCTGTCTTTATTTTCTGCTCATTCATGCCTCATTCCAAACCATTATTATTACAATGGTTGTTATAACTTAAACTATCAGCCATGTCCTTTTCATTCTTTCCTCTTTTTCAATCGCCTTCCTATCTTCACTTTATATTCACAGCAGCTTTGATATCTGTGTGTTCACCTCCTTAATTACCTTGATTAATTTTAAATTTTAATTTATTGGGTTATAATTTATATAAAGGCTATAGCTCAATGAGTTTTACCCATGTAATGGCTACAGCACTTCCCACAGGAAAGCATTTTCATCACCTCAAACATTCCTCGATGCCTTTCTAAATCACTACCCACCTTAAGACCCAAGCAACAGCTGTTCTGCTCTCTATCGTTTTAGATTAAATTTGTCTTTGTTAGTGTTTTACATTAATGGGATGATAATCAGTGCTTTTTTGTATCTAGATCCTTTTTATCATTATAGTGTTTTTAGATTGTGTGGTTATGTCTATCAATAGTTTGTTTCTTTTAATTTCTGAGCGGCATTTCACCACATGGTAATTAATTTGTTTATTCACTCATTTGTTGGTGGACTTTGCTAGGATTGTTTCTAGCTCAAGACTACTAGAAATAAGGCTTTCCTAAACAAACATGTGTCAATCTTTGAACATATTTTAATTTCTCTTCTACGTACCAGTGTAGGTTCCTTAGTTGAATTTGAGGTGTTTTTTTTTTTTTTTCCTTTCTTTACGTGGGTACTGGGAACCGAACTCAGGACCTCGCGCTTGCCAGGCAGGCGCTTATGCTGCTGAGCTGTATCACCAGCCCTGAATTTGAGTTTGTTACTCTGCATTCACTCTACCATTTCATATTCCTGGTGTGTGTGTGTGTGCACGTGTGAGTGTGTGTGTGAATTTTAACTATTCTGATGAGTATGTAGTGGTATCTCTCTATGGATTTTATACTTATTTCTTTTAAGGCTAATGATGCTGTGTATCTATTCATATGCATATTGGCCATCTGTATATATTTATTTGTGATGTGCCTGCTTCATTCAGTCCTTTCCCTATTTTCTTTATTTAAAAGATTAGATTCGCATCATTAGGGAATTATGAAGGATTGTATATACACACATGCATACACACGTATGTCCATCCCTGGAAATAAGTGCTTTGATAGAGATGATATAGATATACACAATATAGATATAGAGATACAGATATAACATCTTCTCCAAGTCTGTGCTTTTTTATTTGTATTTTATTTTCTAAATGGTGTTTTTGAATAGCAATTTATCATATTTGTTTCATTTATAATTCACTCTTTGGGGACTTTATATTAAAAAAATGTTTCTCAAAGATGCAAAGATGTTCTCTGTTTTCATTTAAGGTCTTTATACTATCAATTTTTACATTTATACCTATAGTCTCTTTTGAGTTAATGTTCATTCATGCTGGGAGGTAAGGATTAAGGTTTCTTATTTTTCATAAGGCTATGTTGTACAGATACTTCACCCAATGGAATTACTTTATTGAAAATCATTTGGCCATGTATGGTTGGAGCTATTTTATTACTCTAGTTTTTTGAATTGAGCTATATATCTATTCTCACTTCACCAATATATAGTTTTATTTACTCTTCTTTGTAGAAGAAGCCAAATCTTGTTCTTTTTCAATATAGTTTTGGTTATTCTAGACTCTTTCCATTTCCATATAAATTCTAAATCAGTGTATCAATTTTTAAACAAAAACTTGCTATGTTTTATTTGGGATTATGTTTATTTTATAAATTTCTTTGGAAAAAAATTCAAAATTGCCTAGTAATCCAAGAAACTGGTATGTCTCTCTATATATACATTTAAGTTTCTGTCTTCTGTGCCCATGTTTTGTAATTATCAGTGTATACTATATTTTGTTAAATTGAGCCTTACATTTTTAAGGTAATTTAACTTCCAGTAGCCCATTAATAATAACATGAAATTAATTTCTCAATATCAATCTTGTACTCTAAGAAAGACTGAAAAAAATCTCTATGCTGCTATGGAAATTATTTCTGAAAGCTGAACAGATTTGGGATTTACTTAATTTCCATTTACTTAAGGATCATATTTACATTGCTCATTAATCAATTTCATTTTTTTTTTGTGGGTACTGGGGGTCGACCTCAGGACCTCGCGTGCCAGCAGGCGCCCGTGCCACTGAGCGATATCACCGGCCCTTTTTTCGTGTGTGGGTTCCGGGAGTCGAACTCGGGCCCTCGCGCTTGCCAGGCAGGCGCTTATGCCACTGAGCCATCTCACCGGCCCCTCATTAACCAATTTCTGAAGGCAGTCGTTTGATATTTCATCCAGTTTCCCTTCTGCTGACAGTAGGACCGTGGTCCCTGACCACATGCTTCCCTCACGTCCGTAAATGGGAATCCACAGAGATCCTTGCTTTTGTTTTTCTGCTCTTAATTATTAAAATTAAATGTATAAGATATCACTCAAGGAGAATGTGATCCTGAAAATATTAAACTTCTAATACAAAGACAAGATATATTTTGAAGTATTCTTTTATGTATCTCAACAGAATTTTAGAAATTGTTTATTTACCAAACCCATATTTCATATTTTTGCATCACTGTTTATAGAGTGCTATGCAATCATTTAGATTATATATTTGTATTAATTTCACCTTCTGTATCTTAGCAAAAATACATTTTAATACGAATCTTAAATTTTTGCCTAGAATTGATGACAGTATACTCTATATTGGACATAAATTGCTTTGTGTAACTGCGGTTATTCTCTCTATAGGAGTATCTGATGTGTGTATTCATTTCTGCCTATTTAAAAACTACTCTTGGTTTTTATATTTTAAGAAAATTACTAAAACTTTAAAATTTCTATGATTAATACAGTTTTCTCTTCTGTAATTCATTAATTTCTGCTTTTATTTATTTCTTTTGTTAGGTTTATCTTTGTTACTATCTTGCATATGTTAGTGACTTTATAGCTTAATACATTTATTTTCATTAAATTTAGTGATAAAGTAGTTTAAGCCTATTCATTTTCCTCTGAGAAAGGATTTAACAGGCTTTTTAATCATACCCAGTTTTAATATGAATCCTTCGTTGACTACAACTTGACTTTCCTTTTTCTCCTCCTCTTTTTAGGACATATACGAATCAAGATGTGTGAGAGTGGCTCACTGCTTACAAAGCAAAGTCACGATCACTGTGTTTGAACAAATGGCCCTGGAAATGTGATGTACACTCAAGAATTTAACTCTGAGTCATTTCTGAATACATAGGTCAATATCTACTTCTTCAGTAAGGTGACAATGAAGCAAGTACAAATAATTTTACTTATTTATATTCGTAAACTCAAATGATCACTTTGAGAGAAGTCATGCATGTGTCAATGAACACTAACTTTGAGCTCCACATTAGGCTTACCATTTTTCTGGAAATGATGATTTATTATTTTTGGTAGTGATTAGTGGCCCAGCTTTAATCGCTACACTCTTGTGTTAAGCTATATCCTGATATAATGCATCTATTCATGACTATTGAACACTTTGACTTTATCAATAATAACAGCAAAATTTAACATTAAAACTAGTACAGAAATACTTGACCTGTATTCCCAACTACTTAGGATCCTGAGTGAGGAGGATAGTCTGGAAAACTTAGTGAGATACTGATTCAAAATAAAATATTAAAAGAATCTTGGAGCGTGGTAATGAACACCTGTGGTCCCAGCACTGGGGAGGCTGAGGAAGAGGGATCACCAAGAGGTTGAGGCCAGCCCTGGGCTAAATAGTGTGTTTAAATCCAGCCTGAACTACATAGCAAGACCCTGCCTCAGAGACAGAGAGAAAGAGAGAGAGAGAACAAAGAAAAAAAGAAAGAAAAGAAAAATACAGTCTAGAGGTATAGCTCAGTAGAAGTATGGACCAGCATTCCTTGAGTTCAACCTGCAGTAACACACACACACACACACACACACACACACACACACACACACAAAACTAAAAATTACTAAGCATTTTAGGGCTAGAGGAGTTGCTCAATGGAAGAGTGCTTGCCTAGGGTTCATGAGTCCCTGTGTTTGATCTCTAGCTTTCTAAAGGAAGAAAAAAGAGAAAGAATTATAGCTTAGATTAAGGCATGGAAGATCTAGAGACCTAAACACGCTGCTAGTGCAAACCAGACGCACACACAGACACAGATACGCATACAATGCAAAGCTAGCATTGTTTGTGTTAAGCCAGGCAAAATGTGAATTTACGTCTGCCTGCTTTTTTAACTCTCCTAGAGATAATTGACAATTGTAATTTGCCCTCCACAACAACACTCTTCCGTTTGGCCCCTGACCAACAGGTAATTTCATTCCCAAAGATAGTGGTCTCATTCCTTCTCCCTGGCAAAAGAGCTCGGGGAAAAGCACAGCTCAGTTTCTCCTTTTCAATTATATCCACCCAGTCCCAGTAGGCTTCACCCACACAACAAGTCCAAGGCTTCTAAACAAGATGTTTTTCTATTCATTGTGTCCAGCTGGGCTCGGTCTCCCTGTAGTGCAGTTCTAGTAGGATTCAGTTTGATCCTGGAATAAAATCGAATGATGCTTGCTTCTTTTTTCATCTGATGTAAGGAAGTTTCTAATCTCACAAGGCAAATTTCTGATTCATCTCGAATTCACATTAAAAATTATGTCTATGCCTCAAAATTTAAAAGTGAGAGATTTCTGGATACATGATATTCATCCACCAAATTTAACTAACAGAAAATTGAGACAAAGTGTGATGGGTTCACCTCTACTTTTATGTGTACTGAAGAAATGCTGTACTTTGTTATTCCATGGTAAGTGGGCTAGATATTTATACCAATAACCTACGAATGTACACAATTTCTTGAGGATAATAGCAAAATGATGGAGTACAAATAAATATATTTTAATTCTCAGACTTTTCATGCTTAGATTATATCTCAAACACCACAGCAAAAACACAATCTAATTTAAGTAACAGGTTCTTATGCGATCTTAAGACCCAAAGTACAGCAGGCTATGGATTCACACTTCACTCCTCAGCACTTCAAATGCTAAAGGCTACACTATTGTAGATCAACAAGCCATCGGCTGGAACAAATTGCTAACTTCTGAGGAAGGACAGCATTCGAAGGCAGCAAAGAGAGTCTTTGGAACTCAATGGAGCAAAGCCACATTTCCAATTTTCCCTTTGACTAGAATATTATGAAAATAAATGTACCACAATATAGAATATTTTTGAATGGTTCACAAGATATTAAAATGCATTTTACCTCTATAATGCATGTTACCACAGTAATTAATACTGACCTTTCGTATTGATGTGATGGTTGAGTTTAATTGTCAATTTGACTAACTTGAGAGACTCCTGGAGAAGTGACTGGATCATGCGGGCACTATAACTGTCATGGAGAAATCCATGGATGTTCAAAGGAGAGCGTGGTTTTGGGCAGTGGGGCCCAGTTGGAGGTGGGTTGCAGGGGGTGGGGTGCTTTGGTGGTATATTTCTTGCTGGCGCTATTCCTCTGGACTGGGCTTCCCTGCCACCATAAAGTGAGAAATGTTGCTACACCAAGCCCTTCCATCATGATGCTTGTGCCTTAGATCCAGCCAACTGCAGACTAAAACCATTGCAATCATGTGCCAAAAAAAAAAATTTCTCCTTTGAGTTGTAGGTGTCAGATATTTCCTCCCAGTAATGGGAAACTTAAGCAATTATATGCATAATGATTGACTTTTTTAAAATCAACATTCTCCCTTCTCTTTTCTGCCCATAATCCCCACAATGAAAAGTGTATTGAAATAAAATTACTATGGAATGAGCAGTGGACCACACAGTATGTGACATCCAGAAACAAATTTACATACTGTGCCTAAGCATTCCACCTTTCCTAAAGCAACTTAATGACATGTGAGAAATAACAGCTGTGTTTCGTTGGGGACCACGAATTACGAATTGACATAGTATCTGTCCAAGATACTCCTTACCCTGCCTGCCCCGTGGGCCTGTTTTGGAATGCGGTATCCCACTTCCTCTCGGTCACTGCTGAGACCTTGAGGCTATAAAGCTTACTGAGTTCAATGAAGTCTGATGATGACAATACAGGCCTTTATGATTTAAAGTCATCCATTCTACCACCGCTTCTATGCTGTTCCAGGAAAAGCATCGTACCCCTCCCCCTGCACGGACTAAATAAATGGTGGCTAGCTGGAGATTCTGGGTCTTTGTCCCCACAGGACATGGATCATCCCAGAACCCTGCTGCACCCCTCTATTTTGTCTCTTGCTTCTTCTTTGATGCTGTGCGCCGTAACCTGGGCAGGAGACTGGGGACTCACTGCAGGCTTCCTCGATAACTGATGCCACGGAAAGTGTCTCTAATGGTGTTGGCCATGTTGAAACCCGGACTTTGGAAGTAAAAGATGTTTTATTTGGAGGCTAAGATCCATGCTAGGTTTTTTAATGTTTTTTATTTTTTTTTCTTTTGAGATAAGGTCTCTTTATTTAGTTCAACCTGTTTTTTTTTTTTTGGTGTTGTTTTTTTTGTGGGTACCGGGGGTCGACCTCAGGATCTCGCGCGCCAGCAGGCGCCTATGCCGCTGAGCGATATCACCAGCCCTTTTTTCATGTGTGGGTTCCGGGAGTCAAACTCGGGCCCTTGCACTTGCCAGGCAGGCGCTTACGCCACTGAGCCATCTCACCGGCCCTCAACCTGCCTTTGAACTCGCTATATATGGTAGGTAGTCAGGATGGTTTCAAACACCTGCAGATTCTGCTCTCTCAATCTCTCAAGTGCTGGAATATGGGCATGATGCTCCAGCCCATAATGGAAAGAATTAGTGTTGGGACAAGAGAACAATGGCTGGCCAATATAATACCCTAATGCAGGCTAGAACCCATGTGGCACATCATCTTCAATCTCTCTCTCTCTTCCTCTTTCTCCCGCAATCTCTATCACTGAGCTGACTCAGTCTGACTGTGTTCCGGGATCTTGTACTAAGCTTGTTATCTGAGTGAGAAGTACATATGATAATTTCATAAGTTTTACTCACTCTAATATTATTTTATCATGGCTGATAAAATGTGGGTTATAACCCTCTAGGAATGTGAAATCTAAATAATATTTCTTACTATAAATTTATAACTCAGAAGAATTACTCTCTAAAGGCAGACTTTTAGTTATCGTGATTAAAGATTGTTGTGATTCCTTTTCAGATGTCTCCATATCCCGCAGATTATAAATTACTGGAGGAATTCTTTATTTGTGGATATTGTGGCTCATACTACACTTCCATACTTAAGCTGTGGTTGAGTAAAAATATCCTTTTGAATTTGAAACCTAAAAAGTGTTTCGAAATGTCATCATACTTCTTTAGTGTCTTTCTATCTGTATCAACAGAGAAACTGTTAGAAATTTCCTAGATGTAAGAGTAACTAATTCCTGGGGCCGGTGAGATGGCTCAGCGGCTTAAGTGCCTGCCCAGCAAGCACGAGGGCCCGAGTTCGACTCCCAGAACCCACATACGAAAAAGGGGCCAGTGATATCGCTCAGCGGCACGGGAGCCTGCTGGCGCGCGAGGTCCTGAGGTCGACCCCCCGGTACCCACAAAAAAAAAAAAAAGAGTAACTAATTCCTTCAGAGACAATGTGCAAATAATTTTATGCCTTATATTAAAAAAGTGCATTATGGCCAGGACATCTGTTGCCCTCTTTCAGTGATGGCTGGATACATACATTTTTAGCCTTAATACATTACTAACTTATTTAGTCTAAGTGTAATATGTTGCTAACTTATTTAGTCAAAGTACTATTGAAAAGTATTTTTATCTTCCTGGGAATTCACCCTTCAGGATAGCCCTTTAAGTGGCATATCGGTTACTTTTAAGTTAGTTAACAGATTCACTTCACTACTCTCTGTTCTCTTAAACCATTGAAGACTGGTAAACTGGGAAAAAAAGAAAGAAATTTGACACATACGCATTCATAACTGTCATTTGTCACCAAATTGTGTGGATGTATTTTAAAGAAGTTCAATTTTTTTTGTGCTTGGATTAACTACATGAAATCACGTGAGATATTCATTTGTTATTAACTGGGGGTATTTTATACACAGATACTCCTCGTTAAACTACCTACCTCTTTAACATCTGTCCAGATTTAAAAAATTAGAGTGCTGTTCAGACTTATGGCTGGCCACTCGGACTTACAACCTTTTATTGATTTATTTTTTTTGTATAGTTCTGTACATCTTGTTCATACAGCCTCCATGTCTTTTTTTGTACAATACACCCTGTTCATACAGTTCTGTAATTTTGCCTTTGTACTGTATAGTACTATAATTTTTTGTTCTTTTATACATTAGAGCACTGCATGTAAGAGTTATACAAATAAAGCAATTCATCAAGTTGGAGTTTCCTTTGACCATTTCTTTGTTGTGAATATTGTAATGTACATACTATATAACATTGCTCACTTAGCGACCAATTCATTAATGACCTAGTCACAGGACTGGAATTCGGTCATTAAATGAGGAATATCTGTGTCCTGCTCTTTAGAGTCAAAGACACACCTTTACAGTCAGCCTAACAAAGCCTTTTTACCAGCATCCTAGTTTTAAGCTGTTAATAAGTATTTATGAATTCTTGCTACTGTATTAATATATTTATGTTGAGAGGGTAAAAAATAAAATATTAGATTTGAAAAATAACATTTGAGATTTTGGTATAAATGCATCAATTTTTTATTTTTATTTTTAATGGATGAATTAGAATGATTAAGCGATACGTTAAAGATAATAAACAATAGTTCATCTGCAGCTGGGATTCATGCTTACCTTGTTCAACGCCTTTACCTTTTCCCGTCAACCATATTTAATATGACAATATATTTTCTTCTTTTTGGTCTCTATTTTCAAAGATTGAATCTTAAATAGTCCAGCTATCTTTTGTATTTCTAACTGCAATTTGCTTTTTATTTATTTATTTATTTTTTTTTTGTGGGTACCGGGGGGTCGACCTCAGGACCTCGCGCACCAGGAGGTGCCCGTGCCGCTGAGCGATATCACCGGCCCCTTTTTCGTATGTGGGTTCCGGGAGTCGAACTCGGGCCCTTGCGCTTGCCGGGCAGGCACTTAAGCCGCTGAGCCATCTCACCGGCCCTGCAATTTGCTTTTGAATCTCTCGTGATGCCTAACCTAGAGCTACATAAACTGTAAATGTATGTATTACTATGTATTTGCCATGTGGAATTTTTCATGAGATAAGTGATCAGTAACTGGATAGCTAAGTGAAATCTCATAGGAATTTGTGGTTTGTTGTCTTTCTACTTGCATTATAGACACAGGGATTGAGATTTGATCCACCCACTTCTGACCCTCTGAGGAGACAGCTACTGTTTTCTGACCATTTGTCTTCCCTTTCCTCATCTAATGATAATTCATGATTTTATGAATTCTATTCAACTGGTATTCTGCAAAAATAATACAGAACTTTAATACAGCTGCATTGCAATGTCTCTCCAACTCTATCTTGACATTTGGATTTTTAATTTTTTCTCTAGAACACCAGGGTTACTTTCATTACAAATCTTATGAGTTTTATAAGTTTCATTATAATGTGATTCTGGAGTAATTTGAGGATTAGAAAGTAATATCATTAGTTATATCTTCAGGGGATAACTATGGTCACCTGAAAAACCTTGTAAACTTGTCATAAGATGATACATAAGACATTTTAAATGACTTAATGAATTAAAAATGCTACTAGGCAACAACACTTTTGATAGCTGAGGGTATAAAACACAATATTTAGAGAAGAAGCACTTCACTGCCCACACAAACAAAAAGCACAGTGCTTCCCGATAAACTTAAGTACTGCCATTAAAAACTGCAATAAATAGGGCAGACCATTGGCTCACCAGATTTGATAACATGAGAGACCTACTCAGCTTCTCAAAATGGGTTTGTGCTTTTTAAAAATAGTATGAATATAACAAAAATTATTATTATTATTTTCAGTGATTGCAACAAGACAGGTAAGTCAGTTTCAGGTAATCCTTAAACAATAGCCAATTAATTACTGACTTCCCAAGCTCCTGAGTATCCTTCACCAAAATGTTTTTTCTTCCAACATCTATTTACTCAAAGTCGTTCCAAACCATGTGAATTCGGTAACCTTCACTGCGGCTCTCAGAGCTCTGCCTCTGTCCAGCAAGAAAGAAACATCTTCAGCTATGCTCACCCTGCAGAGACAGCCTAAGATTAGAAAGCTTCTACTCTGTAATTCACCAAGACCAAACAACTCAGTTTTCTCCTCTGCTCATCTTATCTATCTCTTCCCTCACCCTTAATATGAAGACCTTCTTTCTCTCTGCTTTGTGTCTGCCAAACACAGGCTCTTCCTCCAGGATTATCTAGATCCCCTTTTTCCCTGATGAAGTACTACCAGAAATGATGGGTGGTATGGATTTGACAGCTAAAGTTCATAGTCAGTATACACATTTGAGTGTTCAGTGCTATATTAGGATTCTTCAGAGGTACAAAACCAATAGGATAATATACATATAGACACATGAAAAGGTATTTGTTAGAGGGACTGATTCACACTCTATGGAGGCCGAGAAGTCCCACAACAGGCCATCTGCAAACTAAAGACGCTGAGATCATGGTCCAGTGTATAAGTGCAGGTCCCAAGCCTAAGAACAATGGCAGCCGATGATGTGAACTCTCCAACTGTGGCCGAAACCCTCAGCATCTGGGGGAATGTGAGTCCAGTCTCAGAGTGCAAAGGCAGACAGCCTAGAGTGCTGATGTAAAAGGCAAGGTACCCCAGCATTAGAAACTCGGCCTGCAGTGTCTCATTTTCTGGCAGTTTCTGAGTGAGAATACGAAGACTATTCTAAGAAGCACACTGGGCAAAAAGAAAAATAGCTAAGAAACACAGGTTGTAAACCACTAGACTAGATCTCTAATATCTCATCCAAATCTAAATCTCATAATCTTCATTTTAGACATCTTACTCTGCCTCCAATACTGACACAAATACCATTGTTGTCATGGTAAAATGTTGAAAGGAAGATATCCACTGTATTTTGGTTACTTTTCTCATTGCTGAGACAAAATACCCAACACTCCATATTAAAGGGGGAAAGGTGCATTTTGGCTCACATTTTGTAGAGGTTTTAGTTCATAGTCAGTTGGCTCCAATGCAGGGTGGCATGGCAGAGGGGCATAGCAGAGGAGAAAGAGTCCTTGGCAAAGCAGGCCAGGCAGAAGGTAGAAAAGCAGCAAAGTAGCAAGCAGAGAAACAACAGAAGCAGCAAGCAGCAAGTGACAAGCGGTGACAACAGCAGCCCTTTCTTTCCCTTATATTTTATCCAGACTACCTGCCCTTAGGGAGGGTGGGGCACCCTTAATCCTAGCATCACACCACGAATCAATCGCAGCATCACATCCTTAATCCCAGCATCACACACACTATATCCGGCTGCCTCTGAAAATCTTCGCCTATGATGGCACAAGGCTTTGGGGGGACATCTAGACACAAATGCATATGAACTTAGTGGATGTTAATTGAATCTTAAGGTAAATTTATTTTTATTTTTTATTTATTTATTTTTATTTATTTATTTTTTTTTGTGGGTACCGGGGGTCATCCTCAGGACCTCGCGCGCCAGTAGGCGCCCGTGCCGCTGAGCGATATCACTGGCCCTTTTTTCGCATGTGGGTTCCGGGAGTCAAACTCAGGCCCTCGCACTTGCCAGGCAGGCGCTTATGCCGCTGAGCGATCTCACCGGCCCCCAAGGTAAATTTAACAAGAGCTGCCCACATGATATTTTTAGAATGTTAACTCAGTGTGGGTAATTACGTTATGATAAAATTCTGTACATTACCATCATGTGATCTTTACAATTGACAAACATTTATATCAGGTATTTTGTTCATACATCTAATTTGAAGTATTTATATAACACCTACATTACCTATTATCTTAACAAACACCAAGGGAGATTAAAGATAAGTAGAGGGCCGGTGAGATGGCTCAGCGGCATAAGCACCTGCCTGGCAAGTGTGAGGGCCCGAGTTCAACTCCCGGAACCCACATACGAAAAAAAGGGCCGGAGATATCGCTCAGTGGCACAGGCGCCTGCTGGCGCGCGGGGTCCTGAGGTCGACCCCCGGTACCCACACACAAAAAAAAAGATAAGTAGAAACTGCATTACATTTTTCTAGGTATCTTAGAGGGTCTAGTTATAATTAAATTTTAGTTTTGCTCGAAATCTAGAGCACCAACATATAAATTAGAAAGATCGACTGATCTAATAAGACAAAAATAAGCTGGAGTTGATGTCAACATAGACTCAACCTACTAATCTATGTGACTTCCAAAACTTTTCTAACTACATTTACATACTGTACCATAATATTCCTGGTGACCACACACTGTTGACACCAAGTTAGAATCATAAGCATCATGGAATTTATATTTGGGTGAAATAGAGATCTGGTCTGGTTGTTCACCACCTTAATTCTTAGCAGCTGTCCTTTCCCCCATTGTGCAGTCTTTTCCTACTCTCTTGTAGGAATGGTCAAAAAATGAGAGATGGCAAAATTTCCCCTTAGTTTTCAAAAATAAGTAAGAATAGTTTTGCCCTTATGTTTTATGTGACATGTGACTAAGCTATTTGAAACAAAGCAATTTCTGAAAATTATTTGGAAAGCCAGAGATCTAGTTCAACATTAAAACTTGTAGAGGAATGCCTTCTGGGTAACTATGACTAGTAGAAGGAGATAAGATTACAGTTTCAATTGCTAATCAAAGGAGACTGATTATTTTAATTGGGCATTATATTGATACTAGCTGACTTGAGTTAGAATTATCTCCTATAACCTTTATATTTTTCATGAAATAAAAATAATTGTTATACTAATTTATAATAAAATGTACCTCCAAAATGTGCACATGGTTTCACTGTATATTGTTATCATTTTACATGCCCTTGATAGATTTTTATGTATTTAATGCTTTCTTTGTGTAAAGTCACAGTTAAGTAAACTTAAATGATCCATCAAAAGTTTTCAATTGAAACGAAGATGTTTGTTCAAATTTGGTTGTGGAAACTCAGATAAATATGACAAAGACAATTGGTTTTGATGTTTTGATGTGACAAGTCTACAGCACAGTGGCGGTTGGATATGGAACTATGTTAAGCATGTCTTTTATTGTCTGTGTTTCAGTGCTTGAACATCTGGGTGTTAATGGACTCTGGAATGATTGCTTTTCCTAGGGTTAGATGATTTTTCCAGATTGTGAGAAATATATCCTGGAGCATGCTTTTCTGATGCAAACCAACCAATCCCAATCAAGTGCTCGCGCTCTGCTACCTCAATAGAATTCTTATGATTTGGATGAGTATCTACTTGCTTAACCACTCCAGGGCCTCAAACAAGACAAGTAGGCCCAACACCTCTGCCCCACAACCTCCTGGTATTATTCAAGCCTGTAGTTTCTTAATCAGCTTGTTCTACTTTTCCTATTCCTTCCCACAGAAATCACAGCCTTTTCCCATGAACCCTTCTGCCTTCCCACTGATCATGGCATTCTACAAGATGCACTATGGCTTCTGTTTCTAGAGGAAGGACAAGGCAGTCATTTTTCTATTTGATGTTTTAACATATCTGATTAAAATAAATCCTTCATATCCTTAACAGTATAAGTAGAATTAAATTATTGTGAATTCTGACTTCTTGAGTCTTAAATGTGTGACACTGAACAAATCACTAAATCAAGGAGTCTATGTTTCCTTGGTTATATATAGTAATATAACAATATTTAATTCAAAGGACTGGATATTAAATTTACATATTTTAGAATAATACCTGTCACAAATTAAATGTTGATGAAATATGAGCTATAAATGTACAATGTAGGGCCGGTGAGATGGCTCAGCAGCATAAGCGCCTGCCTGGCCGGTGCAAGATCCTGAGTTTGACTCCCGGTACCACATACGAAAAAAGGGCCAGTGATATTGCTCAGCGGCATGGTGCCTGCTGGCGCGTGAGGTCCTGAGGTCGACCCCTGGTACCCACAAAAAAACAAATAAATAAAAAATAAATAAATAAATGTACAATGTAGCAAGTCTGGTATGATAACTATGATTTATAAGTCTTCAGTTTCTAAAATAATTAGCATATACAAATTGTACTCATAAGCTATAATATTTAATTGCCATCCACTATACATGCCTGACTTCCATGCATATGCTTAATTTATGATTTCTTCACTAGCAAATATTTTCATTTATTTACTTATTTTAAACGATAACATTATCCCATTGAGTATGATGTAAGCATCACAGCATTTTTACTTTTCTGATAAATATATAACTACAGAAGTAGAGCCAACTAATTAGGCCAAATCACTACACAGGTCTCCCCCTTCCACACGCACACCATTTTCTAGAGAATAACATTCAGTGATGAAAGATTCTGTTCTCTGATCACACTTCAAAACTTCCTTATACACATCTGGATCGCTCAAGAGCTCAGCGGACTTGTGCCTTCTTTACCAGTTTCCGGAAATGAAGTCCTGAGCTAGCCCAAGCTAGGCTGAGCTCCTTCTCATAAGCATGCATCACTGTTCCTTAGGTGGAAAGGAGGAAAGTTTTGTAGGAATGTGAGAAGCAAAGATCAAAGAAGAGCAGAAAGAAGAAGAGAGGAAAGATTAAAAGAAGGTCTTTTCCTGCACTGTAGATTTTCTTTCATTAAAAGATTCCTGGCACAGCCCTCAAATAAAAATGCTACAGGAAAATATGCATGGGTTGTTGGTGAGTTTACTCAGGGCCATATGCCTGCCACATCCTTTACTGAGGGCTTTGGATAAAATATTCGCAGAAAGATGCCAAGCTTAATAAATTTAAAGACAATATTTGACTGTATCAGAGCATTATGCATGTAAAAGCTAATCTGGGCAAAATCTCACAGTTAGGATTTCAGTGTTTCCAAAGGGCAGCTTTCATCAGATTTGTTTCCTGGACAATCTTCCTAAGTAGCTCCCCCTCTGAAATTTTAATAACAGCAACAACAATAATAATATTAATAATAAAAACCTTAATTAATAATAAAAACCTATTGGTAAAAATAAAATTAAGTACCAAAAAAAATGGTTCCCAATAGTACATACTAAGTTCTTGTAAAATACCTTTTTTGGCTGGGTATGGTGGCACACACCTATAGTCGCAGCACTTGGGAGACTGATGTAGGTGGATTGCCACAGGTTCAAGGTTAGCTTGGGGCTGCATAGTCAGTTCAAGGCCAGCCTGAACAACAAAACAAGATCCTGTCTCAAAACAAATCAAAACAAAAAACAACCTTGACTTTATTTAACACTAGAATACAAAGGTATCATCTAGAAAAGCAAGAATCTAAAACATGAAAAATTAAAAATCAGGGATGTAGGAGATAAAATAATAAAAGAAAAGAAAGATTAATGGCACAAAATATAACAAAATGAAATTGCCAATGATTGATTTCCTTGTGATTAATATTTGAAGTAAATTCAGAAGAGTGAGACATAAAAAATTAGGAGAATCTCATTCTTATGACATCTTTTTAGGTCAGTGTAAAATCTCACCTACTCTTTTTTATTACTCATTTTTCTTTTATTTGATGAAAAAAATAAAACAAAGACACTTGATTATGGATATAATCTAAATAAGGCAAAAAGCATTTATTGGTATACAACACTGTAATGAAAACCCTTTTCTACTTTTGATGGACCTAAAGAGATACATTCCATAAGAGGAGAAATAAATTTACATTGAGTAAATATACTTTGCATAATTTCAATGGTCCATAGAGAGGGCTGCCAGATTATGATTTTATTGGAAAAATATTTTCTGCCTATTTTGGGATTTTGATTTTTATGACTCTGATCATATGTATATAACCAGATACAACCCAACCCTGAATTATTTGGGGAAAAAAATAGCAGGTCTGAATTTATTGGTCAATGGTAATCAGACTTGGAAAGCTCGTAGCTATTCTGGAGCATCATACGAGATTAAAGAAGGACCCGTACACACAACCAGACAACGCGCAGCTGCTATGGAGAATACGGTTTGTCAGCATCTTGCTCTAACTTTTGTCCTGAAATCTCCCTGCCATAGCCTCAGATAATTATGATCTCAGAGAATCTATTGTCGTACGGAAACAAAGTGGGATGAGAATGTTGTTATTACACACAAAATGGAGTTTCTTTAATGGTTGATAGAAATTCAGATAAATTCAGATAATTCAAATTTGTCCATTTCATCTATGGTAGATACTTTGTTGGCATATAATTCTTTATAGTAATCCTTTATAATCTTTATAACCAATAGCATCAAAATCATAAAAGCCAGAAGAATACATTTATAATAAGAATGAAAAACTGGTATATTAAAAACTTTGAAGCATCATTGAAAAAAGCTTAAGAGTTACCTATTGAAAACTAAAAGGCATTTCCCATTCATCCACTGGAAGATTTACTATTGTTAAAATGTCAATATTCAAAAAAAAAATTAGTCTACAGTATCTTTGCAATCTTTATTAAGTCTGCTTTTTTTTTTTTTTTTTGGCAGAATTCAAGAAAGTGTTCTTAAAATTCACATGGAAATGCAAGAGACCAAAAAGAGGAAAATGAATACCTCTCAAAAAAAGCCAAAGCAAAGCAAATAATCAGATTTGAAAAATACACAGTTCTTGACTTCATTACTTAAAACAAAGATAAAGAAGAAAGTTTGATACTGCATAAAGATAGATACGTAGATCAATGAAATAATTTATGTATAATAATTTGGTAATAAATCTTTACATTCATTGCCAGTTAATTTTTGACCACTATTTCAGAGCAATTTAATGCTAGAAAATAAGTCTTTCAACAAAAGATGCTGGAATGACTGAGATTATTATTCAAAAAATAAAGTAGAATCTTTAGCTTACAATTCATTGTCTTAGTCACTTTCTTCATTGCTGGGACAAAATAGCAGACACACTTAACTTAAAGAAGGAAAGGAGTATTTTGGCTGAGAGTTTCAGCGGGTTCATGCTAAACGCCCAGCTCCAAGGCAAGACACAACACAGTACAAAGCTGAGCCTTGGTGAAAGCTGCTCACATCATGGCCAACAGGAAGCAGAGAGAAATGGGAGGAGCCTGGAAAGGATGTTCCCAGAGACAGGCCTCTCACCAGGCCCCACCTGCTGCAGGAATTCAGCTAAGAACTCAAAGCGGACTAATCCGAGGACAAGTATAACCACTGGTGATCCAGGCACCTTTCAAACACAGGAGGCCTTGGAGTGACAGCCAAGATCTAAACCACAACATGTATACAAAGCAATTAATTCAAAATGGAGCATAGGCTTCAAACTGTGAAGCACTTAGAAGAAAACATACAAGGAAATCTTCATGACTTTAAATCAGACAATGGGGACCAGTGAGATAGCTCAGTGGCATAAGCGCCTGCCTGGCAAGCGCGAGGTCCTGAGTTTGACCCCAGGTACCCACACAAAAATAATAATAATAAAATAAATAAATAAATAAATAAATAAACCAGACAATGATCTTTTAGTTGGAACAATAAAACATACATCAGCATAGTGGAAAAAGAGAAAACTGCATTTTGTAACACTTAAATTTAAAATTGTATATACCTCAAAAGGATGCTATCACAAAAGTGAAAAGCTAATTCATAGAATAGAAGAAAACATTTGCAAATCATGGATTTGATGAGGGAATGGCATCCAGAGGATATAAAAGACCCTTACAAATCAATAGTAAACAGTCAACCAAGCTGAAACACAAATAACAAAATTGACAAATTATTTAAATATATTTCTCCAAAGAATATTAATAAGTGTCCAATAAGCACATAAAAATGTAATCAATAACTTTTTCTGTTATGAATCAGAGCCAAAAGGACCTGGTATTGATACTCAGTTGGTATCCACTGTGTAGAAGCTCAGCTGAGCTGAGAGGAAAAGCTGGGCTTCCAAGGGACTAAGTAATTGATTATAACGAGCTCAAATGGAAAAGTTAAATTTTAATTGGCTACTGTGATGGCATACACACAGGGCTGAAATGGGAGCAAATGTAGACTACCTGTGCCTTTTAATCCCTCAGGGAATATTGCACTGGACAAAGATAAGTGGGTCATCACATACCCAGGAGCCACTCACAGCTGGAGAAACCCATAGGTATATTTGTACAATGAAACAGTATTTGGCCATGAAAAGAAATGTCAATATACACTTCTTCAGGAAAGACTCCTGAAAACATTATAGTTAGTGAAAAGAAATAAAAACTACCACATATCATGTGATTCCACTTGTATAAAAAGTCTACAATAAAAAGAGAGAGAAGCAAGAAGGAGATTATTGGTTTCCAGGTGCTGAAGGGAGTGGAAATGAAAAATAGCTGCTATACTGTAATTCTTCATTGGAATTTTGGTATGCTGAATTTGTGCTAAAATTAGATCACAGTGGTGATTGTAGAACTCTGTAGATATACTGAAAACTAATGAAATATGTATTTAAATGGTGAAATTAAAGGTACATCGATGATATATTAATAAAGATTTTATAAGCATATACAATTTATACCACAAATAAATAATATATCACTGATACATACAAATAAGATTTCAGGTCAATTGAATTTGATAAATGTTTTTTAAATGCTATTAGCTCTAAAACAGTGCTCCCCAGAAATTTTGGCATTAGGGACGAGTTTCAGAAAGACAATTATTTTGGGGATGGGATGGTATCAGGATGATTGACGTGTGTTATGTTCATTCTGTAGTTTAATTCTATCATTATTACATTGTAATAAATAATGAACTAATTATACTACTTACCACACTACAGAATCAGTGGGAACCCTGAGCTTGCTTCTTGCAACTGGATCACACCGTTTGGCCATGATGGGAGACAGTGACACCCACAGTGCGTTGACTATGTCCAGTCTGCTCTACAAACTCATTTCGTAAGCTGTCACTGCAGAAAACCTTGCTTCACAATTATATGACGTTAGAAGCAGAAGCAGTCATTTCAGAGCTTTCATGGAAATCTTAGGATATTTTTGCTTTGGCTTTAATCCAGAATGCATGGGGATTTGAATTTCTTTCAGGTACTCTTTTAAGGCCACTGTCATTGGTAATCTCAAGCAATTGATCTTCTTCCGACACAGAAAGTGAAGATAAGTGATCATGCACAAGCTGGGAAAAAGAAGGCCCTGGCTCAGTCTCATTCAAAATCTCTGCTCATATTTGAGATGTATCAAAATCTCATTGTTCATTCATTACCCCTATAATTCCAGTTTGTCATTGAATGCATCCACTTTATCTGCTGACTTGAACACAGTTGTCATTTTCTGAAATGACAGATTGAGTTCCTTGAGCAGCTTAAATATGTCATACAAGTAAACAAGTTTTGAGAACCATTCTTTTTTACTAAAAGTTTGTGGCTAGTGGTGACTGCTTTTTAAAAATCTCTGGAGGAGTTCTCATAACTCAAAAACCATAGCCAGTGGTATCTTATAAAGCCACCTCAGTCTTGTGTGTAAGAGAAGATGTGTGTGCTCTGTGTTATGGCTCATATCTAGACGTTCCCCAAAGCCTCTTGCATTCATAGGTAGTGCTTTAGAGAGCTGACTGGATCATGGATGTGTGGTACTGGATCATGGGTATGTGATACTGGACTAGTGTACTGATGGGTTTATAGCTGGGTGTTATGCTGAGAGGTGAAGCCTGGTGGGAAAAGATGGGTCACTGTGAGTGTGCAACCTAGATCCCTCACATATGCAGTTCACAGTAGGGTTCTTGGTTCTGTGATAATCTAATGCCGCTGGTGATCTAACAGGACATGGAGCTCAGACAGAAATGCAAGCAGTGAGGAGCGACTGTAACTATAGATGAAGCTTCACCTGCTCACCTGCTGCTTACCTCCTGCTCTGAAGCTCAATTCCTAATAGGCTATAGACCAGTACAACCTATGCCCTAAAGTCCGGGGATCCAGTCTCTAAAAGCAAACATCTTCTGCTATATGGTGATGAGCAGTCGTTGGGGAAGTGAAAATGACTATAGTATGTTTTGTACATGTAGAAATCTGCCAAAATGAAACTCTATAATCGGCAATACAAATTTTAAAAATGACAAAATTTGCTGTCTCTATGTTAAGAAAATGCTGGTGACCAACGGATACAAGGATGAATTTGAAAGCACTGCCTTTGATGTAATTATTATTAGACACAGTATAATACCAAACACACTCCCATATTAATCAATGTTGAAAAAATATGGAGTTAGTTTAGAAGGAGTGAGAGTCCAATCAGAAACAAGCACAGAAAGAAGACAACCCTTTAACCTGTGACTTAAAAGTTTATGTTTATCAGGATAGAAACGTGAGAGTGATGTGGGGCAGCACTCAGTAAAGAGCGTGGAGAGTAAGAATAGAACACAGTATGGAGCGAAGTACAGTCAAGTCCCTGTGCTGTAACTGACACGGTGGTGTAAGAGACCAGAGGGGCGCTGTGTCAAGGCGGCGGGAGTCCCTTGGAGACCGCAGCATTTTATGGAAACTTTAAAATTGTATCATCTCATGGGTATTTTCTATTTGCTCAGAATGGTACTGTTTTTTCATTTTTATTGTAGAATTCAGGGAATTCTCTGACTTTAAAGATGCATAAAAAAGAAATGAAGATTTTTTTTCCCACAAATTTCTCTTTAAACACTGTGCCGGATCTTATCTGGACATTGAAGTGGGGTGAATGCCATTTACTTTAGTAGATCGGCTTCCAACCCAGGGGAAGCTCTGTAGAGCACACACCCCGGTGCTTCGGATTGCTGTTCATCGGAGAGCTTCCTCTTAGCCACTCTTAAAAAATACACACATTATAAAAAAGGCAAGCTTGGATAATATTGGACAGAAGTGTTATCTCTGGTATAATCAGAAGAATTAGAAAACCTTTAAAAGAAGAATTTTAATGAGAGGAGTCGACAAATGAAAATAAAAAAATGGAAAGAAGTGCTGTCTATGTATGTACAAAAAAATCATGATTTAAGGTGAGGGAATTAGGGGAAAATATTTCATGTAAAAGATACTGGAATTGGAAAATTTGGCCTGAACTAAGTAAGAGGTGGCAAAAATCAGAGTGCTCAAAGTTTCAGTGACAAGAGGAACATCGGGAAACCAGTGAAGGCCAAGAAGTGGGTCTCAGGGAAACTTCATAGGATAAACTTCCATTAACACTGCACTTCTAAGAGCACTGTCTCAAGGAATTGACTGTGGACTTAGCTGTTTGGAATCCCATTCTGATATAGAATGAGAAATGAGTCAGACAGTTACAAAACTGTAAGCAATAAGTGTAACTGTGAGGTATTTGAAGGATCCAACATAACTGGTACATATGTAAAATTATAGGAGGTACAAAGGAAAAGTCGTGGGAATTTATTTCATATAGTTACAAAAGAGTGAGACTTACAAAGAGCATAGAGTTTTTGTCATAGGCAACTGGTAGAATGACAACATTCATTAAAATAGAGAAGGCAGGAGTACACACAACCTCAAAGAGAAAGTAATGTCTTCTAGTTGTCTAGCAGACATTGCCCAGTAGTGAGTTAAATCTGAGGGTCTGAATCTCTGAGCCAGAGAATCAGATTTAGAAATCAAATTCATGGAAATAAATGATGAAAATATGGGACATAAGGGACTGGCCTGAGAAAATAACATTAAGAAAAAGTGTAGTCATGAGTGAGAGAAAAAAGCAGTAGAATTTGGAGTAGCAGAAACCAAAGAAAGAAATGTACAGAAAAGCAATCAGCAACATTCCATTCTATTGAAGCATCAGTGTGTTTTCTCAGTATTTGATTTATATTATTATTTTATTTGACATTGATATTGTGTGTGTGATGTAACTGATCTATTTTTGCAAAGTATTTTTGAGTATTTAAAACATACCATTATTGCCTGATTAAAGTGGTGTGGTCTACTGTGAAGTTACTCTGTCTTCAGTATGTATGGTGAGTGTATTAATATAATTTTTTTTTTGTGGGTACCGGGGTCGACCTTAGGACCTCGTGCGCCAGCAGGTGCCCGTGCCACTGAGGGATATCACCGGCCCTTTTTTCGTATGTGGGTTCCAGGAGTCGAACTCAGGACCTCGCGCTTGCCCGGCAGGCACTTACGCTGCTGAGCCATCTCACCAGCCCTAATATAATATTTTAAAAATAATTTCACTTGTGTTATTTTAGAATCTACCTATATGTATTTTCTAAAGTAATTGTTGCTATGATGGTTGAAAAATGGTGATTTTTCCAGTTCCATTGTTTCCTCTACACTTACTGGTCATCATTAAGTTATAAAAGAAATTTTCCTCCCTCCCCTGAAGAGAGCTAGAAAATGTTTGTAAACACATGCAGACATACACGTTTATATCTGTATGTATATACTTATCTGCATATATTTATATTTAGAGAGATAAGAATATATATTAAAATAAATGGATTTATATCAACACACCCAATCCTACCGCAGTGTTCCAGGTGTGTCGTAGTGTTTCTTTTTTCCTATCTTTAACTTCCCATTTCATTGCTGAGAAACCAAATTTCTATTACCCACACCTCCCAACACCTACCAGCATGGGCCGCAATTATATCAAGCTCCTTCTCTATCTTGCTGGCTCCTTCCTTCCTTGTGTGGGGCCCATGACAGCAGTTTGACAGGAAGGAAGGCTGGAAGGGAGGAAGAGGAAGAGAGGAGGGAGGAAGAAAAAAAGGGGGGGCTTGAAGGAAGGAAGAAAGATGGAAAGATAGTTCTACATTTTTATGACATTTTTACAGTGTGTACACCTCTTTCTCATCTATACTAAAAGCTTCTTTCGAGAGGAACAACCCAATATTACACGTCAGTACATCTCCCCATAAATGTCTACCACAATCCCTTACACAAAATGTGAAAATGATAACCTCGTGGCTTAGTCATGTCAGCATACACATTTAATGTTGCCTATGGTGGATTTTTTCAAATGTTTATTTCAAAATGTTATTCATGGTAAGTTTTAGATATGGGTTTCACTTTCCAGCTTCTCAAAACACAGAAGTTATGGTGGCATCACTGGACCTGTACTCCTGTGTGAGGGGCAACAGCGAACCCTGCGTCTATCGATGGGAGACTTGCTTTGCTAACACACTTCAGCACAGATCTCCTGCCATGTGCTGGCTCACTGACTCTACCTGCCTGGAAGTTGAAGGAGTTTTAGGTTAGACCCTAACACCGGAAGTGCTCGTTGAACATCTGCTAGCTGATTGATTACTCAAGGTCAAGTGTAGAGTCGAAGTCAACTGAATTAGCCTTCTCTAATAAAGCTCTGACAGTTATCTTTGCTATTTATTCCTTTTTATCTCCCACCTTCGCCTAAATTCAGAAACCTGGTCACTGACAACTATGAATTATAGTAATTTCACCAGGGAATATTGCTTGCAATCCTCTAGGAAAGGAAGAGAGGATGCCAGAACCATTAGTTTCAGGGGAATAAAAATTGCTCATTCATATTTCGTGTGTGTGGTCTATGAGCTGTAAAGACCACTTAAGGTCACTGCTTCATACAGTATCAGGTAAACATTTAAGAGGTAAATACTTTTATCCATCTTCGCTTCCAGCAAAGAAGTAGACCATGAAAACTCCAGAGGGTTGGCTTGATATATGTTTTCACTCCTATTCTTTTCCCTGAGCTGAGTACTTGGTAATACTTTGTGTAGATGCAGGTAACTGAACCATTGTTCAGTGTGAGGGAAGTGAAGGAGATATATCTGTTAAATACACACACACACACACGCACACACACACACAATATGTATATACATACATATATATATATATATATATATATATATGCTTTCACGTAGTGAGAGGGAGAGAAAGCAAGGGGGCAGAGAGAAAGAATCTCAGGCTTTTATTGATAGTAAAATAAATATGTTGTTAATTTGTGAATTTACAAGCAGGTTGGTCTAAGAACCCAGGTAATTGATATTGTTCAGTGGTGATACATCATACACAATGCTCACAGTTATTTTTATGCTAATTATACATAAAGATCATATTTGCCTTATCTTTATCCCTACATTAGGTTTTGTTATCTAAGTGGATTTTATATCAACTTGGTATGTAACCCTTAATTGAAAAATAAAAATGACATTTTATTGACAGTAAAGCTGATTTTTTTTTTTTTTTTACAGTGCTGAGGATGGAATCCCGGCCCTATGAATGTGAGCCAAGCCCTCCACCGCTAAAATATACCCCAGACTTTCTAAAGTCTAAAAAGACTTTCTCCTATGTATCATTTTTTCTTGTCACTGAGGTGATAATGAGTTGTTTAGACTCATTAGTATATTAATATGATGTTTTGAGATATGCGGTCTTATTTAACATAATTCTCTAGGTTTCTCTCATCTTTTTTTTTATATATTTATTTATTTTTTTGTGGGTACCGGGGTTCGACCTCAGGACCTCGTGCGCCAACAGGCACCCGTGCCGCTGAGCGATATCACCGGCCCCTTTTTCGTATGTGGGATCCGGGAGTCGAACTCGGGCCGTCGTACTTGCAAGGCAGGCGCTTATGCCGCTGAGCCATCTCACCGGCCCGGTTTCTCTCATCTTTGTCTTTGATTGTATTTATTATTATCATAATCATTAAGTTTTAATTTTAAGCAGCCAAACTTTTTAATTTTACTCATTTTCATTTCTTCCTTCACTTTTCTGGTTGAAACACTGCTCTTCTTACTGAATTAAGAACATCAAAAATACATTGTACCGAACATCGAGTGGGCCCTAGCCATCCTGTGTGTCCATGGTTGTACACAGGTGACAGAGCAGTGGAGCTTCTTTCAATGTGTTCCCGGTTAGCTTAATGAAGACAGACATATCAACAACTAATTTCCTTTTGCCTCTATCTCTCTCCATGCTCTGCTGTCAACACAGCAGGGAACTTAAATACCAGCATCCTGGGGGACATTAGTTATGAATGAGACTAGAAAACAACCGTGATGAAAAAATAATATAATGAGATCTTTTCTGTTACTCAAACTCAAATACCGATTCCAATTTAAGAGTAATGGGGAAATGGGTGTACTAAGTTGGAAGAGCGTGAGTATTGGCGTATGAAGAGAAAAAGCTTCCATCTGGTTGCTTACTCGTGTCTTGCAGGGACAGACTCACAGACACACAAATATACATTCATACCGTGTGTCGTCAAACTGCCAGGGAAGTGTTGAAGGTGAAAAAGAGGAAAGCGGGGACACATCGCTGCCCATTGACAAAGTGAAAGGCTTTACTTTTCCTGGGAGAGTGTGATTTAAGGGCTAATCAGCACCGTAGTCCTTGCACATTATCTAAGAAAGTAGAAATTACTGGCTACCGAATCTGTGCTTGGAAGCTCCAGGGGGAATCTCTGCAGGCCCTCTGATAACTTTTTACGCTGTGCTTGAATATTCCTCCCCATGTAATTGGGTTTGTTTGCTATGTATAAAAAGCAGCCTCTGGCTCACCATCTGATTCTTTCTGTGTGTGTTCGATTAGGACAGTTTACTTGGGCAGATGACGCTTTGCGTGTTCAGTTTTCCTCTACTCCACTGGCAAGGACTTGAGCTGCTCTATTTACTTTGCATGGTCCCATTAAATTATTCAACAGCATTCACAATCGTATGTCTTTAGAACATTGGTTCCAAATGAGTCATATTCAAAAGAAAGGCTTTATTTTTAGGCCATTGAAATCAGAAACAATATCATAGGGAAAATGATTCTAAAAGTCCATTTTAGTTCATTCATGTGGGGCACAACAAACTTTTCTTCAAGTTGTACACGTTGAAAGAAAGGCAATTATTTCTGTGGTGCAGAAAGCCTTTGGAAATTTTCATTCAGGCTGAAGTGGAGGGCAGGAAAAAGAAGAGGAGGGGCAAGGATCTCTTATTGACCTCAGTTTCTTTCCCTTGGAACTGTAGATGTGAAATTGCCAGAGTAACCTCTTCTCTGCTGGTGTTGGCACTGAGATTCAGAATAAGAATCTTAAAAACATCTATTTGTTCATAAATTCTATACCTGGTAGTATCTATGATATTTTATAATGTGGGGAAGATAGGTATTACACAAAACTTAGAGATTCTGTGGGTAAATAGTTTTATTAGAAATAATAATCAAATACACACACATACACACACACACACACACACAGACACTCAAAACCTCTCCCAAGTTTTAGAAGCATAGGAAATCTTAGATTTTTTTCCTTCCATCATTGTGCATTTCCTTTTTCTTTTCAAACACTTTAAGGACCATTCGCCATCCCATGCCTTCCTCTTTTCTAGTTAATTATGTGATTTATATTTTACAGAATATCAAGGAATGATGTGTCACAGCACCTTTGCTTTACTACACTGAGTGACAGGAAATCAATTTTTTTGTCCTTTGACCTCCTGCAGTCATCTTACCTGCCAGCCGTAACTTTATTGGCAGTGTGAAGAGTGACAATCTGGAGGTACAGAGGCAATAATATGATAAAAAGTAAATAAGTTTTTGGATTCTGGAGCTCTAAATTCTTGATTGCAGAAAAATTTGCTTATAAGGAATGTGATTGTGGTTAATTATTTCACTTATCTAAATCTTCATTCTTTCATGCAGTAATCTAGTACCATTTGAGAATAAATGTTACTATATAAAAATCATCTTTTAAATTGCAACAGTTATGGATTAAGTCTTTAAACTATTACATGCTCATGTTATTACTATCAGGTGACGGATGGAAAACTAGATAGCAGGCCATGCTGAGATGTCATAAAGGCTGGAATGGGAAGAGTTTTTCTCTAGGAGAGTGTTGGGCAAATATCATGATGAACGTTGAGTTAAAAAAATCATATATCAAGGAAAAATTAGGAGCTAATACGTGATACGCAAAGAAGAGAAACACCCTAAGAACTAGATGTGGAAAGAGTAGAAAAGACTTTATTATTAATTTCCTAAGAGCTGTGTCTTGGTTGATGTCACATAGCATTTTTTCTTACACAAGCACACATATATTTAGTACAGGAGGATAATTGGGATAGCTCTTAGTATTTTATTTATAATTTTAATTTAAAGAGTTGACTCAAAATCACAAGAAAAGTCAACAAGCAAACAAAAAAATCAAAGCTAAAAGAGTCTCCAAATTCAAATGAAAATAAAATATTTAAAAAAATCATCAAGCTAAATTCAAAGACACCAAAGTGTACTCATTTTTTCTAAGTAATTGCCTGAATTCTGAAGCTGAGAGAAAAAAACAGAGAGATGGAACATTGCATCATTCTTCTGCATGTGAATTTAATATCAGATGTACATATTATTTCATAGCCATCAACCTTTATTTAGACCATCAAAGTTTACAGATAGAAATGAACTAATGAGCATAAATGGTGGCCAAAACTGAAAAGACATTTAGGAAACTGAATGTACCACTCTCCAGGAAAAAAAAAAAAAAATCAGATGGTAGAACTTTTATGTGATTTCTGTAATACTGAACTTTTCTCTCTTTGCTCAAATGTATAGAACATTAAACACTGCATGGATTTGGTAAATAGAAGGATTGTATCTTGCATCGCTGAGCATATATTCAAGGGCAGTTTTTGTGAGAGAGAGGAGAAAGAGAGAAAGAAAGAAGATAGTGTATATAATTGTGCTATTGTGAAATATAGACAAAAGTGTGCCACGTAACATTTTCATCAGTGAAGGCCACTGTATACACTGATGGTCTCATAATTATAGTGGAATTTACAAATTCATATTGGTTTATAAAATAGTAGCTGTTGTAAAGTCCTAGACAAAGTCCTTTGTCACATTGCTGATAGTGCCAAAAAATTGACTCCAGTTGTGTGAAAGTATAGAACATATAATTATATAACATACATAATATTTTAAAAACTGAAACATATGGAATAAGGATGTAAAAATATTTCATTTTATTTATTTATTTTTTTTTGTGGGTACCGGGGGTTGACCTCAGGACCTCGCGCGCCAGCAGGCGCCCGTGCCGCCGAGTGATATCACTGGCCCCTTTTTTCGTATGTGGGTTCCAGGAGTCAAACCCGGGCCCTCGCGCTTGCCGGGCAGGCACTGTGCCGCTGAGCTAAAAATATTTTATACACCTGTAAAATGTGTGTTTCAATTTGTTATAATAAGAGTCAAATGTGTTTTTTAATCTAATTTATGAGTTTACAAACCAAAATTTTTGAAGTAAAAATTGTTTAAGTAAGATGAATTTATTATTGAAGAAATAAAAATATTTTTTATGTATTTAGTGTAGCCTGGGTACACAGTGTTTTAAAAGCACCTAACACTGTATATTCATACAGGAGGCCTTTATATTTACTCACTCCACTCACTGACTTACCAAGAGCGACTTCCAGTCCTGGGTGTTCCATTCATGATTAGGGCACTACCCATAAAGGTGGATCATTTTCTTTTATTTCAAATTGTTTCTACCCTTTCTCTTTTCATATATATTTGAATATGCAAATACCTATCATTTTGTTGTATACTGAATGCCCACAGTACTCAGTACAGTAACGTGTTATGTAGGTGAGTAGCCTCGGAGCAAAAAGCTATACCATATATCCCAAGTGCATAATAGGCTACCATCCAGGTCTCTTCATACCGTACATTTGCATAACGCCAATTCTCCTCAAAACACAGTTCTCACACCATGTAGACTTTAAGCTAGGCATGTCTACATTTGGTCTTTCTTCCAGTTTCCTCACATACACCTCTTCAAATCTTTGAAATTTCCTGAGGAATACAGATGTCTTTTGTGTGCTTATGAGAAGACTGGGATCTGGAGACCCAATTAGCCTGAGGATTGGGCTCCCCAGCTGGTTCTCAGGGAAGTAAACATGTGATTAGAAGGTTGACATTTTCAGTATCTCCCACTCCTGCTACCAAGAAATGAGAAAAGATAAAAGTTTATCAAAAATGGCCAATGATTTCATCAACTATACCTAGGTAATGAAGCTTCCATAAAAACCTAAAAGGACTACATTCAGAGGGCTTCACATAGCTAAACAAGTGGAGGTTCTCAGAGGGTGATGTGTGAGGAGACAGTATAGAAACTTTTAGGCCCTTCTTTCCCACCGTATACATTTCTTCCTCTGGATGTTATCTATATCCTTTGTAGTCCTTGCCATCACAAATGAAGACATGTAATTAAAACTTATGTCAAGCAAGAGCTCTTTAACAACACACACAGAAGTCAATACTACAGCACTGAGTTTTTGCAAAAAGAAAAACAGTTTAATGTGTAGTCAACCAGCAAAAAGGAAAGGAGCTAGAAAAGTTCAAGTATCCCAAATGGATGGGTAGTGGAGGAATTTCTTGGGAGAGCAAAGCAGAGGATTGTTATTGGATCGTGAGAATGGGGAGCTGTAGGGTTTGGTTTTACAGTTATAGAGTTTCATTCTACCTTTTTACAGGATGTGTGTTTCTTTGGCGGGGGGAGGTCGTCATGTTCTACGTAGAGGATTTTTAGCTTGCGATGTCAAAAGATCACTGATTGACAAGCTGGCTTTTGTGTGTGCCCATTCTGAAAAGTCAGTTTCAAACGGTTCTTTGGGTGAGCTCTAAAGACTTTTCCTAAAAGATAACTTACAAATTTTATTCTTTAAATAATTTTATCTGAGTTGTGTCTAGGCTTTAGCCAATTTCAATTTTTTTTAACCTGACTTCTGTGACTCTCTCTAGCAAATTAATCAAAACTAAAGAGGATATCATGAAACCTTGTTTTAAAGCTCTTGGTCAGGGCACAGGCTACAACCTGTGTTTGTGACCGGCATCTGAATTGGGGGGAAATTTCCCATGGGACTGAGCCCTTTAATCTGTGGGACCTGATAATGCCTTCAGTAGACTATGTCAGGATAGATTCACATTAGAAGAGCCAATGTCTAGCCCAGAGTCATCAGTAGAACTGCTTGTTTTGTCGGGGAAAAACTCCTGTACATCCAGAGCTACAGAAATGCTGTTGTGTAAAAGTGCAGCAGAAGAAACTGTTTTTCCCCCTATATCTTTACAGGGATGCTCTTTCATTCCACTGTCAAAGACATTGAAATAGAGGAAAAAACATGTTAACTCACTGACATTCTCTGTATTTTTGCAAAATATATATCCGGGTAAATTATTGAGAAGGATGCATACATTACATAATTGTGCCAAAAATCATTCAGTAGAAAAAAGACATATATATATATATTTAATATATATTATACATATATTTATACATATATTATATACATACATATAAAAGAAACTACATGGTGGATTCTTTTTATCCATTCTTTTTCTTCCCTTTGATTTCCACTTTGCTTCCTTATCATCATCACTGGTACCAAATAATTCAAAAAAGCATTAAAAGCCAGCTAGCATTTTAAGTTATAATGCTTTTGGACATAATTTTAAAGCTCATGAGTGATAGGGATTGTAATTTCTAATATCAATTGACACTTTCTCCTCCACTCTTCATGCAATCAAAGAGCTCTGGGCTAAAATCTGCTCTTAACTATTGTTTGAAGGCTGTCATTAAATACAGAGGCTGATGCTTTCATATACCTCATTTTCAAAGGGTAGCAAGTGCAAAACAGACCTAGAGGTCCTAAGACAGAAGAAGTTCAGTTTGGATTTGAGAAAACCATTTGACAGTGACATAGGTGAAGTAAAGAGGTTACATTCTGTATAAAAAGAATTGTTTATTGAACTGTTGGTGAGTCCTATTCTGGTACACTTATGTTTCTGTTTTAAATGGTAGAAAGCTATGTTTATAAAAGAGACAAGGACTTTTTCTCTCACGAAGAGAATAAAGTGATCAAATGCATTAAGAAATTAGTCCAAATTATTTATTTCCCACTGTGATTATATTTGCTATGGAGAAGTAAAGAATATCAGGTTTTGACCTAGTTGAGGATAATAGAATTCGTCACAGAAGTTTTTCCTTGAAAGTAATCTTCAAACTGAGATATAACAGGGAGAAACAGCCTAAAAATATTGGGGCAAGAGAGGCTAATGAAGATTTCAGAAATGAGCACAGGACTGACATGTCAAGTGCAAGCTGAAAATTAACATAAAGATGCTAGGCAAGTATGAAGGTTTCTGAGTTTATTATAAAAGCAACAGGAAATTTTAAAAATTAGCGTATGTTTGAAAATTTCATTCCGGCTTAAGTTTGGGAAATACAAGAAAGCATGATTAGAACCAAGGAGATCAGTTAGATAATAAGACTATAGTCATATTTTCAATACTTTGTGGAAGTGTTTAGTGACAGATGGAAGAGAATATATTATATTCTAGAGTCATGTCACAGAATAGATAGAAAATAGTCACTAAAGTTAAATGGGAAAAAAGAGAAATATGGTAGAAATATTGCATACGAGGAATGATCAAAATCAACTGTTCATGTTTAAAACTCAAAAACATGCAGTGCACTAAAGGACACATTGCCATTAATTTTCCCTCAAAAACACTCTCCTTTGCTCACAACATAATTTTCCTATTGTTTTTGCCACTTTCTGTAGCAGTTCTGGAAGTCAGATTTCTTGAGTATATTTGTGAGGTGTGATCAAAACTATTGTGAACGCTGCTGCCCAGTGACATCCAATGGAAAGGAAGTAAAAACAACACAGTGGTCCTCATCCTCCTTATTCACCAGTTCTGGTCCTGTGTGACTTCTACATCTTCAGCAAAGTTGAAATGACCATGAAAGGTAAAGATTCTAAATTGATTCGAGAAATGGATGTAGCCACAACAGTGAAACTAAAGACACTCATGAAAGAGAATTTCCAGAACTGCTTCACAAAGTGGCAAGAACAATGGGATAATTGTGTTTGAAGCTAGGGGAAGTATGTTGAGGAGTATTACTTGCAACATGTCTTTAATAATTTTTTTTAAATTTAAATATTTATTGCATGTTTAGATTACACCTTGTATCTTCTCAAGCAATTTGGTCAATTGTGGAGTAATTTACTGAGAATATTACCAAAATACTAGAAGATGACCAATTTTAGGAGAGAAGATGACTTAGTGGTGAATATTTTAATTAGATTTGCCTGTGATACCTTATGAATTGGATGGGAAAATAGGACCATATCTGACTGATACAATGTAGACAGATAATGCATATCACTTCTAAACCAGAGTATCTGTTTACTACATGAGAAGTTTCAAGACTCTCTCCTTCCTGTCACTCATTTACTAATGAGATTGTGCAGCCTCCAGCATTTGGGTCCTGAAATGAAGACGATAGGAAAAAGCGATGAACAGCAGGCATACGGTATGAGGAAGAATTGAAACCTTCATGGTTTAAGTGACACAGATTTCAGAGGTATTTGCTACTCGTACAACAAATGTTAAATCTCTCATTGTTAAAAATACTTAGATTTTTATCAGTGTATTCCATTCTTATTCAGCTTCTATTTTACTAACCATGCCCTTTTTCTCCTTATTTAGTATAGAGCTGCCTCTTCTCTTATGATCTCATATTTTGGATTCCTCAAAAAAAAAAAAAAAAACTTGCTATTTTTACCTTCCACAAATAAATATCTGATTTGAAATTGGAGTCTGTACACATGCATAATAAATTATCTATTTATATTCATCCCATAATAAAAAAAAATGAACACTGATGTTCCAAGAGTACTTATAGGTTATTTTCTGCCCCACAAAGATATGTTGAACTCTAATTCCCAGTATCTCAACTATGACCTTATTTGGAATCAGGGATGTTGCAGATACAACTAATGAAGTCATAATGGAGTACAGCTGGTCCCTCATCCAAACCAGTAGCATAATTATAAAGAGGAGAAATTTTGACCAACTCATGAACAGAAGCAAGCCATGTGAAGATGCACAGAAAAAAGATAAAGACCAAATAAATAAATGAAAAATAAATACATAGGCAGAGATTTTTGTTATGCTGCTGAAAACATCTGAGGCTACCAGATTCTAGAAAAGGCAAGGAAAGATTCTCTCCTTGAACTTTTGGCAGGAGCATGGCTCTGTCAATACCTTCATCTTGGAATTTTTAACTCCCAGAGTTATAAGAGCATAAATTCCTGTTGCTACAAGTCACCCAGCTTGTGGTACTTTTTATGGGATGCTTGGGAAATTAAGGAAACCTCACGGTGCTGCATTAATTTCATGATATTCAGTTTCTGTGCTGGATCCTAAGAGTACATAAATAAATAAACAAACATTTGTGTTCATTTAGAGGAAGCAAACATACTGTTACAGAATACTGGTGTACAGATACATTTGTAAATTATAGCTATTCCATTGTGGTGAGTGCTAATTCAGACTAGTATTGAGACCCTCAACATTTAATAGGGGAATAGGAGATATAATGGCCCGCCAAGCTACAGGCTTGCATTTATTTATTTATTTTTGAGGTGATGTAACCCAGGAGCTCTGTGCATGCTAACCAAGTGCCCTGCTACTGAGTTACGTGTCTAACCACTCAGATTAATAGGTCTCATCTTTTTTTTTTTTTTTTTTTTTTGGCGGGTACCGGGGGGTCGACCTCAGGACCTCGCGCGCCAGGAGGCGCCCGTGCCTCTGAGCGATATCACCGGCCCATTTTTCATATGTGGGTTCCGGGAGTCGAACTCGGGCCCTCGCGCTTGCCGGGCAGGCGCTTAAGCCACTGAGCCATCTCACCAGCCCCCAGGTCTCATCTTTTGATACTGAGTCTTGCCTGAGAAGAACTATTGAATGGAAGAAGAAATCCTAATATCAATGGTTCTTTGATAAATATTTAGGAAGAAAATTTATATGGAAAAAAAGGGAAGAAAGAATGGAAGGGAGAGAAGAAAGAAGAAAAGGAAAATATTAAAGAAAGAAAAGTAAGAAAGAAAAATAGCAAGAGAAGCAGAGAGAATAAAATAGGGAAAGAAGAAAGCTGAGATGAACTACAAAGACAATAAATGTGCATCTAACTTTATCATGTTTGTAACCATGTTACATTAGATGCAAATGATGTAAATATTCAAATAAAAAGGTAGATCATGTTAAATCTCATGGAAAAGCAAGATCTAACAATTTAAAAGAAGTATATTTTAAATTAAAAAATGTTAATAGATTGAAAGTAAGAGAATGGCAAAAACTATAACATGTAATTACTAACCATAAAAGAGTTAGTATGAGAAAAAATGGTTTTATATCGAGACATATTACTACAGACAATAATTAGGTTAATAAGATTAGCAATATTGAATAGCAGATCAAAAATTAGAAAGATGTAAAATTAAGAGTGTACACACAACACATCTAATAAATGGATTTACAAATAAGTGTAGGAAATGGGCTGCTAAAAAATAATAGAGATTTCAATGCCTCACTTTCAATAAAACCTAATCCATTTAACTAAATTTTATAAAGTTATGTATCAATGATTGAGAGCACACATTCTTTTCAGGTACTCAGGGAATAATTTCTGTATTGGAGTCTCATCCTGGGCCAAAACACAAGTCTTATGAAATTAAAGAAAATTAAAATCATATTAAATAGTTTTCTAAAAACAAAAGCTTAATTGAGAAATCTGCAACAAAAAGAAATCTGGGAAAATTAAAATATTCTAGTATTTTAAAAACTCACATATTTTTATGTAACCTCAAAGTCGAGGAAGAAGTTTTAAGCAATCAGCAAATTTCTAGGAAATGTGTCAGTATAAAAATTGAATTTGGGCTGGTGATATAGCTCAGCGGCATAAACGCCTGCCTGGCAAGCACGAGGTCCTGAGTTAGACTCCTGGTACCTGCGTGTAAAAAAAAAACAAATTGAATTTATTTCTGTAAATAAGCATAAAACAATTCAATAAAATACATAACAATACTAAATATTAATATAAGTTCAAGACCTGTACAGTGCAAACTAAAATCTTCACCGAGGAAAATGAAAAATTATCTAAATAAATTCAGAAGTACACCAGATATTGGAAAACAATATTGCAAATATGATCATTCTTCTTAAATTTATCCATGGATTCCACACAATTTCTTTCAAAATTGCATAAACCGTTTCTTGTAGAAATTGACAAGGCAATTTTTAATATTGTTTGGAAGACCAAAGGTCATAGAATGTCCAGAAATATTTTTACATTAAAGAATTGAAGAATGTACTACATGAACTGATTTGAAAACCAAGACACAATAATCAAGATAGTGTGTTATATAGTGGGATATATATATGTATATTTCAATGTATATTTCAATATATATATCAATGTATATTTCATTTATATATATATATATATATATATATATATATATATATATTCTTATATATAAGAATTAAGAGACCAGGAATAAAGCATATGTTTAAAATTCATTATATTTGATAAAAGTTCAATAAATAGTTTCCAACAAACATTATTTGGATAATTGTATATTGAAATGCAAAAGATTAATTTAAACACTTACTTTACACTATATATAATAATTTTAAAGGAACCACAGACCTAACTGAAGAAGTGGAACTGTAAAATATTTGAAAGAATACAAAGAAGACAATATTTAGGAACATGAATTGGGCAAAATTCTTAGGTAAAATTCCAAAAGTATAACTCAAATAGAATAATTTAATGAATTGAATTTTATCAAGAGGCACTACTTAGAAAAAAGAAAAAGAGAAGCTATAAGTTTTGAGACAATTATTTGTAAATTCTGTGTCTGACATAGAACTTGTATTCAAAATACCTAAACATGGTTTTTCTTTAAACTATGGTTTGGCACAAAAACAAACATAATGGACAAATACTTGCATAGTCATTTCACCAAAGAAGTTTGTAGGAATGGCTATAATTTAAACACATTAACATATATTCAATCATTAGTGATTAGGAAAATGCAATGCAAACTATAACAAGATACTGCATACACACATACAACTAGAATGGCTGTATTAAAAAGATAGCAAGATTTAGGGAAGATGTGAAGAAATTACAACTTTCAACCACTGTTGGTAGAATGGTTAAACTGGAACATTAAGTGGGATAGCCAACTTGGGAGACTATATGGGACTCTAAAATATTAAACATAAGTACACCGTAAATTCAGTGAATCCACGCCTGAAAATCTACCCAAGAGAAATTAAATATATGGGCATGCAAAAATATTTATAGTAATATTATTCATAAGAGCCCTAAATTAGAACCAATCCAATACTCCTCAAGTGATGACTGTAGAAACAGAATGTTTTTATTTAGAGAACTGAATACAATTCAGTAATAAAAATTAAACCACTGCTGTGTAGTACAAGGACAGACTCAAAGTCATTTTGCAAAGTGAAGAAAGCCAATGGCGGAATGACACACATCACAGCATTTTCTTTTTTCTTAAATGCCCAGAAGATGTTAATTAATATATACAGACAGAAGATCAGTGTTGCTGGAAAAGAAGCCAAAGATTAACTGCAAATGACCATGACGATGCTGGTGTTCTAGCTGCCATGTTTCCTTGAGTGAAGTGTAGTGGTTTATTTGTTGGCTTTGTCATTTTTTTTTCCAATAGTAACAGGAAGCAATTGGAATAAATGTATTTTTACTCTTAGAAATGGTACTTTATTTCTGATGCATGATTTTTCAGGGCAAGAATTATTAAAATCTGTGTGATTCATTGGCTGTCTATTACCTTTGAGGTCTCTCTTTCCCTGTTAAAATTATTTTAAAAAGCATCCATGGGTATACTCACTGCAACATATATCAGTAAGAGGTCACTTGCATTTTTTCACAAACACATCTCATTCTATTTGTGAAGCTGATTTCTTTCAACTTATCAAAACCTATACTCTTGGTGAATCTGTCTCAACCCTTTTTAAACCACTCTTTGAAGTGAAATACTGTCATTTTTAAAAAATGAACATTTCCTATACTCAAGTAAACTTTTTGGGTTGCGCTGAAGCAATATAAAATATCAGCTCAAATGAGAATGAGGGAGAGGAATTGTAGAGAGCTGGGAAGATTAAATGAGCAATGAGTCTTTGAGATCTGCTGTATGGCATTAATGATGCTGGCCCTGCACCAGCTAATTCTTTGCCCTTTGTACAGAAAAACTAGAGTGACTTTTATTTCTTAGCTTGTGAAAATTTAAACAGACCCTGTAGTTTTGCTATGAAAATTTTCTTTTAATTGCTTAAAAAGAAACACGTGCAATTTTATGACTAACATGAAAGTTTCAATCCATCCACACGTTCTCCATGTCCACCAATTATTATGTTCGTGATTTTAAACAGGTTTATTGGAAAGATGAAGCCCTCGCTTTATGTCTTGATGCCAGGTAATGATAGTAGTCTTTATTTTTAAATTTTAGTAATATTTCCTCAAATGTTTCAAATATGCTCAAAGAAAATCATTATTATCTCAAAGAAATTTTGAGGAAGTTGAATTTCCATGAGATGTGATAGGACGGTGATGAGAATCAGGACATGGTACCAAGAACATGGCACCTTCTTTGACATATTGAATGTATAAACTGAAGGAATTTGAAAAACAGCCTAAGTAATGGAGTTACTCTGATCTTTTCCTGCCCTGCTCCCATAATAAAGTTCATTAAAAAAAACCCAGGTAAGATTTTCTCCTCTTCCCTGGAACCATGTCATAGGGCATTCTGTGAGAACTTCCCACCTTATTATACTCAGAGAGAAGGAGCATCTTTATCTCTGGGACACAAAAAGACAGAACATCAACAAAAAAGCATTGCTACCTTTCCTCAGTCTGTTAATATTCATTTATACTTGCTGATTTCTCACACTTCTCATAACTATCCATTCCTCATTAAACCTAGTACAAAAATATTCAGATTCAAGTGTTTCTCTAAAAAGGCTACCATATCACATCCAATTTAAGTTATATAATTTGTATTTTTCTTATTAATCTATCTACTTTTATATAGATATCAGTCATGAACCTAGAATGAGGAGAAGAAATATTTTTTTCCTTCTCTATAAAGGATAAATTTGGTAGAGTACCTGATAAGCAAAGAAGTGGAGCATGAGGAGATAGGAACAAGTATATAGGGAAAAGAAATATATGCACATTTCCCACAGTTTTCTCTGAGATGTAGGATGTTTTCCCAGAGATTATTGAACTACAAACCATAGGTAATTATAATCAGTGAATATTTCATTACTAGTACTTCATTATCAATTTCAAAATAAATTTTATTTTGAAATGATTTTGCAAACAAGAAGTAAGATTTTTGGTTATCTTTTTTATAGTAATGAAAAGAAAACAGAAGCACCTATATGAGACCAGACAAAGTAGACTTTTAAATTACGATCTGTCTCTAGAGACATAGAAGGATTTTGCATAATGGTTCCAGTCAGTACAATAGAAAGATATAATAATTGGAAGAACGCATGCTTTCAACATCACAGCAGAAAGTATGCAAAGCAAATACTGACAAAAAAAGAAAGAGAAAGTATCAGTAATGCAATAATAGTAGGAGACATCAATGTTCAACTATCAATTATAGAAAATGAAGACAGAAAATCAGTTAGGAAACTACAGACTTTAATTCTATGGACCACATGGACGTAATGAACAAATAAAGAACTTTACATCCGGCAGCAGCAGCATCTATATTCTGCTCAAGCGCAAACAAAATATTCTGAGGAATAGATCACATGTTAGGTAAAAAAAATATTAAAAATATAGGAAGATCAGAATCATACAGTTTCTTTCTGAGTACAATGGAATCAAAGTAGAAAACAAGAAACAAAAAATAGGAAATTTTCACTGAGTCAAAGAAAATATCACATGGAATTAAAAAAAAATTGAGATGAATGCAAAAGTGCAAAATACCAAAACTTATAGGGTGCAACAAAAATAGTACAATAGGAAAGGGGAAGTTTATAGTAATAAAAACTTACATTGCAATAGAAGAAATATTTCAAATAACCAACGTAACATTACACCTTCAAAAACTAGATGAACAGAGTAAACCCAAATTTAGCAGAAAAACGGAAGGAAATAATAAATAGCAAAGCAGAAATAAGTCAAGTGAGTAGAAAAATCAACAAAACTAATAGCTATTTTTATTTTTTATTTGTTACTTTTTTCCTTTTTGTGGGTACTGGGAACCAAATTCAGGGCCTCGCACTTGCCAGGCAAGCGCTTATGCCGCTGAGCTATATCACCAGCCCAATAGTTAATTTTTAATAAAATAAAATCTGTTAGCAAGAATCAGAAAAAAGGGGCCGGTGAGATGGCTTAGCAGCGTAAGCGCTGCCTGGCAAGCGCGAGGGCCCAAGTTCGACTCCCAGTACCCACATACAAAAAAAGGGCCGGTGATATCGCTCAGCAGCAGGGGCGCCTGCTGGCGCGCGAGGTCCTGAGGTCGAGCCCCGGTACCCACAAAAAAAGAAAAAAATCAGAAAAAAGATGAAACAAAATCACAAATAAAAATGGAAACGTCAAAATGTATACTTCAGAAATAAAATGGATTATAAGGAGCCATTATGAACAACTGAATGTCAGCATTTGTTAACCTATAGCAAATGTATAATAAGTAAAAATATTAATCATAATAATTAGTAATTCCATTTATGATGGTATTAATATAACAAAATGCTTAAAATTAACCAAAGAAGTAAAATATTGAACATTGAAAAATATAAACACTGATAAAATAAATTGAGTAAGACACAAATGGAAAATATATCCTATATTAATGGATTAGAAGTATTTATATTGTTAAAATGCCTATGTTACCTAAAGCAGTAAACATATTCAACACAATCCCTGTCAAAATCCCAATGATATTTTCCACGGAAATAGAAAAAAAAATTCTAAAATCTGTATGGACCCAGAATGGAGAAAACAATCTTGAGAAAGAACAAATTGTAATAGAAGACATCACATTTCCTGGTTTCAAATTATATAACATACTCATAGTAACCAAAATATTATGATACAGCATAGAGATAGACCTAGACCAATGGGCAACAATAATGAGTTTAAAACACAATCCTGTGCATATATGGTCAATTAACTTGCTGCAGAAACACAAAGAAGCACCATGGACAAAGGACAATATCTTCAACAATACTGGGTAAATACTATTCTTGCTCACACTGGATATTTGAGAAAAAAAGTTTGATTTCATAGGATGGGAGAGAATAGAGATGACTAGAGGTTAGGAAGGGAAGGAGGGACAAGGCATAGAGAATTTAATAATGGATATCAAAGTTTAATTACGTAAGAGGAATAAGTTTTATTGGTCTATAAGTGATTCTTTCCAATGACTGCTGACCATGGACAGGGGCAACCTGTATTGACATTTTGCCTTTTCAGGGACCAACACTTCAAATACAGATGCCTTTATTTTTTAAACTCTTCCAAGCTGGTAGTCTCTGTGAATTCAGGAAAAACAATTTAAGACTCTTATTACACAGAAATTAGGCTGAAGCAGCATATCATCCAGAGTACAGCAAGATTTCTGGCTTGTGTCCTTGGACCCACATTTACGTTCAGTTATTATTATTACATTTTAAAATTTTTATTTTAAAGAGAAAAAAATAGAACAAAATTTCAAAACAACGTAATAGGAGAGTAACAATGGTTAATACCATTAACCATTATGTAATATATATATATATGTATATATATATATATATATATATATATAGGTTTTTTTTTTTTGCTTTTCCCTTCCTTCTTTTCTCCATTCCCCCATCCCCGTTTCTCTTTCCTTTTAGACAGTTTTTTCCCATTTTACAATATCTGTTGTACATTTTGGATCTTATTTACTCTTTCAGCTTCTCACACTAGGGAGACAATGCAATATTTACACGTGTGTGTCTGGTTTATTTCATAGGTTAAATTATTCTTAACTGTCTTCTTTACACATTTCATCATCCTGGTTAGGTGATATTTTGGCTTATCAGACAATAGGCATATTTTTCACTATTTCTTTGTCAATTTAAATCTTTATCACTTCTAATACTGACCACAGTGTTTGCCTATATGAAAAGCTATGAATAGCTCATCTATCAGGTGACATTCTACCTTCAGGCTTTCACATATTGGACACAGCAGCAGCTTTGTCTGCAGATGTGGAGGCAGAGATAGTGGATTTTGTGTTGCCTGCATTGAATAATTAGTGATATCACTCTGGGTTTTGGCTAATTCACAGTGAGTAATGCGAAATAAGAGACAATGTTTGTATTTCTTTAAATTTTGTTTTGAAGTTTATTCTGCTACAAGACTTACAAAAATATAACAGAGCTTATCCATAATCTTTTCATGCAGTCTCTGCCTATGTTAACATAACCACAGAATAATAATAAACTTAAAAAATTAATATGATAGAATAGTACTAACTACCTATAAACTTTGTTTATTTGGGGAAGAATACAGAATTGAAGTATCCTCATCACCTCAGTGGTACTGGGTATCAACATGCTTTATAGCTGATGATGTGAACTTTATAACTTGCTTGAAGTACTGTAAGGATTCTTGACTGTAAGCCATTATTTTTCTCTTTTTATAATCTATTTGTAGTAAATAACTCACTACTAAGTCCAGCCCACATCCAAAAGGAAGAGAATGATGCCAAAATAAGCTTAGTTTTTTTGAAAGATAACAGTTCAAAATATTAGGAAACATATATTGTAAAATCTATAGTGATTTAATAAATAATTTGGGGACATAATTTGAGGATCTGGAAAGTACCTTGTTACTGTCTGAAGTTTTTCATGGCCACCAAAGCCAACTTGGGTGACGCACAGCATCCTTAAACCAGAAAGACAAAAAGTTATATTTTCCCTTTCGCTTCCAATTTTTGCAAGTAGACACTCCTTTTGTTTAGTTTTCTGGCTTGAATATTTTTCAGAATATTTAGTAATTCATATAGTATATTCAATCCTAATTTTTATAATGTATTTATGGGAATGTCCATAAGCCCAATTTGTGTTGCTGTCATTCATGGGTATGCCAAGGCTCAAGTGATTTCATTGGTTTCTTTGATTTGATCCAATATAATGACATTAACTACTAAAAATTAGTATAAATATATTCAATATAATATTTAGCTAAAGTATGGAATAAGTTTCTATATAAATGACTATAAATATTTCTGTTATGAAAAATTCAGTCATTTCTAATACATTATTTCTTTGGAATTTCAGATAAATGAGATAAATTAATTGTTATTGTAATTTCCACATTTTATCAATTTGTTGATACACTGAGATATTAGGCAATCCTTATTCAGCATTGTAAATACAAACAACCTACTGGTTTTCTTAGTTTTTCTTTTGTTTTGTATTTTTGGCTAGCTTTTTTAATACTGAATAGAGTCAATTTCTCTGACATGAACTCTCAGTGCTCTTATTTTACAGTATGCTGTGATTATGGATATTTTCTACCAATGTTGTTAGTGGGACTACAAAACTGACCATTGTAGGTAGATGACCAACACTTGCTACCTAGACTTTGATGTGATTCTGTAGTTGAAAGTTGAAATGATCAGATTGCAGAACAATAAACATAAGTAATTTTCATTTCCTTTACACACAGGCACAGTCACCCAGCTGAGTAGCTGTGATGAATCCCTGTGCACTTATGTACGCATGTGTGAGTATGTGTGCATTGGCTCACAGGCATGTGGTCATGGATATGGGTTGAATGATGGACAGTTCAAGAGATAGAAGGTGAAAGGTGAAGGCAGGAAAGAAACATTGAATCAATCTAGTCAAAGAAACTATTGAGTAGCTATTACGTGTAAGAAAATAAACCAGCAAGTGTAGGGAATGTAAAAGCGCAGGCCAGAACTGCCCTTGCTTCAATGAGTAATATTTAGGTAACCAATTCGACCTGTGCTTTCATGACATAAAGCAAAAATTTTAAACTGTGGTAATATAATCACAGGTCTGAACTGAGGCTGGAAGGCTGAGTAGGGCTCCTGGCCACCTCTTCCAGCAGAAAGACTATACATGCTTGACATCTGAGTGAGAATGTTCTGAATTTATAGTTCCTTACAAAAATGAAAAAAAGATTCTAAAAATTTTATCTCCTGGGATAGTAATGGCAGGAAAGAAAAGATTACAAAGGATGAGTGTAATTTAAGCTAATAATTATATATTTTAAGGAAAAAATTTTACATTAACAATAAACACATGAAACAACAATAATAAATTCTGCCTTCAAGTCTAGGATTCACATCTTTGTCGATATGGTATTGTAACATTTATTTCTGAAAAACTAGTAATGTTGGTGTTAGTTTTGTGAATGTGAATATGAATAGAAATTTCTTCTATTCAGTTTCTTTTTTCAATTTTAAACTGAAATAAAATATTTAAAAAATAATCTACTGAGTCCCTCACAGTACTGTGGAGCATACAAAGGGAATTATTAAAACAGTCAATGGCGTTATCAAGTTTAGAGCGCAAAGGAGAAATTTATGTTACACAAAGATAAATTAGAGGAATGTGATACCATAGTTCCTTTTACATAAGTAAGTAGTAAGGACAGAGTTTGTTTATGTCAATTCAAATATTTGAGGAGTTTTGAAAGAATATAAAGCCTTATGGAGAATTTGAGACTTGGATTAATCCTGGATCACAGGCTGCAAAGACAACAAGAGGATAAATTTGATATATTCACACATGAATTTGCATTGCTTTGTAATTATAAAACTTCTTTTCATATGAATATACAGTGTGAGTACACAATGTGAAGGTTTTCTAATGAAGTGCATACCTTCAAAAGATCTTATCACAGCCCTATAAATTTCACTAACATGGTCTGACTTTGGAGAAAGTGTTCAATATAATGACAGCCATACTTTTTCCTTAAATTGCAGATCAACTACATGTTTCTAAAAACAAGACAGAACTGCATGAATGCTCTATGATTAGTGTCTTTAATTTCAGTTCTCAAACTCAGGAAGGGAAGCTTCACAACCAAGTAGCCCAGCTGTATGACTTCATATACCAAGGCTTCGTTTATTCTTAATGGGGCGATCAATGCTTTTTGTGATCTCATTAAGTAAAACTCAGGTTGAGTCCTCTGATTGTGAATCTGCTAAAATCTTGCTGCTAAGTCATAAAGAAGACAGAAGCTTTGGAGAACTACTGGCTCCCCATATGTGCTGAGTTAGTCTGGAATTTTATAGGTGGCCATGCTGCCTTAGGCAGAAATACTTGGTATCTCTGAAATGATGCATTCGAACATGTTGATTGCTTTCTCTCGGACATCATTTCTCCCTAAGAAGACATGGACCTTCTATAGTTTTACAAAATTAATTCTACATGGGAAAAAAACTATAAGAAAAAACTTTAATGGAGGAACAATGGCAAATTTAAAATGAAACATTGTGTATGGAGGACTATAAAAAAAACAAAAACATCCAAAGATGAGAGGATTTCCATGATATTTCTGTTAAAGGATGTAAATGGGCGACCCCATTATGACCATCATCCAAATAGCCCCTTTCACTGGAAGAAAGCAGTATTATTTGAGGCGTCTCCTTGGAAATCCTATTTCATCCCATTTATTACCACTCTTGCCCTTCTGCATCACCTCCAATTTTGTTTATGTCTCCCTTAATGAATTCCATAGATCAGTGAAAACAAAGAAGGAGGATAAAGATGGGCCAAAATAGTAAGACAACATGAATCACAATGATGGATTTCATTAATTAGAAAATGAAATTAAGGACAACAACCTGTGAAAAACTGTAACTCTTGAGGTTGTTCTAGGGCATCGTCTGTTCTAATTTTGGTAGTTAATTGACAAAAATGTTTAAAATATAAAATGGTACACAAGGGAAGTATGGTGACCCAGAATAAAAGTCACGGTGGGAGTAAAAAAAAAGCTTTATTTCATTTTTCCTTTTTTGTATATACTTTGGTTATTGAAAAAAAAAAAAAAAAACAGAAAGCCATATTTGGGATGTTACTGAAGTTCTTTATATACAAAAACACTGAAAAGACTTTCCATCCATCATTCTACCTAAGAAGCATATATGTAGATATGCTACAGCCAATTTTTATTTATGAGAATTTCATTCTGAATTAGCTCTTATCAATCACAAGATGGTCTGATAAACAAATAAGAGTGTAGAAAAATGGGACGAGAGGGGCAGAGAACGAAGATCAAGAAGAAAAGTGATCTTAATTGCTCTCCTAGTGCATATAAACAATATGTACATAAGTCAAATAAATACAATCTCATTTAACCAGAGATCGTTGATCTAGAATTTCAAATGAGCCAAATTACGTTGTTTTTTTTTTTTTTTTTTTTTTGTGGGTACCAGGGGTCGACCTCAGGACCTCGCGTGCCAGCAGGCGTCTGTGCCGCTGAGCGATATCACCGGCCTTTTTTTCGTATGTGGGTTCCGGGAGTTGAACTCGGGCCCTCGCACTTGCCAGGCAGGTGCTTACGCCGCTGAGCCATCTCACCAGCCCCCAAATTACTTTTAAAGAAATAAAAGACTCCAATTATTGGATAATGAGAATGTGGAAATAATCTTCATAATAATAGAAACAAAAACAAAATAGTAACAGCAGCAACAGTGGTAGCAGCAACACAACAACAATATGCTGGCCTTCCGTGTCCCCCATTTTATATTTTGCTCTTTACCCTTGAAGCTCAATCAGTTGACAGTGTCCTGGAGGTTGAGCAGTTGGCCACCTTCTAGACATTCTTGTTTTCATGGCCTCGGTTAGGTTTAGGCAATGGATGATGTTAGTAGATCAGAGGTCAGGAGAGGGATGAGGAAGTGTGTTTCTCAGGAGAGGAATGAGGAAGTTTCATCAGATACCGCTTGTAGAATTTGTTGTGCCTATTCCCATTGCCTGTCTGGCTGCTTTTCTTCTTTGGCCCTAGCTCTACAAACACTATTAGGGTTATCTCTTTCTTCTACACTATTGTAATGCTCTTTTCAGAAATATCACTGTAGTTATCGTCAGGCATAAGGGATGTAAATGATGGTATGAGACCAGACCACAAAGAAGGCTGGAAGAAATTTTGTGAATTACTTATATATACACTTTGCAGTGGATATTGGAGCATACTGTGAAGGACGGGGCCTTTACACCTTCATTCCTAACTCTTGCTTGCATGAACAGTAGTTTCAATGGGAAGAGACTGGAGGCTTGGAGGCAAGAGTGACAAAAGAGAATATCTGGAATTGAAGTAGTAGAAAAGAAAATGGGCAATGCTATATGAGTTCTAGATATATTTTTGAGGTAGCAACAGTAAAAATTGGTAATCCACTGAACGAAGAAATAAGCAAAAAAGAGAAGGCAAAGGTGGGTCTCAGATTTCTATTCTGAAGTTTGGTAAATGATAGTGGCCTTCACTAAGAAAAGGAAATATGAAGAGAGGAAAAATCATTTCTCCACTGAAGATAAAGAGTTTAGATGGGATGGGTAAAATAGTCATCATTCATTCCTGGGTACTTACTATACGCCAGATAATTTTTGCAAAGACCTTAAGTATATGTTTTTAATTACTTTAAATGTTAGTGCAACTATACACTGTTTGATAGAATTCTAAGGCTCAATGATTTGAGCAAGTTATTTGAGAAAGTCACTGAGTAAATTATAAAGTTTTATAACGCCCAAGTCCACACATGTTTCTTATTTATAAACTTGCATATGAAGTTTAGAATAGATAAATGAGAAAGGAAGAGAAAGAAGAGAAGAGAAGAGAAGAGAAGAGAAGAAAGCAGATATAGAAAAAAGGGTTAGCCATAGATATAAATAGCTGCTGATGGTTGGGAATAGATGAAAGTGGGTAGAAAAAGGAGCTTGAAAACCAAACCTTTTAAAACACTAGCACAACAGTTAAAAATTCTGTAAATATGAGTTATTATGTAAATGGATGAAGTACCATTACAGAAAAGAAGTCATTAGAGAGGACAGTCTTAAGTAAGGGGAGAGAAATGGGAAAGAGCAAACCAGTATAAGGGTGAAAATAACATGCTGCAGATCACTAAAGAGTGTTGAGGGCTAAAAGTAACCATTAAGTTGACAGCTAAAAGATATAAATAGTTGGAACAGTCTGGAAAATCTAAATGTCCAAGCTGGGATTGTGACCACTGCCTGCCCCTTAATTAGCATTTACATAACAGTGAGGAAGGAAGAGAATTCTTCGTCTCGGGATGTGCTAATACCACGATGACAATAAATAGGAAGCAAGAAAAGCATGAGGAACTGTGCTATTACAAAGTATTCTTCCCCAAAAAATATTCTTTACGTTTCAGAGTCCTATTTCTATCTTTTTTCTTAACCAAGGTTTTTTCATTAAACCAGGTGACTTTGTCTTTCACTGGTCGAGACCACATTTTCCCAGCAGCTATCTGAATGTAGCCATCTGTGGTTAAGCTACCTTGTGGGCTGTGACGAGTCTGAGACTTCATGCTGCCTGTAATCTATCAATTCCGCTGGTCATTATTACATGATTATGGATGTTGGCGGGAGACAAACAAGGATTGGGTCCAAAGCAAATATTCTACACAATAACAGGTATTTCTAACAGGATAGGTATTTCTTGTGCTATTTTTCCAAGCCCCAGTTTCTACTAAGTATCAAAAAAGGGAAGAGGTGACATCTGTATAGGCAATGTGTTGTATTACAGCAGAAAAACTGAGTTCGGGAACCCAGGCCCTTCCTGTGAACCCAGGAAGCAAGCATGCTAGCTTCGTGTCCTACAGGAAAACATTCTTATGGTATCAGACAATTTGGCTCTGAAAGACACATTATTCCTTCCAAGGCAGTTAGCATAGCTTTAATTTTTTTGCTCTAGAAGGAGACTGCCTCTGCATTCTAAGGTTATTTTCTATACAAACATCCTTGAAAAGATAATGTGGACAAAGGCAGTCAGTTTATCTGCTCGTAAGATGTCCAGAAACATGAGAGGCAATGGAGAATTTCCTCTCAACAAGCCAGTGCAAATATCTAATCCTGCTTTCTTTCTTGTCCTAGGAACAGAACATGACAACTGCCACAATTTTGTATGTAAATTGAAATAGACCACAGTAGACGCAATATTCTCTACTAACAAACTACAACCTTACTATATAAATTAGCAACTTGCATTTGCAAAACTCAACACTTTTTTAAAAAAATTCTGCCTTTCTTTCTTTTTTTTAACTGTAATTAATTTTTTTTTATTTTAAAGAGAAGAAAAAACAAAACAAATCAAAAAAAGAACAAATTTTCAAAACAACATAATATGAGGGTAACAATGGTCAATGCATTATGTATTATTATCTTTAAGTTAGTTATTCAGGATACCAGACGTTAGCATTCAGTTGTCCAAACATTATTAGCTCAAACCTTACTCTTCAATGAACTAAGTAAAATTGGTAGTGTATCTATCTTAACTATCTTATATATATATACAATTTTTTTCCCTTTCCCTTCTTTCTTTTCCCTATTCCAGTCTCTCTTTCCTATTGACCAGTTTATTTTTGATTCACCGTGTCTATTGTACAGTTTGGATCTTGTTTACTCTTTCAGTTTCTCATACTAGAGAGACAATACGATGCTTACACATGTGCGTCCGGTTTATTTCACTTATGAGTATTTTCTCGAGTTGCATCCATTTACCTATAAAAGTCTCCAGTTTATCCTTTATGGCTGAATAGTACTCCATTGTATAAAAATACCACATCTTTCTCATCCATTCCTCAGTTGATGGGCATTTGTGTTGTTTCCAAGATCTGGCTATTACAAATTGTGCTGCTATAAACATGGGTGCACATATATCACTGTGGTACGATGTTTTTAATTCTTCTGGGAAGATGCCTAGAAGGGGAATAGCTGGATCAAATGGGACCTCCAGCCCTAGTTTTTTGAGGAATCTCCACACTGACTTCCACAGTGGCTGTACCAGTCGACACTCCCAGCAACAGTGAAGAAGGGTTCCTTTTTCCCCACAGCCCCTCCAGCATTTGTTATTAGTTGATTTCTTTATAGTAGCCATTCTTTCTGGGGTGAGATGGTATCTCAGTGTTGTGTTAATTTGCATCTCTCGAATGACTAGTGATGTTGCACATTTTTTTGTATATTTATTTGCCATTAATATTTCTTCATCTGAGAAATGTGTATTCATCTCAGATGCCCATTTTTGGAGTGGGTCTTTAAATTTGGGAGGTCTGATTTTTTTGAGTTCTTTATATGTTCTCGATAGTAATCCTTTGTCTGAGGAACAGCTGGCAAACATTTTTTCCCACTTTGTGGGTTGTCTTTTCACTCTGTTGGTGGTTTCTCTTGCTGTGCAAAAGCTTTTTAATAAGATGAGATCCCAGTTGTTGATTCTTTGTGATAGTTCCCGTGCGGTTGAGTTTTTATTCATAAAGGCTTTGCCTACACCAGTGTCTTCAAGGGTTTTACCTATCCTACCTTCCAGCAGATTTAATGTTTCTGTTTTTATATTTAGATCTCTGATCCATTTTGAATTTAGTTTAGTGCATGATGAAAGATATGGGTCTAGTTTTAATCTTCAGCATGTGTAGAGCCAGTTTTTCCAGCACCATTTATTAAAGAGGCTATCTTTCTTCCAGCGAATGTGTTTGGCACCTTTGTCAAAGATAAGGTGGCTGCCTTTCTTTCTCTCTTTCTCTCTCTCTCATTTTGTTCTCCAAACAATCTTTGAGTTATTCATGAAGAGGTATCATTATGATCTTTTAAAGGGAGAATGCACTAATGGTAAGAAAGTTTCCTTACACTAATAGTAAGAAAGAACACACCAATAGTAAGAAAGATTATATTTTTTTCCAGGTCCCAGAGATGGAAGGACCTGGATTTCAATTTACAAGAATTTGCTTCTGTCAGTTTGCTGTTTTCTATACGCACATATTTGCTGGGGTGTAACATGCTTTAGCTAAGTTAGAGTGCATGATTACACTCAGGAAAACACAAGTGTCTCCTCGATCATTGTGTTTTTACCTCATGCTGCATATTGCACAAGTCGGAAGCACTTTTTGGTAGATATTAGAAGTCAAGCCTTTTTTGTTCATGCTCCTCCAGTACAATTCCAGCTGTACCATTTATTAGTTGCAAAAACTTGGTGATGTCTTTAAATGTTCTGGACCTTGATTTCTTCATTAGAAAAGTAGGGATGCTTTTATCTTTATTATAGATTTTGGTAGGGAGTATTTATGATCTTGTTCAGTAAAACCTAACTGCTCAAAGAGTTGATTTTATAAATTTAAATTTTATAATTATTTAAAATTATATTATTTTTACTTTAAGCTTATGGAGAAATGATCAATTCCAGAAAAATCCATCTTCACCATTTTCCAAATACCAAGTACCTTCTTGATATTCCTATTTATATACCAATGACTTGTTGAAATATTTATTCGATCATTTGCCTGAAATTATTTCCGTTTTTAATACATCACAGAAGACCAATTCAGCTTTTACTGCCCCTAAAATTAAGGAGCTTTTGCAGTCTCTTCATAATTCAAATCTCTAAAAACCTAATCAAAATGCATTTATTTTTCTAGTACTGCCATCTATAAACTGAAGGCACTGTAGCCTTCCTACACATCATTAGACTTGGCAATAACCCTAGCCACAGACCTATATATATGTCAGGTAGCAATCTAGTTTCTGCTTTCAAGGAACAGTAGGTGATGAAATGGACATTTCCTAGGCTTGGTGTTAGTGATGGGTTCTAGAGAGAGAGCTACATCACTGCAATCTTTCTCCCTGCTTCATTTCCTGTGACCTACAGCACTCTGTCTGATAGTCCTCAAATGCCAATTGCTGTATGTCATCATCCTACCCTTAACTTGTCAACAGCTCATCATTGCTTCCATAACAAAGTGCCAGCCCCTTAGCATCAAACTCACGCCCATCATAACCAGGGGGCAACATAATCTTATTCTGAGTAGTTTCTTAACATTATACTCTCTTCTCTATGACATGGCTTCATTGATCATACACAAACCCACATTCATATGGTATTTAGCTTTCCATATTTTTTTGTGAATAGAAACATCACCATCCCTCCTCTTCACAAACGGGTGAAAATTATTCAACATTGTGATAAATTCTTCTCCTCTCCAGGGGGTCGGCTCCAGGACACACTGATAATTTTTAGTCTCTGAGTGCATGCACTTTCTACAATATTCTTATAAATAATAATTGTATTAGTTTACTTTTTGGTTTTAAAATTGATATGTAACTAATTCTCACCGTTGAAATAATTGTCCCCCATTAAACACTGAGTTCTAAATATCTTACTGATTTAATTAGCCAGGCATTTAACACAATTTTCAGAGAGCTTTATGTTTTATTTTTATTTCATTAAAAATGTCAATGAAGGTAGCATAAACATATATAGAAGCATATGTATCACTCATATGTCTTTAAATTATTTTTCACAAATGAACATGTTCCAATGATGAGTTCCCTAGGTACAGAACATTATTAGCACATCAGAAGCCTCTTCATATTCCCATCCAAGATATTATATATATATATATATATTATATATATATATAATATATATATGATATTTACTATGGATTATATATATATGATATTTACTATGGATTATTTTAAAATGAAGTATTATTTTTAATTACGTAAGGAAAACACAGACTCCTGTCCCATCCGTGCTGATTAAAAGAGATGCTTCCAGAGGGAGTCATACTTGAAAAGACTGAACAGTTTCATCTGTAAGCTACGTTCATATTTAAAAAGCATAGGTTCAGGCTGCTATATCTTGAATTATGAGCTTTAAGTACTACTCAATTATTAGATTATGAAAGAGGGGAATTTGTAATTTTGTTTCTCTGTCTCCCTCGTTTATCTTCTAATTTTTCTTGTCATTAATTGGTAATAATTATAAAGTTACAGATTCATTTTTGCTGTGCACTAGCGAATGATATCTTTTTTTTTTTTTTTTTTGTGGGTACTGGGGGTTGAACTCAGGACCTCGCGCACCAGCAGGCACCCGTGCCGCTGAGCGACATCACCAGCCCTTTTTTCGTATGTGGGTTCCGGGAGGACTCGGGCCTTCGCGCTTGCCAGGCAGGCGCTTATGCCACTGAGCCATCTCACCGGCCCTGAGTGATATCTTTTAATGCCACTCTTCAAGTCATAAATTGAGGACATGATCACACCAGACCCCCCTTCATCTTTGCTCACTCCTTCTATCTTTTTACACTTGTCTTTAATAACATTTGCTTTGCTTTCCATAGCCATAATTAAATATTTGGTTTGGACTATAGTAGTATTTCTCAAATGCAAACACAACCCTCTAGGAATGTTTAAAACATCATTTTCCAGGTCGTATTTCAGAGGCTTGGTTTAATAGTTCCCGGAGAGTTTAGATGTTGTTTTACAAAGCTCCAGAGAGTTTCTATTTTGCAGCCATGCCTTTGAAACACTGTTAGAAGGTAATTCTATAAGTTAAAAATCAAAGTTTATTTTGTATAATTATGGCAACATAAATATTACTTCTGTAAACAGAAACTGTTATGAAAGGGTAACAATTACCTCTTGGGTTCAGGATTATTTTCTAAAATTTCTAATTACTTTTTCTTGCATTATTTCTGTTATTTTTCCCTCAAATTTTATTATTAATTTATTACTTTATGCTCAGAGAATATCTTCCTACAGCTTTCTATCTTATAAAATTCTTACTGAATAAGAACACTGCTGTGGCGATGCCTTCCTGAAGCTTTCTTTCATTTGTGTCTATTGTTAAACTTTTTGTGTCTAATATTTCATGTTTGTGGATCAAATCCCCACTTTTGCTGCAGCTCATACCATTACACTGTTTAAAAGTGATGTGAAGAGAGTAAATTTTGTAAGTTCTTCCTTGCTTGACAATATCTTTGTTCTGTTCATAATGTTTGTGAATGGTTTGACTAGATATAGAAGGTAAAATTTAAAAATCATCTCTCAGTATTTTAAAATTATTATTCAATTACATTTTAGGATCTATTTTGGTAACAAATGTTAATGGTACAATTATTTTCACTTGTTTAAATGCTCATTCTTTTTAAACAATGGATATAACTTATATGTCCCTTGGCATTAAGACATTTATTACATATTATGATAGTGATTATTTTTCCATTCATTATGCCATGCTAATATTAACCCAATCAAATTGAATATAAATACTCCATTTTGAAAAAATCCTCTTTAGTCTCAATTTTTCAATTAAATTTTACTGTTCTATGTTTTTTTAACTTTTGAAGATTTTCTCCCAATATTTTTCACTAACATTTTGTTGCACTTTTCTTTCAATTAGCAATCATAGTTTTACTTGTAAGAGCTGTTTATTTTTCTCTGGTTGTTCTTTTCTGTTACAGTCTGTTCTTATTTTATGGGATACCGTAAAATTTTGAAGACTGAGATTACTTAAATGTATATATTTTTATTATTTTCTTTTCTCCTATGTTCCTTTATAGACTTATTTTATATTCTGGCCTATTTTTCTATCATTTCAGTAATTCTGTTTTCCTCAAATATCTTGAATATTTGGCCTAGTCATATTTAAGAATAAAAATCTGTAGAAATATTGTTGCTCTTGGCATTGTTTTAAGTTGTGAAAGGCTAGAATTAATATTTATCATCTGAGACTCATAAATGCCAGCACTTAACAAATATTTCTTCCTGAATGTGAAGTTTCCAGAAGTTTATATAATTGATATAGAAAATTCACTTTTTGAATCAATAAAATGAACATGATGAGGTTTCCTTATGGTGATAGTAAAGAGTTACTGATTGCTTATTTGCTTTTATTTTTCTTTAGCAGCAACACCTAACTACAGTTACTAATTATCTAAATTCATGAAATGATATTAATCCTATTCCAGGGAGCAGGCAGTACCATATATCTGACAGAAGCAAACAAAAATTTTGTCTAGAACAAAGAGACATAATTTAAGTTCAAATTACTTTCTCTGAATACATTTTTACTTAGAATGACTGCAAAAACAATAAAGAGTACCCAGACATGCTAAAAGAAAACATTAAGTATAAATTTGTAAAAAATAATACAGGCCCCAAAATAAAGAGCAAATATTATCAATCCAGAATTAGAAATAATTTTGTGAAGTTATTGATAGAAAAATTCAATGGGAATCATTAAAAATAGCAGTTTTGAGGAACACAATGAATACTATATACTTGACATTTATAACAATTCACTCAGGAAGTACAGAATAAACCTCCTTTTAAGGGAAACAAATTGATTCTAAAAACTTTCAAAGAATTGAAATCAAAATCACAATTATTGGGCCGGTGAGATGGCTCAGCGGCGTAAGCGCCTGCCTTGCAAGCGCGAGGGCCCGAGTTCGACTCCCGGAACCCACATACGAAAAAGGGGCCGGTGATATCGCTCAGTGGCACGGGTGCCTGTTGGCGCGCGAGGTCCTGAGGTCGTCCCCCTGGTACCCACAAAAAAAAAAAAAAAAAAAAAATCACAATTATTTATGTCTGTGTGTATATGTGAAATTTAAATTACATGCAATTTCTGCAATTTATGTGGAAATATAAAAGAACAAGAATTATGGAGACAATCTTTGAAGAAGAATAACAAAGCAACAAAAATTATCTAACATATATCAAGAAATGGTATAAGAATTATTATTATAAGAATTATTGGATTAATTATAGTATTGTTCAACTGTAGATAAACAGAATAGAGAGCTCGCAAACAAAGATATCTATTACATAACAGGAAAAAGATATATTTTAGAACAGCAGAAAACTACAAATATTTCATTTAATTAATGGGAATAACTAGATAGCATAAAAAAACTGTCATGGTTTTACTTTTCAACATATTCATACATCAATTTAATTGATTTTAGAAATACAGAGAATATCTTGGAAGACAGTATTAGAGAAAATGTGCAAGACTTTGTTACAGGGAAAAGTTTTTTAAGCAGAAAGCAAAAAAATACATATATGTGTATATATATACATATATATATATATATATATATATATACATATATATGTATATATATATATAGTATTATATTGGAGCAAATCAACAGAATTTTTTTGTCCTTTGTCAAGAGACACAAGTGAACAAAAGCAAAAATTACAAAATGGTAAAAGATTATCTGTACTGTTATTTGCACTAACCACAAAGGACTCCCACCTGAGTATATAATATACTCTTACATTAATAAGAAGAAATCAAGTGAAGGCAAAGTAGATAAGGTATTTAAAGATCCACTTCACAGAAAGGATAACCAAATGGCCAAAGATGCTCAATTACACTAATAATGAGTTCTTCAAATGCCAACCACACCTCAGAAAACTCACTGATGAACAGTCCATCTGTCCATAAATATTCTGTTCCTAAATATGAAAACATTTTATTTCAAAAATGTGGAAGGGAAAAATACAGAGCTACATATAATTATCTACAGTTTGATTCCTCTAAATGTGACAATGGGAATGATGCAGAAATTTAATATGTAATAGGAGAATACAAAGTAATGGATACTTCAAAAAATAATTGTTATGGAATTGCTAACCTTATGTTTTCCTAGGATGCAAAATTTTCTTATAGTACTCACATGAATATAGCAATAAGCACATCCCTTTATTCTAAGTTTGAGATCAACATAGTTGCACTGTTGTTATTTTGAAGACTAAACAAAATTATTTCCAATTAATGTTAGAGAAATACATTTACAGAAACTTCAGAAAGGAGAATATTGCTTCTAACATTGATATCTTTTGCACTCTTTTCAGTTAGCATTGGAAATTGTATGCTCTTTTGAAAGAGGAGAAAAATAAAAGAATAAAGAAAACAGAATACACGCAATTCTTTCATTGCTCAACATATTGCTGGCCCAGGTTATTTGCTTTTTGGTAATATTTTAATCCAAAATAAGTTAGGCAAATTACCTCTGTAAGGACAGACAACTATTGATCCTAGAGAGTAGATTACCAAAAATTTACTAATGATTTAGCTGATGTGTGTCCAATTTAAAAAAAAAAAAAGAACTTACTTTTACATGTAAAGAAGTCAGACTTTCATGAAATGCCAGTGTCATTTTGTTTAAGAAAATCAGACTCAAATCCATTTTACAAGTAGACAAATGTAATAGTATTAGCAAGTTCTCTGAATTCCTTCTCACCTTCTGTCCCACATCTTTATTTGCGCTCCTTAGATCTTTCTTTTCATAAAAATGTTGTAAACAGCCAGACATGGTGGCACACGCCTGTAATCCCAGCACTTGGAAGACTGAAACAGGAGGACTGATGCAAGTTCAAGGCCAGCCCGGGCCACGTAGTGAGTTCAAGGCCAGCCCGAGCTACATAGTGAGACTCTGCCTCAAAACAAATGCAACAAAAAATGTTGAAAACTATTTTCTCAGCTGTTTTTATGTAACCATGATCTATTTTCATTGAGCTTCTTAGAAACTACTACGCTGAGTTTAGAAACTAATAATAATAATTGTACATTATGGCTAATGATACAGTAAAGATTACTAAGAACAATAGCACATATATAAAAGGAAAGGATTTCAGATGATGAGAGCTGTTCTGGAATGACCAGAACAGAATTATTTATAACCTCATGAGGTACAGCTGAGATGGAACAAAGCTACTGAGTAGAGTTTAAAGGGGTCTTTATTTGGGTTCCTGAGTGTGGCCTCCCTGTGGCTCTATTCTCCAAGGCAGCTGACTTACTCGCCCTCTGTACACATTCTTTACGAGCACCTGATCCCCCAATTAAGTCCTATACCTGCAGTGGCCAAACTTCCATCCCACTTAATTTCTGCCTTTAACCCTCTCTACAGCAGAGTGAAACTTCTGTGACCAGAAAACCAGCAGGGCAGCTGCCCCTAGGAATCTGAATTACTATGACAAACGTAGTATTTTGCAGAAACACATTTATATTCTTTTTGGAGTTACTTTGGGAACCCTTGTGGTGTTGGGTAGAATTCGCTAATGCAGCCTTGGGTAGAAGAACCTAGATTCTCTCCTAAATGATGAGCAAGGGGACAGGCACAGAGTTAGGACATGTGGACTGCAAATTTTGTGAAAGTCAGACTTGAGTAATGGGAGGGCAAGGATGAGGAAAGGCACATGTGTTCTTTTCTACACACTGTAAAACCCAAACTGAGTGACTGAGAGCTTCTGTTAGAGAAATGGTTCAATCCTGACTGTTCCTTTTTTAACATCAAGAATTTAAGATCATTAAAGTCAGTTTCTTACTCACTTCAGACTTCAGCCTATCTCATTGCCTATACTTAAATACACTCTAAAGTTCTTTTCATCAGGATGATGACAGGTAAGCCACCCAAAAGGCTTGTGAAGTCACATTAAAAAGTGAGACCATTTTCTAACCTTTTTAAAGGGAATTGCTAATAGTGGTTAGTTATTTTCCATGAGCCATGGAGACAGGCCTAAATCATCACCTCTAATCAGGGCAGAATGGGCTGAGAAATTATGTTCAAATTGTCAGAATTTCTGAAATTTGATCTGTCACACCAACTTTGCAATGCTGTCACCAAGTTCATTATTTTATTAGGAGAATTCCAGCTCCTGGTAATTTTTTCATTTCTTACAATTTTCTTTCCCAGTTCACTAGATAGAGACACAAGAAGTTACAATAATCTGTAAGACTACTTTAATCATGTTATTCTAAACAGACATTTGTTTCTGGAAGGAAATATTTGATATATAGCCTGACTTCCTCAGCTTTCTTCATTAATACCTGAGACTTAGGCCTATCTTTCTTAAAACTTCAATGTTAGTTTTTTCAGCTATGATATGGATTTGGAAATAATATCTAACACTGAGGATTTTTGAGAGTCAATACATGTAATCCAGAAGAAATTTGATGTATATAGGCATTTGTGGCTATTGTAATAATAGCAATTATTACTCTCATTGCATAGTTCCTAAATCTGTACTGGATAATTTATTAAATCACATCTCCTCTGTATGCCTTAGCTTTCTCAGTCCACTCTGTCTATAATAGTTGATCGATTGTGTCGACTTGAGAAGTTCAGTTAAGAGAAACTTAAGTAAATCCTCTCAGCAAGTCTACACCCTAGGGTGTAGAAGACCCACCATAGGGCGGCTCATCACCTGGGTGGTATAAAGGGGAAATGAGGAAGGACGGATCTGCTACTGTTCCTCGGAGGAGCTCCCATCTTTGCCTTCAGCTTTGGCATCATCTCCTGGCTCCCAGCGCAGACTCTCTGGCTTCTGTCACAGACTCTTCAGCCTTCTGTCGCAGACCCATCGGCCTCCTGATATGGACTTGCATGGGACACCGCAGTGAGCTCCAGACCTCGGGCTGAATCCTTCCGTCTCCAGTGTGCAGACCTCCTCTGCATGTTTCCACACCTGACTCTGTGGCTGACCATCCTAAGCCAATCTTGCAATTTCTTATACATTTGTATATCTTGTATTATATCTGTTTCTCTGGTAAAATACTGACCGATATGACTGATATACTATCTTCCCCTGGTTTTCTCCAAGTGAGTTCACAGAATCAGATTATTAGAACATAATTATTTTGAACATCTCGAGAGTTCCAAATATTAGGTATAATAAGTTAAATCACTAAAGAAGTATCAGTTGAGGATGTTAAATTAACACATTAAGTATTCTTAAGTAAAAGAATCTTTATTATGGACTATTATAATTATTATAAAATATATTTAGACTGTATATTTTACAAATAGCAAAATGACTAGTATATCATCAGTGTTTACTGGAGAAACATATAATATAAAATATACAAATATATAAGATTGTGCTAATTGGGTTATGATGGTACCCACAGAATTGGATGTGGAAGAGTGCAAAAGGTCCATCTGTGCTCTGGGGATCGGAAGGAGCCAGTTGAAGGCCTGCAGCTCCGTGCAGTGTCCCGTGGGAGTCCGTGTCAGGAGACCAAAGGGTCTGTGTCCCAAGGCTGAAGGGTCTGTGCCGGAAGCCAGGAGATGACGTCCAAGGTGAAAGCAAAGACTGGAGCTCCGCTAAAAAGACAGAAGCAATCCTTCCTCCTTCACTTCCCTTTACAGCATTCTGGGGATGATCCTCTCTAGGGTGGGTCTTCCACCTCAGAACTACGCTGAGCCAATTCAGTTGGGCATTATTTACTCAAGCTGACCCAATGAATCAACTGTCACAATTGGTCACATGGCAAAATGTTGGCAGCTATTATCTTCATTAGGAAGATTGTGGTTCCTTTTATTTTACTCCACGATACTTTCCTGTACTTCATATATACATTTTTTTCCCATTAGTTAACATTTTACTTTTTTTGGGAAAAATAAGGTAATCATTATTTTTGTACAAGAAAATAAATGTGATATATAGCGTGGCATTTATAACATAATCTAATTGGTTTTTGGAATGAGTAATACACTTTCCAAGTAGGAAAATTCCAGAAAGAAATTCAAAAATATTTCTTAATTCGGACAAAATCAGTGAAACATACCCTGCTGGGCAGAACTGACATCCATTTGTATAAGGAATTCACCTAAACTCTTTTTATTTAGACCATTAATATTTATTAAGCCAAAGTTTGAGAGAAACTTAAAGGAAATTCTCATGCTTCAGGAATTTTCTAGTTTGTCATTTAGTAGATCACTGTTTCATGGACTTCCACTGTAAAGTGTATAAAAACATTTAAAAATTTGTACTTAACTGCTATTTAATTTTATAATTGCAGGTTAGAAAATTTTTTCTTTTAATTTTTTTTTAAACAAAAACAGGCTCTCATTATGTAGTCTAGGCCAGTCTTGTACTTGAAATGTAGCCCAGTCCAGCCTCAAATTTGTGACCTTCCTGTCTCAGCTTTCCAAGTGCTGGGATTAGAAGTATGCACTACCATACCTGGTAGATAATTTTCTTTTCTTATAAATAATGTGTTTACCAGGTTTCTTTCAATCAGTGTTCCATAACTCTATACTTTATTTTATTTTTCTTTTAATAAATTTTTATATTGATATATATTTTATTTATTTTGGGTAGCTCTTATCAACACACTTGTGTTCCAAAAACATATAAGGAAGCAACACAGCCTTATTGATCTTTGTATATATTGATTGTCAAAATATATATTAAACACTTCTCATGCTTTTGGTATGACACCGAGATGTTAAAGAACCCAGTGTTGTACAAAACACATTCTCTTCCTTCAAAAGTTTAATACTGAATAATGATAAATAAAATATATATAGTTTCTTTTATGCAGCATAAGCCATTACCAACAGGTGAAAACACAATGGCTTCCAGAATATCATCCATGGTGTTTAGAAGCAAAATTAAGCATGCGTGATTTGTACTCACTCTAGATAAATTATTTTGATTTAGATTTATTTAACTTCATTCTGCACTTCAGACGGTTGGCCCAAAGGGCTTAGAGACATAATTTATGAGCTATACAATAACTCCTCAAATAATATGTTTTGTATGAAATATTTAGTCAAAGTGATTTCTGTTCTGAAAGCAAATAGAATGGAAAATATTTGCACAAGACATTTAGATGATTTACAAGTGTATCTTGGTTTCCACAAGATAATTCATTTCATATTAACTCTAATATTCCAATATATGCCCCACAACCAACATGCTCAAACTTCTGCTGGTGCTTGAGGGCAAACATAAGAGGAAAGCATTTAAAATTTATGTAGGTTCAAAACCCATAAAATCATGTCTGTAAAACACTATTACTTATAATATTATTTTGAGAAGCACAATAACAGAAATTAGCTACTGGGATTAAGAAAAAGTTACCAGAGAAAGTTGGGATAAGTTTTTGTAAATTAACAATATTTCTATACATAGAAAAACAAAACGAATCCTCTCTCTAATGGTATGTGCCTCTATTTACCAAAATGTCATTCCAATCTCTTACATAGTTTCAATTCTGAAACATTTTTCTAGTTCCTATAAGTGTTCAACATTTGCTCCATAATCGCACACCATCATCATTCCTTCAAAACATTTTACAGGCACTGAGTATAAGAAGGCCAAAATGGGAGGTAAACCAGGCTTGGAGGAGGGCTGGATTTCCATTTTTAAGTTTCTCTTTATATGAAGTTACTGGTAAGACCCCATTAGCAGGAGGGACAGATATATATTGCCATAGTATGATGCTGTCTCGATAAAATTTTGTAACCTGCAGCCTTCATATCTTGCCTCTCCTTTTCCTCTCTCTTTACGTATTTGGGAGCATTTCATCTAAATCATTGCGTGTTGGACAGTCCTTTGTGAATCATAATCTGCTCTGATACCACTATCAGTGAAAATGGTGCTGTCAACATTTATGTCAACGCTGAGGTTGTAATTTTTGACAGTAATGTTCCTGGGCTTGATCTAAAACTCTCTGTTCACATTGAAGGAGCTGCCTGTCAGTCCCTTCTCCCTGACACTTCTAAGTGACTAAGGACTTGGCGGGACTCACTCCGGAAAAAAAATCTCATTCCAAGTTCTCCCATTAGGTCCATGGCTCATCAGGAAGGATTGCCTATGTTAACAAGAGATAAATGAATATAGGACAGCAGGCACTCAGGTCGTCCTTAAATTGCTGTATAATGTTCATAAATATCTGAAGAAATAAAATACACCAGTGTTAAATTTTTCCTGAAGGTTGAGTCTTGTCAAAATCTAGTGAATCAATCTGAAACGCCATTAAAGAACATGGTTCTGTCATAGCTTATTTTGTGTTATAAAGTACAAAATTATGCTCTAACATTTTAAGATTTGAATGATTAAAGTGCTTCATTTTGAACAGTTCTGCCACATCATACTTATCACTATACCCCAAATGTGTTGCGTTCCTTTCCTCATCTATTTTTTGTTGAAATACTTCATCCTCTTAGAAATTACTTCCATTTCTCTAAAATTATTAGATTAACAAAATTTAAAGAAGTTAAAGATACACAAAACTAGAGAATATTGGCAAAACTTGTACACTCATATATTGCTTATGACACCGTAAATAGGTAGAAGCCTTTTTATAAGCATTTTGGGATTATATAACAAAGGCAGAAAACATATGTGTGTATATATCCTTCCCAGTAATTCTACACTTGGGAATACATTGTGAGGGGATAATTCTCAATAAGACAAAATCTATATGCACAAAAGCATTCATTGTAGCATTATTTCTAACTGTTAAAATTAGTTATAAGTAATGTCCAATAAAATGGTTAAGCATATATTACTTTACATTGATCACATTGTAGAAACCATTTAAAAATATACAATTCTCTCTATTATTTTCTTATGACCACATTCTTCAATCTCCCTTCTGAGCTGCATATTTCTGTGCAGCCGAAATACAAACACCTCTGAACACATTTATGTAATGTCCCAGGTTATGTAGCTTCTCAGAGAATCCATGCAAAATAGCAACTTTCCTTCTGTATAATGTATATGACTTCATTGTTTTTTCCACTAGACAGGAATCCCTCTGTGGATAAGAACCATGACTTTTATCACTATTCTTGGAGTCTAGAACATTTCAGAATGTTAATAAGTATGAATTGGCTTCCTTCAGCTTGAAAAAAATGACATTAATTCCTTGGTAAGTAGCAAAGCAAAAAATGGAGAAAACTTAAAATATAGTAAAACACTTAAAATATATTGATTATGAGAACAAGAGTAAAGGTATAGAAAGCAGGAAAAAAAGATAAGAATTTATATTGATGTGAGTATAGATAATTTAAATTTTATCATTTACTTCCCTGGGATAAATACAAAATATAAATATATGGTCAATGATTGCATGTAACAGTTTTATGAATCAGATTGTATAAAGTGAAACAATTGTTTCTTAAGTTCTGAAACTTTTCTTTTCTTTTGGTACTGGGAATCAAACTCATGACCTTGTGCTTGCCAGGCAGGTGCTGTGCCGCTGAGCTATATCCCCAGCTAAACTTTTATTTTCTGTATTTCTTTTATATCTAAAGTTGGGCTTCTCACACAAATCAATAAATTTATCTGAGGGCTTGTTTCCTCTTTTGCAAAATGTACATAATTATACCAACCTCAAAATATTATTTCTACAGCAAGATACTGTGTGTATTCAAAGAGGATATTTTTAATTAGCTATCAGAGATTGTGTTTAAGCTTGTGCCTACCTGGCTCCAATCTCAAAGTTGGTTAGGCTTCGCAGATGGACTCCCACCATATTACTTACTAGAATTCCAAGTGGTCATTTCATTTCTATATCTATATCCATATGCATACCTATACCTACACTTATATCTATCTATACATGCACGCACAGTAAATTACAACCTTTTAGGATATGCAGTTTCTCCATGGAAAATATGTTTCAAATGACAGACCTCCAGTGGATTCTTAATTTTTTTTTTGTTAGCGGGAATCGAACTCAGGACCTTGCACATGCCAGGAAGGCACTTGTGCCATTGAGCTATATACCCAGCCCATGGATTCCTGAAGCTACAGACAGCACAGAAGTCTATGTGTTGCGTTCCTTTCCTCATCTATTTTTTGTTGAAATACTTCATCCTCTTAGAAATTACTTCCATTTCTCTAAAATTATTAGATTAACAAAATTTAAAGAAGTTAAAGATACACAAAACTAGAGAATATTGGCAAAACTTGTACACTCATATATTGCTTATGACACCGTAAATAGGTAGAAGCCTTTTTATAAGCATTTTGGGATTATATAACAAAGGCAGAAAACATATGTGTGTATATATCCTTCCCAGTAATTCTACACTTGGGAATACATTGTGAGGGGATAATTCTCAATAAGATAAAATCTATATGCACAAAAGCATATAGACTATATTTTTCCTATACATGCATAGCTGTTACAAAGTTAAATTTGCAAATTAGACACATAAGAGATTTACAGTGCCTGATAATAAAGTATAGCAATTAAACGATGTAGTGCAATAAAATGTTTTAAAACATAGAAATTGTTTATTCCTGAAATGTTTCACTTAATGTATTTGGATTGTGCTTAGGTAACTCAAACCAAAGAAAGGGAAACTAGATAAAGAAGGGCTACTGTATTTCTGAGTTTGTAGAAGCACCACCAAAATTGGGATATTGAATAATTCCATCAACCTAAATGGTTTCTTGGGTTGTACCCTTCTTTGTAACTGATCACCTGTCATCGCTGGACTGATTCCGTTTCTACAAGTTAGACTTTTTCAGAGTATACAAATGGTATCATATACCGTATTTAGCCTTTGGAGTGTAGTATCTTAATTTAACATAATGCATTTGAGATTCATGCATGGAGCTGGATTCATAGTACGTTTTTTCCATTTTGTTGATGATTAGGGATTAACCATGGTGAATTTATCTGGTTACCAGATAAGGGACATTTCTACCGTTTCCAGTTTGAGACAATTATGAATAAAGCTGTTATAAACATTTATGATAGATTTTTCTGAACATAAGTTTTCCTTGCTTTTGAATAAATATTTAGGAATTTGGTTGTCTGGTGATATGTAAGTATAATTTAATTTCCTAAGAAATTGCCTTCAAAAGTGACTGTATCATTTTTCACCCTACTAGCAGGGTGGCTGCTGGTCTATATTCTTTCCAGCACTTTGTTTCAGTGACTTTTCTTTTCCCAATGAAATCAGTGTGTAGTGGTACCGTGCTTTGATTTTCACGCGAATTCCCCTTCCGGCTTGTTATGTTGATCCTCTTCTGTTTACTCACCATCAGGATATCGTGTTTAAGGGCTTCCGCTGAGTTTTTACCTTTTGCTTTTTGATGCCCACATTCTGCATGATGAAATAAGCACTGAATCCTCAACACCCACTTCAGGAGAAGGTTGCACAGAATGTCTCCGAATTTGGATTCAGTAAAACCTCTTACTGAGGATCCACTCAAGAAATCCCCCTGGATGGCTATAAAGGATGAAAGAGAATAGGTGAGCCTCGAAAAACTAGACGCTTTACTACCTAATGTCTTCAATGATTCCAAGTTCAATGGAGTGCCGCTTTTGGCAATACGGTCTTGCATCAACCTCTCAAATGAAGTTCTGCACTATTTTAATGTAATCCACTGTGAAACTGAAATACAGAAAACTGGGGTTAATAAGCCAGAAAATATTTTAGAAGTTATTTATTCCCTTTTCTCCTGCTCAGGCTCCCTTCACTGTGCAGATAAATTGCTAATATTCTTTGCCAAAATATTTATTGAAAGTTACTATGTACAAGACACTATGTTAGTTGCTCAATAAATATTTGTGGAACTGAGCTGAAGATAAATACACTGCACTATATATTCTAAATAAAATCTATAACTTTGATTAAATCATTCACATGTTTCATGCCTAAAAGTCACACTGGGGCTTTTTACTAAGCACTAATGGCATACTAGATATAGTAGATGATAGAAAAGATGAAAAACATAGCCGTAGACTTCAAGAGTTTGTGATTTTGATTGGAAAATATATATGTGTAAAACTGAGTACAAATATATATATATATGTGTGTGTGTGTGTGTATACATATATATAAAAATGTGCAAAATTACATATTTATACTTGCACAAATGCAATGACTGGCTTTAACTTCAGGAAATTATTTCTCAATGGAAATGAACCATTATAAGTGCATAATACATGGGTATGCTAAAAATTATAATTTCTTTCTTGGGCCGAAAGAACAATGGATATGATAATCAACCCAGGAAAGTCAATGAAGAAATGGAATGTTCATTAGGCCCCAAGACAAAGCCTGCCACTCGGAAAAGAAGAGTGGAGAGTAAATTTAGCAGGTAAGCTGTCCTTCAGGTGAGAGAGAGAGATGAGACTGGCAAAGTAGGTTTCCCTGGTGCACGGAATACAGAGGCAGGGAATTAGTGATTGTAAAATTAGAATAGCAAGCTGAAGACAGTACTGAGATCTGATGGCCAGAAGTACTGCCAATAAGATTCAGAGCTAGGCATCAGTTTTCTGCAGAAAAATATCCTATTCCTAAAGACCGATGAGTACATAAATAAGGACTAGTAAAAAAAAGTCTTAACTTTTTGTCTTTGTCAAGATAAATGCATAAGTATAGTATCACCTAAGGAAAAAGGCCTGTGGTAACCACTGGACCGTAAGGCCTGTCCCACAGAAAGAAACTAATATTTAACTTGCTCAGAGAACCAACATCAGGGTTTGAATGGAACTAATGAGGAGGTTGAGCTAAGAGAATCTGGAAAACATTTGACTTGAGAGAAACTAACAAAAATTGATATTAATGAGCATGGATGAAAGATAAATAATGGTTATGGTTAATTGTGATATCTGACATTCAGGGTTTTAACAAAACGAAATCGATGTTACCCCTCAGTATTACATTTTACACTACACTGTACATCTACACTTATCCTCCAAGATCATATTGTGTTTTACTGGAACAGGTCTAGTAGTTTCCAACTTGTAATTATATAACTCCCTCCTCTTCCCTAAGGAGAAAGTTCATGTCATAAATGCAATATACAAATAAATATAAGCAACAGCGGAGTTGGCCCTCAAATCTTTCACAGAACCGATAAAATTTGATTAAATTCTTTTGTCGTTATTATGTTTTCATCACCTCTGTCATTGTGTCTACACTTCTGAACTCCACCTGGGAGCAGCTATAACAAGGTATCACAAAACTGGCTTTTTTCACTCTCATTCCAGCCTGTCAGGAGCAGCAAACATACGAAATCTCGGGAGAAAATCCCTTGTCATACTATTTACTACCCAGTTTTTCAAACCCAAGAGGTTTAGCTACTAGTAGTTTCCAGAGTTTCAAATAAGCTTACCAGTTTGGGGCTATTTATCTATAATAAACTTCTAAATATTCAACATAAAAACCATGGGTTTTCAGCTTAAAGCATGCTGATGAATATTCTTGCAGGATTTCAGTAAGAGGGGAGTTCAATATACAGAGGATGCCACATGATTCTACTCCTCTGCTGCTACCTGATATTTACAGTGAGAATTATACCATCGCACAGCTAAAGAGACCTTGGAGATAATCTGATTTAATGAGTTCATTTTGCAGAAAGGTGTGAAAATGAGTTACCCAAGATCACATAGTTATTTAGTAGAAGAATTGAAATAGGAATCAGGTTTTATAACTCTGCACAGGCATACAGCCCATTCAGAAACTGAATTGAATTCACTTCAACGAGAGCCCAGAGCTGTTCCGCAAAAGAGGTAAAAAGCATAATATTTTTCCTCAATAGCCTTGTACTGTCTACAAAGTACACAGGGAAAGGAGGTTATTCTTTCTGACTGTGTATGATTCTATCCTAAACTGAATCCATGGAAATAATAAACATATGATGTCCTACTACTGAAACTTTAATGAAGTGTGCCATTAGGTTGAGCCTTGAAGAACGGTGAGAAGATGTATGGAGGGGGATATATTATCCTGTAACATGTAAGTATAAATATATTGAGCCCTGGATTAAAATAATCAGACTTGGGATCATATATGAACAGTAATAAAGACAGGAGAAACTGTATAACATCCTGGTTTTAATTATTAAGACTGAAAACTTTTAGCCATGAGGAAAGTATTTAAGGTACTTGTAGCATGTTCTCTGGGCTTACTAAACTGTCCTAAAGTAACAGTAAAAGTGTATTTGACATAGTCATGTTGAGCTGCTTAACAAAATATCATATATTAGTAGCATAACTTGCAAATAAAAGACATTTCTCCCTCAAAGTTCCAGACGCCAGGAAGTCCAAAATCAAGAGATTAAGGGTCCAGAGATTGAGGGTCTCATTTCTCATAGATGACTTTTAGCTGTGTCCTCAAATGTTGGAAGGAGAAGTTAACAGTCTGTGGCCTCTGTTGTAAAGGAAATAATTTGCACCTGAGGGCTCCAATTCCACAACCTAGTATAAGAGCACCAATTTATCTACACTATATTTCTTCCCCAAAGGCTCCACTTTCTACTACTTTTAGCTTTTCTCTCTTAAAATATTTTTGAATTTTGAAGTATTCACTACACACAAAATAATTCAAAAATAATTCCTAGTGCAGGAAGAACAAGCCAGCTAAAATTTAGATGAAAAAATACAAAGAGGATCGACGACTATCATTCAAGTATATTCAGGAATGGTGTCATTCCCATTACACAGCCTGGAAAAACTCAAAGTTATTTAGACATTTACTCAAAAATATCTTGTCTTAGTACATGGTAGGAAATAATCCTAGAATAAGCACTGATCTAGACACGCTTAACAAATGACAAAGAGATCAAGTATAAATATACAAAGTTGTTTCTAAATAACTTAGACATCCCAAGAGAAAGTTCAAAAATATTTATGAAAATACAAAAATACTCTGTATGCAATGCAAGTGAAATTTAAGTGAGACACACAAAGTATACTAGGCATGAATAGACAAAAGGAAATCTTAGCCATCATGACAGTACTCAATCATTTGACACTATGATGTGACACGAATCTTAGAAAGGTCAATCAAAGAAGCTAAAATAGTTCCTGTAACAATAATCTGTAAGTCCAAGACATGAAGCAAGGCATAAAAGATATAAAGAAGATTAAAATAAGTTAAAAAGATGATAACTACCAGGACTATAATTTTAAAAACAACTACTGGTAGGGTGTAAGTAAAGGCAGATGAGACAGAGATAATGATTAGTGAACTTGAAGAAATAGCAATGGAGACTGCCTAAAGAATGTGTGTATGGAGAGAGAGAGAAAGAGGGAAATTGTGAGTCATCAAGAAACTTTAGATTACCCACCATGACCACCATCATCCCAAAAAAGATGAAAATTGTAAGTCCACAAATCGAAGAACCTGAATAACACTCAAGAATAAGAAAAGTAGGGGCCGGTGAGATGGATCAGCGGCGTAAGCACCCGCCTGGCAAGCACAAGGGCCCGAGTTCGACTCTGAAAACCCACATACGAAAAAAGGGCCGGTGATATCGCTCAGCGGCACGGGCTCCTACTGGAGCGCGAAGTCCTGAAGTCGACACTCGGTACTCACAAAAAAAAAAAATAAAAAAATAAGAAAAGTAAAATGAATCACATTATAGTACATCAGAATCAAATTGCTCAAAACTAGTGATCAAATAAATTTTAAAGTAGCCAGAGGAGAAAAAATCATATATTCCAAAAATGAAGATGAAGTAATGATGTTTTCAGGAATATAAAACCTGACAAAATATAACATCAACCTACCTGCTCTAGAAGATAAAAGAAATCCTTAGAAATTGGAAGTAATAAAAATGGAGATATGACTTCATACAAAGTAATAAAAACTGGAAGTCAGAACTAAATGAGAAAAAAAAAATACACAGGAAAACCTCAGTTCACGAACACTTTTTGTGAAAGATTCTGTTTGCTAACAGATTTTGTTCACAAAATTTGGCAAATTTTGTTTCCGTTCCTGAACTCCACATCCAGTGAGGAATCCAACATCAGCCATTTTCCTCCCACACAAACAAGAATGCAGCCTTCTTCCCCAGAATTGTGGAAGGAATTAAGTTTGCGAACCAAGGTACCACTGTATATATATATATGTATGATTTCTTTACAAATGAAAACAAGACCATTTTACTTTACATTTGTAATGTATGTGTAAGTTCAATATGTGGCAAAAACAATATAAAGATTAAGTGAGGAAAGATAGAGCACAGTGCTGCAATGTTCTTATACTATATGTGAAGTATTATACTGTACCTCTAAAGTAGATCCAGATAAAGATAAGTACTCTAAACCCTAATGCAATTGAACATAACAAAACAAAGAGCTGTACCTAATAATTTAAGAAATGAAGTAACAGAAAATCAAAAAAAAAAATAATTCAAGTACTATAAATGAAGAAAGAAAAGAAAAGAAACAGAAAATATGATATAAATAAAAACAAGTTTCACGATGGTGAATTTCAACCTGAATATCAGTATCACATTAAATACCAATAGTCTAAACCTCCCTAAAGAGAGGCAAGAATTGGATAACAAACGAGGTAAAAACACATCCTACCTATAAGAAACGTACATTAAATATAAAAGTGCAAATAGATTCTACATAAAAGATTGTGAAAAAATAGATCATATTAACTATAGGAAAAATGTAACTTGTAGTGATTATATTATCAGTGAAGATAGAAGTCGAGCAAAGAATATTATAAGAGATGAAAAATTATTTTATAATGATAAATGGGTTGACTCTCCAAATACATAAAAGTTTCTTTCTTTATTCTGGAAAAAGAAATTTCCAGAAAATTTCTAGGTTAAATCATTTTTCTCATTGTAGAACTACATTAAATCCATATGAAAGTACACAGGTCATTTAAAGTACATTTTCTGACCATAAAGAATTAAATTAGATATCAGTAATAGAAACACATCCGGAAAATATCTAATACTGAGGAAAAAATCGCACAATTCTAAATAGCACATGAATCTAAGAACAAATTTAAAGAAAACTTAGAAAGGATTTTAATAAATTAAAAAGAAAATATTTCAGAATTTATGACTGATGCTAAAGCAGTAAGTATAATATGTATAATATTCTGAACATGTATTAGAAAAGAAGAAAGATTACAAATAAACAACCTCTGCCTCTAGCTTATGAAACTTATGAGAAACAAATAAAGCCATATTAAACAGAAGGAAATAAGCACAAAAGTCAATGAAATCCAGAAACAGTAAAGAAAAAAATAAATAAAATAAAATGATTATTTGAAAGTACAATATATAAATCTCTAGCCAGAATCATCAAGAAATTAAACAAAGACACAATTACCAATATATTGAATAAAAGAAGTGACATCACTACAGAATCTACAGATATTAAAGGATAATGTGAATTATAGTATTTCTAGGCATATGAAAAATTAGACAAAATGAACAAATTCTGTGAAAGACACAAAATACTAAAGTTCATTGAGTAGTGATAAAGTTCATTAAATATGTGTGATGTGAATTGTGGTATATAAATTTTAAAAATTGAATTGGGATTAAAACCCCTTCTACAAGGACTGGTAATATAGCTCAGTGGCATAGTGCCTGCCTGGCAAGCGCGAGGTCCTGAGTTTGATTCCCAGTAACAAAAAAAAAGAAAAAAATCCTTTCTATGAAGGAATCTGCAGAGTTCTGATTGGCCACACTGGTGAATTACAACCAATACTTAAGGATGAAATAAAATACTTGCCCCACAAACTTTCATGAAACTAGAAAAGGAGGCAATCTTTTCCACTTAATATTTTTTAAAAGAATATTATCTGCTACCAAAACCAGACAATTATTTTCTAGAAAAGAAGTATAAAAGTAGGATATAAATCTTGATTTCTAAATAAAATTTTGTAAACCAAAACAAAAAATAATAGTCATCTCTCAGTACAATAGGAATTGGCTGAAAGTCATCTCATGGGTGCCAAATCCATGGATGCTCATATCCCTTACATGAAATGGTATAGAATTTGTGTATAAGCTATGCATATCTTTCCATATCATTTAAGTCATGTCTAAATTATTTATAACTTTTAATAAAATATAATTGTTAATTTGATAGTTGTTAGACTATATTATTCAGAGTATAGTGACAAAATTTATTTTCATATTGGTAAAGATGAAATTATTTATTTCAAAAATTTTTAAGACACAGTTAGTTGAATTCATGGATGTAGAACCCAAACATACGAAGGAAAAACTGGACATGAAGTATATCATTTCTAGGGGGGTTTATCTTGGGAATACAAGATTGGTCTAACAAGGCAATTAATTATATTAAGAGACTAAAAAAAGCGATCACACAATAGACACAGGAAAATGTTTTCTAAAATTCAGTATCTATTCTTGTTAAAAATTATTGGCAATTATGAGCAAAAAAACCTTTCTGAACCTTAAAAATAATATGTAGAAAAAAAAAAGCAGTTAGTATAATACTTAATGATTGAAAGACTGAATGATTTGCATTAAGATCAGAACAGTAGATAGATACCTGCCGTCATCGCTTCCCTTGAACATTATACTAAAGTATCTCCTCTGTGAGAGGAGCAAAATAAAAGTCATAGAGATTGCAAAGAAGAATGTAATGTTATCTTTAATCATAACATAATTGTCTATGCAGAATATAACGATGGCATATCAGTTTTAGAAGGTTATATGACTGAAGATACATACATAAAAATCTATTGTATTTCTATATACTAGGAAAAACAATTAGATATCAAAAATTAAAAAAATATATATATATATATAAAACACCTTAAAATAATATAATATATTTAGTTATAAACATGATAAAAGCATAGCACTGGAAATGCAAAAACAAAACTGAAGACATAAAGATTAATAAATAGAGAGATAAGGGGCCGGTGAGATGGCTCAGCGGCGTAAGCGCCTGCCTTGCAAGCGCGAGGGCCCGAGTTCGACTCCCGGATCCCACATACGAAAAAGGGGCCGGTGATATCGCTCAGCGGCACGGGTGCCTGTTGGTGCGCGAGGTCCTGAGGTCGACCCCCCGGTACCCACAAAAAAAAATAATAATAAATAAATAAATAAATAGAGAGATATACTTTGTATGGTCACAAAATTGTACATTGTTAAGATGTCCATTATCACCAAGTTAGGTTACACATTCTGTGCAGTTTCAATCAAAATCTTAGCCATTGACAATCTTAGACATTGTCAGAATGACTCTGAATTTTTTTTTCTTTTTTGTGGGTACCGGGGGTCGACCTCAGGACCTCACGCACCAGCAGGCGCCCGTGCCGCTGAGTGATATCACCGGCCCTTTTTTTTCGTATGTGGGTTCGGGAAGTCAAACTTGGGCCCTCGCGCTTGCCGGGCAGGCGCTTACGCCGCTGAGCCATCTCACCGGCCCATGACGCTGAATTTTATATGAAAATTTACACAATGTAGGAGGTAGGGTGCAAAACACTACATATTACATTACTACAAGGCCTAAATCCAAGGGAGACAAATGCGGGAGGCGTGTCCAAGGAGGGCGGCAGTCCTGTGAATACTCCACCGCACAGACACACAGCTCCTGCTCTTTCTTCTCACCTGACACTCCTGTCTCTTTCACTTGGTCAACTGAGTGATTTTATTCTTTAGTTAAAGGGTTTCCTGACGCTTCTTCGTCTTCTGCCTGGTTTCTACCATCTCTATTTCTCCTTCTCCTGGATACCTCAAAAAGGTGGCTTTCATGCCTAAATGATGGGGTAAACACCAGGGAGAGAAACCACTGATTCTTATTCAGAAAAATACTATTGAAATTCTATCTGGTGGTCTGAAGATTTCTTAAAGTGTTGCTCCTTCTCCCTTTTATTTTTTGCTACAGAAAGGATTTTTTCCCTTAAGATGCTAGCTGGTCTGTTAAAACCTCTTACTCTTAAGCTGTTCCTCTGCATGGCTTCCATTATGTGTGGCTAAATAATTCTTAATGAACCCTCCTTTATCAGCAAGACTCAGCTCTTGTGAGGAGGATTTTCTACTCTTAATTCTACATGGAACACAAATAGGTCACCAAATTGTTCTTTGTTATAACTGACAGGATATGTTACCATCATTTAATTACACTAAATGTTCAATTTTTGAGTCTTATTTAAGTGATATAGCTATACATACTCAGTACAAGGGATATAAAAAATTATGTCCATAGTACTAAATGGGAATTGGCAATTCCATTACATAAGGAGGGGTTGCATTTGGGATAATTTGTGCTATATAACAAATGAATTTAAATAGAAACATATGTGGAAACCAAATACTTCCAAGAATTTGTGGGCATATTCATGTATCAAGTAGTTATAGAATCCTAAGTGTCAAGACAGTTGGGAATGTTGCCTTTTGAAGCAGACTGTTCAGAATTCCACTTCAGAGAAGGCACGGAGAAGACATGGTAAGCATCAGTCGTCCTCCCTTCCTTTGTATATTACTGTAATTGTTGTCTATATAAATATTTTGCTAATTAATCACATAGTGTGTTCCACTATGGACCTAACTTAAATCTTAAATAAAAATTAAATCTTAAATAAGGCATTTCCACAAGAGTGTTAGAATGATCTCAGGGCCGAAATCCATGTGAGCTTGATTTACAAGCGGAGGTTTCACAATCTCTTGGTTTACCTTTGTGCCAAGTAAATAGTACGTTTGATTTTTGAAACATTAATACTTTTAAAGTGCATGGAGGTAAAGTGAGAAAGAAATATTATGAAACATTGAAAAAAGCAAGGCACATAAAAAGAGGTTCTATTTGTGTCAAGTGTAGAACAGGCAGACAACACAATACTTTTGGAAGGTACAAAGATTATAAAAACTAAATATTGATAGATAAAAATGTGCACTTAGGTATTTAGAAAGTATTTCTACTTTTTGAAGTTAAACAAATGTAACAAGCACCACAAATGCATTTTGCTGACATACATAGACCACATGAAAATTTGCCTCCTAGGCTTTGGACTCAAGCATACATAGGATCTTGTTGGATTGACAAAAAACAAGCTTTTAAGGACAGATGTATTTATTTTTTGTGGTGCTGCAAAAAAATTACCAAAATTTGATAGCTTACAACAAAAGAAATGTATTTTCTCACTGTTCCAGAAACCATAAGACTAAAACAAGTATCACCAGCCCCAATTAATTTTTTAAAAAGGTCATATGGCCTCTGGAGTTTGCAGGGAAAAATTCCTTTCTGTGGCTCTTCTAACTGAGTGGTGGGTTCTGGCATGTCATAGTTTGTGTGTACATGATTTCAAACTGCTTCTACTGTCATGCTTCCTCCTCTTTTGTGTGTCAACTCCCTATGACTTTCTCTTTTGTGGGTATTTATGGTTGTATTTGGACACACTCACATAAATCAGTACATCTCCTTAATTTTAAGATTTTTTTCCTTAATTGCTAATTCATGGATCTTTTTTTCCAAATAGGTTGCAGCATTTGTGAGTACCAGAGATTAGGTCCCAATATCTCTATAATTATTGGCCTGTGCTAATAACTACCATTGCTATTGTTACTATTGCTAAAGAAATATTATGTTTTAGAAATTTGGCTCTGGCGATGGAGAGTGCTGAATTCACATTCCTGTACCAGCTAAATCATATTGACAAAAATTATGAATGTCTATGTATTAAAAATTAGTTTCCCCATCTGTTAAATGCAGATATGCATAATTAATATCTCACAACATTGTCATAAAGATTTAACAGGAGACTGTAAATAAAATTTTGCACAGTTTGGACATAGTAAGTCTCCCTCAATTGTAGATGTTATTATTTTTATGATATTAATAAAACCACTAATTTATTTAAAACAAAATGCTAGTTAACCTAAAGGTTGCAAAATTTCATAAAAAATTTGGTGACTCTTTTCAGAAGCTTACAATCTATTTGATGAGGCACAATTCAAATGCATATAGTACTAGAAAAGTGACAAATACATGCTGGAAATCATAAGTACTAGGGTGGCTCCAAGTAAGCTCTATTTTTTTTTATTGTGATAAAATAGGATGCCTGTTTTATCACACAATAGGATAAATGCTGGTATACTAACCATTCTTGAATGTAGAGTTAAGTAGTATAAAATATATTCATAATGTTATGCAATCATCAATATCATCCATCATTGTAATTCTTCATTTTGTAACATTGAAATTCTATACCATTAAACAATAGCTCTCCATTCTTTTTTTATTCACAGATAGTGAAAATTGTTATTCTATTTTCTCTCCTTACAATTTTTGACTATTCCGGTTTCCCATTTAAGTGGGACCATAAGGTACAGTGTTTACATTTTGTAACTGACTTACTTAAAATACCATAATTGTCCTTGAGCTCCCTGCATGTTATAACATACATCAGTATCCCCTTTCTTTTTTTAAGGATTCCATTATATGGATAAGCATATGTTGATTTTTTTTTTTTTTTTTTTTTTTTGTACAAGGAATCAAACTCAGAACCTCATGCTTGACAGGCAGTTGCTGCACCACCGAGTTAAATCCCAGGGCCCATACGTTGATACTTTATCCATCCATTAATGGAACCGTGAGCTGCTTCCATATTTTAACTGTTATTAATAATACTGCTATGAACATAGAAGTACAAGTAACTCTTTGAATCCTTGCTTTCAATTGTTTTAGATACACACTCAGATGTGAAATTCCTAGGTCACAGAGTGGTTCTATTTTTAGAGGTCTGAGAAATCCCATGCCGTTTGTGACTTGCTGTGCCATTTTATATTCCCACCAACAGTGTATGAGGGTTGCAACCTGATATTTTTTGCAACATTTTTTAATTTTATTTTTTTCTTTATCAGATAGTAGCTTTATTAGTAGTTGTCACTGAGACACAGTATCCAATATCAACAGTGTAAAGGAGGAAAGGTTTGCTTCGCTTGTGTTTTCAAGAGATTCACAGCATGGTCAGTGGTTTCCTAGGCAGAAACCTCAGGGAGGAGGGCATGGAGGAGGAAAGCTTCCTAGCTCATGGTGGCTTGGGTGCAAAGCAGGGTAACAGTGCTCAGGACGAACGGGGTACTGACCATATATAGTACCCCAAATCACATTTCCAAGACCCATTCAGACACACTCAGATTCATATTTTACTAATTTGTTAGGTGTTTCTTAATCCATACAATTTGACGAATCAAGATTAACAGTCATAATACAACCCTTATTGACTTCACACCCAAACACATTGTCTTAGCTAGTTTATCTTTGCTGGGACAAAACACCTGACACCCGAAACTAAAGGAAGAAAGATTTACTTTGGCTCACAGTTTGTAGAGGTTTCAGCCCATAGTCTGTTGGCTCCAAGGTAGGGCAGCATGGCAGAGGGGCATGGTGGAGGATTAAACTCTCCAATCTAGATGCGTTAAAAAAATGATCCAACTCCATACTACCTATAAGAGATTTCCTTTATATCTAAAACAAATGTATTAAATATTAAAATACATTAAAATGAAAAAAGAGAAAAAAGTTATGTCATGTAAATAGTAATCAAAAGGGAGTGGAGACAGTTATATAAATATTAGCCCAAGAGAGAGGCCATGAAGACTGTAATAATCAAGGGCATATTGGTGAAGCCACTCATACCACTTGGAACTCATTTTATCATCATGTGTCCCAGATACTGGATATGGAGCTAAAGAATTAATGTTTATTCTGCTGTGTTTCAATTTTACTTTGGTCCAAATTATTTTCTATCCCTTTCTTCCCTTTTGGAATGTGAATGTTTACCCTGAGGCATTGTACCTTAGGATTATGTAACTTTTTTAATTTTTAATGTTATTTAATGTAATAATTGTCTTCTATATGCTTTTTTAGCTTTTTTATCTCTCATTTCTTGAATCATTTCATTTGCATTTGGTTGTTATTTTGTAGTAAAATGTTTAAATTATTTTCGTACTTTCTTTTCTATGTCTTTAATAGACATGTTTGGTGTTTACCATGGAGTCATATTTAATGTCCTAAAGTTAAAACACTCCAATTTGGATTTATACCACTTGACTTTAATAAATCATAAAAAATCTGTGCTCTTTTACATGTCTGACCTCCCTTAAATTGTTGATATCATAAAATTACATCTTTATACATTGCACTCCCAAAATAAACTGTTATTTTATAGACATTAGTCCCCTCAACTATGTAGAATAAATGTGGAATTATAAATCAAAATTACTGAAATACCAGCTATTGAAATTGTCATGGATGTAACCTTCTTGAGATCTTTCTTCATACAAATTTGAGTCTCTGTCTTGTGTCCTTTTCTTTAATCTTGCTGGATCCTTTCAGTGTTTCTCATATGATGCATCTAGTGGAATAAAAATTGTTCAGCTTTGCTTTATCTGGATTGTCTCAATAAGTAACTCACTTTTGAAGGACAGTTGTGCTGTATATAGTATCCTTGACAGATATTTTGTTTTGTGTTTTCTTTTACCACTTTGGATACATTGTTCTACCACATACAGAAAGTCCCCAGTTTATGAGCAAGTTCTATTCCAGGAGAATATTCCTAAATTGGGTGGCAAAGTGAGTTTTATACACTTTCGATATAGATATTCAATGTATATTGCTTTGAGCTTCCTAGCAATCCCTCCAGGTCATCACTGATTTTCCTCTTGTTTACAGACATCCTGGGCTCTGAGCATTATACTACTCCACTCTGTCACATGGTACCATAAGCACACAGCAGCACCACTGTGGCAATGTCCGACAGACACGTGAACTACTTCTGCCATTTGTTCACATCTACGAATGTTCGTAATGCGAGGTCTGTTCATATCTGTGCAAGTTGCCAACTCAAATGTTCATGAGTTTGGAACTCACTGTTCTGGCTTTTGTTTAGTGAAAAATCTGCTCACAATCTTAGTGAAAGCATTGTGTACATCACGATCCACCACTCTGTTGCTACTTTCAAGATTTTCTCTTTGTCTTCAAGAAGTTTGTTTACAATGCGTCTCAGTGTATCTTTGAGTTTACCTGACTTGAAGTTTGTTGAGCTACTTAGATATTTGGGTTTATGTCTTTCATCAAATTTGGAATGTTAGTAGCTATGATTTTTTCAAATAGTCTCTGGAGCTGTTTTCCTTCCCTGTCATCACCTTCCAACACATTCATAATATATAGGTTGGTTTAACTGATAGTGTTCCACAAATAAATTAGATTTTGTTCAATTTTCCTTAATATTTTCTTTCTGTTTGTTAGACTCAAAAGTTTTCATTGTCTGTTAAAATTGCTAATTCTGCTTCTTTTTTTTTTGCCTCCTTATATCTGCCTCTGACTTCAGTAAATCTTTATATCAGTTATTTTATTTTTCACCTCCAGAATATCTTCTTTTATTTTAGGTTTTCTATGATTTTAATCAATATTTCCATGTTGTTCTTACATTACATTCTTGACTTTCTCCATATCTTCACTTAGTTCACTGAGCATCTTTATAAAGACTTTTTTTTTTTTTTTTTTGTGGGTACCGGGGGGTCGACCTCAGGACCTCGCGCGCCAACAGGCACCCGTGCCGCTGAGAGATATCACTGGCCCCTTTTTCGTATGTGGGTTCCGGGAGTCGAACTCGGGCCCTCGTGCTTGCAAGGCAGGTGCTTACGCCACTGAGCCATCTCACCGGCCCTATAAAGACTTTTTTAAAAGTCTTTATTTACTACATCTGCCATCAGCTCTTTTAAATAGTTTCTGTTGATTTTTTTCTTTGAATTGGCCATATTTTCCCATTCCTTAATAAATCTTGGGTTTTTTTGTTGAATAAGGGATATTTAAATCTAATACTGTAGTAACTCCCAATGGTAACCCCCAAATATGGCCATAAAAGACAAAAGGAAGTATGAAAATAATTTAAGTACTTCACTACAATGTACCAATTGAATGCAAATACAATAATTCAGGAAATGAGGGATAAAGAAGCTAACTCTGGGGCCGGTGAGATGGCTCAGCGGCATAAGCGCCTGCCTGGCAAGCACGAGGTGCTGAGTTCGACTCCCAGTACCCACATATGAAAAAAGGGCCAGTGATATCGCTCAGCGTCATGGGCGCCTGCTGGCATGCGAGGTCCTGAGGTCGACCCCCGGTACCCACAAAAAAAAAGAAGAAGAAGAAGAAGAAACTAACTGTGACAAAGAGTTATAAACTTAAAATCTTTCTTTTTTTTTTTTTTGTGGGTACCGGGGGTCGACCTCAGGACCTCGCGCGTCAACAGGCACCCGTGCCACTGAGTGATATCACCGTCCCCTTTTTCGTATGTGGGTTCCGGGAGTCGAACTCGGGCCCTCGCGCTTGCAAGGCAGGCGCTTACGCCGCTGAGCCATCTCACCGGCCCTTAAAATCTTTCTTGAGCCATCATCTTTCCTGGGGATGCACAGTCACTTTCTAATTTTCACCGTGTAATGCGTTGTTTTCTTATGGTCTAGTTGTTAATGTCTGGCTCCTAAAAGGGGAAAAAAACAGAAGGGTGTGGGAGAGAATGCAAGCCCTTTAAGTCCTCCTGAAGTCCTTTCAGCCAAAGGAAGAGAGTCTTATAGCAATGGGAGGATGAATGCTAATACTGGCCGGCTGCCTTTTTGTTTGACTCCAATAATCAAAACAGCAATAACAGAGCGCAGCTTCCTGAAACTTGGAGAAAAGGATCCTCTGTCCAGCCTTGCTCCTGCAGTCACTGTGTGTGTTGCTCCAGGAGCACACGAACGGACACCTGGCACATGGATCACGTGAGCGATGGTGAGATTAACTGCAATATTCCACAATTTCCCGTTTCAAACTATGCCAGTGCAACTGCTGTCCAGGACAGGAGATACAACTCTGGTAAAAACAGACATATGTCGGAAAACTTCACCATCTTCTGGGGGTCTTCTCAGTGTGGCAACTTTTTATAAAAATATTTGACTTTTGGTACTGGCAAGTAGTGCGTACAAAGTTATATACGAATAGGGCACATGCAGTAGTATGGAGGATAGGAAAGGTATTTCTTAATTGATAGGCCAGAATACATCATGAAATACATGTAAAATATACAAAGTTAGTCTGAAAACGTTGTTGTCAGTGCACCTGAGTAGAAATAAAAGCTCAGTGTGTGTCTGTCTCTCTCATGTATGTACACACACATGCACACAGAATCCCCCATTTAATTTCTAAGTTCTGAGAGATCTTCCCACAATATATGCTTCATGATAAGAATATAAAGGTGAAAGCAGAGTGGAATGAATAAAGATTGGAATGGAATGAATAGAGATTGTTCCTGAGGCTGGGACAACCTGAGCAATCAGGTTGAATCAGAGATTCTTGTCATTGTCACTATTCATTCATTTCACTGGAGGAAGATTTTTGGAGCAGGAGCAATGGTATTTAGTGAATTGTGCATTCTATGATTTTTCACACCATCCCTGAATTCTACACACTAGATGCCAGTTTCATCCCTCTTCAAGTTATTACAAATCAATATGTCTGACATTATCAAATATCATCAAGAAGTTGGTAGTAAAATCTTCTCAGGTTAGGGTTCATTGGATTAAACCACATAAAACATATAGGAATTAATTTGCAAAGAGTTTTAGTAGAGGAGAGGTTAAATTAAGATCAACCAAATATATTAATATACTACCAGATAAATGTACTCTCTTAACTCTAGTGAAAAATTAGAACTCAACATTTTTAATTATAATTATATATATATAAATATATATATATATATATTTCAATTTTTTTTCAAACTGCAAAAGTAGATTAAAATATTTCTTTAGTTACTGTAGCAATTAATATATTTTGGAGGAATGACCTCAGGGCAACCGGAGGCAACTTCCTGTCAGTGTCCCTGGGAAAACAGTGCTATAAAGGATATAACCTGTTTGGCCTACAAATGATATCACACCCAACCTTACAGGTAATAGTGGATATTCTGTTATCAAAACTAGACCTGATTTTAGAGAAACAAAGAAATCACAAATATCTCTTTATGGTGCATTTAATACATTTATACATCAAAAGAAAAGAAAGAACATAGGTATGCTTCAATTTGGGTTACATACTTAAAAGTCCCTTGCTAAAAAATATATTCCACATTCTAGAGCAAATATCAAATTTGATTACTTATAACATGTAACATTTGAACCTATATATGTTCCACATAAAACATAAAATGTATATATAAATATAAGATAAGTATAACAAAAGATACATAAGTATATAAAATATATGACATTTGAAAATATAATATTTTCATAGCCATGTGTTTTCTCTTTTGTGTACTCTGTTTCTAGGAATACAATGAAATTGACCATGAACATAGGAAAGCAAAATATGAAACAGCTCATTTGGCATAACAATCCAAAAATATGTTAGAAATGTTCCATACTACAAAATTTGATACTAGAAACTGTAGTAGAAATACTTTTTGTTAACCCACAACAATGGAACATTATGTGCATTTGATAAGTTGGCAGGTAATACAAAAACCTGTATTTTAAGCATTATTTGAAAGAATTTCTAGCACTAGTTAACAGTGTAAAATTGCTAAGATTTTGGGTACGTATGCTCTTTTCCTTCATTTGTAACATTTTTTCCTTTCCATATGCATAAGTCCCTTGATATCCAATATTTTATGGTCTTCCATGGGCAATTTATCCATCAATCTATTAAACAAATATTGTTGATATTTACTATGCATGAGATACTGTGTTAAACAATGATATTGTCAAGATGAATAACCCAAAGATTACATACTCTATTTCATTTGATTTTTTCCTTAAGTTTTTCTTATAAAATTTCTTATAAAATCTTTAAAAATATAGTTTTGTTTTAGCCACAAGTGTTTTTATTCAATTTTAAATAAAATATGTGCAAATTAACATCATTGTATTTAAAATGATATGTCTCCTTTCTTTAAATTACAGAGAATGGAGATTAGAAGATTTTCTTACATAATGACTGTTCTATGGTGGATCCAGATGGGTCTTATAGAAGCCTTCTAATTTCTTATAGAAGCCCATTTTTCTAATCATTTGGTATGTGCAACTCTCAAATTTACTGAGTTTAGAGCAATAATTACTTCCCTTTTTTTCCAGGAAGGATATTGAGAATTTGGATTCTTTATCCAAATACTAATACCTGATAGAAAAAATGAATTGATTAAGTAATTGTATCTCTAATATAATATACAATATATTTTTAAATAATATAATATAATATACAGTATACTTTTTAAAATTAAAACTCTATCTTCCCAGTGGCCCAATTTTATTGAATTTCTTATAATTCAAAAAAAAAAAAAAAAAAAAAAAAAAACTATTTCAAGTTAAAAGCATTATGGTACTAAAATATAACTGAAGAAATTATTGAACAGTGCTTCTAGTTCCAGAACTATTCTAAGCCTGTGGAAATACACAATCTCTACTGTGAAACATTTTCCATAAGACAATTAAGGAAGGAAAATATGGACTATCACAGGGTAAAAGTGATTGGAGACTGGCAGGAGTCTCCAGGCTCAGGGAAACCTCCATGGTAAGCCCGTGGTGCAATCTTGCCATGTCTATACGCCACGAAGGCAGAAATATGTGCAAATACACTTTAGGATGATTAGATTACTTCAATTTGCTTTTATTTACAGCTGTACCATTCCTGGGGACAGTGTTCGAATCAAATCCATTTTGACAGCACAACAATCCAATTCCCGTGCAGGGTGAGTGTGCACACGGCTGCGTAGACCTGTTGCCTGCTTTGCACGCCTTTCCCTACATCAGGTTACACACCATATGCCATTCGGTATTTAACTAGCATTTTATTATATTTATTATCTTAAGATGGAACAAGCCGTGGAATTATGAAGAAAAGCCAACAATTTCATTTCATCGAACCACACTGTGGTATAATTTGTGTGTTTTGATCAGAAAACATGTATTGACGAGCACTCGGATCTAAATACTAGTAGAAGGCAAGGAAAAAGATAAGGAAAAGTATTTTTTACAGTAGTAAAAATTGGTATGTGTTTCAAAAATGTATTTTTATTACAAATATGCTCAAAATCCTCTGCATTTATTTGCAATAAAAAAGTTTCGTAAGTACTCAAATTATTGATATCAACTTGCAATAATATGAATCACGGGTAGGTAGTTTTATTTTAACTCGATTTCCAAAAATTTCCGTTCATTTTGAGATGGTAGAAAGGCCGTATCATATTCTTTTACCGGGAAGAATGACTAAAACCAGCAGCTTGTGTCTGGGGCTACTATATAGGTGCCCACGGAAGGGTAAATTAACAAAATCTTATTAAGCATGCACTGCATAGATCCAGAAGTGTCTAGGAGATCCCAAACTTAATACTTTTCCTTCTGGCTCTAGGCAGTACACGCTTAGTCAGGTAGTGCCCTAACTGCAAAATGGTCAGATGGTTCTCTGTTGAAACACATCTCTCCTAATGGTCTGCCAAAGTTCCAAAATATCCTTCATTAGACACCCTTTTAAGACAGTAATGTTTCTTATTGAAATATGAATATGTTAATAGGCATTGATATCCTAATGCTAATTAGTTAATCAACTTTTCGCTGACAAAGGACCAGGAGACAATGGGAGGTTGGGGTTAGACAATAGTAACAGGTGAAAAAGCAACAAAGGCTTGAACCACGGGGCCCTGCTAGGGGGAAGGTTCAGTTGAAGAGGAGGGATCCCAGCGAGGCGGACGATGTCCTGGGGACACGGCACTTTCAGATCCATATTAAATCTCCATACTGGGTAATCACATATGTTCACTGAGCCAGTGCCCTGACCTGTGGTGTGTAAGTGCCCTGGGAAGGGACAAAGATTCATATCTATGTGGCTTACATGTATTTACACTTAGACTATTTAGATTTACTTTGAAGAAAAAGTGTGAGATAGAACTCCTATCTGCTTCTGGAGATATAAATTGTCTCAATATGTTGGGGCACAATTTGGGGTGAATGGTTGAGAAGTAGGGAGCAAATGAAATAAAACCAAGATAAATATGATTTTTTTGATAAATATAATATTGATACTGTTCATCTCGCAGCCCAGGCACAGAATAAGAATGCAGAAGATAAGGATATGGCAGAGCAGGGTGAAAAGACAGACATGAAGTGGCAGCTGAGCTGGCCATAAAAGGTGACCCAGGTTGTTCCCGCTTGTCCTTCCCATGTAATATTCTCAGAGAATACTTCTTTCCAGGTAGTAAATCCTAGTCCCATGTTCCTGTTTACAAGCAGAGCATAAGTTTGCATGTCAGAAGTCTTGTTCAGTATTAAAAAGAGTTAAACATTTTGAACATTTCCCATGCATCGAACACTCTTCTAAGTTTTTTATATACAAGGGTAATTTCAGACTTGTTTAAAACATCAAAGAAGGCGAATATATTACAAATTTATTAAGAGATATGTTGTCTAGAAGGGTGTGGTGGCGTATACCTTGTAATCCCAGCACTTGGTAGGCTGAGGCATGAGGATTGCTGCAAGTTCAAGGCCAGCCAGGGCTACAAAGTGAGTTCAAGGCCAGCCTGAACTGCACAGTGGAACCCTGTCGAAAACACAAGAGAGAGAGAAGACAGAGAGAGGAAGAGAGAGAGAGAGAGAGAGAAACCATGTCCAAAAATAGAAGGGCAGTTAAAAATAGAATCCAGTGTGTTATGCTGACTTTTTAAGTTTCACAACATAAAGGAATTCTCTCTCTTATGAAATAATAATAATTAAGAGTTTAGCAGCACATCATACTACCAATTCCCTTATACAACACTTTATTACAACATTTACAATGTTCTTTGTACTTTTAACTTGTTATTTTTTCTTAAGCCAACCTAGGAATTAATGATAAGAAAACTGAGATACACATGCCTTAATTTGTTCTGATTCACACAGGAGTAATTGAATCCAAATTTTAAATACAGGCATGAGAAGGGAGTTCTTTATTTAAAAAATGTAGTGACTCTGGGGTTTGTCTCAGTGTGCCCTAAGACTCCTTGCTCTCATTTGAAAAGTTTATAAAATGAAATGGATGGCACTGGAATTCAGCGCTCTTCCTAGCATTTAAATTCCATGATTCATTCTGGTGAGGATGTGGGGCGTTAACTGTCACACTTCTTCAGGAGTTCTAAACTCAGGTTCTCTATAGCAGAAACTTGTCACTGCATTCTTTCACTTAGAGGAATTCAATCTAAGATACACAAAGTATAAAGACAAGGCACAATAGACGGGAATTTTTATCTGACATTGTTCTAGTATAGCATACATTTTGGGAAAAAATTCAAGACCTAACCAAAAGAGATTGACGATTTCCATTTTGGTACATGATTGTATTCTTATTTATATTACAATTTCAAAGAATAGTTAATGCTATTTAAAAAGCTAAGAGTACAAAAGCAAGAATAAATAAAAGAATAGATTCATTCATAAATCCGGAGCTAGGCATATTCCTATAATCTCAGCAGCTTGGGAGGCTGAGGCAGGAGGATTGCAAATTTGAGCTCAGAATGGACTGTTTATTGAGACCCTTTTTCAAAAAAAGTGGGGGGAGAGAGAATGTAAATGCAGTTCAGTGGGATGACCCTGTGTTCAATTCCTAGTACCATAAAAATATAGAGCGATCTAATCTTGATTTATATGTATGGGTATATATTCACATGTTTACACTTTTAGAAGTAAATAAATATTTACTTGGTTTTTATGCTAACATAATTTTGGAAGATTTACATTTCCAAGTTTTTGCCTATAAACATTACTTTTGCAATAAGAAAATTTAAACATTTTGAAAAACTATATTTGATGACATATCAAATTTCATGAAAAATTGCTCTTTCCCCTGTTTCTTATTTCTGAACACCACAGAAGGTGGATAAGAACCTAAAACTGACTTTCTCTGGGTCCCCCCGGCAGCACAGACCCTGCAGGTTTGCCTGCATGGGAGGTGGTGCCAAGTGAACCATGGCCTAAAATTCTGTTTGAGAAGTGCTGTGCAGTACATGCACTGTTAAACACATGGTCATCTGATGGTGCCTTTTTAATAGCACATAGCATATTTTTTGCACTCAATAAATTTTAAGTTGTAATAATCAATAATAATAATGAGGCAATAAAAATAATTAGATTCATAGCAGTGATGCAGTAGCTCTTTATGAGTTCCCAGTAGGGAAAGCAAGTTGCAAGCAGAACCTGGAAGGCCATAGGGTTCGGAATGACAGACCTTCCAGAACAGCCTGTGATGCAGAACCTATCTCTAGTGTGTGCACACGTGGGCCTGCAGTAATGTCAGTTTGCAGCTCCAAAAACAGAGCTGGTAAAACAGCATAAGGAGAGCTAGAAAAATATGCCTGGTCCCAATAACCTCTGAATTGCATGTATGTTTTTATGTGATAACAGGGTTTGAAAGATCTAAAAATGTGCTGAACTTGGTTGTGGTATGTAGGCAAACCAACTGTGAACTTGTTCCATTGGTAGTCATATTTTCCCTAAAGAATCTAATCCTAATATTTTTGTTATTGTGCTTTTTTGTTTGTTTGTTTGTTTTGTTTCTTTTGGTTTTTTGAGACATGGTCTAGCTATGTAGTTCAGGCTGGCTTCGAACTCACTACATAGCCCAGGCTAGCCTCAAACTTGTGGCAATACTCCTGTCTCAGCCTCCCAAGTGTTGAGATCACAGGCATGCACCACTACACCCGATCTAATCCTAATCTTTTTAACCCTAACATCTTATCCCCTTTCTTACATTAATGTGTATATATGTTAGAATATTTTTATTTCATATGTTGGGTGTACTTATGTATTTTTTCCTTATATGTTCTTGACAAATTTTCTTTAGGATCATTTGCTTGATGTTTTTAAATCTCCCCATGAAATAATTTTAGGAAGTAAGAGCTCCTGGAGGCATAGCCCTTTCCCTTTTCCAGAAAGCAACACTTACAGAGATGGAGGGGCCTTGAGACTTGATGATCAATTATTTATTTCTTCTATTACTTTGTCTATTTTCTAAGATATAACCAGTATGCGGGTACAGTTTTATTTTATTCCTAGTATAACTTGATAACTGGAAAAGTATCTGGATCATAGGAAGCAGTCAATAAATATTTTTTTGGGTGAAACAAAAGAATAGTGTGAAAAAGTTACTCTCCCAGAAAACAAATCATTATAAGTTTTATGAGCTACTTCTATGGTTTTCGAAGATCTTTTATATCCATGAGAGTTGGTTGGGCTGCCTAGGGTAGAACCGGCTGAATGGAAAGCACTGAGTACAAAGGTACAATCTTCCTTGTACTTTCTTAAAATGATTCACTTTCTCCAGCCTTTGACCTTGATCTGACTGCTTTCTTACATGAAATTGTGACATATCACCGTTTTCCCTACTCAGTTTTTTTTTGTGTGTGTGTGTGCGTGTGTTTTGTAATTGATGACATTGATTTCAAGCATGTTTAACCCAAAACAGTTACAATTCACCAGGCCAGAAAAAAATATGAGTAACCCTACACAGGACATGCATTAAATATGTATGGTGTTAAATGAGATACTCTACTTGCACACCAGCCAGAACAGGAAAAAAATTCCTATGCACATAAAACATGAAGTAAAAGACTTATAATGATAATTTCCATTATTCAATAATCTCTCTTTGTTTTCAGTTAATACACATAGGAAGTACATTATGGCTTTTCAGCGAACTTTAAATTATATAGCTAGAGATAGTAAAAATGAGGTATGCGTATGTTGAAGAATTAAGATTATTCAGACATTCCCCTGACACCAATTGTTGATTTTTTTTAAAGTCTCTGTGTCCATGAAAGTTAAGTAATAAAGTAGATGATCAAATAAAATTGAAGGGGCTAGTTTCCTATCATGAAACCATACTCCAAACAGTGCAGGTTCATAGATTCTAAGACAAGCATCTGCTCATCTGTTCTGAAACCAAGTGCTGTGTGTGTCTGCGTGTGTGTGTGTGTGGTTTTTCTAAGAGGCTGAACTCTTTTCAAGTGTAAACTATTTCAGTTGAAGTGCCTCATATCACCTATCCACGCAGGTGTAGGGGCAGGCACAAGCAATATCTCCAGACTGTTAGTTTATTGTTGGAAGACTTATGTTTAAGATCTCTAATTTCAACAGGGAGATTTATTCTTCATCTACTCCACAGACTTGCTCCTATGATCCCCAAAATTAATCCCAGACTTTCCCATCCGAAAGTGTCCTTAGGGATCAATTTATCAATCCCTGGTGTAGAAACATGAAATTAATTAATCTCGTGTTTTGTAGGTGGTCATCTCACAGATTATGGGATAAAAAATGTTTAAAAGTAGGAACTTGAGGTCTGTATGTTAAATGTGAAATAGCAGCAATAGCAAAGAAAAGTTAGTGCCCAGGACAGTCGACTTTTATATAATTCGAAAAGAGAAATGATACTGAGTCTGATACCAAGGTGATCAGGTGTCGTAAAACATCAACTTTTACATGAGAGTAAATTGACAAGACTCCTCCTCACCACCTGTCTATTTCTGAGTCCAATTAAAATCATGTTTTCTTTAAACACACAGAAAGAGAAGGAAGTGTCTGAGTACGTAAGGGACATCAGTTGTCTGGTTCTGCAGACAGGTGCATTTCTCTTGCCCTGGGAGCTATGACGTTAGTTTCACTTTATTAATGGAGGAGACTATAGATCCATGATATCCATTTTTTCTCAATTTCTTCCTGGAGAGGTGATGCAGGATGGAAGCAAACATTCCATGGTTAAGCAGGAAACAAGAAAAAATACTTTTTTTTGGCTTTTTTACATTCTAATTAAGCATGATGGGAGTGAGAATTCCTACAGCCATGCAGCAGGCTCCGTACCCTGACAAGGTCAGTTATCTCCTGATCAGCCTTGCACCAGCCAGGATTAATAATATGACTAATAGTAATTGAATGTGAGTTCATTGAATTTTATTTCTTATTTTAAAGTTCTCTGGGAGGGTGTGCACACCATGGTGCCCAGAGAGTGATGGATAGAAGCGATGGGATCACTAATAAGCCCTTAGACCCCGCAGACCCACTGGCAGCACAAAGAATTCAGGTTTGGTTTGCTTTCTTGGTTTCTAGCCTCCACCACCACCCTGGCAGGGAACTGAAATAGGCCAGCTTTATAATGCAATTTGTTCTACAAATGAAGAAAGTGCAAGAGACTTCATATTTATGAATTTAGAATTTCTGAAATGAAACTAACTTCAAGGTGTCACTTAAGGCAAATTAGATAAAGTTGATTGGTACAGAAAAAGAAAATGGTAGAAAAAGAAAATGCTAGTTCTTCAATGGCCAATCATGTCACACAAGTTCTCTTTCTCTCTCCCTGTCACTGGGACTTTTCTTATGAATTTTTATGCTTATAGATAAGACTTATTTTGAAGTTAGCAGATACAAGCTAAATTTGCATGAGTATTGTAACATTTTAAGTCACTTTACTGACATGGGTATTGAACTGATTTTTTTAATTCGGTTTCTTTCCCATGTATGAGGTATCACTTTCATTTATGACGATATCTTACTTCCATGCACTGATCTCATGAATTTATTGCAGAGTTAGGAAGGGATATAAGAGGTTATATAATTCTAAAACATAGAGAAAACTAGTAGAACTATTTTTGTTTTTGAAGTGTTGAGTATAAAATATCACATAACATTTTATTTTACTAATCATTTGTGCTTAAAATGCTGTTTTTAAAATTACATTTAAAATTAATGCTACCTTCATAACTAAAAAGGAAAATAAAAACTGTGAAAGTATTCATACGTGCAACAAAAATCACAAAAGATCTTATTTTTTATTTTTTTATTTTTTTATTTTTTTTTGTGGGTACCGGGGGGTCGACCTCAGGACCTCGCGCGCCAGCAGGCGCCCGTGCCACTGAGCGATATCACTGGCCCCTTTTTTCGTATGTGGGTTCCTGGAGTCGAACTCGGGCCCTCGCGCTTGCCAGGCAGGCGCTTATGCCGCTGAGCCATCTCACCAGCCCACAAAAGATCTTAAAGTGATTTGAGGACAGCCTTTGACATTCCAGGGGCAACATTATATATGAGATTTTAAATGTCATATCTCTGCCAGCTTAATACTACCTTAAATTTTCCTACCCATTCTAGCTAAAACTGGCAACTCCTTCCTCTGAACTTGGTAATAATGGCTCTACTAACGTTACTTGTCAACTAGTAACTAACTTGATTAATTGTATCACTGTCATATTGTAATTAATTATAATTTTTGTACTTTGCAAAGTACCAGACAAGGCAGAATGTGTATTAGGTGCTAAATATTTAATCTAACAACCAATGCTCCAACTGGTTCAGTGTTTTGGCTGCGAAGAGAACTCAGCGATGGGCACAAGCAAGGTGCATGAGGAGGTATTTTTCTCCTGGTGGTCTAATGCCTCTAGAACACCATCTGGGTAAAGCAAATGATTATCATGTTGGGCAGATAGGTAGGAACCATACGGTGTGGTACCTACTATTCAAAACTAACACACCGTAGCAGAGAGGTGGTGTGAAGAGGTGAGGGAAGACACAACTTTCACTGCAAAGAAGAAAAGAAGAGACTCGCTAGTGGCAAAACAAAGCCAGTCTCCTCCAGAGACACCAGGAGTTCAAAGCAAGGAAGAAGGCGCTGGAGAGGTTAGTTCCATCTGTGAGTTTACATGTTGATAGCTTAGGGGAGAAACAACTGCAATGATTCAGAAATACTGATGAGAAAGTTCATAATTAAGTAAAGGAGCATTTAACTAGAATATATATCATTGGAGGCATTGTTCTTTGTGGTGCTCATTTCCTCATTTTTCTTTTTATCTTTCACGTAGGGTCATCCAGAAAGACTTAGAGGTCCAGAGTCTAGTGATAAAGTTTCTGATACACAACCTGCCCTGTGATTTTTGTCTTCTTATTTTCACTCCTCTGTAAATGTGGTTGGCAACTGCATCTACCATGAAGTGACAGTAGTTGACAGCTAGAATATTAAAGTCAGATGCGTGTGACTGGGGTTCAATGAAAATACATCAAGAAGGATGCAACCCTTCCAATTGAGTCGCATATTTTGCTCTTCAATTTTCAAAACCTGAGTACCTGGAGTCTCTTTTGAAACACATTGCAGTGTCCCTTCACCCGTGTCCTTCAGAATGTGATCTGACATTGCTTTCTCCAATTCCCATTTTCTCAGGTAAATATATAGCATATCAGTAAGTGGTATTTATTTTAGTGTAAATAGAGGTTGGATTATTTTGTACATCATGCCTGTGTGTTTTACCTCTGCCCTTTCTTTGTATTTTTCTACAAAAAGCATGAACACTGGGATTCTAAGAATCCAGGCAGGAATCTTCCTAGTTATCATCATAGAGAAAATAACATGTTGAGCTTGGATTAACACTCTGTGCTTATATTTGGAAATATACATGACTGAAGCGATGTTTAACTTTTTTGTTGTTTTTACATATTTAGCGTGTTTTTGTCCATACAGAATGGCTCTATATCCCTACACTTTTCTAATCTTAAATAATGAGGACTGAACTGGGAATGAGAGGAGACACAACTGACATAGGACACTAGTAGGTGTCCTTTTATGCTTGGTGGTTAAAATGTGAAAGTTTCCTTTTTCCAGTGGCTAAATATTAGAGCCCAGATATTAGATATCTTCTGATACCTAAAACCCTGTTTCATTTTGAAGCCTCCCTTTTCAGAGAGAGGACAAAGCAAAATTTCCCTCCCTCTTTTCTATAATTGTAGTACATTTCCTTTATATTTTTCTCCTCTGTAGCCATAAAAATTTAGACTGTTAGGCTACTTGATATGAAAAACTCTACATGTGGTGGTAGGAGGAATCTAGTTAATTTTGAATAGTGCATAAATGTTGGCTTTGAATTCTACATCTGCAATGTATTATGCATGTTTTGGGGTAAATCATGTACATTTTCTGAGTTTCATACATCATCCTTAAAATTTTAATATTATCCTATATTCCCGATTGCAAGAATTAAGGGCAAGAATCTATGCAAAACACTTAACTTTAAGAAACTTAAGAAACAGATGTGGTAAAGTAAGAAACTTATCCAGGTCCAAATTCCTTTAACATAAAGTGAATGTATCCAACTAACCAAATAACACTGAATGTGATGATGGGCCAGGCAGTGACCTTGTGCTTCATCAAGAGTAGGTAGCTCAACGACATTGAATTCCCGATGTCTCTATATGAAAGGATAGAAAGCTGAGGTTTAAAATAATCTTTCTTGTGCCCTAAGTTACATGGATGACTGGAATAATGATGACTTCTTGATTTCAAAGAGCTACTTTCTCTCACTGGTGCTTGTTTTATAGGCATTATTAGTGGATTGAATAGAGAAGTAAGACATGCATTTTGGTGAAGAATGGTAACAAAGAGCAAAATAACACCCATGCCCACATGAACACTGAAAGACTCGAAACACTATCAAGAACGTCACCTTCAAATAATAACTCTTCAAGGTAGAAAACTATCTGATACAAAAGTGAGTGCTTACTCTCCACAGAAATATGAATATTTAGGACACCTTTTTAATTTGTGCCATTCTACATAGTAATTCATTTTGTTGAATGCATTTTCTCACATTTAGGTTGCTTCATATACAATATCATAATGTAAAAACTCATTTGAGAAGCAATAAAGCTCATGTTTGCATCAGTTATAGCAATGATTCACTTACAGGCAGGTAATTTCCCGACAGCCTCAGTTTTTCTGTATTGTGTTTTCTAAGGAAGATATAAGGGTGGTGTACAAAAGCAAAAACCAGGCAATAAGATGTTTTTTAAAAGGAAAGGTTCTTAGTAGAAAGGGAAATAACCATGGTCTTAACTCTTTTGAGTGGGTAAAGCATATAGCCTCCTTAGGCCCTTACAATCCTGCACAGGGCAAGACAGAAGGTTAGATAAGATTTGCTGAAAAAGACAAGAGGTGACTTGGGCCGGTAAGATGGCTCAGCGGCGTAAGCACCTGCCTGGCAAGCGCGAGGGCCTGAGTTCGACTCCCGGAACCCACATAAGAAAAAAGGGCCGGTGATATCGCTCAGCGGCACGGGCGCCTGCTGGTGCGTGAGGTCCTGAGGTCAACCCCGGTACCACAAAAAAAAAAAAAAAAAAAAAGAAGTGACTGGTGACAGAAGCATCAAAGGAAAGAGGTAGAAATTTGAACGTAAGAGAAAGAGTTACAGCGTGCAGCATACAATGGCACTGCATCAGTTCTATAGATTTAGGTGGTTGAGAACCTGAATCTTATTCATCCTGATGATTGAGATGACAAGATAGTGTGAAATTATTCTCATAGTTCCCTACTTAAGAAAGTGGAGGCATTTGTTACTATTTGAATTTCTATTTGTTTACATTTGTTCTGAGTGAATTCTCAGAAAAAATTAAAATTGATGAAGGAAATGTCTTTGGGTCGGTATGGTAGGTGACTGCCTTACTGCCATGGATTAATTATCGCATCATGAGGATACCTTTTAATAAAGTGGCTGAACAGGTCTATAAATAACAAACCATGTTGAGTTCCAAGGTGCAAAGTGATAGACATGGAATTGTTATCTCAAATAAGGAGTGGTGACCAAAAATGATGTCGCATTCTGTGCGTCCATATTTGAAATCAATTGCCCATGTTCTCCATCTTATGATTGATTTGCTCCACTAAAGGAATGTCAAATTATGTGTTAACATTTAAACAAAATGTCCCATGGTTATATAACCTTCAAAAGTGGTGGTGAGTTTAAAAAGATTGAGAGGTTCTAGTCTAGACAAGGCATAGAGAAATCACAGTGTTGTCTTAAAGCCTACTTAATTCTAGAGATCTTATGCATTCTCATTATTTCAAATATCACCCTTGTTCTGAGAATTTGTTTCTCCAGCTCATACAATTTGTCTAAACTTTAAGATTATGCTTCCAACTCCCTAGTTGACATTTTCTTTTTAGAGATATTCTAAATGCATGTTTAAAACTAAGATGTGTGTAGTTTTATTCGATCATTAAGTATCCTTAGAATTTTACAAAGGGAGCAAATGAAATATACATGAGAAGAGAGTCATACAAGAGGATGATAAAGCATGAGCCAGGACAGGAAAAAAAGTGACAGGATATTTGTGATTAGGTGAGAATCTTACTCTTCAGCAGGAAAAAATCATACATTTTATTTCTCAATGTGGTAGAAGAAAAGAATAAGAATTTCTCCATTGAGGAGATCACATTAGACATGATACCAGAAAAGCTAAATATTTCAACATACTGCCTTTAATTATTTTAAAAGAGCAAGTTCTCCCAAAAATCTAATTGATAAATTACCGTCTGGAATCCTCTCAGAATTCCAGATGGATTCCTCAGTCTTTAATAGCAGAAGAAAAGAGAAAACGTGGCTCGTCAGAGGATTTTAGGATCGTGTTCAAGTTCCATGCTTAGTGAGGTCTCAGTCACAGAATGAGCTTCTACCAGCACCAACTGCATATTCCTCATTCTATTCAGGTGGTCTAGTGTCATCATTGCAGGCTTACCTTCATCCAGCTCTTTCTCACCGAGAGAGGGCCTAAAAGTCAGCATGATACATTTTTTTTTTTTTAGTACTGGGGATTGAACCCAGGGCCTTTATACCAAGCCACATCTCCAGCCTTCTTTTTTATTTTTATTTTTATTTTCTGTTGTTTTATTTTTAGGCAGCATCTCATTAAGCTGCTAATTTGTGTATGTTGGGCTCAAACTTATGATCCTCCTGTCTCAGCCTCCTGTGCTGGGATCACAGACTCAGGCCACCACACTGGGCTAGCAAGATGATTTTATGTCTCTTTTTGCTCCTAATCTTTATTGCCTGTGCATTTCAAGAACAAGCATGGAGGAATAAATAAATAAATAAATAAAAAGACAATTTTCAAACACAGACTAAAAATCCCAAAAGGTAAGCTATAACCATCTGGAGTACAACAAGCACATCATATTTTCTTTCTTTAGTAAGACACTTCTGAGCTTTATGGAAGTCATCCTGGTAGGCAAAGTCCTACTAGCTGTTTGTAATTCCTTAAAAATAAAAAAAAAATAATAATAAAACTGCAGTGTTTCTTTAATGTCACAGTCTGAATTATAAGCAGAGAGTTGGCACATCTCTCATTTCAGTCATTCTAATTACAATTGCCTTGTCACTGAGATGCCAACCTGAGGGAGAGCAAATCAGGTAGTGAATCCCCAGGGGCCGCTTAGTAACGGGAAGGCTGTCTCCAGTGGAATCAATGTGACAATTTCTTCTCTCCCTCTTCAAAGTTGAGAGTCCCTCTGGACAAATTCACATTTGATTATTTTCACTAGGCTATCTGAATTCAACTGCTTGATTAGCATCTCGTTCACCTAAGAAATTAGACTAAAGTCTGTGACCATTAAAAGGAACCAGCGGATGTGCACGGGTGCGTGTTCATGCATGCAGCACACCTGTGAAAAACCATCTTGTTGTCAGAGCACCAGAGCTGGTATCGAGGCTTCCCTCTAATGGTACCTGTGTGTGTGTGTGTGTGTGTGTGTGTGTGTGTGTGTGTGTGTATCTAGTGCATTTGTGTTGATGTTTGTGTTGTTAGGAAGCAATCATTTCAAAAATCTTTCAGTCCAGAAATAGGAAATCAAAAGACTGAAAACTATAGGCAAAGGTGTGGTCACTGGCCCATAGTGCTTGATTTTCCTTTCTGCAACATTAACGCGGCTGTGCGTAGAGATAAGACCACTGTGCCTATTGCTACTAAGACGTTTATTATTAATCTGTATTCTCTGGGATAAAACACATTTCCGTAGAATAATGCAATTAACTTTAGTGGAGAATAATTAGAACATATACTTTTTATGCCAAATTCATGATTTATATATTAAAACAAAATATTCCAAGGAAATTACCAAGATATTCTCCCCTCAGTCTATCCCGAACTGATGCTTTTCTGATCAGTGACCTAGGGTATAGGCTAAAACAAAATACACAAGGGGCTGGAATTTTGCCCTCTAAATCTCTCATCCTACTTCTCGATGTTTCTCTTCAATATTCTAACACAAATAATCTCAAACTGCAGTGAACATAAACAAGCAGATATCTAGGAATCTAGAGTAAACATTGTGCTTCACTACGAGTGGAATGTAGCTTAGAAATCTGCATTTTAGCAATCTTTAGGGGCGACCATATTGGAAATACTACTATAATTATTCTCTCAATTCCAAACTTCATTTATGGCAACATTTGCATTGTAAAATTGAATTTTAGCTCAGGTAGAGTACACAATTACTCATGGTGTAGTCAGCTCCTCTTCAGTATTTTCCTAATAAAAACTCGATATTGACATATTCTCTGTGCCATGTATCACTCTACATAAAAAGTGTTTAATAAATATTTGCTTATATGTATTGATTTAATGCACAAATCATCTTTAAGAGCCTTTCTTCCTAGCAGCAAAAGTTTCATTTGCCAACACATGGACCATATCATTTAGAATTCTAACTTATTTTAGAAGAGTATTACTCTCTTCAAGGAGATTGGCTATGGATGACTAGCTCTCCCATAGGACAGCAGATTTCTCGGCTCTGGCTCCAGCTCAGATGAGGTGAAATGATTCAGTGTTGTTTCTGTCCAATGCATCGTTGATGGTCCAGCTCCTCCACTCATGGCTACCTGAGCTGCTCAAGCTGAAAAAATACACCTTTTCCTAGGACTAGAAGGTCAACCAACAAGAACAGAGTTATATCAGCAAGTACAGAGATTAAATACCATAGTTTTGGAACTTCACACCAAAAAATAGGTTCATATTCTCCTTCATGCTTGGAGGAGAGCAGGAAATTGAATTATCAGCCATTCGTGTGACAGTTCTGTACCCAGGGACTTGTTGCTATAGGAATTTTAGAGCAGGCAGTTTTTGACTTTACCCTCAGATTGCTTGCAGTTTAGTAAGGGAGACAGATGATCAGTGTGAATAATTAAAATAAGAATGAGATTTTAACACAATAACAGAAGAGATGTCACATGAAGCTCAGTACATTGTTATTTGCCAAATAAGTAAATGTGCTATAACCATTTAGGGAAGAGAGAAATGATCTTTAGTTGTGGTCAGAAAAAAAACCCAAAGTGAAGATGAATATGCCTCATGCGGAACAAACAAGTTTAAATAAAAGGATTTTTCAACTGAGAAGAGCTGACTCCAGGAAGAAATGTGGAAGAGGCAAAACTGAGCATCTTTCTTCCTTTCTTATCCCTATCGCACTTCCAAACTCCTTAAAAATGTTGCTAGCTAACGTGTCACATTCTACCTGTGCTCTTTGATGAGAGATACCCCCATCACTAAAATTTCTTGAGTCATATGTTCATATTAATTCTTATATAATATATCATCCATGCAACCTATTTTGTTCTTGACTGCTACATTGTGTAATATGCATTGTTTATGATTACACAGCCCTTTCTGCTTATTGAAAGTTCTCTCTTGTATTTTATCTTCATGAAATTAACTGGCATTAATCCACACAAAAAAAATTGAGGAACTCAAGTGACACCTGGATAGCATATCAGATACAGCCCTAGTCTAGGACAGAAAGGCTAATAGGGCTACGCTTTTCAGCTAGACCAAGCAAAACATCCCAATTAGATCAGAGAACTAAGACCCAGTGCCTACTCATTGCTTAGCAGGAGTAGATGGGTTCTCTAGTCTAAAAAGGGTAGATTTTTTATTTTTCTAATTTCATCAAATTCCTAGATTTTCCCTGAATGATACCCGGTTACCAAAATGGTGCTCTTTAGTCTGAGTCTACCCAGAATGATGATAGCTTCCCATTGCTTATAAGGGCAGGATTGTTTCGAGCTTCCTGAAGAGATTTCTGCCTATCTCTTTGCCTCTGTTGCCTACTCTTCTAATTTCTTTGATTATTCTCTTCTTGCACTTTGCATTCTCTTGTATGAATATTTTGCACAAATTTTCCATCCTGCATATGAGGCCTTTTATGTCCTCCCTTTATCTGCCTAAAGTTATCTCTCCAGGACTACACCAAGCTCAGAGGTTTCTGAGACTATTGAATCCTCTCTACACCCATAGACACCCACAGAGGTAAAGCATAGACCCATAGTGTATGTGACTGAATTGGTTGCGTGCTTTTACATGTATGCGTGTGACCCCTGAAAATAAGAATCATTCATTTCCTAACCATGTGCTATTTGAAAACAGTTGACTTTTAATGATACGGGCTGGAATCAATTTGTTATTAAACCATTTAATTCAAAAACTGGATAGAGCATCCTTTCTCTTTTTATAGGTCCAAATAGGAGCTAGTGGAGGATACCAAGGAAATTCTATTTCTTAAGAGCATCAAGCCAGTTGCTTCGAAAATCCCCAAATGGGGAGGTTTACACAACAAAAGTAGTAGAATACATCATGCATGCTGTTCACTGCTTTGTGCTAAGTCTTACTGAATAAAGTGAATTGCATATATTTAGGCAATTTAGAATGTGTGTAAATGGCAAAGAGAGCACCTTTTGTAAAACTATTGTCCTTTCAGGGCTATGACGGACACTACACTTTCCTTTGAAAAGGTGCAACATATATATGAGCTTCAAAGAAAGTTCTCTGTTCATCAGATCACTATTTTCAGTGTATTTTTAATGGCACATTATACAGTTCAGTCTGCTTTAGGCCTGAGCTAGTAATACAGTGTTTAGTGGATGTCTCTGAAAAAAAGAATGTTTTCAAAGCCACCTTTTCCTTGCAGGAGCCATTCAGCCAACAGAAACGTGTTTCAACTATGAGCAGAATGTTCAAAAGACAAACTTTTAATACAAATCAATCACCACTAATATTTTCTGGAGCACTCTCTCTTTCTATGGCTCATCATATCAATAATGATGACTATGTTGTATATTTTCTCAGATTCTTAAGAGCATGAAGATATTAACAGCCATTAGGGTAGGCACAGACACAGAAATGGTACTAATGTCAAGGAAAACCAATCCTAACCAAAGAGCAAGTATCTTAAGATATCCTTAAATGTGTCACAAAATTGTGTCAAATATTAGTCACTTAAATACTAAATGCATTTATGGCATTGGCTGGAAGAGAGGATATTAAGTATGTGATAAGAAGAATGGGGAGGTATGGATATTTTCCTTGCTGAGAATTATAGCTTTAGATTCAATAAAAATAGAGGAAAAATGTAGGAAGGCAATTCCAGTCCTCACCATCTGAAGAGCAACAGATTCAACCCCACACTTGCAATTTCATAGAGAGGGAAGTTTTCCAGTGTGCAGGGAATTCATATAAACTGAACTTTAATTTAGACCTAGAAAATAGACCTGGGGTGGGAATGGTTCCTTGATAATGGCAGAAACTACTGAAAATGTGTTAAAATAATTTATAGGGTCCAGTTGTACTTGATCAAATGATTAACGGCATTCCATCTGCTTTCTAAATATTCCCACCTTCTACTGATTCCTCTGAAATTTTGCCATTTCAGTCAAGCTGAAATTTATTAGCACCCACTTACTATAATTTACATGCAGAATGATTTGCATGCCTCTTTCCTAAGCTATTTGCATGCCTTTATTAAGAATGCAGCTTATTTGGGGGCACATTTGATTTATAAGCATTTGACGTCTGCCTTTCTACTCTCTTTCATTTTTTTCTGTTGATTTATGAAAGGACAGAGTTATGTTCCTGGGGCTCATTCATTCCCCTGCAAATTTTTTTTTTAACTGAAATCTTCCCATTTGGTTAAAAACTTACAACAAATTAGATTCAATGTCCTTTTCTTGGCTACAACAAAAGCAGTAGATGGAATCAGGTCTTCTCTTTGGTAAACTCTGAGTTTACCAAATACTGATACTCAATGGTTGTGGCCTCACCATTCAATGCCTATGTTATCTACCTGCTTCCTGTTATCAAATTACACAGACATCACATCTTCTTGCCCACATGAAGTGTTCCCTCTCTTTTGTCTCTTTTTTCTTTTTCCCACCTTCAGAGGATCATTACTCATTGGCCTGTACTTAACTATCACAGGAAAATGGGTAAAAAAATTATGCCATCAGAAGGAGAACCATGCCTGCCTCCAGGAGACAGCTGGGATTTGATTTTTTGTTTTTGTTTTAGTTTTTTTTTTTTTTTTTTTTTTTTTTGGCACAAGGAATCGAACTCATGGACAGCCAGGATTTGAAATGGGACACTTAGAGAAACAATGCCTTAATTATAACTTCATAATTTATAGTGAACTGTTCACATACATTATGTAATTTGATTCGTAAAACATTCTTCAAGTTAATTATCCTACCTATTTCAGTTTTACATGTGGGAAAATGATGGCAAAGGAAACAGAGGTAATTTAGGGGAAGGCCATGGTTAACAGGGTGCCCAAAGCCTTGTCACCTATCCCTGAGTCCCAGATGCACCCCACCCTGCACTGGCTCCTTAGTGCTAGGAATGATCTTTTATATCGAAGCTTTGATTCTTGGAACAGGCTCTCAGTGCTTCTGAGCTGTAAACCTTTCTTCTATATTTCAAATCAAATTACCTAGGTAGCTTCTTACTCTGCCAAAAAGTGAGGAAGAACAGGGAAAACCACATTAAGAAAAGGTTGGATGAAACTGCAGGAGAATCTTTAATTTAGGAGGAGATCTCAGGAGGCTTCATGCCCACATCAAACAGTCCACAGCAGGTCATTCTCTTCAGCTTCTCCAATCAGCCTATTTCCATTTTTAGTCTATCCCTGTTCAGTGACCTTGTCCTGTGGCACAGCCAGACAATATTATAGGAGAAACTGGAACAGTGCGAGCCTAATTATACAATTACATATTCATTTACCCCCTGGAGAGTGTAAGACTTTTCTAGGCACCAAACAAGAAGTAACCGGGTTGGCTGGAAGCTCATTTGGAAAGATTGTTTCACCTCAACTTGGTGAAGCTGATCTATACATGGACGTACAATTATCAGCTGAACAGCATTGGTGGGCATGGAGAGAAAAATAAATTACCGCATACATGTAAAATTCATAAAAATGTAACCTGCATTAGAAATTTACCATCAAATCTGTATAATTTGGCGAGCTCCATTTTATCAGAGTAAGTGATAAAACTGGAATATGTCCAGATATTTTCTTATTTGAACAAGTCATCTTTAGGACTAAATTCTATTTTTACCTTGTGCTCCTTTTTCTTTTTTATGATATTAATGGATAGAAATAGTATGAAAAAGTAGCAAATAAAAAGAGAGAGAGAGAGAATAGATTCCTAAATTGTCTTTCTTGATAGTACCATGTTTTAGCCCATTTTCTGCTGCTGTGATATCAAACTACAGACTGGGTAAATCATGCACAGTAGAAGTTTATTTGGCTCATGTGCTGGACACTTGGAAGTTCAAGATTGAGGGGACGCAGGATGACTGCCTTCTTGCTTCATCAAAAGCTGTTAGAGGCCATAACAGGGCAAAAGAGCGAATGTGAGACGGAAGAGAGCACCTGCAAGAGAGAACTGGCTTTTCCTCCAGAGCCACTCCGGAGACATCGAGCCTCGACAGAGACATCAACGCACTTGTGAGGTTCGTGACTTCATCACTGCTGAAAAGTCACGATTAAATGGCAATCTAGTTCGGGAGGAACTGCACACCATAGCATACAGCATGTACTGCTCTCTGTAATGTGGCTTAGTATACATTTCTGTAAATGTCTAAATAGTAAATATTTTAGGCTTTCAAGATACAAACTCCATTTCAATTCTCTATTCAATTTTCCTGATGTAACTAAAGGCAGCCATAGAAAATGTGTGCATGAACAGGTCTGGCTGTATTTCAATAAAATTATGTTATAAAGTGGCTCTAGGCCGGATGTGACCTACAGCTGTGTTTTGGTAATCTCTTTTCTGGGCTCCACAAGGTATTGAAAGGCCTGGTAATAAGGAAGGACAGGCTATTTTTTTTTTCTTTTTCATTTTTACCATTTTCAAAATTATTATAATAAATTAATTAAGGGAGCTTAATGAGCTTAGTGTATTTCATAGTAAGCTTGAAACTTACTTACTTAAGTGTAAAAATGCCTCATCGGAACAATGCTGAAAAAAACACAACATTTTCCTGAGTGAATATCAAATGTCTTTAAAAAATTCAAGGACCTCCCCCATTTTTAAACATCTGGTATCATTTCCATTAATAAACAGTTGAGCTCCACGATGCATTTCTGTGATTACAAACAGAAACCTCCACATCTACAGAAGTCACTTTCTTGTTGTACCCAGGATGCACATGACTTTCGCTCATGTCACATGTCTGTCCTTCAGCAATCTGGCATTTGTATTGTAAATCATTTTTCCCCTGACAGGAGGGGAGACTTTGCAAAGGGTAGTCACACTATCAATTGCATCGCACGGAAATAACAGTGGGCATCTATGAGATTTTGGAAAAATATATACTTGTCACAGTTGTTCTAGTGCTGGTTGGAACGTTTTGTATCAGTTGACCCACACAAGTATCCAAACCATAATTTCTATCTCATGCAGTATTCAAATCTACTTGGCCAATGTGCCCTGTCCTTGAGAGAGCTTGAGTCTCCAATTAATCTTGACATTGTCTATACCTTACAATTAGATAAAGACAAAAAATTTAAAATGACTCATCCCAAAAAGACACAGTTGTCACTTTTATTGCAGACTACTTACCACGCTGTTCAGTCAAGTGGGGCGTCTGCAGGGCAGATTGCCTTTGTGAGGACAACACAACCCTTATTAGCAGAATTAAGAGAAATAGTTTGAGACAAGAAGGAACACATGAACTAAAACCTTGCAGTAAAAAATATAACCAGAACAGGTGCTTCCTCATGGGCACTTTGCAAAAACAAGAACTATTTGGAAATGCTCATTACACTCCCTCAATTTCTCTACCCTCATTCCTTAATAATTAAAGAATCAAATACATGGTGATGATAACAGAACCCCATGCCTAAGTGACCGTCCCCATCTGCTCCTCATTCCCCACCTGAAGCTATCATCTCCATTTTAGGCTGTCGCCTGGGACAGCTGGAAAGCTGAGAGCAAGCTCATAAATACAAGGTTTCGAAATGCAGCCAGACGGATGCAAAAACTGTAATGGACTGGAGGGGTTCTAACTCCTGGGGTATTGGCTTCACTTCTCTTTGTGACAATGTGTTTTCATGTTTTCGCTCCTACTGCTTCTTCAAAAGTCTGCGGTATGGTTTCCTCATTGTCAGATTTCTTCTAGTAGCAATAAACTCCTTGAGCCTAAACAATGGGACAAGCTTTAGGTCTCTTACCTATTTTATCATGTTGGTAGAAAATACATATATTTCCTAAATATATACAGCATAGAATTTTCCGTTTATATGATGAATGCTAAGATCAAATTGCTAGCTTAAAAATCCCACAATGTTTACTAATATAGGAAAATGGGGAAAGCAAAAATGCAATGTATATTTTTGAGCCTTATAGCAAGGAATTACAGAAGAGACTAGATGTGGCAGATATGCAGAGGGGATGTCCTAACATAAAGTATAGGAGGAAAGAGGAAAGGATATGTATGAGGGAAACCACATTGTGATAAAAAGAAAATCAAGCTAATGGAAGTTATTGATACAACTAGTGGGGAAAGACAAGAAGACCGAGCAGATAATGACTCTAATTGTAAATCTCTAACCACCAAGGTGTGATGATTTGGTTAAATATTTTAAATAGTTATGAAGCTTGCTATATTCTTATGTTACGATGTTGAGAAAGATTAGCCAGAACCCATATTTGAAGATCAAACGAGATTATCTGCCAGATACTCTCTGTTGCCTCCTAAGAATAATCCTATTTTTCTTCTTGCTAAAGATATCTAACCTTGTTTAATATTGCATAATCATTTACTCCTTGGCTTTTTCTCCTACCCTGTGATGAAATGTAATTAGTCTAAGTAATCATGACCATTTATTCTGCTTGGAGTTCACTCAAGGGCATATGACACAGCCATAGCTCACCAATGATATGGAAGGAGACCGCTGCTGGGAAAGCAACTTGCCCAAGGTTAATGCAGTTGTAGCTCAGTCAAAATCCAAACCCAGAAAATCTGACTCTGTCTTCTTTTGAAAATAAAAAGATAGAATGAAAGTTTTCTTTCTGACTTTAAGTATTTTCAAATTGCAATGTGAGAAAGAAAACCTTGGTGAGCTTGTTAAATGCAATTCCAAAGCCCTACATTAATTTTATTATTGTATTCATCAGGTTACAGTGATACAAGTGAATCTGAGATTACACCATATCATACAGCACTAGAGGGGATTTAGCGAATCTTAATTTGTGAACACAGTGGAGAAATGGGCAATAGCTTTCCTCTGTTGTAAACAATGGTATTGTTTAGCTGGGGAATTACATTAATTATTTATTATTTAGACTTGCAGAGGTAAGGATATGATTTTAAATGATTTATGTTTGTGAATAATAATGCTTCTCATTAATTATATAGCTATGATCTTGAAGTAATTGCTAGAGTAGTCATTGAAGATGTTAAATTCATTCATTTAGTCTTTTGGAAGAATTCTGTCCAATAGAAATCTGAAATGGTGTAAATATTCTGTTATTTGTAGTGTCTAACTTTACTAGCCTCTATTCACATATGACATTTGTGAATTAAAATATGGTAGATCTAATACTGTCTCATGTAGACTGCCTGTCCAATAAATGTAAGGTGTTCTTTTAGCAACTGAGAAGATAAACACATAATTTTATTTAATTTTTATTTATTTATAACTTAGTAAAAATTGTAGCTAGTGTCTACAGTACATAGCCTAAGACTAGTATTACATGTGCACAGAGGGACATTTTAGAAACTTGAGAAATTGTTTTCTTACTGATAAGTCTAATTTGTAGAATGGTCTATACCATTAATTTTGCTTCTCTTCAGAACCTAACATATGGTTCTAATCCTTTCTATTGTTGGGGTGAAGTGTTGGTTGTATAGCCTTGCCATTCCCTAGATACCCCATCGTTGTGAGACAATGGAATCACCAGGTCAGACACATTCAGGGAAGGTGGCCTCACAGAATACTGACAAACAGGCTGCCACAGTGCCCCCAGGACAGGAGCACCTTTGCGGAGAGAATGACTCATTCATTATTCTGAAAGATTAAGTACCAAATGCCTCATTAGAGAAACCGCAAGCTGAAAAACAGATAACAGCTGGAGAATAGGAAAAAAGTAATTTGTAGATGAGGAAGTAGTGAGGGTAGGAACTAATTGGTTCTATACTGAACAGGGCTGTCTTTCTTCCCTGATCTCTGAGGGCCATATTTCCCCTAGAAATTGTGCTCACAAGTTTCCAGAATCTTGCTGAAATAATCAGGTAGCATTTACCATTAGAATCCTAATGGAATTAGTAGAAATGACCGATTGTTCAATAAATCACACACTGGTCTCTTCCATTTGAATGAGAATTGACTGGCACATGTGATTGATTAATTTTGACAAAGCCGTATGTGTTCAAATCATATTCTTTTAGTTCATACTTTCAAATAATTCCAATTATATCCTTCTTTAAGTTCCAGCATTGAGTTCTTTCTTTCTTTTTTCCCTCGGAAAAGCATCAGGGAAATGGAGTTGGATTGATTCTCAGGTCTACCATTTATTCGTTGTGAAATGTCGGCAAAATAATTAACATTTAATAGGTTTCCTTATTTGTGAAATACTTAATTCTTCAAAATTGTAGCTCCCAGAGAACTATGGGAATTCAAGAATGGAGCCATTATGCTCAGTATAGTTTTACAAACTCAAGTATTTCCAACTTTATACATTTATAGTATTATTTGGATATATGCTGAATAATTTCATATGCCATCATGATTGAATTAATAGATACATAGATAGCCGGTAAGATGTTCTTTCCAATTATGCCTGTGAGAGTATCTGCAGGAAAGATTAGTGACTAAACAGGTAGACCAAGTATACAAGTTCAGTCTTACCAATACAAGCGGGCCATTATCCAATTAGTTGAGTTCCCAAATAAAACAAAAAGGAAAAAAAGAGCAAATGTTGCTCTCTTGTGAGCTCTTTCTCTCAGCTGGGACATAAGTGCTCTTTATTTTCCAGTGTTTGGACTTGGCCCAAGACATACACCACGTTCCAGTCCCATGCATCCACCCCACCTCCTGCTCATGGCCCTGCATATTGGGACTGAATTATGCAACCAGCTTTCCCGATTCTCCAACTTGCATGTGGCAGATCTTGGAACTCCTCAATGCACATTATCATATGAGACAATTTTATTTAATAAATCTCGCATACCTCACTGTATATAGTCCATTTATTTGGTTTCTTTTCAGAACTCTCATATACACTATCTGGCACACAAGTATAAGGCACTTTATCATTGCAGCTTTTATTCTTCCTCCCAACTAGGCTGGAACCTGCTCAAAGGCACTCATGAACTTTGACAGTGTGAGAGCTTCTCAATTGAGAGCCCAACAGAACACAACCCACTGTTTGTCTCAGTTGGAAGTTTTAATTTACTTTCCACTTTATTGCGGAAAAAACTGGTACTGGACCAAAAGGAAAACGGTCTGCATTGAGGAATTGGAAGGAAACTTGTTTATTAATGCTGGCGGGCTGGGGGACTGAGTCCAAGTCACCAACCTTGGTTTAGAGTGAAACAGAATCTTATATATACTTTTGCAAGCAGGAGGTACAAAGCTGATAGCAGATTACTACATGATTGGTTACATGAATCAAGTCATATGTTGTCAGGTAGATTTATTTTAAGCAGGTTTACTTAAAAGGAATTGTTTATCATAAGGCAGGAACATTCTAGGAGGGGAGGGGCTTGAGCAGAGCAGGTAGAGTTAACTGTGTCCTTGACTGGGCCAGTCTGTCTTGGGCCTGAAGTCCTTGAAGCAAGTTGGAAAAACTACATATATATTTCTAGGTAGGAAAACACAGACGTTACAGCTGGATGTGGTCAGGTTGACCTCGCTGGCTATCCAAAAGAAGCAGCTGGATGCAGACAGTCAAGGCAGACTGAGCTTAGCAGTCTAACTATGCATCAGGCAGCAGGAGCATATCCTGTCTCAATATAGCAACAGGCTACTAATTGATTTTTAATTTCTGTTATAAAATTTCTATAAATTTGTCATTACAACATCAGTCACAGTTGTTGGTGAAAAATGTGGAGAGTCTTGAAACTTTCAATGGAACTGGCTCATTGAAGGAGCTGGTGGATATAGAGGACAGCCAGTGTCAGATGCTGTAGTGCAGCATGGGACTCCAGTTAGAAAGTACTCAGTACTGGCAGGCAGTGGGAAAGCAGTGATCTTTTGGTCCTTTTAACTTAGGCAGCAAATCCTAAACTTCAGACACGGAAGCAGGGCCTATTCACCACTCATGAGGGAGAATGTTGTGAGAAGGGTAAATTTTCATTTGCATACACAATTCTTATCCTAACATAGTACTATGAAATGTGCCAAAGAAACTGGATCTTCAAAGTCACAGAGGCCCAACTTGAGACAAATGAACCATGACCAATTATACAGTCTGAGGATAAGAAGGAGAAGATGGATGCATGGAGGTTGTTAGTATTAGGTATTTGGAGAGGAAAAAATAAAGATCCAATTGGACTAGAGCCTTGCCCTAGGTTTAGATGAATAACTTCAGTCTAAATTCCACTAGGTTAGAGGGCAGGGGGACACAGAAGTGACTTAATTAATGTCCTTCCTCATCAGAACTGATTCCGATCTGGTGAAGGCAGAGGTAAGTAATGAAAAACATTTAGTTGATCAGTAAAACATTCAAAATAAGTCAGTGTCTGGCACCCTCAAGAAAGGCATATGGGGTCGCCTGGTTCCCACCACGTACCCTTTCACTGACCTTCCCCTATTATAAAGAGTAGCTTAGATACAGTTGGTTGTTCATACTCAGAACACTAATCAGTGTAAAAGGAGGGGGATCATGGTGTAACATGGCCGCTCAAATTGTAACCTTGGGAATAAAAGAAAAAACGGGACCAGGTCGCTAGACCATCTCACAACTCCGGTGAGGCTAATAGAGCAATAGCTGTTACTGCAGGTTTTGCACCATGAAATGTGATAGTGTATCATTGGGATCCCTAAGTCTGATTCACAGCATTTTATCCTGACCTCAATCAAATCTCTAAACAACCTGGTGTACAGATTTGAGTTTCTATCTGGTGTTATCCTCACCCTTTGGTGTGTGTAGATTCTGGTCGCTTTCATCCTTTGTCCCTACATTTCGCTCATGGCAGGAGGACTCTTTAAAAAACAAGGCTGCCTTTCCTTATCCATTTCCATTCCCAAGTGCCAAGCTTTGGTGAGTTGACTAATTATTCCAATCTAGCTGGAAGCATCACAATGTGTGGTAGTAACATCCTCCCACTCACCGTACACACCACAGACACACGCACACACACACACACACACACACTCAGGGAAAGGGATCCATTTCACTCAGGCACAAATTGGAGCACATCTGTATGCTACTCTTGAGGCAGGAAGCCCGAGGAACTCCCTGCCCAAACAGAAACCAAAACAACCCAGTGAAAATTCCCAGCAAACCTAGCTAACTGATGGTTTCCTGCCTTCTTTAAGCCTGCCTTCTGCCTCTGTAAGCCCACATTTCTGCTTTCCAACCAATCACACGATAGCCTGTATCTCGTGTGGGCCTTTCAAAAACCCTGAACCACCCCAGGTCCAGGAGCTCGGCTTCTGGATGCTAGTCCCCTGAGTCTCCTTGCTGGCGAATAAATGGTCCTTCCTGAAATTCTCAGCTCAATGTTGCTCTTTCTCCGCAGAATTCCTGCAACATTCTAACATTAACCTTTGAATATTTCTTTACAGGTTTTAAACTGGTTGAGGACGCAGATTCTTGATTCTGGAGTTTGACATCCCTTGGACAAAAGCATAGCTTTACCACTTGGGGCAGGGGCTAATTGAGCAAATTATTAAAACTTTATAAGCATTTAATTATTCTGATCTACAATGAGGAAAGTACTAGCAACCTATGTTTAACCTTCTTTAAAACTTCTCAGCTGCTTACTTATTATTATTACCATAACATTTTCCACGTTATTTCCACTTTCAGAGGCTGAATAGGACCGTTAGTTTAAACTTTTCCTTACTGCTAGTTAATTTTTCCACTTTAACATATTGCTTCATTTACCTTTATAAAGCCAAGTTGCATCATTGGAGAATGTTTCCTTGTTATCATGAAAGCACATCACCAGCATTCATAAACAAATATATTTAAGATTTTCAACTTCTATACATGATCTTCTCTATTCTATATCTTTTCAATATCCCACTACCATGATATTTCTGGTTGGAATATTTGGACAAATTGTTATTTGATCCAAACAAACAAATAAAACAAGGTTTTGGTTATTTTCCCAATGATTCCCTGAGTAATTATGACTATCTAATGAAATCATGTTTACCATTTAGGATAAGTAGTACATGAGTAGCACATTTTACAAATATTTTTCCTTTAGATTGTTCTTCTAGTCCAGTCATATGAGTCAAATTTAATAATTTATTTATGTATAAGCAAATAGAAACAATTTAATACTTGATTTCCTATGATAAAAAATGAAAAGAAAATTCAGGTATAATAGAAAAGTCTGATCTTAACTGGCTTATTTTCTACTTGTCACTGGATTCCAAGAGGTTACATAATATTGTTACAAATGTTCTCACATGGGTGTAGAAATATGAAAATTCTATTTTGAAGGTGACTTGGGACTCCATGTTACAATCCATAATCTGGAGTTTACTACCTACTTTACAATCCATCAACTCCCTCTTTCTACCCTCCAAAGGAGAAAAAGCTAATGTAATATGTGAGAAGACATGTATCTGGAGATAAACTTGTATCTTTTTTTTCTTTTTTATGTGGGTACCAGGAGTCGAACTCAGGACCTTGCACTTGCCAGGCAGGCGCCTATGCTGCTGAGCTGTCTCAATGGCCCTAACTTTGTATCTTTTAGACTATCCACATCCATGGAGTAAATATTGACTAACATAGAATGAAATTTGCAAATCTATATTTTAATAGTATTTCCCTCTGATTTTCTTGTTTGTTATTTACCCTTATGTTGTTTTACTTCTGCTTTGATCTTTTGTTTTCCTTCCACTAAAACATATCCCTCAATAATCTCTATCCATTCATTCATTTTTATAGTTTTTTGTTGAAAAACTATAAAAATCCACAAAATATACTCTTTACCAATGTGTGCCAACTGCTATTTTATCTGTAAATTAACACTGGATTTATTCACAAAGCAAATTTGACCTAATAATGATATTTTGGTAGTTAATGTGGAATAACAGTAAAAGCCTAACTCAAATATTACAGTGGTATAGTTAAGACTGAGACACTCCTAAAATTAAATCCTCTGTCTTTGGAAACGAAGAACTGGGGGATGAAGATTGAGCTTTCCAGCAAATCATCCACCCTTGAGAGCATATGTGCCTCTAATCAGCCAAGTGTTTGGCCTCTCAGGATGATGTCTATAAATATTGGCACTTCCAGGGGGTCAAGATTCAGCGGAGCATTTTTCTCAAAGTCCACTGGTTTGGAACATGACTTCATCCTTTCCCTTTTTTTTCTTCACTTGCTCCCCCTGGCCATTGGTTCCCAGTTCTCTGCACAGTGCTTTCATCCTCGCCTTCCATTTCATTTTACTATCTGTGGATTCTGTTGGATTCTCCATCTGCCCCTCAGTCTTGACATACTTTTGTCTGTCTTAAGGGTGCTTGAGTTTGTCTAACATGTGTGGATACCCTGAAAACAGATAACCGAGATGACAGTTCTCCCAATGCACACTGAGACTCCTCTATCCACCGTGCCTCTAGTGAACTTTACAAAACTTTGGACAAAACTGAGTTATTTTCAACAGAAGAAAAAAAAATACTAATAATGAGCCACACAATAAACTAGGTAGTGTAATGTGATCCTTTTGCTTGAATGTTAGAATTCCAATTTTATTATTTTTCTTGTTAGTTGACTTAGCTGGCTGTTTATTCAATGCTGCATTCAATGCATCACTGAAATGCACTTCATACTTTTTGAATGTTAAACATTTCTGTGAATTACTTACAATTCCATCTTGTTTACTCAGGCTGAAGTTAAAGAAAAGAAACATGAAGCACATTTCAAAAAATGTGGTAAAATTATAATAGCAGAATAGCAATAGCCTCAACCACCCATATAATGATACTCCAGCTCCCCGAAAATGTGGCATAACACATGTGTCAGTGTCAACCCAAGGCTGAGATCTAATTAGGGTGCATTCAGCTGGTCTGATTATGTGTTTCTTGTTTGGTGACAAATCCATTCATTTTGCAACAACATTTCTGTGAGCGTCCAACAATTTGTTTCTGAGCCTGAAGCAGATTTTAAAAATATATAATTCTATGGGGTGATGAATAAGAGTGTTCCTCAGTAAATAACTGTTGACATATCCTCTGCTCCTCAGCTCTTTAGATGAAATTGCCAAGCCTGTATAATGAATCAGTGAATTCAATCAATTAATACTTTTGGATGCTAATTTGGCTTGTTTACTTTACTGAAGACAATTGATTAGTGGAACATCTAGCTGATTTGATTTAACTGAGTACATCAGTTATGTGTATAGGCGGCTTCTGATTTTCAAAGACTAAACACATCAGGGAAACAGTTTTGAATAGGCAAAGTACATTGGATGCTTAATCTGGGTTTTGTTCACAAATTATTTGGTGACCCAAGCAAAGCAACTTGACATTTAGGCATAAGTTCTGGCCTTGTTGGATGTCCTTATAATCAGATATATGGAAGAGAAAAAAAAAAAAAAAAGAACATTGTTTTAGCAGTTCCTATCAGGATTTTTGTTAGGAAACTATTTAAAAGAAAATATTTTGATGAGACTTGGGACCAAAAGCATGTATAAGACCTGTATGTCCCTAAAATCAAAAGTATTCTTTTCATGTGGAAAAGAGAAAAAAAAGAAATAGAAAGAAATCCAGTTTTGCCACTTAGATACTGGGGAAAATAGGAGGCAGACAACAGATAATATATAAAGGAATATGTCATTGCTGTTGGAGTAGACAAACTTTTACAAAGGCACATGATTTAATTTTAAAGTGTTTGCCTTGCTCTGAAATATATTTCCCTCCTTTACTCTTTCACTCTCCCTAGAAAACATACTCCAGGAAAGATTAAAGTGTCAAATCCCAGTTTAGCAATGAGGGTAAGATATTTTTCATATGAGAACACTCAATGCAGAAGCAGTTTCCTGAAGCTCATGGTGGTCCTGAAGAAACAGTAATCCCAGAAAATTCACTAATACTTTAATTAAGCATTGATCGTCAATTGGCTATGTGGGATTTACATATGGCAGGTGCTATTCTGACACTATATTAAGTCATTTAGAAGTTCTTACAAGTCTGAAGTGTGATCAACAAATACATCGAATACTTAAAGTTAAAACATTATTACAATAATGGGCACATTGCCATTAACCCTCCTAAAAATACTCTTCTTCACTTTGAACACACTTATTCCCTTATTCTTGCTACTTTCTGAAGCAGTTTTGGAAGTCCTATTTTGTGGCATTAGTTATAGTCTTATGACTGGCTCCACATCCTAAGTAGATTCCAGACTTTTATCTCTTATGTTCTTTTTGGCTTTGAGGAAGATCCAGAAGGTGCACAAGGCCAGATGCAGTGAATAAGGTGGAACAGGACACCTGGCCTGGGAGCCTGACTTGGGAGGCCTTGCTTTCTTGTTTTCTTTTGGTGTAACTGTCTATACATTATCTAGCTGCATTTAAATTGATATTTTTGCTGACATATCTAACCTATTAATTGGATTTGTAGCATTTTTCTGTCTTCCCCAGTGCTAAAAACACTTTGTTATTTAATATTGCTTAGTATTTTCATTGCTGCGAGGTTTCCTCCTTTTTCCAAGTCATTAACAAAGGGTTTAAGTGAAGTCAGCTCTCTTAACAGCTGATGATCCCCCCTTCTCCGAGTTTACCATGATCCAAACAGGTGATGTAACTATATTCTGTCCCCAGTCTGCTTGGTGTATATCATGAAAATACTTTTTTTTTTTTTTCCATGGTGAACCCGATGTTTTTCCCTGGCTCACATGAATCAAAACTAAAATTAGAACTCATGGAAAAATATCAAGGGAAGAAAACCACCAGTTAAAATGACATGGTACAATGTGTCTTGTTGTGATGTTCAGAGAAGTCAGAAACCAATCAGACTGATGTAGTTTTTGTCTCAGACACAGCTGGTAACGTGCAGTCTGGAGCAGTCACTTTCTATAGGCTGGGAAAATGCATCAATGGATAGACAGACACGTTTATTATTCCCGATAAGTGCTTGGAGTCTGACAATTCTTCTTAGTTTAATGTATGAATTTCATTTCATAACAGCAATAAGATACTCCAGGCTGTGCATTTGTTAGGGATTATTGCACTTCTTGGGTGGTTTAAGTCATTTTGCCTTTAGTCTTATGCCATATAACATGACCCAAGGCACCTTATAAATAGCAGAGCGATGCGCTGCCTGTCATGTGTTATAGCTTGAATAGCCTTGTAAAGGGACATGGATTATAGAGGTATGATAATAACTATAAAACAGGAGTAGTAATTTAAGTGCCTGTGTTGGATAATCTGTATGATTAGTATTTTTTTTATTTTAGTCTTTTGTGTTTCATTCTACTTAGAATTCTCATTTACTGAAATCACTGCTCAACAATATGATGTGCTAATGAGGTGGAAGGTAATTCAAGATTTAATTTAATATTTCAGACATTCTCATTGTTGTGTTTACCAATTAGCTGTCAGAGGTTAGGGTGGAATTAGCTGACTCACACAGTGGCAGCAGCCTTGTTGGCTTAGAGATCACAGGTGACCATCATAAGTTATAGCAAATCTTCTAAGAATTGAATTTTTAAATGGCATGAGGACTAATAGAACAAAAAGAACATTTTACGGTGCCAATACAGCTGGAGGAGCCACTGAGCGATTCTTATGTTTAAAGCTAAAGTTATAAATCTATGATGTATAACATTAGGGCCAATAGGAATTTGACACACATTTTATCTTGTCAAATTTTTCTTCTGTTTTGTGGTTTCATCCAGATATTTTGACATAATAAATTCCAAATGTAACTTTGTCTTGTTTGTTCTCAGTCATTGCTTATGAGAGGAATGATGAGGATGATTTTAATTGTCAGAAGAACAGCAAGAGTTGACAGGGGGAAAAATGAATATATAGGTGGTATCAGGTCTCTAAGTTTGTAATATTTTTACAGTAACTGATTTGCACAAAATAAGTTCAGCATGTAACATTTTCTCCATTAATTCAATGGAAAAACTATTAGAGTACGTAGAGGGTAAACAATAGTTGTATATTATTACCATTTTCTTGTAGTATTATAGACATAATATGTCAAAGTTAAGGGTGATAACACACTGCCAGATACCTCTGATGCCCAGTCTCCCAATGGTATACCATTGTCTCTCCATTTTAGACCAGGAATTCATTTTCAGACTGTATTAGCTTTTTGGTGCCATGACCAAAATACCTGATATGTACAACTTAAAGGATAAAAGGTATGTTTTGGCTAATGGTTTCCAGGTTTTAGTCCATGGCTGATTCCAACACAGAAACATCATGGCTGAAGGCCATAGCAAAGTAAAGCTGGTTACTACATGGCAGCAAGGAAACAGAACTAGCACAAGAGCCCAACAAGAAGGGGACAGAAACCAGATACAGTCCTGATATTCATGCCCCACGATCCACCTTGATATGTCCAAAAGTGTGCTTTGCTATTCTCCTAGACCTGTGTCAAGACAATCAAGTTGACTTTCAAGATCAACCATGACAAACATCTTTTCATCTTCTAAATTGTATGATTATGTTGTAAAATTACTCAATCATAAAATTGATTACAAGCTTGCCAAAGCAAATTTTTACCCATGTAGGAATTCTTACTCTAGAATTTTCGATGAATGGTTATATTTTCATGTAATGGGTTTTGACTTTAGGATAGCTACTTTTAGAATTTTCTCAAGGCACATCAAAATATACCTTTTTATAATCCTTTGACATAACTGAATGTCTGGCCTTTTAAGCCAACATGAAAAAAATACCATTCACCCTCTGATTCTAAATTTCTATGAAGCGTAACACTCAATATTGCATTTTTTCAGCCACTTTTAATCCTGAACAGGAGGTTCTATAAAGCATATTGCTAATTGTAGCCAGTATGCTTAATGATGAAATTCTGTAGTGACTGCAGAATTTTCTGAAAACCAGTTTATAGATTAAATTCTGCCATGCTTCATTCAATGAAAGGCAAAGAAAGACTGATAACATTGACAATGGTCTCCATTTAAATTCATGTAATAGATCTAATATGGCACTTTGTAAGATTTTGCAGAGCTGTTCATTTTATCTTATCAGGATAGGAGCAGTTACTTTTTAACAAAAAATAGGATTGAAAGAATATAATAGAAAAGAACAAGTGCTTGGTATTAATTTTTATATTTCACCCTAATGATATATAGACCACAATGCATATTATTTGTTTAAAATTATATTTTTCTGTTTCTTTTATTGCATATTGCAACTACAAGCCTACTGAGGGTTAAAACTAGTCATAGTCTCATTAGCAACTATAATATATCCGCCAAGATAAAAGCCATTCATCAACACCAGGTAAAATTAGTGATTGGTTAAGTAAGTCTCGTTTTCTAGAATCCTTTGTCTTCATTTTAAATGCTTCTTACATTCTCCCCTTGTTTTCTCTCATCAAAATTTTTGTAGCTCATCATATCTCACAGCGATTGTTTCTGTCTATTTTTTGTTTGGTCATAATCAGTGATCAGATCATTGTTACCTATTACTTATACGTTGCACGTACCATTAACTTCATTGTCACATTGAGCTACTTTTAATATTTTAACATGATTTTTTAATGTTTTACCTGTCATTTTAACCAATGGAATATGACCCTACTAATAGTAGGATTGCTTTTCTATGCCCTTGAATTTTTCATTTTCTTAGTAACTTATATTGAACTAGACATAAAACAAAAACACAAGATATACAATTTTACCAGATAATTACATAGCTTTTTAAATTATTTCCAGCATCCAGGCCACCTGGAACTTACTGAGGAGTAGTAAGTGTTCAGAAAATTGTGGGTCACATACAGCATCTCCTGTGTTTAAAACTGAGTATCAGTGAGCTGTGAGGAATATGCTTCATCATTAAAGTCTCCCTTCGGTAACTGCACAATGACAGCCAAAGTTGTTTTATTTTTTTCCCCCACATATATATTTGAATGCTTAGAAAAGATAAGCAAGCCTGAAGAAGAAGATGTGTTAGAAGTGTGAAATGGATTAACATCAAAGTCCCCTCGGAAAAATCTGAAACATGAAATGCAGGCTCCTGACTGACAAGAGCTATTCAGAGAGCATTCAAAGCCCCACAGTGCATTTCGGGCTGTGTCTCTTCCTGAGCTGTGAGGGGCCTGGTGTGGCAGGTAAAGATGCTGGGAGGAAAAACCCTCTCTGAACTTTGGAGAATGTAGACTCTGAGTGTGCTGATGTGCAGGAGATGGGAAAGGCAAAGCATTTCTTTGTAAACCATGAAAAGACACAGTCTGTTTCATATACAGACAGAGAAACAAGCCACTGAAGTGTGTGATCTGAAAGGTAGTGAGAAGAATCCTTTGCATAAAATCCTGCTTCCCATCACAATGACTCAAATGTGCGGTATTTATAACTATTTCCTCTAGCTTGGGGGCCTGAAACAGTAAGTACCCAACATCCCCTGTTGCTTTGCCATGACCCTGTAGATTATTAAAAATAATTCACAACTGATTAGTCATTTCTTTAGTTAAAAAAAGCTACAAACTAGAAACTACATTATTTTTCTAAATAGTTTCAAACATGTAATTTTTAAAATTGTAATATTTTTGGAAACAGTGTGTTTTGTTTTAAACATTTACTCCAGATCATTTTCCAAAACTGAAAGGCAAATTCAGTGATAGCTCAGATATGAATACCCTGAGCGTAATTCCATTAGAACAAAGAAAACAGGACAAGAAGTGGGAGCTAAGCTTTTGGAACTAGAGTAGGTTAAGTGAAGGTTCTGGGTCATTCATTACTGCAGATCTTAAACCTACAGTGTCATCTTACTTCTTACTCATGGTTTAAATCATAATGCCAAGATTTTTAGACTGTGACTGAAAAGTAATAGATATTTGATTCTTCTCTCCAAAGCCTCAGCAATACATCATAAAACAAAATAGACCCTTAACCCTGGTGTCCCTATTGGGATATATTCAAATCTGTGATAAGATCTCATTTATGAAGGTGGATTTGATCTTTATGAGAAGTCAAAAGATGCCAGAATCAAACCTGCCAAATAAGATGATTCTACTTTTCATAAACAAACTGCAGAAATCATTTGTATTCTCTTAGAAATGTTAGAAGATAATGGAAAATATCTTTCCTACATCTAACCAAGAATTATAGGAAAATAAATCATTTCTTAACATAATTGACATCCATTAAAAAAAAAGAGTTTGTTTTTAAAATTTGTATACATAATTTAAAATATTAAACAATTAACCAAGACAACAAATATTTATGTGGAGTATATGATGTCCTAGGCAAAGTTGTGGGAACACAAGAGAAAATAAAGACGTTTTAATCATGATTGATGAAACACACAATCTGTAATTATTTATCTAAATCAACCATGTAGCATTTGTCATATTCTGCTTTTTTATTGTTGTATACATATTTCCTTTCTATATGACCTTCCTCTCTCCAAAGTTTTAATTACATTGAGATAAACATTGTGTGGCAGTTAATGGTCTGCCAAGTCAGATACATATGGGCTCAAATCCTAGCTGTTTCTTTCCATTTCGTATTGTTGACAATTTCAGCATTGCAATGTCTTCACTATTGCTAATCTCTCTGATATTTATTTTTACCAATTGTATAATGTGAAAAGAAAAAGATAGTTTCATAGATATTATAAATTAAAGTGAGATAATACATATGATGAACTTACTACACTATTTGGACAGTTATGCTCAAAGGCATTATGGGTAGCCACTATTTCTTTTCTCTCCACTCAGTCCAAAGACAGGCCTGTGCAATAATGTGGCTGATACATAATACAGGTACCTTGATTAATTTTGAAAACTTGATTGCTAAAATTTTTGGATACATTATACAAGAATAAAAACTACCTGAAAATTTAAAAAATAAAGACTATTCCCATATGTGGAGGTCAATGTGATACAATTTGGGATTTGTAAGAAGTAGAGGTCTCTACTTTCACGGCTTTGTATTTTTTGCTGGAAGTTTCATGATACATAGATTTTGAAGATATGCATTTCTTTCATGACAGTCCATTTTTCAAATGTAGATATCAATGAGATTGTAGCATATTAATTTATTAACTTTTTCTATAACTTAATTTATCCCATTAATTATCTAAATAAAAAATTACTCATAAATCCCTTAGGTACAGGAATTATCTTATTCATCTTTGTATTCGTGGTACACAGAATAGTAATTAGCTGGCATGGGATAGTTTATTATGTAGAACTTATGTAAATCTGTGTATAGATAAGCAGACTATTACTTCACAAGCGTGCCTGGGATTGTGAAGTTGCAGGCTTGCGTTGATGGTGGGTATAGGTTGGGAGAGATTACTGAACTTTTAATAGAGTCAAAATTGCAGACAAGGAACAAATACTGAAAAATACTTTTCTACCTCACAATTTCCTAATTCTCCCTGTTGTTGTGACATCAAACACCCATTTAGCGTGATTGTTGCTGATGTCTCTCATTCTGCAGGACAAACTTGGGTTTACTCATCGTGAGGGTAAGAAAAGAATTCCTCTCCTGGCCCGGAGCAGACCAGTTTCTTTCCACAGGAGACATCACTGTGCCTTGGAGAAACTGCCCAGAGGCTCAGCTGCTCATTTCCTCCAAGGGGAAGCAACAGAAACAAACAGAACTATAGAACACAAGAAACCAAACATGATGAGTTATAACCTAACCGTAGATATTATCTGTAGATCAAACCTAAGGCTATAGAAGATACTTAGTCTTAAATTAGTATGTAGATCTTTGGAAGAAAAAAATCTGAACAGTATAGGTAATTATTTCTTAGTGAAAAATGTTTTTTTGTGACAACACTACAATCAAAACATTCCTTTTTTTTTTTTTTTTTTTACTAAAGTTGGATGCCTACTTGAGGCTACCATGTGGAGTTTACCTTGAATCTTTTAAATTGTTCATGAATTTCTCACCAACGCTCTTTGTGTGGGAAGTCATCTTTTTTTTGGGGGGGGTACCGGGGGTCGACCTCAGGACCTCGCGCGCCAGCAGGCGCCCATGCTGCTGAGTGATATCACCGGCCCTTTTTTCTTATGTGGGTTCCAGGAATTGAACTCGGGCCCTCAACGCTTGCCAGGCAGGTGCTTACGCTGCTGAGCCATCTCACCGGCCCCGGAAATCATCTTTTGAAGAAACTAAAGCTAGATTTTACAAACACCATGCTATATGGACATGACTGGAGTAGGCTAGGTAGTGAGGTAAATTTTCTTGTATCAAAGTATGGAAAAAGGAATATGGAGATGGGACAAAGAGACCAATGACGACCTTTAAGTATTTAAATTATTATAATTTTATACTTTACAAAATTTACATAGCAGAGAATTACCACTGATACTTGAGTAAAGAAAATCAGAAAAATTGATCTCTTAATATTTTCTCTATTAAGGCGTATTTTTGAATTAATGAAAGCAAAAAGAAGAAAGATGTAGTACTAGAGATTAGTTGGTAATAACTTGTACCAGAAAATAATGACTAGATAGATCTACCAGAATAGAAGTCCAGAAAAAAGCAAAGGTGCCACCAAGACTCAATTAAAAAACTCAAGTAATTAATTAGGTGTCAATATCAAGCACTCTAATACACCTAATGCTCAAAATATCCCAGCTTTTAAATAGAGAAATTAATTTTGAATGATTGGAATGTTTAGCAAGAGATGGTAAGTGGGCATTTAAATAGATGTACATTGGGAACTAGAGACGTCTAATTGTCGAAAAAGGAGACAAGAACCCAGCACCCGCCCAGCTTTCAGCAGAATATCAATGTCACTTAAAACATGGGTTTCAAGGAAATTACTAAGTCATTAAAACTCGACACAGAGGAAGTTGTCATGAAGTATGAGACAAGTAATCAGTTGCTGAAACAGAAGTAGAACTAACATACTGATTTAAGGATGAGCCTAGAGGCTATGGATTGAACCTGTTTTATATGTCACATATCTTTCAAACAAGCCCCACTGTCTGCATTCAGTTCAGCAAGTAGATAGGGGTTCAAGGTATTCTAGGAAAGAATCCATGTGACTACTCAATCTTACAGAAACCTACTACAGAGAGAGGTCATTGATAGGTTCTATGTTCACAAAGCAATTATCAAGATCCTCTTGAAAACAATGACTTGTTTACTTTTAATAAAAAGTGTTTATATATATATATATATATATATATATATATATATATATATTTCCATTACACTTATGAATGACCTAAAAACAAATACAGTATGCATCTGTCAGAGGAGGAGATGGACAAAGTAAAGAGGATGCTATTCATGTGGTTCTAAAAATGTCAACTGCCAAGTATCAAGAGCACTAGACAGGACATTGTACTGCTGCAGAAAACAATAATGAAGGATGTTGATTTTCTTCTTTTATTTTCTTTGCTTAAAAAGAACTGAGGTTTATAGAACTGCTTATGAAGTTTCTGAGATACTATGGTTACATAACAGGAGATAGGGTTGGGAAGCCCATCTGAATGCTTCAGTTATCTGAGGAAACCACCTGAATGCAACACTTCCGGATGCACGAGAGGCAAGATATAGTTGTAGGAATAATGGCACAGTAAATGAGAGACATCAACCAAGTCTTAGAATTACTAGGAAAACACAGATGTTACATCACAAGCACTACTTCTCAATATACCTTTTCTAAGCTAAAAAATGAATTATGAAAGAGGACATGTGATTCTGAAATCTTTCTTTAGTTTCCAGCCAGTTGACTGAAAAGCTAGAAGCCTCCTCCTCTGCAGAAACTGCTGCTCAGGGGAGATTCACTAAAGTCTTGGATATTGGAGGTTTTATCTGTTTATCTGATAATTGGAATATTCTGCCGATTATTGATCTCTGCCACTTTTATGAACAATTTAAGTGTCTGATACAAGTGAGTTTATAAAATAGACTGTATTTTTATCCATTAACGGGTACTTCATATATTGTCCAATGTCTGTCTTGAGCTTTGCAGCATTTCCACAGCAGTGTAGAAACTGCCCAGTGATCATGTATACTAAGGTGTATCCAGTCCACATGCAATGAAATAAATTGACTAATTGACCGTTGATATCTCCCCATGCATATCTTTTGAATTTATCCCATCCCCTACTTTTAGAAAAATGGGCCATACTTCTGGGATAATTTTAACATTTCTCAATCTAGCAAATAGCTATGTTTTGTGATGTTTAGTATCATTTGGTCATGCATACTTACCGCTTGAAGGTATGTACTAGAAAAATTTAAAACTTCAATGAGTAATGTTAGCAATGGTAACCTAACATTTTCAAGACATATGAAAATCAACCACTATCTCTAAAATATGAGGAAAGAAGATGTATTTTTTAATGCCAGTGAATTACCAGGTATTTCTGTACATGTCTGCGTACACCATCTCACTTGTCACAGTCACGTTGCAAGGTATAGGTGTTTTTTATTTTTTCTGTTGTAAAAACTGAAGTGTACTGGTGTTGTACTAATTTTCAGGATCAGAGTAAGTTGATTCATGGGTTTCTAATGCTCACCATATTTCAATTACACTGATAATACCCCATGATCATGACACGTATTTGTTTTAAAGTGCATAATAATACTATCACAATAGCCCAGTAACCGGACTGCTACATACACCAACATTTACAATGTTATAGGTCCTTTACAGTTATGAACCCATTTAATCATGGAAACAGCTCTCTTTGGGGAAAAAGGATCACTATTATTTTAAACATTAAAAATTAGAGGTGAAGAAAAGGTAAGCAATTTTCTCAAGTTCCTATAAATGGTAGTGAAGGGCAAGTATTTAACCCATGTCTGACTCCAAAGTTCATGGCCATAATAATGATGATAGGTGCTTAACTACGGTAAGTGCTTTCACATTCATTATTTTATTTGAGCCCATAAAACTTTATGAGAGGGGTAGAGTGAGCATCCGCTCACTTTACAGGCAATGAAATGGAGGTGTAGACATGCATAGAGCTGCTAAGCAGCAGGGCAATATCTTAAGCTTGGGTCTTCTGACCTCCGTGCACGCATTTCCTATTATACCCTACAGGAAGTTACATAAAGCTTGAGTAATGGAGAGGTCATAGCATGTGATTCTTTGTAAAAGACGATACAAAGTCCATCCTCTACTCTTCAGTTATGTACATCAGCTGCACTGTGCCTCCTTGAAAGCATATGGAAAGATTGAAACCAGTCTTATTTCCTTGAATCTGTTTTCTCAAGAAAATCTACCTAATATTAGCCACCTTGCAAATTTGCTGTTAACATCAAAAGAAATAAAGTCTGTGAATATTTTCTTCCTGCTTTTGCTTAGAAAATTATAGGACTTACCACTAGTTTAGAATGAATACAGTATAATTTTTACCTTCAAACAAGTTGCAGTCAGTTTACAGGGTAGAGCATTACTTGAATAATGAACAGTAGTGTGTGATGTGTACCGTAGATGTTTAACAAAATAAATGTGAGTAAGGAATGGTATTGTCAAGCCAATTGAAGAAGACATGGTGAACTGAATATTCAGGTATAAACTTTCCAAGAAAGGAGGCAGCTTGCAGGTGAAGGAAGTAATGTAACTCTCTGTGATCTCTGTAGATTTCTTAGTCAGCTACTTTGGAATAAAAATCTATGGGCAACATTCTGTGGCCCCTCCAAAGTGTTTTATAAATACTTTTATGTCTAAAAAGAAGTAAGTGGTTTCCTATTTAGTGCCTGACGTCCACTATTTGGCATTTTTTTTAGACTATATTTCATACCTCTAGGAATTCACTGTAAAAACATACAAACTCCTGGAAAGAGAAATAATATAAATCCCTAAATAGCATTACAAATTTGCATGTATACATTTCTCATCTTGTTATTTAAAAACTAACATGACATCAGAAACTAAGAAATGTGGAAAAGAAATTTCTGATAGCTGGGAATAAATAGGAGAGGATTGGGTATACTAGGAAAAAAGAACCAAAATCTACTGGTGGCAATGCAATAAAACCCAATTTTCCAAATTATATTTGAGTATCTGTAACTGTTCAGGAAACACAGAACACGAGGGGTAGGAAACATCAGACTCTAGTTTTCTTTCTTGGAATTGTTAACCTTAATTGTCAATTTGATTGGCTTGAGAGTTACTTAGAGGCTGAGTAAATGCTGCATGTATCTGGGTGGGTTACAGAAGTGCAACCTGTGGTCCGACCTTTGAGTCTATATCTGCTCCTGTCCTCTTCTTCTGTGGTGCTTTTCTCATGCTTTGCTTCCAGGCCATGATGAACCAAGCATCTTTGCTCTGACATGCTTTGCTGCCATGTTTCTGCCTTAGACTCAGGCAACCATTGACTGAAGTCTCTGAAACAGTAAGCCAACTAAACCTCTGCTTCTGTAAGATGTAAGTATCAGGTATGTTTTCCAGCAATGCTAAAGCTGACCAATATACAAAATTGGTACCAAAGAATGGAGTCATTGTTGTAACTATATCTGATCAGGTAATTATGAAACATTTGGAACTGGTCTTCAGAAAGAATTTGGAAACATTCGGAGATGTATTTTAGAGAAAGTTTAGAATGTTGTAAGCAGAGTTTAATGAGTATTTCTGGTCAGGTCTCAGAACACCAGAATGCTGATAAAAATACATAAAAGACAGGCTCATGAAGTTCCATTTTTATTTATTTATTTATTTATTTATTTTTTGTGGGTATCAGGGGTCGAACTCAGGACCTCGTGTGCCAGCAGGCACCCGTGCCGCTGAGCGATATCACCGGCCCTTTTTTCGTATGTGGGTACCAGGAGTCGAACTCAGGACCTCGTGCTTGCCAGGCAGGTGCTTATGCCACTGAGCCATCTCACCAGCCCCATCATGAAGTTTTAGATGGGGACTCTATTGTTCATTATTGAAAAAATACTCTTATCCTATAAACTGATTGCAACTTGTTTGAAGGCAAACATTATATTTTGTACATTCTTGGAAATGTCTACATTGTGGTCATTCTCTAAGGCTCTGAGGTTGAATTTAAGAGGTATGAACTAATTGATCTCTTTTGGGAATGTCCAGACAATCAAATGTTTAAGTTGTGGCATGGGTACTGCTCTCTACTTTAGCCAGATTTATAGTGAGGATCAGGAGTCAAAAACAGAAAAGAAAAATTTTAAATTTTTAAAATATGTCCAAGAGAATAGGCACAGGTAAACTTGGAGCCAAAGGAGGTGTGGTTGCTGAAAATTGGTACCACCATAATGAAACCAACATCTTTTAAATCAGAACAAAAAGAAAAGTGCCTTGAGGGCATTTTAGGAATCAGTAAGACCCCATTCATTACAGGTTCCAGAGTGCACAAGTATAATATTTTCATTTGAGAAAGCATACATTGGGCCCTCTGCTCCAAAAGTGCCCCCAGGAAAGTTTTTCCCTGAATTCATTTCATAGCGCTCAGGCTTTTAGGCACTCAAATGACACTTTAGCCATTTTCCAAGGGGCCCTGTATTCTGCTTATACTGCTGGCAAATCTCAAAATCATCCAGCTGATGTTGGTTGTTCAGGCATGCAGATTGCAAGAATTATGGAATCCTGGAAAGTTCTATCCATATTTCAAAGGAAGGTCTTGGAGGTCAGGCAAAAGCATGTAAAAAGCCAGTTTCTGCCAGGTGACCCTGAGAGGATGGTGCATGAAGCTATGGGAATAAAATGTAGGACTTAATGTTTGCCCTGCCAAGTTCGGGTATTGCTTTGGTCCTATTCTTTTCTACCTCCTTACTTCTCTCTTTTGGAATGGGAATATTTACTCAGTGTCATTATATATTAGGATTCAGTAACTTGCTGTTTAAATATTTTAGAGGTTCATAACTAAGAGTTTGCCCTGTGTTTCAGAGGATACTTTGCACTTGGACTTTTGTGGTATATTGGAACGGTTGAGACTTTAGCAAAGGCTTTACTGCATTTTTGGTTGAACAAGGACAATTGCATCATGTTAAGTGGAATTATGAACTTATTATTATTGTTATTTGGATATTATGTGAGGTTTAAGGAGATGTGTTTGGTTGTCAACTTGACAAGGAGTAAAATGTGACAGCTAAGTTTAATTGTCAATTCTACTGTCTTGGAGCTACCTAGGGTATTTGTAAAGCACCTTTTTTCGTGTGTCTGCATAGGCCATGAAAATATGAGCTTGGGGTTTATATCTGGCCCCTGACCTTTGCTCTCTGGTGCTGTCCCCTGCTCTGCTTCACAGCTGCCATGAAGTAAGATCTTTGTTCTGCTGTGCTCTTTCAACATGATATTTTGTTTTTGAGACAAAAAACCATTGACTGAATCCTCTAAAACCATGAGCTAAATATTCCTCTCCTCCTTTAAGTTGTGATTGTCAAGTATGTTGTCCAATACTGGGAAACTGATCAATACTCTAGTGATCCTCAGTCATTACCACTACCTATACTACGAGCAAATCTTATCATATTAGTTTTCATTTGTACTGACCTATGTAAGAATAAACTATGTATGCGTGTGTTTGCTAACATCTCCACGGCGGAGAGAACTTTGTTTCTCCTAAGAAAACACAGAATGAGAATGTTAGTACAGAAGGTTAATATTCCCCCAGCTTCTAACATTTCCTCAAGAAAGCTAACCAGATTTTGACTTAAAGGGCTGGCAACTATTTGCCTCAATTTTTTCGCTTGTCATAGGTTGCCAGTCAACCATATAACAAGGTTTGTCAGTGGTGCAATAGAATTAATGCCTTAATAAAGGACAGATGGGAATTTGTAAATAAACACCTCTGGGGTGGATATCACTGGTACCCCCAGTGTTTTATAGTGGGTTAAAACTCCAGTTGCCCCAAGTACTAGCATAATTAATAGCATATCATTTACTGGTTTCTTCTCTTTCCTGTCTTTTTTCTTCATTCTTTTTATGGAGCTTCCTGGGTTCACCTCTAAAATAAACTAGTGCTACTTGAATCATCATATCAGAAAAGCATCACGCTCATGACAGAATCTCACATAATGTAAGTAAAATGTACACCAGTAACAAACTCTTATTACAAAACACAACTTTATAACATTTCATATCTGGAAAAAAGAACTCTTTAAAGCCATTTTAAATAACATCTCCATTTCTACCCAAAACAGCCAAATAGGAAGCCCATTAATAGTAATATTGTGTTCTTGTGCATAATTTTGCACGTTTTAAAGCACTTTCCCATATTTAATCATATTTGATCCTCATGACAACCCTGTACAAAATGTAGGGCAAATGTTAGCTTGAGGGACAATATGGAGTGGTACAGAGAGCTCTCTGAACTGGGAGTCTGGAGACCCGATTCTGTCAGAAATTAGCAGCGCAACCACAGGCAAGGCCTTAACCCTCTCTGGGTCTCTCTGTCCTTATCAAGGGCTGATGGGCTAGTCTGTGAAATTGCAAAGACTCTTTCATCTATGAACATCTTATAAGATCCAAAATACAGAGATGGAAGGTGAAGAATGTACGTAATAGTTGCTACAAGGTCAGAAAATGGTCAGTAAGAAACCTAGTACTAAAATCAAGATCTAATAACCCTAGAGGAAAGGAGCATTATGTAGAAAATGATACCGAACATTGATTTAGAACCTCTTATATCAGCCTTTGAGATCACATTAGGTACCACATATTGTCAATCCTAAAAAAAAAAAGATCCTACAGGGTATGTTTTAATTTACAGATGAGGAACCTTAGAGTTCAAGTGTTTATGTCACTTGACTGAGGTCACAAGCCATCAGTGGAGCTCCTGATATCTGAACCTATCGATGTACCTAAAAAAACGATCTCCTTCAGTTGAACAAGGGATCTTTGTACATTTCACAAGTATGTTAACAATGTTGGGATATACTAGAAGCTTGGGATTTACAGGTTCAAATCTTCACTCCTTCCCTGGTTGCATTTCCTCACCAATATTATGGCTACAATTGTTCCCTTGAGGTTGTTAAGAAAAATAAAAGTGATGAAGAATTCAAAGTAATTTTTGAAATAATTTTTCTGTCAGTCTTCCTAAACCAGCTGTACACTGGCAGCTTCATAATACTAAAAACATAATGGATAAATGGGAAGGTAAGTGGTATATTGGAAATCTAAAGTAACTTGGGAATGTTTTGTCTTGTTTTACCTCTGTCCTGATTTCATCCAATGAGTTTTGTGGAAAAGGCCACCTCTGTATATGGCCTCAGTACTCTTACTGCTTTTACTTGTTCTGCACTGACGACCCTTCTCATTGTATTTTACCCAGTGAGCCTGTGTGTACATGCACATACCTGTGTAGGTAGAAGCAGGTATGTTGAAGATTACTGCACTAATTTTCAGATACTTCTAGGGAATGATTCATAGCCAGTGATCTCCAAATGAACCATGAAGCTGGAAGGGTATGTTGCATATACCACAAAAATTGCATAATAATTATATTTTAGCCTAAATAATACAAAAAATGTTTAATTAAGACTTTTAATTAATAGTTGAAAGATTAATCTATCAATAATTATAGCAAAGATGATAGGGTGTAATTGTGTTTAATTAGAGGGGGCTGATTAATGATCAGGGTAAACCTTTCATTGAAAAAATTCAGAAATGATGGATTTTGGCTCATAGAATTAAAAAGAAGTGCTAGAATTGCAGATGATGGGTCTTTGGCAACCAGGGCATGAAAGGAAAAACACATGATTAAACCAAAAGAAATTATTCTATTGTTCAGCTTGTTCATCATTATACTGCTAATTTGTACAAGCTTTAGATTAACGAAAGAAAATATGCATCTGAGGAAGTCTACAGAAAAAGGAAAAAATAGAAATTGCTTGAGACAGTTTTGTTTGGAAGTTCATTTCTCAGGGTTGCTCTTTCTATCTCCAAGGGCAAAATGGTTGTGTGAATTCAAATGACATTCTTATCAGTTCATCACAGGAATAGATGAGATGGAGGATCACACATCCCAAGGACATGTTCCTTGTTTATAGAATGATGACTCCTCTGACTTCTGCTTGCTGTACTCTAATCAAATCTAAGTGGCTACTGGGACCAATGTGATTTCTACCTAAAGATGGTTGAATTCTTTTTGGAGAATGGGTAGGTGATTTCATTTCAGTGTCATCTAACTAATGAGGATGAATCCCACAATGAACTAACCTGAAGAGACTATCTATGCTCAACAGTTGGGAGAACAGTTATTTTTTGGAGTAGATGGCACCATATTTTCGATCCTGCAGATCATCTCAGGAAATAGATCAAATTTACTGTAAACATCTATGAATAAATACATAAACAGATTAGCTGTACAGAAAGACAACACCACAAAGTATTTTTGAAAGTCTTTCGGTGGACTAGAAAATCTGTTTTGGCTGCAGCTGGGAATTGTCTGCTCCCAAAATTACCCGTGGCTTACACTCATTACTCTTGTCTCCCTCCAACTTATATACGTGCTCTCTAAATTAAATCTCAAGCACAGCAAGAGTTCTATATGCAAAAGCGCTTAACAAAGCAGTTCATGACCTGAATCAATCAATGTTTATATTGATTATCTACTCTCTTTGTCCAAACATGCGGGTTGTAAGTTGATTTTCAAGGGATATAAAGAAGAACAGTCAGGTTCTCTTGAGTTGTGAATAGATACAAGTAAAAGGAGTGAAGGAAAAGAGTTTTTATGTCAAGTCTCTAGCTTTATTTGTTTTGGGGCATAGGAAAACCCAGCAAGTTTGGTAGATGGATCGAGGCAAAAACCTGGCTCTAATCTAATCTAATCTAATCTCTATCAATTTCTAGTTTAATCAGTTGGATCATTTGACCTGTCAGAAATTTAGTTTCTCTACCTGCTAAACGAGAAGAGCACCTGCCATTTCATAACTCACAAGGTTGTAAGGCCCCAGAGTGTTTTGTGAACTTAGCAATCATCTTATTACCTAATTAAAGTCAAAGGTGGAGATTAGAAAAAAAGGAGAAAATTATCAATGTATTTCTCAGTAGTAACATCGTCCCTTTCTGTCATACTCATTAACTGTCAGTAAACTTTCTCCTACCCTCTTTTGAATGATTCTAGTATTTAAAATTGTGGCTCAATAATTTTTAAGAAGTACACTGCGAAATCATTTTCATCTAGTTTCATGGCAGGTGGGGGGATAAGATATATACAATTCCACGATCAAGAAATATAACATTCTCGGCTGACATAATTGAGAGCTAGTTACCCTGTGGTAGGGTCCTATCTTTTTCATTCTCACCTTGGGCTGCGTGAGAGAGACTTGTGGCTGAATTGTATACACATAAACTTAGTTCACTTCCTACCAGTGTAAGTGCTGTAGAAATATACGTTAAAAACTTATGTACAATTAAACACTTGAAAAATGAATTCTGACTGAGGGGAGGATGAGAGGAATAGCTTTAAAAAAGGGTATATTATTTATTTCTTTCTTGAGAAGCAAAGAAAGAGCTGTGTGAGGATTTCAAACACAAGTTTGCACAAAGTTCAGAGTTGGAGAAAGAGCATCAAAGCCAGGATCTGGAAGGCTTTGGACGAAAGGCTAAAACCATTCACACTATAACTGCACACAACCGACTAGTACAGAGGATGGCAGGAGAGGGGGGAAATGATCACATTTTGTTTTGAAATTCCACCCTCTCTGTGGTGAAATGATTTGGATGGGTCGCACAGGAGAAATGGAAGCTAGGAATCAAACCCTTCAGATAGCCACTATAGTAGGATTTTTATTGACTGCTTAATATAAGCCAAACGACATTCAAAGCCTGCTAAATTTATGAATACCTTTAATTCCCTAATGAATTCTAAAAGAGAAATATTGTTATTAACTTCATTTCTTACAAAGAAAAATGGAAACCCAGAGAGTTAAGTAAACTTATCTAGTGGTATCAGGCAATTTGACTCCATATCCATGTTTCTTCATCAAGCAGAAGTTAACCTGAATCCAACTAAAGTAGCAATTAAATAAACAAAACAAACAAACAAAAAAACAAAATGGCAGAGGAAAGAGCTTGACAGAGAAATTTCAGAAACATTATCCTTTGGTTCTGTGCTTTGATTTGTAGTATCTCCCATGGCTTCACGTGTTGGTGTTAGACCACCAGCTTGTGGCACTATTTGGAGGTGGGGAAATCTTTAGAAGGTGAGAGTTAGTGGAAGAGGTTAGGACACTGGTGGAGGGGGCATGTCCTTGAAGGGAGAGAAAGGATAGCAGTCTCACCCTCTCTCTCTTTGCTTCCCTGCAGCTATGAGGTGAGCAATTTCATCTGCCATGGTGTTCTGCCTTGCCACAGGTGAGAAAGCCATGGGGTCAAGTGACCAAGGACAGAAAACTCTAAAACATGAACCGATGTTCATGTTCCTTCCTTTCAGGTATTTACCTCAGATTCATTATAACAGAAAGCTGATGAATTTGTTTTTTGCAGTCTGGTGAATGATGAGGTTAAAGGGTTAAGAGTGGAACCAGGGAAGAAAGAGTATGGTTTTTATCTAATGAGTTTGGGAACTTTGCACGATATTCACAGATCTTTACTTTATGAACTTTTTATGAAATTTGAAATTGTGGAAATCTATAAACTTTGCTAGAAAGAGAATTACTACAAAAAGCAAAGAGAATATTTACATAAAGAATTTTATATCAGTGGGAAAAGGAAGGAAGAAAACCCTGGACATCCCCTTTGATGCGAGGATATCCCTTCTCCCCAGGTCTGCACGGGGTAAGGCGTTCCCCTAAGACCACACTTCATTCCAGGACTTTCACAATGGCTTCTCAGAGTTCACCACCACAACTGAAAGTCAGAGCCCATGGCCCAAGGCCTGGGACTGCTGGGAGGAATTTAATTACTTGAAAATCTCTACAGCCTAGCAAAAATACTCAATAATGGGATAATCACTTGAAAGGTATGGAATTAGAAATAGGGGAGACTGTGCCACTAGAGTAGATCGTCACTCCATTAGTGATGATAAAAAACCTAGTGAATAATGGGTAACTGGAGCATTTCTTCTGAATCCATAAATCAATAATTGATAAAATGTATTCAGGTATAGCTAAGTAGATTTTTATATAGTAGGTTGAATAAACTGATTGCAGTATACTGCAAGAGTAAGTGGAATTATGGGCAGTATTTTCTTTGTAAAATGAAGGGTAGGCATTCCCAGACTTTAAAACTGTGAGCTATATACCTTAGATTTAGATTACAGAGGCATTTTAGGTGTATCACAGGGCAAGTTATTAATTTGGCTAAGGAATTTTCTTCAGCGTCCCCAAGATTAAGCAGCTTTTAAAAATGGAAAGGACACTTTTTGAAGAACAGAACCATATTTTCTGGCAATAAAACCTGAAATAGAAGCAGTTAGGAGATCTAGTAAAAGAAATTGTTAAACAGGAAAGCTTGTGATTTTTAAAAATCCTGAAATAAAGGAAAGTATGAGCATTGTTAGCTGGGTAAGCCAGATCTCCTACTTGATTGGTAGATTTTGGCATTTTATGTAAAATACCAAATCATTATGGACATTTTGGCAAGTTTCAAAATGGGGGTATTACTTACAGCAATCATTGGCAAGTGCTGATGGTTCAGGGGAGAGTATGGTGGAGTGTAACTTTTTTTTTTTTTGGTACCAGGAATTGAACTCAGGGCCTCATGCTTGCCGCTGTACCGCTGAGCTACATCCCCTGCCCACCTTTTTTCTTTTCCAGTACTGGAAATTGAATCCAGAGCCTTCACACTGAGCTACACCCCCAGTACTTTAAAAATTTTTACTATTTTGACAAAGGGTCTTGGTAAGTTGCCATGGGTGGGCTGAGACTTCTGATGTTTCTGCCTCAGCCTCCCAGAGTGCTGGGATTACAGGCATGTGCCATTACACTTAACTGATGTGGTGGAATGCACTCTGCTGTGATGTACGTGATGTGTACTCTAATGTTTTGGAATGTAAAAAACACTTCTATACTATACCAATATCACTTTTGAAAAAAAAATGAAGTAATCAGGGCTGGTGGTGTTCAGTGGTAGCATGCTTGCTTAGCGTGCTGCTAAAGGCCCTGGGTTCAGTCCTGAGTAATAGATAGATGATAGATAAATAGATAGATAGATAGATAGATAGATAGATAGATAGATAGATAGATGATAAATAGAGAGATGATAGATAGATAAATGATAGATAAATGATAGCTAGATAGATAGATGAGAGAAGAGAGAAGAAAAAGAGAAAACTATGATACACCTCTTGATCTCATCTCATTATCTATGTTTATGTCATGGACGAATCTCCCCTAACAACATCAACAGAAAAAAATATCCTATGTGCTAATTCCTTGTAACTTCAACAACATTTATCACAGTATTCTGGAAGCTTTGTGTGAAGGACAGGTTAGAGAACATTTCATTTCCTATTCAAAAACAAAAACAAGACACTTGAGTATGTTTAATATAACTCAAATAATTTGTTAGTCTGTAATTAACACAGGCAATTGGAAGAATGAAACGGTGTGCGCCAGGCAGGGAATAATGAGTAGTGTCAAGCGCCTTAGCCAAAAGCCCCAGAGTGTGGGAATGGGTGACAGCCAGCAGAGACGGAAAGGTGTCATGACATGAAAGAGAACTGGGGCCCTGGAAGGCCGGAGGGTGTGCATCACCAGTGACTCACCGGTAGAACTTGGCCAGGTACAACTTTCACAGAGGTGATTCTAGAGTCATTGGGAAGATGTCACAGTGTTCAGTTTTAAAGACAACAGCATAGTCTTAGGGAAAGGTTTGGACAAGTAAATGACCTCAAGCATCTAATTATCAAGGGTTTTATATTACCTCTAACCTGAGTTAGCTTTATTTCTTGGGTAAGATTTTAATTTCATTAAGAACAAGGGCTTGGTTTTCCTTTTAACCCTGCATTTAGTGCAGGATAGGAGCTAGCAGAAGATCAATGAATGTGCTTTCTGCTGGATTTGAACACTTGTTAGGACTGAGGAGGTTACGAAGAGAAAGAGCTCAAACCTTATGCTAACATTAGAAATCTAAAGTATTGTGTAAATCATTAAAATGTGAGTAGCTTTGGTTTCCTCACTTACAAAATATAAGAATTGTATTTGATAAACTCTAAATTCCTTCCCATTTTTAGTAGCCTCTCATTTTTAAACTCAAATTGTATGTAGTTTTTCTCTAAACTCCCACTCAAATACATTGTGTAGGTCGACTTCTATATCGTCAGGCACCACTTCTTCATCCTTGTTAATTTTGCAGTCCTGATAAAGGAGATCTGTATCATTCAGGAGCTTTAAAGTTCAAAGTGAGGCCTATTTTCAAGATTGTCCCTAATACTGTGGAGTCCTAACAGACTTCTTCATATTCTGCACTGATGCATCTACATGAGGAACGTATTTGTATCCTGTATTATTTAGTTTTCCCATTGCTGGGTGGTATGGTTTATATCTGGATGCCCCCCCAAAGCCTCATGCATTCAGAGATGGGGCTTGGGGAGAGGGACACACTACAGCTGCCTTGGTGTTAGGAGGTGGGATCTGGTCAAACAAGCAGGATACTAAAGGGTATAGTGTGGAAGGGTGTATCTCCCTCTCTGGCTCTGCCCTTTGCCCTTTGCTTTCTGGTTGCTTTGATATGAGCAGCATTCTTTTGCCAGACCCTTCCTCCATACCACTGACCATTCAAGGACTCAAACTTCTAAAATGTGAGCCAAAATAATCCCCTCTTCCTTTGAGTTGGAAGTGTCAGGTAGTTTGGCTCAGAGACAAGGAAAGTGACTAAGTCACTGGGACAAACTACCCAACATCCATAACTTAAAGAACTGTTTAGCAAGGCTCATGGTTTCAGAGACTTAGTCCATGGTCAATTGGCTCTGAAGTAGAGCTATGGCAGAAAGGCATGGTAAAGCAAAGCTTCTCACTTTGTGGTAGCTGGGAAGCACACAGAAGAACAAACAGTACTAGAGATGGAGCATGTAGGGAGGAGTTACAGTCCCCAAGGTCATGCCACTGTGACTCACCCTGATGTACGCAGAAATGTGCTTTACTCATTCCTTAGGCAGCTCTCAAGCCAATCAATTGACTATCAAGTGTAACTGTCACATAGCCTTTGATTTGTATGTACCTTGACAAGAAAATACTTCACTTACCATTTAATTTTTGCAGTCTTGAAATTTCATTCAATACATTTAATACATCAGAATATCTGCAATGTGAAGAAAGTGAATTACAACGAAGTATCTCTTTCTACATGTCATCTGTGGATTTTGTAATTACTGTCACTCATAATCAAGATGCTTCTTCCTGAAAACTAGAATTAAAATAGATCAGAAATAAAAAGGGAGTATCTGAAGGAAAGGAAAAAATATTTTCCAGTTTCTATGGTTGGGCACGTTTAGAATGCTTTGTACAATGCCTGTGGTTCATGTAATCTTCTTTTAGTTTCCAAGTAAAACCTGCTCAGAAGGGAGAGAAATAGGGATGGGATGACCAGTCAAATGGCAAGTTACTCTTTCCTATAAATAAATGAACAGCTAATTCTGAAAATCTTGTATCTTCATATAATTACTTGAAAACTATTCCAGAATGTGAGTTACTTTGTACTTCTCTCTCATTTAAAAAATTATTAGTATGAATATCAGGCATTTGACAGCATAATAGTTTTATGCATATAAATGATACAGTAAAAATAAGTAAATGCAATTTTAACTTGATATATGAAAAATCGTTTTCTACTGGGGTTGATAATGCTGAAAAATAAAAAGTGATCTACCTGGTTGGTGATTCCTGGGGGCAACATTTATTGGGCAACATCCAGGAAGTTGCTTTTATTCTCTCATTTTGTTTCACTAATAAATCAGCAAGTTTCCTTTTGGCTCTAAATGTAAATATATTATGCATGTGTATTTAATGTTTGCAATAGATAAAATTGATCACAAAAGATGTCCACATCCTGTGCTCGCGTCGGCAGCACGTATACTAAAATTGGAAAGATGTCCACATCCTAATATCACTGGGGCCTGAAATTATATGGCAAAAAGGATACAAAGTTGCAAATTTTATCAAGGTTGCTAATTAGCTGATCTTGAGATGGGTAGATTATTCTAGATGATCAGAGGGGACACAGTATAATCCCAAGGGTACTTAAAAGTGGAACAGTGAGGGAGAAGAAAGAGTGTTCAATTTTAATAATTAGTTAGCAAATACAAATTAAACTCACGATGTAATACTACTTTACATACATCAAAGCAGCTATTAAAAAAGGAAAAGGAGAGAGAAAAAAAGGGAAGGAAAATAAAAGATGCCAATTAGGTTGTGGAAAAATTGAAATCCTAGTGAACTGGTTGTGGAAATATAAAAGCATATAGCTTCTGTGGAAAATACTTCGGTGATTTAACAAAAGTTAAATATAGCATTGCCATATGATATACTGAGCTATTTCTATGATTCCAAAATAAGATAGAAACAGAGTCTCAAACTGATATATGTATATAAATTGTGATGCTTAATCTTAATTGACAACTTGGATTGGGAAACACCTAAGAAATTAGCACAGCACACTGCTGGGTGTGGCAGTGGGTTTTTCCAGAGACCACTGGATCACGAGGGCTCTAACTTTATCAGAGAAGATGCTGTGATGGTATTGTCACGTGGAGATAGAATCAGGACGTAGGTTATGGGGTCTAGTAGCAGGGAGTCCCCGGTCTCTTCCTCTTAGGCTTTCACCCTACATTGGCGTCAACTTTGTGGCTGCCTTGAGGTGCGTGGCTTTCCTTTGCCATACCTTCTGCTATGATGTCTCTATCTGGCCATGGGCCTAAAGCAATGGGGCCAGCCAACAGCCAACCATGGATGGAAAACAATGAAATCAGAAGCCCAAATAAATCTCTCATCCTTTAAGTTGATTTTCTTAGGTTTCACCTTCATAAAAAGCCAATTAGCACACTAGTGTTTATAGCAGCATTTTCTACAAAGGCCAAAAGGTAGAAACAACCTAACTGCCCATCAGGAGATGAATGATTAAGCCAAACGTGGTATACGCATGTGATAAACTATCATTCAGCCTTATAAAGGATTAAATTCTGATACATACCATGTTGGAGCCTTGAAAACATTATCATAAGTAAAGTAACTTGGACACAAAAAGACAATATTATGTGATTCCATTTGTATAATGCACTTAGAATAAAGAAATGTATAGAGACAAAAAGTACAGTGGAGATTACAACTGTCAGCAGGGCGGAGAAGTGAGGCATCATTGTTTAATGTGTACAGGGTTTCTGTTTGGAATGAGGAAAAAGTTTTGGAAATGAACAGTGGTGATGGTTATATAACATTGTGAGCATATTTAATGCTACTGAATTATACAATTAAAAATGAATCACGTGGGGAATTTTATATTATATATTTTAAATCTCAATAAAAATGCAAAAAGACATAAATACTACTACTACTACTGCTACTACTACTAAAATATTGAGATTGTTATACTTTTTTGATTTACACCACACATATTATGATGGTTGTACCTGCATTTTTTAAACTTCAATATATTTGAATATGAAGGAATTTATTATTATTTTACCACTTTAAAATATGTAGACACAGAACTTAATAACTACCTAAGATCACAAAAAAGGGGTTGGGAGTAGGGGTAGATCTCAGATATGAACCCACAAAATATGGCTCTAAATCCATTTTCCTACCTTTCTTCCAAATTATCATATTGCATCTTAATATACTACATAATTGTAAAAGTTTCAAAGGTAATAAGTTTTATGCTTTAATCTAAATACAATATTCTATTTTATGAACCAATAGAGTTTTAGTTGTATATAGTGGAGATTCATTCTAAAGTTAAGCTCTCAACACACTGACTAACTAGGAAAACTGGCTGTGATTCTCTGACATCAGCGCCATCACCTCTGGCAAGGTGTTGTTTGGAATAGTAGGTCACAGTAGATGCAGGACCAGTGCACCTGGAGAAGGTGAAGAAATAAGTGACTTCTGCTGCTACCTCTCCTGTGTCCTCCAGCACTTCCTAAGACCTTCCAAATCTGTCTCACACAAAGGATGTCTATGTGGTTTTTCAGATTAAGTACGCATTTGTATGTCTTTCAAACTTGTCACATCACAGTTGTTGGAAATGCAGTTTTGCAAAGAAATTACTTATCAGATTTTGCATTCTCTAAAATAATAAGCACAATTTTGAAAGTAATTTTTTCCTGGAGGAGTTACTTCTTCATCTTGTCATAGAAATCTGATGTCTTTAAAATTATTTTTTCTAATCCTCAAGACCTTGTTTTTGTGACCTGCCTGTGATTTCACAGAGTGATGACCCTCCTTGAGAACAGACACACGCCATTTCTGTCTTGCAGATGGCTCCAGCATCCTGTGCCATTTGATATTTCGCTCTTTTCTGCAGTTAGGTGGCTCAGATTCTTAATTAAAAGATTCATTTCTATGGCAGCTTTTATAAAGTGAATATCTGCACATGAAGGAAGAGGAAAGAGAACAGAAGGAGGAGGGAACACGGTCTGCTTTTCACCAGATACTGAAACATTACACTAATCTTTTTCACACCTTGTGGAGTTTCAATTTTCCCTTGAAAATGTGGATTAAACAAAGTTGCCAAAAAACATATGCTTTCATGTCAAACATTTCACTTATTTGGGAGGCTGAAAGCAGCTTGAGAGTGTTGGCTGACTCTGCCTGAGGAGATGGAGCAGGGAAGTTTGAGCTTCTAATTGGAAACTTTCTCCTGGGCAGGTGGAAGGTGGGCACTAGAGGGATGGCGTGGATCTGGTTATTGGTGGGCTGCATGGAGAGCTCAAGTGTTTGCCCTTAACGAACAGAAGAATCAGGGTCAGTTGCCAATATTGATGCTGGCCATCTTCTTGGGCTGTGATTTCACAACTAATCACATTTGGAATGAACCAGTACTGATGAAGTGATCTCCAGAGAAAAACCATTCGCTGTAGGTAAGCTGGTAAGATGATGCACAGCTTTGTCCTGTATGAATGTGGACCCTCCAGTCCACTTGCTGTGTAATAATTAAATCATGCAACATCATAGAAGTTCACCCTTGGATGCATCATTCAGGAGCTGGAGTACAAAAAGTTGGCCCCAAAGTTCCAGAAACTTGACTGTTAATTGTGGTCTGGCCTAACTTGCCACTTCCCATAAGGATGTCTGTCAAAGGACTTGCCATTAGGTTAATGTTGTCATTCAGTGAAGGATAAAAATAATAGTTTTCAATCATATGGCAGACTTAAGGTAATAATTCTTTCCAAAGTACTAGCTTTGGAACTTAGAGTTATTAATATAAAATCTTTGAAATTCATTTGCCTAATTTGTCAAATAATATGTCTATGTTATGTGTTGTTCAAGGATATTATGAATATGTGATTACAATCTAAGAAGTTACATTTTGTCTCTCTTAGTTCTTTGATCAGGCAGGTCAGTGTGAGTAATAATAATATCAAGTAAACGGAGGGTCTTTTCTATTTATTAAAGTACAAGCTACTGCTTACAGATAAATCTGACATGGTCTTCACCCATCTATTCTGAAAAAAAATCATTATAGTACCCATTTTACAGATGAAGACATCAAAGTATTTTGAGATCTAAATAATTTGTCTCAGGTTACTCCACTAATACTTGATAAAATAGAAATTAAAGCTCAGTTGTTTGAATTCACGAGCTTCCTTATATTTGGTTCTCTGGCAATAGCAATGAAGTAATGTTTCACTTAGTCCTTACTTCCCTGTGTTAATTAGAATATATATTGCAAGTCATTTGTAAACAGTGCATGTCAAAATCCCTTCCTGACCCCTCTTTCTGCTAAGATGTCTACTGAATTCATGAACAAAATATACAATTAAATGATCTGTAAATCGAGAAGCTTTGAGTTAGCTTCTATATCTTGTCTTTGTTATCTGATATTACTTGTTTAAATTAATTGTGTATGTAACAATTTATTCATTCATTCCAGAAACAAAGCATAGTATCTGTAGTTACACTCATGGGATTGAGCCCAAATCCAATATTTGCAAATACTCTCCGAATCACTGAACTGATTTATGACTCGGTATCCTCATCAAACACTAGACTCGTATAGTATCTTAGGGCTGTCATGAGTATTAAAAGATTAGGCACCGTCAAGAATATAGTGAGCACTGTGTAAGTCATAGCTGTCCCTCACAAAAAATTGAGATGAGTCTTAATATGACCATAGTGAGCGTATGCTTTTGTCCAGAATCCAGCCTGGGCCTTCTTTAATTGTTGCCTACCATGTCCTGCAAGGAAACTAATTTCTCTCATGAAATTATATCATTATAATTTTAGCTTCTTTTCTCCAGAAGACTTTTCAGTCTTCCCGAGTCCCAACAGAAATATTGACTGTGAACAAAGTTGCATATGAAGTTTTTAATTGCTTTGGTTTATAAAAAGGTATACTGTATAAGAAGGGTTCCATAGATAGAGACTGGGATAAGGTAGGTAAGAAGCCATACTGAGCAAGATGCACACTGCTGTACAGAGGGACTGCATGGAAACACACACCCTCCTTTCTCCAGTAATTTGCCTCTGATTAGCTTTAGCAGCACAGTTGGAGTCATGGCAATTCAGCTATCATCACATTCAGGCGGAGGCATAGCTGTCTGTTTCTCCACGCATTCACTATTTCGTGGGATCCAGATTCTGCTGTCCAGATCCTCCTTGGAAGTCTCTAAGGGTGATATCGAATTGCACAGGTCCAAATATCGCTAAGTGCACCCCGCCTCAAACCTGACCCTCCTTTTTTGTTTCTCTCAGAAAATTCTAGCACTTCTCCCTGAAGCACTAGTCAGAAACCTAGGTGTCTCTTGAACCCCTTGCCCAGGTCCTCCTGTTTTGCAAGATTTTTCTTTTAATGCATTTTTCTTTTCACCTTATTATCTCCATTCTTATTGCCTCCACATTGATCTGAAATTCCTAATACCTCCTTTGGATTACTGCAATAGATTGTAAACTTTTCCTTTCTTCTGCTGGGTAGCTCATTCATCTTCACTGTCACCATAAACCTTTCTTAATTTGAGTATGATATGCTACCTTCTTATTTATACACTGAATCATTTTTGAGTATTTTAATAGACTACATTTTTTAGAGCAGTAATACATTCACAGCAAAATTGAGTGTAAGAGATTACCCATGAACTCCCCGTGACAGTACATGCACAGCCCCCAATATTATTAATATCCCAAACCAGAATGGCACGCTTGTTGCAATTGATGAACATCATTTACTGACATTATTATCACCTAAACTCCATGGCGAACAACATTAGGGCTCACTCTTGGTGTTGGGCTCTGCATAGGTTAGAACATGACGTGTATCCTCCATCATAGTACATACAAAATATTTCACTGCTGTAAAAATCTGCAGTTTCCCACTTATTCATTTAATCTCTAGGTACCATTGATTTTCGTACTATTTCCATAGTTTTGCCTTCTCCACAATGCCATTTAGTCGGAATCATATCATATGAAATCTTTAAGATTAGCTTCTTTCTTTGTAATGGGCACTTGAATTTCTTCCATGTCTTTTCACGACTCGATAGCTTTTATTTTTCATGCTGAATAATATTCCATCGTCAGTATATACTGAAGTTTATAGTTGCTTTCACATGTTGAAGGACATCCTGATTTCTTCAAAACTTTGGCATTGTTGAATAAATACTGAATAATTTTAAAGTTGAAAGTCCAAACCATCGATGGCAAAACTTCACCAGGCTTCACTTCTATCTATGCCACTTTGCCTCTCAGTGTAGCCTGTGAACAAAGCTAGTTGCACTTTCTAGTCTTCAAACTGTTCTATCTTACGTCTGACACTTTACACTGCCAGTGCCCACCCTGAGGAATTTTCAGCCTCCATTCTCTGTATCCATATTTCCTTCTAGTACTTAGTATTTGTCCAGAAAAGTCATCTCCTCTATTCAGAACCTCCCCACCCATTCACAGTTTCTGCAGACATCTAGGTACCCGGTTCACATATCTCCTCTATCCAGTCCCATATCAGACCACAAAGCTTCTTACAGGCAGAGATAATGTATAATTTCACTTTATATCTTACACATCCAATACCAGTCTGCTTTAAATCAAAGTTTGATTAATGAATAAGTGGGTATTATGTGAGAATGAGCTGATGTTTCACTACATCATAGACTAAAGAGTAACTTTAGGCAGAAATATTGTAGGTTTTCTAACAAAGAAGGTTTAAAATAGGCAAGATAATCTATCCTGGAAAGTAAATAGTCCGTAATATTTATATTAAATAAAACATCAAATCTCTGTATGGAAAAATATACATAGAAAAGAATTGCTAGGGTGGTAAGTTGGAAGGCATCAGGAAAGGGTTGAAGGGGAAGAATCATGCAGCTTATTTCAGTTTTTCTGAACTACATACGTAAGTTTAGAGTACCTCACCATTCATGAAGGCTTTTTGTATAAAAAGAAGAGTGGATTTAGAGTAGATGACTTCCACATCCCTTGTGGCTCTACATTTCTTTAAATTGTTGGCAAAAATTATGTTATCTTATCATGGTTTGAGTTTCATCTTGACTTACTATATTGCTATAACCTGAGTCTTGGTGTTTACAACAAGTCTTAAAATACAGTTTCAAGACATGTTGTGATGCTGCAGAACATGGCCTTTGGGGATTAAAAGAGAAGTCAATTTATCGAACATTTATTGGGTATTTAGTAGGAGCACCATACTGTTTTCGGCGTAGTGAACATTACAAAAATAGAACAAAATCCCAGCCATATACAGCTTTAACACCTAAGAAAGTAAAGTTGAAACCAAGAAAGGAAAGAGGGAAGATGTTCTAAGAGTTTGAACTTTCCTGGTGGCTGCAAAATACCTAGAAACACATGAGTTATCAGGATAGTGACATCGTGAATTTAGCTGAGGTGTTGAAGTCTGTCAGGAGTGAGGACAAGGGTCTGAAGAGGCTGTAACCAGACACAAACCCCAAAATGGGCACTGTTAGGTACACAGTGGTATTAGCAAGCAAGAGGGAGACAGAAGTTGAATGACAGAATGGAGACAGCCTGCTGGTGGTAGAAATGCTTGTTGGGAGACTGAGAAAGAAGTGGCGCCTAGACTTGCACACAGCTGAGAAGTGAACAGGGGACAACAAATAAGAAAGTGCCCCAGGGTCTATGCAGGGCAGTATGTGGAGATGAGAGCTGCAGCTCAAGACAAATAAATAGAAAGGGAGTGTTCAGGTGAAAGCCCACAACAATCTGAGGGTTAAATCAGAACGACAGTCTTACGCCTACCCAGAGTGATCGCCTTCCTTAGAAACAATAACTCCAAGCGAAACTTCACAGAACAAAACTTTACTACACAGTGTGAATCAGACTTGCATTTCTGTATCATGTCCAGCGCCTCACAGCTCTCATTAACTTCCTTACTCTCCACTTGGTTCTATGTCTGTACATCATTAGGATTTCACCTCTGTATACAGAAGCAAATCTTACTTGTAAATGTTGGCATTCCACTCCTTGTTTTTCTGGGTGGTTTCGTATTCTCCGACTTGAGAGATAAGGATCCCCCTTGTCTTCTTTCTTTATTCTGAAAGACCCTTTGCTCAGCGAGCAATGCTTCATTCCAGGCAGGGGATTATATGGTGCATATATTTTGTTTCATCGCAGCCAAAATATCAGGATTTTGCCTGAAAAATTCAAAGCAAAAAATTACATTCATCTTTTCTATGGTTTTAATGATGTACTTACTAAAATTTAGGGTTATCTAAATTAGATTCATTTAAATTTTCTTATCTGTCACTCTTGTTAGAAAACACCACGGTTTTCTTTCTTCTTGATGAGAGAACTGAGAGCCAGTCTGCAGCCTGTTTCTTCTCTTTATCTGTCTTTCTGTCCCTACCTCCTCCACACCCACGCAGCCCTGCTCACTCCGACCCACTCACAGGTTCTCGAGGGGAGATAACCTGGGCCCAGCTGACAGAGCCCGGGAGAGGGTAAAGCGGCTTCCGCCTCAGATTAATGAGCTGTTTGACCGGGACGTGACGGTTTAACAGCAGTTTTCCTCAGATGTGGTGTGATCAGGAATTTGCAGAAGTTTATTCTTAGCTCTTTCCTTTGGCTTCAACAACATGTTAACAGCTTGTGCATTTTGTAATGCTTTTTTTTTTTCATTGCCATGGTAACCATTAAAACTTAAGGTATATGTGGGTCAAGATCTGGCCAATCTATTGGTTGCTGGTATGCCGGAAGGCAATGCAAATAAAAAACACATCTAGACTGCTGCTTTTGACAGGCATGCCTTAACCTGGTTGGGAGATTTCTAGATAATGAAATATTGAGAAATGATCATTTGCTTTATAAAGAATAGAAAATAAACTACTTCTACACTGCAAATTCTTTAGTTGCTTTAAAAATAGGATTATTTTGACCACATGTTGATTTACAGGCGGCTCCTAGGAGCAAAGATGCCACCTGTGGTTTTAAAGCCTGGAAAAGAATCACAAATTTGATTTTAGAGCCAGGTTAAATTGGTAGACATAAACCTTACCTAGATTTTCCCACATTTTAAAATTTTTTTGTGGTTTAAATATTGCATCATCTTTTTTTCAAGAATGGTATGGTAATTAATTAAATATTGTCAAATTCAGGTCAACTTGCCAATGCTAAGCAAATCTAAACCTGTACGTCAAGCAAAACAAAACACAGACAAGCTAGCAAGCTCAATTAAGAACAACAGCAAAAAGAAAAAGAAAAAAAAAAGGTTATTTCCTCTATGAAAATGTTAATGGCTACATAATATAGCTCTTTTCTATTTTTATTTCATTTTCTAATTTCAACAGTGTTTATTTTCTTCAACACTATGCTAGTCATTGTAGGAGGTATTAAAACTTGTGGGGCAAAATTCCTATTTTCAATGAATGTGGGCATCTATTTAGAAATAGAATTTATGTCAGGAAAATAGAAATGACACAATTACATATTAAATACAGCCGGCGAGTGTAGAAAGTGGAGGACTCCTGATGAGCTTGATGGTCAGGAGAATGTTCATGTAGGGGGCGAAACTCAGGCTGTCTGTTGAAAGAGCTGAGAGAAATGAATGGCAGGCAGTAGGACTGGGAGAATGATATTTCTGAAGAAATATTTTTATAATAACTTTTATTAGTGAAATTAATACGGTTGCTTGAAAATGTAGGACAGTGTGAATAGTAAATAAAAAAAACTATTTCATTCTTAGGTGAAGATAACATTTTGTTTAAAATATTAACAATTCTTAGAAAGTAGGAGGATATATCCTCATAGTTCAAATGAAAGTGACAGCCTACTAATATGAAGATGACAAATTCATACAGAACATATAGCAAGGTTTGATACATTCTAAAGGCTAAGATATATTTTAGGCAGAGAAAAATGTGTATTTAAAATATAATAGCTGGATGAAATTTTCAAGACTCTTAATAGTGGGCCGGTAAGATGGCTCAGCGGTGTAAGCGCCTGCCTGGCAAGCGCGAGGTCCTGAGTTTGACTCCTGGTACCCACATATGAAAAAAGGGCAGGTGATATCGCGCAGCGGCACGGGCGCCTGCTGGTGCGCGAGGTCCTGAGGTCGACCCCTGGTACCCACCAAAAAGAAAAAAAAAAAAGACTCTTAATAGTACTACCAAAACCAAAGAAGTATATTTCTTAATAAAGATTCTTAGAGACCATGATTCTTGTCCTACTTACCCAGTTCAGCTACAATGAGTATAATAGGAGTTGTGGCCATACACAAAATAACAGACATAAATATTCAACATCCACCTGCTTAGTAAAAATATGTCTTGAGGAGTTCCCTCTTCAATTGTTGCCTAAGACAAAGATGCTCTCTAACATTGCCTGTTTCCATTCCCAGTTACTGGCAGATGTTAATTTAATCAAAACTATCGCCCATGACAAACTCTCAAACAGAACACTGTGCAAGTCTGTCTTGATTCTGAAACTGGCAGGGCTGTCCTGGATTTTGTTTTCTTTTCTGAAACAGGATAGATTTTAGTATTTTATTTGCAGATTCCAAGATTCTTTAGCTGACCGCTTCCTGCTTCGAGGACCTCTGCCTTGCCAGTTATTCATAGGAAGACCTTTAATTAGTAACTCCTCCCCCTGTAGCTGGTGAATATCCACCAACTGGTAAAAAAATTAGTTTAAGGGGGGGATGATGATATAAGAACTTGACAAAACACAATACACCAGCACGTGTTTAGATAAGCAAGAAAAAATTCATTAATGTTCCATTTCTTTCATACTTTTTAGATAACTGACCCAGACAGTCATATGCTCTGCTATTATGAACACCGGGGAAAAAGGACAGGTCGTTATGCACAATATCTCTCCCTCCTCCTCTGTCTCTGTCTGTCTCGCTCCTTTTCTCTCTCTCTCCTCTCTCATCTTTTTTCCTCTCTTTTCTCTCACATAGAATTCCACCTTAAGAGCATTTATTCTCTCAGCATAAGGTGTTTCTATGATAATACAACTACCATTGCAAGGTTAGACAGTCACTGGCAGTTTGAGTGAGCTCATGATCAATATAAAATGATTTCCTTGGATGAAAGTACACAAAAATTTGGGGATAGTTGAGAATCTGCAGGAGTGAGAGTGGGTAACCTAAGGTAGGCAAAGAAAGATGGTGGGTTAAAGGAAAATGTATCGCCAGTGAGATGGCTCAGCGGCGTAAGCACCTGCCGGGCAAGCGCGAGGGCCCGAGTTTGACTCCCAGGACCCACATAAGGAAAAGGGCCGGTGATATCGCTCAGCGGCACCAGCGCCTGCTGGCGTGCGAGGTCCTGAGGTTGACCCCCGGTACCCACCAAAAAAGAAAAAAGAAAAGAAAAAGAAAATGTGTCACTTGTTTAGGAGTTGGCAGAACTCAATTTTTCACCCTGGCTTTCAATGGCAGAGTCAATTTACTTAAATTTACTAATTTTGTGGAGTCTCAGTTTCTTTATCTGCCATAAAAACTATTGAGCAATATACTCTAATTTCCATTCTAAGTTTCTTTTATATGATTATCCTCACAAAATTACCAATGATCTGTCCTTCCCTAGTGGAAAATTGCTAACAGATATAACAAAATAGATTAATGACTAGTCTCACCTAATAGTTAAAAAAATTCTTATAGAGACACCTAAATTAAGTAGAACTGCACTTTTAATATTGATCTTCTTATTTTCACTACAGCCCTGTTGAAAACAGAATTTTTAGATGGTCCTCAAATTTCCAGTTATGTGCAGACCTGGTATAATTCCCTTTGCCTGAGTGTGGGAAGAAGCCAGGAATATGAAGAGATAATTGCTTCCTTGATTAGGCTCTGTTTCTAAAGACCCACAATTCTCCTAGCCTGTGAGAAAGCGAACATCATTATTGTGAGTTCCTATGGGGGTCACGTGGCACGGAACTGTGGGTGACTTCAGGATTTGAAAGTATTCCCTGGGTGGTTAACAGCTATCAAGTAATGGGGACCTCAATCCCATAACTGCAGGAAAATGAATTCTAACACCAACCAATGAGCCTGGAAGAAGACTCAGGGCTTCAAATAAGATCACAGTACTCAGGAACACCTGGATTACCACCTGATAAGACCCCTAAGCAGGAGATTGAGCAAACTCGTACGAAGACTTCTGAACAAGAAAAAATGTGAAATAATGAATATGTGTTGCATTAAGCAGCCACATTTATAGTAATGTATTACACACTAAGAGAAAACTAAGTAAAAACTGCCCTTTTTGTTCTCCCCCACTTTGGAAGAATGTGTTCACATAAATAAAGGTGAATACTTAAGAGAACAGATGCTTGGAAACTATTTTCTCCTGCATTTGACAAAGAGTTAAAACAAAAAGAAATTGGTAGGCAAAGCAGACTGGCTGATAGTGGAGTCACCTCTGGCCCGTTACAGACTCATGTAGGACTTGGCTGTTCAGACTGAGACTCACCTCCACGCCTCCGCAGTCCCTTGAGTGTACAAGCTTGTATATCAGAGTGAGTACATGTCGTATGTTTGTATTTATTTGGTAATGAATCACAGGAGATGTTTTAGGGGTAGGTGTTAAATCTCTTATAACGGATATAACTGTGCAAGACTGCCATTGGGGAAATTTCCTCTTGACCTCAGCTGGTTATCAGCTTATACCCTGAAGCATGAGAATTGATAGGCCTTATAATTTTATCCAGCTAATGTAACAGCAGCTGCTGTCCTTGGTGCTTGCTAGCTGATTAAATTCCCAAATTAGGGACTGCCTTTTGCAACCTGAATTGTCATGGAGGTGAAATCTGACAATAACTGCTCTCATTTTTGCCTCTCCCATCATGAATGCTTCTTTGATAACACATAGACTATTTCAGACTGTCACATACCTGACACTTTATTAGAATTCAGGAATTTTGTAATCCTTCTCGAAAAGAGATTGCATGCTTTCTAATGTAAGAAAGGAGAGAGAGGCCAATTCAGCTCTAAAACTGCAATTGTTTGCCTACCTCCAGGGACACATCTCACAGATTGCCATGAAAATAAATTGGAAAGTTTACAATTCCAAATCATTGCCTACCATGTATTACTTCACAGACACAAACGAGCACCACCACTGTCATCCTTCCCACCACAAACATGAGGAAACACACTCATGAACTTTCATTCCTTCATGAGGAAAAAATGCTTGACAATAGATTAGACTATCACCATTCAGAAAGTGTGTTGGTTTGCTGCTTCTTTTAAAATGATTTATTATTTATTACTATTTATTTTCAAGATTATCTTCCCTGTTCCTTCAGGAAAGGAGCGGTTTGGCTCTCCATGTCATTACTGAAGCAGAGCAAAAGCCTTCAACTCAGACTGCTGCAATTTCCACCCTAACAGTCAACCCAGCAATTACAACCGTTTGTTACAGTGACAGCCGAGCAAACCATTTCCAGCAGCAAGGCTGCTTGCTCAAGCTGCTTGAGCATGAGCTGGAAGTGAGAGTCGGTTCATTTGAAGGGGACTAACGCCACACAGCAGCTAATCCTGGAATAGCAGGCAGTTTTGAAAACAAGCCATACAGGCCTTGGGATGTGCACACACATTCTTGAATTTCTGGAAAATGTCTGCTGTTGCTTTTACCAACCAGGAATAAAATTGGATAATAAATTTTGGTGTTTGGGAAGAGACAAAGGATTTTATTTAATATGCAGCCTCCAATCATTTTTTAATTTAATATTAAAATAGAGGTAGAAAGTTAGGGACTTCCTTTGCTACTTCTGGATTCGAGGTAGTGTTTCATGGCTTAAGAAATATCTCACAATGGGAACTTTGAAAACAGAGTCTTATTTACTTTACAATAAAGGTATTTAAAATATAACTTCAATATTTTAATCTGTTGTCACTAAGCCATTTTTCCTGTTACCAAAATATTTTAAATTGTGTTTAAAAGTCAACTGATAGTGTGGGAGAAAATGCTGTGTTTGCTATCCTTTTTTAAAATTTCCTTCTTTCACATTCTTACTCTTGTTTCTTTTTGTTTTTTTCATCTAAAATGCTGTTCTTTCATTATCTTTGGGCTCATTTCTTGACTTCAGCAATGACAAATAGCACACTCTAGGACCTGCAGGTTCTCTTTAGTTTTATACCTCTCCACCTCAAATAAAGCAATAATACTCATCACTTATTGCAAAGAAATCACCTATGAAGTAATGAAATTATGTGTGATGTTTGATCTTCTCAAACTAGAGCTAGTTTTCTCTCCTTTATTCAAGAGATATTATTATGTAAAGATACGATAAATAGCCAAATGCAGATATTCTCAGACATCGTGCAGGCATCTTGCTAAATATTTGTGTGGCGGATTTTTAAATAGATCATCTTTTCGCCTCTGTAATGAAAAGAGTCAGGTTACCTAGCAAAACGTCTATGAATAGGCATCTTTGCTAAGAGGAGGAACGCACCAGCCTGGGAGGTTTGTAAAGAAGGTTGCCGTGGATGTTTCTCTTAACTGTTTCCCATTCAGCCTTCCCAGAAGCAGATACTGCTAATGCAGAGAAAAAAAAAAAAATACTGGTTGTTTTTCTCTTTTGTTTTATTTTAGCAAAGATGAGGCTTTGTCTTTTCCTTATATTTGTTTTGCTACTCTGCCATGACTGCTTTGGCCCTGGAGCAGCCTCTGCCACAGTCAGAGGTGAGGTCATGCTTGACTGAAGAAATCTAAGATCAATTTGTTGTCTCATGCTTCAACATTAAATGCAGCTTGAAATATAATTGTTAGTCTGTGCACTGTATGCTTGGAGGAAGTGTTCCAGCATCCGAAGACCAGAGCGTGGTTATTGGTGAGAAACCACATCTTGTACCCTAAACCAAAGCTAACCAGAATTTTCAGGCTGGGACAGAAAGCGTGAGAAAGTGAGAGGTACCAAAGGATGGACAGAGAATGGAGAAGCGGAAGACAAACATGATAACAGCTTGTGCTGGTCCAGACACTGAGTGGCTTGAAAAGCACCTTGGGCAAAATTCGGAAATTCATAAGTAAAATTGCAAACAAAACCTATTATGTATGAATTATTTTCCTTTATTCTTGATCCTACTGCCAAGGTTCCTCTTCTTGTATAGCTTCACCAGTTCTGCTTTGGAGGTAAGACACCTGACACCAGCCAGGCCAAGTGACTGATAGCTTCCCGTTTTAGGGCCCACAAAAGAAGCAGCTGGGGAGGACAAAGTGGGTGGGTAAGTGCCCCTGAACTGGATGACGATGGGCTTTCCAGATCTTCTTTGAATGCAGCCCTCTAAGTGCTGCCTGTGCTATCCTTGGATTCAATTCCATCAAATAGACAAAGAAGTCATCATCAAATCCCAGTATTGTGGTTCCACAAACTAGGAGGTGCTGTGGTGCTGATTCTAAGTCAAACACATTCTATGACGGTCCACTGTGACAGATTGAGCCTCGGATGAAAGGAAAAAGGATCCATTACATTAAGTATAGAACTGGGTAGAACTTACCTGATGATGCAGCCCTCCCTGGAGCTGTGAGAGAGACCTAACAAATGTATCTTCCCCCTCACTCCAGGTAGAATGACAGAGATACGTGTGTCCTGTCTGGGCAAAGCACGGGCCACTGTGTTGAATTTGTGTTATCGTTAATAGAAGCATTTCCCTAGCTGAGTGGCAGAATGTGGTCCTGGGAGAGAGGGTTTTATTATCAGATGCGTGAAGGTGTATATTCCTGATCTATCAATTTTCTACTTGTGTGACCTTAGATAATGTACTCAGCTTCCAGAACACAGTAGCACAAGGAACACAGTCATAGTACGCTAAGGATTTGTAGGAACTTAAAGTAAGGAGATGTCTATAGCAGCTATCTTTTGTAAGTATTTGTGATAAACTCAGCAAAGAGCTCCCATACATCATTGTGTTTAATCTTCACAGTCTTGAATAATAAGCTTTGTCCTTATTTTGAAAATGAGGAACCTCAAAGAGGTACAGTAATATTCTGAAGGTCAAGCACCATTGAGTGAGAGAAATACATTCAAATTCGGGTTTGGTCGAATCTACTGCCTTTGTTCTCCCAAGGTAGAGCACAGTGACGATCTCTCTACCATCTACTTCAGCCCTGAAGATTGGTTATGACCCTTGGCACTGTGTGGGTGTTGTGCCAGTCTATTTCACAGTGAAAATGTGGCTATGGAGAAACTGCTTAACCAAGTACCTGCACCAGTGCCGTGCCCTGGGTTCTGGAGTAAGGCTGACTTCCTTGCTTTAGATTTAAATACTTCCAAGTATTTGAGGATGACTCTCAGGTTCTCCAAGGACTTTCCATTTCCCAAATAAATACCTGAAATTCCCTTAAGCATTTCTCTGGTTTCTAGAATGATTAAAATTCTAGCTATCTTTGAACGATTTCCTTACCTATCCACTGTAAAGAAAATAGTTTTATTTTGAGGAGAAAGTACATATGTCATCTTTGTGGAATAAAAATAAATAAATTCTAATTTCAGAAAAAATGCTTCTGCTTTGTTACATTATTATCTAAGATTCCCCAATGAAGACTGGGATTTTTTAGTAAAATTGCCTTTGCTATCTCTATGTGGAGTTTATCGTGGCAGTCAGAATTGTACATGCGAGCTGTACCACGGCAAAGAAAATTTTGGAGTGAGGTAATGTGCCCCAGCTACCCTGGTCCTGGCATTTAGATACCCACTGACCTCGTGGTGGCAGGTGTCAAGCTCTACCTGGACCTCTGACAAAATAACAGTATTAGCCCTAGGTTTCAGAAAGCTAAATTAAAGAGAGGAAACTATATGAACAGTAAAAAATAACTTGGAAATTTTGAGATATTTAAATCGATACATGTCTTTTCTGTCCTGTGACTATCTGTAGAACATATCCTATGGAGAAAGTAAGAAAAAGATTATTTATGTGTCACTCATGAGGAAACTGAGTTTCCAAATCGGGAAACCAATGATGCGATCAATGTTTGATTCTGAACAAGTGATGTCCAAGCGATGTCTAACCAAGTGTTGATGTCCAAGGACGAATACAAAGGATAGCTCAAGATGAGAGAGCAAATTTATCCTTCTTTAAGCTTGTTCTTTTGAGGCTTGTATGAATAAGATGGTACCTACCAACGCTGATGATGGCAATCTTATTCCACAAATTCAAGTGCTAATCTATTCTGAAAATGCCATCTCAGACACCACCAGAGACAGTGTCTGGGCATCTCTGAGCCCGGTGAAATAAATAAGTTAACAGTCACAGTCAATGTACATGTTCAAAACAGAGTATCTTAGCAGACTTTTTTGGAAAATAATAAATATACATTGCAAAAAAGACTTCAGCTATCGCTTTACCACTGTCTGCCCTATGACTTTACAGAGCACATTGGTACAGAGGGCTTGGTGCATTTTACAAGGTCACCTGTTTCGTGGAAGACAATTTAAACTAGTGCCCAGGTTTCCTGATTTTGGTTTAATGTCACCTCTTTTAAGAGCATTGTCAGATCATTGCTACAAGTGGAAGATAAAGAAAGAGACCAAATTTATCAACTCCACAATTTGCTTACTCCCTAGTGAAACCACCACCTTATCACTGCAACCAGTTCTTTCCACAGTGGCGCACACAAATAAACATGCACATGCAGGCTCACTTTTGTGAACATTCGCTCATGTAGACACAGGTACAGCTGAGGTGTAAGCACACTCATACACACACAGGAACACACACGTAACTCGATTTCACATTCGGTCACACACACACACATACAATCACAGAAACTTATGCATACTCAGCATGCAGTTTCTATTGGTCAGGATAGAAAAAAATGTTTCCAGTCATTGACCTAGAAGATTCACACACATCCCTAAGAGTTCGATTGTGGTAGTATCTCTTTTTTGCGTACAACCAGGCCTTTGCAGTGTCACTCAAGGAAGTTCACAGGTCTCTCCTCTAGCACGCATTGTATGCACTTCACTGTTTTTGTACAATTCCTTTTCTGTTGGCCCACATAGCGTGTAACTGCCTTCTGGTAAGGACTATATTTTGCTTCCTTTTGTTTCTCCATAACCTTCCAGAAGACTTGTCATAATAAATGTTTCTTAAACTGAAATAAACTGCTGATGCTGTAGTTAAAAGTAGTAGAAGAAAATAATCCTATGGGAGGAGGTAACACAAATTACTTTGCTACTAGAGTATTTTCCACTCACCTTGTGCTGGCTCCTACTTTGCAGTAAGATTAGTGTAACTTCATTTATTCACTTAATGAACATTTTAATTTACAGTGTGATAGACAATGCGCCAAGTGCACTGAGAGTAACAAATCTTTAAAATCCTCTGTTTTGAAAGAAGTTATCATCCAGGTTAAAGTGGGGTAGGAGATGAGAAATACAGCACTCCTTGAATATTGCTATAACCAGTTAAGATGAAAAGAACTCAGAAAAGAGCTCTATGGGAATGAAAAGAAAGAGTAATCTGGGAGAGGTTGCATGCAAGCCTCTGCATTCTGCTCCTGGTGTTTATCAGCCTCCCACATCTATCTGTGGAATCAGTTCTTTAATCCAGTATTAGAGGACAAGAGGCTGCCTACATCCCAAGCCCTCTGGAAACCCTTCACCTATATGAGACTAAGGCTATCTCCTGTCACTGGATTCTGTCCTGTGGAAAAGCACATCGATCCTGGTGTCACTTTATGCTGAAGCCAGGTTCAAATATTTTTTTTATCCTGGATCTCTTATGAAATATTCCAAGAAAAAAGTAGATAGCAAAAAATCTAAAATATCACAGATGCTGGAAAATGTAGGTAGATTGAATTACCTTTTACAAATATTTTTGATGGATTCAAGATTGAAAGACTAGGACAAAAAGCAAAGAACAAAGAAAGGAGAGTAATGTTTTCTGACAGAAAGAAATAGGAGAGATGGACTGAGCCACCTGTATAAAGTCACAGAAGAAAACAAGGACAAGGAAAAGCTTGAGAAAATTCTCCCACATCTTTCCCGCATTAGTCTTCAGGTGCTGTAGGGACAGAAGGCGCCGATTTTTTAAAATGTCAACAGAAGCTGAGTGTTCTCTCTCTTCTTTCTTTCTGCAGGGTGCTACCTCCTTGAGAAGAGAATGGCTGTAATTTAGATAAAGAAAAGCAGGCCTATTTGACTGTTGGAAACAGTGGGAAGACATAGATCTGTCCACTGACACTTCAAACCCCATCATAGTCCCCTGTCCTTTGCAGCACAATGTCAAGCTGACTTTTAGAGCTTGACTTTATGGTACCATGAAGGAAAGCTTATTCAATTCTAAGGAAGGCTGCTATGTGTGGGACATAGGAGAAGGAGCTGAGTGTCCTTCCAGCTCTCTGGAAGTTAGTTCCCTGAGACTGACTCCAGGGAGCAGAGCTTGGTCAGAGGAAGTGACAGGGATCAAGAGGAACCAGGTCTGTGAGAGTACTTGTTAGGGGGAAAGAGAAAGAGATGCAAACTGGGATAGAAAAAGGCCATGGAGATCCACTTCATCATTATTCTCATTGTCAGTCCTCCTTTTCTCCTTCAAACATTTCTGCCCATAGTGTCTTCCTTCTTCTTACTTCTGCTCATTCTCTTCAATGATGAGAATTCTTTCTTCAAAAATATTCAAGCTACTCAACCCAAGATGGTGGCTCTGGTCATAGTTACATATTATTGTGGCCTTTTTTTCTCTCCTTGGTGTTTATACTAACACAGACATACATGCATGTGCGCACACATACACATTAGTCTTGTGCATTGAAAACATAGATTAATGAAATGTTCGTTAACTGTTTCGGCAATTTGTTCATGTGACACAGTGTCCTAAGCACTATTATTATTGCTACTATGTCATAGATAGGGAATTTTTGTCATGGAAGATAGCTAAGTTAATCAATAATAACACAATTGCTAATAAGTGACAGAGCTTGTTTTCAGCCCTTGACCTCATACTCCATGTGTTCTAACACATCAGTATGTCTTTGACATCGTCTTACCTGATTATCAAGGTCCTAGCTCAAATCTTTATTTCCCTATGATGTCTTTCTAAATACATCAATCTATACAATTCTCTTCTTCCAAGTATAGTACCATAATAACGATAATTTTAGAAGTGTGTAGTATGCTAATGTATAATCACTTACAGAAGCTACAGACTTTTATTTTAACAATGTTTATTGAACATTAACCATGGAAAATGTACTATTCCAATGAACCCATTTTATTTTTTGACTAATCCAATTATATATTATATTCAACCAACTAGTTCGGAAGGCAGAAAATATATTCTCTTTACTCCTGTAGTACTGACTAAATCTTTTTCCCTGCGGTGGCTAGACACATAGTAGGTGTGCAATTAAATCCAACACCATGAGTCATAACAAGTTAAATATAAGTCATTAGCTGTGCTGGTGCCTTCTGTTGTTGTTTTTATGGTTACCGAGTCTCAATTTCAGGATGTTTCTATTTCTTAACTGCTTAGACAATGCCAAACCTTTGCAACTCCCAGGATTCTGGTAGAGCTGCATGTGTGCCAGCTTTGAAGGGAGTCTGAAGAAGCCTAATGTGAAGAATAATTTCTAGCTCTATTTTTATTACTGCTAATGTTGCATGTAGAGCCAAAATATGAACAACATCCCACCAGCCATATTGTAATACTTCATAACACTGAAGATTGCATTAACAAGGTAATCTAATAGGTGTTCCCGAGACAGGAAAAATGTGCATAATCATTTTCTAAAGGGGAAGGAGAAAATGGTATCCAATCAGAGTGTAGCCAATACTGGGAAAAGAAAGTCCAACCTAAATGAATCTGGGCTCCTTACTGTGACAGCTGTCAGCCTTTTTGCTGCCTTCCTGTGCCTCTGCTGCATATGCTGTAATCTGGAAGATATGAATTCTAGTTACCATCCCGATGTGTCTCTGCTGCATGAAAATAAAGTTACAACTGAAGGTAAGAATAAAATCCTTCTGTAAGAAGCTGCCTTTAACATGAGTTGACACACTAAATTTTTTGTTACATTAAATGGATCAAATTTAAGGAAGTTTCTTATTCTTATATGAGAACTTAGAGATAGTAAGCTATTTTCAATGTTGGAAGAAAAATAGAAACCCTAACCGTATTTTGGCATTGCTTAAATCTTAAATGTATTCTGAGAAAGCAGGGTTAAAAGCAAGCCCCAGATCATTTTCCCCAGAACTTTATGTAAATTGTTATAGAGGTAGTAGAATGGGGAAATACACATTTCAGTGTTAGTACTGAATCCTTGCATGGGCCATGAGATGGAACCAAATCAAAAGAAGATAATGGAACAGGTGCAAGGGCCATTCCTGTAAATTAGGAGTGGAAAGCAGATGGTTTTGGTAGACAGTAGGAGAAATGAATCTTTCCATTTGGAAATTTTCCTTCCTCTTATACTGCTCTACCTTTTTCATGTAGTGTTTGATTGATAGTATCTGCACTTGGAAACATATTGAAGGACAAGTTATGGGAAAGCTTAAGAATACATATACCGCTGGGCCTGGTGGTGCATGCCTGTACTCCCAGCACTTGGGAGGCTGAGGCAGGAGGATCTCTGAGTATTGGAGGCCAGCCTGGGCTACATAATGAGTTCAAGGCCAACCTGAACTACATAGTGACACCTTGCCTCAAAAAACCAAAAATGAAAAAAAGAATATGTATATTATTAAGAGATGTTTTCTAATTTATGTTACATATTAGCAGAGGCTCCTTAGCAATGGTGAGCTTGAATAAATGAAAAGTTATAGGGGATAGCAATATTTACAAATGTAGTAGATTCAGTGTTTCCATTTTAACATTTTTTTTCTGATCAATTTTTATTTTAGTTTAGTAGATGGTGCATAATAAATTCAATCTTTTGCGTGCAGATAGCCAGTTTACCTGACACCGCTTATTAAAGAGGCTATCTTTCCTCCAGTGTATGTTTTTGACCCCTTAGGCAAAAATCTAATAGTTGGGTTGTTTATGTATCTTCTGTTCTGTTCCATTGATTTTCATGTGTGTTTTTGTGCCAGGACCATGCTGTTTTTATGACTGTAGCTTTGTAATACAATTTCAAATCTGAGACTGTGATGTCTTTCCTTTTACTCTTATTAAGCAGGATTGTTTTTGCTATTCCAAGTCTCTTCTGATTCCATATGAATTTTCAAATTGGTTTCTCCAGTTCTGTGAATACCATCATATTGGGCCACTATGAGTACTGTTAACAGTGCACTTACTAAAAAATCAAAAATTTTTGTTCACAGTGAAAATTTAAGAAATCTAGACTTAACGGTAAGGTCTGTTGTAATTTTTATTTAAAATACTCTTCTCATCTGCAAAGTGTTTTGTTTCCAAAATGATTATGTATTACTCAGATTATATATATTTTTGATAAATGCCAGCCAAAATGAATAATAATAATCCCAAAATTCATTTTAAAAACATTTCTTCCAAAATGAGTAGTCCTCATCATCCAGATTATGTTGGACAAATAATTTAAATGTTCTGAGTTCTAGATTATTAGATTCCAAGAAATTAGAGAAATTAGAAGAAAAAAACACTTTCTCTTTATCAATAAACATATCGAAGGCCATATAATTTAGGAAAGGGATATTTAAATCTGCATGTATATAGATTTCATGGTAGTCATTCATGGTGTGAGATTATTTTCCTTAGCGATTGGCTTATTGAAATGGAATATGTCAATGAGTAGCAATGGTAATTAATAATGAGCACCACATTGCCTTTTTGATACTTAATCAAGTAGGCCTTAATCTCACACGTGGAGTTAGGACAGATACAAACTCCAAACAGATGGGTCGTTCAGCTTTTGAGGACACGCATAAAAACAGCAGAATCAGCTGAATATTTCTGTGTTCACATCAGTAATAAACCGTGTGACAAAGCGAATATAAGGAAAGTACCTAGTCTTAAGATAAATATACATTTAATAGAGATGACAACATTCACGGGCCATATATGAACATTCCTCCAATATATTAGTCAAATTCTAGGCCTCAACTGAACCCGTGTATTGTTAACCAAGCTTTCTGTCTGGATCAAAATTTCCTTAGAAAATTTATTTTTCTGTTGTAAACTGAAGAAGCATTTGATAAGGTATCATTTTATTTATGATGATATTTACAATGACAATAGCAATGGCTGTGACTGTCAGTAACACCATGGTCTTTGCTAGTGAGAAAGAGAGCTTTAAAGTATAAGAGATAGGGAACAACCTTGGGGAAATCTTACAAGTAACCTTAAAGAGCTGTAAAACTGCATTTTGATAAATTCAGTGGGTAGAATAATAACGCTGTATTTCCAAACATGCATAAGAGTCAAATGAATAGATTGAAAGGCAGAGATTCTCCCCCCAGCTGTGCAGGGATCGTCAGACCATTATTGAGATGCTTATATTCTGCAAAATGGTTTGTGTTGAAATTATTTTTTAAGGATATCATTTCTCTTAGAAAAACTTCATTACTAATTTGCCAATTGAATATCCCATAAGATATTGGAAGGCATTAGTGAACATAGAGTGAGTATTTTGATTTAAAAAAAAATATGTTCATCCCCTGTTGTTCAATAATAACAGGGATGAATAACATCTACTTTAGGTTTTCAAATGTAACTTATGATGGTAAGACTTTTAGACGGGGATGGATGAGCTGATGGATGATATACATATAGTTGAAACTCAGGTAATGATTGTGACATATTTTGCATTAGGCTATGATAATTTGAAAACAGTCAAAGTAAGTTTTTTAGAAAACTGCCAAGAAGAGAGTGAATTAATAAACTCCATTTTGTCAGGTGCTCTTTGCCTTGTACTGCATGTTTTTGGTTCTAGCTTTGGAGGTTCAGCTGCCAAAGCAGAACCAGAAAAATTTTCAATGGAGAAGAGGAAGGCTGATGTTTTGAACGTTGTAGGATGTGGTATTAAATAACCTATAGACTGTCCCTATAAAGAACAATGCTGACAGATGAAGGTAGATAGGTCAACTCCTGCTTTGTCCCTTGACTCATTTCTATCATTTCTCCAACTCAAAACAGATCAGTTCTTCAGTGCTATCGTCTCAGGATAACCTTACTTTTTCTTTGTGGATATTTCTTTATCACAATCATACTTAGGCACTTGATAATGTGTGCATTGTTTGCTTTTTTTCACTACTTTGGGGGGACCGCAGTTTTTTTCTCTCCACCCCTAAACACATACAGAAGACATTTGCTAACACCCAAAAGATATCACATAAGTTTCAGCAGACCGCCAATGCCATAGACCTGTGATGTTCAATGCCTGGTGCGCTTAGTATATGGCATGGTGCACTTTGATCACCACTGGCTGTCAGGGAAAAGGCACCTAGTCTGTACTTGAGAGGACCTGAATTCCAGAATGAGTCTAAAGCAAGAAAAAATTGCTCTACCAGGTCTTGTTCCAGAGGGCAATTAGGTTCTCAAGAACACAGTTTTCAGGTGTACCTAGCTATGGTGTGCTTCAACATGCGTGCTCTGTATGACTTAGTGTGGTGGAGGACACACAGGAGCTGAAGTAGGGAATTCAAGCAAAGGATGAAGGGCTGGACAGAGGCTTAACATGGTACCAAGGATGCCACGTTCAAACTAGAACTCAGAACTGGGTCCCAGCTGTAGCTGTACTTAAACAAGCAAGCTAGAAAATATGTGAAATAGGAGTTCCTCAAGGATTTTGAATGTTACACATTGGAAAAGCATTGTATACAGAAACATGGGTAAGAGAGAAGCTAATATCTATTGAAACTTCCCCTCCGTGCTTTCCAGATGAGGATGAATAGGACGAGTGGAGAAAAGCAGTATGAACACTTAACACACACTGGTCCCTGACAGATCTTGAGTTTGAGAACGGGGTCCTCACTAGCACAGGATCATTCCAAACCCTGACCTCTCCAGGCCTAGAAAACAGTTTCTGTAGCGCTGACACAAACGGAGTCCTATAAGAGGCTTGATGGAGCTCTACCCTGCTCCACCAAAGTTGCATCCCCAGGCTCACGTCTTGATGTGGTTCTCCCCCTTTCCCGAAGGCTGATGAATGGAAGGTAGAGAGAACAGAGGATTCTCTGCTGTTCTTTGGTCAGAGATCCCTTGACTATGGATATCTGGTGACAGATAATGTTGTGGATGGGTTAGATATAAGAATAGTAATGTTCGGGCTGGTGAGATGGCTCAGTGGCATAAGCGCCTGCCTGGCAAGCACGAGGTACTAAGTTTGACTCCCGGAACCCACATATGAAAAAAGGGCCAGTGATATCGCTCAGCGGCATGGGCGCCTGCTGGAACCCACATACGAAAAAGGGGCCGGTGATATCGCTCAGTGACACGGGCGCCTGCTGGCGCACGAGGTCCTGAGGTCGACCCCTGGTACCCACAAAAAAAAAAAAAAAAAGAATAGTAATGTTCATTTTCTTAAAGTAACCTTTACCATAATAATTTTTAAATGTTAATCAGTGATGACTACTGTTATAGTTCAACCTTATGACTGATATAGACTGCTTACATGGTTAGTCTAGGAGCCTAACTTCCTTTATAACATGAGTTCCAAATTTCAGATATATAAATTCCAAAGAATCCTACAGGATTGTCTGCATTTATTTCAGTTACCTTTATTGATGTGACGTTCTCATTTTAATTAGGCTTAATATAGTAGACCCCACAATATTAGTTCATTAAGCAACTAAAGCTCTCCCCTCTCACACTTGTGTTTCATGAGAACCTCCACAAACTCATTTTTTCTGCAAATAAAGTTGAGATTTCATAGGCGTATGCTTACGTCAGCATCACTCCTACAGGCTCATCCCTTCAACGCAATGAGAGCAGCCTGCTTCCTCCACTTCCCCAGCTCCTAAGCCTGTGAAACTAAAAGAAAAGGAAAAGCAAGACATCAAGTTTGAAGTCCTTCATTCAAACTTATGACCCATGATAACATAACAAAATCAATTTTCTCTTTAGTGAGACCCCATTTCCTAAAAGATAAGCCTCCTGCATATTGAAATGTCCTCTATCGCCCCAGAGCGTAGGAACCTCAAACCTGAGAGTGATATTGCTGTCCATCCTGAGTATACTTTCTTTGGAAAGTCTCTTAACATTTCCGTGCCTGTCTCTGCCCTTCTGCAAATTAATCTTGTAATGCCCATTTTGAAAGAGTGATAGGAAGCTTTTGACATGTGTAACAAGGACTTTGAGATCTTCAGATGAAAGAAGGCTTAGATGCACAAAAGCATTATCCTCATTGCATGTGCAGTTTCTCCTATGGTCTAACTGAAGGGAGGGATTAGGGGAGATTAATTGTGCATATGATCTGTCTAATCAGTTAAGGAGAGCAGAGAATGTTCATGACCTTCAAGAATGCCAAATAAAACAGCATGTGGCAAGACAGTTTCCTGAGTTTAGTTTATTGTTTTAACAGAGGAGGAGCTAGGGAAGAGATGGAATTGCTTGGGTTTTGAGAAAATACAGCTGAGGAGTACAAAGGCAAACACCTCAGCAAGTTTGCATATAATGGGAGTAAAATACAACAAAGATCTTGAACCTAAGACAAAATGTTTTTAAACTTCCAGTTTTTTCTCTCTATATTAGTGTGCTTTGTGAGGTAAAGGAATGCATTATGATAGTTCTAATTTCATTCCCCCAAAAATTAGTTTGATGAGAGAGGGAACTTGTTTCAATCTCCCCAGTCCTTTGCATTCTTTAATTATACATAAGATTCAGTAATAGATCCTCAGTTATTTTAGTCTATTGTGAGGGAAGTAGACAGAAAACTTTTCTTGGTGAGAAAGGCATGATTATTATTAAAAGGGTCAATAAGTTTAGAAATCGTTAATTACAAAGACTTTAAATTGCATGGAGTCCTGCCCTTCAGCTTTACGAGCGCTGTTTAAGTCCATCAACCAATCCTAAGAAGGAGAGTAATGTGCTTTCTTTGGCTTAGTGAATATTGAAAATGTAATTGCATTCCTTTCTTATCTCATAACCTCATTGTCCTTTAACTTTTAATCGTGCTTTATCTATCCATTCACATATTTTTTTTAAGTTAGGATGTAGTATGTCAACACTGGCTCAACAAGACATTAAGTTTGAGGCAGGAGATAAGCCCTCTTTATACTGTCTCCATGCCCTAAATCAAACAGCACACTTTGTCTAACTCTGCTTTTTACTCCTTTAATGCCATAGCTTTTTGAGCACCAAAAATGCTGGAAATATCTTGTGTTTAATACAACTGTATATTTATGCTTTTTTTTTTGCTATAACTAGAATAACTTTTTCCTCCATTAATTATGTCCAGTGTGAAATGATGTTATGTTGTACAGGGAAGGACATCTCTAATAGTGATATCATTTCGACTGGCTACATTTTAATACATTCTTTTCAAGAAAAATTGGAAAACATGTCAGGTTATAGTGAGAGGTAGGTAGCTACTGGGCTAATCACCTAGAGTCTTTCAAAGCTCCAAATTGTTATTGTATAAAGGAGTTAAGAGCTCTCACTCTCCCTGAAACTAAGAAAATGAGAGCAAGTCCCTCTGCTGTCTCTCAATTAGCAGTTAAGCAGACACCTGGACGTGTGTGTGGTGAATATCCAAAGAGATCATGATGATAGATACATGCCTATAAGCACCCAACTACAAATACAAACCTGAGAGTGACCATGACAATTGTGATTTTAAATAGGTTTTAAATTGGATATTGCAATACTACTGACTGTATAGAGGTAAGGCACACCAAATATTCACAATCTCTAACTCATATTAAACACAGAATACATATTATACTTCATCATCATCACCATCATCAGCATCAGTGTCACTGGTTTTATCATTATTTTACTTGAGTACATTATATTTTAGAGTTTGAGGACCCATGTATCAAATATCCACAATGAATGTAAACTTCAGCATATGTCATAAACATGAGCGAAGAATAATATTCACAGCAAGAATGAAAATTGGAAAAGGAAGTTAGGTTTAGAGGGAAGGAGGTGAGTGGGGAGGGGAAAGGGCTTAAATAAAGAAACAAGTGTGTTATATACATGTAGCTACTCCCCAAGATGAATGTAAACTCCAGATACTGCAAACATGTAATAATAAAATAAAAATTAAAGTTAAAAAAAGCAAAACAACATATGAGGACTCAGACATTGGATATAATTTTTAAAGGTTTGTTCTGGATCAGAATTATACACCTAGGGATAAAAGAAACAGTGATGCCATATTATTAAATAAGGTCCGAAATGCAAAATCAGGGCCTGAGGGGGAAAGAAAAAACTGTGAAGAATAACAGTGAGGTTGTATAGCCCAGCAGTAAGGCCAAAGGGTCAGATTCTACCTGATTTGTGGATTAGATCTAGGTTGCCCAATCAGAAAAGGCCCTCACTGAATGCTGCAATATTTGACTGTATGTAGCCAGAATGATGGACTTAGGAATGATAAATGGTGACCACACTGGATACCTGAATAGTTTACCTATAATTTTATTATTATTTGGGACAGAAGTCTTTCTTATCAGGCTACCTGTTGTGACATCTCTTTCACACTCACGTACACACCAGGAGAAGTGTAGAGGTGACATGAACGCTACCTCCGCATGCCTAGGCACTATACTGGTGTTTCTAATTAGTATGAGCTGAATACTATGTCATGGTCTCCAATCCTGAAAAGAATCTCTCTATTCTGAGCCTGCAGTCCCACTATTAATGTTTTATTTATCTGCATTAAATGTTACATTCTCCCAAATGTCTTCATTAGAATGCAAGCTATATGGAAACAAATATCACATTAAATAAATATGAACATATTTATTGTATCATTTTTCTTTTAAAAGAGACAACAGGCAAAAGGAGAGTACTTGGTGCCTAGGATAGGAGGAAGACACTGATTTGGGGGTAAAGGCCTTAAAAGAATGGTTAACTTAACCTTGATGCTGGAACAAATAAAATTTTAAAAAAGGATGGCGTAATCATCCTAAACCTCTGTCTGATGCTTAGTTTTTGTTTTTTACACCTCCGGGTATCAGGGTCTTATTTCATTCTCTAATGCTACAGATCCATTTCAGAGTCCAATGAATAAATATCACACTCTTTGCTTTCTGCTTGTGGAACTGACTCCAGTGCCCTCCAAAGATATAACCATCAGTTAGAGCCTAATATTTATAGGAATGAAGTATGTATTAATGAATACTAAATAATAAGATAAATTGGTAAGTACTGGGCCGTTTTGATTCATGCAAGCTATAACATTTATATATACATATATATGTTTATATTTTAGGGTACATGAATTAGAATGCATAAGAATGTTTATAATTTATCTTGATTCTTAATATTTATTAATGTATAATACTAATAAATTTTAGTACATACACTTGTAAATTTTTAGTATATATTTGTACCGAGTGTGAGTAAAGTGAGTAAATATTAGAAATAAAAAGAGCAAAATGATAAATGCAACTCCTTCTACACACCATTTAAAGTTTGCTTTCTGAGTATAACAACCTTGCAGTGTCAAAGTCGTTTTTGAACTCTTTTTTCTTTTTTCTTTCCAACCCTGCTCTGTTTTTCTATTGGAGTCACTGTAAAAAATGCTGATATTTAAGGCAGAGGGGCAAATACTGAAGGGTGAATGAATCTGGGCTTTGAAATTGTTGGAACTGTAGTTTTTCACTCAGCTCGTGTGAAAAGAAACAGAAGGCAAATCATGCAGGTGACAGGTCCCCTGTCCTACACTGTGCCTTTTTCACCTGCTGATTCTCCCGTCTATTCTTACTGCATCTACGGCTTAAAACGAATCTGGGGCCGGTGAGATGGCTCAGCGGCGTAAGCGCCTGCCCAGCAAGCGCGAGGGCCCGAGTTCGACTCCCGGAACCCACATACGAAAAAGGGGCCGGTGATATCGCTCAGTGGCACGGGTGCCTGTTGGCGCACGAGGTCCTGAGGTGGACCCCCCGGTAACCACACACACACACACACACAAAAAATGAATCTGAAGAAGTTACTGTCACTGTGAGGTAGTGACAAAGAGTAAGACCAAAGGACATTTACATTTTATTTAGGGACAAGGAAATAAGAGGAAGTTGGATAGATTTTAGTCCGGCTTGTTCGAGCATTGTATAAATGAGGTCTATTTAAGCAGAGGATCAAATGACTGGTTCAGGATTATAGATGCTACATCAAAGCAGTGGTGTAATAAGCAAAGTGTATTCTCCTCTCCTACATCATACACAGAAATCTGTCTTCTGCTAATCTTTGTAGAGATGAGGAAATAGGTGTTTGGCAACAATAAATGATTGTTTAGTGATGCAAAATCAGGTACATTATTGCCGGATCTGCATTTCTGTTTATGGAGTGGGTGGATAGACGCATGAATGGATATCAGGGATTCATAAACCAATAATAATTTTAAGATAAATAAAATGATTAAACTATCTGGGATTCAAATTTGAAAACACATTTATTTGTGGAATGTAGTTACTTATAGCTATTCATATCTGTAATTAAACATGGTACTGAGAGCTACCCATAGGGATACATGCTTATACCATGCACTACCATGTCAATATACACTAACGCATTAACCTTCTCAACATGTATTATGTATCAGTATGTGGCCGCTATTTTTATTATACAGGTAACAGAACGGTGAACTTCATGCCCACTCTCTCCTCAGTAACAGGAATCATGACAACAAACACAACAATACCTACACCCTGTTCTACCTATTCTACCTACCAGAACACTATCATAAACATTGTTGCCTTCAATACTAATGCTGGCTACAAAGGGAGAAGGTCATCATCATCTTCATTGTACATGTAAGGACACTGGGATTCTCAGTCAAAGTTATGTGGAAGTAAGTCAAAGAACTCATTAACACTTGACATTTTAAATGTTTGTCTCACCTGACCACCATGCTTTCTACAGCAGTAGCTGCAGTGTTCTATGTTAACCAAGAGGAAAGAAAGATAGGAGCAGGAGTAAACCATGTTGAGCTTTCCAAAGTCATTCACTAGATGTCTTTGTATAGTTTTGTTTTGGGTGATTAATTGACTTAAAGCTCTTTACTACTTAAATAATGAATTATTTTTTAAGGCTCTTGAAGAATGAACCTCTGATAGATATCTAAGATGCTCATATCAGGTACATACAGATTTGTAAATTTTACCCCTGGGCTCTTTATACAGGAATGAGGATAATTTGAGAAAGAATATAGTTTTTATAACAAAAATCACTATGTGCAGTTGATAATGTAGTTTTAAAAGCCAAGGTGTAACTCTTGGTCTGACAAATATCACATAAAAATGAACACACATACACACACACAGGAAAATATGACCACACCACACACACGTTTACCCGTATACACACACAACTTTGAAATGCACTGAACCTATAGTTCTTACAACTCTCATAGAATTATACCTTTTCATTCAAATGCTGACCACAGTCCTCAAGAGGCTGACAAAAACAGAAATGCATAAATAGCCTCCATTTGAACATATGGCTTGGCATTGCTTTCAGTGACCTCACTTGAGCTCTTTACCAGCTTGGCCTGGCCAACCAGCACAGCCATTCTCAACTTCACTGTGGTCACCAGGGCCTAAGGACTCCTTGATGATAACCTTGTCTCTTTCCTGGGATGTTAACGGCCTCACCTCAGGAGACAGTGTCACATCTTGGCTGAAACACAAGCTTCCTTATCTTAAAAGATTAATCAGAAGCTCATAGCTAATAATAGCTTGCCCTTCCCCTTCCCAGTTTTAGCGCCTGAGGACTGGAACAGGTTGATAACTATCATCACTGAGTTGTAGTCTTGGAATCATTCTCAAAATGTCATTTAGTGAGTTCCCTCTCTTCCTAGAATGGTGCATAGAAGCCACCCCATTAGCTGACCATTCATTTAGAATTGATTTTAAGTGCCTCTGTGTCCTGGCTAGTTATTCCTTATTTGCTTTTGCCAAAAGTCAGAGGACGAAACAAAAATATGGTTATAAGAGTATAAATGATTGTAGATCTTAGAAATTTCTTTTCAGTCACTAAAATAGCAAAATAAGCATCTACTGGCTCCAACTACAGAAGAGATATGGGTAAATGCCAAAACAGGAGGAACAGAATCATGAGCTTTGAGATCCAGAAGGGAAATGTTGTCCAAATCTCTCAATTTGTAGACAACAAGAAAAAAAAAAACAACAACAACAACAAAAAAAAAAACCACAGTCTCTCAGAAAAAGTGTATTCATCTGTATCACATGTAGTCAGTTTCGTGTGTTACAAATATCTTTTCCACTTTGAAAAGTATTTTTTCTTTCATATGGTATTTTTTGTTGTTTATAAATGAAAATTATTGATACTAACATATCTTTCCTTTAGTGTTCTCTATTTGGGTAATTCTAAAAAAACTTTATTTTTCCCTTGCACTCATAGATGTACTCTATATCATTTAAAAATGTTATGATTTTGTTATCACCTTTAGCTCTTTGGTCCACTTATTAGTATGTTTTTGTTAAGTGACTCTTTAAATAGTAAGAGAAACTGATAGTTCTCACATTTAAATATCGTACAGTAGGATCTCCATTATACCCAATTCCACAAACTGAAGCTCTGTTTTAAAGTACCTTATCCTCCCAGAACGATGAATTCCACCTCCATTACTTCTCCTGCAATCCTGTTTCTTTATTTACCTTAAGAGAACAGAACTGCCAATGTTTGTCCATACTTTGTGTATTTAGTAACTTAGGCAGTTGGTTATTTATTCTCTTCTTCATCCAGAAAGCATTTAAGCACACTTTTCTTCAGTTATACTCTTGCTAAAAAGGCAAATTGAGATGTGTATAAGGCAAAGAAGATTTACAAGTGAGGGAAATTGTTATGGGCAATGTGAAACCTAATAAATATCTTCATGGAGACGAATGACTTTCATAGGTCATTTTGGCTATTCTATTTACACACACACTCTCTCTCTCACACACACATATGCAATCATCAAAGGAGAATAATGGTATATTTTGATGTTCTATATTTCCAAGAGTCAAAAGAATGTAGACAAAGAAGTAGGAAAGAATTTTCTCTCCTTCATTCTAACTTATATTCAGTAGTTGTAGCCCTACACATTAACTGACTACATTCTTGCTTAACATTTTGGAAACTAGTAGAATTGATGACATGAATAATTTCCAGTTGATATTAGTATATCTCATAATCATTCATGTAGATGAGGTATGAAGTTATTGAATTCATTTTTAGAAACATAAACAATGACAAATTATTGCCCCCCCACAATGAAATGAATGAGTAAAGAAAGGCATGAAAAGATGAATACTAAATAGCTATGAAAGGTCTGGTGAGATGGCTCAGCGGCGTAAGCGCCTGCCTTGCAAGCGCGAGGGCCCGAGTTCGACTCCTGGAACCCACATACGAAAAAGGGGCCGGTGATATCGCTCAGCGGCACGGGTGCCTGTTGGCGCGCGAGGTCCTGAGGTCGACCCCCCAGTACCCACAAAAAGTAAATAAATAAATAAATAAATAGCTATAAAAAATTGAGCAGGCAGTATATGAATTAGATTGACAAAAGAACAAAGATGATCTACTTGTTACAAATGTTACTACTGCTACCAAATAGTAAAGCAGAAGAGCTTTGCTTGGGTCAGTGAGATGGCTCAGGGGTGTAAGCGCCTGCCTAGCAAGTGCGAGGGCCCGAGTTCGACTCCCGGAACCCACATACGAAAAAGGGGCCGGTGATATCGCTCAGCGGCACGGGCGCCTGCTGGCACGCAAGGTCCTGAGGTCGACCTCTGGTACCCACAAAAAAAAAAAAAAAAGAAAAAAAAGAGCTTTGCTTTTCTGGGCTCTTATTATGGTATTTTTACCACCAAAGTTTTATTTTTTAAAGTAATTTACAGTGAGTACTGATGTTTTGACAAAGAAGTTTCACTTCATTTTAAAAAAGAAAAATAGGGGCCGGTGAGACGGCTCAGCGGCTTAAGCGCCTGCCTTGCAAGCGCGAAGGCCCGAGTTCGACTCCCGGAACCCACATACGAAAAAGGGGCCGGTGATATCGCTCAGCGGCACGGGTGCCTGTTGGTGCGCGAGGTCCTGAGGTCGTCCCCCCGGTACCCACAAAAAAAAAAAATAAATAAATAAATAAAAAAGAAAAATAAAATATTCCACAGAAGGACGAAAAGAGAACATCTTAACCCAGTGGCTCTTCATTCCTTTTTGTTCTTCAGATTCTAGTATCCAAATGCTTATAATTATTATTATTACTTGTTTCATCTACTGTATGCTTATCAAACTAAGTTTCTCTGTCACAGCTGGAACAATCAAGACTTCTTTTGTTGCTTATAATAAATAAATACTCAATTGTGAGAATGTCCTCAGGGAAAGTTCATTAAAAAAGAAATGAAAATGCTGAGAAATAAATGGTTATTGTGATTGCACTTGTTTTTATATAATATGCAAAAATGTAATTTGGTTCTGTAATGTCTGGAATGCAAAGAAAAATTTAAGATGGAGAAATGAAAAAGATGTTGTATTTATTATATAATTTCAATTTTCATTTTGTGTCTGAGTGGGAGAATTTAGATTCAAAACACTAATTTAGAATAAAATGTGAACGTAGCTAACAGGGGAAAAGAGTGAAAAACATAAATAGGAATATTAAATGATAAATTGATCAAATTAGGCACATCTCTAGCTTTTCTTGACAGATGCTTTTTCAGATTTAATACCTACATGTTTGGATTTCTCTCTTTGTTTTGTTAAAAGTCTCTATTGGCAGCTTTATTCTGCAGTTTCCTAGATTATTTTGCCTCTCCTTTTTTTGGCTCCATGACAAGTAACAACAAGCCAGTCAGGGAACATTGTAATACAGATGTGAATAACTTGAGGTAAGTGCCAGATATCAGAGAACAATTCTCCAGGTAAAACGATTCCTTTTGGGGATTCAGGATAGAGGCATAAAAATTAACTTTGCTCTTCTACACATTTAATTCTCCTTACTTGTCCTCATCCCTCAAGTTATTTTCTCTTTTATGTCTCCAATGTGGATTTACACAATAGTTTTGTTCTTCTCAAACCATCTGAATGGTAAGGGAAGATAGAAGTAAACAAAATAAACAATTTAAAAAGTAGATTGTGTAAGCTCACATGCTAATGAGTAGAGGAATGGGAAAGATAGGTGGTGAAGACTAGGCAAGGTGGGTCACTGAACTTAGAAGGAAATTGGGACCACTAAAGGTCAACAAAGGTCTAAGAACAAGCAAAATTTAAACTATCGCTGTGGCCACTTTTCAAAGCCCCTGAATATGTAAGGTTCAATCACTTCTTTTCATTATTCTTCAAGTATAATCCTTATTCATTCTTATGGAATGGAAAATTTAAGGTAATATGCGCAAGAAGGCAATAATCATTGATAGAATGATGTTAAACTTAAAAATGTACACACACACACACACACACACACACACACATCCACTCGCATACAATACAAAAGCCAAGAACACTTTGGTGCGAGGGAATTGACTTATCTGATCATCTAGTAACATAAGGGAAATTTTGAAGTTTAGTTTGCAACCTTTCTCTTTTAATTTCCTTGACATACTGTCTTAAAAATATATCAAGAGCCACCCAAGACAGGGAAATGAGGGACGGGAAGGGGGAGGGGACTTTGGTGAAAGCCACAGGGACTGAAGAGAGAAAATGAGACTAAAGCAAATAGAGGTATAGTACTTCTCTCCTGTATTTACTACCATTTAAAATATCGGGTCTATTTAAATTGTAGAAGAATAAAACAACATAATACATGCATTATCTGATCCCCAGGAAATTAAAACTTGCAGTTCAGCTTGCATTAATTAATAATGAGCAGACATCAAAGTTTAGAGCGCAGGTTGGGTGTGGTGGTGCACGCCTATAATCTCAGTACTAGGGAAGCTGAGGCAGGAGGATCCCTGAGGGCTCAAGGCCAGCCTGGACTCCGTAGTGAGTTCAAGTCCAGCCTAAACTACAAAGTGAGATCCTGGCTTTAAAAAAAAAAAAACAAGGGCCGGTGAGATAGCTCAGCGGCATAAGCGCCTGCCTGGCAAGCGCGAGGGCCCGAGTTCGACTCCCGGAACCCACATACGCAAAAAGGGCCGGTGATATCACTCAGCGCCACGGGCACCTGCTCGCACGCGAGGTCCTGAGGTCGACCCCTGGTACCCACAAAAAAAAAAAAAAAGAGAGAGGACAAGTGGATGAGAAAACCTATAAGGAAATTATAGACAGAGAAAAAAATGATTCTTGGCTGTTTCAGAGTTAATGAAAAAGTGGGAAATTGGAAAGTGAGAAAATATATGTAGTGCACATGGTTTTGAAAATAATGCAAACACATTATTTGGATTAGCAGGGTTTATTTGAATCACACATTTAGGATACCACTGTTATGCCATGGAAGTATAATGTATCAAGAAATTATTGGCAGAAAATTTGAAATTCTTTGTGTAGGTCAACTATTAACAGTTTGCACAACCAAGGGATGACTTTACAGAACATTAAATGAAATCTACTACCTTCCATAAACTCTAGTACACAATTGATGTTCCACAAATGTGTGATAAAATCAATGAATAAACTGATGACAAAAAGTGAATAACCATACTGTATTAGAGGAAAGTTGGCCTGGTGGTGAGGACAGTAGAGAAAATGGCCTGGAGATAAGGAGGCTTCTAAGAGCAATAGGTAAAGGAGGAGCAAGAGAGGGGGGAAGTTGCTGAAAAGGATCACTAGGTACGTAGGGTATTTTCAAAGGAAACTATAAAGGCTTGACTAGTTGGAGGAGACGATTTATAAATAATTATGATAAGATTGATACCCAAAACATTAATTTTTGCTTCACTTGTAAATATGTAGGTGGTAGTTTGAAATAAAGAGTTAGAAATTTGTACAAACTCTAATCTGGGGTTGTTATTTTAAAGTCTCCAAATAACTGACATACTGAGGTTTATTTAGATCACACAGATGAATGATTTATTCTTCATAAGAGAGGAGTAGAAAGGAAAGAACTGCACCTGGGCATACACTTAGGATCCATTAAATGCACACTGATATACCCCAAGCAAAACAATAGAAACAGTCTGCTAAGAAAAACAGCTTGGTAGGGGTTTATTTTTTGCTGCTTTTGACTTGTTTAGAGATGTCTTAAGAAGATACTACTTTAAAAATATTTTCAATGATTGATGTTGATAAAGACCAGTTTTACTGCTTAAATTTAAATAAATTCAAGGCACCTAGATCAATTATTCATGTCGTGTTATAGAATGGATTTCTGATTGAACAGCAAACATTCCCTTGTTATTGTTCAGTGAGGCCCAGTTTTCTCAACTGAACTACACTTGTATGTATTACATGGTCTTCTTGGTATGGCCTTCTTTCCCCACATTTATAAAGTAAATGAATCAACTCACTTTTTATGCAAACAGAAAAAATTTATTTTAGTATTAGAAATAATTTTTAAAAGCCCAAATAAGCAGTTCCTTTTCAAACATAGCATTTATTTTATAGATTCTTTCAACTTAAATCTATAGTAATAACAATATCTACAGTGAAATTAAATCTTTTAACTTCAATCTATAGCAATAACAATTTCTACAGTGAAATTAAATCCAATTGTCCCCCCCTTACCCCCATAGTATACATTTTGAATCCCTTAATGGATTCCTGAATCCATGAATAGTACCACATATAGTACTTTTTATGTACTGTTTTATTTTTTCTACAGATACATCTCTATGGCCAAGTTTCGGTTATAAGTGAATCCTACTAAGATTTTAACAAAGATAACTAATGATAAAATTGAAGAATTATAACAATAGACTATAATAAAATGTGGATGTGATTCCTGTCTCTTAAAAAAGGTCTAGAAAAAGTATCAATATTTTCGGAGCGCAGCTACCTATGAGTCGACAAAAGTTTTTAAAGGGAAAGCATGCAAAAAAGTGGCTACTGTGTCTAAAATTACCAACCAAAAGAAGTCATGATGATTCTGGTTTTATAAACCAAAATGCTGTGATGGAGTTGGTCTTTATAGGAAAGTGGGATGTGAAGTAAAATACTAAAAGTTCAATAATATTTACATCAAGGAAATATACCAAGAAATCATTTAAACATGTAGAAAAATTACAAAGTTTAGGGATTGGCAATAGTGTTGGCAAATATTTGGAAACAGCTTTTGTTTTTTATTCCCCTGCTTCAAGGTTTCTCTTCTTCATGTGTAATTACCGAGTAAAATGTTTTGGGTAAAGCTCAGTGTTTGGGCACTGAAATAAACCTATTGACTAAGCAAATCCCTCTGTTCGTGTTAAGGGAATTACATAAAAATGCATCTAGAGGTGTTGGCTTGTTTCTTTTTTTTTTTTTTTTTCCCCTATGTTTCACTGGGCTGTCTGGACTAAGCATTCTTAAGTCAAGGTTTATAACGTAGAAGTCACTATGAACTAATTATTTTTAGCTCATTTATTTGATTGATATTGAGAACTGGATATATCTGTACATACCTTGAGTTGGCTTTAATTAATCCATGAGGGAAAGAAAGTTGAAAACGCCTCAAGTTGTTCTTGCAGAGCTGTGAAGTAGCTGCATTTTCAAACATGTTGTTGGTTGTAGATGACCTGCAAAGAGCATATCGGAATCAGGACCCAATCTATTACTCTCACCTGATCCACTACTAAACCCAGAAGCATTTTAAACCCCAGAATAGATCTGTTTACCAGGTTCTTCTGCAATGTAAAACCTTACCATGAGAAGCAGAATTGCTATGATGTCTCCATATCTAGGAAGTCACATATCTTCACGAATGGGATCCACTGATAGTGACTTTTTACTTTTATTAAAGTTTGGCTTGGACTGAGTCCTCCAAAATCCTTACCCTTCCAGCACTGTTTGGTGGTTTGTCTAGGACTTTCATGGTTAGTCTCAGCCCAGTTCCTGCTGGACAAATGTCAGCATCACCTGCAGATCTCTGTTATCCTCTTCCTTAATTGGCTTCATCAACAGGTGTTCTCAGTCTGAAAGAGGAGGATTCAACTGATTCATTACTTCCTAAGGCCTAATGTCAATGATAGCATTTGGAGCACACTGGGGGTTTAGCAGAAGCTAGGAAATAGTAAAAGTTTCTTTGTCCATTCTGCTCTAGTTGGTAAAGTATAGCAATAAATATATTTATTTGAGTTTTAAATCTAGCCTTGATCTGAATCCCAGCATAAATATAAGTTCTCAGTTTCCTTTAACTTCCTTGTCTTCTATTTGGAATCCTGCCAAAGAATATATTATCATAACGACTACAATTTTTCTTGTGCTTGCATTATATCAAATATGATTCAATTTTCTTCTCATGGGACCACATCACTATCTTTATTTTTGTCGTGGAGAAACTGATGTTCAATAAATTAAGTCTTGAGAAAATTTTTATGGAGATAAATATTATACAGGTGGTTACCTGGATCTTAATGTAGAGATGGGCAGGAAGGGTTTTACTGGGTAATGAACATATTCTCAAAGTGACTTACAGTGATGACTTTATCAATCGATATATATCATATTTACTAATATGATACATTATATGTCTCATTTATATATAAACATTTACCAAATTTATTGAATTGTACTGTTGCATAGGGTGAATTTTATGTTGTCCAAAATATACATTAAAAAGGGGGAAAGTCTTATCAAAACTCAAACCTTTCAATTTTTACTCCAGCTGATTGTTGTTCAATGAAACAGACTTTGAACAAATACTGAAGATCTGTTTCCCCCTCGGATGCTACAGAATATTGAGAAATTTATGTAAATTTCTGAGCAGTAGTTTTCTCAACTGCTAAATGAGTTCAGGGTGTTTTGAGATGTATGAATTCTAACAATAGCTAAGTCTAACTAAGCAGAATATCTGTGAATTGACACATAACAGTATAATATGAGTTAAACAGTTGCAAATCAAAAATAATGGTAGAGGAGAAAAATAAAAATACAGGTCATCAGGAGATAATGGGGCTATGCAGGTGGAATTTCTTTATCCTCATTTTATTTGGAAATATTCAAATTAAATGCATATTAAAAGGAAGTAAATCCTATATTTCATAAACTAACTCTGTAAGGACATTTGATAAAGGTTATTACAGCACAGAATTATCAAGTAAAAATGCTGGTACTCGAGGAAGTCACAACTAAAATTATGACTTATTTTCCTTCTTGTCTGAAATAAAACATCCAAAAATCTGTGCAACTATTCGACTTTATGTAGTAGTGAGTCTGAGTTTCGGTTGGTCACTTGGCTGTCTTACTAGTTTCCCTGGTGACTCAGTAACTTCAAAGACCCACAGGATGGCCCTGGGATGTGGTTGGATTTTTAGAGTTTCTACAGAGCACACCAGTCTACAAGGGACAGAAGGACGAGTAGCCATGACAGAGCACTTGTATGAACAGAATGAAGGAGAGAACTACTGTTACCTTCACTATAAGTTATAAACGTCCTCTTTTTTTTTTTTTATTTTAAAGAGAAGAAAAAACAAAACAAATCAAAAGAAGAACAAATTTTCGAAACAACATAATAGGAGGGTAACAATGGTTAATACATTACGTATTACTATCTTTAAGTTAGTTATTCAGGACACCAGACATTAACATTCAATTTTCCAAACATTATTGGCACAAACCTTACTCTTCAATGAACTAAGTAAAATTGGTAGTGTATCTATCTTAACCATCTTATATATATATACAATTTTTTTCCCTTTCCCTTCTTTCTTTTCCCTATTCCAGTCTCTCTTTCCTTTTGACCAGTTTCTTTTTGATTCACCATGTCTATTGTACATTTTGGATCTTATTTACTCTTTCAGTTTCTCATACTAGAGAGACAATACGATGCTTACACATGTGCTTCTGGTTTATTTCACTTATGAGTATTTTCTCGAGTTGCATCCATTTATCTATAAAAGTCTCCAGTTTATCCTTCTTAATGGCTGAATAGTACTCCATTGTATAAAAATACCACATCTTTCTTATCCATTCCTCAGTTGATGGGCATTTGGGTTGTTTCCAAGATCTGGCTTTTACAAATTGTGCTGCTATAAACATGGGTGCACATATATCGCTATGGTACGATGTTTTTAATTCTTCTGGGAAGATGCCCAGAAGGGGAATAGCTGGGTCAAATGGGACCTCCAACCCTAGCTTTTTGAGGAATCTCCACACTGACTTCCACAGTGGCTGTACCAGTCGACACTCCCACCAACAGTGGAGAAGGGTTCCTTTTTCCCCACAGCCCCTCCAGCATTTGTTATTAGTTGATTTCTTTATAGTAGCCATTCTTTCTGGGGTGAGATGGTATCTCAGTGTTGTTTTAATTTGCATCTCTCGAATGACTAGTGATGTTGCACATTTTTTTGTATATTTATTTGCCATTAGTATTTCTTCATCTGAGAAATGTGTATTCATCTCAGATGCCCATTTTTGGAGTGGGTCTTTAAATTTGGGAGGTCTGATTTTTTTGAGTTCTTTATATGTTCTCGATAGTAATCCTTTGTCTGAGGAACAGCTGGCAAACATTTTTTCCCACATTGTGGGTTGTCTCTTCACTCTGTTGGTGGTTTCTCTTGCTGTGCAAAAGCTTTTTAATAGGATGAGATCCCAGTTATTGTTTCTTTGGGATAGTTCCCGTGCGGTTGAGTTTTTATTCATAAAGTCTTTGCCTACACCAATGTCTCCAAGGGTTTTACCTATCCTACCTTCCAGCAGATTTAATGTTTCTGTTTTAATATTTAGATCTCTGATCCATTTTGAATTTAGTTTAGTGCACGGTGAAAGATATGGATCTAATTTTAATCTTCGGCATGTGTAGAGCCAATTTTTCCAGCACCATTTATTAAAGAGGCTATCTTTCTTCCAGCAAATGTGTTTGGCACCTTTGTCAAAGATAAGGTGGCTTAGTATGTCTGGGGTTGTTTCAGCATCTTCTAATCTGTTCCATTGATCTTCAGGTCTGTTTTTTTGCCAGTACCACACTGTTTTTATCACAGTAGCTTTATAGTATAATTTCAAGTCGGGGATTGTGATGCCCCCTGCCTTGCCTTTGTTGCCCAGAATTGCCTTTGCTATTCTAGGTCTCTTCTTATTCCAAATGAATTTTAGGATTGTTTTCTCTAATTCTGTGAGATATGCTGTTGGAATTTTGATTGGAATTGCATTAAATCTGTATAACAATTTTGGAAGTATGGCCATTTTCACTATATTGGTTCTTCCTATCCAGGAGCAAGGGATATCTTTCCATTTTCTGATATCCTCTTCAATCTCCTTTTTCAGAGTACTGTAGTTTTCAGTATAGAGGTCTTTTACATCCTTTGTGAGGTTGATTCCTAGGTATTTCATTTTTTTGGATGTTATTGTGAAAGGTATTGTTTCCCTAATTTCTCTTTCAGTAAGTTTGTTATTTGTGTACAGGAAGGCTATTGACTTTTGAGTATTGACTTTGTATCCAGCTACACTACTGAATTTGCTTATTAAATCTAGCAGTTTTTTAGTGGAGTTTTTGGGGTCTTCTGTGTAGAGTATCATGTCATCTGCAAATAATGATAATTTAGCTTCTTCCTTTCCAATCATTATTCCTTTTATTTCTTTCTCTTGTCTAATTGCTCTGGCTAAAGTTTCCAGAACTATGTTGAATAAGAGTGGGGACAGTGGACATTCTTGTCTTGTTCCTGAATTTAGAGGGAAGGCTTTCAGTTTTTGGCCATTTAGTATAATATTGGCTGTTGGTTTGTCATAGATAGCTTTTACCAGATTGAGATAAAGACCCTCTATTCCAATTTTCTGTAGGGTTTTTATCATGAAAAGGTGCTGGACTTTGTCAAAAGCTTTTTCTGCATCTATTGAGATGATCATGTGATTTTTGTCTTTGGTTCTGTTAATATGGTGTATTACATTTATTGATTTACGTATGTTGAACCATCCCTGCATCCCTGGGATGAATCCAACTTGGTCATGGTGTATAATCTTCTTGATGATTTGTTGGATTCTGTTTGCCAGTATCTTATTAAGGATCTTTGCATCTATGTTCATTAGGGAGATTGGCCTGTAGTTCTCTTTCTTAATTGGGTCCTTCTCTGGTTTTGGTATCAGGGTAATGCTTGCTTCCAGGAATGAATTTGGGAGTATTGCTTCCCTTTCAATTTCATTGAAAAGTTTGAGAAGTAGGGGTGTTATGTCTTCTCTAAATTTCTTGTAGAATTCGGCAGTGAATCCATCAGGGCCTGGGCTTTTCTTTGTTGGGAGGTTTTTAATTACATCTTCAATTTTAAACATCCTCTTCTTTAAATGAACTCAAATGAACAGAATTATGGGAGACATCTAAAAGAGGGAGGGAGTAATAGTTCCTCAAACAAAGTTAGATTTCAATTAAATTGCTTTATATGTTTACTTTCAAAGTCACACTTTCTCCATCATTTTCAAATAAGATTTAATTTAGATAAATTCAATTTATATCTCATATTTCAATTTTGAAATATGCCCGTCGTGCACAGTGAGGCACATCTACACTAAGAATTACACGATAAATGCTGTGGTGTTAGAAATAGGAATGCAGCAAATAAGCCACCCTACAACAGAGGAGGAAGAAAGAAACCCTCGGAGCCTCAGTGAAAACAAGAAGATCATGAATAAATCTATGTGATGTCAGATATTTGGAATAAAGATGAGCAGCTCAGTTAGACACATGAGTATATCTACTGTACCTCTGAAATTTTGACCACACAAATATTAATACCAACTTGGTAGGTATTGCTTACATTTCATTCACATTCTAGCGTTAAGGGCAGCTCTCAGATATAACAACCAGATTCTTACTTGTGTTTAAAATAAAATAATCTTATATGTAATATATGTAGAGTACCCATTTTGTAAATAGAGTTATATATGTGAGCCTTAACTATTACTTCTGCTATACGAGTTCACTCTATGAGCTATTAATAGAATCATTAAGTTTAAAAATAGTTTGTAGCTGTCTGTCCACTCTTTCATCTTTCAGTCTTGGAAATGGATCCTTAGGACATGCATAAACACCTTCAGGGAATTTGAACCTGCCCATTTTGAGGAGATCAGGAACATTTTTAACCTCTTAAATTCTTAGATTATTCTCCTCATAATAAGTGAAATACCTTTTATGTTAAAGAAATGACTTGATTACTGTTAGCAAAGGACAAATAAAACAATTCTGTTTTTATTCAAAGTGGGAAACCATGAATATTTTAAGATAGATTCTATTTTCCTGGCTACTTATTTTTAGAACAATTAATCTTTCCTCCTGTATCATATTTTATGACCATAAGGTATTATGAAAGATGTGTTTTGTGAATGTGTGTATGTAGATGGCAGATGTTTTTATAAGCAGAAAAAATTTAGAAAATAAAAAAAACATTCACTTCAACAATGTATCACTTGGAATCCAGCTAAAAAGCATCCCAAAAAACAAAGGATTGTGGTAAGTTTAATGAATACTTACAAAGGTGTGAGACAAAAGAATGAAGTACTCAAGAATTTTAAATACTGAAGCATGTGATCATCCCTAAACCTCACATACAGAGAAGGTAAAGACACATGGAAAGGGCATTTTGTGTGCAAAAATCACAGAAGTAGGGAATCTTAGAGAAGCAGGTGAAAGATTTTTCAGCTAAGAGAGTACCAAGAAAAATCTTGAGAAATAAACAGAATGGTATGTTGCATCCAGGTTGTAGAGTGTCATGGATGTCAGGTAGAACATTTTAGTATTTATTTTGTGGATATTTTGAGTCTCTGAACATTTTTAACGGAAGTGGAAAGTGATCACAGCCAGAGTCAAAATGTCTGCTCTGGAAGCAGATGGAGACAGGTGACCTCTTCAGGTTACTACAAATTGGAAATTCTCAGGGCACATTCCAAGGTCCTCTTTAGTCATGGAGAGGTTGCCAAGTCTCTTAGTTGCCCAGGAGTCTCACCCAGTTTATCACTAAACAAATGGGATCTTTCTCTGTTTTATGTCTCCTAAACTGCAGGCCTGTATTTCACATTTTGTAGTCAACATTTTTCAAGCTCATTTTAATATGCTTAAATAAATGTCTACGTATATACAAAAAATGTTTCCCATTAAAATATGCTCTTGTTCAATCTACCATCTAGCCATCACCTAGATCTATCATAAATCCAAAATGATAATAAAAAAGCCAAGGAGTCCTTCCATGTACCTCATTGTGTCTCACCAACTATTTTCAATTCATCATTAAATGTGCTTAAAGTTATGTTTCGCCTAGCATTCCCCACTCTTATTGTCCTAGATGTAGCCTCAAATCTGTGGTACTGAAGAAAAAAGACGGTAACAACAATCAATGGACATAATTTATGTAAAGAAGCATTCTTTATGCTTTCATAAAATAACGGAATTTGTTTCAAACTTAAAATCTGCCTATTGAGTAATCAGAATATGAATTGCTTGATGATTCACCTACTGGGGCAAGAGTTGAGCAGTCTCAAAAGAGTTCATAGAGAATTCTAACTCATCTCCTGGAGATGGAAAAATAATAGATCACAGAGAAATAATAATTCTTTATTTTCTGCTGTGTTAAAAGCTACTTTACGTATTGTGGAAAAAGGATCTTAAAAATCTCACTAGCTGTGATTAATATTTCAAACCTGATTTTATCAGAAAACCTATCTTCACATAGCATTTTAAAAGAAATGTGACAAATCTTCCTGGAAAATATTGTCTGTAATTCCCCAAACCACAAGTGCATCTTGGAGTGTATCAGCTGAACCTATTTCAGGTTTTGATAGGAAGAAAGTTTAGTGACAAATTAACAAACTGCTGTTTGTCTATCCCAATCCAAGTGGCTTTCTGTTCTCTTGCATTAGAATTGTTAATTCTACCCATAATCAATTGGGTTTTCATAATACAAGAAAAATTGAAAGAGACTCGAATCCTCTTATAGTGCGGATCTGTAGAGGTACGTTATTTGGCTGTGAATGGGAAATAAAAATGAATTTACGGTGATCAGTGTTCAGAATGGGAAAATTAGTTAACATTTTAAGAAGAGATCCACATCTTGAATGAAATAACCTGGTTTATTGTGAAATTAAATGTCTGTCTTGTTGAATTGAGCTCTCCGGATATGTATCTCAGGAGTCTTTTGAATTGCCAGAACTGAAACTCATAAACATTCATTAATATGACACTTTGGGAAATATTTTTTCTTTTACCAAACTGTTACAGTTTCTATAGCAAAAGATATATTTTCAATATCATAAAGATAAACCCTAATGCCAGAAGCAATTAAAAATGGAAGAGAAACAATGGATTTTAAATGTTATCTCTATATGTGAACTGATGATAGAAAAATTTATTGAAGCATTTGTAGCATATTTATTGTCTTCAAGATAAAGAAGTCAGGCATTTTTCCCTTTAGCATTTGTGTTGCTGTTTCTTCTTTCTTATACAAACTAAATCAAGATCCGTAAATTCCTATATGTTAGAAAAATTGATCTAAGTCTTAAACACATCTCTAAAGAGACATTGTCCATGCTTCAGAAGCACTGTTGAAAGTTTTAAAAATACTTATAATAGGAAAGAGGCCCATTCAACCACTGCAAATAGAGGATTTGGTATTTGTGGTGTAACAGTGGTCTTTTTCAAGACTTCTACATGCACAGAAAATTCTGAGTGAGCCAGACTGAGACTGTGTGCAGCTGTGTCGTCTGCTTCAGTGATTCTCAGATCAGGTTCGCATAAAGGGGGCGCGTCCTCACAATAGAATTTCTGTGAGATTAAGAGATTCACTGAACAATGGCAAGTGTTATTCATGCGGCAGAGTTGAGGCTAGAACATGCTGGTGTGAAACGTGGCCCTCCATGCTTCCTTCTGTTCACTGTGGCTAAATAGAGCTTGGTCTCACGTTCAGCAAACAGTGAGGAGTGTCAGAGTGTGGTTCCATACCAGCAGCAGGAGTCATGGCATTGAGCAATATGTGAAGTCCCTGTCCTTCTGATATTTGCATTCTCAGGTCTAGGAAGTATGAAGCCTGTTATATAGTGGTATGGTCCATGGAGAAAAATCTAATTGGCAAGGAGAATACCAAGTTAAACAAGACATTGGAAGAAGTCATTGTGGAGAAGAAGAAATTGAAATGAAGAGAGGGATGATGGAACAAGCCATGGGAACAGCCACGGAAGAAAGTTTAGGCAGAAAGGAAAATAAGTGCTGTTAAGGATGTGCCTAAAGAATATGGTGTATGCCCAATTGTGTCTAAGAAGCTCGATTGTATCTGAGGGATGTAATCAGAGAAGTAAATGAAAGCCTATTCTCATACAATCTATTAAAGGGACATTAGTTGTATTCAGAGTGAGATGGGCTGCTACAGGAACTCTGTGAAGTGAGAATGTCATGATCCAAATTTGTTTTTATCTGCTTGCTCTACGTACTGGTTATAATAGAGAAGAGGCTCAAGAGGGATGAGGGCAAAGCAGTACGTCTAATCTCAAGGTAATCACAAGAACTTGGCTTGATGGAATTTGGAAGAGAGGAAGTAGCACGAAGATACTGGACTCTGAATATATTTTTAAGGTATCAGGATTTGCTGAGTGAGTGGATGTGGGATATAAAATGTAGGAGGAAAATGCCTCAAGATTTTTGACTCAGAACTGGAAGGATGAATTTGCTGTGAATTGAAATGGAGAAAGTGGGAGAAAACAAATTTAAGGTGGGATAACAAAGACACTACTTGGTATATACTTGATATATAAGTTGATATATATACTATACATATATAATTTGAAGTACATGTTTAACCTCGAGGAGAGCTGTAAATGAGAATCTGGGTATATATTTGGAGTTCAAAAGGAAGATTAGGCTGGAGATATAATTTTTGCATCACACTAGGTTGAATGCAAATTTTCCTGTATATTCCAAAGGGGACCTTATTTAGAAATATGGTCATTGCAAGTAAAATTAATTAAGTTTACATTGCAGTAGCATTGTCTCTTAATCCTGCACGCCATCTGTCTTTATAAGAAAAGGAGACACAGACACATCCTGCCATGAAAGAGACCATCCTGCCATGAAAGAGAGAGAGAGTGTTATTTCTACAGGGCAAGGGACACCAGCATTGCCAGAGACACCAGAAGCTAAGAGAAAGATATAGAAAGTAATTCTCCTGTGGTCTTCAGATTAAAGCATGGCCCTACTAGCATCTTAATTTTGAATGTAGTAGCTTCCGGAGTTCTGAGAATAAACTGTTCTTTTTAGCTACCAATCTATGATATATTGATATAGCACTCCTGGAAAACAATGCATAAGTTACTAGCAAACAATAATTATTTAAATTCAAAATACTAGACAAAATTCCCCTTAAGTCTAAGTGTGGTTAGAAAAAAAAAGACAAGAGTTGATGTCTTAATTTTGGAAAATACTTGCTTTTAGAGATGAGAAAAGAATGTAGGATCCTCGAACAAAATGGAGAAGTGTGTCAAGAAGAAAGGAATATGTCAAATACTATAAATAAGTAAACTAAGATGAAAATTAGGAATTGACCACAGTTTTATTAATGTAGCTGTCATTGGTAACCTTTGCAATAAATAAAGTTATCTGATTGAAAATTATCTTGGAATGATTAATTCTTTTAAATCTCCAAGGATAATTACTTACACAGTCCAATATAACTTGCATAAACCTAACTGATGGAAGTTATGAATAAAACAGAATGGGTTGATATTTTTGCGAAAAATGTTACTTCATATAAAGATGAAGAATCCATAAGAGATTGCAGTTGTTACAAAAAAAGCATAGAAACTTGAGGGAAAATATCTGGAAAAATTCTATAATTTCATAAGCAGGTATTGTTGAAAGCCCTCGTCTATATAATGACTGTTTCATTTCTCCTCTTTGTTACAAAAGAGATGAGAAAAGACAAGGAAAGTCACAGATAAGAGAGTGGAGATATGACCGCTCCTTGCTGTGTTCATGTCAGAATTGTTGGTGGGAGGATGCAGAGCACCACTAAAAAGTCTTTGTCAACAGTACTGATGATCCCCACCAAAATTCTCTGCTTTGAAACCACTCCGGAATTCTGCTGACATCAGTTTTCAACTTACCATCCCAGGTGGACTTGCCCCTGAGGAAGGCCAGCCTCCATGCAGTAGCAGGGGTACATAATGAAACTGCAGGGACAGAGGAGAGATAGATAGGGACATAGGCTGAAATGGCTGACAGGACATGGCTGATGTTGGAGACAGCCATAGAGAAGACCACCTGCTTAGTAGAAGGAATCGATCTTTGTAAAATCTTTGCACGTGTATAACAGTTATTTTTAGGGACCTGCTTGCATACACTGGCAACCCCTAAAACTTCATGAACCTTAGTCCACTCTAGCAATAGCTAACTCTAGCAAAAAGCTCACCTCAGCAACAAAGGCTAAGACCCTGATTGGCTTAAAACTCCTATAAGAACAGGGAGAGCAAAGACACCATCCAGAGAAGCTCAGATCCAGCTCTCCCTTCCGGATGACTTGCTGTTTGACAGCTCTGTCCCTGCCTTCACAATACCTCTGTTTTGCACTGTTTTGCACAAACCTCTGCTTTGCACTGCTTTTGATTTCTGAGTTCAAGGGAGACACGTAAACCCTCAGACTCCTGCCATGACATTACAAAACTGTAAGTGTCCCGGGATGGTTAACAGTCATACAGTATATTTAAAGAAAGTTTCTCTGTTTAAGTCATGGGCTATATTTCATTAGAGTTATACACTCTGATGCAATATGTGAAAACTAAATAAAGCTGTTTTGTTGTTGTTGTTGTTGTTAAATACTTGCAGTTTTCATTTGTATTTGCTTATGATACTTAGAATTTTCTTGTCTTTGTCATATGTTCTTTCTTTCCTACTAGAAATTTTCTAATGTTCTATTTGTGACCACTAAGCATCAACATAGTAAAATAAGTAATTCATTTTGACATTAGACTAGGATATATTTTCTCCAGGGCTAACATTTTTCTTTTTCAAAATTTTAGACAGTGGTAACAACTAAAATAGTTGCTACAATAGGGCCCCGAGACATATGTTCCTGTTAGTGGCACGCAGGATATTAGGGAGATCATGATTGTCTATGAGATAAAAATTTTGGTTTGCGGGGACTGGAACACTTGTGGCAAAAGCTGAACACAGAACAATGCTCATGTTAGAGAGGTATTGACTATCTTGTTCAATAAGCGTGGTGGATTTCGGATTTCGTTTGCATTAGAATCAAGTGTGGATCATTTAAAAAACCTATTAATGTCTGAAGCTTTCCAAGTGGGGAAGTCTACTGAATATTCGGGGATAGCAGGAGATGTTGAGTACCTGTGCTTGGAGAGCGCACCCATTATGCACATGCAGGAAACATTTAGTAATGAGCCCAGTTCTGTTGCCTGTTGGGTTTAAATGACATGTTATGTCTGTTGTTAATTGTTTCACCTTCCTTGTTTAAATCTGGAAAGATAATAGAGTCCTCCATATGAATCGGGCTCATTTTTCTGAGGTAGAAGAAAATATGAAGGAGTTAAAAACAGGCTGGGGGGAAGGGAGTACAGGAATAAAAATGAGAAAATATGTTACATACATGTACCGGCTCCCCAAAACAAATGTAATTAGTATGCATTGCAAACATACCCTGTTAAGAAAAGGCCCAACATCAGTCATTGCAAGAGATACTACCGCCTCCTGCATGATTCCATGAGAAGATAATTCATGAAACACTCACACATAGCCCTCATATACTTTGATGACTCAGAGTACATAAAAACCCATTTCCGATTATGTGGACTATTACTATTTAAATACATTTATTAATTCACCTTTTGTTTAAACTATTGTTTCCAATTTTTTTTTGGCTTGCAATTTTTATTTTTATATGGCATTTTCAATACAGTTTGGAAAACTGCTTTTTGTAAAATTTCTCGTCTGTTTGCTTGTATTAACCTTTATTGTTTGCTAAGTCAAAGATTTATTTTATTTTAATGGAAACTTGTATTTCTTAACTTCTAGGGTGAAACTGTGTCCATTTGAATATTCTAGACTAAGAACCACAAATGCACTTAGGGTTCAAAAAGGTAATAGAATGCATAAGCTGAGGGGTACAAAACAATGGTTAGTGGCAGGGCCTGTACCTGGGTACTATAATTTCTTGTTCACTTACACATCATCTTTTTCTAAACCCTGTGTCAAACAATGCAAATATTCTTTCTTTCTTTTTTTCTCTGTTTATGTAAGTATGTATGTATCTGTCTATATATATAGAGAAAAAAATTTGTTCCCACATTTCAAACTCTTGGCATTCATTTTCAGACCCTATTCTAAATCAGTCTTGTCACTAAACCTAAGAATTCCAATGTGTTCTTCTTGATGGCACTGGCAATTTTCAAGGAAGAAGAAAGAAGATAAATCTTATAAATAATGGATAAGTTGTAGCATCCCATCCTAATTAGATCATATAAAAATCATTTTATATTTTATATTTACTTAGAGTAGTAACAGTACACTGAAAAATCCCAAACATCTTACTTCCCTGTGGGAAAACAGAACAAACAAGGTAAAGAAAACTTCTTCAAAACCTTCAAAACAAAACAAAACATGGGTTGTGGGGCAATAAACTCAGATTCCCATGTAATTAAAATGAGTTTGCCTGGTCTCAATAGACACCACGTGCAACAAACTCAGACAATAAGCCATCCTTAAAACTTATGTAGATCTAAAGAAAGCTCTGCTTCGATTTTTTTCCGGTGTCTAAATAGCAAGTCTTACCCACATAGGGAGTAAAAGATAACTTAAGAGCCAGGGAGAATTAGTTGTTTCTAAAGCTTAGACTTCATAAGGCAGAGGAACAGCTTGATCCTTGATGGGAAATATATATATATATATATATATATATTAAATATAATATATATTATATTTATATAATATATATTAAATATAATTAAATAATATATTAAATATAATATAAATATAATATATATTAAATTATATATATATATTAAATTGTGCTTAGTGGGTAGGTGGTGAGGAGACAAAGTTGAGGAAGAAATAAAAGGAAACAACTATGGGAAGCCTTTTCTTATGAGGCAAATTTCAGACTCTGGGATGTAGAATGACACAGAAAGATTTAGAAGTCAAGAATCCTTTTCCTGTGCAACAGGACTTTCCAATCCTTTCTGGCCTTATGGAACCAAAATTAAATCACTATATCTGTATAGGTATTTTTAGTCAAGCATGCACTGGTAATAAACCCATCTCTACGTTTCTCTTAATGGAAAAATAATCTTGAGACATCTATTGGTGTCTCAAACCCAAAATAAAGGTTTAATTGTGGTCCTTTGTCTATATCTCCCATGTCCCAAGTTCCACTCTTTTCTATCCTTGCATTCCTTCTGCAAGGTGGTCTTAAAAGCTAATGCACCTGACATGTAGATTACTCCTGCTTCAGCGTTCAACAACTGAGTCATGCGATGGAGTAAATGACAATAATATACATTCTCTGGTAGTAAGTACTTTATGACTTTAATTCAGGTTATTATAGAAAAAACTTCTCTTTTTATTATAAATTATATAGTTTTAGCCCCTTTTATATCATTTTAGTAGCAGAAAGAAGGTTATTTTGTTCAACTGGGGGAACTACACAGGTACACTGACAAATAATAAATCTGCCAGCGTAGAATGTCTCTATAATTTTCTTTCTGTTTTTGTTAGCACATGTTTATAGTGTATGATGTTTACATTCATTTTAGGGAGTAGGTACATGTACTTAGTGTATCTTAATTCTTTATATTCTCTTTCTCCTCCCTTTCTTCTCCCTTTCTCTGTTTCTAGACCCCCTCTCCCATTTGCAATTTCTAAAATTCACGTTTGCAACATGTACTAATTATTTTAATTGTGAGTAACTGGCACATGTGCATTACATATCTTAAATCTTTTCACGTCCCCTTCCCCTCCCACCTCTCTCAATTGGACTTATGGTTTTCTTCTCATTTATATAAGATCTATCTCCGTTTTCTTTTATTAGTCCTTTATTTTGTTCTTTATTTCTATTTTGGGCTTTGCATATGAGAGAAACCACACAGTATTTAAATTTTTGTGTCTGGCTTATTTCCCTTAATATTATCTTTTAAAGTTAGCTACATTTTTCCACAAATGCCTCAAATGTATTGTTCTTTACAGCCAAATAGTATTTCATTGAGTATAGATAACACATTTTCTTTATACATTCATTTATTTAGGAATATATAGGCTGCTTCCAAGATTTAGCTGCTATGAATGGTATGCATGTATCAGTGTAATATGATGTATTTAAATTTGGCAGAAGATACCTAGAAGGGGAATGAATGGGTTGAATGGAATTTCTATTTTTAGTTTTTTGATAAAGCTCCATAGTGATTTCCATAATAGTTGCACAAGTTTACATTCTCACCAGCAGTATAATTTTCAAGAAGTAAGATTATCACAGTTTAGCTGGGTGTGGGGTTACGTACCTGTAGTCTCAGAACTCGGGAGGCCGAAGCAGGAGGATCTCTGTGTGTTTGATGTCATCCTGGGGTCCACATAGTGAGTTCAAGTTCAGCTTGAAATCCATAGTGAGTCCCTGTTCACAAAAAAAAAAAAAAGGCTGTCACAGCTTGCCTGGATAGAAGCAGGTCATCAGATTCATCATTCCAGTTTCTTAGTTAAAGCTGATGCAACAACTCACCATTGCCTGGATGATTTACAAGCAACAGAAGTTTGTTTCTCACAGTTGTGAATGCTGGGGCTTGGAAATCAGGTTACCAGTATAGTTGGTTTGAGTGAGAATTGCAGAGTTCTGACTTCTTGTATTCTCACAAGGAAAAGGAAGAGTGAGCTAGTACCATGGCATCAGTTGCACTTGCAGGGTAACTGGCTCTCTTCATGGAGTTTTCAAGAGGTAACTAGGATAAACTAGTTACGTCTTAAAAAGCCTGCTTATAGGTATCATTCCCTTGGGGTCAGGATTATAATACTGATTTCTGGGGAATAGTTCCCAGCAGCCTAGTATCCTAAAGACATTTATCTAAACAGGATGGGAATGCTACATTGAGAAAATAGATCTAGTGGTATCGGGTTCTTCAAAGCTTCCTTTCAATAACTTTTGTGCATTTATCATTTTATTAAATCAATATTCCTCTCTCTGTTGTTTCCTGTATAAAGCTCTGGACATTCTCGTGATCACTGCCCTGGAAGCACAGGGTAGCACAGATATAAAATGTCAGAAACTCTGCTTTTAGATGTTATGTCAGTCAAGTCTAGCTTAATTGGAATTAAAACTGTAGCTCTATTTCTCTGAATTAACATGAATTCATATTATTGAAAATACTTATTGAAAAATTTTGTCCCTGAAAAAAAGATTTTGCACATCAAAGAGGAGGTGGGAGTGATTGCTTTAATAATGCCAAGCTAGAAAGAAATCTGGGGGCTTTATGAATTAGAAACAGGAATATATTACAATTTCATCTCAGTTCTCTCGAGTATAATACATAAGGAAGTGTGGTAAACTCTGTGTCTCATAGCAGCCTTGTTTTCATTTTACTTTTTTTCCCCCTTTTTCCCCTTTTGTTAATGAACTCTTTGGGAAGAAAACAATGGGAAAGGTAAAGATAAAAGGAACTGCGGCTCCATCAATTTTCTCATTGTGTCTCATTATTTAAGATGCCAATATTAGTACCTTTGTGATTTTTGTAGTATTGACTTTAGGCTATTTCCAATTTGTGGAAATAAATGACTTCCTTCATTTCTCTTTGGTTTTTTCAGAATAAGGTAATACTATAGAGTCAAGTACGGTAATGCATTAGTAATATTTAAATTCATCTTACTGATAACCATAATAATGTTAAAGATTGGATAATAGTCTCAAATGTGTCTGTAATCTGCCAGATGTTTCTTTATCTTATATTTTTAGCAATTTGCTTATTCACAATTGTTATATTTTACATAAAAGAAATCATTCCTTTCACTTTAGAGAACGTCTCTCATTGTCTCTAACAATATTTTAACTTAAAATATATATTTTATCTGATATTTACATAGGTCATAAGTTTGCTTCCTCTTTCTTCACACTCAGTGTTTCTGAATAAATTGTGTTCTAGGTCTATATCTTTGTAAATAATATATAGTCATATACATCTATACATTATTTTTGGATCTGAGGTTCATTTTATTTTAATAAGCATCTTGTCACTACTGTATTTACTGAGGTATTTAGATTTGTTCATGCCAACTTATGTTGTATCCTCTTCAATTTTTTGCCTCTTTTGTCTCTTCTGCATTTGACTGAATTGATCATATATTTTCTACTTTGTTTTCCCTTTCTAGTAATATATAATTTTACATTCTGTTTCATTTATTTGAATGGGCCCTCTTAAGTTGTTAGAACACATACTTTACTTGAAAGTGGGAAACTCTATTTCCTTTTCCCACTTTATCGAAATAAAACTCCATGATTAGCTACTCCAAATGTTTTCCTGACAACTCTTTTTATTTGCTTTTTTTTACCAAAAAAAAAAAAAAATTAGTGCTAAATGTGTGTTCTCTAAAAAGCTCGTGGATTCAGCTAGCAATTGTCCTATTCTTTGTTCTTCCAGTTGAAACCATTTCTAAACTTTTCCATACTATGTGCTACATTTGTCAAGCATTAAAGTTCTATATTTTTGGTTTTGATCCAGTATTCATCATAGTTATTATTATGTAGTTAATGTTAATTTAAATTCACCTTAATCTTCAACAATTAGGTCATTCAATATTGCTTATATAAGTCTATTGCCTGTATGATGATGGTTGTTCTCCCTAAAGTTCATTCTTTGGTCTTTCAATAAGTGACTTATAAATGGTAAATCCACATTGCTTTTTTATTTTTTTTGAAATGTCATTATCAGATATTTCACATCTGGCAGACAAGAATAAGCATCTAACAAATTAGTTAAATATATATGTACATATATTTATTTAATTGTGACACAGAGAAATAAACAAAACAACTACCTCATGCCTCAGAAGCTTATGTTAAAAAACAATTGGAAGAGAGTTGAACACAGGAGGAACTGGCACGGGTGAGTTACAGATATATAGTACAATCCCCACAACGTGGCTAACTGACAACGCAAAGAGAGGCGTCTTTGTACTTGTCTAAGATTAAATTCTAATTTAAAATAGCTGAAATAATCAAACATAAAATGAGAAAGGTAAAAGAGTGGATTAAAAAGGAAAAGATAAATAAAAATAAATGATAAAATGGTAAACCTATAATTGTTACTACTACTAATCGCAGTAAATGTTGCTATACCAAACACTTTTATTAAAAGGCAGAAATTATCAAAGAAGACACAATAATAAGACCAAACTTTATACCATGTACTGCCTACACTAGAAATACTGCAAATAGAAAGACAGATGATAGAGAGTAAATGCATTGAAACATGAAGCCAAAAGCATAAAATATTGAACTGACTGCTGTAAAACTAGATGTAACAGGCTTCAATGCAAGGTATCTTACCAAACACCAAATATATCACACTGATAAATAAGTGAAACTAATTTATCAAGAGGATAACAATAATCATCACCTATTGCAAAACATCTTCAATATATATGGAAAAAATCGGTACAAAATATCAGTTTACACTTTATAGTCATAGTAAAAAATTTTAACATTGTTCTCTTACCCACTGAGAGAACTAGATCTACATATAGTATCACTCGAGACACACAATACCTCGCCAACATTATCCACTAACATCATGAACCCCACTAAAATGCAGAACTAACCAAGGAATTACAGGATCACAATATCACCTACCTTTTTGCCCAAATATTAACTTTCCACTTACAGGTTTTACATAGTGTGATTGTAACTACTAGAGATGAATGTGGCCTTTTGCTTTGTCATTACCTTCTTAATCATTTCAACTCCCAAAGGAAACTGGTCAGCAGACAGGCTCTGGCGTAATGAAATTTGAGGTCACTCAGGAAAGGATTAACTTTATGTTAAGTTGTATCTAACTACAAGCTAGATTTAGTGAGTGATGAAAAATCACAGAAAACACGTGCACATTAAATAGATAACAGGATATTGAAAATATTACAGTAACTTACAAAGTATGGATTTCCACAGATTTATTGATATTGCTTGACACAAACAAATGGTGGAGGCAAGGAAACCTGGAAAAGATGAAAAGGAGAAGGCGTGGTCAACATGGAGAACCACAAATTTGGATTCAGGTGCTCTAATTACCTGTCCAGAGATAAAAGCAAAAGCAGTAACATGACTGTTCACAGGAAGAGTGAGAAAAATGGATAAGAACATAAAATTACATTTCCAAAAGTGTGTGGCTTCAAAATTTTGGAAATTTTTTATGTTCTCATATTATTTACTTTCTATATTTAAGCACATTGTTCTCTGTATCTAATCTTTTACAACATTTCCCTGTAGAAGGAGCATCATAAAAAGAAATAAGATGAACAAAGTCTTTCTTTATAAGAACTGTAATACCATATATTATTACATTTTATTTTACATATAATAAAATTCACTTTGGCAGGATATTGCTGCTTCTGTCTGCCTATCAGGAAAGAGGAGAGGTAATATTTTTATCCAGATTTCTTTTGCATCTGTAACTTGCATCTTAAACTCTCAGTAAGCAAATTTCCCCTTTTCCAGTAAAACCGTGCTCTTTTTTTGTCTAACACTTATACACTGTTAATCCCCAAATTTGACTGACTATTCATATAGATTATTTTAAAAATTCATTTTCTTCAACTGTTATTCTCTTAAATTACATGATTGTTTCTGGACTATCTCGTGGCAGTTGCTTTATAACTGATTTTAATTCGTGTGTTAATACTGGGTCCACTCTGGGCACTGCACTTATACTAACATTCCTAGTACATCCGTGCACAACATAAGCTCATCATTCACCTAAAATTTATTCACTTACAATTCAGCGAAGTTTCATGGCTCCATTCTTTTATTCTAATTGTCTCCTCCATGATATACTGCTCTTTCCAGCCATCAATTTCCCTTTTCATTTTTCAAGACACAAACAAAAATGTGATAGACTGTGTGGTGACTTTATTCAATAACACAATTAAGCTTGTATATTTTGCTTAAAGCCATGTTAGTCTAGGACCTATGGAGATCAAGATGTTGGAAGTAATGTTTAGAAAGATTAAAACCACAGATTCAGGATTTCTTACTTTGGAAAAATGTCTACAGACAAGCCTTTGGAAAAATTCTTTTTTTTTTTTTTTTTTTTTTTTGTGGGTACCGAGGGTTGAACTCAGGACCTCACGCACCAACAGGCGCCCGTGCGGCTGAGCGATATCACCGGCCCTTTTTTCGTATGTGGGTACTGGGAGTCGAATTCAGGACCTCGCGCTTGGCAGGCAGGCGCTTATGCCGCTAAGCTACTTCACAGGCCCTGGAAGAATTCTTTATATACATATTTGAAGTTGTGTGGGGCAATGGTGGATCTACTAGAGAGATTTTAGAACTTTCAGGAAATGTCACGACTCTTCATTTTGCAAACTAGAAAGTCAGTCTCCTGAGTTAGCCATGAAAACCTCTTGTTTCTAGCTTTAATTTAATTTTTAAACTACTACTTCATTTTTTTGAACTTGTACTTTCAATCAGCTCTTCATTTCTACATCGCATCTTCTATGTCCTGAGATGCGTACGTAGTGTTTCTGTCCTCAAGAGTTTTCTTTCAGCTCCTGGTCTACACTACTTATTTGTCAAAGAACAGCTTAGATTTTACTCTTCTGTGAGGCTTTGCCTGAATTTACCTCAAGCTCTTCCAGCAGCACACAGCAATATTATTATCATATTATGGATATTATTACTCAGGATCATAGAATTATAAAATCCAAAGAGGCTTCATTAATGAGATGAAGATAGAAAGAAGTAAAGGGATTAGTACAAACTCACCTAGTCTGAAGAAAATCTTGACACACATTTGTCAGAACCTCCACCAAAGATAAGCTCAACCCTACTGATGACATCTCTTCCATGTCATTTTTAGATCCCTTCCCCTTGTCACTGTTTTGCTAATTTCTTAAATACATAAGATGTCTATCTTCAGCTTAGCTGCAAGTACCATAAAGGTCCAGTTTAATTTTTCTACTCATTTACATTTACCCCAGTACTCAACAGAATATGTATTTAGCAAAATAACTTGTAATAATGCGTGATCAATGCATTTATATTTGTTTTATTAAAGATCCAAGGATCTATATTAATTTTTAGGCTACATTATTGTTACCCAATAACATTCCTAGTACAATATTTTTTTTGTCTGCTAAATAGTAGAAAAATCTGGATCCCTCTAACTTGTTTTCCTTGTAGCCCACTTATTTTTGCGGTAGTAATTACTCTTTGGAAAGCTTTTAAAGCCTTGGCCAAAACCAATTCTGTCAGGTAAAGCATTTTCAGCTAAAATGTGGAAAATAAATTTAGAATTTCATCTCTGTGTCAGCATATAGTATTTTAAAACTAATCTACTTGCTTTCATTTTTTCCCATTTTGTCAAACATCAAGGACACTCACCAAAAGTCATTTCTCTCCATATTTATTAGATTCTTGGTTTGCTGAATACTGAAAAATAATGTTTAACTTGGATTATTTCAATGGTGTGACAAACCTATAGATTTGTAGCTTATTTCACAGTGATAATTGTAAAACTTTATATAGTACTTCTTTGCACTCAAATTACACATATTGTATGAAATAGGTAAGGCAGGTATAAGGAGCCCTATTTCACTGGTGAGGAAACTGGGACCAAGCAAGATTCAGTAATTTACTCAGAAATTCCCCAGCTAGTAACTAGAGCTGGATTTGAATCTAGTTCTCTTGTCTCCTTTCCAGTTCTCTTCCTGTTACTTCATGGCCAGTCCCCAATTGGCAAAGCCAAGCCCATTTTTGGCTATGAAATGGATTTAACCAGTGCTTGCTGCCAAGGAGGCATATTGAGTGGGTTGTACTGAATCTTTTGGTCACATCGTGTTCTTCTGTGCATGTATGAATTTTTGCCAGAATTGGCTTCTTTCATCAAGCAGTTCGTTTTCCAGAGATGAAGTTTAATGGGATGAAATTTCATATAACCAATGGTTAGTGGGTAGGAAATAAAGAATATAGTCTTGTTGGATAACTGCCACAAAAAAAGACTGAGGTAATTCTTATGGTCACTACAGGAAAACTTCAATTTGGCAAAAGTCAGTTATTAGAAAATCTTAATTAATGGGGAAAATTGGACAGAATAAGAATATGACAGAATAATATCAGAGTGATGGTGTACGTGTGTGTGTGCATATAAAGTTATTTTTTTAACTATTTGCCTCTCCTAGTTTCCCAATGATTTCAGTGTCTCATGCCTTGGATGGCAAAATTCACTGAATGTTATAGGAGTATTTAGGAAGGAATAGGAAGTACTTAATAATGATCTGCAAATTTTCTATCTTCACATTCTAGGAGGATGGCAGAGGCATCTGTCAGCCCCCTTGCTGTTTCAATATAATTGGTACATCGGTGTTCATGGTGCAGTATTACAGGAAGTAGAGAAGAAAAAATAGTCACAAGGACAATTATAAATAAGGAAATAGCTCCATTCACACATAGAAGTAGAAATGAGAAATCCAGGTACATCTGCACTGATCTTTTCATTTTGCAAACACAGGAAACCTCGTCCACAGAGGAGGAAAATCTAAGCTGGCATTCTGACATATTCCTTTTTTCTATTCTGATGAAAAAAATCTCTTTTTGATCCCCATTTGCTTTGTGCAGCTGTCCCAGCCTACAACAACAGGCTTTATAAGTTTCCCAGCTTCTTTGTTTTAGTTAGGAGATGTTTAGTGGGTTCTATTTCTTCAAGAAACAAGTGCAGCAGAATATCCAACAACTCGATTAGAGCTAATATCATAAGCTGCAGGCAGCAGCAAAATTTAGTATTATAAAAGTTCTTAGAGACTCTAGTTTCCAACCTTATCCAAAGTCATGCTTGTACAGAGGCTTGGCTTTATTTTTCAAAGATGGAAAGGAAGAACTGTTACATAGATGATAACATTTCTTTCTTTCTCATCCCATAGATATATCCTCCTAGATACATCAAGAAGATGCTTACAACTTTTCTGTCTCTGTCTTTTCTCTTCCCCTCACCCCATAGCACCAATCTAAATATGTGCCTTTCCTGAACAGATTCTTTATATATAGTCTTCATTTATTTCTGTAGTATCAACTCTAGTTTGTGCACATTGATCCTATCTACAACAAAAATGTAATGCCAAGTTGGGCATGGCCCTCTGGTCACTTGATGTTTACTCATCTAATGCAAACTAATTTCATTGTCTGCCCAAGAAAAACATCACCAAACAGGCAAATCTGTAATGAAAACCTTCTCTTGGGCATTCCAAAGTCGAATAAAAACTAAGAGCACAGGAAATATTGGTTGAAATGATCAGAATGATCTCTGTCTACCAGGACAGTTAGGACATCCTTATATTTATTCCTGATGCATCAACTATCCTAAGTAATGCCAAAACCATGATTTATTCTGGCGTGAAACGAATCAGCATTTTCAAAATTTTTTATCACATGCTATTATTGTGTTTTGGCATATAATATAGAAATATAGTATACTATATTAGTCAGGCCCATGTCATCTATATAATAAATAGTACAACTTCAAACCAAAATTTTAATTAACTGATTTTTTAAAAATTCTGAAGCTTGTGAAGTGGAGCTTTCAGAAGTGAAAGTTTCCAAGCTGGCTATGAAATGGCTATAGTTATTATTATTTTTAAAGTTATTTTTCCAGTTTAAAGTACTATACAGTTTATCTCGATGTTGATCCCCTGCTGTCCATTTGGCCTAAATTTGAAGAACTGGAGAGAGCACCCCTAAGTGGTGGGAAGATGGGAGCAGAGAAGGGTAACAGGGAGAAGCAGTGACTCAGAGGACAGAGAGCTTCAAAGCAGGAGCCCTTTGACATTTGTTCTTTCTTCAGCCAGTGCTGTAAAATTGCTTTGGGATGATGATGTTATTTAATGTCTAAGAGTCTCAATGGGCAGAATGAAAACCAAATTCTCTCCTATTTCTACCAACTGTGATTACATTTTTTTTTGCTACTTCTGTGTTGTGAATAAATTAAAAATATTGTGTGTTTAAACCAGTAACACCAACTGTTCTGTAAGGTATGAGATGCACATTCCATTGGTAAATATTTTGGGCTGTTGCGTCCCCTTGCTTGGGAAGAAAATTCACTTGGTCATTTTAGAAGTCATCTGACTGTATCTTTATATGGATATAATCTTATTCTCCATAAACTGTTTTGGGAAACTTAATAAATTATTTAGTACTTGTAAAAAAAAAAAAAAGAACAGTATGACTAGAAGATTCCAGAAGATAATTTCTTTTATAAAAGTAAAATGTATTACAGAAATACTTTCTAAACTCATCAGTTACAAGCAAAAATGTATCCCTATACTGAGTAGGGAGGTTACTTTATTTGCTTACATCATTCCATGTCTATCAATGCCAAATTCATCATATTTAAAGCTCTTTCAGGAATCTTAAGTGTGAATCATGCCTCATAAAACTAAATTCTATCCTAACTCCTTCAACCTCAAAGGTCATGGCTGAGGCTTCCTTTCCCATAATCACTGCTGTACATGGCTACACCTGCTCCACGGTACACGAGACACAGTCTGGTTAAAAAAGAAACTGAATAACAATTCTGGGATTCAGAAATGCATCCTCATGATAATATTCTGCCACCAGAGGCACAGACAACAAAGATAACCCAGCTGGTGTGACTTACTTTCCAAAGCCATAACCCTAATGCATCCCAGTGGGAGGAAATGAAAAAAAGATTTATTATTAGTTCTGCGCTAATGCTGATCAATGAGCAAACTGCCATGAAGTTGTGGCCAAGGCAATATAAGCTGTCCAAGAAAAAAAATAAAAGGGAAGAAGGGGGGTTGCAATATGCAAGAGAATAACAGGGGGGAATAAAACGTTTTTTGTTAGGAAACTCTCCCTCATGACCATAAGTGGTGCTGCACCATCTGTTCGTAGTACAGCAGTGTGACAGTGCAAATGCCTGTCATGTACAACAAGCTTTTGAAACATTAGGAAAAGTGAGCATTTCCAAGGTAATTTTCCTAATATAAAGCATGTTTATCAACAATCTGCAGGCCTCTCTTTCACTTCTCATCCAAAAGCCTTGTGTCTGTACGGTAAACTCCCCACAGAGCAGCATGGGAAAAGGACAGAGACTGCAACTCCAAGGGAAGGGGTAACGCAATCACAAAGTGACAAAAGGGAGATACAGAGAAAAATGGGAATGCTTACTGGAAGCCCTGTGGAAGCATATTTAATGTATTGCGTTCCCATTCACCTTGCTGTGAGCTCAGGTTTGCATCTTAATTACCAGCTGGTATTCCCAAAATATCCTTCCACCCATGGGGGAACTGTTGCAGAAGATTTTTAGCCATGGCAATGTTAATGACAAGTGTGAGTGTCTTGGGAGCAAAAAACTGTGACTGTCATGTGCAAGTGCGTAAGGCCGCAAGTTGAGTGTCCAGGAGACAAGACAGAACTGGGAGAGAGGTAGAATGTTCCCTTAGGCAAAGGTTAGGGCCATAGAAAGCTAAGTCACAGAAGATGAAATGGACCAGGTAAATGCTAGGATTAAACCTAGGCAAGCGGTTAGTTGCCAGTAGGAGTCCAGGTCTGCAAGGCAAACACTTTTTCAGAAAGCAATATCCAGAAACACGGCAAATATGAGGAAGCAAAGACAGTACCGTAAAGACAATCAAGCACGTGGTCACTACAGAAGGCCTTGGTGGCTATTGTGGTTTTGTTCCCTCACCTCCCTTTATCTCCCTGCTCCCCTGCTGAAATGTCCTGCAATGGGCACGACAAGGAGGAAGCAGGCAAGGGATGTTACCTCACAAGAATGGCAACTATGGGAATGGAGAACAGGTAGAGATAAATCACAGATGTATTCAGCAAGGGCAGTCATGTGGTGCGCTATTTACATAAAAGTCACATACCGCAGCTGGGTTTTAAATGCAAAGGGTCAGAGCCGTTATGTCAGCTTTTCATCATTACAGCCAACACCTGAGATAAATACACTTCAAGAGAACAAAGATTTAAGTTTCAGAAGTCTGGCCATGCTGCTGTGAGCCTGTGTAAGCACAGTACAGTATGATGAGAGCATGTGGCAGAGGGAAGCAAAGGGAGAAGGGAAGAAATGATCTCCCGATATCCTCTTCAAGCTTACGCCCTGGCTAACCTACCTTCTTTTCTCTACGCCTCACTTCCAAAGATACCACCCGCTTCCTATAGCACTGCATGCTGGGAACCAAGCTTTCAATATACGGACCTTCAGGATCCAGATTATGCAACATGTCTGGCAGTTAAATTTATAATATGAGAAGATATATTCGTTATTTTTCAATTATTATAACAAAATCTCTGAGGCTAGGTATTTTATAAAGAAAAAAGTATTATGTATCTGACAGTGTTGGAGGCAAAGTCTAAGACTTGGCAGGTATTTTTGGGGCTTTGCTTAGGTATAGATCACAATGACAGGAGCACAAGTGAGAGTGATCGCATGGCAAGATAGGAAGCAGGGAATGGGAAGGCATCGGTTTTGTGCTTTCATTGCAACTTTCTCTCATGGGAACTCACTGGGGTCCCATGAAAACTATGCTAATACACGCAGAGGGCATAGTCCACATGACCTGACCACCTCCTACTGGAATCCACCTGTCACAGGTCCCATCACCTCTCACACCACTAACCTCTTAACACTGGGTTATGGATACATACACATTTTATTGTATAGTATTGAAGCACTTTCTTTGCAGTAGCATGTGTGTGCGAGTGTGTGTGTGTGTGTGTGTGTGTGTGTGTGTGTGTGTACGACACGTGCTTTGCAAGCTTAGCTCAAGAGTAGGCTTGGGATACAGCCTGGTATGGTTATTATGCTTTGAGTGAAGGAAGAATTATATCCCCAATCTAAATTTTAGTTTCTTCTTCCCTAAAACACATATAATCATTTTATTTACTTTGTAGGATGGACTTTTGGAATGACTTAATATGTAAAAAGTTTATCATGCACTTTTATTGAATTCATTAGACTCTCATTAAATAATAAGAGGTAAGACCATACTAGTAAATTATTTTTCTTACAATGCATTATAATAACAGAACTCTTTTGCTGGCTTCTTAAGATAAATACTGTGAACTACTTGTACTTTTTTTGTGTGTCATCAACTTACACTTTCTATTAATTGTTGTTTATACATCTGTTTTTTAAAAATGAGATTGGTCCAGTTTTTTTGTGTTTTGGGATGAATTTTGTCAAGTGTTAGGAACTGCCTTGTTCGCTTTGGAGAATTAATTTAAATCTTTCCATTCTTTAATGCGATGTATAGTTTATATACCATATGTAATACCTGCTCATTATACTTTTAGTTTAATTTGTCAGTAAATCATTAGGACTTCTAGGATGATTTGATTGAAATACTGCTTTAAAATTTAATTGCTTCCTCAATCATTTTCATTTAATAATGAGAAATACATATTAATTGGAACAGTATTTGCTTTCTCCTGAAAAAGTTGTATTTCATGCATATTTCAATTTATACAAAATTTTGAATAGCATTTTTAAGGGTACATTCAGCATTTTATTTATTTATTTATTTATTTTACTAGTATATATTTGCAGTCATAATTAATTAATTATTATGCAAAATTGGTACAAATACATTACATCTTAATCCTTTTTCCTTCCCCTTCCCAACACCTCTCTCTTACATCCCCTACATCACCAGAACCCCTTCCCCTCTCCACAAATAGATTAAATCATAAGTTTAATGATTTTGCTCTTTTCAAGACATTTAGACAAAGTTAATTTTACTGTTATTCTGCCCTCAAAGATTTCTAATTTTCCCTAATTTCTTTAAATATATAATTATCTTTACTTTTTTTTGATTTATTAAAGAAAATAAGCTATTTTTTATTTTCTTAATGCAATATTTAAAAACATTTTCTTTTATGTACACTTTTGGCTGTATCTCGTAAATCTTTTTATACAGATTCATTTGTAACTTTCCTTGTGTATTTATTTCCAGTGTTGTCTGTTTTAACTTGCATATTTAAACATTACCATCAATTTTCAATTTGGTGCATCATGATCCTTGTGTGATTTTTTTTTTTTTTTTACACAAATGAGTGCTCACAGCTTGTCAGACATATGAGGGTTTGGAAACCTGGCACTGTGAATACAAATTAAGCAACATTTTCCTGTCACATTAGGTCAAAGAAGATTTTAAACAAAGAATGAAGGGCTGAAGCCAGATTCAAGATTCACACTGAAATAAGATTTCTACTAGTTTTTAATGAGAACATCATGGTGTTTTCTGTATATTATTATATCTAAGAAAAATACTACCTAAAGCATATATGACACCAATGCCTAATTCTACCTTATTTAGTAACTGTCTAAAAGAACAGGACTTACACTTATCCAGATCCTCTTAATGACATCTTAATTAGGCTTGTTCTTTGTTTCTGTGGTAGATTTTTCTTCATTGTCTCAAGAATTTCTTTGTGTTATTCCTTTTAAAATTTATACATGTGTTCAATCTTTTCTCTGTTAAACATTAGGACTTTGAATTCTCCCCTTTGTCTCTATTACAACTTGTCTTCACAACCTTTAATTATTACCCTATCTTATCCCCAACATGTAATTTTTGAAGTCCTTTCCATTTTTCTCTTGCTTTCTGGAAATCTTAGTTTTCATATGGTAAGCTGTCTTCATACCACATATTTCATTTCACTTGTCTTTTTTTGTCATCATTTTTAGGATTTCTATATCTCGTAATCTTTTTCTTTGGAGTTATCACTGCTAGTTGCTTTACACGCATCCAATTATATCTCAACAGTAAGTATGCTCCCTGTTTCAGTCACTAAATAATTTAGTAGGCAAATCAGTCCTCGTATGCCATCACAGAATTTTGTCTTGAAATAAAATTATTTTAATGTCTTTTGATATGTGTGTTCTTGTCTTAGTAACTTTCCTCATTGCTGAGACAAAACACCCAAAACCCAAAGTTCAAGGAGGAAAGGTCTATTTTGGCTTATAATTTGCACAGGTTTAATCTATAGCTGGCTGGTTTTAAGGCCGGACAGCATGGCAGAGGGGCACTGCAGAACAGGCAAGAGGCTACAGCACATGAGAAGCAGCAGCTAGTCTGCCTTCTTTCTGTCCATTTTTTTTTTTTTTTTCCATTCAGGCTACAAGCTGACTGATATACAGGGTTGGGCTTTCATTATCTGCACTCTTAATCCCAGTGTCACACTTTCATTCCACTTCACACACCCTAATCCAGGCATGTTCTAAACTCCCCATCTATAAGTGCATGAGGCTTTGGGGAGACATCTAGATACAAGCCATAACACTGTTCAAGTTCTTATCTAAATATTAGTTCAGTAATTCTACAGTCAATCTCTTCTGGATAAGCTTAAGGTTTTTTGTCTTTCCACTTAGTAATATTTGGTTTTCTTTAGCTGTGTTTTAACTTTTTGAACTTTACTTAGGTGTACGTCCTGCTTTTGAGGTTGTGGTGACAAGTTCATGCTTATGAGGAGTAAGCCATACGGTGAGTTTGTTAGTGGATTGTAGAGAACAATAGTGCAATGTTTCCACTCTACTGTGTTTTCACTTGGTCCTTGCCTCTCTTTTACCTAGTCTTCTCAACTTAAAGAATAGGAAATGCTAGTGGGCTCTTTGCTTTGGGAGCAGATTGGATTCTTCAAGTATAAATAGGTAACTCACAGTTTCTTAACAAAATCCAACAAACAGTTCAAAGAATACTTAATGGGGCAAAAGCAGGCTCTCTTCTCTGTTCCTCTGACATATCTCCACAGCTCATTTATCTGGATTTTACATTTTCTAAGGTGCTCCACAAGGCATATAAATATCTATTAAAATAAGCCATTGTTATGGTTTAGATCTAAAATATTTGAATTGGTTCCAGGAGTGGGGTTATTGCTGTGACTATACCTAACTATGAGGTTCAGAAGATTTGGAAATGATTTACAAGACAAATTGGAAAGGTTTATCAGTGCAGCCTAGAAAAGCCTTTGGATGTTGTGAGTAGTGTTCAATCGGTGATACACATCACAGCTCACAAGCCCAGAAGGCTGACAGGAATGTGGACAATAAAAGCCAGACTCGGGAGGTTTCAATTAGGAATAAGTCCATTGGCAGTTAGTCTAAGGCCGTGTATGTGTCACATTTGGCAGAAAATTTGTCTATATATTGCCCATATCTTGAGAATTGAGATAGACTCCAATATGTATGGTGTACTCATTAATCTGGCAGAGGAAATTTTAAGGCAGCCCAATGTTCAGACTGTGTCATGTGTACTGTTGGCAGCTTTTAACCAGAACTAGAGTGAACATCTGTAGCAAATGAAAGAAGTAAATGATGTGAAAAGATTTCAGTTTCACCAGAAATGAAGCACCTCCAAAGTTGGGGCAAAGAAGAGCATGGTTTCTGAAAATATTTGCATTACAAAGAAATCAAGTATTTTGTACAGATCCAAGAAGAATGATTCCTTGAGAGAATCAGCAAGACCCTATTCATTGCAAGCTTAGGTATACAAAAACTGTAAATCTGGGCCGGTGAGATGGCTCAGCGGCTTAAGCGCCTGCCCTGCAAGCGCGAGGGCCCGAGTTCGAGTCCCAGAACCCACATACGAAAAAGGGGCCGGTGATATTGCTCAGCGGCATGGGCGCCTGCTGGCGCGCGAGGTCCTGAGGTCGACCCCCCGGTACCCACACACACACACAAAAAACTGTAAATCTTTTATGTTAGAAGAAAGTCCCATGAATGCCTGCTAATTCAGGCAACCCTCGGGAAGTGCATCCCTGAGTTAAACCTTCAAGAACTCTGAGACCACTGCAGTCATGGTCTAACAAGGCCCAATTATTGCTCAAGCTGGGTAATCTTGGCATCGTTTTTGTGGTGCTGATTTTTCAGGTACCCTGAATGCAAGAGTTATCAGGTCACGGAGGCTTCCAACTAGATTTCACAAGCACACCTGAGAAGACAGAAAGAAATATGTGAAAGAGACATGGTCCCTGCTAGAAGCCCATGAAAGAGCAGTACATGAAGTTGTATGAGTGAAATCAGTGGTGCTGTGGAGACCTCAAGAAGTTGGAGATATCAGGAAACTGGAATGTCTACTGAGGAAAGCCACAATAGTAAACAGATCCACCCCAACAGAGAGGCCACCAGGGGACGCAAACTGCAAGTTGATAGAGGAAGCTCTGCCCAAGCCATTTGGAAGTCTTTTCTCACAGCAATTTTCCATGAGTGGTGAATCCACGAGTCAAAATAACCCTCTCCTTTAAGTTGCATTTGCAAGACTATTTTATCCCAACAATGGAAAAGTGACTACTGTAATAATTAAAGAAGCAAATCCAATAGACACAGAAAAGCTATTAAAGAATTCAACATCTTTATCATAAAACCTCAATAGAGTTAGAATAGTATACTACTTAAAAATGATAAAAACAAGTGACAAAAATCCACACAACATATTATCCTAAAGAATGAAATAGTGATAAAATAGTTCAAAATTAAGATTAGAATGCTTGGTGCATAATATTATTAAATATCAGATCAAAGGCTATAGTAAATGTAGTAAGACAAGAATATAAAATAATTGATACAACCACTAAAGAGGAATATGAAAACAGTTCTTTATTCTGATAAAATCTTTTTAATTTTTAAAAGTATTTAAAAATTTAAACAGAGAAACTGAACTACAAAGGTTTTGATGTGGAAAAGCTAAAATAATCTGATAATACAACATTTTCCTTCTCAAATTAAGAAAAGAACACAAGAATAAATTATTCCAAAATCACTGTACAAATGTTTTATTTTCCAAGAAAAATGTTATCAAATGCTTTATTATAACCAGCATGAGAAGAAATATAAGAATAACTATGAAAGAATAGCCTTAGCTGACATCAGAATACAATCTAAAGTCATTGTGATCTAATCTACATGACCTTGTATAGGAACGAAGAATACAGTCATATAATGCAGTGGTTGGCAGTTCACCTGTTTTTGTAAATGCTTCATGTTTTCAAATGATATTTTCAAACCAAGAGAAGAAAGAGAAGAAAAATATAACAGGAAAAATTAAAATTGAATGAAATTTAAATGTTATCTTCCATCCATAAGGATTTATGGGAACATAGTGTTTTATATATGCTTATATTTTTATGATTTCTTTCATGTTATAGAACAGCAGAACTGACTATTTGTGGTAAAGGCCATCTGGCACGACAAGTTGAAGAATTTAATATTTGAAGACATCACAGGGAAAAATATGACCCTTGGTATAATATGGAGTATTTAAAAGAATAGGATCATCATTGTTTTAATAAAGATTCAGATATTATATGACAGTGTGATATATACTGAACTGGTACAAATGACTAATAGTGTGCATGAAAATAAAGGTACTCATCTTTAGAAAACAAAAGTTAATATGTATTAAAAAGCTAACTGTATAGGATATAACAACATCATACTAATAACATGTGATAAACCGAGATTTAGAGAAGCTTTCAAATTTTTGATAGAGATGTAATAGATGATATTCAAAGATAAAGAATGAAAAATATCATAAGCATGTTTAATGCCTAAGCAGAAAATAACCCTATGTATATGGAGTAAATTACAACATAAGATTTAGACAGTGGTTTAAGATTTACAACACAGCATCACTGTTAGCCAATGTCAAGAATAATTTCAAGAACTAGGAAGATACTGTTCATAAAGGAGAATGTTCAGATGACAAAACAAAAATTCAGACAGCAATAGTTGGAGAAATGCAAAAAATGTTATTACTTTACAACCATCAGACTGGAAAATTGTAAGAGTAATAACACTTATTGCAGGTGGGAAAATAAGGATATGTAAAATGAAACTTTCTGGAAGCTAATCAAGTAAGTACAGTAAGCATTTGAAAAGATATTCTCATCAGTCCTACTGAGAAATTCAAAAATAATAAAAATAGGAAAAGAAATATTTCCTAAGTTTTCCTAATATTTCCTTAGTTTCCTAAGTTTTGCAAAATTGTACAAAGAAGAAAAAGTAAGTAATTTAAAAATAACTATAAAAAATAACAACTATGAATAGATCAATTGTGGGACAAATTTTAGTATATTCATACTATCAAATGTCATGTAGCAAGTAATGTTAATTTTTATATGAGAAGTTTGTAATTGGCAAGGAGAAAATATGGAAGAAAATACAAAGGATTGATGCTGTTTTCCTGAAGTGTGAGATGGAAAAGTTGCAGAAGAGGACAGGGGAGAAAAATTATTTTAAAGGAAAAATAAAAATAACAGAAAAGACAGCCTAACATAACTGTGTATGTTATAATTACCTCAGTGCATTTAGGAACATGTATGAATAGATAAGGAAATTTCAGAAATACTCTCTAGTAAAAATTGTTTGTATGATGCTCCACATTTTAAATAGGTTTGCCTTTATATATTTTGTCAATATGTCAACCCATAAAGGTTAATTTAACTTGTATTTTTTACATTATAAAATTATCTTCTTAATAATAGTTTCCTTTTTTACTTTATTTTCTGATTTCATGCATATGTGTATCTTTACATAGCCCCACATTTGCATAAGTTCTATCGCAATCAAATACTTAACTGGTATCTCCTATTTGTTCAAATTAATTTTCTTCAATTTTTTTCTTATAAGGATTACTTGTTTCCCGTTTGCTCTTACATTGATGTTAATTGTCTATTTTTACTCTTAGGTACAGATAATTTGGGGTAGGTACATGCTTATTTTTTTTTTATTAATGATGGCCTCTTGTCCTCCTCCTGCTCTACCTCTTACTCTTCCTTCCCCTCCCCACTCCTCTTCTGTGTCCTCTGCCTCTTCCTCAATCTTTTCTTCTGGAGACCAAAACTGTTACGGTTTAGCTCTTGGTGCTCTAGTGATGTATATCCAATACACATTCTCTCATCTTTCTGTCCATTTCTCTTTCTTCCTATTTGTTTTTCCTTCAGCTTATCCTCATTATCAATGATGCCATTTTCTGTAATTGCAGGTCTTCCTCTGTATCTTTTCCTGAGAATTAGCTTCAGAAAATATGTTATTCACTATCTACATCCCATTTTCTTATTTGTCTGTCTCCTCTTGATAGAAACAAGGTCCTTCAATTTATGAAGATTATAAGTAGAATATTTTATGTTTCTTTCTGATTTACGAAGAGCATCAAATTTACAATACTTTCAACATTTTTAGCCCTTTCTTTTCCTCCCTCCCTCCCTCCCTCCCTTCTTGCTTTCCTTCCTTCCTTCCCACCTTCCTTTCATCCTTCCTTTTTCAGTAGTGGGGATGAAACCCAGGACCTTCAAACTGAGCTACATCTTGTGCCTTTATTTAAATGTACACATAAGATCTTGATAAATTGATAAAGTGCCCAGCTTAGGGTCAAACTTGCTATCCCCCTGCCTCAGCCATAGACAGTGCTGGCATTCATCAAACCCAGCTAGCACATTCTTACTTATGCATATAGTTCTGTTTCTTGTCTGCCTTTGCTGATATACGTTTTTTTCCTTGTTCATAAACTAAAATATCTGTGGCCTGGCTCATGTTGGAATGTAGTCCCTGGCAATGGTATATTTTTGGTTCTGACAACTTGCACAACGACAGAGGAGACAGGCAATCAAAGTGCTGAACCTGGAGGCTAGGTAGATACGCCAAGCACTGTTCTTGGCACACCAAAAATTTCTTCGTGACGTACCAGTGATATTTACTTTTAGATACAAACTCCCACTTGAATTTTTCTGGCTCATCCTCCCGTGGTCCTGAATGAGAAAAATCCATTAAGAATGGACTTCTTGTTTCTATTGAAAGAGGAAAGTTAAGTCCCACAAAAGTCTTCTTAATGGAATAGAACATTCTGGATGATTGTTTTAAAAATATCTTCCATTGGTTCTTAAGTGTGAGATGTAAATAAGGCCAGAGACAATTTAAAGTCCTGAGCAACGACTTCAAATTTTAGGGACCACGTCTTATATTATACTTAGAAATGGAAGTGAAATGACAAGTTCCTTAATGGACCTAATTCTAAACCTTATAACAATGGTAAGGAATTTTTGTGAATATATTTATCAGAATATAAAATGGACTTTTAAATCATTTTTTTCTACATGCAGTTGATTTATAAGAGAAGTATCCTGTGTGTGTGTGTGTGTGTTTGTGTGTGTACAAAAAGAAGCCTAGTGGATTTCTAAAATCATACTGAATATTATTATTTTTATTTTGCACCTTTCTTTTCTACTCTCCTCTGATTGTACCTCCATTATCCTTTCTTTTCTCCTGGGATATTTTCTGATTAATAGCACTAAAATTCCTCTTCACATACAACCAAAGGACGTTAGTTTTAGAGTAAATGAATCATACAAACTGATTGGAGTATTATATTGTATTTCCACCACTAGAAGAGAAAAAATTCAGAGCTTGCTAAAGCAGCTACATAAATGGAGAGGAATGCAGGCAATGAAAGATGAATGACATAGGGTGCATTTTTATATTGTTCTTCAAAACTTATCTTACTTTAAATTACAAAAATAATGCAAGTTATGATACTCAATTTGGAATATATAGTAAAATATGCAAATAATGGAAAAATTCACTTGCAATCTGAAATAAGCATTGTAAATATATGTGTGTGTGTTAAAATTGAAATTGGAGCTATTTTTGATATTCTTCTGAGTAACCAGTTTTACACTTCACAACATGCTGAATACATTTTTTAAACTTATTTTTGCATTCTGTAAAAATATTTTTAGTGGCCTCATATGAATGCTAATTTAAAATCAATCCCCTCTTATCAAGCTTCTGAGTTCCTTTAATTTTGTAGTATTATAAATAACTCTGTGATACATTTCTGTATATAAATATTTTTGCATAGCATTTATCATTTCCTGAAGTTGAACAACAGAAGAAGACTGTCTTCTAAAAATTTTACTTTTCCTTTAAAATAGAAGGTATGTTAATATATATTGGCATCTAAATGTATATAAATATATATAAAAGTAATAATTTCCCAAAGAGGAGTAAAACGCAAAATCCAATAACTTCTTCATTTTTTATTTCATTTTTTAGATGTTATGTAAATAATTAATTCTTCATCTCGGAGGATTCTGCCAATAATTCATCCATAACATTACCTATATATGACCTTGTTTCATTCTTAGTTTGTAGTCCTTACAATATTCTACGTGTAACTTTGCATGCTTACCTTTACGAAAATTACAAAAATTAAATTGTCAACATTAAACATTTCTGAACGCATCTGCTTTAGCAAATTCACACTCAAAAGAGTTGCTGACTCAACTCTTATAATAAGTCCAATGTTGATGACATATAGCAACTTCTGGATGTAGAAGGGTGTAAGTAATTTAATGAAAAAGAAAAATAACATATATTTTAGTGATGATTTTTATGTAGGGAGAATGGATTTGCTTTCCATTGTAAGGCCATTAGAATATATTGGAGACAATTTCCAATATACCTGATCTCTGAAAACAAATATTTTTGTGAATCAAAGCCTGACCGAGTTTTCAGGTATGTAAGGTGTACTAGCATATAACCTCTGATGATTGTGAAAGAGCCATTAGCCACAATACTTACTGTGACAAAAATAAATCTGTATGTAGCTTAGAATTGAACTAGTGGAAGTCAATGTCCTGGGAGAATTTGAAATTGGATACATTGGGGCCATGAAAGAACAATAAAATTAAAGTGAAATGAACTGTGTTCTACTTAGAATTGTTATCACTATAGTTATAAAAAATATTTGAAGAAGGAAGTAAAGAAAAGTGATCAGCTGGAAGAAAAAAGGGAAGGAACACAGAATAGGTGATTTGGTTGAATTGTCATTTGCTTCTACATGAAGTAATACTGAATCTTACCCATTCTAATACTTTGCTTTATTATCTAATAAAGTCTCTCTCCCTCCATCCTCACATTCGTAATACAGGAAACCTCACCTAAAGAATGGGAGGAAGGCAGTTCCTGTATGTGAGACAACAAAAAATGTTAAGAAATTTCTATTATCTTCCGAAGATATCACTTAATAGTCTTTGCTCTACCCCACGTGATTTATTACCTACCACAATTAGCATAAGTAATTGAGTGCTTACTCGTGGGATCCCATAAAGCAAAAGTATACAAAGGTTAGTTGGGAAAATTTCTCAAGGCACTTTTGTGACAATGATGGCCAGCCACTAAATAAAATTCTCTGGGGGAAGAACCATCAGTAGCCTTCCACAAGCCTTGAAATTCCCCATTGATTTTTGTGTCTTTGGGCCACATACTTTCTAACATAACTGTGTGTTTAAGAGTAGACTCGGTCTCTTGAATTTTTATTTAGCTCAACAATATATAAATTGATGCTAATAAAGAACAAGGGAGAGGTGACAACAAACTACATTATTTCACTAAATGTTTCAAAATTTGTTTTTAATAGAGTTAAAAACTCTGTGCACAATTATTATATATCAGGTATGAGGAAAAAGAAATGTTAATTAAACAGCTAACTTTCTGCAGTTTCTAGGAAATGATTCTGCAAATTTTGGTTTATCCAACATTTTCCCCAAGTAACTTGAATATATAAAGCAAAGTACAAATACACAACATTTTTAAAAAGCCTTGGTCTTTGTATGTATGTGTGTGCATGAATTTCTGCATACATTCTGTCTCATATATGGAATGTTATAATGAGTTTTTGTTATAATGGTTTGAGGCTATCTTTTTCTGCACTATAATCATATATTTGAGGTAAGAAACTAGAGTTTCTACAAACTTTTACAGCTTACTAGGACCTGTCAAATCAATTCAGTGAAACACTGCATTCAATTTACTGCCTGTCATCACCAACTTCGGTAAAGTCGTATTGAAGGTCAGGTACATTTTCAGCCTCTGTCTTGTCATAGATCTCAAGGTCCTATCTGTGTGGTATGAACTTGACTTGTTTCTTACAGAATGATGGACAGGGCCTGTAATTATATAATATTTAAATGTCCAGATCTACCTGACCAAATATGTGGCAGCATCTTCAACTGAGACGTAGGATATGAACAAAAATAAGTGGAAAATTTGCTTGTTATGACAGATAATACAAACAATGTAATACAGTCGTTAAACTCCATGGGAGTATTGAACACAGAGGGACAAGAGGAAGAATGAATTTCCCATTCAGGAGAGCACCATTAGTTACTATGCTCATAAACAGGGAAATTTAAAACATGTAAGAGACGATTAAAAAACAAGTTGAATGCTTTATTTGAGCCTCCCTTAAACTATAGTGTGGCTAAAGCAATCGGACAAATCACCTTGATACATTTTTAATTCCCCAATAAGCTCTAGACTAGTATAGAAAGCTGCTAGCCAAAGCATTTGAGGCAGGAGATAGTTACTCAAAAGTTGATTTCCTTTAAGTTTTAAAAGTATATTAATTCATGGTTTTTTTTTCTTTTATTTGGGCTCATGAATTGATATCCACTGAGCATTGTGATTCTTTCTTTTATAATCCACATCCATAATAAATTATCTATATATTTCAATTTTGATTTTAAAAGGCAGAATACCTATACACTGCAACCTCGTTTCTAGAACATTTGACAATTTGCATAATGATACTCATGTGTATGTGCAACTTATTTTTCATCTAATGATGGTAATATATGATATACATTCATGTTTATATATGTGTTAGTAGTTTCAACAGACAATGTAATTTTAATTGTCAATTTCTCAGCCTATGTTTAAAAATATTATTAAAAGGTAATGAAATCTTATATTCTTAATCCCTTAAGTGAATTATGTATTTATATTTATGTACACAAGCATTTCAGATAGATATTGATTCTAACAACTATCAACTTTATGTAAATAATTAAGAAATTTTTAAAAAGTAAATCAACATTCAATACAAATAATAACATTTTGGCTTACATAAATTTAGAAACAACATGATATCCTTTGAGTTGTGAAGTGATGTAAAAATTAAATGATATAAAGTTGAGTAATTAAAATGAAATTTTATCACAATTATAAAGTTTATAAAATGTGTCTAGTTTCAAAGTCAGAAGCTTAAAAATAAGTTCATTAAAAATATACAAAATTGCAGTTACATTTATGACATGCCACTTTTCAAAAATAACTTATGTTTGAATATTTTACAATTTATGAAAGCAAAATTTCAATTTCATTGTCTCAGAATATCAAAAAAATACCTTAATCCTTTCGTGACATCAATTGAATTTAAGCAGACATTGATAATTAGCAACTAAGAAAGTCTATAAAGGTCATAATAGTTATTCAATTTTACACAAAATTTTAGATTTATTATTGTATCCTATACTTACCTTTGACCCTACTTGATTTTATACTCAAAATTCTAACATTTAACCAATAACCAAAATGTGAATTAATAGTATGTTGAAAAATAATTATGTTGGTGAGGGGTCGTGGCACACACCTAATCTATGCACTTGGGAGGCTGAGGCAGTGGGACCACTGCAACTTTGAAGCCAGCCTGGGGTACATAGTGAATTCAAAGCCAGCCTGGACTACAAAGCAAGACTCTGTCCGGGCTGGTGAGATGGCTCAGCAGCATAAGTGCCTGCCTGGCAAGCGCGAGGTCCTGAGTTCGACTCCCAGAACCCACATACGATAAAAGGGCCGGTGATATCACTCAGTGGCAGGGGCGCCTACTGGCACGCAAGGTCCTGAGGTCGACCCCCAGTACCCAAAAAAATTTTAAAAAAAGCAAGCCTCTGTCCCAAAAATAAGTATGTCAAGCATATTATTATCAAAATAGAACTAGTATTCTGGACAAAATTTTTCCCCTGGACGATTAAAGAAAGCTACTCTGTGTTCTCTGCATGATTATTTTTGTCTTCCAACAATATCTTCACAAGAAGTGATTTTTTAAAAAAATCACATCACATAGCCTTCCTTAAATACCTGTGACAGAGTCCCAGTACCTTTTCTCACAATGAGGTTTGGTCAGATATTCATAGCTACATAACATACCATTGCAAATGTGTTTAGCATTAATATATGAAAAATTATTTCATTTTTAAAAAGTTAAATACATTTTATGTGGTACATATTAATGGGATACTATGTGATGATTCAGTACATGTGGACATTGTGTAATGTTTAAATAAAGTTAAACCTATGTTCTCAAATATGTATCATTTCTTTAAGGGAAAACTTTCAAAAGCCTTTCTTCTATTTTTTTGAAATGTGTAGTGCATACCTATAAGCACCCTGCTGTACAATAACAAATCGGAATTTCTTGTTCCTATCTAACTGTAACTTAGCGTCCACTAACCAACCTTTTATGGTACCTCTCTTCTCCCTACTCTCCAGCCTCTATGAACTAGCATGGTCTCATCACAGAAAATTTAAATTTAAACCAACATTCAACCCTCAGCCTGTGTGAGAACAACATTTTAGAATCCACATATGAGTGATGTTATGTAACACTTGGCTTTCAAAAGCTGCCTTTATTTGACTTAACACAATCATCTCCAGTTTTATGCACACTGCCAAATTCAGGATTTTATTTTTTGTTACAAAGAAGTTTTATTACACTACATATATGTGTCCTATTTTCTTTATCCATGCATCAGTTGGTGAACACTTATGTTGTTTCCACTTCTCATTTTCTGTGGGTGCTGCTGCCGTGAACTAGAGGGCACAGATGTCTCTTCGACATACTGATTTCTTTTCCAATAGTGGATTGCTCCAATAAATAGTATTTCTGTTTTAAGTATTTTTGAGCAACATCCATACAGTTTTCATAATATTTGTGCTAGTTAACATTCCCACCAGAGTATGTGCATTTTTCCCCCTCCACATCCTCTCCAGGACTTGTCATCTGTAGTCTTTTAAGAATACCTCCTCCTCCTAGAGTGAGATGCTATCTCATGGTGGTTTTAAATAGCAATTTTCTAATAATTAGTACTATGGAGTTCTTTTTTTCATACACTTGTCACAATATTTCAATAATGAGTTATTTGAAATAAAAATCAAGAAAGAAATCTCTTATAATTACTACCCAAAAAACCATAGGAATAAATTTAACCAAAGAATTGAAGGATCTTTTTAATGAAAACTACACAACATTCATAAATGAAATTGAAGAAGACACACACAAAAAAAGATGTTTCACGTTCATGAATTACAAATATTAATATTGTTAAAATGCATCTATTACCAATGTAATCTGTAGATTCAATGCAATTCATATTAGAATACTGAAGAAGAAAAAGAAGAGGAGGAAGAGAGAGAGGAGGAGGAAGAAGAGGAATTAGAAGAAGCAGGAGAAAGAGAAGAAGGGGAAAAAGTAGAAAGGGAAGAAGAGGAAGGGGGAAATGGAAGGAAGGGGAGAAACACGAGGAGGGAGGGAAAGGGGAAGGGAGGTACAGGGAGAAGGGGAAGAGTTTGTTTCTGTGCTTCCTTCCATATATTCTGCTGAATTCTACTCTAGGACTTACAGATCAATCATGATACAGTGATCCATATATGTAGTTAAGAAGATATAAATCCAAACACATAACTGCAACCTGATCATTTCTAAAAAACAAATCGGCATGGAGAAAGTGGAAAGTGACCCAAAGAAAAAAAGAAAGAAGAAAAAGAAAAAGGAAAGAAAGAAGAAAGAAGAAAGAAAGAAAGAAAGAAAGAAAGAAAGAAAGAAAGAAAGAGAAAGAAAGAAAGAAAGAAAGAAAGAAAGAAAGAAAGAAAGGAAGGAAGAAAGGAAGGAAGGAAGAAAAAGAAAGAAAGAAAGAAAAAAGAAAAAAAGAAATCAAAGCCTGAGAGTTAGAAAGATTGGAAGATGCCCTAAATGATTTTGAAGTAATTTGGAGGTAGTTTATTGTACTAACTTAAGGGTGTAGTATTTTGTATCCCTGGGGGGTAAGTTTAATTTTCAACCCTGACACTTACTAGTTGTGTGACCATGGGTCATTTTAAAACAAGTTTTGCTGACTTGCTGATAAAAATGTTTGACACTTTACCCTCATTTGATCCACTGGAACGTCTCGCAGTTACCAATGTTACAGTTTTTTACTATCTCTGATGCTTCTTTACTCGTCTTGCTCTCATGGTTCTGAGTGATTAGGGCTGGGGCAAACTGGTTAAATACCTAAAAATTTTGTCCGTCACAGAGACTCAGGGCACATGCAAAGAACACGGCCCCAGAGTACCGCAGTTCTTAAACACTGTACATAGGACCAATCGAGAAAGAGCGTTCTTAATTCTTCATGTATACTTGGCACAAAGCCAAGCAAGCCTTGAATGGGACAGCTTAAGTCTGGTGCCAGGACAAGCGAGCATCTGATCTGATAGGAAAACCATCTTGAAGGGTTATTCGATGCGAGAGAAGCAATCTAGGCACAACAGGGCTCTATTTTATCTGGAATTCCTAGATTGCTAGAAGAGCATACTTCTTCTACACCAAAAAATATAAATCCTCGTACATTTTCTGTGTGTCCTGTCCAATTTTTTGTTCAGGACACCGAGCACCTGGTAAGAATTTCTTTGAGACCTGAAAGTAGAATTTCTATTTTTAGGTTTTTTTTAAATTAATTTTATTGGTACATTTTAGATATGCATAATGCTCACATTCATTATAGGGAATTTGTACTTGTACATGATATATCTGAATTCTTCTTTTCTTTCCCATTCCTCTACCCTCCCTTCAAGCCCACTTCCCCTCCTTATTTACAAAAGATTTGCTTCCACTTTTTCCTTCTTTTCCCGCTTTTTTCTTTTCTCTTCCTTCCTACCCACCCCCCAGTTCTCCTTCCCATTTGAGCATTTTCTTCCTATCTCGTAATATCTAGTGTACATATTCATCCTTACTTACACTTTCGGTTTCTCACACCGGAGAAATAATGAGATATCTACACATGTGCGTTTGATTTCTTTCACTTAAGCATCAGGTAACAAGTTTATACTTATCTTTCTCCACAAATTTCCTCTACCTATTTTAATTCTTTTCTCTATTACTTTTGACCAAAAGTTATTTAATTTGAATGTGCTATGTTCTTGAGTAAGGTGAAGGCTCTGCCTACCCAGAATCCTGCATCTCTGTTGAATATCCGGACTAGGTCTTTCTTGCACAGTTTGCATGGAATTTCGCATCTATCAGTTGGATACACAAAAGATGTCAGTGTAGGTAGCCAGGGATGGTACTTATTGCTTGTGTCCTGCAACCTTTAAGCCTTTTCCTTGCGATTACCATCATACTTTCAAATCACTGAAAAAATTGTTTCACAAGTTGAAGTTATACTAATTTGGCCGGTTTCCTTTTTATTAGCCATCATGATTTTCACAATCATTGCTTTCTCTTTGTTGATGGTTTACAAATTTTGAATGAGAAGCACTTCGTATAAATACCTCAACAGTACAGAATATTATAAAAGGTAAGGCAAACTTTTTATGCAAAGGGCCAGGCAGTAAATGTAATCTGTATTGCCAGTACTCTAATCTGCTATTGTAGCGGTGAAGAGCTGCAGACAGTAGGAAAATAAATGAATGTAGATGGGCTACCATAGATTGCACCTACAAAACTGACAGCAGGCGTACTCCTGATAGAATGTAACAAATGAAGTTCCCCATTCTATGCTGTTAAAACTATTTAGAATAGTAGTTAATTTTCAGAGATGTATAATTCTAATTGTACAGATAATTCACAAGTTCCTAAGTTCCCTGATAAAAGTCTTAAGACTTCTTCACATAGCTGTAACATTTTTAAATCTCTTCATCGAAATACATTGTGCCAGCATCAGGTTTATTTAAGTCTTTTTCAAATTCATTGTCATAAATACAGATTAACAGCTACACTAACAGACCATAAAACATATGAAACAACTATAATAAATCAAGGTACACTTTTAGATACATTGTTGAAGCTAGATTACAGTAACTTTTTCTGTTTTTTTTCCCCTATTGTCTGTCTTTTCTTTTGCACTTTGTTTTTATACTGAGTTTCTCATATAACAAAACCATGTGATATTTAAGGTTGCGTGTCTGATTTATTTTATTTAACATTATGGTCTCAAGTAACATCCGTTTTCATAAAAATGAGTTAAGTTTATTCTTCCAGTTCATGGAAGAATTGTACTCCATTGTATATAAATACCACATTTTCTTTATCCATTTATCTATTGATGGACATTTAGGCTGCTTCCAAAATTTAAATATTATCTGCTATATGCATAGGCATGCATGTATCACTGTAATGTGATGTCTTTAACTCTTTTGGGAAGATTTTTAGAAGGCAGATTGGTGGGTCAAATAGCATTTCTATTTTTAGTTTTTTTAAATTAATTTTACTGCTACATTTTAGATATGTATAATGCTCACATTCATTATAGGGAATTTTTACCTGTACATGATATATCTGAATTCTTCTTTTCTTTCCCATTCCCATACCCTCCCTTCAAGCCCACTTCCCCTCCTATTTACAAAAGCTTTGCTTCCACTTTTTCCTTCTTTTCCCACTTTTTTTCTTTTCCCTTCCTTCCTTCCTGCCCCCCCCCCGAGTTCTCCTTCCCATTTGAGCATTTTCTTCCTATTTCATAATATCTGGTGTACATATTCATCCTTACTTACACTTTCGGTTTCTCACACTGGAGAAACAATGAGATATTTACACATGTGTGTTTGATTTATTTCACTTAAGAGTATGGTCTCAAAGTGCATTTACCTAGAAGATTATCCTTCTTTATGGCTGAGTAGTATTCCATTGCATAAAAAAATAATCTTTATCCATTCACTGATTGATGGGCATTTAGGCTGTTTCCAAGACTTGGCTATTACAAAGTGTGCTGCTATGAACATGGGTATGCATATATGGCTGTGGTATGATGTTTTTAATTCTTCCAGGAAGACACCAAGAAGGGGAAGAGCTGGGTCAAATGGAACCTGTAATCCTAGCTTTTCAAGGAATCTCCACATCGATTTCCACAATGGTTGCACCAGTCTACACTCCCACCAAGAGTGGAGAGGGATTCCCTTTTCCCCACAGACCCTCCATCTTTTGTTATTGGTTGAGAATTGCTATTCTTGACAATTGCTATCCTTTCTGGAGTGAGATGGAATCTCAGCATTGTTTTAATTTGCATCTCTTGAATGACCAGTGATGTTGAACATTTATTAATATATTTATTTGCCATTTCTACTTCTTTATCTGGGAAGTGTCTATTTCAGAATTTTAGTTTTTTAAGGATTCTCCATAATTTTGCTTAAGTATGAGTATATATTCATGACAATAAAGTAATAATTTATATACAATTTATACAGTCCATGGTTATGTATCCTCAGGTTATATAGAAAAATAGTACATTTCAATTTGTTAATCTTTTGTTAGTTTTGATGTTTGGAGAAAGACCTAGGATTTTGCAGGTTAAAAAAAATTAGTCTCAGTCTTATACAAAGGGTTTGTTTTATATTTTTCTTTTAACATTTTAACTCTTTATTGAATGGATTTCCCACATCATCATCAATAAACTAGTTCCCAAATTATGGTTTATTATGCTGCTTTCCCAAGGAAAATGTCAGTGGCGTGCCACCACCTCCACCAGTGTACCTGTCTTCACAAGGAAATTAAGCTCCTTTAAAATACATTACTTTTTTAGATGTCTGGTTGTGTCATTTATTTCTATAAATTAAATGTAATGATCAACTTTGTAAGTCATTTTCAGTTTCATGAATTAGTTCATAGAACATTTTCAGCTTTCAAGATCCTCCTTTTTCCTATAATCTAAATCTAGGCTTCATTATCTCCATCTGTCTGTCTGTCTGTCCATCTATCTATATAGATATATTTTCCTCAACCCCATTGGCAAAGACAATATTGGTTATTGTGTACAAAAATTTAGGCCAGAAGAACTGAAAAGAAGTAAATTTAGAAATCTTTGCTGATTTCTTTCAAGTTTGTCTACTATTACTTGGCACAACAGTTAGAAGTCATCTATGGCACTCTCCAATTTGCTTTAAAGACTGCAAGAGCGTCAACATTATACTTGTACTGCTGAGGATGTGACCTCAGAAGCCTAGATGCTTACAATTTCTAGAGACATATTGGATATCAAGTGAAACAAATAAGCCAGTGAATGAATAAATGAATATTTAATAAGAAAAATGTAATGAGACAGTGCTCAATTTGGCTTAAATGACCAGATGCCTTAAAATTGGGAATAGCTTTGAGGCATGAGAAAATTACAGGTAATCTTAGTTCTTCTAGGTTATACATCTGTTTAATCCTCTTAGTTTAAACACTGTCTTTCTTCTTTGTATTACAAAAGTGTAGTTTTGTGTTTGATTTGCTCATATCCTTACTAGGGAATGTCCTCTCATCAGTGAATACAATAAGCTTATTCGATAATTTCTCCAGGCCTTTGATTACCATACACATGTAGAAAACCAGTCATTCCTCTTTCTTTCTCTTCATTTCTTTCTTTCCAACCCCTCCTGGACACATGTGCATTTTTTTTTCTTTAAATTGTCTCCAGAAATAAATCAGAAGGGCTAGCAATAATAACAGAAGAGCACACAGTATGTGTCCAGCTAGAAGATAAAGTATTTAGAGCTAATATAATATATCCAATAATCTTAAGGACTGGTATGAAAGCAGGAATCTGTCTGGCTTATGTTGTTCCAAAAGTAAAACTACAGCAAAAGAACCAGTAGACAAATTTGGGTTTACATTATGATGTTTTGAAAGAGAAGAAATTATCCAAGAAATAATTATTCTCCATAGTAAGAAAGGAGGGCCCCTGTCCTGTAAAACAGTAATTTTAAGTATGCCAGGAATGTAAGAGATATGAATCAATATCTTGAGCATTAAATTTGGTTGTTGTAGGTTCTGTTCAGTTCTTCAATACCACTCCTCTGATTCAAAAGAACAAACCAATGTGCTGTGTAATAATTGTCTGAAAAATTCTTCTGACCATGGTAGCCATTATTTTCTCACTTTCTCATGCTTTCTTCCATCTACTTCCAATACAAAACCCTTCTTCAGGTAATTAGTGTTGGCTAAATGACACAAAGTAAATAAATATAGCTTGTTATCATATCAGAAGTGAGTGGTCCATGTAGATCAATCAAATCAATCTTGTTTTTCTTTCCTATTTCCTGTTTTCTTCCCTAATAATAGACAAAGGGAAGAAATACAAAATTGCTTTCAAGTTTTAAGCAGATTTATGCATAACAAGTAGCCAGGTTTTTGCAATCAAATGTAAGAAAAGCATCTAAGAGGGGAAAAGCTGTGACTGCATAATAAAAATAAATAAATAAAAATCCCAAAGACACTTTTAGGATTCTTTAGATTCTGTCATATCTTCAGTCACTTTTGTCATTGTTCTTCCCAATTATGCTATCCAACAAATGCCCTATAAAGAGTCTAGTCTAACACAAAGATCAAATCTAATTTTCAGGATGCATACAGTAGGCCTACAAGACTGATAGTTATAGTACACTTAGTGGACTGTTACGTCCACCTGTATAAGGTAATCCTGGCGTACTTCAAATAAAAAGAAAAAACATACCGCAAATGGCTTTCCTCTCCATATTGTCTGGAAGAGTTTATCTCCATGCTAAAGGGTCAAGAAATATTTTATCTATGTGATTCAACCAACAAAATCTTATTAGGACCCTAAAACTGTTTATCTTAGATATTTGTACTAATATTATCCTAATGGGAAAAGAGAACAAGCGCTAGCAATCAGGGTCTTAGCCTGAACTTCCACAATGAATGAAGTATTTCTTTATATCTTTATAGTTTACATTTTTAATTATCAAAGTTTGCATTAATAACCATGATAGAAAAATTATTTTACTATAAACATATTATTTCAAAACTTTAAGGTATATTTCAGAAACGTTCCATTGAAAAGTTACGTAGTAGAAAGAAGTAGTGTAGGATCTGTAAGATGGACCCACAGGTCCATCTTATTACAGCCCCAAGAGAAAGTACTATCCTATTTGAAATCAGAGGATGGCCCCACCTTAAAGGCATAACAAAATGCAAGCACTGATCTCCAGTGAGAGTTCTGGGAACAAACTAAATATTAAGATTTATCTCAGCTTTCAGATTGTCCTATACTTTACTAAACCTAGATTATTTTGTTGGTCTTCAACACAACCATCAGAAATGTGTAACCCAAATTACCTTACATATAGAATATATAAGAGCAGTGGTGGCAAACCTATGGCACAGGTACTGCACCAGGCTGTGTGCACCATTGAAAGCTCTAAAAGGTTTACCATCACTGTATTAGAACTATTTAGATTTACTAACTGGTAAGAGAACTTTGTCAAATATCTTGGACAATTAACTTGTAATATTTAAAAATAATATCCTACTGGCTTTTTCAGAAAACTGTATTTGTTGGTTTTAATAATAAGGCTGCTTGACATACTCACTGCAAATAACAAGTCAAGTTCCGCCTGCATCTGCCCACCCCCCCAAGAAAATATTGCAGAAAGAAAGAAGGAAGGAAGGAAAGAAGGAAGGACGGGAAGAAGGAAAGAAGGAAGGGGGAAGAAAAGAAGAAAAAGAAAAGGAAAGAAAGAAAGAAGAAAGAAGAAAAAGAAAGAAAGAAAGAAAGAAAGAAAAAAAGAAAGAAAGAAAGAAGAAAAGAGAAAGAAAGAAGAAAAAAGATAATCCCAAAGTCACAAATTCTAACTGTGCAAGTTTATTTTGGTGTCTGCTTGATCTATTTTAAGACAAATTTCCATGGGAATTGAGAAGAGCAAGCCTGAGCAGTGGTTGCTTTTACCAAGTGGTGCCATGGGATGAATCAGATTGAAATTTAAAACTTGATATAACTTATTCACCGGGACATTAACATTCAAAACACGGTCTTTTCACATTTCTTATCCCACTGGGGTCCACAGTGATCCTCTAAGGGAGATAAAACTAGTATCATTATTCCCACTCTACAGATGAAAATATTTGTGTCATTGAAAGTTGAAAGTTGAGTGAGTTGCCCAGTCACCCAATACTGTAATTACAGAGCTAGTGGATACTGGAGACGTCTCTGTTTTTCTAGGATGGGTGTACACTACACTTAATAATATTTTGCAACTGAGAACTGATCAGATGTTTTGATGTCACAGAATAATCAGCTGGTGTTACCACATGTTTTGAAACATAAAGCCTTTTTGTTTAAAAAAAATCAGACACATGTTATATTTAATAATGGATACATAAGTAAATATAGTTTTACAAGCCATTTCTCAAATAAATACAAAGACTAAAAGATCCAATTCTCAGTCTAACATCTTTTTAGGCATCTTTTATTATCATTTTTTTCTTTCCATTAAAGCATTAGCAAGCCTTCTGGGTCACCTTTGGCATATCTAGAATCTAAAACTTTCTCTTCCAGCACCCTGACCGGTTACATTCATCTCTCACTTGCACCACTGCAATCACATTTTAACTTACACCCCTTCTTCTATATTGAACTTCTGTATTCTAATATCTACACAAAAGTTAAAACAATCTTCTAAGTCTGTTAATTCTGGCTCTGTTACTCTATAACTTTCAGTGATTTCCCATCCCATTTAGAAGAAAATCCACATTTCATGCTGTGACAAAGACTCATAATTAGCGCTCCATTACCAATCACTCTTCCTCCCTCATCTTTCTTTTAGAAGTAGGACTCTGAAAGTTTAGAAGAGCAGTGGCTTTATTCTCTAGCTTTCTTTGCAGACTCCTATGGGTACCAATATGTACAAATTTGGGCTCAGATCATTAAACATTATGTATATGTCTCTTTTTCTTTTCTTTCTTTTCATAGGCTAAAAGAATGAGTGGATTGAAAACTTACCAGTAGCAGGGCAGCAAGTGATAAAGAACTGAAACACCAATGTATCAGGGCCACTCAACAGCCATTGACTGCTTGCTTCTAGAACAAGATACGAAGGAGAACAAACAGTTTGTGTCTGAATTGCTGTATTTTTGGGTTTCCACGTGACTACAACTTTATTGTACTTAGAAATGTCCTTATGAACGGGTGTGGCACCATCTTACTCTTCTCTATGGCTCTGGCTTCTTTAGCTCATTGCAAATACTTCAAATCAGAGGTCTTAACTTTTTATCATTTGGTCTATTTTCTGAATCTCTTACAAGTTCTCTATTACTCTCTCAAACGACCTCTGTTATAACTGCGATCCAAAACATTCCACATGGGGCTCACAGTGCTCAAGGGTTGGCTGCCAGCTAATGGACTTTTGGACAGTGATTGAATCATGAGGGTTTTCTTGCTGTTTCTGTACTTCCTGCCTTCAGGAGGTGAACGGCTTTCCTCGGCCACACCTTTCCACCATGATATTTCTTCTTAGCCATAGGCCTATAAGCAATGGAGCCAGCTGATCTGGACTGAAACTTCTGAACCAGTGAGTCAAAATAAATGTTTTCTCTTGTAAGTCGAGTTTCCCAGGTATTTTATCATAGTGAAGGAAAGCTAACCCTACATTCACTAAGATTAATGAGTAATTAAACTTTGAGCTACATCAGCTATTAGTAGACATAAATAGAACTCCGTAGTTGAAAAATATTAGAGGTCTTTAGAAATTAATTAGAGTATGATATGGTGACCAAATCTGAGGCAAATTCAGCCATAAACCATGACCCATGTGTGACACATCTTAAAAAGGTACCAACCAAAAAGTGCCTCATCATAGAAGCATCCCAGATAGTCAAGAATGTGCCATGAATAGTAAAACCAGTCATGTGGACTGCAATGTATCTGCCTCACATTCATATATTGAGTTCCTGATATCCAATGTTATTGCATATGATAGGGCCATAATGATAGGGCCATAAACTAATAGCACTGGTGCCCTTATATATGGTATATATATACATATATATATATTTTTTTCCTATTCTATTTCTTTGAAGAATGCTGGTTAATACATAGCCCGGATAGAGTTAATAAAACCTGTCACCAACATTTTAAGAGATACCTTGTTTTGTTAAATATTTTAATTAAGTCATCTCTCTTAGTCTTCCGGACAAATGTATAAATAGGGGCAAGTGTCGATGTATTGGTTTAGGGAAACTGAGGATACAGAGCTAGGTAGTGTATTCAGGATCACTGAGCTAGAAAATGACAGAGTTGAGACAAAAGATCACAGCTCATGATTTAGAGTGCCTGTGTTCAGACAATATGGGATTATATCACCCCTGAGCTTATCCCACCATTAGGGAAAATATATTTTGACCTTTGGAAATAAGTGGCACTCTAAAAAACACTTGTATTTTTATAATTAAATTCTAAAATATATTTACAGGAGTATTTGTTTATTTATTTCTTCTAAATGAGTTCACACTTATGATTTTTATGGTTGGCTTCTGCCCTTTTAAGTTAGTACACATGAGAAAAAAACAGCCCATGGCTACTCCCTTCTCCAGCCAGGTACTTGCTCTTTGATGTAATCAAAAGATTTTTTTTTTTCTCTAACTGTTACTAATAAAGGAGGGACCACTAGAGAAAATTTAAAAACAGAGTACATGAATATTATTTTTCTCCCAAGCTAACTGCTGTTTTATGCCCATCTGATGTATTAACGTTTTCGAATAAAGTCCTGCACTTTAATAATTTGCAAACAGTTAATAGCAATTTTACTGAATCAGTGAAGCAAAGGGTTGAATCAAATTGTGATATAAAATTTAAGAACAAACAAACTTCAAATGATAGTTAAATGTTTAATCAAGGGGTTTCAGTGATGGTATAAATGTCAAAACAAGAGACTTACACACCCAAACTTTTAAAACATCAGGGGTCTTATTATTTTTAATACTTTTCAACAAACATGTGTATTTTAATCAACAGTTTCTATTACCTAACTTTATGGTCCATAAACTGTTATTGTTGTCAGAAGATCTGCACATTTCTTTCTACTCAACTAATAAAAATAAATGAGAAAACTAAGGAAATTTTTATTTTTGTGTGGTGTCATAATTGAAACTTTCAACACTTTGTTTTTCCTTTTGGCTCTTCTTAAAAATGACTATACTTGACATAGTCTTGAGAGGTTGATATTCTCATGGGATATCATGCTCTTTTAACGTGTAGTCTTTCATTTTAGACCAGAACATTTTACTTGAGAATAACTTACACTTCTTTCACATTCTTTTATGAACCTATTGAGATAAACAGTTTCTTTACAAATATAATAATATTTATATATATGCCATCAACTGTTTTTGTTTTTGTTTTGATTCTGTATCTTCTCAATTTTTATCCCTATAAGAAACTTCTGGTATATATGGGTTAAAATTATTTTCTTCCATTTACATAGAAGAAAACTGGTTCACTAACTTGTTTAATATGCTTAGCATGTGGCCTACAGTTTTCTCTACAAAACCATGCAAGTGATCAAAGAAAGACTCTATTTTTATGATATTCTTTTTCTCTACATTTTATTAAAAATAGATTGTATAATTGCCAAGAAAGTTATAACTTTGGTGAATATGAATGAGTTTCAATATTATCTTTCACAACGCTAGAGTTTCAGAAATTCCTCATCCAACATATTAACTCATATATCGAGTACTAACATATGTTCTGAAAAATATACTCAAAGGAACCTAGTTTAAACATATATTTTCCCAAGTCAGCTTATGTCGCTGGAAGACGAGCTTTTACGGTTATCACTGTATAAAATAACTTGTGTAGCTCAATAATTTGTAAACTAGATCTTCTTCATCTCACAGTGGTCTTGCATACATTGGTTGAAATTATGGAATTCTGGAAATCCTCTTTTGTGGGTATCTTTATGAGGTGTCATAAAAAATATGATGACTGCTGCTGGTGAATGCCATCCAATGGAAAACCAGGTTGACAAAAACATTGTGACATTTCCTGATTGACTTTATTTACCACATCTGGCACCACGTGACTTCTGGCTCTTCCGCAAAGTCAAACTGACCATGAATGGCAGAATTTTGAATCACAAAATTCAGAATATCACAATAACCACGAAAGAACAGCTAACATGTTTGTAAGAAAGAACCTCTAGGACTGCTTCAGAATATGGCAAGAATATGGGATAAGTATTTTTGATTTGAGGAAGAGTACTTGGAGGGAGATTAAAGACAATGTGTCTTTTAATGTACTGAATATTCTAAATTTTATTAATTCATATTTTTATCACACCTCATATATATAAATGCTACTCATTCACACTTCAGTACTTGAGTATGGCTTCCTGTACTCTTTAAAATATAAAGCCTTGTAATTCATATAAATTCATTCATTTGTGGGGTTCATTAGTTAATTATAATTGTGATCCAGTTGGCTTGGGTACCTTAGAATGCCTATTAGTTTGAATAAATTTATTCTGATTTAGTTGCTTACTTTATAAATACACTAGGACTTTGTGAATAGAAGATAATCCACAGTACTTGTGGTGGATACCTTTTTTTACTTTGTTTTACTCTTTGTTTAAGGAATTCCTCCTCTAAGTAGCTGTGTATAGATAGATATTTCTAAGAAGTGTCTTTTGTTAAATTTTAGAATATAGTGAATACAGGCCATATCACTTTATCTCCATGTCAAAGTTCACAATTTAAGAATCTTTGACATTTTCTAGGACACTGTAGTTCATAATATGTTCAGAAGGTCATGTGTCTCAGAAGCGCAGACAACTGTCCTGCACTGAACACTTAATATGCCTGTCTCAAAACAAGATCGTGATTACTTCTCTCTCAGTGGGCATCCTCTTCTAGTGAACTCACACACAGTTCGAGTGTTTCATTTTCAACATCACACAAACCCTGCCTCCTCATCAAAACTGTGAATATCCAACAGGTTTACTGGCATTTGCCTAGAATCATTTTTCAAATAACTGTCATCACAGTCTTAATCCCTGTTTGGTTGTCCTAATTGTTTCCACCTTACCCGCCAAGTCCTTCTCTACTTGAAAACTTTTGCTAAGACTTTAACTGTATGCATCAGTAATTGCAAAAATAGGTGCAAGTGCATGTTTGTCAGTTGACATGCGGTTGGCCTCATCTGAGCACTTTGCCATGAGAGCAAATCATAAAATTCTAAGCATTAGATTCTGAGTCTATTGCTGAGCATTTTATTTTTGTCTAAAGCCAGTATAGTGATAATCAATTATCCAAATTGATAGCTGAAGTCTAGGTGTTTGGAAATATCTGTGATTGGCATGATTCTCACACACTCAAAGACTATTATTCCAGTCTGCTGAAAGTGATAATGCTATGCTTGAACAAACTACTTTACTAGTAATGCTTTTGTACACTTTGTTATAAAGCTCATTTTCCCCCTACCAAACCCCCAGAAAATCAGAAACATACACTGACAGTATAGTTCTTGCTGGAAAATCTTGCTAGACAATCATTCTGATAGATTTTTTTTTTGATCCACTGGCTACATTCAAGGGTTTAGAAAACAAAGTGTTGGAGTGTTGGTTGGTAAGTAAATCTTAACAATCAGCACCCATGACATTGAAAAATACAAGTTTAATAAAATGATTCAACTTATTTGTTTTATTGTCTCCTGGCCCATAATGACAGCTCCTTTTCTGAATACTGTATAGCTATAATTTATTCTTTTTTGAATTATATTTTCCATGAAAGTTGGCACAGACAATACAGAGAAAAGTTTATATGTATCTCCTTGGCAACTACAAAGATTATTCCCATTGTGTCCTTGTTGAATAAAAAATTTAAAGTGCAGAATTAGCACTGGAAGATTGACTGGATTCTAAATGAACTTTGTGATAGTAAATGTAAAACTAGAGGGAACAGAGCACCAGTAATGAAGAGAAATACAAGGCTAAGTATTGGAAAGTAATTAGCGAGCTCATCACTGACAACCCTTTGATGGCCTGAATTGCTTCCAGAAAGATAAGAGTATATTGTTTAAAAAACAATTAAATCCCACATGCACATTCATAGAATTATTTCACATTCATATGCAAACAGAGAAGCTCAGATTATTTGAACAGACTAATATGTATCAACAGGGAAGCGCTTCATATTTGGTGTATTTTGGTGTGTAAAGAGCATCCAAGGTAAATAATGCCCCACAGACCTTTGCATTTTGTAAGGATTTTAGAAACTATGGCTGAAATATGCCTAAATTCTTGGACATTTCTCAAGAGTTACTTTATTTTTGCAATGATATTGTAACAAAAGAATAAATGCACATCTGCTATCAGTTGCTTTGGCCCTTCAGATTAATAGCCCTTATGTATGAACCAGAAGAATCTGTGCATATATGATTAATACATTAAAAAGCAATTTTAAAAGCAGAAGATAAAAACCCTAAAAGCCTTAAATTTATGCATGTGGTTATTGTGTTAAAATTCAAAATTCCTAGCCTTTTTTTCTTTGACTAATAAATAAAATCTTAGCACCTCATCCTGATAATCACTTTTCTTAATAATCCAGCATTAACTCATCATTTTGAAGCCTTTTAAGCATTATTTTCAACAAATCAATATAACCAGTCATCAAACTCCTACCTTTCCAATTTCCTTATGCTGTCCTTGTGCCTGTACATTACACTTCATTGTCCCGTGCTAACTGTATTCTTACTGTTTTTAAAAGATCTCATCCAGGCCTATTGCATTGTTTACACAGACCCAAAAGTCACACCCTCTACTGAGGTAACCCACTATCTACCCTCCTACTCTTTGGTCAGTTTTTGATATTTTCATGGGTTGCATTTTTATATTTCAGTACATAATACCTAGATTCCTATTTTTATTCATGTTGTGTGAATGTATGTGTGTATGCAGGTAGGCACATGTCTATACACAATTTTTATATGCATTTTGATTATAAATGTTTGGCAATATAATCAGTGTCTAATGCCCCAGTTTTGGGTCCTCATATTTGCTAATTTAAAGTCTTGTTTAAAATATGAGTGCATTTTCACATATTCACAAATTGCTCCCCTTAAAATATATAACATAGAAGCATGATACATAATTTTTAAACACATTTTATGAACATTAAAAGTTCTCTTTAATATAAATGAAATTGTCATTTTTGAATGATTTTATGACCAAGTTAAGAGATAATCACAATAACAAGAACGAAGAGCCATGAATAGTTTGCATATATCATCTTGTCTAATTTCCCAACTCTAAAAATAACTTAGAATCTGGAAGGAAGCTCAGGGACCTTCTAAGTTATGAAACGAAAGAACAGTGGAAATATGGATCCATCTACCCATCGCCCTGAAGCTTTATAGAAGCACTGGCTTTGGTAGAAGACCCACAATCCCCTCCCTCAGTTCAATGTGGTGCCCGACACTGAGCGAGTTTCCCACACCGGTACTGTGATGCCATCTTGATCGGATGAGCAGCTGTTAGTGAACAGAGAGTGCTCTTGTTTCGTGTGTGTGAAGTCTGATGCCTACATCCTCTTTTAAAAATCATCGTGCATACTGCAATAGCCCTCTAACACAGCCTTTCTTTTCTCAATGCTGGAATCACATGAGATGCTCACCTTGTTGCAGCTTATTTTCGAATCTTTTATTTCTGATTTGCTTTTGCTTCTGGTTATGCTTCAGTCCAAGCTGCTTAAGTACATAAGCTATTTCTTTCAATTTCTCTTGTAACAGTGTTTCCCAGAAAATTTGACCTAACCAGAAAATAATCAGCCTTGAATACTAGAGATCAAACATTGCAGCCCCAATCAGCCTATCCTTCCCTTACCCTCCTTAGGGAGTAACTACCAAGCAAAAGAACCGCGACGGCAGGTAAGGCAAGGATAGGCTGATTGGGGCTGGCACATTTGATCTCTAGTTTTCAAGGCTGATTATTTTCTGGTTAGGTCTTATTTTCAGGGAAACAATGGTACCTAGAAAAGTGATGTAACAGTTTCTAGCAACTATTTTTATGTAGTTAGTTAATTTTGAATAGGTAAGTCATTGCATGTTATTATAAATTTCTTTACGTTTTTGTCACCTAAGAATAGAAGTTCTTTGAATTTGATTCTTTTGGAATGCTGTATCACATCCATTCAAGACCTAAAGAGTTCTAGAATCTATAACTAGCCTAAAGTCATATAGCCAAAATATGTAACTACCAGATGTAAAAATATGGTCTGACTTCAACCTAATTTCTATATATAGTGCCACATTGTCTGCTCACAATATTGCACATTGAACACATGCCTTAAACCAGCTATTTAGCAATTGATCAGGTATATTCATTTAGCCAGAGTACCTTTCAATATGAGAAGATATTAATGATTTTCTTAGGAAAAGTAATGCAAAGTTTTGACTGTTGAGAGAAGGACTGATAAAAATAATTAAAATAAAAATTCAGGATAATCACTATTCATTTGTTGATATTTTCAATATCAAGGCTATATAGGTCAAATTATATGTATTCAGTAGTTTCAATTAGATGAATTTGAAGGCTTTAATTATTAGAATATAAGAATGGTCAATAAAGTTAATTTGAAAGATGGGTGGTGATGTTAAATTCCAGGGTCAGATTCCCAATAAATTAAGTCAGCTAAAATTTGCCACATATCCAGATGACAAAGTTGATTTCTGGGTACACAGAGATGTAACTCCAAAGATTTGTAAGTCTTTGTAAAGACTGGAAAATCCCCTCTCAAGTAGGCAATTAAATGTGAAATCAGTTAATCCATGAGAATTAGTGAAGAGGTACTACAAACTTTGAGAAGCCAGAGAAAGTTTCAGAATGACTGCTGGGGCCATTCGGCATAGAGATACAGGATTATTAAAAAGAACCCTGTCCTAAAGTGCCATATGCTATTTACACATGGAGAGAGGACTCATACAATTTGTAGATCCCTAAACCCCTCTAAACCCCTCTAAACCCACCCTAAACACAGGTGAAACATACGGTGTTTTATTTTAATATAGAGGAAAAAATAGAGAAAAAAGTTCAGTAATCCTAGAAATGCAATTTTGGGATGCTTTCCCTTCGTAGTGGGAACAAAAAGAACTACGTTATTTCATTGGCTAGTTTCACAACAGTTTTTTTAGACGACAAAAGAAATAACAGAAAAGACTCTCAATAAATACCATTCTGTTCAGCAGTGATGTGGTTCAAGCTTTCATTGTTCTTTCTATTTTTTATTTCCCCCCTTGTTACCACGGAGGCTGAGTAAGGTAATGAGACACAGTGGCCAAGTCAAAAGGTAGGTGAAAAAGTGCAGGAAGGGTAAAAGTCAATATTAAATATAGGTCATGCAGGACTGAGCACTTTTTCTCAAAACCTGAATTCAAAGTTAAGTAGTAAAAATGAAAATAAAATAGCACTAGAATGCGTTAAGACTTGAGTTGCTCCCAAATGACTAGATTAGCTTTCTAAGTCCCTTCAGTCATCTAACCTTTCTTTTGTATTCCAGGATACTGATCAATAGAGGCCTCTTCCCTTAGCTAAATAAGCCTCACAAGGTGACAAAAAAGTCACTAAATTAATATTTATTTCACAACATAAAAGAACCAGTGCTACCTACAAACTGTATAATTAATTGGGATTAATTTCATGTGCAAATTTTGTCATTGCAGGTGTTGATGGAGCAATACATCAAAGGGACTTCACTTCTGTAAAAATCAATGCTAACATAACCTTGATTACTGTTCTTGCGGATGTCACATATAACACTAATCAGTCATGGTTTGTAGCAAACATCTTAGAGAACAAATATGATTTGCTTTTTTATTGGCATTTTTCAAGATGAGAGATAATATGTATTCATGGGGTAGGCAATTCTCTAAAAGAATACAATCTCCAAGGGAAGCGGTAAAGACAGTGTTCGTGGAGCGGGAATGATTGAGAAGAAATTACATGAGTGTGAAAAAAACAATGCTTTACTTTCATATGGAAACCACTGTTTCTGTTTTGGGAATACAGACTTCCCAGGACACTTTTAGAAAAGCCACAACGCTTCATTTCCATAAAAGAACAACCTCATGTTGTACCCAAAGGAAAAAAATAACATAACTTTATGATGACAGACTTCATTTACTCTTGATCCCTTCTTCTCCTAAAAAACAAAACCTTCCATCTTATCAATTATGACCACAATGGAGCAAATAGAGGGTATGCTTTCAGTTGGTTTTATCTTGAATAGACCTTTAATATTCCACCGTAGACTAAAATCTGTAACTGTAATGACATTTTTTTATATTTGCATTTGAAAAAAATTCTTTCATTTAGGAGGTCCTCATTTCAGCTTTGTGTCATTGTCAACATTAACAGAGACGTCAATGTAAGGGCATATAAAAATATAAAAGTGACTTCATTTTAATGAAAAGACAAGTTTCTTGAAAATATACACACACACACACACACACACACACAGGCACACACTCAAATGCACATATTTTCATGAGCAGAGAGTTACCAAAGCCAAAGGGTAGACTCGCGTGTACAGACACTTCTATAAGAAGACAAAGTAGAAACCACGTCTCAGTGGTTTGAAGTGAGGTGAATGGAACTTTTGCGCATAGTGTGTCTCATTCTTCATTCTCTTTCTCTTTCAGATTCTTCCTCACTATATGGTTTCATATTACTTGAAGTTTAGAAGGTCAACTTTCTAATTTCATTGATTAGACTCCTGCTAAAATATTTTGTTAAAAATACTTTAAACAAGAAATTGTATTTCATTTTTTTCAATGGCAGAAGCCTAAATACCCTTAAATGAAATACTCAGGTAAATGAAATATACTCAGGCATATTTGTAGCAATCAGCTTTCTCCAGTCTATCCAGTTCCAAAATATAAAATAAACTTATGCTTCTGTACCCTCAATGTTCTCTTGGGGAATATTGTTTTGAGCTATATCTTTTCAGTGTTTAAAACTTACCTTTCTGCCTTGAGTTTATACTTGGTTATTCCACCCGGTTTTTGCATTTTGAGCTTCATTTACTGTGGACTGCATGGTTTATTAAAGTCGTGCCCATCCACAGGACTGGTACCATGCCCTTGCTCAGTGAGGGGAGGCACTAGAGAGCCTGATAGTAATCAGAATAAATATTGATGGTAAAGGATAAAGAAAGTTATTTCGTCAAGGCTCTTTATCTCTTTATATCCCTCACATATATTTTTCTCCTCTAATCTTCTGCTCTTGTTCCTTTGACCTTTACTATTGTTCAGGGTAAGTATTGTCTTCTCACTTTTCCCTGTTATTCTCTGGCTATTTATTGGACTGTCTTTCATAGGAGAAAAAAAAGGGGCAGGGGTAAAGACAACCTTACCTGTTTTTATTTCATGTTTTATTTGATAGCACTACACAATTAAAATATATAGAATTTTCCAGAGTCTAGAAGATATGCTATAGCTATATTTATTATGTTATATATTTTTAAAATTCTTTGTCCTTTCTCAGCCAAGTCCTTAGAATAAGAAAGCTCAAAGTTCAATATGATCTTGTACAATACACTTTTGTCTTTTTAAAATAAGACTATTTTTATTATTTGTTGTGGTCAGGGTTTGTAAGGGAAAAGATTAAATAGAGGACACATAATTTATAGGATTATTTTATAATATTCACCCAAAGAGTCAAATGCAAAAGAGTGCGGGAGATCTGTCCACACACTAGAGAACCAAAGAATCCAGCCCAGGGCCTGGGTCCCATGGGAATGTACTGCCCGAGTCCAGCTGAAGACCTAGAGCCCATGGCAATGTCTCAGCAAGTCTGTATCAAGGATCTGCACTGGGAAGGCCCAAAGGTCAGCGGTGGAAACTAGAAAGTCTTCACCAGTGGGATGAAGGATCTGTGCCAGCAGGCTGTCACATCTCAGTGACAGTGAAGTCCTGAGCTCCTCTGATGATGAGAACAGCCAAGTTTATATCAGGAAAGCCAGTGCGATGAGCTTCTCCAGAAGAACCAACAGCACCCCCTCTTCCTCTCCAGTTCTCCTTTTTATGTTGGCAACAATCCTCAGGTGGGCCTTCCACACCCAGCACCACGCTGATTCAGTTCAGTTGGGTGTTATAAATTGACCACCGCTGTCAATCCACTACATTATTCAAAGATCGAACATTATATTCTGAGGGTAGAACACTGAAGCAAAAATAAATGTAGTTTCCCCCTTTTCCAGCAGTTTCTACCAGCCTCCTCCATAGCAGCCAGACCCTGGATTGCATTTGAGCATTTGCACAATGATCAACTTCTTAGAAACAATAAATCTAGCAGGGTCAGGACTTTTACTACGTGACAAATCTTTTGATTTTAAAGGGAAACACAACTTTGTGGCAAAATTCCTGTTATTTGTGATCATGGAGTTCCTTAAAAGAGACCATAGAATAGGCAAATATTTTAAAGCAATATAATCACAAAAGCCAAGTTTGGTGGCTTGGATTTCTTTATTGAGATGTCCTGAATATTTTTAATATTTGATAGGTCTATGATATTTTGTTAAGTAAGAAAAAAAATTAGCATATTTTAATTATCTTCAACAAGAAGCGTTAAACTATAGCTTACTTATGCATATTAAATGCAAATATACCAACTAACCTAGCAAAAGAGATAGACTTTTAAGAATAATTAGATGTTTATGGGACATGCATTTAAATCATAATTTTAGAAATGAAACTGCAGCTACTGGACCCAAGCCCAGTTTTAAAATTTTTTTGTTTTCTTTTCTTCCAGAACACAATAATCTTGAGCAATTTCTTTTCACCAATGACTGCTAATAATAAATGTTTCGAATTAGAATTCAGAACATGGAGGTTGCCTTGACAGCACAACTAAAGACATTCATGAAAGAGGACTTCCAGAAATGCTTCAGAAAGTGTCAAGAATGATGGGACAGTGGTGTTTGAAAGAAGGGAAGTATTTTGAGGGAGATTAATAGTAATTTATATTTTATTGTTGTAATGTTTTTTATTTACAGTACCTTTCAATAATATCTCATATACAGTATATAAAAAGAAAATTTTCTATCAAACATTAAAAAAAGATGATAGAAAATTAATGAGATGTATAAGTCCTTTACAACAAAAATACCTTATCCAAAAACCAAATAAACACATGATACATTGCTAAACCTCATTAGTAATCAGAAAAATTCTAATTAATACTCACTGGCATGATTAAATTTTTAAAAATATGACAAAACAAATATCTGCTAGTATAAAATTTTATTCAGTAACTGTGAAAATTTAAGTTATAGCATGCAGAAAACATTTTGGAGATTTCTATAAAATTAAAACATATACATATTATAAATACTAAATAGTAATCAGAGTATATCATTCTGATGTATCTAGCCCCAAATATTTGCACATATATACAAAGTACTCCCAAGAATATTGTTTGAATTCACAAAGTGCCAACAATTCAGTTGTACTTATTAGTAAAATGAATGCATATAATAGAATAGTATGAAACAATTAAATTAACAGGAATTTCTCTCATAAACGAAGAAAAGTAGTCTGAGGTATTTAGAACCACAAACTAAAGAGACACAATTTTAAAAGAAAACAAATAATTAGCATGAGAGTCCAGATGATCTTCTGATTTTACAACAAAAGGAATAGCACAAGAATTTGTTATTGGAAAACTTTATACAGAGGTCTTTAGAGTGTTGGCAACTTTGTGCATCTTGACCTACTTAAGTGGGTATTTGCTTCATAATAATTTATTAAACTGTATCTCTATGTTTTATGATCTTTCAGTACATAATATTGTATGTTGAAAACAAAAATTATATTTTAAATGCCTGAATCTGTGTCCTAACATGAATAACTAAGAACATCTGGGGACAAATGACTGTCAGGAAGATATTCAAATACTTTATGAAAGATTTATACATTCATCAACTTGATGACATTCGTATCACTGACTAATAGATACACTTGCTATTGAACAAGTTTACTTAATTAGACTTTCGACTTCCTGTTTTCATGCTGTAACATATCAGAGACATCAATTACTTGTTTCTGCAAAAGTCTTGCAACAAGGTTGGAAATGAATTTAAGTGTTGTGTGTATGAAAATTTGAGATCAGTAATTAAATTGTGGGTGTTTGCCACTGCAACAACAATTTGCTACTCAATGTCATTTGTAAATCTGCTTTTTCTGGAACCTGGTTTGATTTCATCCTATCGCTCAAGCAAAACATTACTTGAAAACAGAGCATTTGGTGTCTTCTATTTCTACTTTGTGTTTCTTGACTTCTAGTTCTGCCATGTTTCTCATGGATTTAAGGCTGCCAGATAGAAGATGATGGACTTCTTCTTAATTTATGTTAAAAGAGAAAAGGTATACTTTCCCACAGATGTTTGTCTATTAAAAGAAAGTCACGTTAGGACAATTTTGAACGCAAAAGGGGGCTCTTTCTGGAAGAACTTCTGGCACTTTGAACATCACTGGTTGTATTTCAGCTTTCATTTCACTTACACCTAAAACTTTTTCTAAAAGATTCAGATTTAACAGAGACAGTATGAATTGTACAGTTGCACAACTATATATGACAAATAGTACCATAAAGATTAATTGACCAAACATGATGAAGATAAATTTTTCTTATTATTTCTGTATATTGTGGGCATATAAGTCTGAAAACATAGATGCCTGAAATGAATGCCAACATTATCATTTTTATGAAAAGAGAAACAGAGAGCCACAACAATAGATGTAATAATCTCTATATCTATGATATTTGTACAAAGATGTACATATTTTCCATGAAACCTTTCCTGCTGAGGACCTCTCCCTTCTGTGATTTTTTTTAATCTTTAAAAACATATTGATATATTTGGTACTATTCTTTTAAAATAATACTGTACAATACACCTCTTCCACTACCCCCAGATCACCACTTTGTCTTTCCAAATATCTAGATTTTAGCACCATATGGATCCTATAATTTAATATTTTTCCATCATCATTTTTCTTAATGGACTAAACACATGTTTTTAATAATGTATTTAAAACATGTCATGTTATCATATATATATATGGCTCCTGTTTATGCTTTAACAGGAAAAACAAAAAAAACATTAATCAACAATATTCACCCAGGTACAAATATTTTGATGGTGGAATAACACATCATTTGCATGCCTATCCACTTATTTTTTTCTATCTCTTTTGAATTCCTATTATCAATATCTGTCCAGGAGATCACAGGTTCCCTTTTTAGGTCACCCCAAAAGCCATATAATTTAACTAACTTCCATTAGATGTAATTATATTTTCAAAATGAATGCATAAAGGAAAATGCAAAGCCTGGCTTTTGAAGTTCTAAGACAAGTAGATAAGTTTACTCTTAAAACTATAAAGTTCAAAATGTCTTAGTCTCAGACGAGGCTGAAGAACTTCACTGATATTGTTAATAAGCATTATATCAGTTAGGGTTCACTAGAGGAATAGATTTAATATAAAATATATAGATAATATACAAAGGATTTACAAGGTAGGTTTGCAATGGCCACCTGCAGAGTCAGGTATAGGAGAATGCAAAAGGTCCATCTGTGCACTGGAGAGCTAGAGCAGCGAAAGGCTGGCGCTCACTGCAGAGTCCAGGGGGAGTAGATGTCAGGAAGCCATAGGGTCTGTGTTGAAAGACGGAAGAGTCTGCTCTGGAGGCCTGAGGATGAATGCCCAAAGACGATGGCAAACACTGGAGCTCCTCCAAAGAAGCAGTAGTGAGACTTCCTTCTTCTTTTGCTTTTTATTCCAGCCAAGCTACAACCCTATTGGTTGCTTCTACCCACATCCGGGGTGGATTTTCTGTCTTCAGGAAGTCAATCATGCAGACACACCCAGAACTATGCTAAACCAACCTTCTAAGCATTTCTTATTCAAGTTGACACCACAGTTAACTATCACAAGAATTCTAGCACCAGTAAATTAGGAAATATTTATTAATAATTACACTCAAGGGCCGGTGAGACGGCTCAGCGGCTTAAGCGCCTGCCTTGCAAGCGCGAAGGCCCGAGTTCGACTCCCGGAACCCACATACGAAAAAGGGGCCGGTGATATCGCTCAGCGGCACAGGTGCCTGTTGGCGCGTGAGGTCCTGAGGTCGTCCCCCCGGTACCCACAAAAAAAAAAAAATAAAAATAATTACACTCAAGAAGCATCAGCTGTCAATATCTACAAGATACTTTGTAAATATGTTTTCTACTCTTCGTATCAAATCTGATTTTAGAGACAAAGCACTGGTTTCCCAGTGAAAGTCAAAGAACTGGTATTTTAGTCCATTTGTGTTGCTATCAGAGAATAGTAGAATCTGGGTAATTTATGAACAATAAATCTTTGTTTGAATCATAGTTCTGAAGGCTGGGAAGACCAAGAACTTGGTGAGAGTTATGTCACGGAAGAAGGTGGGACAGCAAGTAAACACAGTGGAGAAAGTGCATAAAAGAGAAAGCCGAGCTTGTAACAAATCTCTCTCCAGATAACTAACCACTCCTGTTATAAAGACCTTAATCATTCTTCAAGGTCCCTCTTCTTAGTACAACAGTGGCAGTAATTGGTTTAAGGATATTCCTTAATCTTGGTCAGTGTCCATGAAAGAATGTCTTCCTAGGACTTCTAGAGACATTTCATCACCCCTTTGTTTTGTTTTGTTTTATTTTGATGTTTTCTTTAGTAGACACATAGTAGACACATTTATTTTTATGAGATGGTTATTATTAGATTTTAATGAAACTACTATTGATAATACATAGTTTATAAGTTAGTTTGCAGTCAAATTCAGGTCTGTCTTGAGGTTAAAGTAATGTATTGAGTCCTTGTCAATAATAATATATTGATCACATTTCTTATGTTCAGACAAAATGTCTGACATATACAACTCTGAGAAGGAATTGATTCATTTTAGTTCATGGTTTCAGAGGTTTCAGTCCATGGTTACTTGCTGCAAGGCAGAAACATCATGGTGGAAAGGTATGGTGTATAAAAGCTGCCCAGTTCATGGTGGCTGGGAAGCAGAGAGCAACAAAAGAGTGCTGAGAGAGAAGGAGAAGCTGGGGACAGCTTACACCATCACAGATTATAGCCTCAGTGACCTACTTCTTCCAACCAGGCCAAGCCATGCACTCAGCTATGAAATTCATCATTGGATTAGTCCATTGGTAGAGGTGCTGCCCAGTGATCTAATCACTTGTAGATGCCCCAACTCTGAACACATGAGGGTTTTGGAGACGTGTTTTGATCCAAACTGTAACAGTCAGTCACTGATTGCCTAAACTACAACTTCCTCTTGATTTCTAGTATTCAGTTTTATAATGATTTAAACCCCATCAGATTTCTGTTTCTTGTAGACAAAAGCATCAAATATATACAGATATTTCATTTTTCTTTTTTCTTTTTTTTTTATTTTTCTTCTTTCTTTCTTCCTCTCTCCAGTATGATTTTACCAAAACTCTGGAAGCCTGGAGATGAATGTCCAAAAATCTGAACCCAGATATTTAGAAAAGAACTGTGTATGTTAATCCTGTTCTAGTCTTTATTTTCTTTTCATTCCTCAATGATAGCACAATTGCCTATATAATTCTAGATTGGTAATAGTTCCTCTCATTTTTCTGAATATATTATTTTATTTTATTTTGTACTTTTTGTTGTTGTTGAGAAGGTACAATACCAGTACAATCATCAGTCCTGGATAAGTATTTTTCTCATAAAATCTCCTTTGTTACATTCGGATATTCTTTTCATCTTTCAAGCTTTCTAATTTCACTAGGATATGTTCAGGTTCAGATTTCTTTTTATTTATACTTCTCAAGATACTAGGATTCTCTTTCAAATTGAAGACTTTTTTTTTTTTTTTCTGAGACAGGGTCTCACTATGTAATTCAGACTGGCCTTGAACTCATTTTGTAGCCCAGGCTGACCTTGAATTCACAGCAATCCTCCTGCCTCAGCCTCCTGAGTGCTGGGATTACAGGTGTGTGCCACTATGCCCAGCTAAAGACTTTTTTCATGAAGTAGAGAATGATTTTCCATTACATTTTGACCATTTATTTTCTCCTTTAATACTCATTAAATTTAAGCTGAACCTTTTTATTCTATTTCCTCTATTTTTTTTTCCTTCCTCGGTTACGCATACCTTTCTTAGATGTATTCTGGATAACTTTCCCAATTTTTCCTTCTATGGTACTATGTCTTTCTTCATGTGTGTGTAATTTACCCTTAAAAATCTATCATTTATAAGTTACTGTTTTCATTTTTATACATTATAAATGTCAATTTTAAAACATTGCTTCATTTTTAAATACTTTGCTTCTAGTTTGTGTGTTCTCTTCTTGTTCTTAACTTTTAAATTATTAACTTATTTATTGAAAGTGGGACTTGTTATGTTGCTCCAGCTGGCCTTGAATTCACAATCCTACAATCTCAGTCTTTGATGTATCAAGGGATTATAGGGTATGTCCCTGCACCTGGCTTGAAAAATTTAAACATAAATTTTAAATAAAATGTAGAGCCTGCTGTACCTAATATTATTTCTTGAGGATCCGTTTTGCTATTTTTTTTAAATATTGGCTAACATTTTATAGTGGTTTATGTATTTTTACTATTATGTTATCTTCAACAGATAGTATTTAACACTCATAAGCCTGACCTCAGGAAACATTGTAGGTAGCATATTTGTATTTGCCTCTCCAGGGACTCACAGATTAAACCAAACCTGTTCCAGACTTCTTGTTAATTTTTAAACTTAAGCTCTTTCCCACAAATGAGTAATATGAATTCACTTCCCACTCTCACAATGAGCAGGTTTCGTTTTCCCAACAATAGACTAATAAATTTTTCAGTAGTTATGGCTGAACACATCCACTTTTCAGCCTACCCTTGGCCAGGAAATAGTTTTTCAAAAACATGATTTCGTAAGCATGAATTCATTGATACTTATTTCCTTGGTGATTTTATACTTTTCTAATAGCTTTAAATATCATGCTACATTAATGATTTATAAATTTACATATTTTTAATTTATTCATCTTTTCGTTAGTACACATGGGTAGTACATAATATTTAGATTCCTTGTGTGCAGTTGGTACATGTACACAATCCATCTTAATCCCTTTTTTATATCCTTCCTCTCCCTCCTCTTCTCCTCCCCCTCTATCTCTTGATACCCTCCCATTAGAAACAGATCTCCCCACTTCCTGTTACCCATCTTTTATTTTGTTCTTCATTTATATTTTGGGTTTCTCATGTAAAAGAAACCATGCAGTGTTTAAGCTTGTGTGTATAATTTATTACACTTAATATAATGGTGTATCCATTTTCCTAACAATGACTCAAGTTTACCTTTCTTCATGGCAAAGTAGTACTCCATTGTGTGTAAATACCACATTTTCTTTATCCATTAGTCTGTTAATGGACATGTAGCCTGCTTCCAAGATTTAGCGTATTCGTGTTGCTATAAACATGCATAAGCATGTATCATTGAAACACGGTTTTTAATACTTTTGGGAAGATACCTAGAAGAGTAATTGGGACAAATAGAATTTCTAATTTTAGCTTTTTCAGGAACCTTCATACTGAGTTCCATAAAGGTTGTACTACTTTACATTCCCATCAGCAATGTAGGAGGGTTCCTTTCTCCCCACAGCCTCACCATCATTTGTTATATGATTTTATGATGATGGCCATTCTTTCTACAGTAGGATAGAAGCTCAATGCTGTTTTAATTTGGATTTCTTTAATGGGCAGTGATGTTGAACATTTTTTCATGTATTTATTGACCATTTATAATTCTTCTGTGAAGTGTCTATTCATTTCACTTGCCAATTTTTTGATTGAATCTTTTATTTTGGGTGGTTCTAATTTTGTTTTTTTTAGTTGTTTATACATTCTAGACATTAGCCCTCTGAGTGAGAGCTGGCAACTTTTTTTTCTATTCTGTAAGTTGTCTTCACTGTGTTGGTTTTTCTTTTGCTTTGCAGAAGCTTTTTAACTCAGATGTTTCCCATCAATTCCATACTTCTACATTCTGACCGTCTACTTGATAGCTACACCCTTTTTCCTAATAGGCTCCTCAACCTTTGCATAGCACATGACCGAATTTTCTTTCTGACGAAAATTTCATTACTGAAAGTTTTCTGAATTAACTCTTCTTCTAGTTCCCAAGCAAAAAATTTGGAATCTTCTTCAATTATACTTCAACTCTTCCCTACATATAAAATCTGTTAAAAAATCCTATTCTTTGCAAAACCCAGAATCTAGTCATTCTGACCACAGTTGCCCACCTTTACCACAAATCTGGTTTATTAAATGTGAGTTAAACATCCTGCTTTACCTCTCTGACTTTAAAGTATCCTTATGATCTAATAGTTCATCCACACTCATGTCATTTCCTTATACTTGCTTTTTTCAATTTCAGCCATAGTAATGATCTTATTCTTCTCTCTTTTTTTAAGTTAATTTTATTGACACATTTTTGATGTACATAATGATCTTATTCTTTTCTGGAAGAGATTTTGTATTTATGGTTTCTTCTTCCTCAATTGTTTTTTGTCTGGGAATACACAGACAATGCCTTTCAAGTTTTAATTCACTTTCTTCAAGGAATTCTCATTTTTACAAAGGGCTGCTCAGGAAGTTCATTTGCAGAAATCATATTCCTTATACCTTTCAATCATTTTCTTCATCAATACTCTCTATGGAAATCTAATATAAACTAATTTACCTCTGTGTCCTATCTCCACAAACTAGAACACAAGCTTCTCAAGGGTGCAGATTCTTGCCTTTTTTCCTTTTTCACTTCCTCTTTTCTTCCCATTCTTCATTCTTTTCTTCTTCCCTCTTTTCTGTTATTCTTTTTGCCTGTCACTATCTCTGTCTCTCTCTGTCTCTCTGTCCCTCTCTGTCTCTCTGTCTCTCTGCCTCTCTGTCTCTGTCTCTCTCTCTCATTCATACTACCAGTGAACAGTGCACAACAATCACTACTGGTTCAGTAAATGGATTAAAAAACAAAACAAGACAAAACAAAACAGAGGAGAGAGAGAGAGAGTTTGTGGATCCACCTCTCTTCAAAGTCCTACATTCCTGTCCATCCCATGCATCAACTCTACTTTATTTCAGAATCCTTAGCAGTGTAAACACCTCACTTCCTAAGTGTATGCTAGGTTTTACTCTGGCTTCCCTTTTTTTGTGTTTTACTCAGAATTCCCTCTTGTTTGTAGTAGGAAAAGAAATGTTTCCCGTATCATCTCAGTTTGCCACAAGGATGAGTTTTGGTGTTTTATTTGAGGTGAGAATATGCACAAAGATATCAGACTACCTGATGCTGAGCACCACATGGGTGATTATCATAACACTCCCTTAACACAGAGATGGTCTTCGCAGACATTATGAGGTATAAACAATAAACAAAATACTAATTAAATGTGATTCCCTGAAAATTTTGTATCAGGTTTCCTCAAAGTAGTCAATCAATTCTGACAAGATTTTGTATTTTCTGATTCATGAAGGTGAAGCTCTGTTATCAGTGGCATACTCTATTGAATAGAAAATATGTATTAAATAACTAAATTGCTGGCTCAAAAACACCTCAAATTCAGAGACCAGTGAAAACAACCATCACCATACCCTGAATTCTCTCAACTTACTTGTACAATGGAAACATTTTCTAGAAGAAAATATTCTATCAATTCTATTATAAAATGCATTTACTGTATTTGTCAATAGTAGATTAAGCCACTGGATTGTAGTTATCTAGGTGCATATTTTAGGTAAAAGGAAAGTGTAAACATCCTCAAGCTGCTGGCTTTAATCTGTGTTCTAGATGTTCTCCAAACGCCCAGAATTTCATATTTTCAGAGGAAACACAACGTAAGAGTGGAATAATGAAAATATATATCTTAAAATTTATTGTCCATGGTGAGCCCATTTTTATGTCTTCTCCTTTGTTTGGATTGGTCCATTAGGGAAATGACTTCCCCCACAGGCAGTTTGGTCACACTTTTGTAAAGTAACTTCATAAAATAAAGCCCTTGATATTCACCATCAAATTCCTGCAGTGAATTATTGTACTAAGTTCAGCATGTAAATCCACAGTGAGTTCAGTGATTATTACTTGGTTTGGTTATACAGTTTAGTTTGATAGTGTCAAAAGATGTACCTTGTCATCTCTGATTGTGTTTTAAGATTTTTTAGTTTAGGCAAGGAGTTTTTTCAGTAAGCAAATATATCGATATACCTATTCTGAGCAAGGATCATCTTTCTTTTACGATTTTCTTCCTTTTTTAAATTTAAAATTTTTATTTCCACAGAGCTTGATGCCAAGCCCAAACGATACTCACTTGAACGATACTCAGCTTGAAATCAATTACTTTATATCTGGGGTATTTGAACAAGTACTAATTTTCAAAAGCTGGGTTAAATTTGCTGAAAACTTCAGAGTGGGATTTTGAAAGAGGTGTGTTTCCATCACGTGTCTAACCAAAACAGATGATATGAATCAGCAGGGGATAAATGAGATTCCAAAATCAGCAGATAACTTCATTTCAGCGTTCATTCTGTTTTTGCATTAGCAACATGAACATCCAATTTATTTTCTCAACATTGTACAACAGCATCAAACACACATTCCGACATTCACTGCGTTTGTATCTGTGTTCACATCTGAACCTGGAACTATTCCATACCTTATTGCATTTCTTCTGAATACATTCAGCTCGGGGATTTCATGGTGAGCAAAAAGCTCTCAGAGCATAAGTTGCAATATGTTGCTTTTAGCAATTCAACATATTCATTTGTTGGAGCTTCCATCTTTTTGCATTTATTTTCCCAGCAATATGTGCATATATATCAACACATTTGCATAAAGTATTCAAAGAACAAACATATAGGGATGCCTTTTCATCCAAGAACATTGTATAGTTGCCAATAGGGCATCTTTCCCAGTTGGTCAAATTCCCTTTTCAGTTTTAATAATTTGCTTTAAAGTGTGGGATATTTTGAGCTTGGGGTACTCTGTTGGAAATGTATCCTCTTCAGTATCATCCCTTCTGTCAGGCTGAGGGGCAAATCAAATTGACCTGTCAAAGAGCAAGAGTTCTTTGTGATTGAATTATTTCATTTCAATCCAAAGTGTCTTTATTTTTTAGAGTTACAAGGTACCAACAGCTGAATTCGTTTTTCAGTAAAAATTTATCTTCCTCATCATATGATGACAATAATAAAATAAAGAGATGAGCCCCTTGCGCCAAAAGGTTCAAAAATTTAATGCTGAGCATTTCGAAGTTTAGTTCTCTGATAGATGTGAGCAAAGACACATACAAGTTAGTGAAATACAGGCACAGAAACAAGAAGCTAGAAATATCTATCTGTCCTTTGTCTCTCTTACAGACACAAGTACCTCAGTCCTGCTTGCTTTTTTCTATAAGCTTGCCTAAGCAATTCACGTTTTTCTTCCACAGTTCTTAATTTTTAACTCTGTCTGCTCTTCCTGGTCCAAGGCCAAAACTTTCTCCCTAGCCCTTTGTCAATTCCCGCTTAAGTCCCACTGATTTTCAGATTCTTATCTCTTATCTGTGTCTCCTATTGAAGGCCACGGACAGCTTTGCAGAATGGTTATAGATTTTTTTATATACTCTCTGGAGTTTTTCTTCCTGACTAAAGTTGCCAGGGTGGAGCAATGAAGATTCTTTAAAAACAAATTTGAATGTGTCATTTCCCAGAAACTTAATGGAGTTATTATCTCCATTTATTTTTTTCTGTCATAAAAAAAAAAATCACTGCCACAAAGAATAATCTGATGATTTTCTGAGCATTATGCTGGGTATGAAGAATATGTCATCATTTTGAGATGTTATTTTAAAAAGTGTGACTTAGTTGAGGTGAGCAGACCTACAAACACATTAAAATTCAGTATAAGTCCCTCTATGAAAATACAAAAAGGACATAATTTCTCTATTTGGTGTACATGTGTAAGCATCATCAGGGTTATCATGTGTGATCTATGTCTTAAAGAGTTTGACTTCCCTAGGTGTTGTGTAGCACAAACTTATAATAAGTAAAAGAAACAGCAAGAACATGAAAGTGGCTAACATTTTAATATAGCGGAATGATTGTTAATCTATGAAAATGATAATTATCGAAGCAATTCTTCTTGTGTAGCCAACTGCATTTAATGGAGAACTTGATAAAATATAGCCACACGTATCACCATACCATTTAATTGGAAGTAAAAGTTGTTGCAGGAATTGTGAAACTGGCAATATTTTTTACTAAATTTGTTTATCATATTATGGTGAAATAATTACTGATATTGAGGGAATGTTTTAATGAATGGAAGTTCTTATGGTTATGGGTAAATGGAATGGTTATCTCTCAAACTTTGGAATAAAATATGTAAAATTCAATCTGGAAAAATATAGCCCTAATGATATTTTTCTCATATAAGTGATTTTCTGCCTCACGTAAATTTTTGTTTGTTTGTTTTTTGTTTTTTGATACAGGGTCTTGCTATGTAGTCCAGGCTAGCCTCGAACTCACTGTGTAGCCCAGACTGGCCTCAAACTCTCAGCAATCCCCCTGCCCCAGGCTTACTGGGCCAGTGTATCTATTCTTAAAGTGACATGACTATGTAGGTTAAAAAAAAAATCCAGAAAGGATAGGTAAACCACTATTCCCAGACCAAATGTAACCTATTTTCTGAGTCAAGCTATGAATATTTTTACATTATTAAAGGTAGAAATAAGAAAAAGAGGAGGAAGAACTGAGAGAGAAACTTGTCATGCTTACTAGCCTGAAATCTTTATTATTTCCATGCTTGATAAAATATTTGCTTATCCTTGGATTATAAAAAAAGTTATTAAAACCTATAAGTGAGCTTATTTTAAAAATTAATTTCACTTGTAGTCACCCAAGAGCAATATTTATAGATATATTTTCACAATAGTACTGTTTTATAACTTTCACAGTTTTATTTAACATAGCCTCAAACTGGAAACAATAAAAAAGATGAGTCAGCAAATGAATACATTAATTGTTTTAAAAAAACATAATGGAAATCTTCTTAGCAATAGAAATGAACAAACACGTGGTACAAACGCTAACATGAAAGATTCTGAAGATAAGTATGCTGAATAAAATACACCAGTCAAAATAGAGCGCACACTCTATGATTCCATGTGCATAAAATTAGGAAGAGGGAAAACTAAACTTGTTGTAGCAGAAAGTAGCTTGGCAACTGCTTTTGGTGGGGAATATTCAAAGGTAAGAGGCTAAACAAAAATCAGGAAAATTTTAGTGGGGGAAAAATGGTTCATTATTTTGATTATGATGATTATTTTTTTAGCTATAAACTACTTAAAAACATTTTTAACATATACTTTACTTATTTGTATTTTGTGGCCTATAAGATTATATTTTAATAAAAGTGTAAACAAAAGTCAATGATTGATCCAAAGAAGTACTTGAAGGGAAATTTGTAACATTGTATGTATTTCAAATAAAACTACATTAATAATAAATGTTCTAAGGTTCCACTTCAGGAAATTTTTAAATTTTTTAAAATTTATTTATTTATTTATTTTTATTTTTATTTATTTATTTATTTTATTTATTTTTTTTTTTTTTGAGGCCGGGCCTCACTATGTAGTGCAGGCTGGTCTTGAACTTGCTTATGTAGCCCAGGCTGGCCTCGAACTCATGGCGATCCTCCTGCCTCAGCCTCCCAAGTGCTGGGATTACAGACATGCACCACCACACCTGGCTACTTCAGGAAATTTTAAATGATACAAAACATTAAACTCAAAGGGAATCAAACAAATAATGAGAAAAATTCATATTATAGAAGACCAAAATATAGTCAATTATGAAGTCCAATGTTTTTTGGAAAAGATTAATTAAATTGTTAAAACTAGTTATAGTGCTCACAAAAATAGTAAAAGAAAGATGAAGACGTAGCACCAATACAATTGATACGCAAGGGCATTGATACAATCTGTAGTCATTACAAAATAACAAAGAGACATACAAACAAATTCTATGTCAATATATTTAAAATTTTGTGTGGAATATAAAATTCCTTAGAATATAGAAATCTCCAAATTAGACAAAGAAATAGAAAAATATGAATGGTCTTATATCTGTAAAATCAATTAGACCCATAATTTAAAACCTCCCTCAGAGAAACGCCACCCCTTATGGGCTCACTGGTAAATTCTCACAAACATTTAAGTATTTCAGGAAAAAAAAATTATAACCATTTTACAAAATTAAGAAGAAAATATCTTTATCAACTTATTTTACTTGATCACTACATCAGACATGTAACATAAAAACCTAAACAAGGAACTTTAAGTAAATTACACACACTATTTCCTCTTATGTGAAAATTTTATTGAATTTAAACTTATCTTCATACAGTCTCAGAATCATACATTTAAAGGCATTATGCTATAGATAACAGTCAGTTGTTATGTCCCCTATATGTTCATATACGTGTGTGTGAACAATAGACAATGACACATACATGTTTTCTGGCTAATTATAAAGGCAAAGTTATTCTACATAAGTTACATATATATTACCCGCAACAGTGAGCTTCGTTATAGTCAAAGAAAAAATCATTAATAATCTTCAATGAACAACTTTTTAATGTCTCTTCTGTTCATACTTAACATTTTCTTTGCTTTAATCATTTTAATCCACTAACTCAAGATAAACATATTATAAACTAAACTAAAATATGCACACATTTATTCTTGCAGTATTCTTTTTGTGTCTTCAAAATAAAGAAATGACTTTTTTGACCTTCGAATTATCTTCTCTCAGATATTAAAATGTTATTAGAATAATTACCACAACTCAAAAATACAGGTGTATCAGAGGATTTGTAAATGAAATATGAAGAAAGACTAATTTAATTTATTGTCATTTGACAACCATTAAGCACATTTTCCTCTGTGGTTGGCAACTATAAGCCCAGTGAAGAGTAAGTTTGAAATGAATATGGCGTTTACACATGCTTATCTGGACACATGTAATTATTCAAATACACCTGGTATATTTCGACACCTATTCAGAATTAGTTAAAAAGTGGAAAATCGCATTTAGTAGGAATCCTTTTGAGAGTTTGTAGTCAAGGTACAAAACTGCATGAAGAGAATAAGCAGGGGCTTTATTGCGTCTTTTGGTGAGACCACCTGGGAGTGAGGATCTTCTTTAAGTAAGGTTTCAGAATACAAAATATATGTGTACACCTGGATATTTGGAACACTTTCTGAAATGCACCATAGTTCCTGTCATGGTTGTAGAGAGCTAGCCACAGTCATCCAACTGAGGACATTTTCCTTTCCGGGTGCTCAGTGAATAGGTGCGAACAGTCCCATCAGCCCTACTAAAGGCTGGGATCACAATATGGCTCCTTCCAGTGTGGTGGCCTGCATCAGGTACGATGGTGGATGTCTATATGTGACACACCACACACAGTACGGGAGGCACTGTTACCTTTCGGATTTCTCCCATTTCTCCTTTTATTATAAAAAATAATCTTTTCATAATTTGAGATGGCTTCATAACTAATTCACAAGGGTTTACTTTTTAATATCTGAGGAAGAAGAAAATAAAGGAAGTTGCAATGTAACCAGTAGAACTTAAGGGAAATTTTCCTGATGCATGTCTGGGAGAGGCTTATTTCCTAATTACTAAAATAATCTTTGAAATAAATATCTCTGTATTTTGACCGTTGATCTGGTTATGTGAAAATTTGTTGTCTTAGATTTACCAACTATCTTGGATCCTAAGAGGTAGTCATAAAAGCCAATAGACCGAGATCCAGACGATGGATCATAGTAATGGAAAGAAACACAGGTGATACATAATGATATTATCAAGCTGCTGGTTTAATCGGTCCTGAAAATCTCCAATCCCAGACTTCAGATAGATTCTATACCTTTCTCCTTTTAAACCAACCACATTTAAAGCTCAATTAAACTAAACCTGTCTCTTTCATGTCAACAGATTTTGGTCGCACTGGCAACAGTTCTGCTTAGCTAATGTAATGCAGCAATGGTGGCTTGGATTTCTTGAGTCATCTCTACATAGCTGAGGCCAGCAATTCTTTTTCTGTAAATGATGAGATAGTAGAACTATTTTAGGCTGCAGGGTCTCTATCAAAATATTCAACTTTGTTCTCACAGTACTGCAAATCCAGCTATAGAAAATATATGAAAAAATGAGCAAGGCTGTTTACCCCAAAATTTTACAAGTATGATGGCAGTCTGTGTTCTAGAACACCTGCACTGGCAGGATCAGAGCAGCTTTCAATATTCATCTAGAAGAAACATTTTGTTATTGTAGCAGGGAAGGCATCAGTGCTGATCAGGATTGCTCACAAGTTTAGCCAACCATGCAGCACTTTCTAGGTTGACAAGTATGGTTGTACCCGGGCCCACGAAAGACCGAATCTGTGCTCTTCCAGGAAGAGAGAGCAGGGTTATTTTGTGGTATGTTACAGTCTGCCACAGTGGGAAAAGAATATGATTCTCTTCACAAACACAGATATGAAGAACAGCTGTGGTGATGTGTAGTTAAATGTTGAAAAGGAGAAATAGACATACAAAAGAAAATACTGAGTATTAAATCCAAATGTCAGCTTTCCTAGCAAAAATTCTTCTTTAAAGCAAGTCTTGAGACTTTCAGATTTTTACCATCTTCCTTGGAAAACCTCCACATCACAAATAGGTTTTATTGTTCTATTTGAGTATATCTACAAATATATTAACAATGCAGACTTCATGTATCATTTGTCTTATTTTTGGAGTGCTTTTATCTTTTCCCTTCATGTAACTTAGAGGTAGATATTAAGAAATATTGGCACATGGTAGGTTTGATGTGAGATGTCCCTTTTGAAAGTCTTTACACACTCCATTGCTTCTTCCCAAACTCTTTGCTTTGATCATTCCAAGAGCCCCAAAAGAGTAACATTAATTTAGAAAAAATATTCACCAAGAAAAACATGGCCTTATTAAATGTACAGCTGAGAATCAAAATATGGTTCCTATTCAATTATGAAACACTTTTAAAATACATTTTTATAATATTTTCCACATCCAATAACATGAGAATAATTATCTACAGTTATAAGAGCAATGTAATATCAACCAGCTGTTGTTAGGGAATGCAACCAGAATCTATGAGTACATAGATCTCTATTAGGCAGGCTCTTACAGAAAGGAAGCTGTGTTTCAGGCAAAAGTAAGAAGGCAAGAAGTAAAAACACAAATTCTCCAAAACTCTGCAAGTTCATGGAAGCAAGAGTCACCAAGAAGTTGATTAGAAGAGGGTTTCACATTTTTTAAGGGTATGAGGTGAGTGAAACAGCAATATTCCTTACTTCTGGAGAAAGCCTACCCTGCCTATGGATAAAAAGATATATTTGCTCACTCCGCAGTTTCTTTGTTTTCATCCTTGCAGCGCTTGGCACTCCACTCCAGAATGGATAAATTAACATGGTGTCTGTCTACTCCCTTCAGAGAGGTCTGATTGTGCATAGGCTACGGTATTTTAGTCGAGCAAGCTTAAAACATTATGCCTTTTAAAGCCTAATAGTTGCGTTGGTGTAATCAATTCTAATATGTAACACTTGGGATATGTGTGCAAATCTCCCAGGCCCCGTTCTGCAGTAAGAGAGGGAAGGCAATGAGTCTTTGCTGGTCTGTATAGGAACATGAAGAAAAGCTCTTAACAATCAGAAAAAAACGCGTTCTTTCACAGCAGGAAATGTTTCTACCCACCCCTGTCTGGAGATAGAAAAAGACAGAAAACTTAATAATCTTTGCACTTAGCAAATGCAGTGAAAGGATACAAAAATGATGTCTGTCACTCTATGCTGCACAAGGAAACATGGAATCCATCCAGATAGTCTAATACCTGAGTATCAAAATAGTCTTGGAGGGAGAACAACCCACTGGAAAATCATAAGAACTCATCTTCGAGTGCAAAGCATGTAGATAAAGCCTGAAAAGGCAAAAGATTCCTGACACAGGATCATTAAAGAACTTGAAGTCTCAGAGCTTCGGTCCATGCTCTTTACTTATGCAAACAGAAAACCATTGCATGAAAGAGTACTTGAAGGATTTTGCTCCCTGAAAGGTCCAAAATTTTATAAGAAATAATTACAATCTTTCAAGATTATTTGATTTTTAGGTACTTTTATTATTTTTTTAAATTAAGCTTTTCATTTTTAGACGATCATAAAATCATATGGAGTTTTAAAAAGCAATTCAGAGAGATCCTATGTATCTTTTGCCTGTTTCTCCCCATGGTGAAACCTTGGTAATCACAGTTAAATAGCAGAACCAGAAAACTGCCATTAGTACATTTCTTAGACTTTAGATTTTGTCAGTTTTACATGCAATTTGTGTGTGAGTGTGTGAGTGTGTGTGTGTGTGTAGTTCTGTGCAGTTTTAGCACATGAATAGGTTGAGTATCTGTCTATGTAGTTCAAATACAGCAGAATTACAGTATACAAGGATCACTGCTTTCTCCTTGTATAGACATGGGCACCTTGTTCCTTTCTCTCTTTCTCTCTTTGGCAATCATGAACTCTTCTTCACCCCTCAGTTAATGGAAATCAAAATATACTGTAAATAATCTCTTAAAACTATTTTTTGCATGTAGCATAGTCTTGTATTCATCCAAGTTGTTATACATATGTAACCTATGTCATTTTGTCTTGCTTTGCAGTAGTCTACAGCACCAATATACCGTTTTGTTTAAACATTCACCCAACATAGGACATTTCCATAATTTCTAGTGTTTTGTGCTCTCTCTCTCCCCCCTCCCTCCCTTCCTTTCTTCCTTATTTCTTTCTTTCCTTCCTTCCTTTCTTTCTTCCTTCTTCCCTTCCTTCCTTCCTTACTTCCTTCCTTTCTTTCTTTGGGAATATGTTCTTCCCTTTCTCTGGAGTAAGTATGAGTGCAATTATTGATTTGGATGCTTATTGCATGTTTAGTTTTATAAAACCATGCCAAACTGTTCTTCAGAGCAGATGAAACATTTTACACTGCCACTATCAAAGTGTGATGATTGAGGAACCAGAATGACCCCATTTATTTACCTCCTTCCTAGTATTTGGGCATTTGTTATTACCATTAAGGTCTTCTGATAGCCATGTAGTGATATGACATTGGTGTTTTGTTTTGTTATGTTTTGTTTTGTTTTTAGTACTGGGGATTGGACCCAGGACCTTCACACTGAACACCATTCTCAGCCCATTTTTAAGTTTATAGTACCCCCTACTTCAGCCTCCTAGCATGAGAGGGTTACATTAGCCACCATGTCCTTCCATTCTGAGCTTCATTCCTCCAATGAGTAAGGGTGTCGGATAGCTCTCCATGCACTCTTTCACCATCGATATATCTTCATTAATGAATAGTATCTTTTGCTCTTTTTCCAATTATAGTAGATTATTTGTTTACTTTGAATATTTTATGCATTTTAGACAGTAATCCTTGACTGGATAGGAGATCTATAAATATTTTAACTTTCTCTTCATAGCTGGATTTTCTTTCCTCTTAACAGGCTCTTTCACTGAGCAAATTATTTTAATTTTGATGATATCCAAACTATCATTTTTTTTTCACTTTATGGATCATGTTTTGGTGTTATGTATAACAAAGCTTTGCTTACACATAGAGTCTGAAGATTACCTTCCATGTTTTGTTCTAAATTATTTGTAATTTTATGTTGGCATTTAAGTCAGTGTTTAATTTTGATGATTTATATTTTCTTGATTTGGTGATAGGTTTGAGTTCTCCATTTCATTATATTACTTTTTTAAATTTCTCAAAAAAAATGTTGGCCAGATTTGTGTGAATCTTTATTTTGCTTCTGTATTTTGTTACATTAATTTCTCTCTCTCTCCCTCCAATCAATAACATGTGTTTATTGCTACAGATTTAGAATAAACCTTAATATCAAGAAGGCATCTCTCTACCTTTATATACTTAACAAGGAGTTTTCCCTTAAGGCCTGTTTATTTGGATATAAATATTAAAATCAACTCATCTAAGTATGCAAATATTCTTATTAGGATTTTGATTAGAAGAACATTCAGCCTATAGTTCAATTTTGGGAAAACTGTCATCTTTTACATGTGAATCTCCAAACCATGGCTTCACTATGTCTCCCTACACCCTTAAGCATTCATTAGATACTTTCATCAGCATTTTTAAATTATTGGCATTCAGTTCCTGTCCACATTTTTTAAATTTACATATAATTTCATTTCATTTATATTATTTCCATTTGTCCTAAACAGTTCTTGTGAAAATGAAGAATTTTTAAATTTTCTCCCAAGTTAGATTCCAAATTACATCTAGTTACTGCCTAATGCTGCTATTTCAACATGCCAGGTTCTCCTTTCATTTCTCATGGTGATTCCCAACCTCCTTATAAAGGGATTCCAATAGCGATGACCTTAGTAAAATCGGTGACTATGCGGTTTGTTGATTTTATTTAAAATTTTGTCTTCCGTACTTTGTGCATTCTAAGTAGGCCAATTCTCTTTGCTGAAAGTTAATTTTGTCACCTGGGGAGAGACATTATTTACACATAATTTACAATATGTATATATGTTTCCAAATTTAATATATTATTCACAGTGTTAGATATATATATAAACACTATCAATTTTAAAGCTAATTATATTTTATTCAGCTTTTGTGTATGTATTTGTGTTATTCTTGACATCTTTCATGTTGACATTGTTAGTTTTACTCTGTGTATATTGGGGGTGTTGGTTGCACAGGGAAATCATAAGCTCCACAAAAAGTAGCAAATATGACATTTTTATCAGTTATGAAATAAATACATGTGTCTGCAATTACTATACCACACTCGAAAGACTGGGTCTTCATGTTAGAAAAATTTGGATTCTCATCTGACATGTGACATTGTGAAATGATTTATTCTCTGACCTTTACTTTTCTTATCATAAAAGTGGGATGATAATATTTAATATAATTCTTAGAAGATTAACAAGGTCCTATGTAAAAGCAAGTGCACTATATATAAGCAATTAATTTTAACATTATTAATAATTAAATTGCTTTGTAAGGTGGTTTGGGGTACTTTCTATTTCACTTATACATATATAAAAATGACAGGTAGATGTGGTTACTGCTTTACAAAGTATAATTTGGTAAATATTCACAATATTGTAGAAGAATCCTCCCCTCCCAGAATTCTAGAACTCAAAAACTGTATAGAAAAACAATTCAATGTATTTCATCTCTCTCTCTCTCTCTCTCTCTCTCTCTCTCTCTCTCTGTCTCTCTCTGTCACACACACACACACACACACACACACACACACACACACGAAACTCTTCTGAATAAAATAAATAACTTTTCCAAGGTCACCTAGCAAAAGAAGGCAGATCCAGAAAAAGACTCAGGTATCCTGATCCCCAGCCATAAGCTGCTTCCTGTAAACCATTTTTCCTCATTTGTGCCCTGCTCTCTGGCAGCTTGGCTCAAACTGCTTCCTTACCCATTCGTTTTTTCTGCTTCCAAACTCATCATACTCTCCCTTCCAGCTCTGAGTCCATATGGCCACGTTCTTCTGGGAGGTGGCTGTCTGAAATTGCAGCCATCACGCTCTCCACTTCCAACCATGTGAGTGGGCCAGGAAATGACTTTTGGGCACTATTAACCTGAGTTGGCTGGGATTCAGGGATGCTGAAGTGAAACACTCTCCATCGTGTTTGTAAGCCCTGGAGCCAGTCCCCGGCCTTCTGCAAACCAGGATGTCTTTGGGAGCTTACGAAGCAGTTTCTGTACTTTTCTCAAATGATCCCACTGAAAGCAAGAGCACAAGGCAGAGAAAAATGACTCCCAGTTATGAGCAGTTATGTATGAAAAATATTCTGATCTCCTAACATGGGTAGAACTCTGTAAATGAGCAAATGCATCCTAAACCTTCAGGTCCAGTGGGGCGCACAGTCCTCTCTCACATATGAGGAGGATGTTATATACCATTTACTTTTCTTTGCAATCTCTAGAGTGGAAACACTGTGACTTGAAATGTACTGGAGACACTTTGCAAAGGAAGTAAGAATTGAGATACTTTAAAAAGTCAATGATACTCAGTTTTGTTTTGTTTTAGTTTGTTATATATTTAAATTTCAGAGCCAAATTACCACAGCCATAAAAGTGCTGTGACTTGGATTCCTCAAAGGCCCCTTTTGCCAAAATATATTTGTTCATACTCTGCCACATCATCTAAGATTTGCACAAACATTTTTTTCTACTGATTAATTAGAGACCCGCCTTGTATACACACATATCTGTTATATTTTGCTAGATCAATTCTTACTAATAGGGAATTCCATAGGCAATAACTCAAAAGACAAAGTCATTTTGATGGGAAGATATGGAGATACTTTGAAGTGCTGTTAGATACAGACTTTTGTGTGGTCACAGGGGTGAAGGAGTACAGAATTCCAGGATGCTTAACAAGAATGGGGAAAGATAAAAGAAGAAAGGTGAAAAGATATTAAAGAAATGCTTTTCACATTTTGAAATTTTGCCTAAATCTGCAGAAGAGACCTTAGTTCTGGCCATGGCACAGCTGTATCACAGCTGTTCACAGCATGCCTGGCATTTGTTGAACCAGTCAAGGACCAAGGCCAGCTATAGCAAAGACTGCTATAGGGCACTGAGAAATAACCTCCTTTTCCCTGAACAGGAGTCAAAGGGCTTGAGACAGATGAGTAAGAAATGCAGCTGACTTCCTGATCTCTCTGGCTATTAGCTAATGCCTAGGGAAATGAAATTTGTTTGCCCTTTTAACATTTACCTGGCTATTTAACTACAAATAACAAAGCTAGTCTTAAAATGATCCTTCATGCTTTAGAGAATCAGCCATTAATGTGTCCAATTGACCTTCTGAAGTAGTGAATTGTCTCCATTGACCACATTTTCCATGTACAAATCTTCAGTAATAAATACACTGATTCCAGAAGTCAATAGACAGAATGGCTTTCATGTCTTTAACAGGTATGAATAAATTAAATCTCTGGGCAAATGAAACTTAGTGGAAGTCAGAATGCTTTCTTTTAGTAAAAGATGAATATTTTGGGCTTCCTTTTCTGCTTGCTCGAGTCAACAGAGGATTGGTCTTAAGGCTCATCAGCATGCGTGTGCAGTCTCCATATAAGAAAAGACTAGGTTTAGTCTTGCTTATTCATCACAAAGCCTATGCCTACATATGGTCCACAAATTGAGCATTTTGTTCATAATCCAGATTTGCAGCTGCCTTATGGCTCAGTTGATTGACTCATCAGTGCTACAAACTAAATTGGCCACTAAGACACCTTTAAGTCACACAAAAATGTGTATTTATTTATTCTTTTCAATGGGGCTTGAACAAGTATAATGTATGATGGTCATCTCTACATGGAATTTAGCTGATAGTGGTCACTATGCAAAGAGGGCAAAATATTCTTACTATTATCTAGATAATTGAGATAAATGAAGAAAATTCCCTAAAGTATTCTTTTTGTTTTTTTTGTTTTTTTTTTTTCAAGTGGGTACCTGGGGTCGAACTCAGGACCTTGTGCTTGCCAGGTAGGCGCTCGTGCCACTGAGCAATATCACCAGCCCCTTAAAGTATTCTTAATGGCCCAGGGGATAAAATGCGTGTCTTAAATTGTGATTTCAGCACTGTTACTAAGGGATGTTTTGCCCTACAGAATCATGCAGAACTTTTATACTGGGCTACATATAAACTGTTTAAAGTGCTTTACATTTTGTTGTCCAATTTCTCAAAATATTCTTGTAGCAGACTCCCAATTATTGCCCACTCATTTTTTCAATGCTTCATGTAATTATTCACTAAATTTTTGTGGCCTTATCAGTTAAATAAAGAGGGAGACAAAAAGGCTTTAAAACTAATTACAATAGAATATAAGTAATAAAATATGTTATGTGCAAAGAAACCAAAAATTTAACAAAATCCCCCAAAGTCCATGTCCCCAACACTTTGCTTCAACCTCAAAATGATGCTTACAAGTTAAGCAGGGGAAAGGACAATCAAAAGAGTGTATGTAGCACAATGAGCATCTCAGAGGTGTGAAAGGGGATGACATGTTTGGAAAATGTATAACACAGTAATTTACCATGGTGGAAATATAATTTTTGATAGGAAGCATATGGGAAAATTAAGGAATACAAATGAAGAGAGTCTAGGAAGCAATAGACCTCAAACCGTAATGCATCTAATAGTTTAGATTCCTGAGCGGTAATGAGGAGGGAAGAATTAAGTTAGGTGTATTGTGGATGATTATATTTACACTGTAGAAAGATAATTCAATTGGATGGGAGAAGAAATCGAGAAGTCGTTCTATCCATAGATAAAGACACTGGAGATAGGGGCCAGGGATGCAGCTCGGTGGCGCAGCACATGCCCAGCAAGTGTAAGGTCCTTAGTTGGATTCCCAGTCCCCTAACAAAAAATAAAAGAGAGACTGAAGATAATGGTAATCAGAATGCAAAGAGCAGCTAGCTAGTGAAAGGAAGCAGTTAAGGATGATTTTTAAAAGTCTAGGCTTCATGATGCGGTGTGTGTTGATTTCATTATTTGGTGGATCAACTGTCAAAGAAATATTGCCCAGTGCTATAGGAAAGGGTACAGTTTATGGATCTTTTAATACATCTGGGTGATCACATCTACTTGATAATTGGGAACACTGGTTTAAAACTCAAGAAAAATGTTCAGCCTAGAACTATACTTTTGTAGTATTAGACTGAAAGATATAAAGACAAGAACCTAGTTTTATGAAAGCCCATTATATACAGAATGTATGATCAGAGTAGCCTGGGGCAAAGACGCACATACAATATTTCTGAGAATTATTTAGCTTAATGAAGACCACAATGTTATCAGGTATCTGTTTTACCTCCTTCTCTGAAATAGTTTATTTTGAATATTGCCTTATACTTATACTTCATATGAATGTCCGTTAAACCTCTGTGCTCCTACAGATCCATAGAGTTTTCACGATCTATTATTTCATGGCTTTGGTATCAGTAAAACATGTTGCAAATGAAGTATATTATCAAGCAGAAGGCAAGAAATTAAAAAAATGAGTAATACTGTCAATGTTTGAAATATTATTATTTTCAATCAAATTGACTTCAATACCATAAGATCAGGTGACTTTCTTTGACTACTTTATGCCAAATTTTTCAAGAAATATTTCTCAAAGGAAATGATATCTGAATCTCATTTTAAAGATGTACTGGATGAAGTACCTAAATGTAATAGTTACTTGAGAAAAACAAAGAAGTAACCAATGCAAATTATAGTTCCATCAGGTCAGATAGAGTCAAAAATTGTCGTTCAATGAAATGAGCATTTTTTGAGTCTCTGTTACATGCTTTCTTGTTATTGCCTCCTGGTCTTACAGGTCAGATGATAGTTAAGGAAGTTAGATTTCCTTGCTCCTAGCTAGTATTTGGGCATAGATGAGATGAAGGAGTGGAAGAAAAACAATTCTGTCCCCAAGCCCATTGTTTCCACACACTCCTAAAATTTCCTGGTACATTAATCTCTTAGACAAAGCTTTTAGGAGAAGAAACAGGGACATTCCAGAGAATATATTCATTTTGGAGAGAATCAAATGGGAGCACATTAATCATGTGCCACATGCTTCTGTGCTCAGCCACTCCAAGGGACACAAAGATGACACTGCAATGGAATTGGGTGCAGAGAGAGTGCACAGTTAGTCTATCCTTATAAATTCCCTATGCTAATGTGGTAATAATTATACACATTATTGGAAAACTTGATTAGGTCTTTTATGCAGGTAAAGATAGCAAGACTAGAGTAGCTGCAAGTTTAGGTCAAGACCACCAGGGAGGTGTTGGTAGAGACAGGAATAGAAACTTGCTCTCCCCAGGAAGTGACCTTAGGAATCTGAGTTTCCAAAGAAAGCAAGAAACTAAAGGCTTGAGGCTGCAAATACCTCTGTTCTTGCATTAACTTTAGCCTGGGAAAACATTTTTATTTGGCCACAAGGTTTTTCATTGTTCAAAGTGATAAGAATTTCCCTTGACCACAAGATCTGAACCTGTGTACCCATCGCATTTCTGCCATGAGCAAAGTGAGCCCTCTCTTCTGAGGAGGGCAACATAGAGTGAAATAATGGAGAATCACGGTGCCTTCTGAAACGTCATTTCTCTGCAAAGAAATGGGGTCCATGTTCAGAAGGTTGACGTCCATGACTTTGGAAGCGCAGTGTCACTTGTTACCTGAGGAATCCCTGCCTTGTGAGAGAGCTGTGGCTTGCACGTATGTCTGTCCCACCGGGGGCTTCTGAGAACTTTCAGTTGTTCTCAAATACTGTTTGCTATGAGACGTATGCTTGACAATACTCTCCTTATTGTGCACAAAAACCCAGACTATTTTGGCCCATTCAACTGTAACATTTGGATTCATCTAATCTCTCTTTTACCTCACAAAAGATTTGAATTATTTTTATAGTCTTTATAGTTTAGAAAATAAAACTTAGGTAACATTATTTGGCTCAGCTTCCAATTTTAAAATTTTATTTCTATTTTTTTTTTATTTTAAAGAGAAAAAATAAAAATAACAATAAAACAGTTTCAAAGCAGGTTAGTAGGAGAGTTACAATAATTAATACATTGAGTGTCGTTGTCTTTGTAGTAGTTATTTAGAGTACAAGATATAGGAATAACATCTTAACATTGTAGATTAGATGTGAGTCTAGGCAATAATTTTTCCCTATTTAAAGCCTGGATTTTTTTTAATCATAATGCTAACTACAACTTTCTGTTTACTATTTCTTCCGTGTCTGGAACCATGCTTATAAATTAATATGTGTTCAATAAACATTTGAATTAATACAAAATATATAATTGAATGATATTCTATTATAAGAGAACAAACTGAGACACAGGTATGAACAGCAATATGAACAAAAACTGCTGAATGGGAATTTTAAAATGTAGTGTTGGGGTAGAAATATTTACACTCCCTGATCAAAAATGTCAATCAGAATCCTAGTGTGCAAAAGTGTGACAGCAAATACTTATTAACAAAGGAATATATAAATTAGATTGAGCCAATATTGGGGCATGTTCATTTCAAAAATAGGTGATAGATAAATAGATAAATATTTTCTTGAATTTTCATCACTCTTATAAAACACTATTTTGACCTACAGTTTGGAAACTTGTATGTACTTTCTGTTGTTCAAACTCATACTTGGGCTACTGCAGAACTAGAAAACATACCAACAACTTGTGCTCAGTGTTTAAGTATTTCATTTTATTTGGAACTGAGAATACTGTGCTACGATATGGCTTTATTTAATTGTCATTAAAAACTACACCATGACAAAATGCTCAAAATGTGCTTTGCATTTTTTAATAAATTTAAAATGATAATTCTTATAGGTACACAACTAAAGCTTTATTTTACTTGATAATTAAATCATGTCTGCTCAGAATAGAGACAACTCCATCTAAGTCTTTTTCTTTGGGATAGTTAGAGAAGAGTAATAACCTTATCACACTTCTTAATTCTATAGCTATGCCAAAGAAAATCAATCAAAAATGCTAAAATATGGCCCAGCCTCTGTGTGAGGATTAACTAAATGAATGGAATAATCTAGAAGTGTTATATGAATTTTTAAAGAAGATAAAGTTTATACTAATGCGATCATGAAAGAAAGAGGTAGAGATTGTTCACTCAACTCTGGAATTCCATAGACAAAGTTAAAATTGTGTGTTATAGAATAATCGGAAACACAAATAATAGAGAGACTGAATTTATAACTATGTAAAAGATAAATTCTTGAGAAGAAATAGTAGAAATCTGGTTTATATCACAAAAGATACACTGATTTTGTTGTGTATATCGTGAAAAACTCTCTTAGGTCTCTCAATAAAATTGTCCCTGACGTCCTCCTCACAGAGAGTCTTGTGCTTACGAGCTACTGAAAGTAGGACACTGCCTTAGCAATTAAGTCTAGCCCAAAGGACATTTTATCCCTCATGTTTGGCTACTCTTATTGCTCCATTGAAATCGGAAGAATCTATGACACATTTGAGCTCTGGAAACAACTGTATTATGGATATAAAAACTAGTGGCATAGAGGACTTTTTAAAGGAATCATCAACATTAGCAGTTTGGAAATAAAAGATAATTTTCTCTATGTTAATACATCATGTAAAATGTATTTCCTTTTAGCTTTTATACCACGGAAAGGAGGAAGGGAAAACAAAGAGTATATCTGTCAGTTGAGCTGTGTTGACCATCCCACTCCTTTCAATACGAATTTTCCCAAACTGATAAATTCCCAGAGCCTGCCATGACCAAATATTCCAAGAAAGACTCTATATGCTATTGCAAAGCTGCTCACACATGGCTGCTGGAGGGTGGTTAGAGCCGTGAAGGGGCAGCTGCCTGACATTTGTCCCCCACTGTAGCTCAAGACTGGCTCTGCACAGAGAGGCTGATGGAGCTTGAGGAGTCTAAGTGGGGCAGGAGGAAGAATACAGTGCATGTGGACAAGCAGAGGGAAGAGTGCCTGCTGGGAGTTTACCATGGTTTAGATCTAAAATGTCCCCCCAAGTTTTCATGTGTTCTGAAGGTGCTTGGATCATGGGGGCGATATGCTAAAGAGTGGATTAATGCACTGATGAGTCTATAGCTAAACGTGCTTTTGGGAGTTGGGGCACCGTCTGAAAATGCAGGTCACTAGGGGAGTGACCTGGCTCCTTCTTTCTCTGCCTGCTTCCTGGCTGCCATGACGTGAGCAGCTTTCCATGCGCTGGGCCCCTCTGCCATGCTTCTTCTGCCTTGGAGTCAGCCAACTCCAAGGATTGAAAATGTGATCCAAAATAAACCTCTTCTCCTTTAATTTGTGGGTGGTGAGTATCTGTCCCAGTGATGAGGAAAGTGACCCAGACAGGGATTCCAGGTGAAATCCAGCTGCTTTGGGGCTCCTCCATCTAGAAATTGGACAGGTAGCTGCTTCTCTGGAAACTTGGATGTTGGTTTTGTCTGAGAAGAATAACTCCTAGAATGAGCTTCTTTCGTCTACAGAGGAGGAGACTTATGAGAATAACTTTTTAGGAAAGTAACTAATATTTCTTTCCTCGATAACTGTGACAAAGGTCCCTAGATAGCCACATTGCACCTTATTATTGTAGCCCACAATTTAGTCTGCATGTTTCTGCCTCCGTCATATTCTGCGTTTTTATCTCATGGGACAAAGTCATTCTCCACCACTTAGCTTTAGTTTTCATAATCTATCTTTCAAGGCTCAGTAACAAATGACAAATAATTCTTGAAGCTATTCATGATTATTTAAAACATGATTGATGCATTATTCTTCCAGGCTAGCATCTGAGGAAACAAAGATGAAAAATTCTATGCCTAAATTTGCCCTTGTGGATATTACAAAGGTTGAGGAAAAGAAGGGTAAACAACCATATAGTTAGAAAAGTGAAGTAACCACAGGCTTTTCTGATGAATGATTATGTCAGGGTTAAGACAGAGCATGTTTCTCCTTACACAGGAGTGAGAGATGGGTGCTGCACCACAGGGTGTTCTCTGAATAAATGACATCTGATATGTGGCTAAGGATCTGGTAAAGGTCCTCTGCATTTCCTCTTCATTTACTTGAGAAGGTAGTTGGATACAGTGAGAAACTGTTGCAGGCAGACAGAATGACATAGGCAAAGGCAAGAGAAGACAATATAATCTGCATGAGCACATTGGCACGTGCCAGGCCTGGCTATTGCCAAAGAGTGCCAGGAGGTTGAAAGAATTTAGGATGCTCTCAGGTATGACCACACATCTGCTTCTTCTAAATAAACATGGGGAGTCACCAACAATTTTCCCAGTAGTGGTGTTAGTGACCAGATTTCTATTTCCAGAAAACCATTCTGGCTGCGATGTAGGGAAACGTGTGCTAGGAGTAAGGATAAGGGTCTGTGCTTCATGTAAATGGGATAAAAAGAAAGGAACAAAAAATCTAGAAGATAAGCAAGTCGGGACTTGATGGATGACTGTGTGAGAAGGATAAGGGAGAGGGGGATAATAGAATTTGGCACTGACAGAGATGGAGAATATGGGGAAGGGACTCATCTTTCAAGAACAATGAGAATTTAAATGATGAGGTCACTTTGGCCTTTATAGAATTTGAAGTAGTATAAGTATTTGAATATACATATGCAAAGAAATCATAGGTATGGATGCTGATTAGTTGGTAAGAAATGTCATATATACAGAGTGATAAAAGTCATAGCGAGGGACAGGATCACCAGAGAAACATATGAGGGTGCGAGAAGAACAAGAACAAGGTGCCTATGAGAAAGTCTGAGGTTTCCCACATCGAATATAGTCAAATTGATTCTTGTAGAGAGAAATGACAGCAAATCCTCTCAAATTCCATAGGAATCTATCTTTATTCTGCTTATAAGGATTTAGCACCTTAGGTGTACAAAATACAATCATTTATTCACTTTCAGCTTGTTTCATTTGATTTTATCTACAATAATCAAGTGTCTGTTGAATAGCAGACATTATTTTATAGGTAATATCTCCCAGCAAATTTGAGAGCTAGATCGTACGACTTATCCTCTTTGTTAGCAATAAGCCTATATGAGATTTCCAAATTCTGTCGCATGTCCCCCTGACACACAACTAGTCCTAATGATTCCATTACCACGTGTTTGGCAAGGCTACTTCTGCCACTGGATTAAATTCTAGCCAAGGATGTGTAGGCAGATCTGACTCACCCTGCTTCTAGGATTGGTCCCTAATATAATAATCCACAAGATATTTCAGGCTCGCTTTTTATTTTCATTTTGTGGCCAGTTACATAGTACTTACCAGTGAACCACATGACTCATAGAAGGTTACTATTTCAGTCCCTGAATAGAATCTCTTTTGATTTTTATGTTTTTAATTTTGATTTACATACAATAATGTAAAATATATGGTATAATGTGATATTTCCATTCACATATGTGATGCTTAATGATCAAATCAAGATAATTGCCATATATGTCATTTCAAGCATTTTGAATCATTTTTTTGGTTTGGGAACATTAAAAATTCTCTATATTGGCTATTTTGAAATATACAATTAAATATTATCAACCATTAAAATGTTAGACATTATCCTGAATAGATTCTTTGTTGGATTTTTGGTTTTTCAGTTTGTTTTTGTTTCTGTTTTCATTTTTGTTTTTTGAGATAGGGTATTACTATGTAGCTCAAGCTGGCCTTGAACTCACTATGTAGCCCAGGCTGGCCTCAAAATTGCAGTGATCATCTTGCCTAAGCCTCCCAAGTGCTGGGATTATAGGTGTGTGCCATGACACCTGGCACTGAATAGATTCTTGAAGAAGAGTCATACACACACACACATACACACACACACACACACAAAAAAACTATACAGGAACACCTCCATCAAACAGTGAGATTAATGAGAAATAAACTTTTGCTTTAAACTACAGATTTGGCATTTTTTTACAGCAATTAGCATAACCAAATAATGCATCCATTTCATATAGACTTAAATGAATTTAATAAAAATATGATTTAAATTGAAGTTGGTATTCTAAAATAGCAGTTTCCCCAACTTTTGTGATCTCAAAACCAGCAATGGGGACTTGCCCAGTGGCAGAGGCCAGTCGGAATCTATTTACACAAACGAATCGTGCTAAAGTGTAAACATCATTGCCAAGTCACTTGATGGGTTGCAGAACTACTAACAGAAAGTGAACTACAGATGTACCACTTGGGAATTTCTTGTGCAGAAAATGAATGCTTGAAAGTAAGCAGAGCAAATGAGGATTTATAGTCTAGATTACTCCTCCTCTTAGTTTGTGATACTGACTTGGTAAAACAATGACACAAAATAAAGGCCCCCTAAGGATCCCTTTATCTTTACAATTTTATGATTAACTTATGACTAATAGACACTAGATTAACAAAATTCCAGAGGAGCTGGACCACCTGTAATCCCCTGCAAGCAATCCCCGCCTTCGTCAGGCTGAGGCAGTAGGATCACAGATTGGAGGGCAACCTGAACTACAAAAGAAGTTCAAAGCTGGCTTGTATAACAAGACCCTGTCTCAAAAAACCAAAACCAGAATGCAAAATAACAAAAATAAAAGCAATAAAAATTCTAGAAGAAAGGTTATATTTTTTTTTTTTTTTTTGTGGGTACCGGGGGGACGACCTCAGGACCTCGCGCGCCAACAGGCACCCGTGCCGCTGAGCGATATCACCGGCCCCTTTTTCGTATGTGGGATCCGGGAGTCGAACTCGGGCCTTCGCGCTTGCAAGGCAGGCGCTTACGCCGCTGAGCCATCTCACCGGCCCAAGAAAGGTTATATTTAAGATACTAAGTATTCAGTGATTTTAGGAAATAGCATCATCCTTACCTGGTGTTGTAAATTTAGAAAAGGAAAATGAATATGGCAGACCATGAAGGAAGCTTTCTAGCTGGTAACACAAGAACATAAAAATGTGAAATCCTTAGCAAGGCTGTTTTGTAGGTTTTGTCGCTATCATAGTTAGCAATATCATCATTAAAATCCTATTAGTCGCTAAAGAAAACATCCAGAAGTAATTGAAAAGGGCCCTTTATATACACAGAATTCTTAGAAATTTGATGTGAAATGTGGTACCCAGTACTAGAAATTGGCCCTGCAATTTGAAATCTGACTGCAAAAAATGTCTAACAATTGTCCCTTTAGATTGTTTGCCACAGTGGAGGTTATTTTGTTTTCTGGATAGCTGGAGAAATATATTAAATATGACAAACAGAATGGAGATGACCTTATACAAGTAAATTAATCTTTATCTCTATACAAAAACACACAATAATTTCTACAGAAAATTAGTTAGTAATCTAAAACCTGAACAAGCAGTATTTGGATTTGTATGTAGAAGGGGAATATAGAGGAAAACTTAATCATGTCCAAGCTAAATTAGGATAGATTCCCTTAACAAATATATTCATGTCACAGCAATATACCTAAGCCCGTGGTGAGACAATTATACAGCTGAATTTGAGCACAGAGAATGACAAAAGGAGTAAGTAAAAGAGAAACGGAGCCAGAGGAAGAGCCAGAAAAACAGAAAGGGACAGACAGAGATTAGATCAAAGTGCTATCATGACTGTTTTCAAGGAATATAAGAGAAATATAAATAGAGAATGTTTCTAACTAGTAAGTAACTTTCACTAAGAAAAGATCATCAATTAATACATGTTTTAGTGGTCTTCTATCTTTTGGCACCAGGGACCAGATGCACAGAAGATAAAATATCCATGGACATTGGTGGGGGAGGGGGGTTAAAATTGTTTTAACTTTTTGTTTAATTACTATACATTTGCAATGCATAATAACTACATTCCCCAGCACTAGCCTCACTGCCTCAGCTTCATCTCAGATCATCACGTATTACATTCTCATAAGAAGCATGGAACCTAGAGCCCAAGCATGCACAGTTCTTCCTGGGGTTCTCCCTCCTATGAGTCTAATGCTGCTGCTGATCTGCCAAGAGGCAGAGCTCAGGTGTTAATGAAAGCAGTCGGGAGTAGCTGTGAATAGAGATGAAACATCATTAGCTTGCTGTTCCCTTCTTGTTGTACATCCTGGTTCCTAATAGGCTGAGGCCTGACCCAGGGGCTGAGGATGTATGTAAGATGTTTAATACTTATAATGACCTTAGTCATTGAGACTCCAAGAGACAACATGTGTTTCTCTCTCTTTAAACCCAGAATTCATTCGAGTCATTTATTTATTTTTTTTTCTGTGGGTACCGGGGGTCGACCTCAGAACCTCGTACGCCAGCCGGCGCCTGTGCCGCTGAGTGATATCACCGGCCCTTTTTTCGTATGTGGGTAATAGGAGTCGAACTCAGGACCTCGCGCTTGCCAGTCAGGCGCTTATGCCGCTGAGCCATCTCATGGGCCTTTGAGTCATTTAAATACTTTTATATTTCCACTTAAGAAGTATTTCTGGGCCGGTGAGATGGCTCAGCGGCGTAAGCGCCTGCCTTGCAAGCGTGAGGGCCCGAGTTCAACTCCCGGATCCCACATACGAAAAAGGGGCCGGTGATATCGCTCAGTGGCACGGGTGCCTGTTGGCGCACGAGGTCCTGAGGTCGACCCCCCGGTACCCACAAAAAAAAAAAAAAAAAAAAAAAAAAAGAAGTATTTCTAAGTCATAGTTTCTGTTACAAAGAACAAATTAAAAACGGGTTCTTTTCTTTCAGGTCGAAGCTGATAGATAAAGTATATTTGTCTCTCAACTCAGAAAATCCAGCGCTGTGAACCAAACACACAAAACCATGTCTTGTCCAAATTGCCTATGAAATTCCCACCTTCAAGTATATTTATACGATGATTTCCATTTTATCTTTTTTAAATAAAGGTTTTTTAGAATCATAAAAAATAGATACACTGTGAGTTTGGGGATTGTTTTCTTCTTTTTTCCTTTTGGCTGGTTCATGCTGTGTTAGTGGGATAATTCTTTATCCAAAGCGCTGGCACTCTGGTGCCATCAAGCAGTGATGATTTTTGCCTTATTGCATTTAGCAGTGTTTCAGCATTACGGCTGCATACCTCCTCAGGGAACAGGAGGGGGCTGGAAAAAAATAGAATGAAACAAAATAAAGACAAAAAGAAATAATCATCCGAGAACATCCTCAGGGAGTGCAGAAAAGCAAAAGCCAGAGAAAGTAACAGCTTATAGCGTTACAAAAATTGTGTGAACCTGTTACAGGGGGAAATATGTTTGATAGAATTTAAATTATTTAAGACCCTAGAAAGAGATTGTATTCATTTTCTGCTTTTAGGGAAGAACCATCTGCAAAGGATTTTATTTACTTCTTTCTCTTATTTTTTTCTGCTTTTATATTTTATTTTCAATCATTAATGTGAGATTCAGGTAATTAAGTTTATTCTGTATTGTTGCATTGTTCTTTTATGTATTTGTTTTGTTGTACTTCTAGTTATGATTGTCATGATGATGTATTATAAATGGGTATCATAAAATCAATTAAATTATGGACAATCTTCATGTTTACATTAAATTCATCTTTACAATTCCAAGTAACATTTCCTTGTCATTGATTTTAGTAGGAGATCATTGAAAATGAGGGTAGATTCTGAGTAATTGGGCATTATTAAGAGACTTCCTTTAAAGAATAGAAAAAGAATTACTCCAACTTTTCAAAGTTTTGAATATTAAAGATTATCTGAAAGGAGAATGAATGCCATAGATTATAAAATAATGATTAAAAAAAAGAAAAGTGTGATGAAGCATACAGAGCAGCCCATATAAAATAGTAGTAAAGATGACTCTAGTTTCAACATCAATAGAAAATGAGTGAGGATTTTTGTTTTTTTGTCCACTAGAGCAGCTTTTCAGGTCTGAAGATGTCCATTTGTTTATGACTCAGAAGTGATTGAAGCCAGCTGACCTCTAGAACTGTATTAAATCAGGAAGCCTAACAACATGGTTTCAGTGACGGATAGGAAAACAAGTTCTTAACCTTCAAAATAAGTAGACTTTTGTAGAGACACAGTCTCAGAACATATGCAGTATACTTCAAGGTAGTTGTAATAACACCTCCTATTCTAAAGTTCAAAAGGAAAGAAAAAGAATGTTTCATCTTCAAAGATTGGAGTTACGCATGCCCTTCTCTCAGCTATCTCGTCATATTGAGATCAGTGAATTAGGCGAGCAAAGTCGTCAAAATGAACCGCGTGCTGCAAGGTAACTGGATCTTGTCCGCTGGGGCAGGAAGGGGTGATACCTCTGTAGTAGGGCTTAATGGATGCTGAGCGGCATGGGTCAAGTGGGTGTCCTCTTCGTTCATGTTGCAAGACAATGACATTGAGCTCTTCTTTTTTTTGTGTGTGTAGGTACCGGGAGTCAAACTCAGGACCTCGTGCGCCAGCAGGCACCCATGCCACTGAGCAGTATCACTGGCCCTTTTTTGGTATGTGGGTACTGGGAGTTGAACTCAGGACCTCGCACTTGCCAGGCAGGCGCTTACACCGCTGAGCCATCTCACCGGCCCTTTTTTGGTATGTGGGTACTGGGAGTTGAACTCAGGACCTCGCGCTTGCCAGGCAGGCACTTATGCCACTAAGCCATCTCACCGGCCCAAGCTCTTCTTTTAATGGGCAGAGCTCCGTGCAACTTTTGCTTTTAACACTAGTCAGGTATTTAAGATATTTGTTTCAGAGGGTCAAGAAACTCAATGAGAAAATGCTTAGCAAACAGCCAGTGTTACATGAGGAACATAGCATTTTGACCTAAAATCTAAGTCTAACAGTTGGCACCTGCAGTCTCTTGTTTCCAGTGAAGACACTCAGGCTGTATTTAAATTAGGAAGACTTCAGTCATCCACATAGCTGCATCTTCTTAGGGAGTCATAGTCCCCATAAAAATGGTCATCCCAGTGATCACAAAAACAGCATTCTTGATGGAATGCATTCATGTTGGATAAGAAATTTAAGTAGAAAAAGTAATTTTTATGAATGTTAGCCTGCTAAATAAAAAGCACAATTTAGAATTTTATTTTCTTCTTTTGCGGTCCTGGCAATTGTTCCCAGGGACTTCACACTGAGCTACGCCGCCAATCCTTTATTTTATTCTTTTTTATTTTGAGATAGTGTCTTGTAAAGTCACTAAATTGCCCAGTCTGGACTGGAACTTATAAGATTCCTGCCTCAACCTCCCAGATGGCTAGGATTACAGACTTGTGTCACCAGACCTGGTTCACAAGCTAGGGTCTTAAAAAACAAGCAAAATGAGTTTACACATAGTTTTTCACATAGTCTTTATCTGCTTTACTAGTTTAACAGAAAGGTAGTCTCATTTTTTAAGAACAGAAACTGAGACTTAAAGTAACACAGACTTGGGCCGGTGAGATGGCTCAGCGGCGTAAGCGCCTGCCTTGCAAGCGCGAGGGCCCGAGTTCGACTCCCGGATCCCACATACAAAAAAGGGGCCGGTGATATCGCTCAGCGGCACGGGTGCCTGTTGGCGCGCGAGGTCCTGAGGTCGACCCCCCGGTACCCACCAAAAAAAAAAAAAAAAAAAAAGTAACACAGACTTAAAATCTGTCATTTGATTATAATGTCCCATATATTAATATGCTACCTCAAAATTCTACATGGTAATTTAATATAAAACACCAGGTCTAGTACCGTCACATCATCCATATCAAACTCCTTAATATGTACCCTATATCAGAGAGTCGAGTGATCTAATGGAAGACTTGAGACTTTGGGGAAAGAGAGACCAATATCCCAATCCTAGCTCTTCCATTTTCTAGGTCTGACTTAGATAAGATGTTTAATTTCAATTGCATCCTTCTCTTCTCATTTATAAAATATGGCAAATTACATGCTTACTATAGTATTGCTGGATAAAGTGAAATGGTTGCCATTTTTGTCTTATTGCTTCGTGGGCATGTATGAAGGAGGAGCCAGTAGCTTCTCTTGTTCCCATTATCAATGTGTTAAGAACAGTCCTCCCTGTGTTTGAAACATGGACAATGAGAGAGGGTAAAGAATGTGGTCATGTTTCTAAACAGCGATCCCAGGCCAACTGCAAATTACAATAATAGATATAATTTATTATTACGAAAGTAAGTTTTGTGCTCTGTTGAAAATGTAGAGTTGGGAAGCTAAGAGATATATGAGCTTCGTGCCTTTGAGGAGAATTAAACATGCAACCATAAGCTAAAGAAATTGGTTTTAGTTTCCAGTTTTTATGATGTGGTCAACAACTTAACTTGGTCAGCAAGGCAAACATGCACCTGTGGTTCTATTTCCAAGAATTAAGTAGATATTTTAAAATGAATCAACCCACTAAAAAGACCTTTATGTAAGTGTTAATAAAAACCCTACTAAATGAGTCACTAAGTAGTACAATGACCAAGAATAATGCAGTGTTAGAAGCAAGCACAGACCGAGGACTTATGGTGTGCCCTGCACAGCACTAGTTTTTTTTCTTGGCTTATTTCATTGAGCCATACACCAACCCTGCAAATAATGTTTCTTGTGGTCATTATATTAAATCTTTCCTGGTGAGTTACAGAGAAAAGAACTTTAGCACAGGTATCCTGATTTCAGAGTCTATAGCACTGTCTCCTCTGTTGCATCACCTAATTATAAATGATACAGAGGTAACAAGAAAGGACGTGGTTAGACTCAGTTACACACATTGATCTCTGTTTGAAAAACTCAGGAGCTTTTAGGACGTGATGTATTTTATTCCACATTAAACAGGTCACCAAAATGAATACAATGCTGTAACATCAAAGTTTTGTTATACTCTGTTAGAAATTGTACTATAGAAAGCATATAATGAATTGTGTTGTTGGGGGTTCTGTATTTTAGCTAGGCTGCGTCATCCTAGAACTTCTATTACTGTTTAATAAATCAATGAAATTCCAGATAGCATAAAATCTGATCCTCTCGACTTTACAAAAGAGAAAATCAATGTACACAAGATAATTTAAAACTACATGCCACTTATATCATGGATGGTTTATTAACCTTCAAATCCTTTAAACGTATGTGGTCAAATAGTTTTTAAGATTTGAATAACGGGGCCGGTGAGATAGCTCAGTGGCATAAGGTCCTGAGTTCGACTCCCAGAACCCACATAAAGGAAAAAAAGGTCTGGTGATATCACTCAGTGGCACAAGCACTTGCTGGCAAGCACAAGTTCCTGAGGCCGACTCCCGGTACCTACATAAAAAAAAAAAAAAAAAAAAAAAAAAAAAAAAAGATTTGAATAATGGATGCACAAATTCCACAACATTTCAAATATTCTTTACAGACTTTTCTAGGGTTGAAGATTCTGAAAATACTGTATGACTGATTAAAATAGAGTTGCATTACTAGTCACACTAAGGAAGCCTTAATAAAATGTAAGGTTTTTTCTCTACTTAGCAGCCTGTATAAATTTGAAATGGATGCGATACCAAATTATCTCAAACTTAGAGAAATTTTCACAAAATTGTTGCCTTAGAGTTTATAGGGTCAGAAATATGACATAGATCCCTGGGCTAAAATCAAAGGGTCGGTAGGGCTTATTTCTTTGTTTTACCTAAGGTATGATTCATTTTCATGTTCTTTCTGGGTTCTAGAGGCTGTTTAGATTCTTTGGCAAGTGAACTACTTCTAACTTCAAAGCCAGTGAGGGCTTGCTGAGTTTTTGTCATGTCTCATCACTGTGATACTCCTGCCCCCCTCTTTTACTTCCAAGGACTCTTATGATACCTTTGGGTCCACATGGATTATCCAGGAGAATGCTTTCATCTCAAGACCACCTGATAAATAAACTTAATTTCATTGCCCTTAACCATGTAACATAATGGAGTCGTGGGTTATGGGACTTAGAATTGGTACATTTAAGGAGGAATGTTATTCAGCCTAGCATATGGCCCATACCTAGAGCATTCAGATAAGAATAAAAATCTCCAAAAATAATTCATAGAGGAATCTGGAAGCTAGTCTCCAAAAAATAATTCATAGTATCTCCAAAAATAATTCACAGAGGAAGCTGAAAGCTAGTCTCAGTGAATTAGTACAATTGCCACAAGCATGCCCATGGTGTCATAGAAACCTGGGAATGGCTGTGAGATGATCTTATACTCAGTGACACAAAGATTCTGGAGAAGTACCTCATTGCCTCTAATCATTCCATACTGTGCAAACTGGGGTAGGGAAATAGGTAAAAGGATTCTTCTTATTTGGAGTTTTCCTTAAACACTGTTTCTAGGAAGACAAGAATTTTTAACTCCTGGCCTTATTTCATCAATCCATAACCTATGAGCAAAGTAAACGCTGGAATTGGGCTACCTGCTTCTGTGCATAGATGTGGAGGTATAAAAGCATATATCACATATATTAAATATAACAGTAAGTAAGTTTGGACTGATTTAATAAACTTTGATCCAAGGCAGATTAACTATGATATGAAAACCAGGGCCTATGGTGTTGTAGGAAATCAGTGAATGTGTATGTTATGGTTTAGATCTAAATGTCACAAAAGTTTCATGTATTCAGAGGTAGGGCTGTGAAAGGATGACTGAATCATGGGGGGGACGATGTTCATCAGTGTATTAACCTAGTGATGAGTTTCTAGCTGAATGTACTCTTGAGAGATGGAGCCAATTGGAGGAGAAGGACTGTGGGCAAGTGACTTTAGAAGGTATATATTCCTCTCTGGTTCTTCATACTCTGCCTCTGCTTTCTGTTTATCCTGAGTTGAGCAAATTTCTTCAGCAAGGCCCTTCTGCCATGATGTTTCTGCCTTGGTGCCAACCAATGATAAAGTGAATCCACTGGACCTGTGAGCCAAAAATAAACCTCTCCTCCTTTAATTTGTGGGTGTCAAGTAGTTTTTGCCAGTGATAGAACTGACTTATATAGTATAAAAACGAATGAATGAACAAGATATATTATAATGTATATATAAGAATAATGTGACTTATAGCACAAAAAATGTTAGCATTTCAAATAGTTGAAACTCATCAGGCCTATTCATGACAGAAATTAGAAACTCAACATGGTAATGCCAAACAAGTTCACAAAAACAGATAACTGGCCAAGAATACTGATGTAGAAGTCTGGTAGAGGTCTCACACCAAGCTAATACAAACACTCAAAACACATGACAAAAACCTGCCCACCTTTGAGTCCAATCTGAATCAAATGGAAAAAATAAAAGTCCTATGGTAGGCCAAACGATGGTCCCCTGAATGTCTGCATCTTAATTCGTGGAACTTGTACGTATACCAACTAAATGGTAACGGGGGAGATAATTACAGACATAATTAAGATTATGGAGCTAAATATGGGGAGATTATTCTGAATTATTCAGGTAAACTCAATCCAATCACATATATACAAGCATATAACTTTCTTATACTGAAATCAGCTAGATGTGATGGAAGGAAAGGCAGGACAGATTGAAAGTATGAGAAGAATTAACCGAGCAATGCTGGTTTGGAAGATGAATTAACCAGACCACAAAGGAGGGAAGATGGAGGCCTCTGAAAAATAGAAGTGGTCCCAAATGGATAGCTGGCCTCCCTAAGATTGCAAGAAACTGAATTTCCCCAACATCCCAAATAAAAAGGAAATGGATTTGCTTCTAGAGCCTTCAGAACAGAAGACAAAAGTGCTTACACTTTGATCTCAGCCTGTGTGAGACTTGTACCAGACTTCTGCCATACTGCATATTAAGACAATAGATTTGCATTGTTATAAGCCCCTAAGTATAGGACAACTTGTTATGGCAGAAAAAATAATTTTAGTCCTTCAATAAAGCGGTGTGCTATCCTTGCCTCCATGCTTTCTAGTAACAATCATGCTGTCCACATACATGACTTGCAGATATTTGCCTGTGTGGTTGCTGATTCTTCTCCTTCACTGATCATGTAACTTTTCAACTAATCATGTAAGCATTAGCTTGTTTATTCAGAAGTGTTTGTTTCAATGAGAGCTTTCAAAGAAGGGTGGATTTATTCTTAAAGACTCATTCTACTGTTTTATTTAGGCAAAAATCAGATCATACGAAATGGAGTTTTGAAGGTGAAAAAATTTGTGAGCTGGTGGATATTTCCCATTGTGGTGTGTGAATGAAAGGAAAGCTGAGCAAATCTCCCTAAGCAAAGCTGGGGAAATTCTTGCAGATGCAGAGCTGACTCTTGTTTCCTTCTCCTCGCTATCTCTCTCCTTGAGTCACTGACCCAGAGTTACCAGTTCAGGGACTCCTGAAGTAGAACGTGGAATTAATTGTGCCAATTTCCTGAGACTAAGTGATGTCTATCTTGGTGACCCAGGGTTATAAAGTGAATAGTTGCCTGCCAAAATGCAAGAGGGGCTCTGCAGATTCATCTTGGTAGACATCACATTACAAAGCAAAGGACCACAAGAAATGTTTGCTTAAAATGAGGTTTTGGTTTTAATCAAGATAAGTTTTTCTTGCTTTAATTCCAATCAAGACTTCTAACTTATGAAACTACAGATAAAGATTATAATTACAGCTAAGCTATTCATGGCAGAGCTACCTTGGTCCGGGAATGATATTGGCTATCCTGTTATTAAGAATCTTAAATAACTGACTCTAAACACATTACTTACACTACAGTGTTCTGGTTTGCAGATGATGCTAAATTGGGAGGAAAGGTCAATCCTAAAAAACAGTCCTCAGGTAGGAAAAGAATTAGCTCACTTAAATACTTGGGCTAATAGATAGAAAATTCAATGCAGATAAATGCAGAATAATGAGTCTTGTAGAATGTAATAAAAGGACATAATATCTACTTAATGGGAAAGTACTACAGCATATTGACCTGGAGAGAGATATGAGTTATTTTAATAAAAACCTATATTAAAGATTATTCAGCTCCATTATTATTGAGAAAAAAGATGCAGTATGTTTTGTTAGACCTTACATAAAGCAACACATTCAATCTAATCTCTGTATATACTCCACGAAGCATATTTAGCATGAGCCTATTATGTTGGTTTGAAAATTTGTTCTTCTTTTGATTTGTTTTGTTTTTTCTTCTCTTTAAAATAAAAAAAAAAGGGGCAATTTGTAGAACAAGCTAAATGAAAGCACTTATCAGAGGCACATGTTTGGCGTCAATTATACAGAAAACTGACCACTTTCTCTTTGTAAGTCAGACATGTTAGAAAAGGTTCAAACAAAGGGTGTCAGGACTCAGAGCAAGCGTACTGAATTGCAAGGACAGAGGTGAGCTGCTCATTAAATCCACTTCTTGTCCTTCAGGATCCAATTTTATCAATGGTCTGACAATTCCATTAACTTCTTCAGCAATTACACATCCTGGATAACAAATACAACATAGACTTCTCCCTGACAGTTTGGCTTGTTTGGGGCCAATCTACATTACTGAAGATCTGGAGTCCAGACTTTAGGATTCAGCTACTCTCAAATAAGACCTTTGCGTGATTAGACTACTTTCAGAGCTTTTGTCTTATTGGGCCCTGGCTGGATGCAATTTTTCTACAGTTTTCTGGAAATTATAACATTAGAGAAGCCAGGGTGACAAGTATCAATCAAGATAAAAGATAAGCGATAGGTCATCACAGAAAGGGAGAGGAATGTGGAGTGATTTCAAAGCAACCTTGAAAGATAAACATAGGTTCTCCTACAAACACAAAAATAAACTTTTATTACCAAAGGATAAAACATATCCTTCTGGGCCCGTGAGATGGCTCAGAGGCATAAGCGCCTGACTGGCAAGCACGAGGGCCCAAGTAACACTCCTGCAACCCACATACGAAAAAAGGGCCAGTGATATCGCTCAGTGGCAGGGGTGTCTGCTGGTGCGCGAGGTCCTGAGGTCGACCCCCCGGTACCCACAAACAAACAAACACACAAAAAAACAACAAAAAGACATATCCTTCATACCAAACTGTCTTTATGAATAAATGAAGTTCTCTTGCTCACTTGCCAGGGTAAATTGAAATGTGCCTTGCTGTACCTGTCAGACCACAGCCCTCTACCTCTCTCTGGTCTGGTGCATTTCACTTTTCAGGAGGTTCTTGAGAAATTCTGATTAAATTAGTATTACTGATAAGCAAATTAATACAATGCTTGAGCACAGATGCTAGAAATGAACAGAACTGATTTCTTAATCTGGATTTTCTCGTTCAAGGAAAAGATACTGTAGTCACAATCCTATTGAAATTTTAGTGTAGATGGTGTTTTATTGGACTCTCCTGGGCATTGTAACATGTTTAGTAGCATCCCGGGATTTATCCACAAGATTCTAATACGGGACAACTCTTGGCCCTACATTGTGGCAAACAAAAATGTCTAGACATTGCCGATTGCCCCCTGGGAGGGGGAATGCCTAGTTGAGAACCATTACTATAGGAACATATCACTCATCATTTTTAAAACTCAGCTTCTACCTCTCTAAGATACAGAGAGAAAAGTAGTTACCACCAAATGGTAGTCACACATCTAAGTGTCTTAGAAGTAGAAAGCAATGCCTTGTAACCCTCCAAGACACAGAGTATCAGAATAGGTAGTTATCTTGCCCATGGACTCCTTAATTTTCAGTGCTAGGTTTGAAGTGTTAACCTAGCTAACAAGAGAAATCAAAGAAAGGCAATGATAGGATCAATAGGTGTAAGGATAAAGCCACTCTGGTTACCAATTCCCAAACACTCCATATGTGTCTTTCTAATGGACCATAACCTACCATTAAGAAATCATGGTGGGGCCAGTGAGATGGCTCAGAGGCATAAGCGCCTGCCTGGCAAGCACGAGGTACTGAGTTCAACTCCCAGTACCCACATAAAGCAAAAAAAGGGCCGGTGATATAGCTCAGTGGCACAAGTGCCTGCTGTCAAGCGCGAGGTCCTGAGGTCGACTCCCGATACTCACATTAAAAAAAAAAAAAAAAGAACAAGAAATCATGGTGGATTGTTCCTTCCAATAATTCCATCTTTTAGTTGAGATTATAGTGGTTTTCTTGAAATTGTGTTCAAATATCTTAGTATTTCCCTAATCTTTGATCTTTGGTTTCACATGCAACAAAACTGATAATAAAGCTAGAATCCCCAACTTATTTTCCAAGTTGAGGGAAATATTTGTGTTGTGAAGTACTGAACACTCTGCAAGTAGTTAAACAAAAAATATAACTCAGAAAAGGAGAGACTATTTTGTTTTTCACAAGCTTGTAAAATTGCATATTTTTTTCTCTTTCTGAAAATTTTTTTTCGGGAAAAACTTGTCACTCACCATGAAACTATATTCTACCACGAGGTTCCTCTAATTTAAACAGCCTATCTTTTACCAAACATTAAACAAGCCATAAAGCAGGAACTTTGGAACTTGAAATGAAGCTGTCAGTGATTCTTCCTGCCATCAGATGATTTACAGCTGTGTGACTCATTTGTATCTTTATAAGAATTCAGGGTAAAAAAAAAAAAAAAGAGAAAAGATTATTAGCATTTCAATTCCTGTCAACTGCTGAAGTTAACTAGGCCTGATATGGGTGGCTTCACAGCGCTAGTGCTGGGATAAATGCAGAATACAGGCAGCGATGTTGGATGGATTTATACTAGCAAGTTGGGTGAAAAAACGGTATCGTTGGTACTAACATCTAATAATCAAAAAATACCAAGTACAGTGCGTTTACCAATTGTCATGCTCAGCTCTGCTCCACACAGTGTGGGGACAAGCTGGCTAGCAGTAGATAAGACCTCTTCTTCAGGTAAAGAATGAAACCTTCTGAGATGAGATAACACAACTTAGTACAGCACAGGTACCAACACACTTCTCCAAATCTATTATTGTATCGCTGAGTGTACCTCAAGTTATGCTATTCAGCTGATATTTCTCAGCCATCTGCCCTCGTAACTAAATACAATTTCCCATGCAGTTTCATCTGCCTAGGATGCCCCTGCCTCCTCCCTTCCACATTGCATACACTTGATTCTCTCTAAGAGAATCAAGATCAGCGTTGAGGACCAAGACTTCATTCATCCTAACAGAGTGTTTGCTCTTCCCCCTGCACAAGAATCTGCAGCTGCAACGGTGATGGACACGGCAGTCACCTCCGCGGAATAGATGACCAGTCAGCGTTGGTGCGACTCACCGAAAAATGAATGAGGAGTTGCGTGGAGGAAGGGCCTGTTCTTTTCTGTACCCAGATATTTAACATCTCTGAAGACCTATAAAAAGCACACAATTTACAGGACTTTTTTTTTTTTTCCATAGATTAATGACCTCTTTATCTGGCCTTATTGCTGTTGAACACATGTTCCTCTAACATTTACCTCCTGATTCCAATCATGCAGCTCCACTATATGAACTAATGTAACTTCTCTTGTATACAAGGCACAGTTTTCATTCTTAAATATTTTATACATTACAAGGAAAAAACACTACATACCTAGAACATAGAATTGTATTAGGAAAAAATCTTATAAATGTGTATGAAAAATTCAACTACAGTCTTATATGAGTATATTATTAGAATGATTACCAAATAATCCAGTGCCAAGAAATAGATTTTTCTTTAAAACCTAAAATTATCCATAGTAAGTAGCAAGCTCCTACCAAATTATGTTAATGATTGAGAAAATAGTGCTAAAAATATAATTTCTCTGTAGCTTCCATATTTTCAAAGTTTGTAAATATTTCAAGTTGTGTAGTTTGTAAAAATTCACATTTTTATGGATAATCCTCCTATTTGTCATAGTTTTCTTGTGGTTGATTTTTGTTTGAGGGTAATATCAGCCCTCTCTTATTCAGTCATAAATAAATAGAATAATAAGTGAAGCCACAGGGCTTGACAGGCAAACTGATTTTTAGTTGCCTTCATGGAATTCTAAAATAACAGTCCATTTTAGAAATAAAAGCAATAATCATTAATATTTTCAAAGGGAAACTGAGGTTCTTATAATTTATATAATTCATTTAAAGTAAAATAACTAGATAATGGCAGAGGTCAGATCAAAACTAATTGTGGTCTTTTCACAGTGCTTCCAAATTCTCACACGCTCTAAACATCTGGCGTCCTTACCAATGAAGCTGTGCCACAGTCCTTTTCTACACGCCTCACACGCATTCTCAGTGGACATCCGTCCTGAGAAAGGTTTCATTCGGTGACAATGCTCACGGTTGCTGTATTCCTAAATCTAGCAACTTTAGTGCCAGATACTAGCCAAACACATTGGTTGCAGCTTGACAATTACCTCAGTGATACTCAAGCTTATCTAAGAAGAGGGGTCTGAGGTTTGCGAGAATGTCTCCAAGTTTGTCTTTAATTAAATGGTCTGTGGACTGAAGACACTGTCACTCATTTGGTGGTGGCAGAAACACAGCAGAAGCTAAGGAATGCAAATGGCTATACAAGCTAGAAAAGGCAAGGAATTGAACTCTACCATAGAGCTGCCAACATGGATCACAGTCCTTCTGGTATTAATCCAGTGAGACCTGAGTTGTTCCTCTCACTAACAGAACTATAAGATAAGTCTCTTTTGTGGTAAGCAATGAAGTTTTTGGTAATTTGTTGCAGAGGTAGTAGAAAATGAATGCAACAATAATAAAAGCTGAACAGTGGTCTTGTTTGTGTTTTCTTTATGACCTAGATGCTTTTTTGTTTACTTAAAGATTGGCTAATTTCCTGCCAATTAGAGAACACTGCACTGCCCTCCCCGTTGGCCATGTGGCTTTCTCTCACTACAGCTAAGGGAAAGTCTCAGAGTCCGAAGCCATATTCAGAGTTGAACTGCCTGCCTTGCCACGTAGACAACTCTGGTATCCTCAGTTGCTAATATTCTGCACCTAAATCTACTTTAAAAAACATAACAGGAAAAATAGCACCACACTAAGGAAAATAAATGTTTAGATGAATTCATGTGCTTTCCACTAGAGAGGATAATGATAAATCTAGTGGGCAGTACAAATTGCCCTCCAAGTTTAGAGTCACCTCGTCATTCCCAGGGAGATCAGCTGAATTAATGGTCAAACATATTAACAGAATAATGGAGCGTCCTTAACCATTTCTAGAGGAGGAAGGGGAGGGGTGTACTGGATGCTTATTTTATGGCAATTTATGTCAGTGTAAAAGTTATAAAGAGTGCCAGAAAGTAAAGGAGCATGATGTAGAATCACTGGCGAAACTGTAAAATCAATATCTCTAGGGTTTTCAACACTGTACTTGGCAGATCCTTTCAAATCCATTGCCTGCATGAAATTTTATGTATGTAACTGGCAATGGTGATGGCAGATGATGTTCAGCTCATGGAGTTGGTGCCAAATCAATCATCAACAACGAAAATGCATATGTCTCTCTCCGTTTCCTGTATGCTTCCTCAGAGGCAGTATGAGATTAGATTCTACACCCAAGAGAAACTTACCCATGGCAAAGGCTGATATGATGGGTTCTAAGAGTGTCTATCTAGACAGAAAAATGCAATGAGCATCACATAGTTTCCTTGGTTAAGAAATAACAATTTACTCAAATGACTGAATAGTGGGTTTTAACTTTGAGACAGTCTTTTACTCCCAATAAATTACCACATATTAAATACTTATCATCTTTTTTGGTAAAATCAGGAGAAAATGGAAATTCATCAAGCTATTGTGAGAATATACACTGGAAATCATTTCTCAAGGGAAAATTAGTAACACCTAACTTAATTTAAAATGAGCATAATCTGACCCTGTAGGCAACTAAACCAGAGGCTTCCTAGACATACCTGTGGTTTCCCAGTAAATTCGTTAGCATCACTATATCAGTGCTGCAAATTGATATTATTGGCAATAACGTCCTTGATATTCATTCCCTTAAATCATCCGCTGGTTGTGCAAACCTCTAGTTATATGCACCAAAAGCACAGTAACCGCAAAGAACTAATAGCTGCTAACTAGCACTGTGTGCCATATGGAAGCTGTTTTTCTGGAAACAATCCTCAAAGATGAAAATTTGCTAGAGGCGTTTTGATTGGATTATATTTGAAATCATGGATGGTTATGTCCCTGTATAAACAGTGCCCCTGCTGGTCAATAGAAGAAATGATGAAACAATATCTATTATCTCACGAAAATGAGTGGAACCAAGTATCTATAGAAAAAAAGACACTGGTGAGCCAGTTGCCGTTGGAATTGAACAATTTAGTGAAAATATGATGACATATCAGTATAAGGATTACAGATGAGTCTTTACGGAAAAATATAGAAAATGACAAGTGTAGGGATTTAAATAATCAGGTCAAGTTTAGAAGAGAAATTATTTTCTTTTAATCCAAAAGGATCTTTTATTTCTTAAACCTTCAAAGTTAATATTTTTGAACATTAATGTTTGGTCTTACTGATTGCTAAGCTGCAGCATATGCTAGAGTCTAAGACATACCAGATCTCTTATCTCAAATGCATGTGCTGACCAAAAAAGTACAGGATCCTGAGAACTGGAATGGGAATGTTTGGACCAATTCCATTGAGTCGAGTACTTAATAACCCCAAACATTATCAGCTGCATACCTTGGTTCAACACCCAGACGATTCCATTAAATATGCCTATACCTTCCCCGAAACTCTTATATTGTATAAGCTCCTCATTGTCTGTACTAAAACGTGTACAAAGTCTGCCCCCAAAAGATTTGTCATCTTTAGTAAAAGAAGTGCAAGATTTTAGAGATTGGGATGGGTGATGTGAAGGACGGGAACAAAGATAGAAGAGTTAAATCATACAGGGTTCCAGTTGGTTTGGAAGAATAACATGTAATACTTTGGAGCACAGGAAGGTGACTATGACTGTGAATAAATAATTGTATATTTAAAAATACTAAGCGGGATTTTGAATATTCCCAACAGAAAAAAGAAGTATTTGAAGTGAGGGATGGAATAATTACCCTGATCTGTTTATTACCCATTGTATACATGCATTAAAATGTCAGGAGCTGGAGATATAGCTCGAGTAATGTACTTGCCTGGCATTTTGTGAATCCCTGTGTTCAATATCTATAACTACAAGGAAAAAAAAAAGAAAAAAATCATGCTTAACCTGATAAATATATAAACATATAAAGTATCAATTAAAAAATGAAGTGCACGGTGAGATGGCTCAGCGGTATAAGCGCCTGCCTTGCAAGCGTGAGGGCCCGAGTTCAACTCCCGGATCCCACACACAAAAAAGGGGCCGGTGATATCGCTCAGCGGCACGGGTGCCTGTTGGCCCGCGAGGTCCTGAGGTCGACCCCCCGGTACCCACAAAAAAAAAAAAAGAAGTGCAAGATTGCAATATACATACATGTATTCCTACATTTACATATATGTATATATTTATATGTATATGTAAATATATGGAGATAGACTTGAAAATTATAATATCAAGGATGATGGAACTAAGATAACAATGTAAGTAAGTACATTGACCGGAGATTGTACTTTCTATGATTCAATCTAAGCAATGTAAGGTTCTCAAATGTTTGCTTCCTGAGGCCTGGACTCGTTATCTCTACATCGAGTACATTTGAGATGTTAGATCTTCCTTTTCTTACTATGCCAAGAAGAAGTTAAACATTCAGGAAGAGGAGTGTTGGGTTGGGTTATTTGCATATGTCTTGTTTATTCATCCTCAAAACACCGGAAAGACCCAAAGTACTTACCTCCCACCAGAACATTGAGAAGCACATTGTTGAGGAAAGCACAACATCATCGAAATAATTCTGTGGAGGTTGGCTTCTGAAAGCCAGGAATATTGATTAGAGATGTGATTATTGAAACAAGCTCCTGATTCCCTTAATCCAGAAGTTCACAGTCAAATGGGAATACTGAATTCCCAGAGGCAAGGTGGGTCTGGGTTACTGTTATAGGAAGTAGGATCAAAACAGAACTCAAAATGCTTAATTACATAGCTTTATTGGGTTGAGGGCCAGGGTGGTGGCTGTCAGTTGCTGTAACAAATTACTTGAGATGATTTATTTTAAAAGATGAGAAGTTTAGTTTGCCTCACAAACTTGGAAGTTTCTGTGACTGTTAATTGTGATATGTCCTCCTGACTCGAGTAAGAAACACCTAGCAGATTAATAAAGTGGCGCTCCAGGAGTGTGTCTGGATGATTGGACTCTAGGCCAGCAAACTGAGAAGACCCAGTGGCACCAGCCTAAAGACTTGTAGCTTTGAAGGAATAGGAAAGGGAATGAAGAAGCAACTGCGACTACTTTAAAAAGCTCCATTCTTTTTTTTTTATTTTAAAGACAAGAAAAAACAAAACAAATCAAAAAAAGAACAAATTTTCAAAACAACATAATATGAGGGTGACAATGGTTAATTCATTACGTATTATTATCTTTAAGTTAGTTATTCAGGGTACCAGACATTAGCATTCAATTGTCCAAACATTATTGGCACAAACTTTACTCTTCAATGAACTAAGTAAAATTGGTAGTGTATCTATCTTAACCATCTTATATATATATACAATTTTTTCCCTTTCCCTTCTTTCTTTTCCCTATTCTAGTCTCTCTTTCCTTTTGACCAGTTTCTTTTTGATTCACCGTGTCTATTGTACATTTTGGATCTTATTTACTCTTTCAGTTTCTCATACTAGAGAGACAATATGATGCTTACACATGTGTGTCTGGTTTATTTCACTTATGAGTATTTTCTCGAGTTGCATCCATTTACCTATAAAAGTCTCCAGTTTATCCTTCTTTATGGCTGAATAGTACTCCATTGTATAAAAATACCACATCTTCCTTATCCATTCCTCAGTTGATGGGCATTTGGGTTGTTTCCAAGATCTGGCTATTACAAATTGTGCTGAAAAGCTCCCTTCTTTTTGAGTGGGTTCATTCTTCGTTGCTGTTGCGTTCAGATGTTTGTCTCCAGTTTCTTCAGCCTTCCGATACGGACTGACTCTAGACTGACTTCCAGGCCTTTGTCCTTGGACTGGTGCTCAATCTTTGATTCCTCTTGTTCTATGGTTTCCATCTTCTTGGCTGAGCAACTACTTGATCCTCCAGCTCTCCAGTGCTCAGGCAGCCACTGTGGACTCTCCCATGTCTGATAATTAAGCCTACCTAAGAAGCCCCTCTGTGCTACTCATATACTTTCTATTGATTCTGTTCCTCTAAAGAGCCCTCCTGAAACAGTTCCAGGCTATGGTTAGTTAGCCCCATTGCCACTGGGTCTATTTTGAGGCAGTACATCTGGCAGTATCATGTGGTAGACTAAACTGTTCATCTTATTGAAACCAGAAGGAAAGAGAGGAAGAGGAAGGTGCCAGGGTCTCATAATCACTTCACACATGTGTTCTTAATGACATAAAACCACCTCTTAGGCATAAATTCTGCAAGTTTTCACCATCTTCAAATAGCACTGTGTTTTGGAAGCCATGCCTTTAACACGTGAGATTTTGCGGAATATTTTAGATCCAAAATATGACAGGAAATATTTGACTATGTTTCTAGGAGTGAAATAAATGTTTAAGTCAATGAATAGGCTCATATTTCCACCATAGATTCATAACCACTCATCCAGTGTCCAGTCCTGAATTTGTTTAGAGATTCAGAAGCTTTTAAATAAGGTAATGTCATAGCCGACCCCACAATACTGTCACAACATAACAGTATTTCTTAATTTTCCTTGGAGGGACCTGTGAACATTGGCCAGATTATCTCTGTAATAAAGTAAGGGAAACTCTCAGTTTTTAGGGATCATTGGATACTTATTTTGAATTAAAGACAATTCCTGCCTTTGCCATACCAGTTAGAGAAAGGTTATGAAGGCTAAGATATAATCCATCTTTTCAACTTGTGTTTTTATGGACATATAGTAGAAATATAATTCTCCATATTCTTGAAATTAGTCATGACACATTCTTTGCTTTGTCCCCTCCCCCAAAATAATAAGTGATAGTAATGTGTGTCACTCCCAAGTTAAAAAAAATAACACTTTAGGAGACAGTGTGTGATTAGTTTAGTTATGATGCTTCTCATGTGAAAATGCTATGCACAATTCCAGATGGTGCTTCTTTTATTACCCATAGTCCCCCAGCAAGGGCACCATGGAGCAGGTCTCCGGTTTAATGGAGAAGGAAATGTGTCATGGTTAACAAATATAGTTACACTGCTTTAAGTCACTAAGATTGTTTGTTAATGTAGCATAACCATGCCTGTCCTGACTAATAGACTATGAAATATAATTCAGACACTAAATAAAAATATGTAGATACATATCTATATAGGGAGATCTCCAAGGTAAATTAAATTTAAGAAAGTAAATAAAAATGCATATGAATACTTTTATCATTTTAATTTAAAAAACATGTAAAACAAAGTATAAGAACAAGAGGACTTTTTTCAGGGGTAGCTACTTAAATGAAATATGAAATTGTACTGAGATTGTGCAGTTCATGCAGCTCATGTAAAAGCATGAGTACCTCTGTGAGGAAGAGTGATGATCTCAGGGAAGGGGACGGGCAGGAGTGGTGTGACAAAGACTTTTATTTGTTTTATTGTTTGTATGACTAGAGACATATATCTTTCACTAATTTAAATATTTATAAAATAAATTACAAATAGGAAAAATGAAGGGTGAGATTTCCGAGCTTCATGACAAGTTCTTCCTTGTATTTTGCAGGGTTGAGGATTGAACCCAGGGCCTTGAACATGCCAGGCAGGTGCTGAACCACTGAGCTACAGCCCAGCCCCCTTCGGGACAAATTTTAATGAAACAAGGAAGAGCAAAAGAATGATCATCTTTAAAAGTAAATTTTTTTTCTCCTTTAGGTTCTCATTGAACACAAGTTATTAGAGCTTCAGTAAGTCACAGATACTAATACAACCCAAGCCGTCATATGAAAACAGACAATGATGGTAATAGAAAAGTCCTAGCTGTTTTTTTGTTTTGTTTCGTTTTGTTTTTGAGGAAATTTGAAGGCATATTTCCTGTTCCACATTAGTGTGACATGTTCCTCATAAGAATGCTTGGTTCATTTCTGGTCTAGTCTTTTCTCTCATTTCATATCAAAGCTTATTTCTATTCTCCTTTAGAATAGTCTAAATCTCTTGTTATCATAATATTGTGTTGGGCTGTATGGACTGGAAACATAATTACAATGACATAATCAAAGAGGGGTTTAGTTCACTACTACAACCAGAAAGCTGGAGGTGGGCAGGGTATGGGTTGAGTCGATCATAGAGGAAGTATCTGCTTCTAGCTTCCTTCTCTTCTGTCAGAAGAATGCGGGTATTATGGGTAGGTTATCAAGTTTTTAAATTGGTTGTTTCCTTCTAGAATCACAAAGAATTTTTAAGCAAGAGTAACAGAGCTACAAAAATGAATAGAATTTATATCATGAAAAACAAAAGAAAGAGAAACCCTAAAAAGTATCCAGTAGATTTTCAATTTCAGTCTCTTTGGTTTCATTCATATCACTGAGCTTCTAGTCCCATCTTTAGAAACAAGGAAGAATGTGAACTGGTTTGTTTGTCTTGGAATAATGCTGAAAGTGACAGCATTTATGTTTTGTTATTAAGGAAGGAGAGAACAAGCACTGTACAGACACTCAGCAGTTTAACTTTGCTATATCTTCAGAGATAAAAACTTCCCAATTTACTGCAGCCTTCATTGATCATTTCCTCTTGATAAATTTGAAGTAATTATTATTTCTAGCTTACAAGTTGTAAATTTATTGGATACAGCAAACCCTTATTGGGTTAATTTATTTTGTCTCCATCACAGGATTTTCACCTCTAAAGAGTCAGGATCCCACCTCTTACTTTGTACCTGAATAAGTGGTTAGATCTGGGCACAGAAAAGTTAAACTACATTCGATTATACAATATTATGATGTCTAAGGCAGAATAAGGCCAATGAAGACATTTTCCAAACAACAAAACCCAACTTTATTCAATAAGTTAAATTTGGAGACATTAAATCACATTTTCAAGTTGTGTATATTATTAAGGCCTATTAAATCGTTTCATAAATCACTCTTCTTTGACACGTGCTGATGACCTCCAGAGAATAGCAATGTGAGCATAAGCAGCAAATATAGATAAAATATATAATATTAATTTCATGTGCCCAGTCACTGATTGATACGTGGAACTAGAGATTACACTGACTAAAACTGCTGAGAGGGGTTCAGGATATATGGTTATCAACGGTATGCTGAAATAAGAAAATTATGTGCCGAGGATGAAAAAAATGCTAATGGAAGTTCAAAGATCACATTGCTCCTCTCACCTTGATATATGCTATTAAGTAGAATTTACCAGAATAAGAAAATACAATATAGATGCATCTCCTGCTCTTCACCACGTTGTCCATGGTCCCAACCTTCACCTGGGAGATTGGGAAATAAAATTTAATGTATCTCCTCTTCTCATCCTTCAAATCCTTCAGAAACAGACAAGCTACTCCTGAGTTCACAAAGTAAATAAGGTTCTCAGTAAGTCACAAAATGTAACTCCTTTTTATAATGCTTTAGAAGAATTGTTCATATATTTAAAGATTGAATCTCTGTAACTATTATCACATTTCTATTTTTTCCTCCATCTCACTTTTATATATACAGTATTTTTAGTGATGGTGGCTATGTAAGTCAGTTTTCTTTACTCTAATAAAATGTCAGAAGTAGGTTAATTTTGTAAAGAAAAGAGATTTCTTTTTGGCTCGTAGTTCTTGAAATTCAAAGTCCAAAGTCAAGTAATGCCATTCTCGCTGGAAGAATGTTAAGAGGGAACAAAATGTCACATGATAAGAGACAGTGATGCCAAGAACATATATGTGTCTCTCTTCCATCTATAAAGGAAACAGCATCCACTCATGGGAGTTCTATTCTGCCTTATCCAATTCTAATCACCCCCACCAAAGGTATCACTTCTAAACCTTCTAGTGAGATTAAGTTTGCTCTGTTAATATGCTTAGCATATGACTTAGAAGATTAAACTCCCGTGTGAGTGTTGGGGGCAAAACCTTACTTAAACCATAGCAGTGGCTGACATTCGACAAATAATTAAGCAAGAGGATGTTGATCTTCTCTATCTTGATTTCTTATTTCCTCTCCCAGATAAACTTATGCGTGTAGGTCTGCTACATTTAATTTTGGAGTAAGAAAAGGAGACAGAGTTTCAACCTTGAGGTGAATGGACTGATTGCTACACCAAGTTAGGAAAACTAGGTTAATGAGAGACTCCTGGATGCTTGCGTTAAGTTTGTAATTATGTTGGGTTGTGTGTCATTCAGAGCAGTGATTTCCAAACTGGTTTTTATTAAGGAAACAATTTTTTTTCAAATAAAATTTTGCATAGCAGCTCCTTTTCCAAACCTGGAGAAGCAGATCAATTTTTTTTTTGAAGCAGAGTAGAAAAACCCAAGCTGTCTGCAGCTGTGTTCAGGTAGTTTCTTTTACTCTAGGGCACCAAGTGAGGTAGCCATCCACGCTAAATTGCCCCAGTGTAGGGCTGGTTTATACCTGTGGGTCTGGCGAATGTATAAATAGCATCCCATTTTACTCTCATTGTGTATAGTTTTGAGAATAAATAATAATCCAACCTATGAGGCGTCTTACGGGAAGTGTGGCTCTTAGCAACCTATCTGGAGAAGCACTGAGCTGAGTCATAAGCGAATGATTTAAATGAGCTAAAAAAACTAATTATAGCTCTTTTAGCCTTTTATATACATATTGTAGGGATAGCTGAAGAATCAAGTCCTAACATCGCATAATTTTATCAACTGCTTTAGACCTGAAATTATCAGGTGTTTAGGTGTTCTGGTGAGTGAAATATTACAGAGTTCATCAGTGCCCTTCAGCACCAATTGTGCTTATGTTAAATACCACTGTGAAACTGAGGAGTACTTTGCATACTAGGACTTCAGGTATATTTTTTTTCTGTCTTCCAAGATGATATGTTCATACTTGGAATTATCTCCATGCCTAATCTGTTGTTCTGTGAGACTGGGCACACCTCTGCCTGGAAAACACTTTCTGCTCTATTTGTTGACACTGCCAATAATCAGTCCTACCTGTTAGGTGTGTGTCAGAAACACTCTGTAGTGCTTTACAACTTTATTCACAGTACATTATCCTATAGATAAGGAATAAAAGAGAGGAAGAGAATATACAAAGTTTTCTTCAAAAATTATTCACTTGAGTATTCAATGTTAGTGTGAGATTCATTTGAGAAGAAACCTTTTTGTTTTGAAACATTTTATTTGCTTGGACTCTGAAAATCCATGTATTATTGAATATACTTAACATTTCTCTAAATGTTCCTCAAATATGCAGGTGTTGGGCTCCAAAGAAAGTAGAGTTCTTTGGAAAATATTGCTCCAAATAACCACTTTTTTTTGACATAATGGTATAATGTGGGCACATTAGAACATATGTGAGAAGGGCTTTACATAATTTAATATGCTTACCTATATGAATGACCATTACATTTATAACTGTAGTTTTCTTTCCGCAAAGTGCCAATTCATAGGGTGTGAACTGGTAGTAGAGGTCCAAAGGCAAAATCCTGTAGTCATAAACAAACTCCATATAGACACATACAAGGAAGGGTCTGTAATCCAGTCCACACGTTGAGGAAAGAAGAATGCCCCAGTCTTCAGAATATATTAATGTTGGGCATCTGATCTGGATGCCATTCCATGAACATGGCTCTGAAATTAGAAATATCCTCAAAAAATAATTTTCAGAAATACTGCTGCAGGGCCGGTGAGATGTCTCAGCGGCATACGTGCCTGCCTGGCAAGCACGAGGGCCCGAGTTCGACTCCCGGAACCCACATACAAAAAAAGGGCCGGTGATATCGCTCAGCGGCACGGGCGCCTGCTGGCACGCGAGGTCCTGAGGTCGATGTCCGGTACTCACAAAAAAAAAAAAAAAAAGAAATATTGCTGCCCAAATGATGTGCAAAAATGTTGAAAATATTTCCAGTTGATAGTGATCTTTATAAGTATAAAAATCATTTTAGTTCTTGGTTGAAAATATCTACCTCTGATACAGTTTGAAGGAGCCATTATAAAAACTTCTGAAAATTGTGCAGAATAATTATTATAGTAACATAGGAATAACTAGTTTTAATTTCAGAAAAATGTCACAGTTTACATGCATTTGTGTAGCTATTCAGGTTTTCAGTCTCAGGATATAACAATGAGAAAAACTTGGGGAGAAAAGTAAATAAGATAATAATTCCTTTAAAGATGGTTTTATATTCCATTTTTAATTTATTCATTTATCTTTTCTTTTAATGTTAGCCACCTACTTTAAGCATAGGGCTGGGTTGCATCCACTAAGTATGCAAGAAAAGATGATGACAGGGACTCTGCAGTCAGAATAAACTGGATTATGCTCAGTAAGTAGTACTCTGACATTTTAAAGGCTTAAATGACACAAATTTATTCTTCCTTGTCTACTTGTCCAATAGTGTTTGACTGGGGTCTTCTCTCCACCACTTCGATCTGGTGATCCCTCTACCTAGCAGCCACCACTTAAAAAGATGCTGGAATGAACCAGTTCTGGGAGATTTGGAACCATCAGTTGAATGTCTTTGTTCACAAGTAGCATACATCACAGATGCTCACAGCTCATTGGCTCGTTACTCAGTCTCACCTAATAAAAGTGACCTAAGACAGAACATCTAACCATATAATCAGACAGTAAAGAACAAAACTATGTGTGGTCCGTAATAATTCTGAAATCCTTCTGGTGGATGCGGTGAAGGGACCTGGGTCGTCAGTGGAGAACGTTTGTTGAGTGGACCCTGAACTGGCTTACAGGGGACAGCACTGTTAGGGTTCATATCTAGATGTCCTCCAAGAGCCTCACAGAGGGGCTTTTGGAGGTGACTGGATTATAGGATCGTTACGGCCGGCCACCTGTTAGGAGATAGGACCTGCTTAGAAAAGGAGGGTCACTCTTATGGGTGTGACCCGAACACTTATATCTCTTTACCCAGCTCTTCCCTTCAGTCTCTCTGCTTCCTAGATGCCATAACCGTGAGCAGCTCTCCTCTGCGATGCCCCTTGGCCGCATCATCTTGTCTCAGAGCCAGCCAGATAAGGACTAAACCCTCTACAAACTGTCAGCCAGAATAAACCTTTCCTCCTTTCATTTCAGTTGTTGGGTATTGTGACTCAGCACTGAGGAACATGAGGAAGATCAGCACCCAGACCACCACTCTACATGGCGCTGCGCTCCGCTCTAGTGGGCCCTTCATTTTCTCCAAACACACAAGGTGGATCTTGAGTTCAGTCCTTCCCTGGGAGTCGAGCAGCTTCCTCAGCCTTTCTTCTCTCCCACAGACAGGGAGAAAGACCAAGAGCTGCTTTAAATCTTGAACATTTGATACAATTTTTAGTCCAGCCTCATTAAATTCTTTGAGAAACTCTTGATTTCATCTATTAACTATAGTAAAGTTTGCATAGTAAATGCTATACTAATAGCATTTTTGTTCTAGCTATATCTTTGGTGTTAGGCTTTTTTTTTTTTCTTTCTGCTTTCACAGATATATATCTGTCTTTCCCTTTATTATAAGCTATTCTTTAGCCTGTTAGGATCCCATGGAAGACACCTTTTGCCCATTATGCCTCCTTTCTCTAACCATGCTGTTCATTTCACACGTTTAATGGGAAAGTAACCGCTCCTTCCTTGGGAGAACATCTCACGAATATATTCATGAACATATTTTATCCCGTGGCCTGTCCAACCACAACAGGGACCTAAAGTACAACTGCCCTGAGTGTTCAAAGAATAGAAAGCCAGGAATATTGAATGCAGAGATTTCCTTCCTTGCCTGTTTGTAGAGAGAAAGTGTATAGGGGTGTAAATGAGAAATAGATTGTAGACGGTTGTTAGAGGCAATGGGAAGGCCAGCTAGCCTAGTGATCAGCCAAATATCTTCTGTGCCTGCCTTCAGTTGTCCATATTTGACTGTGCATAACTCAAGTCACTGTTCTCAAATTTGTTTTCTTATCAAGAGATGATGTAAAGGAGATGTCTAGGAGAAAATTTCTCTTTATTAGTTCTTGAAATATGGTGAGGTAATGCGGTAGGTGTTCTGCAGCTCTAGATTCCTTTCTATGTTCTCTCCAAGGCTTCTTTCATCATTCCCCTCTGCTTTACTTAGAGTTTCCATAGAAATGCGATGCAGCCATACCTTGGGTCCTGGAAGGAATTTCCACACTTCTGAAGAAGAAACGCTCCTGTTAATAGGAGAGGCCTGGATTACAGTGGCTCCTGTGTGCAGATATTAAGAGGAGCATTTCTGCCAATGCACTTAGGCAGAACAATAAACCATCTTTATGGCGCAGACTCACCAGAGCCACTATTGATTCACCGGCATGTGTTCTCTCAATAGTAAACGGCTGCCGGGATTTACTCGCTCAGCCTTTCCCTTTCCTGGGCCGTCATTATTCAGTGTAAAACTCCTTTGACCTGGTGGAGTTGTTGCTCTTGCTAATACTGTGTTGGCAAATTATCGATTCCAATGATGAGAGCAGGAATCGTTTCTCCTGTAGCAGGATGTGCAATTGGATCTACATTCTGCCCTGGTAATATTCTCTATAGATCTTCCAGGAGGACTCGACAAATGGACCATTAAAAAGGTGCAGGGGAGGGGGAAGCTGCCTGAGGTTGATGGTACATTTGAGCTGAAACCAAACTTTATGTTTTTTCAGCTTCTATTTGAAAACTTATAAGCATTGCTCTTTGGCACTTTATGGTCTTGTTTTGTTTTTGGTAGTTTTATTTAGCTTGCTTTCAACTTTCTCCAATAACCAAGGAGGAATATTAACTTGTGAGATTCTTCTTTTGAAGTTGAAATCAAGACTATCAAACAATTCAGAGAAGACTTCAAAAGCAAAACAAGGTCATTGATCTCTTCAGTAAAAAGGAAAAGAAGGCGACATTAATGATGGGAGTTGTTAAATTTGCTGGAGGTGGTAGCAGGTCTACAGTGATAGGAAATCTTCATTAAGTTGCTTACAACAGTTTCTTTCACCTTTTAATTTTCATTTCAGATAACTTAGCTGCATGTGATCATTAATCCAGTTACATTTAACTGTAATTTACAGAGTGCCTCTGTGGGCCTGCTACCATAGTAGATCTTGAAGTAGATTTAAACCAAATAGAATAAGAATGATCTTATTGTTTTTATTTGTTTAAAAATAAAAACAATTTTAAATAGAGGCAGATCTGAAAAGAAATTACCTTAAGTTTAGGGACTGATTTTTTTCCACATACCATAAAATCTGAAGGTGAGAGCAGAATCCCTTATGTATTATGTTGCTGAACAATTGAGTTTTGGGAACAAAACACTGGGTGATTAATTTGAGATCTTAAAGAGCATTTTACAATAACCACACTGTCAATTATGTTCAGAAGTACTATAAGAAAAATGTTGACATGTCAGATGGCACATTAGTATTTTCTTTCTGATATGTACAGGAGGATATCAGAATCTTCAAGGATATCAGAATTCTTTAGTATGAGTTGCTGACTTGAATAACATTTCTAGTGCAAGAAGGTACTTTTATAACTCCAAAGTCCCACATGAATTTCACATCAGGAAGAAGTGCTTAGCAAAATGTTGACCTCATTGCTCATTAGTTAAGGAAAACAAGGCAGAAAACTTCACTTTACATTATGCATTATATAATAGATACATAGGACAATTTATGTAACTGATCCTCTCTGCTAAATTATAAATTTCAAAGAGCCAGTTAATCATCCAAAATGAAATTTAAGTAATCTTTTATTAAGCAATAACATATAAAATTTGATATATCAATTTTTTTAGCACATGCTAGAGTTAAGAGGATAAATGCCCATCTCTTATTAAGATGATAAGCTATTTGAATCAGGAATGGTGACTTCTCATTCTATTGCAGCACCAATTACTATGGCTCATTCAGTACTTCTTTTTGGTTAAAATGGAACTTGAACTTTTCACTGATATTTTTTATAATCGCAGTTCCACATACTACCTGATTGATATCACTAGATCATCTAGCTTCATTGGCCCATCTTTCTTACTGTGCAGGCTAAATATGGAAAGCTCGATCTGAGAACAAAAGAGTATAAGAAGGTTAGAATAAGAAAGATAGGAGGGAATTAATCACTCACTTTATATTTATATGATATATGTATAAATTATACAAAAACAAAAAATATGGTTTGGGGATTTTCAATGACATTAAATATTATTTAATGACGATATTATGAACTTACTAATAGCTAGGATTTGTTCCGTGCTTTCTGTAGTCCCAGCACTGTGTGGCTCCTAAAGAAAACAGAAACAAAACTGAGTTCAATTGTCCACCGTTGAAATCAATGATGGTTATCAATTTGAACTGAATCTATAGAAAGGATGGTTTTTATTATGATGGGCAGCTAAATTACATAGAAATAAATATACGGTCTGAGAGGGCCTGGGCTGTCGAGGGAGTTACCAAAAATATCGAGAATTGCCGGGCCGGTGAGATGGCTCAGCGGCGTAAGCACCTGCCTGGCAAGCACGAGGGCCCGAGTTCGACTCCCGGAACCCACATATGAAAAAAGGGCCGGTGATATCGCTGAGTGGCACGGGCGCCTGCTAGCGCGCGAGGTCCTGAGGTCGACCCCCCGGTACCCACAAAAAAAAAAAAAAAGAATTGCCACTGAAGGAGCATTTGAAGAAGACCAGCCTCAAGATAATGTTGCGGTGACCAGGCCTACCCACCTCCACTAAGGGATAAGCAGTAACTTGGAATTATACTATAATTGATATCACCTGGTCCAGTAAAGTCCAGATAGACATCAGTCTCCCAGGTTGGTGACCAGAGCATGTGGACCCGTCCCTTCCCAAAAATACCTCTGTGCTTTCCATGCACCCTGCTACGTGACCTACTTCCCTATCTGATCAATATTAGCTGCGTGACTCTACTTGTAACCTTATTGGTTCATTACAGTTTGACCCACACTGTACTCACCTCATGGTTATGTACTCTCCTAGTTATTTTGCTCTATAAAACATTCTTAGAGAAGGGCCTTGGTGACAGTCCACCTTCAGGTCCCCTCCTGTGCCTCAGGAGCTATCTCTCAATAAATTTTTCCTACTCTTAAACGCCACTGTTCCTTAGAATTCATTCCTCAGTTTCAGGGGACACAGACTCAGCATATCTGACATCTAGCAGGTTGCGAGTTATATTTTCCCCTCTATCATTATCTGTCTTGGTGGAAAAGTTATAAAGCTATTATTTAGAACAAAGAACATATATATATAAGTAAGGATGGAGATAGGATTGGCTCTATGAACTCCCTGAATAAACTGCTCCAAATGTATACTAATATATATCATTATGTTTTTTATTAGCCATAGTACATTCTTGTCTTTCCTCATATTTCATATTTAAGTATTCTAATCAGTGAGGTGACATCCACTCTTTTCCCTATACTTTTTAGAAAACTACTGCTTGTTTTCTTTCTGCTTGACACAGTGGTTTTTTACTTTTTTTTTTTTAATTACAAAACCTGAAACATCCAAACTTAGTCTTTCATGAATGTCAGTGAAAACCAAGAAAGTGATTTGAATGTGATGCCCTGACTGCCGAAAAGACCATTAATGTACAAAATCAAAGTAACATACTTTATGAATAATAAATAAGCAATCACTGGGCACCAAATTTGATCTTAAAAATAAAGTCATGGATGCCAATAATGTAATTGAAATTCTTGCAACCTATTTATGTGCATTAATGGAAAGGAATGAACACTGGTTCTGCCCTATCCCAGCCCATCCTTTTCAGTAGAGGCAATGAATATATCAATTGTGAGGCTTCACAGTGGGGGTTTAGTAACACACGCTTGGTTAATTTTTCCTGAGATTTTCAAAATAAAATGAGAAAGAAATCACTTCATTCATTACATCAGAGAGGGGAAAGGGATCTTGATGATATTTGACTGCATCTAACTTATCAAATCACGTTCTTTCCAACTTCAGAAATGGGTTCCTTGCGTAGAATGAATTTCCTTCTTAAAGAGGAGGAGCGCGCAAGTATGCAAGAATTGCTACAGTCTGCCCTCTTCATGCTAGGAGAAAGAAGTGAAGATTGCCCCAACAGAGTAGCAACAGCAACAACAAAGCATTCTCTGGATCTACGTCGAGGTGCAGAGACCCATATTTTGAAAAACCAAAAGCTAGAGTGAGAAAAATATTCATGAGAAATATTGCTTTCAGGTTATTTTAATGCAAGTGGATAGCACTGTCACATTTCATGGATGGAATGAAATATTTGGATTATTATTATTTAATATCAATATTTATTTCTACTGCACTATAGTAATAAATCAAGCGTGGTGACTTTCAATAGTTTTGGTTCATCTTTGATCTTTCGTGGTTTACTTTAGCATTTTAATATAATTATTCATAGACAATTCTTGAAATCAGGTTCAAAATTTATTATTGCAAGACTGTATTTTGATATTTATATAGATTTTTTTAATCTGTATGATGGAGACAGGGAAGATAAAGTTTTGAACTTTCAATAGACAATATTTGCAATTTACTAAATAATTTTGAAAGTTTTTAAAATGCAATGCACTGAATTTATTTCTCCGTTTTTATAATTCTCCAGTGTTCAAATATTTTTATATATTCCAATTTCTATATATGTCAAATACTAGGAAAGGTGGACAGTGTGGAATATAGGAAGAATGAAAGTGTGGCACTTGAACTCACAGGACTTTCAAAATAAATTTAAAAACAAGAAAACCCAATGGTTGTACAGGAAAAAAAAAAAACACAATAAAGTATAAATCCAAAAGTTTATTGTTTGACTACATTATAGATGTTTTAGGATTGTCATAGTAGTTGAAATTGCTATGGAATAGGAAATGTTTAGATAAACATTAAGACTACATGAAAAAAGAACATTCTTTACAAGGTTAACTTAGAATTCCTCATAATTGTTCCTCATGGACGCTTAAGAGAAATGTATCTTAAGGGAGAAACAGATATATTCTTGTCAATTTAAGTCTATGTGTTTTGTAATTACTAGGGAATGATAAGAACCCTTTGACAGAGAGTAAAAAATTTCTCTCAATGTTGTCCATCAATGCAATTTCAGGGACATTTAAATATCAAATGGTAGTAAATGGATAAAACCATAAAAAAGACAAAGAAAACTTAACACATGGGCCGGTGAGATGGCTCAGCTGCTTAAGCGCCTGCCGGGCAAGTGAGGGCCCGACTTCGACTCCCGGAACCCACATACAAAAAAGGGGCCGGTGATATTGCTCAGGGGCACGGGCGCCTCCTGGCGCGTGAGGTCCTGAGGTCGACCCCCCCCCCCGTACCCACAAAAAAAAAAAAAAAAACTTAACACATGCCCATCTGTTAATTGTGAAATAACATAAGCACTATTTTAAATGGAGATTTGATAGAGGTTGTTGCATACCCTGACATGTTAACCCAAATACGTCATTGAGACAGAAATATTAATTAATTGAAATGGAAGGTGTCAATATTGATCCTAAAGATATAAGTTACTAGCCTCTGGTGTCAGGCACCAGCACCAATCAGAGGAACAAAACAAGGACAAACGCGATACTGGTTAGAGACAATAGATCTGTGAAAATAGCCAGCCAGTAATTCCAACTGTAGCTCAAACAAGAAGACAAATAGAGGTTGTGCATTTTACCATTAAAGAACCAGCTAGAGTTTCATTTTGTGCCAGAACAATTCTGCCAAAAAGGATTCTCAGTTCCAACTTGTTCCACAGACTTCCCCATGGAAACATTTCTGGCTGGTACAGGCAAACACAGTGACAATGTAAGTTACATTTCAGTGACCTTGTCTTTAAGATGGCGGTGATACATCAGAGGAAAATTAGAAAGTTACACTGAGACCTGGAATGCCATTATAACCCATTGAGAACCAATCCAATCTGGGTGAGATATTTCCTACACTGTGCTCTCAGAGTGATGCATACAGCTAATTGTAAATATATCCTACAGAATTGCCACCTGCTTCCCCGAGTTACATCATCCGCAGTTAATTTATATTCAGGTGGCACACACATCATTTTCTCTTAATTTCTGCATAATAGTTCATTTTCTTTGGTTAGAATCAGCATTTCTCTCTGAGGATTTTGTAAAAGTACAGCTTTACCATACATAACCTGTACAAAACCCCCAGAACCTATGACAGATCTATTAAAAGGAATATAAATAATAACAGTGGGAAAAAAAACCTCTTCCCAACAAAGAAGCACATTTTTAAAAAAATCTAGACTCCTGGTTTGAATACCACAAGGCGGTCCCTTTAAAGCAGAGATGTCACCAGTTCATTATGTATTTTGTCAGTGTCCTAGTGGTGAAGGGGGGCTGCTGGGGGGGACACAACCTTAAATTCTTCAGAGCTGTCCTGGTTGGTTTATCTACTGTGATTTACTGTTGTGATTGTTGAGTAGCTGACCACTGATTTTAACACTAGGGTATAGAGAAGACAGATTGACATGGGTTTCATTAAAATTCAAGAAAGTCAACTCCACGGAGAGCATGACTAACTTCCTTATACATGACAGGAGTCCCCACAGATGGTGCTTCACCCTTGCTAAAGGAATTAAGTCCACCAAAAGAAACTCTGTCTATAAGCAGCCAATTCCCCAAATCTACAGGCTCATCTGCACAGATATTCTTTATACTGTCATTCTTAAGTACCTCGGGGTAGCTCTGAAAGACAGGGGGCCGAGAGGGAGCAGTCGCTGCTGCCTTCACTACCCCTCAAGCATGCTGGTGGCGTGGGGATGATGGGATTATAAAGTAAACATAATAAAACACAGGACCACGGCATCCAGTGGACACAGTCTATTTGCTGCTTCCTCTGCCTGGGAAGAGCTGAGATGAAATTCTTTTTACAATTTCACTGAATCCCTGCACCAAATTAGCAGTTATTAAACTATTAGGCAAATGCACAAATGAGTATTGTACTTGGTTCCTGGTCCAATTAACTTCTTTTCTTCCACTTCTTCTCTCTCTTTCTGCTATCTGGCATTGTGCTTTTAAATTTCACATTTCATCTTCAAATATTTAAGTTGTCAAGAAAAAAATAAACTGGCCATCACACATTCATTATATTGTGTCAAACAGGACATGAAGGAGACAGCTTTCTTTTTTTCCTGCCCTCTGCTCTTGTCAATCAAAAGCACAGTAATTAAACGGGGATGGGGATGCTTTCAAATTAAGAACAAAGGAGGAGGCATTTAATAGGAGGAGGAGAAAAGTAATTAAAATAAATAAATAAAGACCTCGGCTGTGTCTATTGTCCTCAGAGGAACAGTCCTGAGCTTTGGTTTCACTGCTCACCACCCACCCCCATACACACACCTCATCCCTTACTCAACCTCACTGAATTTCTACCAAGAAGAAAGAACACACTGTGAGCATTACTAACATTGCTTAGTACAAGCTGGGAGTTCAATGTAATGTTAAATACTTGAATATAATGATGATGTGGACTCAATTTTTCTTATTTTTAATATTAGATATAATCAGAATAAGCTAAAGGATACATGCATTTGGCATCTATAAAGTCATCGACATATAACCATCGAATACCATTATTTGGTTTTCCTTGAATTAGGAGCATTGCCGTGCACCTATATAATATGAAATACAGTTCTTCATCCTACAAGCCGTTGAGAAATGATGCCTCTTTCATTTTAAATTAAGTTATATTGACAAATGGGCAATGAGACATAACTTTTCTGCAAAAGTTTGTATCTTTATCACCATTTTGCTAGCCTAATAAATCTTTAATTGATTGGATTATCCCATAAATGTTGAAGGAAGGCAAAACTTTGTTCCTTTATCTTGGGGTCCCTGTAAAAGTAGATGTGAGGCTTAGTAAGGGAAAATACCTTGGTTTATGGCATGATCTGAGAGCTCACACTATTAATTTTACCAGGGTGTGAGTATGGACAAACAACAATATAAGAAATGAAGGGTTATTCTAGTCTCAAGAAAACATAATTTTTGTTACATCTATATATGCATTTCCATATACACCCTCATTTATGTCCCATATACACATGAAGATGTATATTTAAAGTTAAAAGTCATCACAGTACATGCTTTCACTAAAATAAATTTTATCCCATGGTTTGAAGTAATTAGTTACACACACAGACATGCACGTACACACACACACACACACACATATACACAACGTTCATACTCTGGGAACCAGAAATGCGGCTATTATATTTTCTCTTTAGAAGAAATTATGAACAAAATGTTCTATTAATTCTATTTATTATGGAATATGGTGTAAAATGATAAGAATCCTAGACAAAGAAAACACATTTAATATTATCCGAGAATATGATGCTCTCTTAATTAAAATTCTTTCCTTATATAAAATAACTACTGAAAATTCTTATGAGACTTAAACAACAGAAATTCTTGCCATTTTTGCTTATTTTAAATTCATGTAGGGATCAATGCAAAAATGGCTTTATACTATAGCAAAATACAGAACTATCTCTAAGCAATAATGCACGTAGGGCACTGTGATAGAATGGTGGACTAAACCTCAAACCATTGCTAATAGAACTTTTCATTGCTGTGACACTATAATTAAGCCAATTAGGAGATTGGGGTTGGGGCCAGATTTTGAATTGGCTTTCTGTGCTGTAGTTATGGTACTTTCATGCCTATTTATCCGGGTAGTTATTTCCCTTGACAACCGTAAAATGAGTTTTTTACATAATTTTATGAGAACCATGTTATAACAATGAATTAGTAACTCTAAGATTCCAAGTGGATATTTTGCAGCTTCATTACAAGGTTTTGTGTCAGAATTCTGGCTACCCTGGGCCTCTGGAAGGAATGGCAATTACAGAGTTGAATTTGCAAACCTGCCCTCATCAGGCTCAGGACAAATTCCAAATTTTCTTACTCCTGTTAGTAAACTGAGTTTAAATTCAGTGAAAATTATGATGAAATTTGGGTTCTTTTGACATCTGTCTTTGTGATTTTTGGAGTTTAAACAAAGGGAATTGGCCACATAAAGATGTTTGTGACAGCTATGGTTGTTCCACTAGTTCAGTGTGTATTACATATTTACAAAGAACAGCAATGTGATCTTGAGAGATTCTTGACTGTCTAAAAGTACAAAAAAGATTGACATAGATAGATGATAGAAAAATATATAGATGATAGATAGGCAATAGATGATAGATGATAGATACAGATAGATAAATAGATAGATAGATGATAGAAGATTTTGAGTTTAGCTTCACTAAAGAGGACTACCCAGACCTGGAGAGCCAGAGAGTTGTCCTCTACTGAAGCAAGTAGTAAAATAGGTACTGCAAATTTTGTCTGCAGAAAACAAGCCCAAAATCATTTTCACAAAGGAGGAGGCTGTGGCTGGTCACAAGCCCTAACTTTATATATAATTTCATATATATATATATATATATATATATATATATATATATATATATATGTGTGTGTGTGTGTATATATATATACAAAGTAGCTATATTAAACAGAAATATATATATATATATATTTCAAATACCTGTGTTTGAAGTCAATGAAATGTACATATTTATATATATATGTGTATATATATATATATATAGTGAATATTATTTAGGATATATTTCTTACTTTCTCAAATTTCCTATGAGTACTTAAATATTAGCTCGTTTATGAAATCTCATACATATTGGGAAAAATATATGATCTTATACAGTTAGATCATATTGGAAAATTTACAGATTCACAAGGGATCCCAAAGATAAATGTATATGAACTATTTTATACTTCGATGTTTTTTATAGTAGTTTTGTGTAGATGATAGAGATGAACACCAATTTTATATGTATATGTGAGTGTATGTGTTTGTGTGTGTGGTGTGTAAATACCAATTCTTCTAATCTCTAATGTTCTCTTCAAAGGAAATTAGGTAATTTATGATCAGCTTACTCATTGTAACTTATTCATGTGCCTGCCAGTTAAACACACACACACGCACCCTTAAATAAGTAAATTAAAAAAAAAATAACTTCCCAGCAGCCTATAATTTATTATACTTTACTTACTCTCATGTGCTATATTACAAAGAAAGAGGATTCATCTCAATTACCTGATATTATTAGACCAGTTTGGTGCTATTTAATAACATAGATAATAGTCATCAAGGTTCCTAATGCAGGCTAAGCCCACTCCTGGTTGGAGATGCTATGTCATGCCAGAAGTTCACAGTGGGATTTATAGGATGACCATAAAGCACACATTTAGTTGGGGACATCTCTAAATATTATAAGAATTTCTAATTTATGGGAAGATTCTTTAGGTCAATACATACTACTTGAAAACTTCTTATGAGTCAATCTTCTATAACTACAATTTTAGGTAAAGATCAAATCTCAGAACTTAAGCACAAAACAATTATCTCCCCATAACTTGACAACAAAACAAAACAGTGCCTATCATGCTTCCTTCTATTATCTTAATAATACCCTGCTTTAGAAAGCAGAGCAAATGTCAAGAAAATTTCTAGCATTATGTTTTAAATTTTCCTCTTTTTTTCATGTCTTTAGCATAAAGGAAATACTTATTTATTTATTAACTACTTCTAAAAGGAAACATACTAGCACTGATTTACCTTAGAAAGGTCTTACATTTTTAATACAATAAAATCCACAGAACTGTGTGTGGGTAGTGCACACCTACAATCCCAGCACTCTGGGAGGCTGAGACAAGAGGATGACAATTTCAAACCCCAAGTGGATAATTAAGCAACTTGGTGATACACTGTCTCAAAATTTTAAAAAATAAATAAGTAAATAAGCAGATACATAAGGCTGGGTATGTGGTTCAGTGCAAAGGCCCTGGGTTCGATTTCTAGTACTGCAAAATGAAGAAAGGAAGGAATGAATAAATAAAATTATATCCACAGGTTTTAAGATGGAGTCACAGAAATCTACAGGCACTTTCTCTTCATAACACTAATTCTTTGAAAAGATATTTTATTAGAGCACATAATGACAGAGATAGAGAAAAGTACACAGGAAACTATTTGTGAATCCATTACATATATGTTTGAAGATAAAAGAAAGATAAAGAAATAGATGCAAAGACAGAGAACCCTTAAGATTACACTTGGTACATTTTAGGGCATTCTTCTAATTTTATAGAAGTAACACAAACCACAATTTCAGTGAAAACTAATCTTCTGAATATGTACCTTACTAAGTACAAGTAATATTCCATAACATCAGGTATTACACACTGGAGAACTAAAAGTGAATTTTCTTCCAGCAAAGCAATTTTATTGAAATGTGTTTTAATTAAGAATTTTTATTTATTATCCACTTTACTGTTACTGTATTCTTAATTATCACTTCCATTTGCACTGACAGGTTTCCTTGTTTTCTGGATATCTGAAGCATTTGTGCTTACAAACCATGGACTAATGCTATCATGCATGTAGATGTGCAGTCAGAAATAATCTTTTCTAAAGAATAAATAAAGTAGACTGTTTTCCTTTCAGATATCCACCTTCTGCCTTTATGTTAATAATTTTAGAATAGGGAAAAGAAAGAAGGGAAAGGAAAAAAAAATTGTATATATATATATAAGATGGTTAAGATAGATACACTACCATTTTTACTTAGTTCATTGAAGAGTAAGGTTTGTGCCAATAATGTTTGGACAATTGAATGCTAATGTCTGGTGTCCTGAATAACTAAGTTAAAGATAGTAATACGTAATGTATTAACCATTGTTATCCTCCTATTATGTTGGTTTGAAAATTTGTTCTTCTTTTGATTTGTTTTGTTTTTTCTTCTCTTTAAAATAAAAAATAAATAAATAAAAAAAATTAAAAAAAATAATTTTAGGAGAGATTACTGATAAATCCTAAACATTTAACAAAAGTCAAAGTAGTCTTATACTATAGATAACAACACCTACTATCATAAGTTTTGATTAGCAGAAAGCACTGGTACAAGGAAATATTAGAACAAACATGCACAGATTTAATTTTTAAATCCGAAGTTTAATTAAGAAAAAGGAAGCATAGCAAGTGGAACAATTCAAGTGCAAAAGAGTCCCTAAGTTTGAAATGACTTTTTGGGTTTGTTTTTGGGTTGCTTTGTATTCTTGCTGTTTTATTTTCAGCAGTGGCTGGGTTGGGGGCATATTATAGTATTTTGGATGGATGAGTTTTGCAAAGTGCCAGGAAATAAAACATCTGTTATAAAACATGTGTGGTAGCTTTGGGGTATGGACTGAAACCAGTCAGTAATATTCTGATGTGAAAGAATGAATGGTCAAATAAATGAGCACAAACTGATTTTTATTATTTTTAAAGGACCATTTTTAATTCAAATAATTTATTTTTCTTATAAATCGCACATATTACAAATGTATCACCATAGCTACTATTTAGCATATTTTCACAATATTCTATGGGATATAAAAAAAGCTATGTAATGTACTTTAATCCTAGTATTTCACTGGTTGAACACATTCTTGAAAATGGTATTAAGATACTAATTTAGAACCCAGGTAAAGGGCGCAGAGGAGGGCGGCCCCTCCCATCCGCATCGCTGGGGCTGCAACCCAGGCGAACTGCACTGGAAGGCCCAAAGAATGGCCTCTCCCCTCGCTAAGGCCATGACTGAGGTGAAATGCTGGAGAAGGCCGAGAGACCACAGGGAGCGCCAGCGATGTAGCAGGGTCCCAACTAAGGTGCACAGGATGAACAGGAGGGACTAGTGGCGTGAAAAGTCCAAACTAATGATAACAATATGAGCCAACAGATGACTAAGGCCTTTGAGGGACCTGCAACCAGCTTGGGGGAGAATCCAGGACTTAGTAACTGGCCCTTTTTGCTCAATTTATTTTTCTTCTCTTTTTCTACTCCTTCTTCCTCCTTTCTTTCTTTCCCTTTCTTTTGTCTTTTTTTTTTTCTCTTTTCTAAACAGCTAGGGAGAACTCCAGCCACAGGAAACTACTCCCAGCCCCCAAACTGAGAGACCAAGATCAGATAATCCCTTGAATACTCCTTCATTCTTTCTTTTCTACCACCATCTCTAGTTTTCCAAACCTTGCCCAGTCATCCTTTGTCCTCCAGGCTTGCTTCTACTTCCTTTCCAATTATCTTTGTTTTATACATTATCCTTCCTAAATTTCCCCACCACAGGGTAAAACCACTGTACCAAGGGGAAACACTTTGCATACAAATTCCTAATTTATGATTGGTTCTATTATATAACTATAGACTCTGCTCCTATTGTCTAAAGTACAAAATCAATATTTAACAACAGTTCGTCAGTTTTTAAATTGTGCTTGATGCTATTGTTATTGCTAATTTTACAACTTTAGCTAGGATGTCATATCTGTTGTAATCAGTTGTTCTCCCTTCTGTAGCAATACTGGGAAGCTCTAGGGTAACAACCTCACCACAGCCCAGCACCAAAGGACTGAGGACTGAGCCAAACAGTTACCAACATTCTACTCTTAATTAATTGGGAAGGTAGGATCCTGGGACAGACACAAACCAAGAATCTCTGGCACACAGAAGACATCCCTGAAGAACAGACTTGTCCTAGAGAGGCCTTGATACTAACGATATAGCTACCTACTACAAAACACACAAGGATCATCACAGAAAACAAAATAAAACATTTTTTGAAATAGAAAATGACAAGATGAAGAAGTAAAATACGATCTCAGGCCTCCAGCCCATGCAGAACAAGTCCAGGAGACATCAACATAGAAGAAATTGGAAGACACACACCTGAAACTTTTGAAATGATAGCAACAGAAGTAAAGAAACAAATCCATGAGGCTATAGAGGAAATCAGATCAGATCAGATAATCTCTCAGGAAAAAAAGAAATGTCAACATTTATAAAGGAATTGCTCAGCAAATCTAGAGTAGAGATAGATTAAAAAATAGATAATGACAGGAAGAGGATGGAAACAGTGAATGATGAACATAGGAAAGAAATAGAATGCATGAAATGGATTCAAACAGATAGCCAGGGAGTTAAAAATTCCATTGAAAGCTGGCAAAACTGCTTGAATGAAACTGAAGACTTTCAGACCTTGAAGACAGGATCACAACCAGCGTTCATGACAAGAAAGAGCTCTTGAAAATAACTAAAACTCAGGAAATAACAATTCAACAGCTGCAAGATGACATAAAGAAAAATAAAAATAATTGTCAATGAAATAGTTGTCAATGAAAAAGCAGGAGTCAACACAAATGACATAAAAATCTATTTGCAGAAGTAATAGCAGAAAATTTCCCAAGCATGGGAAAAGAATCTGACATACAGATAAGTGAGGCATATAGAATTCCAATTAGCCACAACCAAAATAAATCTACACCCAGACATGTAATGATCAAGATCCCAGAAATTCAGCACAAAAACATTAAATATTAAAATATTAAAAGCTGTTAGACAAAAGAAACAGGTCACCTGTAAAGGAAAGCCCATCAGAATCACAGCAAACTTCTCAACAAAAACCCTCAAGAAGAGTTTGGAGTGAAATATTTCAAGCTCTGAAAAGAAACAACTTCCAACCCAGATTGATGTACCGTGCAAAACTATCTTTCAAAGTTAATGGAGAAATAAGATACTTCATCACAAAGAACAGCTGAAAAAATTCATGACCACCAAACCAACACCACAAAGGGTATTGAAAGATATTCTAGACAGAGACAAAAATGACCACAATTCCAAGAACAACAATGGAAAGAAACCACCAAGCAGGGCAAGCAACTAAAGAGGGGAAAAGTAGAGAACCAACAGCAGGAAAATAACATGACAAAGAAAAGCCAATACATATCAGTTATAACCATCAATGTAAATGGCCTCAATTCACCAATTGAATGAAACAGACTGGCAGAATAGATCAAGAAACAAGATTCAACAATATGCTGTGTACAAGAAGCACATTTAACTCAAAAAGAAATTCATAGACTGAAAGTCTAAGGATGGAAAAAAAAAAATACTCCATGCAACAGGAACCCAGAAAACAGCAGAGGTAGCTCTTCTGTTTGCAGAAAATGTAAATTTTAAAACATGAATGATCAAAAGAGATAAAGAAGGTCACTACATACTTGTTAGGGGAAAAATTCAAGAAGAAGAGATAACAATCATAAATCTATACCCACCAAATATGGGAGCACCCAAGTATGTATATAAGACAAATATTAATAGACATGACAAATAAAATAAGCAATAACACAATTGTAATGCGGGACCTTAATACCCCATTGTCACAAAGAGATAGATCAACTAGACAAAAAATCAGCAAAGAGGGCTGGTGAGATGGCTCAGCGGCGTAAGCGCCTGCCTGGCAAGCGTGAGGGCCTGAGTTCGACTCCTGGATCCCACATACGAAAAAGGGGCCGGTGATATCGCTCAGCGGCACGGGTGCCTGTTGGTGCGCGAGGTCCTGAGGTCGACCCCCCGGTACCCACAAAAAAAAAATCAGCAAAGAAATACCAGAACTGAAACAAACCTGTGAACAAATGGACTTAGTAGATATTTACAGAGTGTTCCACCCAACATCGGAATACACATTCTTCTCAGCTGCACACAGGACGTTCTCTAAAATAGACCATATACTAGCCCATAGAACATGCTTAAGTAAATGCAAAGGAATTGAAATTATACCATGCATATTATCTGACCATAGTGCAATAAAATTGGAAATTAATGACAAAAGAAACCGCAAAAACTCCATAAACACATGGAAATTAATTAACCTCGAGTGGGTCACAGATGAAATTAAAGAAATTAAACAATATCTACAATCAAACAAAAATGCAAATACAGTTTATGGTAACCTGTGGGATGCAATGAAAGTAGTCCTAAGGGGGAAATTTATAATGGTGAATTCTTACATCAGGAAAACAGAATGAGCTCAAACAAACAGCTTAATGCTGCACCTTAAGCTTCTAGAAAAAGAAGAGCAAGTCAAGCCCAAAGCCCATACAAGGGAGGAAATTATAAAGATCAGAGCAGAAATTAACAATTGAGACTAAGAAAACAATACAAAGAATTAGTGAATCGAAGAATTGGCTCTTTGAAAGAGTAAATAAAATTGATAACCCTCTAGTCAACCTTACCAAAAAAAGGAAAGAAAAAACTCAAATTCATGCAATTAGGAATGAAAAGGGTTAAATCGATACAGATCCTGTGGAAATTTAGAAGATCATCAACATCTACTTCAAAATCTTTACTCACACAGGATGGAAAACACAGAAGAAATAGACACACCTAGAAATGTATGAATTAGCAGAGCTGAATCAAGAAGATATAAAAATCTCAGAAATCAATAGTATTCCTGTATACAAACAAAAAACTCATTGAGAGAGAAATTAGGGAAACAACACTCTTCACAATAGTGTCCAAAAAAATGAAATACTTAGGAATCAGTCTAACAAAGGAAATAAAAGATCTATACATTGAAATTTACAGCACTCTGAAAAAAGAGATTGAAGTGGATATCAGAAAATGGAGGGGCCAGTGAGATGGCTCAGCGACACAAGCACCTGCCTGGCAAGCGTGAGGGCCCAAGTTTGACTCCCGGAACCCATATATGAAAAAAGGGCCAGTGATATCGCTCAGCGGCACAGGCGCCTGCTGGCATGCAAGGTCCTGAGGTCGACCCCCGGAACCCACAAAAAAAAAAAAAAAAGAAAAAGAAAAAAAAGAAAATGGAAAGATATCCCTTGCCCATGGATAGGAAGAACCAACATTGTGTAAAAGGTCATACTTCCAAAACTGTTATACAGATTTAATGCAATCCTGATCAAAATACCATTAGCATACCTCACAGATCTAGAGAAAACATTCCTAAAATTCATTTCAAAATAGAAGAGACCTAGAATAGCAAAGGCAATCCTGGGCAACAAAGGCAAAGCAGGAGGCATCACAACTGCTGACTTGAAATTACACTACAAAGCTACTGTGATAAAATCAGCATGGTACTGGCAAAAATAACAGACCTGAGGATCAATGGGATAGATTAGAAGATGTAGACACAACTACAAACACACTCAGCCACCTTATCTTTGACAAAGGGGCCAAATGTTCACTGGAAGAAAGATAGCCTCTTTAATAAATTATGCTGGAAAAACTGGCTTTCCACTTACTGAAGACTAAAGCTAGACCCATGTCTATCAGCATGCACTAAACTAAAGTCAAAATGGATCAAAGATCTAAATATTAAAACAGAAACACTACATCTACTGGAAGAGAAAGTATGTAGAAATCTTGAAGACACAGGGGTAGGCAGAGAGTTTATGAACAAAAACCAAGCTGCATGGGAAGTTCTTCAAAGAATCAACAACTGGGATCTCATCTTATTAAAAAGTTTTTGCACCTCAAAATAAATCACCAACAGAGTGAAAAGAAAACATAAAAATTGGGAAAAAAATTAGCCAATTGTCCCTCAGACAAAGGACTTCTATCTAGAACATATAAAAAATTGAAAACAATCTGGGCCCCCAAATTCAAAGACCCAATCCAAAAATGGGCATCTGAGATGAATAAACCCTTCTCAGATGAAGAAATACAAATGGCAAATAAATATATGAAAAAATGTTCAACATCATTGGTCTTTCAAGAAATGCAAATTAAAACAACACTGAGATTCTGTCTCACCCCAGAAAGAATGGCTATCATCAAGAAATCAACAAACAACAAATGCAGACAGAGCTCTGGGGAAAAAGGAACACTTTTCCACTGTTGGTGGGAGTATAACTGGTAAAACCACTGTGGAAATAAGTATGGAAATTCCTTTAAAAACTAGGATTAGAGGTCTTATTTGACCCAGCTATTCCCCTTCTGGATATTTTCGCAGAAGAATTAAAAATATCATATCACAGTGATATGTGTGCACCCATGTTTATATCAACACAATTTGTAATAGCTAAATCTTGGAAACAGCTCAAGTGCCCAACAACTGAGGAATGGATAAAAAAGGTATGGTATTTTTATATAATGGAGTACTACTTGGCTATAAAGAAGTATAAACTCAAGGCTTTAATAGGTAAACGGATGCAACTTGAGACCATACTTATAAGGGAAATAAATCAGACTCTCATGTGTAGACATTGTATTATGTCCCTAGTGCAAGAAACTGAAAAAGTAAATAAGATCCAAAATCTACAATAGATATTATGAAAGGGAATGAAACTGCTCAAAAGTAAAGAGAAACCGGGATGGGGGAAAGGAGAAAGGAAGGAAGGGAAAAGAAAACTATCTATCTATCTATCTATCTATCTATCTATCTATCTATCTATCTATCTACCTATCTAGATATATATAAAGCTATTATCTTAGCTAACTTGTGTATATATAGATATCTATCTGTATAGATGTATCTTTCTATAGATGTATATAGATAGATATATGTCTAACACAAGTTAGCTAAGATAATTATACTACTAATTTATTTTAGTTCATTGAAAAGAACGGTTTATGCTTATATTGTTTGATCTATTTTAGGGCCGGGGATATAGCTCAGTGGCATAAGCACCTGCCTGGCAAGTGCAAGGTCCTGAGTGTGATTTCTGGTACCAAAATAAATAAATAAAATAAAATAAAATAAAATAAAAACAAATATTGTATGCCCATATCTTGTAATCAGAGCAACTACTTTGAAGATAACATATACAATATATTAACCACTATTAATCTCCTATTATCTTGTTTTGAAATTCTGTATCGTTGTTTTTATTGCTTTTACTTTTTAAAATAAATTTTAAAAATTATGAAAAAAGATACTAATTTAGGTATTTTCTTTGAAAGGTATTTTACCTCATGATTATTTATTGAAAATAATATATAAAATTGATCTGGTTGGTGAAATAAAAGGAGCCTAATATTGTGAATATCCCCATGAATTTATAAACTATTTCAAGAAAAGAAAAAGACTTATAGAAAATTAAATAAAAGAAAAAAAGAGTTAATCTACCTTCCAAGGAAACTTTTTCTGCTTAAAAGCAACAACTTAAGCATAGGAAGAAGTAAAAATAATATGACAGATATTAAAGAATTTGAAACTAGCAGATCATAAATAAAGTGCATAACAAAATATAATTTCATTAAGCCTAAACTATGTTACTAAAAGGTAACTTTCAAAAGTTTACATGGTCTGGGACTGGTGGCTCATGCCTGTAATCCCAGCTACTTGGGAGGCTTGAGGAAGGAGGATCACAGGATTGTTTCAATCTTGTAGCATGTTTGTGTCAACAAACCTCTCAAGTTAAGGGAAATAAGTAAACAAAATGGCATAGTGCCTCTGCAATAAATTCACCCCAAAATCACACATCACTCATGCTCATATTCATTGTAAAAATAAAGTCATAAGTTCATGACTAATGTCAAAAAGAAATATACCTGGAGGAAGAAGAAATCTAGAATTTTCCTAATTGCTAGTCATACCTACCACACCAGTACAGTAAAAATTAGTAAATTTTATCCTCCCATTTTTAAATATACTAGTTTAAAATCAGTGATAGCTATAACTATGAGTTATATAATGAGGATCTAAGAAATTTACGCACATCGTTTAAACTAATAATCCAAATATGACATCAGCTTTGTTTCTTTTCTTTTTTTTTTTTAATATGTGGGTACTGGGAGTCGAACTCAGGACCTCGTGCTTGCCAGGCAGGCGCTTATGCTGCTGCTGAGCTGTATCACCGGCCCTAGCTTTGTTTCTTAACTATGTCCAGAAATAAGTACTCAATAATATTTGTTACTGTAAACTAAGATGACAGCCATTAAAATTATCAAATTAAAATATGATATATATATATATATATATATATATATATATATATATATATGGGCATCAAAAATAGCAAAGATTATAAAAAATGATGAGGAAGATTTTACATAGAATCAATTATAATTTCTAATTGAATATCATAATTGAAAATAAATGAGTGATTAAATACATTAAACATAGCAGGAGACAACTAAGTAGCTCTATGATAAATTTGAAGAAATCATTTAAATGCAGTTGGTGGTATGCTAGCTATACTTTCCATCCAAAAAAAGATTGGCAATATTTGCTATTTCTAATTATTCTCAACATAATGATTTTCAAGTTAATGATGGTTAAAAATCTGAGCCATAAAATTTCTGAATATTTAACAATTGGCTCTTAAAAAGCTCATAGAAGTCAGCCCCAGCAAATCACCACATTCAGCTCAGAGAATCAACAAAAAGGAAATATAAATATGAATAGAAATGGAAGATAAAGTTTAAAAGCTTAAAATACATCTACGAGAAGTTACCAATATCCCACAATGAATATAATCATTCATTGTTTATAGCAAACTTAAATCAATTAAAAAAGAAATACCCGCATAAAAATAGAATTAGATCTAAATGTAAAACCATAAAACTTTTTGGAAAGTAAAAGGAGAAAGTTCATGATGAAGATTTAATTTAGGCAAAGAGTTCTTAGACATGACACTAAACATATGATCCACAAAAGAAAAAATCTATAAACTGAGATTGGTCAAAATGTAAAAATTTGTTTCATTAATAGGAGGTCAAGACAAATTATAGACTAGAAACAAATAACTGCTAATCATATGTCTGATACAGGTCTTTTGTGATGTTTAATATTGATTAGAAACTTCACCGGATGGAGCAGCATCTGGGAAATTAGAATGTTTCCAGAAAGTGTTCCCACATGAGACGAAACTGAGAGGGAGAAGCACCCCAGTGTGGATGACAGCATCTAGTATGCTGGAGGACCTCGAGGGAATAAAGGCAGGAGGAAGCCCGCCAGTACAGGCACCAGGCTTCTGCTTCTGCTTTTTCTCCTTCTCCTTCCTCTTCCTCTTCTTCCTCTTCCTCTTCCTCTCTCTCTCTCTCTCATACCATGAGGTGAGCAGCTTTTCTCTGTTACACTTTTCTACCACCACGATATACTGCCTTGCTTCAGGCACAAAGCAATGGAGCCCACTGACTATGGACTGAAGCCTCGGATAACATGAGACAAAATAAATCTTTTCTCCTTTCTGTCGTCTTTCTTTGGTATTTGGTCACAGTGATGAAAAGCTGATTAACATGACTTGTATCTAGAATATACAAGGAACTTCTACCTAATAAAATTTAAAAATTCAATTACAAAATACATAAACAGACATTTAGTGAGATGAATATACCAATAGTAAATAAGAAAATTAAAAATTCAATATTAGATATTACAGGTTCATGACCTAGTGCCAAAATAGGAATACTACACAACTGTTAGAATTATATGCAAACTCTGTAAATATAAACTTGTTTTGGTCAGTGACAGGCCACATATTCTGTGGTTCCTTAAGAATATATTTCCTAGTGACATTTTAGTCATCTCAGTTGTGTAAGTGTCTTCTGTGATGTTCACACAGTGACAAAATTAGCTAATGACACATTTTTCCCAATGTGTTCCTTTTGTGAACTAATGAATGGGCTAGTTTTAGCTACAGGTTCCATATCCATAGACCCAAGGATGGATAAAACATGAGGTAAATCAAGCAAACACAGACTGTATGTGACAGCAGTACTGTCTAATTTATTAACTCAGATAGATAGGACTAAAGTACAAAACAATAATAGCAAATAATGTGAGAAGGAGTATTCACAAATAATACTCATCTAGTAGTTGCAGTTGTGTTCTGAAAGAAAATAAGTGTATAAATATCCCTTAAAGTTCAAGCTTAACGAATAAGCACATTATCTAGATATTAATCTTCTGTCTGAGAAGTAGCTGGCGAAATTTTTCCCATTCTGTAGGTTGTCTCTTCACTCTGTTGACTGATTCCTTTACTGTACTGAAGCATTTTAGTCCGATGTAATCCCATTTGTTGATTCTTGCAACTATTTCTTCTGTGATTGAGGTTCTCGTTTAGAAAACCCTTTCCTACACTTATGTCTTCAACTGTTTTACTTATTTTATCTTCCTGAAGGTTTAATTTTTCTGTTTTAATGTTTTGATCTTTGATCCATTTTGATTTTAATTTAGTATATGATGAGAGATAAGGTGCGATTTCAGTCTTCTACAAATAACCAGCTTTCCCAACATGATTTGTTGAATAGGCTATCTTTCCTCTAATGTATCTTTGTCAAAAATCAAATAATTGAGTATGTCTGGTGAGATTTTTGTATTCTCAATTCTGTTCCACTGATCCACGTATGTTTTTGTTCCAGTATCTTGCCATTTTTATCACTATTGCTTTGTAGTATAGCTTGAAGTCAAGATAATAATATCTAGAATATACAAAGACCTCAAAAAACTTAAACCACCTAAAATAAAGACCCAGTCAAGAAATGGGCAAGAGAAATGAACAGACACTTCACAGGGGAAAAAATATAAATGCTCATCAGGTATGTGAAATAAATGTTTGGCCATTCTGGCCATTACAGAAATGTGAATTAAAATAATACTAAGATTCTATCTTACTCTGGAAAGAATGCCAATCATTAGGAAATCAAACAATAACAATAACAAATGCTGGCAAGCTGTGGCATCCTGCATTGTTGGTGGGGATATAAACTAGTACAACTATTATGGAAATCAGTAGGAAGATTTCTCAGAGGACTAAAATTAGAAATTCCATATAACCCAGTGATCCCCCTGCTAGGTATCTTCCCCAAAGAGTTTAAGTCATCATACTACAGCAATACATGCATACAGATGTCTATAGCAGCACAATTCATAATAGCTAAATCCTGGAAGCAGCCTGTATACCCATCAACAGATGATTGGATAAAGAAAATGTGGTATCTATATATAATGGAATTCTACTGCGCTATAAAGAATGGCAAACTTGAGACATTTGTAGGAAAATAGGTGCACATGGAAAATATAATGTTGGATGAAATAAACAAGCCCCACAGTCTTAAATACTGTATAGTATCTCTCATGTGAGTGAAGCACAGTACATACAAAAAAAAATGATACAGGACGGTTAGAAAGGAACAGAGGGGTGGGTCTCTTGCAATAGGGAAGTGGTCCAAGGGGGAAAGGGCCAGGGATGAGAAGGAGGGGAAGGGGAAACAAGAGTAAAGATATGCTATTTATAGGAACCTAACAACTCCAATTAATATAAATACTATATGCTATAACATGAGCTAAGGCAAATGATATCAACAAATACAAAAAAGGGGCTAGGGGAACCTGAGGAAGAAGGGGAGTGGAAGGGAAAGGGAAGGAGATTTTTAAAAAGCTGTAAGAGGGTACCTGTAACCACTTCCAAGATGACTATGAACTGCATGAATTGCAAATATATACTAATAAAAACTTAAAACATTCCAAAAAAAACCAAGAATAAGCATATTAAAATTTTTAGAGAAACCATTAAAATAATTAAGATAGACCATACAACATCCATATTAAGATACACTAATGATGTCAATCAGGAATAATGGAATAAAGGTAAGAGAAATAAAGAAAAAAGGTCAATGCATCTACATCTAAAAAAAAGTACTTCCCAGTCAGTGGCAACTTTTCCTCCCAGGGAACACTTGCAAAGTCCGGAGACATTCTTAGTTGTTACAAGTTGCGGGTAGGAGAAAGGTGGCGGGTAGAAGCGAGGCCACTATTAGAAAGAACCCAAGAACACTAGCGAAAATCCTACAATGCCCGGGACAGTCCCCCACCACAAAGAATTACCTAAGCTTTGTGCAGTGGTGTAGATCTGTAATCCCAGCTATTTGAGAGATCGAGGCAGGAAGATCAAACGTTCGAGACGAGGCTGGGCAACTTAATGAAACCCTGCCTGAAAATAAAAAATGAAAAAGGCTTAGAATGTGGCTCAGTGGAAGAGTGCCACTGGGCTCAATATCCACTATGGCAAAGGTAAATATTTAGTCCAAAGTATTAGTAGTTCTGAGTATGAAAAACTTGATCTATGAGGAGAGAGATAAAAACTTGCAGAAAATAAAAAACACAATGTGTAACGGTAATGGATCCAAGCATGATAATATAATATATAAATAAAATAAATGATTAAACATTTTTCATCTATATAACAAATAAAAGCAGCACACTAAAACATAATTTAAGAAGAGAAAAAAGATGCAGTATATCTTTCATATTACTAAAATATGACAAAATAGAATTTAAAGCAAGAAGTATTCCAGAAAGAGAGTTGTCTAGAGCATGATGAAAGATTTAATTTTCAAGGACAATATGTGATCATGAATTTATAAGAAACTAATAATATCAGTTCAAAGGACATAAAGCATTATCAGAATGTAAGTAGAAAATGCAAAACAAAAATATTTCCGGGATACATTAAATACATTTTTGTTAATTAATATATCAAGGTGGTAAAAACGTAGACCTTAAAAAATTTAAAAAATATAATCCAAAAGCTAGACCACCTACCTAGACTGTATTAAGAGCATTTCATCCAACAACTAGAAAATAAATAATCTTTTTATTGAATGTCACTGAAAAGAACAAGAAGTTTCAAAAAATACAAAAATATACTCTGATCACAATACAGTTAGTTGGTAATGTAAAAGCATACTTCTAAATTATATATCAAATATAGCATGAAAAATCACATAAGAAAATTCTTAAAATTGAAAGAATAAAGGTTACTTTACTTCAAAATGTGTAAGGTTCCTTTCAATATAGTCCACAGTGAGATATATGGTCATTGCACTTTATAAAGTAAAAATAATACAAAATAATTTTATTTTGATATAAAAGTGTTTAGCACATAAATTAAGACATTATAAATAGAATAGCAGAATACATCTAAAAATACATAATAAAATAGGTGAAAATTAAAGGCAAACAAATAAAATAAAAAAGAATAACAAAAATCATCAATGCTGGACATTTATTATTACAAATCTTACTAAAATAAAAATTAATAATATTGATTCAGAAAATTGTGAGAAGGTTCAAATAAACAGCTTCAAAACCAGAAAGTCCATGATCAAGATGCAACTGACATGAAAAAGAGAATAAGAGAATCTTTGTGTCACTGAATTTACTTAGGTAGACTTGACATACTTAGAATAATAAAACATACTCTAGAATAAATTAAAAAGTGAAAAAACCTGATAGGCTATAACTGAATACAAATGAAACAATTTTTGTATCAATATATAACCAGTAATAGGTTAAAATTTATTGAATAAAATGAAAGAATCCATTAGACCATGACAATACACAAATCAATGGAATAATTTTATAAATGGAGGAAAGGAAAATATTTTTCCTTACAGTAGAATATGAGTATAGAAAAAATGGAGGAGAAATTCACCTTCATGTGCTTCCTGACCCCTGCTCAACACAAATTACAGCTTCTGTCCCCCTCACCCCTGTCATATCCTTACCCATACTGACATATCTACACAACAGATTTATTTCATGTCTTCACTGCTACTCTAATTTCTCAATAGGCAGGTAATTTCCCAATTCTAAACTAATTATTGTCTGAACTTCCAAAGATGAGGTGCCAACTTCTGTAAATTTTAATAAACTCACTCATTAGAATAATGTTTGTATCAAGTCATCCTCCTGGTTTCTTAAGAAAAATGTAGTGTCCTAAATTTATATGTAGACATCAATATTATAGTTTGTCTCCTTTGCTGTGGAACCCATGGGGACAGATTAGGTGATCGCTGATCTTTCAGTTATGCTTTGCAGAACAATAATCGAAAAGAGCTTGAACTGCAGTTGCTGTAACGTTTGGGAAAAATCCTCTGGCCCCCGTCAATTTCCCCTGCCTAGCAGGCTTGTTCCTGGGTTTCTCCTCTGCATCTGTACCGTGATAAGTTTAGCAGCGTGACCCAGTCTTCCCAGTGCTTCTTGCTTATGCTAGACAAAATATTATCCTTTGATAAAGTATACGCGTCTCAATTTATATTGGGTGATAAATGTCTCAATTCTTAATTCTTTTATTCATCATACATACTTGGCGCTTTTGACTCTATGTCCTCCTGGACACCTTTCTGAGCGTGTTTTCGAAACACACAGAAAGTATCTAACAGGAAAAGGATGCTTTAGTATGCCTTGCTACGACCTATGTCTCCCTTAAATATATAAAATATGTAAGGAAAGGGACCCATTTTTAATGCACATGTGACTTTTTATATGAAGTATTAAATATTATCGTTGTCACTCCTCATACATTCTTAGGCTAGTTATGTACATTTTTGCCCAAAGTCTAACTTTAGTTAAGAAAGAACATTTATTGTCTAAACTCTCAAATACTTAGCACAGATAATGAGTTCTCAAGTTAATCTCCATCATAGCTTTGAGAGAATGTGCCTGCTGTACTCTTGCACTGTGCTTTTAGTCTGTATTCCAAGATCTCAATTTTTTTTTTTTTAACAAAGCAGCTTGGCCTGTGAACATGACATATATATTATGTAAATTTAAGCATAAATGTATCAGCTGGCTTCCTTGGCTCATAAGCGTTTCTAAAACATTAGAGCAATCCTAGAACACACTATCATAAATGTCCATCTTTTTTGCTTTTCTGTTCTAAGTAGCTATCTGTAATGTTTAATCTTGATTTTCACCTTGACTTCAATGAGAGACATTGGGTGTGTCTGAGAGGATGTTTCCAGAGAAAATCAGTACGTGGGTCCTAAACTGAGTGCAGTATACCTGTCCTGAAAGTAGCTCATACTATCTAATAGGTGGGAGCCTCATAAAATGAAAGGCAGAAGCTCTGGTAAGCATCCATCTGCTCACTCTTCTTGAGCAGGAGCAGTTTTTTTAGTTTCTTTTTGCTGCTGACAACACCTGTGGACGTCAGATTCCATAGTCTTCAGCCTTTGAATGTGGACGCACAGGAGCAACTCAACGGGGAGTTTCCAGGGCTTCAGCCTTGGACCAGAGCTGTTATATTGCTGCCTCTTGTTCTGAGGCTTCCGGGTTCTTGGCTTAAACAACTATTAAATAGCTATTGTTTTTTTATGGACCTCCAGGTTGCAGATGGCCCTTATAGGGCTATCCGGCCTCTGATCATGTAATCTAATCTATTAAATTCCATTCATATATATATATTTTTTTTTTCCTATTTGTTTTATTCTTCTGAAGAACTACAATACAAACTCCCTGGTAAATTAATTGCCTCTCCTTTCTTTCTTTTTTTTTTTTTTTAATGTGGGTACTGGGAGTCAAACTCAGGACCTCACGCTTGCCAGGCAGGTGCTTATGCTGCTGAGCTATCTCTCCGGCCCTCCTTTCCTCCCTTCCTTTTCTTTCTTTCTTTCTTTCTTTCTTTCTTTCTTTCTTTCTTTCTTTCTTTCTTTCTTTCTTTCTTTCTTCTTTTCATTCTTTCTTTCTTCTTTCCTTTTAGACAGACTCTTACTATGTGTTCAAGCTGGCCTTGAATTTATAGTTATCTTCCTACCCCAGCCTCCCAAGTACTGGGATTAGAGTCATATGCCACCATGACCAGTCTTTTAATTTCTGTTTTGTGTTTGGTTTGTATACATATTTACTGGAGCTGGAGTCAAAGTTTTAAATTTTTGTAACACAAAAATGTCTTTGATAACTCTTCTCAATAATTTCTTATGATTTCTTATAGCTATTGTTTATATGCTTTTTTCTTTTTCTATTCTACAATATTACGAACATCATCTACATCCATGTAGATCCTCATGCTAATCAAATTGATTATTTGTTTTGCTTATTTTTTGAGGGCAAAGATAACTTATATTTCCTAAATCTAAAACATTGCTTACCATTTTTCTCAGATTTGTGTTAATAGAAAAGAAAAAAAAGCAGGAAAGGAGAGAAATAAAGAGAGGAGAGAAGAAGAGGAAAAGAGAAAAACAAAAGAAAAGTGGGAGAACAGAGAAAAATCTGAATCCAAGTTTTATTAATTGGGTCAAAATATTCTTTCCTTTATGAACTCTACTCTTACAGAAAGCAATTGAGTGATCCTTCGTCATTCTCACTGCGTGTTAAAGTTTGATTCTGAAATGTCCCTTAAAAGTCCACGTGTTAAAAGCGTGATCCCTGGAGCTGCAATGTGTTCGAAGGTGGAGCCTCTGGGACATGTTAAAATCATGAGAGCATGTTCCTGAATCTTATATTTTGTTCCCGGCCCCTTCTTGTCTTTCTCTCTCTGATTTCTGGCCTCCAGGAGGCAAGCAGATTAGCTTCATTTGAGCTTCTTGTCGTGACATTTGGCATCAACACAGACCCGGAAACAATAGAACAAGGTGATCATGGTCAAAACCCTTTGAAATAATGAGCTAAAATAAATCTTTCCTCCTTTCAGTTTATTTTCTCAGGAATTTGGTTACAATAATGGAAAGCTGACTAAGACATTATGGCAGATTCTGCCTTATTTTGAGGAGAGGAATGGTTTTCAAGCATTTGTAGCTTATTATACAGGAGAGACATTACAAAGGCAAAATGTAGAGAGTTTGGATTTGATCTTTCTGTCTCTTAATTTGGCTGGCAGCGATGGAGAAGGAAAATAACAATACCATAAGTGTGATTTTATTGTCCTGCTACTATTAGGTGGGTAGCACATTTGGTCCCAGTGCTTACCCAGATTGTTACTAAATGGAAAAGAGAAGCCTTCAAGGTAGAGAAGAAGAAATCCAAATCAGTCCTATCTTTATAAAAGCACACGATCCTTTGTGCTGAGTCCACTGGACTCCAAACGTTGATTTAGCTAGAACAGGCAAAGTTTTAGTTAAAAACAAAAACCTAAAGCTTAGTGTTCATAGCTATAAAAATATAGATTGTAGATACATTCTGAAAAACGCCTACTCTCTAAATGTGCATTTTTATACTCTTTATAATTCTATAGACATTCATATTTTCATAGATATTTGTGGCGGGTAGTTTTGATGATCGATTTGACTGGTTTCAGAGATGACTAAGCAAATAGTAACACACACCCGAGTCTGTCCCCATGCTTAGTGGTGGAGTGAAATTCATGACTACAATTGGTCCCTGCTCTCTTCCTTTCAGGCTCTTTCCCTGTGCTGTGCCTCCCAGCTACCATGAATTAAGGTGCTTTGCTTTGACGTGCCCTTTTGCCATTAGGTCTCTGCCTTGGTGCCAGGTGACTATGGGCTGAAATCTCTGAAAAAGTTAGCCAAAACAAATCTGTACCCTTTTAAATTGTAAGTGTCAGGTGTTTTGCCCCAGCAACCGAAAGCTGACTACTTTCTACTGTGTTTCCACAGAAAAACAAGAGGCGTTCAGTAAGTGATACAAACCCACTGAATTGAACAAGGGGATAAAAGATCAAAAGCTCCCTTTATCAACCTCAAAATCATTTTGATACCATTCTCCATGCTGTGTATCTCACTACCTTCATTTCCAAATTCATGTTTCTTACTTCCGATAAATGTACATAAAAGACTTCAAGCAAGTCTTCTGAAAGCACGGCCTACGGACATGCACTCACTTTCCCTGCAGTAGCTTTTAAAGACGCGACTACGGTTTGCACACTAAAGTCTACTCTCTAAACCTGCATTATCCAGAACAGTGCCGGCATGTCAAAGACATTCAGATATTTTGAAATTAGTCATGGCAATAGGATTTATGATTTCTGAAGAGTAGAAACCTACAATTATCAGAAATTGGTGAAGCAGAGAAGATTGAGCTCCAGGTTCTAATATCATCACTCAAAGTCACCTTCAGAAGTTTGCTAATTAGCTGTGTGTGTGTGCATGTGTGTGTCTTTATGTCTCAGTCGTCTTATATGTTAATTAAATTTAATGGGCTATGCTGAAGTATTTCACAAGGCTGCAATGTCACAAACAAAAATAATTATTATTATAGAAATTTTCATAAAATCTAAAATGTTATAAATAAGAGAGTAAGAATAGATGTCACAAATATATATATATACGCACACATATGGACATGACATATGTAGAGTTGGCCAAAATATATATATATATATATACACACACTACTTCAAGAAAAATAAAACAGTAGGAATTTTTTTCAACAGATGTTGTTATCCACATAAGGGGGGGACCCTAGAGGATGTCGTACATTGCAGAAAACCCACTGTACTCCTGGCACTTACAGAAGAAATTGAAAATGATGTACAGCAATCTCAATGACCAAGGTTACCCAAGTAACAGTTTGCTTCACTAATAAAAGTCTGGAAGCTCATGGTCACCACTTTGAACACCTCTTGTGATTTTAGGAGCCCAAACTATCTTGCATTAATCTCATGATGTCTCAGTAAATTTTGTATTAAAATATTTATACAAGGTTTTCTTTTTGTGAAGTGTGTATACATATTTTTGGTGGACAGTGTACATAGTGGTGCCTTGGTTCACGAACTTAGATTTTTCTACTATTCTGGTCAAAAACCAAATTGGGCTGGGTACATATATTGAATTATCACACTGTACCCTATACATTTATAAATTATAATGATGATAAAATACATTTTTATTTCACTAAAATAAAGAGATTTATACAGCTCAGAGCAGTTATGTGAAGTTTTCTGTGTTCTGGAATCTATTAGCAGAATGAGAGTTTATTTTAAAGTTTCATTAAGGATGGTCATTGTTTAACATTTTTGAATATCTATATCCTTCAAAATAGGCAATATAATCACATGCATTCTTTTGTTTATACAGTTCACATATATTAGATATGAAGTTATTTGATAAACACCGAATATTTTCAGTAAGATATAAAATATTGAGGGCATAGGAAGATATAGCAGTAACACTCTTCTATTCAAAATAATAAATCTTTTTACAAAAACACAGATTTCCTTCTTGCTAACAATATTATTATATAAAAGAGTTTAAATATTGAGATATACACTTCACATAATGTTCATTGTATACATTAATACATAATATAATTTTCTATTTTCATTGTGAAAATATGTGAACCTAGAACATATTATTATAAAACACAGTGAATGTGTAAATTTTACAAATTTATTAAAAGTAAAAATAAAAAACATAGCATTAATCTCCCTCACAATACTTTCCCTAGCTTTGAACACACTTATCCCATTATTCTTGCATATTCTGAGGCAGTTGTAGAAGTGATCTTCCATGCCTTTTTGTGACAGCCTTGATATCTTGAATCAATACAAACCATTTAGGGCAATTTCTGTCAAATAAAAACATTATAGTGTGTCCTCATCCACCTATTCACTGGGTATGGCACCATGCAACTTCTTGATGTTCCTCAAAGTCAAAGTGATCATGAAAGGTAAAAGTCTTGAATCTATTCAGGACATGAAAATACACAAAAATAAAGGCACTCACTGTAGAGGACTTACAAAACTGCTCCAGAAAATGGCAAGAATGATAGGATAACACTATTTTAAGTGTGTATGTGGGAAGGTATTTTGTGTAGGATTAATGGCAATATGTCTTTTATTGTATTTTTTTTTAAATTTAAACATTAGCTATATTGTTTATCAACCTTCAGATATTACTTTTTTTACTAAACTCAATAATGTCCAAATAGCTACAATTAAATTTTTCTCATAAATAAGAGTGTAAATGATGTAATATCATTCTATCAATATGAAAATAATACCATTTTCATAATTAAAATTTATCATGAGATGCTTCTGGATATTTTGCAGATATTTTAGGTTATAAATACCTGTGCATATGTATTTAGATACATATATGTATAAACATAAATACATGTAAGCTTGAGAAATTACAGTCAAGATTTTACAAGAGTAAACATTTCAGATAACACATTCCTTCAAGAGAGAACAGGGAGAGCACAAGCACTGTATATGTCTGGTTATGCTATACATATCTTACTGTGAATATTTCATAAAAATACATTTTGCCTTACTATGTATTTCTTATTAAAACAAAGTCTTGAGCCCTGAAATTCTAATTATCTATTTTAAGAGCATTGTCTGTAAGTTACAAGCCACTGATTAATGTAAACTTTATCCTTTTTATAATACTTACATGAAAAATAATTAAGGGCTGGTGATATAGCTCAGTGGCATAAGCACCTGCCTGGCAAGCGCGAGGTCCTGAGTTCGGTTCCTGGTACCCACATAAAGAAAAAAAATTAATAAAAAATAAATAAAATATATGGTTGGGTCCCCCAAATCTAGGTGCACTTCTCCCACCCACCTGAACACTATTTTTGTGTTAATGCATTGTAATTGCACGCACATGGGAATTTTCCTTATAGTTAGATTATCAGTTTGACTTCTTTTTTTTTTTTTTTTTAAAGGGGGAAGGGTTTATTTAGCTCACAGTTTGTAGAGGTTCTGTAACCAGCTAGCTCCAAGGTGGGGTGGCACATGGCAGAAGGGCAAATAGTTCATGGAAGATAGCAAAAGCAATGACAGAGAGAGAGAGAGAGAAAGAGGCAGGGAGAACTCCATTCTTAATCTAGAAAAAGTGAAGTGTTTACAGTGAATAATAAATTGAGCAGCTTCTATATCTCCTTTCTTTTCAGGACAAGGTAATTGAAAAGGGTTGGGCCAGAGATATAGCTCAGCAGCACAAGCACCTGCCTGGCAAGCACAAGGCCCTGAGTTCAATTCCTGGTACACGCACACACACACACAAAGGATTAGATCGAAGTACATATCCTACAAGCTGCTTTAAATCCTGCATCTTGTACGACTAGTATGCATCCTTTGTCTTCAGATCAGTATATTTCCTCACTTCTTCACACTCCTTATTCTATATTATTCTCTACGCTTCTCACAATATACACTTTGCTGTTTGTCGTCTTCTGACCAACCTTTAAATATTGGAATTTGAAGGACCAAAGTCCATGTTTCTAGAATATGGATAAATCTATATTCATCGTATTTATTAAACCCAATAATGTTCTTTGAACTATTAGTCGACTATTAATTTTTCACAATAAGTATTATCAGTGATAACATATCATTTTATCAGTATAAAAATAAAATCATTCTCATTTTGAAATTTTAACCTAAAATGCTTGTGAATACTGTTACAGATATTGTTTTGGTTTTAAGTATTCATGTGTACATTTATTTATTCATATATACACACTCAAGGTAGACCCACGTATGCATGGGTCTTCCTACTCTATCGACTCTCCCCAGGAGGTTTCAGTCGCAGCCCTAATGGTAACATTTGCACGGACAAGCTTCAGTATTTTCACCAGTTTAGATTACTTCACACATTCAAGAAACATGCATTTTCAAATGCCTGCTTAATATCACTACGAATAATAAACTAGCTTAACTCCACTGGGTTAAATATGTTCTCATTCCTCCTAAAATTCAGCCCTCAGGAGGTGATTTGGTTCTGTGGGAAGAGCTCCCATAATTGGGATGCCTGCCTTAGCAAATACTCCGGAGAGCTAGATCACCCTTCTACTATGTGAGAAGACGCCATCTGTGAATACTTAGAGGGCCCTAATCAGACAGCAAATCTGCTGGTGTCTTCACCTTTGACTTCCCAGCTTTTAGAACTATGAAAAATTAATTGCTGTTATCTATAAGCTATGAAGTTTATAGTATTTTATTATAGCAGCCTGAATGGACTAAGACAGATATCATATTCCACTGATCCACATTCATGTCACTTTGTCACCTAAAGCACTCCAAATCACACACATCCTTTCATTTCAGCTGCCACGCTGGGTTAAATTAGCATCAGTCTCTAAACATCTACTTTAGGCCTTGATTATTAACTATTTACACACGTAGTTATTTCAAAAGAAAGAACAAACTATGCTACTTCCACATTTAAAAACATGAAGTGTATTTATTTCCACTGTTCTTAAAATACAGTTCAAGTATTTGGTGTAACTTACAAAGTCCTGTGCAGTGCCGCCCTGACTACCTCATCAACTCTCTCTTGAATGATACTCCGTGGTTCTTGGTGCTCTTAGTTCTTTGGCTTTTTTTCTATGTTTCATTTTTTATTGGTCAACACATGGAACTGTATATATTTGTGCAATATAATGTGATATTTTAATCTATGTGTAAATGTCATGCAATGATCTAATTAAGACAATTGGCAATCTTTATTATCTAATAGTTATTAATTATTAATGGTGAGAACGTCCTATCATAGCTATTGAAATGTGGTACATTATTTTGACTATAGTCACCTGACTGTGCAATAGAAACCAGAACTTGTATCTCCTATTTAACTGTAATATTGTTGCTATTGGTCAACGTCTCCTCCCCTACCCCACACTTTCCCCAGACACTATTAACCACTATTACAGTTTCGACTGCTGTATGGTCAATTTTTAGATATTCCAAATGTGAGTGAGATCATGTGGTACATATGATTTCTTATATCAGGAGGAATTTGTCTCAGGAGTTTCTCTCACAGAGGCAGAGGGGCATATATATGCCATAACATCCAGTGCATCCCCTGTGATAGCCACCAAAGTCATCAAATATCACCCAAAAACTTTGTTAACTTGGGTATGTTTTAAAGAAAGCCTCCAGGAGCAGGCAGATGGCATTCTTCTATTTGCACTATTCCACTGCAGAGAACTAAAGTTTAAACTATCAGCTACCTGCCATTTCTGGAATTGCTGCAGATAAAAACTCTTTGATGATTTCAGTTTTCTGCTGTTTGCTTGCAGGCTTACAGAGAATAATTGCTACCATAAGAAACACTACTGAAATTGACAATAAAGTGAATTTGGTTGGAAGTACATTGTAATTCTGTTCTATATTGGTGACTTGCACTACTGGGATGAGTGTTTGTTTAAAACCAAGACACCAAACAAAGCCCGGGCTTTAATGAAAATGTTGTAGAGAGAATAATCTCTGAGATAGATATGGCTGCTAGGGCTGAAATTGTTTATTAGAATGGTAGCATTAGCTGTTTCTTAGTGTAGATTATGCGAAGCGTTTAAACTGCTTCCAATATAGTTGGACATGTTTGGAATGGGACAGTAAAGACAAAGAAAAAATGTTTGAATGAGGCATTTTGTGGAAAAAAAAATAGAGAGGGAAAGTAAGACAACATTTGAGTAGGGAAAAATTATGCAAAAGTAGACATAAGCATAAACAAAGCTGAGAAAAGTCAAGAAAAGTGTAGGAATAGAGGAAAAGGTATAACGAGTACATCAAAGTATGTACACATGATCAAAATAGCTAAGTACATTTGTCACTATTGTATTACCTTCCTACAAATTTGCTTAACTTCCCTTCTGCTGGAATATTTTTAAATTATATATATCATATATATGTTACATATATATGTAAATATACACATATACATTTGTATGTTACATATGTATTTTAAACTTCTTCAATATTTCTATGGTAGAAATTATAAAATTATATATCTATAACATATATATATTAACCATTAAGAGTCGAGTTCTCCACAAGAAGTAATTATTAATGGATGCTGATTTTTATTGAGTAAATTAAGACAAAAAGTCAAAGAGTAGTCTATTTGGAAAAATTCTAGAATATTATATTGATTCTAAAAGTCAGTTACATTTCTGGAATCTTTCTAAAGAGGAAAAAATCCTACTCAAATTAGTATATATGATAAAATTTTTATATAAAATTTTAATTCCTCATATGCCATTTAATTCTCTACAAGTTTATCACTATTCCAAAATAGAGCATGCACCTTACTGCAAGCCACCAATATTAAGAATGGGACGAGGCCAAAACAAAGTAATTTTTTATCTGGATGTGCAAGATCTTAATCTCCTGCTTATTGAAGTCAGCTTTGTGATACCCAGGACCTGCCCATGAGCAATAATTTTTTAATGGATCTGTGCTATCATGGTAAGTTGCTACCAAGGGTATTGCTACTGGACTTTTCTAAGGGACTTTTCTAAGGGACTTTTTCTATACCAACATTACTCCTATACTTACTTATTAACCAAGGTGCAGCTGAATGTAAAATGTCCTTAGGCAAAAGAAAGGCAGATTATCACAGAGTAGTACTGATTTAATAGGGAAGCACAAGATACAAGGATATAAACGATCTATCCAGGAGAACAAAGAAGTAAGAAACATTAGCAAATATTGATTTTGTTTTCCCTTTTTAGCTTCATTTGAGCATCCCATAGAGAAACCCAAGTTATCCTGAAATTCCACAAAACTTTTTCAGTCACCTCTTAATGATCCCGTTCAATTATATCCATTTGAGTTTCAAATGCAATTAATATCTATCGAATATGCTATGTGTAGGTTGCTTCAATGAGCAATTTCTAATGCATTACGTATCTAATCTTCCCAACAACCTAATGGATGGTTATTAATCCCATTTTATAGAAGAGGAAAATTTAAAGGTAAAATTAAACAATTTGATGAATAATACCTATGTGGTGGTGAGAAATGACCTCTGGAATAGCAGAATAATGAGCACAGAATTTCACTCCCCCCAAATAATGGTAACACGAGAAAAGGATTGTTGAAAATGTAACCTCGGAACCCTGGACAGACAAATGGTGTACATGAAACTGAAAGGCATTTATTCAACAAACATGAAGGAATAAGATTAAAAAAGATCTTCTGTGTTTAGCCTATCAGTAATATCCACTCCATGTTTATGACATTCAAATGGAATAAAAGATATAGATCCCATGATTTACCAACATATGTGAGAAAAATAGTTGGCAAAAGTCAACACCCACTGATGACAAAAATTTTCAACAAACCAGGATAAAAGGAATTTCTCCAGACAGATAAAACACATCCACGGGGAGCCGGTGATATGGCTCAGCAGCATAAGTGCCTGCTAGCAAGCACGAGGGCCTGAGTTCGACTCCCGGTATCCACGTAAAAAAAAAAAAAAAAAAAAAAAAAAAAACACAAACACGAGAAACCTCCAGCTGAAATTTCACCTAGTGGTAAAAGATCGGATATTTTTCACCTATAAATAAAGGGCATGGCAAGGATGTCATTTCTCACCAATTTCATTCCACATTATACAGAATATTCTAACCAGCAAAATCAAGCATTATAAGCAGATCAGAAAGCATAAGGTAAAACTATCTTTATTCACAGATTGCATAACCTTGCATTGAGAAAATTCTAAGGAAGCCACAAAAAATAAAGGACGAAAGAGTAAAGGAGTTCAGTAAGGATGACAGATCAAACACAGTATTAGTAAATGAAAAGACAAGCCACATACTGAGAGAAGAAAGTTGCAAATCATGTATTTGATAAAAAATTGTACCTAGAATTTGTAAAGAGTTCTCGCAACTGAGTACAAACAAGAAATAGCCTACCTACATTTTAAAAATAGCAGATGATTTAATCATAAATTTTGAAAAAGGAAAGAGAAACTGGGATGGGAGAAAGGGGAAAAGAAGGAAGGGAAAAGGAAAAAAAAAATATATATATACACACACAAGATAGTTAAGGTAGCTATACCACTAATTTCTATTAGTTCATTGAAAAGGGAGTTTTGTGCCTATATTGATTGATCAATGTTTCATGCCTATATCTTGTAATAAGAGCACCAACTTTGAAGATAACAATACACAATGTATTAACCATTGTTACTCTCCTATCTTTTTTTGAAATTTTGTATCATTCTTTTTATTGTTTTTTCTATTTAAAATTAAAAAAGACAAATGTTAACCTTTCAATAAAAAAATAGATTTTCGTAAATTAGTAAACATTTCAAAAGATCCACATAGGTACTCATGAGTGAAATGAAAATTAAAACTATGAGATACCACTTTACAAACTCCAGAATGGCTATACTGCAGATTGCTTGTGAAAAAAAAAAAAGTTGGAGAATTTAGATGGTTGCACTGCTTTGTAAATTTATTTAAAATCTCACTGAATTGTTCACATACTATGAGCAAATCTCATACTAGGTAAGTTAGGCTTCAAAAAGATTTTTTAAATGGCTACAATTTATTAGCCATTTTTTGCCTTATGCAACAGTTTGTGTTTTACAGATTTTATTTAATCTTTAAACCTTCTGAAATATTTATTATTTAGAAGAGGAAACAAGCTCGACGAGCTTCTAGTTCTAGTTCTCTATTAACTAGTGAGGGGGTTGGAATTTGAATCTACCTGTGAATGCATACTCCTTCACCATATTCCAAAGACTCAGATAACTTCTCGGTTATGCTACCTAATGGACCTAAATGAAATACAGTGTTCTTGTAATATACCTTGTTGCTCTCCTCTTACAGAATCCACTGTGTCCCTCCAAAATTCATATGTTGAAGCCCTAACACCCACTACTGCAGCATATTATCCCATTTTTAGGTAGCATTTTTACAGAAGTTATTGAAATGAGGATTGTAGGGTAGGCATTAATCTAATCTGGCTGGTGTATCTATAAATACTGGAGATTAGAAAACACTGGTAGACACTAAGTATACATATATACATAGGAAAAAAAGACCTTATGATGAGATTGTAAGAGGGAAAACACCTGTAAGGAGATGGATCAAGGAGAGAAGTTTTGGAGGGAACCATCCCTGCCACAGCCTTAATCACGAACTTGCAGCCTCCACAACTGTGAGAAAATAATGTTGTGTTGCTTTAGTCATCTAATCTGTGATATTTACTCACTGTAGTACTAGCAAACAAATATAGGTTTTAAGAACACAGTGTAAACAACCGATGGGCAAAATAAACATTGAAAAGTAGTCAGATGAAGATAATTTACAGTGTAATAAATTTATTGAACTATAACTTTCCTTCAAATGTGCAATTTTCTTCCACTTTGTTAGAATTTGATTATTATTTTATAAACTGCAATGCATATTGAGTCCTGGGCATATGAATAGCTCCCAAAGGCCTAAATTAATGGATGCCACACAAACATTCAAACTCTCTTATTTCTTTTTATTAAAATATAACCATTCTTGTTCATTTGTTTTCCTCTTATCTCTAAATGATTTTTTTTTTTACAACTAAGGTATATTTTGGTTCTTGGTACCAGTAGCAAAGAGTGTTAAACTGTGTAGCCAGAATACATTTTTTTTAATCATTTTGGAAATAAGCACTTGAAAATATAGAGAAAAAAAAAACCTGGAAACATAAAGAGACACACACACACATAAGTGCACACATGCATGCTTTCATATATGCATACACAAATCTTAGTCCTCTGCTACATACATATTGATTTCTCCTATAGACCTTATTTCATAATGTGCCCTGAAAATTAAATCATGTATTTAGTTCCAATATGACCTAGGATTTTAATTGGATTTATAGGCAGTAATTTATGTAATATTAATGGATACTTTTCAAAAGTAGCTAATTAACAGTTGACCTTTAATTTTCCTTTTTTAAAAAAAAGGGATTAAACATAATAAAAAAAAGAGAAGAAGCAAGAAAGAAGGAAGGAGGGAAGGAAACACACAAAATCCCTCAAACTTTTATCTCCTTTCCTAACCACCGTGTAGATTTAATTAGCAGAAAGACAGCATCCATCAGAGACATTTGGGGAACTGCATGATACATAATGTATCTGATTACATTATGCCTATAAAAAAGGCTGAATAATTTAAATTCAATTCAATAAAAATGTATTTTCAATGTGAAACTCAGGAGCTGGGTGATAGATTAAAAGCTTCCTAAAGTGGGAAGATTTTTATAAGATACTGCTATGAAAATTTAGTGTAAAAGATTATATTTTGTTTCCTTTTTATGTAGTTAGATTTCTTCATTTTGTCTTGTTTTCATAACAGCCCTGAATAAATATATACTGCATTATTTGGACCCTTTGGGAAAGGAAATTTAAGAATTCAGTATTATCATTACAGTGAACGCACATGCTAAGGCTGCCTTCTTTATTCAACCACTTTTCAAAAGTCTGAATCTATCTCACCCAAGTCCCTATGCATATGGACCAACCTGACCTTCACCCACCACACATTAATGATTTTCCCCCATCCAAGCCATAGCCAGAATCTTCAGCACCTCCTAGAACTGATTCCCCATATTATGTAAAGTATGTTAGTAGCTTTGTAACACTCCCTAGTGGGAAGGGATTTGTCTGTAAAAGAAAAAAGTATTGAAAGCATCTTCACTAATTGGCCCCTTTGCTGGCAGAGAGACCAAGGACTAAATGGGACATAAAAAAAATCACCTGCAACCGTCATCTAGAACCTGTCCCTAAAGATCAGCAATGAGGCCAGCTGCAGGTCTGGCCATGCAGGGTAAACGTACTCCCTCTATTTGAGAAGAATTTGCTTTGTGGATAAAAAAAAAAAAAAAAACACCATTATTTATCTTAAATAGTACCTAATATTAATCTACTCAATTAATATTTTCTATCGCCTGGATGCATAAACTAATTCAAAATCTGCCTAGATCAGTTTTATGCAAAATGATATCCCTTCATCACCTTCTGAAGTTTTACATAGGGTGACTATATACCATGTAGATTCCCGGGCCTTGCCCCCTCAGCATGCATAAACTTGTGATCCACTGTTTTGGTGGTAAGAGTTAAACTGGATGGGATTTTTAATACTCCTCGGGGAGGAGCAGCATCTCGTGCCCTGTAAGTACATAAATCTTATAAGCAAATGCTACAAAGTGAAAGTTGAGAATTGAAAATCAATATTGCAAGGAGTTTTCCTTGGGATATTTTAATGGTCAGCCTCTTTGATTTCAGCCTCTAACCATCAAAGAAGAGAATTCTATGATTGTCTTCACTTTGCTAATGGTCCATTACCACCAGCATATTGATTTGAGAAAGTTTTAGTTTCTTGAAAAACATTACTTAGAGCCAAAAGATGTGGATTCTTTTCCTGGATTTGCTATGTACAATCCCTGGAGCCCTGGACCAAAAAGTTATTCCTGTATACCACAGTTCCCACATCTGCAAATTTAACTTTGATAACACTGGCCTAGCTTATGTTGTACAAATAGTACATCAGATCACTTTCCTTATCTTATTATCACGCAAATGATATTTCCTGAGGTTCTTACAAAGATTTAATATGAGGTGCTGTAAAGTAGTTATGTAGTATTCTACTCAGTTATAAGATAAAATTATAATAGTCTTCCTTTCTACTCTATTCTGTATGGACTAATAAACCTAGTCCTAAATATCAGTTTTAGAGAAAAATTCTTATTTTTCCATTGCTTTTTATTTTAAATTATTATCATTTAGCTATTGTTTTAGAAAGCAGAGAGAAAGATATTCTCTGAATATACTTGCTTGTTAGTTTGAAATAATAAATTCCAATTATTAGAAAGATAAGGTGGAGAAGAAATGAAACTAGGAAAATATAGTCATATTTCTCTTCAAACAAATCTTAAATTATTGCTCTCAGAAAATGGGTACAAAATATCTTTGGTCATGAAAGTTTGATAATTACCAAAATAATACTATTATCTATATTTAAAAATGCAAAAAGGTCACAATATACAAATATTAGGTCATGGGAAAATTCAGCAAACAGAAAAATGATAGTAGACTAACGCATTTGGTTAGTAGAAAACAAACCCTTCTCATGCACGTCCACATTACTTTATATAATTGGAATAAATTTCAACTGACATTTAAAATGTAATGTCTCCCAGAACAGACAATTAATATATCCTGTATTCTGTGGGCTGCCTTATAATACCACAGACATTTGATACTGGTTATGAATTAATGTGGAAAATAATTATCTCACTTTCATATAACCACTTTTGTTCTATTCAGTTCTTTTTAAAGAAACTTCCCAGATATACTCTGTGGTTAAAAAAAATAATAATAGGGCCGGTGAGATGGCTCAGCAGCTTAAGCACCTGCCCGGCAAGTGCGAGGGCCCGAGTTCGACTCCCGGAACCCGCATACGAAAAAGGGGCCGGTGATATCGCTCAGTGGCACGGGCGCCTGCTGGCGCATGAGGTCCTGAGGTCGACCCCCCAGTACCCACAAAAAAAATAATAATAATAGTAATAAAAATAATAAATAAAAATCAATTCAATTGTGTTATAATATTTTTCTCTTTTTAGCTTTAACTTTCAGTCTATTGGAAGAGGAATTCAGAAAATTAGACTGCTACTCACTCAAGCTGAATGACGAATATCCTCCAACCAGCTGAGTCCCTCTTACACCGAATCAGGCAATGTCATAATTAAGCAGGTATATTAAGCGCATTGCATGAAAATGGCTCATGATGGACCTACCTGTCCACTCTTGGGTGCCTCTTAGAAGGAAATGAATAATCCTCAACTCAAATACATCTCTAAAAGTGCAAAGAAGCAGCTCATAGGCATAGGCCCTGAATTGTTACCCACACATATTAAACAATACCTTATAATTTAATTGATATAAACGACTTTAATACTTCAAATTCTGATATGGAAACACAGCCATTCACACTTTTCAAGGGTATCTGGGCTGGTGGAAGGTAATAGACATAGTCTCTCTTCTTTAAAAAGACCAAATTTTTTTTTTTCCCATGAGCTCATAGAAATAGAGGAGAGGGCCGGTGAGATAGCTCAGCAGCATAAGCGCCTGCCTGGAAAGCGTGAGGTCCTGAGTTTGACTCCCGGTACCCACATTAAAAGAAAAGAAAAGAAAAGAAAAGAAAAGAAAAGAAAAGAAAAGAAAAGAAAAGAAAAGAAACAGAGGAGAGTATAGCAGAACATTTCTGAGTAAAGAATTACAAATACCGATGGAGGCAGATAGATGCTCGTTCTTTTAATCGGGCAAAGATCCATCCTCTCAAAATTATAGTAAATAAAACAGTTGTCCATTGCCTTATTTGAACTCACTTTTATGAGTCTAATATCTGTTTGAATTTTTATGTGTTAATTAAATTAAAAGAGTATTTTAAAAATATTAATGAGGGCATTCAACTTAGAGTACTGTATATGTGAGTTTTTCCTTTTTAATATCTTTATCAAAGGACAAATGTTCATTTCCTTAATATTCTTCTATCTGCTACATTAAAGCAGCTTTAAAAAGCAAAATCACAGAACTGAATATGTTCATTTAATGCATTAAACCCAAATAAGTAGAACATCATTTGAGACCATCACAGCAGGCAGCAAATGGGTCAGTAATGTGGTTCGGGTAGGTTGATTTTTTTACGAGGCAATGAGCTTGGCTCAAATTGTGCACATTTTCAATAGGTTTCTTAAGCACAAAGGTAGCTATCAGGAGTGGACAGCCATAAACAATTTGTCCCCAAGCCAAAGGAGGAATTTGGCAAACCAAGGCTATCATCATTCCTATTACAGCTGACCTAGCAATTGAATGCCAGAATGACCACCCCCTCTGGATACTGGTGATTCCTTTGTCTTTCTTTCTTTCTTTTTTCTAAAAAAATATAGAACTGTGACCCACTAATCCTTGTTACTATGTTTAATCCCTTTCTATATATTGTGCTATTTCTCCAGTAAAAAACAAAACAAAACAAATAAGCCAGTGCTATTTTGGAAATGCAATGGATAAAACAAACCCAAGGCAGGGGATACAGTCATAAATGTAGCAATTTCACAGTCATAAAGTTCTGGAAAGAAGAACAAATTTAAACAGCTATGATCTATTCTGGAGTGTTCTAATTACCATGTCCAGTGGGAAATGAGTGGAAACATTTTTAAAAATATGAAATGGACATACTTTGGTGTATTAATGAGAAAATTTCCACCTAGGAACAGATGAGATGTATGATGGTGTTACCATCTGCAGTCATGGGAAATATGGGTTAGTTCTCATTCTCTCTCTTTGTCAGCCTATTTGATTCCCAGTTAAGTAAACTAGCTAATTACCATACTAAAAGTCTGATTCTCTAAAAGGACAGTTGAAAAATCCATTCCAGAATTAGAAAAATAGATTTGTAAGGCAGTATCATCTTCAGTCCTTCCAGGATTTGGGAGAGGGTGTTCAAATTCTTCCTTTAAATGTACACTTCAAACTTCCATCTGCACCTCCCAGTACTCCAAGTGTTCCCAATGTGCAGTTATCAAGAAATGAAAATGTGAGGACAAAGTATCCATTTTACCTCTTCCTTGTTGAATTTCTTTTTGCTTGTTCAATTTTTGCTCAGCAATCTACACCAAAAATCAATCCCCTGCCAGTGTTCTTTTTATTGGTTTCTTTGCATACATTTAGATACATTAATATGATTGTCAAAATACCATCCGTTTCAGTAGAGGCAATTATTACTAATAGTAACTAAGAAAATTACTAAGAATTTGTTGTCCTAGTTCTAGAAAAAATTTCCACCTGAGTGTATCTATATATCAATTGATTTTAACTAATTTTTGGCAAAAACAGACAAACAAAAACAGACACTCCATAGTCCAGTAAAAAGTTCAGAAGCTGCAGTAAAGTGGACCATTCTTTTTTTTTTTTTTTTACAATTTAATGGTTACTTTAATTTGAGTTTTTGTTCCACTGTGTAACATTAGTTAAATTACTTAGGATCAGTCAGCTCTCTGTAATTCTGTACAGTGGGCCATTCTTAATGTTCAATCTCAACTTGCGTGAAGGGAAGATGGCTACAAAGACTGCAGTAGTTTACCCAACAATGCTTTACTAAACCAGAAAAGGCAACACATTAGCCTAATTCTCCTAGGTGTCTTACCTCTGGTTGAAAGAAATTGAGTCCAACTTTGCTGCCTCTTAGGCTGCTGTTCATAAATTGCTGTTTCCTCCACCTCCTCTTAATTTCCTCCTGTGTGCTTAGCTAATTGCTTAGGAATACCATTATTAAAATCTAAATTAGAACTTGCCCACTAATCCAACACCCTCTCAATTCTCAAAACATCTGCGCTAAATGTTTGCCTCCTTTCCATTTGACTTTAGAGTCTCATGCTCAAACTATCTCCAAAGAAATACTGACACTGAAATAACTAGGGGGTAAGGAGGTGTCTGAGATCAAGTATGGATACTTTGGCTAGAAAAAAAATGGATTTTCTTTATTAAACAAATATTTGATTCAATGAAATAAGTTGATCAACTGTGATTTTTGCCTGTGTTTTAGAGTGTGTATTACCTTTGTGGAAAATACCAAAGAAGATAATACAATCGTTGTTTAAAGAAATAACATCTTATGGGACAGGTATCATCACATATTCAGAATGCAAACCATTAAGGAAGGCAACAGGCACTCTTGGTAGATTGTGTTGTTAAGCAATAAATAAGTTTGGGATTTTATCCATAACAACTTTTCATCAACCATTCTAGGATATAAAATTTATTCAAAATAGCACCTCTGTCTATTTTCAACTACTTTATTATTTTCATTGTGTGAGTTTGAAAAAAATAAATAGCATAAATCAGACAAGCTTTTTAGGATAGAACCATTACATATGGTATATCTGCTTAGAGTTTTACAAGTTTAATTTGAATTACTAGACTCCTTGGGCCCCAGAGTTATCTGAAGTAAATACGCACTATTCTTTGGTTAGTGCAGATTCCATCTTCTGACAATGAAATATCTGTGAGTGTTTTGGATCTATTCAGATCACTGAATTAATTGCAGTTGATGCTTAGCTATGTCTCAGATATACCTTTGGATACATTAGCTTCTGTTTCCCAGAAGATGACATAAATAATGGATTTTTACATTTTCCAGCTTCTGTTTGGAATAGAGATCATATCATATTTTATGGACTTTTCAGCATCTGGAAGCTCAGAAGAAATACTACTGGGGAGATTTCAAACTGTTTGGGAAGCAATGATTGTCCTAAAATAGTACTGGGTTTTAGGCTTAGCACATTACTAAGTATATGTATGATTTTATCCAAAAAAAAAGGAACATAAAATATAGAAGACCAGGGGATTTGAGTGTATCCACCCCACCTCCTGCTCTTGGTTCTGACCAGCTGATCAACGTTGGAAACAATCTTCTGTCTACTTTAATTAGGATACTTACTTACAAAGACCAAAGAATAGGACTAAATACAACTAATTTGCAGATTCTAAGATGCCAATTTATTGTCATTATTTTATTCCTTTGTCATCTTGATTTCTCACCCACTCAAAGGGGAAATCACCTGCTGTTGTTTATTAAAAAAAAAGTTTGGTGATGGACGCAGTAAAATTTCTCTAAATAATATCAAAACTTCAAAAAAATGATATTTAATAAGGATATTTCAGCAAGAGGGTCTTCAAAAAGAAATTTATTATCTAAACTCAGTTTCACATAAGTTTTAGCTTCTTGTAACTTTCGTAGCATACATATCATTTATATTTTCTAATGTTTATTTGGGAAATTCTGATTTTATAATAAAAAAATCAAGGGCAGGGATGTAGCTCAGCAGTACAGCAGCTGCCTGACAAGTGTGAGGCCCTGGGTTCAATTCCCAGTACCAAAAAAATTAAAAAAAAAAAAAAACACATTGTTGTATAGGGAAGAAATCAATAGTTTTGCCTGGGGTTGTTATTATTTTAATGAATGTATTTGATAATTACTTAAGTTGTTTGATATGTACAGCTTTCTGCCTCCCTTATCCTATGAAGATGGATTCTACACAGATACATCTTAGCCAAGGACATCCATCAAGGGAAACAAGTATTCACATCCCGATGAGCCCTGCTCATTCTGAAGGCCCAAAGAATGCCTGATGTATAAACTCCACTCCAGGTGACACCATCTTTCAAACTCATAATGCCCTGAAGCTAATGGGTGACTTCAAATTTAGGGATGAACTGGAGAAATTTTGTAAAACCCTACTTAGACTAAGAGAAAGGTGGAGGGAATCCAATTCATGGAGTAGCTCAGATTTACTTTAAATCATAGAAATTACAACCTAGAAAGAATTTCATGATTTTCCTATGTTTAACTTTCTTTCTAAGCTGAGGAAGTGGAGACTGAAGGAAATAAGTGTGACTTGGTTTATCTTTTGCCCTGTGTCCTGGCCAATGTACAAGCACACAGCATGACATTTCTTAGAAAGCTTATGGAAACGTTCAGTGTCAGAATAACCAAACCCCAAATATGACCCAGACCAAAGTTCATTTTTGTACCAGGGTCTTTTTAAAGTGCAGTTTCTCATTTTTATCTGGTACTCTTTTCTTGGCCCTCAGTAAATTCCTTATGTACATTCGGAAGACTATGTTATTTCATTAACGTTAGATAATGAATTTGCAATCACTTACTTCTATCCTAATATTGTTGTTACAGACTCTTTTGTTAATAGAAATAAAGGGAATTGCCCATAATGAGTACTTGAATTATAATTTTAAACTTGACTTTACCTTTGGATCACCTGGAAAGCTTGTAAACTCCCAGGTTTAATTTACTTGCCAGTTAAATCGAGGATGGGTGATGTGACTCAGGAATCCAAATTAATAAAGCTCCCCGGGTGTTTGCTAGAATAACTGAAATTAAGAGTTACTGCTTTAGAGCCCACTCTATTAGGAAAATGAGACAATTCTTTCAGCTTTTGAGTAAAAATATGGGTAGTTTAGTCTGTCCTGAATCCTATAGGTACTAAGTACATTCTTGTGAAGCAATTCAAGCTAGTTGGCTTCAAACTATAAAATCTCTAAATATTCCAATGAGAGTTGCTCTCAAATGACAAAGCAAGTTTTACCTAAGTTATTTTGACCTGTCTGGATAGTAATGTTGATCAGACATAGAGGATTTGATTTTACTGAAACAAAGATAGCTCTCATTTCTGCTTCCAGATTCCATATTCTTTCACGTTAATTTACCCCCTATCAGTATAACTTTGGGCCATCTGACTCCCAAAGACACTCCTAAGAATTTTAATTGGTCCATTTGTAATCTAAACATCACCTGGGAACATAGTTTACTCTTGTTTATCAATACGGCCAAGCCAAATGGTACATTTTTGTTTGTATTTAGTTCAAACCCTGCTGCTTCAGCATATGTTTCATAATCAAACAGTACCTCACACAGTCTCATCAGTAAATACAAATCCTTGGGTGTCAGCTGCACATGAAACCACCCATGTTAAGGCATCCATTTCCTGAACCATGAGTCCCAAACAATGAACAGGTTTCAGTTTATCAACATGCAGCCTTGCCAAAGGGTCTGCACGAATAACCAAACAGAAACCAGCAGTCAATTTGGGAACACCTGCTGATGCTTTTGTTGTTGGTTGCTTGCCCAAGTCAACCAATTCAAAACAGGGAGTGTGAGCTACAATTAGATCTCGAGATTTGACATGGGCGTAGAATTGTAATGGAAAGCCATATGCCTACTCAATTTTGAGGAGAAAGTCATGTTTTGCTGAATTATATAGTGCTGATTTTGCCCTTATTTTCACAGAGCTGGTAAGCCAACTTCACTTCAACATGTTCTCCAGTTTCCTTGAGGATAATTGGATGGCTTTCTGATCTACCCCTTTCATTAGATAACTGCTTTTCTGTTAAAGCAAAGCTTATTATATATTTCTGAAAATAGCTATTTAAATTACATTAAACCTAAACCCATATTTGAAGAGTAACCCATGGAGCAGTTGCTCTAAGCAACAAAAGAGATCAGCAACAAGCATTTGTGGAGCTGGTACCCAAGCTATTTTCTGCACCTAGGTCTATTTCTTAACTCCTACTGTGTCCCGTGAAAGGTCTGCCTCCATGGTAGAATGAAAACCTTAAGTATAATCACATTTTTACTCCCATAAAGAATTTTCTAGCTCACTTTTAAACACTATTCCCCAAGCAAATTTGGTTGAGAATACATGCTTAGTACTTGGTTTATGGAGGAGACAGTGCTTACCAAACATTCCCTTTGTTTCCTCACAATTCCCAAGTTATGCTGCCATTAAGTAGAAGTCCTGTAAGTTCTTCTGGTCAATAGACAGTGAAAGAAACTGGTTAAAATCCATTTCTTGAGGCAGTTAAGAAAAGTAAGTACTTGTGCTTTATATCTACTTCTGCCCTTGATTTCGGGAATCATATGCTCTGGATGGCACAGCTATTGGATCAAGAATTTCCCAAAAATGATGAACTGCAGTGCGAGAAGTAAAACTGACTGTGTTACTTCTGTTATGTTTCAGGCACTATGGAAAATAGTGTTAATTATCTTGATTTTCAATTTTCCTATCTCAAGGACGAAGCCAATCAGCAATATACAGTGCTTTCAAAAATGTTTCTAGAATCTTTGATCCTCTCCATAACGAAATGTAACCTCAAACATGGCTTGTGACTTACCTATTTTTTTGATATGAACAGATAGCAAACCCTCCACAGGCAAATAGTCAACTGAATTTCTGAGAATATTGATGCATGTTTTATTCCAAATAAAGGATCGGATACACATGTGCTCAATAAAAGTTTGAAGAGAAGATTGATGAATGGAGAAATAAATCAGCATTCACATCTCAATCGACAATTTCTAATGGAACAAGAACAGCAACGTATTTTTCTAACTATAATAAATCCTAGATTCTGAGTACTGAGAAGACTTTCTCTTTGAAGCAAGTAATGTTTTGTTATTTTTTTTATTCTGTTCATCTTAAAATAACTACCAAAAGGCAGGAGTAATCCTAATGGTGATTCCAGGTATCCACCCATCTGATTGACTTAAAATCCAGTGCTATTTGTTAAGAATTCCTCTGGGTCTTCCATCATCATTTTTATGGTGGTGAAACCAGATTAAATGTAGAAATAAAGGGTAATTTTCAAAGAACAGTACTCAAGATACAGGAATAGAACATTAAGAGCAACAAGGGAAGTCAGAAAATTTTAGATTCAAATCTTGGTGCTTAATAATTATCCTATTAGGGCCGGTGAGATGGCTCAACGGCATAAGCGCCTGCCCGGCAAGCGCGAGGGCCCAAGTTCGACTCCCGGAGCCCACATACGAAAAAGGGCGGGTGATATCGCTCAGCAGCACGGGTGCCTACTGGCGCACAAGGTCCTGAGGTCGACCCCCGGTACCCACACAAAAAAAAAATAATAATAATAATTATCCTATTAGTTCGATAAGTTAAATTCAAAACATTTGAGATTTGTCTTTTGAAAAGAGCAATAAGGAAAAGAAACTTGGATGTTTGTGAAGAAATTAAGTAATAAGAATAAAATTCCTAGTCTTTAATGAGCAAGTTCTCATTATATTGCTGGTTACTAAGAATAAAATTCCTAGTCTTTAATGAGCAAGTTCTCATTATATTTCTGGTTACTATTTCTTTATCATATTAGTGGAAATGGGTACAAGTTAAAGTTTGGTTAACTTCATTTTTGTTATTGCTGATTTATTTCTCTTCTGATAGTCAAAACTATTTTTGCTTCTTTTTGTCTCCAAAATTGCCCACCTAGCACAATGAAAGAGTCCGTCTTCTCAGTCATCTAAGCTCATTCCCGAGACTGTGGAGATGCGTTATCTCTGTTAGCTAACCCCCAGTGATGAAATGACCAGCAGTAAGGGATCACATTTTTCAAGCGTCATGTCTTGAATTGCAATTATTGTTACTAGGTATTACCATTATTACAAAAAGGTACATGTACATTCTTCTCAGTAGGTAGAGACAGATGCCAGTGCTGGGGAGCCACTATAATCTAAGTAACAAAATCCGAATCCCTGCTCAACCATACCAGCTATACTGTTGGATTTCTCAACTCAATGTAGGCACCGATCCATGTACTAAGAAGAAAGAGGATCCAACTAAACCACATGTCTAGGAAAGAATAGGAATTTCTTTTGTTCCTCTCCCATATCATAAGAGATTTGATTTTCCCATGTATTCTCTCAGCCAGTCTCTCATTTATGTCCGAGGACAAAGAACAAAATGGAAAAGACTGGGGTTAACAATACAGAATGGCCTATGTACTGTGTTCCATGAGGAATGAAAAGAAATGAAAATATGAGTGTCTTCATCCTTGAATGAGAGTTTAAGAAATAATAGGACAGGGAATGGCATAATAATAGAGAACAACAAAGAATAAGATTATTTGAGATAAGCTCATAGAGATGGATTGTGTCAAAATCCAATGAGACTTTCAGGAAATTCATAGCCTTACAGTGCTGATTATTTTCTACTTGCCTATCTGGGTCTATTTTGTATTCTCCTCCACTCTGCTCTTTGCCACCGAAAGCTGATCCCTTTGAACTGTATCAGACTGGCTCCTGTGCACTCTGACTTCTTTTTGGGGTTGAACAATGGGAGAAAGGTAGGAGATAGACTGGAAAGAGGAGAGAAAATTCTGAGTATTTTTACTTTAAAAGAGTGACTGGAGTGAGTGGTGTCTGTCTTCTGGAAAGTCACAACTGCTGTAGAGTCTGTTTACCTTCCTCGTGCATCGGCAACTACTGCGACAGACACTGCTGCAGTTTTCTCTGAATTCTAGGAATGGTGCCTTTTGCTTTCCTCTTTGGTATTAGCCTCTGAATGCTCATCGCCCCTTATTGATTCCTTTTAATTTTTCCCCTGCCTTTGTGACTAATTGATTCATGTCTCCTAATTACTCTGTTCCCTACCTTAACTAATATGTTTCTTGTCTTTCTCCTCTGAAGCTTACTGCACCACTCTGGATCCCTACTTGGGTTTTACAATTATGTGTTACAGAAGGAGTTTAGATAAGGATGGGAGTTGAATCTGAGCTCCTGCTCCTCTTTCCCTGTGCTGGACCCCTTAACGCCTCTGATTCAGTGATGATGGTGACTTCCAGCTACATGCAAAAATCCTCCTGGCGGGGAATGGTGCTGGTAATCCTGCTTTCAGTAAATAGAAATGCTCTGTTTTAAACGCCTTGGACCAGGCCCCTGAATATTGGCTGGAAAATGTTCCCAAGAAATATGAAAGTACAGAACACTGGACACATGATTAAGCCAGTATTTTTGTTAACAGATAGTGAAAAGAGCAAAGGAAGAGAGATTATGCAGGAAGCAGGAGAGACTGGTAAGCCCTATATTTGGGACAAACGATTCTCTTCCAGGTGCTACATTATCTTGAAATTAAATGATATATAGTCTGATTTTAAGTAATTAGCGAAGTTTATAGCTTATCGTCAACTATGACTTCTAACTTTTTCCTCAGAAACTCAGTCACATATTGCTCAATGATATTTGCAATTTGCAAAGCCTGGGACCAAAATATCTACTAAATATCCCAGAATTTTCCATATAATATCATTGTGATATTTCCTTGGAGACATATGCCACAAGCCAAATGCTGTATTTCTTAATAAAAATATCCCGTCCCTAAAAATTAAATAGACACCAACATACCACATGACCTTGAGTAAAGTTCTTGGGAAAGGCTGGGATTTTGTACATTCATTCCTCAGTACTCAGACACCATCCTGACATTTAATAAAAACGTGAAATAGAAAAGCACCACGTTCTTTGCTCTTTTTCTAGCCTGTTTTTATTTTCAAATAATGCATGCTAACATTTCATTCTATTTCCCAACATGGAAAACCCCTCAATAATTTTTAAAGTTAATTATTTTCTTATTTTAAAGTAAAATTGCTTAAGTTTTCAGAATTTTGGAATAGGATCTGAAAGTTTTGATGTGAGCACTTGTTATGTTCTTAATACCCAGATGCAATCTTGTCTTTTATGAAAATTTACCAAAAAAATGTATTTCTTTAAGAAAAAGTATGTTATCTTCCCAAAGCCTTGTCACAAATTTAAGTTGCTCAAGATTCAAAACTGATTTTTTACTAACATGGTCACAAGGACTGATAACGATATTGATCTTTTCTTCTATCATTATGATTTATTAGACATACTGCTTATGTTTTCTTATCTTTCTTATTTTACAAAAATAGATTTGTTTTTTAAGAAGTGGGTAGAGAATCTAAAGCCTGCATATGCTACATTTTCCCTTTTCAAAATATTTTCATAAATTTGCTATAAAATACAGTATAAATCACATAACACACACATGCACACTCATACACACACACACAAATTCTTTTTTTTTTTTTTGTGGGTACCGGGGGCTCGACCTCAGGACCTCGCGTGCCAGCAGGCGCCCGTGCCGCTGAGCGATATCACCGGCCCCTTTTTCGTATGTGGGTTCCGGGAGTCAAACTCAGGCCCTCGCGCTTGCCAGGCAGGCGCTTAAGCCGCTGAGCCATCTCACCGGCCCCAAACACACAAATTCTTTTGTAAATCTCTCCTCCATATGACTTTGCCATGCCATTATTTTTCCCATGTCTGAATATATTTAATTAACAACCATATATTTGAATCTGACTTGACATATGGACTCAGATTTCTTCTTCCTCACCTCTCTGAACGTCTTTCCATGTATTTATTGTGCGTGAATCATACGCCTAAATGTGAAACTGAGTAAATCTTTGTTTCTATTGTACAGAAGGAAGTGGTTAGAGCCAAGAGTCCATGGGAGGAAAAGGAAAAGTGATTGTTTTTCACTCATTAGATTTGCAAGAAGATAATCCAGAAGTAGACAAGTTTCAAAATAAAGAATATCCTGAGGATATTTTCAGATTCAATTTATCGCTGCAACATATTCAGACAAGTTAGAGGTTATTCTAACATGTGGATACTTCACTGAACCTCAAAAACTTTGAGGCTTTGCCCATCAATAAGGTAGCTTTCACAGAAACTTTTATTTTTGACAGTTATCTCTTTGAAGCTTCCTACTTGATTTTTTTTTTTTTTTTTTTTTTGTGGGTACCAGGGGGACGACCTCAGGACCTCGCGCGCCAACAGGCACCCGTGCCACTGAGCGATATCACCGGCCCCTTTTTCGTATGTGGGTTCCTGGAGTCGAACTCGGGCCCTCGCGCTTGCAAGGCAGGCTCTTACGCCGCTGAGCCATCTCACTGGCCCTTCCTACTTGATTTTTAAAATTGTAGATACATCATGAAATTAAGATCTTTGATATGTATTTCCCTAGTGGAAACTCATTTCCTAATGTTGCAGTTCTTGAAGACTTTGATGTTTAAAAAACATGCAAGTAAAAGAGAAAACAGGGAAACAAATTCAAAATTTCTAAGTTAAAATGGGTATTCTCATAATTAGATAAACACAAATCAGGTTTTCTCTTAATGATGGTTGTATTTGATCTACGTAAGTTTTAATACAATGTGTAAAGTGTGTTTGCTCTCAGCTGTGCTGAACAGTAGAAGATCTTGCAGTGTTGGAAGCACAGGATCTAGCACAATTCTTAGTTCCACTATTTTACAATCTAACTATAGATCATAACAAGTACTCAAGTCTTTGTGAAAAAGAGGACCAGCAAATTAAGAGAATTTCATTATCATCATTGTAAGCAAAAATGGAGAATACTGAAACAGAAATTTTTCATTTTCAAATCTTATAAGATTATCTTCATTTATCAATACTTCAAAACACAGAGGAAGCAGAATTCAAAAATGAATAAACATTAAAAACAACAAAACAAATGACAGTGAGTATACTGAACTGGCATTACAGCCCAGTTTTCAGCACACTGAAAGAATTAAGGTTCTTACTCACAGGAATTAAATAGTAACATTAATATTAATGAAATATTGCTGTGAGTACCATCTCTAGGTTTCACTTGCCATCTGACTTGTTGAATGTTTAGGAGCATTTTAAGTCTTATAACATTAAGGATCTCTTTGCAGCTATACAAAATCTGTTCATTCTCAAATAATAGTCAGGGTCTAAACCAAAAGAAATAAAACCTCTCTGTACTTAGAATGAATTTAATCCAGTGAATTTATTACACACCTGAGAGTGACTATGAAAAGCCAAAAGAAAACGGTAAAGCAACTCAGTGTGCTACATCACAAAGATACTATCACTGCTAGGCTGGATCAAGACAGAGAGGATGTGGAACATTGCTGAAACCCAGAGCACTTTGCAGTGGTAGATGTGTGCAAGATGGGATGCACCCTATTTCCCAGGTACTGTTTATGGAACAGCAGAAAAGAACTTTTATTTTGCTCCTTTTCTACCCTCTGACTTTTTACTTCTGCCTCCCACTGAATAGTCCCACCTGGATTATAGCTGACATGACACCTCAGGAAGACAGGCTGCTGAGACATCATACTTGATAACAAAAGCAAGAGGCAGAGATGCATAGCAGACAAGCAGGCTGAAGACTGGTATGCACCAGTGACTTAGTGGTATGCTGAGCCTCAAACAGTGCATGGGTGCTGGGCAAGCTCACCTCCATCCTACCACCATCCCATTTTTTTTTCCTGTGATACCACATCTTCAGCTAAATGGAGAGTTTTGCCTTGTTTCCTACACATAATCTCAATCTTTGTGCAGCTGAAGTAGCTCAGATAAGCATCTACTCCAAGTAAACACAGTTCCCATGCTATTGAAACCTAGTATCTCATCAGCAAGACCCTAGCCTCTTTTTCCAAACTGATTTTCACCTGTCCCCACCTTCTTGTAGACGTCTAGGACTGGTCTGCAGTTTTCTCTGAGTACACAGCTGCTACTAGGTCTCAAACAGATTTTTCCTCATTCGTAGTTATTGTTATTTTACTATTATTATCATTCATCATGGTACTAGTGATTGAACCCTGGGACTTGGCACAGAGCTACATCCCAAACCCTTTCGATTTTTTATTCAGAAGTGCAGTCTCATGAAGTCACCAGGCTGGGTTCAAGCTGGCGATCCTTCTGCTTCAGCCTCCCAGAGGGCGGGGTACCGTTATGCAGCACCACACCCAGCTCCTCATTCATACTTTTCCATAGAACCTTCATTGTCCTTTTACTCCAGTCTTGTTTCACTTGCTTCACTGTTCTTCTGCCCATCATGATCAGGTCTCAGAACAACTGAACTTCGAGTGGGACAGAAGGTACATTCTTTTCCAACGAACGGTTGCATCATCAACAGCTCGAGGAATGCTGTCTCTGAACGTTCCTGTGATAATTTAGAAGTCCTGAGCACATTACAGGGCATTTAGGAGGATGGCCTCACACAACACGGAGAAGTCCTCATGTAACATTAATATAGAGATCGCCTCCTTCACTCTCCGAAGTGACTCTCAGTGAGAGCCCTTTAAATATATCTTATTATAAAGGCTTTAGACTTACAGCCTTTTGGGCAAGAGTATGGCTTCCCAGACAGTTCCCAGAGTTTTCAGCAAAACCCTGGTAACAGGTGCCACATATGGCCATGCAGTTTCACACTGCACAACTCCAAGATGCTGCTCAAGGGTGGATGGTGTCCCAGGAGTTGTTCATCAGCACAATCCAGCCTACCCATGAGCAAGCGTTACCTATATACTTATTAAGTGACAAATGAATCAGCGAGGTTACAAAACCTTATTATAGAGCACTCTCAATATTATTATGTGGAAATAGGTTTTAGGGAGAAAGAATATTGGTAAATTATCCCAAGAATTTTGCTGGTTAAAAAATTACATTTTGCTTGCCTAATAATAGGATATGAAATTGCCAGAGGAATGCTATTAGTGAATTAGAGTTTACATTCTCTACTCTGTTAAATTATGGAAAAAGTATGTTAAACATAATGAAGTATCATCTAATTAGAAGGTTCAAAAAGGTCTTTGAAAATCAGGGATATCATGGAAACTTTTGCTTCAGGATACTGTCATAGCAAGTGTCCTCTTTGCCCGAAAAGAGCATTAGTTTTTGCCCTAAATTGCAGAAATACGGGTGTGTTCAACATTTTCTTCCCTCCTTCTTAAGTAGAAGCAGGATTTCTTTTCCTTTACTTTATTCTTGTACTGGCGCCATATGAATGATCATCAATCTTGTATGGAGTTGTAGTGTGGTTCCAGTCTTGTATTGTTTAATTGTTTATCTTCCCAGGCTGTGTTTATTTTATTTATTTTATTACTGCATTTATTTTTATGGAGCCAGCTGTCAAATCCAGGGCCTTGTACATGTCAGGCAAATGCCCTACCAATGATCTACACTCCCAATCCTTTGATTAATTTTCAGTTTCAGCTGAATCCATTTTTATATTCTTTTCCCTATCTTATTATTTTTTCTTACCCCAACCACTGGACTAGAACCATTGAAACATATCTGTGTGGACTTGCAGGTGGAGAGCATGTAAGTTAGTGGTGTTACTGCAGAGGTGTCAGCTCTTGAGTGATCAAGGGAACTCACAGTTCTCACACCACATATTTTTAGATAAGACACATATAACTAACAAAAGTAGTTTTCTAAGATCTGGCCTTTATCCTTGAAAGGAAGGAGACTATACAGTTTTCCAGGGATGAAGAGACAAAATCATGCATATTCTAACTCTCCAGTATTTTCTCACTGTAGTTTGCACTTTGTACATTGACTTCACAGAGCCTGGATGAATATGTGCTCTAACCATTAGCCTCTGAAATACTGCTGCATTTCAAGACAAAGTCAAATACTAACACATAGGAAGTATGGGGAATGAAAATATTGATATTACTGACATGAGGAAAAGTAGGTCAGATCTATGACCAGGGAACCCTCCATCTTGAGCAGAATTTGGATAAATATTACTAGTTGAATTCTTTTATCTAAGATCCTACTGCTAATCACTGATTATCTGTTTAATGCTATTATTATATAAGTTTTCACAAGATTATGATTCTGTCATATGAGTGCTGGACCCATTCTAGTGCTTTATTAAGTTTATGTACATTTTTAAATTGTGAATTATGTATTTATTTTTAGCTGATCACCTTAAGGCAAATTTTGCTTCTCTTAAAGTTTTTGGGATACCACACTGTTGGTGCACTGATATTTGCTTAGGTAGTAAAAAATATCTAAAATGGTTTATTAATGAATTCAAAATTTTATAAACACGGAAAACATTAAATTTGAACTAATATAGCTAAACTACTAAGGAAAATATGTTTACATATACATCTATTTATACAATAAAATAAATTTAATTTTAATTAATGTTATTCACTGTGTGAGGTATGATAAAAAATATGTGACAAATGTTTAAATTTAAAAAAATTATTACAGTTAAAGAGAGATTGACATTAATCCCCCTTAGAACACTCTCCTACTCCATCACATTGAGCTTAGGATTTTATTATATGAAATTGGTGGAGACACAAACACTACATCCATCATACCTACATAGTAATGTTTTCACAGTTGCCCCATGAGGCAGATAATAACTTGTTTTATAGACAAGGAAAATGAGACTCAGAATTTCTAGGGATCATTCAAAGCTTCATAATCAACAAGTAGAAGAGTCAGAACTTGAAGCCAGAACTTTCCAGCTCCAGGTCCCTAAATTTGCACTAGTACTCAGCCTCCTTTTGCTAGAGTTGGTTTCATATAATCTTTTTTTTTTTTTTTTTTTTTTTTTTTTTTTGTGGGTACCGGGGGGTCGACCTCAGGACCTTGGGTGCCTGCGCGCCCGTGCCTCTGAGCGATATCACCGGTCCCTTTTTCGTATGTGGGATCCGGGAGTCGAACTCGGGCCCTCGCGCTTGCCGGGCAGGCGCTTAAGCCGCTGAGCCATCTCACCGGCCCAATTTCATATAATCTTATATCCCTCTCAGCAACATTTAATCTGCTGCCACTAAGATGAGATAGAACACATAGTGACTAAAGAATTTCCCAAAATTTAAATTTAATTAATGATATTCTAGATACAGAGGATTCCTTCATGTACAAAGAGTGATCAAAAATATAAGGAATGTTTGAAAAACATCCTTGCCACTTTCGGAAGCCATTGTAGAAGTTCTCTATTGTGTTCTTATGAGGTACAATAAAAAAAAAAGGTGAATCCAGCTGCTGAGTACCATCCAGGCTCATAAAACATTACAATTTGTCTTCATTCATATTATTTACTGGGTCTGGCACCACTTCTGGCTCTTCCTCAAAGCCAAAAGGACCATGAAAGGTAAATAGTTTGAATTGATTTATGGGGGTTTATGAGAATATGTCCTTTACTGTAATAATTTTAAAAATTTAAATAATAAATGGATTTTTCTATGAACCCTATTGATAACTAAATGTGCAAGTTGTTTCTTTCATACATGAACAGTTTTATTATTTGTCTTTTCATCCCACTGACCTTGTGAACATTCTTTTACTTTAATTACAGGTCTTTGGTATATAGGAAAGTATTCATTTCTTTCAACAAATGGCCTCCTAGAATGTCAACTTCATCGCCTCTGGCTACCTGTAAACTGCTCTTTGAGAGCAGACATCCCCTCTTCGAAACCCTGGACCTTTTCCCGCCCTTCTTTCCATGTGTCCCCCGCTTGCCTGGCACTGACTCTATCTCTCCCACAAAAGTAGAAATTTCTTTTTACACTGTTTTTAGACATTCTATTAAGCACATTGAAATAGGATTTAAAAACATGGGTATGAAGAAGTAATCATGGTACAACAGTGAAAATATTTCCAAGTGAACATATCTATAGTGACAGGAACATCTTCTGACTGATGTCCTCTTTCTAAAGTTTACCCCACATGTTTCATCTTGTATGACACATGCACGCTTATATTTACCAGAGAAGAAACAAGTGATCAATTGGTTATTTTTCTTTTAAAACATCTGAGTATGGAAACGAGTGTGTGTGTGTGTGTGTGTGTGTGTGTTTGTACAGAGCGAGAGATTGGGATCATCTCTCCCTGCTAGTACAGCTCAATTTATTTACTCACTCAGAGTCTAACTTCCATCAAGTTCTGGGCAAAAGACCTAAGACAGACAGTGATGTGTTCTCCATCTGTAGAATATAAGATACTAAAGTTTTTCTTAAAACCTCAAGAATTTTATATCACAATGTATTTTCTCCTGTTACCATTCAGTCTTTTCTTCCCTCTGGACAGTTGGTACACTTTCCCAAACATAAAAAAATTTACATTTATACTATGACGTGTTTCTGGTACCATTAAAATTTTATTGGCCAGTGAAATAGCTCAGCAGTGTAAGCACCTGCCTGGCAAACGTGAGGTCCTGAGTTTGACTCCCGGAACCCACATACGAAAAAAGGGCCGGTGATATCGCTCAGTGGCACGGGCGCCTGTGGGTGCACGAGGTCTAGAGTTCAACCCCCAGTATCCACCAAAAAAATTTTTTTATTGTATAATTGACTGTCTTTTCAATGTGTGAATGCCTTTAAAAGATGTGCTGCATTTTAAAGTGTAATTATTTGATGTCTTAGAGTTAAATTGTGTTTTTGATTGTTTTGCAACAAATACCTGCTTACTTTTATTAAGATTTAGAAAATAGTAGCAAACTAAAATTTACTGCCAACTGTATGACATAGACATAGCTATATAAGTTCATGGAGGTGTACATTATTTAATTTCTATATGTATAAACTTGATTATATTAAATGATACCTTAACTGTATAGTGCTTATATTATCCAAATACAAGTTAGGAGTGCAGAGTTTGAAAAAATAACGACGAAGGGATACATTATGTGGAACTGGACCCACATGAAGAAACGTGGCAATATCTGTGCTCTGTGTTTGCAGGACTCCTTTGTTCACACAGGTATAATTCTTCAGTGAAATACAGTTTTCCCTCTATTTCATAAAGCTCTCCCTGAAGTTTCTGTTAAATTGTTGGTTTTTACACCTGTTTGATCACTGATTTTGATGGAGTGGAATTTTTCTGAAGGTAGATACGATGAGCATTATGTTCATGCATGGCCAGTCAATGTGTATCCTCTTGTAATGTAAAATTTCAGTACCTTCTGACTAGGTTTCATCACATAAATTAAATACAATGAAAGTAACATAATAAACGTTTCTGGAGTAGCATTTTAGACTCTTTGTGTTTAAATTCTTGCTCTACTCATTACTATATAAACCTGGTTATATTATTTAGACAAAGTATCAATTTATTTATCTATTAAATGGAAACAGCATCATTTATGTGGTTAAGGATTAAACTATATAATCCATTTAAAATATAAGAAACAAGGCTTAAAATACAAAAACACTCCAAAGATGTTTATTGTTACATTTTTGCTTTTGGTGGTATATGGTTCTTATAAGATTAAGTATGGTTAAATGTGCACGTTAAGCAGAGCATATTTAAGAGTTTAGTATCTCAATGCTTCCCACTATTCAGAGTCACCTGATAAATTAAAAATTGACTTCTTAGCATTTTCCTCAAATTTTTATTTGCTAAATTGAACGGAAGCAAACTAAATCACTGAATTTGTATTGGAGAAATTGGACAAAATTCAGTAGGAATTATTTTCTACAGAATTCTTGCCTTAGCTGGTAAAAGGGACAGCACCTCCCTAGCTTGTCCTTATTTATTTTGAGTATTAAACAGGACTAGGATATGCATTTCACTTTAATTTGAACTTTTCCCCCTTGTTTCTACACATATGCCTCTCAGTGGTATTTTTATTTGCCAATATTCTGCACTAGCATTTGGCTGGAATTCATAAAAGATTGTTCTGAAAAGGCTTTCCTATCATGTTAGCTACCAAGAATCTACACTGTGTATAGCTCTGACTCCTGCACCTATTTTTCTCTATTTGCCCTTTATAAAAATTTGCTACCACAACCACCGTCACATTGCCTTGGTGAGATGTGTGTATCACCACTGTACTGGTTTATTTGCTCTTTTTTCTGACCTCTCCCAATCAACTGATCCCGACACTAAAATTCCTTCCCAGGCATTGAGATGTTCATCTGACTTGAAGTTTGATGTTCACCTATCACTTCCCCGAAGGCACTGACAGCCTCGTATTTTCATCTGCCAGTACATCCTTCCTCCTAGCAAACATAAGCGGATTAACATATCCCCAAGAGGCTGATGCCTTTTGTTGCTGAAGCCACTCAATACTTATTACCTGACAGTGTTCTATAGTAGGACTTATTTATTTATTTTCAAGCATTACCTGCTAGGATATTTTCATGAGATACATGTGTCATTTTTGAGGGGGACCACAGGGGGACAACAGCTCCAGGCTTTTTGGGTTGGTTTGCCTGGAGCTGTCAGGGCTTACCTCATGTAATTTGGTGGTGCCCCCTCTCCATTCTTAGACTTCAAATTCCGAGCCAGTTTATTCTGTAAAAAGTAAAGCAAACTATAGGACCTGATAGAGAAACAGCAGGGGACAGTCGCTGGGGACTTTCATAATGTGAAATTTGAGGTCCTGAATGATATAAGGTGGCTGTCTACACAGACTTAAACCTCAGGATAATTGTCCTTCCTCATTTCTTCGTGACAAGAGTCTTGGCCTCAGCAGCGGAGCATGTCACTCTAGCAACTTCTGCCACTTTGTTGTGGTGGCCGGGACTAGATGGTTGACACTGATGAGGTCTAATTTCCCAGTGGACTCCAGGAAGGGTCTGACAGTGTTATGGATCACAGTGGGTGCATACACCAGGTTTTATATCATTTTCTTCCCTGTACAAGGAAGAAACTACAGGCAACAATTTCTTTTTGTATGTATTTGAAAAGGTTCACATGTGTTTTTATTAATCCCTTTTCTTTAACACCAGAAACACTTAGTGTGGCATCTGGTGACAATGGGGCAGCGTAGGCCAAATGGGCTGGATTGGAGAGAATGGCATCACTGGACCATCTTCAGGTGACAAAGGATGTTCATTTGTTTTATCAATTGTCCTTATGAGATAGAAAATATAAGTTGTTGTTACCAATTCAGATGGAAAAAGTGAAGGTTAATGAGATTTTGGTCATATACTGTAGAGCTCTGACAGAGCCTGGACACAATATCACTCTTTTCGCTATTCTGGCATTTATGGACAAAATCATACCTCCCTTAGGGACATTATAGTTCAGTGAAATGAGACTCACATATGGAAATTTTTAAAAATCCAAGACAGTATATGTGTAAGAGAAGACTTGTGCACAAGGCTTAGCAGAGGAGTAAAAGAGAGACGATAAATCATTTGAAGGGAGTTCGTGGAGACAGATGATGGTTCAAACAACCAAATACCCATTTGGAAGTTTCTTTGATTTAAAAGGGAACCATTGGCATTCAACAAACTTCATAAAACTATAATACAACATAAAAATTGCTTTGGTTAAAGACCAATGGAGAAGCTATATTTAACATTATTGTCATAAACTTTGTGAGAGCTTTCCTATAATGATCGAATGTAATTGTTGAAATGGATTGTGAGGCATTATGAAGGATTCTAACAAAAATGAGAATTTACACATCCATTATGACTTTTAAGTCTTATGAATTTTTAAACTACATAGAAATGGGGCAGTCAATTGAAAAGAGATTTCAGGCAATATTATAGATGTTTATATCTTAGGAATTTAATACAAGCAATGGAGAAGCAGATCCAGCAGAGCCCGGAAGAGGCTGAGCTGATAGATACTGCCATTATTTTTATGTTTGAGGTATGTGGTCACCTAGTAAAAAGCACTGAAGTACACTGATTTTAATATTGGGTTATAGAAAAGCAATATTTTAATGACCTTTGAGCCTGATTTGTCTGAGGAAGAAAAGTACAAAGATGGTCATGTGTAGCTCATTTGACACATGGATCTTCAAGAGCCAGATCTCATTCAAATCCTGTAAGGTTCTCTGCAGGTGGTGGAGAATTCTGGTCCTGGCACCTACTATGTGGTTCCATCTAGTTGCTCAATAAGGGTGCTACTAATTTTCAAGATGTTTATTTTTATCAAGAAGAACTTGTGTCAACATCTGGGTCAAGAGCCAGATTGAAACGGAGGACTTGGAAGGCAGGTGGAGCAGCAGAATTTAAGGAAGAGTAATGAAGATTCTAAGAACAAAGAGCAATCCTGGAACTAAAACAAAAATGTGATGTAAGGATCAGTGTAGTCAGTGATATTTAGATTCGTAGCTTCAAATCGGAAGCCTCATTTAAGGACTTTTCAAAATACCTGACCGCAATCCTAAACCAAGTACTTATTTGTTGAGCTTAAGTGCTTCAGATACGCAGCTCACCCTCGTCGTCTGTGTGTTCCACGTCTGCGGATTCAACCTGCACCAGATCAGTAATATTGTAAAAAAAAAAAAAAAAAAAAAAAAAGTGTTCTCGGGCCGGTGAGATGGCTCAGCGGCATAAGTGCCTGCCTGGCAAGCACGAGGGCCCGAGTTCGACTCCTGGAACCCACATACGAAAAAAGGGCCAGTGATATCGCTCAGCGGCACGGGCGCCTGCTGGTGCGCGAGGTCCTGAGTTTGACCCTCGGTACCCACAAAAAAAACAAGTGTCCTTTAGTGAACATACACAGACATTTCTTGGCATTATTCTCTACCATACCATAGAACTACTATTTTTACAGAATTTACATTGTGTTAGGTATTATAAGTTATAAACTTGAGAGATGATTTAAGGCATATCAAAAGACGTCATAGGTTATGTGCAGATATTACAGCACTTTATATAATTATCCAAGGATGTGGGCATCCACTGAGAGTCCTGGAATCAATCTCCCATGGATGCCAAAAATGGCTGTCTATAATTCCTTCAGTAACAATGAGGCTACTCCAAATGCAATTCATTGTCCTCCCCTCTCAGTGCAAACTGGTGAATTTCCTTGTCATCCAGTATCAAATGCTTTAAGATATCCGGGCTTTCTGTTTCCCCTACATTTGGAGACAGTTTAAAGTCAGTTTTATCTCTAAGTATTTCCTCATCTAAGCCTTCTTTCCCATTCCAGTATTCACCTCTTTTGAGATCCTCGTTACCCTTCCTGATGAAACAATTGTCATCTGCTCCCTGAGCTCTATGCTGCAGGACGTATCCTGCGAGCCATTTTCAAATGAACCAATATAATTTACCTGCCCAACACAGTGGGTTCATTTTATGTGCCTCAAAAAACAAACAAAACAAAGCAACAAAAAACTAATATTTTTTTTTTTTACCGAAGACAGCAGAATTGAAATCTTTTATGCTTGAATTTAAAAACCCCCAAAGTCAAGCCAAAATACTGTTCCAGTTCCATTTTCTACTATATTATTTCATGCACCTTAAGGACGAACCACAGTAAAGTGTTCTCTCTGACCTTTCCTTGGCCCTTGTTCTGATTCTGTTGCCTCACTCCAGAATATCCATAGCCCTAACCTTTACATAGGCCAATAAAACATGTAAATTAATGGGCTGACTATTGAAAGTAACTGGGAAGCAGGAGTGTTACTTTTGATATGGAATATATTTTAATGATTAACAGTTCAAGTCTTGCTTCTGCTACTTCCCATCTGTGTGCCTGGAACAAGCTAGACTACTACATTGTGCTTATTTATATTATAAATCCTTAAAATGGATAAAAGGAGAGTAGTTTCTTCATAGAAAGCTGTGTGGAATCAACTAGTCAATGTGTGTATTCATTTAGAACCAACAATGCAGAATAAGTAATGCGTTAGTAAAATTATTATTGTAAAGTTGATTCAGTTCCCAAATTTCCTTTGGGATATGTCATGTACACCCACTTATCCTTTTTCCAACACCATGCTTTTCCTCACAGATGTAAATGAAGATATGAAGCTGGGATTAAAATGACAGATAGGGGCCGGTGAGATGGCTCAGCGGCGTAAGCGCCTGCCTTGCAAGTGCGAAGGCCCGAGTTCGACTCCCGGATCCCACATACGAAAAAGGGGCCGGTGATATCGCTCAGCGGCACGGGTGCCTGTTGGCGCGCGAGGTCCTGAGGTCGTCCCCCCGGTACCCACAAAAAAATAAAATAAAATAAAATAAAATAAAATAAAATGACAGATAGTATAATCACTTTTATTGTCATGATTTTTTTTGTTTGCTTGTTTTTTGTTTTCGGAGGCAGGGTCACACTGTGTAGTTCAGGCTGGCCTTGAATTCAATATGTAGCCCAGGATGGCCTTGAACTCATGGCGATCCTCCTGCCTCAGCCTCCCTAAGTGCTGGGATTACAGGCATGAGCCACCATGCCCTGTGTATTGTCATAATTTTTAACTATATTTTTGGAAACTATTTCATGAGCTCTAGTTCTCCCAGCCTTTATTCAGAATTTGGAATGTCGGTAAGTGATAAGATTTGATTTATATTAGTTGGTTCATTCATTCATTTGATTATTCAGTGAACATGTACTGCATACTATGGTAGCTTCCAATTGTTTGTGTAGATGGTTGCCAAGACATAGTTGCTTGGCTTACAAATGTGTTAGATAGCAATGCTGGAAGTCAGGAGTCTGAAATGGGTCTCACAAGGCTAAAATCAAGGTAGCAACATGGCTGCATTATGTACTGGAGGTTCTGAAAAGGAATACATTTCTCTGCCTTTTCTAACATCTACTGGCTACCCACGTCCTTCTGTTGGCATGGTACCCAAGCCAGCAATGGCTGGTGGATTTTTTTGTACCACACGGCTCTGTCAATTATTAGTTGCCCCCTTATATATTAAAAGAGCACTTCTAACTAGATGAAATCCACCCAAATAATGAAGGATAATTTGCCAATATTAAGGTCAGCTGATTAGTAAACTTAATTTCATTTTGAACCTTAATTCTCCTTTTCTGTACAGCAAAACATTTTTAGAGGTTATGAGGATTATAATATCAATATTTTTGAGTAGCCATTACTCTATTTATCTCACATAATTACCAGAAATTCTTCTTTTTTAATGAGTGAAAAACTGGAGGAGACAAGATAAAGGTGAAATTATGTTCTAAACTGGAGAAAAAAATGCGAAAAATGATGGAAATCATTATTTACAGGGTCTTTTCACTTTGATGATTACAATCTTCAGTTCCTTTGTTTTACATGGCTTCATACACCTCTGCTCTACACTTAAGGTTATGTACACACAGAAAATAAATATAGATTTACAGTTATTTTGTATCCAATGTATGCCTTGTTTGTTAGCATAGAAAAAGAGAAAATGTTGTGATATGAGGGAGGAAAGGCCAGGAATTAGAGAAATATATAAGAACTAAATGGTAAAGAACCAAAATTGATATTAATCAAAAGCTACAATGTAACTTATATACAGAATATAATACTTTTGGATTTCAATTTCTTCCTTTTTAATAGATAGGTTATAAGAACACAATAGAAACTTGTAAGGGATTTTTGTGTCCACATATTAGATTTCTGTCTTCCTTTCTTTTCCTTCCCAGATACACCTGAATGCTTCAGTTTCCACAGCACACCTTATTAAAAATTTCTTTAGAAAAAGCACAGCATATTCAGAAACCTTCAGACACATCTGCTGCCTATGAAATGAGGATGTGAGTATTTGTGTCTCTTCTCTTTGGAACACGAGGATGGATAGCAAAAATCGCTTGTAAAATACTTCAGACATCTTGGAAAAGGAGCCCATCGAAATGGAAATTATGATCATCGGAAGAGTTGTAACCGCCTTCCAACTGTCATTGTTACAGTGGAAAATGGTGACTCATTCTACTTTCCTTCTCCTTTGTCCCAGCGGATGGAAATCAGCCTATTAGTTCCTCAGTGTAACTGACAGTGTCTCCTTTAAAAAACCCATCCTCAATTCACATTTCCACTGAAATTTTAATCCAATAAATTATATTTTCTCCTCTCTGTTGCCAATTCAAAGTCATTCTTTGATGACTGTGCTTACTGACTTCTAGTTCTCCTTCAGGAAGTAGAATTACTTTGAGAAAACACAGATGAGCCCCGGAACTCCATAGACATTCCACTTCTGCATCTTTAAGAAATAAATGCGCAAGGATTGGGATCCAGGGACCCATGGAACTTAGACACTGAAGCTTGAGTTCACATGGGGGCTGGATAGAGAGGAGAAGTGGCTTGGACTTGGGGTATGTCCATTCATCTCAGAACTCTTATCGTTTATTTGCATAGATTGCAAATGTCAAGTGTCATGGCTGTGTGAATAAGGAATACTAAGCTCCTTGTTAAAATTAGGCATTGTCACTAAGGAATGCCATGCATGTGTCCCGATGCTGTGCATTCAGGGACAGCTTGACAGCGAGAGGTTGCCTAAGAAAGTCTTATAGGGCTGGGGTGAAAAGAGCAGAGAAAGACATGTGCAGGCCTGAGGTCTAGGAAACACAGAGGGACACTGACATTTCCCTGTGTAAACTACCAAGTTAGATACTGATGACCAACTTGGATTCCTCAGTAATAACAAGTGGGATTATATTATCTGCCTCACTGCATTGGTATGAGAACGAGAAGATGGGTATATATAAATTATTTATAATAGTAACTGAAAATGAACATAAGAGATGTTCAGTAAACATCAGTAAACATCATATTATATTTTTCACTGTGCTCATGGTTACTGCTAGCCTGGAATCTCAGAAGGCAAAATTGAAAAGATCATACTGCTGTGATAATTCCTTTCTAGCCATTATCTTGAAGCAGGAAATACAGGGTGTAATATGAAGGAACCAAGATGAAGTTCATGAGATTTTAACTCAAAAAAAAAAAAAAAAAGAAAGAAAAGAAAAATAGAAACTTCTATCAGATAAAAATGACCAAGTTTATTGGAATTGGCAAGATTTTTTTTGTCATCAATGGAATTGTGGTATTAGAAAGTTATTTCTATTTTTATAAAGCTGAGTTTTATAACCTGTGAAATTCGTATTTCTTTCATACATCTCTTTAACATTATTTTTGCCAAAGTAATATTGTTATGGCTTGTGTCTAAATGTCCCTCCAAAACCTCATGCGGCTATAGGGGGCTTTTTCCGAGGTGGCTGGCTCTAGCGTGTGTGACGGTGGGATTAAGGGTGTGTGATAACTAAATCAATCTTCTGATTGTTTGGCATAGCTCTGGTTGTGAGTGCTACCTGCCCTTAGGGTGGAAGGTGGGCAGCCTAGATAGAATATAAAAGGGAGAGAAAGAAGTGGCTATAACCGCTTGTAGCTTGATGCCTTCTGCCTTTTGTTTTCTGTCGGCCATGAATTGTTTCTCCTCTGCGTTGCCCCTCTGCCAGGCCACCCTGCCTTGGAGCCAGCCAATGTGGACTGAAACCTCTGTGAATTGTGAGCAGAAATAAACCTTTCCTCCTTTAACTTTGGATGTTGGGTATTTTGTCTCAATAATGAGAAAAAGAAACTAAGACAAATATTTAGTTATTATTTGTTGTTATAATTACCAAAATGTTATTATTAAATATTCCAAATTTTATATTTCAGTTTCTTGAGAAACAGGTCTCTACCTCAATATCTTGGCACTGCGACCTGTGTTAATCCAGGAAAGAAAGGAGGAGACAGAAATAGAGAAAAGAAATAATGGGAGGGAGGGGAAAAACCTACTAGCTAACAGTGTATACCAATGTTGTATTATCTTACTTGTGAATATCTGCCATGTATTATAATACCAAAATATTAATTATGCTCAGAATTGGATATGATTTGAAGCAATTGCTTTTCAACTGAGAAACTGAAGTGACTTTGTCAAGCCTTCCCAGTTAGTAAAGAATAGGGCCGGAACATCAACTCTTGCCTGTTTGAGGCAAAATACCATGCTGTAAATATGAGGTAATACTAAATACAATGTCCTCCACCAATTTTATCAATCATTATTGGTAAACCTCCCCCCTTTCACTTAAGAGGACGAGGGAAATAACTCTGCAGCCATTTATTTGAGTAGGAGTTCTTATGAACTAACCAACATTTTGGATAGGTTATAGGAAGTTTTACCTTCCTCATTACCTCTGGTCACTTTAATTAAGAAAAACATTTCCCTTTCAAACAAAGTTGTCTTTGCCATGGTTTGTATTGTTTATAATTTATATATGAAATTTTCCCTTTCATGGTTATGAAGACATTCTCCACTTGATTTAACAATTCATAGTTTTACCCTTGAAGTTTAGATTTTGCATTCATCAAGGTTTCTTCATGCAATGGAAAAGAAAGTTATTTTCTTTACACAGTAAGTCAATTTTTAAAGCCTTTTTAAGAAATAATCCATCTGTTACATACTGATTTTTAGTAATACCTGTACACTAATTAACAATACTTGTTTTCTATACTCCTTCCTTTATTATCTTGATCTATTTGCAAATTTTTTCCATAATATGGTTTTAATTGTAATTTTTCTTGTGTAATTTTTGAAATTTCCTTTGCAGGTCCTGTTATGTTTTTCAAGATCTTTGTTGAATAATGGTGGTGGTATCAGATTTCACTTATGAAATATTCCCATAGCATTTTCTTACGCTATCCCTAATCCCATTTTTTAATGAATGTCAGCCCAGACTGAAAGAAAGTTATGTATGAAGTGGAGCTATTTATTCTTGAAGGTTCTATAAATATAAAAGCATGGTTTCTAGTATCTTTTGAGTAAAGTAATATTTTTCTTACCTTTTCAATTAAAAATTTCAATATTTTCCCTTCAGCTCTATTCTTCTCATACAACAGAGACCAATATAACCTATCATTGCACAAAATGCTAAATAATATTTTAAAAATTTGTTCAAGAGTGGGAACTTGCACCCACCTCAGATAGCCCTCTGTAGAGCAGTGTCATGTATCTTGTCTCCAAGAATTCAAGGACCGACACACAGGGGAACCATCTTAATTACTGACACTTATCTGAATGTTTCCCAGTATACTTCTTCTTAAGGTTTCCTCATCTCTCATTTGGTTGAGTGTCTTTTTTTCTTTTTTTTTTTTTTTTTTTTTTTTTTGCATGTTTCCTTTTTTGTTCATTTTTTTACTCCTTTACTTTAAAAAATCTTAGGAGAAGTTGTAGAAACCTCCCATATACCTTTCAAGACTCACCAATTCTCTAGGGCCAGCAGACCAAAAGTATCTCTCAGAGTCTGAAGCCTTCTTTCTGGAACTGAGAAAGACCATTCGGTCCAGCAAGAAAAACCAAGGAATTAACACTCTCACCAACCACCTTCGTTGGTCTAAAAACAACCTACACTACCTTCACCAACTTTTGAATTGGATAATTTTACAGCTACTTTCCTAAGTTAACCAGCAGAATGAAGTCCTGATCACCTTCTGAGTTTTCTAGCTCGTCTTTCTTGTACATGACTTTCTACTCTGGCACTTCCCAAATACACTATGTACTCCACTCCTTGTTTCAGGGTGCACTTCTGAAGAAAGTCAACCTAAGACAAAGATCAGCTTCCTCCTTCTGATCATCCAAGCCCAGCACACCCTTTAGGGTCGAAGCAGAGCACCCTGTGCCTTTTATGCCTTTCTATCATCATTTAAAACACTTTGGTATCTTCTTTCTGATTCTCTAAAGTACAGCTTTCTTGTACTGCACAATTTATATGTCATAATAATAATACTGATTATAATTGAATACTGCTATATGCTTTACCAGGATTTTTTATATTTTAGTTCTTGCACATGTTTTCAGGTAGAAAAAAAAATAGCAATATCAAAGATAATAAGTAATTCTCATATATAACTTTGTTTTGGGTGCTGAGATAATTTTTTATCTTGTTTGCTCATATAATATTTAGTGACATAGATATTTCCTTCTTCCTTAAAAGTTCTATCTTCCTCACACCAAAATACAAGCTCCATTCCTTCAGCCTCAGAAATGTTGCTTTAAGCCATTTGAATAGCTAATAATTGCATGTAGTGGAAAATAAGAAATCAGACAATTCAGAAAATAATTACTGACATTATAGAGTAAGAGACAAATAACAGAAGCACCATAGAGTTCTTAACGTGGCAAACAACTGAGGTTTTAGGTGGTTAAAGTTGGAAAAATACCTAATGTACTTTATATATGTTACTACATTTCTCATCAGCAGACGTGAAACCGGAAATGAATATCTATGTCTCAGGCAGGACACATGCTTTTAAAATTACTTGTGGGCAGAGGTAGTGGAGGGAAATAGGAACCTAAAATAATATATCACATGAGATGGTCTTAGAGAAAGTACAGATTAAATAATGTAACTACAAATGTTTCTTTTATTAAGAAAGGAAAGAAATGGAATGCAAGGAGTAAAATAAATTATATTTGAAGGTAGAATTCTTGAAATCATTAAGTCTGGGTTAGAATTACATTTCTCTGCACATTAATCTTTTCTCATCAAGTAAATCTGGTGGGGAATATTTCAGGATTGTGATTCATATGTGAGGATAGTATTGATGCTACTAAAATACCCTTCAACATGGAGTAATACAGCAGTGTGTTGGATATTAAAAACCTAGAAGCAAGATACTCTAAATCCAATTTCCAATAACCAGTCCCCTGAGATGTTCAATCCTGCCATTGAACCAGTTGAAAAAAAAAGTGAAGGATGTCAACAGCAGTAAATTGAGATGCATTAACTGTAAAATTGTGCTGGTGCACATAATGATAGTCATAGGACTAATAACACTTTGCAATTAAATAGCACTTATCTTCATAGCAGTTCAAAGTGCTTCCCAATACCATATTGAACAATGTTGTGATATGAAGAGGGAAAGAGCTCCCATAAAACACAAGAGAAAAAAAGGTGTTTTATGCCACTAGAATATGGCTTCTTATCAAAAATGACAACCATTGCCACAGTGATTGGACTCACGACCCATCTAGCAAAGATTTCTGCCTCTGATAGAGACAGGAGCCGGTACAACATAAAGCAACGTGGTGGGCCCTTGTTATCTTAGCTTCAAGCAATCTATTCCTCATTTGGCGCTAACTGTATACACTTCTGTAACTGCCTTTGTCTCTTCATTTTTAAGTTAAAGATTGAACACACTGCAGGTGTATGTGTGCGGGTACACGTTTCAATTGAAGAATTCCTTGTATGATGTTTTAAACTAGATTATCCTTACTCTTTTCTTGCTGTTTTGAACTGGATTATCATTTTCAGACACTTAGGTATACAGATAAATGTTATTCACTAAGCTTTCTATGTTACAAAATAATGTTGTCATTTAACTGGAACTCTTGACAAAACACTACAGATCTGTCTTGCTAACCTCACTGAGGTGTTTTATTAAACACTGTTTTAAATGAAAACATTTGAAAAGTACAGAACATTAGACAAATGAGAGTTATTGCTGTCAACCTAATTTTTTTTTTGTCACATATTATGGATCCATCATCCGTGAATTTATTGCATAGTTGGGATAATAACTGAAGGATAATGGCACTAAAAAAGACAATATATTTCTTTCTTTTCTTTTTTTTTTTTTTTTGTTTGTTTCTTTGTTTTTTGAGACAGAATTTCGCTATGGAGGCCAGGCTGTCCTTGAACTCACGGTGTAGCCCAGGCTGCCTTCAAACTCACAGTGATCCTCCTGCCTCACCCTCCCAAGTGAGAAAATACATTTCTACAATGAAAGCTCTCTATGAATTGTCCCATCCCTGACATATTCTTATTTCATCTGAATATGGATGATTTGTGGAAATATCTCTCTTACTTTTCTCTCACTGTATAACTTCACAGCACCAAGGTGAGGCTTCCATGATTGCTGATGGAGGTGAAGAGCGGTTAACTCTGGTGGAAGATAATTTGATTCACCAATGTCTTGTAATTTAAATCTCAAATCTTAGTAGCAAAGAGGAGGAAGAGAAAAGAGTAATCATACTCTAATTCACATTCTATGTGCATTAGTCCATGCTTACTAGAGTAATAGCTTTAATGAGAGATATACAAATATTTAAGAATTTACAAGATTGGCTTACAGTGGCCATCCACAGAGTCAGGTGTTTTAAAGGGCAAAAGGGCTGTCTGTGCACTGAAGATCCAAAGGGTCCAGTGGAAGACCTGGAGCTCACAGTAGTGTCCCATATCGGCAGGCCAAAGGGTCTGTGCTGGAAGCCAGGAGATGACATCCAAGGTGAAGGTGAAGACTGGAGCTCCCCCGAAGAATCAGAAGCGAGCCTTCCTTTTATGCATCCCTTTTATTCCATTCAGGCAGCAAGCCTATTGGTTGCTGTTACTCACTCACACCCAGGGTGGGTCTTCTATCTTTAGTAAATTCCTTCAGCCACACCCAGAGCTGTGCTGATCCAATTCAGCTGGGTCTGTCTCACTGAGGTTGAAGCAGTCAGTTAACTACCATACTATGTATCTTTTGTCCATCTTTGGTTTCATTCTAATGTGGTGTGAGAGCCCATTTCACAGGACTTGACATGTCTTTGGACATATTGGGATTTTTGTTGTTGTCATGAGCATAGTCTATTTTGAAGAAAAGAAAAGAATTTCCCAGAGTGGTAAATTCTATGGGAGTGGGGAGTGGATCAGTGGTTGCCCAGATTTAGAGAGAAGGGATTGGGAGATGATGGCTAGTGGGTAGATTGTTTTGATTTGGGATAACAAAAACTAACTAAATTTGTGGTTATAGTCACACAATTTTGTTAATGTGTTGGAATCTATTGAATCTTGCATTTTAAACTTGTGGATTATGTGGTATGCGAGTTTTTAGTTCAATAAAGTTGTTTGACTTTTAAAAAAATCACACCTTAATAATTCTGGTATCTACTCTGTGTTTATCTCTATCAACCTGTGAGATCCCAACCAGTCCTTCACATTTCTAACTTCTTCACCTGTTGCAGAAAATAAAAGTAATAATATCATAACAGGTTGGTATCATAATCAAAGTAAAAATTTGTAGAGTGGTTGGTTGGTAACAAATGGTTCTGGTTAAACAGATGATTGTCCTTTTGAGTTTCTGATATTTTGCTAACCAACACTTGTGTAGATGTGCTGTGTTGAAACAAACAAACAAAAAGAACTAACTGATTTAACTATCCCTAAGTCTGTATAGATAAGGCTAGAGGTAAGTGAAAAATTTCAAAAGGAAACTTAGAAAACATATTAGAATAAATACGGTGTTTTAAACCATCATATCCTGGTTATCTGCCTGGATCTGCACAAGGCAAATATTTCCTACATAAGAAAGTACAGGTGGAAAGTTTTGTGAAAGTAATTTGGAATTCATAAGGGGCTCATCTATATGTTATTCTTTTCATAGTGTTTATAAACCAGCAGACACCTTTAACAAACAGCCTATTTGAATTTTCATGCTTGAAAAATGTCCATCCACAGAAACATTTATCCATTAAGTTTATTTCACCGGCATTATTTGAGCAACTATTGAATTTTATGAATTTGAGTACCTCAGATTTACTGTTTATTTGTGTGCAAACCAACTCCTGCCAATTCATTGATGGGCTATCCGATGTTCTGCCGCTTTCATTGTATTCTTCAGAAACATGATTCCTGGACAGAATGCTGTGTAAGAAAAAAATACTGCTGTCATTTCTTTCTTTGCATGCTCTGAATGTGAGAGGGTTAAAAAAATGATTGTGATGCTAACTTGAAACAACTCAACAAGGTAACTTTGAGATGCTTTAGTTTAGTGGAGACTTTAAAAGCTTTGAAAATGCTCTTAAAGTTATATGGATTTTTTTTTATAGTCAGTCAAAAATTATATTTTAAAACTCTACAGTTCAAGGGGGAAAGCAATTATCAAAATGCAATAAACTTCTAAGTAAAGTACAAATTGCTTCTGTGGCCTTAACTGTCAAAATAGAGAGCTTCTGGTAATGTGTTTCATGAGTTAATCAGCGGGATTCTTCCCCCATATTCTGACACCCAGGGGAGGGGGAGAGGTCAGAACAGAACTTTAAGAAGATGCTCACAGAAGAGCCAGACTTGAGAAAATTGTGAGAAGTTAACATTTGCCTTTTTTTTCCTTGTCCTTTTTCTGACAGTTTTTTCTCTTGGTTACTTCTCTCCTAACACCAAGCCTCACTCACACTCTGGGATCAGGTAGTAAGCAGAAACCGTACCTGTCTTCCTGCTGGGAGATGAGGATCTGGGTGTCTTGCTCCTCATAAAAGCGTAATAAATATCTGTCGGTTAATTGCTTATTTTAGTTTATTTCATTTTTATTCTGTATCATACGATAGAACATTTAGGACCCTGGAAGCATAGAACTGGGGTTTTAGAATGGATTTTAGCTGTTATCTAATCCAACTTCAGACAAGCGAAGTAGTCCTTTCTGCAAAATCCTGGGCTGCTTGTCATTTGTCTTTGCTTTGAATCCTTTCAGTGTGGCAGGAGAAACTACTTCTCAGGCAACCTATTCCATTGTCACATGGCCTTATGTTTAAAATCTTCCTCTCTTTAAATTCCACCCATGTTTCTTGATCTGCTAGTTGGTGCAAAGCAGAATAAGGAATTCCAAAGATGGAGGCAAAATAGTAAATAATCTTTAGAATCTGTCATTAGTTGGGTCTAGGTTTTATGGCTTATTAATACACCATGCACATATTGTTTGGGCAAATTTCTAACTTCTCACAGCAATTTTATGTTGTGGTTGCTTTATATGTAAGTTGGTGGCAGAATACCTAGCTCATGGGCTTACAGATCCTTGAGAAGTTTACATGCGATAGACGGAAAAACACCTCAGAGATTATAAAGAGGACATTCTCTTCCACTTCCACAGTTCTACTGTTGATTCCCAAAATAGTCATTTTGCTTTAATAATTTTGTTATAAAACTTTGTACTATGTTTGCCTAAGCCAAAGTATCAATCTCTTGATACTTGTCACAGGGCCTGTAATAGCGTAAAGGTCCATGTGCTTTAAGAATTCCCCAAAAGAAAAATGTTCTTGAAAGAGAAAAAGCAAACAAACAAACAAAAAAAATCCACTATCAACGGCCAAAACAAAGTTAAAAAAAAAGGTAAAACATTGGGAAAATAGTTCTTTTAAAGTCAGAATGTCTTCCAGACCTTTGTTCTGAGTATTGTACGTAAGGAGGAGGAAGATCCGTAGAAGATGCTGAGAAAGGGTTTACAGTGAGCTGAGCAGATAACAATGATAATTTTTGCATCCGACCATTTTACAGCCTTTGTTCTAAGTAATCAACTTTATGAATATTTCCAAGTTCTCAGAGCTCACCGCCCACTTACACTGTCCTCTGTTCACCATGCCCAAACCTTCTCTTGTTTATTCCCCCACTTGCTTGTTTTGTGAAGGCCCTGTTTCTGGGATATAAGTTTGTCAAGAATCTATGAACCTTTGAACTAAGTATTTTACCATCAATTCATAGACCTTCTTCCCTGATTATGCCATCCACTTTAGCTCTCTGCTTTCAAATATGTCCCCTTTTTATATATCAGTTTATTTTATGCTGGGTAAAATATGAGATGTAATCACAAAATAGAGTGAATGTTTAAATTAAAAAAAATTACATTAAAAGACACATTACCATTAATTTTGCTCAAAATGCTCCTCTTCACTCAAACACATTCAGTTTGAGGCTATTATGGCTTGTATCTAGATGTCCCCCTAAGAGCCTCATGCACTTATAGGTGGGTCTTTTCAGAGCTGACTGGATCTAGGGTGTGTGACACTGGGATTAAGGGCGTGTGGTACTAAATTAGTCCATTGATTGAAATTAACATAGTTCTGGGTGTGGCTGAAGGGATTTGCTGAAGACAGAAGCCCTAACATAGGTGTGGGCGGCACCACCGAAAAGGCTTGTAGCCTGGATGGGATAAAAGGGAAAGACAGGCTCACTGCTTGCCTGCCACACCATAAACTGTTTCTCCTCTGCTATCCCACCTTGCTTTGGAACCTGCTGACTATGGACTGCAACCTCTGCAAACTGTGACCTAAAATAAACTTTTCTTCTTTTAAATTGGGAATGTCTGGTATTCTGTCTCAGCAATGAGACAGTAGCCAAGACAAAGACATACCTGGGAATGATTATCCCATCCTTCTTGCCACTTCCTTTCTTTTTTTTTTTTTTGTGGGTACCGGGGTTCGACCTCAGGACCTCACGCGCCAGCAGGCGCCCGTGCCGCTGAGTGATATCACTGGCCCCTTTTTTCGTACGTGGGTTCCGGGAGTTGAACTCGGGCCCTCATGCTTGCTGGGCAGGCGTTTAAGCCGCTGAGCCATCTCACCAGCCCCTCTTGCCACTTTCTGAAGCAGATTTGAAAGTCTTCCTTCATGTCTTTACAAGATAAGATCAAAATCATAGTGAATGCTGCTGCCAGTGCCATCCATTGAAAAGACAGTCTTATAAAAACATTACAGTTGTCCTTTTACCCTTTATTCACCAGATCTGGCACAGTGCAACTTTGGGCTCTTTCCCCAAGTCAAAATGACCATGTTTGGCAAATGTTTTGGATGGATTCAGGACTTCAAATTAGCTATGATGACACATGTAAAGAAACTTATGAAAGAGTATTTTCAGAACTGCTTCAGAGTGTAGAAAGAGGGATGGGTAGATGTGCTCTATGCAAGGGAGAGTATTTCTTTCAGTGTAATAAATTTTTTAAATTTAAACCCACACCATACATTATCTTTATCATGATAATCTAATCTAGACATCAATCCTCAGGCACATAAACCTTTCAGAAAAAAATACTTTACCCTTTCACTTTGTCCTTATTCTACAAGGCTTTCATTTAGCCCAGCCTAACAATGTGACACTAGGGCAACTCCATTCTACTCCCAGAGAGAGAAGGACAAATGACTACCACATTTAGCAGAGATTATTAACTAACTGAGTAATGATTCAGATTCATATTTCACTCCATGGGTTCCAATCACCCTAATATACTACTTCTCCAGGTGAGAAATAGGATTTAGTTCAACATACAACTCCATCGTAATTAACATGGGCAAATCTACAGTAGAGTTTCTCAACCTGATTATGCACAAAACATTCCAGGATGCTTTGAAATGTGCAATTCCCAAGCCATCTTCTCATACCGTGTGATTCTCTAGGGAAAAGTAAGACATGTCCAAAAATCCATCTTGATTCATACCCACGTTTGGAAAACACTGATTTAATCAGTTGGAAGTATTTTTTTCTTCATCTGTAACAAGAAGAACGGAGTCAAGGAACTTTGCATAATTTAACCTGTGTCTTCATTTAAAAAATACAGTCTTTCATATCACTGGACTATGAATTCAGATTCAATGTGTTCCGCAATCTCAGTGAGGTCACTGAACCAAGATCTTCACTTAACATTGAAATCACAGAAACTTCTAAAAAAGGACAATTCAGAAATCTATTTCAAATCCTCTGGTGGTTGTACCAGTTGATTTTAGTAACAGAGAGTTTGAAGACTTCAGTTAAATGTTCTTTAAACTTTAAATATTTCTCTCTGAAGTTATCAGGTATTTTTCTAACTTTCAAATTGCAAACTACCTAAAGGCAGACTGTATCTATTATTTCTTTGCATTTTTACTGGTACAAAATAATAACAGTGATCAACATTTAATAAATGCTTATTAATGAGAATGAGGATGGGATGATAGAAAGTTGATAGCATCTTGTTGGCAGAGGATAATTTTAAAATATAAATAATACTAAAATATAAATATTAATTTTAATTTTAAATGTAAATAATAATAAAATAAATAATATTTTTATTTTAAAATATAAATAAATATAAATAAGGTAAGTCTAATAAGTCAAGTGTGATTAATCTGTCCTCAGAAATAATAAGTTTTGCCTGAAAACAAACAGCGAGTTTTATTCTCCTTTGTTTTTCTCATAGTGCCAAAGAGTGGACTTTTCTATATTGACTATTAAATATTTTCTGAATTGATTGTCATTGAAAGAAAAAGTCAGAAAGAGTATAAAGAAGAAAACCCATCATGCTAAGTGTATTTTTATTATTGAGGGTATTTTGCATTATTTTGGGTAGGTTCTTTTCAAAAATAAATCAGCATTCAGTCTCAAATTTCTGTCAGACAGTGAAAGAGCTTTGAAAAAGCTAAACTTTTGTTTATATCTGAAGATTAAATAGAGACTGTGTTAGAAGTGCTAGAATATTCAGTGGAGGAACCATGATAGATCAGTAGTCAAAGAGAACTTCAGAAACTACGCAATGATTAAAAAAAAAGATAAATAAATATTCAGCCTTATCTTCTGATACGAAGTCTCTTGAAGCTTAACTTTTAAATATGTATGACTAAAGCCTCACTGCTTTATCCTCAAACCACAGGAAGCGAAGATCTTTCACAAGGGGCTGGTAAACCAGAAGGCTAAAAATGAACAGGAAGCAAAGATGCATTGGTGTACGTGTGTGGGTATGTGAATGCTCTGGCAGGGAGGTGATGAAGTATACTACATTTAAAAGTATGCTGACTTTGTCAGAAAAATATCCACATTCTCTTTTTGAAATTAACAGATGTGATGGATATGCTAACTATCCTGATTTAATCATTGTGCATTTATCAAAATACCACACTGGGACACATAAACATGTACAATGATTGTGCATCAATTTAAAATTTTAAAAAATTTCATTCTTCTTTGTAGTCCAGATATATACAATTCAGTGTCAAAATCTTGTTAATCTTCTAGCAGACAAATGAAGACAAAAATTAAATTCTGAACATGTCTGAGTATCTAGGTAATTAGAATTGTTTAGGGAAAAGTGGAAAAACTAGAAGTTTTCAGGGCTTTATTTCATTCTTTTTGGGATGTTACATATGTAACTGAAAATCAGACAGCTGAGCTAACTAAAGAAGAAAGGGTTAAAAATTATTCCAACATACGTGTCATCATATTCAGGGGCAATTTTAACTTTCTAAAGTGAACAACTTAAGGAGCAGTTTAAGTGCCAAAATTATATTTTTCCCTTTTACAAAGTCTCTAAGCTGTAAAATTGAACATTTCTATGAAAATCACATTTCTCAGCATAGTGATGCAGTTGCGAAGGACAGGGCAGTTGAGTGCACTGGAAAAGTTAATGTGCTCTACCGACACTGCACCTAGAGGCCAAGCAGATCAAACATTTTTACCCCCAAATTTAGCCCCTTCTTTCTATGTACCTTAGGGAGATCTTCTACTGTAAGGAAATTTTAGAATGCACAAGTGGACACCCATATCTTAATATTAGCTAGCATGCATTTTGATAAGGGATGACTTTGCCCCTCCTCAACTCCTTTTCTTTACTGAGGCATGATTGGCATACATACTGACTGCATACAGCTTAATGAGTTTAGTAGGTACCTATGGAACATTTACCGCCATTGACACCATAAACTTATTTGTGATCTTTACTGTTTCTACCTCTCCCCATTTATTGTTGTTATTATATTGCTTGTTCATGCGGTTAAAAACAACAACCATAAGATCTATTTTCTTAGTAAATTTAAAGTCTGCAATACAGTATTATCAACTATAGATACTGTATTTTAACTATATAAACTATGCCATGTAGTAAGTCTTCAGAACTTATCTTGCATAACTAAAGCTTTGTACCCATTGACCTCACATCCTCATTGCCACCTCCCTCAAGCCCCTAGGAACCATCTTTCTCTTCTCTGATTCTACAAATTTGACTATTTTTCAATCCACATATGAGATCATACAGTATTTATCTTTCTGATTCTGGCTATTTGACTTAACATAATCCTCTTCAGCTGTATCCGTATTAACACAAATGGCAGATTTTCTCATTTTTGTGAACATATATATATATCTATATATATATATATAGATAGATAGATAGATAGATAGATAGATAGATAGATAGATAGATATAATTTCTGTGTGTGTGGATATATATATGCATGCATGCTATGGTTTACAAGAATCCTACTTCTAGGTATACTGAACATATGAAAGAATCAGAATCAGAATCTCAGTGAGGGTTCCTGTGTCCATTACAGCATTATTCAAAATAGCCAAGCTGTGGAAACAATCTGTGCTTCTTAATAGAGACCAAAAACTCCCTCACAGAGGAGATGAGAGCTCTGAGTATGTGGGTAGAAAATAAGCAGCAGTTACACTTTGAGAAATTTATCTGAATCAGTTCATTTGAACTAAAGGTGTAGTCTTTCTAACTTCTCATTTAGTGTTCACTGTCCCCCTTTTTAATACCTGAAGTAGAAGCTGAACGCCGCTCCATTTCTTTTATCTTCATTTAAGGTCAACCATTCTAGCGTTCCAATTCACGGTAGAAAACAGTTATCGTATGACTGCTGAGTACTGACTGTCACGTGAAGAAACAGGGATATTTGCCCCTTAGTTGTGTGCACCGCAATCTGATGCACACACAGCTGCTGGGGTGATGCTAGGGCAACTCCGTGTGCCCACTGTGGCACGCGTGCCGTAGGTTCATCACCACTGTTCTATGCTATTTAGGATGCTAAATTCCTGACTTCCTTGTCTTGCTCAAAAACCCAATTAATATTAATAGCTTGTTTGCTTTGATTATAACAGTTATATCTACATTTTCATGCTAATCATTGTGTAGAAGTGGATTTTGTTTCCTTGGCTAAAGAATATAAATGTCAGTGTAAGGGATACTATTTTTTATTTTAATTTCTCATAAGGCCTAGCAAGTAAAATAGGATTTTTTTAAAGGTTTTATGGTATTTTGCTCAGTTACAACATCATTTTTTTTAATTCTATGTTAATCAGTTGGAATAAGAAAACCATAGATGATTCTACTTTTTATAATGGGAGACCAAGTTCTAATACATAACATGCAAATTAGAGTTTCCTTATTTTGTCTGTTTTATGTCAGAAATCCCAGATAAAATGGAGCCTTAAATATGTGTGCCAATTATTACCCATTGACCCTTCAGCCAAGAGGAAAGGCTACATGTAGAATATCACCTCAGGGACGTTAAAGTCACAGATGTGCAATTATAACGGAAATACGAATATTAAGATAAGTGGCTGGAATTTTTAATGAAAATTATGAGCAACTATATTTTTTAAAACAAACTTTCAAATAAGTATATTTAGATGGGACATAAGGAAAATATAATGGAGACTTACAAGCATAATTGTGTTGCCATGTAAATCCATCTGGGGAGAATGAAGCCGTTACAGGGCTAAACCCTAAGCAATGTGCTCTTCTGCCAGAAGTTTGCGACCTCAGCTCAGGGAAATGGTGAATCATGAAACATTTAATCTACGATGAGCTCAATTTGTTTGTATTTGCAACTAAAGGACCCTTATGGTCATGGTTAAAACCTGGATGTTAAATATTTCCAAGCACTAAAAAATGTATGGCAGATGGTTGATGATAGTCAAATATCCATTCTCTACCTAATTTATAGTAATGGAGTTGTAGCCAGGCACATGGTTTTCCAACTAGAATATCCCCTGCCCTCTTATTGCTGCTAATTATGGTCATGTGACCACATTCTGGCCAATATGGTCATATAGTGATATGTGTCAATACCAGGATTTTCCCGGAAAGCAATTTATTGTGTGCTTTCTTTGTTCCTTTTTTGCACCACCTGGCCACATATAATGAGAAATAAAAACCATCCATATGTACAACACTTGTATTAAAAATGACAGTACAGGTCTGGGGACATAGCTCAGAGGTAGAGCACTTGCCTAGCATATAGGAGATCCTGAATTTCATCATTTCATCTCTAGAACTGAAGAGAGAGACAGAGAGACAGAGAGACAGAGAGACAGAGAGACAGAGAGAGAGAGAGAGAGAGAGAATGGGAATTACCTTTTGCCTTTGACTTACATACTATAATTTGATTACTTCTATGTTAGTGATGGATGAACCTTTTAGAGGCTGAGTGTCATAGGAAAGCTTAGAAGAGTTATGGATAATGAGTTGTGACTTGTGAAATCATTTCTTGGTGCCACTACTACATTCTGAGCATGCCCATGTACCCTATGTGCTCTGTTATCTGATGCATGGCTGCTGGGGTGATGCTAAGGCAACTCTGTATGCCCGCTCCAGCATGTGTGCCATAGGTTCATCACCACTGCAATATGCTATTTAAGATGCTAAATTCCTGACTTACTGGTCTTGCTCAAAAACCCAATTAGTATTAATAATTTGCTTTCTTTGATTATACTAGTTAATATGACACTGATTTTTACACATGCTAATAGAAAACACTGTTATTTGTTAAAGATTGAAAAATAAATGCATTGGTAGATAACATACATGTATTCCATCACATCACATATTAAATTAAATAATATAATTTTATTTGAAACAAAAAATCAAATACAAAATAAAGATCACAAAATGAAAATCAAGAAGTTCTAGAAGAAATGGAACAATCTTAATAAAATTTATATCATTATCAAAAGTGGCATGTCATATAGTTTATCTTATGTGATTAACCCACAGTGAAAATAAGGAGCAAAATGAAAGGTGGATTGTAGAAAATAGAGAGATGGATTGTTCTCAAAGGGGAAGGGAATTGTCTTAATTACTTTTCTCCTTGCTGAAAAAAAAAAATACCCAACAACAAAAGTTAAACAAGGAAATGTTTATTTTAGCTCACAGTTTGTAGAGATTTTAGTCCATAGTTCGTTGGCTCCAAGGCAGGGTGTCATGGCAAAGGGGCATCACAGAGGAGAAGAACAGTTATGGCATGGAAGACAGGGGGGACCAAAAGCAGCAAGCAACGACAGTAGAAGATGCAGAAGCCTTTCCATTTTATGCCTTCCAGGCTACCTGCTTTTTGGATGGTGCCACCCACATAAAGTGGGCTCTCCCATAATCCACACCCAGAACTATGCTAAATCAGTGAACTAACTTAGTAATCACACACCCTGAATACCAGCATCCTGTCCTTCATCTCAGCATCACACCCTGAAACCCATCATCACATAACCTAGATCCACCCACCTCCAAGAAGCCCCACTTGTGAGCACATGAGGTTCTAGGGGTGCATCTACACATAAGCTATGACAGGAATCAAGAAATGGAGGGTGAGGAGGGAGAGAAGAGATAATAAATGAAAAAGAGGAATTGGATGTGGAATGTATAGGTACCAATTGCATGCAAGGAATGTAAACATTGTGCACTACAAACATGCAGAAAAAAAAGCAGGAAGGGGATCGAGAGGTGGGTGGAAGGGGAAGGGAAAGAGGATGAAAAAAGGAATTCAGATGTGTTACATGCATGTACCAACTTCCCACAGGGAATGTAAACATTATACTACACATATGAAATAATAAACTAAAAGAAAAGAAAAAAGGAAAGGAAAGGAAAGGAAAGGAAAGGAAAGGAAAGGAAAGGAAAGGAAAGGAAAGGAAAGGAAAGGAAAGGAAAGCAAAGCAAAGCAAAGCAAGGGAAGGGAAGGGAAGGGAAGGGAAGGGAAGGGAAAGTAGTGATTTGCTTTGAGAAGTGAAACAACCTATGAAAATTTCTCCTGGGAAAGCATGCAAATGGAGACTACATGAGCTCCTAAAATTCATCCTTTCTTATTCAGTAATTTAAATTCCTTAGGATTAGGAACCAGGTGGTACAGTCTCACCCACTTGTCATTTTAAAAAGCAGTGAAGGGCCAGTGATGTAGCTCAACGGCATAAGCGCCTGCCTGGCAAGCACAAGGTCCTGAGTTCGACTTCACATACCCGCATTTAAAAAAAAGAAAGCAGTGAATATGGAGCAACTTTTTCTTTGAAATACCAATTTTCCTGAGGATTTGGTTGAAGGGAAAGTAGATGAGCACAGAAAGACTGGTGAAAACCCAACTGGCCCAGGTAATATCCAGGCCCCTGGAAAGTCAAGCCAGGTTAGAGAATTTATTTGTTGATGTAATGTCAAAATTTCTATGTGAAGTCAAAAAAAGGGTTAATCTCAAATTTTCTTTAGGAAAATAAATCTGTGGTTGGTAGAAGTGTGGAAAAAAGGAAAAACAACATATGATAAACAATGGGAAAGTGCCCATTGTTTCAACTTCTATGAACCACGTGCAAGTTTTCACACAAGGCTGTGGAACCCAGTACCACAAGCCTTCTATTTCATTTGATCCTGAACAGATGCATAATAAGTAGACATTCTCCGGCTCACCCTGGAAGCAGCGTGAGGTAAAGGGACTTCCTCTGGCTTGGCTGCAATGAAAAGTAGCAACTCCCATTGCAGCTTTCTGACATTTTTCTGATTTTTGACTAACATGTATGGGTTCAAGGCCACAAAAGTAGTTTTGACTTAATTTATTTGGCAGCTTATTCAGAGCCATTGGTCCAATAATTCCATATAGATAAAATCAGATCACAAGTATCAAATGTATTTTCCTATAATATAAATAAAAAATAATTTAGGATTCTAAGAGTCCTTTTCAGTTAGTTCAATTTCATTAAAATAATGTGTTTCCCACAGAACTTTAAATATGGGACACCAGGAAGCCACAATGACTAAACCATCATGTATCTATATATACCTATATATATATTCTTGTATTTGTGTATGGGATTTTAGATTTTAGTGTCTTTTAGACACTAAAGATAGAAATTTATATTTGGGAAGGTGAATGATTGAGCAACACTGTCCTTGGGGCAAAAGATAAATTTTTCACAATTGTTTTCATCAGCTTAAGCGCCATTCATCCTTCAGAACTCATCTATCTTCTCATCAAGGTCCCGGAACTTTTCAGTCACACAGCCGGGAGTTTTTCTCCTTTCTGTTAATTTCTGTATCATTTTTGATTCCCAGACACCAGTGAGAGAATTTTTGCTTTTTTGCAGACTGTCATAGCTATTTAAATGGTATTTGCCCTCTACTACTATATTTAAATATCTTAATGGCAGAATGTAATTTTTTCTTTTCTTCACATTCCACATGGCTTATTTCTCCAGGAGATTTGTTAGAGATTGTTTATTGCTCATTAGTAATAAATCCGCTTTCTCCCTCTGTAGTAATGAAGGTGAATAGAATGTCGGGGCTCTATCTGAGGCTGGCTCCCCTGCTTTATTTAAATTATGTTTGTTTATGTCATGAAACTAACTCAAGAGTGTATGCACAGACATGATATGAGTAACTTTCACTTCAATTGTTCAAGATTATTTTCCTGTCTCTGACCTTCCTGTCCTTTTCCCTCTGTGCTGTGAACACGCCAGTGAGGACTGTGACTATGGAAGCTGCACATCGACGACATTAGAATCCTCATCAGCTTGGGCCCTGGAGCAGAGCTGGTGACATTCCGAAATGCTCTCCTTGGCCCATTATATGAAACTGAAATCATCTTTGCCATCTTCTTTTTTTTTTTTTTTTTTTTTTTTTTTGAGGGTCGACCTCAGGACTTCGCGCGCCTGCAGGCGCCTGTGCTGCTGAACGATATCACTGGCCCTTTCTTCGTATGTGGGTTCTGGGAGTTGAACTTGGGCCCTCGTGCTTGCCAGGCAGGTGCTTACGCCACTGAGCCATCTCACAGGCCTTGCTGTCTTCTTCTAAATCAATGATTTGGGGTATTTTTGTTACAGCAATTTTCTTCTACTTGCTGTAATTAGTGTTTAATAAATACTCTTGTGAATGAATGGATTTATGTTTGTATGAGTAAAAACATGAATTAAATAATTTTGAACCTAAGTACTGGAATTAGGTCTAAGTAACCAAAGATAAATTATATTACGACACTGGCTTCTCAGTACCCAGAAAGAAGAGAACAGGGAGACAGAGAACCATATTGAAAAAACAAAACACAGTTTTTAACAGACACAAAGAAAATACACTGTGCTAGAAATGACTATTTTTGATAAAAAGGGTAAAATTAATCCATACCTACTGATTTTTTTAAAAAGTTTTTTTTTTTTTTTTTTTTTTAATCCTATCTGTAAACTACGCATTGTGACAGAGGACATATCCAGGCCCAGGTCAATCTTCACGCCTTGGAATCTCTCAATCTTCTCCAGCCACAATTGAGCTCTTTTCTCACAGTAACTGTAATGCCTCTGTGATGACATGGTATTTAATACCTACACCGTGTTGTGTTCATCATTTTTATTAATAATAGAACGTTTTGTAGAGTTTAAGCTTTATTCCAGTCTGTTAGCCATCTGGAGTTGCTACATATTAAGATATGTATATATAATATATATGCATATATATATATTCTGTATATTGTATATATTATATATAGTCTTTATTCATGACATCAATGGATATGAAATTTCAAAATCTCTTTCTTATCAGATGAATAAAGTGTTGTTAAAATATAAATGCCTTTCTCATTTTCAAAAGATGTTTAATATGAAAGCCTAAAGCTTTCACAATAACCAGGACACTGATGAATATATAATAAGCTTCTGATATGGAACAGTAAATCTCTGACTTATGAACACTCAAATTGCAAACTTTCACAGATACAAAAGGACCTCACATCGTCGACATTCCTAGATGTGAACAAATTGCAGAAGTAGCTCACATGTTTGCTGGACACTGTGCTGCTGTGTGCTCACTGTACAGTGCGGTAGCATACAATGGTACAGCGCTCAATCAGAGCCCAGAATGTCAGGAAGCAAGAGGAAAAGCAGTGGTGATGTGGTGGGGACTGCAAAGAAGGGCAAAGCAACAACAAAATAATTGAGAGATTGGACCAAGGTGAAAAAATGATAGATTTTGCTCATTCTTATACCATGAGATCGTTCAACCACTGGCACAATTCTAAAGAACTAGGACAGTATCTTGGAACTTGCAAAGGCTGCCGTGCCGATGAAGTTAACAATAATGTCCAGAGAGTGTGGTACAGTGGTAGAGGAGGTGGAGACCCTTGTCCGTGTGTGGATGCAGGACCAGCACCAGCGTCGAATCCCACTCACCTCAATTCTTCCGCAGTTGTGCTGTACTGTACCATTTTGTTAAGGTAATTATAAAAGTAAAAATTGTTTATTTACAGTATTTGTGTGTACTTGGCTTTTTTATTCTATACATTGTATATTTGTGACAAAGGTGTGTAAAATCCATTTTGTTGGACTTACAAATGAATCCAACTTAGGAACCTTCTCCCGGAATGGAACTTGTTCCTAAGTCAGGAATTTACTATATCATGTTGCATTTAGTAAAATCAAAATTTTTCTAAATTTTTTTTTTCTTACTCATGGCATGCACATGGCTTAAATAATGGCATAATGTCAAGGACGAAAAGCCAGCCATTTGAAGACGTGAGCAACATTGTTTGAAAGTAGAGCTGCTCTATTGCCGTGTAGTGGTATGCATGTGGCTTTTGTGAATTTTTTGTTTTTGTGTGTGTGTTTTCTTTTTGTGTCTGTGTGCTGGCTCTCAGCATGCAGCCTCACTTCCCACATTCCTGTTGTTTTATGGATTATTGACTCATTTCCTCAAAAACACTAACACTGCTCTTTCATTATTTATTAATATTTGGTTACAAATAATGTTATTATTTGATTTACTCTTGAGGAGATTGCAAGTTCTGGAATCATGACATACAAGTTTCTGTCTGCATATTCCACTTGCCAGAATAATCCATATGCCTCCTTTTCTGAAAATTCCCACTAGGAATGTTTTTAAACTTTACAAACTTTGATTGAGCTGCCCCAGGTCAAATTGAACATCTGGGGAAGAACTTCTGCATCAGCTGTAGTCATGCATCCTTAAATACCCTGGTGGCCAAGTTCTAGGAGGAGCACTGGTTTGGGGTTATATTTTGTGCAAAATGTATAGATATATTTAAACATTTCATTATATGGTCCAATTAGACTGTGTCTTCATAGACCCATACTAAAGTAAAATTTGGCAATTATCTGATTCTTTTCATCAAATTCAACCGCCAAAGGCATCTATTTAGTATGGCAGAAAATGTTCTGGAAGAGAGAATAGAGAGAGCCAAAATAACATAAATTAATTAATTATATTGTTTACATGTGTAAATATGCATATTGAGATTATTTCACTTTCTTGAAATAGAATATTAGATTTTGTTAAGTACAGTGAGACTTAGTAATATCTACCACAATGATATATTTCTCAAATAAATGCATAATACAAATACTACTCTTATTAGCCAAGTTCTCTTTATCTTCAGCATATAAATCTGACAGAAAAAAAATGAACTTCTAAAATCTACATTTAGGCTTTTCCAAATCTTATATAAATGAATGTCTTAGGTAACAGTGTTCCCTTGAATGTATTGGTCTAATTCGTGAGGAAAGAAGGATAGAAGGAAGGAAGGAAGAAGAGAGGCAGGGAGGGAGAGAGAAAAGAGAAGAGAGGAGAGGAGAGGAGAAGAGAAGAGAGGAAAGGAGAGGGGACGAGAGTAGAGGAAAGAAGGGAAGGGGAAGGAAAAAAGAAATAAATGCGAGGAGAGGAGGGAAAGAAAGACAAAAATGAAAAGAAAAGTGCAAGGAAAATGAAGCTGTCCATGGTGTCCTTGTGGGTACTGTGTAAAGACATCTGCAAAAGCCACACACACACTTGGCATGCTTTCCCATTGTTTTATCTCTCCATCCCCTTGCATCACTTTACTAAGTCTTATTAAGCTTTCTTTTTTTTTTTTCTTTTTTGTGGGTACCGGGGGTGGACCTCAGGACCTCGCGCCCGCCAGGCAGACACTTATGCTGCTGAACTATCTCACCGGCCCTAAGCTTTCTTTTAAAATAATGCTTATGTTTAGGTTCCAAATTCCATATACACACTGCTGATAAAGCCACTGAAGCCATAAAATAAGGACGACTCTTGACATTAAGATGTTTAAAATAATTACATATATAGTCCGTATTCAGGGTTTCCTATCATTATCTCTGAAGTTAAGAGGTAACAGTAAATGACTCGTATAGATATTCAGAATCAATGAGTTTGTAATTAAATGTGACACACTTCTTCTTTCTATCCATTTAGATTTTCATTTTTTTGAAGTAATGTGTATATGGAAACACTCTGAATTTACCCTGAATTAACAATGCAATTGTAAATCTGTCCACTGCGTAGGCATCGCCTATGTGTCAGGAAGGATTGATTTATGAAGAACCAAGTACAATACAATCTTCACAGCTCAAGGGAAGAGGGATATGATTATCATTTTTAGACATTTGAAAGGATTAAAGACTGGTGATGGGTGAATCTCAAAAGGCTAGAGTTGGATGCTTTCGCAGAAAACTTTGGAATCCCATCTCAGCGTGTGCAGAAGTTTGTATAAATCTATTGAGGATATGCTTGTGACATTTTCTCTAATGTTTGCTTCCAGCCAGCCTGGAATCCCTGCCTTAAGGTCTTGGCACTGAAGCATTAATATAATTCTTCCCAGGGAGAAGAAAGGGGGCTTGATAATTATGAGTGGAGGTGGCCTGAAGCAAAATTGTAGAACTGATGAAGTTTCCTTCGGCAATTTTCCACCAATATTCCTCAGCTATTCTAAAATCCACCAAGTTTTTAGCTTATAAAGGGGTTTGTGATTAATACACCTTCCAACTTCATTTGCATTTTAATAGGAGACTCTTGGGAGATACCAGGTAATAGAAGACTGAAAGAAAGTTCAAATGGTATGTACTATTAGGCAGCAGTAAGTATTGGATTGTTTTTTAAGGAGAGACTTTGCTAATGGTCTCCTTTTTTGTTGTTGTTTTTCCTTCTGTTATTTTCTGAACTTGTCTGGACTGCAGTTGCTCTCCAGTCTCATCTCAGCCACACAGAATATCTCCATTTTCCCAAAACTGTCCTGATTTCTTGTCATTAAATTTTTCTTATGTTCATCCCTCCTCCTGTACTGCTTTTCTTTGTGTATCTCTGTCAAGGAGTTCCACAGAGATGGCACTTGGTCCTGGAAGTGACCCTGCACTGTCTGACTTACAGAAGGGTCCGTACAGTGAGACCCACAGGCAGCTCTGTCCCCACAGTAACTGTGAACCTGAAATCTGACTACCAGTTATACTCTCCTCATTGGTCTTGTACACTCACTCAAAGTAGGAATTATGCGCTCTCTCTCTATTTTTTTTCTCACTGTCCTACATTGTACTTAACATAAAGTAGGTTAGTTACTTTCTTGGTATCTGTTGGATAAATGAAAAAATATCTCTGCACGCTCTGCCTCTACTTAATGAACAGGTCATTGATGTACTCTGAATAAGCACTCATGATTTGAGACAAAGGTATATTTTGCTGAAATATCCTCACCATTGTTCCTAAATAGTATACGTTCTAAGAAATGAAGACACAGAGAACAGTGAATGAGGTGGGATGAAAATATAAAGAAAAAGAAATGATGATTTTAGATTATTTTTTAATATCTTATGAAAATCTTGGACTGTGAAATAATGCCTTCACTGAAGTGGTAAATACATTGCTTTTCTGGATAATTTTAAACCTGATTGGCCAAGACACTGCAAAGCACCATCCAAAGAATAATTTTGTAGTGTGAGAACTGGAGTTCAATGTCCCAGGTAGGATATTGACAATTAAGTTCCTCGAATTCCTTACTTATCTCTCATCTTTCTTTTATTACCTTCCCTTTTATTTTTCTCTTCTCTTCTCTTCTCTTCTCTTCTCTTCTCTTCTCTTCTCTTCTCTTCTCTTCCCTCTCTTCTCTTTTCTCTTTTTTTCTCATTTTCTTTTTTTTTTTTTCACTGTTGGGTATTGAACCCAGGACATTTGTACTGTGCTACATATTCAGCTCTTTTAAATTTTCTTTTTGCCCAGGCTAAGCTCAAACTTGTGATCCACCCACCTCAGCATCTCAGAGTTTGGGGAATACAAGTGTGTCCGGCCATATCCAGAAACCTTTGCTTTCTTTGCCTAAGGTTTATCAGACATTAGAATTTCCAACCCTAGTGCAGTTGATCATAAAATTCTTATTGTAGCACTTAAATCTCCCAATATTTCTTGAAGTTTTAATAACATATGAAAGATGAAAGGCATTAAAATGGTATATATCAAAACCAAAAATGACTTTTTAAAAGACATTATGATATGTTATTTAAAAAAGAATTTCTCTGAAAGATCATAATTGTAAAGTCAACTCTAAAGAGTTCCTTTTTGGCACTTAGCTAATTTGAGGTCATTTTTTGGCAACAAAACAAAATATTAATGCCCGTTTCTCATTGCTATGGTGACACTTAAGCAAAATTAGTTTAAAGTGCTTGGCATTTTAAGACATATTTTAGTGATCTGTGTTTCTGATTATTAAAGTATACTTTTATGTAATTCCATAAATTTTATAATATTTAAGAGAGACTTCTCCAATTTATCCAAACTACATATATTTGGAGGGGTTTGTGGGAGAAAAATAAATCACTTGTCACAGAAATATGTAAAATACCTACCATGTTTACTGTCAGGAACGTGAGCTTAGGTTTCAGGAACATGGAAGTTCATGAGAGACAAATATTTGTCCTGTGTTACAAAGAAAGTGATAACGAATATTTCAACTCAATAATACTGTCAACAGCTAGGACGCTGAACACAGAACTCCCACGATTTTCACTGCATTTGAAGTAGAAATAAGACCAGTCAGTCCACAGGCTATTAGCAAAACAAGAGACGAATTATTTAACATTAGGTGTAGCATGTGAGGAAGGATGAGGGAAGCAAAAGAGAAGAAACTTTCTGTAATTCTATGACTGGCAAAAGAAAAGTGATGCTGTAAACCATGCAGAACAATTGCTCTGTAGGACAAGTGCCACTCTAAGTAAATCCAATATTGTAGTGCAACATTGAAAATCTGTCTCAATTATTGAAATGTCAATCAGCCCCCTGTACATCTCCCCCAAATATAAAGATACAAAAAGTTTGAGGAATATAGTCAACACCTACAGAAGATGTGTACAGTAGTTTCTACCCACAATTTTTTCTTGCATATACATTAAATGTTATAAAAATTAAATAAAATTATTTCAACAAACATAAAAATATTTTCTTACTGCAAAACGAAGAGATAATATCAAAACTATAACTAAAAATTGAATACTTTTAAATTTTAAAAAGTGAAATAATTTTGGAGTTAAAAATTAAATCATAATTTTAAAAAGTAAGATGCTAAAATAAAAAGGCAGACTATTAAGTAATTTTGAGATGCAGTGTGCAATTTTACTCTGTGAAATATTCAATATTATATTAACTTCTTATATTAGAACAAAGGAAAAGTTGAAAACATATTAACTAAGTATTTAATTTAAGAACAATACCCCAGAGAGTAAAAAGGAAAATAGGATGCAAAAGATAATTAAAATACATGGTAAAGTCAATAGCATAAAATAAAAATAGCAAACAGATTTAAGAAAGCCAAAAATTGATTATTAACAACTATCAATGTACAAAAATTCATGACAATATTAATGAGGCAAAACAGAGAATAAGCAAAGTCAAATTGTAGAATTACAGATGGTATAAAGATTTAAATGATAATAAAACAATAACATAATTATATAACTCAAAATAGGAAGGCAGCAAATAGACATATTTGTATACAAAATATAATTCACCTAAGTAGAACCAAGAAGAAATAGAAACCCTATCTAGTCTTATATCGAGTAAATAAATTCAACTATCAATTAAAATGTTTAGAAAACAAAACATTGCTCCCAAACACTATTGTAAAAGAAATCAAATAAACATTGAAGAATAATATGCCATTTTAGTATGTGGAGAATGTTTTCAGAAAATTCAAAATTGTTGTGTTAATATAGTTCTTAAACAACTTGAAATGGGACAGACTTCTAATCAGGTAAAGTCTATTTATTTTTCTTACAATGCATTCATTTCATATTGAGAACACTTTAGAAGCAGGCCCGTCAATAACAAGAAGTACTCAGCTTCTCTAAATTCAGCTGGCTTTTGTTGAGTTTGTGGCTCTATGTTCTGTCTCTTCACTTGATTTTTTCATTTCCATTACTTTATAATCTGATAGAAAACACACTTTTTAGATAAAATGATACCTTCACAATGTTATTAAAGTCTCTGAAATAAGATTATCATTTTTATTCTAAAGTTAGGGGAAGTTAGAAGTTGTATTATTTGTTTGGGGAAACTATCCATCTTCAGTTTTATCTTATCAATTTAAAATCTAGCATTCAATCTCATATGTTATTTTTCACTCATACATAACACAAAGATTCCTTAAACCTAATTTGCAGTCTGCTAAATATACTGTTAGGCTCTCTAAATTTTATGTATACTCAACTTTTATCACAACACTTAAATCTATTAAACCATAAAAAAAGAATATTCTTCTTTTCCTTGTGTCATTGTTTTTGTTAGACTTTAATATTTATTAATTTGATAACTTCTCTTCATATATTTTATGTTTATTGTATACACACAATGGTAGTGTATATTTTTATTGATTCACTATTTAAAAAAAAAACTGGACTTACATTTTGTAGATTTTTCCTTCCCTGAATAATTCTAACACTTTGTGAGCTTCAAGTAACTTTCTGCGATTTGGAAGGTAGCAAGTACCTGAAGTTTGATGTCTGGGATGTCAGTGCAGGGGATTGGGAACTGTCGCTGCTCTCACACACGGCCCCTTATTGATGGTGGCCTCATCTTGCCATGTGGATAGAAAGTACCTGGGACTGCAGTTCCTTTGGCTCTCACTGGCTCCTTAGCTTTTTCTGGACCATATGTGTTTGGCTTCAATCATGAAGGGAACTAGATTTCTGCGAGCTTCTCTATATTGAAGTTTAAGCCTTGGAAATGGTGAGAGATTAACGATTCAATCATCTTGGTTTTCAGTTCATCCTTGCCTTCTATACTTCACGATCTCTCAACACTTCCTGGCTGACCACCACGACTATTTTGGACTTAGGTGCAAATAACATAGCCTTGAGTACTCAAAATCGTATACAGTGCAGACCAGTAAATATCCTTCTCTATAGATATGTATATCACCCTTAGTAGATCTATATTTTGATCAAATCCTGACTAATGAAAGTAGGAAATATTGTGAATGCTACTATAAATCCATAGTGAACAAAAACCCCACCCTTCAATTTCAGGCAATACCCTGACCTTACTGCTTCTTTGATGCTATATAGAAAAATGTAACTACTATCCTCATTATTTTATCATCTGGGCAGGCCTAAACAAATAAATACCCACTCACCTGTTGATTTTTTAGTGATTCTACTACAGTGGATGAATGATACATATCCAAGTAAGCATAAGTTTGCTGAGACTGGAAAGCATGCTTTTCAGGAATGAGAATGTAAGTGAATTTCCTAAATATACACAATATTATTGTGATTTAGATAATAAAAAACTTGAGAGAAAATTAAATATATAGAACATTTTGATGTCATTTCATTCCATTTAATTTATACTCTCATTTGGTAAGTATTTACTGTGTACATGCAAGGTACCTAGCATTATGCTTGGAACTCATGAAAGATAAGGATGACAAACTTTTTCTTAAAAATTTCAAATTCAGTGAGGAGAAACAAGAAAATAAAATATCATAATAGTATATAACACATTGCATAGCTATGAACGTGTACCTATGATGCTACCAAAGTATAGAGGAAGCTAGGTCAACCCATGCATGGCTGAGTGGTTCCCAAGAGAAGGTGACTTTTGAAAAAATGTGAAAGGTAAATAGAATTTGTTGTAATGTTCTTGACCTGAACCCATTCCTATCCTTAGACTAGAAGAATTATGCACAAAGACACATGATAGTAATGCCGGAACATTTCTTCAGTCGGTGTTTCTCCTTGCTTGTTTTGTGTCTGTCAAGAAAGAAGGAGTGATAGGAGTTTTACACTGAGAGGGAGGTGACATTTGGGATTGGAGATTACTATAGTGGAATATCAAGCGCTAGTAAGAAAAGAAAGTGCAGAATAGCAAGTAGGGCTGCCAAAAATAACTTTATAATTATCTGTGAACCTGGTTTTGGCTAGATTAAGATCCATGAGGTGGTAGGTTTCACTTTTCAGTACATATGCTTTGGGATTTTGGTATTTTCAGTGTCATGTAATAATATGACGTAGGCAGTGATGAGGGGGAAAATATCATGGACTCTGACCTTCATCCCAGCCTTGTGGTCTTACTCTATAGCTTCAGTTTCCTACTTACTGAAAAGAAAATGCCAATGGCTGATAATTGTAGAATTTATTAAAAGTCTTGGAATGAATGGACTTCTAATTTAACCTGCAAGATCAGTCACTTTCCAGATCAAGCACTTCAATCAAAATTGACTCCCTTTGCTTGAGAGCAAGAGTAAATCTTCTTTAATTAACAACAATTAATGACTCCTACAGGAGTAGCTCTCTAATGTTAAGGGGTGTGTTGGAATACTGTACTAAAACTACAAAAAATATCACTTAAGAGGAAAATAGAAGAATATAAAACATTATAATTCTATCATCAGATTTATACTTTTAACAATTTCAGTGATTCTTCTTTTGAATATTATTTTGGTATTTAGTATATATCACCTTATATTTCTCTCTACTTCTATGCTTTAATCTCCATAGGTCCTAATCCCCTTGAGAATCAAATTGTATTCAAAATTATTTTACACTGAGTTCTCATTATACATAATAGGTGACTGATAAAGTATTGTAGCTGCTATTTAAAATAATCAGAGGCCCATGGAAAATTAGAAATGATTAGCAAAGAAAATAATATTAGAGGAAGTACAAATTATTGAGTGTACTATTGCTTAGATGAAGTGCATTTTCCTTGAGTCTAAACTATGTAAAACTTCCTGCCATTCTGAGGATAGATTTATGAAAATATGTTGAAAGCAGCTGATCAGTGGTATTTGTTAACAGGCATTGACACTTTGATGTGCAGAGCAGCTGTCAAGCAATTCCACTTCCTTCAACTTTTCTTTTCAGATTTAATTACCCCTGGGAGAACTCCAGGATTCATTTACTTTCCAAGAGGAACTTGGAAGCCAGGTATCCAGAGGACAAGATAGAAAAACCCACAGTCTACAGTCCCTCTCCCTCCAGTTCGTCTTCCCCACATGTGTCACTGGCAAGGGTTTTCCTCGGGTTGGAATGAGGACAATATTTTGAGCTCAGTTAAAGTTGAGATAGATAAAGCTAAACAAAAATGAAATTCTTCAGTGATAACAACTGCATCACAGCCTTGAACACAGCTCTGTGGCCCTAGGTACAATGCCTGTTTTGTTCATTTTTGTAGAAGTAGAAAAATAATCAAATTAATAGCCGGGGGTGGTGGTGCACACCTGTAATACTAACAATGTTGGGATACTAAGGTTAGAGAGGCTCAAGTTTGAGTCCACCCTGGGCCAGTTTAGCACTTTAGGGAGACCTTGTCTCAAAAACTAAAAGTGGGTGGAGTTGGGGATGTACTTCATTGTGAAGGCCCTGTATTCAATCCCCAGTATCACACACACACAAATTAAATTTTATGATGGATTTGAAAAAAAATAAGACTACTTTATGAATGTGAAGTATTATTTTGTGTACAGAAAAAAATTAACCAAATATAAGTAAATGTTACTAATGTTACATATGTACATACATAGAACAAATATATATATGCCACTACATATTTATTCTGTTTGCATTATTTTATTGGTAAGTTCCAAATTACTAAGATCAGTGAGTGTTTATAACCATAAGAACATAAACCAGTCCTGCATTCTATGTCTGATGGAACAACGATGCCTATAGGAGGATACATAAGGCAAAGAAACAATTTTTCTTCAAGTCTTTGAACATATTTCGTTTTCATTATTGCTTTCATTATTGCTGTATGTTTAATAAACTGCAGAACTCTAACCAATGCCTTTTGATTGTACTTAAACTGTGCAACTTAAATGAACAACTTGAATCGGTTAACTACATTCTTTTACAGAAATTTGAACGTCTTTTTAATTTTGTAATTCTAAGTTTCAAAAGAGAGATTGTGAAGCTACAGCCCATCAACCCGGAAGCTAAGTTCTTCATTTGCGGTCCATCGTCCATCTTGAGGATTGTGCGTGGTAACCTGCACTGAGGGATTTGTAAGTGAAGCACTTGGCAAGAAGTGACAGACATCAGGGATTTCCTAATATGCGGGGAGGTTTTTGTTCCCTCACAGAAGACTCAACAAGTGGCATGCCCAGAAAATGTTACTTACATGGCTTCATGGAATACTGAAGTTTGCCAATAAAGGGGACTACAAAAAAAACTGATTTAGTAATTCGAAGAAGGAAAGTCTGTAAGGGGTGGGTCATGATCAGAAAGAGATGTGGCTCGTCAGAAAACAAGAACCAAGTTGAACGGATGGCTGCCTTGGATGAAGGACAGACGCTGATTTCTGGTTCTACCTCTCTTTAATTTTAGGGTTTAGAGCAGTTTCCGAAATTTCTCTGTCTCCTTTTCCACATCTATCCAAGAGAAATGGAACTGCCCATCCTACTGCCTAAGGTGGTTGTACAAGTTTTAGTATGGAAGAGAATGTAGGACACTGCCATGAGAAGAGCCCTCCATTAATGAGCGTGTACAATGAATAGAAGTCGAAGACGGGCATTCAACCCTGAACATGCAGCAAGGGCCACATCAAGGTTTTCGGGAGCCAAAGAGTGAATTAAAGTAGGAAATGGACTTCATTACCAAGTCATGAGGGACAAAGTGAGAATATCAGCTGGGTTGTAAACAGTGTAAAATAATGATCTCTGTGTTGCAGTGTGCATATAGCTACAGTGCTAAACAGTGCTAGGTGGCATGTCTTGGGTAGTGCCCACATTTTATTATGGAGACAGGATATTAGGAAGCTCCTGGATGTACGAATGGTGCACTTAGTCATATTTTCGCAGAAAATCTTTAGCAAAGAGCTTAAGAAAAGAAAAGAGAGAGAGAGAGACTAGATTCTCATGGTTAAATTTCCTAGTACTGCATAGAAGAATATAAACAAAGGAGGACGTGAGGAAGGGAGGGAGGGAGGGAAAGAGAGAAAGAGAGAAGGAGAGAAGGAAAGGGAAAAAAGAGGGGAGGGGAGGACAATCGAGGGGAGGGGAGTGGTGGAGAGGAGAGGAAAGGAAAGGAAAGGAAAGGAAAGGAAAGGAGAGGAGAGGGGAGGGGAGGAGAGGAAAGGAAAGGAAAGAAGGAAAAGAATGGAATGGAAAGGAAAGGAAAGGAAGAAAGAAGGAAGGAAGAAAGAAAGATTAAGGCACAACCACAAATAATGTTTCTTATCAAAGAAAATAATTTCACTTGGGATTGTGGAAGGATTCATGGAAGAGATCAAATTTTAGTTAGGCTTGAAGAATATAATTTGGATACATGGTGTAGGGGTAAAGGGAAGCTTTTTGTTATTAGCAAATAATAGTAATAACATGGATGTTTTGTTTGTTTCTCTAAAAGAAAACTTGAAAAAAATCATGGGAACAAAATCTCATTAAATAACAACTCACATGCCAGCATGGAGTTCAGCCGAACAAACTAAAAGATTCCTAGACACAATGAAGGGGTCAGTTGAGATCAAATTGTAGAAAATCATGAATGACAGCATAAATATTGGAATTCTCTCTTGATTAAGAATTACCATTTCCCTCTGACTATAAATCTTTCTTAGTATAAATCTCTAAATTTTTCTTTGAGTATTTACTTAGAGAACTTGCTATTATCAATTCTTTTTCTGTTGCTTTATGATATAAATCTTCCACTGTCCAGAATTGCCATTCTCAAGGAACTCAGAGGGTTCCTTCCAAATGAAATCTTGAAAGGCGAGAGTGCCTAGGTCTCCCAGGCTCTGCGTGGGGACGGAAACCTGCTGCAACAAGCAGGAAGCAGCAGTTAACAGACAGAGGTGCCCTAATCCCTTGGATCAATGCTTCCGAGGTCTTGTGTTCTAACACTTTCTCATTAGATCACTCAGCTTTTAAAGACCCTCTTGCATTTAGTTTCAGTGAATTTGAGTTCAGTCTCTCCCTCTAATATAATAGGTTTTCCGCAAACCCTGTTATGCACCCTATAAATTCTGTTTAACTCCAAATGGCCCCACTTTTTAAATACACTGTGGAGTAATGAAGAAAATGTTGATAGTGATCTGGAGATTATTTTGGGGGAAGGCTTGCCAATTATGTATCCAAAAAAAAAAAATAGGAAAGTCTGATACATTTTCATTTCAATGTGCCAAGGAAATTTAAGGTTCAAGGTTTCTTTTTCCTAATCCATTTCCAAACAACAATCAACAATCAACCATAGCATGGACTAAAGGCTCGAAGTCATCAGTTTTGGTTTAGTTTACGGTTTGGTTTAGTTCAGTTTCAGGGTCAGCTTTTGGTAAATTGGTGAGTAGTAGAAAGGTTATCTTTGAAGCTTGACTTCCCTTTACTACATACTGATTCTCGAATTACCCCCCAAGGTATCCTTATCCTTAATACGCAACCCCTTCCCACGCCCAACTGTGCACAGCCTTCTTTGAGGTACTTTTCTGTCTTCTGAGTCAATAATTCTTTTATATATCCTGTTTTCCTTGATTCACTCTAGCTCTGTGTCAATGTTATAAGCCTTCCTAAAATTTAAATGACTATAAATGGCTTAATGTTCCATTACTTCTAGGTAAAGTATTTGCATTTTTACAGAGCCATATTAGAACTAATACCCAAAGGAATGATTTTCTAGTAACAGCATGGTAGTTTAGGGGATATGCATACATTTGCGCCATGAGATTGCCTGTCACACCTCAATCACACCAACAGACAAGTGCCTGCTCGCTCCTTGCCTGCAGTTAATCCTTCAGGACAGTTAAATCCGGATCAAAATCTGAGTCACGAGGTAGAATCTCTCACGTACGTTTCTGCGGTCCTCTTCTGAGGTAGACATACCTGCTTTGTCCATAGGCAGTAGAATATAAGGGAGAAAAAGTCTAGAGTTTCACTACACAAACCATCAATATGTCCGTCTTTTATATCTAGAAATTGGAGAGAAAATAAATTTAATGGAGAGAAATCTTGAGATTTGTTACACTGAAGTGGCGTGTTTAACCTGTATAGCAAGGAAACAAACTGATCTGTCAGATCAGACTGGGATGCATCAAAACGTGCCCTGATTGGATTCCCTGCACCCCACAGCGTACTTCCCACTGGACCCAGATGTGAGGAGGGTGATATACTGAATCAACAAATGACCAAGCTTAGAAAAACACAGCCTAGAAACATACATTATACTTTAGGAGAACCCTTGACAAAATAAAAACTATTATCAAAAGGATTCATCATAACCTATGAGGCTAAAGTGGTTTGCCCACTTTGTCAGATATTGGGGAAGGATTTCAAAGAAAGGTTCTAAGTCAGGTAGCCTTTGAAAGTTCAGAAGTGGCGGCATATTTTTACAGGAGGCTGTTACATTAGTCTCTTCAAAAATCTGTTTACTTGTAGAAATCATAAGGATTAAGATCCAGCATCTGTGAGAAACAGGAGTTATTATTATTGCGTGTCCTTGGCTTGTGCTGGGGGCAAGTTCACCTTCAAGAGGCAGATTTGCGTTTAAACTTTAAGGGAGAAAGGGGTCAGAATCAGAGGTGGAGGATTATTGATTACATAGTAGTAAAATGTCACTCACATTTTCACGTGTCCCAGCCTTTGTTGGGTCAGGGTGAGTCTGAAGAAGGGACTAATAAAGAGGAAATCACATGAAAATCTATAGTATAGGCATTTATACGTGAAAAATGAAGGCACATGTCAGTTCTGCTCTGTAGCATAAGGCAGTCTTAGTGGGAAAAGGGCATTTCAATAACCCTTGGAAAAATCTGCTGGGTGAGAAAGTAGGATACCGAGGCAATTTTCAGTTGCAAATAAGATGGATTGGACAAGAGCCAGGTTCTATGGTTAGAAAAATCTTCATCTGTTAGCAGGAAAATTTTGTCAGTCATGATGGGGACCTCGAGGGCACATGACCTCATCATTGGAAAAAGAAAGCTTTGCCATAACAACGGTTTTACAAACTCATTATAGCTATCTTTCGGGTTTCCTCCCTTCAGTAAGAATGGTAGTAAAAGAGCCTACTGCGCCACCCATGTAGCTGTTCATGGGAAGAAGTGGGTGGGTGTATTAGAAGAGGCCTGACATCACTTCTATATCCCTACAACTCAGAAACCATTATTCTCCCTGTGTTGGCCTGACCTGAAATGACTGTTTATGCATGCAATTGAGAGAATAGTGTCTGCTATTTGGAAAACAGAAAAAATAAGTCCAGGATATAGATCTGTGGCACAAGTGCCTGCCTGGCAAGTACAAGGTCCTGAGTTTGATTCCCGGTACCAAAAAAAAAAAAGCAAACAGAAAAAAAGTTTAGAAATGTAACAATTATCTTTGAATAGTTTCAAGAGAGATTTGATGGAAAAGGTAGATTTATCTTCCCATCGAATAGGACAAAATTAACCCAGGGCAGATCTGCACATGTATAAATCTAGCTAATCTGTCTTCCATCGTTTAGAGTGGTGTTGGGTCAAAATAGAATAGCTATGAATATATTTTGAAGTAGAAGTTGCTCCATAAGAAGAACAAAATTAACTGAATATCATTTATATCTAATATAGTCCTAAGCACTGCTGCTCTCATCCAATCATAACCACCGATACATGCATAATATAACCCAAAAAGATCAAAACAAACTACCTTAGTTAGTTTTTTTTAAAAAAATTAATAGCCAGAGTTGTTAATTTAAAAATTATATAAAGTATATTTTTCTTACAGCTTATCTTCTTTCTTCCCTTTCTTCCCACATTTTGTTTTCTTGCTTTTTGGTGTCAAAAGAAGAATGGCACTCATTTGGAGGTTAAAGTGAGAGTTGTAATATGGCTTAGTGTTCATAACTTCATAATCATGATTACCATGAAATAAGGCCGTGTGAGTTAGCAAGATGAAAGCATAATTGAATATATCAATGATTTTTATATTTGTATAAATGTAAATTTTATATTTATATTAAAAGATCCCAAATATACGTGCAACCAAGCACACTATCCTGCAATCTTTTGGTTTATATAACTCTACATTTTAGAGATATTTAATTATTTTTTTCAAATGAATAATTAAATGTAGATATTCATAGTCACTTAGAAAAATTATCACCAACACATATCCATTAATTAACCTCTATCTTTTACCAGTTCTCATGAACATATTTTCCATCATTTCCTGTTCAAAATACTACCTCAATGAAAGCAAGAGATTCATTATTCAATACTTTAAAAAAAAACAATTTTATCATGACCTGGCAACTCATCAGCTGTCAATCTGTAACACACTTTTATTGAACAACCTAATGTTGATATGATCCATGATAAACATTAGCATAACTTTCAACCGCCTTGTACAGAGGTAAATATTGGAGCAGCACAAGTGACAGTGAATGTGGAAGAATGTATTTTGATGCCATCTTAAAAACTTGAAATCTTTAAAGATTGTATTCAAAAAGAAAGTAGTTGAGAGCCCAGGGAATTCACTGATTATGCATTCAAAACAAGGAAGTAATGACCACATGGGCAAAATAATTTCTCGTATTAATATTTAGGGATTAAAAACACAACCAACAGCTAGAATTTATTAGCTAGAAAATTTAGCAAAAGAGTTGATCAGTTATTCTCTTGTGGAATCATATGAAATATTTGTAGACATGGCTAACAGTAAAAGAAGAGATACACCCTTATATTCTATTTTGTTCCAGAAGATAATCATTTCCAAAGAACCAGTTCTAATTATTCTCTGTAGTGCTTACACCATTGAGCAATGTCACTAAAACATGGAAACATTTTTCTCTTGGAATCCCCTGGATTCTGTACTACCACATTTAATCTGCAAGACATATGTTTACTTTTGGATACAGCAGCCAACTTTAAGGTAGCATAGGTTTTTAACAGAATAGGCAGAAGTGTGAGTGGGAATAATAAGAAAATGATTTCCCTGCATTCTTGCATGTCTTCAATAACAAAGCAAGAAGTAGCCTATTCTGTTACTGCTGGAAGTCCTTTTAGAAAATGTGATCGTGCACATAAAGTTCAGCTATACCTATCTCCAAGCATCCACTAATGAAGGTACTACACAACTCTTAATAAACTTTTCCTTGAAAAGCTCACGTTGGCTAATGATGTACTTCCTATATTCTTCAACTTCAGCCCCACTGTTTTAAAATTTAGTGCTGAATGCAATCATGTCAGAAGAGGGAAAACACACAATCAACTATCCATGACCCTCAGGGTTTGAAAATATCACAATTGCTGAGTTGCTGATTTTAACAGCCCTTCACTTGTTCACTGTCTCTCCCACACCACTCCCTTCCCCCGAAATGCATAGGTACTTGGTGCTACTTAGCTTCTGATTTTTTTTTTCCTCTCCTCAATTTCTAAGCCTAATGAGGCTGAGCTGAGTTAATAATGGATGTAATAAGTAATGACTCATTGTTTGGGGGCCCGTGCGTCTGTGGGCACTGCAGAACTGGAGTCAGGACTCTGATGCTATTTGTTCTGCTATGTCACTTGCCACCAAGCAATGCCACTCATCAATAAAAGGCAAGATGACGGATGAGTTCATTTAATGGAATTCCTCCGAGTGAGCTGCAGCCCTGCTCTTCAGTAGGTCTGCTACTGAACTCTCTCCCTCCCTTTCTCCCGCTTGCAGCTCTTTTTTCCTTCCTTAGAAATCCAGGACAGTTGGAAAGCATGCTTGGCCGAGAGAGTTTCCATTTGTGCCAGCAGCTCCTTCTGCTCTTAACAACTGCTATCCTGAATCAAATCATCAGTTCTGTGCCTGGAGATTAGATATCCACCACCTGATAGCAGTGGCACCCCACAGCATTTGGCCACATGTACTCCTTGCTTAGGCTCACTTCTTCATGTGATCAGAGCATGGCTTGTGTTGGAGGAGGAGACTCATGTCCTGGGGAATTAGATTTTACATGTTCTATTTTGCTTCTTTGCACCCTAAATTCTCAAAACAGAATCCTCTCAGGGAAAGTTTATGTTACACTCTTTCACTTTGTCATGGCAAATCTTAGCATAGCTTCTTTAGCTAAAGCATGTGCTTCATTCCATGATCTAGATTTCTCCTACACTAAAATCAACATTGGTGACATCTTACCAAGAACAGGTAGAATTTTTCAACTGCAAGATGGAGGTAACATTTGGAAATTTAAATATCCTAATAGGACAAGTATAAAAATGAATGAGACAACCAACCAAAGAAAACACAACAGTTGATGTCAACAGACTATTTTTAAAAAGTCAAAAATATTTATGAAGAGTATATCTGAACTTGAGTTGGGATGGTGGAATGTAGCCTCAAGACTTTCCATTATGTGGAAAGAATGAAGTAAAGTGACAAGGTAGAAATAGAATTATAATGTGTCAGCTATCAAGGTTTACCATTGATAAATTTAAAAAGGATATGGCTAGCTACTGGGGCCATGTTTCATCTTAAATTGTATTTATTTCTCAAATTGAAGTGTTCTTTTTATAAGCTAATTACTACATCAGACAAATAGCTCATAAAATTCATTCAGATGTAATATTTCTGTTGCCAAATATGTAGATACACCTGATCAATTTTGCATACATACATACGTACTATATATATATATAAATATCTATGCATACATATGTATTTATTTTTAAATCCATACCATGGATATTGATGGACACTAGATATTTCTTTAAATTACCTGGATATTCAGGAACTCTGTGCATGGTTTGGATAATGAACCTTTCCTGAGCCTCTGTTGCAGATGGTTCTAGTATATGCTATCCATATCTAACATTCTTGATTTCCTTTGGCACATAAGGCATTGATTCTCTTGTTGCTGACATTATATTTCATATTCAGGCCCTTGCAGAGTAGAATCTTTTCACAATTAAACTCAGTGTCAAATAGGAAAAGTGATGAGAAAGGAGGAAACATAGTGTAAGAAACTGAATGAGGAACAAAAGTGTATTTTGAAAACCGACAAAGTAAGGACAGCCAAGAAATAGGTTAACAGAGCATTACATTTTATTGTTGAGCACAAATGTTCCATTCCTTTTTCTGAGCTCCTAATCAGCATTTTTCATTATTTTCTTTCCACTGTATCTGGTTCCTATGCATCAATGCCCATAGCAACACCTCCGGTAGCACTGAAAATGTCTTCTATACCAGGGTTTCCCATACAGGAAGACTTGTTGGCACTGACCTTCCCTACAGTTAGAATTCCATACTCCTTGGGGCTGTAGGTTGGAAGAAGAATTCTCCCTTCAAATGCAAAGGATTTTAGGAAAAAATTGTTCCATTTCTATATAAGCAGAAAAGCTTTCCTTCTAACACAGTGATAGACTTCATATGAAAGAGTCATGCTTTTTGGATGGAGTGTAGGTTGCCATCTAATCCAACTTGCATTCTTTGGAGGGGACTGATTTCAGAGCCTCAGGTCATGTGGCTTCTCAGGACGATTTGGTGTGATGATCACCAACAAACCTTTCCATGCGGTCCACAGACTTCACAATTCCTAGTGTTTTGCACTGAGTATGAATCTACATGGTAAAAGCATTAATAGCAACTTCAGCACCTTCTCGAAAGACAGCTGCTGAGACTATTTTTACCTCAAAGGAATTAAACACAAAGACAAGTACTTCGATGTCCTTATAAGAAAGATGGAGAAATAATAGATGCATCAAACATTCAGATTAGTATTGTGGCTAAACATTATCACATCACCATAGCACCAAACAGAATCTCTGCAGACTAGACACTCATTAATGTCTGTTAAATTAAAATTGATTGAATAAAATCTGGTCTTTGTTCTCTGTGCTCGCTTTCTCATCTCCTGAACCAATTATTCTCTAAATCTGTTTTTCCCTTGGTTGTAGAAATTTGGCAGGTGGTATTTTAATTTAATCTGTTCTTAAATATTCTGACTCCAACATAAATTAAGGCCATATTGTACTGTGGTAGGCTGAGACCTGCAGATATGAATAAAATTTGATTTTGCAAACGTTTGTTAGTCCTACTATGTGTTAGCATTCTACATAGTACAGTCATAAAATAACGTCAATATATCATCAATAAACAGAAGACGTTATCTCACAACTCTAAAGTTCATGAAACTTGATGTTTAGCATCTGACATCAGAAAAGTTGTAGAATCTTAGCTACCAAAAAATATGTGTAGATTGATAGATAGATAGATAGATAGATAGACTTGGTTTATAAAATCTCAGAGTTAGAATGATTCTGAAACTGTGTGAGGTCTAATTTAAGGCCAATCCCATATAATCATCTTTAATAATAACCTTCACAAAGAGTATTTTGCCTGCTTGAACACATTTAGATGAGGAACTTGACTAGATCACAGGGAGCGCCATCTCTTAGTAGCTCCACTCCCCTGAGTGTGCTGGCTCTCGTGTCCACAGGCTCCACTAACCTCTGTTTCACAAAGGAAGCAGAATGGGCCTTATCTCCTCTTCACTCTCTAGAAGAAAATGATGAGCTAGACCACCATCAGAGCAGGGGATAAATTAAGGTTTTAGAAATGTATTACAAAGGAGAGACAAATGATATTAGTACTCGTCCAAGAAGGAAAAGATAATCGTTTCAGAGGTACCATCGCAGAGCTTAGAACACAGTTAGGGTCTGTTGACCTTTCTTCCACTACTTATTTAAGACAACTATGCACCATTTATCAGGAAACTTGCTGGAGTTCACATAGTAAAAATAAGCAGATGAGGGCTGGGCACAGGGCTCTCCTAGAACACGTGCAGTCCTTGGGTTTGACCTTCAGCACTGCAAAAACACTGAAAAAAAACAAAACAAAACAAAAGGACACAAGGCAGGAACACAGAAGTGAGAGATGAAAGAGAGAAGTCACAAGTGATGGCAGGCTGCTCTGTATCTCAGTTCTGTTATAACTGGCCACCAATGGTGCTTTGTTCTTCTTCAATTTAGGAATTTATTTGTATATGAACATAGGAAAATATTTCCAATACTGTTGAAATTGAGAAGACCAACAGCCCTAAATTAGCATTTCTACAGGTAGAAGTGTAGTTGAAGACCTGCACTTCTCGGCATAGGGCTTACATTCACATTCCCCATAAGCACCCAGATCACACTTTCACTCACACCCCCTGGTCCCAAGGGCACCGCAGTGCTGCCTGTCTGGGAAAATGGAACTCACACACCGCGGAAAGGAAAATAGCAGAGAGGGATTTAAGGAGACAGATTTTTCTCAGTCAGTGAATGGAGTGTGGATGGCCGCCTAGGCTCTCCGAGGGTGGCAAACAAAGAGCAACTCCAGAGAAATGAAAAACAAAGCAAGAAGAAACCATCAGGAGAAGGCAGGAAAAAATGACATGCAGTCCTAGCAACTGCAAAGTAAACCATGGTTTTCTGAAATTCTTTTGAATCTCATAGTGTTTTTGACCAACTAGTAGTAAGCCCCTGCCACAATGGTTCTATTGCTGGATGTTATAAGAATTTCTTTCCACCCTCCTTTTCTGTTTACTTGTCTGCTGAATATTTTATACCTGTATCACCAGAATAAAATTGAGGGCATGGTATTGTTCTGAAAGTTGTGCTAGTCTTTCATGAACATTGCTGAATAAAATGGATTTGGTAATCATCCATCAGCCACGCTGACTCATCTTGGCCTTCTCTGGTGGACTTGGTAGCAACAGGTGTTACCTGGAACACTTGATATTATCAGGTACAAATGGAAACTGTACTCAGGAAAAGCAATGGGAGTGGCAGATACTTTGTTAGGAACACGTGTGGAGCCACTAAAACAAGGGTGATAACAGTGGGAGGAAATTTGAGCTTACCCCTTTGTGATATATCAGGGCAAGCTACGTGCAGAGAAGATCTGTTTTCCTTTATTAGTTATAATTCTATTTACTATCATTTTACCATTCTTTCCAGTCAAGTAGCTGTTTTAAAAGCCCTTGTTGCAGCCGGGGATATAGCTCAGTGGCACAGCCCCTGCCTGGCAAGCTCGAGGTTGTGAGTTCGAGGTTGTGAGTTAGATTCCTGGTACAAAAAAAAAAAAAAAAAAAAAAGAGGGCTGGTGATATCGCTCAGTGGTACAAGCACCTGCTGGCAAGCTTAAGGTCCTGAGTTTGACTCCCGGTACCCACATACATAAAAAAAAAAAAAAAGAAAGAAAGAAAAAGAAAAAAGGAGAAGAAAAAAGCCCTTTTTGCAGATACAATCCGTAGCCAATTTATTCTTTAGAATTTTGAAAAATAATTATATACATTTCGCTTCACATTTGTATCTACAACTGCATCTACATCTTTTTATAGATCATTTCTATTATCTGATAATGAGTTCCATGTACAGTCTAGATATAACTCAGTACAATAACCTTTAAAATAAACTTTGGGTGAATATGATATAATGCATAACAAGTAGATTAAAAATATAAACAAAAAAGTAGTTATTACTTTAATTTTGTTCAAACATGCAGAAATTCATTTGCTAATTCATTACCAATCATATGCATTTCTACTACATAAATTATATAAGTTTATAGTTACACAAACACATGATTTGTATAAATATAAAATATTTGAAAGGAATTTTCCTTAACTACTTTGCAGATTCAAATGTCTACAAAGGATAATTGAAATAAAAGTATTTTTTTTGTAATAACGTGGACATACTACAAATTTCATCTGCAGTGGATGGATTCACAATATCGCATAATCCGCACTGAGGAAACAATTTAACTTACTTCTTTGTCTTCAAGTCAAATCCTGTGCATATGAAACCATTCATTCTTTTCTGTGACACTTGAACTCTGTAGATAAAATTGCATAGAGCATAGAAAATTAAAACTACATCTCTTTTATTTTCTACATATATAGAATTGTATGTAACACAATCCACAATTTCACCTTAACAAAAATTTCACTTTCAACAAAAAATATAAATATTAAAATTAATGTGCCTTATTTAAGTATGCCCTGTACTATATTGAATATTTAATAATTGGCTCTAATTCTGATGCAATTTTCATGAAATGACACCTATTTTTAATTTAAGTATTTTTTTTCCCTTAAATTTGTATGTAAAGATTTTCAGAAAAAAAATAATAAAAACCCCTTCTGGTCATTATTATCAGAGAAGAGTTTCATTTTATCATGCTTTTTATTATCAAAAAAGTAATTCTGAGTTAGAAAATAAAATATAAAAACGATGTAATTGAACATAAAGTACATAAATGATAGAATTAAAAGAAACATTCAGAATTATTAAGTCCCATACTGAATTTGGAAGGGCGGTATCAGTCGTGTAGACCAATCTGACCTCTTTTTTTTTTCACCCAACAACAATCACCGTACTCATCTATTTGCATTCAACACCTAGACGCTCACTTCTTCAGCCTCTTGAATGGACATTTTTTCCTTTTCATTTCACTAACTTATCATGGCCACAGCCTAAGCTTTTTCAGCACAGCACTTGAAATGACACTAAAATCTGGAGCCGGACCTTCCACTTCTCTGTAACCACTCCTTACCTTTCCAAGTCACTAAATTTTTATTCAACTTATTTAGAGCTTCATATCACTCCTTTTCATGTATTACATCTCTAAGCCGTGCTTTATCTTTCTGACTATCGTCTCCATTTCTTCGCATTTTTTGTACTACTAGATGAAATCACATCTTTATATGAAATCAACCAATTTTCTTTTTTGGTCTCTGGACACTGCTTGAATTTGTGGTTCAGGCAGGTCACTTATTATAATCAACTTTAAATGGGCAGTCTATTTTCTAAATATATTCTCTCAGTATCAGCAATGCTTTTACATTTTCCTACCTCCCTCCAACCTCGGCAACCTGGATAACGTGTATACAAGACTTCACTGACAAAAAGAATCAGTGGAACAGAAACTCATTATTGTATCAGCATCATCTGTATCCAGTCTCTTCTTCCTCATTTTTGTGGCTAAGAAACTGATCCTGGTTGTAGTACGAGTCGTTTTCTCCCAAAGTGGACCTTGCTTCTCAACACATTTGTTCCTTCAGTTATTCCCACCGTAGCATCTCTACCTCTCTATCAACTGGATAATTCCCGCTGACATACAACTAAGCCACTAATACCTCACATCTTTGAAAGAATGCACATTTTCTGAAATTGCTCTCTCTACCAATATCTCTAATTCTTTATCTCTTATTATCTTTGTTGGCCCTTTCCAGTCCTCATCTCGTTCCTGCCATTTCATACTTCCTGCTAAGCTTTCAATAGGAATTTTTGTCCTTCTTTCTAAATCCTTCGACATCTTTCTAGACTTTTGAATACTATTCAGTGGTGTTCACCATTCCCTACATTTTGAATCACTGTTTTGCCTACCATATTTTTTGGAGTTTTTACTATTGTTTCTCAGATTCCTTTGACCACCATAGATCTTTCACCATATTAGAACTATAAATATTATTCTTTGCTTGTACCTTATAAAAATCTAATCCTGTCCCAAGTTTTTGTGTATCATAATTGTACTGATGACTGACATTACATTTTTCCCTCAGATATGAATATATTAATATTTTCCTGTAGTTCCTATATGAATAACCCTATAGGAAATCACAAATATAAGTAATAATATTTTTATATTGTACACCAACACCCCACCAGAACTCTTGTTGTTCCTTTCATAGCTCAGAAAATGCTGTTATTCTTCCTCAAATGCAAAGAATTATGATTATTTGCTGAAAACCTATCTTGTTCACCCCTCACACCCAATCCATTCTGCATTCTTTAATATCTATCCTTAGTTAGCTCTCACATCAGTCCATTTTCTATTGATGCTTTTTCCCAAATCTCAATTATTTTTCAATTCGATCATCATGATAACCATCTCTGTGTTCTTGGGTTGTCATCTTTCGGCAACTTCAATATATCCCCACTTTTGCATTCATTTCTTTAATTAAATATGTTCCCATATATTGTCCTCTTTTTAAAATGTTTCAATAGCTTTCTCTTCTATAAAGAATAAAACCAATGCTTAGCCCACCTACAAAAAATGCCTGAATCCATTTTGCCCTGGTTCTCTTCCCTATTGCTTATCTGTATTCTCAACACCTAGGGTCACACTAGTCTTTTTTAATTTCTCCAACACACACCATTTATATTTCTTTTGTTTATATCCCCACACACCAAAAGACCAATACCTAGGGTGCATATTAATTAATCGATTAATGAACAATGGCGTGCCAAATTCCTATCAAAAATTTCAATACCTCTATATACCACGTGCAATGAGTCAAATTTTGGGATCATCCTATGGGAAAAATTGAGATTTATAGCATCACCTTCCAAAGTAACATCTTTGCTGAATCTTGAGAAAAACACTGAATAAAGTATGAGCGTGATAGCATTAAAAGAAAGTAGAAATACACTATAGAAAAGATAATGTCAAACTTTTGGCTGTGTAAGACAGATTAAATGCATGTATTTCTTTCTAATTTAAGATCCAACATAATTACTATATATGAATTACTATATATGAAATAAAATATCACCAATATAAAGTTAATCAGAGTGGATGAGATATATCTATGAGGTTTTGGACATGGAACTCATTAGGACAGTGTTAATAGATTTGGCAGGACAGAGAGCTAAAATCTTCCTACATGGAGAGAAGTTTGCAAAATAGGTCAACCAGAGATAAATCAGGAATGGGAAGCTCCACACACTTCAACTGGTGACAAAGAAATGTGATACTAAAAGCAGTGGATTAATTAAAATATGTTTGATGAAATATATATCAATGTCCCCTTCATCATTTGAAGCCATTAAGCAGCTGCTGTTTCGAAATATGTATAGTGTAAGAGAGATTTGTTTTTTAGAAAACTCAAACAAGATTGTTTTATGTTTCTCGAGTGTATCAGCAGAGGATATTGGGGGGAATGCTGTACCAAAACAAAGTTATTCAAGAAAAATCTGGAATGAGCAATCAGACTTGAAGTTGTCTTTCCTTGCTCAGCTATAATGATTCCCATTTCTAGGAATTGTTACTAGGTTAGATGCTGAAGGGCTCCCCTTCGGAGAAGCAGAATGCTTCTAGGACAAAAGTATACGAAGTACTATTAATTGGAGTTCTCCAACCAGATATCTGCGTTCTTTCCTGATCATAGAGTAACAAAGTCCACCAGTCAGAAATTCATATCTGATCATGCAAAATAGCTTCCACTCAGTGCTTTACTACCACTATCAGATAGGAATGCACGCTCAAAGACTACCTGTGACTTAATTATTTTCTCTCATATGTCTGTAGACTGAGTAATCCTTACTTTACCATATCATAAATTCAAAAGTTATTTAAGTTCCAGTGAAATTCTTAGGAAGAGTGTCCACATCATCAGCAGTTCTAACCTTATACATAAGTGCAGCTGGTCTTCACTCATATTCCTAAATATTGTAGAGTTAGACTGGCTTTGGTTTAAGGAGGCCCTAATTTGAATCTTAAATCTTACTCGTGATAACTGTAACCTTGGGCAAACTTTTTAAATTATCTTGTTGATGCTTGAGCCTATTTTCACACAGCACAGTGCCTAAGGCAGAGGGGTATTTTTTTTGTTTTTTTTTTTTTTTCTATGATAGATTGCTGTCCCTGACAACAAGAGTGATGGATGAAGGAAGCAATGCAGGAAAGAAGGGAGAGCCTCAAGGAAGATATATCATCAAGATGGTTGCCACTAAGTGAAACCAGTTGCCCAGTTTTATGGAATTGTCCCCCAGGGAGCAAGGTTGATGGCACCTCAAAATTGTCAAAAAAGAGAAAGTAGAACTATCCATTTCATAGTTCCTATTTGTCAAAAGTTTCTATCTACCTTTCCTGGTGTGAATGCACAGACTGCAGCAAGGGTGCAACAAAGAAGCACGGGGAAGACATAAAAGGCCTGAGATGTGAGACAAGGTAAGGAGCTGCTCAGTAGCAAGTGGTGGGAGCTCAGAGCGAGCTCCGGTCAAGCTGAAGGAGCTTTGTTAACGGTCACGCGAGCCCAGGAGGACCTGACACGGTGCTCAAGCTTTTGCAGTTTCTTAACTATAAAATGTTTATAATATTGTCTGTGACTCTGGATTATTATGAATACTTAATAGCATATAAAATGTCACACTGTAAAAGCTTGTTCTTAAAAAACATACTTAATATTTTCCTTATTGACCTTTTCACCAATAAAAGTCTTTCTAAAATAAATATAAATAAAACGAGCTTGTTCGTGTTTTGGTCACAGCTGATATTGAGTCATATGTAAGCGGTTGTATACTGTATCATGATCTCTATTTTGGTGTATGTATTAGAAGGTTTGTAAAACAATATGTTAAAAATGAAAAGTAACTTTGATTTCTAAGGCTTAAAAATACAGTTTTTGCTTTGTCACTGTCAATGATTATTTCATTCCCTTCTTGGTGATGGGAAATATAAAAAAATCCATTCATTTCCCCAATCTTCATTTTCAACATTGCTGTATCATTTATTTTTACTGAGCCCATTTCTTCTGCACATGATATTGAGATTAAATTCATATCTTATATTTCAGGTGTATTTACATTCATTCCCCACTAGATTAAAAACAGATTGAATAGAGTGTATCTTCAACTATGTCTTAATCAACAACTAGGGCAATAATTCACTTTTTTTTTTTTGTGGGTACCGGGGGGTCGACCTCAGGACCTCGTGCGCCAACAGGCACCCGTGCCGCTGAGCGATATCACCGGCCCCTTTTTCGTATGTGGGATCCGGGAGTTGAACTCAGGCCCTCGCACTTGCAAGGCAGGCGCTTACGCCGCTGAGACATCTCACCGGCCCAAAATAATTCACAATGTCATAGATCAATAAGTTTTTACTGAATGAAGCCACAGTACTGAATTATGATATTAACCACTTATGTTTGCATATCTTAACAAAAAAGAATAGATATAGCCAACTCTTGTTTAAATTCTGTTCAAATTTACTGATTTACTAGATTAATTAAGCTAACATAATAATCTAGCTCCATTGGCATATAAATAAGCATATTTACTACTAAAGTTTTATTCTCCTACTGAACTTTTAATGCTAGAAAATGAATGTTGATCATTGTTAGTCACATTTTCTAAATCCTCCTCCAAGGGGAGGATTTTATATGATTTACAAAGCTATGAAATTAAACTCTCATATATTACTAAAATGTATGAGTGGGGGCTTAAATCAAGTAACTATCTCCTAGCACAGTTTTTCCCTCAGTTTTGTAACAAAAATAACTCCTTTTTTTTTTTTTTTGAAGTAGAGCATATTTCTTATAGAATAAAGTCAACACTAGAATGTTTTATTCAAACTTATCTAAGTATCTTAAATCTGCGTTTCTTTCCTGAACTAGAATGTCCTACTGATTTTATATTGAGAAAAAATAATGAGGAAGCAGGTTTCCTTTTTCATGCTAAAGAGTAAAAAGAATCGCAAAGATGAATATACTCTTTTTTTCACTTTATAAACTCTTTTTCCTGGGGTGTATGAATTGCTGTATTTCTTTATGACTTCCATTTCTCCAAATGATTACTTTGATCCATTTCACCTTTATTAGTATTTTTTATAATATTAGATTCTCAGGAAGCAAATGATATTAATCTTATTCTCTTAAGACATCTGGTATACAAAGAAGTATTTCAGCAATTTCACAAGTTCTCAAAGAAAAATGGAGTCTAAAACTGAACACTGAATTTTTCTCTATAGAAAATTATTATGGAGGTCAGAGAAAATGGTGTCACTATCATAACCTGACTCATAAATGATAAGCAGTAATAATTCAGTAAATACTTCAGTGAATATACAGATGAATATTGTATTAACACACTTTACCACAATGTACTTTGAAAATAAATGTATGTAATTCAGACCGAGGTGCTCCTTTAAGCTCTGTTGGACCCCATAAAACATAGCAATTGAACGGTAATTAAATAATTCCACATATTCACATTATTCAAGCATTTAAAACTACAATTAATCTCAATCATTAGATGACCATGTTTGTAGTCCTTGAGCAATGTGTTAGACATATTAATCAAATAGATTCTAGTATTGCTACAAATCTCAAATGAACACTAAACATGGTCAAGACAATCCTAATAAATTGACCAAGAACATGTACTTGACTCCATTCCAAATGACCATCACATACTATTCCCTTTCTCCTCCCACTCTAGGACTTTATTTTTTATTATGTTCAGATAACAGATGTAGTTATTTGACAAGTAGCTCAATGTCTCACTAGTACATCACCACCATGCCTGAATACAGATGCTTATATTCTGCCTTTTCTTTGGAAGTTATGTTTCTGTTCTAAGGACAAGTACTTTATGTGTGCTTCACTGCCCATTCTCTCACCTGTTCCAGAATACCTCTCTCCAGTCTGCATTTTACTTGATACACTCGATGATAATTTTCAGTGTACAAACACTGTTTAACCTCAACAATTTGATACATGTATATGTTTGTATATTTTATATGATTTACCTGCCCTACCCTCTCTGGTGATAACCATTTATTACTCAACTAACCTTCGTAGTAAATCTGTTCATGAGTGCTCAGTTTCTACCTTAGTTCTATCTAATCATTGTTTAAGTTCCACAGCTCTCTTGAAAAATCTCTTAAATAGATAGATCTACAAAAGAGTTTTCAACCATAATCTCACTTAACGTGAGATTAGATAGAGCCAGATGTCTTCAATTTCTTTGTTTAATTACATTCTCTACATTTTGTGATATTGAACACTCTCAATGTCAATTTCCAGTCTCTGAATCTTAGATTTTTGCCAGATTTTCTTTTCTGTTTTAATATAAATTTACTCCAGACTTCTTCCTTTTCTCTCTAGTCCTTTCTCATCTTTCACTTTTCACCTCTCTCAGTAAGTTTATAGTGAAGCATCATAGATTGTGAAAAATGCATGGAAATATACATGTACACTCAAGCTTCTATAAATCACCAGCCATCTCAAGAAAGGGAACATTACTAGCAATCCAGAAATCACGTTAGTAAGCCCTCCTATTCCATCTTCACTGCTAAAATTCTTTTAAACCACATAGTTTAGTTTCTCATGCTACATTTACAAAAATAATATGCATTTTAATTAAATAATCATTAACAATTATATATTATCATAAAGCTGTCTTATTTGGCTCGATATTATGTTCATGAGAGTCACTTAGATTTGGAGTGTGTGTGTGTGTGTGTGTGTGTGGTAGCTGAAATAGTAGTTCCTTTATTCTCACCATCATGTAGTTATTTGTTCATATGACTGAAACATTCTACTGTGATAGTTTTGTTTCTTATACTTTGAGGATGTTATAAATCCATGCTACTAAATTCTTGCTCATCATACTCTGGTTTCTCTTCAGATCGCATAAATCTTTCACCTTTTACTAAATTATTGCTCATGTCTATTAGTGCATGTACATACTTGGTCATTAAAAAAGGCTAAGTAGAATCCTACTTCCAGAGAATTGAATACATTCATCTTTCCAAAAACAGTGTTGGAAAGTTTTAGTTGCTCTACATTTTAGCAGATAATGATCATTAGTTGAATTAATTTTATATTTTTGGTGGATGTGTAAAGGTGTTTCATTGCAGCTTTAATTTACAATAATAAGTATTTTTATATGCTTTTGGCACTGGGTATTTCTTTTGTAAAATGAATATTCAAGTAATTATCCATTTATTATTATCTTAAAGTAACAAAGATATAGAGCTATGCTATCTTCCAAAAACTACATTGTCTTACCTTTGGCATTTACAAGTTATTTAATGTATGTGGGGGAGGAGGAGATACCACTATATTTTGATATAAAAAACCACATCCATACATAATACAGTCAGTCCTCTGAAATCTAAAGCCACAAAAATGTAGCTGAAAAAACAAAAGCCAAAACTCCAAAGCTGCCAAAGAGAAATGACATTAGCTGTAGGAGAAAGATTTCTTAAATTCTTAAATACATATTGAACAAGACAACTTTTTTGTAGGAGTCTGGCCTGTGCGTTGTTAGATATTTACAAACATACTTCGTATCTTCCTCCAAGTTAGTAGGTCCCACTAGCACCAATCTCCCAGGTGTGATGGCATAAAGTTACTGCAGATATTGTTAAATGTACTCTTAAGAGAAGAATTGTCCCTAGCTGAGACCCTCTGCTTTGGGAAAAACAACTCAAATGCCTATAAATTTCTCATCCAAAATTATAGAGGCCAAAGAATATAGCACAACATTTTTAAAGGCCCAAGAATACAAAACAAAACTAAGTTAAATAAAACTACCAAATAAAAATGTCAGTCATTTCACTTCTGTATCCAGCTAAAATGTCCTTCAAAAATGAAAGTAAAATAAAGACATTTTCAGATGAGGGAGAACTAAAAGAAGTTTTTACCAGCAAAATTTGCTCTAGAAGAATGACTAAAAACAGTATTCAAACATAAGATACATGATCAGCAAGGAAAACCTGGAACACACAAAATAAAGGATGAACATAAAAAATGTAGTTTGTAGTTCTGTGTTTGATAGTTCTGTATTTGATAGTTAAAAGCAAAAATTACAAAATTGTTCTGGTGCTCAATACATTTACAGAATAGATAACTTTTAAGAATTTTATAAAGGGAGAAAGTGATAATCTACGTATGCATATTTAATCTATAGAGTAAAGTGGAAAAACACAAAGGAATATACTTAAAATAATCTTTTATAAATCAAGGCAGTACATAAAATGTATTGAAATAACCCATAGTGAGTAAAGGGAAACAAAAGAACACAAAAATAACAAAAAAAGGAACAAATAGGAAAGAACAGAATTGCAGACAGAAGCCCTAATATATTAACAATGTCATTTAATCTAAATAGTCTATGTTCACAAAAACAGATGGCAGAATAAACATAAAAGTTGCACAACTAAGGGCTTTCTATAGGCAGCTTCTATAGTACAACTTCAAATACAATAGTGCTCCAAGATTAAAAGTGAAAGGATGAAAATAGATGCCAAGTTAATTAAGAGATATTGGGAGTGGCTGCTATGAGAAAGTAGACTTCAGAGTAAAGAAATTTATGGGTAAAGATAGTAATGTCACACAATCATAAAAAGTCAATTGAGCAATAAGATAAACATTTTATATGCCCAATAAATAATTGAAAATATAATGATATCTGTGGTTTAAAGTGTCTTGTTCCACATATGACAAGCAGGTGAATGCGTTAATCATACAAAATAACATTTTATAATTCTCAATAAATTTGAACTTCTTTTATTAGTTACTCTTTATTAAAAAAATAAAATAACTGTTTAAAAATCTTCTACTATGAGTCAAAGTTGGTCCTTTCCCTAATACTCATATAATTTTGTTTAATATATGCTAGGTCTTTAAAAATTTAAATTCATTTTCCTTTCTGTTGTATTTAACATTTTAGTACTATCAAAGTGACTTTCTTCTTTTCCAGAGATTGTTTCTGCATGAAAATACCTGAAATTAAAATAGTTCTACCAGCTTATTTTTAGTATTTTCATGACATAAATTTTTTCATCTTCTTATTACCTACTTTTCTATGTTTATGTTTTAGAAAAGCTTAGAAAAAAAAAAAACAGATGTATGGGCATTGTATTCAGTTTGACAATATGTTTTAGTTGGAATATTTAATTTTATGTAAAGTACTTCCTGACACATTTGCTTTGAAATTCACAAGTTGATAATTTGACTTCTACTTTTCCTGACTGTTTTATGTACATCTCCCCTAGTACTTCATTATTGGAAACATAAATTGTCCTCATTTCTAGATTTTTCTTAGATTATCATCTAGATTTATTCTTTTGAACAATATGTCATTGATCTCAGATTCTTTACATTTTACTTTTTATATTTTCTCTGAACTCCAAACTGTCATTCCACCGGTTCACCTCAACATGTCCAAGCCAACACCTTACTACTCCTTCATCTCTATACAAGCTCTGTCCCAATTCTCTCCTTCTGGATAAATGATTATATTTTTCAATTAGTATCTCATATTCAGAATTTGAGATTAAATATTATTTCTCTTTTTCATTCCTAAAATGCATGTATTTTGCAATACTCTAGTCTGTCTCCAATCCCTCCTCTTCTCACTACTTTACAAAATCCTAGTTCTCAACTTCGTCTTTTAATGTTAGAGTGATTTTCTCTTTTTTAGTCTTTTCTTATTTCTATCAATTCTCTATACAGTGGTCAGAAGAAATCACAAAAATATTAATCAGGCCCTCTCATTTCCTAGTGTAAATTACACAAAGAGAATAAAAGCAAAATAAAGATCTTTGCTTCACAAAATCTTACTTTATCTCTTACTTAATTCAAGAACTTCTCCTCACTGTTCTTTATACCCAAGATACTCTTCTGATAAAATTTTTGCACAGACAATTCTTTCACTTGGTTAGTATTTAGGTCTATTTTCAACTCCTTATTTTTTGACTAACATAATTAAGGCATTTCCTCCTTCCATCTGTTGATCTACTCTATATTGACCCCACCTTTTTTTCTTGATGTCATAGTTCATAGCATTTACCATTATCTAATGTTATTTGTTTATATGTTTAACTTTTTGTCCCTTAACACTGTGGAAGCATCCTTAGATCTATTTATATATTCCTTTTCTGGACTCAGCATTAATTATTGATGTCACTGGTGCTCATCTATATCTTCAGTTGTATTCTTCCTTATTCAATGTTAGTGATACATTTCACTACCTCCTAACTTAAATTTTGTCATGATCTAGGTGACCACAACTGAATTGCCACTACAAGAAATAAGACTTTAAGAGTCTGTGTCCCATTTGGTATATCTTTTCCTTCCCTTTGCCCCATAAATAAAAGATCATCCTGATGGTAGAGGGTCTAATAATGTGATCTCCTGAAGAGAAATGACATTAATATGATACCTATGACCTAGGTTGTACAAGTAGCTTTGAGGAAATGTAAGCATGTTATGTTTTAAGGTACTGTGGTTTTATGATTATTTGTTACTGCAGCATAACTCAGCCTGCTCTGACTTAAACGATATGACATTTAGTAAATATTTATAGATTGAGAAAATTCAATTATACTGTATTACCTACAAAATTTTGTCTCAGTAAAATATCATTTATAGTGCACCACCTAACTAGCATTTATGATGAAAAGAATACACAATGATTTAGAATAATTCTAGATATGCTTTTCATCCATTGTTATAGCATGCCTTAGTATTATATTCATGCTTAACATTCTTAGATTAAGAAAAAATAAAACAGCCAAGATCAATGACCAGCCCAACTGTCTATATCTAATAAGTAATTTGCAACTTTTTGTCTTTGTGAACTTATTGCAGAACTTTGAAGTTTGAAAATAAATATGGATTCTCATTATACCCTCTCCTCTTTCCTTTTGTACATTTCCTGTCAATGGGAAGATATTAGAAGTCTGAAAAACTGTCATTCACTAAAAGAAAGAAAACAACAATAAAACCCTCTAGCATATTAATTTGTTGTCTAAATTTACCTGAGCAATTTGTACTTAAAAGAGTCCTGAATGGATATTTTAATTCTAATGTTCAGCCAATTAAAATTGTTCTCAAAATACCTAAAATCCCAAACATCGCATCACTGTCCAACTAATCCTCTCTTCCATAAATAAATAATAGAACAGTATGAAGTTCATTACTAGATCTTTCTAGATCTAAAAATATGTCTTGTACACATTGCAACACAGTCTTTTAAACTCCTTTCTTCATGATTTTCCTTCAGCTGTTCTTTCCTCAGGATCGACCTTCCCCTGTGGGTCCCCATTCCAAAAGACCATTTTACAAGAAACACTTCATATCTCCTACTTTATGGAGAATCTCATGGTAGTTCTGGTTCCCACTGATGTTCTCCTGTGAGAGACAATGACACTCAAAATTCACAGACTGTTCTGTGCACTTTGGAAGATTTATATTGTGCCTGGTAATGGCATATAATCATTTCACACACACGAACCTTACCTCCAAGAATAGCTTTTTAGGATTTGTAAGACAGGAATTTGCCTTTTCTGTTCTTTGTGACTTTCACAGCAGCAAGAAGATATTCAGCACAGAGTAGGTATTCAAATAAAGTATGTTCCCTTGATGAAAATGATTTGAATTAAAAAGATTTTGATGTAATTGTCTCTTTTGTGAAAAGTGGAAACTTACACCTACTCAAAACATTAAAGGAGTCATCCTTTCTTGCTATGTTTTATGTCCAATTTGTTCCAGTTCCAAACCTCTCAACACAAAAACAAAATCTCTTAATCTGTTTGCAAAATATTCCCTCCTTCCTCCCATCTTGCTGCTGCTACTCTGTGATATACTGCCCTTGCCTATTACCCCTTTATAGCTGTTTTGTTAAAGTTCATACCGCAAAGACCTGAAAAAGAAATTTATGGCTCTAGGGATTTCAGAAAATTCTAAATAACCATAACAGGAACATGAAGCATTAATTAAAGACACTAGAATCTAACTTATAACAGGAATCCTGACATTTAAGGCCCTGGTACCATGAAAATTTAAAATGATATGACAGAGAGTAATTTGATGGTCAGAAGGTTATAATGTATACCTTAATACCTTTGTCAAGAAAAAGTGCCTGTCCTTGCTGTAACCCCTACCCAGGGGCTTAAGAGGTTCTTTCATAAAACATACTGATGCCTAAATATTTTTGCAATAACTCATATATAAGCTAGTCTTTTAAGTACATTGTAGATTAAATGCTAACCACCAACATTCATACAGCAATTTTCAAATAAAAGTTTAAAATTCAGTGCATATTCGCTATATTTTGTTGCTTAGCTCACTGTGGTTCTGTATTTAAACACAGGGGACCAAGAAACATGCAATTTTTCCCCAAAGAATATGCTGATTTGTGTGTGTGTGTGTGGGTACTGGGGGTCAACCTCAGGACCTCGTGTGCCAGCAGGAGCCCATGCCGCTGAGCGATATCACCAGCCTTTTCTTTTTCGAATGTGGGTACCGGGAGTCGAACTCAGGACCTCGCGCTTGCCAGGCAGGCGCTTATGCCGCTGAGCCATCTCACCAGCCCAGAATATGCTGATTTTTATGTGAAGGCAGAAACTGATACTTTGGACTTATTCTGCCAAAAAAGCAATGGAAAATGCTTTACCTAAGTTCAAAAAAAAAAAAAAGAGTGGAATGTCAAAGACACTTTATTTTCTTATGTTCAATATCAATACATTTCCTAGAACACCAGAAGTACACATTATACATATTTGTGGAATGCATATCCGAAAAGAAATGCAAACTGATCCTCCGCATTGAAATGTGCTGCAGATCTTCTTTACCCCTTCCGTACCTATGTGTCTATGAGTTTTCTCTTTCTGTGACTCCATGGCATTTTTGGTGCTATTCATTTTTACGCCACGATTTTGTCTATATCACTAGATTTAGGGCGTATAGTTTTATTCTTCCAGTAAATTTCAAGACAAGGACTATTATTTGTACTTGTACCTTGTAAAACACTTGGAACTGACTTTGAATACATTGGGCTTTTAATAAATATTTGTTGTTTGATTAAATGAGTTACCCCATCTGCTAATTGCAAAATGACATCATTAGTCATTAACAGACACACAAATGGATTACGAAAAATCATGTAGATTTATATATAATCAGATTATGCCCAAAATTAGCACCAGAGAAACCACACTGTCCTTCTCGCCCTCCTCACACTTTCTATGTACTTATTCCTCACAATTCAGTGACTTGCTTGCCTTCTCTCCCTTCGCAGCTTTGTGCTGTTATTTAATATCTCACCAGTTGTGTAATTTCAGCTCCCAATTGAATAAGACATTCCCTCCAGTGGAACCCTCACCTTGACAAATAGCCAAATAGTAATTATTATTCCTTTCAAGGGCTGAGCTATGGAATCATGCCTGCAATATCCCAGGCTTGAGTACCTAAAAATTTATGCTATACTTCCCTGTGTCAGAGTTTCCATCTGCAATCGTATTTCAAGTCCTCTCATTTTTTTTTCAATATGATTAAGATAATTCCTTTATGAAGTTGGAAGTGCTAAGAAACATTCAGAAAGAAACTTGATTTTTTGTATTTTTGCAAACTTGCTCTCCCTATTTCCTTAGCTATCAATTTAGACACGCAAAGAGGAAGAATTAATTTTACAATGGTCTCTAATTTTTTTCTAATGTGTGACCTCCATATTAATAGGAACCAGGGGACTCATTCATCATATCTGGTCACTGTGAAACTGACATTTACAGGGTGGAATGTTTCTCGCTCAGGACAAATGGGTATCATTTGTAAAACATGCCGCACCCAATCGTAAGCTCCCATGGCTCTCAAACTACATTATTAAGCAACAGTATAAACCATTCTCCAAACCGAAAGGTCTTTTCAAATATTTACTGCCTACCTATGGAATTTTTATTCTGCTGGCTGCTGCCATCAATAATCCAGGGAGCTCCAAGCTAAATGTTGTGTATGACCTCCAAGGAAAGTCTTAGTGCTGCAGAACGGAGAGGGTGGGTTCAACATCCTACATTCATTCCTCTTTTACTTCCTCAGACCTGTTTCAGAGAAAATAAGGGTTGTGGAAGAATTACTTCTTATGTTTACTATGTTTATTTTTATCATTGTATTTCCAAGTAATCTCAATGTTTTTAAGTCCTCATCCCCACATACAACGGAATATACTTTCCAGTTTCCTTCATGAAGCATTTCATTACCACAGCCTATTGTGATCTTGCATCTGTCATGTTGTTTTTCTTTCTAAAACCAAATTGTGAATTTAGGCCCCCCTCTCACAGGGACATCTTGGTGATCTCAGCTCATCTCCTCATTCATAGGGGGAAACCAGGCCAAACGCTTTCCTTGAGAAATCCGCAAATTCTAGAGATTTTAGTTTCTCATGATATGCTGTGTCTCGTGGTTCTAAATATACATGTTGTTTTGCTTCTCGGTTCTCAATTCATATCCTATTTTGCCTTCAATGGAGGCACAAGACTTGGTTCTTAGTGGTTTCCATAAAAACTAACAGGCAGCATTTTAAGACGTTTGTGAGCATCAATAATTTCATTGAAAAATCTCAGGTTCTCTCCCCCTTCTTTTGCTTCTTCTCTCTTCCTTCTTCCTTTGATCTGTCCCCTTCCCTCCTCCCTTTTCAAAAGGCGCCATATCTCTGTGCTTTCTATAGAATATTTTTAATCCCCTTTCAAAAGCTGGAGATAAGCTCACCTTTCTTGTTCTATAAGGACTCATCTGCTCTAACCCGATTTTGTTTTGTTTTATTTTGTTTTGCTTTGTTTTCAGTAAAAAGTCTGTGTTCCTCCTCAGAAAAATGGATGAAGTGGTAGCAGAGTAGAATTGCATTAATCTTATGCCATTCCTAGGGAACTCTTCTTCCTTCAATTACAGTTTGATTGCTCTGTTCTGAACAAACAAATGGTGAGTAGAAGATAGTTTACGGTGACCTGTATCTGTCACCAATTTTAATCTTATCCTAAGGTCAGAATTTAAACATTTTAATCCAGTACTGAATTTAACTGTACACATGATAGAGATGTCTGCTCTTGACAGAGATCTGTAGCATTTCTCACAGTAGTTGTACTGCAAATCACTGACACAGTTATTGGAAAATTCTTTAACAATACTACCTACCTATAAGGGTGAATGCAAGCATTAAAATAGTTAATATCTATTATGTGCTGTGGACACTGGCAATTCCAAACCAATTTAATAACTGTTAGCTGCAGCACGGCTAGATACTAAAGAGCCAAGCATCCTGAATCCTAATAACAACACAGAAAACAGATGTTATCACCATTTCACAGAATAAGATATTTAAACCCTCAGGGTGATTAATCAAATTTTGTGGACACAGAGTCAAAATGTTGTAGAGCTAGAATTACCATATGGTTCTTTCTGGACTAAAAGTCTCCTGCTTTTTTGGTATGGTTTTTAAAATTCATAGTAGAACATATATACAGTGCAAAAAATTTCATGAAACAATGACATACAGGCAAAGCTTCATTTTTCTGTAAAGCTTCTCCCTGTTTAATCATTAACATGGACAAAAATAGACTCGGCTCTAGACACCACAAGTTGCCCTACCACCTGTATTAGTCAGATTTCCTAATGCTGAAGCAAATTGCCCAACACTCCCAAGTTCAAGGAGGAGAGGTTTATTTGGCTTCTAGTTTCAGATGATTCAGTCCATGGTCAGTAGGCACAAAGACAGGAACATCACCACGAAAGGGTGAAGGAAAGCTGAGCAGTTTATGGTGGATGTGGAACAGAGCCGGGGAATATTACCAGAGAGGAAAGGACAAGGTCACACTTCCAAGAGCCACCAAGACACACCGAAATGTATGCTTCATTAATCCACTGGGTGGCTCCTGCCCTGATCCAATTGACAGTCCAATTTAATGTCACACTGCCCTTTCCCATTCCTATAAACTTTCTGTCTTTGGAAAGTCACCATTGTAAAATGTTTCAAATCATTTCACTTACACCAGTTAATTATACATTTCTGAATAGAAGGTCTGTTTTGCTTCTTTGGGAATGTTACAATGGATGGAATCATAGACAAAAATTTTAATTGTTAACTGTGTCATAACTCAAGTGCCAGGTGTCTAAAACTGGATGGGTTACTCTGGGCTATCTATTTTCTTATATTCCCCTATACAATTAACTTTGAGTAGTAATCATATTCTCATAATTACTATAGCTTTATGATGAGATTTATTTTCTGGTACTGTAAGTACAAACACTCTCTTTGTCCAGAATTCATGTACATGGACAATTCTCTATGCTTTGCCCTGACACATGCATTTAAAAGTCAGCTTATCAAATAATATCAAATAATAATACCAAAAACATGGGGTTTTTATCTTCAATTGAATCTCTAAATTCGAGATAATTGACATTTGTAAAATGTTGAATATCTCAATCCATAAAAATGGAATTTTTGCTCCTTTTGGGTCAAAAAGAATATGTTGATTACTCAGTAATGTTTTATAGAATTGTCTTTATAGAATTCTAGCACAAGATTTGTCAGATATAATTCTAGATATTTACAATTTATACTATTACAAGTGGCGTATTTTAAAATCTCATTTGTATCTTGTCTATTGAAATAAATAAAATAACATTGTTTTTGATGTTAATAATTGTTAAGCTTCTTTATTGAGTATAATTATATCTAGATTCTTTTGGACTTTGTGTATGCATAAACTGTATCATATTCAAATAATAAGAGTTTTATTTTGTATTTTCATTTCCTTTTGCATCATTTTACATTCATTTATGTAGCTGGGCATTCACATGTATACATGTTATTTTATTGTCTCAAGCTTCCCATACACTGCTAAATAGAAGTAGTGACATTAATGACTATCCTTATATAATTCTCAATTTTCCATAGAATGCTTCGGTTCTATAATATGAATAGTGATCATTGCTTAAAGGGTTTGTGTCTTTGTTAGTTTTTTTAATACAGATCCTTTATCAGATAGACAGTTTCATCAGATTAGTTCTTTTCTAACCTTACTATGCTATGATGAGTAGATGTTCAATTTAGTAAGTCTCCCTTATATGTATTTTCATAGTCATTTCAAATTTCTCTTTAATTTTGAAAATATGACATATTACATGGATTGCATTCATCTCATTTTACACTCCTGAGATTAATCCCACTTGGTAACGATATTTTATTAATTTCTCATGTTGTTAGTACAATTTTCTAACGTTTTGTCAATTTGTGTTTTGTATTGACAAGAAATATTGGTTAGTATTTTTTTCTGTTGTGTGAATTTTCATAAATTGGGTGTAAAGACAAGACCTCCATTATAGAATGCATGTTTTTCAACTTCTCTGGAAGAATTAGTATAATATTGGAGTTATTTCTCCTTTACATGCTGAATAAAAATTAAAGATGTAGCCATCTAAACACAGAGACTTTTTTCTAAACTTTCTATTCAGTTATTTTAAAGTATAGATCCAATGTTTTAATAATTAGAAGTTAAATATTTTCTGTCTGCCTACATTTTGGTAATAATTACACTGACACATTCATTAACAAATTTGTTCACAACATCACTTCTTTAATGTCTACAAGATCTACAGTGATGTCTCATTTATCATTTGTGAAATAATTTAATTACGTTTTTGTCATTTTAATCACTTTTTTTGAAGTTTATGAATGTATTTGTTGCACTCTTGGAAAGTTCAAGCCTTTGCTGAGACTCTATGATATGAACATTTCCTATTTTATTAATCTATATATTTATATTTACTACTTATCTATTTTTTGCATTTACACTATTGTTAGGGTAAAGATTGTTAAAATGGATGTTTACCTCATTAATTTTTATTTTTCTTCCATTCTAGTATATGCATTTAAAATTATAATGCAATTTCTTTTAATCTTAAAAACTTAATAAATTATCTAAGACAATCTGACTTAAAAAAGAGATAATTTGAAAGTATCAACTTCACCAAGTTTTGTTATAAAAAGGCACTTTAATGTAAGACTAATCTATAAATTGAGAAAATATATTTGCACAATATATAACTTATTAAGGACTTGTACTCAATATATAAGTTACTCTAAGAATAAAATAAGAAAAAATGATTTACAAATGAAAAAATTATATAAATACTTCTATGAAGAAGTTATGTTAATTGTAAATATGTGCAATGAAATGTACTTAATATCATCAGTCATAAGAAAAGCAAAATAAATCTACAATGAGTTACAATTCTATACATAGCAGAATGGAATTCTGAAAAAAAAGACAGAAAATGCTTTATTTTTGTGAGGATTTGGAACAACTAAATCTTTAATATGTAGTAGTGTGCTTGTAAAATTGTAAGTCATTATAAAATGTTACTTAGCAATGTCTCATATAATTGCACACATTTCATATAATACCAACATTCTCACTGGTAGGTAGTCTCCAAGGTAAATAAAAATGTTATGTTCATACAACCATATGGATTACATTATCATAATAGTTTTATGCATAATAGCATAAAACTGGAAACAACCCAATATTTATCAACTGTTGACTGGATTAACAAGTTGTGACATATTCATTAATTAGAATACAATTTATCGATTAAAAGGAATGAAATTTTGGTACATAGTTGAATTTCTGGAGCATTATGCCAAGTGAAGATCAACACAAAACTTGAGTTACCTGCTTCTTTTTATGTGAAATTATCATAAGATAAAACTAGCTCCTAATAAAGAATGGTAACCACAGACCGAATGATGGGTAGGGAAAGATTTTACTACAAAAGGTAACAATGAATTTTGAAGGAATTATAGAAACATACTACATATTATTTGGATGGTCTTTGTATAACAGTATATAATAAAACTCTGCAAAATTTTGTTATCTTATATTTCAGAAAGGAGCTAAATATAAGTAAATAATAGTGAATATATAGGAAATGATGGCAGATGATTGACATGTTAATTTCCAGAAAAATCAAAGTTTTTTATGATTTCACAGTAGAATAGAAAATTAAAGCTGATATATCTAGTAAAGACAAATTCCTCATACATAATTTCCTGTATGTAATGAGTATAGTGATCCCGTGATCCAATCAAGTTCCAAAAGCCCTGCCTCTGAGTATATGAGAGTTTTGGGGGTCATTCTAGATGTAATCCATAATAGTAAGTGATTGACTACAAGAATTATATGTTACTCAATTGTGTGAACAGCTGGGGAAATTAAAGTTCAGGAGGAAGGTTGAACATACTAGGTGCCACCAACCAATTAATCTGAGATGCCTAGCTCCTGAAAGAGACGGTGAAAATGTAAGCATATAACTTTGGTTTTCACCATAATCAATAAATGTTCTCATGCTTATTATTCTTGGCTAAAATACAGCACCATGAAAACTGAAATCTATGTCTCTCATGATCAATACCTGTTTACAAAACTTTCTTGTATCATCTTAAGTTAACAGAATCCAAAAACATGAGTTCAACTAATTGGACATTGGTAAAATCCAGTATATAGAAACCGTGGTAGTTTGAACCAAATTAATTTGGTTTATCTAAGATCATGTCTTTTGAATCTTCTCCCCCATGTGATGTCAGATTAGAATTGGTCACAAAAGGAAACAGGTATGTGATTTTCAAGATAGAAGTAAAGCAGCAGCTATTATTTGCTGGAGGTCATCATAGTTGGATTTTGTGAGAGACAACTGCAGAGATGGTGGCAGATCCCGGCGCTTCTTTCCTTTGTGTCTAGCAATTCTTCCTCAGTACTGACCTGTTGACAAACTGTAACTTCAGGCCCATTTCCGCGTGCTTGGGGAGAGACCCATGGAAGTATTAGCACCATTTCTGACAGACCAGCATGTTAGCCTTGTTTTCTCCATCATGCCTCGCTGCCATGCCAGTCCTGCCTTGGAGCCAACCAACCATGAACTGTAACCATGAGCCAAAATAAACCGGTCCTTCAAGTCACACGTGTCAGGTATTTTGTCTCAGTGACAAGAAATGTGGCTAAGATTCTTAATCCTATAATTTATAGAAATCTTGGTTCTCTGAATAATCCTGAAAAATGTGCTGACCTTTAGTACCTATGAAACCACAAACTGCGTGTAACACAAACCCATGTTATTTAGGCATTCCAGTGTTTTTCTCACTTGCAACATCGACTAAAAAAAGAGATTATTAAATTACATGAGCAAATTCCATAACAATCCATAAATCTAACATCGGGCTTCCACACTTCCCACAGTATTAAATTATTATCTTTAAACTCGTACTGTTTAGGCTGTTTGTTAATTATAACAATTCCCATTTCTTTCACTGCATGTTAAACATGGGGTTTGAAAAATGTCTAGTGCTATTTGAGGGAGAAATATTTTCTTTTTTTGTTTTACTCTAAAAATGGCAGCTCGGGATCATTACATGCAGCTACACATCACATGAGAGCACCTTGCATAGCTTGTGCTCACTTTGCTAACCCATCAGTCGCCTAGGCCATGGTCTTCTAGACAGTTTATTGTCCGTGTGAATACTTGAAGTCAGGTCAATGTGGGGATATAGAGGCACAAATATCACCAGATCTGACTTGTCCTAACCTCTTTATTTTCCTTTCTAATCTTTGGAGATCTTCAGAACTAGACTTGAAAGTCATTGTTCAGATTTAGTAATATCTTCTGCTATGTCTTTCTATCCTGTTGTTTACTTGATGGCTCTTTCTTGTTTAAATCCTTAGCCCTCGACAACTGATTTAAATCTGTACATTTCGTTCTCTTGCATTTGATACTTATCTTTAATGTCCTTCTGGCACCAGGATTCTTTTTTTTTTTTTTGACTTCTCTATTGTTTCAGGCTCAGTTTGACTTTTTAGCCAAAGCACCTTCAGTTATCTCTGATGAGAAGTCCATATCAATCATTTCAGGTTATTGAAAGGTACATTTCTGAGAAAAATCTTGATTTGTGTCTATTACAGGGAAAAGAATGTTATCCTTCTCTACAGAGTATAAGCGTCCTGTGGGGAAGGACTTCGTATGTCATGTTAGCTGTGGTGTTCCCAGCATCTATCACAATGTCTTCACCGTAAAAGTGCACTAATTGCTGGATGGATGAATTTAGAAATGCTCCATTTAATTTTGCCCTTTATATGTAAGTTGTTTTTTTTTTTTTGTATACAGTCCAATAAATTGTGCAAGCCACAAATCAAATAGTATTTTTACTTTGTTGACCAGTTTATATATATCCAACAAGTGCCTGTTCTTATAAAATACAACTGTGTGCTTTTCAAAGAAAGAAATTAATGGAGACACATAAGGTTTCACTAATTGCTACCTATATACGAATAGCTATGAATATGGTTTGGAGGAAACAAGGACCTGGGATTTATGTTGAAGAGAATCTATATTAATCTACATGTTAATTTCTATACATTGCTGCAGTTAGATAGACCAGAGAATGATGTTCAGGCTTTATCATAATGTAAAACACTTTTACTTTATCAGTGTAAGTAAAACTGAATTCTGAATTTACATGCTTGCTGGAGGAATAGTTGTGTATCTTAAAAACGTCTATATGAGCTAGTTTTTACTGTAATATCTACAATTAAAGCTTAGTATCTTTTACAAATAATACAGTTACATTTAGTTAACTGTTTTGTGAGTTGGCAATTTCCACTATTTTTCAGCTACATGGCCTTGTCATCTCACGTGCCTGTATTACTCATGTGTCTGTGCTTAGCTTCCAGTTTGACAAAGGATAGGTTGGCCTCAGAAAAATCTCTGGTGTGACTTCTTACGCATGCTCCATGTAGTTTGTTACCTTCCACTAGGCTGACCCAGCACGTTTAAAATGGTATCAAGCTTGCAAGAGGAAGGGGAGAAGATTTCAGAGCCTCTGAAGGACAGCTTCCTCCTGTGGTATCCATTAGTTAGAGCCATTCACAAATCCAGCCCATGTTCATTACTAGAGAATGAAACTTGCTGTGCAGTGGAAAAGAACTCTAAAGTACTGTGGCCGTATTTGCAACCTACCAGACTGCTTTTCATAGTGAATATCATTTTGGGTGGGATAGAGAGAATGTACTGAATAAATATGTGTTCTTAGTAAATGAAGATTTAACTGACATCAAACCTTCTCCATCCTGAGATAAAAATAAAAAGTCCACCTTCCTTCTCTCTAGTATTTTATGCTACCACATAAACAGAAACAGATTCACCTCATCTTTACACCCTCTAATGCTGAGATACCGAAACTGGTGAACTAAAGTGATGACTCTAAAAGAAAGGCTTCCAAACTCTGCTGAACATCAGATAAATCTGGGACTTCGCATTACAAATCCATACACCCTTAATTAAATGCTTTGGGGATGTGGTCAAGACATTCATATATTTTAGTCATCCACTTATCCACCCTTGGCAAATGAACAACCTAAGTTACAAATAGTCAAATTATCTGTTCAAAATCAACCACAGCCCCTGAAAGAATTGTTAGAAAAATCCAAGGATGTGTACTCCTTGCTTAACACTTCTGAATTTGTTCAGTACCCACAAGGAGTCAAATTTACTTTATTCACATCGGAATATTTTTAAAGCTATTACAAAAAATTCTGACACCCTAACTTTGATAAAACATCATTAATGTGATATGATCCATGAGAAATCCAAAATGTGTTATCTAGAAGTAATCTGCCTTCCACGTTCATTGATTTTGCAATTTTCAATCTTTACTATGATTCTATATCTAAATCAATTTTTAGGAAACTTACCATGATCTGCAAAATTTAATAGACCTATGATATGACATGCTACATTTATCATGTATGTGACATATCTTAAATAGAAAAGACAACGTATGATAATTTAGTTTACTTTGGACCATTTTCAATACTGTCAGTGTCTGATAGAGCTTTGCTCCCTCTCCTTTCATTCTCCCTGTCCTTCAAGTAAAATCGCCCTTTTATTCATTTTTGCTCTTCCCATGACTGGCAGCTGATTTTGAAGTGTCAGACCATTATTTGTTTTTTTGGATGTTACCATTTATTGCAAGGAGGATAAAATCAATGTGACATTTCCTGAACAATGATAGATGACAATAGTGAGTGGTCTTTAAATGCGAAAGACTAATTTTTAAAAATGTCACCCATGTACTATTTCAGGCTTTGTCAGAGATAAAGCAGTAAAACTTATAGACATAAAAACTAATAATATTTTAGTATGTTACTTACAGATAAAAATGCTATACTTGTATTATCACAGGTCTAATTAACTATTTTCTTATCACTAACTAGAATAACTATCACCATAATATAAATCCAGAGATTTGGACCATTTAGAAAAAGTATACATTTTCCTGAGTGAATGTGTATATGTGTGTGTAAACATATGGGAACGCCCAACAATCTCTGACTACAGCGACGAAAAATTTAAATTTGTAAGCATGGGGAGGTACGGTTTGCATCGTTCTTTTTTTCACTATGTGACCCTGGGAAACTACCCACTATCTCTTAGTTTCACTAGCCTCAACATTAAATGAAAATATTCCTAGAAAGGAACTCAGAGGTTAAGTCAAAAAGATAGACAAAAATCTTAGAACAATGCTTGCCACACAGTACATAAGAAATTTATTATTACCATTATTTTAATGATGTTTTAAAATGATATAATGTTAATGCTCACTTGTACATACTGGTGTAGATTCTATGATACCATTTTGTTATTGTCATTGTTACTCATATTTTCTAAGTTTTCTTTGTATTCATTTTATGAAGCGACTGATTTACATCTCATCATGTATTTCAGTGAATCTAAAATAAGATTGTGAACATTCTGTAAACTTCAGAACTGATGGTCATGAAGCACTTGACTAGAAGGTCAGAAAATAATCTCACAGTTGTAACTAATAATTCCTTTTCAGGTAGTGATTTGTAGTTAGACATCAGAATTTGTAATTTTCTCTGTGAAGATCTGCCATAGTTTGAGACCAATGATTATTATTATTGCGGTACCTTTGTGATACACAGTAACTACATTCATTTTGAGGAATCGATACATACATGTGTAGATATTAAACCAGTAGCATCAGTATCACTGTACTCTTGTTAGAAGTGAAAATTCCTTCCCCACTTTAGAAGTGCTGAGTAAGAAACTTTGGTGGCATGGTCTAAAAATTTGCTGTTTAATAATACACACAAGTGATTATGAATTTTGAGACCCACCTTTACATAAAAAAAGCCACTGACTACCTGTCTTTTTAAAATTTACTCCACTCCTAGTAAAAAACAAAAAGCGAAACCCTCAGGTTCACCCATAAAGCACCAAGAAGACCCATCCCTAAAAGTCCAGATGAGGTTTGTTCTGGATTCCCAGGAAGCAGTAGCTCCCTTCTTCTTTATTTTACGAGGAACTACCTTCAAAAGTTCATATCTAGAAAGGTCCAAAGTTTAGATCATTCTATTCTTCAAATTTCTGAACTCTAAGCTTCTATTAACATCTTTACCATTAAACTGTCCTCCAACTTCCATGCTTGATTGTGATACAATGGATGGTGGGAAAGAGAAAAAGAAAGTTATTGAGAGTTACCTCACCTGACATGGCCACCAGTTGGTACACACAGAAAGCTGCTACCTACCTTTGCTGCCCACAACAGGTTGTGTAATGACCGCTAAAAATAAGTTTATGTCTTAATCCTCAAAACCTGAGGATGCCCCTACCTTACTGTGGCCTGAGGGAGGGGACAGAGTAGAGGAATAAGTCCTTGCAAATGTATATAATTTAAGGATTTTGACATGAAGAGATCATGACGGCTTTTGTGAGTGGGTTCTAAATTCGAAATGCAGTAAGTATCCTCACAGAAGAAAGAGAGAAGGAAATTGGAGCCAAATAAGAAACAATGACCTGGAGAGGAGAAAGAGGCAATGTGACCATTGATTTAAAGATTGCAACGGCACAAGCATAAGCTAAGCAACACCTGTGACCACCAGAAGATCTAGAAGGCTACAAAACAAGATCTCCCCCAGTTTCTGGAGGAAGAACAGACTAACACCTTGACTTTGGAATTCTGGCCTTCAGACCCATGAGAGAGCTTTTCTCTTGATTTAAAGTATCCAGTTTGTGGTTAATTTGTTCGAGTAGCCCTAGGAAACTCACTCACTATCGCACTTACTGAGATTCATGGAGTTGCAACAGGTCAAGTAGAAACCTATCTTTGAAAACAGTCTATGTTCACTTCATTATAACATTGTGTAGGCCAAGTCAAAGGGTAACCCACAGAGGTAACCTCTAATTCAGGAAGCCACCTCTATGTCCACTTGGGCTTTCCAGTTTAGACTCTGATTTTGTCCCTGCTGCAACCTTTCAGGCAGAAGTAGTCTCTCCACCCAAAAACCAATAGAACAATCATAGTTCTATGGGCACAAAGAAAAATATCGCCAGAAATTAAATGCTCCCACTTAGAATATGTATGTTACCTTCACTTTCAGACCACTTGCAACATAAATATCCTACTATGTGCTTGGCAGGTAGAACTCTGGAAATTCTTGGTAAGTTAAATATACTGACCAATGTAGTTAACTATGTTGCCATTAAATATTTACAAGAAAACAATTTTAATATCTTTTTTATACAATAAAATCTGGATTTTTAATTATTGGACTTTTTTATTGATAAGAGTTAAAGTATATTTTTCTTTTCTAAATTGGCATAGATGTGATTGTAAAAGAGAAAATAGGGAGGGAGAAACTGAGTAAGTCTTCCAGTTCAGCAGCCATATGTGGGAAGAGGAATGTTTGGAATTGGAGGGACTGGCTGTTGATTCCCTTAAAATTCTCCATCATGTTCAGTCACCTAGGAGCTAGTTCTCAGATAACTATAGGGTAGACACACCAAGTTTAATGAACAGCAGCCCTAGTCCAACAAAAAAGGACACAATGTCATATTAATTTTGGCAGCCTAGATAATATCATTTGTTTCTAACACTGAAGAAACCAAAATTTTAATTTTTTTTCCAAAACACATGATTGGTCATTTACATTTGCATACCAAAAAATTAAATTAATTGAATTGTGTGTATGCGTGTGTCTGTGGGAGAGACAGAGACAGACAGAGAGAGAGAGGGAGAGAGAGAGAGAGACTGAGATAGATGATTGATAGAGATAGATAGATGATAGATATAGATAGATAGGTAGATAGATGATAGTAGATGCTTGGATAGATAAGTAGATAAAGTTTGGTTGGTGAACCCATATTTTTGGCTTTTTTCTTTAGCAAAATGATTTTTTTCACAACTGCATCATGATTTTATTTATTTATTTATTTTATGTGGGTACCAGGAGTCGAACTCAGGACCTCGCACTTGCTAGGCATGCGCTTATGCCACTGAGCTGTCTCACCAGCCCTGTATCATGGTTTTAAAGGGCGTGGCTAATGATACAAGTCATCAGCAATCATAAGATAGTGTCATCTTTTTAAAGATAGTGTAGTTCTATTGTCATTGTTCAAGTCAAACTTCCTCCCCAAATCTGTGTTTGTGTGAGTGGGAAAATGAGGAAGAGTAGCATTTAGAAAACTTATATTGGGCCGGTGAGATGGCTCAGCGGCTTAAGCGCCTGCCCGGCAAGCACAAGGGCCCGAGTTCGACTCCCGGAACCCACATACGAAAAAAGGGCCGGTGATATCGCTCAGTGGCCCGGGCGCCTGCTGGTGCACAAGGTCCTGAGGTCGATCCCCTGGTACCCATAAAAAAAAAAAAAAAGAAAACTTATATTGGATTATGTATGCTTTTGTTAGTATGAGTTATGGGTAATCGTGTACACAGCTCTGTCGGTTTCTTCATTTTCTTCCTGCATTACTGAAGAAACAGCACATGCTTACAGACCAAGCTTTAGGGCAATGACTTACTGCTATGATATAAAGCATTCATAATTGTTTCCTTGAGAGTTTCAGGACCCTAGCTCCCAAGGTCATCTATTATCTGCACTTTGCATCTGACCATTTATCTAGTGCATTGGGATTGTCACTTCAAAGAACTGACCTTGCATTTTGATGATACAACTGCATATGAAAAAGAAAGAGAAATCTCTTTTAAAGTTAAGTGAATTGCAGGAGTAGGAATATAGGAAAACAGTAATAATTGCTTCAAAAGAAATACTTGTTTATTTACCTGTAAAATTTTATTGCTCAAGTTTTAAAATAAACTGACAATGTTGGACAGCAAAACTGCTGGAAACTTCTATTATTAGGCAAAAATGGATCATTTTTCTTTTTGTTCCAGGAAAATACTTCCCCCAGAGGGGGAAAATGAGCTTGTTTCAACCTAAAAAAAAAAAAAAAAAAAAAAAAAATCAATGGGCCAAATAAAAGAAAAAAAGGAAAAAAAGGATAAGAAAAAGTAAGAAAAATTCAATGGACTATATTTTATAGAGGATAATGATGTCACTGATGTATTGTCAATAAGACAAGCTCTTGATATTTCTTTGAGAAAGAAAGTTTTCACTAAATTACCCATGGTTTGCATTTTGATGATACAACTGCATATGTTCGCTTGGTTTCTTTAAAAAAAAATATTCTCGATCCAGTAATATTTTTTCTATGTGCAAATTAAATCATTTAGCTTCATTAACTCTACTTGCTAATCCACTGCGCCTCCAAGACCTTCAAGAAGCCTCCCTTTCTCCTGTGTTTTCTTCCACGGATGTAAAAGCCACTGATTTCCTGCAGAGTTACACTGTCACCAAACATGCCACTTTCTTTAATTATCTTGGTTTTTTTAATAATTTATATTATATTATCTGACAAACAATGTATAAATTATCTCAACTTTCTCAATTTTCATTGGATACTCCAGAGGAACTCAAGATAAGAGAGCTCTAATATATACCATAAAGAACAGTATTTTTTTCTTTTTATCTATATAGTGTAGGGAACCCACAAAGTATTTCCTAGAAAGTAAGTTTGGAGTGAAAGCAGGTCTGAGCTGGGAAGACTCTTTTCCCCTTAACCTGAAGGCCTGCAATGGACCAGGCTGAATGATTGATTAGCTAGTTATTTGCCCTTGAGGCTTAACTTGAGTCCCACTTGGATGAATTAGGATGTGTTGTCAACTTAGTCGAACTAGATTTCACTGAATTCAAGACAGCAGGAAACTTTACAAGGAAAGCTGTCATTATGGAGAAGATTTCAGTGTCCATCTCCTTCCATTTTATACACTTGTATCTTCATGATACCAGGAACACACTATCCATAGATTTTTCCATTTAATAATATTTTTCTATAGTCTATCTACTTTCAATCACAGCACTCATCAAGGTTAGAAATACTGTATGACTTTGCTTAGACTCTTGTTGGCAAAGGTCCTCACAAGTAAAGACCAGATTTATTTTATTTGCAATTGTATATCCATTTCTAATGGTATATCACACATGAAAATGGGTTGAATTCATGACTCAAAATGAATCTGCCTGATATACTAGGAGCTTCTACATGTTGTCAAAGTCTCACTAGAATTTTTGGCGAGCTCACAATATACTTCCATGTTACATCCTTTTGATTTCCTCTAGTAACTTGACAATTTAGGGCTCTAACTTGTTAGAATTCTGTCTGTTGCTTTTAAATAAAGTAGAAGTGTTGGCAGGTAAAGTTGAGTATCAGAAAAAGCTTCATGAAGATATAACAAAGAAATAATTACTCTTGCTACTATATCCCTAACTGGTGCTGGCAAATGAAGTGACTCATATTTATAAATTGGTTTTCTGAATACTGTTAACAGAAGCTCCTAAAATGGAATAGAATTTTTGTATAATGACTTCCTGGCTCTGGTGATACAGTGTGCTGTGTGTTAGAAAACATGACTCCGGAAAACGTGTGTTAAATACACATCTGTATCGAAGACTATATCTTGCCTCAGATTCTCAGGAAAGTGACTTGGTTCTGTGTATTTTGAAAAAAAAAAATGGTTCTGATAAGCACTACTAGATGGAAAACACTACAATGAAATGAACTACCATGTATTCTATTTTCTATGTTGTTACACTCAGATCTATTGCTCAGTCCATTGTTTTAATCTTTTAAAAATAATTAAAGATTTTAATATTTTATTTTAGCATTAGCTGTTGGGGATTTCTATTTTATTTATCAATGCTATTTGAGGATTTATTTCTTTATTTCACCAATTTTTACTTTTATCTGTATGGTATTTCTCTTTTCCAAGAGAGCTTATTTTGTTATTATTTCTATTTTTAACTGATATTGTGTAATAAGTGAGTATATTTTTAGCTTTTCTCCTCTCTTGTGCATGTGCCCCCTTTTAAAAGAACAGATGTATTTAGAACTGTAAATGTCTCTCTGAATATTGTTGTAACTCAATGAAAGAAGTATTAAATATGAATGTTAGTTTTTTAAATAATGCCAGTTTCATTTTTCATGTTTAATCCTAGATATTTATTTTTACCTTTTTAAATTTTTATTTTATTGTGGTCCTGCAAACCTAGGAGCTTGAACATAAGAAGCAAGTGCTCTAACACTGAGTTACACTCCAGAGCTATAATATTTTAAATTTCTACTTTGATTGTACTAAAAAGAGGGTGATAATATCAAGTCACTGAAATTTATTGCTGTCTCCCTTATAGTATAACTCAATTTTTATCTAAGTCCCACCTTTTTGCTGGAAAAAATCATATATTTTATTTGCCTGTTTCAATGCCTACCATATTATTACTTACTTAAGATGTATTTTATCTGTTATTTTCTAATTTAAAACTTTTTAAATTTTCATAATATTTGTGACCATTAATCCTAATAGGTCGAATTCATTGGATTAAGAAACATGAGCAGATTAGTAGAGCATGTGCTCATATGTGTCTGGATGGGTCGTGGAGGTCTGGCTCTGGGTAAGGTATACGGTCCTTCACCCTTGCCCCTCTGGTGCTGTTTCTCTGCTCTGTTTCCTGGGCCATCATGAACTCAGCTGCTTTGCTCTGCTCTACCCTTCCTTCTTAAGATTTCTGCCTTAGAGCCAGCCAGTCATGTACCGAATCTCCTGAAATGTGACCTAATTCAAACTTTCTTCCTTCAAGTTGTGTCAGGTTGTGTTTCTCACCAGCAGGAAGATGAACTAATACAGAAAATTGGTACCAAGGGTGGGTCATCCCTGTAACTGTACCTGATGACGGGGTTTAGAAACCATTGAAATAATGGGAGAAGTTTGGAAAGTTCAAACATGTGGGCTACAGGAGCCCTGGAGTACTGTAAACAGAGCCTGATGGATGATTCTGGTCATAATGTAGAAGCCTGGGATGCTGGTAAAATGCAGACACTAAAAGCAAGGCTCAGGAGTTTCTAGCTTTAAACAAAAACCCCATTGGTAATTGGACTACAAGCCATGGATGTTACACTGTGGCAGAAAATTTGCCTTTATTTTTCTCATGCCCTCAGATTTTGCAGGAGACTGAGATTAGGGTGGTAGATGAATTAATCTGGCTGAGGAAATTTCAAGACATCCTAACGTTCATGCTGTAGCATGGGCTCTGCTAGTTACCTTTATGCAGATTAATAGTGAAAATGAGCAGCAAAAGGAAGAGCAGAAAAATTTGATAAACTTAAATTTTGGTCTAAAAGAACATTGAGTAAAGATGGAACCAACTGAGTTATGGCTGATGCAGAGATTAGGATTATTTAAAAAGAAACCAAGTACTTAGTACAGGGACAAGAAGAAAGTTCTCTTGAGGGCATCTCAGCAATCAGCATGTCTCTACCAATGGCAGGGTCAAGAGGGAAAAAGTATAAATCTTTCACTTGAGAAGATAGTCCCTGGGACCCCTGCTCCAAATGGGTTGCCTAGGGAATTAGATCCTGGGATTTATTTCACTATGATCAGCCATCCAGGCATCCACAAGCCACTGAAGCCATGGTCCAAGTGGAGCTAGGTACTGGTTCCACTTACAGCAGACCTTGGCATCAGCCTCATGATGCTGGTTTTACTGGCATGAAGAGTTCAAGTGTTATGGGGTCAGGAAGGCTTCCAAGTGGATTTCAAAGGAAAGCCAAAAAGACCAGTCAGAAAGCTCCTTGGTAGGAAATGCATGAAGCTATGAGAAGGAAGCCTAAGGTGCAGGCAAGTCCCCAGATTAGCAGAGATGCCAAGAATAGGAACTGTCAGCCAAGGAAAGCTGTAGCCTACGAGTAGAGTCAGTCCAAGCCAGAAGATGTGTGGTCTGCAACAGACAAGGCCATAGGGGTTGGGCTGCACATGCCTTTCCAATCTCACATTTTACCATTATATGCCCCAGATGCTGGACAAGTTGCTACAAGATTTAATATGTATTCTATTGTGTTTTGGTCTTGCTTTCTCCCAATTATTTTCTATCCACACATTCCTCTCTTTTGGAATGGTAATGTTTATATGCCATTGTAACATGTGATTAATAAACTTTATATTTTCTATTTTTACAAAGGTTCACAGCTATGAATAGGCCTTCAATCTCAGAAAATACTTAAGTTTGGACTTTAAAATACTGCAACATTTGAGATTTTGGAGAAGGCATTATTGCGTTTTCAGTTTAAGCATGATAGTTATATAGTTGTAGTAAGTTAGTCAGAATTATAAACTTGTTATTGTCATTATTTGGAGATTAAGTATGGTTTAATGAGATGTGTTTTCAACTTTACTGATGTAAAGTTGAAAAGGAACAGACTGTGAACCTTTATCCTGATATCAACCTCATTGGATTGAGAAATGCCCGGCAGGTTAGCAGAGCACACTTTGGGTGTGGTTGGGTGGGTCATGGAGACCTGGCCTTGGGAGTTATATGTAGAGTTCCTTGCCTGTTGCTTTCTGATATTGCTCCCTTTCTCTGCTCCCCAGCTGTCATGAACTAAGCAGCCTTGCTCTGCCATGAACTTTGGACTTCAATTTTTTGCCTTGGATTCTGCCACTCATGTACTGAATTTTCTAAACCAGGAGCTAAATTAAACCTTTCCTCTTTTAAACTGTGGGTGTTGAGTATTTTGTCTGAACAACAGGAAAGCTTACTATGACAATATTTAAAGTTTTGCTTTTTGTATCTCACTTATCAAAACTATGTTAGATAACTGAGGAATCTTGAGTTTGTTCCTTATAGATTCACATTTAATAAATATAAACTATTCATTTCTACTCTTTTTTAATAGTTCTCATAAACATTATATATGCAAAATATCTTGGTTTCTTAGTAAAAACTTTCATTTTTTCCTACTGTTCCTATTCTTCACCCTGCTTATTAATTATGCTGATTATTTAGAAACACATTCTTTGGAAGTCTTTATTTTTCTTTGTATTTACTTTCTATTGTTGTTATAGTAAACTACGATGAACATGTGGCTTGAAACATGGTGAATTTATTATTTCACAGTTCTGTAGTCCAAAAGCCCAGGTGGCACACTGGGTAATCAGCTTAGATATTGATAGAGTCATTGTCAAGTCTTGATTGGTCTCTGGTACTTACTATAGGTTCTGGGGAAGAATGAACTCCTAGGCTCATTCAAGTCGTCAGAATTCACTTCTACGTGGTGGTCTGACTTGGGTCCTCTCTCACTGATAGTTGTCAACCATGGGTCACTCTCAGTATTTAGAAACTACCTGCTTTACCTAGCTCATGAGCTAATTCAACTTCAGAGCTTCCAAAGTGGCTGAAGTAGTTTTCACATTTTGAATTTTTCTGATTTCCACTTCTGTCTCATCTTCCTACCTCTAGCTAGGCTGCAGCTTTTCAAGGCTGTTTGTGATTGGTTTAGAATCAGAGTTACATTTGCAAAGTCTCCTCTCCATGAAATTTTACATATTCATAGGCCAGTAATTTGGGCATGATTTACTTCTCAGGGCCATTCTGTCTATGAAAATTCTCAACATGAAAATTATCCAGTCTCATCAAAAACTTATACTTGTTTAACTCTGGTATCAGTCCTCTTATGTGTTCTGTAGTTCTAGTGTTTCAGTGAGTAAACCAATCACAATCACCCACAAATACAGAATTCAAGACTATGTATGACTATTCCTATAAGTAGCATGTCAATTATCTTAACCAATGTCATTTTCAAAATTACTTTCCATAAGCACAAATATCACAATTTCAGGTTAGTATTGTCTTTATTATACATACAAAAAATGACTTAATTTATCTGGTAGAAGAAGTTGGAAATTTTAAGAGAAAATCATACAGATAGAATTGCTTTACACTTTTAGCATTGTATACACTTAAAATCAAATAAGGCATACCTACAATCAAAAGGTGATAGCTTTTATTTCACTTGTGATTTGAGACTTTTTTTTTAAAGAATTGTCTAACAATATAGAGATGTTGTATTTATTTCACAAATAAAAAGCCTACATTTTTATTTGTATAAAAGAAGGTTGTTACTCTTGTGGGCTTTTGAGGTATAACAACATGTAGCTTATGAATAATTTGTATCAACTCTTCACTAGCTGTGTGTATGCTTTTTTGAAATAATTGGACTGAATATGTCTTCAAAAATGTTATAGAAAAGAATTTTAAGCATACATTTTCTTCTTATTTTTAATAAGGACTGTAATAGTTCTTCATTAACTGTAATGATTTGGGCAGACATTATATTATTATTATAGTTTTTTTTAATATATGTGAATTTGCCTTTTGGAACCTCTAAAGAAAGTAATATATATTTTTGTCTTGGGCACATTAAAATGATAAATTATACTTACAGAATTCCCTTTTGCTTATTGAGACTAAAGCCTCTTTTATAAAGTATGTAATCTAGCATGATTAATTTATTTGACAATATTTTATTGAGGATTCTTGCATCTATCTTGCAGGCTCCTTTTTAACTTCTGCCTTAGCAGTATTTGCTGTCACCTTACTCAAACAATTTGCTAACTGCTGCTTAAGTTGAAAGAAAAATGTTAGGAAGATTTCTTATTATTTCTAAGCTCTGGAAAACTTCGAATCACCTGAAAATTATATATTATATGTAAAGCACTCATAATTCAAAGTATGGACCTTTGAAATAATCGAATCATAGACCTTTACTGTGGGAATTACCTTGACTAATTCCCCATTATCCCTCCCATAATTATTACATTATTAAGATGTTTTACTTCTCAGATTTTATTGAATCTAAATTACCATTAAGACAAAAGAAATCATTTTATATGTCACCTAAGAAATAAATGTCATTGCCAATTAATCTATGGCTCATTTTTTTATTTCTTAGAATTTTAGTGGAAGAGTTTTTATAATAATTTAGATCTAGATGTGTAAAATATATATCTTGCTCATACACAAGTGAAAATAAACTGATTTTGTTACCCTGTAAATCTTTTCACAGTCATATCTAGCTCTCTTCAATCACCTTTGACCTTGAAATGTCTGCATCCTTATTTTAACCATACACTATGGTACTCTTGGCATGAAAATTACGAATTCTTTCCTGTTGGGTCTAAGATTTTTTTTTTCTGCTAATAGTGTTCTGATAACTTCAATGCTAGCTATTATTTCACCATCCAAGAGATGTCAGAACAATCAAGACACAAATTCTTCCTCAAAGTTGCTCATGCACTCAGTTGAATAAGATTAGAAATTTCATTTTCCCAGTCAGGCCTCTAAAAATAGTAGGTAAGTTTGTCCGTATTAAAGGCAAGTCTAAAAATTGCTATTAGGCAAATACCAAATGAAGGAAATTTGACGAGAAGATGATCCCAATTCCAATATTAAAATGTGAAAATAAAGAAATTGCAGATTTCTAAAATAACTTTATTTCCTGAAAATTATTCATTACCTTGAGATCATTGGAGATAGTCTTTTTTTTTTGTTTTTGTTTTTGGGTGGGTACCGGGGGTCGAACTCAGGACCTCACGTGCCAGCAGGTGCCTGTGCTGCTGAGCGATATCACCGGCCCTTTGTTTTGTATGTGGGTACCGGGAGTCGAACTCAGGACCTCACACTTGCCAGGCAGGCGCTTATGCCACTGAGACATCTCACCGGCCCGAAGATAGTCTTATATTCTTATGAATATTATGTATTTTTGTGGATCCTGTATTTCTGTTCTTGTTAGTTTCCATTGGTTTTATTAGAATTTTATATTGTTTTCTTCTCTCAATTGGAAGGCTTATTTATTTTCAATTGATTGTTTCAAAAACCTAATTTTGAATTTACCTTTCTGTTTAATAGGGCTTTTTTTAAATTCATTTTTGACTTCGGGCTTTTTACTTCTGTTTCTTTAGGTATTTTGTGTTGCTTTTCTTTAGCAGCTTTTTCATCAACCAAGAGATTTAGAACTTGAATAACTTTTTTTTAAATTTGTCATTTAAAAAAGATTTGTCATTTGTCATTTTTAATGAAAATATCAAAACCTTGGAATATTTTTTTGTTTTGTTTTGTTTTTTTACCAGGGACTTCACACTTGCCAAGCAGACACTTGTGCCACTGAGCTATATCCCCGGCTTTGTTTTGTTTTGTATTTTTTATTTTTAAGACAGGGTGTCACTATGTAGCATAGACTGGCCTTGAACACACTTATGTAGCCCAGGCTGGCCTCAAACTCACAGTGATCTTCCTGCATAGCCTCCCAAGTGCTGGTATTTCAGGCATGTGCCACCACACGTGGCCTTGCAATTTATTTTATACTTTCCAGTGTCAGTCATCAAAAAGCGCTAGGTTTTGTGATCTACCTTTTAGGTAGGTAGTTTCACGTTCATGCTTAATTTTATATTACTACATTTTGATAATTACAATTTTCCCAATCATCCATGAGGGCAACTTATGACATGGTGACTTAAAAGAGAACTGTGTGACATGTGAAACTTCACCTGAATTATTCAATCTAAGTCTCATTTTTCAGATAAATTTTATAGTGTAATAATTGTGAAAAGAATGATAAATTTGTTAATAATTTTAAACAATCGCAAATTGGATAATAATATTTTTAGGATTGAATAAAATGATAAGTAGGAATCGCTGAAAAATCACACCAATTGCTATTTCTCTACTGTATTAGAATAGTGCTCATTCCTATTTCTAGCTGCAGTAAAGAGTTCATTTCAATGTTTCATTCTTTTAATAATATGAATAGGAATATGAGAATGCTTTACTTACTCACTTAGAACTAGAAATTTAAGCTTTATGTTGTGAGTTCATCTATATAGTTTATTAATTATTGTTTTTATTCTTAAGCTTTCTGTTTTTCCCAAATTTCATCTATCCAGTTAAAACCCGGGACCAAATATTCAGGTTCACTCATTATTCTCCACTGTGCTTGGCCTAGAGCTGGCAGTCCATGAATGTGTTAGAATTAAATCACGACCAAAGCAGTTAAAACACGGTAATTTTCCTCCTAAGCATTGATACTCTGCTCCAGTTTCAACCTAGATGAATCGTGCAGTAGAATCATTACCTTCCCAGACCTGTTTCCGGGAGGCATGTGAAACATATCAGAGTTTCAACCCTGTTCCCAGTAGATGAGTTTATAGATCACAGGACACAGTCACATGCCCGCTAGTTGTCAGTCTATGCGGAGGATCTAAGGATGGAATGGGCCCCAAAGGCAAAACTAACTTCTCATTTTCAGTGGCAACTAGGGCTAGGGTTGCAGCAGATTAACAAAGGTGGTGCAGGGCTGGTGCAATTGTCCTGTGAAGAAAAAGAAATTCGTTTCTAGAACTTGTCAGTCACACTCTTGAAAGCTGTATCTACTCCTCTTAAAAAAGAAAGTCAGCCTATGTAATTTTGTAAAGATATCTTATACACCCTTTCCAAAAGAACCAGTTATTTTCATTTTTTCCCATGTTTATGTCACTCTTTCCACCTCCATATGAGTTTAGTTATGTATGGTTGGATGGATGTATGGATATATACATATTGTGTTAAAATAATCTGAGAGTAAAATTATATAATGAATTATGTATTATCATTGTATAATTCTGAAAATCAGAAAATTCTGCATTAATCACAATATTATCATCTAATTCACAGTCTATGTTTATTACATTTTAAATGACCTAAATAATCTTTTCTGTAACTGTTCTTTGCTGCAATAACAGAGAGTAGATTAAGCTATCATATCCTCTTTACCTTTCACATGAGTATTTCCTTTCTTTCTTAACCTCGATTCTTGTAAATGGTCAATAATTTTACAGAGCATCCCACAATATGGGTGCATCTGCTGCTTCCCCAAGAATATACTTCAGATATGCATTTTATGTTAGAAATAAGGTTGTTTCCTTTCCCTGAAGTTATATTCCCTGCATTATTCATGTTATTTCATGATTTCATTAAGGTCACATCCTTCTGGTTTTTCCACCATGAAATTCTGAGTTTTCTCGCTTGTAGTAAGTGATTTTTGTGAAATTTCTTTGAGACTATGTAAATACCTTATATCTAATCCCAGTGTTCACTTACTAATTTTAGCAACTGCTGAGGACTTTCTATCATTACTTTTGTCTTCATTATTTGACATTCTACTGTAAGAATGAGAGTTTCCTTCTTTCACATTCATTCATTAATGCATGCATTTATATTTATAGCTTCGTAAATTTCTAATTTCTAGCATTGATTTTTTTGTAATACCAAACTCAACCTAATTCCTGAACTGTTAAACCATATTATCACTTCACTGGAAAAAAAAATAAACCTACCAGCTCCAGTTCTGTGATCGTTAGCAATATAAAGCATCACTTTAAAATTAAAATATACTTAAGTAGCTGGAACAATGGTTTACAGGATTAAGTGTACATATTTGCCCACGTTTTGTAAATTTATCCCTATTTCATGTTTTCTTATATTCTTGTACATAATATTGATTTTTATTTCATTTTTAAGTTGTCTATTCCTAGTACATATAAATAAAATTGATTTTTTATGTTGGCCTACGATCTTGTGACCTTGCTAAATTTACTTATTTGTTCTAAAGTAATTGCCTTGTATATTCTTTAAGGTTTTCTATGTAGTCAATCATGTACTCTGAAAGTAAAGGAAGTTTTACTTCTTCCTTTTCCAATCTTCATGCCTTTATTTCGTTGTCTTTCTGTATTGCATTTCTTAAAGTCTTTGGGATAATACAAAGGAGATGTTGCAAGATTAGTAACTATTTTGTCTCTGATCGTAGGGGAGAGGAGGTGTTCTACTTATTATTTCTGCGTTGTAATCCACTCCAAAATAGAGTTATACAAAACAAATATTTTATTATAATCACATATTCTCTTGATTGGAAAATGAACTAAGGTACAAATGATATGGCTGTCTTTTCCACAAGTATCAGGAGCATTTTCAGGAAAACTGAAGTGTGAAGAAATTTTAATAATTGCTGAAATTGTCTTGATGTGTTCTCACTCCAGTGCTTTATATTTAATGTTGATTGTCAACTGGAATCTCCGCTGGTCCTGTTGAAAAGACCTCTTCCCATATTCTGAGCATCTGAAGACATGAGAGATTCAGAGTTACATCTCTTACCTATGCCTTCAGGGTTACAAACGCACAGGTCCCACTCAACCAGATCAGCACGCTTTTATTATTTAGCCCAGGAAGTAAAATACTATACCTTCTGCTTTACTACATTGCTCAAAGCAGTTGTATACCTAACAGATGGAGTGGGAGGGAATACAGATTTCACCTCTTCGTGAGGTAAGAGAAATCACGTTAGAGAAAGCATGTATATGAAAATTTTCTTACAAAAAGCACTTACTATTTTTAAAGAATATTGTATAATATAGATTATTTTGGTACTGTCATTTGTCAAATTGAGGTATTTTTCTTCTATTCCTACTTTACTGCAATATTTTATTATGCATTACTTTTGCATAATTCTGGAATCAGTTGTTTTTATGCTGTGGAGAACTCAAATTGTGTTGACAGTTTTTTTTTTTTTCAAATTTAAACTATTCTTGAATTCTTTGGCAAAATCCAATTGTTCATATACCCTACATATAAATGGCTAACACATTTTTTAAAATTGTTTTTAAATTCATAAGTTATAATGATATATAATTTATTTCTTGTGCATTTTGGCATTATGCTGGCCTTACAATAGGAGTTGGGAATTTTCTCTACATTCTTTATTTTCTGAAAAAAAGTTTTAAGTCATTCCTTAATTATTTGATAAAATTTAGCAATAAAACCACAGGAGCATAGAGGATTATTTTTCAGAATATTTTAATGATTAATTCAATTTCTTTAATGGAGAAAATACTATTCAGATTTTCATCTCTATCTGATGTCAACTTTAGTAAGTTGTGCTGACCAAGGACTTTATCTGATGATATAAATTTTTAAATGTTGACAAAAATATATTCATATTTATAATTTACTATCTTTTAAATATCTGTAAAATTGAAGGTAGCAGAAAATGCTTAACGTCTGCCATTTCAATTTATCAATCTTACTAGGTGTTAAACATTTCATATATCCTTCATTTGACTTCTTAGTTTGTTTTCTATTATTTTTTTGTTTCTTTACAAATGCCTTTATTTTGGTTTTAAATGAAAAGTTGCAAACGCTGTAATTTATTTTTAATAATTGTTTTTAATAAGAGCAATCAAAATATAAAAATTTTATTAAGATTATTTAGCTACCTGCTATATAATTTTGTCATATGCTCTATTTCACTATCATTTTCTTGAAATATTTTCAGTTTTTCTTGTGATTTTTATTTGCAGTGAGATCATTTAGATTCACATCATTTAGGTGCAAATATTTGGAACTTGTATAGGTGTATATGTTTAGTTTCTAATTTTATTCTTTTGATGTCAAAAAAGAGACTTTATAGATTTTCAGATATGTGAAATCTTTCTAAAAATTATCTCTGGGCCGGTGAGATGGCTCAGTGGCTTAAGCGCCTGCCCAGCAAGCGCGAGGGCCAGAGTTCGACTCCCGGAACCCACATACGAAAAAGGGGCCAGTGATATCGCTCAGCGGCACGGGTGCCTCCTGGCGCGCGAGGTCCTCAGGTCGACCCCCCGGTACCCACAAAAAATAAATAAATAAATAAAAATTATCTCTGATACTTCTTGGTGAAAGCGCTATGTGAATTTGAAAACTACATGTATTTTTCAGATTTTGATATTTTCTATAAATGTTAAGTAGGCCATAGTGACTAACTGTACTTTTCAGATTTTAAATACTTATGAATTTTTATGTTTTGATGTTCTATATTCATTAATGGGAAAGATGTGTGAAAAATATTCAACTATCTTGTATATGTTTATTTCTTTTCAATTTTATCAGATTATACTTTTTAAACTTTTAATTAGATATATAGACACGTTACTCTAAATTCCATAAATTTTACTCTCAGTTACAAAAATTTTCCCTTTATATCTTTCAATAATTTTTGTCTAATAGTTATTAAATTAATTATTATTATTAAAGAATTATTAAATTATTAAATTATTAAAATAGTATATTCTGCTATGTTAGGTATAATAATGACCATCCAAGGATGTTCATGAAACCGCTCTCCAGATTCAGTAAACATGTAGCGATGTGGAATTAAATATGCATATAGAATTAAGGTTATGAATCAGCTGACCTTAAAATGGGGAGATCATGCTTCATTAGCTGAGTGGGCTGAATCACAAGGATTCTTAGAAGTAAAATAGAGAAGTGGGAGGATGAGAGTCAGACAAGAAAACGCGCCTCTGTGAAAGCAAAAGTTGGAGCTATGTGATTGTTGACCTTGAAGCCCAGTGAGACTCATTTTGGATTTCAGCCACCCCAAATTTTAAGATGATACATTTATACTCTTTAAAGCAGATAAATTTGTGATAATTCATTATAGTAGTATAAACTCACAAACCATCCCTCCTGTACTTACTTTTTCATTTTACGCCATTTCTTTTTCTTTCATTTTCAATCTGTCTTTGACATAGTTTAGAATGCATATGGATGCTATGCAGCTGGGCAGTATCTACCTTATGACTTCTGTTTTTAGTAAATTACAGTTTAATTAATGTAAATTTTGGACTGTTTGACTTTTAGAGATTTCTTTGGGTGAAATGAAAAGACATTAGATAAAAATATAAAAATACAGAAATGCGTATCTAGTAACACACAATCATGAAAGAGTACACACATCAATCTTACTTTTTTTCTTCTTGTTATATCTCTACAGACTATTTTAAAAATCTACTTCCCATTTTCTTCTACTTTCTTTTTTTTTTTTTTTTAATGTGGGTCCCGGGAGTCAAACTCAGGACCTAGTGATTGCCAGGCAATCGCTTACGCCACTGAGCTATCTCACCGCCTCTCTTCTACTTTCATGCATACACCAAGTTCACCTGAGGACTTTTTTCCTAAACATTGTACTTCTCATTTCTGATAATTCCTATTTGGTTTCCTTTGTTTGTTGCTTTCATTTATATTTTCAGTTTCTCTTTGAAATTTTTCATGCGATCATTCATTAAAGCTATGTGTTCACCGAAGTCACTGAGCATACTCATAACAGTAGTTGTAACATTGCAAACCACTCATTTCAATATCTAGGTCGCCTCACAATCACATTATGCCATTTCTTTAGATAAAAGTCACATTTAACCATCACATAATATGTTTTGAAATTATTGATCTAATATTGGAATTTTGGCATGTTTTAGAAGTTGGATTCTAATATCTTTCCTGAAAAATACGTTCATTTTTATTTTAGCAGATAGTTAGCTTGAGTATATCTAAACTCAAAACTCTCATTGTTGGAGTGGACAAAAAACTAAAATTTCTGCTCATTTTTTTGTGCTATTTTTTGCTGGGTCCCTGGGTTCTTGTCTGTGTAACTATAAAGGAAAAGTCACTTAAGGAATCAGGAAAAGTTTCATGAAAATTTTGTGGTATCTCTGTAGCAACTTCTATTCTGACATTTCCACTTCAATTTTCAAACTCTCTGCCCAGAGTTTTTTTTTTTTTCAACTCTTCATCCTAGTAAGAATATGGCTATACGCTTGAGTCACAGATACATAACAAAGCAGATAATTTTGTCAAACAAATTGTGCAATCTAAATTAATCACTTCCTAATCCCAATAATAGAAATGCAGACTAAAAAGTCAGGTAAATAATTTTTAGAGTTGTTGGACATTAATATGTCAATTTTATCAGGACTAACTTTCTTAAAAGACTACCTCCAATCTTCCTATCTAGTTCTATTTTAATCACTTTATTCATAATAAAACAAAATATTAAAAATTATCCAGAAAAAATGAATGTGTACATTTTAATAAAGTTATGTTTGTTCATTTAGGGTAGTGGATGGAAGATTGAAAACGAGGTGTCAATACATGGAAAGATTAGGAGGCAAAAATTTAATAAAAAATGTTACTTGCTCTGAAAACCTGCAATATAGAGTCGTCACTGAGAGCAAACTGCTAGATTACCAGATTCCACAAGATCCCAGTAACTATATGATTTACTTGGTGGATATCCTATAATTGCCATCCAATTAGAATAATAACATTTTGGTGACAGGATATGCACTTATGCTAGGTTGTGATTTCATTCAATACTCAGCCTGTGAAATTTGGTTTTTCAAAAGTTGAAAATTTAACATTAGGTCAAAATTTCTTTTTGTCTTTAGTTGCACCTTTGTCATTGCTAAACTGACAGTTTTGAAAACCTTGTTGGCCTAACTCATTCCAAAGTATCCTATCTCTGTAGTGACATCAGCCTTTAGTACTGAATGCACTAAAATCACATCACAATACTTTACCATTATTTCCATTTTCAGTGGTGCTCGAAGGCTTATTTCTATGTTTATTACCTCCAAATTTGTATCTTCCTGCTTCAATGCTCCAGAGCTTCAAATTTAAGTATTCCAGTGCCTTGTTAATGTCCTCCACATAAATATTTGATAACCACATTAAAATTAACTTGCTTAAAATTATCAATTCCTCTAAAACCAACTCTGACATGCTTCTGCCAATCTTTTGTATAGCAGTGAATATGTTATCCTTAACTCAGATGCATACAAATATACCTCTAGGTTATTGCTGATACCTTCCACTTTTTATTACCTAATATCTCAAATAGATATGTATTCAAAAATATCCAAATTGGGGAGTTCTTGCCATCTCCACTCTTTTCTTCACTGAAGCCACTATCTATTCCTTTCTTGACTACTATGAAAATTATCTTTAAAATTTCTTTTTTGGTTTGATACTACCCTTTTTATTGTTTGTTCTCTCCCCAAAACCAATAATCTGTATAACAAATATATTTTATTATCATACTAGTTATTAAAACTTACTTTTATACTTTGGAATTAAACTGTAATACCTTAACCCACTCAAAAAGATACTCATAATCTTATTCTAACTCCTTCCTCTAATACCATGTCCACTCTGCTGGCCACGGACATAATGCTTTCCTCCCCGCCAGGTTTCCTTTCTTTGGAATTGATTTCTACCTTACTGCCTCATCACTTTTATCTCCTTTATCTTCCATCACAGAATTTATCACTGCGAATTGTATATATGTGTGTAGGAAGGTGGATAATTAGATTAATAGATACATAGATATATTGAAATATAAATAAGTGGATAGATAAGTCAATGGATGGATGGATGATGAATGAGTGGTTGGATAGATAGATGTATAAATATATATATATATATATATATATATACACATAGATCTATATATGTATGGTGTTAATATTTTTACCTCGTTTCTGTTCATATTCTTCTAATAGAATATAATTTCTGCAATAACTAGAAAATTATCTCAACCAAAACTGTACCCTCATTTTCTCATTTTCAAGAAGGTTATCTAACATAGAGATGAACAATATTTTTTTAAATAAGAATGAATTATGAAATGTTTTAGCCAAGGATCAGAAGTAATTAACAGGCAAAATTAATATTCTAGCCCTTATGTAAAGGTAAAATAACTAACAAAATGGAAATCGAAGATGGCTTTAGACTTATTTTTCCCCAGAATAGAGGTAAAAATTGCATGGGCAATGCACATACATTTTTTATTTAATTTTTATAGTAGCTATTTATACATTTAAAAAATACACACACACACATATATATATACATATATGCACACATATAACCAAATATATAGTATTTTAATAGTATTTATAAATAGTAATGTAATTTATAGAAATGTAATTTATGGTTTTAGAAAGAGATTTTATATATATAAAATTGTATAATATACTTTCATTTCCAATTATCATGAAGGAAAGAGATAATCTCAAGAATTTAAGCTTATTTGAATTTGCTGAATTTTAATTGATTTACTAGTGATGCTGATAAGCAGCATGTTTTTGTGTCTTTCAGGGAGTAGACCTGTGCATTTTATTCAAACAAACCCAGCTATATACTGCCTATCATTTAGATGGGAATTTGTCAAAGACTGAATATTGGAACATTGCCTTATTGTCTGTACTTCATAAAAGAATTATTTGTTAAAAATTGAAATGGAAATTTTTTCATAAGCCAACTTCCAATGCTACTTCTTCCTCCTCCCTTTATGAAGTTCTATTTGAGTTACATGTAAAAAAATTAATTAGTTTTGTTTTCTATCTTGATTGTCAAAGACCAATAACTTTCCTATATTTCCTTTATGTGCAGAATATGAACCAAAGTTTTCAACATTATTTCCTAGACTTTATGAATGTAATTCTAACCTGAAATCATTGAAGACGAAAAGATGTAGACAATATATTACTATGTGTTTATTGCATGAAGACCCAGAAATATTTATTTTCTAAAAGCTCTACTGAATTATATATGGTAGGATACACCAGTTTTATGTTTCTCACAGTTTTGTCACTTATAGCCTTTATTTATAAATCAATATTCACTTAATTATATATGACTCAATGTAACTATGAAGTAAATGAAGAATTCAAAAGTAGACAAAATAGTCTAAGAAGACCCTATTTAGTTAAAATATATGTCTTGTTTTATGTACTTCTCTGGGGGAATAGACCTTCAAGAGAATCTATACACCTTCTCTGAAGAAACCAAGAGATTGTCTTGAAACTGAAAGAAAAAATTATCTTTCTAGGCATTGAAGAATCTGTTAGGTCTTAAGATTTTACTTCTTTGGAGAGTGTTTTGATAACACATTTATAACTTGTTGCTGACTTTAGCGCTGGCCTCTGGATGGAATGGCCATTTGCTTCCGCTTCGTGGCACATTTCAGGTTTTGCTGCATCAGGAATAAGCTTGGCAAACTTGGGAGCTCTCGTATGTTTGGTTCTGGTAAAACATTTTCTTTATCATAAGTACTGAAAAAAGTCTGCTTCTCAAGATTGGATCACTTAGACATGGTAGTTCTACAATTAAGTTGGTGTTAGCTACAGTGATAGAGAATTATGCTTTTCTTTTTTCACTCTAAAGCAAAGTTTAGCCAGGTCACCTAAATCAATTTTTTCTTGAGGGTCTTCCCTGCTATGACTGCTTTGGCTTCTGAGTAAGACCCTAAAATGGGCAATCACACTCTTGGTGATTAAATTTTTCTGTCAGGTATGTGACAATATGAAATAGATGATAGATGATAGGTAGATAGATGGTAGATATAGATAGATAGATGATAGATAGTTAAATAGATATCAATAGATTGATAGATCTCATTTTGTTTAAATACTGCATTAAACCAGTAATAAATACTGGTTAAAATGATTGACTAACTTGATTACTCCTTAATTGGCTGGTGAACAGATTTCTTCCTTTTCTAAACAAAAATTAATCCAAGTAAAAGTGAATTCTCTTACTCCAAGAACATTGAATTAAACTATAATGAGGATCTTGTGAGTTTAATATCTACAGAGGAAGGCAATAATATTAGTAACGTATAGAAACCATTACGGGCTGTTCAGTGCCTCTTGCTAGTAGTATATTCTACAATGCTCAAGAGTCTTTTAACTTACCAATCTACCAAAGGTTTTCAAGTTATCTTCTTTCAAGTAACGACAATAACAACAAAAGTCATGTTCAAATGTAGATAATCAGGTAAAATACTAATCAAAAAATAAAAATTAGCTTAAAAAAATCAGTGAGATGACATGAAATGCCAAGCTAGTCTATGAATACTGTTTCAATGTCACTGGCCTTTAAATTTACATGAGCTCGTTATTTTGTGTAGTTTTTTTAATTTACTAAAGTAAATTTAATGTATAATAATTAATAATGAAAAGTTAAAATTCTTTCAGTGTTAGAGATATATAAATAAAGAATACCTCTGAGGAAAATTATCAGTTTAAAAAGCAATTATCTGTAGCCCTAGGTATGTGCCTTTACCTGTCCTGTCACTTGTCCCTACAATGCAACAGAAATAGGTAAGTCAAATACACTGAGTATTGGAGAAATTTTATTAAGTTTTATTGCTGTTTATTCTTTTTTTTTTTTTTTGTGGGTACCGGGGATCGACCTCAGGACCTCATGCACCAGCAGGCGCCCGTGCCACTGAGCGATATCACCGGCCCTTTTTCTGTATGTGGGTTCCAGGAGTCAAACTTGGGCCCTCGCGTTTGCCAGGCAGGCGCTTACGCCGCTGAGCCATCTCACCGGCCCCTTGCTGTTTATTCTTTTTAAAAGGTGTTTTATTATCACTGATGTAGTAGAAAAACCCTCTGAATAAAAATCATGGGTGGTTAGCTTGGATGGCATGGAAAGGGGCCAACTTCAGCATAGCCATGACTCTCCTGATCTAGCCTCATATCTTCTTTGCACTTGACTCATTTTTGCCTCTGCAAAGGTCATCATGATGGTGGTGACAGCTCTCAACTGAATCCATAAGGGCAGCCCAACTCCTGGTTTAGACACACAAAATGAACAAATTGCCTCTAACAAATTTTCTTATGTACTGACATGTTTCTCTTCACATAGCCACAGAGTCCTAGACAATATCTAAGAGTTCTTCTTGATGACATCTCCAGTGTTCTCTGGACAGGACAAACACACAATAGATGTCAACTGAGTGAGTTGGAAATACTAATCACAAGTGAGTACAAGGAAAAGGTACTTATAGGGTTTTAAACGGCTATTGATTTTGCTTAGTTATCAAGATCCAAGTTCATTCATAGTAATGTATAAGTTGCACCACAGAGATGCAATGTGTGCTGGGAGAAGCCACAAGCATCCAACACTGACCAGAACAAGGATGGTCAGCAAAAGATCTAAAGGGAAGAAATAGAAGCTTGTCTTAGTTACTTTTCTTGTTGCTGAGACAAAATACCCAACACCTTAAGTTAAAGGAGGAAAGGTTTATTTAGTTCCCAATTTGTAGAGGTTTCAGTCCATAATCGACTGGTTCCAAGGCAGGGTGTCATGTCAGACAGGCATTGCACAGGAGAAAAAGTTCATGGTAGGCAGAAGGTAGCAAAGCAAAAAAGGAAGGAAAAAGACAAGCCTCTTTCTGTCCCTTATATTGTACCCAGGCTACCAGGATTAGGACAATGACAAACCAATCAGTGGATGTCAAAACATGGTAATCACCCACCATTAATCCTAGCATTGCACCATGAATCAGTCACACACTCAAGATTCAGCCACCTCAGACAAAGCCCCACCTATGACTGCATGAGACTCTGGGGGGATATCTAGACACAGCCACAACAAAACTACACTCAGGAAAGTCCTATCTCAACAGCAGATGATGGAGAGAAGGAATCATGAAGGGGATCTACCCTGTATGCTTCTATTCTATTTGACTATTATGCTATTTCCATTATGTATGTGTGGTTATTATTTTAAAACAGGAGTGGTGTAATCTCTCAGACCAACTCAGTGTACGCCAGCCTGGAGCCAAAATGTTTTATTCATGAGTGATGTCTTTTTTTAATAAACTATAAAAATGTGAAACAATAAAAGTGATATATACCTAATAATGAGTGAACCAATAAACCCACTGGGCAACTCTGTTCTGCAAGTGGAAAAAATTGACTTTGTATAACAAATTGCAAAATTATTAGTCCTGTTCGGAATGCTTTTTATATCACACCACTTACTTTCATTCTTCCTACTTTGACCATTATCATACATTGTGCACTTCTGTTTGTACTTGTTGGGGGAGGAAGTGGTAACGAAAGTGTACTCTTGAACTTGCAAGTCCTCAGAGCAAGTGGAGGGAATGGCCCTGATCACCTGGCAAAGGGAGAGGGGAGGGATGCCCCTGGCTACAGAAGGCTCTTTTGACATCGTGATTGACAGAAACCTTCAGTTTTGCTCTGGAAGGCTGTTCTTTCTCCCGGCAGGGTGGAAGAAAAGCAAGCATTAAAAATAAGCAGGGCTTGCCTCCAGTGGCTTCCAATAAGTTTATCACCACATCCTCCAATGGATATTCTTCTGTAATTAAATAAGCAGGAACAATCTCAAATCCTTAGAATTTTAAAATTATTCTGAGAAAGAAAGCTTTATGTTGCCATTGAAAATTACATTAAAATATTAGCCTCCTTGCAAAGGGTTGCCTGCATTAGCAAGGAAGACAAACATTATAAACAATATCAAAACTTCGAAGATAGACTATTAGCAAGGCAGATATGAAATTTTCTAAATTTTCTTTAAGGAATTAAAATTACAGAAGTGAAGCACGCTTGCTGTCTTTCCATTACAAGTTTTTAAAATTTTGAGAGAGGCATCTATGTAGTTTGAGCAGCATAATCAACCCAAGCCTCAGTCACGTACACCTTAAGCTTGAGGTTTTCAAATACATGCTGTAGGGAGCAACTCTGAACTCACCCTCTCCTGTGCAGGAAACACAAGGAGATAATAATCGTATTACACACACATGCATGCACACGCACACACACACACACACACACACACACACACACACACACACACCTATAAGCACTCTTTAGGTGTTTCCAGTGGTGCTGCGGATAATAATGCTGAGAATTGCAGAGCTCTAATAATTACATGGCACTCTATGTATACTACTAGTGATGGTAGTTATATATAATTAATGTTTTATTCACTACTTGATGAGTTCCCTTAGAGAAGACAAAATGTGATTTTTCCTCCAGGTGTCCCTAGATTTAAGAGCAATGATTCACACGAAGAATGGATTCAACATACATATGTTATATGCTTGTATGAAGGGACCTATCCATCATAAACAAATTCTGATGAAGGCATTGATAAAGATGAAGGTAGCACCATAATTCTAGTCTTTATTTGTGACTTTTCTGTTGCTGGAACAAAGTACCTGACACACACAATTTAAAGGAGAAAGCATTTATTTTGGCTCACGGTTTCAGATGTTTCAGACAACAGCTGGCTCCAAGGCAGAAATCATATGATGGAGGAAAGATGCTTATCTCAAGAAAGCCACAAAGCAGAGAGAGCAGGAAGAAACTGAGAGAAAGAGAGAGAGAGAGGGAGAGAGAGGCAGACAGAGACAGAGAGACACAGACACAGAGAGACACAGAGAGAGGGAAAGTAAGGTGCTGGGGACAGGATAACCTTCAATGTCATAACCCCATAACGCCTTCAACTATGCCCCACCTTCTAATAAATCCATTCAGCTATGAACTCATCAATGAATTACTGACATCAGTGCTCTCAGGATCCAATTACCTCTCTAGGCCCAACATCTGAACATTGATGTTTTGGGGAATCTCACCCGCAATACATGGGTCTTTGGAGGACATTTTGTATTTAAAACATAGCACACTTCAACTAAAATATCCGCTTACCGTTTTTTTTTAGGATAAAATACCTCTCATAGCTAGGATTGGGAAGACGAGGTCCACTAGTTTATCGACACTGATGATCACTTACAAATCAGCCTCTGGATCATAAGGCCTGTTCCCTTTATGAAATTTGGCAGGGGAAAAATGTTTTAACGCTCATAATAGGAAAAATTTCTCAAGTGCTATGCGTGCTGCAATCAGAAATGTCCATTTAGATGACATAAATGTAGTAAACATATACTGCAAAAATAAGAGGTTTCAAAAATTGTTACATAAATTAATAGATTGTTATAAGAATATAAAAACAACTTCAAAATCATGCACCAAGTGTTTGGGATTTGTCCCCAGTATGTGAGAATAATTTCAGAGACAATATATAGAACTCCCCAGAAATATAACACTTCTTGGACTGGAACTTGGTTCTGACCCATTGTGCCATTTCTACCATTCTTATGCAGCACAGAGAAGCAATTCATTTCCGCCATATCTTACCACTGACTGATATCTTTTGCACGCCTCTTGCTTTCTGAAATATTTGTCTTTTAGACCCCAGTTATCTCTTCTTCATCTAGTGGTATCTTTGGATGAAACGAGAGGAGATACACACACACACACACACGCACGCACATATTTGCAATCTATTATTACTTTTGGTCAAAAATCAAATTTGTAGCAAAGAAGCTATAGCAAGTATAACTATGTTGTACAGCAGCCTAAAAGGCACAGCTGTACTTATTTTACTTTATACCATTCATTCTTAAACAGCAGGAGTAGAAAAACATAAATATATTTTAGTGTCTGCCTTGAAAATGTACTTAACTTATCTAGAGAGACAGATTTGAGGATGACATTCATTTTCATGAAGTGCTGAAGGTTTAAAAACCCAAATGTATCCCTCAGTAGGTTTTATTTTTGCATCTAATAGTCTTGACTTTCCAACTTTGGCCACAACCAGAGTATTCTAAAGCAAGAAAAGAGCTGAACCCTATAGGACAGTGACTTTATCCCTGATAGGTATGGTGCAACACTTTGTACCACCAGCAGCTGAAGAGATTTGCAAACATTTATTTAGACAGAGTGGGCAGCTGGAAATATCTTATCCATATTAATCTTTCATGGTACACTCGTCTTCTCTCGTGTAAAAAATTACTTTAAAAATACTTATTGCGTGAATCTACAAACAATCCTATTATATTCTTCAAGGAGTATTGAAAAGTATTGAGGTTACATTACATTTCTAAAGTTGCTGGACACGAGTAGGTATTGGGGAGCTTGCTTTGCTGGAAGGAGGAAGAGACAATGCTATTTTGTTGCAGCAAAAACAAAAATGCTTTATGGTTCTCAAGTTCCTAAGAGAATCATGATTAAACCCTGTGAATTATTTTTTATGTATATCATGAGAGAAGAAGGATAGAGTGGTTAATGCTTTCCCTTTCAGGAAAATTCGTAACATTTCAAAGGCTTTGGTGTCTCTAGTTTCAACTAAATCAGTAAAGCCATAAAAGTGTACCTCCTCCCCCACAAACCTTCATAGTGGCTGTTTAAATTCCTACCGCAGTCTGTAACATGGAAAATTTAAGACATTTTATGTGTTTGGACAATGAGCTTGGATGCAGAGCTTTACAACGGTAGAAAGGTACATGAATTAATAACCTTATAATTTTATTGACTTAGGAAGGTGGAGATATGTACCAGAGGAACAAAATTCATGACCCAGCTTTAAATCCCTGATTTGGAGATACCACTCGCACATGAAAGTAAAGCGCAGACATAACCCAGAGGGGAAAGGAGTGTGTCGGTGTTATTTGTAGATTAATATCCGAACAAACTTTCTGAAACACCTTAATCTATTTAAACTGCATTTTTTCTCCCAGTTGCTTCACACTAGTGAAGCAAAAGTTATGTTTAAAGGAATACTGAAATGTAGACTTACTTTTAGCTAAAAAATACCCCCAAAATCTCTGAGCAAATATTCTGTCTCAGAGAGGCATAGTTGCCTTCTGCTCTCCCTCTTGACACTCTGACCTCCTGTGACACCTAGATAGGCCTACCCTACTCTTCCCTTTGTCTCCATGTGATGCACTCACGGAGATAGAGACTATATCAGATTTCTTATTTTGTTGCATACCTTTGTTTATATCAGTTCCTTTCTATGGAGCTCATTTCTCCCTTAACTCTTACTCATCACATCTTCTGAGGTCTTCTTTATTACAATCAAAAGCTTACACATCAAATATCTGCTGACAGCTTACTAGCTGTAGGCACACTAGTGTCTATTTGCAGTGTAACTATTGTTTGAAAACATCTCATATATTTCTATTGATATAGATATATATCTGGAGTAGGAGAATGTGTCTCTTATGTTCTTCATAGCACTAAATCTAAGAAGGGACACAACTGTGCTTTCTTAAACATGAGTTGTTTCACAGGACTTATTGTTCTATAAGCCATTATCATGTTATCATAAAAGTAATGGCCTTCTTTCAAAATGAAGGCTTTCCTAAACTAAGGATAAAGGACAATAGTCGGCTTAGATGATCCAAGCAAGAAAACGAAAATCTAACACACACACACACACACTCACGCATGCAATCACATTTTTCTTTGGAATGTTGTTTTATTTAAATTCATATGAAGAAATTGTTTTAAAACCAAAGCTTGTTCAAAGTATGTTAATAATGTCTCATTTTACACCATAAAAGGCTATAAGATATGTGCGTAAGTTATCCCCACCAAATCATAACTGGAAAGTTGGATCATTGTAGCTATGGATGTGAGCCATGGTCTCTATCCAGCCCAGCTGAAGTTATAAAATGTCAGAAAACAGTGGCACATGTTGACGTTTATGAATCATTTAGCTTTACTTTCATGATTGTATCTAATGTAGTAACAGAATAACACCATCTCTTCTGTTGTGTGTACTTATCTCTATTATGAAAATGCACTGTGTGCTATGTGCATGCATGTGTTGTGTGTGTGTTGTGTGTGCATGCGTGTGGTGGCAGGGGGGAATCTTTATTTGCAAAACCTTCATTTACCCAAAGCAAACAAAGCAAAGTCTTATTGTGCATTATCTTAGATTACTCATACTATTGGCCTGAAAAGAATATAACTGGAAAAACAGCAACTGCAAAGCTTGAAAATTATCAGGTTTGTTTGTTGTGCAAAACAGAGGAAGACAATGCAAGTAGGGCTTCTATCAGTTGGTATCTTCCACTCCATAGAATGTGTTATTGCATTCAACTTTTTGAAGTGAATCATGGAGGAATTATCAAATATTGCATTTTCCTTCAACCTGTAATACCATAAAATTATTTAGGGCTAAGATGGTTTTTATTCAAATGTCTTAGTCACCGGCACAGACGTCCTAGGAGAAAAATATCCCTTTCCTTTCAAAAAAGATGCTTTACTAGAAGAATATATTGGAGCTGGAATTCTATTGGAACCATCTTAGAAAAGTATTTCTTTTTTATTGATTTCTCTGCAGGCAGGAAATCTACAGATACTTGTAAACACTGAAGAAATATTTGGACACTTCTGTTCAGAGGACATTAACAGTGTTTGTTGACACCAAGCTATTCTTAGTTTGCAAGCGGAGATATAAGCACTCTTACTACATTTACTAATAGTTTCCTCACCTTTGTTTAGTCTTAGATTTCTGTACTTGTTATTATAGGTAAAGTTGACATTGATTTACCTAAGGTAATGTATCAGTTTTTTTGTCAAGGATATGAAAATACTAACTTTTTAAAAATTTCTCATCTAAATTCGCTTTTTGTGTAATTACATTAGATCTTGTATTTCAATTTCATGAATTTGTTATGTGCCAGTCTTCAAAGAAATACACGTTAAAAAAACTAAAATCAATGAAGATACAAATGAATTTTATCCCACAGCATAAAATAAACACATATGAGTTTATATTAATATGTGTAGATATTTATTCATAAGAATAATAAAAATGTAAAAATAGGGATAAAAGGTAACTCTTTCTTGTGATAGAATTCCAATAAGCAATTGTAAATGGAAAAACTAATGGAGAAAATCACTGCTGGTAAAACCCAGAGCCATATGATTACAGACAAATTCTATTGAAGGATGCTTAAATTTGGAGGGGAAATTTAAGGTGAAAGGATACATACATTTTCAAATTATATACCCCAACGTAACAGCTACAGTGAAAAATATGCTAATTTCACCATAGAGAAACCTAGAAGACACCACCTTAATCAAATGACCAAGTCAACATCACTTGATCATTATGATCATGAATTCCCTGAACTAATTCTGAGATATTTGTCCTGAAACTATTTAATCTTATTCCCATAAGCATATAACATCCAGTAAGCTCAAATTGAGAGACAATATATAAAACGATCAGATATGCTGCATGGCAGGCAGTTTCACAGCTCATCCCCCCATGCCATTCTTTTTATAGGATTCAAGAGATTAACACTGACTCATGTTGGTGATTTGAATGTGTCATTTGCACTGAATCTGCTGGGCGGCAGTGTAGGTATTGTCCTTAAATAATATATCTTCATACTCTGTCGTGCTGTGTGGTTGGATGATAATTTGTTATATAGTGCACTGATACCCAAGTTGCCCTATAGCATTTAGTGCCTTGGAAATAACATACATGATGAATGCTATCTACTTTAAGAGCAGTTTTAAGGTACATGTCATCCATTTTAAGAGCAATTTCTTTTGTTGTTTTGTTTTATTTTGTTTTGAAGTCACTTCCAGTAAAATAAATTTCCTATTTGCAAAGATCATGAAGAGGCTATTTAGGGAAATGTTGTGGGACAATCCCTTAGTAATAATTCTGGCATAATAATACAGGCAACTGTCTTCCAGTCACAAAAATTCACAGAGAAATAACTCATGTGGCCCCGAATAGGTAAGTTGGAAGATCATAAAAGATAGGGGCTGTGCAATTGGCCAGAGAAGTTGAAAAACACCTGAGAGTTTTGACTATCTAAGGTTAAAATGACATTGGTTTCCTTTCAGCCTTTATAGAAGATTTTGGGCAAGTACAGTGTAGAATTTAAATAAGGATTAATACTTTACAGAATTATTTTATGAAAGTTCCTATGTAATCCATGTCATGCTTATTTTCTATAAAAGTTTGTCATAAACTGGAATTACAAATTAGAATAGCTTTTTAGCAATGATGAAAACTCTAACCTTTTGTCAAGAGATGCTTCAACTCATCCACAACTAAGCATTTTCTAATATATTAATTGATAAGGTCTGCTAAACCACACTTTTAGACCCCTAAAGGACAGTCTAACTTTTGTGCTAACTAGTTATCTTTCTTTCTTAGGTTTAGGAAAATTTGTAATAACAAATTCTTAATTGTTCACAACTCCAATTTTAAACTGTGGAGAATATTCCAGGGTCAGAAGCTGAGTAGATTCTTAAAGAAATTGTCAGATGGCTTTACAGAACTGGAGAAAACAATCCTAAAATTCATATGGGAATGGAGAATAGCAAAAGCAATCTTAGGTAATAAGAAAAAGTAGGAGGCATCATAATTCCAAACCTGAAGTTATATTGCAAAGCTAAAGATCTAAAAACAGCATGGCACTGGTTCAAAAACAGACATGAGGATTAAAGAAACAAACTAGAGGATGCAGAAACAACCCCAGGCACTTTCAATTATTTGATCTTTGACAAAGGGTCTAAAAACACACACTGGAGGACAGATAGACTCTTTAAAAAATGGTGCTGGGAAAACTGGCTATCCACATGCAGAAGGTTGAATCTAGACCCATGTCTCTCATCATACACTAAACTAAAACCAAGTAGATCAAAGAATTCAATGTTAACCACTTAAGCAGTGTGTTTGTTTATGGACTATGCCTAGTGTCTCCTGGGCAAGTGTCATTTCAATCAGTTGATTTTTGTACTGAATACATTCAATAAAATTGTCATTTTTATATTTCCTTTTATATAATCTTATAAAGATTAATAAAAATGCAATTTTTGGTCATCTTGTATTTAAATAATTGGATTGGTAACAGAAACACAACCTGCTGGAAGATTAAACAAATAAAACTTGTGAAATTATTGGCATAGGAAAAGAATTTCTGAACGGAACCCCAACTGTACAGAAAGTAATACCAGGAATAAACTGATGGAGCCGTATTAAATTAAAAAGCTCTGGACAGCAAAGGAAATAACCAACAAAGTTAAAAGAAAGCCTATAGAATGGGGAAAAATATTTTGCCAGGTATTCTTAAACAAAGGTCTGATATCTAGAATATATAAAGAACTCAAAAAAATTACAGTCCCTAAATAAAAGACCCAATCAAAATGAGCAAGTGAAATGAATAGGCAAAAAAAGAAATACAAATTGTCAATAAATATAGGAAGAAATTCTTAACATCATTAGCCATTAGAAAAATGAAAATAAGACAACATTGAGATTCCACTTCACCACCGAAAGAATGGCAATAATCAAGAAATAAAATAATAACAATTCTTGGTGAGGATGCATATAAAAATGTACCCTTCTACATTGTTGGAAGAAGGTAAATTAGGACAATCATGATGGAAATCAGTGTAGAGATGTCTCGAAAACTTAAAATGAAAAATCCCAATTGACCCAGTTATTCTTTTAGGTATCTTCCAAAAACAGTGAAAGATATCATATAACAGTAATATATATGCATACCCAAGTTTATAGCAGCACAATCTCCAAGAGCTAAATCTATGAAGAGGTATATATGTCCATCAATAGGTGAATCGATAAAGGAAATGTGGTATGTACACAAAATGGAGTTCTACTGTGCCGTATAGAAAGTTAAATTTGAGTCATTTGTAGAAAAAATATATATGCCTTGAGACCATAATGTTAAGTAAAATCAGTAAAACACACAAAGCTTAAATATCGTATGAGAAATCTAAATTATAAATATAAAGCAAATAAAAGAACGATCATAGGAAGAAGGGAAATAGAGCTTTTTCAAAAGAGGAAGTGATGGAGGAGTGAAGAAAGGGAAAGGGGATGAAAAAAGGAGTAAGATATGTTAAGTAACTGTACCAACTCCACAGAAGGAGTGTAAGCACTATGTACTGTAAACACATACTAATAAAAAAATAAAGAAAATAAAATTAATGTTGGATGCTCCCCCCCACATACACACACAAAAAGAAATTGGCAGATGGGAGTGGTAAGAGTCTTATGAAGAAAAGTTTCTAGAGAAGGAGAGGGAGAAGGTAGGCCTTAATTTAGAGACAAAGTAAGAAGAACCAGGTATAAGAGGTGTGGATTTAATAAGGAAAGCTGTGCCTTGTTTAATATCAGCAAACTAAGAAAGGCCAATTTGGAACTGGAATTTCACTTAAAAATGTCATTGTACCAGTTATAAACTTTGCTCATTGTGTCTAAACCATTTTATTTCTTTCTCTTTTTCTTTGTCCTAAGTCGTATATCAAATGAGTAATCATTAAATCACATGCTTCTTAACATGGCATTAAATCCCCCTTCATTGACATCCTCGAAGTGGCACTGTTGAAACTGGGTTTTTTAGAAAAATACGAACATGGGTTAGGATAGTAATAAGGACATAGACAGAAAACCGAAGTTTTTCATAGATGCAGAGGCGGATTCAGTAAAGGAGATCCCAAGCTGGCCACAATCAGTTTAGAGTGGCACTGTGCGTCTCTTGTCTCAGACCTCTGACATAAACGTCAGTAACCCTGAATGCAGGTCTGACGATCTGTACTTTACCCCATCCCCACACCGCAAGTGAAAAACCAGAGAAAATATTCTCTGTGGATTAAGACTAAACTCTCGGTCAGGATCCAAGAGAAATCTCATCCAGTTACTTCGGTAATTAAAACCAAATTTTTCGCTGAGAAGAAATAGGTCTGCAGGAAAATGCAAAATCTCCATCCTGGAAAGCTGGCTGTCCTAGAAGACACAGACCTTATGAGTATGTTATGACTTATATCCAAAATGTCTCCCCCCAAATCCCACGTGTTCCGAGGTGGGTTGTCGGAAGTTGATTGTATCATGTGAAGTCTAACTTCTTTAATGGATTCACCCACTAATGAGGGGACAATTTTATGGCATTATTGAGAAATAATGGAAACTAAGAAGGTGCTGTTAATAGAGGGGGGTGGATCGTGGGGGTGTGGCCTTAGGGACTATCTCTGGGCCCTGGGCCTTCCTTCTCCATCCCTTACTCTTTCTTTTTCTTGGCTACTGTACCTTCCTCCCCTGTGCCCTCCACCGGTATGCTTCGCCCTTGCTTCAGGTATGAAGCAGTGGTGATAACTGACAATGCACTGAAACTTATGAAAGCACGAGCCAAAATAAATCATGTTTTTTGTTTTGTTTTGTTTTGCTGTGTTTTGACTTGTGTATGTCAAAAATTTTTCCCAGGAATGGAAAAATGACTAATATAAACTTTTTTTTTTAACTAAGATCATTTTAGGGCACAATAAGCAAAGGTAAACCATTAAGGGTATAAACCGCAAAAGGAACTTGCAATATATGGGAAAACCCAGGCAATAAAAATGAATAAAATTCTTAGACAAAAAAGAAGTGGACCCAGTGAAGAAGATTCCTCATCTTTAGCCATGATTCAGGGATCCGGGCGGGCACTACTGCTTAAGAGCCAATCTGCCGTCAAAAGTTGCTGTTGTGAGATCAAGATCAGCACTGAAACAAAGTGAAAGACAAAATTAAATCAGAGACAAAACATAAAGGCTGATCCTATTCATAAACTTACTGTCTAGGAGTCTTGTCTTCAATCTCTTTCATTTCATAGGATTTTCAAAGTGTCAGAAAGGAGAATACTTTTTTTTTTTCTGAGCAAACTTTGCATGGAAAAATGAGACAACACTGAGGTGGTTTCTGGCAATTGTTCTTTTGCAGTGGGAGTTGTAGAAGTGGGGTGGTTTCTAATTGATTTTCAGGATAATTTGGTAGTCCTGAGTTGACTGGAGGAAAGCAACAAGCATCTTGCTAAAATATCAATTTCAGGAAAGATCGCACAAGGTAAAGAAGACAGGATTGTCCATGACTAAGCATTGTCTGGACCGGGGAGGTATCAACGGTCCCTGTTTGCCCTGTCACAGATGGTCTTTGTGGGGGTGGGGTGGTATCTATTATATAAGGTGCTTTCTCAGGGCTCTACTGTTGTGATATTAAATATGGTTGCTGTGGAGAAGTACACATTAACAATATCCACTCTTTCTTTGTGGAAGATCAGAACACAGAGATGTCTCCTTGTGGCTATATTCTTTGTTCCATCTGTACAATCTTGTCACATCTTCTCTAAATTAAAGTCTTACTTTGCATTAGTTTTTATATGAAAAGAGGATGATAATCTGGTTTTTATGGCATCTGATGAGATCTTTATCATATCCTAGGAGTTTGTGCAGAAATTTCAGGGAGCAATATTATTGAGTTCTGAGAAGGCCAATGGGCACACCTAGTTTTCTGGCATGCCTTTGAGCCCACTTCCAATTAAAACCAACTTGACCATAAATAAGAGAATAATCTTTGCTAATATTCTCCCTAAATACTCTGTCTTAAAATGATACACTCTATAGAATATATTTCTTGGACACTACATGCTTTTCCTGAACGAAGCCCCCGACTGCCATAATATGATTGATTTGTAATAGTTTTACATTTATTATAATTTCATAAATCTTGCTTTTTATTTATAGATTTCCCTAAATAAACAAAGGCATCCTTAAGCCATTTTTTTCTCACAATGTTTACCATTATTCCACCTATCTCTAGCAAAAAATAAGATATGGAGAGAAATGTAATATTATTTGAATTACTTTTTTCTGTATTTCATTGATATAATAACTGCCTATTCAGCCTTATTCAGTTGATAAGAAAGATGACTATTGTTAAGATTATTTTTTTCTTTCAAATATCCAGCTGCATCAAGTTATTTATACTTTCAGATTTGATCTCTGTTTTTCTATTCAGACTGTGCGGGAACTACATTTCTGCAACCAAGATTGGAACAACAGTTAATTAGGCAAGAAGACTCCAGTGAGATTAGACAAACCAAAATCATTGTAATGTTTCAGACGTTGTGTTCTCTCTTGCACAGTGGCCCACCCTCGCCCTGCAGGGTGTACTTCTTTCCTACTTTTACTTGGCCCTACTTTTACTTGGCTCACTCTGTGCAACTGTTTATTTTCCTACCTTTAACAAAACTTTGCTACTGTTTGTGCTTGTCTTGACCAATCCTTTCCTTAGGACAGAAAGAATGTAGAAAGCACCTCCAGAAGGGGACACCAGCTCCCCAAAACCCAGTAGCATATTTGGCTTAGCCAGCCGGGAGAGCAGGTAATTTAAAAACACGCTTGATTGTCTGAGCAGAACAAAAGAACAAACAGCAAAACTTAACCCAAGTGACTGAGAGTCAAAGGAAAGCCATCCTGGTTTTTAGGACTTTTAAAGGTTTTTCTTTTTTCTTTTTTTTTTTTTTTTTTTGTCCTTATAAAAGAGGTTTCTGTCTCTACTGCCTTAAAAAAAAAGTACCAAATTTTTACTATCAGTGTAAATGTAAGAGGTACCATTTCTCAAGTGGCTTCATCCTGCTTTAGTAGAGCTATCAAGTGGCTCAGCTTGGATAAGGGAGTCCTGGTGAAGACTCCACCCTGATCTCATTGGAGTTTTCAAGGGCTAAGTAGAGCCATCAAGGGGCCCAGCACCCTTCTCCCTAAGGAGTTAGTGGGCTGTAGTATGGAGACAAAAGCCCTCAGTAGAGCTTTCATCTGTGATTCTATGAAAAATGTCAGCATCATCCTAGATTCAGACAGAGACATCCATCTGTCTAGTCAATACTTGAGACTCACAAGGGATATCTTGTGGGCTCAAATATGTTCTCCTCCTTCTTCATGGGACATCATCTTAAGGACCCAAGATCTAGTTCTGTCTGTCTATAAGCCCCAAGAAGAGCCATGGAAAACCTCATGGACCATGCCCCACAGATTCTACTGACCCTGCCACTTGATCAGTAGGAAAGGTTTGACCCTGCCAATTTAAAAAAAAAAAGGAACAACTTATCTACTATTGCAACGTGGTTTGGGTGCAGTACGAAGGAGGAAATCATGAGAGATGGGTATGAGATAGCAATTTAAATTATGAGACAGTTTTTCAATTAAATCATTTCTGCTTAAAACATAGAAAGTGGAGTGAAATCCTTTATGTTCAGGCTTATGTGATCCTTTATCTCAGGAAAAGCCCAGAAACTATGGTATTTACAGAGGACCCAAGGAAGGCAGAGGTATTTTTGATGATCCTGTCCTCAGATTCCCACCTGTCTTTCAGAGGGTAGTGGTGGGGGTCTTTACCATCCATTTAATGAAGAAATTTCAAATGGGACACCAGACATCCATGACTCAGTTGCTGAACATGGCCCTTTCTATGTCCAACAGTTGGGATTTGGAGGAGAGTCAGAAAAGAAAGACTAAGAGAAAGGGTCATGATTGGCAATTCTTTAATCTTACCCAAATCATCTAAGGGAAAACTCAAGGATGACTGAATGCAAGAAGTCTGGATGCTGAACCTGCAACTGCACCAAGCCACTGTCTAGGCACTGCTGTAGATGTGAGACAGTCAATGCGCCTGACTCATGGCACTGGAGGGTTAACCATCTTTGCTCCCTTAGAAGGACTAGGGTACCCAAAACCCTCACTTCCTGCCCTGAAGAGGCCCAAAGGAACCTGCAATACTCCTGTCCATGGATATTACCTTCTCCTATGAGGAACCCTGGGTAACACTGGAGGTCATGGGTGAGCTAATTCACTTACTCCATTCTGTTTTGAATTACTTCTCTAGAAAACCCTCCTCTACATCTACAGTCATAGTTGGGGTCAAGGGATCCTTTACTGGAGATTCTTTACTCCTGCTCTGATTTTTATAATCTTTAACCATGCGTTTCTAATTGCCCCACAGTGTCCTACTCTCTTGCTAGAAAGATATTTACTAGCAAAACTGGGGGCACATCTCAAATTCTGGCAAAGGCAAAAATGGATTTCACCTGTTGGGACTATGCTAGATCTTCCTGACCTCATTAACCAACAGGTGCATCCTGCTGCATGGTATAATGGAATACCTGACTTAAAGAAACCCTTCTTTCTCTACATATCAGAAAAGAGAGGTTGAGTGTCTTGACCCAAAGGCTAGGCAAAAACTCTGCCCAGTGGCATACTTTTCAAAAAAGTTAGATAGAGTGGCTACTGGATGGCCGCCCTGCCTGTGGGCAGTAGCAGTTATAGCTATGCTAACAGAGGAAGACTTTAGGACAGAAAATAACAGCCTTCACTCCCTATCAAGTCAGAGCAATTCTTGAGACCAAAGGTTACTTGTAGTTAACAGGGAATGGTTTTCAAGTATCAGAGCATGCTCTTAGACAAGCTGAGGTTATTATAAAACTTGTGCTACTCTTAATTCTGCCTTGCTGATGCCTATAGACCCAGAAGTTAGCCACTATTATGAACAAATGTTCTCCCAGATCTGTGCAAGCAGACAGGACATCAGTGACCTGTCCCTCCAATACCCTGAGGTGTGGTTCACTGATGAAGTAGCTTTGTCCAAGAAGGACATCAAAAGGCAGGTTTTGAAGTTATCAGTTCCCATGCAACAATCTGTGAAAAAGGAGCTTGCTGACTAATAAGCAATAATCTATAAAACACAAGCAAGAAATTCTACAACTCTTAGAGGTAGTCTGTCTTCCCAAGCAGGTCATTGTTGTTCATTCTAAGGGGTCCCAAAGAGACATGCCTAAATGCTCCTTAGGAAATCAGAAGTCTGATAGGAGGCATTCTCTCTCTACAGCCCCTCCAGACCCTAGCCTTATTCACGGTTCCTGAGGAACCATCCTGGTCCTTCCTCAATGGATTCTGTGACAAGCTATCAAAATCCTAAGTGGGAAATGATCACTAGGTTTTTCACTGGACTAAGAACTTCCTGAGAACTTCTGAAAGACCTGAGGCTCCTTTTCAGAAAGCAAGACTCCAGTACTTCTCCAGAAGCAGAGAAGTAGAGTCACTAATGATCCTAATTCACCACAGCTTAAATGGGCAACTCTATTGAGGTTCCTGTTTTAAAGCTAGATACATTATACAGGTAATCTTGCTAAGGCTATGGGTTTCGGGCTGGCAATAAATTATCCAACCTCCCTCTTTGCCATACTTTTTCCTCCACAAGAAGCATGGAAATCTGACCTGATCTTCATATATCCCCAAGATTATAGTAAAGTTAATTTCTTTCTCACATTGAACAGAGAGCTCCATGGTCACTAATTCTTTTCCCCTTGTCTTCCAACAGTTTTTTTTTTCTTCAACCCAGCCAGTAAGCTACAACACCCCAAGGTATAGAGAGTACATAATCCCCAGTAGGTGGAGTCTATACCTCTTTCCAGCTAGAAGGAACTGTAGAAGACAAAGAACTCCACTCCCTCATCACCCCATAAAGAATTATAGGGCTATGTGTCTCTCAGTGGGAAATGAGACGGGAAGGTAAGGTGTGGCTAAAACTGCCTAGAAAAGGAGGCTGACAAGATCCTGGAACACATGCATGGAACAGTTTACAAAGTGCTCTGTGTGGACTTCTCTAGTGAACTCTAGAAGGTTTTCGATAGGACGGCCTCGACCTTACATCAGCCTGAGAAGTGGGTGATACATAAAGGAGAGTCCACATTGGGTTTTTGCCACTGTGTTCTCTCTTGCATGATGACTCACCCTCACGCTGTAGGGTAAACTTTTTTTCCTACTTTTACTCAGCCTAAATTCACTCTGCAGAGCCTGTTTCATTTCCTACTTTTAATGAAACTTTACTACTGTTAAAAGAATCATTACATTGTTTTCTTCATAAATATCTATAAATGTCTACCTTTTGGTATTTCATTCTTTAGCTTAAAGTTTTGTTCCTTTTTAGAACATGAATGTTGCTTGGAGAAACCATAATGCATAATAATGAAGGGACATTTTCCAGCTACATAGTCTTGGGACTCATGCCATCTTTTCTTTGTGCTGGTAGAAAGTTATGTGATGTCTCCCTAAGTTTTGTCATTTGCAGAGGAGGCACACAATTATTTCTCTGTTCAATAGAGTAATTGTGGTAATTAATATATGAACCTAGAAACAACTTATGTAATTTCCTGAGAAAGTGTGTCTTAGTTACTTTTTGCCTTGCTGAGACAAAATACCCAACACCCAAAGTGAAAGGAGGAAAGTTTTACTTTGGCTCACAGTTCATAGAGGTTCAGTCCATAATCAGATGGCTCCAAGGCAGGGTGCCATGGCAGAGGGACATCACAGAGAAGAAAGAGTTCATGGCAGGAAGAATGTAGCAAAGCAGAAAAGTAGCAAGTAGTGAGTGACAAGCAACAACCTTCTTTCTGTCTTATTATCCTATCTAGGGTATACCTCTTCAGGGCAGGCAGTGCTCACAGGTTGGGGCACTCTTAATCCTAGCATCACACCATGAATCAATCACAGCATGACATCCTTAATCCCAGCATCACACACTCTAGATCCAGCCACCTCCAAAAAGCCTCACCTATGACCACATAAAGCTTGGGGGTGACATCTAGATACAAACCATAACACAGTGGCTGGCGTATGTTAAGAGATTTTTGCAGGCATTAATGCTATTCACCAATATTTCTAGTTCTCTTTCTTTCACCATATACAATAGAGCTACATGCCCTCACCCCTCCACAACTGTAGGAGGGGCAATAGAGGTTTCTTGGACTAACAAACTGTAAGCACAAGTGAGGTTTGTCTTTTACAAGCAGATATGTCTTAGGGCCAGTGTAGGAATTTCTGTCTTCACAGTAATTATAGGAATACATGTTGGCTTGTAACATGTTGTAAGAGCAAAGTTGCCTGGAATGCTGACCCAAGAGTGATATACAATCCCACAGCAAAATGGGAGGGAGGGAGAGACAGACAGAGAAACAGAATGACAGATAGATAGATGATAAATAGGGATAGATATATAGAAATATATGTTTTAGTTAGGCCACTCAGAATAATTTTTTATTACTAAAGCATTACCTAGCCTATCATACATAATGCATTAATAAACAGAAGTTATGCTTTTTATTTGCACAGTGTGTTATAAAAAAATAAATGAAAAGAGAAAGATTTATGGATTTGATATGATAAAAGGAGAAATAAAATTCTGGGATCTTCAAAAATGAATTTTCTTGACATTAAATTACTTTCAAGTGCTTGACCAATGATAAATGCTCACATTATGTCACCTAATGAACCACTCAATCAACAGAAATTGTTGATTATATAACATGCACCAAGAATGTTCATCCATCTTGCTAGATTTTTCTTTTTATATTTTCTATAACTTTGTGTCAGACTAATTTATATTCACTGCTTCTTCCCATTTATTTATTTATTTATTTATTTTTAATGAATTTGTATCTTTAAGGGGAATGTGCATTTAATTTTAATTTTAGGTGAATAAAATAATGTTCTACTCACAAACCCATAATTGTTCACTAGCAACAGGACCAATTCCAAAATCCTCAACCTGTCTTTCATAATCACCAGCCTTTAACTTGCCTTTCAAATATTTTTTCAACACTGTCAGTTCTACTCTTTCTCATTTAAACTTTAAAAACTTGTAGCAACACACTTATTTGGATACACAACATACTCCATATTGTTCTATGTCTTCTCATGTCTTACATTGTTGCATATTCAATTTTACTATCCTGCTAAGTAAATAATATCAGTATAATATCACTTTGCATGGCACCATGCCTAGCTAAATCATTTGTTTTTAACAGTTCTTTTCTATCTATCTATCTATCTATCTATCTATCTATCTATCTATCTATCTATAATGTTTACATTAACTGAACAAATGAATGAATAGGTTAATAAATAATAGAATGAATATGTTTAATTTTTTGAACAAAGTTCTGAAATCAAATTTTTAAAAAAATCTCTCATCTCACATGTTCTGTCTGATTTGAAATTTATAGCTCACTCATTGAAAATGACATCACATTCTTTTTTTGTTAGCAGCAATTTAGGGAAGCAATTTTAGCAATTGCTGAAATGCCCATAAGGTATAGAATTTAAGTAAACATCACTGACTCTCAAAAAATTACTGAGATATAAGGAAAGATGCAGTTTCTCATATTTCAACTCTTAAAATCACATTGAAGCTGGGCATGGTAGAACAAACCTGTTATCCCAGCACTCGGGAGGCTGAGGCAGGAGGATCACTGTGAGTTTGAGGCCAGCCTGGGCTACACAGTGAGTCCAGGCCAACCTGAACTACATAGTGAGACCCTGTCTCAAAAAAAAATCACATTATTTCAAGCTAAGCTATGTTCATTGCTCTTCTATTCATATACTTGCATGTATATTAGCATGGCAAGTAGACCTCCCCCAACCCCAGGCCTCATTCTCTTGGTGATACAATTTCTTCTTCTATACCTGTTTTTCCTTAAGTTTATACTAAATGCTATAATTGACAAAGCCAATAATTCATTTGACTTAAACCAGCCCTAAATATCAATATGAAATATTTTATTTTCACTTTACAGATCAGGTCAAAGTCACTTACTCAAATATGTGCAATAGCTGCTACAATCTTAATGGTCGTACCTGATACACTGAATCAGGTCTGTTGTGTGTTCTAGCCTGTCATTCTGCCTGACTTTCCATAAGGAATTTTATCCATCTGAGACACAAAATTCAGCTGAAGCTGGTTGAAGAGTAAAACTCAGACTGAGTGTGCCCTCATTCTAACAATTATAGTACACATTTTATGTTTCTGTTGTATGCGTACCTTACTTTGGTTTTATTTGTGGTTAATACATTTCCAGCTATGGCTACCTAGAAGGAACCACCATGCTGCCTCCCCATTTCACAATGAACCACTGTAAACTCACTGAAAAGCCATGAAAGGAAGGCAATTCTCCATTTCTGATGCAGCAAAAGTGGTATAATACAATCTGAAGACAATTGTGAATAATCTCTCTTTCTCTGAATTAATCATGCGACTGTTCCTCTCTATTAGTTCATGTAATTGCAAGTGGAATATATATGCAAAAGTGAGTATTTCAACACTGAAATTCAGATTTTCTCAAGTTACACTGTTTAGAGAATAAAGTAAAATAACCACTTATAGTCATTCACACATGTACAATAAAGAACAGTCAAATTTCAATTAGATTTATTGACCTAGCCTTCCAAAAAATTTCAATTAACAATGTGTTTACTCATTAATTCCAAAAGCTCAAAGAGAAACTAGAAGTAACCTGCTTGTATGTTTATTATAGCCTAAAAAAGAAATCTAAATGTCTTATAAGAATATAAACTTCAGACCATGGCCAAGCAAAAATATTTATGACGCTTTTTTCCAATATGCTAGCCTTCTGTTTGTCCTCTTAGTTTCAGATTATGGAATTTCAATATTTAAGTTTTAATTTATCAAAACTTGGTGGACAGCTTTTTCTTTAAGGGTGGCATTAGTAAAAATAATAAAAAGCCTCATAACATATGAAAATGATTATTATTTAATCAATGTAACTATGCATTCAACAAAGATTTTTCTGTCCCTTTCACATTCAGAGATGTATTTATGCTTTCTCAATTTAACTGGCAAGTTTCACAGTGCTTCAAAAATTTAAAAAATGAGAGGCCAAAAAGAAAAGAAAGCTACAGCTCAAGGATAATTTTGCACAACTGCACGCAACAAGCAGGTGTTTGTAAGATCAATTTACAACAGGGAGCACAGTACCCACCTAGCTTGGATGACTTCCAGCCAATTTCCAATTAAAACTTACCTCATCATAAATAAGAGATAAAAAGCTTACTAACCAGCACAGTAAATAATAGATCTTAAAATAATGCAGTTGAGGCTATGTTTAGAGACAGTAAATGAATTCCCTTTAGGTAAGAAAGTGTTAGAAGGAAATTTGAGGTCAGGATCCCCAGGAAACCAATAAAATATCGTCTTTCCAGCATCGACTCTGATATTTTACAACGTAAACTGCTGAATCACTAAGAAGTTTACAATGTGGGCTGTGCCTTGGCAGACACTGCAATGAGGCATCCCGTTTTTAGCCCTTCTGAAATGTTCAGTAAATGTAGTTTCCCAGCAGTAAACATTTGGAATGAGCAATATGAAACAGCTCGGTCAAAGTGGGCAGAAGGCCTGGACATATTGATTGCTTTGGACCAAAGAATCCTTCTATTTTTCTTCCTCTACTCAAAATAGGAATTCTTATTATTTTCATGGAAAAATTTCAAGGAATGCTATTAATGACAAGAACCTAAAGAAGAAACGTATGGGGGAAAAAAAACTATTTGAAAGTTACAGAAACAATAACATTGTAAAGAGCAGAAGGAAAGGGTAACCTTAAAATTTTGACATCCCTCTTTTTCTGGGTAAAACTTCATATCCCAGAAAATGATATGTTGAAAATCCTAACCCCAATACCTGTGAGTGTGACTTTATTTGAAAACAGGATCTTTGCAGAAATAATCTCAGTAACAGGTTTTCCAGGGGGTCCCTAATCTGACTGTGTCCTTGTAAGAAGAGGGACATTTAGACAATGAAACAAGCACAAAGAGAAAATGGTCATGGGAAGATGAGAGAGAGTGGAGTTAATGCCACACCAAAGGAAGGTTTGGGCCTATCAAATGCTGGAAAAGTAAAGAATGATCCTCCTTTAGAGTCTTTAGAGAAAATATGGTCATGAAAATGCCTTGATTTCAGACTTCTATCCTCCAGTGCTATAAAAAATAAATTCATATTGTTTTAAGACAACTAATTTCTGCTATGCTGTTACAGCATTTCTAGAAAATTAACACAACTCCCCTTTATGGTCTGTAGAATTTAGAAAGACTGGTATGCCTCTTCCTTGACTGTAGCATTTCCAAGTGTTTTAATTTCACAAGACTTGGCTCATACGGTCCCACAGCTTCAGAACTATGGAAAAAGAGATCATTAAATGACATTCTACCACAGCTGTTTCTAGAGAGGTGTTGTTCTTTCACCTTTTCCAACAGGATTTGACAACTGAAGGTAAAGATAACAAAATCTTTGCATCAGTGAATGTGCCATCTTGCATACATAAACCATTATATAGTGCTGCCTTGAAAACAAAGACTTTCATTAAGTCAAGGGAGTTTAAATGACACAAGCATATTCCACAAGGACTAGGAGAGATAAGATGCAAATCAGAGGAGAGTGACAAAGTTCTGTCACTTAATTCTAGGCCTGAGGGGACAATTGAGCCTGTAATCAGAACTGGCACTAAACCATTGCATCCAGAAATACAGAAGTCCTGTAGCCATGAAGGAGGCACAAAAAGAGAGAGATGTCCTGTTCTCCTGGCTGCTCCTCCCTTCCTCTCATTGGCTTTGCTGAGTCTCCCGCTTCCCAAGCGTACATTTTAGGATTTATCATCTTTCATAATTATAGAAGTCATTATTTCCTGTGAGTCATTTACATATATCTATCTCTCTTTCTCTATAGCTATAGCTATGTGTTTTGTTCTGCTTTTACAGCGATGCCTGACAGATACAGAAATTAATTGGGATGTTTAGGAAACTGAAGGAAGGCCAGTGGCTTACGTTTTGTGACTGTGAGAGACAAAAGCGCAAGATGATGCTGAAGGAAAATAAGCAGGGCCAAATCAGAGCATATATATGGATTGTGGCTTGCAGTTTGGATTTTAGTCTACATAACATGGGGATATCATGTGATATTTAAGCAGCAGAGTGAGATGATCTGAATTAATCTAAGTTTCAGGAAACATTTTTGGAACAACTCCTAAGAAAAAATCGGATTCAATAGAGGTAAGAGTTGAGGCAAACACATCAAGCAGTGCATTATGAAGTTGCCAAGGAAGAAGATGATGGGGAATAAAATCTGGGATGTAGGGGGTGGAGAGAAGTGAACAGACCTATAATGCATTTTTTAGGGAAAATTAACAGAATCCAATGGATTCAAATGGATTTTTATACGGTCATGGCCATGTAGTCAACATTTTCAGATTTCTGCAAAGATTCTAGGATTGTAACTTTTTCACAAACTCTGAAATGTGTGCCTTCAAGAAAGATGAATATTTCTGTTGCCCCACATGATATCATTTCCCTAGCCGATCTAGTCTATTAAATCAAATCATTAGTGTTATCAGATGCTTTTCCTAGATCAACCAACCATTTAACTGACTGTATTATTTAATTTTCAGATGGTATACTTTTAGTAAATATTTGCTGGATTGGACAAAATTAATTTCTAAAATTTATGCTTATGTAGACATTCATGCCTACAGCTTCTTACAATTAAAAATATCATTAATTCAAGAGTCTATGCATCTTACACAGGCTTATTCAGTCACATTCTATATAATTGTGAAATAAAACTTAGAGCCAAATACATTTTATTTCTGGTTTCTTTTAGCTCTATTTAACAAGTTAGAAATTATGTATACTGGAGTATTGATACTAAATAGCGCAGAAGCAGAAATGTGCTAAAAGCGCTAACTGGCTTTAGGGCACCCTCTCCTCCTTCCAACTGTATTTTCAGCCCTGCCTTTACTCTTATTCTCTATTCCTAATGGCAAATTTCTCTGTCTCAAAATTAACTGTAAGCTCCATGGTCAAAACCATCATGCAGTCTTTTTCTCACTAAACATTTATTATATCTTTTACAATGCATATGCTTAAACTCCTAGAGAAAATGAAAGAATCACAATTGTTCGAAATAGAGCAAACAATTCATGTAATATTGAGTTGCCAACTAAAAAGTGTCTTTAAGAAGATGAAATGTAAATGTTTTGAAATGTTTCTGGACATTGAGAGAGAATGATGGGAGGGATATTTTCAAAGTGAGGGGAAATATTTTGGGATGATTGGTAGTTGTGTACCTTTCACTGTAATTTTTTTTAATTTGAACACATATTGTGGTTTTTCAAGTCATACCTCCTATATACCTTAAGGAATTAAAATCAGTATATTATAGGGATACCTTCACTCCCATGTTTATTATGGCACAATATACAGTACAATAGCCAAGATATGGAACCAGCCTAGATATCCATGAAGAGATGAATGGATAAAGAAAATGGTGTATACACACAGTGGAGCATTATTGTTCAACAATAAAAAGAATGAAATTTTCTTACTTGCAGAAACAAATGGATGGATCTGAATATAATCATGTTGAGTGAAATAAATCAGACCCAGAAAGTCACATAGCAAGTTTTCTGTAGTATATGAAATCTAAAAATGACAAGAAAGTAGAAGGAAGTCTACTATTAGACAAGAAGAAGGAAAGCAGAAAGAGGAGTAAGGTGTGTAGTAGGGTGCACATGTATGACCAATATATATTAGACACATTGACCCCCCAAAAATATATGAAGCTAGTGGAGAGGGTAGATCATGGGAGGGGGGAGGAAATAAGTGTATTATTTGCATATACAAAATGAAACTAATTAATCAGTATAACCAATATACACTAATAAAAAATGTGGGAAAAAAATAAATAGCTCAGTTTTTTTTTTTGTTTTGTTTTGTTTTTTTTTGTGGATACCGGGGGTCGACCTCAGGACCTCACGCGCCAGCAGGCGCCTGTGCCACTGAGCGATATCACCGGCCCTTTTTTCGTATGTGGGTTATGGGAGCCAAACTCGGGCTCTCGCGCTTGCCAGGCAGGTGCTTTACACCACTGAGCCATCTCACAGGCAATAGCTCAGTCTTAATAAAAATTTGATCTCATGACTCATAGGAGATATTTTCAGGTAATTGATCTCATTTAATCCCAAAAGTAGCCCTGATAGATACATACTACAATCCCCATTTTAACTCTCAGAAAATAGGTTTAGAATGGTTAAGGAATATTTTCAGTATGAAACAGCATGTAAATTGCACAGCCAGCACACAATTTCAGATGCCACATCATGTCACAACTGTCTCAAATACTATAATGTTATACAGATGGATTTTGAAGTAAATCATACTATTTAGAGTAATGTAATTTATGTATGGAGAAATAATTCATTGCAAAGTTATATAAGAAAACATACATTTGCATGTTCCCCACCTGATGCTAATGGAAAGCATCCACTGCTACAATTCAAAGGGAGAATTAACATTAGCATTTTGCACAAAAAGAATTAACAAACAAAACTTCAGAATTCCTGGGAAGTGAGTGGCCTTTAAGAATTCTAACTTTAAAATCTCTTTGTATTGGTTGTCATTTTTATTTGAATGCCTTTCAAATTCACTGCCTGGGTACATATTTTCTATTCTAACTGTTCATGGTGTTTTTTTCTTTTTCTCTATTTTTTTTTCCCCTGGGATCAACTGGGCATTCTCATCATTCAGGAATATCTCTTACATTGAGTTATTATTTACACTTATTTTTATTGTTTAAAGTGGTTACTGTTAACCTTACACTTTTTAAATTAATGTAAGATTACCTGCAAATAATGTAATACTGCTTCTCATGTAGTATAAGAACTTTTCAATAGTGTATTGAAAATTACTCTCTTAGGTCTGTGTTCTGTTGTCATGTATTTTGCTTTTACATATGCTATAAATGCTAACAGTTAATGAGCTTTGCTTTAGACAGTTATATTTGGGGTTATTTACACAAGAAAATGAATTTTGTTGTACTTTATTTGATTTCCAATCTCCTTATTTCTTTAGCTTCATGCCTTAGTCACTTTCCTCATTGCTGAGATACAATATCTGACGCCCACAATTTAAAAGAGAAAAGGTTTATTTTGGGTAACAGTTTCAGTGGTCTAAATCCATGCATGGTCCTCCAGCTCCAAGGGAGAAGCAGCATGGTGGAAGAGCCTGGTCACATCGTGGTAGTCAAGAAGCAGAGAGCAAACAGATGAGCTAAGGAGAGCCATGTACACTTTTAGGTCAAACCCCCAGTGACCCACCTCTTCTGTCCAAGTATCGCCTCCTAATAGCACATTTATCTACTGAGCTCACTAATGGGTGACTCCACTGACAAGTATACTGAGCTCATGATCCAATCTCCCTCCAAGCCCTACCTCTGAGCACAATACAGGGGGCCGTCTAGACAGAAACCATAGTAGACTCTATCTTTCTATCACATCTTCCCGAAAAAACTATTACTATTTATTACAGAGTGGGACTGCTGGCTACAAGTCCCTCAGTTTTTGTGTGTTGGAGCAAATCATTCTCCTTCACCTTTAAATGACAGAGTCTCTGATTACAGAATTCTGGGTTTATAGGCTTTTGCTCTGTTTTGTTTATTTTGTTTTTCTTTCAGCGTTTTAAATATGCTCCTTCACTGTCTTCGTATTTGGATAACTTCTGATGAGATGTGGCCCACAGTTTTGTACCCTGGTTCTTCTGTTGATAATATATTCTTTTTTTGTGACTTCTTCCAGAACTTTCTATCCATATTTGGTTTTCAATGATTTTACATGCAATGTCCTGGTGTGTATGGGTGAGAGAGGCAACATTTGCACTTCTTTGAATTTCTTGGCTCTATGGGTTGGTGTTCATCAATGGTTTGGTAAAATTCTTGGTTATTACTTTTTTTCATGAAATTGCTTCTCTGTTTTCTATATTGTGCAATATAATTGCATATATAGTGCAGCATCTGACATTATTCCAAAACCCTTGGATTCTTTTTTATGTATATTTGTTTGTTTTACTCTCTTTTCCTCCATTCTGTGTCTTAGACTGAGTAATTTATATTGACTTATCTTTGTCTATTCTCTATGCAGCTGTCTTATCTATGAAACGATTGAAGATATTCTGTTAATATGTTTCATGGTTAGTAATTTTACTTTATTTTTCATATATTGTTCATTTCCCTGCTGCTCTTACCTGATGTTCTACGATGCCTGTAAATTCTCTGTTTGATTACTATAACCTCTACCACATCAAATTCAAATTATGGTGATCTTTTTGTCTCTTAGAGGCTTGTTTATTTTCTACCTCATTTTACCGTTTTGTTTGAAAGTCAGGCATCTTATACCACACAGTAAACACTTACAAAAATTCTTTGATAATGGATGGAGGTGAATGCAACTTTAATATTCCTAAACATTAAATATGGATTTGTTTTCTTTGAACCAAGATTTTTGCTTTACTACCTCATTTCTACCCTGGTGGCACCACAGATTTTACATTAGGTTACTGTTTCCTTACATTCAGGGTAATAATCTCAGGCCTTGAGACTCTTTTTTCAAAGTCATTCCCACTTCCACCCTGCCTTTAGCCTTCTCTTGTTCTGTGTCCCTCAGACTGTGTCTCTTAACTCTTTCATAGGTGTATTCCACAGATTATTTTTATTATTCTGTACTTGCTAGACTGGTTGTAAAGAGTAGGGATACTCTCTGATGTTCTGATTTAGCTTCAATATTAGGTCTCTGGGTCTCTGGTGAGGCCCTCCCAAAATGTTCTACCCTCATTCCCCTATGTTGCTGAGTCAATATAAACATTTCCTCTTTGTTTCTCTATAGCTTTTATAGATTTTCACCATTGTTCTAGGCTTTTATTTTATGTATTTTTTTTATTTTATGGGGGTAGACAAGGACAATGATCCTTGCCCTTTTTCAGCAGTGGTTGATTGAATTAGTCAGCTTTTTTATCACTGGGACAAAAGATCCAACACCCACAACTTTGAGAAGGAGAGGTTTAATTTGACTCATAGTTTTGAATTGTCAGTCCATGGTTGGTTGGCTACAAGGCAGCAAATGGCATGGTGAATGGGCATGACAAAAGAAAGCTGCTCACCCTATGACTGCTAGGAAGCAAAGCAAGGGAATAATGTCAGAGAGAAAGTGTGGAGGAAACATGCATAGACCCCAAAGTCATGGTTCCATGACCCACCCAGATACATCCAGATATGTGCCTCCCCTAGTCCCCTAGGTGGATCCCAAAGCCAATTAAGTTAACATTTCACCCTAACTATCATGTTCTCCCCCTTGTCAACTTGCTACCCAGAAACATCTTCTTAAACCATACTTATTAAAGACAATAGCAAACTTATAATTCCACCTATCATAATGCAACTATCCTACATACAACTGAAAATGCAATGATCTATTTCCTAAATCTCAAGAGTTGCAACAATTTTTTAAGGCCCAAATCAAAATCTCTACTGAAGCTCAAGGCAAGCTCTCAGTAGCGAACCTCTATAAAAATAAAAGTCCTAGGTGCATAACCCCAAGATGCATGGCACAGAGTAAATATTCCCATTCCAAAGGGAGGAATAGGGGGATAGAAAGGAATCAGATCAAAGAAAATCAAAACCCAGCAAGACAAATATTAAACTCTGTAGATCCATGTCCAGCATCCAGGCAAAAAGATGATGAGATACGAGTTCCAAAAAGCTCATATGACCTCACCCTTATGGCCTTGCTTTTTGTAGCCCGCGTGACCTCTTTTTGGGCTGGCTCCAGTCATGGAATGCAGCTTTTGATAGAAGACACCAAATTCTTGGTATCTCTGACTTCCTGGGGCCTCCACCACACCTTTCACTTTATCCCCACAACTTTGTTTATTGCCCTTTCAGGGGGACCTGGCCTGGCCTCTCATCCCTTTCTTTGTAATCTGGCTGGAAGTTTTCCTGGCTCCATCACTCTTATATTCTGTATGCCGATAAAAGCAATATCTCGTGGACAACACCAGCATCTGCTGTCAGCTTGCACAGTAGCCAGGCCACTCTGGGCCACGACTTCAGTGGTCTTTGAGTATGTGGATGGCTGAACATAGTGAAATGAACCTCAGAAAACCAACTCCCCAAGATACCCTTCGGGAGAAGAGGTCCTGGGGACTACTGTCAAATGAAAGGCTGACGCTTTTGTACCCTTGCGCCTGTAATGGGTGCGATCTTGCTGATTTGTGAGATGGCAATTTTCTTCTTGTCCTGGTACACAGTACTTGGTTTCTTTGTAATGAAGCTATTACCTTCAGCGACTGCTCTTCATTTGGCCCCAACACTGTATGTGGTTCTTTCTGGGCCAACATTTAAGTTTTTCAAATGTTTCTGCTCTACCTTTTGCCCTTGATTCTCACTCTAAATCTAGCTAAATGTACCCAGCAGTATCTATGGCAGAGCTTTAATGTTGGGCTGTCTTGAAGTTACCTCTGTCAGACTTAGACCATCATCCACATTCTCAGTCTCCTGCAAAATCGCAGGAGATAAGGAAAAATGTAGATAAATAGTCTGCTACGGTGCAACACACGTGGCCTCTGGTCCAACTGCAATGGAGCCTTGATCCACACTGAAACCTCCTGGCCTCGCCTTTACTGTGTGCATCATTGCCAGCATTCTGATCTTCTGAGCTCTGATCCATGGCTTCTCTAGCCTGTATCTTTACACCTTTCCAATCTCCTCCTGTAGGCCAGTTCCAAAGACTTCTGAACCACATGATCAGATATAATCGTAGCAACAACCACACTTCTCTATTACCAACTTTCTGTATTACTCAGCTTTCCCATCAATGAGACCAAATACCAGATGCATACAACTTGGAGGAAGAAAGGGTTCATTTATTTCATGCTTTTTTGTGGTTTCAGTCCATGCTCTGGTGTCTCCAAGTCAGAAACAAAGCAGGCTGAAAGGACAGGGTAGAGGAAAGCTGATCACATTGTGGCAGCTAGAAAGTAGAGGAGGGAAACAGTGCTAGAGAGAAACAGCGGAGGGACCAGAGATAGACCCTAGGGCCACACCTCCACGATCCACTCAAACAACCCAGAAGCGTGCTCCCATCCCCTGTGTACATCCCAAAGCCAAACAAGTTTGCCCTCTATCTTAACCACCACAGTGCTGCTCTGCTTCCCAGCCAGCTCCACACACCTGAAGTGATATCTCAGTAGACTTCTGGATTGAAGTTCCCTGTGAATTCCTGTTGTGATGTGTGTGGGAGTGGGGTTGGGGGACACCTACAAGAAGATGAAATACCCTTTTTCTACAGGAACTGTAAAGCAGTGTTCAAAATCTCTTTTTCTCTGCAGGCCTCTATCTTCCCCAGATTTAGGGTTAGTTTATTGCCCTAGTGCTTCAACTCTGGATGAAAGGAAGAAATTTGTGATTTTGCCTTTTGCCTAGCTGGTTTCTTGTAGTAAGAGTGGGAGCAGAGATCTTTCCAGCCCTCCATTTCTGTGTTAAAACTAGATTGATGGAGACCCTTTTAAAGCTGAATTTAGAGGTCAAGTGAAAGGGTTTGTAGGATCTATTTTCAAATAAAGCATCCTTGGTACCAAAGAATTCACACTTTAGCCTTCCTCCCACGAGCCTTCTCGTGTTTGCATTTGAGAAAGCCAGAAGTCACGCAGCCAGGTACCAAAATCTTCCTAAAACACATGCTTTTCCCTGTTCCTTGGTTGCTTATCTCTCTCCTCTCTATAAGATCATGTGATGCCTGTCAGTCATGTTAATGGGGATTGGAAGAACCGAGAGGGACTGTTTATCTAAAGAGAGCAGGGCTGCTTTTGCCTTGGCATCTTTTTTCTCCCAGATACTGTTTTGTTTTCTGTCCTCTCCCGATGACCTTGCAGTTTTCTCTGATTTCATTCATGTGCCACACACACAATTTCAAAGTAAAGGCCAAAAATGGTCTAGAGGTCAAAAGCAGTTTTAGTAACAAAAAAATATACATTTTTTCTTAGAGTTCTCAGTCATTCACAGAGAGCGACTCCAGACATAGTATAGATTTGGACACACTATAAAAACTGCCTTCAGGGCTTTATACTTAAGTCTATACCTGGTATTGCAGGAAGCAGTTTCCAGGATGCTCTGTGGATACAAAATTTTGCAGGGGATCCTCAAGTCCTATATATAAGATAGCATAGTGTTTGCATGTAACCTACACACTTTGGCTCATAAACTTTAAATCATCTCTAGATTGCTTATAATACCTAATATAATGTTAAAGCTGTTTTGTGAATATTTTGAATCTGTGATTGTTTGAATATGGAAGAAAAAACCATGAACACAAAGGGCTGATAATACTGTTTTTGTTTGAATAAAAAGCGGAAATGACTGAACCAGTAACAGGTGTGTATGAGATTTCAAATCTTATCCAGTAATGAGTATAGACTGACCTAAAGTCATCTACGCTGTCTCAGTTTATATCTTCCAAGTGACCTCTGTCACTTTTAAGCACAGTGATTGGGTTGATGTTTAGCTTGCATTTGTGAAAGATTGCAAATCTGAAATAAAACCTTACGGGGAGTCAAACTGTGACTGTTACTTCAAAAAGTAAATGAAAGATGCTTTCAAATGATTATTGAAGTAACCTTTTACAATAAAATGCCAGACTATCCAAAGATGAAATCAAAATGTCTACACCCTAGCTTTTACCTTTGGTTTTAATCATCTCTATGACCTCAGATATTTAATTTTTATTTATTAACTCTGCCTGGAAACTGAGCAAATGAAAAGAAAAAAGTGTATCCTCCCTTCTCTATCTCTTATATCTTAATTCTGGATGGAGAGGAAAATGTGAAAACACACATACTTCACATATAGGTATTTGGTAAATAATTACAACATTCTATTTGGTGAATATGTTATGTAATTTGAGTATCAGAGAGACAGTTTGCAGCTAATTCAGCTTACATTTCCAGTCCATTTATTTCTTAAATATACTAGAGACTCCTAAGAAAATAAATGGAACTCCTACTTAAAATCTCAATACCAGACAAAGTAAAAGAAAGAAAAGTAGTTCAAATAATTGAATGTCATTGTCCCTATTTTTTAAAACACTGCTTGGGAAAATTTGATGGGAAATAGTTACTGTAAGTTAGCACATGCTACATAATGGTGTCTCTCACCTTTATTAAATTTTTGTGAATGGTTCACAAACAAATAAATTAACCCGGAAACTGTGACCCTGTTATACTGAAAACACTCATTCCTAAAACAGTGTTATTAGGTTGATTACCATCTGGCCCCAACTTGTTTATGCCACTTAATACTTTGTTTTATTTGATGGAACAAAACCAAAAATTCAGAGAGAAGAAAAATGAATTGTAGATGGAAGACATTTTTGTTCATAATACTGAGGCATAATATGTACAGTCAAGCAAACCCATGCAAAATAAGCAGGTCCTTTTCTCTAGTTACATAAACTATACCGGAAAACCTTTCCTTCACGTTGCACCCTGGCCGTGATTGAAGGGCAGTGACAATCAGCTCACGGAGCTTGCTGATGTTCGTTGTCATGGCAGAAGCTCTGTGAGGTTTGTAACAAAGTGATTGGCAGCATTTCAGTTTTTTGGTAGTTTTCCTTAAATAAGGTGGGAACTAGTGATAAGTGGAGCAGAAACTTGAGAACACACCATAAGCTTCACTGGACTCTCCCTCAAACCAAGTCCAACTCTACATAAATCCTGAACTAACGAAATTCTCTGTGTAAAATCTTCTTGAGTGTAGTTGGTGAGTTATTTCTTAGCATTTTAATAAATTGGTTTCATTAATTAAGTATACCATGAATATTTTTATGTTTCATGAAGCTTCACATAATTCTAAAGCTAATCCTCAACATTACTGAAGAAAAATTTATGTTAGAATTGCTACTGTTATCTAATATAAACTTTTTGCACATTTAAGTTCCCTCAAATAAAGAAAAAAAAAGAGCTACAGCTTCAACATCTCCTATAATTTCTTTCTCTATGGCCTTGATCATATTTTCCTCCTATTTACGATGCACTTTTAAGACATAGTGAATCTTATATCCTACTCTTCTTTGGGGACCCATTTCAATATTCAGTTCATCCTGAAAGTTAGCAACTTCTCCAGATCTTTTCTCTGGTATTAGCTTCACCACCAGCATGTGCACTGAATGAAAAAGTGGAAGGAGACTGGATGTGTGTACTGAGGTAACCATATGTCTGCAAAGAGGTGTCATTTACAGTATGTTCTAGAAAACAAAGGTATGTCAGAAAAGAAACAGGCTGCTTTAAAAGCTGTTAGTGGGCTCTTGCAGGTTTACAGGAATTCTTAGAATCCCAAATTTAAGCATGGCCCTATGAGTTTTTGTGAAGGCTTACAACTTTTAAATATTTAATCAACTGTATATGAGTCTTCATCAGTATGCTCATCTTGGACACATCAAAATGTAGGTTAGTTTTTCCTTTGAACAAAAATAAAACCTACAAAATTTATAGTTTATATGCTGATTTAAGTGGTTCTATTATAATGTCTGTTTTCATAGACATGCTCCTTGAACATGGAGACTTATAGAACACATCAAAATATTGTTCATATATTTCTTAGTCAATAATTACTTTCAGTGAATTGAGAAGAAAAAAATAAATAGTTCACCAGTCAATACCGTGAGTTGTCGACTATATTGATGTTCTTTACACTGGGATTTTTCTTGTGTTTTATTAATATGGGGGATATTTCCTATAAAATTGCATCCAAGAAAATATCGCATTTGATTGAAAAAGAAATAGTTTCTTTGTTATCTTTGGGCATTGGAAGAATGGAGAAAAATCTTAATAGAATGATTCAAGGTTTCCAAGTGTCAAGAGAATAGCACTTAGATTAACATCTTTTAGTTCAATGCAATGAACATTTAAATAAGTAAAGACATGGTTTTTATTAAAATTCACCCTCATTATTCATAATACATCTTCAGTTATAGATATTCGAGTAGTTAGGTACCTTTGTATAGTCATTTCAGGGACATTTCAAGTTACTGTTATCTTTAGCAATATGTCATGGTGTCTAAAAGTTTATTATTTCATTTTTAAATTGATCATTATGTTTTCTGTGTAGCTCTTCTTAAAAATAAATGATATGTTACCATCGTGTTGGTTAGAGTGTGCTTATTATATGTTCTCAATATCTGGAGAAATTAAAGATCAGTGTGCTCAAATTCTGTCCACATACAGATATTGCCATCACAGGATATAAACAAATGTTATGGTAAGTCTAATTCACCATCATGTGTCATACGTCAATTTTTGATATTCATATGATCAAGGGTATATGTGCCTAATATTGAAAAAATAATTTTTTTATAACTGTGGCAAATAGACCCCCCCAACAAACTCTATCAAACAAGCTTGATAATACTGTAGACACTGGAAATGGACACAGTTCCTTGAAATTAATATATATCACAAGTGTGCTCAAAATAGAGATATTAACTCTCATGTTCTAGGTGTTAAGCTTATATTACCATTCCTCACCATCAGAATTTTCTTGCTTTATCTTGCTTTCTTTGCCACCATAGTTACTGGAACCTCCAGTCTTTTCATTAACCGCCCCCGAATCAGCTATATTTAAATTCCCAAGAAAATTGTATATATATATATATATATATATATATATATATTTTTTTTTTTAATGTGGGTACCAGGAGTTCAACTCAGGCAGGTGCTTATGCCACTGAGCCATCTCACCAGCCCAAGGAAATTATATTTAAGGTAGATTTTCAATGGTTTCTCTACTTCTTACTTATCCACAAAGACTTAACATAATTCCTCTTTTATAACTAAAATCATAACTAATCATAACTAAAAGATTTTCAAATTGTTTCCCGATCTTTTCCATTCTTTTATTTAAAACACATAAAAACACTTAAATATATTTTATTCTTACTTATATATATATTTACTGCTTGTTTTGAATAACAATTTTTTGATGCTTCACTCAAAACTCTTTAATTGTTTGCATTGGTAGTGTGATGGGGAACTTTTATATGTCAACACATTCAGGTGACAAGATCTCAGTCTGCTAAAACACCCACACATGCTTTCCTCATGGTTAATATATTTTATGGAAATTTTCTCAGTACTTGGTATGTATTGACTCTGCCAGGTATGCTAGATATCAGTAGAGGCTGGATGTGTACTATGAGTGATAAGAACAGTTGCTATGCTGCTTTATTCTGCCCATCGTCTGGATTGGAGAATTCCTTTTCCTGGCTCTCCAGCTTGAAGATAAGAGATACGTTCCATCTCAGAGAAGATGCCTGTACAATCTTGAGTTTCCTGAGTCCAAGCCATCCCCTGGATCTGACACATCCGTGACTGGAAACCAATCATAGATGGCTTTTTCCTGAACCACAGCTCACCTTGTTTCTTCCCTATAGTATTACCTGGCTACAGTCTCCTGCTCAGTCAGGCTACCACAGTTAGTATTTAAATATGGTCATTTTCTTCATTACTGTCTTGTTCCAGGAGGTTGGTACCATGTGAGGTGTTACAACATTCTCATTCTTCCCAGACAGATTCTTTTAAAATTACACATGAAATCAATGCCTGGTAAGCAAATATAAAGAAGAGTCACCTATAATGAAGCATGTTATATGTATGGCACAAATTGAGCCTGTGACAAATTAAGGACTTTTGTATTTTTTGACACAGGCTTTGAAGCCTTCCATACATACAATGTACCTTTGTTGTTTATGTTTGTGTTCTAATTAAATCATTTGTTGTTCTTGCACTTTATTTCTGGTTATACTTTTACTATTACTCTTAGCAAGCCCCCTACCTAGAGAAAGAACTTAATGATAGACTTACAATCAAGTTATATGTCAATGCTGATCGGATATGAGCCTTCAAAAAGTTACTTCTATGTCGGGAATCACTTTTTCTTTTTTTTTTTAAGAAAGACAATCCTATCAAATGCAAAGGGCAGATACAAGGTGCTTAAAGTGCAATGCAGTCATAGGACCAATCAGAGAATACCTATTTAATGACAATGAGAAGAGTAATAATCTAATAAAAGTAAACACAAATAAAATTTCCCCAAACTGTACACAATCCTACAAAATATGCATTCTCAGGGCCGGTGAGACGGCTCAGCGGCTTAAGCGCCTGCCTTGCAAGTGCGAAGGCCCGAGTTTGACTCCCGGATCCCACATACGAAAAAGGGGCCGGTGATATCGCTCAGCGGCATGGGTGCCTGTTGGCGCGCGAGGTCCTGAGGTCGTCCCCCCGGTACCCACAAAAAAAAAAAAAAAAATATGCATTCTCTTGATTTTAGGTGATGGCACTATATATTTTGACATTGTTATGGTTTAGGTCTAGAATGTCCTCCAAAATTTTCAGGTATTCAGAGATAGGCTTTTGGGAGGTGCTTGGCTCTTGGGGACACTATTCTCATCATAGATTAATTCGAGTTCATAGCTAACTGTGGTGCTAAGGTCAGAGGCTGATCTGAAAAGTCAGGTTACATGGAGTGTGACCAGGAAGGGACATATTTCCTTCTATGGGTCCCCTTTCTCTTTCAGCTTCTTGTCCCTCATGCCATAAACAGCTTTCCTCCTCCAAACCCCTCAGACCTTTTCTACCTGAGAGCCAGCCTACTACGGACTGAAACTTGTAAAAACCATGAGCCCAAATGAACTTCTTAAGAACTGTGAGTGTCTGGCATTGTGTTTTAGCAAAGAAAAAGTGGCCAAGAAAACAGTAAGGTTTGCTGTTCTCTTTATTCCTGTAGTTTCCACCTCATGTCAATATTCAAGCTCTCTCTTTTGATATTACTTCCTGTTCTTTGACTTCTCAGCTATTAATTCCTGGAAAATCCCTGGACCTTTCATGTACCTTTCATGGTAAATGGCAGGATTGGTTTATCTCTGTTATCAGCATGGGCTTAGTTAAATGTCCTTCACCTAGTAATATAATAGAAGATTGCTAGGTCCTACAAGGAGGGGAAGGGCAAGGAAAGGGTGATAAAGTAGGCCAGATAGAGGAGTTCAGGACCTCAAAGTCAAATATCAGATGTTGTATTTTTATTAGAATGTTTTTACTTATAGTTTTCTTATGGTTTCTCTTTCTAACACTGACTGTGAATTTTGGCAAGATTCTTTGCTAAAACAAATGTTAGTCTTCAGAACCTTTCCCTGGGCTTATCTTCTGATCTTCCTTATAAAATCCAGCTTTTGCACAAAAAATTTAAGTCAGTAGGAAGAACCTCCCTCCTCAATATCTGGTCATCCTCAATATTAGATCAGGGTCCTTCTCTACCATCCCCAAGGTGATATCTGGTCACCGGGGTCTGTCTTCAGCACAATCCTATGAGTCAGTTGACCCAGGATCCCCCTTTTCCTCTCATGATTCTTCTTAGTTATTTTCTAATTCTGGTCCTTAACTATAAATTCTCACTTGAATTTGCTGTACCGAAAGTTAAGCTCAATCTCTCTCACTCACTGCAAAATTCCATTGCAGTTGTCCCTAAATCTATTATGAAAATCTTGAACAAATTTTTTCTTATTGTATTTTAAAAAGTATTATTGATCTTATTCTTTAAAAGTAATAGTTCATTCGAATAGTTTTGCTTTCTAATTGACACACCTCACGTCACTCGTAACTGAGAATCTTGCATGAAAACTTTCTGTAATTAATGGACAAATGTGTATCTGAGTGAATCGTGAAGCTGAGGGCCTCCCTCCTGAGTGCTAGCACCTTGTTATCATTCAGAAGTTGGGACAAGATCTGTGTAAACAACTTTGCCATCTCTTCCTCAGTGTACTTTATTTTCTAAGGAATATACAGTGCGCTAGTTCAGCCTTTGAAGTTTAGGAATTATTTTCTTATGTGAGCATTAATAAAATGAGAATGCATCATTCTTCACAGCCGATGGACTGAAAATTGCTGACTGCAAATGCTGTTAATAAAGCCGCATTAAATGGCAAGAACAAATCTGTCAGTTATGTGGATAATTCTTAGTGGCAGGGAGGCCTTAGTTTGGTCGATGATTGCAGAAATTGACATTTATCATACACAGACTGGCATTAGAAATGAATTCAAAGAAACCTGCTATCCTCCCTTCCATTGGATGTATAGATGAGGTTAAAAAATATCACCTGGGAAAAAACAAATCCAAATCTCATTTTTGTCATTGTGGTAGCTATTTCTTTCACAATGCTTTCCCCATGAGAGACAAAAATCCCTCCCACCCTGAGCCATCAAATTTCAGACTACAAGTTTTCAATGGCAGCCAGTCTAGAGAGCTGCATATATCTACCCCTAGACAGCTGCTTTATGGAACTAAAAGAACTGCAGCTAAATTCATGAGCCGATAAAAAGTAATCTGGCTAAAGTCTTTTTTATACTAGAATATACAATGATAATCACACCCCCTTGAATTACAAATGTTCCATAACCATTCAAACTGGTACTGAGTTACTGACATTATTTGAAGTAATGACATAATAAAACACATTTGAAAAGACAAACCTATAATTTACTTACTTCTTGCTTTAAAAACGTTTCAGAAATCTTTTGAGACCATAATTGATAGAATACCATGATTTCATAGACCGTCAAAGACTTGAATAAGTTTTAATAAAACAAGAGAATTAAAATGGCTCTAGCTTGCTAGTTATATTTATTCTCCACCTTCTCTTAGCCATTTTAACAATCTAAAATTACAGCTAAAAATTAATTAAAACTTATAGTGACCTGAAGCTTTTTTAATTAAGTTTTTTTTTTCTTAGAGAGAATATAATAAATTGCAAATATTTCTATTCTCTACTTAAATTATTTTTAGGGTAAATTTGCAGAGAGTCTCTAGCTAGACAAATTAAACATCTTAGTACACAAAGACATGGATTTAGTAAATTGAAATGCAAGAGAGTTGACAAAATGCATTTATAATTCCTTTTAATATGCATGATTGGAAATTTAAAACTTAGTGTTAAATTATTGTTGGAAGAGGCAAGTTATGACAAGTTTTGTATCAGTAGTCAAAGAGTTTTGGGGAACATCTCAGTTGCTGTATTCATTTCAATGCCTGGCTGAGCTAGTCAATTATGCAGAAATATACTTAATAACTGCAATTTCATGGGACTTAAAAGTTTGAGGTGGAAATTTTATTTCAAATATTTTTTTCCTGTTATAAATAAACACAATTAAACAAAGTTATCTTCTCTAGGGCTTCAAACCTTGAAGTCTATGCAAGGCTGTAGCAGACAACATGTGTTATGCTTGTGTCTAAATTCAAATGACAGAAGGTGAGCCCTGATACCGCTGAATGCCAAAATTAAAACTTTTCATCTGAGGGCTAAGAATCAAAACTGAGTCATTAAAAATAAAATAACAGATATACAAACAAAGGAAGTGTATGGGAAGCTGCCATCAGGAAATATGAGCATGAACAATTAAAATCAAAAAGACGAGGTTTCTGCTGAAGCTCTTATTTCAAGTAGTGTCAGAGAAGTAACTAAGTCTAAAGAACGTTTGAAGACACCTGATTAAGTGTGCTTAAGAGAGAAAGACAAAAGGAATAAAGCAGACAAGGAGTAAAACACTCCTGGCTGAAACGACATAGACAAAATATGAACACTGTAGGATAAAAAGAAAGGCAGTCAATAAACAGCATGGGTTAAAGAAGGGGCAACTACCATGCTGTCATTTACCTTGAAGAAGGTGCGCTCTCACCTCTAGTCTATCCAAAAGGTTACAAGTTTTGTTGACTGGACAAAGTCTGTCTGAGAGGCTCAAGCACAAACTTGACTCTTTTGGCATAAGTAAATAATCAGAAACTGCTCATTTCAGCCACAAAATGATAGATCATTTCCTGGAAAGAACAGCTTCTGGGTATCACAATTTATTTGAGGAACATCAAATACCTTACCAAGAATCTTAAACATCACTTACCATAAAATATATACATAATGTAACCATAAAGGGGAAATAACAAAGAGGCCTCCAAGACATCCGCAACAAAAAAGCATGAATCTCAGAGCCAAACTAGTCCAACTCTCCCATTTTACAAATAAAGTAATTGATCCTCAGCAACGAGGTGTATCTGAATATAAGAAACAGAACTAGATGTCATTGCGGCTTTTGTTCCAGCTGCATAATTTATACCATAATATCATGCTACAATGCAATTGCCTTCTTATGTAGCCTTTCTTCCCACATATGGTTTATAAACCACGAAGTCTGTGAATTCTCTAAGCACTCGCATCCTATTTACTTTGTGTTCCTTGTCTCCAGTAGTTGGTACACTGATGGATGTAGAAGGGGATTTTCAAGTATTGTTCTGTGAATGATTCAAAAGAAGATACAAGGGCTGGTGAGATGGCTCAGCGGCATAAGTGCCTGCCTGGCAAGCGCGAGGGCCCAAGTTTGACTCCGGAACCCACATATGAAAAAAGGGCCGGCGATATTGCTCAGCAGCAGGGGCGCCTGCTGGCGCGCGAGGTCCTGAGGTCGACCCCCGGTACCCACAAAAGAAAAAAAAAAGAAGATACAAGACAGTAGGAGACAGGTGAAAATGTTGCAAAATATACTGCTCAAGAAACAAAGTGTCAGTGGAGAAAGGAATAAGGAGACTGAAAATGGTCATTGAAAATAAGCCTCCATCTCAAGTCTAATGTCCTGGTGGAAGTTCAGAGTTTTTGATTAATTGTACTGGTTTTAGCTTAACATTTTGCATATACTACTTTATGCCATCCAAATCATCTTCTAACCCTTTATACTTGTGAGCTGGACATGATCTTATATTGCAGTTGTTTTCTTCTGTGAGCGTGGAAGTGTTAATCTCCCTGATATACTTCCTGCAGCAGCCTGAACACGTGGGCTTATCTAGTTACCTTGCCTGAGATACAGTTGAAAACAGTAGTTGAGAGTACAGGATCTGGAACATGAATCTGGCTTTAAAGCACAGTTTGTGTCTAAAGTGGGATATGTTACATAAACACACTTCTTCTGATTTGTCACAGTACAATAAATGGGAATAGCAGTATCTGCCTCAGAGAAAGATGCAGAATATGCCTGATAAAGTTCAGAGCACATTGTAAGCCCTCATCAAATGGTGCTATCTTCCAAGAACTTCTAAAAATCTCATGACATTATGATGGTAACTTTTATAATTTCTAGTACTTCTGCAAATTTCAATTATGCAGTAGCTTTCCTGTGATTTTCAGGGATTTTTAGCAAGTGGAAAGGTAGAGTCACATCTTCAGTTTACCATTGAACAACTTATCAAGTTCAAGAATAAATGGAGATTATTTAGACAAAAACTTTTGTATTTGTTTGTTTTTCTGTATGGAAGAATACACTCACACACAAGCATGGCTTGGTTAAAATCACCCAGTGAGTTACCAGCAGCGATTCCTCCCATAAATAGAGTTACTTCTCAGGATCTCAGTAAATTTCTGAAACTATTATCCAGTTTTATTAAACAAAAAGATGAACTAAAGCAAAATTTATAATTTAAGTTAAAATGAGAAAAAGTCTGGACCTTTGGGGGTTACAAAGATTAAGATTTAATTTTATGGTAGTAATTTAGAAAGTATAAAACACCTAAGGGTTGTTACATGGGGAAAATAATCAGGAACTTCTAATGGAATTCACTGGGCAAAGGGTGATAATACAGGTATTCTGTATAGAGGCTTTTTCTGTATATGATTTTCAGAAAGCAAAATTTGTCATTTCTATGGAGAAACCACTGGGTGAAGATAACTTGGAAACACATTACACCAGCTGAATTCTAAGCAGGTTGAGCATTCCATTCTGTGGAAAAATTTGACATACACAAACTGGTAAGAATTTGACTCCACAAAACACAACAGGAAAAGATGGATGAAAATATAGAATATATGTACTGTATACCATCTAATTCACTTTTATGTACAGTTAAAATCTTTAAGGTGAAATAGAGTGTGATTCAAGGACTAATAAGATGAGAACAAAGACAAACTCTGAAGTTTATTATTTCTTCCTTTGCACTGAAATGTCAGATTCCAGTATGCAATACTGCAACCATTTGTATTTTTATATATAAAGTTTAACAGGCATTTAATTGGTACTTAGTCTGTACACAGAATTTTGGGGAATACAGAAAGCCGAACAGAATTTAGGTCAGTGGACAAAGAGTTTTGCTAACGTAAAACTTGAATTACAGTCCCAGGATGACTGGAGTTAACTCAATATATGACATTGGCAACTATTTTACAACTTCTCCATGCTTCCATTTCCTACTTTATAAAATTAAGGAGGTTGTATTACTAAGGCCTATTTCAACTCTAATATGTTATGAAAGTTACAGTGTAGCACATTGCAAAGAGCAGTTATTTTAAGCCAAGGACTCCATTTCTGGCTCTCTAACTAAATTATTGTTTGACCTTAAATCAGTTATTTAACTTCCACCAGACTCTTTTTTTTCTCAATTATAAAATGAAATGCTGAACTATTTGATCTCTAAAGTTTCTTCAAGGTGTTAAAATCTATGATTCAATTCATGACCCTGTCCTCAAGGAGCATTCCATCCAGTTAGACAGACAAGATACATACATAGAAAGGTCAATAGCAATATCAGCCAAAAACTGAACAGATGTCCCAAGGCAATGGGTGCTGTAATGCCAGATATATGTGGCAGATATTAAGTAAGATAAATGTGAATCAGAAGAGATCATTCTGTGTAGGAATAGGAAGAAAATTCTTAATAGAAGACTCATTTTAGCAGACTCATAAAGGGTAGGGTAGGTTTACTATAGCAGCACCACTGGTGTGGGTCTGGGCTTTACGCTGAGCACAGGCCTAAAGGCAGACAAACACATTCAAGAGGGATAAGAGAAGGATGTAATGTTGAAAATGAAATGATTGTGTTGATAGGTAATTTAAACGTCTCGGTTTGGGCATTTTTGAAAATGGTACTTTAGAAGAAATCCTCTGAGACTAGCGTGTGTTGTGAACATATATTTTTCTGTTCTTGATTAAACAATTACCTTTCCAACACCTATTAGAAACTGAATCTTGCATGAGACTAGAACCAAATGGTGGAGGTTGCAATTTTGTTAGTATTATTGATCATACACCTAGTGTGTTTCTGCATTATTCCTCCAAGTGTTTAAAGTTAATTTTTATTGCAGGGATTGCTTGATCCAAATCTTATCTCCAGATAACTTCAGATGAATCAAATGACAGATGATTTTGAGACTGAGAACATCCACCTTTTGGACGAAATTGTACTAAGAATTTACATGCAAGTATTTGTATTTGTATGACAAGCATAAGTGATATAGTCTAGAGGTTTATGGTTGTGACTTTGGAGCCAGTGGACCTAAATTTACATCACAGGCAAGGGTATATAGCAGTGTTTTACAGTGTTATAGAAAATTACAATGCTTCCACTGATTTATTGGAAAAAGATTCTCAAACCCATCTAGGGGGAGGACAACATAATTTTTGACTGCCAAATGCTGAAACTTGGTTATAGTTTGGGCAGGTACATTAAAAACATTTTATTCACTCTTTTGGATAATTTGTATAATATATCACTGGATCCAAATTGGGACCTTGATTCAATAACCAATTTCTATCCACAAAATCAAAGTGTCCCCCTGCCCTAGAGTATAAATTGAACTTCCAACCTCAGAAGCTGTCCACTCTATTAACAATGTATTCAAATTGCAAGCAATTACTTAATGAATGCTAAGTTTCAGAGCAACAGCATGAAGACAGAGAGAGCCTTAGGAGTTGTTCATATGAAAGAGTTCTTCTCTTAATTTCAAATCTCAGAAGACTTGAATAGAACACGGCATCTTAGTCATCTGAGCTTTTTAAATGTGACATCGGCAGACATACAATGCTCAACTCTGTGGTACCTGAATAATTGAGGCTTTGAAACATCAAAGTGTTGACACCTTCAAACGCTCAGGTAGTTTTATTTGAAAGATTCTTCTCATAAAAGAAGACTAACTCTGCCATTTCAGATCAATGCATTTCAGTGAAACACAGTGTCCTCACAATATATTGAAACAAACGTGTTTACCACATATTGACTATCTGTGTCCCATGTGCAGAAGGTATTTGATTAAAAGCATTTTTTTTGTGTGTGATAGCATAATACCCTGCTGAATTAAGGATGACTTGTGGGGGAATAATAATAGCATTACTTATTCCCTAAGTAGTGAACTTTCTGCAGATCTAATGTCATTCAAGGAGTCAGGATGAGAACTGCAGGACAATCAAGCTCACGTTAAGTAATACATATTACATATTCAATAATGGCTGAAAAAATAAACACAACATTTCTTTTATTCATTCTGTCAATGATATTTAGTGAGTAACCACTACGTTTGGGGCATTGAACTAGGGGAAGTAAATACAGTGCGGAACAAGATAACATTGGTGTTCTTCAAAATAAGCTGCTGAGTTCGACCTTTTTTAAGAGATATAGGAAGCACACAGTCAGTTATTAGCCAGCTGATGTGTTCTAAGTAGTTGTCTGCAGTGATGTGGAAGCCACTTAGTTCCATGCGAGAACACAGGAGCTCCAAATATGTAGGAAATGTCTGGTAGGATTCTCAAGGAAAATAAAATCTGAACTACAGTAGAATATAAAAAGGAAAATTTAATCAAAGACTACATGGAAAAATAATTGTGGCACAGAAAAATTAATGACCATGTGAAAATGCACGTAACTGGGGAGAAATGACACAGTGCACCTTAAAATATCAAAGTGGTTAAACCATCTCCCGCATGGGTGCCTGGGGTAAGAGATGAAGCCAGGGAGATAAGCAAGGGCTATGTCAAGAGCCGTTCTGTATATCACAATTAATATAAACTTATTATTGAGTAATTACAGTCTGTTAATTGCAGAAAGCATAGGATCACAGTTGAATTTTGGCAGAAGGTTACTCATCACATGTAAAGCAAAGAAGAGAAGTGTATCAGGTCTGCATAAATGAGAACCTCTAGTAGTACTGCAGACAAACAATAAATAACACAAGTCAGTAAGGAAGACAGCAAGGTGGTGGTATGGCTGGAGGGATTTGGAAGACTTAGAGAGGTATGTTATTTACTACATTAATTTTTTCTGAGATAGAAAATATAAAAGGAAGAACAGTTTGAGGCCATATATAACTTCAATATTTGGTTCTAAATCGCAGGCTTTAGAGATTGGTAAAATTGACAAAAACTAAATTGAGAGAGAGCAAAGGTGAATGTGGGACACAACAGAAAAGAATTTTCAGTTTTAGGCTATTTAGAAGACAAGGAGCTTATAAATAACAGCAGGAAGTATAGTCACATATAGTAATAGTAGAGCAATCAGAAATGTCACCAAAGCTACAGGAACAAACTAGTGGAAGAAGGAAGAGATGGTTATAAATGCTACCTAAAAACCAAATAATGTTAGAAGTGACAACTGTCCATCTGACTTAGTAACATAGAGACACTTACTGATCTTTGAAAGGGTAGATTTATTGATGTTCTGGGACAGAACAAAAATGCAGTGTGATAGGTAAATGGAAGATGAAGTAGAGAAAAATATTTATAACAATTTGTGTTAAAAAGAAAAATAAAATTTAAGCAGATATGTATGAGTCAAGGAAGGGACACTATGCTCCAGCCTTTTAAAAATTTTAGACCTAAGTGTAGGTAAATTCTTATGTTAAGAATTTGTCAAGGACAAATAAAAGATATAGGACATAACTGGAGTATCCAAAGGACCCAGGACGCTGAGGAGGAGGAATTGAGCAGAGCAATAAAGGCTCAATAAAAGGAGTAATCCATCCTAAAGTGACTTCACTAACACAAAGGGTATGAAGTAAATATTCACTCCTGCAGAGAGTCTATACTTGTATTATGAACTCAGTACTATAAATACTGGAATACAGCAGTGGAAAAAGCACATACATTTTCCTGCCATCGTGGAATGTTTTCTAGTTATGCTCAAATATAAACGGTATGAGGTTTGGGGGAAATCATACAGAGGGACATGTTCATACACTTTCCATGTGAGCCATAGGCTTTTATGGCAAGAGCCTCCTGAGAGAACACTCCTACCTCAGTTATCTAACTCACAGGACACTTCACAGCAGTTGTTATTTCTTGTGTCTAGATGTCCCCACAAAGCTTCATGTGGTCATAAGTGGGGCTTTCCAGAGGTGGCTGGAATTAGAGTGTGTGATTCCGGGATAAAGCGTGTGATGCTGGGATTGATTCATGGTTTGATGTGAGGATTAAGGGTGCCCCACCCTGGGTGTGGGTACCACCTGCCCTAAGGGTGGGTAGCCTGAATAAAATATAAGGGACAGAAATAGAGCTGCCGTTGTTACTTGTTGCTTGCTAATATTGTAATTTTTAATTTTCCTTTTTCTTTTCTGTTTTCAAAAGGAGCAACCGGGAAATTGGGTTGGAATTTGCCAGTTATCAGTAAAAACACTTGGAGTCTATGAGTAGTTTTAGGGTTCTATGAAATGGTGTGGAAAATGCCTGTGTGTTTAATTTTAGGGGGAGAATTTTCTATACATTATCAAAGCACTCTTTAGTTTTTGCTTGCATGTATTTGTCCGTATATAAGCTCACGATACAAAAATGGTGTCTTTTCTGTGAGAAGTAGAACTTAGTGTCTGCAAGTAGTTAGTTACAAATGGCAACATATTCTAAGACCTAACTTTTGCAGGCCCCATTACAATATTAGTTGTAAGCAAAAATGGATACAGAAGACAAATTTGTGAGCAAGGGCCGGTGAGATAGCTCAGCAGCATAAGCTCCTGCCTGGCAAGCACAAGGTCCTGAGTTCGACTCCCGGAACCCACATACGAAAAAAGGGCCGATGATATTGCTCAGCAGCACGGGCGCCTACTGGCACCGAGGTCCTGAGTTTGACCCCTGGTACCCACAAAAAAAAATTTGTGAGCAAATAAAAATTGCAACAAAAAAATTGATATCTGGAACCAATATAATAGAATATATTTTCCTCTAAACAGCACAAAAAAGTTGCAAATTCAAAATGTTTATCCACTCACTCTCATTCTTCCCTTCTCTTACCAGAATAGACAAGTTCTTCTTTCTAATATAATCTCCTAATTACTTTAATCAGCATTCTTACAAACTTCCCAGATCTTACTGCTGCAAGGATCTTCATAATACTGAGAACATGTTTCATAGGTTCTAGTAATGCAATGAATACTAAACTGAGTGACTATCACAACATGTTGGAAAAATAAATGAATAAGTAAACAACCTCAAATAATGTTTTATTCTCAGTGCGGTGTTCATTTTTATTACTATGTAAAAGTAAGTAAAGATGTGAGAGGCAGACAAATTTATACTTTATCACAAACTTTAACATCCCCTAGGACAGGGATGTTAATATTTCTAAATTCTTATCTAAACCACAATTGAACAGTTTACCCTCAAAATAAATTTTATTCATACAAGCTTTTCAACTTCTTTTGTTTTTTTCATCATGGATCTGATTTCTTCACATTCTCTCCAAAATTTGGTAGTAATTGTTACTCTCAAATTTTTCTTGCTTCTCTTTTTTGCAATTTATATTGTCAATACTTTGGTTCAAGTCACCAAGATCTCATTTGTTGAAGACTGATCTACTGTCTTCACCTTCTTTTTTAGCCAGTTTATTGATTAATCTTCCTAAAGCACTGATGAGATCAATTTTATCAAAGAACATAATTACAACCAAATGACTGGTTCCCCAGTATGTTTTCTAAACAAACTTTTAAGCATCTTTTTTCTTCTCACTAAAATTAATTCTCTGAATAAGTTCACTTGAAATAGAGCTTCACATAAAATAGCAATTCTCCTACCCTGTTATTCATCCACATAAAAGCAACCACTTAAAGTGTAGTTCTTTCATCTCCCATGCACACATATGCAGGTTTCACAACTACATTTTCATCATTTTAGTTTCTCAAAATCTGTACCGGATTTTACATTTTCCATAAAGTCTTCTTGCATCAAATCCAGTTAAGCATATTTTACTGTAAAGTCCATAGTAAATGGATAAGCCCATTCCTATGCCAGTTATTTATTTTATTCATTCCTATGCCATTTGTAAACACTAACTTGCATTGAACTGCAGAACATGAGTATCTATCGTTCTTAAACATTACTGCAAGTTTTTACATGGGAGGATGTTTTTATTCATAAACCAGTAAAATGCCCCTCCTGCCTTACTGTGAATATGCCTGTAGTAATCGAACTTCTACAAAGCAATTGCTGTTTTTGATGCTGGAGTTTTTGGCAGCTGTTCCAAGATAAAAGATAATTGTGTGACTTTGTCGTTTGAGCTGCAGTCCTTCCCAACTGAATTTTAAGAGCTGAGTTCAAAAAATATTTTCCTGCTGGACTACAGGAACATGGGACTATGAAAATTTTATGTTCTTTAACTTAAATTGTAACTCAAGAATTGGCATATAGAAAGGATACTTAGCTGACTTTCCAGGAATGGCATGGGTTGTAATTGTAAAACCAGAGTGCTACTGCTTAATGTTGATAGGAATTCAGTGCTCCTTTTATAGGCTACAGAAGTGAGTGGCAGTGTTTTTGTCTTTTGTAATAGCTATTACTAAATTTATATGATGTTATTTTGTATGGGCAAAGTGCTACATTAACCAACAGATTAGTTTTCCTGGATTATAAACTAATTATAAAAGAATAATCTTCGGTATATTAGAGATTATAGACCACATTAAGTCCAAATTAGTGGTGTGATGTTGACTGATTTTGTCTTGGTATTCTACTTCTATTCAAACAGGTAGAAGATAATATTATATTATTGCAATGGCATTTTGAAAATATGCAGGTCTCTGAATAAAGAATTTTATAACTCTGAAAAAGTTAAGCTCAATTAAAAAATCCCACACCTTGTTGCCAAATACATACATAAACACACATATTTATATACATACTTCACTATATGTATATATACATATTTTATCATTCAGATATCTTAGTTTTTTCTCCTTTCAGAAACCTCTTTTCTCATCAACAGGGCCAGACTTGAAATTGAAAAACACTATTGAATCTATCCACATGGACACATGAAATCCAGAATATTTTTCACTGTAGTGTTTAAGACTTAGCACCCCCAAACTTAAAAAATGAATTTACTGTGTAGTCATATGTAACCTTTCTTTTATGAATGTCAAGGGTACAGTGTTGTGACCTTAATGATGTCAGGGTCAGCTTGAAGATACTGATATCTTTGGAAGGCTGTTTGTGCAGTAAAACTGTGGCTAAACACATTGTAAGCAAAATTTACAGACTTTTCTAAGCCAGTATCAATGATGAGAACAGGGTCAGAACATTAATCTTAAGACAGAATATTTTCTTAAAAGATAAGCACCTACAAACAACATGCTCAAAATTGATTTATGAAAATCATAATTGAAACAAACTTATTTATCATCTTATGTGCAAAACACTACCTTGTAAGAGCAATAGGGCTAGCCTGGAATGGAGGTTGTTGTAGTCAGGGTTTACTAGGGAAAGGATTTAATACAGGACATATAATTTATAGGACTATTTTATAATATTCACCCACAGAGTCGAATGCAAAAGAGCTTGGGAGATCTGTCCACACACTAGAGACCCAAAGAATCCAGCTGAGGGCCTGGACCCCATGGCAATATTTTCCACGAGTCCAACTTGAGGCCTAGAGCCCACGACAATGTCTCATGCAAGTCTGTTTCAAGGATCTGCACTGGGAAGGCCCAAAGGTCAGTGGTGGAAGCTAGAAAGTCTGCACCAGCGGGATGAAGGATCTGTGCCAGCAGGCTGAGGGATCTGCACTGGAGCCAGGAAGTGACGCTCAAAGTAAGAACCAGAGCTCCCTTGAAGAGAACCACAGCCATCCTCAGCGACAGTGAGGACCCAAGCTCCTGATGATGAGAACAGCTGACTTCATATCAGGAAAGCCAGCACGACAAGCTTCTCCAGGACAATCAACAGCACAGCTTTTTCCCCTCCAGTTCTCTTTTTATGCTGTTGGCAACAATCCTCAGGTGGGCCTTCCACACGCAGCACCATAATGATTCAGTTTAGCTGGGTGTTACAAGTTGACCACCAGTTGTCAATCCACCACAGGGTCAAGGAAATGCAAAAGTGTTAAAATTGTGTTACTCATCTCTGTGTTTTTTTTACCCTTCCATCTCCCTATTACCCTCTCTTAATATCTTTGCGGTGACACATTCTAAAGAAAGCTATGAATAAAATGTGTAGTGTCCCATCCCAGTCTTTTGTGTATAATAGAAAATTTTGGCCAGGGCACAAGTTTAAATTGAATATATCTGCAGAGCATTTTTCTCTATATGCATTTAAGAAGTAAAACTTGCTCCGAAATTAGTAGTAGATAGATAGATATGATAGACAGACAGAGCAAAAATTGTATACATACTTCAGGAAAAGAAAAAAATAATATGATATTTTTTCAATAGATGGGGTTATCCTTATATGGGAGAATCCTTGAGGATGTCATATATCACACATAACCCGATACAATCCTGACCCTTAGAGAAGAAATTAAATATGCATGTTCAGCAATCTCAATGACCAAGGTTACCCTAGCAGCAGTTTGCTGTACTAATAAATATCTGGAAGCCAATGGCCACCACTTTGAGCATTTCTTGTAATTGTAGAAGCCAAAGGTAACTTGTTAATCTCACAATGTCTTGATTAATTTAATATTAAAATTTTTATACAAGTTTTTATTTGCCTGAACTATGTATACATTTTTGGAGAGAGATAGAGGGAGAGGGAGAGAGAGAGGGATTTATAATTTTCCCATTATGTTCAGTTTCATAATACCTCAGTGTTTATGGAAGATGGAGAGAGGTAAATAACACTAAGTGAAGGAGTAGTGATTAATAATTGATTTTAGAAGAATAAATAGCAATAAAATTGTTATTTCAATAAGGGTGCTTTCTAAAATTTTCCTATTCTTCACCATTTTTTCATAGTGATGAGTAGCTTAATATATTAATAAGTTATGCTTCTGTTATGGACCTTAAATCTACCGTCTGATTTGTAATGATTTATCTCTAAGACACCATGAGTGCATCAAAGCTTTAAATCTGCAATCCCATGAATCACCTGATGGAAACCTCTTGCATGTGTAGAGCTTTAAAACAAAAGCTAAGCAATTTTCAGTTGGACATTTTATAAATTTAAGCCTTTTCAGTGATGGGATTTTTGTTTTTATCAGTCTTTAATGTCTTTTCTATTAGCCATTCTTAGAACATTTCCTTACTTTGTACTCTGTTGTTCTTTTTTCCTTAAGAACAGAAGTAGCACATGTAAAAACTATTGAAGCCCTTTTTGCCAATTTTTATATTGAAGCTGTATCTTTTTTTTATTAATTTGGCAATTCGGCTTGCAACTTCCTTAGAATTCCCCTCCGTAACTCCTTTACTTAGAAGTGGTTTCCTGCATTGTCATGTGAATAATTTAGAGAGATTCTATGCCAAGATTATTTACTGGATGAGAACTTTTCTTTCATCATCTACTGAGTTCTTATCAGAATTTTAAGCCAAACAATTTCATATATCATGATATTTAAACAAACTCTGTGATCAGTGCAAATAGCTATGTTGATAATTTGGTTAAAAATACCCGAATTATTTTTAAAGGTATTCTCTTAAATATTATATTTATTAATTTACTCAGTCTCTTTTCTTTTAAATAATATATATTATATTATACAATTATATTATATTTTATTATTATATTATATAATTATATTATATATCATATATATATTAAGCATCTGTGTTTGGCCTCATGAGGTAGGGTTCAGGGAGCAATATTATGATAATAGTGAATCCGTCAGAGGAAATGAAAATGGACACATCAGTGAAAGACCTAAATAAACTTGACAGTGCAAGTTTAGCTCATGTTTAGCCTGACTTTTAAGTGATAAAGTTATACTAGGCCTTAAGCAACTTCTTCAAGTAAGACAAGAACACCAAAGCCAGGAGTATACTTTTCCCACCCTTGATACTAGGAAGAGAAGTGTCTATCCTCTAAATCTTGGAATTTTAAAAACTTACTTAGAACTTGAAAAACTCATCTCACAAGGCATAGATTGTGCTTTACAATAACAGGACTGTTTCATAAAAAGATTTTTAGAAAATAGTAAAACTGGTTAACATCAAATTAACAAAAGTGTTGAGGAATCCCCCAAATGTTTTATCCAACCCACAATATGCTCAATCTTCTAATTTTCAATTTCACACCTAACGAAAGCAGAAACACTTGGAATACTCTAATTGAACTGACTAGATGAACTGAAAAACATACATGCACAGATATGACCTTCCCTCTCTCCAAATAGAAGAATAGCAGCTCACATTAAACACACACATTCTCTTCCATCCTGCTAATTGCAAGAACATTGGCTTGGCTTTCTTTTTTCTCAGATATAAGAGAGATTTACAAAAAAAGAAACCAAAGGTGCTCATTTTCAACACAGTTGATATTATTGATTAGCTGATAGTCAGTCTGGAGGCATTATTTTCATTGTGCAAAATAAGCATAAAAATACTACAAGCAATTAATTGCCTGCTTCTCATATCATGCTTTGCAATGGCCCTACCAGCCTTTTATTAATATTAATGAGGAGAATTAGCACCGAAGATCAGGGAGCCACGATAGCACTGAGAACCTGTGAGGACCCTTTGGCTCTCGTGCTTTATTATTTTTTAATCAAAGTGGCTGACTTAAAGGCACAAAGTTAAAGAACTGAGTCTTTTATGATTCCACAATGATTCAAATTAAAATGATCTATACTTGCATAATTCCCGTGGACCATTTTGTGCTTGTTAAAAATTACATAAATTCATGATTTAAAGGCTATGGTTTTCTTTTCTTAATGAACAGTCCACTTTATATATTTCTCCCAACTCACACATGTGGACATAATAAAGCAAAAGAGGATAAGCAGAGAGACAGAAAGAATTGCACCTTATGATTGCCACTCACTAAAAAAGAAATGCACATTTGTTACTGTCTATTGTACAAGATGACTAGCAATCCTGGCAATTCTAGACAGGTCTTTGGAATGTGCTTGGAGAATCTGTGTAAAGAAGTGTACCAGGAAAGCACATTTTTCAAATGGAAACACAGAAGTTATACAAATAAAAGAAATACTTTCCAATCATTCTCCCTGGGCATTTGGAGCTCAGTAGAGGTGCAAATTGCATCCACAATAAATGAAACTATAAAGTCCCTAGGAAATATATGCTTTCTTTCTTGCATCAGAAAGGAACAAACAAATATTTAACAATTTTTAATAAAGTAGTGTCTTAGTTACTTTCTTGTTTGTGGGACAAAATACCCAACATCCAAAGTGAAAGGAGGAAAGGTTTATTTTAGTTCACAGTTTGTAAAGTTTTCGGTCCATAGTCGGCTGGCTCCAAGGCAGGGCAATGTGGCAGAGGGGCGTTGCAGAGGAGAAACTGTCCGTGGCAGGGCAGGCAGGAGACAGGAAGCAACAAGCCTCCCTTTCCCTTTTATTCTATGCAGGCCACAGACTATTATTTGGTGCCACGCACTCCCAGGGTAGCATTTCCCATTATCCATTCCCAGAACTATGCGAAACTCATCAGTGGACTAATTTAATTATCACACACCCTTAATCTATATTTACACACACCTAGATATAGCCACCTCAGAAAAGCCCAACCTAGAACCACATGAGGATTTGGGGATACATCTATATACAACTACAAAAGATAGATATTTCCAATGAATTAAAAAAGTGGAATTGGATATTGAATTTGAAGCCAAATTGTCATATATATATATATATATATATATATATATATATATATATATATCAAGAGAATCTGCATGAGATAAAAGGGACTTTTAGGATATCTTATAGAAATATTGGTGCATTAGAGTTATTTTTAATATTGGGATAATAGAGTAAATTTTAAATGATCTTCCCCTGCTGGGTGTGGTGGCACACACCTGTAATTCTAGCACTTGGGAGACTGAGGCAGGAGGATCACTGCCAGTTCAAAGCCAGCCTGAACTACATAGTGAGACATTGTCTCCAAAAAAAATAATAAATAAATAAAATAAGTAAGATGAAATGAAATAAAATAAAATAAAATTGTCTTCCTGATAAGTTCTTCTCAAATTTTTGCCTGATACCACATTTATCAATTTCCACCAAGGAATTTATTTAATAAAAGAGTTAAAGGAAACAGATTTTTAGATACCCACCTCAAACCTATGAACTGGGATGTCCGGAAGTATAGATTTTGCTTTTTAGGGCCGGTGAGATGGTTCAGTGGCTTAAGCGCCTGCCCGGCAAGCGCGAGGGCCCGAGTTCGACTCCCGGAACCCACATACGAAAAAGGGGCCAGTGATATCGCTCAGCGGCAGGGGCGCCTGCTGGCGCGCGAGGTCCTGAGGTCGACCCCCCGGTACCCACAAAAAAAAAAAAAAAATTTTGCTTTTTAAAAAGATGTCCTAAAATTGATCCCTAGATGGAAAAACAGACGGTGGATTGTTTTTCTTAAACTCATAGCTATTTTATTTTAGTTTTCTTCTTCAATTTTTAGTGTCGTCACAAGTAGAATCCTTATCCATGGATTTGTACTGTTGGAAGAATAGGATAAAGGGGAGCAATTGCCACAGTCTTGCCCCGCTTCTTAAAGAGGTGCACCCAGAAGCTTTGAGAGACTTCCTGAGCGTGCTGGCCACTCTCCACCTCAAGGATGTTCTCGTTTCTCTTCCTTGAAACCTGTCCACGTCTGTAGACATCTCTAACGTTTACTCTCGCCTACAGGGCCTGTTCTCCTCCTTTCAACGTTTCATAAACTTTGCTAAAAGCCTGTTTCTCCTTGGTGAGCTCTACAAAAAATAGTTAAAATATGGGTGAAGGTTAGGTAGAATATCAGATGTGGATAAAATATCCTCATCTTATTTGAGGTTCCAGGTCTGAATCTCACTGTAGGTTAAAGTTGCATGAAAAATACATGTGAGTTTCCAGAGCATTCCCTTGGGTGGCGTAGAATTTTTACTTTTGTGTGAGGGTTTCTTAAGGAACAAGTTAGCCTAGAAAACCCTGCAGCAAACCAGAATCTTGTTTGTACCACTTTTGCAAAGTAGTGATATTTTAAATTTAAATATTTGTTAGTTAAACAATAAAGCTAGGAAAATATTTTTATAAACAGCTTAAAATCCTACTATTTGAAATGGGGCAATGAACGTTTCATAACGGTCATTTCACACGTCTTCATAAAACCCATAAATGGACAGCTATCCACATTAATACTACATGGATTATTTGACTTTACTTTTTATTATGTATTGTTTTTGCTTAACTTTGCAATTATTAACTTCACCTACAGGTAATCATTGTTTATTATCTGTTATGTGTTCACCCACTCCCCATATATATACATTTTATATACGCATTTATATATAAAATGCATATATGTGGGGCCGGTGAGATGGCTCAGCGGCATAAGCGCCTGCCTTGCAAGCGCGAGGGCCCGAGTTCGACTCCCGGATCCCACATACGAAAAAGGGGCCGGTGATATCGCTCAGCGGCCCGGGCGCCTGCTGGCGCGCGAGGTCCTGAGGTCGAACCCCTGGTACCCACAAAAAAAAAAAAAAAATGCATATATGTGAATAAATAAAGCCACATGTAAAATATTTTATCATTTCTTCTTTGAAAGTGGAATCTCCTTCCTTCATCTTTATTTTTTAATAAAAATTGGGAAACTTCCTCATAAATCCAAATTTGCAATCTAATTCATTCATATAAATGCTTGAGTAATACTCTGATAGATGCTTATCACAATTTCTTCAATATTCACAAATATTTTTATATACACACTCATTGATGACGCTTTGTCACTAAGGAGGAAACGTTTTGTTAGTAGGAAACAGATTTTCAGTAGTAGATATTTAGGTTGAAGAATTTCTGTTACATTAATTATAGAAACTGTTGCAAGATTGCTATCTTTGTATTGTTTTTCTCCTTAGCACTTATCTTCATATATCTGCTATCTTTTATTTATTTTCTGTTTCTCTGCCTAGAAGAAATAGAATCAAAGTGAGTTACATTTTTACTGCTGCATCTTCAGTGTCTGGTGTATACCAAATCTGCAATTAGTGTGTGGTGAATGAATAAATTATTGTTTTAGGTTGCTGAAACCATGGTGATTAAACATTATCATTAATGGATGGTCTTTCCTTTTTGTTCCTGATTTAATGAAAATGGCAGAATTTGTCCATGAAAAACAATCTGTAAAAGCCAGCATCTCTTTTCTTCTGTTCTTATTGTCTTAGATCTGCTTTGTTTTGTTTTTAAATTAGGAATGTCTGATGGACATCATGAAATGACTTTCAACATTTGCTATTTAATTTTGTTTTTCTCTTTGGATTTCCCCATGTTTTACATGTATTTATTGATTTTCTAGTGTTAAATCATCCTTGTATTACTTGTATAAATAATATTTACACATAATACTTTTATATAACATTACATTTACTAATGTTTTATGGAGTATTGTTTCATTGATACTTAAAAATAAGATTGAATGATAATCTTAATTTTGGTCACCTCGAGGTTTTGTTTTTGTTAAATTTTTACATTATAATTATACTACTTAAAACAATGGCATGGGGCCGGTGAGATAGCTCAGTGGCATAAGCGCCTGCCTGGCAAGCACAAGGTTCTGAGTTTGACTCCCGGTACCCACATACAAAAAAAGGGCCTGTGATATCGCTCAGAGGCACGGGTGCCTGCTGGCACACGAGGTCCTGAGTTTGACCCCCGGTGCTTACAAAAAAAAAAATACAGATGGCATGGCAAGATATATATCTTGTTATAATACCTAAAATATTTTAAATATCATTGAAATTTTGTAAACATTAAAGCTTAGATAGAAGCTGGGCATGGTGGCACATACCTGTAATCCCAGCACTTGGGAGGCTGAGGCAGGAGTATCCCCATTAGTTCAAGGCCAGATTAGGCTATATAGTGAATTCGAGGCCAGCTGGTGCTGCAATGTGAGATAGAATTTTTAATGAAATTCCCTGGGCTTTGATTTTGAAATTGGCAGACTTTGAAACAACATTCCAGTTTATCAGAAGTAATCAGTTCATGTTATCTGCTTCTCTGAATTTAATTTTGCTATTTTTTATTTCTAGAAAAGTATTGGTCTTTTCCCAATTTATTGCCCTAGAACACATGTATTCCATTCTGCATCTGTGGTTCTATGTCTTCATATAGTGCAAATTACAACTTGAATTTTTTTCTCTCTCTTATCTTTAAAGTAGGCCAGGGAGGGGAAAGCTCTCAGATTTTTCTTTTCAAAGACCCACATTTTAAATATATATGCACACACGTGGATTTCAATGTCTCCACATCTGCAGCTCATCAAGACAAAAGGCGTGGACCATATGAAGTTCACAGACAATATTATTTTAGTGTGCACGTGTGTGCGTGGGTGTGTGGTGTGTCTGTGTGTGTGTGAATGTGTGCATGTATGTCTGGACAAGTCTATCATGTCTTCTCAGTTAAAGCACTTTGAAATAATTAGGCTAGCACTAAGCCTATGTTGTACTATATTGCCTTTTTATACATCTCAGATAAATTTTCTGCTTCACAAACTTAGCTTCCAATTCTTTTCTGCCACAAATGTTGAAGAAGATGGGCCACAAGACAGAAACACACTTAAAACCACCTTAAAACGGCATAAGTGTTTTCACTCTGTGTAATTGCCAAAGAAATATCATGCTTCCACATATGCCATTAAATGAGGAAGTAACTAACACCACACATCTCTATAAAAATGATCATCTCAGAGGTAGGAACCTTGATATGATGGCTTTCAGGGTCATCATTCCAATATCTTTAAGTGACAGACTTTGCTAGCCTTACTACAGCGAATCACCTCTTATCTATTTTTAATTTTGTCCTGAAATGTAGATATATTACAAATAATGTACAGAATATATTTGGGGTTAGGCAAAAATCATTTAATTGACAGATAAAAAGGGTATAGAAAGGGTAATTTCATTTTCCATCAGTAGAAGTAAGGTTTTATTGTTGAGAATTAAATTAACAGCACATGAAATTGGCTTTTCCTAAGTTCATATTTTTGAACAAAAAAAAAAAAAGCAAAACGGAAGCACCCCCCAACTTGAGTACTGCTATAAAGTTCTTACCAATGAACACTTATTGCATTTTCTTTGTTTATTTAAAAAAAAGAAAGTAGTAAGGCTTCTACAATCCTATATATTTGTAGGGTTATGTCTTGGAGTCTAGTTATTCTCTATTTCTGAGGTACCACGAGTTCCTGTCTGTAAATACAATCTGGTTTGTGATTTACAAACTGTTCATCATATTACTTTAGCTGGTTCTTCTAAGCTTTGTCCTTTCTTTAGTTAAATTTTGTTCATCCCCTAATATGGCTTTCTAAGCAAATGATTTTTTTATGCTTTACTGGGGGAGGAAGGCAACTCTGTCACTCTGCAAAGATCTGTGAGAATATCTATAGCGAGCCCTTCCCGGTCCTCTTCGCAGCCTGGGAGGTTCATATGTGTAATCCCAAAGGAGTTATTGGAATTCTAGTGAGTTAATTCCAATCTACCACTTCCAATGCAATCCACAGCGAGAATAAAGACACGAAGACATATCTATAGTTGTGGGGAGCCAAGGGGTCCTCAGTCCAGCCAAGAAGGTGGTTACTGGAACAAAGGCCATGACCCAGAGCTGAAACTGGGTTTTTTTAATTCTTGAGGAGGGGAGTGGCTCAGGGATGAGTGACTGTGAGAGCGGTGTGAAGCCTGTGAGTACAGTGAGCTGGGCTAGGCAGGTGGCCAGAAATCACCTTTGCAATACGCAGAGGGAAGGATATGCAGAAGGAGTAATCTGCATAACACAGTTGGTGGTAGTATCTAATGTTTTGGGGTCAGTGCTTCAGCTCTGATGTGTAATCGTCTATGCCCTGGGAAGTCATAGCCTCTTTCTCGAGGCTGGATCCCAGCCGCCAGCATGGAGCATGGCTCTCCATCCTGCCAGACTCACCCATGTGTTTCAGGAGCTACAGGGGTGGGGAAACACTGACCTGTCCCCTTGCTTCAAAGACTACACATCAGCACCTCAGCTGGACCAATTTGCATTGCTTAAAGCCAATCGAAGGGATAAGGAAAAGTCCAAGCCAGCTCTGTACCTATCAGTACATGGAAACAGGGCCAGGTTTAGTCAAAATGAAGATAATCTCTCTTCTTCAAGGAGAGTCATCCAGGTGTCCCCCACAAATATCTTTGTGTAGGTGTTTCCATACACTGCAAAAATTTCCACCAACACAACTAAGCAAACTGAAATAATGTAATGAATAAAGTCCAACATCACTAAAAATATGAAAATGGCTATCAGGTGAAAAGTTCTAATTTTTTAAAGTATATAGATATAAAATCAACAACCTGCTCCAAAAATTTTTTTTTAAAAATGTGTTTTTACAATATCAATTTTACTTTTTGAAAATATTTCAATTAATACTGTAGTTAAAATAGATTTTTATTAGAAATAAAGCAATGGGTTTTAGCAATGGGGTTTTGTATATGATAACAAAATACAGACAGCGTAAGCAGAAATAAATAGGGCTACGTTAAACTAAAAAGCAGCTGTACAGTGAAAGAAAAATACTCATAAATGAAAGGATACCTTCTTGACTGGGGCAAAATATTTGTGGACCATATATCTGATAAGAGTTAAAAAATATATATCATATAACTCCATAATACAAAACTCAACAGAAGGGCCAGTGAGATGGCTCAGCGGCATAAGCGTCTGCCTGGCAAGCGCAAGGTCCTGAGTTCAACCCCGGTACCCCCACACACACACACAAAAAAAAAACTCAACAGAAGCAAATCGCACAACTCAATAGTACAAAAATGTTGATTATAAAATGAGTGAAGGATCTGAAAATATATTTTTTTGAAGAAGACCGATAAATGACCAACAGGTATGTGAGAAGGTACTTAAAATCATTAACCATTAGGAGATGCAAATTCAAATTATGAGCTACTCTCTCACATTTGTTAACATGTTTATTACAAAAAAAGACAAGAGATAGCAAATATTGGAAGTGGTATAAAGAGGAGGGACTACTTGTGAATTGTTGGTGGGGAGGTTCATTTGTGTAAACATTTTGGAAAATCATATGGAAGTTTTTCGAAAATTAAAAATAGAACTAGAATCTGCTCCAGAAATCTTATTTCTAGGTATCTATCCAACGGAAATAAAACAAGCATATTTTAGGGATATCTGCCACTTCATGTGCTTTTCATCATAATTAATGCATGATGATATGTGAATTAATAAATAGTTTTTCTATTATTTTGTATTATTCAACAATAAAAGATATTGCCATTTGCAACAACATCAATTAACCTGGAGGATATTATGGTAAGTGAAATAACCCAAACATAAAAGACAAGTACTATATGATTTAATTTTTTATATGAAATCTAAAGAAATCAAACTCATAAAGATAAGAGAAGACTGGTAGTTGCCAGGGATTGAAGGGTGAGGAAAATGGGAAAGATGCTAATTAAGGAATACAAATATCGGGCTACAAGATGAATAAATGGTGGGATAACATGGTTATTATAGATAATGTTTTTAGTTGAAATATGTGGAGAGTAGATTTTTTCCTATTTTTCATTTTTTTATTAGTGCTTTTGCAACATACTAAGATTATATTCGTCATGGAGAATTGGTGCATGCACATAGCACATCTTAAGTCTTTTTCTTTTTTTTCCTATCCCCTATCACTCTCCTTCCTCTGTGCTCCTTCCAACTCTTGGTTCCCATGCCATTTACAAAAGCTCTATTTTCATTTTTTCCTTCTCCAATTATTCTTTTTCTATCCCTTAGCCCTCCTCTTGTTCCTCTCCCTCTTTCTCTAGAGAATGGGTTTTAAACACCCTTCTTTATTTCGCACATGTATACACACACACACAATCTCTTTGTACATTTTTAATATAAATAATATGCATTTGTCAATTATACCTCAATAAAGCTGGAATCAAAATTTTTAAAATGAAATAAGAGGGCTGGGGATATAGCTCAATGGAACGGTGCCTGCCTGGCAAGCGTGAGGTCATGAGTTCGATCCCCAGAAAAACAAAATGAAAAAACAAAATGAAATAATAACTAATAAAAAATAACGCAACTAAGTGTGGTTGACAAAATGGTCAATGGAAGACATCCAAAAATTCTCCCATTAAAAACTGACAAGAGGGCTGGTGAGATGGCTCAGCGGCGTAAGCGCCTGCCTGGCAAGCACGAGCGCCCGAGTTCGACTCCCGGAACCCACATACGAAAAAGGGGCCAGTGATATCGCTCAGCAGCACGGGCGCCTGCTGGCACGCGAGGTCCTCAGGTCGACCCCCGGTACCCACACACAAAAAAAAAAACCTGACAAGAATGTCAAAATCAATTTTATCAGAATTATGAAAATTAACCAAAAGCTTACAACAGTTTAAGAAGCAAATATTGAAGAGAAACTGCTGGTTCTTTTTAAAGACAAACTTTACAGAGTGTCTACTGTCCTATTTTCATTGTACTCTTCATCCCAACCAGCTCATACTAGTTTGAAAATCATGGTAAAAATCAAATGTGTGCCTGTCACTAGAGCAGAGAGAATGGTATCAGGCCTCATTCCAACGCTTTTTCCTGGAAAATTATTTTTCCTGCTAGGTAGTTTTCACCAAGTTGCTAGCTATGTTGTCCAGGGTGGGCATGGGTTTGTGATCTCCTGCCTCAGCCTCCCAGAATGGTGGTATTACAGGCGTGTACCACCACCAGTTTTCAAATTCACTTTTAATCTACTTACATATTCTAAGCAGAAGGTGTGCTTTGTGTGTTAAGAAAAATGTTACTTCATTTGTAGAAAAATCTCATTTTTAAGAGAGTCCCTGCATCAATTTGTCACCCCATGGTCAATTTGCCATGGTTTGCATGTCTTAATCCCAACTGGATACAGGTGCCAACAAATGATAACACTATTGGTAGCACCCTGAAGGAATAATAAGAATATTCAGACAAATGAGTGAATGCTGTTAAGAAGTATTAGGAAGGAGAAAAACACAGTGAGGCACAGGAACCAGGAAAGTCGTTTTTACTGAGTATAATCAAAGTCTTCTTGATTGTGATAAAAATGAGAATGTGAGTTGAAAGATGAGAAAGACCCAACCAGGCAAGCAGTGGAGGATGCTTCATCAGAAACGTTCATTAGTATGAGCTTAAAATGGTCCACATTATTTTAAAGTCAAGACTTGCAATTGAAATCTCACTTTTGGATCTATCACAGGTAGGAAACATGAACTCTCTGGTGGTGGTGTGGAAGTGGAAAGGAACACCCTTTGACGTTTTATTCAAGAAAAATAGGGTGGCTTCCACTGTTCAAGTGAAACAGATATCTCAAAACCCTGAGATCTCCAAGATATTCTGTTGATGTTTCTAAAATAAATGCCTGAATTTTTCCAGCAAATCACTTAATCAATTGCTTTCATGTTTGCTTTTTAGATATTTGGCATTATTATTTTTTTATGTGGGTACCGGGAGTCGAACTCAAGACCTCGTGCTTGCCAGGCAGGTGCTTATGCCGCTGAGCTATCTCACCGGCCCGACATTTTTTAAAAGCTATTTTTTCTTAATGTAAATTAGTGGAGTGTTTTTTGTTTTTGTTTCTGTTCTTTGTTTTTTTGTACCAAAATTTATGATTTCTTTTGAATGAGTAAAAGTAGAAATAATTTTAGGCTCAAGATTTTCCATTCTCCTTTGAGAATAAATTAAGGTAATTTGTTGTTTTACTTCTGTCCTCAAAGACATATGATTTAGATGATCCAGTGATGAAGAAACTGAGTAAATAACATAAATTTACAATTTTACTTGAAATCATGACTTTCAAAATATTATTGTAAAATTATTTTATTTATGTTTACATGTTGGACCAGTGTAAATGGACTAAAAATAGTTACAAGAATCAGAGCAAAGATATCTGAAAATGTGCCTTAAAATGAAATGCAATTTATTTGTTTGGTGAGAAAGATCTTTTAGTAATGATAGAATGAGAAGATTGAATAAAACTACAACTTTCATGCATGATTGGTGAGTTTAAATCATTCTTTTCAGAGTTTAAAAGTGTTTTAAAACACTTTTCTATCTGTTCCAGTGTTTAAAAGTTTAAAAAGAAGTTTTCCCTTTCACAATTAAGTTAGATTTCTAGGAAATAATTATTAGAATATTTTGGATAATGCTGAAAATTTGTGGACAAATATATTTATAAACACCTGCTTTTGAGTCTTATGAATTGAGAAAGACATGCACAGATACATTGCTGGTAAATGCATTATGGTGTAAGTATAATATTGTATATACTACAAATATTAAAATGATATAAAAGTGTTTATGTTGATGAAAATATAGGTTGGGAGAAATGCACAGTTAGGTGAATTTAGTGAATAAAAAATGTAGTGACAAATTCCTAGAATGTTTTATTCACAAATGTGTGCCAATTTCTGTAGCGAGGTGAGAAGTCATGAGAGTTAGTTTTATGTGTCCACTAGAGTGGATCAGAGGATGCTCACGGTCTGGATAAAACTTTCTTCTGGATGTAGCATGAGGATGCTTCCGGATGAGATTAGTGTTTGAATTCTGCGGTGAATCTATAGGATAGATATCCGACAGGATGTGGCTCCAGTGCAAAACGCGAAGCAAGGAGAAAGTTACCATTTCTCTTCTGCCTCACGGACAAAGCTGGAACATTTCATCCCGTCTCCTGCTGCATTCTGACTCTAGTTTACACCACCCGCTCTCCCGGTTCTCAGGCCTTTGGACTCAGACTGAATTACCTCTGTCTTTCTTGAGTTTCAGGCTTGCAAAGATCAAACTGTGGAATTTCACAGCCTACATAGTCACATGAGAAAATTCCTCGTAATAATATCTTTTATATATTGGTTTTATTTCTCTGCAGAAGTCTATTATAGGAGGTTTTTGCTGTTTTATAATTATCTCCATTTCAGAAATAAATTATATATTTTATCTTATCAGGTGAAACAATGTAGTAGTTTTTCCAATTTTTAAATATTATTTGTATTAATAAGTAAAATAAGAATACCAGATGTAGGTTTAAAAAGTTTTCAAACATTGCTTTCAATGTTTTAACTGAGAGTGTTAAGTGCCATATATGCAAATTTCTGTAGTGTTGTTCAGAAAACTAAAAAAAAAATTTCCAACTCTTTTGTCACATGCCTAAGTTAAATTTTTAGATATTTGTTGGCAGTATTCTCTGATTAGACCTAAGTATACAATAGAGGATTATACGTGGAAAAATAATGTTCATTAAAGTTTTACAAATTAAATGGAAGATGCAGAATCTTATAAAGAGATTTGAACATAAAATGATTGCTTTTGCTTAGAGTGATATTTCTTCCGAGAATAACTATGCTGATTTACTATTAACTATTTATTATCTACCATTGCTAGCAAAATGCTTTTATTAATAATATCTGTACAAATATTCAGACTTTCATCACAAACTTCAATGGTGATTGTTCTCAATATGGCCCAATCTAAAATAAATTCAGAGATTATTCAGGTGAATGCTTTTCTCAGAGAGAAGTGAATATCTGCGGGTAAGTTGCCTTTTTTTTATTTTCTGAAAATCTGAAAGAAAAAAAAAAGTGAAATGATTAATGCTCCGAAGTTTTTAAAACCATCAGCTTGACCCATGGGTTGCCCCCTAATTGATCAGTAGAATGCTGCACACCCTCTTTGCTATCTGAATGTTTAGACTGGATGGCAGACAGACTGCTGAGGCATTCTTGAAATTCTTGAAATGCCTTTTCATAGAGGTGGAAATTCTTCCCAACGAGGAACTGAAGTGATGTTTATTTTCTCCAAATCTAAAATTTCTCTGACATCAATTAATGTAGAATTTTCTGCTACTATTTTTAGCATTACTTGAATAAATGGAATTTTTGCAATAGTCTTTAAAGCTATAAATACTAACCAAATTCAGGTTCCCCAGATAATTCATACACTTCAAGTTATTCAAAATTTACAACATCCTCTGAAAAGACTGAATCAACGTTGCTCATATCCTGGCCAGGATACTACTGACAGGTAACCGAGAGTGGTGAGACGGAACTGTGATGGAATGACTATTTATTCCATTATGTGTCTGTCTGTTTGTTTACCTACCTATCTGATAAACCAAAAAATCCCTTTTTTAAATGGAAATGATGTTCTTTGCTAGTGTTTATAAATTTCTAGGGATTATCCTGGCTTTAGCTGCACATATTTGGAAAGAACAACTTTGAAAGCAGAGAGGTAGAGAGGGACAGTGTTACGGCTTGTGTCTAGATGTCCCCTCTGAAAGTCTCAGGTGGTCATAGGTGGAGCGCTTTGGAGGTAGCCAAATCTAGACTGTGCGATGCTGAGATTGATTCATGGTGCAATGATAGGATTAAGGATTAAGGGTGCCCTGCCCTGATTGTGAGTACTGGCTGCTCTTAGAGTCGTCTTAACTTGCTATTTCACTGCTTGCTGCCTGCTGCTTTCCTGCCCTCTGCCCAACATGAACTGCTTCTTCTCTGCCATGCCACCCTACCTTGAAGTCAGCCAACTATGAACTGAAACCTCTACAAACAGTGAGCAAAAATAAATCTTTCCTCCTTTAACTTAAGGTGTTGTGTATTTTGTCTCAGCAACGAGAAAAGTAACTAAGACAGACAGGCACACAGAAATTCTTTGCTGTCACCTTTCAATCTATTTCTTTTTGGTTTTTGCCATACACATTGCCAAATTTTTCATTTTTGTCATTGATATTTGTTTTACATCCATCTTCCAAATTTTTTTGCAAAGTGTGTATGAAATACAATAAATAAGAAAAACTTGGGCCAGTGAGATGCCTCAGCGGCGTAAGCGCCTGCCTGGCAAGCGCAAGGGCCCGAGTTCAACTCCCGGAGCCCACATACGAAAAAAGGGCCAGTGATATTGCTCAGCGGCACGGGCGCCTGCTGGCGCGCGAGGTCCTGAGGTCGACCCCCGGTACCCACAAAAAAAAAAGAAAAAGAAAAACTTACTTGGGAAGTGTATGTTTCAGTAAACATGTTTCACACTGGGACATTCCAGATAAGTCCATGGTCTCAATAGTTGATGATCTGACACACATACATAATTTCAATTTCTTCATTTTCTGATGTGTGTGTATTCACGTTGGAGCTAAGGCAGGGATATCCTTAAAAGGTCTGGCCTTTTCTTCATGACGGTATTCCAAAAATGGAAGATTTCTATGTTGGGGCAACTAGGATTAAAAAAGATTTTGTTTTATCATTTTATCATTATTTGAGTTCTATTAAATAAGTCAGGTTTGTATAACAATTTCCAAAGCTAACAGAAGAAACCAATAAGTTCTGCGTAATTCATACACATCAAGTCACTTAAGAACAGCTGAATTGGGAGTGAAGCAGAGAAACTTTGAGGGTCACCTATGCTTTAAGTAGAAAAAAAAAAGAGGAAACATACTACAGACACCATCTCAAATTATTACAATTTCTTATGCCTTTAATATAAAGACATTAGATTTCTAAATGCAGTAATTGATATAATACACAGAAAGTCACATAATTGAACTATTAAATTGCCCACAATTGAATGTACTGTTAAAAATCATGGGCCAAATTATCAAAATTCATCTTGATAACTTTTCATGAGGTATTCTTGCTAGATCCAATAAATTTTATTAAAGCAATTAAAAGACAGTTCATGTAGGTAAGAAATAGCTTGTACAATATTCAAATATTACATACAATTTTATATTCCAAATAAATTTTGAAAATGACATTTTACATCTTTATATTTTTTCAAAAGACAAATAGAAGTCTGGAAAGATTGTATGATATATTAAGGTCAGAGAAATTATAAAATTTCTATGAATAAAGCTCTCTCCATTGTTTTTTACACTATTCACCACCTTCTTTCTCTGCTCTTGATATTATTAGAATTCACACCTATTTTCTTATATGTATAAACTTATGACAATATGGTTTTAACATGTTATATTGCCCTGACGGGGAGATTAAATAACTTGTATGTTCCCTTCTTCTAACAGGTGGCTGTGTGAACTTAACTTCACTCTTTCTATTTCTTTATTATTAGTGTCCATCATTGTAGTATCTGTCTCACAGGATTTTTGTATGGCTTCAGTGAGAAAGTCACTTGAAAGAACATGTTAGCAAGTGAAATAGGCCTGTCATAAAGGGTTGAAAACTGTAGAATTCCGTTTATGTGAAGTTCTTGGAAGAGTCCAAATCAGAGACAGAGAAAAAGACTTTTGGTTCAGGGTGGGAGGAGGAGAGAACGGGGAATTTTTCAGTGAATGGGGAGTTGTAGTTTGAGAAGATTAAAATGATGAGGAGAATGATGGTAATGATTGTTAAATAAGATATGAAGTACTTCAAAGCATTAAATGTAAATTTAAAAGGAGTAAATTATAAATCTTAGGTTATATATATTTTAGGACTATTAAAGAATAAACTCTTCTCTGAAAATAAGGAAATGGTATTACATTAAACTTTCAAAAGCTTTCAACAGGTGTATCACAGAATCTTGGTAAAACAACTGAAATTTTTAACAAAGCAATGATGTTCATTGGCAGCCTACAGTGCGAAGCAGGAAAAGGTGTAATCTTTACTACAATGGTATGGTTATTAGCACACGAATAGAGGTGTGGGCAATCAGGCTTCAGAAGTGCCAGAGTTTCCTTTATTTTGTAGGCCAGTATCAAGAGAAGCATGGCGAGATATGCAATGTACCACTTTGCTGCGTAGCAACATCATCATTGAAAGGGATCTCCATTTACCTTTCTATTTCAGGTGACCTGTTAAACCATAATGAATCTAACTGGTTATATTTTTGTTTTCCAAAGACAATTACATTGTTTAACTCTGGGAACTAAATCTATATTGTAGTTTTCTTTAATGAGAATGTTGACTACTAGAAACCTATATATTGTACCATACATGGGCCATGTTTGGTTGTCAGCCCCCTTTATTTTAACACAATTTAAAGAGGACATAAGTATGGTCACTACATGGGCTGTGGTAATATTCTTTCATATTCTATTACTGCATCCCTAAAAGTAAACTGTGGTAGCTTTTCTGAATGATTAATTGATTGATAGATTTTTTTTCTTTCTATAGGGAAGATTCAGAGAGGAGGTGTTTGAAGCATCTAGCAATGCTGCCTGCCATCAAGTTCCAAATCGTTATGTCAAAAAAGTGAAATCTGCTAATGCATGAATGCACCGAAGTCCTAAAATTTCCACTACTGCAGGGGATAGCAGAGGGAAAATACTCTGAAAACTTTTATAAAAACCTACTAGTATATGAGGCTGAAATGAATATGAAGGGTTATCAAGAAAATAAGATACTCCATCATCTTCTTTTAGAAAACACTGCTTGCATTGTCAGGTTACCTTACATTTTAATGTGTGAATTTGTTCTTGGCTTTTCCTTCAAAAGAAGTAAACCATTTGGCACTCTATGCATGACAGAAATATATTAGAATTGTGCAGCAACCTTTATTAAAACATACGTGGGAACAGAGCCTAGGATTAATTTTTTATTTCTCTCTTTTTTTAAATTTTAAGGTCCACAACTAGGGCATTTAATATGAGTTAACCTGGTCCAAAAACCTTTCATGAGACAGTTTATACAAATGACTAAAAGCTTAATCAGCACATATCATTTAAATACATTCCATAGAGGAATTGGGCTGTTTATTGCATTATAATTTATAGGGTTTTTGGTTTTGATTACATAAGGGAAATGTATTTTTTAATGCCTTAAAAGCATTTTTTGTGATGTCAAATGTATATTACATTATTGTTTAGAAAATGGTATTTCAATTTGGTGTGGAAGCCTAAAATCAGTGAAGTGGAAAAGATAACAAGTAGATTCTTCAAAGCCTTGCCATATGTGACTTTTTTTTCTTTCAAAGTTCTTTTTCCTTTGGTTAGATAACGAGTGCAGCTTTGCTCAATGGCCTCTTCCATATCTTTCTAAGTGTCTAAATCTTGTATTTAGTAAATTTGTGGGAAGGAACTTTAAATAGGAATAAAGTAAGTAGGTACTATTCCATCCAGGCATAAGGAAATAAAAAGATTTTGGAAATAAGGTTTTGAATCTTATCTTTGGCCTTTTCTTTACTTGTGTTGGTAATATAAGAGTAATTCAATCTCCGCTTAGATAATACCTGAGGTAACTATGTGGATCAGCTTCTCCATCAAAAATGATTATAGGAAATTAAGCTACTAAAGAAGCAAAACAGCTCTTTTATAGTAAAGTTTATCAACATACTCAGAGAGGATCATTTTCTAAAGAGGAGGCCCTTTGCTGCCATCTGTTTTATCCCTCCTCAATGGCAGCCAAAGTCTCTTCCAAGCAAGTCCCTAAGGGTCTGTCTCCTCTGTTTGTCCCTCTTCTTGTTGCCCTATACACATTTATCATACTCTTAACAAAGACAATAGAATATCACTGCTTATTCTGAAAATACTGTGAATTCTTATCAGTCAAGAGGAAAAGGACACCTTTCTTTCATTGGGAGTTCGCTGTCTGTGATTGTTTTTGTAGGTCAGCCAAAGAGGGAAAAGCTTTCTTTTAGACGGTATTTCTCATTGTTCAGAGAGTGCAAATGGAGATAGAGCTATCATTCTGAGAAGCTACACCCAAGCCATACATTTCCCCTCCCCTTCTCTCTTCTCCAAAGAAAAGAATTTGCATACACAAGTTTCCTTTGAGCTTTGTCCAAGCCAGCTTTTGACAGATGCTATCTGGAAAAGTGATGGGAGAGGGAAAACTAGGACATTAATCAGGCATTGCAGATGCAGGTCGGGGCACAGCAGATCTCCTCGCTTCTGATAAGAAGACACCCCTGAGGAGATGTTTGTCCCTTTTCAGCAGTGGAGAACTCACTGGAAAGTAATTTGTGGTATGAAATCTGGTAAACTGTGTATATTTTCTATAACTCCACTTATTCATCCAAATATAAGTTTACTCGTAGTCTCTGTAGTGTGGAAATTTTGTAAGGAACAGAAAAAATATATAAAGTTTTAAAAAATATTATGATCCTATAAATACAGGAAAACATTGTCCTTAAGAAATCAACAGAACTAGGCTTTGAAGTGCTATGATAAATGGCCCCTTTCCTTTAATTAATTTTTAAACTCAAGATATTTCTATATGGCATCTATGGATAATTCACTCTCAAGTCACATTTGGAGAAGATGATTTGTGTAAAATCACAGATTTAGATGATTTCTGTTTATGTAAATTACACAGAGAAATCTGCCTCTGCCTTGCCCTCTTTTGATGTTATGTCCCACCTGTATCTACTTTTACAGTAGTTGTTATGTCAGTAAGACAATGTATTAATTTTACGTAAATGATTAAAATAGCACGACAGACCAAATAATAACTCATGAAAAACTGTAAAACATACAGTAAATAGAGTAGTCTCACTAGCAAAAACGGATTTTAAATATTAAAATATGACATGTATATTTTTTAATTCAACTACTGAGGAATACTGTTAAATGAGGAGAATAGCCACAAGTTCTTAAAACATTTATGTTGGAGGGTCATTGTTTTATTTCATATCTTGAACTAACAATGTCTAAACACATCTCATCAGTGACTCATTTTCTTGTGTACCTGCCTTTGAGAATCTTATTTTTTCTTTATTGCACACCAGAATGCCTTTTTTATGATGTTCACAGCTCTCTTAGTCCCTCTGTTAACAGTCTTGCCTAACACAGAGAAAGCAAAACATTTTGATTTGGCCTTTCTGACAAGGTATTGCAGTGTTTCATAATTTCAATAAAACAATAACAAACATTCACTGAGCTCTTACTCTTTGCCAGGAAGTATGCTAACTAATTTAAAAATAATGGCTCTTTTAATTTAAAATAAAAGCCACATTGAAATATAAAATACTTATTTTATTACAAACTTTATTACATTTTTATTTAGTTAATAAATGTGCACTAGACATCAGTGACCTATTTGTAGATAATGTGAGATATGAACCAGAGAAACCATATTCACTAGGTAAATCAGAAAGTGCTTGGCTTTATGAAGGGTCATTAGTTTGGTGGAAAAGTAAATGGCTGTCATTGGGTGCGAGCCCTCAGTGCTTTCAAAGAACTGGTTAACTGTAGGAAATGTCAATCAATGCATTTGTTAATCCTATAAACACAGCTATAATTAAAGGCATTAAAATCACATCAGGGCTTTGCTATTTGTCTTAGCCACCTGCCTTTATACATGCATTTAAGGGGGTAAAGAAATATTGGCATGGGAATCTATATAAAACACTCAGATAAACCCTATAATTAGAGCATTCAGTGGTATATTACTTAATAAGATGGTATTTTAGTAGAATACAGACTACATATATCTTTATAGGTCTGCATGAGTTCACATACGGTAGAACTGTATGTACTTATTGACTGTATGAATATATATATTCAAATATATGTGTAAGTATAGTATCTGTAGATACAAATATATACATCTCTCTCAATATTTGGTTCAATGCTTTAAGATGTATTTTGCTAAGTAAGTTTATATTCTCCTAACATTGAAATTTAAAACATACATTTACATAATTTTCTTCAAAATATCGCACAAAATTTGAAACGGCAATCAATAAATCAAAGGAATACCTAGGATCTATTCATTGACTGAAATGAATTCCTAATAACACATGTTCTTCACGTGAGTGAAAGTGGAAAAGTTTTTATCAGAGACAACTGTAATTTTTGAAATGTCTAGCTGCTATCGTGCACTGGAAAATGAAGATGACCCTATTCAGGGTAGTGGATGTTCCTGGAACTCTTTGCTTAGGTGGCTCCCTCACGCTGCTGAAAGCTGATCGGAAAACCCACGGGCAAGGCCATTGTCTGGTGGAGGGTATTTCCCATCTCCTTTGAGGGTGGAAGTGGAAGAGAAAAACAGAAACAGACTCCTTATGAGAAAATCAGCTCTCAGATAAAGTTTTCTTTGTAAGAAGTGACTTTTCCAAGCTACTTCAATCCAAACAACTGGCATGCGGCACATTTTGAAGATGGATAGTCAGCTGTGCCCCCACAGCTGTGAGAGTCTGGCACACGAGCTCCCCAGCCAGCTAACAGGAAGACAGATACTGTCATTTTGGGGGAGGAGGAATGGATCACCCACAGATGTTTGGAGGAGGAGGACTGTCTATGTTCTTTGGCAAGCTCATCAAAATCACTCGCTCACATAGAAGCAAAGAAAGAAGTGAAATCACTGTCCTACCTGTCATCGCATTACCCAGGGCACGTTCACACCACCCCCTCCTTCAGGCCTAAATGGAAAATAAATTGTTTGAGATGAAGTTCCATGGCCCTGAAGCAGATGGCACAACATATCTCCATGTGAAGGAAATCCAACGCACCTGGCTTTTTGAACACAAAAGTAACTTAAGAGCAGCTTCTTTCTATAGAAAGCCAAGACATGTTTTTCAAATCTCTGAGTATTCCAAATGCACAGCTACTATTTGACTATAAGGATTTTTTGTTCTCAATAGATTCTACTGTAGCTGTACAGAATTTATATGACACATATCAATATGTCTGTTTGCTCTCTGTCTTTCTGTTTGCCAAGGATGGTCTTGTCACCTAAAAGGAAAAATTTTATGAGCATACAGATTCAGTTCAAAGGAAAGATCGTGGGAAATTCTTCATTAAATGAAAAGTCCCAGAGAGTGTTATTTCCAAAGCTCATGTTAATTCATTTAATATTTATATTTAATAGGCACAGGTTATAACAACACTCTAAAAACAGTAAACAGTACCAAATTTTCTTTTCTAACAGTAGACTATACCTATTTACATGCCTAAATTTAGCATTGTCTTAGTGGCCAGGAGCCATTCGCATGAGCAGAAATATGGTTTCATTGAAACATGCCTCCTCAGTTCCTTTTGCTTCAGTGTTCTTTCTTCTTGCAGACTGTTTGTTCTTATGCTTTACTCTAACCCATACATAACCACGACATTTTCAATTCTATGTATTCAAATCCCTTCATTGTCCATAACTTCTGAGGTGTCTCTTCAGTTCAGTAGAAATTACCAGAGGCAAAACCTGATTGGCTGAGCCTCTCTAATAGATTAAAATTCCCTAGGTCCAGTGCCCTCTTACAGTCCAATCAGACAGGAGCTCAGTTTGTGAGTACATATTACAATTAAAACACGTAAAAATAAGATGTCATCATTCGCTATTTTATTCTCAAGCTAGGGTCAGTAAGTAGTAGAATAAGAAAAAAGAAAAAAGATTCCAATTGATTTTTCTTTCAAGTAGGATAAAAAAGTCATTATTATCCATGTGTACAATTTATTCATATTCCATGTAACTGATTTCAAATCTAGATGCTTCTGTTCATTAGATATAATTATTCAGAGTTTTCACATTTATCAAAGTTTGGTTAAATGATATTATATCCTAGTATCCCTGCACCTCATAAAATGCCTGATTTATAATGTGTTTAATGAACATTTGAATAAATGAATTACTAAAATTATCGAATGAATATATGTGTTAATACATAGTCTAGAAAACAGAAAGAAAAATCTCTTCCAATCTACATTTTGAAGATACCTTATTTTTATTCAATCCAACAAAAATCATATTTTTTACTTTGTTTCCTCCAAATTCAATTATAATTTGCATTTATTTCATAAAGTATTTGCTATACTTGTACCTTTATTTTTAGTCTCGTGTGGTTGAGAGGTAGATCGTCTGTGCATCTAGACAATAAGAACAACGGATTTTTGCCTTCAGTTTCCATTTAGATATTAGACAACCAGAGATAAAGTATGATTTGAATTATTTTCTTTTTACTGTTGGTACCTGAGGATCTAACTGTGACCTGCTTCTTCATATGATGATGGTGACATGAACTTCAATGGGTCATTGAAATATCTAATGTACTTAAAAGTACATATTCTGTAAATGTTTATGACTTGAGTCTGTTATCTGTTATTGATTATACTATTTAAGATTAAGAACCAAATTTCCTATGATATTTATGAAGTGAAAATATCTTTCTGTCAATGGAACAATTTTATTGAAAGATGAAGGCATTTACTAAGGACAATAGCTCCCATCCAAGGATAAAATGGTGGCCAAGGGACATTATCTTCTAAGCATGATTTGTCTTAGAAATTAAAAAGGATGACGACGAGAAGGTTTCTGCTTCGAAAACTAGGTGGTGCATTAAATTAGCCTCACAGTAAATGCTATTTCCATAATGTCACTTCCTATGCAATTCAGAGAATTTCTTACTACCTAAAGGATAAATATCAAACTCCTCATATTGTTGTAAATATTCTGTCACACCTACCTTTCAACGTTGCTGTGAATATTTCACTCAGAGAAGCCAGTATTCGACTATCTTACATAAAAAGCTCATTCTAGACTTGGGGCATTGATCATGACTACTCCCCCCCCCCGCCGCCTCATCTCATACTTGTGTTTCAGAGCCCAGCAGAAGTACCGCAAGGATCTCTCCCTCTCCCTCTCCCTCTCCCTCTCTCTCTCTCTCTGTCATAACTCAGTGTCATTATTTCATAGAAACAATAAAGGAGTGACTGGCCTATGTATTAGTGAATCTTTGGCTGTGACAATTATAAGTATCAAATATCTTCTTCATATAAAAACATGGGTTACGTTTGAACAATGGTATGCTGAGATGATTAACTTTTTGACATAATGACGAAGGGCAAATTTCCCCTCCCCACATTTCCCACCACATTCACGAATATATATTATTTAGTGTCCACATCGGATTAAGGGTTTGAGTGATATATAATCTAATAGCAAAAAATATATTTTAAAGCAAATGATCATTTTCCCTAAACTTATAACTTTTGTTTATAAAAATCTTTGGCAAATATAAAACACACATTTATTAATACAGACAGAAATGATTAAGAATAATCACTAAAGTTATTTTAAAATATTTTTCCATGCCTCAAATATTCCCTACATGAACTGTAGCTAGAATTTGTCTTTTAACTGCCCTTTTTTGAGTTTACTGTAATTCATTTTCTTGGAATTATCTACCTTCTATTCACATAAACCAAATTCACCCGTCTTTAGCAGTCATATTTACTTTGCACACCCTCTACAAACATTGTCATAAATATTGAAGCAGTTTCCTTATTTTCTAGAGTAATTGTGGGCTCTATAAAAGCTTATTTTGAATTATTATTGTATAATTTTGAACTAGAGAGGATATTTGAGATTATCTAGTTCTATTTATAATTTTATAATGAAAAAATGGATACCTCTAAATCCCTTCTCCATTTGATGCCTGCTTTGCAAAGCTCAATTTTATTACTAGGATTCCTCAGTTTTACTTCTAACCATGGCTTTCTATATATTACATTTATTTTGAAATACTTTTTGTATAAACATTGTTGGCATTATCTCTGTGTGTATGTGTTTTAGGACACATAAAATGTACACATTTATTTTATATATACATCATAATATATGTGTATATATAAATGCACACACATACATATAATTATTATTTTACTAATCTGATGGTTTTCCCATCAAGTTAGAGGTTGTATCAGGATAAATGACAATGGAAGTTCTATATTTCAAGTAACTCCTCGGTGCTAGACAAACTGTGATTGACAGTCACCGCAAATTACATTATTTTGTCTCTTTTATAGATATAATTTTAATGTGCCATTAGGATATTGCACAACATTTAACTTAACGATAACTCTAATGGCAAATATTAAGATTGGTTTCAACTGCCCCAATTTCCCTGATTTTTGTATTTCCCAAAATCTAAAATCTCTAGCCAGGATGGCATCGTAAATCTGAGAGCAAAATTTGTTCCCTACACTTGAGCTATAAAATCGATATGCTCTATAAGAATGAAGTACCCCTCACTTTCAAAGAAAATACTAAAGAAAGAATGTAAGATATATTATTAACATGAATACCAATTACATATTAAAATAATAATAGTTCAGATATATTGGGTTAACTAACAAATTTTATTATTAACATTGATATATATATAGATAGATGAGGAGAACTAACAACTAGTATCTAGGGAAGGGGAACCTGGCAGATAAGGAGAGGTGGTTGTGTCTGCCAGAGGAAAGCAAGAGGATCTTTTCGGTGACAGAACTGTCCTGTCTTCATTATGGTAGTGGACACGTGAACCAACACATCGTAAGATTGGAAAAGACTAAATTCACACACACACACACACACACACACACACACACACACACACACACACACACACTTAGTCACATAAACGGCTAGATTGCATCAATGTTAATAGCCTGGTTGTGAGACTGTATTCTGCCCCTGGAGGAGGTGCTGAATAAGAGGTACAAAGATCTCAGTATATTTCTTATATGTGAATTTACTGTCATCTCTAAATAAAATGTTTAATTAAACACTTTACCAGCTTTTTTTGTTTTTCATTTTTGGTATAACTGCTAGAGAGTTTTTTTGGTTTGTTTTGTTTTTGGGTACCAGGGGTTGACCTCAGGACCTCGCGTGCCAGCAGGCGCCCGTACTGCTGAGCGATGTCACCGGCCCTTTTTTCGTATGTGGGTACTGGAAGTTGAACTGAGGCCCTTGCGCTTGCCAGGCAGGCGCTTATGCCGCTGAGCCATCTCACCGGCCCACTACTAGAGAATTTAAAACAGCACATGTGTCATGGCCCATGCATTATATTTGATTGGATATAAAAATTGTAGAATTTTTACAGCTAGAAATAACTGACACATTTGGTGGAAATAAGGCACTCTTCATTTATTTTTTACCAATTAACTCACTTTATGAAGAGAGAAATTGTAATTCCTTTTTATTGATAGAATCCTATGCAATGTGAAAGGAAATATCATAAATTATGCACTCAGAGTATACTTGACAATACCTACGCTTTATGTAAATCAAGAATCTTTTTTGTCTCCTACGAGTTATATAAAATAGGCTCTCCAGTGTCGTCACTGTAGCCTTACACCAAAACTGAGTGACCCATCAGGTTCTCCTGCAATTTCAGAACCTCACTGGTGCTGAAACCCCCTCCTGACCCCATCCAGAAGAGTTTGCAGGATTCTCTGAGTGAGCGCCAAATTCCAGAGGTACTGCATTAATCTTTTCATGGAAAAAAATAACAGAGCGCTGTTCTGAGAAGGCTCCGACCTACGCTGAGGTGACTGAGACTCTAATGTGGATTTCTCCAGCGTAGTGATATTCCTACTCAAAAACTTCCTGTTCATGTTATTCTGAGGGTTCTTCACTAAGACTTGTTGGTTTCTTTGGTGAAAATAATGCAGTAAGCTTATTGATTAAATAGCCATATATTTTAGCTTTATCTCATAATTTGATTTTTTCCAAATTCCCCCTTTACTGGGGGTTTAATACCAATACGCATTTCTATTGGAATGAAATGGTTTTCCCTTTCTAGTAAGCTACTTTATTTTTTCTCAAAAGAAGATTTGGTACTCTGTTTATATATTGTAGTTGTAATTTCCTAACCCAACATTAATTATCCTTCAAATATTACTTGTGTTCTTACATAGTCCTAAATGTTAAAAATTTCCTGTTCTCTGACTTGTCATATTTCTTTGAACATCACTCCTAGTAAATATATTTTTAAATATTGACTCAATAGCATTCTCATTTCAAAACTCCTGACCCATTATATTATAAGAATGAAAGGCATCAGACAGAATTTGATTCTTTCACATTCAATTTTAAACACTTCGTTTAGTAATAATAAACAAAACCAACCAACACATGACAAAACAAAACATATCAAATCAAACAAAAACAACAAAAAATCTATGGTAGGGAAAAATAGGCAGATTATATTCACATCATTTTATGAGCTTCAAGGCTTATACAGTTCCAATGTGTATCAACAGTGCAATAAGGTAGAAATTTTATGAATTAAGTTTATGTTACATCTGGCAATGTGTATACAAAATTTCAAGGTGTATGCAAATTGTCAAGGCTCTTTTACCCCAACAGCCTTCAGATTTTTAAATTGTACAGGTACCCCATAACTGATTAATTCTATCTATCCAACCATATGTTTGGTAATGACACCCTTGGTTAAACAGAGCGATTGTTTTCTCCCATGAGTCATTAGAAGCACAAACCTAGCCAAACTTGAGTAAAATAATACCCGGTGGCATGAGTTGGCCTTAAAGCTAAGATGTGATGGAGGGCCATGAAGATAAAGGACATTAAAGGTCAGAAAGTAAGTGTCACGTAACCCTACAAAAGAAAAGAGGAAAACAGAGAGGTAGTGAGGTAGAAGAAATTCAACTTGTTGCGTGCCACTCAGTGGCTAGGGATTTTAAGTATTTTGCTTTCATTTAATCATCCCAATAAAACCATGAAATCATGAATGCAATATCTACTCACAGATAAGAAAGTGGGTCTTTAGTTTTTAAAGAAAATTCAAATACCATTTAAGTTATCTTAACTCAGCTTCTGTTTTGCTCTAAAGCTTGTTCTTTTACTACAGTATGGAGGAGACTTGTGGGAAGATTACAACGAAATTCAGTCTTTGACAAATACAGAAGGTCCCTGTGAATCCTGGCCTTGAAAGGAGTGTCAAGCAGGTAACTGGTAGAAGTAATTGCACAACACAGGAAACTGTCTAGTCCATCAGTCCAGGAGCTCCATTAGTGGGAAAAAATAGAGGCAATGACCTATGTCAAGTATGGTACTGTGTTGTCAAATCCTGCCTTACTCATCTTGCTGGTTTTATGTACAGATGCTTTTTCCTATCAACTAGATGAGAAATAGGCAAAAAGGTCTCAGCAGGCTCAGCTGTCTCTACAGTAGACCCTAAAACTGTTCCATCATGCCAGAGCTCAAAAACTTTTACATCTGTGAGGACTTAAATAAAACCACAACCTTTATATACTTCCATGTCATAAGGCCCAGTTATTTTTATTAAACTTTTATCTCCCTTTTTCTTTTTTTGTTCTTCCTTCTATTCTAAGGGTAGAGGTTTTGACATTCTACTGAATTGTCATTAGCTACCAGCATATTTGATCATGCTCTGTGCACTAACCTAAGCCACTTTTTGGAGCTCATCCTAAAACCTGCAGCATCCCCACTGGCTTGAGTTTGAACTTCATTTACCATTTGAATTTTAGCCTGCATCAAACCCTATCAGACACTAACTCAGTTGAACTAAGAATTCACAAAACTTGAACAGTAGTTGGTTACTTTTAAGGACCCACATCCACTGAGAAACTAATTTTCCCACCCATTGTCCCACCTAGTTTAACCTCTACCTTTTCCCTTCTCTACTTATATGGCCGAGGTCCTAACCTTCCACGCAGCCAAGCCTGAGCAGATAAGACGATGTCGACATGGTCTGGCTTGAAGTGAGATATTCAAGAGAGACATGAAAGAAGATCCTCAGCAGTGAGCCTTAACCCCTGCCCCTCCTCTGTGTCCTGACAAGACAGGGCAAATAGGCTGCCGTTGGCAAGCCACAGGCAAAGCTGTTAAATTTTTGTCCTTAAGGTTTTAGGTGAATTGATCTTAAATACTTCCAAGTGGGAATTCCTCAGTAGTCTAATAGGCTTTCTTTTTCCTCAGCTACTAGGTAAAGACATCAATCAAGAGAAATGCAATATTGTTTCTGAAAGTATTCAGTCTTTGAAGTATGAGTCTCCATAATATTCAACTGTTTGGGATGTCCATGTTATCTCCCAGGACACGACATGTGACATTCCTAATAAATATCAAGGATGCTTCCTGCTTTAGTTTTGATAGATTTCATTTCTCCTTTGTTTCTTAGATTTGGTTCTTGTGTTATAATCTCTTGTTTTCTTACCATAGCTTTGTCTGATGTTTTGTCTACAATTTTCCCTTTTACACTCTGTGCCTGCTTTGTCTTAAATCCCTTACTATGATCCATTACCCTTTCACAGAAAGCTAGGAGACTCTAGTTTTCCTAGTTCATCCCTCTTATATCTCATCCCACAACTCTTCCTTTACGGGGGGGTAGGCTGAAGTAAAATACGGCAAGGAATGGGTGGAAGCAAAAGTACCCCTGGAAGCTAGGCTCTTTTCCATCCCAATTAAATTATAGATTTCACTGCTGGTTTCCTTATCAGGACCTTTTCTTTTATTGAAAAAAAGATAGTAATAAACTTCTCAGAGTTGAATTTCTTTTCATCCCAAACTGTCTGCCTATCCTGAACAAACAGCCTGTTTCCTTGGCTCTGTAAAATGAATTATTTGATCTGAAAGTCCATAATGAATTTTTCTTGGTCTTAATTAGATCATTAAACCAGAGGTTGAGATCATAACATGTCATCTTAATGATATATATTTAATCAAAATGTCCATTTGTTTTCATTACACCAACTTTAGAAAGCAATTCCAAAGTGCTTTCCAGGGTGTTAATTGGTCTTTTAGGTTCTTTCTTCTTTTTATATGTTTTTTTTTTTTTTCAATTTGGAGGTGAAAAATACATTGTGGTGGACTACAAAAGAATGATCTTTTAGATCACTCACTGAATCTCTTTATCTGTCTCTCAAAATTCTTGTATTCTTCAATGTTCATCATAGGTTTAACATTTTAAAGAAATTCAGACAATCATTGCCTCTGATTTTCCCACTCTGGATAATCCTTAAATCTCCCCTTATTTCCACATCAGGAAAACTACCAGTAAAGAAACCCCCTTCCAGCAGAGGAAACCTTTTTAATGTTTCTTTCAAAAATAGTCCCCACGGGCCAGTGAGACGGCTCAGCAGCGTAAGCGCCTGCCTGGCAAGCGCGAGGGCCCGAGTTCGACTCCCGGAACCCACATACGAAAAAAGAGCCGGTGATATCTCTCAGCGGCACGGGCTCCTGCTGGCACGTGAGGTCCTGAGATCGACCCCAGTACCCACACACACACAAAAAAATAGTCCCGAATGGCAGGATATATAGGAAGGTATTTCTCCCAGTAGAGAGAAAGGAGTTTGCCAAATCGGCTGACAAGTGAACTCATACCACAGCTGGGTGAGCCACGGTCATCCTTCCTCAGTAAAACAGAATATTTTCTAAACCAGAATTTCCCAGGTTTGGCTATGAGCAAGTAGCCACATCATCACCTGAGTGTTTGTTATAATGGAGATTTTTCAGCCCTTCCCCAGACCCACTGAAACTCTGGTGACGGCTCCAGGAAACTCTGAATGCAGGCTAGCATTTAAGAATAAGTACGTGTAGGGCCGGTGAGATGGCTCAGTGGTGTACGCGCCTGCCTGGCAAGCGCCAGGGCCTGAGTTCGACTCCTGGATCCCAAATACAAAAAAAGGGCTGGTGATATCGCTCAGCGGCACGGGTGCCTCCTGGCGTGTGAGGTCCTGAGGTCGACCCCAGGTACCCACAAAAAAATAAAAAAAAAAAATAGAATAAGTAAGTAGATCGCCTCCTGGCTACCTAAAGTTTACGCATGCTTCGCCTTATATATAATGGTAGGCAATTGCCGAAAAACCTTCCAATTATCACAGCTTTCTGGCATTCACCCCCTCCTCTTGATCCTGCCCAAGACTACCTAGAATAAGTAGAGCTTGGATTTCATTAGAGTACAAAAGTCTGTGACATCCATCTCGCTGGCACTCTTTCCCTGGCTTTTCTTGCTTGCTTGTTCTAATGAAGCAAACTGGAGAGTCACATGTGGTAAAGGACTGAGGGCAACCTCTGCACATTTGCCAGCAAGGAATTGAGGCCCTCACTCCAATAGCCTTGGAGGAACGAATCCTGCCAGCAACTGTGTAAGCGGGCTTGGAAATGAACCCTTCCCATCTCAGTCCTCTGGATGTGTCTGCAGCCCTGGGAGAGACCTTGACTGCAGCCTCATGACAGATCTTCAAACATGAGGCCAAGGCAATCTTTGCCAAGAATCCTGATCCAAAGACATGTTGGGATCGTAATCACATGTCGTAGATGTGTGCTTTTTAAATTCGTAAATTGTGGTCAATTTTTACTACAGCAGTAGATAATACAAGCAGACATACATATGCACACCTAGCATTTTGGTTAGTAATGTCGTTAAGCTCACTGCATATTTAATGCGACTGCATGTTGCATTAAGAGCTTGGCTGCTGTAGGCTACTGTAAAGATTATAAATGTCCTTGAAGCAGAAACATATATTTTTCTTAAGATATAAAAATTTTACTCAGGTGGCATGCGTAAGATACAATACCAGGTCAAACAAATAAAATCCTTATTTTCATGGAGCTAAATCTCAAAAATATAGTGGTATGAACAATAAAAAGAGAACAATATTGTTTGTCAGTAAATAATCATAATATGAAGCTAAGCATTTAAGTCCTCAGGTCAAACTTAATAAGTATGGACCATTCATGTCATTTTCCAGATGAAAAGGCTGTAAGTAGTTTAGCCTAAATAACGTATTCAAATTCATACCTAGCAAATGTATCAAGCTCTGCTAGGTTTCAAATGCAGATTTTCAAACTGCAGGACAGGCACCCTGAGCCCCTGAAACATGCTAACTTTGTAATATAGAGACAGCAGTTAGCTTGTTCCCCATAATTCACACATTTTTCCCCATTCCTCCCAGCAAATGACAGACATTGTTTTTTAATAATGAATGGAAGCATGGGGCTAATTTGAGACAGATGGGAAGAATAACTGAAAAGTAATTATTTTCTTTGTGTTTATTTACCCAGAATACTTTTTATTCATTTTTTATCGAACCTGTCTTTCTTCAGAAATAGTTTTATTACTCTACATATAAATATCCTCTGCAATTAAATAGAAATAATTAGTCAAACCAAAGTTGGGATGTTTCACTGAGGCTTGGCTCCCTGTAAACACAGTTTCATTCCTATTGTCCTCAAGGACTGATGTACATCTGAAGCTACCTGCAGAACTTTTGAAAACCGGAAGCACCTAGACTCCATGCCATTTAGGTTCCTCCCCTAATTCTGAAGTAGGACCCTGGACTCTGCTTGTTTACTGATTTCCCAGGTGGTTCTTATGGTCATTAAAGTCTAAAATATTTTTTTCAAAATAAGGAAGAGCCTTTTAACAGTTCTAGACAGATAGCTGTTTTAGCCTTAAGGCAAATGAATATGAACAAATTAAATGAATATGCAAATTAAGCTTGGGATGTTTATAGGTCTTGTTACTGTTTTCTAGATAATATGTACATTTTGGGGGACGGCATTACATGATATTTATGATTACTTCACTGTGATATGCAATATAGTGAAGATTAATCTGAGAAAATCAGATTGCAAGATTTAAAGAAAAATGGTCCTGCAGTAAGACATTGGTTGTATTTGGTATCGCTCGGACTAATCGAAGAACACTGATCTTTGCTAACTGGGTGAGCCGGAGGTCAGAAGAACAGGTGGCTGTGCACAGTTTCATAAGCACTTGTTTAATATTTGGCTCTGTAATTTCCCTGAAGTTGATCGAAGTGGAGCTATGATCATTACCCAAAGATTGTTTGGAGAGATTGAGCCTTGACTGATGGAAAAGGAGCTAATTAGAAACTCACCTTTCCAATCTGGAAAGTGATGAAGTTTAAATAAAATTGGCAAGCAATAGGCTGACCTGACAAAACTGGTCTTGCCACTGTTCTTATCCCTCCTACAATCAAAATTTGTCCTATTTTTCCTAATTAAATTATTTCTTTCCTCTATAAGCACAAACAACTTTGTTTTCTTTTTCCATTTTTATCCTTCTTGAATAGCTGGAATCATGTTGTCATGAATTCTTTTAAAATCTAAATAGATTATGTGCATTAGTTACCCTAAAACACATACAGATGTATCTGTTTTAAAATATCTAATCAGTTATTTGGGAAAAAATTCTTCAGAGAACTCATATAGCTTTGATTTGCCAATTATATAGTTAGTAAAAAATCACTTGCTAGAAAGAACTTTAACAATGGATTACATGGTTTTCTTTTAAGACAGAAAATTTTTCTGAATGATGTCTATATTGGGAATGTCAGCATCTGGAATAAAAAATAAAATGATAAGTACTCATGAAAAGATCTCTTCTTTAGTTTCAATAACTAGATAAGGAACTATTTTAAAGGCAAAAATTATTGCAAGTACAGCATATAGAAATCTCACCATGAATTTAAATATTAAGTAAATGACTAACAGAATACTTTAAAGGTTTATTATACCTTTTCTCACTGGAATTAGTATATTTTTAAAACAAAGATTATATAATGTGTGATATAAAGTAGCAAATCACACTATATTTTATCTAAAAAAATTAGAGTAAGTCAGAAATGGTAGGGTTATTCTGTTTTCAACTGCTCTGAATAAGTTTTTTTTTTAAATAATCACAATATACTATCAAACATTGCTGGGATTTGAACAATGCAACCATTGACACAAGAAAGAACTGATTTTTTCTAAGCATTTATTAGATAAGCATACGTTAAGACTTGTAAGTTATGAAGTAATTGGATATAATAGAAATGGCAAAGAGAAGAAAATGAATCACCAAGGCATAGACAACTTTAATATCTGACGTTGCATCTCAGTGTTTAAAATGGGGACTGATACAAGAAAATTCAAAAACAAAAATAAATTTTCATCTTATTTTTCCCTTTATTGCTAATACAACTACCCCAACGAATATTTGTGGAAGGCCAACTCTGTGGAGATATGAAAGAAAATCAAGAGAAAACAATTCTACCCACATAGCATTTACACTCTGATGGCTAAAAGATAGTAAATTTAATATAGAGCAGAAGGAAACATTTTTCTCAATAAATGCACCTCCTTGACCATTTTCAAACAAACATTGGGATACAAAAGGAAAATGTCTGTTCAACAAAGTAGTACACTAACAAAAGTAGTCACAACAACAAAACGTTGGTCAAGTTTGTGAAAGTCACATGAGAAAAGGGCATGTTTCTGGTAAATAATAAGTTCATAATTCAAATTGAGTAAAAAAAATCATGACAGGTATAGAACAGCTTATACGACTTTCCTGTGTCCCAAGATATAAATAAAACAGAAGTTATTCAGCAAATGTTGGTATTTATTTGCTGCCAAACAATGCTGATGTGTTTTCAATTAACAAGTATTTAAGGCAATGTATTATGTGGTCAGGATTAAAATGAGGAGTTGCAGGCAATATAAGCAGAATATAAAACAACCTCTAATTGAAAAATTCTATCCAGTTACATTTTGTGTCATGCCTAGGTATGCTCATGGACCAATTTTACTTTTTTTTTTTAACAGAACTATTAAAAGGTCAATTGGTCAATTGTGCTAGAAAGACAAGGCTCATATAAACATCTATTGTGTGATATTAGGAAGGCAAGCCACCAGCATGATGTGGGAAAAGAGAAAAATCAAGATGATTATTTCTGCTATAACTCAACCTTGACTTCCGTCACCCATACTTAGCTTGTGCTGCTGGAGAAGGGGAGGCAGACACATGAAAAATGAAAACCATGTGTGCAAACTTTCTGTTCCATTTGTCCCCAGATGACTCTGTCTCACTGAAAAAAAAAAAAAAACAGATGGTTGTAGGATAGTCCCAAATATTTCAGAACTTCTGGGGTTAGACAACTTCCCCAGAAGCCTAGACAAAGCCTTTCTGCTTCTGACCCCACTTGATAGTTGTTCTTATAATTGGGATTAGGTATGCAGCCCAGTGTTTATGTAACAATGTTTATTTAATGCTTCTAGTTTTGAACAGGTCTTGAAATTGCTGTTTTATTTGGCTTTAATGCTTCTTAAAGAACAAAACCTATTCGAGTCCTTCTGTGTCTCAGGCCCTCTGACAACACTTGCAAAAAGGCTGAGTGACTCCTGGGCTTCCTGAAGCATAATATTTCCACATTCTCTAGCTCACAAGGAGTTCTACTTAAATATTATATAAGTATACCAAGCAGTTATTGAAAGTACAAGCATCACTTCTTCACATACACATAAAATCATTTGTGTGATGTTTCACTCATTCTGTGTTAGGAAATATCAATCAAAACTCAGACAAATTCAGCTTGATCTCATGTTCTCAAATCTTCATGTCACTGCCCACATTATTTTTAAAGACAAAATCAATCTGAGCTCAAATCCAAAATTCTCACTGCTGATTCATGGTTAGGAAATATTAAAATGAAATGACCAGATGGCCATATCCAGGTGTGACAAATGTTCGCAGAGTCTGATCAAAATTCAGTTAAAGTCTTTCAAATTAGTTGTCTAGCACTTGGGAAATCTTCAAAATTCACTTCATATATATTTTGCCTTTAATGCTCTATCTTTCTAAAGACCATCTCAATATTAGGTCAGATTATGCATATTAAGGGATTTGCAAAAGCCATGCTAATTTAAACTGCAAGCACTGAGCATTACAAATGACCCACACCACTAAAGTCTCTAAGTCTATGAGTGCCTGACTCATCAGCTCCCAAGCCTCAGGTCAGGAACTGCTCAGTTTGTAAATTAAGTCTAGGCAATGTAACAATAGACCTTTAGCAAAAAATGCTTAATAGCATCATATAACCATAACAGATACTAAAGCTCCCTGGGTTTTTCTCTCTACCAGCATGTGAACCCTTTCTTAACAGATTGTTGCATTGATCCTTTAATGCATCATGAAGAAATACTCTACTTCCCAAACTTAGCTTAAAATTTATTATTCTGCCATCATACTTCTTCCATATTTCTTCTTTCGTTAGTGCCATCCAAACAAATACTCATCTTTACAAGCAATGACAAGGATTTAGTAGATTGTCCTACAATACATTCTGACTTCTAGTGTGATTCTCAAGGTTTTTTGGCAATGAGATACTAAAGCAATTTCTCCTGGATTTTAGAAATTAACAAAGAGCATAAAAACAAGTTTGATGCAAACCTGATCTCAAGTTGCTTGGAATCCAGTGGAGGAGACAAAGTTATAGTCGTATGAGTGAAATATAAAATCTGACAAACAGGAAAAAAATGTGAATGAAAATGGACTTTTAATAGATCCAAGAAGGAGGCTCCTAATGGAAATGAGGGCTAGGGAGAGAATTTAAGATGAAATATTCTCCAAACTAAATCTTGATAAATGAAGAGTACATAAGAAGGCAGTAATTGACAGGTAATCCACCCAAAGAAAAAAAATGTGTACAGGAAAATAGACTAATTTTGTTACCTACCTTAAAAATTAATACAGAAAATTTATAAAATAGAACATATGAGCTGGTGAGATGGCTCAGCGGCATAAGCGGCTGTCTGGCAAGCGTGAGGTCCTGAGTTCGACTTCCGGAACCCACATATGAAAAAAGGGCTGGTGACATCGCTCAGAGGCACGGGCGCCTACTGGTGCACGAGGTCCTGAGGTCAACCCCAGTATCCACAAAAAAAAAAATATAGAATATAATGTCCAGTTCAAAATCAATGGTACTGAGTAACAAATTGAATACTTCAAAAATAACAACAGTGATATTTCTTCCCCCGGATGCTCTTTTAGACACTTGCCACTCTCCCATTAAAATCTGAAGTCTGTTACCTACTCCTTAATTAAGGAAGCGTTTGTGACTGCTCAAATCAGCAGAATATAGAGTGATTATACTGCCTGACCCATAAGCTGCTATTATATATAGTTGTAATCAATTTCTATTTTAATGACAGAAATGATAAAGATTGTTTGGGAAATATATTTAGAAAGTTGCACTTGAGGTACTTACTTGGATATGTGTACATCTGTAAATCACAGTATGCATTTTGGATGGAAACATAGATTTTAAAAATATCAACATAATAGTAGTAACTAAAGTCATGAGATAAAAGAAATCTCCTGAAGGCATTTCATAGTAGGAAAAGAAAAAAGGCCAAGATGTTGATTTGAGAAACAGGAACATCAACAATGAAAATGAAGGAAAATGATAGTCAGATTACATTTATATGTGGCCAGATAACAGTTTAAAACAACAGGAAAGAATTTGTTCCTTCATAATCTGTAAATCAGACATTTGGGAGCATCTTAGCTGACTGTCTCCAGGTCTTCCCAGGATGCTGTTGCCATCTGGGCTTGAATATGGTTGGAGGATTTGCTTTCAAGATGGCTCATTTACAAGGTAGACAACGTGCTTGCTGCTCTCAGAGTAGAGCTTGCTTGTAAATTTCAGCTGAAAGTTTCAATTCTTTTTTATATAAATCTTAGTGGAGTTGATTGGGCTTCCTCATAGAATGGTGGCTTGATTCAAGTAAATAGGAAGAAGAATGTGGCAGTCTCTTACAAGCTAGGCTCACAAAATGGCACCATGTCACTTTTACCATATACTTTCGGTCAAGTGGTCACAAAAGCTACAGATTCTAAAGGAGGTGACATAAAAAATCATTTTGAAAATCTTTAATCTGCAATATATGACATGTATAGAATGTTATCTATCTATTCTAATTAGAAATAGTTCCCAAACTGAACTGTAAATTTCTTGAAGTTAGACACTACGGTACCTTATGTACTTTTTAATAAAATAGAGGTCTAACTTAGAAATAATATAATAAACAGTTTTTAAATGAATTTGAGAATATTATAAGGTTCAAAAGGATACAGATCTGAAATACAAATCCATTGATATCAACATTCTTGAAAGTATTCATATATATTTCTTCAGATTCATCTTCTAAAAAGAATATAGAGGTATAGAACTTGATATTAAGAAAGAAGTTACAGTAACACACAAAAGAACAAAACTGATTTAAAAGCTAGAGATTGAGCTGGCTGAGATGGTGTATGCCTGTAACCTCAGCTACTAGGGAGGCTGAGGCAGTAGGATAACAAGTTTGAGGCAAGCCTGGGCAGTTGTTATCTTATAATTACTATAAGATATAGTTGCTATCTTATAATAGGCAAGATCCTATCCTGTAATTTAAATTAATTAATTAAATAAAAATTAAAAAACACTAAAAGTTGTATTCTAACATATGGAACACATATTAATAGTCATCATGTGACAGTACTTAGAATATAAATTAAACTAATATCAAAAGACAATACATATCAATTAGGTATCTGGATTTTTTTTAATAATTCCACTTTTTAAAATTTTTTATTAATAGATATTTGTGACACATAACTGAATACATTCATCATGGCTATTTAGAATAAATACAAGTCCCATCTTAATCCTTCTTATTTTCCCTTCTGCTTCCTTCTCAGGGATGTCTATGCATTGACTTTAAGGATGGTGAAATGGCAAGACCACCAGACCAATGTTGGCCTCATGTAATACACTTTCTATAGGACTTAGGATGATAAATAAAGTTAGAAAATGTTAGCTAAAGGACAGGTTAGAGATTAGATTCTGCTTCCCATGAATACTAGATGATGATGATGATGATGATGATGATGATGATGATTCTTTTCAATGTAAAATAATACACCAAATGGTTTAATTTTTAAGTATGGACTATGGAACAATTTAGGATGGAAAAGTCCATAGGTATCATTGTTATAATTCCCCTATTCATCAAAATTTAACAAGAAAGAAAAACAAAACAAAAACATAAACTTAAGCTCAGAGATACTATGTCATCCAAGAGCACAAATCTATAAAGTAAAGCTCTTCATTCCAGAAACAGTGCTTTCACTAGTATGCAATGCTGTTGAACTGTAGGACGTACTAGGTTTATATGGCAATCCTATCAAAATAAAATAGAGGCCACCAAAAGAATGTGTACACTTCAGCAGTTCATCATACTAATAAACGTCTGGAAGCTCATGGCTACCACTTTGAGCACCTCTTGTAATTGTAGAGACCAAGGGTAATTTGTATTAATCTCATGATGTTTCAATAAATTTTACATATATATATACGTATACATATATATATATATATATATCCAAAAATGTATACATCTGGAAAACAAACTTGTATAAATATTTTATATATATGTATCAACTTGATTAGTTTTGGGATCCATCCAGAGAATTGTTGACGCACACATCTGGGTGTGTCTGGGTGGGTCTGGGAGATGTGGCCTTGGGGTCTATATCTGGTCCCTTTCCCAGCCACAAGGAACTAAGCAGGTTTATTCCACCATGCCCATCTGCCATGATATTTTTGTCTTAAAACCAACATGGACTGGATCCCCTTAAAATGTGACCCAAGTTAAACCTCCCCTTTAAGTTATGAATGTCAGATATTTCATCCAGCAATGGGAAAGCTGACTAATGTAGCCTATATGACCAATTCCTTTGATCTTTATTTAGAACCAACACATAACAAAATTATAGTAAATATGCTGCAGTTTCAATCATTCAGATCTCCTGTGAAATCATCTATTGCTCTAGTACTCCATAACCAATTTGATCTCAGAGAATATTGAACTTTCCGATATTTACAGGGCTACACACATTTGAGTTTTTAGAATGTGACAATGGGAAGCAAATATTTCATCTCAAGGTAAAGTGGTTTGAGAAGACAAAGAATATTCTAGGGCCAGTCCTTTTTTGGGTAATCCGTAGCCACATCACCCCAGAGGTTACATGTTCTATCTTATCCAAGCACTCTTAGAGGGGAGGAAGGTACTTTCATTTGGAGGCAATCTGTGTTCCAAGATGTGCATTAAGGTGTTTTATCGGTCTTTCCTGATTCATGGATGCCCCTTGAATGGGCAGGAAAAGGCAGACAACAAGGAGAAGGGAGATGAAGGGAAATTTTTCCTCAATGAGCAACCATTCCAGTATGAAAGAAATAAACAAATAAAGCTCTAAGCCTTACTAAAGTTTATACACACTTTCTTAAATCTCTGGAGAATTTACAGGGAAAATCTTACCTTGCTGGTGTTTAAAAATAAATTCTCAATTATATTAACAGGAAAGAAGAGCCAGGGATATGTTTGATTGTAGCTCTCTTTCCTTTCTGAAAGAGTAACCTCGTCTCTGGAACATCCATTTACAATTACTGTGTTTGTGTGTTTTTTATAATCATGTTGTAGCACAATCCTTTCCTCTTCTTGAATACATTCTGGTTTGAAAGTCTCTCCTAAAAGCAAATAGAACAACAAAAATTATCCAACATAGAAGTCATATTAAACATGAGTATTGCTATGTTTGTTTAAAAAATGAAGATAGCAATATGGTTAATCTGGCCAGACAGAGCAGAGTTAGAACTAAAAGCCAGAACCTCCTGCTTACAAGATGACCTGGAACTATTCACAAATTCTCCTCCAATTTAAATTGATGTCCTCATGCCCTTCTGGTTCATTCAGACTCCAGCTGCATCCTATGCTATCTTTCAATGCATGTAGAATATTGATATATCAGACCCCGGGGACACACTGGTGAATCGATGGGCATGATCCCTGCTCCTAACATTATGGGGGCTGTATTGTCCATAGAAGGGTGAGGCAGATTAAAAAGCAAACTTGGTGCCTTCCTGAGATGCTCATATTTCTTCAGTGTTCCCCATTCTGCTTGCTCTTTGCCTTTGCTCCATCAGCAGAAGGCCCACCTGTGGCCTCACCTGGCTCAGTCACTGACTCAGGCTCTCTTTCTGTCACTTGTACAACACACTTGGTGGCAATTGCTGGCAGCTTCTATTGCTCAATGTATTATAGTCTGGCAAAAATTAAAAGCATGGAGAAATTGCTTCAGCACCAGTGGCTGCTGTTGAGTGCTTGGCAGTTTCCCAAGCCTTAGCCGCCTGCCTGGAAGAAGTTGTCCTCACCAGCACATCCCACCTCCTCAGTCACCCCTTTGCTGCTGCCTTGCAAAACTCAAATGATCATAAATGCTAGATCATTTTTATATTCCATGCATTATGATCTCCATGAAAGTCAAAGCTTTTGACTCAAAAAAAAAAAAAAATGATGGCAAAAACCCAGACATTTTAAATTTTCAATTTATTTTCTTCTGGATGACTGCCTTTGAGCATTCCTTCGAAGTCAGTATCTTCTTTTGCCAGAACACCTGATGGTTGTGTAAGGACAAATTCAAGTGGAAACTGATTCATCTACCTTTCTAATTCTCTGTTCCTTAAATGAAGCAAAAATAAATAAACACAGATGAAAAATAATTAGACAAAATCGCAAGATCTATTGGAAAGAAACAACTTCAAAATGTGAAACACCTTCTCCACAATCTCCATACAATCCTTTCATTTATTTCCTTGAAAATAAAACAAACAAACAGACCAAAAAAAAAAAAAAAAAAAAAAAAAGAAAAACTACAGAGGAGAGACCTCTTTGGAAAGGTGTAGGTACTTAAAGGGAACTATGTGAAATTTCAAAGAAAAGGGCAAAAGTAGTCTGAAGCTCAGAACTCTTGGGTTTGATTAAGAGGGAGCTGAACAACAGAGCTCAGCTTCTGAGAGAAGTGGAAGTAAACATTTTGGGGTTGGATCATTCAGTAACCCTGGAAAATTAATTTGTGCTGTGTAGAAACACCACAAATGCTCTATGCCAATGCCTCTGCACTTAGAGAATAGGTCCATTAGCACAGCCTCAGACGTTCCAGGAGCTCTTCAGTGGGCCATCTACACATTTGGACTCAAGGCCATGGTCTCCCTGGGACTAATTTCAGAGTTGGGAAAGAGGAACAAGAGAGAGGTGCAGTGTAAAAAATAAGGTTTTTGGTTTACGCCAGGAAAAAAAGAGAAGGAGAGGATGACATTTGAAATCAGACCATAAACGTGAAGGAAAATATACTTTGCTTCTTTGAGTGTTTACTTTGAATGGTAATTTTTACCTAGAGAACATAAATTCCTGGAAAACAGGATATGCCTCCTAACTTCAAGTACACTGAATATATATTTTTTTCATTCTTCCAGTTTAAGTTTGAAAGCTTCCATTCCCAGCATCTGGATGATGAACCAAATTTTTTAGTATCCCACATAGAATTCCAGAAGATGAAGAGAGAAAATGTATCCAAGAATGCAATTTCGTTGAATGAATGAATGAATGAATGAATGAATAAATAAATAAATAAATAAATAAATAAATCGGAGCTCCATGCCCAAGGTCTCATCGGCAGCCTCTTGTAGACTCCGAAGAGAAACATAAATCTGAGGTCTGTGCTTGCTGAAGAACTAGTTTGACTCTGGTGTCTTTCCTGGTGGATTGTAGTTGGTGCAATCCACTCACAATTGCTTGTGTATTATTTTTAAAGATAGACTATAATCTAATACATCTGCTTTCCTGTAATTCGTCTTTCCAAAAGTTACTCTTCTTTCAAAACTGAGAGAAAGCCCATTGCCTTCAATATGTCCACCATCCACACTCACCATCCTAACAAGTCCTCTCCCAAAGGGGAGGGGTTGCCTACTTCTAGTTCCTAGAAACGGTGTCTGCAGAAATCCCTATTTCCTATGGGCTGCTGCTAGCAGGAACTCTTTTTTCTCTGCACTTTGCATGTATACCTCAGAATCCCTCTTTACTCCCACTGTGATAGAAAACAATTTGAAACATTAAGGGAACATTATCTTTTTTTGTTACTGTTGTCTTCCACACAGACCTCTTTTCCTTTTCTTATATTCAACTTGTTCTCAGATGCATTATTAACGTGCACAGGGTGGAAGGTTCGATAGCCTGTGCTATTTCTGTGCCTACTTCTGCAGGTCTATGGGCCCTGACTTTTTGAAACTCTGAGTGCAAATGAAAGGGACTCCGAGGACTTAGAGCTAAGATAACTCCCCTCCCACCACAGCAGGCAGAGACCCATTCCTGGAGATGCAAATTTAATTTCTGAATGCATTATTCCATAGAAACATTGCTACGCTTGGTATTTAGTTTCCATCGTGTTATTAGGACATTACTATAGTTCAGCTACATTATGCTTTAAATAGGCTTTTGTGAGTGGCTGGGTAACTAAAACACATTCTACAGAAAAAAATGCCTCCCAACTTCAAAAACTTATTTGTAAATCAAACTTGTTTTCAATATATGGGAAGGAAACTATTGGTAATAGCAGGTGTTATGTTTTTATTTGAATGTATCTTATAAACTCAGTGTCAAATACTAAAGGGTAGATTTTCCTAAAATTACTTAAAAACCCCCTTCTACACACAGCCTCCTAGCATTTGTTTGCATACCCAGCTTAATTTTTTCAATGTAGATGTTGAATTAATGTTAGTTGAATCTGATTTACTAGGCTTGGGAAAGCTAGCTTTTCTTAGATCACCAAAGCAATTGTATTTGTTAATTCATTTGCTTTGATCGAAGTTTATTTTTTTCCAGAGTTATTCTCCTCCTTTCTAATATGCAAATGGAAACAAAAGCAACAGCAACAAAAATCTGTGTATCATATTTGCTGGAAAATACTCGCTTAAATAAAAGCAAATGGCACATGCAGTAGCAAGCCCTGTATAATCTAATATTAGCTGGTCCAGGAGAACACTAGGAATTACCTCCAATATGCATAGATATGCTTCATTCTTGCTCTTTTTTAAAAGGGCAAAGCCATCGTGGAGATCACTTCTGAAAAACCTGTTTGTTTTCCCTTCTCCATGTTTGTCTCTGCAGTTGAGAACCAACTTCACCTCATTTCCTCCACTGAACACCACCTCCCCTCCTTACCCTTTCTTTCCTACCCCCCTCCCACCTTTGAAAACTCTAATGACTGGAATAAACCAAAATGTCAACATTTGCAATTCTGGAGCTTCATTTAAGCAATAAAAATAATAATTAAAAGGGTAAAACCTTAGAGAGATTTCTTCATTTTATATGGTTTGCCAGCGATGATACACATTCAAAAAAGCCAGTAAAAGAATTAATTAGAAACAGCCAAAGCTCAACAAGCTCTGCAAGTTAATGAAGCAGAGAGGGAAATGTCATCTTTGAGACCCAGAGCTGCATTGGCTCGGATAATATCCACTCCTGCCTCACTCTCCTAACTAAACCTCTTTTAATCTCTCCTCGAGAAATCAATGCTAATGACACGGATTTACCAAGAAATGACAGCAGCATAATACTGAGAGAGCTGCTCCTGTTTAATGGAACTTAGTTCTGATGGGAACACTCAGCGTTTCATTCTGACGGCAAGTTGTTGTTCTGTATGCTTCTTATGGGACTCAAAATAATGGAAGAGCTTCATTTTATTTTATTTTCATTTCTTCCATTGTGACTCTGTTTTTATATTGTTCCCTCTGTCCCTTTCTGCAAAATAAGCTTCCTCTCCTCTGGCCATATGACTCCCACCACTGCCTCCCCCATCCACATTCTACAGTGCTGTCTTATCTCCTTTTTCTTCAAAATGGTTCTTTCATGGACACAGGGAGCATACAAAGTTGTTCTATTTTTTTCTCCTTTACTTCCATATAGGAGGTAATTTACATTCCTACTTCTCCTTATAGTCACATACTGGATAATGTCATTTTGTTCAATAATAATCTGCATCCACAGCTGTGGAGCTGAAAATTTCCTATCACCTGGTGACATGTAGGCATCATAACATGATAACGCATTGTATCACTCAGGTTTCATTGATGTGAACAAACCTACTAGACTGCCAGTCATGTAAAAGTGTAACACATATAATTTTGGATAGTACATGAGGATGATAATGAACCACTGTTATTGGTTCATATATTTACTACATACTCTGTTGTTATTTTACAGTGTACTCTTTTGACTTACTATTAAAAAAAAATTTTTACCTCACAAGCAGCTATCAGCAATCTTTCAGGAAGGATTCCGGATGAAGGTATTGTTGTCCTAGGAGAGTGAAGACCCCTGTGTATTCTGCCCTGGAAGACTTTTGGTGGTGTTGGAGGTGGAGTTACTGATGTAGATGACCCTGATAATGTGTAGGCTTAGACTGATGTGTGTCTTTATGTCTTAAGTCATTAACAAAAAATATTCAAAAGTAAAAAAATGAAAAAAACTTAAAAGAAAAAACTTATAGCATAAGTATGTAAAGAAAAAAATATATAAACAAGATATTTAAGATAGTTATACTGCCAGTTTCTCTTAGTTCATTGAAAAGAAAATTTTGTGCTGATATTGTTTGGACAATACCTCATGCCTGTATCTTTTACCCTGAAGATAACAATATCCAATATATTAATTATTGTTACTCTCCTATCATCTTGTTTGGAAATTCTGTTTTATTTTTTTCTTCTTTTTAAAATAAGATTTAAAAAAAGAAAGAAAATATTTATTAAAGTTGTAATTGTGACTTAAACTGGGTTATTATGAGAGTGAAAATGTTTACAAATAGTTAAAGCATATAAAGTAAAAAAGATACGGTAAATAAGACTAATTTATTATTAAATTTTTTATACACTTAGAGTAGCCTAAATATACAATGTTAATTCATTTTGCAGCAGCATATAGTAACTGTTTTGTAACAGCATATAGTAAACATCGCCGACCAGCACTCATTCCCTGTCTCACCCAAAGCAACCTGCAGTTCTGAAAGCTCCTTTCCTGGTAAGGACCTGATAGATGCATCCATTTTAAATTCACGTGTGTGTGTGTGCGTATGTGTGTGTGTGCATGTGTGTGTGTGTGTGCGTATGTGTGTGTGTGCATGTGTGTGTGTGTGTGTGTGTGTGTGTTTGTTGTTGGGAACTGACACAATTAGCTACAACTCTCTCTCCCTCTCTCTCTCTATATATATATATTTTTTTTTTTCTGTTTTCTTTTTTTAATTTTGAGCCAGAGTCTTAGTCGGTTACCCAGGCTGGGCTCAAACTTTCAATCCTCCTGCTTCAGCCTGCCAGAGTGCTGGAAAGACAGGTGTGTGCGACCATACCCATCCCTTTTTAAAATCACTTATTTCATATTTTTCAGGTATCTTTTCTATGTTTAGATACACAATTTTTAACTTTTTATAACTGCCTTCAGGAGTCAGTACAGTAACATGAACATTTTTGTAGCCTAGAAGAAACATATACTACACTAACACATACTATAAAACACAGCCTAGGGCCGGTGAGATGGCTCAGCGGCGTACACCCCTGCCTGGCAAGTGCGAGGGCCTGAATTCAACTCCTGGAACCCACATACGAAAAAAGGGCCGGTGACATCGCTCAGCGGCACAGGCGCCTGCTGGTGCACGAGGTCCTGAGGTCAACCCCCGGTACCCACAAAAAATGAATGAATAAATAAATAAATAAATAAATAAATAAATAAATAAATAAAATACAGCCTAGGTGTGTAGTGGGCTATACTAGTGAGTTTACGTGAGTGTACTCAATGATTTTTGCACAATGATGAAATCACCTAGTGAGACAGTTACCGGATATATTTTTGGGATTAAGCAATGAATGACTGTACTTGCATTTCAAATTTATTGGTTTTTGGTTTGGTCATTGTGGTCAAAATGTTCAGTATGTTTCAAGACCGTGCCTAAAGTACAAAATCCAGCTAAGATTTAAGGAACGTTTTTATTTTCTTATTAAAAAGCATAAATGCAATGTTCCGACTGTAACGGTGCTGTTTGTAAGCACATCATCCTTCCGGAGCTGCATCCCACAGGGTCTTGTACAGGGAAGGAAATGAAGCCGTAAAGAAGTGAGTGTGTCTGCTTGGCTGTTTACTAGATAAGTGACCTTGGCTAGTAGCTTCGATCCTTCAGAGATTTTCTGCTCTGGAAAAGGATGTGAATATTATTTTTCATGCATTTCTCAGTGTAGGAGAGGTAATGAGGAAATGCACCTGGCACGTATACAGTTCCCCAACAACTCTGCTCCTTTCCTCCTCCACTTTTCTCTCTAGTTCCTTCTCTGGAATTACCAAAGTGCATTTCATTTCTCATTGGTATAAAATTATAAAATCTTACCAGTCTTTCACATGTAGCAACCATGTCACCACACAGGACTCCTTGGGATGCGGAGTATACAATGTCTCACTTTGAATACCAAATATTCCTCCAAAGACAGATTTTAGAACAAGAAATGTGTTGCTGTTCCTCTTAATTTGAAGGTCCTGTAATGAAAACGATTCTTGTATGGATAGATTAACCAGTATAAAATACCGTGTTTAGTTCTATACCTTTTCTAATGATATTGTTAGAAGAAAATTCAGGTTTTATGGGGCCTACCACACAACTTAGATATTTATATTTTATTGGAAAGATGGGGCTGGTGAGATGGCTCAGTGGCATAAGCACCTGCCTGGCAAGGCGAGGTCCTGAGTTCGACTCCCGGAACCCACATACGAAAAAAGGGCCAGTGATATCGCTCAGCAGCACGGGCGCCTGCTGGCGCGTGAGGTCCTGAGGTCGACCCCCCAATAAAATGTAGTTGCAATTTGGAGTCTGATAGGAAGGAGATAGAGGCAGGAGTGTTCCAAAATGTACAGAGGGAAAGTTTGGCCACTTAGTGAAATGCGACCTAGAAATTTCTTAACAGGAATTATTTTAGTTTTAGAAGAAAGCAGAAACTAATATTTTAGAACTACTGAGTATGTAAATATACAGCTAGAGATTCATACCTGCATAAATACTTTCAAATGCCTACAGATACTTACAAAAAAAAAAAAAAAAAAAGAAACAAATAGGACGCTCTGAATGAATAGGTGCTGGAGGGATAGAAAGAGTTAAAAAATTATTATTTCAGTTAGTGGAATAGGGGAGGAAAGTTAGGCTCTTGAAAGATTAGGAAATATAACTATGTTAACAGCCTCAAAACAAAGGAAGATCCAGCAGAAAAAATGTGAATAGGGAGCTGAGAATGAGAGTGAGTACATGAAGGAAAAAGTTAGCTATCAGCAAGTCAACAGAATGAGAGCTTGAGGAGGCCAAAGTAGTCTTTATGTTTTGTTTTGTTTCGTTTTGTTTTGGTTTAGTTTGTTTTTGCACTCTCACTGCATTCTGATAGCATTCATACACTTCTTACCTGTTACTGTAAGGGAGCGAAGAAACACCTCACAATGGATTTTGAAATTATGCACATAATTTATTCAGAGTGAACACAGTTAGCTCCTAAAGCATACAAACTCTACATTAGTCATCTCGATAAATGTAGCTAATTTAATAAATTCACTGGAAATTGTCACAATACCTTTCAATGTTTCTCACAAAATTGCAACATAGGAATTGCTGAATGGTATCCATGTTGTTCAGTTTCTCTCTTTGGGTCTTTCAAATCACACAGACTAAATTTCAAAGTCCAGAGATCCCTTAAAATCTTGTATGAGGGTCCCCTTGAAGCTACACTAATTATATTCCTGTCAGGCAAATTTGCAACCAAAGTCTTGACATTTTTCTTGCTATATCAAAATGAGACAGCATTTGACTTGCAAGGATGGATGCTGGTTTTATTTTAGAACAAAACTTAAAAGCTCCAAAGGACAATAGCATAAATATCAGATGGCAGATGCACTAATGTCTACTAAAATCTCATGATTCCATTGTATGTGACTGACTTATTGCTGTTTAACCATTATCTATTCCAGGGTTGTATTTTCCACTTGCTTCACACCTACTTGCTGAATCTAGGAAGGCTTATACAGTTCTAATAGAATGTGAGCATAAGTGATTTCAACATTTGATGTAAGTTAATTAAGAAGCCAATATATTATTCTGCTGTAATATATTGGCAGAAAACACAGTCCTATTAGTTGGTGAATGGTAGATACATAATTGCTCATTTTATGAAGCCATTAAAGTTTTAAGTTTTGTCTGATATAGTACCTTGATTTACCCAATTAATACAGGAAATATTCAAAATGCTTGATATATGGAAGCTGGGTTATGTTTTATACTATAAGTGTTAAATTAAAATTAAGGATTATTTTGTCTGTTCTTTTCTCTTCTTGGGTGAAAGATACAGCAGAAAGTTTTCTGGAGGTGGCTGAACGTGACCATGAAATATATGTACAGAGTTTATTAAAGCCATTTTAGAATATATTCCTTAAAGACTAAATGATCTCCAATTCACTGAAGATAGCCTTCTGTGGGATAATAGAGCGTGGATATAATATATGGTGTTTAGTAGAAAACCTAATTCTTCTTGAGAGCACGAGGACAGGAAAGGTAATGATGAGTTCTGGGTGTGTGTTGTCCATGACTGTAGACCTGAGGTGAATAGAAATGGGGTTGCTAGAGCCCGATTGTATCCTGAAGGTGTCTAAATGGAGATGTAAGCAACATAAAGAAAAGATGAGAGCTCTAGGATCCCCTCTCCCCCAAAGCAACCTGACTGGGTTCATGGTGTTAGCAGACTATGTGTGACCAATTTTAACAGCAATATACCAAGTCAAAGCAATAAACTTCCCCAGCAATGAACTGATGAGAGTCCTTTTCTTTCCCAATAAGAAAGTAAAAACTGGATACAAAACCCTTTAAGGAAATTGAATCTCTATAGGGGTCATTCAGCAGTCAAAACCAAGACACCAGTCTTTCTGCCAATGAGGTAGTTGGGAGATGAAGCCATTTATATATTTCCTTTATAAATTAAATGTGGGAAGAATTTTAAGATGATTTCTATTAAAAGGTTTTTGAACATTATATTACAAGTGTTTGCATAAATTCTTATAATTTATAAAGGATTTTCACAACTTTTATTTGACTGTAACAATTTGATAATCTATGTACAGTATTATCACCTTAGTTTTATTGATCAAGAAACTATAGATCATTGAGAATATAATAACTTCCTCAAGATCACAGCAATAGTGAGTATAAAGACACACTTAAAATCCTAAATTTTATCTAACCTATCTTAAACTTTTACTTCAAAAACCGTGATGGAACCAATTGTAATCCATATAAACAATACATAGAAATGTATTCGAGTCATGTTTCTTCTGCCTTAGAGCTGACTCTGTGAATTTTTTCCTTGATAATTCCTAGGAGAAGGGAGGATATGGCCTACAATTTATTGCTTTCCAAAACATGCAAAGCTCTACTTACATTCTGATTTAAGAATTTTAAGAAAGGTAAAGAGCACCTTTTATATAGTGGTACCTCAATTCATGAACTTAATTATTTCCATGATTCTGGTCGCAAACTGGATTGGATGAGAATCAAATCAAATTCAATGTTTAGGTTCAGTGTTAACCTTAAGGGGAAATTTGATTTTGTTCTCACCCAATTCTGTCTGGGACAGAATTGTGGAAAAAATTAAATTCCTAAAACGAGGTACCACTGTATTCATGCATACCTACATACACACGCAGATATACAAATACAAATAATACAAATAAGTTCATTGTTCAATACAAATAAGTTCATTGTTCGTGTTTGACTGACAAATGAGAGACAATTTTGTACCCTTGAAGAAATTCAAAGTAAATGCCTAACTATTAGTTTCTAGTATAATAGATTCAGATAAAACACATGAATCTAAGGGGAATAATTGAAGGATTAGAAGGCAAAAAAAAATAGTTTTAATATAAACTTTCTTTGTTTACCTGCCTGAAAGGGAAATCAAACATTCACAGGCGCTTTGTGCTGCTGGATGCTAAGAAATCACAAAACTTTATAATATTCAAATTTGCTTCTTCTGTGGTTTATTAATAGCCCCTTTATTGTGAACTTTTCCTCATGGGACTTGCCTTCTATTTCTTTCCAAAATAGATAGATAAACAGCTTACATTTTCCTATGTGATAACAGTGTCTGAAGCTCCAGGTGAGAGAACCAGGGCATTTGCAGAAAAGCTGGATTTGTTCTATGCCAAAGGGCCAATGCAAACTTTTTCATCTTTATTGAAAAAATAAAATAAAAGAAATTTTGTTTCTTCTAAGCATGAGAGTATGCCCCCAATACAGCAATTTCCTCAAAAAATGACCCTTTGGGAAATGATGGTCATGAAACTAATTTACAAAAACATGAGATACATATTAAAATAGAAACACTGAAGGTTTTAGCCTCCTGCAGGTTCTAAAAAAACTTGGCGTAAATATTTACCTTGATTTTTCTGCCATGGAATAGCTTTGTGAATCTCACCATGAAGAACATGACATTTTTCCAGTTATTCTCAATAGCATTTCTCTCAGGATGATCGCTACCTTTTCTCTTTCATACTGTAATGTTATATTGAAAATGCTGTAAGCACACTCACACACTGTAGTGAATCCAAAAGAGTACTTAGTCCAGGAAACAAAAAGCATTTGTTTTGCTGTGGTTTCCACAGTTCTTACTAGGGAGCTGATAAATTGGTCTTTTATGAAGTTTTTAACAGGAGGAAAATGAAAATGTGGGCGTATTTTGTGAAGAAGTCTTGGTTTAATAAAATGAATCTTTTCATCTGTAGGACTCTACCGAGTGCAAAGTGAAAAGTCCAAGTTTGTTACATCACTTTGGCCATAAGTTACCAGCCACCAAGCTTAACAGAGTTTTTACACTGAAGGTTGACTGCCTTGGGTACTTGGGTATCCAGGGTACTGTCTTTGGAGTACTTTGTCATCTTGTTCACATGCACATTACTTAGACTTTTACTCAAAAATACATAGAACTGTGAGTCTACTCTGTATTTTTTGGTATGAAAGTCTTGTGTGTATGTGTGTGTGTGTTTACCTTGCTGCTGGCCTTTATACTTTCTTCTCAGTACACTAGAACTCCTTCAGCAGTTTTCAGTGAAAATAACTTGTTGAGGTGGTTTCAAGAAATGGCAATTTTCAAAACAAGCCAAACATATAATAATATTTCCGTACTGTTTAACTTATGCAGTAATTATGACATAATTCATCTTAATACTATGTGTATCTCTCACTCTGTTTTCTGCACAGATAAGAGAAACTTCCTCTTGAAGAAATATACATTTCTTTATCTGTAGCTTCGTACCCAGAGACAGCTTCTGTTAATTCTCAAATGACTCAACCAAGCACTGACAGTTTCTAAGTGTGGTGCTCCTGCTCTCCGCCTTGTACCATACTCCTAGCTCAAAGCAAAGCAGCGTGACATCCACCAGCACAGGTTCTCCAAAACTGCTTTCACAGTATTCCAAAATCTTTGTATTGACTACACTTGACAGATTCATCTACATAGAGTACTTGATTTTCTTGATAACTCCCCTTTTCTTAAAAGATTTTTCTCCCCATGGCATCGATGTCTCCAATGGTTATTTTATTTATTTATTCTTTTGCACCATCTCTGTGGCTCTTACCTCTCAGTTTAACTCATTTTTGATTCATCGGTTTATACTTTCAATTTCATATTCCTCCCCCTTACACATTTTACATGATTTCCTGGATAATCTCAATTCATCCCCCATTGATTCCCTTACTGACTTTATTTTTATCTCTCCTGAAGTCCAATTATACACATATAAGTATATGAATACTTTGACCTCTGCTTGGTTTGGATGAAAACCGCTAGCTTCTTTTCTTTTTTTTGTTCTCCATTCCAGTGGATGATGACACTATTATACAGCCCAACGTCTGCCAATAATCAGATGATTTCTTCAAATCCCAATACTAATGACATTAGATTGCTTTACCTATTTAGAATTCTACAATTCATCTCTATTCATATCTCCAACTAAATCTTCACTTTTGATTTCCATTATCATACATTAAAATTGCTATGTTGTCCCCCGTTATATGTTCCATAAAATAATTTTATAACACACTCCATAAAGACACAACTTAAATATGAGATAATCCCTCCAATCCTGCTGTTAATATAGCTTAATAGTCCAATGAGATTGAGCCTTTACTTTTCTCTGTGATCTTAGCCTTGCCACTTCACTCAGTCTTCCATCTAAACCGTCCCACACACATTACTTCAAACACAATGTGCTTCTTCTAATTTGCAGGGCTTGGGAAGTTCTCTTTCTTTTCCTCAATTCACCCTTCCATTTCCCCACTTCACATCCACCTTCTCAACTCTCCTCCTTTACACCTTATACATCTCCTCTGAGATTGATTTCTCCTTCTACTACAGAAATCACCCTGCGTGTGTCTCCCCAAATGCTGTTTTGTAAAGCTTATTTAATTTCCTGTCCTCCATAGGACAGTCACAATTTATAAAGAAATCCTTGGTGCCCAATAGAAAATTTGACACAAAGGAGGTATGGAAAAAACATAAATAAATGAATCCTTTCTTCATGCTTTTTTTAAATGATTCTTTTGAGTATCTATAAATATCCCTATTGTATACATGATTAAAGTGAGGCTCATAGTCCACCACTATGGTTTAATATTGTGTCTCTCATTCTTTTATTATATTGTCCTTTATCTCTTAATGTAGTATGTAGCTTATAAATAAAAATAATGTATCTCTTTTGAAATTATAGAGTATTTTGAAACTTTTCATCTTGCCAATCTTCACCATAGAGTGAGATACACATGTCCAAAATTTTAGATTGCTTTGGTAACAAATTGGTATTTACCATAATGTATAAGTAACAAATTGGTATTTACCATAATGTACAATACCATACTTGGTCCTCATCTCCAACTCCCACAGTTGCTGTTTCCATAAAATAACACTGCCGCTGCTACAGGACTACAGGCAGTTTTTTCCAGTTGATTCCCATGAGAACAGATAGCTTCTTATTTTCTGCAAATATTCTCTTATCAATTACTGAAATGACTGGCAGAGAGTAGAATATCTGCAATAATTTACTTTCTGTTTTTCTAGTTGGGTCACACTGTGCCTCTTTTATCTATTCATGTTTTGATGAGATGTAATCAAGATTATTATTAAAGAATGTTGACAAGTGGAATAGGTCCTTTTCCAAGAAACCATTTCAGTGAGTACCAATCTTCTTTTTATAACTGCATTTTTTTTTTTTTTTTTTTTTTTTTTGCTTTACCGGAATCAGTTTAACTCATCAAAAATGTTAAACCTGGGAGGAACTTCATGGATCAACTCCTGTGTTCTCCTTTCTCTTAAATCTTGTTCCTTTTGTAGGCAAATAAAGCAAAATCTTCATATTATAAATTCTACACCTATTAGTGTTTGAGCCAAAGTTTAGAACCCTTCACACACTAGTGAGACTTTAAATTTTGTGAGTATGTCTATGGCTTTAAACACGGGCTTTATTTGTCATCCTTTTTGGTTTCTGAGCAACATGCAATCAATCAATTTCTGATTATTCACTCCTTTTTAAAAGACTGTTTCCTGAACTTTCATTGATTACTCTGATTTTCTCGCAACGTTCCTTATCGTTGCTTCTTATCCTCGCACAGAAATTTCTCCAATCCAATCAAGAAGCTGGCAATAGTCCAGAGCCCTTTCTTGGTCATTCATTATTGTTCCCGCCCTATTATTCTTCCAGTGTTCTTTGAACTTGGCAACGGAAACATGACCTATCCACTTAAACAATAAAAACTCTAAGTTTTCTTTGACATCTTCATTTTCCTCATCCTTCTTGTGCATATCATGGATCCAACTGACTTTAGGTCTCACAAAAATTTATAAATGAATAACCTTTTTAATTGCCTAATCATTACCTTATTTCAAGCCACCAAATCTGTGTCCAAGATTTCTTTGATTGCCTGTTCCAGACCCACTTTTGGGTTCTGGCAACACATTGTCTGTCAGAAGTCAGAATCTTTGGGATACCAGGTTCCTTTCCATACAAACATATTCATATGGCATATGTGCTCAGATTTTTTGAATGACTTGCTATCACCTCATGCAAGAGCTTATATCCTTATCTTGTAACAAAAGTGAGTTTATAGTTTATTTCCTGTATGGTTTTCTCACCCTCTTATGTTATCTCCATTTCAGCTCATGCATTCTTTTATCAGGTTTTTTTTGTTTTGGTTTTTGTTTTGAGACTGTTTCACCATGCAATTCAGGCTGGCCTTGAACTCACAGCAATCCTCCTGCCTCAGCTCCCCAAGTGCTGGGATTACAGGCATGCACCTCCACACCAGGCTCCTTTCATCAGGTTTTAATAAGTGCTTGCGACATCTACCCTCAGCATTATTTTTATCGTGGTTTGTTTCTACTTGGTAGTATAGATACGACGGAAGTTAAAATTTTGTCCGGATTCAAGTAGACTGTAAATAAATTGAAGATTTGCCATGTGATAATCATACAACTGTGGACAAATTATTTTTTATTTTTGTTATTCTTTAATGCTGTCATTTGAAGTATGTAGAAAATAATACCAGTCTATGGTTTTAGGTTTATTATTAAGATTAAGTGGATTAAAGCACATAAAATTCTCAGAAAAATGCTTAAAACACAAAAGTCTATCAATAAAAATATGGCTTAGCTTCATTGTATTCATTGCCATTGTGGAAAGTAGGGTGGGGTCGGTCAGCTTCATTGGGTTCGATGTCTGCTTGGGGTTGGCGGAACACATTTTAGGGGGAACTGATGTGGGTCATGGAGGTGTGGACTTAGGGTCTCTACCTGTTTCCTTGCTCCTTCTATTCTGTATTATTCCGTTTGCTCCTTCCTGGCCAGCAAAAACTAAGCAATTTTGTTCTACACATCCTTCCAAAATCAGTCAGCTGATCCTGGAATGAATCCCCTTGAAATTTGAGCCAAACTGAACTTATCCTTTCACTTTTGGCTGTCTGGTATTGAATCCAGTAATGGGAAACTGACTACTGTAACCATTATGTGTCATTATTTTGTGCATTGTTATCTTCCTCTTGGTTTAAGGATGACTTTCCTTTAGAAACTCTCTTTGCCCTATAAATTAAATCAAGATTCCAGTTTTTGTATCTTCATTTTGTAGTTCTTATCATAGTTGATGAGACAAACAATAAAATTTTTCCACATTAGTTTGCACCCAGTAGAAAGTAAACAATCACATTTAGCATATATTTGATACTCAGAAATAGCCATTAAATGAATCAATACATAGCAAAGTATCCAATATTAGTAGAGACATACAGGATTTACCCAATGCTATACCTACATCCAAACCTGTAGAATTACAAAACATTATGGTCAGTTTAACTCAAGAAGACTCAAACAAAGAACAGTACCAAAGATTAAATGCATAAATAATTAATTGCATAAGACCTAAGTGTGTCAAAACTGTTGATGTTCATTGTCCATAAAATTATCTTATGAATGGACAAAACAGAGGTTAGAATCAAATAAGAACACTAGAATAAGAAGAATTCTTAAGTATTCATCTAAATAAATACATAATAAATAATGAAAGCACCACTTTTCAATTTAGTAACCATTTTTACTTCAGTACTAGAAGCAATACAGGCTAAATACACAGATTATATTTTTTCCTGGCATATTGATAGTTCGTAAAACTCACAGATAAAAATACATGAATATTTAGGAAGTGTTCTGCTTTTCCTATTATGAAGAACAGTCACATATCATCACAAATCATGCTAAGGTAGTCCGGCAATGTTCTCATCACAAACCCACCTAAGTTTTTAAAAATATATACACAATTGTACGTATGTGTATACACAAATACATCTATACATGTGTATATATGCAAATATATATATAAATATATATGTGTAAGGTTATACAACCCTTGCTTTACTACATTACATATATTATAAAACCTATGTTAATAATAGAAATTTTAAAGAAGCAGGATAAAAGCTCAACTTATCTGTTTTAATTATGTTTTTACCAATGGATAGTATTGCACATCTACTGGGCTGAATGACCCCCACTTTGATGACTCCTGGCCTAACACAAGTAGCTGTAGTTTGAAATGTGTCTCTGCATTATCCAGAATGATTTTCTTTTTTCTTCTTTTTTTGCATTTTCATAACCACTTCTCAGCAGAATCTTATCCAAAGATGTTAATTCCTTCATTTATTTCTTAGCCATTTTCCTGCTTTTACTTGACTCTGATAAAAAAATAAAGTCATTTAAAGTTGAGAGCTGTGGCACATTTTATTCAATATCAGGAATTTATTAAAAAGTATCAAGCCTGTACTTTCTTCAAATTAAGATACTCCTTGTGGTTCATTTCCAGTGATATGTAATCCCCATCTTGAATCGCTTTGCTGGGAACATTGGTTTTTGATAAATACATTTGCAGGGAGCAGTTATCTTCAAACTCCACTCCCATCAAGCATTGTCCCACCACAAAATATGATCGAAGATTAAGGACTCCAGGGACTCATGGGCTCCGAACTCATCAGCTTCAAATCCTACTATAAATTATCCAAATGAAGCACTTGGCAAGATCCTTAACTGATTGTGCTATTCAGAACACCTCCATTTCAATTAGAGGTAACCATGATACATGACAGCGGAGTAAAAACTAATAAGTTTTACTGATGTCAAGGAAGGTTATAGGACATCAGGGAATTATAGCAAGTGTTTCAAAAAATGCACATTCATGGCTGCTTTCTTTGTCCACGTGTCTGCTTTTTGAGTGAGAAACCTGTATTTTAGTTCCATAGTTCATATCAGATGGGTTAAGAACATATCTGTATATAAAATCTGGCTGGCAGAAAACAAATGGTACACTAAGGATTAAAAGTATCAATGTGAAAACCCAAAATTCTGAATCCCTTAGGAGACCAGGCATGTCTTCCTTTTAAATCCTGAGCTTGGGCAGAGAATAGGAGGCAGGTGCGACTATAGTGTAGAATGAGCAGAAGTTTACAGAATCTTGGGTCATAAATATCAGCTCCTCCTGGATGAGCAGAAATTTTGAAGTTCCCACAGAATGTTACATCATGAAATCAGTGTTGACCAGATGTATACCACGTCAGCTAACATCCTGGCTTTTGTAAGCTTAAAAACTGTCCTGAGGATACGCTTCTCTGAATCTTTGCTATTCTCTTGAAAAGAAAATTTATCAGTTCCTTTCCCAGGGCAAACTCTGGGATTTGAGGAAAAAAGCATACCCTATGTCAAAGAAAGCAATTTTTGATTGATTGGTCTTGGCCAATATGAAAGTCACAAAAACTTGTTTCTTGTGCTCATTGGACTAAATACCAAAGTTTTGGATTGAGACTCACTTTTCTTGACTCTTATTTAAAACAACGTAGTCCCTAATCTTTCCTCTCAGTCAGATTATTATGAGTATGTATTGTTTTAAAATTATGAAATCAACATGTATTAAGCAGCTACTACGTAGAAAATATGTTATTAATCAGTATGAAAGACCCAAAGTTAGGAAGATATGCTTTTCCATCTTAAAGAGATTTTGTATGGTCTAGCACAAGATACATTTATTTTTAAAATAATATAATTTTATAATAAAAAAAAGTGCAAGGAAAACTCATATTTCCATATAACAATGGCATTTCATTTCTGTTCTATTCTCTTTCAAAATTTGTAACTCCAGCCTACCCGTGAAAACATCAGACAAATCCAAATTGAGGGAAATTCTGCAAAGTATCTGAAAAGCACTCCTTAAATCATTGAGATCGTGATAAACAAAGAAATTCTGAGAAAGAGGTGCATGTTAGAAGTCTTTAAAGAGACCTAAAGATTCATGCAATGTGATATTCTAAACTGGATATTGGAACAGAATTTTAAAAAGTCATCAGCGAAAGAACTGGTGAAATTCAAATAAAGTCTGGAGTTTACACAAATATAATGGTTTCCTGATTTTTGAAAAAACGAGCCATGGTGATACCAGATATCAGTATCATGGAAAAAAGATGAGGGTTCTACAGAACCTCAGTATAACATTTTGCATTTTTTGGAAATCCAAAATTATCCCCAAATAAAAAGCATATAAAAATATTAACAGCACATAAAAACAACCTCAATATAAAGTAAGAGGTGACAACTTCCACAACATACTCATAACTCCAAAGCTCTGCCAGGCTGTGGAATTAAGAGAAAAACCTCTGCAGAAATGAAAGATGAATGCTGTCCTAGTAGTCTGTGGGACTTCGTTCAGACCTCCACAACGATTCTCTGCTCACTTCTATAACTGCAAACACTGTCACTTTCTTTTTTGGCTCACGGTTAAAAACCTGCCCTTTTTCCATGATGAGTGGGCTTATCAGAACTGAGACTCTGAGTGTTCATCCTTGGATATAATTTTAAAACAATGTTTTCCTAGTATGGAGGAAACAGGGACTTGTGTTTCTCTAGCAGCACGTGGTATACCACATGGGGTGGGGAAGGTTGTGTGGAAGCGGTGGGTCCTACAGGTTCATATACTAAGGGTATGTTTTGTCTGCAGACAATGAAAAAATAATAAAGCTCAATTTCAAGTTCATATGCTTTGTTTTTAAACATTCTTTCATTGTTTGGTGGTGGTAGTGGGGTGTGTGTGTGTGTGCGTGTGTGTGCGCGTGTATGTGTGTGGTCTCCTCAGAATCCTGCATTCTTCAAGGCAAATAAAACCTTTTAAATTCTAACTAAAATCAATTACTTGTCATAAAATAATCTGTTAGTTTGCTATCCTCCCCTCTCAAGAAATAATGACAAAATGTAAAAGGCTGGGAAAATGGGAATGTTTCGCTGTCTCCCACCTGCAGGATACATGTCACATCACTGATTATATTCTCCTGAATCCCATTTGTCTTATAATATTAACCAAAATTACAAGGGCATAAATTTCAGATCCTGCTGTCTCCTGACCCTGTCTCACTTACTGCATTAGAAGAATAATTCATGAACAGGTTTTTACCAACCAGTGTCAGGCAGAGAGGAGCCACTTGGAGTGGCAGCTGCTGTTCTGTGAAAACTACAAAACAGACCAAAGTACAGATGTTGCTAAGAGAAAGGTATATTGGGAGGTAGAAATCTACCTATATCTATATATTTATATCTATTCTTTAAAATTATCTTTATCTTAAATCAGTTAGTAGAGAGGAAAATTGATGAAAGGATACTTCCTGAAAGACTGATTCCATCAAATGTGAGCAATTAGATAGTAATATGAATGTCATTTTGTAAACAATAAAGATGTAGTTTTGAATAGGAAAATCATACTGCGGCAAATAAGTTCTGAAACTACTCATCCTCTTGAGATTTTTTTAAATGTATAAATAATGACGGAAGAAGTTTCACAGCATTCTAAAATAATGCACTAATGACAACAGAAATGGAAATAAAGCTTCAAATGCAGAATACAGCACGTGAGTAAAATAAAGAGAAATATGTAGATAAGAAATAGGTTTTAAGAATGCATAACTACAACAAGAAAAAAAGACAGGTGTAGGAAGCGTTTTGGATAAAAGATTATGAATTTCCTTTTGGAAGTGAAAAATCTGATAAATTAGATAATGTCAAAGTCCTTCAATAAATTAAAAGCTTTTTAAAGCTATGAGTTATTTTTCATCTTTCTCATCTGGATAGTACATACAATGAATGAGAAAAAAATTGACTTCACAACAAATAAGTGGACTAGCAAGTGCATTTTAGATTTATTACATTCTATTACATAACTGTTAATGAAGTTGCAGGTTTTATTTCTGAAATTCTCCTTGCAGTGGTTAGAATGTCCCCCAAAATTGAGCTGTCCGTGCTGAACTGTGAAAGAACTAGAATTTTTTGTTCTTTTAGCTTGCACTATCTAGGACTATGCCTCATTTTACAATCATAAAAATGTCAAATGATAGATTTTTGCAAAAGACAGCTCTTTTTCCTTATCCTTCTGCATTGATAATCATTGTAGAAGGAAAGTAAGAAGATCGTTTTTCTCTGATGTTTAGCATTGTGGGCTGAGGTCTTTCATGCCATTTTACAGAAGCTCATGAATGATTTGATCATTAAAACACTCAGAAAGTTGTGGACACCTTTTTTATCAGACAGATACTGACCTGGAGGGTTATAGTGTCTAATAGTAAATGCAACACAGAGAATCTAAACAAGTTTGTTACATTAGGTAGCCAAAATATATGTGTATATGTCCTATGGCCTGAATGCAAATAAATCTCATATACTTGAAGCCAGAAAGTATTGAAACGATGCTTTTCTTTGATAGTGAGGATATAAGAAAGGTAACTATGTGCTTCATATCTTCACTTTGCTTATGGAGGAATACCTCCTATCATGTGACCTAAGGGAATATATTACACAATGTACAATGTTGTGACATATTACATAACTGAACATGTTAGCTATGTGAGTATTTGGTGGCAAACATCTTGCTTTGTAGTTCAGAGTATCCTCCACTAGGCTGAGCGTGGTAATATTTTTGCTAAATAATCACTAGAGAAAACATTATGTAGTTCATTATTTCTTTGTCCAGATAATGATTTTATAGAAAGAACATTAGAACTGCAAAATATTACCCAGACAGTTTGTAGAATAATAATAATATTTTATTGATTAAAGTTACATCTATGATCATTCACCAATTCAAGTCTAGACAATCGACTGAAATGTCACGTGTCACCAGCTTTGAAATTCTAGTACTAAGAGGTACTTGGATAGGGAAAGAGGAGAGCTCTGCGAATCTGTTCAAAATAGACCTAATATCAATAAGATAAGTAATCTATTTTAGGACATCCTGGACTGTCAGGTACACATACAATTTATTTATACTTATTTGAGGAAAGGGAAAAACACTGCAATGCAAAATAAATCTTTCAAGTATAAGAGTCTGTCTGCTTTCACACCACCTGCCATTTCCAAAATACTTCTTTAAAGTTGTTTTGCATTATATTTGCTCAGCAACCTTGGCTAAGAAGAAAATGCTACCACATTACCAATTAATAAAAATTAAACTTAAGTTTTGGTTTTCATCCAAAGCTCCACCTTGCCCTCCCTGCAAATTTTGGTTGTATCGGATTGTCTGAATTCCACTGGGTCTTTAAAGGAAAACTCAAGTTTTCGTAAATGAAGTTTTGACCTTGGTGTTGACTTTGAGTTCGACTCCACAAAGCCGAGTAGACTCCAGGGCTTGCACTATTAAACCTTACACTTGTGGCACTGATTATGCCAAATGAGCAAAAATAAATAAATAACCCTGAGGCAGCCATGGGGGTGGGTGTGCACTGATGGCAGAATTTTCTGGGTCTGGGCCATATTCCCAGTATGCTCAGCTCCAATCACTGCCACATGCCACTGTGATTTTCTGTCCCCCGTTCATACAACTACTGCAAATGGTATCATTTTGCAACTAATTTACTTGCTTGGTTTTGGCCATTAGTCATTCCCAATATCCTCAATCTGCAGGTAATTTTCCACATTATTAGTTACCCACCTGTCTTATTAAACCGGACTTTCTGAAACCCTGTGTGCCTGCATTTTCTGCACCTTTAGATCAAGCAAATAATTGCCAGTACCTGGATGGAAGCATTTAATAGGAAGATTATAGTTGATTCCAAAAGTTAATAACTATAGCATCTGGTTTCCCTTTTTAACATTTAAATGATAAATTCTGTGTTCATGGAGAGAGAGAGAGAATGAGAATGAATCAGCTCACCAGAGTCTGAAATCTTTTTATCTTTTGTGGTCAGGTTAAATAGAGATGGGCGGAAGGTAGGTTTTAATCTCACCGCTAATGTACTTCAACTTTGACTCTAAGAGAAACATCTTGATCACATTGAGGGAAAGAAACTCTTTTCATTGATAGGAGGGTTAGCTGCCTGAGAAGGAAGACAGCCAAATTCTCCGCTTTGATGCAGCATCTCTGATATCTTTGCTTGCTCTCAACAAGTGACTACAGCTGCTCTGAGAAGTCTTCAACTCATTTTCATTCACATCTCCATAAAAACATCGGCGCAGGATGCCTTTTTAAATGTATCTGGGTGAAACTCAGGACATTACTTTCTAAACCAGGTCAGGAAAATCCAGCACAAAAAAAAGAAAGAAAGAAAGAAAGAAAGAAAGAAAGAAAGAAAGAAAGAAAGAAAGAAAGAAAGAAAGAAAGAAAGAAACCCAAACTTTCAGCACTAAGGGCCAGGATTGCAATTTGCCAGAAGTCTAAGGAGAGTACCTCATTTGCAATTAAATTGACATTCATTTTTATCAAAAATAAATGTGCCTGGCCACAATATTTGCTTGGAGTTATAAGCTTGATTTTTTAGTTCAAAAAGAGCTCCATGTTTGCTAGTAATGAAAACGGAAAGCCGACATAGCTCCAAGAAGCATGGTATATATTTTTCTTAATTTATAGATTTTTCACAGTCTTCATTTAAGGCATTTTTAAGTTTATTTAACTGTCAACTTGAATATCAGACGACTTTAATTAGTTTTATCTGTAGTCTATCCATTCTCCTCCTACCTCTTCCAAAGACAAATGTATCTTTCTCTGGTGCTAAGACTTAACCAGGAAAAGAGATCTGCTTTCCAGAGAAAAATCTATTATGGTGGCATATTTTTGGATGACAGAATTTAAACACACACCAGTGAGCCTATCGAAATTATGTAAAACAAAATTATTATTCTCAAGTATCGTTTGCTTCTCCAAACTTTTGCACACCTTATTATCTATAACTCAGGTTTGTTTTTTCCTCATATAATTGCTTTAACCATCTCTATATGTGTTTCCAAGCCTTCTCAAAAGGACTCTAAATTCACTGAGGGCAACAGTGTAGCCCAGGGATCGATAAGCTATTGCCCACATGGCAAATCCTGTTGACCATCTATTTTTTATAAATGAAGATTTTGAAATTTATCTGGCCATTTTTTAAGGATTAGCAGTGGCTACTTCTGAACTACAGCACCAGAGCTGAATTGCAGAGGTGTCCTAGAGACTACATGCCCCTTAAAGCCTGAAATACCTGCTTTCTGGCCTTTTATGGAAAAAAAAAAAGTTTGCTGATCTCTGGTATATAGTGCTTGGTATTTTTTTAGTGATACTGACAATACTTCTAGACATTCCACATGTTCTAAAGAAACTGGTATTTTCTGGTAGGTGGGTCTTGACACACATTTATTCTCTGAGATTTATCCATGGCCTCATTTTAGTATTACCTTATTTGGTGAGGAATCACTGCCAGTATTTAAGGGTCATGGCAAAGTTCTAAATTCAAGTCTAGTTCAAATGAGAAGAGGAGTTCCCATTGGACTCAGGAGTACCCATGCCTGTGTTACTTCTCAAGGCATCTTTCCTGAGACAAATATCTGTGTGATAAAAAAGACAAAAAGTCACTATCAATATGACCTTTATTGTGCACAAATCTCCGGTCTTGTCCCTAACCTGTTACATTCTACCAATTTCTTTTCTAACCATGGATATTAACAAAAATTAAATAATTTATAAGGTATCTTCGCTTCCCTCTTCCAAAATCCACTCATGCCATGATGCTAAGAAGCATGAAGATATACAAGAGATATCAAAACATGGGCCAGGATCATGCTTGGAGACTAATCTATAAATATCAAGCGTTTAGTTATTTGATTCCACTGAGATACTGTAACTCCAAGGGGTAGAGAAATAGGAGCACAGGTTTCTCATTATTGTGATCTCTTTTATCCTGAGAATCCATAGTGAATGTCCACAGTTGTTCATATCATGGCCTGAGCCTATCAGGAATACGGTGTCCACAGGGAGATGCACAGAACCCTTATAACCCTAATTGCTACCCCCCATCAAAAGCAGCTGCAGGGTTCTTCATGTCAGAGAAGACATGGAGAGCAGAAATGTTTGAATTTTGGCCTGCATTTTTTAAGAGCTGATTTTTAGCCCCTATTCACTCGAGCCCAGGCAGCATCAAAACTGGAAAGTTTTCCACTTCATAGCGGTTCACAATTAATTTCTCTTTTAACTATTTAACTTTAACATGGCTATTATTATAACTTAATACACATGACCTGAGCTTGCTGGGACATTTGATTATTTGGTTGAGTACCTACCACAGAAATCATTAGTTACAGGACATTGTTTAGATGCTGTTACACTGTATGGCTTTGTTAATTTATGTGCATGGACATATGCCTAGAGTTTACAGGTGTAAAATTTCCTTCCCAAAGTCCGCGTTCACGGGCACATGGCGGGAGGTGGGATGACAAACTAAATCTGCTTGTTTTTCTGTAGAAGCCTACATAGAAGTGTTCCATTCTTTAAAACAATGGCAGCCTTACTTCTGTTCTTCATTCTTACAAGCCAGTTCTTTGTCCAACTCTTCTTAAACTGAGGCAACCTGTAGCAAAGAGGCCTCTGAAATTCTGCCAGCAGCCAAAACTGAATCACTGTCAGCCAAAAACCAGAAGGAAAAAGACAGAACTTCAAATGAGAAAGCAGTTGCCCGGAGCCGCTGGGATTCCACTGGCATGGAACCAGATGAATGAAGATCCACAGGTCTGTTTGCTGCATAAACAGGTGAACACAGCGCTGGGAGAGGTGTGAAAACAGTTCTTCAGCCACACTCCGCAATGTATGTTTCCCAAGGTGCCCTCCTACATCTGTTCTACATTTTGGCAGGAAGGCTTTTCAGGTTCTGATGTTCTGCAGAGTAACAGTTTATATAAGGAAAAAAGTAGTGAAATCTTGATTACGTTTCCTTCAAAGTTAATATAATTCTTTTGAATTCTTTCATTTCATTTCTTTTTTCAAAGGAATTTTAACACACACAGGAAAAGCAAATTATTACCATCCAACTTCTATTGGGTAGAAGTTTTTACTTTTAAAAAATAGAAATTTCAAAACTGGAATTCAATGTAAGTGTAAGGCTGTAAATTTATATATGTCCTGTTATCTAGAGCCCTTTGGGAGAATATCGTAACTTGAGAAAATGTTTTCCATTATATTTTTTATTTTATTCAGAATGAGAGAGAAAAAGAGAATGAGAGAGATGGAGTGACAGAGACTGATAAAAATATCCATCACCAGATGAATGGATAAAGAAAACATGGTTTTTACAAACAACGGAGTATTACTCTCCCATAAAGAAAGGTAGGCTCAAGTTATTTGTAGGAAAATGGATGCACCTTGAGACCATAATGTCATATGAAATGAATCAGACACACAAGCTTACATATTGCGTAGTTTCTGTTATATGAAAAACTCAAATTATAAATAAAGAGCAAAGTGAAAGACAGATGATAAGAAGTAGGGAGGTAGATCTTTCTAAAAGGGGAAAGGGATCAAGAGACAGAGGGGAGGAAAGGGAGGGGAGGGAAAGAGGATGAAAAATGAATCAAGATACGTTGTGTATATGTACAGACTCTACACAAAGAATGAAAACATTACATATTGCAAAAGTAAAAAATAAATAAACAAACAAGAAGGGTATCAAGAGATGGATATAGGGGGAAGGGAGGGAAGAGAAATGGGATGAAAAAAAGAAGGAATTAAGATATATTATGTACATGGACCCCACAAGGAATGTAAGCATTATGTACCACATACACGTGCTAATAAAAACATGTCTTGTGCTAGAGTTGTGTGAAAAGTTCTGCAAACTGAATAACTCATGACTCATGGTCTCCAGAGCTATAGAATTAGGGAGAGCTAGAATCGGCAGTGTGCACCAAAGTCACTGTACAGAGAGCAGTCACTAAAGGGCCTCTACTGTGCTGTAGCATGTTGAAAATGATGAAAACTTATTGAGGGGCATTAGTAAGATCGGGAAGAAGGCAAATAATTCAAGAATATTTCTCCTTCTTCCCAATTGTATGAAAAATGCAAACTAACAATGCTTTCACAATCTAGTGATAACCATAATATTTATATGTGTATCTATTTCAGTATTTGGATGTAAATAGGAATATATATAAGCACAAATTAACATGTCATGGAAATTACATACGAAAATTAAAGTGGAAAGATTTATTTGTTATAATTTGGTGTTGTTATCTGTACCTAAGTTTTAAATGACATAGATAAAGTAAGAGAGCTTTTTAAGCATTATTTTTAAACTTAAAAATATAAGATGATGATAGCTATAATTAAACTAAAATGAAATAATCATGTCTTGTGTTAATCATGTACTCCAAGGGTAGTATTCAACAGGTATTCAGTTTACACTTTCCTGCACTGTTTTATGTGGTCCGCACTATAACTCCCCACGGTTGATGCTGTTGTGTTCACTTTATGGATCGAAAAGCTCATGACTTAATGTAACGTGCATAGGACAGGACTAGCAAGTGGTAAGTCTTTATTGCTGGGTAGTTAATATTACTTCAAAGCCTACACTCCCAAATAGTGTGTTCTATTGCCTAGAATAACTATTTTTTACAGTGTTTCCTCTTCTCCATTGATCTATTATTGGCAAAAGTTTGAACATCGGTGGTAGCTCCACAGACAATCTAGGAATCTCAACACTTTAATTACAGTAAAAACAGTCATTGGTATTTTATCACCATGTAGCATGTACTTGTGGAGAACCACCTGGATGACTCTCCTGGAAAGAAGAGCAATTATCTCCATTTTGGCTAAACCTGGTCCTATTTCCAGGTACCGATGTGTACAGAGCTGGCTAGGACTTTTCCTTATGCCTTCGATTGGCTTTAAGCAATGCAAATCGGTCCAGCCGAGGTGCTGATGTGTTGTCTCTGAAGCAAGGCGACAGGTCTGTATTTCCCAGCCTCCATAGCTCCCAAAACACACGGGTGAGCCTGGCAGGATGGAGAGCCATGCTCCATGCTGTCCGCTGGGATCGAGCCTCGAGTAAGAGGCTATGACTTCCCAGGGCATAGAAGATTACACATCAGAGCTGAAGCACCGACCCCAAAACATTAGATACTACCTTGAATTGTGTTATGCAGATTACTCCTACTGCATATCCTTCCCTCTGCATATTGCAAAGGTGATTGCAGGCCACCTACCTAGCCCAGCTCACTGTACTCATGGACTTCCTGCCATTCTCAGTCACTCATTCCCGAGCCACTCCCCTCCTCAAGAATTAATAAAACCCGGGTTCAGCCCTGAGTGGAGGCCTTTGTTCCGGTAACCATTACTCTGGTTGGACTTAGGACCCCCTTGGCTCCCCACAACTATAGATATGTCTTAGTGTCTTTATTCTCGCCATGCATTGAGTTGGAAGTGGTAGATTGGAATTAACTTGCTAGAATTCCAATAACTCTCTTTTGGGATTACAAATATAACTTTCTGGACTGCGACGAGGACTGGGAAGGGCTCGCTATAGTACTGAATAGAACTCTATAAATTTGCAAACAATAGAGAAGTGTTCGTGACACTAAGTCAAGCTGTAAAAGCCTTAGAATTGTGAGAAGGGTTTGCTGTCACCGATCACGTTCTTCGGTTTACCTCTTGCACTTTGTGTTGACGCGTCCAGTAGCAAACCCATAAAGGATCGAGGTGAAGGAGCTATGCCTCTCCTCCGAGTCTGTTAGTGCCTCTCAGGTGGAAAAGCAGTCTCCTCAGGCTTCTTAGCAAAAAGCAGAGTTAGTGAATAACCCTCCCTAATCCTGCGCCAAGAAAACCAAAGGAGTGGGACTGCACAAAGTCGAACACCCCGTTCTGCTGACGATCACTCATGTGGTATTACTGCAATGGTTCGGTCCTCACACAAGAATTCTTAAGGGTTAATTTATCACTACCTGATAGAAAGAATTGGGAAAGTCAAGCAAGGATCCCAGACAGCTTCGGGAAATAAATATTTATTTAGCTGTACTCTCCTTATTAGCCTCTCATTCGTGGATGCTAGTTGATGTAAGTGGGCCCTTCGCTGTGAGTCATTGCCATCAAAATAAGAGCCCGGGGCTAAATTTTCCTGCAGGTTATTCGTGTGGGCACCTTGGCTACCCCACATCTGAAAACACGTCTTGCCATCCAAGAGCTTGTCAACCTCCTACCTTGGCGGCAGCTGCTGGAGCTGATAGCACACTACTTAGTAGTGCGATGCTGATGGAGACCGGGAGGAACAGTGACAAGCCTAAGTGCTGTTTTACACCTCATTTAACCGGGGGAGGGGGGAGACACATCTGTTTATCTCTTTTCAGGGGAAGCGCAAGGCTTAGTCTTTGTGACAAGGTCACGAGTCCAGACCTAGAATTCCTTGTGGAGAGATAACGGAACTTCTCCAGACACTCAATAACAGAATGCCAACTGTGAGTTCTTCAAATAGAGATCCAAGGACACAATTTTGTCTGGCTAAGATGGAACAGGCTCAAATAGAGAACAAGCCTGAACAGCCCTCTTTTGTCTGTGGGCTCACAGTCGGTCCTGCTGTTCATCCTAAAGTTCTCATTTGGCAGGAAGCCATGCTCTTATTTCACGGGGACCTATTTTTTTCAATGCAATGACTAAAAAGAGAAGAAACTAATGCATTTCTTTTTGCCATAATATGTTTCAATATGTATTTTCTTTAGAGTCTTTCATATATATATATATATATATATATATATATATATATATATATATAGACAAAGTATTCATGCCACCTGACATTCAAAGTTTACTTACGGAGTGTAACTTCCCAGTGCTGCCTGCGACACTGTAACTGGAGAGACTCTAGAGTTGAATACCCTGAAACTGAACCTGACCTCTATCCCCTTCTCATCTCTAATCTTTGCCAAGATGCCCCACTTTTATCTGCTTTAATTTCTTCATCCACAAAGCACTAGTAATAGAAGCACTTGCCTCTTAGTTTAGAATAAGAAGTAGATGAGAGGCCCACACCTCTAATCCCAGCACTCGGGAGCCCGAGACAGGAGGATTAACATGAGTTTGAGGCCAGCCTGGGCTACATAGTGAGTTCAAGTCCTGTCTGAACTACATAGTGGGACCCTGTCTAAGAAAAAAAAAAAAAAAAAGAGACAGAATTAGATGAGGTAGTGTTGATGAAGAGCTTAAATTATATCTTAGATTCCCTGAGGTATGATAATTACTTATAAATGCTATTTTAACGTTCATTATCAATAATGAATTTATCTGTATTATTTTACCTTCACAAAAGTACTGAGTAAATAAACCTTCTCAATCAAAGCAGATATTACTATGATTTGAAAAAAGAACAACTTAGAGCAGTCGAATGCATTTTTCCAAGACAGAAAAATTTTAAGTTTCAATTAATGTTCTGCCACTAACTCTGTCTGACATGATTTTTATATAAAGAGGAGCAAGATCATTTTATCCAATCAAAATACTTTTTACTTCACAATTTGAGAATACCATCTTTAAACTAGTTTCTAGTCTTCAGAATATAGACTTTGGGTTGTGAACAAACACTTGATGTAAGGTTATCAGCTTATGCTTTACTAATTATTTATAATTTTATGTGACCTGCTAATATTATTTTACAATCCAATTTTGAAGATAAGTAAAAAAGATTGTGTCCTTGGTAACTGTATTTGGGGAAGAATTAGGGTTTTGATGAATCAAATAAAGAACATCAAATTGGAAGAAAAACTTAACAAAGAAAATTATAAAAACCACATATTTATAGGCATCAGTATTTCCCCCAGACACTTAGTGAATGCCTTTTTGGCCTATTTTTACCTTCTGCTTCACCACGTGTCAGATGATGCAATACCACATTTGATGAGCATATTCTTCAGGGCCTTTTCATCCTAGGGTCTGAGGTGCTTCATAAACATTCATTAATTCTCCTAACACCTCTGCAAAGACAGAATTCTATTTTTTGTACTGTTAGACATGCTAAAGTATGCCACCAGCACTTATAACCCTGGCTGTAAAACAAGTCCAATTTTTTTGTATTAAGGTAAAAATTTCTCTAATTGCGTTCATGTTAAGGAAGGTGAGGAGAGGGACAGAGATGTTAAATGCACACAGAAAGGGGTTACAGGAAGGCTCACAAATCCAGGGACTCCAGTCACAGAGTTGAGCTTCTTAGGGTGCCCTTGGTCAAATGCACATAGCCAAGTGGCAACATCCTGGAGAAGCAATGTTCTGATTCAAAGAGGAAGTGAAGAGAAATAAATTAGAGACCATTTTAGAAAACATTGCAAAAGAGATTTTCTATAATCACCAACAGTCCCTCTGCTTTGTGAAAACTCATTATGGTTGTTGAATATGGCCTCAGAAGTTTTCTCCCTTTTAATCATTTCCTCAGATAATATGGACTTTTTTCTTTTGAGATCCTCACTTGCATATCATATCATTCTTAAATTTTCAACCAAGGAACTGTATTTTCAAGAATTTAAAAGCAATAACGTTATTATAAATAGAAATAGAAAATATTTTAGGGTGTGTGTGGGGGAGTATATACAGTAAGATATCTGAAGCCAAGGCCACCACTCCTGTGATAAAAAAAAGAACCTTAATCTCCAGAGATGACTCAATATTAAAGTGAATTTCTCAATACAAGAAGCAAAGTCAGTAAAAGCCAAGCATTATCCTGTGGACAAGGAGATTTTTAATTCTTGATAATTGAAACCTCACTCAAGAGATGCAGTATGTAGAATGTTCACATTTGTTCTACATCAGGGTGCAGCAAGTTGGTTTATGGTAGATGCTTTTACACCTTTGGGCTGTGATGTGACTTTCTTGTATCGTAGCAGTTTATGAGGCATGATTGAAACTATAGTGAATGTTTGAATGTTTGAAACACATTGCCATTAATCCTCCTCAGAATAATCCACCTGCTTTGATCACATGCATCCCATCACTCTTGCCACTTTCTGCAGCATTTCTGGAAGTCCTCATTGCTAAGTGTCTTGGCTGCCTCAGTGGCGGAAGTGATTCAAAACGTTTCTCTTTCATAGCCATCTTGACTTTGCAGAAGAACCGTGTGGCATCTGATCCGGTGAATAAGTTGGAGGAGGACACACCATAGTGTTTTACCGGGTGAGTCTGCCTTTCCACTGGATGGCACTTGGCAGCAGCATTCATTGTGGTTTTGATTACATCTTGTGAAGACACTCTCAACTCAGAACTGTTTCAGAAATTGGTACAAACAATGGAATCAGTGCATTTGAGTAAAAAGGAGTACTTGAGGCAATGTGTCTTTTACTGTGATAATTTTTTTTTAATTTAAAGATTCACTATATAGCCAGGTGTAGTGGCGTCTGCCTGTAATTACAGAATTTGGGAGGCTGAGGCAGGAGGATCATGGTGAGTTTGAGGCCAACTGGGCTTTATAGTGAGTTTGAGGCCAACTGGGCTATATAGAGAGTTCAAGGCCATCCTGAACTACATAGAGAGGCCCTGCCTCAAAAATAAATAAATAAATAAATATTCACTATATATTTTGATTCCCCCTTGTATGTCACATAAACTTGCCCACTGACACTTACAATGTCATACAATTATTGAGCAGTACCAGTATGAGATGTAGCTCAAGTTCAAATAACTTAAAATTTCCAGTTATTCCATCTTGCTTTATTTGTGCTATTCCTTCCAGCTGTGACTAGAGATATGAAACTATTGTCAATCAGTTTTGTCCATGATTGGGAAATGACAAGGGAGTTGATGTCAGCATTTGGAATTATTTGTTTAGTAGAGAAAGGGTCATTTCCAAAATAAAGACAATGGACTGTCTCAACGGATCTGAAAAAGAATATACATTCTATTTATTTCTGATTTCCTGCAACTTGAGAACTGACTGAAAGAGTAAATTTTTACAGGTTTTGATCCATTGGAGAGGAATAACCAACCCTAATACACACTTCTGACTATATCTGCATCAGGTCAGCTTCCTGACTTGCCATTGTTTTACATTCTTCCTGGGCCACAACATACTTGTAAGTACTTTAAGCTCTCCTGAACTCTGTATTTCTGAGTTTCTCTAAATTAAAAAAGTTCTTACATGTCTTGTTGAAGTCTCAATTCCTTAACCCCTCATCTCCAGGCCTGGTAGAGTGCCTTTCCACCAGTGTGGAGGGAAATCTCACCAAGTCAATGGTCTGACAGTACATGGTCCACGTCCAAGTTGTTCAGTTTTAAAGAATATCTTTTTTTTTTTTTTTTTTTTTTTTTTTTTTTTTTTTTTGTGGGTACCGGGGGGACGACCTCAGGACCTCACGCGCCAGCAGGCGCCCGTGCCGCTGAGCGATATCACCGGCCCCTTTTTCGTATGTGGGTTCCGGGAGTCGAACTCGGGCCTTCGCACTTGCAAGGCAGGCGCTTAAGCCGCTGAGCCATCTCACCGGCCCAGTTTTAAAGAATATCTTGGGTGAAATGTTCAGCCCAGGCTGCACTGCAGCAATTCAATAAATTTGGCATTTGTGACCTTTTTCTCTTTTTCCTGCATGATGTGGAATGTAATGTCCTCTCTATGCTTTTATATATCCTCTCCAAAGCATTCACACACACACACACACACACACACACACACATTTACAAGGATAGGAGAGTATAAATCCAGATTTGGAGAAAATAATTATTTTAAAAATTTTACTGAAACATAATTGTACTAATAGGTGCACCTCTTGTACTATACTGAACATTCTCCTCTGAAACATGAAAAAGTCACATCTTTATTATATGTTTCATGTTTGAACACTGGAAACTCCATTACATGCATTTTGAAAACAAAAAGTACAACTGTAACAAACATAAATTTCAGTCTTCATTCTAAAGGCAAGGATTCTTGTTCATTTCAAATCCAGCTTTGTTGTTGTTTCTTGTTTGTTCGTTGGCTTTAAAAAAAAAAAAGTCTGGACTTAGTGAGTGCTAACAATACATGGTAAATGCTTTCTTTACATGTTAATAATTGCACTTGCCCTACAAATTATAATTATTTCCATGCTGCATATCACAGAAAACGCACTACACTGTCGGCCCTTAGAGAAGAAATTGTATGTGCAGCAATCTCAATGGCCGAGGTTACCCAAGCAGTAGTTCGCTGTACTAATAAATGTCTGGCAGATAATGGCCACCACTTTGAGGAACTCTGGTGATTGTAGAGTACAAAAATAACTTGTATTAATCTCTTGATGTCTCAATAAATTTAGCATTAAAATATTTATAAGAGGTTCTTCTTTTCCTGAATCATGTATATATCTTTTGGAGAACTCTGTATATTGCATAATATAAGTCTGAAAATGGTTGACTATTTACAAAATTGTCGGAAAAAAAGCTTTATTATGTTAAAATTAAATCCAACTGAAATGAAAACCCATATTCTTTACAAATATTTTGATAAATTATGTCATCTACTCTCCAAATGTAATTCAGACAAATGCACTAAAGAATTTAAAAAGCAAAATAATTGATTGGGTTTTATTTAAATTTGCATTTACTTTTAAATAAATTGGGAAGGATTTTTATATATATAATATTTAATCTTACCATTTAAAAACATGATGCATTTTCCCAGAGATTCAAACATATTTTTATATTTAAATATATTCAGAGTTAGTCTTTTAAATTTGATGAACTTTCTTTAATGGCCTAACATATAGCCTATTTTGATATATGTTTTCTGGACACCTCAAAAGAGCATGTATTCTGATTTGTTTGGTGGAATAGTCCATAAATTCCAGTTTAATACTATGTGCTGATGGAGGTTTTTTCCTATATCTTTGATGATTTTCTATATCATTGTTTTTTCAATAGTTAAGAAAGAGATAGAGCTTAAATTTTCTACATATGGTGATATATGTATTTGTGAAATTCTCCATTTATTTTTAGTTTTGTCAATTTTATTTTTACGTGTATTGCAGCTATGTTGATTGGTGTATACACATTAAGGTTTGCTATGACTTCTTCATAGAGTGACTCTGTCATCATTATACGATATTATTCTCAATCCTTGCTACATTTATTTGCTCTGCAGTGCACTTTATCTAATGATATTATAGCCATTCCTGTTTCCCTTTTATTATTATTTGTGTGATAAATCTATTTCTGTTGTTTTACTCTCAGTCTGCCTATATTCTTATATTTAAGGTTAGTTTCCTATAGATTGCATATAACCAAGTGTTATGATTTAATCCATTCTCTCCATTTCTGTCTGTTAAAATATGTGTTCATCTAGATCATTTGCCTTTATTGTTATTATTGATAAATAGGTACTATATTTTTTTCTTTTTTTATCTTTCTGCCTTCTTAAAATATCTTGAACAATTTCTAGAACTTTAAAATATCTATTTATCATGTTTTCTTTGTTTCTATAGCTTTACAATGGTTGTTCTAATTATTGCATTATACATAAGTAACTTCTTGTTTGTTGATATAATTTCACTATTTTAAGTAAAATATAGAAACTATATTTCTTTACATCATTTTGCTTTCCTTGCATATAATCTGAATTATTTTCTCTACATATACTTAGAGCCACATCAGATGTTGTTATAATGTAGTTCTCATTTCAATCATCAAACATAATTTTGAAAATTCAAGAGAAGATATTTTCCCATATTTCTATGTTCTTTCCTGCTTGCTTATATTCCAGTATTCTTTCTTGTATCATTTTATTTCTGTTTATAGAAGTTCCTTTTGCCATTATTTTATTGTAGGTCTGTTGGCGATAAGTTTTACTTTTTCTGAGAATATCTTTGTTGTCTTCATTCCTGAAGCATTCCTAAGAGTATACAGGAATCTTTATTATTATTTTCTTTTTGCATTTACATCTAGCAGGATTCCATGCCAAGGCTCATAATTAGGAAAAAGCGTGTTTTGAGAAAGACAAGTACATTATGGCAGAAGAAGAATGAGAGGACAGGACAGGGGTGGAACACACTAGCCAAATGCTAGGTCACACAGGTGGGGGAGTATTTTAGATTTTATTCTAATAATGATGGAAAAAAAAGGAAATTATAAAAAGTGGAATGTCATGCTTCATATATTTTTAATGATTTGCTCTGGTTTGGCAGGAGGGAAAAATGCATTTGGAGAAAGGTACTGATTACAAATGTATAGCAGGCTGATTCTGAAAGTCGTGGAATACTGATATTGTCATATACTAAAGATGGTAGAGTTAGGGATGAAGAGGATTGGATGGACAATATATCTTACAATGTATCTTCAAGACAAAGCCCAAAAAATTTACTGATGTGTTAGAAGTACCATTCAGGAGAAAGAAGAGTTGAGGCTTTTGGCCTGCACATCCAGGAAGCATTGCTTCCAAAAGTAATTTAATAAGTGATAAATCATAGCATTGTAAGTAGACATTAAGAAAAACCAGTAAGTACTCAAATTTTAAGTGTAACAACAGAGGAAAATAAAAAATATACATTTTAAAATGAGACTTGATTTGTAATAAACATCAGTCTCCAATTTGTGAACACATTAAATATTGCCCATTATGATGAATATGTTAAATATATTGGGTAAGTATATTGCAATGTACTTAAAAATCCTGTCTTTAAATCTAATTGTTATGTTTTTATATATGCCAACTCTTGTTTTCAGTGAATTGATGTGTATTGAAAGATGCAATAGTTTTTATATTGTAAAGTGTCAGTTGGCATTTCTCTTTAAAAAGTCATCTTTATTGCCGGTGAGATGGCTCAGCAGCGTAAGTGCCTGCCTTGCAAGCGCGAGGGCCCGAGTTCGAACCCCGGAACCCACATACAAAAAAGGGGCCGGTGATATCACTCAGCAGCACGGGTGCCTGTTGGCGCACGAGGTCCTGAGGTCAATCCCCCGGTACCCACAAAAAAAAAAAAAAGTCATCTTTAGTACGTATAGACCACTAGTTACAGATGCTTACCTAAATGGATATGTCCATATAAATGTAGATATTTATATATAAATACTGGAGTATCTGTAGGTTATTGTATGAATGGGCTCAAGATATAGAACTAAGAAGATCTTTTTTTTTGTTTTGGAATATCTTGTAAGTGTTGCTTAGCCTCCTTATATTCATGAAATATGCTCTACAGTCCTCATTTTTATCAGCTATTGATAATGCAACATGTCTTTTCTCAAAATTACTCTACAATATGAAGGCACAGATGAGCTTGAGCAAGCTGAGAACATGAGAATTTTTAAAGGAAACCAACTGGATTTCATTGATAGTAAGACAATCATGATATTGAAAAGTAGCATTTTAAAAGTTAACGGCTTTTAAGGGGAAGAATGAAGAAACAGAATTAATCTATACTAAGAGCTGCCTATTTTTCATTGTCATGGGATGGTTTAAACAAGTGCCTTTTAATTTGCTTCCCTTAAGTAATTAACTTACAACTGGCGTGAACTTCTCAGACTATGTTAAATAACTACAAAGAGCTATTATTTATATTTTTATAAATGAACTGATTTTGAACTCTAAAATATGAAAGCATCGTAACTGAGCCATTTATTGAAAATATGCCATAGAAATATTATGATTCTTTATTCAAATGATGAGAAAATATTAGCGGAGGAGTATTTCTCTGTCCTTGGTTTCTGTCACTCCTGTTTCAATTATATCAGAAATTTTTTATATTGCTTCACAGATTGCTGAGAGCATATTCACTTCTTCAGGCTTTTTTCTGTCTTTTTCTTCAGAGTTGATCATTTTTAAAAGCTTTGGTATCAGTAAGTCTTTCCTCTTTTATTTTAATTGTTAAAATTATTAAGCTCATCCAGAGGGTTTTTAATGTCTTTTTTTTTCTTTTTTGTCTAAAAATTTCTTAGTCATTCCCTTTCTGTTTTCATCCTGACATGTTCTAGGTTTCATTCATTAAAAGCTTGTTTTCCCTTAACTTATTGAGAACTTCATAACATAGTTGCTTCCTCATCTAATAATTATAACATTATCTTATGCCCTCTGTTGAATGTCTTTGGCCTTGAGAATGAGTCATTTTCCTGTTCCTCATGTCTTGTGTAATTTTATTTTAGATTATGTTCTGGACATTATGATTATTGGATTGTGCATATCTGGATTCTTTTCTCCGAAACAGAAATGATTTTTAATATATTCAGCTAACGAAATGAGCTAAAACTACAGTATCTTGCCTTACCTAGAATTGGCAAATCAAATATCAGTTGAATTATTTCAGCGGTTTTATGTCACTCTGAATTTGCTTTGCTTTTTCATGGCATAGGAAATAGTCAGATATTTGACTAGAGTTCACATACAATGTGGGGCGCTGCTTTTCTACTTCACTTCTTCAAGATATTCCCAAACCTTCACTTTCTGGTAGTTGCGCTGACCTTGTCCCACTCCTCTGGTTCTTTTTTTTTTTTTTTTTTTTTTGTGGGTACCGGGGGGTCGACCTCAGGACCTCGCGCGCCAGCAGGCGCCTGTGCCGCTGAGCGATATCACCGGCCCCTTTTTCGTATGTGGGTTCCGGGAGTCGAACTCAGGCCCTCGCGCTTGCCGGGCAGGCGCTTAAGCCGCTGAGCCATCTCACCAGCCCCCTCCTCTGGTTCTTATATTATAAAAACGACAGGTTTGTATAAGAGATCGAGCTTCTCTGGCTACACTGCTCTCTGACTAACACCTTCCCTCACTGCAAAGCTGTGAGAATGGGAAACTTACTCCAAGCTACAGTGTTCTTTCAAGTGTCCATTATCACCAAAACCAAGCTTTTTGCTCATTCTTTAGAGCTATCAGACACTCCTTTATGCTGTTCAGAGTTTATAGTTGTCATCTGCAGTGTCTTAAGCACTAATGCCACCATACTGCAAAAAGGAACATATTTCTATTATAATCGAATCACATGAATTCCAGAATAGTAAGTATATTTCTTCAGAGGCAGAACTGAAATAAAAAACTTGCTCAGAAAATACCTTCAAATCTAGTACTTAGCCTCATAATTTTAGTTTTAAAACTCAACAGACATCAATTAACTTTCCTAGCCATCAAGGATAGTGAGATGGCTTTCCCAGAACAATGGATTACATCAGTTTTAAACAGTGCAATGTTAATTTCACTTAGTCATACATGAAAAGTAATTGCCTGATATTTAAAAAGATATCAGGTAAAATATATATAAAACATTTCTGCTGCATATGTGGATATATTATGTATATAGAATACAATGTTAGTTATGGAAATATAATGAATGGGAAAAAACCACAACTAAAATAGAATATATTTTTTCAGACAAATGTATTAATAATAATAAAGAAGGGATCACAAGAACCATAAGGATTTGCTTTTAGGAAAAGTTAAATAAATATGATAAATACATACAATATTCACAATTATATAATCTTTTAGAGAAAAATCAAGATTTAAAGGAAAAAGTCTGAAATTTGTATGAACAATGATTTTTACCTCATTTAATAATAGTCAAGTGGATATAGCTTATAGTCAGATGAACTGGAAACCTCATGTAAAAGCCTTTTCCCTATGGATGTTAAAACTCACTAAGATGAGAAAACCACAATAATTTTGTCAACCTGAGCTTAGAAGCAAGCAAAATTTTAGACAAAAGTAAACAGAAGAAGAAACAAAATTTTGGGTGATATGATAAAAAGAGTACTGACCCAGAAATAGACATATTTATTTTACACGTTTGCCTAAATATTTTCAAAGTTTCTTTCCAAGCACATTTCTCTATCTGAAAAATTAGCATGTTAGACCACACAAACAAAAAGAAGGGGGAAAACTATTATTTACTGAATAGCATGTCATTTTTCTCCTGTTGTGCATACTTTAAAAAAATAGATTTAGATATTTCTGTTGTACTATAATAACAAAAGCTTTAAGAAAGATAATTTCCCCTATGTTATACAAGAAAATATTAACAAATCTTGCTGATTTGTTCAAGATTTCCAAGTAGTAAGGAAATGAATCCATGAGGATTCCACAAATCCTGATCCCAGCTTCCTGACTTCATCATGCAACCTAGATTTGTTTGTACACCTCTATCCGAGGTACAGCCAGTCAGAATAAAATCACATATATTAAGAAAGAAAGCTAAAAGGAAAGCTCTGATTTCAAGCAAAGAAGATTTATATGGTCCCTGAGGGATTAAAATCACCACAATTTAATTTGATCCACAACCTCATGTATTTCTAATTCATTAAAATATTAAATAAGTCAGGATTTAACATTGGCATCCTTCCCAAATGCATATATTACCATTTGTCATTAGTCTATCTTTTCTTTCTTAGTCAATTGCCTTAAAAAAAAAAAAAAAACTGAATAGGGTTAATTTGCAAGCTAACTTTTATAAAATCCTATAACACATGTAAATTAAAAAAACAAATGTTTCATATAGTTCTTTCATCAGTTCATTTTGTAGCCTTTCCTGTAATATAATTTATGCTTCATATATTCATCCTCCCCTTTGTTCATAATAGTGTTATTTTCTCTGCTTTCCCCTACGCATCCTCTCATTCTTTGCTGCACTGTGTTAAGTTAAATTGGAGAGTAAATTCTTAATTTGTCAGTTCTTGGACTTAGAGTTCTGTTAAAGCTATCTTTTAAAAATAAATTTCTAAAAATTTTCTTCCATCCTAGTAGAAGCTGCTTTGCAATTGACTTAAAAAAATGTAATCAACGGTATTGGTAAGCCTTCTGATTGCAGGATTTTGGGACACGAGAGATATTTAAAAATACATGAGATATAAAGTTGATCATTTTTCTATTAGCCCACAAGTCTTACAATAGTACATTTGCTTTTTGTTATTGTAAACAAAAAAGTAGATGTCTTTAATGTGGTCTCCTTTCCTACCTATTTGTTCAATTAAATGATTGTGAACAGGAGAGTGAAAATGTTTTTCTGTTACAGAGGACTGATCAGTGTCCTGACACTCTCTTGATGCCCAAATTTGAAGACATTTCTGTTTTATCAGGATCATACTCAGAATTTGGTTATTTCCCCTACTATCTGTATTGTACTCTAGGGCCTACTTTCCATTAACTCTTATCTTTATTTTCTGTCTTTCAGTTTTATATCCTGGATCCTCCACACCAGAGCTTCAGATTGATGATTCTACTGTATTTACTTTCTTTCTATCATTGGGTTCACCAGTAATTGAAAAATTCCTTACATAAGTAGAATTCAATAGCTATGCACAAACACTCACAAGGAATAGATGCGGGAGGCTTGTGTGATGTAACAGGTGGGGGCTGTATTGAGGGCAACAATTCAGGCTCCAAATGCCTAGAATAAGGAATTAGAACAAAAACCTCTCCCCAGAGAAGTATATGAAGATATAATCAAAGGAAGAGGGAAAATGAGAAAGAAGAAATAGGAAAAGAATAGGTAGAAAGAGGGATTCATATTGAGCTTTTCATTTTTACATCAGTTTGTGAAGTGACCTGGTAATAATAGAGAGAGATTGAACATCTGACTTGTAAGAAATAACAGGTAGATATTTGTATTAATCAGTGTTCTCCAGAGGAACAAAACCAATAGAATGTACATAAGTTACAAGGCAGGATTTATTAGACTGGCGTACACTGCCAGAGAATGGCTGGTCTCATTAATGAGTGGCTGCAGGCTAGAGAGGCCAGGCAACCAGGAGCTGCTGAATCTAAAACCTAAAAGGCTCAGATCATGAGGACCAGTGACACAGCCCAAGCCCGAAGGCGAAGACCTGGCAGCCTCCTGGTCAGTCACTGCTGTGAACTCCGTGGCGTTCAAAATGTGAATTATTAGTCTCGGCAAAAAACACTCAAGCAGAATCCAGCATGCAGGAAGAGATAATTCCTCCTTCTTCAGCTTTCTCTTCTACCTGGGCCCCAGCCTACTGGAGGACGTTCCGGGCAAGGCTCCCACCACCCCGCACGCGAGTCATCTCCGGAAACGCTCTCACTGTGCTGTACTGATTTCCAAGCATCCTTACTCCTGTCAAAATTAACAACCAAAATTAATCATCACACACTTTATTTCTCTTGAGTGACCACAGTTTTCCAAGGTGGCTGTAGTCACTCTTTTTTGTTTTTTTTTTTTGTTTTTGTTTTTTTTTTCTTTTGGAATCAGGAATCTAACTCAGGACCTTGTGCTTGCCAAGCAGGCACCCTGCCGCTGAGCTATATCCCTAGCCCCTGACTTTTGTTTTGAGGAGCCCCAATTCTAAGGATTAGAGGCCTTGCTGTTATTTGAAGAAAAGAATAAAATACTCATTTTCAAGTTAAAGCATTTAAATATATGAATCTGAAAATTGTGTTCTGTGTATCCTCATATCCTTTATTAGGAGGGATGATTGTAAACGAATATCTTTTCTCTCTTTCAAATATTTCTAAGCCATATGGAATTTCCATATTTTAACCATAATTTTCCGAATGGAGAAAATCAATTGCAAAAGTCTATCTGATATAAAAATATTTAAAATAGTGTGTAAGGCTAAATCAAATCCACCCATTAATGATAAAACACCAGAACATATATATGTATGTGCACATGTACAATTATATATATAATTAGTTTATTTGGAGGTAGAAATCTTACTCCAAGGGAAGATCTATTTCTGATGTAAAATTTTACTTTTAAAATAGAGTATATAAGAATTGTTTTATTAAAATGATCTTTATCTACTTGGAGAGCTTAGAAATTTAAAACAGTTAACTTCAAACAAAATTTTAAAACAAGTAACATTGACCTGGTTTAACAATGCTTGGTAGGTGGTCTGAAATTGTTATTTAACACATAAAGCTTTTTTCTTATAACTTTTAAATAGCAAAAACATAAAGTTACCTTTAATTTAAGGTGTTTTTCCACTCTATTTTGACAAATAACAGGACAGACAGATGAAAAATGATTAAGTTTTTCATTTCAAAATGTGATTTCTCTGTTATTTACTGTCAAAATAAAAAATCAGTGAATCAAAGTTTTTAATCTTTCTTCTTTCTCAATCTCAAGAAAACTTTTCGTCTGGAAACTGATTTTTGTAAATACTTTTTCCCCCTAATGACAGGTAAGTCCTTTTAAATGAGTCATTGCTAATTAGTTCAGAGCAACATTCCAAAAGAATATTTTATTTTTGGAACGTCGTTTTATTGATTTTCTGCTCCAGTAGCGTGACTAATGCACATCACGGTTAGAGCTTTGCAAAATGTTTGCAGCAAAACCCCAAACCAGGTGATAATCACCTGGTATTTACCCGGTTTCTTCACTTCGTTATCAACCAAATCATCAGGCTCAAATCCTGAAAAGGTTCTTGGCTTTTACAACCATCCCCAATAATAGGAAGCATTCCTCTGTGTCAAGATCATTTCTGTTGAAAATTCCCCAATTTAATCGCAAAATGAAATGAGATTCTATGGTGTTGGCTCTTCTTTGCTTTTTATTTTTGGTTCAGTGATGCCTGAAAGTCAAAACGAAACTGAAGTACTGGCCCTTGGGAACCAAAATGAGTAATTTAAATGAATACCAATGAATGCAGCTTGCTGAATTTTATCAGCAAATTCTTCGCCAGAACCACAAAGTCCCCAGTACCTAAGAAGGATGACAACTGGCTCTTCCTTTAAAAATCATGGCCACAGGATTCTTTATACCAGTGAACATTTCAAGCATCTCATTAGTAGCCATATTTCTAAATAGTTTGGTCAGAAATATTCATTTTCTAGGAGTACTGTTGACTTTGCCACACAGAAAAACAATGTTCACATTTACTCAGAAGATTATCTTGTGCTGTTTTCCGTATTTATTTTCACTCAGTAAGAAAACTAGATGGATTTTTTTTAATGCATGTACTTTTTACAATGTATTTAGTACAAAAGAAAATGTATAATAAAGAAAACACAAAAATAGACCATATTAAAATATAATGAATCTGATTAAATGAAATGTAAAACTATGGATTTTTCTTGGTGAGAAAAAAATAGAAAGCAAGATTGATCATGGAACTTACTGAAAAACTAAAACTGTTTACTCTCTAGAAAAAATGTCTTACAAACAAAAACCTATACCCTTTCCATGGATTAATATATTTTAAGTTAATTATGATTGATTATAGAGAAGAACATTTGTACTGAAATTGAGATAGTTTATAGTATCCATTTTGTAAATAATTTTGTGTTCAAATTCAATATTCACTTCCCTAACACTAAATTTTTTTTCAAGTTAAATAAAATTTTGAATTCTGAATGTACTTCCTCATTTGGTGATATAAAACAGCAGAAATTAATCTATGATATATACAGAAGTGATGTTTACAATTCAAAAATTTTATACCCAACTGAATTATCTTGCAACAATAAACACTTCAGATATACATGGTAAATTCATAAAAATTTAAATAATTATCTATCATTAATTAAAAAATTACATACTGTAAGCTACAGGTTTCTAGTTATTCTCAGTAATAACAACTGATTCACTCAGTAAATTTTTCTTTAGTAAATAAATACTGAAGTAGTCTATTTGTTACAAAGTTTGGTCAAAGTAAATTTATAAGTGTTTATATTTTAAAATAGATTAGCTGCATGAACAATTAGCACACACACATAAAAATAAATAGTTGTAAATAACCATCATTTCTTATTAATGGAATATTTGTACTTGTTGATATAGCACATTATCTCAAAACTTGTTTGGATTAAATTTATCAATTTGTTTTTTTTCTGGCATATTGATTATCATATAATACCTTTTTTTAAAATCATAGAATCCATTTGAAAACCCAATATTGCATATGTATGAAACTTTCCTTCCCTGTGCTCAAGCAAGGGTGTTTTATTCTCTTTTTTTTTTTTTTTTTTTGTGGGTACCAGGGGTTGACCTCAGGACCTTGCACGCCAGCAGGCACCTGTGCCGCTGAGCAATATCACCGGCCCTTTTTTCGTATGTGAGTACCAGGAGTCGAACTCAGGACCTCTTACTTGCCAGGCAGGTACTTACAACTCTGAGCCATCTCACCGGCCCAAGAATGTTTTATTCTGTAGAGACAAAAATTGAGTCAGTTACTAGAGAGGTAGTTTTATGAGTTTTTGAAAATATGAGACATCATGACTTAAAAGTTGCCCAAATATCTCTCTTAAATATCCAAAACAAAAACTTCTTTTATGGTATGATGCTATTAATATATATATAATCTAATATTGAACCTATGGATTACCTGAGCTGGTAGATTATACAACATTAATTGATAATACTGTTTACTTCAATAATTTAAAATATACTGATGTGGCCATGTGAGTTATCTGTGACACCCTGAGCACCATAGTACATAGTTTTATAACCAAAGTTTTAGACAAATAAATATAGGTACTAAAAATTGCAAAAATTCACATTATAAACAAGAGATTAAACTTCATATTAAGTGGAGCTCATGTTTCATGGGATTTAAATAGATTTGTTCTAAAGCATAGAAGTAAATTGAGGTTTTCTTGGCAGAAAAATTGAGAAATGGGTTTGATCTTATGAATTTAAAAAGAATATTAGATATCATTTATGAGATGGTTATTATTTTTTAAGAACTTCATGGCTTCAACTTTGCAAATACCAGTATTCCAGCATATGCAGAAAAATCTTGAAGAACTAATGCACCAATGCATTAAAAAATATATTTCCCTCTGGCTTCTTTTGTGTTTTCATATTTTCAAAATTTTAACAATCTGCATTTGTGTTTGTAATTAAAGAACATAAATTTATATTAATATAGAATTGGGGAAATATCAGAAATTAAAGCATTTGGCTAATAGTACTAAGAGATATTCTCTGGAAGACAATAAAGATTACAAACAGATTGGGAATAAATAACTCAAATGTACATCAGTGTATATAAACTCCAGTATGTGAGCTCAGAAAATGTAAAAACTATTTGTGAGGCTCTAATGGGAAAGTACATAGTGTTGTAAATAAGATAAGATAGGACAAGGAATTTTGCAGGTCCTGGGACATCTGGAGACCCCCGAAAATTTACACTGGACCTTCAAGGACTTTGCCCACTGAGGTGCAAGACAGCCAGAGAAATTTGACCACACATGTGTATTAAAATCTTCCTGCTAGTGCCCCTTCCCTTCTTTCCACCCCTATAAAGATAGAAAAAGGGGCACACTTCTCTTTGCTCCATACAGAAGGTCTTTATGCCTCTGCCTGCCTGCACCCAGGCACAATAAATTCCATGCCATGTTGCCTTTACACAAGCCTGGTGGTCTCTGCTGGTCCCCCCACCCCTTGCCCCATGCGTTACATGTGGAGCTGAAACCTGCGGAGGGAGGCAAGCTCTGTCTGGAGGTTTAAACTGTCTTGAGCCTCCACCCCAGATGAGGCCACCCAGCAACATCCTTAGACCACACTCTCTACAGCTTCTGCAGGTTCTGCCATTCCAGATCAAACTGGGCATTTCCGATTGGGTAAGCCCCCAGTCTCTCTCTCCCTCTTTCTTCTTCCCCCTAAGCCCGCTTCCAAGACCATCTCAAGCCAGACAGTTCCACAGTTCCTGCCATGCTGACTGCTTCGGATCAAGTAAGCTCTCGCTCCTTTTCCAAGCTTCGAACACTCTCTGCGCCTTTAAGACCCCCTCCCCTGCCACTGTGGCAGGCAGCCCAGGCCACCATTGGCACCATTTATAATTCACTTTGTGATGTTTCTTTAAAGAGATGTTTTACTCTTGTGAATAAGGTCTTGTATTCCTGTTTTATATATGTTACATTTAGACTCACTTGAACTGTTTGGCTTATGACTGCTGTGGATTTTAACTTTATTTTAGCACTAAAAAATAAATATATTTTATATTTTATATATGCCTATATATTTTATATATTATATATGCCTATATATTATATATATATGTGTGTGTGTGTGTGTGTGTGTGTGTGTGTGTATTAATAAACCATGGGACTCCTTCCACCGGTTAAATGGTGCTAGGTCAGTGGCCATTCTTAAGACTTGGAGGACAGATTTCACTGAGACAAACTGGCCCAATCCTCCTCTACACTCGAGAGGAAATGTCGAGCCTCTTCTGCCTCAGTTTCCTTTCCAGTCTGACCTTCTGCTGGAGAGGAGATAATCTTAGCTCTTGAGATTCCCCACTCTCACCTTTCCAGGCTGAGAGTGACAACTCACGGGCAAGTGAGAAGAAAAGACTTCCTTTCTCTGATCTTATTTCTGATATTTCCCTGCCACTTTGTACTTTCCCTTTGTTTGGAGGCATGTAAGATTAGAGAAAAAAAATACTTTGCTTATAAGTTGTGAACTTCAAACATTTACTGTAAACTTATAAAATGCTGGGTAATGATTTTGCCAATGATTCCTCCCTGACTTTTCCCTTATATGACTCCCTCCCAACACCAGCATTTGCCTTGAGATGCACCCCCAGGGGCCCTGCCAGGAGCTGCTGTGTGCCAGCTGCCGAGCCTGTGCCCGGTCCAAGGCCAAAGGTCCCAGACTGTGCGACCCCAGTGCCAAACACCCACACCTGGCATGCCCAGCCTGCCCTCCCCAGAGCCTGCTTGCCGCTCTCATAGCCCTGGCAACATGACACAGCAGACACACACAACACATAAAATTCAAATCCAACAGCGGGGCCACAGCAGCTGCACACACAGCCCGTGGTCTACACTAGCGTGGGAGCCCAACCTGGGCAAGAAAACACAAGCCTCCATGACACGCCCCTTTACCCATCTCACGCTACAGGACCCCTGAACACAGCAGGCCACACCCCTAGCCATGCCTGCCACAGCATACCAGCCCGTGGCACCCCCCAGAGGGACGGCACCATGCTGCCCCTCCCCTCCCTGCTGCCACCACACAGTGGCTACCTGCCTCCACTAGTGAACTGACCCACACCCAGCCTGAGCGCACCCAGAGCCACCTGCTGAAGGCCCGCCCAGCTGCAGGGCTCAGGCTACCTGCTGCTCCTCCAACCTTCAGTCTTACGCTTTCCCGACTCTAAAGCTTACAACAACTGTTTGTCTTTAACAGGGGACAACAGCTATCCAAAACAACTTACACTTGTGCTTTACATCTGCTAGCTAACACTGATATAAGGAATCTTCTCTTGTCTGCTGGGTGTTCAACAACTAAAATTTAGAGGCTGAAACCAGACATAACGGGGCTAAGAGGACAGCCAATATTGTGGCCCTGGCCCTCCAAGGTCAGCAGAGACCCAGGATATAAAAGAACCTTTCCTACAGGACCCTACAACTCTGGTTAGTTATTCAATTTCCTAAGCAGGGAGATTAATAAACCCGAGAAAACAAATGTTCAGTGTGGCTAAGGAGAATCACCAAGCAACCCATCCTGGCAACTGACACTGACAGAAGTGCTGAAAGGTTCTATACATGGTACAAAGAGTAATGTGTAAAGAGGCTTACCTGACCTTGATGGACAGTGAGAGGTCAATTTTAATTAACACCAGTCTCATTTTAACTTGGTTTTAAACACCCAGCAGAAAAGCATAACAAAAAATACAGATAAACTTTTTTCATCTCTCTATACACCCTCCAAAATAGCAGCTCTTCACCATAAAAGACACAATGACTGTTCTCTCCCTCTCTTAAATTAAAAAAAGAAATATATATATATATATATATATATATACATATATATATATACATATATATATATATATATATATATTAATAAGACAAGCTGTACTCCAAAATCAGACAACATTAGACATTCTAACAAGGACATGCACAAAAAAATACTTGTGCCATCATAAAAGCTGAATGCTGTGAATGCATTTCTGATCCTTCTGTCTCTATGGCTATTCAAGATATTAGACGACAGGTTAGGGCCATATTGGACTCTAAAATTCCCTAGATCTTCTCCTTATCCTCTTTATAGAAGGCTGTTCCTGGGTCTTCCTGGTAAAATTTTTGTTGGTTATATTCATAATAGTCTTATTAATTTTATTGTTTGGCCCATACTTACTTGTTTCTTTGGCCTTGTCTACATCACAACTGTGGCCAAAGACACATCAGTTAAAGGCCAGGCCTCAAGATCAATAAAAAACCAGGCCTACATACTCTCCAAAGGATGCGCTAAATGGTAATATTGGATTTAATAAAGTCTAGATAAACACCAGTCATCTCAATAGACAACCAAGACCCCTGTCATCACCTACTTAAAAAGTTCTTTGATCTTTCCACGCCTGACTCTCTACATGACTTACTTCCCATTAATCAATATTACCTAAACAATTCACAGGACCCCTTTGTTCAGTTCAGCCTTTTTCTTCTTTCCTTCTCTGGCCTCACCCAAAACCCCCATTGCCTCCCCAAGATCTAAACCTAGGGTCTGGGATACCTCCTCCCCTTCCCTGGCTCTCAGTCCAGCACCTTTCCCCAACCTACTAAAGCCAGGTCGGCCCTTTCTCTCCCAGAGTTAATACCCTGTCCCCAATCTGGATTAGAGGGGACTGGAGCCAATTATCTCTCACCTGACCTCTCCTTTTCATGGAAGTGACAAGTAATCTCCCCCACATCCGTCAGGCTGACCAAAATTCCAAAAATACCCAAATACCTTTTCTTTACTCTCCTCCTGGTATACAACTAAAAAGGCCATTTTATTATACATTTTCCTGTAGATCTTACTCTCAAATTTTACTAAAATTCCAGTCCAATTGTCCTTTACTTCAGGGATGAAATACTTTTTCCCATGCTTGTGTTTACCACAGCCATAATTAAACTCTTTTCCCCTTATCTATGACTTTTGGACCTGTTTACATGGCTGGCAGTTTCAGTCAGTAAGAAAAAACCTTAATGTTAATTCATTGCTTGATAAACCACTCCAATTCTACCCTAGCCAACGATTGCTGGCTCTGTATTTCCATGTCAGCAGCAACCTACACAGCCATTCTAGTCCCTGCCCTGATCTGGAGTTCCACGGCTTCTCAGACTTTTCTCTCAGTTTTTACAGGATTGTGTGCAAGCAATTACCACCACACAGATGCTGGTGCTGACTTATCTTGAATACAGCCCCGTGCCTCAAGATTTCTCTCACTAGGTTGCACACTCAGCACATTTGTCACGCCTGAAGCAGCCATGAGACCGACTCCCATTTCCCTTTTTCTTTTTCTTTTTCTCCTTCTTCTTGGTTATAACAACAAAAGATGGGAATGTAAGGCTCCAATTGCTGACTATCCCGGCACCCAGCCTACTTGCCAGCAGAAACACTACTCTCAGCAGGGAGCTCAGCTCAGCACCGAAACTGTCATGGGCAAGCACAGGATGTCATAAAGAATATAAGATAGGACAAGGAATTTTGCATGTCCTGGGACATCTGGAGATACCTGAAAATTTACACAGGACCTTCAAGGACTTTGCCTATTGAGGTGCAAGATGGCCAGAAAACTTTGACCACAGATGTGTATTAAAATCTTCCCATCTAATGTCCCTTGCCCTCTTTCCATCTCTGTAAAAGGGGCACACTTCTTTTCCCTACAGAAGGACTTTTCTCCTCTATCTGCCAGCACCCAGGCACAATAAATTGCATGCCATGTCACCCTTATGCAAATCTGGTGGTCTCTGCTGCCTCCCCCACCCCGTGCATTACACTTTTGTGTAATGTCTCTGCTATATTTTTGATTCTTTGTGGAAATTACCTTTGTATACATTCCACATTTTTTTTTTTTACTGTTTGAAAAATACTTTTGAAGGTAAAAAGATTAAAATGCACAGGAAATTTTTGTATTGGGCCAAAACAGTCTGTAGACATGAAATGTCTTTATGATATCTTACATACAATAATAATTTAAAGAATATACCTTTTATCATTGCTGGTAAACTAACAAGACACAAAAATTGAGTAATTTGCCAGAAAATACTTTTATGGTGTCTCTAAATTCAAAGACTTCATGACTTAAAATTTGCCCAAATATTTCTCCTTAGAACAATAAAAACTTTATTTGTGGTCTCTTTGTGGTCCTCATTACAATATCATGTTTCTCATCTGCAGATGCCATTAAGATATTCATGAACTTTTTATTATGGGACAATTATTTCCATCAAACTACTTTTTAAAAATGTTTGTCTGGTTTAACATGTAAATACTTAAGCTAATGGGAAAAGGGAATTGAACAAATTCAGAAGGGTGCAATATTATAGGCCTTAAGATTGCAACTTAGTGAAAAGAATTTTGACATGCAAATAGAATCAAATTTCTTCTTTTTTTTTTTTTTGTTACTCTTGCCTTAATTTCTTGTTACTGTTTTCCTATATTTAGTATTATAATGTAAGTAATGTTTGCCATGCAATTTGCTTTCATTTTAGCTTTGACTTCTTTTCCCAACTGGGTTGCTAATTTCATTTCTATGTGTGGATTGTTTTACCACCAATCAGCACTAGATGACATGAATGAAGGTTTCTTAAAACTGCTTTCAGTTCTTTCGAGCCACATGAATACATTAGCTGCCAATTAGTCTGAATTCCACTCTCATCTTCCAGTCCCTTATCTTATCTTCCCTACATGGAAAAATGAATTACTTGCTGGATGTCAAAATCTAAGAGAAAAGAAATAAAGCAACAATGATAAAAATATCTAAATCACATGAAATAATTTTTACTAATTTAATATTTCTTAGATATATATATATTTTGTTCAACAATGGTTTTTGACCCTTGGATAGTTGATGCTACAACGTTAGTTGATGCTAAATAAAAGAATTTAAAAACAATATCATCACACACTTGAAACTGGTAATTTATAGTTTTTAGGTATATTGATATTTGATTATGTGGAATATAATACTAATATTAATAACTTTCAATAATAACATTTTACTTGCTTTAAATATGCTTTTACATATATTTTTATATCAAGACTGAAACACAGTTCTTCATCTTCAGTGGAAAATAGCTTTAGAAAATTTAAACATTTTAGGAGGAATCTATGACTTAAAGGATATCCACAAGGTAGCAAATAGCACACCAAGCAGAATTAGGACCAAAATATTAGGCATTGTTATGGCTTGTGTCTAGATGTCCCCAAAAGCCTCATGCGGTCATAGGTGGGGCTTTTCAGAGGTGGCTGGGTCTAGGGTGTGTGATGACGTGATCAAGGTTGGGATGGTAGGATCAAGGGTGTGAGTGCCACCTGCCCCAATGTTGGGTAGTCTGGACAAAATATAAGGGACAGAAAGAGGCTTCCCGCTGGTCGTTTATGGCTTGCTGCTTGCTACCTTCTGCCTCCCTGCTCTGCGATGCCCCTCTGCCACGCTACCCTGCCTTGGAGTCAGCCAACTATGAACTGAAACCTCTACACACTGTGACCTAAATAAACCTTTCCTCCTTTAACATTGGGTATTGGTTATTTTTTCTCAGCAACAAGAAAAGTAATTAAGACAGGGATTTTTGAGTATTTTAAAAACATAAATATGTACATCAAGTGTATGTTCTAGCATCTGTTTTAAACTCTACAAAAGCAAGAAATATATGCTTTTCATGAACTAGTATTAAAACATGATGTGCTTCGTGGTGCTTCAGAAAAATAGTTTGAGCAAATAAATTTCTAATTGCTGATCCAATATTTATGTTGCCACTCCACAAAACGTGCACCCAAACTGTAACACATTATACCTACTGCTTGTTTTCCCCCCACTTCTACCCTGCAGCCTCATCCAGCAAGATAGCACAGATAACTGACTGCCAGGCTTCTTCCTTTCAGCCCTGTATTAGTCACTTTTCCTTTTGCTGAAATAAAATACTCCACACCTGCAACTTAGAGGAAGAGAGGTTCATTTGGTTCACAGTTTCCAGTGAGTTCAGTCAGAGTTACCTGCCTCTGAGCTAGAAGGAACATGGTAGGACTGGTGGAGGACATATGCTCATTCCTTGGCAGCCAAGAAGCGGAGAGAGGAGGAAGGAGTTGGGGATAAGAATATATCCACCCCTAGTGACAGACCTCCTCTGACCAGGCCCCACCTCCACAGCATACTCAGCTGTGAGCTCATCAGTGGATTAATTTGCCTCCAAAACACATGAGACTTGGTGGGGGAAGGGGCCATTTTTGATCTCAGCCATGTCAACCACTCTTTCTGATTTGCTTCTGGATGTGTCAGAATCAGCAAGAGTTAGAGACATACTAGCGAATGCCCGCACAACTGTGCTGATGTCTAATGGGCAATATTTTCACGAATACTGTGAGTGAGAGGAAAGCATCCAGCCCAATTGGGCAGATGCAGAAGGATAAAGCCTTCAGCCCTTGCCTGGTGTCCAGCATAGGACTGAGCACCTCGGAGACCAAAGCCGATTCTAAATCACAGCACTGAGATTCCAGCTCTGAATTACGCCTACTGAGGGAGATGAAAAAGACCAGTCTATCTCTCTGAACCAGTTTGCTTCCCCGTATAATAAATATAAATAAAAATGATGGATGAAATCATAATCAGAAAACTGATAAAAGACTTTGATTAATATTGGTGAAAAGTGTATAACATGATATTCAATCTCAATGATATTATTTATTATTAGGGTTTTGTCTTCCTGGTTCATAATTGAGAATTGTATACAGTTTTATTTCTGTGATGTTTATTTAAACTTCACCTACCTGACATGATTTGGGATTTGGGAGAACTTTTCTATGTTTGAATGACTCAAAAATTATCCTACAGAATTAAAACTCCTGCTAATACTTTGTGGGCTTATTATCATTAAAATAATAATTATTTGATACAAATTTTCCATGTTATTATTTTAACATGTTTAGGGTTTTTTTCCTCTTTTAAAGCAATTTAACAATTCATATTTTATAGAAAAAGTCCCTACATTTTTAAACGTATTATTATAAATTAAAATGTATTTATTTGTTATTATAATGACTTCAGCTGCAATTAAAATAGAGCCTATTTTAACTACATAAATTATATATAATATAATATATATTTTGTAATCAGGTATCTGCCTAAGTTGTCTTCCTTTTTTCATTTTTTACTTTTTATTTTGCAGTACATAATGATTACATTCCATGTGGGGAGTTGGTACATGTACATAACACAGACAAAATCTTTTTTCATCCCACTCTCCTCCACACCCTCTCTCCCCCATCTTTTGCTCCCCTCCCCACTTGAAAAAGGTCTATCTCCCTATGTCTTATTATCTATCTTTTATTTTGCTCTTTACTTATATTTTGGGCTTCTCATATAAGAGAAACCATGTGATATATGTTTAGTGTGTCTGATTTATTTCACTTAACATTGTGGTCTCTAGGTGCATCCATTTTCCCACTAATGACTCAAGTTTATCCTTGTTTGTGGAGGAGTAGTACTCCACTGTGTACAAATACCACAGTTTCTTTATCCATTCATCTGTTGATACACATATAGGTCACTTCCCAGATTTAGATACTATGAGTTGAGCTGATATAAACATGAGTATGAATGTATTCTATAACATGATGTCTTAAACACATTCTGGAAGACACCTAAAAGGAGAATAATTGAGTGGAATGGAAATCATAGTTTTAGTTTTCTAAAGATTCTCCATATACTTCTGTAATGGTTATGCTGGGTTACTTTCCCACCAGTGATGTATAAGGGTTCCTTTTTCCCCACAGCCTCGCCAGCATATGTTGTTACTTGATTTCTTAATAAGAGTCATATTTTCTAGAATAAGATCGAAAGTCAGTGTTGTTTTAATTTGCATTTTTCTAATGGCCAGTGAAGCTGAACATTTTTAAAGTATTTATTGGCTATTTGTACTTCTGAGAAGTGTATGTTCATTTCGGTTGCCCATTTTTTGATTGGGCTTTTTATTTTTTTTATTTTTTCTTGTTGTTTTTTTGTGGGTACCGGGAGTCAACCTCAGGACCTCGCACACCAGCAGGCGCCCGTGCCGCTGAGCAATATCACCAGTCCTTTTCTTGTATGTGGGTTCCGGGAGTCGACCTCTGGCCCTCGCGCTTGCCAGGCAGGCGCTTACGCCGCTGAGCCATCTCACCGGCCTGGGTTTTTTATTTTGGGTTGTGTAATTTTTGAGTTTTTTATGTATTCTAGATACTAGTTCTTTGTCTGAGGAATAACTGGTAAAAAACTTTGTTCATTCCCTAGGTTGTCTCTTCACTCTGTTGTTTGTTTTCTTTGCTGTGCAAAGCTTTTTAATTTGATATGATTCCATTTGTTGATTATTCATACTATTTCTTGTGCCACTGAGGTTCTGTTCTAAAAGTTCTTGCCTATGCTTATATCTTCAAAAGTTTTACATATTTTATTATTCAGGAGATTGTTTCTGTTTTAACATTTAGATTTTTGATAATTTTTTGTTTTAGTTTAGTTCATGGTAAGATGTATGCATTTAAATTCTGCATGTGGATAGTCAGTTTTCTCAGCATCATTTATTAAAGAGGTTATCTTTCATCCAGTTTGTGTTCTTCACCTCTTTATCAAAAATCAAATAACTAAATGTGGCAAGGGTTGTTTCTGAAGCCACTATTCTGTTCCATTGATCTACATGTTTGTTTTTATGGCAGTATATATCTGCTTTTCACCCTAGCTTTTTAATAAAATTTCAAATCTAGGACTGTGATGCCTCCCACTCTTTTCTTTCCAGGATTGCTTTTGTTATCCTGGTCTCTTCTGGTTCCATATAGATTTTAGGATTGTTTTCTATAGATCTGTGAGGAATGCTGTTATATGTTGAATGGGGTTGTATTAAATCTGTATAACAGATTTGAAAGTATGGGCATTTTGACTCTGTTGGTTCTTCATATCCAGAAACAGGGAATACTTTCTCATTTCCATATGTCCTCTTCGATCTCTATTTCCAGAGAACTGTAGTTTTATGTTATAGAGGTCTCTAACTTCCTTGATTAGGTTAATACTTAGGTGTTTAATTTTTCTCGATACTATCGTGAATAGTACTGACTTCCTAATGTCTTTCTCAAAGAGTTCATTATTGGTGTACAGAAACACTATTGATATTTTGTGCACTAATTTTTTATCCTGCTACATTGCTAAATTTGGTTATTAATTCTGAGAGTCTTTAGGTAGATTTTTTTGGGGTCTTCTATGTAGAGGATCATGTCATTTGCAAATAACGATGATTTAGCTTTTCTTTCTTTCTTGTGCATATGCCAGTTATTTATTTCTCTTTCCTGATTGTTCTGGCTAATGTTTTAAGTACTGTACTGACCAGGAATGGTGATAGTGGACATCCTTGTCTTGTTCTAGATTTTATAGGGAAAGCTTTCAGCTTTTCCCCATTTCATATGATGTTTAGTGTGGGTTTGTCATAAATGGCTTTTATCAGATTGAGATAAGGTTGCTGTATTATCTATTTTCTTCAGGGTTTTATCATGGATGGATATTGGATTTTGTCAGAGACTTTCTGTATATATTGAGATGATGACGTGATTTTTGTCTTTGTTTCTATTTATGTGATGTAACACATGCATTGATTTGCATATGTTAAACCATCCCTGCATTCTTGTCATGAAGCCTACTTCTTTATTATATATCATCTTTTTGATGATTTGTTGCACTTTGCTTGCTAATATCTTGCTGAGAATTTTTGCATCGATGTTTGTTAGAGAGAAAGGTCTATTGTTATCTTTTTTGGTTAGGTCCTTGTCTGGTTTTGGCATCAGTGCACTGCTAGTTTCCAGAAATGACATTGGGAATATTGGTTTGCTTTCAATTTCTTTAAAGACTTTGAGGAATTTAAACTTTATCTTCCTTGAAGTTCTTGTAGATTTCAGTGTAATTTCTGGGATTTCTTTTGCTATTGATTTCTACTTTCATCGTGCCATGTCTGATAATGTGCACAGAATAATTTTAACATTTTTCTTGACATTTACTTAAGCATCCTTTATTGGCTGATACATGGTCTATTTCAGAGAATCTTCCATGTGCTTCTGAGAATGATGTATATTCCGTTGTTGTTGGGTGAAACACTATAGATAACTATTAAGTCCATTTGTTCAAAAGTTTGGTTCAACTCTGATATTTCTTTGTTAAATTTGTATCCAGTTGATCTATCTATTTGTTAGAGTGGACTATTGAGGCCCTCCACTATAATTTTGTTGATATTTATAAGATCTTTATATCCACTATTGTTTGTTTTTTGAAGTTGGATATGCCATTGTTTGATTCATGTATAATTATTAATCTCTTCCTATTGAATTGTCCCTTTAACTCATATGTAGTGACATTTTCTGCCTATTCAGGTCACTTTTGGTTTAAAGTCCACTCTGGAAATAGGATAGCTTCCCTTACTTGTTTTGGAGTTCCCATTGTGTGTACTGTTGTTTACCATCCTTTGATTTTTAGTCCATGAATTTCTTCTTTGGTTAAATGTGTTTCCTGTTTGCAGCATACTGTTGGGTTTTGTTTCTTGATCAATTCTACCTGCAAGTGTCCTTTGATTGGGAAGTTGAGATTGTTCATATCTACAAATAATACTGAAACGTATTGAGTTATTCCTGTTACTGTATTACTTTCCTGTTGCTGATTCCCTCTTTCCCTTCCACTTAACTGCTCCTCCTACCTGTTTTATTCATTCTATTACACCTCTCTGCATAGCTCACTTCATTGCCACTTTCTAATATATTCTTCACAATTATTTGGAATGCTGGTTTGTGGTTGTGAATGTCTTTAGGTGACCTTTAAAATGGACCTTTAAAATGTCTTATTTTTCCACCAAGTTTGAAAAATAATTTTGCAGAATAAATCAGTCTGTGTTGGAAGTTGTTTTCTTTTAGGCCTTGAAACATGTCACTCCAAGTTCTCCTGGCCTTTGTGTTGAGAAGTTTGTTGTAATTCTAATGGGTTTTCCTTTGTAAGTGATCTTTTGTTTTTTCCAACACCTTTTAAGATTCTGTTCTTAAATTTTTACGGCTGAGATTATGATATGATGTGTCATGCAGAGGCTCTTTTGTGAGGTAAGCTATTTGGGGTTCTATATACCTTGCTTATCTGTATGTTAAATCCTTTTTCCATAGTTTGAAAGCTTTCTGCTATTATTTCAGTAAACAGGCTTTTTATGCCTTTTGTGCTGCTGTCTGAGTGATTGCTATTTCCAATCAATCTTAGTTTAGTCTTCTTTGTGTCATCTAGCAGCTAGTATATCCACCTTTCATGATCTCTTGTGTGTTTTTTTAAGGTATCTATCATTACTTGGTCACCAACAATAGCCCAGTCTTGTAGTTTTGACATTCTGTCCTCACACTGGTCACTTCTGCTGCCTTGCTTTTGCTAAAATTTTTAAACTCCTGAATTTCTGTTTGGTTCCTTTTTATGTAGTCTACCTTTTTCTATGCTGATAATTCATGTTTTGTATCATTTTTTTTCAGCTCAGCTAGCTTTTATTATTGTCTTTTTCAGATTCATTTTATTAGGCCCATTATTTGTTAAGTTATATTTTGTTTGAGCTCACCAAGCATCTTATTGATCTGTTTTGTAATCTCCTCTGTTATCCTTGCAAATAAATTGGCTGTTTGTCTTTGGATTTCCTCTTCTTTGATGCCCCATGTATCAGCTTTGGGGAGTGGGGAGTTTGTAGAGCAATTTGGAGACATTTTGTTGCCTTCTCTTCTCAAGATTTTATTTTCTGTTTGTTTATTTGGTTTTGTGCTAAGGCTTGTGGATTCATTATATTGGGAAGCTTTGTTACCAGTTTGGAGACATTTTTAGTGAATGTCTGCTTTTTAGGCATGCTATCTGGGTGTGGCTAGCTATCAGCCTTTTCCCCTGTCCAAGGATCCAATCATGTCTCTTTATTCAGGAGGGGAGGCTGCAGTGTATTTGGGTCAATACCCAGTTCTCCACGAATGGGTTGAAGTATTGTTAATGACATCAAGGCAAGCCAGATATTGACATCAAAGAAAACCAATTGAGAGGGCTGGTGAGATGGCTCAGTGGCGTAGGCGCCTGCCTGGCAAGTGCGAGGGCCCGAGTTCGACTCCCGGATCCCACATACGAAAAAAGGGGCCGGTGATATGGCTCAGTGGCACGCGTGCCTGCTGGCGCATGAGGTCCTGAGGTCGACCCCCCGGTACCCACAAAAAAAAAAGAAAACCAATTGAGAGCAACAACTCTATTACTTTTGGTATTTCATAAAATCAATCACAATAATAGTTTCAAAAAGAATGCATATTGGCATACCCTAAGAACCAATAAAGTACCACTTTTATCCATAGAAAAGAGATTTATAATTAGACACTAAAACAAAATATTGACGTGCAATAAATATCAACTAAATGAAAACTGACTCAACTAACTATAGAATAGTATTCAACAACAATAGCACAGAGTAAACTATCTAAAGAGTCATAAATGTTAATAGTAATTCTGGTAAAGATAGAGGTGGTGGGGAAATGGAGAATAAGAAAAGTAAAATTTGAAGTATTAATTAATAGGAGATAAATAGGAGAGGAAGGTGAGCTTGGTGGTCCTACTGTGGAGTAAAAGTAAATTGACGGTAGTATTAGGTAACGGTAACAGAAAAAAAATGAGTAAGAGAAAAAGAAGAAACAGAGAACAAAAGAAAGGAAAAAAGAAGAATAAGGGGAAAAAATTAAAAAGAGAAGTTAAAAATAAAAAGAAGAAAGTAGAAAATGAACAAAAAGAAGAAAGGAGATAAAAACCCAACCCCCCAAAAACCAATAAAGAAGAAAGAAAAAAAAAAAAGCACAAATGATAGTAATAATTCTACTGTCTTTTTGACTAAATGGTGTCTTTCCCGGATTAGAAGTCATGGGTTCCAGCGAGTCGTGATTGTCTCCCATAGCTTTGTGCTCTCTGAGGCATCTTTCCTTTTCCAGAAACCACTCTGTCCGTACACCCCAAACTGAGGCAACCATTCCAGCTGAAGTGTGCCCTTGCTCATATTGGTAGATGGGAAAAGCAATAAGCCCTCTGGTCTTTGCTGGATTAATTTAATGCCAAAAATTTCAGATGCGAAATCCTCAGCAAACCACACTTGCTGGCCTTGATTTCTCACTGCAAAGGGCAGGGCCTGTTTCCTTCTTGACCTGATCTTAAACTTCTCCAGAGGTCTATGTCTAGCTCACGCCCTTCACAGCCGTGTCCTGTGACTGTCTCTCATCTGTCACTGTGGTAGGGTAGTCCTGGAAACACTGAAGTGACACTGTTCTGTATTTCTGCGGTTCAATCTTTAAAAACTCCTTTCCAAAATGGAGCCTGCTTAAACCCTCTCTGGCAATATAACATATTTGGCACTGGATTTCTTCTCCTATGCTGTCATGCCACAAAGGAAACACTTTACAGTATAACCCCATAGTGTCTTTGCAGTTTATAGTAGCTGTGGCTTTTCTCGGGTCTAGTGCTGCAGATCAGGTTTATACATTCTTCCTGGGTCTGCTGGCCCTCTGGGCTTACCTTCTCTCCCTGGAGATTGCCCTCTTCTATTGTCATGTTGGTCAGTTCGTTGATGCCTTTACTGATCCCTGCATAGGTAAAACAAAATGCAGAGCTAGCTTGAAGTTGGCCGGTGGACATGGCTAGGGCACAGTATCTGGGGGATGCTGTTGGGTGGAGAAGAATGCAGCTTTCAGTTCCTGACACAGCATGGCTCTCCATATGTGGTGCAGTGTGGATCCTTACCACGTCCTCTTAACTAACGTTTTAACAATCAAATATACCTTTGTTTTTAATTATCTAATTCATTAATTTTCCACTTTGTCATTAATTTTTGTCTATCATTTTTAAAATAATATTGTCTTTCAATTTATGTTGAAGACTTACCACATTAATTTTCAACCATTTTACTTAATAAAACAAATTATAAGATTATATGCATATTTTCCTTCATTTAAACTTTTAGCCACTACTCTAAGTTTTTCTAGAAAGTGTAAGACTTATTTTGAAGACAGAAATGATTAAAGTCCTTTGGTGGTTACTTTCTTGTTTATTTCATTCTGGGCAACATTGTGGTCAGAGATTGTTAGCTTTCTATATTTAGGAATGTATTGGGGGATGTGAGGGCATCTAGCTATAACATCTATACCTTTTGATTTCCAGGGTTGGTTAGGTTGATTCAGCTGGAAGATGGTGTCCCTTTCTTCCCTCACTGTCCTATCTGTTTCTTTCCTGTGTTGCATGCCTCCTGGAGGAGGAAGATGTCCCTTGATAGAGGAGCACTGTTTTTCGGTCAGTGCTATATGAGTAGCTATGCTGTCCTGCTAGAACCACAAAACAAGTTCTCAAAAATGTATGGATGTTTTCAATTTGACTAAGTACATGAATGATTTTAAATCTTTCAAATGTACAAAATAATGTATAGCCTGTATTTGTTGTCTATGAATTAGTTATATCTAGTACATTCAAAGCATTTGTTCTGCAGTTGAAATTACATATACCCATATTTATTTTTTGTCTCTTTGGCCTATTAATTCTCATAAAAATAAATTATACTTTTCACTATGATTATAATTCTAACAACTTATCTAATGTTTCTAAGACAGTGTGCCACTTATACTTTACTGACATTTTGTGTGGATTATATTATTTAGTATCTTTCTTATACATTTCATGATTATTATAACCTACACTCACTATCGCCATCTCTAAATAACTATTGTCTTTCATTTAAAGTTTTCTCAATTTCTTGGTTTCCTCCTTTACTCACAATTGCTTAGTTTAGTTCATCTTAATGCTAAGATTTTCTGTGACAGAAATCCACTGATTTCACTGTCATCTATATCACTATTAATCCAAAACAGTGTTATAAATCAGGACGGTCATCTCCTTGCCTCACATATTCTGCCTCTGCTTGTGGCCTGGTATTATTGTAGCTATCAAAAATTCTGAACACTTTTGTTATTCACTTTTTCAGACTAATCTGCATTGCATCTTCACCCACCCAATCTTCTTACTCATTTCATTTTGTTCCATTGTTCGTATTAAATATTCCAAATATTCTGTGTTTTTCTCAGTCTTAAACCTCATTCTTGGCATTCTTACTCTTAGAAGACAAATGAACCTCTACACTTTTTTATTTTTCCATTGTAGAATTAAATTATCAATATATTTGTTGCCCTTGTTCCATTTCTACTATCTCTGACAACATAATCTTCCTATTTCTCAGTTAACTCTCCATTTCTTCTTCTTTTAAAATGTTCTTTCCTGGTGATCCATTGGCAATCTCTCCCCCTGTGCTGAATAACACTATGAGTACACTCAGGTCTTTAATATAAGTTCCTCTATATCATATTATTATCTTGTATTCTATTGTTTCGTTGTGCTTTGCGTATCTTCTTACTGGTATGAAAACTATTTCTGTTGTTCTCATCTCTAGGATAAGAACAATCCCACTGTTTGTTGTAAGCAACCCATTTAATGAAATTATCTAAACTTTCATCTCATTATGTAGACCCTGGCTCATATCTGTACTTCTACACTGAAACTTCTATTGCCTTTACTCTAATACCTTTTTTCCTGGCTGATTTGAAGGTTGTTAATAAGAGTATTGATTTGCTTTTATATCTTTTTTTCTTTTGAAAGAGGAATACAAATGACTAACTAGAATGTGAAATGAAGTTTTTGAGAAAGAGTGTAAAATGGAAAAGTATGGGAGAAATATGTTATTACTTTTTACATGACTGCTCTTGTAGTTACTTTCCCATTGTTTAAAAACATACATAGATTTATGTGCATGTGTGTGTGATGATAGGAGTATGAATGTATCTATGTATCTCTATTTTGTCAATAAAGAACAGGGAGCAATATCTTTGCTTATAAATCTTTGGCTAATAATCTCTATGCCTGACCTTTGTGAATGAGAAATCATTTTTATAAGTTTTCTTTCTTAGTAACTTCCCCTTACCTACCCCCTCCACTACCAATCTGGATTTCTCATTACATTTATGAAGCCATCCCACAATTATCATAAATCAAACCATTTTCCACAACAGATTGAGAGCTTTCTGAATACAACAACAAAAACATGCTATATTCAATTTTATATTCTCAGAAAATAGAAGAGCAAATAGGAAGTGCCAATAAATATGTGTTGAATGAACCTTAACAGGTCTGTAGCCACTCTATTTCAGGTAAAGAAAAAGGATTGGAAGTGTTGTGAATTTTCAGGAGTAAAGATTCTCCCTTCAGAAATGAAGCACTTTCCTATCAATAAGACACTAACCGCATTATCTCCTTGAACAAATTACTCCTGTTCACTGCACTGCTCTACTGATCATCTCCCCTAAAATAACCTAAAGTAGGATCTCTTTAGAACACAGTTTCAACTTAGCACCTAAACAATGGAATTGCTTCTCTCTTTTAGAAAAAAAGTAAAGTAATAAAGCAAAACAAAGAAAAACTCTCCTTGCAGATCAATTTCTCCCATAGAGCTATAGAATGCCCACTGAAATTGTGTATGAATGCATAAAACCCTGCCGGAGGGTATGTGGAGTTTTTATCTTGATTCCTTTTATTGTGTTTTACAAATTGTTCAAGGCCCTGTGGGCCCAGTTTTTGAGAGAAGAGGGAGGACTTTGGAGATCTTTCCAAATGCTCATTGTAGGGTACGGGAGCCTACCAGGAGATTTCTCCAGCAAAATTTTCTTCGTATTTGACTGACTAAGGGTGAGTTATCCCTAGGCTCTGGCAATCTAGTTTATAAGGCTGCTTGTGGCAGTTGAAGTTCAAAAACAAAGCTGTGGGTGGAAAAATATCTTAAAGTTTCAAAGTCAAAAGCTATTTTCTGAAGTTGCCTAACATTTTTGTAGGAAGTAGTGAGAAACTAATGCTGAGAATATCCTGTAAATTATACAAAGGCAACTTGAAAAGCTTCAGCATGTCAGCTTTCATAAGTCCTCTTGAGGCTTATGAAATTCTGTGAAATTCTCATGTATGTTGAGTTATGCAGTGATTTGCTTTGACCCCAGAGAAAGCTGTTTTATGGTTTGGACATCTCTGCCTAAGCACCTTCCCATCTATCTGAGAGAAGGACCAGGTAAACATGCAAAGCGAAAATGAATAGAGAAAAAAAAGAACCAATCATAACAAATAAATACTCAATTCAAAAGTTAAAATGTATTTTTCTTTGTCTCTGTCTGAACACTCTAAATGTTCTGTCATAAACTTTGTTCAAGCCATTTTTTTCCTATATGGATGTGTACAGTACAGATTTAGATTATTTAAAACAAAAAGAAAGATAAGAAAGGAAAAAATGGATATGTTTTAATAAGACCTGAGAAGGGCATGTTACCTGAATAATTTTTCCCATTCTCCTGGCTTGGTCAACTCCTGAACTTGTTTCAAATTCTGCTGAATTTACCTACTTTCTGGCATATTTTATGACCACGGTAGTTCATAATTGATCATCTTACAAGTCACAATATTACCTATCATCTGAAACATTTTGATATTAGTCAAATTTGACTACTTGATAGTAGCTACACTTTTTTCCTCTTTGTTATTTTAAAGTTTTGCCTGTGATTTGCAGTGACAATTACATGTAAAGCATGCCTCACCACTCCTTCTTTCTCTTCTACCCAACTATTGTGTAAACTGATTTTTAAAAAGTCTGGATGCTTTCTCTTTGGTACAGATAGTAGATTCAAACCATGCAAATTCCTGCCCTCAGAACAAATTCCTCACAGAGTCCTACCCTGTCCTGACCCTCCCCCCGCATGGTTTCATTTTCTTGCTGCCTCAAGCTATTTTCACAACAACTTGGAAAGCTAGCTCTGAGCTTTATTATGTAAGTAGGAAATCTTTTCAGGTGTCCTAAGCCCTCAGTTTTGACATCAGAAACAAACCTTGGATTGAGGCCCTCTTCCCTGTACAGAGTCATCACGTATCTTCCCTAGTACTTTTTATGATGCAGAGAGCTGTGTATTTCCTCTGCTAATGCCTGATTGCTTAACATACCCCCTTGCCTGTTCATTACCCAGCTACAACTCAAATTTGAGGGAAGATAGTAGAAGCATTAGCTAGTCATTCATTCAATTTCTCAGTTTCTCAACTGCTAAATGGGTAATCAAAATAACCATTGGTCTTCTCTTTGAAAAGAATTCTCTAGTTGATGAAAAGAGCTAAAGGAAATAATTAACAACAACAACAACAAGCCTCACTGTGATACTTAACTCATTGCTCACACTTTGAGCATGGTATAGAAATTGTGTTTGCTAGAGTGGGCAGCGGCTCAATTTTGAAGCGTAGTAAAGCGACCTCATCTCTAAAGGTAAATGTGGGATGGCTGTGGAGGTAGAGACTGCTCATTTGCTTACAGAAAAAGCATATGGCTATCAGCAGTCATGCTCTATACTCTATTATTTTGAGAATGCCTAATATGCATTTGTGGATTTACTTGTTTAAAATCTACCTCTTTAAAAAAAAAAAAAAAACACAATTTCCCCATTTTTCTAAATTGTTGGACCTTTACCTACAACTCCTTGAGACAGACAAAGTAAGTGAACTTGACCTACAGGGCTGATGAGGAACAGAGAAGTCATGAGTTTCCCAAGATCTCGTAGGTAATTTCCTGTTTTTTGATTCTTCAGCAATATTATACACTCAATATTTGTACCTTCTGAAATTAATACGGTGAAACTCTAGTTGTCTATGAGATGGTATTTAGACTTAAAGCCTTTGGGAAGTGATTAGAATCAGATTAAATTGTGAAACTGGAGTCCTAATGATGGGATTATGCGGTTATAAAAAGAGGAAGACGGTGACTCTCACACTGTTTACTCCTGGGTACCAGGGAAAGGCCATGTGAGGACATAACAAGAAAATGTCTATCTGCAAACCAGGAAGAAAATCTTCATGGAAACTGAATCTCCTGGCACTTTGATCTGGACTTCCCAGCTTCCAGAATCCTGAGAAATAAATACATGTTGTTTAAGCCATGTAGGCTATGATTTTGTTACAGGGACCCATGTTAATACATATTTTGTTGATATAACAGAATACTGAGAACTGGGGAATTTATAAGGAAAAAGGTTTATTTTACCTCTAGTAAGATCCTCATGCAGCCTTAACTCATGGCACAAAAGGAAAAGAGAAGAGGGCATGCACAGAAGAGAAAAAAACAGAAGTGGCCTCAATTTCAACAATTCATTCTCAGAGTAACCAAGTAGGTAACAAGAAGTTACTCACTACCAGGAGAATTAACCCAGTTTTCAAAGGAAAGCTATAATTCCTTTTAATAATCTTGTCTCCTGTTAAAGGCCCCACCTCTCAATAGCACCAAAATGGAAATCAAATTTCAACATGAATTTCAGAAGGATAAAACATTTTCAAACCATAGCACAGGCCAAGCTCTTTAAGATAGGGGCGCTTTATGAGCACATATTCTTCGTAGCAATGCTAATATGAAAAAGGATTAATAAGATGTTTTGGAGTTGTGTGATAGGTAAGTGCGTGGGACAGATAAGTCATATGGGTATCCACGTTCTGTTCATGCAGTGTTCATGGTGTTCAGGTCCTACTTGCGTGAATACTCAGTACCTGGCTCAGTGCCTTCCATGAGTCTCACTAGGTCCCTATTGAACTGAATGAGGATGATACTTTGTAATAAAGAAACAAAAACACAAATGTCCAAAGTAAAACGCACACAATAATTTATGTTAGAGATATAGTTCTTCTTAAAAAGTTATAGGTATTTGTGTATGCACATACACAGATGTACTTTTTAGAAGGCTACAGCCTTGAAATAGGGTAAGGATGGGACGAAGAAGAGAGAAAATGCTCAGTGTTTCGACTGTGGCTAATACTTAAACCTCTTCCTCTTAGTTATCTATATGAATGAAATTCTCAGCAACATTAATACTAAGTTAAACCTAAAGCAAAAGCAAAGCACCCTCAACAAAAATTCACACAGGTACTCATGATCCTCGTCTCTTGATAATGTTTTATAAATAAAATTCTAAACGAGCAATGGAAGTTTATATCCTATTTATTTGTGGGATAGGAAGTTCATTTGGTTGTTAAATTTATTGCCAGTGCAATGCAATCATCCTACATTAGATAAATCTACACCAAAAGACTGACAATATTTTCTGATGATCAGTTAAACCAAATGTCTGGATAGACATTATCCTTAAATTTTCACCAACTCTACGGGAACACAAATGCAAAGTAAGACACTACTCCTTCTTGGCTATTGGACAGATTCTCAGCTATCTCTCCCTTCTTTCCACTGAGCTCATCTGGCCACTGGCCACTGCCCATGACTGGGAACCATTTTCTCCCACTCATTGTATGCACTGGAAGGGTTCGTGCTTCAGAGCAGTTGGTTAATGACAATGATAATGATTTAGAGTCCAGTGGGCGGTAAATATAAAATATTTGCTTGTTCAGTGGCTTCATGAATGTAAGAGATTGTTTCCTAACCATGTGGAGAGGATAAGGTGACTTAAGCATGCTAAAAATTACAAGCAAAAAAAGTGAGACTGAATAAAGATAAGGCAATAGGTTTTTAAATTCCTGCAATGTAAAGAGTGGATAAAAAAATTAAAAGTGGATGAATGAAAAATTTCTATCCATGAAAGAAAAGTGACGTGTATATACATATGGTAAAGTTAACACACTTGAGAATGATGAAAGGAGTAAATTACAAGGCCTCTTCTCGCATCCACATTTTCACAATAATAAAGACAGGTGCACACGGAGATTGTTGAATCTACTAGCCATCCTCACGAGACTACGATCACTTTATTTAGAATGAATCTTTATATTTTAAAAACCATAATTATGCAGAAAGCCCATGTGCTTTATTGTGCTAGCCATAGAAAAGTTATATTTGCCGAGCGCATCACATCAAGTGACATGAGTCAAGTGTGGCTCATGTAAAATGGAAATAATGAATATTGCACTTCTTCCTTGACCTCAGTTTCCATTTCTGAAATGTTGAAATATAAAGTTAGAAAAATTACATTTTATATGTTTTGATTTTGGCTTCCTTTTCTAATGAGACTAATATTCCTTAAGACAGGATTGTGAGTCCGAAGGGCCTTTCTCTGTGCCCTACACATACGCTATGCTAAATGAGCGTCTGTAGGTGACAATACTGGCATATACAACTTTCCGTCTAGGTTTATTAATACCTTCAGGAACACAAAGGTTTCAATCCTGAATTATTCAAAAGATGTGGCAACTTTAGGGAAAACTTTTGTAACAAAATAACCCAAACTCTACTCACGATGCATCCTCTAGGACCAGTGATAGCCTACGAGCAGAGATTTAAAGTAAACCACCGTTTCTGAATCCCAACATAAATACCTAGAAGAGCATCTCATTTTAAGGAACACTTTCCAGGTGTCACTGAGGACCATCCAGTGGAGATGTTCAAGAGAATCCACATTTATCTCAGCTAGGAGTTTTCAAAATCCAGGGTTTTGTTTTTTTTTCAGAAATACAGAATACTGAGAGTCCCTTCGGAGACCCTACGGAATCTCCTTCTTGACAGCTGCCAAGGTAGAATGACATGAGTAATTCACATTAAAACTAATATGAATCTCGACCTGTGTAATTAAAGGTAGTGATAGTAATAATGCTGCCCCTCCCCCAATGACTCTGATTTAATTGATTCGGGGAGGACCTCCTATTATCTTTCTAAAGTCTCTGAAGTGGTCCTAAAGTGCAGTTAGACTTGAGAATAATTTTAGTCTTTCTGAATGCTAGGTCCTCTGACAGTCAGAGCTACCTCTCAGGAATGAATTTCATTATCTAAAACCCACCAGTATATCTCTGTGGAGTCAACGCTGTTAACTAGGTAAGTGCGCAACTAATTAACGCTAACATCATAGCAAGGGGCTGCTGAAGAGTTCGGTATGCCCAAGAGAAAACAGAGCTCAGCAACCACTTTCCACCACACAAATTAAGCTCTGGGGCCTCCGTATGACTGTCGTCCTTTGTCTAACCACAATTCTCCCATTTTCCACCATCACTGAATGATCCTCGGCTCACTACCCAGAGCCTTGTTCTCCTCATGTTCAGTCAGCCGTCTTCAGAGCCTTACCTTGTGCCGCTCCAGAGTCACTATTCTACCGTTTAGTGCCAAAGGGTTTTCTTGGCCTGCGGGTGCTTCCCACCTGTTTTTAAGCTTTTACTTTGGAGTTCTGAATTCCTGAACAGGCAGGTGTCTGACAGGTTACTGAGCTCATCTAGTCTGACTTCTGAGCTTGAGTCAACCAGGAGGGAAGGTCGGCCATATGCTTACGGTTCTAGCTCTTGCTCTGTCCTTTAACTCTGCTTGGTGTACTGTAAGGCAGGCTGGTGTCAGTCACATTACACATCCAAAGTAGCTAAACTTGTCCCTTCAACTTGATCCTTCCTTCCAACTTACTCCTTTCCTATTAATAAAACTTACTAAAAAACCACCTTTTATCAAGCCTTGAAATTCCTCAAAAGTCACTGGGGACATATATACCTATATCAAAAAGTCACAATTATAGCCAAACACTCATTTCATGGAGGATCATTCTGCCCTTCCAACCAGGACTTCCATGAAATAACTGTATGTTTCCATCAAACCCTCACTTGAGAAGTTCCTTGGAAAACACATGGTTCATATTTCCTTCACAATTTTCCCTTCCTGAAACCACACTCTTTCCCTTGTGCCTGGTTGAATGTTACGCACCTTTCATAACTCTTCAGGGTCCACTTGCTCTATAGCACCTGTGATTTCAGGAGACCATAGATACGTTTTCAATCCTATAGAACTCGTTTTCTTATGATGCAAGTGACTTATAATTCTGTGTTCTGTGATCACCCAGTCTCTGCAGTGATCTTAGTAACCTGCCCGATCTGATGCTTTGTTTGCTTCTGTATATATTCAGAAGTAATTTCTGACTAAATGGGAGACTAATTGGTGAACAATCTTGATGAACGTACAGGGAAACTTATAGTTAAAGCCATAAGAAAATTGTGTGCCCTTATAGTAAGAGGTTTTCATCGATAGTTGTTCAAGACCAAATGGAAATTCTAACCAGAAAATGTTTTATTTTCCTAAACAAACAGAGCTGACCTCACGCAATTACTTCTCTTTGCTCTCTCTGTGCAGACGTGGAGCCCGATGAGAGGTCTGAGTTCAAACACATGAAAAGCGCTTTGAAATGTCACTTGTTCACAATATCTGAGAAAATGTTGCCTTCTTTGCCCCCTACCAGTGTAATCAACTATAATTTCAAATCAAATCACTGTGGATTGCTTTGTAAATTCTGTCTTCTTTTTGCTCTTTTTCTGCCTCATTACTTATCTCCTTCACCTACTGGTATTAGCTGCTCCATATACTAAGGCAATTTTCCTGGCAGCAAGAAGTAGATTCAGTTCTTTGACAGTCATATCTGAGTTTCCCAGCATGTTACAGAAAACATTTATTGTCTGGCTATTTGTTCCAGACCTTTAAACTCATTAAACTTAGTTAGAGTATAGGGAACTTACCTTTCTTTTGAGCTGGGGACACTGCTCCAAATTAGAAGATTTCCCTTCATCTCCACAGATTCAGTCCAGGGCAGAAGAGGGTACAATTTAACCACTTTCGGAGGTACTGAAGATAAATTGAAAGAAGTGCCTATCATTAAATTGCCTTATTTCTTATTGTGCAAATATGTGTGGAAACATTACCTCCCCTTCAGAAAATCCATAGCCATTTTTAAAGTTTTATTTTAGTCATGGACTAATTTGCCATTTCTCAACCCTGTGACTTTGTCCTGGATAAACTGTTTCTTTCCCTCCAAGTAAATTCTTCAGCGTGGACACATTGAAAAGGGTCGGCTGACTTAAAACACTTCATGAAATGCCCCTGACACACCATTTCCTATTCCTTTTTTTTCAGATCATAATGTCTATAACTATTATAGATATTTCTGAAATGTAGAGTTTAACATTTGGTAGTGTTCCCTCATCTTTTTCTCATTGTCACCTGCTTCACATCTAGTATTCCCATCTGAACTAGGACTCTGCTATCCAGCCATCAGTCAAAATTCTATTAAGCTATTAGCTGTCGACTCTGTGCATTTGTATGTAGTCTTGTAAATAATGTAATAAAGTAGCATTAAAATACTTTTTTATACTTCTTATTTCCCACACATAGATGGTAAGTGCATTGAAGGCGATAGCTGTTTTTAAATAGCTCCTGAATTCACTGTTTTTTCTCTACTTCCCTGCTACATCATTATCCAGACTTCATCACCCCTCAGTACGAACACCCCTACAGTCTTTGAGATGGGTTCTCTATGTCTCTCTCCTACATGCCCCTCCTGACATGGGAGGAAAATTTAGAAACACAAATTAGACATTATTCTCTTACTCAGTTGACAAAATCATTGGAAAACATGGATGAACCTTGAGAACATTATACTAACTGCATAAACCAGACATGAAAGGACAAAATTATATGATTTCACTTATATGAAATTTTCAGAACGTCACATTTACAGAGACAGAAAGTAGAATACAGGCGCTATGGTCTGAAAGTTTGCACTTTCCTTGCCAAAAGCACATATTGAAATCGTACCCCTCAAGGAGATGGTATTGAGAAGTAAGGGTTCTGCTGGGTGATAGGATCTAGGGAAGGAGCCCTTGTCAAAATAGAAAGCACGAATAATTTTCACTATCTGAAGGTGCAGCAAGACGGAGCAAGCCATCATCAAACAGTAAACCTGCCTTGATCTTGGAGAAGTGTGAGAAATAATTTTTTGTGTTTGTAAGTTCCCAGTTGATGGTATTGTATTAGAGGGTCTTCAAAAGACCAAGGTGAAGTTTCAGCATTGAGTAAAGGAGGAAATGGGCAGGTATTATTTACTACATGTGAAGTTTATGTTTGGGATGATGAAAAAGTTCTAGAAATGTAAAGTGGTGATTACTATATGACATTTGAATGTAGTTAACCCCACTGGCTTGTGCACATAGAAAGGGTTAACATGGTAAATTTCATGCCATGTATACTCTACTGAGATGTAAATAAATAAATTACTGATTAAAAACACTCAGTGGTCTTCCTATCCATTTCTCATAGCCTCCAGTCCTGGATGATCTGGTCTCTTTGCACTTTAAATCTCATCCTTGCTCTCTACACCTCGGTCTCCCTGAGTGCTTCCAGTTTCTTAAACATGCTCTGCTTCCTTCCATCAAAAAGCTTCCCACCTAGTATCCACCCTTCCTGGAACATCACACACAGAACTGCCTGCGCACCATCTGCCCCGGCCTCAAGCACAGGCTCCAGCTCAGTAATCGAGAAACCTATTTTAGGTACCCATTCCAGATCCTACCCTTCTGTGATCTATTCCTTTGGTGCAAAGTAATTCTATTTAGTAGCACTGGTTAGAGCTGTTATTATACTTTTATAAGTGTAATTCTAAGTTCTGGATATTTCCTTTCCTAGAATGTAAGTGGCAAAAAATGTCAGAGACGTCCCTGGTTTTGCTTCCCATATAGTGCCTGCTATATGGCAGGTTCTTAAAACATACATAAGTGCCAAAAGAATGAACCAAAGATTGTATCTCATGTTTTCTGGTATCATCTTTTTATAGGAACCGTAATTCTTGTATGACAACAAGCAGATCATCTTTCCTAAGTTTTACCTTAATAAATGTGAAAAGACTTTTCCCTGACCTTATTCCTTATTTAGCACAAATATGATGTAACCTGTTATTCAGAAAAGTATATATTAAAATGTATTAAGCAGTTAATATATACCTAGTAGATATGAGCTATAAAAGAGAAGGCTTATCCAAGAATGGTAGTGTGTGCCTATAACCCCAGCAGTTTAGGAGTCTGAGGCATTAAGATAACAAATTCAACCCCAGCCTGGACAATTTAGTTATAGCTAAACTCATTTCAAAATAATATCAAGACTGGAGATGTAAGTCAGTGCAAAGGCCCTGGATTCACTTCCCAGTACTGGAGAGAGAGAGAGAGAGAGAGAGAGAGAGAGAGAAAGAGAGAGAGAGAGATTAACCTACTCTTAAATTCTTTATCTTCAGTAAAGATGCTACTTGCATGGGAATATACATGGAAAGTTTGCAAATTCAAACTTATTCTTTTTTTTTTTTTTTGTGCGTACCAGGGGTTGAACTCAGGACCTCGCGCTTCCCAGGTAGGCGCTTATGCTGCTGAGCTATCTCACCGGCCCTCAAACTTTTTCTTAATTTGATAATTTTCTTATGGCACGATATCATGTAACTGTAATACTAATGCTTTGCTTCTCCTTGTCTCAGGACCACTGCACAATCATTAATGACAGAAACATAATATTTAAATTCTCTATGAAAAGCATTCAATAAATATAAACATATTTCCAGTATCACACTCTGCAGACAAGCAATTCCACTGTGGCAATCATATTTTCCACACATCTAGATTTTGGATCTTGACATCCATTCTTGTATTTCCCAGGATCAGAAAAGAAGTGGCAAGACCTTTTTTCCACGTTTCTGAAATAAAGTCATCCACAATTAAAATGGTTTACTGGAAACAGATGGACTTCCCGCAGAGATTAACCCAATTATCTTTGGTTTAAGAGCCAGAAAAAGCCATAAGATCATTATCTTACAAGACAAGAATTTTATCGTGATGCCAATCTCATTACATGAGTGAATGGAGGTGTTTAGTGATAGTTCTCCTGCATAAATATTCTTAATAGATTTAGTTTTTCAAACTCTAGGCTGTTCATTATTTTTAAATGAAAAAGCTTGACAGAGGAATGGTGCTGTGAGTCGCAGAGGCCAAAGACTCTAAGTGTCATTTCCTCCACAATGACAAGGGAACAACTCTCCGACAGCAGGAAGAGCTCCACTTTTGTATAAACTCCTACAGATGTTGAAAATGGTGTTACCTATGTTTCCCTTATACGGTTCCGATATGTTACAAAAATAAGATTTATCCAAAGACACGATGTGTTACTAGGGCACTCTTATAACTAACTGAATTAAGCTTTCAGGTGCATATAAATTTTCAGAAATAAGTTTCTCTAAGTAGATTTAGGTCTTTTCTTTTCACCTGGGATGGGGCAGGGTGGAAGACCTGATGGAGACAAATGTTAAGAATAAAAATCGAGGGTGTTTTTTGTGTCTGTCTTCATTTATTAAAAAACATGCATTTATTTAATAAATATATGTATATATCTGAAAAACCATGTATGGGGAAGGGAAAAGAGCCTGTGTTTTTAATTTAAAAGAGGGACGGCCGGGAGAGATAGCTCAGCGGCCTAAGTGCCTGCCTGGCAAGCACGAGGGCCCGAGTTCGACTCCTGGATCCCATATACGAAAAAGGGGCCGGCGATATCGCTCAGCGGCACGGGTGCCTGTTGGTGCGCGAGGTCCTGAGGTCGACTCTCCGGTACACACACACACACACGCACACACACACACACACACACAAAGAGGGACTTGGCCCACTCCATCCCCAGTCAGAGATGCAGCCTGCCAGGGACTCACACGGGAACCCAGAGGGCTCAGGTAGCACCTGCCCCACATGGCCGACCAGCCCTGTGCTGGAATCTGCAGGACCGTACGACGAAGAGCTCCGCCTCCAGTTCTGGAGTTCTCCGCAGCACAGGGCAGCAGAGTTGACAACCAACAGAGCTACCTGACTGAAGCAGAAACCAACGCCCAGGAGGAAAATCTAGCTTCGAGACGGAAGCGACACCCTTCCACAGAGGCTGGGTGGGAAACAGCACGGGAGACGGACTTGGAGCGGTGAGAGCTAAAGAGGGTCTCCTGAGATGCCCTGGGAGGCCTGGGCTCCGAACGGGGAGATCACGGGGCCTGTACTCTGTCCTAAGGGGCCAGGTTCGGTGGGAGTAGTCATCGGAGGGGGCATTCCCGAAGAAGAAGGGATTTAGCCTAGTGTTACGTTTGAGCTCTGGCACTCCTGCCGACATCCAGCAGAAATCAGCGCTCTGAATTACTATAGGAAAATATGGAGGGTGCTAACTGTCTTCACTAAAATCGAAGTCCTCTTTGTTTTGGTAAAGGGCTCTTTATGAGTGGTCCCTAGGGTTTGTCAATATCCAGGTGACATTTGATCCTATTGTCACTGAATTTACTATAATAAACAAGATGACAGAGAAGTGGTAGGCAGGTTTTTTCTCTCTATGCAAATACCTAGAGTGCCTGGGCAGTAATGAACAGTACTGTCACTTGCACCAGAACAGGCCCCGGGGTCAAAGAATTTGGAAACCCCAGCACAACTCCCTCAAAATTGGTGTAGGGGCAATGAGGGGGAGGAAATTATAAACTACGCAGCAGATAGGTCTGAAAGGGCAGCAATGGAGATAAAATTTCTATAAATACTTGGTGAATTTAAAGAAGGTAGAACTAATCAAGTAATGAAATTAATACAATGACAGGAATAAGTCAACACATATCAATTAGAACTATAAGTGTTAGTGGACTTAACTTGCCAGTCAGAAGACACAGATTATCAGAATAGATCAAGAAACAAATCCAACTGTATGCTGTATACAAGAAACACATTTAACATAAAAGGAAATTCATATACTAAAAAATCAGAGGATGAAAAACAATATTTCACAGAACAGTAACCCCAAAACAAGCAGGAGTATCTATCATATATTCAGACAAATTGGATTTCAGTGCAAAGCTGATCAAAAGAGAATAGAATCATTCAACAGGAAGAGATAATTACAGACATAACTGCATAAAGTTCAACTTCATAAAACAAACCGTAATGGACATAAAATATGAGATAAACATCAATACAATTATAGTGGATGATCTTAATACTCCACCATCACAAGGAGAGAGATCAACTATAAAAAAAAAAAATCAGGGCCTGTGAGATAGCTCAGCGGCATAAGCGCCTGCCTGGCAAGCGCGAGGTCCTGAGTTCAACTCCTGGAACCCACATATGAAAAAAGGGCAGGTGATATCGTTCAGTGGCACGGGTGCCTGCTGGTGCACGAGGTCCTGAGGTCGATGCCCAGTACCCACAAAAAAAAAAAAAAATCAACAAAGAAATAACAAAGTTGAACCAAACCTTCAAATAAATGGACTAATAATATATACAGTGTATATATATCTTATACACTTAATAGACATAATAGATATATAGACTTACTAGATATATACAGAGTGTATATACAACAGAATACACATTTTTTCTCAGCCACACATGGAATTTTTTCCAAAACACATCACGTACTTGTTAATAAAGCATATCTAAGTAAATGAAAAAGAATGAGAATTTTGCCATGCATATTATCACATCACTGTGCAATGACATTAGAAGTCAATAGCAAAGGAAAGCAGAGAAACTATGAAAACATATGGAAATCAAACAACATATTTTTGAATAATCAGTGAATCACAGGCAATTAAGTAGGAAACAAGACATTTCCTAGAATTAAATGATAATACCAATTCAACATGCATCTTGGAAGCATCATAAATATCCATCAACAGATGAATGGATAAAAGAAGTGTGATATTTATACACAATGGAGTAGTGCACTGCCATAAAGAAAGAAAAACCTTGAGGGATTTGTAGGTAAATGGATGCTACTTGAGAATATAATATTAAGTAAGTCAGACACACCAGCTCCAATACCACATGGTTTCTCTTATATGAGAAAAAATAATATATATATATATGCCTTGATTCATGAACTTGATTCTTTCCACAACTCTGGTTGCAAACCAAGTTGGATGAGAGCTGAAACAAAGTTAATGGTTAGGTTCAATGTTGACCTTACGGGTAAATTTGATACGGTTCATCCAGTTTGGTTTGTGACCAGAATCATAGGGAGAACTGAGTTCGAAATAGAATAGAGCTCTATAGAAAATAAAAAGTTCAAATAGTTCCCCAAATTATAAATTTCATTGTTATAAAAATATTTCAATATATATGCTGATTGGTTATATTTATACTACAATTATGTCTTAGTTCATTAGAAAGAAAGTTTTTTGTTATTATCTGTTTATTTCTTTTCTTGAAAGAATCCTTTTGGTTTATGTCTTTTACTCGGAGTAACTACTCTGAGGGTAATGATACATAGCGTAATAACTATTTGTTGTTCTCTTGTTATTCAATTATGAAATTTCTTTTATTTTTTCATAAAATAAAATTAACTACATTATCAGCCATTAAAGAGAGGAAAAGAAAAGAGAGAATCTTATAATGTAAAAAAAAAAAATGCATCAGTTTCACAGACAAATAACATACCAAGTGGAGTCCAGGCTACAACACTGGTTCGATCCAAGCAAGTGGTACCCTCAAAGAAAATTTGTGCTTGCTCAGAGTTCTCCGGCAAGGCACTTACGACACATCAGAGCAACGGGCTGAGAAGAGGCAGGGAGGTTAGCTGCATGGACCCATGCCACATTCGTGGAAACAGGACAATTGTATGCAGAAGTTTACCTGCTTGTACTCATTCCTAATCTGCTTTCCACCTCTACCTGTGGATAGGACTCACATTGAGGGAAAGAGCTTTCTGCAAACACTCTTGTGTTTTGACGTTGTCTTCAGTTAGGAGGCAGAGAGCATCATAATTCAGCCAATGCTCCAGGTTCTGGGGGTCAGGGGCTAAACTTTAGGCATGGAAACATTAGGAGGGCCAAGGTTGTTTAGTACTACGTTCTACTTTTTGTGTATATGACATCACACAGCAGGCACTAGGCAGGTACTGTATGTTCTATGAAAGCAGAGGACATGACTATTTTTTTGCTTACCCTGGAACCCCAAAAGCCTCACACAGTTCTGTTCTACCTTTTAGGAGGTGGTCAAAAAGCTGCTGAAATAATTTAAAAAAGAGAATCCCCACAATATTTCTTTCCAATGTCTGGTCATCCAAAATTCATCCCAGCCTAAAAATTGGCAACATAAAATTCACTTCATGTTATATTAACTATTTATAATAATTTCTACCATAAACTTGAGATAGCAATTATAAGTTTATCTACAAATCTGGTGTGGGAGGAAGGTGCTCATTATAAATGAAAACTATAAACACTGAGTAAAGAAATTAAATAATGCAAAAAAAGTGGAAAGACACTCCATGTTCATGATTTAATATTGTTAAGATGTGAATACCACTGAAAGCAATCAACAGGTGCAATGAAGCCCATATAAAAGCCAAATAAAAATCTTTGAAAAGTTAAACACAGAAAAAAAGGAGATGGAATGATAGAGTCAAATATAAAAGAGAAGCAACTCTGAATCTAATCCTAATCCTTTAGTAAGAAAAAAAATACAGAATTGCATTGAGCCTTTAAGAACTAAAACATGACTTTTTGCAACATTAGGCCACTTACTTATGTCTGTGGCGGTATCATGACTGGCATAACTTCTGTGTCAATCTTATTAAAAATGAGGCTATCAGTGCCTGTTACACAGAGTTTTTGTAAGTGCCAAATAAGATAATAAAGAAAAGGTTTACAAACTGTAAATTGTTCCTGTTAACTATTGTTCACCTTTCCCTCACTCCGGGTTGGCTTATCCATTCATCAAAGTAGGCACAGTAGCTAGAGTCCGTGACAATTTTCTACACTGGAAAAATGTTTTAATTTTAATTTCTTTTAAAATCAGAAAAATGTAATAATGATGAATATATAATAATGACTCCAGCCTGTGTTATTGCATTCATTGTTATGCCAATAGAGTCACCACATCTATATCTATATCTATATCTATATCTATATCTATATCTATATCTATATATATAATCTGAGTGGTTGTTGTTTATTTTGTGGAAGAAAAGACCTGCAAATGCAAAAGCACTTGGGGCACATAGAAGTCATAACACAACTCTATCAATGTGGGTGAAAATAATGTACGTATTTGAAGCAGTCTCACTTCTGAAACTGTCAGAATTTTAACATTAGTTTCAGTGTCAAAAGTAGACACTGGAACTCATACCTGCAGTGTGGGTAGACTGAAAACTTGTATGTATCCAGAAAACTTGATCTGCATGTTCGCCTCGAGGTGGTCCCATGGTTCTTATCTTTAAGTGGGTCCAAAAAAAAAAAGAAAAATCATCCATTACCTCTTAAATTATGTAACTAAATTTCCTTGAAACAATGACCTTTCTTAGCCTAAAATTACCCCTTGCTTTCTTTCTTTTTTTCCCTTTCTTTCTTTCTTTCTTTGTCTTGTTTAAAATGAAGACTATTTGTAATTTAAAAAGTTTGATTCAATTAATTCATCTCTCATTTTTATTCTAGCAGAGTTTGAAAAACGCATCTCTGAGGTTTTCCTTGATTCATCTATCTCCTGTATATTTTCTACCATCATCTATCTATCTTCTATGTTTCCTACTGATTTACTGTAGAGTACTATGTACGAAAATCTAAGAGATATTGTATAATGCCATCTGTAGAGTTTTGAAAAAGTCATATACCAACAAAATAGCATTCTAAAAATTTAATGGATTTATACATTTTTAAGGTTATAGATGAAACACACGAAATTGGGTAATTATGGTAGGAATGAAAAAGGGCATAGAGGATGAAGAAGAAAATACAAATAAAATATAAAAAGATCAGGTCTTGCATTCTTGTACTGTAAATAAGTAAATATGGCATAATAGGTTTCAGTGTCTACACTGGGTCTTGAGAATAATATACAGAAGTTCAAAAGAAGAATATAATATTACAAGTCAGCATAGGTAAGGATTTTTTCAGGGATAATGTAGAATTTCAACTGTTTTGAAGGAGAACTAATATATGTGGACATAAAAAGAGGAACAGGACATGATTCATGAAAGGGAAATCCAGAGGAAAATCTGAGGGGTGGGTTAGAATAAGGAAGATCAGGAGGTAGTTCATAAATGTGTTACCCTTGCAAGTATGAAAATGGAGCCCCAGGTACACCGAAGAGAGGGGAAGTAACATTGGAGAGGCTTGTCATCATTGTGAAACCATAAGGCCTTTTCAAATAGAGCTTTTGTGGGTAGACACATAGATAACGTAGGTGTTAAAATGGGCCATGTCTCTTTTATGAAGAAAAAGAAAAAATCTGCAATCCTGCCTCTCCTCTTGGTATAACAATTCAGGGAAAGAAAAGAAGTCTATCATTCAACTGATCCCAGGGAAAAAGACATGCAAGGTCACGTCCCCTCACACAGAGAGAGACAGGCGCAGAGAGACCTGGCCTGTGATCCTCTCCCCATTAGGGCGGTGTGGCTTCTCTTAATAGGGCCCTGATTGTTTTTCAAGTAGCAAATCTGTCCAGCAGAAGGCGGTGAGCTATTGTTATCATTTATTCTGATCCACGGAACCCAGTTGATAAAAAGGTTAGAAATGCCACCTCCAGACATGCACTACATCAGATGTGCTTAAAACTGCAATTCAGACTGAGCTCCAAATAGTTTTTGCCTCTCCTGTCATCTATTGTGCAGGAATAATAACCCACAATAACAGCAGCCTTCTTTGCTTCTAGGTTCATATAAAAGAATGAACATAATTTACAACCTATTTATAAGCACACTTATCTACATATGATAGCAATGCAATACGATCCCTGAGACGATACTGAGCTGATCAATATGAATAAATATAGGAGATTATAACAACCAAAATAATAGGATAGAAGGGAAAAGAAGGAATAAACATATTTAAATGTCCTGGATCATGTATTTTATTTTCAACTTCTCATACTTCTTTTTTTAAAACAACATACATTGAACTTTGTTGGCCTTTACATGCATTAACTACCCAGGAATGAATTTCATGGTACAAAATGAAGCATTTTCAAATTTTAAAAAATATTTTCATATATATATATATATATATATATATATATATATATATGCCTTTTTCTGAATACAAGTACTTGTCTATATATTATTTGTATTATAATTCCTAGGGAAAGGCCTAAACAAATACTGAGCCTTGCTTAATAAACTTTTGCACAATATTATTCATTCATTTTATAAGAATTAATGGCTAATCTAGAGTGTTGTGGAGGTCCATTCAGTGAGAATATTATGTTAAATTCTACATTAGTTCGTCACTCCTTGAAGAGCATATACTCCCATGGCTGACAAAGGACTAACAAAGTAGAGCAAATTTATATAAAAGATCAGGCAATGCACTGAAGGCTTCTGAATACACATATAACTACGCGACTGATAAGAAAACAACCAGTGTCATCGAATTTCACAAGTAACTACTATTATGTGCTTGGTGTTTTTTCCTCCACAAAATGTCAATCAACTGGAGCTGACAAAAGAAAAAAACACAGAGACAAAAAAAGAAGGAAAATGTTTTTGTCTGAGCACTCAGCTGACTGAACTCACTTTCTCCACATCTGCAGAGATGAGAATTGATGTTACCACTACTTATCTGCAGTCCTCATGGGGTCTTCAATCAACTAAGATTCAGTTGCCTTAGACAGATTGTTTTACTAAGGTCTCATACCAAGATCCTTTAGGCACGAAAATACAAAATAATAGTTGAAATCCAATTTAAATAGACTGGTTAAGAAAGTCCAGGCAGCAAGTCAAACATCGAACTAAGAGACCAAAACAAAACTGGAAAAGAAGTGTAGGAAATGAACAAGAGGACAGAAATATTGAAGCTATTTTGCAAAAATTTATAGCAAAAGCTAATTCTGATCAGAAATATAAAAGCAGGCACTTTGAAAGTTACACAGAAATTTATGAAAGCTTAAATAGTGTGCCTTTGAGTCAAAAGTGAGTAAGACTGATTTAGACATTAGAAACTTTAATATCTGTAACTGTAAAATTATCCTTCATTCAATATTTATTGACTCAAAAGTAGGAGGAAATATGTGGAGGCAAGACTATGTCAGTAAGGAGAGGAAAGAAAGAAGGGGACCTCCATGAACCCTAATGAAATTATTCTTTTATGTGAGCCACCAGTCATGCTTCACCATCAGTCAGGAGTTAAAAATTAAAGTCATCAAACAATATGTCAAGATAATTCTTACCTTGCGTGTTGCATGTGTGCGTGGGGGTGGATGGAGACTATAAAATAATTTAATGTTATAGTGATACAGTTCAAACATACTTTAAAGTATACAGGACTAGTTACATCATAAATTCTCTTCATGGAAAGGGGGACACATGGTTCTGGGGGCCAGATGACAGCTTCAAAGTTCAGATGTTTCTGAGATAGATTCTTGGCTTTCCCAATGGTATCCTCCATTCTCTTGAAATAGTTATACAGTTAGCTAACAAGGCAATAAGAACAATAATACATACTTAGAAACTCTCATGAGCATTTGAAGAACTAATTAGCTAGTATTTGCCAAGTACTTTGAGAATGGGAAGTGCTAAATAGTATTACTACAATGCCATGCTTGTTGAAGGCTAATGAGCTCAAGGGGAGATGGTGCCACCAAATGCAAGTATTATGGAAAAAGCATAACATCTTCTTGCTCTCCAAGTAGTAGATGAGAAAACATGCATAAATAGTTTCCTCAAGCACCTCAAAATGGCAATAATCCACTAATTGTAGCAATTATCAGCATCACTGTCCTCATCAACCTTGCTCTACAATCAATGCCCTACTGATGCTGGAGTTTGATTAGAACCAGCTGTTGAAATAACAATGATATATGTCAGAAAAAGAGTGATATTTTTTACAAAAAAAATCTTTAATAAATTTATTTTATTTGTAAGGTGCTTAGATTTGTTTTTATGCACAAAAAACTCAGAGTTCTACTAATGAGATTAATTGACTTCTATATTGATTGCCTACTGGGTACAGCTTGCGGTATGTTTCATTCAACAGCCTATGTCATTTTTGGTAAGATATTAAATATTTTAGGAATCAGTGTTGCACTGGTATTGTATACCACCTTAGAATAGTATCAGCCTAACTCAGTGTAAATCAGATGCACATGAGTAAATGAAATCCCAGAGTTCTGATACAGGGAGATTGCCTCAGAGCCATACTTCTGACCCCTTAGCAGATGAAGGGCTAGTCATATTATTCATTGCATTAATTATTGACCACAAATTTCTTACTCTTTCACAATTTGAGTTTTGTTTACACTTTGAAGATATTCACGGCTGTCTTTTTAAAAGAATACACTAAATAAACTCTGAGACATGGAAGTTTTCAAATAGAGTTGGAACCATGTACAGTATCTTTATGGTCAAAGTGTATAATTTTTAGGAAAAAATAAAAGGAAGAAAGCAAGTATAGGGAAAAAAAGAGAAAACAAGAATTAGAGAAACAGGGCAGAGAGACCTTGCTATACTAGAGAGAGAGAGAGAAAAAAAAATGACACTAATCCTTTATGACAGCTATATTAGTTCCTGAGTATTTTACCTGCAATTCTAGTCAAGAAAATGTGATTATAATTTGGTTCATTTTTCTTGAGACAACTGGAATGGCTCTTGTTTCTTTGATCATTTGTTTGCAAGCTAGAGGGCTTAGCCTAACCAATAAAGTCCAAGGAGTTCTTCAGTACAAATCAGTTGTACCTCAGGATAAAACATCCGCTGTGGATCCTGATAGTTTGCTTTTCAAAAGAGAGAAATTAATTCCTAAATATATATGTACGTGCATATGTCTCCATATATCTTCTGTATTTAAAACACTTACTGGCCTATTAAAATTTTCTAAAACTTCACGTCTGAAATTCCTAAGGCAACGGAAGTGGCTCAGTGGGTTGGTGGTTTCTTCAACCAATATTAGAAGGTCAGCCTACCACACAGGTAGCAGGATGACTTTTGATGGCCACTGAGCATTCACCATTTGTTCAATTTATCACAATTTAAAAAACACCTGTGCTGAATGATCACACACTCACCCACACAATCTGGTGAGGAAAAAGAATTCTGTCATGGTTTGGAGGATGCTAAAAGATTTTTGATAACATATGCCAAAACTTTTTGTCTGTTTGTTGGTTTTTAGGTGTTTGTTTTGTTTATGCTTTCTTTATTTTTTTAAAAAGTGTTTAGAAGTAAAATAACTCTCTTAAGGCAACAGGGCTAAATAATAGTAAGTCAGGAATATGGAATTGTGGATGTACTTTGTGGTAGTTAGGAAGAGTGTCAACTTGACTGGCTTTGGGAGCTTCCCCAGTGGATTGGTGGATCACATTTGTGGTTATGATTGGGTGAGTCATGGAAGTATGGCCTTGGGGCTATACCTTGTCCCTGGCCCCTTCCTCTCTGACATTTTTCCCAGCTACCATGCACTAAGCAGGTTTGCTCTACCACACTATGCTACCATGATATTATTGCTTTGGAACCAGCTGGTGAGGGACTAAATATACTTAAAACTTGAGCCTGAACAAACCTTTCCTCTTTCAAGTTCTGGGTCCTTAATATTGTGTTCAGCAACAAGAAACCTGACCAATACACTCTTGATAATTAATACTATGTTCTTCTTAAATAATTTTACTTGGAATAACCAAATAAGATTGACTGTAGTAACATGTTTCTAGACACAGATATCACAGAACACTTTCAAATCAAGAGAAATGACCTGGGCAATGATCACGCACGTGTGCCTTTCTTCACACACACTAGCACCGTTACTCTGATTTTTGGCCTCCTCCTTCTTCTTTGAATTACTTGTAATCCCCAAAAGTTCCAAATATCATACTCTGTCCTCTTGTTTTTCCCCAGAATTTTAAGATAGAATTCATGTTTAATCCTTAGTAGTTCTGCAGGTCTTCTTCTCACTTCTATTAATTTTTTGTGTCATTATCATTTATATCTGCATCAATTTTACTAATGAAATGGCAAATGCATACGATCAGAGACCATGTCCATCACATACATTGACTTCTGTAACAAATTTTTACATAAACAGAACAACTGCCCCAAGCATATTTGATTAAAAAAACATTAAAATTAAACATCAAAATAATTAGGATGTGCTTTAAAATCATATTATTATTTTGTTATTCTGCAACATGTTTTGCTTTTCAAATCCACAAACACTTTAAATCTTAGCCAATAATGGAAAGTTGCTGCTACAGGTGAATAGGAGAAAAACAAGCCCTTAACTGTTTTTCTGTGTGTTTATAACAAGCAGACAAGAATCAAAGTTAAAAAAACAGAGTCTATCATCAGGAGATGTGGGTCCCATATTTACTAGCTTTGACCTGTTCTTTGTCTGTTTTCTTATGTCTCAAGTGGGAATGAGCCTGAGTGTATCAAAGCTATGTGATGAAGGAGAGATTAGACATTGCATATGAGGTTATTGAAAACTGTGTGCAGGGTAATGCTTATTAGATTATTATTAAAATGACAATGATGATAGTGGTGTTCCAGAAGATTAGAAAATACACAAGCTTCTGAATTGCTAATACTGTTTTTTATTTAGGACCAAAGTTTTGTAAATTGTTGTACAGAAATCCATTTCTCAAGAACTTCTGGTTTTCATAAACGATCCCAACTACCATTTAGTATTTCATATGTTCGATCATGCAGTGGTCACCATATTTTACAACAGATACTTGGTGAGAATTGGGATTCAAACAGGGCTGGGAACTCTGCCCTTGTCACTCACTAGCTCAGTAACTATACACAGATTTAAAAAAAAAAAGCTATTTTGTCAAATGCAAATAATAAGCAATGTCTCCTTGAAGGGTTCTTATAGTAATAAAATGAAATAAAATGAAATATTGATGATTTCATGTAATGCCTAACAACAGAGTGAGTAATAAAAAGAAAGATATTATCAGTTACCTAGAGTTGCAGATATGGAAAATATTTTCCATTTTCTATTGCCCTGATGCAAATTTTAATAATGTAACCTACCTTCTCTTTAGCTGAAATACTTGCACATGAGGAAAGTCTAGGGTCTGTAATTTAAGTTCAAATGTTGCCTTTGATTCTTACTAAAGTGTTACCCTGATAAGTTAAGTATGGCATTGTGTAGATAAAATAAGCAACAGAGGTAAACACTCTTTACAACACCTGGGACACAGTGATACTAGTGAGACTGACAATTCCACTTGTAGTCTGGACATTGTACCCATATTATCTTATTCTTTTCTGGTACAACACATTTTACAGTTTAGGAAACTAATTTGCTTGAAGTCTTATCCATAGCGAGTGGGGGAGTCACATCTAACCAAGATCCTCCGCCTCTGTAGATCAGGGATGCAGTGAACACCAAGCTCTGCTGTTCTCCTAATAAGTGCTGCTCTTCCTTGGGGTTGAATTTCCTATAACAGTCAAATATTCATAGGAGAGCAAGCACCAGCCTAGCTCCCAAGTATTCAGGGGATTCCTTTAGCAGTAAGCAAATATATGTGAAGGGAAAATCTCCCCAGGTGCGCCACAGTTAGGGAGAGATGAAACAGGAGGTACAAGGACGCAAAAGGGTCTTTTGCTCAATCAGAAGGAACCCTGACTCTTTACACCCTTTATTCCACGTACAATATAGAAAGTGAAAGGCCCAGAATTGGACCAAAATAATTCCCTCATAGGATCAGCCTCGGGGGCTTTAGGGGTTGGATCTTAAATGTTCACCAAAGGCCACATGGAAGGCTTGATCGAATCACTGCACAGAACCACTGGGCAGTAGTGAAACATAGAGGAAGGAAGTTAGGTACCTAAGTGCATGTCTTTAAAGAAGACCTGGAGACCCCTGCCCCTTCCCCTCTTTTCTTTGCTTCCAGACGGTGCGGTGCGGTGAGCAGTACTCACCACACCGTCCCCGCCGTGATATTAGCCTCACTTAGAGAACTAAAGCAATAGGGTCAAGTGACTGCAGACTACAATTTTTGCACTTATGGTCAAAATAAATATTTTTCCTTCTAATATCATTATCTCCAGTATTTCATTACAGCAATAGAGCTAAATAACAGGAGCCAAACGCCAACCAGAGCATCCTGAGAAGACATCGGCTTTTCCCACGCAGTGAAGATGTATGCCTGGGGCGGGCAGGATTGTCACGGTTTCTCACTGTTTCTTAGTGAGAACCCAGACTCTGAACTTCCTGTAGCACTGAACAAAAAGGAGACAGCGAGATGGGTAAAAAGGCAAAGACAGGATGCGGTCACAGAACTTCCAGAACAAGCGTTCTGTGTCACAGGATTCATGGCCGATATTCTCCCACTTTCCGGTGGTTTGAAATGTTGTTCCTACCCCTCAAGAGCCCAAAGCAGAGTGTCCTGCTGAGCAGTGCAGGCAAGAGGAATGATTTCCACTCCACGATGAGCCACACAGGCACTGCCAGGCCAAGGTCGATGGGCTCTGGGGCAACGTCCAGACCTCCAGCCCCACAGCCTCTGCGCTTGGCCGGGGAAGCAGGAGCTGTGTGTGGACTAGGTAACTTCCACACCAGGCGCCCCACAGGCTAAGCACGAGCACGGTCTCCATGATAAATATGGATTTTTGAAATGCTCCACTGTTGAGGGAAAACACATCATTACTGGTGGGAACAGCCAGAGGAATAATAAACTATTTAATTTCAGTTTGGCAGCCAGTGCATTAATACCACACAGTCTTACTGATGTCTCTTACCGAGGTTTTCACTTTTTAACTGTGACCTGCTATTCCATCTATTAAATGTCTTTCCTAAATTCCCAAACTCCTTCAAGGCCTCTTTCACTTTCTTCCTCCCTCTTCTTGCTTTCATATTTACCTTTTTAAAGCCTCTTTTCTTCCGTTTGTTCTCTAAACAAATCTTGCAGCCATTGCCACACTCGATTGCCAGATGCTGCTAACAGCAAATTATTCCCCATGGGATTTAGCTACACTATCATCCCTGTTCCATTTGACTCTCAGGACACATTTGTTGAACTCAGAAGCCTTTTAAAACAATCTCTCTCCTTCTCTCTCTCTCTCTGTCTCCCTGTGTCTCTCTCTGTCTCTTTGGGAAAAATCACAGAAGCACCATTTCCTTCCCTAAAGCAACTGAGCGGCTGCCATGTCTCAGAAATAATGACACACAGGAAAAATAAAACAAATCCATCAAGCTAAACTCTGATGGTTAGCACATTTGGTCACTAGCTTTAACCACAACTCAATTTTGATATCTGTTTTGTTGCATTTAAAAATTTACATGTATATTCAACAGGTAAATAATAATGATAGGATATCACCTAATCAATGCTGAATTAATAATAACCCTGAATTTAACTTGAATTGGATATTTAGGTTTTGAAAATTTCAACAACTATTTTCCCAGTACATAGGACTCTACCTACACAAGTGCACACAAACTTTATATTGTTTTCATTTTGTTTTGTTTTATTGCTCTGCATTTTAGGCAAACAGCAGAAAGATAAAACCTCAGTAAGTAGAAAACCAGTTACATGAATGAGAAAATGACTGGAAATACAATAAAAGCTGTTTGTGTCCACTTTCCATTTGTCATGGATATGAGTAGCATTTATTACCTAGCATTTATTTCTGACAAAAGTCATAAACTCCTGCACTCTTAAAACTTTAGCATGCAGATACACTTGTATATAATGTAAAGGAAAGGTAAAACACAGAGCCCCTTGGCAGACATGCTATGAATCAGAAGATATTGTTTTAGGACTCTAATATAACCTGTTGAGTGACAAACTCAGTGTGTGGAGCAGACCTCTAGCACTTTCTCTATAGAGTTAGGGTATTAAGTCATACATGCTTTTGTACAATGACAAAAGATAATGTGGTTGTGTCTTAAAGAATATCTAACCAAGGTATTTGTAACTCCAGAGATTTCCTGAAGAAATAGGTTTACTCAGGATTCTCCACCAAGTTCATAGAGAGATTTACAATGAGAAATCGAGGGCTCCATTCTGCATTCTTCCTTCTCTTCTCTTTTAATGCCAGCATCTTGGAAAGAAAAAAACAACAAGTGGAATGTGAGTGCCATGGCCACTGTTGGTTAATATTCGTACAGAATCTAGAACAGAGTTCTGTCACAGCAGGCTCTCTGCAAGTGTTGATTAACTGACACCAACTAGGAAAGTGAAACGTGTCAATGGCCAACATCCAACAGCAAAGCTAATTACCCAGAGGGGCGAGTTAAAGCTTCTAGCAGCTCAGCAGGGCAGAATCGATGGAGAACTATTAGCCCCCACCCCTTTCCCTGGGCCACAAGAAGCGAAAACAGGGCAAGACCCTGGACACAGGCACACTGAATTTAAAGTTTACCTTAATAACCTTGTTCTAGAAAAAAAAAATTAGTTTTTATTTTTCTAAAAGGTTCTGGAACTTGCTATGGGTTAATCATTACTTACTCTAATGACTTTCCAGCACCAGGAAGTTTTAAGAGGACAGGTTGTGGGTGGATATAGAACAGCAACTAAAACCAACTGTAAAAAAATAAATAACCATTGTTTAAGTGTCTTGAGACACAGGGTGGTCTTCTTCATTACAAGCATTCAAATTCAGCTGAGAAGATTTATAAAAAATAAAATAGGGCCGGTGAGATGGCTCAGCGGCATAAGCGCCTGCCTTGCAAACGCAAGGGCCCGAGTTCGACTCCCAGGTCCCACATACGAAAAAAGGGGCCTGTGATATCGCTCAGCGGCACGGGTGCCTGTTGGCGCGCGAGGTCCTGAGGTCGACCCCCTGGTACCCACAAAAAAAAAATAAATAAATAAAATAAAATAAAATAAAATAAAATAGAAGTTATCAGATTAGGTAACCTGTAAGATCTATTCAAATCTAAAATGTGTAAATTGTATAAACCACACCTAATCTAACATGAAATATGAATGACGTGAATGATTCACCACTCCTGGTAATCTCATAGTGTTATAGGCAGCTAAGTTAGATAAAATATCATAGGCAGTCAGATAGGGTTAGGCCCTCAAAGGAGCCAGAGCAGAAGACGAGATGCCTTGCCACTGTGGGAGAGACAGGCACCTCCACCGTGGGCCAGACCTCCAGACAAAAGATGAAAAAAATGTACCCACATACTTCCTAAGGATAAATATCAGGGATTGATATTCTAGATAGGTATCAATTACTTTGAAAAAGCCAGGAAGAGCCAGTAACCCAACCCCCTACAGGAAAATCCCCTGTTCTATATTCGTGTCTGCTTGCTACGTGACTTGCTTCCCCATTTGATCCCTATTTAATTAATTTTACCTGAGCGATTATACTTGTAATCTTACTGGTTGACCATTGTTTTGTCCCACCTCATGCCCACCTTGCAATTTCCCATTTATCCCCACCTTGGACCTGCCTCACCTCGTGGATTTGCTCTATAAAAATCCCTAGAAAAGGCAGGGTCCTTGGCAACCTGCTCGGGACCCCTTCTGTCTCAGACAGGAGCTTTCTTTCCCCCCAGTAAATATATTCTGCTCTTCACCTCCATTGTCCCTAAAATTCATTCTTTGATTTTAGAGAACACGAACTCATACTGGACATCTAGCAGGTTGGGAGTTGCTTTCCCCTATATCAATAGCACAAAGAAAACATGTGATCTTTAAAAGGTCCTCTCTAACCTTTCATTTCTACTTCATCTACCCAGGGACGGAGAAGAGGGATGAAAGTCTCAAAGACTGACTTCTAAGGAAATGGTCTGAACAAGAAACAAAGAAGATGTTATGAAGAAAGGAGAGAATAATGAAAGTTTTGAATTATTGTTTCAAAATTGATTTGGTAAATGAATGAATAAATAATTTTCCAAATTTCCTAAAACACAACTGCATTAAGAGAAAAGTGGTCCTATATTGAGGGATAAAGATATTACTGTATTCAGAATCAGGGGCCCATGAAATATATTTATACTTGTTCAATCAATCCATAAATCAGATAAATACTGAGCACTTTATTAAATCACAAGAACCGTGCTAGTTTCTTGGGATATACAGATAATTAAAATAGAACCCATCATCAAGAAATCTAGTCTAGTGGGAAAATCATATAGGAAAATAATAGCTGTAATATCACATACTTTCAGTGGTATCACAAATGCTAATAATATTCTATAACTAGTGCATAATAGTAGCTGAACAAATATTTGTTAAATGAATGAACTGGCGAAATGAGACACAAACATATTCATGGTGAAGTGTAAGCATTAATCCTAGAGAGAACCCTGGGTATCCCTTAAAACAGAATTCTTGAATTGGATCCTAAGCTAAGTTGGAGTTTGTTGGAAAGAGAAAAAGAAGAGGAGAAGAAAGGAAGAAAGAAAGAAAGAAGGAATGAAAGAAAGAAAGAAACAAAGAAACAAAGGGTTTCAAAGGTAAGAAAGTTTGAAAGTGTGTGAGTGAAAACGCCAAGATTTTATTCAGACAGGATGGTCAGATACGGAGGGGGCAGGGACGCATGCTACATTGAAGGGACCGGATATTTCCTGGTGAGAGACCTTGAGGAGCATGGAGGTTGGATTTAGGTTCTAGTACAGTGATGGATGGTTTACATCTGAGCACGAGCTACGCTGATCACAAGAAGAGAGATTCAGTCTGACTAACACACTAAAATAGTCATGATTACAATGTATTTGCTGTGAACTGAGATTGCTCCAGATTCCAATCAACATAAAGATCTCATTCACAATAACAACATGGATGTGTGCTCAGATCCATAGTGTTAGGTTTTGTCTGAAATCTTAGAGTTGTTAGAAAAACAATGGCCAGAATATGATGATCTCCCGTCTGAACCCGTGAGTGCGCACTGCTAAGGCAACTGCAATGTCTTGTCATGGCCAGTTCCCACCACATCTTTGGTCTCATTCTCCCCTACAGCCAGTATGTGTCTTAAGTATGTACATCATTGCTTTCTCCCCTGAGAAATTATTTACCGGACATGTTTTTTAAATTAAAATCCTTCTGAGGCCGGTGAGATGGCTCAGCGGCGTACGCGCCTGCCTGGCAAGCGCGAGGGCCCCAGTTCGACTCCTGGAACCCACATACGAAAAAAGGGCCGGTGATATCGCTCAGCAGCATGGGCGCCTGCTGGCACGTGAGGTCCTGACGTCGACCCCCGGTACCCAAACACACACAAATAAAATCCTTCTGTGAACACCTCAAGTCTCATGAAAAGAAGTGGCTGTTATTTTTTCTCTTCCCTGGTTTATAACAAGAGATGTTGCTATAACACTGTTCTGTTAAGCTACCTAGAGTTATTTTATTATAAGATGAACTCTATTAGTAAGGTTCCTGGTAAAAATTGTGTCCACTATTTCCTGGACACTGGACAGTAACTCAAAAGCATGAAAAGCCCAGATCCAGATATATGGCTGAATCATTCTAAAGAAGCAAATCCTACCTTCCAGGCAAGGTATAGACACCCGGAAGTCCTCTGAGCTGCAGGCTTTTTCTTTTCTTTAGGAGAAAAGTATGTTCCTGGTTTAATCTCTCTAACTAAATAGCACCTCCTGCTCAAGATCTGGAGGTAGTTACATAGGAAAGCAATAAAATCCTGGATTCCTTTACTCAGATAAACTTCCTAGTTATCTGTCTTCTAGGTCACATATCACAGGAGAGACCCTTAGGGGTCAATTTCTAAAAGGCAAGGGCACTTTTTCCTGCGAAAATGACAAGTGTGTCATGTATTACATTGGACAATGACATCAGAATTTCCAGCATAAAAGAGTCCTCCTAGCCCATTGAATCCTCTTCAAATGATCAAAGGTTTAAAGAATATTTATGTCCAGTCTCTTAATGGTGCTGAGGTTTAAATATATGTGGAGATATCCTGAGATTTTTAACAAAGTGCTGCCACTAAAGTTCTCATCGTCAAAAACTGAGTAAAGCTTCTATCTTGGCTAGTTTTCTTGAAACAAAGACAGAAGTTGAAAATTGGCTCCTCCATTCACGAAAGTTGAAACTTTCCTTAACTTCTCAGGAAATACTAATGAAGTTCTACTTTAGGTCTCAGTTTAATCATTGCTTTTCAGTTTTTGCTGTCTATAGAGCTGGCTGGGGTTTGCTTTTATGTGGCACATGGTTAGTTTGCACGCCTACTACTTAGACATCAGTTAATAAACTTTACAAGGACAAAAACTTTCTTTTGCTGCTATTTAACATTGAACATTGCATATGATATTCTCCAAACTTAATTTTGTTTGACAAATTAACTATCAAATTAACTTTCCACAACAATCCAGGTATGTTTTGCACTTAAACATAACTGCTTGTACCATGAAGCAAAATGGAAAACAAATCACTTTTTTTCCGCTTTTAAGGATCCTTCTGTTACACAAAAACACAGTTGTACAACCACCCAGGACTTTGAAAGGCCTTAGAGTGTAAGCTACTCAATAAGTGAGATGTCGTCATTTCAGAAGGATTATATAATTTACACGAAATTTAACAATGTAATCTCTCTCGCCTACGTTTGATTTTTTAAAAATTCCTAATGGTTTCTTCAAGGCTAAGATTTCCTGTAACTATTTATACTAGAAATATATTCAACTACATAAATATTCAAATAGGGATCAAGCATAACTCATCACTAGTCAGAACCTGGCTCGACTCCACACACGAAAAGTTCAGAGCTCCGTCTGGTTTTCATGCAAACAAAGCTGGCATTGTCCTTAAACCTTCAAAGTTAGTTCCCAGCTTCTTTGCCTATCTGTAATTTTGTGATTGGCTTTAATTAAAGGATTTTTTTTAAAGCACTGGAAACTAAGATGCCCTACATTTGGAATTTCTCTATTTTTGTGGTTTAAGAAATTATATGGATTAACCTTCAACTGAAAGTTCAATATTTCTCTATTCTCAGTAATAACATTCTGTGGTTACAGCAAGATTCTAGTTTATAGTTTTTTAACAAGTCACTCAGCACAATTTTCAATTGGCGGCATGCATTTTGGAAAACAGGAAACACAAAAAACCAAGCCAGTTCTGTGATATGTTACACCATATTCCCCAGCTCAACCCTCTGTACTCTTTGTGTGTCCATCATTATCTTTGATAATCAGAACTTCAAAGCTAGAAACAGTTTAGAGAAAATGAATGTAAAATATATGATTTTTGAGAGGAGAAAACTGAGGACCAAAGATGTTATCTGCTTCACTAAAGTTCATAGAAATACTTTCCAACGGAGCTGTTAGTAGCACATAGATGACCTCCCACAATGTCTAACAGTTATGAGACCCTAAAATGTTCAAGGATGCTTTGCTAATACCACTGTTTCAAACACTTACGCTGAGACTAATGCCTTTGCAGAGGCCTTTACTGGGGCTGAACTCTCAGACCTTGGACCCTTGTCCTTCCATACCTCATTCACTTTGCTCTGCTTTTCTATCACGTTGGCTCTCTCCCTTGGAGAAGCTTGAATCTCTCAGCTCTGAGAATAGCAAACACTCCGCTTAGGACTCATTCCCAAAACTTTCTTTCCCTGACCTTCTCTACACTCACAAATAGATTTTCACACAGTAACCAATTACTCGGTGAATATTTCTTCAACTCTGTTGCTTACCAACTTTTAAACATCATGGTGCTGAAAACACATGTGGAAATAAAAGGAGGACATTACCCACAGTGGGAGCAACTGTCTGTGGGACTTCAATAAATCTGAATTTCACCCAGTCTCTCTTAATAGGAAGGAATCGAGTTCTGGGTACACCTATAAACCATTTATATCCCACACCCAGAAGTGGGAGATATGGCAACAACCTGCCCCTCTGCAGTAGGTCAAAGCTAATTTTCCTGTTTCATGGCTTCAAGTACCTCTTGGTATTTCAGAACCAGGATTTTACCTTTAGGTTCTTACTCTGATGGAGGCAGAGCCAATGTCAATTTCTGTTTACTCTTGTAGCTCTAGAAACCCTAAACTCTTAGTATTTCTTGAATGAATTAATGAAAGATCAAAATACCCTAAGTTTGGGCCAGTGTGTTAGCTCAGCAGCATAAGCACCTGCCTGGCAAGCGCGAGGTCCTGAGTTCGACTCCCAGTACCCACATAAAGGACAAAAGGGCTGGTGATATCATTCAGTGGCACAAGCGTCTACTGGGAAGTGCGAGGTCCTGAGTTCAACTCCCGGTACGCACATCAAAAAATACCGTGAGTTTCACCACTAATACATGGAAGAGGTCAGATATAAACCCTGGGCTATCTGGATTTAGTGATTATCCCTAAAACTACACTGTTTCCTCTGCAAAGCATTTTATATAAACATTATTAAGGAAACAGCATTAAATACACATTTCAATATGAATTTTTAAAATCTGGTTATCTTTCAGTTACCCTGGAATTTTGAATAACCAGAAAACCCCATCTGTGAACATTCTTAGCCATCAATATTTTACTATACTTCTGGAAGTTAGTTGTGCTGCTTCCTGTGTTCCAGACAACGTACTACACCTCGCATCTACAAAAATGTATGATGCAAATAACTTCCTGGGATGGACTTCCATCTATTTGCAATTTTTTCACTGAACAAGTATGATTTGCATCCCCTCCCCTAGCCTGTAGACATAGTTTATTTGTACTTACACAAGGCTCATTTTTAGCCCTGAAATGAAATACGGAAGGTTTACCCGTTTTACTTTTCCTGCCCCTTGTTCTTCACGATTTCTGCATTGAGGAAAATTCTTCTCTGGGGCTTTCCATAAAAAGTCACTCTCATCCATTCACCCAATACTCTCCTGCTCTCTCCATCCTCCCCATGGCCACAGAATAATTCCTTATGTTAAGGTGTAGATGACCGATTGAAATGAAACATGCATTACTTGTAAAGGGCACATGAAAAAGATTATGCTTAATACAAAAATGGAAAATATATTGCAGTTCATCATGGACGCAAGTTCCTTATGGAGATCAGTGTGGGGATGGATTGTGGATCTGGGGGCTGCCTCTCTCGATGCTCCAAATCAAATTTCACCAATGACTGGCCACAAAGCGCCAAGCCAGGGCTGTGTAAGTCCTAGAGATAATACCAAAATCTTATGGCGGATTCCCCAGACTCCTTGACAGAGCTCAGATCCGTTGTACTTCCTCTTTGTTTATCCCTTACTTTCAAATTCCATTTTACATTTTAATTAAGCCTTTTTTTGGACTCTGAGGAGTGAAAGAGCTTTTCTGAAAAATAATGACAGAGAGGAGGAGCAGAGGAAGTATCTCCACTGAACAATAGATTTCTTTTTTTATTTCCACAGAAATCCCAGCTGTATCCATACGCCATACTCTGTGTCTACATATTCATGTGGGGAGAAGGGCAAAGGCAGATGGTGGCATGAGTAGAATCTTCAGCTATGAACTAAATATTGCTCATAGTGCTTCACAGGGCACAAAATAAATTTAATAAAAAGTCATTATTATGAGGATGAACATTTGAGTGAGAGAGAAAAAGAGAGACATATCATAAAAAGGAAGATGAAAATGATTAAGAAAAAGATATAAAATCCAGGAAGGAAGGGAGTAATGGGGGGAGGGAAAGAGGAAGGAAAGGAAAGGAAGAAAGAAGGAAGGAGAAAAAGAGAGGTCAGTACTGGCTTATCAGAGACAATCCTAATGGTAAATTTATAATAAGGTGATGCGGCTGCTGAATGATTCACTGCTAATCCCATAGCAAGAGCAGGAGGAGGGGAAGAACAAAGGTTTACAGTCCCTTTGGAGATTTGTTTCATCTGCACATCAGCCCACAATTAATGGCCATTTAGCTGTTGTTCTCCTGCTGGACACTGGTGGATTGATTCAGTAAATAAAAGTGACAGAGCGATGTCCCATGGAGGCAGACGGTGGAGTCTCTGCACCTGTTATTTGTGAATCTCGGCTTGCCAGGCCGTTGACCTTTAGAAGCTGGCGAAAATTAATAAGTGAAAGCACAAAGCTGCTTGCTTTTAAAAAATCCAACCAAAGGATCCGGGCAGCAGCAAGGCCGCCTTTCTTAGGAACTGGCCAGAAACCTCTTCATAGCTATCACCCCTCCGTCCTCAGACCAGCAGTGTCCACGGGTGGTCAGGCTGCCAGTCAAGTGCCTCTTCGCCAGTCTCCCCATGTGATGCAGTGAGGTCTGGGGGAAGTGGAAATGTGGGGACCCTCTGAGAGTGGAAAATCGCACTTTATGCTGCCAGTGTAGGGTTTGGCCTGCCCTGATCTTCCTGAGGCTGTTGGGAGTGGGTGGGGAGCAGGCCAGCCAAACTGGGCTGGCACTTCTGAGCAGCTGTGCTTGGCATGGAGATTGGGTGAGCAAACAGCTGCAGTGAGTAACTGATCATGTGCAAATAGTTAATGACAGATTTGTCCTCTGTGTTCACTGCCATAGGAGGGGAGTAAAATAAAAGGGAGGGAGAGACAGGCCAGGGGTTTTATAGCTGCTGCTGCTGTGAATGTGGAGGGACTGTGGTTGTTTTGAAAGTGACAGGAAGGTCAACCGAAGTCAAGGGGGTTTGCTTCTCTTTTGGGCCAGCTGCCTCCTAACTGAGTGCAATCCGTGGGATGCGGGCAGCTCATGGAGGTCAAGCCACATAAAGCCTGTAAGGCCAAAATCAGGATGCATGGACTGAGGAGACAAAACGGACAAACAAAAAACATTTAAAAAATTTTTATTTTCTACTTTTTTTTTTTTTTTTTTTTTGTGGGTACCGGGGGGTCGACCTCAGGACCTCGCGCGCCAGCAGGCGCCCGTGCCGCTGAGCGATATCACCGGCCCCTTTTTCGTATGTGGGTTTTGGGAGTCGAACTCGGGCCCTCGCGCTTGCCCGGCAGGCACTTAAGCCGCTGAGCCATCTCACAGGCCCTCTACTTTTTAAAATTTCTATCAACTCTGTGTTTTTTTTTTTTGTTTGTTTGTTTGTTTGGTACTGTGGCCTTTTGTTATTTATCTCTCAGTAAATTGCAGTCATCTAGCAAGCATAATTAGCCTTTTTTTGGCATGCAATTGAGAAAAGATCTGAATTTTGTTAAGTGACTTACTGAGTATTAAACAGTGCACTCAACCCACCTATAGATGCTATTTGAGAGATTATAAAGGACACCTGCCCTAATACACCTCAGGATAGAATCACACCACTAGCAATGCATTCAGCCGAGTTAGGACAGCTCAGATTTAGTCTTCCTTTAAATGGCTAATTCCTCTGGGATTTAACTCACTTTATTGTAGTGTAATGAATCCATCAGCAGGATCTAGAAACTGTCTCCAAAATACATTCTGAATCTGGCCACTTCCATTTGCACTGCTATTAAACCAGCCAAGCCATCATTGTGCCCTGCCTGCATTTCTGCACCACGCCCCTAACTGGTCCCACTTTTCCCTCAGTTATCACTTTGCCAGCCATCCTCCAGGAGTAACCTGAGTGATCCTTTAAATCAAAACATGTCACCACTTAAGACTCTCTAGCAAATTTTCCCAAGCTGCTAGAATAAAATCTAAAGAAGTTATCACGGCCTGCATCTTGGAACCTTACCTCATACCTGGAACTATACTATGTCAAAGGTGGTTCTTCTTGGAATTCTGTTCCCACAGTTTCCACAGACTGACTCTTCGCAATGCGAAAGGCTCAGTTAAAACATCTTCCACAGGACAAGGAGGCCTTCCCTGACCATGCGGACTAAGATATACTTCGCTCTGCAGTTACAATGTTCCTGCTTGATTCTCCGGGTATCCCCATAAATGGTGGAATTCTGTAAGTGTTACAGAAGGAAAGAATTAATAAATTTAGAAAAAGTACTTTATTAATGTTTTCTAAATTGTCACTAAAGGACTGAAAAACAAAAGTATCTTACAGAAAGCAAGTGAGGGATAAGAAAAATGGAAGATGTAGGTAGAATAGAAATTTGTTTGAAGGAGTTGGTCACCGATAGGGACTGACCATGCTCTATACGAAGAGGAGGAAAATCTGGAAGTCCAGGAGCCTTCAGGAGATATGTAAAATCTAAAAGAGAATATAAAAAGTAAAAAGCAGGCAGATGCAGCATGGGAGAAAGAATTAAGCACTAATATTTTTTCACTGCAGGCATTTTGTTTTGTTTCCTTTTTTGGTGAAAAAATTAATGTATACTCAACATGCAGGATTGACAACACTTCAAGTGTTGCCTGGATACCAAGTCATTTTCAGTAAAGAAGGATTGATATTCTGTAGATTATCAAGGCTAACTCAAGAATATGCATATATGGGAAAATAGAATTTTAAAATCCAGATGGGTTGAGGGTTGCACTTATAAGAAAGTACACAGTAGATGATTTCTAATTTTATGAATTATATTCTGTGTAATACATTCTTCAAAGTTACCATGGCCACAGACACACCAGCACGCTCTACATTCTCACACACCCATACTACCTACTTCCGTACACACCCCAAATCCAACAGCCTTTACTATGTTACCATTATCCCCTGCCCCTATGCATCTTGAGATTATAGAGGTTTGGGACAGCCAAGACCAACATGCAAAGTCTTTAGCAAGTACAGGGCCTCAGGGAGTTACTATGAGTGTAGATGTGGTGTAGACAAAGGGAGCCAACGCAGAGAGATGAAACGCAGTTGTTCTTCATTAACAAAAAAGATTCCAAGATATGGCGGGAAATCAGCATCCCCAACATTTCTGTCTTAAGAGGCTTCGGGTGGGGCCTGCGCATGGGCGTTTCTCTTCCCACTGATGCTCATGCTATTGCTTTGGGCCACATACTGTGAGAATCAGTGATTCTAATGCAGCTTCCTAATTTGAAAAATGAAGTCTTCAAAGTCTAGCATGACTCAAAGTTCCTGGAAAGATCCATATATTTTTATCTAGAAAATATTTATCAAGCAATAAGTAGTGACAGGAGCATAGTTTTTCACTATTCCCATCAAGAAAATGTGGAAGAGTATCAGATATTTAGAGGATAATGTGCTTTTGCCATGTGTCCTGAAGTAGAGTTTCAAAGGACATTTACAGATCTCTCAGCACCCACAACTGCCCCAGTGGCCCGGCCTCCTGCCATCACCCATGTGCAGGTGGATATGAATAGGTCTTGCCCACTTTAGCATTGGTACATTTTATTTCCTTGGGTGTCTCCTCCTCAGCTACAGAATTTGATTGTCAAAGGTGACATTGTTTAGCTTGACTTTTAGTTTATCCTCTCTTTTTGTTGCAGAAAACAGTCAGAAATCTCACTTCAGAGCAGAGAATATGACCTACACTCTCAAATGTGCAATCCTTTGCCTCACCATAGAAAACTGTGAAATGGCCTGCCAATTAGCTGGGCAGTGTGGGGTGCTCGAACTGGCCCCTAGTGAGGAGGATGTTGTGGCAAGATTTTGATGGAGATAGTTCATCCCCCACTAAGGAGATTGCTTCGGAGAAGGCTTTCCTGTGGGGTTTCCTATTAGCATGATTCTGGACAATGAGTCAATTATTTCTGTCTCTGATGCTGAGACCATTGGTAGGGGGAGATCAAAGGGTTATGAAAGAGGTTAATGACTAAAATAAGTTTAACAAATAAAGGGAACAAACGTTCTCTACACACAGCATGGGGTCAACCCCTAAGAGTCGCTTTAAGAATAGGTCAGAGTCAAATACTACAGGGCTGCACTGTAGAAGGGCTGGACAATTTTATAATGAATAATGGCATTTATATAATCTGATGGGTTTGGGCTGGAAGCTGAGGGCTACAGAGATCAACCGTAAGTACTGACCTCACCACCCTTGAAAGAGTTTTATTGTTTTGTTGACCAGTGTGGGAAGCTCAGTAGCCTTGCAGGCTTAACTACAGATCTGCATTAATCTGCTCTCATTACCCAGGCTTCTTTCCTGATTAGCTGGGGGTCGAAGAACCTGGACTTGTACATGCTGACTATCTGGCCTGCTGATGTGGATGGCAGGGCCAGGGCAACCTTCAGATCTGAGTTAGAGAAAGTCTCTCTCATTGTCCTCAGGGGTTTCATTTTAATGACAAATTGCAGGGTTAAGGTTTGACTGAGGTAGATGTGATTCTTTTCCAAAGTCCAGAGCAAATGAGTTTGTATGAGAATCTAACACATGTACATCATTTGCCACTGAGAAATGGGTTTCAGTAGAGAGAGAGAGAGAGAGAGAGAGTGTGTGTGTGTGTGTGTGTGTGTGTGTTTTGGGGTTGGAGGGTGTGGAATATTTTATTGGAGGATGCTTTCCCAGAAGGAAAGAATTAGTTTTACACACACCAGAGGATGATAAAGGTAATGCCACTTTCATTTTTAAAACAAGAAACAAGCCCTTTTGCATCTATAGAACTGTTATCAAGTTCTTTAAAAAAATGTACAACTCAGAATATATACCTTCCAAAAATCTTACATTGTTCTGAATATTGCATCCTACCCTTAGAGCTGATGATGCGTTTCTTTCAAATATGCCTTTTTATAATGGAGTTTCAATTTTTAAAAGGTAAATGAAAAATACCATGCATATCCTATCTCTCTTTCTCAATATTAGAATAAATGAGAGCAAGTTGTTTAAAACTCAGCTTCCCCAAGTGTAATGTTAGACACAGTCCCTACCTTATGTTGGTTTTATTTAGGATTTTTTTTTTAACTTTATGATGGTGTGAATGCAATGTGCATTTAGTCGAAATTGTACTTAATACCTTGAATTTGTTCTTATCCCAGGCTAAGGCACCCTGTAACGCTGGGCGGAGGCAGCAAGCCACAGCTCCCAATCAACCGTGCAATCTTGAGTGTAAATAGCCAATATCCTATGGGAACTGTGAGGCTAATTTATGATGCTTGGGACATTAGCTATGTTAAATGCATTTGTGGCTTATGCTGTTTTAAGCATACAGTGGGTTTATCCGGATGTAAACCCATCACGAGTTTAGGGGTATCTTTGGCATCTACCGATCAGAGTCCCTGGGAGAAGTAAATGAATTAGTCTACTAACTTCAAAAAATGACTGTCATATAGTAAAGAATTCTGTAAAAGCTGTATTAGAATTGAGATTGTGAAAAAAAGAGACAATTAAATCAAGGACTACTTTTAATGCAAACCAGTTAATGAGACAAATGTCTTCAGACACAATTTGGTGTGATTTATGTGACTGAGAGCATTCTCTACCAACTTTCCCATCATCTTCTTCCAGGGTTTCTTCTCCTGTCAGGTTTATGTATCACTTAAAAGGGAGAAAAATACCTCTGACTCGAAAGTATCTCCCAAATTTATAGATTTACGAAGTCCTCAAAATCATTCAAAACACAGCTTCATGTGATATCCAGAATCCATGATATATTTGCATTTCCCACACATAATTAAAATTCAGCAGAAAACAAAAATAATCTTTTTTGCATTTTTAAAATTTTTTTGTGTAAGAGTCACTGTGAATTAAGCTGACCTATGATCTTTTTATCAAATAAAAGCAAGCCAAAATTCCAGTGCTTATTTTAGTTAGAGGAATCAAAAAACGCCCTTTACCTTTCATGAAGTGTTACTAGGACAGATGGCTAAATCACGGGGATCAAGCTTTGCAGGCTACTAAATATGCTTAGCAAATAATAGCAATTTAAAACCAATGCAAAAATCACATGCGTTCAGCTAGTTTATATACATATGCATACACAGTGTAAAGAAAGTGAAGATAAACAACCTCAATGAAATTTGGTTGTCTTTGAGTACACTCTGACCTAATCTCCTGTAGTAATAACTTCAAATCCAACCTAATACAATAGCATAGGTAGCAGCATTTTATCCCAATTAACTCGGCTTGCCACTAAAGAAGACTAGGTCTGTTCTATAATATTTACAGCACTTCCTCTTTTCCACTTGCACACATTCCTATGATTTGCATTTATTTCATTTTAATGTTTTTGTTTTGTTTCATTTAGTTTTGTACTTTTGTTTTCTAATTGAGAGGATGAGATGTATGGAATTGGGAAATGACTGCAAATATGCTCCAAATTTCATTTCCTTTGCATGGGTGTTAGTGTAGCCAGTGGGAGAAATAATTGGGAGAACTACAAGAGGTGAAGCATGATATTGCTGAACCTTAATCTTTCCATTGAAAAGACTAAATACATGGATATTTTGTAAACAATTTTTGAAAAATAGAAAAAATATGATTTGGGCACAAAACATTTGGGAAATAGATTGCTAAACTTAATAGTCTGGTATCCTTCATGAGAAATGAAGTCAGTATTCTAAAACGAAAGAAGCAAGCTATATAAATCAACATAGAAAGAAATCATGCTAATGACTTTTTCCAATTTAAAGAAATGTCAAAGGCAAACATATAAATGCAATGTAATCAATATGAATAATAATAAATAACCACCCCATGTTCTGAACTTTCCATTTTTGTTAATGTTCTGGCATATTTCTAACATTTAAGTAACTCTAAATTTTTAAAAACATGTACAAACAGGGATGGATTAAAGTGTTCCTCTTCTCTAAGGGGTGGTGATTTTGACCCTGGTATTTAAAAGATGAAAAGACCACACATATACAAAAAATACATTAACATTTCATAGCAAGTTTTCAAGTTTTCTAAAAATAATTTCTGCATACTTAAATACCACACACACCTAACTGAAGATATTAACCCTTGGGAAACTGGGTCATTGAATTAATACTCAAACTGCCGCTAAGCATTAAAAGAAAATTGACTCCTCAATGGGAAAAAGAAAGAAAATCCAGCATGCTATTAAAATATATTTTCACTACTCCAGCATCTCAGTGATTTATTAAATACTAAAATTTTTCCCAAAACATAGTATTTTCATATCTAACATTGAATTTATCCCTTTAAACTTCTAGGAATTTACTATTGTTTCTCTGAGCAAGTTTATTGTCAATCAGATCAACATGGAGAAATTGGAAGAAGAAACAGAAAAAAAATTCTCTATTGCCTCCATTTCACACTGCCATATAAATAAAATAACAAAACTCAGTGGGAAGGAAATGAACATGAGGAAGCCTGAATGTGAGTATTGACTCTGCATTAATTGGCTTTGTAATTTTGAATGAGTAATGGAACTGCTGAATCTCTTGTTACTTGTATTCAAAATGACGGATTAGAACCTAACGTAATTACCTTTTCACATTTTTATTATGAAATAGTTTAATAATACAGAAGAGATTTCCAAATAATATTACAACCATACGTCTTTTATACATATTTATCAAATGAAAATATTTTGTAATATTTACTTTCAGTCTTTTTATTAACATTGTGAGAAATAATTTGCACACCATAAAATTATTTATTTCAAATTTCAAACTCAACATTTTTTAGTAAATTTCTTGTCGCATACCCTTCAGCAAAGTCTAAGTTTAGGACACTTTCCTCACTCTGAATTCATCTTTTGCATTCCGTTCCTTATCAAACTCTCTTCCCAGTTCCACATTTTCTGTCCTCTCAGACAGGGATTCATGCAGGAAGTAACCTTTGGCATCTGGTTTCTTTCATTTAGCACAGACATCAGCAAATTTCCGCCCACAGGCCAAATCCTGCCTCGCTCCTGTTTTTGTAAATCAACTGTATTGGCTACCACTGTAGCCCTTAATTGATAAATCATCTGTGTCTGCTTTCCTTCTACAAGGACAGAATAGCTGAAATCCAAATCTTCTACACAGTAAAGGCACTACGACTGATGACCCTTTGGAGACTAAGACTGGCTGTCATAGACTAGGCGTGTTTTTGAGGTCCCTCACCTGTAACATGTTTCAGCACTCCTTACCTTTGTGTTGCTTATCACAGTTTCTTGTTCACCAGTGGAAGGGTTTATTTCCAGGTCTTCATTATCTTGAATCATGCTGCTATAAATGTATGGCTACAAATGTGACTTTCCGTCTTCTTGGATGAATACCTAGAAGTGGCATTGAAAGTAACTTTTTAAGAAACTCCCAGTATTTTACAAAATGTCCATACTGCATCATATTCCTGCCAAGATGTCTGAGGGTTACCTGTCTCCACACCTTCACCAACACTTGTTGCCTATCTTTCTGATTATAGCTAATCCACTCATTGTGCAAGAGTACCTGAAGTTTAGTTTGAAATCTCTTAATGACTAATGATGTTGGACACTCTTTTGTAGGCTTTTTAATCTTTTGTTTATCTTCCTTTGTGAAATATTTATTCAACTTTCTATTGAAATTCAGAATCTAGTACCATCCTTTATCAGATTTATCATTTATAACTGTTTTTCCAATCTGACTTGCCTTTCAATGACTTAATGATGTCTTTTGCTATACACTTCTTAGTTCTTTGATGGAATTTAATTTTTCAATGAATTTTGCTTTGAGTGTTCTTAAAAATTCTTTGGTGAAGATTTCTCCCTGTATATTCTGCTAAGACTTTCGGTGTTAACTCTCATTTAATTCTATGATCCATTTAAATATATTTGAGTATACATGTGAATTAAATGTTAAAATATTACTAGTGGATGTGGATTTTTTTTTCAGAAAAACTTACTGAAAAATCTGTCCTTTATCCATGAATGATCTTGTTATCTGCATCAAAAATCAATTAATATAGGGCCGGTGAGATGGCTCAGCGGCGTAAGCGCATGGTAAGCACGAGGTCCTGAGTTCGACTCCCAGAACCCACATACGAAAAAGGGGCCGGTGATATCACTCAGCAGCAGGGGCGCCTGCTGGCGCACGAGGTCCTGAGGTCGACCCCCGGTACCCACAAAAAAAAATCAATTAATATAATCAACTAGAACTATAATTATTATTTTCTCATCTCCAGCCTCTACGTGTCTAACTCTACACCAATGCCACAATGTCTTGATTATTGTTTTATGGTATGTTTTGAAATTAGTAAGGTCCATCATGTTTTTCTTCTAAACAACTCTTTTAATTTTTCTGGGTTCTTTACATGGATATTTTTGAATCAGCTTGTCAATTTCTACAGAAATATTCTGCTGGGATTTCAGTAAGGATTACCTGAATCTATAGAATAATTATTCATCTTCATGATAGATGATAAATCTTCCAATCCATAGTCATGGAGTATTGCATTGTTCAATAGACTTTAATTTCAGTCTGCAATGTTTTATAGTTTTCAGTGCACAAGTCTTACACCTCTTTTCTGAAAGTTTTTTTTACAAAACACATTGTTTAATTCTATTGAGAATCGAATTGTCTTACAATAATGTTCAGATTATTTATTACTGAATATAGAAATGCAACAGTTGTAACATGTATCATGTGTCTTTGCTAAACTTTTTTATAAGTTCTAATAGTTGATCTTTTATATTTTTTGTGGAGGAAGGGAGTTTATGTTTCTGTGGCTTACATAGGGTATTCAATACACAGGATGATTCTATCTGTAAATAAATATAAGTTTACTTCTTACCTTCTGACATAAAACTTTCTTCGTCTCCAGCCTTCATTCTCTTGAACTTCTAGTATAGTGTTGAATATAATTGCTAAAAGTGAACACTCTTGCTTCATTCCGTATATTACTGGGAAGCCATGCAGGCTTTCATTAATTATGTTAGTTGTAGATTTTCATAGATATACTTCATCATATTGAGAAATTTTACTCCTTTTCCTAGTTTGTTGAGAGGTGTTATTATTTTGTCAAATGTTTTTTTCTGTGTCTACTTAGGTAATAAGGTAATTTTTAGTCTATAATTATGAATGGCACATTGTATAAATGATTTCAAAATACTGAACCAATCTTGAATTGGTAGAATAAATCCTCCTTGATCAATATATATAATTATATTTTATGTTGGTGCATTCATTTATTGAAAAATATAGTTGAAGTTTGCTGTGTCTGTAATGTATGAGAAACTGGGGTTTAGTTATATTTTTTAATACTGTTTCCTCTAATTTTAGTTATCAGGGTAACAGTGACTTCATGGATAAATATGAAAAGTGTATTTTTTTTCTTTTTTTGTTGTTTGGTTCGGTTATTTTTGTTTGTTTTGGTTTTATTTATTTATTTATTTATTCATTTATTTATTTATTTATTTTTTGAGACAAGGTCTCACTCTGTAGTTCAGGCTGGTCTTAAACTCACTGTGTAGCCCAAGCTGGCATCTAACTCACAGTGAACCTCCTGCCTCAGCCCCCTGAGTGCTGGAATCACAGGTGTGCACCAACATGCCCAGTCACATTTTTCTTTTCAATATTACACATTCTGGAATAGATTAGATTTTCTAATAGTTTAGATTTTCTAAGTCTTCTTGGGCCATTTTTTGTTGACTTATTTTCTTCTAAAAAATTAATCACGTCATCTAAATTGTTGAGTTTGTTGACATGAATTGTACATTTTAGTGTATTTTATATATTTATATATTTAGTATATTTTAGGTATTTATTTTTTAGTATATATATATATTTATATATTTAGTATATTTTATGTATTTAATATATTTTAGTTTCTACAACATTTTTAAGTGAATACAATGCTTCATTTCTAATTTTCTAATGTGGACAAATTAAATCACCTCCACTTCAGGCTATCTAATAAAATTTGTAACATTTCTTTTGATTTTTTCCCAACATTTAAAAGTTCCTATTTCCCCAAACCCTTGCACCCTCGAAAAATCTTACATGAAAATGATACGTTTGTGTAACTTACTATAGTACTCTTATTATACCTAAGTGTGATCATATACTTCATATATTTAAGGGTTTTTATTTTTTGTTCTATGTACAATATGTTTTGTCCACCTTACACTAGATTGTTGGCTATATTTTTACTTGATGATTAGAATTAGAAATTTTGTTGTGTAGGGCCAGTAAAATAGCTCAGCGGCATAAGCGCCTGCCTGGCAAGCACAAGGTCCTGAGTTCAACTCCCAGTACCCACATAAAGGAAAAAAAGGGCCGGTGATATCGCTCAGTGGCACAAGTGCTTGCTGGCAAGCGCAAGGTCCTGAGGTCGACTCCCAGTACCCACATAAGAAAAAAAAAAAAAAAAAAAGAAAGAAATTTTATTGTATAAAGCCAGAAGCTTTTACATTTTGACAGAAGTTGCAAATATCTTCTGCTTATTTATCATTTTTGTATTTTGAAGGTAGTTCTTTTACTATACAAAAGCTTTGAATAATAGTACTCAAATCTACCTGCCTCTCTTCTCATTTTAACATTGTTTAGTTTAGTCATAATATTTTCCTGTCTGATGCTTATATAATTTTCTCATTTTTTTCTTGCACTCCCGTATTTTCCTTTTGATATATAGACTTCTGATTTATTTTAAATATATGCTGATGTATTAACAAATATTTAGACAGAACTTTATATGTTTTCAAATGGTAATTCAGTTGTCCAATTTTAAACCATTATTATGAGAGGATAAGTTTATCATAAACCAAATTACTAAATACACTGCTGTATATTTCTTTCTGGATTTCGTATTTCATTTCTTTGGTACACTTGGTGATTGATGCACAAATATTGTAATAGTTTAGAGACCAAGTCTACTTTAATTTCCACCTGCGTGTAGCCTTTTATTAAGGGTTTTAAGGCTAGTAAATTATTTCCATGTATGTTTGTATTAATTCATCAATGATCAATGTTTCTATCCATAAAATAAATATATACATAAAGTCTTTAAAATTAACTTGTGGAATGCTAAAATAAAACTTGGCATTTTTAAGCCTGGTATGGTTGTGGAATGCAATAGTCCTAGAACTCTGAGAGGCCAAGGCAGGAGGATCATGAATTTGATTTAAACATGTCTGATTTATTATCATTCTTTTCTAGAAATTTTACTATTTTGGATTTTTTTTTTATTGCTAGAGAGATTAATAGTAATTTGATATAGTCATAGTTGAAGACTATTTAAAATATATTATTTACACATTTATACATACAGTATTTATGCCAATACTAACCTACTATTTTCATGTATTTTAACACATAGAGAAATTATTATTTGCAAATATTTTCACATACATGAAAAATATGTTGTATTCTTTTTACTAGGTAGATAATTTGACATGTAATTAAAAGGCAATTTCAAAGAATGAAATTGACTGAAAAATGATTTAACCTTAGAAAAAGAATTAATATATACAAAACACTACAAATTAAAGGAGAAGGATCTTACAATTACATCAAGACATACAGGAAAGCATTTGATAATTTCACTTTTATATAAAAAATAAATACCTCTCACTATAGCAGAAAACAAAGGTTAATATGAAAAAATTATTTACTATTTTCACTTATTCTAAATACAACTTGTTTACTCTAAAATGTCTTTATATATTTTTGCATTCAGTAGTATATAATTGGTATAATTGTCATTCATTAATACAAATGTTTTATCCTCAACTTTGAACACCTTTTTATCTAGGTATAAAGTTCAAAGTGAGAGTGTTATGCAAAATTTTGAAAATTAACTGTAAGGCAAATTCTCTTGTCATTTTATTGCTATTCCTTTGTAAATAATATCTTTTTCTCTATAATACATAATACACTTTTGGTCTTAATTTTTAGTTTTTTGTTGTTTCAATTTTTATTGTGTAATGCCACCATGGCTTGAGACTGAAATATTAAGTATCCACCAAAATTTATTCTAAGAAAGAATATTTTATAGCAATGATAAAAAGGCACAAAAGTCATTCAAATTTCCCAGCCTATTTTGGCAGTTAAGTGTAATCAAGGAACAAATTTCTCTATAATGGATCAACTTTTAAGGAGGTAGTTCTCTTCTTTACGACATTTCCCATTCCTCTTTGAGTTATGAATGGCTAGACGTCTGTGGCAACACTGAAGCTACAGAAAGGGTGGGGCAAAAACATTCATTATTTTAGAGCCATCCCTCCTTGGATGGTTATGTGGAAGGAAACAAGCTTCAAATGAGTTTCAGCCACTATAATTTACTTGTAGAGCAATTTATTTTATCCTACTTATTAAAATGGGTTTATGAAGGGATTGTTTTTATTATTCTATGGTACATATAATATAGCACTTAATCTGATAACCCTGCCTTCAGTTTTGAAAGGTTCTAGACCATAATGATTTCAAACCCCTCTTCCGGCGTCCTCTCCAGACTCCAGTTCTATAAGGTTTTTAGAGCAGGCATTGTATTTTTTCCTTTCCTCCTAGAGGTATTTATTTGCTTTACATTCATATTCTTCGGAAACAGAGTCTGAGACAGAGCACAGAGTTAGGAGCAAATTGTTTCTCAGGGATTAATCCCAGGGAACCACAAAGAGGGAGAGCATGATGTTAGAAAGATCACTTTTATGATTGAATTGAGTGTCCCTTCCTCCAGATTTCCGTATTATGTTGAAGTTCTAACCCCAACTATTGTCCTTTGCAATATGACTGCACTGGAGATTAAAATTTTTTAGAGGTAATAACCTTAATAAAGGTAAAATGAGATCATAAGTGTGGACCTTCATCTAATCTCACTGATACCATTAAAGAGGAGATTAGGGGACAGACCCTCTGTTATTTACTAGGACCACGGTTACAAGATACCAGAGACTGAGAAGTTAAAACAGATTGCTTTCTCTCAGTTTAGGAGGCTGGAAGTCCAAGATCAAGGTGTTGGCAGCTTGGCTTCTCCCGAGGCCCATCCTCCTGGCTTGCAGATGGCCGCCTTTGCACTGTGTCCACACATTGTCTTTCCTCAGTACACACACATCCCTGGGGTCTTTTTGTGTGTGTCCAAATTTCCTCTTCTTACATCAGTTAGTTTGGATTAGAACTCATCCTAACAGCTTCATTTTTACTTAGTCGCCTTTAGAAGACAGTATCTCCATAAGTTATCACATTCCAAGATGCTGGGGGTTAGACCTTTCAATATATGAAATTAAGAAGCAAAATCCAGCCCATAGGAGACATCACAGGGCAAAACCATACGAAAATTTGGGAAAATGACAGACTTGTACAAGCAAAGAAGCGAGGCCTTCGAGGAACCCAAACTTCCAGATACATTAATTTTGAAATTCTAGGCTCCAACATGTGAGGAAACAAATTTCTGTCATTGAAACCATATAATCTGTAATATTTTGTGTGGTAGCCCTAGGAGATGAATACTAGGTAAAATAATGAACAGATTAGCCCTATGGGAAATGGAGACTCAATTCTACTGGGAACATCAGAGAGGTACTACGAAATGTATCTCAAAACATGTGACATTTATGGACCAACTTCCATCTAAGATTTATTCAATGTTGCTCCCTTGATAATTATTTCCTCACACTTGTAGCTTTTTGTCTGTGATCTAGGAACCATCTAGCAAACAAGGAATTTCCTCAGACAAAGAATAACAACCAAAAAAAAAAAAATTCATACACATGCAAGTAAATAGGAGAGTGGAGATGTGAGTGGAAAACTGAAAGTACATGCTTCACCACTCTCCGAATATTTCATTATATATTGCTATTGCATTTGAATAAATATTTAACTATTGTCAAATATATCCTATAATTCTTACTTCAGCTTCTTTTGACTGTTTTACTCTATCCCAGTAATATATACATATCTTTGTTTATGTATGTATAATATAACTTTAAGAAATCATAATTGTATTATCATATGTAATATATTTTATATTATATATAATTTTCTAGTCTTACATTATACTTATTCATTCTTTCATTTGATATTTTATTTTTATTTCTTTAAGTATTTTATACACATGCATTTATATTTTATTAAGACTTAGATGTAGGCAGGGAAAATAAGATATCATTTGCAAAGATTTGATTTCATTTTGCAAAAGAATGTCTATGAATTTGTTATGTGTTATAGATAATTTATAGAGGTAGGAGAAAGAGGAAAAAGTTCCTTAAATAACCAAAGAAGTAGAGCTTTAAAATACCTAAAATATTGCAAAAAAAAAAAGAGAATAATCATCATTTATCAATTCATTTAGACCCAGGTACAGTGTTGTCTCTGTTCACAAACTTAATTCATTCCATGATTCTGGGGAAAATGGGTGAGGTAACGTACATCACCTGATGTGGAGTTCATGAACAGAAGCAAAATTTTGCTTACGGCTTTTGTTTGCGAACCGAACTGAACCAACATATTACTGTAATTGACTCTTGTTTTCCTAGATTTGGGGGTTTGTTCTGTCACGAACTTACCTGCTTCTTTCTGGACATCTGCTGATACAGTTTCAAAATTGTTCATTTAAATGATACCACTAGAAACTGTCACCTACAAATACCTGGAATACTTTTTCGTGGTGTACTGGGTCATTCTTAAAGATGACACACTCTGGTGTGTAACTGAATATGCAAGTTTTCAGGATAGCACAAAAATGAAACAATAAAAATGATACTTTAGAAGGCACAACGGCTTAAAACTGTGGCAATGAAGTCACTGTTGATATTTTAAAATAAATATTCGATTGAGAGTTCATTATAAGAATAATGCAACTGACAAGGAAATTTGATTTTTATGTAGCATACAAAATAATATAACATTAATCCAAAACATATTTATAATTAAATATAATGATCCACCCTATTTCCATAAAATAAAAATATTATTTCTAAATGTTAATGTAAAATTATCTTGAGACAATAGATCATGAATATATTAGTTATGCAGTAAGAGTATGTGTAGACTATATGCAGAATATCAAGTAAAGAGTTTCAGTAGGCTTAAAGTAGGTCCTAACCATCTATATTTTAATGAAATAAAAATATAACTGAGGTGAGCTCCCTATGGAAAAGCAAATAGCTTAAAAAAATAGGGGCCGGGGCCAGTGAGATGGCTCAGCGGCTTAAGCGCCTGCCCGGCAAGCGCGAGGGCCCGAGTTCGACTCCCGGATCCCACATACGAAAAAAGGGGCCGGTGATATCGCTCAGCGGCATGGGCGCCGGCTGGCGCGCCAGGCCCTGAGGTCGACACCCTGGTACCCACAAAAAGAAAAAAAAGAGGGGCCGGTGAGATGGCTCAGCAGCCTACGTGCCTGCCTGGCAAGCGCAAGGGCCCGAGTTCGACTCCCGGATCCCACATAAGAAAAAAGGGGCCGGTGATATCGCTCAGTGGCACAGGTGCCGGCTGGCGTGCCAGGCCCTGAGGTCGACCCCCGGTACCCACAAAAAAAAAAAAAAAAAGGCTGCACCCACATTAAAAAATCAAGATATGACTAACAACGTTTTAAACATAATTGAAATTTTAACTGATAAAATATCCTATTGTTGCCTAATATCAAGCAAAACAGCAACAAGACTCAAATATATTAGTATCATGGCCAGGGAAGGCAATGACCAATCTCTAGAAAATTCCTGTACACAGCCTACAATTTCTGCACTATTCGTATTAGTATTGTTTTACCCAGAAACATTCTGACTGACAGCTCCCACACAAATTATCTATAGTAACATATCAAATAAACCTAATTATTTCTAACACCTCTCTTCTACACAGGAAAAGACCAAGTCTTTGTAATGTTCTAGGAACCCACTGGGATATCTGAAGGACAGTTTTAGATTCAAAAGATATCATTTAGGATTCAATTTTTGGAAGTCAAAATATCAAGAGTTGTCAGGAGATTTGAACATTTGATTAATAGAAGATTTTTGAGCTATAATATTTACAACATATTTAATCAAAATGACAAGAAAATATTTTAAAAGAAAACAAAATATATAACATGATTTTTAAAGATCTTTAATTCTTTTTAAGTAAGAAACATTTTTTGTTTAAACACAGGATACAATAAAATCAAGGATATAATATAAGGATATAATAATGAAATAAAAATCATGGATATAATAAAATAAAAATAAACTATACAATGTTATTCTTGTTAGAGACAGAATATTTGTAATCTGGGAAGTTTACCTAGAAGATAAACTATACTTTTAAGGGCAGACTAATGATTGGACATTATATTTCATTTTAACAGATAAAAATCCGAATTCCAGCTTTGTGTTACTATAACATTGATACCGTAGCTCTTCTTGAAGGTCTTGTAAATAAGCCCATTAAGTATTAACTATCTTTGATCATGATAAATAACCCTAACCCTAACCCTTCTATCCACCATTCATAATTTTCTGTTTGTACTTTGCCTCACTCAAATGAGAGATATCATATGGTATTTAAGCTTGTGTGTCTGGTTTCTTTCACCCAACATTATGTTTTCCAGGTGCATTCATTTTCCTACAAATATTTCAAATTTGTCATTCTTTATAGCTGAGTATTAATCTATTATAAATAGATACCACATTTTCTTTCTGATATCGTCTGTTGATGGTATACAGGCTGCTTCCAGGATTTAGCTATTACAAACTATGCTGTTAGTTAAGTATTGCTGTAGTTTAATGTCTTAAGCTTTTGGGGAAAGATACCTAGAAGGGGAATAGCTGAACCGTATAGAATTTCTAATTTCTATTCTTTGAAAAATCTCCATACTGATTTCCATAATGATTGTACTATTTTACATTCCCACCAACAATGAAGGAGAGTTCCTTTTTTCACCACAGCCTCACCAGCACTTGTTATTGTTAGATTTCTTAATGATTGTCATTCTTGCATTGTTTTAATTTGCATTTCTTTAATGGCCAGAGATGCAAACATTCTTTTCAGGTGTTTGTTGACCATTTGTATTTCTTCCTCTGTTAAGTGTCTGTTCATTTTTCCTGCCCATTTCTTGACTGGGTCTTTAATTTTAAATGTTTAAATTTTTTTTAGTTGTTTTTATATTCTAGATAATAGTCCTCTGTCTGAGGAGTAGCTGGCAATTTTTTTTTCCATTCCATACATTGTTTCTTCAATTTACTAATTGGTTCGTTTGCTGTACAAAACTTTTTTAGTCTGTTATATATGAATCAATCATTTGTTGATTCTTGCTGTTATTTCTCATACAATTGAGGTTGCTTCCTACGTCTATGTCTTCAAGTGTTTTATCTATTTTATCTCCAAATAGGCTTAATGTTTCTGTTTTAATGTTTACATGTTTATTCCATTTTGTTTTTAATATAATATGTGGTGAGAGATAAGGGTCCAGTTTCAATCTTCTGCAAACAGATGACCAGTTTTCCCAGCAGCACTTGTTGAATCGACTATCTTTTCCCCAGCATATGCTTTGGGCCCCTTCGTCAAAGACCAGATAGCTGAGTGTGTCTGGGGATGCTTCTGTATCCTCTATTTTGTCCCATTGATCAACATATCTGTTTTTGTTCAAGTACCATGCCTTCTTTTTAAATCAATCTTACTTTAAGTAATATAGCTTAAGTCAGGTATGGCAAGGCCTCCTGCTCTGCTCTTGTTGCCCCAAACTGCTTTTGCTATTCTGCATCTTTTCTAGTTGCATATGAATTTTAGGATTCTTTTCTTTCTAGTTCTCTAAAGTATGTTGTCAGTATTTTGACTGGGACTGCATGGGATCCGTTTTACAGTTTTGGGAGTATGACCTTTTTGACAATATTGGTTCTGCCTATCCAGGAATAAGAGGCATCTTTCCACACTGATGTCCTCTTCTATCTCCTTTTTCAGAGTACTGTAGTTTTCTTTATAGAGAACTTTCACTTCCTTGGTTAGGTTAATTCTTAGATATTTCATTTTTCTTGAAGCTACTGTGAATGGTACTATTTTTATAGTTTCCTTCTCATTGAGTTCATTATTGGGGTACACACGTGCTAATGATTTTTTTGTGTTGATCTTGTATCCTGGTTGTTGAAGTTGGTTATTGGTTCTAACAGTTTTTTGGTGGGGTTCTCCCAGTCTTCTGTGTAGATTATGATGGCATCTGTGTTCACCCTTTGATTTATTTCTCACTCCTGACCGCTGTGGATGATGTTTAGAAGTGGTGCTAGTGGACATCCTTGTCTTGTTCCTGATTCTAAGGGGAATGCTTTTAGTTTTTCCCCATTTAGTATGACGCTGGCTGGGGAATTTGAATTCTTAACATATTTATGAATTACACAAATATTCTTAATTTTTTCACAATAAAAACATTAGGAGGTTAATTAGTTTATAATTTTGGAAAGTTCAGAAATTTTAAATTTATATTAGTGCTTATGTGTTCCTATACTAATTAAAATAGAACTTCTCTAGATTATTGTATTATTAGATGTGAAAAATACTTCCAGAGGTGGGAAAATATTATACAATCACATAATGAAAGATGAAGGCCTTTCTATGTTACAGACACATAAACATCTCCTGCATTTTGCCCTGTGTGTGTTAAACTATCAGTCTATAGTCTCAACACCTGTAGCTTATTGAAATCTTAGTGGTGTTAACTTTTCATTAATGTTTTGCCTTGGTTTCTTCCTTCAATTTGAGTACCTCTGCATTTCACTTTCTTCAGAGCTCAGTTTTAAATATGTGTTTTATTCATAGTTATTTTATAGTGTCCTTCAGATTACTTTGTGCTCCTAGGAATCTAATACTAGTGTGGTATACAAAGTACACCATTGATTCTGTGACATATCTGTAGCCTGTAACTCATTTCCTGTATTTGCTATCACAGACAGTCTCATTTTGATAATTTCAGTCCACCAAGGTAATCAATGTTTCCTTAATATAATGAAATATGTTAAAATTTTAATTGTGAAATGGTACTCAAGTTTCCTCTTTTTGAAGATTCCCTCAGAAATAATGTGCCCCATGGAGTTTAAGAGACACATTAATGATTATCCTGATAAAAATAAGAATTAGAAACTTGTATTTTTGACAATGAAATATGACGGCATTGCTATATAAGAAATCCCTATGACATCCACATCAATTTTTTTTTTTGAAATTGTTTTCACTTTATAGTATCAACTTTTTTTTCTTTTTTTTTATTTTAAAGAGAAGAAAAAACAAAACAAATCAAAAGAAGAACAAATTTTCAAAACAACATAATAGGAGGGTAACAATGGTTAATACATTACGTATTACTATCTTTAAGTTAGTTATTCAGGACACCAGACATTAGCATTCAATTGTCCAAACATTATTGGCACAAACCTTACTCTTCAATGAACTAAGTAAAAATGGTAGTGTATCTATCTTAACCATCATATATATATATATATATATATATATATATATATATATATATACAATTTTTTTTCCCTTTCCCTTCTTTCTTTTCCCTATTCCAGTCTCTCTTTCCTTTTGACCAGTTTCTTTTTGATTCACCATATCTATTGTACATTTTGGATCCACATCAATTTTTTAGCAAAAAACAGGGCACCATTTGACTCAAAACCAAGTTAGTCCCAAATCATAATCACATTTATTGTCATTTTCTCTTTGTAAATACTGTTATGTGTGACACCTGTCTTTGCCAATAAAATTCATAATCCTGGAGGGAAGATAATGTATTTTCAATTTTCATTGGCCTTACCCATATTATTTGGGATAAAGCCCAAAAGTATATGGATATTTAGTCCTTATGGAGGCACAGAAGCTTGAAGAGAAGAGAGAGGGAAGATGCCAATGTAAGAGGCTGCCAGGTTCATTGGCAGGCGTCTGGGCAATGTCTTACCCGAGGAGGCAGCATGATGCGGTGGGAAGAGGTGGATTTTGAATCAGGTGAACTTGGGTTTTCATCCCAGCTCTGCTGTGCACTCCTGTGTCACCTTGGGCAAGTACTTAAAATTTCACAACCTTAGGGCTCCCCGCCACACACACTCCTGACAAGTGCCATTAATAATAGTACCTAACTCAAAGGAGTTTTATGAGTATTAAATATGATGATAAATAAATATCATCCTGCAACATCCTGATAAAATCAGACATTGTAAATAACAAAAATACCAAACAGGGCTGCTCTATAAAGCTCCAAGGATAAAACAGGGGAAAGCTCTTTGCCATTGGCTTTGGCAATGATATTTTGGACTGGATATCACATCAAAAGCTCATATGATACAGGCGAAAGCAAGCAAGTGGGATTACATCAAACTAAAAAACTTCTGTGCAGAAAAGGAACCAATCAACAAAATGAAAAGGCTGCCAAAGAACTGGGAAAATAAATTGCAATCCATGTACCTGATAAACAGCAAATGTTCAAAATATATAAGACATTTGTGCAACTCACCAGCAAATAATGACAATGAGAGAGGAATAACAATGTATGCTATGTGCATGTACACATCAGACAAAATGAGACCAATCAATCTATATAACTGAAATATCAATATGCAATAATAAAAATGTGTGAAAAGTATATCAAATGTAAAAATATAAATGCACATATCCCAAATATACATTTATCCAAAGATAGACTAAAGACCAACAGATATATGAAAAAATATTTATCACTAATCCTCGGTTAGGTATAAGACAAAACCGCAATGCAATATCATGTTACAACTTTCAGGATGATTATTATTGAAATGACAAGAGACAGCAAATGTAGGTCACAGTATGTAGAAAAGGAAACCATTGCATAGTGTTGATGAGAATGTACATTGGCACAGCCATTATGGAAAACAGAGACAAAACAAAACAAAACAAAAAATACAACTGCCGTATGATCTAACAATTGCCCTTCTGGGTACATATCTGAAGGAAATGAATCATCATTTTGTACAGATATCTGTGTTCCCATTTTCATTTAATATTATTCATAGCAATCAAGATATAGAAACAACTTAAGTGTCTGTTAAAAGGTGAATGGATGAAGAAATTATAATGTATACATCTACATATACCTACTGATCTTTCATCTCTCTATAGTGGAATATTAGTCTTAAAGGAGATTCCACCATTTGCAACAACACAGAAAACCTGGAGGGAATTGTGCTAAGTGAAATAAACTAGAAACAGAAAGAAAAATATACCATATTACTTTTATGTAGAATCTTTTTTAAAAGTCAACTACACAGAAATAGAAAAAATAAAAGTAGGACACTGGTTAATAGAGATGAAGAAAGGGGGAGAAAAGGGATGATATAGTCAAAAAGTAAAAAGTTGTGGTTATGTAGGACAAAAACATCTGAAGATATAATGTACAGCATGAGGACTATAGTTAATATTAATGCCTCTGTTATGCTTTGGATTTGTAATGTCCCCCAAACTAATGTGATAAGGGCTTGATTAGCAGCTGATGGGGTTTTGAGGAAGTGATTGTATTATGTGGTCTCTAACATCATCAAGTATATTAATCCACTGATGAGATCACAATTTGATAGCAGTATTGGAAAACATAGAAACATGAGGTGGGACCTAATTGAAGGGAGTGGGCCAAGGGAATGTGACATTAGGGACTTTATCTTTTTTCTGGTACTTTCTGGCTTTTTCCTTCTCTTTCTATTTCCTGGCTGCTACCAAGTTAGCAGCATTTGCTGCCACTCCCTGTCTACCATGATGCTCTGCATCATCACAGTCAAGGGAGCCACGTGACCATGGACTGAACCCTCTGAAATCATGAGTCACGTGCAAATCTTTCATCCTTTTTTTTTTTTTGTGGATACCGGGGATTGACCTCAGGACCCCATGCGCCAGCAGGCACCCGTGCCACTGAACGATATCACCGGCCCTTTTTCTGTATGTGGGTACCTGGGAGTCGAACTCGGGCCCTCTCGCTTGCCAGGCAGGTGCTTACACTGCTGAGCTCGTCCTTTAAATTGATTTTCTCAGGTATTTTGCCACAGTGATAAAACACCCACCGACATAGACTGGGAATTTGCTAAGAGAGATTTTATACACTCTTACCACACATGCACAAAAGTTATCTTTGTGAATTGATATGTTAATGTGCTTGGTTACAGTAACAACTTCAGTATATATCAAAACATCACGGAGTCCTCCTTAAATATATGCAGGGATTAAAAAAAAAAAAAACTAAAAAACAACCAAATGTATTCCCTTTAGAAAAATTTTGACCCAAGTGTGTTCCAGTATCACTGTATCTGAATCAACTCAAATACTGATCAAAAGTGCTATTTCTTTGTCACCCCCCCTTCCCACTTTTTTATCAAAATCTTTGTGGATAAGACCCGGGGAATTTGTCGTCCTCACCAAAGTGAAACAACACCTGCATCAAAACAGATAATAGCAGGAAAAAATATCTTCCTTTTTTAGTTAAAAAATATGGAGAGGGAGTAGGGGAGTGGTGTAGATTGGGAGGTGTGAGGCAGCAGCAGAGGTGAGTAGGGGGCCTGTGACCACTGATCCTCTCTGCAGATCTGAGAGAAGGATGGAATGGTTGATCCCCTGCTGTTGCTTGGCTCATTCGCTAAACAGCCAGGCCTAAGGCTGAATCCTGTTTCTAATAATCCTGGGAAGAATTTGGAAATTAGTATGACTAGTGGTCAAATGGACTTCAAAATTTTTGTTCCCTCATGTTATTTTTCATGTATTTTTAAATAGTTTTATTTATAGAAAAATACATTTATGGATGAAACACAAGGGAAATGACAGAAACTTTTGCAGAAAGAGACTTGAATTATTTTCTGGAAGGTGAAAGAAAGAAGATTTGGGTTATTTGTTTTTTATTTTTTGTTTTAGTTTGTTTTATTTTTCATCTGTGCAAATAGTGCGAAGCTATCCAAACTGATAGGTCTGGAAGTGATGCCGCTCTGTGTCTGTGATCTTTATAGTATTGAGAATAATGTTTGCCACTGTGGATATCATCGACACTGGTCTTGCCTCTGACTGTAGGCTACAATATTCCTAACCTCACAGCTTCCTATGAGTTTCCTGTACTTTAATAAAGGAGGCTATGATAAGACAATATACATACAAGGAAGTTATTATCAAGCTGAGCCCCAAATCCTACCTGTAAGATAACGAAAAATGACTTTTAAACATCAGCTAGGGAAGAAACAGGTTTATCATTTCTAGCATGTTAATAGCTGCCTCTTAAATATTGAATAATTAAGTAGCAAAGAATCTGATCATTTACAAAACGAGATGTATCCAGTGTACTAAAAGTTAGCTGACATTAATACTGGCACACAACTCAAGACTTAGGGAAATACCAAGAAAGAGGAACAAAGGGCTCAGGAAAAGAAGCAGCTGTGTTCCTAGGGGTTCTATCTTGCCTGATTACTCACTGGAGAGTTGGTCCTCACCGATGGTCTCCAGGAACTTGATAAGAGCACAAATCAGCCAGTGAAATGCAGAACAAGTGGCTTACTTAGGGGGCTGATTTCTTTTGAGCCAGTAGGCAGTGACAATGGGGGTAGTTTGGGCATGCTGAGAAGCAAATAATCTGTTGCCCACCCCCTACCCTACTCTCCAAATGTGTTTAGATCACTAATGAAAATCAGTCCCCATGCTTCCCTAGGGTCAACATTTTGCACATCAGAAATACACTATACAATTCAGCTGGAGCGACAGTTCTCTTCTCAGATGGCTCGCAGGGCTACTGGAATAGGAGTAGAAGTTTGCGGGTCAACAGAGGCATGAATTCTTAATGCCCCAGGAGGCCAAGGACAGAATAGCAGGAGCACTTCCATATTCAATTATTTATCAAGTTCATTTATAAAAATAAACCCAATACCTAGGCTAGTGGGTGCATATGTGAGCGTAGCATGTATATCAATAAATAATATGGACAATTCAGCTCTGCACAAAATTTTCCTCTCCTTATATTTTAAGGATAAACTGTGACTCATCTGCAGCACACAATATCTGGCATCACGTACTTCTGTTTTATGAAGAATGCCCCAAGCAACAAATATACCTTCCATATAAACTCACCACAGATAGAAAGAAACCTTCCAGCTTATTCCTGTAAATTCATGTTTAAATGACAGTAACAATCATAGCAGCTACAATGTAATGGATGCCTACATACTATATTTGAAATAACATAAAAAGAAGAAGCTACCAACCATGCATGCCTACGCATGCATGCCCTCTGATAAATATTTTAATCCTGGTGATAAGTTGATGAAATAGGGCATAATATCCTCATTTCATAAATAATGTTATTATTTTCACAGAAATTAAGTATTTTGTCAAAAAATCAAGTAAAATAGTAAACTTATGATTGGATTTAACCAGAACTTATTTGTAACTTATTTTTGTTTCTTTCATTTAAGACTCTTCTACTTTATACAATAGGCACATGTAACTCAAAACTAAAATGGGTGCGCGGATTAGAGAGGCAGAGTTTAAGATATTCGATGAGGTTGATGTTGAGTAACGAACAGTAACAAAGGGGAGCCCTTATCATTTTCCGGGTGTAGGTATAAAAGTAACCCCTGTCAGAAACTTACTTAGGAATCAGAAGCTATGTCAGTTCCAAGGACCCAAGAAAGACCTGGGAATGCCTTCCTTGTTTCCTCATGCTCTTTGTGTAGGATGCCCTTATACCCGAAGTGTCACCACCTCAGCAAGTGTTAACTTATTTAGCATGCAAAATGAACACTTTTATAAGTTTAAATGAGAAAAATGGAAAATTTATCTCATGCATAGTGAAGTTCTGTGTCTATATTCATTATTTTTACTTTTTAAAATGTACACATATCAAAATTATTTTCTTTATTTGTATAGTATTACAAGATTTGTCACATGATCAGATTTGCATAAGCACAATCACAGTCAGGATACAGAATGGTTCTATCACCCCCCAAAAATATCCTCACGCAGTCCCTTGGTAGTCAAGCCCTGTTCTACTTTCTCATCCTGGGAAACAATTGATCTATTCCCTTTCTCCATGGAATTGTCCTTCCCAAAATGCCTTATAAATGGAATTATACAGTATGCGACATTTTGAGACTGGAATTTTTAGTTAACTGAGCTCAATAATGACTTTAAGATTTGACTATATAGTTGTGTTCATTGATGCCTTCTTTCATTTTTAGTTTTGAGTTTAAAATATCCTAGAAGTTTCTTATTTAAATGTCTTTAAATAATTCAAGAATTCTCAGTGCATTTGTAGAATTTTGCAAAAATCACTCCAATTAACTATAAAATGTTTTAGTACCGCAAAAAGGACCACTGAAATCAATAACAGTCATTTTGTGTTGCCCCTGTTTCCCACAAAACTCAGAGCTCTGAGAAACCATCAGTCCTATCTCGGTTGTGTGCTCATCCTGGTCTTTTCATATAACCTAACCATACAATATTGTTTCTTTTCTTACTGAGGATTTCACTTAGTAGAATGTTTTCAAGGTGACTTCATGTTATAGCATAATTAAGAACTCCATTTATTTTTATTGTTTTATTTGTGTTTGTATAAATATATTTCTGGTTATTTACCCATGAACCAAATCACAGATATTTGTATTGCTTCTACCTGTGGACTATTAGGAACATTCATTTACAAGGTTTTTTTTTATGTGCACATGTTGTCATTTTTCTTGTAAAAATGACATCTATGTAAAATTGTTGGTATTCTGCTATGTGATAACTCATATCATTCCTTTATATTGTTGAATAGTATTTACAATGTGGATATACTATAATATATATATATATTTACATATCAAAAAAATATATATATTTACATATCAAAAATGGGTGGCATTTGGAGACCTGTTCTTTTGCTTCTGGTTTTAAAGATTAAAAACACAAATGCTGCAAAATGTTTGTACAGGTTTTCGTATGAGTTTTTATTTCACTTGGACAAATACCTAGAAGAAAAAGTCCATTTCAAATGATAAAGTAAGGTTAGCTTTAAAAAAAACAAACAAACTCTTTCCATAGGGAACGTAACATTTTACATTTCTACCAGCAACATATGAAAATTCCATTGACATCTCATTGTCAAAACTTGGTATGCTCATTAAAAACAATGTTCTTAAATGTGATATCACAGTGTAGATTTCACTGATTTTCTTTATGACTAATGAGGCTGAGCATATTTTCTTATGCATATTTACATTCCTTGTATCTTCTTTGGTGAATGATCTTTTGCTCATGTTTTTTTACTTGAGCTATATTTTTATATTGTTTAGTTCAAAAAGTATTCTACATATCCTGAGTACAAGTCCCTTGATTTATGAAATGCAAATGATTTTATCTGCTCTGTGAAGGGTCTTTTTATTCCCTTAACAAAGACTTTTCCAAACAAGACTATTTTTCATTTTGGTACAGTACAAATTCTCTATCGATTTTTTGTGGATTTTACTTTATTTTTTTTACCTGAAGAATAATTATCTATTTAAAAAGTCTCAAAGTTTTTCTTGTCTTCTTATATTTTTATGTTTTATAATTATATCTATACTGTATTTTTAATTTATTTTTGCAATTTTTTAATAAGGCTTGAGATGTAGCTTAAAGATTTTCTTTTTATTGTTGTTACTTTGCATATGAATGTTTGATTGTTTCAATACCAAAAATCTATCCTTTTTCCACTGAAGCACTTTACTTTTGTTAGAAAACAATGGGCCATATTTGTTTACACATAATTCTATTCCCTCTACTCTGTTTCATTGACTTCTATGTCTGGATTTTCTAGAATGTTACACTGTCTAGATTATAGTTGCTTTACAAAATAGAAATTATATAGGATACATAATCTTATTTTGTTCTTTTTCAAAATTTCTTTGGTTAAAACAAATTCTTTACTTTTTACCACTTAAGTTTTATTACCTGCTTGACTGTGTCTATGACAGATATCTGTATTATTTTATTTTTACTATTATCCGTATCATTTCCGCAAATAATTGAAATATAAATGATATTTGAAAATATTTTTTTCTAATTAAAAATTTCTATTTTCATGTACCAGAAAGTGACACTCTCATTGAGATGTAATTTAGACTGTCATTCAGACTACCTCCTTTTCTCTGGATACAAATACTGTTTTCAGTCCTGTGTGCATTATTTCAATTACTGTCTATGTATTTTTATACAGAAGTATGACCATATGCTATAGAGAATTATATATAACACAATCACACTTTATTACATATTTATATAACTTTATACTAGTCTACACCTTGCTCTCCGTTTAATATTAAGCTTTATTCATGAGTACAGGGTAAGCATCCTCAACTTGAAAATCTGAAATCTGAAATGCTCTGACATCTGAACACATTTTAGTACCAAGATGATGACACAAGTGGAAAATTTATATCAGGAAAATGTTTCATGCACGAAATTATTTAAGTATTGCATAAAATTACTTTGAGAATAGGTATATAATGTGTATTGAAACTTAAGAAAAAATATTTCTTTAGACTTAGACTCCATTCCCCAGTACAAAGTGGGCTCACAATATGTGGTGAACGTTTAAGTTTTTAAAAACATATTAAAATAAAGCATTGATTGAAATTAATACCCCTCAAATACTCCTCTACACATTGAACACACTTTCTAAAGCAGTTTTGGAAGTCATCATTTGTGAATATCTTTGCAAGGTGTTATAAAAAAAATTATATAGTGAATATCGCCAGCCAGTGCAATCCAATGGAAAGGCGGGCACACACAAAAAAAGTTGTCATGTGTCATTCGTATTTCTCACTAGATCTCGCACTGTATGACTTCTAGCTCTTACCCCAAATCAAAATGACCGTGAAAGTTAAACATTTTGAATCTGTTCAGGACACTGAGGCCAGCGCACTATCACAACCAAAGACACAAAAAACTTCCAGAACTGCTTTAGAAAACTGCAAAAAATGATCAGTTAAATGTGTTCGAAGTGAGGTAAAGTATTTTGAGGGGTGTTAATGGCAATGTGTCTTCTACTTACTGTAATATTTTTTTAAATTTAAACACTCATTGTACTTCCCAATCACACCTTATATACCTACCTATGACTCATTATGTGTATATGAATACTCCAAAATCTGGAAAAATCTGATATTAAAAACACTTCTGGTTCCAAGCTTTTCAGATAAGAGATACTCAAACTGTACGTTCTATATGATGGAGATCAAAACGTACAGATATAGCCGGAGGTGGTGGCGCACTCCTGTAATTCCAACACGGGGGAGCCTGAGGCAGGAGGATCACCATGATTTAGAGGCCAGCCTGGGCTACAACAGTGAGTTCAAGGCCAGCCTGTACTACATAGTGAGATTTTGTCTCAAAAAGCAAAAAACAAAGAAAAAAAAAAACACAAAATAAACAAAAAGAATATCTACATATATTGATATTGGTATGTGTATATGTATTCATATATTCAACCCTTTTTCCTATGAATTTTTAACCTTCTATTCTTATATTCAATACAGAAGATACTAAAGGAAGCACATTGAATTTGCATCATTTTTTTCTAGAATATAGATGACAAATACTCCTGCTTTCATGGTGTAGAAGACCCAACTTACTTCAAATTAATAATTTTTTCTGAAACCATTGAAGAACAATCAGTGACACCCAAATGAAAAGAGAAATGTTTCCTTGTGTTCAGAGGAGAATGGAGCCCTTCCTCACTTGGGGCAGGTGTGATCTATCACCAGTAAGAAAATTTCGGCTGACATATTTAACAAATTGGAGAGAGAGAGAGCATATAAAATCTGCCAGGCACAAAAGAATGGGAGGTTCACACTGCCTTCAGTCCCTTTTCTCTAGAAATCCACTTGGTGCTGAAAAAAAAAAATTCAAGACCCTTAAACACATCTATTTGGCACAGATGTAGGGGAGGAGAATACCAGGAGAAGCAAAAAATTCCACTTAGATTTTTTTCTGTCTCCTCTATAAACCAAGCTCAAGATACCTGGAGGAAAGGGCAAAAAGCATGACTATGTGTTTAAGGCAGTGGCAAACACTCTTTAGAGAAAATTGAAAGGAAATCGTGGAAATTTTCTACTGTTAAGAAAGCAAAGCATTTATGCTCTGGACTGGGTATGAATATTCCTGCTAAAGTAGGATTATACACTGTACTAATAAAAAGCATTCCCTTGAAATACAGCAGTGTGAGTAAAGTCCAAAGACATATGATAAACTGAAAGAAAATATTTGTAAGATATAAAGGAACAGTATCTACTGTATATGAAGAGATAAAGAAAAAGATCGCCATAAGCCAAATAGATTAATGGGTAATAGGCAAATTTCACAGAAAAAAAGTTGTGCAAATTAATCTTAAACATAGTAAAAAAATACTTGACTCAAAAATGCATGTTTGGGCATGGTGGAACATGCCTAAAATCTCAGCACTTGGAGGCTGAGGCAAGATCATCCCCATGAGTTCAAGGCCAGCCTGGGCGATATGGTGAGTTCAGGGCCAGCTTGAACTGCATCGCAAGACCTGTCCCAGAAAAACAAGAATGCATGCTAAGGAATTCATATTTTCACTTATTAAATGAGCAGAAATTCAAAAGTTTCACAATATAATTAATACATGTATAACTTTAGGGGCGAAAGAAGCAAGTACTCAAATACTATCAGTAGGAGCAAAAAATGATCCAAATACAAAGAAAAGAATTGTTAATATTTAACCAAATTAGCCATGTATTTATACATGCATTTACCATCTGACCATGCAACTTCACTTCTACAAACTTATGGTGATAATGAAATTTTACAAATGCAAAACAACCTAAGCACCAGATAATGAACCATTTGATATTTTAATATGAATATATAAAGATATTGATATCTCTTGATTATTAATTATTGATATTAATCAATTGGTGTTATTGATGATTGATATAAGAAAAACCATAAATGCCTACTGGTATCCATTTGAATAAAAATTTTTTTTTTTTGTGGGTACCGGGGGGTCGACCTCAGGACCTCGCGCGCCAACAGGCACCCGTGCCGCTGAGCAATATCACCGGCCCCTTTTCCGTATGTGGGATCCGGGAGTCGAACTCGGGCCCTCGCGCTTACAAGGCAGGCACTTACGCTGCTGAGCCATCTCACCGGCCCCATTTGAATAAATCTTAATACATTCTATAATGAATGTCAAAAAGATAGAATGAGAATGATTTTATGAAGTAATATGTCTTGAATTCAGTTACATATTTATATATATAAACACAATCACTTATAAACAGAGAATTTTATAGACATTAGTTGTAGGTAATATGACATTTTAGTTACATTTTTTTAAAGAAACAAAGAATAAGTAGTAGTTACCTATAAGGGGTGGTTAGTAACAGAGTGATAGAAATATGTAGATGCATCTTCTCTGTCTATACTTTTATTAAATAATCTATGAATATTAATACTATGTTTGATATTTAGAGGCATAAAATAAAAAATGAAATACTTAAAACTGAATATAAACAACAAAAATAATAGTTCTATTTCATGTTATAACCACACAGAAATAAAAATTACTTCATTTATGTTGGGAAATACCATCCTATGATAATCTTCCCTTTATGTGAGCTATGTTAAAGACCAAAAAAAAAAAAAAAAAAAAAAAAAAAAAAAAAATGAAAGAATCATAAATTTTCCAAAAATGTTTGTTCCTAATGATGGTACTTTTACAAAAATCCTAAAACAGGTTGTAAAATAAACCGAGTAAATATAAAATAGACTAAGTGAGCAATTACACTAGACAGCAGTATTCTTATGATTAAAATAGCTGCAATTATGGAAATGGAAAGGTCAGGAAAAATCTGTGCCAATAAATATAAATTAGACATTTATGTCAATTTACATTTGAAATAAAAATGCTTAACTATATTCACTAAAAGAGTCCATGACAAATAAACTTAACAGCAATATGTTGATTTGTAAGTACTTTTCTTCACTAGGAAGAACCAGGACTTGGGAAAATAACTGCTTTTATGTAAAGGCAGAAAGCAATCATGGGGGGCTATTAAAAGAGGCAAATATTTGCTGCATTTGACACTATGTGGACAGTAAGAACATGATGATAATGTATATAATACAAAGAATAAAAATGTTAAAATCATGACAAGAATTGATATAAATTAAAAAGAAAGAAATGAGCATTAAGGAAGGAAAACATTAATTTTTAATATTTGCCATTAATAAGGATACTAATTTATTTTTTATTTTTACTTTGTTTTAAAAATTTGTAATCATAGCAAAATGCACATAACATAAAATTAATTATCTTAAATATTTTTAAGTTTATAATTTGGTGCTATTAAAAATATTCACCATATGCAACCATCACCACCTTCAATCTTCAAAATTCCTTTTATCTTCCCAGTCTGAACCACCATAACTGTTAAATAATAACTCCCATCTCTCCTTCCCCCCATCCTCCGGAACCACCAGTTCACTTTCTTCTCTTTTTAACTTTGACCAATCTACTTATCTCAAATAAATGGAGCCAAAAAATGTTTGTGTTTTAGTGAATGGTTTGTTTCAGTTAACATAATAACCATTTTGTTTCATGTGTTAGAATAACTTCTAGTTTTAAGGCTGAATATTTCATTGTGTTCAATTGAATAATATTCCGTTACTGTCTACTAATGAATGATATTTCATTGAAGAGAAGGCAACTTTCCAGGCACCATCTTGGAATCAGAGATTGAATCCTCACCATTCAGTGAACATAATGGGTGTCTGTTCCTGGACATTGCATCCTCCAGAACTACGAAAAATACTTTTCTGTTTTTTGTAAATTGCTAGGTAGGTGGTACTCTATTACAGCATAGAAGATAGACAAAGACAAATGAATATCGATTTTCTTTCTTCTCCTAAACAGTTTAAATATAAATTCTATGAAATCAAATGTATATGTTATAATGTGTTGTGCCTAACATAATGAAAAGTAATATGACTGATGAGAGCAAAGTTGTACTAGAATAAGTAAATTATATCAGATGATAACTCGAATGCTCAGAAACTTATCAGAGAAGTATAAATGTTAAAATAAATAGTAAATAAAACAATGGTGTAAATATATGCATGCACTCTTTTCTTTATTAAATGGACATACATTTATTTAATGAAAATTTATAACAATATGTTATTGGTTTTTTAATTGATTTTACTGATACATTTTAGATGTAGATAATGATCATATTCATCATAGGGAATTTGTACCTGTACCTGATATATCTTATGGACACCAGAGGAATTTCATTGTTTCTTTTGTTTGCCTGTCTTATTTTCCTTTTTCTGTCTGTTTTTGGTTTTTTTTATTGTTGTTCAGGTTTTTACTTCTATTGTTTGTTTTGTTTTGATTGTCTTTTTTTCTCTTTCCTCAACTGCCTTTTTTTTTGGCTTTTTTGAGACAGGGTTTCACCCTGCAGTTCAGGCTGGCCTTGAACTCACTTTGTGGCCCAGGCCGGCCTTGAACTTGCAGTTATCCTCTTATGTCAGCCTCCCGAGCGCTGGGATTACAGGCGTGCAGCACCACACCCAGTAAAACTGTCTTTTCTGATTTTTTATTTTTTTCATGTGAGTGAACATTGTCCCTAGTCTTTATGTTTCACTTTGATGTTCTTTTGCTTTCTCCTTCATTCTTTCTCTACTGTCTTCTCCAGTTTCTCAAAGCTTGGGAGATCTTCCTTTGTCCTTCAGCCTTGCTTCTACTATATTTCTCTTCATTTATTTCTCTATTTTTTCTTTTATCCCTCTTAAATCTGCCCCCCAGGGTAAAGTCACCCTACTAAGGGGAAACTCACTGCATACAAGTTTGTGGTTTATGTTGGATTTTGTTATATAACTGTAGATCTAACTTGTATTGTTAAAGATACCAAATAAATAGTTACCACATTTTGTCAATTTCTACGCTGTGCTTCATGCTACTGTTATTGCTAATTGTACTGCTTTAGCCAGGCTGTCATACCTGTTGCAATCAGTTGTTCTCCCTTGTATGACAAGACTGTGATTGTGGGGTCATAATCATCACCATAGTCCAGAACCAATTACTGGGTTCTGAGCCAAACAGAGCAACTTCTCATCCCTAATAAATCGAGAAGGTAGGATCTTGGGACAGATACAAAGACCAAAAGCCAGCTATATTTTGAAGACATTTCTGAGGATTAGACATTTTCTAGGGAAGCCTTGATACCAATGATAAGCTATCTACCACAAGAAATTTACGAGCATCTACACAGAAAACAAATTAAAATTTAAAAAATAGAAAATGACAAAACACAAAAGCAAAATGCAACCGCAGACCTCCAGCCTACCCAGGACAAGTCCAGGGGATGACAAGGTAGGGGAAATCAGAAGCCACTCACCTGAATTTTCTGAAATGGTAGCAGCAGAAGTATAAATTTAAAAAGTAGCAAATATTGCTATTTTGTAACATGAACCCTACATAGTTATAAGATAATTGTTTGAAGGATATCTTACTAATAGATGCTCAGAGGTACTAAAAATCATTGGTTGCTTAGGAAGAAGATTTTATCATAGATTGCTTTAGAATTACAAAGAACACTGGCAGTGTTACTATCAACAGGTCTAGCAGATACAAACTAAAAAATAAATTCATTTGAATATCATCAATGAGAGAACAAAAAACATACAGAATGGGCTTCCTAAAGTGATGGGCTTCCTATGAGAAATGTGTAACATCTACGAGTATTTTATTTCAAAAATGTTTAATCTGAGTGTCAGCATGAAGAAATAATCATTGCAGACAAGTTAATAATGTAGGGTATTTCATCAGACAGTTGCTCAGTTTCTTTCACAAAGTAGCACTGTTACGAAAGATAAAATTGTTTTTGAAACACTGGTAAGATTGAAGCAGTATAAAAACACTTGACAATCAGAAACAAACATATGGACCTTGATTGGATCACACACACACACACACACACACACACACGCACGCACGCACACAGATGGAAAAGAAAATATTTTGAATAATTGAAGAAATATGATTATGGAATGGAAAACACAATAGAAAATTGTGAATATTAAATGTCTTACATAAAACGCTGTGTTATGTAGGTAATTACAGTTTTACGTAGAAATGAAATGATGAAATACTTAGATGCGAAAGATTTTATGAGGTAATATATGTAGTTCAGCAAGACAAAAGACAAAGAACATTTTTACAATTTGTGTTACTAAAATGTAGATAGTTTTAATTGTATTATTATTTCAACCATCCTCATTTTGACATTTGGAAAGTTAAAAATCTTGGAGTTAAATAATAAACACATTGCAATGCCCTTTTCTCAGGGAAGAAGAATACATTGATTAATGGATTAAAATAAGACATAATTTATGCCAGGATCATTTGACACAGAGCACTTAACTAAGAAGTTACATCCTTGTAAAATTAATAATTTTCAGGGGTGAGGAAAATTTCCTGCAGAAAGAAGAGAAAACAAAGGCTGAGACCTACAAATAATAGTCGTTCATATGATATAGTAGAATAATATTTCAAATTTATTGTGAGAAAACAATTATAACCTAAAATTATATGTTGAAGAATATTTCAACATAAAGGTAAAAATAAATATTCAGAAAGTAAAGAATTCCAACAATATAATTGTCACAAATCTGCTTTAAAGAAACTTCTGGAAAACAAACTTTAATTAATTAAGAAATAATAGAAACATGACAGAAAGATTAGTGCTGAATACTGAATGTATTTATTAATTAAAATTGAGAGTGATATAAATGTGACCATAATCATTGCATACTAAGTACACAATTTTAATCCAAATACTCTAGAAACTAAAAAACCAATAATAGTAGGGGAAGGTGAAATAAACAGAAAACTAGTGTATGTGACATAGGGGCAAAAGTATAAAAAATTGATAAATACAAAAATACATATCCAAAGCTAAAAAGATAATTACAAGAAATAACATAACCAAATTAAAATTTTGCAATGGAGGAAGGACATATGAAACATAAAAATTAAAGGAAGATTTAAAAATGCACCTTACTTAGTTATAATGCTTTTCAGGGTTTTCCTATACTTGTTCCACCACAGAAACATCAATTTGAATAACTATCCACACATGAAAACACCTTAAAAAAATCGAAGAAAGTCAGGTGAGAGATTATAGCACTTTTGTGTAGCAAAGAAATAAAAAAATAGACACTGAAGAAGTTAACAAAGATAATTTTACATTCCTGTGCTTCTTCCATGCCCCATCCTCAGGCAGCATAGCATGGAGAAAGATTACCCCTGCTTGGGGAGAAAAGAGGGAAGGGGACACCAGACCTGTCTATGACACAAATATTATGCCCGTTCCCAATAAACATCCAATGCACAGCAGACCCTCATAGTTTCCCTTTCTAACCTGGCCACCGGTGAGCCCATACTTCACCACTTCCTGGATCTGGGCTTATTCCAGCACACCCAGGGCTCAGGCCAGCTCAGCAGACCTCCACAGCTGGGACTGCCCTGACAAACTCAGGCTCTGAGACTGACCTTGTGGATGCAGGTCACGATTGGCTTTTCACAGACCCAAAAATAAGACAGCCCTGTACACCTAGTGCCCAGCCCAGTACCTGGAAGTCCACCTACAAGTCAGCCCCTACAGACTCAGCGTCCAGGCTAGTCTTGTGTTTCTAGGCACCAGACAGCTAAGGAAGCTCTGTGCATCAGGACAACACGTATAGTATCAATACCCGCCATAGAGCCAGGATTCATGTGTGTTCCTATACCTGGCCAGAACAGGGGTCCGGACTAATCCTATGATCCTGTAATCCATTTCTGCTTTAGCAAACTCATGGTTCTGGAGAAGCATGGTATCTCCTGGAAATTAACCGGGCCCTTGTGGAATCAGGCTGCTGGTCAGTGCCCATGGACTCGGTTTCTAAGACCTCTTCATAGCCGTATTAACTCCTGTGGGTTTCAAGCCCTTTTCTGTAACACGCACACCAGACCAGTTCCAGTACTAGGTCGGCCACTACAACCTCAGACTGCAGGGTCATCCCCCTCTCCGAATTCCACAGATAGAGAGGTTCCAATCCGACCTTTGCTACCTGACAACTTCGGCCCACCAAAGTGGAACAAATCAACAGGTCTACTCTAGCAAACAAAGACTCCAGGTCTAACCTCTTGACGCTAAACACTATGGCCAAGCCGCCTGCTGGTTCAGACATTAGGACATCCTGCCAAAACTTTCAGCAGAAACCTTTAATGAGCCAGGCCAGGTAGCCTTCCTGAATCTCCAGACAGGATGGCCAGTGAAAGGTTTTCCCAGAGAAAACCAGCCTGCAAAACTGGAATCAGTCTTTGCTTCTTCAAATGTGCAGAGATCAATGCACACCAACAAAGATTAAGTACAACTGGAAATGTTGTCAAAGAAACAAAACAAAGTACCAGTGAGGAATCCTAAAGAGATTGAGCTCAGAAATGGCCTGACAAAGAATTCAAAACAGTTGTTTCAAGGAAGCTCATGAACTTCAAAGATAGGGATAAAAACAATTCAACCATACCATGTAAAAAAATTTTTTTTTAATGTGGGTACTGGGAATCAAACTCAGGACCTTGCGCTTGAGAGCAGGTGCTTGTGCCGCTGAGCGATATCACCGGCCCCGTTTTTTCTTTATGTGGGTACCAGGAGTCAAACTCAGGACCTCGCGCTTGCCAGGCAGGTGCTTACACTGCTGAGCCATCTCACTGGCCCATAATTTTTTTTTTTAAATGAGAAATCTAACGGAGAGATTAAAATTATCAAAAAAAAAAAAAAAAAACTGAAGTGGAAAAATACAAAAACTGAAAGAAAAATGTAATAGAGATGATCAACATCAGAATTAATAAAGCAGAAAAATAATTTGTGAATTTGAAGTGATTAAGAAATATACAGAGGAAAAAAAATTTTAAATCAAAATGAACAAAGAAACCTTGTAAATTTTATGGGACAGCAGCAAAAACAAATGTTTGAGGAATAGGAATTCAAGAACATGAAGAGAAACAAAAGAAAAAGAAAGGCATTTAAGAAAGTCAGGCCGGTGAGATGGCTCAGTGGCGTAAGCGCCTGCCTGGCAAGCGTGAGGGCCCGAGTTCGACTCCCAGAACCCACATACAAAAAAGGGGCTGGTGATATTGCTCAATGGCACGGGTGCCTGTTGGCGCACGAGGTCCTGAGGTCGACCCCCCGGTACCCACAAAAAAAAAGAAAGTATAGCATAAAATAACACCAATTTACAATCATAGAATGGTCCAAGGTCTCTAGTTAGATTTAAACCAAATAAGAGTCTATCAAGATATATATTATAATTCAACTATCAAAAATTAATGACAAAAGATACTGCAAATAGGAAGAGAAATGAACCTATCACATACAAGGACATTTCAATAAGGTTAGTAGTGGATTTCTCAGCAGAAACCTCTAGGCTGGGTCAGAATGGAATATATTCAAAGTGACAAACGGTAAAAAAAACCAAGAATTTTTTGGACTAATCTGCCCTTCAGAAGTAAAAGATATATTAAAAACTGCCGTAGACCATCAAACGCTAAAGGAGCCATCACCATGAGTTTTGTCTTTAAAGAAATGATAAAAGGAGTTCGTCAAGCTAGAAGAAACCAACACTACTTAGTACACACAAATACACAAAAGTAAATCTCATAGAAAAAATGAATCCAATACAATTCAGAAAATTTTAATAAGATAATCATATTACATAAATCACATCTTTAATGTGAAGGTTAAAAGACAAAACATATTAAAAAAAATAGCCAAAATAATTTTTATGGGATATAAATCTAAAAGGATAGAGTTTGAGATATCAAAAATATAAAATCTGTGGCAGGATGGAATAAGAATACAGATTTTTAAAAATTAAGTTATCAGTTTAAAATAGCCTGTCACAATAATTAAAAGTTTTAAGATGCCTAATGGTAACTAGTTATTAAAAACTGTAGAACATATACAAAAGGTAAAAAGTAAGGAATCATTGCGTACATCTAGAGAATGTCACTTAGTTTCTAAGGAAGAAAGCATGACAGAAAGAATGACACAAAGGATCTAGAAAATGATCAGAAAAAATATTATCAAAATGGCAAGAATAGCCCCTTACCTATCAATTATTACTTTGAATATAGATTGATTAAATTCTCTATTCAAAATAAGTGCAGTAGCTAAATGGATAATAAAGGAAGCCTCAGCAGTACGTTATTTGCAATAAACTTATGTCATCTTTCAGACTGAAAGTGAAGGGAGGAAAAATGATATGAAGAATCATGTGAATGAAGCCAGGCATGGTGGCGCAGGCCTGCAATCCCAACACTCCACTTGGGAGGCTGAGGCAGGAGGATCACTGTGAGTTTGAGGCCAGCCTGGGCTGCATAAGTGAGTTCAAGGCCTGCCTGCACTACATAGTGAGACCCTGCCTGAAAAAACAAAATAAAACTAAACAAAACAAAAACAAAAAAGCAAAAACATGCGAATGAAGCCCAAAAGAGAGAATATTTATAATTATATCAGATAAAATACACTTTAAGTCTAGAATAATAAAAATAGACAAAAAGTCATTATACAGTAATAAAGTGGTCAGTTCATCAAAAAGTTATTACAAATGTAAACATACCACCCAGCATTGAAGCACCTGAATATCTATAGAAATATTAATAGACACAAAGGGAGCAATAGACAGGAATACAGTAAATGTAGGGGGCATCTATGTTTTATTTTCAGCACTGACCAGTTCTCCCAGCAATAAAACAGTAAACATTAGACTTAAACTTTACTGTAGACCAAATGGACATTTCAGACATATGCAGAACATTGAATTCAACAGTAGAGTAATATACATTCTTCCCAAGAACACACAGAACGTTCTCCATGACAGATAATATATCAGATTGCAAAACAAGGCTTGATTTTTTTTTTTTCTTTTTGTGGGTACCAGGAACCGAACTCAGGACCTTGCGCTTGCCAGGCAAGTGCTTATGCTGCTGAGCTATATCACTGGCCCAAGGCTTAAATTTAAGATTGATATCATATCAAGTATTTTGTTTTTATGCCCACAATGGTATGAAACTAGAAATCAGTAATAGAAAAAATAATTTATTCTATTCTATGATTGTAATGTATAAAGTATGAAGTCAATTGTAAATAACAGGAAGAACCCCAAAATAATGAAAAAATGTATCAAAATCTTTTGAAAAAAGGAAACCTAAAAAGTTCAAGATTAACCAGGAAATTTAAAAATATTATATGTATATTTTAAGCATGTCAGTTAGTAGAAATTATGTTATACATGGTTCATAACCATGAGCATTTGAATAAAATTTGATTAAGCATTGAAAATATAGTCTAATGAATATAATCACGTTACAAATAAAAAACAAAATACACCTAATGCGAACAGAAATGAACAAATTTAACCAAACATGAATGAATTAAGAAACAGAAAAACAAAAGCACTTTGGCACCTTCAAAGGCCTAATGTCACAGACTTCCAAAAGTCTTGCTATTAATTGCCTTTTCAGCAGAGTATCAATTGTTTTATGAGTTTGTTAAGCTAGTTGAAGAATATTTAGCATGCCTGGGCTGGAGAAATAACTACTATTTCCCTGAGTCATTGTGACCATCAAGAAGTGTTATACATTTTACAGATTTTGGGAGGGAGAGGGAGATTCCCTAGTTGAAAACCATCAAGATTAATGCTGTAATGAAATAATATCAGTAAGAGAGATGAAAGCTGATATACTCATAAAATAAACATAAGTTTAGGAGAATAATCAGAGATACAGACAGAAAATATAAGAATATTGGTCTGTGTGTTAGCTTGAGTCTATCCAGAAATCAATCCTAAGACAAAGGTCTTTGTGTAAGTATAATAGTAATTTACTTGGAAACTTTGGGGCCTTGGGAGCAATAAGAAAAAACAGACTAAACCATATATAAAGGATTGTCACAGGAATCATTACCAAGGATAGTTGACTAAAATTTAATCTGAGAATGAATTAAAAAAGTAAAATCAGTGTCACCTAACTCACTGGCTGAGACAAATGGGATATTCACACAAACTGTCAATCCTTGTTTGAGTGCCGATCCCAGCAGTTTTTAGTCAATTCCCAGAGATGCAGGCTGTGTTGCTCAGTTTAGCAAAAGGCCTTGGCCTCAAGGGAATAGATGGAGATACTGACAAATTCCTGAAGAGCACTGTCAGGCCATAGGCCGGTGCTGCACAGTGGGCCGCTTTGCTAGATGTATTTGAAAATATGCATGAAATAAACTGTTTTTCATGACAAATATAAAATTATTAAAGCTGATTACAGAAAATAAAATCTAAGCAGACCAATTCCATTGAAGTAAAAGGAGAAAATAGCCCAATGATTTACTACTCCCATTACCAACTCCAACATCTGAAGCAAAACAAAGAAGAAAAACAAGCCCAAGTTTCAAAGGAAAAATTTAACCAAATCTTTCAGGAAAAAATAGCACAAATATGATTTTAAAAAAGTGCAAAGAAGACAAGAAAGCTTCTGAGGAAAGTGAAAAAAAAATCAATGAATGCAAACGTATTGTGTATCTGGTAATTATACTCAACATTATAAACATGTCTAAGTAATATAAACATGTTGCATAATCTTAATTAAACCACAGTACAGTAATTATCAGGAAAACTAGATCAAAATAAAATAGCATAAAGAAAAATTTTAAAACATAAATAGAAGGAAAGATCTGAAAGTAAATAAAAATGATCTATGACTTTCTCATGCAGTATGAAAACATCTTATAAAGTCACAATAATTAAAATGAGTTGTTAAAGCTGATGACTGGACAGAGATTAGAATACCTTGAAATCTATAAAAAATTACAAACATGCGCATTTATATACACACACACATGTATATAAATATCCATATACATAACACATATATGGAAGAACATAGACATATTTGTAATTACAGTTGTATTCTGGTAAATATTTAACACATTTCGCATAGGAAGAAAAGGTTGGATTTTTAGGGTTTGCTAATTCTATCATGTAAATGCTCCTGCCATGGTAAATTCCAAGCTATCAACTTGATATTACCAAATGAGTAATTTGAAAAGATAATTTGTAGCAGCTCATCATTACGCATCATTTCTATCATTTAAAGCAAAATAACAAAATAATTAGAAAAATGTACAAATATTTATCAATTTTACTTTTAGTATAATTTACTTAATTTGTATGCCAATAATTTAATTTTTAACTCTGTTTAGGAACTGCCCTCATACATACTGACACATTTAATAGTTGGCTTATGGAGGCCAGTAAAAGCCAATTCCATATAGGAAAATATAAGCAGAAATTTAGAATAGGATGATTACAAGAATAAAATGGATTTTACTCAAAGTCCTGAGCATAGGCCTGGTTTATAGTAATGGTTCTTAAATATTAGCTTTTTCATTAGTATTTGGTATCATGTAAAGATAGAATTTAAAATAAGTAGGAAAGTAGATTATTAAATATATTATTTATAGAGGTAAATGATTAATCGTGTGAAATAAGTGATAAGCAGGATTTCCATTTCATGTTAACACCAAAGTAAGAGCCAAATGGATCAAAATTTGAAATATAAGAAAAAATATCCTAGAGAACCATCTAACTTTTCTGAATGAACTACATACGAGTAAAATATTAATAAACTATAAAATATTTTCAACTCATATTACAGAAAAGGAATTAATTTCCTAAATAGAGCTTCTAATATATAAGTTGATTACTTAAAAGATAATGAGTAAAAGACCAGTACATGAATCAAGGTATGGTCCTAACACCAGCACTAGTGAGGCTGAAGCAGGAGAATGGCTAGTCACTGAACGACTTACCAAGACCTTAACTCAAAAATAAAGAATAAAAAGGGCTGGGATGTACCACAGTGAGAAGGTAATGGGTTCAAGCCCCAGTGCCACCAATACACACACACACACACACACACAAATACCAATATATCAATAACAACAATGAGCAAAGAAAAGTTTGATTCACATTGAGACAATGAGAAACTACCTACAACTTATCCTACTGTAAAAGCAAATTCTATACTTTATTACTCAAAGTACTGATGAGATTACCAAGCTGTGAGCATTTCTATTAATTGTTGGTAGTATATAGATTGGTATTTTTTTTTCTTTGTGGGTACCGGGGGTCAAACTCAGAACCTTGCGTGCCAGCAAGCACCCACGCCACTGAGCAATATCACTGGCCCTTTTTTCATATGTGGGTACCAGGGGTCGACTTCAGGACCTCGCACGCTAGCAGGCACCCATGCCGCTGAGCGATATCACTGGCCCTTTTTTCGTATGTGGGTTTTTGGGAGTCGAACTAAGGACCTCGCACTTGCCAGGCAGGTGCTTATGCCACTGAGCTATCTCACCGGCCCCTACATTGGTATTTTTATGGGCTACACTTAAACAATATCTAAATATTTTTTTTTTAAATGAAGAAAACCTTCAAGTTTTTTCAACTAGAGAGGGAAATTCTGTTTATTTTTCTTATAAATGCCCTTACATCAATAAAAATTAATTTATATATTTAGGTAAGTACTTTATTTACATATTTTGTATAATAGCCGAAATGGGAATAAATTTTAATGCTGTTGGGTCCTAAAATACTATGCACTCATTAAAAGTAAAGCGTATCTCTGTGCAATTATAATCATGTACTGATAGCATTTGAGGCCACAGTGCAATGCATGTAGGACTGTAACCCTATAAGATTCTAATGGAATTGAAAAATTCCTATTAACTAGTGATGTCTTTTCTAATCACAGTAAAATGCATTACTTACATGTTTGTGTAGATGCTGTTGTAAAAAAAATCTACTGGACTACCTACCAGTCACATAAAAATATAACATGAAAAATATGGACAGTACATAGTGCTAATAAGGATAATAAACAGCTGCATTTTAATTGGAAAAAGTATATCGGGACAGCATCACTAATGGCTAAAAGGAAACCATTGCTGGTGAGTTGACTGAATTAAAAAGTAGGAGTACAGTGTGTTCGTACTTCCAGAATATCATTAGGTACCTGAGAGACACTCTGTTAGGGTAAAGTCGCTTTCAATCTCACCCTCCAAGATGTAAAATTTACCGTCATCTCTATTTACTACCCACAGAATTAGATTTAAAGCTAACATAATTCCAAACTTTAAAATCCCTAGAAATAAAGAAAAATTCTTAAAGATTTTTATTGTTATTAATAACAATAATAACATTTTGATCGCCTTTACGTGCTCATTTTTCTCCATTTTTTTAAAATGAATTTTAAAAATACCATTTGAGTTTCTCAGGCACTATTCTATCAAAACGACACATTATTTTACAGAGTTAATGAAAGGCAACAATTTCAACAAATTAATAGGGAAAGTCCAACAAATGGGAATGGACAAACTGGTTTAAAAAAAAATAAGAATTGTCCCAATCTCATTTTTATCCTGCTGAATCTTAATTAGAATTATGGTAAGCTGCTTTAGTGTTAATAAGGATTAATGTCACAGGAATAAGCAGAACATACAAATCAATAAATGCTGCCATATCAATATATGAACAGGGACGCAAACAGCAATTTGAGTTCTTAAGAGAGAACTTGGTATGAAGTTAAATATTTGTTACGTGGATTTAAAACACCTTGTGGGGCACAGGAAGTCATGGTTGCACACAATATAATCTGACATTGCCTAAAGAACAGTGCTGTGAAACTTCACAGATAAATGTAAATTTTAATTGCTGTACAACTCATCCATGGGGTTATTTCACTATTCCACCACAATTGCAAGTGTCTGGGTATTTGGAGATTTTTACTTATTATTACAACGGAACTGAGTTTTTCAGTTTTGTTCCCTTTTGAAAATACAACAGCCCCTTGAGGAGCTTATGGTACTATTGAGGAGGAAGAAACAGATAAAATGAAAAAATAAAACAATATGAAGCAACAGGCATCAGATAAGTTTAGTTTTGTATTGAAGAAAAGAAAAGCCAAATTTTAATGACTTGAAGGAAGAGAATTCTTTTGAAAGGAAGGCAGTGAGGGACGATATGGCACTTTTCTTTGATGGAAGGAAACTAGAAGTCTTACAAGTGTTTGTTCAGTCATTCCCGTGGTCTGATCTCAAACTGAACTTTGTGGTGCATGATGGGGCTGCTGTGGGTAGGTGGATGGGAGAGAAATATGCCGCTCTGCATTTAAGGAAGATTCCAGAAATCACCTACACCCTATTCGTATTGTGGACCACACACAGTCACATGGTCAGGAATTGTTGCAAGGAGGCTGAGAAAGGTAGTCTTCATTTTGTTGACAATGCAACTGGCTTTAAATTTATTTTAATGCTAAGGAGTAAGAAGAGAACATATGCTAGGAAACAGTAGCAACTTCTGTTTAAAAAAGGAAGAGATGAAATAAATCGTTGAACATGTGGACCAAGATCTCTCTGTGAAAGTAATTCACCAATTTTTCAAGTGATGTCTCTTTTATGTATTTCAGAATCTAGTTCACACTACCTAGAATTTAATTCTCGCGTCGCTTTAGTCTTCTTAAATCTGTAACAGATTCTGAGCATTTACTTGTTTGACATGAACGTGACATTTTTGAGGAGAACTGATTAAGTATTTTGTAGAATTTTGGTTTTGTGTAACATTTCCTGTTTAACAGATTGTGGTTATGGATTTTTGTGAAATGTGAAGTTCTCTTCGAATTTCATCATATTTTGGAGCACATGGTATCAAAATAGCTAAATAACAGTGATTTCAGTATTGATCACTTAATTGTGGCGTCTGTCATAGTGTCCAATTGTAAAGTTATGGTTTTCTTATTTTATTCTTTGCAAATGAGATACTCCACTGAACCCATAGTAAAGCCAGGAGAAATTGAGTTCTACCTCCTGGAGGGAGAACTATCAAAGAATTTGTGAACACGTGTAGAAATCACCTCAGTTATTAAAACATATTTTGGGGAATCATTTTAAGGATATGTAAATTTCCTATCTCTTTCAAATTTTGCCCACCAATTTTAGCTTTCATCAGTAGCTCTTGCCTGAAGTATTTATAACTCTGGTGTTCTAATGATAGTTTTCTGTTTCTCTCATTCCTTCTACATTTATTTATTGAAATTCTAAGAGGAAGATTCCTTTGTGCTAATTATCATTTAGTTATTGAATTATTATTAAGTTATGCAATTTACGTCAGAAAATGTTCTTGTATCCTTTTAAGTCTTCTGAGTTATAATTCACTACTCTACTTATTTTGTTGCCCAAGATATTTTTGCTTGTCATAGAAAATTCTTTCAGATTGTTACTTACTATTAGCCTTTTTGATGTATCTATCCTTTTAAATTTGAATTTCTTTAGCCTCTGAAACTCTTAGGTGCTAGAAACTCACGTGATATTTTCTACTGCGCAGCTCTCAAACTAACCATTTCTCCAGGGTCCCCTGTTTCCTTATCTACAGAATGGTATTTAGAAGGTAAGTATGCTGTCAGCATACTTGATATAACTTCTAATCTCCTAAATGTGTCATAATTTATTTTATCAGTATAGACTATGGTTTATTTTGGTGAAAGTTTCAAATCCATTTGTGAAGTTTGTGTATTCTATTGCTTTGACCCTGGGCGTTCTACAAATGTCAGTGTTTTTCAAGTCATCTTTACCCTCACTGATTTTTTTGCCCACTTGTTTTCTTATTACTGAGAGAAGTATGTTAAGATCTTCAACTATAATTTTGGATTTGTCTGTTCTTATTTGCAATGTCAGTTTTTTAGCACCCATCAATGGGTAGATAAAGAAAATGTGAATATATATCATATTATCATATACATCAGTTTAAAAAAAGAGAAGAATTCTGTCATTTGCAATGATATGTATGAACCAGGAGGATATGTGATAATTGAAATAGGCAGGGCACAGAAAGATAAATATCACGTGAAGTGATGTATATATGGAACCAAAAACCACTGGACTCACGGATGTATAGTGGAAAGGTGATTGCCCGGGACATGATTGGGGGAGGGGTACTTTTTAAATACACAGTTTCTGCTATGTAGGAAGAGTAAATTGAGGAGCTTTATTGTAAAATATGGTGAGCATAGTTAATAACGATACATTGTATATGTGAAAAATGTTGATTTTTTTTTCATTACAAGAACAAGTGTTAAAAAAATGAAAGAATAAGTGTTAAAAGATACGTTAATTATCTGGATTCAGCCATTCCGTGTCAAAACACGATGCTATCATATATATATCATATATTTAGTTTTATTTGACAATTTGTAAGTAAATAAGACAAGAAGCAAATTACGTCTTCCTCATGCTTTTTGAAACTTTGCTGTTAGGTTGATACACATTTGACATTTTTGTGACTTCTTGGATAATTGACTACTGTGTAGTTTCTTAGCATTTATCTTTGAAGATAATGGTTGCTCAAAAAATTAGCTAGTTCAGCTTGCTTTTGGTTAGTGTCTAGATGATATGTATTTCTCCACCATTATCCATATGTCTTAACTAATAGTCTTTTAGAAGCAACAGCTAGTTGAGTGTTTTATGTTTAAATAATGTCTGAGATCGTTTACATTTAAAGTAATTTCTACGTGGTTAAATAAATATAATCTTGCCACTGCTATTTTCTGAATGTTCTATGTATACTTCTTTTTTTGCCACATCAGAATTTAATTAATTGTTTTTATGATTTCCTTTTATGTCATTCACTCCCATAGGGTGGTTAGATATTATGAAGTCACACTGTCTGTATATATGGAAGTATCACATTGAATCCTGGTAATAAGTACAATAAATACGTGTTCATAAAAGTGTTTTGGAGGCTATACTTGAGTTTTGCAACATTCATTTTTAAAATAATTGAACTACAACTTTAAATAATATTGTATTTTGTGCTCATTGTAAATACATTTCTATACTAATCTAATTCCGATTTCTTTCTAGTACTCTTATTCAAATATTTCATTTGTATATTACACAAAATACAGCACAGTTGAATAATAATACTTTGAAGACTCAGTTGTCTTTGAAAGAAATTATAACTAAGAAAAATTATATTTTTATCTTTTATTCCTTTTCTGATGCTCTTTAGATAACTTTCTGATATCTATCATATTCTTTCTGCATGAATAACTCAAATTTAACATTTCTCATAGAGTATATCTGCTAGAAATGATTTGATACCCACTGATTGCTGATGAAGTCTTTGTTTCATCTTATCCTTTAAGGGATATTTTCACTGGGTATAGAATTATGTGTAGGCTTTTTTTCTTTCAGAATTTCAAATTCTTACTCCATTATTTCTTGCTTGCATGGTTATTTTCACAATGTGCTATAATTCTTATCCATTTTATGGTGTTGGTAATGTTAACTCCTTCCCTCTGTATGCCTTCAGGATTTTCAGGGGGTTTTTGTTGCTTTTTTTTTTTTTTTCAATTTTTATCAAGTTGAATAGTATATTGTGAAGTTTTGATATAGTGTTTTTGTTTTTTTTGTTTGTCTGTTTGTTTTTTATTTTTGCTTTTATTTTTGTTGAATTTATTTCTAATTTCAACAGGTTAGTGTTGCACCAGGCTCTTGGATTGGTCATATGGATTCTATCATTTCCTTTGGAAAATACTTGGCTATTATTTCTTAAAATATATCTTCTGTACTACTCTTTATTTCTTCCTCTGGAAAAATAATACATACATTTTAAATGATTTGATATTGTCCCACAGCTCTTAGATTTCTATTCTATCTTTCATTCAATAATTTTTCTATTTTTATTCCAGTTTTTGTCTTGATCTATCTTCAAGATCAATGATTCTTTCTTTGATGGTGTTAAAATTTCTTTTTTATTTTTCAGTACCCGGAATCAAATTTATGACCTTGCGCTTGCTAAGCAGGCACTGTGCCGCTGAGCTACATCCCCAGCTGTGTTAAAATTTCTAACGTGTCCCTGAACAAATTCTTCATCCCCATTACTAAATCTATTTATTTGTAGCATTCCCACCTAATTCTGCCTTACTGATTTTATTTATTTGCTAAAATTGCCAATCTAATATTGCCTGCCCGCTAACATTTCCATCTAAAATTTTAACATACTAAATATAGTTATTTTATGTCATATTTGAGTCCACTTCTGATGATTGCTTTGTCTCTTTTCCTGTATTTTCCAGCTAAAGGACTAGAAAATGTATGTGAATGCATCTCCAATCATAAAAAAATTTTGTCACAATACAGATAGGTGGGGTGGAGAACCAGAGAGAGAAGGAGAGAGAGAGAAGAAAGAGAGAGAATCATGTACAGTAATTAAGAGGTGTACTAGGGTTGAAGTTTGCTTTGTTTTCTTTGGACTTGATTGTCACCAAATGGCTTTGGGTCTTCCCATTTTCTACTCTTAGAGATCTTTGTACTGAAACTCTTTCAGTGTATTCCAGCATTATTTTTACTCAGCGTTCATCAATATGGTGGCTGAAGACTAGGAAGCAGGATGCTATATGAAATTCTGAATAAGTCTTAGAGGGGCCTGAAAACCTGACTTTCAGGAATGCGGCCTAAAGTAGATTTAAGCTTGTTCAGTCTGACCACAAACAAATTGTAATTTCTCATCTCTACTTGACCATCAGGCCCCTACTTGTGACATCTACTACCAAAAGGTGTGAAAATCTCATAACATTGTTCCTAACTTTCAATGTCTTTCTACTGCTCTACTAAAATTTCTTCTAGTGTATGGTCTTTTCTCTTTAACCAAATACCATCTGCTCAGTTTCTGTCCCTTTGATAATTCTATTTTTCCTATTTTTTTTTTTTTTTTGGTGGGTACCGGGGGGGTCGACCTCAGGACCTTGCGCGCCAACAGGCGCCCGTGCCGCTGAGCGATATCACCGGCCCCTTTTTCGTATGTGGGTTCCGGGAGTCGAACTCGGGCCCTCGCGCTTGCAAGGCAGGCGCTTACGCCGCTGAGCCATCTCACCGGCCCTATTTTTCCTATTTTTAATGGCCTTTTATCTATATTTATTTTCTAGTAAGTGTTTGCATGTTGTCTTTCAACATTGCTTAGTTGAATATAGGTTCATTTTCTTTTTTTTTTTTTTACTACCAGGAACTGAACTCAGGACCTTGTGCTTGCCAGGCAGGCATGTACCACTAAGCTATATCCTCAGCAGGTTTGTTTTTCCGGATGCAGTTTAAGGCAATGAAATCACAAGGATACACCTTTCTACATCTAATTAGGCATAATATGGAAGCATACATTGGAGATATGTAACTGACAGAAACCCTGGACGAAACGATAATACATTCTAGACTAAAGCCTGATAGCCAGGAAGGTGGCACGGATTTTATCTTAGTCTTATGAAGGAAAATTGCAAAAGGTTTAAAGAAATAACAGGTATTTTTCTCATATTCTCACTTTAAAACAAAAATGTTCAAAAGACTAGTAGCAAAATTCTCATGAATAGATTTTTAGGTCATTCTATTAATTAGCTAAGATTCTATTTATAAACTATACTGATAAGCAAAATAAAGCAGGAATTGTCTATAAGCCAAATAATTTCTTTCATAAAAGGAGCTAAGACTTTTAAATGCCCAGAAGAAAATCAACAAGATAATTTTATAAAGAAATAGGTAGCAAATATCTGTCTAATATTACATGAAACGTGTGTCAAAGGTGTCAAAAAGATAAAATTTAATAATGAGATGAGGTTTTGGATAAGAATTCCTGTACTTTCAAAATCTGATCTTAGAAATACGTTCAGAACATAATGATTTTAAAATTAATTGGCAACCTAAAAAAGACACATACAAATGTAAAATTTTTCAGGAATATAAATATAAAATTAAATGGATGAGGGGACATAGAATCTCTTTGTTCTTTTTTTCTAAACATAACTTCTAATTATTTTGCTTCTCTTGGCATATCTTTCATTTTAATATTTTTCGATTGGCATTATTCATCTAAATTAGAATTTTATTTTTGAACAAGCATATTTATTGAGAGATTATTTATTCACCCCTTGGTAGACATTAACTTATATTTGTTTACATAATCACAATTCAAGTGCTTTGAGTAAGTTCTCTTTTGTAAGCTCCTTTTGTGGGCAAAGTTAGTGTGGAAAGCTAGGATGCTGACTTATAAAATGGGAGCCTTAACTCTGCTTGATTGTTTTATTGTGACAGAGTTTTAATGATCATCCATAGCATTACTTTTTTCTTTCCAATTTCATTTTTTTAAATAATACAATGAATGCTGAGAATTTTTAAAGTGTATATGTGAGACTTTTTTTTTAGGGATTATGACTTTATGGCTGAAGCAGTGCTTTTGTTTTATACCCAAATTCTATTCTGAAGGAGCACTCTTAGTAGCACTGTAGGCAAACTAGAAGCATTTGGTTTTCCGAAATATTGATAAAATAGCAATATGCAAAAACCTACGTCATACTTTCGGTTGGCTGGTCTGTCATGATTTAGGAGCACTCCAAAAAGGTGCTGTGACATTGTTATGTGATCTGGCCAGAGAATAGCTGAGACATCTTCACGTGTACTCTTATCCACTCTTCCACAGCATTTCAGATGGTCCACGCAGGCAAACTAAAGAAAAGGTCTACTTCACCTCCGGCCTTTGCTCATAAATGATAAAATAAAGTCTCTTTTGATGTCATCTTCTGCCAAACGCTTTTTCTGGAAACTTCAGGAAGTCAAAGATTTGAAGAAAAGCAAGTTAGACTTCATGCATGATAAGGTTCTTTCTCTCTCACCTGATTAAAATGAGAGAAAGAGAGAACCCTGAGGAGTATTTTTAATACATTTTCCCTTGACACTGCATAAATCTAGGAACATTTATATGCTAATCAAATCAAAATAGGACTTATTAGTGGCTGGAGAGCCCCAACATGGCTGTTATTTTCCCATCAACATATGATAACAGCTCTGACGCTGAATTAAGGAGCTGAATATTATGTAAGCCCCGAAAGGTTATAATACATGACAGGTTTAAGCAATACTAAATCCTCGAAACCCTGACCCACCTATTACATATTTATTTAGTATTACAAATTGTAAATATTTAAAAATACACAAAGATACAGTGTGGGTAAATTCTTAATGTTTAATGAAATTATTCATGATATACAAAGAGTCGAATAACTCAACAAATACCATGAAGGTTAATGCATGCGAATGAATCTGAAAAGCCCAGCCCTAAGAATAACACATTGTGTCCTTTACAAGGATGATCATGAAACAGAATTAACGTAACCTGATTTTCATGGTTAAGGATATCTCTAGGGATAAAAGGAAGCAACTTTCACTGAAGACCTACCAGCAGGTAATCCAAGTCCAAAGTCAGGTCCTCATCTCATGCACTGGAACCCATTCAATCCTGGTAATGTTTCATTTTAATACCTTTTAAAGATTAAATTCTAGTTCCTATTAAAAATCTACATATGTAGTTTGTCTTTTTTTGACACTATCTTTTTCACTTTTTAAGAGATCATTTGCTAGTTGAGAGAATAATTATGATATGTAATTACAATTGAAGCAAATTATAGAAAGTTCAAAAACAAGCCAAAAAAAAAAAAAAGAGCTAAGAAAATGGGTGCAGTGGGGTCATTTTACTTTGATTTTCAGAATATCTAGTGTTCTTATTTTTAATGATCCCAGGTCATAATACAGCAAGTTAATTTACATTTCCCATTTTTAACACTGCAGTGCCCACACGAGAAAATCCTCATCTGCAGTGGGTAAGCAGAAGAATCTCCTTGGCAGATCAATTTGCATCTACATTCAAAATGCCATTTTCAACTTCCACCCTTAGTAGCAATAGCAGATTTGCTCTTGTGTTTACAGAGCTTTAAGAAACTGAAACAGACAAAACAACCTTAAATAAGATTTTTACCAATACCCTACAAGAAGCTCAAAGTTTATAACACAAAATGAAGATGCACTGAAAAATTGTCTGTTACTACTAGAATGTTAAAACTATTCTTGGGTACTTTAACTACTAAGTTTGAAATGTTTTTAATATATACCTAGAACTAAAATTTATCCATCTAACTGTATATGTTCTGAATGTACATATAGATAATCAATTCTTTTATTAAAAAAACTAGACATTTATGTGAAATTTCTTTCTCTAGAATCAAAGCAATTGAATTTGTGTGGTATTTTCATGCTTTCTAAGAACACATTCCTTCTTATATGGGCCCATCTAATTCTTAATTTAGATGAATATAGTTGTTTCTCTGCAAAAAAAAAAATCAGTGTATTTGCTCTTAAAAATAACATTATTATTCTTTAGCAGAGATTTTCACTTAATTGGCAGGAATATGTTTAATTTTTGACTGATAATGAGATAGGAAGGGCTTTGACTTCATTACATCGGTAAGATTCTATCAATCTTTTCAAACACAGTTTTCTTCTCAAATGGGAAAAAGAAACTGAGGTTTGTGTAACATATTTGATAGGTTTGGAAAAATTATCTGTCATTTCTTGAACACAGAAGCAAACATCATATCATTTAGATATCCTCTAATCTTTATATTTTGTGGTTAGATTATTGAGTAGTTTTTAAATTTAATAATCATTTGATTATTAATTCTTATACAGGTATAAATATAAAGACTATCCTTCCATTGGATGGCTTCTTCGGCCTCCTATCTAGAATAAGAATGAATAAACAGACTCAAATAAATAAATACAAAATCTTAGGGTTTGGTCATGGACCCAAACAAATTAGAGTTTGAATCTATTTTTTATTTATTTATTTATTTTTTTTTTTTTTTTGTGGGTACCAGGGGTCGACCTCAGGACCTCGCACACCAGCAGGCACCCGTGCTGCTGAGCAATATCACCAGCCCTTTTTTCGCATGTGGGTTCCTGGAGTCGAACTCAGGACCTCACACTTGCCAGGCAGGCACTTATGCTGCTGAGCCACCTCACCGGCCCTAGAGTTTGAATTTACATATAGCAATTACCAATGGAAAAATAATAGCTAATTTACCTGATCATTCAAAATCCTGGATTTCTGATGAACAAAATAGAAGCGGTCAAAGTTTTAAGATTGTATTAACTAATTTACTAATTAACACATGACCTGACTTCCGAGATGCCCGCAAAAAATGGTAGATAATAGTGAGTATTTCTACTAACCAGTGGATTTTGAAAATTGATTACAGTGCTTGTTCCCTCAGCAACAGGGACTGGGTACACAAATATCAACTGGAAAAGACCAGGCAACCACAGACCCTGTTTTTTAAAGTTCCAAACTTTTCCCTAAATTCTGAGTTTTAGGCCGGAGACCTCTTGCACAGCCAGGTACGCACTAACAGAACATCAACCACTGGGAAGAACAGTGCTGTCTGTCCGATTGTAAACACTGTCTGCATTACTCCTTCCTCTTCCTTACTACTCCTCTTCTGTTATCCCACTCATTCCGCTTTCACCACAGTGTAATTCGTTACCACATTTTATTATAAAGCGTATTTCATAACCTAGTAAAAGCTGAGGTATGGAGGAATCACATAGTGTTTGTGTTACAGTTAACAGAAATTTCCTATTTAAGAGTTACTCAACCAAGGATATTTTTTATGTCACTTAATATTCAGAGTATAAATCAGAATGAGATTAAATTTCAATCCTTCATAGGATTTATACATAAATAAAGAGAAAAATGAAAAACTTCCGAAAGGGGCTGCAATAATTATTAAATAAATTTCTGGAAACTTATTCCAGAATTTGAATTTTTTTGCTGCATTTGCATCCTTGACTCCTACCATTATACCAAATCCCCTGCATACTACTTTATCAGGCTACCATTTATCCCCTCTGTGATTGGTAGCCATATTTCACTTAATCCACATATTATACCTACTAAATATATATATATACACATATATATGTATATATATATGTGTATATATATATATATATATATTTGGTTTTATAATTCAATGTGCATATCATTAGTTCTGTGAAGATTTTCGATTCTTGCTGAAAATAAATTGCTCCCTCTTCTGTTACTCCATAGTCATTTTGTTTTTTACTACCAGTGTGTCTGTTATAACATTTTATTATAAAGAGTTTTTTTATAATATTCTAGGGATATGCTATACCCTCACTGAGAGTTTGCACTTTGATACGGCCATGCTTGTTGGACCTATACTTATTATATTATGAACCACTTAATTTTAGTTAAGGTTTGCCGATTTATCTTATTAGATTAAAAAGAGGCGGCATGTACAAAAAATGCAGCACCCAGTTAATCTTATAACACTTTCAAGTACTCAAGAAAAATTCTGGTTGCTTGCAGGATGATTCAAATTCAAACTTATTCAATTGAATTTTGAGAATTTTTATGGATTAATAACCACTCTATAATAATTTTCAGGAAAAATCTGATGGGATTAAAATGTAAATCAGGGCATTCATCATATTTCTTGCTGCGTGTAGGAAGACACCCTGCACCCCTGGATTTCTCAGCGTAATGGACGTGCCCTTGTCTTTCTCTTCAATAATAAACAATGTAGCTTTGTTCTAAAGAATATTCTCAGCAGTTGAATGTCATCAAAAATACTGAGGGAAGAAATGAGCAAAAAAAAAAAATGAGCAATTTACACACCAAAAACAGTGACATAAGGTAGAAAATAATGGAAAATGAAAAAAAATATATAATGGTGACTGGTTGACAGATCGCTATCATTTTACTCTCTGGGGCTTAGTCACAACCTTCAGTAAGGAGATCACTGTGAATATCTGGTGGACACCAGCGCGGAATCTCAGTGAAGCTGAGCGTGTTTAGCAGGACAGGAATGAGCTGGGGCTGTGGCTCCTCTCCTTCTCGTACCTAAGAAAATAAAATGAGCTGAGAATGATATTGAAGGATAAGAGTTACCTTCCAGGAAAATAATTGAGTCATAATACACAGCTTTTTTCTGGCACCGAAGTGTAGAAATATCTGTTTACAAATGCTGCTCTTTTCGTATTCCAGCTACATGACTATGGAAAACATATAACCTCAGTAAAACTAGGTTTATCCTGTAAAATATGGATCGTAATAACTCTGAATATAAGTACTACTATGCAGCAATTATGATATTTTTGCCTGCACTTTTAAAACTGTTACATAAGAATATATAAGGCTCTATAAAACACTGCATTTTTTTCTGTGTAACTGTGTAACTACCTGAGTAGGGACCCAGTTCTGCCAAGAATATAAGATGCCATATTCTGTTTGTGGTTCTGAAATGAAAGTAGTATAGTATTTGGTACAGAATGTTAAAAAATTTTTATGGAAATAACTATGTTTAATTAATTAATTATTAATTAGCATTATTTCTTTTTGGTATTCTAAGAAGGGTAAAATATATATCTGACATTTCTCAGTTTACTTTTTGCCCTGAGCTGTCTTTCTATAAGTGACTTTATTTGTACTCCAGGCTTTTGGAGGTTGATGTGTCTGATCCTACCTAACCGTCATGACCCGTCATCAGCTGTATGGTAGCAAATATGTGATCACTAGAAAAATCAGCATTATGGCATTTGCCATTTCCTAAGGTGTAACTGCTGACACTTTAGCTGACCTCAAGCTACCAACATCACTTTCCAGAGTTGGAAGTGGTGTGCACAATCGGTTTTCACGAGCTACTAAGAAGTGGCTCTAGCATACCATTGTCTAACATTTAATTTTTTAATTTAAATTTGTCTTTGTATCAGTACCTGTCTGCAGTAAATAATGATTACATTCATCGCGGGGTGTTGGTACATGTATATAACATTGTTCAGTAGGAACTATTTTCTTCTGAAATATTGGAAATTTCCCCCCAAAGTGGAAAATATTCTATTTCTTCCATTAACTTTTAGTCTCAAAAACTAACACTATTCTCTTAAGTTTTTACTAGTAAATATTGAAAATAATCAATGGAAATTGGTAAGAAAAATAAATAAATTCAATACTATAGGTACCAAGTGATAAGAGTTTTGAAGATAATAGGTGTGTCTGAATTTCATGCAAACAAAGATAAAAATAGACAAAAGTTTGCTGAAATTCCTTTAGCCAAGTGTCCTCCTGAGCCCTCTGCTGGACAAAGACACTGGCCTGGCTTGTACTAGCGTCTCTCGTGTGCCCACTAGAGCATCTCCACCTTCCTTAATTAGAACAACCTGTCTCTCCTGAGAAATCTACTTCCACTTCTGGCCTAGAAACTACTTTCTGCCTGTAGTGAGCATCTGCAGATGGAAATTGAAGGTGTAATTCTCATTAGTGCCGTATCCTTCATGCTACTTCAGAGTCCAAGTGGCTGTGTATTAGACACTTGAGCAGGTAACTTTCCAGGTGACCAAGTATTGAAAGTTGAGAAACAAACAAACAAAGGTGGCTTTTCCCCTATTTCTCTCTATTTTCATATGAAACTCAGCATCATGGTGGCCTTGGGTGTCTAAAAAGGAAATTTTAACACACCCGGGACAGCACCCACTTACAGAGGGATCACTCTCATGCTGGTGCAGGGACAAGTCTCAGATCCACCTTGTTCTCCTAATCTCATTCATTCAGCTTTCTACTCACTAATTCCTCAGAACAATTAGTGCTCTGATTCCTTACCTCCCAGGTGAATAAGGGAGTTTCCTATTCAGATAGCAAATATTCCAACTGCAGACTTTAGGTATTCTGCCTTTGGTAGTGTCTTTGACTTCAATCACAGACTAATTTCCTCTAACCCCTGGAATTATTTTGTTTCTTTCTCTTTTATTTTTTGGTTCTATTTTGTTTTGAAACTTGAAGAAATATGTTCTCATTAAACATGCTGGAAAGCCAATAATTAATGCTGATTCTGTCTTAGTTATATTCTCCCCAGTACCATATTGGCAGGCACCATCAAGCCTTTGGTCTCATCACCTTATATCATTTTTGTCAGGCAACATGTAGTGGATGGCAGTGCTTAATTTATTGTAGATATTGACTCTTTGGTAACCCCCCACTACGCCTATTTTCTTACCTTCTTTTCAGAGCAGACATGATGTATAAAACATACATCCAATGAGTAACTAGGACCTTCCTGGCCTGACTTTTGAGTTCCTTTCCCTTCTACACTTGATCTTAGCCAAAAGGCCGAGAAGCAATTCCTTTCCCTTCTAAGCTGTGGAATTTCAACTCTTCTCATCATGTCTTCCTCTCAGAGGGGACAAAGTACCAGTGCGTTAGGCATGTCATAGAAACCTGCACCAGTCTACATTTCTTTCCTGTGGAGCAGTGGGAGATTCACTTTATGCAAATAGAATTTTATATTAAAGACTAATTGGCAAATATATGAGGTAATTCTGCTCATGTGCAGCCTTCAGACTCACTGGCAAAAAACAGCAATTGGAGATGAGTCAGTACTCAGCTCTGCCAAGAACTCAAGATACTCTGCCCTCTTTGTGGTTCTGAAATAAAACTAACAACCTTGGTGTAGGGTATTAAAAATCATAACAGGGGGCCGGTGAGATGGCTCAGTGGCATAAGCGCCTGCCTAGCAAGCGCGAGGTCCTGAGTTCGACTCCCAGAACCCACATACGAAAAAAGGGCTGGTGATATCGCTCAGCAGCATGGGCGCCTGCTGGCGTGCGAGGTCCTGAGTTCAACCCACAGTACCCACAAAAAAAAAAATTTAAAAAAAGGAAATAAAATAAAATAAAATCATAACAGGTATAACTATAATAGAAAAGTATTAAATATCTCATGTAATTTATTCAGTTCCCACTGAAATATATGAAAGAAGGTTGAATTTCATTAGAACAGCAAAAGACAAGCAACTTGATAAAACTGCTGATTTTTTAACTTTTGCGTATCTGCTTCTTAACATACATGTGATAGAGTAAAGGTAAATATTTTATATTGCTTTTCCTTCAACTTAAACTGCTATGATTTTTTAAATTATTTAATGCTGAAACACTTATTGTGTCTATTATAATTTAAATTCTAGCACTACATGGCTTTGTGCTCTTATTTTTTATTGGATCCTGTGAGGAAAATTGGGCAGCCATTAGCTTGGTCCCTAATGAATAGAAGAGGGAGCCCAGAATTAAAATACATCAAAGCTAATTTCAAATTCTAGGCTTAATTTGTTTTTTCACAACTTGTTTTTATTTTATTTTATTTTTTATTATTACATGTTTGCAGTATATAATGTTTACATTCTTTTTGTGGAGTTGGTACATGTTCGTAAGACATCTTTTTTTTTTTGGTACCGGGAATTGAACTCACAACTTCACACTTGCCAGGGAGGCTCTGTGCTGCTGAGATATATCCCTGGCCCCATAACACATCTCGATTCCTTTTTTCATTCCCTTTCCCTCCCTTCTCTCCCCATTCCCTCCATTTTTTGATCCCCTACCCATTTGATAAAGATCTGTCTCCCTACTTCCTACTTATTTATCCTTCCTACTTATTTATCCCTACTTATTTATCTTTTATTTTGCTCTTTATTTGTAAATTGGGTTTCTGATATAATTGGGTTTCTGCAACCCCGGGAGAATTTGAATTTCAAGAATTATGCTTTCTTTCCTAAAAATCTGCTTCTTATCTACCAATAAGTAGCTTATGTTTTAAAGATTCAACATTTTTAATAAACATAGTTAAATTTATAGTTTGCCTTTTTTCTTCTGTTTTATAAATCCTCCAAAACACATACTCATGAATAAAATAATATGGGAAGTCATAAATGTTCATCCTTTAAATTCCCAAGTACAATACATTTAAAACTGTCCAAGAGTACAGATTCAATCCACCATCGTTCTTCAGGAATTTCAAAGGCCTCCAGCTTGTTTACTAGTAGATTTTACATAATCTTTACTCCTAGATGATTTCTTATTATCTGCCCAAGGAAAGAGTTTCTTCAAGACAAGAATAATTTCTTCTTTCTACAACCAAAGGCATTTTGATAGCAGGATTGCTTATAAAACCTTTCCTTCTTGGAAAATCAGTGTGTTTTTCCTCTTTCTTCATTTTGATAGACTGTATTCTCTATTCAGAGTTATGTCTACTTAGAATTAGAGCCTCTACCCAGTATTGATGGAGTCTATTCTGTGCAGACAGTCAGACATCAGGAATAAACGAGATCAACATAACAAAGCAATTCCAACTTCATTACACTAATGCCTTTTATCTAAAATTAGCATTTTGAAACTTCTTAGTCATCTCGATAATGTTTACATTGAATACATCTTATATGCATGGATAACTGCCATGTAATCTGCGCTGATTTCAATGCCTAATTTATTTCTCTTATATTTGAGTTGTAGGTTTCTATTGTCTATGAGGAGACCTGTCCACTTTTAAGAGCTTCATTCTCTCTTCCTGTTAGATATCCTGGAATGAGTAGATTCATTCCTTCCTCTGCCTCATAAAACTATAAAGATTACTTATACTTATATGAGAGAGAGTGAGAGAGACAGAAAGGAGAGAGAAGAGGAAGGAGAAGAAGAAGAGGAAGAGGAAGGAGGAGAAGAGGAACAAGGAGGAGGAGAAAAAGGAAAAGGAGAAGGAGAAGGAAAAAGAGAGACAGAGACAAGAATAAACTCCTCCAGGTTATTTCCCTAGTGACCCACGACCAACCTGGCCCCACCACCTAACAGCGCATTCAGCTACTGAAATCTTCAATGGATGAGTGTACTCATGAGTGTATTGCCCCCATGATCTTATCACCCTCAAATCATGTAAGACCTTTGGTAGCTTTGTCAGATCTGAACCATATCACTATTCTTATTTTGAGAATCTATTTTTTGGCAGAGACTAGAGGTGAGAAACAGTCTACATCAAACCCATAATCTGGTTTCTTTGCATACTTCTATATTCTGTTTAACAGCTTAACGTCTCCTTCTGTACTCCTTTCATAGTTTATAGTAGACAGCTAGAAAAATGTCAACTGGAACTGTACATTCTGAAAAATCTGTCTTGTGAAATCCACAAATGTATTAGGTACCATCTCTGATTTTCACATTGCCACAGACAATAGAGTTCACAAAAGGTTGCTTTATGAAATGGACTCTCTTCTGTGGTCTCAGTTCTGTTCCACAGATGTTGGACTTGTGTCACAGTAGTACTTTACTTCCAGGAACCAATTCTGCTCTGTCTATTACTGAGTAAGAAATAATCCCAAAAGTTGATGATGTCAAATAGCAGTGATTGTATTTTATCATATCATTTTGTGGGTCAGGAACTTGGAACACACTCAGCTGATATTTAGCTGAGAGCCAGGTTGGTCCTTCTGTTGTGTGCCTAGTGCCTTCAATCATGCTTAGTACCAAGATGAGTAAAGATGGAATAATACGTTTAACTGAGTGCACTTCTCATGAAGTCTTAGAGTACCTCCAAATATTCTTACAGTAGAGTAGCTAAACTTCTTACATTTTAGCTCAATGTTCCAAAATTGTGCAGTAACACAGGAAGTAGAAAAATCTGTTACTTAAGGAGAGACTAAAAATAGTACAGAATCACTCTGCTGTGTTTTATTGGTCAAGCAGTCAGGAAGACCATCTAGATTCCAGAAAGGGGAAGAAAGCCTTTCATCTCTGCAAAAGAAGAACATTAAAAAAATGTGTGGTTATCTTTATCCCAGTAACTGTTCAAATAGCATTATAGTTTCTAGTAGAGATGATTCAGACTGAATTGATTTAGCTCATATGATCAGACACAAGCCTATAATCAATGACAATTGTTTGAATTACAGAGTTGCATATATTTTTGAAAGAGAATTTACAATGATCCATTTTGATTATTGATGTATTTTTTTGATTTTTTCAAATTGACTTAGCTTTGAGAGGGTAAAATAAAGCATAACTCGTAGGTTGTATCATTTGGAAATTTCTACATTATTCAATTTGTGGGCATTTGCCAAAAAATTAACCTTAATACACATTTGACTGTTTGTCACTTTCTCTTTTTGCTGTCCATTAACTATGGGAAAACTTTCTAATCTTCCTGTGGTGAAGGTCCATATTCATTTTCTCTTATCATTTCATGTTTTTACGCTTTCACTTATTAGTTTCTTCTAAGGCTGACAAACTTCATATGCTATTCTTTGCAAGCTGACATCTTCCTTTCTCTTCCAGAAACTTTTGATGTAAAATCTCTTGCCTTGAAACCATCAAGCCTACTGTTTTTCTCTTAATAGACTTTCTTAATTCATCCATATTTTTCCCAAAAGATGCTAGGATAAATTTTTCAATTTCCTCCAACTCTTACATATTTTCATTTACACTATGCTTTAAAAGGCCATATTTTTTCACTTCTAATATTTTCTAATAAGGCTCTATTGACATTTATCTTCTTTGCTCTCTCATACTTGAGCATGATAACTATACAGCCAAGAAAAAATTATACAGCAGATATGCTTCCTTGTTAAACGAAAAAGTTTGTCTGACTAAAGCTTTATTATCAAATGTTACTGCTTTGTTTTTTTGTTTTGAAACTTAGTTTATCAAATCTAGAAATTGCATGGAATGCTTGACCCACTATAATCTGGAAATATAATTAGACTGTGCAAAATGTTCCAAGGGAAAATAAAACTATTACCTTCTCTGAACTCTGTTCTATTTGTAGAATAAAAGCAAGGAGCAGGTGCAGAAATCCTGAAACATTGTCAGGAAGCTCCTGAATGTAGTCCCAACTCAAGAAACTTTTCTAGAGACCTGGAAAGTACATTCATGTTACTCTTTGTTTAAGTAATCCATGAGTTACACATCGTAATCCAGTATAAAATTGTCAAAAGAATAGAATGAGCTATTTTATGATTATTTTACCCAGGCTGTGAGATTAGGACTAAAAGAGTAAAAAATCTACACTGGTCATTGATAGTCAGCAAGATACTCCCCATTAAAGATGATTGTCGGGCCGGTGAGATGGCTCAGCGGCTTAAGCGCCTGCCCGGCAAGCGCAAGGGCCCGAGTTCGACTCCCGGAACCCACATACGGAAAAGGGGCCGGTGATATCGCTCAGCGGCACGGGCACCTCCTGGTGCGCAAGGTCCTGAGGTCGACCCCCCGGTACCCACAAAAAAAAAAAAAAAAAAAAAGATGATTGTCATTGGAAGGAAGGAAGGAAGGAAGGAAAAAAGAAAGAAAGAAGAAAGGAAGAAAGAAAGAAAGGTTACAGTTCCATCAGACTTATTTATCTTTTCGCTTGAATAACACACACACACGATATGATTCAAGCGAAGAAAAAAGAAAGCTTTAATCTTTGCCATCATCATTAGAAATTCATAAGTCATGCAAAATGCTCACTGTTCAATAATTAGCATCCTCTGTTGTCAGAAACTAAGAAACATTTTTTGAGCATTTGCTGAGTGCCCAAATTTGTGTCAGGCATGTTTATTTGTTTGGTCACAATTACAAACTTATGATGTGGAAATATCAGGCACAGAGTACAGATCATAAATGACAAAAGCTGTAAAGATTCAAAAGTTGTACTACAAGAGTGGGTATTTATACAATACAGAATTTTTTTGTGAGAAAGAAACTGAGCAATGTGTTCATTCTATAAAATATCCAGCTGAAGGAAATAATATAATGTTGGACTCCAAACAAGAACACTGCCGGAGATCCAAGAGTGTATCTTATTTTCTGAAGCAACACCAAGGCCAGGAGAGTGATGAGTTTGTTCCAGGGCATGAATCTGACTGGTTCACAATAGGGACAAAGCCAGAGGCCTCTCAGCAGTCTGGGTCTTCGTGTTATGCTGCATAGATTTCTCTCTTCTGGCATCTAAAAATACTTTCTTATTTCTCAAGTTACCTAGTGTGACAGTGGTAGTTGGAAGAAGTCTTTGTAACCCATGTCACTATCTGAAGGTGGGGATAGTTGCAAATATGTCTGCTTTTGCTCGTGTAAAAATTTTGTTCCTACTTTTGTTTCTACCTACAAACATTACTATTGTGCTTAGGCCTTTCATCCTCTTTCATTACATAATGTACACAAATTGAGTCTAAGTTTTAAAGCGACCCAAGGAGGAACAGCAAGATAATTTTCATATACTGCGTTAAAGAACACCAGGGGTTGCCAAACTGTGGGCCCCAAACCAGTTCTGCTGTTTTCCTACAGTCCACAGCTAAGAATAATTTTTACATTTTAGGTGGTTAGTAAAATAAAAAGAAGATGTCGACATGACATTGGAAAATTATATGAAGTTCACATTTTGATGTCCATATATGAAGTTTTATGGAGCAAGGCCATACTCATGCATTTGCCTATAGTCTGTGGCAGCCTTTGTGCTATTACAGCGTAGCTCAGTGTTTGAAACTGAGGCCATGTGGCACACAAAGCCATATTTACAAATCTACAACCTGGCCCTTTCTTTTGGTGACACTTGTAATATATGTACACCAGTGAGTCTTTCAGATTAAATATTTTCTTGGGCTAATTTGCATTGTCAGCCTAGCACAGTGAAAGACCTTGATGAATTCTTCATTGAACTTGAGGGTATTTTCACCCACAAAACTAATCCTTTCACTTTGTGGGAAGCCTCTGCCAATGGTGACTTGCGAATTGATGTATTTACCAAACAGGAGAAAAAGATGAAAAATTGGTTTGGCATATAGAAAAGACTGCTGTAATGTTTTTGTTTGACTTTACACTGACCAAAAGTACGTGATTAATGAGGCTTATAGATTCGAGGAAAGGAGACACTGTCAATATTTTTGCAATAAGTTTTCCAGAAACATGGATGTTACTGAAAAATAATATTTACTTTTTTTTATAAAGCCTTTTATCAACCATTTACAAAACATTGCTTTAGAAGGCATTAAAACTTCCATTTTTGGTTACACATTTTTATTCAGTGTCACAGAGAACAGCTTTGTTGTAGTTCAAAAGTAACTATTTCTAGCCGGCATGGTGGTGCATGCCTGTAATCCCAGCACTTGGGAGGCTGAGGCAGGAGGATTGCTGTGAGTTCGAGGCCAGCCTGGGTTACAAAGTGAGTTCAAGGCCAGCCTGAACTGCATAGTGAAACCCTGTCTCAAATAAGCCAAAAATAAAAAATAAAAAATTTCCATTTCCATGGTCTGTATTCCTCCTCAACTTATTCATGATTGATCAACCATCATTATGGCTTGTGTCTAAATGTCCCCCCAAAGTCTCATGCAGCCATAGGGGTGCTTTTCAGAGGTGGATGGATCTAGAGTGTGTGGTGCTGGGATCAAGGGTGTGTGGTTACTTAATTGATCCACTGATTGGTTTGGCATAGTTCTGATTAGGATTAAAGGTGTGAGTGCTATGCTGGCCCTAGGGCTGGTAGCATTCATAAAATATAAGGGGCAGAATGTGGGCTAATGTGTTCTAGCCTGCCTGCTTGCTGTCTACTATTTCTCCTCTGTGATGCCCCTCTGCCACATCATCCCACCTTGAAGCCAGCTGACTATGGACTGAAACCTCTACAAACTAAGCCAAAAAACCCTTTCCTCCTTTAACTTTTGGTGTTGGGTATTTTGTCTCAGCGACAAGAAAAGTAATTAATCAATACTTAGAATTCTCTGCACTTATTTTGCAAGAGGGCCGAGACCCTAACCCTGGCTTTCAATCAGGATACAAAATCCAGATAACAAATGGCCACCAAATTCATTTTGGAATTTTCAAATGACATCATACCAAAAAGGTTTGCAGGGACAGCTTGCTAATACATCTCCTTGGAAAGAGCAATATGAGGAACTGAGATAATGTCCGGATGATATTAATAAGGATAGAAAAAGTAGCAGAATGAGTTATATTTTTTCACATAGATAAACAAAATTAAGATGTTCTAGTCTTTGAATGAATTCAAAAACAGGAAGTTCAGCCTAGTTTTTCCAAAATTAACAGTCTAATTTCCTAGCTTTATAATATGGAGCTAGTAACTGGTAGAAAAATCACCTCCTCATATTTCTGTTTTTATTAATCTTAAACCAGGTTGTATGCCTCACTCTGTTACACTATTTTAAGCCACTATCCATGAATTGAATTGATAAATGTTTTATCAAGTTATTTAAATTTTCCTGTTTTTAGTATATCCAACAAAATTCCTCCAATATATTTGTAAACAGTTCAAGATTAGAAAAACTGAAGCAAATGGTAAACCAAAGGCAATGTCCAGATGAGTTTCTGGGTACGGGTAGGAGAGTGAATAAATATGACCTTTAGTTTAAAGTTTTATAATAAATAAAAATTGAAATATGAAGAAAAATGTAGCCAAAAGTTTGGCATGAGGATCTTCTACAAGCATAGTTCAATCATGTAATTAGGAAAATTGTAGGAAAAGATACAGAAAAGACAGACTCGAAGGAGTGTACATAGCAAGCCAAGAATCCACATTCTCTCCATTTATCTCCAGCTTGGGCTTGACAATTTCGAATTGACAAATTATTATTATTTTGGTAGCTCTGACAACCCCCCTCCCATAAGTTATAAGATGCCCTCACCCTCACTCTTCAATTATGCGGAAGAAAACAAACCTGTAGGAGATTATCTCTGTCGCTTGGATCTGGAAAACCATTTTCAAAGAATTTAAAATACCAAGTAGAAATATGTTCCTCAGAATTAATATACCAAACATGATAGTTGTTATTTGGGGGACCAATATAGTGATTCAGAAATGCAACCACATACATAGGCTTTTGGTAATAATGGCGAAGCAGAGGTTTTTAATGGTTTCATCTCTAACATTTCTCCAATTAACTGTGACAGAAATATGATTTGAAAGCCGCTCCTCTCCTTTACTTATACTAAAATTGGTTCCACATCTTGTGAGATTTTAGTCTGACTCTCATTTCTGAGGTGCACAAACTGGGAGAGGTACCAAAAGAATAGGCATGATTTTATGTTCTTTTGATCCTGTGTTATTCTTATTATTTATTTTTATTTTTTATTAATACATGTTTGTAGTACATAATGTTTCCATTCCTTAAATTATTCTTTTCAGAACTATTTCTGGCCACAAAAACATACCAATGACCCAAATCCATTCAGGTCAAGTATTCAAGAGATGGTACATTTTTTAAATTAAGGGAAACAATTTTTTCTCACCTCTTTCATTTTCATTTATCTATCTACTCTAGATAGAGAACAGCCTCCTCTTTGTTCCTGTTCCTAAATCTGCCCATTACACATATTAGTGCAAGGAGGATGCTGCCAAAAAAGGATCATGAACTGCCCACTTTATGACATTTTGAACTTCAGGTTGAAACACTTGATTTTCTACTTAGGAAAAGAGATAGAAAAGACAGAGTAAATATGTAAAATATAAACTAAAACCAAAAAGGTCATAATCTCAAACTACAGTGAATGCTTATATAATGTGTATATTTGAATGTATACAGTAAAGTGACGTGTGCCTCCACTAATTTTTGAGAACAATGCACATTCTCTGAAGTTCACTCCCCCCCACACACACACACACAGTTCCAACAAACCACCCTGTACTGCGTGGTGGAATGTAGTCACTTGGATGAATGGAGATCAAACCAATGAATGCCTCAGAAGGAACTGAGGTAGATGAGATGATGTGAAATGATCAGGGCCACATGATTGAAGAGAGGCAGAGCTAGAACCTGAACCAAGTTCTGTCTGGTACTGAACAAATATTTCTTCCACTTAAGAAAAATGTGAAAAATTGGATATAACGGTCATGTTTTCATTTCTATTTGAGCTCCTCATGTCTGAGTTCTAAGAGAAATTTCACTTCTTCCTGCCTAATACCTGTTTAATTGTCTAGTTCTTTGGGGTTTAGTTTAGTTTTGTTGTGTTGTGTTATTTTGTTTGTTTGTTTTTGTTTTTGGTAAACTCAGTATGCCGTACCACTGAAGTATGGTCCAACCTTTTTTTTTTTTTTTTTTTAATGATAGGGTCTCACTAAGTTCCCTGGGCTTTTTACGAGTACGTTCATTGTAATGGTACGCTGATTGAGTGTTATGCATAAAATACATGAGTTTAGAATTTGTACTTAGGGAAACATCTATATTTCCAAATACATATTTGTTACAAATTAAATATTATATTGTGTGTGCTAAGTTTTAGTAGCAGATTGATTTCAAAATAAAAATATGGTATTATATAAAATCAATTAACATGTGTAGCAAGCATCTTTGGGCATGGCTTCAAAAAATGCAGGTATTCTTGACCTGTATTACCATCTCCTCTCAAGTGTCGGACAGATGTGTTGTCATGTTTCTAACCAATAGAATATTACAAAAGTAACTGCATGTCACTCCTGTGACTTAGGTATATATATGAACATAAGTTCTATTTTGCTGGGAGATTTTCTTTCTTTCTTTTTTTTTTTTTTTGTGGGTATCAGGGGTCAACCTCAGGACCTCGCGCACCAGCAGCCACCCGTGCCACTGAGCGATATCACCGGCCCTTTTTTTAGTATGTGGGTTCTGGGACTCGAACTCAAGACCTCACACTTGCCAGGCAGGCACTTACGCTGTGGAGCCATCTCACCGGCCCCGAGATTTTCTTTCTTGTCGGCTTTGATGAAACAAGCAGTCATGTTACACTGGTAAAAAAAAAAAAAAAAATGGCGGAACTTCTGTTAAACAGTCAACAAAGAACTGAAGTTCTCTGTACAACAGTTCATAAAGAAATGCAATATCCCAAAAATCATGTCAATGAGCTTGCAGATAGATGCTTCTTCACTTGACCATCAGATGACTACAACCCCTGATTACAGCCCAAAGAGACCACGCAGCAAGGGACCCAAGAGACTGCCTCCAGGACACCTAACCACTAGTAACTGAGAGGAGGTAAGTGTGCCAGTTACTTCAAACCCACTAAGCAGAGACGTATTTTATACATTAAGTAATTTTATTTCATACACAAGGTATGATTGAAATATAGGTTGAAAATTTAAATTGACAATGTTTTGTTACATCTCCCTCAAAATATTTCCACTCACTTTTTTTTGTGTGTGTGAGTATCGGGGGTCGACCTTAGGACCTCGCCCGCCAGCAGGCACCCGTGCCGCTGAGCGATATCACCGGCCCTTTTTTCATATGTGGGTTCCGGGAGTCGAACTCAGGACCTCACGCTTGCCAGGCAGGCGCTTATGCTGCTGAGCTATCCCACCGGCCCCCTCCACTCACTTCTGACACACTTATTCTACTGTTCTTGCCACTTTCTGAAGCAGGTTTGGAAGTCCTCTTTCATGTTTTTACTAGTTGTGATGTGCGAACAAAAATTGGGTGAATGCTGCTGCTGAGTGCTATCCAACAAAATGGCAGTTTCATAAAAGATTACAATGTGTCCTTATCTACCTTATTCATGGATCTGGCACTGTGCAACTTCTGGCTCTACCCAAAGTCAAAATAACCATGAAAGGTGAGCATTTTGAATCACTTCTAGACATGAAGGATGCTGCGACAGCACAACTAAAGAAACTCATGAAAAAGGACTATCAGAACTCCTTCAAGAGAATGCCAAGAACACTGGGATAATTGTGTTCAACGTGAGGGAAAGTACTGAGGTAGTTTATAGCAATGTGTCTTTTACTGTGATATTTTTTAAAAAAATGGGCTGGTTAGATGGCTCAGCTGCGTAAGTGCCTGCCTGGCAAGCACGAGGGCCCGAGTTCGACTCCCAGGCCCACATGCGAAAAAGGGGCCAGTGATATCGCTCAATGGCACGTGTGTCTACTGGCGCATGAGGTCCTGAGGTCGACCCCCAGTACCCACAAAAAAAAATAAATAAAAAATAAATAAAATAAAATAAAATAAACATTCCCATATTTTCCCATCATACCTTGTGTATTTACAGTTTTCTATTTCCGTAAAATCATTAAATGTCTATTGCATTCCAATTTTATTTATTGGTCTCTGCATGAGCAAGAGCAATCAGTGACAAAGATCTAATTCTAAGAATAAAAACTGAGAAAGCTTCATACCTGTTGTACCTCATTTCACAGTTACAATGATGCTGTGAAGTAGATTGAAGGGGTGGTACGATGTTTAAATTATTGCCATTTGTTAGGATATAATAGCAAAAAGGAACATGGATAAAATGTGTAGAAGAAAATTAATTATGTATCCACTGGAGTGAAGATGAAGGTCATTTGTGTCTCCATATCATAGAAATAGCTGTCTCCTTTGGAAACGTGTATAGTTTTTCCTGCTCTTGAATGGAAAAACGCCCTTGAAAATGGGTTAAAAGTTGTGTGTCTATGTGTGTGTGTTTGCTCATGTACAAGTAGCAGAGCACCATTGTCACTTTATTTGAGAATATTCATTTCCACCAATTGAAAGCATGCAGCTTTCTGCTTTCCTGGGATATGAAAGTGTTGAACCACTTGTGGTCTGTTAGGTAGGATGAACTTGACATCCCCAGGAATAATTTGTGCTGAGGATAACCCACTGTTGTTGGAATATCTCCTGCTTATTGGATGACTGTATAAATCCCAGGAGAATTTGGGAGAAGTCTTTAAAGTTTCCCTCACAACTTGCTTTCACAACTTTTTGTACCACTGAGCAAATATTTAACAGAAAGAAAGATAACAATTTGTCCCAACTGGTAAGAAACTGAACAAGTGTTATCAAGTCATTGTAGCTTTATAGAGACTAAATATGCTCAATTAATAATGTGTGTACTTGTATATGTATATATCTTCTCATACACTTTGCCAAATAAAGAGTATGGCTTTAGTTTCAACATTAATGAGAAGCACCATTAAGTTTAAAATGTGAAGAAATATTACATGTAGCAATTAACATATATGCATGTATGTATGCATATATGTAAGTATGTATATCAATTTTGCTTTTAAAACAATCACATATTAATATAGACATTATCCTTGGGGCTACCTCTGACCGAGTTAGAAAGCTCCCCAGAACTGTCTAGGGCTGCTTAGCTAAATAATAAGTCAGTACATGACCATTCCTGGACCTAAGGGTGTTGAGAAATATCCCCAGATGAGCATCTGCCTCTGAGACAACTTCTCACTGTGGAAAGAAAACGGCAAAGGGAACATTTCTGGAAGCTGGATGGCACCGTTTGCTGCTTTCTACCGTTCATAATTTGTGCATCTTTCACCCCCTTAAAATTTGTCTTACGAAGACTATTCCTCAATTACATACTTTCCTATATCTGATCATTCTTTGGTGATTTGCTGTTTCTGCAGAAAATTTAAAATGACTGTAGTGCAGGAGCCATGATTGCCATCAAAAAGTTACTGAAGCTACAGTACTGGGCCTGCTAGAAAACACCCTTTCTACTTCTGATGAGGAGCCCATCGCACACAGTCCTGGCATTCGCACCGTGTGCCAGCTTCCAGTGGTACCATGGCAATTCAGAGTCTCTTGTACCTAGCGGGTTACTCTATCCATACTAATGAGAGTTCCTTCTACTTTCCTTATAATCCTTGTGCTAAGACAAGGTAGGGTTCACATATACTGGCCAATAACTCCGTGATTCCTACAATTACAAAACTAAATTTCCCATAAAGTTTGCCAAAAGAGTATTATGTTGGCACAAAAACTTTTCTTGTTATCATAGTAGTATTTTTAATAAAATAGCTTCATAAATGAAGACAAAGATAATTTTATCAATTATGGTAATAATATGATCAATAAACTTGACTTACAATGGCATAATGTTTATAGATTGCAGTTTACTTTTCAAAGCACTTTTGCAATGTTTATTATGTTCATTTTTTTAAACTACCTGGTGACACAGGACGTTGGGTATTATCTTCAGTAAAAGGTAAAGACAAAATTTAGCCCCAGAATGAAGAAATCATTTTTTCATATAAATAAATTTATACTAGAACTAAGACTTGAATCAATGTTTCTCCCACAATGCAGTGACTTTTACAGTAGAGCGCATTTCTATTTTTTATGTCACTCAAATACAAAGTATCTATTTGTACATTGAATTTTTAAAAGATAATGAATTTGTGAATGTAAAGGCAGCAGTGTTAAAAATTACAGTTCAGCAATTCCACGACCTATTTGATTTTTCCCCTTTACCCATCCTGGGAGTATAGTGAAGACATTTCCTATTGTACTACTTTAACATTATCTCTTAACAGACCATTTTTTTCAGTTTCAAGAAGACATGAAAAACACTACCATGAATAAATTCAGTGTGATTTATAGCCCAGAGTTTTATTGCTGCTCTATGGAATAGTCCATAGGTTTTTTTTTTTCTTCTTGACCTGAATACAAAGATCAGAGATGTATCCTAAGTAGTTTTGTGCTCTTTAGAACCTTATTCTCAAAGTATAATCCAAATTTGGAAGCTTCCTTTTTTTAAATTGAGGTGATTTTTGCTTAATGAGTGCCATGTGCTTACTCTTCCTTTGTGGAATACTACTTATCTTTAATGTCTTAAACTTAAATTGTTTGAGTTTCAAGGAAGCCTAGGTTCATTATTTAGTCTTCTAGGATTCAATGGTCAAAGTTATATTCCCTCAAGCCTGTCCCTTCACCATTTTAGAAGCAGTAGTTGTATTCCCTCCTCAGCCTTCATTTTCCAGTCTAAGAGTTCCTAACTCTTTATTCTGTTCCTCTGAGGACATGCTACACGCAAAAACCAGGCTTCCAAGGAAGCTAAAAGAGGTAATTATTATTTGCATTTTGGGCATTTAAAAACTCAAAGCTCAGAGGTGAGGATAGTTAATTCTAGCTACTTCGCCACATTATAAATTTCTCTCGGGGATGCTGCTCCTTCTGTTTGTTTTATCTACATCTCTCCTCCTGGAAATTCTTGTGACAAAACCATACAAATAACTCTCACTCTAGAGCTTTGAATAAGAAATACTTTAGGACCCATCAACTTACTAATCTTAATTCTAGTTACTAGATCTGTCTTTAGGAAGAAAAATTCACTTGGACTATTATCTAGGGGATTATTTTACCATGAGAAGGTGTCTGTTTACATCATTAAAGTAAGAAATTCACTTTTTTTTGGTAAAAGTGAGTATTACAAATGATTCTCCTCTGCACCATCTGTACCCACCCTGCGCGTCTTGTGTGGTGTTGGATACAAACCAGATGTACTGAAAAAATCATCTTCAGACTGGTTTTCCAAAACCCAGCTTCAAACTAAATGGCTTAGCTAACACCAAAGTACAAAGAAGTTCTTTACAAGGTCTTTTTCAGAGTTTAAACCAAATTTAAACCTTTTTTTTTTCTTCTTCTTCTTTGGCCTCAAAGTTACATTTTAATTACAGTGCAATAATTTGAGGAACATTGGTAATAGGGAAAACTTTTAGATCTTTTGTTCTTTAGTGCAGTCAAGGGAGACCTCATTAGAGAGGATTTTCTTAGTTAGCAGGGCTTCGAGGTTAATGAGCTGTGAGTGATAATATATAGCAGTAATCCCTCCTGGCAGTAACAGGTTGTATTATATACATTCCTTAATCTCAGTAGGAAAAGAGGTGATGGGAGAGAGTGAGAAGGAAACCAATTTAGAGGGCTCAGGGATAGTCCAAAAATCTCACTCGGTATAAATCATAATTGAAAACTTCACGTATTTAAAGCAGAGAAGTGAAAGCTTGAGTGGGTAAAAACCTTGCTCTGTAAACTGATTTCAGTGTCAAAATGGTGACCTGTGTGTCTTGACTTCCCAGTATTTGGCTTCACCAGGGTCTAATTTTCTTTTTCTCTCATAAAAAGAAGCCAGTCTTGTTTGGAGCCATAAATCTCAGATCAATTTGATGTGGGTAAGGGAGAGTAGAAAGGGTGAAAGTAGATGACTGTAGTATTAATAAAAGGACATCACGACTGGAATAAATTTTGGTGACACAGTACATATGACACTTCCAGAATGGGTTATCTCTGAAGTGGACAGAGATTTTTCATGATATGGCTCTATTTTTAGTGGCATTATAACGGTTCACAGCAATGTTTTCATTGCTCATCCCACGTGCTATTCCCTTTGCTGTTGGCCACTCTGGAAATGAGCCCAGTTCATGCCAGGCGTTGAAAGAAAAGGGGCTTCCTGTCTAAAGCAGGCTTCAGAGCTCAACTGGTTGAATCATGATATAATTTCTCTCTTTCTTTCTTTTCTTTCTTTCTTTCTTTTTTTTTTTTTTTTTTTTTTTTTTTTTTTTGAAATAAAGGAAAGGCAGAAAGTAAAAATGAAGCCTCCTTTCTCTGCCTTTACCAGTTTTGCTTTTGTGGGTTTGCATTTCTGAATCACCAGTATACTCTTAGCAAAACTAAAAACAGTCTTCATAAAATAAAGCTTAGAATCTTCATCTTGATATTCAAGATCTTCCACAATTTGGCATTATATAGGCATTCTACCTTTTCTCTCATTTCTTCCTTCCATAAACTCTATAAGAGCCAGACTGGAATATTTCTTTTCTTCTAAATATGCAAAGCCCTTTTCCCTCTTTGCTCATTAGGTTAATGCTGCCTGGAATGTTCTACTTCACTTCTAATTACCTGTCCTCTATTCTTTAGCATTTACCTTAAAGAGGAAGAAAGAAAGAAAGAAAAAAAAAGAAAGAAAGAAAAAAAGAAAGAAAGAAAGAAAGAAAGAAAGAAAGAGAAGACACCTTACCTACTCTATTAAATTTTCCTTATAGCTCAATTTATCTTTTGAAGTATTATTTTTGTATGTGTGAAAAATTTCAGAAAAAAAGGCTGAAAATTATTTATAATCAAAAGTACTTCTAAAATTATTGACACTACACTACTTTTATAAAACAGATATTATTCTCAGTTTATGAGATGAAAGACAAACCTATAGATATATTCTACATCAAGAAAAGGAAAATTCATTTTGCTTATTATTAATATTCCTATTTTACCACAAAGGCATGAAGATATAATAATCCACCAATCCCTTGGGCTCTTCATGAAGGAGTTTGAAAAATATCATGCTTATAAGGATATATTAATCAAACTGAGAAATATTTCATTAAGTTTACTAAAACAGCAGAGGAAGAAACTGCCTCCTGAATATAGGCCACCCCTGCGGGTGTGGGATTACTGAGAACGCTGATCGCTCTTTTCTGTCCTTGGGCTGTCCTCTGCAGAAGCCCTGACAAATGTCTCTCTTTTCTGAGGCTTCCCACTGACAGAGAATCCCTTCTTGTTCATCTGTACCAGTAGGGTAAAACAAGGGACCCTGTTCCTTGAATTGTTCTGTTCCGTGATCAGGTACCAGAGACACCCAGGTCACTCCAGATGAAAATGCATGTCTACTTCCCTGCACTCAGAGAGACCCTGTCAGGGGTGTCGGGGTCTCCCCACCCTGCTCGTCAGCTTCTTATCTAAGCCTCCGGGATGCAAGGTCAAGGATTAACTGTGATGAGCTTCCTTACATCTTTGTAATATCTGAAGTTTGTCACTTACCCGTGTTCTACCTTCTATCTAAGGTATCTCTTCTCTTTAAACCTATGAGTCTTCTCCTCCATAACTTTCAATGGCTTATATTAACTCTGATTTTCTGTGTATATTATCATGTTAATTTGGGACTTTCTTTTCTAAGATATCACCTATAACGTGTACTTCAGCGGAAGAGTTAGGTTGGTGTACTAATTTCTTCTTATTATTTTTGTTATCAGTGATTCTTGGATCATGATTTAATTAAAAGAATATATGTTGAATGGTCCTTTAAAATTTTAAGTGAATAAAAATAAATTTAAATATATATATATATATATATATATATATATATATATATATATACACACACACACATATATATATGATTTTACTCTGGTTTTTAGTAAGATACACGATGTTATTCAGAGGGGTTTTCCTGGAAGTAGAAAAAATGAATCTTTAACATTTCCTAAAACTAAACCACTAGCAAACTGCATTACGTGCATTTTACTTAAATTACCAGTATTAACAATTTTATTGCTCTAAAGTTCCACTTGTCTATTTCACCAAATTTTCTGCATTATTTTGTTAACACTTGAGAATACTGTCAGCACTAGATGTAACATACTATTAGTGTAGAAATCGCATGAGTTCTTCTTTACTCAGCCCTCTTATATAGTGGCGACAACAACAAGGAGTTTGAGAATCCTAGAAAGGAAAGTTTGGGTGTGGAGGGAGATGGAGTGCTCTGGCGCTCAACTCCTTCACCGTAAGATAAGAGTAGGCATGCTTTCCTCATTAAAAAAAAAAAAAAAAAAAAAAAAAAAAAAAAAAACACTAAAAGGCCTCCCCAGAAACTTCTGTAACAGTTAGGATGTGTCCTCTGCACACACTGCAGGGACGCTGGGTTTGGGTCTGAGAGAATCTCATGTGAGAGAGGGGCTGGTGCCTAGATCTGTACTTCCGGACTCTGAAGGGGAAATGGATGAATGGAAGGAGCTTCCTTTCATCCACACAGTGCCCCTTGAAGCCCACTCAAAAGTTTTCCAGCGAGGAGGAAAAACAGATTAGTGGCAAAAAGCAAGCGCTCCCTGTGGATGGTCAGGGGCTCGGGAAGACATTTTGATCAATCAGCTGCACGAAAGCGAACCACACATAAGGGAACAGCAGGTCTTTCCAGAACACGTCTGAGCAAGAGGCAGAGCCATTGCACTGATTAGTCAGATGCACGAGTCAGCACTCACTTGTCTGCTGCCACTTCCTACTGCAGACCTGGAAGACTCAGCATAATTCCAAGTTAATAAACAGGAAGAGGAGGACACTGCACAAGCTGGAGTCCTGCGGAGAACAGCTATGCCACTCGTCACCCTGGCCTGCAGCATGATGAGGAAGGAAGAGGACTAACCACAGCTGTGAATAAAATGTAAGGTTTTTATTCTTGCTGTATCTGGACTTATTATTTGCAATGGGATCTTGTATTACAGGAAAATCCTCCTCCCCAGTCATGAGAATTTACCAACATTCTTCTCAAGAGGGAAGAAATTAATTTGAGGAGACATAGATATATAAAAAAGAAAGTATTTCCTGATAAAATTCTGTGAGTAGGACCTGTTCGGTGTAAGTACTTAATATAGGTACCTGCTTAATAAGTACACACATATATTTATTCTCTGTTCAGTACAAGACAAAGAAACAGGGATAGCAATTATAATTACTAATTTAACCCAACATCAAGCTGGTATCAAGTGGAAACTTAACAGCAGTGAAAGAATAAATGAGTAAAAAAATGAAAGAACAAGTGCATGTGCAAAGAAAAAGGAATACAACTGGTCAGCCCAGGATGTAAATTTTGACTCTGGCATTTATGTAGCTAGCTGCAATGTAATCATTTTATTCTATTCAAAATACTGCTCCGATAATGGTGAGCCCATATCAACAAAAAGTCAATCAAAAACTCCTCGCAGTGACTCTCTGTGCACAGAATAAACTTCCAAGTGCTTGCACCAGTGGTGAAAGCCCATTAGTGCAAAAGTGAGCCCTCGAATATCCTGGCCCTTGAACATACAACACGCATTGATCCCTTAAAGTGCCTGTTCATGTTGCCTTCTCTGTGAGGAAAGCAACTCTTTCTGCTCTCAGCCTATTCCAATGCCTCCTACTCAGAAACTTATTCTAATCCATTATAAAGCTCTTTGCCAATTTATCACGTGCCTTGGGACACCCTTCTCATGGTTTTCATGTGAGTTCATTCCCATCGTTTAGTTGGGTGTGGATTATTATTGATTTTCATACACATCATTTACTGTTACTACACAGGCGAATATAACTTCTTTGATAATAGATATTCTACCTGCCCTTGCTCTGTATTCTAGCCAGTTGCTAATATAGTATCTTTTTAAATACGTGACCTGTGGCACAGAATTCTTCTGTGATGTAAATGTTGTAAATCCTCATGATTGCCAGTAGTGTCACTGTTAAAGTTGTCTCAGTGTCACGTCCTGAAATTTAGGGATACCTTTGGAAAAACAAGGAAAGGTGTGCGTCATAATCCCAGCCACAGGCACCTGTATCACCTTAGGAAATTGAGACATGCACAGTTAATATTGAGACTATCTACCCCTGGCTTAGCTAACAAGTCCCGTACTATTTGAAATCTCACCTATAATTAGTGCAGCTTGCTGCTGTGATTGAAAAAGAGGTAGAGGGAGAAACGAGTTTGATATTGGACATATAAAACCAAGCAGGCTCTAAGATAGGCAAGGTTCCACAAGGAAGGGTTAAGGTCATTTGCAATATGTAAAGTGAATTATTTAAGTATTGCTGATAGAACCAGTTGAAGTAAATTTGGAAATAAAATATACCATTACCACAGAGTGATACTGTTGGTGACAAAAGAGCTAAAAAAAACAGAGAAAAGATAACTGGCTGGCAATATTTTAAAGGGTAACCAATGCTTACTAGCAGCTGCAGTAAGACATTAAGTAATAGAGCACAGTAATGTTAACTGCCCTCCTGGTAAGAGTGGTAAATGAAATAAACCCTGGCATCCGGGGTATCATTAATCTATAGTGAATAATGGCAGTGGTAGTGTAAGGAGATTAAAAAGGGCATTGTAAACATTTGTGGCTGTATAATATACAAATTAAAAATGTGAGAACGCTTGCAGCTGCATAATCTACAAATTAAAAAGTGTAATAGCATGGCATTAATTACTGGCTGATCAATTTCCCCATAATTGCTGGCATGTAGATGAACAATTATAGGTCCGAAATGTTATTTGAGAAAGAGACATTGACCTTGGAACTGTAAGGAATGATACTGTTATAAGGTAATACAGGATCCTATCAAATTCAGTTCCAGCATTTGTAGCAGCCGCCAGCTCAGTGCAGGGCCGTAATCACCACACTATTTCTTTCGATTATGATGACAGAAGGGTTACACATTGTTTTCTCTTTTTGAACAGAAACAGTGACCTTCAGCCTTCTGAAAATGGGACCATCAGGCCTCATTTCCAAGTTCAAACAGATTTAATAAAAATGAAGTAGCAAGAGATAATGTACCTCATCCTTTCAGTCCAAGGGAACAGTTTGGAAAGTTGGAAAGACAAACTTCCCGTAGATGTGACCATTCCAACTGAGATTGTGGCAGCAGACTTAAATGTTTCCTGATCAACTATGTTCAAGTTGAGAGCTCAAAGTCAAGTAACTGTAGACTCAAATATTTGACTGACATTGAAGGTCAAAACATTTATCTCTATTCTCTTGCCCTCCTTAATAACAAACAATACAGCAAAGCTTTGTTCTTGTGGGCAGTTTGCTGTATAGTGCTCGGTAAGGTAAGTGAGCTGGCATTCATCCAAACTTGCTAGGTCACACTTGTGGTGAAAGTTGGCTGTACTTGACAGTGAATGATACCTTTATGCACACACGTTACCAACGTTCTCTGCCCCCTTCATTCATTCACTGAATGCGGCAATCTGGATTTCATTCACTCCCCTTCTGTTGAAATTCTCATCATTGATTTTTCAGTCCAAGGGACACATTTTACACCTCGCCTCCAACTTTCCTGTAGAAATGCTCTTGTCTGACCTCTCCCTTCATTTCGAAGCTCTCTCTGAGTTTAACCTTTGCCAACTTTTATGGCTGCTTTCATGGCTACCTCACTTCCCCTTATGAATAACCACTTTCCTCATTCCTTTGCATTTGTATCAATTCTTCATTATTATAATAGAATACCTGACATGCAGCACTTTATAAAGAAAAGATATTTTGGCTTAAGATTCTGGAGGTGAGAGGTCAAGGAACAGCATCTAGTGATGGTTTCTCTGTGGCAGAGTCCAAAATCGGTGCAAGAGATGTGTATGGCAAAAGACAGAGCGCCTCTCTCCACATCTGTCCGGTGTCTGTCCCTCTACAGATTCTATCCTAATGACCTTGTCTAGTCCTTATCATTGTCCAGAGGCCCCATTTGTAAACACCATGATCAGAGGAGCTTTCTTCCATCTCAATACCTTTAATTAATTAACGCCTTTGAGCGTTAAATTCTGTGAGTTTGAGATGGTGGAAGCATATTCAAACCACAGGAATATTTTTCCCTTTGCAGTTTGTCTATTTCTAGGGAATATCATAGTTAAAACTGTAGTCCTAACCTCTTCTCCAGGCATCAGAGCCTACAGGCAGAACTCTACCAAACATTTGCAAAGGGAGGATTCAGCCTCTCAGATCCTGCTTGTGCACCTCACATAAGCCATGGCGTCAAAGTCATCGCCCCTCCTTTTACTGGCGTATTACTGACAGTGTCCGCTGCATTTCTTATCTTCCCAAACCCCTCATGACGAGTCACTCAACATGGCCCAAACTCTAGGTGGTTTTTTTTTTTTTCCCTTTTCTTTTTTTTTTTGGTTACTCTCTCTTTGTGTTTTACCAAGATTCTTATCATAGTCTCATAATTTGTTTTTCCTTCGCTTTAAGGTATCTGTAACATAATCTTTTAGGCTCTGCCTCAGCGAATACTTTTTAACTCGTGTGTGGTCTTCTGCCGTCATCACTGACTAATGTCTACTTTATAGACCTCTTTGTATTTTTACTGAGTAAAGTGAAGTCTTACTCAGTGACCTAGGGTTCCTGTCATAAACTGGTCCTAGCTTAATCCTACACGGCACGGAACTACTGCTTTCTGGTCAACAATTAACAGTAATGAAGAATGCATTACACATGTCTAGATTTATTAAAACTTGAGGCCTGTGCACATATTATTTCCTTTCTTGGGTTCCCACTTCCCCTCTTGTCCCCTCTAGGGAATGTTTCATCATTGTATTTCTGTAATCATTTTACATGTCATTCCCCTTCACCATCCTTTCTTATCACCCTAGACAGAGCCATCCCTTCCTGATATCTTCATTGCCAAAGATGCTAGAATTGCCACACCTTTCAAAATGGGCAGTTTGTCTAATCAGCTACTTCCCCTCTGCTATGAGAGAGCTATGCCTTACATGGTTTCTATCAGGAAACCTGATATTCAGTAGGCACTCAGGAATTTCTATTTTGTGAATTATATTGAAATAGGTATGACCAAAAAAATGTGCCTAGAGATTAGAAATAAAAAGATAAAATATTCCTTTGGGAGGACTTTGCTTAATGTTAAAAGAATTGCCAGTGGAGATAACAATATTAAAAATAATGGCAAAAGCAAATACTATAGTAGTGTAGCTAATTAAGTACAGTAACTAAAGTAACTAGTAAGATAACACAAATGCTAATCACTTCCTATGTGCCAGATGTGGTGTTTTCTTTTGTCATGAATTATCCCATTTGACCATTACAAAAGAAAAGGTAATTGAAACTTAGTCTAAAAAAAAAAAAAAAAGCCTGTTGAAAGTCACAGTTGGAAAGTGGTAGAGCTAGAATTCAATCCAAAGATGATTCCATATTCCATTCTATTAACCATTAGTTATCCCATCTCCCTGATCCTCCATTCCCTTCTCAATTAAATTGTATTTTTATTGAACAGCTAATTTTTTATTGAAAGTACCTAATTTCTGTGTTAATTTGGATTTGTTGAAACACAGAACATTTATCCTCTTATAGACATTCTCTTAGCCTGTAGATTTTCTTTTAACTAAAGAAGTACTAAGTATGATAATTAACCAATAATAATAACTAATAATATTAATAAATACTTTAAAAACTGAGAGACTTCAATGAAGGTTTTATTTGAAGCATTTTCAACAATCACATATCACACATACATATGAAACAAATTTTCAAATAATATGAGCTCCTTCTCCCAAGGTAATATTCATCACTTTCTCCACTTGACAGTTCCATCTATTGAATACAATTATGGAGATTTGAAACATACAATAGATATTGATTTAGTCTCTCACATAGAGTCCATTTAAAAATAAAAACGCAGGAAGACATTTTGAGTGAAACCATTTACATAAAAAACAAAAACCTGTAATGTAGCTTGAGTTTGGTCTCAGAAGAAGCCATAAAATGCATAAAATTATAGAAGCAACAAATTTCAGGAACTTTTAATAGAATCTACCCTTTGTGCTAATCAAAATAATTAGCATTTCTATTATTCCCTTGGAATCTCTTCACTGAAAAAAGAAGTCTTCACTAAAGAAAAAAATTCCATAGTTTAAAAAATGATTAGCATTTATATTGTTAGAGGAGTAACACACTAGAATGTTATTCCTTATAAATTGGAATTCAAAGTTTTGAAGGACGGCATTTCTACCACTGTACTAGAAGTTTGTGAAAATATACCATTGAAAGAATTCACTATGGAGTTTATGAGATGGGACGTACAGAAGATAAAGGACAGAAAAACAAAAATAAAACATGCTTTGCAAATATCAAAGTGAACTTACCCTAAGCTGCTACTACCCACAAGGCAGGCAGTCACTGACTCTTCAAAATGGCACTAGAACATGTCTCCATGGAACTAGCCTCGTGCTCTGTATGAAGAAACTGAGTTGGTTAGCAAATTTAAGAGGGCAGAAAGAAGAATGTAAGACTTCCCATTCATTACTGATTTATCGAAGGGAAATATTTTGAAAAACAAAAAAAGGAAAACACCTCAAATTGAGAAAAATAGCATATGGTAAAAAATACCATCAGGTAATGTATTGTGATTGTTATTAAACAATTTTGCCCAAAAAAATCAATTTTTTAATAAACTCAGTTTAAGTGATGTAATGTAGATAAGACTTCTATTAAAAACAAAAAGGCCATACTTTGTTTCCATGGCATCATTAGTAATTTTTTCATTAAGCAGTAAAACATTTAACAAACTTTTCGTAGTTTCTCAGTAGCTTTCCATGCCTTTTTATGTTATTTTGATTATTAGGGAAAGCTCCATCCTGCCATTCTTCTTCTGCCTCTTAAACAGTTTAGATACAAAGACAAGTTGCATGGACAAGAGTGCATCGGATTCAAGCCCTTTGAGGGGAACAAACATCAGAGTCACCGTGTGTCATTTAGGGCTCCCCTACTGGTTTCTCCTTCACCTCTCCCACAAAAGACCAACACAGAGTGAGTCTTGGTCTCCTACGCAACGGAAAGACATCTTACTTGAAAAAATCTTGGGAAAAGCAAATGAGAGAATCCTGTGTTAGGCCCATGACAAACACTTTATTATTTTCCCTAAAATTTGTTCTCCTCCAGTTTGAAATAATTTTAGATTGGTGAGAAGTTACAAAAGTCACATAGTCCTAATGTTTTCTTCACCTAACTTTCCCCATAACAACATCTTTCAGAACTACAGTACCATTATTAGGATACTGAAATGTTTCATTTGCATTACAAGGAAACTTCTTTAATACTCAAATCCTTCCTCAAATCTAACCTTGATACTCATCTGCGTGTTCTTTTATGCTTGTGTAGGTATATGTGAAGGAGGTATTATTTGTAGTCAAGATTTCGCAGAATCAAGGAGAAAGTTCTTCTGTGTTTAAATGCATTTAGAAAAGGCAACACACAGGTACTTGTAGATTTATGATGTACAGCATTATATTCAATATTCTAAGTTTGTTTGAAAAAAATATACTGAGATAACTTTGTTTAATCCAAGTTTTTTCAAAGACATTTGCATAGCGAGCACTGTTTACACTGTACGACTATCATAGGGTGTATAGGAAAGACTTACTGCTCTTGACGTCGGTTTGAAAGGAGATTCCCTGCATGACCTTTTGCTTCCTAAGAAATTGTTCTATGCGTTGTTTACCACATATGTCATAAGGATGACCATTTCTACTTTTTGCCTATAATTGTTCACCTGAGACACCTCCTAATTTTTTTTGGCTACTATAAATCCAGCAAAAAAGTCTTCCTAAAATACCACTGGATATTTCTAGCAGGTAAAGATAATGGAAATGAACTGAATTTGCCTAAGGCTGATAAGCTATTCTCTTTCCCTTCATCTCTCAGTAATGGTTGGGCAACCTTGGGCTAGTTATTTAACAGTTATGAACTCATTTGTTATTTATGAAGTGTAAAGAATAGTAACAACATCATAGAATTGTTGTGATTACAAAGAGACTATGCTTTCTAACGCTCAGTAAATGCAAATATTTCTTAACTTTTGGTCCTAGGTAGATTTCATCATTTGGGAATTGCTATAGCACCAATGACTTCTAGAAAAGCTGACAACTTTTACCCTGAAATAGTATATGATATTTACCATCAACATTAATGCAGTATATAAAAATAAACATTAAAAAGAACAGAAAACATAAGTCAGGATATGGAAGGAGAAGAAAATTCTGTAAAGAGACGAGATCAATATAGACTAGGCATGACTGACTCAAAGAAATCTCCAAAGAAATCTGAATGCCAAAGATCTATCCCATTGCTAATATTTACTACACAAATGACTTCTGAGGCCTTTTAGTAAAAATAAACTAAAATATTATTTCATATTAACTCTTAATTTTTTTATTGCTACAAAATTACATCCTAAGGAGATAGTTTTTCTTTCATTCTTTTCTTCACTTTTTTCCTTTATTCTATCCTGGCCACCATCATATTTTCATGGGATTCTAAAACTGTCTCTTGGGCCGGTGATATCGCTCAGCGGCATGGGCGCCTGCTGGCGTGCGAGGTCCTGAGGTCGACCCCCGGTACCCACAAAAAAAATAAAAAATAAAAAATAAAAATAAAAATAATATTGTCTCTTACTTCCTCTCATCTTCCCCTTGCCCTATATGAAGCCCACTTTCCAACAAAATAGGAGCATTTAAAATAAAGTCATTGCGTCACCCCACTGTTTAATGTCCCGTACTGTAATCTGGATGTTGGATGCCCATTGATCCATATGTGAAGGCTCTGGCCCTGGGTGGCAGTATTAGAAGGTGCTGTGAACCAAGAGATGGGCCCTCCTGGGAAGTCCTGAGGTCAGAGGGGATTATGAGGTCTTGCTTCTAGTTTGTCTCTGTTTCCTAAGCTGAGACGCAAGTGCTGGTTCTGACATTTTCCTCCGTCACGTGTCACATTAATGAGAAGCCCAAACCAGTGTGGCTGCCCAGTCTTGTACTTCAACCTCCAGAAATGTAAGTCAAAATAAACCTCTACTTGGCAAAGAGCCTGAGTCCAGTATTTATTACAGTAACAAAAATCCATGCACCTTGTCTTGTGATCTGTACTTTAGTACTTTCAGAATAGATTCTAGGCATTGTACTTCACTTTTCATTTGCCCCTTCTCTGCGTCTTCTCCACGATCTCTTACCGTGTTGTCCCTTTGTGTGCTACATTCCAGTGCTGCAGAATTTCTTTCATTTCCCCAATTAGACTATGTTTTCTCTGATCCTCTTCACTCTTCCACCTGCCAACTACTTTCAAAGAACATACTTCTTTTTCTCTTTGTATCTTCACTATCCCTTTGCTGATTTAAACTCTAGTTCTCAGCTTCAATGCTCCTCAAGGATTCCTTCCCTCTTTCTTCGTGTTGGCCGTACATGTCTTTTAATTGGCCCTTAACTATCTTTGTACATTTTCCACCATTGCATTCAGCACACCCCAATTCCTTACTGCTTGATAACTTTTGTGTATTTTTCATTATGTTGTAAACCTTAAAAGAGACATTGTGTCCAGCCTGCTCATAATTGCATCCCCAGAGTCTGGTTCAGTAACTGAAAAATAAACAACAATAAGTGTATGTTGAATATATTAATGAAGAATGCATTTTTTTAGGCCAAAGATGAAACCAGAGAACATTACAGGTTTCTAAACAGTAGGCAGCCACGTGGGGCTAAGGCCCGGATAGCATTGGTGAAGGCAGGCAAAGGCAACATTTGCCCCCGGTACCATTCTTTTTCATGTGCTTATACTAATTAGATAGATGATGGACTTCCTTTATAATAATGATCTTCATTGGGTTACATCATTGTATCATCATCTCACAAAGCAGAGTAAAAAAAATTTGGTGTACTGTAAAAAACTGATCGTTAAACTGGTTGCTACCTGTTTCCTACAAAGGAGGAATAATCTCAGTAAAGCCTAACTTCTTAAATACAGGTGAGATGGCATTATATTTGTGCCCAGTTGGAGCAAAACGAAACCCCTCCACTCCCAAATTTTTGTTACCTGCAGTAAAGTCAAGGAGCTTTTCAGTTTAGAATACAAAACACCCTATTTCACATTTTCTATTCTGTATTCCTGGAGTAACTTATTAGAGATGCGTACAACGTTTGCTGTTGCTTTGTGACGTTGGCAAATGCTTTTAAATCTTCTAAATTTTTTTAAAAATGAATGAAATGTGTTCTTTTCAAGGACATGAAAGTGAACTGAGGCCAAGTGGCAGTGGGCGTGTTGGCCATAAATCTACCCAACGCATAAATATATGCATATTGAATTTTTCATCACTAGGCAGACTATAAAATATCCACCTTGTTGAATGTGCTATTTGTAATGTGCAAAGTTCACACTGCTAAAAGAATCATAACTTTTACGTTCATATTTTGTTCTCGACATGCAAAAGTGAGTTTATTTTTTCCTAAAATATGAAACTAGAGTTTTGTGAATATTACACTACATCAGACTGAGAACTAGTTATTACAAAATACTCTAAAGTTACTTTTTATCTATTACTTTATATTAATTGCAAGATTAATTTCTTGTGTTCTTGTATTTGATTTACAATATGAGAAATGTTATAGTGCCTTTACTATTCTAAAGAGAATTAATAGACATGATAATTTTTTCAAAATTATAATGTAAAATTATTTGTATGTGTTAGACATTTGTAATTTTAATTATGCGTAGATGTTTAAGATGCCTAAAATTATAATACTTCGTTATAGGATGGTGTGGGGTACTATTTTTATTTGCCACTTGACTCCCCATGAGAAGGCAAAAAGAAGGCCTTCTTTCAGCTAAGTAGTCCTCAAAGAAGCTGTCTCTTTTTAAGTGAGTAAAAGGAGAAAAAATCAGCAATGTCCTTGGGAGAATGGGCTTTGCCTTTAGGTTTTTGTAATCGACAACTGATTTAATAAGATTTATTCTTTTTGTGATTTATGAAACAGTACTTGTAGTAGAGAAATAATTCAGCATTATTCTGGACACGAATGAAGAATGACTCTTTTCAGCCTTTAAAAGGAGCTTATTCTGCTATTCTTTTAGGCAAAGAAATAAGACTACTAATCTCAGACACTATTCCCCTGCAGATGGTACTAGTTAAATCTAGTTCCTTTGGGTGAAAATGTGAATTTTACACCTTTATTACAGTAAAAGGATTGAGCCACAGCTTATAAAGAGTATATGTTCGTAGGTAAATGGCAAACTTTGACTCCAATCTGGACTGCAGTACTTGCTGGAAGCCCCTTTTTCATAATTGGCTATGAAAAAAATAAGAAAAACTCGAAATACATAAAGTGCAGCAGATGCTTCCTTAACTTAACCTAGCGAAATAATTTTGATGGGTGGTTATGAATTTGTAAGTAATGTTTACTTCTGAAATGCCATAATTGCTTTTGGGACTATCGGAGGCATTTTGAATTGTATCTGTTTTTATTGTAATATAGAATTATATTGCCATTTTATGAAGTGGCATCTTTTTGATGCATGGAGGTTCTGGATACATTTGTTATCCATCATGAGGAAACCAGATAAGTAAATATTACAACTATAACTGAAATGCTTCTTTTTACATGAATAAATGAAAACCATTTTGAATCTGAAGGCAGAAACACTCTATCTGCAGACTGACAAATTGCATATTTGTTTAGTTTGAAAAACTGGTGTCTGGCTTCTACACTGTGACTGAAAGAAATGTCGGTCTCGTGCAGGACGGTGTCTCTGAGATTGAGGTGCTCTCTTCTTGGTAGAAAGGAAAGAGGTCAACTGAATGTACCACAAAGAAAGAGGGTCCTTTGTTCATATAATTACCATGGTGTGGGGGAAGATCACGCAGTATCTCCATCTGATATACTATGACTTGTTTACACTGCTATAGCACAAAATCCCTTTGAGTTTTTAGTTGTTTTCTTACACATTTTCTGAAAACATAAATTTATACAAAATCTTCAGTAATGTATTAAGATCCCCCGAACACTGATAACTTATAATTCTGTGATTAATCTGCCTTTAAGACAGTCCCAAATATTGACCAGATTGAGTAATTTATTTAAGCATGAATTTTAGCCTACAGGAGGGTTTTCTAAATTCCCTTGTGGCTAAAGAATTGTAACTTGCCTTTGGAGAAAGAGCTTTTGTATAGAAAACTAACTAGATACCTGCAATTAATGCAGGTACTTTTGTTGGTCAAATAAGACTTGAATCAGGTAGGTGATTGCTATTTTGAGTTTCATCACAGACAGAGTACATACTCTGGTACATGCTCCAAACTTTAATTTGGACATGAATCTCCTGGGTATACTGCTAAAATGAAAACTCTGATTCTAGGTACGGAAGGTTCTTATTTCTAGCATGATCCCAAGTGATGTCAGTGGGACTGGCCCATTGCCTATATTAAGGGAAGTAAGGATAGACAATGTTGCAAAGAACTCAACAAATGGGAATAGTCTTCATTAACCCAGTAGTTTGAACAAAATATTTTCTAATAAGTAAATGTGGCAAAGTAGAAAACATGTTCCTATTGTTTTGGCTGGAATTCCAGCATCTACTCACAGAGTTTCTCTCATTGTATTGATGACAATATCAAACTCCCATTTTTCAAATGTAGTAGCATTATTAATTTACTTTCTCTTAGGCATGATTTTATTCATTTATAAAAAAAATCCTTCTATGAGAAAATGTCATTACCATTTTCAAAAGAAGGATCAAAGAAGTTATCACAAACTGTAGATCAATAAGAATAATCTAACTTCCAGACACACTTCTAAAATAATTATTAAGGGAATGGCTTATAAATGCCTGAGAAATAGAAGTCTCAAAATCAGGACTTTCTGAGCATCTAATAAACATTAGTTATGTTCTAATATCTTGTGTTCATGGGCAATACACATTTCTGGTTTGGATTGCCCCCAAATATTTGAAAATGTCCCCCTACTTAAAAAAAAAAGATAAAGTAAAATAAGAGGATATATGTTTTCATTGATTAATATTTGAATAATTATACCAAAATGAGTTTGTTTGGTTCATATTGATATAATAAGAAGATATTTCTAGAATTGAATCAATGGGTTATGTCTGTTCTTTTTTTGGGGGGGGGACCAGAAGTCGAACTCAGGACCTCACACTTGCCAAGCAGGTGCCATGCCACTGAGCTATATCCCTGGCCTCTATGTGTGTTCTTTTAATCTAACATTTTATTAATTTATATTATAGTTATTCTGAAAAGGGCATCTACATATTATATAACATTGAGATGTAAAGATGGCTATCGGCTAAATTGACAAGTCATTTATTGGCCCTGTGCAAGTCAATGAATGTTTTTGTCTTAGAATCTTTACCTTAAAATTAATTATAAAGTTTGAGTATATTAAAGCATAAAAAGAAATGCAGAATTTTTGGATAAAATTTAAGATTTTCAGTGCGGTCTGTGTCTTCTAGAAATCACTGTGTAATCAAGATATGGTGAGAGAAAAGACAGTCAAGCAGTTCTTCAACAAAGAACCTGACTTAAGCTTGTACAAGAAGTGTCACTATAAGGGGATAGATGGAGATGATGGAGACGTGACAGTTCTTATTTGCATTAGTTCAGATTAAGAGGAACAGCACGAGAAAGGAGTATGGGGTTAAAAAAATGTGCATTACTTGTGTAGAAACAGATAAGATTATTCATTAAAAGGTGCAAAAGTTGTGTTGGAATAAAACAAAACAAGCCATCTGGAAAAATCATACTATTGTCTCATGTTTATTTCACTTTATAGATCTCAATTCCTTTCCTATTCATTATTTTCAAAATTCTGTTAATGAATTTTTAAAACGCCCCTGGTACAAATGTTTAATAAAAGAGTAAGACTGCAAGTGCATACGTTATACAGATGCCTAGTTTTCTTCTTAAAGAGGTAGCATTTACACAGTGAAAGAGGATTCTTTCCACCTCACTTTCAGGGCCAAAGCCAGGTATGTGAAGCCAATAAACCTCCTGACTCATAGCCCTGCAGACAAAGGGATAGACCGTCCTCCCTCTAATTGCACTTGCCTGAGCTTTTCTTCTTATTTCAAATTTCTCTCAGCCTCCTCACTGGCCCCTTTGGCTTTGCTTGGCTGAATGTTTTAATATAAATCAAACTGGATTAGTAGGACTGAGAATGCATGTGCGATATGTGTGTGCATGCGTGTGCTGAGTGAAGGACGGCCTCGAAGTCACAGATGGCACATTAGAAAAAAGAAATATAGTAAAATGAGTAAAATATATTCTCATTCCCAATTTCCTAGAGGCCCTTTGTTGTTAATTGAAACTTTTGTCTACTTTATTGAACAATAAAAGTGGCAGCAACTACTCCCAGGTGCCCTTCAGTATTAAAAAGAGGATAAAGGGTTCCTGGCAAAGGTGACAGAAATTAATGCGGTGAGCCCAGTTATCAAACATTCTGATATGTGAATTGCCTGATATTTCTATAATGCTGTCTTATGATTGGAAATGTTATCGCTTCTATTGAATCAATAGAAAATGTTAAAGCTCCACAGAACCCCAATTACAAACTAAAGCTGGAAGGTTAACATCTGGGAGCAGGAGAGATAGAAACAATCTCTATTGTCATACCTTCCTGACAAGTAAATGTCAGACACATAACGCCTTCGCCTGGTCTCAGCACGGAGCACATGTAGAAGAGTGATTGTAAGGCTGCCTCAAGTCAAATCGCCTGTCATCTCAGCTTTGACACGGAATTACTTTTGTTTTATGCATCTATTAACCTTGAACTATCAGCATTTGTTTTAATGTTCCAGGCTGAAGTGACCTAAATGTTCTTCTCTCAATCAGAGGGGATCTGTGGGAGTAGACAGTGTAAGGCCTGAGTTGGGGCTGGTCTTTATGGGAAGGCAGAGTGAACGAGATTAGAAGGACCATCTTTCTCCCGAGTGGCAATGCCTTGTTTTAAAGTACACCATTTCGCTGCTCCTCCTTTGTGCAATAAATGGTTGTCTGCTTTTTAAGAAACCCATGTGGGACTGCAGATGTCATATACTATAGAATGACCACAAAATTACCACACAGTCTATTTAGAAGCGGTCCTTGGAATGGGAGATAGGTGATAGGAAGGAAGAAGAAACAGGCTTTGTTCTTACTCCAGAAGATGAGGCTCAGAGAGATTAATTAATTTGACTTTGACTCAGATCTCAATGTTTTCCCGTTTTGTTTCTCTTTTAACCCTTGCTTAACCTCGCATATTAAATGTTCTACAATGTGTTCGTCAGTCTTTTGTCACTGGGATAATATACCTGACATAAATGGTTTAAAAGAAGGAAGATTTATTTTGGCTCATTCTTTCTGAGTCCATGGTTAGCTCCTTCTATTGCTGTTGGCCTAGGGGGAGGCAGAACATCACTGTGGCAGGGTATGGCAGACAACCCTGCTCACCTCATGGTGACTGGTAAACAGAAATCAGGAAAAGAGCCAGACAGACAAGAAGGAATAGAGGACAAGAATATACTCTCCCAGTTTATGTTCCCAGGGACATACTTTCTCGAACAGAGCACCACCTCCTAATAACACAGCTATGATGTCAATGGATTAATCTATTGGAAAAGTTAGCACCCCATGATCTGATCACCTTCCCAAAGCCTCACCTCTGAACACGTTAGGCTTTTTTTTTTTTAGATTTTAGATCTAAACCTCAGCATACATTTCTCACATTACCTTGTGTGTATCCTTTAAAGAATGTACAACTCAGGTTTCTTTTAACATCACGCTAGTACGACACCCTTAAGTAGAATTGTGTTGCTCTGTGACTGACGCTAGTCCTTCCGTTTCAGTGATTACTGTCAAGAGTAAGCCTGCAATAAGTCTTTAAGAGGCCCAGCTCTTTCATCTGGACTTCCAGTCTGGATGCACCTGATTGGAAGAACTGTCTTTCTCTCAAGTGGCAATGACCTGTATCAAAGGGCACCACTATGGCGGCAATCCTTTGTGCATGGAATGGGTGTCAGTTCTTAAGAATCCCCTGTGGGGGCTGGTGAGATGGCTCAGCGGCATAAGAGCCTGCCTGGCAAGCATGAGGTACTGAGTTCGATCCCTGGTACCCATGAAAAAAAAAAAAAAAGAGAATCCCCTGTGGTACTGTAAACATCACATACTATAGAGACCACATATTTATCACACAATTGGTTTAGAAGAGGATTCAGTCTTCTTCTCTTAGGAAAGAGGTAACTCACTGGAGAATTTAAGCCAGAGCTCCTTTCTAACACTAAATTCTTTACAACATTTCCAGGACATTCAGAGGATCTTCCTGTTTGCACTCCCCTTGAAATTTTATCACATACCATTTGCCAGACTTTTAAAACCTTGAATTCTCAGATCATTTGCAAAAAGCAATGACTAATATACCTTGCCTATCCTGGTTAAGGATCCTGACTCTAATCAGGTCCTGAGGGTTTCCTTCATTATTCGCCATAGCACTTGAACCTGACAGCTCTTTTGCTCCCATCATGCACAAACTCAAGTACTCATGACCCAGGGCACAAAGTCATTCTCCATTTCTCTTTTTCTTGTATTTTATTTTAAAATGTTTAATATATTATATATTCAAGGTATGCAACATGATGAATTGATATACTTAGTTTATAACTATCACAATCAAATTAATAGATTTGTTACCACTCATGCTATACATCAGCTCTCCAGAACTTTTACATCTTATAATTGAATGTTTGTATCCTTTGATGAATATTACTCTATCTCTTTCATGCCCACCCCTGAAAACTACTATTATTCTATTCTATTTCTGTGATGGTACTCACTTATGAGCATTTCTATGTCCTATACTAAGAACCAGATATTGCTAGAAACATTTAACAACCATGTCCCGTGGGCTTTCCACAGGAATCTTATAGAAAGTCACTTGGTCCTCACTGATAATAAAACTGAGGTACAGAAATACAAAGCCCAAAGCCTTAGCAATGATAAGTGTTAAAATGTAGATTTGAACCCAGACAGTTTACATCAGAACTTCTAAGTTTAAAAATGTGTTGCACAGTCTTTCCTCTAGCAGCACAAAGAGCTTCTGATTTAAAAACATTTAAAGATAACATATTTCTTAGACACATACCATCAAGTGGACATTCTACCAAGATTTTATATACATATATTATTTAATCTTCATAAAAATAAATCTGATTTTACAAAGATTCAGCAAGATAAAATGACTTGGACTAGGACACACAGAGTTAAATTAAAATCTTCCTGCACACATCAAATCTGTTCAGTGCCAATGCTATTGTTCAGATACTGTGTCCCCCAAAGATCCACATACTATAAGTTTGGCCCTTGCTGTGGCACTAGTGGGAGGTGGTGGACACGGTACAAGGAAGCACTTAGTGGGAGGTATTAGGGTTATTTGGGACTTACCCTTCAGGAGGAATCTGTGGCCTCCATCTCTTTTTCTTTTCCTCTATTTACATCCAGTTAAGAGTGGAGCAGTTTTGCTCTGCCACCTGCTGTCGCCATGATGTACTGATTTGCCAGAGGCACAAGAGGAACAGGGCCAACTACCTATGAACTAAAACTTCTAAAACTGTGTGCCAACATAAAACTTTTCTCTTTGTAAATGGATGCTATCAGATTTTTCTCACAGTGACACAAAACTAACAAACACTGCTATTATATTACTGTAAATTACGTGAGAGTGACAGTGTGCTCATTGGTGACGCGATGGCGCGGCAATTATCTGCTAAAGCAATTGAGGGTTTTCCCCCTAAAAGTTGAAGGAAGAATCAAAGCCGTGAAGCCTTTCCCAGTGAGGCTATTCCTGGACATCAACCTCAGACTCCACAGGAATATTTTCCTTTGATCTTCACTTTTCCAGCATCGTTATCTGTATACCATCACTTCATTTTAATAAACCCCTTTGCCAGCATTGACTAGTTTTGTAATGAAGATGACAATTGAATGAACAAATAAGAAGGTTCTTCAGACAACAGCTTTGAAAAATATGATGTTTAGGTCAATTTAGATATATGTTTAAGAAGCTCTACATTACAAGAAACATATTTCATTATTCTTGGCTTGCCCATATATATTTAGTCTGAATTCCCCTAAAATTAGATTGTGTATGTATATATCCTTTTTTTTTCCCTTTCTGAGAACACTATCTTTTGTGAACTGTTTCAGATTAGCTCAATTTTAAAAGCAAGTTGGCTGACACTAACCTCTATAGAACCACAGCAACATAAAAGTCAGATTGTAGTAAGTGATTTCATTTTTCTATGAGCAACTATAAAAATACTGTCCATCAGTCTGGAAAAGTACTGTCTTTGTGAAAAAGTGCCTGTGGCCCAGGGATGAATAATTACTGTAGCATTCATTTGGCAAAATTATCTTTGAAGTTAGTAAAAGTTTACATGGAAGGAAACTGGAAAATTAGATCTGATCGTGTCAATATTTCTCTATTTCAATCCAGGGGATATTTAGGAAGATGTATAGCGCAGTAGTGGTTAGATGAGTGCATCACCAGATAAGGCAATTTTAGCACATCATGATGGGGATAAATATAAAAAGACACTGTGTTACTCATGTTGCAAAGCTCTAATTCACATTTATGCCAGCAGTTCCATGCACCAAATTGCTTATTTTCTCTGTTATGTTCTTGGGCCTTAAGATCAAAGAAATCTAAGTCTTGCAGGCAAATTTATGAAAACCCAGAATTCCAAAGAGTTCGAAGAAAATTGTTTCCTGTGACATGTCACAATGAAATAAAAACATTGTTTGTTTGCTGTCTCTCTTTTACTTTAATTCAAACAGAGCAATAACAATTGTGAAGTATTGTCATTTAACGGTGAGTTAAAATTCATCAAGTTTGTGTTTGAGTTGTGCAAAATATTAATAAATACATATACACAAATGCACATACCTGTCTATCTGTCGAGAGAGAGGAGAAGCAGAAACAGAGAGATATGAAGAATGACAGAGAAACAGAGCAAATCAATCAGTGAGTGTTTACAGTGAAATTACCTACGTGTAACATTGTACGAGGCTCTGTGGTATAGGCCACATGAGAAAGTTCATCACTCAGGCTGAACTCCCACCAAAACTTGCTTTTGAATTATGAGACAATCACATGCAGATGGAAAAAACATTCAGACACCACTGCAAACTAACACATAGCTGCATATTATGTTCTGTGTTACAGACTTGGTGTTTTAAAAATTCGTAGAAAGTGGCCAATTCCAAAGCCTTGGATAATGAAAAAGAGAAATGGCTTTAAACCCTGTAAATCATATAAAAATGTATTTATTTTACTCAGTGGGTATTTATTAGTAACTACTGAAAAGGGAGGGAGAGATTACAAAATGAATACAATCCAATCTCTTCCCCCAAAGAGCTTATACTTCTGTTAGGGGCAGTCAAAAAGTCAGTATTCAGTGTATAACATACCTGTATCGTTGTTAACACAGATCATTACATGTAGCGCTCATTGTAATAAAGTTTATACCAGATATATTTGATCTCCATGTGCACATTGTGTTTATAATAAAGAAGCAGCAACGATAACAATAGAAATTTTACATTTTAAAAAGAAGAGTGTCATTTCTACAGCGAGAGTTTTAGTTCTCATGGAAGAGCCATACCACGTCCCAGGTTTTGTATTACATGCAACAACAACAAAAAGAAAATCTTAAAAATGACTTCGTGCTCATCTTGATATGACAAGCCTGGCACAGCAATATAATAACCAAGAAATGAGTGGATAAAAAAATAAATGAATGTCTCTATAGTTCCTCTCTCCTTGAAAACAGAACCTCACAGCGGTTATTGTTACAAAATCCATTCCTTACTGAGTCATATATTGTTTGCTGCTTTTGCTTTTCTTTTTAGTCTTGGAAACTGTTACTTAATCTTCATATCTGTTTGTCCTTGCTTATCCTGAGTAAGTTCTTTGAGGACAAATTTTCTTTTATAGCCTTTGTAATCCTATTCAGATCATGAAATAATGCTATACATAAAATCGAAGCACATTTCTTAAGAAAACATGCAACACACACACACACACACACAACGCAATCTGTGTGATGTCAGGGACTAAAGTAGATCTATGAATGAAACCCTGTCTCATCGCACACAAAATCACAAAATTCCAACTTTGGCTAAGAGATAATATAAGCTTGAGTGTCTCCATCTGCTAAATAAGGATAAGGATTGCTACTTAATAAACATTTTGTGAAGCAAATATAGAATAGCATATTTAAAGAACCCAGAGAAATATCTTCAATGCCAGACCTCTTCTTTGGCATGCACATAACAAAAGGTTTGTCACAGTTTCTGTCCCCATAATCTGCCCCAGGAGCTGAGCAGTGCTCAACCCAGGGACACCTTTCATATAGACACAAGCTGAACAATGTTCACGGCAATTGTGAAAATCAGTAGTTGTGAACAGACATTGTTGGATTCTGAATTACTGAAATCAACAATGGCCATTATTCTATTAAATGCAGGAACTGGAGCTCGGTTGGATGAAATGAATAAATGCCAGTCTGGCACATTTTCAGTTATGTGTGATTCACAGGTGGTAAATCATTCTATAAGTGCTATATAGTATAATATTTTAAAATAGATATTAATTTTGATACCATACTACTTGATGGGTTCAATTTTGTCATAAATTCTTTTGTTTGTGCCCATCTACAATTATTGCAATACAATTTCTCTGTGCTTTATGTTTTAGTTTTTTCATTATCCCTCAACATCTTTTGCATACATTTTCTTCTTCAAACCTTTCTTAATGCTGTCCTACTGACTGCAATATTTGCAAATATCTTTTCCTTTTCTATACTCTTCCAAGCTTTCAAAGACCAGCTTACTTTGAAATTCCCATCTTCTCAATACCTGTTTCCCTGCCCTCACAAATCTGATCCTCCCCGGGCAGCCTCAGAACTCGCCATCCATATCTCTCATTTGGATCTTAAACAACAATCTACAGCAGCCCATTTATTCTATGTTTATATATCTGGTTATGCAGCTTTATAACTGCTGTGACCTGCTTTACAACTTGAAGCATACATACAGTTAGAGCGCTTTAATATTTCTAATTAATATTTTATTTCCCTCAAGCGTACCTAAGAGGAATTTATTCCTTTCTCAAGACTCAGCCACTCTGCTTCCCAATAACTCAGCACGCGGGTGGGGGAAAGAGTCTGATAAGGCTGCCTCTAACACTGCTTCTTGTTGTCATACGTTGAGGCTGTTGAAGTGCAGTTCTAAGAGCTGAATCTTTCAGCAGTTTTTCCCCCTGTCATTTCAGATTCCTTCATTTACCATAGGAATTCCTTAAGCAAAAGAAGCCCCAGTCCTTCAAGGCTAACTTCCCAAAACAATGTCCCCAGGTTGGAATCCTACATGTTATAGGCCATATTAAGTTCTGTCATAAGATGACTACGAATTAACAGATCACTCCAAATACTTCTAAAAAGAGCTCTGTTTGTCAAGAGGGCTGAGTCACAAAGAGCTTCCGGTTCCGGAACCAGCTCTCTTCCCGGGCTTCCCCTATCTCTGTCTTAAACCTGGAGCTAGGATTTCTTCCTTGGAAATTTACTTCAGAGCACCACCTTGTCTTTTTCTTAGACTGTGCCTTGGGAGAACTCTGCCCCCTAATTCTCTCTACTTCAGATCTTGAGGTTCGGGAGTCAGTGTTCTTCACTGCCAGAAGATCTTTGGGCAAAATGACCCATTTGCTGCTCAGGGGCCAGGCTCACTCATCGTGAGTCTCAGAGGCTGGCAACCTTGAGGGAATCACAAAATGTTCCATTAAAGTATAACCTTTAATCAGTGGAAGCTTACTTATCCTAGACTACAAAGTCTGTTTCTCATGCGAACCTTCCCGAGCCAAAGAGGATCAGTCTCAAAAAAGAAAGAGGAGGAGAAGTGGAGGAAGGAGGAGGGGAAGGGAGTAGGAGATGAGGATGCATCAAAAACAGAAGTGAAGCTGGGCCTGGGGGTGGTGGCCGATGCCTGTAATCCCAGCACACCGGGAGGCTGAGGCGGAAGGATTGTAAATTGCAACCCACTCTGGGCAAATTAGTGAGACCTTGTCTCAAAATTTAAATAAACTTAAAAAACTAAAACCAGAGAAAAAAACGATATGTCTACCTACCTAAATGGTAAGCACCTCAAATATTTCTTTCGGATCTCCAGAAATCTCCACAAAAGAGAATAGGAATTTTGTGTATAAAATTCTGTCACCAGAATATAAAAGGAGCTAATCATCAAAATCAGGTATGAGAAGAAGTTTAGAGGCAGACAGTGTGAAGTCAGACTTGAATTATAACTAGCCCAAGGTCATCACACTAGCCCATATCATTGCACTAAACATGTTTTATTGATTATGGTAAATACCTATTCTTATGTTTCGATAAACTATAAATTCCTCAAGAATAAGGGCCATAGCAACAACTTCTCTTATGTTTTCTATAGTAGCTAATCCAAGTATATCTACTTTAGATAAAGTTGTTGTCTTTGTTAAGCAAATAATGGACAAAATGGGATCATCCTTGTCATCCTATTCTTTCCCATACAATTTTTACATGTCATCTTGTAGATATGGGCTGAGCTGAATATGAAATATTACACCTTGATTATAGGGATCAGAGGTTGTTAAATTATGTCTTAGTCTTTCAATAGTCCAGACACAGTGAAAATGGTAGTGGCAGGCAGAAAAATTATGACATTTAAAATTCATTTTGTACCTATTGTTGTCATATTTATTGCAATTTTCAATGGATGCAATTATTTTTAAATAGCTTACACCATTTCCATATGCATCACTGCTGAATTGAAGGAAAAACAGCTAACATCACTCAGCGATGGGCTTAGGAACAAATGAAATGGGAAAAATATGTCACTGGCCAGCTCTCAGCTCCCTTTTTCATGATACTTTTAATTCTTCCAGAAACATCCTTTGATCATTGGGCAAGTGAACTTCCATAGCTATGAATTAACCTTAAATCAAAACAGAACCACGTGGTCCACTGTCAAATACAAGTAGAAATGGGAATATACAGAAATTTTCTTCAATGAAAACTCTCATTATATGTATTTGTTTCTAAATTTAAACTTGCTGGGCCAGTGAGATAGATCAGCAGTGTAAGTGCCTGCCTGACAAGCATGAAGTCCTGAGTTTGACTGCCGGGACCCACATACAAAAAAAGGGCCGGTGATTCGCTCAGCAGCACGGGAGCCAGCTGGTGTGTGAGGTCCTGAGTTTGACCCCTGGTACCCACAAAAAAAATAAATAAATTTAAACTTGCATTCAAGAGGGATAGGAAGAATCTTAATAGATACAGCCAGATGAAAACTGTAGAGATTCCAAGACTATTTGGAAAAAAAAGAATGAATTTTTTTTCAGATAATAAGGATAACTACATCTGTATTCCAGTGGTTTTAAACTTTAAAAATTACTAAAAATATGCTCACTCTGAAAACATGAATAATACTGCTATGATTGAATGCAACCAAGGTTTATAGTAACTGTAAGGGCTATTAAGCAAGTTCCTATATGAATCCAGAGAATGAATTATATAAGCATTCAGAAAGTACTGATGATAAAGGGATTCATAAAAGTTGTTATGCTGATTTTATGTTGATGGATGTTTGAATATAAGGTGAGTTATTAACCAGAGGCAAGTGAAACTAATGTTTAAGTATTATGATATATGTGTAATTGAAAGTGACTTTTCTTGGCAAAATGGTTAGCACAGCAAAAGAGAAAGAATGAGTGAGTTCAAATAAAGATAATAATTCAGATAAATCTATTTCCAATGCCGATACAAGTAGCCAAGTTTCACATAAAGCCAAGAATATCTACCCCCAAAGGAATGTGGTCCAAAAGATTCAAAATATATTCCATAGATTACACTCAGTTCTGCTTCATAATTAGATCTGTTCAGTCTTTTTTCTTTATCTTTTCATCATAGGTCTTGTTCCGACCCACCCAGTCTATTAACCCCTCATTGGCCTCCTTTACCTACTACCTGTTACTAACATTGTCGGGCAAATCACTTGCCATTTGTTTGGGTGTATCCTAATTGTTGAAACACAGTTCTGAACCTATTCCAGGGAAATTTGTTTATTATTCAGATTCTCATTGCTTAGTATGAGGACCCCACAGCATAAACCGGGATTTAATAATGATTAGAAAGTAGAAACATAAATATTCATGGACATATTTCTGACTTTCCTCTCTGTTCCTTTCCTTCATATCCTTCATGCTCCTATTCTTTTTTTTTGTAAAGCTTCACTTTATCACAATGCCAGGCATAAAGTAGGAAATGGTCCTATCAATAAACTCACAAAACTGATGAGATATTATTGTAACTGGTTGATTGATTTGTTGGTTGGAAGACTAAATAAGACATTATTAGAAGGAAGTAAAGAAACCCCAAAGGCACTTGTAATACTTGAGGGAAACAGCATAATAAAAGGTAAGAACAGAATCATATGGAGTCTTTTCTACATTTTTCATCGCAGAAAAATTTTGAAAGCCAGGACATGGAAACTTTTTTTCATCTAACTAGTATTGTAGACTATTAAGACGCACTCTTTGTGAAGGGGGAAAAAGACTACTCTTAGCTTTTAACAACCTGGAAGTTAAACAACCTTACACTGCAACTGGTATTTACCAGGTGTTTGGGAGCAGTCACCCCAGTATTTCACTGCAGTGGAGTGCCAACTCAGTGGGGTCAGCCAGAAGTTTTAGTACTGTATTGGAAAACTCATGGTGATATTCCAGCTCCAACAGTTAGTATTTGCAAGGGTTTTCAAAAGTCCTTCTATGAACCTGTTCTTCAAGTGATGTCACAGAATACCCTCTCTTTTCAACGTATCATCCAAAATTATTTTGAAAATAAAAAAGGTGTCTGTTTTCTTTTCTTTTTTTTTTTTTTTTGAGTTTACTTTTTTGTGTTTTTCCTTGTTAAAAGTAAAACAAAATAAGGGATTATTACATTAAAATGCATCAATAAACATATGCTTTACTTTATAACGTTTCAGTTTCATTTGTTTGCCTCTCAGTCTCTTACAAGTTCAAAATAAAACTTCATCTTACAATAGCTCTAAAATTGCTTATTTTCAGAAACTGGGAAAAGATGTTACCCTTAAGAGTCGTAAGATATTGTAGATAGGATGGGATAGCAAAAGGAGTAGCTGACCTATTCTGGCAGTTAGAGAAAAACTGTGCCTCATGTTTGAACTATGTGAATGTAGTAAAGCAGTAACTACAAGCAGATACTTCTGCTTCATCCTGAAGATATGAGCTTGAGTTGATCAGGGAGATAAAATTTGGTGCAAATTGATGAACTTTTAAAACCTCATCCAGAGTCTTTTCTAATCAACTCAACAACCTCTGGCCCCTAAATAACATTATTTTTAGAGTTTAAGTGGTCCCTAGAGTAAAACTATCTGGGCAACAGCAGAAGCTATAACTAGATTTAGTCCAGAGAAAGTAAGCCCTCATACGGACCTTACAAAAACCACCGAAAAGGTGAAAGGTTAGTCAATAACCCATGATCTCTCCTTTGAAATGACTTACAGTACTGACCTAAGCAGGTCTTATTTTGACTGAATTGATATTTATGAAGTGCATTTCATGAAAAGCCCCAGTCTTAAGGATACCCATTAAAGATCATGTTAATTCTTTAACTGATGCTGGTTAAGAAATACCTGGAAATGAAGGAACTATGTCAGAACTGGTAGACTGACAGTGATGGAGAGAGTAGACTGTAGTTTTCAAAGCACACTGAGTATAAAGAGATTCTGGCTACTCAGTCACATTTCAGTGAGGAAGTTTTCTCATTTTCCTGTATTTCTGGATGCATCATTATTCATTTTATTGTACCCAGAGCAAAATGACCTCAAGTAGAGCAGAGAAAATAAAAGCATCGCATTCTTGCTAGCAAAACTAAAAGTCCTTTAACTGTGGAAGAACAGACTGTCCTGGCAATAAATTAAGCTCAGACTAGCTACTGTCCTCCCTAAAAATCATTCTCTAATCTCCAAGCATTAACGGGAGCACTTCTGGGTTTGAGGATCATGCAAGCACAGGTACTCATCACAGACCTGGTTCTGGGTGCTCTTGGACACAAGATGAACATACTGGTGAGTTTAAGCTTAACTGCTATTATGATAGTTCCAATAATCATCAGTATTTCTCACAGTGGCTTTCTTGTAAATAACAGAATATAGCCAGACAGCCTTTAAGAGAGTGAACATTGCAAGTAAAATTAAATTTTATTTATTTTTTTTTATGGGTACCGGGGGTCGACCTCAGGACCTCGCGCACCAGCAGGTGCCCGTGCCGCTGAGCGATATCACCGGCCCTTTCTTCGTATGTGGGTTCCGGGAGTCGAACTCAAGCCCTCACGCTTGCCAGGCAGGCACTTATGCTGCTGAGCCATCTCACCGGCCCAAAATTAAATTTTAAATTGTTATTTTTTATTAGTAGATATTTGTGGTACATACATAATGATTACATTCCCTGTGGGGAGTTGGTACATGTACACAGCACACCCTAATTCTTGTTTCAATCCCATCACCTCCCCTCCATCCACCTTTCCTCTATCTTTTTCTTCCCTTCCCATTTACAAAAGATGTATCACCATATATTCTTTTATCTATTTTTATTTTGCTCTTTATTAAATTCTTTTAATTTCAGGTTTCTTTATTTTACTGCTCTGTTTAACAATATCATCACCATAAATATCATTGTAATCATCAAGTTCTTACTACTTATGATCATGAAGCTAGTAGATACAGAAATAAGAATAAGTCACATCCTCTGCCTCTGAATGGTCTATAATTATTTTTTGTTGCTGTTGTTTTTTGTTTTTTGAGACAGGGTCTCTCTGTATAGTTCAGGCTGCCGCTGAACTCACTATGTAGCCTAGGCTGGGCTCAAACTTGCAGCAATCTTCCTGCCTCAGCCTCCCGAGTGTTGGGAATAGAAGCATACACCACCCCCCCCGGCTTTCTATAATTAATTTCGATGAGATTATACCCATGAATAGAAGGTCTAGTAATAATTTAATGTAAAATCATATCAATCAAAATGCATATGAATTTACCACAAGAAGGAATATTGGGAGAGGGCCCAGGTGGGTCTGTGAGATTGCTGGTGACCCCTCCCTCCATCCAGAGGGCCCTGGCGGGGCACACAGGATGGACAGGTGGGACTACTGGCTTGGAAAGTATGAAGCAGCAGTAGCAATACGAGCCAACGGTTCACATCAGTACTCCTAGGCTAGTCAGCCTGGAAAGAATGCAGGACTCGGCAACCGGCCTGCAGGAGGAGTCCAGGTGACTGGCCCTTCCCCCTACACCGTGGTGACTGGGGGAATGCCAGCAACACAGTAGGACCCTGACTAGGGCACACTCGATGGACAGGTAAGACTAGCAAGATTGAAAAGACCAAAATTTGAACCAACAAGTAAGGCGGTAAATTAGGTGAAAAAGTATTTTGCTTAGGGACAAAGACACATGGAATAGAGGCAGAGGGGTGGGGCAGCCTTCTTTTTGTTTTTCTTTCTTTTCTCTTTTTTCTTCCTTTTTTAAAATTTATTTTATTTTATTTTATCTTGATTTATTTTTGTTTTTATCTTACTTCCTTTTCCTTTTTTCTTTTTTCTAAATTTTTTTCTTCTTTAATCTCCTTTCTTCCTTTTGTTTTCTTTTTTCTCTCTTTTCTAAATGGCTGGGGAGAACTCCAGCCACAGAAAACTAATCCCATCCCCCAAACCCAAAGACCAAGTTAAGATAATCCCTCGAATACTCCTTCATTCTTTCTTTTATACCCCCTTCTCTAGTATCCCAAACCTTGCATGATCACCCTTTATCCTCCAGCCTTGCTTCTACCGCCTTTCCAGTTATCTCTGATTTATACAATATCCTCCCTAAATCTTTCCACCACAGGGTAAAACCACTCTACCGATGGGAAAGACTTTGCATACAAACTCCTAATTTACATAACTATAGATTTTGCTCATATGGTCTAAAATACAAAATCAATAGCTACCAAAGTGTGTCGGTTTCTAAATTCTGATTGATGCTATTGTTATTGCTAATTGTACTATTTTAGCTAGGATGTCATATCTGTTGTAATCCCTTCTGTAACAGTACTGGGAAGCTCTGGGGTAAGAGCCTCACCACAGCCCAACTCCAAAGGACTGGGAATGGAGCCAAACAGGTAGCACATCCCACACTTCATTAACTGGAAGGTAGGATCCTGGGACAGACACAAACTAAGAACCTCCTACACAAAGAAGACATCACTGAAGAACAGACTTTTCCTAGAGAGTCCTTGATGCTAGTGATATAGCTACCTACTACAAAAACTCAGAAGGATCATCACAGAAAACAGAATAAAACATTTTTTTACATAGAAAATGACAAGATGAAGAAGCAAAATGTGATCTCAGGCCTCCAGCCCACCCAGAACAAGTCCAGGAGACAACAACATAGAAAAAATTGGAAGACGCACACCTGAAATTTCTGAAATGATAGCAAGTGAAGTAAAGCAACAAACCCACCAGGCTATAGAGGAAATAAGATCAGAAGTAATCTCTCAGGTAAAAAAAGAAATGACAACCATAATGAAGGAATTGCTCAGCATAGCTAGAGAAGACATAGATCCCAAAAAAAAAAAAAAAAAAAAAATAGAGGAGCAAAGGAAAATGAAGAAAACCTTGAATGAACAATATAAGAAAAAAACAGAATGCGTGAAACAGATTCAAAAAGATATCCAGGAAATTAAAAATTCCACTGAAAGCCGGGAAACCACTTGAACAAAGCTGAAGATAGACTTTCAGACCTTGAAGACAGGGTCACAGCTAGCGATCACAAAAGGAAAGATCTCAAAAATAACAAGGGCTCGGGAAATAAGAATTCAACAGCTCCAAGATAATGCAAAGAAAGACAATATAAGACTGATAGGTGTCAATGTAAAAGCAGGAGTCAACACAAATGACATTAAAAAAAAACTATTTGCAGAAGTAATAACAACCAACTTCCAAACATGGGAATAGAATCTGACATACAGATAAGTGAGGCATGTAGAACTCCAGTTAGCCATAAGCAAAACAAATCTATACCCAGACATGTAATAATCAAGATTCCAGAAATTCAGAACAAAAATAGAATAGTAAAAGCTATTAGAAAGGAAAAAGATCACCTATAAAGGAAAGCCCATTAGAATCACGCTGACTTGTCAACACAAACCCTCAAGTCAAGAAGAGCTTGGAGTCAAGTATTTCAACCCCTGAAAAGAAACAACTTCCAACCCAGATTGATGTACCCTGCAAAACTTTTCAAAATTAATGGAGAAAAAAGATACTTCCATGACAAAGAACAACTGAAGAAATTCATGACCAACAAACCAACCCTACAAAGAGCAATGAAAGATATTCTAGACAGATGCAAAAATGACCACAATTCCAAGAACAACATCAGAAAGAAACCACCAGGCAGGGCAAGCAGTTAAACAGAGTGGGGAAAGCAGGGAATGAACAACAGGAAAATACCATGACAAAGATAAGCCAATACATATCAGTTATAACCATCAATGTAAACTGCCTCAATTAACCAATCAAAAGAAATAGGTTGGTAGAATGGATCAAGAAACAAGATCCAACAATATGCCGTGTACAAGAAACACATTTAACTCAAAAAGAAACTCATGGACTGAAAGTCAAAGGATAGAAAAAAATACTCCATGCAACAGGAACCCAGAAAAACAGAGGTAGCTATTCTAATTACAGACAATGTAAACTTCAAACCAAAAATGATCAAAAGAGATAAAGAAGGTCACTACATACTTGTTAGGGGAAAAATTTAACAATCATCAATATATACGCACCAAATACAGGAGAACCCAACTATATAAGACTATTATTAATAGACATGAAAATCAAATAAGCAATAACAAAATTGTAACAAAGGGCCTTAATACCCCATTGTTGGGCCAGTGAGATGGCTCAGTGGCATGGGCGCCTGCCTGGCAAGCACAAGGTCCTGAGTTCGACTCCCAGTACCCACATATGAAAAAAGGGCCAGTGATATCTCTCAGCAGCATGGGTGCCTGCTGGCGTGCAAGGTTCTGAGTTCGACTCCTGGTACCCACAAAAAAATACCCCATTGTCACAAAGAGATAGATCAACTAGACAAAAAATTAGCAAAGAAATAACAGAACTGAATCAAACATGTGAGCAAATGGACTCAGTAAACTTTTACAGGGTTCCACCCAGTTATATCAGAATACATATTCTTCTCAGCTGCACATGGGATGTTCTCTAAAATAGACCATATACTACCCCTTAGAACATGCTTAAGTAAATGAAAAGGAATCAAAATTATCCCATACATATTATCTGCCAAAAGTGCAATGAAATTGGAAATTAATGGCAAAAGAAATCACAAAATCTCCTTTAAACACATGGAAATTAAATAACACCCTCCTGAACAACCAATGGCTCACAGATGAAATGAAAGAAAAAATTAAACAATATCCCCAATCAAACGAAAATGCAAATACAACATACCAGAACATGTGGGATGCAATGAAAGCAGGCCTAAGACGGAAATTTATAGCAGTGAATTTTCAAATCAGGAAAACAGAATGAGAACAAATAAACAACCTAATGCTGTACCTCAAGCTTCTAGAAAAAGAAGAGCAAGTCAAGCCCAAAGCCCATACAAGGGAGAAAATTACAAAGATCAGAGCAGAAATTAATGCAATTGAGACTAAGAAAATGACACAAAGAATTAATGAATTGAAGAGTTGGTTCTTTGAAAGAAGAAACAGAATTGATAAAGCCCTAGCCAACCTTATCACAAAAAGGGAAAGAAAAAACTCAAATTCATGCAATAAGGAATGAAAAGGGTGAAATCACTACAGATGCTGTGGAAATTCAGAAGACCATCAGTACCTACCTTGATAATCTTTAATCACATAGGATGGAAAACACAGATGAAATGGACAGATTCCTAGGAGCGTATGAATTACCAAAGCTGAATCAAGAAGATATAAAAATTCTGAATAACCCAATACAAGTTCATGAAATGGAAAACATAATTTAAAACTTACAAACAAAGAAAAGCCCAGGTCCTGATGGATTCATGCCTGAATTCTACAAGAAATTTAGAGAAGATTTAATGCCAATAATTCCTCAAACTCTTTAATGAAATTGAAAAGGAAGCAATTCCCCTTAACTCATTCCTGGAGGCAAGTACTACTCTGATACCAAAACCAGAGAAAGACCCAATAAAAAAGAGAACTACAGGCCAATCTCCCTAATGAACATAGATGCAAAAATCCTCAATAAAATACTAGCAAACTGAATGCAGCAAATCATCAAGAAGATTGCACACCATGACCACCTGGGATTCTTCCCAGGAATGTAGGGAGGGTTCAGCATAAAGAAATCAATAAATGTAATACACCATATAAACAATGCCAAAGACAAAAATCACATGATCATCTCAATAGATGCAGAAGAAGCTTTTGATAAAGTGCAACACTGATTCATGATACAGAAAATTGGAATAGATGGCCTCTACCTCAATCTGATAAAAGCCATCTATGACAAACCAACAGCCAATATACTAAATGGACAAAAACTGAAAGCTTACACTCTAAAATCAGGAATGAGACAAGGAAGTCCACTATCACCACTCCTATTCAATATAGATCTGGAAACATTAGCCAGAACAATCAGACGAGAGAGAGAAATAAAAGGAATAAGGATAGTAAAGGGAGAAGTTAAATTATAATTATTCATAGATGACATGATACTCTACATAGATGATCCCAAAAACTCCACCAAAAGACCATTAGATTTAATTAGCAAATTGAGCAGCATAGCTGGATACAAAGTCAACACTCAAAAACTCAATAGCATTCCTGTACACAAGCAACAAACTCACTGAGAGAGAAATTAGGGAAACATCTTTCATAATAGCATCCAAATAAATGAAATACCTAGGAATCATCTAACAAAGGAAGTAAAAGATCTATATATTGAAAACTACAGTACTCTGAAAAAGGAGATTGAAGAGGATATCAGAAAATGGACAGATATCCCTTGCTCATGGATAGGAAGAACCTACCTTGTGAAAATGGTCATACTGCCAGAACTGTTATACAGATTTCATGCAATCCAGATCAAAATACCATTAGCATACCTCACAGATCTAGACAAAACATTCCTAAAATTCATTTGGAAACAGAAGAGACCTAGAATAGTAAAGGCAATCCTGGGCAACAAGGCAAGCCAGGAGGCATCACAATCCCTGACTTGAATTTATACTACTAAGCTATTGTGATAAAATCAGCATGGTACTGGCAAAAAACAGACCTGAGGATCAATGGAACACATTAGAAGATGCAGACACAACTCCAAACACACTCAGCCACGTTATCTTTGACAAAAGGTCCAAACATGTTCACTGGAAGAAAGATAGCCTCTTTAATAAATGGTGCTGGAAAAACTGGCTTTCCACATGCCGAAGATTAAAACTAGACCCGTGTCTATCACCATGCACTGAGCTAAACTCAAAATGGATCAAATATCTAAATATTAAAACAGAAACACTAAATCTACTGGAAGAGAAAGTAGGTAGAAACCTTGAAGACATAGGGTTAAGCAGAGAGCTCATGAACAAAACTCTAACTGCATGGGAAATACTTCAAAGAATCAACAACTGGGATCTCATCTTATTAAAAAGTTTTTGCACATCAAAAGAAATCACCAACAGAGTGAAAAGAAAACATACAGAATGGAAAAAAAAAATTAGCCAACTGTCCCTCCGAAAAAGGACTTCTATCTAGAACATATAAAGAACAGAAAAAAATCAGGCCCCCCAAATTCAAAGACCCAATCCAAAAATGGGCATCTGAGATGAATACACACTTCTCAGATGAATAAATACAAATGGCAAATAAATTTACAAAAAATGTTCAACATCATTGGTCACTGGAGAAATGCAAATTAAAACAACTCTGAGATTCCATCTCACGCCAGAAAGAATGACTATTATCAAGAAATGAACCAAAAACAAATGCTAGCAGGGCTGTGGGGAAAAAGGAACCCTTCTCCACTGTTGCTGGGAGTGTAGACTGGTGCAACCATTGTGGAAATCAGTGTGGAGATTCCTCAAAAAACTAGGATGAGAGGTGCCATTTGACGCAGCTTTTCCCCTTCTGGATATCTTCCCAGAAGAATTAAAAACATCGTTAACACAGCAATACATGTGCACCCTTGTTTACAGCAGAACAATTTATAGTAGCTAAATCTTAGAAACAACACAAATGCCATTCAATTGAGGAATGGATAAAAAGATGTATTTTTATACAATGGAATACTACTCATCTATAAAGAAGGACAAACTCGAGGCTTTTATAGGTAAATGGATGGTACTTGAGGCCATACTTATATAAGTGAAATAATCAGACTTGCATGTGCAAATATCGTATTGTCTCCCTAGTATAAAAAACTGAGAGAGTAAATAAAATCCAAAATGTGTAATAGATATTGTGAAAGTGAAAGGGGAAGAAACTGCTCAAAAGGAAAGAACAACTTGGATGGGGCAAAGGAGAAAAGAAAAAAGGGAAATGAATGTATACATATTTGTATGTATATATACATATTTGCATATATATAGATACACACAAGATAGATAAGATAATAACACTACTAATCTCCATTAGTTCATTGAAAAGAACAGTTTGTACTTAGGTTGTTTGATCAATTTTTCATGCATATATCTTGTAATCTGAGCAACTACTTTGACGATAACCATACGTAATATATTAACCATTGTTTATCTCCTATTTTCTTGTTTTGAAATGTTGTGTCATCATTTTTATTGTTTTTTCTTTAAAAAAAATAAAAGAATATTCAGAGCTAAACCTAGGAACAAATTAGGCACCACTCATTTATTCATCCATTCAACAATAATTGCTAACGATTGCCTCATTTAGAAATAAATTTGGCTGAAATTAGTGGAAACCTTAGATGACTAAAACAAGTAGTTTTTGTTACCCTCCGTAATGTAAACCAATAGTAGATCTAGCAATGCCTTTACAGATTCAGTTTCTTTCTATCATTTCATCACTGTATTCTCAGTGAGTTGGCCTCAACCTTACAACTATTCCCTTTGGTTCACTAGATTTCCATAACTCTCCTGAAACATCCGTACTCAGTGAAGAAGCATGCAAAAGTGGACATGATGGTGGACCATCAAAAGGTCAATCCAAGTAATTTTTTAAAAAATTGTAGTGCAAAAGAATAGTGAAAATGGGAGGAGGAAGGAGAAGAAAAAATAAAGTTGTTAGTTAAACGAGGGGAAACAAAAGAGAATAATTTCAGGCAGGTAGAGAAGTATATACAGTACATTAGATGGATAATGACACTGACGTGCTTAGAATAAAAGTTATCATCTTAACTGGATTGTCCATTATAGGATATCAAATTAGCTAAAATTATTTATATACTCCATTATAAAGGTAGAACATTTGTTGTGATAGGATCTTCAACTTTATTAGCTTAAGAGCCATCTAGGCTTAAGAAAGTGCATGTTTATATGCATTTGAATTTGTCTTGGAAGCATGACTTTGGGTACAACACCTGGCCCCTGCCCCTTTCATCTCAGGCACTGTTCCCTTGCTCTGCCACGAACTAAGGAGCTTTGTTCCAACACTCCCTTCCACCATGATGTTTCTGCCTTGGAAACAGCCCACCATGGACAGAAACCTCCGAAAACTTGAGCCAAAATAAACCTCTCTTCTTTAAAAGTTGTTGGTATCGGGTATTTTGTAACAGCATCTGGAAATGTGGATAATACATCTGTGGTCTTCATGGCCAGTTGAAATATGGCGGAGTAGATCGAAAATAAAATGAAAGTGCAAAGCACAAGAATGAACCATACTCATACGGTTCATAGAATTTGATTTAATAAAAGAATGAGTAGCAGCAGGAAAAAAAGCATGCTTTTTTTTTTTTTTTTTTTTTTTGCTACTGGAAATCAAACTCAGGACCTTGTGCTTGCCAGGCAGGGGCCGTGCCGCTGAGCTACATCCCAGACCCAAGCATACACCTTCTAAAAACATGGGCGCTAAGATTCAAAGTAAACAAGGGGGTCAGATTCTATTTTAGTGATAACACCAACATCCCAGATTTCAAGCAAAGCATGGCAATGAGGTATGATAGGATTTGCCACAATATAAAAAGTTTATGAGTATAACATTTTTATTTTAGTCAAAAATATGTTATAAACCCATACACTTCAGGTGATGCTAAGATAAAATATTGACCTAGCTGGAACTTACATGGGCAGAGTACTGTTATAGAGGCAGATTGTAACACAGCCTACAGCATTTTATCAGCTACGATGTTCTCTAGGTTCTGTGTTGCTTTGTTAAAAATTTGACACCCCACAATATGTTTGGTCTAAGTTCATTTTTAAATGAATCTAATTATTCTCTACTCTGTACCTTTTTATATCTTATTTTGGACAAATGTTCTTAGCTCACTTCCTGCATTACATTTATAGAATCTGTTAGAAATATTGTGAAATAAGAGTATATATTAAGTACCCTATAAACTTGATTCTACTTAACTGTATTTAATAATTCACCAGGGCCTATTATTGCTTTCCTCTATTCTTTAAAGATGCACTGACTTTTCATTCAGTCATTTCTTGCAATCTTTTAAAAATTCATAGTGATAAAAAATATGTATTAATTTGTTTCAATGGACTAAGATATTTTCCTTAGTCATCTCCATTCTTTTCTGGCTCCAAATGATACACACACAGAAATCTCATTGCTATTCCTACAGTGTAGATAAGCCATTTCTTATTGTTCACACAAAGTCTTAGACTACTTCACTAAAAATCTACTGCAAGTCATCTTTGTACTTCAGAAAAGGAAACTTTGTCTCTACAAAATGATTTATCCAGATCTTATCTCAATACCTTTTGTGTGTATATGGATGTATGTGTATTTAAACATTTTTGTTCTCTTCAAAATAATCTCAAAAGCAGATGAAAGAAATCACACAATTTTTATTCTAGAACTCTGTCAGTTTTATTATTGTGATTATACTACATTTCTGTTTGTCACAGTAGCTTAAGTTTATTTGTTTATTTCGTTTCAGTACGATTCCAGACACTCCAAGAAAATCTCTGGAACAAAAATAAGTTTTAATAAAAGCCACAGGGCTGTAAAGTGTGTTTATGTTTCCCTTGATGTTTAATTTCTATGTATGGGTGACAGAAATTAGCTTCCTTTCACATGATAAGTTAAATGGAAGAAGTTTTTGTGAGAAAGAACTAGAAGAAAGTTAAAGATAAAAGCATCCGCCATTCCTGTTCTAGAAATTGTGGGCACATCCACAGCCCATTCCCATTAAAGTATTTACTAAAAGCCAACTCTGAGGCTGGAATTTTCAATAAATCAAATTTAGGTTACAAAAAATATTTTGAAGGAATTTGTGGAGCTATCTGTATAGTATGAAAGATTCATGATGAGATATGAGCTTCTCTATTATTGCTGCTTTTGTTACTGATTTGAGGAGGAACAAATGTTTAGGGTTCTTTTTATTCTTTTTTTTTTTTTTGTGGGTACCAGGTGTCGAACTCAGGACCTCGCGCGGCAGCAGGTGCCTGTGCTGCTGAGCAATATCACCGGTCCTTTTTTCATATGTGGGTTCCGGGATTCGAACTCAGGCCCTCACACTTGCCAGCCAGGCACTTATGCTGCTGAGCTATCTCACCGGCCCAAATGGTTAGTTATATAACTCTACAACAAAAAGCCTGGGAACTCAGCTCTTTTTTCTGTTACCATGTGACAGTACTGAGAAGCATGTTTAAGAATGTATATGTGTTTGAAGATAGTTAAGGGTAGGGGAATCATAACAACATCAAAAAAAATGTCTTTCACATCCTAGTTCACAGCAGACGCATGATACTCTCTTCTGAATGCCGAGGGAGTTCTTCCTCGAGAGAAGGTCAGGTACCATCAATTAGTGAATTTGGACTGATTATCTTTTACATGATCAACTCTCTTCCATAGCACAAGAAATATGAAAATAACAGAGGCAGGGGATGTGTGTTTGGGGAGGAGGTGTTACATGAATGAAGGGGAAAACACAGACAATATAAAATCACGGACGTAACACAGCTCCTGAACTTAAATGAATCAACTAATTGATTTGATTAAGGAAAACAGTCTGTTAGCTTTGATCTTTGTAAATTCCATCATGAAACTTAACCTACAGTGTGTGTCATGCCAGTGCTCTTTTTAAAAATTTGCAAAACTAAACTCCAAACAAAGGGAAATGAATTGAAGTACATGAACACACAGTCCGAGCTGAGTTGCACGATGAAATGAATGTCCTTACGGTTAATTTGCAGTTTGCATCAAATATAAATATAAGTTGTATGTTTTTTAATATCTATTTTTATATTACTTATTAATAATAAAATAGGGCCGGTGAGATAGCTCAGCGGCATAAGCGCCTGCCTGGCAAGCGCGAGGTCCTGAGGTTGACCCCCGGTACCCACAAAAAAAATAAAATAAAATAAACGTGACCTGTACGGTACCTGTTCTGTGTTGGGCATTGCAGTCAGTGTTTTATAGGTCTTATCTCTCTTAGTTACTTTTGATCTGTATGAGGCATTTTACCTTCTCATTACAATCAGAAAAACGAAGCATTGGGGAGTTTAAGGAACATGGCCACATTCATGCGGCAAATGAGGGAAGCAGCAGAATCCGATGGCTAAAGGTACTAGACATTTTTTTGTGTGTAATAATTATTGGCTATTTCTATTTCTTCTTTTAAGAATCATCTGTTAGGGTCTTTTGCTCATTTTTGATTGAATTATTTGTTCTTTGGGAATTATATTTTTGAGTTCCTTGTATATTCTGGATATTGATCCTCCGTGAGAAGAGTAGCTAACAAAGATTTTTCTCCCGTTCTGTAGACCGTCACTTCACTCCGTTAATTCCTTCGCTGTGCAGTAGCATTTTAATTTGAAACGATCTCACTTGTTGACTCTTGCTATCATTTCCTGAGCTATTAAAGGCCTAGTCATGAAGTCATTGCTTGTGTCTTCCTTCTGAAGTGTTTCCCTTAGGCTTTCTTCTAAGAGTTTCAAAATTTCAGGTCTTACATTTAGGTTTTTGAACCTTTTTGAGTTCTTTTTTTGCTTTTTCTTAGGTATAGGGTAAGGATTAGAGAGCTAGTTTCCATTTTCTGCATGCAGAAAACCAGTTTTTGTAAAGAGGCTGTCTTTTCTCCAACACGTTTAGGCCCCTTGGGCGTGTTGCTCAAGAATCAGCTTGCTGCCCCTGCATGTTGCTTTTTCCTCACTCCTCTATTCTATTTCATTCACCTACATATCTGTTTTATGCCAGTATCGTGCTGTTTGTTACGTGGCTGCGTAGTATTTTTTTTTTTTTATATGTGGGTACCAGGAATCGAACTCAGGACTTCGCGCTTGCCGGGCACGCACTTATGCCGCTGGTTGTATCACCGGCCCTGCATAATATATTTTGAAATCAGATATAATAATGTCTCCAGAATTGCTCTTCTGCTCAGGATCGCTCTGATTATTCTGCACCTTCTGAGTGCCCACATGAATTTTAGGATATCAGAGATATTTTATATGGTTTTAAAACTTTGTTCTGTGCTCTGTGTACAATCAGAGAAGTATTATTTCATGGTTTCCAAGCAGCATGCCTAATTTATTCCAAATGCCATAGAAAAAGCTGCATTTAAGATCAGGCCTCCATTTAACCATCTAAAGTTCAATTTCATGTATCATGTAAGGTAGCTTCTCTAGTGTTCCTATTCAATACTACCATTTTTATCATGTATTTCAGTTTATGCGAGACCATCAGAAATTATACTGTCACTCATTTTGTCTGTTCTTATTTTAATTTGTTATTCAAGGGCCTACATAATTTTCATTCTTTTCTATAAACAAAGGATTCTTTTCCTTCTAATGAATTGGTTGTTTTGCCCAGATAGCTTACTGAGTAAATTTGTTTATATTTTACTAACAGAAAATAAAGTAGCTTAAACATCCAAATATAAAATGCAAGATGTGAAAAGATAAAAAGAAATATATATAGGCATGCACACAGTTTTAAGATGAAGAAGATTTTATTTAAGCAATGAGTCAAAAATAGATCTATAACAGCAGTGTTGTACATTTCTTAGGAACATACATGCAGATGTCAAATCATTCTATTTTTGACTCTATTATTGACAAACAGTGTACCGCAGGCAGGTTTCTTAACATCTCTAAGCTATAATTCACGTATCTATAAATAGGAAAATAATCAGACTTTTGTCATCTAGTTGTACGAGAACTAATGGAGATAATGCTGACAAGGGCAAGGTCCTGAGTTCAAGTTCCAATACCCCCCCAAAAAATGAATATAATGCATGTAAAACATTTAGCACAGGGCTTGGTGCATATGAAGTTCTCAGTAAATATCATTACAATTATATTAATAAAGAAAGAAGTTGTTATATTCAATTATATGCCCACAGAAAGGAAACTAATGACAAAACCATGTAAAAACATGCATGGATGCCAGTGAGTTAATATTCTTTGCATATGGAAAACTTTTTGTAGTAATCACAAATCTTAATCAATTAAAATGATTGAATATACAGTAGACAAAACACAAAAGAAAGAATATAAACTTTACTTTTTTGAAATTGAATGCAATCGATATAATTATAAGAAAAAACACTTTCATCAATTACTTTAACTAATATATATATTTTTAATTTATGAAAAGCTTTGGCAACTGTGTAGGAAAATTGTGCTTGCAAATGAGATGGGTATACATTGTCTATTTTTTGGTGAACAATGATGTTTGTTTACTAAAAAGTACATTTACTTTCATTGATAGTTTAAATATTTCCTTAAATAAATATAAATTATTTTAAAATTTAAATTATGTATATATATATGAATCATTTATGTATGTCATATATACAATAGTCTTCTTTTACATAAATGAATATTACTGGAGACATTTTAAGAGCTATACAGTATTTTCTACTGGGTATATTAGAATTTATTGAACCACAAATATTTTGTTGTCCCTTTAGTTTCATTGCAAACTTTCAGCTTCATAATAGTAGTAAACAAGTAGTTAAAAAATACAGTCTTTTAAAATCTGGATTTTAATTGTAAAATATTTTGATGGCTGTTTTGTTTGGAGTCAGCCAAGCAAAACAGGTGAAGGGATAGCAGAAAAGTGAAATAAAAAGAAAAAAAAGTGCTCTAAATTACTTTTATCAAATTATGATGAATGCATTTTATTCTATTTTTGTTATTAATTCCTAAAATCTGAAATTTCCTTGAAGAAAGTGCCCTGGAAGAAAGGTAATTATACCTTAAAACTAGATGAAGAAGGAACTGTTGTAGTAAGACAGTGTTTAAAGACTGAACAATATGAAAGAAGTAGAAATTCCCCAGAGAAGGGGAGGAGGAGGAGACCCACCGTGGAGGAGGTGGATTGCAGCTTTAGAAATAAGACTCAGATTATGTAATGTTCTGCAATTTACTGTGCTATTCAGGGGCTTAATTCTGCTTCCCTGAGTGCTAACTGCCAGAAATATTAGACTGAGTATAACAACATATTTTGTATTCTATGATGTTTCTGCTTAATCTTAGAAAAAAAGACAGAAGCAAGGGAAATGGTGAGTAATGTAAGAAAAGTTCATCACAAAGATAAATGCAAATGAAACCTTAGGAACATGATACCCTGAAAGTTTGTGAAATCACGAGCATTTTCACGGCTCACAGGATGAGACTGAAAGATTACTGTATATTCAGGGAGCTATTACGTAAATTAATGAGGCAAGGTCCAGACACCCTAGGAAAGCTGACAGTGTTGGCAAGCATGTAAGAACTAGTCAACTACAAAAATAATTAACGGTCAACTTCAACAGAAAGCAGAATGAGATAAGTCCTATACGCCGAGAACTCAATGAATAGAGGTTGTCCAAATACTTAGAAGAACATTCCTCATTTCCTAAGTCACCTCTGAAGATAGGAATTTCGATGGAAAGGGAAGCCATCTCAGGATTTGTACCAGATAGAAGATGCTGTCAGCTAGATGGATGAGCAGACGAAAGCCATTCAAGGACAGGCTTATGCCTGCAGAAACAACCCTTGGAGGTCTAAATTATGAGTGAAAACAGCTTTGTTATCTTTGGTCTGAACTCTAAACATTGATTAAAGATTGAGAAAATGATCAAAAATGAGTATGTACATAGCAGATGTATCCCTTAGGAACTTTTAAGGTTAAAGCTTAAACTACTAATAAAGGCTCAGATCTTCCACTTCACCACATTAAATTATTAAACACAGGTAACATTCATAAAGGTAACCAAATACTTTATGTTCACTGTATATGCACACACATTTACAGATGCATATATTCACCACACGCGTGCACACACACTCATGATGTCTCGTTCCATCGCTGCCGGAGAGGATAGTAGAATGGAAGAAGACAGCAAAGGCGGAGCCTGAAGATGCCATTTCGAACTAACCCAAAAGACAGCTGCACGGTGCTATGTGATCTCGATAGCATTGGAATCAATCTCAGTATGCTATATATTGTGACTATTTTAGTTTTATTAATTCTGTAAAGCTAAATGAGAATATTATACCTACTTTTTAGTGCCGTGGTGAAAATTAAATGAAATGCATAATGCCTGAAACAGACCAGTTTTTCAATTAATGGATGCAAATATATTCCATGGGAAAATGAATAATGTACAGAGAGACAAGGCCTTTGGTGTTTCTTGTGCTGGAGATGAAGTAACCTTTGGGGTTACTTTCAATTCTGTGATCTTCTGTTTTTCAGAAAAGCAGCCAAAAGAAACCTATTTTTTCTTCTGTAAAGACAAGGTAATGAGTACTTTAAAATAGGAATATTTTATAGCTTCTGCACACAATACAACAAAAGATAATATCTGCATTATTTAGGACCTAAAGCTTTATTCACAAAAGTCAGACCATAAGGGTATTTCTCCTGGTATTAATCTTGGAAGATTCAGATCTTTACAAAGATGTTTTGAGAAAGAAATAAGAAAAGCTTTGCGGCAGCATAATCATTTGGGGCCTTTCCCTGCATTCTCCTAAGCTGTCTTTAGCTGCTATCAGTACTGCTACCTTTTGGCTCATTCTTACCTTTTGTTGTAATTTTTTCTTCTCCAAGTCCTGGCATTTGTCTGAGACCTTCTGCAGTCTTACTTACCTGTTTTCTCTCAATCCATGATTTCTTTTGGCCTGCAGCCATTGTATTTTTATTTTATCTTAAAACCCTTTGGTTGATCTCACTTGTTGAGTAGCTTATAGCTCACAGGTACAGAAGCAAGCCTACTGCTTCCAAAGCAGAAAACTGTGTGCATGTGTGTGTGCATGCATGCGTGTGTCTGTAAATCGCTGGAGATGGATGAAATCATAAACTATGTATTAGCCTTAGAATCAATATGAAAACAAAATTTTAGAATGAACTGTTCCTTGATGTCTTGGTAAAAAATACAAAAACAGATAAAAAATACTTTTCTCCCTTTATGTTGAGGAAATATCATTAATGTTTAAATCATAAAAATTTCCCCTCCACTCATATTATTTTGTGTGTCCAGCTTTCAAGATCTTCTGTAAGAACCTTTACCCTGACATTTACAAATTGGCTTTCACGCTTATTCATTCATTCCCTCTTCTCCAATCAGGCAGTATTTTTCGTAAACTCTCTAGAAACAAGGCTAATTTTTGCTTTATGGTTTTCCTTACACTTCTACTTTGAATGAACCATATGTTTTTTATTTACCCACTTGTATGCACATTAGACCATGGACTTCAGGTTCTGCACCTCCATAAACCATTTCCAATGCAGCCAGCCTATTATTTGTCCTTAACTGACCTTATACAGCACCATAGGCTCATGATAATTTCCTAAGACCGCCAAGTACATTAGTCATTATTGACAAAAAGATAGAATTTCTACCTGAAAGGACCCAGAAGTGAACGTCAGTGTACTGTATGAATATATCTACAGTTGAAGACCCCATGGTAGCTGTGACATTACTTTAAGAAGAATAGCCATTGTACTCACACAGGTACCAAATGAGGTAGCCCAAATACAGCAAACTTTTAAATAAACCCAAATACTCTGAAGTTTCAATACATTCCATTTCAGATATTTCATCCCAATAGAGTTAATTCTCTGGATCTTCCTTTGGAAGTTAGGGCGCATCCTAAAATGAGCATGTAGTAAAATCCTGATGCTTTACTATTGTTCCTGTTTCAGAAATGCCTTCTAATTGCCCTAAAGTCTCTTTTGTTGGGCCCTTCAGGCTGGAACAATGCTCCTAAACTGGGGAATGTGCAAAGAATTTCCAAGAGGTACAGACACATGGATAAATTTTAAAATAACAATTTCTCTGTCCTCAATTTTTGTTAAAGCTGGCTGGCTCAAGACACCGCTGTGATGTAGCACCCCTTTCTGACTTCCATTTCACAGTCTCAAAATGTTTGCCCTAAGAGTAAAACCACCAGATAACAAACAAAGGGCAATTACATAACTTCTTCTGGGGATTTTTTTCTTCAGTTTATCTAACACCATGTAACTTTTTCCTAAAAACCTAGTGGTGTACAACAATAATAATATATTATTTCTCATGATTCTTATGTTGTCCTTTATTGGTTTAGCTTACTCAGGGGGCTACATTCAACTGATGAGTTGGTAGAGCTAAGACAGTGAAGGCTCTTCTTACTTTCTGTAAAAGTTCTCAGGGCCTGTCTTTCCCCATAATTGCCTACCAGTCACCAATCCAGCTCAGTTTTCTTACTTCGTAAGAAATATGGTAACGTGGTCCATTAAATATCAAACACTAGTGCCAGTTCGTCTATTTCTAAACATATGCATTTCTGTGAGTGTAGAGGAAATAGAAATCCAATTTTAAAATGATAAATATAAAATTTGCATCTATAAAAATTACCACATTTGTATTTTACATTAAGTAATCATCAGTGTGTATTAAATAGGCTTTGTATTTATATTTTATTCAGATTGCTTAGAGAGTGATCCAATAACTTTATTAAAATATTATCGTATACAAAAGACAAGAATTTACAATTTTTTTGGCCATTTATATTTATAATAAAAATTTTAGAAGCTAACTGTTATGGTTTAGATCAAGAATGTCCCCCAAAGGCCTCACGCACTCATAGGCCAGGGTTTGGGGAAAGTGTTTAAATCACGGGGGCAATATGGCTGACCGTTGGGAGGTAGGCCTGGTCAGAAGTGGGTCACTGGTCATGTGACCTGGCAGGGTGTCTCTCCTTTCCAGGGTCCTGCCTTCTCTCTCTGCTTCCTGTCACCACGACATGAGCGGCTTTCCTCTGCCTAGACCCTTCTACCATGCTGCTTTTGTGTTTGGGCTTGATAAACATGGACTGAAACTGCTAATACATTAGCCAAAATAATAATCTCCTGTATGTTAACAGTACCAGATATTTGGTCTTAGTAATGAGAACAGTGACTAAGATACCTACTTAAAATTTTCTTTTGGCATTCATAACCAACTAATGTGAAAATTCCTTTGCCAGATTACATGACCAGTTCTGTTAAATTCATTGCATTCTTTTCCAGGTTGTTCTAAAACTCCTGGGTGACTTCTTTTTACTTTCAGGAAGTTATATTTCCTTCTGGAGCTATGTAGCATATTTATTCATTTGCGCAATATAATTTCAATGTTAAATGATAATCATGTTTCTTTGTACTCCAATTCATCCTTTTATTTCTGAGATCCTTAATGTTATTTGTGCTGTGAACCCCATCAGCAGTCTGGTAAGTGCTATGATTTTTTCTCAGAATAATAACTGTAAGTGATAACATAAAATATTTAAGATTATACAGAAAACCAATTATATTAAAATACAGTTATAATATATTATAAATGCCAATTTGCCATGAAGTACTATGTATGATTGTCACATACATTACATGATTTAGCAACAGATCTAATAACTACTATAATTTTGAGTGATATTTCAAGGTATCTGCGACAACAGTAATGTAATGTGAAAATATCTGTGGTGTTTGTTGTTTACAGTCTCATGTACTGCAAATAATACTGAGGATTGTAGCTGACATTTATAATTGAGCGAAATAATAAATTTTAGTTAGAAGTTAGTGAAGAGAAAGACGCAATTTTTTTCTTCATCCAAATTCATAACCCACTGAAATCTATACATGAATTTCTTGGGAAGGTTTTGAACTACAGATTAAGAGTCCCACAGATTAATGCTTTTAGCTCATATCTATTCAGATAAATTGAGTTCTTCAGAAAACTACTGCACATGTAAGTGGGAACTGGCTTCCTAGAAATGCTAACTATATGCATAGAGAAATAGGTAATATAGTAGTAAAATTTAGAAGACAATTCAATAGCTAGCCAAAACAAATTATCATATATGGATTTGTCTGGGATACAAATTTTTATTCATAAATATGCCTTAAATTGTAAAGGAAGAAATTACATCTCATCTGTATTATATGTGGTATTTGGCAGAACTATTAATTATGAAGAAAACAAAATTAACATGAACAAAAGCCAATATTTTTTGACTGTATCTTATCTGCTAGATTTTTTCCTAAACACTGTATATAAAATGTGACATATGCATATATACTATATTCGTTAAATCTCCAGAAGTTACAATTATTATTATTTCACTTTATGGATGAGGTAAGAGAAGTTTGTAAATATTATGATCACCTGTCCTAGACTGTAGAAATAGTTCCTTAACTTAACCTTTGAACCGTCTTTCACTAAATTATGCTTTCACACATTGTGCTATACAGTTTGTCTATCAATCTATTTACCTAAATTATTATCTGCTCTTTTCACACGTCTTAATTATGATCCTAATTTATGCCAACTTTGTGAAGGAGTCTCAACACCAACATATATTTGTCTATTTATTGATCTGTTTATATTACTCTCTGACACCTATGCATGGGTTTATACTCTAGTCTGGATTGTTTTATTGTTTATTTTTATTCCTTTAAGCTTTTGACACCAACAAAGCACATTTTGTCTAAAACTCACATTGTAATTCTGAGATATGACCAGGAAACACTTGACTCCATAATGGGGGCGTGGACTAGGTTACTTCCTTATCTCCTCCTGGCCTTGTAAATACGTGTCTTCATTATTTGTGTATTTTATTATTGTGTGCTAACTGCAAAAAGAATTATGTAGCCTCTTAAGAAGAAAGAAGTTCAAAAATGGAAAGTAAACTGAAGTTGAAAAATCGTATAGACTATTTTCAGCATAACAGAAAGCACCTGTGACCCCACATTCTCAAGAACATGTCTCGTGTAATCATTCATTCATTTAAACAAATAGATATTGCATATTTACTTCCTAAGATCCTCTACAATTTAATGTAACTAAGTGGCTAACACACATGATTCTCATTGCTGAAAGTGACATTTCCAAGACAAGTTGACTATGAATAAAATGTCCCTCTGTGTAAATGCTCAGTTTTATTGTGTACAAATATAAACCACAATACAGATCTCATATAAGAGAGCTATGCCCTACTGACTGCCACTAAGTCAATAGTAGATAGACAGAGTATCAAAGGCATTTGCATGGTTTAATCCACATCCATTTGTTTCCTGTGCTTTCCCTACTTTAAGCCCCAAGGTAGAGAGAGGAAACAAAAGAGGTGGTTAATGACCCCTTTTAAAATATAAATAACAAATACCACTTGCTGCTCCTCTTTGAAAAATTAAAATTGATTTTCTTTTTCTGGATGAGAGATAATCTGGCTTGGGTGAAACACAGTGGCTCCAATCACAGATGTTGCTGCAAAATTTGCTCCAAACAAAACAAAATATGGCTGTGGCTGACATATTTTTATAAACACTGAACAAATTTCAAGCCACAAAAAGATACAGCCTTCTGACAAACAGAAATTATGTTGGAACTGAAACACCTATTGTGTCAAAAAAAAGCCCTTTTGTTTCTGAGGTCTTGCATTTAATAGCAAAAGGCACAATTGTCTGTGATGCTTGAGGTCTACAGAAAGAAAACCTAGCTTCTTGTTAGCTTGATGCCTATGTGTAGGAAATGCACCCTTTCTGTCCTCCTAGCTTTCAGGTCTGAGGATAAGCTCTTGTCTTAAGAGCAAAGATGCCAAGGGAAACAACATACATAGTTGTGCTTGGTCCAGTGACCTTGGTTTTGTGACACCTCTTTGAAAATGGACCAAGAAATAGAATTCTTACCTCATTTCAAAGAGAATGATTTCCTAAGAGACTTCTGACATTAACAACATTTTCTCAAATCTTAAATTTTGGGCCAGTGAGATGGCTTAGCGGCATAAGCACCTGCCCAGCAAGCGCAAAGTCCTGAGTTCCCCACTGAGTTCCCAGTACCCACATATGAAAAAAGGGCCGGTGATATCGCTCAGTGGCACAGGCACCTGCTGGCGCACGAGGTCCTGAGTTCGACCCCCGGTACCCACAAAAAAAAAAAAAAAAAACTTAAGTTTTAAACAACACAAGTTATGTTCTTTTATTCCCCCAAATTCCGTAAATTTCAAATTCCATGTTTAGTTAAAACCTGCAATATATTTAATATTTGGGCACTTGGAGGCAGGCTGCTTCTCTAATACTTTTTCTTAAGTATGCTACTTCCATAATAACTAGCAAATGTCAGGAGCGGCAATTCACTGTTAACTGAAAAGTTCAACCACACATTGTGCTTGGCAGCAGTGCCTCACATTCAAGAAAATTTTTAGGCCCGGTGAGATAGTTCAGCGGCGTAAGCGCCTGCCTAGCAAGCGTGAAGTCCTGAGTTCAACGCCCAGTACCCACATACGAAAAAAGGGCCGGTGATATCGCTCAGCGGCATGGGCGCCTGCTGGTGCACAAGGTCATGAGTTCGACCCCCGGCACCCACAAAAAAAAAAAAAAAAAGAAAGTTTTTAATCACTCCATGCAAATACATTTTAATTGTTCCCAGAACAAAGGCATCTCAACCAAACCCTTTATTTGGATGTGCACCATTGTGTTTTTGGAGTACAAATTCCTGGCAAATGGTGCATCCACTTGGCCCCAAAGAAAAATTACATAACAATGAGCATGAATTGGCCTCAAAGCTCTGAGTTGTACTCCCTACCTTGGTGCTGCCTCATCTGCAGCTTGTGATCTGTGAATGAAAATTGGTGTATCTCCTGACTAGACAATGAAACACGGTATTCAAATGCTTTTAGTAGACTATTGTTTTCACCACCTTCTTTCTTAAAATGCTAGGTATGATTTCAGAGATCAGTGAACTCAATTACCTCATTTTACAGATGAGAAAATTGAGACTCGGAAAGGTTCAAATTTAAAAAACTAGAAAGTAGCAGAAGAGAATCAGAACTGAAAATCAAGATGTAACTTACCTAAAAACAGCCTTGATGCTAATGAATTGAAAGAGGGTCAGATCAACTTCCCAAACTCTGTTATAGTCAATAATACTTTAATGAAAAATGCTTTCAGTTGACTTTGTAATAGAAATGTAGAAGACAATACAAAGAAAACAACAACTCTCATGGACTTTTGGAAAGAACAATCTTTCTTTAATCTTCAAATTGGGTAATATTATTCTCACACATTTTCCCCCATTATAGATTACAAAGTAGTACAGATCCAAATTAACCCTTCTCACCCTTAATGACTATAAATATATAAGGCAGAAGACACTAAAAAAATTCTCTTGAGTTTCATTTGCATAGATGTCCATCACCCTCCTGTGAATAGCTTCATAAGTGATAGCTAAATTGATTTTCCAAACTTTGGCTAAACATTTATCTCCTACTTGATAAGAAGATTTACACTGGTCATATATGTAGTACATACAGCAAATACACATACATATGAATGCACATAAAATGGACTCATTTTTTTATTAGAAATCTAAAATGTGATGACATTCGATGCCAGTTTTTAAAATTTTTCTAAAATTTATATTTTAGTAGACTTCTTCAATCTATTTTCATCGCATTCCAAAATTATCTTTATTTAGTGTATCTGTTTCATAGAGCACTTTCTTGGCTAAGCTTTCTTTTGAAAAGCAAGGAGAATAAAAGATTATTGTCCCTAACAAAGTCTTTATGGCAAGTTTGGAATGGCTGGTGGAAATACTCTTCAGACTTATTTCATGATACAAGCTCCAAGCTAGACAGACAATCTGGTAAAAGGCAGAATATTCTAAACCAGCCTATCTTTGTAGATATGATATCTTCCAAACTCAAAGCAAATGAGGTTGATCTCTGCTTTCAATCCAAATTACAGTTCAGATGGGATAGGTGTGCTTCCCATACATCTGTGAACACACACGCATGCGCACACACACACATACACACATACACAGGAATAACAGACAAATTCAGACAGTGAGCTGTGCAAAGATGGCAGAACTTAGGCTGTATACATTGCTGACTGTCATTTGGAGGACAATCTGAATGTTTATACCTGGTAGTTACAAAAATAAGTGATAATGCCGCAACTCAAAATCAGATCATTCATCCAAAAGATATTCGGTGCAAGAGAAGACATCATCAAGTTTTTCATATGAGATACAGGAAGAATGGAAGGAGCAAGCTTTTAGCATTTTATATAATAGAATTCATATCGAGAAATCTTAGAAATATGTTGGCCTGCCCTATATGTCTATAATATTTACACTTCAGCTTAAGTCCTTGTCCCTACACTTACTGCTTCAATTTTAATTTAGATTCACTCATATCTTCTCAAAATACAATTTTATCTAAAAATCAAAGTCAATTTTTTATTACCCCACCTCTTATTTAACCAGGACCTGAAAGACAGTGCCAGAAATATTTGCTAGTCAACATTTGCAGAGAATTTTAATTTTACACCAGGTCTTCACAATTATGTGAGTTTGCGACAAGCTTCCTTTGTTGTGTCCTGTTTTCTTTTTCTTTCTTTTTTAAAGGTTTTCTATTTGACATGGTGTTAAAAGTCCACACCTTACAACATACCATGGGATCATACCCATTGTAGCCATCCAAGGAACTGTACGGACACCAGTGAAACTTAGGTGGTCAGTATATATTCATCACCCATCTTTATCCAGATTTATTCTTTGGTTGATGCCCAAGAATAAGAGAACAAACAAACAAAAAGTTACCAGGAAAGGAAAAGGGTTTTTTTTTTTTTTTAATATTTTTCAAGAATAAGTTGTTTTGCTTTACTGTACTTTGAAGATATGTCATTTTTTGAGATTGATCCAATGCTGGGATAAAGAATATGTTCTGAAAATCTCTTTTAGAAAGATTTATAATATTAACCTCAGGCTATTTTAAGTCCCGTCGATCTTTATGAGAACAGCCAAGAGGTCCATTTGTTTTCCAAACAGTAGAAAGTCTCTGTTATTTTTGTCAACCATGATTGAACAAATGACTTTGGGTCAAAGTGATTCAGTTGTGAAGTGCCGGGGTCCTGCCAGCCCCCTGGAATACAGACTTCAAAAAGCAGCCACTTTGGACCTGAGCTGCCCATTGCAGCCAGGGGCTAGGTGGTCTTACTCAATTTTTTCTGGGACTAACACCATTACAGAACATCGTAAGCCCAGGATTAACAGGAACCAGTGCAGTGGCTCCCTGTCATCACATGGCCAGCATGGCTGGTCAAAAACTAAATATTCTATCAAACTGTTCTGTCCAGTTCTTCACTGTTTATGTAACCAATTAATTATGTGATAATTTTCACAAAACCCACTATTTCTTGATTGTTCTTTATTCTCCTGGAGTTGCCTGAGAATTGTCCAAGTCATCGATCTGGTCTTACAGACACCCTGCTCAGCTCATGGGAAGTTAGGATTTATTACCTATTATCCCAACTCTCAATTTGCTAAAACCAGAATTATGTATACCATCACTGTGTTGAAGATCTCTTCCTTCCAAGATGTATCACCTATTAGAGGTTTCTTCTTTCTTAAAGAAACCTGGTGGGCTTTTAAAAAATAATTAATGCTATCCACATTTATTTGATGGCAATTCATTTTTTCCTGTTGCTATTTCTACATTTTACCATTTTATCCTCACCACTGCACTGTACATACGGACACACACACACACACACACACACACACTATTTTTGTTTCTATTCCAGCAGTCCAATCAATCAGGGATTCTTTATAAATGTAGATTTCTTTAGCTGTCTGGATTGTATTTCCATATAGAAGTACCCATCATATAAGCAAAAAAGGAAAATACTTTTTTCCACAGGCAATTTACTGTGCTAAATATATTTGTATTAATACCTGGAAGTCTAAAATCTTGTTTTGACATTTGCCTGTGGGTGTCTTTCAGTATTTTTTTTTCCTGAGTAAATTACCTCTGAATAGGTGAAACTTGTCTTCTTATCTTGCTCTACAGACAGTCATGCACATATCAGAACTGAAGAAGTCCTTTCTTCTGCTGATACTGATGATGATTAATAATGTTCTTCTATAGCATTCTTCAAGTCCTTACAAAGTATATTAATTATTTACACTTGCCCCCGGGGAGGAAAGTAAGTATCATTTCTGACATTTAAGGAATGAAGTAAATGAATACTGTGTATTTAGGCGAGTTAACTAAAGCATTGCAATAAATAGACAAAAAACAAAAACAAAAACAAAAACAAACAAAGTAACAAAAAAATTTGGCTGTGTCTTTTTTCCTTACCTAAGATTTTCTATTCAATTCAATTTAATTCAACAATTTAGTGCATGGTATTTTGTTAGATACTGTGGAATGATCTGATCTCTTCAAGAAAGAAAGAGTGGAAAGATAAGATATTCAGATAACAATTTACAATTTATTCTCATTTAGGGTGGAATTAGGCAATATTCCTAGAGATAAAAATAGGAGTAAAATATATTATTTGCCTATAGATGCTTAAAAAGTGACAACAATGGTAGAAAAACTGGATTATTCTTCAGTGTGAAACAAGTCTTCATAAATGCTAAAGGTACATCTAGAACACTAGAAAGTAAGGGTAACTTTGTTTCATAGGTGACAGGCATTGGCAAAGGCTTTAGAGAGCAGGTGGCTTTCTCTGTGGATTTTGAGACACATTGTTGTGGCAACAAAATCCAGAATAGATTGGAAAGGTGAGAGAAACAAAGGTAAATCACTGGGGCAAAAGTCTAGAGTGGCAAAACATTTTAAGAAGCTATTGTATTTCAAGATGAGAATGATGATGGCCTAAATTACAGCAGCAGCAATGGAATTATGAGAAAGGTATAAATATACATATAATTCAGGGTTAAATAAGCATGAAGAAAACAAAAGAAATCCAAAAGTCATCAGAGATTTCCTGCAAAGAATAATTGCCAGGTTAATGAACTATGCTATGTAAGGGCAAGAAGAGGATAAAGTTGCTAGCAAAGATTTCAGAATGAAGTTAAACTTTTGATTTTTAATGAGAGAGTAAATGCATACTTTCATTATCTCCCTCAGTGTTTCCTCAGCACCACAACTAAACTTAGCCCTTCTCCATTTTCACCAAAGCATTGCCTTTTTATGACCAAAAGTGCCTACCTGATTACCTTTAACTCAGGTTCTTAAATGTGTTTTTCATCGTTTCTCACACAGCATCTCTTCCTAGGTAATGATGAGATTACTTTTGACTTCTCAAATATTGAAATTCATCCTGAAATTTAATATCTTCTGTGAGACTTTTCTTTAATAAATGATGAAGACAGGTTTGTGATAGTTTTGTGAATAATCGGTGTTGGTGGAGCACTGTCCCAAGTTCCTAACTCATGTCCCCAGTGCATAGCTCACTGAGGGAAGTGTGTTAATATTCCCAACTGGAAGATGAGAATCTGAAGGTCAGGAAGTAAGGTAACTCTCTGAAGTATCTGCAGCAGTATGTGACGAGACTTGGACTTTTAATCACTGGAACATGCTATCTTTCAGCAGGCCCAGTCTGGATAAGAATATTCTTTTTATCATCTTAATCAATTAGGTTTTGGTTGGAATAACTCTAACCAATCATTTCTAAATTAAACACAGGACTTGGATGGGGGCTACTGACGTGGAAGCTTAGCTTCAAAAAATAAATGGGTAATTGGGAGCCCACTTTGTGAGAGACACGAACCACGCAATTCTGAAAGGACACCTAAGAACACCCAAAAAGAGAGATCAGTGCTGCCACCGACGGAACAGTGGGAAGAATGTTTCAGAAATGAATTATCCCTGGCTATTCCCCATTTTTCTATGCATTTGTTCAATATTGAAATTCTCAGACAGGATGACTGAGTCTTAGAGACTAATATACTTCTTCACTGGACTTCATATAAAGAGAAGTAAATAAATTAGATTATGCATAGTAGAGAATAGATACTGTCCCATGGGGATGCTATTAAGGAAAGAGAATAGGTGAGCAAAGAAAAATTGACAGAGTCAATAAAAACTTTACTAATAAGCCTTCTTTCTGCATTTATACTCACAATATTTATATTTGCAGCCAGAAAGAAATTGTTTATATTTACAGCCAGAAAGAAATATCAGATAAGTCACAAACTATTTTTAATATTATTCAAATTTAAAGCAGATTATTCATTTGTTCCTTATATAATTGACATGGTTCATTTCTGTAGTTCATATTACATGTATAAATATTTACTATTTATAATTTTTCTCTCTGAGCATTCTTTTCCATATTCAGTACTGTAAAATAAATGTCAGCATGTTTAAAATAATTGAAGTTATATACTAAATTCTCACCTCAACTACACTGGAAACAAATAGAAAAAAACAAGAAGAAAACTCAAATTCTAAGAATTAAATAATATAGTACACTTGTAAATAATCTGTGGGTCAAAAAGAAAATCTTAATTAAAAATCACATTGAGGTGAATTAAAATGAAAATATAAAATTGAAATTTGTAGAAAACATATTCATAAGAGTGCTGAATTTAAAAGAGAGTTTTCAAGGAAATACTGTAAGCTCTGACATAATAAATATAAACACAGAAAAATAAACTCAAGGAAAATACAAATCAGTTCAATTAAAAATTAACACAATAGAGTAAATTTAAAAAGCTGGTTATTTGAAAATATCAATACAATTGGCAAACTTTTAGCAAGACTGTTTTTTTAAAAAATGAGCCAGCAAAAATTGCCGATATCAGGATTTAAGGAGTTTCATCTTCTTAGATTATAAATAGTAAAATAATAATAATAGTAATAGGGGAATGCTTTGAACAAGGCAATACACATAAATTTGACAAAATAGATGAAATAGACCAATTCCATGAAAAACACAAACTAATGAAGTTCATCTTAATAGATAATTAGAATAACTTTATTACTATTAAAGAAGTTCAAATTACAGATAAGTCTCAAAAGAGAAACCCAAAAGTCCAAATTGTTTCACTGGAGAATTACACAAATATTTAAAGAAAAAATTAGCAGTAACTTCATACAAGTACTTTTAGAAAAGACGAAGGGGAACTATCTAATTTCATCTTTTGAAGGTAGTGTTACTCTGTTATCAAAGAAAGAAAGAAAGAAAGAAAGAAAGAAAGAAAGAAAGAAAGAAAGAAAGGAAAGAAAGAAAGAGAAGAAAAGAGAAAAAATAAACATGGATGCAAATAGTCTTAACAAAATATTAAATTTCACAAAGTGATATATTAGACCTAAATGAAGGTTTATTCCTGGTGTACAGTATTAAAAATTAATCAATTGATACAATTGCACTTTATTAATAGATTGAAGAAAAAGCATATCAGAAGTTCTAACCAACGAAGTAAGGCAAAAATTATCCACATGTTAACTTACTTGTTACTCTACTTGCATACTATAATTCTTACCAAAATCCCAATACAAGGCTTCGTTTAAATTAGCTTATTCTAAAATATATATGGAAAGGAAAACGTAACTAGCATCACTAAAACAAATTTGAAAACAAAAATATAGTGAAAAATATAGTGAACCACTCTACCAGGTTTTTAAGACTTACAGTATAGCTATATAATGGAAAACAGTGTGGTATTCTTAGAGATAGGCCATAAAGACAAATGAAGCAGAAGAAACAATCCATAAATATGCATGCATGTGCACACACACACACAAAAGACCAACTGATTTTTGACATAGATGTAATTTATAAAGATGCACTTTATTTTTCAAAAAATGGGGCTGGGTTTATCAGAAGGGCTTATACATAAATAAATAAATTGAAGGAAGGAATGAATGAGTAAATGAATTAATCTCAACCTAAACATCACACTTTATCTAACTTCAGCTCTTAATGCATAATAGATTTACATATAAATCTTAAACCATAAACTTTTATAAGAAAACATAAAAAAGAAATGTTCAGGCTTTAGGGTTATGTGAAGAGTTTATAAATATTACAAAAGAAACATGATCCACCAACAACAAGAACAAGATAAATTGGTGTTTATCAAAATTAAAACAATTTGCTTTGCCACACTCATAGATGAGAACATGAAAATCCATATACAACTTGGGAGAAATATATACAAACTGTATGTCTGACAAATAACTCATGTAGGCTTTACAGAACCCTCAAAAGTTAAAATGAAGTAAAAGTTCAATTGGAAAGTGAACAGAAATCTTTTACAGTCATTTTGTCAAAGAGGTTATATATATAGTAAATAAGCATATGAGAAACTGGTCATTATTAAACAATAAGAAAATGAAATTTAAAATTATGATGTGATATCACTACATACTCATTAAGACAGCTTCAATGTTTAAAAAAATTAATTACCAAATACTGATGGGTTTGTTAAACTGCCTTTCTCATTCATTCCTTGTTGGAATATACTTTGGTGGAACCACTTTGGAAAGCAGTTTGACACATTCATCTTAAGTCTATATTTACTGTATGATCAGCAATTGCACTCCTGGACAATACCCCAGCTAAATTAAATCTTATATTGACTGAAAAATCTGTTGATGAATGTGAGGAACTAATTAACTTGTAACAGTCAAAAACTAGAAACAACTCATATCATTCAATGAGGGAATGATTAAACAAACTATGTTATATAAATATCCTGAAATAAAATTGAGAAATGTAAAGGTGGCTATTAACACATATGATAATATTATGGTGCACCCCTGTAATCCCAGGACTCTTGGAGGCTAAGGCAAGAGGAACCCAGTCTGGCAATGTAGTGATTTAGATAGATAGAATCATGAAACAAGAAAAAAATTTTAAATGAGCTGTGGATGTAGCTCAGTACAAAGGCCCTGGGTTCAATCACACCAATATGTTACAATTGAACATACATAGCAGTCAAATACACCATATTATGGTATATTCAATATGCATTCCATTCACATACGTGCATGTGCACACACACACACAAACATTTGTGAATATAATGTTATACAGACCTTAGCATTACTGCTGGCAAGCATTCTATAAGGTGTTAATAAATAAAATGTTGTGACATATTTAATCAAAAACTGTTTACTACTACTTATCTATACCAGAAAATATTCTAGGTGCTAGAGTGTATTATTTTACCTTCACCAGAAATTATTCTAGATGTTGGAACATTAACTGTTATTCAACGTTAGCCTTTTTTGATGCTGTTTTGTCTTTATTGATAATAAATATCTTTCTATGCTGATTTCCTTACTATGAAGAGTATTTCATTTATACTCTATAAGACTGTTAACATTTGGTAACATTACAGATTTTTAGTAAGGAGTACATCTGTTGTCTGACTTGAGGCTTACTAATTTTTAAATGCATCATATTGCAGAAAGTGTGACTGAATTTACCCTCCAATCTCCCAGAAACTGTTATAGTATTGAGGTAGTTATGTAACCTTCTAAGAAGACACACTTTCAGGTGGTCATGACAAAATTCTGGCAACTAAGATGTATTCAGAAAATGTGGGCTTCAATTTAAGCTATCTAAATATGTGCATAAACCCCACTATTTCCTATTTTTCCTACATTCAGTCTCAAACACGAATGTGAGGGCAAATTTACAAATGAAAAAATATAGTAATATAGGTAAAATACAGCTGTAAGGATGTTGGATTCTGGGTGACTTAGTGTTTGGAAGTATCTCTGTATTTTCTTTTTAGGTGTCTATTAAATGCACCCAAATGCAGTTTTCATCTGGTAAAAGTGGTGGTTTTGATGTTGATGTAAAAACAAGTTTTCTTATAGATTTTTCCCTAGTAACACAAAATAAAGACAAAACTAAATAAATGCTTATCCATACAAACTAGGGATGGATTTTTATTTCTCTCCCAAATACTCTTTTCTTGCCAGTGTGCCTGAAACAGATTTTTTGGTATAGCTGCAGAAAACTCGTATTTTCTTACCATTTAAAGGCTGTGGACTCTGTGACCCAGAAGAGAGTGATTAGGAATAGCGGGCCTGCGTGGAATTGCCAGAGGAGGTCACCTTTCCAAGCATTATTCACGAAATGCAAATTCATAAAGGAACATATTCACTTGCCAAAAAAAAAAAAAAAATTCCTAGAAATGCTGACCTTCAGTCTTTATTGCGCACCAAGTTTCCCTGAATATTTACTATTGCCAAAGCACTGCTTTCAACAGTGATTCCTGTGACCTTACAGCAGCTTTTACTGTCCCGGAACTGCTGGCTACTCAGCAGATACTGAGTCTGCCCTCACCTCTGGATGCTCGGATAATGCCACCTCTGCACATTCAGCGAGCTCCTGCTGGCTTTCATTCTTTTCCTTTTCTCATTTCTGGCTGGCTAAAAACACTGCGAAGTTCAGTTTCCCCGTAAAGTTCTCAGAAATGACTAATGTTTTCAATCTACTTGAAACTATCATTGCCTGCTAATGGATCATTGTGTGCAAGGAGTCCAGGAGTATGCAGGGAAATACAGACTCCTCACAGGAGCAATGGGATCAGCTACTCACAGTCACTGAGGATCTAAAGAGCCGGTAACCATTTCAGTGCCTGGTTGTTTAAGGCATTAGTGATCTGTCCTCCATTACTTCCTAATTGCCCTCACAACCTAAGCCCCACAAAGAAGCATCTAAGAAAGTGTGACCTCTAACTTGGTCAAAGTAAAACTTGACTAGCTCTCAAGGAAGCTCTGGAGGGCTGATGACACTTTTTACTTCCAGTTCTTGCATGACAATAAGGCTAACTACTGATTTATCTAAGAGTGTGCTCATCAAGCATAAGCAAGTTACAGAGTAAAGTCCATGTTGCACAAAATGAACTTCCAGTTTCTTTTCCATTTCACTGACAATGTACTCTTTGAGTTTGGAGCAGCTGGGATGAGAACAATGGATATTTCCAACCTGTGCTCAGTTTCTGTCCTGCAACTCTACAAACTTCAACAGAAAGAGGGGGAACCCCCGGCCCCTCTTCCTCTCTGTCTGTCTCTGCCTTGTAGTAAGGCAAAGCTAGGGGCCTGAGGGACAATCTGAAAGACACACTTGGTTTTCTTTAAATCCATTTCTGTTTCTACCCAGAGGTATTCAGGGGAATATTCTAATGTAAATCTATTTTGATTTTTATCATCAAATTCGCATATGTCATATAAATTGTTTTATTGCTGTTGGTGTGTGTGTTGGGGGTATTGTAGTAAACATGAGGCACTTGCATTTAAAGAGATCAGTTTATGCTGCCTAAATCCTCACTGATGAAAAATGAATCCCAGTGATTTACAGAGTACAGGTATGCTGACTCCACTGCCACTGATGTGGAAATTAAACTTTTTTTTTTTTGCAATTAGAAGTGTGCATCAGAAAGCCTTACAATTAATTCTGTATGTTTTCTTATAACTTTTTTCATCAGACAGAATGATAGGATCCTTTAAAACGTAAGACTTATTTCTTTTCTTTTTGTTTTTAATGGATATGCCAACTCCCCTGAGCTCGGTTTCAGGTACCTGGATCTCAATTAACAATGGCTTGTGACACACTTATTATAGGGTGCAAAGGGTAATACTAGGAATATGAGCTATTATTTACCAAAAGCATCTTGTCAAGTTTGCAGTTCAGGAACAATCTCCTGCTATTAGAGTTTCATAGCTATGATAACACACACGGCATTAAATTCTGGAGAAACTGAGGCCAGGAACATAAAATGTAGTTATTGGTCAAAAATTGGAAATCTATCACTCTTTCTAGAATTTATTATCTTACGTTCAAGATCAGAATACCAAATGAATCTGATATTTAGACTTTAAAAACAATGGTGATTTTTAAAACTTGATTTCTGGTCAAGTAAACAAAGGCACTTCTCAAAAGTATATTGTAATTGCTTTTAGTTATGTACTTTCCATACAACGAAAATAATGTTAAAGGGAAGATATAAATTAACTTGTTGATAAGGCTGCCCTACTGCTTACTTTTCTAATACTGTACTGATGGTATTTTAAAAATATTTCCTGGCTCTTTCCCCTTTCTTTTTTTTTTTTTTTTTTTTGTGGGTACCGGGGGGACGACCTCAGGACCTCACGCGCCAACAGGCACCCGTGCCGCTGAGCGATATCACCGGCCCCTTTTTCGTATGTGGGATCCGGGAGTCGAACTCGGGCCTTCGCGCTTGCAAGGCAGGTGCTTAAGCTGCTGAGGCATCTCACCGGCCCCCTCTTTCCCCTTTCTCCAGGTTGACTTTCTGCTTTTCTTCCTCAGGTGCTTTTCTGTTCTAAGCACATTAAGCACATTGAGCAACTCGCAGTTCTCTATCTCCTTCTCTATAGACTCACTTTTCTTGTATGTGATTCTACTTGGTTTGAAGCATAGATTAGCCTTTGTGCTTCAAGGTCCACTGCAAACATGTTTCCATTTACTTTCCTGGCCCATCTGAGACAGGTGGATTTCCTTTTCCTTGGGCTCTTCATTCTTCCTACACGGAAGGCTAGAGCCTGTATACATTGTACATCACATGTGTTTAGGTGTCCCTCTTCTATTTCAGGGGCAGGGGGCTGGGACCATGTATGATCTAGCATTTTATCTCCAGAATTAAGATCTATTTCTGACACAGACCATAGTTTCCAATTAGTTAATAAATGAAGAATTCGTATACAGTTGTTTTCCCCATGCTAATCATTTTCTCATTGCAAAACTTGCTTTTAGAAAGGCCTATTACCCATTTAAACTTTGCTTATGTATCCAACACATTTCTGTACTACACTCAAGATAAGACATTAGCCATTATAAAATTATGCCACCAAACTCTAATTAATATATTTGTTAATTGTTTTTTCCTGTGTTAGACATTGATTATCATTTCATGCTGTTTAATATTTATAGTTTCTTTAGTGACTAAAATGAACTGATAAATTGAACCAGTAATCCTAAAATACTGTCAAACTATAAAATTGTATTTGGAATAATTTATTATCCAATGCCAAATATTTGAGATAAAATTTAAGTAAAAGTACAATGGAAAGTTAAAGCATTGTCTTCAGAGATGTATATTTACTTCTCTTATATTTAAATATTTTTCTTTTGTCTCCGTGTGACATAGATGAAATTAGGATGAGACATTCCCTTGGAAACTTTGTTTTACCAACACATAATACAGATAATGCACCATTAATGTTTTAGTTTTGCTTACAAACTGAAACTTCCTAACCTTAAGTGCTATCTTAAAATAATGATGTAAAACTAAAACAAGTCACATATGTAATAATCACAGACCTTAGTAATAAGTAAATTTTGAGAGTAGGGTAGTTCTGAGAAGATATAAAAAGAAAGAGTCATTGGTCAGAAGTAGAAATTAAAGGCCTGCTATATTCTAAATGTAATTTCACCAATATGATTAGAGGAAAGATAGAGTGGTAGTGACAATACAGAGAAATAAGAGGTAATTTATCAGAGATATTATAAATGGAAACTCTAAAGCATGGATTTATAGATTCATAGTTCAATTCTTCTCTATGTAAATGACCTCTTATTTCATATCTAAGCACACAAATAATGACTCCACCACCTTCAGCTAGTTTCTCAGCCCATTCCATCCCACGCTATATTTTTTAATTCACTAAAATATTAAAATGCATGGTTTTATATCAACCAGTGTGGTGCCCATGTCTGTCACTTGCTACTCATGTAATTTTCTCTGAGGCTCCATTTCCCCACTACAAATGTATCCTAATAATATCTATTTCTGTCAGATAAAGCTCAGTCAGAGGAAAGGAACTACTATGACTAATAGAGACCAAGGAGTTATTACAAGAATTTATCGTTCCAATTGTGGGAGCTGGTTAAACAATTGTGTCTATAATTCTGAGAATAAATGTGAGTAGTTAAGAAGAAAGAAATGCAAAATTAGAAAGAACTGGGAGCCACAGATACCATAGAACACAATTTCATGTTTCATCACCCCCTCCAAGCCTTCAAATTCAAAGATGCGGTTGTCGTCAGGAGAAGCTGATACCCTTTTTCATGGAGCTAAATATGATCTGGACCTTGCAGTCAGAAGAGATGAAACTGACCCTGAAAATTTTTTAAAAAAGAAAAACTTGAAGGAGCTATGAACCTGGCTACTTCCCCATGCCAGTAAAGTGAGCCGAAAGATAAGGGATGTTTTCGAGATGAAACAGCTACCAATCCTTCACATATTCCTTCTGATTGTCAAAGGATATGGCTACGGCCTCACTTCCATCTTTTGACTCTAACGCAAGCTGTCTCTCGGGTTCCACGCTAACCCAGAACTACACAGAAAATGAAAGCCTGGGAAATGTAAATTCAGTTTAGCTCAGATAAAAATGCAAATCGATCATAGCATCCTGTGTTGATAAAAGGAAGTAAGTACATGAGAAATCATGTTTTAAATTTTCAAATACAAAAATGTATATTGTTTGTAAAAATTTCCTCTTTACAACAGCTTGGACATTGTTTCGCCTGTGTTATTGTGGTCTTTTTAACAACTGGGCATAGTCATAAACGGCAGATCCTTGTACGTATGATTTAACAGGAATCACTACCCTTGAGAAACCTATATTTTCCAACAAAATTGTAAACTACCAAAGGATGCAGATGACACATTTTCTAATCAGTATATTTGGGTGACAGCACAGGTCCTGCTCCAAAAGAAAGAAATAAAGAGCATGGGTCTTGGTGTGCATATTACATTTGGATGAGAAACTGAGAAGCAAGCGAAGGGTTGTATAAAAATAGTAATCATTATATTTTTCTTCTCCTTGAGAATACGATTTATCCTGCATAGCTGATTGCAAAATCTCTACGAAAGAAAAAATTCCTAACTTTCTGCAGCCTTTAGTTGCAGGTTAAAGTAGGAACTATCCATTCGTATAAGAACAAAGTACTACTGAGGTAACAATGCGGCTATGCAAATGAGTCAAGCAGAAGTCACTTTCTAAGAAAGGCATCAATTTTAATTTGAGCTTCTGATTCTTTAATAAAGCGCATAGATATCTAAGTGCATAGGAAAGCCTTGTATCATGATATTTTCTTTCAATTCTTAAATCAAGGAAGTTCCGATCCACTTTTGATAAATGCGAATGTGTCAGTCAGATTTGAAGACAATAAGAAAAGGATTTGTGTTCATGTCTCTCTCTCTGAGGTTACAGTTACATGTACTGTTTGAGTGGAAGTCACCTTGGAAAGCTCAACAATTGAGTGAGTTCAGGGGATTTTGAAACCCTGAATGTCACAGTCAAACAGAATTCCAGTCACCACTCCCTTTTCTAGTTGTCCTCGCTCAGTTTCTCCTTCCAGACCCTTCAGTACTAGCAACAGTAATGTGCCCTGTTAAGCAGCTCCCTGTCAACTATAAGAGGTGGTCAGTGAAATTTTCTTGTGCACAGAAATGGAAATGCTGTCTTGGCCCAAATGCTGGAGGAAGTGATAGGCAGGACGGGCATCTCCCCACGCCTGTCCCAGGCCGCACATGCACGAGCAGCGTGATCTGGGATTGTGAGTGCCTGAAGTTGCTGTAGCTCCTCTTTTCTGGTATCCATGGCTGCAGCTCAAGCTAGCATAAATTTAGATGAAGAAAATGCGGCATTTTTTACTAAGGGGAAGAGGCAGATCGTCCACCCATGTCACAACCTGACAGCATTTAGTACAGAATCTGGCATATGCCTATTTTTTAGATCTATAAAGTCAAATTTGTGAACAAATAGAAAGAAATATTACATTGGCATACAAAGTTGAAGTGGACAAAAGAAAAAATTAAGCAAAAATGACTATCAACCACTATGACCAGAAGCCACAAGATGAGATTTGTTTAAATTAATGCATGTAAGAGTATACTATATGAGAGAAAAAAATATAGAAGTTAAGAGATACGTGTTCTTACAATAACTCTCATCTCATATATTTAATATCTGTCTTCTGTAATCTACTCCCAAGTTTCCTGAGGACAAAAAATGTATGTACTGTTCATTGATGGAAGCCCAGCACAAATATCTGTGCCTGAAACACAATAAATAGGAAATGAATATTTTCGAATAAGTTAATTCAGATGGAAAGAAAAATTCCCATCTAGACATAATGGAAAGCATCCCATATATCCCACTAAAATAAGAATAATGACCTCCAATTCCATCCATTTTCCTGAAAATAGCATGATTTTGTTTTTCTTTATGACTGAATAATACTCTCTTGTGTATATATACAACATGTTTATGCATTCATCTTTTGATGGGCATCAAGGCTGTTTACACACCTTAGCTATTTTAAATTGTACAGCAGTAAACACGGGTATGCAAGTATCACTGTAGTATCCTGACTTTAATGCTTTTGGAAATATGAGCTGGAAATCATCATGCCAAACTAAATAAGCTAGGCTAAGAAAATCAAATATCACATTTTATTCCTCATATGTGGAATTTAAAAAGAAAATTTAAGAAAAAAGGATGACAGGAAAGAAGAAAGGAGACTATTAGAGAAGAGGAAAGAGACAAGGAGAAGGGGTCAGGGAAAGTGAGGAGGAGTAAAGGGGACTGAAACTAGTCAAGCTATGCTATGCACATGAATGAATATGCCAAAATTAAACCCATTATTCTGTATAGTGAATATGCACTAATAAATATTTAAAAAAATAAAAATAAGAAATAAAATATGAATGATTATTTGCAAAAATAATTTGGGAGATGACAACACATGCCTGTTTATTATATTTGTTGACTTTTCAATAGAGATATATCAAAAGCTCATAGTATTACCAACATTGAACTATAGTAAACAAGATATTTAATTTCTGCCTCTGTCAGATTTATGAGAAAAATCCACAAAGAAATAAACAAAATGAATTTAAGATTCTAACATATATAGCTCAGTACAACTTGTTAAAAAATTAAATTACATATTCAAGAAGTATAAATTTACATAGGAATCAACTAACTTGCTTATAGAAAAACTGCTATTTTACTTTTTGTTTTAATAAGAAGGAACTAGAAAAGAGAGTGTTTTTGTTAGCTATTGCTGTGTAACACAGCACCCCAAAACTCACTGACATAGAACAAGCATAAATCAGTGCTCACAAACCTATGGTTGGCGTGGATGGCCCTGGTTGTGGCTGGCACATCTATCATCAACTGTGGGTCAGGTCAGCAACTTTCTTAATCCTGCCTGGGCACTGCTATTTTTCTGTTCGTCAGCTGGATCTGTGCTGGTTCAGGAACCCGGGCTGGAACAAATGGACCCTCTCTTCCATCAGTTATTTGCCAGCAAGCAAGCCCAGCTCCGTTCACAAGGCAAGAACATGATTTGAAACAGAAAGAGCAAAACCACACCAGTTATCCTTATTCTCCTGCTCAGAATCGGCACAGTGTCACTTCTACTGCTCTCCATTCTCAAAGCTACATAAATTTAACTCAGAATAAAAACATAAGGAAACCAAAGCAAAGCTTCAATGGAAGGAAAAACAAAGCCACATAGGAAATGGCAGGCTCAGAAAAAAGGATAGAGAAACTAGGGCCATGTGTGCAATAAACCTATCATTTGTGTAAACACCGAAGAGAAGAGAAAACGACAGACACACAGAAGGAAGTAGGTGTCCCTTCAGAGAGAAGTAAGGAATGGAGTGGAATTATGTTCACTGATATGCTATAGAATTCTGTAAACAGATTCAGGTCAATAAGAAAGTAGTATGTGTCCATTACTCTAATTAACAATATTTGTTGAATCGTACCCTGTTTTAAACACTGGATATACAAGGAAAAAGAAAAATCAAAAATTTCCTACATTTTTATTTGAGGAGATAATCAAAATAGGCATAAATAATCATAGTTGAGATAGTGCTAGAAAGAAAAATCAATGTGCATTGTGAGTGAGGCTACATTAGCTGACTTTGTCAGGACTGTTCTCTTTAAGAAGGTGACACGTACGTGACGACTTACATGGCAAGGCTGGGGATGCAATGTGAAAGCACGAAGGAAGAGCGAAACTAGCCAGCTCCATGCTACTGAGGAAAGGAACCTGGCTCATGTATAGGAGAAAAAATGACTTACGAGGCTTTGGCTTACCAGGTAAGATAAAGAGACCAGCCACGTGAGGAAAGGAAAGGCTGTTGGATTTTACTTACTGTAACAAGAAGTCATTAAAACATTCTTGTCAGGGCAGTGATGTAATCTGATGTTTGAAAAGAACACTTTGGTTATTATGAGGCAAATGTATTATTTGAGAACAAAAGTAAAAGCAGAAAGGTTATTATACAAGTACAAGAACGGACAAGAACAAAAAAAGGAAGACTAGTAAGAAAGTGGTTTCAGCTCTTCAAATGAGAGTCTGCAGTGTCATAGGATAAAATTAGACTTTGTGAGAAAGAACTGATCAGATCCTTGATTTGTTTTAAAGCTAGAGTCCAGAAAGTTTGCTGCTTGAGTGGGGAGGGGATGAGAGGAAAGACAAGTGTTAAGGATGAAGTCTTGGGACTGAACTGAAATTTCCATGAGATAGGCAAATGGAGAGCTTAAATTAACATCGGCTATGGGAACCCAATTCTCAAAGGAGAGATCAAAGGAGAAACATAATTGCAGAGTATCTACACAGGGATGGCTTGAAGGAAATAAATGGGGAAAGATTATGTAGACAGAGCAGAATTCAGATGAAAACTGTACCATTCAGAAACTTAAATATAGGTGTATGGAAAAAAATGTTTTATTTTAGGAGAGGCTAATAGTTTCAAGTGCTTCAGAGGGACCAAGCAAAAAGCATCAAAGTGCTATGTGAACACAGGATCAAACCCGAACCTGCTGCTACTCAGGTAACCTCTAAGTCAAGGGGCTGTAACATCTGGGGAGAGGGAGGATATCATAAGTCCATTATTACATGCATTATACTTCTGATTTTACCCTAAGAAGTGATTAGGTTTCAAAAGGGGAAACGTTCCACTTAAAATTAATTAATTAAATGGAAAGAAACATCACATTGAAAGGAATTAAATGTCTTAGAGTAAATTCTAGCAATGCCTTTGAAAATCCTGCAAATGAAGAAGGGAGGATAGCGGTCTCTAAAACCATCTATGGATCAAGAGATTCCTAGTTCCACCCAGGAGGAGAAATGGGAGAAGATTTACCCTTCCAACTACTCTTCCAGCAAACCATATGAAGTAACTAAGTTTTCTTTTGTTTTGTTGTCTCTCTCTCTCTTTCTCTCTCCCTCTCTCTGTCTCTCTCTTCCTTCCTCCATTCTTTCATTTCTTCCTTCATATTTATCTTTCTTTCTTTTAAATACTATTTTTCAAGACCCTGGTTATCAAGCAACAAGGGCATTGATGTCTGAGGTAGGAACTCTGTGAGGTGAGCCCTATAATTGTCCTAGCTTACTGCCTATAGAGTGGTATTGGCCTTGGAGGTTCTTTCCAAAAGGCACTGTGATGAGAATCAAAGATAAACAAGAAATACAGGGAAAATATTTGCAAATCTTATATATTTGTAATGGAATTATATCTAAAATAAATAAGGGTCCAAACTTTTAAAAAATCCAGTTTTTAAATGTATGAAAGATTTGATTAGTTATTTCTGCTTTACCAATGGAGGTATAAGAATAGCAAATAAGATCACAAGAAAGGCAGTGGTATTAGGGAAATTCAAATTTTAACCACAATGAGCTACTACTACACAGAAACTACAATAGTGACATTAAAAGGGTTGACTAGGATATGGAGGAACTGGAGCTTCTATGAGCTACTAGTGTGATTAAAAAAATGATACAGTTTCTTTAAAAAAACAGTGTGACCTTTTTTAAAATTTTTATATTAAAGAGAAAAAATAGAACAAAATTTCAAAAACAACATAGGGTTACAATGGTTACATTGCACTGCATATTGTTATCTTTAAATTAGTTACTCAGGGTACAAGATATCAGCATTCAGTTGTCCAAACGTTATTAGCACAAATCTTTCTTTTCAATGAACTAAGAGAAATTAGTAGTGCATCTATCTCAACTATCTTTTATAAATATATATATATATATTTTTTTTTTTTTTTGCTTTTCCCTTCCTTCTTTTCTCCATCCCCCCATCCCAGTTTATCTTTCCTTTTGAACAGTTTCTTCTTGTTTTACAATATCAGTTGTACATTTTGGATCTTATTTATTCTTTCAGCTTCAGCATGAACATTTCTTAAAAAAATTAAACACATTTACTAGGTGATCCAGCCATTCCACCCAATGGTATTTTCTCACGAATAATGAAAGCATACAATCCTGAAAAGAAAATATGTGAGTGATCACAGCAGTTTTCTCTTCATTAGCAGCAAACTAGGAACAACACAAACGCCTATCAACAGTGAAAAAGATAAATAACTTGCGATAAATAACTTGTCCATACCTTGGACAAGTAGTCAGCAGTAAAAATAAAGAAATCATTAATATGTGTAATTACATAGATGAATTTTAAAATTATAAGTATGAATGAAACAATAAAAACAATGCTATTTTATTAAATTCAAGAAAATAAAAACTAATCTATTTTGTTAGAAAATAGATTATTGCCTGAGATTGGGGTGAAAGGAAGGGACTGTGAAGATATGTATGAGAAAAACTTTGAAGGTTCTTTACCTTGATAGTAGTCATGATTTCACAGAGTTACGTAAATTAAAACTTATAAAATTGTGCAGTTTAATGATGTGCCACTTATTGTGTGTCGATTACAAGATAAATCTGTTTAGAACACAACTGTAATGTCAATGTGAAGGGACTTTTCAATGGACTTAGGGAGAAAAGGGTTTGACTAAAAGAAAGGATAGAACTACAGGTACAGAAAGAATATGGAAGAAAGTCTTGGGTCTATATACAGTATGCTTAGAAGGCTAATGACCATAATAAATCCAGATTAGAGGAGAAAACTAATAATAATAAACAAAATAAAATTTAACCATGACCTGGGCATGGTGGTTCACACCTGTAATCCCAAACAGTCTGAGAGGCTAAACCAGGAGGATTGCAAATTTCAGCCCCACCTGAGTAATTTAGCATGTTAGCAAGACTATGTCCCACAACTTTAAAAATAAATAAATAAATGAATCATTATAAAACAAAGAGCTGGGGATATAGCTCAGTGTGAAAGCCCTGGCTTCAGTCCTCAATACTGACCATAAAAAATGGAGGAGATATGCATTTGTGTGTGCCTGTGTGTGTGCAAATGTGTGTTTTCTGCTTTCCCAAACATATAAGAAAGTGATTGGTTCAATACTTGAAGCCAAAGATATTAATTAATAAATAATAAGCAGTAAAACTTTTTGTCATTTCTGACTTCAGATGATGAGAGAGAGAGAGAAGAAGAGAGGTGAAAGGAAGGACATGGACATTTGAATTCCAGAGCTAACATGGAAACGTCTTCAATATAGTAACACAGGCCATGAGCAGTCCCAAACATGAGTGTGAACCCCTTCCTACCAATGCTACCTTATGCAGATCACGGAAACTTGAATCTGCAGCTTCTTTATCTAGGAAATACAAGAACATGCTGGGATTGAAAAAGTTGAACCAAATTCTTAGCACAGTGTCTAATGCATAGTTCCGTTAAGAAATGTCATCCTCTCATTCAGTTTTCTTGTTCTCTTAAATGTGATCGGATTGCCCAAGTCAGAAAATTAGATTCCAGAATACTACTGGAAGTTTTTAAAGAGTTCTCAAAGCTTATGATCTTTAATAAACCTTAAATAATGTCAAATCTCTGGAGTAAAGATAAAATCTGCCAACTTTAAAGGATAAGCCCAACATTAAATTATACCACCCTCTGAAAGATGCTATGAAGAACTATATAAGTGAAATTAAACCACTTTGAGTTGAGTAAGTATCCAATTGGTTGTCTTCCAATTGGTTGTCCACCAAATGGACACTTACTTAACTCAAAATAAGGGACCATATGTCAAGAGAAGTGATTTATGGTCAATGTCAAATAGTAGGAAAGCCTGGATCATCATGTTGGAAAGCTATAGTCCACATGTTGACAAGAACAACACATAGATTAATGATTTCATTGAGAATAATGAATGTGATATGCTGTGGAAAGTGATGAAATTAGGCCAAAGATGTTGCATATTGACCCATATCACTAGCTCCAAAGTGAAGCACTTCAGAAGTCCAATGGCCTGATTCTATAGTGAGGAACAAATACTAGATTAATAGAAGATGTTAATGTTATAAAATGAAGAAATATCTCTTTTATAATATCATGGGAAAAATCTAATGATTTTTATGATAAAATACATACGAAGACACTTTTAAAAGTAAAATTCAAATCTTGGTCAAAATATTCTTACATAAATATCCTATTGGGGAGAGCACAATCATTGCCAAATTCTCCAGAGTAAAAAAGTAAAAATTCTTACACTTAAGTTGATTTGTTATATTGCTCACCTACTGAAAAGAATATCAAATATTTTCAGACTCACCCTTGATGCTTTCTACAATTCTGCACCTGACTGGTCCTGCTCCACACCTACACAGGTGGATAATACAGATAACAGAGATGATACCTCACAGATCATAGAGAAAAATCTCTGTTCCAGTGTAAAGAAGACTAAAAGAGACTGAATGACGTCTGGAGCCAAATCCAGCCCACCATGCTATTTGAATAAGCTATGATATCTTCAGTGTAATATACAATATCTACTGTCTTCCTGGAAATTATTCCTTTTCCTAACCTAAACAGTGCCTGGGTGTTCTCCAATTAGAATTTGTGTTTGATATAATAGAGGGTTTTTCTATGGTAAAATGGAACTCCCAAAAGTGTCTATTAAAAGACAAATTACTCTAAAGGGATAACACACTAGGCCTTGAAACTAGACCTAGAGGTGTTTGTAGAGATCAAATCTTGGAGGAAGTTATTTGGAAGGTGTGGTGGATTAACTAATGGTCAGTTTGTAACACCCAGCTGAACTGAATCAGCCTGGTGCTGGGTGTGGAAGGCCCACCTGAGAATTGTTGCTAATAGCATAAAAGCAGAACTGGAGGGGAAGATGGTGCACTGTTGATTCTCCTGGAGAAGCTTGTCACACTGGTTTTCCTGATGTGAACTCAGCTGTTCTCACATTTGGAGGAGCTCAGGTCCTCACTGTCGCTGAGGATGGCTGTGGTTCTCTTCGGGGAGCTCTGGTCCTTACCTTGAGCCTTGCTTCCTGGCTCCAGTGCAGATCCCTCAGCCTGCTGGCACAGATCCTTCACTGTGCTGGCATAGACGTTCTAGCTTCTGCCACTGACCTTTGGGCCTTCCCAGTGCAGATCCTTGATATAGACCTGCATGAGACATTGTCGTGGGCTCTAGGTCTCCAGCTGGTCTTGTGGAAGACATTGCCATGGGCTCTAGGTCTTCAGCTGGACTCATGCAGGACATTGCCACAGGATTCAGGCCCTCAGCTGGATTCTTTGGGTCTCTAGTGTACAGACAGATCTCCTGCATTCCTCTGCATTTGACATTTTGGGTGAATATTATAAAAGAATCCTATAAATTATGTGTCCTGTATTAAATCTATTCCCTTGTAAACCCTGACTACAATAGAATGCAAGAAATTTTTGAGGAAAAGAAATAAAACAGGAGAGATCAGGACTTTGGAAACTGTCTCAAGAATGTAGTAGGGTAGAGAAGAACTTTAATGATCCAGGAAGGTGGAAAAAACACATTATGCGGACTCTGAAAAAAGAGACCCTAAAGGGAGTTCAAAGAGGTAAAAAAACTGAAAAATTATGGCTGCAGTATGTCCTTGTTCTCACGTAGATCTCTGATATTTTTGTGGCCTCTGAGTCACTTACAATACTCAATGAGTTGTGGAAAACCTGTTGTTGCAAATTGGATTCACTCAAAAGTTTTCTTTATGACAAGAAGTTAAGGGCACATGATTTACATTAGAGGTGACACCAGAAACCACAGGTAAGAATGTGGAAATGATAATAAGAAAGGAAATAAAAATACACATTAAAGGGCAAATTAATGGATGTTCAATACTGCAGGGAACCATGGGAAAAACTCTGAATCATCTCTCGAGGGCCAAGGAGGTCGGATTGTTTTCTATTGACTACTTGTGCCTATTCAATTTCCTGTGCTTCTAAACTATAACTTACCATGGTGAAGGAAGTCACGTGGCACCAAAGAATCCCTCAAGAGAGAAAAATTAGACAGGGAAATCTCAGTGCACTGGGCTTAGGCTACAGATGAATTTGAAGATGAGGTCGATATCACCCATGTGTACCCCACCACAAATCAAACATTTATAGTCTGGAACATATAATGAGAAAATAGTCAGAGTAGAAGTCTAAACAAAGACAAACACATAAAAGAGAAACCAAAACTTTAACTCCATAGAGGAAAGAGAGGGACATGATCATTAAAACAGTAATCAAATTAATTCAAGATCACTCTTTGAAAGAGGTAAGATTTGATAAAATGTTAAGGATGTTAGCAAGAATTAATGGTCCTGGTTGAGAAATGGAGGTTGGAGGATGGGTGTACATCACACTAATGGTAAAGTCCTTTATAAATACCTCATCTTGAAATATGAAGACAAATGTTAACCTAAATATACAAGACTACAAATCCCAGAACTGAAAAGACCACAAAAATCAGTCTCAATTTACACGCCGAGTCTTATAGATTTTGCTGCATTTTAAAAGAGATGTAAAAAAGAGTTAAGATGTCTTGTGTACATGTACTAAATCCCCATGATGGATATAAGCATTATATAGTGCACACATGTATTAACAAAATGAAAATTTAAATACAAACAAAATAAATAAAAAGTAACAAGTGAAAATTTAAAAAAAATGAAATACTTGGCATGGGAACTACCTAAACATTTTCCAAATTCAAAATCTGACAGCTTTGGATTCACCAACCTTAAATTTTATATACTCAAAATTGTTTCTAAAAATATATCGCATCAATATGTTGCTTTCAACTACGAGAATACCTCTAACTAAATACAATTTAAAGTTTAGTAATTATGGGGAGCAGTGGGAATGTGGTTTTCATAGAAAACTTTTGATTTCCAAATTATAGGTTTAATTCTGTGTTGATTACTTTTCTCTCATTGCTGAGACAAAATATTCAATGCCCAAAATTAAGGGAGGAAAGGTTTATTTAGCTCACAGTTTGTGGAGGTCTCAGTCCATAATCAGCTGGCTCCAAGGCAGGGCGGTGTGGCACAGGGGCAACAGTTCAAGGCGGCAGAAGACAGCAAAAGCAACAAGAGCAAAAGGAGAGGAGCACGAGAGCAAGCCTCTTTCTCTCCCTTATATTGTATGCAGGCTCCCCGCCCCAGGGCGGGTGCAGCACTCACCCATAGTCCCAGCATTGGACCATGAATTAATCACAAACTCTAGATTCAGCCACCTCCTAAAAGCAACCCCCATGACTACATGAGGCTTTGGGGGCCATCAAGTCACAAACCACAACAAATTATAGCAGTATAGTTGTTTGCTGTCTTGGTTTCTTTTCTCGTTGCTGAGACAGAATGCCCAGCACTCGAAGTTAAAGGAGGAAAGGTTTATTGTAGCTCACAGTTTGTAGAGGTTTCAGTTCATAGTTGGCCGGCTCCAAGGCAAGGGTGGCACGGCAGAGGGGCATGGCAGAGCAGAAGACAAGCAGCACCAGCAATATGCAACAAGCGACAAGCAACATTTTGTCCCTTATATCTTTATCCAGGCTACCCACCTTTAGGGCAGGTGGCACTCACACCCTTGATGCTAGCATTTCATCTTTGATCCTAGCATATACACCCTAGATCCAGCCACCTCCAAAAAGCCCCACCTATGACTGCATGAGGCTTTGGGGAACATCTAGACACAAGCCATAACATTCTGAAACACGGATGAACCAGGAAAACATTGCTAAGTGAAATAAATCAGATACAAAAGGCCACATGTTGAACATATATAACAATACTATATATATATATATATATATATATATATATATATATGGAAAATAGCAATAATAGGCAAATCCAGAGATACCGAAAGAAGATTAATGGTTGTGATGGGGTGAAAGATAGGGATGGGGAACCAAATGGGGAGAGACTACTGAACAGTATGGGGTTTCTTTAGAAAGTAATGCAAATGTTCCCAAATAGCAGTGATGGTTGTACAACTTTATACGTATACTAAAATCTACAAAAATCTTGCATGCTCACATGGCTAATTTTATGACATATGGATTATATCTCAAGAAAGAAATCTAAGTTAACTATTATTAATCAGGGGAAGAGACTGATGGAAACCATTATGAGGATGATAATTTTCAAAAGGGGGAAAATAATTATATCAAAGAAAGGAAGAAATGAAGGGAGGTAAGGAGAAAGGAAGGGGTGGAGGGAGAGAGGAAGGGAGGGAGTGAGGGGAAGGCAAGAAAGAAGGAAGAAGAGAGGGAGAGATGAAGGAAGGGTGGAATGGAAAATCTCTCTTTTTAGAAGAAGAAATGAAAAACCTTAGTGACAAATTGAATATAGACAAAGAAAGAAAATCTGCCTGGGACAATTGACATGCCGAAATGAAGTAATTTGAAAAGGAATCCAATTGTGAGGGAAAGATCAATTTAGCTTTTAATATATTGAGATTTGTACAAATATAAGATCCTTGAAGTGGAGCTGCTTTTAGGCAACTGAACACGTAGGACAAAAGTTCAAACTGCTAAGAACACAAAAATGAGAGTCATCGGGCCGGTGAGATGGCTCAGGGGTGTAAGCGCCTGCCTGGCAAGCGCGAGGTCCTGAGTTCGACTCCCGGAACCCACAAAAATAAAAAAAAATGAGAGTCATCTACTTAGAGGAGGGAGTAGAAGCTATCAGGTCATGCAAAAAGGAAAACAGGAAGTGAAGGGCTTCAATTCTTGCTGGAGTGTCCATGCTTCACTTAGGGGAGAGTTTTCCAAAGGAAACTCAAAAAAGAGAATGTGAAAATGTAGCAGAAAAATGCCTTTGCACAAAAGACAAGAGTTGCAAGAAGGAATGATTGGGGGCCGGTGAGATGGCTCAGCGGCTTAAGCGCCTGCCTGGCAAGCGCGAGGGCCCGAGTTCGACTCCCGGAACCCACATACGAAAAAGGGGCCGGTGATATCGCTCAGCGGCACGGGCGCCTGCTGGCGCGCGAGTTCCTGAGGTCGACCCCCCGGTACCCACAAAAAAAAAAAAAAAAAAAAGAAGGAATGATTGTCATAAGCAAGGACTTACCTGTGAGTCTGGGAAGTAGAAAACACTCACTGCTAGTCAATTTCTGTAGCTATAAACGTAGGCACTGGAGGGAACGTCGGTCTCATTGGGATCCAAGGGAGGCAAGGGAGATTTAAAAGCGAGTTGAGAATGCTATTTAGAAATGAGTAAGTTTGAAGCGTTATTGAGCGTAAATTTCCTGTGACCATGGGAAAGTAAGGGTGAGACAAAGCTCAGATGACATACATAGGGCAGCAGGTTGGCAGAAAGATGAAAATGGATAGTACAGAGAGAGAAAGGCAGATGAACGGCATCTCACTCCATTTCCTTTTTACAATTTGATATTTAGAAAGAGAGTTTTTCCTCTTGTAGTTGGGACTCTCTAGAGACTGAAGTTTGGAGAGGTCACCCAGGGTGGGATGGGGAGGTGAACGATAGTTACACAGGCATAAGAGGTACATTCCGAAACACACACCAGAGGAACAAAGGCAAGGTTCAAGTGCAGGAGCAGAGATGATGTAATTTTCGATCTTCATGAACTACACTTACTGTTAGCCACGCCTTAGCAGAAAATTGATCTGCGAAAGACATTTTGTGGGTTTCTGTCTCCTTGATATTAATGGCATATAAATGCTTCTGACATTTTAGTTTTCCTTACTTCCCCTCTTCCCTACCGCCCTACATGAAAAGGCAACCCTTCAAAAACTGAAAATGATTTTATATTTACAAGGCAAAGGAACCTTTAAATGACCTTAGAGGTTTCTATAAGGTAGTCACTGCTCTAGGACAATCGGTAAGTTTGCCGTTGACAGATATCACTTGACGGACTGGAAATCGATTTGATCAGATGTTTTTATGGATTATAGTGGCCTTGGCTAATTACAAAAGACTGTCTTCCTAGATGCCACAGTTTTCAGAGCTGACTTGGAGCAGATGTACACAGGATTAAGCTGCACTCTTGACACTTTTCCCTGATTTTCCGTCGCAAGGGAAACTCCTGGCTCATCTTGACACTTACGTCAAAAGCAGGCTGAACTTGTATTTCTGAGGCCACATGACTTTTTTAACAGTCATCTGTATTTAGGTGATGAGGCTGATCATATTTGTCATTTACATCGGCTTGGAAAAATGGGAGAGACTGCAAACATAAAGAAATGGAAATAGAGTTTTTTTTAAGGGTCTAAGTCAAGCATATAATGTGATCATTGAGATAAAGAAAATATGGATGTTGTGTACATTCAATCATGGAGCTTTAGGTGGAAAACAGATTTATAACATGATTTTTAAAAAGGAAAAAAGCAAACACTACTGTGTTATGTGTGTAGATAAGCAACTGTCTTTACTTGGCCTGGTTATGAATAGGTCTTACAAGAATTTAGATTCACATCAAGGAACTAAATAGTGTAATCTTTTAGGAGATTCAGCAAATGTGTTCAGAGATATTTTGACCAAGGCAAAATTGAAATAAATGCTTTGCTTTGCTCAAAATAAATGTTAGTGTTTCTTTCATGACTATTCAAATAAGAAACCATTTCTGGGGAATATAAATTGCTACTAAGATGATCTTGTAACCAAGATATGATTGAATATGAGAAAACAGTGTCCCTGAAACAAAAGTTAAGTTTCACATGTGTAAGAAAGCCTGCAGGGAGACAGTTTTGTGTGGAAATAGTAGGCTAGAAAAGTAATGAGTTAATGAAAGACCTCAAAGAATACTGTCTTTATTTCATTGCCTTAATAATGTTTGAGGACTTGAAAGCAAGTTTTTGGAGTAGGAGCTAAAGAAACTGATCTTACAAAGATTTATGTACAAAGGATCCAAATTGTTTTTCTGGAGCCCATAGGCACTAAAATATGTTACTGAGTGGAGAAGAAGAACATGCCTTGCTCTGTATAGAACCCAATGTATACCCGGTAACATGGGAGGTTTGTCCTGTTTGAATGGGTTCCTGAGAGTAACTTCTGAATAAGGTGGAAAGAGAAGAAAATAATAACAATGTGTGAAAATGAAATGTCATTCATAATGACAGGCTGTTTTTACATATGTGGATTCCTAGGTAAATTTGCTGGCACAGCAGCAGGGCTATGTAGAGGGTTAGAAACTTACAATATTATTCATTCAATAAAAGTTTCTAATGCATGATATGTAAAGTATTGTTTTAGTAACAGAGATTCAATAGAAAGTCATCAGTAAAAATAAGTCAAAATGCCATGAGTGGCTGAAATGTTGAAATACTGTGACTACTTTGTAAATATGAATACACTGTAACAATTTTACAGGATCTGGAGAACATTATATTAACAAAATGTTAAATACCAAAAATATTCCAAACTTAATCTGTACTTTATTTAAAAATTGGTCTGAAGACTTTCTTCACTGAAGATAAGAAATTTTACCCACGTGACCTTTCAAACTTTAGCTAATTTTAAGATTTTATATTTTTTTGTTCAGATAATTATTTATAGAATTACAGACAGAGTTACAATTGAAATCAACAATACTAGGAAACAAATAACAGTATTTAAAATATTATGTTATAAGATAAACTTACTTGGAAAAGAGAGTGGTTTCATTGAGCCACTATCCCTTCGGATCATTTCTTCAGAGGCTGGACCATAAAAACAGATGACACGTGGAAGAAGCTACATCCGCTGGCCCATAAAATGGCTGCACTCCCATCAAACACCAAGAACAATTATAGTCCAAACTCCTATCACTAGACCTCTCAAGTTATAATTTGTATATATCTATTTCAGAAACTGCATCATTTAACCTCACTCACGAAGACGTTAGGAAGATTAACTAACTAGATAATTTCACAAAGTGCTTAGACAATAAAAGGTAAAGGGATAAATGTCAAGGATTATTGCTTTAGACCTTCTGCCAGTATAAAAGACCAAAGTTAATGTTTTGTTTCGTTTTCCACCGTCTATGTAGCTCAAGTTCATTAGTTCCAAGAATGGGGGCAATGGGAGGTAAGAAATTTCTCTGTGGGAGGATGAATATAGATTCACATCCCAAGGGGAGTCAAAGTTGTTGGATTTGTTAGAGCATTTCTTTACTTACACAGTGTCATGAAACAATTTTCCATGATTCTCATATGTTTCTTCACGTCTTATGAACAGAGGCTCTGACTGCCTTGGTTTTGGATTATCTTTTCAAGGATGTTCATATACCTAACAACCTTGGAAGATATTCTGTCTCCCTCCACAGCCAAAGGCAAGTTTGCTTGCAGTCTTTGACAATGAAAATTGTATCTCCAAAACAAAGGCAATTATGTTTACTGTCCGTTTTAGAAGACTTGGATTTGTTATATTTGGGTTTTCTCAAAATGTAACTCATCTGGCCCTCTTCATGTCCTTAGGCTTTCTGTCATGTTGTAGGAAATCAGGTCTATGGACTTGGTGCAAGAAAATGCTGACAATGTGTATACTACAATTGTTCTAAGGTAGAGTATTTTTGTCTCTGAACCAGGAGCCTTCTATCTCCAGCTAGTGTTCATGAAACTGGGGCAGGATAAATCGTCAGCTCGATAGTAGGATAAAGTATCAAACCCTTGACATTTCTTTACTTATAGGCAGGTATGTACATATAAGAGTGAGAAAGTTAATAATGATTTTTATGAAATAGTCTACAGAAATGAGAATTTACCCTCTTCCTACTCTAGAACACATATTCACTGAAGTACTACACAAATAGAATTTTTACCATGATATATTTGTGTGAGAGAAAGAAATTCCCAGACAACTGAAAGGAAATTTATTCTAGTATTTTTTTAAAGCGTGTGCGTACCTTCTGGGCACAAATCAATGACCCTATGTACCTAAATGCCAAATTCTATGGCTAACTAGCAAATATGGAATCTACTGGTAAGGCTCATCAGCATAAAAGAAATTTTCACCATCTGATGGAAGAAAAAAATGCACATGTGTGTGTGGGATGTCTGCGTGAGTGATAATATACATAATATGTATCTATTCCAATGATATCTGGATTTTAAATTTATTTTCACCATTGTCCTTAGACCCCTCTAGAGGAGCAATCATAAGTCAAAGGAAGTAATTTTAGAAGTTGAGGGCAACAACATGTGGTCATGGGCATTATTCCATTTGATGTGGAGGATGAGCTCACCAAGGTCTGGCTCGGCCACATCGTCCTCATGCTACTCTATACACTGTCCTTCTCGACTCTGCAGTTACCCAGAGTGACTGCCACTCTGACCCATTTCTCTTTCACCCTCGGGCTGATAGACTGTGTTTCCCAAAGCTCATTCTCCGATTCCTGATTTATGACTCCGAGAGCACTTCACTGAATGAGGGTTTGTGGCAATTTATGTCATTACACAAATTATACAAATTGCCATTAACTGATGTAATGTACTATGAAGAACTGGAGGCATGAGGAAAAAATTATTCGAATTTTCCTTCTCCATGTTTGCAATACATTAGCACTTAATTTTTCAATTCAAGTAATAGAAATATATACCATTAGAAGAAATAATGTTTTGTTTACCACATCCATCATATTTCCACTTATTTTAATTTTTTTCTTATTTTCTTTAAAGTGTCTGTATTTAATGTATTAAAAATAAACTAATAAAAACTCTGAATATTTTATCTGCCACTATATCTAGCATTAAAAAAGAAAGGATTAAAAGCTGGATATTATTTTAAAAATGTTATTCAAGGTGATTGAGTACTGAATTAAAAAAAGTATTAGGCAGGACCTTCTTGGATGAATGATATGAATAACTGAAGTTCCAACTCTGATATTTTTCTTCATTTTAAGCTCCTGTACTTCTTGGTACTAGTTGTGATTGTTGACTTCCAGGACAGACATGTGAATTTGGATTCTGGGCCTACCTGGTTCTGTTTTTGTTTTTGATTTTTGTTGTTGTTGTTGTTTTCTTATGAATGACAGCAAACCTTTGCTGAGAAAAATACCAGAACAGTCCAGGATCTCTTCAGGTAGCTCTCCTTTGTTGTTAGGAAGCCTAATGCTGGAAAGGTGATGAAAGAAGGTATCACTTGCCAACAATCAACTCCCTCTGAGTGTCTGTTTATTAATATTAAAGGTCTAGAAGTTTAGGGGATTTGAGAGAACACTGAAAATGAAATAAAGAAAGAGGGCTTTTGGAGAAAATGTAGACGTCAATAAAGAATAGAGATGGAAAATATGTTAATGTATGACGGGTCTGCCTATGATCTCTTTCTTACCTAATTCAACTTGTCTAGCTCTTTATCCATCTTCACAGCATGCTCAACTAGTCATGACTCTCCAACTTACTTTCACAGCTTCATTCCATTTTTCCAGAAGCTACAACTTTTCACAGTCCGGCCTTACCATATATTTGAAATTTTCTCTTCTACTGTTTTCCCAAAACCAAGTTTTTATTCCAGATGGGCTTGTTAACTAAGTCCATAGGGAAGAAGGCCCTCAGATGTCTCTCACACGCACCCTCTTTATCTGATTACCAATGTCCGAGACTTAAAACACACAATGTTCTCAGGTGTGCGTAGACAATCAGACTCTATCGTTACCACTGTACACCTTGTGAGATCCTTTTCTACATGTAAGACTGATTAATTAGAAAGAGAAAATTAGTGCACCAAAGTGGCATAGGAGAAGAGATGACAAGAGGAAAAAGAGAAAAAACAGTTTGGGGAATAATGAGGACCAACCTCACAATGTATATGTGAATTAACCGAACATTTGGATTGTTGTCATGAATCTTCGCTTAAAATTGTGTTTGTAAACACAACTGAAGAATGAGTAATACCAATACCACATGGAGAAAATGACTGAATATACATTTAGTTTGAATGCCTATGCCTGTCTTGAGGAATGCAATTTATTGTATTATTCTCATTGAGTGGTAAATGATTTCCTCAATAATCAGCAAAATTGAGGTCATATGGAGGCTGGATATACAAAGGTTTAGAAATTTAAATATTTCAGAACGAAGTTTGAGTAGAATTGGTGTTGCTATGTAAACTCTAGATATTGGTGATTATCAGTATTTTCTGTTATTAAAAATGAATTCTCTAAGATTCCCAAGGAGGTTCACTGGACTGAATTGGCTTACGTGCCTATGATTTCTAAGGGTAACAGACTGATGAATAGAATTGTGGGTTGCTACCAATTTCCTTTACGTAATAGAGTTTGGATATGCCCATGAGGCTCAGTATTTTATTTTCCTGGTATTAAATCCCATTCCTCTTCACCACCAGCCCAATTTAAGGAGGTCTAGAAGTTTAGGGGATTTGAGAGAACATTGAAAATTAAATAAAGAAAGAGAAAGGGCTTTTGGAGGAAATGTAGACATCAATAAAGAATAGAGGTAGCAAATATGAATTCTAAGACAATAGAAAGTGATGGATATGCATCTGGCCATAGGCACAGAACAAAGAACATAGTGGATTGTTAAGAAAGAATTATGTAAATCACAAGATTTTATTTTTGTTTCTTTTTCTCCCTTTTCTATAGTCTAGAAATTTCAACATCAACATTATTGTTATTTTAGGCCTTAGAATTCTTTGTTGTGTGGGCCTATTCTTTGTATTGCAATGCTTCTGAATATCCTTGGCTTCAACTCACTAGTTGCCAGTAGAAATCTCGGCATCCCTTAGAGCTGCGAAAAAAATTTTCCAGACTTTGCCAAATATCCCTTTACAAGCAAAATCACCCCCAGTATAAAAACTCAGTTTTAACATGATAATTTGCAATGGTTAATATGCAGTTGCTAATATAAACATGTCAATTCATTTTCCAATTCTTGATCACCCTTCTTTTTTGTAAATGAAGTTCTTTAATCTTTTTTCCAGCTCTAAGACCTGATGAGTTTAAGGATTTAATTCCATGGAAGCATCAGGCACATTTTCTCCTTGCAATAGGGAGGCTCAGTGGAGATTTTCTTATGAACTACATGGTATGTATGTAAAAATCGTAATGTGGAGCATTCTTTTTCTGCAACTTGGAGTTATACTAGAAAGGAATAAACAGCAAATAACCTCTATATTGACAGCTGCACAAGTAGATTGTGGAACATGACAGTAATTACTTCAGTATGGGAACATTGAAGGAATTCAGAACATTAAGAATCATACAATGAAAAATCATGCAAAGAAAAGAATCATATTAAGTAGAAAAGAGAAGGAGGGCTCTGTCAAATTCTACCTAACTCCTTAGAACACTGTAAGCCATTATCCATTTAGATTTAAAATTCCTCTCAGTGGCTATTGGTATTAGTTTTTCAAGGGTCTTCTACTCTCTAAAACATGAGCTGAATCTTTTGGATTACACAAATATAAGCAGGACTCTTTACTCAGTTGAGAGCATAGGGTTCTCCTCACACCCTTGTGTATCACCAAAGCCTAACTTAGTCACTATAATAGACACAAAATAAGAAGGAAAACACAGTATAATTTCCATCATCAAGAAGCTTAAGGGCCGGTGAGATAGCTCAGCGGCATAAGCGCCTGCCTGGCAAGCGCGAGGTCCTGAGGTCGACCCCCTGTACCCACCAAAAAAAAAAAAAAAAAAAAGAAGTTTAAAATTCAGATAGACTAATAGGATTAACCCAAAAGGTTCAATAACAAGTGATTATATGACAGTATATATTTATATACTAAATTGTTCTTAAGTGTCATGGAAAGGCTTTAGGAAGAAAGAGGTGTTGGCATTAGGTGAGAATCATAGCTTGTACATCTCAGCATTCTATGCTTGAGAATAACCCTAAAAATAGACTTGAAAAATATGTGAATATTATTTGCATTGAATAAATAAAGGTAAGCCACAATATTATAATTCATACATACATACATGATAATGTGTATGGGTGTGTGTGTGTGTGTGTGTGTGTGTGTGTGTGGAAAGAGAAAGAGAGACAGATGTGAGCTTCTAGACTTGAATTTTGTAGGACAGGGATATTGCAGATTTCCTAGATTTCACTGGCAATGGTAAAATAATTTTAACTTTTCTGACCATCTTTAATACTTTCTTCAGGTTTCTTTTTTTTTTTTTTTTTTTTTTTGCGGGTACCGGGGGGTCGACCTCAGGACCTCGCGCGCCAACAGGCGCCCATGCCGCTGAGCGATATCACCGGCCCCTTTTCCGTATGTGGGATCCGGGAGTCGAACTCGGGCCCTCGCGCTTGCAAGGCAGGCGCTTATGCCACTGAGCCATCTCACCGGCCCTTTCTTCAGGTTTCGCTTCACATGTAATAAGTTACACATGTTTTTTATGTACCATCTTGAGTAAGAACGCTTTTTATTTTACATGTATATGTTTTATTGAACTATATATGAGAGCCTCTACTTTCGCAGGCTGTGGAGATCTGGTCTAGTGGCCAGGAAAAGGAAAAACTCATTGATGTAGGAATCACTGAGAAAAATAACTTCCACGGAACCTTTCTTCTCAGAACTCTTTGTGTCTCATATAATAACACCCACTGGTGACCAAAGGTGCTCATTAGAGAAAGCCCCTTCTTGTCTTCTTTCTTCTTTAGTGGCACACAGAATTGGCTTTTGATAAGACTAAAAATATAGAAGTTGACTTTTAATTTATATTGATTACTAAGACATACATTTCATAGTTCTTCTAATGTTTCAACTTTTCATCCCTTTTCCAAAGGAGTTTTGATTAACGGAAGCCACACAATGCCAAGCTTTGATGTCAAACAAGCGCTCCTCCTGGTCTAAAGCAATCATCACTTTGGAAGTTCTTTTGAAAACACTGGTGGTGTCTTTGAACCTCTGTGTCTATGGAATCCTCTGGCTCAAGGCAGAGATGGCAGCTAATATATCTCATTAGGTAGCTGCAAAGATGAATCATTCTCATATAGCAGCCAAGAAGTATTACCTCTGTTGTTCAAGTGATTTTAATGTTCATGTCACAATCAAATGAACTAAGTATGAAGGGTAATTTTACTTGGGCCAAAAGGATGTATTTGTATATTAAACAATTAAGAATGAATTAAATGGACTTGGAATATATACTCTTCTACTGAAGGTAATTTGGTGGCACTATTTCTATAGATTCTGCTTCTTTTCTTACTTTTGTTATATTGCTCTGAGACTACAAGCACCGAGGACAAATCACATCATTTTTGGAGTCTCTACGTCCTTTTTGTTTAAATGGAAGGTTAACCTAGTCACTATGAACCCCTCCAACTGTAAGAATTTATAAGTATAAATGTAACCCCTGTTTTCATCTATTTTATGTGCAGTGTATGCATAGTAATCTTATCATTTCAGGTAGAGTGTTCAAATTGTTAATTAAATATTTGGATCATTTTGTAATAATTATAATTGTTATGATCATCTTACATTCTCAGTTAAATTTTAAGTATTTTAGGGAAAAATTTAATATCTTATACCTTTTATGTTTTTCAGTGTTATAAATCATGGATACATAGATGTTATTCAATTCAATAGAATATTTGAATTCATAAGAGGATGTCTCTAAACTCTGAAGAATAGAATAAAACCAACAACATTTATTTAGTATTTTACTATCTCTGAGAGCGAAAAAACATGCTCTTTGTATAGGGAACGAAGCAGAAGGAAATTTTAGATCCAGAATTACTCTCCCTAAGTGTGCGACTATATTTTCTGCTAACCATATTGCAGGTTGAGTAACTATGACACAAAAATCGGATATTTTACAATCCCAAATTGTAAAGTTTTTTGTGCTGACATCATGTCATAAGTGGAAAATACTGTAGCATGAAACTTTGTTGCTTGTTGCATGCAGAAAATTACTTAAAATATTGTTTTAAATTAATTTAAACCTATATGTAGAATATGTGAATGAAATTCATGTTTGGATTGGTTCCCATCACCAAGATATCTCAGCACATTCATACATATATTCTAAAATTTGAAAAAATTTGAAATCAAAAAACACGTCTCCCAAGCATTTTGGATAATGGGTACTCACCCTGTATTAAATTAGTTTCAAAAATAAAATTTTTGACCTCACAATTTTACCTCAATTTGTTTTGCCAGTTTGAATGCAGTGACATGGGTAAATACATAACTAATATACTTGCACCCTTACCCTCCTCCTTTTCAACACACACATGCACAGTGTACGCACAGCACGTCCACACTAATGCTCACACTGCCTCAGTGTTGAGAAACGCAGAAGAAAAATATAATGGGAAGCAGGCATCATTTAACTCGATCTGCTTCTTAATTCTATGCTATTTTTTTCTAATCCTTGAAAACTCATAACTTAAAAACAAAGCTAAGCTGAAGAGGATTTGTTGATGATAAGTAATTAGCCCTTTGAATTTCAGAAAACTCTTAAATCAAGAAACAAGTACAGTTAATGCACACATCCTTCAAACTAAAAAGTGAAATAGATCAAGATTTTTATGTAACCATTGAAAATCAAATACTGAACGAAGGGTTTGCAACTCATGATACAGGTGGACGCTCTGATGGTAACAAAAGAAATGACGAAGGCAACCATCGTGGAATGGGAAGAAATAAAGAATTTGTCCATCTTGCTCTCTGCTTGCTTGGTTCTTCCACTGGTAAAATCTCCTAGGTCTTGACACCATAAACTATTTTATTACAGCTCTCAGATCATTCTCATGTTTCATTGATGTGTCCCAGTTTTCCCTGCTTCCAGCAGCAACTACATCTAACCAAGGATTTTCAAATCCCATCATGGAAAATAACACTTTTTTTAAATTAAATTTTTAGATTCCCTAGCCAGTAGTTTACTTAGAGCAATCATCTAACTATGTGATTTTTTTTTTTTTTTTTTTTTTTTTTGTGGGTACCAGGGGGACGACCTCAGGACCTCGCGCGCCAACAGGCACCCGTGCCACTGAGCGATATCACCGGCCCCTTTTTTGTATGTGGGTTCCGGGAGTCGAACTCGGGCCCTCGCGCTTGCCAGGCAGGCGCTTACGCCGCTGAGCCATCTCACCGGCCCCAACTATGTGATATTTTTAATGCAATTTTTTCTTCACAAATAAACAAAGAATATAGTAGAACTGTGAAAGCTGTGAATTTTTTTTAGGTTTTATATTAGATTATCCTACTAAAGTATTGAAATTTTGATTTGTTCTCTATTTTACCCCTTTTGTTACACTTGATAGGCTGAAATTTATGTACTGACAAAATGTTTAGGAGATTTCTCCTAGAACATACACTGGTCTTTTTTGTGTGTGTGTTCCGGGAATTGAACTCAGAACCATACACTTACTAGGCAGGTGCTTGTGCCACTGAGCTATATCCCAAGCCAATGCACTGGTCTCAGTATCTGGATCTGGTCTCATTTTCTGCACTAGTGAGCCATGTTATTCCAAGTAATTTCTCTTTTGTATTTCAGTTATTTTGTATATAAAGTATGTACGCTGAAATGCATATACCATCTGCTTTCATCACTAAAATGCTAAGGATCTTCATTCATTCATTCATTCATTCATTCATTCTGGTTTAATATTAACTATGAATATTTTCCTGTTCATCTTTGATTTCTTTTTATTTTTTTACAAAAATAAAGTAGTTTCCTAGGATTTTTTTTTTTTTTTTTTTTTTTGGTGGGTACCAGGGGTCGACCTCAAGACCTTGTATGCCAGCAGGAGCCCGTGTGGCTGAGCGATATCACCGGCCCTTTTTTCATATGTGGGTTTTGGGAGTTGAACTCAGGCCCTCGCGCTTGCCAGGCAGGTGCTTACGTAGCTGAGCCATCTCACCAGCCCTCCTTGGATTTTTAAAGCCAATTTTGAAGAGGTAGATGGATATGTTTTTGAGAACTCATAGTTTAATAACTTGATAATATAGGAAAAAGAAGAAGAAAGAGGAGAAGGAGAAGGAAAAGGCGAAGAAGAGGAAGAGGAGGAGGAGTGGGATGGGGAGTAGGGAGGGGAAGAAAGAGGAAAAGGAAGAAGAAGACGAAGAAGAGAAAGAAGAGGAGGAGGAAGAGGAGGAGGAGGAAAAGGGGAGTGGGAGGGGCAAGAGGAAAAGGAAGAAGTAGAAGAGGAGGGTGGGCGAGGAGGAGGATGAAAGAAAAAAAGAAACAATAGTGAAATACATATGTGGTAAAATAAACATGCAAGAGTCAATAAATGCATAATCTCAGGAAACTAGTCCCCCATAGTTAATTTTCTCCATGATTATCAGTACTTCAGAAATACTGAATCCAAGTGTCTCACTTTCTGACCACTCTCACCCCAGATTGCTGACTCCGGTCCCTCACATTCAGTCAGTTGACGCCACAAGTTTTCCAGTCTTTACTTTCCCAACCCCATCTTTATCTCAGCCTTAGCCTACGTATTTTTCCTTGGTTCAGCAGTATTGTCATACGCTTTCAAAGGTCTTTCACGTTCCTTTCTCTTGGCAATGAGACTTCCTTAAGATTATACTTTGGTAGTAAATTTCTTTCTCATTGTGGAAAACTACTCTTTTTGCATTCTACTTTCTTTTCAAATATTAAAGCTTACTCTTCAGTCTTTCACTTACAGCTCATTATATAATCTCATTTTTCATTAACAAAATATACAAGCCAGGCATGGTGGCACACACCTGCAATCCCAGCACTCGGGAGACTGAGGCAGGAGGATTGCCACAAGTTCAAAGCCAGCCTGGGCTACATAACATAGGTAGACTCTGTCTCAAAACAAAACAAAATAAAACAAAAACTCATTTATACATCAAGTGATCTGTTACCTTTCATACATCTCTGTTCAGTTTAATTTTCCTTGTTTTTTTATTATAATGACCCAAATTTTCCTGCCTATATTTAAAACAAATTCTTCCAGATGTGTCACAAATCCTCATTACCTTCCTAGTACACAGGCCAAATATTTAGTATATAGTTCTCCCCTCACCATCGCTCTCGCATTGTCAATTGCTTAGTCCATGATCTTCTCCTTGAAATAAATACATGCCTTAATATCACTGGTACCATAAAACTTTTTTATGTCACTCTTTTCTTCTCTTCTACCCCACTTCTCTGCTTCTCTTCAGCAGAAACTATAAAAGTACTTTCTGTATTCATGTTTTTCATTTCCTCACCTCCCATTTTCTCTCAACTCAATATCATTTGAATTAAATCTTAATTCTAGGGCTAGTGATATATAGCTCAGCGGCACAAGCTGTATATTTCTTCTGTATCTCAATACCTAATTTGTCTTCTGCTATCTAAACCTTAGGATAACCCAGGTTTAAATTTTGACCTTCGATATCCACAATCTGTACCCAGTTATGACACCTAACCTTTGTTGTCAACCTAATTGGCTTGAGAGTCACCTTCGAAATTAATGAAGCACATTTTTATGTATTCCTGTGTGGATCATGGAACATGACTTGAGGATATATCTGGTCACTGGCCCCTTTCCTTTGGCTCTTCCCTCGTGTTCCACTCCTTTGCTACCACAAAGTGACCAGTTTTATTCCACCATACCCTTCAACAACGATGTTTCTGCCTTGGATCCAGTCAACCATGGACTGAAACTTTCAAAACCATGAGCCACATTAAACTACAGGTTTCAGGAATTTTGTTTAGCAATGGGGAAAATGCCAGATACACTAGGTGAGGTAATCTAATCCCATACATTTAAATACTGTTTCTATATATTCAGCCCTCAAAAATATATTTCCAGTTCAGTTGTTTCTTTGAACTTTACATTCCTATGTTCAACAGGTACCTGGGATATAGTTTTGCATTTATATGGACATATCAAAATCAATATGTCTGATTAAGAATTCCTGAATTTTTCTTCCATAGCAACATTTTTTCTGTCAGTATTCCTTCGCTCAGTATGAGACACTCCTATCCAGCCTGTTGACTGAACTCATGACTGGAATCTATCATCATTCCTCAATCCATCAATGTCTTATCAACCCCACCTCTAGAATGTGCCCAGAATCCATTCACTCATTTCATATGCATTATTGTAACTCTAGTCCAAACCACCACCACCTGTCAGCTGAGCTACTGGAATTCCCTCCCAGCTAGTTCCTCTTGCTCATTTCTTTAATCCATTTTGTAACACTTTTACACAAAACAGCGTATCTTTTGAAATATGTATCTGAACGTATCAGCCCTCCTCTTACCCACCCATACTAGCACATGAACACGCTTAAAGCCTTCTAATAGCTTATTATTTCAATTAGAACAAAATAAAAAAATTCTTCTGTAGACTACACAGGAAGTCTAGGCCCACATGAAGGCCCACATGACCTGGAAAATGCCCATATATCTGACTTTATCCTCTACTATCCTTATTTTACTGCTGCCTAGCTAGGCGTTCTTTTTCTGCCCAAAACAAATATTTCCGGATCTTTTAATTTACTGTCTTCTTTCCTTCCTCAGCTCCACCATCCTTGCCTAGAATTTTCTTCCCTTAGCTCTTGGCATGTTTGCCTCATTTTGCTAATTCTGATTTTAGTTATACTTGCAGTAGGCACCATTCTTAATGAAGGCTCTGAGTAGTTGAACTAGGGTAGGTAACCCCATCATAGTTCCTGTATAGTCTCCTTATTCCTTACCACTGCTTGAAATTATCCCCTATACTTTTTCATTATCATCACCCATCTTTTCTAACTAGAATGCAAGTTCTGTGATAGAATGGAATTTATTATTTCTGCTACTCTACCTGTAGGATAAGAAAATAGTTCAACACACATAGACAAGATAAATAAATGGACAGCTTGCTGTGAAAATGTATAAAATTAAGAAATCAGGGAAGACTCAAAAAGAAGATGGCATGCAAGCTAGAAAATGTGGCAGAATGCTACATTTATTTATTTACTTATTTTACTTTTTAATTTTTTTTCTTTTCTTTTCTTTTTTTTTTTTCTTTTAGTGTTGGGGAACCTAAAACTTCCGGCATATTAGGCATGAGCTTTCCCACTGAGCTAGCCAAAAAATGTTACTTTTAAACAGACAGAACAAGGTAAAAAGACCTGAAAGCCTATCATTCTTTGTGGAAAGCAAGATTTTCAGTGTGGTCTCAAGAGGGAGTGTATAAATTTAATGAAATAGATTGGATAAGAAATTGCGGATTGTTTTTCAGAGTTATCATGTGATGTACTAAGGCATTTTCTTTTTATCCTCAAATAATGAGAAGCAGATATAACTTTTACTCAGAGTTGGGACCTGATAAATTTTAAGCATTAATGGAACTTGAGTGTAGCTCAGTGGTATAGTGCTTGCCTAGCATACATGAAGCCCAGAGTTTAATCTCCAGCTCTGTTAAAAGGGAAAAAGAGGGCCAGTGAGATGACTTAGCGGCATAAGCGCCTGCCTGGCAAGCGCGAGGGCTCGAGTTCAACTCCCAGAACCCACATATGAAAAAAAGGGCCTGTGATATCCCTCAGGGGCACGGGCGCCTGCTGGTATGGGAGGTCCTGAGGTCGACCCCCAGTACCCACAAAAAAAAAGGGGAGAAAGAGCTTAACATAACAAAGTTAACTAGGTTAATACTCACAAGATATATTACAGTCTGAGGATACTGGCTTTCTGTTAGGAAGCTTCAGTTGGGGGTCGGAGAGGGAAAGAGGCCCACAGGAAAACAGGGCGAGGAGGATGGAGGATCGGTCTCTACCTCAAAGACTGATTTTGGTGGCAAAATTGTCCCGTGTGAGTTTAATTTGTTATTATCCCCATATAATAATGATTTTTGAGCTATGATTCTACGAGCCTCTATTAGCCAGGATTCTGAGGAATGGAACTGAGAGAACACACATATAATTACGAAAGGGGATTTATTAGATTGGGTTACATGATCACAAAGCCTGGATCGTCCCACAGTGGCGTCTGCATTCTGGATAGCTAGCGAAACCAGAAGTTTCTCGGTCTAAGAAGTAGAAAGTCCGAGAACAAGAGAGAGGCCAGTGACATAGTCCCAGTCCAAGACCAAAAGCCTGAAAGCATCACCAATGCGAGTCTCTGCTCAACAGCTGAAAAACCTGCAGACTGATGTCCGTAGGTGATAGCAGCAGGGAAACATACCTGCTTCGGGAAGGGAAAATGAGAATGTGAGCTAACCTCGCACTTCTACTTCTTTATGCGATCTGGGCCCCCAGCCCATTGGATCTTCTGCCCACATTTAGCGCAAGTTATCCCACATACTAACTCCCATAGACACACAAAGTACCCTACACCAACTCTCATCCACCCTTAATTCAGTCAAGCCGACAACCAAAATGAACCATCATAGAACCAGGTAGATATCGCATAAGTCCCAAAAGTTGAAGACATTTATAAATATCGAGCTAAAATTCTGAGCTAGCACTTACTATTCATCTTACTGCATTTCAGTTTCAAAACTCTCTCTAAGAAATGAAAGCATTCAGCATAAGGCTCTAGTTGTTTCAAAATTGGAGAAAAGAATAGGCGCAAACATAGACGTGTACCATGTATTCTATATACACCAGTATGAGTCTGTATGTGTGTATATATAACGCCTAAGGTTGCATGTCACCTATACGCATCCATGCATTAATTGATATGAATGTATTAATCTCTCGATATAATTTTTATCAGACATACATTAGACTTATATTACAGAAAATACATATAGATAGATGAAATGAAAATAATGTTAAAATATTCATTTTCATCAAAAACTTTAAATGATTTGAATTTTGAATGAGATAAAAGAACTTGCTTTTTTCAGATCGATGCAGAAGAAACAGAATAAATCTGAAGGGAACTGGTCTGCATGAAGAAGGGTATGCGGCATGGAAGATGTGCAGGTCAGAGTTGTCTGGACCTGCTGCTATTGTACAATGCCGAGCACTGAAAACTTGCCTTGGGTGATTGAAAAAATGTGAATTCTGCTATTTTAGTGATCAACAGGAAAACCCAGCTGGTAATTCTAATCCCAAATGGGGATTCCTACTTCTAGGAAAGACAGCATAGATTGTAACAACACCATCCCACTGCAGTGGAAGAGCTGGCAAACCTTAGCCCGCTGCATATTTGACAGGTTCTGAGTCTCCGAAGAAGATTCAGCCCACGAGGTACGGATGACAGCAGTACATTTACTCGAGGAAAGGGGAAGATATCAGCAAGATTGGTGCCCAGTCTCTCTAGATAGTCAACACAAGGTATGACTACAGGAATACGTTCTTTCCCAAGGGAGCAGATATCCAATAATGGCGGACTTGGCTAGTTTCTTTACAATGCACATGCTTACACAGCACAGGGAAATTCATCACCTGCCCAGAGCAGTGGAAACTTTCCTCCTAACAAGGAAAAAGAAAAAACTGTTGTAGGTGATGCTGCTTCCATATAGAGAAAGGTTCTGGGCCCAGAGCACTGATTAAACAAATCCCAAATGGGCTGGCAGATACCGTAATGGCTGCTTGCCCAACAATGAAAAATTGATCATGAAAAATCCATCATTTCTGACTTCTGTAAGTGTTAAAGTTGCATTTGCAATAGGAACATATTGTATTTATTTGCTCAGATAAATACTTCCTTATGAATAGCAGACCGCAGTCCACAGAGTATTAAAGGGGAAGACACCCGGTAACCGATGAGCTTCCCTCATTGGATTTCAGGTAGAATTACATGGCATTATAACCTGAGAGAGATTAATTAAATGTATTAAAATCATAAGAAGTCCTTTTCCTAAGTAGGCTATGAAGTGATGCCCATTCAACAGGCACAAGGAAGAGGAGGACTCAAAATAACCTGAAGATTGGAACATGGAAGGAAGAGTACCGGTTATATATATTTGGAGCGTGACTTATTTTCCTGGTAGTTTTAAATTGTTATCCAATCACAAAATGGGAAAAAAATAACTTTAAAGGCTTTCTAAAATAAGGATACATAAAATGTCTGCTTTTCAGCTGTTGGCAGATAATAATTCTCCCCACGAAAGTCCTTTAGCAAAAGATCAATTTAGCATATAGAACATCTCCCAGGGAACTTGCCACTTAGTTGGCAATAGGTTGAGAACAAATACTGATGCCAATGAAACCTGCCTCCGACTGAAACTTCCACTTCCACTCTATTAATTCTTTTCTTTGGCAGACAGAAATGAAAGGCAGAGAGAAGAAAAGCTGAGAAGACAGTGAGGCCAAGAAACAAAGAGTAGTGTCTCTCTTTATCCAGGGCTTTGCCACAGCCTCCCTCATTTCCTGGGCGTTGTTATCCAAGAAGCCAGGTGGAGTAGTGCAGGCAAATACAAGATTATGTCAGACAATGAGCAGTAGTGCATCAGAGTTAATCTATGTGCAATAGATCAATAGCGTGATCCTTGAGATAGAGAAGTGGCCAAATCAAATGTGCCTTCTGTTTGCTTTGTTATTTAGGCTTTGAGCTCTATTTTTAAAATTTCACTTTGTCTTGCTTCTTAAAGGTGTTCATGCAAGTAAAAGACCGTCCTATTCTACTCTGGGCTAAATACCCCTGGGCCTAAGAAAGGCAAGTCAGTGCTAATTTGTAGCCTGGCTTTTTCAGATACAAAGGCACAGTTTGAGATAGGCTGAGTTGTACAACACCCGTTAAGTATTAGATAGGAACTGACTTTTTTGTACTCATTGGAGATGTATTTGGACTTAGAAAATATTTCTATTTTAACTTTTAGAATCATGCAACCCTCTTTTGGTTTACTACCATGAAAAGAACCATATTTCTCTGATGCACTCAATCTCCAACTAAATGTTAAAATCTATCTAAACTGAGCAAACTTAATTTAGACACTATCTCATTCAGCAGTAACAGAACCCAATGGAGGGAAAAAAAAATATACATTACAAGTCACTTCATGTGTTTCTCTGCATCTATGATCTTAGAATTCATATCCTTCTTAGTTCCTTTTTGTCTCCATCAAAGTCCATCAAACAACTTTGATCTGTAATCATCTATTTACATTCTTAGGATACAAATCACAAAGGAATTAGAATCCTCGCTTAGAAGAAATCATAAAATTTTGCATTTCTGCATACGCACTACTCCACACTTTCTTTGAGAAATAATAACTAGTTGGCATCAGGAGGTAAAGGGAAATAGAGTAGCTAATACTCTAATAAAACAGGTTGCTTTTTCAAATAAAAATGAAATATCTCCAAGAAGATTTTCTTGACCTTTGACCTTGACCTTTCTAGGAGAAAGAGAAGTCTTTTTTACTAAGTCACTGGGCTGGGAGACAACAGACTTCATTCTGACCTCTGATTAGTTATATATTCTCTGTATCCACCAGCAAAATTTTCAAATATCTTCAGGGAAGAGATTAGTCATGACTTTTAGTAATCCAATTAAACCTTGAAGAATCCTTAGTTATTGCAACAGCAGAACATTCTAAACATAATATTTAGTGACATTTTCTCTTATCAGCCATTACCTAGAGCAGTGGTTCCCCAAATGTGGTGTCCTAAGCAATATCTGCAACAGTTGAGAAGTATGCGTTCTTGGCTGCAATTAAATCCTACTGGATCACGACATTCAGGAGTGGAGCTCAGCAGTCTGTGCTGTAAGTAAACATCCCAGAGAATCTGGGGCATGCTCCAGTGTAAGAATGACTAGACACAGCATGGGACATTGATTACCCAAGGAACAATGGAACCCCATTCTCTAAATTTTAAGATAAAGAAGTAGTCAAATCAAATGGGCTTTCTCTTTGCCTTGCTATTTAGGTTTTGAAGCTCCATTTGATAAATTACTGTGTCATGCTCCTTAAAAGTGTTCCTGTAAGTAAAAGACCATGCATTCTGGTCAAGGCAAAATGCCACTGGGCCTACTAAAGTCTTTCTAAGGTTATTTATGACACTATTTAAGATGTACATTCTCAACATTAGTACTATCATTCCCAAGGAGCAAAATTTATTTTGAGGGATACAGAAAAAGTTAGACATTACCATAGCTGGTGGCACAGACATATAACATATCCATGGTGTTAAAGTTTCATGAAGAAGATAAATAGAGAAACAAATTCTAAAATGGGTCCTTACTGATTCGATTCTGAGGGGGACTATGACAAAGGAATGAGATTCTCTAATCTAAGGAAACTATTCTAATTCAAAGCACATTCTTTCACTAACCTTATCTCTACTAGAGTCCACATACAAGATACTAGAATTGGATTTCAGTAACAAGGTTCTGTCATATTTTAAAGACAGCAGAATCATTGCAAAGTAAAGACATACTGACATCACATATGTAAACAGTAAAAATTAGCAAATAAGAAAATATCGTATATGGGATCATATCTTTAGATTTTATAGACTTTTATGTTCTTTGCAAGGACTATTTTATGTTTTAATTGTTATAATTTTAGATTAAGAAATTAGGTAACTCGAAACTAATCAATCCATTCATTCATTTCAAAAGATTCATTGAGTGCCTAATATGTGATTAAAAAAAACCATTCCAGGTATTAATCAGCAGTGAGAAAAATGGACCAAAATCCCTGTGTTTCTACAAGCCACATTCTAATAGGGAGATACACTTAAAAAAGATAAACAGTAATAATGCACATATTTTTAAATGGTGACTTGTTAAGGAAAGAAAGTAAAAAGGAGTGTTAGTGTTTGAGGTGACTATGGAGAGCAGGCCAAGAAATCTCCCTGGGAAGGCCAGGTAGTATAGCTAGGAAGGACGCCATATTAGCTGGACGTAATGGGGCAGATCTGTAATCCCAGCATTCTGAGAGCCTGAGGCAGGAGGATCACAAAGCTCATGATATATCTTGGTGAAGGCCCTGAGTATAATCCCTAGAACTGTGAAAAAAAAAAAAAAGAAGAAGAAGAAGAAGAAAAATAAGGGCACCATGGAAAAGGCAAGCATTTTAGATTCAAGACAACAAAGGTGAGCTAGTGACAAGAATTTTGGAATAAACTAGATGCAGGATTTTTGAGGGACAAGGAATAGAAATGTCTGATGACAGTGATGGCTTTACAGAAAGGAAATGAGTGATAAGATTAGAAACATATGTTGGGATAAAACCACAGAAGTTTTCTAAACCCAAATAATTTTTGATCTCTCTAGGTAAACGAACATGTTTAAAGCAGGTTTCACATGTTACACTGATTATATAAACAAGGAGTAGTAGGCAAAGTATACTAGAGAGAAGAACAGGCTGGGAGAACAGTCAAATGCTCGTAACAGTTTGTTAGGCTACAACCCCTTAATGGGTGGGACCCAAGTCTATAGAACAGTTGATTTCCATATTTCCAACCACCAGAAATATGACTAGAGTTTCAGATTCGCAATAAGTATTTGTCACTAAATTCATCTCCACACAAAGAAGAAGGGCTAAAACTAGTGTTCTGGGACTGTGAAAAACACTGTTGCAGTATATTTTACAGCTCAACTACTGAAAAGATTCAGTGACTACATGCGGGAAACAAAGACAGAAAAAAATTCCAATGGCTTGAGCCTGATAGAGCATTATAAAAATACTTAGTATTACATTAACAGAAATTGTGATTCTTGAATGCAGATGGGGCACAAATTAATTTCAGGATATCTTAATATTGACAACATTTTAGGATACATGAACAAGAAGTCAATGGATTTGGATGTAAAGGAGGCCCCAGAGGAGGAGAAGGTTTTGGAATTATTTGTCATTGTACATGTGGTGGTTGGTATCATAACCAACTGTCTCTCTCTGGGACCGTTTCCTGAGGGCGACGAAAAAATGAAGTGGACAGAACAGCAGTGGGGAACGGAACCTGGTGTGGTTTATTAGAAAAAATAAAGAAAAGCTTTTGCTAGTGGAGGAGGGCTCTAATGGAAGACACCAAGGTAGCACTTGAATCTCTGGGCTTATATGCAGTTTTTTGTTCACAAAAAGGGTAGATGGATGTGTAAAAATGAAGGCATGAAGTTGTTGCGAGATTCTTGTCATCATCGGATTGTATTAGGTCTTCATTAGGTCTTTGTCCTAACTACACTACAATTTGGCCTTTGTCCCTTGTGCTCCAATTTCCCAAAGCTTATGTCATTTTAAACACATCCTGGCCTTCAGTTCACTCAGGCCCTTGCCTTTTGTCCCTCTGTCTCCTCATCTCAATATGATGTAGTTGAATCATACATGAGCAGTTGAAAATTATCCTTCTATTACTTTCAAAAAGTCACTGCTCCTGCTTAAAGTCAATGACATCTATAAAATTATACCTTCCTAACTTAACATTTAGAATTAGGATTCCTCATAAATGTAAAAACTGGAGTACCTCATCATTATGGCCTAAGTCATATGTAGAAGACAAAATAAAAAGATAAAGTAACGAAGAAGGAAGGAATAGAAATTTAAAGGTTACTTCCCTACCATTAGAGCCAAAAAGGGAGATTACAGAGTATAAATTCAAGAGACAAAGGAGGAGTAAACTTGCTTACAGTCACTTGGTTACAAGCAAATCATCAGTGATCTATGCGACAGCAGCATCTGCGGTATGGTAGGGCAATCCAGACTTCAGGTGCAATGGAATGTACAGCAGGATGTGGGGACCACATTATTCATTTTAGTACAGACAGTACAATTGGTGGCTATGGGACCAACTCACCTCCTCTCACTGTGGGGCCGCACCTCTTCATTCCAGGCAGGAGATGAGGGCATGGCAGACTGGCTGAGGAAACAGGTGTGACCTGTTAATTACAAAGTCCCAGGACACATGCTCAGAACAGTTCCCTAACCCCCGCAAGTGGAACCAAGCAGAGAGTGCTATTTTCAATTCTTCTCACAAGAATTTGAGCAAGTTTTTGATAGGACAACATAGACCTGATGTCAGCGTGAGGTGTGAGAATACCAAAGGACATAGCCCGTCGAGCTCTGGGCTACTGTGTCTTTTCATCTTAGTCTACTCTCATGCTGGAGGATGGACTTCTTCTCCTGCTTTTTCTTCACCCAAATTTGTTCTTTAGAGCCTGTTTCTTTTCCTGTTTTTAATAAATGTAAAACCTCACTATCTTTCGTGCTTTCTCGATCAGTTCTTTGTTCAAGAAAGAAAGAACCTGAAAACACCTCTAGAAGGAGATTCCACCACCCCAAGACACAGAAACACGCTCACTGGAACCCAGGCGATATCCCAGGGCATACCACATGGTGTGCAAGACAAGGGAAGCCAAGACCCAAGCCTGCTGGGGAAAATTCCGAAAATTCCAAACCGAGGGGCAAGCACTCTCAACCTCCCTTCCTGCCCTACAGTAACCTTTCCCTGAAGTTCACTGAAAGTTCATACATCCAGACTATATGTGATACACACAATGATACCAGAGTGAAATATAGGACACCCATGTGGGATAAACTCAGCACGCATGACTCAGCAGGCCGTCAATCATGCTGTCAATCATACTCCGTAGGACCCTGATGGGAGGCGCCTTAATGCAGCGGGACATTAAAACACCTATGCTTTTTAACCTCAGTGCTCCTGTCATTTTCTTTTTGCCTGCAAAGCCCACTCCCTCTGAGCATACTTCTGCTTTAGTAAACATTGCCATTGTTTCATTGCTATCTTGTGCTGTATCCAATTCTTTGTTCCTTGCACATAAGAACCTGGGAAAGCTTCCCCAGACCTCACAATCCACAGTAACAACTGGACTTGCATGTATCTACTTCTCTGGTGCCCTAAAGCCAGGAGAGTATGTATCTGTATAATGGGTGTACACAATGTATGATCACACACACAAGATGAAAGAAATAAAGATTAAGCAAGATATAGTATCCCATTTACAATACAGGGTATCTACTCATCTGCCTTAGATGTCCCTGCAGACCGAGATTGAGCTTCTTCGCTTTCACATAATAAGTTTTTTCTCATTTCATCTCTCCACCTTCTTGTGAATAAAATGTTTACATTTGACTGACATAAGATGGGAAGTGCTTTGAAAGCCATTTTTTTTTAAAAAAATAAAAGATTTTCCATAATTCTTCAATATGTCAAGGCATTCATCACATAAGCAATTTTCAATTTTTACTTTTTAGAGGGGTAGGGGAAAGAGTGAATTTAAATTGCTTGTGATGTTTAATGCCACTCAAGATATTTGTGAAAAAATAAATGTACCTTTGGATATATCTATGGACCGTATAGTGACTAGTACTTTCTGAGGTCAGAAAGAGCCTTAAGCAAAATTATGCTGCCCTGAAGGTTCCCTTTTGATGGCCTCAGGCCCAGTTGTCATTTTTTTCTTTCCTTCCTCTCCGCGTGCCCGTCTTTTTTTTTTTTTTTTTTTTTTTTTTTCTCACCCTTAGGGGGCTATGTGCTCCCAGCTCACTCTTGAGTAATTCCAGCAGCAGCTTACCTGGTAAAGGCTTAAAGTACTAACTCATAAAGGGTATTTACATTTCAAAAAGCAACTCAAGGAGACCAAACACAGATCCAAAGTGGCAATATATGAAGATTTAATCTCAAGCATTGTGACATTTGTGAGGAGTATAAATTTGACATTGTGACATTTCTAGAGTGTATATTTTTTGTTATCCCTCAAATCATACCTTAAATGTGGGCAAGTCTTCCCAAAAAGTTTGTTAGAAATATAGTTAATAATTGGAAGACAAATTGTATTTTCACCTGACTTTGAAAATGATTGAGGCCACCTTTCAATAACTAATTCCAAATCACTCAGCTGGGTATACATAAACAGTAATATCCAACGCTGGAGATATCTGTTAAGAAATTACTATTTTTTCTTTCTAATAAGAAAAAAAACATTTCCTATTCTGTCGAAGACTTGGACTCCTTTCAGTAGTGTCAGCATTGTAATATAAACAACAGAATCAGTGGTGTATCTTGTCTTATCTCTGGCTTTTTAGATATAAAGGGAATTAATTTCCATCACGAATTTCTTGCTTCTTCAGTAAGAGCCAATCAGGTACAAAGTTGATGCAGCTTCAATAGAAGGCTCTAATACAAAACTTTAATATAAAATACTCATATTTCCCTCAAACATTTAAGAGGAAGCACAATTTTCTCCTCAGATTTATTTTAGACAGTAAGGCACAGAGGAATATTTCTTTGAAAATAATTTACTAATTTGCTGTTAACGCACATCAATAACCTTGCCTGGACCCCAGTTTACATATTTTTAAAAATAAAATTTCTTCATTATAAAAATAAACATTGAGTTTGATTGACCACTGAGTTTGAGTCAATGTTCTCCAAAACATTTTTCTACCTATTTAGATATGTCATTTCTTTGAATTCCGATTCCTACAATTCACTTTTTTTTTGGCATCGGGAATTGAACTCAGGACCTTGTATTTGCCAGGCAGGCGCTTGTGCCGCTGAGCTAATCCCCGGCCCGATTCACTCTTAAAACATAAATAAAACATTTAAGTATGGTGATCACAGATGATTCTATTATTTACCTGTTAGTCTTGTTGTTCAGGAAGTGGCTGTGTCCCAAAACTAGTCTGCTTAATTTTACACTATTTTAAGCCTAGATCAGAAAGAATAAAATAATTTCTGAATTTCCAAGGCAAGGGGTGTGAAGTATCAAAATTGCTGTTCCTAATTTAATCCTCACTTTGAAGTGGACTCCTTCTGACTTGGACCTTGCTGTATATAGTATAGGGAAACAGAATAGAACCCAGATGAATCCATTGTGGCTGTGTAAATTTGTTACGACATACCACCTGTTTTCAATGATTTTATTCTGTTATGACCACTCCTCTGCCAAATACCCTGTGCCCTCAAGGGTCCAATTTATCTGGCACTCTACTCATGTGCCCACCCACAGATACGGCAGAGGAGCTGCATCTAGGGCTTACAGGATGTGAATGATTAGAAAACGCTGGTTAATTGTATCAGCTTAGAGGAAAAATGTTTCCTGCATTATATAAATGGTGGATGTTGGAATAAGTCCTCCTGTATTAACTCTGCCTTGAATGCTAAAGCATGGGAGAGGGGGAACATTGCTTAGCTTAAATGATTCAATAGTTGAAAGATAAAAAATGTGGTCAGTGTTTTTCAGCTAAATGCATATTTGTATATTTTTGTTATAATGTCATATGTGTATACAGCCCTTGAGTTCTTTCTGATGTTTACCACTTTAACCTCTCCTCCTCCCCACTCTCTATGCACTTCAGTCAAACCAGCTAATCCTTGCTTCTTGTAACAGGAATTGTCACTGTTTAAAAATCAGTTCTCCTCTTAACGCAGGTTTAAAACAGCCTAAATGAAACTTTTCTGAACCTTCACTTTCATGGAATTGTGTTTGTATCTACCTCATCAGTTTCTGAGAATTCAGTGCAATCCTGCATATAAAGCAATTAACTTAGTTGCTCAAAAATTGAAATTATTACATGATTTATTATATCTTTTCTTTTCATCCTTTAACACTAAGAAAAATATTTTAATACAACTATTAGTCAAACTTATAAAGAATTGAATCAAGCTAGACTAACTTTTCTTAATTAATTAGCTTAAAATATAGAAAATAACACCAAAGAGGGGAAATAAGAAAATAACAATATTCTAAAAAAAGAAAAAAAAAAACCCAAATAACTTTTGATATTATAGTAGGTCTCTCTCAAATTCTATGGAGAAAGCTGACAAAGAAGTGACCATCTTTATTACTTCTGGATCAATTTTCTTTCACAAAGGAATCTTTAATAAATAAAAGTGTTATAGACATGGCTGCTTTATTTTGCAATAATTTTGTGCCTTTATATTTTTACAGAACTCAATCAACTTTTCAGCTTTTGTTTTCCTTAAAAATCCTGTTCTTTTCCCATTAGTCTGTTAATAATCATTGCTTTCCTGGCATCCCCATTTTGTCAGGTTATAATGCATTCCTCAGCATTGTGAAAAATGAAAAGTGGAAAAGTCACATATTTTTCAGCTGACTTAACACTGCATAAAGTGCTGAAATTATTAATTGAAGATCTTGATTATAAATTAGGTGGAAATAATGTTGAAGAAGCAGCCCCTAGTCATATAGGATTATTATTAGGGGTACACACTGAATGATTTGAATTTCATTCTGGTAATAGTAAATATAGCTAATACCAATGAATATGAGCTTATAGATTTTGGCTGAATATCAACCAAATCAAGCAAGCAATCACCTCTGTAATTTTGAGGTTAACATCTTAAAACTGTGCAACTGCTGCTTTCCTGCCTCTTTAACTGCTCAAGAACTACATGGAGAGTTTAGAGCCAAACTAATAGATATGTCCCATCTAGATGTATTTAATTCCAAATCACAACATTTTTAAAACCTCAGTAAAATTCACTTCACTAATTTCAAAGAGATGATCATCCAAAATAAAGCTTGGTGGAAGTTCACCTTTAAAGAGTGCCATGAAAAGTGTGTTCATCTCAGAAAATTAAAGCATCATCCACATTTTAGCAACTGTTTAAATTGCTACAGATAATAAACCAACCCCAACCTTGGAGTAAAATTTACTAGCATATCAATATTTAATGCTTAATTACAAGTTACTTTTATCTATTCTTTGAAGCAGGCCTGGAAATATCTTTATCTAGCTATATTGTGCATACTATTTAAGATAGGATTGGTTGGGGTAACAAATCTCAAAATTTCAATCACTTAAACAATAAACTTTTAGTTCTTGCTTACATACCATTTCTGTATGGGTTTCCAGATTGCTAAGTGAGTCCATTTCCACATAGTCAGTCAGGGACACAGTGATGGTTAGTTTTATGTTTCAGCTTCGCTAGGCTGGAATCATACCTAATAATTCACTCAGAAACTAAACTAGGTGCTGCTCTAAGATCCTTTGTAGCTGTGCTTAACATCCAAGATTAGCTAAGTAGAGGAGCTTGTCCACCAAAATGTGGGTGGGCTTCATCCAATCAGGGGAAAGACCGTGAGATTTCTCTGAGAAAAAAGGATTTCCGCTTCAAGACTACAACTTCCGTGCCTGCCTGAGTTTCCAGCCTGACAACTTGCCCTACAAATGCATATCAGTCACCACGAGTGTGTGAGCCAGTTCTGTGTTATAAAATCTATGACAATTTTTAAAATTTTAAGTTTTGTGTGTTTATACAAATAAACACAGACACACATACATACAATATACATGCATATATACATATGTGTAGATATATGAGTGTGAGTCATGTGCTGTTTCTCTGGAAAACCCTTACTGATACAGACCTCCACCAAACTTCTTCCACTCGGTAGTTCCAACATTGTCATCTTCATCTTTTTTTGTTTTGCCTGCCAAAATAGAGCGCAGACATTGCGTGCAAAGACAGCAGCGTCTGCCTGAGCTTGTAACTCTGGTGCACATAGCATTATTTGGGTTGAGAAAAGCAGAATGAAGATCATTTCATCCCAGGGGAACTAAGTTTGAGGAAAGTGAGATGCATAGGAGGAAGGGCGAACAAGGGCCTAGCACGTCAAAGAGGGGACACAGCTCTCTGGATTTTGCGATCTCCTCCTATTTGCTTCTGCCTCATGCTAAATAAAGCATTATTACCATGGAGAGCAGCCATGAGCCATAGTGCTGCTTCAGGTGTGTGAGAATAATGACGAAAAGTTGGATGCAGTGATCTGGAATCTAGACTAAGTAAGAATGGAGAGAAATGGAGCTAGATATGTATAGTCAGTTGCTTAAAGATATTTTTCTCTTCAGACAATGAAGAGTTGATATATCGCCTTTACAGGAGGATTGATATGAGCAATGTCATATATTAGACATATAAGTTTATTTAAATTACGTAGAATGGTACAGAAACGCAAATGAGAAAGATTAGGAAGAAGATCACAATAATGGTATAGGGCGGAGTGAAATGCCTGCATTTTGTTAGTAGTTATTAAAAGAAAAGAGTAAAACGGAGTAATATTGTAGCCAAGGTATGGATGGCGCTCGATGCCTTAATGATATGGGATACAGGTAAGAAAATATTCAAAAATATTCCCTAAATTCCAAATTCTTGCAATAGGAGTTTGGTGTAGCTTAGTTGAAATTAGGGGTAATTTGCCCTCAGGGATACACCAGACTGTCCTGCAAAGATGACAATGATACCAGGCTTCTCTTCTGGCACAGAGTACCGTAAGGGTCACTCCCTTACAGATATGCCCAATTTCTTCTGCCATCTTCAGAACTCTCGTGTTTTTACCCTTTACTTTATCATTCCAGAAAGACATTTAATGTTCATTAAGGAGATATAAATAGGTTGCTCCTTTATCAACCCAGCAACTGGGTCAATTTCACACTGAGTCATTAAATGTCTTAAGAATGGGTAATCCATCATGTTTTAACGACAACTTTAAAATGGTATTTCGAAACTAAAAGATTTATATGCCATTAAGAGATGATATAATATACTAATATAAGATTTGACTCACCCAGTGAAAGCTGTGTTTTATAGAAGAAGGTTGGGGGCGGGATGGTAACTACATGACAGTAATGAAAACAGCTGGCCATTTGGGATATTTATTTTAAAGCAACATTCATGCGGTTTGTGTCTTGAAAGAGACTACTATGGTGAAACTTCATCAATATTTCAATGAGACATTTTAACCCAGAAATGTGGACCCAAAGAGATGAACCAAAAATCAAAGTAAAAAACCAACAAACCAAAGCAACAAGTCCATTGCTAAAAATGACCAATTCTTGTGTCTTTTATACTAAAAGGACCAAATAAATGATGCAAAAATAGTTCCAGAGCTATTAATAAGGTAACCTGCATCACAGTATCAAGGCTGGTGTCATCCCTGTTCCTGTTGAAGAGACTACGACGCATGCACAGAGATATTCTCATTGCTGTGTAGTCACCCTGCTCCTCTATGCTTCGCTAATAGTCACAGGGGTCATTTTCAGAAATGACAGCCTCTGTATGTGTTCTGGTGATAGGAGGTCCACAGAATCTCATAGCTTTTGGGCAAATTATTTTTATAATAAATAAAAATCCCCTCTGCCTTAATTGTTCTTAACACTATTACTTTTACTCTTACGCAACTGTTTTATTTATTTTTTTAAATTCTTTACAATTGCAAGTTATTGTTGTACATAACTCCTTTAACTCCCTTTAGTGAGGAGATTTGTCCTGAGGTTTTTGGAAAAATTAGCCTCCTTTTATCTTTTAATTTACACGGATCCACCAAAATTTTTTTCTTTTTTTTTTTTTAGCCCTTGATAGTATTTTTGTGCTGCCTCAATCACTTCTCACTGCTGAGACACAATATCTGGCATTCCCAATTTAAAGGAGGAGAGGTTTATTTTGGTTCATAGATTGTAAAGGTTTCAGTCCACAGTCAGATGGTTCCAAAATAGAGCAGTAGAGAAGAGGTACGTGGCAGAGAAGCAGCAGCTCACGGCATGATGTGGGAAGCAGAGAGAGACCCAGGGAGGGAGGAGGGAGACACACCTTTCCAACCACACCCTCAGTGACGCACCTCCTTCCACCAGGCTTCACCTCCCAAATTACCCTTAGACACAGACTCCCCAATAGACTAGCTCTCTGATAAGTATCATGCCCCCATGATCTAGTCACCTCCCAAAAGCCCCATCTATGAGTGCATGAAGCTTTGGGGGACACCCATACACAAACCACACTATCCAAATCCCTCTATGCTAATTTTTGTGTCAGTCATTGGTGTCTGACCTCCTTCTACTATTGCTGCTGCTGCTGCTTCATTTTCATTTTCTTCTCTTCCTCCTCCACTCCATCTCCTCTTTCTCCTTCTCCTTTTCCTCCTCCACCTTTTTGTACCCTGAGGTAGGGTACAAAGGAAGAGACCACATTTTTCTTTTTTAAAAATGTTTGGATTCTATGCCTCAATTAATTACCAAATGGTTTTGGTGTCTTTAATATCATGTTACCTAACAGTCAAAATGCTGGTCCATGAGGTCAGACAACCTGTGATCACTCAGAAGATGGTGCCCTGTTTACCGTGGGAGCTGTGGTGCTGTCTCACAGCTACTGGTGTCACGCAGTGCATTCCGCAGCAGGACTCTTCTCGCAACACCTGTAGTTCATTTTGTCCTCCCCACAAAGAAGAGCACTGGCAAGGACATACTGCGCTTTCTGATGTGTGATTCAGAAGTCCATCTTTTCCAGTGCCTTGATTTTGTCATCAATAAAACAAAGGAAATAAATGGGAAAATCTCTTCTAAGTTATTGTAAAACTCAAACCCCTTATGTTATGTAAATAACTTCTAAACACACAATCAAATAAGTAAGAAATCTGTTTCTTATTTCCCCTCCGAAGAACTTCCCCCTCTTCTTTGAATCTGTACTTCATCTGTAAAACTTCTGGCTTATATTGAAGTCGTTTAGATTCATACACAATGAAAACATTAATAACTTAAAAAATCTTTAACTTTTTCTTTTCTTTTGGCTTCTATATGCAAATTGCAGTAAGAAGTAACAATTAGAATTTCAGGAAATGTATTAGGTTGTAGGGAGGTAGTTGTAACTCAATATTTGTAAGTTATAACTGGAGTAGGACAAGATTTACAATTTAGAAACCAACTAGCAATAAGACATTGCATGACTAATTTAATTTAAACTTTAATTTCATCACCTTTAAAATAGTCCGCTGTCAAAGTGCATTGTAGGTGCAGCATTTAGTAAGTCTGTGAATTATATGTCAGACTAATGATCCCATCTAAAAATTTAATACCATTTTCATTAAAGCATCTTTCTTTGTGTTATATTACCTTGTTCCCAAACCATATAAGAAGAGAATTATTATTCCTTTTTTTGTACAATGCCCTTGGGCCATGGAAGGGAAATGACTGTTTCAGGCTCACAACTATCCTGTGATTACAGTACATATAATTCCTTATCTTTTTCTTTCTTTGTTTTTTGTCTGATTTGTTTGCATAAATCAGAACATAAAGTGCTATAAATTAACTTAATAAAGTTAACTCTGGTTATTTATATCTAATTCATAGTTCTGATTTATAATCAACTAATTTTATGTATCAGACTTAAGTAGGATATCTTGTGTTCAGACTCTAACTAGAGATACAAATGAACAAAAGAAAAAGAAAATCAACAATATTCATGGCCAAAAGTAATCACTGACTGACAGCCATTTTCTCTCTATGAACGTGTGACTAGAAGAAAAGTAGAATCTTTGTACTCCAAGATAAGGAATTATAAAAGATAACTTCTAATTGTGTGCACAGAATTTAGCAAAAATCTTTGTCACTAAAGAACAATACAGGGCTGGTGAGATGGCTCAGCGGCGTAAGTGCCTGCCTGGCAAGCATGAGGGCCCTAGTTCAACTCCCGGAACCCACATATGAGAAAAGGGCTGGTGATATCACTCAGCAGCATGGGCACCTGCTGGCGCGCGAGGTCCTGAGGTCGACCCCGGTACCCACAAAAAAAAAAAAAAAAAGAACAATACAAACAATGCTAAATTGTAGAATAGCTAATTGCCCAGCTAAAATTAACACTGTAAAAACAGATGAAAGTTACAGAAGTTAAACTTTTACTCTTTCTGGTAATACTTTGTATTTCTTTACTCTCAGATTTAACAGTAATCCCAAAGTTTAACAGAAGGCTTGAACTATCAACAAAAACAATAGATAATCCAATTAAAATGGGCAAAAGACTCAATAAGTGATTCATAAAAGTAGATATCCCAATGGCCAATGAATCTAAAGCTTTCATTTTACTACACATTTAGAAAAACAAAAATGAAGCCAAGTGGGAAAATGCTTACAAGGTAGGACTGAACTACCAAAGGTAGTCAAAGTGTGGATGAATTTAGAACTCTCATACATTGCTGGTGGGAATGTAAATTTGTACAATTTTCATAGAAAACTCATTTGCAATGTCGAGTAAACCTGAATTCAGGCAGACTTTAAATGTCATAAATTTCACTCCAGGATGTATGTCCCCAAACAATGTATACATGTAGTCAACAAATGCCAAATAAAAAGTTGTTATAATAATATTATTTATAATAGTCAAAAACTAGAAATAACAAAATTAAACATCAATAGTATGATAGCTAAATTATGATATAATCACAAAACAGAACTATATATAGAGTTTGACTAGAGAACTGCATGTAACATTATAAATAATTTTTACAAACAAAATATTGAGCAAACAAAGTCAGTCAGTCACAAAATGAACATAGTACATGATTCCATGATATAAAGGCCAGAATTAAGCAAAATTTGATGTATGTTATTTAAAATAAAAATAATGGTTACTTGTGAAAGGAAAAGAGTACTGAAGGGGTGAGGGGAAGAAGCACTTAGATTAATGGTGACATTCAATTTTTTTATTTGGGTACTGATTATATGGCATACTCAAACCAAAAATTCATCCAGCTGGAGGTAACTTGTTTATTTTTATCTATATATGTATACTTCAATAAAAAGCATATATTAATTTGTACACATGTGTGTGCATGTGTGTGTGCCCATGCATGGGTATCCTTCTCAGGTATTCAAAACCACACATTATTGGGCATTTGTATTGCTGGATTCAACTGACAATGGCCATTAGAGTCGGTCAAATTTCTTTGGGTATGATACGAGCTGAAATATGATTAGATCAATGGAGGTGGTCCATACAGCCGCTTCCAATGTAGACGCCAGAATTGCTCATATCCTTCACAGGACATGTTTATTTTTGGAGAGTTAAGATTTAAAATATTTATTAGTTCTTGTGAGACACTTAATCCATTGCTTTCCTTATCATTTCTACCTCTCTCTTCTTCATCATATCATTTCTATGGATGTAGAAGGCAGCTTTAGCAATGTAATAGTGTAAAATTAGAAGTTCAGGTTTGTGATAAGAAAATGTAGCATTCATAAGTAAAATTTAAAATAATGTAGGGCACAGACAAAATCAATTTTGAGGGAAAAAATGCAATATTGAAAACAAAGATAGCTAGGTATTATATGCTTTCTGGTGGAAGTGCATGACGTCATTTAACTAGTATCACTGAAGAAGATATCAAGCCTGAATCTTATTAAACCTCCTGATAAAAAATTGGTCAAATTTAGAAAAAGAAGGAAGTGGGGAAAGTATGAAATCATAATATAAGAAATGTGATATGAAAAAATTTAGACTGGGACCATACTACAGGCCAAATATTTGTTTTGTTGTTGCTGTTTGTTAAAGAAACAATTTTAAAGTAAGAGAATAATCAATACACTGGAAAAGAATTAAAGACATATCAACAATAATAGTATAACGACCTTTCTTGAACTGTGATTAAATAAATATAATTTTAAATATCTTAAAATAATTAAAATATAAGACCTTGAAATACATGACCATAAGACAGACTTAGTGTTAGTTTCTTCACGTAACATAGATGTATGATAATTTTGTTTTTTGAGTTTCCTCACTTTGTATATATGAATATTTAAATATATATAAATAAAATACATTATGCTTGGGATCTGTGTTAAAATAATATGGGATGAGAGGATTGAAGAAGAATGATAGAGATGAAAGAAAATTAGAAAGTAGTTGATTATATTTTAACATAGAGAAGTGCTCATAATGATTCATTATATCTAGTGACTGCATTTGAATTTATATATAGTTGTGTACAAAAATAATTAGTGGCAAATGTATGAAGGTAGACAATATTAAACTACAGAACAAATGCAAGATGTGAACCTTTGAATTAGAAACATTACATTTTAAAAGTGATTATTCATAAAAAGCCACAGGGTGAAACAAGGGCACATGAGCATCCCCTTGTTCACAAAAGCCAAGAACAAAACAACACATTTTTCACTTTACGCCTTTGTGAATTAGCCACAGAATCAAGTTGTTGGAGAGGCACTTTAATTTGATACCTTTTGTGCTTTGGGGATACTTTTTACTGGGTTAAAATTGCTGCTGTTAGAAAAATCAGTGTCAACCATGAAGTTACGTTGACCTTCTGGGCCGAGGTGAGATGAGAGGGTCAGGCTGAGAAATGAAGACAAGAGGGGAAACGTGCGGAAAGGAGAGCAAAATGTCAAAGAAAACTTTCTTTTTTTAATGAGCTGGATTTTCTTCCTTGTACCCAGGAAGGCACGCTATGCTTTGTCTCAGGAGACAGCGGAGGAGCACCTCTTGCTGCCCTCTGCCAGTATTCTGATCATCAGCGTCAACAGAAGAGCCCTGTTCACCTTTGGTAGCAACAGAGAAATTGAGAGCCTTTCCACATCTACCCAATTACAGTTTATGGAGCCTGGCCCCTGAGAAAGCAAAAGATTCGCACTTTGTCCTTTCACAGTCTGCAAAGATTCACTCTCTCCCAGATACCTTGGCCCCTCAAAAAGGACTTTTTACAGGATTGTTTTGAAAATCAGAGTATTTTGGCTCTGGTACCAGATACCTCACTTTTCCTCAGATTTTGAGTCCCTTAATTTGTAAATTAGGGACTTGAAGTAGGTGCTTTTGGCGTTTTTGTTGAACTGCACTAATGTTTAAATTTACATTTACGTATTAACTCTGAGAAATGTGGCTACACTTCCTCATATCTTCTTTTGATAGTGGGAGCAAAGGGAAAATTACAGAGGTAAACTCTGGGATGATTCTCATATTTAAGTTATAAAAGTTTTGTTGATGTGCTCTTCCTGTTTGATTTACATTCATTTTTGTTTCATTTTGTTTTCAAAGACTGTTATAGTTTGCATCAAAAATGTCCCACAAAAGGCTCATGTGTGCAGAGATGGGGTTTGGGATGTTGATTAGATCATGGGGCACTAACCTCATCAATGGCTTATTCACCAGGGGAGTGACCTGAAAGTGTGTGTTCTCGCCCCCAGTCCCTTGTCTCAGTCACTCTCTTCCTGTTTTCTCTACTTTCCGGCTGCCATGAAGTGAGCAGCCTTGCTCGGCTGTGCCATTCCAATGTTTCTGCCTCAGAGCCAGCTAACCAGGAACTGAAACATCTGAAACCATCAGCCAAAATAAACCATCCATCCTTTAAATTGCGTATGTCAGGTACCCTGTCCCAGCAATGGAAACTGACTGACACAATGACTATCATATCTATTAACTGTTACAGAGAGAACAAAAGGTGATTTTCTTGACAGGGTAGTAGATAATCTCAAATAATCCTAATTTGTGGCTGCATAAATAACCTTTCCCTATTCTTTTAATACTGAGTATTTCCAGATGTCTCATTCTTTGGAAATCATTCTCATATGCACAGAATTCTAGAATTAACTAACGAGTTTAATCATGATAATCCTTTCCTTTAATACAACTCTGGTTCCCTATTTTCTAGAGGAAACTTTGTATTTTCTATAATTCTTTTTGCTTTTCTTATAGAAATTTCCAAACTTCATAATATAGTTTTTTAAATATACTTCACTAACTTAGAATACAAAAACTATGCCATTACAATTGCTTTTCTCACATAATCTTCATAGCAAGAAGATCCCTCTTCCTCTTAAGACTTCTTGGTTCTTAATGGCTCAAACCCCTGTAGAGTTACTAAGTCCCAAAGAGAGTTTTATACGACGTGCATAACAGAAGAGACAACTGGTTTGCTAGATGGTACCCCTGTTAGATGTGGGTCCTATGCCAGGGCTATGATTATGCAACTCTGGTCTCAGTTGTTTTAGCCCATAATTGAGCTAAAAGATTATACTCATGTTACTCAAAAGTCATTTTTTTTGGTAGTAGGATTGGACACATAGAAACTTCTAGTCTATGTTTACATTCTATCAGATTTAGTTCTGACCCTTGAATTCAGAGCCCTTCTTTAGCCAGCAGGTTAATAGCTTGCTTGGTTCCCTTACAGTAAATTTCTGTAATCTAGCCAGATTCTGCAAGTCAACTCTTGTGGTTTAGATCTAAAAGTCCCCTAGAAGTCTCATGTATTTAGAGGCACCACTTTTGGAAGGTGACTGGATCATGGAGACACTGTATTTGTCAGGATATTAATCCACTGAAGAATTCATAACTGAATAGTTATTATGATGTGGGACATGGTGAGAAGAGACAGGTCAATGCAGGTGTGACCTGTAAGGGTGTATCTTGGGGTTATCCCTTGTCTGTCTTCTTCCTGGCCACCATGGGCTCAGCAGCTTTCCTCCGCCATACCATTTCACCATTTGGTTTCTGCCTAGAAGTCAGCCTACCATGCATGGACTGAACCCTCTGAAACCTTAAACCAAAATGAAGCTCTTCTGTATAAGCTGCACATTGCAGGTGTTTTGTCCAAGCAACAGGAAAGTGATTAATCAACTCCTCTGGCAAGTTTTTGAATATCAGTTCCTAAACGGGAGAAGATAAAATTTGGTTCCATTCCTTTTCCCATAAATATCTCCAATACCTTAGAAAACATAATTCTATCTTTTCCCTTTAGCTCTGTACAGCAATATGCAAGGTCATATTAGGAACACACATGTCTGTACACACACAGAGTTAAGACTCAGTTATATTTTATATTTCTGCAAGGGATATCTATTGTGGATTTACATTTTTAGAAGGGCATGTGTGTGTGTGTGTCTGTCTGTCTGTGTGTGGTATTTCTGTTTTCTTTCTGGTAAACTACATGTGATCAAAGTTGGATAAGTATAAAAATTGCTGGTGTAGTGTTGAAAAATTATATTTTATGTGGACATCATTATAATATTATACAGTCATTTGTGCAATTATTGATTACTGTATGTCATTTCAGTAGATTAATAGTTGCACGCACACAGGAAAAATTATTCTCATTCTTGTTCACTAGCAGGATGAGCAGAAATATGATGTATGCTAAGAATGTGTTTGTTGAATGAATTAGTGTAGAGCATACAGATCCCCAAAGAGTTTTAGAAATATAAGCTGTGCATCAAAAAGATGAGAGTTAATAGGTAGAAGGAATATTTTTACAAAATAATGGAAGTGTCTGACTGGAGCTTGGGGTGGGAAGTAGATGGGAAGGACAGACAAAATAAAAATGTAGAGAGGAAAGAATTATCAAGATACTTTGAAACCTTATTATGAAGTTGGATTTTATTCTAAGGTCATTAGGGAAATTTTACTGTGCCAAAAGTAAAATGAAATGAGTCTTAGAAAGATTCCTCTAGCTTCACTAAAGAGAATGAGTTGGGAATAATCAAAATTTGAGTCTACTTTAGTAATCTAGACAGGCAATCACAAAATAATTGTAAAAAAAAAAGCAGTAATGAAGAGCAAAATTTCTATTATTTAGCAAATAGAACTGGCAAAATCTTATAATTTGTTAGAGGTTCAGGTGAGAGGAAAAGCTGAGTCAAGGTTAGAGCTAAGATTTTTGTTTAAACAACTGACAGGACGATGGTGTGATACGGACTCACTGGTGACTGCCCACCAACCGGTCTGCATCCAGTGAGACGATATCCCACGCAGAAGTTACATCAAGATGGGTTTTCACTTATGAATAGGCAGCGAGAAGCAATGGAAGCCTGGATTCACTGTAAGCGGGTGTCTAAAGCTAGGGAAAGTAACCCACAATAGATGATATCTTTTCTACATGCATGTCATTTATATAACATCTGGGGACCCTAAAAAGTCTCCCCAACTTGGGTTTGATACCCTGAGGTGATGTAAATCACAGTACAAGTGCTGAAGGACACATTGTTTCTAGAGGAGAGTGAAGACAGTATGGAATGTTTGGGACCCTTCTGTCTGAGGATGGTACATCTTTGGCACATTCTCCAGCTACTCTTGAGAACAAGGAAGAAAGGGGACAGAATTACCTCAGCGTGCAGCACTGTTTGTAGTACATTTATGGTGGCAAAAGCGGAAACATATGAGGCAAAGAGAAAGAGTAAATTCAATTTCAGACATTATGTTCAGGTGTGCAGGTAGTTGGTTCTCTAATTCCAAGAAAGAGATCTAGGGTGGAGTGCAGATTTGGAACACTGAATAAATGGCTCATAAATGGAAAAAAAAAGATTTAATTCTGTGCTTCAGCTCTTAAACTCTATAAAACTTTCCTGGAGTGCTGAGTTGAAAAAGGACTTTGAAGCAATATTCATTCACAGTGGGGGGCAAAATAAGATGTTGATTGATCAGAAAAGTTTGGCATGTACACAGAGAGAAGTGGGAATGAAAGCACAGTTGTAGCATTCATCTACCCTCATCTGGATGGTAATTCATGTCATGGTATTTATCAGACCATACTGATTACGTATGTTAAATGACAATGAAAATCATTTAGAGCATATTTCTAAAGTACACCAATATTTTTGGAGCATAATGAAGAATGTTGGAAGGCACTAGGAAGGAGCCTTTTTATTATTTTTTCATTGGTACAACTGGAGGGAAGTTAGGGCAGGCAAAGATCAAAGTGCTAAGAAAAGGTTTTGGTGTTTCTTATCTTTAGTATCTTCCTTTTGTGCCAATAACATCCCAATATCTCTTCAGGTAAACCTTCAGATTTTTAACTTAATGCATAAGTAGTAAATAAAACAAAACTCACGTGACAAGGACAAGTCATATATATAAATTAAAATTTTCTAGTAGTTACATTATTAAATTTTTTAAATGAGATAAATAATATATCTTATCCACAAATATCATTTGAAATATAATCAACATGAAACTATTAGTGAAATACATTGCATTCATTTTTTGTGCTGTGGCTTCAAAATTGGTTGTGAATTTTATGCTTACAGCATATTTCAATTCAAGGCAGCCACATTCTACAAGCTCAGTGGCCACATGTGATTCATGACTACTGCACACAACAGGTCCCAGTAGTTATTTTTCCAGGTGTTGCTTTGGTAGCTTTTTGGTATTGTGATTCTCCCTTGTACACCCTTGTTCGTATCACTGGCTCTCGTTTTCCAGAACAGCGAGCCACATGATTGGCTGCCACACTTTCCTCTTAGGAGCCATTTGCTTGTCTCCTTCATGAACCTTTCTCTATATAAATTCATTCATTGTATATTGATTGGCTCTTGCAGTTCATGTTCTCTAGCATTTTGTCAGTTCTTTGGCTACACCACTCCTGTACCATAAGTAAGGGATAGATACAAATAATCCAGTAATCACATTACTATTGTAAATATCACAGAGGTGATATGAGAGAACAGAGAAAGGAAAATATTATCTATTTGTTAGGATCAATTGATATTTTCCAGAGCAGATATCAGGTTGAGCTCAATGGGTAAATGGGGCTTATTTCTGGCATTCTCTTTCACTCTATTGATAAATCAATTGGAAAGAAGTTTGATCATAGATAAACAATTCAACTAACAGTACCTTAAATAAAGAAGTGTTTGTTTCTCACAAATGAAAGGAGTTCAGCAGTCGGTCTAGGGCTGGTAAAATGGTTTCATAGTCACCATAAGTAGGACTTACTCTTGGACATCTGTTATGTTTGGCTTCTGGTCTACCAGTCACTTCTCAGTGCTGTAGGGCTGCTGAGGATCCTGCCAGTATGCCTGTGGTTCAGGCCACAGAAAAGGAAAAAGATAAAAGGGGAAAATGGAAACTCCTCATGCCAGAGACCATGTGGATGAGAGAAGAGAGATTAATTAACAGAGAGAGGAGAACATAACAGGTGCAAGAAAGAAAAAAGAAGATAATCAGCAAAGGAAGGAACAAGATAGTGGCTATAATAGCAAAGCTATGATTTTAGGAAAAGCACACCACATAATGAAATCTACTCCCTTAGGGAAAAACAACAACAAAAACAAAATCAACAGGTATAGTGCAACGTACTATATAAAATTGAAAAATGGGTTTTCCATTGATTAGGACAATAATTGTACCAGTGATACTTTTCAATAGCTGGGTTTTTCCAAATTTATTGCCCCCAGTAGGAGGATGTCCAGAAAACCCTCATTCACTTAGACGGGATAGGTTTATATTTTGTTTCTAAACTGAAGAAACTGTTTGAAAACTTGGACCAGATATTTACGGGTTGCTTTGCCAACGTGTAGTGGCAATATCTTTTGAGAGACTCAGTGGGGTTGACTTTGTCAAATGTAACAAAGAATATTTCAAACACTGGGGGTTTGGCAAAATCCTCAGTGCAGTTTGCCAGGTGTTGTTCCATCAATTTTTAACACCCATTTATTTAAGAGACATTTAATCCATACTTATTTCTTACTGCTTTACTCTTAACTCATCAAAATGTTATATTTCAAGAGCTTTTTGAAGTGTATGATACCTTCGGGCTTTTTTCCCCTCTTCTTCAAAACAGGAAGTTATGATAGCCAAGGGGATAAAGGAGTGGAGAAAACCCTTGAATTTTGAGAAGGGTGTTGGTTCTGATTGCACAGGCTTTAAGGGTTGAACATAATGGAAATTATTATCAAGGAAAAGAGGAAAACTGATTTGTGTGCAGACTTTTCATATAACCACAGATGCAATTTCAAAAGAGACTGGGTTATCTAACCTCACCCTCTGTAGCTATTCTAAAATGTTATTATCATCACTTGACTTGAATACTTCTGATAACAAGAAACTCAGTGGCTGCTAAGGGTGACATACTGTTTAAAGAATAATCAAATGGCTGTAATCTGACTTCTCCACATAACTTCTATCCTTTGGTTTTGATACACATTCCTCAGCCACATAGAATCCATGTTTCCTTTGCTATGTGAGAGCTTTTCAAATAGCTGAGGTCAGCTACCTTGGCTCCCTGATTCTTCTGTTCTCATGTTCTTTAATATAAAATACCAAATGCTTTAACCTACTCACATGGAAAAGCTTTATATCCATTTGATAACCAACTCGGTACTTTCCGTGAACCAATATTTTTCAATATTACTTTTAATTTTGCCTTCAACATTAATTAATCTAGATGCTGCAGTAATCTAGGGAATTAAAAGAATGCAAGTCTGTTCCTAGCCATTGCATATAATCTATTCATGCAGTCTAAATTCTTGTACACATCTTTATTATCTCTGTACTCATTTCACACACACAAAAAGACACACATACACACATAAAAGAAAAAGACAATAATCATCTGCAGAGCATATGGAATTGCTGCCTGTCTCTAGGATTTTAAATTCTGATATATCACTGAATATATATTCAGAGTCTATAGGGGAAGTTCATGTATCTTATATTTATAAATATAAATGTATATTTATATTTATATATTTTCTCCATACACTTAGACTTGAGCAGTTAATATCTTGAATTCATGGAATGATTACTGCAATTCACTACTTATCATAAAAGAATTTGAAACAAATCAGCCTGAAGGTGTTTTAAATTTTTTAAGGAAAGGGTAGTGAGGTTAGAGGAATCTGCTTTTTATCAGGAGGAGTTTTATCAGATTTTTCCAGAAGCCATGCAGTCTTCTCAAGCACATCCTTGTTTTCTTTATCTAGCCGTATGGAAATGAGAGTCTAAGGTTATAGTGTTTAAATAGAAGGAATATATCCTTCAATCTGATCCACTGACCTCCTCTGCTAAAATAACTTTTAGCAACCAAAAATGTACACAAGAAGTTTTGAATTTCCTCGGTTGAAATTTTTCCTTTCCTATACAGGTTTGTAGCACTGTTTAGATTTTAGTCATCATATGAATCAAATGTGGTTCAGAATGAGCAATCTTTTCTCACATGGAAAACAATATTTTAAAAAATCGAAATGCTACTATTAATAGCCAGGTAAAATTATACCAGTTTTTTTTATATAGTCTTGTCTCAGCTTTCGGTTGAAAGATATTAAAATCCGCCTCTCAGGATCCTGTATGTGTGTGTGCGTGTGTGTCTGTGTGTGTCAGAGAGAGAGAGAAACAGATAGACAGACAGAGAGACAGAGACAGAACGAGACAGAGAGGGACAGAGAGAAGAGACAAACAAAAACAGTCAGACACATGAAGGGAGGATTAATAAGAAAACCTCATGTCAATACTTACCTTTCAAATATTTGAAGACAGCTATGTTGTTCCCATTAATGTCTGACCTGTAGTTAGTTTTTAATAGTAAACATTTGTGTTTTCTCCTTCTACCAGCAGTGAGTAGTTAGAGTAAGTTTATTAAGCCTCATCGTTTACCGAGCATATTGCAGTTAGTAACCTACCCAAACATCACCTTTGGGCTGTGAACTAAAATTTCTAAAAAGTAAAAAGCAAAAATCTGATCAGACGTTCCAGTTACCAAAACCAGGATGTATTTCCCATCCCCAGAATGTACCTTCCATACATCCACAAACATTCCAAGCCTCTGCAAGTTTGCGGGGAAAGGCAAGCCAGGTATCCCTGGTGATTCTGAGTAAGATTCAGAACCACCATGTAAACATGAAAGCCAGTGTTACATGCAATTATACATCTCTAGAGCCAAGTACATTGCTGTTTAGGAACAACATATTTGTCTAAAAGTACATTTTGTATATTTGAAAATTATAACAGATATGGTAAGAGTATGGAAAAAAAATTGGCTGATAATTGGAGAAGAAAAAATTGACACATTTTGGATGAGGCAATTATCTTTCAATGAAAGCTAAAACAATCTATTAAAAATCAAGACCACTGAATTAACACAAAATACATATAAAATCTTATTGACATGGAGTAAGAATATTCAATTGAAAAATATAAGAAAATTATGCTTATAATTATAATCAAAAAGCATAACTAGTAAAAATATTTAAAGAAATCAAATAGACATTATCTGAAAACATACTGAACTTGAATGAGAGTTTATTCTTAAACGTAATATTGTAATGGTATATATTCTTCTTAATGAATGCTGAAATATAATGCAATTTTCATCACAATTAAAGCAGGATTATTTTGGAAATTGAGTGATTATAAAATTCATATGTGAAAGTTAATGGGTGAAAATATCTTGAGAAGAAGAAAGTGACAAGGAGAAACTTTGACCACTACTTTATTAATAGGTGTTATAGAATAACAGATTTTACACATTTGTGTTGAGGAAAAACCAGCCAAAGATGTGCCATAGAGTTACAGCAGATGGAACAAGAAGAATACAGATCAGGACATTTTCTTGGGGAGAAAATGACTTTCTGTGGTGAGGACACCAGACAAATACCACCACGGTAAGTAGAGCAAAAAGATAAAATTCAAGATTTAGAGGAGGGAAGTGAGGCAGAAAAGATAAATTCTCAAAGACATCTTTAACCAAAGTGACAAAGCTTTGAACTTGTCTATAATTGAAGTAATATTTGAGTTTTGCTAAGTTCAATATTTCTGGGTCAGAATGAGGACCCTGGAATGAGATGGAATATGCTGCCTTCTAAAGGACAGGGTAGATAAATTACAGAAAAATAAAGGAAACATTTTGCCCACTCTCATTCATGACCATACACTGCATGCCTTTTATACATTGTAACCAATTTTTCTGTAAGAAGATATTACTTTCATGAAAATACGATAACTATTACATGAAAGATAATTCCAGATGTTTCAACCAGAAAAGTCAAATCTAATTAGGAATTTTATTTTGTATTTTACTTTAATTTTTTGGTAAAATAAATATGTTATTGTTTTAATTTTTTAGAAATCAGCCTTTGTGTGACATTTCAAACATTTAAAAACCTTTGACATATGCTTTCAAAAAACAGTGCTAACATCTCAAACACTTTTGATTAAAATTTCACACACAAAGAAACATATTAGGAATTGAAAAGTATAAATGCTAAAAGAGTAATTCCAATAACATGTGCTTGTTACTTTACACATTTATTCAACACATATAAAACCAAAGAGGAAACCATTTTCTTTTTCTTTCATAAAATCAAAGAGTTTTCTCTGGTTAAAACTGAATTAAAATCATTTACGTATGAGGAGAACAAATCTAAATTACTTCCACTTTGAAAGAAACAAAACCAACTTATTCATTTCTATCCATTCAAGTCATAGAACCCAGTATTTTGACAATGTTCTACTATTTAGTCTACAAGAAAGAGGAAGAAACATCTCCTTAAAATAAGAGGTCTGGACAATGCAAAAAGTACATAGTGTTTAACATAAGTCACATTTCCAAAAGAAAAATACTAGGTAAACTGTAATAAAATTACATTTATTTTGGATAAAGGAACAAGGCTTACAGTGTAAGAACATTAAGTAGTTGTAGGTAACTTCATGTAACTCTATACTACTGCTATTTGTAGCCTCCTTGAGAATTAAGAGCAATTTTTACAACAGAATAGTTTGTCTTCTTGGAAGTGACACTAATTAACAGCAGTGGAGGGAAAACTATTGGTTGCTTCAAGCTCTCAAAAAATGAATCAGTTATGGCACACTAAATACCTCATAGAAGTCGGTGTTGTAAGAAGCTAGTTTGAAGTAATATGTTATTTATAAGTTGGTTATGTCTAGAAATCTTCAAGTTTTATAATTAATTCTACATAGGGAATCAGTTGGAAAAATACGGACATATGAAAAAATATTAGGCTTTTCAAACCGCTACAATTTTGCTAGTTGAGAGAAGAAACAGCAAAGTGCCTCAGTTTCTATGTATTTTTTTTTAAAAGATAGAAATAGAAAAATTACACACTACACTGTATACAGCAGCTCAACTCTGCTGAAAGTAGCTTCTGAATCTGATCTTAATTAGGAATTTTAGACTTTCACAAATGGAGAGATGGGGAAATACCTGTTATGTTCATAAATAGCATCAAAGAGAGATAAATCAGCACTTGTCAAGCTTCTGGAAAGCTGTTCACACCGTTGTCACATTTGGGTAAATGAATTAGAAGGTTGGATAAAAGGAATAATGGTTCCATGCACAGCTTCTCTGGTATGTGCATTTATTGATTAGGCTATCAGAGAGGGCTAATCTCAGTGGACTCATTTGGTAGCAGAAATTATTGCAGAGCAGAAAGCTTACATAATCCATTATGAGTAAGACATTTTTGTCAAACCACCTAATTAAAAGTTCTTTCTTTCTTAAACTGTTTAATGAGTAGCTGCATCACGACTCCTGGAGTGAGTCAAGGGTTTTCAAGGATTTAAGGATGAAGAAAGTAAATGCCTAGCATGGTATCTTATTAACCATCACGTAGTTCCGTAGGGGTCAAAATAGCACAAACATTCTTATCTATTGCATAACCTCTTACAGGAAGCTGCTCTTCTTTAATTTTATTTTCTTGCTCAGACATAGATGTTTAAATTTACTTTCCCGTTACTACCATTCCTTTCTCCCATCCCTTTCCCCACGGAAAATCACTTCAATTGCTAAAGTACACTTTCTTGTTGATAAATGTCCATGAACAATGTGTATTTTTAACATAGGAAAATAAGTTTTTAATTTGTGTACATTATACATTGCTGTATATTTCCTTCTGTTACATATGTCACCAGGCAGCCATGTTGCTTTATAAATATACAGTCTGTTGCCAATAACGGAGTCACCCTTGGAGCACCATATTTGACCTTGTCACTCCCCAAAACATGGAAGCTGTCCTAAATCCTACTACCACTTTCATGCCTCCTTTTAAAAGGTGCAAAATTTCTTTGGAGTACATATACGTGGAGCAAATGGTTAGGTCACAGAGTGTATGACTAAGTGATGAATTTCTGCCCGGGTGCTGGCCAGATTACTTTTACCTATATATATTCCTATGCTAATATCAGCTCACCTATGCTCTTATTTGGCATGATCCCATATAATATCTCTACCCAGAGGAAAGTGATACTTTAATCGTTCCTCTCTAGTTATTAATAAGTTTGAACGTTCCTTTGTATTCTATAAGCAGCTCTTGGAGTCTGCTCTTTCCAGTTTACCTGTGTATCCTCTGCTCATTTCTCTGTTGTGGCTGTTAAATTTTTCTTAGTTGTTTTTAGAAAATTGTTTAAATTCAAGATATAATTCCGGGCCGGTGATATTGCTCAGAGGCACGGGCGCTTGCTGGCGCACAAGGTCCTGAGTTCAACCCCTGGTACCCATAAAAAAAATTATTTTCATAAATTTTCTTCTAGAAGTTTTATAGTACAAGATTCTACAATAAAAGTTCTATTTTGGGCTATATTTTTGTATGGGCTATAGTGTGAACTTTAGATCAAAGTCCTTTATTTTATTGTTATTAGTTTTCACACAGACATCCAATTGTCTTGGCATCATTTGGTATTTTAAAAAAGACTATCTATTCTCTTTTAGACTGATTACACATTTCTTGAAAATCAATATTATACTGTTTTCTTTGTTGTAGCTCTATACAATATCTTGTAATCAGATAGCTTTAATACCCAAGATTTAATCTTTTTGTTAGCTTTTTAAATTATTGAATTCTGAGACTTTTACATTTTCATATGAATTTTAGAATAATTTTAGAAATGCCTACCAAAAAACCTGCTGAATATTTGTTATTGTAAATGATATTTTACTTTTTGATTTCTGAATGTTTCTCACAGTATAGAGAAAAATAATTGGTTTCTGTTTATTGCTGGCAAATCCTGTACCTTTGTTAAACTCACTTGTTATTTCCTAGCAATGTTTCATTTTTGTTTATTTTAGTAGATGCTCTAGTATCTTTAAATGTAGATGAAAATCTACAAATAAAGCAGTTTCAGTTGTTCCTCTGTGCCTTTTCTGTCCTTCTGACAGAGTACCAACAACTAGAACTTAGAGAAGGAGGGTTTATTTTGGCTCATAGTTTTGGAAGGTTCAGTTCATGGTTGGTCAACTTCAAGAAAGAAACAGAAGAATCTTGTGTGGGAAAACTACTCACAGCATGAGAACTAGGAGAAGGACAGTGAAAGGAGAAGCAGGGGAGGGAGATATACTCTTCTAGGTCATGACCTGGTGGGCACCTTCAAACAAGCCCTGTCTCCTAGCAACACATTCAGCTGTTGAATTCATTACTGGATCAATCAACTGATGAGGGTAGCAGTCACATGATCCAATCACCTTCCCAAAATCCTGCCTCTCCTGAGGTGCATTCTGCACCTCAACCATAATACTCAACCATAACCGTTAACTATTTTGATATCTCATTCCAGTGACAAGAACTTCCGGTATAATGTTGAATAAGAATGGTAAGAGTTGGCATCTTCGAATTTTCTTCAATTCAAAGGAAAACATTTTTGGTCTCTTGACATCAAATATGATGATGTATGTTTTTCTGTAAGACCCTTTATTAAGTTGAGGAAATTTCCTTCTGTTGCTAGTTTGCTGAGAAATTTTTACTATTAAGAGTTGAATTATATCAAATATGTCTATGTGGGTATTGAAATTATTTTTTTATTTTTTTAATCAATAATAAATCAGATTAATTTATTTTTAAGTACTAAAACAGCCTTGTAATTTTGTTATGAGCCTATTGTTACATTAGGTTTATAAATATTTTGATAAGAATAATTGTGTCAATTTTTGTGAAAGATATTGGTCTATTGTATCATATTCTTATCACATTTTTGTTTATGTATCTGGGAAATCAGATCCCATGAAATTAGTTTGAAAATATTCTTGTCAATTTTCAGGAAGATATTGGTTAATGTGTACAATATTTTTATCCTTTATGTGTTGAGGGAATCCCAAGAGAAACCAACAGGGGCCTAGAATTTTCTTAGTTGAGAAAGTTAATTTTTAACAAATTCACTTATTTAATAGATATAGCATTTTTTCTTCTTGGATAATCATTAAGAGTTTGTGCTAAGCAAGAAATTTATTAAAGATATTGAATTTATTATTATAAAGTTATTCACATAATTATCCTTTTAATGTCTGCAGAATCTATTTCTTCTTGCATATCTAATTTTGTCTTGTTTTGCTCTGTTTTGTTTTTATTACTTGAAACAGAGTCTCACTATGTAGTTCAGGGTGTCCTTGAACTCACTCTGTACCACACGCTGGCTGTGAATTCTCAGCGATCCTCCTGCCTCAGCCTCCTGAGTGCTGGAATTATAGGTTGCACCAATGCACCTAGCTCACATATCTAATATTGGTAGTTTTTGTCTTCTCTGCTTTTTCACAAAGTAATTAGTGATTTATCAATTTTATTAATCATCTCAAAGAATAATCTTTGTTCTATTGATTTTCTTTTGTGTGTGTGTGTGTGTGTGTGTGGTCTTTCATGGCTTTTTGATTTCCACTGTGAATTTTACTATATTTTTTTTTCTGTTGTGACTTTATTTCTTCTTTTCCTAGTTCTTAAGGTAGATGTTGAAGTTATTAATTCCAGACCCCTTTCTTTTCTAATATTGCTATTTATTGCTATAAATTACCCTGTAGGCTTTTCTTTAATTATATCTCAGAAATCTTAATATATTAAGATTTTGCTTCTGATCTATTCAAAACATTTTAATTTCCATTTGGATTTCATTTTTGACCTTGAGTTGTATATAAATATCACATTTAGGGGCCGGTGAGATGGCTCAGAAGCGTAAGCGCCTGCCTGGCAAGCATGAGGGCCCGAGTTTGACTCCCAGAACCCACATACAAAAAAAGGGCCGGTGATATAGTTCAGCGGCACCGGCGCCTGCTGGCGCGCGAGGTCCTGAGGTCAACCCCCAGTACCCACACACACAAAAAAAATCTCATTTAATACTTAAATGATGTTTCTCCATTAACCTTGTTACTCATATTTAATTTACATTGAGATTGGAGCATATACTTCATATTATTTTAAAAAGTTTTAAGCTCATTGAGAGTTATTTTATTAAAAATGGTATTGACTCAGGAAATGGTGCATGTACATTTGAAAAGAATTTTGTGGTTTTGGAGAGAAACTTTCTGTAAGTGTCAATTAGGTCAAGTTAGTTAATAATGTTATTCAAATTTCCTTTTCCTTACTAATTTCCTGATCACTTGAAGTTCTTCCACAGCTCACTAAGCTGCATTTATATTTTTAGATGTTTTTGTTTTTTTATTTTTTTTGTATAGTTTGTTGCCGTATCTTCAAATTTACCGTTATGTCTTCTTTTTCTAATGCACTGTATAATCCCAAACCCTATACTTTGTGCTGAATTTCATTACTAGAAATGAATTGTAATTGGAATTCATTGTAATTTTTATTTCTAGGAGTTGAATTCTTGTTTTTGTATTTTGCATTCTCTACATAATATTTTCAGTCTTTCCTTTAGCTTTTTGAACATATGAAATATCACTATAAATAACTATCCTTGTTCGCCAATTCTATCATCTATTTAATTTCTGGCTCAGTTTTGATGGTTGATGTTATTTTGTTCCTGTATATTTTTTTCTGCTTCCTCAGAAGTCCGATATATTTTTCTTAATTCTATGACAGACATGAAATTAACCTTATTGGTTCATAGATATTTTTGTATATTATAAATATTATTTTATGTGTGGGTAACGCACTTATTTGAAAACAGTCTGAGTAGCTTTGAACACATTTTTAAAGTTTTGTTGGGCAAGATCTGCGCAGGTCAATTTTCTCCCACTTAACACTATAAGAAGTACAAGGCGTTATGAAGTTCACCATTGTGGCTACAGCACGCAGTCACTATTCTCAGTCATGTGTCTTGGTTCCTCCTAACTTTTCTACGATTCTTTTTGTGGCCTGATGTAACTTCGTACACATATTCTTAGACCTGTACGTAGGTGAATATTCTACCAGAATTCTCTTCAGATTTTCAATATTCTGTCTGTGTATGGCTCTACTTTCTCAGGTAATATGCTCTCCAAATTCTAGCTCTGTTGTTCTCTCTGGGTTCTCATGTACTTCTTCTCAACTTTTCTTCATTGCTTCAGATCTGTTATATTGAGAACTGTAGTTTTAATTTTTTCTTTCCATTTTAATTATTTCAGGGGGAAGTACAAATCCAGTCTCTCTTACTGTCTTGATCGGAAGTAAAAAATCTGAGTTGAATTTTGATTCAAAAGCATTTTAAGTACTAATGGAACACTTCCAAATAAGAGGTTTTGGGGGCACCATAAAGGCTATTATCTATATCATATTTCTTACAAACATAAATGCATTGTAAATCACTCTTATCTGACTAACTGTGGCAAGGATGAAGATAATGATTGGCCTTAAATTATGTTCTATCTATAGTCTTCAATGGTTATAATCTTATATTGATTGTGGAATATCCTTTCTTTTCACTTACTTGGTAACTAGAAAACTCAGATTCATCCTATTATAGCCAGTTAGAATTCTTACTGTTATAGCCAATGAATTTATTTGGCTGAACACATTAGCTCTTTTGTGGTCAATTTCTTACATGTGAGGAGTGATAGTTTGTCTTGTTGCTTCTTCTTTTTATTCTTCTTCTACCTAACTACATATTTCCTCCCTAGTGTGTATGGTGAGTTTCTAAATGAGTAAATGGTTCCCTAGTAACATTTCATTCTTTGTTTTTTCATGAAAACAGAACCCAGGACACATGTGAATAGTCTTGATTCTAGAGTTCATGCTTTACCACGGGGCTGTGCATAGAGATAGCTACTTTCAGCATGGGCATCTATTACACAGGAAATGGATGCAGATGCTAAGCTGATTCTCTTTAAGCAGAGCGCAGAGCAGGCTTGCAGGAGAGGTGAGGTCCTCCTTGTGTGACCTACATTGCCTATGTTTCCTGTGAATAACAGCGTACTACTCATCTGAAATAAGAGGCGTCTTCCATTGATTCAGCACCCTGTGTTCCACCTCCAGGAGGCTGGTTGTATTCCCACATGGAAGAGAGATGAGAAGGAGGCTACAGCTTGAGTGTAAAGGCCCGACCAGAAGCTTGGCAAAGAAGCCAGTGGAATTTAGCAGGGCCATCCATTTTATTTTCTTCTTGTTCTTTTCATTTATTTCTAGGAAGATGCTGGTGATAATAATAAAGATTTAGTGGAAAGTGAAATGAGATAAGAGTATAGAAGAAGACATCGGAGTCTTCCTGTTATTCAGGTACTACAGATCAGAAAGGACCCAACAGGGGAAGAGGTGACAAAGCCTTCATGTACATAATTGTCCCTTCAACTTCTTTTTGTTCTATTTGTTTTTATTTTAAAGGTTAAGGAACCCAGGATCACTTGACTTTCCTTGATTGGAATGGGCCATTTTCTCAGTTCCTAAAGTACTTAATATCTGCTTCAAACCACATATAAAAGCAGAGTTATTTTCATGGTTGCTTAAATTACTGAGTTCTTTTTAAAACATTCAAATTACTTTAAATTATATTAAATTGTTTAGTCTATTACAGGCATAACTATACAAAATCTTTTAGAAAAATTTGAAGGCTGAGTTTTCAGTGTAAGTCAAAGAGAAAATTTATGTAACTTCTATGGATAAACAAAGGATTATTGTATTAAAGTTTAGCACTATACATCTATGTAAATTCTTTCATTCTGTTATATACTTTAGATAAAATGCAATGATTATATGAAAATATTTTTCTTAAAATTTTCTACTAAAATTTTTACTTTTCTTAAATCACCAATCACTTCCTAAATATCATTTACTATGCACTGTTGAAAGTGAGTAATTCAAGAAAATGAGGGCAAAATATTTCATATCTTTCCTTTGTGGATATCTTGACAATGCCCACTGGTGCAACATTAAATCTTCTGGAGATGTTTTGAGAGATTTGAATGCGAATATGCATCTCCATATCTGTAACTTACTTTAGATTAAAATACTGAAATTTGTACCACTTAGTGATTAATATGTACCTTCTAACATACTTCCAACTCTCTCTTCCATGGTTTTGCATGTATTTATTGTGTGGATCCTTTTTCTCCCCACAAGTACAGACATTTAACAGTATGTACACATTGAATATGGCACTGCTCCTTGTTACATTAATGGAAGTTTTATTTAGGGCAAGCCATGTTGGGAGATGAAGTTTAGTATTGTTACATGCCAAAATTAAGAATAAAATCAGTGCTTTCTTATGAAGACACACTATGAGATTTCAACAGAAAATGAATCCAGATTGTTTCCACTATGCCTGGTATTTGACAGTGACCTAAAATGGAGGGCCCTTCTGATATTTATTCTACCTCATCTAGAAGCCAAAGTTCAATCCACCCATTTTCCCAGAAGCAGCTAACAGGAAGTTTAGAAATCCGGTAGGAGCCTATAAGTTTAATAGTTCTAAGGAAAGGAATATACCCAAACGCCTAGGGAAAGAAGGAAATATGTTCATCAGATAGAAGTGGTTACAAACAGAGAAGATGGTGCAGGCTTAGAAGAAAGAGAGAGCTACAGAAAAGGAGTGAGCATCCATGTGGAACATTTTGGAGGTCTACATTCTTCAGGCCTATTATCAGTGGCCTTCGACATGGGAAAAATGCATCCCAGAGAATACAAAGGACATTTAAGCAGTTGTGGAGAAAATGTCTGTAAAACAAAACATGAAATTCACGTATGGTCTATAATGTATACATTTAGACCCGCTTCAGCACAGTGGAGCATTAAAGAAAACTATCATCTGCCCACAGAATGGCAGTGACTAATTAAGCTTATAGTGGCACATCATAAGGAATACATGATGATTTTGGCCTTGGGATACTTTGTTTGATGTGCAACTTGTACATTAAATATTTAAGAAAAAATTTTGTAGAGAAAAATCAAAATTATTTTGTTACCTTTTACTCAAGAGTGATCACTATCATAAATTTTCTGTATACCCTTCCCATCTGTTTTAATACTTTTAAAATATAAATATATATATATAAACTTTCACTTACATTGTTATGTATGACTTAAAACAGTATAATTTCTATCATAATATATGCTGTTGAGAAAACTGAATTTTCACTTAATATTTAGAGAGCAATCTAGCTATGTTCATAGGTATATATTCAGTGTCATTTTTTTGTGTGTGTGTGTGGGTACTGGGGGTCGAACTCAGGACCTCATGCTTGCCAGGCAGGCACTTATGCTGCTGAGCTATCTCACCGGCCCTCATAGGCATATATTTAGTATTTATTTTTAAATGTGCCACATTGATTTGTGGGCTTCTAAGCCATTTGTAGAGATTAAAAGAAAATTATCCTGATCTTTACAAAGAAAAAAAGCCAGGCTAACTAGTAGAAAATCATGCATGTTTGAGAACCCTTTGGGGAGACAAAACTGGAGAGGAACCAACCATCCCAAAACCTGAAAAGAATTGGCATCTACAAGGACAACAGTGATGTTAGAGGGATTTTTAATGAGTAGAAGCAGTAGACATTGGAAAAAGTTCAGCAAGAAGAGTTGACAATTTGGGGAAGGACAAATATGAGTTGCCAAGGCAACATAAAACCCCTAGATGCCTGAAAACTTGGGGGACTACATCTTTTTTTATGTTTTGTCTCCACAAATGCCATCAGACAGAAACTTTGTAAAGACCCTAAAAAAATACTCTTGTGGCACAGACATAAAGGAAGTTAATAGCAGACATGCAGAAAGGGCAAGAATTTCTGCCTGGATATTTCTTCCTTTCCTCCACTATGGAACAAAAAGGCTTTAACTGTGAGGGACAAGACTACCAGAACTTCTACCAGTAGGACATTGCAGCAAACTCATTGGTTTGTGAGAAAAGGGTACGATGGGGGAGGGGTGGGGAGGATGAAAGTGAAGGGTATTGTGAGCTGGACCCACAACTGAGAGAAGAGCAAGGAAACTTAGAAAGCCACACCCCCAAGATCTGGAGGAACAGTGCTTCCCTAGTGGAGGTTTAATCAGGACACAGAGAATGCACTTCGCTATCCTACCACCAGGCAAGCAAGCTTCAAAGACAGGGACCAGCAGAATACTCTTGGAAGAAAGACAGGAGAGGACAAAGAATGAACAAAGAGACCCACTCTGAGGTGCAGTACAAAAGAAACACCTAAAACTCAAAAATGAATAGACATTGTTCAGATAAACCAACACCTGATCAATTGAAACTTGTCATTGTAGAGAAATGAGAAACACAGCAGCAAAATCTTCAAACCAGCCCAATTTCTGGCTAGAGGACCACAAAGTCTAAATCAAAAGACTAGCAGAATTTGTGCCCACTTCTAAACATAAAAATTATTTTAACTCTGTCTCTAGTGATTTATATAACACATTCAGCTTTCCAAAAGAATTACAAGACATGGAAACAGGAAAGAAAAAAACTATGTACTCAATTATCAGACCTAAACTTAGATATTAACAAAGATGTTGAAATTCCTTGACAAGAAAAATTTAAACTATGACTAATGTGTTAAGGGATCTGGTGAAAATGAAAGACAATATGCAAATCATACAGATAATACAAGTGGAAGTGATAAAATACATGGGAAAAAAACCTAAAGTGCTAGAACTTAAAAAGCAGTGTCAGAACTTAAGCATGCCTTCTATCAGACTATCAGACTAAATAAAGATAAGGAATGAATAAAAAAACTTAAAGATAGATCAATGGACATTATCCAAATTGAAATGTTAAAAGAGATTGAATTTTTTAAAAGGGGAAAAGATGAATAGCATATATTAGTAATATATGCTATTAGATTTCAAGAAACAAAGAGAGAAGATGTTATAAATATTTTAAGATATCATAACAAAATTTTCCAAAATGAGTGATAAACAATAAAGCATAGATATGAGAGTCTCAGAGACCACCAATTTGGATAAATAACTCCTTTAGTTTCCATAAGACACCTAGTCATATCTTAATCAAATCACTGAAAAATACAAAGGAACATCTTAAAAGTAATCAAAGGGGGGCCGGTGAGATGGCTCAGCGGTGTAAGCGCCTGCCTGGCAAGCGCAAGGGCCCAAGTTCGACTCCTGGAACCCACATACGAAAAAAGGGCCGGTGATATCGCTCAGTGGCACAGGCGCCTGCTGGCGCGCGAGGTCCTGAGGTCGACCCCTGGTACCCACAAAAAAAAAAAAAAAAAAAAGCAATCAAAGGGAAAGAACTGTCATATTTTCAAAGGAAAAAGTCAAGATTACAGCCAACTTCTTATCAAATATAAAACAAGACAGAAAATAATGTTGTAGTTAGCGATTTACTTTTTATCTGAGTTCCAAAATGACTTCATTTCCTGATTTGTAAGAATCTCAAAGGACCCTTTAAATAGCTTTCCTTTGCTACGTGGTATAACATTAAGCTTTGACAGAAGAAAGAACCAGGAAGTCATTCAATGTAAAGGGAAATAATTCAGGGCCTCCTATTTGCTACAGCAAACAGAAGCACAAAACCAACACCCAGGATTTGGAGGCAGATTTATTTACATCAATGGGCACTGATTGGGATCATTCCCAGAATACCAGGCCCTGATCTCTGGTAGTCTAGGGCTTATATAGGATAAGCAAGCAGGAAGTGCAGAGGCAGAATGTCTTTTCAATTGGAGATTGGTACTTATAATGTGCATCATTGTGACTAGCTATGCATCAAAGTGACCAGCCATTTCTAGGAGACAGAAGCAACCAGAACTGGAACAGGAAATATTACCTGGGCAACTAAGAAACTGAAGGATACTGGCTGGGGGATACTTTCTGTTACATTTCCCCCTTCTTTTAGTTTCCCAGCAAATCTTTGCTGAGCATATTCCAGGTGATCTTCTGAGACAAGGCCTAACTAAACACTAACATTAGGGTTGTCAGTGATCCTAGGATGGGCCCTAAAAGGTCCACAAGACTGTCTTATTATGGTTTTTCCTTAAGTTGCTTTTAGGAAGAGACATAGTTTAGGTCTGTCTGTTCTGTAACATTGCTCTGGCAAGGTAGTGAGGGAGTTAATCTAATCTAGGAAAGTGTCCAATGTGTCTTGGACACTCATTAAATCTTGGTCAAATGTTTGATTGATTGTTCTATTCTGCTGGGGCAACCATCCATAGAGTTTAAGGCAAAAACTACAGCTAGCAGGGGGCAGGGAAGCAAGGACTGGAATAAGCAGCCTGAAAAGACACAAAAATCAAAGGGAATAGGTATGGAACAATCCTGTGAATGGTGTCCTTGGGCTTCAGCCATGCGTGGACTGGTCAGTGTCTGGAGTGAGCAGAGTAGGGCTTTGAGTGCGTCATCTCTTCAGAGTGAGCTGTCTGGTACAGATAAATTTTCCAGCAGATCTAAGGCTGGATTTCTGAAACTCATAGAGGTAGTTAATATGTACCTGGGTTATATGTGTGTGCAGGAGTGTCTACAGGTATAGCTGGTAGCAGGACCCTATAAATTCCTGTTTTCTTTTCAGTGTGGAAAGGGAGTGTCTTGGGCCAGCCTGAGTAGGTACAGATGAGCACTAACAGGCATTGTAACCCATGTAAGGTTTTATTTCTGTGTAATTTACCTATATATCTTTAAATGGGGAGAGTCCACTATATTGCATGAGGTCAGGGCCAGTGATACAGACGCTGAAGCCTGAGCTCTCTGTATGGGTACAGGTGCCAGCACTGTGGCTTGAGCTTGCAGAACAAACAGTGGGAGCAGGTCTGGCTCTGATCTTCTGGGAGCACTGAATAAATTTTTCTGGCTTGAGTAGATGTTTTAGTCAATTGGGTATCTGGAGGGTGCTTAGGTATGCAGGTTTGGTGTCATTTGTGGCAGGTTTCCAAACAGCAGCAGGAAGCAATTTGCTGTGTAGACCATCCCTACAGGAGAGCTTTGGTCAAAATAGCTTTGTCCAAGGTGACCACAGCATATCTAGCCTGTTGGACTCCATTCCTAACAGAACTACCTGCATCCATAAACAGGGTGTACTCAGCATCTGTCAGGGGTTTTATCCAGTACAGCATGTGGCATCTGGACAGTTAGGTCTTGGCCTAAAGTGAGCTTGTCAATTTTCATGATCAGAAGGACAGTGGCTATTAGAGCACAAAGGCAATGGGGGGGGAGGCAGCCCTTAGCAGTTGGATACAAGTATTTGTACAGGTAGGTCACTTGGCACTCTCAGGGGCTGACAGTCTGAAAAAGCATCATTGTTCCTGTGAACTCAAGGATCCAGATTCTATAGAAGCCAGTAGCTCTAAGAAATTTGTGGAGTTTCTTTCTTGTAACCAGTTTCTGCCAGTTATTGCAGCAGAGCTTTTGTGCCTTTCCTGAAGGCAGCTTGGGTGTCTTTAATCAGAACTGCAGTAACATTTTGTGCTGGGAAACTAGTGAGATCCCCTTTGAGGGCTTCTCCAAAGAGGGTGAACAAGTTTTGAACCTCTGGGAGGTTGAGTCCAGATCAGTTGACTTTTCAGTCCAAAATCGGGGTCTTTCCATTTAAAGGTAAAGAGAGGTTGGCTGACAGGAGCCAACCAAAGACAGAAGAAGGCATTCTTTAGGCCCAGGCAGGTGTACCAGCAGGTTGTGTGTGGTAGAAGACAGAGGCAATGTATACGGAGGGCAATCATGGTGGCCTTGGTTGGCAGCTTGGAGATCTTGAACTGGCTTTACAGGCAGGAGAGGTGTATTTTAGCAGTTTGAGTTTTGAAACCTCATTTTTTCTTTCTTGGGGAATCATGACAGAGCTGGAAGGGACAGAGAAACAGGCTTTCCTGGAGCCAAATCTGTTGCTAAGACCTCCCCCAAAATAGTGGGAGAGTTCCCAAACCCTTGTGGCAAATGAGTATCAGTCCAAAAAGGGTGCATGGGTTGGGAACTGCAGAATGCAAGGTGATTGTTGCATTGTTGACAGCACAGAGATCTTGCCCAAGGTGAGTAACAGTCTATCGGGCTAATGTGTGGCTGGATACCTGTTTGAGCTTCCCATGACATCTGACAGTAATGCGGAGGGGAGGTCATGGTTAGTCAGCATAGTTGATGGCCAGGCCTGGCGGCGAATCCTTAGCTGATATCTCTGGAAGGAGAGTTTTCAAAATTTCAAGATTACAGTTATCTGTCTCAGGCTGATGCAGGCATTGTCTTCCTATTGGGGAACAGTCAGACTTGAAAGTGCAGGGTTAAATGAGAGGGAGGCTGACTGCCTTGGTGCAAAGGAGATGGTAGCTTCTAACTTGAAGAGGAGATCTCTTCCCAGAAGCATTTTGGGGACTGGCTTACACAGGCTGCAAGTTTGTGCCTGGCAGAAAGGGCAAGAGGCAAGAATCCTAGTTACCCTGATGATGGTACTACGGGCTCCTGGTGGCCCAACTGAAGAAAGGATCACCATCTGGCCTAGTCTGAGCGAGTTAGACTGATGAAAGAGTTGTAATCTGAGTGGGGATTTATCTTTTTGGTATTCATAGCCCTTATATCAGACTTCTGGGTAACAATAGTAACTTTTGACATATTGAGAAGCACTTTTTAGGCAGAGTGACCTTTGGGAAAATCCATGGCAGCTCATTCAACAGGGCTGACAGTGCAATTTTTCCTCAGTCAAAATGTGGAACTCAGAAGGAATTGCTGACAGTCATCTCAGGTGGGTGTTAGATGACACCATCTGGCCAGGATAGGAAACAGAAAGCTCTGGAGAGAGGACTTCTCTGGCCAAATGCAGGCAAGGGCTAGCTGGAACTAGTTCAATTGGCTGGAAGTAGACCAGTTGGGAGCAGGGAGTGAAGCTATAGTTGTTGGCAGCAACTGCGGTGGCCAATGAGGGTGCCAAGGTGGAATTCTCAGGAAGAATGGGCCTTTTTTTTCCTTTTTTTTTTTTTTTTTTTTCTCTGAGATGCAGGGAGTGGTTTGGTTTCATTTTGAACTCTATAACTTCTATAGTCCCTTTTTCCTGCAGTCAGGGACTGTGGATTTTGAGTAATTAATTTTCATCTCTGACTTCCTAGTGTGTGTTGTATACCCTTGAATGATGGCGCAACAGACAAAGGTGGGTGCCCCTCAGAGAGAGACCATTCAGGTGCTCACCTGGCCATGACCTTCATGGGGATTTAGGCTTGATCTAGCTAAGGAGGGCACGAGGCCTCCATTATGTTATATGTGGATCACCATGACCAGTGCTTCCCAGTCTTGGTGCACAGATGGAGCAGCCTATTGCTTACACTGCCCACTGCACTCACGCACACATTCACTCAGCAGGCACTCAGAGGTTAAACATTCCAACCCCCTTCCCTTGAAAGTGGTCCTGCCTAATAAGTGTTGATCAGACTCCCCTTCTGCTTGAGCTGAGCAGGAGTGACAGACAGACTAACTGGGGACCCCCCAGGGGTCTTACTGGAATCAGGCAGGCAGGCAGACAGACAGACAGACTGCATCCTTCTCCTTTTGGGGTCTGATATGAGCTACTTGAGTGGGGAGCTAAGAATCCTCCTCCAGACTTCCAAGGGGACTTGAGAGATCTTGAGGGAGTGCCTCCCGTCAGGACCTGGAGAGGTCCTTGCCCCATCTCTGAGGGCCACTAACTGTGACCAAAGAGGTCATCATGGTCGGTCTTCCCAGCCAATACATCAGATGCTATGGCAAACAGAAACACTGAAAGAACAGCCAGGATTTGGGGGCAGATTTATTTACGCTGATGGGCACTGATCAGGATCATACCCAGAATATCAGGCCCTAATCTCTGCTGGTGTAGGGCTTATATGGGATAAGCAAGTAGAAAGTACAGAGGCAGAATGGCTTGTCAGTTGGGGATAGGCTCTTATAATGTGCATCATAATGACCAGCTATGCATCACAGTGACCAGCCATTTCTAGGAGACAAAAGCAACCGGAACTGCAACAGGAACTACTACCTGTGCAACTAAGAAACTGAAGTGTACTGGCTGGGGGGGAGGGCATTTTCTGTTGCACTATGTGCTTTTCTGGAAGGATTTCTGCAGTGCCCATGGCTTTTCTGGTGTTATCTCTGCAATGTGGCTGACTATTCCAGGAGCATATGGTCACTAATTGACTAGCTGTCAACAGCATGCACATAGAGCTCACCCCCAAAATCCCTTTAGGTGGTTTAACAGTAAAGTGCCCAGAACTAAATATCTCTCCTTTGCTGGCATCCTAGAGGCTGAATTTCTGGTGATGTCTGGACAGTGAGTACCAGAACAACTTCTCTAACATTCAGAGAGACAAGTTCATTATCGCTCCAGTAAGTTGAAACCCTCCATCCTGAGTGGGAGTTTCTCCCTTGGATTTTCTATTAAATCCTAGGGCCAAAGGTTATTCTGCAGATTTGATATTCCTATATTTCTTAGAATTCTCTTGATTTGGTTTAGCCTAACTCTAATTACTCCAATTCTCTGTCTTATTTAGGAAGTATTTATGTTGCACTTTTCCTGTTAATACACTTGTGTAGTTCCTATTTTGCTATTGATCCTAAGTGACATATTTTAACACAGACTCATGCGATCCTTGTATTTCTCCTTGAAGAAGACTTCTTTCATATTTCATCTCTAGCATATCAAGTATTTCACTTTCAAAAGTCCAGGAGAGATCCAGAGAGCTTAACTCTCAAAGAAAGCTCAGAAATACCTTACATGTCCTCTTCCCAAATTTTAGGGTCCAAAACAAGATTAAAAGGAGATCGGGTAATGTAATGGTCCTATATTTTAAGGAAGAGAGAATAGACTTGGGGGACATCAAGTTAGTATTTGCAATGACATATTAGACTTCCTGTGTTTTATACTGAATCATATTATATCTATTTCTATGACCTACATATTTTTTCCTTCTTCCACTTCTTCCTTAACAAATAATACAAGCATTTATCTATTTAGCAAGCAAAAATCTTATTGAAATCCATGATGCCTTGATCTCCTACACTTAAAATCTATCAGAGAATTTTGTTGCAAATTAAATCACCCTTAATTTGTCTAAGTTGTATGTATCTCTCCACTAGACTACAATGAATTCCTAATTCCCAGCCAGCTTGTCTTCCAACACTATTTCCCCTATAGTCCATTCTACTCAGGGAACTCAAATGTACTTTCAGAAATCTAAGGAAGATTATGCCATGATTCTACTTTCATACCTTGAGTGGTTTCCTGTCACTCTTAATACTTGTCCTTTCCAGGAACTACCAGTGGCTAAATGGTCTATTCCCAAGCTATGTTCCTTAATCCTTCTTGCTTGCACCCACACTTCTCTGGTTTTGTAGTTTTCACCTCTGAGTTTCTTCTTGTGTTTCCTATTCCATGAATTTTCTTTCTTTCTGTCTGTCTTTTTTTGTGCTGGGAATCAAACACAGAAACTTGCACTTGCCAGGCAGGTGCTGTACTGCTGAGCTATATCCCCAGCCCTCCATGAATTTTCTTTATTCTTTGATGAATATTGTCACTGACACTAAGGATTCCTTACTTTTTGGATAATGGCCATAAATAACAAGTGTGAAAGGTTATCACACTGTGGTTTGTGTTTGCCACTCACTGGTGATTAATCATGATGAATATTTTTAATATACTTTTGGACATTATTATGTCCTCTTTGAAGTAATATCTATAGGTTGCTTCACATTTTTTAAATTGTGTTACTTTGGGCTGGTGATATAGCTCAGCAGCTTAAGTGCCTGCCTGGCAAGTGCGAGGTCCTGAGTTCAGTTCCCAGTAACCACATAAAGAAAAAATAAATAAATAAATAAATAAATAAATAAATTTTTTGTGCTTGAATTTTTTGAGTTTCCTGCCTTTTTTAGATATTAATTCTTTATCAGACATATGATCTGCAAATATTTTCTCCCATCTCATGGGATGAATTTTCATTTTGTTAAGTTTTTCCTTTGATGTAGAGAAACTCTTCAATGTGTTCATACAAGTCTACTTCGCTTTCCTGCATTTTTTCATCATATCCCAGAAATCTTTGCCCTGTTCAGTGTCTGGAAGTTGGATAAATTTCACAATGATTAGTCTTAATTATTCTTTAAAGAATTTGCAAGCTTCATTTGTGATGCCACCTGGTACTTAAGATGCTTTGGGGAAGTTTTATTTTACTTATTCCATCTATCTCCTTGGGTTCTTGGAGTGGGCAGTTCACTGACCTATTAGACACACCAGGAAAATATCTATTTAAAATAGCAAAACAATTGTCCTTATAGTCATGACTTTAAGAAAACTACTGTCTTATTAACCCAGGCTCTATTTTTATCAAATTTAAATAGACAACTAATTAGCTTTTTTTTTGAGCTCAAAATCTAGAATATAACTTTTTTTTGTTAGAATATAACTTTTTAATGAGTAAGAATTTACTTTTTAGTTGGAAATCAACAGAACTGTTTTTCTCATCCCTGCATTTAGAATTTAAAAGCAACAAAAGCCAAACTAAAAATCTGTATTCTGTTGATTTTATTTCTGAAACATGTCTTGATCTGTCCATTCCTTTTTATAGCAACTGCCACCCTCTTAGTATAAGATATGTTTTAATTCACTCAACAACTATACAAATTCTGACTGGAAGACAGTCTGTCTACATACACAATTATTGACAGAAATGACTCTAATATAGTCATTGTGATAATTGTTTTATGTCTGATTTGGAGTTTCATGTGTCTTCTGCTCTTTATTTGAGGCTTAATTTTTTAAGTACTAGTATGCTTTAATTCTTTTTATCTTTTTGTATCTACTATACATTATATATATATTTATCATGAAGCTTATATCACATATTTAATAATTATAGAAGTCTATTTTTACTTATTTTCAGTTTCTTAAAAAAAACTATACTTTATCCTTTTCAGACATATCATGTAATTGATGCCAAATTTTACTTCTTCCTACATTATGTTTCACCAACAAGTATTTGTGATTATATTTTTACAACTTTTCTCTGATAATTTGCATAGTGATTTACTATATAAGTGTAAATTACATATTATCATTACAGTATAACAATATTTTGTAATTTGCTTTGCTTTTAAGAGTAAGGTTTGTTATTTCCACATGCTTTTGCTTTATAGTTTAGAAACTTTTCTCTTCAGCCTAAAGAATTACCTTTAGTTTTTTTTTCAAGACATATCAAATAATGAAGAAATCCTACAGTTTTTCTTGCTTTGGAAAAATCTATATTTCTCCTTCAATCTTAAAAGTTGGTTTTGCTGAGTAAATTATTATTGGTTGGAAACTTCATTTAGTTTTTCTTTTAGTAATTTACATCATGCTTTGTTTCCTGAGCTATAAAGTATCTGCTGAGAAATACACTGACAGTCTCAGGAGAGATGCATCATTTTTAACAAGTGGTTTTCTCTGGTGTGAGAAACTGAAAGTGTAAATAAGAACCAAAATGTATAGTAGACATTGTGAAATAGGAAGTAATCATTCAAAGAGAAAGGGGAATGGGGGGCAGTGGAAAGGAAAAGAAAAAAATGATAAAAAAAGATAAAATGGAAACTAATCCTTGCAAATAAGGAGAAGGGGTTGAAGAGAGGGAAGGGGAATGAGAAAAAAAAAGAGGAAGTAATATACATTAGGTACAGGTACAAATTTCCTATGGTGAATGGATCATTATGCATATCTAAATTGTGCCGATAAAATTAATTACAAAAAATAAAATAAATTTAATTTAAAAAACCATGTGTTTTATTTTCTCCTGCTGCTTGCATCTTTAATCTTTTTTTTTTTTTGGTGGGTACTGGGGGGTCGACCTCATGACCTCGCGCGCCAGCAGGCGTTCGTGCCACTGAGCGATATCACTGGCCCCTTTTTCGTATGTGGGTTCTGGGAGTCGAACTCGGGCCCTCGCGCTTTCAGGGCAGGCGCTTAAGCCACTGAGCCATCTCACCGGCCCTGCATCTTTAATCTTTAACAATTTTATTATATTGTGTTTCTGAATAGCCACTTTGGATTCAACCTATTTAGAGATTTCCAACCTTCATGAACCTAGATGTACATTTTCCTTTCTAGATTTGAGAAATTTTCAGATATTATTTTTTAAACATATTTTCTGTCCCTTATTCCCTTTTTTTCTCCATCTTGAACTCCCTTATTTAGCTCATTTTATAGTGTTCTTTAAATGCTATGGACTTTTTCTCATTTCTTTTTCTTTTTGTTCCTCTAACAGGATGATTTTGAATAAACTGTCTTCAATTTTACTAATCCTTTCTTTTATTAATAAAGACTGGTTTGAAGCTATTTAATTTTTTCACTCAACTATTATATAGTTCAGCCTCAAGACTTATGTTTTTCTCAATAATTTTTTTTACTTTTTTATTGTACTTTTTATTTTGTTCTTGTATTATTGGTACATGGGTCCTGGGAATTAAACTCAGGACCTTGTACATGCTAAGCAATTGCTCTACCACTGAACTATATCCCCTGCCCTATGTATAATTTTCAAATTTAGTTTTTGTTGTATGTATTGTCTTGTGCTTCACTGAAATTTCTTGAGATAATTATTTTGAACCTTTTGTCAAACAGTTCTGAATCTCCATCTCTTTAGAGTTGATTACCAAAACTTTATTATTTTCATGGTGTTGTGTTTGACCAATTCTTCATGTTTTTTGGATCATTGAGTTTGTGTCTACGCATTTAAAGAAAACTTCCTCTTTGTCAATCTTGCTGGGAAAGTCCTAATTCACCATCATTCTGGCATCAAGCCTTCTATCTTGATTCCTTTTATTTTCGTCACATTACTAATCACTGTATGCAACTGTGTCATGTTAATTCTCTTACTACTACTTTCTTAATTAGTTGAATATAAACTTAGTGAAATGAAGTTTTTGCTTCTCCACTGCAAAACCAATGGTTCTAAAAGATCTAAGAAAGTTTCCATATGTCCAGAAAATGTAATATAATACTACTAATGAAAAAAGATGAGATTTGTGTTAGGAATCAGATAAGAGGTACTTGGATTTTACTAAACTAGGATATGAAGCCACAGGAATTAGGAATTTACTAGTAAGTCACATAATCAGATTTGTGGTATAGGAGGAGTCCATCAGCTACGATATGAAAATAACTGGGAAACAAGTGAGACAGAAAGAAGATGGGTACCAACTAGCCAGAAGTCTATCTTCAATATGAGCATATCTTATACTAAGAAGGTGGCAGTTGCAATTAAAAGGAATGGAGAGATCAAGACATGTTTCAGAAATAAAATCAACAGAATACAGATTTTTGTTTTTTGCTTTTTTTTTTTTTGCTTTTAAATTCTAAATGCAGGGATGAGAAAAAATGTTATGTTGATTTCCAACAAAAATGGTAAATTCTTACTCATTAAAAAGTCATATTCTAGATTTTGAGCTCAATCATCAAAAAATAAAAAATAAAAAGTTCATTAGTTGTCTATTTAAATTTGATAAAAATAAAGGCTGGGTTAATAACACAGTAGTTTTCTTAAAGTCATGAATATAAGGACAATTGTTTTGTTATTTTAAATAGATATTTTCCTCGTGTGTTAATAAGTCAATGAACTGCCCTCTCCAAGAATTCTCCAATATTCTCATCTATGTGTCCTGTGGCAGAAAAAAAAAAAAAAATATATATATATATACATATATATATATGTATATATATATATATATATATTAACAAACTCTTGAAGTTTAAACAGATAAATGCCTGTCAAATACATGGAGCTAGCTGTTTGAATATTATTATACTACTATGACACATAATGTAATTATAACAATTTACTGTTCCAAAAATGCAATAATATATTTTTTGGTTTGGTATGATGAAAATGAGTGTGAACTGTCAGATTAAGTAAGTTTGTCTCTAGTATACTGTTGAACAAACTGTTGCTCTGAACTGCTTTTCTGTAAATTATAGGGGGAAGATTTCAGTGGAATTATTAAACTCATAATTCCTATTCATTTTCCCTTTTCAAAAAAGACCTTAGAAAAATAAACCGAGAAAATTTTTTATTTTTATAAACATATATAAGTTGTTAGCCCTGGAAGGAGTTAATAAATATTTTGCAGCTGATTTCATTATTTTATAAACTGAAATGTGAACTCTACCATGGATTCGACTTTGAGTTCCCTTTCCTTCACTTCCAATAGGACCCAGCTCCTACGAGTCTTGCTGTGAAATTTGTAAGGCCCAGTGCAAAAGGAAAATGTATAATGTCCTCTTCATAAGTTAGAATTCCAAGGTGACAATAGTAAAATATTGAACTCCATGTGGACCCTTCTGAGAATGAAGTCCTATGAGAGAATGGGTCCTATGTGAACTTAATAAACCAGCTTTGATCCATACTTAAATAAATGAGAGTTCCTACTGGAGTCCATACCATGGACTCCTGAACAATGACTTTGATTGTTGTTTGTAAGTGTTTGACAGCTCAGATGAATTTTCACTTCAATTTCAACACTTCGTCCTACAGCTCTATTTCTCTAGCTAGTGTGTTTTCAGAACACAATCTGATCTAATATAGTTGATCAAAAACTGGCCATTTTTCCTGATATCACCTTTATAAGATCTCACTCACTAAATATTAAACTTTAGTATATTCTTATGAGTGGAGCTAGGTAAAAGCATTCTCATCTCTTTAACAATGCTCAGGTGCAAATTTGTCACTAACATATCCACAACCTCCTTCAAGTAATTTGGAAAATTTTTATGAGCTCTGTTGATTCGGCACTTATAATGGGCATGAGCAGTCATTACAGCTAAAACATGGTCAGTTAAGGGGAGGCCTATGCGAAATGTGGATGTTGAAAGTTAGATAAGCCATAGTTGTATTGAACACACTGACCAATATAATCAAAATGACTAATTTAGCAGCCTTTTGTTTATCACAGTTGATCGGGTTATGGTTGCTGTGGCACCTCAAAACAAAGGATGGGGCCTGTTGAAGATGTCTTCAACAGTTGCCTCTTGCTGCCTTTCTTAACAGTTTTGGTTCTGCCTCTCTTTCCTCTCAGGGCTACTGTAAGTACATGGGACACCTGCAGATATCTATTTCTCTCTAAACCTTAGCTACAGAGCTTGTTTACCAAACTCTATTTTTTTTTTACTTTGATATACTTTTTCATCCATCCAATCTTCCATTCTAAACCACATGACCCTGTTCAGGACACACAGACAGAGACACACACACACACCATTATTGCACCAAATTTCCAGTCTAAGCAAAACTTAGTGTATGAATGGTGAAAAGACCATGGTGAAACTAAAATTCAAATGCAATTAATATTAGGGAGGGACAGAGAGAAAGAAAGAGAAAGAGAGAGGGACTGAGAGATCAGTTACATAATTATAGCATAGACGTATAGAGTAACAGGATGGTATAGTGTTTGTTCAGTATGAGATAAAACAGAGGAAATCAGGTTATGGAATTATCTTTCTGCTCCTTTATTGTTGAAATTTCAAATAGCAGCTCCATCCACTGTTATTTTTCTATAGCAAGTTACATTTAGCAAAAGTATAATTACTTTTGCAGCCAGGCCTATGCAGATGAAGGGAGGATGTGTCAGTTACTCAGTCTTTGGGTATATATGATTTTTAAGTAAAATTAATCACAATTTCTACTGTACAGAACCGACTTACTACATGATAGATTTTTCTCCTCTCTTTTTCTTTTTTTCAAATTTTATTACCTTCATTCCTTTGCTTAACTATTACGTCTTACAGTCTCAAAAGTAAATCTCTTTGGTTTATGATTAAAATCTCTTCTTTTCTAAACAATCAAACTTTCTAAAACAACGACTTGAACTTGTGGCTATTTATCCCTTACAACAATAAGTTAAAACTTAGTTTCACTTTAAGATAAATCAATCATCATTCATAAGACAGCTATCATGCCTGCTAGTACTAGACGTATTTCTTAAAATAGTGTATTACATAAAACCAATATTTAAACCAACTTATGCCATACTTCTTTAAATAAATTTGCTTGACACAATTACTGTGATTTTCTTTTACCTTTATTTACTCTAAATATATTTTATATGAATTAGAGTCTATCAAATAAAATCTTTTAAAAATGAAACCACAAATACAGTTATATTATTGTATCTGTAGCCATGTACATTTATTAAAAACACACTCTAAACAAAGAAAAACTTAATTTCATATTTGTTTCAGTTATATCTGACCATAAGACATTGTTAAATTCTTGTCTTTTGACAATAAAGGGTAAAACTCAATCTCTGGATTTCTAGGAACTATAAAGGTGGGAATATAATAGTTATTTCTCAAAATTTCTAGAGAGATATATTATATTTGAGAAATCAATTGTCTCAGTTATTTTCCTCATTGCTGAGATACAATACCTGACACCAACAAGTTAAATGAGGAAAGGTTGATTTTATAGCTCACAGTTTGTAGAGGTTTCAGTCCATAGTGGGCTGGCTTCAAAGCAGGGCAGCATCGGGCCGGTGAGATGGCTCAGCGGCTTAAGCGCCTGCCCGGCAAGCGTGAGGGCCCAAGTTCGACTCCCAGAACCCACATACGAAAAAGGGGCCAGTGATATCGCTCAGCAGCACAGGCGCCTGCTGGTGCACGAGGTCCTGAGGTCGACCCTCCAGTACCCACAAAAAAAAAAAAAAAGCAGGGCAGCATGATATAGGGACATGGCAGAGGAGAAACAGTCCATGGCAAGGCAGGCAGGAAGTAGCAAGCAGCAACCAGTGAGCAGCAAGCAGCCTGCTTCCATCTTTCTCTTTTATTTCACTCAGGCTACAAGCATCATGGTAGTACCACTCATATGCAGGGTGTGGCTTCCATTATCCACATCCAGAACAATGCTAAACCAGTTTAGTTATGACACAACCTTAATCCCAGTATCACTCACTCTAGATCCAGCCACCTTTGAGTAGCACCAACAATGAGCACAAAAGGCTTTGGGGGGACATCTAGATTCAAGCCATCATATCAATTAAATAAGGAAAGGTTGCAAAGTTCTCATTGTCTTCCTTAAATTCAAGGTTATGTTCTAACATGACAACCTTTGTTTTGTAAGAGGTGTATCACAGATGATTCTATCATACAATAACTTGCTTGTCATCTAAAAAAAGATACATATAAAAGCTTTCAGTTGCTTGCATATCAAACATTTCTGGAAATTGTGTTTTGCCTGTAGTTTAGCCAGACAACTAAAATATTTGTTTTTGATATTTTTAGGAAATTTTCTTTTATCAGTCTAATCAATTATCAAAACACAATGTGAACATTAGTCCTGATAATACAACTTCATTGGATTAAGAAATGCCAAGCAGATTAGTAAAGCATTCTCCTGGGTATGTCTGCACGGCTTATGAAGGCATGATCTTGTGTACTGTATATAGTCTCTTTCCCATTCCTCTCTGGCATTGTTTGCCTGCTCTGCTTCCCTGCCACCATAAATTAAGTAGCTTTTCTCTGCCATGCTCTTCTGCTATGATGTTTTTGTCTATGAGTCTGCCAGTCTTATACTGAAGTCATGAGCTTGATTAAATCTTTCCTCACTTAAGTTGTGAGTGTCTGGTATTGTGTCTCAGTAATGGAAAAGCTAACTCATACAGAGAAATCGGTACCTGAGAAGTGGGGTCATTGCTGTGACTATACATAAACATATGGCTTAGAAGCCTTTGGAAATAGCTTGCTGGAAAAATTTGAAAAGTTTTGGAGATGCAGGCTAGAGAAGCCTTAGAATATTATAAACAGAGTAAGATGGGTGATTCTGGTCAGAGCTCAGAAGACCAGAATGCTGATAGGAATATGGGACATAAAAACCAGGCTCAGGAGGTTTCAGCGGAGAATATTGGCATTTGGACTAAAGGCCATGTCTGTTACAATTTGGCAGAAAATTTGTGTACATTTTGCCAATGTCCTGAAATTTTGTTGGAGACTAAGACTAAGTTTGGTAGACTAACTAATCTGGCAGAGAAAACTTCAAGACAGCACAATATTCAGGCTGTGTCATAGATGGTGCTGGGTGATTTTAATGAGACTTGGTAAAGGACAGAGCAGAAAAATTTGAAAAGCTTAAATTTTGGCCTAGAATGTGTAAAGTTGGGGCCAAAGGAAGTATGATTGCTAAAGAAATTATCACCATTAAAGCTACTGTGTACAGAAAAAAGAAGAAAGATGCCTTGAGGGAAAACTGAAGAATCAGCAAAACTACACCTATCACAAGCTTAAGGGTCCAAAGTGTAAACCTTTAATGTCAGGACAGTAGCCCTGGGATGTCTGCTTGAGACCATCCTCCCAGGGAAATAATTCCCCATGTGTTAGTTAGGGTTCTCTAAGGAATAAAGTCAATATAAAACATATGCATAATTATAAAAGGTTATTTATCAGGTAGATTTTACAAGATCAGAATTGGAAGAATCTGTAACAGTCATGTGCATAGAGGAAAGCCAAAGGACCAGGTAGCTGCTTAGCCCAAAAAAGATGGAAGCCACAGAACAAGAGGGATCGAGGATGCAGCATTAGTCAAATGTCAAAGGCCTGGAAGCTGACCGGAGAGTCACCAGTGCAAGTCTGTTCTGGAAGACTAGAGAAACTGGAGACTGATTTCTAAAGGCAATGGTGAAGACTACAGATCTTCCAAAATGGGCATGCATCCTTCTTCTTTCCCTTTTTTATTCTGTCCAGGCTGCAAGCCTATTTTTTGGTACCATCCACAGCAGAAGTGCATCTTCCTCCCTCAGTTTGCTGGCCTACATGCCAATCATATATAGGCACACCCAGAACTCTGCTTTACTAATATACTAGGCTGTTCTTGCTCAAGTCAAGTTAGAATATCATAATTAATGGTAACACTCAGGAGTTATTTCATTGAACTCATCAATTAAAGGACTCAGAGCTTGTTGTAGTGACTGTGCAAGGAGACCTACTAATGCTCTAGTTGGTAGCCAACCTTGGTATCATCTACGTGATGGTGGTTTTACTGGTGTGCAGAATGCGAAAGTTGTGGGCTCAAAAAGGTTTTCACTTAAATTTCAATGGAAAGTCTGGTAGGCTATGTAAGGAGACCCTGAGAGGGCAGTGAGTGAAGCTGTGGGAATGAAGATAATGGCGAAGTAGAGACCCAGTGAATTGGGAAGGCAGGAATATGGAATGTCTGCCAAGGAAAGCTATTTAGCCCAAGAGTTGAGCCAACCCAAGATAGAGGGTATATGGGCTGCAACCCGCAAAGACATAGGGTTGGAACTGCCCAGGTCCTATGATACTCACATCTCAGCACCATGTGCCCTGGCTGTTAGCCATGGAACTACTGTAGTTACGTGGAGCTTATTGTTTGTCCTGCTGGGTTTTGGTTTTCCCTTAGTCCAGTTATTCTCTCTCTATTTCTCCCTTCTGGAATGTGAATATTTACAATGTGCCACTGGCACTTGGGATTCTAGAACTTGCTTTTTTTTGTTTTTATAGAGTTCACAGCTAAGACTTTGCCTTGAGTCTCAGAAGATACTTGAACTTTTGAAAAATGCTGGCAATGTTGAGACTTTAGGAAAGAGATTATTAAATTTCCAGTTGTGCCTTGTGCGGTTGTATTATGTTAAGTTGAATTATGAACTTGCTATAGTCTTTATTTGAAGATAAGTATGGTTTAAGGAAGTGTTTGATTGTGAAGTTGGCAAGGGATGGCTCATGACTACTAAACCTAATATATTCACTTCCTTTGATTAAGAAATGTCTACCAGTCTAGCAAAGTATGTGACTCGGCATTTCTGTCTAGGTAACAAAGGCATGGTCTTGGGGACCGTATATAGTCCCTGGCCCATTTTTCGCTGGCACTCTTCCCCTGCTCTGCTTCTGGCTGCTATAAACTAGGCAACTTTGTTTTTGCCATTGTTTTGCACCATAATATTTCTACCTTGGAGCCTGCCAAATATGTACTGAATCTCCTGAAATCATGAGCTAATTTAAGCATTTCCTCCATTTAGCTGTGGATGTCAGGTATTGTGTCTAAGAAATAGGAAGGCTTGTTTGGTGTGGTGGTGCCCGCCTATAATCCCAGCACTCCAGAGGCTGAGGTAGGAGGATCACCACGAGTTTGAGGCCAGCCTGAGCTACACAGGGAATTCAACGGCAGCCTGAGATACATAACAAGACCCTGTCTAAAAAAAGAAAAGAAAAGAAATAGGGAGACTAACTAATACACACACCTTTATAATTTAATTCTGTTGATCAATTAAAATAATTCATATATGAGTTTATTATTGTATACAACTTTCTTTATAAAAATAAGAATGAAAATATAACACACTTGAAACCAGTTCTCATTTTATGGGTAAATATTTGGGACCATGCTTTGTACAAATAGCTATAATTTCCATATAACTACCTCACATTTAATCATTATATTTTGCCTTCCAATAGGTTTTTAACTAATTTATTTCTAAGACTGTAAGAATTTTGAAGAATGCTGAATCAAAAGATTCAATAAAATATGGTGACACAGCCCTAGAATAATAATGGCAATTGTTAATAATAATAATAAAACTAGCGCATTATGTAAATTTTCTGATATTTTGGCTCTACTGCTGATAAAAACTATGATCATGTTCAGCTCACTGGTTGAACATTAGAGGGACTCAAATGAGGAAATTATGTGAAGGTGCTCTTATCAACTCTGTATCTAACATAAATTGTTTCCCAGAGGTCATTGTTAAAATATAAAGAGATGCCAGGTGTAGTGGCACCTGCCTCCAGCACTCGAGAGGCTGAAGCAGGAGAATCGTCTCAAGTCCGAGGCCAGCCTGGGCTCATAGTGAGTCCAGGCCAGTCTGAACTACATAGCGAGACCCTGTCTCAAAATAAAATAAAATAGGGCCAGTGAGACAGCTTAGCATCATAAGCACCTGCCCGGCAAGCGCGAGGTCCTGAGTTCGACTCCCAGTACCCACAGAAAAAAATTAATTAATTAAATAAAATAAAAAGAGAAGTGGCTGCTTAGGAAAATCCTCCTTACACACATTAGCACGTATCAATCCAATTCACTATTATTCCTCCTAAACGCTTGTTTTTCAGTACTGGGAATTAGGCTTTCACATATGGTAAGCAAGTACTATACCACTGAGCCCAGCCTGACCTCTTAGAATAAAAAGTGAAAATGTTCCTAAACTGAATAGTCATTCATAAGAGAGCGGATCAATCATAAAACCAATCAGAAGCCACAAAGCCTAGATTTTAATTCTGACATCAGCTATAAGACAAGTTAGAGGCTGCCTTTGTCTCAGTTTCCTCTTCTGTAAAATGTTGGTGATATCATCTACCTCATAAGTTTACTGGAAAGAATTAATGCATTAATGTAATAAAAACATTCCAGATGGCCATGGTGGTGCACGCCTGTAATCCCAGCACTTGGAGGCTGACGCAGGAGGATTGCTGTGAGTTCAAGGCCAGCCTGAGATACAAAGTGAGTTCAAGGCAAGCCTGAACTGCATAGTGAAACCCTGTCTCAAAAAAGACAAAAAAAAAAAAAAAAAAATTCCAAACGGGTACCAGCACATATTAAGTCTCTGGCCTAGTCATTGTTATTATTAGAAATTAGCAAATGTCATGAAACGTATTCTATTTGAATGAAACCATGACAGTTGAAAATCACAACTAATGTCACAGTCAAACACAGTGTGTAAAGTCCTCACTATGTTATGAGGAGAACAATGAAGGATATTTTTATATATTACTGGTTTCTTTATGCTGTGCATGATTTACTTTGTTGCTGTAGAAATATCAAAATGGCTATATCATACACAAGAGTGGGAATTTTAAGTCTGGGAGTAAAGACAAATTAAAAGTTGAAGTTAGGATGATCTATTTTTGAATTTTTAAACCTTTGTCCCTTCATGGAAGATAAATGAATTAAAGGGCAGAGCTGGGGCATGGTGGTATGCCTCCCGTCCCAGCTTCCCAGGACAGTGAGACAGGGACATCACTTGCGCATAAGAGTTGAAGACCTGCCTGGGCAACAGAGTGAGACACAATATCCAAAACAGAGAAACAAAAGCAAGCAAGAAAGAAAAGTGGGACAAAGCAAGCTGGGATTTTAAGGATTAACTGGCATTTACTAACTTTGTTCTGTGAACATTTCTCTTAAATTGGCACCATTTTAAAAACAATAAAACAATAAAAATATAGGTCTGTATTGATGGAAGAAATCACAGAAAATGTCAAATGAGATAATGAGAAGTGAGGTGATGAATATAACATGCCAAAGATTTTAATATAACTTTATCATTATTATGGTGAAGTGGTCATTAGCATTCATACCCCAAATTTCATGGGAGCAGAAACTCTATTTTGCTCAATTAAAACTGTATGGTGACCCAGTAATTAAAAATACAATATAACTTCCAAAAGATAATGAAATAGAATATAAATCTTTGTATAAATGTCTTAAGGGCATATCATATGCAAAATTCTTTGACACATGAGAAATACCCCAAAGAAACTTTTCATTTTTCTCCTTATTTTTTCTCAAAATCTACTCCCTCTAAATTTCATATTTCTTTTCAACTCTACTCCAAGTTGACTTTTTCTTCTCTCTATTCTTACAAAACTAAATCAACATAGCTTTTTTTCAGCATTTTCCATTTGCTTTCCAGAATTCTCTTTAGAAGTTGGGAAAGGAAAATCTGTGAATGCATGGGCCTATTTGGAACAAACTATAAAATAAGTGAAGGTTTAGAAATTTAAGTTCTATTCAATGAAGACATTTTGATAATTGTTCTTGGATATTTGCAAGTGAATTAGAAACAAATGCCTATTTCAAAGAAGAGCAGAATAAATGCTTATATTACCAGCAACTGAGAAGACTATTTCATATCTTAAAAAAATTCCCGTAATCACACATCTGAGATTCAATAGCTGAATTCATTTGAATTCAGGTTCAAGTTCAAGTGATTCTTTCACAGCTTCTTCAGTTTTCCTGTCTCTCTTCTACCCATCTCAGTCTCACCTTTTCCTTTCAGAGATGTTAGTTTTCACTTTTCCTTTGAGAAGCTCTAAAATGACAAATTTCTCTTTAATTTCTCAAGAAAAGTTGATTATTTGTCTTCTCATGAGAAAATTATTCTAAAGTTCTCCTCATACGATATTATTCTTTTTAAATATAATAGCCACTGATTTCTTATTATTGAAACCATTGTGAACACTTGAAAACTAAGCTTTTTACTTAGTACTCTGTTAAAAATATATTTGAAGAAAAAAACTAAATTACTGTAGAATTTAGTACAAAACTGAGCCATGTTTAATTTGCTTCATTATAATGCATTGTACTTTCCATTTCTGGAATGATATACTGCATCAGGAAGACCCTTTGATTACCTTACCCCAAATTCAAGTGTTAACAGAAAGATGTGTATGTTAGTCAACTTTCCATTACTGTGACAAATACCTGCGATAAACAACTTAAAGCAGGAAAGGTCTGTTTTGGCTCACATTTCAGAGGTTTCAGTCTATGGTCAGCTGGCTCCGTGCTTTTAGGCATGTGACAGGAGCAAATCATCCTGACTGAATGGCATAGTGGAACAAAGCTGCTTATTTCCTGGCAGCCAGGAAACGGAGAGAGCAAGACAGAAGCAGAGAGGTAGGCACCAAGGTTGTCTTGAAGTCTGCAAAATCACGCCTCCATGACCCTCTCCTTTCGTGTATGCTGCACCTCCTAATTTTTCATCTCCTCCCAATAATGCCATAAGATTATGATTTCATCAGTGGGTTAGTCCACGGGAGAAGTTACAGCCTTCATAATCAAAGCATCTTTCCAAAGTCCCACCCCCTACACATGAGATTTTGGATGGAATATTTTAGATATTAACCGGGATGGGTGTGGTGGAGAAATGTGAAGAGACAGCTTCAAAGCATCCCAACATGACCGATAGTAAGTGCTTACAGAAACACTCTTACCTCATGCACAAAACATTTGGGCCAGCAATGGACTGGAAGAATATTCCGGTTCCCTAATTACTAGCCTGTGGTCATTTCCTAACTATATTCCCCTCGGTTCCTCACACTTAGTCCTTTGATAGAGTTTAGTTACCAAAGCCTGGATGCTAAGTTCATCTTGAATGTTTGTTTTCATTTAATTTTCAGCCAAGACACTAGACCTTGATTTCCTCTTGCATTTTATTGAAAGTGAGTTTGTGATTGTAGTTAGGAAAACCAGAGCTAAAATCTTTGCCCTGAGCACAAACTAAAGTAAAACCAAAGCATTTCTGAGAATGTGAGTTGTTCAGTTAAATTTTCTTTTTAAAAAATCATCAAGCAATTGCACTGCTGAAATGGATCAGACATGGAGGCAGAAATCAGACGAGGAACTCTCAGTGTGCCAACTTCTGCAGTATAATTTTCACATCAAAGAACTTCAAAATAGGATTTTTCCAAATATTTTCACTTTTAGCTAGCTGACTCAAATCTTCTCTAGAAGTAAGCAGGTTGTAAATGGTAACTACATCAATAAATAAATCTTACAGTCATACCTAGATATTATGCAGTTCAAGGTTTGCCCACCCCAGCCCCAGTCCATCCTGCTCTTTTAGGGTCAGGATTCTTGTAACATCACAATTCTTTCTCTTCATGGCACTAGTGGGTATACGTGGATATCCATACAAAGGAAGAACTTCCTGGGAGGACACAAGGCCATCCTAGAGGCTGGATAATTCAGAATTGATATACACTCTGGATAATTCAAAACTGATATTGTGCCTGCTTCTGCTGCTGCTAACTATCTCTATAACTGTATAAGCTCTTTAATTTTTTTTGGATATCAGTTTTCTCGTGTATACATGATGGAACTGAGATTAAATCTTTTCCAATGTGTTATGCTTATAAGTATATATGACCCCATCATATATTTACCTCCATATAAACACAAAAATAAATCTATATACTTAGAGGGAAAATAAGAAAACTTTAATGCATCCATGATTTGCAATTCCTAACAGCTGTCTTGAATTTCTAAGTTTTTCAGATGGATCTTTCATTATATTAAGTCTCACTTACTGTATTTATTCAAAGTAAGCTTGTCCTAAGCTTGCCTCAGTTCTTGCCTTTCCTCCTGTTGTACCCTTTCTGCTTCCACACTGACTCTAAAACATCATTTAAATTTTTTAGTTTCTCTTTAACTTCAGATCAAAATCTTTGTCTTCCAAGACATCTGTTATTCAGGATGAATTTAAAACTGACTTTCTTCAAATTCCCAGGGTACATTTATGCTGCTTTTACCTATTCTGTCTTCACTTACAGCTCTTTGGGAGTCAGTATTCCTAAATACATTGTCATCTGTACAGAAAAAGATAGCTCTAAGATCATATTTGTAACTTTCCCACACACATTTTACAAACGCTAAAGTATTTTGTACTTAAAAAGTATCCAAAAAGAACTTTGCGTGAAATTGTATTGGAGTATTTGTATCATTAATTAGGAAAGGTTGTACAATTATTTATTACAACTTGTAACAGTTTGGTTTAATTTCTCCTCTCCATGATGATGATTTGAAGTTCTCATTCCCAGGAACTGACATCTTAACAACCACTGATGTTCAGCAAATATTTATGGGTTGAAGAAATTTTGAACAACATTTCAAACTTAACCCCTTGTGAAGTTTGGTACAGCGATATTTTAGTTTGCCATTTTGTGAAAACTGTGGTGCAGATTCATAAGATCAATCCTAGTAGAATTTGAATCTGAGGTTTGGTAGAAATCTCAAAGAATACTTATGAAAATATCATACCTCACAAAGGTATTTTTCTTTGTGTTTTGTTCTACAGATACTGCAGAATATTTCTCAGGAATTGTAGTAGAAAACAGAAGCGTGGACATAGGGGCTGTATTGTACAAAGGCATGCACCGTTTGGAATTTATTTTTCTTAAATTTCTCCCTAATCCGGTTTCAATATGCTAATCTCGCTTATTCCTTCATCAAACTGCGTTAGAATAGTTTTATATACAATCTCTTCCCATTCTGGAGAGGACTGCACTTTAATGCTTGACTAAGGTAGCCCTGCATCAATTTGTTCAAAGGCACAGAAATATGGAAATGAAATAGACCATAAAGATAAAATACATTATTAAATGGCATTATTGTCATTGTTATTATTCTCTCATCGAAAGAGAAGATGACGAGCTGAATTGCACACCATATGGTAATTGCTTGGAAGATAACTGCTACTTACGGTCGCACCTTGAGCATCTAGCAACATTGTTTGCTGCATTTCAGGTGCCAGGGTGGCAGAGGGTCAGCCTAGGAAAGATGAACTGGCAGAGAGAGAATGACAGACATTAGGCATAAGTACTTTTCATGTCAAGCCTTTGGCATGCTCATTGTTGAAAAAATCTGTTCTTAGAAATGCCTTCCAAAATGTTCAAGTTATGACATAAAGGCGCATGATAACTTCTGATATCCAGGGATATGTTAATATGCGCCATCCTGGGAGGCCAAATCATAGCCCAGATAATGCATGATTCCAGAGGTCTGTTCAGCAACTCATAGTGCACCAGAGAAATTCAGAAACTTAAAAAAAAGATAAATAAACAAAAAACTTCTACAGAGTTTTTGATGCATGATGATTTCTTTCTTCAGATGTGAACCTTTAATATTTTAGTATGTACTACCCTCTGTTTTAAGAATCTATATGTAAATCTGTGATTTAAATTCCTAGTATTCAAAAAGTAAGAGGGTGAACTTTTTCAAAGGTATTCTGGGTGAGATTTCTACTTAAATTGTTTAAAAACTACCTTACATTTTAGAAGTGGTGTTCAATTTACTAAGTGTCATTTTATATATTACTTACTGACTCTTTCCCTTCATTTTCTTTCTTGATAAACATTTCAAGAAATCACAAAAATGAGTTGCCAAAGTCACTCAAACTGGATTGTGAGAGTTTTCTTTTAGAAACCAGTTTGGTAGCTCCAACTTTGGTTTTTCAAAAATCATTTCATATTTGGAAGTTTGAAAAATGATGTGCATATTATAAGTTATAAAATATATTTATGAGCTCATGCCATATCTGATTGATTGCTAGAAAAATGGTAAAAGTGATTATCCCATATTTCAAAAGTAAAAAGATTTGACTCTATAAAAATGCTCAAAAGCATAAAACATACCTACAACACAATTATTTCTCCAGCTGATATCTTCGATGTAGTTCACAAGCCTGCCTTAAAAGAATCAGGAAATCAAACTCTGCTATAATGAGTTAGACTTTCAAGATGTAATAGAACCTGAAATGCAAAATGCTTTTGGAATTTATTCACAACAGTAGAAATCTCAATCCAAAAGCACAGCTGAATATTCATGGTGTGTTTTTATTTATCCAAACTTATCCTTGAGAAAACACAGTTTTGGAATGAGCACCATAATATCTTGGACAGAAAAATAATCTTATGTATAAATGTTTCCCCAGTCATAGTTGTTGCTGTGTTACACACACACACAAATACACACATAGCTGTACAGCATGAGGGGCATGTACACACATAGCACATGAAATTGTATTTTATGAATCTTTCCTTATATTCTGGCTATGAAAGCTTTCTTCATGAAGAAAGAAAAAAAATCAAATATCCCTGTAGGGATGATTTTTATCGACTTTCACTATGAACTCTACCCTGTCCTGAGCACTGTCATTGCTAGGGAAAGTATAAAAGACGATTCTAAAGGATTGTGCATACCAAGTGCTCAAAACATCATATCCTCATATATGGCACTTAAGCAATCCAGAAAACTACAGTAGCAGAAAGCTCACTCTGACCTTCTCCTGACTTTCTGTGTGACAGTTGTCATAAACTAGTTCTCTGACCTACTTCATTTGAAGGTTAGACCCTTGTTCTAGAGGAGTCATGTCTATATCCAGAGATCAAGAAGACTCTAAGCATGCAGGCCTTACTGGGTTACTCTCCATTATCATTTGATTATACTCATTTTGTACAATAATTCTTCTACAGGATTTTCTATGCTTCATGCAACCTAAGCACAAAAATAGACAATGTCCCATGGTTCTTTGGGTCTACATTTCTTTTTCTTCCTTTTTTTTTTTTTTTCATGTGGGTACTGGGGGTCAAACTCAGGACCTTGCACTTGCCAGCAGGCATTTGTGCCACTGAGCAGTATCACCAGCCCTTTTTATTCCTTTATGTGGGTACCGGCAGTCGAACTCAGGACCTCACCCTTGCCAGGTTGGCACTTATGCCGCTGAGCTATCTCACCTGCTTGGGTCTACATTTCTGAAGGCTCTTATGTCATGTAAATCTTTGGAAAAATAAGTGTGTTATTCTTCTTCTTCAAAGGAAGATTGTTGATTTCTTATATGAGCATCAGTCATAATCCTTGTGATGGATGAAGAAACTGTATTACTACCCCCTCACTTTCACCCTCACCTCCTGATATCTCTACATGCACTTTATCTGGGAGAATCAAGATCTATGTATAAAACACAATATTGGAACACGCGCTGGATAGGGCACCACAGGTGTATTAATAAGAGGGTAGCATATTCATTAATGACTCTGCAGGCACATAAACAACCCCTGGAAAATCACTTAGTCTAGACAGAACCTGCCCCCCAGCCTGCTGGCCTTTCAAAAACCATTCGGTAGCTATTTAACCAGCAAAGAGAAGTCCAAGGATACAGTGGGCCAGGACCTCTCGCAAAGGCCTTTATTCTTTTGAGCTTCGCTATGGGCTAAATCATGACACTACAACATTCATATGTGGAAGCCATAGCCAACAATATGACCGTATTTATGTACAAGTCTTTTTTTTTTGTGGGTACCGGGGGCTCGACCTCAGGACCTCACACGCCAGAAGGCGCCCGTGCCACTGAGCGATATCACTGGCCCCTTTTTCGTATGTGGGTTCCGGGAGTCGAACTCGGGCCCTCACACTTGCCAGGCAGGCGCTTAAGCCGCTGAGCCATCTCACCATCCCTGTGTACAAGTCTTATAAGCCAGTTGTTAAGATAAAATGGCGTCAAAGTGTGGGGCCCTGATACCATAGTATTGATGGCTTTATAAGAACAGAACCAGCAAGCTCTCTCTGTCTCTCTCCCATCTGAGGACACAGTAGGAAGGCAGCCATGTACAAACTCGAAAGAGAGTCCTCACTGGGAACCAAATCTGCCAGCGGCTTGATTAGACAACTTCTGATAATAGATTTCTGCTGTTTAAGATAGTCTATGATGTATTGTTATGGAAGCCTGTGTAGACTAAAAGAGGCTTTGTCACTGGGGGAACCAAAAAGGCATACCCATTTCATCAGCTAAACTCCTCTTTCCTTGCTCTAGTCTAGCCATATGCACCCTTAGCTTTTCTTTAGATGTCCCAGTCAAACTCAAGGCACAGCTTTTAGATTTTCTTGTTGTTTTGATTTGTTTTTGTTTTAATTTTTATTAGTACAGTAATACTCAGTTCACAAACACTTCTGTTTGTGAACAATTCAGTTCACAAACAGAAGCACTTGACAAAATTTTGCTTCTGTTTGCAAACTCTGCATGGGGTGAGGAACATGACAATGGCCATCTTCTCCACAGAAACACAAATGCAGCATCTTCCCCAGAATCATGCAATGAATTAAGCTCATGAACTGAGGTACCGCTGTACATATTTGCAGCGCATAATTATTACATTCATCATGGGGTATTGAAACATGTACATAACACAGCTTAATTTTCTTTGCTTCTCTTTCTGTTCCCTTTCTTCCCCTTTCCATCTGTGAATCTCCTTCTCATTTGCAAAAGACCTGTCTCCTGTTTCATATTACCCTATCTTTATTTTGCTCTTTATTTATACTTTGTGTTTCTCATATAAGAAAAACTGTGTGATATTTAGTCTTGTATGTCTGATTTGATTTAACATTATCATCTCCAAGTACATTCATTTTCCTACAAGTAATTCAAATTTATTCTTCTTTATTGTCAGAGTAGCACTCTATTGTACATAAATACCGCATTTTCTTTATCCATTCCTCTGCTGATGGGCATATAGACTGCTCCTAAGGTTTAGATATTATGAGTTGTGTTGCTATAAACATGGATATGCATCTGCTTATTATCTCTGATTACAGGAACAGTTTGCTTCCTCAACTTCTCCAGGTCATTTTGCAAATAGCCGAGGTAGCTAATTTAAGATAAATTTTATTAAGTTCACAGTTTGGGTGGCTGACAGTCCAAGATGGCATAGTCCCATTGGCTTGGCTTCTGACAAGCAGATGGTAACAAATCACAGTTGAACACATACTGGAGCAAATGGCCACATCTTTTACAGGAACAGAGTAAAAGAGGACAGGTGGGGACAAATCTGCTCATTTTATAAAAATCCTCCTGTGAGATTTCAAAGGGTCACCTGTGAACAACTTCCTAACCCACTGGACCCTTACTGTTTTTTCTTTGCTCTTTTCCTGGTCAGGTTGCAAATTTTCTAAATCTTTCTGCTTCCTTATTGTCACTGTAAATCTGATGAAAACAACCAATAGCACTCATAGCACAGCCTTGAACACTTTGCTGTTTTGAAATTTCCTAAGCCAAATAAACTAGTCCATCTCCTCAAGGTTAATCTTCTATAAAGTTTCAGGAAATGATACAATACAGCTAAATTCATTGCAAGTTTAGTAAGAGTGGTCTTTAGTGCAGTTTGCATTAGAATCCTCATTTGCATTTGAGATTTTATCAGTACGGCCTTTACTGACCACATTTCTGTAAGCCTTTTGGTCTTCTGATCCCTCACCAGAATTCCCAGAGCACTGAACTTACAGAATTCTTGGCTTTTTCTACCCTGATCCTCCAAACTCTTCCAATATTTTCTTGCAAACCAATCCCAAAGGCTCCTCCAAATCTTCTGGCTTATGTGTATTAACAAACTCACTCTCCGGCAATAATTTTCTATATTAGTTATCTTTGCATTGCTACAATGAAATGCATGAGGCAGCTAACTTTTTCAAATGCTTTATTTAGTTCATAGTTTCGGAGGTTTTAGGGATGGCATCTGCATTGGCTCTGGCTCTCAGCAACAGTCACATAGGGGTAACGCTGCATGGTTGTGCAAGAATTCACTTTAACACAACAAGAGCGTAGCGATAGTTTGGAGCCCCACAGTTCCTTCTGAGGGTAAGCCCCAGTGACCTCAGGGCCTCCCACAGGACCTCGTACCTTCAAAGGCCTTCCTGCCTCCCAATTGCACCATCTTGGGGACCAACCCCTAAAATGGATCTTTAGGGGGCATTATTAAAAATTAAAACCCCATTTAAAGTGCTTTCCTAGTGATGATTACTATCTTAAATTACAAATTCTTTCAATACTCCCTCCCCATTTTTCCTGCTCTTCTCCTTTCATAGCCAATTTATATAATACCAAATTATACAACATATACATTACTAATTTTGTTTATCAGCCCTTCATACCCAATTTATATAATACATACATTACTAACTAATTTTGTCTATCATCTCTTTCTTCACTGAAATAAAATCATCAAAATAGCAGGATTAATTGTTTTATTAATTGCTATACTCACAGTGTCTCATAGATCCCTATAGATGTAAATCACATTGAATATAATTTTATCAGGGAACTTACAAAAATTCATAACAGGTAAGAAGAGGCTAATCAGAGTTACCACCAATGGCAAAGGGAAGATCGAGTGTTAGAGTGCACATTTAATTCCTTGATTTAACAGTTATTCCATGAGTACTCACCATATGACTGGTACTGTGATTAGTGATTTCAGAAGCTTACAGTTCCAAAAGAGAAAGGAAAGGGGGTAACAAAGAGAATCAGAAAGAAAAATTACTGATGAACTGAGAATAAATATATGGCAGGTAATATTATTATCTCATCTCATTCACTACAACCATGAAAATCAACTAAAATTCATCTTTTGCTATTATTGTTATCAGTTTATAGTTGTATTAAATGATCTATTTGGATCAGAATGGCAAAATGGAAGGAAAATACAAAGAATGAAAATAGAAATTATGTTTAGATCACCTAGTAGGTTCAAATTTAGTTCTTCATATGTACAGAAAACCATAGTTAAATCTATAGTAAAATGCAGTATTGTAGAAGGAATGAGGGAAGAGGAGACTAAATTTCACAGATTAAGAAACAATCAAAATAACCAGTCAAAATTACTACAATAAATTACAGAAATTGAACATCTAAAATATCAAGTTAGTATTTACTTCTTCCTCAAAAGGCATCTCAGGAAAGACAGCATCCAAAGTGGGAAGCAACTTCAGGAACGAGAAGTGAATGCTTTCAAAATTTCATTTTATATATTTGGAGGGATAAATTGGGATTAGCATAAACACCATATACTCTCCTTCTCCATGAAGTATATTTGCTGTTATTATTTCAATCCTTGCCCTTCTGGGAATAGAAAGCTTTATGGAAATATAGTAGGAAGAAAAGCTGCTTAATGGGGCACACTACAGCAAACATTATTGATCAATTTTGTTTTACTTGTAAGAATGATTGAATGTGCAAGTAATTGAGATGTCATTTTGTAGCTTGAACATTTTATTTTCTGGAATGTGTACTTTCTCTGAAAGAATTTATTTGAGAGAAAATAAAGAACCCGAGATCATGCATTGAACTGGAAAAACATACCATTTGACAGGAAGATTTGTCTGGGTCACCCTCTTGATTTCATGGCACCATTTTGTATTATCAGTGGTGAAATTTTGCCAGCTCAAGGCTAAAGCAAAGATTCTGTTCTAATACATCTTTTTTTTTTTTTTTTGGTGGATACCGGGGATCGACCTCAGGACCTTGCGCGCTAGCAGGCGCCCATGCCGCTGAGCGATATCACCGGCCCTTTTTTCATATGTGGGTTCCGGGAGTCGAACTTGGGCCCTCGTGCTTTTAAAGTTCCAAAAACTTCATCTTTGTGTAAAATATGGAAATATTTATTAAGTACAGGTAAGAAGAAATTAACATTGAAAACATGTCCAAATTTAGATTGAGACCAAACAAGCAATCATGTACGTGGTTTAAAATAATTCTTATTCATAAATACCCCTCTGTCTACTTACCAAAAACCTGTTATTCATTAGAAATTCATTATTCATTAGAAATCGGTTCCTTCGGGTTACAGGATTGTTTTTAGTTAAACTGGAAATTTATCTGAAATATGAAATTCTATAAGCCTAATCAATGGCTGTTGGGGGCCAACATCACAGTTAGGCCTCGGGCGCGGCCTGTATTTCTGACTCAAAGCCTGCGCTAAATTACCCCTCCCATCGACCTGGGCAAGATGGCGCCTGGTTCCTGCTTCCTGGTTGCGGTCATTGCTGCTCGCGCCCTGTAAATGTGTGAGTCTGCCTAGAGACTGATGAGTATAGCCTATGAGCTTTCATTTCCTGCTGTATTGCTATTGGCGCCCCTATCCTTATAAAAACATGCAAAGCTGCCCTTTAGGAGCAGAACACGGACGGAGCCGCCACAGGGCGGACGCTTGTAGAGGCTCTGGAGCTGTGAACGATTAAAGCAAGCTTTCACCAACCCGTGTTGTGTGATTCTTCTCGCTGGACGAGCAGAAGCGCACGACATTTGGTGGCCCCTACGGGGAACTGATCACCCTTCGTGCGGGGTCTGGTGGAGCTGCATCGAGTCACAGGACGGTACGTACCTTCAGGTAAGCGGGAGGCTTAACCTGGCCCTGGGTGGACGCACTTTCAGGGAAATTCCGCTCTCAATTGCTGAGGCGGGGGTTGCCCATATATCGGGTGTGCTCACGGCGGGGACGGTGTCGCTGGAGCAGTTTCGTTTTCACAATGGGGAACTCTGACAGTGCCCCGATGCACAAGCCGATGCGAGACTTATTGAAAGCGCGAGGCATTAAGGTGAGTTCTAAAACTGTTCAAAAATTTTTTAAAAATATACATGAGATCGCCCCGTGGTTTTGGCCCACTGGGCACCTTACTTTACCCTGCTGGGAAAAGTTAGGACATGATATCAGCTTTGCTGAGGAAGAGGGAGTCATTGACCCCTCCGTGCGCCCCCTCTGGGAGATGGTTAGATATTGCCTTAAGGTAGAGGACAGCCCAGGCGGGTCTGTACCGCTTTCAGGGGTGCACAAGGCTTTTGAGAGGGCTCGCTCGGAGAGCTCGAGGGCTAATTCTAGGGCGGGGTCGGATTCTTCCTCTTCAGATTCAGAGGTGGAAGGGACAGAAGGGTTAGAGCGGGGGCCTCAGGCTGCTGTCAATAAAGACTCGGCGCCAACGAAGAGCCTCCCCTCCCCGAGACGTGGCGCTACGGCTGCTACGTGGCAGACTTCCAATCCTTTCCAGGATTTGTGTGGTGACTTTAAAGAGCTAAATATAGGCCGGCCCCCGTCGGGGGGGGCGGTGGGGGGGGGCGGACCTATGCCCAGTGCCCCGCCCTGGGAGCCGCCTCCCCGTTCCAAGATGGCCCTTTGCCCTCCGCTTGCCGTACCTTCCACGGCCCCATGTGGGAGGTCATAAAGAAAACAGGGACCAGAGATGTCCCCGGCATTGACTGGGGCCCGTACGGGATCTATCCGGTCCTCGCCGGCCAGGGAGGACAACCATACCATCAACCCCTTGACCTTAAGCTTATTAAGCAACTAAAGGAAGCAGTCTCTTCCTATGGCCCTAATGCCCCTTTCACACTCGCTGTATTGGAGACTATAGTGACTGCTCCTATGACCCCTGGGGACTGGACACAGCTTGCAAGGGCGTGTCTTTCCCCTGGGCAGTTTATTGATTGGAAAGCATGGAATACCGACCTTTGCATGGACCGAGCTGATCGCAACAACAGGGAAGGTAATAGGCGGTGGAATGCAGACATGTTGCTTGGCAAAGGCCCTTATGACATGCAGAAATTGATGGGGGATGTCAATTGGATTACACCCCGGGGCTGTGCGGGTGCCCTATACTGCCCAACAAATTTTAGTGTTGGCAGCCTGCCTGGATGCGTGGGCCATTCTCAAGTGTGTTTTCCAGGGCACGATCGACAATCAATACCCCAAGGATCCTATTTTACAATTTGTCACATCACATCCAATCATTTTTCCAAAATCCACTGTTCAAGAGCCCATCATAGGGGCTCCCACAGTCTTTACAGATGGGTCAAAGACAGGAAATGGAGCATATATGATATCAGGCTCTAAACCTGTGTTGGTGCAGTTCCAACCAGACCAGCCCCAACTAGTGGAATTACAAATTGTATCAGTGGTGCTTACAAGATTCCCCACGGATATTAATATCCTCTCAGATTCCAAATATGTAGTCAATGCTTTACAGATTCTGGAAACCGCGGGCCCGATAAATTCCACCTCTTCGGTGTTCACTATACTCCAAACTATCCAGACACAATTACAAAATAGAACCCACAAAATTTATGTGGCTCATATCAGAGCACATACCCAGCTCCCAGGCCCGCTCTCGGAGGGCAATTCAATGGTAGATGCAGCCACGCGCCCAATATGGATATGTACGCTCTCATCCCCGGCTGAGAGAGCCCAACAGTTTCACAAAAAATTTCATGTCAATGCTCAGACCTTGGCAGCTCACTTTAAGATCCCCAGGGCCCAGGCTCGAGACATTGTCCGGCATTGCGGTACCTGCGCCGTGATGCGCCCCCAGCGGTCCGATGGGATTAACCCGCGAGGACTCAGACCGGGTCATATCTGGCAAATGGATGTAACACACATCCCAGAATTTGGGTCTGTCAAATATGTCCATGTCTCAGTAGATACTTGTTCTCAAGTTGTTTTTGCCATGGCAGAAACGGGAGAAAAGACATCTAATGTTATCAATCACTGCCTTGCGGCTTGGGCTGCATGGGAAAAGCCTAAAATACTAAAAACAAATAATGGGCCCGCGTATACAGGTGCGCCCTTCAAAAGCTTCTGTGCAACCATGGAAATAGTCCTTAAACATGGCATTCCATACAACCCAATGGGCCAGGCTGTTATTGAAAGAACACACCGAACGCTTAAAGATACTCTAAATAAACAAAAGGAGGGGATAGGCCGTGGCCTCTCATCAAAAAGGAAGCTCTCCCTTGCTCTATTTACCATCAATTTTTTGAGCTTAAATTCGGACAACCGCTCCCCTGCGATGGAACATTGCAATCCTTCCCCCCAAAATAAGGGGATGGTCACTTGGAAGGATGTCATCACGGGGCAGTGGATGGGCCCGGACCCGGTGGTGAGCTGGGTCCGAGGTGCGGTTTGTGTCTTCCCACAGGATCCTGAACAGGAGCCAGTGTGGGTCCCCAAAAGACTGACGAGGACCGCAAATATACCAAAATCCCACCAAGACCAGACCACCAAGGAAGATGGGTATTCCACCGCCGCCGATGGTGATTGTCCGGCTCCTGCTCGGCACCTCGTCATCTCTGACCCTCCAGAGTCGGAGTGAGGGCACAGATGAGTACCTGTGGGCTTTGTGGCACCATCCACCCAGTTTAGCCCCTTTCCATTGCCTTTAATACCAGCTTCCCAGTTACTCCAGATACCTTAGTGTTTTCTTATGCTAACGTTACTGCACAGTGTCAGCCTAACAACTCTTCTCTGCCTTTCTTAGAATTTGTTAATCAAACCTGACACTCGTGCTATGGCACCGCTAGGATAAACTCTCCTTCGGTGTGGGGGGTATGGACAACCGGGCCCGTAAGGCCACCCAATGTCACCAAGATAAAAAACTGCAGTTCATCGGGGGACGTATGGGGGCATTTTATGGTATGTAGAGAGATCCAGCTCCATTACCTTAATTGGGGGGTCCAGGTTTTCAGCCAATATCAAGCTTGCAACCCCCTAGGAGGATGTGTAGACCTCCGACCCTTTAAGACTAATAGGTTACGGACCTTGTCCAAGATGTCTGACTGGCTCAAAAATACATACTTGCCCTCATTCAAAAATCTCTCAGAGCAGGTCTCTATTGGCTTAGATAATGTAAAAAAGATACAACTACAGCCTGTTACTTTTGACCTGTCCAGTTTGGGAACTGTCATCACAAAATTGTGGGAAAAGGTCACCTCCTGGTTTAGCTGGCCCAGTCTGGCAACTTGGGTTGCAATCGGAGTCGGTATTCTTGTTGTCTTGGTTGTTATCAAGTGCCTGCTGGATAGATTAATGCAGACTCAACAACAGGTGCGCTTGACAGCAATGGCTGCCATGCAGTTGGCGGATGGAGGCCCTACAGCCAGGCCAGCGGCTGCCTACCTGCTCAGGGTCGCAGAACATCGCTTTTAGCTGGGTGGGTGAGCCAAAGACGGGTAAGAGCAAGGATCCCCAGCCTTGATTCAACCTAAGACAGGCCCCATCCCATTGTGTGGCGACCGCCGTCGAGTGTGTGACTAGGAAAGTCACGAGGTGCTCTGCAGGGGGGTTCATGGCGGAACACCTAATGCATGCCTGCATGCATCTAGGTTCCATCCAGTTACTTCCTAGCCCCACAAAAAAGGATGAGGCCCAGGATGGTCGATGCTGGACTGCAGCCGGCGCAAATGACCACCGGGCTAATAGTGGGGTGCAGGCCAATACATTCACTCGAGACGGGCTACGTCTGCCTTATTATGTGATTTTTAAGGGGGAAATGTTGGGGGCCAACATCACAGTTAGGCCTCGGGCGCGGCCTGTATTTCTGACTCAAAGTCTGCGCTAAATTACCCCTCCCATCGACCTGGGTAAGATGGCGCCTGGTTCCTGCTTCCTGGTTGCGGTCATTGCTGCTCGCGCCCTGTAAATGTGTGAGTCTGCCTAGAGACTGATGAGTATAGCCTGTGAGCTTTCATTTCCTGCTGTATTGCTATTGGCGCCCCTATCCTTATAAAAACATGCAAAGCTGCCCTTTAGGAGCAGAGCACGGACGGAGCCGCCACAGGGCGGACGCTTGTAGAGGCTCTGGAGCTGTGAACGATTAAAGCAAGCTTTCACCGACCCGTGTTGTGTGATTCTTCTCGCTGGACGAGCAGAAGCGCGCGACAAATGGCTAATACTTTATGTGATTAAAGTTTAGTTCTTTTCCAACATAAGTCAGTAATACAAGCTTCCCCCAAAAGGAAACCCACAGATGATATGTGGTAGAAGTGAAATAGTAATGAGGTGTTTGGGACAAGTGACGTCTTGGATTTAGCTTTATTATTATGTTCATTTAAGCAAAGGCATCGGGAGTCAGGGAAGAATTGCCAGCTATAGACAGAAAGTTCTATCAAAGGACAACTGGAAATGTTTGCTGAGACTTTAACAGGATCTGATATACAATGTGACATTATGCCTGAACTCAAGTATGTTTCCGTAAAAAACAGTAAGTTACTTGATACATATATCGATCAGTTACAATAACAACAACAACAACAACATAAACCTTGAACTTTCATGTCAGGAGTTCTGCATTCAGGTGCTGCTTTTGCTTTAAAAGCAGTGAATCATGTAACTTCTTTGAAGGTTTTTTTCTTTTTTTAATAGCTTTTTCCAATCAGGTAACATATATTATTTAAATAAAATCTACATTGTTGTAATCTATAAAGTAAAATGTAATTGAGAGCTATTTTTATGTCAAATAAATATTTACTACTCTTTTGCCTTCTGTTAATTCTCAAAACCCACTACAAGTATCACCCTAAGATGATGTGGGTATTAACTTCTTTTCTTATAGGATGGCGTAGTGGGGCAAGAGGAGGAAGGAATCAATGCCATACAAATTTAACAGATTATAATAGTTTTCTTGGATGGAGTTACTCATTAGTAAAGAGTTTCCAGAAATTTAGGAATTATTCCCTAAGCAATGCCAAGAATTGTAATTCACTCTAACAAAAGTAGGAACTGAGAATATTCACATAAAAAAGAACAATTGAGATTATATGGATTTGGAATAGAGATTCATATAAGAAACACTGAGCAAAAGAAAGAAGAACAATGCACCTAGAATGACTTGAATGTTGATTTATAGATTTTAGTTTTATCCTATAAACAAGGAAAATATCTTGGCAAGAGTCATGACATAAGCACAAAGTTGGTTAAAATAGAAGCTAGGAATAACCAAAGAATCCACTATGGAAGCTGGTATAATTGTCCAAGGATGAGATGATAACAGTTTCAATTTTTTTTGTGTGTTGGGGGGTACCGGAGGTTGACCTCAGGACCTCGCGCGCCAGCAGGCGCCCGTGCCGCTGAGCGATATCACCGGCCCCTTTTTCGTATGTGGGTTCCGGGAGTTGAACTCGGGCCCTTGCGCTTGCCAGGCAGGCGCTTATGCCGCTGAGCCATCTCACCAGTGACATTATGGGAAGTCAGATATGCGGGCAAGAAAGAGTAGTAATGAAAGTGAAAAAGGAAGAGTTAATTAAATATACATTGAACTGGGAAAAATGTTGATAAGATTGAATAACACTGATGAAGAAATAGGATTTTTTAATTCAACATTGAAATTGATCATGGTAAACATTTTCTATTGCAATTTTTCATTAGGTAGATGATATGGCAAATTTAAGAAAGCCTAAACTTTTGCTTGGGTATCAGGACAACAATATTAGGTAAGTTTTTTTTCATTTTCAGTTCATGATTTTTCTACACTTTAACCACAACACACAAATTCAATGCTAAAATAGAAAATGAGAATCACTTTTAACTGAAATGGGGTCATCTAAGGACATTGGTAATGAGTTTACACCACATGCACCTACATTGATGAAAAAATATTTAAGTGGAAATTGTCTGGAAACAGAAAAAAATGAAAGGTGTTGAAGAACCACCTACTATTTTCAATTCATTTCATTTTGAAAGTGGTAAGGAGCCATGTCCTATTTTCAAATGATTATTTATTACTTCTCCTAAAGAACTATGAGCCCACAGAGTGTGTGTCACAGTTTTTCTTGGATCTGTCTTCAAAATCTAACTATAGTACCCACAAAACATGTTTTTAAAATACAGTGATACCTTGGTTGTCAAACGGTTCCAAGCTCAAACTTTCCACTGCTCAAACAGTAGTAAAAACATATGCTCAGTATTCATAACTTTGTTCAATAGTTGAACTGAAAATCCGACTTGAAAAACCTGTGTGGGTTGAGAGTTACACACACCTTACGTCTTGCAGTAGACACACGGGGATGATCCTTCAGTCTAAGCGCCATTCTTGCCCTGACAACAGTGTTTGTGTTAGTGTGTTAAAATGTTCATCGTTGTGCTTCTTTTTTTACAGTGCTTTATTTGCACAACCATGGCTCCAAAGCAAGTTAGTGATATCGGCAGTCAAGCTAAGAGGAAAACTGTGAGAATCACACTGGAGTTAAAAAAAGAAATCATTGTGATTTTGTTAAAGTCCCGGGAAAATGAATTTATAAGTATAATTCCTGGGCCTCAGAATAAATTATTTGGTTTTCCATCATTGCTTATGGAAAAATATGTTCAATTCTCAAACTTTTCAATGTTCAGACATAAATTTGGAACTACTTGATTTTGACAACTGCTGCATTTATTGTCAAATTTGGATAAAAAATTTTATTTCTATATTCCAAAATTTGCAATAATTTTTGGAGCAGGAGAATGGTGTAGAATCCTGCAATATATCACATTCTCTTCAGGACTTGGACTCGTGGTACCTGGAAAACAACAACTTAGCAAAGAGAAAAGGTAGAAAAGCTCTGGAATTAAGAAATGTCTGACAGGAAAACTAGAAATCACAAAGAAACTGAAGAATCTGAAGACAACACAGGGAAAGGAAAGGAGAAGGCTGGAATGCTAACCTTAGCGCCTGGGGAAATGAAACTGTCTCTATAAACACAAAGTAAGCCCAAGGGGGGTCAGCAGCCCCAGGGAGAAACAACAGATGAGGCTTCAGTCTGAGAAGAGCCTGCAGTTATTGTAAACTGCAAAAACAGTGTGGGGTTTTACTCTGAAAATAACTGCTTCTCCATGGAAGCCTAGGAATAGAGAAGAAATCCATCACAGCGCCTGCCATATTGAGAGTGTTGAAACAGGAGCCATCTTGGGAAGGGCTTAATTGTTTAAGACTGAGTTCTTACAAGAAGCTGAAATTACAGAACTATACTTCAGGTTTTCTAGGGTCACCCAACCACACTGACTGAATGGAAGACAGCCACAAGAGATAGATACACACAGGGTGCTAAACGTAGACCCTCTGAGGAGTCTAATCTCAGGGCCCAAAGGACTCAAGAATATCAGCCTCTGTAGTAAAAAGCCAGGTTGGTCACATGTGGTTTTCAGGGAGGGCTGGATCTCAAAGTCCCTGAACTGAATTCAGTGGTGGTTGATCTGACCCCCTGGCCCCACCCCACTGCCTGCCTCCAGCACAGAGCTCAGTCATCTGTTTGCTTTCTCCACCTGTCAGGGTGGTCAGGGTAATGCCTTAGTTTGGACAGGTGTCATAGACTGAGGTGTATGGATAGAGGGGCTTTTGGATTGGGGAGGCACCACACACACACACACACACACACACACACACTGCTATAATATTAGGCTGAGAAAGCAGTGGAGACTAAAAGTGACTGGAGTAATACAGCCCTAGGGTGGGCACCATTTACTGACCACACCCACTAGGAAAGGTAAGGCAGGACTTACCATTCTCACCGAAAGGAAGTAAGGTAGAAACAATATAGGACTTAGTGGAGACTATCACTCGTCCATATCTTGTTGATTTTAATACTCAGGCCATGGGGGGCACTCATTCAAACTCATGGGAAAATATTTGGGGCTCCTTTCCCTTTTTTGTTGTTGATTTATTTTGGGGGGTGTTCTTTAGTTTTGGCTTCTTTTCCTTTCTGTGGCTCTTTGTTTTTTCCTTGCTTGTTCTTTTCTGTTACTTTATCTCATTTTATTTTCTTTTACTCCATAATTACTTTATTTCTCCTTTCCTCCTCCTATTTCTTTTCTTTATTTTTCACATTTAATTTGTCCCATTTCTCACTTCCCTACTCCCACCATTTTTATTACTACTAATATTAAGTCTATTAATTTTTAGCTATTTAGTTGATGTTAGGCTATTTTTGAGCTTTTTTCTAGTATAAATAGTGATATAGTTGCTGTATTTAGTAGATATTTACTATATATCAATATGTAGTTTACCTTTGTGTCAAGTTTATTGCAGATATAATTTCTATACTTACGGGTGATACACTGGTAGCTTTTACTGGTTGTTATGATATGTCAATATTTGGATTGACTTTGGCTCTATTATTGTTGCTGATTTCTTTGATATTGCCAGTGATAGCACAGTTGCTATTAATTGATATTTTTACTATATGCAATTTTCTGATTTATCTTTGTGTCATCAACATTATTGTAGTTAATTTCTGGAGAACTGGGGGCTAGGCCAATTTCACTGAATACTTCCTTCCCCAAGTTAGTAGAATTGGTCAAATCTTAGGTTAGAAGAAAAGGCCTATAGTTTACCAGGCCCAAAGTAAATCCCTGGAAAGGGGACACGAAATAAAGAGATTTCCATACTAGTAGCAACATTTTTCCACTTTGGTCAACCTGCAATACTCAGCACAAAAACAAAGAAAGAAAGACAGAAAGAAAGAAAGAAAGACAGAAAGAAAGAAAGAAAGAAAGAAAGAAAGAAAGAAAGAAAGAAAGAAAGAAAGAAAGAGAGAGAGAGAAAGAAAGAGGAAAAAAAAAAACCACACACACAAAAAGAAAAGACTCCCAACTCCTCCAGAGTTGATCCATAAGGCATCAAAGGGAAAGAAAACAAAAGTAAATCAGCTGAATTACACAAAATGATAAAACAAAAAACAGGATGATCAAGAAAGTGCTAGGTGATATCAAAAATGAAGTAACTAAAAAGACAATGGATTTCATAAATAAAATGATCAGTGAACTTACAAGTAAAAATGGACACAACTGCTTCTGGATGGTGTTAAAAAAATTAACAGAAGATTAATTGGAATCAGTGAAAAGTCAGAGGATGGCAGGAATGGCATAAAAATTGTTTACAAAAATCATAGCAGAAAACTTTCCAAATATGGGGAAAGAATTTATTATACAGATAAGTAAGGAATATAGAACTCAAAATAGCCACAAGCAGGGAAGAACTTCTCTGTGACACTTCAGAGTCAAATTCCAGAGGTCCAAATCAAGGGGAGATTCTTAATGGCTATTACAGAAAAGCAACAAGTCACTCATAAATGTAAACCCATTATAATTACAGCACACTTTTCCCCACAAAACTTATATGCCAGGAGAGCTTGGAGTGAAGTATTTCAAGCTGGAACAGAAAACAGTATCCAACCGAGGCTAAGATAATCTGCTAAACTATCTTTCAAAATTAATGGAAAAATAAAGTTTTTCTATATCAAAGAGCACCTTAAGAAGTTTATAACTACCAAAATAGCATTGCAAAGATTCTCAAGGATGTCATAGAAAGAGCTAATGTGACCAACAATGTGAAAAATTCTAATGAAATTAGTACATAAGTTACAGAAATCAGTTAAGCAACAGGAGGAAAAAAGGTATCAGCAAAAGGAAAATAATGTAATAACAGAAATAAATCAACACATTTCAGATATAGCACTGAATGGATTTGATTCACTGATCAAAAGACACACATTGGCAGAGTGGATCAAAAAACAGAACTCAGTGGTGTACTGCATACAAAAAACATATTTAATTAAAAATGAAATCCATAGACTAAAATATCAAAGAATAGAAAATAATATTCTATGCAGCAGAGGCTCAAAAACAAGCAGGAATAGATATCCTGTTTTTAGACAAAGTGAATTTCAAGCCAAAACTGATCAGAAGAGCCAAGGTGGTCATTACAAATTGGTTAAGGAAATAAATCAACAGGAAAAGATAACATATATAAATATATATCCACTAAATACTGGCTGTCTTTTTTATTGTTTTGTTGCTGAGACAAAAATACCCAACACCCAAAGTTAAAGGAGGAGAGGTTTATTTAGCTCACAGTTTGTAGAGGCTTTAGTTTACAATTGGCTGACTCTAAACCAGGATGACATGGCAGACAGCCATTGAAGAGTAGAAACAGTTTATGATGGGCAGAAGGTAGCTTTGTGAGGACCTCAGCAGCTTTTTTTTTTTCTGCCCCTTTTATAGTCTATCTAGGTTAACAGGATTAGGGCTCTGCCAAAACAATCAAAGGACAGATTTAATAATCACTCACCCTTAATCTTAGCATTGCACCATGAATCAACCACATGCTCTAGATTTAGCCAGCTTGAAAAAAGACGCACCTATGACTGCATGAGGCTTTGAGGGGACATCAAGATACAAGCCATATAATTCTGCCCTGGCCCCCTAAAGACTCATGTACATTCCTTTAGGCAAAAGACATTTACTCCCTCTCCAAGAGTTGTCAAAGTCCTAATATTTTCAGCATTGGTGAAAAGTCTAAATCCAAATTCCCTCTGAGATTTAAGACAAACTTTGAGCTGTGAGCCCCTTATAAATGAAAAGGAAGTTAAACATTTTTAACATCTAACAGCATAAGATGGACATTAGCCTTTTAAAAGGTACAAATGGGATACAAAGGAATGGGACCAAAACAAGTCTAAAATCCAGCAAGGCAAACATTAACTCCTGTAATTTTATGTCCAGAATCTGAGGCAATTTGTGGCAAGATATGAACTCTGAAGGGCTTGGGTGGCTCCACCCCTATAGCACTTTTGGTGGTTGTAGCTTCCACAGCTTTTCTCTTGAGCCAGCTCTGCTCTCTCCTTGCATTTTTTCTCAGACGATCTACATTCCTGGCTTTTCCAAACTTCTGGGGTCTCTACTCCACTTTTGGCTTCCCACTCTTTACACACTGCCCTTTTAGGGGCACACTTCATAGCCTACCAGGCCTTCTTCTGAAATCTGGGTGGAAACCTTCTTGACCCTACAACTCTTGCATTTTGCATGCATGTAAAACCAACACCCTGTGGATGATACCAAGGTCTGCCAACAGCTGAATCAGTAACCAGGCTTCTTCTCTCTTGGCTGTAGGGGCTGAGTGCCTGTGAACTAAATCTTGAACAACTTTTCTAGGCTGCTGCTATTTTGGAACATGGTGTTCTGGGGCTCTCTTTTTAAAGCAGTTTTTTGCCTTTTCAAATTGAGGCTGAAAGACTGGAGTCCTGTTTTTCTTCTGATGTCCTCTGGCCATCTTTCTGTTGTCTTCTTCTGAAATATTTGGCTTTTTTATTGCTAGTATTTTTAGTGACTAATTTTTCCTCTGTTCTATCTTTGTAAGCTGCAACTTTATTGGAACTTTTGGCCAAACTCACATCATTTTGAATCATTCTGCTGGGCTCTTTGCTCTTAATTCTCAGCATAAATCTGGCTACAAGCTGTCAACAGTAGCCATGCCACTGCTTCAACATTAGACTGCACTGAAATTTCTTCTGCCAGATTAATTAGTCTGCCACCCTTAATCTTAGTCTAAGGCAGAGTCTCTGGGCAGTAGCAAAGTGCAGAAAATCTTTCTGCCAAGCCATAACACACATCGTCTGGAGTCCAACAGCCAGCACAGTCCTTCTTTCCAACAGAAACCTCCTGAGCCTGGTCTTTACCAGCAGGATTTTTATGAGCCTTCTGGTCTTCTGAGCTCTGACCAGAATCTCTCATCAACTATAGTCTACACCACTCCAGCTCTATTTCTTTTTAGCCACCATCTCTGAAACTTTATAAACTCTTCTCACAAGCCAGTCCCAAAGACTCCTGAACCACACGGTCAGGAATAGTCACAGCAATGACCTCTTTTCTGGACAAAATTCTGCCTTAATTCCTTTTCTCATTGCTGAGACATAATACCCAACACCCAAAGTTAAAGGAGGAAAGTTTTATTTAGCTCACAGTTTGTGGAGGTTTTAGTCCATAATTGGCTAGCTCCAAGGCTGGGTGGCATGGCAAAAAGTCATAGAAGAAGAGAAACATTTTATGGTGAGCAGAAGGTAGCAAAGCAAGCAAGGACCTGAGCAGCTTTTTCCTGCTCCTTTTATATTCTATGTAGTTACTGAGATTAGGGCAATGCCAAACCAGTCAGTAAGCTGATTTAATTGTAGCACCCTTAGTTTTAATATTATGCCATAAATCAATCACACACTCTAGATTTAGCCACCTCTGAAAAAGCCCCACCTATGACTGCATGAGGCTTTAAAAAGACATCTAGACATAAGCCATAACACTGGGATATCCAATTTCATAAATAAAACCTTCTAGCCATAAAAGATCAGAGAAACATAAATATATTTATCACAATAACTCAATATTACAAATTACTATTACTTTTGAACAAATGGACAGAATAATAGAATATATATTCTTTTGGCAATGCCCAGAACCTTCTCCAAAATAGTCCACAACCTCATCTATAAATCATGCTTGAGTAAATACAAGCCAAAATTATCCCATGTGTATTATCAGATCATGGTAAAATAAAAAGAGAAATCAATGGCAAAAAAACCCACAGAAATGACACAAACATCTGGGTGACTAAACAATACAATCTTGAACAATTAAAGGGTCACAGAAAAAAATCAAGGAAGAAATTTTTTCCTAGAATCAACTTATACTGCCAGTAAAACATATGAGAAACTACGGAGTATGATGAAAATAGTCTTAAGAGAGATGTTTGAAACTGCGAATGTTCACATCAGAAAAACAGATTGAGTCCAAATAAATAACCCAAAGATGGACCTCAAGTTTCTGGAGAAACAAGAACAATCCGTGTCCAAATCTAGTAGAAAAACATACTGGCAAACAAAATGGAACAAATCATTTAAAGGATCATAAATCATGAACAAGTGAGCTTCATCCCAGGAATGCAAGGATGGTTCAGCATATGCAAATCAGTAAGTGTAATACTTCACATAAGCATAAAGAAGGACAAAATCATATAATGATCTCAATAGATGTAGAGAAATTCTCTCACAAAATCCAACACCCATTCATTTAAAAAATAAATGAAGAAAATAGGTATAGAAGGGCATTTTCTCTGTCTGATTAAAGTCATTTATGATGAACCTGTCAACATCATGCTAAATAGAGACAAACTAAAAGCTTTCCCCCTAAAATCAGAACTAAGACAAGGATGTCCACTATAACCACTTCTGTTTAATATAGTACTCAAAACATTAGCCAGAGCAATCACAAAATAGGAAAGAATAAAAGTAATGCATAGAGGAAAGAAAGAATGCAAATCATCCTTATTAATAGAAGACATAAGCCTAGAAAGCTCAAAAATTCCATGAAAAGACTCTAGAACTAATAAACATATTTCACAAGGTAGGATACAAAGCAATATGTGAAGTTCAATTGCACTCCTGTACATAAATAATGAACCCACTTAGAAAATAAATTAGGAAAACAATATCATCCACAATAGTTTCAAGAAAAATTAAACACTTAGGAATTCATCAAAAAATGTAAGTGAAAGACTTCTATCATGGGAACAATAGCACTCTGGATTGGGAGATGAAAGAGGACATCAGAAAATGGAAAGATATTCCCTGAATGTTTATGCCTGGATAGGCATAACCAGTATTGTCAAAATGACTATCAAAACTGATATACTGATTTAATATCAACCTCAATATAGCAGCAGCATTCCTCACTAGAGAAAACAATCCCAAAATTCATACAGAACCAGAAGAGATCCAGAATAGCAAAATCAGACTTGTGTAATAAGAGCAAAGCAGGAGCATCATAATCCCAAATACTGAAGTTATATCATAAAGCTACAGTGATAAAAACTGCATAGTATTGGCATAAAATCAGACATACAAGTCAGTGAAACAGACTAGAGGATGCAGAAACAACCCCTGGCAAACTCAGCTATCTGATCTTTGACAAAGGTGACAAAAACATGGTGGAGGCAAGACAGCTTCTTTAATAAATGCTAATAAATGGTGTTGAGAAACCTGGCTATCCACCTGCAGAAGATCCACCTAAATATTAAAACATAAACACTGCATCTGTTAGAACATAAAATAGGTAAATATGTTGAAGACATACTCATAGGTAACACTTTCTGAATAATAGATCTTGTTAGAAGAAATAACATCAAGAGTCAACAAATTGGATTATATGGAACTAAAAAGCCTCATTACAGCAAAAGAAACAACAAGCAGAATGAAGAGACTAACCACAGACTAAGGAAAACATCTTTGGTAGCCACACCTCAGACAGAAGATCAATACCTAGAATATAAAAAGTACTCAAAAAGTCATACCTCCCAAAATAAAATACCCCCTCACTGAAATAAATAGATGCTTCTCAAAAGAAGATGTACAAATAGCCAATAAACACATGAAAATAACGTTTGTCATTGTTAGCCATTAGAGAAATCCAAATTAAAACAACATTGAGATTCTATCTAATTCTAGAAGAATGATTATCATGAAGAAATAAAATAAGAGACTCTGGGTAAATAGGAATACTTTCACATTGCTACTAAGACTGCAAACCAGTACAAGCATTATGGAAATCAGTACGGAGGTTCCTCAAAACACTGAAAATAAAAATTCCATTTGATCAGCTATCCTTCTAGGTATCTTCTCTAAAGAGTTAAAGGCATCATATTACAATAAAACATGCATACCTATGTTTATGGCAGCAGAACTCATAATAGCTAAATATTGGAAGTAGCCCCTGTTTCCATAAATAAATAAATGAATGGGTAAAAGAAATTTGGCATTTATACATAATAGAGTACTACTCTGCCATAAGGAAGAATAAATTTAAGTAATTTGTAGAAAAATGGATGTTCTTCCAGGCCATAGTGGTAGATGAAATAAATAATACAGTCAAACCTAAATATCATATGATTTGTCTTATGAGAAATGCAAAGTATCAATGATTTAAAGAGCGAAACAAAATATAGGAAACAGGGAGTTATATTTTTTTGCAAATATGAAGTGAATAAAAGATCGAGGGAGGAAGGACAGGAAGTCAGAATAAAGATGTGTTATGTACATGTACAAACTCCCCATGATGATTGTAATCATAATATATTGCAAACATGTACTAATGAAAAACTTAAAATTTTTTCAGTCATTTTAGCAATTTAAAGAATCGAGTATTGAAGACATCATTTGATAATTTGATGACCCATTCTCTCTAGATCTTGGATGAATACTCTGTCTTCACCAATTGTGTTTTCTATTTTGGGGGTTTTGTGTTTTGTTCCTACAAGAACCAGATTACAGTTATGACTACCATAATTTTATAGGAATTTGTATATACTTTTAAATCAGTGTAATACAAATTGTCTACCTATGTGCTGTTTTTATATTTTACCTTTTCATAAGGTTACGAGTTTCATGAAGTCTGTCTCTCTGCCTTTTGCCTTTTGTACATGCACATCATGGCATATTGGCTGGAATAAATGGTAACTGCTTGTTGAATATGAGAATTTAAGCAACAATGTGATCATTTACTAAAATAGCGTCAATAAGTTGGCTAGGACCAAATTGGAAGATCAACTAAATAAAAGAGAAATTTTCCTTGATGATAAACATGTACTCAGCTTTGGAGAAGCAACAGGCCACTGAAAACACCACTATGAAATGACAGATGTCCATTAATTTAACAGGTAGCAAAAATTAAAGAAGAAATATAGGAATATTGTGAGAGTATTGGGACATATGATAGTTCCCATAAGTGAGTAGAAACTAGATGAAAAAGTAGTTTAAAAAAAGAAGAATGAAAACATTAAGAATAGAGACACACAGATAGAGAAAAAGGCTGTAACATGAGTTATTTGTAAAACAATTTTTTTCCCAATTTTTCAACAGTGGATTAATAAGAAGAAACTCTCTGAAATTCTGGAATTCCACACACTTTTTCACTTGCTAGAACAACAGAGTAATGAAAGTGTAAGAAATTACTTTAAAAAATAACTCCTTAGAGCTTCCTGAATTATCACATTTTGTCTCCTAATTATATAGAAAATACTGTTAATTTTCTCCAGCCACTCAACCGTAACTTTAGAAATGAAAAAAATGGATATAGGGGAGGGAAAATGGCAAAACTGAGCTTATCTTTCTTGGATTTTATTTTGCCACAAGAAATTTGTTCTCCAAATTATCACCAAACCTCAGATTTTCTCTATGCTTTCTTACAGCTTTACTTTTAACAATTTATCCAATAATTCTAATTGCTTTCAAACCAACATTCTAAATAATCTAGTCTGGAAGTGCTGGAAGAGGTTTTCCTCTGATGACATTTTATAACACCTTAAAATTTATAGGATTCTGAGGCTAAGGGTTACAGAAACAACACCCAGTGCCTCAGGATAAATATCCTACCTTTGAGACTGTAGAATTAGTGACATCAAGAGAAAATGCCTCATTATCCGTAGGCAGCAATTTCTCCAAAAGCTTAGCCAGAATTAGACTTCATTTTCAGACCCATTGCCCGTAAGTAGCAATTCTACTTAGACCTCACACATTTTCTCACTTTAATTGTTTTTTGAAAGAAAAGCCTTTTTGAATTGTAGCCTGTTAATCCCTCTCCAGATCCCAGGAAGCACTCTCAATCTGGGGCAGCTAACCGCCTTCAGTGTTCTTTCAGGTTAGGGTTTCATGTTCTCTTGGTCTTTAAATGCCCAGGGGTCTTGTTTCATCTCCTGAGTGTTTAAAACATTTTAATGGTCACGATTGTCACCTATATATCCCATGGTCGATAATTACTTGAATTTACTTCTTTCAGAAACCTTGTCCTATCCGGTAGCATTCCTGTGTTTCTCTTTTTTCCTTCTAAGTCACTATTATGCATATCATAGTGTGACTAAAATTGTTGACTCTGGAAAATAAAGACCAGAAAGAATTCTCAGCCATCTTTCATAGTAGATATTTTGAAATTATCTACTTTTCTAACTTGAAATGCAGAGTATTTTAAGATAATGTGGTACTTATAGGTTGAGGGTGGAGTTTAAGTACATTCAGTAGTTTTTCAAAAGGATTAGGTTTTTTAACTAGGAGAGAAAGCTCACTTAAGTTTCTCAAATAATAGTGTTTCTTTATTCAATAGATGTGAAGAGGAAGATATCCATTTCAAGGGTTTTATTCAAGATAGTTACATTTATATTATGCACTATTATTTCCAACAACACTTTATAGACAATTCCAATTGGAAAATAACTTTTCTTAACAGGAATAAAAGGTGACATACAATTGCTAATGTCAACTTTCTGACACATGGATGACTAGTGGTCTATGTTAGCAAAATATGCTGGGCTTTCAAATATTATTCTTGCCTTTTTTTTTCTTTTAGGTTTCCATCTATAAATGTATGTAATTTTCTTGGTAGAGCAGACCAAAGAATGTTTCTTGGCCAAATTCCCATCCCTTCAGAAATGCATCCATTTCTCTGGGAGTTTAGCTGAGGTCAGATAAGGTGCAAGATTGGTTTAGTTTACTGATCAAAATAAATAAATAAAGTACATCAATTCAGCATGATGTCCAATTTGTTATACATCATGGTTATGTGAACAGAAAAGTCATAATTTAAAGACTCCAACATGTACCACTGCCAAAATGAATAAAAGACAGCAGAAAAAGAAAAAGAAACTTGCTGTACAAGCAATATTTTGTTTCCTCTTTCTGTACTGAAAACAGTTCAGTGCTATTTGGTACAAAGTAAAAAACGGTCTTGAAAACTGTGTTCCAAACTCAAGATTAAAGATTTAAGATAGGGCCGGTGAGATGGTTCAGCGGCGTAGGCGCCTGCCCGGCAAGCGCGAGGGCCCGAGTTCGACTCCCGGAACCCACATACGAAAAAAGGGCCGGTGATATCGCTCAGCGGCACGGGCGCCTGCTGGCGCGCGGGGTCCTGAGGTCGACCCCCAGTACCCACACACACACAAAAAAGATTTAAGATATGTAATACAGAAAATAGTAAATAAATTTGTTTATTATAACCAATAAAGAAATATTAGAATTAGCTACTATTGACACTCCAAACAGGTCTAAAGAGAAAAGGAAACTCTTCCAGTGGTAATCATAAAAGGAGTTACACAGAATACAGGTGAAATTTACCAAACCAAGTTTAGAAATTAATAATGAAAGTCAGATTAAAATATGTCCAAATCTCATTACCTATTTAAGGTAAAGCTCGCTAAGCATCATTTGGTATTTTTATGCAAGATCTGGAAATGGTAGTGTAAGTATTCATGACTGCTCAAATCATTAAATTGTGGATGGTATTGGGGTGAAAGAGATGATTTTTCCTCTCACTGCTATATTATTTTAAATTGATTGCTTATTTTTCATTTTGGCTAACTCTTCATTGACATTTATTGCTTTGACTACAGTTAGTATATTTACCTCCACAAAGTCACTCTCCTTTTGGTTCCCATCTCTCCATCCCTTATCAAATTTGTTGCTATGTTTCATAGACTAGAAAAACAGAGTGCAAATTTGGTACAGAGGTATGTCATATCAGCATAATAATTTTTAAATCATGATTTTTAGTTAATTTACTATGAATGAAAGAAATGTGTGTAAATTTTGCAATATTTACTTTGCGTGCTTATAGAATTATAGGTATTGAGTTTTTCTTTTTTTAGAGTTCAAGATATCAGTTATGAGATGTATAGAAGTTAGGAAAGGAGAATTTTCTTTCTGGTGACTGTAGACTACATAGTCTAGTGCATTATAATGAGAAATCATAGACAAAATTAACATATGTGTATATATGTAAACTAATACACATATATATGGACGATGTGTGTTGGTTTGTGTGTGTGTCTCTGCATGTGTGTACTGCATTTAAAGTGCCAGGCACTTAACAAAATCACGAGACCTCCCCAGAGTGGTACCAAGGAAGAACAAATGTGGTTAAGGAATCTTATTCCAGTACTTGCGTCTGCTTTTCCAATGGGAGGTTAATAAATCCAAAGGTGGAATGAGAAGGGGTTGAGCACTTTTGATACCTAAGAGATCCTAAGTTTATAAATATTAAGTACAGGGAATTCCCATGAGGGTGCAATCTCCTGTTTTTTGAATTGGGATCCTGCAAAAGGGCAGCATCAGAGAAATAAGGGTGACCCTAAAAAGTGTAAAGTTATTGCACTTCCAGACACAGGACCTCCTGTGTCTTCCCTCTGCACACCAGACAGCAGTGCCCTGGATCTCTGTTTTTTCCTGGTACCTAAACAGAGCAAAGGTAGATTATCTTTGGGACAAAATGCACCAGTGTAATTCAAAAATATATTTCCAAATACTTTCTGTCTTGTCATGTCCAACATACAATAAACAATAATGAGACTCACTTGAAGATTTAAATGTGAAGGGCCAGTGAGATGGCTCAGCAGCTTAAGCGCCTGCCCGGCAAGCGCGAGGGCCCGAGTTCGACTCCCGGAACCCACATACGAAAAAGGGGCTGGTGATATCGCTCAGCGGCACGGGCACCTGCTGGTGTGCGAGGTCCTGAGGTCGACCCCCCAGTACCCACAAAAAAAAAAAAAAAAGATTTAAATGTGAAGTAAAAACTTTATATTTAAATAGTTAAAATAGCAGGGCATGTTAGTGCACCCCTGTCATCCCAGCACTCCTGAGGCTGAGGCAGGAGGATTGCTTCCAGTTGAGGCCAGCCTGGGCTACAAAGTGAGTTCAAGGCCATCCTGAACTGCATAGAAAACCCTATCTCAACAAAGACAAATACACATATATAAAATAATAATAATATAAATAAATTAAATAAAAATTAAGAAATTGCATTAAAAATCTGCACATTGTAGTCATTAGTTATGGCCTTTAGAATGTGTTTTTTGAGATAATAAAATAATTTATATTAAAAATAATTGTAAACAATTTCCTATAACTAAGAAATACAATAACTGAAAGCATAAATTTAAGAAATGAGTTTCACAAATGTTAAAAGGAGTAGAAAGGAATAATTTAGTGAGTTAGAAGATAATATCTCAAATGAAGAATAAAGAGAAAACCAGGACCGGTGAGATGGCTCAGTGGTGTAAGCACCTGCCTGGCAAACACAAGGGCCCGAGTTCGACTCCCAGAACCCACATACGAAAAATGGGCTGGTGATATCGCTCAGCGGCACGGGCGCCTGCTGGAGTGCAAGGTCCTGAGGTCGACCCCCAGTACCCACAAAAAAAAAAAAGACAGAGAGAGAAAACCAGATTGGAAACAGTACAAAGTGGATATAGAATGCAAAGTAGTAAAATCTTATTTACATGCATTTGGAATCCTAGCGCAAAGAGAGAAAGTGGGGTAAAGTAATATCTGAGGATATAATCACTACTAATTTTTAAAACTGATGAAAGGCAGCTAAACTCTTAACCAAGACAAAAATCCATATCTAAGCTCATCAGATCTTTATTGACAAAGCCTAAGACCACCTACAAAATATTAAAATGAACAGAAAAACTAAAAAAGAACTTTCAAATAGCATCAACTAAATTGGCCACTTAATTCAACACTGTTAAAAGAATGCCAAATATAACAAAATTCCATAAGGTACTGAAAGCAGTAATTTCCAATCTACCATTCTAAATCCAGCAAGACTTATTCTTCCTGATAAAGAGAAATTGAAGTGTGAATAAGTAACCTTAAAAAAACAAAAAAGATGATCATCATAATTACAGAAAAGAATATACTGAAGGGCATTCTTTAGGAAGAAGAAAAATCATCCCAAATTAAAAGGTTGAAATTCTAAGAAGAGCAAGAGAACTAGGAATTAATACTAAATACTTACTGCATAAAACAACAATAAGTATTTTTGAATTTAAAATATAGTTTGAATATAAATTTATGATTTATAACTTCAGAATTTATACTCTTTTGTATACATGGAGTAATTCTAAAAGTAAAACATATTGAAGCTCATAAGGCCAGTCTCATTAGAATTAAAATAATTGAGATCATGCACAATTCATTCTCTGACTACAACATCATTTACTGAGAGATTGATAACAAAAACTAGAATCATTATTACGTTTGGAAATTAAGAAATATGCTTCTTAATCCAAAGTTCTATTGAATAAATTAAAATGAAAATTATAATACATTTGCATCTGAATGATAATGAAAATTCTAAAACTCAAATATAATGTTGCAATAAAAATGTGCTTAAGAGAAATTTATTGGCATAAATATATGACTATACAATACTTTCCTAGTTCTAGGTTCACATGTAGCTAACAAGACTGACAATACAACTTAAAACCTTAAAAAAAGATTCCAAGGAAAACAGAATAAATAGAATAAATATGGACTAAACATTTCTAACCTTATTGATAACAAAGCCAGTAAGCTGATAAAACTGGTTCCAAGAGTAGTTGAGGAGCTGAGTATTATAGGCATTTAAAAATATGAATGTGGGCCGGTGAGATGGCTCAGTGGCATAAGCTCCCGCCTGGCAAGCGCGAGGTCCTTGAGTTTGACTCCTGGAACCCACATGCGAAAAAAGGGCTGGTGATATCGCTAAGCGGCACGGGCGCCTGCTGGTGCTTGAGGTCCTAAGGTCGACCCCCGGTACCCACAAAAAAAAAAAAAAAAATATATATATATATATATATATATATATATATATATATATGAATGCTACAAAGAAGATTGCTAGATTAAATGCAAAATTCATTAAATGTTTTATCAGACAATAATATTTCACATTATCTTTCCTACTTGTACAGAACCTACCAGTAAATTTGTAACTTAAAAATGTTTGGGCTTTCATTAAATGACAAAAAGCAAAGTTTTATACAGGTACATTCGCCTACAAGTAAACTGGGCATAAGCCTGTTAAATAATGTCCTCATGGAAATAGGAAGCTTTTTTCTGTTTTGCCTTATTTCCAAGCTTTGGATAACTTTCTTGACTCAAATATTTACAAAATGTACCATTCTATGGCATTTGCAACAAAATGTATAGTCGAGCCTCAAGGAACTTTCCACCTAGTCTGAAAATCAAGGGTAGAATCAAACACAGAAAAATATAACTTTAATTAATATATATTTAATAGTTAAAATTTTCAGTTGCAGTGAAAAGAAGCAGGGAACCCTAGCAAACAACCAGTGAGAGGGATTTTTAACTCTTCACAATTGTATACAGAAGAATCAATGAGACCTGAAATCAAAGTATTCAAAAATCTAAAAGCATCTTCTCCTAAAAGTTCTACTACTGTGTTTAGACCATTGATCTGTGTCTTAGAGTGGAAACCCTGAACCGCAATGGATAGGGAAAGCTTATAATTAATTTTCATGTTCTTAACATAGATTCTGGATTATATGAATTGCCTTATATATGTTGACCTAATTACAAATCTTTTACGTGAGTCCCTTTCAAATTCTTATCACCTGACCTCTGCACCTTAACTTTTACTGTGTATCTAGTCCTCCCTTAGTACATGGCAGGAAATATTCTAAGTGATTTACATGTGTTCAGCTGATCTTTCCAATAACTCTATAGGTAAGCACTATTTTTTACTGCACGTTACAAATGATGAAACTTAGGCAGAGTGTGGTAAACAAATGTGTTGTGAGTTAACTATCTCAAAAAAGGGAAAACCAAGATTTTAGCTTAGAAATTTTTATTTCTATATTTTTAATTATCTTATTATATGGCCTTGAATTGCATCACATGGCAGGACAGTTTATGTTAGCTTATCCAACTTGCAGTGCATGTGTCTGGCTGAGGAGGAATTGTCTTGCGCTGCATATAAAATATAAAATATACAATATAGTTCATGTGTATAAGTAACAAAGCTTCCTTTTTGGAAAAAAAATAGTTTTTGTTTAATTAGGCAGCTCCAACCCATGGGCCAGAGTTTGGACATGTATAGAAGATAAAGAATAAACTCTTTTCAGTATCCTGGATATAAAGTACAATTAAGATTTAAACCAATGTGGTGGTTATGTGCACAAATAAAAAGGAACGGAGTCATTTTAACCATGTGTTCAAGAAAAAGTAAGTCAGAAAACAGACTCACTGAACTCTTCATCAGATAAGGTCTATCTCTCCAGCAAAGTTTTAGATTTCAGAGTAGTTTAGAGAAGAAACGATATTTTAGAGAAATGTTCTAATCCTACCCTGAATATTGACTGATAATTACGATGGTCTCTCTCAATCAAGTTAAGTGTAGTTATTTAATGAAAAGCTGAGTATAAAGTAAATCATTTTTTATATTCAATGGAGGGCATGGAAAAGAAAACTCTCCAAGACAGTTAGCCTTCCTCCTTGAAGCCAAGCTGCCTAATATACCAAATCCATGCTTTTTTCCCTATACCCTAACATGGACCTGCTAGGATTTTCAAAGTGAAACTTGACCCTCAGTCTATATTAACATAGTTATATAGAAAGTCTCCACAGATGTTATAAAAGGAAATGTTAAAGAAGAGAGCAATGCTATAAATGGATATTTCCTGGACTTTTTTTCCCCTAAAATTACCAGCCTTTGTATCAGTGATGTGTCCCTTGGAAGACTTGTGCCTTTAACCTTGTTTGAAAAAGTGACTGACTTCAGAGATCATTTTTAAAATTAGGAAGTTATTCTAGTTACTATTGCTATATATCAAACCCATCCAAAATGATTATGTAAAACATCATTTTATTATGCACACAGATTAAGTGAGAGATCAATAGGACTGGCTTGTATCTGTGCCCCATTATGTTGGTGTTATTACTCAATGACTAGGGGCTGAAATCTTTGGATAGTTCCTTACTTGTATATGTAGTGAGTGATGCTGGCAGTTAACAAAGATGCTGGCTGAAAGCTGGAACTTCTACTTTTGGTTTCTCCATATAAATTATAGGTGTATTGTTTGGCTTTCCTGTAACTGGACACGATACCTAATATCTTCAATTTAAAGGAGAGGTGTTTTTCGGCTCACAGTTTCAGTGGATTTGGTCCATGGTAAGCTGTCTCCAAGGCAGAAACAGAATGGCAGAATGGCATGATGGAGGAAGGCTGTTTGCCATATGATGGCCAGGAAGCACATAGGCAAGGTAGGAACCAGGGACTAGAATACTTTTCAAGTCATGGCCCCAGTGCCCTCCCCTTCTGACTAGATTCCACCTATGGACATGGGACTGGGGGGGGCATTTTACATCTAAAGCATGACATTACACACTTGACCCTCCAAAACATATGTCCATCTCATTATGCAAAATGCACTTAGTTCATCTCTCAGAGTTACCAAAGTCTTAACTGTTCCAACATTTCTGAAAAGTTGAAGTTCAATATCTCCTGTCAGGATGAAAGCCGATGTAAAAAATCAAAAAGAAAATTAAACACTTCTGACATACAGTGATTCAGGATGAACATTCCCATTGTGAGGGTAAGGAAAAGGGGAAGAGATAGTAAAACCAAAGTAAAACCAAATCTCAGCAGGGCAAATATTAAATCTTATAGCTCCATGGCGAGCACCCAATGCAAATTATGAGGCAATTATGTGAGGTACAAATGCTTTGATGGGGCTTTCTTATTGCCTTGGTTGTTGCAGCCTACATGGCTTCTCTCTTGGGATGGCTCTGTGCAATACCTGCAGCTTTCCTCAGCAGATATTCCACCTTTCTGGTGTCTCCAACTTCTTGGGGTCTCCACTGAAACTCTAGCTTCACTCTCACACCTTCATACACTGTCATTTCATGGGACCCTGGTAGGAACCGTGACCCTGTCACACATTTTTGCCTGGCCTCCCAGGCCTTCTGAAATCTTGGTGGGAGCATCTGTGACCTCATAATTCTTGCATTCTGCATGCCAGAAAATCCAGCAACATGTGGATGATGCCCAGGTAAGCCACCAGCTTTAGTACTTGCAGGACAGCATGATAAAGTAAAGCTATTCACACATGGCAGCCAGGAAGCAGAGAGACAAGGAATGAAACAGGAATGAGAACACGCTCTTCCAAGTCATGTCCCCAGTGACCTGCCCCCTTCCAATAAGACTCCTTTTTTAAACATGAGACTTTGAGGGGACATTTTAAATCTAAACCATAGCAGTGGGCCTCATAGCAATGGCAATTGACTCTAAGAATAAGCATCCCAAAAGACCAAGAGTAAATATGCACAGAGCACCAATTGTAACCCCCTCCACTCTACTGGTCAACACAGCCGCAGAATTCTGCCCATGATTAACGAAACAGATCAGGGATCCCACCACTGGATGGGAGGAATGCCAATGTCTCAAGTAAGAAGAACATGTGAGGTGGTATATATTTTGAAGGCAACATGTCTCAAGTATGAAGGCATGTACAATGAGAAATCAGACCATATAATCTAAACATTTAGAGTTTGATGGTCAATAATTTCCTCTAAGGAGGGAATAAGCTGGCAATTCTTAACTTATTATATTAAGTAAAGGGCAACTTACTAAAAGTGATGATCAGTCCAATTCAAGATGGAAATGATTTTCACCATTAACATTGGCTTTATTATTTGGCCAAAAGTTAGTACATGTCTTGGAGGTTGTTGGCTCTTCCTCATACTCAGGGAGTTCTGAATTTGGAGGATGTGCGAGAGTAAACTAGAAAAGTTGGAGTGATTCCAGGGAAAAGGAACATCCTGTGGAGAAACGTGAAACAAGAAACAAAGAGGAAGGCAGAAAAGAAGCAAGAAAACGTCCAAGTTAGTGGTCACCAAAAGGGAGAGGTTATGCCTGCAGCAGCTGAACCCAAAATAATTTCATCAGGAACCAGTGGTCAAAGCCTAAATTTATAATATAGATGTGGGAATAGAGTGGGTGACACAGTTTGAAAAGATCACTTTAGGGGAAAAATAGATAATAGATCAGAGTGAGAGAGCAGCATGAAAAGAGAACATTCAATGCAGGTATTTTTGTGGTAGTCCACCGAGAAACAATGGCACCACAGACTAGGAAGTTTTCTGGGTAAGTCAATGGAAGTGGGCGGATTTAAAGTTAATCCACCATCCTGGGCATAAAGGGTCAGGGAAATTTTCCATATGGATATGGAAATTGTCTGAAATCTTGAGTAGCTGAGAAACATGAAGCACTTCAGGGCCAGCTGAATAAGGAATTCTCAAATAAGAAAAATGGTATACAAAAAATAAGGTCATATGCTGGAGTTAATAAACAGAAGTGTTTGACGTGTTCTTGTGATTTGAAAGATCTTCAATATTAGCTTCAATAGATGAAGATAGGCTGTAGTTATTAGCCTAAAAAGACTCCAAAACTAATTTAGTTGAGTCCAGTGATCATATTCTGGTACTGTACTGGAACAAATATGTTATTCTATAATTGAACAGAAATGACATTAATTCTCAGCTATATTATTTATCAGAGTTGTGATCTTATAGAGGTTACATAAATTTCCTAATCTTTATCTCATAAATCTAAGCTTTTTCAAAAATATATAGAAAATAATAATGCCTACGTCATAGAATTGTAGGAAAGATTAAATGAGATCATGTGTACTTCCTGGAGTATTACACATGTATTACATGCCCATAAATATTAATTATTACTATTGTTACTATAACTACACTTGCTGCTGTTGCTTGTTATCTTAAACTATTTCCTTGAAAAACTTATAAAATGTACAGAAAATATATTTTATTAATATCATCAGGGACAATCATTTCAAGAGAAAGAATTTCAACTGGAGATTGTGATAAACATGGTGGGTGAATTGCTACCCAGTAGGTATCAATCAATCAGATTGATCAATCAATCAATCAATCAGACAGCCACAGGTGATCCATAATTTTGAACTCTGCTCCATGACCCCAACCCTATGGGTCACTCTGTTGCAACTTTATCCATTTATATCTCTCTTCCCTCCTTCAGTTTATTCAAAGCATGACATGGGCCCAATAAGTCTCGCAGTCATTATTTCAATTCCACAAGTATAAATTAAATATCTGCGTGACCCAAGTATCATGGTGACACAAACCCTAAATTCTTGATTCTTGTTCTCTGAGGAACAGGAACGGTCATGTTAAGGTCCTGTTAACAGTAAATCGAGGTCAGTCAGGGCAGAGAGATGCCCTGCATTGTGCGGTGGTCTTGACTCTTGGATCTTCTCTGATTTGCAGGGAGGTCGACATAAGGGATTACAGTCAGAAAATACAAGTTGTGAAAGCACTTTATTAAGCAAGAAATAGAGCAGTTTTATGAGAGAGAATAATACACTTGGGAGTTCCAAGCAAGCAGGGTCTACAGGAGGCAGCATGAGTCCTGAGTTCTAGGGTACGTTTCCTTGAGAGGCCTCAGACCCAAGACTCCTCTTCAAATTCTGAGGCCACATAGTCATAAAGTGCTTTATTCAGAAAGCCTGGTGCCCGTAACTCAGGAAATGTAGACTGTTTTTTGTGACGTTTTCTCTCAGGACCACATTCCCAGTTTCTAGGATTCAGCTTCTTTCTGACTAACTACATACTCTATCAGAACCATAATGATATTTATTTATGTTCAAAAGAAATGACTGGAAAACAGCAATATAAAAAATAAGGGGTGAGACCTTCACTGGATCACTTTGCAGTGATGTGAAAAGACCAGGTATGCCCAGGGAGTGGATGGCAATTTCGTACATTTGAATTTTAAGTCTCATGTAGGAAAATACAGGGCGATTAGCCGGAAAGGAAAGGCACTGCTCATGAAAGATATTTCAGTCTCAACAGGACAATGGGAATCATCGCAGAAGCATGTTGAGATGTGACCAAAGTTGATGCACATTGCTGCCTTCAGTGAACCTTGAATAACACAACAAGAAGAGTCAGCCCCGGTTAACACACAAGTGTAAAAGAATTTCCTTCTCTGCTCAACTGAGGAGTGTTTGGGGAAATGTCGTTGCTATTGCTGTGTCTGGTGGCAATCCCATGTGGACGACACTTGAGACTCTAAGAAAGAGGCTGTAAATGACTTTCCAGGCTATCGCATAAAAAGTTCAAAAAACTCTGCTGCCTGAAAATATTCTTGTATATATATATATATATATATATATATATATATATATATATAATATCTATTATATTTATAAGTATTAAAACAGCTGTAAAGTCTATGAGTGCCACTTTTTTTACTAAATTTTTCTTAGGACTTTTTAGGCAGTGCAGCATGAACCTGATCCTTCTCCACAAAGATGGTTGCCTCTAGCACCTTGTACAGAAAAATGCAATTAAATTAAAATCTAATTTTCAAGTACATCTCGCAGTTTATTCAAAGTGGAAAATAACTCATATTATGAACTTTTAGACTTCAGGCAGAATGCATCAATGCTGTTTTGCTTTTATAATCTATTTCTGAACCAAGATTTTTATTTTGCTTTTTTAGAAAGACTTGGGGACAAGGAACTTATTAGTGCTATGACCAGATTTAGCTTTTCTTTACACAGTGTAACAAGACTTGCAGGTCCAAAATACAGTCCTAGCGAACACTAATCTCCCTTCCCTTTCTGTTCATAGTTTTCACCCTAATAGGACAGGATCAGATTTAAACTCTGCCACTTTAAATCAGCTTTGAATCTCACATCTAAGTCTTCTCCTGGGTGTTAGTGCCATATTGCAATGTTAAAGTGTAAAACTCTGCATCTGCCGAGGCATTTGGCTGGAAAAGCAAGTATGTCAACGGCCGTCCCTCGCTGCCATCCCACATATGGAATTGCCGTGTTCAGCTCTGCCATCTGGTCGGCAGGCCTAGATTCACTCTTCATTGAGTAAGGACCATCCACCATATCGGCTTCTCTCACAATATGCTATGCTTTCCATGGTGTTATTTTGCAGTTTTTTCTGATGACATTTTCTTTTCCTCACAACCTTTTTTCTTTCGGCAAATATTCTACAAGGAGCAACTTTCAGTGACATTTGGAAAAAAAAGAAAAAACATACGATGTTGTGGTTATAGTTTGAATAAGAACAATTAAAATTTCAAGTAATTACAAACACAAAGCTAAGAGTTTCACAATGATGAATGTTGTGTGTTGTGCCTTGAAAATGTCCAAGATAACCTATATACATACAAGACTGCCTATATACAACCAAGACTGCCCACTTAATTTTTTGAAGAGAATGTGAGTTTATTGCTCATGCTATTGCATGTCCCTATTTATAAAGTTGTTATGAGACTGAATGACATTTCCTTTTCTATCACAAGGACAGGGCCCAGGATATTTTACAAACCTTACTCTTATGTAAACTTTACTGCAGCTAAACAATCTTCACCTAAAGAAAGCACAAATACCTACTTCATTTCCTCAAACTTCCCATCTTCTTATTGGGAGGAAAGAATAAAATCACAGCCAGAAAATAAGCATCAACTAAATTCAAAAGTTTAAAGGAAAACACTCAGTAGTCAATATGACTATTTGGATACTCACGGAGAGAATTTACCTGGAACTTCATTAGCTTGACATAAAATAAAAGTAATTTAAAATATGTAGCCAGCTACTGTGAAACTGAAGATGGTAGTTTAGGACTGGGTTCAAGAAGAGCTGGATATAATTGAAGCTTTTTTTTTTACTACTGAGGATTGAACCCAGGACCTTTACAGTGAGCTACATCGGTGTGATCGTTAATTGTGATGTCAACTTGAATGGATTAAGAAATCCCTAGCAGATGAGTGGAGCACAGTTCTGGGCATGTCTGGACGACTGCCATGTAAACTGCAAACAGAAGAGGGAAGACTCATGCTGGATGTCAGTGGCACCACCAATTTGTTTGTTACCTGGATGAAATAAAAATGAAGGAAAAGAAGAAAGAGGTCTGCCCTTTTGCTTCCTCAGAAGAGCTCCGGTCTTTGCCACCACCTTTGGATGTTTGTCCCCAGCTCTGTCAGGCTTCCAGCACAGACTTCAGCCTTCCATCATAGACTCTTCAGTTTTCCAACTGGGACTTGCACCAGACTCAGCAGCGAGCTCCAGGCCTCTGACTTAACGACTGCATCCTCAGTTCTCCAGTGCACAGATGGCTCTTTTGCATTCTTCCAGCCTGATTCTGCAAGTGGCCATTGTATGCCTAGCTCATAAATCGTACATATGTCTGATTCTCTAGTGAGCCCTACCTGACACAATCATGTATGTATGTATGTATTTTGAGACAGAATCTCCCTAACTCACTAAGTTTCTCAGTCTGGGCTCAAACTTGTGATTCTCCTGTCTCAGCCTCCCAGAGTGATGGAATTACAAGCATGTACCACCATGCCTGGCCGAAGCTTGTATTTTATATTGTGAAATGTCCCTAAATTCCCTCCATAACTTTACTCCACCTATCAACCACTAACCTCACAGCGATCAGAATTTAGTCAACACTATTCATTCTAAAAGGAATCTCGTTGGACATCTGCTTAAATTTGTTGCACATATAGTCTCTATTAAAGTATAAAATCTGGATGGAACTCAAGACTCTGCCTTTCTAATGACCAACTCGCTGACACCAGTGCTGCTGGTCTGAATAGAATACCTAACTTTATACAAATGTAATGTTCGTGCTTCTCCAAAGCAATTTCATTAGCCTTGGAAGTGTGCTAATTTCATTCAATAAGGATATTCCATGTGTTAGGCATGGTGCACTGCCTATTTTTTCATCATTGAAATCTCAGAAAATTATGGGCAATAGTAATCATATTACCATTACATAGGTGACGAAGTTAGAAAATAAATGTTGAAGATAACATTTATCTCATTTCTGTCTTCCTCAGTCCTGAGCTATTTACCCTACTCTATTTTTCTTTGCTGAATCACAAGGCAGAGTTAGATATTTAAGGTGCTACTTTACCCAGCACTCTTGGCACTTAAAAGAAACTTCCTGTATCTCTGAAATATTCATGCATATCTGAAACCTAGGATACTTTCTATTATAATCAAGTCATGTTTATTGAAGTAAAACAAACGGGCCCACATAAGGCAAACTTTACCCATAAAGAATGAGATTCAGTGGAGTATAATTATTAAGAACAAATTTTCTGGAGTCACAGAGGCTGAGCTAGAATGTTTTCCTGTTCCACTTACTGGTTTTGTGACTTTGGCCAAAGTCATTCTTGGCCCTAAGTCTCAATTTTCTCACCTGTATTGAGTGACTATCATAAAAATGCAGGGAGTTATTGTGATAATTTTTTTTTCCATACCAGAAATCGAACTCAGTACCTTGCACTTGCCAGGCAGGTGCTTGTGCCACTGAGCTATATCCCCGGTGTGACAATTATTTTTAAATGCAGAATTCTTAGAACCATGCTAATGCATATTATAGCTTAATAAAGAATCATTTTTATTATTGTTAAAAGGGAGTAACCTTGTGATAGAATAATACACTGTGCAGTATAGAAGGACACACAGCACTTGTTCTCAACTTTTTCCACCTTGTAATCACCTGAGTAGTTTTTAAAATTCCTGATGTTGGACCCCACTACCAGAGTTTCTGATTTAAGTTATAAAGTGTGGGAACTGAACTCAATATCAACAGGTTTAAAAAGCAATCCTAGTATTTTTAGATCATAATGCTCAAGATGCATTCCAGATCAATTAAATGAGAACATCTACGGATAAGACTGAGGCATGTATATTTTTAAAGCTCCCTAGAGGATTGCAGTCTGAAGAAATGTTTGAGAATCACTGCTTCAGATAAATATGCCATTAATTTTATACCCTGGCTCCATAATTGAATCATTTTAGGAGAAAAAATATGTTGGTTATTGGGTCTGATCTTTGATCAACTGATGTCTAATTTCTGGTGGTGAGACCCAAGAATTGTAATTGTTAAGTTTCCTTCAAGTCATTATAAAAATTAAAATTAGCTGGGATTAAGATCCAATATTCCAGTAGCCCTAAACCATTAGTGTGGATCACAATAACCTGGAGTAATTGTTGAAGTACTCTTAAGACCCCACTCCCAGATTCTCTGATTAGATTAGTTGAGATGGTGACCATTAAATTTAATTAATCTAACAAGTTCTCAGGTGATGTTGCTGAAGACAGTCCCACTGAGTAAAATAGTAAATAATGAATGTGCACAGATATGCTTAAAAACGGGGAAGTTCGATGAGGAATAGACTCTATTATTACCAAGTACATTTCACATAATACTTATTATTTACAAGGGTAAAAGAACAACTTGGAGAAGTCTGTCTGACACCACCTTAATCAAGTGATCTAAGTGAATATTATCAGTTATGAGAGAAATAAAAACCATAATCCCTTTGACAGGGGGAGGGCAATGAGAAATTGGTCAAACTGTTGGGATTTTCCTGCTAAAGAAACAGAACTTGAATCCAATCATATGACAACATGGCACAAAACTAAACTTAGGACTGTTGTTCGAAAGCATAAAATAAAAAGAATAAAAACATTTTTCAAATTAAAGCAGCCTAAAGATATGACAACCTATAAGATCATGATTATGAACGGATCCTTTTGGCAGACAGGGTCTTACTGGGACAATTTGAAGAATGTGAATGGATCTGAAAATTAGGTAGCAGAAATGTATCAGTATTAACTCATGATTGGGAGTGTTGTGTTTGGAGTGGTACTAGTACAGGCATAAATTCATGTAAAGGGAGAGCACACCAAAATATTGTGGAGGGATGAACCAGAAGGCTCTCAGCTTACTCTTTAAAGGTTTAGGAAAACCAAACCCATATTTTTCCTTTTTGTATGGGAAATAAAACTTTCCCTAAATCATGATGTTTTGGGAAACATTTGATTTAAGGTAAGTCATTTTAACTTTGCATAGGACTTTTTTACAAACAGGACTAAAATCAAGGCTGGGAAATACAGGTTTGCTTTCTCAGTAGAGATAGAACAGATTACTCTTTGAAGAATCCTGGTCAAAATGGATTTGTGCTGTTTTCTAAATATCCCTTAACTTAGACTTCTGCAACTCTCATGTCCTCTCTTAATCTTGATATGTGTCTTCCATCACCCACACTCAAGTTTCAAACAGGATCTTATATGTTCTTTATTATTGTACTTTGCTATTTCTCTGCGTGTTTCTTTGCAATTTCATCAAGTAGGTAATCTTTGCATATTTCTCCATGTCTCCTTCTCTTTTTCAGATCTCATTGTTTGCCTCTTTTCTGTGTGACCCACTTGATATTTCCACCCTATCCCTCTCTTTTATCTTACTGGGTAAAACCATTAAGTTTTTTCTGTCCTATTTGCTTTCATCTCAGTCCTGAGTCTCACCACTGATAGCCGTTTTCTCACCTCATGAATCTCATTTTTACTAGCCTCATTTTCTCTATTTGTTTTAACCAAGTAATATTTAAATTTATTCATGATCTTATGATTACAGTCATTTTTATTCATTCATTCTTTATCATTTATTTGTTCATTCCGCAAACACATTTTACACAATTTTAAAGTGATAAAACACTTTAGTGCACACTACAAAAGAACAAATAAGATACAGCATGGTCCTTGGCCTTGCACAAGGTATGGTCTAAGTGTGATTCTTCAATGCAGTGCAGGGTACTCCTTTTTCTACTATTATATGGCAATCAGATCTACTCTGCCTGAAAAAGGGATGAGTCCATGGTGAACACCACATTTCAGTAGATGTAGAGATATGGTTATGAGTTTTCTGACCATAGAATGAGAGCATCTATGCCAATTCACCTACAAATGAAAGATCAAAAGGGTGCAGGTAATACTAAGCCTATGGTGTGATTCCAATGAAGAGAAAAATGTAAAATAGGAGAGTCAAAATATAAAGTTAGGACTACAGAGTTTGTCTAAGTGATAAGCTAATGTGTTTGGACTTCAACCCATATAAAGTAAGGAATCATTACATAAGAGTGCAAACTAAAGGTTGATATAATATGATTTACATGCTGAATGGTTTTAAGTGGGAGAAATAGATGTAGGGTATGTTGTGGGTGACTCTGGCAAGCATTCTGGAGAGAAAGATCCAAGCCCATAAGAGGCAGCTGTGCTGGGGAGAAGAGAATTCTTTGCATCAGAAATGTTCAGCAGATGCTTTGGTGCCCTATGATCTCAAGATACCTCCCTTGTACCTGCCATCACAACTTGGGCTGTTTTGTTGAATATTTCTTCCCATTTGGATCCTTAAAATTGAGTTGTGAACGTTAAGACAGCTTGAGAAAGACCTGATTGGAAACCCAAGCCTGATCCAAAGGTCAGAAATGAAGACTTAGTATTACTGAGACCAAGGATGTAGGATAAGTCCCTAAACCAGAGGTGTTCTGGTAAATTGCAGAAAAGCAGAAGGAATCAAAGAGAATGTAGGAGAAGCATGGGCATTCATGATTTGTTAGATAGGCTGGGGAAGTAAAATCCAAATGAGTGTCGTGTTTTGAGTTCGGACTGACAATTTCTATTTCACTTTCCTGAAATTGTTATAGGAAACAAATTAGGAAGAGTCAGTCTGTGAAAGATGAAAGAATTAATTTTCTTCAGAACATTTGTATTTTAACCATCTATGGGTATTCAAATGAATATGTTCAGCTGGAAAGCAGATGTATGTGACAGAAGCCAAGACAATGTCTGCCTAGGAGATTTAGATTTAGAAATCATTATGCTATCAATGCATGTTAAAACCATGACACTAGGTGGGATTTTCAAAGAAAAGTACATAGAGAGAAAAACTACATTGGCTTGAAAACAATGCATAGAGAAAGCTATGTGTAAGAATCATGTAAAAGGAATCAATAAAACAGCCAAAAATGTCACAGACCAGCCAAGTGTGCCAAGGAAAGCCAGTCTTTCTCTCCCTCTCAGTATTTCTCACCACAGCTAGAGTGATCTTTACAAAAACAGACACAAAATCAGATTGCTCCTTTGCCTTCTAAGGTTTTCCAGGGCTTTTGTAATAAAACCCACTCACAAACACGTAAGATCTTTCATAATCCGGCCTCTCCTCATTTCTCTAGGCTTATTGTATGCCAGCGCCAGTCTTCTTCAACACACAAACAGCCAGAGTGCTCTTTGGGTTCCACATCCTCATTGGCTTTACCCGCACATAGCTGGCAAATGAGGTCAGCTCGTTCTCCTTCACAGACTGACATCACGCTAGTTGTTTAGGTTTCAGGCCACCCTTCCCCTCTCAGAGAGAACTTTCAGAATCGCCAGACTCAAGCCAGTCTGCTCTTCTCGATATCGCCTTCATCTGTGTCTCTTTCAGAGAATTCACCGAAAGTAAGAGTCAGCTACCAATTTGTCAATTTCTTTGCCATATTGTTTTCATTCACCTGAATATGAGGTCCATATGGAAAATAATCTTGTTTTTCCTCTTTCATCTCACTACTCTCCTTCCTTGGAAGGGTGTTTCAAACGTGGTTATAGTCCATTACAGCTACACTAGGTAAGTGACATAGATCCCTGACTCAGGAGATGTAGACAGTTTCAATAATAAAGGAATAATTATAAATATTATGAGGCCTGCTAAAAGCCAGCAAATGATATACAAAGTTTTGAGACATTTCCACTGCATTATGTTACATGAAGTCATGTGATATCTGCCTGAAGAGCTTCAGGCCAGCAGGGTGCACATGAGCTGGATTTCAATGGATTTACGATTCTCTGAAGGTGAAGGTAGAATGCATTGGGAACAGGGAACGGTGATGTCCACATCCAGACATTTAAACAACACACGAAAGAGATAGAGGAGGAGGAAAGGAGAAAAGGATTATAACAAATGTGGAGACTTGTTGGTCTTGTTTTCTCTTAACATGGGAAGGACTCACACTGCTGACTAAGAAGAGGAAAAAAAATTGATAGAGAAAATTGGAGATATACAAGAGAGACAATTTTAGAATAGCTTTCAAAAAAACCAAATATATGGTTCAAGAACAGAGATGGGAGGTTGATCTTTGGAGGAGGAAAGTTTTCTTTTTTTTCCTTGGTACCAGGAATCGAACTCAGGACCTCACATTTGGCAAGCAGGTGCTGTGCTGCTAAACTAAATCCCTGGCCCTGGAGGAGGAAAGTTTTAACCTCTAAAACAGACAGGAAATTAGAAGGGAAAGAAAAAGGAAAAAAGAGGGATATAGGTATGGCTGTATAGGATTGTATAGACCTCAATGTCAGGAAGTTAAGATGAGGAACTAAGAAGGCTAAAAATATGAACTTTTAGAAAGCAGGACTTCCTTAGTGGTAGTAAAGACACTCCTCGGTGATCCTGAATCTGAGAAGAATACAGATCAATATGGCAAACAGCTTCAGAAGTGCATGCAGGAGCCAATGGCATATGCAGAATTGGCCCTGAAATAAGTTTGCCAATGATTCTTCATTAGAATTATAAATAAACAAAGGTGCAGGTGAGCCTAACCTAGCTGAACAACCACAGAGTGAAAACAGGGTAGCAAAAACCTTGATGCCAGAAGACATGAAGAGAAGGAAGTAAATGGAGGCCTGAAGGAAACAAAGTCTCTACCAAGTCTAAAAGAAGTACATAGCAGGGAGTGGTGGTAAAGCCTGTAATCCCAGCACTCTGGGAGGCTGAGGCATGAGAAGTTTGAGCCTAGCTTGGGCAACTTATTGGCTTGGTAATAACCTGTCCAAAAACAAAAACAAAACCAAAAAAACACCCACACCAAAAAACAAAACAAAACAACGACAACAGGAAATGGTTGAAGATGTACCCTTGGGGGGAGGCCCTGGATTCAGTCACCAGTATCAAAAAAAAAAAAAAAAAAAAAAGTACATTGAGTCCATAAGAAATGTGGGGAAAAATGTTTTATTGGAAAGTCAGTTACTGGAATTTATGATTTCCAAAACACAAAAGAGAGATGGCAATGATCAAGTGTGGGGGAATGATCAGATGTGCTTGGAATAAAGAACACGTGTGTGAAAAAAGAAAGAGGTACAATTGGATGTCGTACACTGGGAAGGAAAAGGGATTTTTCAGAAGTATTCTTTCTGTCACAAATGTTTTCACTAATTATATTTCCATAGTTTTGCTTATTATATTTTTCATCTCATTTCATTATTATGGGAATATATGATTTTTGTACAACCTTTGAATCTCATCTCTTCTAAAATTTATTACAGTATAATTACACTGATTTTCATCATTCCTCTATCCTCTCTCTCACTCCTCCCTCTCTCCTTTTCCCTTGCCATCTCTCTCTCTGTCCTCTCTTTTTCTCTCCTCCATTCATACACATATACACGATTTTTGTTTTTAGCAAATGCATTTTGAATGTCTGTCCTGTTGGAAGCACTAAATTAGAGGCAGCCAAGGACATTGGAATGGAATTAACTTCATCCTTGTCATGAAGATGGAAGAAACATACAATTCACAAAGAAAAGGTAAAAATATACAGAAACTATTATACTGACATTTAAAGTAGCATATGGCCTTGAATTTCAGAAAAAGCTCTGTTTGTATTGAAAAATCAGGAAACTTTGTTCAGGTCTGGGCTCCTAAATGTAGCCTATGCGTATTCTTGGACTAATTTTTCTGACTATGGATATTAACTTGGAAGAATAGAGAAGATAAAGTTTTCTAGGAAGATTGAAAACTATAAAGAAAATATTTGCTGTATTTATTTTAAATGAAATTAATGTTTCTAGGAGTTTAAACATTAGTGACTGTCCTTCAAAATCTTGAAATCATGCCACCGAGTCACAGCCTTTCTATTCTGGCCAGGTACTACTTGGGGAACACTGTGGAGTGCCCTTAGGGTTCATTTCTCCATCACTACATAGAAGCAATCCTCCCTGTCATATGTTCCATATAGATTTAAGATAATGCCATTAAAAATAGCACATACGAAAGAGGTTTTACAAGTGTAAACTTTTAAATAAATATTTAAAACGGTGATTATCATAAAACGATTGTGACTACAATTTATACTGCCATTATCAGTGAGCACTTCTAAAAACCATATAATGTAGCAGTGGGTTTACTGACCATAGTTCCCATTAAACATCCCAACTTTCACTCGCCATTGCATACATACAGCGCTCTTTCTGGAAACAAAGGCAAGAGTAAATTTTACTAGATTATAAAGAAAATGTTCAAAAATCGAGATAATTGAATTATTTTTACTGAAGCAAACATATTTCATTAGCAGTTATTATCATGAGAGGTTAGTGATGGAACTGTATTTGGAAAAATGGTGAAGAGATTTTGTTTTAATTTGAAAAAGCCATTTTGATCTACTAATTATTGAATTAAAAATCAACACACTTATTTGACACCATGAGGCTGCCAAATTATAAGTAGTTTTTGAAGAAATAGAGTGGGTAGACAAAGGCCTTAATCTCAAGGAATTATACTTTATTCAGTACTTAAAAATATTTATTCATTAAATATTCATCAAATGCTTATAACTCAGTGGGAAATAAAACAATCAATGGAGCTACTAGAGAACACAAAATAACATAAGTGGGCATATATTTTAGGATTCATACTTTGTTTTAGAAATGCAAAAGAGGGAATATCTTTGAGTCTAAGTTTTGCAAGAGATCTTCATGGAACAAAACCTATGATAGATTTTAGAGAATATAATTTAAGTAGACAAAAGAAAAAAGAACACCCATTCTAAATAAAAAGTATAAATAAATGCTTAAATGTAACATATGTATCAATCTATTGCCTTGTTCATCGCTACACTGCTCAGTGTTTCCTGGTAAGAACAAGAATGAATGCTGAATCAATTCATGAAAAATATCAAATATTAGACCAAAAAGCTTGATTTTCAGTCAAGAGTCAGTTGGGGAAGATCTACAAAATACTGTTCTATTCCATCCTGGAATGTCTTTGACTCTAAAGGTTTTATAATACATCTTGTATTACTTGAACATTATAATAATTTTCTAATTTAAGAATGCTAATTTTAATATATTTCAAACCTATTTGATTTTTTACAGAGTTCATCCTTTGGTTTCAAATTTCCAAGTTTCTGTAAACTAAAGTTTAAATGATTTATTAAAGGGCCGGTGAGATGGCTCAGCAGCGTAAGCGCCTGCCTGGCAAGCGCGAGGGCCCGAGTTCAACGCCCGGAACCCACATACGAGAAAAGGGCCAGTGATATCGCTCATCAGCACGGGCGCCTGCTGGCACGTGAGGTCCTGAGGTCGACCCCCGGTACCCACAAAAAAAAAAAAAAAGATTTATTAAAAATGCGACTGGATTTCAGTATTTAACTAGATGTGATGTCATACAGAATGATGCAAGTAAAAATTTCCAGAAGTATATAATCAAATTTTAGAAGATGTTTTGCATTCTTTCCAATAGACCTAATTTAACTCTCCTGTATGGTATTATTAAATTGACTTAAGTGAACCTAATATCTGAAAAATTTTAAATTATTGCTTTTCAGTGACCGTGCTCATTTGTTAGAAAACCTATTTTTCTGCAATATTCTTTCCTCAGTATACATTTGTAAAATCTATTTATCATTTTCCACCTTTATATCCCTTTTATTATCATCATTTCATACTGTTCTTTTCATTTTTCTACATGGTTGTTCCTGGATTTGATTTTCTGACACATGCCATTATTATATTTAGTTAAATTTTCAAAACATAATCTCTACACCACCAGTTTTCTAATTATCTTTCTTGGCAAGAAAGCATTTGTTTGAAGAAAATTATGTGCTTAAAGCTAAAATATAAAGCAAGTAACTGGAGCTGTGTTGTTAAGGCGGGTGTCAGAGGCTCCACATTCTCTGTCTGCTCTCTGCTGTTTTCGCCTCCCACCTCTGCCCCCTATACAGCTCCAAAGAGTTTTAGACTTTTGTTGTCCACAGCTTGAAATCAGCTGTTAGGAATGTCAGTTTCCTTTAGTAAGTTGTTTCAATTTTATTATTTATCACAGAGCAAAGGGTGATAATCTTTCCTCATGGAACATAATCTATGTGTTTTCATTTCCCCCTAGATTAAAACTGAGAAAATTGAGGAAATCACCGCCCAACACACACACACACACACAGTGTAGGGATTTTGGTGGGCTTCCTCCTATAAAATAAAAATGAAAATATCAGCATGTAGCAGAAGTTCTCCTATTCAATATATTTGAGACCTGTATTTAGTCAAATAACAGAAAATGTTGAGGTAGTCTAACAGTCACATTGTTCCTTGATTTTTATATATCACTCAAATAAAAAAAGCCTTAGCTATTATTCTGTCACATATATTGTGTAGACTCCCTTTGAAAAACCAATAATAGACTTTATTACTTAGAATAGTTTCAGATTTACAGAAAAAAAAATTAATAGGAAGTATAAAGAGTTCTGTTATAGCTCTCCTCTTTGCTCCCACAATTTTCCCAATCACACATTGTCATGTTTTGGGTATAATATGTCCCCCAAGACTCATGTGTTGGGAGGTGGGGCTTTTAGAAAAGTAACTGTATCTTGGGGGCGCTATTCTCATCAGAGAATGAGTCCACTGATGATTTCGTAGAAGAATATGCTGTTAAGAGGTGGGACCCCATTGGAGGAGGAACCCAGTTGTAGGAGGCGGATTACTGCAGGCTTGGCTTCTGAGGATAAGTTTTTACACAGGTTGTTCACTATTTCTCTCTTCTGGCCACAATCAGCTAAGTAGCTTTCTTCTCTCATATCTCTCTGCCCTGTTGTTTCTGCCTTGAAACCAGCCAAGCACACACTGAAACTTCTGAAACTCTGAGCCAAAAGTTAAAGGGGTTTCCTTTAAGTTTCAGGGCTCAGGTATTTTGTCCCACAGATGGGAAAGCTGAGTAATACACATATCTTGCCTTACTGCTGTATTTTTGGTAACTGATGAACCATTTTTGATATTTTGCTACTACCTAAAGTATATAGTTTACACAAAAATTCACTCTTTGTGTCATAAATTTCTATGTGTTTTGACAAATGTACATCAACATGCATTTACCATTACTGAATCATCCAAAATAGTTTCACTTTCCTAAGAAATAACTCAAGTTCCATTTGCCGGATATGAACACCCAGACTCAGTTTTTCAGTGCAGTTAATAAAGCGCTCAGACATAAAGATATCTCAACAAAGCTTTTTACTTTTGCAAAAGGGCTCAAGTTTGAGGTAGCAAGCAGGCATGCAGGACAAAGAGGGTTGCCTCTTTTATCCCTAATGCAGGAAAAGCAGCTGACCTCCTTCCCATTGGCTGGTTTGGAGGTCCACACTCTACCCAGATTGGCTAACTCAGATGACAGGAAGCAAGGAGAATCTGAGGGGTTGCTAAAGAGAAGGGAGAGCAGAGCGGAGGGGGATGTGGAGAACAGAAGATCCTTGTCCCCTGACAATCTATCTTTTGTTTGTAGCTGTGTTCCTAGGATTGAAACTGAGCAGGCATATTTGGTAATTTAGTATGTTCAGGGAGGGGTATCTAGGATGGGCTAGAGTCCAAGATGGAGTCACTCCTGTTTGATAGAAAAGACAAAACGTATTGTTTCCCACACACCTATTTATTCTCCCCACCTACCCCAACCTCTAACAACTACTGATCTTTCTACTGTCTCTTTAGACTTGTCTTTTTTAAAATGTGATATACAGTAATTTAAATGACCACTACACTGTCTTTGTTCACTTAGTAACATGTAAATTTCTTCTATGCCTTTACATAGCTTTACAGCTCATTTCTTGTTCCTCTGAATATTTTTCCACTGTATGGATGTACCACGGGTATTTATGTGTTTATTGGTTGCTGTTATTTAACTTTTAATCTTAATTTATAATCTATACATTATTTGCATATTAAAAATTACTGCTTTCTAATACGAATACCAAAATATTTTGTTTAAAAATAAAAATAATAAAGATAATAATATGCAATGTGTTAACTATTGTCATTCTCCTATCATCTTTTTATGAAATTTTGTTTTACCTTTTTTCCATAAAATAAAAAAAAATAATATAAAAATCTCATTTTACCTCTAACTTTCACTTTTATTTTGGATACATTTTAACAAGAATTTAAGCTACTAAATAACAAATGCTTGCTCCCTTATTTTCACCTGTACCTAAGAATGATGCGTTCACAGTGTATCTCATAAATGCAATTATCACTTATTCACACAAACAATAATAATACAATTAATATTTTCTTGTGTTTAAGCTAAGTATATAAATATTTTATGAAAAATTAAACATATTTCTAATCATCTTAGGACTTTATGTCATTGTAATGGAAATGATAAAGATAGAAACATTTAATTTGAGAGGCATGTTTCTTACCCTTCTTTGTTCTTATTCTTGGTTTGAGTTTGTTATTTAAAATGTGAGTTGATGAAATTATTTGTTAAGATACATAACTAAACTTATCCACTCATCATTTTTTCTTTTTTTCATTTTCTCTTTTTTAAAAGAAATAATTTTGTTTTAGTGTTTTGCATGTTTCATAACTATGACTATCACAGATTTTTATAATATTTCAATTTCACCTTTCACTTTTAAAATGCCCTTCTTAGGATTCTTACTTTTCCAATTTAATTCTGTATGATGCTAAATATTTATCATATAATTCAGAATTTTAAAGCTATGTACATAGCTTTTCTTTGGAAGCAGACATTTAGAATCATAAGAGAGAGAGAAAGAAATATCACCTCCACTTTCAATGTGCAATGACCCCTTTATTTTTTCTCATATCCTAACTCAGTTGATTTCTTTCACTGTGAAAAATTCAGATTGCTAACAACATTGTTCTCTCATTGTATGCTTTGGAGTTTAAATGCATGTGGCGTAATCAGCACTGCCGACATATGTCTTCTACACCTCCCTCCCATGCTCACAGGACATCTCACTAATTCATCAGCATCCAATCAATAATGGCCCCTGCTGAGAAAGGAGGGAAAAGAATGACCTTTTTTTACATAAATATTTGAAATTGGCCTAATTATATTGTCCTGGGCTAGGATGCAGTGCCAATAACCTTCCATTTAGATGAGCACAGAGATACACAGGTGGAGAAGTACCTAGTTAGGCAGACTAAATAGAAACGTTCCACTGAAGTGTGTAACTACAGGAACCATCATCTTCCTATATTCTGATTGCATAAAATAGGTGCTATTGAAGAAGGATGATATCAGAAAGAAATCAATAGCATAGAACTTTGTACCTTTCCACTATCACACACAGTATTCTTCCTCTCAGTCTTCCTTTCTTTTTATTCCCTTCCACTTTTTGATTTGCTTTTCCTGTTTCCTTCTTGTAGAAAATTCCTTGTCCTCCTCTCACCATTTTTATTGCCTTCCTCCTCATGCCTCCTTTCTTCTTTATTTTTTTTATTTCTTTTTTTTTCCTTTTGGGCTTGGGAGAAACATAATCAGGATAGTGATTTGAGATAATCTGCCAGCACTAAGAAGCAGGGACATCAAGGGGATTAGCCCACACATGTGGAAAATGATTAGGGGGCCGATGATTTGGCTCAGCGGTGTACGCGCCTGCCTGGCAAGTGCGAGGGCCCGAGTTCGACTCCCAGAACCCACATACGAAAAAAAGGGCCAGTGATATTGCTCAGCGGCACAGGCGCCTGCTGGCACATGAGGTCCAGAGGTCGACCCCCAGTACCCACACACAAAAAAAGAAAATGATTAGAAAAATATGATTTTTCAAGGCAAAAGATGATGAGGTTCTGAAATGATGGTCATGGGAAAAGTGAAGAAAAGAAAGATGTGAGAAGTGCTGTAAAAATAGAATAGACAGCCTCACAATTTCGACGGGTACAGTACACCTTCAGAGCACTTAGAGAATCATTTGCACATCATAACTGAATTTTTCAACTGCTAAATTGGTCATTGCAATGTGAACTTTAGCAACTTGCCCTTTATATGCATAATAATATCATAAATAAGTCAGGGGAAAACTAATGAGAAAATATATATCAAAGAGCCAACTAAGCTCTATGCACAAAATCAACAGCAGTTTGTAGTTCGTTTCAATCATGTGCTGCGTAATTGCATATTATGCAATCCAAGACCAACTGTACTTTCCATTGTAAAATTAAGCTGAGTCCTGAATGTTGGCTATTTGTGAATGCAAACTTCTACATAAAAACTACAGTGAGTTTGCATGTTTAAAAGTGCTAAAATATGCACTTAAAAAAAAAACAAAATAAAAAAAACACTTCTCTCACATGACCTCTTTGGAAAAATAATACTATTGGGCATCATGCCTTGGAAACCCACATGGCATGGTTAATGAAAAGCCAGGAGTTTGGAGAGAATATTGAATTTGAAAGTCTCTGAGAGTGTTCCCCAAACGGGTTGTTAAGTCCCTGTGACAGAGAACATTAGTGCTAGATGATGACAGTCATTCGATTCTAAACACAAACCATATTGTCTGTGATTAAAGGCAGATGCTGGAGGAGGGCATCCAGGGCATTGCGGCCAGAGCTGCATTAGAACTGTCCCTTGGTGATTTCAAGGCTGTGACCAAAAGTAATAATGATAATCATAATAAAACAAGACAAAATCTGACTTTGTCTCCATATTGAAGGGTAGACATTCATAACTTTTGAAGGCTTATGGTCCAAATTTTGAGGATTTTAAAGATGCCAAACACAGATATGTATTTTTTTTTCTTTCACAGATATGAAAAATAAATAAATGAACCTTCAGCCACAATAAAAATATACTCATGGGAATTATTTAGAGAATATATGTGAGTAGGGTGTTTGCCTGTGGATACGTGTAGTACGTATTTGTCTATTTGGTTTGTTAGAAAGGGCTGGAGAAATGACAAGTGGTTAACCTGTCCTTGTCCCTATAATACTTTAATCCAGAAAAATAGGACTATTTTCTGTATTGATTTTTTTCCATCCACATTTATGGCATTTTCGGTGAAATACTCTTCTTTGTAATTCTCATAACAGCTTTGTTGTATCGTTTGTGGAAAATAACACATTAGATTTACTAGAAATAATTATATATACCCTATATTTCTCTTTAGTCCATAAATCATTTGGGTGAAAGGCTATATTTATCTAACATTAATTGAAAACTTATATGTGCAGAATTTTCTGAAAGCATTTTATTTGTTACCCCACTCAGTACAACTACTGTATAAGATAGATATGCAATTTCCTTGAACTTATGGTGGAGGCAAATGAAGCAGAGAAAGGTAAAGTAACTTGCCCAAGGACACATAGTTAGTAATTAGCAGAGCTGAGATTTGAAGCGAATAATTCTCACTTCACATCTCCTGCATTCTTATGAGAGGCCCGAGGAACAGAAGACAAAGCTGAAGGCCTTTTCAAAGTGAATAATCTAATTATACCACACTTCCTCAAAATATCTTTCAGCCCAAAGGGACTCACCTTCAATTTAAGGGTGAACCAGATGTGGATGTTTCTCACTCGCACTCAGCTCGTACACCCACAGGGCTGCAAAGAATGTACCTTGTATTTGAGAAGATCAAAAGACTAATTAGATTGCAGAAAGTTCATAACCACAATGTGCAAGGCTTATATTGAAGCAAATGCCAATCACCTGGGTGGTATTAATAAGTTCAAGCCGTGAACTTAGTTGAAGTGATTCCAGGCTGATGACCACAGCATATGCCTACCAAAACCAGAGGAAAGTGCTTCCTAGAAGAATAAAACATCATCGTAGGCTTCAGATAATTAGATAATTCCCAAGGGCACTGATCTTATCACTCCAAAGGAAGCAAGAAATTGTGATTGAGGACGAGGAGAAACAATAGGCAGAAAAATAGATAAAAATTAGACAATGAATTTATGAAGTAAAGTTTCATAGACATGGAAGATAGATGGAGAAAGCCTAATTTTATCTTCTATTCAAGAAAAAAGGAAATAATAAAGTAAAAGAAATATTTAAAGAGAAAGTGGCAAAGCATTTTCTAGAATTGATCAAAGACTGAAGCTAAAGACATCAGAAACCATATAATTTCTACACAGGAGAAATAAAAGCTACACCTATACACCTTATAGTGAGATTACAGAATAACGAAGATGTAATCAGCAGATCTTTGCAGCAGTCAAGGGAAAAACTAGATTGCTATAAAGGAATGAGTTTCATAATGATGGTTGAAATTTTCTATACCTAATAGAAGCAAGAATACTGTTGAATAATATATTGTCAGCATTGTTAAAAAGGTCCACTCTAGAGTTATATATCATTAACATTCAAAAAAACAGAATGAAGTATATGTATTTTTATAAAAACAGAAAGAAAAAGAAACAGGAAGCCAGTCATTAACAGACTCTTCTTCAGAGAAAGAATGAAGTATTACTCCAGGCATGAGTTAGTTGACCCTTGAAAGATGCACTAAGAACCTGACCATGGTGGCACATGCCTATAATCCCAGCACCCTGGGAGGCTCAGCTGGCAAAATTGAGCCCAGCCGGATAAACTTAGTAAGAGCATGTCTCGAAATCTACACATAAATAAATAAAAAGGGCTGAAGATGTAGCTAAGTGCAAAGGCCCTGGGTTCAATCCCCAATACCAGAAATATAAGAGAGAGAGAGAGAGACAGAGAGACAGAGAGAGACAGAGAGAGACAGAGAGAGACAGAGAGAGACAGAGAGAGACAGAGAGAAGAGAGTCAGAGAGAGAGGCAGAAAAAAGAAAAGAAGAAAAATAAAGAAAGAAGGGAAGGAAGGAAATAAAGAGCAAGCAAAGAATAATATTTGGAGAATCTAGAAAATATTATGGTAAAAAAAGAATATTGTTGGGGGATTTAAGAAAAAAACTAAAATTAAAGTATGATAAATTAGAAGATACATTTGCAGGATAATCAAAGTTCTAATTTGAAAGAAAGGAACAAACTTTAATAACTTTTGCCTGAAATAACTTAGGTACACGTGTCATAATTTTTAGGATAACCCCCCCCCAAATTGATGCAGAATGAGCTTTCTGGGAGCCTGCGCTAGCAATGTCAGTATAGTAGGTGTTACTGTATGATGGACAGGAAGGAATCTGAAAAGTAGATATTTTTGTTGTGGTTTTGTTAAGCTCATGAGAATGAATTTTACTAATTACATGAATACAAATTAAGATGCAGCAACAAACTTAAGTTCAATTTATAATGTAAACATACTAACTCCAACAGTGATCGAGTTAGGTATTATGGTTTGTATCTAGAGGACCCCAAAGCCTCAAGCACTCATAAGAGGAGCAGTTGTAGGAGGCATGGGAGATCACTAAATGCGATGTGAGGAAGCGGGGCCTGGTTGGAAGAGGCAGGCGCTGCGGACCTGACCTGAGAGTGTGTACCTCCTTCCCTGAGAGGAAGTTCCTCTCTTCATTTTCAGGTAACCATGAGGTGAGAAGCCTTCCTCTTACAGAGCCTTCCACCACGCTTTCCTGCCAGCCAGGAAAGAACCAAACACTTGAGTCAAAATAAATCCCTCCTCCATTAAGCTGAAGGGTTGGGTATTGTGTCTCGGTGACAAAGTGTTGAAGATTTTAGCCCACTCTCCTTCATGACTGATAGGCATACTGGGATTCCTCCACTGTTTCCTGATGCCCTGTGTACTCAGATTTAGGCCCATTTTCTGTTAATAACAAATACCAGCAAGACTGCTTCTAAAATAGAATCTAGGATGGGATATAATAATTTTGTTTTCCAGCTCTAAATATTAAAAAAAAAAAAGAAAATGGACAAAATGAAGTCATGATACAAAGCATTTGATATTAGGCTGATGGTAACTTCATAAATTAAGACAAGAAGTATTTTTTTTCTTTTTCTACTTACTAAAAAAGTTCATGAAATAATACTTTTATTTTTTGTTAAAGGTTTATGAAATTTACAAGCAAAATATCTGGCATTGAAGATTTTGTCCCTTTTTTATTGTGGTAAAATACATATAACACAAAATTTAGATCATGCCCATTTTAAGTGCACAGATAAGTGATATAAATATATTCAAAATACTGGGTCACTACCACCACCATCCATCTCCCTAGCTCTTTTAATCTTGTAAAACTAAAATTTAATACCCATTAAAGAATAACTCTTCAGTGTCTTCTTGAAGCTCCTCACCACTACCATATTACTTTCTGTCTCTATGATTTTGATTATTCTGAATACTTTTTGGAAATGGAATCATACAGCATTTAATCACTTTGTGATTGCCATATTTCACTTAGCATAGTGTCTTCGATGTTCATTCACGTTGGAGCATGTGTTAGAATTTCCTTCCTTTGTAATAATAATAATAATAGGTATTACCACATTTTGCTTACTCATTTATCGGTTAATGGACACATGGGTTTTTACTTCCATGTTTTTAACTATTGTAAATATTCTGCTATAAATATAGGTACACAAATAACTCCAAGAGACTGCATCCAATTCTTTTGGATACATAGTCAGTGTAGAATTGCTGGCTTATATGATAATTCTATTTTTAATATTTTGAGAAACTGATATACCGGTATAATATACAGTATGGTAGACAGATACTATATTAGGTTAATACTGGCCTCACTGATATAATTAGGAAGTGCTTCCATCTCTTTAAATTTTTGGAACATTTTGAGAATTAGTTTCATTACATTTTTAAATGTTTGGTAGATTCACCAGTGAAGCTGTCAAGTTCAAGGGTTTCTTTTTTGTTGTTAGGAGATTCTTGATAACTGACGTAATTTTCATACCTGTTAAAGGTCTATTCATATTTCTATTACTTCATGGGTTAGTTTTGGGATGTTTACTGTACCTAGAAATTTGTTCATTTCATCAAAGTTATCCCAGTTATTAGCCAGTGATTGTTTGAGGTGCAGTACTGAAACATTTTTTATCACTGTAGAATCAGTAGTAAGTTCTTACTTTACCTACTGATTTCGTTAACTTGAATCTTTTCTCTTCTTACTCCATATGGATAAAACTTTATCAATTTTGTTGAATTTCTCAAAAGTACTTTTGGTTTCATTGCTTTTCTCTAAGGGTTTTCTATTTTCTACTTAAATTACCCATTTTCTAAGCTTTGTTCTTTCTCTTACTTTTAGGTTTACTTTTTTTTTTTTTTCATTTTTCCCAATTTCTCAAGTAGAAAAGTAATGCCATTGCTCTGATATCTTCCCTGGTTTTTAATGAAAACTGTGATACATAGAAATTCTTCATGTTGCATTTGCTTTTTCTACATTTGATATTCATTCATCTCTAACCATTTTCTGATTTCTCTTGTGATTTCTTCTTTGAAAGAGACTTAAATCTTCTTCTGGAAGAGAAACAAGGCTATTCTATTTTCAATCTTTTTTTTTTTTTTTGGAGCGCTTTATTTTTATTAAGTCATTTACTCTTCTAACCAATATGCAGTCAGTAGTATTATTAAACTCATTGTATAAGAAAGTGAGACACGGATAAGTCTGGTAACTTGCAGTGATTACAAGATGCAGACCTGGTATTCAGCCCTCATAGCATCTCCACAGCCCATAATCAGGTTTCATTTCTTTTTTAAAAATCTTTATTAGTAAATGTTTGCAGTCTATAATGGATATGTTCAGTGTGTGTAGTTGGTATATATACTGGGCATATCTTAATTCTACTTACATCTTTCCTTTCCCCCTCCCTGCATCTGTTAGTCTCCTTCCCTTTTACAACTGACCTATCTCCCTATTTCCTATTATCTATCTTTACTTTTTGTCTTTATTTATACTTTGGATTTCTCATATAAGAGAAATCATGTGATATTTAAGCTCATCTGTCTGATTTACGTCACTTCAAATCATGATCTCAAGATGCATTCATTTTCCTACTGATGATTCATATTTATCCTTCATTATAGCAGGCTAGCACTTCATTGTGAATAAAAACCACATTTTATCCATTCATCTGTTGATGGATGTATAGGCCTCTTCCAAGTTTTAGCTATTAAAATTGTGCTGCTGCATGGCTTTGCATGCATCACTGTAATACGATGAATTTAACTCTTTTGGGAAGATATGTAGTGGGGGACTAGCTCAGTCAAATGGAATTTTTAGTTTTAGTTTTTTGAGGACTCTCCACCTTGATTTCCATAATGGTTGCACTCATCTAAATTCTCACCAATAATGTAGAAGAGTTCCTTTCTCCACCCATCCTTGCCAGCATTTGTTATTGTTTGATTTCTTGATGATAGCCATTCTTTCTGGAGTAAGGTGGAATCTCAGTGCTGTTTTAATTTGCATTTCTGTAAAGATCAGCAATGTTAAACACTTTTTCTTATATTTACTGGCCATTTCTATGTCTTCTGAATAGTGTTTATTCATTTCAGATGCCATTTTTTTGATTGAATATTTTATTATGGGGAAGGTCTAAAATTTTGAATTTTTTTATATTTTAGGTATTAATCTTCTGTCTGAGGTATAACTGGCAAAATACTTTTTCCATTCTGTATGTTATCTCTTTGCTCTTTTGGATATTTTCTCTGTTGTGCAGAATCATTTTAATTTGATATAATCTGATTGGCTGATTCTTGATGTTTTTCTTGTATAACTGGGGTTCTGCTCAGAAAGTCCTTGCCTACCCCTGTGACTTTGAGAGTTTTACTTACTTTACCATCCAGGAGGTTAAGAGTTTCTGACACAGAGTCTCACTATGTAGTTCAGGCTGTTCTTGAATTTACTATGCATCCCAGACTGGCCTAGAATTCACAATGATCCTCTTGCCTCAGCGTCCTGAGTACTGGAACTACAGGCATGTGCTACCATGCTTGGCTTAGCCACCATTTGTTGAAGAGGCTATCTTAACTTTGGCATATGTTGTTGGAAATTTTGTCAAAGATCAGGTAGCTGAATGTGTCTGGAGTTGTTCATGTCACCTGTTCTGTTTCATTGGTCCATATGTACATGTTTATGCCAGTACAATGCTGTTTTTATACTGTAGTTTTGTAGTATAATTTGAAATCTGGGATTGTGGTACTTCCTGCTTTACTTTTATTCCCTATGATTGCTTTTGCTATTTCTGGTTCTCTTCTCATTCCATATGAATTTTAGAATTATTTTCTCTAGTTCTGTGAGGAATGTTGTGGGTATTTTGATTAGGGTTGCATTACATTTATATATCAGTTAGGGGAGTATGCCCATTTTGACAATGTTGGTTGTACCTAGCAAAGAACAGGTGATAACTTTCCATTTTCTGATGTCCTCTTTGATCTCCTTTTTTTGAATACTGCAGTTATGTCATACAGGTATTTCACTTCCTTGTTTAGATTAATTCCTATGTATGTAATTTTTCTTGATGCTGTTGTCAGTGGTATAGTTTCTCTAATTTCTTTGTCAGTGGGTTTAATAGTATTTGTCTTTGTTGCTTTTCTCTCATTGATGAGACAAAATACCCAACACCTAAAAAAGGAGAAAGGGTTTATTTAGCTCACAGTTTGTAGAAGTTTCACTCCATAATCGGCTGGCTCCAAGGCAGGGTGGCTTGGCAGACAGCCACCGCAGAGGAGAAACAGTTCATGGCAAGTGGAAGACAGCAAAAGCAACAAGTAAGGGACCTTACCAGCATCTTTCTGCCCTTTTAATCTTACCCAGGCTACTTAGGGTGGGTAGCACTCAAACCCTTAATCCCAGTGCCCTTGAGCTTAGCATTGCACCATGAATCAATTCCAGCATCACACACTCGAGATCCAGCCACCTCTAAAAACCCCAACTATCACTGTACGAGGCATTGGGGGGACATCTAGACACAGCCATAACAATGGTATACAGGAACACTATTGATTTTTGTGTGTTAATTTTGTATATTGCTACACTGCCTAATTTGGTTATTAATTCTAGGAGCCTGTTGGTGGAATTCTTTGGATTTTGTATGCAAAGGATCACACTGTGTGCAAATAGTGGTAATTTTATCTCTTCTTTTCCTGTACACTCTTTCTTGCTCTTGCATGATTGCTTTGCCTATCATTTTGAGTATTATATTGAACCTGAGAGTGGTGATAGTGGCTATACTTGTCTTCTTCCTGATTTTAGAGGAAAAGATTCCATCTTTTCCCCATTCAATATGATGTTTGCAATAGGTTTTTCCTAAATGGTTTTGGTCAGATCAAGATAAGATCCTTCTATATCTATTTTCTTCAGAGTTTTTATCATGAATTAGATGTTGGCTTTTCCCAAAGGCTTTTTCTGCATCATTTGATTGATCACTTTATTTTTATTCTTCTTCTTTTTATGCAATATATTACATTTATTAAACTGCTTAGGTTGAACCATCCTTGTATCCCTGTAATGAAAATTACTTGGTCATGATGTATGATCTTTTGATGATTCATTGCAGTCTGTTTGCCAATATTTTGTTGAGGATATTTGCAACTATGTGTGTTAAAGAGGTTGCCCTGTATTTTTTTCTTTTTCAATTGGGCCCATGTCTAATTTTGTAGTTAGGGTAATGCTACCTTCCAGAAATAAGATTGGTAGTACTCTTTCTCTTTCATTTTCATTAAATAATTTGAGGAGTATTCACATTATAGCCTCCTTGAAGTTCCTGTAGAATTCAGCGGTGAACCCATCAGTTCCTGGGCTTTTCTTAGTTGGTAGGTTTCTTTTATTACTTCCTCAATTTTATTGACTATTATTGATTTTTAGGAATCTGCCCATTTCTTCAAGATCTGGAATACATTTTTTGGTAGCAGATACTATTGATATTCTGGGCTTTGGAAGGGTTCATTGTAATTTTGACCTTTTCATTTCTAATTGCATTAATGTGGGTCTTTTCTTTCCTTTTCATGGTACGGTTTGCTAAGTACTGATCTATTTTGTTTATTCATTCAAATAACCATCTATTCAATTCATTGATTCTTTGTAATAATTTTAGTTTCAATTTCATTAATTTCCACTGCAATCCTTACAGTTTTCCTCCTTGCACTAGTTTGGGTTTGAACTGTACTTGTTTTAGTTTCTTGAGCTGTACTATTAGAGTATTTATTTGTGTATGCTCTGTTTATCTAATGCGAACTTTCACAGCAATATATTTCCCTCTTAAAACTGTTTTCATTTTGTCTCATGTGTTCTGGTATGCTACACTGGCATTATTGCTTGATATTAGGGATTGTTTAATTTCTTCCTTAATTTCTCCTGCCCATTGAGTGTTCAGGAGTGTGCTATTTGATGTTAAGGTGGTTGTAAAATTTCTGTGTTCTATGTGATTAATTTCTAGTTTCAGTGTGATATGAATTAATAGTATATGTGGCATTATTTAAATACTTTTGTATTTAAAAGCATGCTTTGTGGACTAGTATGTGGTCTATCTTGGAAAAAGTTCTGTGTACTTCTGAGAAGATTATGAATTTTGTTGTAGTGCAGGAGAACATTCTGTGGACATCTACTATGTCTATTTGAAGGCGTGGTTTGACTCTAATATCTGTTGATATTTTTTTTGTTTGTTTAGTTGATCTGTCTCTTTGTGAAATGGGGGTAATTCAGGTCACCTGCTATCATTGTATTCATGTTTATTTGATCCTTTATGTCCAAGAGTGTTTTTTTATGAAGTTAGGTACCCCAATATTTGGTGCATATGTACTTACAATTATTCTTTTCCTACTGAATTATTCCACTTAATAATATGTATTGACCTTCTTTCCCCCTTCTGATCAGTTTTAGTTTGGAGTTCACATTGCTTGAGAAAATAAAATTGCTACTCCTGCTTGCTTTTGGTGTCCTGGTGGATGGAATATTGTTTTCCATCCTTTGAATTTTAGGCTGTGAATTTCTTTTTGGGTTACATGAATCTCTTAACTGATCATTAGATATAGTTTTTTGATTCTTTCTTATTATGTGCCTTTTAATTTAATTCTTTCTTCCAATGTGTCTTTTAATTTGGGAGTTGAGACCATTTACTTTGAGAGTTTACTGAAAATTACTATCTTATTCTTGCCATTGTGTCCTTTTTTCTGTTGTTAACTCCTCAATTTTTACCTGCTTTAAACAACTTATCTTGCTTCACGTATTCATTCTGTCAGACTTTCAGACTTTGAGGGTTTTATTGTCTTTTTCTATGACACGCTTGAGAAATTTTCAGAGTGCTAGTTTTGTGATCACAAATTTCTTAAGGTGCTCTTTTTCATGGAAAGGCCTTCCTTCTCTATCAATTTTTAAAGATAGTTTTGTAGGATATATTAGTTTGGATTGGAATTTCTTTTCTTTTAGGGCTTGAAACACTTCACTTCAAGCTCTCCTGGCCTTTAATGTTTGTGCTGAAAAATTTCCAGCAATCCTAATGGGTTTACCTTTATAAGTGATTTTTTGTTTTTTTTGTGACAGCTTTTATGATTTTTGTTGTTGTTCTTGTTCTTGTTATTGACATCTAGGAATATGACTATGATGTGTTGTGGGGAGCTTATTTTTCTATCATAATTATTTTTCTTTCTACAGTCATCACTTACCATTATGTAGCGTTCTTTCCCATTACTTGGAAGGTTTTCTGTTATGATTTCTATAAATAGATTATTTCATGTGTGGTGTCTTCTAATTTCTCTCTAACTCCAATTAGCCTTAGTCTTCTTAGCATCATTTAGCTTTGGATAAATTCTTGCTCTCCTACCTTTTTTAAGCTTTCTCTGAGTAAATCATCATGAATTTCCACTTTGTCCTCTATTTCTGAAACCCTAGCTTCATATTGGTCATTTATGCTGTTTAAGAATTCTATAGAATTTTTTACCTGTGGAATTTCTGTTTGGCACCTTTTGGTGCACAGTATCTTTAGTAAATTTGTCATTTATTTCCTTCTTCCATTATTTCTTTTTTTTTTTTTTTTTTGTGGGTACCGGGGGGACGACCTCAGGACCTCGCGCGCCAACAGGCACCCGTGCCGCTGAGCGATATCACCGGCCCCTTTTTCGTATGTGGGCTCCGGGAGTCGAACTCGGGCCTTCGCGCTTGCAAGCCAGGCGCTTACGCCACTGAGCCATTTCACCGGCCCCTTCCATTATTTCTACTTGTAGCTTTCAGCAAGTTTAGTGAGGATTTTATAAACAGATTTAAAAAAAAAAAATCAACATTTGATGTAAACTTTATTGCTGGGCGCTTTCCTATTGTGAGTATATTTTTCTTATACTTTTGTTTGGCTTTGTTTTGTTTTCTACATTGTTTTTATTTTACTCATGTCTTTCTAACTTAAAATTAACCATAGATTAATTATTTATTTACTCTTGTTTTACTTTTCAACCATATATTTTAAATTTACAAATATTCTTCCATACTTCCTTAAGTTTACATGTTTATCACTCAATTTAAACATTTCTTGAATTTTGCTATGGTTTCTTTTTTGGTTCGATTATTATTTAGTGTTTGTTATTTTCCAAATCCTTGGTGATTTACTACATTTTACTGTCATTGATTTTAATTTAATTCTATTCTGCTTCAGAAACTTGCATTGTATAATTTCATTTATTTAAGTTTTATTAATATATGTTTCAGTACTCAGTATTTGGTCTATCTTGATAAATGATCTTTGATCTTTGAAAAAATTATGTGTTATGCATTTTTTGGCTTATTGTTCTGGAAATATCATTAACTCTGCTTATTAGTGTTCATCAAATCAATTATATTTTTACTAACTTTTTCCTCATCATCCTACAAAGTTCTGAGACGTGTTTAAATCTTGAACAATCATTAAAGATATGTCCATTCTGTTTTGAATTTCATTTTATGTACATTGAAGTTCTATTATTGAATATATAGCCATTTATGTTTATTGTGTCATCTTATTAAAATGATTTTTATTATGAATTTATTCTTTATTTCTAATATGCACTTTTTTCTTGATGTCTTTAGTATTAATATAGCAGCTTAAAATTTTTTTGATTTTTCCATCTTTTTAAATTTTCTTTATCTCTTTTCAGTCAGTCTCGTGAGGACAGCACATAACAGGAAATTGCTTTTTAAAAATCATTCTTAAAATATCTGCATTTTGGGCCAGTGAGATGGCTCAGTGGCATAAGCGCCTGCCTTGCAAGCGCGAGGGCCCGAGTTCGACTCCCGGATCCCACATACGGAAAAGGGGCCGGTGATATCGCTCAGCGGCACGGGTGCCTGTTGGCGCGCCAGGTCCTGAGGTCGACCCCCCGGTACCCACAAAAAAAAAAAAAAAAATCTGCATTTTAGTTAGAATGCTTGCTTAAATAAATGCAATGTAATTATTGATAAGATTAGAAAAATATGTAACATTTTATTATTCTTTGTCTTTTCTGTTTTTTATTGTTTATGTTTCTTCTCTGTTTTTGTTTAAATTATTTGTTTTTCAGAATACTATTTTGTTATTGATTTGCTTTTCTGATAAGCTTTTATTAATCAAATAATTGTTACTTAATTTTTTGTACTTTACTTTAAATTTAATATTCAGCCACATCACATAAACTATGGAAAGATTGCAACTGTGTAACTCACTTTACCATAAATCATCTATATACATTCTAATTCCACATAATAATATCATTTTCTGTTTTAAAAATCATTAGTATAATAAGGAAATTAAGAAGAAAAAAATAAACTTTTTACATTTACCGAGGTCCTTACATTTCCTTTGTTTTTCTCTTTCTAGAGAAATGTGCTTCTTTATCATATTATCTTGATCCTCATAACAAATTCACTTGCTTGTCTTTTACTTAAATGTTATTGTTTTCATCTTCACTATTGAAGAACTTTTTATTGGGTATAGAGTTCTGGGTTTATATTTTCTATTATTATTTTTGTAGTTCATTGTATCACATAAATGATATTTATTCACCATCTTCTGATCACTATAGTTTCTGGTTAGAAGTCAACAATTATTTAAAAGATAGTTGTTATAAATAATATACTATTTTTTACTTACTTTATGTGTTTCATTTCTATTTTCATTATGTTCATGTTCTTTGCCAAAACTTCAGCATTTTAGTAACAGTTCCTTTAAAGTTTATTCTTGCTAATTCTATTATTTCTGTAATTTTGGATTTGTTTCTATTGACTGGTTTTTCTTCTGGCTGTTAGTCATCTTTTCTGCTGTTTTTAAATTCAGTATTTTGTTGCTGAATATTGTAAATCACAAATACATGCTTCAGTATGTTTTAACTCTGTCATATTCTTCTAGAAGGTATTTCTGTATGTTTTGCCATACATGTAAATTACTCATGGATCAGTATGCTTCTTTTGAGGCTTATTTTTAAGATGTGTTAAGACAAGACTATAGCAGATTACTTTCTAGGGCTCAATATCCCTAATCTTAAGGAACTCAGTTTTTTGGGAAAATCTGTATTAAAATTTTTACCATAGATGTTTAGTGGTCTTTCCAATCTGACTGACAAAAACTGGAATATCTCCCAGATTTCTGTGAGCTGTTGGAATTGTTCAGTTCACCAGTCTTCACTAGGTTTTCATTTTGTTTAATCAAAGAGCTCGATTGTTCAGATTTCTGGATTTTTTTTTTCTGTATACCTCTCATATTTACAATATTCTATCCACATTCAAATTAATTCTTCCTTCATAACCTCTGATCCTGGTATACTAAATTCAATGGCATTGCCATTATTGACTTGATGTTCTCTTTGGGCCAACTACTGGAAAATGACTCCAAGCAGAAAACCAAGGTGATTATACTGTATGGCTCCCCTTACCCTAACTCTAATCCTAATCCTTATTTACTCTGTTTCCTTCAAAAGCTTAGAGTCTTGTACTTCCTGTTGTCCAGTGTCAGGAAAGTAGTTATTTCAAAAATTGTTTCTACTTCTCTAATTGCTTAAGGTACAAGGACAGCATAATACCATTTCTTCCTTCACCATGACAATAACATTTTCACTGTGCTCTTAACATTTTTATGATTTATGTAACATGTATAACTTTATTTTATAATCATCTTTTATACCTATATCTAATTATAAAATATCTGGCATATCAAGAACTAATTATTGACCTGTGCAATTAATAAGCAAATAAATATTTTATGAAACACACTTGGCCTATGATCATACACGTAATTTATTCAGTAGCTAAACAATCTATGCCAGGCATTATGCTAAACATTTTTCATTAATTAACCTGTTTATTTCATACAGTTACCCCATAATATACTTATTCATACACTGTAAGAGTCAGCAAATGACAGCCCTTAGACTAGACTGGATTCATCATCTGCTTTTGTGATTAAAGTTTTATTGGGACACATTCATGCCTCATTGTTTACGTACTGTTTTTGTCTGCATTTATATTACAATGATGCAGCTGAATAGTTGAAACACATACTATATAACCTCTAAATTCTTTTTACTAAAAAGCAAATAGCCTCTTACTATCTGACCTCTTATAGAGAAAGGTTCCCATGAAAGGAAAATGAGGCCTAGAGAGATTATTTAATTTGAAGAAACTCATATTAAATATAGCTCTGTCCTATATTAAAAATCATCTCATAATTCCTACTCTCCATGACTTAAGGGAAATTAATTCTCTTTGGACTTTAGTTCAACCTACAACGTTAATGAAGGGTTGAAATCAAGGAAGTACAAACTATTGAAATAATAGATCAAATGTCTTCTCCTTCTTAGATAATGGTTAAACATTTTCTTCCACTCCATTTTTGGGGGGGTGCCATATAGCCTCATCTCTTATCCTTTCTGAGAATCCTTCTTCGACTACAAGAACACAAGTTCACTTGATTCTTAAAGTTTTGGAATTGTTGAGTTTAACCTAACCCTTACTTGAAACAGGGGTTATGTGTGGATGATCCCACTTAAGGAGTCTGAACACTTGCACTGTTTTGTCTGGATACCACATGTTAAGAAACTGGGGAAGAGGTGGACAGATACTTAAACATCAGTCAAGAAGTGTTGATCAAGCAACTCCAATAACTCAGGACTACTAAGGAAGCTAAACATTGTGTCCCTCTTCATGAAACCTCACACTGACTAGAAAAGAAAGCTACGAAAAAAGTTAATCAGGACATTAGGACACGAAGGGAACTGATTCATCCTCCCGCGTTCTCTCGATTCCCATACGTGTAAATGTTCCAAAGTCGCTGTCATCCCATTCCAACTTCTCCCCAAGTCCCATCTCTAAATGAAAAGCCTGCCTTAAAATATGTCTCCTTCGGGCTCAGTGGCAATAAATTTCATTTCCTTTCCCAAGAGTGAGTCTGCCCTCTACAATATAAATCAAGCTTGCTTCACCTACTTTTCCATTTCTCCACTTCACCAAATTCTACAATCAGCAGAATATAAGTTGCAAAACTTACGACCAAGCAAAAATGAATTTTGCTTTGGTGTGTAAAAGCAGATAAAATTATTTTTCTCTGTAACTAAATAGTAATAGTGCATTGATTATTACAAAGGAAAAGTAGATAGTTCTTGAATTAATAATAGGTAGACCTTAATCTAGTCCAAAAAAGAATAAAAAATAAATTAAATCAAAATAAAAATAAATTTTAAAACCTTTAGTCCCGTTGGTCAGAAAGTACTTATTATAGTAATTGGTGTTAGTTGAACAGAGAAGAAAAATTTAGAATTTGAGTAAGACAGTTAGATCTGAGGTTAAATGTTTCAATGTGAATGTTCTAAACTGTACATAAGAATACATTTGATAATCTAAAAAGAGAATATATAATGAAAAGAGAAGAAGGTTTAAGGGGAAAATGTATGGGATTTTTTTTTTTTAACTGGGAATCAAACTCAGGACCTTGCGCTTACCAGGCGGGCGTCTGTGCCGCTGAGCTATGTCCCCAGCCCAAGGGGAAAATGTATGAAATTCTAATGCGCAACATTTGTTTAGAAAAGGAAAAACAGAATAGCAAAAACCAAGAAACACCTAATAGACATAAATGAATAGAAATAAACACATAAAAACCAAGTAAAAGGGCCGGTGATATAGCTCAGCGGCATAAGTGCCTGCCTGGTATGCGCGAGGTCCTGAGTTCAGTTCCTGGTACCCACATAAAGAAAGAAACAAAGAAAGAAACCAAATAGAAGAGTAAGTTTAGGAAGGAGCTAACTGTGTGTAGAAAGATGAGGTAGCACTCAACGTCATCAGTCATACAAGCAAGTGCCCTCGCATTCTTTTCATTTTTTCTACATTTTTTAATCCAAAATATAGGATTTTAAAGAAAACTAGAAAAGATAGATTTAGTAGGTGTTGTCTTTATATACTACTAATTATTAGAAAAACAAAAACAATATTCTATATGTAAGGCACCTGAAAGAGATTAAGAAATACCATTCAAGTGAGCCGTACCTAAAGGAAGTGAAACAAATTTTGAGGACATCAATCCAGGAGCAAGCTTAGCTGTTTTATATCATAGATACAATCTGTAGTAAAGTAAATTTTTCTTTCAGTTCATAGTGGTAATTTTGAAATTGAAAAACCTTTGTTAATACAGTGAACAAAAGAATAAAGATTTGATAATTCAGATTTTATCTACACGGAATACAAACTATATTGGTCTCTACTTCATGTAATACATAACTAGTGGCACTTATATGTACCTGATAAAAATTCTAGAGATTAAATTTCAAATTGATTCACAGACCCATAAAGTCCATGGAGCTCCTTTTGATGATACTTATAGAAAATCAACTTACAAACAACCTGTAAACAAGCAAATTATGAATAATCTATTAGAATCTGATTATATTGCATTTCTGATAAAGACTATTTGTTCATTAATTTACATCAGTCTATGTATGATAAGCTATTTTGAGTGTTTGACTCATTCTTTTACTTGTTCATTGATATAAAGAAAGTGGTGACAAATGTCAAATATTTAAACCACACTTTACAGAACAAAAAAGGAGACTTGCAAAAATTGTATCTATTGTCTTATTTGCTTCAGTAAATTATGAAAACCTACTCATGTTGAAATTGGGAGGCTACATCCAAGTCTAACTTCCATACGAGATTTTTAAGGTACTATCGAACAACATATTGATCCTTTCTGTTTAGTGGCTCGAAAGCTAGAGGTATTATCTACTCATTAACCCCCAAATAGAACATCCTCCTGATACATAGAGAAGAAAGCGAGGGTCTATTGCACTGTAATCTGGTTGAGTAATCTGCAAAAAGATGTCCCATCTTACTTTCCTGAACAGTGAACAATTACCTAAAGCTATACTGAGGGAGGGGTATGTTGAACTCCTAGCCAAACTTTGTAAATCTTTCACATTTCACCAAGAGAAAAGGTGATATCAGGCCACCTGGAGTGATGGCAGTATACCCCTGCCATAAACTTGGAGACACTACATTCCTCTCTTCCAGGAGTCTTGTCTTAAAGAAATCTTTTATGCTTTGCTTCACTCAGTGTATCTGTCCCTTCCTTAGAGATATGCATCATCCCTTGCCTAAAATAAAATAGATGTTCAAATGTCTTCCATGACAAGACTCATCATTTAGTCTCTTCTAGTGTTTCCTGATTTCTATATTTTCAGATGTCACTTGTTCATTTTGTTTAGTATCTGTTGGTTTTGAAGAAAAGCTCTATTACCTCTGCCTTAGATTTGTTCCCTCTCCTAGGGCTGAATGGGGGTGATTGTAAATTTATTTCTTATAAAAAGAATATTTTATTCATTGATTTTGAAAATGTCTTACCTTTTTCTGTAGGAGGGACAAAATATAATATAAAAATGGATATTTTATAATTGATGACAACTGGCTTATAAAAGAAAAGAACTGAGAACTCATTTATTCCTTGTTGTTCATAAGCAGTTTAGATAGCATCTGGTGAATTAGGCTAAGTGCATAAATTGTACAGTCCTTACTGACCTCAGTCTATTACCTGGTCCCCATCGTCCTCACTTGTTGTATTCAATGTAAGTTCTAGGGAAGAAATGTATTTGAATTAGTTCTTTAGAAATGAAGGTAGGCACATGGCAGAAAGAGAACATTAAAAAGAAATACCACAAAGATTCTCAGATAGATTAAAAATGTGGTTTGATTTTGTGATGATGATTTTATTTCATCAGATTGCAATTTTATTTTATAATAACTGAACATTTAGCATGAGATTAGATGACAGAGTATTTGCAAAGTCAAGTCTTGTTTTGAGTTTGACATCAAATAAGGTGGCTAATCATTTATAAGCAAGACCGTAGAAGTTGTGTTTAAAGGAAAGTAGCTTTCCTCTTTCTCCTCTTGAAGCTGAAAGTTGATTTACTCTGTGTTATGTTTTAATTATTTAGTAGTCACTTACTTCATAATGGATTTCATGATTGTCTCAGATACCTACTTGATTCCGCTGTGTGAGTTCCCATAAAAATCTGCACTGTGGATCAGTGGGGTTTCCTTGATGGAGCTACTACAGACAGCATTTACAGATCCCTCCCAGCAGCCTTAATCCTCATTGCCAAGAAAAATCTCAGCCAGCCCCCAATAGCAGTCACAGGACAAAGTCAAAAAGGTGAGGAGTATTGGTACAGGGAAGGTCTGGTTTCCTGAGTCACACTACTAGTACAGCATAAACTCCTGTGCCTATTCCGAGATGAATTAATTAGTTGAAGACCAATCTTACTGAACTTTTCTTCCTTCCTTCTCTCTTTTATTCCTCACAATAGTGCATGTGGTAAGACCCTCAGGGAGCAATAAAACACTTGGATAAGCCAGTTGTAGATTAAATATAGACTCCCTGTGGCAACTCTTATCTCCTCCCTTCCCTCTTGCTTGCAAAGATGCAGACATGGGATTATTGCCACAGCTGCACTTCCTAGCCTAATCAATGTGGCTATGAGAAGGCCTGGAATGCAGCAGGATTTTCAATTGTAAGAATAAAATTTTTTAGAAGTGAGAAAGAAAGCTATTCTAAAACTTATAATGCTGTTAAATCCTAACTCCCATTAAAGACAAAAAATAAGTTTTAGAAAATTGACCCATTGTCCTATTTTGGATAAAATTCAAGCTAGGATTGATAGGATCTAGCTAAAAAGACCAAAAAATAAAGACGAGCTTTCAGAGAACACCAGTGCTTTGCCAGAATCTTGTTTAAACAAAATTGGATTTGAGTTACGATCATACTCAGAAGCCGTGGATATAACACTGGAGGTGTGAAATTCATCACTGGTTCCTCTTCACGAGCTCTTGGCTGGGCTCTGCTGTTGTGTAAGCATTCAGGACAAATCTTTAGTTAGTTGAGGTGTGAAGTCATAACAGAGATATCAAACATGCCAGGAAAGCTGGAGGATATAGTGTCTATTCTTTTATAAATTAGGATTATGTCCTTTTACAGAGTATTTGCCACCGTCATCTTTAGGGTTTGGAGGTGTGATCCCACCATGAGACACATTCTCCCAGCCTGGGGTAAGGTGATATCAGGCCACCTGGAGTGATGGCAGTATACCCCTGCCATAAACTTGGAGACACTACATAAATGGACAAGTTTCTCGGTTTTTCTTTCTAGTTCATGTTAGGCAGTCGTCAGATGTGTATTAAGAATCTCAATGTGCTAGATGCTGTGCTAAGTGAGGCAGGCTTGGCCTTGTATTCTTGAGGTTTACCCATAGTTGGAAATGTAAATATTATACACATAATTACTAAACTTAAATAATTCCAATCTATGTGAAGTAGAGGATGCCAACATCTAGGGCTAGGAGAAAAGTTAGACTATGAAGATGATTTTTCGGCTTCTTATCTACACGGCTTTTTAAAAGTTTAAGAGAGTAGATACCAGGTGAAGTGTGGCAAATGGAGGTGGAAAATATGGGGTGGCCTCCAACAAACATATGGCAGACCAGTGCATAATCCTGTGTGGAAATACGTAGAACAAGCAGCCTGGTGTACTTAACTGGGTGAAGGAATAATTAGAAAAATCCCTATTAGTGTTTTGGAATTGGGCCTCTGCTTATTAGAATATGTACGAGAGGGAATTTGACTTTCTCAGAGCCTATTTCTCGGACAATTTTTTCTCATTTTTGTACAATTTGTCTTTATATTGTCAAGTGAAACCACTTCTGCCTTGGTATGATTAGAATCCATTGATAAAAATGTACAGCATGTATCTTGACAACAGTTTCTCAGTGAATTTAGGATCCCATTGGTTTTCATAAAAATATACACATTTAGGTTTTTTTAGTTCAATGAAAGACATTAATGAGAAGTCAAATGTTTTATACATTCAGTAAAAGACATTAATGTGGAAGAAGAGATTCATTATGACACTGCTTTGTACTCAGAGTCTGCCATAGGAAGGTTGTTCTCCGGGTGACTAAACGAGGTGCACACTTCTGTTAATAGCCGTAGTGAAATAGCACAGAGGTAGAATACTGAATAGAGTAGCCTTAGAAGATGAATTATTTGTCTACATCTTTACTTGGTGTTTAGAAAGTGTTGGATTATTTTTCTTTCCCTGTCTTTTGCTTAAGACAGTTTCTTTTTACCTTGCCAGATAACCTAGTCTCTTTTCCTTCTTAAGTCATAATTCTGACAATGAATTTTAAGAATAGGATGAACAAAAGTGATCCTGCTAGATAGTTTAGATCAAATCTGAGAGACCTGATAAGAAGTTTGGATTTGTATCCTTCACGTGTCTGAACAATTTATTTGTCGATTGGTTTATTAACAACATACTATCATGGAAATTGAAAGATTCAGAAATTCATTACTGATTTTGAGACTCCTCTGACTTTCAGTTTATAAATTAAGTAGATCGGACAAACACATGTAAAATAAGATAGAATTTACTGCTGGAAACAAAGTAACCTTTGTTTACTGTACTCAAACACTGTGTTTCCTAGGTCAAATGAATCTCAAACAAGCGTTAGTATATGATTTCTAAATATGCAATACTCTAAAGACATGGGAAGGATTTGAAATACAGATAATTCTAACTTACAGAAATGATACATATAAACAAAGAAAAATTTAGGGCTTACTTTGAAGCCACCTGAATTGAGTTTTCAAGCTCTAAAAAAGACTGTCTTACATATTTTTATCCCTTCCTGGTGCAACATTCCAGAGTTCGCATATTAGGAAAGGAAGCCTGCTGCAAAACTCAAGTCTCACGTACTGAAATTCAGCAAGAGGAGAAAATATCATTTTTTCTTTTAATGTACATATAGTGACAATAATTCCTAAAAATTCCTATAATTGTTACTATTGAAGATTCTTGAGAAAAATTTTAAGGCATCAAATTGGTAGCCTCTGAATATACTTGCTTTTTTGAAAATTTTTGTGACAGCTTGCTCTCTTACTTTCTCTCCCTCTGTTTTACACATACAATATATCTCATATTATAAAATTCACCATAATTCAGTGACTGCTGCACATTCAGAGTTATGTATGTTATCAACACTATATAATTTTAGAACATTTTCACCGTCCCCCAAAAGAAAATCTGAGTACATTATCGGTCACTCCCAATTCTCTCTTGTCTCCAGCTCTTGACATCTATTAATCCACTGCCTTTGCGGATTTTCCATTCTGGACATTTTATATAAATGCAGTTAAATAAGATGTGGTCTTTTGTGTCTCACTTCTTTCATTCAGCATAATATTTTTAAGATCTATCCACAAAGTAGTACGAATCTGTATTCCTACTCACAGCTGAATAATATCACATTGTATGTACATTATAACTTCTAACCTTTCACCAGTTGATGGATATTTAGATTGTTTTCATTTTTAGCTATTATAACTAATGTGAATAGGAAAAAATGGGATACAAGTTACTGTTTAGACACAGGTTTTCAATTTCTTGGGCATATACCTAGAAGTGGGTCATATGGAAATGGTATTTTCCGAGTTGGCTGCATGACTGTGCTTCTGCACTCAAAATGTATATTTTTTTAAAATTTCTCTCTAGTTTATCAAACCAATTAAATTTTGGAAAGCATTAGCCATTTTTTCTTAAAGGAAAAAGTATTCCATAATCATTACTTGGAATTTCATCTTTTGTCATCATGCCTTCCAAATGTGCTGATATGCCTACTCTTAATTTATTTGGGCATTCCACATTTTCCCTATCTTTTTTAATCTGGTAATTATACTAAAGAGAGAAGAAGAGAACAAAGAGGAAATCCTGTCCTCTCTCTCTCAAACTTTCTGACCTCAAATCTACAGCGTCCTTATCAGAAGTCAAATAAATCACATCTATGCCATCTCTTACTACAAAACTTGCCAAATAATCACCAAAATCTCCATAATTCCTATACTTACAATTCAGCTATTAATTCTATGAGTCTATCTCGTAAATGTCTCCTTCTGCTTCTCTCCACCTCCTAGTGCCTTTCTTGACCCTGTAATCCTTCTCTCTCTATTATAAAATATTTTAGTTGTTTCTCCATCATGGCACTTCCACACTCTGCAGTTGCTTTTCTATATTGCTTGTAGAGTCTCCTCCCTGAAGTACTTTCAATAATTTGTTGTGATCAACAGCAAAATATTGCAGTTCCTTACTTTAGCACGCAGGATCTTATGCATTCCATCACTGAATGTTTTTTCTATCACCCCAGCACACTAAGAAACTTCATGGAAATTATCTTTGATTTTAAAACCCTTTCTAAGGCTGTCTCTCTGCCTTTATCAACACATCAGCACTGCTTTTCTACCCTACCATTATCTTTCCCCCAACATGATATCCATTCTTTCCCTGCCCCTGATAATCAAATACCTCCTCTGCCAATCTTTCCTTGTGTTGCAATTGAAATAGAGAGCATCATTCTCTAGGTTTCCATGGCACTGTCTCATAGCACTGTGATCATGTTTCCATTACAACTACACAAAACCTTCTATTGCAGTTCACTTTGAGTTACCATATTTTGCTGGGCTTCCTCACTGGCTCATTCATCAAGAGGAATAGTCATACTACATTCATCTTCACATCCTAACACATAATGCAGTGTCTAGCAGATAGACTACTCACTGGGGTTCAAAGAGACAAATAGAAGAGCCAGAAGGGGAGAGAGAGAGAGAGAAACACAGACAGAGACAGAGACAGACAGTGACACCCAGAAGTAATAGATGTTGATTGATTTATTATAGGCAATTGGCTTACATAAATATGGGATAGTGCTTGAGTAGCCGGTCTTCCCAAGACTGTCATAACGAACACCAAAGCCCGAAGTATACAGGAAAAGAAGTTGAGAAGGGAGGATTATAAGCAACCTGGAACATAATGAGGATAAGCTGGCCTCCCAGGAGGAGTACTGAAATCTCTGTCTACACATCCTGCCTATGACCTTGGTGAAAAGCGTGACTTACAGAAATTGGGGTTTTAAGTTATGCTGCTGAAAACATGCTGTTGGTTAGAAGCAAGCCAATGATCCTGTCCATACTTCACAAAAGGGCTTGAGCAGCAGGCAGTGGGAATGAGGAAACTTGGGAGACTGTACCTGCCTCAGGATACTGTCTGGGTCCCAGTGATCATGCCTACCATATGCAGAACACACTTATACCCTCATCTCACTATAGTACACAGTACAGTCATTATGTCAACTTAATTGGCTTAGGAACTGCCATCTGGATTGGTGGAGCACAATTCTGATTGTGTCTTGGTGGGTCTTGAAGGTATAACTTTGGGTGTTTAGCTGGTACCTGGCCCCTTCCTCTCTGGTGCTGTTCTCCAGCTCTATTTCCCTGTCAACGTGAACTAAGCAGTCTTCCTCCCCCATGCCCTTCTGCCATCGTGTTCCTGCCTTGGCACATGCTTACCATGCACTCAATCCCCTGAAACCATAAGCTAAATTAAATCTCTCCTCCTTTAAATTGTGGGTGTTGTGTATGGTGTTCAAGCAGTAGGAAATCTGACTAATGTAAATTTACTTAAAGTCCAGAATGCTATAATTTAAGTCAGGTCCACATCAACATAAGACTTATTGGTATAGTCCTTGTCATGTACTAAATCTTAATTCTGGCTAAAATTGGGTTGAACGTGTTTTATTGATCACATACAGAAGCTTCTCAATTTTCTTGATGAGGTTAATGGTTGTCTTTGATTATCTCATCTACTGACACTGAATTCTTAGGAGACAGAACCCTTTATTTTCAATGATATCTCCAGGAATTTACTCTATGATTTATAAGTAATAATGATTCACAGATAATGTTGTTCAGCTAATGACCATACCTAAATAGTTGATTTGATGATTCTAGTCAAAAGACACAGTTGACTTGGAACTTGTACCTGCACTTTATCAGTCATTTTTTTAATAAATTTAAGGGTCTGTTGTATTTTTCTTGCTTGTTTTAATGCCTGCAGTTAAATGAATATTTTCTCCAAGATTCAAATCTCAAATAATATTTAAATTATTAGAAAACATCATGCTCAGTTGACTCCTCCAAAGTGCTATTAAAGTCTATATTGTGAGATGTATTTTTCTCTTAAGATTTTGTGCTTCTTGCTAAAGAAGGTTAGGAAATTAGTGGGATTTTATATAAGAAATATCATCTCCAAGAGTGCCTTGTCCGAATTAGTTTACAAGTCAGGCCATTTAAGTCAACAACTAGAAATTAAGCATCTCATATAGTCATGAGTTGCCCTGTTCAGTTCATTAATCACACTTTGATTCAAAAGATATTATTGAAAGTCAGCTCTGTGCCAAGGCTTATGTTGAGTACCAGGGATATGCCAGTAAATTATCAGATAAACTCTTCCTTCAGGGAGTTATCATCATAGTAAACCAAAAGCAATCAACAAAAGCACAAATGAGAGCATTTCAAATTAGGATGAATAAAATGGCCAGAAAAAGAAAGAAGGTCCAGTGATATAGCTCAGCGGCATAAGCACCTGCCTGACAAGCACGAGGTCCTGAGTTCAACTCCCGGTACGCACATATACCAAAAAAGAAAAAAAAAAAAAGAAAGAGAGAAAGAAAATGAATAAGCAATAACTTCAGAAGTGATAATTAAGGAGTACCACCTAAAGAAGGAATGGCGTTAGGCTCAATAAAGCCTTAAAGGTTACGAAAACCTAATCATATGATAAATGTGATGGTGCAGGGCAAAGGGTAGAAGCCCATTATAGAGAAAAGATAAAAGGTACAATACTTTAGGGGCAAGAAAGGAGCTTAGCTTGTAAAAGGGACAATAGAAGACTAGTGGAAGGCAAGGGACATGTTGGCTCTTAGTAGCTCAGTGCAAGAGGCAGGCAGGCACCAGATGTGAAGGTTTTAATCTTTATCCTAAGGCAAAAGAAATTATTTTAAGGTATTTAGCATAAGATCTGGCTGATCTTATTAACATTTTAACATCACTGTTTCTTCTACACGAGAAAGGGTGGACAAACATGGGTAGATGACTGGAGACCACTGAGAAAACTGCTGTATACATCCTGGTTAGAGTGGAGGTGACCTAGTGAAGGAAGAGAAAGAGAAAGTTCTTATGTGTCTGTGGACAGAGTTTCAGAGCAAAAATGAAAGGGGGGAGTTAGAGATGGGTTTTAGATTGCTTTCTAGAGGCAATTGCTGTTGGTGGTACCTTTATCTTGTGAAAGAGTTGCTGGAGTGTCAAGTCCTGGGAAAAGAGTCTGATTTAAACATGCTGCATTCAGGAAATCTGTGAGAAATACACAGGGAAAAGTCATAGAGGCACTTAGAAATGCAGACTTTGATGGATATTACAAAAGCAAATTGAGCTCTGTACATGCATTCAGACTCTGTACATGCATTCAGAAGTCACCTGCATATAGAGAGTACTAAATGTCCTAAGGGTGAAAAAAAGATCTCTCTGGATTACCTTCTCTCAGAATGACACTTCTTTAATTTTTCATAAAATTACACAAAAATGATAGAATCTGAGCAGCATATCATTGTGAGCTTGTGTGAATTGAGGCCACCAAGGAACTTAATAAAACCAAGTTCACGACTTTCGCTTTACATTATATAATTATGCTTAGAATCGTATGCTGTGGTTTCCCTGGAAAACAGATTTTTGAGTCAGGGATTTGCATGCAGGTTGATTGGGATATGCTCTTGGGGTTAATTCCTCTAAGGGAGTTAGGAAGACAAAATCGGGCAGAGGGAGAAGTCAAACTCTGGTGTGGTGTAACACAGATATCGGAGAATCCCGTGGATAGCTGGAGTCGTCTTTCAGAGTTTTCCCAAAGTATGCCAGGAAGGCCCAGTCCTTGTACTTCCATATCAATTATTTGTGGTATGAAACTGATCTGTGGGAAGATTATATAGCTTTAGGCAAGGCATCTCCCCTTCCGGATGGAAAATTTTTAAGCAGACACTCAGCTGAGAGCCATCTACCGACACACCTTAGAGAAAAGGATTAGTGACCTCAATAGGGGGAGACAGGAAGGTTCCAACAGGAGAAACAACACCACAACCAAGACAAGAAAATTGAATGCAAAGCACCAGAAAGGATACTAAATATTGAATTTGGATAAAGCTTTTATATGAAATGTTTTTATATTTTTAATGGGGAACTTGAGTATGCCTCTGTGGAGGTAACTTTTTATATTAGGTTGTATACTTGTAATTGTTACATGTAATTGCTTTTTAAGGATGATCTTTTTGAATGATGCACAGTCATCTAATGAGAAACTTCAAACAATTGATAAAAATGTTAAATCATATTTTTACAGCTATGAAAACAATTTGAAGAGTTGAAATCTATTTAAATATCATAAAATAGTTATTTTTCTCACTGAAAAATGTAATGTTGCATTCTCTTATGTAAATGTGAATGATTTTAAAATACAAATGAATTTTTTTGTGTGTGTGGGTACCGGGAATTGAACTCAGGACCTTGCCCTTGCCAGGCAAGAACTTATGCCACTGAGCTATATCACTGGCCCACAAATGAATTTTTGACATATAAGTAATTTCAAAAGACTGGTGAAGCTCTAATTTATAGAATGCACACCTGCTAGCCAGTCACCTGGCCACTGATTTGGTCTCCTGTTAGAGTGTACTTTGCAGCCACTGCAGAATCAGGTGCCTATGTGGTAAATCATGACTTTGGTTGTGTCCAGTGTACTGCTAATCACCTCGCCTACTCCCACTTCCAGATAGAATCTTCTCAACCCGTGAGCCAGATGAACCACCCCTCCTTTAAGATGGTTATGTCAAGTGTTTTGTCCCAGTGATGGAGAAATGCTACTACACATAGATATGTACAGATTGATTCCCCTACAATGGGCTTACACAGCCAACAGCACTGTAATACCTGAACAAAACTTATCTAACAGAAAGATTCTCTCCATGAGGCACATCACAGTCTTGCTAAGCTTAGAAAAGCTAGATAGAAATTTAGCACTATGCTTGGGGTACATTTTACACAGTGAAATTACTAACAAAAAGCACAAAAATGGTGAAAATGGTATCAAATGTACTATGGACTGGAATTATTTATAGTATGGGAGCTGGAACAAAGAAACCAGAGTTCCATCTTCTTCAACCTCATCTGGGAACAAATACAATTTTTGCCACTCAGTACGTGGCCACAAGTGATTCTGAAAGTGTCAAAAGCATTGATTTGGGCTTAAAAATAAATTTTACTGAGTAGAAAAATCCACAACTACTGAATGTATGAGTAATAATGATCTATTTTACTGACTCCTGAAAAACCAGACTATGAGCCAACTAAAGCAGCTGCTTATCAGGCTCACTTGAAAATCCCTTCTCGATGCCCCACCAATCCAAAATTGCTACGTCACAATCTCTGCCCATTCCAAGCTGGATCACCTTGCATGTCTACTTTACAATCACTTAGTTAAGGCCCAATAATTCCTTCTTAATCTGTTCCACTTTGAGAACTTGCTAAGATACTATAGTAAGCCTAATCACTTTATTGTATGTGATCTAGTCTTGGTTGCTTTTTGCTGATTTTTTTTTACGAGTCTAGAGTTTGTGCTATTTTCCATACAATGGTGTTCTAGGAACCTGGAAAAGATGACTTAGAAGCAGTACTTCCAGTGAGTTACAAGGTGTGTCAAGAGAAGTGTCACCAAAACCCATAGAAATAAATGTGTCAAGAAGAGACACACTTCCTCGAACTCTTTCCACGTGAAAAAATATTATCTGAGAAATCGCCTGCTTAGACATTATCACTATTAGCAATTAGCTGCTTTGTCCTGTCTCAAAATGTAAATAAGATAATCAAATTTCCTTTATTGCTTTCATTGCCAAGAATCTAATAGTTGATTGACTCTCTAAGCCATGCCTGACAATGACTTTAACCTCTAAGGTAACTAAGGTGACACATCACAATTTTCCTTAGTACTGTTTTCTATGTATTTCTATTTACTTGACTATTTTTGTTTCTATTTTGAAGGGGCCCCAAGACTACCCACATGTTAGGTGACTCACTGGAAGGATTCATAGGAGCATAGAGGAAACTACACTCATCACTATGGTTTATTGCAGCAAAAAACTACACAGACAGATCAGCAGGAGAGACGGCGTATCAGCCCTGTTTGCCTGCAGGCCCAATCAAGGTTTCCCAAATCCATGTTCTCAGAAGGAAAACAGGTGCTCACCGTAAAACATATTGTTTGCATAAAAATATCTAAAAAGTTGATATCATAGTGCTTGGTGCTCCATGCATATGACAGGGACATCAGTTATAAATTTATAAGATTTCTCAGATTCAAGTTCTGGGTTGCCATACAATGGTCAGTCCTTCTAAAGAGCAGCATCAGCCAGGGGAGATTAACTATATTTTTACAGTTTATGTTTGCATTCCTTATTGTAAACCATGGAAAATTGTGTTGAAAAAGAATTTTTAAAAATAATCCATAAATGAAATTCTCATGCACTGCCTAACAATTGGCTGTAGTTTAATCTCCAGCCCAGTTCTGCTGCAGTGACCCAAAATTGCACGTAAGAATTTGAATTCTGAGCATGCCTTTGACTTTCACTTCTCTTAAGTACTGCCCCACGCAGTACCTTCTTAGAATGTCCTGTATTTCAATCTGCATTGTAATTCAGTCCAAACTTCCTTGTTTATAAATGATCTTTTCTCTCAGGCAATGCAGACAGGAAAGGGGTCTGCTTAGTTCTCTACCATGTATCCAGCACCTATAGCAGAACTTGGTACATTTAATAAACACTTCATGATCACTTGCGAATAAATGAATGGATGTGAGAGTAGCTGTGTGTCTTCAAAAATATTCTAAATTAAATAATGCAGATAAAGGTTTTGTTTGGTTTGTTTCCTCATTTTTTAGTTGTTTTTATATTTCGATTACCAAATTATTTTATGGAATCAGATACTTGGGAAAAAAAGAAATTTGGCAGAAGAGTCAATTTGGTTATTTATAGAAAATATGAGGAAGCAATTTTTATTTCATTAGATTAGATCTCAGCTTTGAAAAATTTAATTTGCATTTTTAAATATGTTAATTGCAACCAAAACTTTTCTTATTTCTCTGTTTTGGAAGGACGACTTATATGGCCTGGAGGCTAGAAATACAATGAAAAATCCTGAATATATAGTTGATCATTATTTTAATAATATAGGCCAAAGTGTAACACACTTACATGAACTCTTGGATTGCAGTGATAAATGTGCATACAAGGGCCGGTGAGATGGCTCAGCGGCATAAGCACCTGCCTGGCAAGCGTGAGGGCCCGAGTTCGACTCCCGGATCCCACATACGAAAAAGGGGCCGGTGATATCGCTCAGCGGCACGGGTGCCTGTTGGCGCGCGAGGTCCTGAGGTCGACCCCCCGGTACCCACAAAAAAAAAAAAAAAAATGTACATACAATACTTAGATGCCAAGAAATAACAATTCCACTTTACCTTGCAGGTATCTGGCCCACTGGAGTCTAGGCAGACCGTTTCTTAAAGATGAGTTACAGTCCCCAGATGACTCACATATTTATTCAGAAAATAATGTGTTTTATCAGGAAATAATGTAATACTTTTCCTTGTTAGAAGTGGTTCAGTCCCCAGACCACTGCAAAAAGGCCAATTGAACACATTATGAACTTTAATTATGAAGTCACAATAGATTCATAGCTAGGTTTCCATGGCAGCATGTATACAGTACCGCAGGGTCCAAACAGAGTAATCTTGACTCTCTGTTTTAGATAAATAGAAATTACCCTTGTGTATGTTTTCCTATGTGAAATGATAAGTAAGCATTCCCCCCATCTTGAAATGTCTAGAGGATTTCCTCAGGCACAGGCTCCAACACAACTACTCCAGAAAGTAAAACTGGAAGAACCACTAAAACATATATGTGCATTGTGATCAGACAATTTTAATCAACATTGGTTGCTCAAACTAAGGTGGGAGGAGCAACTGCTTAATGAGAGAATGGGATTCATGCAATAAAGATCCATAGAACACCAAAGTAGCATTTTAGGGGAGGACATACCAAGCTTTCTTTACAAGAAGGGACTGGGAACCTCTGATAACATCTTTAAAAGTCTTTAAATCTGATGTGCACTGAAAAATACAATATACAGGAATCACTTTCTCTCTTCTTCTCTCACTATTCACTAGTACAACCTCTAAGTTCCCTAATTTCCCTCTTTTTTCTTTGGTTAAAGGATTGAGACAATTAAAAATACCTGTGGTGGAAAATTGAAATAGTGCTGAGCAATGGAGGACATGTGCTTAATTACTATGAGATAGGGGGAGGCAGTAAGCGACTCTGGTGTCATTCTGAAGACATCAGCACTCATATTTCTCACATGATATGGGCTGTGACCTGATCGCACATTTATTCAATTAAGCCAAGTAGAATTCCATTTTTTTCTTTCACATCTGCAAAATCAGCAGTACTTTTTAATTTATTGCGATCATTACTACTATCACTAGTCTAAATACAAGAGTTGAATAAAAGTGGGTGATATAAAAATCCTATGTTGAAAATTTTTTTGAGAATATGGGCAAAACTGGATAGCAAAGTGTCTAATCCTCTCCTCGCACTATCACTAGGCAAATAACTTGCCTCCTTCAGACCTTAGATATATATCTATACAATAAAGAAATGGGATTGTATGGGATTGAAGTTTCCAATTCATACTGATACATTCTACAATTCTCTCTGTATCATGGGAGCTTAATTTTATGCATATATATCTTGCAGAGAAAATCCTGGATCTGTGACAGCCTTATCTCTTCACATTCTAGTAATGTGAGCATTAGGAATTTGTCAAAATTAGGTGTTGATAACCAATCCTTACCAATGGAGACCATGGTCATATTTAAGGACTAACCTGATAACTTTGGTCACATGAGTTTTAGAATACAAAAATACTCCAATATCTGCAAGCTTAGTAGAATCTTAAGAAAAATTCTGTCACTTCCATATTTTTTGCTGTACTTCACAAATGAGGAAATTGAGGTCAAAAGAAGACAACTTACAGGCAATAGTTATTATTAATATCACTACCATACAAAGGATTGGTTGGTAGAAAAATAACTAAGGAGTAAATAATGGAATCTTCACTTGATTGTTCTGATTATGAGTTTGAGAAGAGAGATGACAAGACTTCCTGTTGAAACAAATACATTTTGTTTTAGAGTAGGAGTTTTGGGACAAATTGAGAGTAACTTTAGTGGATATTGCCATGTGACTCTTCAAATCCTTTCTGCCTAAGAAGGCTATAAATGAAGAACTACCTATTAGCCACCAAGAATGAAAATAAAAACAAATCTTAGATACTATCTCCAAAATCAGTGTTCGTATCTACCCCTTTATGAGTTCTTTACCAAATTTGGAGATGTAACATTTTATCTGTGTGGCATCTTCCCACACAGATAGAAAGTATCTCTCTATTCTTTGTGACAGAATTAATTTTGTCCCAATAGCAATTTCTCTGTTCTAAACGGAATTCTGTGTTTGAGACTAAAGTTCTCAATAAAAGATTCTATTAACTTGCAACTGTGCCCAATTTGAGAATGTTTAGTACCAGTTTAAACAAACAATTAGAGAAAACACTGCCCAAGAAAGGATTCCTACTTACAGCGTCAATAGAGCATCTAAAATAGTTACGGAAAGCTAAATGCCTGATATAAGTTGCAAATATTCAGCAGCAGTTTTAAGGGGGCCCCTGGTGTTCAGTTAAATTATGCCATGCAGCGAAATCCAATCACCACCTATGAACAGGCCGCTGTCCCACCAGAGCTTGATGCTCACATGCACGGTTAATATGGAAGAGGGACCTTTACTCTCTGGCACTTACCTGCAATATATGGCTGCTTCTCACAGAGGGAAGCATATTTTCACCAATTACCAAGTATGTGTCCCCTCTTTCTGTTTTGTATTCTTGTCCTGAATTCTGAGACAGACATAACTTTATTTCACCCAATTACTCTGGATTTTTAAGAGTCTGGATGTCTATGGGGTTTGTTTTGTCTTGTTTTGTTCTGTTTCTTCCTTTCCATTATGGCCATTTTCCTCCCATTTCTCCATTAGCAAATCACTGAGAAGCTGGAGAGAGCCCATCTGTGCATTACAGGGGGTGAAATCAAACAGCCCAGGGACAGGTGGAGCAGGCAGCAGGAAGGTGACCCTGGGTGCACAGCAGGTGGATTGAGCAGTGCAGGAAAACAGCAGGCAGCAAGCATTATGAAGGGCAGAAAGGCCCAGGCTGCTTAGGTCCAGGCAGCAAATCAAGCAGAAGTGACCAGGTAAAAAGGGCGACAGGAGGGCAAACCAGGCATGTGACCAGTGGGGAGGAAGAAACAGAAGGCAATTAGCCAGGGGAAGAGGGCAGATGGAGGGCATCCACCAACAATTATCAGGGGAAAGGGCAGCAGGAGGATAATAATAGGAGGCAGTTCTGAGGGTTGAGAGGACATCAGGTAGGTGACATACAGCAGCAGCTAGAAAACCAGACATGCCTTACCTGGGAAAAAGCATTCAGCAAAGAATCTCAACAGCCCTGGAGTAGCCCCAAGTATTTGGTGGAGCCAGAGGCACCAAGAGGGGTGACCTTAAGAATGTGTGGCTTCCGGTTCTAGGTATATATCAGAAGTCCCCAGCTCTGGAGACTTTCAGCAGGAAATTTTTGTACTACGTGTAATGATTCTTTGCCTGCAAGACTTTAGAAAAAGGCTGCATGGTGATGATAACAGGAAATGGAGACCAATTATCTTAGTCCAGCAAGCACCATAGGCAGGGTGACATAAACAAGGGGCATTTATTGTTCACAGTTCTGGGGGCTAAGGTTCAGGATCGAGCATTAATGTGGCCAGAGCCCAGGGAGGGCCCTCTTCTGAATTGTACACTTCCATTTTTATGTGATGTCCTCACAGTGAAAGATAAAGAGCGCTCTGGGGTTCCTTTCAGAATGGCATTAAACTGTACTTGGGAGGGCCCCACCTTCATAGTTAGGTATCTACCAAAGACCCCACTTCCTACTGTAGTAAAGTTGAAGATCAGGACTTTAACATATGAACATGGAGTGGGGGAACGCGAACATTTCTCCCTTCCACCAATGGAGAACAAGTCACTGACTATCAGATTGTATATTTTTTATTTTTTAGAAATAAGGAAATTCTATTTTCTGGATTTTTTTTGTAGGTCAGACTCTGTCGAAGACATTCCTTATAATATCCAATCCCATAGCAACAATTCCAACTCTCTTTCAGTGTAACTTTTTTTTAAAATTCTTATTAGTGCACCTTTGCAGAACATAATGATTGATTGATGATGGGGAATAGACACATGTACCTAACACATCTTAATTCTTCTTATGTATTCTTGCATTCTCCATCCTCTCCCTTCCTTATCTCTTGGTCTTCTTCCCATTTGCAAAAGATCTTTCTCCCTACTTCCTATTATCCATATTTCATTGCCTTTTCTTTAAAGTATAGGAAATTGAGATTGAGAGATATTGTGAAACTGGCCCAAGATCGCACAGCAGGTAAGTGAGAGCTGACGCTTTAACTGGGGCCTCTCTGACCCTCACATTCTTCCGTGGTCTGTAGCTCAGTGGGCCTCAAAGTTGGCAAGTTTTTTTGTTTTGTTTTGTTTGACTTTGTTTTTGATGACAACTATCAGACAATGTATTTTGATCCTTAAAGTTAAGGCTTTGGTGTTTGGTAAATATAAATTCCTTCAAGAAGATACATATTCTATCACAGTGATTCTCAGATTTGAATAATGACCAAACCCCATGGAAGATAGAAAATTCTTAAATATCTTCAAATTCCAGAGGCCAGTGATTTTAGAAGGCAGCGCAGGAAACTAGTAAGGTCTTCAGCATCTCATATAAAAAATAAATTCTCAGAACATCAACATCTCTAGTCTTTCCGTTGTGCACACTCAGGAACCCTTAGTATTAGTTAGGAAGCTTTCAGAGGCAATTCATTGAATGCCTGATCCAAACTGGAATAAACTATCTAAACATTTGTTTTGCATATCTAGAAGTTCAGAGGTAGAAAGGCTCCACAGCTCTCTTGCTCTGTTTTCTTTCATGATTTTGGCCAAGCAGAAGAAGGACCCTGGTATCTCTAGTTGCTAATCCAGTAACGATCTGTTTTGGTGAGAAATTAAGAATTGTCATATTTAGTGCTTCTTTCTTAAGAGTGAAAGAAAAGACTCAGAAGCCACTAAACCCAAACAGACCTTCTCCAGCAACTCATGGACCAAAGGTCACCTGCAGATTAATAACAAGTTACCTGGAAGATGAATGAGATTATCATATAGAGAGTACTATTAGGATAGACCCTTCCTGTGAGCTTTGTGATGAAAAAGGTATATACTTGAACATAATGAGGATAAGTTTCTTTTAAATATGAGGAAAAAAACAGCTGTTGAATAGGCAACTAAGTCTGTCCTCCAGTCTTCAATTTATAATGGTTGAAGAACAAAAGACTGAATGCATGCTCCCTGGGCAAGTTTGACAGGGGAAAGGAATGAAGGCACTGGCTTTGGAATTGTTTTGAGAATCACTGTTTGTGTCACAGTGGTAGTGTGACCTTGAACAAATCATTTAATTTTTGAACACTGACTTCCTCATTTGTGAAGTGAAGAATAATACCCACCCCCTTTAACTTAGAGGGTTGTTATAAGAAATATGTGTGTATAAATGCTTTGTGTATGACAAAAGACTATGCAAGTATGAGGCATTATTACTAATATTCAAAATTTAATCAACCTGGATATTCTGTAAATAAGGAAATATTTATTATTTTCTACATACTAAATACAAGTGTGAAAAAATAAATAAATAAATAAATAAATACAAGTGTGAGCCATGGAGAACATGAAAAAATGTAGCATGCCAGATATGTATAACTCACTGAGAAATAAAAATATCAGATGTTTAATATTATATAATACACCATTAAAAAATAACATAAAACTACTGAAATCATGTGAGGAAAATTGGATATGTACGTCAATTTGCATATCCAATCTCATGTTCATTTTCAATTAATCACACATCATTTTACATATGTTTAATGACAGATACAGTACTCGAAAGAAGGCATAAGTAGCAAAGATCAAAATCATCTAACTCAGTACATCATATAGATCAGATTCTCATAATTTATTTTTGAATGAATGAATAAATGAAGGACTTTAACTTATAATTTCAGATAAAAATATCATAAATAACTATTGGGATTAGTGATAGATACAGCTGAAAAAAAGATTAATCTACATGGTACTTATGGATAACAAAAATGCAAGTGAAGGAGATCAAGAAATAATAATATTATAAAGATAGCAGACTTCCATCTTCAGTTTGGCATGGTATCAGAACATGTCATTCTCTTCTAACAATCAAAAAGCTTGAGGACATAGCAATAGAAACTTCCAAAACTGAAAAATAGAAAAGGAAATAGCTATATACTGTTCAAAAATTACAAAAGATGTGAATATCCATAATGGGAATACCAGAGGAAAAGAACAGAAATAATATTTGAAGCAACAAAGACCAAGAATTTTCCAGAATTGATGTTAGATACGAAACCATAGATCCACAGAATAAAAAAGTTAATGACAAAAAGGTATATCTAAGCATATCCTATTTAAACTCCAGAAAATTCAAATATAAAGCAAAAAGTCTTGAAAGATATCAAAGAATAAAAAATCTCACCTATAAAAATATCGATTATAAGAAAGCAGCTGTGAGCCAGGTGAGAAGAGAAAAGAGGAGCGTTTGTGACCTCAGAATCTGTCAGCAGCAAAATACAGACTTTCTGTGATCCAGAAAACAGATACATGGAAAATAAAACTCAGTGAAAAGAAAAAAAAAGTTACTTTCTTTGAAAGAATAAACAAAATGGACATATCCTTAGCCATTTTTATCAAAAAAAAAAAAAGAAAGAAAAAAAGAAAAGACTGAAATCAATGCTATTAGAATGAAAAAGATGAAATTACAACAGACACTGCCAAAATCCAGAAGATTACTAGTAACTACCATAATACTTCATTTCAGGAACATTTCTGTTTGTGAAAAATTCAGTTCATGAACAGAAACATTCAGCAAAATTTTACTTCCATTCACTAATTCTGCATTAGGAGACCAACATGAATGTGCCATCTTCCCCTGAATCATAAAACGAGTTAAGTTCATGAACCAAGGTACCACAGTACATAGACACAAAAATTCTGCAAAATGAACATAACAACTCATCAAAAATGCCATATATTATCACCAAGAAGAATTCACCCCAAAGATATAGGGATGGTTCAACATATACAAATCAGTAAATGTAATATACTACATAAATAGAAACAAGGACTAAAACCACATGGACATCTGAACATTGAAAAAGCCTTAACAAAATCCAACACCCATTCATGATAAAAACCCTGAAGAAAACAAGTATAGAAGGACATTATCTAAATATGTCATTTATGACAAACCAATGGCTAACCAAGGAAGAGAAAAATCTCTACCCCAAAAAAATGCAGTACTCTGAAAAGGGAGATTGAAGAGGACATCAGAAAATGAAAAGTTATCCCGTTTCTGGATAATCAGAACAAATAGTGTCAAAATGGCCATTGTTCCAAAGCTGATATACAGATTTAATGCAACCCCAATCAAAATACCAATAGCATACCTCACAGAACTATAGAAAACAATCCCAAAATTCATATTGAGCAAGAAAAGCACAGAAAGCCAAACAGAGTAAAGCAGGAGACATCATCTCAGACTTCAAGTTATATTATAAAACTGTAATGATAACAGTATGGTATTGACAAAAAGAAAAAAAAGACATGTGGAAATGAAACAGAGCAGAGGATGTAGAAATGACTCCAGGCTCATTCCACTAGCTAATCTTTGACAAAGGAGCCAAAAACATAACTGGAAGACAGATAGCCTGTTTAACAAATGGTGCTGGGAAAACTGGCTATCCACATCCAGGAGATTGAATCTAGGCCCATATTTTTACCATCTAGTAAAGTAAAATTTAAAAAAATGGATCAAGGATCTAAATATGAAAATAGAAACATTTTGCTGGAAGATAAACTAGGTAAAATTCATGAAGACATAGGCATAGGCAAGGACTTTCTGAAAAGAACTCCAATTGCACAAGAAATAATACCAAGAAACAACGAATGTGATCTTATCAAATTCAAAACTTCTGCACAGCAAAGGAAACAACCAACGCAGTGAAGTGGCGAAATAAAAGATCTAATCAAAAGAATGGGCAACTGAAATGAATGGATACTTCTCAGAAGAAGATATGCAAAAGGCCAATAAATACATGAAAAAAGTTTCAACATTGCTGCTGGCTTAGTTACTTTTTCATTGCTAGGATAAAATACCTGACACCTACAAGATAAGGAGGAAAGGTTTATTTTAGTTCACAGTTTGTAGAGGTTTCAATTCATAGTCGGCTGGCTTCAAGGCAGGGAAGCATGGCAGAGGGGGATGCCAGAGGAGAAACAGTTCTTGGCAGGACAGATAAAAGCAGCAAACAGTGAGCCTCCCTTTCCCTTTTATTCAATCCAGGCTAAAAGCCTATTGGATGGTGCCACCCACACCTAGGTTGGGGCCTTCCCATCATCTACACCCAGAATTATGTTAAACCAATCAATAGATTAATTTTAGTTACCACACACCCATAGACCACATTCACAAACCCTAGATCCAGCCACCTCCAAAAGGCCCCACCTATAAGTGCATGAGGATTTGGGGAGACATCTAGACACAAGCCATAACACTGGCCATTAGAGAAATCCAAATTAAGACAACACTGAGGTGCCCATTGAGTGTTGCAAGGGATTCCACAAAAGACAGCAAAAGAAAATAGAATAACAGACAAATGTATAGACAAAATGCTTTCAACAAAATATTAGCAAAGCAAGTCTTCCAATAAATGAACGAGATTATACATCATGACCTAGGTGGTTTTATCTTGAAAGGCACCATTTAATATTGAAAATGAATTAATATAATAAACTATATTAATAAAAGAAAAATTCCTATGATCATTTAAATAAAAATGTACACAAAAAGCTCACAAAATGAACAGTATTCATGATTAAAACTTTAAAGGAAGGAAAAACTGGAATTTCTCAACCTGATTAAATTGGTCTTTGAAAAACACATAGATAACATTCTGTTTATTGGTGCAAGACTGACTGATTCTATAGCTTAAATGTGTTCCCCAAGTGTATGCAGTAGAAGCGAAATCCCAGTGCAGCAGTGTTTATAGGTTGGGCCAAATAACAGGTCATTAGGCCAATGTCCTTATTTGGGAATTAGATGAGTCATCTGGTTATTATGAAAGTGGCGTTGCCTCTGTTCTTTTTCCTTCGTTCATGCTCACTTGCTCTTTCTTATGCAGCCTACAGTGCAGCACAAGGGTCCTCACCAGATGCAGGCATTTTGGACTCACCAACCTGTAAATCTCTAAGCTAAAAAAACTGTAAATTATCAATCCTGTCCTGTTCTTTTACACCAACAAAAAATGGACAAAGAAAACTGAATTCTTTCGCACTGAGATCAGAAACAAGATCTAGATATTTATTATCACTGCTTCTATTCAGAATTTTCCTGGAACATCTACTAAATATTTCACAGCCAGACCAAAGAAATAAAAGAGATCCATATTGAACAAGAAAAGGCAAATGTGTCATTATTTGTTGTTGACATGATTGCCTATCTAAAAATCCCACAGAATTTACAAAAAGTAAACCTGTAGTACCACTGTGATTTTTTCAATTTTTTAGGGTACCAGAACAGTAACAAAAACTCAACCAAATTTATATTCATGATAAATAAAATGGAAATGTAGCACTGAAAATTGATTTTTTAAAAAAAATTGTCTATGATAGCCTTCAAAATATGTAAATCTAGGAGAAAATTTGACATTAGATGTGAATGACTTACAAAGTAATAATTCTAATATATTGCTCAAAAAAATTTAAAAAAAGTCCTAAATAAGTGGAGAAATATACTACTTTTGTGAATTGAAAAATTTCATATTAAGATGTTAACTCTCTCTAAATTGGCATATGGATTCAATGCAATCTCAGTCAAACTCTCACAGGCTTTCTTTTAAGAAATGGAGAAGTTTGTACTAAACTTCATTTGTAACTGCAAGAATTAGAATAATTCAAACAAATTTGAAATCAGAAATCAAAACTGAGGAACTTCTATTAATGTACTTAAAGCTATAAAGGTACAGTTTTAAGGCAATGACTGATTAACAAAACAAAATAGAAACCAATAAAAATGAATCAGCATTATAAGAATAAACCCACAGATACAGATGAAACTGACTTTTACAAAAGATGGAAAGGCAATTCACTAAAGAAATGATAGCGATTCGAAAAGGATTGTATCAATTGAATTTCTATACATCAAATATAAAATTTTATCCATATTTCTCCATATTAAAAAATTATCCATGAATAAACCTAAATATAAGAAACAACTACACCACAATATTTATATAAGTGTATATGAGAAAAATATTTATGACCCTGTCTTAGGCAAAGAGTTGTTAGATGCAACCCAAAAGTCTGACTTACTTAAAAAATGACAAATTTCACTTCTGTAATATTAAAATGTTCTGTTCTTTGAAAGGTAAAGTAAGGGAAAAAATACAAGAGTATAGGAAATTTTTGTACATCAATATCTGATAAAAATTTCTTTTCAGAATATACAAAGAATAGTCAGAATTCAATAATGAGGAAACAAGTTGAAAAACTCAACAATAAATTTTAACAAACACTGAAGAAATACTCAGGCATTAAATAAACACAAAAACCTTTGGCACCACTATGCATTGGGGAAATGTAAGCTGATGTCACAATTAGATACTCCTTCATCAATAAGAATATCTACAATTGAGGAGACCGACCATGTCAAGTGACACCAGAATTTGAATCATCTGAAACCTCATAAACTGCCAATAAATATCAAGCTATTATAACCACTTCAGAAAAGAGTTTTGAAATTTCTTAAAAAGCTGATATCTAGCTACTATGCAATTCCATTGTTACACTCCTAAATATTTACTGAAGAGAAACAAAGACATATTTGTAGAAATACGCTACTTACGCTGAATGCTCATGGTGGAGTTATTTGTAATAGCTCCAAACTAAACCAACCCTAACATCCATTTGTAAGTGAAGAAATAATCAAATTGTGGCATAGCTATATATTGAAATGTTATTGTAAAAGAAATGAAGTCATAATACATTAAAAGATATTGGTGGATCTCAAAATACTAGTGATATGTGAAAGAACTCAAAACAATCAATTGAACAAACAAAATGGCATACTGCATGATTCTATTTATACACAATTTTAGAGAATGGAAACTAATCCATAGTGACAGAAAGAGAACAGTTTTTGCTTCCTAGGTGTGAGAAGTTAGAGAGATGTGCGATAAGGATTACAAAGTATCACAAGCAAATTCCGGGGAGGAGGGGTTGCCAGATATGTTTAACTTTATTGCATTGATGGTTTTACAGGTATGGACAGATTTAGTACTTACGAACTTGTACAGTTTAAATATATACAATTTATTGTATGAGAATTATGCTACTATATTGCAAAGCTGTTTTATAAAAATGAAAAGAGAGTTAACTGCTTCATTTACATGGGAATGGAGAATATGTATATTCCGTGTTCAATGTAGTACACATTATTGAGGTCTTTCAGCTCTCTGTTTGTTCTTTTCTAATTATCATTGGAAACCTTACTTGACATCAAAATTGGGTAAAACAAGTAGGTAAGCTAATATCCATCTACAGTATATCAAAATGTTTGGATAAGAAAGGTATTATTATACAATGAATATAATGAGTAACTGTTTCCAGTTTATCTTAAACTAAATTTTATACTTACTGCAAAGGAAGGACATATCTCATCGGGTAGTAGTCACTCGTCCTTGAGATTTTAATGACTGTTAGTTGTGTTTATTACACCTGTAGGTCTCAGTTTTTAAAATTTGCAAAAATCAATCCAGGGAGATACCTATATGCAGCCAGGATGTTGAAGGATAATGAATTGCTTAATAATTCATTGTTATATTTTACAAAAACACAAGGTTATTATTATTATTAAATGTTATCAGCTAGAGTATGGTGTTAAACTGAAGATTACTTGAAGGAACACTTCAGAAAATGCTAACTATAAAGAGTACATAAATGTATATATACATTAATATCAAATGTGACATGAAGAAATATTTTTGAAAGATTGCCAACATTATTCCTTTCACAATGTTAGCAAATTTCAATTTATATTCAAATCCATCTCCTCAGTTCTTCACATTCAACTCTTTTCAATACTGATTTAAATTCTTTGGGTTGAATGAAAATAATTCATTTGTCCCTTTCATTATAAGGATAACAAATACAGTATTATGAGATATCCCACACCTCTAGTTCAATTGTATTAGCTTTATGTTTTGTTTGTTAAGATAAAACTAGTTACAGAATTAAAGAAGTTGAAAGTTAGAATTTGGAAAATTAGAAACTATGTATATTCCATTATTGTTCTATTAATGAATCTGGTCACTCAGATGTTAGAGGTGGAAAGAAAAAGAATTAAAGAAAGAAAGAGAGACAGAAAGGGAGAAAGAAAAGAAAGGAAGAAAGGGAGAAAGAGAGAAAGAAAAGAAAGGAAGGAAGAAAGAAAGGGAGGAAGAGAGAAAGAGAGAAATTTCATGAACAATGAATTTTATTTTCATTTCAGAATACGTGTTATCATGTGTGAGGTCAACGTGAAGCAGGAATGCAGACCTTGCTACCAATCCACACGAATGTGACCACACAAGTATCTATGTTTCTGATCCAGAACTGAAGTGGCTCATTTATCCACTACTGAAAGAAAACCGTGATGTCTGCCGACAAGAGTCAGTCATTTGAATCCCAAGGCAACTGCTCAGATCACTAACCTCTCATTTTCAGTATTTTTAATTCTGTAAAATAGTTAAAAGACCAATATAATGAATGTTGATATACTTCATCATCTGGCACCATGAACTGTTGACACCTTGAACCAAATTTTCATATCCTTTCTTGCTCTCTCCCCTCTCCACATTCATTAAACCATTTGAAAATAAGTTGCACGTATTTTCAAATCTTCATATATGTTCAGAACAAGAGAGATTAGTGTTAGCCATGGCTGCGCTTTTACTCATGCAGTAGTCCAGGGTAGTGCTCTGGTCAGCTAGTCAATGCGTTGGAGTTCCTGGGTATCCCAACTTGACCACTGCTGCCTATGTCCCAAGGCTTTTGTCATGAGTGCTTTAGAAAGTAGCTTGAAAAAAAAATCAAAGTTCAGGTATCTGACCTGGGGAAACGCACATGTCTTTATTTCTAAGCCAGGCTTCTCCAAAGAAGTATTCATGTAAATCCAGGGTAATTTTTTTTTTTCTGTTTGTTCAGTTCAGTTTAGTTTTCCCATCTGAATACAATGAATACAACTTTGCAAATCAAAATGACTATTTCCTCTTGACTGGTGTCTCGTCTGGGTGCATTCTATAAATCAGTCCTCCATCGTTCCGTGCACTGTCAGAAAGGACAAATAAAATAGCGTAAAAGCGATGGGTATTTCAAAATAACCTGAATCTTTAAAGACTCCAACTCAATTCAGTATAAACTCTTCTAGCTAAGCAAGGCAGTCGCTGGGAAACACGAAGACACATAGCCCGCAGAAGGATCATAACCGGCGAGTTCTCCTCCCTAACCTCGCAGAGGACGTCCTCCCAGATTTAGGGTTTCCCCTAGCTGCTATCTAGACTGCTTGGTCACCAGCTCAGTGAACTCCATGCTTAGGTGAGTTAAAGGATGTAAAGGCTAATTTTCAAAGAAATAGAGAATCAAATCATTAAGAAAAACATAAATGTAGATGGCCGATAGGACACCACAAATGGTAGCACGGTTAACATAAGAAGCCATCAGAGACACCGCCTGCTTCTGAGTTTCTCAGGATGGATTCAGGGAAGAGATGCACGCTAACATGGGGTTTGACGAGAGAGGAACAGTGCAGTAGGTAATGGGAATGGCTAATCTTCAAAGGAAAGAGCAAAACATTGCGGGGTATGAAGCCCCAAAGCCCATGGAATTCACACATGTGTTGAGTATATTCATCAATTTGTATACCACTTTACTACTTTCAAAGCACTTTTATTTATATCATCGCATTTAAATCATTTTAACCAATTTTAAAAATAAGGTTTGTGCCAATAATGTTTGGACAATTGAATGCTAATGTCTGGTATCCTGAATAACTAACTTAAAGATAGTAATACGTAATGTATTAACCATTGTTACCCTCCTATTATGTTGTTTTGAAAATTTGTTCTTCTTTTGATTTGTTTTGTTTTTTCTTCTCTTTAAAATAAAAAAAAAATAATAAGCTGGGCAATATCATCGTTTCCCAATTATAAATGAGGAAATTTAAATATGGAGAAAATTAACATATTGTTAATTTTAAATGACAGAGTTGGACCTAGTACACGCATGTTTAATGTGTTAACTTCCATGTATTTTAATTTCAAAGATATCACAAGTGAAGTTCAGAGAAATCAGCACAAAAGAACCAGTCTGAATTCAAACGAAATGTTCCGGGTTTGATATTCCAGACTTCTCCCTATACTTCACGGATCAAAAATGAAAATAAAGGCGGAAGAGTGAAAAGTCATTCAAAAGCCCAAACTATGGGAATAAAGTTGTGATTTCCAAGTAGAAAGCTTGGTTATTGTGAGATGGAGGTGCTATTTGAGGAAACAGAAAAACCCGACGAGTATTCATGGACAGCAAGCACATTTCCTAAGGTTTCCAGTGGCTTTCTCTGGATTTTAGTCAACCCTGGGTGGAAATCGTTTATTTGACCTCATGTCTGCTTTCTCTCAAATTTTCTTGTGTGTGTGTGTGGAGTTCCTCTCTCTACTCACCTTCGCCATCCTTCAGGCTTTTTCCACGAGTGCTGCCTGGAACTATTAGTCACCTTTCCCTGGTATTAGCTTCCACAGCCATTGCCTGTGACGTGCACACCTACATAGCACCGCTGTGTGTGCAGGGAGAGGGCCGCGTGTGCTCCTGCTGGGCCTGTGCCCAGGCAGAACAGAATGTGGCCTTTGGTTCTGCCGAGAACAGGCTGATTCACAGGAAACCGTGCTGCATCGCTCCTGCTCCTTTTATACCAATTTTGGAGTCATTCTCTCTTCAAATTCTCTTCCTTCTAACTTCCAGGGATAGTTACTTTCCATGTTAAATAATTTTGAAGGTGGACAGATGCATTTTGGAGACTCTTGCTCCGTATTTTAGCACTCTTTCCAAAGTGAAAGACAGCGCATCAATTTACAGCGTGTGGAGGCCTGAGATCTTGGCTTACTGAGTCCACCTTCCCCTCACACCGAATGCACAATTGAATTTTCATCCGGCATCAGCTCTGACTGCAAGCTGAGAGAGCGCAGGTGTTTGGAGGCTTCAAGCTCCGATTTTTCACACACAGGGAATGAACAATACGTCAGGTACCCTGGCACCGTTTGCCATGCCCCTCCCAGCACTGAAGGAACCCATCAGCGCGATCATATTACATTTTGGCTCCTTTCTCCACATCCTTCTCGCTTAGGCCAGTTCCCGCCAAGTCTCTCACCATTTGGCTTTGCTTTTAGAGACTGGCTGAAACTTAAATGTAAGATATTCATGCTTTGTCTCCTAATCGCTGTAAAGGGTATTGCTGTTGTCCTGGTGCCACTTGGAGCTCCAGCTCTGGCACGCGTGCTCCGGAAATCTGTATTGCAAATGGAGCTTCTTGGTTCCGTGTTCCAGATACTTTGGAAATGGTAAGAATCAATTGTATTTCTCCAAATAGTTTACGAGACTTTAAAAAATATTTTAATCTAGAAAGGTAATATGAGTGGATAGGAGTATGCAGTGAGGCAAAAGTGGTTGTCATCATGATGATGATATACTATGATAAGTTTCTATTTGCTTATAAAAACTATAATTTTTCCCCTCTGTGCTTTCCTAATCACTGTAAAGCATTTAAAAAATTTAATCCTTCCCCAAATATGTGGTGTTTATTTTGTAATTAATTACACGGTAGAGATCACGGAATTTTCTTAGTTACTTTCTTGTTGCTGAGACTCAATACCCACCACTCACAACTTAAACGAGAAGAGGTTTTATACTGGCTCATAATTTTGAAGTTTCAATCCATGGTCAGCAGGCTCCAAGGCAAAAATGACATGGAGAAAGTGTACAGTGGAGGAAAATTGCTCAAATCATGGCAGCCGTAGAAGCAGAGAGTGAGGAGAGGATCCAGAGAGGGAGATCCCCTTCCACGTCCCACCCCAGTGACCTGGCTTTTTGACCAAACCCCACCTCCTAATAGCAATTTCAGCCACAGTGTCATCATTGATAAGCGCGGTGAGGTCCTGATCCAATCACTTTCTAATACTCCCACCTCTCAGCACATGAAACTTTGCAACAACATTCCAGATCTATACCATAACAGAAGTACAACTTAGAATTTGAATAACTTGTTAAAGGACTACACATACCTACATTTTGAACCCAAGTTCGAGTGATGTCAAAGCTTTCAGTCACTGTCCTACGTTACTGTTGCCCATATATAGCCATTTCTCCATGTCCAGAAGTTATCCATCCCTTCATCTCCAATTATAAATATCCTATTAAATACTCATGGTTTGTCTTTCTTTATGAGACATAATTTAAAGAAATCTCTTCTTTATCCAAATCATTTATTTACTCAATTACTGTTTATTGAGTAGCTTCCAGTCTGTGGCACCGTGCTGAGGATAGAATGAGGCATAAGATGCTATTTCAGTCTTCAGGAAGACTATTGTGTACTTGGGGAGACGCATACGTAAACATTAGGGTGTATTAAGCGTTTGATGAGCATCTTTCCATTGTACAAGTGCTCACAGGGAAGGAGTGTAACAGAGAGACAGGAAAGGAGAGGCAAGTAAGGAACGTATTCCTGGAAGAAGGGAAAACTGATTCTATGAGAAGAAAAAGATGTTCTAAGCTATGGGTTGGCACTGAGGGTGGGAGGGAATTGGGAGAGAGAGAATAAAAATCATCCCAACTGTTACAGAATTCGGTGAGCTGTTTGCCTTCTGATACATTGAGCGTAACACTCATTTGACTTAGTTTAGTCACTTATTTTTCTGCCATAGATCCCTCTGTGTGTACTCTCCCACCATGGGTGGATGTCCTGAAAAGGAAGAAAAGAGCAAGTCTCATGATATCACTCTTTCCTAGATTCCCAACACATCACAGGAAGCAGTCACGTAGATGATGGTGGTGGCCGCATAAAGTAGAAAAAACAGTAGATAAAAGGAGAAGAAAACAAGGGTGTAAGGTAATACTGGTAGGTATGAAGAGTGGTATTTGGAGACAGGCGCTGAACTACAAACAAAATGGTATTCTCTTCTATTTTTATTTCCAGGATGAAAATATAAGGACTACAACAGATATGGACAGATCGCCTCCTCCTAAGACTGCTATTTGATTTCCAATACAGTTTTGAACGTAGTGGCTAAGGCATTGGTTCTGAAACCTTGGTGAAAACAGGAATAATCTATTTTCCTCGAGCCTCTAGCCCATGTTTTTCTTTAGCAGAAAGCTGATTTTTCTGATGAAAATAGTAAAGTGAGCAAAAGTCAAGAAGTACCAGCTGGGATTAAGGTTTGATAGTAATGTAAAGTATACAACACGAAGAGATTGAATTGAAAGAAGGTGATATTTGTGGTTACTTTGGTTTTTTTTTTTTGTTTGTTTGTTTGTTTGTTTTTTTCTGTCTTTTTGAGACAGGGTTTCACTCTGCAATTTGGGCCAGCCTTGAACTCACTTTGTAGCCCAGGCTGGCCTCGAACTCGCAGTGATCCTCTTGCCTCAGCTTCCCAAATGCTGGGATTACAGTTGTGCACCTCCACGCCCAGCTGTGGTTAACTTATTTAGATGATACTCTGAAAATAAATTCAAGAAATCGCTAATAATGAGGCTTAAATGCTAGGTGAGAGAAGGTTAAACAGATAACTCACCAGGATCTTACTGTTAAACAGGGTGCTGTAAGTTGCAGAACCTTGGTGCCCCATTCGAGCCATGACCACATAGAAGTCCCTACTCTTTTGGAACTGGAAATGATAATCAAAAATGTATGTTTTCATTTTCTGTAAAAAGTAGCATCAACTCTGAAATATGCTCCTCTCTAAGTGCACTGAATTCCATTCTTCCATAATTCCATTCTTCCATAATTCCATTCTTCCATAATTCCATTCTTTCATAATAACAGGAATAAAAGAATAAAGCTTTATTTGTTTACCTTGGGCAGGACACTATCAGGAGATACACTCAGCTGTACCTAGAGCCCGTCTATAAAGCCTGATGCTCCTTTTCTTCCAGTTCAGAGACTAACCAACCACAGAGCACAGATTAAAGCTGTGGTTCCTATTTCAACTTCTCTTGATCCATTTAGTGCACCTGACCTCCTGCCGCCTTATGTTTACGAAATTTGTTGTCCATTCATTTTAACTTTCCATGTTTCTAAATTGAGTCAATCTTCTGATCAACAATTAAATGCTAAGTTCCTAAAAGACAAAGAAACACATTTTAAATGCGAGGATAAGATATGAGATTTGACAGAATATTTCCAAATCAGAGTGCTGTGTTTTGATCTGGAACATCCTCCAAGTCCTACGTGTTACAGATTCGATCCCCATCCCTTTATACTATTAGCAGGTGACAGAATCTTTATATCTGGGCTCTAGTCGGAGGTCTTCTGTCACTGGGGAAATGCTCCGGAAGGGGATAATGGAACCCCAGGCTCTTGTTTTCTCTTTCGCTTTCTGACCATAAAAGAAGCAATGTTGCTTCACAATGTGCTTCTGCCACGGTAAACTGTCACAGACACAAAGTAACCAGGCCAAGTGATCGTGAGCTGAAACTTCTAAAATTGTGAGCAAAAGGAATATTTTGTAACTGAATTTATTATCTCCGGTATTTGATACAATGACAGAAATCTAACTAATACGTAAAATCAATGCTGATATGCCTACCCATTCCATACACATTTTTTTTATTTAGCATACTAGCTTGGAGACCAGAATGTATGGGAAATATAATGACAACTTTTCAGTTTCCACTGCGGTTGACACTGCACAGTGCAATTGTCTACACTGAATACTCCCCTCTGTGTGAAACTTACATCAAGAAAAACATCAGGTTCTAGACAAACAGGAATAACGTCATACCATAGAGTACTGGTCTGCGACGAAAAGAAACAAATTGTTGATGTATGACACAACTATGATCCCCAAGGAAATAATGCTAATTGAAAAAAATCCAATCTCATAATGATACAGTGCATGATTCTGCCTGTATAACATTCATAAGATAACATAATTATCGATAGAGGCTTGATTTATCGGAGGTACGAAAGGGCAGCTGTATGTGTATGTACACACATACACAATTACACACATATCTATGTATTAGTCGTGAAATACAATTTAGTATTGCAAATTATATCCGTGCCACATCCTTTCCTTCTTCTCTTTTGCTATGCTATTGTTTCATAGTTAGAGAAGATGTTAACATTGAAAGAGGACTGGTGAATTGGCCACAAGATCTCTCTACAAAACTCTGAGCAAGTTCCTGTGAATGTCGAATTCACATTCCTAGAGATCTCTCTGAGATTTTAATATTTAATAAAGAACTGAAAAGCAATCAATCATGTAAACAGGTAAATTAATGACCATTACTGTCTACCTGGTTCTATGGGCTCATTACAATGGAGATAAATCTTTTCTTCCGACTTGGGCCATTTTGGCATCTGCTATAAACGTGGACTACATTTGTTTACAATATTTTTAGAGTTATGATATTTCTAGAGTCTAGATTGTTTTTGCATAGACGTTAACTCATCAAATGATCCACTAACTGATTATATAGCCAGAGAACTTGATCTTCACAGAGCTTTACATAAGTACCCTGAAAAACTTGATATAGTATCAATTCATTTATTTTCAATCATTCATCTCTTCTAATTAATGTATTTAAGCCAAAACATGTTTCTCTTAGTTTTGGCCTTATTAAACAATATTGAAATGATTCAAAATTGCCATGATTTCCTCTTGAACTAATTATTTTCTCTTCATATGCTTATTTATTTGACTTCTAAATATATGAATTTTTAAAGCTATGTTTTCATTGATGATGTAAGCACATTATGTCATGGCTACAAAATGAGGTTTGTGTAAAGCTGAATCTTGCCAACTCATAGTGGCATGTAGTCTTTTTTTGGTAAATATTCATGCATACTTAAAATGTGTGTTTCCAGAATTAGATTATATCAAGTTAAAATTGTAATACATTTTTAGATCTTCTTTTCTTACTCATTTCATGTCTTATTGTACTTCCAGTTTCTGGTTAAATCCTCCCAATATGAGTATAATTTGTCATTATTCTCATGCTTTTGTAGTGTTTTTGCTTTATAGATTCTAGGCTATGTATTTATATATGCACTAGATTATGGCTGTTATCTACGGTGTGGTATTTTCTTAGTAGGAAATGTCCCTTTTGTCCCCTTTTAGTGATATCATTTGAAATTCAATTTTATCTTTCACTGACATTTTACCTAGGCATTATATGATTATTTCCAAAAATGCAGTGTTATTTAGTTTTATTGATCTTGAAAAAAGACTGAATTTTTTTTGTTTGTTGCTTCTTTTCTAATCTATAATAATAAATATAACCTATGTATGCTAATAATGAGTGTAAATTCATTTGTAACTATTTGGATCATTTTTAAAATCCTACTTATTATCCAATGATGAGGGAGATAATCTTTTCTCCTTTCTAAAACATTGTCACCAACCTCTCTTCAAATATTACATGATTTCTCTTATATGAGAAATCCAAAATATAAATAAATAAAGCAATATAAAAGATAAATAATAAGGAAGAGGGCAATAGACCTTTTGCAAAAGGAATGGAGACCAAGAGATGGAAGGAGAAAGGAGGAAGAGGAGAAGGGGATTTAAAAAAAGAATTAAAATGTATTATATATATATTTATCAACTCCCTATGATAAGTGTAATTATTATGCACTGTAAACATATATTAATAAAAATAAAAATTTAAAAATAAATATTGCTTCTTTCCTATTCTCTTTAGGTTTTTTTGTTTTGTTTTGTTTTGTTTTTTCCTTTTTCTGGATCTCCTATTAGAATCATGTTGGGTTTGTCCATCTGTTTCCAGTCTTTCATGTGCATTTGAATGTGTGTATTTATCTGTGTACGTTGTTTGCATACCTTATTGTCCTTGTGCTACCTTTTGGGAAAGTTTTTCTCTTCCATCTTCTAATTCATCACTTATCTTTTTGGCTAGGTCAAATTTGCTGTTTAACAGTGTAACGGTTCCCCAATCTGATGAGTGATTTTCTTTGCTGATTACAATTTCTCATTTCTAAGATTTCTAGGTAGCTACTTCTCTACTTCTGTTCACATTCTTATGGATACCTCTTCTACTTTATTTCTCCAAATATTTTAAATAAAATTATGTTAAAATCCCTTTCAGATTTATTGCCTGTCTCTAGTGTCACAGGTATTTATGTTTTTTGTAAACTACTAAATGGTTCTACACTACTCACTGAATTTCACTGTCTAATCAATTTCACATTTTGTTTTCTGTAGTCTTATCTGTATTGGGGATTATCACTGATCCCCAACACTAGGGAGGCACCCCTGAAATCTTATGCGACCACCTCACTAAACTCTGAGTTCCACCAATTTTATCCTGGAATTTAGATTAGCTCATTAGGGTTTAGAGTTTATGTTTTATCCATATCAAACACCCCACCTCTAAGACAAATACACCTCTGACCTGGAATTCTAATCTGCATTTACTGACTTGGTTTTCACCCATGGCACATTTCATATCTCTTCATTGTGACTTTATTCTGGACTGATAGGCAAAAATTCCCAGCCAAGTTACAGCTTTTGCATTCATTTCAAAGGATGCTTCAAAGTAATTCTTCCAGGTCACTGTCATCCCCACAGAGTCACAAATGTCACAGACCCTAAAAGGCTGTCATTTGTTCCCAGTTCCCATATAGGAAGTTCACCTCAATATAAACTCACTATGATAAGATTCCTGTTTATTCTTGGGGGCATGATTGTTTTACATTTCTTTGTTTTCAAGCTTCCCTATACACATTTTATTGTTACTTAAAATATTTTATCAGTGTTTTTCCGAGTAATGTTGGAGAGCAGAGTCCAGTATATGTTTTATATACCTAAATTACTTTTTAATTATAACTATACCATTACTCAAAAAGCCTAGGTTTTGGGGCCGGTGAGATAGCTCAGTGGCGTAAGCGCCTGCCTGGTAAGCGCGAGGTTCTGAGTTCGACTCCCAGAACCCACATACAAAAAAAGGGCCGGTGATATCGCTTAGCGGCACGGGCGCCTGCTGGTGCCCAAGGTTCTGAGGTCGACCCCCGGTACCCACAAAAAAAAAAAAAAAAGCCTAGGTTTCTTACATTTCTTTGAAAACAAAAAATAAATCATCAAATATTCTTCTTTGAAATAAAAATATTTCCACAATCTTTCCTATTTTTACAGTAGCTATTTTCCTTCACTTACACTATGAAACTAGTTAAATGGCTGCTTCTTTCCATTTACTAACTCATGATTTTAATACAGCTATCTGAGATTACAGGTTTTCCAAATGACAAAATTTTCTGTTATCCCAGTCAGAAAAAATATTGGACACTTGGAAATAAAGCAAATATTTGGGTGATATCTTTTTCACCCAGAGGCAAATGTTCCCAGGAACTTTGAGGAATGGAGTGAAATACAGTTTATCCCATTACTAGGAGCTCCCAACTTAGTGAAGTATCCTGTCAGCTTGTAAAATGTTGTCTGATACAGATACGATAATTTTAATTCTGTGTAACAAATGGTCCCAGTGATTTCTGGCTCACTGAATGCTTAATGGGTTATCTATAACTCAGCAATATCATCCTAACATTTATTTGCTAATTTCCTCTAAATATCTATTACTATCAGGAGCTGTACGAGGAAGTTCTAACATTTTTCTTGTTTCACATTAATTAATAATACTAAGTTCATTTTACAGTTGCCTGAAAGACATAATTTTACATTTTTAAAAATTATAACATCCCCATCTTGCCGAATGCCACTGGACTTCTCCTTATATTTTATACTTATAGACAAGGTGGAAAGCAATGATCTTAACTGATTTCCTGAAGTCTTAGATCCATCTAATAGTCTCCTGCTACTGGTATTACAAGTTACCATAAAATTAGTAGCTTAAAAAATATAGAGTTATTATCTTTAAGATCTGTTGTTTAGAAGTTGTAGGAAATGTGTGTTACTTTTCCTCACTCATCCTAAGTGTCATGCACAGCCTTCTATAACAAAAGATGGTTTCTAAAATAAATATGTAATAAATTTATTTAATCAAAATTTTATGTGGCACAGATCCCTTGGGAAATGAAGACTCAATGACCCAAGGAAATTTGTTTATGTTTAGTCTTAGGTTTAATGAAGAATTGATAGCCATTTAGGAATGTGATTTGATGAAAGAACTTGACTTGATATAGTACACTGAGGCTAAGAACACAGTGGGGCTCTCCAGATTCTTCTTAGCCTCTCTGTGCAGTTTCTTCATCTTTATATAGGGCAGGATTCTTCTGGAATGGAGAACTACAAGGAAGACAAGAGAAGACAGAGAGTAATGTTTCTATGTTTTATGACTTTCTTTGTGGGAGAGAATTCTAATTTCTCTGAACCACCATGAGGAAGAAGAATGCTGATTCCTATGACTGATTTCTGAGAAGGAAAAAAAGAGGCGGGAGAGAGGAGGGCAGGAGAAGTTCAGAGAGAAACTTTTGTTCTGAGTCCTTACAATGTATTTTAATTCAAGGTACTCAGTATGCCAAAGTGCTGTAGTTTGGAATTTCGTTTTCTGAGCCCCATAAAAGACCTGCGTGCATCTCACTGGGGAAAAAAATCAAGTTCTCAGCAAAGGTGCAGTCTCTTCAGAAAGATGTGAAGGGCAAATACCTTTGCTTCCCTTTCTATTTTCTGGAAGCCATCCACGGTCCTTCACTGGTGTCTCTTCTGTCATCTTCAAAATCAGAAGTGTTGCACCTCTCAGCCTATTCTTTGAGGGACATCTCACTTCTATTCACTTCTCCTGTCTTTCTTTTACCTTTTCTTTTTTGGTCTGAAGATTGAACTTTGCATTGTGATATTCCCCAACTTCATTCTTATTATTACTTTATTTATTTTGAGTCAGGGTCTCGCGATGTCAGAAAGTTGCCCGAGCTGGCTTGAACTTGAGATATTCTTGCCTCAGCCTTCCAGACTGCTTAGATTACAGTTCTGTGGCACCATGCCCAGCTTCTTTCTTCTACTTCGAAGGATCCTTGTGATTACATTGGATCCACTTGGATTGCCCAGATAATCTTAATATTTTAAAGACAACAGATAGGCTATTTTAATTTCATCTATGACCCTAATTCTCCCTGTAGATACCAGGGGTTCCAACATAGATATCTTTACGGGCCATGATTCTATCTACCACAGATAGTAATTATTTTATGATGCATAATGGAGATTTTCTGTGTTTCTTCTTTTTAGAAGCAGTATCTCTGAAACATTAGAATCCTGAGGCAATTGTGGGTGAACTCCATGTTAAATTTTAACAAAATGTGCTACTGATTTCATACAAAGTGAATAATTCATGTCATTCAACTTAGTTTCAGTGTAGGGTATTATACTCTTTCAGATGGGTTTAAAAAGAGTAACAAAAAGAGTGCAAGAGCAAGTGTAGCCTTTGAAGAAAACAGCTGCCACATTAGAATGAGAAGTGCAAATGACTAGCAAGCTTTCATTATGACCAGTGTACCAGCATGTGATATAAGGAAACACTGGGAAGGCTTTGAAAGTAGATATACAGTGATACCTCGATTCATGAACTTAATTATTTTCATGATCGCATGTTTGCGACCAGAATCTGGAGAGAAATTTGTAAACCGAGGCACCACATAATGATTACTAGATATTCTACCAATGGAATGAAGGCCATAATCTTGCTGACTTTTCAGTTGTCTGAATCTACATGAGTTAACTCTTTTCATCACATTTGACTAAACATATAATCCTCCAGGTTATATAAAACTGATGGCAACGCAAAGGTTTCTTTTTCCAATGGAAACATGAAAATTGATTTTCATTTCTGTCAAAGAAAACCAGAGCTGGACAGTAGGTAATGTGATAAAAAAGATTTTATTCAAGAAATATCAAATAGAGAAAAGAGACTTCAGTAAATAACTAGGCCCAATTCCTAGTACCACACAGAAAAGTGGGGCTTTGTAATGTAAGAGAGTTTAAATTTTCCCTCTACTCTCTAAAGTTTCAATAATTTCAGTCTTTGGAATAAAATGACAGTAGACAGATTAACAGAAGAAAAGGTGTACAAATTTATTACATGAATATAAACTGGAGCCTCTCAAAACATAAAACTTGAAGAAAGGCCAGACAGTTGAAGTTTATGTAATATCCTAGTAATGATGTAGAATAGAAACCTTCTTGAGACAGAGACCAGAGACAGAGGGATTTTCAGGCTGGCATTAATCCATGACTTACTACCCATTTAAGGGGAAGTCATGTCTTTCCCCATCCTCCCTTGTTAACAATGTTTGAAATCCATCCTTTCCTTATGCTCCTACTCTTATTACAGGGACCAGATGCAGAAGGGACACCAGGATGTCTCCAAGGGTGAGAATGATACCTAATCATATCCTATCAGAGGGAAATGCCCTAAAACATGAGTGAGAGATCTCAAAAAAATACCTTACTCCTGAACCAGTAGAAAATTAGCAGATGCTAGTCCAGCCAGGGTACGCTCTTAAAAACTAGGACCTCTGTTATAAATGGACCAATCTGATTTTCTTTGTCAGAGCCGTGGCCCCTTCAAATCCTCAAGCTGATATTTCTTCCCATTTTCTCTTGCTTTCCAATTAAAGTGTTTGCCTGTGATTTGCCTCAGTTTTAGTTTTTGTGATCAATGAAGCAAGTTACATGTATTTTGTATTATCAGGTAGCTAAAAGGTACTGACATGCAAAGCCTAGAGCTGACAGCGCCAGGGGAATATTTTGACAATTTGAGATTTCCATTTGAATTGAGAAAAACAACCCTTACCTGACAGGTGTCACTAAGCTACAAAAAAGAATAGGGGCATGACACTTCTCAGGGAGGTGGTGACAGGATAGAACTGGAGGGGGGGTGGGAAATGTACAACAAACAAGACTGTCTTGTTATGCCAAGAAAGTCTCTGAGGTAGCAGCCCTCAGGAGAATAGGCAAGATTTGGTGTAAGGTCTCTCTGGATGAGGCAAATGTTGTCATTTGGTCTTCTTTTTTGTGATATGAATTAATCTTCTCTGGTTGTTGGGATTCCAAGACAGGAGTTCATGACAACTGCATTATACTGTAAGAACTGCTTTTAATCAGATAAAAGAAATTCATAAAATGACCTTCATATATTTCAGAAGGGAAAAAGAGTGAGAGACAGGGAATCAGTAGAAGACCAGTGAGACCCTGGCTCTGCTACTTTTCTTTAGATAAAAATACTAAGCACACAAAATTTGCATAATTCAGTGTATTGTTTTCTACTCTGGTTTGAATTTGAAATTTTTCTATGTATAAAAGCTTTTTTCCCAGCTTAGTACTATTGGAAAGTATGGAAACTTTAAGAGGTGATAATTAACAGGTGTTTTAACTCAATGGGGAGTGAAGAAGATTGTGGAACCTTGGCCTCTTCTCTCGCTTTCTTTCCTGTCTTGCCCATTGAATGACTGGCTTTACTCTACTACGGGCTCACACCATGAGGTACAGCCTCACTGCAGGCCCAAACGCAGTGGGGCCAGCTGACCATGGATTAAAGCCTCCAAAACTATGAACCAAAAGAAACCCTCTCTATGTATAAATCATTCAGGTGTCTTCTTTCTATAATGGGAAACTTACTAACATATTCTCTGAGCCCCCAAAATAACCAAGGAGCAGGGTGGAAGTTAATAGATGCAACATTGCTAAGAAGAAATGTCAGAGGTAAGAGGAGATTTCACCTAAAAAGACTTGACAAGAATCTTGTTGAAGGCAGACTAGGGTAATCTTTCTAAATCTTTCTAAACTGACTTAGAATTTTTGTTAAAACTGAATGATGCAGGCCCAACAGGGTTGAGCTTAGTTGAGAAGAAAAGCTAAGGAAAAGAATGAATCTCTGTTACTTCTCACAGAGAAGATGCCTCACAATCTTACAAACATTAGGAAATTATTTCATCATTCCTGGTTACCTACATATAATTACTCTAGATGTTCTTTAGCCTAGTTTTAACATCTTACTGGTACTGTTATTATATGCAGGTGAGTTGGACAGAAATTAATACACAATCAAAGAGGGACTGGGCTCTCAAGGAAGTCCGCAGAAAAAATAAAGATATCAGAATTGTGGCTGGAGGTGCATCTGGAGACCAGGCCTCAAGATAAAAATGAAACGACTACAAAGATAAAGACTTACATGCCTCCCTAAGGGATAAGCAGTAACTTGGAATTATGCTATAATTAGCACCATCCTCCAGGAAGTCCAAGTCAGTTATCCTGTCCCAAAAATGCCTTTGTTCTTTCCATGTACCCTTGCTTTGGAACCCACTTCCCTATTGGATCAACATTAGCTAAGCAGCTATACTTGTAATCCTACAGGTTGATAATAGTTTGACCCATGTTGTACCCACATAGTGACTTTGCCGGATAAACTACCCTGACAAAGGACCTTAATGGCAATTTCTGGGACACCTCCTGCCTCTCAGGAGCTGTCTCTCAATGAGCCTCTCTTACTTGTACCCTCCTTTGTCCTTTGGAATTCATTCTTCCATTTCAAGAGACACAAACTCAGCACATCTGACATCTAGCAGGTTGGAAGTTACATTTCTCCTGTATCGCTGTCATTAATTAGTGAATTGAATAAAGTCTTTGACACACTTTCATTTTATATTTCTGGAAGGGTTGTGCTTTCATTTTTGGACATTGCTCTTTAGCACAGATAAAGGCTTAGGGTATGATTCCTATGTGCCCTTTCTCCCTATTGTATACTAAAGAAATGTATGTATTGCATAATAATTGATGGATTAACTTCCCATTATTATAGATAGCTAAGTTATTTAGAAACATTAGAACAGTCAGACAGGGCTGGGCCTTCAGCAGTCAGGGCAGAACACAGGTGTGGGTGGAGGTGCACTTGTTGAAGCTCAGGCCTCAGGACAAAGAGGAATGACTACCCCATATATTTCCCCTAGGGATGTACAGCAGTGATTAATATCTAAATAGTCATCAATCACCTCAGGTAGAGGGCCAAAACCTCCTTAACCTACCCCTTGCAGGAAAGTCCTTGTCCTTACCATGTAGGCTAACTACATGACTTGCTTCTCCATTTGATCCCCATTTAATCAGTATTACATAAGTTACTACATTTGTTGTAATCTTATTGGTTGACCTTACTTTTGTCCCACCTCATACCCACCTTCCCATTGGACAAATATTACCTAAGCAACTTTACTCGTAATCTTATTAGTTGACTATACTTTTGCCCCTCCTTAAACCCATCTCACCTCGTGGCTTTGCTCAATAAAACACCCTTGAGAAGTGGGGTTGGCGGACAACCCACTTTCTGTGCCTCTTTCTGTCCCTCTTAGACAGAAGCTTTCTTTCTATCAATAAATTCTTCCTGCTCTTCACCTCCGTTGTTCCTAGAATTCATTTCTTGATTTTAGAGAACACTATCGTGGCATTTTGGACATCTAGGAGGTTGGGAGTTATATTTCCCTTATATTATGTGGAGGTCCAAACATCATCCCCTAGATCACTATCATTTTTCAAGACTGCTTAATTTCTGATAAATATTTTGGTTTCCTAACTAGATACAGAATTTCCTAACCAATTTTCAATAAGAAATTTGTGGGTGGTAACTATGGACCATAAAGTGGCACGATTATCCATGGAAAGATGCACAATAAATTTAAAACAATATCCTCTTCTCAAGGCAAATTTCCAGGAAGGAAGACTAACCACAAAAAGAGTAAAGTCAATCTGGAAGAAGGAAATTTCCTTGTGGAAGAAGGAAAGGCAGGACACAAAGAAAATTTTTCCAAAAATTTGACATACAAATCTGCAAAAGTTGAGGGATTTCATCCTTATCAAGAGATGAGGGTAGAAAATAAGGAAAGTAAAAGAGTACAAGTTGATGATAATGGTGATTGTGTTTGAGAATCTGGATGATTTCTTCTCCATTAAAATTTTTGTTGGAATTTTGCTTAGGTAATGGAGTGCACGGCTGTGTATTTGCTCTTTTGGCTTTGATAACAATAATTTCAATCTTTTCTTCACCATGTTTTTCTTCAGAGACTGGCAGAATGTGAGATAATTGGAAGTCATACAGGGTGAGGCCCTTTAGGTTGCCTAGAAGCAAGTTTACAAAGTGGGAGCCAATGTCACTGTTTCCCTTTAATTATGCTCATTCTTTTTTGTTTTTCCTTTTGGAATCTGTTTTGGATTGTAGAACCTTGAATTGGCAACTCATCATTAGCAATTCAAATTCTAAACTGAGCTTTTTAATGCTAAATACTTGTGGATATCATTTGAGAAGATTGTCAAGTAAAACAAAGTAGATTTTTCATGTATACAGCAAAGTGACTCTGCAGATTTTTCTCAGTTAAGATCCAAGCCATGATATTCATCTCGTGCTTATGCATACAATCCATAACTAGCAAAGTATTTTGTAAATTCAGCATTTAGTTATCTCTCACCCATTAAGAGGAAGAAAAGCAAACATTCCTCCCCTCCCCAACACTTTTATTCATGCCTGAAGCTAAGCAAGGAGAAAGGGAAAAGGTTTTTAGAATTACAAATAGAACCTTTAAATTGTAGAAACTTGCTAATTTCATTTATGAAAGCACTGCCTAACTTCTGCTTTCTCTCTGTTGTTATTCAAATCTCTGTCCTTAACCAAAGAGAAAGAGAAGAATTCTACTAGAAATTTAGTGAGTTTTCTTTTAGAGATCTGACAAAAATGCTGCATATTTGAATATGCAAATTTAATAGAGCAGATTGCCAAGAAATGAAAAATGGTTGTTTGTTTAGCCCTAGAAAGTTAGCCCAGCTTAATATGGCTGACAAAGAGTTAAGGAGCGCCCGCTGCAAAACTCAAACAGGGAAGGAAGTGTGTGCAATTCACTTACCGAACAAGAAGAGATTCTGAAAAGCGAGTTAAGAGACACAGACTCTCCTGAAACTAGCTGCAGTGTTCTTTTGAAAAGGTCTCATTTACTTCTGTGTAAAATAGACATTTTCTTAAGTAATCTTCGAAATTATTTTCACCTTGAAAATTCAAGGACGCCTTTGTGGCATGTCTGCTAAGTTCACATCTATAGAGAAAGTGTCTCATGTTGTGACCCAGCATATATGGGTCACACTGATTTGCAGTTTACATATAGATGTGGAAAACATTCACCCTTGTCCCCTATTGTCATCATTTATATATTTCAATGTTGTGTCATTTACTACTTTTAAGCTTCCAATGAGTTTAACTCAAAAAAATTTTAAAAGAAGGAGTTTTGACACACATACCCCTGCATGGGTATCTATCTGGCCACTGACTAATGAAAGTTTTTCCTGTTTTTTTTTTTTCTCTTTTTTTGATAAGGCTCAGCTACCTTGTATTTTGAGTTTGAGGAATTGAAAATTAGTTGCTCTTTTGGATTTACAGTAATCATTTGGGCAGATTGTCAATATCAATTTCCAGCCTACATGACTCTTCATAGAGCTCTAGGAATTAGGTCAAAACTGTCCTTGGATAGAAATTTGGGGAAAATAAGCCAAGATGAAAAAAAAAAAAAATCCAGCTGGAGGTAGAGTGGAAGAATGGAAGAATAAAAATAACAATTTAGCTGGTGTCCAGATTAAAGATTTAAAATATATTTATATATTCATAATATCACTGATTTTTACCCTGCAGTGTAGTTCCAGACCTGTTTAACAAAATGACAGGTCCTTTGGTCATACTCCACTTCTTCATTCCATCATTGTGATACAAGGGAATGAAACTCCCAACCTGCTAGAGTTTGTGTTCTCTGAAATTGAGGAATGAATTCTAGGAACAATGGAGGTTGGAGGTTAAGAGTAGGAAGAATTTATTGAAAGAAAGAAAGCTTCTGTCTGAGAGGGACAGAAGGGGGCCTGGAAAGTGGGTCACCCACCAACCCCGCTTCTTAAGGGTGTTTTATTGAGCAAAGCCATGAGGTGAGGGGGGATGAATGTAGGGCAGAACTATAATCAATCAATAAGATTAAAAGAATAGTGAATAAGCCAATACTCATTGAGGTCTGGAAGCTTTTGTACCCTAGTGATAGGAAACAGATGAGAGGAGGATGTGGTGACTTACAGGAAAGTAAATGATTTTTGGAAAAGATGAATGGGCTCTGAGAAGATAAAGTTTGTCTGGGTGTGGTATTGACCCCCAGTCTCCTCTGAAATACCAGTTCAATCTTCTCAGTTGATGGGAAGGGGATTCTTAGTAATCGAGTTCCTTTTAGAGAGTCTGTCTAAATTTAGTCAAATGAGGAAAATTCAGAGTAAACTCCTCCTGCATTTGTTATTCCCCCAGTGTCCTCATTTTAGGTGGTGTTTTCTGAACTTTTTAATCCACACTCATGAACACAATCAAAAAAAGGCCACACTCCTGCTCACAGGTTCACAAGCCTATAGTTGGAGCACTTGGAAGCCGAATAAGGAGGATCACAAGTGCAAGGCTAGCGTGGAGAATATAAGCAAAATCCTTTCTCAAAAACACCAAAACAACAACAACAACAACAACAACGACAACACTTTTTTTATTCCAATGTTACATGTAGAACTATAACACAGAAAGACTTAATTACCCAAGGTCACATGGCTTCTAAATTATACCTGTGGTTTGACTCCAGACACTACCGCAGAGCTGAGCCCTTAGACTTTGTTTTGCTTCCTGTCAGAGTATTAGAGGCTGGAGATTTTATATGCAGAATACAAATGTCTCTTATAAGACAAGCAATATGTACAAAGGATAAATGTTTAGTAAGTTGGTAAACTTATCCAAATCACACATTTTCTTTGAGTGAGAATTTGCTGTAACAAACAGGTATAGTGTGAATGACAAGTAAAAAAAAAAAATGATTACTAACATTTCTCATAGGTAAGTGTGAATTTTTTTGTGGTTAAAGTAGAAATGTTGAGCAAAACAAAATAATTTATTTTCCATACAACTTTATCTTCTCCATTTATGATAAATTCTTATTTCTCCTTTTCAAATGCATATACAGGTTGAATAGGGCTTTTATCTTGAAATGAAAATGCTAGCTACATTGCTCTCTACAGCAATAGGGTGTGTTTAATGTAATGACTGGTAACTGTATAACGCTTTGCAAGAACATAAAAGATTCTTTCAAGCAATCTGCAGACTAGTTAACTTCCAATGCTACGAAGAGGAGGTATGAAGGGGAAATTAGAGTCAGCTGTGTCACGGTGAGAAGGAACATTGTCCTGTACATCAAGGGATGTGAGGGTTAAAGAATGGAAATGGATTAGGAGAAGAATTTGTGTTCAGTTGGTTGAGTTCAGTTCTTCCAAAAAGCCTGGCAGATTTGACTAGAAGGGGACACACTTGGGATAACATTTCGCCTTCTCTCATTTGGTGAATCTCTGAGCAAACTGGTGCTTGTCACCTTCCTCCTTCCACTGCTCTACCACCCTTGGGATAGATTCCACTGTACCTCAGTGAAACCAACTGGAGCAGAATAAATATGTATATTTATCTGTGGAAAGGAAAGAAAAGCTAATCTCTTCATTCCGTGTTTTCACCTGACATATGGGTAGTCCTTTACCTGGTTGGAAATTGTAGAAAGATGATATTTACCATTCCAAAATATGAATGTAAGGGACCAGACTATGCCACCCCTAATATGCCTCTCTTTCTTAAACATTATTTTGGGCTGACATTTTTAAGAGCCATCTGAAAGAAGAGAAGCTTTGAATATAGCGTAAGTTATGTTTTTGTAAGGAAAAATTACATTTATAAAGTAAATCTCCATTTTAAGAGTATCTCCTATGTACAAGAGAAGATGACTATAAATCACAAGAAACTCATAAGTGGAGAAAGCAACAACTTAAATATGCATAACAAAGTTTACTGATGTTTAGTATACTTTCCTAGTCCTCTTCTCTTAACTAACCTCCTCCACATCCTTCTTTCTTAAATTTGAAAATGGTATTTAAACTTGAATTCTAAGCCACCTCTTTGAGTTACTTATCCCATATATGAGATAATACATGTTTTAAAAAGTCTGTTTGCTCATATCTTACTAATCTCTCTTTTGTTACAAAAGTCCCACCTGAAAATTTAGAAGGGAAAAGGAAAATATTTTTCCTTTTCTACAAATCTATACCCAAACACAACAACAAAAAAGTATTAATCAGCTGTTACAGAAATGAATTTCTAAACTGAAATGCTAACCAAATATGGAAGCTAGATTTCTCTTATAAAAATCTATGAATATTTAACAGAAGCCCTCACTTCTTATGTATTCATGTATATTTCCATATATAATTTAGCCAGCCAGGTTCTGGGACACTGAAAAGAAAAAGAACTAATTAGTATTCATCTAAATTGGAGAAAAATGTAAAGGAAACTTTAAATAATTCCAGGATGGTGTTGCCTTTGAGGAGCAAATGAAATAGACTTTTTAAAATAGTAAAAATAAGTTATAAATATGGTACTCCAAAATACTTCCTTGTGTTTTAATTTAGAGAGCACTGCAAGAAGGCAAAGTGTATTTACCTGCCATAAAAGTGTTGCGTTTTATACTTGTTTGCTTTCCTCATTTTGGGCAGTTTTTTGGTAACCTTACGAACTCTTATAAATTTAATGTTTACTATAAAAACATTGGGAAAATTTCATGATACAGGAAAGTAACTCTGAAACTGTTAGATGTGCCAAGTTTGCATCTCATGTCGCTAAAGAAGAGACTCAAGGACAAAGGAGGTGAAGAGTAGGCTATTTTATTGAAATAAATCTCCTGAGGGGCAGGAGGGGTCCCGAAAGTGGGTTGTCACTGAAATTCTTCTTCTAGGAGTTTTTTTATACAGTAAAATCACAGCACAGGTTACCTTGGGTCAAACTATAATCAACCTACAGTATTGTAGACAGCTAAGCTAGGTAAGAATATCATAGGCAGTCAGACAGGGCCAGGCCCTTGGGGATGATACAGAGGATGAAAATATTACAACTGTGGCCCAAGGCACATCTGTTGGAGGCCAGGGCTCAAGATAAAGACAAAACGACCAGGCCTACATGCCTCCTTGAGAGATAAACAATAAATTAGCATCAGTCACCCTAGTGGGTGACTAAGACCCCCTGACTCATCTCTTCCTAAAAGGTCCTTGTTCTTCCCATGTACACTTGCTACATGACCTGATTCCCCATTGAATCAGTATTACCCAAGGAGCTAAATTTGTAATCTTATTAGTTGTTCATAGTTTTGTCCCACATTGTACCCACCTCATAGTTTTGTACCCACCTCATGATTTTGCTCTATAAAACTTCCTCTGTAAAGTGGGGTCTGTGGCAACCCATTTTTCAGGTCACCTCCTGTCTCTCAGGGGCTGTCTCTCTCTCTCTCAATAATATTTCCTACTCTTAACCTCCACCGTTCCTTAGAATTCATTCTTCGGTTTTAGGGAACACAAACTCGGCATATCTGACATCTAACATGTTGGGAATTATATTTATTTCCCCTATATCAGTAGGATTACAAGTACAGTCACTTAGCTAATACTTATCTAATAGGAAAACAAGGTAGGTAGCAAGGGTACATAGCACAGAGAATACAGGCATTTCTGAAGAGGCAGGAGTAAGGGTCCGGGTGTTCTGGTCATCTACGTATTTGCTAACATTGTGTCTATGTAAGTGCTATGTTGTTCAGGCTTACTGGACCAGATGGTGCTAGTGACAGCACAGCAGGAAATTCTCTGATCTTCCTTTGTCCAGAGGAGTTCTGCTCCAATACCCAGGAGGAAAGAACACTAAACACAAAGTTCAAGAAGAATCTGGACAGGTTTTGTGATTCATTTTCTGCGCTTGGGCATATCATGATGGATGGGCACAACAAGAAAGCAGCTGTGTGCAAAAAATCAGATGTGTCTTAGAGCCCCAGAGGGGGTGCCAGGCTCAGTTTGCAACAACCCACTTTAGTTTCCTAATAGGGTGAACCACCAGAGATAAGCATTAATCCATTTAAGAGTATATGACCCAAATACCTCTTACAGGCCTTCCCACCTCTCAACAACATCATGACACCGGAGATGTGAGCTTCAGCATGAGTTTTGATAGAGACAAACCATAGTCAAACCATAGCACTGGGTTTTCTTACATCTACTAACCCTTATTTCTGCACTGTTGCACACTCTTCATCAAAGCTACATATAAACATAGATAGTTTCCTCTGTATCTGTAGGTCTTCATTCTGTTTTCAAGTAAGACTCTGGTTAAATAAACTTGTTATGCTTTTGTCTTTTTAGATTATCTCTTGTTATAGAGATGTTGGCCATTGTCCTCATGAGGCTTAACACAGGTACCAAACCCTTACAACTCTTACAGCAACATTCTTTTCTCAATTTTCCTCTACCATCTTTTCAGAAATTTTAAAATGGTAACTAACTAACAAAATAAATAAATAGGTTGGGATATACTCTCAGCTAGCCAGAAAATTTAAACTCAACCAACTTAAAAGAAATTATTGATGGGGCTGGTGAGATAGCTCAGTTGCATAAGCACCTGCCTGGCAAGTGCGAGGTCCTGAGTTTGACTCCCAGTACCCACATACGAGAAAAGGGCCGGTGATATCACTCAGCAGCACAGGCGCCTGCTGGTGCACGAGGTCCTGAGTTCGATCCCCAGTACCCACAAAAAAAAAAAAAAAAGAAAAGAAATTATTGGAAATTATTGGCAATCTGGCATAAGTGATAAAGGAAACATATTTCTTGCACTATACATCTGACCAGCATACTCTATGCTCCACGCTGTAATAATCACTCTCCAGTTCAGGAGAGAACAAAAATATTTTTGTCAGACAATGCTTAAACATCAGTGTTAAGCCACTTTTAGTTTCAAACCACTGAACAGAGAGAATTCATAATTTGGAAGCAAGACAGGTGTTTGAGGACAATAACATGCAAAATCATGTTGTTAGCACTGGTAGATTATTTTCCTCACATCTTTTCTCCAGCAAGACAATAGGTTGACTGTCTATAATATGAAGAACAAGTCATGGTGGAAAGTCTCAAATTCTGCAATGTTCATCAATAAGGGAACAAACGTTAATAAACATTATACTAGAGTAGAATTAAAGAAAAGCGGCCACCTGGGGCAATGACTCAGAGCTCAGGGAAACCCAGGCCAGTGGGGACTGATGGCTGCAGGAGTGGGTCCAGTTTTTTCCATAGCCAATTTCCTAGAAAGTGGCCAACAAAATGACTTTCTTAGTTCACTAAAGCCACACCCAATGACCAATATTTAGCTAAAATGTATTGTGAATGAATGTAAAAAGTTATTAAACCTATATTTCATAGCAGTTTTTTCATCTCTTCATAATCTTACTTAGGTTGCATAAGGTCACATTGTGGTATCTCAGTAGCACCTTGTCTTAAGTAATGGATGTGAATTTGTAGAACTTTAATCCTCACAGGACTTAATTTTAAAAGTAGCCACTAACTGTGTTTGCCAGTAATAAGATAGGAGTGTTTAAGAACCCAATTTAAAAAATTTAAAAGCCAATTTTACTGTAGGATATTATTATCATTACCTAGGCATTCTTCAATGTGAAATTAGCTTTCCAATGAAAAGTTTGTGCTACAGAAATTTCTTAATGCTGCAAATATTTAATTAGGAATTTTTTTTTTTGTAAGGAATGAAATCCTTGTAAATCAACCCAAGTTTTAAGTAAAGTATTTTTAAAGGGCAGAGGAGAAACTTATGCACAGACAAAAACAGGAAATGAAATATAGGTAGGCCAAACAAGCAACCAAACTAGAAAAAATAAAGTGTAAGAGCATTTAAGCAGGAAAAATAACTTTCACTTAGTTCTTAATTCTTAGTTTCACTTAGTTCTTTGCTGACCACTTACTCCCCGCTCCCTCAAATCATGCAAAGATTTTGCTTAAGCAACCAATTTTGTTGCTATTATTTTATTAAAATAATATATGTCATGTACGCAAGAGAAAACTATCTGTGAAACGAACAAGAACCATATGTCAATATTAGAGACCAAAATGCTAACGGCAGGAAAGAAGGCCTCATGAGCACTGAGATGACAAGACTATTGTCTGACTATTAATGTCCCATGGCAAAACTAGACCCAAAGGAGATGATTAAAGTAGTGGGTAGGCCAGTCTAAGAAAGACAAATATATTTGGAAATTCTGCCATCCACCTCTACCTGCCTTCCTGTGATTCAGATGCTGTATGTGGATAGAGTTGTCTCCATCTTTTTCCAGCCTAAGGAGTTGTGCTCATGACTCTACTCTTTTTTCCTTTCTTTCTTGCTCTCCTTTCTCTTTTCAGGCTGAAGAGGAAGGATTCAAAATGCAAAAAGAATAAACATTATGTGAGTATAACTTCATTTCTACAGTCTTTGTTTAAGCTTTTAGATTAAGCTTTTTGGTATACTAAACAATGATATAAATATGTATTTGATATGATAATTATCCAAGATATCAAGAACCCAGTCTCTCATGGGGCTGTTTGGAATTTCATTGCAAGGCTGAGCTATTCTCTACTTGCCTTTGAAGTTTATGATTTCTCTGTCTCTCTATAATTTCTTCTGTTTTTTGTACAAATTGGTAGCATTTTCAATACCTGAAATTCTACCATTGTAAGGACTTTCTGAATCTATAACATCATGTGATAACACTCTTTTAGTTCCCTTTTTTTTTGGTAGAATCTGAACAGAACTTTTTTGATATCTATGATCAATCAGGAATTATCTAAATGTGTCTTTCGGTGATATATGGGTATGGTGACAACTAAGTAGTTTTGCCCCATTGGCTAGAATTATGAGTGAAGGCAAATTCTCTGAGAAATATTTACCCAGATAAGTAACTCTATTATCTACCACACAGGTCATCTATTCCAAATTGCTACATCCCTCCTACATATTTACTGGGTATTTATTTAGCATTTAGCTTGTATCCAGAAACTTCCACGATGGAAATTTCATTATTGTTGAAGTAGTGTATTTCTCTGATGCCTTTCTATTCTAAATAGTCTCATCATCAGTCTTTAGACAAAAGTAAAAATACAAGTGAATATTCAAAAGAAAAATGAGAAAAAATGTATAATTCAGTATAGTCACAAGTACAAAGACTCGAAGTGTGATGCAAAGAGTCTTGATACATTTGATGGCAGAGGACCTGAAAGCAGATCCTCACAGACATGTGAAAATATACCCTTGAGTTATTTAATCTATTTCACAGACACAGAATAGTTAAATATCTTGTTCAAGATCATATGAATTGTAAAAATTTGATAGTCAGACAGCATAGTGTCTCCAAATACATCCAGGCTCCTTCACTTCTTCCAAGAGGACTTTCATAATCTATACTACTCTTATTGAAACTTTTCTCTCCAATCCTATCTTTCTTTTTGCTTTCCCCACTTGTACTCTATAATACAGCTGCAGTATATTTCTTTAACATCTGCAGTAGGCTGTGTTCTCTCTTAATGTTGAACAACACCACATGATATTGCCTCTGTGCCTTATTCTTCCTCCAAATCTTCACTTGGATAACATTTACTCATCCTCGGGTCTGCATATCATTTCCCTGGCTATGTCATTTTGAGTTCATGAAACCAAGTTAGGTGTTTCTCTTATATTCTCTTTCATTCCTTCTCACAGGTTCCTCACTGAACCATTAACCCGTCTTTATTTTTTTATGTTAGCATCCTAATAGCTTAATTTTATTGGACATCACCATTCAATTCTCTCCATTTATTTTAAACAGTATCTCCTTTGTATACAAAGAACATAGGCTTAAGCATACAGTAGGTACTCAAAATTACTGGTTTTATTAACAAATCAATAAGTGAAACAATATGTTAAAGGAAATAGAAGATATGTTCCCTTCCCGAAGGACCTCAGTTCATTTTGCATGTGAGTGTGTGTGTGTGTGTGTGTGTGTGTGTGTGTACTGGACAGCACTTTGACCTTTAAAAAAAGGCATCTGAGAAATTTGTCCACATTATAAGATAAACGTGACAGTCAATAAAATAATAAATGACATTAGGTATATTATACCAATAAGTAGTTTAGATAGTTGGGAAGTATATACAATTGTGTGAAGCAAAAATTGTACTCCATTGGTCCAAGATTCCTTAACATTCAGCCTTACTTCTATTTGTGAAATTAGAGCATATTTGTACCAGTCTTCCTTACAGTAGTATTTCTAGAGCAGTGGACCAATCCCTTATAAAATAGGTCTCACTTTCACCATGATTGTCTCCACTATGGCCCCGACTTATCGGCCCCCTCCAGCTGACGTGGAAGAGCGACTGAGCATTTTCCCCACATTTTTCCCTGCCTCACTGTCCACTCCTCAAAGCTTAGTCATACAGGAAGTACCTGTCTTTACCTATCTGCCAAACATATGAAAGAATTCATGGACTATTTTAATTTCTGATTTCTAATCATTCTAACCCAGGGAGGCAGGGAACAAATGTAAGAGTTTCCCTTTAGGCATCTTTCCCAAAGGAATAAACTGTCAGCTTTTTTTCAAATTAAACATGACTTGATGTTTAAAGTGCTTCAATATATCCAATTCCTGGAAATCATGGGAGCCTCTACTTGGTCATTCTTAGAAAGTGTTCAGGTGCAATAGTAAGAACAACAGATGATAAAATTACATTTTGGCTAGTATTTTTGATGCTCGGCATTACATTATCACCCTTTTTTCCCTGAATAATATGCAGACAAAAATTAACCTTCATAAAGCAAACAGTATTAAATGGACCAAGCAGTCTACCTCTTGGAAAATAAATTTGCATATTTGGAAAAAGTGTAAATATGGATAATAAATAAGTGTGTCTTAATAACTGACAATTCAACAATTGCGTCAGTACTCCTGGATAGCAAATGCTAGAGCTCAAAAGCTTTCTGTCTCTTAATATCTTCTCTGAGCCTCAGAGCAGAGAGAAGGCGCGCAGGGTACGCAGGATAATTCAGCGATCATCCGTACCCCTCTGATGAACCAGCTGCTATTGCTTCTTCTCAAGGGTTCCCTGATTTTGAGGTAATCGCAGCAGTGCACTCACCAGTTCTCTGACACAGGTGCCCAGATGCTGGAACCTGATCTGACCTCCACCGTGACCAGGGACATGAGTTTTCTATTTTACTATCATTCTCACTTTCTTACATCAATATAATCCTTTTTTTTTTTTTGTCCCCTTATTAATCTCCTCACATCATTTGCTTTTCCTGGTCCACACGCAGCAGAACTGAGATACTCTTAACATCTGCAGCGTGTAGGAGAATCAGTGCTGTCCATTATTATCCACCGAAGAGCCACCAGCACCTACTATTTGGAAATGTGGTTCTCATTTATTTCCCTCTGGTAAGAAAACTCCTTACCTTTGTAAGTCATTGCTTTGTCACCAGGTTTACCTTTACTGAGTCACTTGTCAGTCAACCTCTTGAGTTGTCTTTTCTTTCTCAGAGTATTGGGGTGACTGGTATCTGGGTCATAAAGAGTTCAAATATGAATACATCCTCAAAATTACACTGGGAACGACTGTCCTTCCCGCCAGAAGACCCGTTGTTCAATCTGTCCCCTCAGACTTTCATCACTCCTACAACTTCAGGGTTTTTCCTCCTTTTCTTCCTTTCCTTTTCAAGGAAGACTGAGCTTCCAGGATATCATCCTAGCCTGTTCACAGCATGTCTTTGCGAAGTTAAAGCTGTAACACCTGGGGCCCATAAAAGTCAGTGGATATGAATTTTTCACGTGAAATTTTCAAAACACACTCATATATGCACAATAACTTTGATTTCACTCCTCTAAATGCCTAAGATATCACATCTATCGTGTCCTCATAATTAAGAAAACTATGTCAAGAGTCACTGAGGATAAAACTTAGATATATAGAGCGGAGTCATTCTTTCTTCTTTTTAAATTTTATTTTATTATTATTATTTTTTTTGTGGGTACCGGGGTCGACCTCAGGACCTCGCGCGCCAGCAGGTGCCCGTGCCGCTGAGCGATATCACCGGCCCCTTTTTCATATGTGGGTACCGGGAGTCGAACTCGGGCCCTCGCGCTTGCCAGGCAGGCGCTTGCGCTGCTGAGCCATCTCACGGGCCCAAAGTCATTCTTTCTTAAATCCCTTTATTCTTCTCTCCCTTTAAGTACTTCCATTCTAAGCCTTCTGATACTCGCAGACATGAGACTCCCCTGTCAACACCTGTCTCCCTACCTTCCCTTGCTGTCTGCTGCTGGACAATCAACTGGATTTGTACTGACCACTGAGGGAGTGGTGAGGGTCACGGGGAGAGAGGCCCTTTTCGTTCTGCAGAAAACCACAGAGTTGGTACAAACTTCTGTGCTCAGGGAGGGAGCCATTCCTCAGATTAGCTGCTCACTGCTTCTGAATTTCCTTTTCTTTTTGCTTTTTCTTTTCTTTCTTTTCCTTTTATTCACTGCATTCAAAGATTAAATACTGGCACCCTTAGTGGCTTTCTGCAAATGGCTTGAAAATAACAGGATAATAACATTCTGAAGCTGCCACAAGCATATCCCACCTCTGATGGCACATGACCCATTACACAACTACAATTTTCATTGACAATAATAAATAATAAATCCTCAAGTAAAAGTGAGTGTTACTTTTTTTTTAAACAAGCCCATAAGAGCAATGAAGATAGTATGCTTGGGAAATTTGGTGGAAAATAAAGGTTTAGAATTTATATTTTAGGAGTTGGGCTTAATACTGAGGAAAGAAAGGGCTTCTATTCTCATAAACAGCACAGTTCATGACCAACTTGTTAAAGTACATTTTTACTATATTCAAGGTTTAGCTTAACTCAGCCAGATCTAAATCCCTTAATATGTGATATTCCAAGCCAAGTTTTAATGTTTGTCTCCCTCTTATTAGAGGTGTTAATGAAATCTAATTAAAATTTTAATTATTTAGTGTAGGAATTAGTTAATTTCATTTGATATTGACTTTTAGTGTTTCCATATTCCCTCCAACTTCACTGAAATGATCAAAAATTATTAATTTGGGGAATACTGAACTTGTGTTATAGAGCACATAGAAACTAGAACTGTGAAGTCTGTGATAATCTATCTGGGACACGCTGTTCTCATATAATGTTATTCAGTTTTCTCATTTCAGAATAGTATCACTTATAACAGTAAGCAGTATCTATCCCCGAGATAAAAAGAACGTCACCAGTGGGAAGAGCCCCTTGCCAAGGATCTGGGACCTGAGCCTTGGACCCATCTCAACACCAGAGCAGGTAGTAGCCCTCAGCAACTCACTTAGCCATTCATATTTCAGTTTCTTGTAATGTAAAGGGCTTCGTATACCGATCTCTAAAGAATTCTTCAATCGCTGCAATTATGTGATTATCTAATTTTTAAATATTTGTCAAAGACATTTCATCTTAATTTTCTTGTGTGGCAAAAGAGCACATTGTCTCCAAAAACTTGGTGAAGACGGCCTTTTGGTTCCAATTTTATAAGTAGTAAAACTGCGACACAATGAACAATGTTGGCTCATCAAAGTCATGTAGTATAACAACCGCTTTTAAGATCAAGATCACTGAACTTTTTTGTCATTAAGGAACAAGTATCCAAAAGACTGATCTAGACAATGAGATATTTTTGGCAGATAACAGTTCCAATTGTTGTTTTTGTTTGTGTTTCATTGGAAAAACCAATATCATAATATTTCTTTAGATATTTTATCATGTTAATGTTAGATTCAAATGACTTGATAATGCTGGAAAGCATTTTAAAAGGTATAAAATGTATTTTAAATATATTAACTGGACTAAATACTGATGTTGAGAGAAAATCATTTTTAGCTAAGCTGTTTGTTTGACATCATGATAAATGGATGGTTGGAAATTATTTTCTGCTTTGATATATGCAAGAAGGTAAAATACATATGTTGCATATTTGTAAGTTTCAAGCGATGTTTCACTTTGTTTTGTTTTGTTTTTTGATAAAGTCAAAACTCACCTTTATTAACTCATTCAGCGCATATTTACTGAATTCCCACTGTCTGCCAGGGATTGCTTATAGGACTGAGAAAATAGAAGTAAATAAATAAAGCAAAATCTGGTCTGCAAAAATATAATTTAGTAAGGACATCAAGGAGGAATAAATAGTAACCAAATGAAAGTTTAAGTATTTGATTAAAAAACAGTGGGTAGTTAGGATATAATAAGTTGAGATTTAATTACAGAAGAGGTTAGTAGTTGAATTTGGGGAATAAAGGCAATGAAAGCCAAGGAAACTAGCATTGCCTACAAATTACAAAAAAAAAAATTCCTGTGTTTTAGGATGAGTTAGGTAGGATGTAAACTATTGGAGTTAGTTGCAAGGTAATCATTGTTAATATTGACAAATGTAGCTCAGTGAAGTTATTAGGGAACAAAGGTGGTTTAAAGAGATTTGATGGGTGAATGTAAGATGGGGAAATAGAGACTGTGAATATAGACCTTTTATTTAAAAAAAAAAATAGTATGGACTGCATTGTGCTAAATATACACGAATTAATAACCAGCTGGCTGTGGATGAAGTATGGTAATACGTTAAAATTAACCTACCAGAATGATTATAGAAACAGAGAAGAAAGTTTGTATTTAATCTTCTTTCATTTAACAGCTACACCAATATGAAATTTAATTCACTCTGTTGATAAATCTATATGATTTAAAAATCTAACAAACAACTAAATTATAAAAGCAAATGCCACAGTAATAAAGGGTGCTATACACTAAAGTGCTATCAGAATATTTATGTAAGTAAAAGCTATAGGTAGTTACTTCAAACTTATTCTGAGTCTTCCAGCAGTGAGGCAAAGGGGGGAATTCCATGTTATGTATGGATTTTATTTTAGGTGGAAAAGGAAAGATTTTGTTTTCTTCAATTTTTCACTGCCCCCAGAGAACAACTTGAAAAGAATGAACTTAATATGGCGGCTGTGCAACATAACAAGTAGCACTCACTTAGAGGTCTCCCCAGAGGTTCACTGTACTCCACATAGTCTCCCTTGACCAAGGAATGCCAGAAGGTGTGGCTAAATTATGCATTTATGAAGGCAACTTTAGGAGTCTTTATAGGGAGCACATGGGATGGGAGAAGGAGGGTGAAGTGATTTTTCATATGCATCTTTATGTTGATGACCCAGCCAAATACAGGGCTGGAGTTTTAATGGAGAAATTGACAGAAAACAATGATTGTGCAATTTTTTGAGGGGTAAAATCTAAAAGTAGAAAGCGTATTAGATGGCAAATTTTTTTTTTTCTTTTTGAGACAAGGTTTCAGTATGTAGTTCAGGCTGGCCTTCAACTCATTTTGTATCCCAGGCTGGCCTCAAACTCACAGCGATCCTCTTGCCTCAGCCTCCTGAGTGCTGTGATGGCAGGTGTGCACCCCCGTGCCTGGCCTTAGATGACAAAATTAAGATCTGTGGAAATGCTGAATATAATAAAGCAAAATTTAACAGGGCTACTGTTAACGCTTAAAAGTTTGAACTAATATCTTGCTGCAAATGTCTAAGAATGAGCAGAGACTAGATAGTAAAGTTATATGTAACATATGTTACATGGGAGTTATATGGGATAAAAAAGCACTTTTAAAAATGGAATCCCATGTGCAAAAAATATTATGAAACATCTATAGAATCATAAATCAAAACACTTGTACATAGGGATTAACATCCATCTAACACTAAAAAAAATAATCGCACATTATACTGTACTTCTCAGGATTTGATTTGGAGTCTTCACAAAATTCTGAGCTCTAAATTTTAAGAGAAGTAATCTAAAAACTTGTTCAAGTGATGTTGAAGAAAGGAATTAAATTTATGACCTAGAAGATTTCACTAAAGGAACTGGATAAATTGCCTTGAAATAAGGAAGACTTTGGGCATGTTGTGGTGTAAAGATTAGCTGGTTTGTAAGAGTTAGAAATGTTCACGTATTCTTTTTGAATGCAAGTTTAATGGGTAAAAAAGAAAAAGAGATCTTAGCTCTGCATAAGTAAACCGTTCAAAGATGCATGGATAATGCCAGACTTATGATGACTCGGCTTGTGATTTTTTGATTTTGTGATGCTACAAAAATGATACTAATTCATTAAAAAACTGTGTTTCAGGTTTTGAATTTTGATTTCCCTGGGCTAGCAATATGTGCTATGATACTGTCCTATTACCTGGGACAGGGAGCCGCATCTCCCAGGCAGCCACGTGATCAGGAGGGCAAACTTCTCAACTCTGCAATACGTGTTGCTAAGCTACCATGTTCAATAGATCAGGTGTATTAAATGAATTTTTTTTTTTTTTTGAGACAGGGTCTCACTATGTAGTTCAGGCTGGCCTTGAACTCACTGTATAGTCCAGTCTGGCCTTGAACTCACTGTGATCTTCCTGCCACAGCCTCCCAAGTGCTGGGATTACAGGTTTGCACCACTACACCCAGTTAAAATACATTTTTGTTTTACAGTAATTTTAGTTTGTGGCAGGTTTATCCATATGTAACCCATCACAAATGGAAAAGTATTTGTGCAGTTAGATGTGCAGAATTTGGAGGAGGAAATTTTCTTCGTTCGGAGGCCAGCCGAGTACATGGTAGAAAATGTTCAAATGTCAAAAAGTAAATGGACTTGAAAACCATTAGGATATAAATTATTTCTTCATATTTATGATTTTTCTTCTTTTTAAGGAAAAAAAATAAGACAGTGAAATTTACAAAATCTCTTACTTGAATTTGAAGATATTTTATTTGAAAATTTACACACTTAAAACTTCCCAAGAAGGAGATGATTTAAATTTCTACCCCAATCTCTGTAATTTTATTTTAAAGGCAGGATATGTATGCACAGAAATGCCCCAGCAGTGTCAATGTTAATGTCTTTCTTTAAGCAAAATGACTCCAAATAGAATTTTGGTTTGCCCTGGATAATATATGCCAATGCGAGTAAAGAAAAATGACCATTGTAACATCCATTTTTGGACACTGCAAATCTTGCTACTCCTGCTTTGATCATGGGCTATCCTGTCCTTTCATCTTTCTCCCAGCAAGCCTTGGCTTTCTGTAGGGCAATGCTTGGGCAGTGCAACAGCTGATCTCAGCCCTCAGAGGGCTTGTGCAGAGCAGCTGGTTGGATTTTGCTTTAAACTTGTTTTCACAGAGCTGCTGTGTATAACTGTTTACCCCATCAAGTTTATCTCCCAAATATAATTTATTTTTATGGGGAATTCTTCATAATAAGGGATCACAAATGCCTTCTCAGGGAGAGTCAATTATAGAATAAAGAGGAACAGAAGGATTGAAGGAGAGTTGTAAAATGAGAAAGTGACACAAGAGAGGTGAATAGTCCAGGGAAAACAAGGATTCCTCAGGCCAAGGCAAAGGATGCTATCCGGAAAATTGGAAATGCTAATGGATGGAGGGGGGACAGTATGTCAAGATGCCAGGAACCCAGGCATCAGAAGGGAGAAAGCAATAAGAAGCACCTGTGAATCATCGTGAGCTTTATATTTTTACTAATTTACCTTAAGCCTGCATTGACAAACACCGAGTGGAGCATAGAGCCAAAATTCTAGACTATTGACATTATTTTCTTTAAAAGATGCCTTTTTCATACGCATTTGAGAAACACTCAAATGAACTGAGGATAACCTAGAATGATTATTAAATACATAAATGCTGGCTTTTTTCCTAATCCCACTCTAAGAGAGTTTCTAAAGGAGAGAATTTAGAGAACTGGAATTTTCACCATCACCCAGAGAATCCTATGCGTAATCCAAGTTGAGAAAAAATGACCAAGGAACACATTTGGTAGCAAGTAAAAGGAGAGCTAGTTGACAAGAGCTTATTCCTAGAAGCACTTACTTTTCTCACTCGAGTGAGTTCCACTGACATTGGTCTCATTATGTAGCAATGTCATTAGGGGACTAAGCTTGGGTTGCTTTTCCAGCCCACCATCTTAGATTATGGACTTTTGTCTCATACACTTCGACCCAAGTTATTGAAAAATGATCATCCAGCTCCAGATTCACAGTTCTCATTCAAGGTAGAAAAGAGAAAGTAAAGGACTCTATTCCCTTTAATCTGCAGTGTTAAAATTGTCCTTTTAAGTAAATTAAAATAGAGACAAAGCCTAAAGAATCCCTGAGCAGACAAAGCTAGTTATCACTCAAAAAATTCATCTTAACCTTCCTTGGTTTGCAAACATAAATGAATGTTTGGCATGGGTCATTTTTTTTCTTTTTACAAATGCTTATATTAAAGGAAAATGAAATTTAAGGCTAACCAATCAGAAGCATCTATTGCTATGTAACTAGAAATTTTTCTAAAAAAATAAAGTAAAGCAACTGTGTAACTGTAACCAAATATATCCTTTGCTTTACTTCTGTGTTCATCCTCTTTTGTTCCCTCAGAAGAGCCCCTGAACCACTTTTAGTTTGAAGCTGCAGATTCATTCACTATTTGGGCAAATAAACTCTAAATTTTTATTGTGCCTTAGTTTACCTTGTTATAGTCTCCAAAAACCACTCCAGCAGAGTTTCCTTCAAGTCCTGTGTCATAGAACACCTGTGTCATTGGGCAGCACTGTGTCATGGAACTCCTAATAAATGAAGAGGAGACCAGGAAAGCAAGTAACAAAATCTCCTTGGGAAAGAAAAGCAAAGCGGGAGGGAATAGCAATGAGTTTAGCAATTTGTGGTGCTTGCTACACAGATGTAAGTTTCTTTTAGGCTTTTATGGATGAAGTATTATAGTTCTGCTAGGTAATGTGATTTGTTCACAGCATGAAAAGTTGAAAATTATACTCTGTCCACTCTTACTTCGGTGAATTGCCCTCTAAACTACTTTAACACCACATCCATTCTACAAACATTTCCATAGTATCTTATAAGGTCTGAGTTTGTCAATACATCGTAGCTATTTCATAATAAAGATTGCTGAATTCTATGTCTTCTATCAAGTAAGATGTTCACAAATAAGACCTGTATATTTTTAACTTAGGATTTTGAATTTTTCAAATCTTTGGATGAGCTGGCACTGTAAAAATTGTACCCAGAGAAGGAAGAACCAACCAGCTTCCTCTCTGCTTCTGTGAAGGGAGAGGGGAGCCAGGGGTGGAGAAAGGGAATTAAAAAGAATTAAGATGTGTTATATATGTGTACCAACTCCCCACAATGAGTGTGATCAGTATGTAGTACAAACACGTACTAATAAAAATAAATTTAAAAAGAATAGGATACATTTTAAGTGAAAATCAAAACCTCGGAAACACTGAAAAGGAATAATGGACTATTGCTTTCCATTATTTCAAAGTTTCAGCACACGTGGATATCAATATAGAGGAGCAGAGGACTCCATAAATTGCTAATGTAATTAATATTAAGAATGTCAAGAAGCTAAGACAATTGGTAAGGTGGCAGAAAGGCAGAAATGAAAACATTTCACTAAATAAAAATTTTCTAGAGCTTTGCATTTCTCATTCTCCCCACTGAGAGTTCTGAAAACTGTTGATCTAGAGCATGTCAAAGGAGTATTAAAAGACGGTGAGATGAGATTTAGGAAGAAAGTGAGGATTATAAGAAACCACTTGAGTTTTCTGTGAAGATATTGCAGTACTGCCCCTTTATCCACTGTATGTAGACCAAGACCCCCCGTGGATGCCTGAAACCATGGTACTATCTAGTACCATGTATAAACAGATAGCTTGTTTCCTTCATAACTACATATTTATCATGCATTGTGGCCAGACCTTTTGCAATTTGAAGTGTAATGGGAAAACCAGCACAGATTTCATTTCCTTCTTCATAAACTCACAAAAAGAAGAGTCATTCTTCCTGTAGAGCTTAGCAAACCCAACATATTATTTATCTTTTTTATCTCCTCATTGAGAACTTTAACCTTTCCTCTTAAAGGAAGGACGTTATGGCTTCTCCTTGCCATGTCCAAATTGCCAGCACCAATAATCTTGTGCCTGGGGCCATCAATAAATCGAATTAGGATATTTTGAGCACACACACTCCAGCGCTACAATAACACTGCAACAGGTGGTCTGGTAAACCAGAGGATACGCTAGGTGGCCACCAAGCAACTAATGGCTGGGTAACTCACACAGCGCGCATGGGTTAAAGGGATGATTCACACCCTTGGCAGGATGTCTTGAGATGTCATCAGGTGTGCAATTTAAAACTTATAGATTATTGATTTTTGTCATTTTCTATTCGATAGTTTTGGACCTTAAACTAACCACAAATAACTGAAACTATACAAAGTGATTAAGAACTATTGTACATTCTTCAGCAAGGCGTTTGTGACAGTTTTATGACATATTTAGTGAAGAATAAGTTAAAGTAAGCCATGGAAGTGCATGGTGGAGCAAAGCAGATGCCTGGATGTTTTATTTTCTTTGTAAGATGACCAAGAATTCAATGCTCATAATCTGAGACTTGATTGAAAAAATGATGTCATATTTTCTGCCTGTGTATAATTTAAAGTAATAAAGGTAAGATTTTTAAATAAAGCTTAGTTTCATTAATGTAGAATTTATTCTAAATTGTTTGGTTAAACTACAGATTTAAAAACAATGTTTGTGGACATTTTCTTCAACTCCATCTGTATTTGAACTTTAGACAGGTTGGAGAACATGGGTAAATTATGGAGAGTGAGTTCGGCAGATGTGTCATGAAAGTCGACATGCATTTATGATATGTTATAACATTTCTTATTTTCTCATTCCTGAAATGTGTGATGATTGTTCAGAAGGAAGATATTTGAAAACATATGAAATATGGCACTGCTTTTGAGAATGTTTCTTTTGCAATATTTGTTCAGATAAGTACTAATGAATTAAATTATAAGCCTTTATTTTGACTGGAGTTTATCTTACAAATTAAAAAATAAAGGACAGAGAGCCTGAAAAGTACAGATGCATTTCTACAGCTAGATAAATTCTAATTCTAAATGATCTGTTTGATCTTTATTTTATTCCATGGTTGCCAGAGGTTTCTTTGATGTGCACTCTTTCTTTATTGCGTGTAGATGCGGATGTATGCATGGGTATGTGTAGAAGAACAACAGAGATTGAAGGGGATATGGAGAGTATTCAGCTTCTTAATCCAATATCAGCAGCTTATCTTTAAAACAATTGTATATTTTATTACATTAATGAGGTGAATAACATCAATTGCTGTGTGTTTTGCACAGAGAATAGTATCTTTAATATTTCTCACTCTTGTGAAAATTTGTGAAGGATTAGATGATCAAATGTGTTAAATTTAGCAGATTCAGAATTCTATTAATAAGGGACACATGTGTACTTTAAAAATACATGTATATTCTTGGTTATTTTTCTTGTTGCTGAGAAAAAATACCTGACACCCAATGTTATTAGCTCACAGTTTGCAGAGGTTTCAATTCATAGTTGGCTGTCTGCAAGCCAGGGTGGTATTGGCGAGAGAAACAGTTCATGGCAGGCAAAAGGCAGAAGGCAGCAAGGCAGCAAGCAGCAAAGTAGTTAAGCAGCAAGCAACAACAGCAACCCTCTTTCTGTCCCTTGCATTCTATCCAGACTACTGGCCTTTAGGGCTGTAGCACTCACACCCAGGGTGGGGCACACATAATCCTAGCACTGAGCCATGAATCAATCCCAGTATCACACCCTTAATGCCAGCATCACACATTCTAGGTCCGGCCACCTCTGAAAACCTCACCTATGACCACATGAGGTTTTGAGGGGACATCTAGACACAAGCCATTGGGAACTCACCTCTAAAGTCTAGTTTGGCTAACACCTTCACATACTGCATTTTCTTTTTTTCAATGAATATAAAATTAATGGGTTTAAGTCATGATTGCAGTTTTTTCTCATGCATGCTTTCTCTTTCATCCAGTCCCTTTATCTTTCTTTCCTTTTTTTCTTTTTCTCCCTCTCTGCCCCTATTTTCTTCTTCATTCTTCTTTTCAAAAAGTTTCTGAAAAGATAAGCTTTCCAAGACTCCAGAGAACTAGATGCAGAAATCTTGAATGAGAATATCTAGGCACCAACTGTTTCTTTTGTCTTTTACTGGAAAGTGATCTTGCTGGTATTATGTTTAACTCAAGATCAGTAAGACCCAGTAGTATAAATATATTCTGAAACAGAGGATATAGATTATTAATGTAAATTCTTCTTGAATGGTAACTGAAACTGGAATACATAAAGTCAGTGGCAAAGCAAGAATTCAATGTATTGATCTCAGCAGCTGGACTCCACCTGGGTGGAAAGTGACTTTGGAAGAATCTTTCTCTGTAGGAAGCCCAGAGCTGGTAGCAAACTGCACTAAGGTAGGTTGAACCTGCTTCATCTCAATCATATCACCTCACTTTTCCCATGTTCTTCATCCTTGGATTAATAAATTACATCTTTATTGCAGCCATAGACTCTTTCCTTATCTCTGCAACCCATCTGCAATATTGTGCAGTGTACTGAAAACACGTTTCATGAATGTACTTATATTTTTGCTTTGTTGTACCAACGTATACTACTGATAGACGTTCAGGCCTTTTTCATTTTCTCTGTTACGAATAATAAATATGAAAATTTATTGGGCATATATTTGTGGGTCTGCAGATAAGTTCCTAAAGCAGAATGGCTTACGTATTTACAACACATTTTCAATTTAAAAATAAAATATTGTTGTTTCAAATTTTGATGTACACCTTATGTTTGATTAGTTAGTACATCATATTTTAAAAAGACAGGTTCCAGAATCTTTTCAAAAATGTTTTCTTCTATTGCAGTAGGTGGTGTAGTTAACAATTTCACATTTAATAAAAATTACATAAGCAAGGTGAAATCGCCTACAATATTATTAAATATTCAACATTAATGTCCACCATTTATTAGCATTTTAAGTGCATATATGATACTTCTCTGAGCCCAATTAATCAGCTGGCATCTTTAGTTAATGTTTTTAGTATATGTGCTGCTGAAGCAAGTACTAGTTAATGTTGATTTTAGCTAAAATGTGAAATTTCTACATATTAGCACATATCCAGACAAATAAAGAAACATGTTCAGCACCATGCAAATTAATGCAAGGTCATAGGCAAGACCAGCAAAATAATTAAACCAGGTTAAGGGAACCGTGCTTTGGGAGACTAAGGATTTTAATTAAAACTGTTATTGAGTTCAAATGAGGGGGTTCTGTCTGTAATTAGTGAGTAATATCTTTCTGCATTAATCAACGTCACCAAAACTGCCCAAATTAACACTTTGCTTTTCCTATATTGCTTCAGGTTTGTGGGGTTAGTGAGGAGTAAGTTATAGAAAAAAGTAATTAAGATTAGGACACTTTAAAAAATCTTGCTTCTCTATCTAATTTAATCGTGGGCACCATACTTGACCGCAATGAATTAACACATATTTATTAATTACGTAATACAGGAGAGTAACAGAAAGACAAAGAAAGCCTAGCTGAATATAAAGGACACATGATGTGTTAGGCAGTGAATTAGGCATTTTGTAACCATTGTATTTTTTTCTTACGATACTCTTTTTATAGTTGAGAATTTGTTTTTTCCCCAAAGGAAATGAATGATTGACCAAAGTTCTTTGCAGTAAATTGCAATGCAGACAATAAAAGTGAGATTGGGGAACACAGATTAGATTTGCAATAGTAAGGGACTCTTCCAACGAGACTTTGTTTTATCTCATCCATTTGCTGGAGCAGGGGAAAACTGGAGTCCTCCCGCCTCATCTTATGCTCCAGAGCAGGCCAGCACCCATCCTCTGAAAGCACCAGACAACTTCCCGAGGTAGGCACACTCCATTTATGTCGTTGTCATCAGACAGATAAGGAATATATTCCTTGGGTAACACTGAATAATAGGTGGAGAAAGAACAAGAGATTTACTCCTACAGATGCCCGTGGACATTTGACCCCAAGGAGGTAGAAGTAGGTCTCTAACAGATTTTAAACTGAAATTCTATGAAGTCCAAAATTATTATGCTTCTTGTAGTATGCTTCCCTACCCATAGGATCATGCTGTCCTCCAATGGGAAGGAAATATATCCACAGGTCTTATACTAGTCTTGTTTCGTAAACACATCCGCCTTTGGCCTTTAGCTCAGTTTCCAGCCTGGGCCCAATTTTACAAGTAGTGTATCAGAGGATGAGGTGTTTGGGATAAGACTAAGAGAAACTCTGGAGTATTACAGCAGGCTGGAGCTTCAGAATCCTCTTACTGACAATCTGCTATTCAAGCCTCTTTCCTAGGAAGCAACATAGCTCTCCACTTCACATGCTGAACCAGGTCCCAGGAACTGAAACAATGACCTGTCTCTTCCTTCTCATTTCCTTCTTTCTTTCCCCTTCCCTCACTCCCCCCTTCCTTCCTTTCTTTCATTCTTCTTGTCCCATCCTTCCCTCCTATCCCGCTCTCCATGTCCCTCTTTTCTTTCTCTCTTCCAATAATTATTAATGTTGTGTCTCTGATGTGATGAATATGAGGGTGAAAACATCTCTAAGTACTGCAGTTTTATAAAAAGCCTTCGTAATTTCTCACAGATCCCTGCAGTTCTTTCTCACCTTCACAACATCCCACCTTTGTTGTTTAATGAAAACACAGGTTTCCTTCAACAGCTGATAAATTGTTTGAAACCCTGTTAAGATGATTGTAAAAAAGGATTAACATTAGCCTATTTCCCTTTGTGGGAGACCCGTATTAATACTTCATATGGCTAAAATGAAACTCCAACCTGAGAAAAATTCCAATTGCTTTGCTTGTTACTTTGGGAGATTTTGTTAAAGTTTGCTTTGGTTTTGTCAATGATATAGTTACACAGCACTTTATGAAGACGATTTTGGGGACAAATTTTCGACATATATATTAGAAAACTTGTAAATTGAGGCATCTTATTTCTCTCTGGCACTCTCCCCTTGCTTCATTAAGGTGATATTTCTTCCTCTTTGCCCAGAAAAACTGCTTCTATCTCCAAAGGCAAGTTTGAAATTCTATTAAACTTAAATTGCTCAGTTATTGCAGGATAAACACACATACGCATATACACACAGACACACACAGACACACACACACACAGAGATTTTGGGAAAAATGAGGACCAAGTGGTAAAAAGACGTAATACATTAAAAGGAATGAAGTTTAAGAAGAAAACAACCTGAGAACAGAAGTGGCAAAGAACAAGGGTACACTAATGCATAGTCAGCTTTTGAATCGGGAAGTTTGAAAGAGCAAATAGCTTCTGAAACAAATACACACGACACTGCCATAGATTTCCAGATAATTAGGCATGAGAAATGGTAAGTGATATATTTGCCTACTGCATTTATGTTCTTTTAAGGTACCCAGCATTTTTTTTTTTTTGGTAGATGGTTTGAGGCATCCACGTGGGCTGAGGGTAACACTGAGAGCAGTGCAGAGAATCTTCTAAGAGTTTGCAGCCAAGCACAGGTCAATTAATTAGACTATGGCACTTGGCCTCCTCAGTTGCACTGACTACTAAACACAGGTACAGACCTTTTAAAGGGCCTAGTTCTTTCTTCCTTTCATTTAAACAACATAGCCAGAAAAAACACAGGAAGAAGGGCTGAGAGATTAGCCTCACTGTCTATTAGGGATGGACTGATGGCAGAGAATGGGGACACTGGCTTGACTCATAGTCTAGGACACACCCCCACCCCCATTGCATACTTTCTTTACACATGGGAGTTCAAAATGCAGAGTCCTCTTCCTTTCATGAAATATCGTTGGAAGTTTTTGCCCTCTTGCACCATGAGAATTTTTATTTATGCAAAAATCTCTCCTTATTTGGTGACCATCTCAATAAATTCTCAGTAGCATACTACAAAATAAAAACAATAAATGAACTATGACTTTATGAAATGTCCATTATTGTTAACATGACGTCTCTTTCTTGAAGCAGCTTCTATGCCTTCAACAACATATAATGTTATCTCCAGTAGAAAAAAGAGAAGCATAAAATCTAGTCTCCAGGAAGTTTCATATTAAAGCAATTCATTTATTCAAAATAACTTCATTGCAGGTCTTCAGCTTGGCATTATGATAGAAGTTGACAGAAAAAACAAAAAGCAGCGAAAATTAGGTACAGTCCCTACTCTCCTAGAGTGTGAGACCAGAAATTCAGCAAACAACCACAGAAGGCTGAAATGTTACTGTACCAGGATTCTAAGACGTCTAACTTTGATTGTGAAGTGAAAGAAACCCATTTAAATTAATGAAACTTGATCTGAGCCCGCAAAACCAAGCAGTAGACATGCAGATGAAGAACAAGAAGGAAGTGATCTGGGTGAAGAAAGAATAGTTGCAAAATCATGGAGCCTTTTAACATTTTAAGGAAGCTTCAAGAAACCGCCTATGGTTACAGCTCTTGGCAGTAGGTACACACTAATCTCATCATTTCTCTATCTTTGTTGTGATGAGTTATACAGTTTTTCCCTGATGTTCACAGTGAGAAATCTTGGCTTTCAGCTTTTCTCAACTAAGAAAGAGGTCCCAGCGGCAGGATAGAGAAAACAGCAAAATAAAGGCCAGGTGGAAGAAACAAACTCCAAATTTGCCAACTTCTCACTGTTACCAAAGGCAAAATGGAAAGAACTGGAAATAACACTAAGGCGCAAGAGACAGGTTTCCTGGTTCTATTTATTTATTTATTTGCAGTTCTGGGATTCTCCCAGGGCTTTTTCATTGAGCTATATCCCCAGCACTTTTTTAAAATTTTGAGACATGGTTTTACTAAGTCACTAAGTTACCAAGGCTGAACTCATAATTCTCCTGCTTTCACCTCCCAGAGCGCTGGGATTATAGGAGTTCGCCGCAGTGCTCAGTTGGTTTGGGATTTGTAATCTTCATCTCATTCCTTTCAGTTCTGAGACAAGTCAGTAACCACGTTAAATTTTTCTTTTCTTGTCCATAAATTGGGGATATCTCCAGGTGTTTTTCAAGCTCTGTAAGACAGGCATAGTGTACATGACTTCAAAAGATCTAAGCTGATGAGCTGATGCAAAGATATGGCATTTGGCCTGCATTTTTCTTTTTCTATTTTTTTTTTTGGGGGGGCTACATTTTTCATATCCAACATTCAGATTAAAACCCTTCACATTATTTATTTCAGAATATAAGAGGCTTTTGCTGCAAAATTATGTTGCTCCACATCTGCTACTGAAACAAAATGCTCTTGTTATGTGATGCTGTGTGGCAATGTGTACATGACATGAGCGTATAGCATTTTGTGTGTATGTGTGTGATTATGGTACGTGTGGTGTGACTGTACGGTGTACTCGTGAGTGTGATGTGAGCCTATGTGGTTTGTGCTGCTGGAAGATGGACACAGGTTGAAAGTCATGAATGATTCTCTGAAAATATCAGCCAACTTCATCCCAATTTCCCCAGGAAATCCTGGCAATGACACCCTGCTAAGCCCACAGAAATTGGTAGCTTCAGAATAAACATAAGTCTTTTGCTTTCTAAGAGCTGTGCAGGGAATAAACCAGAATATTCCTGATAGAATAAAGCCAAATCTGGAATGAACAGGAGGATTTTAGAGCCCAGGTCAAGTAGAGGTTTGAGAAAGTGAATGTGAACAAAGCTGAAATAAAAATCAGTCCATTCCAAACACACAGAGGCTCGGAGGAATGAAGGCCTCTGGCACAGCTTCCCTGATATTTCTAAGCATGCTCAGCAGAGTGCACATTACTGCCACAGGCTTGGCTTTGTCACCAGCACTAGTTTTCCTAAAAGGCATCAGATCTTTACCAGGGTCTCTAGGGGTCTTGGCAGCAGAGCACTCAGACCTGTGCCCTGCCAAGTCCTCTCCCGGCCAACTCAGGTGCTAGTAATGGGGGTAAGGAGATCAAGTATTCAAAAATACAGCTGTGATTCCAGTCAGACGGGAAAAAAGTGGATTCCTCAGGTTTTTTATAATCTCCCATTGTATACAACTGTCTATCAATCAGTAAACCTTGTGTCTTGTGTCTTAAACCCCCATCCCTGGATTGGAGAAGAGTCAACTGCAGAATACTAAGTGAGACCTGGAACCTTAGAGCTCCCTTCTGAGTCCTCGCCCCCTGGCTTGTGTGAGTAGCAGCAAGGCGCCTAGGGGCACTAATGACTCACACAACCCCAAACATTCTTTGGACGTCCACAGTGCCAGATGCACCTCCAGAGCACGTCAGAGGAGGATTTTTAATCTCGAACTATGTCCTGAAGATTTATTCACTAGGCTCTGGGCGTACGTCCCTCTGTGCCAAGTAAGGAGGACACGTAAGTGGTCCTTCAGCACAGGGACTTTATAAGCTAATGAAAGACACAAGAGTGGTACCAGATAACAGTAATGGAAAAGGTTGGCACAAAATGATTTTAAATGTCAAATAGAATTACAGAGTCTCAGATTTAAAATCTAAAGATGAAAATCATCTGTGAACACATTCTGATGAAAAGGGCTTGATCAGGGCTTAAAAAGGAGAAAGGTTTTTGCTGGACATAGTGGCTGAAGGTGAGAGAGGACAGAAAGAAGCACTGCTTTACTGGTATAGGACAGTGTGCAAATTCATTTATTCCTCAAGGTTTTAGAGTTATACCACCAAAAACCCATGAGAGTTCCATAGGCCTTAAAAAATTATGCTGGAGACCTAAACAATAGATATAGATCCAAAATCCAAAAAGAAAAAAATCGGAATCATACATATTTCATGGTATCTATGAAATACGACTTCAATTGATCAGGTGTCTCATAACTTAACGTAAGTGTACTGTTTGATGTAGGTATTTCGTGGCATGAATGTTGAGACCCCCTAAAAAACAGGAGGGCTCGGGACACAAGTAGGGCTTAAAGCTGACTTGTTTTAAAAAGATGCAGGTGAGGTATCTGAAGAACATTGCTGATCTCTATAACGTTTTTCTTATGGAAAAAAAAAATGAGGTTTCTAAATTGGGATTTTTAGAATTCTGGACATCCCAAAACCATGAAGTAGAAGAATCACAAAAATTTAGAGGGAGATAAAGATTCAAATTTTGGAATAAATTAGCCAGAGTAAGCGGGATTGAAGATCATTCACAATTAGTGCGGATGCAGAAAGCATACACAATAATTTAGTTATATATCGTTTATGTTAACAAGTTGCTTAGCATGTGTTTATGTTTTGTAGCTAAAGCTAGATTTTTGTTTCTTCTGATTGAAGGAAAAGTCAATAAAGCAGAAATGTTCATTATTAACTCTGTGAGTTGACTGAATGGTGGGAATCCAAGGTATTTGGATTGTAATCAAGTATTTCTGTGGGACCCGTTAACAAGTTATCTAATAACAGGCATAGTAATTTGGAACGAAGTCCTTATAACTTTGTGGAGTAACATCAGTCATTACATATGTTTAAGGAAAAATCTTAGGAAAACAAGGCAATGTGTCAATAGATTTCTTCTTATAGCTCCATGTATCAATTGACACTGTATAGCTGCCTGTTATATCAAGAATCTTGATTTGTCGAGAACTTGTTTTCTTTTTCCAACTATCAGAGGTATGTGCCCTAAAAGGCAGAAGAAGACAGTTACATGAGTCAGTTCTTTCACCGACATTATCATTATAAATAACCGCATTGTACTCAATGATCACTACCTGAATGGAAATCTTATATGTTTAACCGAATGTTCAGTCTAATACTTCTGGATTTACTTACATCAATAGCCATAGAATTTTGCAAATAAATAAATAAATAAGAGAAAGAGAGAAAGAAAGAAAGAAAGAAAGAAAGAAAGAAAGAAAGAAAGAAAGAAAGAAAGAAAGAAAGAGAAAGAAAGAAAGAAAGAACAGATCCCAGCTAACTTACTTAGAAGTAGTCTATGGGACCTACCAGGCCAAATGCTGTCATTTTAATAAGTGTTTTGCTATAAATATGGAAATTACAAACCACAGAAGAAATCCTTGGTTACATGTTTGGAATTGAGCTGAAGCCAACATCCAGGGATATAATAGTACCAAATACATATAGATACTTCTTCAATTTTAATGTGCTTTCACAGATAGTCAAGATTTGATCTTTATACACATTCTGTACCTCATACAAGGTAGATATTTTCAATCGAATTAGGCAAATAAGTAAATTGTGTTTGAGGGATAAGATCATTCCCAAGGCCACAGAGCTTGTTTTTGGGAAAAAGCAAGCCTCTCAACTCCTAACCCTAGCTATTCCAATACATCCACAGGTGCTAAGAACTGAATACGTCAATATTTTCCCTTGCTGGTTTTATGTGTTACAAAGGGAAAAAAAAAACTGAATTAAAATTCACTAAGACAATTCTGACTTAAACATAATATAGTACATCTCTTTATTATAGGATTACGTAGAACCTTAAATATGCTGAAGTGTCATTTCTTAAAGCCATATGCAGTACACATGATTGTACAGGACATATTAACTGGAGATCCCATTGCAGGTGTTCAGAAAAACATATTTTGAGAAACATATTCCTCCACAAATCCATGAAATTACTAATTGTGGAAGAAAAGAGGATCTTACCATTGGTTTTATCATACTTTATGTGTTTGCTACTATTATTAATGGTAATACACAAGCATTTCAAATCTTAAAATTGTTCCTAAGAAATCTGAAAAATCAAGTAAAGGATGCCTAATGTAGTTTATTTAAGAAAGTCTGGTTAGTGGTTCAGACAGATGCTTGCTGAAATAACAGCCAGTGAGCTGTGACTAGAACACTCTGAAGTGTTTTGCACATAAAATGATTCCTTATGCATGGAAAGTCAATATCTGCTGTGAGTAGTTATCGTCTGGTGTTTAGTTTGAAGGCTTGGGAATTATTGTAGTTCACTGTGGCTGAGACACTGACTCCTCGATGAAGAAGCAGGAGCAAAGTGTATGCAAACTTAAATGTGTTGCATTCTGGCTTTGTACCAGGTTGGTTAAAAAAAAAAAAAAGAAAAAAGTACGGTTTACTTCTTAGGAGCACGGGTCACCTGTAAAGAGTAAGCTTTGCCACAGAGAAAACGGTTTTTCTTCAAAGGTGAAAAATACATTACAGCATTACACAAAAGAGTCTTGGTATTTCACTCTGCAATATGTAGAAATAAGATAGAAAATAAATTACTTTGTTAACTAAGTAACGTTGAGCTTCTCCTATTAAGACAGAATATTGATTTATACTTACGTGGGACACTCGTGTCAATGGACTATAATTTATTTTTTTCTTTTCCTCAAAAGATAAACTCATTTCTCTTTTCAAATTTTTTAACTAGTGCATGTTTGCAGTACATAATGAATATATTCACTGTGGGATATTGGTACATATACATATTATATCCTGATTCTTTCTACTTCCCTTTCCTCTCTCCCAAATGGAATGTATTTTAGACCAGAAGTCCTGAGAAGGCAGAGATCTTGGGATTTTCCTGACATCATATCAAAGTACTAAGTTCAATTAATTGAGACAAAAAGACAGAAAATTTGCTTATGTGAATTATTGGAAGTCATTAAGGGGCTCTTGCCCCCTTTGGTCTATTCAAATCAAGGGCTTAGCTTTACAGCCACCAGTTAGCATCATTAGGAACTTCCGTGCTTCTCAGTAAGCAATTACACAAAGACTTCGACGATCTGTCCAAATTAAACCTTCCAAATTTTCATCATAAGGATTTCTTCCCTTATCTTTACATACCCTTTAGCAAATTCTTCTCTTTTTATTTGTGCATTTGTTTCTTTGTAAATTTCTGCTGTTCTCTCCCTCTCTCTGTTTATTCTGATCTTTCTGTTTGTGTCTCTGCATGCCTGTCTCTCTCTCCTTCCCTCCTTCCCAATTTTTGGTGATGGTCAATGGTCAATAGGGATGATTAATGTGCAATGTCAACTTGACAAATGCCTGGGAGATTAGTAACACACTTTGGGTGTGTCATGGGTTAAAGGCATGACCTGAGAGAGTATATCTGGCTATTCTCCTGCGCTCTGCTTCCCACCTGTCATGAGTTAAGCAGCTTTCCCCTACTAGGCCTTTCTGCTTTATTCTTTCTGCCATGTAGCCAGCCAACCACTAAAACCTCTGAAACTGTGAGCTAAATTTAACCTTTCCTTTAAGTTGTGTATGTCAGGTATTTTGCCCCAGCAATGCGTAAGCTAATTCACAAATCATCTTGGATTAATTACATGAGAAACATACCTAAGAAAGCAGTAGCAAATAAAAACAAAACTAAGAAGAAATTACACATTATGATTATAAAACCGTTTTTTTAATGTAGAGCTGTACACCTTTATGATCACCTTGTGATGATATTCTATTGTCCTTACTTTGAGTATTCACTGAAGAAAAGCCTTAGCTTTCACCATTATTAAATGTAAGAAGATATTCTACAGTGCTGAATCATTTATAGAATAGTAAAAAATCACAGAAACAGAGTAGTTGAGTTTGGAAGAACTTGTGGACATCCACTCCAGGATCCATGGTAAAATATTTAAGGTGTGGCTTTCAAGACTTTGTTTAAAACCTATCCTGCTTTTTCCTTTCAAGAAAACTATGTTTTATTGACTTTGTTTTATGTATAAACTACAGATAACTACCATATATGTTTCAGGAATTCTTGGGTTGCCTAAATGAGTATAGTGCCTGACATGTATGAGTAACAAGAACTCATAAGGGTCAGCTGCTATATCTATCATTATTGTCATTTATAATATTAATAACCACTATTATTAGTAATCCAGTAGTAAAAGTAGAAGTATTTAACATAAGAGAAGAATGAGGGGAGGAGATGTTAAATGAATCTTTAAGGTCATAAGAAAGAGATAAAGCATTTTAACTCAAAATTCACGAGTCACTCCAACTCATGTGTGAGTATCATCCATTGGCATTTCTCAGGTCTATCACGAATTCTTTATGTTCAAGGTTGTACCTGACTCATGCACTGTGCTGAGTTCTGGGCTACTGACACCTTTGTCAATGGTAGGAGGTGCTCTGTACATATATAAATGGATAAAGAGCAACTTTCGAGTTGCACGATTGTCATGGGATGAAGAGAGTAAAGAATCAAGTAACTGATAGAGTTCTACTTAAGAACTCAAAATATATAATACTTTAAATGTTGAGGGTAAGAAATGATGATGATTTCTGAAAAGGTTGAGAGTTTTAGGGAAGTTGAAAAATATGTTAAGACTGGGATTAGAACCAAAAGTAATAACTTTTAAAGGCCAAACCCAACAAAACAATGTCAATGATATGACAAAATAAAATATATTAATTTCATATAACCAATATTAAAAGTTTATGCTTTTATGTTTCAAAAATTGAATATATATAATTTATAAGTGCATATAAGCTTCTTTGTTTAGCTTGTGGTATTTACATTAGGTTTTTCATTTTACTTGTTATTTTTTTCTGCTAATATCTGAAAACTTGCTAATAAAGATAATATCTTTAATTCAGGTAACTAACTGTCAGAGTTGCACAGTTACATTAACTTAAGTCAATTTAGTACTGCCAAATATTTTCTTTATATTTTAATATGATGACAAAACAAAGTAACAAATAGTCTATAAATGTAGGAAGTAAAGTTATATAAGACAAAGATCAAAGATGTAGAGCACATTGGAGAAAGCTGATTTAAAGGAAAATTAATAACACCATTTTTAAAAGTCTTAGATTTGGCAAGTTCAGAGAATAAATAGTTGTTTTCCAATTCTGAAAAAGAAATGCGTCGATGAAAGAGGTACCAATCATACTTCATTGTAGCAAATACTCCAAAAGTTTCAAATCACTTATTTTTGTGATAATTTCTTTTCTGAAACCACATTTGCCCTTGGGTGAGCTGGGGCAAAAAAAAAAAAAAAGTGAAACGTGTACGGTAGCTAAGCATCAGTTCAAGTATAGGAACTTTGAGTTTGAGTGAAAGGATTTATGACTAAAGTAGCTTCAAAAATGAAATCTCTGGATATAATTAATTCTACACTTCTTCCTAACTTCAAGATTTTTTGTTATAACTAGAAGAATTAACTAGCAGTACATCAGAGAACAAGTTCAGAAGAGTTGAGTTGGTGCAGAGTCAGAGATCTTTATCACTTTCAGTCTTAACAAAAAAACTCTTCCATTAAATATTATTTTAACAACAACAATAATAATAACTAGATAATAATTAAACAATAAACTAACAAGTATTTTATACAGAGAGTACATATTTGATGAATAGCCAAGAGAGAAAGCATTTGTTATGTAGTGATATTAATTGCAGATTATTTGTTGTGGCCAAATCAACAAAATCCTATTACTTTAGATCATTCCCCTTGGGATATAAGAATGACTTTGTTATGCAAAATGTCTCTATAAAGCTTTATGCCAGAGTCAGATTTTACATTGTGTTCTACATAGCTAGCAGCACAAAAACTGTGCTCGCTGACCTGCACTGAAAACATGAAGAGAAGCAACACTTAATGCTCCCCTTGTGAGTTTAGAGAAAAGAGAAATGTGTGCGAGCAGAACTGTGAACCAGGAGAAAATCAAATTCCACCTTATGGTTAACCTTGGAAAACCAACTTACTTAACATATTGTAGAATACTCTTTTCTTATCTGTGGTTTCATGTTCCACGGTTTCAGTTACCCACAGTCAACAACAATTCAAAAATATTAAATAGAAAATTCGTAAGTTTTCAAAGTGCACAACCATGCCTAGCTTATAATAAACTCTACACCTACTGTTCCCTGCCAGTTGAAACACAAATTATCCCATTTATTGTCCAGAGTTTCCAAACTGTATATGCTACTCATCTATTAGTAATTAGTCACTTAGTTGTCATCTCAATTACCAAATTGATTGTCTTGATATCACAGTGCTTGAATTCAAGTAAACTCTATTTTACTTAATAATGGCCCCAAAGCACACAAGTACTCATTCTGGCAATTTTATTACAGTGTATTTTAGTAATTGTTAAATATTATTATTATTATTCATTTTGAACTGTACCTAATTTATAAATTAAACTTTGTAATACGTATGTTGACTTAGGAAAAAATATAGTGTATAGAGCTTTGGTACTATCCTTGGCTTCAGGTATCCACTTGGAATCTTAGAACATTCAAAGTATGATCAACATATTTGATAAATGTTTAAATTTTAAAAATTATTACAGTAAAAGACACATTGCCATTAACCCCCAGCAAAATATTCTCCTTTCTGTGAACTTATCCCATTGTGTTTGCGACTTTCTGAATTAGTTCTTCACGTCCTCTTTTGTGATTGTTTACATAAAATAAGATCAAAATATGTTGAGTGCTGCTGTCCAGTGCCATCCAAATGAAGGGCTCATAAAATCATTACAGTGTGTCCTCATCCACTTTATTCATCAGATCTGGCATCATCCTACTTCTGTCTCTTCCCAAAAGTTAAAAAGACCAGGAAATGTAAACATTGTGAATCAATTCAGGACACAGAGACAGCCATGACAATGCAATTAAAGACACTAATGACAGGGAACATCCAGAAACTGAAAAAGAACAATGGGATAAGTGTGTTTGAAGTGAGGGGGAAGTATTTTGAGGGAGACTAGAGGCAATATGTCTTTTAATGTAAATTTAAAAAAAATAAATAAAACCTGAACATTCACCGTATTTTTTGATCACACCTCATATCCCTGGAAATAAGAGAGCACTACTTTACTTCAATTTCTGCATCTATAGAATGTAGACAATAACTCCTAAACCTCCTAACTTAAAAGACTTCCTAGAGTGATTGTAAACAGCAAAAGCAGTGAATAAAAATGTTTCATGCCAAAGCATGTAGTGATTGATCTGTGTTAGGAGTTAAGGTATTTCTTTTATGGAGCAAGGACATGGATGGAACAAGGGTAATGACCCTATTGCACTTCAGAGATGATATTAAAAATACTTAAGAGGCACAGCTGGATTACAGATGACTGGGTGCTGGAAAAGCTCCATTAGTTGGTGTCTTCAGTATCCCAGCTATGCATTTTTTTCTTTCTTCCTTTTTTCTTTCTTTCTTTCCTTCTTTTTTGCCATCATATCCAGCTCATCCAGGACATCCTTCTGAACTTCCCTTGAATAATCAGTCTCCCTAGACTGTCATCCTTTGGGTGGGGGGTCATCTCCTTCAGTGTCTGCCAGACGAGAGAGCTTATTACATTACCCTTATTAAATTTCCTTTTGCTCTTCAACTCTCATTGCCCATGCTGTCTCATTTCTATCAGGCTTATAACATTTAATTTCTTCTTTCCTCTGCTATTACTGAGTTCAATTTTCATCCTGATTGTGAAGCTACAGGATGTATCTTGCATTCCAGTGAGAACTCTCCATGGAGGTTTTTAGAGTGACAACCAGACTTATTAATATTATTACCAATTAATCATTTTAAGCATAAGAAATATGTCAAATATTCTTGTTTGAACTTTTCAAGCGTATACAGCTCCTGCCTTAAATGATAGCTTCATTCTTTTATTTTATTTTATTTTTTTACTTTATTTCCCTTGGACATATCTTCCTTTGATCATCCATTGGTACTGAGTACTATAGTAGATTGAACTACAGGTTGGTCCTTTCTGGAAACTTGAAATCATTCTCTCATATCTTTTATTTTATTTTATTTTTATTTTTTTGTGGGTACTGGGGGCCGACCTCAGGACCTCGTGCACCAGCAGGCACCCGTGCCACTGAGCAATATCACCGGCCCTTTTTTCGTATGTGGGTTCCGGGAGTCGAACTTGGGCCCTCGTGCTTGCCAGGCAGGCACTTATGCTGCTGAGCCATCTCACCGGCCCTCATATCTTTTAAATAAAGCTGAAGATTCTTGGGCTAGCTTTCAGGGTTCACAAGAATATTTGCTATAAAATAGTAAGAATCTCTCAGAGTTAGCTCTACTCTGCCAGATTTACTTTTGTCCTACCCTACAGTGCCTCACTAATTTAGTTAGAATGACGCTGCAGGCTGCCCTATGGCAACTTTAACATCTTTTCATATGTTGTTTTCCAAAATTTTCACACTTTTCTCCCTTCTCCTGAAATCCTGTTCATAAGGGAGGGTACTTTTAAGCCTCATTTTCAGTTAGCAAAGATGTCCTCTTTTTGAATATACTTGTTTTTCCACCTTCAGTACCTTTTCACTTACTACTTTATTATTTAATTTGTCCTTTTGTATTGTTTCCCTCAAGTTATCTTTTGAAAGTCCAAATAAATTCTTTGAAGATAGAAACCATGCGGTGGGCTAGTATGTTCTTCTTTGTAGTAGGTATCACAAAGATGGCAGATAATAGGTACAAAGATGCTTGGCACTGACCAGCGTGCAGCGAAGACTAACCACCAACCATTATGCAGGACTTGCCTTTCAGGCTGGCATCACACCCTTAACCGCTCCCCATCTCCCCTTCATGCTGACGGATTTTCTTCTAAACACTTGCACACAGTTCATAGACGTGTGTGTCGAGAGCAGGATCCAACCTCACATTCAAGAATACTTCAAGAATGAAATTTAAAAATTCTCTTAACCCATTGAAATTGAAGAGAGTATTTTGTGTAGATTTGACTTTGCTCTTCTTTTTTTTTTAATGTGGGTACCGGGAGTCGACCTCAGGACCTCATGCTTGCCGGGCAGGCACTTATGCCACTGAACTATCTCACTGGCCCCATTGACTTTGTTCTTTTTATCCATTGTTCCTTCCTTTTCCCAGGAATTCATAGCTTCAAATATATTCAAAGGAATCTCTGACTTCCTGCAAGTTTAAGAATATCCATACTAAGCCTTTGAGTGCATAGCCGAAGTCATTCATTGCACAAATGGGTAAGGAGGTTGACAGGCATAAAAATAGATTGGGAAAAACTATCTCCATTTTCTTTTGAACATTTTCCTTATTTCTTGGAGTCTTAAAATTGTTGTATCAGCGAATGCCCACTCAGGTCTCTTACAACAGATTTCTACTGTAGCTTAGGCAGAGCACTTCCTATTTGCAGGTGCCTACTCCTCCCTCCTAGGGTTAAATCTTCCTCTCACTCCAGGCCACTGGCCAAAATTTATCAGTAGACCTTTGCCCCAGGCTGTCAGGCTATGTACCAGTGGGGTGGAATGCCTCAAGCAAATCCAGAATTAAGGAGTTCCATGAGCAGTAGCCCTTGGGAGGTTAACAAAAGAGGGCTCTGATTTCCCCTTTAGCAACAATGTTGTTTCCCCAAAACCCTTCAAGGTGAGTAAGAAGCGAGGCTCAGCATGACTTAGTACCTCAAAGCAAGCCTGCCAACCAAGTCCACAATAATTGTCTTTCCTTAGGAAAAGAAAGCCTCGTTCCTGATTTTTTCCTTTCCCTGGACTATAGCTCTCATTCCGCTCCTATCCATTTGGGCTAATGCAGCCCAGAATTGCTTTTTTCTCACACCTCTGATGTTCTTGTTTTGCTTGGCTTCCCTCTGGGTTAACACAGACTTTCTGAGAGTCTAGGGTGGAGAAGGAAGCAGATGTATTATGCTAATATAGTTCTATCTCTCTCTAGCCCCAGTTCTCAGGAAGGCTCTTTTACAGAGCTTTTAAACACCTGAACAATTCCTTTGAGGTTAAATGAATGTGGAACACAGCTTTAGACTATAAAACATGGAAATAGAGACAAAGGAAAGTTTGTAAAATACATTCAATTAAACTTAGAAGTGAGCTTCACCTGCCCTTGTTCACGGCTAGCCTCCATTTTACTTCTAGTTCAAGATCTAACCTGCTTCCAACTCTGGGCATTTTAGGTTTCTTGAAAGACCTGATTAACCTTCACATTTTGCTACTAGCAAGGGTACAGTATAGCATTCTAATAAAACATGTTCTGAGTCGGACGGTCAATCCGTTCATGACTCTCTAGGGGATCAGTAAGTTGAAAATGATTCCCTAGGTCCTTAAGTCTGGGTCCTCTAAGTTCTCCAGTCATCCACTGGTGTGATTTGGAACTATAATTCAGCATCTCTCTTGTCCAAATCCAAGGATGAGAATGAGAAGATTTAGAGAAAAGGACTCTCTATCGGAATGAGCTTCATTTTCATCTGTCACTGTTGTGGATCAGCTGAATTTCAAACTGTTGCTACTTGCTTTCCCTGGCCCTTTATCTCTTTGTAGTTGATGCCTGGAAGAGAGAAGGGACTCCGGGGCTCATCGGGGTACCTTGCTACTGTGGTTTTATGTATTTCTAGTCATTTAGTCCTTAAATCTCTGAAAGGGATTTTCTGCATCAGAAAATATGGAACAATTTAAAATATGCACAAATTTGAGCTTAGAAGATAAAGCAAAATTCTTATGGCAAATACTGGTCTTACAAGTATTTTCTTATTGGATTTGCTTGAGTTAGGGTAAATTGAATATTAGTTAATCAAAATAATCAAATCGACTAATATAGATATCTCAAAAACAATGTTTTGACACTAATATTTCTGTAAACTCTTACTATGATTCAGTACTGGTACACTGAAGGAATTCTAAAATCTGTAGTTCGTCTTCTTCTCAGAGTTATCTATCTATATGGAAAAATAAACTACATAAATAAATGGGTAGAGTATGTGCTTCTCTCAGAGTCAAAATTACTTCTAAGGGGATGGGTGTCCTAAACTCAATTTCATCAAATTTCTGTACTATACATAAACACGTATCTGATGATTTATGATCAAACTTTCAAAGGCTAGAGCTTCTTGATTAATAATTATTTTATGCTGTTAAACTAGCAAAGATAAACAAATCACAGGATTTAGAAACTGTCAATAGGTGACATTTTCTACCTGAAGTCTGTATATTTTTTGTAGGAGCACAAAAATTCCAATGTAATAAATTAGGATATGTTTAAACGTATTGTCAAAATGACATTCATAACATTTAGAAGCACATCTTTGTTCATCTTTATGCTACTTTTCTTCAGTTTTTATTTTCTTAGTTATTTCTTAATGCTTTTTAAAAATTTCATCTGGCACTGGGATGAGGTAAGAATGTAAGTGGACAATTGACCCAAGTCCAGGTGATATATTTGTAATGTGCAATATTTTTGCATCCTCAGGGCAGAAAACTCCCAGAATTACTGAGGTTAAATTTTACACCACTATGACAACGTGGTGACTTGCAATTCTTATTAAAGCAAATTTTAGATTAGAAAGTACTCTATTTGCATAGTGCTGAGTTTGTGGACTAGCATCATACTGTTCTTACCTAAGAATCTCCCAAATCTCTACAGGTTACAAACGTCACTGCTGCTCTGGAAACCAAAGTGTTCCTGTCCATCCCCCAGGGTCTTCGTTTCTCCTTTCCAAACCTCCACATTGAAAAAAAAAATTTATCAATTTTTTTTCCTCTTCCTCTTTTTGGCTAAATACAAAGCAATATTGGAGAAGTTAACCATGAAGAATATTAGAAGAGTTATAATCCTGTCCAGCTGAGAAAAAATAATCATAAAATTGTAGCATAACCAACCTAAGTGCTAAAAAAAATTATTTTCAGAACCACAAACTAGTGATGGGGAATCACATCATTTTTCTGCACTGGCTTCATAACTGGGTTTAGTGAGGAAATCACTGAGTTCGTGAACCTGTAATACAGGGATGCGACTCTGTGAACACATTTGGAAAGGAGGTAGACACTATCCAAACCTCCCTGGGGCACCCATTAACCCTAGAGTAGCCTATTATAGCTTCCCCTCCTCTTCATCGTCTACCATCACTGACTCATTCCCATGTAAAAGCCAGTTTGCTGACACTTAACAAATTCATGTCGATGTAAAACTCTAAAGTCAGAAATTTGATTTTTGCCACCTTTCATTTCTACAATTCCATTTTACACTGTCTTTGTGAGGTTCATCTAATTTATAAATAGGTTATGAAACATGACTCTTAAAATGTGCCCAACATTTTGTGATGTACAGTACTGTGGTACATAAAAGTAAAACTAACACACTGTCCTTCGTTACAAGGCAATGAAAAGAGGTATGCTATTTATTAATATTATTGGTGTCCATGATGAAGCGGAGATGAACTGATAGGGTGTGCTGCCTGGAGGGAGAAGTTATAGGAGACTGAAGGGGACAGCACTGAGCCAGGGGGTTCCAGGACCTGGTCATACCAGGAAGAGCATTTACTATGGCAGTAGACTTACTATTACTGGTAGAGAATGGGGAAAGATAGTGCAACACATCAAGAATGAAGGGTGAGACAAGGTGATACTAAAAAGGAAAGAATGAGATATAAGGGCTGAAGCTGAGATGATCAAAAGCAAGCTGGAATGAGGCACCAAAAAAATGGGTCAAGACCAGTGGTTTGGAGCTAAGGCTGTGAACAGCAAGACAGCACCTGAGTTCTCCTTTTATGTGGTGCCCCGTGTGTGGTCCTGGTGTGAGGATGGAGGCTTACAGAAAACATTAAGGACTGAAAAGCAAAGCAAGTTTTTGTATGCTTAAAGAACAGACCTTATTATAGGGCACATAATCATTACCAATATTAGAGCATATTATACTTTTTAAAAATAATTTATTAATAGATTTATTCATGGGTCCTATGTGGGATAAATATTTTCATGATAATTAAACAATTCAAGGTTATTTGTTTATGTGCATGTTTCATTTGTAGTAATTGTCCCACTATGGTTTACCCTCTAATTAGAAGTCATATTCCAGGGACTGGTCTCAAACTGCATCATGCTTTTCTAGACATCAGGGTTATCATCTCATTATGTATTTTATTCCTCATATCAGTGCTCTTGTGCTGTAGCCTTTATAATTTAGGTTGCTACTTGATTGATGTCTTGGATCACACACCTTAGGTTTTTCCCACTTCCTAACTTGTTTTATTCTCTGAGTGGTTCTCCTTTGAAAGTCTAGCAAACTAATTCCTTGTCAAGAGCCATGGGAATTAAATTCAGGAAGCTCTGAGGAGCTCTTTTAGACATTTCCTAGTTACCTGGATGCCACCTGCTTCTTAACTCACTTCTGAAAAATGCCAGATCCACTTTGGGCCCTTTATGTATCATCACCAAATATCCACATATGATTCTGAATTTCTTCCTTAGGTAAAACCTGTCTCTCTCTCTCTCTCTCTCTCTCTCGCTCGCTCTCTCTCTCTCTTTCTCATTTCAGAAGAGCGGACTTCACACGAAGCTATACCTCCACCCTCCCCCCCCTTTGAGACAGGCTAGACGTGAACTTAGGATTCTCCTGCCTGAGCCTCTCTCTTTTCATTGATCTGTACAAGTAGGAAGTGAATAATTACAATGAAAGTATTTGCCACATTAAAAATCAAACTACAAGGTGATCTTCATTAAAGATACTCTGAATTATGAAGAATTGCAATCAATTCTGTTTACGGGGGCAGGTGGGGGGCTGCCCCACTTGTTCAAACAAACAGTGTATCACCAACACAGGAACTACACAGTCTCCAATGCACTAAGTTGAATTGGCCTTGTAAAATTATTTTTCAGCACCTCTCTTTGATAGAAAGATAATATAAATGCATGAAAAGTTAAATAATATGAGGAAGCAGAATGTGCACTGTAATAGCATATGATTAATTAGCCAGAAAGCCCTGTAAGCAATAAGTCTTATAATTTAGAGAAGAGATTAATCAAGACAGGGGTGAAGTGGAGAGGCTCATTGGAGTGGAGAGTACATGGAAAGGTCTCGAAAAATGGTTAGAGTTTTAATATAGAAAAACATTTGGAGAAAGAACAAGAGACATTGAGGAAGAGAAAATGTATGTTTGAGGCAATGGTGAGCTACAAACTTTTCTATGAAAGAGGCTGTTAGAGACGCTGCATGCCACGTGACCTCCACATTCATAAAATTTTTTGGAAATTTTGAGGACTGCTCTCCATGAAGAAAGACTGTAACCTGTATCAGACGTGTGTAATCAGGCCGTCCTTATTCAACAAGATCGCCAGCTTTGCTTGTACTCCCTGAGTTCTTTGTGTCCTCACCCCTCCAAAGTCCTGCTCCAGTCTCCCTGCTTGCCAGGAAACTATGATTATCACATTCTCTGAAAGAGTCTTTGTTTTATTTGATGATTAATTTAACTCTGGTGGTAAATAGTAAAAACAAATTCTGATCATTTCCAAGTATTAAAAGATGTTTTCAAAAAAATACTGAAATGATGACTGCTTTCTAAAGAGATCCTAAAACAGGCATATTCATAGGAAGTATTTCATAAGAAAATGGCTATATCATATTAAATGATATAAATAATGATTGAGACAATATACTTATTTTTTCACATAGGTTATAATCAAAAGTAAATGCCAGGGCCGGTGAGATAGCTCAGCAGCATAAGCGCCTGCCTGGCAAGCGCGAGGTCCTGAGTTCGACTCCCGGAACCCACATACAAAAAAAGGGCCGGTGATATCACTCAGCGGCACAGGTGCCTGCTGGCGCGCGAGGTCCAGAAGTCGAACCAGGGTACCCACAAAAAGAAAAAAAAAAAGTAAATGCCAGGTATAAAAAATGAGAAAATGAGAATGAAAACTATGTGGAGAAGGGGCACAACCAGCTAATAATAGATAGCATAAAAATTAAATCAACCCTCTTCAGTGACGGAGACTTTGGAGTTATTTATTACTATTGTATAAGCCTATCCAAGTTGGTATGGACACACTGGAGAATATGGCTATGATTTCATTAAATCACAAGCTGAAACTTGCCTTGGGCTCTTTTGGGTTCCTTGGTTAACCAACTATACCCAGGGGAAAGTAGATTGATGCTATTTATGCAAGAAGGGTAAGGAGGGGGTGGGTAAGTCTTCAACCCAGAAGATTCAGTGCAAATATTCTTGGCAATGTCCTGATGCCAATTCATGGAAAACTTTAGCAAACTGATGTAGACAAGACCATTAAAAACTCAGATCTTATGTGATGAAAGTTTCACTTACGTCACTGAGTAAAGAACCCTGACCAGATAAGACTCAATATCAAAATAGAAAAGAATGCATAAGGAGAAAATAAAGTTACAATGACCATTTTTGATCTTATGACCAGTTAAAGAGGCAAGGAATGATAGTATCGCCTATTTTAGGTTAATGGATTATTTATTTTTTTTTATCAGTCATCATTTTTTCCTGCTACCTTATAATGAAGCATGCTAGTGGTAACTAATGTTACTAGTGAGGAAAAATATGGAAGTTCTTCCAAACAGATAAAACAGTGAGGTGAAGAACAGAGGCTCTGAAATTTTCTTTCTTCCTTATATTGGAAATGAGTACTTTATCATCTATGTTAAGGGTAAGAACAAACACTGAAAGCTAAAATGAATATACTCTTCTGGTTTTTCTTGGATCTCTATCCATTGTCTTCCTTAGACTTCTCCTATGGCCTAAAAAGTTGCTACTTGGAACTGTACTATCCTCCTCTGTTCTAGGTGGGTTTTCAGTTAAGAAAATAAGAAGCACGAACAGGAAATCAAAGGATGAGACTAGTGCCAGGTCCCTTCTGTTTCATCTCCATGTCTCTGGCAGTGACTGTCTCTATGAGTGGCTGAGGTTCTTTGCAGGGAGCCTGTTTTCTATCATTCTAGCTCTCACTGGGTTCCCAAATATTATTTCCTTCCTCTGCTTCTTTAGCTGGATAGATGGTATCGGCTTCCGGTAGTCAGTCTGTGGATGCATCAACATGCCTCCTGGATCCCTTTACTCCTGGCTTGCTTCTTTCTGTAAGCATCTGTTTCATTCAAATGTCTGTCTGTGAATTTTTCATCTGTCAACATTCCTTTTGTCCTTTATGTTTGCTTAGCACTTCATATATACATTTGTCCTCATTCTTCTAATTCAGAACCCCACACATTTATGTTCCTCACTAAGTACAAAGATTTTTATCTTATCAGACTTTGAAGAGTTGAGCTCTTCTAAAGGTTTTGTTGTGAGGTAAACACAGAGCCTGGAAATTTAGATTAATATCTTCAGTTTTCAATTGGGAGAGTCTCAGCCTTGGATTATGTCCCTAGTTACGTGCACATACTTAAAAATTCTTCTGGGAAGATTAAATTATTTTCTAAGACAATTTAGTATTTTTAGGAAATGGGATATTTGGCAGCTGGCTGACATGAAAGATACTATTTTTAATTGATTCTTGACCCATACATCATCCCCCCATCAAAATCCAGCCCAAATCAGAAGTATAACCCTAATTTAAGATACGATTAGTTAATTCAGGTAGGGTGATCAATTAACTAGTAATTCAGTGGGTTATTTGTGTCAATTACATTCTTAGAATTTTCTTGGTGCTAAATGGTAAAAAAGAAGAAGAAGGGTTTCTACCCAAGAGGCACTAACAATCACATTGAACCAGGCCAATACACATGAAACAATTAGTTAATAGTACGAGATGGTATAGGAAAGCATTCTTAATGGGGTGATACAGACTTTAAGAGCTTTGGGAGCTCAGAGTAGAGAGAAATCAATAAAGCAGAGAGTATTCCAGGAAGGCATTAGCTGGAGGGAGCATGCAGTTTATATTTTGGAGTGGAGAGTTTTAGGGATCTCTTTATCCTGAGGCACTGGTATAGCATCTTTCAAAATATATGCCACTCACAGGATGAAACAGGCAATAACATACAACCCTGTCCAGTAGCCAACCATTTCTTATAATACGCAGTGTCCATACACTGAAACTTGGTGACCTTCACCCCTGGTGTCTGTACTAGCCACCGAACCACAATCACAAAACCATTACTGGATGAGAAACTGGGATAACTCTCACTTTGTGTCCTCCTGTATACATAAGAACAAATAGTAGTGATCTTCCTTATAACCTTTTAATGTAAATCTCATTATACTGAAATTCTGGCAGGATATTCATTACAACATTTTTAAAATCTGTGTGGAGGGCTAAATAGCTAAAATAAGCAATAAGAATTAACCACCTATTCTACAAATGAACTCAAGAAGAATCTTTTTTTCTGAATTTAGGTAAAATTTTGGAGACATCCTCTTCGTTACACAATAGAACAGTACTCAGACTTGTAAACAGAAGAGGTTTTGTCTACATTCGTAGCTTCTAATATGATCATGATAATGCAGAGAAATGAATTCAGATCACAATTAACTATCAAGTGTCATCAAACTTTGATCGAATGAGATTTGGCAAGTCCCACGGTCTGAATATTTGCGCCTCACCTTCCCCAATTCATATAGTAAAACTTAATGGGAAGCTAATTGAATTAAGAGGTTAAGAGTTAGGCCCCTTTGTGAGGTGGTTAAGTCATGAGGGGTCTGAGACAGGTTGTTTGTCCTGTCTGTCACGCGAAGACAAAGCAGGGATGTTCCACCTGTGAAGCAGAGAGCCTTCAGATGACACAGGACTGAAGCTGTTAACACTTCACTCTTCAACTCCCCAGCTTCCAGAACCAGGAGAAATAAACTTCCATTGTTTATCAATTACCTAGTTTGAGGCATTTTCTTATAGCAGCTCAAAGAACTGAGTGTTAATTGAAACTTTCTCTACCTCTTTTTTTCCCCTTTTTGACTGGAAAGCGGTGCCACTTCTTAAAAACCATTTCACGGAGGTATACATATACCGCACAGCATTAATCAGTTCCAACATTCTTTAATGATGCTGTATACTTTGGGCTCATTCTATGCTCTGTCATTGTCAGTGTCAGAGTGGTTGGGAGGACAGAATGGGTAACATGTGAAGCAAAATGGGTGAGGGGTTTGTTAGACAAAGGGAGATGGAAATGACCGTAGAGTTTCTTTGCCAGGTGTGCCAGGATCTGCGAATAACATCTGCGAACAGGGGAGAAGACCTATGTTGGAGGCCCCCATTCTGCACTGGGTGCAGTGCACCTGGTGAGAAGAGGACACTGTGAAAAAGGCAGCGTGGTCATCAGGCAGCCGGGGTGTGTTTGGAACCTCAGGCATGTATATTTCTTTCAAAAAATCTTGGTACAGAAAATAGTCTGAAAGAGTGATGTTAAGAGCCCATAGCCAGAGAATGTGTATAACAAAACAAAACTTAAATCCCTCGTAACATTTCTTTCTTTGTGACATGCTTCTTTTTTCCTTAAAATTAAACTATTAATTCTCCAAGAGTATGATTATTGTTCCTGTAAAGTTGCTGGTAAAGAGAAAGGAAAACACCAGAGCCTCTCTATGGCCCTCCCTGCTGTGCTCTTGCATATACAATGGACCTCCTTAACAAAAGACCAAGAGGGATTATTACTGAAAGCATGCCTTCCCCCAAGAATGTAACAGTTGATTAAGTCCTGTTTCACCTAGAATGTAATTTTGAGTCACAAGACCGGCAATGATGAAATGAAGCTCCAAAAAACAGATTTTCTCTTGCTTATTTCAATTATTTTAAAATGTTCTACATCTGAGAAAAGATTTTTAATCAAGTCTGGGAAGAATTTGGGGGTGGAGGAATGTATTCTGAAGTGTAAAAATACAGACTTTCTTTGGAGATTGTTGTAAGATATATTAAAACTACAGCTATAAAGGGGAAAGTAACTCTTCTGACTGGTTGCTTGTACTTTCTTTTTAGAGAGAGGATATTCTACCAGAATGACCATGTACTTTTTTATGCAGGTACAAACAGAGCTATAGAAATAGGCCATATGTGTAGATATGTGTATATATGTAGTATAATTTAAATAGCGATACACAAAATTATACGTATGTACATACATATATGCAGAGATGAAATTTATAAAATAAGAATGACTAATTAAGTATCAAGGCCATCAATGTTACTGGAGATTATCTAGTCCAACATGTCTCACTTTGAAGATGAATGCAGGAAAGTCCAAATAATAGCTTCTACAAGTCACCAGGTCCCTGGACCTCCAGGCGCATGCTTTGTCTAATACTGTATCTGCCTTGTCTTTGTTACTCTGATCAGAGCAATAAGCCATTCCTGTCCCCCCAATTTCTCTTTGATTTTATGCAAGTGGTGTGCAGAATTATATTCCTAGACAGTTTATAAACCAAAGAAATATAATCACTCGTCTCCTCTCTACTTTCTTACAGTTTTTTCAGCCACCCAGCCCCTTTTGTTTCTTAGCTGTCAATGATTGCACTGTTGTCTGTTAGGGATTCTTAAAGAACAGAACGTGGTTATCTGAGAATTTTTTATTTTGTTGTGTGGTATGGGGGATTGAACCCAGGTCCTTCTCACTGAGCTACATCCCCAAGCATTTTTTTTTTTTTGGAGACAAGATCTAAGTCACTAAATTGGCCAGGGTGGGCTTGAACTTATGATCCTCCTGCATCATCCTTCCTGGGTGCTGGGATTACAAGAACACACCACCACACCTAGCTTATTTTTCCTTTAAATGGTTTACTCTTCACATGAGCTTTTTTAGTGAAAACAGGTAGCTGTCCCAGTAAAATTGCCACCACTAAGATCTAGTATTTTTTTACTGTTGAATGCTCCTAATGGACCCTTCCAAATTCTCTCCAGGTAAATGAGCACAAGTGTTCCTCCCACTTTACCTCCTCCTCTTAAAAGTTACTGTTTTATAATCATATCTTGAGTTTAATCAAACTTCCTGTTATATAAAGCATGAATCTATTAATTTCATGAATTTGAGCTTATTTATTCCTTAAATATCTCAAATGATCTCCTTTTGTAAGGAAACAAATCTCAGTATTATGAAACCGTTTCTATGTCTCATTATAACCGTGAACAGATTAGTGACCTTTATTTTCAGAAATACATTGTGCTACTTCTAAATATAACCAAGATTATTGAACTCAGACATTTGTTTCTTTGGTGCAAGTTTATAGGTAATAATTATGTACTGGAAGTTGTTGATTTGCCAAAAGGTACCAACCCAAATTTTCCTTAATGTTCTTTGAATGGCAGATAATTTAATTAGATTGTTATAGAAAAAAATGGCACATTGAATTTGTCCTTTGTCCAAGTTATTTTTACTCAGTTCTCTTGCTAAGGAATGGGAAGAAGTGTAACCCAAGATTAAATGGAAAATCTGCCTTCATTCTGGGTCAGTTGATTAAAATATCCTTTCTGGACACTAAATGTTTAAGCTCTTCTCTGTATTTCTAAAGTGAAATACTGGAGCGTCGCTTCCTGTGTTTTCTGAGATCAAGCTCCTGAGAAGCGTCTTCTCAATGTGATACACTGAATGGAAATAAATTTATTAAATCACTGATGTCTGCAAATATATATATATGTATATATATATATAGAGAGAGAGAGACTTTAATAAGAAGAATGAGGTGTTTATTTATAAAATTTCAAAAGCAAATACTAAAGGATATGGGTAAATATGGGTAGAAATTAGTGATTTAAAGTGAAAGAAAATAGGATATTTAGAAGGAAGGTATGGAGACAAACTCCTAACGTATCCTGGCCTGGCAGAGGATCTCAGGATCACAACGCACAAATTCAAATCTAGAACACCAGAGTGTTATCATAACCCACTGGATGAGGTAGCCTATTCAAGTTGCTGGTTACTGGAAAGCAGTGCTTCCGCCTACACATCCGGCCACCATGACAGAAGCCACCTTCACCCTTGTTATCATGTGATGCCTTCGGTGCCCATCTGAAGCACTCTCAAAGAGTGAGAAAATGTCTTTAAAGATGCGGTGCTACCTGGTCCATGTGTTTGTCTGGCTTTAGGACTCCTATCTGCCAGTGTGGGAGACCTCAGCCAGAGGCTCAGCTGCTGCAGCGTGGTGTCCGCAAACACAGTGTGCCCAGCTGCCTGATGGGGGATCTGCTAATTGGAGGAGTCTGCTCTGGTCCCCTGTCACCAGTTGGCAGACAGAACGGTTTGAGCCAAAGCTGATTTCCAGACTCAAGCATTCATTTATCTCAGTGATAAAAGGGGCTGTGTAGGGAGAGGTAGCAAAGAAAGCAGAGGGCAGCTGCGCCATGGTGGGGACAGTACTAATGCCTCGGCGTCAAGGACGTGCCTAGCATAGGGGCTTGGCACTTTATTTCTCTCTCCAAAGTTTAATTAATCACTAATTACGAACAACTCTCTTTTATTATGGATGCGTTTGGCCAGTGCTGTAATATTTTTAAAAACATGTTCTCATCGCAACTAAGTTCCAAATACTAGCATATCAATGTCAGAAACTGCAGTCAAGCACAACCTGTCCCCAAATCTCAGCCCCTTGAAACACGATGGCTCATTAATAACTTAAAAAGGATGATGACACTGATACTATTTATAGGGCCCTGCCAGGCAGGACTGCCAGCGTTAAGGAAATTAACATGGAGAAATTGTCAACTGGAAAACATCAGTGTTTATCAACAGATCAATCAAACTTCAACAACTGTAAACTGTGCTTTTAGCTTAGTGAAACATATTGACAACGACAGTCCCTTGCCCACCTTGCTGGGGAGCCCTCCTTGCTTGTTTTGGCCCCAAATCAACAGACCGTCACCCCCTTGACACTGTGGCGATGGTCTTACTGTAGCCTTTTAGAGTGGCAGTGACTCGCCTCTGTCCCACATCCAGGTGCAAACTGGAATGACTGGGGAGGGGTCTCAGCTGTGAATTAATTAGCTTTGACTGCCAGTTTGTAAAGCCTCAGACTGACTGAGATAAACATAAAGGTTAGTGGCTCCAGGAACCAAATTTTAGTTTCTTTATGAAAGGCAGACTATGATTTAAGGAGTTTTTCTTGGTTCTCTCATCCTTTTAAAGCAGTGCTCAACTCTCATTGTTGTATATTTAGAGATGGTTCTATTTTCATTTCTGGGCTGCATCGCGATGATGACATGGCTTCGGAACCTGAACAAAGCTGGAGAGCTCTGATAGGCTGCCAGTGATGTCATCCCTGTGCCTCTAATGCCCAGGAAAAGCACCAGGGACTGACTGTTTTCCTGACTTTTCCTTCCTTTCTTTCTCTCATGTTCTTTCTCCCCACCCCATCCGCTTTTTGTTGTTGCTGTTTTTCCAATATAAAATCTGACTTTCACACTAGCAGTGCATTTGGAGTTTCATATCCTAGCAACGTTATCACTAAAGGTAGCTGATGCCCGCTCCATACAGACCAGTACTGCTTTGGCTTGATGCAGTCTCCTTCTCACAAAGAGGATTGTGTGCTGCATCACACTCAGTATTGCTGCTCTGAAATTTCTTGTCATTATAGCAAACCTTCTCACATGTTTCCTTTCTGTAACCCAGATGATTGCCACCTGTTCAATTCGACTGCTCACACAAATCCTAACCAGAAGAGCCCGGAAGTGGTAGGGGGCATGAACCCCAAAAGCAATAGGAAATATAGCAAGGGCACCTGGCTTCAAAATGACGATAGTCCTGACTCATGCCACTGGATTCTTCTTGCTTATCTATCGCATAGCCTCACCTACCGCTACTTTCTGTTTGTTTTATTCATCTGTCCTGCCGGACTGGGAAAATGATGTTGTCACTGGAGTTGATAAAAGGAGTTCTCTGTGTCCCTGTTAGATGGGTTTATTTTTGTATTCAGTATCAAACAGATTCTGTGTTCTGTTAAAATGCAACACTAATCCTGCAGTTTTAGTTTTGACATCCTAGGTAAAACCCTAAATCTCAAGTTTCTAATCTATGAAGTGGGACAATAAAATGCATCACACTAAGGTGCTACAAGCATCAGATTCGCTACTGTACATGAGGCATGTGGTGCCTGATTAGGGTGAACGTAAACTCTACCCTTGACCATTAGATTCCTGGCTAAAAAAGATAGCCAGGACAGGTAGGAGGGAAGCAAAAAGGAAAAAAGGAAAGTTGAGAACTGCTAAACAATCTCTGGGCAGATCAAGGTCACCCGGCACATTCCCAGGTCAAAAGTCATTTCCCTTCCTTACCACACCACAGTTGGTTTTCATTCAGGTATAAACACTACAAAGCTGGAATTTGATAAGAGGTGAAGGGACATGAAAATTAAATTTGAAAACCAAAATCTGGAATTTAAGAAAACAAAAAACACAAAAATGACAGAGAGTAGAGGTGTCTCTTCTTCTTTGTTTTTTTTTTTTTTTTTTTTTTTTTTTTTTTAATGTGGGTACTGGGAGTCGACCTCAGGACCTCACACTTGCCAGCAAGTGCTTGCGCCACTGAGCGATATCACCGGCCCTTTTTTTTTCCTTTATGTGGGTTCCAGGAGTTGAACTCAGGACCTTGAGCTTGCTGGGCAGGCGCTTATGCCACTGAGCTATCCCACTGGCCCGATGTGTCTCTTCCTGATGCAAGAGTTTGGCGTATCTGAGACAAAATTCTCCCTCCAGGATTTCCAGAAATGTAACAAGTCAGTGAAGCTCAAAAAGGAAAAATCACAGTTGTAAAAGGAGGTTTCCAAAAAAATTGTACTGAACTTTGTGGGAAAAAAAAAAAAAAAAAAAAAAAAAAAATATATATATATATATATATATATAAATAATGGGACTTGCCATTAAGACTTGTAATCTAGAGTACTAGCCTAGCATGCTTGAGGCCATGGGTTCAGTTCCCAGCACCAAAAAGAAAAGAAAAAAAAAGGCTTATGATGTGATTTTAATATCTAAACCTAAGTTGGTGAAAAATAATTGAGACCAGTACTTCAAAATACAAAGAAGGGCGTAAGATAATAATAGCAGACATGTCACAAGGCAGGGTGTAAATGTCAAATACAATGCATATGTAATTATTTTATGGGAATTTCAAAAGAAAGATTTTATGTCTAAATGGACGAGAAAAGTTTGATGACAGGTATGATCTACCCTCTGAGCCATAGAGGATGTGTAAAATAGTGAGGGGAAGGCCCATTCAGGAAGTTTCGGAGCAGGGTGTGTGAGGAAGTCTGTTGGAAAGCACTGAGAGTTCCCGCTGGGGACAGCCGGCCTGAGGACGGAAAGCTATCGCCATGGTACAGATTACATGGAAGAAGAGGCAAATGTTTGCCCTTAAATTCACTTTTACTCATGGATCTGGAATGTTCCATGTGAGCAGTGCACATGCTGCTTCCATGCTTCTACCCTCTCTGAGATTGTTAACATCGTACTGTTAGGGTCGAGATGCCCGCCGCGTGAAAGAAGACTCCAAGAAGCTTTCTCTCATGCAAAGGGCAAGGGGTTTTATTATCCAAGCATGCGTGGGGCTCACTGAACACGCAGGAACAGTGGGCCCCGAGCTAAGCCTGTGCAGCGCTTATAAGCCTATAGAACAAAGGGAGGAGGGGTCTTTGCAAGCGCGGTTACAGAAGCAGATGGCATTGGTTAGTTTAAACAGCTTTTTACATTCATTGGGAGAAGACAATCATACGAAAGTTTAAGGCTGGGTGGCGGAGGATGTCTCCTATTTTGTGAATTCCTTAGTCATGGGGTTGTTCTTATCTCGTAACCCAGATCCCTGGTCAGCTCTGTTCTCATTCTTATCTAATTTAGGCAACTTTAAACTGTAACAGCTTAATTCCCCTAACATTGGGAGGAGGAGGACAGCATGGATTGTGCATTCCCAGGAGGGAAAATTTCTCTTACAGTACCTTATTTTTATTCATCTCCTTCCAGAGGGGACAATCTGCCCGGGTTCCAATAAGACCCATCAATTAATCATAATTTTCACATTGTGTCTTTCAACATTTTTGATAATTACAAATTCTTATTTGGGTATAATTTCATGAGAATGAAAGATATCCTTGTATTTGGGTATTTCAGGATCTTATGTTTATGGGAGAAAAACGTTATTTTAAATGTGAAAAACTCACTAAATTCATTAGTTATTTATCATGTATGTGTGATGCTGAAATAATGAGTAATTTTTCTCTTTTAGTTGACTTGATCAGGAACTTCAACATAATTTTTTTAAACCTGTACTCTGCCACTTTCTTTATCGAGGTTATTTTAATATAGTATGCTACTTCTAATATGAGCTCACTTTTCCAAGTACAGCGAAAATTTAAAAAGCCAAGTCAGGTTGCACAAAAAACTATCAACAACCAAAATGGCATCATGAACATTACAACATGTAATAAACCACCTGATCCAAGTCTTCCTGCCCTATAATCCTTTGGAAATTTTGTGATTCATTCTGAAATTTTCACCAATTGTACCATGCCTAGAATTTATTCTTTGTTTCTTTTCACTTGACTTTTTATCCAGCTCCTTTAATTTCCACTTATCCAATTAGATCAATAGGGTATTATAGAGTTTTAACTCTACAAATTAATAATACACCACTCCACTTGAAGGGAGATATTACAAATTTCAGGTATATTCTAAGTCCCTAGAGAACTATTGGTGGCCACCAAAATATGTCCTCAGCCTAATAGTCTACTTTTGTTGACTGTTCCTGTCACATTACAAAGAGATTTTAAATCAATACCTTCATTACACAATTAACTGAGTATAATATTTGCACTGACATATGTTTTCAAGAAGAAATGTTCATGCTCATTAGAGAAAAAGTGTCATGATTTTAGGGATAGTATCTTCAAGTGTTCTTTACTTTCTTAGTATCACAAACATTTTCTGGCCTTAAAAAGAAGGAAGATTTTACATACTGAAGTGCTTACAAACCACAAAAGCTATTTTATTTTATAGAGATTTGTGTATAATTGAAAGAAAAACAGTTTGTAGTTTACTAACAAAATTTACCCTTTTCAAGCTGCTTTCTTAACGTAGCCATTTTTCTAGTAATAAAAGTTTTATTCATTCTTTCCTTTTAAAAATTACTCCTTCAAAACATATTTATTAAGTGACTAATATATGGAGGTGTTGCTCAACACTGAGTGGGTACTTGATGAATAAAACTGACATGTTTTCAGCTTTCCTGAATTGCACTGTGGGACAAAACAGGGTACAAGGATAAAATGGGTAGAATTTGTGCTGTATGGTGGTCAGCAGAATTGTCTGTGAAAAAGTGATATGTCAACTTGCACAGGGAGGCTGAAAATGTGTCATTCTTGGGAAAAGCAAAGAATAGCATGTGCAGACACTCCGAATTAGAACAGAATTCAGCAAATGTATTAATAGGAAGCTTGAGTGATAGAGCAGAGTGACCAAGGGACAGAGAAGGACAAGGTGGATTTGTTAAGGGAAAAAGGGCCATTTTAGCCATTGTGTGTCAGTGAGATGTTATTAAAGTGAAGGGGGGAAATATAGAATTTTAAGAAGGAATGCAAAATAATCAGGCAACAATTAAAAAAGATTATTCTGATTATTGTATGAAGATTGGATTGGAGAGCTTAAAATACAAATGGGAAGAACAGGAACTTTGAGACATGTTGGCTTACAATAGGATTAGAGTAACCAAAATTTGGAAAACATATTTATGCAAAATACATTAATGGATATACACGTAAGAGCATGTCCGTGTATGCTCATCTATTACAGATAGGTAAGGTTGGGTAGTGAGAGAAGAAAGAATCAAATTTAGCATGTGGCTGTCTGGTAGGCTGTCTCTTTCTAGAAGAGATTTGAGGGAAGACACTTTTGGGAAAAGTACAATTTAGAATGTAGTTTGGGTCATTTTAAGTTTGAGACATCCATGAGCCATTCAAGTGGTGACATGTCATAAGAAAGAACTACAATTTGTTAGTTGAAAGGAGAGGTCAGAGTTAAATTGAAATGTGGGAGTCATTGACGTACACATATCATTTGATATCATGGTAGAGAGATTATCCCAGGACAAAATGCAGAACACAAATGCCCAGAACCAAAAATGGATGCTGGGAAAGAAAGCCAAAATAAAGAAGGTAAACGCAAGTGATCCGAAAAGTGCAAAGAGAATTGGGAGTGCATAATCTCATAAAAGTCAAGAAAAGAGGATGCTCTGAGAAAGAAAGCAGTTAACTTGGAAGAAAGGTATCTCTAGGAATATAATGTTAGAACATCCCAGTGGGCCCTGGCACTACCACGGGGGGGTGGGGGGTAACATGTCAGCCTACAGTAACTCGAAGCCCAACATGATATGACTAGGTATCATCTATTTTTTAAAGTCACACTGAAAATATTTCCCAAATACATGTCATTACCTATTGTGGTTATATAGTAATCCACATGTTGGGTGTGTAGGTGAATTTCATGAAGAAGAAGAAAAAAAAAAAAAAAAACCTCAAACTGGTTATTTAATTGAATTTTCAGTCATTCGTATTTGATAATTTTTTTGTGTGTCTAAATATATTCTCAAGCACAGGCTGGGGCTGGTGCACTCAACAAACAAGCAAACAGAAACCACTCAGTGAAGAGGAACAAAACATCCTGTTCCTGAAAGGGGAAGGAAGATTTGTACTTATTTATTTTATTTCTCCATTATTAAGCTTTTGAACTTCATTGCTCAAATTCAGTAGAATAATTATTTAAGTATCCACAACAGTCTCCCCGTGGAGTCCCAGTATGAAATGTGCAAAATTTGAACTCCTGGGGAAATTTCATTTCCTCCTATCATCAGACTTGAAACATCCACATGGCTGGAGATTTGCCTTTGTCCACTGGGCCTCTCACCGTGTCAGGGAATCTCCCACCTCAACAAACAGGTAGCATTTTGAAAGTTGAACATAAACTCCATAAATGTTTGGAATATTTGAAACATAAAAGCAATTGAATACCCCTCCCAATTCACACACAAATGCACATATGACACATCATTCCCTAAGACATGCCATCCACTTCTAATAAAAAATTTGCCAACAAGAAAGCTACGAAGGCAGTGCACATCGTCTGCATAAAAGCCTTCTTTTGATGAGAAAATGACTATTAATGAGAACATGTTCGTTTCTGGCATCAAGCTTGAAGACACAGGTCATAAATCTCTTTGATCTTTTTGCAAAAGCTGGAATCAAGCACAGAAGCAAGTTCATTCATTTAAAAAAAATGCTTTTGATTGAAATGATTTCATTTAGTTACAAGTAATTTATCATGTTTTTCTTTCCTTTCCCAGGTTTGGTTTGTTTTCCATTCTCCGTCATCACAGTTAAATCTTCGCTAGGACCCGAGTAGAATGTTACTTTCAGGTTTCTTATTTGAAAGGGGTCAGACAAAACTTCTAAGAGAAATGTATATGTGGGGGAGTATAGTTTGGGGATGAGACAAACAATAAGAATTCATATTTGAACAAAAACTGTCTCGTCGCTCTGCCTGTATTTGTTTTAGATGTATCAACACTGCCCTCTCTTGCTTATTCACGGCTTCCATTGAAACTTTGGTTAAAAGGCACAACCTTGCAAATTCAACACCTCTCTTTCTCACTGCTTCCCACAAGTCACCACCTAAAACGGTGCACAGAGTTCTTACATGGCTTCCTTCCAAATAGATTTATTCCCTCTTTAATGCAACATGTTTCCTTCTGTTATTTCTGTTCCCTGCCTCCCTGGCTGTGTTTACTCCCACCTTAGTAAGAAGCACCCCTCGGGACCAGGAAGAGTGAGCCTCTCACCAACAACATCCCTTTGGAGCTGTAATGCAAACAGCCCCTTGGCAGGAGAACTGCCATGTCTCCTCCCTATAAAGAGGGCTAATTCTATTTCTAGTACCCTTGGAGAATGCGTTTGCCAACTGCCATCCTGACTGCAAGATGAAATTTGGAGTCCTTTATCAGTTATCGCAACCAAACTTTCTCACTGTGTGGAGCCTCTGAGCTTTCTCAGTGAAAACAAATACAACAGGCAGAGGGTAAGGTGGAAAGGAAGGCGCATAAGTGCCTGCAATGCCTTTCGCTGTGCAGAGAAGGCAAGAAATGGCTGAAGCCTCCTATTTATGACCTCTCGAGTTTTCAAAACAAAATTTGACAGAAAGATTTTTTTTCTCGTTGTCTGAAAAATCCAAAGAAAGTAGATATTCAGACACAAGTCAACTGATTGAAATAGTTAACTATTCCTCTTGCTTCCCACCCCTTATTACCATTTTCATTCTGTTCAAATGAGTTAGAGGTACAGTATAAAAGGAAGTCTTAAAAACGAAATGATCACTTGAGTCATAGATTCTTAAGGTTTTTACATGCAAGATTTTGGAACCATCAGTGTCACTCACGGGTTGCAAACTATTCTTGTAGTGCTTCCGAATATGCTGATCTGAGATAGGTGAAAATGAGGCTAAGAAAAGTAGAAGCCTCCAACTGATCCTGCCTTCCTGGTCAGGTATGTTATTTGAATTCATGGGAAAGGTATCAAAGAAAAGATTCTCAGGTTTCTCCACCCATAACAGCTGTGGGTGAAAAAGATGAAATGGATCTCATTTCCCTTAACTCTTCCAATTAGTTACCGCCAACTATCTGAAGCAGAGTAATGAGGGACACTGATAATTGGACTCCGCGGTGTGTGTGTGTGGGTGGACGGCTTCTGGCGTCTATTATGCTGGAGGATAGGAGTGAGCATAGGGCGGTCAGGTGTCCACGGTTGGCTTTGACTTCACATTTCTTGTTTGGATAATAGCACACGGCCCGGAAGATTCAGTTTCCAGTTAAAGCAATGGGCTCATTTGTGTAGCAGGATGCCAAAGAGGGCTCCAAGGGAATAAGAGACAGGACTGGACACTTGGAGAGGGAGCGGGGACAGGGAAAATGTAACTGACTTGGCTGATGAGAGTGGAGCAGGTTTTAGATTTCTCAACGGCTAAGAAACAGCAAGAAGCCACACCAAGGTTTCACCAGCTGACAAATTGCTAGAAAAGAGACTGGAGAAAAGAAAGGCAAGTGTTCACTTGATTAGCAGGTAAAATGGAGAAGGATGTTGGCACTACCTCAGCCTCCATTTTCTATCAAAATTTCCCCCTTTTTTCTGGCCTTTCGCTCTCATATTTTAACATCTATGGGTGGTCTGCTTTTTGTCCTTCTTACTTACCCAAACATACTCTTGGAGAAACCTTTCTCATTGCCCATCCAACTGAGCAGTGCTATGCTATGACAATAGCAAAATATATACCTGTTTCATTTGGAAATGAAAAGGAAGGCATTTGGAAATGGAAAAGAAGATAAAAAAATTTTCCCAAATGCCTGCTATATTATTTGCTTCTCCACAGCATAGATTTTAGAACCTAAAATGGCCAACAGTGTATCTGAATAGATATTGTTTGCTTGCTGGAATGGAACAATTACCGAACCCGAAGTTGTCAGTTCTATATTCAAATCCTGTGCTTCTGTAGCATGGCATCTGGATGACCTTGGCCAAGTCACTTAACCTCTCTAAGTCTAGCTTCCTGTTCTATAAAATGGGGAACACAATTCCTCCCTTGCCCACTTCACAACGTTGCTGTGAAGATCAAATGAGATACTGTATGTGAAAGTTCTTTGAAACACTACAAAACACTACACAGATGCAAGCTATTGTTATAAAGCTGAATCCTGGTGAGTTTCTGTGGTTTTTGAGCCATACGTGTGCATGCTGGGTCTGGTCTATCATTATTTCTAAATATGGCTGGTCTATTGGCTTCTGAAGTTTCCACATGAAATACAGTCTGTGTATTTGCTCGAAGCTTCTTCTCTATGTCCTCAAATAATGGGCCATTAAGTGTTACATCCCAAAACAGCAGAACCAGCATTTCTGACCTTGTACCTGTGACCTGCAGAAGTACTATTGTATCTCGGAGATAAACGTACCTGAACTGCAAGGTGCTTAAAAGATATATTTAGTGCGTAGGCATTTCATTTGTCACGGAGCAATTTTACAGTGTCTGATATAAGCTGAAGACTTTATGATCTATAATCAAAGGCTTTTGCAGACACCTCTCCTTAATTTGGATTTGTGACAGTATTAAAAAATGGGACTTTCATCTTTGGATCCATTTCACTTACTTGGATGAAACAGCAATGTATGCTTTTAAGTGCAAGTCACTTGAAATTTTCAGACTGTCCTTAGTAACACAGGAACTCTTGACACAAACTTGTACTATTGACTTAAGAAAAAGTGTTTTATTTTCTGCCCCCTTTGATCACCCTTGAATCTTCTTTGTGCTAGGCTGGTTTTAGTCCTTAAACCCAATATGCTAAGGGTCTGACAGGCAAGGGTGAAGGGTGTAGTTCTCTTGTAATTGTATATGGAGGGTCTATAATTTAAAGACCTATGACCTAATGGAGATAAAATCTTAGGATGTCGGAACTAGTCAAGAACTTTCAAGGTATTTCTTTATTTTTGTTTTAAGATGGGGTCATGCTAAATTGCTAAATAGCACAGGCTGGGCTTGAACTTGCAGTCAGTCCTTCTGCCTCAGCTTTCCAGAGGGCTGGGATTACAGGCATGCATCATCTTGAGTCCCTTTCAAAGTCTTTCTTTAGAGTTTCATTTTACTTATGTAAAACCTGAATCTCAATGGACTTATGGTTATATCAAATTTCACTCTTCTATGATTAGCGAAATAAACTAAAAAAAAATCAATACCTATTAAAATATCCTTTCTAAAGTACCATATATTTTCCTATTATAAGTAACACATCTCTTCACATTTTTATAAATTCTTACAGATGATTTGACCAAAGAAATCTTGCTATATGGCCTATATTGCCATTTCCTGCCCTACTGGAAAGGTTGTGAAATAATGAAGTGTTCCTTTTTCTACAAAGCTTTTTGAAAAAATTAAATACACATAAGGGATCTACATACACATACCTTTCATTTTGAGAGAAGACTGCGTGCAGATACAAATTGAGGAAAACCAACAAACTTAAATCACAAAATCCATTCTTCCCTCCTTCTCAGATTTTATTGCTTTTGTTAAACTAAAATGTAAAATCTAGTAATATGACTAATTTTATGTCTATCTCCCAAACTTTAAGGGCTCTGCTGCATGTTCTAAGTCTTGAAAGCATCTAGTAATTTTTCATTGTGCTTGGTCTCAATAGAAAAGTAACACTTTCTCTTCATTGTATGATCTCCAGAGGCTCTGGCCTCACTTCCCTGGCTACAAATCTGTGCTGTTATGGTTTCGCTTTCTAGAGTAGCTCAAGCTCAACCCTCAACCGATACCCTTCATCCACCTTCAAAGAATGTGAAAGTGTACTACACAAGTATACAAGATAGCAATCATCAGGGCTTCCTTGGAGTAGATAACCTACCGTGTAACATAGATGGATGCATGGGGAACAGACTCATAAAATATTTCAGGAGCTTCTACTACAGACAAAAACAAAAAGTTGCATTGTTTTAAAATAAGTGGTGATGTTTGGTATTATAGAGATCATTATGTCTTCAAGTCTAATTAAACTGTTTCTTTGGCTTTGTATTATTTTTGTGTTTTGTCTGAAAACACCCTAGGTGGGAAAAGAGGGCAAAAAGGGAAAGAGAAAAATGACAGGCACCCCGAGATCCATCCTACACTTGGGTTACCCCTGGAGACAACTACAGATAATCCATCAGCATGTGCTGTACCGGTAGATAAACTCCTCCAGGGCTTCACATTCCACTTCTCCAAACAAGTTTCATCTACCCATATGCGTGTTTATGTTACCGTCTCCTCGGAGCAGTAGTGGCCTTCCCTGAGTACTGGCCAGCCATGCTATGGAACCAATGTCATTTTCTCACAGTTTTCCCATTCCTTCTGCATAGAAATATCTGTTCTATTGTTTGAATATTAATAATTATTCTCTTAATGATTATTGTATAGCACAGATCATCTCTAGTCCAATAGCCAATGGAGTCCTTATTCCCAACTAAAGCCTCCTGGCCTTTACTGTCTGCATTTCTATCAGCATTCTGGTCTTCCATTTAAAAATAAGAATTTGTCTGAGACTTATTTTTTTTATCCTCTTGTTTACCTATTGCCAAGTGTTAATTTTGTGCCCATTGTGGCCAAGCAAGATTCCAAGTAGCGGGATAAGAAGTCTTGCTACAAATGTTATCTGTGGACCAGTGGTGCTGGTACTTACTGGGAACTAGATAGAAATGTACACTTTTGGGTTATCCCAGGCCTCTCAAATCAGAATTTGCATGTTTGACAAGAATGCCAATTGATTTATGTGCATATTAAAGTGGATAAATATTGAATAAAAAATGAGATACAGCCATATACTGTATGAAAGAAGAATCAAAAACTATATTTTTAAATTTAGGTCACATTGAATAACATTTATTTGCATACTTAATAACTATTATTAAAATACGACTGCATTATAATTGGACTAATTCTCAACACTGATTTATCCATCTAAGGAAAATTTAGTTATTGATTCATAAAATATCCAAGAATCCCTCTTTCATTCTAATTTTTCTTTTGAACTGTGAATTAGTTTACATTTCAACAGTCAATAGGGGTGATCTGAGGTAAGACACCAAGAATAGCTTCACTAGAAAGGCTGGGTGGAAATACTGCAAAGCTATCAAAAGTGGCAGTTACTCTAATGCCCAGGGATGGTAACCACCGTACCTTATTTGGAAAATATTTTCTTCTGGCTGACATATGATGAAAAAAGCAAACTCATCTTGGTTTTAACAATGAGGCTTAGTTTGGTTACATATTCTAGAATACAGCTGGTTAAATAAAATATTCATTTTATCTTTCAAAACACAGACTGGAAATGTACCCAATGCCCACTGGGAAGTATCAAAGAAGATAAATTATTGGGAAAAGCAGTTTTTAGCCTTATTCTTTTCTCTGGTCTCTATGCTTTCCAAATCAAGGCTCTCTTTTCCTTTTTCTTCCCCTTTGGAAGCATTTTAAGAAGATAAATACAGATTTATCATTCTTAGCCTAACTGAATGTTTTCAAAATAAGTTGTGGTACTGCCTGCCAGCACTAGGCACCCCTGTGTTCACTAGTAAAATTCTGCCAAACCCTTGGTCCTCATGGGCACCTTTGCACTCTAATTGCCAAAAAGGAAGAGAAAAAAGGCTCACATCAAGTATGTGGCACCCAAGGGATAGAAAAGCAAAGAATATGCGCATGAACAGTAACATTTTTTAAAGCAGAAGCATAATTTCCTGGAGCAATGATAGTTGGATGGATTTTTTTGTACAGATACTCTCTGCATTTTAGCATTAATAACACCACAGCCCTGGATAGACACGTTAGCACACGGGACCTCAAAATGGTCCTCATGATGATACCCACACAATAATCCTAAGGTCAGACACAGGCTAATTAAACCGGGTGACCTTAGAAGCTGTGCCCCACGTAGTTTCTCTGCTAATCCCCAGTAAGCAGCTGATGACAGAAATGGTGCCTCCAGGGTTGTACAGGACGGTCACCTGGCACCTAAAGTCCCTTCTCAACAACAACAAGTCCTTCAGCAGAAAGTCACTGATGCCATCTCAGCCCACATTTCTACTTCCTCTCACCCTTTTATCTTTACCACTGGTAGGTCTTCACTTTGTGAAATGATCCAAAATTTCAAGGCATAACTCATCTTCCAATTTTTGTTTGTTTGTTTTTTTGTTTGTTTGTTTAAAGGCACCTAAAATATACTGTGAACTTTTGACTAAACTGTTTTCCTCTAGGACATCTAAAAAAAAAAATAACACTTGCAAACCTTCTGCTGTTATTGTTTTTTTGATTTTGAAAAGCCATAAAAACAGTAGAATAGCCAATGAATATATGAATAGCCATCCAAGGATGCATCTGATAATCAATCTTTCTGCAAGTCTCAGACCAACAGCATATTTTTTCAAACAAGATGGCTTTGCTACTTAAAAATTTTATGTAGAATTTCACAGAGTGTTTGGAGGACTCTGCTGATGTCTGGCACCACCAGAGACAAAGCGGTCTATCAAAATGTTCCTTCTTTTTATGCTGTATGGGGCATGGAGATTCATTCTTTAAATGTATTATTTTATTCTTCTGTAGATTTTATTGTTGTAAATTCTCATGGATGTGAATGCAATGATTCCACCTTCAAAAAGCACTAAAAATAGGAGATCAGTAATGTTTGTGAACAAATAAGCAAATGAATGAATAAATGAATGAGTAAAGGATTCTGTGAAATACTATGCTAGGCATGTAGAGGTAAAGGAGTTTTCTGAAGGAAAAAAATGAGATCTTTCTTCCACTATTTAGTTTAACATGTAGTTGAGATTTCAAAACCATGTCGAGTTCCATTTCTACGTAGTCTATGCCAAGTCTGAAATAATGAAGTGTACCACAGAGATAACGGTGCAGACGTCATAGTGCAGGTCAGCGTGTTTTCCTCAAGAAATGCGAGCTACCCTTTGATAGACGTGTAAAATTTCACTAATTTATACAATCCCATTTTAATCTTAATTACTAAGGAATGTTTATTAACAAAAGAAAAAAGCAACTGAATACACTTACGTCACCGTACTATTTACCAACATAAGCACAGCAGTTGCTTCACAAATCTAAGATACAAGACGATACCTTTTTTTTTTTTTTTTTTTTTTTGGATGAAGCAACTCTCTGAAATCCTATCTTCTTAAAGCTCTCTAAAGGCAGGTTATAATTCTACCATCCATCCTTGCTTTGACTTAGGACACATTGTAGAAAGTTTTGTGGAGATTGGAACTGGATACATTAATCCTTCAGCAACTTCAGAGCATGGGTCCTCTAAATAGAAGAGGAAAATCTCAGAAATTGTACCTAGATTCAAGGAAGATGGCACATTTCTGAACAGGATTCTTCCTAAAGCCGGTGTGATCAAAGGGATGTAGGTAGGGCCGGTGAAATGGCTCAGCGGCGTAAGCGCCAGCCTGGCAAGCACAAGGGCCCGAGTTCGACTCCCGGAACCCACATATGAAAAAAGGGCCGGTGATATCGCTCAGCGGCACGGGTGCCTGCTGACGCGCGAGGTCCTGAGGTCGACCCCTGGTACCCAAAAAAAAAAAAAAAAAAAAAGGGATGTAGGTAGTGGTCAGTTACACATTCCTAATTATAGCATTAGTATAAAAGAAATCCATCTCATTCTGATCCATCTGGCTCCCTTAAACCCATTCTAAACCTGCCTGTGACCCAGGTCCTCAGATAATGGTTGCATTGGAAGTAGTAGTAAATAAAAAAGGGTATTTGTTTTTATTTACTTCTTTAAAATAGCAGCTTTGAAGATGTACTCTATTGTTCAGGCAATACAAAAAGCATCTACACACCCGGAGTTCTGGTAAAAATAGAACTGCATAGTGCTTTACAGGCATGTGTGTGAGGGCATGTTGTGTTCTGTGTGTGTGTGTGTGTGTGTGTGTGTGTGTGTGTGTGTGTGTGTGTGTAAGTTCTGTCTCCCTAACAATGGTGTATCTGTAATGATTTAATGATGGGTGCTGATGGTTAGGGGCTGCCTTTCTCCCGTAACAGTGTGAGTAAAGCAACAGGGCATCTGAGATATTCAGACATATAAATCTCCAAACAAGGGGTCTTTTGGGCTTCCCATTGCTTAGAAAGCACCATTTATATTTCTCATATGTTTTATTTATTTCTCTGAGTATTTCACTGGGCTTTTCTCTATTCCCTTTACTTTTCAGGGCATTGACCCATCTCTTTCATAAGAGCATAAAGAATGAGAACAGAGATTAAAAAATAATAATAATTCAACATTAGGCCTTTCACTTCCTCTCTGTCTTTGGTGAAAATTTAATGGCATTTGAAATCTGACTCTATCCTTCGTATCCAGGAGGGTGTTAGCAACTTACCCTTTTATTTCCCCATCCACTACAAATTCTGCCTTTGCTAAGGGAGGGTTAGCTAAGAATAGGGCAAAAGCATTTTATTCTACTTCAGAAACAGCCCCTGGAGGGTGTCCTGGGAGAGCTTTCTGCATACTGCCTGGTTCTCAGCTGGTCCTTTATGGGAGATGTGTGTCAGTAGACTGGGATATGACGACATTCTCTATTCTTGCCACCCAGAGGGCCAAGTATATTTTACCAAGTGTACCTTTGCTTCACTACACCTCACTGTCCCTACATTTTACAACCTGATCTCTTGAGATTTTACTTATTTGATCATTATCCAGGATGCCTGAATTGATACATTCGTGAAAGTATTCTTCTGACATATTTGTGTCCCAAAGGGTAAGTTTTGGTCAAGAGGCCACATTGATCTCAGTGTTACTTGTCCATCATTGAGTCCTGCAGACTAATGTTTGCTACTGGCAGGCCCTTTGTCAAGTCCTTTAACCATCTGAGCTTCAGTTTCTTCATGTGTAAAATGGGGATAATAACACCTATCATGTGTGGTTGCTGACGTGATTTTATTGCATTTGATAGTCTAATAAGTTTAAGATATAACATGTACCTGACATTTAGTAGACACTCAAAAACATTAGGTTTCTTTCTTTCAGTCTTTTTTTTTTTCTTTTTTTCTTTTCTCAAGCCTCATTGCTCATTGCATTTCTACCATGGCACCAAGCATGGAAATTCAATAAATTTGGGAAATTCTTCAGAATTAATGGAAAATGTTAATATTTCTCACATGTGACTAATGATAGCTCTTGAACCAAATCTGAACTCTTAAAATCCTTTTGGAGCGCTCTCCCTCCTTGTTCATTACGACAGCGGCTCACATCAGAGCAGCTGCCAAAACTTGCAGTGGGACCCATTTGGCAGTCACTTTTCCCCTCATTCATTTTATACTATCCATTAAAGGGCAACCATAATCAAAGAAGCAGTAGTATAAATGAAGATACTAAGCCAAGCGAGTTTAAAGAAAAAAAATATCTGCTTTGATGACTGTCCAATGTCTGTGAGATGTGACTTCTACCATTACAAGATGCACTCTGGCACTGAATTTGTAGTTTGTTTTATGTATCGTGGGTCCCTGAAATGTAATTTTACTATTAGAAGTACTGAGAGTACCATGCAGAACCATGGGATTAACTGTAACTAGGTCATAAGGCACAGACCCCAAGGACAGTTTGGCAAACACAAACGTGCAAATGGATTTCTCTGCTCATGGTGTATTAAATCAATCTTGCCTGTAAGACTTTCACAAGTCTGCCATTTTGTTGAGAAAGGGTTTTACAAAACATCCATCTTCACTGGTCTCTGAACAACTTCCTCCCCTTCTCTGAGTCCACTAGTCTACAGAACGGAGGCAATAAGGGCAATGACCTAAAAAGGTTTGTCACTCTACATATCCGGGTACATTATCAGATTAGTGAGAGGAAAAAAGTCACATTAGATTCATCTCACATCAATTGTATTGCACAGCATCGATGTAAGCAGCAAAGAGAGGAAAAGTTGCCAGTGTCTGCCAGCTGCAAGCTGCATGAGGTATCAGCTAGCATCTGAAGCCTGTGACTCCTCCCTGGAGTGTCTGGGAGGTACCCACACCATGCCTACCGGTTCTTCACTGAGCTCCACGTTAATAGCATTAATGGCATTAATTCAGATATACAATAATACTGCCTTCACCCCGAATAATCAAAGCGCAGAAGGAACATGGCACCGTGAAGTCAGAGCTTGAAGAATTAATACAGTCATTTTGAGATGACAGTTTCGAGGAGCCTGAGCCTGCACAGCAGGCTTGAAGGCAGACAGCTCCAGATGGCAGAAGCTGCCGAGGAGATGTTTTCAGGACCTGCAGTGTCTGAAAGGAAGGCACAGAATGCAGGACAGGTCTGGATCAGAAGAAAAGCCCTAGAGATGTGCGATGAGATGCATTGTTTGAAACAGCCAGAAAAGAATAAGAAATAAGGAAAGGACTGAGCTAGTTCAAGTATCCTCATAATAGGATGAGGTGGCTTTATTTCCGTGTCTGAAATCCATTCCCTTTCAAGGCATTTCTCTTTACTCCACTTTACTTTAGCCCCAGATTCCTAAGTCCTATTTCACAGTGCACCAAAACTGCATAAATAAAACCACTCTGGAAATTCCCCCCTGGCCATCTCAGGGCATATATGATTGGCAGGGTTTCATAGAATTTCGGTCTTTCATATATTCTTAACTACCCAGCACAAACTCACATGTAAATGTCACCAGTAGCAAAGCCAAGAATAAGTTCAAAAGCATTCCTGTGTTCAAGCACATTAGTCCATTCATGTGCACACACACGCGCGCACACACACACGCACACGCGCGGGCGCGTGCACACACAGTGGTTTTGAGAACAAACTTCCCAATTTACAAATAGGACATTGGAATCCATTAGGACAAAGGTTGGCCCATGGTTTAAAAGAGTAAATAATTGGTTTCTGTCCCGTGTCATGTTTTAATTAAAGATAGCAATGCAATCTACAATATACCTGGAAATTATTAGAAACCTGTTTTTCCAGGGGCAAAAAAGATCAATACATTTTTGTCTCTGTGATATAAAATATCTCAGGTTTCTCTGTCCCTGTTTATTCCAGCAACTCACAATTGAAAGTAAACATTACAGTGACAAGATTGAAATTATATTTTGAGAGCAAATGAGGACAATCTGAAATTAGCTAAATTGTTTGTTTCAATAAGACTTGACATGTCAGTCTAAAGGGCTTTGCTATAGGGATAGAGACAAAAGGACAGGCAATGATTCAAGGGGAGGGGATCTTTTGGTTTTTCTAGCAGAACAGCAAAGCTGCTAAACAAAGCCAAGAGCTAAGGGTTTGTGGGAAAAGATAGAGATAATTCACCCCTAGTCTGATGGAATTAAAATAACTCAGCAAGATCTGTGTGTGTTTCCTTCCATAAAATTGGTTCTCAGATGACATTGGGTGCCTTCAGGTGGTATGGGTTCTCAAAATTTGCTGCTTCTTCTCAAGATAGTTAAAGAAAAATATCATATTAGGGTCATAAAAGATAAATGAAGCTTCCGTGGAAAATATTGAGAGGAGGCACCACAGGCAGAGGTGGAAGCCTTCTTTCCATGGGTCCAAATGAGCATTTATTGAAGTCTTTCCCACTGAAATGTAACCATCCTGATAACATTTCCACTCACTAAACAGAAGTGTAGAAATGGAGAAAATAGAATGACCCTCCAATCATTATCTATAGGACATTATGCTGATAAGTGGCGGTATTAATGAACCCAAATGAATTTGACTCTTTCTCCCTGCAGTTATTTTGATAATACTGGAATCTACGAAAGTGCATGGAATTAGCAATTAAAGGGGGTTAAACAGACACTTAATACTTGTTCTATTTTGCACAATTTGGCAGTAATGCATCTGCTGTAATCAGGATTTTTATTTCTCTTTGGGAAAAAAAGGGAAATGTTTATGTTTTGGAAGCAAACCCTCTAGGATTTGCAGCTCCTCCATGCAGCCCCTGCACGTATGTGTTTGTGTGAGCGTGTGTGTGTGTGTGTGTGGCTCGTGTGTTGGTGGCCCCGGCGGCACGGCTGACTTGTCTGGCTTTCTCCTTTTGCAACAGCACCACCTTTGGGCTTCTAAAGGGAAAAGTCTTTTCTTTTTTTCCTGAAGGCTATGAAAACATGCAACTATCCGAAAAATGCACTCATCCTCAACCTTTTGTTCAATGAAACTAAAAAAGAAAATACTTTTTTTTTTTCCTCATAAGAAAGAAAGATCTGGAAAAATGGGAAGCATGGAGGGAGAAAAGAATTTCAAAGAAGGTAAAAGGCAGGAGGAAGAAAGGAAACAGGAAAAGAAAAAAGGGAAGGAAAGCAAGAAGGAAATACAGAGGAGAGAAGGAAGCAGCAGTTTATGGGACAGCTCATTCTTGGATTTCAGACTTGAAGAAGACTCTGACTGTGCTGGGGGTCCAGGATTCTCCTGGTTTCAGCTTTTCTTAGCAGTGCCATCTGCCTGTCACTTGATTATAAACCACAGCACCATGTAATGAAGCAGAGAGTCTTAAGAGAATTTGGATTTCTGTTGAGTCCGTTCTTTTAAAAATAAGAATTTTATATGTAATGTACGCATCCTGCTAAGGTTCCTACTGTTTCTCTCTGAAACCTCAGTAGCTTTCCATTGTTTCCAGAGTTATTATACTCTCACAAAACACAACCTTGGCTAACCAAGGATGGGGGAATGAACACGAACTCTGCTGTCTGCTAAATTCCCACTTTGTATGTGTGACAGTCAGTTGGCCAATTATCCTAGAAATATACTCTCCATAGTTTGGCGGCCAAGACTGAAGAGCTAGTAAGTCCTTGTCTAGTAACCTTGGTTTGCTTTGGGTCTTCGTGTTTGTTTGTTTCAATGCTGGGAATCTAATCCAGGGTCTCATGAGTGCTAGGCAAGCAAGCTCTCTACCACGGCCCCGCACCATGTTCAAATTTTTTTAATATGAGAAAATCGGGAAAAAATACCTGCTTATAATTCTTGTCCTGTAGAAGTGTAAGTTTTTATTAGCTAATCTATGGGCATGTGACAAAAAAAGAAGAAAAGGAAAAGTGTTACAAGTAGGATGGAAAGATACTTTGAAGCCTCAAGAGCCAAGTGAGCACATGCTCTCGTGTTTGGAGCCTTTAGCTCTGAGCTTCATACCTTCAAATCTGCTTTTATCTCATTGTCCTGACTCTTGCAATGGCTTCTCTGAAAATCACACTGCATCTCTTACCCACGTGTCAAGTCGAAAGTCTTTTCTTTAGTAAGTCACTCCCCTGATCAAAACTTTTTAAGTTCCTCTCATTGCTCACAGGATAAAATTCATATTTCTCAACCTTCGTACCAAAGTCTGCCAATTTGTTTGGAAAATGCCCCTCCGATAATCCCACACAAAGACTGTTCTTAGTCAGGATCACTAAGCACTCGGTGCCTCATCCTCAAGGCCACACTGACCATCTGCTCCATGCTCTGCCCCTTTAGTTCTACCGTCACTCTACTAACTGGCAGGAGGGTTACTCTGTCATGAAACCACTTTATGAATGAGACAAACCCATTCATGAAAGTATCCACCACCTTTAATAATTCTCTCCCTGCTCATATGGGTATCTAATATTCTGAACTCCACATGTGTTCCAAAGTTTTCTTGTGTCTACCTTACGCCTATTTGCATCCGCTCTGTGACAATTAAGATAATGAGTTGTGTATATACAAGGTACTGAATTTTTTAAAAAGATATTGATTGGTTGAAGGGACAGTAAGACTGTTCCAGTTTGTGCACCCGAATAAGGATTTGAATATTTCTAATTGGCATTTTTTGCATAGTTTGGGGGTGTCTGACCTGAAGAAAAATGGGCATTTTTAAATTTAAATGTTTACTGTTTACCTTTTCTCTATTGAGAAACAAGCAAGATCTTTATATTATCTCTTGTCTTATGCTTCCCAGCTATATTTACATGTTTTTTATATTTGTTTTAAGTATCTATAAATCTTATGTAAGTAGAAGCCAGAGAAAGGAGCCTGCTTATTTTGGTGCATGATTTTTCATATCCCATATTTTATTGGAAGCAAACTAAGCTCTGAGAACTTCTGTAACTTTGACAATCCCTTAAGCCAGGAATACACCCAATATATTCTTATCTCTCTCTATTATGCATATATACATTTTATTATTTTTGAGTTTGGCTAAAGAATAATGGGTGCTCAAAAATCATCATTTTATATATTCTCCATTTAGAGCCTTCCCATACTTCCTTTTGTATTCTAAGGTAATATTCTTTCCTTAGCTCCTGAGCAGTGAGTTATTTCTCAGGCAAGGCCTTTCTGTTTCTATTGGTCATACAAGGGGTTATAATAGTTTGCAGGAACAGCTGTCTATCAGGTTCATCTTACACAAAATACAGTGGTGATTGTAGAAGAAATCTGGGATGTGGTCTTCACCCTCAAATGGTAATCAAGGCCATCAGACTCTTAAGAGTCCGTGATAGTGGTTTGTAAGCTGTAAAGTATTGGTAAAATTTATCGAGGCTTCAGTTGCTTACAGGGGGAGATGGTCCAATTCTAAAATTAGAGAGGCATGCCAAGCTTATGGAGGACTGCTGACATTCATTTGCTGGGATACAATTTAAGCAACGTGGCTTCTTTCCCTCATATTCTCTGCCATTTTTAAAAATGTGAATTCTAAAATTCTGGAAAAGTGCTAGACTTATGAAGCCCATCTTCTCACCCTCTTATCTTAGTATTTTACTTGTAAACAGTTAGATCCCTTTCTGGATTGGATTACCCACTCTTCTGTTTCATAAAAATCATTTCTTTTTTGTGTCTCTCCTTTAGTAGTGAAGTATTTGTCCAGAAGAGGGAACGTGTCACATATTTCTAGACACATTGTTTTATCTAGAATATAATCTGGTGCATAATGTCTATCAATAAATGCTTATTAAGTTGCTTCAGTGAATTGTCAGCTGCTTGGGAGAAAGAGTTATATCTTGATCATACTTTCATCATTTAAATGCTTAAAACCCTGCTTTGTAAATATATGAAATTCGATGATCGCTTCTTATTTTAAAACAAGGTTGAAAACATGAGCTAATCTCTAAAAGATGAATGCTTTGTTAGGCTAGAACATACCTGCTTTCCAACTTTGGGGCTCAGATGCAGAAGCTGTGTCATTAGTTGCTATGAAAAATATGTCAGACAACAGACGTTTATCTTTTTCTTCATCAGAGTAGTGTATCTCAAAAAGATTTCTTTTAAAGAAAGGAGTTGTCATTTGTTATTGTGGCATTTCATGTTTGGTTTCAAGTTCTATTTCTCAGCATCAGATTCAGCCCTGCACTGTTTCTCTGGTAACATGTGCCACTCTAGCAAGTACTAAATGCCTGTCGATGGGCAGTTTATATGTGTCTGAGGAATAATTGTTCAAGGTCTTTCACCTTAATGCTTTTAAAACACCCTCTGCTTTATTTTTAAACGTGATCAAGGCAGTTTAATATCATAAAAGACTGAGTAAGTATCCAAGACAAACACATTTCCAATCAGAGACCGGCAGGCCCCCTACTGTTCACATTATAAATTCATCCTGTGGGCCTCTTGGAATACAGCAATTGTTTCTCGGTGCAGTTTTATCACTCTCCTTTCCCCAGTCTATTTCTTTCATGATTATTCAGCACATGTAAATAAATATGTCATAATCCTTTGCAATTTCAGAGTAACAACAAGTAAGATGAAAATCGAAGCAAATATCAGGACATAGGGCTGCATTTTGTGTTTTTTGTACCTGGAAATTCAAAAAAATCTCTCTTTTCTTACATTGTGACTTGTGAGAATTCGGCTGTATATCCAAAGTGACAGAGTCTTGGTATATTGTATTGGTTAAGGTTCTCCAGAGATATAATGTAACATACACACAGACACACAACACACACACATGTGCACACACACACACTTATTATAAGGAATTGGCTCACATAATTAAAGAGACCGAATAGCCCCAACATGCAGTTGGCAAGCGGAGACCAAGGACAGCCAATGTGAGTTTCAGTCTGAAAGCCAACAGGCTCAATCCAAGAGCTGATTTTTCATTTTGAGTCCATAGATAGGTAAATAATGGTGTCCCAGCTAAAGCAGTTATGTAAGAGACATTCAGCATTTTCTTCTATCGGGTCTTGAACTGATTGAATGAAGCCCACTCTCGGTAGGAAAGGAAATCTACTTTATTCAGTCTGTGGATTCAAATATTATCTCATCCAGAAGCAACTTTACAGACAGACCCAGCATAATGTTGAATCAAATGTCTGGACATCCTTTGGCCCAGTCAAGTTGACACATAAAATTAACCATCACATTCGAATGGCATAAGAATACGGTTGGCCCTTGAATATATGTGTACAAATATATCTTGTAATTTCTTAACATAACCATGTGTTATATCACTGTATGCATTTGTTCTAATGGACTAAAGAAGAGTAAATTGTTTTTAGTGTTTAGCAAGCACTGAATTACATATACGACCTCATTTATTTCCCAAGACAATCGTGTAGGATGCGTATTAATACAATTATGCACATAGAAATTGAGTCTTAGAAAGGTAAAATGAATTGTCTCAAGTCACAAAATTGATAATTCACACGATAAGATTAAAATACAGATTTATTTGACAGAAAAGTTTTCATTTTTTATTTTGTTTTCTACAATGTAAATGAAAATTACAACATTCTGAAAATCTGCATTATATGTAGAATGTGAAGATTTAAATATAGTAGTCCTCTTTTGAGAAATAATCTTGTTGCCAAGAAAGTGAATTTGAAAGAAAATACCAGTAGAAAAGTGGTGGTTCATGCTTTTATGCCTGTAGAAAAATAACAGAGTAGGAGACATAGCCAATGTATAAATATTGGAATGCAGTATACTGAATTAAATTTATGCATTCTGGACTATTGCTTTTCTCTCTTAGAAATAAATATTCCCAAACAGAGGGTTCACTTGTGAAATAAATATTCCCAAACAGAGGGTTCACTTGTAATTCCCTAAAGAATTTCTGCGTCAAATCTAATTATTGCCTCTCTATGAAAGTAACAATTAAACAGTTATGTTATGATAAAATTACTTTTACATGTTGATACAGAAAACCTAGTTACCTTTTCAATTTTTGAAGAAACAATCTTTAAAATACACATATGAGTTTTTTGGTATGTTTTGGGCTTTCATATAACATTCCAATAGTAGAACCAAAAAAAAAAAAGTAATACAATAACCAATCTTCCTTATGTGCTAACTATTTCACATGCTATATTTTCCATTAAACCAACAGATATAAGTTCACTTTTAAGTGCACCAGGTTATTTGTGAGTAGCTTATTTACCATGAATCTCTAGCCTTAGGTTATACAACTAATTTAACTTTAAAAGCAAATGGAGACTTTTGCTTATAGCCATAATGGTACCAGACTCACTTCCGCACCTATATAACTGGGCAGGAAATAAGAAACATGCTGATTCAAATACAGGGTAAGAGACGGTACAAAACTACAATCTCAAAAGAAAGTAAACAAAGAAATTGAACATCGTGACTGCTTAGTGTTTTTGCCTGGACACATTTTCCAGACAACAGCAAGTGAGGAGTTCAAACACAGTATGATGATCTTGAAAAATGAAGAACAAATATCAGAATATTAGGCTATGAAAGTAGCTGAAATTTGCAAGGCATGGTATCAGGAATGAGAGAGTACTGAAAATCTCCGTAGTGCCCATTTCAGTCTTTGATAAAATGCTAATCAGAGTATGTGCAGGATAAGATAAGCCTCTACAAATGAGGCAAAAGCAACTATCAAGGGGAAAAATTAATGTGGGTAGCTGTGACCAAAGCAATTCCTGGAGCTCACACAGGACAAGGAGATTTTGAGCTGTGATACCCAGAGTGGAAGAAAATTACTAAACAACTAAAACATTCAGTAGAGACCCCAGAAAAACAACCTTGGGAGCAGAGCTTAACAGCTCCTAGAGTAAAATCTACTCAAGCTCACCCTGTTAAAAACTCTGCAAAACAGCAAGCTGATCTACAATTAATCTAATTTTCTGCCTGAATGAAACTTACCACTCTTCAAAGAAAAACAATGAAGTGAAAATACTTAATAACATAGAAAACATAATACCCAACATACAATCAAAACTTCCTAGACATGTGAAAAACCAAGGTAATGTAATTTATAATGAAAGGGGGTATTGTGGGGTGAGCCAAAACAAAACAAAACAAAACAAAACAACAACAAAAAATGTATCATGAATAATGGAACTGGCATACTAAGGTTTTAAAAATGTCTATTCCAATTATATTTAAGATTTAAAAGAAAAAATAAACAATAAAGGAAGAAATGGAATAGCTCAATAAAGAAACATAAATCAGGCTGGTGAGATGGCTCAGTGGTGTAAGCACCTGCCTGGCAAGCGCGAGGTCCTGAGTTCGACTCCCGGAACACACATACGAAAAGGGGCCGGTGATTCAATTTATTTTATGTGGCTAACATATCCCTGATAATAAATTCAGGTAAGAATAATATAAGAAAAGAAAATTACATACTGTACCCCTCCTAAATCTATACTAAAATTAATAAAAATCTATCATAAAGTTGGACAAAGTAATATTTAATAAGGATAATACATAATGATCAAATGAGGTTGAAACTTGTACTAACTCAAGGCTTGATTAACATTCAAAATCATACCAATCGTATGCATTATATTAAAAAAAGTAGATGATATGGTCATCTGAAAAGATGCAGAGATGCATTTTAAAAAATTCAACATTCATTTATGATTTTAAAAAATACTATAAAACTAGGAATAGAGAAAAACCTCCTCAATTTGATAAAGGGCATCTGTGTAAAACCCTTAGCTAACTTCACATTTAACACCACGAGATTGGATGCTTTGAACTTAAGATCAAAATACAAAAGAAGTCCAGTCTTGATACTTTTATTTTACATTTTTCTAAAATTCTTAGAATGTTCAATAAAATACAATCATAAGTAGAAGCAAACAGATTTGAGGAAAGATGAAATAGTACTGTACTCACAATCGGCAATGTATGTAGAAAATCCTAATAACAACAAACACTGCTATAAATAATAAATGAATTCAATAAAATTGAAACACACAAATTTAATTTATAAAATTCTATTGTAATTGTTTTTAAAAATTAGAAAAATATATATGTTTAAGAGTCCCCTTCTGCATAATCTATTTTATGGACTCAAGGCTATCCCAGACAAAAGCCACAGCAAGAACCTAGCAGAAAATGAAAAGTTCTATCTATCTAAAGCTAATAGAAAAATGAAAATGGCCTAATGTGGCCAAAGTAATCTACAGAATGAACAAATTTAGAGGATTTATGGTACCTGATTTGTGGCTCAATTGTAAGTTTATATTAATCTAGGTAATAGTATTGCATAAAGAAACACTAATGGGACAGAATGGCCAACCTAGAAATAAATCCACTATTACTTGTCATTTAACTGCAAAACGTCTACGTAAAGTACAACTGAAAAAAAATTTAAATTTAAATTTAAATTTAAATTTAAATTTAAATATTTTTAAAACTATATATTGGGGCCCGTGAGATGGCTCAGCAGCATAAGCGCCTGCCTGGCAAGCGCGAGCGCCAAAGTTCGACTCCCCGAACCCACATATGAGTAAAGGGCCGGTGATATTGCCCAGAAGCATGGGCACCTGCTGGCACGCGAGGTCCTGAGGTTGACCCCGGGTACCCACAAAAAAAAAAAAAAAGCTATATGTCTATGTGAGAGAGGCAGACAGAGAGAGAGAGAGAGAGAGAAAGAGAGAGAGAGAGAGAGAGAGAGAGAGAGAGAGAGAAAGAACCTCATCCTTTACCTCAACACATACAAAAACACTCTAGACGGCTCCTAATCTTAAACCTTTAAAATTTTTCTTAGTACATGTTTGTAGTACATGATGAGTACATTCATCATGTGGAATTGGTATATGAAAATAACACATCTGAATTATTTTGTACGTCCCCCCATCTCCTGGTCCCCTTCTCCCTTGCAAAAGGTATATCTCCTATTGTCTTTTACTTTGCTTTTTTTTTGTGTGTGTGGGTTCCGGGAGTCGAACTCAGGACCTCGCACTTGCCAGGCAGGCACTTATGCCACTGAGCTATCTCACCGGCCCCTTACTTTGCTTTTTAATTTACTTATACTTTGGGTTTTTCATATAAGGGAAACTATGTGATAATTAAGCTTGTGTTTCTAATTTATTCGTTTAACATTATGATCTCAAGATGCATCCATTTTCCTACAAATAACTCAAATTTATCCTTCTTCATAGCAGAGTGGTGCTCCATTTGGTATAAATACCACATTTTCTTTATCCATTTATTTATTGATACGGGCTGCTTCCAAGATTTGGCTGTTATGAGTTGTGCTGCTATAAACACGGGGGTGCATGTATCACTGCAATATGACGTCTTTAACTCTTTGGGCAGATACCTAGAAGGGTAATAGTTTGGTCCATAGAATTTCTAGTTGTAGGGAAAACAGGAGATCACAGGGTAGGTAACTACTTCTTAGTACATAGAAAGTGTTAACCACAACTAAACACTCATTGCTTTATCAACATTAAAAACTATTGTTTATTAAGAAATATTAAGAAAGGAAAGGTAAACCATGTAACCACAGACTGAGAACTGAGCTGTATAATACACGTCTTTCTCAAAGTGCTTGTTTGTAGTATCTAAACAACGTAGCAAATTCAACATAAAAACACCTTCTAAATGTGTAATTTTAAAATGTATGAAAGACCTCAACAAATGCTTTGCAAATGAAGAAATACCAGATGCACTCCTATGTGTTTTCTAGAAGAAATGATAATGCATGTCTACCAAGTCTTGTAAAAAAATGCACATAGCAGCTTTAGTCATTAAAAGCTAAAAATTATTAACTATCTAAATGTACAATAAAAATAGACTAGAATACATCATATTCTCTCAGCAGAGAAAATCATGCAACTATTAAAAGGTGATATCACCGATACACGAAACCAAATAGAAGACTCTCGAAAACTGTGTATTTAATGGAAGATAAGATACCAAAGGATACAGTATGATTCCACTTGAAAGAAGTGTGAGGATTGGCAAGCATGGGGACAAGTGGGAGGAGAAGTTGCATAGGTAGCTGATTTGTAGGAAAGAAGACTGACAGAGAAGGAAAACTTTCTGAAGATGGAAATTTTTGTTTCTTGAGAGAGACATGGAGTACACAGGCACAGGCATTTGTCAGAACTCATGAAACTATACTCTTTAAATCGGTGCATTTCACTGTCCATAAATCATACCTCAATCAAATACTCTTGACCCCCCCCATAATCCAATGCAGAGCTTAATGTCTGGTACACAGTAGGCACTCAATAAATATATGTTGGATGATATTATTCCTAGGAATAATCACAGATAATGATTTTTCCTTGCAAAGAACTGCAACCAATACTGAGGAAACAACTCAAAAGAGAATGTCAGTTGCATCATCTTTGTTCATAATGGATGTGAAAATTATTTTTTCAATATTGATTTCTTTTCGGAGTGAAACTAAAACAGACTGATTTGTTCAGTCTGCGGAGAGATTTAGGTAGTGTTAAAGTGGCTCACTGGAAGAGCAGAACTGAAACAAACAAAGATTTCTCTGCCTGACCTCTACCTTTATCAAACCCAAGCCAAAGACTGCTGTTGCATTTCTCAAAGTCCATTTGACAGACAGGAACTGTCAGCAACAGTGATACTTAGCAGAAATTCATTAACTTGCAGACCTTTCCCATTTGGGGAAATATTTTCTCAGTCTACTGAAAGCATACTCATTTCTCTAAGAACAACCTCACATGCACTTCCTCTTTGAAGTCTTTTCAAGCTTTGCAGCCTGAAATGATCTCTACATCTCTAGATCTTATGGCAATTTCCTAGTGCTTCTATTATAAAACCCATCACCTTCCACTTTATATTACAGCAATTTGGGTACCTGTTTTATCCCCTCTTGGATTGCAAACTGCTTTAGAGGATAGAGCTCGTTATTCATTTTAGATTTCCACAGAACATACCACACTGTAGTCTTCTATCAACATATTTGTCAATAAATGCATGGGTAAATAGAAAAATGGAGAAATGTTTGGACCAAAGATGAGAGAACAAAAAAAACCCCTGCAATTACAACCAGAAGGATGTGATTTTTGTAGAGTATTTGTTAGTGATTCTATTATTTTTTCAAAAGTACTTATTGAGCAGTATCATTTGGCAAATATTGGGGGTGCAACTTCAATTAGACAGGGACCTTTCAGCTCAGAAGGTCACAAACAGGAACAGGGAGATGGATATGTAAGTCAATAGCTCTAAAGGAATGTAATGAGAGCTCTAACAGGGAGAGTTCAGAGGAGAATGACAGCACAAAGGAAAAAGGAATCATATTAAATGGCAGTTTAGAGAATAAGTGGAGGAAATTGCAGATAACTTTTCAGGCTAATAGTAACAACTGACCTATCAGGAGTTTACTAGGCGCTGTTCAATTCCTCTAATCCTTTCAATAGTCATATAAAGTATTATTGTTATTATGTTTCATAGATGAAGAAATAAAGACACTGAAATTCAGTACTTTGTCCAAGGTCACTACAGCTACCTACAGTGGAATCAGGATTTTGGTGTGTGATATTCAAATCTCATCTACATCTCCAATCAAAATGTTGTGGGTCTTGAAAGATGGAGCAGGTCTAAGAATGTTCATATGCAATTAGACTGGTTTTAATCAGTCAAGGTTTTTCATCATTTCACTCAATTTGAATTACTGAATCATGCTGCCTTTTACAGCAGGAGAATCTATCAGAGACATACGAGGACTCCTCAGTGTATCCAAGCAAATATTGGATATTCAAACCTCAGAAAGGACAGGAAATATGAATATCAGATTAATGGGTTCAGAAAGTAGAGATAATAGGCCTTCTCTCTTGGGTCAAATGTAAATTCCTAGATCAATTAATTATAAAAGCAAGGCCATATTGAACAAGAGCCACCACTCACACATTTAGATTGGATACCATTTACATTACAAACTATATACAGGAAATGTGAAAGACGGAGTTAGGCAACATGGATAATTGTATAATAGTTCAATGGTAGCCAACGGTAGTTCGATACGACAGGTGGGATGAGATAATTTCCAAAACAAAAGGAAGATTTGAGCAGAAGCAAAGTCAAAGAACAAAATGGCTCCTTGCTTCAGGAACTGGGAATTCTCATGTACAAATGAAGCTCAGATATGTTAGAACATGAGGCCATTGTTTTCTGTTGTTTCTGCCTGTAGCCAATGCACTGAAGACTTTCCAACAATCAAGCCCCTGTTTTAAAATTTCTTTTACTTTTTTGCCAAAAGTTATTTTACAGTCATTTTACCTGGATTAATATACATCTCTTGGAATTTTTACATTCTCTCTCTCTCTTTTTTTTTGGTACTGTTTGGGAATCGAACTCAGGACCTTGCTCTTGCCAGGCACACACTGTGCCACTGCGCTATATCCCCAGCCCTATATTCTCAACTATTTTGCACCATGGTATAATGGATTGAAGGCCAATTATCTCCACCTTCTGAACCCATTGATCTGATGTTCATATTTCCTGTCCTTCCTGAGGTTTGAATATCCAATATTTGCTTGGATACTCTGAGGAGTCCTGGTATGTTTCTGATACATTCTCCTGCTGTAAAAGGCAGCATGATTCAGTAATTCAAACTGAGTGAAATGGTGAAAAACCTTGCCTGATTAAATAGTCCATGATTTCAGTCAATTGGTAGAAGATTCGAGGTCAGAGTACCATAAATCTACAAAAAGAGTATTTGCCTGGAGTAATGATGTTGATATTTCTTAGCTAGCTTACTGGTCCTGTCTTTGAGGAAAAGGAGAGTCTACCCAGAGAAAACAAAATAAAAGTCTTGCAGTTATTAAACATTGCATCCTACATGTGTATAATTGTATTGAATCTTCCAATCGGTGCTCAGGTTTTCTTCCTTTCATTTTAAAAATGGGTACTCAACCTCAGGCTCATTAAGCAATTTGTTTAAATTTTTACTGCTAGAAAATGTCACAGGTAAAATAAAAACCTACGTCTCTACTTGTGCTTTCTATGTCAGGTTCACCTGAAAAGAAAGGAGACCAATTTCCCAGGCTCCGTAGCTGCAGCTGCAGCAGCGGGCAGCCCGGGTTTGCTGAGATGTGTAGCGTGTTTACCAAGACCCAAATTCACTGCTGTAATCACCTCTCTTCAAAACTGGCACTTCTTTTGCTTCAAGGAAATTCAGCCCATTCTAACTTCATATAAAACTGAACTTTTCATACTTTCTATGCTTGATTACTAAATGCAGTGTTATTTTTGTTAAGTAGTAGAATTACTGTTTACTGATGACAGAATTTATGACATTGATGGCTTTTCCCAGCACTTCTGTTAGCTCCCTGAGTCTCTTCTTTCTATGGAAGCCATATTCGTATGTTTAAGGCTGAGTATAACTAGAGTTCATAACAACTCATGTGAAAAATGTCTTCTTCAACAGGAACATGGAAATAGTCTTGAAAACTGAGGCGGTAGAATAAATCCCAGCCAAAAAGGTGGGAGGCTGTACCTACATTGTTGGTTTATCACTAACTTAAAAGATGATGCTGGGGCCGGTGAGATGGTTCAGCGGCTTAAGCGCCTGCCTTGCAAGCGCGAGGGCCCGAGTTCGACTACCGGAACCCACATACGAAAAAGGGGCCGGTGATATCACTCAGTGGCACGGGTGCCTGCTGGCGCGCGAAGTCCTGAGGTCGACCCCCCGGTACCCACAAAAAAAAAAAAAAAAAGATGATGCTGTACACATAATATAGTGGTTCAGGGAATCTTTTTCTTCATTATCAATTATAACTCTTCTACTGTTTCCTAAAAGACAAAACAAAGGTTTGAATAAGTTAATATTTATGCAAGCGCCTTAACGAAATACAAAATATACTATTACATATGGCTGTCCTTTAGCCTGAAGGTCATTTAAAAAGAATCCACACATTCTTCACATTTTTCAAAGTAGAAAAATCAGGCTGAAGAAAGTTAAAAATAGAAGACATATTTTCAAAGATACCAGTAGGTGAATTGGAGGCTGGAGAGGGTGCTAGGGGACAAATAGCCAAGTGGGATTTACTCTAAAGCAGGCTGGCTAAGGCAAGTGCGGATTTTCCAAGACAACAGAAATAAAACTTTAAGAATCCACTAACTTTAGCTAATAATACCTGGAATTTATAAACCCCAAAATGCCAAGGCCCACTAGACTCACCTATCTATTAACCTTTGTCACATTTTGCACCCTAGCAGGCATTTGGCAAAATCCTCTTGTGTTCTTCCTTTTAGTGTAGGTCTCGAGGATGTACAGCTATATTGTAAAATGTGAAGCCTCTAAAATGAATTAGAGATCAGAAGAATCTTTTCTGACCTGCTAATCGAACTCCAAACTGGACTCACCAGCGCTTTGGAAATTTTGTTTTACATAAATGTTCCTACTTCCTGAAGAGTCCTCCCTTACCACTTTTTTAGAAAGGCCATATATATTTCCAGATTTCATTTGGGGAAAGCATTTGTTCATTCATGGTAGGAGAAAAGCTAATTCTCCAGCACAGACTGACACTGACGGAAAAATAAAACCAGAGCCCAACAGGGGCGTGAGACAGAGGAAACTCCAGCCAAGCAGAAAGAAATTCGAAAGATAACTCAACTGCTCACAAAGGGCAGACTAGCCAAAGAAACTGCAACCATATCCTAGAAAGTTCTTTTTAAGCACAAGTTTTAGGGAAAAGAAAGGGGAAAGAGGAGGTTTCTTTGGAGAGGCAGCCCATAGCTTTTTCAGAGCCAAACCTTTGATCCTGCCATTTTGGATAAAGGGTGTTAAGTTTGTCTGAAACTGCATCCTATGGCTGGAAAACTATTTGACCTTCACTGGTCTGTCAGTCATTCTTTTGCTTGAGTGGCTGAAGAGTATGTCATTCTGTCATAGTAAAAATCTGGAGAAGGGTAAAAAATTAAATCGATCTTCTCTACTCAAAAAGGCTTACTTTCATTGGCATCTAACTGACACAAATACTCTTTGCTAGGTTTCTGTTTGCTGATAGTAATTAAATATTTCTGCCTTTGACTTCCCAGCCAAATGCCCCCGATGAGGAGGACAATGCTTTCCACTTTTAAAGGACAGGGCTGGAATTGTGCTCACGCCGAATGCCTCTGATCACAGATATGGGTCTGCCTGGGTTTTTTTGTCCCTTTCTCTTTATAAAATCTATTCATCAAATCCAAGAAATTATTAAAATTCAAAAAACAATATATCTATAATGTGTAATACACTGACATATTAGTCTGTCTTAGTTGTTAATGAGTTATCTGTAGCAAAATCTGGAATTCAGATGAATAACTTAAGCATTTATGAGCTTACAAGCTTTCAGTTATTTATTAAAATCTTGAAAAATGAATTCAAAAATTGAGAAAAGACAATGCTGACAGTAAGAAAGCAAGGGATGTAGGTGATAAGATCTATTATCATTTGCTACAAATTATTCAAGCATTGAGATCTTGATTGCCTTATCTTTTTTGCTTGTGTGTTTGCTCGCTTGCTTGACTCTATTTATGCCTGATCACCTCCCCGAAGTTAGAAGGCAATAAAATGGTATTGTGACTGACCACAGGTTTTTCTTTTCTAAGACAATGCAAAAACATGGGGACTCCTTTTCCTTAGAAAAGAATGAATAGCAATTGTCCCATGTGCCTTTCAATAACTGGTAAGATTAACCCCAGAAGAACCTCTTGCAGCTGGGACATTGATTGTTCTTTCTCATCTAGACCTGAATCTATTTGAGGAGCTCAGTTCCACCTTTAAAATGGAAAGGGATGAGGTAGAGGTCAGGAGTCACATGGTTCGATTTTCTTCTTTAGAATCCTTTGCTCAGGATAGGTCTCCCTACACACAGTCCAGCCGGGAATTGGGGCCATCACCTAGAGACTTTAGACCCTGAAAATGCTTCATTTAGAGATTTATATACTTTAATTTAGAAAGTTTTGCTCTTTATTTTTTGTTTCAAATTACCTGAAAATTACTTTAGGATTTGCTACATTGTTCAGATCACAATCTCCTATTTTCTACGAAACTGAACGTCTGATACTAAGCAGCAAAAACAGATGAAATATCTTGACAAATACAAAACACTAGTTAAGTGGAATCATCAAGATCTCAAAATAAGTTTTTTCTCTTTTGTTTTCTTAGTGTACACCATTTGAGAGCTTCCATTTTTATAGAAGCATATATATTGTCTCTTTGAACAGCCAGAATGTGTCTTTTGATTTTTTTTTTTTTTTTTAATGTGGGTACCGGGAGTCGACCTCAGGACCTCGCGCTTGCTGGGCAGGCGCTTATGCCGCTGAGCTATCTCACCGGCCCCAGAATGTGTCTTTTGGATCATCTATTTTTTGTCAATATTGGTCTACAAAATCTTTATGATGAACCCGAGAAGGTTTTAGAGCTCTTATTTAATTTAAGTTATAGCAATGAGAATCAAAAATACAAACATGTACAACACAAACAATTGGATTTAGAAGAGTTGGGATTTGATCTGTGCTGGGACAAAACTGGTGTGAGAAATAAAAAGGAAGGCATACGCGTATATGTACACCTTTTTCTTAACTAAGTTGGCCCCACGCTTAAATTATTGTTATGACTTATTTCAGTTCTTAGAGGTAGATTTGCATTTATCAGGTTAAATTTTGTCCAGATCTTATTCTTATACATATTGTATCCCATCCCTTATCTTCGCTGCCACCCTGAAAGTCAATATTCATGAAGTTAGAGGGGAGAATTTGAGACACAGCTTAGAACTGATCCATCTTGCTTTGAAGTCAGTACTGTTTCAAAGTACCATGCTGCCTCTCCATGATCAATGAGTCAGCAACGCAAGTGATCATGGGTGTTTAAAGAATGCTGAAGACTCTACGGTGGCCAGGTTGATTATATACCCTGGGGAGTGGGGAAGTTAAATTTGAATAGATTGATTAGGGTTAGTTAAAGAAGTGTATATCAATATCAGAAGTGTATGTGCTTACTCCGGTAGCACATACTGTATGCTAAAGTTGGAATGATACATAGAAGGCTAGCGTGGCCCACGCTCAAGGATGACATGAAAAAAGTGAAGATTGAACTCTGTTCTGGAAGCTACAGAGTCATTCAGCTAGGGGCATGGGTGTAAGTGTTACTGAGATTTTAAGGAATAGAAATATTTCACTATGAATTTCATTGTGTCTGTGTATGTTCAGGTACCCTACACTGAACCGGAAGTACAGTAGGTATTTGTCAGTGAACGTTTCATTAAATAACAAGTAAAATTCAATTATAAGTCAACATACTGTGCTAATTAAAATTAAAGAGCCATAATCAGTTGTACTCGTAGACTAGACTTCACTGATCCACTTTGATGACAATGGCAGGATCTGAACACAAGTTTATCTTATTTATAGACACACATTGGACAATTGTATACTAAGCACCAGCTATTTGCAATAAATATATACTGAGCATCTGTTATTCACATCAAATATATATTGAACACGTCTTATTAAGTGACACATTCTGGTTCTTTGCAGATACATAAAGTTTAAATAATGCTTCTTATTCAAAATACTGAAAATCTTGCTACATAGATTTCATAGTCACTTGAAAGGTTTACAAATAATAAGCAAGCAGCAAAAGTCAACTAATAAAAATGTAAGAAGATACATGATTATGTAACAAGTAATGGTTCAGGTAATATTAAGTAATTCAGTACCTACAGTAAATTATCTCTCATGCTTAAAGTTAAAATTCTGTATATCAGTTATGAATGTTAGAATGTTAAATGTATAAGTTCTGCAGATTTATGTGTAAATTGGATGCTTAGAGCATGTCTTACCGATATATTAAAATTGCATTAAATCAAATCTGAAGAATTAATACATCTTCTTGGTGACTTCCAAATATTTGTTTAAGCCCTGACTATAATCATCAGATCACAAAAGAAATGATTTATAGAAATGAAAGACATGACAGAGCCCTAATCCTGTGACTTGGTAATCAAAAACAAAAAATTGAAAGTAAAATTTTCAATGAACCCAATCTCATGGTCTTTTCTGGGAGGTTTCTTGTTACCATCTTTCTACTCAGTGCCATATTTTGCAAAGACTCACATTTTTTATCTGCTAGGAGACATTCCTAATGATATTTGGACCCATTACAAGTCACAAATGAACTGTGAGTGGTGCTAATTTCTGTCTCTGGTTTCTCCTTCAGGTTCAAAATTTTGATTAAAATTACCCCTCCCTGCATCTCACTGGATCACTCTATTAATCCCAGATCATCCCATGGACCCTGCATCATTCCATGAGTCTATCACATATGACTGTAAACCAGTGCTCCCTTCTTCTGGTCAGTACAGTCAACACCATACTCGTGGTGGAGAAATCATAGTTACAAAGAAAGTACCTCATCAACGAAGAGACCACTGCTGGCTGACTCCTATTCCATGTTAAAAAATAAAAAAGCAGGCATCTAAGTCAAGCCCAGCTTTACATATTGAACAAGAAAGTGGCTGTGTATTATAAAGAGCTTTCATGACACATCCGCATCCCTAAATGATTGGCAAAAGTGTACTTCCCCAGAAGTCCTTCCATTAGTTACTACTGCATAAGACACACATTCGAGTGTAAATGCTCTCTCTGTGCATCAGCAACTTCGGTTTTGGTTGTCATTTATCTTTGTCCTGTAAATCAGAAATTTTTAACAATTGTGAAGGATCAGGAGAAAGGTAAGCAACGAAATTGCTGGGGAAGGAGGAACTTATTTCAGAGGTCTACAAACAGAAACAGGAAGTGTTCATAGGATCATTCCGTGGCTCTCAGGGAAGAAAGTTATTTTTAAAAGAAACTGTTTAGTACTGCAAATATCTAATTTTTTCCCCTACATTCCATAGTCTGCCCCACGACCATACTATAAAGTTGTCTAAGACATCTGAGTTTTATACAATTTAGATTGAGTTGAAAAATTGAACCCCTTCCATTCTAATCTACACTTTAAAAAATTAAGAATGTTCAGTTATTTCTAGACTTTAGATATTCTCCCATCATTAATACTATTAACAAGACACATCAGATCCTTTCAGTGTAGGTGAAATTCAGTTAAGACCATGACACTGCTATGGATGAATGTTGATAAAGGATTCAGAGCTAAATTTGACTCTTTATTTTAATTCATTATGTAAATCTTGAAATACTTTTTAAAGATATATTCAATCTTTTCTTTCTGTTGTAATCTATATGATAATGCCATGAAAATCCCATCAAATATTTTATCCTGCTCCATTCTATGATGATTTATAAACTGATGGTACCTACTTTAGGACAGTTTTCTCCAGCTGACAACAAAACACAAACACTTTCAAGGTGGTTGAGTTACGCATCCCTTAACTGGTCAGCTAACAAGAAGCATGACTGTGTTAATCTATGCTGGTAAAAGCATGTAAGAGCAAGTCACTTAGCTTAATAATTTAATTCACCAATAATTTATTGAATTAATTTGTACATAATACTGACCTAAAAGGAATAGAATTTATTGTTAATAAAAGAGAGTGAGGTTTAATGCTGTTTACAATTTACTTTATCACCAGAAGTTTACAAAATTCTCTTAATTTAAGATTCTCGATGACATATTCAACAAAATTTTTTTTTTTCTTTTCTTTTATATGGGTACCAGGAGTCAAACTCAGGACCTCATGCTTGCCAGGCAGGCGCTTATGCCGCTGAGCTATTCACCGGCCCCCAAAAATTGTTGTTTTAAGGTGAGGAGATTGAGACTTAGTAACAATAACTTTCACCAAGGCCACATGGACACCAGCTGTTACAACTGGAATTGAAACTAGATCCATGACTCAGAAGCAGCACTTTACACTCTACTGTGTTCCTCTCTGAACCACCTTCTTCCCGCTCGATAGTCCGAAGATCTTCTCTAAGCAGACTCGAGAGCCATCTCTGATATGATGAAGATGTAAAAGTGATTACATGGTCCCCTGAAGCCTCATCCTTCCAGGCTTTGCTTTTCACTTGAACAATTTCAGTTTCAGCACACCTGTGATAAAGGAAAGCCACCTCCATTTTCAGCCAGTGTCAGGAAAGAGGAATTGGTCAGCAAGCTTAGTCACAGGGACGTTCAGTAACTTCCACAAATAAACGTAGCTTCTAGACTTCTTGGAAGGAACTCCTAGCTATGGACTTCTTCTTCCACACCTGCTTTGCCCAGCCCTCTCTCCACTACCACACCCAGGTTGAGTACTTAGGCTTGCCATCGCTGAATCCTATTGTATCAATCTCCCAGTTTACTACTGATCCTTTATAATATGTCCTTGACAGGAAATTTACGTTGTGTAACTTGGATAGTTGTGTCTGTCTGGGTCTCAGTAGCCTATGCGAACAAGACAGAACTCCTCGCCTAACATGTCTGAATCACCAAGGAAGTGAGCAGATTGCCTCCATAAACCCCTTCTACCGGGCTGGTGAGATGGCTCAGCAGCTTAAGCGCCTGCCTGGCAAGCGTGAGGGCCCGAGTTCTACTCCCAGAACCCACATACGAAAAAAGGGCCGGTGATATCGCTGAGCGGCACGGGCGCCTGCTGGCGCGCGAGGTCCTGAGATCGACACCCGGTACCTACAAAAAAAAAAAAAAAAGCCCTTCTACCATGATGTTTCCGCTTAGAAGCCAGCCAGCCATGGACTGAATTTTCAGAAACAGTGGGCCAAATAAATCTCCCCTCCTTTAAATTGTAGGTGTCAGATATTTTCCCCAGTAATGGGAAAGCTGACCAATATACCGAGGATACCTGAACAAAGTATCGATGGATGGAATTATGAAACAGGGGTGAATTATCATGTTCTCCTGTCACTCCTCTTTATCTCCTGGGAAAGTGAGTTTGTTATATTATGCAACATATCTATCACAATGAAAAATATCCACACCATATACTTCCTTTTCCCAATTCTAATTGTTTTTGTTTGTGTGTGTATTTGTGTATTATTGTTTTTCCACTTAAAACCCTCATACATGTTGACACACTTCAGTTTTGCTCAATATATTAACTCTGATGAAATTTTAGCTAGAAATGGCATGGTCATCACTGGAATGTATATCCATCAGCAACAGTATTGGTAAAAGCATGCATTTAAATTTTTATGATGGAGTTTGAATCAGATTTTTAATGACGGAGAAGTTTTCTTAAAATGTGTATGATATGCCTGCATTTTTTGGACATTTATAAAGAAGGTTATTCTATGCCTGAGCTCTTTGGTTATCTGACTACTACAGAATATGATGCAGAGACCACTTACTGCAAGTGAAATGTTCTTTTATAGCATCCTTTATTATGTATTATAGCTCCAAAAGAAATGGAAGCCGAGACTTCCAAATACATTAGGTCCCCAACAATACTTGACACAAGGGGAGGCAATTGGTAAAGTTTGCATAGTACTTGTTAAACCCAGAGTCTAATTATTTTTTTAGGACATTTGTATTAAAATGGGATTGTTAAAAAAAATACTGCCTTTCCAGCAGCATAAAAAATGCATACAATAAGTTCACACAATACATATGGATAATGACTTAACAAAATAAATGGTGACATGAAACCAGCATTGCTCACCCTGTTTTTAAAATAACCTTTAGACATTCGGGGGTTTTTATTGGTGACAATTTGGTGGCAAACTACTCAGTGTAAAGGAACAGTTTAAAAGCTAGTAGGAGAAATCTGGCATTAATAATGTTATAGATTACAGAGAGAGCACCGCATATCACTACAGAGAACACCGTATCTGGATAATGAAACTTATGCTATTTTGGTCTTATAACATTGTAAGACATGCTGGCAAGAACATAAGTGATCCCACATGCAAAGGTGATGGGAAAAGTAAGAAGGTGGCTTTCTATTACACAACTAGATGGAAATGAAGTGTTAAGCAATCCAAGGAAGGGTAGACAGATCACTGGAATTCATCAACCATCATCCCCCTGTTTTATTTTTTTTCAACTTGAAAGACTTTTATTATCATTCTAATCTTGAATTATTTTGGTAGACATAATGCTTCCCTCTTAATCCGTTCCAGAATCATAAACAACTTAAATGTGCGAAGATGTTAGAAACTAATGCCAAAATGAGCTATAGATAGAATTATCCATGGCTTTAAAGTAAAGCTAAAATCCTGGCACAGCTACTTCTTCCAGAAATTTTGAATAGGCTGGTAGCATCTTCAGATCTCAGTTTCTCAGTAAGCATGATAATAAAGCAAATGTTAATCACGGTCTTGTAATGCAGTGATTAATAAGTGATTACTTCTTGTCATATCTAAATGATTTTTGTTGGAAGTCTTAGATATGCATTTCTCAGAAATTCACTGCTGTCTGTTATTGATTCTGACAACTAATATAAAAGAAAAAAAGAATTACAGGATTTTATTAATAACCAAAGCATAACAGGAGTGGAATTGGGCTGAGCCATTGCACAGAATATGGTCACAGATATTTTTATGTCAGTAGAGAAGACACATTTGAAAGCTAACATGTTGTTGATATGCAAAAATAACTGTTATGGAATGGCCCTAATTAATTTAATCTTTTTTTGTTGTTGTTGTTACTAACTCATAGTGTTTGCTTTTGGTTTCACTTTGCTTTCCATCATTTTAACCTTGGTGAAATCTTAGATGAGGGATGCTGTGTGGTACACATATTAAAGTTGGGTGACTCTTGATCTCCAAATTTAAGGAGAAAAGACAAGCACTTTTGACTCCAGCTTATCTAAATACACATCTAAATCCTGAGTTCAAAATTTGTCAGAGAATCAATAATTCTTCACATCTGAAGACTGTATGAAACTTTTCAATATATATTATTCACATTTAGCATTTCACTTGGGAGTCCTAAGAGCCTTGTTGGTCTATATGCATTTAATAGCATTGACTCCTAGTGAGGAAATAAAGAAACTTAAGCCTATCAAAAATGTTTTAAAAATAGAAATCTAAAAAGGAATAAAAACCTGAGACCACTAACACAAGACCCCAGCAAACCCACACCATCCGAGGGAGAGGAGAGGAGGTACCTTAGATATGCTTCATTTTATCAAATAACTTTAAATTCAGATTTGTGTTATTAACTATCAATACTTTTATACATAGATTTACCACCAAGTGAAAAGCGTTTTGTAGCCCGAGTGGTATCCTTAAACAAATTGAAGTATTTTATATCCTAGAAGTTATCCCCTAAAGGACCAGAAAAGTAGCAGAAAAGGAAGAAGAGGATAGGAAATGAAGGAGGGAAGAAGAGGAGGAAGAGGAAGCAGAGGAAAAAGAAGAGGAAGAGGAAGAGAAGGGAGAAAAAGTAGCCTGATTGCAGTTTAGTTTTGTGAATTCAAGAAGTGCGTGTTTGAAAAAATGAAGGTGCATAAGTTAGTGTAGCTCCAGGGTGCCAGCTTCCCTAGTGTTAGCATAGCTGACACAATGACAGTTTATATGGAATTTATGTGCCTATTTCCTCTGCTTTTTATGGGAAAACATGTTGTTACCTTACAGCTGCCCACATCACACACTGCCAATCCGCCTCTGAGCCATAGAGCACCTTTCTCAAGGAAGCATACATACATCAAGGGCGTATGTATTTTTTACAATGTTGTAAGGGGAAAATAATAAAATATGGGTTATTGTGTACACCATTCCACAGTTTAATTTTTTTTTATTTCGCTGGTTTAATTGACTCTGACCATTTTTATTACCCTTTTTCCCACCTCATCTTGCCATTTTAATTGTTTATGTGTTTGTATACAATTGGATCGCATCTGGAAAAGGACAGGAGCTGTAACCACAACTTAAAAGCCAATTGCAGAGCTTTAAAAAGTAAATAAAGTGTTTAAGCTGCCACATCAGTAGGAAGATATATGCAGATGCAAACAGAAGGAAATGTACATTTTAAAGGAAAATGCTTAAAAATCAGCTCCTCTTTTCAGTCACCTGGAGGAGCTCTGGATTCTTTGTGCTCCTAGCTGGTGGCAGGTAGCACAGGATGCATCCCCAGCAGAGGCCTCATCTGCCCATTTCTCTGTGGGGCTTACGTGGGCCAGAGGCCTTCACCTGAGCATTACTAAGAAGCCAGTTGTCCATGGCCAAAGGACCAGCAGTCCTTTCACTTGCCTCCTCCCCTTTGATCTTCTATCTTGCCCACACTTCTAATGGCTGGCATCCACCAGCCTGATAACCTCCCTGTGGCCTAGCAGCATTTCTTCTAGGAAGCATCCCATTTCCTCTCTAGTCTCTGTTCTTATTCTTCCAATAAGATGATAGGGAAAAAAGAAAAAGAAAAAAAAAACTATGATAATTTACATTTCCCAGAGTTATCTACACTGGCACATAAGATCTTATTGATACAAACCAATCTTCATCTGGGAAGTACAAAATGCAATGAAATGAAAGGAAAAAATAGAGACAGATTGATGAATCCAAAGCACAGTAGACACTTTTTTTTTCCCAGTACACAAGACTGGCTCTTGGCCCTTCAATAGACAACAATTAGAAGTAAGAGTTAGCCTTCATTTATCTTTTGGTACCAGAAATCGAACTCAGGACCTTGTATTTGCCAGGCAGGTTCTATGCTGCTGAGCCATATCCCTGGCCTTAGCCTTCATTTTGACAAACTCCTCTCAAACTCATCTGCCTGACCTTCCTGGGACATCCCAGTTTATGATCATGGAATCGGAAAACAAAACATGAAAGAGATTTTCACTTAAAAGCAAAGGTAATGCCTGTAAAAATAGCCTTCTAGTGCATAAATTGAACCTTGAGTGATGTGAAGAATTATCTCATTTTTTTCCTTGAACATTTGTGAACCTGTGTGTGCGTGTGTGTGTGTGTGTGTGTGTGTACATCTTGTACATCTTTACTTGATATAGTTGTCATAGTGAAAGTTTAGAAGTTACTATGTTGGCTAATTCATTGGGCAGGTGGAGATTTTAGCTCCAAACTTTGTTCCCCTCCAATAAAATATTGTTAAAAAAAAAAAAAAAACCAAGTAGTATGTAGATAGATAAAAATGTCATAGTCTAATTTACTGGCACTGGGTGGTCACATGGTAGTCAGGAGATGCACCTGATCAATTCTGGTGAATTATGGCAAAATTAATGAAGTCTTCTTCTCCCTGAGATGTGTTAACCCCAAAAATGACACATCACTGTCCTTTAGTTTTTTTGTGGCAAACCTAAGACAGGGCTGGTCTATGTAACATATTTATAATGGATCTAAACAAAATTTTCAAAGAAATATATTTTTGTGAACTATGTTGCCTGCTTTATTAGATACCAGTGATGCACCATTGCTTTCACTCCTGCCAAATCTTAGTCTTCTCTCAATCTTCTAACCTCCTCATGACACAGATTTTCATTAACCCTGTCTGCTAGGACCTCTCCAAGTCTAGGTCAAGGAAAGTGAAGAAATCTAAATGAGGCTATTTCAAATGAATGAGAATCTATCACACGAGAGAGAAATTTGACTTTGCACTATTCTGCTGTATAAAATTATGACCAATGAAAGTGATGTGAGGATCCTCAGCCCAGGATACAGAAGAATTTTCTAATAAGCGGCTCTGGGTAGCAATGGAACGAGATCCCTCAAGAACCAGCAGTCAGAAGGGGAGCTTAGAACAGTGGGACCATAGGAAACTCAGAGGTGCGGGCTGGAGCAGTGCCCGAAGTTACCTGTAGGGTAGTTCACCCTCTTTACCTGAAGCACAATCCCTCTGACATTGTCTCAGTTTAATGCTAAGACTCTTTAAAAAGTAGTTTCGAAGGAAGAGTTTCCATACAGGTGTAATGTTCTTGACTATAAAGTGGTGATGGCATTTGCAAAATTCCAGGTGTGGATGAATGTCAAAGGTGGGAATAAATGCAGAAAGGGTTTGATTAGCCACAACACATAAGTCTTTGTGATATCAGAAACAGCAGGGCAGTATTTGTTTCTTCTTGCAATTATTTAGATAATGTTTGGGATAAGTTGTGTTTGGTTTTATCTATTATTGGTTTTAGATTTCATGAATGCTTATCCTATTTATAAAGTGTTGTGTACGACTGAGCTTACGGGTCTCTTAGGATTGTTTCCAAGGGATACAGAGAGGCTATGCATTTTTCTTGCCATTTAGTGTTTTCTCCAGATCAGGAATATATACAAGAAGAAGTATGTCATGCACCATACAGATCCTGGAAAGAAAGAAAGCAAGAAAAACGAAATAAGAAGCAAGGAATTGGTAAATATAAACAATATATATGAGTATATTACATATGTCCATAATCTACCGCACAAGGTGCATGCTTGGATAACTACATCATAATTATGTTCCTATATGCAATCATTTAACTCAGAATTAAGATTATGGCACATGCCCTCTTTTTTATTCTTTATTAACTAAAAGCCCAATTTAAATTGAGCATGTCTTCAGTCTTTCCTAAATTAAATTCCCTCTACTATGATCCAAGTCCTAAGTCAATCACCTCAGGATCGGTGCACAAAGTTGGATATCCTAGCTCAAATGTCTTCTTTAACTTATTACTTGCTAGAAGCAGATCAAGCTCACCCACCATCTAACCTAAACATGCATTTCCAATCTACTGCATTTGTTGGCAAGTCCAGTCAAATGGACCCCTTGGCCAGGCTCAGAGGATGCTTCATCTTCCTTCTCCCAAGACTTAGCTGCTGTCATATTCTCCACTTAGAATCCCTCCCCTGTCCCAGGTCAAAAGTCTAGCCCTTCTCAAGGCCAGCTCTAGTGCCACAGTCTTCAGAAAGCTTATTCCATTGTGACGATCAGAAAAATAATTTATAATAAATTCTAAAGGGCATTTAATGTATGTTGCCAATTACAGGTCACTTTAAATTACAGGTTTTTGTATGTAAGTTAAGAATTTCAGTGGTGAACCAGTGTCTGTCTTCTAACCCCTTCATCCCTGCACACATTTTGTTTGAACTCAATTCACAGTATTTCCTACACCAACCTTGTATCTAGAACGGCCCAGAATTAGGTTTCAGGCACATAGATGCTATAAATAAAGCTCTGTTAAATAAGTAGATGATAAATAGTCCGTGACGTTTCCACTTGCTAGCTCTCTGACCCCAGTCCTTCCTGGCCTCCTCCATACTCATGACTAGATTCCAGGGTTCTCATTGTCATTTCTCAGAAATTCGAGAATTCGTGCTCTCGGAGTGCCCTTTCCACGAAGATCCACCGGACGCACCCTCTCAGTGGAAGCTTGTCCAACTCTAATGACCTCTTATTAGAAAGTTCTTCCCTGACCACCTATAGAAACTAGTAGTCCACTCCCAGCACCCCTCTCAATTTCCTCGATCCGGCTTTGTTTTCCTCATCCACTTATCATCACCTGACTTTCATTCATTATTTGTTTATGGTCTGTTTCTCCCCCAGTAAAAGTAATGCCCATAGGAACAGAGTTTGTGTTTCTCTGAGAGTATAATCAGCATCTAATAGGAGCCTAATAAATATCTGTTGAGTAAATAAAAGAGTAAATTTTTAGTAGCCTTTTTAAAAAACAGGACATGAATTACAGAGAGCAAAGAAAGCATCGCTAGCTCCTAGTCAAGGTAATTTTTTTCTTTTGTTTTAGAGATGAGGTCTTGCTATGTAGTTCAGGCTGGCCTTGAACTCACTATGTAGCCCAGGCTAGCCTCAAACTCATGGCGACCCTCCTGCCTCAGCCTCCCAAGTGCTGGGATTACAGGCGTGCACCCCCCACAAGGTAATTTTAAATAAAAACCACAAGGCAAATCCATACATTATAGCTTAGATAGAGTTCCTGGAATTGGTGGTAGATGCAGATAAAGAAGCAGGGCTCAGTGATTTGAAGCCCAAGTCTGATCCATTCTCTAGATCTAGCTGCCTATTTATAGAGGACTCCGGGGACAGAAGAACGTGTGGAACTGCACGAATTTAGTAACACACGGACTGTGGGAGATGTGGTGCAGTCTCATAACCCGAATCATTCAACAGACGAACTGTCAAGAAAAGGATGGAGAATGATACTTGTATACTAAGAGAGACACGCCGAGTGTGTGTGTGTGTGTGTATGTGTGATATACATACATATGTGACATAGAGATGTGATATAAATATATACATAGGTGCGTGTGGGATATAGAACTAAGCTAAAAAGCTAAAATAACCTGGAGAGACACACTTGGATGATAAAACCGTAGCAATTCATGTAAATAATTTTTGTGAAGATCAGAAACCTCAGCCTGGGGGCACACGCCTGTAATGCCAGCACTCTGGGAAGCCGAGGCAAGAGAACCCCCAGTTCAAAGTCAGTCTGAACTACTCAGTGACTTCATAGCACTGTGTCTCAAATAAAAAAAAAATAAATATATAAAGCTGGGTATATAGCTTAGTGTGAAGGCACTTGGTTCAATTTTCAGTACAAAAAAAAAAAAAAAAAAGAAAGTAAGAAAAGAAGGAAAGCCATCATTTTGGTCAGGGAAGGGGTGGATTCAGATACCCCCCCCCAAGAAGATTAGCAAAATTCTTGATCTGGAAGATTTGCCTTATAACAACTAAGCCATTTTATTTGGTGTGAGGGAGGGCTATTTTATATTAAAACAAAACCTATTTATTTTACAATAAAGTGAGATTACAAAAGGCTTTGTTTCCAAGTAGAGGAGCTACTTTAAAGTTTCAATTCACACTGCTGTGTCTTCTACTCAGGTCTGTCTGATGCCTATGTTTTTCCACTTCCGTGAATGGACTGAATATTTAACCTGGTGAATTTTGGAACTTATTCCCACTGCTTCAACATCACCATCCATCCTCTTCCCTCCTTCACTTTTTCTTGTGCCCACTGAATTCAAGAAGCAAGACCTGTGCTACTTACTTTTGCTACCTAGAAAGCTTAATAAAGTCTCCTTTTAATTTCTTCATAAGGAAGGAAGGAAGGGAGGAGAGAGGGAAGAGAAAAATAAAGAGAAAAGGAAGAGAGAAGGAGGAAGAGAGAATAGGGAGGGAAAAAGCAGAAACAGTAATTCCCTGTCTAGATTGTGCTTTTGCCCACAGCTCCACCTTGAGTGAAAGGGAGAGTGAGTGGAGTTTTAATGAAGATTCTCTTTATTCATTTATTTTCAAAAAGTGGAAAACGTTGGTCCTCAAACAGCTTTAAGGATAATTAAAGCAATGATGAAATGTATTGATCGATTCCAAATTTCCTCACAGGAGTGGTTAATTGCATTTTGGACTTTGAGAAATTCCAAAGGAGATTGCAAGAGAAGAGAATCTTGATCCTAGGTCGTGTCTAGCATGTTTTTCTGTGTTTTCGTTTGTTTGTTTTTTTCTTCTTCTTTCCTGCTCTTATTAAGATTGCAGCTCCAGATACACAAAGGCAGGAAAAATCTGCCCAGTGCTTAAGGAGATTTAAAGAATGACCCCACCTTGTTATTGCACATGGGGAGATAATTTACAATGTGCTCAAGACATCCAGTCAATAATTTAGGAGAAAGCAATCAATATACGGACATGACATAAGCTCACACCTCGAGTATGTTATGGAAATCTTGACAGCTTCTCTCGCGTTCTGATGTGATGTGATTGGAGGTTTTGCTTCTTTTGATATTGCAATGGCTTAATTTAACATGACCATGGTCTCAAGAATCCTGAGGGAAAAGATGACATTTTTCTTCCTTCGGAAAACTTTTTTCCCTGGGCAGAAGTAAGTGTCAAGTTACACCCCAAAGCAGGCAGGAGACCACACCTTTCTATGTGCAGTAAGAATCAGCTAATATTGATTAATTACTCTAATAGTGCTAGGCACTGAGCAAGGACCAGGTTCAGTCCTCCCGTGATCCTCTGCAGGAAATCCTACTGTAATTGCAACATGTACTTGACACAGGCTTGGAAGGCTTAGAAGACTGGACTCAACCAGAAAGAAAAGAGATGGAGTTTGTAACCCAACAGAGCATTCAAAAGTCCATTCTCTCAAAAGTAAACTGCTTCATTATTTATAATCCTGCCAAAATTGCACACTATTTCTCAGGTCATTGAAAGTCCCATAGCAGAGAACCGGACATGTTAACCCGTGAGATAATACCGAAGTGGGGGGACTGTAAGGGAAATTCCATAGTGGGGTTCGAGTCCAGACTTAGCCACATAACTAGTTAGCTGATTAAAACCCGAACTGAAGATCCAAGTCTCTAGACATGCATTTATACACTCTCCCTCAAGCATGCTTAAAAAAAATTGAATTAATTCCTAGTAGCTTCGAACCTTTTATAGGTAAAATGTGAACATTAATTTTCACACTGTGCTGCTTAACCATACTATAGTTAAACAACAGGTATTAGGTATTATGACTATGAATATTAAACAATATGTTATAATAATAATGTCAGGCAAAGTTGGGAGATGATCTTCAGTGTTATATTCAAATCTAATTGCTCTTAACGCATCACTTACACTAAGTCTAGTATTCTTTGGTCGTAATGCCATCAAAGAGCAAACAATTGATCTTGTCAGTAAAGGGTCTTACCACCTAGTCCGACCTAATTTTTAATCTGAGTATGTGTCATAATACTAATCAGTGTAGACATCCAATATCTTTCTTACTCCTCATTGTCCAGGACAGAATGAAAAACATTTGAAAGCCCAAGCATCTTCACCTGTGTCGCTACAAGTGTGGTAGTGCCTCTCGTTCATCTCTCCATCTAAACTCTGGGAAAGAGGACTATTCCAAAAAGCTCTGTGTTCCCACCAAAACTGTGCCTTCATTGGTTCCTTGTGCCAAAGGCCATTTCCAGGAGTGAACTGGATGAATCCTTCCATAAAGAAATTCATTCACACTCCATCTACCCCCATTAGCCTCATTTTTGTGCAGCTGAAACTAGGTCAAATAAGCAGTATGGGTAACAGGTAGTAAGAAAACAGGAATTGGTGGTAGAATAAGGGTAAACTCTATTCTCATTATCTTAGTGCAAAATGTCGCTGTTGGCAGGGGACAGAACTACCATGAGCCATTAGTCCTTTTAAGTCCTTGCTACCTCTTTATGAGGTTCCTAAAGTGACTTGCACATCCTCATCTCTGGCTCCCGTCATGGACCCCTACATTGCAAACCAGGGTTGAATTATAGCTTGGAAACACCCTTTCCGGGCTGCCCTATACTGCCCTGAGCTGCACATAGCAGCTGTGTTCCTCATGACGTGACTCAAACACACAGGGACAAATCAATTGGCCTGACTCTTCTATCTATAACAGGAAATGCATTCTTTCTGCTCAGCCTGCACACAACAAAAGCCAATACCCTTCGTGTGGCTCCTCTGCTGTCAGGAGATGGCCACACAGCTGGGTGAAGCCACTGACAGCCTCTCCCCAGAGCTGGGGGCTTTTCCCACTTGTTTTCTTTTTTAATTTGTCGACCTAAGCTGCCTCTCTGCCTTTTGAAAAGCACGGAAGAAATGTGAGCCCAGGGAGCTTCCCAGGAATAGTCTTGCCAGGAACTGAAAGGGCCAATTAGCAGGGTCCCCTATCTGGGATCTCTCCTCCTCTGTATGCCTTGCTGGGGACTCTTAAATTACCCACGCTGAGGCAGACACTGAGACCCTGGACACCTGCTCACAGTTCTTCAGACACCACAAACTGAACAGGAGCCTCCCTCTGAGAGGGCCTGCAGGACTTTCACTAACCTTGCCTCAGTGGGAAATCAGTGGTTAACTAGGTCACAGCAAGCTGCTGAAAACTCTAAGGGGAGTGAGTCTGCTAGGGTTTGGCTTTCTTTAAGAAAAAAGTTTGTTCTTTATTCAAGGTAGAAGGTTTGGAAGAAGCTACAGGAAGAGCCAAATCTTTCTGAAAGAGAAAAAAAGGTAAACTTGAATGAAGGGGAGAAGGGAGGAAGGGAAGCAGGAAGAATAGAAAAGAGGGAGAGGAGAGAGAGAGGAGGGGAAGAAGGGAGCTAGTGAAAGAAAGGGGAATTCTACATTTCAGCTACTGGTTGCTTCCCAGAATGAGCACAGATATTTGGGGTACCTGACATATGTTAATCAAGGACTGGATCTGATGGCCATATTAGGGCCTGATGTAGCATGAATTTAGATGCATGTTCATAAAAAAAATCCATCTCATGAGTCACTTGCTTGGACTGTCATGAACATGAACTTGGATATGGGTTTGTCTTACCATGCATGCAGTTCCTTTTCCAAACTGATGTATTAGTTTAAGTTTTCTCATCTCATGTAAGAGGTCAGATATTATTTTTTTGCCATAATGTCCTTTGTGGCCTTACCAATCAAACATTAGCTTTCTTTGGCTGTCTGCCTCAAACTCAGTATATCTAAAAGCAAATATCCCCGCCTCCCCCAACCCCGCTCCTCTGCTTCTGCTCCCTCCCCTGTGGCTCCGCGCTGCCCTTTGAGGTTTCTGGACATCTCCGTACCATTCCTCCAGTCACAGCCACGTTCTGTCGAGTCGGGGTTTGTAAGAGCCTCCGCCTGCTGGATCCATTCCCGCTCTGAATGCTTGTGCTGAGACCTTCATTGCTTCTGGCCGGGATGGCTGACACTGTGACTAATAGACTTTCCTGCTACAAGCTGGTACCACTTCCTCTCCATACTCTTGCTGCTGGTAGAGATTTCTTTCTAACAAGTCTTCAGAAAACTAACAAAGCCTAGGAGAGTCACCACTTTATCACTGAGGTTGTTCCCAATCCAGTCCAGCTTTTCCACCGTGTCTACACTTCTCCATTCGCTCCCACACCTGCTCATGTCAGGCACAGTGGACACACACTACTCTCTCACGCTCTGCCCACTCCCTGTACTTCCTTTCACGTCATCTTTACTCCACTCCTACAGGCACGGCCAAAATACTATGTTGTCCAAGAGAATTTTCCACAATCCTTGAGTTCGAAATAACCTTTTTCAACCCTTTCTTTTACTATGTTTTAGCTGTAGCTATGCTATAGACTTCCTCTGTCTGGAAGGGTAGCAACTTGTTACATGTTGTGGCTAATTGTTATATGTTGTTACATGGAATGTGGTTAATCCAAGTGGAAATATACCGGAAGTATAAAAGGCACACTGAATCTTTAAGACTTAGTATTAAAAATTAAAATATGTCACACATCTGTAACCCCAGCTAAATGGGTGGCTAAGAGAGGAGAATCCCAAGTTCAAGGCCAGACATCCTGCATAACCTGGCAGGATCCTGTCTTAAAATAAAAAATAACAAAAAAGGGCTGGGAATGTAGCTCAGCGCAGGGCTCTGGGTTCAGTCCCCAATATCTCAAAACAAAGAAGAAAAATTTAAATATAATCATTTTGTATTGACTGTATCAAAATGATACTTTGCACAATATCTGAAATATATTAAGTAAATGAAATAAAATATATTAGAATAAATCTCTTTTCTTTTCACCTTTTCAAAATAACTACTAGAAAAAAACTTTAAATTCTATGACTTACAAATGTTTCTGCTGGACACTGCTGTAGAATGAGTGACATTTCATATAGTGTTATCTGCTATTAATGTGCCAGCCTCTCTCACAGATAGATTGGGAGCCCAGGAGCTTAGGATCAGGTAACTCTGTTTCACCTACAGAGGTTGAGTATTGCAAGAATGTAATCATGTTTAATTAAATGAAATTTAAGATGGAGGTGGTGACTTTCTCTTTCATACTGGTCTTTAATAAACTTAGCTGCTCTTTGTGGTTTCTTTCTGTTGGTTTCTACACATTGTAGGTTTTGGAGCTTGTTGTTGCTGTTGTTGATTTACAAAGCTCTTCATATATTTTTTATATATTACATTTATATATATATATACATGTTGCAAACATCTCTTCCATGTGTACTTGAAAAGAGTTTGTAAAAATAGAAAATTTAATTTTAATACAATTGAGTGTGTTAAACCTTACAAGTTGTGATTATTTAGAGTCCTGTTTAAGCTATGTATTATCCACTCTAAGTCATAATAATATCGCTATTTTCTTTTCATGCATATAACGTTTTATTTACAGGCTTCATTTCTTTATTAGTAATGAAACAGTTTTTTGAAATGGAGATTCTTTTTTAAAATTTACTACTACAATACCGCGTTTACAATACATCAAATTTAGTAGTACATGTGTAGTAGGTAAGAACAGGTTTCACCTGCCCTAGTTCTACTATGAGGACAAGGTAGAACTGTTTAGGTATTTCTTCCTGAAAAGTAAATATATCAGTGGCTCACCATCTTGGAGAAAAAATTAACAAGTCAAGTATCAACCAAATAGATTTGGTTGTACAAAGCCAAATGTGAGCAATAGGCCTTCTGTTACCTCAACCTCCTCTCTCTATGCTGCAAGCAATTTTGAGCTTCCTTCACTTAATTTTAATAATCTGCTGATGTGTTCCTAATTATCATTACTATTGTTTCTCTCACTGTTGCTAGGAACTTGTAGATAAATCAAGACAGAGTAAAGGAGAGAGAAAATGATTTTTCATACATATTAACCAAGACAAAAAGCTCTGTAGAACTGCTAAATGAGTATGTTTTGTGGGTAAGAGATATACAGACAAACCGATCATCCTGTACATGTTCATCAGACATTTACCACAAACAAATAATAATGCTCATAAATACATGAAAAATTCGTGTTCATATTGTAAAATGTAAAAAACTGTACTTGCAAAATACAAAAATATAAATTATACATATTTGTAAATATTTTTCTAAAACTAAGTTTCACTCTATAATATTCATTTACATTATTAACATATACATTTTGTTTATATCATAGTCATTCTTAAAACAATTCTGTAAATAGAATTATTGGATTAAAAATTTTATATATTTATACAAGCTAAGGTAAATACAAAGACTTGCAATTTCAGTAGGAAATATTTATTGCCTTTGATGTTATTGTTTTTCTAGGATAGATAAAACATATTTTCTTTTATATTGCAGGGATTGATGATCATGTCTTTCTTACTTTGCTAAGTGTATTGTTCATAATTTGGAATCTGGCTTCCAAGGAACAGTGAAACTTATTATGAAAATATATAGGAAAAAATTGATTCTTGGAGAAGGGCAAAGAAAACAACTGTTCTTCACAAAGTATAAGAGAAGAGTCAAATTGAGAACAAGTTAAAACTTGGTAAAGAGAACCTTTCTTTGAAAAAGGCATGCCATTCTAGAGAAAGAGATGATTGCAATAAGAAGAGAGAGATTATTGCAATATGGAGAATTTTTCCTATCATGAGATTTGCTAAAGTGCTAGGCCAAACAATTTGTCTTTTGTAGGGAGGATTAAAAAAAAAAAAAAAAAAGACTAGAAACAAGGAAGTATGGGAAGTGGGAAGAAAGGTGGTAGAAAAGTGCTTGCTTAGCATGCATGAGGCCCTGGACTCCATCTGTAGTGAGAGAAAGAGGGTGAATCTGGCCTTGCAGCAAGACTTTGCTGGTTATTTTTAAATCTCTAGACCTCATAAAGCTTGAATTGTCATGCAACAGACAAACAAATAAGCAAACAAAAGAAATACAGAATGCAATCAGAGGTAAATAGATAAGACAGCTGAGAGAAAGAAACACAGACAGCTACTTTGGGTAGAGGAGTCAAGGAGCTGATGGTTAGGTGCAAGTGTCAGGATGAGCGGATGAGAACCAGGTCGGGATTAGTGCTCCAGGCAATTGATAGGCACCAAAGTCTGGGGAAGGCAGGACCAGTTTGGCGTTTAACAGGACAGGTAAGTGCAGGGCACCAAGCAATTAGGAGGACTAAGGCCTTGAAGCACAGAGAGGAGTTTAGATCATAATCCACATTCACAAAAAGTGATCAAATATCTTTACATGAAAAGACTATCTTCTAAGACGCTGCTAGCTGCTAGAGAGGAGAGAGATTGCAGAAGACAAAATGAAAGTCGAGAGTTGTAAAGGGGAGAGATGACAGTGGCTTGAATACCAATTATATACTCATATCTACATCACATTGTTTTAATTATTCTACCTTTATATTACTCTATGTTTAAGTCTCTCATGCCTTTTCAAATATCTTGAAATTCCATATTCCATATTTTATTTTTTGACCTGAATTTTATGCTTATTGTGCTAGAGTTCACACCTACCAAATCCATTGAGATTTGGAGCAGAATTACATTTTAAAGTTAACTTGTGGAGAATCAGCATGTATCTAATATTGAACGACTTTTTTTCAATCGGCAGGAAAGTATATGTCTTAGTTTACTGCTTTTTAAAACTTGTCCCTCAGTAATATTGTGTAGTTTCTTATGTAGACACTGGACAAAAATTTTTATTTGGATTTATTACTAGATATTTATATTATGTGCAATTTTTACAAATTATGTTTGCTTTTGTATTTTCTAATAATAAAAGGTGGTATGAAGAAAGGGACACATTATTTTTGTATATATATATATTTTAATTTTTTAATTTTTTCATTTTTTGTGGGTACTGGGGGTCGACCTCAGGACCTTGTGTGCCAGCAGGTGCCCTGCCGCTGAGCAATATCACCGGCCCTTTTTTCATATGTGGGATCCAGGAGTCGTACTCGGGCCCTTGCGCTTGCCAGGCAGGCGCTTATACCACTGAGCCATCTCACTGGCCCCATGTATATTTTTATTTTTAATATTTTTCAAATTAGTTTTATTGAGTTTCCCAAATGGACAGTCACATCATCTTTCAATACTGACAACTTGTTCTCAATTTTTTCATTATATTACCATAATTTTTAATCTTTTTACTTTTATTATATTTTTATTTAAAAATGCTTTTTAATGGTAGAAGCAACAGACATATTATATATGATCATGACTGGGTTTGAAACAAATATATTTATGAAATAATTTATTTTCTTTTCTCTAAACATGCTTTGCCCAATATTAAATTTAGGTTATTTATAATTTGTGTCACTTAGAGGTAAATTTGATTTATAGTTTTCGTTTTTCTTACATTTATCTGGTTTAAGATCCAAATTACATTAGCATTCTAAAATGAATTCAGAGACTTTTCACCTTCTAATATCATGGGGAAGTTATCTTTTCTGTAGAAGTTAGAAATAACTCACTCATTGAAACATTTAGATAAAGTAACATTTAAAAATAATTCCTTGCTAGTTTTTAAAATTTATTTTACAGTTTTGAACTATTGAGGTTTCTATTTCTTCATGATCTATTTTAAGTATATTTTTCTGAAAATTATCCGATCTGTTTATATATTCAAATATTACTGCATATTTTTTATTATTTCTATTTTACCTATGTATTCTATTTCTTTTATAATTTTTAATATTTTTGCGCTTAAATTTTTATTGCTTATGCCTATTATCAATTTGTCTCTATTAATTGTTTCTTTCTCAAAAAGGCTATATTTGCATAATAATTTTAATATTTTAATATTTTTATTTAATAAATCCTTTTATTTTAGGTTTCAGCCTGTTCTTCCTTAAAATCTCAAGGGTATATAATAAGACTTGAAAAATGTGTTAAACAGCTATCTGTCAGTATAACAATTTTCTGTGAAAATCCACTTACAAAGAGGAAAGTTTATTTTGGCCTACAGTTTTGTAGGTTTTAGTTCCTGATCAATTTGCTCCCTTGGGTTGGGCTTGTAGTAAAGCAGCACAACATGGTGGAGCATACAGCACAACAGAGCCACTCACCTCAATGTCAAAAAGTGAAAAAAGAAGAGGAGGAGGAGTCAGGTTCCCAGTATCCCCTCCAAGCACCCCCAACCCCTCCAACAACCAGAAGATATATCCCCAGACTACAACTCCTACAATTTCTAACATTTCACAGTATTGAAAGCAAAGCAGGGGAATATGCCTGGACCTTTGGGGGAATTTTAAAATCCAAACTATAAGAACTATTTAGAGAAATATTTGAGAATTGTTTATGTGGTTGCATTTTTTGTTTTGTTTTAACTTTTTTCATTTGAGGGAAGTGTGTGTGTGCGTGTGTGTGTGTGTGTGTGTTTCTTTTCTTCCTGGAATCTTACAATAAAATCTAAATGATTTCCTTTTTCTATTCTAACCAAAAAGAGACTTTAGCAAATGTCTATTGAACAAATATATGAATTTACTTCGTTCATTTATTAAAGATTGAGGGAATTATATTAAAATTTCTAAGTACACTTTTTTCCCTTGCATTCTTATTTGATGATAGCAAGATCATCTCAGGTTAAATTGTGCCCTTTATTTTGTAAAGATAATGTTTGTCACACAAGATGATTATTCCATGTTTCTACGTGCCTCTTGTTTTCATAAAGATCACTGCTTCTTTTTTCTGCTCTTGCTCTCTCCTTCCTTTTCTTCTTTCTTCCTTCTTTCTCTTTCTCCTATTCTCCTTTCTTCCTTCCTTTCTTCCTTCCTTCTTTCCATCCTTTCTTTTTTTCATTTATTTTCTTTTCCTTCTGTCTTTACAGAATACCTTTCTATCTCTTCAAAATATCTTCATTTAGATATGATCTCATCAAAATATTTTGCCCTAATGTTAAAGTGATAGTTTAATAAATCATCTACATTTCTTACTTCACTGGCTTAATAGTTGGTTTAATTTATATTAGTCTCTTTTAACTTAATGTTTGTTAAGTATCCTCTTTTGTGTGTGGGTACCGGGGAGTAGACCTCAGGACTTCGCGCGCCAGCAGGCACCCGTGCCGCTGAGCGATATCACCGGCCCCTTTTTCGTATGTGGGATCCGGGAGTCGAACTCGGGCCCTCGCGCTTGCAAGGCAGGTGCTTACGCCTCTGAGCCATCTCACCGGCCCAAGTATCCTTTTAATAGTCTTGATTTTCTACCCCTAGCTCAATAAACTACAATTTACTACACACCCAATGTCTTCTCACCACAATTTGGAAGTGCAGATCAAACTTTACATTATATTAAATTCTATTTTTGAGTTTTAAAAAATAAATGTGTAATTTAACCCATGCTTTTCTCTATTATCAATTTATCTTACTGATATTGATTAATACATTTTATTTTAACATATAGCACATGAGATTTACCAAAAATATTTCATGAATTATGAAGGTAGGCCTCCTTCCTCAGATATTCCATGATAATAAAAAGTCAAAAAAACATTGCTATGAGATGGCAGTGCTGGTGAGTGGAGTGTAAGTCCATGCTCCTCCCTTCCTTTATTGTCCCCAGGACAGTGGTGTCAGCTAAAGGAGTACAGTGGTGCTGGAGAGAGGAGTATAAATTTGTACTCTTTCCTTCCTCCATGGGATGGCAGTGCCAGTGAAAAGAGTGTAAATTCGAGCTCCTCCCTTCCTCTATTGCCCCAGGACAGCAGTGTTGGCTAAAGGAGACATTCTAAGGAACAGACACCTGCTAGAAAAGCCTCAACATCAGTAACAAGGCTATCTAACATTAGAAATCTAACAGCCTCAACACAGAAAATAAAATAAAATAGAAAATAGAAAATGACAAGATGAAAAAGCAAAATGCAATCCCAAACACCCAGCCCACCGAGGGCAAGTCCAGAACACAAAGAGATAGAGGAAATCAGAAGCCAACAAATGGAACTCTCTGAAATGATAGCAGCAGAAGTGAAAAAACAAATGGAAGACGCCATAGAAAAAATAATCTCTAAGGTGAAAAAAGAAATGGCTATCAAAATAAAAGGCATTAAAGCAGACACAGATAAACAGAGAAGCTCAGGAAAGTGATGGAAACCATGAATGCCAAACATAGACAAGAAATGGAATCAATGAAACAGATCCAAAGAGAAATGCAGATTAGAAACTCCACTGAAAGTATATGCAGCAGATTGAATGACGGTGAGGATAGAATATCAGATCTAGAAGACAGGAAAGCAACTAGTGACCAGGAAAAGAAAGATATCTTAAAAACCCCAAAAGAACACAAAAAGTCAATCTGATAGCTACAGGATGAAGCAAAGAACAACATAAGATTGATTGGAATCAGTGAGAAAGCAGGTGACAGCACAAAACCCATTAAAAACCTCTTCACAGAAATAATGGCAGAAAACTTCCCAAACATGGATAAAGAGTTTGACATACAAATAAATGAAGCATATAGAACTCCAAATAGCCATGACCAAAACAAATCTACACCAAGGCATATAATAATCAAGATTCCAGAAAATCAGCACAAGAACAAAATATTAAAAGCAGGTAGAGAGAAGAAACATATCACCTATAAAGGAAAGCCCATCAGAATCACAGCAGACTTCTCAACACAAACCCTAAAATCAAGAAGAGCTAGGAGAGAAGTATTTCAAGCCCTAAAGGAAAATAATCTTCAGCCCAGACTGATGTACCCCACAAAATTATCTTTCAAAATTGATGGAGAAATAAGATACTTCCATGACAAGGAACAACTGAAGAAATTTATTAACACCAAACCAGTTCTACTGAGTGCTCTGAAAGACATATTAGAAAGAGATAACAAAGACCACAAACACAGGAACACCAATAGAAAGAAGCTGCCAGGCAGGGCAAGCAATTACACAGAGCAGAAAGACAGGGAACAAACAGTAGGGAAACAACATGAGAAAGAAAAGCCAATACATATCAGTTATAACCATCAATGTAAATAGTCTCAACTCAATAATCAAAAGAAACAGACTGGCAGAATGGATCAAGAAGCAAGATCCAACAATATGCTGCATTCAAGAAACACATTTAACCTAAAAAGAAATTCATAGACTAAAAGTCAAAGGGTAGAAAACAATTCTCCATGCCACAGGAACCTAGAAAAAAGCAGGGGTATCATTCTATTTGCAGACAATGCAAACTTTAAGCCAAAACTGATCAAAAGAGACAAGGTCACTACATATTCATTAAGGGAAAACTCCAAGAAGAGATAACAATCATAAATATTTATGCACTAAACACAGGTTTACCCAACTACATAAAACAAATATTAACTGACATAAAAAACCAAATAAGCACTAACACAATTGTAGTGGGGGACCTTAATACCCCACTCTCACAAATGGATAGATCAACTAGACAAAAAATAAACAAAGAAATACTAGAATTAAGCCAGGCCTGTGAACAAATGGACTTGGTAGATGTGTACAGAGTGTTCCCCCAAAAAACATCAGAATATACATTCTTCTCAGCTGCACAAGGGACGTTCTCCAAAATAGATCATATATTAACTGACAAACATGTTTAAGTAAATGCAGAGGAATTGAAATCATCCCATGCAGGGCCGGTGAGATGGCTCAGCGGTGTACACGCCTGCCTGGCAAGCGTGAGGGCCCGAGTTCAACTCCCGGATCCCACATACGAAAAAAGGGCCAGTGATATTGCTCAGCGGCATGGGCACCTGCTGGTGCATGAGGTCCTGAGGTCGACCCCCGGTACCCAAAAAAAAAAAAAAAGAAATCATCCCATGCATACTATCTGACCATAGTGCAATGAAACTGGAAATCAACAACAAAGGAAACCACAAAAACTACATTAACATATGGAAATTAAACAACACCCTTCTGAACAACCAATGGTTCACAGAGAAAATTAAAGATGAAATTAAACTGTATATGTAATTAAACAATAATGCTAATACAATGTCCTGAAACTTATGGGATGCAATGAAAGTGGTCCTATGAGGGAAAATTACAGTGATGAATTCACACATCAGGAAAATGGAACTAGCACAAATAAACAACCTAATATTGAACCTCAAACTTCTAGAAAAAGAAGAACAAATCAAACCCAAAGCTAACACAAGGGAGGAAATTATGAAGATAAGAGCAGTAATCAATGCAAGGGAGACTAAGAAAACAATACAAAGAATCAATGAATTGAAAAGCTGGTTCTTTGAAAGAATAAATAAAATTGATAAACCATTAGCCAACCTCATCCAAAAGAGGAAAGAAAAAACACAAATTCAAGCAATTAGGAATGAAAAGGGGGAAATCACAAAAGATCCCACAGAAATCCAGGAGATCATCAATACCTACTATGAAAACCTATATTCCAATAAGATGGAAAACACAGAAGAAATGGACAGATTCCTAGACACAATAGAATTGCCAAAACTAAATCAAGAAGATGTAAAAACTCTAAATAAACCAATATCAGCCAATGAAATTGAAAATGTAATTAAAAATTTACCAACAAAAAAAGCCCAGGCCCTGAAGGATTCATGGTTGAATTCTACAAGAAATTTAGGGAAGAACTAATGCCATTAGTGCTGAAATTCTTTAAAGAAACTGAAAAGGAAGCAGTACTTCCAAAGTCATTCCTGGAAGCAAGTATTACCCTGATTCCAAAACCAGAGAAGAACCCAACCAGGAAAGAAAACTATAGGCCAATCTCTCTAATGAACATTGATGCAAAAATCCTTAATAAGATACTGGCAAACAGAATGCAAAAAATCATCAAGAAGATTATACACCACGACCAAGTAGGATTCACCCCAGGGATGCAGGGATGGTTCATCACACAGAAAATCAATAAATGTAATATACCGTATCAACAGAACCAAAGACAAAAATCACATGATCACCTCAATAGATGCAGAAACAGCATTTGACAAAGTCCAACACCCATTCATGATAAAAATCCTACAGAAAATTTGAATAGATGGTCTTTACCTCAACCTTATAAAAGCCATCTATGACGAACCAAGAGCTAATATCATATTAAATGATTGAAAACTGAAAGCTTTCACTCTAAAATCAGGAACAAGACAAGGATGCCCATCATCACCACTCCTATTCAATATAGTTCTAGAAGCATTAGCCAGAGCAATTAAACAAGAGAAAAAAATAAAAGGAATAAAGATAGGAAAGGAAGAAGTTAAATTATCCTTATTTGCAGATGACATGATCCTCCACATAGAAGACCCCAAAAACTCCATCAAAAAACTAGTAGATTTAATATCCAAATACAGTAATATAGTGGGATACAAAGTCAACACTCAAAAACCATTTGCATGCCTGTACACAGCAACAAACTCAGAGAGAGAGAGAAATTAGGGAAAGCACACCTTTCACAATAACATCCAAAAATTGAAATACTTAGGAATAAATCCAACAAAGGATGTAAAAGATCTGTACAGTGAAAATTTCAGTACCCTAAAAAAGGAGATTGAAGAAGATATCAGAAAATGGAAAGATATCCCTTGCTCTTGCATAGGAAGAACCAGCAGTGAAAATGGCCAAACTCCCAAAACTGCTATACAGATTTAATGCAATCCCAATCAAAATACCATTAGCATACTTCACAGGTCTAGAGAAAACCTTCCTAAAATTCATTTGGAACCAGAAAAGCCTCAGAATAGCAAAAGCAATTATGGGCAACAAAGGCAAGGCAGGGGGCATCACAATCCCAGACCTGAAATTATACTATAAAGCTACCATGATAAAATCAGTATGGTATTGGCAAAAAACACAGGCCTGAGGATCAGTGGAACAGAATAGAAGAGACGCGTCTCCAAACACACTCAGCCACCTTATCTTTGACAAAGGGGCCAAACATGTTCACTGGAAGAAAGATAGCCTCTTTAATAAATGGTGCTGGAAAAACTGGCTCTATACATGCCAAAGACTAAACCTAGACCCATATCTATCACCATGCACTAAACTAAAGTCAAGATGGATCAAAGATCTAAATGTTAAAATAGAAACAGTAAATGTACTGGAAGAGAAAATAGACAGAAATCTCAAAGACATAGGTGGAGGCAGAGGCTTCATGAAAAAACCCAGCCTGCAAGGGAAATAGTACAATGAATCAACAAAAGGGATCTCACCTTATTAAAAAGCTTTTGCACAACAAAAGAAATCACCAACAGAGTGAAAGAACAACCACACAGTGGGAAAAATATTATACCCAGTTGTCCCACAGACAAAGAACTTACATCTAGAACATACAAAGAATTGAAAAATATCAGACCCCCCCCAAATTCAAATATCCAATCCAAATATGGGCATTTGAGATGAATATGCCCTTCTCAGGTGAAGAAATACAAATGGCAAATAAATATATGAAAAAATGTTCAGCATCATTTGTCATTTGAGAGATGCAAATTAAAACAACACTGAGATTCCATCTCACCCCAGAAAGAATGGCTATTATCAAAAAATCAACCAATAACAAATGCTGGAGGGGCTATGGGGAAAGAGAAACACTTCTCCACTGTTGGTGGGAATGTAGACTGGTACAACCACTGTGGAAATCAGTGTGGAGAGTCCTCAAAAAACTAGGATTAGAGGTCCCATTCCACCCAGCTATTCCCCTTCTGGGTATTTTCCCAGAATAATTAATAACATCATACCACAGTGATATATGTGAACCCATGTCTATAGCAGCACAATTTGTAATAGCTAAATCTTGGAAACAACCCAAACACCCATCAACCAAGGAATGGATTAAAAAGATGTGTTTTTTTTTAAATATATAATGGAGTACTACACAGCCATAAAGAATGACAAACTGGAGACTTTTATAGGTAAATGGATACAACTTGAGACCATACTCGTAAGTGAAATAAATCAGACCTATATGTGTAAACATCATATTGTCTCACTAGTGTGAGAAACTGAAGAAGTAAATAGGATCCAAAATGTACAATAGATACTGTGAATTGGGAAGAAACTGTTCAAAAGAAAAGACAAACTCTGATGGGGAAAGGGGAAAGGAAGAAAAGGGAAAAGAAAAAAATATATGTATACACAAGATAGTTAATATACTTAAGGTAGTTATACAGCTAGCTTCTCTTATTTCCTTGAAAAAGATGTTTTGTGCTAATATTGTTTGGACAAGATATCATGCCTGTATCTTGTACTCTGAATAATTACTATGAAGACAATACGCAATGTATAAACTATTGTAACTGTCATACTAACCAGTTTTGAAACTTGGTTTCATAGTTACATTTCTTTTTTCTCTTTAAAATTAAAAAATAAAAAAAGTGAAAAAACTCCAAAAATGGTGTTCTGTTACAGATTACGTATTTAAGTGATGGGAAAGAGGAATAAATTAAAAAAAACAGCCTTCGGAATTCAAGAAAACAGTAGATGAAACAGCTAGCATTTCAACTAGAAGGAGAAATGATGGATTATTCAATAAATTATTTAGAGGAAGATAATTACACATTTGGAGACAATGAAGTTAAGTCTAAACCCTAGCCCAGTAGCATTATATTCTAATGGCAAAGAAAAATTGATAAATAACTTTATCACAGTTATTTCTAGGAAAATAGAAGAAACCAAAAGAGGGGGAGCAGAGACCGGGGTGGGGTGGTGGAAAATTTCAATATAATATTGTCAAAATATTTTGACAAGAAATATTAAAGAATTAGGATACTTAGCAGAAGTCAGCTTTACAAAATTTAGGAAAATCCATTCTCTACCAAGAACTCATTTGTACAAAGGCCCTGGGGTAGAAACGAGCATGGCTGACTTGCACAAAAGCCAGTGTTGCTCCAGCTCAGAAAAAAACTTGGTGACAAGAAGTTGAAATCGAATTAAAACAAGAAGCATTATTTTAAAGTCATTGGCAAAATTTATTCAATAGCTCATACATAGTTTGGGGACTGTGCAGAAAAACAACTGTCACAGATTCTTAGCCTTTTGATTAAGGGGTTGTAAAATTCTTTGGGAGAGTAATTGGTTGTAGCCATCAAAATGTGAAAATATTTATCTCTTATCCAAGTAGTCCTTCTTTTCACATTTATCTGACAAAAAATCTCACACAAATAAGCAAGAACATATCTGGTGTAGTATTCGTATAACAAAAGAAGGAGGCAAACATGTTATGATACAAATTGTACAATGGAATTCAAATAATCAGAGAGATGAACCTACATGTATTAGCGTAGAATTCTTACAATATACTTTTTGTTGTTTCAAATTATTTAAAAATGTTTTCTACAGTATATTTTAAGTAGAAGAATATTATAAGAACAGTATAGTATGATTAATTATTATTAAAATATAGTTTATTTTGTGTTCTATGCAAACGTGCATGGAATGTTGTATATTTAATATGAATTTGTGGAACAAGGCAAGCTTGGGAACTCAACACAAGCATGTGCTATGATACCACACTTCCTGGTTTTTTCATTCTCCTCTCAGATGCTAAGGTAGGTGGTTGATTGCTGTGCATTTCCATTGTCAGTTCGCTTTCCAACAGCTGAGGATGTGTAGGAAGAAGGACTCATCTGTGTTAGAAAAAGGCCTCATTGTACCCTTTATTGGCCAGTAATCAGGTTTTTTTTGGCAACTGAATTTCATCACAATAGTCATCTAATTATAGTATTATTATAAAAAAATAATACTTTAGGGAGAAAGTAAAGTAGCCCACATCTTATAGTTTCATGATTTAGCAATGCCCCACTCCCAACCTCAGAAATGGGTTTCTCCATTCCCCTCTTTAGTAAATAAAAAATATTTAGGAAATTCTAGAAAAGTGGTTTGTTTATCTATGTCTAAAAGTGACATAGTGAAGAGAAAATCTTTCTTTAGTGAAGAGAAAATCAGTGTTATTTTATGTGCTTTGAATTAGCTTTTGAATCTTAGAATGTGATTTAGTGATTACTGGCAGCTGATGTTCAAAATGTTCTTAAGTGACTAGAGCAGAGGAAACAAAAAATTTTGTTTAGAACATGAACTTTCAGCTTCTCAGAATGGGCAACTCTCACCCTCATTCTTGGGTAATTTTCCTCTATTCAAACAAACCGAAGTGTCATGCAATAAATATCACATCCATTATTCATATCAGATAATCTTCACTTCCATGTACATAGCAATTGGTTTTATTGGCTCATCCTGTGAGGAACAAAGTTGAAAGCAATCCATTCTTTGACATAGTGTTAGCTTTAGCAAACAGAAGGTGTATCACACCCGGTATCAATCAGTTCAAATATCAAGCTTGCTGCTATATCATCTTGAATAATCAAGGACACTTCCTTCTTGTTATATATTTACAATTTTTGTTACATATTTTCCTCAGCTTCCTAGTATATCTATTGTAGGTTATTAAATTTGTCTTCCAATAGTACTCCCTTCACACATTACCATTTCCGTATTTTTGTTCACTTTTTTTTTTATGTGGGTACCGGGAGTCGAACTCAGGACCTCACACTTGCCAGCAGGCGCTTGTGCCGCTGAGCTATCTCACCAGCCCTTGTTCATGATTTTTATCGTCACTAAAATGTTCATCTTTTCCTCCTCTACTTAAATAGATCCTTCCTATCTTTCACGGCCCTTTTCCACCTCTCTGTGTCCATCTTTCCTGAAGCTGTGCGCTCAGCAGAAGAGGATGACCACGAGAGGGGGACCGTTTCCTTAGTCAAGGGTACAGGAGTAGTTGTGCTCTCTTTCTAGAACCACCAAACAAGCTCTCGATTCTCACCTGTTTTGAAGCAGCATTTGCATCTTTATTCATCTTCCTTTCATCCTAATTCCTAAAGCACTGGTAGTTTATACCATATGGTCCCAGCACTTAACTATATATTGTCATATTATTCTGTTCAACTTTGCTTTCACAAACTGTGAGTTATATCAATCCACAAATAATGCATTTCTTTTGAATTTTCATGATATGCATTTATTAATGCATAACAAAGAGATTAACTGATTACTTAGTTGATTACAGGAAATGATGGCTCCTCAAATATGGATTTGCATCACCTGAGGAATATTTTTATATTGTGGATTCTGCAGGTCCAATTTAGATATTTTTATTTATGTTTTTATTCCCTTTTGTTTATTAGTTCAATCTGTACCTACTTTGGAATAATTGTATAGGAGTCATCCATCTGTGTTTGTATCTTGTAACTGCTCATGTGTGAAAAACGTAGTTCTTCTCTGCCCACCTCTGCCTATTAAGTGTGCTCACCTGGCAATCTCAGTCATGCCATCCCCCACTTGACCACACTGTTACTATCATACTCCCTTATTCCCTTTTCCTTTTTTGTAATGGGCACCGGGAGTCGACCTCAGGGCCTCGCACTTGCCAGGAAGCGCTTGTGCCACTGAGCGATATCACCAGTCCTTTTTTTCCTTTATGTGGGTACCAGGAATCGAACTCAGTACCTCGCGCTTGCTAGGCAGGCTTTTGTGCCACTGAGCTATCTCACCAGCCCATACTCCCTTATTCTTAACCATACTTTGGCTGTCCAGTTTAAGGATAGCTCCTGAGACACATGTGAACCAGAAAGAATAGCGTTAATTAAGAATCTGATTATATTGCAAGTGAAATGAAATTCTGTAATGTTACTACCTCATAAAATATATGTTTCTAACTAACCTGCTCATGATTAATTATACTTCCTCATTTTAATCTTATCTCCCCATCATAGTCAAACTGTATGCATTCTGTGGGTTTATATTTGTAGGTTAATTATTTTTATTCCAACAAGCCTTCTTTTCCATAATTATCTAATTAATGTAGACATAGATCTTCTATAACTCACCTAGACATATCTATTCAGATTACATTGCTTGACAATCTGACCAACAACTTTATATTCTATAATTGTTTAAACAATTTTTCAGGTAAATATCAATCATTCTTTCTGGGGTAGTACTTACAGTTCTAGACACTTCCAGTATTTTCTCTTATAAGCAGGAACTAAAGGAATTACAATTTTGTCCTAGGTACCTCCGAAATATCTCTTTAATTATCTCCTAAGGGTTCTTTATCCTTCAGTAGAATCTTCTAGATTTCTACCCATTTTCTGAAATAAAAAGATAAAGTAAATTTTTCTTTTATTATGATCAACTTATTTTATTCCTCATTATTAAATACTACTCTAGGTCTTGCAGGAGAAGCAAAATTGATTATAAAATCAAACTTTCTGTATAAACTAATTTGACTTTAGCTAACCAACTATTTATCCACAGTGTTAATTTTGAAATTCCATTAACTTAATATGACTCCAAGGAATAACTATTAAGACAATATATGTTGATAGTAAAAACTTATAAGAGCTCATTTCAATAAATTAAAAAAAATCTGTGGTAGATCACATTACCATCAGCTACAGATAAATAATGTGAGAGAGGGTATAGAGAAGGAAGAAAGGGGAAGATTACAATTAAAAAATCCCAACAAATCAACAATGGCAAGATATGATGGCAAGTTTGTGTTATTAGGTATACATAGAAGCTATCACAAACACCCCAAACATGCTGGGGAGATAAAATAACATGAACAAAAGAGTTGCCCTTGCTAAGTGCCATGGAGCAGCTGACAAAAGAAAATTCTGAGAGAGGCAAATAACAGAGATGGCTTCATTCGTAGGTACTTGGATGCCATCTTGAAAAGTGGGTAGGACTAGCCAAATGCAGAGAAAGGCAGAAAGTCCAAGAAAAAGGAAAATCAACATCATATTGGGGGCTGTGGTCACTGACTAGAAGTAATAAGGAGAAATGAATTGATACTGAATCCAGTAGCAATGACTCCGATGTAATCAACTGGAAGGTGCAAGCAGCCCCTGCATGGCTTTGATGGCCTGAAGAGCAGACCTTGCGTTTGAGCTTGGGGGCCCTTCTCTTCAGGAGTGGCACTTTCAGCAGACAAATCTACTGAAAATACAAAAGTGTTTTGGAGAGAAAGCGACTACAGGAAAAAAGGAAGATGGCAGAGACTTAACAAAGGGTGAAGATTATGACCTCATAATCCTGATTTTCATAATCCTAATTTTCTGTGAGAATGAAGTAGGTAGAAGAGAGGACATCAGCCTTCTACCTGTAGATGAAAGAACAAAGGATTTTGTTTCACTGATTTCTTTTAATCATACTATTTACCTTGAGACTTCATAAACATTAGGATTTATTATTAAGTTTTTAGTGAGAATTAGAGGTTAAGATCTACTGCTAAGTAATGCTTTCATTTTTCTTTTTTCTTTCTTAATGCGTTTTTCAATTTATACATATGAGGGCAATTTTAAAGGTACAAATAATTCTTTGAAATTTTAAGACAAAGTTAAGTCAAAATTTATACAATATTAATAATATTAGCATAGTACGTAAAATTTATTTATGTTTACTGTGTACCAGCTGATATTCTGAGCTCTTTTCTGGTAAATTCTTATGAAGTTAACACGAAAGTCTCTATGAGGCTTTTCAATATCCCAATTATACAGAATAAATTTGTATAAGATCTCTGAGGTAGCAAGTGGTAGAACGAGGATGCAAGTCTCAGCTGGCTGCCTTAAAGCCCATGCTGGCAGCAGGAGGGCAATGTGGCTACAAAGCAATAGTAAAGGGAATCTAAGACCAAACAAACCTCAGCACATATGCACTCTACTAATCAATAATAATGACATAATAATTAGAATGCTATAGTCCTTCAAGAACTGTTTTGACCATCACGTTGTTGGATGGGGTTCTCATCATTTGATGAGAAACTGAGGCAAGGTGAGGTCATGTGATAGAATATTCTAGACAGGGTTAAGCTTGAACTTTTTTCAGAACTTCAATACTCTTCCACTTTATTTAGCATACACACAATTACCATCCAGTAACATAAAAATGTAAAATGTCCCCAAAGAGAAAAAAGTCACTAGCAATCAAAACTGAGAGGAATGTCAAAATTAACAAATAACACCTGCAGAAAATGAATTAATTAGGTACTCGTAATGTTTTATTATTTTAAATTATGGCACCACTAGCTGAGCTGGGAAGGCTTCTTTTTTTTTTTTGTTCCTGGTTATTGTGTCTTTAAAATATGAATTCCATCTTGACTGCCTCTTTAAATAAGATTAATTCATAGCATTTCCCATTTAATTGCTTTATCTGTTTTGGTCCATTAGATTCTATTTGAGAATATAGCTTCTATGATAAATTAAATTCTAGGGTTTTATTTTGACATCTAAGTTAATTTTTAATTCTAGAAAAAGTTCTGCCCTACACAATTGAGTTCTTTCAGAAGTGCTGAAAAAAAAAATGAGTTCTGAAGCACTGTCAGATTTTTTGTGAAACAGTGCTACACAACCAACCTGAGTGGGTGTTTTTTGGGTTTTCTGGAACCTGAGCCACACTAATGAAAGAAAGGCCTCTTCAAGGGCTATCTGTGTATCAGCTTTTCCCATGATTTCCAAAGGCAAGTTTCAGCCGAGAAAGATGCTCTGTTGGGGCACACCTGCCCATCATGATGGAATTGAATCCCCATACCGTCTTGAGTAATGAAAGGCATTTGAAATTTCCATATGGGGCAATGTTGATGAATCATTCTGGGTGTGACCGTTAAATCGGAACCTCTCTGTTACGGCTTGTATCTAGATGTCCTCCCAAAGCCTCATGGGGTCATAGGTGGGGAGTTTCAAAGATAGTTGCATTAGGGTGTGTGAATGTGGATGTGGGTGTGGTGCTAGAATTAAGGGTGCCCCACCCTGGGTGAGGGTGGCACCAATCAATAGGTACACAGCATGGATGGAATATAAAGGGAGAAAGGGAAGGCAGGCTGCTGCTGCTTCTGCTGCTACTTGCTGCTTGTTGCTTACTGCTTCCTGCCTTCAACTTGCCACGCCATGAACTATTTCTCCTCTGTGATCCCCTCTGCCATGCTGCTCTACTTTGGAATCAGCTGACTAGACTGAAACCTCTACAAACTGTGAGCTGAAATAAACCCGTCCTCCTTTAACTTTGTGTGTTGGGTATTTTGTCTCACCAAAGAGAAAAGTAACTAAGACAGTCTCTAATTACAGGAATAAAAATGGTGAAATAGGATTTAGAGTTTAGACAAATGTAAACGGGGCAAGGAAAGTGAAGGTTAGAATGCCTCTAGACACAAGGTTAAGAAATAGTCATTGATGCCTTTGCCCTAAAGCAATGAGTGGGTAGTTGGTTAAAATACTGGTTCAGTTCTTAAGTTTACATAATGGTCCCACTGCTGACCCATTCTATCAAATGAGAGCTCAAAGATGAGTCAGAGAGATCATCCCATCTGGCTACCATGACCTACACAAGTAATGGCCTCCTCTCCCAACTTCTAAATTTGGAGCAATACAGAGGAGCGATCCTGAGAAACAGAACTCATGGCTTTTCTTCAGGAGACACATTAGAAGTCTTAGGTATTGGTGCCCAGAAGATGACACTCCAGCCTCTTTCTACCAGATAAATAATAAAAGAAGTCTTTATGTTATGGATTGATAACTCTTCCAAGAGAGTTTAAAGTATCATTTTACATTGAAAATGAAACCAGCCTTTCACAGTTACTCTTCAGGCGTGTGCTACAGAGCAACTGATGTAGCAGTCACTATGAATCCAGTCAAACTTTTTCAGTCACAACATCAAATCCTAGTCTGTTATAAAATCGAACATTTTGAATTTGGCATCATTTTAGAAAGAAATGCGAAGTAACGTTTTTCGGGATTATGTTACGTAACAAAAAGTTGATTTCAAGCCCTCTAAAATCTTTTTGTTGGATCTTATCTCCGAAGTTCAAATTGTACTACCAGCGAGTGTTACAGATGCAAAAGGTAGTCCATGCTGGCTATTAGGAAAGGGAGCATGGACTGTTAATACATGGTACAAGAGGCATGCAAAGCTCTTCAGCAAGTATTAATCTCCCTCAGAGTAAATGTTTACTATGATTTCATGGAGCTATGTGAGCTGGTCTTCTGTTTGTTTTTCTTTTATCTCTTCTGCTACTTTCTTTGCTCCAACACTGTAAATACAACAGTCTTCTCACTGGTCCTGGAAGTTGCAAGGCACTTTTCTGCTTCAAGATCTATGCAATGCCTTCTGCCAGGAAAGTTCATCCCCAGAACAAACCAGCCTTACACATATACACTTTTTCTCTCCTTTGTCCTTCTTACCACCATGATCCAATTTCAAATTGTGACACTGTACACACAACATTTTATTTTTAAAAGATTTCCTGACTCATAAAACAAGTTCTATAAATATCTGATGAGTAAATTAACATTGGATTTCAATTAACATAATGAAAAAAATGTACCATACACTGCTGATAAAATCCTTATTCCTTACCATATTGCTAAAAACCAGCAATGAGTGAGCAGTTAGATAGTGACTACAGCTATTCTGTCTGATCAAGAATGCCCTACAAAGGCTCCAAATCAATAATCTAACTTTACAACGTAAGGAGCTAGGAAGAGAAGAACAAATAAAACCACATAAACCAGGACAAAAGGAATATAGGAAGATTACACCATACACAAATGTAAAAGAGAACTAAAACAATTAGTTTTAAATCAACAAAACCAAAAGTTAATTGACTGAAAACATCAACTTAATTGACAAAATTTTAGCTAGATGAACAAGAAGCAAAGGAAAGAAGACATTTTACTAACATCAAAATAAAGGCAAGGACATTACTACAAATCCTATGCAAATAAAAAGGATTATATAAGACAGTACTATAAACAATTGAAGCAAAAAAAATTGGATCATTTAAAAGAAAGAACAAACTCCTAGAAATGTAAGACCGGTATTAAATCTAAATCATGAAGAAATAGAAAATATGAATAGACCTATAGCAAGCAAAGTGATTGAGTCATTAATCAAAAAAATATCTTAACAAAGAAAAGCCCAGGAACTGATGGTTTCATTGGTGAATTTTACCAAACATTTTTAAAAGAAACCAACATAAACACTTCTCATTTTTTTTCTACAAATTGAAGAAAAGGAAATATTTCCTGTCACTGTATAAGACCAGCAGTATCCTCATTTCAGTTACATAGAGAAACTACAAGAAAACTACAAAACAATATTTATTATGAACAGTGGTGCTAAAACTTTATTTAACAAAATCCTAGCAAATTAACCAAGCAGCATATTAAAAGAATTAGACATCATGACCAAGTGAGATTTATTCTTGGAATTCAAGGGTAATTCGACATACAAAAACTTCTCTCTGCTCACAGATGATGTTATTGTATATATAAAAGTTCTGTAGATTGCATGCACACACATATACACACACACACTGAAAACTAGTAAATGAATTCAGTCAAGTAATAGGATAGAAAGTCAACACAAAAACAACAGTTGCATTTTTATATAGCAACAATGAACAATGTGAAAAAAATTAAGAAAACAATTCCATCTACAACTGTATCATAAGATTAAAATATTTAGGAATTAACCAGTGAGGTAAAAGACTTACACAATGAAAACTACAAAACATTAACAAAAGAAACTGTATTAGACATAAATAAGTGGGGGCATATTCCATGTGTATCAATGGCATTATTTAATATTGTTAAGAAGTCAATAGTACCCAAGGTGACCTACAGGTTTAATGAGAACCCTGACAGAATCTCAATGACACTTTTCCGGGAAATAGAAGAACTGATCCTAAAATTCACATAGAATATTAGGAGATCCCAAATAGCCAAAACATTATTGAAAAAGAACAGAGATGGAGGACTAACACTTCTTAATCTCAAAAATACTACAAAGCTAAAACAATCAAAACTGTGGTTTTAATGAAAAGAAAGGATAGAATAGGTAGCCTAGAATAAACATTCATATATAGTCAAATGATTTTTGACAGGGAAGCCAAAACAGATTAAATAAATATAGTCTTTGAAATAATGGCACTAGGCAGATTAGATATCCACGTGTAAAAGGATGAACTTAGAATGTTAACTAATACCATATACAAAAATTAAGTCGAGGGCCAAAAGATAAGACATAAAACTATAAAATTTCTAGAAGAAAAACACAAGGAAAACCTCAATGATGTTACATTTGACAATGATGGCTTAGCTATGACAATGAAGACACAAGCAACAGTAGAAAAAAATAAAAAATTAGACTGTGAAAAAGTGAGAACATTTAAAAATCATCAACAAAGAAACAATCTGATTCAAAAGTAGGAAAACAACTTAAATAGACATTACACCAAACACAATACACAAATAGCCAATATATACATAAAAGATGCTCAACATCACTAATCATTAAGAAAATGAAAATTAAAACTATAATGAAATACCACTACACTCTTATCAGAATGGATACTATCACAGAATCAATAAAACAAACAGAAAATAATAATTGTTGCCAAAGTTTTGGAGTAATACCTTATTGTTTGAAATGCAAAATGGCACAACCACTGTAGAAAACAATATGGCAGTTCCTAAAAAAAAATAGAATTATCATATTCAGAAATTCCTCTTATGGGTATACACCCAAAAGAACTGAAAGAAAAGTTTTCAAGGGGTTATTTGTAAACTCATGGACATAGCAGCATACTCATAATATCTGAAATGTAGAAGCAACCCAACTATACATCTACAGATTAAAGGATAAATAACATGTTATATATTATATATAGTAGAATTTTATTCAGCTTTTAAAAAGTGAAGAAATTCTGACACATGCTACAGCATAGATGAATCTTGAGGACAATTATGCTAAATAAAATAAACCAGTCACCCAAAGGCAAATAGTCCATAAAACAACTTCCATGAGTACACACTCTAGTTAAAATCACAAAGACAGAAGGCAGAATGCTATTTCAGGGCTGAGGTAGAAGCAGAAAGTGAGGTTATTTTTTAATGGGTACAGATTTTCTATTTTACAAGATGAAAAAATTTAGAGAGATAGATATTGATAATGGTTACAAACCCTGTAAATGCATTTAATGTTATTGAAGTATACATTTAAAAATGGTAAAGATGGTAAATTTTATGTTGTCTATAATGTGACACAATTTATGAAAAAGGAAAACAAGGGAAAAAAAAAGAATTCCCTATTACACTTATAAAATCACCAAGAATTGAGCTTCCTACCTGTGCTTTCATTGGTACCTCGGTTCACGAATTTAATTCTTTCCATGTTTGTGATCACAAACTAAATTGGATGAGAATCGAATCAAATTTCCCCATAAGGTCAATGTTGAATCTAACCACTGAATTTGATTCAATTCACATCCAATTCGGTTTGTGACTAGAATGTGGAAAGAATTAAGTTCATGACCCAAGACACCACTGTATAGCAGAACTGGAATATTTTAGAAAAGCTTGCATGATAAACGTGAGGCTCAGTGGAAGAGAACAGAGGATGCAGAAACAACCCCAAGCACATTCAATTGTTTGCTTTTTGACAAAGGGGCCAAAACATACCCTCTAATATCCTGTAATGTGTTGGACAGTCCTACAGAAGCAAAAATCATGTTGCCCAAAATTCTAGTAGCATTCCTGGTTTGAAAAAGACTGACAGGGTTTTTGTGGAAATTAGATAGTTATAGGAAATGATAACTCATTCTGAAGAAGTAGGACACTATCCTCTAGGCAATGGGGACCACGAAATACATTTAAGTATTGGGGAGACTTCATTAGGTTTAGACTTTAGAAAGGAAATACTGAACTATTGTAGGCAAAAAGAGGAAACAAGTAGAACACAGAGTAGGTAGTTATTATGGCATAACTTAACTAAGAAGCCTTGCCTTCTTTCTCATCTTGGAGTGCTCCATCCAGGCCACTGTAAGCAATAAAATCATCAAAAGTAAGGAAAATTCAAGAGAGAAGAAATCATACCCAAAGTGGCAAGTCAGTCTTCAAGGAAGTAGCATTCTTAGTGATGGGACATGTTGATTGGTTTATTATAATTAGACTCACCCTTAAAGCAGGGGGTGTGGCTAATCTTTAAACCATCTAGCCATGATTAAAGTGATAATCTAAGCAAATTCAGTTTTCTTTCAGATCCTCTCAAGAAGGGGGCTATGAACACACAATAGCTTTGCACCCTAGAGAACTAATACATAAAATGATTGTGGAACAGTGTTGGAGAGTACATACAGGAATTTAAAAACTTAATTTTCCTAAATCTCTTTTAAATTTTGGAATATTTGGCATAGAACCAGTAAAGGGAAACTCCAATCAAAACCTGCCCACTGGATAGTGATAAATATAATTATTTTAGTGTTAACTTTTACCAGAGAAAAATATAAATTTACTTATCAGCGGATTCATTGCCAAAAAATATATTGAGGTATCTGTGCAACCAACAATGTATTAAATATTGTATTATTTTCTGATAAATCCGAATAGTAAAGATGTTTATACAGTAAATGGAAAGACAAAAGTTAAACATATGAGAAAAGCAACTCATGCTAAACTGGAGGTGTCTGATAAAGTGTGGAGTACAACGCAGAGTGATCGACATGGCTGCTGAGAACAGGGAAGCTGTCATGGAAGAGAGGGACTGCAAGGACAGAGAGGACTGGGGTAAAAGAATAATGATATGGTGTAATCAAAATAATTAAAATAAACGACTGGGATCAAAAGAGGTGACCTAGGCATGATCCCAACTTCGGCCTTTACTTCTCTGCAGTGAAACTTTTTAATCTCAGATTTCAGATTTTTTAAATATGACTAATAATGCTTGTCTTGCAGGACTAATATGAGTTCCTGAAACTGTCCAGTGTTTATTCAGATGTTTCCAACTGCTCATTGTTTATTCTTGAAATGAAAACTTATAGCATGCATCATGAGGAATATCAAAACTGTGAGATATGTATTTTAAATCATCTTAAAATGAGCTCAGATCATTTCAACTCCATAAACGCACTTAGCTGGCTTCTCACTCTATGGGATTGAATGGTGCCTTATCAAGAAACATATTTCATTTAGTAAAAATGTTCCCTGATAAGGTGTCCACTTTTTTCATGCAAATTTGAAGGAAAGAAATCTACTCTCACTACTCCACCAATAATGTCATTACCTAAAGTTCTTACACAAAAACCTCTGGTCGAGAGTAAGTCCCATTCATTCCTCCTCACCTATCTTTCCCACTAATTCTCCTTAACCATATTCTTGAGAAATCCACAAGGGTTAATGCCGTGAAAGTTGCAATTACTGAAATAGAGTCCAGGACTGAAACTACTATATAAATCATGAGTATTTAACTCAATGAAAATTATTGACACATCTTTGGCACATCTACTACTAATGCTTGTTTTCTTCTTCCATTTGGATAATTCATCTTCCATTTTTAAACCTTTATAAACATTTCTAATGATGGTTGTATTATTTTTCAAAAAGTTCATTGTATATGAGTTCCTGAATCAGGAAAAAAGTGTTTATTTTTCATGTGTCTTTCACACACTACTTTCATTAACTTACTAGCACAGTTCATTTTCCCTTTCTTTACTACTTCAATCTCAATCCTCTAGCCCTCATGCTGTCTGCCCCGCTTCTGTCCCTTTTGCTGGTGTCGGTGTTGTTTCATTTTCTGTGGCAGTTTGATCTCTCCCTGGTCAATCCTAGTCATTCTAGGAAGGATGACGGCTGAGGTGGGATTGAACCAAATTCTAGTGACAGGCCCTGTTCTCAGTCGGAGGAGGTGCAAGCAGAGGCAGACAGATGTGGCAAGTATGCAACGCCATCAGCTCTCTCAGTAGTGAGGTGGCAGCCACTGCCATACCCACAGCTAATTCTTTTAAATGGAAGTCAGGTTTAAATATTCATTTAGATCGATTTATTCAGAAGTGTTTAAGGTAGGGCTGCGTTTATTACTACAGATGTGGTTGAGGCCCTTACAGTGTAGCATAATGTTCTATCAGTTGCAATGCCAAGTATACACAGGTGACATGCGGTGTCTGTTGATAGAAGTAGGGGGTCCTTATGGCAACGCAGAGATGAGGAGAGAAGGTTTGCTGCAGAACTTGTTTCCATAATACTCAGAGGGGGTTAAAGTTTATGAAGATTTTAAATCTTTCCTCTTGGCTTGAATTATCTTTTTTTTTTTTTTTTCATTTTGCTCATCCCTGTCTCCAAAGAAAGCAATAAGCCTGTCAAAGGAGGAATTAATTAAGCAAATCAATCAGTCAGTTTTATTAAGGAATTACAAAACCCAAGTGGAACATTAATTATTCAGATAATGGGACATCTCGGAGCCTTTCTTTTCAATTATTGATAAGCTGCTATCTATCATTCAGACTGCTTTAGTACTGATTTAGTTGTGAATGAAGCCAGGTCATTCAGCCAGAGCATATGCTGGTTATGAGCAGTACTGGGAGGCTGGTGTGAAGGAGGAGATTCTGCATCCACTTGGTGTGAGTGCAAGCAGTAAGCATCACAGCAAAGAGCGGGCCACATGTCAAACAGCTTGGAGACAGGCTCGCCGCACTGTCTCTATGCACCTTCTAAAAAGGAACAGCAAAAAAATGGGGCCAGACACTTCTTTCCCTCTATCACATTTAGACTTCTTGTTGACCTCATAAAATTGACCATTAAGATGCACATGGTGGTGCACTCAGAAGACTGAGGCAAGAGGATCCTGGGTTTCAGGCCAAACTAGGCTATATAGCAAGATTTTGTCTCAAAACAAACAAGCAAACAAGCAAACAAACTATGAAATAATATGACAATTGTAACAAAGTCAGTGTCATTGTTTTGTAGCAAAGAAAAAATGCTCTTCAGTTTATATCTGGAAAAACTTTAGGTTTGCATCCGGGAGAAAAGTATTCTTCACTCTCAAAATTGTATGTAGCATCATTGGTTTCATTATTTATGTGCGTATTGATGTGAATAGGTATATAGAGGAGGAGGATTTAAAGTTCTTTTCAACTTTCTTTTGATTTGGTCAGAAGTTCAATTATTATTCATTCACTCACCAAAGGTTTATTGAGTATCTGTAAGGTGCTGAATCCTGACCTGGAAAAGACTGAGACTTTAAGGCAAGTGTAATGCTATAATAAAGGCATAAACTTATTATACTTTATACGTATACCATATACATATATCCATACACAAATGAAGGTACATACTGTACAGACAAACACACACAAACACACACACGCATATTATCAATCAGGAAGTTAAAGATAAACAGAACCAAAGGTCTCAGTATGGCACAGAAAATCATAGCATTAAGTGTAATGAACACATCATATTTTCTGCATAAATCACAGAGAAAAATGTATAAGACCCAAAAGACCAACTGCAACTTCAAAGTAACATCTATGGAATAAAGTGGATATGCGGCTGGCACTAGGGGAAAGGAATCGGGTGCTGAGTTTAGAAGTTAGAGGCTTTAAGAATATTAGTGGCTCTTTATGTCAATAATAGTTTGGTTTAGGGCTCACTGGCCCCAGAGAGATACATTTTTTAAACTTTATGAGCTCAAGCTAAATCCTGAGACATTAATAATACATCTCAATACTTAGAAAATTCAGGAGTCAGCAGGAGTTTATTAGATACTGTTAAAGAACTTTGCAAAACTACAGTTTTAAGTTATATCTCCTTCCCTTGAATCTTACAGCACTTTATATTATTTATATACCACTTAGCATGTCTTGTGATATTCAGACAAAGATTTTAAGCATGATGCCATATTAAAAACTCCACAAGGCAACACCCAAAATATGAGCCATTAGAGAAAATGTTGATAAATTTAACTTCACAAATTAAAAATATTTGCCTTATTAAAAGAAACTAAATAAAAGGAAAATTTTGATAGAAAGCATTTTCAAACTGCATATCAACATAAGAGTTACATCTAAAGTATATAAAAAACATTCTGAAAACTAACAAATATGGAAACGATCAATTAAAATGGGTAAAAGCTTTGAAGAACACTTCACCAAAGAAGACATATAAATGACAAGCATGTGAAGAGAGGTTCAGTATTGTTAATCACTAGGAAAATGCAAGTTACAATCATAATGAGATACTACATATCTATTAAAATGGATTTTATATCCAACAGTACCGAACAAATGTGAAGATCACCTATAATTCTCATGCATTGCTACTGGAAATGTAAAAAGCACAATTTCACAAAACAACTTGGCAAGTTTCTTATAGAATCAATTGCACCCACACTTCTCCTATAAACCCAGCAATTTTACTCGTAGGTTTTACCTGAAGTATTGAAAACTAATGTTCATGTAGAAATTTTAACATGAATATCTATAGGAGTTTTATTTGTGATTGATCAAAACTGGAAATAACCCAAATGTCCATTGACAGATGAATAAAGACAATAGGGAACATCCATTCAATTGAATACTTATTATTAACAAGGAGGATTGTGCTGCTGATACATGCAATGATATAGATGAACCTCAGGTGCTCATCAACACATGAATGGTAAAAAATGTGGTGTATACACACAATCAAATATTATTCAGTTCCAAAAAATAATGAAATTATGTTATCTGCAGGAAAATGGATGGAACTTGACACCATAATGCTAAGCAAAATAAGTCAGACACATAGAGTTAAATAGTGCATGTTTTCTCTTATTAGAGAAAACTGAAATATAAATAAACGAATGGATAAAACAAGGAAAGAGGGTAGAAAATAAGAAAGTAGACTTTTGACGATGGGAAAAGGGATCGGAGTGACGGGGGAGGTAAGGACAAGTGAGTAAAGGGATCAAAATTCACCCAGGTATGTTATATGCATGTATCAACAGCCCAAAGCAAAGATCAGGACTCTGTATTGCAAATGAATGACAATGAAAGAAAAAAAAATTCGCCTAGGCAGTATCATTTTGAAAGGATAAGGCTACATCAATGAAGACAGAGGAAAAACAATCCAATGAAGAGTGAGAAATGGAGGAGTTATGATTCCTAGTCTGAGCACTTAGGCAGGGAATAAAGGTAGATGGTTTTGGCTGTCGTTGTCATTGTCCCCACAGTACCTGAAAGTAATTTCTGATTATTTGGCCTATTAACTTTGGAATTTTAATAATTATCTCTAGACTATGTTCTTTGCTGGTTAACTTTTTGTTGCTGTGACAAAATAACTAAAGAAGATAACCTATAGGAGGAAAGGTTTATTTTGACTCCCGGTTTCAGAGGTTTCAGCACATGGTGAGCTGATTCCATTGTTTTAGGCCTGTGAGGAGGTAAAACGGCATGGCTGGGGGAGCATGGAAGAGGAAAGAGGCTCAGCTCATGACAGCCAGAGAGGAGAGAGAGAGAGAGACAGAGAGACAGAGAGACAGAGAGACAAGATCCAGTCCTCAGGATCACATCTTCATGACTCATGCGCTTCAAGTCTGCCTTGCCTCCTAAGTTTCCATCACCTCCCAATAATGTCATTAATTTATGAGCCAATCAATGAATCAATCCACTGATTAAGTTAAATCCCTTATGATCTAATCACCTTTAAAAAGCCCCATATCTAAATATTGCTTCATTGGGAACCAAGCCCCAAAAGCATGACCTTGAGGGCCATATCACATGCAGAACTGACCGTGCTCATTTATTACATTTAATGAGATTGATGAAATCTTGGGTCATGGTACTCATCCTCTCTGTGTCTCAGTTTCTACAGCTGTAACTGGTTATTTTATTCTGTTCCTGAACCCATGAAAAAATTTTGCAGGGTGGCTAAATTACAAACCACAGAAATGTATTGCTTACATTCTGGAGGCAGGAAAGTCCAATATCAAGGTGCCAGTATGTTTCTTCATCAGGGCCCTGTGTATACTGTTTCATTGTGAGTTTTTCTCCTTTTTTGATTTTTGTGTAAGTTTTCATTTCCGACAATCATTTCCCTGAATGTTTGACTCACTTTGTCCACTAAGGTTTTGCTGCATTTTGAAGGTATGGACAATTTTGTATTACTATCTGGGGTATTGTTTGTCCTAGTATTTTGACACTTATACATCTCGAAGCATGTTAAATTGAAAAGAACATTGGAATTCAAGTTGGAAATTCTTGTTTTAATCCTTGACTCAGCTAACCAGCTCTTCCTATGACCCTTGGCTCCAACAGCCACGTGGAAGTTTGATGAAGGCCCTTACCTTTCAATCAGTTCCCGCTGAGCGCCTGGACTCTGAAATGTATCTCCAGAACACACACATCCAAGCAATTTTGCCAACAATTTCATGGAGTTTCCTGATTTATTTCCATGGAACTTTTAGGCTTTCTGATCATGGTTTGAAAACAACCGCTATGAAACCATGGAATTGACTTAACAAAACTCATTTCTTTTCCTATCCATTCATTTATTCTACAAATACTTACTTTCAAAGACTAAGTGCTTGATAGAAAGTCAGTTAAAATGATACTAGAGATAGAAGACAGCAGTTTCTTTGTCTTAGAAGTTTTGTAATTTCCAAATCCTTCAAATGAAAACAAAATGTCTCTCCCACTCTTACACACACACATACACAGACACACGCAGACACACACACACACACGCATCCCACCATAACTGGCAAGCTACACAGCGTCTTCCATCTCCGCACTGCTTGATCATTAAAAGGGCGTCACTTCAGCATCACAAGGCCAGACCTCAGCTGCTCAGTCTCAGTTTGTCTCAGCTGTATTATTTCTCCCACCAGCCACTGCAGATCACATCTATGCCTTCCCTCTGTTGTTCCTCCATCTCATTTATTTTTTAGTATGTTCTCAACAGTTTCTCCAGACTCTCTCATTAAGCATTGGGCTAATTAACCTCCTGTTTCTGAACGGGGGTGCTGTGGAGAGCTGCCTGGCCCTGCAGGAGGGCTCCCGTTCAGTGGGAGGAGGTCGGCACAATTCCAGTCTGCTCAGACACCTGCAACAGCTCACAATTGGACCAGCACCTACTTAGCAAGGCTGTTTTGGGGGGTTTTCTTTTAAAGTTGCTGCTCTTTGTACAAATGATACATCATGGCACCAGCCTTTCTCACTCACTGACAGTACCAGTGATTGAAATCTCTCAACCCATAGAAACCAAAGCTCTCTATTAACTCTGCAGACATATTTTCCATGCTGCAGTACCCAGTAGGTACTTAGCAGCTTCTCTACAAGATGCTCTGGTTCATGACTAAGAGCAGCTGATACAGCCAACACCACAGACAGCTATGCTCAGAATCAAAAGCAAGGGATCAGGGGCTGTCCTGGAAATCAGAAGTATCCAAATGGCACCTCACCACCATGGTTTTTTTCTCCTCATTTTTATATCAAAGTCAAAGCAACCTTCGATCTCTTCTCCCAGTTTCTCAGCAGAGTAAATATTTTGGGTCATAGTTATTGAAACAAGTGCTCAGTTCTGTCTCTTTTATAGGAAGAAAGGCAGTAAAATATTTCCATGTAGCTAAAGCAGTAATCAAATATCTGCCAACAGCTGGCTGAGCCTGTCTAGATTAGGATCATTGGGGGGCTACTCTTTATTTACCCATTTCTGTCATCCTCTAGGCACATACTTTACAGCAATAGAATTACAGGTTATTACATGCTTTCTAAGTTTCTATCTTTGCTTTAAATGACATCTGTGTATCACTTTATTGTTAGCAAAACACTTTCAAGCCCACCCTTGTATTTATTTCTAAATCGGATAAAAGTGTTACCGTCATCTGAGATTTAAAAAGACTTCCCCAAAATCACGTTAATAAAAAAAAGGGGAAAAAAATGAGAACAACTTCTCTGTCTATGACTCAGGAGTGCCCAAGTAAACACTCATAAGATGCTGGGTGTAGCTCTGATGTTTACTTCCTCCATGCACAGCCCTTGCTTGCTCACCTTCTCCCCTTCATATCCCTGCACCTCATACCTTTACTTTCTGTTTGCGCCCCGGCCTCTGAGATCCTGACACAGAAAGCTCAAGAGCTAAATCCACTTCTGCATCTGACAATTTTCTTAGTCTCCTCCGTTGTATAAATGTCCAAACTATTCTTCACCTCGTTTCTGACAAAAGGAGGGAGGGTAAAGCTTGATTTTCATTATAGTTGAGCTGTCCCTTGAAAGTGATTTGTGTAGGAATTAATATTATTTCTATTTACATATTTTGCTCTTATTGTAAGTGAAAGGATAAAGTTAATATTATTATGATGTAGAAGTATTACCTTTGCTTGCTTTTCAAGTTTTTGTAGTCAAACTTTTAATGAAGAAAGGCAAGCACAAATCTCATCTCTCCAAGCCCTCAGCCTCTGTCAGGAGTACCAGGAGTACAACAAGGGAAATAAAGTCACACAGCTAGAAAGTAGTGGAACGGAGACTCAAGCCCAGGTTTCTGATTCTATATCCCTCTTATAGGTGGAGGTCACTAAACCAAACCGTTCCTCACACATTTTACAAGTCAATTTAGAAGAACTAACATGATTTCAGAATTTCCTTCCAGCAATGAAATTACACAATTTTACTTCATAAGGTAGAGAAAGATATAAGAGAAATTTCCTATTTAGCCAAAGTTCACTCACTTTGTACGTTTCGATACTGACGAGACTACTCGTCTCTCCCCTTTTCCGTACAACAGTGTCTCACATACTTGTAGCGACATCCACTTTCCCTGAAGTTTCCTCCTGGCTAATTAATTTTCTCATGCGTATACATGACTGTGTCTTAATGCTTTGTGTTAACATTTTGAATAAATTCGCTACATCCATTAAAATGTACCATGATGTCTTGGGCTGGATACTCTTTACAGAAAGCATAATTATAATCTATGGACTGCATCACTTCCTTTGTAACATTAATCTCCCTTCCAGGAGATTAGATTATTTTTCCCCCAATGACATTAGGAGCACAGATAAATATCATCAGTCTCTGTGTGCTGTGGCGTCTTTGACCTCCTGGGGTCCCAGACCTCTTCTACCCTGGATGCTTTCTGCAGACCCTTTAAGCAAAACTATAGGAGAGAGCAACACTGCTTCTGTGTCAGACCCCATTGATATGATTGCTTTCTGAGTTATTTAACAGCTCAAACAATGTGAATTCTTCTTATTCTAATTATAGGTGAATAATTAGAGTCCCACCATGTCCACACTTCATGGCTAAATAATGAGGAAGCTATCACTTAACCTCACACCTGATTCCAGGCCTATGCTCCAATCACTATGCTATGGAGAGGGATGGCGTCATGATGAAACACTGAAACAAATTCAAAGATAGCATAACAGCCTGACTTTTTCTTAAGCTAAATCATTGAAAAGTTCCCAATCTTGACCCAAATTCTGTTTAAAAAGGGTTGATCAGATGACTTATAGTAAAAAGATAACCCAAAAGTGTCTTTGGGAATAAGACCAGAAGTAAGAAGCTCCAAACAGCTTTGAGCATATCCACCTTGTAGGCCTAAGCTCCCCCTTGAGCAGGGAGGAACACGGATGTGGAAAAATCATGCAGATCTGTACTCTGGTTTTCATCCAGCCTTGCTGGCTCTTCCTTCTCAAGCCCATTTTACATTTCCTGACTTCTAAATGCTCGAGTGGCTAGTTCCACGTACTCAACCTTCAGCTCTCTCTTGTATTCATGGTCTCTCCCCATGTATTTCACACCCTGAGCAGAAATCAGTCTTCTGATCTAGAATCATGGAAAGAGAGACAAAAACTTGGGAGTCTTATACCCTATACCAACAAAGCAGTAATCCATATGTCACGTTTTCTTTTTATGCTACTAAAAGACCAACTGTAAATTTTCTGTCTTTTATTAAAATGAAATTATGTGTGAGAGAATGAAATTAACTAGCTTTTCAATTATCAATGTGTCAGTATGAATTTATTTACCCAAGACTTTCCTTGAGATAAGTGACTGAGGTAGTAGAAAGCTCAGCCTACATATAAAGTGCGATCTCAGAAGCTCACCTCTCAGTGAGATGCCCCCGGAAAACCAAAGCTCAGCATGAGGGGGAAGAGAGAGGAGAGGTGAAACTGACTGTGGGGCCAGCAAAGGCGTGGCAGAGGTTAACTCTCTCAAAGGATCTCTGAGTAGATGCTCTGCTCAGACTCCACTGTCTGGAACCTACCTCATTGGACCCTCACAAATACCCTGATGGTAATTTATTATTACCATCCCTATGTAACATGCGTTGGTAGAAACATTCTCAGAAAGGTTTATCAATAAGATGCCAAGTTGGTAAACCAATAAATGATGCAAAACTTTAAATTTTTCTCCAAACCCCAAGTTTTTTGAACCTATCAACTTGACCCTCTAACATGAGCCCTGCAGGCATCTTGGAATGACATTTCGATTGGCTCGAAGCTAGTAGAAGATATTAGTGTCTACTAAGTAAACTATAAACCTCTGCTGCAACACTGCTTGTGGCAGAATGACCATGGCTGGATCACAAAGCCAGAACAGCTATTGGTAAGGGTCGCATCCTCTTCATTTCTCCTTGTTCTAGGTGCCCACTACTCTCCTTTAACTCACACAAATTCATATATTTTCTTTCCTGACAGTGTGGTTTCCTATCTCTGCGCACCAAATATTCCCTAAAATTTTGATATCATCTCAAATGCTTAATCTCAAGTTTTTATGCTACTCTTCTTCCTTACTTCTTTCTCTTTTATAGTTAATTTTTAAAGGTTATTGTATGTGTGTGTGTGTATGTGTGTGTGTGTGTGTGTATGTTTACTGGGGATTGAACCCAAGTCCTTCGTTCTGAGCTACATCCCAGACCATTTTTATTTTTTATTTTGAGACAGTACCTTATTAAGTTACTAAGTTTCCCAGGCTGGGTTCAAACTTGCAAACCTCCTTCCTCAGCCTCCTAGAGTGGTGGACATATAGGGGTGCACCACCATGCCTGGCTTTCTCCCTTACTTCTAAATTAATATAGAAGACCCATATCCATAGCTGGGTGAACTTTTGTTTTGTCTGTTCTGTTTTGTTTTCTTCCATTCAAATGGTTTGTTGTTGTTGTTGTTCTTGTTTGGTTTTTGGGTTTTTTTCAGAGAACTAGCCACAGTTAGAATCATCTGAGACTTGGAACTTCGGTCCACCTCTAGGGAGAGGAGTACCCTGGGGTCTCCAGGCTGACTTGACCTTGAATATGGTATTTAAACTTTCTGGAGCACAGTTACTTCATTTCTAAAATAAAGGCAAAAGTAACATGATTTTCATAAAGAAGCCAAAATATACTGGAGGAAAGATGACCTTTTAGCAAATGGTGCTAGGAAACTTGGTTATCCACATGCAGAAGACTGAATCTAGATCTCTCACCATGTATTAAGCTAAAACCAGAATGGTTAAAGAAACAACCTGCTAGAAGATAAAGTATGTAAACTCTTGAAGTTATGGGTGTAGGCAAGGACTTTTCTGAACAAAACTCTAGCTGCACAAGAAATAACATCAGGAATCAACAAATGAGATTGTATTAAATTAAAAGATTTCTGCAGAGAAAGGGAAACAACCAAAAATAATGAAAAGACAGCCTCCAGAATGGAAAAAAATTTGTGTCAGCTATTCCTCAGACAGAGGACTAATATCTACAATATATGAAGAACACACAAAAAATTAGACTCTTTAAAATAAAAGACCAAATCAAAAAGTGGGATACACACTTTTCAGGATGAGAAGTAAAAATGGCCAATAAATGCAAAAATATTCCTTTTTTTAAAAAAATGCAAATTAAAAAATACTGAGATGTCATCTTACTTCAGAAAGAATGGCTAGCAAAGAAGTTAAATAATAACAAACGCTGGCGAGTCTGTGGGGAAGAAGGAAACCTTCTACATTCTTGGTGGGGATGTAAACTAGTACAACCATTATGAAAATCAGTACGGAAATTCCTAAAAAACCTAAAACTAGAAATTCTATTTGACTCAGCTATTCTCCTTCTAGGTATCTTCCAAAAAGAGTTAAAGACGTCATGTTACAGTGATACATGCACACCCATGTTTATACTAGCATGATTCGTAATAGCTGAATATTGGAAGTAGTGTCTAAATCCATTTACAGATGAATGGATAAAGAAAATGTGGTATTTATACACAATGGAGTACTACTTTGCTACAGCAAAAGGATGAACTTGAATCATATGTAGGAAAACAAATGATCCTTGAATCCATAATATTAAGAGAAATAAATAAGACACACAAGCTTAAATATTGTATGGTTTCTTTTATACAAGAGACCCAAAGTATAAATAAATAAAAGAGCAAAATAAAAGACAGATAGTAGAAAACAGGGAGATAGATCTTTTTCAAGTGGGAAGGGAACCAAGACATGGAGGGAGAGGATAGAGGGAGGAGGAAGAGACTTAAAAACTAGATGCTTTATGCATATGTATCCACTACCCACACTAAATGTATTTATTATATAATATAACATGCAGTAATAAAAATAGGCAAAATAGCATTAAACTCCTAAAGCTGAGGATTAAATATAATAATGAATGATAGATTTCTAGAGCACCTGGTACCCTTCCTATGCTCAACGCGAGTTATTAATATCATTCACACTTCCTCAACTTTCTTTTTGTCATATGATTCCCTGCCTCTCAGAAAGAAAGACCTCTACTTTCAGAGCTTTATACAGACATTCACAAGTGCCTTGTCCCGATATGTAATAATATAAAATCAAATGAATAAATAAATAAAATCTGAAAGTCATATGACCTGCCTGCCTGACATTTGTCGAAAGAAAAATCTCACCAAAAATTCATAAGGTCTTCAGCAAAAAGGGCAGAATTCTCCTCTCAGTTATAGGCCAAATTGAAGGGAGTCACAGATGTCAAATATCTGGCCAACTAAAAAAGCAAGTCAAAGGAAACAGTTTTGGGCTCCATAAAGGAATTTGCAGAAATGATATTAACTCAGTCTGAAACACCAGATTACTGGTAAACCTTGAGACACTAATCCCGGTCAACTCAGCTAAAGTGCACTGACTACTTTAAGATATGAGTGAGGAGGAAAAAGATGGCGGATGAGTAAGAAGCAGGCAGCAAAACTCTCTCTAAAAGTTACCGTTGGAACACGGGAATATAGCGACCAGGAAAGCGCAGGGGGGGGGAGATGCCTCCCCGGAACCCAGAAAAGTTCTGCAGTGCAATCTGGGACCCCCGGCACCAGTGAAGGGTGATTTCCAACAAAGAAGAAGGAGCAGACCGTGTGCGCGCACCTTCTACCATCCCAGGAATCACAGCGCGACAGAAGCTCAATTCTACAGACACACGGTGACAGCCGGCGCCCAGGGAGCCCCCACGGAGGATCCTGAGACAGCAGCGAGGCGGGGGAGCGGCGGAGAACTGCGCTGGCCGGCGGTGAGTGTCTCTCAGCCACAGCTGCCCCGCGCCAGAGAGCGACCGGCCGGGCGCCATTGTGGGGGGTGTGGCGAAACACAGAGCGGCGCGAAAGAAAAACAGCGCTGGACACTCGTGCTCCGGACAGGGCAGCACGGGGCCTCTCAGGCCCACGAAAGTGTGCTGAGGTCAGCAGGCGAACGAGACTGGTCTCTCAGCCACACCTGTCCCGCACCAGAGAGCCACTGGCCCGGCGCCATTGTGGGGGGTGTGGTGAAAATCAGAGCGGCAGGAAACCAGTACAGGGAACCCGCGCTCCAGACAGCACGCTGCGCCTCTCAGGCCCAGGGATAGTGAAAGGGCACTGAGAGCGGCAGGCGAGCTAGACTGGTCTCTGCCTGAAAGTACGGGCCACTGCTCACCGCCCGCCAGAGGGCCGCTCCTGGCTTACTGGGACCGACCTGCATGGAACAGGACTCTGTCACCACACGGTGCCTGCCTACAGCAGAGTCAACACCTGGAACTGATTCTTATTATTTTTTATTTTTATTTTTATTTTTATTTTTTTCTCACTCATTTGTTTTTTGTTCTGGCGAAGGTTTTTTTTTTTTTTTTTTTTTTTTTTTTGGTGCGGTTTTATTTTTGTTTTGTCTGTTTTATTATTTTTATCTTCGTTTTTGTTTCTGTATGTGTATTTGCTCTTTCCTTCATTATTCTCTCTGGTTTTTTATATGAGTGTAAATAGCGCCTCTAACTTCTTTGTGATTGTGGTTGTGATCTGTTCTTCCTTTTATCCCTTCCTTCTCTTTTTACCACCAGTCCTCTGCACCAGTGTCCCAATTTTAGTGGGATCCCTCTTGGTCCTCTAACCTTACATCTAATTCCTTCCTATTCTCCCAACACTCTATTTCCTCCTTAACTCATTTTAAATTTAAACTCCTCAGGGAAAAATTGACATACATAGGACTTGTATACTGCATATAATTTTTCTGGTGTGTTTTAGATTTTGTTATATAACCGCAACTCTATACAGCTAAAAGTGGTAAATAACTGGTTAGCTCAGTCTGTCATTTTCTAGGCTGTGTTTGATGCTTTAGTTAACATTATAGCCAAATGTGAAATAATTGTTCTAAACATCTTTCCTTCCTGATATTTCGTGATTGAGATTGACTAAGGGACACAGAAAATACAGTGGCACAGTACCAAAGAATCAAGGACTGGGCCAAACAGGTAGCAACTTCGCATACCCAACGAATTGAAGAAGTAGGATCTGGCAGAAAGCTCAAAACCCAAAAGCAAGCTCCACTTGGAAGATACTGCAGAGAAGTAGTCATCTTCTAAAGATCTTAAACACTAGCAATAAAGTAACCTACCATAGGTAATTTGCAAACATCACCCCAGGAATTAAAGAAAGAAAAAATGAGACGACACTTAAACAAGATGCAACCCCACACATCCAATTCACCAAAGGCAAACCTAGGGGGCAACGAGGTGGGACAATCCGAAAGCCACCCACCTGGCCTATCTGAAGTGGTAACAACAAAGCAACTGAATGAGGCTCTGGAAAACATTAAAACAGAAATAATCTCACAGATAACTGCAGAGATAATGTCCACATTGAAGACCATGCTTAAGGACACTATAGCTGATACAGACAAAAAAATAGATGAGCTTAAGAAAACTATAGAAACCATGAATGCTCAGCATAGGAAAGAAATGGAATCCATAAGGCAGATTCAAGCAGATATCCAAGAGAACAAAAATTCCATTGAAAATATTTGTAGCAGATTAAGCCAATGCGAGGACAGGATCTCAGATATAGAAGACAGGCTTGCAATTAGTGATCATGAAAAGGAAGAATTCTTAAAAACAGCAAAGGACCATGAAAAATCAATTCAGCAGCTGCTAGATGACTCAAAGATAAACAACTTAAGAATAATTGGAATAAATGAAAAAGCAAGAGATAGCATCAATGATATTAAAACCTTGTTCAAAGACATAATCAGGGAGAACTTTCCTGGAAGAGAAAAGGAATTTGATGCCCCTATAAGTGAAGCTTTTAGAACACCAACTAGACATGATAAAAAAAAAAAACTTCAGCCAGACATATTATAGTCAAGATCCCAGAAAATCAACAGAAGGGCAGAATCTTAAAAGCTGTTAGGGAGAAGAGACAAATCACCTATAAAGGAAAACCCATCAGAATCACAGCTGACTTTTCAGCACAAACCCTCAATTCAAGAAGAGCTTGGAATGATGTATTTCAAGCTCTAAAGGAAAATAATTTTCAACCCAGATTGATGTACCCTGCAAAACTATCTTTCAAAATTGATGGAGAAATAAAATACTTTCATGACAAAGAACATCTGAGAAAATTTATGACCACCAAACCAGCACTCCAAAATGTTCTGAGGGACATTCTAGAAAGAGATAGGAACCCCAACAGAAGGAATCCACCAGGCAGGGCAGATAATTAAATAGCAAGAAAGGGGAAAAACAAAGAGTGGGAACCAACAACAGGAAAATATCATGACAAGTATAAGTCAATACATATCAGTTTTAACCATCAATGTTAACGGTCTCAATTCACCAATCAAAAGGCACAGACTGGCGAAATGGATCAAGAAGCAAGATCCAACAATATGCTGTATACAAGAAACACATTTAATTCAGAAAGAAATTCATAGACTGAAAGTCAAAGGATGGAAGACAATACTCCATGCCACAGGAACCCAGAAAAAAGCAGGGGTAGCTATTCTTTTTGCAGACAAAGTGAACTTCAAGCCAAGAAGGATTCAGAGAGATAAAGACGGTCATTACATCCTTGTAAAGGGAACAATCCAAGAGGAAGTGATAACGATCATAAATATATATGCGTCAAATACCAATGCACCCAGCTATATAAAACAAGTACTAAAGGACATGAAAAATCAAATAAGCACTAATACAATTATATTGGGAGATCTCAATACTCCACTGTCACAAAAAGACAGATCAACTGGACAGAAAATCAATAATGAAATAGTAGAACTGAACCAAACTTTTGAACAAATGGACTTAGTAGATGTCTACAGAGTGTTCCATCCTACAACATCCGAATACACATTTTTCTCAGCTGCACATGGGACGTTCTCCAAAATAGACCACATACTAGCTCATAAAACCTGCTTAAGTAAATGCAAAGGAATTGAAATTATCCCATGCATATTATCAGACCATAGTGCAATGAAATTGGAAATCAATGGCAAAAGATCTCACAAAAGCTCCCTAAACACATGGAAATTAAACAGCATCCTCCTGAACAACCAATGGGTCACAGATGAAATTAAAGAAGAAATTAGACACTTTCTACAACTGAATAATAATGACAGTACAACATACCGGAACTTATGGGATACAATGAAAGCAGTCCTAAGAGGGAAATTTATAGCATTAAATACTTATATCAGGAAAATAGAGCAAGCACAATAAACAACTTAAGGGTGAACCTCAAGCTTCTAGAAAAAGAAGAGCAGGTTAAGCCAAAAGCCCGTACAAGGGAGGAAATTATAAAGATCAGAGCAGAAATTAATGTATTGGAGACTAAAAAAACAATACAAAGAATCAATGAAGCAAAAAGTTGGTTCTTTGAAAGAATAAATAAAATTGACAAACCCTTATCCAACCTTATTAAAAAAAGAAAAGAAAAGACTCAAATCCATGCAATTGAAAATGAAAAGGGTGATATCACGATGGACCCTGCAGAAATCCAGAAGATCATCTATACTTATTTTGAAAATTTATATTCTACTAAGATGGAAAATGCAGAAGAAATGGACAGATTCCTAGATTCATATGAATTACCAAAGCTGACTCAAGAAGATTTAAAAATCCTAAATAAACCAATATCAACCAATGAAATTGAAGATGTAATTAAAAACCTCCCAACAAAGAAAAGCCCAGGCCCTGATGGATTCACTGCCGAATTCTACAAGAAATTTAGAGAAGACCTAACGCCCCTACTTCTCAAACTTTTCAATGAAATTGAAAGGGAAACAATACTCCCAAATTCATTCCTGGAAGCAAGCATTACCCTGATACCAAAACCAGAGAAGGACCCAATTAAGAAAGAGAACTACAGGCCAATCTCCCTCATGAACATAGATGCAAAAATCCTTAATAAGATACTGGCAAACAGAATCCATCAAATCATCAAGAAGATTATACACCATGACCAAGTTGGGTTCATCCCAGGGATGCAGGGATGGTTCAACATATGTAAATCAATAAATGTAATACAGCATATTAACAGAACCAAAGACAAAAATCACATGATCAGGGGCCGGTGAGATGGCTCAGCGGCGTAAGCGCCTGCCTTGCAAGCGCGATGGCCCGAGTTCGACTCCCGGATCCCACATACGAAAAAGGGGCCAGTGATATCGCTCAGCGGCACGGGTGCCTGTTGGCGCACGAGGTCCTGAGGTCGACCCCCCGGTACCCACAAAAAAAAAAAAATCACATGATCATCTCAATAGATGCAGAAAAAGCTTTTGACAAAGTCCAGCACCTTTTCATGATAAAAACCCTACAGAAAATTGGAATAGAGGGTCTTTATCTCAATCTGGTAAAAGCTATCTATGACAAACCAACAGCCAATATTATACTAAATGGCCAAAAACTGAAAGCCTTCCCTCTAAAATCAGGAACAAGACAAGGATGTCCACTGTCCCCTCTTATTCAACATAGTTCTGGAAACTTTAGCCAGAGCAATTAGACAAGAGAAAGAAATAAAAGGAATAATGATTGGAAAGGAAGAAGTTAAATTATCATTATTAGCAGATGACATGATACTCTACACAGAAGACCCCAAAAACTCCACTAAAAAACTGCTAGATTTAATAAGCAAATTCAGTAGTGTAGCTGGATACAAAGTCAATACTCAAAAGTCAATAGCCTTCCTGTACACAAATAACAAACTTACTGAAAGAGAAATTAGGGAAACAATACCTTTCACAATAACATCCAAAAAAATGAAATACCTAGGAATCAACCTCACGAAGGATGTAAAAGACCTCTATACTGAAAACTACAGTATTCTGAAAAAGGAGATTGAAGAGGATATCAGAAAATGGAAAGATATCCCTTGCTCCTGGATAGGAAGAACCAATATAGTGAAAATGGCCATACTTCCAAAATTGTTATACAGATTTAATGCAATTCCAATCAAAATTCCAACAGCATATCTCACAGAATTAGAGAAAACAATCCTAAAATTCATTTGGAATCAGAAGAGACCTAGAATAGCAAAGGCAATTCTGGGCAACAAAGGCAAGGCAGGGAGCATCACAATCCCTGACTTGAAATTATACTATAAAGCTACTGTGATAAAAACAGTGTGGTACTGGCAAAAAAACAGACCTGAAGATCAATGGAACAGATTAGAAGATGCTGAAACAACCCCAGACATACTAAGCCACCTTATCTTTGACAAAGGTGCCAAACACATTCGCTGGAAGAAAGATAGCCTCTTTAATAAATGGTGCTGGAAAAACTGGCTCTACACATGCCGAAGATTAAAACTAGACCCATATCTTTCACCATGCACTAAACTAAATTCAAAATGGATCAGAGATCTAAATATTAAAACAGAAACATTAAATCTGCTGGAAGGTAGGATAGGTAAAACCCTTGGAGACATTGGTGTAGGCAAAGACTTTATGAATAAAAACTCAACCGCACGGGAACTATCCCAAAGAATCAATAACTGGGATCTCATCTTATTAAAAAGCTTTTGCACATCAAGAGAAACCACCAACAGAGTGAAGAGACAACCCACAATGTGGGAAAAAATGTTTGCCAGCTGTTCCTCAGACAAAGGATTACTATCAAGAACATATAAAGAACTCAAAAAAATCAGACCTCCCAAATTTAAAGACCCACTCCAAAAATGGGCATCTGAGATGAATACACATTTCTCAGATGAAGAAATACTAATGGCAAATAAATATACAAAAAAATGTGCAACATCACTAGTCATTTGAGAGATGCAAATTAAAACAACACTGAGATACCATCTCACCCCAGAAAGAATGGCTACTATAAAGAAATCAACTAATAACAAATGCTGGAGGGGCTGTGGGGAAAAAGGAACCCTTCTTCACTGTTGGTGGGAGTGTCGACTGGTACAGCCACTGTGGAAATCAGTGTGGAGATTCCTCAAAAACTAGGGTTGGAGGTCCCATTTGACCCAGCTACTCCCCTTCTGGGCATCTTCCCAGAAGAATTAAAAACATCGTACCACAGCGATATATGTGCACCCATGTTTATAGCAGCACAATTTGTAATAGCCAGATCTTGGAAACAACCCAAATGCCCATCAACTGAGGAATGGATAAGAAAGATGTGGTATTTTTATACAATGGAGTACTATTCAGCCATAAAGAAGGATAAACTGGAGACTTTTATAGGTAAATGGATGCAACTCGAGAAAATACTCATAAGTGAAATAAACCAGAAGCACATGTGTAAGCATCGTATTGTCTCTCTAGTATGAGAAACTGAAAGAGTAAATAAGATCCAAAATGTACAATAGACATGGTGAATCAAAAAGAAACTGGTCAAAAGGAAAGAGAGACTGGAATAGGGAAAAGAAAGAAGGGAAAGGGAAAAAAAATTGTATATATATATATAAGATGGTTAAGATAGATACACTACGAATTTTACTTAGTTCATTGAAGAGTAAGGTTTGTGCCAATAATGTTTGGACAATTGAATGCTAATGTCTGGTATCCTGAATAACTAACTTAAAGATAGTAATACGTAATGTATTAATCATTGTTACCCTCCTATTATGTTGCTTTGAAAATTTGTTCTTCTTTTGATTTGTTTTGTTTTTTCTTCTCTTTAAAAAAAAAAGAAAAAGATATGAGTGAAGCCATTAAATATGAACTGCTTCACACATTCGCTATATATACAATTGGGAAAGAAGAGTTTCAGAACAGTTTCAGTGAAGATATTAATCTAGACAGTTACCTCCAATGTTATATATGCTGTCTGACACATGTGTCCCTTGGGAACGAAGGCAATCTGATAATATCATTACACTAGGGTGTTAAGGGCATCATGCGTTAGTGCTACTAGAAGAAATTGCCTTTTAAATGAAAAGTCTGGACAGGTCAGTGGTTAATCAAAAGCAGTGAAGATTGATCAACTCTCAGGTATCAGTAGGTGAGATATTTGAAGGTAAGTAAGTAGTTGACATCCATCAAATTGCACCACTTTAATGACTTCTCTGATATGCATGAAAGCGTGTTGGAAGTCACTTGCTCACTTATGAAAATATTCTTTGGTGAGAACTTACTCTTTGCAAGTTAAAGGTGCTATAGCAATAAACAAGGCAAGAAAGGTAAAAATTCAACAATACAGAATTACTGTAAGTACACAATGCAATGCCAGTGTGTAATCAGGACCTGAAGGAATTTGAGGACTTAAGGAAATTTTCCTTAAAGGTTTCCTACTAACTTCTAGTAGGAATTATGTAGAAAAGGCAGTTTGTCAGGACAGGAAAAACCACTTCAAGAAAACAGACTAACACAGGAAAAGGCCCTGAGATGAGCCAAGTGTGCTATGCATAAAGTACTGAGAGAAGCTCATATGAACAGGACACAGAGGATGCAGGAAGGGCTTTTGGCAATAGCTTATGAGGTAGGACAGACAGGCAGAGCCCTTGGATTCAATTTAAACTATGGCCAATGATAGCCACAGAGTATTTAAAGCAAAGGAAGGCTCTGATTAAACATGTACCTTTAGAAAGAGGCCTCTAGCTTCAGTGAGATGAGTAGCTTATGAAGGAAGAGGGGAATAAATGAGGAACCATCTGGAAGCTACAGCAGAGGCCCAATAGCTTACAGCAGAAATGAATGAGAAGATTTTAGAGACAACTCCAAGGTAAGAATGCATAATGTGTTGTATTAAGGAGAAAAAATAAGATATTGTATTCAATCGTGTGCAGAAGCCAAGGGTGAAGGAGATGTCAGGAATAGCCTTGGTTCCCGGACTCGCTCAGCGGGATGAGTGACATACCATATATAGAGGCAGGAGATTTGGGATCCCAGGTACTGTTTGTTCAAGATGGCTCTGCGTGTTTGTTCCTGGATTGCCCCTTCTGCTTTGGCACATAATAATTATGAGCAAAACACATAAAGAGAAAACAAAAATATGGAACTTGGGGAAAAAGGAGGTAAATATTTCCATGGGCCAAAAGGAACAGAAGCAGATCAGGAACTTCAGACGCAGGTTTTATCAACCCCAATTTTAAAAAACAGATGGTGTTGACCAGGAATTCTGCTTTTCTGGACAAAGGAGAATAAATGCACCGAAGAGTAGGAATTAACTGGACTCAGGCTCTTTGCTTGAAGTACAGGGTGGTGGGGGCTTGTTCCCTCCCGTTGCTACCTATAGGCTATGGAGAAAATTAATTTTGTCAACAGAAATGAAAACTAATATGCTCATCTCTGTAAAATGTTTATAACAGCTTTATAAGTAATTTACAAAACATAGAAAAAATTGGAAGTATTCTTAACTGATGAGCAAATAAACAAATTATGGTCCATTCATGCAACAAAATACTAGGCAGCAAGTTATGATAGTATATTTATTTATAGTCATTAAAATCGACTTACCCCATTGGAGAGATATTGTGTTCAAACAAGGAAAGGACTAATATTGCAAAATTATTTCTCTTGTTTATCTACAGATTGGATAAACAGAAGCTTAAAATATATATGGAGGAGCCAAGAGTAGCCAAGATTCCCTTGAACAGCATGAATGAAGAGAGGACCCTGGTCTTACCACTTGGTAAATTTTATTACACAGATTTCTAAATCAAGTTCAAAAAGTACTGACCTAGACAGAAACCAATTTTAAAAAGGAACAGAACACCAATGTCCAAACTAATTTATGCATATATGACAAAAGTGGCTGGGCATACCAGTGGACAGGTGTAGTAATATTTATTGAATGAAATTTTAAAAATTTGCCAATACATGTGCAAAAAATTGAATTTGCTTTCCCACATGATATTATACAAAAGAAAATCAGCTCTGAGGGATGTGTGTTTAAAAGGACACTCTGAGGGGTGGGGGTGAAGTTCAGTGGTAGACAACCTGCCTAAAGGACATAAGGTGCAGGATTATTTGATCCCCAACAACTTCACACATGCACACGTGCACACACACATGCATGCACAAACACACATGGATAATAAAAGCACACTCTGAAGAAACCTATGTATTACAGAAGAAACTGTTGCAATGGAAATTATACAATATTTACAACAGAATGATAAAGCATGATGTAACCAAATTTGGGAACTACAGGTAACATAGACTAGTGGTAAGTTTAGTATTATGGAAAATAATTTGGAGAAAAGAAAAAAAGATTGAAAATAACTTCAGTGTTCATATAAGATGCCACAGAAAAAAATCCCTATATTTTAAAAGATAAAAGTAGGGAAATAATAAAGAACAGCAACTTAAAAATACTAAGCAAAAAATTAATGAAAGAAATCTTTAGCAAGTCTTATGAAAATAAAAAGAGAGAGTGAGTAAGAAAGAAAATGTGGGTGGGGACATATGAGTACAATATTAAGATTAGGAAGACAATAAAAATAAAGATATAACAAATATTTAAAATACAAAAATGAAATATATGGTCAAAATTATATATAATTATATAAATTATCAAAGTATCTTAATAAAAAGTATTAATAAGTACATTATAAATTTCTTCTCTTTCAAAAGAAAACTAGTCACAGATAAATCTACAGTCAAGTTTTGCCAGACTCTTGAATGCTCAAATAATTCTGACATTCTACAGAATTTATTAAACTAAGATATGTGGCTAAGTCCACCAAATCATATTTTAAGGTTAGTTTAACCACAATTCTTAAAACTGGTAAGGGAGAGTATAGAAAAGATCATTTCAAGCCAAATGTGTTGATGAACACATTGACAAAAATTCTGAAACCAATTTCAGTACCATGTTCATGCATTCTTTTCCCCAGGAATACAATGGATATTTAAATCAGAAAACTTATGTAATCCTAATGTAATTCAGCATATCAACAGTTAAGAAATGAAAAATATGAAATTTATAAAACCATACACTTTTACTATCACATAGTTCTGTATTGCGGAAGTTTGACACAAATCTCACTGGGCTGACAGCAAGTTGTGAGCAAGGATGCATTCCTGCTGGAGGCTTCAGGGGGATTCTACTTCCTTGGCTTTTTATCTTCTACAGGATGCTCGCATTCCTTGGTTTCTTCCTCTATCCTCAGAGCTAAGGATGGCTGATTACTGTACATCCTCCTCACATCACTCTTCTTCCTTTCTCCCTTCCTCTGCAAAGGACCTTTGTGATTTCACAGGCCCCATCTTGATAATCCAAGATAATGTCCCTATTTTAGTGTCAGTTTAAAGTTAGCCATCTTAATTTCACTTGCAACATTAATTCCGTTTTGCCATGCATAGTACAATACTCACAGGAATTTGATATTAGGCTGGGAACATCTTTGACTCTTTATATTCTGTCTACCACCGTACGTATGACTTGACTAACTCTGACATCTCATATAGGTAGAATAGAACAGTGTCTGTCTTTCTGTGACTGGCTCATTTCATTTACCATAATGTCCTCAAAGTTCATCGACTTGCGTTTGTATCACAAGTACAAGAGAGTCAGGCTTTTTTCAGCTGAGAATAAGCAAAATACAATTGAAAGGTTGTAAATTAAAGTTTCATGTGTTTTATGCTATCAGTAGTACACGGAACAGTGGTCTGGGGCAGTATGGAGATACAAGAATAGCATCTGTGTCCTGAAATCTTCTACTTTTCTGCCCTGAGATCTTTGATGCAAAACTGACTGATCTTCCCATATGCATCCTCTCTTCATTCTAGGGAGGAAGAAATAAGTGAAAGAGGGAAGGGATATACCTCTATTAGGAATGAAAACTCTTTCCCACAAAACTACAGTTTGCATGTCATTATCCAGAACTTGTTTTTAGCTTCAATGAGGTTTGAAAAAGAAAGTTTAAAAAAATAATCTGGACACAGGGCTGCCCTGCACAAAATCTGAAACTGATTTGAAGGGAGGTAACAAATACTACATAGATAACTGGCAATGCCGGTAACAAGATAACTACTATCATATGTAATGTGATATAGTAGAAATCCAATTTTTTAAAAAGGATACAGATGTTCACTATCATGGCTTCTATTTATTCTATTGGAGTTTTCAGTCTGTTCAATAACAACCACAAAAAAGAACAACACAGGTACAGAAAAAGAAAATAAGAGAAAACCACAGAAAATGAACATATTGGCAGTAGTACACCATAAATTCAGTTTTACAAAGATTTTGAAATATGTATAAAATAGCCAATTGGAAACATTTCTTAAACAGTTGAACGTATGGGCATAAATTTCAGGGGAAAACTGAGGGTAAGGGTGGAAATTTGAATTATTAGAAAAGAAATAAGAAATCTCCATGGATGAATGTAACTGCCAAGGGATAGAGCATACAGTTTAAAAGGTGGAGGGGGACTTATAATTGATCACTGAAGAATTATAATTACAGGTGAAACTGAAATAGAAGAAAATGTAAAAATATGGTGTTGATATCAGCAAAAGAGAGTTTTCAAGGAAAGAAGCTGAAAGCATTTGATTTACTGTGAAGTCTAGAAAAAAGAAGAAAAATGCTATGATATGATGGATTTTAGTGACCAAGGTATATAGAGTGTTCAAATAGTGAGACTTCTGATATAAGTGTGAGCAAAGCCAAGATGTGGAAACAATCTAAATGTCCACAGACAGATAAATGCTTTAAAAAAGACTCAATTTGTACAATAAAATACCATTCAGATTTGTAAAAGAAAGAACTCCTGCTCATGGATGAACTTCAGCACAGTATCCTATGTGAAATAAACCAGTTACAGGAAGACATTGCCTTATTCCACATATACGAGTGCCTAAAATCGTCAAATTCATGGAATCAAAGAGTGGAGTGGTAGTTGCCAGCAAATGGGTGATGGGAAAAACGGGGATTTACTAAATTATGAACATACAATTTCAGTTAAGCAAGATGAATAATCCCTAGTGATCTGCTTTACAATATTTTACCTATTGGGCCGGGGATATAGCTCAGCGGCACAGTGCCTGCCTGGCAAGCTCAAGGTCCTGAGTTTGATTTCCAGTACCAATAATAATAATAATAATAATAATAATAATAATAATAATAACAATAACTGTACTTATCTTCAACAAAATCATACACTTAAAACTGTGCTGAATGTAGGTCTCATGAAGTGTTCTTTCTGAAATAAAGTAAATTGGAAATAAACAAGTTTAAGTAGCATGAATCTCTTTAAATTTTTAAAGATAGAAAGATGAAGAGGATAGGATAGAGAATGGATGCAGAAGAGATGAGAGTATAATTTTATCTATGAGAGACTAGTGCTTATAAACTGATAAATGGAAAAATCCTATAAAATAATCTGGTCCAAGTTCCAACAAAGAGAAAGATGATCCAGCACAAAGTGACCAAAATACTTAGATGGAAATTAACATCATAAGAAAAAGAAGGATTCTCATTTTTTAAGAAATCATGGAGAGAAAAGAAAGGATATAGATAGAAAAATAAAAAGACAAATGAACTTCCATGTGATAGCCTAAATTTTCTCTGTGAAGTAAAGGATAAAATCATCTGCTAAGACTTGGAAGGACGGACAGGGAGAAATCGGAGATTAATGAAAATGAAATAGATCTAAAACAGTCACTGCAAAAGTTGACAAGAATTTGACCAGATAAACAGACTTATCAGATACTGACATTACTGAGATTCAGCTGAGGTTGGCAATAATATATTTACAGTGGAGTCACGGTGTTATGTGATTTTTTTTTTCAGGAAAACATGATATTCTCTGGCAATAGTTTCATAGAAGTTTTGAGTTTGTCCCAGTTAAAAGGAATTAAGGACAAAGAGGCAAAAACGTTGAGCATTTGCGTAAGGTTTAGCTGTAATGATAGATCAATCTAAGCTCAATAGGAAGGTGGGTGGAAGCAAAATAAAAGCCCATGGATGCCAATTTAAATAGATGTAAAATAGTAGACCTGTGATATAGCTCTGTCAACAAAATAAATAAATAAACCAGAATATAGCAATTTGAGGTCAGAGAGTAGTAAATTCAGTGATTTTTAAATTAAAATTATTTCAAGTTTAAGACAAGCACCTAGAGATAATATTTAGCAAAGAATTTGAAACTATGAAGAAAAATGCAGATTATAAACACTCCAGCAGAAAAAAGAATGGGCTAGAATTGGAAGTAAGACAGTGTAAAGAATTTGGGCAAGATGGCACAGTTTTCACTGGGGTGTTAGAGCAAGATCATCTTATTCCTTGCATAATGACCAGTGGCAAAATTGAGCATTGGGGCAATGCCAAAAACTGAGAGCCCCTGTTGTAGCGCAGCGTGGGATGTTTTCCTGTATTCACACAGTGTCCCACAAATCATCAAATAGCGTTCCCTCCGGGATGACCTGGTCCATCTCAATGGAAAGTAGTATCTTTTATTCATCAATTTTCTCTGCAGCCTTCATAGAAAAAACCAGAGAGCAGGAACGATGCCAAATGAGGGTACAACCGCATGACAAAAGGCTCTAAGTTTGGCCCCAAGGCTAGTCTTTGTCACATCAGGAGTTTGGGCGCAGTTTTTTCCTTCTTTCTCCCCACCTCCAGACATGCAAACACTGGACTCGGCTACTTTGATCCCGGCTTTGTGGACCTTCCTCCTGCCGCCTTCCACAAGCCTACCATCCACTGTGCTCAGAGACACCAAGTGATGACAACCGTTTGGATTCTCATTCTCCTCAGGTCTTGCTGGTGACTGATGAGTATTCAGTCAAAACAATTTATGCACAGGCACATTTGGTTGAAGGCAGGACGGAGCACTATCGTGTCCTTGAAACGGAGTCTTAACTCTGGTTATCAGACCTTTAGTCTAAAGAAATGATTAATGGTATGAATTTCCCGTGTTCTGTGAGACGGTGTTGAGGAATCTGTTACAGAAAGACTTTTAAATGTCTTAAATTCATTCTTTCACTTATCTGACACCTAAGTCAATTATATTCTAGACGTTTCCCTATGTTCTGGCCATAAAAATGGCTAGACCAGTGCCCCACACTTCAAATAATTTATACTCTGAAAAGAAATTAAACATGTAAGCAAAAATGTAGGGTAATAGAAAACATGGTAGAAATCTGCGAATGCACAAAAGAGACATAAAAAAGAAGTAGCAATCCCAATTCCCTTATTTCTTCTGGGAACTTGTTCCATCAATGACCTCTTCTATTTCTTTTATGTTGCTTCTCTAGTGGCCCTTTTTACTCATCCCATAACTCACTTTGTTGTTACTGAAAAACCAAAATAAAACAGATTGTATCATTAACTGTAGATATTCTTCCATTTCTTTATTTTTCTTTTAGTTTTCTTGACCAACATGTTCTTACATTTGTTTGCATATTGACATCACTTCAGGGAACTTTAAAAAATGAAGATGTCTGGTCCCCAACCCCCACGAAGACTCTGATTTAATTAATCTGGAAGTGAAAATGAGGATCTGTTTTTTATTAGTACATGTTTTCAGTACATAATGATTACATGTATCTTGGGGAGTTTGTACCTGAGGTAACACATCTTAATTCTTTTTCTGTTCCCCTCCACGCTCTCTCTCTGTTCCCTCCAAGACATCTTCCTTCCCCATTTTCAAAAGCTCTCTTTTCATTCTTTTCTTAACTTTTTAAAAAATCTTTTCCTTTCCTTCCCTCCTTCTTCCCCAACCACTTGTTCTCCTCTCCATTTGAAAACTACCTCCCTGTTTCCTAATATCTATCTTTTATCTGTCTATCTAACATCTATCCTCATTTATACTTTAGGTTTCTCATATAAAGAAACAATGCAATATTTAAACTTATGCATCTGATTTATTTCACTTGACATTATGGTCTTGTGTGCATCCATTTACCTAAAAATGTCACAGGTTTATCCCTCTCTATGGATTTTTTGAGTCATCTCAAGTGTATTCAATTAAAGCCAAAAATGAGAGCCACTGTTCTAAAGGATGGCAAGACAGTGTACTTGTATACAGAATAACATATTAAGCACTCAATAATAAGTAGCTATTATTTCATTAATCAATGAACATTAGTGTGCTTTTTGTGCATAGATATCACAGCATATTTAACAAAAGACTGGTAGGCAGATTTGCCTGGATGAATTTGAAATGGTTTAGTAATTACTGGCTGCTCCAAATCTGCTTCATCCTTGACATGTTGACAGCTAAAAGACAAGACATCTGGCACTCAGTTTCTCCATCTATAAAATGGGAAAAATCAGTTTGTCTGAAATCACTGGATTGGTGAGAGGAGTAACTAATTCGTCTTTGTAAAATGCTCTGCAGAGGAGGAAAAAACTACAAGAGCTAAGGACCACAGCCTCCTGGAAACATCTGTAATTTGCAGAAATGTTTATAGCCAGATTGGTCAGCGACGCCTGCATTTGGGAGCCCAGCCCTTGCTTCCAAGCTGTAGGTACACACTGTTACCGAACTCATGACTTCCATTAAGTCCCTGGTAAAATCACTACAAAGTAGTTGCTGTTGAAAATGTCCATGACATTTGCTCTTCATTATCTAAGCCCTACATATTCCCAAAATGATACTTTTCATATTTTTCCCAGGAAAGTGAGTGGAAGAAGTGAGAAGAAGGACAAGGGGAGCCCCCATTCCCCACACCTATTAATTGGATGATGTTTCTTAACAGTTAGAGTGGATCTTTACCTATTTTCCTAGAGTATGTCCTAGTGGCTGCTTTCTTGCCCACATGTCAGTAATATTTAACGTTTCCTAACTTCGCCATTGTGCTCCAAAGTCTTCATAAGGACAGTGAAATAAAAAGGACGGCTCCTGGCATTTGCACAGAGTGAAGCAAGAGACTGTTAGAAACAGGAAAGCAGAGCAGGGGTCTGCTTCCTTTCTTTTGGCAAAAATCCTGCTATAGAAACCACTGTAGATGATGGGGCACTGAGCCATACATAAGTGAGTAATTATCTACTGTTACAGGCCTTATTATCTCTCCAAATGTTTGCTAAAATTCTGGTGGGCAACCATCTGGACCTAGAGATTTACCCGTGGATAAAGATTGGATCGTTGTTTTATCTCGAGATGGGAAAATTTCTTTCTCTAATTCTTTTCTGTCATCTTCTGTTAAATAATTTAACCGAACATCTCTTAGATAGCTCTCTGTGAGTCCTCAGAGTAAGTGGATTCCGTGTGATACACTCGTATAAAATATTCTTTGAAAGTTTTTTTTTCTTTCTCCCCAGAAGAGAATCCAAGGACAGTTTGCCATCTGTTGTAAGAACTTCATTAATGCACCTATTTTCTCTACCTCTTTGCAAGAGCGGTCAGTCCAAGTAATTTGTAGCCTTCTCCTATTATGGGTAGGATTTGCTGCCCGGAAACCTCACCCCATCACCACTCGGTCCCTGCTCTCTCATTACGGCTTTCTCTCAGGTGGCTTTGTTAGCTCGGAACAACAAAGCCTGTGTCCCAAAGCCTGGCTGGGTATCAATAATTTAACAACATGTCATAGACAACAGTGAACCATGCTGGTAGGTTTGAAATATTCCTAGGGCTCACCATCTATTATGCTCGGCTTTCTTAGTGTGCAGTGAATGAAGTACAGGTGGGCCCAGCATTTTCCCAATTCAGAAACTTACAAGATAAGGTAAGGGCACAGGGGAAGGGTGATTTGCATTACAAAAGGATTCCATGCTATACCACAGGGTTCGCTTTGGATATTCTTTAAATTAAGAGCTCTTCTACACTATTTAAAAGTTTATAGGTTTAATTCATTTGGGGCCTACAGGAAAACACTCTCAAAGAAGAGCGGCCTTATTCAGACACAGTGGCCCACTTTCAGACTTGACTAGTCAAATTCTGTGCAAAATATTTGAAACATGACAACAAAAAGCAGAATTTTTCCTTCAAATTTTCTCCTGGCTCAGACTTCGTCTCAGGCTGGTGCACTCATGCGAAGCTCAGAGTCCGATGCATCTGATCTGACCTCACTGACCCCAAGCACTGACTTTCTCATGTAATGACATGAACTGGTTCCTCTCCACAGAGAAACCTGCCCAGAAAAATGTCCGGGAACCCAAAGTATCAGATGACAGCGTAAAATATTCTTTTCTAGTGATTGCATTTGGGAGATGGGGGACGATTTTAACAGTACAGCCCCACAGCACACAACTCGATAGACACAGGTCCTCTCTGTCTGCCCTCCCCAACATGGTGCCCAGGTTTCCATCCCTAGTCTCCATCCTGCTAGTATCTGTCCTCACGCATTTCACCTAATTATGGAGAGAATTCTGCCCTACTTAATCCAGCTTCTGCCTCCCTACTGCTGATCACCTCTCTGCTCTAAGAAGAAAGAGCCCTCCAACTATCAGAAACCCCCCTTTGACCCCACCTGCCTTCTTTATTTTATAAATAAATAGATTTTTTATCTGATTTAAACTGCCCTGCCTTCATTAGGGAAGTTTATTCCCTTTAAGACTGGAATGATCTGAAATATCAAATAGGAATGTCCTAAGTTTGAAGCATGACATAGGTTATTCAACATAAAAATGCAGAACAGTTCGACAGGGAACAATTCTAATAAGTCCATGAAAATTACAGGATCATTGCAAAGAATTATTTCTTACGTTTTTCTGAGCCAGTGATGCCATTTGCCTTAGATCACGGGCGAGCGATGGCGAGCTCCCACTCCCCATCTCAGCACGGATGAGAGCTGGCTCTCTGACCATAGGGGTTACCACCACTGAAGGGTTGTGATTTGCTGGTGAACTGTTTTAAAAAGGGTTTGCAACTAAAGTGAGCAATGTGAGGGGTCAGGGCCCAGACGTCACATTAAAAAGAACCTGTGGTGGAGTTGTACCTCAGTGTTAGAGTCCTTGCCTAGCACAAGACCCTGGACTCAATCTCCAGCACTCAAAACAAAACAAAACAAAACACAAAACAAACAAAAACAAAACAAAACAAAATAACTGCTTTTGTTCCTAGGACTTATCTGGAACTTTCCTCTGGTCACTATCATTTTGGTCCAGGGCGACCTTGCTATCAGGGAGAACATTTTCCTTGCTGTCTTCCCTGCCCTTTTCCCTTTCTAGGACTCTTGGATGCTCTGGCCACAGAAATCTGCTTAAGATATTTCATCTTTCCTATTAATATTTCTGCTCAAAAATCCCTAGCGTTCCTTGTTTTTCTGTATCAGTTAAAATAGGAAACATGCCATATAACTTATTTTCCAAATCAGGACATAACTGAGTAGGGAAAAAGACACTTTCAATATTTAGGTCAAGAGCATAGATATAAACGGAGAATGCCTCAGGTAAACAGAGGTAAATGGTCACTTTAGATAAAAGCTCTTCATTTTTTTTGAGATTTTATGCATGTAATTGCATCCAATACCACACATAAATCTAATCTTATTCTAAATTTCAGAATACTGCTGCTGCCACAAAAATTAATAACAGTAATGAGAAATATAATGCTAGCAACTACTCATGTTTTTTTTTTTTTCTGTATAGCAAGCCCTGTATCTCACGAACATTGTTTTTTTTACTCTTCACAATTTTCTTGTGTGTATAGTATATCGTTATTGTCATTTTAGAAATGGGTAAGCTGCCACAAAGAAGACATTTAAATACTTGGCCAAAGTTGCTCAACTAAAAAGTGGCAAACCTACAATTTAATCCCAGGATTCTTTGTCTCAAGTCTTACTATGGATTTGGCCAATATCATCACCTTTTATTTTTAAAACACGTGAAGAATATTCAGAATTATGCGTGATGGAATATTCTGCTATTGTGAATGCTGTCTCAGCTGTATTGCTAAATGCATGTGTGAAAGCCATTAATATTACCCTGCTTTTTCCCAATACTGCATCTTTGCTTATGCTGTTATCTCTAAATTTATTACCCTCCTATGTTCTCCATGTCTATCCATAGCGGATCCATCTGGCAAAGCCCAATTTAATTTCACACCTTCTGTGAAACCATAGCTGGATACTCAATTGACATTAATCCCTCCCACCTGTATCCTTCTAGCCTAATTATCCAAAATGTACTACACAAATTAGCACTAGATTATAATTTTTTTTTCGGTTTGCTAGTTGTTTTCTGTTTATTCTTCTTTCCTAACCTGGGCACAAAGCCATCAAAGGTAGGGAGCTCTTAAACATAATGTAACTTAATATTTGTCCTCATTAATATGATTTGAGTTTTTCTTTTGAGCAAACTCAGAAAAAAAGAGGTTGATTCATCCACAATTCCATATCCAAAATTATTGCCTCAAAAAGAACACAAAATTTTAATATTGTTTTATGCTTTTAAAACAGGAAAGAAGAGGAACTAAGATATGTCATGTATAGGTACAAGTTCCCTATGATGAATGTGATCATTATGTGTATCTAAATTGTACCACTAAACTTAATAGAAATTAAAAAAATATATAAATTTAGGAAGGAGGCCAAGAGATGGAGGGGAACAGAAGAGGGGAGAAGATGAAAAAAGAATTGAGATGTGTTATGTACATGTACCAACTCCATATGAGGATTGCAATCATTATGGACTACACACATGTACTAACATAAATAAAAAATTTTAGAAGTGGGACATTTTTGTAGCATTACCAAGTGATTCTTAAAACAAGACTTATTTTAAATGAATGGAGACAGAGTGGAGCAATAATGATGTTAAGGTAAGATACTATTGTCTTTTAAGTAAATACTTGCAGCTGGTGGAGTGGTCTCACCCTGTGGAGAGGAAAAATAATCTTTAATACATCCCTCACACCACAGTAGGAAAAACACTTTATCCTGCCACCTGGACAAGATAGCATCACTTCAAGGCATTGTTCTGGTAAAGTCACCCCAAACCGCCAAATCTCTGAATCCATCATTCAGTTCTCGGTTCTAATCCTTCTCCACTCTAGAATTTCATTTGGTATGGTTAATCACTCCTTCTCCCTTGACACCCCTTATTCACTGTGTTTTAGGGGAACCTTGTCTCCCTGGTTTACCTCTGGCCCCACTGCCTGCTTTCCCAGTTCCTTTGGCTGGTTTGTTCATCCTCTTCCCAAGCTAGGATTAGCTCTTTCTCCTGCCTGTCCTCCCCTTTCCTTCCTCTCTCTTCCCTTCCCTTCTCTTCTCTATAATCACTGTCTGCCTTGCACTATCCATCTAGTTCTTGGCTTTAAGCACCACCTGTTCATGAAAATGTTCACACTTACATCTCTAGCACAGGCCTTTCCCTTGCATTCTAGAGTGAAATGGTTAATAAATATCAAGCTAAACATAGTAGAATACAAAACCCCTGAGGCCTGTTTTTACCATTTCACACTGTCTAAATCTATTTTTTCCTCATCTCCTTAAGCAGTCCCACAATCCATGACAGTCATTCTTTTTTTTTTTTTTTTTTTTTTTTGTGGGTACCGGGGGGTCGACCTCAGGACCTCACGTGCCAACAGGCACCCGTGCCTCTGAGCGATATCACCAGCCCCTTTTTCGTATGTGGGTTCCGGAAGTCGAACTCGGGCCCTCGCGCTTGCAAGGCAGGCGCTTACGCCGCTGAGCCATCTCACCGGCCCCATGACAGTCATTCTTGATTCACTTCCTTACATCACATCACTGTTCCTGAAGATATTTTGTAATTATTTGTTTCCTTTCTTCTTTCTAGTCTATAAACCTAATTAGAGCATAATATTTATTCTAGTTCATTCACCACTGTATCCCAGAAGAGAGAATACCTGTCACCTGATAGTAGATATTAGTTTTTTAAAAAATGATTTAGCAAATGCAGTTCCTTCTCATCTCTGAGCCGTTTTGTTCACAGGTTGTAATTTAACATCATTCTGCTTGTAATTTTTGAGGAATAGTCACTTTCACTCTGCAACGCTTCCTGTGTGAAATATTCTGTGGAATTTTCAGGCAAAGTAAGATTTTTTATACAGGATCCTACACATGGCACTTATTACAGAGAAGTCCCCCACTCCTTTGGAATAGCGTGGATTTTCCACTAAACTGAATTTCTTTGCCAGCAAGCGCTTGTGCCACTGAACAATATCACCGGCCCTTTTTTTCCTTTATGTGGGTTCCAGGAGTCGAACTCAGGACCTCGCACTTGCCAGGCAGGCACTTATGCCACTGAGCTATCTCACCGGCCTGTAAACTAAATTTCTACGGCCAAACAAATATCTATATCATTTACAGTAGGGAGACAGGTAAGAGTATATTGAGGAAAAATATAAAAAGGGAGGATTTTCTTTGTGATCTGTTATTCATATACTATCTTTTATTTACTCTTCACAATAGCATAATAAAGTCATTACAATCTTCAGTTTATAAAATAATGAAGCTAACTATTGAGAAACAAGTTAACAGTTTTTCAAACAAAGCATTAACAAAGCAAATTCTCACACCTTAGTTTGTCTCTAATTCTTTTCCTGGTTCCATTGTTTCTTTCAACATATATTCAATAAATAAGTGAACTAATGAGTAAATGAACTTTTTCAGGCTAAAATCAGGCTTTTTTTGTTTTTGTTTTTTGCTATTTATTTCTTCTCTTCAATATTAAAAATAGGAAATGTACTGATAAAAGGCAACTCAAAGCAAAAATTTTATGTTGCTTGCTCTGTGAGATTTTATAGCAAGAATTTCTAATTTATGTCTGTGGAAATTCCTTCATCTGTTGATCAATTTCTCTTTCTTCAGAGCATGAGACACACTGCTAGTTTTCAAAGTGAATCAGGGTGAAAACTACATCTGGATGGAATGTAACAGGATCCTTTCTAAAATTCTTATGTTCTTTAACTTATACATTGGAGACTGTGTAGTAACTTCCTGGATTTGAGATATAGAAAGAGCAAGTCCCAATGGCATGAATCTGTTCCTTCAAAAAGCGTATTCCGAACTAATTTATTGGAATTAGAAGAATATATTCCTTCTTCACAAGGGCTAAAAACGTATTAGTGATAAAACCATGTTTTCCACAAGATATCTGAACAAAAACAGAACTGCTTTGAAAGTGAAAAAAAATCAGACATAACAATGTTTATAAAAATTTATAAAAATTTATAAATTTATAAAAAGAGCTAGGCATGGTAGTGCATGCCTGTAATCCTAGAACTTGGGAGGCTGAGGCAGGAGGATCACTGTGAGTTCAAGGCCAGCCTGGGCTACATAGAGAGTTCAAGGCCAGCCTGAACTGCATAGTGAAACCTCACCTCAAATAAAAAACAAAAATATTTATAAAAGGTAAACAGCCCATTTAAAGCATGCAAGAAGAGCATACGTAATTGACGTACCATCCCAATATTTTGCTATATAAATATTTTCAATCCAATTTTTATCACTTGTGTTTTGACAAAACATCAGTCAACTCTACCTCTCTCTTTCTCTATTTCTTCTGAGTTTTCCTTGGTTCATCCAGTTATCCTTAAATTTTCTTGGTGATCCATCCTAACTCTAATTTTTTTCATTTATAATAATCATGTGAAGGTCATGTACATGTAGCAACTCCCCACAAAAAATGTAACCATTATGTATTGCAAACATGTACTAATGAAAAAAATAAAAATTTAAAAAAGAAAATCATTTGTATTATCCTAACAAATTTGGACCTTCTGCTACAGAAAAATTGAAATTATTTGGTTCAAGCTGGGGATAAATATTATTTGCGAGTGAAAGTACATCACAATTATCTCTTCTGCAAGTTTTTAATCAAATTGGGAAAAAGACACAGGGATCAAGAAGATGAACCAATTCTACTTTATATGTGATAAAAATTTGGTCGAAGAGTGTGGCTGTGATGGATGAACATAATCAGGCTTCTCAGTACTTTCCTTTCTACTCAACAGCACAAGACAGCCCACCCTAGGGAGAATTTGTGTCTTCAGGATTCCACTTACCTGATATTCCTGGCCCTCACTACGTTTTATTCATTCATTCATCCATACAACAAGTATTGAGCAACTACTCTATGCAAGATTCCAGGTGATATAGTGAATCAAATAAACTAATTCCACTCCATGTTTCGCCATGCAAGATAGCAGAAGCTGCTGAGCTGACTCCAGTCCTGTTTGATCTTAATAAGGAAAGAGGAAGAGCTTAGAGAAAGGGGGTTTTGCAAGTTTCATCAATCACTGAATCATCCCCTTTCCCTTCAAGGAGAAGCGAACGGGAGGATGTGGAGAAAGAAAGTGGACGTGTTCTTAGCATGTCATTCTTTCCTGGGGAGACTAAGTTGTTTTCACAACAAGGAAGAAAGAGTATGGTAGGATTTGTGGTTTAGACAGAGCATTCCATTGGCAGAATGAAGGAAAATGTAGAGAGGAAAATTTCAATAGATTTTATTAAAATCTTCTGAAACATATTTGGGCATGTTGCCTTAATTCTGGGTGAACAATGACTATAACGTGAAGTAACTTCTGTCTAAAACTTAGTGTCATGATAAAGATTAATAAAAATGGCATTTGTCCTCAATTTCCTTTGCATGATTGCCTCTGTGATAGAGTAGAATTTTTTCTTGGATTGTTAAAGAATGAGAATATATTATTATATTAACAGGCCACATATTTACATTGCAATCACTGAAAAATATGACAGGAATAGTGAGCAGAATTTACAATGAGATTGTTAGCAATCCTTCCATGCTTTACGATTTTCTATTGAAAATTAGAATAACTGCCAGGGACCCTGCAATTTCATTTATTCACAATAGATGCAGTTGCTTTTTTATGGTGTGGTTCTTATGTATCTTAAATTATGAAAGTATTTCTAATAACTTTCTAAATCACTGATACAGCTTGGTATCATATCTATAAAACATGAAAAATATTTTTATTACGTAAAAATACTCTTCTTTTTATTTTGGATATATTTTTGAAAATAATCGACTTTGAGCTATTTAAAATTCACAGAAAAGCAGCAGAAAATACTTGCCATCAAGTCCCCACCACTTCCCTTAATTCTCGTATTATCACTTATTGATGTAGATTTAATGTAATTGATAAATCAGTATTGATAAACTGTTATTAACTTTAGTCCACAGTTAACATAAAGGTCTACTCTTAACATTGTTACATTCTGTGGCTTTTGACAAATATATAATACAATGTATCCACTATTTTAATAGAATAAAGAACTGTTCTACCCTCAATATCCTCTTTGATTTGCTTGTCTTTTCTTCCCTCCAAAAACTGGCAACCGCTGATCTTTTTATTGTAGCTGTAGTTTTGCCTTTTCCTGAATGTTGTGAAGTCGTCATTCTGCAGTATGTAGCCTTTTCAGATCGATTTCTTTCAGTTAACAATATGCATCTAAGTTTCCTCTATGTGTTTTCATGGTTTGGTAGGTCATTTCTTTGTAATATTTTATAGTATAGATACCTACAGGTTTTGATCCATTTACCTATGGAAATACACCAGAGTTGCTTCCCAGTTTCAGTGTACAGGTTTTTGTCTAGACTTGTTTCCACCTGTTTCAAGAAAATGCATGTACTTCTTAAAGTCACAATTCTCCTCTTACAGGTGAAGAAACTGAGGCACAAGGCGGTTCAATATCACCTGGGTTGTTATGAGAACGCAAGAAGACGGAGCCCTGTTTTCTGGACACTGAGCTCCGTGTTCTCTCTTTTACAGCCTGCTTCCTTCACAGCTCTGGTCATTAGTCTGTGGCTGGGATTGTGATGGTGTCATGTCAGTGGGGCCGGAGCAACAAATTTAATGACACAACTGGGAAAACTTAAAAGCCTGCCCTCGGCTGGGTCATAAGTAGAGGTTAATACAATGGTGTCATTACAGCCTTTTGCCCGCCTCCTGAAACCACAGCACAGTTCAAGAGAATCAGAAAGGTTCCACTGGGGGTTGGCTCAGATCTGAATGAGCGGCCAAGGTCAGAATGGAAATGTGGAACAGACAGGGAGCTGTTGAGTCCAATGCAAAGTTCACAACTGTTCGGTGAATCCCATATGACTCGAGCTCTACCTTTGCCTGCCAATTAAAAGAAAGATGCGTTCCTTGTTTAGAGTTTAAATCAAGGCAGGATACTACTTCTCGGACTAACGACTTGATGACTGAATGCAACTTATCTCTAAATCAATCCTTTTCAAAGTAATGTGTTTGAAACAAAGATGTATTACCTACTCAAACTATTTTTTAAAAATGCCCCCTTTGCTACTAAATATGACATTTCAAGGTCCCATCACACATACTTCACACCCCGTACTGTGCACTATACCTTTAATTTCATAATATATGCAGTTTTAAATTCAACATTTATTTTTAACACCTATATTTTAATGAAACATGAAATATAAAATGAAACTCTAGTCTGCCTTGTATGAGCACGAAGAAAAATCCTAATTACCTGTTTCAAAAGTGTGAAGCGCTTTCTAATTTTCCACCAGCCAGTTTCCTTAGACAGCGCTCAGTATTATAACTATTTATGCCAATTGTGCTATTTCATGCATAAAATTACCGCATTATTGTTGGAATAGATGCCAGAGAGATATCTAAGCAGGGTGCAATCACTTCACTTTCTATCAAATTGGGCTCCTGAAAGGTATCATAAATTTTATTAGAAGGCAAGGGGCTAATGGCAGCCAATCAGTGTTAATGCTGACAAAATTGCTGTATTTTACATTATAAAAACTAGATGATATTTTTGTCAGAGGGCCACCTTTTGTTTTATTAAAAATGCATCATGAAAACTATATTGTAATCACATAAGATACTTAGGAAAGCTGCCTGCCTTCCTCAGGATGCGGGGATGACATCCCTCTCGGGGTGCCCTGGCAGTGGTTTCTGAGGCAGCCTTTGCTCTTTGCCACCTGATTAACAGTGGCATAAAATGAAGCAATGCAAAATGCATCCTCCATTCTATGGGCACCATAATTCAATTGCATGCAGCTTTATTCTCTCAGGACCCACTCTTTGGGAAACAAATATTAATGTTCCACTGTCCTCAGGCCCTTTATTGTGCTATAAAAAAATTGTTTTCGATTAACCTGCCAATTGAATCTGGAGAGCTGGGTGGTTTTTAAGACTCCCTTGCTTCTTGCTGAGACACCGCAGTGAAGAGTGGCAGATTATGAGGATACTGGAAAAGGCAAAGGAAAGTTTGGTGCAGAGTTCTCGTCTTTTGAAGAAGTACTGAGTTGTATTTTACCAGAAGGAACAATACTTTTTAGGAGTTGAAGGCTGATGTGTGTGATCTTGGGCAAATCATTTAGTCACCCCAAGAACCGAGTGTCCTTTATTTCTCAAAGGATGGTGTCAGAGGCAGGATTTCTAAGGCTCTGAGGTGCCTTCCAGCTCTAAAAGTCCAATATATTTAGTATCCTAGACACATACATGCACACACACACATGCACACGCCTGTGCACACACACACACACACAAGCACACAGATGGAGAAATAATTTCTTCTTACCTTTGCCCCTATTAGCCACTCCTTATGTGAACCGGTATCAAAGAGAAACACCATTGTTAGCAGAATTGAAAAACATGAGTTAGATATCTTGTCCTTTTGTTGCTGTTTTTCTTTTAATTTTATTTTAAAGAGAAGAAAAAAATAGAAATAAAATAAGAGTTTCAAATCAGGCTAATAGGAGAGTAACAATAATTAATACATTGAGCATTGTTACTGCCATAGTAGTTACTCACAAGATATAGGCATAAAATAATGTCCAGACAATATTAGCACAAATCTTTCTTTTCAATGAACTAAAAGAAACTAGCTGTATAACTATCTTAACTATCTTGTGTATGCATAGTTTTTCCCTTTTCTCTTCATTCCTTAGCCCTTTCCCCTATTAGTTTCTCTTTTCTTTTGAACAGGTTCTTCCCAATTCACAGTACCTATTGTTCCTTTTGGATCTTTTTTACTCGTTCAGCTTCTCACACTACTGAGATGTTTACACATATGGGCCTGATTTATTTCACTTATGCGTATGGTCTCACGTTGCATCCATTTACCTATAAAAGTCTTGATGTTGCTGTTTTATTCCAGGGAGAAAGTTCTAGGATGGTGTAGCTCTCTATAATCAGCAACCAGAAACAATAACAATAAGGAGTCATTCAAATACTGTCTAAAACAGGCAGAAAAGTAGCACAAATGAGCTTGATATTTTCTAAGTTTTAACACGCACATCAAGAGTAAGGTGGACTTGTGTGGTGTTGCATTTAACTAGTTATAAATTCCACAGGGGAAAGGACTCATTTTCTACTCTTTTGTACGTTCTTATCGCTCAACACTAAGCAGTCACTCAAAAGTTACTTTGGGACTCTGGTTATCATTAAGTGTTTGACTGAACCCAAGGAGCCCACTCCTGATAAACAGGATGGAGCACCCCGAGGAAGTTGTTTTCCAGAGGAAGCAACTTTGTTCTTGTTGTTGTTTTTAACGTGGGGTGGTAGAGTTGAATCCAGGGTCTTGTGCATGCTAAGTTAGCCTGCACTCTACCCCTGAGCTACATCTGCACTTTATTTGAAAGTAAGGAGTGCACATTAGAAGCATTAGACACTAGGAAGGCACGTGTGTACAACTACATCTCCAGTTGCTGTTTCCATTTGACTATCACCATCAACCCAGTTTTAAAAGCTGCATATTGTTTACTTCATTTTAGGTTCATAGTAATATTTCCTTATAGAACCATTGATGGGTGATTTGTTCCTTGGTATTACATCCCACTGGTTGAAGCTGGTCATTGTAAATCTTGTTACAAATATTCCTTAAAGCTTAGGTATGTGCCTTAACAAAATGCACATGTTTACGTAAGTAAATAATATATACATGTTTATATAAAACAAGTTATACATATTGCACACAATAACAAATTAGCAAGTTACTGTGGTTAGTGACTATGATTTTTGTACTAACTGGAAAGGGCTACCATACATGGTTGAGTGCGTCACCAAGGTGAGTGGGGACTCCCTACACTGTGCACTTGGTGTCTGAGGCAGCCATCAGCAGGCACTACCTCCTCGTTCTTTGGAAAGCATACTCCATTCTCCTAGCTATGCAACCCACAGGGAAGGCAGGTTTTCCAGTTCATAAAAAGGGGACATTGGGGCCGGTGAGATGGCTTAGCGGCATAAGCGCCTGCCTGGCAAGCGCGAGGTCCTGAGGTTGACCCCTGGTACCCACAAAAAAGGGGGGGACATAAATACACATAGAATTAAAAAACAAATGACTTTTAAAATCCAATGACAATTCCTTAATGCAGAATCTCAACAAATCTTTAATTCAATCAGTTTCTATACAGCAATAGCTACAATCTGAGAAATTTCACATCTCCTGAAAACAGATTCCTCAGATCCTCTATCCCACTGCAACCAAAGGAAACAATGCTGTATTTCCACCCTCCAGCAAAGCAATTATTATTTGGATTTATTGAGGTAAGGATGCAGTTTGGAAGAAACTCACACAGCCATTCTCAGAAATTAGTGACGTTATAAGTTAGGAGAACAATAGGAACCCAGGCATGCACTCACCAACTTCCAGGGCTTTGGATTGGCACATGATTCTTATTACATACACATGGTGGCCCCATTCTCAGAAGGTGTTTTAATGACCTAAGGGATTATTCATTAGGATGTCTTTAATAATTCCCACAGTTACTGTCACCTTTACTCCCAGCCTCAGTAGTTTAAAAATAGTGTATGAGCAATCTGAAATGCATTAAGTACAGCTGAGGTATTACACTATTCAACCGGAATTCAAGCATAATTCAAGGTTATGAATCCTTAACTATGGAATTGCCTCTTCTCTAAGGGGCTACAGTCAGTTGCTTAATACTTCTGTGATACATCTTTTAAAAGGAACTAGATATTATTTCAGGCAATTCAAAGAGCTTAGGGCATGTTGGAAGCTGGATATTGTTATTCATACCATTTTTATGCATTGCACTCAAAATAGCCAGATAATGAAAGTAAAACATTTTTAATTGCCATATTCACCTTGCAAGTGACATGTATGTAAGTCAGAATCACATCCTGCTCCTAAGGCTTGCCACCATCCCTCATATTATTACTGAACTCACCTACTCTTAAACTGATCATGCCGTATCCCAATCTTAGGCTAACTTCTGTTACAATATACCTATTTGAAATTTAATGTTTGTTCTTTTAAGCCACATCAAAATTTATCTGAGGTCAAACAGAAAGTCTCAAATATCAAGTAATCAAATAGACTTCGCCCTTCAATTGTTTAAAATATAGTTGGGAGATTGAAATTAATCCCATTGGAAATCTAAATAACAAAGAATATTTAACAAGCATTCAGCTGCAGGGTTGTCAGGACGTGACACATTACTAACAGAAAATAAGTGAATCTTATGATAACTGGTCTAACAAGTGAAACAAGAAAAGCCTTACTGGGGCTATGATCACTTGGTGAAATGGAGATGCCCAGGTTCCCAGTTGGAAGTACGTATCCTCAATAATCTGTCCCACTTGATCAGTATCTAAACATGTATCTTTTGTCCTACAAAGTAACTGGCCAGATCATCTTATTGGCCATTTAACTTCTTTATATCCACGCTATAGAGAATTCTCTTGTGGGCCAGGTGACACCCTGATTCAAGTTGTGCATAAGACATGAAGCCAGATGAAAAGATATGTTTTATTAGTTTTTAATTGTTAAAATTGTTATTAGGACCTTTCTGGTCATAATAATCACACTGATCATGGAGAGTTGATACATGCACGTAACACATAGGTAAGTGTGAAGGACCATTAAGGGTCCTTATTTCCATTTCTTGGTTGTGGTTGTTTCTGGTAATATTTTAAGTTTAAGATTTGTAGGATCAATGATAAATATTTGAGTCTCCTTGAAGTAAAAGGTTAGTAGAAGAGAAAATAAAATATGCGACAAGCAGATAAGATGGTAGAAGTATGGGAGTTTTAGTTATTTCCCTAAAGAAAGGAATTTAAAAAAAAAACTTTAGCAAAAGAATTATGCAGTGAAAGTGGGTTTGCAGGTGCAGCGCAGGAGACACAAGCGGATTACGTCTATGTGGATGATGACCTGTGGCATCTTCTTGTAGTCTGCAACTAGTATTTCTATAAATTATTTTGTGATCTCATGAAACCTCCTTCATAACAATAATGTAATATTTGAATCATCAAAGGACCAAAAGTTTCCTGATTCCTTTCACACACTGATTACATGAAGACTTAGTAACATTCTTGTGGCCAGTATAAAATCCTGATTGGTTTATAACCTTACAATCTATTTGTATCTATTTATTATGTTTTATATAAAATCAGGTATTCTGAGTTGTAGCTGACGTTGGATTATGGAGTTGAAAGTAGAGGAGTTTGGGCCACAGGAGCCTTTTTGGAGACAGAAGCTAATGCAAGAGATCAGCAAAGCAATAAAAGGGTCTGAATATCCCCTCTCTAGTATATGAAACTGAGTTAAAAATATAACTCCAAGATTTTTTTAATAAAGGGATGGAAGTTTGCAGCTTTTGTCCTTGAAGATTCTAGTGCCAGATGAATCTTTACAATACAGACTTTTGGGGGAGGGGTGTGGAGGATGTGGAAAAGAAGCACTAATAAATCTTTAAAATTTGACAAGTGACAGATCTTTGCCTGGTTAACTGATTATGCAAAGATTTTAGTAGATTTTCTGTCATTCCCAATTTTTCTTATTCATGAGAATTTTATCGTACTGACACAAAAGAGGCGATCCTGTATTTGCTTTGCAGAACATTTTAAGATGTGCAGTTGGAGTGTAGGATGTGTTCATGTTCCCGCTATCTTGCAAAAACAGTTGTATAGTCAACCCCAAATTATGGGTGAGGCCACGCAGAATTAGTTTCTGAATAGAGTAATACTGAGTAATATTGATAAAAACAATGGTGTATATACTTAAGGGCTGTTTCTAGCTAAGATACCGAAAGTTCAGCAGTCTATGAATTGCTGTAACCACTTGGCCCCTTTCTCCTCTGTGTCTGGAACTCTGCTTCTCTCTATGGAACACTTTTCTTTTTATCGCTATCTCTTTCTCTTCTCTGCCTTTCTTCAGTGGGTCCCTTCTTTTTCCATTCATGTCCCACATCCCTAACTCAAGAACCACTTCTTTCTCAGCACCTACACATCTTCACAATTTTCTTATCATGAGAGAAGAAAATGAAAGCCTTTGCTTAGCTACCTGGCATGCTCTTCTTTCTAACCTACTTTTACAAAACTCCAGGTAAAACCAAGACATTCAAGGAAACTTGAAGGAAAAGTTGCAATAAAGTGGAATAATTAGACCAGATATTAGAAAAAAAATGGCCAGATTAGTTGAATTATTTTAAAGAATTATTGTCAGTGTAGCAGAGGCATAGAGGAACTGGCTTTAAGCAATTTTGATCAATGACTGAAGCTGAATGCTTCTAAAAACACACAATTATCTCATAAATTGCATTGTCGGCTATGGGATCTGAGAGGCTGGCTTGAATCCTGCCTCTGGTGTATTGGTGCTGTGTCCTAAATCTACTTATTTATCTTCTACAGCACTTGGTTTGTTCATTAACAAGATAAAAAAGAAATAATGGTATGGTATCTGAACTAAGATAATATTTGCAAAGTGGTAACTATTTAGCAGTTTCTGATACTACATGCTCAAACATGCTAGTCATTATCAGCAGACTTATAGTTTTTTCTTATTTTATTAGTTGTAACAATAATAATTTCTTGATTAAAAATTAATTCTCTTAAACGCCATTACCCATTTAGAGTTTTATTTTCTTTACTTGCATAAAAGTTTAGCCAGTTTTTGCTTTAACTTTATTTGTATAAAATATGTATATGTACAAAGTTTAATAAGCCAGAGTTTCTCAAAATTCATAAGAAGAAAACAGTACCTAACCTCACACATTCAGACTTTAAATAACCATTTCCACCAGTAATTACTTTCATTTTACATTTTTATATTTTCCTGAAATTTTCCTTTTCCTATCTCTAGATAACTTGCTTGCTCTATTTTCTTCAGTTTCTGTTACTATCTTTTGAATTACTGCTGAAGATGAGACAGGCTCCTTTCATCGCTTTCCCACATGCTTAGAAAGTATACACATGTCTACACACTTCCTCACATCACGGCTTGTCACAGATTTTAGTTAATGTTCAGTGTTTATATAATTACAACTGAACACATAGTTACAGGCGAAGCTCTTTAGTATACGAGTAAATTCTCTTTCAGGTAGAGTTTTACGTATATCCAAGAGTTACTATTTAATTGATAATCTTCAATTGCTTAATGTTCAATGCACCTTACAGTAAACCATGTGGAAATCTCCAAGAGAAGTTGAAGCCTTCTCTCGCTGTGTTTAAATGTACAAGGTGTTCTATGGGTCCATTTCGTAATTTGACACAACCCTCCGAAGGCTGCCTCTCATCCTGCTCTAGTTTGAACTGATTGCTGTTTAGATCTTTCATAAAATATTTATATTTCTGGTCACTATCAGTCCTGGGAATTCTATTTATTTCTGTCTTGGATTGGATCTTCTCTTTCTTATTTTTTTTTTTCTTTTTTCTTTTTTCTCCCTCTTAATTGGTGTCAACCATAATTTTCATGAGCATATTTATACAATAAGTTTTTGGAAATAGGACCAAAACTTCAGGTTTTATTGTGTAATTTTTCTTGTCTGAAAATGCTTTAGCCTAGGGGTTAGCCTACTCTTTTTTATCTTTAACTTTCAAAATGACTGTTTAGCAGCCTTATACCATTCTGATTCCTGGTCCTTTATATATAAAAAGTCTTTTTCTTCCCATGTCTAAAGCTTCTGGAATTGTCCTCTTATTTTTGACATGGGCACCTTTTCATCTACTGTAACAAGGTCTCATCGGACCTATTCAACCCAAAGTTAAACCATATAATATATAATTTCTTCCCTCTATTTTCTCTTTTCTCTCTTTATGGAATGCCAATTAGCCTAAATCTTCTAGAATGACTTAAAGTCTTTTTCAGACACACAAAAACTGAAAGAATTTATCACCACTGGACCTTTATTATGAGGAATGTTAAAGGATCTTCTCAAGGTTGAAGGAAAATATCAAACAGAAGTACAAATTTATACACTGGATTAAATAGCATCAGCAATTAGAGTTGCATGGGGAGATACTGAAAACTTTTTCTACTTACTTAAATATATTTATAATGTAATTTACTATTTAAGTAAAAATAATGATAGAGAGTAACACAAAAACTAGGCTCTTGTGCAAGTATGAAAACTAAAAGATTTATAACACAAAGTAAAATATGTGACCATGCACAAACCTGAAGGGAGAGAAAGAGAAATGTATTATTATAACTTTCTTGTACTATACATGAATTAATAAAAATAGCACTTAAAATAAGATTATGATCAGTTAAAAATGTTTATTATGAATTCTAACACAAAAAACAGGTGAAAGGATAATAAATAATAAACTAACAATGATAAAATAAATTATAATAAAAATTCATGTGAAAAAGACAAAGAGAAAAAGGGGAAAAAGAACAGATAGGACAAATAAAAAACAAAAGTAAAAATTAGAGATCAACAGTAACATTATATATAAATGTTCTGAACTTCTCAACTGCCAGTCAGAGATTGTGAGATCAGATTTTTAAAAAGACCACCTATATGCTTCCTACAACAAATTCATTAGAATAAAAGATAAAAATACGTTAAAAGTAAAAGAATGAAAAAAGGTATACCTTGCTAACATTAATCAAAATAAAACTAGAGTGGCTTTATTAATATCCAGCAAAATGCATATGAGAGCAAAGAATATTACTATAGATATTGAAGATAACTTTATAATGAAAAAGGGATCATATCATCAAAAGATGTAAAAATTCTAAATTTTTATGTACCTAAGAACAGAGCTTCAAAATTCGTGAAGCAAAAACTGGTAAAATTACAAAAAGAAATATAATCTGTACACAGTCAAAATTTCAATACTTTCCTGTTGTAAATGGGCAAAAAATTAGCAAGTATATAGAAGACTTGAGTAACAATCAGTGTACTCAGCAAGATGACATTTAAAGGACACTCTGCTAAATAAAAGAATAAGCATTCTTTTCAAATGCCTATGAAACATTTACTAAATTATAAAATATTCTGGGTCATAAAACAAGTTTAAATGAATTGTGAAAGAATTCAAGCCATACAGAATATGTTTTCAGACTACTATGAAGTGAAATGAAGTTTAAGACATAGAGGGCCAGTGAGATGGCTCAGCGGCGTAAGCACCTGCCTGGCAAGAGTGAGGGCCCGAGTTCCACTCCCGGTACCCACATACGAAAAAAGGGCCGGTGATATCGCTCAGCGGCATGGGCGCCTGTTGGCGCACGAGGTCCTGAGGTCGACCCCCGGTACCCACACACACACAAAAAATGAAATAGAATGTTGTCTTGAAAATCTTTTGAAATATTTGTAACTGAATGATATACTTTTAAATAGCCTATGTTTCAGAAAAAAATCAAAAATGAAATTAGAAAGTATTTTGAATTGGATTAAAATGAAAATTCACAAGAATTTGTGGGATGCCACTAAAGCTATGCCAAGGTGAAAATTTGTAGCTCTGAATGCCTACATGGGAGAGGAGAAAAATCTCAGAGCATTAATCTCATCCCTTTACCTTAAGAGACCAGAAAGAGAATGGAAAACAAAATGCAGATTAAAATAAAGGTTAGAATAAACATAAAAGTGAAAAGCAATTAAATAGGAAAGCAATAAAGAAATAAACAAGAAGCTGTCCTGTTTAACTTTACGATCAATAAAAGTATTTAATTTCTGGCCAAAATCATCAGGAAAAATATTATAACTATAAATATCAGGAACAAGGAAAGTAATTTCAGGGGAGTTTTTACTTACACCAAAACCTGACAAAGAAATTACATGGGAAGAATAGTATAGATCAATAGAAATACTGGAATTTTGGGATCATAGGTATATTGCTAAAATAATTTTAGCAAATAAAATAAATCTCTCCACATATATTTTAATTTCTATTTGTCTTTTAGCTCTTCCATCTTTTTCTCTTAGCATGAATTTCTCTTTCTAGAAAAAGTTTTCAAAGTTCCTTTGTATCTGTTTCTTCTCTACGTTGGTCTCTGTCTTTTATTTTAAAAGTTTCTTCAAATTTTAGTGGCCCTAACTATATAGCAGATACAGACAGTTTGAGAAATGATGAGTTTGGTTTTAGACTCTTTGCTCTGGGATCCTGCTTCTTTTTGGAGAGTAGGTGCTGACTAATATGCAGAAGGCAACATTTCAATCTTACATCTGTAACATGTAGGAATAGCTGTTATTGTTCTAGAAAAATACAGGAAAAAACATCGATGTTATTGTTCACAGCAAGGTAATACTTTCCAGGAATATTTTGCAAATGAGGCCATGGGATGAAGAAAGGTATAGCTTTTTAATTTTTCAAAGTAATTTCATAGAGCGTAACAAAAATTTGTTACTACAACACATTGAAAGTACATGAAATCATATATTAATACCTATCATTTTAATGCTTTCAAAACAACCATCTTAGGGATACAACTCTTAATCTAATGGTCTGATGGTTAGAAAAATTTCTGGAGCTTGTTGTATTTTCATTTGAACCTAAAAGTTCCTCTTATGCATATTTTCAATGTCCTAAGAATGAATTGTTTCGAAGAAACAGGCAAAAGGAAAATTAGATTAACATGCAACATCGCCGAGCTGAGGATATAATTGTGACGTCAACACAGGCAGCCTTCATAAACAGTAGGACTTGAACATTAGCTCTAAAAACAACTTGAAAGGGGGAAATTCCAAATGCTCTTTGAATGCTGACAGTTTCATTAGAATAAAGGTATTTACTCCAAAAGTGACTACTTTGAAAGACAGCTGTCATTGGGATGTAAACTTTAGGTGTATTAACATGGTGGGAGTAATTAGGAGGCCCAATTTATTTCTTTACAGACATCCTTCAGATAAACATACCAGGTGAGGTCAAGAAAGCTGGCCCATTACCCACCTGCAAATGCCTATTAATGCTGGGTTGCCTCTTGAGAATGTGGGGCTGGTGACAGCGGAAGGCAAGAAGGCTACTGCTTTGATAAATACCCTAAGGGTCTGCAAAATGGCAGTGCTGGGAGGCATGTGCCAAATCATGTTTGGCTTTGGCCCCATAACTTGTGAGTCTGTCAAAGACTCATCACATCAATTGGTGGAAAATGGATTAGTGTCATTCTTCAAGGCACGGCACATCATTCCCCATTGATTGGCATGCCAAATCCTTCACAAAGTAATGAGTCAGGGACGGTTCAAATCATCATCCAACTGTCAGGTTGATTGCATAGCCCTCTATCAGTGGGATTAAACTGGTGTGGCATCCAAAATGTAATGAAATGCATTACTTCACTTGAAAAGTTGACAGGAAGACAGGAATGCTGGACCCAGGAGGCCTAGACATACAAGAAAAAAAATAGAAGCGGGGGGAGTGAATTGATGGATGATATGAATATATTTTTTCTGCCTCACAGGAGATGCTATCACTAAAGGGAATTACATTCCTCTTCAAGGAGAATTAAAACTGAAAGTGACACTGTAGAAATCATCTGACCTATTCTTTAACAAAAAAAAAAGAAAGAAAGAAACTGAGGTAAAGGAAGGGAAGTAAGTTACTAATGCTAGTTAATGTGAGGAGAATATGAGTACAATACAAATCATGTTTTTGCAGGGGAAAGAAACCTAACTTTCAATATTGGTTTTGCATTTATTAATTATGTCATCATGGGCAAGTCCCTCAGCTTCTCTCTCCTCTTGTGCCAAATGATAATAGTTATACTACTTATACCACATATATCAATATTCACATGTACATGTAGATCATGTATATGTAATATCCTATTAGATCATAGATTACATATATGATCGGATTAAGAGAGCAAGCTTATATATAAAATAACTATAACTTAGTTGCTTTGTTCCTTAACAAAAACCAAGAAAATTAGAGTAGTATCTTAGAGTTTGCCAAGAAAACTATGCTGTTGTGTTGCTTAGTTTGCATGTAACACACACACAAATATGCCAAGATGCCTGTTGGAGAGAATCAACGATAATTTCTTATTTTTCTTATGCCTTGGTGACCCTCAGAATTTTGTCTCAGAAAACGGCCATTCTTTGCACATTCAGAACTCACATATGTTATTACATTAGTTAACGTAGTTTAGAAAAGTCACAAATCCTGACAAGGTCATATATCTGGTAGGAGGTTAGAATTTTGTTGGTATGGCTCCAAAGCCATGAGCCTGAAAGTCCTTGTGGTGATGATGTTCCACCCATCAACAGCATGGAACATTTTTTCCAGTGTTTTCTCAGCAGCCCCACTGGGATCCTGTTCCATCACCTATACACAGCTAGCTTGTCTTCTATGGTCCAATAGGTTATGTTGCAAGAAGCTGGCCTTGCATGTAAGTAGTTACTTTGTTATATTAGAATGAAACTTTCCTTTAAGTTGCTCCAAAACATTTATTAAAGTACATTAAGCTGACTAAAAGTATATTATTTTGGATTTTAGAAAATCTTTTGGTTTATTGTACAGGAGTGTGATAGCTCTACTAGTTAAAAATTATTTAACAACCTAGAAAACCAAGTTTTTGCACTGTTATTGTTATGTTGGAACTAGAAATAAGAGGCATCATTTTATAAATAAAAAGTATTCCTGTAGCTGGGCTTCAAGACCAGGGCTGAAAATGTGAATTTAAGTGAAATATTTAAGCATATGTTTCACTGTTAGAAGTTCCACCACATTCTCTACCAGGTACTTTAGACGTGGACGTTATGCATAGTTCTGGTAATCATATCTTTAGAGTTCTATTTACAATTCAGAGTTCTTCCAAGGAAGACAAAGTGACCTATCAAAGAAGTTCAGAAAATCTTATACACTGTGTCCTCTTTAGCCCCAATTCTTACGAACATGTAAAGAACTTAAGAAGTCCTGTGGTAAAGAAACCAACTTTATTCTCTGCAGCATTTCAATTGCTTCTTTGAGAAAGGAAGTTCTTTCTTCTGTAATGTCCACCATGGTGCCTGCAACAGGACTTGGCACGTAAGAAGAGTTCAAGAAACACATCTTGTAAGAATCTTGTGGAATGTAGTTCGCAGTATATTAATATCTTGGGGTTGTTCTACAGAAAAAGCTGACCTGAAAGATACATATTGCATCATGGTAGGCACTAGGGAAAGAATGTAAAACAAGTGTGACATAGGTATTGGCCACTAAAGAGTTTGGAGTTTACGGGATAAGGCAGAAATGTGCATAAATAACAAAAAGGGAGGCAGTATCATAAATTTTGAGAGTACTAGCTTTGGTCTCAGACAGAAGTGGGCTCCAGTTTTTTTTTTTTTGGGGGGGGCTCCAGTTTTGACACTGTCTCTGACTAACTGGATGATCTTAGCCAAGTTATTTAATGTAAAACTTTAAACATCTAACCTGAAAATGAAGTTAAAATTACCACCTATGTTACATGAAAATTATTTGATTCAATGTATAGAAAGGAAAAGGAACATGTCTTGTCTCTCTTTTCCTAACACCAAACAATGGAGAAACATAGTAACCCCTCAAATGTTTGTTACGTGAATTACTGATGTCTTAATTATGTATTTATAATTTTTACTTAGCATAATATCTTTCATAAAGTAACTGCCTAAGAAAGTATTGTCAAATAAACAAATGAATCAGAGAAGCATTTTCTTTTCTTTTTTTTTTTTATGGGTACCGGGGGTCGACCTCAGGACCTCGCGCGCCAGCAGGCGCCCGTGCCGCTGAGCGATATCACCGGCCCTTTTTTCGTATGTGGGTTCCGGGAGTCAAACTCGGGCCTTCACGCTTGCCAGGCAAGCGCTTATGCTGCTGAGCCATCTCACCGGCCCAAGAGAAGCATTTTCTAAGCTCAGCATATGTAACACTCTCATCTTTTAATACATAATTTTTCTGTGCTTGCATATCTTGCTTTACATTTGTAGTCATACAAAATTTTGGGGGATCGGGCTGTGAAAGGGTGAAGTTGCTGACCACAGGTCTCTCTGGCTGTGCTGGAAAAGCTCATATTCACAGCCTCTGAAGGCAAGATAAGGCTGCAGCTGAGGACATTTGGATCTCACTTCTATTCCAGGGCAATAACTGTCAACCTAAGAGATAAGAGTTCTCCCAACTAGCAAGATTTATGGCCTGGAATGTCTTTGCTCTAACTTCTCAAGGCCTATTTCAGATGTGCCCTCTACTTCCTGCACCCCCCTGAATTGTTAAGGACCCAATAAATACGAACAGTCTAGAGAAGTCTTTGTCTTAGCTCCTAGAGAGTTCTGACCTTCCTGGACTCCCCAAAAATCCATATTGCATTTTGTCTTATTTAATCATTTTCTACAGGCTCATCTATAAGATTGGGAGCTTGGCCAGCTCCCAGCACAAATTAATATTTATAAAAATATACATTTTTCTGTAACCCCTTATGTTGGCTTTGCAATATGTCTACTTGGCCAGGCTGAACCGTGATTCTCTTCCCTGTACATTTTGAGTTAGAGTGGGCCAAAGGGGGAAATATTTGGGTATTTGTAATATGAAAGTAAAAGAGCACTCCCTTTGTTATTCATTTAATTTCTGGCTCTACTCTTTTTTTTGTGCCAGAAATCAAACTCAGGACCTTGCACTTGCCAGGCAGGGGCTGTGCCACTGAGCTAGATCCCCAGCCCCTCTGGTTCCACTCTTGATGTTGGAGAGCAGACAAACTTGTAGCTGCTCCATTTTCCTCTGGATTCTCCTTCAATTACTCCTGTTTCTGAGTAGGTGTGTGTTTAGAGCCATGAGGAAGAACACCAATATGACCTCCTCATCAAGTTTAAATCCAGGAAACCTTGATATGAATTTCAGTCCATCCCTGTGGGTTCAACATCAACTTGTATACAATTCTTTTTTAAATATGCCACATTTCCCCTTTAATAAACAGAACATAAGGAAACTTCTTTTTTTTTTTTTTTTTGTGGGTACCGGGGGTCGACCTTAGGACCTCGTGTGCCAGCAGGCACCTGTGCCCCTGAGCGATATCACCGGCCCTTTTTTCATATGTGGGTTCCGGGAGTCGAACTCGGGCCCTCGCGCTTGCCAGGCAGGCGCTTACGCCGCTGAGCCATCTCACCAGCCCAATTCTTATGAATATGATTGGATCCTTAGGGCTCTTCTTCCCAATATGACTTCTCAACTAGAAGGACAACAAGGCAGTGTGAAGCTCAGCCAGGGATATGACATCTGTCCTAGCTTTCAACAAACAGCCCTTGGGACAAAAGTGAATCAGTCATTCTGTGAGTGTCAGGTTTGGCTTTATTCAGTGGATGATGACAATACTTCCCCTGGTTATTTTATGTAACTATTGTAGAGACAAAAGCCAATACTCCTTGAAAAAATACCCAAATCTCTAGTATTTACAAACATGAAGCCATATCTGGGGCATTGCTATTATTATTTTCAGTCTAATCTATCATTTAGCAAGGATTTATTTTACGCCACTTACATGCAGGTAGCACATACTTCATTTTCTCTTTTCCTGCCTACAGAAGAGGTTTTATTGTTCCTCTTATGAGAAAATAAGTTAGAACTTAGATAGCTACACCAGTTTATAATCTGCCCCATCTAACAATACTGCCTGAGTACCTAAGCATATCTTTAAAACATGTAGAACGTATTGAGAAATTGGGCAAAATTTTTTATCTACATTGCTGTGCTTTAGGAAGCTGTTTGTAAAACATTTTATTAAATTTAAAATGATGTTATACAAGGAAAATTACTACATTATCACATGAGAGTCAATTCAACTCTAGGCAGAGGAAATTGCCAAGTTTCTTGGTTGACATCAAAGATGTTTCAGACTTAGGAGAGGTTGCCATGACTGACAGAGCACTTTACAGAGCTCTCCCTGAGGCACCAACTGTCTATCAATTGAAAACTTTCAGTTGATAGTTAAGAACATCTATTTAATTTCAAGCAATATTATTTTAATTAGAGGAATTTGAAAATGAACATTTAAGTATGGTAAATAGTATATGTGTGTTAAAGCAATTAATATGTCTTTAAAAGTTGATAATGAGATTAAGATTTTATGCTCAGGGTTTGAAAATTAACATGCCATTTGACCACTGGTCAAATTCAAAAAATATTTAGAATCAGTATGTGAAGAAGGCTTACACTTTGATTAGTATAATGAAGAAGAAACTGTGTACATAAATATTTATTCTTCTGTTTGAATGGCTATATATAATGTGTGTATATATTCAGATAATGTGTTTTGTGTCATATGTTTATGTGCTTGCCTGGAAAAGCTGTGGCAAATGTGGATTTCAATGTCAATGGTAAGATAGAGTTGAAGGAATTTGATACATGTATTTAAGCTGCTTTTCATTTCAAATCTTGCAAATCAGAGTTAAGCATAAAGGTAGATGAAACTTTCCAGGTAGTCATTTAAAGGGAATGAACAAAGTTACTATCTAATTGCAAGTGGGTAAGCATGATAAAAGATCTATTGCATGTCAGAACTTAAAGTTTTAGATTTTAGAAAATATAAGTTATCTAAAATGTCAGTAAGCTTCGAAAATGGTGAATCTGAAGATAGGACAATAATCTTCAATGTTGATAGGAAGGAAAGGACGTCAAAGGGAATAAGCTGAAACCATTAATTTTTTAAGGTATTTGAATGGGTACATTTTATTTCCATAATAAAATGAAATGGCAATTCTGGAATAACTAGTATATAAAATACTGAAAAGTAATTGTAGTCACCAGAACAATGAATCTGTAGTCTATAAATATAAGTAAATGACTTGGATTGGAAGCCTACATAGGAAGAGAAACCAAAATAAGATTGTATGCAAAAAAAAAAAAAAAGAAAGAAAAAGGAAAGAAGAAAAAACCATTAAGTTCATTCAAAAATTCACGACATATTATATACAGTACATGCAGTTGTCTACGTAATTCCTTAATTAGAGTTCACAACTTAATGGAAAAAGGTAGAAGAAAGCATTTAAATACACAGGAAATTAGATCCATTTTATTTATTTATTTTTTTATTTTTATTTTTTGTGGGTACTGGGGGGTCGACCTCAGGACCTCGCGAGCCAGCAGGCGCCCATGCCACTGAGCGATATCACCGGCCCCTTTTTCGTATGTGGGTTCCGGGAGTCGAACTCGGGCCCTCGCGCTTGCCGGACAGGTGCTTACACCGCTGAGCCTTCTCACTGGCCCTAGATCCATTTTAGAAAAAGAAATCTAGAATAAGATGAAAAAGTTGATTCCAAAATACGAATAAGATCTTTTGTAAAATTTCTAATAAATAAGCAAATTTTAGTAGCAGTTGTTGGGCTTTAGGCAAGTGTGTACATGTTCTAAATTACCCAACACTGGCCATTGTGGTTACAGAAACACAGGATGGACCCGAGTTAAATTATGGCAGTGTAAACAATGAAGTAATTAGCAAGGAGCTAATTACTACAGACAAATGAATGGAAAGCTCACACCCTGATTTCTGATTGAATTCTTAGAATCATGAAACACGTTCAGGAATATGCTGCTTGCATTGCAAAAATTTAAAGTTTCCTTATTTTCTCTCTTGTATAATGAAATACCCTTTCCTCTGTATGATGGAATTTCTTTTGATTATGTATAAGCATTGTCTCTTACCAACCCCAAATGGGGTACGTTTTGGGGCCCAAAAGCATAGAGCCAGGCCTGAGTCAGGTTCCTTCTGGAAACAAGCTTTCTGCTTGAGTTTCTGAATTCTAATTCAAGGTAAGATTAGTTGTGGAAAAGCAACATAGCCAATAGTGCTAGTCTGAGGCCTGGTGAGAAAATAAAATATCAATTCCTGTCTCATCTCCTCTGCTTATGCCTCTTTATTTTCTGCCTCTTTCCAAACTCCTACAGCTTTGCCCTCCAAATTTTGTCAGCAATGTTCTCATATTAGAAAAAATATACTGCAGTGTGCTTTGAAATAACCATAGCCAAACTCTCAAGTAGAATTTAATTTTTTGTAATTATACAATAAAATCATCCTGGTGAAAATACGGTATGCATCACCAGCAAAACCTGAGGTTTAACAGGGAGAACGAAGCGTCCACATCCTCCATGGAATCTTCACATTTGAGCTATGTTACAGAACTACTGATTCCTCAGTGACACCTCTGCTCTCCCAGGCACAGTCTACAACAGAACTGTGGAAGGTCCTTGCTGCCCTGGTGCAAGAGCAAGGTGCAACGAATATGCTGGCGTGCCAGGCTTGAATGTGCCCAGCATAGTCTTACACTGAATCACACAGTGCTGGCAGCATGCAGCAGAGAAATGCATAGAACTTCCTATCGAACTCAATCCCTCTACACTAGACTCTCCCCGAGTCTTCAGAGGCCTCCTTCATCTCCCTCTTTAGCCTGCCCTTTAGCCTGCCCTTCTATCACTAGAAGGAAAACTGCGATTTTCCTTCTAGTGATAGAAGTATATCAGAATAACTGTTTTCAATTTAACTGGTATGGGTAATAATGGCTTAATAAACCACATATTGATAATAACTTCAAGATCAATACAAGAAAAAAGGAAGTAATATATTAGCTGTGTTTTATGATAACTTATTTTAGAATGGAGGCAGGTGCAAACCATACCGTATAGTCAGATACTTATTTCACTTGTGCTTAAAGCTAGGCCAAGTTTCACGCACACAAATAATCAAAGTATACTGTTCAAAGTCACTTTGTATGCTTACAGCTCTCAAAAAAATCCCCCTTTCTTTTGCCTGATGGATAAGAAATAGCCTGCTACATTTTTCTTAACTAAGGGTCCCACACATTGGCAATTTTGTCAACCTAGATGTAAACACCACTGCCACGTCCGAATCATAATAAATTTTGTTTACTGTAGTTAGATATTGGGTTTGCTTACATTTTACTTAAAACAGCTGAAGATTTATCCTTCTGTCAGAGCTGCTGGAAAATTGAGAGTCTCATGCAAGTTTTAAGCTTTCTGCTTAATCTTCTGGAAACTTTTCCAATTTTCCTTTAATAACACCAGGAGGCCAGTGGTGTGCCACTTATGGATGGAGGGGGAGGAGTTCTACATCCCTAGTCTCCCTCCTTACTCAGCTGACAGGCTCTGCAGAAATGAAATGCAGTAATGTACATTAGCACTAACTTATAAACCAGGCTGTCACCATCAGGTAAAATTGATCACAAATTACTGATTACTGAATCAAGAAAGTCATCAGTTATATTGTACTTGATTACTTTCTCATAAGAAGAATATATTACTGAATATGGTGAGATTACTCATGCATAAGAATGTAAAAGTGACACCCCAGCAGCCTACACTTGAGAGGGAAGGAGAATTGTGCTGAGGAAGTAGAATTTAAGTTCTACATAAAAATTGTTTTAAACTGGTTGTTATATTATCGCCAAGGCTGGAATGGGGACTTGCTTAATTCTCAACTGTTTTCTGGGCTGAAAGCAGGTTAATCACATATTCTTCTTTCTACAAATACCTCGGTCTCTTTCATCAGCTACCCTTCCTGGTAGAAAAAGCTCTGCTACTCATAATTATAAAATTTGGCCAATATAATTAAGGCAAGTCTTACTTAGGCAAGTTAAGAAATAAAGCATGATTTTCTTTATACTTCATTTTTTCCTTCAGATCCTGTTTGGGTTTTTCTTTGACTAGTCTCTCCTATGTCTTATTGTAAAACCCACTGGAAACTGTCTCATTCCAAAGAGCCCTTCCTCCAGTAGAAGACCATATTGCTGGGCTGGGAGTCATTAGACAGATCTTAAGCAAAAAAGCAAGGGAGATATTAGCATTCGAACATGTCTAATCAGGAATATGGAGCTTAAGCATTCTTTTAGGATAAAGAGCGCATTTGTCTTTATATAGATAGCTTTATCATTTCCAGATGATGGCAGCTGATCAAAATTTCCATTCTGGGAAAAAAGGTGAGCATATAGAAAATAAAGCAAGGTTAGTGTTTCATGTATTTATATCAATGTACTATTCAAACCATGATTTTCTAAATTGGGAGTTGTAGACAGTCTCCGGGATAAGCATCTGTGTAGACAAAACAAGATATCAAAGGAAAAATGGGAACATCTTCCTGGATTGCTGATTTTAAACTGATTTGGTATACTTGTACTCTAAAATTGTTTGGGTCAATCTCATATTTTTTCAAGTTCAGAAGGCAATATGCTTTCATGTTCAGGGAGTGACTTCAAGTATTTCCTTTTGTGCATCGTGCCACTCAGTCGCATCTTCTTCACCAGACTATCAGCCCAGGTGCTTTTATGTGAACACAATGTCCTCTGCTGAGATAGGACATTGTACTAAGAGCGCTCACACTGCTCCTGGTCATAGTCCTGCAACTGATATTTAGTTCTTTGGCTTTACCTGAAGTCACCAACATCTGGAAACTCCATGGAAGGGAGAGTGTTGAGAAGCCTATCTTCACTGGTGTGAGCTTTGATGTTTCCATAATTATTAACCAAAACCTTAACAGTTTATGTTCAGATTCTGTCAGCTTCTACCAGAAAATGTAACTTTATCCTCAACATCCCTAACTGATGGTCAGATTTCCTTTATTGAATAGGTAGACTCAAATCACAAAAGTTCCTGACCAAATAAACTTATAGATTACAGATACCTGGTCAAACCTTATCCTCAACTTTGTACTGTTTTGAATATGTATACCACTGCAAGCAAATTCAAGTTATCATTCAGCTCCTGAATGTGGTTATATTTGACTAATCGGTTTTTCTTGTACACCCCAGGTCTAACATTATATTCTTACAAATAATCATGGCACACTCAATCCTCAATTAAGAACCACACCGAGCACAACTCAAAGTTTTGTAACTTTAAAATTTGTGAGATTTTAAGAACACATCTTACCCCCAAAAGGAAAGAATTTTACTTCAGATCATTTGTCTTATGATATATATAATTTATATATACATATATATACAAAAGAAATTAATAATAACTGCTAACATTGATGCTTATCTAATTCTTTGAAAGAAGAGTTTGAAAGGAGAGTCATGGTAGTTTGGAATATTGGGTCGTCTCCTAATTCATTATAAATATGTTTTGGATATGCTTATGAAAAAAAAAAAACTTTAGTCCCAACCATTTAATCGTCAAACCTGGTTGTTTATAACAATAGGATATTTAATGTTATAGGACGGAAAACAAATGTCATGCAATGCATTTTTTTCTTTGCCTGAGCTCTAGTTTTCAGTAAGATCTGACAAATATTGGCATTATATGTCACTACGAAGTAAAAGATCATGCTCTGACCTTCAAGAATCCCCACAATATGTACATTATGTTGATGTGCCCTTTGTTTTTTCTATCTTGGTTTGCTTTGGCAGCCTCTGCAATTTCAGGATGAGCGAGATTGTTTTACCAAGTTTCCAATGGCATCATTTTAGCCAAAGAATTAAATAAAGGTGAAGACTACTTCTTCCAATATTTATTGATTTCCCTCGCACAGAGCTGGGAGTCAGGACGTTAAGAAAGGAGTAGGGTACAAGTGGCCCAGATGTTCTTTTAGGATCATTTGGAGACCAAAGTGACTTCACCAAAGCAAGTGTAAATTTTCAAAACACAGTCTGATCTTAAATGAAAATCTTTTGAAAAAGGATGTACCTGAGAAGGTCAAAATTATTGCTTCTTCTTTTGAAATGGCATCCACTCAGATGTCAAAATGTGTGCCATCCTAAGGCTCCAGTTATGTTCCTCTAATGCACACTTTCTTCCTCTTCCATCGCTATGTTTACCTTATCTTTATTTAAACTCCTAAATCCATACTGTATGTTTTGCCATTTTATTATGTGTTCCTTGTTTTCCTCACTGGTATTGCCTCCTCAGATGGGAAGCAAGTTAAAATGAATGACCATATCTCCTCCTTCTTGGTACACGACATGACACAAGGTATAGCCTTTAAAATAATTTCAATGGGCTTCTTACTTAATTATAAACTAGATTTAAAATCAGATAGATAACAGATAAAATATTAGTATTGCTAGGCTCCTCCTTTCTTTGATGATGTCAGAAAAAATTCTCTCTAATATTAATCATGTGTTTTGAATTTTCAAACAAATTTTATATTTGCTATCATTATTTATTTATCATCTTCACCTTCAAAAATAACAGGGCTCATGTTATGTGTGACAGTGCATTTGTTCATACCAAGAGTGAATGACAGTCCGGAACGCAAAGTTCATATTTTTGAATCAATGTCATTGATTTTAAATAACCCTGGACTAATTTACTGAACGTTTAGAAGAAATGAAATTTCAGATTCTGTCAGCAAATGACGTCATTAAGACAGTGTCACTAAAATGCAACTGAAAGCAAGAGGTCGTGTGGAGTTTGGTAGACCACAGAAAATGTTCCTTCTGCATTTATAAAGTATCAAAGCAAAATTTACATACAAATAAAAGTAGAATTACTGAAAGAAAATTCAGTAGGTGGAAGTAAGATAATTAATCTCAGTCTTGCACATATTCACCCAGGGAAATGAAAGAGTTGATGTTAAACATCTGTTCCATGTTAATTCTTATGATTGGCTTTTCTCACATTGATAATAAATTTGTTATCATAATTCAACCCTATGGCCTGTGTTTACCCCATTTGCGTTTTGCCCAATATGATACTTTAGGCACTCCTCAGTTTCTGACACTTGGCCTTTTGATTTTTCAGCTTTATAACTGTGCAAAAACAATATGCATTAAATAAAATCTGTACTTCAAATTTTGCATTTAGATCTTTTCTGAACCAGTGATATGCAGTAAGAGATTCTCTCATGACGGTAGGCAGCGGCAGCCAGCCGCAACTCTCAGTCAGCTGCATTAGCAGGAAAGTAAAGAACACACCCTATGCACAGTACCTTTTGCTAAACTGTGATGTTCAGTGAGCTTAATGTTTTCAACTTACAATGGCTTTATCAGGTTAGGTACCATAAGTCAAGGAGAATCTATATTTGAATAGGTATTTAAATTGCGGCAACATTTATTATCAGTTCCTGGTATTCTTTACCTGGCTTATAATTTAATTGCTTGACTCATCTATTTATTAATATTTAAAGAACTCACTAGTGATTATATTAGTTTAAGAAGTCAAAATATGTTTCCTGAAGACATGTAGTAATTTCAGTCTAGTACTACTTAGAAAAAATTCTCCATTATTTATTAAACTTTGAGAATGTGTTGGTCAGCTAATATTTATTAAGCAAATATCGAGTGGTCTAGAACACTGCATGAGGCATGATAGCAATACAGAAGCGTAAGGAAAGGTCTCTGCCCTCAGATGTTCAACAATCTTACTAGGAAGTACAATGCGTAAAGATGAACATTTAGTCGACAATCCAAAGTCGTATGTAATAAATAACAGATTCTTGTTTTATTTAATGATATGCTCGTAAATGTTTAACAACTGACTCTCAGGGGTGAAAATGATCATATTTGTATCATTTGCCATCTCCTGTGGTGTCAGTCCTATCTGACCGACCAATTCTAACAGATCAACACGAGAACACAGGGTTGGGAGGTGATGCCCACAGTAAGCTCTGCAAGTGAGTCCCACAGATTCCAGCACGACGGCTGTAGATGTTCAGATGACGCAAAGATCTCCAGGAACAAAGTGGCCAAGCATGTTCTATGGAGAGATACTTTCGCATCTCTGAAGGGCAACAGGATGAGTAGGGAAGTGTTGATGTGAACGCGTGCCTCACAAGAGAGATGATACGAGCGATAGTCCAGGGATCCAGCCACCGACATAGGGTTAGAGAATACAAATACATCTAACTGGAGTAGAGAATGGTTTTACAGGGTAGGGAAGAACTCTTCATTGCTTTGGATTTTATCCTATTTACCTTTCTTAAGACACAAATAATGTCTGTGTCTATGAAGAAAAAGAAAAGGATAATAACAAATATTAAAATTATTTTTCTTCATAAATCCATGTGATGTTCCAAATGATGTTACTAAAACTGTTTTTAAAGTGGAAATTACCTCAAATGTTTTAACATAGTGCTTCCCATATCATAGGAAATTCCTGAAACACAAAATTACTCCTGGAACAGAAAGTTTAAATCTCTCTTTGGTGAAACTAGATTAAAGTATTGCTATAGTTTCATTCAGTACCATATTGGAACATTGAAAATTTTTTTTTTCTTTATTTCCCACCAAATGAACTCATGGTTTGGTCTAGGAAACTTTGACTTTGATCTTTCTTCACAACAGAATCTACTGTTGCTGCATTATTGTAAAATATTTCCATTCTTTTCAGAATTCCTGAAGATAATGCTTTATTTTGATAATTCACGTGGCTGGATATCAAACAGCTACCAAGACATCTACCAACACCTGCTGTTTCATTTTGTTCAGTTTGTCCCACCTGGCCTGTTTTCAACGGGACCCAAATCAAGGCTGAACAAAATCACAGGACTTCCAAAAGCAATTCTGCATTATTTTTGGAAACATTAAGTATTCTTTCTCCATTGTTAAAGTCATAAACTAGGTTGTCTATTGTCTTGAAGACAACATGAAACTATTCAGCTTAAACTTTTCAACCCTGTTCCTTCGACCAAGTATTAAAAGTTCTAAAATGCATGCTTAGTGTTCATCTGCACTAGCTTTTGTTTGACTTAGAAATGTTAAATGTGAAAATAAATAGTAATTTTTTAGTACTTGTGGTCATTAAAATACATTTTAATCATTAAGTTAATCTATATAGATAGACCCGGGAGGTAGCTTATCTTTGGCATTTCAAATTTCTTCTTAGGGGTGATCGAATCTATTTTTTTTTTTTTCATGTAACAAATCTGATGACATCCTTCCTTTGTACCTCACATTCTAATTTGTTGCTACTTCGGTCTATACCTATGACAGAAAAGAAGCAGCATAGTAAATACGGCACAAACAGAGTAGCATAGAATTCCACTGTACCTTTGACTCATCTTTCAACTTTTCCTGGGTTAATGCCGATTCTTTGAGGCTTTGGTACACATATTTAGTCCCAGTATCTCCCCCATGTTTAATAAGTACCTGTCATTTTGCCATCTAAGTGAAAATAAGATGTAGAAAGTGGTAGAAAATAAGATATCTTATTTTAAAATGTAGAAAAACTGAAGAAAGGTAAATTATCTTCTCTGATCCATGTAGCGAATTATGGCAAAACAAAGATAAAAACAGGAAGATTTGACTCAAAATGTTACGGATTGTGCCTGAATGTCCCCCCAAAGCCTCATGCAGTCATGGTGGGGGGTGCTTTTTGAGTGCAGCTGAATCTAGAGTTTGTGACTGACTCATTGTCTAGTGCTGGGATTATGGTTGTCAACGCTGCACCCACCCTAGGGCAGGTAGCCTGCATACAATATAAAAGACAGAAAGAATCTTCTCTCACGCTCCTCCTTTTTTGCTCTTGTTGCTTTTGCTGTCTTCTGCCACCTGAACTGTTGCCCCTGTGCCACGCCACCCTGCCTTGGAGCCAGCTGAGTATGGACTGAAACCTCCACAAACTGTGAGCTAAATAAACCTTTCCTTCCTTAATTTTGGGCATCAGGTATTTTGTCTCAGCAATGAGAGAAAAGTAACTAAAACACTCAACAAACCACAATCTTCCAGGAAGGTCCCTAGATACCAGCAGCATGACGCAGTGTGTGTCTGTTAAAGCAGAGTACAGATGTGTTTTCTGTTTCAGATGAAAGTGCAGCTAGTAGATAGGAAATAATTATGCATAAATTAATTATTTTATTTACATTCTTTTTAACAAAATCATTGTGAAAAGAAGTAAATATATAGTTTGAAAAGAATAGCAATATAGTTAGTTATCTTATTTTTTTCTTTGTAAATGCTAACTAGAGAAAAATCAGTTCCACAGTGTCTATCCAGTCAAAATTGAAAATTGAGGCAATTCTCTACCATTGATATTCCTAAAAAAAGCCTCACTGTCTCACAAGGATTTAAGAAGTAGTATTTTCTATGAATGTTTAAGAGAATTCATGAAATTTTTTCCTTCCACTTTTTTGTACCAATTGTTTAGTGGCACCAGTCATTCTATATGGGTTCTGATTTGCAAAGGATTAAAGGTGACAAGCCCAGGATCAGTAGAATCAAGCTAACTGGGGATCTGATTTCTAACTCCCACCCCTAGCAACTTTCCCTCTAATATCACCTGGAATGTTTTACCCAGTTTGCTTCAAACCCATTTCCAAGGTGTACAAATGCCTCTTCCTCAGGTCTTTCCTCCCAGAGGCCATCCATAATCCCAGTTGGCACCCAACTCCCTCCTGGTCCAGGACTGGTCCTGTACTGTGGATAGAGCTTGGACACGCAGGAAGAAGTGTCCACACGGTTAGCGTGTGGCTGTGTGCAGTGCTGAATAGAGATGGGGATGGAAAGAGAGGGCCTAGAAGGCCGACAGCTAGAACCACAGCCAGATCTCCCCAAGCCATCACACGCTGCATGGGTCCAAGGAGTCTGTGAATTATACACTCAAACCTGATGATCTGAGTCATTAATAATTTAATAGTTTCTTTTATTGATTTGTAACTTTTGAATATCTGGATCCGTGCTATGAAAGCTTCCTTCAGTGTCATTCATCAGTTCTGTAAATGTTAAATGAGGGCCTGCTGTCTCCGTAGTGGATATGGATGTGCATTACAAAGAAATCTCAGGTGATTTGATCAATGTAATCAAGAACAGACTAAAATTCCTTTTTCAAAATAATTAGTTGAGAATTTGATGACATAATTAGGCAAAATTAAAGTTTATGATTACAGAGAATTTTATGTCCCATTTTCTTTTCCAATTTTGCTGTCAGTACCGATCCATCTGTTGATAGCATGTCAAACTTCTACTTTATTTATTATACAGAGACTGTAAAGTAGAATAATTCTTTGGTTTCTTTTGACGATGTCCATTCCTTAAACTGAGCAAATTTAGCCCAGCTCTCCATTTCTCTTTATAGAGCGATGGTATTTTTATTGAAATGAGAAATTTGCATGCCCATTTCAAAGTGCTAATTCTTGCTCAAAATAGCTTTGGCATGGTATTGTGCAAGATTCCTCCCCAAATCAGGAATTGCTGAATTAACACATCCAGTGAGGAGAATTTAGAGGTTGTGCCCAGTAACTTTACTATGGTTGCCAGGGAAGTCCCTCGCACCATTCAAGAGTAATTTCATCTTTGGTTTGAGCAGAACTTTTGTAGCTTAATGGGTGATAATTTCCTCCTGTCAAAAATTTCATCTTCTGCCTGCCCCTCATCTGGCCTGTGTCACATAAAGAGGAGGGAATGTAATTTTCCATCCACCTGTAGAAAACAGCTACGTTTTATTTCCTGTGTGATTCTCAATACACTGCCCATGAAAGGAATTCATTATCCACAGATGAAGTAATTATCCTCAGGTAGAGTAGAGTTGAAGCACATAAACTTTAAGTCTGACAGGGATGTCAGCCTGGCTCCCCCAACCCTTACATATTATATGATCCCTGGCAAATTGCTTAATGTCTGAAAGATTCAGGTTTCTCATCTGTAAAGCAGAAATAATACATCTATCTTACTGAGCAATCGTGAGGATTAATTGAAACAACATGTATGAAGTTTCTGGCACCTGGTGGACACTCAATAATTACTATTATTATTCAAGCATCTAAATAATAAGCACCACACCGCTATTAATTTTTTGCTGAATCCATCACTTCTATATGAATCATTCCTATGTGACTTAAAGTCTTTTATCTCCTATCAAGCACTTCTGCTTAGATGTCTCATAATTATCTCAATTTAGCCTATGTGACACAAACCCCATCAGATTTTAAAAATGAATCCCCAAATTTCCTGAAAGGGAAAAGGATGTGAATACTCCCTCTTTATTTTAAAACAACAGTATTCTTATAGTGATATTGCTACATGTGAAATTAAAAGTGAAAATGTTTCCCTACCCCCTGTTCCCAAATTCCCATGGCTAAGCAGGCTTATAATTTGATATGTTTCCTCAACATCATTTTTGACTTGTCTTGCAAGATTCCAGGGTATGCAAAATATCACTAAGTCCTAACTTCCGTACTTTGCTAATGCCTTGCATTTCTTTTACTAGTCCTTAATTTTCCTTCTACTAATATTACTTTAGGTCTTTATCGCTGTGCACTAATTTAAACATCTGCCTGGCACTCCGATCCCTCTCATTTTCCTTCTTCTTTCCCGAAATCATTCTCCTGTGCAGGTTTTATTGCCTTCTGCATTCACTCAGTAAGTAAGCGAGTCAACTGAATCTTCAAGAACCTCTGATATTTATCTCTGCCTTCTTTATCTTGTATTATATGATATCATAATATGGTAATTTTTACATAAATTAGGGTATTTTTCCCTGCCTTGCAGGCTTTATCTCTGATGGTCCCTCCTGCTGTAGACTGATATCTGTCTTCCCCAAATTCTTATGTCAAAGATCTGAGCCACATTACTTCTGAATGGAACCATAATTGGAGATAGGATCTTTACAGAAGTAAGCAAGTTAAAATGAGGTAGGATGATAGATATTGGGAAGTAGAAAGAAAATATTCAAATGGGGAGGGGAACAAGGAAGAGGAGAAGGGGAAGACAACAGAGGAATAGGGATTAAAAAATAAAAAAGAATGGAAGAAAAACAATAGAAACAAAGTTCTGTAAAGGTAGAGGGGAAGAACGATGTAAGGGAAGGGAGAGGAATGGAAAAAAAAGAATTAAGATATATTAGGTACAGGTGCAAATTCCCTATGATGAATGAGATCATTATGTTAAAATTATACCAATAAAATTAATTTAAATAAATAAATAAATAAAATGAGGTAACTGAGGTAAATCCTAATCCAATGAAACTGGTGTCCTCATGCAAAGGGACAGACAGAAACAAACATGATAGGGCGAAGCACCATGCGGACATCAGGAGCTCCAGAGATCACAGGCGAAGCACCACAGAGCAGGGGAGATGTGTGCGACAGATTTTTTTACAGGTTTCAGAAGGAAACAATCCTGTCAACTTCTTGGCCTTTGACTTGTAACCTTCCAAAGTGTGAGAGCGTAAGTTTCTATTATTTAAGTCAGTCTATCCGTTGTACTTTGTTATGGCAACCGTATGAAATTTCACACCTCTCCTTGGAACAATCGCCCCTCCGTCTAGGTCGGTCCTGTTACCGGGAGGGATCTACACAAAGTGTGGCCATCACTGAGAGGTCCTTCCAGACCACACGAGATGACACTGTCTTCTCATCCGTGACTTTCCCCAGTGCCTAACAACTCTACCACAACTGTGGCATTCAATCATAGAGACAAATAGTGTTTACACCATGTACAACAACTACACTTATTTTTATACTTTTTTTTTTTTTTTTTTTTTGAGACAGGGTCTTGCTGTGTCGTTCAGGCTGGGCTTGAGTTCACTATGTAGCCAAGGCTGGCCTTGAACTCACTGTGATCCTCCTGCCTCAGCCTCCTGAGCGCTGGGATTACAGGCATGTGCCACCATGCCTGACACACCTTTTTCTATGCTTACCAAAATCTTAAATTTTGTGTTTAACTCAAAGAATTTTCCCTGCCTCCAGGAAGTTCACCGTGAGTATTAGACACATTTGGATCACTTCTTTTCCATTTGCAAGTGATGGATGTTTTTCATGGTCAATTGGACATATGGGTGGGGGAATTACCTCCTGGAGAGTCTTTTACTTTCTTAACGAAGGGACAGATGTAGCTGATATATCTTTTTCTCTCTTCCTCTTATGTTCAGTAGCAAAATCACTCCTGGAAGTACAATAACTATTTTATAATTATAACTATTTACTATTTTATTATGACCCCGGAGCATGAAATCTGAGAAAAAATGACCAACATGCATGCCGCAAGCGCAGAGCACCAAGTACGTGTTGTTGATGATGTGACAGCCAAACAAGTGTCAGCAAATACGAATCTCCAGACTTCTTATTACATGAAGAAAGTTATAATTTATTGGTTTCAACCACTTCAGTGAGTGCATCTCCAACTGACAATGTGTTACAAGACTACATTTTATATGAAGTATTGTATATGCCTTTCTTTCCAATGGTGGCTGGAACTTTTTTCTCCCGGCATTAATAGATAATTGTTAATGTTCTTTATGCCACGTTACATTCCTTATGAACTGGTTAACACCTGACTAATATGGGCTTCATTATTTTGCCAAACTCTGAGTAAATATGGATAATATAGCAATAAGATATTTATTTATGATCTCAGCTTTGGTATCCAGAAGAGGTAGTCCCCAAATATTTCAACCCCCACCATTCACAATGATAATATTGTATTTATTTACCCTTTTAGAGTAAGCATGAATACAGCACTTCCTTAAGGAAATAAATGGAAGATGTGTATCATTTCCAGGTGGGAACTTTAAGAACTAGTACAGGTTTAGAACAATCTCTTTTATTCTGTACTGGCAACTGGCGATGCTCCACGTGGCTGCTATCCAGAAGCTAGGATCCAGGAGTGAAGATGGTATGCACAGAGCTCTTGGCTGACGCCTTGTGGAAATTTAATGTGAGTGAGAAGCTACCCTTGTTTTAGAAAACAACTTTGGCTTCCCACAGAAAAATCTAGCCCAACTAGTATATAAAAGTATCTTATCCTCTGAAACAAGATTTTGGATTGATTTGAACACTAAAACTTCCTATGGCCACCATTTTGGCTTCAGCGATCTGTGATTTAAGTCTTTTTCTATGTCTTTTATTAACATTCCTATAGTTTTGTAAGACTATATGGCTCTCACTAGGAATAGTTATGAATAATTTTATGACTTTATTAACCCAGGTCCTGCCCTTGAGGCATGTACAAGATCTATGGTGCATTGAGTTTCTCTTTAAATATTCAGCCCATGCACCAACCACTGGCAAATGTAAAGCAACAACATCAAAAGAAAAATTACCAAACACATTTGGAAACTGAAGACTTAAGGAAGGATGCAAAGGGGAAAACAATTTATTTTTCAACAACTTCGGCCTCCATTTCCCTAAAACCCTTCCTTTTTATGTGCTCCTGTAAGTGTTATTAATACTCATACCTGAGTTCATACCTGGTGACAGAACTGCAAGGTCAGCAAGGTTTGTGTTACAGCCTCAAGCCCTGCTTCCCTGCTTCCACGGAGCTGCCTTCTCCCATCTGCATCCCTCGATTCCAGTCCCTTTCTCCTAGTTTCTTTTGCTCTTGCTTTTGCAAAATCTGACCCAGGAAGAAGTGTTATGCGTGGTTTAAAATACACTACAATGGCAGATGATTTGCATTCTGAATCTTTTCTGCAGTCACAACTCGATGGGTTCCGTCTACCTTGCGATGTTCTCAATGACTGCTGATCTGGTAGAGAAGAAATCTTGAATGTTGCTCGGGAAACTTGCTTCTGATCTCTTGTTTCTTATCTCTGAAATCACTCATGGAAATTTCTCATCCAACAGGCAGAGAGGCTCCTTCCTTATCTGCAGTTTTGTTTTCTGGAGTTTCAGTTACCTATAGTCAATGTAGATCCAAATATTTCAGTTGAGAAATTCTGTAAGTAAACAATTCATAAGGTTTAAAAAACCTTTATTATGTATATTGTTCAATTTTTTATTTTCTTTCCAGTTATTGATATTAATCTCTCACTAAGCCTAATTTATAAATTTAACTTTATCATGTCTGTGTATGTATGAAAAAAATAGCATATATATATTCAGTACATATATATATATTCAATATATATTCAGTATATATATATATATATATATATACATTCAATATATACACATATATATATTCAGTACTATCTATGGCATCATTTATCTACTGAGGATCTTGGATGTATTATTTGCAGAAAAGGGGAACTATTCTCCCATCCAAGTACTAACCGGGTGCAAACCTGCTTAGCTTCCCAGATCAGATGAGTTCAGGCACATTCAGGGCAATATGGCTATAGACGGGGGGACTATTCTACAAATAAGAAGGATTTTCTCATACTGCACTAGCCAGTGAACACCACCACAATAGCGATACCTGGCAGCATTTCCCATTGCCTGCTATGTGCCAAGCTCTCTTCTGGGCCCGTCCCTTGAATTAATCCGTTTAATGCTGCCAACCACCCTGTGACACATATCACATTAATTTCCTATTTTTAGAGGTCATTTAAGTAAAGCCCCCAAGTTTATATAAATCTAGTGTTTAAATGTTTGGATGTCTGGCTCCAGAGCCTACTCATTTAACCTCTCCTTTGTCGTGTTATTTTAAGTAGAGTTCAAATGGAGAACTTCAAGTTCCCTTTGGACATTATCCAAGACACTTAGACTGTGTGTATCTAGAATGTGAAATGACTCTTCCACGAAATGAATGAAATGAGTTCTCTGTTTCCCTGCTCCCTCCACTGACATAAATTTTTCAGGCTAGAATGTGTAGATCTGATTACGTTCTGCCTTTGCCTCAGGCCATTGTGCTGTCTTGTTTTGTTTCCACATCTTGTGCTTCGTTAAACTAGAAAATAAATTCAGCTCTTACCTTCACATAGACTGGTCAGTTTCTCACTGCTTTTCAGGTACCTGTCTCTTTCTCACTTGGAAGCCTGTTTTCCTGTTTCCACAATGATTTTTCCAGAAATGGGTCAAAATATTCCAATTTAGAAATAATGACTTACATCTGGGTTTGGACCACAGATGTCATAATTTTCATTTCTTTTCTTGCCATTTCTTTCGTCCATAGAAATGGTCGTGTAATTCTCAAGATATATAATCTTGAAGTCAATGATGATATCTTGGGCTTATTTTTGTCTAACTCCAACATGATTCAGAGAGACTGCTGTCTTTTTCCTTATGTCCTCCAGCGGTGCTTTAACAGGGCTAGGCGCACCCTAAGAAGCCAAGAAATGTTACTGACTGACTTCTTAAGTTTTTCTGCATAATTTGTCAAGTATTTTTTTCCTCTTTAATTGTAGAACTCAAGTTTATTTCAGGGAGAGTAAATTCTGCACTGGTCTGACTCATTTGCAATTTATTTTTTAAAGAAATTATTTGATGTCTAAGAGCCTTTAAAAAATAAAAAAGAAGCCATTTCTTTGTGAACAATGAAATCACGTTTCACTGGCATAACTGGACTGGAACGCAGACAGGCTGAAGTTTAGCTCTAAACTCAGAACCCGTGAAGGTTGATTGAAAAAATGCAGTCACCCATCCCAGTCCTAAGTGGTACTTTTTTTTTAAAAATTGTGTCACAAAAGTGCATACAAAACAAGAACTAAGTGTTACAGATTACAACCTAAAGCATCCCAACCACGCCAGTGAAGAGAGAGAGAGAGAGAGAGAGAAATGAAACTCGAAATATTTCAATTTCACTTTCTTCCTCCTTAGCATGTAGGAGGGTGAGGGGAAATCAAGCAGGCTGAAGGTATAGTCTACAATATGACAAACAGGAGGAAAAAAAATCTACTTTACTATGCTTTGGTTTTATTTCAGGGTACTATCAGTTTGGCAACAGCCTGAACAAACAAAATCTGTCTTTTTAAGAGATGTCTATTCTCATAACTACCCAATAAATCAGCTATGATTAAAGGTGTGTCCCGCTCAGAGACCAGTGCACAGCAATTACATCAAACTCTCACCTCATACCCCTCTGTTCAGCTGCCCACATTTGCCTCATCCTTACTGTGTGTGCTCCCAACCTTGCTCTCCTCCTCCGCTGCCACTGAGCAGCTGATTCATCCCTTGGAGCTCTGTGGAAGCCATGTTTGTCCTTTGACTCTTCCCACTTCTAGGTTGGAAGAACCACCCCCTAAATTTACACTTGCCTGATTCTGGCTCATCTATAGTATCTCCAAAAGAGTTTTCCTGTTGCTCAGCACCAGGAGATGTTGCCAGATCAAACAGAGAACAGAGAACCCTCTCGAGGCAGAAGGTTGCCACTGGCAGAAAACGGTTCCATGGTAGACAGTGCTACACCTGTCTACCACCTTATTTTAATTACAAATCTCTATTTTAATGCCCTCTCCTCCCTCTCCCTCTCCCTCTGTTTCTCTTAGTATCTGTTTCACTCAGGGAAGTTGTCTGAATGTTTTCTTTTCTTCCACTTTCATACAAGCCCTCTATCTCCTCTCATATAAAGTCCCTTGATGCCTCTCTTCTTCCTTCTGTCTCCGTTCATGGTGTGTGTAATATCATTGTGTATAATGAAAAAGGACTTGGAATTAAATGTCCTATGTTACAAAAAGTTGGGCATAGACAATATAAAGAGAAAGAACTTGTCACATGCCCCTATATCTCAGTTTGTGTGACCCCCTAACCCCAGTGCTTCATTATTCAAAGCCACTGTTTCAGCCTGTATGTGTCAGTGTTCCCCCAATTTTCACAACTTATGTCTAACATTGACACGCTTTCATCCTAGGTTTGTCCATGGCTCCAACTTTATTATTATTTTTTACTTTAAGGAGAAGAAAAAACAAAACAAAATAAATAAAAAAAGAACAAATTTTCAAAACAACACAATAGGAGGGTAACAATGGTTAATGCATTGCATATTGTTATCTTTAAGTTAGTTATTCAGGATACCAGATATTAGCATTCAATTTTCCAAACATTATTGGCAAAAACCTTACTCTTCAATGAACTAAGTAAAATTAGTAGTGTATCTATCTTAACCATCTTATACATATATACAATTTTTTTTCCTTTCCCTTCTTACTTTTCCCTATTCCCCCATCCCAGTCTCTCTTTCCTTTTGACCAGTTTCTTTTTGATTCACCATGTTTATTTTACATTTTGGATCTTATTTACTCTTTCAGTTTCTCATACTAGAGAGACAATACGATCCTTACACATGTGCATCCGATTTATTTCACTTATGAGTATTTTCTCAAGTTGCATCCATTTACCTATAATGGTCTCCAGTTTATCCTTCTTTATGGCTGAATAGTACTCCATTGTATAAAAATACCACATCTTTCTTATCCATTCCTCAGTTGATGGGCATTTGGGTTGTTTCCAAGATCTGGCTATTACAAATTGTGCTGTTGTAAATATGGGTGCACATATATCGCTGTGGTACAATGTTTTTAACTCTTCTGGGAAGATACCCAGAAGGGGAATAGCTGGGTCAAATGGGACCTCCAACCCTAGTTTTTGAGGAATCTCCACACTGATTTCCACAGTGGCTGTACCAGTCGACACTCCCACCAACAGTGAAGAAGGGTTCCTTTTTCCCCACAGCCCCTCCAGCATTTGTTATTGGTTGATTTCTTGATAATAACCATTCTTTCTGGAGTGAGATGGTATCTCAGTGTTGTTTTAATTTGTATCTCTCGAATGACTAGTGATGTTGCACACTTTTTTGAAAATTTATTTGCCATTTGTATTTCTTCATCTGAGAAATGTGTATTCATCTCAGATGTATGGCTCCAACTTTAGATTCATCCAAATTATTCACTGTAAGCTTCACCTGTGCAGTCTGCAGAACTATTTGTGCTTTTCAGAACTTGAACCACATACTCTCATGTCATTTCTCCCAGCAATTCCTTTTGGGACACCCTTCTACCATGTTTCAATTATTAAGAGCCTGTCTTAAATCACATCTCTTTTTCTGAAGTTGCACCCAAGGCCCCAATCACTCACATCAAAATCTCCCTTTTGTGGGTCCTACTGCACGGCATCCCTGCATTACAGCCTGACTATGTCCCTTTCTTGATCTCATTCGAGGGCTTTGAGTTGACTGTAGTAAAGCTTCCCCACCAGGTTCTAAATTCCTCATGGAAAGGATGCAGCTTCGCTTATCTAAATACTCAGCAAAATTCAGGAAGCACCTTGCCTGGCAGCAAGTATGAAACTAAAGAGTGTCTATTACTTTGAATATCCTGGCCTAACTTGTCCTAATTTATGTTCTGTAATCCCTAAAGCTAAAGGGTAAAAAAAGTTGTTTTGTTAAATGAAATATATGCCACAAAAATGAAATAACTTAGTACAAGGGAGAAATGTCATCTTGATGTTTTCTCCAAGTCAGTTGCCTACGTCAGAAGCCCACTATTCAACAATTACCAGTAAATTAGACCAGAACTGCCTGGAAGTTACTATCTGTTGCCTTAGCATAATCAAATAAGCATTTATTATGGATTAGGAGGCATAAAATGATTTTTTTTCAGGTTATATAAAGAAGAAAATAAAATAAAGGAGAAGAGAAATAATCACCATCAACAAATGATATCTCCAAAGTAACATCAATATAATGTAATTAAAAGTCAAGAAGAAATCTTTTCATTCTGAATGCACTTAAATTGTTTGTGTCTTTACTGCTGGAAACATCTCATCAAACTTAGCAGCTATTCCCTGTAGGCCTTTACAAGCAGATAATAAATGTGAGGTCTGAAAGTTCTACTCTTTTGAGTTATTTTAATGTATTTTACGTTGAGTTGTTTTGTATATCTGTGTGCAAGGATGGATGCATGCAAACGCACACATGCACACATGCATGCACACTGAACTCTGGAAAGAACACAGGATGGTAAATCAGAACGCCAGCTCTGGCTGTGCATCTGAGCATGTTACATTGATGGTGCATATTGTCTTCCTGAGTGGGGACTTCATTATCTTCGTAATTGAGATACTGAAAAAATGTCTATATTTCTTTCTGGTTTTTAAACCCTTGAATTGTATTTAAGTGTCCACTGATACTAACATGGACATCTAAAAAAATTATGTCTAGCCAACTCTTTGATAAGTTGCACGGATGGATGATCCTTACCAATGAAGCCTGCAAAAAAGACCTAGAGAATGGACATGTTTACATAGGAGTTTTGTTGTCTAATCTAGAATGAATTCAGAGGTTATTATCTCCAGTTCTAAAATTAATCAGAGTCCATTGTTCTTGACTATAAGCTTAAGTGGAAGAATGTTTTAACTGAAACAATGCCTCAATTTAATCTCCTATCCAGTACTGCCATACAATCTTACTTTTGTCTTCTTTCAGTTTGGTTTCACACCTGAAAAAAAGAAAGCCTTTGCAAAATGTGTGCAAATTGTTAAATGTCAGCTGAATGTCATTTTCCAAGTTTAGAACTCAAATAGAGCTCTCTAAAAATTGGTTGTCATCCACTGGGAGTTAAAGGAAACATCTTTGAAAAGGTCCTGAGAGGCTTCATTTTCAGAGGTTTCTAAGGTCCCACATAAGCTGATTGCCTCTCCATACAAGTCATTTTCCCCATGGTATGCAAAGTCATTGTTCTTCCTGCCTCCAAACCTTTGACAGTGCCATCACACTGTCCATGCACACCCCCTCCTTGCTCTTTGTTTAGCCAAATGTGTTTGTCCTGGAAAGATGCCATTAACACCCTTCTCCCATGAAGTGTCTTGATGTCTCAGTCATACATAGTCTTTCCACTTCCTGAAGTCTGACTATACTTGAACTCTCCAGTAACTGCTCCTGTCTTACACTAGTGAGGGTGTAGCCGATGTTTGCTCACACCACACCACAACACTCACTATTATTTCCTCTTGCCTTGCAACTTGTTTCCAAACTCCTGAGGACAGAAAATTATCACTCACATTACTCAGCTTAAAGTTGTTCAGAAAAGAAGTGTTCCAACATACTTGTTCTACTTCATTCTTTATTCCTCAACAAGCAGAGGAATTTGGATGCCATTGTTGTCTTTGCATTTAAGAACGGAGCTGTAGGAAAAAAAAAAAAAAAACTGGAAGAAATTAAGACAACCAGAAAACTAAAGAACACTGAATTACATGAGCATTTTAGTAAAAAATAATATCTAAGCCAGAATTATCTGGACCATTAAATAACTGTCTCCAGCATCTAATTAAACTGGTCCCTGCTGAAAGCATTTATTCAATCTTGGTTTTTCCTTACAGCTTAGATACAACAACCACACCTCAATGGTGAACTTACATATCACAAATGCCCAGACTGAGGACAATTAGGGAGTGAAGTGTGACCTGCCCAAGGATAGACATAGGTATCTAGTGGCACTACAACCTCTTGAAATTCCAGGCATTTGTCTTACTGCCAGAGTGACCTTCTCTTGAGAAATATGGTTATTTTTCTCCCATTGAAGTGGCATAATCGGTGTGTTGACTCTTGTTTTCCTTCCAGGTAAATGGGACAAAGACAGATGAAGACAAATACAGAAGGAGCTTTGATGAACCTATGCAGTGTTTTATTGCAGATGCAGACTGATTCCAATATTTCCAGAAATGCATCATTTAAGAAGAGAAAGGGTGGGGTCACAATTGAGGGAAGGGTGAGTGTAAGAAAAGTTGATGTACCTTATCAGGAGTTGGGCAGGCACACTCACTGAGGATGAACCTCGTCACATAAGAAAAATCAGATGACATCGAATAGAGCTTAATGTTTTCATTAAAGAGAGATTTTTACTTGCTTAAGAAAAATGTCTTAACTAAAAAATAGATTTTTCAAAGACCACAGACAACGGCAAGGTAAAATGTGTCTGATTTATGGCAGGTTTAAAAGGCCTCCTTCCCACATGTGAGTCTAGAGCCACTGTAGGTGCCACAATGGTATGATAAATGAAGAAATAACTCAACAGTAAAGCAACAAGGGAGTGGGCTCTGGGATGGTGACAGCTGTGCCACTGGGCCTCAGGGTAGAATCCAAATGCTGAGGGAGAGCAACTCTGTTATGGGATGGAAGAGACAGATAAAGAAAAGTAGCAGACACCAAGAAACAGAAAAGCAGAATTTTCACCCCGCACTCACCACTGATCACTGCATGGCCTTCAGGATATCACCTTACCTTGCTCTGCTTCCTCTTGGCATCTCTGAATGTGAATAACAGCCTATTCTCCCTCCTCCCTGGGATGTTATAAAGAATAAAACACGGAGTGATAATAGATGATCAAGTGCTTTGAAGAGCTCAAAGCTCCATACAAATGCAAGGCATTCATTATGTTCTAAAGGTATCATTTCAGTGAAAAAGATAAAAAGAAGGAACATATTATTAAATTACATATTTGAAAAGATAAGAGGTATATTGGGAGGGCTGCTTTCAGAAGATATTTTAAAAACTGCATTCTTCCAGACATCAGCCAATTCTCACACAAAAACATGGACCTGGAATGACAGAGCAATAGATAATGGTGTACAGGAGGTGGACTGTGTACGCAGGTAAATTGCAAATATGTACTGACAAAATAAACTTGGTAACTTACATAATGAGCATCACAAATTAAAAAGCATACAAAAGACCCTAAGTTACAAAGAAGTAAGAGAAAATAGAGGTTCAGTGCAAATTCAAAGCTACAAGATGAGCTTAAAAGGACAATTATTAACAAGAACTTATCCTGCCCAAAGACAGAGGGACTGTGGGGCGATAGCTAATACAGAGCCAGGCCTTTGCAGAGGTTGATTGTGCTAATGATGTGAACAATAATTTCAGAGAATAGCTAGCATCCAGTCCAAAAAAATGATCATCTAATAAATTGCTAGTGTATTTTGTATCTGTTCAGGTTTATGCATTAATCACTGGGGAGACAAGGAAAAATTAGGAAACTGTGCCCTTGTAGATTAGCAAGAGAAGTTGAAAATATCAGAAACAACAAAGTGATCCCTACATATGAACACAGCTTACTATGAATATTTCAGTTGGTTAGGAAAGAAAGATAATAAGAAGGTATGCTCCATTACATCTAAAATTTCTGGACCTCAGACTCTAAAATTCTAAATGCATTTTCTATGCTAGAAATAATATTCAGAGACTTCTCCCTCTCTGCTCCTTGTAAAAGAATGGAAAGTAACTGCGGAAAGGAAAATGCAGTTTACTTTGTATTCGAGAAATACATGGCCAGCTGAGAGTGTGAGTTCATACTGAAAACTGAGAAGTGTACGTGAAAGTCTATATACTGAAACCTGAGGTCCCCATGCTAGACTCCCAAAAACTGGCAACCAGGCTTCTATCCCTCTCTAACCCACAGCACTCACTTGGGAAAATGTAGAAGACAGTTTTGGGGGAAACTCACAAATTTAAGAGGAAATATTGGTAATTAGTATCAGGGAGAGAGGAGAGTTGCTTGAGATTCGGGTGGTTGTGGCCCTCGACCTGCTCTGGACCTGACACTGGAACTGAGCTCTGAGAAATCCCATCTATACACAAAGAATCTTAGCAGCTCTAGAAAACTGTGGTAGTCTAGAGCTGCCAGATAGCAGAGGATAGCCTTCATACCAGGAAAGATAAAGACCAAAACAAATGCTCAAACAAAAACAATAAATGGCAATAGAAAATATGCAGACAATTTTCTGGGAGAAAAAAAAAGTTTCAAAAGCATAATTAATATTCTCTAAATTTAATAAAAATTTTCTAAACTCTTCAAATAAAAACAATAATTATCAAAATTGTAGGCATGTATCAAAGTAAAGAAGATAAAATAATGAACCTGGTGTACTCACTACTTAGCTTTTAAAATTATCATTTTCTGGCCAGTTTTTTTTTTTTTTTAACTCTGAATCATCACTCTCCAGCTCAAAGTATTTTGAAGTAAGACTTAGACAAATGAAATATACTCTATAAATATTTTTGATACATTTCTAACCATTATCACACCCCAAGCTATTATTTTATAGCATTAAAATTGCTCAAACTTCAAATTTTCCTGTTCACCTCATTTTAATTCATTTAGTTTGTTTTAGTGAGGATTCAAATTGTGACATTTAGTTCGTCACAAAGTTACCTAAACCTCATTTACTCTGTAGGGTCCCCTTCCTTTATTTTCCTCTCTCTCCCTTTTTATCTTCCTTGCAATTTATTTTTGAAGATACTGATTCATTTCTCTATAGATTATTTCACAGTCTATAATTTGTAATTTTATGGCATTATGAAACTTATTTCTCTATTCCTGATAATTTCTTTGATTGGAAATTAGATTTAGAGGCTTAGCCAAACTTGCATTGAATATTTTAAAAGGAATTTTCTGTAGTTTATGATGTGCTTGCATGAAGAGGGATATGGTATCTGGTTGTCAACTTTTTATAATATTTTAAACCTCAGTAGATATTGCTTACTCATGAGAACTAAAGATATTGTGTACTTAAGGTTTATTAAATATCCTACTTCTATAATTTCTCATTCATTTGATTAGCTGGAATACTTTGATAAAAATTTCTGCTTATCAAATATTCTATTTTTATGAGATATTTTTGTATAAGAAAGGCATAGTAAGTGCTTTACATTTATTAATCACAATTTTCACAATAATGTCTGAATTTTAGCAGCCTCCAAAGGAAATGAGGTTTTCTTCCCCAACATAATTATAAAACTCATTGATTTATTCTAAACTATTACAAATGCCATTTTTATTGGTGCTCAAATCCTCTTTGAGTTGCCTCCTGAACTCTTTTGACATAATTTAGAATTCCTTGACAGATTCTTTGCTTTTTGATATGTTGAGATGTCTCGGGCTCATTTTATACATTTCCACCATTAGACCTGGATTCTTTTTTGTCCTCCAAAGCCCTCTGGTTCTTTTTAGTAGGTAGTGGTATTTTGACACTACAACTCCTTTCCCTCATTTATTGTTTTTTTAGGAACATTTAAAAATATTTTTATCCAGAATGTTCGGTTGTTTGAGAGATCCAAGTAACCTAACCCACCTTCACACACAATCACCTCAGATCCTGTACTAAATCCAGGCCTTGGTACATTTCCACTGCTGGTGTATGTCACAAATTCTGTGAAGACTTTGCTTGAAATTCATCTTTTCCACAAACAATTTTCTGACTTCACAGGATGCAAAGAAGTCAGTGTTGAAGGAATGAACAGTGTGTGTAGAAAACACAAAGAGAAGCTTATTAAAAGGTAACGTAAAGTGGTCAGAAATAGATTTGGATATGTTTAAGTATCAGTACAAAATAAAAAATTTAGAATTGTCAATCCAAAAGTACAAATGTCTAAAATGAACAAAACCCCCTGAAGATAAATAATTATATAAAAAAGTTTATTAAGTCCCAGAAATGAAGAATACATGCTTCTAGGAAGCAAATAAAAGGATCCATTGAACATCCAGCATGATTAACAACAGTAACAACAACAACAACAAAAAACCGAGGTATTTCTTCATAAAATTTCACAACTCTGTGGACAAAGTGATGATCCTAAATGTCTCTACTGTACACTGATACAAATGTAATAACTACATACAAAAGGCCAGGCGTTACAATGCCATTCATTCATTTTCCCTAAATTAACACTTCTTTGCCAGATTCCTTATTTCTTCGTCTTCTTTTTCTTTTAATGAGGGCCTCGCTAACAGTCCAGGCCAGCCTGAAATTGACTATGTATCCAGGCTGCCCTTGCACTTTCAGCAATGCTCTTGCCTCAGTCTCCAGAGTGCTGGGATTATAGGTCCGTACCACCACACCCAGCTTCCTTTGCTATTTTCTAAGAGATATAGTCCTCGATCCATTATAAAATATTGGTCAAATATGAGAAAAAAATAAGAAAAATTTCAAGCATTGGAATTAGCATGAAGGGAGATCCAGGATGAGAGCAGGCAAGGAAAACTGTGAGCCCAAGGCTTGAAGGTCTACCAAACAAGTATCGCCAAGCACGTAGAAAGAGAGGAAAAAGGGGCAAATAGAGGAGGAAGGCAGGAAATAGTGAAGACGACCTACATGACTCATTTGAATCACTGTAAGATTTCTATAACTGTCAGGACACTTAGGGATGATTTATTGATTGATTAATACATAAGAAACCGTAGCAAGTGAAAAATGAATAGGTAATTTTTAAATCTAAACAAATTAAAACTCAAAAGAAAATTTTGAAAAGGGACAAATGGTTCAGCCATAAGCAATGATTTCATAGGATGAAATAAATATTACATAGTTATCCCAAAATTGTGCCATGTCTGTCCTGGGAGAGTAGGGAAGGGAAATTATTTGGGATGAAGCATACATGGAAAGATGGAGCGTGTAACAGAGCCAAATTCACCTTCCGAGGGGAAATCAGAAGATTCTGAAACAGCCTTCCTTATTAACAGTCATCCATTCCATGACCCTCACTGGATACTTAAAACCATGGATGATACTGAACCATTTTATACTATATTTTTTTCTTTAACACACTTACATGCACACATTCAATCTTTTTTCCTCTTAACTAATCACTTATCATGTATCATGGCAGTAACTTACTTTTTGCGATGTGACAGAGAAACTAGAACAAATTTCTTTTTCTGCATTTTCACAGATAGAAGAGTTGTTTTTCACAGAAATCTTAGCAATCTCAACATGTTTTTACCCCTTTCAGTACGACTTTGAGAACTTTCATTTTTCACTTAAACAAACCATTACATGGCTTCATTTTGGCATATAAGTACTGTGTGCTGGGGTCACGATGAACTAAAATAAATTATTTGACCACAAATAACCTGATACCTGAGACAGCTGGTCTGAAGAAAGGGTAACGTATACAGTGTGGAAAGGCAAGACAAAGGGAGTTAGATGGTTCAGAATTTTACCATCCAACTCAGAATGGCATACAATTTAAAAATTTATTAATTTTAAAATATTTTTAATTTTCCTTGGTACATATTTACATACATTATGGTAAGTTTCATCATTTAGAGTTCATACATGTACAGGACACATCTTAATTCTTTTTACATCCCTTCCACCTCCCCTTCTTGTTGTTTATTGTTATTATTTTCTCTTTTATATTTTTAGAACACAGTTGGGCACAGGTAATTGAAACTATATAAACCACATGTAAGGGGGGACTACTGCATATTCAACTACAAATTTTAAAATGAACAGCAAAAGACACAATTGAAAGAGTTAAAATTATTATCTTGAAGAAACAGGAATTGGAGATGCAGAGCTGTTTTTAATGTAGTTAAAAATCTATTTGGTTTTCTAAACTAGATAAATGTACATCTTTGATGAAAATTCTTTTTAAAATGCAATTTCTTTAAAAAGGATGAATAAGATGTCAAAGCAGAACATTAAGGAAATGGACTAGACTGACTAATGACAATTTATAAAGGGCAGAAGTGTGTCCTGTACATCTTCCAGGGACCAGGCAAGTGGCAATATGGACAGAGCGGGATGCATGCAAGGAGAGGTTGTTATAGCTGGGCTGATGGAGGCAGTTTCATTCCCAAAACACAGGAACTGAAGATTGATGTTGACTTGGTTTCCGCGGGGCTCTCCTGATCTTTCCAGAGGATGATTTACTACCCAGGAGAAGTTCCTCGCAGGTTCATACGCCCTCAGAGGCTGCTGACACTTCAGGACAGTGTTAAGCCAGGAGAAGGGCAGTATCCACTTAGGAACACTGGATATGCTGATGCGGATTAAGCCCAGGAGCATGCAAGAAGTCAGCAAGCACCTGGTCCATGGCCCTAAAGGAAACGTAGATACAAAAAACTTCATTTCATCCAAAATTTAAGTCCTTCCCCTTCTATTCTGTCTTTGTCTCAACCTACTCCCTAACTCCAACATACATCCTAATAATAACTCTCTCTATGGTAACAGGAATGTTAGTACCATAAAATCTCTTTCCCTTTAAAGATATTATGCCATTCATGCATATCCAAGAAGCTATTACTTGAGACATGTTCTCCTAATTCAACATTTTCTATTTAATCTATTTCTGCCTGCAAAACACCATATAAATATGTTCTCCAAATATTCATGAGCATACATGTAACTCTTTAAATGTAAATTTATTTTATATGTATTATTTGAATTCATACTTTCCCCTTACTTTAGTACAATGAAATACCCCTTAAAATAATCCCAGTAATAATCCTAATAACTACAGTAATATTTCCCTGTTTTGTAGTTATCTTTGAATCTTTCTGGTGTTCTCCTAAAATGGAGACCATTTCTGCCTTTACCTGCCTCTTTCTCAACTTCTTAGAAAAGTCCTTCAAATTTCTATGAAAAGTCTTTATAAAAATTATTACCTTCCTGGGGCCGGTGAGATGGCTTAAAGGTGTAAACGCCTGCCTGGCAAGTGCGAGGGCCCGAGTTCGACTCCTGGAACCACATATGAAAAAAGGGCCGGTAATATCGCTCAGTGGCACGGGCGCCTGCTGGCACGTGACGTCCTGAGGTTGACCCCCAGTACCCACAAAAACAAAACAAAACAAAACTATTACCTTCCTGAAGTTTATCAGTAATAATGGCACTGCCATTATGATATATGAAGTTTTTTGTATCTATGTTTCCTTTAGGGCCATGGGCCAGGTGCTTGCTGACTTCTTACATATTATATATATACACACTACACTGGTAGAAAGATTTCAGGGGTATGATGGAAGGATGTTATGAAAACTTTTTCAAGCCAACAAACTCTGCATGTCCAACATGTCTGAATTCTCTCAGAAAGGTTATTATTCTTTGGACTTAGAGAAGGAAAACTTCTATAAAATGCAAATTTTCAAGTCCTCTACAGGGAAAATAATAGTCTTAGATTGTACCTAAAAAACTGACTTGTGAAAGAGGAAATAAATATAATTATTATAGGTAACAAAGGGTGCCAGGTGTTAGTGGGAGGAACAGGGCTTCGACAGAAAGACACTTAGGATGTTGACCATCATCTCACTCACAGTTTGGACCAGTGTTAACCATGATGGAAGGGAATCTGATTTCTGATAAGAGTAGGAGCACGTGCAGAACTCCAACTACTGACCTAACATCTGTCACGCTGCTACATGAAGACCAGTGTCCTAGGTTCAGTTCTGTTGTGACCGTCTTAGGTCTGATCTCACACGGACATCTGTGCTGAAGCCCTTTCTCAGTCCTCCTTCACACACGGCCAGACTCAGGCTCAGCCACACAGAAGGCTAACGGAATCGAATCCATCTATTCGCATATGGTGAGTGACTGGCAGGGCTCAATGGACCCTTTGCAGAGCTGTTTACGATCTATCACTGTGAACAGCTCTATAAAAACCATTTTTGAGCTCCTACCATATGGTAGGCATAGTACATTCAATGAATTGTTTAAACTCGAATCTTGCCAGGTCAGTTATTTTCCCCATTTTATAGGAGAGGTAACTGAGGCTCAGTATCGCCCAGCTAATAAATGGCATGAATACAAGATTCACAGCCAGTTCTGCTTAGTCCTGAATCTCATGCTGTGCCCACTGTGTTAGACTGCTTCTCAGAATGTAGCAAATTTTCTGACCTCAGTGGAAGACAAGCAGAGAACATGATTGGAAAAAGTAGGGCACCTTCAGTGGCCCTCAATTTAAACCAACTTGGTAATTGTATAAACCACTTTATATGTAAAACTAGCCCTGAGGAAGACGGTGCCTACACATGTATACATGTAAATGCATCTAATACAAATCCATGAATATATTGCATATATTCAACTTTATAATTCACCTAACTTAAAATAATTTTGAGCTGTTTCATATCATATTCAAACCAGTAATTTCTCCCTTTCCCTAACATTCTGTTGTTTCAACCCTATAGCATTTCTTTGTATACGGATGCTTGGGCTACCTATATTTGATAGCTCTCTATATAAGCCCTTACACTTTGAATGCGGTATCAGATTTAATCCTGAAAATTTAGAGCTAAAACAGACAGAAAGAGAAAATAAACAGTGGTAACTAAAAAAAGAATATAGATATACCAACACAAGAAAGCAGAGAAATATGCTAGTGCACTAACATTCTATACTGAAAATTTTATCTTTCCTTTAAAGTATCAATCAGTAGGGAAATTTTTAGGACTCAGATTCAACAATTTATTTTCTTCTTCAATCCAAGATAAAGAAGAGGCTGCCCTTCTACTCCACCCTCATTTCCATTTTGCTGACATTCTACAAATTGATGGACAGTAATAAATAGCCCAAAATGGTCAACTCAGAGATTTCCAGGAAAACTTGGCAGGACTCAAAGTCCAGAGCTTTAGATGAGCAAGAAGAATATTAGACTTTCTAGGGCGTTATCCACTCAGTCAGAACATTTTACCACTCATTCGTCATTACACATTTCCTCATTCCAAAATGGCTGCTTGCCATGACTGTCAGCCACAGCTGCCCTGCAATCATTCCCATACACATTGCACCTTTGGCAGCAGGACCGCCATTCTTGTGTAAGGCAGTTGTTGGTCTCACATTTATGATAATTTATCTAACGTCTTGCTGAAATTCTATTTTCTGTGAGGGTATGTAAGAAACTCATAGAATCTTTTTTGTACTTGGCAAAAATTAAAAGCTTTGAGATTTCTTGGCCTCTTTCAAGAAGGAAGCTTAAGGTAAATCCATGCCTCATATCTCCTAACAGGATTGGCAGCAACCACAGGGCTGAAGGCATTCCTGATGCCAAGTTTGGCATACTGAATTATTATTTTCTGTAATCTATTGCATAAAATATGTACAATTGCACTTGGAAGTGGGTCATAGTCTAACGCAGTAGGCCACTCCTCCTCAGCAAGTAACTCCGCTGCCACACTCACCACAAATATTATAGAACTAACACCCTCTTGTTGACAAGTTGTGTTGTGCTGAAAGGATCTAAATACAGGAAATAAAGAAGGAAAGGAGAGGGGAGATGTCTCAGCTAGAAATGATGACAATGATAGAACTTTCCAAATAATTATGGTCGCTCCATATTAAAAATGGGTTAACTAAAGTTAATAGAAAACAAATATTCCGTGCAAAGACTGAAAAACTGAAAGGTGTCATGTTTGCTATCAGGTCTCACTGGCTTGAAAGATCATGCTGTATTCATTTCTTACAGATAATAAAGGAGAAAACACATATTTTGTTCAGGGTAAACATCAAGCTGAAGAATCTACACTTCAATATAATTGTTTGAAATACAATTAAAGAGGATTTAAAAGACATTCCCCCCCCTGCTGCCAAATTGTGTGGAAAAAAAATACAACCATACATACACATGCAAAAACCTGGTTAGGCACCAGGTTAGAGAAAGAAAAGCAGAATGAAATAGTCATTTTGTTTAACCAATATAACTGAAACCAGCATTAAGATGAACATGTTTGAGAAAAACAATGTTTATTGCAGCATCAATTTATAAAGACATATACGCATAGAATCAAAAAATTGGCAGTGAACCTACTTCCAGAACATGGAAAGATGTTCTCTTAATTGCAAGGACATATTTTTAGCCATAGTACTAAAAATGAGCATTGTGAAACTTCTATTCAGTACTATTCAATAAAAATATAATGCAATCCAAAAATGTAAGGCACATATGTAATTTTACATTCTGTAGTAAATGCATTAAAAAAGTTAAAAGAACCCAGTATAGCTAGTTTTAAAAATATAGTTTTATTAACTTAATATATCTAATATATTATCATTTCAGGATATAATTAATTTTAAAATAAGATACATTACATTTTAAATAAATGTAGCACGTACATATTTTATACTGAAAATACTTCTCACTTCAGACTAACTACAGTTAGTTAACCACTAACCACAGTTAACCAAGTTCTCAGCAGGCACACGGAGCTAATGACTACTAAGTTGAGGAGCATCGCTTTATACCATGCCCTTCAAATAAGAGCTAGAACGAATGTGTGTATACATCTCAGAAGAGCATTTATTTTTCTCCTCATAGGTCTTATGGCTTCATAAATAAAACATCCAGACTCACCAGAAAGCTAGGGAGTAAGAGGTACTGGGAGGGGATTGTTACAGGCCTCAAGGACAAGTGAAGGCAGGTGCAACTGGCGTCTAAGAGGACACAGGTGATTCATTTTCAGGTAGAATGTTGACATAGATGAGTAAGCTGAAGAAAGAAAATGAAAAGTCTTGGGGCCAGGGCTTCTGAAATGTGCAAATTTTCATACACCTGAGAGAAGCAGTGAGCCAGGTTGGGGAAAGGTCAAGAGCCTCAGATGACAACATATCTCCAAGAACAATGAAGGAGGAGCTGGCCACATATATCTGAGACTGAACTGCAGATCCCAAGGGAGAGCTGGCCACTGCTAGGATTGGTAAAGTGGAAACAATAGCTATAGCCCTACTTTGGATGACAAATATTTCTTTCCAGAAAACAAAACAAAGCAATTAACAACAACAACAACAACAACTGCACAGAAACAATAAAAGCAACAAATGAAGAATTTTTAAAACTAGCATAAAAATTTATTGCAAAAGCGTGGATTATTTTATAAATGGCATTGAAAATGTGATGTAGAATAACTATAGGCATCAAAGTGCTAATGCCTTTTATAAAAAATAAAACCCAAAGCTGGAAGAAAATATCAGAAAATTTCAGTATTTTTCCAGGATAAGAAAGACTTTCCTTTCTTTCTTTCTTTCCTTCTTTTTTTTTTTTTTTTTTTTTTTTTTTTTTTTGAGACAGGGTCTCACTATGTTGTTCAGGCTGGCCTCCAACTCGTGGCAATCCTCCTGCCTCAGCCTTCTGAGTGCTGGGATTATAGGTGTGTGCCACCATGCCCGGTAAGAAAGACTTTTCTAAGCATGAAATTTGTGAAAGTCATTTGGGGGTGTGAGAAACAATCAATGGATTTGTAGTCCAAATGCAACATTTCTGAAATTTAACAAACATTAGAAGTCAAATTAACAAACAAACAAGAAGACATCTAATACAATTTTTTTTACAGATCAATAATAATGATTTAAAAATAGTGAAAAGCATATATAGACATTTCACAAAAGAAAACAATATTAAAGCAAATGAAGGGCATGAACAGACAATAAGCCAGTAGAATTTAAATAAACTTAAAACTCAATTACAATATCCAATCTTGCCAGTAACAATAAAATAAAACAACACAAAGAAGCCGTGCATGTCAAATCCATCTATAGGATGGCTATTTATCATAGCATTATATAAAAAGCAAAAATTTAAAAATGGGAGTATCCTACATGCTATCAAAAGAAAAAATTTTACATAAATATACATACTTATGATATTTACTGACATGTTTTCAATATATAAGGGATAGGAAGAAAATGAAATCTAGAAATATTTATTTGATTTAATTTTCAATGTAAAAGATGGAGTATAATTCAACTATAGATATAATTTGTTTGCTAAAAATATGTATTTGTCTTTAGTGGAATATAGTTTATACATTTATTTTATTAAGAATGCTTATAGATGTGTTCATATATTTAGAAATTAATTATATGTGCACAAACATATATAGAAACAAATAAACACATTTAGCAACACATACACAAAAAAGCTTGAATAAATTTATTTTTCAACTGTTCTAAAGTGGATATATATTATTTTTATTAAGCTATTACCGAGAAAATAATTGTAAATACTAGGTATATACTAATATAATACTATAGGTAACACATTTAATATGGGACAAGAGGGTGACAGAACTACTCACGGAACAGATGTTCTCTTGCAAGGATCTCAAATACGTAAAGAATTTTTGGTTCAAATGAAAAAAATATACAACATTCAGGGACAGATTACGCATTAAGACTCTACTACAACAACCTTGAAAAGGGAAAGCGACGTAAGTTGGAGTTACTGGGTTACCTTGTTGGAAATCCCATTTGTTCAGATCCTTGAGTATTTTGTGAAAAACGTAGATGGTCAAAGGTTTGTGGTTGTAGAAATCACTGCAAAGGCAAAACTGAAAAGCAGCGTGTGTTCAGAGAGCGTCTCTCGAATGTGTGCAGGGAATTTCTCTTCTCCACAAGGCCTCTTCCTTGTAGAAAGCCATCAAAGCGATCTCCTTTCCAGTCTGGACGACTTTGAGTCTAGGATGGGAGGTGGAAGAGAAATCGTATCAGCCTCCTGGACTTGTCGTTTGGGGACTTTGGCATCACTCACTAAATTGAGTCCTGTGTAGAATAAAAATTCTAAGGATAAAAGCAGCAAACATTTTAGTTTAGTTAATTCAACTCATTCCTTTCTTGAGTCTTGGCCGAAATCACAGACTATTCAGCCAAAGTCCTGGCTAAAAATTCCTCACAACCGAATTCTTGATGGACAAAAGCTGAGATCAAACTATACTAGTAACGCCGATCTCTCAACTTTTAGGAATGTACCTTTATTGAAATAAGCATTCCAGTTCACTTTGTTTCAGTCTTTATTTTCACAGGGCATGTTTCTGTTTCCATCCCGTCACCGTCTTCCGCTTCAGCTTTGCTCTCATACCCAACCCATCCTTTCTCTTGGAGATTACTTTCCCTTTGTACAGAGGTCTTCTGCCTGCTTCAGGTAGCTAGTGTTCGTCTCCTAAACAGAGCCTATGCTGCCACAGAACCCCGCCTATGTTAGGATACCAAGTTACCCAGAGGAAAACATCTTCAAAGAACCGTGTCACTGAAAAAGCCAACACCGTTCATCTTCAACACATCCCGAGCTTAAATCTTGCTGTTTGCCCATTCCCAGCCAACAGGCCCCCTGTATATTATGTTGTTACAAAACTTTTTCACAGGAAATAATCCCCTTTCAATTAGTTGCAAAGCAGATTTCGGAGGGAGCGCTCAACCAACACCAGGGACCTACACCGGGTTCTCAACCCTGGTAACTTGTTGATTCTTCAGGTGAACTTGAATCTCCTCTTGAAGGTGAAATCCGTCTTCAGAGTCCGCTGAGCATTTCAGTCCCTTGAAAGTTCTTACAGTGTCTATAAAAATTTCTGCTCTTAACCTTTCTTGTGTTATAAAAAGCACAGCCACGTTCCTCATAACTATTTGATGTCTTATATAAAACCCTTTATAAAATAAAAAAAAAAATTCTCCCCAGATAGCCTCAAAAAGAAAAGTTGCCCTGCGCTGTCTTAAAACGCGTGCTTATTTAATATGGACATGAAGAAGAGTCAGTGCTCTGAATTCTGGATGGCCCATGCCTGCAATGAGGTGCGTGGTTAAAACATGCCCATTGCTAAAATATCCCTCCTACTCCTTGGGGAGACAGTGTCAAGAGTAAAAGACAGAAAGGTAAAATTTTGGCTGGCATCCAAAAACAGTTGTAGAAAAGAAGGTTCTCTCTCCGACAGCATTCTGACACGCTTTCTTCAGTTTTGCCATGAGGTTGAAATCTTTCCTCGGGAGAGATGAGTGTATATATAAAGACAGCACACGCGTGGTGGGCTCAGGAATTTCAAACATGGCACAGTGTAACATGAAGGAAGGGAGGGGACAGGGGTGAAGAAGAGACTGCTGAAGTTCCGGAAAGGGCTGTCAGAAGTAAAGCCATTTCAGCAGGTTTATCTCTGAAATATTTCGACTGCCAAATCCTCCTGAGTGATTTTAAAATAATTTGGACTCCATCCTTGTACGATTTTATAAGAGGGTGCTCGTTTGCTTGATTTCTGAAAGTTTGGATCCATCGTATACATAATGGTACGTGTGAGCCACATGATAAAAACAATTTTGCATTTATGCAATCAGTGATTCACACACAGCACATCAATATCCGAAGAGCAGCTAAAGCATGCAGTCGCAATTTTAAAAATGTGGCTGGAAGGAAGTAACAGAAGCAGTAATGAGGAAATATACCTTAAAATCTCTTCGAACATCAAACGGCAGGGGCACACACAAACATACATGAACAGGTCTAGCCCTGAGGCCCCACTGAGGAAAGAAACTTTTGAAAAGCATACACATGAAAGTGTTTTCTATACTCAAAATCTATATGTCTACAGAGCACAAAATAAAACTTGGCAATTGTCCAGCTAATTTCATCAATGGCTCTTACATGAACAACACAAAATGTGCATTGGACCCTGACGAGCAGGATGTATGAATTTAACAAAGCTGTACTTCACATTTTCTTTTATTTTAAACTATAAAATGGGGGAGAGAATCTGATCTTAAGTTTCTTCTGAATAATTGTTAGTAAATAAGCAAAGAAATGAAGCAAGTGTACTTGCTAAGGAAATTGAAAGCTACTTTCTAAATAAGCCAATATAATTATTAAAAGCCACAATGGCAGTATAATATACAATTTTCTTAATTAGTCTTTACAGTGAATTTTTAGTCTGCTCTTGGTTCTACTGCTAGCTAGTTGTTTATTTTCTTTATAACCAACAATTCCTCTAAATAGCAATTTTTTCATTGGTGAAATAGTAAAATCTATTTCTCAGTATTATGTGATTTCAAATGGTACAATGAATATAAATTTTGGTGACTGTAAAATGCTGCACACATTTTGATCACCATGACTGGTAATAACATCTCTGAGTCATTTCACTCATAACGCTTAAGAGAAGTGTTATTCCATAGCTTCTTAGATTTTCATCAGTCGCTAATGTACTAATTTCATGGTTATAAAATACTAGAGCTGAAAGAGATCTTGGAAATTATTTCTTCCAAACTTCCTCACTTTTAAGCCCCAGGGACTTTGTGGCATGCTCACAGTCCAACATCGGCATGCATGGAATGCAGCTGTGGACTGCAGGTACACACATCTGGAACACGGGCCATTGCAAGCTTGCTAAATGTTTTCTTCAATAAGATTTTCTGAGTTTTTGCAAAAAATTAGGTTAACAACCCTGGCCTTAAAGAAAATTTCTGTAAACTGAATTTCCTATTTACCCATTAGTCCTCTTGATATAATTAAAAAAAAAAAAAAAAAAGCCCATGGAAACAGCAGCCAGAGACAACTTTTAAAGCTATAAATCCAATCATCTTATTCCCTTGCTTAAACCTTTCTATTGACCCACTCTGGCCTTTGTTATAGAAACTCCTTGCTATCACCTGCAAGACAAACATGCTCCAGTTCTTTTTAGTTTAGACAAACTCATTCCTTTTAAAACATTCTCTTACTCAATTACCCTTTGGCCACACCTACCATTTTTTCCTTTTCTTTTCTGGAAAGTTTTCAGTAGAGGGAATCTTATTGAGTCATCTGCATTCATCACCTCCTGCAATCAGGGTTGTTTCGATCTCCTGATGTTTATTTAGTCCCAGGTACAGGAAGGTGGAAAATTCCATGCCCCATGTTCCATCATGCACAAATACATCCTGTGAGGATCCCGAATGACAGATGAAGCCAAGTAGTCACAGAGATTGATTATGGAAAACTGGGACACAGGACATTTTTGCTTTCAATGGCTTTTACATTACGTTTTGAGGTTTCCTATTTCATTTGCCATTTTCAAATAACAGCAGGTCTAAAGTGCTCAGATGTGCTCAAACAGGGAGGGAAGAGTAGATTAGTAAGACTGTGACCAGAAAGATTTTTCTAGCTAAAATATGTAAAGTCCCCTGGTAACTTTGTTCCACAAGACTGCAATTATTTTTTTTTACTACAGATGATCTTGATAATGAAATGATAAAAGAGATAGCATAGAGTATAAGCTTAATACTTTTCCTCCGATATTCTTAGTGCTGCTATGCCGGATGGGGCTGAGTTGCATCGTGATGCTCTTCTAGCCAGGATCAAATCACCGAGCAAAGTGCCCACAGTTCTAGTGTAAGAACCCAACCTTGGTGGCTTAGGATGTTCCTGTGGACCTCTTCACCTTTATAATTCTGAGTCCTGTCTGCTAGAAGTCCTGTCTTCGTTTTGCTTCCCTCTGTAACTTACCACTGACCATGGTACATCAATGGTGCTCATCAAATATCTGGTAGGCATGAGAATGAATAATGAATAGATGATTGGATTCATTTGTAACTTGGCATATATAAAAAATTGTCTGAATATATATATATATATATATATATATATATATATATATATATATGTATATATATACACAATTTTTTCCTAAGCTGCAAGCCCCCTTCATGCTAGGGGAAAGGTAATTGTAACATAGATATTGACACGTGTGAGATTTAGGTTCAATCATAGGTCACTCCCCAAAATACCTTTTGATCCCAAGCAATAATTAATATCTATAAAACATCTGACTCTCTATTTTTAAAATGTGAAATCATAGATTTACTCTCCAAAATTAAGACCAATAAAAGATATCAGGTATATAACATACTGAATTACTTTTCTTTCTCTACTATTTGATAGAATTCAGTGTGATCTTAAAACTGGATTATTGTTTGTTGATTATTTGGCTTGCTTTTGCTTTCCCAAGCCTAAGATCATATTAGAATGTCTGATGCTTTTATTTATGCCTCGTTGAACTGCTATTTTCCTTTCTAACTTGGACTTCGGCTGTGTGTTAAGAAGTCAAGCAAAGCACTACAGTAGATTAGCTGTTTTACTGCGCACCAATACATATAACAACATACTGCTTCTTGATATAATACATCATAAATACATTTGAAAATATTTTCTTTAAGTTATTAAATATTGTCTGTATTGTGACACTCGTTTTGGAAAAACATTCCTACTCATCACTGTTTATTGTTCTCCCAGAACTACAGAATCATAAGGGTGGTTAGGCTACTGATTTATGTGAAAGCTAAATTTTTCTCACCTCTCACATCTCTCCAATTTCCATCATTTTGTGAGTCAGGCTTTCTCTCATTATTTTAACACTGCACCCAGGCTTGGGGACCCTAGAAGAACTCATCGTTTCCTGGAGGAGAGCATCCATAAGGAGCAGAATGGGATGGACGGCTCATTATCAGGGAAGAAGGGAGTGAGCATTACATTTAGAAAAGCTTCTGTGGCAGGCTCCGTGCAAATCAGAGATTTGTGGAAATGATCACATTCTTACAGCCTGCCTTCTCTCCACAGCATGTTCTGCTCGTTAACTCATTAATCTTTGCACCACCCCTGCAGCGAAGGTAACTATTATTAGCTTGGGTCGTAGATGGAGAAATAGAACTAAAATAGAGTGCAGTACAGCAACTTGCCCAAGATCACAGTGGGAGATGTTGTTGGGAGTGGGATCCAAGCCCAGAAGCCTTGTCTGCGCGGTGCCTGCTCCAACTCTGAGACACCTCCCACGCTGCCCATTAGCATAATGGTGAAGGGAAGCTGTCATTTTATTTCTTGGAGTCGCATTCACCTGAGCTACTGAACTTTCCTGAACACACATACAGTTGAATTGTTCTAACATTTACACTGCCAAATGTCTGCATAATTCCTCCCTTTTCCCTGCCTAGCTGTCAGCAGCTGCCCTGCCTGACAGAATGCACCCACTCGGTCAGGAAAATATATTTTGGGAAAAAGTACACTGTTACTTTTCAGCCCAGTGCTACAAAAGAGGCACCTATTGTCACTCAGTGAAACAGCACATTTTTTTTTCCCAAAAAGAAAGGCATATTATATTACTATTATGCGCTGGCCCTACCAGTGCTTCCCACCCCAAGGTGCAAATGACGTTTTGGTTTGTTAGCATAAAGCTGCAGATGAAAATCATATGGCAGTGGACGTGTTTTGTCTGTTTAAGTTAGGACCCGTCATTTAAATTCAGGACACCTATGGAAAGAAAGTTCAGGTGGAAGACTGAATGTGGGTGAAGTTCTGCCATGATCTTCTCAACGTGCTGGACTCCTGGTTACCCCCAAGGTACAAGGGGTCTCAGAGTTGTTGTTCTACAGCTGAGGAAATGTAAAGACAGAGAAGTGAACTGGCCCAGGCCATCCAGCTCCAACCTGAGCTAGGACTTGAACTACTTCTACTGCACTCTAAATAGTGTTGAATCTGTATATGAGAATAATAGCATATTAATGATATTTACTCTTACTTCAGTTTATTTATCTAATAGTATCTTCACTTTTGCAAAAAAGGAAGGGTTTTATATTAAAAATTATTTGCTGATCAAGAGCAGATGATTGTCCTGGTTTCTCGGGATTTCACTTTTATGTACTGAGTGGGCTACCAAGTCAGACTGTGAAAACTGCTGTCATTAAGGTAGCAATTCAGTGCTCTATGAGCAAGGTATGCCACATGGGCTGCTGAATAAAAGCATCCAGGGCTGTATATGGGGGAGTTTAGTGATAGGGTCTATTTGAATCAAAGTGTCCAATAGACAAGTATACCGATTAGCAAACTTGTGCTAAGGGACGTGATAGCTTATCTCTCCATCTGTAGAGGCTGAAGCTGACCTCAGAGTGTCATTGTGCCTGGTTAAAATCCCTAAGCCAGCTAGTGACCAAGCTGAGGTTGGCCAAGTCAGAGTTCTGACATCCCAGCATGATGGTCACCAAGTATCACAGGTCTGTCTTCTACAATAACCTAAGCTTTCAGTACATCTGCCATTCCATTCTAAACTTCTTCCTTTCTCCGCCTTCCCCCTCTGCTTCACTGATAAGACCATTTTGAAAGAAAGGATAATCAATGCCTGTTGAAAAATTGCTTTTCACTCCACATTTACACTTTGGTGAAAAAAAAAAGAAACTTAGCAAATAATTTTTTTAGGCTTTTCTGTTAAACGTAATTCAGGACTATTTACCTTCCTATCTGTACTTTTGAACACTTAAGTATGAAAGAAACACCAACGTAGTCACTATTGTTAAGAAGTTTTCCCCAGCTTCTCAAACGTTCCTGTTCCACCCTTTCCTTTTCCGATAAAATAACCTTTATCCTGACATACAGAATAACCTCCCTCTTTTCCTGTTTAAAAAGTCAGTGCTGAAAAGTGTAATGAAACCTTAAAAAAAATCACACAAGTGTGACAATGTAAAAAAATAAAACCATATCATTTAAAGAAATTCAAGGAAATGAATGATTTTAGTAATGTAAATTCAATATCATCTCTGAGCCCAAGACACTTCAGCGACTTTCCGTTATTCCAAATATTTCAAATATTTCATTGCCCTAATTCACAGTCTGGCATTGATCACTACTCTGACCTGACTTCAATGCCTGCTCTGCTTGGCCTCTCTGCCTTCCAGAACACGAACTTCGGCCTGCTTCTAAGCAAAGCAAGCTTACTTGTATCTTCAGGCCTTTTCTAAGCCACTGTCCCATGAGTTTCACATTGCTGAAACTGTGTCACTCAGATCTTAACTCAGTGTTTCCTTCCCAGAGGAATCCCTCCCCCACCCCATCTAAATTAGCAACAATTCACCTTGTTATGTTTCATGGTATTTATCATTAACATTTTGTTATTGATTTATTTATGTGTTTCATTATGTCTGGCCCCTCTAGAATATAATTTCTGTGATGCAAAGGGCCACCTCTGTCTGTTTTGATAGTGTTTCTGGCAACCAAAAAGACGTATAGCACATAACAGAGGCTGAATAAATAGCAGTTGAATGCATTGGTCAAAAAGCACATCGTTCTCTGCCTAGGCAGGGATTGTTCACCAATGATACATAAAGGTTTCATAGCAGAGTGCTAAACTGGTGATTGAGAGCCAGCTAGTGGAAAGAAACAGACGATGAAGAGAGAAAGGAAACCCAGACACAAGAAACCTTGCTCCAGAGGCTGTGACATTGGCTCTCCTCTTAGGGCTGAAATTCATGTATGGAGAGTGATCAATTTTACCTACTTCTTAAGACTTTCTATGCCACTTCACCTCCCTGCTCCTGGAAAGAAGCTTTCAATTAAACATCCCCTACCAGTTCTAACCCCCCTCACATGCCAATAACAGAAAAAAAGGCAGAGCCAAGGAGCAGGAGAGGAATTGGGACCTCAGCTGCAGTGACCTGGGACTTTTAGAGATTCATCCCCTCTGTACCCAGACCTAACTCACACTACGGCCATCACCCAGCTGTCTTATCAATGGACCACAGGTCCCATTCAGGGTCAGGTGACCTTGCGAAGCAGAAATAATATGTCACAAAGATACAGTGTAACAAAAGATCTGTGCAAAGCTTGGCTGCCAAGCCAGCTTTTCCAAATAACATTCTGATTGCATTGAATGCCTCAGCAACCCCTCTATTCTTGCTGTCCAGGTGCTCTGCAGCCAATATATGTACTGGATGATGAAAAGCCCAGGGACCCATTGGGGAAAAGCCAAGTCACATATCGGCAACATCAGCATAATAGCACACAAACAAACCTGTTAAATATTTAGATGTGTAGAGTCCCAAGCATGACACACACTCATCCAAAACTGTACTTCTATTAGCCAGAAAACTTGAGAATATAAACCAGTATCAGGTTATGCCTGTTAAAGGGGAATTAGTTTGAGAAGGATTTGTTGCATATTGACCTACAGGATTTAAATCATCACCATCAAATGGCCTGGTACTGGGCTCATTGAATCATAGCATTAATCCCATACACATATGTTTCGTATTTGTAGTAGTTGTTGTTGTTGTTGCAAGTTGCTTTCACAAGCATTTTGTTGTTTTATGCTCAAATCAAAAATTCAAGGAGATAAATTCATTAGTAATTATTCATTAGTAATTATTTTGTGCATCCACTCTGGACAAAAATCTATATTATACACTAGGGGAAACAGAAAGAATAGCCCTCGACTAGAAAAAGAAGGTACGTGTGGAATGGACAGATATTATCTTTTGAGAGAAGCTATAATGGAATGAGCATCAGGTGCATATCTAAGATAAAAGTAGAGTTTAACGGCCAGAACAAGGATAAGAGGTATATACCTCTTATCATCAAGAAACAGTCCCAGGTTTGAAGTTTAAAACTTACCACACACATGGGCCGGTGAGATAGTTCAGCGGCTTAAGCGCCTGCCTGGCAAGCGCGAGGGCCCGAGTTCGACTCCCGGAACCCACATACGAAAAAGGGGCCGGTGATATCGCTCAGGGGCACGGGCGCCTGCTGGCATGCGAGGTCCTGAGGTCGACCCCCCGGTATCCACAAAAAAAAAAAAAAACTTACCACACACAGTTGTTCAGAGCACAAATGAGGAGATAGGACATTCTAAGCAGAATGATTATAAGTATATTGTTAGATGTGAATGACCACTTAGTGATCAAAAGTATGAAGAAGTAAAAATTTGGAAGAAGTACTCTAGTGGGTTTTATAGAAGGATTCAAATTTGAGCTAATATTTGGGGGAAGGGTTATAAAGATGAAAATGTAAATATGTCTGTACACGTGAGAATGTATTTTTTTCAATTGATAATTTATTTTTCACGTGGAGAATGGTGTGCATTCTCAAGGATTACAAAGCTAACCTATTCGACCCCAAAAATGTACCCCCTCCCCTAATGCAAAAGTCTGCCTCCAAATGAAGGACATTATCTGTTCATCCATTCACTAAACATGGACCCAATACATGGAGATAGAGTGTTTCTCTTAAAAATATCAGAAGATTGACATGTGTGTGATGAGATGGCCCGATTAGGGAGACCACGTGCTAGAGGCTTTAAGGACGTGATTAGATCATGAGGTCATCAACCTCATAAATGGGTTGATCCATGAAGGAGTCCATAACTGAATGGACTGTTAGGACGTGATACCCAAATGAAGGGAGCAGATCAGAAGGGCATGCCCTTGGGGACTTTACCCTATCCTTGGCCCTTTCCTTCCAAACTATTTCTTCTCTCTGTCTTTTCCATTTCTCTCTCTCTCTCTCTCTCTCTCTCTCTCTCTCTCTCTCTCTCTCTCTCTCTCTCATTCTCTTTCTCTCTTTCCCTGTCTCCCTCCCTTCTTCCTTCCTCTCCCTCCTCACACCACTCTCCTCTCCTTCCTGGTGGCCATAATGTGAGCAGTTTTCTTCTGCCTCCCTTCCACCATAATGTTCTTCACTTCAACTCCAAAGTGATAGAATCAGACAAATATGGACTAAAAGCTTTGACTCTTAAACCATGAGCCAAAATAAACCATTCCTCTTTTAAGTTGTTTTCCTTGGGTGTTTTGTCACAATAATGTAAAGTTGACTAATACAAGGAGGCAGAAAGGAGAAGCTGCTGGAGCACATATGCTACTTCTAAAAATAGCATCTCAGTTCATTTAGAGCATCTATAGTAGTTAGCAAGGGATATCATGAACCAAGGGCATTTCTCACAGAAGATACAGAAGAAGGGGAAGAAGAAAGACAAGTGTAAAGCAGGCCACCTTCAAACTAGTAACAAGGGCCACCCAGGACATACAGGAAGCTGTATACTTATCTCTCTGCCTTGATGGGGTAGTAAGGAAGGAAGATCATGATGTACATACCCAACAAGAGAGAACGTTTCTGGATTCAGAAGGAACCATTAATACAGAGCAGAGGAAGCTTGGTCATAGGTCAGGGACCATCATGGTGTGACAGAAGTTTGGGACAACAAAATAAGCCCCTGGGTACAGTAAACTATTACTCCTTTATAATATGACATATTGCTTCTCTACTGTTGTACTCTTTTCAACAGACCCATCATGAAACTGATAAAACAAGAGAAGCAGTCTGCTTACACAGACTTCCTTGTTAACAAGGAAAACATCTTAAATATGCCCTTTACCTTACTTAATTCTTAGTAGACTTAAAACTCATTGATTTTGCAGGTCACATATTTAGGTAATACATTATTAGTTTGCCAGTAGCTTTGTTGCTGATAATACCTTTGACATGTGGGACCCGGTAGCAGTTGTCTAGACCCACAAAGTGAGGATGTTTTACACAGGATGATGGTGCCAGCTACATGAAAATTCAGAATTCCTCCAGGACAAGTTGCTCATAAACACCTCGTGGTCCAAGTCTGTCACAAGAAAGGACATCCTTTGGAATCATGCCCCTGACCAATGAAAACTGCCAGGATATAGCCCACACCTGGAGTCATGGTTTAGATCTAAAATGTACCCCAAAAGCTTTTGTGTTCAAACTACAGGCTTTTGGAAAGTGATTGGATAATATGGGTTCTAACTTCACCATATATCAATGGATAAATAAACTAATGAGATCATAATTTGATGGCATTTGTCAGCCCACTTGGGGGGCCCAAGGGAGATTTTTGAGGGTGAAGTCCCAAGGTTAAAGAGTGCACATGTGCAAGACATCGGCAATAACAGCAGACAGCGTGGAGCAGAGCAGAGTACAAGAGTGCAAGAGCAAGAGCAAGAGCTGCCTGCGTCTTTATTGTATAATTCTTATACAGGTTGTTACCTCATGTTTACATTCTTACATAGTGCTATAACCAGCATGTGTGTGTTGATCTGTGCTAAGTTGTGGTTACATAACTGTATCCCACTGTGTGCCTGCATGAGACAAGTGGGTCCACATCCTCAGGTGTCCTTATACTGCCCTGTGCTTGGAAGCAGTCTCAGTGGTTCCCCAGAGCATTATTTGGAGGTGATTGAAACAGGCGGTGGTAACTAGTTGAAGAGAAAGAATCATGGGGGTGTGAGGTGACCTTGGGGAACATACCTGGCCCCCAGCCCCTTCTCTTCTAGAATTTTTTCTCTCTCTGCTTTCTAGCTGCCATGAGGTGAGCAGCTTTTCTCTGCAAGGCCCTTCCACCATGACATTCTGCCTCACCTTATGCCCACAGCAATGGATCCAGCCAACCATGGACTAAAACTTCTAAGCCATGAGTCAAAATGAACCTTTTGTCCTTTAAACTGTTTGTGTCAGGTATTTTGTCACAGCAATGGAAAACTGAGTAACACAACTGCAAATCAATACAAACCTGCTGATGTCTTTTTTCTGCAAGCAGCTTGTTCTCTCTCTTGATCTTTTCTGACTCCTTTCAGCTTGAAGCCTCAATTCAGCTGGAGTAACCCAATCCCTATGAAGCTTTTCTTGTTAATAGTGTGGGTACTTGCACTATTTGGTGCAATCTCATTTCTATTGTTCCCATGCCAAAAGATCCTGATGTGCAGTGTCAGATTCTACCCACAAGTGTATATCATAAAGACTGTGCTTGCAACAAGATCCTCATGGACCCTGAAGCTGGGAGCAAAGCAGGTTTCTGAATAATCTCTGCTCTGGCCAACCAGAACTCCTTGGAATGTCTGGAATACACTGACCCTTCTATGTCCTTCCAAGCCACACACTTGATCACGCTCACCTGGGGTGAAGAGATGCCATTCCTCAGGCTCTACTCAAGGTCAAAGAAGAGTACAAAAATATCTGGGGATTAACAATCATGAAATTGAGCTTGATATGAAGTCTCACTTTTAAGTATATTTATAGACTTTTGTGTTTTCTTTTATCTTCTGGCCTGTTTTCTTTGATGAATCTTGACTATATCTGAAGGCTTGGTCAAAATTATTAGGGGTAAATATCTTAGGTTTCATTGAATTAGTTTTGTTCAAAGTAAATAAAAGAGTTAATGCCAATCTAAAGCAATATGTGGAAGAAAACGAAAACTAATTATAGCTCTACCTAAACATGAGGGACAATTATTCACTAGGTCTTTCTTCAGAAAGAAATGCTCAGATAATCTCATCTCTTATTTATAAGATACCCAGAATTAAGAAGAACTCACGTAAATACAAATGGCACTTTTATTGTGCCCTACTATAATGTTAAAGAACAGAGCTGCCACATGAACACTAAAAGCAAAGAAAATAAAATTAGGAAAAGTCTGGGCCACCAATTCAGCAACATGTCACTGGAGAAATCTTGCATCAAGAATGTGAAGTAATGGGCTTAGGGTGAGATTCACCACTTCCCAGCCACGACCTCTCAAGATCTGTACTCTTTCTATTGTTAAATGTGGACAGCCAGCACCACCAGCACACCCATGCGGTCCACCTCATGGGACTGCTGTGTGCTTAGGAGGGTCACTTGACACAGGCAATCCTTAAGTCATTGTCAGAAACCACAAAAACGAATTTAAGATGTGAATAATATATAAAGAGTCAAAACATAGCTGTGGGGGAGTGTGGCCTTTGGGGTCAGTGAAACTAGAGCTCAGGAACAGGCTGCCACAGGGATAAGCCATGGATTTCTCAAATCTCATTAAATGAGAATAACTTGGATAGGCCTAGCACAGTGTAGAAGTTATTTGCTTCCTTCTATAAGGAGGTAAATAAAAGGTTTATTTCCTTTTGATTCAAAACAACCCATCATCCAGGACCTTCTACCTTTTCTCTGATGTAGGTTTACACTTACTGAAAATCTGCACTCAAAACCGTGTCTTCCATCCCACTCTGAGTGGGTTTTCTGTTGAAATGCCTCCAGGACAGCGAAACACCACCACTGAAGCTTTAGATAAAAGATATAAGTAGGAGACAGAAGGAGCCACCAAAAGTAAGTACTAATGTTTATTTTTTGTGTGAATTTGAGTGTGGATGGGTGTGTGTGTGTGTGTATGTGTATGTATGTGTGTGTATGTCTGTGTGTAAGTTTCACTGTGTTCAGGAGAGTGTGTCCAGGTGGAAAATTAGCTGGAAGGGAGAAGATCAGTGTATGGCAGTGTCAATGATTGGAGTGTGAGGAGGGGCCCCCACTACACATTTGGTGTAGCTAGTGCTAAGCTGTTAGTCCAAGACACCAGGTGTTAACAGCGCCTGACCCAGAGCCACACAGAAAACCTGCTGACCGAGAAATGGGGCTGGGTGAGTTAAAGACAAAGACAAAACCTAGAATTGTGTGCCATTTTTGCCTGCGTGGAAAAAAAACAACTTCCAAATGCCATTGTAGGAAATAATGTTCCCCTTTTTCTCAAACTGGCTTTCATCCTTTCCTGTTTGAGATTTTTCTGTAAATGGGTTATTCAGGCAAGTAAAAAAGCAGAAAAATAAACACTGCTACTGTTTTCAAATTACAACTATGGCTTTTAGTAATCCTTGATCAGTCCTGTCGTGCTTCAGTGACCGTATTCCATACACTTCCTTTTCACCAGAAATCTTTAAAGTACAGAATGTGCTGAGATAGATAGATAGGCAGACAGGTGGACAATAGATAGATAATAGATAAATAGATTCAAAACCTCATTTATAAACATAGAAATATGTTCTATAAATTTGAGATTCAGTTCTCCCAGCCAAACATAAAAAGAAGAAATTCTAAGATGCAGTTGTGACGGTATTGTTACAAATATTGAATCCAGCTGAAGTCCTTTCTTCTGCCTTTCTTTCCCAAGCACTGGGACAGGACATGGCTGTCGATTCTGTCAACTGGAAAATTCTTCCTAAAGGGCAAAATGCAACATTATGTATCACAGTCAAGCAAAGAGGGAAAAGTAAAGTAGAAAATTGCCCTCCAAGCTGATAAAATCCCACCTGCCTCCCATGGCAAGGCAGCGCCATTCTTCACACAATGTTCTGAAGACATTTAGAGGGCCGTAATTTCCACTTCCTCTTTCTTTTATTCCTCTTTCCTTCTTGGTGAGGGGAGGCAGGCCTGAAAGGAGCTGGTTGCTGAAGACTGAGAGAAGATGGCCTGAACTAATTCATCTTGTGACCTTTCAGTGCCTTCACAGTAAAGTGATTTAATAGCACTTAATCTGTCAAAAATCTGAAGCTTTGTAATAACTGTATATTAAGCCAGTTTTTATGGAGCATTAGCTAAAGTCCTTCCAGTTTACAAAGAAAGAAGAAGAAAAAGAGAGAGAACACTTGCCATGTTTATCCCCATTAAACACCGTGGGACTTCCTAATGTATTCTCATACTGGAGAGTGAGTGACCCACGGGGCAGATGTGTCCCTTCCCTGTAGGGCAGTGGTGGCGAACCTAGGCACGCATGCTGCAGCACGCTGTTTGCATCATTGAAAGCTCTAAAAGGTTCACCATCACTGTTGTAGGATATCCTGAGGAGGACCAGACCATAAATGGCTTGAACAGAGCAGTATCGGCTGGGTCATGAGGCCGATTCTGAAAATAGATTTATTTTTGAGATCTACTGATAGAAGTGTGGGCAAACCCCACACAACTGGGCCTTGTAACGGTTGTGAATCTGGATTATTTTACTGAAAGTGAAAGAATTAGGATTGTTTAGGTGAGTGTGTGTTTTCCAACAACAACCAACTCACTGACAACAGCTAGTATCTAACACTTCAGTTACAACAGCATCTTCCCGAAGTTAGTGTCAAATCCTACAAGGTGACTGTTTAAGTCTCACAAGATCATTCCTGTTTCAGATGGTACCCACAAGTGAGATCCTCAGGTGGTCTGCACCTGACTACAAATTAGGGTGCCTCTCACGACATCCTTTGTAATTTCAATAGTACACTGATGACCCACAGAACTCAGGGAAGTACTTTACTTGCCTGTACTGGTCTATCGTGAAAAGTACAACTCAGAAACAACCAGTTGGAAAAGATATATAGGGCAAGGTGTGTAGGTAGAAAGCGCAGAGCTTCTATGCTCTAAGCATCACCCTGTCACTACTTCAATATGTCCATCAAACTAGAAGCTCTTTGAACCCCATTGTTGAAGAGTTTCTATAACCCATTTTCCAGCTCCCTTCTCCTCCCAAGAATTCAGGGCATGAGGCTAAAATTTATACCTTGTAGCACATGTTGGTCTCTCTGGTGACTAGCATCATTTTGTAGCTGCCCAGAAGCCCACGCTACATAAACTCAGATGAATTATAAGGCATCATTATTAATAACAAAAGGATTTTAGGTAGTCTGTGTCAGGAACCAGGAAAAAAAAAGAACAAAATGTATTTTTAATTATATGGCACTAGGACAAAGTCTATGTGGTCAGCAAAAATCAGGTTAGAAATTTTATCTTGAATAGACCTAAAGTTTCACTAAAACAGTACATTTACATCTTCCTCACCACCTTGCTCTCATTTCTCTCTTGTCATAAAGCTAGATCCTTGTTATCCATATATGTTTAATATCCTGTCCCCATCAACTCTTACCTCCTAACTAGACCATTTTGTGCTGAACTCCCAATCCTCCCTTTGCTTTCCTGAATGCCTATGTCACTTGCAATCTATAACGTAAGCTTGGTTAGTATGGATTGCTGCATTTGAATCATAACTTTTATGCCGTTCAGTATCAGGTAAGTAACAGATGGCATATTTGAATCAGGGTAAACTGTGAAAGATTTAGTACAAGAGCCACTTTCAAAAGTAGCAATAGGATTTAGGGGAACCAAAAAACCAGCAAGAGGCCAATGATATTGTTCTTATTCTTAAATTTCAAGAGATTGAGGAAGGAACAGTTGCCAAGATGAGCCTAAAAGATTTGACTGAGCTGCCTTCCTCTAAAGGAGATATGACTAGTGATAGAGGAAAAAAGAAGTCAGCTGCAGACGATACCACCCACCAGGTCGGTGGGTGAATAAATATGCAAGACCCATTCACTGATCTCCTGCTAGGGTTCTTCAATGTCTGACTCAAACCAGAAGCCACAGGCAAGTGAGTGCTCTGATGGTCACACAGGTCAGTCCCCAGGAGAAAGAATATGGAGAGCTGCTTTGGAAATACAGTATTACAGAGAGACACTTAATAGATGGCCACTAAGATATGGATCCCATACCTATTAGATATTCCCCCAAAACAGAGGACCTCATCTATGGTTCCTATGCTACAGTGCCATCTTCTGTCTGCTTGGAATAGTGGAAAGGAGCTTTTCAGGTGTTAGCTTCGTAGGACCATTGTTAGTCATTTTCAACTACTGCAATATATACCTGAGATAAATAAATTTAACAAGAGGAAAAAAGTTTATTTTAGATCACAATTTTAGAGGCTTCGGTCCATGCCTATGACCTCATTGCTTTGGGCCTGTGATAGCACAGTATTTCATGGCAGGAGCACATAATGGAAAGGCTGTTAGCCTCATAGAAGGAAAGAGAAAAAAAAGGAGGAAGAGGAGGGCTGTAGGCTCAATATCCCCTTTGCAGGCATGGCCACAGCGACAAGAAGACCTCACACTAGACTCACCTCTCAAAGCTTACATTGCCCTTCACCTCAATAGCACCAAGCTGGGGACTATATGAATGCACGAGCCTTTAAGAAACAGATATCTTAAAATCTGACTATAGTAGCCATTATCTTGAGCTCTCTATTGAATGACATTAGCACAAGAGTAAAGGAAATAAGGATGTACAGACGATTCAAAGTACCAAACCCAGTGGAGAGGGAAATGTATTTGTTGTGTCTTCTGCCTTCTGACTCACTTTTCTCTGTTTCTATGTAGCTTCCTTCCTGGATTTTATTCCATCTCACTGTGACATTTTAGACTCTTTTAAAAACTTCTCCATGAATACTCTTTGACTCTGTTTCTCTTTAGGCTATTTTTTTTTATGCGGGTACCAAGAGTCGACCTCAGGACCTTGCGCTTGCCAGCAGGCGCTTGTGCCACTGACCGATATCACTGGCCCCTTTTTTTCCTTCATGTGGGTACCGGGAGTCAAACTCAGGACCTCACGCTTGCCAGGCAGGCACTTATGCCGCTGAGCTATCTAACTGGCCCTATGCTATTTTTTAAAAAGAGTGTTAAATTATGATTTAAAATTCAATACATATGTTTATGCCACGGACCTTGGTTTGTTTTGTTATCTCAAACCAGACCTTTTTTTGGTGAATTAAAAGGTCATATATAAAATTCTACATAGCAGCTCTTACTGAGTGGCTTACATACATCTCAAAACTCATTATCTTTGTAAAAATAACTCCTCCTTCATTAAGTCCTTACTCATTGAATAGCATCTCCACCCACTGACTTATTCAAACCTGAAGCAGGATCCCATTGATTCCTTTCTTCTCTTTATCCCCCACAGGACCCCTGTGACAACTGCGAACTCTCCTTTGCCCCAGAATATGCACAGCCACACTATTCAAAGAGCCAGCATCTCTTGTTCAAGTACTATCAGAAGTTTCTGCTTTTCCTTGTGCTCTGAATCATCATCTGCTATTTTAATCCCAGTACCTGAAAAAAATGTCAGTTTGACTGGATTAAAAGACTTCTACAGAGGTGATTGGATCATGGAGCCTGTTGTAGTCAGGGTTTACAAGGGAAAATATTTAATATGGGACAAATAATTTATAAGATTATTTTATAATATTCATCCAAAGAGTCAAATGCAAAAGAGTTTGGTAGATTTGTCCATACATTAGAGACCCAAAGAATCCAGTTGAAGACCCAGAGCACATGGCAATGTCCTCCATGAGTCCAACTGGAGGCCTAGAGCCCATGACAAGGTCTCATGCAAGTCTATAACAAGGATCTGCACTAGGAAGACCCAAAGGTCAGCGGCGGAAGCTAGAAAGTCTGCACCAGCGGGATGAAGGATCTGTGCCAGCAGGCTGAGGGATCTGCACTGGAGCCAGGAAGTGACACTCAAAGTAAGGACCAGAGCTCCCCTGAAGAGAACAGCAACCATCCTCAGTGACAGCAGGGAACCAAATTCCTTCAATGATGAGAACAGGTGAGTTCATGTCAGGAAAGCCAGCATGAAGAGCTTCTCCTGGAGAATCAACAGCACACCATCTTCCCCTCCAGTTCTCTTCTTGCTGTTGGCAACAATCCTCAGGTGGGCCTTCTACACCCAGCCCCACACTGACTCAGTTCAGCTGGGGTGCTACAAGTTGACCATTAGTTAATCCATCACCGAGCCCCTATACTCATCAGTGGACTTGTTCACTGATGTTCATAGCTGAATGAGCAATTAGGAGGTGAGAGTCAGTGAGAGGAGGTGGGTAACTGGGTTGTGCTTTAGGAGGGCGTCTCTCTGTCTGGCCCTGTTCCCCTGTGCTCTGCTTCCCAGCCTCCACGAACTGAGCAACTTTGCTACAAAATGCCTTTCTGGCATAACGTTCCTGTCTTGGAGCCAGCCGAGAGTAGACTGAAACCATGAGCAAAATAAACAATTTTCTTTTTAAGTAGTGCATGGAGGATATTTTCTTTCAGCAATGGAGAAACTGGCCAATACACCTTCCACTCTGCTAGCAGAATGAGCATTTGAAAATGCTAACCAATCCAGCGTTCTTCTTAAAGCCCTTCTCCAAGTTCATCACATTTAGAATAAAATCCAAATTCCTACCTTGGATCTATAGACCTTATATGATCATCCCCTGCCTCCCACTCCAGACTGATCCACTGAGCCACCGTCCACTCTCCTTGACCCACGAGCTTTTTCCTGCCTGAGAAACTTTAGCACAGGTGCTCATCCTTCCTGCCTTTCCTGAAGATGTGCACAGTAGCTCTTTTACTTACTTCAGGCATTGGTTCAAGTGGCACCTTCTCAGAGAAGCCTTTTCTGGTTACTTCATGTAAAATAATTTCCATGCTCGTTATTCTCAAATCTCTTGCAGTTTTACTCTCTCAGAGCCATCTCATTTCTAAAATTACATTTTTTATAGTCCCCACTAGAATGAAAATTTCTGAAAATCATCAGTCCTCACTGCCAAAACAAACAAACAGAAAGGCTAGTACATGTTAATAAAAAAAGAAAAAAATATTTTTATCCTCTTCCCAGAGCTCATGTAGGAGGACAGGGTGGGGTGAGAGGAACCTGGAGGTTGATGGACATGAACTATAAAATTTTCTCCTAACATGAATGGGTAAATGAATAAATGAATTCATCAATAAATTTCCTTCTCCCTCTTGTAAATGACTCTGTAATTAATTAGGCACCTATCTCCTAATAACTTAGTACATTATTTGTTCATATATATTTATTTTTTCAGATATAATTAAAGATTTTGAATGTTTAGGAAAATGTTTTATATAATGTTCAACCTCATGGCTTCTAGCACTTTATTTGCAACTTAAAAGTTACTAAGTAAATATTTATTGAAAGAATAAATGGAAGAATTGAGTGAGAAGAAATGAAGGAACAATATGCCTTTTTTTTTCATATGATAAGAAACCCAATGTCAAAATAAAGACCTCCAGCCAAGAGCAGTTCCATTACATCTCATGGCAAAGATATTCTTCTCTATGTTTAATATTCTCCCCCTGCTGTTGCTCATTTCTTTATAGTTTTAGACTTTGCACAAAATTCAAAGAAACAAAGAAGCATAATGTAAGCCCTCAGAGAAGCTTGCTTAAAGAGTGAGAAACAGAGGTAAGCAGTGTGATTTAAGATGGGTCCTCCAGACTTCATAAATTTCTTCGGTCAGCATTAGAGCTGCTTAATATTTTATATAGCATTGCTTGCCTAGGTGTGACATCTAGAAAACCTCATAAATGTATAAGCTTTCTTTTTTGATTTGTTTTTTCTCCTGGCATTTAGGGATGGATTTTGTCCACATTGCTTGTATTTCCCTCCCTCTCTTCTTGCTTGCTCATTCCCATTATAAATATCTGCAGTTTTCCTTGATTATATGTAAGAAATGTATGCTAGAAAATCTTCCTGTCTTTCTTTAAAATAATATTTGAAGATTACATAACAGATTTTTTTTTATGTCTCATGAACAAGGAAAGCCTGATAAGCCCTTTATTCATTCATTCATTCCTCAATCAGTAACTACCACACTGAATTTACTGAAATAAAAACAAGGATGAATAAAATCAGGTCTGTCTGTACTATAGGTGAGAGTTTTTAGGTCCTCACTTCCCTTGCAGGAGAGCACAAAGGAAGGAGTGTCAGGAGAATGACATCTTGGGAGAGCTCCCTTGTTCTACCTGGGGACGGAGGGGTTATGAGCACATTGAGACCCACAGCTTCATTCATTCTGGTGAAGTCTGAAGATGAGAGACAAGTGAGGTGGAGAATGTGATGATGACTTTGATTTGCTTGTGGTGCATTCAAAACAATTCTTCAGTGGCTCCTAGGGCTACTGCTACAGGAGGATTATATTAGCCTTTCATTACTATGACAAAATACCTGAGGTAAGGAACTTAAAAAGAGTAAAGATTTATTTTGGCTCACAGTTCAGGAGGTTCTAGACTGAGATCTGTTGGTCCCGCTGCATTGGGCTTGTGGTGAGGGCACAGAATGGCAATGGTGGGGTGTCTGCAGTGGGGCAGATCATTCACCTCATGCGCTAAGAAGGAAGGGAGAGACAAGGAGAGGTGGAGAGGGAGGGAGGAAGAGACAGAGAGAGAGCAGATGCGGGGGTCCCACAAACCACTCTGAGGCTATACCTCTAAGAACAAAGGACCCCACTACTAAGCTCCACCTCTCATAGCTTCTATTCCTTCCCAGTAGCACCATCCTGAGGACCATGTCCTTAACAAATGAACTTTTAGAGGAGAGTTGTCATCCAAATGACAGCAATCACAGACTTTATTTTAAATACTGGCAAAGGAGGGGTCATTTCTTAGTGAGGTGTGGTTAAAGCTAAGATCTAACCAGAGGGGTACTAGATGAACAAACTACTACTACTACTATAAAAAAAAAAAAAGATAATATTCTGTGACAGGGCCATCCAGTGATAGAAAGGTCAAAAGGGGGACTGGACCTTGCTCCATAAAAACCACACGCACTTTCTCTAGAAGAGACCAACAGCCCCTTCCAGAATCAGAATAAACTATAGAGATATCGCTGTGGTCTCCACACCTTTGTGCATACAGTGAATTTTGCAAGAAGATCTCTGCCACTCTAAGCCATTATCCTAGCTCCAAAGCAAAAAGAGAGAGACCAAGAATTGAGTGAGAACTGAAACTGGAGACTCTGCTCTCTGTGTCATGGAAAGTCCTTCAGAGTCCCAGTTCAGGTCTACACTATGGGGAGGTGAAATGGGAAGAACAAACTGGAGTTTCAAACTTAACCAGATTATGGGTAGTAGAGAATGCAAATTAAAACAACACTGAGATTCCATCTTACTCCAGAGAGAATGGCTATCAACAAGAAATCAACCAATAACAAATGCTGGTGAGGCTGTGGGGAAAAGGGGACTCTTACATTGTTGTGGGAATGAAACTGGTACAACTATGGAAATCAATATGGAGATTCCTCAAAAAACTAAAACTACAAATTCAATTCAATTCAATTTGGCTATTTTCCATTTAGCTATCTCCCCAAAATATCATATTATAGTGCCACACACATACACATATTTATAGTAGCACATCTCATAATAACTATATCTTGGAAGCAGCCTATATATCCATCAACAGGTGAATGGATAAAGACAATGTGGTATTTATACATAATGGAGTACTACTCTGCAATAAAGAAGGATAAATGTGAATAATTTGCAGGAAAATGGAAGCACCTTGAAGTCATAATATTAAGTGAAATAAATCAGACACACAAGCTTAAATATCCCATGGTTTTTCTTATATAAGAAACTCAAAGTCTAAATAAATTAAAGAGCAAAATAAAAGATAAGTAATAGGAAACAATGAGAGATATCTTTACAAGAGGCAGGGGGACAAAGAAATGGAAGGAGGGGGACAGGTAGAGGGAGAAGGGAATAAAAATAGAGTTAACATGTGTTATTTGCATGTATCAACACTCCACAAGGAATGCAATCATTGTGTACCACAAACATACACTATAAAACCTTTTAAAAATGAAAAAAAAAAAAAACCCAACTAGGCCAGCATTAACTTAATAACTTGAGGTGACCATGAAGTTTTGGGATCCACTATACAACAGGAAGAGAACTGAGAAGGGGAAGAGTTGAAGGAAGTATTTAAAAACATAAAGACTACTTTGTAGATCACTGGGATAAGCCACCTTCATCTGGTTTATAACTACTTAGTAGCAGAAATGATATGAGAACTCTCACATGAATCCCTAAGTGTACATTTCTAGCTCTCATCTCCTATTTAGGCCTGAGCAATTTCTCACACTCAAAACCCTTGTGATTTCTCAGAAGGGCCTTCAGTAAGTCCTAAGAGGCACCTGCCTTTCCTCTTCTTATCCATTTTCTGGAGAAAATACGGAGCCCAAGTTCCCAGGATACAGCAAAGCCCATGAGTTGGCAGCATCTTGCTGTAGCACTGATTGCAATGAACACCGATTTGGAACCCTGGGATCACCTGACGGATGACCTTGAACCTTTGCAGCACAGTCAAGGTTAGACTGGGACAGGCTGTCCTTCAGCCTGGCTTTCATTCCTCCTATGCGCCTTATGGTGCTGAAAGCTGCCTTGCAGGTGGGGAACAATTGCATTACCATAAACCTCCAATTAAGCAGCCTCCCTGGTAGGCTGATCTGATCTCTTTACAAGAGTTGCTGATGTTGGCCAAGTTCTGCCCCTGATCTGCATATCCACTCACTCAGAAGCCCAGAGCTGCAGAAAGAGATATAGAGAAGGAATTTGCCCAGTGAGTTTGGTACCTGCAGATTGCTCACAGACATAGTTTCTGGTGTGGAAGTTTTAGAAATTGATGAGCAGACCACTGCCCATTTTGCTAGAAAAACACTAACTTTCCTCTTTCTCAAATCATGGTTTGGATCTGGAATATTCGGAATCGTGGGACACTTTTGGTTCAGATGTCTCTAGAAAAATACCTGAAAGATCAGAAGGAAGTAGCCTAGCCCCTACATAATTGATCTTACCTCTATGAATCACTTTCATAATAAGGAAAAAGACAATATTGTCACGAGGTCTCCACTAAAATAATGACAAGATAAACATTTACAATTAAACAAGGGTTCTCTTCCAATTTCAAAATACTTTGTTCTAAAACCTGGATTCTTAGTGTTTCATAAACAAGGGTGCTGGTTTAGAAATGTCTGAACACCTTTACATGCCTAACACATTTTCAATAAAGACATCAGAGTGATGTATGAAATGAGCATGAAGTGGTGAAGAATGAGCAGTAACTCACATATGCCACAGAAAATCAAACTGTCTAAATCTACACCAAATAGTAGAATTCTAGCGCTAAATGTAAGGGTTAACACCAGCATTTTCTTCATTTTATTTAAGTCAAAACACAGCTGACACAATAGTTAATCTAAAAGAGCCAAGAACTATCAAATTCCAGCCTTTATTAAATGTGTGCATGAATGATATAAATCTTCAGTGAGCCCAGGGTCACTTTGATCCGTTTAGTGGCTCATAAAGCAGCATGTATCCTCCTGCGGACAAAGGAGGCAGACGCCAAATCTGAAGCAAGTGCAGCAGAAGTGTCTTCGAAGGCAGGAAAGGAATGCAGTTGTGTGTCAGATTGCCTTGGATACTGAGGCTAGCTTTCTCTACCCTCAGTTGGAAGAGAAAGACAATGAAAACTGGGAATTTTATAAATTTTACTCATCTTCTGATCTTTCTCTATTGCAATCTACAGGTTGTGGGTATAAAATCTAATGTTCAGCGTGGCATCTGGAGGAAATCAAATTGAGTTGAATGAAATTTAAGTGCCCCCTGAAAGATCCTCAACCTAAGGTCAGAAACCTAATTATTGTCACCACAAGGGACTGACTAGAGGAAGCGCATGGCTCTAAGCTATTTGGAAGTGATTTAGCAAAAAATATGGTTTTCTCATTCATTTATAGGTAATTTGTTTAAAGCTTTTTTCTCTCCAAAACCTGAAGTGGCTGTATTTTGCCTTTTTGAGGAGAAGGATGGATTTAACAAAACTTGCAATTCAGGAATGGTTCAAGTTACCAGTTTTCTGAGGACAGTGTGTGACACAGGTCAGGAAATGCAGGTCAAAACTGTTACACAGGCTGCTGGGCCACTCTCTCATTTCTTACATATATGTACATATGTACGAAACAAGCCAATTTCTACCCACAGGACCAGAGGAGAAATGATGAGATAGTGAATTTAGAATTTTAGTTTTTAGTTTTTTTTTGTTTTTTTTGTTTAAGAAAAAACAGTCTATGAGGCCAGGGCATAAATATTATTGTTGTTATTATTCTGGCACCCACAAAATAACAGGGCTGATGGCATGTTTTCTCAGTAAACTCCTTCTGGGGTTTCCAGCAAGGGTTTGACAGGTGAAAGGCCACACTTTGCATTAGATAACCCCCAAGCAAGGTTTGGAAGCATGAGTTTTTAATAAGATGAGCCTTTTTCCATCTATATTTTCAGTATATTGACATAGTTACTCATATTGCAATTTCAGAATAAATGCCACTGGCATAGCTCTAGCTAGTGAATTTCCCTCTACTAATCTTTAAGAGAGATCGTAGTAAGTAGCATATTATCACAAAGGCTGAATCCTTGGGTCAAGGTAGGGTGAAATGTTATACACTTCTGGCAAACACCCTATCATGCAAGACAAAACTTGATATGTTACTAACTTTTCAAAAACTGAATCAAAGTCATCATTTATTTTTATTTCCATCATTGTTTTAAATACAAATTTTTAAAAAATAATTATGTTAACATACTAAATGGTCTCACATTGCCACATAGGACTAACACAAAAATATGAAAAAAAATGGAAAGGTTTTCTCTAGGTGCACATCAGGTACTATGAAAACGCAGTACTGTGGTAATATATAAAATTGTCATCATAAAATTACTGGAAAGGGAGAAGTCCATAAACCCATCTATTTCACTGTATACATTTTAATATTACAAATAAATATTCAAAGAAGTATACAAGGTTCATCAGTAACCAATAATTTAACACAAATGAATGTGAAACTTCTTCCCAGGACAATAATTCCCTTTCTGACTCCTTCATATCACTACCCTATACTTCCAGTGACCATTATCCAGATTTTGTACAAGTACCTATTTTTGTATATTTCCTTATCATTTTTTTCCCCTTGTCTTGGTTAATTTTCTCTCGTTGCTGGAACAAAATACCCAACACCCAAAGTTAAAGAGAGAAAGGTTTATTTGGCTCACAGTTTGTGGAGGTTTCAGTCCATAATCAGCTGGCTCCAAGGCAGGGTGGCATGGCACAGGGCAACAGTTCAAGGCAGCAGAAGACAGCAAAAGCAAGGAGAGCAAAAAGGGGGGAACAAGCCTCTTTCCCTCCCTTAGATTGTAAGCAGGCTACCCACCCTGGGGTAGGTGTAGCACTCACACCCTCTCCATGCCCTCCTCTTGCACAGGCTCAGGATGTTTACAAAGTGAGGACCCTGGCCCCCTGCTGAGTCACTTAGTTAAACTTCTCAAGTTGACACAATGTATCAGTCATTACACCCCTAGACTACATCACTGAATGCTACAGTTGCTATCATTTGTGTTTGAAATTCACAGAACTGGAATTATACTGCATGTATGCCCTGATGTCTGGCTTATATCCAACATAACCAGAGTTTTTAATGGGAGTCAATCACATACCTGTTAGTGCTCATGTCATTGCCATTTGCTATTCGGTCCCTAGGCTTTTCAGAGGTCAAACTAGCACAGCAAAGCGCTATGTCCCACGCACCAAGACAGGCGCTCACCATAAGCCACAGTGTTCCCATTAAACTACATGGTGTGGCCCGAAGCCTCATGCACACAAAACACCTATTAGACAGGAAGGACTAAGTGGAGTTAAAGCAATCTAAGATTTGTGCGCTTTCTGGGAAAATGGTAAATTTAAAAAGTACAGTTTGAATGATATGATTCCATGGATCCCTTAAAAACCCTAGCAATGGAGCAGGCAAATAACTTATTGCAGTACAGGGAGGTCGTGGCCATGAAGGAGTCTGACGACAGAGGGGTAGTGTGTTAGAAATGGAAAGAAGGGAAGAAAGGCTGTAAGCAGGTACCTTTCTCTGTCATCCAGTGGAGGTGATCTTTCCTGTTTGTTCATATCCTGAGTTCAGAATTCTAGCCTCTGGCAGAAAACAGAGTAGGATAGGCTCAATACATGCTTTTGTAATGTTGATTTGAGTGGAGGCAGAAGGCAGGGGAAAGGAAGGGGATTAAAGGATTACAAGGTATGCAGGGCAGCTTCCAAACCAGCAAGGGCACCCATAGGTTATCCTTAGAATCCAGGAACAACGTGAAAAGGAGTTGACCAAGGAGCTAACAGAATTTTTAGCCCCATGCACCTAAATCATTGCTTCCTGCTGAAAGCTGTAGAATGTCAGGATAAACATTATGAAGTAAATATTGTGCACAATGGGGATGGAATTAGCTGTGTCGTTCCCATTAATGCTAATGAGACTTCGGTGGTTAATTTCCCATGCCTTGTGCTGAATATCTGCCCCAATTAGTTATGTCAAGCGTGTGCCACACTGTGACCAAGTTTTCACTTTGGGGGAGGGCTGCCAAGGGAAATGAGTGATTGTCCGCATCATTTTTTTCAATTTCAGATGGTGACGGCAAGGCTGAAGTCATTGTATTGTTTGTTCCTCAGATGAACAGCCTCTGAGAAACTAGCACTTTGCCAAAACTTTTGAAATGCACAACTCCTTGGAAATCATTGTTTTCATTAGGAAGTTACCTGCTGGGGCATTCTCTTAGAGGAGACGGGTTTATTTTAGTTTATTTATTTTACTCCAAAGAATAATTTCATCTCTATTCTCATTAGACCTACAGTTTGGTTTAACATCCCTATTACTTCCATGATGATGCTCCAGATAATAGGAAATTAGAGGAGATGTAGAAGTGATTTTACAGAAGTACAATCAGATGGATCAGTCCATAATAGGCTTTTATTCTTGTGTATAAGATAGTTTTCTCTTTTGTTCCAAGTAAGTGTGTATATTTATGGAACCTCTTTCACATCTGCAGTATGTATTGTATTCATATTTCTCTTGTTTTTCCTAAAGATTGTAAATTCCCAAAGGCTGGGGCAATATTTTATGTAACTTTATCTTTCCTAATATCTTTCCTAATAGTAAAACATTAGACATTTGATTAATATTTTCTAATCAATATAAATATAATACACATAATAGATAATGATAGGAAGTAATATAAAATAGTCTTAAATGCCCAACTGGAATTCCCTTTAAGCCAAATCTTAGAATACCTGCAATCATGTCATACATATTTTCAGACTATCAAAACATTTGTTTTTACTGTATGAGATTTATTTTGGGAAAGATTTCTTTAAAGAAAGTAATGGTCTGTTTAAAGTATAAATTGGTTATAGTAAGATAGAGAGGAAGAGAGAGAAGTTTTTGCAGCAAGCTTTTGGAAAAGATATATGGAAATAAGGATAAACAAAATCCACTTTTAAGCCGGATTCAGGTGGTTTTGAGAGGTAGTTGAGGAGGGGGTTGTACCTCTCTAACAAGAGCCACGAGGAGAATAAGGACTGTGCTCAAATGAAGAGAATAAGGGCTGTGCAGACCTGAGTGCTGGGAGAAAGAGGTGACAAACAGGCATCAAGGTTTCTTATATTTCAAACAACCCTGTTAATCCTCATACTTCAGGAAAGAACTAGTGCCTCCTAGATATAAGAACACAACTGCTGTCCATAAATGGAAAGGAACTTTTACATTCTGAAAAAAGCATACACAGGCAGAAACTGCAAACTGTCCCTCATTATTCATATAATCAGAAACAAAACACAAAGCAGGTAAGCACTCCATTGAAACCTGAAAAAGGTATAAAGGAGTAAATAAAGATAAACAAAACTGACGCTAAAGAGTATAATATCTTTCCTTGTAAATGTAAGCTGTTTAAAATGTCACAAATGCAGTAATCAGTAGACTCTTGATAAATATGAATTGAATAAATGAATGAATAATCCCCAAACATACCAGTACTGGATTGGTCTTGGAAGATATGTTTTCAAACCTTCCTAAGTAGGTTCAGCAAAGTAACCTTCCTGGGAGAAATTTGTATCTATGAGTAGAGAGACATAACCAGGTCTTAGCCATCAGACCCCTTTTTTCATGCTGTTCTCCATAAAGGAGTCCTAGTTTATCTCTGCTCTCACCTGCAGTAATTATAGCTAACATACTCATGTCTTCTATGTGCCAAATGATGCTCTAAGCATTTATATGTACTCAATAATTTAATCCTCCAATAACCCTATGATGTAAGTATTATTATCATCATTTTATAAATGTAGACCTTCAAGTACAGAGAGTCTTGGTGTATAAGTCAGCTTTTCTATCACTGGAACATAATACCTGAAACCCACAATTTAAAATATGAGAGGTTTAATTTAGCTCACAGTTTCAGGAGATTCAGTCCATGGTCATCTAGCTCCAAAGCAGAAACAATGTGTGAAAAAATGTAGTGGAGCAACAATAGTTAATTTGTGGCATACATCTGGGAAGCACAGCAAACAAACAGCACCAGAGAGAAAGCAGCAAGGCACCAATACAGACCCCAAGATCATAGCTCTATGACTCACACAGATGTGCCCGGAAATAAGCTTTTCTGATCCCCTGGGAGGCTCCCAAGCCAATCATGTTGACAGCACCTGTTAGCCATCCTACTTGGTAACACATCCCAAAGTCACTAATTGTTAGAAAGGTCAGGATTCCAAACAAGGAAGCCTGACTTCACAGCTTGCTTGCTCTTTTCTTCCCTTTTTTTTCCCTTTTCCTGTCTTTTCTTTTCCTTTCCTTTCCTTCCTTTCCTTTCCTTTTTCTTTCCTCCCCCTCCCTTTCTTTCCCTTTCCTTCCCTTCCCTACCCTTCCCTTCCCTTCTCTCTCTCTCTTTTTCTCTCTCTTTCTCTTTCTCTCTCCCCTCTTATTTTTAATGAGACATAATTAACCTACTGCATGGACTTAATTTTGCCTGCTTCCAAGATTCATGTGTTGAAATTCTAACCCCTAGTACCTTAGAATATGGCCACATTAGAAGATAAGAATCTTTATAGAGGTAATTGAGTTAAAGTGAGATTTACCTGGGCCCTAATCCAATGTGTATGGTGCCCTTATACAAAGAGAAAGCTTGGAGTCACACAAGTTCAGATGAAAGATGATGTGAAGACACGGGAGAAACATAACTGTCCATAAGGCAGGGAGAGAGATTTGGAATAAATAGCTCCTTCGTAGCCTCAGAAAGAACCAAAGAACCAGTCCTATCAATACCTTGATTTTGGACTTCCAGCCTCCAAAACTCTGAGAAAATGTATTTCTGTTGTTTAAACTGCTCTGTCTGTATTATTTTATTATAGTACTCGCAGCAAACTAATACACATTCCACACATTTTTACCTTTTTAAGGTATATAATCCAGTGACTTTTATATATTCACACAGTTTGGCAACCATAACCAAAATTAATTTTAAGCCATTCTTCATTAAACAAAGCCCCATACCCACTAGCTGTCTCTTCCCATACCAGCCCCTGGCAAATAATAATCTACTTTTTGTCTGTATAAATTTATCTATTCTGGACATTTCATATAAATAAAATTATGCAACATGTGGCCCTTGTGTATGGCTTCTTTCTTTCAGAGTCATTTAAAAAATATTTTCCTACCCTGATATATTATATTATAACATTACCTCTTTATTCTTATATTAATCAATCTGTAACAATTAATTTGTAACAATTACTGTTAATTTACATAAATATCCAATGGCACTCTGAAATAAACTTTCAAATAAGTTACTGAGATGTATAACTACATGGAGGAGTGAATGGTGATGAAATCCAGTGAAGAAAATGCCCCAAAAAGTGTGTTACATAAAAATTAATCTAGAAGATACTGCAATTTTTTTCAGTAAATCAGGCAAATAGTCTTGTCTGCATTTCTGGATCCCTTAAATGCCTCCAAAGCATTTTAGTGGGCTTATGTCTATTCAGTGAATATCAATGATGCAAATAAATATTTAAAAAGGTACTGCAACTGGGCCGGTGAGATGGCTCAGCGGCATAAGCGCCTGCCTTGCAAGCGTGAGGGCCCGAGTTTGACTCCCGGATCCCACATACGAAAAAGGGGCCGGTGATATCGCTCAGCGGCACGGGTGCCTGTTGGCGCGTGAGGTCCTGAGGTCGACCCCCCGGTACCCACAAAAAAAAAAAAAAGGTACTGCAACTCATCATTTACTTATCATTTAAAAAAGTTATTTCCCAAGAGCCTATTGGACAACTTCGTTTCTATAGTGCTTCTGTCTTCTAAAATCTATCGCATAAGGATTATTGCACATGATGGCTTAGAGGGTTTAAAGCTAAGCTACCAGCTCTGTGGGTAGTTGTGGACCAGAAGTAAGGCTGAAGAATATGGCCCAGAGATACTGGGGAGTCTCTACAGTGTGCCCTCAATCAAGGAAGGCTTCAGATTAAATTCAATAGTCACTTTGAAAAGATCAGAAATTTTTCAGTCACACGTAACAGAAGCTTGACTGAAAATGGGAATTTATTAGTTGATGAAAACTCCAGGAATGGCACTGATTTTAAGCATGTCTGTATCCAAGTGCTTAAACAATGTCTTCCTCAGGTTTACTCTTCCTCTCTTGAACTCTCTCCAGCCCCAATAATAACTCATTTCTCAGATTTTTGTGTTTTTTTCCTAGGCAGCTCTTTTCATGTGGCACCTTCCTGCCTGAGCACGCAGAGTTCTTGCCGTTTCTGATTCCAGAGGTAAAGGTGGCTTTCCTCTCCTGTTTCCACCTATCTAATCTCTTAGGTGCGTCGTCATTGCTCTGCGTGGGTCTGAGCTCACTTTGTAGGCAGAGTGCTATGGAGGGAAGCTGGGGGACCACAGCCTAGTCAAACGTCCATTCCTGAGGTCTGAAGTAGCAATACGATGATGTCTTTCTCATAACCAATAGAACGGGAAAAAAGCAATTACCTAACAGGAGCACTGGGTGGATACTAATACACGTATCCATTTATCTTAACTGAAAAGAAGGAATAGGGAGACAGAAGTGATGGAAAGCTAATAAAGGAAAAGTATAGGAATAAAGGTATTTAAGGGGCATAAGCATGGTAGGAGTGTTTGTGGAGGTAGGTGAGAGGATGTGGCATAATGAATAGAAAACAGAAAATCTAAGTGCGGATATTATACTATTTCCTCTTTCCCTGAACTTCCTCATCACTTTTTTTTTTTTTTACAAAGCTGAACAAGTAAATCTTTATGGAAGGCCTAATGAAACCAAAAGGAAACCAATATGATCTGATGCAAGATGCGAGGTCCACATTTGTGGATTGCAACCTAATTGTGGAGACAAGATATACACACATCGAAAGCTGACCGTTGACGGATGCTAATATATTAACACATAACGAAGTCCAGTACTCCAAAATCAATCTGCTCTAACAACGCAGCTCCTAGGCTTGGGGGCTGACATTTCAGGATGAGGAAACCAGGTCCAGTGAGCTTCCTGTTGGGGTCCTGCTGGACCAAGGTTATCCTCCGATTGCAGTCTCCTCCTCAACCGATGAAGGTCGCGTGGTAGTTCAAAAGGAATCCTGGCGACATAAATTATGTAAAACAACCACTTCAGGGTGTTAAACTGAACTGAAGTCTGAATTTAACTGCCCAGCAAATCACTGAAAAGGGACTATAGCAATATCTTTAATAGATGATATAAATACTTAGGGCATAAAACTGCCTATTCTACTTATTTTCATTACAATAATACCCCCCCTCAACCAGACCTGATTAGAACAGATAAACAGGCTTTCAAGCTTCTGTTTCCTGGACATACGCATTTTCCTAAGTTGTACACCTTCTTGCACACCACCCCAATTTTTTTTATGTTTGGGTTCTGAGACTCATTCCTGGAAGACCAGGGGCAGCAGACAAGATGCGCTGTTTTGTACAGAATTCTTAGATTACTAAGGCTCATAAATTCCAGTGTTGGCCACCATTTCAGGCTCATATAAAATCTGTCAAAATGTAGCCTGGTTCTAAATCATCCTTTAAGCTCCATATCCCCACTGCCCAACCCAATTCCCACCTCTTTCTATGACCCCAGAGCACATGAATCTCTCAAGCTTCCTATTCTGATCATAATGGCTGCCATGTGTGGTCATTTTCCATGTCTGCACCTTTTCTCCCCAAGTAAAATGAATGAAGGTTTCCTAAATCAAAGACCACAATTTATTTTTATTATTCAATAGAGTGTGGCAAAATGTCCTAAAAGGCAGCAAAGAAGGGAGTGAATGTAATGATGGGTAAGGGGCAAAAGGGAGTTTTTTAGTAGAGATTACGGTTTATAACCAAATCTGCCATTAGTTTTTCTTAGCCTCAGTTTCTTTTTCTGTGAAGTGGGGATAATTCCATTTAACTCTTAGTTGTAAGAATTGATATGAAATAGTATATGTTAAGTTTTGTTGTTTTTTTTTTTTTTTTTATTCTACCTGTTTTGTTTTTTTTTCTTCATACTCATCCATGTACCTTCTGGATACTTAACAGTTGTTGAGAAGTTTGTGTGCTATTCTAAAACCTGAGGTTACACCACGCATTCTTTCTGCCTCTAAATTCTCCCATTATTTCCAAGTTTGGCTTTTGTCCTGAATCTTTTTTTGTTTTTTTCTAATTGTTCTAGCCTTTTCTATCTTTTCTTGTTTCCAAGAGCTAATTGCACTATATTTATCCTGGTAATTACTTACCAAATATTTCACATCCATTACTTTTCTTCTCTACCAATTTCCTTAGTGACATGAGGTACACTTTCTTTCTTTTTTTTTTTTTTTTTTTTTTTTGCACATCTACATAACCAATAAAGTATTGGTCCTTTAGTAGAAATACAATAAATATATTTTGACCAACATAGACAAAAATAATAGCACAATCAACAATGTACCAAGTAGAAAATAATCAATTGTGGGCCGGTGAGATGGCTCAGTGGCGTAAGCGCCTGCATGGCAAGCATGAGGGCCCGAGTTCAACTCCCGGAACCCACATACGAAAAAAGGGCCAGTGATATCGCTCAGCGGCACAGGCGCCTGCTGGCGCGCAAGGTCCTGAGGTCGACCACCGATACCCACAAAAAAAAAAGAAAATAATCAATTGTAATAGTGAAGACTACAAAATTCTGGTATGATTCAAACATACTTCTATGATGCTTTGCACGGATTATCTTATTGAAAGAAAGCCGAAATGCTTAAAAAGAACAATAAGATATTCCTAGGAAGGGTACTCAGCTAAGTTTGGATTTCTCCAGATAGAAGCTTTGTAGAGGAAATAAAATTTCTAATGAAATTCAAATGGTTCTAGTTGCAAAGCTGCAATTAGAAACAGCTTGCAAAGTTTGGATAATGTTATTTTCCTATAATATATGGTCTATCAATCAGCTGGAAAAATGTAAAATACGACTAATTCCATGGGGACCACTTCCCCAGCTTATTCATGATGTTTCTTGAGTTCTTGTGATTCCTCTCCACCTGCGACCACAGAGATAAGCACTTCTGTGGCTACTCCTGCCTTCTTTGTGGTTTCCTATGTGTATGATTTTGTTCATAACTAAATTTCAACTTCCTTTCCCAGAGAAACTTTTTCCGCCTTAAAAAAAAAAAGAAAGAAAGAAACCTAGTACAGACTTGAGAATATAGATAGTATAGCACGCAACACATTTTTTTCATCAGACTTACTGAATTTCATCCCTTCTGAATATCACCACAAAATCCAGCTACATCTCAAAAGCCCACTATCTTTCTGTAAGGAAACATGTGATGGAGCACCAATAAACACAGCAATGCCTTTTCTAAACTCCACTAGGAGGTGAAACCATGTTGCATAGCAGAGCATAACAATTTGAAATTCTGAAATACAAAGCAGGGCTGCACGCTTGGAAGTGAGGCTCGTCCCCCACACTGTGGCATCTGGTTAATAACTGAGGACTAATTCCTGTCCTTGGATGCTCCAGTACACCTTCTATGACACTAATTTAAATGAAAACCCGAAGGGGAGAACTTGACCCTAACCATTTATCGGATGATATAGCCATATTAGATCCTTTCAAATCCTTTAATTTGCAAAAAGTCCCCAAGTCGGTGAACCAAACCAATAGCGGCTCTTTCCTCACACTGTGTAACTTGGGTGATATTTATGGACAGGGAGAAATTCTGTGTTCAGCAATTTCCTAATCAACTAAGAACAAATGGAGAAAGCAAATCCATGAAATAGGAAAGGGCAAGACCACCAAGCTCTGATTTAAAAGCCTGCAAAGAAACGTTTCCACCATTATGCTGCTGAGCGTCCTGCCCCAGTTTAAAGGCACTCGTCAGAAATCTTGTGGAAGTTGGAATGTGGGGAAGGGACTGAAGATGTCACACCTAGAGCCCTCTGTCAGTAGCTCTAAGAAGAGGGTCCTGTACATCACAGGAGGGCTTCATTTTGCCTCCCAATATCAATTACACATCTCACGGGGCTCATTCTGTTTAATGTGGTAAAATTTATCAGTTGTTCCTGGAAATCTTATAAATCCAAACACAGCAAATCTTTTTAAAATACTTACTGGGTGCATGTCAGTGTCTGCGAGAGCTACTGTAGAGCCCACAACAGAAGTAGGTTTGGGCCCCATCTTCAAACCATGACCCACTTCAGAAAATTGCTTTTGCTTTGGATTTTGCTTGTGCCTGTGGGTGACAAATCTTCACCTGGATGTCCATCTCCTTTTCCCTTTCATGTTCAGTAGGGTTGCAGCTAAAATGTTCCGGGCGGAGGAATCATATACTGTCATTGTCTTCCTGCAGCTCTTCTAAAACCCTATTTTATACCATAGAATCCTCACCGTCAGGAAAATCTTCCCTAAAATACAACTTAACTGCCTCTATGCTGAACTTCAAATTGTTACTTCTCATCTCTTTATACATAGGAAAGAGAATAACCTGCTTCCTTTTATGACTATGCTTGTAGTCACAGACTCAGAATAGAAAAGTACTTCTGTTTCCAAAGAATACAACTGCAGAATTTCTGTACACAACAAGCAGAGAGGGTTAAAAAAAAATCAGCACTCAAAAGAGTGCAGAGAAAGGCTACATCCTGGGTCCATTTCTACTGTCCTTTATATGTGTCCTGTGCCTTAAAGTTTTGGGTCATCTGCATGTTCTCACTGACAACATGCTGATGGTGGAGATAGTTTAGCCCTACAGACCCTAAATTAATTATTTTCCTCTTTTTCCATTTCACACAGTTCACAAAGAACCCTTAGCCTGTAAACTAAGACAATGAGTGATCTAGCATAGAAAGAAAAGCAATCATAGAATGAAGCAAAGCTGTCAACATCATGTTGACGATATTTTTAAACTTCTTTGAGACTTATTTAAATTCATTTAAAGTTTATTTAGATTGGTTTGAAACCCATTTATTCACTTCTTTTATCTTTTTGGCCCTTAAAACCCAACTCTAGCATTACCCCCCTTCACTTTCCTACTTATCTGACGTGGTGTGCTTGTGAATCAGTATATTAACTTAAAAGTTTTAGTGGTATCAAGACTCCTAGGTTCTCCATGGAGAAATGTATCTTATTTCCTAGCACCCTACAACAATCAAACAGGACTGGGCCCATTACTCAAAACTTCTATGGACATAGTGTGCTTACTATTCTTGATCTGTTTGTCTTTGCAGAAGTTCAGAGGCAAGGACGCAAAAGAATTCTCATAGCCAGACTAAGGTGGTGAAATGCTCAGCTAGATTTTTCTGGAACCTCCAGATCAAGAAAGAGTATAAGAATGGAACATAGCATCTCAACTGGGCTCATATCTGAGCAGCTATGCATGATCAAAACTTCTATGAAGTTACATTATAAAAGGTCCTGAAGCAAAAAAATAGAGCTCAGCCAAAACGACTATTTGGTGCTAGAAATTTTTTCAGGGAAATTTAAGTACTAGACAATAGTTAACTCAAAGAATCTCACTCATCAGAATATAAAGATCAATCATCATAAAAATTGTTTGTTGGGCCCGGTGAGATGGCTCAGCAGCATAAGTGCCTGCCTGGCAAGCGTGAGGTCCTGAGGTCGACTCCCAATACCCACATTAAAAAAAAAAAAATTGTTTGTTTACTTCCTTAGTCTAATGGGAGAAGATTTAATACATCAAATAATTTCATTAAGAGAAATGAAAACCAAGTCAGCTATGCCACAAACTCAGGTGAAGAAAGGCCAGTAAATACTGACTTCTGGCTCGTCATATTCATCACAGAATCATTCACAACACCCTGGATCCTCTTCTCCAAGTTGGTTCCAGAGTCCCCTGTGACCTTAAGTTTCCTATAACCTAACCGATCAGCTAAGGGTTCTTTTGCTCTGTTTGGGTGGGAATTACAAATCTGTAAAGTACAGCTCTGCTAGAGCTCTGGGCTATGAGGGACAGTGACCTGTGGTCCTTAGTTTTACAGATCTTGGTAGCTCCAAGTTTGTCTATCATCTCCGTAGCACCTTTTAGCAGCTTTCTGAAGATTTCTAGCTGCTTCCACTTCCTCTCTAGTGTTTTTCATGGGTCTCCCCATGAAAACCAGTGCCACTGGTTTCTGCCACTGGTTAACAGTAGTCACTGCCAGTGTCTGCCACTGGTCTCTGGAGTGCTTGAGGACTAGCAGCCCCTAGTACTACTAACTCTCACAGTGTCACCTGCTGTGCCCATACTAACTAAAATAATCATGGGTAGGTTAACAGCCAGAGCGAGGCTTTATTATTTGAGCCTGTGCTCCAGGACGGGGGTCGACCTACTAAAGGAGCCCTCCTTGACTGACCAGAGGAATGTGAGAGGACATTGCTTATACAGAGCAGCAGTGGGCTGCACGTGCACAGTTTTTTACATTTCAAGGAACTGCTTGAGAAGATCCAAAGGAAGGACATAGGGGACAGAGTCATCTGGAGGTTATAGGGCAAAGTCATCAAGAGTAGCCACCAGGAGTAAACATCTAGGATTGGTCCAAGTTTCAAGCCAAGGCGGAGATCTCCTGGAGCAACTGGGGACAACTAGGACACCTGCAGCTGCTATAGCTGCAGTTCAGCAGAACTTCAGGTAAAGGGGCAGCTTGATTGGCAGCTACGTGTGTCCATGAACCTGGCAGGGATGAAGCTGGGACTGCCGCTCCCTTCCAGGAATCTCCAAGAGGGAAGGCAGTGTTGATTACACACCCCTGAGGTTTGGGAATGTCAGGGATATCAACCACGGGCTTCTGTCCCTGCCCGGGCTTTGCCCTGTTGGGTGTAGATTCCTGTCTTCTCCCCAGAAAGGCAGTAGTACCTGTCTGTTAGGAGCTGGGAAGAGGGTCAACCTGTCACTGGAGCTGTGGCTTCTGTCAGCTTAGCCCGGAAGGTGGCCATTGAAGTAACCCCAGGAGTGTTAGGAAGACCCTGAACCTCATCACCCTAGGCCACCCCCGAGGAGGCAAGAAATGAGTGGTAGGAGCAGACCAACAGCCTGCCAGATCACAGTCCTTCCTGGCTGTCAGGAGAGAGGGAAAGGTCAGGTTTCATTTTTGTTGTTGTTGTTTCTATCTCAGAACCATGGTTGAAGGAGACTTTGCCAACAGAGTTAAAGATAGCAATTTATTACCCACCTCATCTTGGACTTCTATGGCCAGAGATTATCCCCAAGGCAAAGAAAGTATGCTAAGGAAAGCTGTGAGTTAATTCACGAAATCATGACGGGCATCTAAAGTTCCAGAGAGGCCACAGAAGACTGATTTAGAACAAAGCATAAACTAGTACTGAAAGAGCCATTGAGAGGTGTTGCCGGCAGCAGTTACGGGGTTGCTATGTGACAGAGAGCGGTAGCTAAGTCCTAGAGACATTCGCAGGATGAGGAAGGGTAGGAGGAGAGAAACAAATCAGAATCCTACCAGGTAGTGGAGCCAGGAACTTCCCATAATGCCACACTTCCTCTTCCCGAGTATGTGGCAAGAAGGCTTCCCAACATTCACAGAAACTTTAAAAATCAATTAGTGCGTTGGCTTCTGAGAAGATATTGTAACCTGTCCACAGTAATAAAATCAGCAAGGCACAGCACTACTTGCCTCTATGAAGAGCTTGAATAAATAAGACATTTATAAAAATGAGTAGAAAATCTCAAATGAATATCCCAAGAACCATGAAAAAATAAGCTAAGAGAAATTGAATTTTCTTTTGAGTCTCTAAAAGAGAGGCAGCAGTTGAGGATTTTATACATAATTTATAAGGAAAATTGTCCCGTTCACTCAGGTATACACTGTATCAGTTTATGGGAAAGATTAAGCAAGCTGTCTTTTTTTTTTAATTGAAATCAAATGTAGGTATGGAAGAAAATGACTTCTGACTAAGAGAAAGCAATGAATCACACAGCCAAAGCCTTTCTGGAGTTTGAATGGGAGTTTTTTCTTATTTTCAAACCAAAGAACTTTGACCTTTTTATGCATGAGTAATAAGAAGAAGGCCAAAAACTAAGTTTTACTTAGTACTAAAGCTTCCTATTCTCATTTTCTCCCCATTTTAAGGAAAGCTGGGCCTTAGCATTTATGGTACATTCCTAAGTGGATATCTATAATTTGAACACCATCGGTAAAGAACTCTTTGGGCTGACTGCCATTGGTTCCTAATATGCTACCATAAAAAATTCAGTCCTTGTAATTTTTTTATGTAGATATAACTCTTTAAATTGCAAATATCCCCCAGAGCAATATATTAGTTCCACCAAGGTATTGGTGATTTCCTCTAAGTCTCAAATTAAGAGGATTCAAGGAGACTAGGCAAGTAAAAGGAAAAAGACTTTGAGGGAAAACTGTACTTCAATGATATCACCATTTTGCTCGTAGGACTCCATGGTAGGCCAATAGGATAAATATCAGCGATTGATACAGGAACCATAGGTCATTTCCCATGGTGCCTGTTTATCCTGAGAGCCCTTCTGACATCCCTCTTCTCCTTTCAAGGAACATCATTCTGATACTTCTTAAACCACTCTGAATCCCTCCAGGGGTAGCGGCATGCAGGCACTAACCTAAATACCATTCTCATGTTGTGGGCTCTTTTTCCATTATTTCCTGGGTTTTCAGTCTTGGGCCCCAGTGGAACTGAAGTGTTAATGGACCTCTTCATTTTTGGAACCCCACAACATCTTTAGGAAGGTTTCCTTTTCCAAGCAAATTCAATGCTAATATTAAAAATAAAATAAAATAAATGAAATGATGCAGTATGTTACATTTTCTAAAACCCATTTATTTACATATTTGATTATATATAAATTAAGAAGGAAATTAAGCAAGAAGATAGGGTATTATTTTTCCAGTTTTCCAAAGGGGAAAATAACTACTGGATTCAAGGTAGTATAGAAAAAATAAATATAGATAGAAATGAGATGTGGAAAGTTGTAATTTTAAAATTATACTTAAAACAACTGCAGCTTCAGGACAATCAACCTTACCCAAGGTTTCAATGGTACTTTTTCCACCCTTAAGCTTGGTTTTTCCCTTCCAGGAAACTCACTCCAACAATTCATGAGAGTTAAAGGTACAATAAGTCCCTATATTAAGCCCATGATTTCACTTGTAAACTGAGCCTGGGCTTTTTCTCCAACACTACAGAGCTGCAAATATTACAGATTTCATCCTTAAGGAAATAGCAGTGGTAAATAGGTACCTATCTCTAAACTGCAAATACATGCAAATGGTTTGCACTGTAACGGAGCCACCTCTCACAAGTAACCTGACAGACTGTGGGAATACCCATCCTAGATCACCCACTGAGGACACCCCAAGACCACACAAAAACCTTTACTCCCAGACCACAAAGCGTCTCACTCTCTGAATGTTCCCACTGCCTTCTGAGTGTGTACTTCTTTCTAGCTAAATAAATCTGCGGTGCCTTTCACTGACACATATTGAAATTCTTCTTCTGTGACATAACTCAGCCAACCCACAACCTGCTCTGTGTGCGTGGTGAATTGAGGTCCCCATCTCTCCTTTGAAAGACCTGCTTGCATCCTATCTGGTGACTAGATGACAGCCACTAATAACTAACTTTTGTTAAAAACTACTCTGTGTGAAGCACTCTTTTAGGTACTCTTTTGAGCACATCATACATATTAGCTACTTCTATTCTTTCTAGAATACTGTAAGATGCTACAGCACTGTGCATTTTATGAAGGCGGAAGCTATGGGTTTAAAAATTTTAGTTACTTTCTCAGCATCGCACAAGGAATAAGTGTCAAAAATTATGACTTGAAAGTAATTCCATCCAAAAAGAACTCAAATGTTCTTACATGCTACTGCACTGAACAAGTCAAAGTGTGGAAGATTTTCTTTCCTCAAGGTCAAACATCCTACATGGCAGAGATCTAACAGCTCATCAAATGCACTTTCAACATTACTTGATATTTATGGAAATACAGACATCTTGATGAAAAAGCAGAATGTTATGATACACAGTTTTGTGCCTAAAACTTTAATAATCCCTGAATCCTCACCTGAAGGATTCTACTTTGCAATGGAAATTCCCTGTGGATCTCTTGGATGATTTTAAGACAGTTTCTCTGCAAGAAATGAAATGGAGGCCGGTGAGATGGCTCAGCGGCTTAAGCGCCTGCCTGGCAAGCGCGAGGGCCCGAGTTCGACTCCCGGATCCCACATACGAAAAAGGGGCCGGTGATATCGCTCAGCGGCACGGGCGCCTGCTGGCGCGCGAGGTCCTGAGGTCGACCCCCTGGTACCCACAAAAAAAAAAAAAAAAAAAAAAAAAAAAGAAATGAAATGGATTAAATGGTCCCCATTAAGCTCATGGTAATTTTAGTCTTTCCATCTTCTGGCAAAAGAACATACAGTGTGAGCACAGGGTGAATTCCAGTCTAAGGTCGCAATTTTGATCCTCCTGTGTTATTAGTAGAGTGAGTTGCTCTAACTAAGAGTTTCAGAAAACTCTTTCCTCTGGTAACTTCTTAGAATATGACAATGAGAGATTATTTTAGCAAAGCAAAGATAAGTCAATGAATTTATGAAATTTATCTACTCAATACTGATGACTATTCTTCACAAAATAGTCTTGCATTATCTAATACAATACAACCAAGTCTTGGTTAAGGAAGAAAAAGTTGGATTAATTTCATAATTTAAAAAATGGAAAATCAACATATTTAACCAAATTGCCAGGCAAAGTTCTGGTCTTGATCTATGTTCTACTTTAAGAAATGGTTGAAGAAGAAAGATGAGTTTATGTTCAGTAATCTCCCTTCGTTGTTCGTTACATCCTGTTTTGTGCTTTGATTTGTGCATAGCAGACTTTTTTTGTGCAGGTAAACCACAAAACGTCAAATACTAATTTGTAAGTTTTCTATAAAGTAGCCTGAATTCACCTTCTAATACCAAACTGAAGAGACTATTATTTAATTAATTCCATCAAATTATCCTCCTGATTTAAGCATTAAATTTAAAATTGTGACTATAGTGATTCTTTGTAAACTCATTTATGGAACTGACTATTTTTCCTTAAGTGACATAAAGTGTTTATATTTTTTCAATAACATCATTTAATAATATTTAAAGAAATAGAGAAAGCATTGTACAGATGTGATGACAATGACAGTAGTTCTCAGGGCCTAAGGGTGGGTTTTCAAACTATAACACTAAGATCATTCACCAGGAATGAGTCACCTGTCGGCAGAGAGGTCAGCGGAGGAGGAAAGCTTATTGAAGACAGAGGCCTGGTCTTTCCTTCAGACTTACTGAGCTAACGTCTATGGAGACATCCTGAGGCCGGCATGTGTAAAAGACTCCAGAAGGGATTATTTCATATGAAAATTTGAGAATCACCAGCCAGCTTCTTGAGACACCAGGGAAATGAGGTGCTTGTGGAGAATAGAGAGGCAAGAGTCAGAGGAGACTGCAACAAAAGCAGTAGAATAGGCTAAGAAAGCCTCCAGAGAGGATATCTTAAATTGGCTCTTATGTAACATGGCTGGTCCAGGAGTCTGGTGATAAACCCGTGTGAAAGAGTCGCTCTAAGATAGGAAGAACAGTGAGGTCAGTGTCTTGGGGGCAAAGATTTTGAAAAGAAGAGAGTCAGGGTTAGACTCTGATCTGCTTGCTCCCTTTTAGAATCTCTCCCCACAGAAGAAGTGAGCTGAACGATTCCAGGAGAATGATTCTGAGGTCGGGAAGGTTCTTCTTCAGTTGAAATTCTGAAGGGAGATAACCTGTCAGGCTTCCCGAGTAACCTGTAATGTGTGTGACAAATGTACTCAGTGCACTGTGGCACCATCAGAGGGAGACTTGTGCAAGGGTCCCCTGAGTTTCCTCTGTGTGTTGAGCAGCACAGCAGACAACTGAGTCGAGAGCAGTGGACTGGCCCGAAGCCCACTGTAGTTTCGCCCTTCCCCTCCTCTAGCAGCTGAGGCCACGAGTGGATCATATGTGATGATGTATGTAAAAGGGTGATCGAAGTCCAGACTTGAAAGGTACCTAACGGCACAGATTATGTGAAGATGCTTTGAGAGTCTCGACACTGAATACATGAAATACATGGGATTCATAGAGAAAAGACTGTGGTTCCAGGAAAATTTAGAATTGCTGTTAAACTGGATTTATAATGGCTTATGAATGGAACTCCATGAACTGTAGAAGTCCCCCTGAACCCATGGTAGAAATGTAGAGGTCCCACTGCTACCACATACTTTTTCATTATAGAAAGAAGGGGTCCTCAGAGAAAGACTCCTGATCTTCCACCTAATCTCTACTTTATTGTAAGCCACTGGTACTGTTTCATAGCATAATTCGTTGCTCTAGAGTTTCTCCACTAAGAAAGAGTCTGAAAAAATATTGTTCTTCAAGCTAACGATTTAATCCAAAAAAAGTAGTAATATTCTAAAATATCTCCTTTACCCAAGCACTATTGCAATTTACAACTATCGTCAAGCTTACAATCTTTTCCCTGTTTTATTTACTAATAAATATGACTAGAATCTCAAACCATCTTAGACCTCCTGCAGTAAATTATAATGCTTACAGCCCTGATCTGTCTCCAGTAAAGAACAGGACATTGCATTGACTCCAAGAGTTTACAATAAAACCCACTGAATCCCTGGCCTCTTCACAAGTACAATAAATTGGCTCACAATGCACTAACACTTTGAATTGCTGTTGGCACCAACTGTTATATGTTAGAAACTGATAAAATAATCAATAGGGGGTTTTGTGCATTTGTTTTCAGGGAGATAATTCTGTGCTAGGTGTTACTGGGAAGGCCTAGTAGTCTCCAGGCAAGAACAAGGACTTTTTCTTGTTCAAACAAAATCCTTGAGAACAGCCACTCCCTGTGCTTGGGGAACTTGGATAAACTCTTTTCTATTTCTTCAGTCGTTTCTCATCTGTAAAATGGGAAGGTTACTATTTGACTCATTTCCCCCAAAGAGAAATAGTTCAAATATAATGTTAGAGCCCTAGCGGGGAGAAGCACTTGTAATCATTTAGATACCGTAACTCCAGATTTTCTTTGTTCTCTAACACTGTATGTTACAGTTACCCACTTTCCTGTGTCAGGTAACCGCAAATCATCTTTGTCTCCACAGCACCAACATAGCGTCTGCACTTATCCTATATACTCATCTATTATTAATCCCTTACTGACTGAATGCACACAAATAAAATAAACTAATAAATAGATTAATAAAGGTACTAAGCTAATTAGAGCTCCACTCTAAAATTGCTAATCTTCTATAAGAATATGCATAAGAATGCCCCTAATCCTTGAAATGAACACACCAAGGAAGATTGTCAGAATGGCTGCAGGGATGGAAAAACAATGCCACCAGACATAATATTCTGGTAGCAATGGAGCCCAAACCGCATACACTTATTCTTGATAGTCATGTTATCATAGTAAGATTGTGGACAACCAGACCCTTCAAATATTTACCATATTTAGTATGGATTCAATTCAGTTGAATTCCAAGCCCATTTTTAATCAAGAAGCAGCACTTTTTGTGAGCCCCTGATAAATATTGACATGTCAGTCTGGGCCCATTATTTAACATTATAATGATGTATGATAATGCAGACATAAAAGCAAAAATTTATGTATCCAACTTGATAAATTTTCAGCAAATCACCCTTGTAACCAGCACTGAAATAAAAAAGAAATGTAGAACATTATCAGCATCCTGGAAGCTCTCTTTTATTCCTTCTTCCTGTCACCCACTCCCTCTACCCAGCAAAGACAACCAAATTTCTAATTTCTAGCACTGCTCATTAGCTTAGCCAGTTTTCCAACTTTGTATCCATAGGATAATAATGAATGCTAGTGTCTTCTCTCTTTCCCTTAGCGTTTATTTATTCTCATTGTTGGTATAACTATTCCATCGTGTGAATGAGCCATAATGTATTTATGTTACTGTTGATGCATATTTGTGTGAATTCTCACTTGAGGCTATTAATTAGAGTGCTGCTCTGAACATCTTTGCCTGTCTTTGTGAATACACGTTGAACATCCCTAACACAAAAATCAAAAATCCAGATTGTCCCAAGATCTAAAGCTTTTTGAGCAACACCGTAATACATGTGGAAAATTTTACACCTAACCTCACATGAAGAGTCACAGCCAAAATACAGGTGGATGAAAAAAATGTATAAAATTACCTTCAGTATATGTATATAAAATATAAATGAATACCATGCTTGCATGTAGGCCCCAATAACAAGATATATCATTACGCATATGCAAATGTTCTAAAGTCTGAAAAATACAAACTCTGAAACACTGCTTAGCCCAAGCATTTCAGTTAAGTGATATTCCACCTGATGTACTTAGCTTTCTATTACATTTATATAGTAAAAGTTTTGTGAATCATCAATCTATCTCAGTCCTGTCAATTCCACTTTCAAACATTTCTAGATCAGCACACCTCTGCCTTCTCCGCTCCCGATCCAGACTCTGCCACCTCTTCTTCAGTGTGAAGTACGGCAATGGATCCTGAACCATCTTGGCTTTCATAGTTTATGTTATAAAAAGCAGAGATGGCTGTCTTTTTAAAAATGTAAATAATTTCACCCCCTACAATTTTTAACGGTTTTCCATTATAAAATAAATGCCGCATACCATGTTCTCCCAGGCCCTGTCACAGCTGACCTCTGCCGACATCTCTGAGTTGATTGTTCTCTTCCCCCACATCATTCTGCCACACACTGACTTTTTTTGCAGCCCCCAAATACGTTAAACACTGTCCTTCCTCCTGAAATTCTCCTGGCCCAGAAGCTTTACATACCGGGGACCTTTTCTTCATATCAATGTCATCTCCTCAAACAGTTCTTCCATGGTCCCCCTAATCTAAAATAGCAACTCCCGCAGGTCATTCTCCATTTGGTTAAATGGAGCTCATTTCACTGCCTAATCATTGCTCACTGACTATTTCTTGCTTATACTGGTTTTATTGAGATATAATGTGTGTACCATGAAGTTCACCCTTTTGAAGTGTGCGGTGCGTTGCTTTTCACTTAGTGTATTTAGAAAGTTACGAACAGGTCATTATCTAATTTAAGAACATTGTCACTCCCCCAAAACAAACTGTTTATTTACTAGCAGGAAGTCCCCATTCACTTTCCCCTCAGCCCCCAGCAGCTACTAACCTACTCTCTCTCCCTATGGATTTGATTATTCTGGACATTTAATTTAAATGGCAGCATCCAGTATGTACCTTTGTGTCTGACTTCTTTCACTTAGCATAACATTTTCAGGGTTTAGTGTGTTGCAGCATGTATTAGTATTTCATTCATTTCTTTACCAAATATTATTCCATTGTGTAGATGCATCACATTTTGTTCATCCGTTTATCAGTGGATGGACATCTGCGTTGTTTCCAGTTTTTCAGCTATGAATGGTTGTGTACACATTTTTGTGGGCATACAGGTTTTTATTTCTTTTGCGGCTATACCCAAGAGTGGATAACTGTGTTCTGATGTTAGGATGTCAGCTCATCTCTATGAAAGCGGGCACTGCTGGCACCAGCACGTGATAAATACTCAACCCATTTTTGTTAATTAATCTAAGATCTCAAAGTACACTTAACCAGAGCCAATTACCTTTCATATTTTATCTTAAAAATCTGGTGTTCCTTAGCCTTCAACTGCCTAACAAAAATCTCTTAGTGAAAAGCTGGTTTCTTATGCTAGTTTTTACATCAAGCAGGATGTACCAAGAATCCTGTGTTGATAGAGTTAAATACACAGTACAATTTGGAGGAAGGAGGGAGCCAAGTCTTAAATAGAATACATATGCAAAAGAAGAAAATGCAACTATGGCCACTTCTACAAATGAATCAACTTGCTGGGGCCCCAGTAAAATTCCCTGTGGAATAAATGATGAAATTACTCTAGACCAAGGAACTCATGTCTTTTCAATGTGCTGAGACAGTTGAGAAAATAAACAAAGCAAATAATTTTAAATATTTGGGCTGCTACTTACATCAAAACTGGAGTCAAGTGTTTTTTTATCTCCAAAGCTGTGGGAATTTATCTCAAAATCCTCTTAGAATCACATTTATCTCTCAGCAAGGTTGTTTAAGACCATCAAAGCACCAGAATTGCCCCAGCGGAACCAGACCAATGGCCCATCCAGTCCAGGATCTTGCCTCTGAGAGTAGCCAGTGTGGAATAGTAAGGGAAAAAAAGGTAAAAGTACTTACTGAAATGCACCTAATTGTGCAGTGTCAGGGCAGGGGGCTTGGAGCAATCTCTTCAGAGCCCAGCTGGTGACCAGTTTCTGCCCTGAAGCAAAAGTCCTGACGGCCCTTGTAAGTCTTAGCCTGGCAAGTGAGACTGCCGGCTCCATTTCAGAGCATGATTTCCTCCCCCTGGTGTCTTTAGGAAAAAAGGTTGGATATTTACCACCCAACAAGTTTGTTGCTATCACATTATGGTGGGCTATTAGAGTTAATCCATTTGCAAAAGGGAAAAGATCTTCAGGGAACTGGGGAGTTTAAGTTGAAAATCGAGATAATTTGCTGCCATTTCCTCCAAAATATTTATTTTAGTCTTAAGCTGTCTTTATTTATTTTTCCATGGGAAATACCCTTTGCATTCGGCCTTGCCTGAATATCTTCTCTTAAACAAAACTGATGTCCTCAGCTAAATATTTTCTTCCCCCATCATGAACAGGCCAGCCAGAATCACAGCCAAAGCACTGAAGTTTTGGAACAGAATGATCTCTCTGTCCTTCTCACCTGAAACAGTGCCTGTATTTCCAAGGTGTTGATAAAAGAAAACAAATTATTCATTCATTTATTCTTTCATTAAAAATGTAGTACTAAATGCTAGGCTGGATCCTTGGAGTATGATGGCAAATAAGACACGTCCTGTGTTTATGGCCATGGGGTTTCTATTCTAATGCAATGACAAGGGAAAAAAATGCAAGGAGACATATATAAATGTATATATATATATTTTTTTTAATTCAAGTTGTAATTTGCATAGTGGAAATGAGGCAAGATTTGAAATAGAAATTGGTTTGCCAGATTCAAGTGAGAGATTTATCTTACTTTGGAGGTTTCAACAAAGATCAAAAATACAACAAAGAATAAGAGGTAACTTCCATCAGAGAGCAGCATATGCCAAGCTCTGAGGCACCAATAAAGTTTATGTCCTTCAGAACTATGTGATGACGCATCTGAGGAGACTGTGGTCTAGGACGAAGTGTAATAGGAGAGGGGCACTAAGTGTCTAGGCAAGGCCTACCAACCAGCGTGCACTTCATGGGAGAAAGTTTGGATCTTATTTTCATAAAAGGGAAACATTTAACTGTTGAGGTCCTTATCCAACCAATTAACTATCACTGAACAATTCCTACAATAGACACAGGTTTCTCTGGGACAAGGTGACCACAATGGGTGGAGACAGGCAGCAAACCACAGATGCAACCCCTCTGAGACTCGGAGTGTGGTCCCAGCAAGGGGCGATTGCAGGGGTGAGGGTGAGATCGCTAGATCCATACAGCTACTCCTGCTGGGATCCCGATCCCGATCTATGACATAGCTCAATGCACTTCTGCTCAATCTGACCCCCAAACCAACCAGGGTCTCCTGTCTTCTGCTTGTGTTTCACATCCTGGGTCTGATGTATTTGGCAAGGATGTTATTTTCCTGCATCTTTCTGTTTAACCTGTTAGCCACTTAACTCAGGGCATCTAATCCTGGTAGGTGAGTTCTTTTGACTCCCTGAAATCTACTTCCCTCTGGAGTAATCAGTTTCACCACACAGAACACATTAATTCAGGCTTTGGAATTGGGAGGGAAATAAAAAGTTGTGTTGAAATGTAATCCAGGGTAAAGTGGAGACAAAGATGAAGGCAGAAAACAGGGTCTGGGAGTTTGCGTAGCAATCAGCATGACAAACCCACAATAGAGGTGAGTGCTAACTAAATGCTGTAAGCCACATGCTTTATATACATCAACTCATTTAATCCTTCCTGAAATTCTGTGAAAAGCTTTTAAGTCCATGTTTTATATAAGAGAGAAGTTGTAAAATGTGAAAGGTAGGAAGATGTTGTGGCCAGGGTTTGACCCTAGAGTGATACGAGAGCCTTTGTCTATTTATACCACAGATGCAGGGAAAGAGCCTGGGACAGGGAGCTGGGAGATTTCAGTTCTGCGAGCAGTGTGGCTGCTGGCTTGCCATGTGAATGCAGTGCCACATTCCCCATGGCTTTGTATAAGGGCATCAAAACTTCCAACATCTCCACTTCCAGAGGCTGTCTGCTCACAGCACTTATAGAGCACCTGTGAGAAGCCATAGTGTCTCTATGTAAGTAGAAGGAAAAACAAAAATCACACATAAGCATCTTCCAATCAAATATTTAGTGACCTCCTCATATTGCTAGACACTTCATTAGACTCAGGGGGAAAAGGGGAGGAGGGAGGGAGAGAGAGAGAAAGAGAGAGAGAGACCAGTGATTTATAAGACACCCCACCTGACCTGAATAACTTGCAAAGCTCGTGTCATGAGTAATGATATAAAATTGGATGAGGGATGTAAGCCAGGTGAGCTATGGAAGAGCAAAAGAGACAGAAATTAATGTTACGCAGAGTAGGCAGTAGAAATAGGAACAGGACTGGGCTTGGAAAAATGAGTGGTTCTGAAATACATGGGAAGAAAAGCAAATTTAAAATTTTCTGAGTGAAAAATTTAAAAAATATGAATTTGTTAGTGTTTAAGTGGCTATTAGGTGACTGAGACCCAGAAAGAGAAAATTCAAAGTGCATGCGCACACACACACACACACACACACACACACACACAAGCAGCCTATATTTTCTTATTTGTCATTTGAATTATTGGGCCCTGCACTATTGCATACAAATGTATACAGCAGGATGTGAGATTTGGGATTAATGCAGGAAACGAAGGGGGATGAAGCCACTTCAGGAATTTAATCTTCTATATCATCTCTTTGGGAGAATTAAGGTCTTTAGGTAGTTTTTTTCTGGTTACCAGAAGCCCCAAACCCACATGTCAGTTCTCTAAAATTCCTCTTCAAGCATTAGATCGGATATTATGGTGGCTGTTCCTCTCCTCACCAGCGGGGCATTAAAACACCCAAGGAAATTTTTCAAATGTAGTTTTCAATGCTCCACCAAAGGCCAGTCAAGATGAGTCTGGGTATATAAGGTAGGTTTCTAGAAGATGCCAAGGCCACTGCCCTATGAAAGAACTGCTCTGTAGAATAGCAGTGAAGAAGTCCTTTAGTAGCCTGATGAGTCAAAAAATGGGAAGTTGGAACTTATACTTTCAGAGGTGTCTCTTAAAGGAGTATTGTTTGAAAATAGTTAATATTTTAAAGAGCCTAAGGTACACAGATGAAGAGAATGTCCCAGCCTACAGAGAGTCACATTTTCACCATCTCTCTGTCCTTCAATGTCTGCCCACAAAGATCACTTTAGAATGCTTTCCTTCTGGGTTCAGTGATACATAATCCTACACCAGATGCTTTCTGGGAAGTGTAAGGGGGAACATATTTTCTGTTTTATGTAAACTTGTCAATGGTAGAGAACAATTTAAATAAATTAAATATTTCAATAGCAATATCAATGATTTAGTCATAAAATGAATGGTTATAAATAAAAATTGCTCTATATCAAAGCTCAAGCGACGTCAGTCCACACATCTCACCCAAAGACCAAGTTTTGTTTGATCCGTATGACGTTTACAAAGGAAGTGTATCCGTCAGTTCTTACTAGAGACACAGACTTAATGTGAGATACACAAATATGTAAGAATTTACAAGATTGGCTTACAGTGGCTGCCCACAGAGTCGGGTGCAGGAGAGGACAAAAGGGCTGTCTGTGAGCTGGAGATGCGAAGGATCCAATCAAGGCCTGGAGCTTGCCGTAGCGTCCCATGCTGGTCAGTATCAGGAGGCCGAAGGGTCTACAATGGAAGGCTGAAGGCTCTGTGCTGGAGGCCAGGAGACAACATCCAAGCTAAAGGTGAAGACTGGAGCTCCTCTGAAGGAACAGAAGCGAGCCTTCCTTCTTCCTTCCCCTTTTATTCCATTCAAGCAGAAAACCTATTGGCTGCTATTACACCCAGGGTGGGTCTTCTGTTTTCAGTAAATCCCTTCAGCCACACCCAGAGCTATGCTGATGCAATTTAGATGGGCATTTTTTACTCAAATTGACACAATCAGTTAACTATCACAGGAAGAGTCACTATTTAAAGATTGCAAGATTTTATACAGCAATCAAGATATTTAGCTTCTCTTGAAAGCACTGGAAGCCCTAGCCCCACACCAGGGTGTGCCTTCTTGTGTGGAATAACACAGCTCACTGGTGGTGGCATCTCCTTAGCCACACCTATAGTGTCATATCAGCCACTGTCCCTACTACTTCTTCATGCCACCTGATCCCCCTTCCTTACTCATCCTTGTCTCTCACCTGTAGCATTTGTGCCCAGGTACCTGCCCACAGAAACCGAGAGCAAGGAAAGGTATTAGGTACTACATTAAAATGTTAAAGTTGGGCCAGTGAGATGGCTCAGTGGCGTAAGCACCTGCCCAGCAAGCGCAAGGTCCTGAGTTCGACTCCCGGAACCCACATATGAAAAAAGGGCCGGTGATATCACTCAGTGACATGGGCGCCTGCTGGCGCGCGAGGTCCTGAGGTCGACCCCCAGTACCCACTCACACACACAAAAAAAAATGTTAAAGTCCTGCCAGAATCTAGGTGTTGAAAAAAAGCAGACATTTTATATCAGGACTTTTGATCAATGCCAAGAAAGACTTTGAAATCTCCCTTCCCAAATAAGAAAATGTCTGTTTCACTTATCCTTACTTCCTTCTGGAGTCCAGTCAGTAAAATTCATTTATAGTCCTTAAAGTATGTAACTGGCTTTGTTTAAAGCCTAAAACTTTAAGAATTCAGTTAAGAGGCAGAAATGCTTGGGGAATTATGCCCTGGGCTTTGCCATCCTCTGAATGCTTGCATAATACTGAGGTACACAGGCGTTTTTGAAAGGAGATGGCATTCATCCATCCAGAGAGTAAGCAGTTAGGTAGAAAATGCTAATTCCAAGACCTGGCGCCCTGAAGACATTTAAATTCACAGTGGGAAAAGTGGTCAGCGGGTGCCTGCCCCTCTGTCAAGCCCCTGGAAAGAAACTGGGGAACAGGAAGCTTCAAGGTTTTGAACTCTAAGACACAACCATTCTATTTGCTTTTGACAAAGTGCAATCTAATTGTAATTTGATGACCTCAAAGGGGACTCTTCGATGATTAAATTTTGGAGTCAAGAACCATGTATCTACCTTTTTCTTTTCATTTCCCAACCATAAAACTTAATGAGGGAAATGCAAGGCCTTGTGGAAGATTAGGATTAAAAAAAAAATAAAATCCTTACAAATAAAGAAGAAAAGCCCAGATGGGCTGATCAGGACTTTTTAAAGTTGGCTGCAGCCAGTGTTGCTGAGGCCCCAGCCATTATTTTTTAATCTCTCATTGACAAGACGAAGCTTCCCTGCAGACTGGGATTTGGGACTTGTTATCTCCATTTTATTGGCCTCTTTGCCAAGAATAGCAGGGCCGATAAAACGCAGACTTCAGTCAGCAGGGAAAGAGGAACGGACACTGAGGCCCCGGGGACAGCCCAGAACAGCCGCGCATATTCCCCACGGAGGCAGCGGAAGCTGCTTATTTAGTAGCTGCCAGTGAAAAAGAAATAAAGGAAAAAGGAGTTGGGTGGGCCAGGAAAAGGCAGATAAGAATGAAAACAGAGAGAAAGGGAAAAGCATAGGGAGATAAGAAAGAAAGAGAGAGATGAATCAGAAAAGAAAGGAAGGAAGCAAAGAAGGAAAGAAGGGAGAAAGGAAGGAAGGGAAGGAGGGAGGGGGGATGAAAGAGAGTTTTTAAAATGGATGAAAATTCTAATACACTTTTTGCTGCCTGTCTCAAAAAGCAAAAAATTATTGAACAACACTGTAAGATAATTCTTTCTCCCTTTTATGTATAATGTTTATGGAGTAAAACGAAGGGGCTTTTTCTACTCTTGTAATCACAAGGTTCTGTGAGATTTGTCCCTAGCCAATCTCCTTAAACTAGCAGGTCTAGCATGGTGGCACACGCCTGTAATCCCAGCACTCAGGAGGCTGAGGCAGGAGGATCACTGCAAGCTTGAGGCCAGCCTGTCTCAAGAACACACACACAAACACACACACACACAAAAAAAAACCTCGTACTAGACTTCCGTCACGTATCACCCCCAAGGTAACCCTAACCTCTGAAATTCCTTCAGTTTCTCAAATAAAATTTGCACATTCTTACTTTTCCGCTTTATTTGGGATGTTTCCCCTTCCCAGATCCCACTCCTCTGCCTCTGCCATGTAACTAACTTGCGTTTAACCTAACACGTGAGGTTTTTGCTTTTTGTTTTTTGAATGAGTGAAGAGGGAGGGTGGGCACAGGATAATCAGAGAGTCACCTGAAATTACCTAGAGGTCATGGTTGTCCTCGGACGGGGAGTGCATGGTTTGGGAGCCAGAGAATTAAAGGAAAGGTCAGGAGCAGGTGGCACGAGAAGAACTGGCAGGATATTTCTGGAATAATCAGTGAAACTCTTCTAATGAAGGCAGGTAGGAAAGCAGAGGACATGATGGGCTTGCACGGCTAGAAGTGGAGACTCCTACACACCAACCTGCCCCACACTGATCTGCCCCTCTGGTTGAGAGGCAACTGTGCAACAACCACTGGTGAGATGGTGGAGGAAGGTGGTCATAAAAACTGATTTTTCGTGCTCAGCCAGAGTTTCTGTAAGACATCCCTGTTGCTCTGCTGACCTTCTTCGGGACCCTTCACATTTCCCCAGGCCCGAACCTGAATCTTCTCCCAGTCAAACGGTGCCTATGCCTCACCAAATGCCAGTTGCACAGTGGGTCCTCTCTTGGCTCCTTGGAATCAGTTAAGAAATGTTCCTCAAGCATCTATAGGAAGTAGCAGTGAAACAAGGGCGTGGGGCTTCAGGGAAAATGATGACAAAAAAACATTGCAGAACTATTCTAAATCACTCGGCAGAGTTCGACTCTCCTGTTGAACCAATGTACCTGCTGAAGTATTCCTGAAAACTATGAATCCATTTATTCAGCTTTCTTATCTTTTGGCCTTCTTTCTATCACTTTCTCCTGCGTTTGCTTTGCTCATGAGCCCTCATACATTGCATAGTTCCTCACTGTGTTTTCCTCTTTGCAAACACCCCTCAACCCATGTTTCTTTTTCCTGCCTTCCTATTTTTGGACCAGAACCCCCTCCCTAGATGAACCTAATGCTTTTTCCGTTCTTGGTACTCATGGGTCTTACACGTTGGAGGTGTAATCACTATGAAATCATAATAACAAACTACAAGAGGCATCTGGTCTTACCTGATAATTTCACGGCATTTTTCTGCAATATTCACCCATTCATTCTTATCAAAGACTACTTTGAATCTCTTTTATTTTTAATCTGTCCTTACAACTGTAGGCTAATAATCTTTTCCTATATCTTTATTTATTTATTTATTTATTATTTTTTATTTATTTATTATTTTTTTTTTTTTGTGGGTACCGGGGGGTCGACCTCAGGACCTTGCACGCCAGCAGGCGCCCGTGCCGCTGAGCGATATCACCGGCCCCTTTTTTGTATGTGGGTTCCGGGAGTCGAACTCGGGCCCTCGCGCTTGCCAGGCAGGCGCTTAAACCGCTGAGCCATCTCACCGGCCCCTTTTCCTATATCTTATTAAGCAAGTCAGGAGCCATCAGCCTGGAGTTTCCACATATCACCATGTTCAAGACCTTTAACAAACTGTAGAAATATCCTTCTCCCCATTTTCGCCTCTCACTCATGGGATTAAGTATCTGTTCTCCATTAAGGGGACTCCTCACCCTTGCTGCGCATCACAAACCCCCCACCATCTCAAGGGCTCAACTCAGTTTTCTCTTTTTTGCCCTACATCATGAAATTTCTTTTCACTAAGTTGTTCACATTTGCATGTAAACATGGTGTCTCTTATGTATTAAAAAATAAAACAAAATAGCATAAAAATCAGCCTCCCATGACCTTGTAGTTTCCTACAAGCTACAGAACAATTTCTTGATTTCCTTTTATGCAACCTGATCACCACATTGTCTCACACACTGTTGCTACCCCTTTAGCTCTTATTGTGCTACCCACGCCCATCTGATTTCCCTCCCATCATTCCACTGAAACCGGTCCACGTGTCAGCGGCACGGCACACAGCTCACAGACTGCTGTGCCCTTCCCTCTCTTGACCTTAGGGACACCATCCACCCCTTGGTTCCTCCCTCTTCCCTGATGTCTCCTTCTCAGTCTTCTCTATAGGCTCCCCCTCCTCTCCCTGAGATCTGGCTTTTAGTGACCTTTGGGGGCTTTACCCCTTCTTCTCCACTTCTTTCTAGAGACTCTTCTTTTAGTCGCAGAGTTTTGACAGTGGCAATTTCATACTTCCCAAGTTCATATCCTCAGCCGAGATTTTTCAGAACCTTAAGGGACTGAGTTTAAGAAACTTAACATTGGTCCGTGGATCAGCTATGGAAGCACAGTCCTGATCATTTTTCTTGAATTTACAAACTCTTCTTTCTACAAAAAAGAAATTGAGATTATCTATAATATCTAACCAGATATGAGATTATCTAAAATAAGGCACTTGCATATCAACTTTAAAATGTATTTTGTGTATACTTCCCAAAAGGAAAGAAATGGGCTTGAAAAAAGTTTTAAATACAAAAGTTTAGTTTTTGAAAAAATAATTATAGACAAATTAGGGACTAACTAGATGGGAGGGACATTTTTTTCAGTTGGGTTAATGCTTCCCAAAGATATCAGAATCCTATTCATCCTAAAGATTTGTTGTTTCAAATTGTTAGTCTGTCTTGTCAGCCCCCACAGTGGCGCCATTGTTCAACGATCATGAAGAGTAATAATGAACCGCAATAAATTGGGACAACCACACACCCCAGTTGTTTCAGAGAGCTCAGGTGAGAGAGTACCTGCAAGGACAGAGATGTGCCTCCCCAATGTGCTGCGGTAAACTGATGCATCACTTAGGCTATTTTGGGAGTATTCCTTAAACCAAATTCCTATATGACGATTGAAGTTGACATCCAGCTGGGTAAGCGGCTTACTCAGTGGTGCTTGAAGAGATCTCATGCTAACCTTCCCACTCCCTTAGCAAAGGCATGGATGGCTTCCTCTACTTCCCTCCCTCACCTCCCTCAAAACAGCTCTGCTCATATACGATGATATTCTGTAAATCATTTCTCTTTCAAAAATTCTTAACAGTCATTTTGACTTGATTTATTCCCAATAAAACTACGGCAGGTGGTACATAGACTTTGCTTTGGTACCATACCATTCCAAGAGCACACTTGCTCCTTTATTTAACAAATATTTATTGAACATCTAGCCTCTGTCAGACATATGATTGCATCATGATTTACTTCCAAATAAACTGAATGCCAAAGAGATTATTTTTCCTTGGCTGCACATGTATGTGTTTATATTTGTGTTAGTGCACATGGATAGAAAGGATGAATTTCAAACTCAGTGTAAATTATGAAGCATATGAATGAAGTGTATGTTCACATAATTATTCAGAAGGCTGCACATTAGCATCGTTAATTAAAAGCATCTGCCTTGACAATGAAAGTGTTCTTGTATGGCCGTTTACAGTTCAATTCATACTCTTGCATTTTGTGTTTACAGAGAAAACCAACTTAGCAAATGTCATGTGTTAGGAGCACTGTATCAGCAAGATCACAGACATTAGTAAAACAAATATTCAAATTTTAGCATTGAGGTATAGAATGCTGGGTTTTTTTCATACTGTAGATCATAGCTATATTATTTGGTGATTAACTGTGATTCTCTCTCTCTCTATTTGTCTATTACTTTCCCACAGATAACAGAGGACGTATATTTGCCGTCAAGATAGCTCATGCCTTCAGTAGCTCAGCAAGGCAGTCTACGTGATGCCTGTGATTCCATTTGTCACAGGAGCTTTTATGAGAGAACAGAAGATATAACTTCGCCTCATTTTTCATTTCCTGTTATCTCTCCGATTTTGGTCTTCAGCTGTTCTGTTTTCCTGTACCTCAACTGGAGCCGACATTATCAGAACACCACCTGCTACCACCGCTGCAGCTGGGGCTCTGTCAGCAGTTCCAGGAGGAAGATGCTCCCTTCCAGGGCAGCTGGGAGCTCCCGCTGGGCCTGAGCAAACCAAGTCCAAGGCTGGTCTCTGAATGCAGAGCAAAATGAAGCTGCTCCACTACTAACTCAGTTCCAAGCAGGAACATTCCTGGGTTTACAAAGCACTTTTAATTTTATGGAGCACTGTCCCATCTATATTTCATTCAGTCTTCAGAGCAGCCTGCAAGATGACAGGGCTGGTACAATTATGGCAGTTAGAATGTGTGTGAAGGGCATGCTTTGCACAGCCCCTGTAGTTAGAAATGCTTAGGCTTTGGGGTGCAACTCAGGGATAAGTGAGGAGTCGGAGTTAATGATGGGGAACTCAGGCTAAGATGCACAAGGAAATGCACACATTTGCCATGAGTTAGAAGGAAAGAACAGTGAGCTGCTGTGATTTAGATACAATAATTTTTCAAAAGAACAAAGAAAAGAAATGACAAGAAAAGAAGAAGAAAAGGACTGGTAATAATGGAAAGGGAGAGAAAATAGATCACCTGGCTATGACTTGGATCACACATTGTGAGGAAGGAGAGGAAGGTGATGGCTTCAGATGGGCCTAGCTTATGTTTTCCTGAATCTTAGAGTTTACTTCTCCATGCCGGACCATGACAAATACACCATTGGCATTCAGACGCCATTGGTCCACCTCTCCTCCTTTGGAACTTACTTCCTCTGTGGTCATAGCTCTCTTGACTACAGCGTCTCATTAATTCTCAAGACAGGTTCATGTTAACAGATGAGCGTGGGAGTCATATGGGATCTTGTCCAATCTAAGTCTTAACACTTTCTTTTCCCATCACTTCCCCTTTCCACAGGAACAATCCCACACCAGCATCTAGCCATAACTCTCAGGTTTTTGCTATCTGGTTGTATGCCCCAGTCTGATCACTGAATATCAGTCCTGACCACACAGCCAAATCTTTGAATCCTTTCAGAACAGATCTCTGCACAATCCCTATCATTCTCAGTAATGGCTGTGTAAACCTCTAGGGTAGGTTTTGGGTGCAGGGGATTAAACACCTGTCAAATGTCAGGAAATCATTTCCTGATGCTGCTGATTGTGAATCACTTCATACACCTAAACTTTGCATGTTATCTATTTGTCCTGCAATCTCGCATTTTTCCTTATTGTTGAGAACCCTTTCCATTTGTTTTATATCTACAAAATGGGTATCTTCTTGGATTATACTTGTTGCCATATTCTCTTAATATCTACCTCTAAGTATTCTATTTGAACATATAGCAGAGCCCTTCTTACCAGCACTTATTTAAACTAAATGGACCTGAGGACCTGGTTTCTGACTCTCCCCTTTTCTAGGCCTTCCAACCTCCTGAACTCAAGCTTTTTCATGTGTATGAGAATTAGAAACCACTGCCAGAATGACTACAAGATAATTCACGTTTCATTTGTATGTTGAGAACATTGTGCTACAGAATAGTTTAGGCCATGGAAGAGAAACAGGTAAGACTCACAAAAGATCCATTAAGGATCCATATTCTTGGACCCCTGAGAAGTTAACTCTGCCAGTAAAGATGGGTTAAGCCTGCCACAGAGTCCTACATGTGGCTCTCTGACCTACGCCACCTGCTTATACTTTCACATGTCTTAGCCCACCCACCTGGCTATATTGTAAATGCCATAGACTTAACAACTCATGAACAGCAGAAATTTATTTCTTACAGTTCTGGAGAATGGGAAATCCAGTCTCAAAAGGCTGCCTAGATCAGTGTCTGGCGAGTACCTGATACTTGGCTGTCTAACTCTGTGTCCTCAGATGGCAGAAGAGAAGAAGGAGCTCTCTGGGGCCTTTTTGTCTAAGGTCATGAATCCCATTCATGAGGACTTCACCATCAAGACTAGACGACTCCCCCAAAGGTCCCACTTCCTAATACCATCACACTGTGGGTTACAATTTTAACATGAATTCTGGAGGGATGTAAGCATTCAATCTCTAGTTAATGGACTTCTTCCTTACATCTTTAACATTTTTTCCTTCAAAATGCACCGATTCTGTTATCACATATGCTGCCATCCATTGTACAAGATGAAACTTATGATTAATTGTGGTTTAATAAACTACTGATACTAAAGATAGGTTACAACTTGCATGAAAAAGGCTTAAAAGGATTTTGCACAGTGCTGAAAGTTATGGGTTGACAAGGAAGGAGATATGCATGGTGTTGTGCCCCATAAGGCAAGTGAAGTGGGGGACAGAAGGCTGAGCATGGAGCAGCTATAATTGAGCCTTCCACAGAAATAATCCTTCTCGTTACACCCTCCCTGAAGCGGAAGGAGCTCTAGATATCCAAGGTGTGCTGTTGATCATTTCCGACTGCTCCTTCCATCCAAAGTCCTTGAGTTTTTCTTAGAATTTCTGATAAGTTCAAAACTAAACTTGGGTGACTTAGAGCACTATTTCCTCAAGTGTGAAATGCTGCAGATAATTTTAGGTGGTGTACCAGCTTGGCAAATAAAATTGAATCACATAGAGAGAAAGCTATTCCCTTTTCAATTCTCTTTTGATCCTTCTGATGACACCAAGGATACATTCTCAGTCTGAAACTGTACATCCTTAACACCTCTCTAACATGTGCTTTTCTCTCTCTCTCTCTCTCTCTCTCTCTCTCTCTCTCTCTCTCTCTCTCTCTCTCAGCAAAGAAAGTGCATGTTTGAAGCTCAGAGCCTTTAACAGGCAATACTATGTTTCTAGGAATTAATAATATTTAGTTATATTGTATTTATTTTCATTCTTACTGCCTGTTATGAAAAACAGTATCAGTCAGGTATTTGAGATAGTGAAATCAAATTTTCTTTTAAAAAATAGATTTCTAAAAACAAAAGGAAATAAATTTCTGAGTTAGGAAGTGAATAGGTCTGAAGAAAAAATTAAGAAACTGATAGTACTATAATATGTGACAATAGACATGAAAACAATATTGACAGTGATATGCAAATGACCGGCAGCCAACACAGCCCTGGTCACAGTCCCATTCCCAACGTTTTCATTTGTCTGTAGAATTCCTCTCTCACCTTTCCTGGACTTATGCTACCCTTTTGCTCAAAATAATCATTCAGTTGAAGCACACTTTGATTGACTTGACAGTAAGTACGAACCCTCTGGTGTTCATGCATTTCATGGTGGTGCTACGAGTCTCACTAAAAGCTCGGATATACACAAGGGAATGAGCGATTCAGCAGGGGAAGTGAGCAGCCTTTGCCTTCAGCAGGCGAAGATAGCATGGGGTGGTGGAGGAAGCACATCAATACAGGATGGGTCTAGGCCCCCTTTTTCCCATTCCCCTGAGTGTCTCTTATTGCACAGAGGGACAGCAGGAGGGACTTGAGAGAGACCACAGCCCATGTGTTTGGATAATTGCTTTCTTAAAATGAAGTGGCAACTTCTTTTATTTCCCTTACTCTCACCTAACAACACCAACATATTGTATTCCCCACACTGAAATCTGGGTGAATAAATCTCCACAGGCACAGTGAGGGCTTGTTGGGTTTGGTAGCTGTTTCTGAATAGAGTATAAGGGGACATAAAATGCAAGTGAATCAAGCCCTCAGCTAGCATTTAATTGATAAGAACTAAAGCTAATATTAGATAACAAATAAATGGTCTGTTGCACAGGCATTTAATTAAACACCAAATTAATGCAGTAATGACCTACTGGAACTAACAGCCAGAATGCTTTACTGCACTCCAGCATCTGGACACTTTCACCTTCCTGTCCCCCTCCTCCTTCCCTTGCCTCATGGACAGATACATTATAAAGAAATAGATTCACTCATATCCTATGTCCTCATGCGTTCCTGTCCCAACTCATCACACATAATAATCTCCTTTGCCCAAGGAAGCTTGACAATTTAGCTGACTCTCCACCCAGTCTTCTCCATCATACGTTCCAAACCTCAGCACTCGAGACGATTTGAAACCCTAGTCTTGTAACCCTTGGCTGATTACACGCTGCTGTGAAGATTAATTGCAGACAGTGTTTTAGATAATGGTTTCAGGGACAAGCATGCAAAATCATGAAGAGGACTTGAGGAATTGATACATGGCTTTGTCTGCGCCTATCCAGGGGCTTTCAATCATACAACAAAACACAAAATAGATATAGGAAAGAAATCGACTTCACTCAGATTTGCTCTACTCACTCTATTGCCTTTCACATGGCTCATATGGGCTATGCTCATACTGTCATCTTCCTGTTGGCTCCTGCCCACGATTGAGAAATAAACCCTGAGGCCACTTGGGAACACATTTTGCATTCAGAGCCTACTATGCCTGTAGATGCTACCTTCCTTCATGGCCTAGGACACCTCGCAATCCCATGCTGGACACAAGGTTTCCTGTTTGTGTAGCCACAAGTGTGGCTCTGCTGGAGAAACTCTCTCCAGGCGCCAGCAGCTTTCTAACTAGGCACCATTCCAATCCAGGCCTAAAAGCTAGAAGTGGGTGACTTTTCTGGTACACTGCTGCAGAATTTAGGGGCCCTATATAATTTCACTCCTTCCCCTCTGAGAATTGAAAAAGTAAGATTATAGTGTCTGGCATGTGCTGTATATTTAGCCAAGTAGGGTTTTCATCCGCAGTCCCTGAGTTGAGAGGTCCCTATAGAGATAGATCTTTCAATTAGCAAGAAGTAATTTTTCCCCAAACCAGCATCTATACCTTTCTCTGACACAATTAAACCCTACTGACTCTAGAAAGGGAAGTATAGGATGAAAAATCTCTAAGTACGTCTACAGCTATCTGTGTATGCTTGCTATATAGCATTATGAGATATAGCTGAGGCTGTGAATATAGACTTGTATTCACAGATGTTTGGTTTTGGTTTTGTTTGGTTTGGTGATACTGGAATCGAACCCAGGGCCTTTTCACTGAGCTGTACCCCTGTTCATTTATGCATTCATTTCTTATTGTGGGACGCGTCTAAGTCTCTAAGTTGCCCAGATTGGGTTGAAACTTATGATCCTTCTGCCCCAGCCTCCTAAATTGCTGGGATTAAAGACTCTGTGATTGTGCCTGGTTTCAGAGTGCGATTTTTTTTTTCCTGCAGGGTTCTTCTATGTACTCTACCACTCCCTATTCCCCACATAAGCCAACATATCTCTTCCCATTCAATCTTTATGCAATTCCCACGTCCATCTCCCATTTGAGATCGTCATTACCGCATCCTTCCTCAGAACTTCTACGTAGCACTTCACACATACCAGAACATTTACCGTTTCTTGAAATTGTGGTATCAAAAGTCAATATTAACTTCAACAAACTCTTTTAATCATTTGTTTCCTTTTGTATGGAGATTGAGAGAAAACTTCTTTTTCTTTTTTTTGTGGGTACCGGGGGGTCGACCTCAGGACCTCGCGTGCCAACAGGCACCCGTGCCGCTGAGCGATATCACCGGCCCCTTTTTCGTATGTGGGTTCCAGGAGTCGAACTCGGGCCCTCGCGCTTGCAAGGCAGGCGCTTACACTGCTGAGCCATCTCACCGGCCCGAGAGAAAACTTCTAATGGTAGAGTTTCTTAAAAAATTCAAGGGATGATGTCAGAGGCCTGGGATAAGGATATCCTAGCATCTTCTAACATTATGCATGATGTTCTTTTCGTGTAGGTTAATCCTAAATGGGTCAGAGAGTCAGTCAAAATCATATCATGTCTGTAACTATTGACTCCAGTGGCATGTATGAAGTCTTCTAGTTGACCAAGAAATAATGATGGCTAATTTTATCAAGGACTTTTCATATGTCAAGAGGTGCTACAACTTTAGGGAAAATATTTTTTTCAAAAAATAACATTATGTATACTCTTTCTGTACATTTGCTCAGCATCTTGTTTTCTCATTAGTACGTTAGTCAAAGAATGACTCTTTCCATAAAACAACTGAGTAAAAGTATTTATTATAGTTCCTTTGATTTCTCAAATCATATTTCACATCAGTTGTTCACACCTCTGTAAGAATAAATTGGGCAAGTATTTTTACTCTTTTTTAAACGAATGTCTGAAGCCCAGCATTGTCTAAAAACTAGCAATTTAGGGTTACATTTAAGGAGGACACCAGACTGCAAGCACAAGGTAGATTTTTCTGGTACCTTGTCTTGAAATGCTGCTATGCATACTGTTGAAAGAAACCATTCAGGAAAAGGCAATCATGTAATAAATTTCAAAAATAAATACATACAAAGATGTTAAATTGTCTCCTCTAATTTTTGCTCCTCAGTCATATGTTTTATCCCAGGATAGCAAATTGTTTACAAGCAATTACAGTAATTAAGGATAAATACACCCCAGTGAGGCAAATATTATTATCCACTTTTTAACAGATGGGAAAGCAGAAGTGGAAAGAGATCCAAAATGACCTGCACAAGGCCAAACAGGGTGTCTGTTGCAGACAGGGAGGGCTTGGAGCCTCAGACTCCCCAGCTTTGTCCTTAGACTTCTGGAGGATCGATGTATTTTGACATTTTTTTTAAAAAGAGAAAAGAATATAAAGGATGAGGGCAGTTGATGACAATGCCAGGGAGAGAGATGCCAGAAGTAGCAATTACTGAAAGAGACACAGTTTAAGAGATGTGACGTAACACAGATCCGCGTCTCCGAGGTGTCTCAGTCAAGGTCCAGGGTCATTCTGGGGCTCCCTTGGTTTAGCAGCAGAGGTCATAAAAGGCAAATGAGAGATTCTCCTCTAAGAAATTAAGTGACCAAATTTTTTTTCCAGATTTGCATCTTCAGAATGTGCCCTATCCTATAAAACGAAGATGACTGGAACCACAGAGCGTAAGGTACGTGTGAGGATGACTCAGTTGCCCTTTCTGAAGGGCTCTGGAATTTGTGAGTCAAATGCACAGTTGCATTAACATTAGGAAAATTACATCCGGGAAAAACAGTGAAAGACAAGAAGGCTAACTTTTCATGCTGTGTCTTTCTGCCCATTATCACACTTGACAAACAGTTTGAATTCAAACAGAAAGTGTACAGCCAAATAGAAAAGGACAGCAATGAAACAATGGTGTTAAGAGTTAACAAAACACATTTGAAATGAGAAGTCAGCAGGAGAGGTTCATGTCACATTCCTGAAATCCAAAATAGTGAAGCCAACACAAATTCTTATTTGATTTTTTTCTGTTGAAACATTTGGGAAATTTTTTATCCTATTTGTCATCACTTCTCAATGTAAGATGGATGCAGCTGGCAATAAAACAAGGGGGATTTGAAAACTTCCCTCCGACAGCTTTATGAAGCTGTATGGAAAGGACAGAAAAGTATCCAGACACCCATTTCTGCAGAGAATTATTTATGGCAGTGGTTATTTCTATGAAAACTTATACAGCCATTCTATACTAACCACAAAAAAGGGAGAAAAAAAGAATGAGAGGGCCAGTGAGATAGCTCAGTGGCATAAGCGCCTGCTTGGCAAGCGCGGAGGTCCTGAGTTCGACTCCTGGAATCCACGTAAAGGACAAAAAGGGGCCGGTGATATCGCTCAGCGGCACAAGTGCTTGCTGGCAAGTGTGAGGCCCTGAGGTCGATTCCCGGAACCCACATGAAAAAGAAAAAAAAAAAAAAAAAAGAATGAGAATGAGACAGAAGAAGAAAGAAACAGACTTACAGACGCAGGAACACACAGAGAGGGAGAGAGGGCGAGAGGGATAGAAAAAGAGGGAGAGAAACTTTATTTCCAAGATAACTGGCCTGCACACGCGCATGTCTCAGGAATGCTGTGTATCTGTCATTTTCAATTTTCTCAGAAGATGAAAGATACTGAGAAGGGTGTGTACCCTCTTGGAGAATTCTTTATACAAACGAGTTTCAGTCAACATTGGAACAAGATGTACTAGTACTAGCTATAATATGGTCATTCTAGGTGGTTTTAATAGTTTCTGAGAATATGTTGAGGAAAAAAAACCAAATGTCAGAAAAAATACGGAATTCTAAGTTTTTTACTTCATGACACTTTTTAAGAACCCTCAATGCTTATGTTTCTGCTTCAGTGGTGGAGGGAACAATCTTTCCTGCCTTTCACCATTCATGAGATGTGTCTACATGCTACCGGAAGAATGTACTGACCTGAAAGTAGGGAAAAGCACAGAGAGACAAAGCAAGGTGGTGAAAATATGTAAACTGAAACCAATTAAAAGAATTTCCACTCAACAATAAATCTTTAGATGTTACATGGAAATGATTGCAAAGATCAAGGTGTGAGTAAGTAGAGCAATGGCCAGACTATAGAAGCTGTTGATTCTTCTATTTCTAGTATTTCATTAGCTTGCAACTAGGAATTCCTAAATTCAGCGATGTTGCGCATTCAAGTTATGTAAAGTCACCAACCTGAAAGAAAAAGTGGATGGATGAACAATGAATGAATTTCAAGGAAACTTGTATTTGTTCTATTTGAACCAATTAGGAAATTTAGAAAATCTGATGTTTGAATCCTGAAGGATCCTAATCCCTATCTTAGAATATATAGACATCGCCCTCATGTGTGACGTATCAGTTGGCACTTGGTAGTGTCCATCGTTCAATACCACACAACACGTAGCAAGCAGGACTGGGAAGCCAAAATGGGCCCTAACTTTGGAATCTGGCTTTTGGTTGGCTTTGTCAGACACATTGTGTTCTATGCAACCCATCACTTCTGGGTTAAAAGCTTCCTCTTCCATCTAAAACATGAGGCCCTTGTCTAGATAGCAGGCTTGCTTTCACCTTGGAACACAGTCACTGATGAGTAATGATGCTTCTATCTTTCAACTGCCTGTAAACAAGCAGAATCCTTCGGAAGTGATTACTAACCCCGGTGCTCAGTAGGTAAGCTACAGCTCCTGTTGAAGATCTGTTTTACAGCAGTATGAGCAGACGTCCCTCTTCTCTAACTCCAGTCATCTATTGCTTGTTTAACAGAGAAGCTCAGTAAAAGCTAATGACCTCCCCAGCTGGTGAATCTCTGAATTTTCAGTGACATCTGAGCAAAGTCACATCTGTACTGTGCAGGTTTCTCAGGTCCAGATTCTACTTTATGCTTCAGCAAATCAGGCTTACAGGATCTCCAATTTCTTGTACTTTCCCTCATTTTTCAAATATTTTAAATTCATCACGATCACAGAGTAACATCATATATTTTGGACAAATGAAAGAAAATTCCCATCGTAAATTATTGAACTGTTTCTCTCTAACTTTGACATCTGGAGGACTGAGGTGGCTTAGGACAGGTGCCACTGGCTAGATAATTATGAAGGCTTAATTGATTTATTTCCAAGCCAGCTGTCACATCACCCTTTTTTTTTTTTTTTTTCAAAAGAAGAACAAATTTTCAAAACAACATAATAGGAGGGTAACAATGGTTAATACATTACGTATTACTATCTTTAAGTTAGTTATTCAGGACACCAGACACATCACCCTTTTTTAGTCAATATCTTAAATTTCTTCTATACTCATCCTACCCTAATCAGTAATGGCAGGGTGTTAGGCAATTAAAAATGAATTTTTATTAAGATAGCAATGAATTTTGTTTGTTTTGCTAATAGGTATAAGTGGGAAAAATTACTTGTTATTGTTCTTTTACTTGTCTCATAATCCATTTTCTTTCCACCTTCCAAATATAAGTATCAGGTGCACTTAGGATTTTAGTTTCTTTTGTAGTTCTAGAGGTTCTTCCACCTAAACAAATCTATTCCTTAGGTCTCCACAGTGATGGAAAAAATGTCAAGATGGTCTTTAGTAATTAGCCAATGCAGTTGGATGACTTGAGAATATCACCACTTTTTCTCACACAGTACTAGTTCTGGACAGGACATACTATGAGTCACAAGTCCTTATAGCCTAGAAGGAAGGATTTTTAACCAAAATAGATTCTTGATTAATGGTGTCATGGTCATATACTTCAAATAAGAAACTGAGCCAAAACTGTCCAGCACAGAGAGTGGTGGTCTTAATAAAATATGACTCTAACCCTGACACACTCCACTGCACGTTGCAATGGATTTGCTGCTTAATGGGTCATCCTTAAGATTTGGCTCTTGCTACTACTCCAATTTCATAGCACCAAGTTCCCTGATGCTACCTTTGTGTGGCAGCAACATTAAACTGCATGCAACGCAATCCAGTGTTCCTCCAACAGCCCTAGACACTGCCCAGCCCCTATACTTAGTGTGCCACTTCTCCCGTCCCTAAACACCCCCAGTAACCATGCTTACTATGCTACTTCTCATATTTCGGACATACTGAACTGTACCTTCAGTCTGTAAAGCTCTACGTTCATTCTGCATAGGTAGTGATAGCACACAGTGTGTGTTTTACTGATTTACAATTTTTATAAACAAAATTTAAACTAATGAGATTTGCACTGACACTGCAAACCTTTTTGAATAAAGTTTCTATAGATTTATAATTAAAGAACTAAATGTTTAATGAAAGATTTCCTGAATATAAACTCGAAATAAGACTTTTTAGCTTAAAGCTTTCAGAAAAAATTAATTGAAAGTAAAAAATTATACTCAAATGGCAGGTCATTTAAAAATTATGTTTTCATCTGATCAATGCCCATCAGTAAGCAAAATGCAGAACACAGAACTAAAAGCCATAGTATGTGCCCTTAATAAGTTCACAGTAGAACTGAGATGAAATTCCCACTGTCACATTATACAATGGCAAACATGAAGTTTGGCACATGAAGTGCCAAATGGATGATGTGTACACAATGAGTGCAACGGGGCTGATGGCATCATTGGAACTGCTTTATGGTGGCCCTTTTTGTGGCAGTTGGGGGTGGGGGAAATGACTTTAGGGTGTTAGACAGTGCTGATGGCGAGTATGGAGAACAGAAAAGAGATTGTTCCTGATTATTTCATACAGTGAATCCATGTTTTCACGTAAGCTGAACCACCACCCTCTGAAGATGATTTGTGATTCCTCTTTGTCCAGCTTTGACTTTGAAATTCACTTCCCCACCAGTACATGACTTCAGCTACATACCCAACTACTTCCTCATCAGCTGATGACTGTGCTGCATTGCAAATCTATGAGGGTTAAGATTATTATTATTCTTTAAGGATTTAGCAGTCATGGAACAGCAACTCACAGAGTAGGAAATGCCAACGAACTCTGCCCTTTGCATTTTTTCTTCTCTGCCTATGATATCTTATTTTTGCATTAATTTCCACCAAATTAATGCACCTTAAAATGTAGACTGCTGCGAGCCAGAAATTTCAAGTCTATTTTTTTTCCTTGTTCACCACCTGGTTTCAACCTTCAGTTTTGCAAACTTCCAAGATGAGCTAAAACAAACATACATTAGAAGCAAACACTTAGCAATGTCTATGTGGAAGAAAAGAAAGACAGGTGATAAATTTTTGTCAATAACTATGAAAGTTTAGCTTAGAATCAGGGCCCTTCTGTGATATACAATCTAAATTTAAGTAAATAAAATACACTGTCTTTTCCTGGAAATACTAAAATCTAATAATCTTTAACCATGATAAAAATACATACTGAATATACAGCTAGTGAAGTATGTTCTAAATTACAGTTTAACTCATGACTTCACCTGCTATGACAAAGACAAAGAATGAAAACAATTATCTGTAAGATTATATACTTTCATTTCATATTACCTTTTTAATGCTCTGAGACCCTTTAAAATATTGTATTTTAAGAGATATATTTCAAATGGTTTTCCTAATGTTTATAATAGCTCAGCACAGGAACTCTTACAATATTCTTTCCATTTTCCCATTTTCCAACTTTCAGTACTTCACATCTCTGCTTCTTAAGATTCCTCTACAGTACACACTAGAAAGATGTTCTTGAACTTGTCCACAGCTATTTCTAATTTGTCTGATCTTCGTCAGTCAGTTTAAAGGAGCATAAAATGTCACCTGCCTCATCCATCACTGTGTGTGTGTGTTAATGTATTTATCTGATTCACTTCCCCTGACTTGTCTGAGCTTAATGCACTTCTGAATCTTTCCCATCTCCTAATTTATTTCAGTCACTCCTTGGGTGTACTGGAGCTGAATTCCTCAGGTAGACTCATCCAAAAAGATGCCATGCTCTAGCAATTCCATAAGCAATTATCCTAATAGCTTGCAAATCCTACTTTGTAAATTCACTTTTGGTCTTGTGCCAGACAGGGGTCCATTTCAAGTATTTTAGAAACTTTACCAATAGAGAAGTGGTTATTTGACTCTTCTGGGATGCCTAGAGATAGATCATGATGCTGTATCATCAAGCGAACCTGACTTGGACACTAGTACTGACATGTGATGGCCGTGTGGCCATCATTGCCACTACTGAAAAGTTCAGGTCCACCTCCTTCCCCAGTCCATGTGGTGGAATAGAGTAGTCAAGGCTACCGTGTTCCCAGATAAAGCCAGTGTGGCTCAGTACAGTTTTAGAAGAACTTTCTTTTTGGTAACCACCAACATCACCATCACCTTGATTGCTTCACCAAAACCTAATGTTTACCACAAGTTTATTATACTAATAGTGCTACGTTACGTCTTATGTATGGTCTGATGAGATAGGTAAACATCGATGTAAGGTAGCAGGCACTGTTTCTCAGGTGAATAATATAGGTAGTAATTGTCACAAGATTCCGGAGCAGAAAAGGGACAGTCAGAAAAGACACCAAGATACCAGGCAGCTGATGGAATATTATCTGGGCCTGAAAGGACAGTGTGGGGAGGCAGGAAGAGTGCAGGCAGTGACTGGGCAGTCATGATGTGTGGGGAATAATCGACAGGCCACACCAGACAATAAAAAGAGAGCACGAAGGGAATATTAACAATTATGACTATATAAGTGAGACATTAGGTTATAGAAGATTTTAAATTTTTCAGTGTGAACTTTCACTTTTTACAGAAGATGCGCATTAGAAAAGTCATAATTGCTCAAACCAGGCCCTTTGTCTTGGGACTGCTATTTCCCTGGTATGAAAAACTTCCTATCAGGTAACTCATTCCATATTTATTAATTCAGCAAATAATTCTTACATATCTAATGCATGTTAGGAACTTTTCTAGGTGCTCCACACACAGCAGGGAGTGAGAGAAATATTCTCTTATTATGGACTATATTATTTTACTGGAGCTTCTATAACAAAATGACACAGATTGGGTAGTTTAAGCAACAGAAACATATTTTTTTTACAGTTCTAGAGGTTCGATGTCCCGGATCCAGATGGTCATGGGGTTGGTTTCCTCTGAGACCTCTGTCATTGGCTTGCAGGTGGCCGCCTCCTGGCTGCTCCTTCACCTGTTCGCCCGGTGTGTGCAGCTCCTCCATTGTTCCCTCCCCTTTTATAAGGTGTCATTTATATTATTTAGGGCCACCTAGCAGCCCCGTCTTAACTTAATCATCTCTTTAAAACTTGTCCAAACACTGTTACATCAGAATATTGAGGTTTGTAATTTCAACATATGAGTTTGTGGGGGCACAGTTCAACACATGATACAGAGCCAATGCTCTCATAGTGGAAAAATCCTCATATCTCCAGAAAAATAAATTTCTTGGGGGCCTTTGCCTGGTTCCCCATCACACTCAATACTTTGAACCTCAGGTTAAGCTTTTTGTTGCTTACATATATAAAACTCTTCTCTCCTTTCCTTGGCACCATTCAAGCAAAATGCAGGAGAAAGGGATGACCCACCTCTCCCATAACATGTCTGTTGTGACTTATATTTTCTTCAAGGGTTCTGTTGATATTCACCTTAACCTGCTTTTGCTTGCGAATGCTGAGGACAAAGGAGTAACACGTGAGATCTGGCCTTGGATCCACTTACCTGTAGACGGCTCTGATCACAAGGCTCAAGTAAGAATATAGAAGGAGTTGGAAATGCTTTGAAAGGAAATATACTACATGCAGCCTGGATTTTTCAGTTTCAGCAGTCTGTGGGTAAAATGAGGTCACATTAATATTAATAATCAAAATTTTTTCTGGCCTGCAGCCACACCTGCAGAACTGCAGATTCTCATTCTTCATTCCCCTGGCCCACACCCCAAGGTCTTTGATCATCTCTTAGTTATTTCTGGAGCCCGCAGGTTGAGTCTTGCCTCATGTTTTTTCAGGAATAAATGCACATCTCTTCTTCCCTTCTAAATTCTTGCTGAAGTTCACCTATCAGGACCTTTGGAGGCAATACTACCTACACACAGCGGATAATGTCTTCTAAGAGTGGTATTTCTCTGCTGATCTGCCCCACCACTCCCAGTTCTTGGCCGTGTTTGGCCCTGCTGTTCTTTGAAAGCTTGGAAAAAATGTCCGCTCTTACTTGTCTTGCCCTTGATCACCAAGACACGCAGGCAGCACTGAGACTGTCCCACATCTCACACGACTCCTGCTACAGTGGCCCCTGGAAATGGAGAAAATGGTGCATTCTACTCCATCCCCTTCCTCCATCCCAAAATTCAAGCCTTCAATCTTAACAACTCATGAAAATAGATGGCTCCACAAAGAAATCTGAGTGGGAAATCAGGCATACCTTGCCTTCACACAAACTTCATTGTGGTCTACCAGATGATAACCATCTAAGAAAGTAAATTCTCATCACTTGCAAAAATGTGACAAATTTCACATTATGAATTCTCTTGTCTTGACATTGGTTAGGTCTACAAAATATTTTTTGTCAAGTTAAATAATATTTATCCTAAATATTTTTCTATGCTCAAAATGAACTTAATGTGTTTTATTCATCAAACATTTGAGGCCTATGATGTGCAAGGTATTTTGCAAATGTACATCGTTGGTATGTATACTGAATAAGAAAATTGTCTTAGTTACTTTCTCATCACTAGGATAAAATACCCAACACTCATGACTTCTAAGGGAAGAGGTTTATTTTGGCTCATGGTTTCAGCCCATGGTTGGCTGGCTCAGAGTCAGGAATGGGATGGCAGAGGAAAAGGTGCTCAACGCATGGCAGCCAGGAAGCACACAGAGAAGCAAGGACCTGGAAACCAGAATCCAGGTCATGTCCCAGTGACTTGCCTCCAACCAGGTTCCACTTTTTAACAGCACATTTAGCTACTCAGTGAATCTGTTGATGAGCGTAGCACCACCATGATCCAATAACTTTTCACATACGTAAGAAAATTTGAAAATACATTAGGTCTAAACCATAACAACAATCTCCCTTACTTGTAAAATAAATATTGTTTTCTATTTTTTAAGGAATCAGTGGCAACTGAGTCTACATTTTTTTCCTATAAATTTCCTTCTCTTGCCCTGAAATTGTTAGAAATTAAGATAAATGAGATGCATAAACACTGTTTGAAGTTTCAACAAGTCAGATGTCTTTACTGCAAGATAAAGCAACAGATATTCAACTAGGATCTCTTTTGCCCATCACCCAAGCAAATCAGTAAACCAAGGAACTAATCACTTGCTTTTTTCTGTTATGTGAACATATTTGAGACAAAGGCATCTTCTCAAGCTATTCCAAAATGGGGAAGATAGGAAAAATAATTTATCAGACCAGTAGGCATCAAGTACATCCCTGATTGGCCATTCTCCTTTCCACCGTTTGCTGGGTACAGCACAGGCACAAGTTGATTTTTCACAAAGTCCCCATTTGTAGGACATCAGGCTGACTTCTGTATAAACCTATGTTTAAAGGTCACTTCACATCTCCAAAAATAAATTTTTCCAAAAAGTTAAAGGTGACACAGTAGAAGGTTCAAATGAGTAAACCCAGTACTTCATGCATAACAAGAAATCTAGTATTTTCTAAGAGCTCTGCTGGATAAACTGTTGTCTGTCCTTTAGTAATTCATACAGTAATGATTATTATCTGAGATTAATGGAGAAATGACAAGCATGGTGACTTCTGCAGAAGAATAATGATAAAAATTTTCCTTTGTACAAATTCAGAATTCACACTTGTATGTCCTGTATTTCTTGCTTTATTTGAATCTCATAATCCTAGATAAATTATATGGAAGTATAATTATATCCACCTGAGAGTTGTGGGACAAGACTTAGAAAGGGTGATTGCTTTACTCAGAGAAATTAGATCAACAGAGGCTACAGAGCAAGCTTCATAACTTCTACTATATTCTATTTTGTTGTTGTTCTTTGTTTGTTTGTTTAAACAGGGTCTAACTTTGTAGTTTAGACAGGCTTTGAACTCACTATGTAGTCCAGACTGGCCTTGAACTCCTGGCGATCCTCCTGCCCCAGCCTCCCAAGCTGAGATTACAGGCATGTGCCACTATGCCCAACTAACTTCCACTATATTTTTTTTGTATTGTCAACATTGTCTCATCTCTAAAAGTCATAGTGGTAACTTTCATCCCATCCGAGTTTTTCTATCCTTTTAACTTTATAGAAGTTATAACCATATAGGCAAGAACAGTTATCATTGAGTTATTTATAAAATTTTTATGACAGCAGCCACCCTTAAATAATAGTCTTCGAAATTCTATGCAAAGAAAAGTCTATGATAACGTGTTTTTTCTAACTTCTAATAAAAATTCATTAAATATCATTTAGAGGCAAGACACATAATTCAAATTCCAAACAATTTATGATTCCTAATATGTATTATATAATCACAACATTACTAGATATTCAAAGAAGCAGAAAAATGAAACTCACCACCAAGAAAGAAAAATTAAGGCCGAAGATGTAGTTCAGTAGTAGGGTACTTTCCTACCATGTACGAGGCCCTGGTTCAATCATCAGCAGAATGAAAGAAGAAAGAAAGAAAAAAAAGAAAATATAAAGAAAGAAGAGAGAAAGATCCTAAGATAAATCACATGCTGAAATCAGTAGCCAAAGGATGTAGAAGCAGTTATTAAATATCTATTCAAGGAATTATTTAAAAAACTGTCATCTTAAATAAATAGATGAAGAATGAGAAAAACAAATAGAAATTCTACAACTGATAAATACACACTGTGAAATGATAAAGAACTGAATGGGTTTAACAGTGCAGAAGAAAGGGTTAGAAAAGCTGAAGGCCTATCAATAGAAATTATCATGCCTAAATATCACAAAAAAAATTAAATAAATGGTCAAAATCTCAGACGCCAATGTCAAAAGATTTCACTTGAATGTAACTAAAGTTGCTAAGGGCAGAGCAACAATAATCAGGAAAATACTTGAAGAAATACTGGCAAGATTGGTGAAAAACATCCACTTACGGATCTGAGAATCTATATGAATCCTAAACAGAATAATATATAATTAAAAAAAAAGCTATGCCTAGGAGTATCAGAATCAAACTGCTGGAAAATGAAAATAATCATAAAAGCATCCAATGTAAAAAAAAGGACATTACATACGGGAGAACAGCAACACAAAACCATTGCAAAGTTATTATTAGAAACAATGAAACCCGGAAGACAATGAAATGACATCTTTAAAGTGCTTCAGAACAAAACAAAAGAATCAACTCAGAATCCTATATCCATTGAAAAATCCATTAAAATAAGGATAAAATAAAGACATTTCCAGACACATTAAAGCTGAAAGAATTTGTTGTAAGCACACCTGAATGGCAAGAAATGCTTAAAAGGTATTCATTTTAAAGAGAAATGACATCATATGGAAACTCAGATTTGTAGGAAGTCTGTAGAAATAAGAAATATGTGGCTAAATATAAAATGTTATCTGCTTTTTTTTCTTCTACTTCTTTAAAAGAAAACTGACTACTTAAAGTAAAAGTAGTAGTGTTTTACTCCAGGGCTTAAATGGTATGTAGATGTCAAATATTTGAAAATAAAAGCACATTGTTGGGGGGGAGATAGTAAATGAAACAGTATGTCTTTTTTTTTTTTTTTTTTGTGGGTACTGGGGGGTCGACCTCAGGACCTCGTGCGCCAGCAGGCGCCCGTGCCGCTGAGCGATATCACCGGCCCCTTTTTTGTATGTGGGATCCAGGAGTCGAACTCGGGCCCTCGCGCTTGCCAGGCAGGCGCTTAAGCTGCTGAGCCATCTCACCGGCTCCAAAACAGTATGTCTTTAAGGTTCCCACATGTTACTTACAGTAGTGACATACTAGCTCTAAATTCACTGGAAAAAATTAAGGAAACAAAAATCATCAGCAGCAATTTAAAAAACACAGAAAGAGGGGTCAGAGATATAGCTCAGTGGCACAGCGCCTGCCTGGCAAGCGCGAGGTCCTGATTTCAATTCCTGGTTCCAAAACAAACAAACAAAAACACAAAAAGATACAGCTGAAAAACCTAATAGGTGAACAAAAAAGAAATACTAAAAATATGTGGGACTAAAAGAAAACAATTTATAAAGAGAAACAATAGATCAGAGAAATAGAAAATATACAGCCAAACCAAATCAACCCATTAATATGATTGTGTATCACAAATAATCATAATTAATTGTAATTAGTAATAATCATACTAATCATAAGTAGTATGATTAACTAATTTTTTACAAAGTGTCAAAGATAGCACAGCGGAATTTTTCAAAAAAATGGTACTGGAACGATCTGGTATCTGTATGTCAAATGGTGGCACGTGCCTGAAATCCCAGAAATCTAGGAGGATAAGGCAGGAGGATCCCAAGTTAGAACCAGACTGGGCATTTCATGACACAGAGAGACCCTGACTCAAGATAAAAATTTTTTAAAAGGGCCGGAGATGTAACTTAATGCCAAGCTCCTAAGTTAAATCCCCAATAACACACACACACACACAACCATAATTTTGTATTTCCATATATGAAAATTAACTAAAACAGAATTATGGGTCTCAGAGTGAAATTTAAAAATATAAAACTATAAATCTTCTACAAAAAAGTATAGGAGAAAATCTTTGTGAAGTAGTTTAATCAAAGATTAAACTTGTTTGCGTACCAACTATTCTTAAAAGAAATGTATTAATTTGACCTCATCAAAATTCAAAATGTCTTCCCTTTAAAAGACATTATTAAGAAAATGAAAGACAATCTGGCATAAAGTATTTCTGGAAGTTGGGAGAAAATATCATCATTTATCTAATAAAGAATGGATCTGCATCATTTATCTAATAAAGAATGGGTTTGAATTGGAATTTACAAATAACACTCAAAAATCAAGAAGAAACATAACAACAAATAAAAAGCATGGGCAAATGATTTCAAAGAACACTTCACCAAATAAAACATAAGAATGGAAAAAAAAACACAAAAAAAGATTTCTTACATCATTAGCTACAAAGGAAATGTAAATGGAAAGCACGATGAGATATTACTGTACCCTATTTGGTATATTATATAAGTAATTAGTATTATTTCATGTAGCAAGTATTGATGAGAATCTGGGACAAGCATAAATTACTTATACTTCTGATGAGAAGATAAAATGATACAGTCACTTAGGTAATTTTATAAAAAGTTAAATACACACCTATTATATTACCTTATCATTACACACCCAAGTACTTATCACAAGAAAAATGAACATATGTCCTTACAAAGACTTGCACACAAATGTTTTACTTGTAGTAATCAAAATCTGGAAATGACTCAAATGCTCATCAGCAAGTGAATGGATAAAAATTCTACCCCATGGTAGAATTCTACCCAATGGAATCCTACCCCAAAATAAAAGGGAATGGAGGATTTACATGTAATATGAATAAACTTCAATTATGCAGAAATGAAAGATAAACAAGAAGATACAAACTACAGATGGCATTTATAAAACATTCTAGAAAATGTTAACTAATCTATAGTGACTGAAATTAATGGTTACCCGATTATGGGAGAGAGAAAGGAATAGGTTAGAGGGAAACACTATAAAGGATAAAGAAAAACTTTGGGGAGTGACATATCCTTCTTTAGTGTGGAGTAAGACAATGGGTGCATGATTGTATGCTTATAAAATGCTTATCAAATTGTACACTGTAGGATTGGTGAGGTAGCTCAGTGGCATAAGCACCTGCCTGGCAAGCGTGAGGTCCTGAGTTTGACTCCCAGTACCCACATAGAGGAAAAAAAAAAAAGGACCAGTGATATTGCTCAGTGGCACAAGCACCTGCTGGCAAGCGCGAGGTCCTGAGTTCAACTCCCGGTACCCACATAAAAAAAAAATTGTACATTGTAAATATGTGCAATTGATTTTATGTCAATCATGTCTCAGTGAAAATGTTTCTAAATGGGGAACAAAGAAATGTTTATTATAACATAAAGGCAAAAAAAGAGTTAAGCAATAGAAATGCATATAAATACAAATTTATATTAAATTGGATACCATACAGTAACAAAAATGAATAAAGAATATCTACAGTTTCATGCAACAACATGGATGAAACTTCATACTTCTGAGTACAAATCAACAAATTACAGAATCATAAACAATATTATTACAGATATAAAACTTGAAGATATAGTAATTAAATAACATGTTTAAGAAATCCATGATTGATGTAAAAAAAAACTAGAGAAGCAAAAGGGAAATAACTACAAAATTCAAATTAGTGAGTTTTCTGGGCAGATATAATGGGATTGGAAGGAGGAAAAGCACCCAGAAAGCTTCAAAACATAATTATGATGTTTTATTTCTCAAAGTTAATGTGACCGGGCCGGTGAGATGGCTCAGCGACATAAGCATCTGCCTGGCAAGCATGAGGACCTGAGTTCGACTCCCAGAACACACATACGAAAAAAGGGCCGGTGATATCGCTCAGCGGCACGGGCGCCTGCTGGTGCGCGAGGTCCTGAGGTTGACCCCTGGTACCCACAAAAAAAAAAAAGTTAATGTGGCCAAACTGAGTATTCCTTGTAATACTATGCTTTATACTGGAGACATAGTTTGTAAGTATTCTTATAAGTATCCATTTTTATCTATTCAAGATTTAATGAAAGATGTTGAGAAGTCTTAGAATGTTACATTCTGTTTAAAAGAGATTTTCCAACAGCATAAACAAAGAATGACATACATATTCTGTCTAGAAATGGTGCACTTAAAATACAAAGACCAGAGGTCCTAACTAGAAGGATAGTTAAAAAAAAAAAAAATCATGAGAATGTTTGTGAGACAATATTTGTATCAAAATAGTCTTGAAGATAAGGAGCATTATTAACAACAAAGAGGACTACTTTATAATAACCAGAGAATCAATTCATCCAAGTACTGGCAAACAATATGAAATAATTACAAGCAAACAGCAGGGCAAACTGACAGAATAATGAGGGGAGCAGGAGGGATTATGTCTTTCCTTGTTGTCTCTAGGGTCATATTTCTGTGTATTTCTTGTACCCATCATTCCCGTCCTGAACTGTCTCCCTTCAGATTTCTTTTACATCATATTAATAAACTTTTACACTATCAAAAACAGAGAAACAAAATTTTTAAAAGCCCAGCAAAAATGGAAAATAAAAATTTAAAGTTATTAATAAAATAATCAATGTTACAATTATTAGCATGTAATAGTTTTGTTTAATGCCACAACATTTGCTCAAATTCTAAGAAAAGTTACTCAGACAGTGAACTTTTTATTTCTTCCACTATCCAAGACTTGCTCTTTTGCTTGGAAATTTTTTTGTTTGCTTTTATGTTTGCACTTAAATCAGGAATACAAATATTGAACTTAGAAATAAATTGATACATGGTTGAACCTATGTGCGATCAGAAAAATCGAAAGCATTTTTCTTTACAGACAAAAGTATTGAAATCAATTGCCATCCTGGCTAAGTGCAGACATTACAGTGACTTGAGTAATATTCTAAGCTGCTGCAAAAGGCTGCTGTGTTTGCGGATTACTCTATGGTAAGTGTGTCAGAAACAGGGCTTAGGGACAGATTTCATCTTCTAAAATTATTCCCACTGACAAGAAGAAGCTGGTACCCTGATGACTGTGGGAACATAAACAAAACAAAATAACTCAGGCGACTGACATGGGCTGGGGACCACCTTCAGTGGCCTCTGTTCATCCAGGCTTCTCCCTCAATTTACTTGTGAAATTATATCATGAATGGATTTATCTTTTTTGGGTGTTCAGAACTGAAATAGGTTTCCTAGTTCTACTCCCTCAAGAAAGGCACAGATCCACGTAGCTCAGGGTTTGGTCACAGAGGGATCCCTGAATCTGCATAAATGTCCTTTTTACTAGCTTTATACTCATGACAATCTGAATGACTGTAGACCGTAGAGAGGTTGGTAAGAGCTGAAGACATTAACAAAACATTAACATTATTTCCAAGATGAAAAACATATTTCTTCCGATAGTATATAACCATTATCCAGATATTTTCTGACAGTTGAGGGGTGTATGTATGTATGTGTGCATTTGTGTGATTTGCATAAATCACATGCAAAAAATCCATGACAATATTTACATTAGTACACACATGTACTCATGTATGGAGAGGGAGTTTAGCAAAACAAATATTTTCAAGATCCATCACCTCAACAAACACTTATTCATTAAACAATATTGAACATCTATTATATATCAGGCCATGAATTAGATGCTATGGAAGATATGAAGATGAATTAGTCGTAGCTCCCCCCCCAAGCAGCTTATTATCTAGGGTCAGAGATAAATTGAGGACTCAAAATTTTACTTCCAAGAAGAAAGTGATGTATGCTTCCAGCAGGCAGATACAAAGGGTTGAGGGAGACTTAGAAAGGAGACACTAACTCTGAGAGTGCACACAATGGAGGGAAGACATCAAGGAATGCTTTATAGATGAGGCACATTTTTGAAGTGGGCCACATGATCTGGTTAAATTTCAATAGAAGGGGCCGGTGAGATGGCTCAGCGGCGTAAGCGCCTGCCTTGCAAGCGCGAGGGCCCGAGTTCGACTCCCGGAACCCACATACGAAAAAGGGGCCAGTGATATCGCTCAGTGGCACGGGTGCCTGTTGGCGCGCGAGGTCCTGAGGTCGTCCCCCTGGTACCCACAAAAAAACAAAAAAAAAAAAAAATTTCAATAGAAGCAGAAATCAGAGAGCAAATTGCATTATCAAAGATGTGAATTTATCTAATTTGAGTACAGTGTGAGTTTACAAAATGTCCTAGGACATAAAGCCTGGGAAAAATGGATTTAGAACAATGGGTAGTTGGCAAGGGGAAGCCATTCAAGGAATCTGAATATGAAGAGGATGTGCATCGAGATGTGAACTCTTGCTTATTTCTGTAGACTTGGATACCCAATAGAGGACCAAGCACTTAGTAGTTGGTCAATAAATAATAACAATGTTTGCAGCATGTCTTAGTTAATTTTCTCTCCTTGCTGAGACAAAATACCTGACATCCAAAGTTAAAGGGAGAAATGGTTTATTTATCTCACAGTTTGTGGAGATTTCAGTCCATAATCAGCAGGTTCCAAGCAGGGTGGCACACGGCAGAGGGGCAACAGTTCGTGGCGACCAAAGACAGAAAAAGCAACGAGACAGAGAGAGAGAAAAGACTGTGTCCCTTATATTGTATGCAGTCTACCCACCCTATGGCTGGTGTACCACTCAACAGAACATGCCATCTGTAGGTTTGCTTTACTATTGAGTTGTAAAAATGTGCAGAGAGAGCTCCCTGTTGCTACTGCCAGGCTGCAGTCCCTGATGGCTGGTCATCTGCTATGAGGTGGCTGCAATATCCTGTGCTGGACACTATGTGACTATGAGAAAAACATGCAAAAACTGCACCTGGCTCTTGTCTGGAAAGGAACATGCAGCGGACTTCTGGGTCCTCAGTATGTGTAGTATTTCCTCCTCACATCTCTTCCTGACATTAGATCATATAGTTCTTCTGCAGTTGGCGAAGAATGAGAGGAGGAGGAGAAGTGAGCTGTAAATTATTTGAGGTTGGTCTGCTCAAGAGAAAGCAAAGCAGTCAGCAGCTCTTCCTAATTATGAAGACAGCTTAGTTAGGATATGTTCATTTCCAAAAATGACTTTTGTCTTTGAGGATAACACAAATGACTTGAATCACTCCTAGAAGCCACAGCCTTGAAGCTGGTTGTAGTGGTGCTAGCATGTAATTCCAGGAACCTGGGAGCCTGCAGCAGGAGGATTACAAGTTTGAACCCAACTTGGGCACCTTAGCAATTTAGTGAGACCATGTCTCAAAGTAAAAATAAAATAAAAAGTGCAGGGGGTGGAGCTCAGTATGAAGGTCCTGGTTTCTATCCCCAGTAGTGGAAAAAAATAAAAAATAAAAAAAGGACTTGGAGTTGGGATTTCTGAAAAGAAGGCCTCAATCAGCCATGCTTGGAAGTATTTCCCGAGTGCTTCTTATGAACTACTCGAGGACATCTTTTTGGGGATTAAAAGATCACAAGATGCTATGATGAAGGGGAGGGCACGAACTGCAACACCAAATCAAAACCCACTTGGGCCTGGGGTGGCTGAGGGGCCACAGCCAGGCATCCCAGTGCTCTGAGCCTGTTTTTTTCAGATTGAGCACAAATAACGATAACATCTATGTAACAGTGTGGTGGTAAGGTGGTGAGATAATATAAGGAAAGTGTTTATAAACAGTAAAATATTCAATGAATTTCGGTATATTTGTGTGTGTGTGTGTGTGTGTGTGTGTGTGTGTGTTTCTAATGGCACTCCCAATGCATTTCAATTTAAGCTATTGCTTAAAATGTGTCTCCCTCACATTTCCTCAGATGACAGAGCCAAGTTATCAGGATTTGACATAATACCCACCCATCTGTAGCATATCTACCAGTGGAACTGTTTAACTGTCATCAGCTTTCACAGAGGCAAAAACATGGAAAGGGTCCTCCCTTCTTCAACTCTTGCTTCTTCTGTTTCTGGCCCATTAGAGAGGAAGAGAAGAACATAAACGTTTACTAGTGAGGAAACATTAACAGAGTTTTAGAATTAATTTGGAGGAAAGCACATGCGATTATGTGAGGCTGCAATCCAAATTGCAAGTCCCTTTATTGTTTATGTATTAGTTTCCTATTGCTGGTGTAACAAAGTGCAAGTAGCATAACACCTTAAACACCTCAGGTTAATCATTTTATAGTTCTGAAGGTCAGAAGTCCCACTGAGCTAAACTCAGGTGCACACAGGGGTGTGCTCCTTCTGCAGGCTCTGCGAGAGACTCTGCCCTTCGTCGTCTCCACCTTCTAGAGACTTCTCACTGTCCTTGTCTGTTGACCATGTTTCATCTCTAAAGTCAGCAGTTGCATCAACCTGACCTTTGCTTCTGTAACCAGATCTTTTTCTCTGACTCTTTGCTTTCTTTTTCCCCACAGAGGTAGCCTTGTAATAATAGCGTATCCACCCAGATAATCCAGGATGATCTCCTCATCTCAGGATTCTTAACTTAATCACATCTGCAAAGTGCAAAGTCCATTTTGCTTTATAAGATAACCTATCCACACACGCCAGGGATTAGCTAGTTTTCTCAACTGCCACTTAACAAATATCTATTAAGTAAACAGACACATGGACATCTTGAAAGCCCACTATTTACAGTTTTGTTTTGTTTTGTTTTCCAACACATATCTCCCCTCTCCCCAAGGCAGCATTGTCACTGGACCTCAGAAATGTATAAGCCTTTAAAATAATCTCAGTATGAGCTTTGCTCACCTCATGAGGGAAGAATCCTGGGGATTCTTAGAAGTGGAATAATATTGATTCAACATACACGTTTGCAGTTTTTCCGTTTTCTTTATACCGTGGTTAGGGCACTCACCCTGGATTTCTAAAAGCAGCCCAAATTCAGGTAAACACATTGCCTATTTTGAATTGCTCAGTTTGAGAATGTAAGTACCGCGAAGGGCAGAGATAATCATGACCTTCCCCTTCTTGAAAATCAGACTTGTGTTCAACACTCAGGCTTAATGCGCACGGGTTGCTTAATAAAACAGAGGCCTATGCGTCCTTTAAACATATTGCTATGACCACAGCCAAAGAAAAATGGTGCTGAAGAGAACACTTTTATTACCTTTTATTTTAACCTCTAAAATCTAATTCAGAGCATGAGGAGAAACGCTCGTGCAGAGCCAAATTTCATGTTCATTAATGTAATTGGACATTAGTGCTATAGCCACGTCCTCCCACTCAGCAGCAAAAACGACCCTCTTCCCATATTATCATCAATAACAGTACAGTGATGGCCTGGCTGGGACTGACCAGATTGTAACTAAGCTCTCAATCCCTTGGGCAATGGGGTGATTTTTATTTACAGTGACAAGATGATCTTTACACTTGTTTCTCTTTGGACCATACACACACAGCTCTATCCGTAAGCCAAAACACAGCCACGCAAGCTCTTTTTGCTCTGCACTTTACTTAACTGACGAGGTGTCAGCATTAATTTCTTGACTGTTGGAAAGTTTCATCTCTCTTGCCCTAGGGATGTTTTCTTGACCTCTTCAGTCCTGTGATTGGGAACTGTTTGGTCTTTTCTCATAAGCTCCAAACATTTCCTTTCTTTTCTATCGCAATTATTATCTCCTGTGACATTTACAAGGACCAGTTCTGCCGTAGCTAGAGCTATAAACATACAAGGCGCTTTGGTGACCCAAAATTCTTCTCCACTTGAACATGCCAGTTACAAGGGGCTTTCAGCATGAATTTGTGATTTGAGCCTTCTGAATAAATACCCTGCTTCAAAAGTAGCCTTTGTCTGTAGGACTCTTCAAAAATGCATTTGAAAAAAATTGTAATCAAGCATGATTGTGTAAATAAAACTTTGAATTTTCTGTAAACAAAACATTTAATTGCTCAACTCTACAATCCTCGTGTAATTATTATTATTGTATTGGAAGTGAAAGAGATTCATACGATGGCTGTGAAAGGGTTTGCACTGGTATTGGTTTTTGAAACTCGAGGCAGTGGTGAGAATATCTGTGGGCTAGGAGTGAGCTTTCTCAAACCACCTATGAGTTCTGCCACATTTGGCAAGTCTCCACTTTCCTTCGAACTTCATTTCCTTCCTGGCAAATGAATTTTCTTTGCCTAATTGGCAAATAAACAGTAGGGTTTCTTCTAGCTCTGATATTCTGGAAATAAATAAATAAGCATTGGCACCTTTGTACGTCTGTTAATATCTTCTGCGGGTCTATGAGTTTCGTGTTAACAGGTGAAGAATGCAGCAGAAACCCGCTTCTGTGTTAGTAGTGCTAATTAGTACTAGTTAGTACTGTTAGTACTGCTGACCTCCTAACTGTAGACAAGAACAAGCCGGAACCAGCAAGGGTTTGCCTTATCCACAGAGAGATTCATTCGGAGGACCAGAGGTCTTGAAGAGAAGTAACAGAACACCTAGCTGGCCTCAAATTTACAAAGATGTATTCTCCAAGGTGCAGTGACTTGACTTCACCATTAGATGACTTTAATATTCTGAGGATATTTTTGTCCTAAAAGTTTTGTCTTTATGCAGAAACTTTGCTCTTGTGCAAGGTAAGCACTATTTGTTGAGAGTTATATAGCCCTCTGTTTTCGAGACATCACTGAATTGGCTTGCCACTGCTTTTTTCTCTTAGGGTCTCTTGAAGTTAAAGTAGAATTTTGCCCATAATGTCTATAGGGACCATGCATTCAATGAGGATTTGCTGTGTTACATGTCCCCTACTTCTGAGGGTTAATATCTGTTGTGTTGCCATTCCTCAGGCAATATCTATCCTGTCCCTTATGCAAGGCCTGATGAGCTCCTGACTGTCTCCAACCTGACCCCATGCATCTGAGACCAGCATATTCTTGGCAATAAGAGGACAGACATCATGCAATTTAACTTTTGCTACACTTTTAAAATCCCACATAAAAAATTATTCTGAATTAAGTGATAAGAGCATTGAGAACAGAAAACATGCTCTGCTCTTTCTACTGTGGCATGAGTAAGTGGTCGATGAATATTTAATGAATGCTCTGTAACTTCCAACACACAGAGGAACAATCTTAGATAAAAGTTTGGCCGCATTACTGTCACTGTGGCATCCCTGAACCAGCTGCAGCTGTGTAGTCTGAGACCTCGTTAGGAACAAATTCCTGGGTCTTATTCCAAATTTGCTGAATCAGTTTCCTTCAAACTTAGCTTCCTAAAGAAGTTCTAAAGGTGTTACCCAAATCTTTGTCTTGGTGAGCTTTCTAAATGATTCTGATGTCCACTGCTGTTCAAGGATCAGTGTCACAGACCGATCTTTAAATCTTAGAAATTATGGGTGGACTCACCCCATTCACCTAAACAGGGTAAAACTTTGTTCACCTGTAATCACAGCACTCTGGAAGGCTGAAGCAAGAGGATGGAAAGTTCGAGCCCAGCCTGGACAAGTTAGGGACTTAGTGAGATGACTCTGTTTCAAAAAGAAAAAAATATATATCTTATAGATAGCTATATATCTTATGTATAGCTAAATAGCTCAATACAAAGGCCCTGGGTTCAATCCCCAGTATCATAAAAAAAAATTGTTATTTATAATGGGAACATGCTGTGAAGTAATTTAAATTTGCATTTATTATTCAATTGTTTATCTTTGTGGGGAAGGTTTATCAAAGAAGTTACAATGTTTGTCAACGAGGGCTTCACCTGCTGGTACAGTGTACGTAGCAAATGCCAGTAAAAGTATTCCACAGAAAGTGTTCATTTTTACAAAAAAAAGCATGCTTGACATTATCATCTTACTATAAGTTAGTATTTACTCACCACTCAAATGTGGCTACAGTCACCAGGATCTAAGGCTATTCTGTGGGGACTCAACTGATTTGGCTGGAGGAGTGGTTGCTCCGCCTTCTCTTACTAACCCTGGAGTTTCTTCCAAACTGAGCAACCTGAAGAGAAGATACTATATGCGGTCACTCATGAAAAATCCTAATATAAGAACAAAATGCATTGTAAGTCTCCGTCTGGGTTCTTGTGATTTACCCTCATCAAGAGCAGCATATAACCTGTATTTTTTTATCTCTAAGTTTTTCTTTATTATTTTCAAGTACAGATGATCTGTTTCTACCAGGAAATCTTCATTTATTTATCTGTTGGTCCTATGACTCCGAGTAATAAATATACTTAGAAACAGAAAAAAACCCTGAGAATGTGTGGTTTGGAATTCATGTGTATGTTTGTGCCTGAACAAATATTATGAAGAGAGAGAGTGAAGAGAAAGATCTATTCTCCTAAAATACATCACCAAGATTCCCAAGGGTTAATTACTTCTTTTGAGAAATTAGCGTCAGTCTGTCATTGGCTTACTGACTAGCAGTGGTTCCCCCTGGTAGACATCTGGAAGCAGTTGCTTTCAGCTGCTTACCTGTGATTCAAGTATATATATATGGGCGCATGTGCACCACAGAAGTAAGAGTTTTTAGTGAAAGTTATGCAAATGCATAGGCAGAGTAAAACACAGATGCTCAAAAGATTTGAGGGGTTACTAGTAAAAGTAAAGTCAGTAGATCAATTCAAAATATTCCAACACTTTATTTCCCCCCAGTGCTAGGCTGACAATAGTCACATTCTTCCCTGGTGCTTTGGGACCATGCCAACCCAACAGGGAGTTCAGACAGGGTGAAAGGAGGAAGGAACAAAGAAACAAAAAATGAAAGAAGAAAGGAAGGAAGGAAGAGAACAAGGGAGGGAATGAAAGATGGAAGGAAGGAAGAAAAGAAAAGGAGGGAAGGGGAAGACTACAAGAACCTAAAAATTAATGAAATCATATGGAAACTGTTATATATATAATACAAAAATTTTAAGAACAGGTTTGCAGGAGTTGAACAGGCAGGTAAATTTTCCTAGGTAAGTAAGATTTTAGTGGGCCCTAAAGGACAAAGAGATGGCAGAGAAAAGAAAATGTTTCCTACAAAACAATGACTTTTCTAAAAATTCATTGTGTTCTGATTAGACCAGAAAGTGAGGCAAGCAGATGCCAACCTCTTTTATTTGAAGCATCCTGACTATTTAGCTCCTATCAGTGAACAGGTAAATTATATCACCACTTATCCCTAATCTCTCAGTGGCTTTTTTGATATTGTAGAAAGGACATTTTTACTACAGGCAAATTAATCCAGTCCTTCCTTAAAAATAATGGATTTCTATTGATATATTTAAAGCGTCTGTTAATTCCTGCGCAAACTGCCAAATCATGTGTTAAATTTAAAAATAGAGCTGAACACTTGAAACTCATCAGACTGTAATAAATGAGCTTACATTTGTAGAAAGAAATATGAATGAATGTAAGGCACAGGAACTAAGTTAAACCGATCTCTCTAAGTCTGTGAAATCTAGGCAAACTCTACACATCTTACAGAATATAAAGCATACACTGCTTTCTGCAGATGATGTCAAGACCGGCACCCTATATAGGCAATTAGAAAATTATCTTTCCTTAATAACTAATAAACAGAAATCTCAAATAAGAAAATAAATGAAATATTTTCTCTTCCATCATAGTAGGAAACTACGGCTTTTTACTTCAAAGGAGCAGATGTTTCACTATTTCTAAGATTCTTTGGAATATAACTTAGCAAATTAGACTTCTGTACCATTTGCTATGGAATTTTATGTGCAAATTGATTGATATTATATTTCTTTCCTCCGTCTCAATTCTATGTGAACTCATTGCTGCCTTGTTACCTGGTAAACAAGATAGTAAAATTGTTAAGATTTAATATAGAATGCTGGTTCTTTATACTTTATTACCTTATAATTAAAGGTAAAATTGGAAGACAAAGCTTATCTGTCAGATAAACTAACAAATGGCTATCAGATGCTCATTCTGTGCACATCAAGAAATTGTTAGTCTTCAACTTCATGGGATTTAACATCTAATTTTTGGAAAGGATAATAATCTATGTGACATATTAAAAGTAAAGACAGAATTCAGTAATAATCCATTATTTAAAAAGCTACAAATTATGTCATTTATTAAAAATTAAGTCAAGGGTGGTCCTCCTCTTCGACCCAGCCTCAGTGCAAGCACGCAGCTTCAGGAGGGAGGCACATGGATGCAGGGGTGAGGGAAGAAGGGGACACCTGCCTAGACAACCAGATCAGCCAAATCAACCCTGACGGTCAGTGCAGTGACAGATGTTACAGCCATCTCGTCCTCACATCCTGGGCAAATGTTTTGAAATGCAAAAATACACATAGAAAAATCTCTTGATTTTAAAAATAAAATTATACATAGAGGGAAAAAATTAAATAACCGCACAAAATCTTTAAAAAGTAAGCATCTTTTATAAGACTTTGAACACAGCAAACACTCCTTAAGTATGTGTTGAACAATAATACCGAACAAAGATAATAATGCAAAAGATAAATACTTCTCTAAGTAACCTAAAATGATGCAGAGAAGGCTCATTAAGGAAAAATGATTTACACTTATAAGTATTTTTTTGGATTGCATTGGCATAGACTCTTGAAAATATACTGTGTGTGTGTGTGTGTGTGTGTGTGTGTTGAGAATGAGGAGTTTTGACCAGTTGGTTCTCTGAGTTTTTTTCTCATTAGTGAAATAAGAAAAGAAATAATATGAACTTTGACACTTTTGGTTCTAAAATTTTGGATATGTGTCTACATTGAAGTCAGTAGAACAGCTGGTTTATACAGAGGAAATGCATGTGAAATTCTTGAAGGAATAATGAAAAATATTACTTAGGGGGCTTAACAGGGTTTGCACTGATCCTGTGGCAATGTCAAGACATTGACAACCTTTAAGGAGAGAATTAATAGACAGTGTTGCACTTTAAAATGTCCTGTTCGTTTATGTAACATTTTCTTTTCATTTATCAGCTGCTTATTAGGTAACCTCCACTCCTTCCTTTAAACAATGACATATTCCTAATTTCCAGATGTGTCGTTTGCTTCCTCTGTGAAGCAGATCATTAGACAAAAGTTAAGAGTACAAGACAGTTATTGGGACTAACACCTGTGAAAGATAAAAAGAGAGGCCAGAATTAGACAGAGAAACCCTTCAGATTGTCACGCAAAAAAGAAAAGGAAATCTGTGAAAGAAGAGGAGAAGCAGAGTAGGACAAAGAGAGCCTCACATAATGATAAGGATCTGACACAGTCTCAGCCAGTCCCAAGGAAAGCTCGGGGTAAGGAGGGCCCAGTAGAGGAGCCCTGCAGGAGGCAGAAGTAGCCAGGCCCTAGGCCTCCCACTGAGCTTCATTTTTGGCTGTGTACTACATGTGAAGCCTGGCCTTGGTTCAAAACCTGAGGCAAATCTTGGTGGTGCTGCAGGTGACAGATATTTATTAACTGCACTCCTCACAGCTACCTGACCCATTGTCTTGAGGTGGACTCTGAGGGTGGTACCTCCACACCTGTCACATCAACTCCCAAGCTCCTCACACAGTGTCTCTATTCTGCATCCTCCTGGGTGTGTGTGTGTGTGTGTGTGTGTTATTTTGTTTGGGGTTTTTCTGTTTGTGTGTGTGTTTGATTTTGCTCATCCTCCTCCCGGAAAGTCATGAGGCAAGGCAGATAACATTAAAATAAGACCGCTGTTCATAAAAAGAGAAGACATCAAAGAAGAAAGCAATCTCATGGAGAAATCTCTTGCTCTTGGTCCCTAAACCATTTTTATTGAATTGAAGTGAACCAAAATTCTGTACCTGTAAAACTTTGCCCTGCTGTTGGGAAGGGTTAGCTGGATTCTTAAAAGGAGCAAAAGTACAGGAGATCTGAAAAAGACCTTTAAGTTAGTTATATTAAGACATCTGTCTTTCCTACTCACGTCTACATAAATAAAACCTGCTATGTCCAGGGAAAATCCCATCACTTCCAAATACCCATTCCATTCAAACTTCTACTTGGGTGACTGGCAAAATTCACTTCCAATTGTAAAGAGAATAAAAATGTCCCAAATGTATATCCCTAACATTACACAAAGAATTTATCATAGACCATTCAAATTTGGGGCATTTTAGATATTGCCATAAAGATAAATGAGATCATACTGTATTTTTTTCTGGCTCCTGTATTCAGCATATATGATTTGTACATTCACACTGTTTTGTGCATCAATTTTTTCCTTCTTATTAATAATCAATATCCCATTGTAAGCCTTTACCTCGGTTTGTTTACCCATTCATCTATTTAAATACATTTGACTCCTCAGGATTTGGCTATTACAACTGAAGTTGCTATGATCTTTCATCTACAGACTTTGTATGAACATATTTTTTACTTGCTTTTAGGTACATGTGAGGAGTTGAGTGCTGGGTCATATAAGAACATATGCTTACCTTCTTTAGAATCTGAAAAATTGTTTCTAAAGTGCTTGTACCATTTTACATTCTTACCGGCAGTGTATGAGAGCTCAACTTTTTCCACATCCTTCTTCACCAACATTTGGTATGATCATTCTTTATTAATTTAGCTATGCTAGTATTTAGCAATATCTCACTGTGGTTTTAATTTGTACTTCCCTAATGACTAATAAATATTGCTCATTTTTTCATGTACTTCTTTGCCATTAAGTTATTTTCTTTGATGAAGTAATTATTCATATCTTTAGCTCACTTTAAATTTTTTTAAATAATTGAGTGTTGAAAGTTTCCTGTATCTCCTACATACAAGTTCTTTATCATGCAGATAATTATCAAATATTCTTTCCCAGGTCACACTTTTAGTGAAAAATCTAAGAAATGTTTATTTAATTCAAGGTCATAAAGATTTTCTACTATGTTTTCTGTTAGAAGATTTATAGTTTTAGGTGATACATTTAAATATAAGATCCATTTGAATTGATTTATGTATGAGGAAATATACATAAAAATTATTTTCTTTACTGTTTTAATTTTATTTATCTTTTGCATACAGATTTCTAATCGTATTAATACCATTTTGATGACAAAGTATAGCTGTTTTTCTTGTAAATTGCCTTTGTAATTTCATTGAAAATCACTTTTTCATATTTGTTTATTTATAGAATCTATATTCTGTTCCATTAAACTTCTTATCGACCATTACTTTAACATTACCATGTCTTGATTAATTAAGCTTCATAGGAAGTCTTAAAATCACATAGCACAAGCCTTCCAACTTGAATTTTTTCAGAGCTTTTTTGGCTAATCTGCATAAAACATCCAAAACTAAGCTTAACAAGGACAGTTCAAAAAATTGCAAGAAAAAAACTACTAAAAATTATGAAAATTTTTAGAGTTATATAGCTGAAAAAAAAATTTTTTTTTAGTACCGGTAATCGAACTCAGGACCTTGAGCTTGCCAGGCAGGCGCTGAGCTGCTGAGCTATATCCCTGGCCTGCTGAAAATTTTAAGAAGTTATTTCTGTGGAATAGTAAGGACTTAGGAAAAGTTAGGACTTCTGAGGAACTCAATATGATAATAGAAGGTGCAATCAAAGTACATGATGAATGTTAAATTTAAAAATAAACTTTGTTACAGTACACTTCCCCGCACTTCAAACACTCTTATCTCATTGTTCTTGCCTCTTTCTGGAAATCCGCTTTAGTTAGTGTCTTTGCGAGGTGAGGTGTGATGGAAAATACAGTGCTTCTGCCAAGTGTCACCCAATGGAAAGGCAGGCTCGTACAAACATTATGGTGTGTCCTCATCTACCTCATTCCCCATACCTGACACTGTACCGCGTGACCTCTGACTCTCCCCCAAAATCAAAATGACCATCAAAAGTAAACATTTTGGACTCAATTCAGGACATTGAAAGCCATGACAGAGCAACTAAATACACTCAGAAAAGAGGAATTCCAGAACTGCTTCGAAAAGTGGCAGAAACAATGAGATAAGTACGTCCCAAGGAAGTGGGAGTATTTTGAGAAGATTCATGACAATGTGTCTTTTACTGTAATTGTATTTAAACATTCACTGTATTTCTTGATCACATGTCATCCACTCTGGGACTCGCTAAGGGAAAGATCTATCTAGCAGCGCTTCAGAAAGGTCTTTGAGCACACACGCTTTAATCACCTAGTGCGATGTTTGCCACTAAAACAGCAGACATTAGGCAAATAACAGCACGGAGTTGCTGTTCCTAGAGGCAGAGGAAGGTGTCTAGATGAATCTTTTCAGTAAGTGGGAAATACTAAGCTGGGTAGAAAAGATAGCTTGGGAGATAGTAAAAGAGAAACCATAAATCTAGTCTATGGAAACAGAGAGTAGAAAGTTTAGACATATGTTATCTAGAACAGAAAAAGTGTCCTATAGAAATGATTTAGTGAATGCAAAGTTGTATAGAATAGACCTCCAGTCTATATGCAAACTATATAGAATAGTCCTGCTGCATGATTGCTGTCAAAGAGAAAACTTGAAACACACAGAGAGAGAGGGAGAGAGAGAATTTAAATAGCCATCTTGAACAATACATAAAGAGATGCAAAGTAGCCAAGTACAACTTGCTGTCAGAATGGAAGTAGTGGTATAATCACTGTCAGAGTTCAGAGGAAGAACTCATGCTGCACTGGGTGGGTGAAAAATGTTTTTTACCTCAGTGCTGGAAGAGAATCTAATCCGCATCCTTGCGTACACTTAGTATGTTCATGGTCACTACCTGAGTTTGCCATAGACAGCCCTTTCCCATTTGAAACTCACTATTCGGTGTCATGTCTCTGCTTGCTTGTCATTTTTCCGGACTGACCACCCTCACTCTTTCACCACAGGAGCAGGTCTTCTCCAGACACCTTTCACTGTGGCTTCAGCTTTTCTCTCTCATCATGAGCCTAGCAAGTGTCATTTTGTTTACATGAATTTTTCCTTTCCCTTCGTTTCTCTCTCTTACCTTCTCATCCTTCTATAATGCAGAGAGGATGATTGCCCATGCAGGTATGGAATTGGTGATGTTCTGCATGCATCGGTTGGTGGCAGCTAATTGAGAGGAACTCTACATTGGCCATGACTTCATAGGAATGGGAGAATGTTCTTGGTCTTTTTCAGGCTCTGAACAGTCATGTAAGATAAAAGTAACAAGGAAAGATTAAATACACCATGAAATGTGCAGTGTCAGAGAGTTGGTACAAAATGGAATGGAAGAAGCCAAAACTTCAAGCTTAACGGAGTCAGACAGATGATACTAAAAACATGGAAATAGAATACTGCAGGTCATGAAGAAGGGAAAAAAGGGCATCCCCAGCCTAAAAGCATTCCAATTTAGTTTCAAAGTACAATCCTAGTGAAAACAACTCTAGTGCTCATATTTAAGGACAGAATTGGAAACAAATAGGCAGTGAATCTGGTCAGAACCTTTTATCATTCATTCTTTCAACCACTGGCCATTTATTAAGAATTATGTTAAGCACTAAGGATATAATGTTAAATGAAACCCAATGCCTAACTATAAATGGCTGATAATATACTTATAGGACAAAACATCTCTTTGAGAAAGTAAAGGAAGACACCCAGATGAGATGGCACTTGATAAAAATTTTATATACCTGGGACTTGATGGATCAGATTTTAGAATTTAAGAGCAGTTATGAGACCTGTGTCATAGACAATAGGTTGTGATGACATTGTCCCATTTCTGGTGAAGACCTCTGCCTTGCTTGTTTTGTTACAGAAATGTTCTAAGCAATGAAAACTCTGATCCAATAATTGCCTAGGGTTCAACTGGAAGTATAGCAACAAATACCAAACTTTATCTTTTTCACAATTTCTTTTACAGCTAGCCCAGTGTCCTCTTAGAAATGTGAATATCAAGGACGCAAGATGTTTTTCCTTTGACAGCCTCCACTATCCAAGCAAGACAAAGATTGGTGATACACTGGATATTTCTATCTATAAATAAGCAGAAAAGAAACTCGGTATGGTTTGAAAGCAATGTAAGTAAATTGGATCTGTTGTTTCTAATTCTCTTCCTGTGGTCTCCACTGTCACGTGGAATGTCTCTAGACCAGCCACACTGAGAACTGCACCACAGAAATGTGTCTGGACCCTGATTTTGGCTCACGAAATGTCACTGCATTTCTATGCAATATGTGGGATTGTGGGATGAGGTAGATTTGCCTAGGGACTTATTTTGGCCCTGGAGAAGCTCAGTATATGCAGAGGAATAACTGCTCTCCTCAACATGCTCAGAAGAAATTGAGAAAATATAACCCTCTTTCCTCATAGATTTTGAGCAAACGTTTTACTCTTGTCCTTCACTTAGGTAAAGGCTGGGCAATTCTGCTGCCCTCTACCAAGCTTCGCTTTGATTTGGGATAAGGTAGCAGATGGGCAAAAACACCCTGGCACATTAGTATTTCCAGTCTATCACATCGAAATCTCGGCATTTTCAATATATATTTAAAATAACAGAGCAAGACAAGCTGCTGCCTTCCCTCAAAATCACCAACGTATGCTCCAAGATCTCCTGCATTTTGCATTGTGTCAGTCTATGTCAGAGGTTTCAGGAAAGGTAATACAGAAGATGAATGAAAGTCTATCATTGTAGTGCCAAGATGAAAAAGTGACAGCTCATAATGAAAAGAAAAATAGTTTCCATTTTGGGCCTCTGTAAGTAAGAAAGTGACAGAGTCTTGGGAACTGTGAGCCTGAAAAATGGTCCCTTTGACAGACACGCCTGTAAGTGAAAGGGCCCCGGATATAATACCCCCATAATAGAGGGAATAATGATTATTTTAGACATTGCATGATTTTTGAATAAATCCTTGACTATTCCCCAGAAAATGGAGTTGAAAGGAATCTACGAAGAGTGGTGGATTAAGTTAAGGAATATATGAACACATTTTTTAGTCTTTTGAACTAACTTGGTTAAATTTATTTCTGTCAGAATTGACCAAAAGCCAATAGTATTAATAAAAAGAGAATTGCCTGAGCAGTGATAAGAAAAAAAATATCTCTCTAGAATCTTCCTTCAAGCTTTTATTTCTTTGTGGCATGATCTTATAGAATTAAACTCTAGATTGGGTATCATAGTTCAGTGTTTTCAAACTAATTAAATTGAATTAAATACAAGCTGAGACAACAATGCAAGATATTGTTAATGTTTAAAAATTCAATATCAAGTTTCAAGATGTTTGGGATTATCTGAGAAACAATTTCTTTTTTTAATAGCTGACATTGCTTGGATGACACCTCAGGTGTTAGCCCATTTGCAAGGTTTACAGTTGCTCATACTCTGCGTAACTTCTTCATCCACCTTGACGCAGAGATGAGAAACACACTCCCAACTCGTTTAAAAAATGCTGGGTCAGTGGCTTTTTCCTTGCACATTTGCTCTACTGAGAACACATGCTATTGTATTGATTTTCTTCAACGAGGCTATACAGAATCTGTGATGGAATTGAGCTCCTAGGGTTTCCACTCTCTTGGTTTCAACCAAAAGCTAAAAGAAATAAACGATCACTAAAAGAAGTGATTGCTACCCATTGAGAGATCAAGAGAGAAGCCTGAAGGAGAATGCGAATTTATTTATTGCGGAGTGAGAGCTGGAAGGGACAGCAGAGGGGCCCACTAGCTCTGCTCAGCCCTCCTAGTGGCAGGCGCTGGAAACTCCTGGAGCGCCTGTTCCATTCAGAGTGACTCTGTCAGTGAGCTTCCTGATTCCAAGTCCGTATCAGTCTTCCCCCAACGGGTGTACTTTGTCCTATCTGAACCCCTAAAAATAAACGAAAAGGACCTATCCTCTGAATGATAACTGCGAGCATTTTTATTAGCCACGTTGTCCTCCTGTACAAACTTCTTATCCATCTTTTTCCCAAAGGAAAGTTTAGATCATAGAGAGCAGCGAGTGAGCCATGTTCCACTCCTTCCTCCATGTTCTCCCAGGACGTTCTCCCCAGCACTTCTCTGGCAGCACAGTGACATGTCCATGTGTAGGCTATGACCACACAGGGGAGGATGACACCCTAAGATGATGTGCATTTGCATCTGTCAGCCCTTTAGAGTTCTTATGAGTGCAAGCCAATCCTACTTTCTGAGCTTTATCTTTCAAGTGGGAATCATTTTGGTCGAATTGTAAAAATTAAGCCAGTTAACTTATATAAAGTTCCTGGGGGCCGGTGAGATGGCTCAGTGGCATAAGTGCCTGCCTGGCAAGCGTGAGGTCCTGAGTTCGACTCCCGGAACCCACATACGAAAAAGGGGCCGGTGATATCGCTCAGCGGCATAGGCGCCTGCTGGTGCGTGAGGTCCTGAGGTTGACCCCCCGGTACCCACAAAAAAAAAAAAGTTCCTGGATAACTATTGGATGTTTAATAAGTCATAGTCCTTGTTTTTCCCAATTTAGTTAGCCTTGACTCCTGGGTAAAGGACATATACTGCATACTCTGGAAATATTTTGAGAGGAAACAAAGGAGAAAGACTCAAGAGAAAGGAGAATTTCAATTCATTCTGCACTGGGAATTGTGGAGTTACAGTGGGAGTGGGAATTTCTAAACTGGCTTCTCCTCAGCTTTTTAAATTTTATTTTTAAATACACTGTGTCCCTAAGTTACAGCGACACTGGGTGCTGGAACAGAGTGCCTGGGGACAATTACTGCAATCTACCTTCCCAGAGAATATTCCTGAGCAAAAACCAAAATAGGAAAGATAATGAACACCATCCAAAAAATTATGTTTGGTACAACTTATCTCAGACAAATAAAGAGTAAAATGCTGAGTGAGTACAAAGAAGCAGGTCCTGATGCTGAGATCTATTAGTCAGGGACAATCTGTCCAACTAAGTGCAGGCAGCCTGCACTCCCAAAATAAAAAACCGGAACAGACAAAAGGCAAGAGAAGAGATTGCATTATGCTGGGAACAATGCCACTCTGAAAAGACGGTGAAGAGATGCCCGGATAGATCTTCCGTCTCCCACACTTGTTCAGCAAGGACAAACAGTACGAAGAGAATCAGCATTTTTCCGAGATGTTGGGAGAAGAGAAGTAATTTCCTGAATGAAGATTATTGCTAATCAAAAGGAGTGTTTTGTGAACTCTTGAGGGCATCAGTATGCAAAGGCACTGGATCACCATTTTGAATAGGAAAAAGTGGACAAAATATTTCTCATATATTCGGATTTTGCTATGTTTTGTCCCGTTCGCTTCCTGTCTGTTTGTTGATCTCTAGTCTGGTGGGTTTGGTCCCTATATTCCCCATCTTGAACTCCGCTTTCTTTTGTTTAGAAACAAACTCCACCTTAGTACCATATGTGCGCACACACACACACACACACACACACACACATACACACACACACATTCATTGAAACATGCATGAACTGCTTTTCTATTTGTCAAAATTCAAATCACATGCAAGATGTGACTCAGGCTTAAATATCACCTCCTCTGCATAAATCTCTCTCAGGCTCACTGAATTCCCAGAGCACAGATTGCCAGTCCCATTGAACTTGGCAGCCAGGGGGATGGGGTGGGAGAGGGAGAGGGACATGGAGGCAGAGACATAGCGAGACAGAGACAGAGAGGAAGAGGGTATAAGGAACAAAAGCACCACAAAAAAGATTTGCATCAAGAAAGATGATGTCAGACAAGGGAGGAGGATAGGACTTCAACAGTCCCTTAAAGCAAGGATCTGACTTAAGATAAGTAAAGAGGAAAGGGAAGCAATTTCCTAACTTTCTACTACAGCATTCTGCCTTCAGACAGGGGAATTTTCTCTTGTTGATTCAATCAAGATAGACTCCATGTTTAGCAGTCTTTTGATGTGATGAATCATATCTGGTCAAGGCTCTCAAAACCCACATAGACTACCCTGCCTTAGTCAAACGTATGGATCTGTGTTCATCTCAGGTTTTGCCCATGGATGATGGCCTAACTAATAAAATGGAAAGATCTAAACTTAGACAACGAAAATCCAAATTAAGATTTTGCAGATTTTGGGCCGGTGAGATGGCTCAGCGGCTTAAGCACCTGCCTGGCAAGCGTGAGGGCCCGAGTTCAACTCCCGGAACCCACATACGAAAAAAGGGCCAGTGATATCGCTCAGCAGCACGGGCTCCTGCTGGCGCGCGAGGTCCTGAGGTCGACCCCCCGGTACCCACAAAAAAAAAAAAAAAAAGATTTTGCAGATTTTATTGACGACTAGTAGGTCAAGTGTTTTGTTTTGGTGAGGCAAAAAAAATGATCTAAGTTTGATTGTCACTGGGGTTGTACTACTCTGCCTACATGCTGGGTTCTATTGAATCTTATATTTTAAGTTGGTAAATTATGTGGTATGCACCTTTTTGGTTTGATAAAGTCGTCTAATTTTAAAAAAGATTTTGCAGACCTGCCAATTATTAATTTATTGCATTTCAGCTGCACTGAACCTTTGTTGGTTTTACTTGGTGATACTGCAAAGGACTCTAGGGCAGGAGGGACTGGGCCTTAGCCTCAAGTGCCAGCCTTTAAGTTTCCAGGTGCCTTTTTGGTCCCTTTCCTTCAAGGCGGTGGTCACTTTCTGTAGTTGCTACCACGATTATCCCTGTATCTCTTTTTTATGTATTAACCACTTTTTACCTACTCCCCATTTCTTCATATTACATTTTCCCTGTTCAAATTACAGATATGATTTCTGTTCCCTGTTTGGACTCTGGCCAGTAAGCACGACTTGCTTTTTCCTAGGGAGAACACCTTTCCTTTAACCTGTGAAATGAAAATAAATGTAGAGTTAGTGCTAGAGGTAGTGAAAGAGAGAGAGAGAGAAAAATGAGAGCAATATTTAGCTGTTAGTATAAACTCATTGGACATCCAACTGACTGTTATTATATACGCCATGTTGATGATTCTTGCTATCATATCGCTCGCATGTTTGATCTGAGAACCATTCCTTCCCTTTCTCTGCGTTGGATTACAGAGGCTGATTCACTTCCTTTTGCCAAGTAGTTTATGGCTAATTCAGTCAATGGAAGAATTTGTAGAAGAGGAAAATGGGAGAAGTGTAGAAATCCCCCCGCTTTGGGTACTGCTGCCTTTTCTACTTGGTAGAAGCTCTCAGTGTAGTTCCAGTGCCTTCTGGGCATTTTGACCCTTCGACTCTGGTCATACCACCTTTTCCTTTGGTCCCTCCAGTTCTGGGTGTAGAAGAATCTTACTGTTATCACGAGTATCTGGCTCTGCACTTTTATCAATGGTGCGTTAAGTAGTAGACTAAAACAATTTCCCACTATTGAACTACCTGTTAGAGGCTGTTTTTCTAGTTGGACTCTGATCAATATATATGCAGAAGTACTTCTCACATAAACTTTATCACATTATGTATTTAAATGTTCTCTGATACCGTCAAATATTATCTATTTCTGATTTAATTTTCCTAGGTAGCACCATGGCTGATTTAGAAAGAATGTAACTTAATTCTTCTTGTCAGTTTCCCTTCTTCTTCCTGGTTCTTTTTAGCAATGATCATAAAAATGAATAAATAATAAAGCCAACCAGCATTTCTTCATGAAATTCTGCATCCCCGCAGAACACCTCCACATGCTCAAGAAAGGAATAAAGTCTCCTTTAAAGCCAATTTTTGGGCTAGCAAATCTAGTTAAGCAAATACGTTTCTTCCTCTTTGACTTGTGAATCATTGGTCTAAATCTTCACCTCAGATATAAATGAGAGGCAAAGGAGGAGAAGCAAGGAAAAGGAAGAAAAGAAGAGGAAAAGGGCAGTAATAGCAACTATAATTAATTGAGTGCTATTAATATGTTTTTTTCCTTTAATTCGCATATTACATGAGTTGGATATAAATATTATCCCCATTTCCCAGGTAGGATAACTGAGACTCAGAGAAGTTAAATAACACTCAAAGTCATCCACATGTCAGTGTCATGGAACTAGGGTTTAAATACAGGTTTGCCCAATCTTAAGGCCAAATTGATGTGTTTTGATAGAGAAGCAGAGAGAAGGCAAAGGCTGGGATTTGAGCTAGAAAGACAGAGTGAAGACCATTACAGACCACCACAAAGGTCCAGGAAATGGAAAGATTTGATCTAGAAGGTAGAATCCAGACAGGGATGGGAAGAGGCAGAGAGCAAACCCTACCTACTTCTTGTCCTTGTCTGGCTTCAGGCATGGAAAGAGAAGGGACACGCTGGTAGGAATTGCACAAAATTATTCTCGATGGGAAAAGTGGCCACATGTGAGAATTCAGCTTGAACTCCACAATGGCATCCACAAGGCCAAGGTGTCGTTTTAGCATATGCCATCCCCCTAATAGGTAGGTAATTGCTTTGGTACCCTGGTGAATAGGAGTTTTCAGTTTTTGGTACCTTATTAAGATGTTTTCAGACCCTGGAGAGTTCAGAGAGGAGCAGGGAGATGATTACAGGGGCTGGAGTGGTTGATTTATGAGGCAAGATGGCAAGACTGGTGCTGTTACTGCTAGGATAAATGATAGCTAAGGGAGGCATAATGATATCTATAAATATTTGTAGGGTGGAAGCAGTGAGAAGAGAAGGGATTCGTGCACTGCTGAAGGAATATGATACCCTCCACTTCCCTTTGCTGAACTATCAGGAAAAACTTTCTGACAGCAGTGTTATCAGAACTGCAGAAAAATCAGCCACTGGGGAAAGGGTGAAAGTGACAGCCCAAGGATCATGTAAGACTGAGCTCTAGAGAAACCATGAAGGGTTTGAAAGGCATCCCTGCTGGACTTAGGGATGGAGGGGAGAGGCCCGTGTAGATCCCCTATAGGGGTCCAGGCTCATCTTGCCCCAGCCTTTCTTCTCTTCCATCCTCTTTGCAATTGTCAGTTATATTTATTGTGCCTTTGTTCAAACTTTTCCCTTAGTGTGAAATCCTCCCTTCTGAACCTGCACATTCTATGTCCACAGCTAATGATGACTCCCATAGGCAAGGTGCTGAGGCAAGGATGCGAATATAAAGGCAAGGAGATAATCACCTCCAAGCTGATGGCTCACTACCTATGTGCAGAGCTGAGCAGGGATCTGACCCAAAATTTTAAGATAATAAAGGAGAAAACACATTGAAGGCAGAAATGGCAAGGTTTGGAACTATGGTAATCTGTCTCTTTTGTACCTGTCTTTATTTCTTCCATCCTACTTCCACCTGAGCCATGAAAATAGCAATAGGGAAGAAATCCACCACCTCGTATGTTCAGGAAAATGAAAGAATCACCCTTTCCCCACATAATTTTAAACAGCCTTGCCATCCATGCTTCTCACAACTTCCTGTAGTACTCAAAGATGATACCTTGATTTGTCTGTGACAAATCCACACAGAGACCCTTCCCCTTTTGCCTGACCCTCCAACACTCTATTTTTTGTCTTCGTAACTGAGTGAGAAATTTTCCCCCAGAAATTGATACATTTCCTCTTTGTTGGCTGAGACTTCTACTTGCAAATCATACCACCCATACTGGTACACTCCTTTCTACAAAAGTATAAGGCAAATGCACGCTCCTAACAGTCCAGCAACCTGAGCCAGGAAGATCACAGGTTTGAGCCTAGCCTGGGAAACTTAGTGGTTTAGTTAGCCTCTGACTCAAAATTTTAAAAAGTCAGAGGAGATCTTGGAATGTAGTTCAGTGCAAAAGTCCTGGGCTCAACCCCTAGTACTGAAAGTAAAAAGTGCAAGTAAAAATACCTTAACAAGGCATTATGACATTTGGATCTGGAGTGCTGTCTTTTTTGCAATACCATGAATAAAATCAGTTTCCTTCTTTGTTTGGTATTTGTGTTTGAGAAAAGAATCTCGAAGAGTGAATTTTGGTCAGGGAAAGAAGATGGGGCATTTAGAAATGAGTTTCATGGGTAAAAAGGACTTTGTACAAACCTGGAGCTGAGTGACTGGAGAGGATGTTAGTACAGAGAAGGGGAGGTGACTATGCTGTCCATATTTTAAAGGGCATGACCCTTGCCAAGTATCATTTCTCACTTAGTTTACCCTAAAAAATAGGGGAAAATAATAACTGTCTTGTGAAGTAGATCACATAAGCCAAGTTCCTGGCACCTGAAAAATGCTCAGTAACTGAGGGTCATCCTCCGGAGAGTGCTTGGCATGCAGTGGGTTGGTAAGAAGTATTTCTTAAATGGTTGAGGGACTAATGTTCCCATATCACTTCCCAAACTCAAGTAAATTATCATAGCATATTGTGTTGCCAAGTGGATTAAAACCCAATCAGAGACTGATCTGGTGAGAGTCCCAGCCTGGCTGAGGATGTGCCACTGTGCTTGAAGTTTCTTCAAATACAAACAAGAACAGAGCACATGTCACTGGAGAGCATCAACGCACACTAAGGTTAGCAAGATTGTATCCCTAACAAATTGAGCAGGGCTGAGCTGGTGTGCAGACCCCCGGGCTCACACTGGACCCTGGATATTGGAAGACTGACCTTGTGTTAGCCCAGTGCCAGCCAATCTATGGCCACTTGTGGAAATTGCAGAGAATATGGACAATTGGTTAGAAAGATTAAAATGTATTCCTAAGAGAACTGTACTGTGCAATATATTTTTCATATATTTAATGGAACAGAAATTTTTATTTTAACCAACATTTATGGGCATTACTAGTATTCTGTGGAGGGAGCAGAAACCTGGTGGAGAGAGATAGCAGGTATGGGAATCATATTATTTTTATCATAGGATTAGGGCACTCTGTGTTTTCCACCCCTAGGGCTCCTTTCTCCTCCTCTCAGCCTGGGAAAGCAAGAGATTATAGATGGAGGCTCCCATTATACAAAGCTCCTGCTCTGTTAACCCTTCCTCCATTGCAATCCTGGCACCGGAGATCGCATTATTTAATGCTAATGTATTGTTTTTCCACTGTCTGGCTCTGAGAGATCCAGATTCTTGGCGACACAGATTCAATCATCAGCCAAAGCAATAAAGAGGAGATGATTCTTCATTATCATCCCTGGAATGTACTCAGTGACAATGAGGGACCGTGGCTTGGGTCCGTGAGTGTTTTTATACATATTCAGAAAGCATATTCTGAAGTTGTGGATTTAATGACAATAGTTTTATCTATTCTGAACATCCCTCTCTCCTCCTTTGCTTTAAAAACCAGGCCTTCCAGGAGAGCAACTCAGATGATAAATTTGGAGACAATGATCTCACTGCTTAGTTTTCTTTTCTTCTTTAATTTACCACACCTCCATAACTTTCTGCCCCTTGTCTCCTTTTCTCCTGCCATCTCTGTCTCAACTGTTATTTTTCTTCAGATGTAAAGAAAAACTGGCTATGAATCAGCCTCTTACCCTCACTGTAACCTTACCAAGTTGTGTAAATGTGGCTAAGTCAATCATGCAGACCATTGTATCCTCTCTTGTAAAAGAGGTCCTGAGGTCTTTGTAGCTTCTCTGTACACTAAATAAATTCCATATGCTTCCTGTGTGTCCTTTACTCCATGGCTGTAAAATCAAATAGAGCACTGAATAGGAACTGTTGTTTCATTACTCTGTCCCTGATAAAGCAAGGCAAAGCAATGCCCAAGTTTCTGGTGGTAAAGTCATCTTTGTAAATTGCATGCTTCAGTATGGACCTCAAAGTTCAATTTCTAAACAGTGTTTAGTAGTTGTACAGCATCATTTGCTGAGTTCTATGCAGCTGGCGAAACACACTGAGCTGACCATTCTCCTGGACAGTGTGGATAAATGAAAACTATGGATCAAAGGAAATATGGGCCAGTCCTTGAAAAGCCAAGGACAGTTCTGCGAAAGTAGTCCTATGTTTGTAGCAAAATCCACATAAACTTTCCCTGTGGCAAGAGTGGACAAGGACACCGGCAAGGTTAGGTGGCATAGAGATGACATCGAGTGGATAGCCCATCCTCCCATCCCTGCTCCACATCATACTCTGCTCTTTGTGTGTTTTAATTAGGATTTAGTCATGAGATATATTCCCTGGCTCAGAACACCGCAGGAAGGCAGCCCGAGTTCCTTTCATCCTGACTCTGATACTGAAAACTCTACCTCTTGGTACTTGTGAGCACCTCACAGATGCTGAGCAGGTGAGCTTTAAAAAATGGGGCTCCATCTGAATAATCCATCAAGCTACAGATGACAAAAAGCTATTTCTGACTCCAGCCGGAATGAGTGATTACTTTGATAACAAATTAAAACAAGCTTGGAAATTGGAAATTACCAGAATTAAGCCATCTCCAATGAATGACTGAGCTCCCTCCTTCAGTACATTTTCTTCTATATTAGCCATAAACACGAGCTCTTCATTAATAGAAATTGGTTCATCTCTACTGGCCACAAGGGGAATCTGTTGGATGTGTGGCACTAACTTCCAACCTGATCAAGAAGACAACTTGTTCTTAATGTGAGTGCTTTCTTGGGAGCTTAAAAATTCTTTATATCCCCTTTGGCTTCTTCCATACAAAGCCAGTTGGAATGTTCAACATTTAAATGTTCAAATATTTTCTCTGTATGGGATGTTTATGACACCAAATAATTTCTGGATGATTACTGTTTTTAATAACCATCTAATTACAGTATTAATCAGAAGTGTCCTTTTGGCTTATAGAAGACACAAGGGACAGAGGTAAGAAACAAAGATATTCCTGTTGCAAACCACTTGCTCCCAACTTCGAAGCTATTCAGAACACACAGAAGTATTCATCACAGGCTCAACCTGCGTGAACAAAAGACAGTACAGTCTCCCTACTAACTGATTATGCAAAGCATTCAAAAGAAAATGGGCATCTTGTGACCTCCCAGATTCCTGTATATCCTGAATACTTCATTGTAGCATCCTTTTATGTTATCACTTTATACAATGGAAAATGTTGTCATTTGGTGGAAATTTCATTCAGACATTTTCTGTTACTGCTTTTCATACTTGTCCTAGCCTTACCAAGTTTCAATTTTAGTATGTGACATTTACCACCTATTTTGCTAGCATGTTTTGTCTACCTCACAATGACAATCTTCTCTGTTGTCCCTTCCATGATTTCCTCTTTGTTGTAGCTTTTCATGGAAGTTATGGAAATGCTAATGATACCTGGTCTAGCTCTCCCTCACCTACTCTTCTAGCAAGAATATATGCATATATATGTCCATGTGTGTATGTAAGTGTGTATGGTGTGTGTGTGTGTGTGTGTGTGTGTGTGTATAAGAAATACTGAAAAGTAGCCAGTGAGATTTTCCATAGTATTGGGTGTTTCATTAGAGACATTGCACGGATACTCTTTGCATTTGATGACCTGGTAATTTTCCAGCTTCTCTTTTCACACTGAGCTTGATGGACAGGCCCTTCTTTAATGTACAAATAATCTTTATGACCCTTGTAAGCAGGTCTGATGATAGTCAGCTGAGTAATGTACCAGAACTGAAATTTCCATCTACTTGATGTTTTGCACAGGGGTTTTGATGAAGTCACTGTCACCTGCTATTAACTTAATATCAAGTCTTAATAGGGTCCTTTTCTCACCATCTCCACGCCATTGGGGTCCAAATTAATTACTAAGTAAAAATTCTGCCACATAAATCCTCACTTCCCAGTGAGGGAAAAGAAGTTTCTAACTTCATTTAAAGACTCAGAGAGCATTGTGTGAAAGATTTGCCTTCAAGACACGTCTGAGAATCTGTGTGCAAACGAGGAGACCAGAAGTCCCTGCAAAGTGGGGGTCCCTTCCTTCCTCCTGCATAAGCACTCTGTATTTTTTCTCAGCATCTTCATATTCACCTTCAAAAATCACTGGACTCTTCACTTAGTGCTCCATGGTACTGAACTCTGAATAGGAATAATAAAATGTTCTCCCAAAGTAAGCCGCTTTTAAAGTATTCAATGTTTCAAAAAATATCAAATGGAATGCAGGATGCGATGAGCTAAACCTCCTCTAATCCTAATATTCTGTAAAATATTATGGACAAATAAAAATAAGAATTTTAATAAGAAAGTCTACTTAATGATTATCTGATATTACATAAAATTCTACCATGAGAAATAAATTTGTTACTAAATGGTAATATCATAGAGGATCAAGGGAAGTGCAGCAGAGCATGAGGGGATAAAGAAAAAACAAAACAAAAACTTAATCTCCACGAGACACATGTAACTCCAGGTGAGTTTGTGTCACTGGGAGCAGTGACAGTGTGTTAAGTGTGTTTAGAAGAACACGGATTCATGAGGTCCACAATAGTGTTCAAGAAGACCGTGGAGGAACTTCTCGAATGTTCGGTAGACCCATTAAAAATAACCTTGCCTCTCGAGAAAATATTCATAAGTGAAATAAACCAGATGCACATGTGTAAGCATCGTATTGTCTCTCTAGTATGAGAAACTGAAAGAGTAAGTAAGATCCAAAATGTACAATAGACATGGTGAATCAAAAAGAAACTGGTCAAAAGGAAAGAGAGACTGGAATAGGGAAAAGAAAGAAGGGAGAGGGAAAAAAAAGTTATATATATATATATATATATATATATATATATATATATATATGATGGTTAAGATAGATACACTACCAATTTTACTTAGTTCATTGAAGAGTAAGGTTTGTGCCAATAATGTTTGGACAATTGAATGCTAATGTCTGGTATCCTGAATAACTAACTTAAAGATAATAATATGTAATGCATTAACCATTGTTACCCTCATATTATGGTGTTTTGAAATTTTGTTCTTTTTTTGATTTGTTTCGTTTTTTCTTCTCTTTAAAAAAAAAAAATAACCTTGCCTAAGTCACAACTCTGTCATTTCAGATCTCCGAGGACAACAGAAGAAACATGGGAAGGGATAATATTAGAGTCTGTAAATTGGAAAATTATCAAAAGAAGATAATAATTAAAAATCACAGAGATCCTGAAAAATCCCATGAACATATAGAACCCTTAACTTTAATTACTTATCAGATGCTTTACAAAAAGCAGATTACTCGGTTCACCTTTTCTCTGAAATCACACATTGCACTTTTGGAGCTTCCCATGTAGCTCACTGGATTCCTTTTACTGTTGGAATAAAAAGCCTGTCTTATCTCCATGCTTTTTATCCCAACTGACCATACCTGCAGCTGTTCTTTGCCTGAAGTTTTATTATCGGTTCCTGGAACAAATTTGCCAAGTCAAGAAAAGTCAAGAAGTCCCTCAGTTTGTGTTCCCCAGGATCTTAGCCGATAAGTGACTACTAGGGCTACAGCAGTATCAAATCCCTGCTCCCTCGCCTCACGTAGATTGGACACACAGGAACAACTTAAAATCCAGGGCTTTCTAGAATCATGCTGAAGGGACCTCTCTAGTCCCTTGCCTGAAATTTCAGCCTTGTTTGGTTTCTTTCCTTTTTCTGACATGCTTCTGCATTTTCTTATTATATTTCCCTTAACGAGTCATGATTTCAGTCTTGTTCTGGGGAACTGAACTATGAAACACTGTTGCTGACTCTATCCCCATAAAGATCTGGATGAAAACTCCAATTTATTGTGGCAGACTCAAATGCATCCTCATGTCCTAACTATCATTTGCTCTTATCTTTTCTTTCAGAGATGCGGAATTCTCATAGTTACTCACGCATAAAGATTTAGGACTATTCTTTTCTACCCAATGACTTGTAAATATTTACTTTACATATTATAGTTTACAAAATATTTTCATTAATTTAATATTATTTGATACTCAAACTGAACCCTAGAAAATCAAATTTGACCATCTCGGTCTTTGAGTAAGCTTCAAAAGACAAGGAAAACTAAACAGCAAGTGAATTCAATAATTAGAATGAGTACTGGCACCTTTGACTTTGACTACTTTCCTACAAAGCCAGATGTACGTCTTTCAGGATATCTTTCAGATGCCTTCTTTTTTTTCTGTTTCTCCTATATAACCTTGATTTAAGACCCTGCTCTCCTTTCTCAGGTACAGCAATTGTCTTCTAAATTGTTTTCTGCCTCTATTTCTCCTTGTTTCCTGCCTGCATGTCCCTGCTAAATTACATCTCTCACTTCTTTATGGTCTGGATCTTACATACATTTTTAGTTCTTAACCCTTGCTCATCCTTACTGTCTTATTCTGGGGTTTATTTGTTACTGAGTCATGGCATAGCTGCATTGAATAGTACAGAAATGGGTACCCCGCTGTCAGGTGGTACCATAGCAAGAAGCTAGCATGTGTGCCATTAACACAGCACCTCAGCAATGACAGGTAATAGAATTCACGAGGTTGGAGAGATGGTCATGCATACTAGGCAGTGGAAAAACTCATGGTAGAACTATCACCTATTATATCTTGAGGTCAGATTGCATGCCTAATGAGCTTATTGCACTAGAGGAAGAGGTTGGCAACCTTAAACTTAGTAGTGTGTGTTGGAAAAGTGATTAGATTCTAATCAGTAGAATGTCCACAGATGTGAGGAAGCCAGCACTAGGTCTGAACCTAAAATCTATCTAGGCAATTCTCCAGCTTTTTCCCTCTACCGGGACTCAGGTGCCCTGGTATAGAGTCATTAGAAGCTTGAAATGAAAGGATCCCAGATCCTCAGATGCAGGGCTAGAGGCCAGTTTCTAAGAAAAAGTGCCAGAATCCACATTGATTCTGAAATAAAAGGGAAGTAATCTGTTAGTCTGTTAATCCCTGAGACATTGGGCTTTATTTTTATATCAAATACTCCTTACAGTATCAAGTTTGATAGCCCATAATTCCTACACCTTCCAATCTAGCACCTAGCATGGCACTATGCATATAAGTAAATGTTCAATGCTTATTAAATCTAACATAAACAAAAACTCATAATGAATGGATTTCAATGAACAAAAATATACAGCCATTCATGGATACTAGTGCACAATGACTCTATAAATAATTCTAGAAATAAACATCAAGGAAGAAAATGGTGATTATGTTTACTATCTCAAAATAATTATTCTTAATGGCTATGAGTTGAATTATTCAATTATAACAAAGTGAATAAAAGCAATAATTAGCTGTGACATTTTTCGAAAATACTCATCATAATGTTCCCAAATTGTTTATTATCTATGTTAATCATGAAGTAAATAGATGAACTATATAGACACACTCTTTAAAATAAATTTATTGTTTTCTTAGTTAATGCAATGATAATATTTTCGTGATTTTTTATTTCCTCGGGGGGTAAAAATTATTAGTCAACAATTTTAGCAAATAGCTCAGAGCAAGGGAAGTCAGACATACTGGCATTTGTGTCACCTACAACATTCAAGATGATGTTCATAAAATTACTTTTCCGGTGGCTCAGGGCTGCAATGTCAGGTTCTTTTGGCCCCATCCACTGTATCACTCAAGGTGAGTTCCCTAAGCATGACAAAACCTGACACAGTGATAGTGTTACAAGCCAGCAGAAACCATGGATGACAAACTTTTTTAAAGTGACTTTCAGACACATGCCAGCTATTTCAGTGGAATGGATCAGCCTCGTCCCCAAGACCCATTGCTGAGAACTCAAGGATCAGTGGTAGTTGTAGTAACCCCAACCAACATACTGGGGCACCATAATTTAATTCTTCTACCTCAAACCAGTTATCGGGTTCATTAACAGCCATCTAATGAGAGCACGACTTTGTGTCAGTAGGATTCCTTTTAGCTTCTTTTCATGCCTTCCTGCTCCAGCACTCATAAATGCACCCCGCTTTTGTGTCCTCTCATCCCAAGCCTCCCAGCAGTGACTGGGCTCAGAATGGGGCTGCAGCAACCGTGCAGGGAGCTGTCCAGCACTAACTGCGGCTCGAGAACTCTATTCAGACCTCCGCTTAGTCCTCTAACATGGAATATTTTCACATCTAAGGCTCACCCTTGCTTCCTTTTTGAAGTCATTAAAACAGATACCTGTCAAAATTACTTGAGAAGATGAAAAATGATGAGTCTACTTTTGGACTCTCTTCCTCAGTGCTCCAAAATAGGTTCAATATGAGACGAAGGATCTGTACTGCTCTAAGTCATTCTCCTGCACCCAAATGTAGGAAATCCCAAGTCTTAAAGTCTTTCCCACCTTTCCCCACTCAGTCCTCAACCTCAACCCCTGCCCATCAATGATGTCACGGTTTTTTTGTAGATAATATGAAGTAAGTGAAAAGTGCAGAGACAGTCTCCAATATTATTTGCTGGAGATAATAAAATACACATGATTTATCCTAATAGAAAGAAAAAAAGATGGTGCTACACCAACTGCAATACGTGCTTTTATTCAATAATTAGATGAGCTAAAGGAATGGCTCTTTCCTAGAATTTTTGAAAGCTATATTCATAAATGATGAGTGCACTGTGTCTAGGAATAAACCTAAACGATTCACCTCAATGAATGGCATAGCACATTTCTAAAGCTCATATGGTCTCAGATTTGCTGTGCTTTGATTCTCATCTGTAAAAAGATGTTTTGTGTACTATATCCTCTTTTATATTTACAAATCATATATAAGTACCACTATATGAATATAAACATAATAGCATCCACAACAAATCTAAATTTTAAAGCATTAGAAAGAGGAGAAAAGAATCTCTTGTATTTTCCTCCTTGCAAGTTGAGAATCTCACCCACACCGCTAGAGACAGGAATTCCACTTTGGTGATGAATGTTCTAAGAAAAGTGTAGTAAATTATAGACATGACCCTAAAAAGAAGAGTCATGTGACCCAGTTAGGAAGAGATGCAGAAATATCTATTTCTTAATTCCTGCTCTACATCTAAAGAAAAAGTTCTCTCTGCAACTGTAATGTGCACTACTGGTGTTTCTCCTTTTTTAGTATAAGCTGGCATATATATTGTTATCATGAATGCCATGGGTAGATTGCTCACCATCTCATTGTACAGAGAAACCCGTGGAATAGACAACACTTCCCACTTATCTTTGTTTATCGGTTCTCATGCCTGAATTCTTTCAATTCATGTTGCATCCTTGGGGAATTCTTCCTCCCTTTTCTTGCACGACTTCCTTCTTATGGATCCATCTGCAGGAAGATGTGAGGTGTTGGGGAAAGGAGGACCCACATACCTTGGCATTTTTGTTTCCATATAATAGGCACCTATTGAAAGCAGCTAAAGGGCATTGTGAGCTGTCCTTGACTCTCCAGAGCACAAATAGCATTTCTCTCTGGGCAGCGGGCAGCGCCAACATGGGTTTTTGTCAACCTGTCAATTTTTTTTTTCTTAAACAGAAAGCAGAGTTCAGTAAATAAAGATAAATGATCGTGCTCCTTCTCTGCAGACCCTGGAGCTAAACTGAACAGGCCTCTTATGGTTTGGCCCTGCTTCATTGACTGTTCAGACAGCCCAGTAATAGGACAGATGTACCCAGCCGTTCCCTCTTCCCCGCTGTCCATTAGATTATGTTCATTTTGTCTGAGATGCCACTAGAAGTCTCAAGGTCAAAGAAGTCATAGGAAAGAACAGAGGGTGACTAATTTTTTCTTGCAGCCCTTCACTGCCCGAAGAGCCTCCAGACAGGTGGGCTTCTGCTTTGTGAGGGGCACAAAGGGGGGGAACCATGCAATTTACTTGAAATAAAATTCAGGTGTGCAATTAACCCAGACACACTTCTGGCAACCAGCATGGCTTGGCATTGGAATTTTTATTTGAATCAGGGGAGAATATTATTTGGGATATTTTCCTAAATGACAAATAAATAATTTACCTGCAGCAATGTGCTGAGAAAGAGCTGTGAAGCGTAGCAAGCTTGCCTTTCTTTCTCTTTATTTTTTCTTCTTTCTTTCACTTTTTTTTTCTTTCTTCACTTAAGAATGAAAAAAGTAAAAGTGTTTATGTCCTAAATAGTGCACACCTTGGGATTTCTTGAGGATATCACGCAAATAGAGAATTTGTCCCTGCTTAGCATCTGTGATTATGCATGTAATGGTCCTTGAATTTATATAGCTACTCCCGAGCTCGGAGCACTTAATGCACATGGCCACATCATTAACAGAATCACAGAATGTGGAAACTAGAGGAGACTGTGGATCACCTGCTTCAACTCCTCCATAGACAGAAAAATATCTCAAGCTATTTTCTAAGTTCCTTTACTTGATTTGTGCATGTAAGGTGGACGGATTGTCCTTCTGAATGATGGCAGGGGTTACATTTTCTTCATCTCTAAAAGCTCCCACAGCATCTAATGTAAGCCTGGAGTGACAGAGCCATACCCTACACCAGCAGTTAGAATTATAGAACTGGAAAGTTAGAAACTTAAAGATCATCTAATCTCTCCAGAAATCTAAATTTCTGACTCCATATCCAGAAAGGAGAAGCACAAAAAGGAAATTATATAAGAGGGCTCTGTACTTGCATTACTATTTTAATGAAATCATTCTCATCTAATTTTAAATATTTTTGAAATACGATATGAGTTCGCTTTTTGAACAAAAATTGTCCATTGCTTAGGGAAAAACCCTAAAAGAAACCTTCATACAGCATCCTAGGGAGATTGTCAACAAATAACAAGCAAGTATGAGTAAAACAGTGGAATTTAATTCCCACTCCACAGCACCTTATTGAGTTGGGGCTGTGCAAGGCAAAGGTAGGACAAATCAGTATAGCAATCATACGTATATTGGCGATGCTTTTGTTTCTATATGACTGTATGAAAGTGTTTATTGAGTACCTTGTGCTTATCATTGCACTAAATTAAAGGCTATGCTGGAAACCAAAAATATAAACCTTTATGAGCCTGTGAATTTATATAAAGCACATTCATAAAATATATAAATAACTAAACCTTCAGACTATAAATCAGTATGCAGAGATCAGAACATGGGATAATTTAAAAAAATTAGATGAAAGGAAGAAAATAAAATACAAATTTATTGGGAGTTAGAAGGAAACTTGGAGACCATTTCTTTAACAGACCAGTAAACTGAACATCGGTAAAATAATATAATTTGCCCATGACTGCCCAACTCAGAAAAAAACATAACTGATACTGTTCCACACTCTTCTCACCTTCACTTTTGCATTGTATGTTATCTTCTCTAGACTATAAAGAACTAGACCCTATGAAGAAAGCAGGATTTAAACCAGGAAAGGAGAGAGAGGAAGAGCTACATCACAGGGTTCAGTAGGCCCTGGGCCAGACAGCTGTTAAGGAATCACACAGAAAACACGTCCATTAATAACCAGCCATTGAGCAAGGTCTCGGTGGAGGGCACTGCTAGGTGCCGTGAAGGTGACAAAAAAAGAAAAAAGTAGAGAAGGTAGATTCTGCCCTTCAAGAACCCATTCTACAGTAAGGAGATGAGAAGTACTGAGAGGTGTGTATGACTCGAGGTAAGGCGAGCTCCATAATAGATGCGCAATCATAACGTTTCGCAGGCTAAGAGCAACTCCATAAAAAGCCAGATTTAGCTCCCGTGTTCCAGACTAATATCTACCTGGTGCTGACATGTTTATACGGACATCCTGCACTGTCCTCAATTTTAAAAATGAAAACTTTTTGAACTCATAACTCTCTTTCAAGCATGTGGGATCCCTTATCCTTTTCTTCGGCGCCCCATCTCAGCAGCACTCCCCCATTGCCCATCTTAGTAAGTGGCGAAACCATAGCCCACATCATCTACCCAGTTACTGAAGCCGAAAACCTGGGAGTCATCCTTGATTCTTCCCTGTCCTTCGCACCTTGCATCCAACCAATTCTCTCAGCGTGGTTTCATCTCTTAAATAGTTCTAAAAGCTCGAGACTCAATACAAATGAACTTGTCCAAGACACTGTCATCTTGCTCCCAGAACATGGTGTGAATGTTGTGGCATACACTAGCAGGTCTTCCTGCTTCCTGGCCTCTCCCCCTCCAGGCCAATGTTTTCACTAGAACTTGAACGCTTACTCTTTAATTCACATCTTATTTTACCTTTCTTCTTCATTTCTGCTTTTGGGATTAACTGCAAAGCTGTTTACATGTTACAAAGTTTCCCCCTATATTTTCCCTACACACTTTTCCAACTTCATCTCTCACTAATTTTCTTCCCTGTTACATCTTCCCATCTATGTCATTAGTGTTGAGCACTGCTGGATTTCTCAATATTGCCACGTTTTTCTCCTCTTCGCTCATAGTGTTTTCCTGTCAGAATCACTTTTATATTCTCCCATGCAAAGTAAACAGACATACACACAAATAAAATGCAGAAATATACCCACATTCACATGGCTACTTCCAGATTCATCTTTAGATTTCCCCTTAAATCTCAGTTCCTCCAGAGTTTCCCTGACCCACAAATATAACTAAACACAGACTCTTTCTCCATTGCATCTTATTTGTTCTATTATAATATGCAGCACACTTGTTAGTTATTTCTTTAAATACAAACATAGGAGGACAGGAAGGTCTAACTTTTGTCCTGCTTTATCACTAGTGTTTAGCACAAAGCATGGACATGATACTTAATAAATATTAAATGAATGACTGAATGAGTACTTAGTTATATACAGAGCACTTAATCTCAGGTAAGCAAGTCTCTAAGATGGAATAAAGGACACATTTTAAGTGAAAATTAAGTATATGGGAAACAATTTAAAAAAGCTTTGTCCCAGCAGGCTGGTACCGTGGCTGGATCAGACCACAGCTGAGAGAGTCATTTTCCTGAGCATTAAATTCATTCACAATTGTTAATGGCACTGAAAAAAATAATTACAGTGGTAACAAATTAGGGGACTATTACACTAACTAACTTTTCTCTATTAACACAGAATTTACTTTGAAGAGCAGAAAGAGCCAAGTGAGCAGATTTCATAATTACGGGACTTTATTTTCACTTTGCTCTAACTTTGCCAGTGAAACAGAACATAAAGAAAGCCTTTTACCAACGGATAATTACACACCACATCTCAGGATTATGAGACACTGTGTAACCTTTCTCCCCCTTTCCTAATGTGACTGAGTGCCATCAAAGTATAATTCCTGCCCTTGCAGAGGAAAAAAAAGCACTTCAAGCCACTCTTCATATCTAATGGCATGATTTCATGTTTATTAACATATACCCATAAAATGTACAATTTTTTGAAGCACCTGAAGAGATCATACAGATCAGCTAATCCAAACTTCTATTTTAAAAAGCTGAAACTAAGGTCAAGAAAAGTTAAATGCCTTTCTAACATGAAATTCTGGAATAAGGGAAACTTGCACCAAATGAACAGTAATGGCTGCCTTTATAGAGATATGAAATAAAGTGTCACCTTTAGGTGCAGAAAGAGACAATAGAGTTGAGACAGGTGCTGAAGCAAATACAAACCAAAATAAATTGAAAAAGTTTGCAGGTTTAGCTCAGATGGTTTAAGATAAGCCATGTATTTGACAGGTATTCCCTGCATGCACAGAAAGGGAAAATATCCTAACCTCAGGAGGACAGAATTTGTAATCACACTGATTTGTCTATGACTCTAAATGCATCCCATCTCCAGCACTAGAGCATGTTAGTGGATAGTCCAATTCCTCATTATGCTCACCAACATTGTGTGTTTGGCCAACTTTAGCAATTGTATATATTCTCACCATCAAAGTGTTAAGAACTTAATCACGCCTGTGGACAAACTCTACTGCAATGATAACTTTTTATGTACTTCCTCCACTTCTTATCTAAAAGCTAAGAACAATTTTGAGTCATTCCAAATCTATACACTCAAAACCTTATCTCTCAGGCTTTCAGTTTATAATGATGTCTACCAGGCTTATTGTGGGCAAACAAATGCAGTTCAATTGCTCGAAGTCCCACAGATCAAACAATATGTTCACTGTCTCATCTTTTCTCCATGTTGCTCTTAACCATGTCCATTTGAAAAGTTTTCCACTGGCAAAAAAATTAGTTCATGTATTAGCTAATCTCAGAAAACCAAATTCCAGAACAAAGTACACTACAGTGGTACATCAGATCATGAACGCTTTTGTTTGGGAACAATTTGGTTCGCAAACAGAAGCATTTGGCAAAATTTTGTTTCTGTTTGCAAACACTGTATAGTGCAATGAACATGGCCATGGCTAACTTCCCCACACAAACACAAACATAGGCATCTTTTCCAGAATTGTGGAACGAATGAAGTTTGTTAACCGAGGTACTTCTGTATCAGAAAATTCATCAAGAAAATTGAAAAAAATGAAAGATCTGTAAAGATGTCTGGGGCCAGGGATATAGCTCAGCAGCCCAAGCGCCTGCCTGGCAAGTGCAAGGTCCTGAGGTCAGGTACCTGAGTTCCCGGTACCAAAAACAACAACAAAAAAAGATGTCTGATTCATTCACTTGTATATCTTTACAAGTAAGGTATCTGGGATCTTCTTCATGAACCCACTATAAATAAAAATTCTTGTTAAAGTTAGCAGTGACCTATATATTGGTAAAGTCAATGACCAAACTTTAAGCCTTCATCCAAACCTTCCTACCAGCTGCACTTGACACAACTACCCACTTCCTCTTTCTTGAAGCCCTTCTCTCTTTTGGCCTTTGGGACACTGTTCTTATTTCATGTCCTAGCACACTAGCTGCTCTTTTTCATATTCCTCTTCTGATTTCTCTTCATTTTGTCAAATGAAATATTGGGATAATCCAGGACTGAAACTTTGGACTTTTTCGTTATCTACATGGAGACTTGAGAGGTTTTAGCCAAGCTTGTGCCTTTAAATATTACCTAAATGCTGTTGGCTTCCATCTCTGACCTTTTGCACTAAATTTCACAATCAAATAATCAACTGCCTTTTCAACATCTACACTGGATGTCTAATAAACACTAGAATTTAACCTGTATGACCTCTTGACTTTGCCCCAAATCTGTTCCTCTTGCTCCCTTCTCCATCTTAGTAAAGGGATGTCCACTTTTCTGTCTGTTTCAGTTTAAAAGCTTGAAATCAACCTTGATTCTTCTACTGAACTCAAAAGTTACCTCCAATTCCGGAGAAAAATTCTACACTCAAATTAATATCAGACTGTAACCCATTTTCTGCCCAGTGCCAGCTACCATCATCCTCAGCAAGAAGACTGCAATCACTTTTGTTTTCACAAATTTTACCATTAGAAACTCCACATTTTTTAAAAATTTAAATTTGATCATAACTCTCTTCTACTCTAATTCTTCTGGTGATTCCCATTCTCAAGGTACAAAGCAAGTCTCCCATAATCTACAAGGTTTTACATAATTGAACTCCCCACTCTCTCACTGAAAGAGTGCCATGACCTGTCCCTCTTTGTGCTGCTCAAGTCATTATGATTTTCTGCCATTTAAAAATATGCTAAGTCCACTCGTGCTTCAAAACCTCTCCTTTGCTATTTTTCTGTCCAAGAAAATTCTTCCCCCATATTTATAAATGGTTCATTCCTTCTTTCCTTCATGTTTCCACTAATCTTCCCCCTCCTATTCTCATTTTCCTGGAATATTTTTATCCACAGCACTTATCATCTAGCACACTTTTATTTATCTTTCATTGTTAGCCCCACTAGAAGGTAAACTCTATATAAGCAAGACGTATCTTTGGTTCACTATTAATGCTGACAGGAAATTTCTGGTACATTGTAGGTATACAATAAAAATGTCATGTTTGAATGAATGAATAAACAAATGATATTAAGTGTTCATTTAAGCCTAAAAGAATAGGGCTACTTTAGGGTAAACGGTACAAAGACAAAAAAGGCATTGGGGTTCTGTTTGTTAGTCCAAATGCCAGATACCTCTAAAATTTGAGGAAAATTGGGCAAGTTTTCCAGCCTAAGAAAAACCCTTAGGTGGGCACGGTGGTGCACACCTGTAATCCTAGCACTTGGGAGGCTGAGACAGGAGGATTGCTGCAAGTTCAAGGCCAGCCTGGGCTACAAAGTGAGTTCAAGGCCAGCCTGAACTGCATAGTGAAACCCTGTTTAAAAAAGACAAAAAAAGAAAAGAAAAGAAAGAAAGAAAGAAAAAGAAAAAAGAACAGAAAAGAAAACCCCTTAAACTTAGTGGCATTGAGGTTTAAATTCCATCTCTAAATATTAGAAGCATGGATGGGGGAACTATCTTACTAATAAATCCATGGAAACAAAAATTGATAATTTGGATTAACACAACATATGTCACAATCAGAAAAACATGAAATAGTACAAGCCAGGGCCAGTGATATGGCTCAGGGGCATAAGCGCCTGCCTGGCAAGAGCAAGGTCCTGAGTTCGACTCCTGGAACCCACATAAAGGAAAAAAAGAGCCGGTGATATCGCTCAGTGGCACAAGCGCTTGCTGGCAAGCACAAGGTCCTGAAGTCGACTCCCAGTACCCACAAAAAAAAAAAAAAATAGTAAAAGCCACACTCCAAATAAATGAAATCTTCAGTACTTGCTATAAACGTGACTTTCTAGCCAAAACAAAAACAAACAGAAACCCCAAGTTTTCCCTACTTTTCCTGCACCGATGCACTGGCTCAACATTCGTGAGAACTGTCATCATGTGCAGCGACTGCTTATTCTTTTACATGACTGCAATATAAATGTGGTGACCCTGATTAATTTTGTAGTGATCTTGGTTAATTCTACATGTTGCTTGTTTTATTTTTTTCTTTCCTTTAAAAAAAAAACCTGTGTTTTATAAAATTTGGTGAGGTACTTCTGATGTCTCTGTTTGCTAGTAAACATTTCTTTTTTCTGAGTCAACCTATGTCCTTAGACATAGGTTGACAGAACTTCCCTATCATCCTCTGAAACCCAGCACATAATATAGCGCCTAATAAAATAACTCTTTGAGGGGCTGGTGAGATGGCTCAGCGGCATAAGCGCCTGCCCGGCAAGCGTGAGGGCCGAGTTTGACTCCCGGAACCCACATATGAAAAAGGGGCCGGTGATATCGCTCAGCGGCACGGGCGCCTGCTAATGTGCAAGGTCCTGAGGTCGACCCCCGGCACCCACAAAAAAAACTCTTTGACATTGTTTATTGTAATTTCATGCATTTACTTTATGACAGCATATTGCCTTTCACATATTAGATACATAATAAATATTTTTTATTTTACATTCATCATGATAAAAAAATTCTAGATTCAGAACTAAAAGAATTATTTTCGTATCTAGAGTTGCTTCTTAGCTAGAAAATCTTAGGCAGGTTTATCTGCTTACAGTGAGTCTCTTTGTCCATGAAAAATTCTGATGTCTATCTCCATTTACAAGGCTGCTGTGAGAAGTAAAACAGGTCACTCAAGTGACCCAGACCTCGTACACTGCGGACATCTTTGATGTTAGTGGAGCCTGAATTAATCTTTTCTTAAGAATGGTGCCTCCACGAGCTAGACTGGTCTCTGCCTGAAAGTACGCGCATCTGCTCACCGCCCGACAGAGGGCGCTCTTGGCTTACTGGAACGGACCTGCACAGAACAGGACTCTGTCACCACAGGATAACTGCCTACAGCAGAGTCAACACCTGGAACTGATTCTTTTTATTTTTTTTATTTTTTTATTTTTTTTTTTATTTTTATTTTTTTCTCACTCATTTGTTTTTTGTTCTGGCGAAGGGTTTTTTTTTTTTTTTTTTTTTTTTTTTTTGGTGGGGTTTTATTTTTGTTTTGTCTGTTTTATTGTTTTTATCTTCGTTTTTGTTTCTGTATGTGTATTTGCTCTTTCCTTCACTATTCTCTCTGGTTTTTTATATGAGTGTAAATAGCGCCTCTAACTTCTTTGTGATTGTGGTTGTGATCTGTTCTTCCTTTTATCCCTTCCTTCTCTTTCTACCACCTGTCCTCTGCACTAGTGTCCCAATTTTAGTGGGATCCCTCTTGGTCCTCTAACCTTACATCTAATTCCTTCCTCTTCTCCCAATACTCTATTTCCTCCTTAACTCATTTTAAATTTAAACTCCTCAGGGGAAAAATTGACATACACAGGACTTGTATACTGCATATAATTTTTCTGGTGTGTTTTAGATTTTGTTATACAACCGCAACTCTATACAGCTAAAAGTGGTAAATAACTGGTTAGCTCAGTCTGTCATTTTCTAGGCTCTGTTTGATGCTTTAGTTAACATTATAGCCAAATGTGAAATAATTGTTCTAAACATCTTTCCTTCCTGATATTTCATGATTGAGATTGACTAAGGGACACAGAAAATACAGTGGCACAGTACCAAAGAATCAAGGACTGGGCCAAACAGGTAGCAACTTCGCATACCCAACGAATTGAAGAGGTAGGATCTGGCAGAAAGCTCAAAACCTAAAAGCAAGCTCCACTTGGAAGATACTGCAGAGAAGTAGTCATCTTCTAAAGATCTTAAACACTAGCAATAAAGTAACCTACTATAGGTAATTTGCAAACATCACCCCAGGAATTAAAGAAAGAAAAAATGAGACGACACTTAAACAAGATGCAACCCCACACATCCAATTCACCAAAGGCAAACCTAGGGAGCAACGAGGTGGGACAATCCGAAAGCCACCCACCTGGCCTATCTGAAGTGGTAACAACAAAGCAACTGAATGAGGTTCTGGAAAAAATTAAAACAGAAATAATCTCACAGATAACTGCAGAGATAATGTCTACAATGAAGACCATGCTTAAGGACACTATAGCTGATACAGACAAAAAAATAGATGAACTTAAGAAAACTATAGAAACCATGAATGCTCAGCATAGGAAAGAAATGGAATCCATAAGGCAGATTCAAGCAGATACCCAAGAGATAAAAAATTCCATTGAAAGTATTTGTAGCAGAATAAGCCAATGCGAGGACAGGATCTCAGATATAGAAGACAGGCTTGCAATTAGTGATCATGAAATGGAAAAATTCTTAAAAATAGCAAGGGACCATGAAAAATCAATTCAGCAGCTGCTAGATGACTCAAAGATAAACAACTTAAGAATAATTGGAATAAATGAAAAAGCAGGAGATAGCATCAACGACATTAAAACCTTGTTCAAAGACATAATCAGGGAGAACTTTCCTGGAAGAGAAAAGGAATTTGACACCCCTATAAGTGAAGCTTTTAGAACACCAACTAGACATGATCAAAAAAAAACTTCAGCCAGACATATTATAGTCAAGATCCCAGAAATTCAACAGAAGGGCAGAATCTTAAAAGCTGTTAGGGAGAAGAGACAAATCACCTATGAAGGAAAACCCATCAGAATCACAGCTGACTTTTCAGCACAAACCCTCAATTCAAGAAGAGCTTGGAATGATGTATTGCAAGCTCTAAAGGAAAATAATTTTCAGCCCAGATTGATGTACCCTGCAAAACTATCTTTCAAAATTGATGGAGAAATAAAATACTTTCATGACAAAGAACATCTGAGAAAATTTATGACCACCAAACCAGCACTCCAAAACGTTCTGAAGGACATTCTAGAAAGAGATAGGAACCCCAACAGAAGGAATCCACCAGGCAGGGCAAATAATTAAATAGCCGGAAAGCAGAAAAACAAAGAGTGGGAACCAACAACAGGAAAATATCATGACAAGTCAATACATATCAGTTTTAACCATCAATGTTAACGGTCTCAATTCACCAATCAAAAGGCACAGACTGGCGAAATGGATCAAGAAGCAAGATCCAACAATATGCTGTATACAAGAAACACATTTAATTCAGAAAGAAATTCATAGACTGAAAGTCAAAGGATGGAAAACAATACTCCATGCCACAGGAACCCAGAAAAAAGCAGGGGTAGCTATTCTTTTTGCAGACAAAGTGAACTTCAAGCCAAGAAGGATTCAGAGAGATAAAGACGGTCATTACATCCTTGTAAAGGGAACAATCCAAGAGGAAGAGATAACGATCATAAATATATATGCATCAAATACCAATGCACCCAGCTATATAAAACAAGTACTAAAGGACATGAAAAATCAAATAAGCACTAATACAATTACATTGGGAGATCTCAATACTCCACTGTCACAAAAAGATAGATCAACTGGACAGAAAATCAATAATGAAATAGTAGAACTGAACCAAACTTTTGAACAAATGGACTTAGTAGATGTCTACAGAGTGTTCCATCCCACAACATCAGAATACACATTTTTCTCAGCTGCACATGGGACGTTCTCCAAAATAGACCACATACTAGCTCATAAAACCTGCTTAAGTAAATGCAAAGGAATTGAAATTATCCCATGCATATTATCAGACCATAGTGCAATGAAATTGGAAATCAATGGCAAAAGATCCCACAAAAACTCCCTAAACACATGGAAATTAAACAGCATCCTCCTGAACAACCAATGGGTCACAGATGAAATTAAAGAAGAAATTAGTCACTTTCTACAACTGAATGACAATGACAGTACAACATACCGGAACTTATGGGATACAATGAAAGCAGTCCTAAGAGGGAAATTTATAGCATTAAATACTTATATCAGGAAAATAGAGCAAACGCAAATAAACAACTTAAGGGTGAACCTCGAGCTTCTAGAAAAAGAAGAGCAGGTTAAGCCAAAAGCCCGTACAAGGGAGGAAATTATAAAGATCAGAGCAGAAATTAACGTATTGGAGAATAAAAAAACAATACAAAGAATCAATGAAGCAAAAAGTTGGTTCTTTGAAAGAATAAATAAGATTGACAAACCCTTATCCAACCTTATTAAAAAAAGAAAAGAAAAGACTCAAATCCATGCAATTGAAAATGAAAAGGGTGATATCACGACGGACCCTGCAGAAATCCAGAAGATCATCTATACCTATTTTGAAAATTTATATTCTACTAAGATGGAAAATGCAGAAGAAATGGACAGATTCCTAGATTCGTATGAATTACCAAAGCTAAATCAAGAAGATTTAAAAATCCTAAATAAACCAATATCAACCAATGAAATTGAAGATGTAATTAGAAACCTCCCAACAAAGAAAAGTCCAGGCCCTGATGGATTCACTGCCGAATTCTACAAGAAATTTAGAGAAGACCTAACGCCCCTACTTCTCAAACTTTTCAATGAAATTGAAAGGGAAGCAATACTCCCAAATTCATTCCTGGAAGCAAGCATTACCCTGATACCAAAACCAGAGAAGGACCCAACTAAGAAAGAGAACTACAGGCCAATCTCCCTAATGAACATAGATGCAAAAATCCTTAATAAGATACTGGCAAACAGGGCCGGTGAGATGGCTCAGCGGTTTAAGCGCCTGCCTTGCAAGCGTGAGGGCCCGAGTTCGACTCCCGGAACCCACATACAAAAAAGGGGCCGGTGATATCGCTCAGTGGCACGGGCGCCTGCTGGCGCGCGAGGTCCTGAGGTCGACCCCCCGGTACCCACAAAAAAAAAAAAAAAAAAAAAAAAGATACTGGCAAACAGAATCCAACAAATCATCAAGAAGATTATACACCATGACCAAGTTGGATTCATCCCAGGGATGCAGGGATGGTTCAACATATGTAAATCAATAAATGTAATACAGCATATTAACAGAACCAAAGACAAAAATCACATGATCATCTCAATAGATGCAGAAAAAGCTTTTGACAAAGTCCAGCACCTTTTCATGATAAAAACCCTACAGAAAATTGGAATAGAGGGTCTTTATCTCAATCTGGTAAAAGCTATCTATGACAAACCAACAGCCAATATTATACTAAATGGCCAAAAACTGAAAGCCTTCCCTCTAAAATCAGGAACAAGACAAGGATGTCCACTGTCCCCACTCTTATTCAACATAGTTCTGGAAACTTTAGCCAGAGCGATTAGACAAGAGAAAGAAATAAAAGGAATAATGATTGGAAAGGAAGAAGTTAAATTATCATTATTTGCAGATGACATGATACTCTACACAGAAGATCCCAAAAACTCTACTAAAAAACTGTTAGATTTAATAAGCAAATTCAGTAGTGTAGCTGGATACAAAGTCAATACTCAAAAGTCAATAGCCTTCCTGTACACAAATAACAAACTTACTGAAAGAGAAATTAGGGAAACAATACCTTTCACAATAACATCCAAAAAAATGAAATACCTAGGAATCAACCTCACGAAGGATGTAAAAGACCTCTATACTGAAAACTACAGTACTATGAAAAAGGAGATTGAAGAGGATATCAGAAAATGGAAAGATATCCTTTGCTCCTGGATAGGAAGAACCAATATAGTGAAAATGGCCATACTTCCAAAATTGTTATACAGATTTAATGCAATTCCAATCAAAATTCCAACAGCATATCTCACAGAATTAGAGAAAACAATCCTAAAATTCATTTGGAATCAGAAGAGACCTAGAATAGCAAAGGCAATTCTGGGCAACAAAGGCAAGGCAGGGGGCATCACAATCCCCGACTTGAAATTATACTATAAAGCTACTGTGATAAAAACAGTGTGGTACTGGCAAAAAAACAGACCTGAAGATCAATGGAACAGATTAGAAGATGCTAAAACGACCCCAGACATACTAAGCCACCTTATCTTTGACAAAGGTGCCAAACACATTCGCTGGAAGAAAGATAGCCTCTTTAATAAATGGTGCTGGAAAAACTGGCTCTACACATGCCGAAGATTAAAACTAGATCCATATCTTTCACCATGCACTAAACTAAATTCAAAATGGATCAGAGATCTAAATATTAAAACAAAAACATTAAATCTGCTGGAAAGTAGGATAGGTAAAACCCTTGGAGACATTGGTGTAGGCAAAGACTTTATGAATAAAAACTCAACCGCACGGGAACTATCCCAAAGAATCAATAACTGGGATCTCATCTTATTAAAAAGCTTTTGCACAGCAAGAGAAACCACCAACAGAGTGAAGAGACAACCCACAATGTGGGAAAAAATGTTTGCCAGCTGTTCCTCAGACAAAGGACTACTATCGAGAACATATAAAGAACTCAAAAAAATCAGACCTCCCAAATTTAAAGACCCACTCCAAAAATGGGCATCTGAGATGAATACACATTTCTCAGATGAAGAAATACTAATGGCAAACAAATATACAAAAAAATGTGCAACATCACTAGTCATTCGAGAGATGCAAATTAAAACAACACTGAGATACCATCTCACCCCAGAAAGAATGGCTACTATTAAGAAATCAACTAATAACAAATGCTGGAGGGGCTGTGGGGAAAAAGGAACCCTTCTTCACTGTTGGTGGGAGTGTCGACTGGTACAGCCACTGTGGAAGTCAGTGTGGAGATTCCTCAGAAAACTAGGGTTGGAGGTCCCATTTGACCCAGCTATTCCCCTTCTGGGCATCTTCCCAGAAGAATTTAAAACATCGTACCACAGCGATATATGTGCACCCATGTTTATAGCAGCACAATTTGTAATAGCCAGATCTTGGAAACAACCCAAATGCCCATCAACTGAGGAATGGATAAGAAAGATGTGGTATTTTTATACAATGGAGTACTATTCAGCCATAAAGAAGGATAAACTGGAGACTTTTATAGGTAAATGGATGCAACTCGAGAAAATACTCATAAGTGAAATAAACCAGAAGCACATGTGTAAGCATCGTATTATCTCTCTAGTATGAGAAACTGAAAGAGTAAATAAGATCCAAAATGTACAATAGATATGGTGAATCAAAAAGAAACTGGTCAAAAGGAAAGAGAGACTGGAATAGGGAAAAGAAAGAAGGGAGAGGGAAAAAAATTGTATATATATATATATAAGATGGTTAAGATAGATACACTACCATTTTTACTTAGTTCATTGAAGAGTAAGGTTTGTGCCAATAATGTTTGGACAATTGAATGCTAATGTCTGGTGTCCTGAATAACTAACTTAAAGATAGTAATACGTAATGTATTAATCATTGTTACCCTCCTATTATGTTGTTTTGAAAATTTGTTCTTCTTTTGATTTGTTTTGTTTTTTTCTTCTCTTTAAAAAAAAAAAAAAAAAAAAAAGAATGGTGCCTCCAGATGAGCTTCCTATCCTAGCTGTGATAGGATCACCTTGAAAAGACTTTTAAAAATTAGCGATCCTCAGGCCTCGTCCCAGATTAATTTTCCTCTTGGGAAAAACAAAATCTGGTCATAGGTGATTTTACAAAACTGTCAGATGATTCCAGTGTACAAAAAAGATTGACAATCACATCCTGAAGTGTTTACCTAAATTCAGAGCCCAGCTACACACACACACTCACCTGTATGTGACTTTTAGCAAGTAAATTAATCCCTCCTGCTTTAAGTCTCTCAGTTTACGAAATGGGCTTGTAATGGTTCCTCTCATTGTGATGAGAACTCAAGCAGATAATCTGTGGAAAGCACATAAATACCATTTAAGACATACAGCTCAGTAAATGAGAGATAAGATTATTAATAAAAATCAAATCGACGTCATTCTCAATGTCAGGGTTTGTGTCTTGTGTCCATTTCTCATCGCAGATTGAGATGAGTATTACCTGCGTTCATGCTAATAGAGCTGTTAGGACTTCCTTCAGCTATGTTACTATGTAAAACCACAAAGGACGGAATCTCAGCATAAACCAGTATTCACTCACAGACTGGAAAAAGTCAACTGGGAATCATTTAGGGCAACATGTGCACGGGGAGGGGGGACAGTAATATCACAAAGGGAAATGAATTGTGCAACCTAAGATTTTACCCTTAGCTGCCCTTAGTGGAGAGCAAGTGTGAAGGGAAAGAATGTGTTTTAACACATTTAAATTAGGAAAAGTAGAAGTTTGGAGAAATTTCAGTCTTCAAGATGAAAGAAATATCAACTATGGGATTGGGAAAACCTTACAACTTATTGTTACCTCTTCAACATAAAAACCGAGCATTCTATTACATAAATAGAGTATTAACAAGATGATCTAAAAAATCAGTCATAATCTATGCTTCGATCTTCAGAGGAAAACTTATCAAGAAGGATGCAATCATAATGGCTAAATGGTGCTTTCTTCATTATATTGGCACTTTACAAATTCGAAAAGGAACATTTACTTCGTATAATTTGTTTTCCTTAGACAATTCCAGGAAGAAAAATGCCAAATAATTATATTTTTATTAGACTCCAAAATTTTCAATTGGTATTCAATATGAAGACTAATATGAGGAGACAGAAAATAATTTTTCTTCACCTATGCGTTACAGTTTACTTTTATTATCCATTTAGTAGAAATTCAATAGACTACTTATAGTCTGCCTTTTAATCCATGAACTTTGCATTCTTCTAATTCCCACACTGGCTTACATAATACCAGGAAGGAGTTTTTCAAAAAATGATTAGTAGTAACAGTAAGTTAACATATGGTGAATTGTTCTACGTTCTGGTATTTTTTATTGAAAAAAACATGATGCTTGCTACATTATAGTAATGATGATGATTATTTGCAACATATTTAATAATGTGCTTTAGATTTGACTATTTCTATTAAATTAACCAGATGGTGATAGTGCATAATTTTACTCAGAAATGTACATTAATTATTAACAATAAATGTAGGGCAAAACAACAGACTTCAGTAATATAACTGCACATCTGCAAAAGAGATTGTTGGCGATTTGAAAATGCTAATTCTGTGATTAATCTTCCATTTGGCTACTGAGCAACAGAAGTGGTACAAAAAAGAGTGCTAAGATGAATAATGGCACATGCAGACTTCAAATCATATTCTGATTTCAGACAGCAGAAGGACATTTTGGTAGGCAGGAGGAACTTCTCACCAAAATGTGTATAATTTTGTCACAAACCAGTTTTGAAGAAGATGCATTCTGTTTTTATCTGAAGCATCTGTCCCTGGGAAATATATAGGATGTTATTTTCTTCCTTCTTTCCAAATACTTCAAATCCACCCTTCTCCCTTTACAGAATCACCATTTTCACATAGTCTTTCCACAACACAAATAAAGTTAGCCTCTACTTGTACAAAACCATGATGTTTTCACATCTGGAGTACAACATGTAATTCTGGGCACTCCACCTCAAGGGAGACATAACAGTAGTGGAAAAGTTCCAAATAATCAAGGGGACTGATTAAGGACCTTCTGTGTGAGAACAGACTGAAGGAAGAGGACCTTTCCGCCCACAAAGACAAGAGAAACACAAAAAAGTCTTCAACATTAAACATGATGTATAGCTGGAATCCATATTATGTGAACAAATCTCATATGTCAAGTGCACAAATCATCAAGAAAAGTTCCTATTTTTTAGCCCTTGAGCTGGACATAACATATCATATAGCTTAAAAAGTAGACTGGGGGCATATTACAGAATTTACTCACCTTCACAACTCAAGAAAGAATACAAATAAAAAGCATGTTTTTAGAATGTTTTTCTTAATTCTCAGAGGATACGTCTATAATGAGTTATTTTAGGAAAATAGTTGGCTGAAGATAATTAACAATTTACTTCTATGACAAATAAGTGAACATGTTAGATTTCAACAGTCAGTAGTAACAAAACTCAATAAGGTACCAATATTTCTTACTAATGAAAGTCTTAACAATTATAGTAAAATTAGAAAACTTTAGCTAGACTAACCAATAAAAAAGAGAAAATTCAAATTACTAAAATCAAGAATAAAGGAGAGAACATTACTATCATCTCATTAAAAAAGCATTCAATGTCCATAAAAAGGACAAAATCATATGTAATGTATAATTTTATAGTAATAAATAGATAACCTAAATAAAATGGACAAATTCATAGAAACAAACTACCACAATAGACTTAAGAAGAAACAGAAAAGCTTAATAGACCTACAACTAGATAAGAATTTGAATTAATAATAATAAAACACTTCCAATAAAGAAAAGCACATCATTACATTTTTACTAGTAGATTCTATAAAACATTTAAGATTAAATAAAACTACTTTAAAATTAAGATAGAAGGGAAAATATACAGATTCATTCTATAAGATCAGAATTATCCTGATACCTAAATCAAACAAAGATATCCCATGAGAAACAAACTACAGATCAATATCCATTATACACATAGATACAAAAATTTTCAATGAAATAATATCAAACCAAAGCTATTAACATATAAAAAGCTTGCACACCATTAAGAAGTGTGATTTACCTCCGAAATGCAAAATCAGTTCACCATATGCAAATCAGTTAATGTAAACTACCATGCTAATAAAGAACAAAACCCACATGATAATCTCCGTAGATGTAGAAAAAAGATTTGGCAAAATCCAATACCCTTTCATAAAGAGAATCAAAATAATTTTGATAAAGAACAGTCAAAACAATTTTTGGTAAAGAACAGACTTTTGAACACACACTTCCATATTTTAAATCTAATTTGTAGATAAATATAAAACTAAGGCAATCAATTCACTTTGGTACTTGCAAAAGGATTGTCATTTATTCAGATCAACTCAAAAGAACATAGAGTCCAGGAATAAACCTTGACATTTATAGTCAATTATTTGTAGAAAGAATAGTTTTTTCAACAACAATAACAACAAAATGAAGCTAGATCTTTACATCATATACAAAACTTGGTTTAAAGTGGGTCACATAGAAAAGTATAAGCGTTATATTACAAACAGAAGAAAACACAAGAGTAAATCTTTGTGATCTCAGACTAGGCAATTGTTTCTTTGACATGACACCAAAAGCACGAATAACAAAACAAAATGGAACAAAGATAGATAAATTACATTTCACCAATATGGAAAATTTCTGTGATTCAACAGACACTAGGAAGAATGTGAAAAGATAACTCAAAGATTCAGAGAAAATATTTACTAATCCTATATCCGGTAATTTCCTAATATCCAGAATATATAAATGACACTTTAAACTCAATACATAACCCAAAATATTCCAAATTTGGCAACATATTCTAAAAGACATTTCTTCAAGGAAGATGTACAAATGATCAATAACCATATAGAAAGAAATGGCTAAACACCAGTAGTCATTAGGAAAATCCCAACCAAAACCACAATAAAATACTTCTTCTCCAGAATGGCTATAACCAAAAAGAAAAAGAGATTAAAGCAAAATTAGTGTCAATGTAGATATAGACAAATAGGAACATTCCTTCACTGGTCATGGAAATGCAGAATGGTGTGGTCACTTCAGAAAATGGTTTGGCAGTTACTCAAGGAGGTAAATTTAAGAGTTATCATATAGCCTGGCAACTCCACTCCTGGTTACATATCAAAAAGAATTAAAAGTATCATCACGGAAAAATATACATACAAAATTCTTAATAGCATTATTCGTAGTAGTCCAAAGTAGAAACAACTGAAGTATTTATGCATTGATGAATAACTAAACAAAATGTGATATATCCACACAATTTCATATGTTCGTCAATAAAAAGAAATAAAGTTTTGATATATGCTACAATATGGATGAACCTCAGAAGAACTATGCTGATAAACAAAACAAATAGAACTCAAACTAAAAATTCACATAATGTAGGCTCTACTTATATGAAATGTCCACAATAGGCAAAAATATAAAGACAGAAAATAGTTAAACCATCAGCAAATGCTACAGAAAAAGGGCAAGATTGGTGGCTACGAATGAGTAAAGGATGTGTTAGTTACTTTTCTCTCGTTGCTGAGACAAAATACCCGACACCCAAAGTTAAAGGAGGAAAGGTTTATTTAGCTCACAGTGTGTAGAGGTTTCAGTCCCTAATCAGCTGGCTCCAACACAGGTTGGCATGGCAGGGGTGCAACAGTTCAAAGTGGCAGAAGACAGCAAACCAACAAGAGCAAAAAGGGGGAAGAGCAAGCCTCTTTCCCTCTCTTATAGTGTAAGCAGTCTATCCCCCAACCCCAGGGCAGGTGTAGCACTCACACCATCTCCATGCCCTCCTCTTGCACAGGCTGAGGATATTTACAATGTAAGGACCCTGGGCCCCTGCAGAGTCACTTAGTTAAACTTCTAAACTTCTCAAGTTGACACAATGAACAACATACTAGAGCAGCTTGTCCTTTACACACTAGGATGTAAAACTACTGAGTTACTTAGTTAAGCTTCTAGACTTCTCAAGTTGGCACAATGTATCCACCACTACAAAGGGTTTCTTGTTGGGGGTGGTGATGAAAATGATTTGTAAGTACTTGGTGGTGACAGCTGCATAATAATGTTAATGCCTAAAAACCACTGAATTATTCACTTTGAAGAGTGCATTTCATGGAGTGTGAGTTGTATTTCAAATTTTTTAAAAAGTTGCATATTACTTATACAATTGTCTTAGTCACTAGTTAACCCCAAATATCTTTTAGATAACCTATATCTCTCAACCTGGTTAAGGCACAATAGTTACTCCTCTCATCCTTCATCCTTAACTCAATCCCACTCTCTGTGCAGTTTAAGACCACTAGACAAAGTTCTTCGTTGCTTATTGCTGGAGGCTTTGGACAAGAAGCAGAGGAGTCAAGCTATAGATCACTTAGGACATACCAGGTTACACTGTAATATGGGACAACCTTAAAATCTCAGAGGCTTTTAAAACAAGGTTTATTTCTCATGTATGCTCCCTGTATATTAAGGGTTTTTAGGAGTCTCTGGCCATTGCAGTCATTCAGAGATATAGGCTGATAAGCACATCATCTCAACCCATGCTCTCGTGATTAATCTCAGGAGCTGTTAAAAAAAAAAAAATGTAGTCAAGCTGCACTGATTGTTAAACAGTTTCCCAAATAATGACAAAGGATATTTCTGCCCAAGTTCCATGGTTGAATCAAGTCATGTGAGCAATTCAATTTCAAGGAGCAGATATTAATGATAAGGATAACATGGATAGTTACTAGCCAGAAGTTTATATATATGATATTTCTCTTCAGTCCTGCTTTGCCCAATAGCCTGGCAGTGATGGCAAACCTTTTAGAGCTTTCAATGACACAAACAGCCCACTGTGGCACATATGTCATAGCTTTGCCACCACTGTCCTAGAGGGAAAGTTTTAGCTGTTGTCCTTTTCTTCATAATCAGAAGGTTGTTTTGTAATAATGCAAATGCAAAGGAAAGTTTCCACTTAGTAGGTACTAAGCAAAGGGAAGCACCTACTTCCTTTTAAGCCATTCATTTAAAAATAATTTTTATTCATACTGTAGTTCATATAATTCTCAAGTCCCATACTAGGAACCTTAGTTTGTCAAAAGCACCAAATGAGTTTCAATAATGGGTAATTTTTAAAATTTTCTCTAATCAAGATAATCGTAAGTTGTCTATTTTGATAGTCTTTTTTGGAGTTGAAGGTAAAGGACTGCCATAATGCTTGGAAAATCCTCTTAGTGTGTTATAATCCAAATGTATCAGGACACTGAGTACCAGAAACAAGGAAGGAAAGGAGTAGGGCAGACTCCTATCTAATCCCACTAGGGAAATTAGTCGACAGAGGCGTTGGCCTCTCTGAGGACATACAGAAACTCAGTAAGTTGTGTTCTAAAAGAAAAAGAAACTCAACTTGATTTGGCCAGGGACCCTTCCATTTTTCCATCTATCTATCCACCCTACTAAGTCTTCATCCACTGTTTTATTAGTATGTATGCACTCAGCTAGTAGAGCACATTCAGTAAAGAGTCGAGTTTGATTTCCAGTGGGGGGGGAAAAAAAAGTTGAGGAAATAAAAGTAAATGTTATAAAATTAATCTAGACAGATTTGAAGCTAGGCAAATGATAAATCACTACAAGACCATGTCAATAATTCTTTTTGTACATTAACTAGGTTAACTTTCACAGAAAGTGAGATGGTCATTATATTTTACATATAAGGAACATGATAATTAAAGAAATTAAGTAAATCACCCACGGAGAATCAATCTGTAAGGGACAGAATGTAAATCCAGACTCTGATAACAACTATCTTATTATTTCGTGACAGGCACAAAAGTCTCAACAGAGCACACAACCCCATCCAAGCTAGAATACAACACAGAGTTTAGTCCCAAAAGAGAAAAGAAAGGTGGTGAGACAAAACGAGCTCACCAACCCATGAGTTACCTCACACAGAAGCACACTAGAGATCAGCTACCACCCATGCTCAGCTAAAGGCCCTAGTTCTGACTGCATAACCAGATCTCCTCGGAAGGAGACAGGGTCTTGGGATGATGCCCAAGCTATCCTTGAACCTGCAATCCTTTCACTTCAGCCTCACAATTAGCTGGCACTCACAGGAGTGCACCAGCATGCCCCGCTGATAGAAGTGATCTTAATGACATAGGGGCATCATTGATTCCAGCAGAGAGAGGTTCATAAGGTGACTCCCTAGAAACAAAGCCTGACATAAAATTTATGCTGGATATATATAGCATGTCCTTACATTCTTACCAAAAATTGAGATTTTTTTTTCCCTGAAATGTTTTTTAGTACTAAAAAGGACATCTACTTTTCTTCCTCCAATATATAGGCAATGTCTATTCAACCTGACATAAAAAGAGTTTATACAAACATACTTTAATTCATTTACTGGGAACAATAAACATTACTTTGATTTCATAACTCGTAATGACAGCAGATATCAGTGATACAGAAAAACTATTGGGTTAAGATCAGAAATATCAACATAGGCACAATCTCCGAATTTCCTCATCTTCTATGTACATTAGTTAGTTAATGGACTTGAGCCAGGATATCTACACAGACAAAGCAAAGTGGATAATTGGGCAATTATCTGATGAATTTAAACACTAAAGAAAGTGACTTTGGATAATTAAAATTTGTTCTAAACTGTTGGAGCATCTTTCTTTGGGGAAAAGTTATGGAGATGGTAGTAGAAGTAGATGTGTGGATTTTCCTTTACCCACTGCATATTAATTAGCAGGCAAGGCTAGGAAAACGACACAGCCTTTGTGCTGTTGATTATAAGCACATGTTTAAGAATGTCTTTCTGCTGCCCTTAAGACAAGAATAGAAATAAGACATAGAAAAATCTTAGTGTCAACCCTATTCTGCAATTTTAATGTCATGATTTAAGAAAACCAGACTTTCCCCTTCCCTAATATGATCAGGGGTCCAAGCTTTGTCATTACCATGCTACACTGTAGAATAGTGACAAAGTCTACCACATCAGCATTCTTGCTTGGGGATGCATCAGCCCTTCTAACGGCAGGATGGGCTGGGATGACGAAAGGAGTTGTTACATATAAGCCTTGCCATATGCACTGGTTTCCATGGAGCTTGAAAGACAGCTAAATGCTTTGCAAGGCATCAGACTTGGCCAGGTTTGCCATTTATCTACCAATATCATAGTGTATGTCTGATAGATGAGAAAACTGAGACATAGAGTGAGTAGCCAGCTCCAAGATATATCAATGATCTGGTAGATCCAAAGTCAAATCCCATGACTGTTCACTCCAAAACTGTTGTATTCTAATAACCTCGATATACCCCTAAAGCTTATTCCCATGAAGTGAAAATAAATTTATATTCTCTCTTGGGGATTTTTTTTTGTATGTGTGTGTGTGGATGCTGGGGGTCGACTTCAGGACCTCGCGTGCCAGAAGGCGCCCCTACTGTTGAGCGATATCAGTGGCCTTTTTTTCGTATGTGGGTTCCGGGAGTCAAACTCGGGCTCTCGCGTTGTTGGGCAGGCGCGCACGCCGCTGAGCCATCTCACCAACCCAGTTTTGGAGATGTTTTCAAAGTCATATGGGATAAAACAGTAAGCATACTATAGTATAGTAGGCTTTCCCTTCATCACATCATGGGATATTCCCAGTCATGAATGATCAGTCCATTGGATCATAATGGCTCAATCTACCAGTGTAGTAGAGACTCATCCTCCAAACTCAAAATAAGAATTAAGCGTTAAAACCAGAAAAAGATATTTTCAAATATGTTTCATTTCTTGTAGAAGATATTAATTACCTGCATTAATCAGATTTATAAAAAGTGCACATGCTAGTTCAAGAATTTCAAACAGATCAAAATATAAATTTAACCATATTTTCCTAAGTAGGAAGAGATTAAACAAAGGAAACTCTGTATAATTAAACCTTAAATTCAAGGGAGGGCCGGTGAGATGGCTCAGCGGCGTAAGCACCTGCCTGGCAAACGCAAGGGCCTGAGTTCGACTGCTGGATCCCACATACAAAAAAAGGGCCGGTGATATCGTTCAGCGGCTCGGGTGCCTGCAGGCGCGCAAGGTCCTGAGGTCGACCCCCGGTACCCATAAAAAAAAAAAAAAAAAATTCAAGGGAAATTTATGCTTCCCATTCAAAAGGCAGTTTTCAAACAACTTTACTGGATATTGTTTCCACCCACAAAGTCAGTATTTTTCAAAGTTTGCATATCTTTACAAAACGATTAGCCACACCTATGTTAAAAATATGAAATTCAGTGTTTTGTTTCTGTATATATTTAATAAAGAATTTCTGTGTTTTCAACAACTAATAAGTAAAGAATTATATAACAAAAGTAGGTAGGAAGTGGTTAGGAATACATATTAATTCTGAGAAAAATTTACTGACTTTTATGACCTCCCAATAAACACCACTCAGAATGGTATATCTGTATGTCTAGCACCAAGTATAACAATCATCAAAGCACAAAACACTTGCTTTAAATTGAGGAATGAAGAATTTTGATTGCTTACACGAACACAGAACTCTTCATGTGAACCAAAATGTTATATTAATTTTATATTAAAAGCTGTTTTCCCAGCAGCTCAGAATTTCTCTCCTTTTGTGAAATTTGGACAATGAATTCTAAAAAATTCAAAATATCCCTATTTAAAAACCAAAGCAAGAAATGAATCACACATAAATTTCTAAAATGAGAGGGAATTATATGTCATATGTAATATCAAGTGCAATACCAGGACACTAGACTGGGCAAGAATTACTATAAAAAATTGCCTGGTTTTAATAGCAATTAAGGATTTAATGGGGGAAAGTAATCAGGAATATGGGTGATCTAGCCAGTAAAAAAGCACTAAGTGAAAAATACAGTACTCAGAATATATCCTGTGAATATTCATGAGTTTATCTTATTGTGACTTATCTACATGGTGACATTTTCCAGTAGGAAAACATTTGAATAAAAGAAAATAGCTCCTGAACTTTTGAATATTATAAAATTCTACATTACAAATGCAACAAAGTTAATTGCTATGAGTAAATGATGGGGACAGTTAGATAAAATGTTGGACAATAGAATTCTGCAAATTAGAATGATGACTTACTGCTTCTAGAAAATTCATGCTTTTTTTTTTTTATCTTCATCACAATAAATAGAAAACACCTGAAAATGACAGCTTAAAAAAATAAAAATATCTTTCTGGCCTACCTGTCAATGTTGTTGCATATGTTTGCTCACTTAAGATAATTGCTTTCATTAAAAATGGAACAAAAAGTATTATAAAGAAGTTTCAGATAGGAAAAAGAGTTTATGTCCAAATTAAGAAAAATAGGATTTTTTGCTCTTGTGAAACTACCTGGAGGGAAACAAATAACAGGAACAGCAACCGGAACAGCAACAAAATTCCTAAGGAAATAAAGGATCGACTTCATAAAGTGACACAATTGCAGAGCCCCCAGTGGATATGGAAATCAGAAGAACTAAAATGCTTGTGTGCAAGAGAAATGTTGGCTGCACTTAACTCATGCAAAAGACCCTGCTGAGAAAATGCATCAAGTTTGACCTGAATTAGCCAGACAGGCTTTCTAAGGCTGTGTCCGCGCGTCACCAAATGGCACGAGAAAATTACATAAATACATGTGTAGTTTGTTGCCACAGAACTTCCCTGTGAACATACTGTCAACACCAATTTCTTTTTACATCTTGGCTCAAAACATGACAGTCAGCCATACTGAATGGTTTTCCTTCAGAAGGTGCCTCACCATCATTTCAGGGTCTGCAGGAATGTGGTCACCTGAATTGGGTAGCATTCCCAAACTCACCATCTCCTTCTGAGGCTTCACTCTACGGAAGTGATAATGACCACTTCCAGGTAACTTTCATTTCTGTTTTTTTTTTTTTTCTTTTTGTGGGTACCAGGAACCGAACTCAGGACCTCGTGCTTGCCAGACAGGCGCTTATGCCGCTGAGCTATATCACCATTTCTGTTTTTAGAATCACAATCATCAATACATTCAGCATCCATGATTTCAACAAAGGAACATCCTTCCAGCATCTTAATGAAAAATTTTAATCATATCCCAAGAAAGTCTGTCCCCTTCACCCACTAAAATAAAACCCAATTTTCCCTCTTCTAAGATAATTGAATTTTGGGTTCACTCCAAGTTTTGTGCAGTTCCCTGAAAGAAAAAGAAAAGAAAAGAAAACACACATTCCCTTTTTACTCTCTTTATATATAAGTTTGAGAGCTGCAGTTCCCTGAAGTTAATGTGAAGATGAATTTAACTTAGAGGTACTGAAACTTAACAAGAACTCCAAACATTCTTCATTTCCATCAAAAGTAAAATTCTTAGTCGGTTTGCTTCCTGGGGAAAAAAAGTTTATGATCACTAGAGAGATGGATACTTATAATTAATACACCCTGTGAATGTCAGCCTCAGCATAACTTTTCCCTCTGCGCTTGTCATGGTGTCGCATTCATCCTTGAGGGATCCATCAATTCACACAGAAGCATCAGGAGGCCAGAAAGAAAGTTTGCCTTCATTTCTACCTTCTTTCCAAGGTTAACTACCTTCAGATCACATTCAGACTAAAATAAGGAACTCAGGATTTTTTTCCTGGAGTTTTAGTTCTTAAGTATAAGAATGAAAAGAAAGGGCTGGTGAGACGGCTCAGCGGCTTAAGAGCCTGCCTTGCAAGCGCGAAGGCCCGAGTTCGACTCCCGGATCCCACATACAAAAAGGGGCCGGTGATATCGCTCAGCGGCACGGGTGCCTGTTGGCACGTGAGGTCCTGAGGTCGTCCCCCCGGTACCCACAAAAAAAAAAAAAAAAAAAAAAAAAAAAAAAAAAAAGAATGAAAAGAAAGAAAAATTAAGCTAAAATGAGTGTGGTGCATACTCTTAGAGGCCAAAGTAATATTCAAGTCATTGCAGTGTTGGTGACCTTGAGCTATATCAACTGACTGCCTTTGATTTGCAAAGGATCTGAAATAACGTACATCAAAGATACTGAAATACCTGCAAATATAAGAATACATCTATACATTTTTATTCATAAGAAGATCTCTTCGAGGCCAGCGAGATAGCTCAGCGGCATAAGCGCCTGCCTGGCAAGTGTGAGGTCCTGAGTTCGACTCCTGGAACCCACATAAAGGAAAAAAATGGCCAGTGATATCACTCAGCAGCACCAGTGCCTGCTGGCGTGCGAGATCCTGAGTTCGACCCCCAGTACCCACAAAAAAAAAAAAAAAAAGAAGATCGCTTCATCATAAAAGGATAAAGGTGTTTATCACAATGAAATAAGTACAGTGCCTATGTCACTGTACTGAAGAACTTAGTCTAAAGGATAAAGATCTGTACTGGTGATCAGAAGATTTAAAAGCAAAATAGAAGCTAAGAAAAAGTTCCTCTTCTCCTTGGTATCTGATACCTTTTTGTTTTCCCAACCATTATTTCAGATAGTTCCTTACTTGTACATAGCATTAAAATCCTTTACACTAATTTTTAAAATATTTTTGTAAGCTTCAGTTTAGGCTGAAATGTAACTTTCTTGAATCGCTTTTATTTAAATATAATCTCATGGTTCTCTTTAGTACTTGCTCTGGATCATGTGTTCCCTCTTTCTTCTATCCCCTTAATCTCAGCCTTCTTCTGATTTTGAAACTAGTATGGTCATATTTTCTCTAAATGACTAACCATGCTCAGATTATATATTCAGACATTTATTTTTTATCTCCTTTTTAGCCACATGATTCCTTCAATAGCAATCTAATTATGTTTGTAGTTCATAGCAATACGGGACACTTCTACTTTCTTCTATATTTTCTCTTTTCTCCATCCTTTTCTCTGACTGCTTCCTCCTGTTCTCCATACTCTGCCACCAGCTACAATGGACACAGGTGTTCTTCCTGAATCAACCCTTGTCCTCGACTCTCCCCCTTGGCACTTTTGTCCAATGCCAGTTTTGATTGAATATTCAATTTGCCACTCAAAACCCATCTGTACAAAACCTAAGTAACCAGCTCTGCCTGAATTAGTTCTCCTTCTATAGGGTCAGGTTTTTTTGTTGTTGTTACTAGCACCAAATGTTCCTCGAAAGTAGTCTACAAATACAGTCGAACAGATAGAACTGGCTACACTCTAACATACTTGCAGAGCAGAGAATCCTGCATTTCTGTTTTGAGTTTCTCATCTCCAACCGAATGTTAAAACAAAAAATCCAGGGGTATTCACAGCCCAAAAGTAGACCATTCCAACTTGCAGTCTTTCTTTCTTTCTTTTTCTTTCTTTCTTTCTTTCTTTCTTTTTCTTTTTCTTTCTTTCTTTTTCTTTCTTTCTTTCTTTCTTTTTCTTTTTCTTTCTTTCTTTTTCTTTCTTTCTTTCTTTCTTTCTTTCTTTCTTTCTTTCTTTCTTTCTTTCTTTCTCTCTTTCTTTGTTGTTTTCTGTTTGGTTGGTTTGTTGGCTTTGGTTGTTCAAGGAACCTAAACCTGGATCTGTTCAACAAGTGCCATCAATCCATTCAGTGACAGAAAAAAGACCTGGCATTGTGGAATGTCTACAAGGAAAGGAGCCTGCTCCCAGAATTTTCTTTCAACCCTTTACAACCCCAGAGATTCAAGTGAATGTCAGTTAATCATGAAAAATGTTCATGTGGTTTCCACATGGTTCCGTGTGGCTCTGATGCCCTCTTACCTTCTTTTTGTCCTGGCCCATTGGGATCTTCAAGTTTAGTACTGTGTTTCAATCCTCTTTATTATGAATTTCAGGATGGTGTAGTCACTCTGTCCCAAGGTTCTCATCATTTTCTTTACAAAGATAATCCAGAGTACCAGTTTAAGTATTTGATAAAAAAGTAAATCATTAGCATACTACTTTGAACATAAAGCTTCTACTTTTAGTAGAGTTCTACCACATATATGTGCAGGCCATCCCTATTATATAAATTCCGTGAAACACACGTGAAAAGCATTGTCTCCTTCTATCTACATAACTTTTGCAACATATTCATGCTAGACCCCTAATTCCTCTTTTAAGTTTTATTTTTGTTTCTGTTTTTGCACTGCAGGGGGTTGTCTAACACTGAGCTACATCTTCAGTCTTTTTTATTTTATAATCTGAAATAATGTCTCAATAAGTTGCCCAGACTGGACTTGAAGTTGTGATCCTCCTGCCTCAGCCTTCTAAGTAGCTAGGATTAGCTATACCACAAATTCTGTATCTAATTCCTTTTTATTTTTTTAGTTCAAATATGTCACACCATACCCTCCACTTCACTTTCTTTGATTTTTCCAGTTATATACATTTTGAAGCAATAAAACTTGTTTTGTTCTATAACAATCCAAATACCTTGAGAACAAATGATGGCCTTTTATTCATATATCTTGCCTTGCAAAGTCTTAACAGAGACCTTAGCAACCATATGTTGGGTGCATGTGTTTAAATATCATCTTCACTCTCTTCCATCCAAAGTCATTTTTTTTTTTTACTTTGAATTCCTCACATTGTCTCAAGCTTCCTCTGGTTTTCATCGGTCTCTGGTTTCCTTCATCAGTGACAATTTAGTTTAATCATACTTTCGTCTCTCATTGTATTAAACCACAATGCAGAAAGGTAATCTCCAACCCCTTTTAATATTTCTTGAAAGAGGGCACAAGCTTATTTTTAGCAGACAAAACTGGTATCAAATTTAGGGTAAAGCAGATATCCCAAATAGATGCTTGGCACATTCCTGCAACTGTTCTCAAAGCTCCCAATATTTATTGGAGTGTCAGATGAGTTATAGGTTCTCATTAGGTCCCTTGCAAACACCACATATAAATTCAATGAAAATCCTCCTATTTGGGGGTTTAGGGATATAAACACTGAGGAATTGAGGGAGGAAGTTGTTCAATAGATGTAATTTCTGGCTCCCTCTCCTCCTTTTAAGCCGAGATAACATAGTTTACCAGGCTCTCAGGGCACAGCATTTAGTCAGAGTATTTATTTCAAGTTGTCAGAGGCAAGAGGCTAAAGAAGAGATTAAATTTATAGCACAAAGACACGTTTTTACATAATCTAACTAGAAATACCTTCAAAGCAGATACGTGCTGCTGAAAACAACAAGCACGCAAAAAATATTTAAATGGAGTATGCTACGTTCTTCTACTTCTAGCCCCTACATTTTCTCAAAGTGAATAGAACCATGGGCCCAGTTTTAGTTAGGCATCTGCTGTACATTATGAGGAACCGGGGGAAGTTCTGGAAGCCAGAGTTCAAGGCTTCAAAGGTATGAAGGAATCAGCGGACTTTAAAGTAGTAAATGCATACCTTGAATCCAGAAGATCATGCAAGCAAAACAATGGCATCCATCTCCATAAGGAAGAAATGAGTTTAATTCTCAGGTAAGGGCGATTTCCCAAGTGGCATCCAATGCTGTTGTATGTGCTCTCTGCCTAGTTACAGTTGCCTCAGGACCTGGAAAAATCACACCCTTTCATAAAGCTGATGACATTATTGTCCAGCCACATTCTGATTGCAGGAAAATGATGACAGGAGTTTTGTACCCCCAGAAATTTTGTACATAACTACTCCTTGTCATCAAGGTAACTTACGTCACTCCTGGTGAAGTAAAATAGCACACATGTAAAACACAAAGTTGCTAAAGTTCAGGGAATAAAGTGACAGGTAATATAAACACAATATCAACAATAATGATACTATTTCCTGATATAATATTATTTACTAAACACTTTCTGCATGGCACACTTTGAATGAAATACTTTTTATCATTTAATTGTCACATCATATACTTTACTAATGAATCAGGACAACAGTTTAAAAGAGGTTACATGAAGTTATGCAGGTAGAAACTAGTATTACAGACACTATAACTCGGAATGGCCAGACCCTCAAGCTAAACCTTCTTAGACGTCCTCAGCAAAATACTGAATGATAAACAAGTAGGGGGAAATGATTAAGCCTTGTGGAGAACAGGGCAAGATCTGGACCACCTGAACATGGACCTGAGAATGTGCACTGAGTAAGTAGGATGAGGCAAGACTCTAGAAGATTTCAGCATAGCCCCATAAATGCAGAACTTCATGGGTTTCTGGTTTCCTCATCGAATCAGCCTAAAGAATTGATATAACCGTTTTCTTCACAAATCTGGCTGTTATTCATGACCAGACAAACTTGAAATAGACTAGAGCCTCAATGCATAGGGAATAAGACTTTTGATGGGGGCCGGTGAGATGGCTCAGCGGCGTAAGCACCTGCCTGGCAAGCGCGAGGTCCCGAGTTCGACTCCCGGAACCCATATACGAAAAAAGGGCTGGTGATATCGCTCAGCGGCACGGGCGCCTGCTGGCGCACGAGGTCCTGAGGTCGACCCCCAGTACCCACAAAAAAAAGACTTTTGATGGGCTATTTCACTAGTCTAACCCTCAGTATCTTCATCTGCCAAGAGGGAATAATAACAGCAAGTGAGAGCCATGATGAAGATTAAGAGAGATAATTTGCACACTGCAATTAACCGCAATGTCTGACATACACCAATCACTTAATAAAGTGATTGTTCTTATGATTACTAAACTCTGTAAGCCACTCTTTTAAGAATCAAAAACAAGCAAATAAATAATGTACGGGTATCAACCCTTAAATTATTAAAATGTGGAAGAATTTTGATGTGGTTGCTTCTTCACAGATATAACATAGAAGAGTTAGCTCATCTTTTCCTTGAATCTTTCCAGTAATTTCAATGCAGAAGGATTACTCCTTTCTTTGATCTTCATAGCACTCGGTTATATAGAACATGCTGATAAATCTGCAAACTAAATTATATTCTGTAATCACTCAGCATGCAGGGGTAACTGATGAAAGCACAAAGAATGGCGTATGAAACAAGAGGAAGATTTGATGTTGGAGATGGCGGTACACAGGGAGCCCTTCGGAGAATGGGATAGCGTGAGCATTCTGCATACCAAGCTGGTAATATTTCCATAGGCGAAGTACCCAAGGGAGAAAGGATAGAGTTACACCAATTTAATTGTCTCGATTAAGTTAGGATATCTTTTATGTCTATAGTCCTTCTCAAATAAAGCAATTTCAAAAGCTGGTTTGAGGTGACTCCTCCTCCATTTCCATGCGTCCCTCCCTCCCTCAGGTGAACTCACCCTCATGCTTCCCAGACACTCAACACCTTCATAATCCTAGTACAGATCCTTATCTGTTTACCTGAGTTTGCCTTGCTCAGCAAGGTACTTGCTCAAAATCGCTTTTGCTTTATTCCTAACTTCCTTTTTCCCTTGCCCCACATGACTTTTTCAGCTTTATTGAAGCATAATTGACAAATGAAATCTGCATATATTCAAGGTGTACAGTGCGATAACTTGATATATATTTTGTAGTTGTCATCATGATCAAATTAATCATGTCTGTGACCATACAGTTACCATTGTGTGCTTGTGTGTGTGTGTGTGTGTGTGTAGTGAGTATACTTACAGGAAGATGTCAGTTAAAAGGTATAAAATCATCCATAATTCTCTATGTTGCTGGTGCTTTTTGTACATCAGAAGGAAAGCAGGATAATTAAATAAAAATTAAGTAAATTTATCTGAGGCGTGAATGAAGGTTATTTTCTTGCTTTTACCATGATTATTACTTTTAAAAGGTGTATTTAAAATATATACAGTATTTTGAATTATGGGATATATTTAGAATCCAAATTATACCCTAAATCAGTGGAAACCAAGTTCTTTTATCAAATGGCTAGGAATTTCAGGCAATATGAGAGACAGTGCATGGTTTTCTGGCGATGTGGACAAGTATCCATTCTTGTGTCATGTTTGACACACTCTTTTTGTTTATTGGAAAAGTCCCTGTGTGGAATACTCTTGATGTCATACATGTGTTTAATACTAAGAGGAATTCTAATCTAACAGCATTTGCCAATGATTTTGAATTGTACCTTCTGGGAAGATACTGATGATTCCAAGAAAATTTCAGCACCGAAGCAGAAGATAACCAGGTGGACAGAAACGTTAAGACTTTTCATCTCAGCTAGGGACTTACAGGCCCCCTGATGATAAGGACTCAAGCTATGGCATTGAGGACTGCTTGATAAAGATGTTTCCCCAGTACGTGGCAGCAGTTAAAAAGCAAATAGGCTTCCAGGATATAACAAAAAGGGTTGGAAGATACAGTGGCACAATGAACAATGAAGGCTTTTTCTTCAGAGAGACTGGACGCCTGCCATCTTACCACCTGAAAGCTACAAGGCAGGTTGAAAGAATCCCAAGCAATGCATCTGAGACAGCTTGAAGTGAGCATGATCTATTCTGAATGTCTAGGAAGGGGAATTGCTGGCAGTCAGATGGAGGGATTCACAATTATGAAAGCCATGGCGAAAGCTGATCATATTCTCCTTTCTACCAGACTTCATGCTTCAAAACAATCAGAACTTCATTTTATTAAAATGCTCATCGCTGTCAGTTAAGAAGATGGGAGTCTGTTTGACAGCACTGCCTAGAAGGCGTTGTTAGGGATTCTGGCAGGGCTTGCAGGCCACCTGACCTAGACAGGGCTTTTGCTTGCGCATCCTCCTAGCACAGCCCTGGAAGCTAAAATGCACTGCAAAGACAAGTCAGGCTGATTTCAAGATTAAATTCCTCTGTCCACTGCTGTGTGCTTCACCAAATGCGGTAAGCTGAGCATGAACTTGAGCAAAGGGCTGTTGAGCAAATAAAGGCAGATAAAGAATGTTAAAAGGACTAAAAAAAATTATAAATTGCACACTGTCAGACCATCTACAGCCTTAGCCAAGCCCAAATGGTTTCATTTTCCTTTCCTAGGCTGGCCAGTCTGCTTGAGTCTCTCCCACTGGTGTTTTTTGGGAAACGGTCCAGACCATTATGAACAGATCCAACAATTAAAGCTTGCAGAAAAGTTTAGGACTACTTAAATTACACCTCATTTATCTTTACCAGAAGAGCTGGTAGTTCTGTCAAAAGTATCTTTTGGTCCCAAGTGAACTAACTTGCAGTAGCTGTGTGGTTTGGGAAAGATTCAGAGGTACAGCTCATAATAAATGTTCAAGATTCAGTACTTCCCTTTAGTTGAATCTTCTGTCTCTTTCCATTTTGACTGTAACCTTTTTCCCTTCATAACACGCTCTATTCCTTCTTTGGTGTCTTTTCTGCCACACGTTAAGTCTTGTTCCTTTGACAACCTTGACCTTCACCTAAACATGGAGAGTTCTTTCCCTATGCAACCAAAGCATTTGCTAAATGTTTAGTTATGTAAATAAAGTACAGCTAGTTCAACTTTTCCTCCTCTCAATGTTCCTATAAATGATGTCTTTCCCTCTTCTACTGGTATTTAACTAAAACAATGGTTTTGGGAAAGTGCTGGAGTCTTCAAGAATCCACGAGCCAGAGTACATGGTGTTGTGGCAAAAGCCTTGTATCTCGAGCCAGATGACATAGATTGCACAAAGCTCCACCTTTGATTACTTTGTGATTTTTGGAGAGTTCACTTGGTTTACCCTTGGTTTCCTCATTTGTGAAAGGAGGATAGTGTCTTTCCCAGCAATGTTCTGATAATTATCATGATATACATGATATACATGACATGATACACATGAGGGCTACTTCACATAATGCCCTATGTTGAATAGTTAATCCTTTTCTGCTTTTCTTCCTCTGTTTCACTCCTTACCTAACCTCTGTCTACTTCCTTCATTTCTTTCCTTTCTTTCTTCTCTCTGTCTCAGTTTATCTGCTACCATTTCCCAGCTGTCCACTTCATTCTTGCCAGGAAGGTCTATTAACAGACTGCCTATGCACAATGCCCTGTCCTGTAGACATTTTGCTTTCACGCCCCTTGATCATGTCTGCAACTGCCTCTCCACGCCGCTGAACAGTATCTGCCTTCGAGATTTTGCTCTAGTCTCACTTCACCACAGAGCCTTCTATGATGCTCTTCTTTCCTTTCAATTTTTACTGTACATACTGTATCTTTAATATTTTCTTTGGACTTTTAGTTTTCTAGCAAGTTTATACATCTTTTGCATTTCCCTAAAATGCATATCATATTGTAGACATAGTGCAGGCCTTAACATATGTTAAATGATCAGTGACTAAATATGAGTCCAATCCTTTGCACTTTGGTTCTAATTCTGTGTATCAGTAGCTCTCTTTATTTTTCCAGATGGGGGGATTTTCTTGTTCTCCTATAAAGCCTTCATTTTATAGGTCTGCCATTGTCATGTCAATAGTTCATAATTATATACTTCCCTGAAATGATTTTAGAAGAGTATATTTCAAAAATTCTTGTCAATAAAATGTTTGCCATTGTCTGCTGCTCTTTTGGCATAGTATAATACTCAGTGGTGTGCTGACAAATTTTTAACAATAATCATTCTGGTGAGGGGGACCTGGTCAAAACCTTATTTATAGTGTTTGTCAATGTCCATGCTGTACAGCTCCACTGTAGCTGATTTCAAGCTTCAGAACGGATATAGTAGAGTTCAAAGTTGGGAAGAAATGTGCATACTGAATGTCTTCCATCAGTACATACCAACCCCAGCTCATTGCTCAATTCCACCCTATCTTTAATATGGGCTGTTTTCTCAGTTTTAGGACACTGTATGATCTTGTATCTCCAGGCAGCCTTAAAATAGATTCATTCTGTAAATATCATTGTAATTGACAGAGAAACCAAGAGCCATCCAGGGATGGATGTGAACTTTCCACTTTACGAAATTTTTCTCCAGAACTTTTTCCTAGGTTTCTCTGTGACTAATACGTTCCTCCGTCAGCATGAAGAGCAGAAATCATCACTCATCTCCAGAAAGAGCAAATCTCCACAACACTGACATTGTTCTGTTAGCTCCCTAATAGATGGCGCCATTTTTAGGAGGAAGTATTAAAGCAGAATTCACTGATTGTTTCTTTCATTGTGAACTAGTTTTTGGCATAAAGTATTATCCACACACACTTACACAAGCAAACACTGCATCTTTCATCCCATGCATCATTCTTAATTACTTAAAATTTTCCACTTTGGCTGATTTCAAGCTTTCCACAGGACGTGAACCAGCTAACATTCCTGAAAATTTACTAGTTGCCTTTCATGTTCTCTAAGACAAAAACCAGGCTGAAACTGACTCGTTAAAACTGCACATTACTAACCTTAACTGCATCTATGTTGATAACTCATGATGCTAACCTTGAGTAGGGAAAGTTTTGCTTCATTTGTCACAGTCTGCTCAAGCCCAGATTTCTGAGGCATGATCAACTCAGAAAATCTACTTAGATTATGTTCAAGGGTCCAAAAATTCCAATCTGAATCTCCCATAATTAGCTATGAAACTTTACTTTCACCCCTAATATTCGTTGGTCAAAATTTCTCCCTGTGAGCAAAAAGGACTACGGCATAGCTGAGGTGCTCTCCCAGCTCCAATGTTCATCTTCCCAGTAGTCTAAAGATAGAGAAGTGGACTTTGGTATAGCAGGCAAGTAACTATCTTTGCCATTTTCAAAGTGGCAAAGTATCCTCAAAAATACTGAAACTCTCCAAAAGAGTTAATCAAGGATGTTATAAGGTATAAGCTATCAGTATGAATTCATTCATCAGTTCCTTATGCAGAAAACCTCTCTAAGTAGCATTCTGTTCTCTGCTCACATCTGTAATCCTCTTCACACTTCATTCCCCAGAAGAACTGTCATTCTGTTTCTTTCTTTGACGCACCATGACAAAGCAAGATCTGGGGAGTGGGTTTAATCAGGTGCGGAAGCTCAAGCCATCAGCCCCCAGCCCATAGATGAATCACATGGATGTCAAAAGATGGAATCATTACCTGTATCCTAACTTTATTATTCTTATATACCTGAGTCTCCTTTGTTATGCCATTTTATTATTTAATGTAATGTACACTAGCAGTTCTACACAATTCAAGGCTGAAATACTAGCTGCCTCTAGCAATTATTGAGATAATATACTTGTTTTTAACATCATTAACATAAATTTATGTGACCTCTGCTTACCACATAGCACACAGCAACTGTACCCTAATGCAAATCAAGAATTCAGCTCAGGCATCTAACCTCATAGTGTTCACATGTCAAACGTGAGCACGGGCAGCAGGAAACTGGCCTGCACTTTCTAATTACAATTATGATAAGAGTTTGGCACGAGTCTACTTAAAATTATAAAATCTTTCAGTGAAAGATTGGTGTTTCTATCTCATTGCATATTCATATGATTAGGTTTATTTGACTGTTCAGGAGAAAAAATGCTTCTCATTGTTCAATATATTCTTTTTTTTTTTTTTTGTGGGTACCGGGGGGTCGACCTCAGGACCTCGCGCGCCAGCAGGCGCCCGTGCCGCTGAGCGATATCACCGGCCCCTTTTTCGTATGTGAGTTCTGGGAGTCGAACTCGGGTCCTCGCGCTTACAAGGCAGGCACTTAAGCTGCTGAGCCATCTCACCGGCCCCTCAATATATTCTTATTTACGATGCTATGAGGAGTAACCCACATGCAATCACACATTGTCTAGTTCTCAAGCAAATGACACAAGCATGAAAAACAAGATGATGGGAAAAGTATTTCTTCTCTTCTCTAAAACTAACCTTCCCATTCCAGGAAGACCACAAATCTTGGGTTCAAATAAAAATCCTTTCATTGGGCGAGATGTCTATGCAAAATCTAATGCTATTTGGACTAGCAGACAAATGCAATTCTCCATCTCACCAGGGAAACCACATTTTCTCAACCATGCTGGTTGCTTCTTTCCTAGCACTGGCAAAGGCAAAAAGTACTCTAATTAGCAAAAGGCTGGTATTTTCCCCCTATCACTCTTCTCATGCGCCAGTGAGGGGTGAGTGAGGGTAGACATAAGAAATTGCCCCAAGTCATTGATGGAAGAACGAACTGATTGATTGATATTGGGCTGCGGCAATCTTCCTGTTCATCCATTGGTTTGCCACTCATCTGGAAGCCAGGAGCGCTGCAAGTGAGCCAAGCCTGTCAGATGTGCCACTGAGAACACTGCTCTCTGCGGAATATTTTTGAATGCCAGATGCCAATCACTCATGGGACTTTGCTACTCGATAAGAATTTCAGGTGTGGACTTTAATTATAGTCAAGCGGAAAAAAAAGGTGATGGAGAGAGCAGAAGCAGCTTTATTTTTAGCAAACCCAGCTCTTAGCCACCACAAACCCTATGAATCTATTTTAGGGGCTTGTCATTGTTGTTTGGTGGTTTTCATCAATGCTGTTAAAAAGTATCAGGTTGACAGCTTTAAGAAGTTGAAGGTTCTCACTCTAGGGAAAGAGAGACACAATGGCTGTACCACAGAGGAGATGGGCTCTGATGCCCTAGCACTAACCTTACTCCACGACATCTAGGAGATGCATAAAAGCTTGGATTCCAACAAAAATTGTTTGTGTTATGTTTGCCTCAAAACATTTAGAGAGATGGAGAGGGAGAAGGAGAGAGAGAGACTAGCCAAGGAGACTACAACTGCATGAGAAAATAAGTAAAAAGTTAATACGGAAGAGTTCCAATTGTATTAATATTCAGTTTTTGTATTGACTCTTTCATGGACCAGTGATTTCTGGTGAAACAAGTCAGTAAGGTATTGACATTTATTGAGCACAAACTTCATCCTAAGTAATGATTTTCCTTGAGGGTTTCACACGTGTAATTGATCAGCAACTTGTCAGTAGGAGGAAATGTATAGCATATATACTTGTGTTACATCTTCATGTAAACACTGAGTTCAGAGAAATGGTGACCAATGTGATGGTGGTATTTAAGAAGTTGCCTTAAAAGAAGGGTTCAGTATACTTCATCCCCACCTTCCATACAAGCATCCTAACTTAGGAGTTAGACAAGAACATTTTTAGCTCATGGGGAAGACATCCAAAGGGAAAGATTTTGTCTTGTTATTTTGTTTTTTATTACTGTTTTATTATGCTCTGTTATGGGTTCATTTTAAAACATCTGCTTAAGGCTTATGGGTTCAGACACAGGAAAGTGATTAGATCATAAAGATGCTGATGTCATCCGTGGATTTAACCTATTGTGAAGTTCATAGAAGAATGAACTGTGTACTGGTCAGCTTTCTCTTCACTGGGGTAAAACACCTGACACCCACAACTTAAGGGGCCACAGGTTTACTTTCAGCTCACAGTTTCAAAGGTTTCATTCCGTGTTTGGCTTGCTACAAGGCAGAAGCATCATGGCGGAAGCAGGTGGGGGAGAAAAGCTGCAGCTGGGAAGCAGAGCACAGGGGAAGAGTGCCAGGGAGAGATAAACCCTCCAAAGACACCCCCCACACTGCGACATATCTCCTAGCAGCACCTCCAGCTGTGAACACCACTGAATTAAGCTACCGATGTGCAAAGCACCCCCATGATCCCGTCACCACCGTCAGAGTCTCTTAATCTAGCCGAGTTGACAACTAAATTTAACTGACAGAGGCTGTTAACAGAGGCAGTACCTAGCTGGAGGAAGTAGGTCACTGGGTGAGTAGCCTGGAATGGTGAACCTTGTTCTTGGCTCTGTCCCTCCCCCTCTCTCTTCTCTGCTGCTATGAAGTTAGCATCCCTGCTTACCACACCCTTCTGCTGTGACGCTCCACCTTACCTTAGACCCAGAAACAATGTAGCAGGTGACAAGGACTGAAAGCTATGAAACCATGAACCAAAATAAACCTTTGCTCCTTTTTAAATTGTTATTCTTAGGCATTTTATCACAGTGACAGAGAGCTAAAACAAGCACCAAAAGTGTATTAAAAGACTGGAAGACTAATCTAATTTCATTATTTAAAAACAGAAAAGCCATTTGATACAGGACAAGAACCACTCAAGATACATAGAAATGATCTATAAAACTCCCTTCATGGAATTTACTGTAAGTTATTTAGATTAAGCTTTTTTTGGAAAAAGATTTATCATATATACAAGGAATACAATGTGCCAATTAGATATATATTTTGTAATGATTGTCATAATGAAATTAATTAACTTGTTCTGTAAACTGGATCCCCAGAACTTGCTCATCTTGTAATGAGAAATTTTTACCCTTTGATCAACATCTCTCCAATTCTCCCACTTCTAATAAACTTGAAGTCATAGAAACAATGAAAAATATGGTGATTTCCAGAAGGTAATGACTGGCTGCTTGTGAATTGGCAACCAACTGATAACAGTTCTCCTTCAATCCCTGCAATTTCCTCAGCTTTGAAACTCGCATTTTTTTAAGTTAATTTTAAAGGGCAATTAGCCGAAGACACCCTACTTGGAGGAGGTTTTTTGTTTGTTTGTTTATTTATTTATTACACTCAATGTGCTATCCCTATACAAACTCTCATCTAAAACACCATGATCATTATAGGCCATGAATATTTATTAAACAAACAATGCATGGATGGTATAATATAGTTTAGGAATTAAGGAAAATCATATTCTGACAGATGGCAAGCCCTTGAGGAACTTTAAGAGGGAGGAGGAAATGAATTTAGCATAGGCTTCAAATTAGATGTAGAGATACATGCAACTCACCCCATGGTTACTATTTATTTCAGTCCAAAAACTATACATTAGACATTTACTCTATTTAATATCTGTGCTACGTGATTCTGAGATATAAAATTGATACAAAATATAGTACTTGCCAGCTCCTATAATATATAAGATAAAAATTTACTACAGACACAATTGCATATAATCAAATATCAAAATGCGAAGTTTAAGTAATATATGGTATATGAGATCAGACCGAAGATATCATTGCGAGCTGAAGTACTTAGTAAGGATCTCAAAAACTCCATGGAGATAAAAGTTATCTAGTTAAGAGCGTAATAATAAATAAATTGAAAAACTTACTCTAAATAATAAGGTTTTAGGCTTGAACTGTCTACTTTATGATGCTGATCTGATCAGAAAAATGGGATATGGCCAATAGATTTTGGATAGTCGCAGGCCCACTATTACTTAGCCTTAATCTGAAGGCATTCCACCATCTTATAATGATAATGGGCAAAATTAGTCCCTTACTGGTAGGTTGTCTCAGGGCTACCCAGTAATAGATGCAGGTCCCTTTTGTGAATGGGCAACATGGTCTGAGGTGATCGTAAAGGAGAGTCCAAGTTCCACTGGCTCATCTCGTAGACATGCTTAATTCCTGTTCTCATAAGATGACCATATGAAGCAAGTAAAACCACTGCCATCTGCTCACAGCAGCAAGAGATAGCTCGCAGCAGTGAGCCAATGACCTGTCTCAATCAATCTATCACTGGTATTCACCTTGAGGTGGACAAGAAAATCTTCACGAGTTATACAGAATCCAAAGATGATCCAAACTAGACCCTGCCCTCCCGGAGCTTACAACAGACTAGAGAAGCAAGATGTGTGCAGACAGAAAATAACGAATCACAAGCAACATAGTAAATAATGATAATAATAAAATAATAAATACCACGTGAATGTACACATAAGGTCAGGTGAGGAAGGGGACCAGTTGGCAAGACAGAGTTCCCTTTTGCCTTGTCTTTTAAAACTGCCAGCACGTAACATCTCCTTCCTTGCACAGCAGTCAGAAGAGGGCCGAGTGTAGACAAATTCATTTACTGGCTATTGTCTAAGTTTGTTTTCAGGTTCCTTGCCTTCTTAGCCCTATCAGCTGGCTCTCAATATCTATTTCTACCTCCTTGGTTTGCTAACTTGTTCAAATTCTCTTCTCCGGTTTAATGAAATTGTTTCCTTCTTGACTTTCTACTCTTCACCCTTCCTGGGGTTTCATAGCTTCGTTAGCTTCAGATAAGAAATTATCATTTCCTTGCCTAAGGGAGTCTAAATGCCAGGTCAGCTCCTGATAACCCTGACAAACAAAAGTAGTATTAGAATAAAGAAATAGGGCCAGTGAGATAGCTCAGTGGCATAAACGCCTGCCTGGCAAGCACAAGGTCCTGAGTTCGACTTCTGGTACCCACATAAAAGAAAAAAAGGGCCGGTGATATTGCTCAGCGGCACAAGCGCTTGCTGGCAAGCAGAGGTCCTGAGTTCAACTGCCGGTCCCCACAAAAAAAATAGAAAGAAAGAAAGAAACAAACAAACAAAATTAGTATGTACAGGGCACAGGATGACCAAATTCAAGTCAAAGTTAAGCCATTAAAAATTCAGAGTGAGTGGTAGAGATGATAGTATTCAACCAATGTAATGATTTCCAAGAAGTTATAGCTGTTAGGAAAACTTATTTTTAAAGCTCTTGAATGCTGATTACTAAGGATTTGTTTAGTTAGTGCTCAGGACTTGGTCATTCAGCCACTCCCCCTGCTTCGCTTGATCTATGGCCAGTCAAGCCAGGCCTGAGTTAGTGAAGAGAGTGTCTCTGGTATTCAGACAGTTTCATTCTCTGCCTTTGTCATTTTGACTCGGAAGATTTATTGACTCCCACTTAAGACAGAAAGAAGCACGCAGAGTCCGTAGCACAGCAGGCACACTTGTCCTCTTCGCCGTACTGTAGCTTCGAATGAAGACTTTGTGCCCTGGGTTCTAAGTCTTGAGAAGAAAGCAGCATGAAACAGGAATATTTACCTTCATACTTTCCTTCCTTCTATGACCAAATTCTTTAATTCCTAATGATCACGAACTTCTGAGCACTGCTATGGGCGTTCACAGAAGAAGGAGTGGAAGGGCAGGGTAGGGAAAGCCAGTGGGGTGTTTGTATTTGCTTTCAGGAAAGTGGAATCAATGCACCCTCTTGAGCCTCCACATCTTACGCAATGGTAGCAGCTCGGTTATGGGTGAGGACGGAAGGACTTCCTCTATGACTGTCTTGTGAGCACTCAGAATGTAACTGAAGTGTCCAAAGGCCAAGCAGACCCATGTGGTAAACAATGCTGATGTGTACGGGGCGCGGCTATAGTGGGGAGGTTATCAGCAAGGTTAACACACTGACATGGTGCCTTTCCATAACACCAACAGCCCCTGCCTCCTAAAAGCAGTCTCCACAACCAATTACTGGGCTATTTTGCCATAATATGTGGACTCTCAAGGAAAAATAAAGTATGTGATCTATTATTACTTCATATAATTACTATTTCAATGGCTTCTAACATGTCCTTGCCCATTAAGAGGTATACATTAAATAAGATAGTAAAGGTAAAATGCTCAGAGTATGGCCTGGAATGCAGTAAATGCTATTAAGTGTTAACTGTATTATTATTATTATTATTATTATTATTATTATATTAAGTTGGCTGCTTCTAGATAAATCTTTATGAAACACAGCTGAAGATGCTTAACCAACCGTCCCATTGCCTTTCAGAGAAATACAACTTCTTAGATGAAAATTCTCATTCAAACTAACATTTAGTGAAGGTTTCTTTTGTGTAAGGAAGAGACATGGGAAGATTTGAATACAAATGGCTTTGAGTTGCAACAGTCAAGAAAGTTTCTGGCAGAGTTTCACAGAAGAAAGACGCTGTCCACACTTGACGTGTGTTAGCAGCTTGGACCTCAATCTTTATTCTTCTTATTATTATTATTTTACAAAACACAAACCTCCTCTGTCATTTGCACACAGAGACCAAATAGATGAGCAACTGCCTAGAAAATGCAGGGCCCTTGGAGCAGCAGAATCAACAGTGAACCACGGCACCTCACAAACAAAATATACCCAGGGCAGTGTGGAGCATTTGTAGAGTGTGCCATGGAAGAGCCAATCCCCCGAAGCTTTGTTTTGCCTGAAGGCAACTTAGAGCATTTTTACATATTCTGCAATTGATATTTCCCACCTATGGAACAAGGACCTCAATATAAAGAAATTTATACCCAGTGTAATTTTACCATGGGACAAGGACATAGAAAAGAATCAGCAAAATTTCAATATTAAAAAATTCAGACTGAATTTAAATGGATATAAATTTATATATATACATACATATATATATATAATCAGTAGGTTAAGGCTTTTCATTAACTGGAAAAGGTACTAAGAATTGAATATCAGAATCACATTATATCCAATGTATAGATCTTAATTTTTTCCCTACTTAAATAAATAGCACATTAAAAGCGCTCCTATACGGAGCTGGGAAATAGCTCAGCAGAAAAGCATTTACCTCATATATGCAAGGCCCTGGGTTTGATCTCCAGCACTGCAAAGAGAGAGAGAGAGCTCACATTATCACGGTATATATTCTGTTAGTCTTAGACTAACTTATATGTAGTCTTAGGAATTCCCTAAAGAACTTTCTTAAGAGAAAGGAGCTCTCTATGACTGAGCAGCCAAGGTGAGCAGGTAGGAACACTTGTTACAAAAGCTACCTTTACAGTGTGGGAGCACAAACAACAGATTTGAACACAAACTTTTATTTCCTGTCTGTAGCATTCTGTCATTATCCCACCCTACATTCCTCATCAAGTCTATAAAAATAAACTGAGTTCTCCTCCTCTGAGGTTTAGGTCAAAGATCCTCAAGTCTGTGACATGTTCCCACAGTCTTCATCAATCATGGAGACTGTACCTCCCCATTAGTACACAGGTCCTAAATTTACACAACATCTTCCCTGGTCATTCTAACCTGAAGAGCCAACCTCTCCTCTTACCATGGTGACCAGTTAAAAGAAATCACCCTGTTGCTTTTGTTGTTTCATATTTTCCCCTTCAACCAAACTTTGCATAAGATGTTTGTTAAAAGCTTTTTATCACTTATAGCTGCTACTACATTTTGATCATATTCTTTGAGATATATATGTATATATATATATATATATAATTTTGCCAGAAAGATGTAATATCTTTGGGAACAAGGACCATCACTTAGGATTTTCTGCAACAATCCAGTTGAGAATAGTTGGTTCTTATTAAATTAATTTGTTGAGATTTCTACTGAAATGCTTGAGCCAAAATAGAGAAGCCTAAAGCAAGTCACCCCGTCACAGTGGTAATAAAGCTTACATGTTCATAAAAGAAACATTCCTTCAGCCTAAATATCCGAGGGCAATGTCATTGGTGATAAACTTTATGGGCAGACTGTGCCTCACCTGTCGCCCTACCTAAGGGGAAATTCAGCCCCCAAACCCATGAATTAAATAACCTGAAGTTGGTATATCTCATATCAAGTGATTCATCACTACTCCCCAACTCCTTAAGTTATAAACAGTTGACTGTCCTTGAATGAGAACTAAACCATAGAGAAGTCAGTTGATCATCTTACCAGTAGCCAATGGAGGAATTCCTAAGTCAGAGTTGAGAGTCTCCTTCACGGAAGCTGCTGAAGAGAGAAATGGGCAGTTACCACGCAAAATCCAAACTGAAAGTTTGCCTAGAGAATCTGTAAAGTAAAATAGGGTGATGTAAAGTTTTGAACAAGCTGAATTTATAAAGAATAGAAACTGAGAGAGCACATATTATAAAAGAGAGCTCAATTGATAGTAAGAGGAGAACAGAGCTATCATGCAAAAAGGACTACATACATCAAGTTAAGGACAACTGATAACATGGCAATCTGAAAACTGCTAGCAAATTTCTATGACTATCTACAAGCTTCAAACTCAAAAGGGTGCTGCCTACGTGAATCTTCGTGGATGTGCGTGAAATTGCATATCCCTTTGAGCCCCAAAAGTCTGCTTAGCATGGCAGAATTTCCTCACCATCCTTGAGAGAGGGCTTCATTTGTTACCCTTTAGATGCAACTCAAATTCCTGGAGAAAAACACAAGCCTTAGAGGTTGTTGATGGTGCCCCCAGATTCTGTTTCTTTGCCTTTGTTCATTGCTTTCTCTATGTATTGTTTCCTATTCTCCATATTCATGAAATGGAAATAGAAAATATGTGAAGCACATTTACACTAAAATATAAATGGCTTACAAACAGCACCAAATACTGGCATTTTCACAGAACCTGTCTTACAGTAAAAGAAGCAAGTGTTAATGATACAGGGGAAGATTCACCCAAGAGGTCATGTCGGGGTGATCTGAGATAAGCGTCAATGTGCCTGAGGTTTAGTAAAGAGTCCCCTTGGGAGCAGTGCTTATGAAAGAGATGAGAAGCAAACAGACTTGGCTGGAGGGAGACGTTGAGCCTTGACAGTCTCAACAGTTTCAGCTGCCCTTCTGGGAGTTCTGAAACTGAGACGGCTTCTAGAGGCGGTGTGAGTTGCAGCGGGAAGCCTGGCCTTTACATCTCCCATTGATTAGGAGTGATGCAAGACGTGGGGGGAGGGGCAATCCCAGCGGGGACTGCCAACTGCAGCGCTCTGGCCAGCCAGGGTGAACAGTCTTTCGTTCTTGGAGGATCTGATTATGATCCTGTCCAGCAAATGTAGGATATGAGCAAGTAGTGTCTTTCAGCAGGTAGAAAGGCTTTTATGGAGAAGAACTATGAGATTACAACATTCACACTGATTCTAAGTACATGTACAATACGGCTGAGTTTCCTGAATACACTACAACCCAAATGAGAAAGATACACAGAAGTAGGGAAAATAGAAAAAGCATTAGAACTATTGTGGTTCCTAAGTTCTTACTCCTGATTAGGACCCTAGCTTTAACTTTTTAAATTATATCACCAGTGTGTGTGCTTTTGTGTGAGTGTGCCTGCGTGCATGTGTTCTTTTTCTTTTTATGATATTATTTCTACTTAGTAAATGTATCACAAAACTAATCTTTTAGGAAGGAAACCAATAGAAGGACTCCCCCATTTTAGGAGTGAAATTCTGTGTCATTTCTCTTTTGATGTCTACGTCCTGGTCGTCTTATCTGACCTTGTTAGGCAAATTCTACCACTGTGCAGTTGAGGCTCTGAGACAGGGACCTGGCCTTCTCTAAGTAGCATTTGCTCACCCCACAAAACTTATCTGGTGGTTCCAAGGAACAAATGGCTTTTGCTGGGCTCTTCAATAATATGATTTGCATGCTTGAAATGAGATCGCCAAAGTAATTGTAGAATATTGCTTGCCATTACCATCATTAAAAACAGGCAGATGCAGGAGCACTCCCAGGGAAAATTTTCCTGCTGGGTTTTCATGGAGATAAGTGCACAAAATCCACTTTTGAAAAGATGTTGAATGGAATGAATTTGCCATTCACTGGCTGTCTGATGATGATTTGCTTGTTAATTGGAAGTTTAGGCTTTAGAGAAGCCTTAACAAATTTGATTGCTAAATTCAGGAGGTTTACTCCCTCTTTGCCAGCCATATTCAGAGGCATAAATCCTACTTTGTGCATGTGTGTCTATGCACTCATTTAGAATCTCTGTGAAAAGAAACCAATCCCTAACCCTTTTGTCAGTAGCACTTTCTGGAGTGACTTATCAGCAAACAAGGACAAAGCATTTTGTCCCTTTTTAAATCTTTAGACTCTGATTTTCGGTGAGTATGGGTGGGTAAGATAGTCACGAGCTAAGTGGAGCTAAAGGTCACCTCAGTGTCTATCTGATGATTGTCCCATGCTATGCTGCGAACAACTGCTTGGCTGGACCCCACTTTGGGGCACCACTCCATTTTCTTTTCAAATCAGCTTCACTCCCACTAATGAACTCAAGTAAAGCTTAAAAACAAAAACAAACAAACAAAAATGCCAGAGCATTTGTTTGGAAATCCTGCTGTTTTCTTCTCCGATCAGTCCTGAGTGCCCTCGGATCTAAACAGTGCCAACTAGTTGGCAAGGTCAGCAGCCTTGTAAGGAGGATTTTACTTTATTTTTAATGACTGCATTTGCAAATCTACAAAATGACTTTATTCATCCTGGTCATTACCTATTGAGATCAGTTTGTTCTAAGTGACAATAAGTTTATCACCAGCGAAGGAGAATAACAACTCTCAAGTAGAACTACATGTGCAGTTATGTAAACAACACAGATAAGCGCTGCTAGGGGGTGTCCTGTCACATTTCTCAGATCCAAGAGTTCAAGGAAAGAGTAGCTATGTAGTCCTTTCCTCATCATTTCCAGGGATTTCATACTGCATGCACTAACAAACCTGTATTGAACATTATATTGGCATAAAATTACGTATAGTATAAATAAACATTGGAATCAAAGGAAGAACCTTAGAAATAGTAACAGTGTTTTAAACAGTAAATTAAAAGCCTCTCCATGCTCCTTAGTCCTGAGTCTCTTTGTCATCTCAAAAAACACATCTAGGCTCTTCAAAACTGCATGAGTTGGGCCAGTGAGATAGCTCAGCAGCATAAGCGCCTGCCTGGCAAGTGCCAAGTCCTGAGCTCGACTCCCAGTACCCACATACAAAGGAAAAAAGGGCTGGTGATATCGCTCAGGAAACAAGCGCCTGCTTGCAGGCACAAGGTCCTGAGTCTGACCCCGGTACCCACAAAAAAAAAAAAAAAAAAAAAAAAATGCATGAGTCAGGAGAGGGTAAAAACCCACTTTTCCAAGATCTTAAAACTTTAGATTGTAAGAAACAGACCACTGAGGTTTCATTCACTTATTTAAAAGTATTTGTTTAGTGTCTTCTATGTGCCAACGTATTTGTAGTTGCTGGGATAGAATGGTAAAGACAGCCTCTGTTTCATGGCACTGGCGGGGAGGAAACGTAGCTGGCCAACTCCAGCAGTAAAGCATAACAAGAACATCCAACCTAGGCTAAAAGTCTAAATAAGACTTCTTAAAGAACCTGTCCATTAACTGGGCACCTAAGAATCTCCAAGTGTGAGTTGAAAGGAAAGGAAGGTCAAGATGATATCGGCAGAGAAACATCATGACAGAAGCTCGCATGGGAGAGAAAAAACATGTATCTGGTGAGCAGGAAGGAGGCTGAGCCTGGAAAGTTGGCAGGCTCGTTCGTGAAGGATGTTGCATCACTGGCTCTCGGCACAGAGTGATTGCTCAATAAATAAAGTCAAATTAATGCATGCATCGATGAATACGGTATCAGAAAATACACAAATCTTGGCAATATTATGTAGACCAGGAAAGAATGTGTACTTTGCTCAGAATTTAAGAAGATAAGCAGTTCCTCTACACGTTATTCCCATAATTCTAAAAAAGGGACCTAAACAAAACTGTGAATTAAAATGTGTACTTCAATCAGGCTCGGCCTCTGATTTGCCCTTAGTACATCACAGAGCCCAGCTCCTCCTAGCGACTCCCAGGCTACCTGCTCAGGGATAAACAAACGTATCTCTTCCGGTTAGTACGTGGGAAATTAAAACACGCAAAACCCCTACCTAAATATCTGCAGGAAGTAAGTGGGTTTTTAAAAATAGTTTTAAAAAGAAAATAACATTTTTCCCAGGATACTTGAGGTGAAGAAAAAGACACAAGAACGATAAGAAAGGAAAGGAAAAGATTCATTCCCTTCTTCAATCTCCTCTTTGTACCTCTGAACTAACCGCTTCTCCCACCACAGCTCTCTGAATCACACTGCTAGTCCTAAAACAGAGAATAACCCCAAGGCGGAGGGATGCAACCTATCAGAGATGCATGACTTGGATATGAAACAATAAATCTTTGATGGTATGGTATGAAAATCATGCTAACGACACCCTTTGGGGGCACAACAGTGGGGACAGATCTCATGCCCCTTGATAGCAAAGCCACCTCTGTCGCATTATGATAACTGAATTTAGTGATAATACTTATTTTGAATTTCAAAGTGTGGGAAAGGAGTGCATGTTTATAAAAGAAAAACATACATAATCTTGCAAAGGCTGAGAAACCACACACAAAGCCAGCTACGGAGCCTGGGATCTTTCTGGGTTTCTTTCCATGGAAGACTTTTAAATAGATATCAATGGCTGCATGCGCATGTGCACACGCACACACACATAGACACACACACATGCACACACACACTATACAATAAGACCACTTACTTAGGTAATGCTTGCCCCATAAAACGCTAGGACAACTTAGTGTGTTTCACTTACTTCTGTATGAGCTAGATGTTCTCCCATATCCCATGGACCTAAGGTAAAACAAAGAGTTTCCTCACCACCTCTGAGAGGAATTAAATAGAGCAAGCAAAGCTAGCAGAGAGTTACAAAGTTTCATCCAAGGTCAGCTTTGCCTGTTAGCCGTAGAACTGGAACTAAAAGCAAGAACTCCCCTTCTTCTTCCTGTCCTGTACCCATTGGACCAAAATGCTTTCAATCAATAGGCAGCCAGTTATGACGGATTCACATTCTAACCGGTGTCAATAAAAACAAAAATCAAGTTTTAATCAAAACACATAACCAAGATCTACATTTCTCTTGGTCTCAATAAATCTTCCCCAAAGGAAGCAGGCTAAAATTCTTTACATTTAAAAAATGAGCTCCGCTGGGACTCCAAATTCCAGTTCGATTTTTGAGCCGAGGCATTTTTTTTCTTTATCATGCACTTGGTGCTGTAGTGTGATAAGAGCTCCATGCAGACCATAAAACTAATTTATCATCTGTAAGGTGTACAAAGAAAATGGTAGCTGCCTACTTGTCTGCTTGACATATGAGGTCATTTTTGCCGCTAGCTTTCTAATACTGAGCAATTTTATCAGCTATTTATATACATTAATTGTGGGTACCCATATGCTCAGCGTTGTATTTAATAATGCATTGCACTAAATATGCATTCCCTAAGTTTTAGCATGCAGTGAGCATCTTGCATTTAACTATTTGGTTTGTCTATTAAAAGCCACTATTCAGCTATGCCATGTTACCTTCTCTTTCAACTGAATTTATGTTTCTTTAAATCTGACTCACCCTGCTGAAACCCACTGAAGTGGACAAGGCCACCTCACGTGTCCCAAGGGCTCCAAGCAAAAACAAGCAGAGGAAGTGCCATGGTCCACTTAATAATACTGAAGCAAAAGAATTATTTGATGAATCCCTTTCCCCAAAGGACAGCAGCATATTCACGCTTCACAGTGTAAATATAAATACAGTTCTCAAGCAACAGAGGCACGGGATGTTAGATAAAGTGTGAAAAATACAGCGGCAAACAGCTATGCCACAGTGATTTCTTAACTAGCAAGGGGGAATCAGTTCAAACATCCAAAGCAATTCCAACCCCCTACTTCGCAAGCCTTCCTCAGCTTTGTCCCCCAGAAAAGAAAACAAAGTCCAGCTCAGTGGGACCCTTGGCCACTGATTACTCTAGCCTTCCCTCCTTGCTATGAATGCCCATTTCCTGATAAGGAGAAAAGAAGCCCATACCATCACCCACCCCAGGAGACAGCACCCCCCACAAGCTCACATGTCACAAGTGTTGACATTTGCATCATAAAATTAACTGCTGTAGGACAAGATTTTAAATGGCCCTGATCAAAGGCAAACAATTCCTATGGGTATAGTAATCTATAAGGTATTATCCCTTGAATTTCTTGGCTCAGAATAAATTTTCAGAAGAGCTTTTGTTACCCAGCAGAACAAAGGAAAGGTACGGTTTTGATCCCAGGAAAAAAAAAATTAAGAAAGCCAATCCCAAGTAAAATGAAGCAGATGTGGAACCAACATAGACAAAGCCAACCTAGGATACCTGATCACGAGCTAGGCAGGTGACGAAGACAGAGGAAGGGGCTGAGCTTGTAGTCTGGGTAGGAAGATGGTGGTGTCCTTCTCTTGCCCAGGTCTGTGATCTCCATGGCTTGCAGCACATAAAACAGCACTGAAAAATGTTCAGAGGCCCTTCTAAAACCGGATAGCTTAAAACTACACAAACAATAAATACTAATGTAGTTACTCCCAAATCCTTCCTTGAACTCTAGTTCAAGGTATGAATCCCGACACTTTGCCTGATGCATCTGCTATATGAATGGAAGAATACACATAGGAATTCTAAAATTCCTTTCTATTTTTGGTAGAATTCTGCCCTTACAGCTTTTATGAAAGTTAAACAAACTACAGAGAAAGCAGGGATGAACACCCTATATATCCTTCTACTTATTCAGCACTCAGCAGGGCTCTATATGTTCGATCAGCCCTACTAGATATCCCAATGCTAAAATAAACATTTTTTTTTAATTAATAATTGTTAAACCTCTTTTGACTACACAGTCAAGCACTGGTCCAAAAGGCCTAGGTGAAAGGATCATTTGTGTCACTGCATCCAATTTTTTCAGTGTCCCCTTATGCATCTCTGAGCTCTCATTACACAACCTTCTATTTGAAATCTTTCCTACTCTTCAAGGAACTGGCCTAGTGCCATCATTTTCAATGCATGTCCCATGAAGTGCTTATTCTCCATTCTGGTAAAAATTTCCCTGAAGATTTAGGCATCTGGATTTCCATTCAGAAAACAATTTCAACTTCTTTACAATATTATTCACCATTGAGATTGAGTCATGTTCTATCAAGAGGTCTTATCTTTTCAATCATTCTGAAGTGCTTCTGGTCTAGAAAAACAGCAACCTGTCTTCACAATCGTGTATCCCAACCACCTACCTAGTACGTTTGAGCCATTGCCAAATTGATCAAAGATTTTAGTATCATAGATGTTCAACCTGTGTATTTAAAACCAACTCTAGACCATTCTTCATTCTTCGGTCAAGGATTCCCATCAGACATAAAGACTTTCCAGAAGTAAAATTCCTCCATAAATTTAGGTGCTCCATCAAGTATCTCCCCAAAACAAGAATATTAAAAATAATAATATACTTTCTTATATTTTTGGAAAGGTTGTCAAGACTGTTCATTGGTGAAGTAGAGTCTTTTCAACAATTAATGCCAGAGTTGCAACATCAGCACTGTGTGATTGTTTGTTTCCCCAAACCGTCCCCAGCACAATGTATTACCACACTTTTTGAAATTCTAAACAATGAGACTTGACAAATGGCACCATATTGTTTCCTATAATTCTGAATAAGGTGAGTTTCTATTAAAATGTTGAATAGCCATTTGCTTTATTTTCTGTGAGTAAATTATTTATGTCCTTTAAATATCACATCAGGAAAATGGAATACTCATTTTCAAAAGAATGAAATTAGGCCCTTTTGTGTGTGACAGCATATACAAAATTAGCTCAAACTGATCAAAACCTAAAGGTAAGGGATAAAATTATAAAACTCACAGAGGGAAGCATAAGGGAACCTTTTCATGACACTAGACTTAGCAATATTTCTTACATATGACCTAAAAATCATAGAAAACATAAATAAGACTCAATCAAAACTGAACACTTCCATACAACAAAGGACACTACCCATAATGTGAAAAAGCAACCCACAAAATGGAAGTATATGTAAATCATACATGTGATAGAGATTGATATATAAATATACAAAGAACTGCTAATCTGGGTATGGTGGCACAGACTTGTAATCCAGCAATCCAGGAGGCTGAGATAGGTAGATTGCAAGTTTTAGCCCAGACTGGGCAACTTAGAAAGATGCTGAGTCAAAATAAAAAATTAAAATAGGCTGGAAATATAGTTCATTGTGAAGGCTCTGGGTTCATTCTCCAATCTGGAAAAAAAAAAAACCCTGCTTCTTAAACTCAAAAACATCACCAAAAATAAAACTAACAAACAAATAAGACACGCACAAAGGACTAGACTAATTTCTTCAAAGAAAACATATACATCCCTAATGGACACATAAAAAGATGATCAACATCATGAATTATTAGGAAAACGTAAATGAAAACACAATTAGATAGTGCTTCACACTCATTAGATGCTTACTGTAACAGGGAAAAAGAAGGGGGAAAAAAACTAAGTGTGGGTAAGAATGTGGAGAAACTGGAATCTTTGTGCACTGTTGATAGGAATGTAAAATGATGTAAACACTGGAAAACAGTATAGTAGTTTCTTCAGAAATTAAACAGAAATACCATATGGTCCAGTAATTCCAATTCTGGGAATATGCACACACACAAAAATCGGAAGCAGTAATTCATAGAGGCATTTACACACTCATCTTCATATCAACACTATTCGCAGTAGCCAAAAGTTGAAACCAAACTAAGTGTCCGCCTACAGATGAATGGATAAAGCCAATGTAATTTGTTCTCATATACTTAATGGAATATCATTAGCCTCCAAAAGAAGGGAAATTCTCACATATGATATAACACTGATGAACCTTGATAGATGATATGTTATGATAGATAGATAGATGTTATGATAGATGGAAGATGCTATGATAGATAGAATAAGCTAGACATGAGTGGATTCACTAAGACAGTGTTATGGTGGTCACCATGGGCTATAAAGAGGAGAAAAGAAGGAAGTGTTATTCAATAAGGACAGAGTTTCGGTTTGGGAAAATGAGAACTTTCTGTAACTGGATAGTGATAATTGTTCTACAAACAGGTGAATATACACAATGCCACATAAATCTTTTAAAATGCCAAAATGGTTTTATATCATATATATTTAACCACTATTTTAAAAAAGGATAAGGAAGATTATCTAGGAAGAAACTCAAGACCTCAGCTATGAATCTATTACTATATCTCAACAGGAAATATGAAGGTAGCAATAATTACTTATCATGTGAACATCAAATCATTTTTTGTGATCAGAAGACATTGTAAATCCCATTTTTCAGATAAAAATACTGAACTAGGTAAAGGCTAAGTAATTTACTCATGGTCCAATGTAATTTTTGATCCCTATTCCAGCATCTTTGCTAGAAAACTAGTAGAAATACCACCAAGGATATTGGGACTAACTCTAGTTCGCTTCTCTGTCTTCTCATGCCACCATCCATACTAGCAGATCCCTTCCCTAGTTCACTTCCCTGTTTCCCTTTTCCTTCCCTTCCAGTGAGCTGATGCATTGAGATGTGTAATACCTTCTCCCATTGGTTTGCCTTTGTCCCGTCTCTCCTTTTAGACGTACTTCAAAACTCTGCCTCCGGGGCCATTTCATGTGATTATTGTATCCACAGACAAAGGAGAGTTGTTGCTCAATGAACGCTCATGGTTCAATTGATTGAATTTGTGATACCCTTGCCCATCTCTTCCCAGAAGGAATGGAGAAATAGATACACATGTAATATATCCAGTACCACGAAAAGCCATATTGGTACCTGAAGTAAAAGGAAAACTCAGTAATGTTGATCCTGTCTTATTTTAAAAATTTGATATTTTGTTCATGATGGATTTTTGTATTTATTTTGATTTTTTATATTTTTTTATATATTACATTAAAATATTATTTTTTGATTATTAAATCTTTATCCTTACTCATTTCATCTTAGTTCCAGCTTTAAACTCACCTGTCTTTGAAAGCAAAAGAAAATGTGGAAAGAAAGACAGAAAGAAAAATCAGAAAATCATCTTTCCTAAATCAGGTGATACAGTGAAGTGAAGTCAGGTGCCAGCCAAGTGTTCTGTGGAGAAAGATGTGAGAGGGCTCTGCTATAACTGTAAGTAGAAAAGAGCGTAGCATCAATGTCTTTCATGTCCCTTTCGACAAGATCTTCTCAACCTAAAATCAAAAGCTTGTATTTAAACACCATAAATTGCATATCTATGAAAAATGAAGTCCCTACAGGCTAACTTTCTGCATTTTTGTTCTCTTTAAAAAGGTATTAGAGCAATTTGGGCTGTCTTCTTGAAAGGTTTTTATTGTTTTGTGACAGGTAGCAGGAAGCTATCAACTATATATATAGCCAACAGGTCAGGAAGAATGCAATGTGGCTTGGCTGCGAAGTATGTCAGTTCTGTTTCTAACTGACCAGAGCTCGGGTGTGCACGGATGTGTCTGCTTCTGTGTGTGTTTGTGTGTGTGTCCCTCTGCATCCCTCACCCCAGACCTTGTTTTTCAGCTCACAGCCAAGCAGCTTGAAGTAGTTTTGTCTTGAAATATTACAGGGCTTTTCTCTTTTACTGGGATATCTGTCAGGAGGCCCGGCAGAACATTCTCACACTTGATGAAAATGGGGATGAGAAAGTCTGCAGTTCCCCTTTCCAGGAAATGCACGTGGAATCAGCCTGAGAATGCTCTGGTCAGATCTCAGCGTACAGGACTATTGAGAGAGGAAAAACTTTCTCTTCATTCCTCAGGCAAGGCAAATGCCATCGCAGTGCAGTCTCAGTGGGAGAGGGGAGATAATGAGGTATTTTGAAACAGCAGACATTGTCAGAAAGACAGAAATTGGGAAAAGGGCTGAAGTGGTGAGTGATTATTTCTCAAAGGAGCAATGGAACACAAAATGGGTCTCAGTTTGGTTTAAGCAAGGGAGAGGAGAAAAGGAAGTGTATCATGAATTATTTACCACTGGATATAGCTTAGCTTTGATCCCAGTCCTAATTGTGAGGTTGTCTTGGTGTTTATGAGCTGAAAAGAAAAAGAGTTGCCAACTTTTCTGACTGTGTGTCATGTGGACACATATATACCCTGGTGTTCCTTAAAGGTCATACATAGGCCAAGTTTAGATTCACTTATGAAGTACATAATTCAACAGGTACAGGGAATGTGATCTACTACTGAATATCTTCTTTATCCTGGGCTAAAGAGTCTAAAATGCCATCACTGGAGATACATTAATTTTAGTTAATCATTGTATTTTCAATTAGTCTTGTTATTTATACTAAAAAGGCTCAAAACAGAGGCAATATTTATTAATGGAACACCAAAGTGTACCCAAAAGACTATATACGTTTTTTGATGACCATACATCCTGGCTTGCTCAAAGACACTCTTTATGTCTGTTTTCCTAAAATAATACCAATGCTTTTCATTCTATGTCACTTATTTCATAATTTTGCCTCAGTCCTGATCTGATCTGAAACCCTTACTCTTTAGCTGGCTTTCAGCCTTTTGCTCTCACATGTGGAACATGATACAGCATCTCTCACACTTGGATGCAGCCACTCTATAAATTAAAAATTAAAATCAGCCAAGAGAAGCATATAACAATTAAGCAACACATTATGATGCAGGAAACTGTGCCCATTATCTGTTAAGAAAAATTCCTGAGAGGCACAAAAGGACAAAGTGACCACCATTGCTGCTAGTAGAAATAGAATTAGGAAAGGGAACAACAACAACAACAAAATCTGGATAACTCACAGCCTGGGTAACTGTCCCACAAAGAATGGACGCTTACTATTGGAATTTATTCAGAAGCATGAATTGAACAGGTCTCCAAGCAAAACCTGATTTCCTTCACATACCTCTCTGGTCCTTAGGCTAGGCTAGGTACAATGGGGTGCGGGGAGTATCTCCCATAATACCTCATACTTCCTTTCTCAGAACCCTTGCCAAACTCTCATGTGGTCATCCTCAAATCAGCAATCTTTCAGCTAGACTATAAACTCCATACAATAAAAAATAATTGACATGTGTTATGTCAGGCACCAGTCAAAGCATTTTGTGTTAATTCAATGAATCCTCAAGGTCTCCCCTCAGTGGAGAGATGCCTCTGCATTTTGGCTCAGATAGTTTTCTAGTACGTACAACTAGCATTCAACCTCAATTTGCTTTGAAACACCATGTTGACTGCCCTAGATAGTAGCAATCAGGCTGTCCTGTTCTTTCTACTGCCATCCAAAGCCTAGCACACTGCTTGTGCCATATTTAAAGATCAAAAATAATTACAAAATGGATTATATCATGAATATTTTTTACATGCTGGCTACTAGACATGGCACTGTTCACAAAGGGCTAAATACGTTACAGTTCCTGGATTCAAGGAGCTCATATTACATGCAGCTCCAATGAAAAGAGCAAAATCTAGTCAGTAAGACTTTGGTTGATATTTTAGGCATTTGAATATACCACAAGTTTTAAAATCAACAGCATTGTTATTAACTTTAAAATGTAAGTTATTATAAATGAGCTTAAATTTAGTGTGATTTTTGCAGAAGTATCATGTTAGAGGGAACTACAAGAAAACCAAAAGAGATGTGCTAGGCTCAAAGTCGTGTGATATTTTAATGTTGTCACAACACAATTATGCTGTTTTTCATTCCTCTTGAAAGTGTCAGATCATCTTTAAGGGAATGTCATCTACTGCTAAGTATCTCCTTCACCCTTGGCCAGAGAATCTAAAATGCCATCACTAGAGATACATTAATTTTAGTCATTGTCTTTTCATTTAATCTTTTTATTTATAAGTAAAAAGTGCTCAAAAATAGAGGTAATATTTATTAAGGGAACATCACAATGAGAGTAGCAGGCCAGTGAACAGAGGGAATTATGGACAAAAGTAGGTGGGATATTCTAGGAGAAAAGTGAAATAAAGCTAAATATCTGGAAATTAATGATATGTTATAATATGACTTGTTGTCATATGTCAATATTTTTAAAAAATGGTGCATTTTCAAGTTTTTGAATTCTTAAGTTGAAATGAGTAACTAGAAAGTAGGCATAAGAACATTTCAAAAATGGAAGAAACCATATGTAAAAACATGATAATCATGTCTCTGGGGAAATTGGAGAAAACATCTGACAATAGTCAATAGTACAGAGTTGGGAGGAAAGAAATGAAAGGATGAGACAATAATACTGAACTTAAATGAAGTGAACTTAAATAAGCATCCAATTAGAGCTTGTCTCTGAGAAGGTATTCAATGTTATAGGAGATGGTTATTCTTCAATAATTAACACAGGGACTTTTCCAGTTGTAAACGTGCATAGAATTATGTACCATGCCTTAAATATACCCCTGTTTGAAAATATTCTGTAAGATGAATTCTCAACATTTAAAGAGACCTTTTAGTTCTCCAGTCTCCAGCTACACATCAACTCCATCTCCACCACCCTGACACCATGATGACTGACGTTGGTTTTGATTTGACATTTCAGCGGTTGAAATACATGGGCATACTCACTCACACTCATGCTCGCAGAACCTTCAACTTGAGATTTGATTGGCATCAGTCATTTCATAGCCTGTCTCTTGGGGATCGGACCAATGGACCTTTTTAAAGCTTGCCTTATCGAACTGACCCTTCTGATCTCAACGCATGATTCATACTTGCTAATCTTCTCGGGAGCCTTCCTTACTCTTAACAAGCCTGTCATTTCTTCCTTCTCAGAAATATTTTTCTCTAGGTACAAGATGATTTAAAATGTTATTTTTATATCTGTTCTTAACTTTTGTGAGAAATCATATAAATGCACCAAAGAAGTAACTATTCAAGCTGATTAGTAAACTTCACCAGAAAGAATACAGACATCATCTTTGTTCATTACTTGTAAAGGCACATGAAGTTTCAATTCAACTCAACAAATAATGTACCATAAAACATTAGATTTGAAAAAATTTAAGCATTTAGTGCTGCCATCCAGTAAAAGAATCTCTATGGTACCTGCATGTTAATTAACATCTGTTTGAATATTTTCTGTTAAAGGGAGTTATTTTGAAAGCCATTATCATTCACAGTATTTCTACCTCTTAAAAGCTCTTTTTCAGTTAATACTGAAAGTCTTTAACTTCATTCTACCAAGTGCGAGTTGTGTTTTGGTTTTTCTTGCTTGTTGTAATCCTAAACCAAACACAGTTGGATCTCTCACCTAAATGATAGCTCAGGGCCGAATCTGAATATCTACAGTTACAAAGAATTATATTTTTCCTCATACTCAATACAGAACAATGTATCCTCATCCTTATTCTTTACCACCTCTTTCATTTTTTTTTTATTTTAAAGAGGAAAAAAAAACCAATAAAAACAATGATACAGTATTTCAAAACAAGGTAATAGGAAATTAACCATGGTTGATATATTGCATATCCTTATCTTCAAAGTAGTTGCTCAGGTTGCTTTCTTTCTGGGTGCTTAAAGATCCACACTGTGAGAGGTTCTTTGACCATACTTGTAGTTCCTGAAAAGAATCTTTAAAATGTTTCATCTCTTGCTATCTTCTCATCTTCATAGAACTTTAACACCCTCTTAATCACCGTATGTCTTCTTTTTTCAGTTTGAAAATCAATAAGTTGAAGCAAAACATTCCTGAGCAGAAAGAGAATTGGCATTTATTGGGGCTGTGTCAGACACTGCACTAAATGAAAGAATGGGAAAGACATCAGGATGGCATCAATACCATAACCTCAAGAAATTCACACTATTGAGGAACAGATACAACCTTAAAAATATACATAAATATAGTGGAAAAAGATGTGATATAGATAGGGTATTTTTCCTAGTGAATTAAAATCATCTACAAGGACAGTATGATTTCCAGTGGAAAGGTGTGAGGGAGGAGGGAAATGTCCTCTGCCCCATGGAGGCAGAAGAGGAAATCTATGAAAACAATAACACAAAAAATAATAAATCACATTTTAGATAGTAGCTACTCTATATAACATAATTGCTATATTAATTATACAACATCTTTGAGATAATATTGACCTCCCTTTTCGTGAGTCCAAACCTCTAACCCCTCAAGCTATCATTTACCCCTTAAAACTCTCTGGGATATTTTCTGCGCACAAACCAAAAGCCACCCATGTGTTTTTGCTGCTAAAAGGTAAAATACAATATTATATTTTTCCAAACTACCTTTATCTTTAACTACTGCTTCCCTGCTTATGACGCAGGCTCTAAATTATTGGAAAAGTTTAGTTTCAAAGAGTTTTGATTTTGGCTTTTATTTCAACATGTGACTATTTTATATACGTATGGGGTAGAGTATGATGATTCGATACACGTATGTAATATAAATGATCAGATCAGAGTAAGTAACGTTTTCTCTCCTCATCATTTATCATTTGTTTGTGTTGGGTCTTCATCCTTTTCATCTCCAAATCACAGCCTATCTTATACGCCATTCTTAGGCAAGTTGCCTGACCCTTAGACACTCAAACTAAGGGTAAATATGCAACCCAGATACTCGAGTAACCCTAAGGATGAATACCCACCGTATGCTGGGCAAGGAGACTGTGTCTTTTCAGAATTTAGACAAGAGTTAATTGGAAGACAATTAGTTCTTAAATTGAATAACCATAAGAAGAAATTGAAGGGTGCTATGGCTTGTGTGTAGATGTCCCCCCAAAGCCTCATACAGTAATGGGGGGGGCTTTTTCAGAGGTGGCTGAATCTAGAGTGTGTGATACTGGGACTAAGGGTGTGTGACTGACAGGTCAGTCCACTGATTGGTTTGGCACAGTCCTGGCTAGGAGTAAGGGTGTGAGTGCTGCACCCAGCCTATGGCAGGTAGCCTGCATGCAATATAAGGGACAGAAGGAGTCTCATCTTCCCCACTCTCGCTCTTGCTACCTTGTGGGTACCATGAACTGTTCTCTGCGATGCCCCTCTGCAAGCCGCCCTGCCTTGCAATGAGCCGATTATGGACTGAAACTTCTACAAACTGTGAGCTAAATAGACTTTTCCCCCTTTAACCTTGGGTGTTGCGTATTTTGTCTCAGCAACTAGAAAAGTAACTAAGACAAAGGATGTGGGCAGGCCTCCAATTAGCGGTATAAGCCACCTCAGACAAGGAACAGAATTACTCAGGAACACAGAAGATATAAATCTTGAGCATAGAGCCCCAGCGACAGTTGAACAGATTCTGAGCACATCAAGCCTACTGCAGCTTTTTGCAGTTGCCTAGGCAGAACTGATTTTTGTGAACTTCAGTAGCTGAAGTAGTTCATACTACATCCATTCAATAAACTCCCTTTCTATTTGAATGAGGCGTAGTGTGGGCTTCTGTTGTTTGTAGCAAGTAGCCCTAAGAAACACCTGTAGACTCTTACATTTCTCTTAGATTCCAACTATATAAAAATTATTCCATGTCAACAAAACTTCCAAATTTTTCAGCAGGAAAAATATATGTGGGTAAGACAAAACAAATGGTAATATACTGTTCTTAAAAGTTTATCCAGTGCTTAAAATTGAATGACTCAGGCTGGAAAGTTGTATGTTGCTTACTTGTATAACAAGTAAATGGAAGTATTTAAAACTAAAACTGATGAAAACAAGCAAAAATACAATACAGGAATTTATATGCATTATTCCTCAAAGAAACAAAAAATACAAGATGTCGCCTGAGAGTTCTGATAGGGGACAGCATAGTCAGATGGAGCCCAATCTACAAAAGAAAATTGTAGGAAGTACTGCACCTAGTTGAAGAGCTAGCTAGCCCAAGTGAGCAACAATAAAGTCCTAACCCAATGGATTTTCTTTCTTGTTTGCTATATATACTCTTTGCTTACTGCAAACATCCCACAAAACTGCCAAGAGAGTTATTATGAACCACAAGAGACATGGATTTTTTTTTCCAGCTGGACGTTGGATATATAAGTTTGATAAGGTTACCTGGTAAATTTTTTCATACATTTACCTTTTCAAGAAAAAAGACAGTGCACCCATAAACACTTATCAGGAAGAAAGTCTATTCTAATAAAAAGTAGACAGCAGTAAGAAAGAATCAAAGTCCAGGGATGGAGCCTCATTCCCCATCTGTAAAACACTGGGAAAACACACGTATGGCCTCTACTCACAGGTTGAAATAAGAGTCAATCATGAATGCGAAGGGACTTTGCAACATTAAAATAGGCTTTATGAATGTAAGATACTACTGAATGCCAGTTGCACAGTTTTCTTTTTTTGCATATCTGAAAAGAATATAAATAAAATAATATGAGTCTCTTATCTTTCTCTCACCCACTTCCCTTTAAAAGTTTGAAAAGTAGTTATTAAAACTTCACATGAATCCAAAGTTTGCTCATCCATAATGTCTTCTTTGTTTCCTGGCTTTGTGAATGTCAATGAGTATATATCTCAAAATTACTCCTGTCAGTTATGAAGGTCCTTATCTTAGCATTGATTTTTACATGCAAAAATCAATAGCAGGATATGGCCCAATAATTAATATTGGGAAACTGAATTGCTTTTTTTCCCAGGCATTTAGCTTTCGCCAAGAAATATTCCTCTTTTACTAATACTGAGGTTTTATATTTAATCCCATTTTGATTTTGTTTCTAACACAAATTTTCTCACATAGCAACACTAAGTATTTCTAACTCATCATATGGAATTTGGTACCTACTACACTTTTGTAAACAGGGCCGATGCCTGGGTAGTTAGAAACAAAATATCTTTTACGAAAATATTTTAAATATGATTAAATTCTTAGACTATTTCCATGTACTTTTCCTCATGTATTCTTTTAGCCTGGTGTGACATTGCTCAAAGGATATTTTTCAATAACTATTACTATGTGCCCAGCATTGTGCAAGCCACTGAGGAAACAAAATCCAGCCAAGACATTGTCCTTTCCTTTAATAACTCCATGAACAATTACGTGGAGAGAGACTGGCATGGTGGACATCTTCTGATCTACAAAATAAAAGCTGTGAGTACAGCATGTAGTGCAGGCAGATGGACTGGAGAGAGCTACTGTGAATTTCTCTTCTCAACTGTGTTCAATGGGATCTTGAATTTGCTGCGATGGATGTATTTACATCACGGGAATAGGCAAATCCTACAGATCAGGTCCCCTCCCGTCCCCTAGAGAACCACCTGTTAACACTGGCTCACATCTCTGCCCTGAACCTTTTCTATGGTACTAAGGAGAGGTGGAGGCTGAATGGGGAGACTGACCTTCAAACTCTTTTTTGTAGCCTGGGTATCCTAGTGCAATTAAATGGGACGGGGGGCTTTTATAAATTTTGCTTGTGTTCCTGCGTAGTCACTTAACAATTATGAGGTGTGGTCAGTTGTTTAAAGGACAGAACTGTGTCAATTTTTCTTTTCTGAACTGGAGATTGAACTCAGGAACTTGGCAGTCAGCTATATCTCCAGCCCTTTTCTATTTTTTGAGTCAGAGTCTCACTGAGTTGCCCAACATAGGCTGAAATTTGCAATCCTCCTGCCTCAGCCTCTCAGAGTGCTGGGATAATAGGTGTGTGCCACCATGTCCATAATATTAACATTAATTCTTTTTATTATTTTATGAAAAAATAAAATATTTTCATAACTAAGAGAATAACAATATTTATTACACTGCATATCATTATCTTCAAAGTAGTTACTCAGAACAAGACATAAACCAAAAAGAAACAGATAATCACACAAACTTCCTTTTCAATGAACTAAGAAAAACTTTCAGTATAAATGAAACAAATTATCATATATATTGAAATATTTTTAAAACAATGAAATACATAATTTGGGGAAGTATTTAAAGTTCTCCCTACTTCCTGTTTATCTCTTTTATTTTGCTTTTTACTTGTGTGTGTCTATATATATATATACATATATACATATATATACACATATACATATATACATATATATATATGTATATAGTGTTTCTTATGTAAGAGAAACTATGTGATACTTGAGTTTGAATGTCTGACTTATTTTACTGATAGTTAATCATGCTGGCCAAGAGCCAATATAAACTGGACATTTGAATGAATAAAAAATGCAATAAGTAGATATCATCCAGATCATTTTTCTTATTCAGTTAACTTCAATTACAGCATTGTCAGGGGATATGGCCAACTATCTTCTAATGCTTTTCTGGGTTCCTACTCTCATGGAAGGTTGAAATGTGTAGGGAATTGCCAAAATAAACCTTAGTAATATTATTTGGTGTTCGAATAGGTATGGTCAGGTAGTTCAATAATTGAATGATTGTTCAAATTCATATGAAATCCCACTTAGGATAGAAAGTTAAATACAGATCACTAGATGATAAACCCCTGCATTTGCCATAGGTCAAAAGTCACAAGTTTCCTGTGTATCCTCACAATGAGCCGTAATAAAAACACACACTGTGGCAATCTGGTTCCTGTTCTGCAGGGAGCTTCAGGCTGTGATCATGTCCATGCTCCCAAGTTTTTATTATTTTTTATATCATTAAGAATATAGGGGCCGGTGAGATGGCTCAGCAGCATAAGCGCCTGCCTGGCAAGCACGAGGTCCTGAGTTCGACTTCCGTTACCTGCATATAAAGAAAAAAAAAAAGAATATAAGATCAATGCAGAAAACCTCAGAATGATATTTAAAAAGATGTAATTAAAATAAAAATATAAGCCTGTTATCTACAGATAGTCCCAATTAGCATTATAATGTACTTCCTTTTATGCCTACCTGTATTTCTGTGTCTATATATATTTTGTTTTATGTAGATAATAAGTATATTTAGTTTTCAAGCTACTTTTGAACATTATATGTATTTTCCTTATCATTTACCTTATCATATTATATAACTGAATACCATCAATGTATTTCTTTTTATAGATTTATTATCTCATTAAGCAAGCACCTATAATGGACATGTAAAGTTATTTCCAGTTTTCTTCCTCTACATAATGTAGTACTGATCATTCATAAATAAATCCTCATATGTTGATCTATAATTAATTCCTCACAATAAATCTGTACTAGTGGTTGTACTAATTTACATTCCCCCCAACAATGTAGTAGGGTTCCTTTTTCCTCACTGCCTCACTGGCATTTGTTATTATTTGATTTCTTGCTGATGGCCATTACTACTGGAGTAAGATGGAATCTCAGTGCTGTTTTAATTTGCATTTCTCCAATGGCCACAGATGTTGAACATTTTTTCACGTATTTATTGGCCATTTGTACTTCTGAGAAGTGTCTGATATTTCAGTTGCCCATTTTTTGATTGCATCTTTTATTTTGGAGGGTCTAATTTTTTGAGTTCTTTATATATTCTAGATATTAGCTCTTCATCTGAGGAATAGTTGGCCAAAGTTTTTTCCCATTCTATAGTTTGTCTCTTCACTCTGTTTCCTTTGCTGTCCAGAAGATTTCTAATTTGCTATGATCCCATTTATTGATGTTATTATCCCATTTTTGATGTTATTTCTTATGTAATTGAGGTTCCTTTCAGAAAGTCCTTGCCTGGGCCTACGTCATCAAGAGTTTTACCTATTTTACATTTCAGTAGATTGAGTATTTCTATTTTACCTTTTAGACCTCTGATCCATTTCGATTTTAGTTTAGTACATGCTGAGAGATATGGGTCTAGTTTAATCTTCTGCATGTGGATAGCCAGTTTTCTCAGCACCATTTGTTAAAGAGGTTATCTTTCTTCCAGCATAAGTTTTTGGCTCCTTTGTCAAAGATCAGATGGCTGAATGTTTCTGCATCTTCTATTTTGTCCCACTGACCCACATGTCTCTTTTTGTGCCAGTACCACACTATTTTTATTACTGTAATTTTGTGATGTAACTTGAAGTCCAAGATTATGATGCCTCCTGCCTTCCTCTTCTTATTGCTGTCTTTTGCTATTCTACCTCTCTTCTTATCTGATTTTTCTTGCCACTTTCTGCAAGTCCGTTCTGAAAGTCCTTTCCCGTGAGTGTCTAGTTTGTTGTCATGGCTGCCTCAATATCCTGAATCCGCTCAAAGTGTTTATTTTTCATGGTCATTTGACTTTGGGCAAGAGAAGTTACGTGGTACCAGATCCAGTGTATAAGGTGGCCAAGGAAACACCATTATGTCTTCACGAGCCTGCCTTGCCTTTGAATGGCATTCAGTAGAAGTATTCCCCGTATTTTTTATAACACTTTGTAAAGACACTCACAAAAAAAGACTTCAACTAATTTAGCAAATGACAAAAATGATTGGATCAATGAGTTTGAAGTGAGAGGGAGTATTCTGAAGGAGATTAATGGCAATATGTCTTTTGCTGTAATAATTCTTTAAAATTTAAACATTTACCATATATTTCAATCATGCCTCATAAATTTATCAGTTGACATTCTTTGTGAATTTCTAGTTCATATATTCAAACAATTTTTGGGTGGGGAGATAATAAGACCTCTGTATGAAGTGTAAGAACTCTTTATATGTTATAAATATTTTCTTGGCATAATATACTAATAAGTTTTAGGGTTAATATTCCCTTCATGTTACTTTCTTTATAACCTTTCCCCTTATAAAGTATATCTATATTTTTCTCTACCACCTACAGGGTGAAATCCCCTCCTCAACTTAGAAATGTTATCAATCATGATAACCATGATAATTATTATGCTAACTTTTTTTTATACAATACACAGAATTTATAGTATAGTTATAAAGTACTGGTAAGTACTTTTCAGCATTTTGTTTCTCATATATATCGCTATATAGTATAGAAATTATCATGACCTAAATATATACTTGAGAAAAATAAAACTGTCTCACAACGTTGTTGTCGTATAACAGACAAGGAAATTGAGATGCAGTAAGAATATATTATTTACTGAGATCCACAGAAAATGATTAAAATAATTTCTTCTGACTCCAAACCCATTACTATTTTTCTAGTATTTTGCCCTACCACAAGACAATTCACCAACTGGACCCAATCTATATTTCAGAATTATTTTTAATGTTTTCTAATAAACGAGTCTGATCTTCCATGGTATGACTAACACTGTAATGATATTTTCATTTCTAGCAACCTTATTTTAAGCTGTGTCCTCTCCTGAGCTCTCCACACATACATCTATCTCTCAGCTTTTAAAATGATTTCAAACGTAAGTGTTATCATAAAATCTTCCCTTGTTTCTTTTTTTTTTTTTTTTGTGGGTACCGGGGGTCGAACTCGGGAGATCACGTGCCAGCAGGCACCCGTGCCACTGAGTGATATCACCGGCCCTTTTCTCGTATGTGGGTACCGGGAGTCGAACTTAGGACCTTGCGCTTGCCAGGCAGGCGCTTATGCCACTGAGCTATCTCACTGGCCCCTTCCCTTGTTTCTTAGACATAAAATGACCTAGGATTTATTTTCTTCTGTTTCACATACGTTAGTAATAATAACAGAAGTTATGCACTGACCATTTTCAAAGTACAAAATGCAAGCACATTACACATTACATGGTTATTTTAGACTCTATATGGTCATTAGTGTAAATCTTACAGGACCATATCTTAATATATATACATATGTGTGTGTGTGTGTGTATATGCACAGTATTGTGCATACTCCAGACACATTATAAATTGTTGAGCCTATATTGTCTGTGCTCACTATCTTAGTTACTTTTTCTCATTCCTGAGTCAAAAATACCCAATACCCAAGTTAAAGGAGGAAAGGTTTACTTGACTCACAGTTTGCAGAGGTTTCAGCTCATAATTGGCTGGCTTCAAGGTGGGATGACATAGCAGAGGGGCATCACAGAGGAAAAACAGTTCATGGCAGGCAGAAGGCAGCAAAGCAACAAGCAACAACCCTTTTTCTGTCTCTTATATTTTATCCAGGCTACAGGCCTTTAGAGTAGACAGCACTCATACCCTTAATCCTAGCATTGAACCATGAATTGTAACATCACATTCTTTATCCCAATATCACACACCCTAGATCCAGCCACCTCCAAAAAGCCCCACCTAGGACTGCATGAGGCTTTGGGAGGCCATCTAGACACGAGCCATAGCACTCACTGGTACCAGGTTATTATTTAGCAGCTCTATTTCTTGCATAAGTAGTATATACATTATGTGCATCAGTTAATGATTATGTCTTAGGAAACAAATAGCAGCTCAAAGTCCTATGTTTTGTTATCTGTTATCTTGTTGCCCAACAACAGACTTAACGATGTTTAATATTGGAAGACATCAGTTACGTGACCAGCATAAATCCTGTCCCCCCTGCCCTAACAAGAACAACCCCATGAAAATGGATCACTGTAAGCAATTGTTTACTTACATCTGTTTTTTGTGACTCATGAGCCAGATATTTCCCTTAGCTGATGACAGCTCATCATAACTGCCCCAAATATGTTGTTCAAAGAAAGTTGTACCACGTTAAGTTTCCACAGAGGATACGCTAGTCATATAAATAAATTATACATAGGTATAGGAAATTGCATTAGAGAAAATTGGACAAATTGACTTTAAGAGAAGAAAACATAATTCTGTAATTTTAGGAAGGGATAAATATTGACCAAAATGCACATTTTTACAAGTAATGTTGTCTCTGATCAGCAACAAACTTGTTTCTTGATCAATATTTGTAGTTTGATTCATTTCCTGCCATATAGAATTTGATAGGCTTGTCAATATATCCAAAGATTTAAAAAAAAATGAGGGAGGGTTGATTTTAAAAGTTTTTCTTGGGCCGGTGAGATGGCTCAGTGGCATAAGCACCTGCCTGGCAAGCGCGAGGGCCCGAGTTCGACTCCTGGAACCCACATATGAAGAAAGGCCCGGTGATATCACTCAGCGGCACAGGCGCCTGCTGGCGCACGAGGTCCTGAGGTCAACCCCCGGTACCCACAAAAAAAAAAAAAGCTTTTCTTTAAGTTCCCTTTTTCTCTTTCATAAGTTTCCTAAATGTCTGCCATAACTGTGAGTGCAGCAGGAGGCAGAATCTCCTTAAAAAGAAGAACTTTCTTAAGATACGGTTTGGGACCAGAACAATGATATTCACCTCTGGATAACAAGAGCAAGACAGCAAAACGTAGACTTCCTGCAAATGTCAAACCAGCTGAAAACTGATAGGTTATCAGCGCAGAAAAAGGGCAAATTAGAAACAATCTGCCATAAAATAGAAAGTGATAAAGTTTCCAATACTTTCAGTTTGCACATTCCTTCATAGGTTTTCAAAGTGTTTTCTTATCCATTCAATTCAATAGTATTTCAGCATTTTGGATCACCACTGGTATAGAGGCTATTGGACAGGACACAGGAGAAGGCACAAAAAATGGTGATGTTTTGTCTCTGCCTGTAAAAACTTCATGGCCTAAATAAGGAAACACACATAGACATATCTAAGGATGCCATAGGTCAGTGGTAGCAAACTTACCACATGCATATTATTTGTTTTTCTTTTAAGACAAAAGATGTTTATGATTTTTTTTTCTAAAGTAAAACTGCAATATTCAGGTTTAATTGCAGTGTTGGCGTTTTGAGATAAACAAGTGGTTTTTGGGTTGCAGTTTGGGCGCTCATCTTTAAAAGGCTCACCATCACTGCTACAGGCCACAGTTGCATAAATATTTTTAAGACTGGGAAGGCAAAATGCAATGGGCACATAGAACTGAAGGACAGTAATTCCGCATGGTGGGTTCCATAAAGATTTCTTAGAAAGCAGAATATCTATAAGAGTTTGGACAATGAAGACCTCCAAACTCTCAAATTTTGGCAAAAAATATTCTGGACTGAGACAATATCATTAGACTAAGACTACTAAGTAATTTTATCTTGTTACAAAATTAGGAGCCTGGTGAATTATTGATCTGGAACGTATGAAGGAAAGAGAGGGTGGAAAATGGACCTAAAGGATGGGATAATGCTTTTTAGATCTACGAATGCAATTTTGTAATGATAGGACCTTATTTTTTTATGAAGTCAACCCCCAAATACCAGTGAGCCCAGGATCATCAAAATCACAACAGCCTATAGTTACGTAGATTTGTTTTTATCTGCATATGTTAAAAGTGCTGCATAGAGAAGCAATAGGTTCAAGGACAGCAAAAAAGAAAATAAAAATTATACAGGAACTTCCAAGTATCTGTCCAAGTTCATGTTCCTAAGGACTATGATTCCAAGTGACCTTTCAGAATCCAGAGTTTCAGGGTTAAGAATGAACTTGATGGAAAAATACAAATCTAATTAAGAAGCGTTGACTTTCAGAAACTTTCTTCAAGCATTGGACCAGGTCTTTACTAAGGTCCTGTCATCCCATCAGTGAATCAAGACCTGAGACTAGAGTTGCTTTGACAGTGGTGATTTCTTGATCAATGTAGTGTCTCTTCAAGGGTGGGTCTCAGGGCCAGATAATTGGAATTCAAGGGAGAGGCTGACCACTATTTCCAACAACATCCATGTGGTGACCTCAGGATCCCACAAGTACCGACATTTCTGTTCAGAACAAAAGGCAAGAGTGGAGACTCACTTAGAAGTCAGGCTGTAAAAATTGTATTGATTCCTATAGGAATATAAAAGTCAACACCGGCAGAGATTATACAAAAAAAAAAGAAAATAGAATTGTATAAAAATTTTTAAATGGACTCAACACATCAAACTCAGGTGAAGTGACCTCAGAGAAGAGTGGCAAACCCTAAAGACAGAGATGGTCTAATATGTGAGTAGTGGGTTGAAGACAGACAAATCCCTGACAAAGAATCCTACAACATATGTCTGCAAAACATTGAGTTGAACCCCAACCTGACTTAAGCAGCTGAAGAAATGATTGCTTGGTCAAAGCACTATTTTCTACAACAATCTGTCCCTAACCTTAACCGGAACATGTATCTCAGAGCTAGTGGACCTAATAGGGCAATCCTAACAGATAGCTATGAAAGACTAAAGGAAAGGGAAAAACTACAAGGCATTTCAATAGGAAGAGGTCTTTTCTTCTTGAAAGACCTTTGAACATGTGTTCTCAAAATTAGTGTTCTTTGTATTGAGGTACGTTGGCTTTTCAGATTATAAAAGCAATGATATTCATTATAAAAAATTTTGTAAGACCTTTCAACAGGCAGGGCCACAATCCAAATGTCAGTCTGTCGCAAAGGCTCTGTTCTTCATAGCTACTATTCAATAATGTACGAATGAAACTGATTTGGACATATAAATTTAGGACTTTTGTTTTTTATTTTTTAATTTTTTTGGTACCGGGAATCAAACTCAGGACCTTGTGCTTGCCAGGCAGGCGCTTGTGCCACTGAGCTACATCCCTTTCTATTGCATGTTGTAGGGACTGAACTTATTGGTAGTACTCAGCAAGTGGGCTACCCAAGAAAGCTTGCCTGAAATGTTTGGTATCTGTGTAAAGATTGCTCTCGGGCTGTGCTCAGTGGGTACTGTTCACCAGAACACCTTTATGTGGCCTCTCCATGGCTTCAGAGCAAGCAGGCATTTTATTTATTTATTTTTTATTTATTTTTGTCTGTGTGGGTACCAGGGGTCGACCTTAGGACCTCACGGGCCAGCAGGCGCCCGTGCCGCTGAGCGATATCACCGGCCCTTTTTTCGTATGTCGGTTCAGGGAGTCGAACTCGGGCCCTTGCGCTTGCCAAGCAGGCGCTTACACCGCTGAGCCATCTCACCGGCCCCCGAGCAGGCATTTTAAATGAGGGCTCAGAGCTCCAAGAAACAGTGTTCTAAGACACAGAAGGGCAAAGCAGCCAGCTCAGTAAGACTTTCATTAAGAAACGGCACACCTGTCTTATTGGTGAAAAGAGTTCCAGATTCGAGGCAAAGCGACACAAGCTGTACTTACTCAGAGGAATGTCCAGGAATGGGCAGATACCTTCTGTCTGTCACCTCATGGGATTGATTGATTGGAGATTTGGAGAAAATATTTACCATATCTAAAACCAAGAACTAATTAATATCTCTGTAACAACACTGTCCAAAACAACTTTCTTTAACAATGGAAATATCCTCTACTGTGTATGATACGGTAGATGCTGTGCTTTGGATATGGTTTAAGTGTTTGCCCAAAGGTTCACATATTGAGAACACGATCTCCACTGTGGTAATCTAGGAGATGATGGAAATTTTAAGAAATCAGACTTACTAGAGCTCCTTAGGACAATGGGGGTGCTGCCTTTGGAAAGGATACTGAAGTAAGTTTTCACAGAGTGTGTTGTGATAAAAACCTGAGCTGACCTTGCATCTTTGTTTGCCTCCTACTTAATCATACAATCTCTTCCCCTCTTTCCATCACTGTGATGCTATCTCTAATGCCTGTGTCTTACTCTTGAATCTCCAGATATGTTAGCTAAGTACATCATTTTTCTTTATAAAGCTAGCCTGCTTCATGTATTTCATTATATTGAAGAAAATATAACTAATATAATAGTTATGTAGTAGACATACGTGGCAAACAAACATTTGAAATGTTGCTAATGTGCCTCAGGTGCTGAACTTTAATTCTACTTTTACTTAATTAAATTTACATAGTGCTAAGTGACTAGTTGCTGCCATACTGGACAGCATAGCTCTATAATATGAATTATATTTCAGCAAATCAACAATCAATCAATCAGTCAATAAACAGGAAACCAAAATAAAAATGACCAAAAATTATGAACAGATAATTCACAGATGTGGAAATCCAACTGACTATCAAATATATGGAAAGATATTGAAGCTCAATTATAATTTGAAAAAGGCAAATTAAAACGATGAGGTGCTTTACACCTATCTGAGTAACAAAAATTAGAACATTGGATAATGCCAGGTATTGTTGGAAATATAGAGAAAAGAGTACCCTCTCAGACTGTTAGAACAAATGCATTCGTAGCAATAATATGGACTAATAGACCTCTGTAGCAGGTTGAATAATGATCTCAAAAAGGATCAGGACAACTTATACAATGAGTCCATCAGAAATGTAAGATGTACAGTGGTTTGGAATCCAGAATATTTAAAAATATCTTCACCTTTCTCACTCTGAAACAAGAGACTGAGTCCCCTCCCCATTTCTACAGAACTCTTCTTCCCCAGTTCTTAATTTGAGTCAAAACTGTGACGCTTTCCCCCAGGCCATTCGCACAAGAATTATGTCACCTTTTAATGCATCACATTAAGAGTCACACAGTCTTCCTTTTTCCTGTCTAGAAGTCCCAAAGTAGGACATTAAAACACAAAATAATCACACTCTATCACATACAGTTACAGGAAAGTTTCTCTTTTCAAAAGTGCTTTTCTCTCTAGTCCCTGGATCCCAGCCTGGACACACATCAAAATCACCTGGATGGGGCCAGTGATATCGCACAGCGGCATAAGCGCCTGCCTTGCAAGCGCGAGGTCCTGAGTTCGACCCCCGCTACACACACACACACACACACACACACACACAGAAAACCACCTGGATGTTTTGAAGTTCACTGACGTGCGAGTCCCACCCTTGGAGATTCTAACGTCATCGCGCTGGGGTACAGCCCGGCAGAGGCAGTTTTCAACTTTCCCTGGGCGATTCACAGCCGCGGGTGGGGATCCCTGTTCTAGTCTCTCTTTCTAAACTGATCTTGGGGAAAGAAAAGGTGTGCTCTCAAGTCAATATGCTAAAAATGGAAACAATCGTCCACATTTCTAGGCATGTTAATGATGAAAACCTAACTTTTATTCGTGAGTGGAACAATATTGAATCCTATTAAGGGACACACGAACACTGGGTAGAAGATGGGGCTGTCCTGAACTTCCCGGTCATGCTGTATCTGACAGTCAGCGCAGCTTCACAGCCAGCTATTTCACCTGCATCAACGATGCTGAACACTCCAGCCCACAGTGTGGTCCAGCTGAGAGGCTTTACTCAATAAGAAACCCACCTCCCTATCTCTCTCAAGCCAACCTCGAGGGCAGCAATGAAGCTGGAATTTGGTGAAGGGAAAATAGCTGGCTCTCCAGTTTGTGCCACCTAAGACATAAGCACGTTTATAAAGATTGTGGAGCTTAACATCTACATTTCCCTCCTATGATCTAATTTCCTGCTTCTCCACGCTATTTATGCTCACCTGTTACCCAATTAGCACCCCAGTAAGCCGAACTCCCATGGTTATTTTACCCTAGCAATTAACCCTCTCCAGCACCCCCTCTGAAAAGAGTTCTTGATTAAAACAAAGTGCTCAGTTATTCACTGAACAACGGGAAGCGTGCCACCGTAGACAAAGAGAAGAACGATTTATTTTTCTAAGAATTTCTAAATGTGACCAGTATTGGCTGAGAGGAAAGATTTTCCTGGGATAATCGAGAGGACTTGGCTGAGGTTTATGATAAGGGCACAAATTTGTAAAATGTCAGTGCCTATTTACTAGTTTTGAGACACTCGGCATCTTTAGTTTGAAGAAAATGCTAACATGAAGAAGGAAATGCAGGGATTTTCTCATTAACGACCACAGTGACACACAGGAAAGATGGAAAGGGAAAGGGAGAAGGGGAGAGAAAGAAGTAAAAGAAAGGGAACTAAAGGAAAATGAGGAATATTGAATACTGAGCTACCCAACATCTTTAAGAGGTAGGATATTCTGTTTAAGAAATATTTCTTTACAACTGAAAAATACTGTGCATGCTACCTATCATTTCCCTATTATTAGAAGCACAGTATAGTTAGCAAAGAAACTCTAATTAAACTTATTTTTTCTGAAAAAATTATGAAAGAATTTTACAATTTTAAGTGCCTAAGATGTATTAGTTGTAACAGCAATTTTACAAGGCATAAAGAAGAGAATAATGTTCAGTTGATCATATCTGATATTTCCGTAGTTCACCTTAGTAAAATGTAAAATCTATGGAGGGCTTGAGATGAAAGGACAACACAGTTTCTAGAAAAGGACACAGTTCTGTATAAAATAATAAATTAGGTCATAAAACGTATTTGCACGTGTTATATAGACTTGTACATAATTGTATGCCTATCTTATGCGTCAATTTTAACCATTTTTTAAACATAGACTGCAGTTTGCTGTTCAGTTTCTGTTCTATTTTTCTTTACTCACATATTATTTACAAGGCAAGTTTCCTATCCCCAGGAAAGGAACAGGTACATACAACCACCAAGCCTCTATGTGTAAATGGACGGAGGAACAATCAAGAAGTTAACTTTATCTGGAAAAAAAGTATATTAAACACTACAAGCGTTGGGCACAAGATTGCCTCCTAGCAACTGAGGCAGGAAGTGTTTCCAAGAATCTTGCCCTGATGGCACGGCGTCCTGAAATTTTTCCACTTCAGAAAACTGCAAAATCCCAGATCTTAGAGGACTGCTGGAATCTCAGTTTCCTTTGCCATGGATAGCGTCATCCTATTGTTCCAGGACCTTCATTAACTGAAATTTTCATCTTGCCTAAACCTAAATAAGGAGAATAAAACAAAAGAAAGAGAAAGAAAAAGAAAAAGAAAGAAAGAAAAAGGAAAGAGAAAGAAAGAAAGAAAGAAAGAAAGAAAGAAAGAAAGAAAGAAAGAAAGAAAGAAAGAAAGAAAGAAAGAAAGAGGAGGAGGGAGGAGGAAGAGGAGGCGAGGAGGAGGGAAGGGGACCCTCCTGCACCCCGAAAGTGCGGACAAGGAATGGCCTGCCGGCTCATAACCCTGACTTTCCTGCTCAGAACGAAAAAGCAGCTTGCAGGCTGCCTCGTCCAGGAGCAGAGAAAAAGCGCAGTCACGCTCCTGAGAAATCTTAACAATTCATTAACAGGAAATCTGCATGAGGGGACGCGGGGTCAGAGGCTCCTCGGCAGCCTCGAATTCTGAGAGAACAAGGGACCCGAAAAGGGGAGATGCGGAGATGCAGACGGAGGAGAAAGGGGAGAGAAAGAGGAGGGAGATTTGATAAAAACAGGAACAAAGAGAGGAGAGACCCGAAGGCAACAGAGTAGGAGAGATTAGAGGACCGGGGAAAAGGGAGAAAGGATTTCAATGAAATTCAAATCTCTAATCTGGTTTTACTTTTAATCTTCTTTCTGGAGGACGCTATGAATGGAAGATGCTTATTGTTCCGCATGGATTATTATTATTATTATTATTATTATTATTATTATTATTATTATTATTATTATTTTCCTGAGTGCCCCTAACTGACCAAACCGTGTGTTAAAAACAGTTTTCCTCCTGGTCGGGATGATGACCTTTGACTTTCAAAGCACATCCCTGCCTCGCAGATCAACGAGGCTGCCGCGGCGCCCGCGGAGGGGAAATTCCACGCGAGTCGGCCCCTGATCTCGGACAGCGTCGACGTACTTGTTTGTAAATATGCATATTATGCATGTGCCCTTGTAAATAAGTTTAAATATAATTTCCAAATGAACAACGCGAGAAAAATTGCCGATTTTTTGAGCGTGTCGAATGCACGCGGGGCGTTTTGCAGCCGCAGCCCGGGCCGCATCCCCGAGGCCAGGCTGCCACCTAGCGGGGCGCCGGCGAACTGCTCCCGAGCCGCTGCTGCAGCGGCGCTCGGCCTCATTTACCCTCGCAGCGGGAGCCGCGGAAGGGCGTCCTCCTAAATGTGTTAACTTAGCCGTGCTGTACACTAGAAACAAAGGAATATATAATTCTTCTGTGTCTTAAGGTCATTACTGTCGAAGCATAAATTAATAGAGCTATTCCGGTTAATGCATTTTGGCGTTTGCTTCTGCATGTCTGAGCGCATATGTGAGGAGAGGCCTCCCCTCCATGCCAGAGGGGGAGAGGAAGGAGGCCTGCACGTAGCTTAGCCCTGCGAGCAGACGCCTCGACCTAAAAGCAGAGAGTGAGGTCTTTCGGATGCATGCGGCTGCCCCGCCCTTCTCTCTTCCACGAGCCCAGTCTAACCAACTCCCCTCACTACCAAGGGAAATAGGAGGCGGGGGTGGACTGCTTCGGGGTCTCGGGAGGGAGGTCGGGTGCACACATACCCTTATCACAAGCCGGTGCTTTAAACATGCGTGTTCAGCTTTCTTAAGGGCAGAGCAACTTGTAATAAGAAAACAAGGGCTCCTGGTCCTGAGGAGGAAATGGCGTGTCCACTTCCGGTCTGGCCAGCCTGGCTGTGGAAGAGGTGAGGATGGTCACCCGGCTTCACTTGTCAGGTGGCTTCATGCTTATCACTGTGGCTCCTATAGTGGTGAGCTCTCAGGTCATCCGAGGAGGGGTGCAGCCTTAGTCCCTTCCTGTGAGAAAAAAGGAAACCCCACAAAATGAAAAGGAAGACCTAGCCGGGCAGGGAATAAACCTATCCCCCTGAAAGTCTGATTTCAGCGCTTTTCCCAAGGCATAGGGGCACAGGCACTTGAAGAAAGAGCTACACCAGTACCATTTGCCCCTTTTTGGTCTACTCGGAAATTCTGGTAAGATTCTGAAGCTCCACCTTTTTCTAAAGTAAATCTGTAAAAGCCAGGGTTAGATGTAGATTAGAAGAACATCAGATTGTCTCAGATTTTTATTTTGATCAGGAGATATTGTCATGCATATAAATTCTGGATTCTCCAACAAAACATCCAAGAAATGAATGCAGTCTGCTTTTCTGGCAAAAAAAAAAAAAAATGTTCTCTTGAAATGTATGTTTGTGTGTATGTGTGTGTGTGTGTCCTCTGAGAGCTGGAGGAAGGAGTATCTTTTCATATCTGTCCTGGTAAGAATTGTTCAACAAGTGCCCAGGAGAAGCAGATCTGGGGTCAGAACCCTGCCTTCTAGCCTGCATCTCTGCAAAGTGAATTAACCAAAGCAATATAAGATACTATTGACAATGCAAATGCTCTAAGATAAAATACTCCACCAAAACTTCAGTGCCTCATAATCTAGTTACGAAGAAAAGATTTATTCGTATGAAACAAAAATAGGCAATGCAAAACATATTAAATCAAAATTTCTGAACCTTAACGGTGCCTCTGAATCACCTGCAGGACTTTATGAAAATGTAGATCAAACTACCCAATATCATAATTTCTAGGTACAGCCTTTCTAGCTTGCAAAATTCCCTAGCTAATTCTGATGCACAGCCAAGTTAAAAGTCAGTGACTCAGTATTTTTAAAAATGAAGATAGAAAATAAAAAGATCTTTGCATGGGTGATTCTGTTGAGGAGACAGAAATGAGAACAAGCAGATGGTGTCACGGGGACCTTAAACTCAGTGGGAGGTTGAGAGGAGAAACCAATGAAAGGAGGGTTAGTATGGATGCAGAACGTGTCCCGCAATGGGCAGATCATCAGTAATGGGTGGCAGATGCATAGAATAAAAACAAACAAGTTGGTGCCGCAAGATGAGTACATTGGTACTCCTGCTGGAAAAACAGACTGCAAATTCTAAGAATCACAGAGAGCTGCCCAGTAAAACTGAGTGAGGGCCCCAAAGAGTGTGTCCAGCCCACTTCCAGGGAAGATGATGGCTAAAGAGTAAAGCTATCAAAGTAAAAAGAGGACACTATTGAACAGTCCAAAATGTGGTTCATGCTCTTGTGTCACTTTTGTGCCTGACTATTCTGACTGCCCCACTTTGGGGTTTGTGGAATCCCTTAGAAGTAGATGGTTTTTCCCATTCAGCGGCTCCCTGGAGCTTAAAGATTTCCACTTCTGGGTAAGATAATGCTCCCAGGTGCTTTAAGCAGATGATTTACTTCCTTGGCTGCCTACTACCCACCCTTGATGGACTTAAAAAAGGCAATGGCACAGGCCTAGCTTTAACTTACACAGTGTCTAAAAAAAAAAGGAACGCACAAGAGTAGAGTAAAATCACTGTACTGAGAATGACCTTCATCCTCATTGGATCATCATGTCAAATACAACTTCATCATATTATTACAGAGCCATCAGAACAGCTAGAGCACAAGAGTCATCATGGGAAGGAGTGGAGTACTAGCACTTCACTTCAGCTTTAGATAAAGTGTGGGGAAATTCAGCAGGGTGACCAGCGTATCGGCTTCTGACACATGCCAGGCTTTCAAGTTTCTGAGGTAATCAAAGATATCCCATAAATGTCTCTGAGGTGAAAAAAAACTAGACTCTGATTTGTGAAGATCTAGTCTGTCCGGGGGTTGGACTGTAAAAAGAGCCCGCATCTTAATTGAAAGAACATAGTGATCTAATTGGCTAGGGAGTTAGAATGTTCCAGAAGAAATACTACCTTTCCAGGCTGGCGTCATATTTTGTTATATGAGAGCATGAGCTATAAATTGTTGGCCTTGCAGGATTCTGGCCAGCTCTTAGATACATAATTTCAAAGCATTTATTTTTATTTTACTTGAAACTTAAATGCTCTCTTATGGCTTATACGGTATTAATTCCTCAGTAGGCTTTTGAAAGCCCTTTACCATCTAGTCCAAACTCGGATACGCAACTTTTTCACACTGTGCTCTTGTAAAATTCTGTTCAAATCGTGTTGGCTCACATAATGCTCTCTGAATACACATTACTCAAACTTGCCCCGACACATCGATCATGTATTTTCCTATTTGCTCTCCATCGCAGACCATTTCTATCAATCACAGTCTCCCTCAGGGTCCACACCAGTCCCCTCCCCTCCATAGACTTTTCCTTCAGAGTCCCATTACGAAATAATGTCTGAATATGTGTAGCGTGATATCACACATTATCTGACTAGTTACCCATTTATATGGAGAGACCTTTGTCTCTTTCTCAAAGTTGATGCTTTATGACCAAAACCTGTTTTAAAATTCTATCCTCTTTGTAGCATCTGGTACAGAGTTTGCGCTAGGCCTTATGCACAGCGAGGTCAAGAATCAGATCATGTGTTCACCACTATATTCCTGGAAGATGGCATAAAGCATGGCTAGTTACACAAAGGAGAGCAACACTTTTCTTTTGCATTTCTGAAAAGCAAGGACCATCTGCTTTAATCTACTCAGCAGAAATACAGACCACATTAGACAAATACCAGGAGAGTGGAAGTGTCTATATGTTATGTCCTGTCCTGTATGTTAAAAAAGAAAGCTCCATTCATCCTTTAAAGACAAAAACAAACATTATATGCTCTTAAAGTGAATTTCTATTTGGTTAACAATCTCCGATGAAATAGGAGATAAAAATTGAAAATGATAGAGACACAAAAAATGAAAAATAGTTCAATTTATGAGATTTTTATTTCAAACATTGTTTTTAAACTTTGGGTGATGTTTCCTAAAAAACTAAAACAGGATCAGCTTGAGATACATAGATGTACCAATTCCCCACAATGAATGTATTTGTTGTGTATCACAGACATCTACTGATTAAAAACGGGGAGAAAACAAAAAATAAAACAGTAGTTCATAGTCAACTAAAAATTACTCCATCAATAATTGTTTATGAGGACTGATTAGAAAATTCTTATTCTCTGTGGAATATACTGAGAATAGCGTTAGTGAGCTAAAGAAAAAAAAGAGGGAAAGGGAGTTTTCTATGAAAATGTTAAAAAGAAATACTCTGCAATTGGGCTGATCCTCAGTCCATGCACCAGTGATGATGAAATTCAGCATAGTTTTACATAGCGTCTCAGCATGGATTTAGTTGCATCATTGGCAACCATGTAAATGGGAAATTTTATGTAACCCACAATAAAAGCAAAGCAGTGACAATAATGTGCTTTTTTACTGACTCATCCATACCTCTTTCACTCCCAGAAATGGGTTTCACAAAGAAGATACAGACAGGATCAGCAGGTCTACAAACCAACACCTCGGTTTTGAAGGGCACCAATGCGCTACAGCAGCAACAATGCTAAAATTTAAAATTGAGAGGTTGCCATTACTTTTTGAACCTTCAAAACAAAAAAAAAGAACCCCTGCCTCTTACTCCTTTTCCCTTCTCCCCCATCTCCCAGCCTCCACACACTGGATAAAGAATTTGTAATGTTGCCAACCTCACCACTTAATGATCTGGACGAATCTACATAATGGCCTCCCGATACTGGCCATTATGGATGAGGCGCATGTTGTTTATAAATTAGCTCTCTTGTTCCTGCATATTCCTGAGTTCATCATCATTAAGGAGGAGAAATGTTTCTCAACAAAAGGCCCAGGTACTGTGGTGAGAGATACAATAGTAACGCTTAGATACACAGATAGGCATGTTTCCATTTCGGTCTTTTGTATCCATCTTCACTTGTCCCAGATATGCCATTTTCCGAGTCTCAGGGTGCAGAATGTTTTGAAATACATTTGTGTATTCATGGATTGTTGGCTGTATTCACATTTTTATATTCAGCTAATATTTAAATGTATTTAGGAAACAGGCCTCAATTTAGATTTGCAATGTGATATGAAATATCATAAAGGGAAATCACTTTCAGGCGTTAGATCTAGCGCAGCTGGGGAGATAGAGAGGATCAGAACATCTGTCAGCCCACAACATTTCCACAAACCCTTTCCACACTCAACAATAGAGCCAGGCGGCTGCTAACCCAGAAAACTTAAAAACCTGGAGAAGCACTACAGCAAAGGAAGAAATCTAATTTTCAAGTATTTTATTCAAATTCTTATCAGCGCATGGGCCTCGTTCTTTTGGGCAAACTAATAACTTCCAGGTGTGGGCTTGCATCTGTGCCAATTTTAAGATTGGTTTAGTACAGAGCTGGAAAAGACAAGAAGGACTTCCCACAAGGAGGAAAAATAGGAAGAAAGTTTTCAAAGGAAGCACCCATTTTGAAAGGACAATGAGTGCCTTCATGAGCACCAAATGCATGAACTGCCAGTTCCTTACTTGCCCGTAGGCAATTAGCCCAGTGGATTCCTGTACAGTGCAAAAGAGATCTATCACACATAAAAGTGAAGGTCCCAACTTTACATGTGTTACAGCCTGTGGCCTCAGGCTAAGCTCCATATCCCAGTTAGTCATCTTGCAAAGTTAGCTAGATAAGAGCAGGTCTATTGAGAGAGAGATGACATCTCTTGTCACAAAGGATTCTCTTTTATGGAGAATAAAATGTCCTATCACAGAACGTTACTTATGGGTAGTCCTTCGTAAAGTTTTGATGATGATACTGCCAGGGGTGATGGTGACAGCGACTGTAACAAAGAAGATCTTTTTCAAGGTTTCCCCACCAAAGGCAAGAGATTCCTTTTGCAGTTCCTCCAAAAAAATAAAGCAAGCAAAATAGAAAACAAAAGCAAAGAATGCGTTTTATACTGTCTATGTTATCAATGATGCAATTGTGTGTGCCTGCACATACACTCTGGCTAACTGACAAAGAACTAAATCAAAATTAACTATTGAGACTGGACAAAGCATCCCAATTCCAGCTGTGGTCCAAGATCAGCAGCACCTTAGGGGAGTCTCCCTCCTTCCAAATGTAGTTATGGTTCAAAGCCAAACAGTGAAGTGGATGCCTATCCCTGGCAAAATTTACATAGGTTAAGAAAGAGATCACAACAAATACCCCTGGCCAAATCCCATGATTCTGGAGACACATAATCTATATTCATAAAGCATTTTAGGATAATTAAATATGAAATTCTAGCACAGTACAAGATATAGTTAATCAGTGAGATAAAGAATCGCCATTCAGCTGGTTGTACTATACACTCGGGGTAAAAGGGGACTTAGGAAATGTGACATCTAACAAATAAACCTGCTCAAGGTAGTATGCTTGCAGCACTATGATTTACTAGGTAAGTCTCCTTCTACAAACAAGTTAGAATAACTAACATGAAAAACAGAACAAGTAGACAACCTCATACAACTATTTCAACATAGCAGATTCTAAGTTTCACTCATGGGAAACCAGAGAATTGTTCTCCTTGTCACTATTTATGCATATTGCTTCTAAAACAAATTATAATTTGTTATCTTTTTGGAATATGGATTTTATTTCCTTACTCAGATTGTAAAATCTTTAGATCAGAGAGTATGTGAGGTGCTCCTTTTTTATTCTTGTCATTTAACATGATACCATGCAATGAGTAGACACACAATAAATATTTGTTGACTGATAGCTTTACAAATATTCCTGACATTAAGTTCTGATTGTAGCATTATTTATTTATTATTACTTTTTTTGTGTGTGGGTACCGGGGTCGACCTCAGGATCATGTGCACCAGCAGGCGCTTGTACCACTGAGCAGTATCACCGGCCCTTTTTTCGTATGTGGGTTCCGGGAGTCAAACTCAGGACCTCGCGCTTGCCAGGCAGGCGTTTATGCCGCTGAGCCATCTCACCGGCCCCTGATTGTAACATTACACTCCCACCACAGCACACACACACGCACACAATTACTAGCTTCTTCTTGTCTGTCAAATAAAGTATGAGCCTTTTAGCTCATTCTGTACCTTGTAAATGAACACAAACTGACTTTCCAATTTTAATTTCTGCTATGGTTTGGATATGATTTGAATCCCTGCCCCCAAGCTAAGGTTTCTTGTGTTGAAATTTAATCCCCATTGTGAAGCATTAGGAGATGCAAATTTAATGCAACTCTGAATTTTAGAAGTTGATCTCTGGGAAGTAATTAGGATTAGATAAACTAATCAGACCGGTAGCTTTATGGAAGAGGGAGAGAGACCAGAACACACCAAGGTACATACGTACACTCCTTGTCTCTTGCTGTGTAATGCCTGCCCCAACTCCAGACTGTGCCAGAAAGATGGCCATCACCAAATGCTGACCCTAGAACTTGTACTTCTAGCATTGCGAGCAAAATAAACCTATTTTCTTTATAAATTTTGTCTGCCTCAGATATTGTGTTATAATAACAAAAAGTGGACTAACACAGAAAATGGAGAAGAAAAGTGAGGTTGTTACTATAATTATATTAGAAAATGTGTCAGCTCCACTTGAATTGGGTACTTGGCAAAAGTTGAAAGAGTTTCAGGAAGTTGGCTAGGAAAAAACCTAGAATGTTGTAAGAAGTGTGTTATGGGCAATTGTGGTGATGCATAAAAAGGCAAGGAAACTAGGAAAAAGCTATAATATCTTAGCAATTGGCTAGGAAATCATGACCAGAATGGTTATAGAAATGTGGACAATAATGGTTAAAGGGGTCTCAGATGGCAATTGGAAATTAGGGGAAAAAAGTGTCCTTATTACACCCTAGGAAAGAATTTAGTCATGCTGTGTCCATGCCCTGAGGTGTTGTGGGAGGTCAAACTTAATGACAGATTGATATGTCTCATGGAACAGATTTCAAAATACAAAAATTTAGGACGTGGCATGGGTATTACTGGCTGCTTTTCATCAGATTTACAGTAAGACTTTGGAATCAAAGTAGAAAGATTTGGAAAATTCACAACCTGTCCATAAAAGAAGTAAAGAAAAAGCATGTAAGAGTGCAAGAAATAAACCGCTTTCTAAGAGATTAGTGCCTATAAAGGGAACTGGTTGTTTTGGGGAAAGGCTTCAAGAGCATCTCAGAAATCTTTGGGGCTGACCTAGTGATCTCTTGTTTTTGCTACAAAGGATTGTAATCCCATTCTGAGTTGTTCTATATGATGTGATTTAGCCAGAAAGCATTTACTAAATATCATCCTTAGATGATAAAGCCCTGGTGATGGCACTCCTCCATATTCTAACATAGCGTCCTTTTCATTTCCCAAAGTTCCTGCCTTCGCTCCTTCTGAGTAGTTTTCTCTTCAGTTCCATTCACTCAACTTTCTTCTTGGCCAAACACACACGTGCTTCAACCTTGTGTCCTTGTGTCCTGTGTGTAATGAAGTAGCTCATCATCTGGTTAGCTTTCTGGCAACACCTTCATCGCTCTAGTTTGGCCCAACAGAGTGGCTGATTCCTTTCAAAAGAATAAGAAAAAGCCTAAATCTACTCCCAACGTGCATGAATTATCAATATTTTACTTTCTGGAAGAGAAAGAAAAATAAAGGCAATAAATACAAAAGGCACCTCCAACCTATGTAATCATGCTTACACAAAATGAGGGAAAATCTATCCTTCCAATATACAACAAATACTCGATGACTAAGTTTTATTTTTTTTTTCCAGGAAGACTTCCAAGAAAATACTTTCCTGACATCTTCAACAGAATTACAATGTATTATTAATCACCACATCCTGAGTATCTAGTGCTATGCCTATATCACAGTAGGTCCTCCATAAATATTTGATGAATGGGTAAGTATATATATTAATGGGTGAGTGGGTTTCCTCTGTGGTCCCTTATATAAAAGAAGCTAGTCCATATGTTCCTATCATTTCACTTTCCTATGAGCACAGCATCTATAAGAGTTCTGCTATCAGTCACTCACTCTTCAAACCAGGCAGATGTAATCCCAGATAAAGGGGTACAGTGTTGAAAGCAAGAGAGAAGATACATAAACAGTGGGCTTAGAAAAGAAGCCCAGGGGCCGGTGAGATGGCTCAGCGGCGTAAGCGCCTGCCTTGCAAGCGCGAGGACCCGAGTTCGACTCCCGGATCCCACATACGAAAAAGGGGCCGGTGATATCGCTCAGCGGCACGGGTGCCTGTTGGCGCGCGAGGTCCTGAGGTCGACCCCCCGGTACCCACAAAAAAAAAAAAGAAAAGAAGCCCAGAACAAAATAGAAATAAAATTACAAAAATACCTTTTTTTGCCCCAGAGCTTACCATACTTTGCAATGTTCTTTTCCATGCATTTTTTCTATTTAGTATTGTGATTCTTGACTGGCAGAGTAACCGAAGTAGATCTTATTCCCACAGTAGCACTGCAGCTCCACACACAGCATATATTATATTATAGATGAGAATCCTAATGTCCACAGAGTGGAGCCAGCCAATAGGTTACAGATCTCCTAATGTTAAAATCCAAATCAGCGTTTGCAGTGAGATTATTCTTTAGCTGTAAAAGTGACTACAATTCACTGCCAGATTACATATGGAAGGTCCCAGCTCATCTCATCCCAGCTTTCTTTCTTTGCATCTTTAAAATTCCTGGCCCCCTCTTTGTTCCAACTCTAGGTGGATGAGGATTCCAAAACAATGACCACAAGTCCTTCACTATTTTTCCTTCCATTCAAAATTTTTTTGTTTTCTTGTCTGTTAGTTTCGAGGCAATGACTTTTTACTTCTACCCTATGTATTGCCAGTCACTTGACTCATTTGTTAGGAAAGAATAATTGAGTCCAACTACTACATCCATGGCTAATCAAGTTCTGAAGAGTCCCGGTGAAGAAGAGGTGGCAGCACCATTAAGACTGAATGCTCGTAGGATACCAGCCATGTGCTGTCCTTAGCACAGTGTGGCTGAAAAGTGTTTAGTTAAATTAGCCATAGAAGATACCTACTTTCCACAAGATTGCTAGATTCTCCTGTAGAAGAAAATTTTGAGGTAACCCCAAACACTTTTGAGACAGCTAACAGGTTTGTTTGTTTAACATTGTCTTTTGCATAGCTCTGGTAGACCGCAGTGTTTAAGGACAGCAGCAGGTAGGAGAAACTTGTAAAGTGGGTCTGGGAGTCAGGATTCTGATCACTGGTCTTGAACCCCACTAATTATGAAACCCTAGTTGTCTATAAGTCACCTGTGTTCCAGATGCAGAGTGTGGTGAGCGAAGTCCATTGGGCCTTCTGGACAAGTCAAAGTCCCTCTCCCTGCGGGGCTACAGGCCCACCACGGAGAGACGAGAGTGGCTGCCGCTCAGCCCCTGCCTACCCCCTTGGCAAGCATCTTTGTTTGGGAGATACACAACTTCGCCATAGGAAATGGCCTTGCCCAGCTGTCCTTCACCAAGCTGTCCTCACACACCTTTTGATAAACTCCAGAGCATGAATATAATTTGAGGAAATCCCTCCTGGCCTCTCCTTTCTTTCTACCATGCTCCACCCTTCACCAAGCACAGCATTCCAAACCTGCTCAGTTTTGCCCCATTTGAACTTGACATCCAAAAAGATGCCATTTCAGGTGTTGATTTTTTTCTTTTACTCCCAGTTTTCAACCTCTGCAATATGCACACTTCTGTCTTCCCAAACTCTAGGCTCTCTCCTACCAGTGCTTTGGCCAGTACCCCCATCTAGGGAATGGGCATATGATATGTAGAGAAGTTATATGAGGAAAAGTTATTCTGGTACATATATAAAGGTGTCCTATACCAATGCACTGCATGGAATCTCAGGCAGATAAACCTCTAGGAAGGAGAGCAAACAGGTGCCCAAGTACACTTGCTTCTGTGCCATAGGCCGGGGAGGAAGAAGCACCCAGGTAGCCACAAGCCTCTCCATCCTCACTTCCTCACCCAGGTAGCAAAACAGGCAAAGTTTATATTATTTCATTTATGTATGTAAAACTCCCTAGGAAAATACCTGGCAAAGAAAGAAAGACAGCAGAAAGCAAATCTCATTTTTCTTTCTTTCTTTCCTTTCAGATCCTCTAATTTATTCACTCCAGTAGACTGGTGAGATTTGGAATTAAAACCTCCAAAATCAGAAGAATAGAGACTAGAAAGATGAGGAGGTAAGCCAACCAAAATAGAGTAAGTTAGGAAAGGTAAATGTGGGGGGAGGTAAAGGCAAAGTAGAAGAAAATGAGTGAGATGAGAGAGGGAGAAGCATAGATGTGGGAAGAAAGAGGAGGGAAGGGGCCAGGGGCCGGTAGAGAGAGATCAAAGGCAAGGGGAATAGTAAAGCAATAAAGCAATGAAGTCCAGAAAACAAAAAGATGTAAGAGAAGGGGAAACAGCAAAAGCGGGAAGGGGAGGAGGGAGAGGAGGGAGAAAATACATGTTGGGTGACTGATGCTTAATTTTGATACAAAGGTAAGTTGTCACTGAAAGCACCAGATGTCTTCATTTGCCATAGACAGGATTTAAAAGACAGAAACTCAATTTAGTTGCTCTTTTCTCTAATAAAAAATACGTTTTATCCCAATGGAAAAATGTGTTTCTTTCTGCCAATAAGTGTCAGCACCTAATCTGAAGCCTTCAATAAAACAATGCCATTAAATAATTTAACCTAGAAAAAAGCCACTCATGTCTTTGAAATAATGTATAGATTTCAGATGGATCAAACTTTAAAACAGAAAAAAAAAAAGAGTAAAAAATGGGATTTGGGAAACAAAAGAGCATCCACCACCGAACAAAAAGAAAAATGCGTTAGGCCTGGAGAACTGAAAATAGCCATGGCAAACATCTACACTGACACAGTGTTGTGTAAAAGTACACAACAGGCTTGTCCCACTGCTGTGAGAAAACTGCACAGAACGGAAAGCCTGAAAAATGAAATCTAGAGACCAAATCAAATCAGTTATTCTTCCCTCCAGAATACAAACTTATGCGCTCAGTGAGATGTCCCTGTGATGTTCACGAAGGGCGGGCTCCCCGTGAGGTGCCTGCCAGGGCCCACGGGACTAGAGGGAAAGAGTCTAGAACACGCCCCGGCAGACCGAGGTGCTAATTCAAGTTCTGCCACTAACTAAAACCATGGGCTCTTTAAGGTATTTATTCCCAAAGGGTCTCAGTTTTTTTCATTGGTAAATTTAGATGATGGTGCTTAAAAGACCATAAAAGTGTCGCAGAGACACACAGTGAAGTTCCTCTCTGCGCGTAGCTTCTCTCTCGTCAGTCGTTTATTTCCCCCTTGCTCATTGGTGTTGCATCAAAAGCAATGCAATTATCCCTGCAAATTCTGAAGAGAGCTGTTTCCTCCAACACCCCCATAAAATGGGCTATAGACCAAAGGGTTTGAGGACCGCTTGCTCTGGGGCTCTCTCCCCTCTCCTCCATTAGTACCTTTATTAATCATCTAGGCCAGTGGTTTTCTACTGAAGCCAAGCATTAAAATCACCTGGGGAGAAAAAAACAAAACACAGGGAAAAAGAAGTCGGTGCCTGGGCCTCAGTCCATACCAATTAAATTAGCATCTCTGGGGATCAGCTCAGGCTTTCCTAGGATTTCAAGCTCCTGAGGAGATTCCGATGTGTGACCAGTACTGAGAACCACTGCCCCAGCGGTACTGTGGCAGGTCACTGATGGAAACACCTCAGACCAGTTCCTTTCCAAAAAGACCCAAATAAAGGCCGGAGAGTTTCAAGAACAGAATTTATACCTTCAAAATGAAGCAGCTAGGAACAGAGAGTGGGCAGAGATTAAAGTTAGTAAAGCCTAATTTCTGTCTTTCGCCTGGTGATTGACACAAGACTCACCTAGGAAAGCTCCCATTATTGCAGATCTTGGAATTGGCCCACAATATTCTGTGTCCAGGTAACCATTGCCCAACACTGAGTTAGAGTAAGAATTATTCCTGAATTCATCGTCATAGTTTTTATCCAGACACAATCAGGGAGGTATGTAAATACAGAGTCCCTGAAAGAACACAGGGAACTCAGCACAGCCCTTCAAAAACAAAAGAGACTTTGCAATGGACAGAACCACCTTTGAATTTGTTCTACTACCTTCTAGCCAAGAGGCCTTGAGTAAGTCACTTTCCTTTTATCAGATCTTAAGTTTCCTTATTTATAAAAGAGGGAAAACAATAACTACTTTGAAGTATTGCAAGGTTAGACATAATGAATACAATGACTTTGTGTATCAAGGGCACAACTGATACTGACAATTAGGAAGATGATAATGATCATTGTAGCTAAGAACAGGAAAGTACTAGAAAGATGTATCCTGGAACACTAGACAGCTTTGTGGGAGTGATCTTATATTTGCCATTGTAAAGTTTCACCAGAACATGGATACACAGCGGAAAAGATGAATAATATTTATTTATTTGTGTGTGTGTGTGTGTGTGTGTGTGTGTGGGTACCAGCGCCCGTGCCGCTGAGCCATATCACCGGCTCTTTTTTCGTATGTGGGTTCCGGGAGTCAAATTCAGGCCCTCGCGCTTGCCGAGCAGGCGCTTACACCGCTGAACCATCTCACCGGCCCCTGAAAAATATTTATAAAGCTATTTGAAATTATAAACAATGCCAGGAAGTGGGAAAACCTGGATGCCTGCTACATAATACTAATATGTGAAACCTGGGACCCATGTAGACTTTGTTTGGATAGGTGTTTTCATATTTAAAAGATACGACAAAGCTTTAACCACTAGATAAATACCCAGATAATCATGGCAGGTGTTTGTGGCAACAAAACATTATTCCCATACCTGGTCTCCATTGCATACCTCACATAATTGGCTGGAAAGCCAAGAACCACCTTCCCTAGTTTTCCCTTTGAGCAAGAAGACTGCGCCAGAGTTCTGGCCTTCTTCCTTCTCCTTTCTATCTTGTCTGTGAATATAATGGCTAGACTCATTGTGAGACAACAAGGAGAAAAAGAGAATAACATGGAATTCAACCCTGACATCACTAAACCACTGAACAAACACCTGTACCTGCTTACCTCTGGATTTTTTTTTAATGAGAAAAACTAACCCTGTTTGCAGAATAAGCATCAGTAATTAAGTTTTGTATTACTTGCAGCTGAATGCAGTCCTCATTGATATAGCACAAATTGACTAAATCTAAAAAATTCAGTTTATAGTTTGAGTAGCCATCACCCTCATGTCTCAAAATCAATATAGTTGAACAACTAATGGTAATCTATACATCAAAAAATGGATCTTTCTCTACAACGAAGACAGAAATGAATTAAAAACTGTTTATAAAAAGCAAAGCACACTGTTTTAAGGGAGGAAATGCAGGCTCTCCAGCTTTGACTCCAGTGTCAAATCACTACTTTCATCCCGTGCGCTCTGGATGTCAACTTTTATCCCAGTAGTGAGGCCTTTCCTCATCCAAGACTATTTACTCTTTGATACTGGACATAACCGGGGATTCCTAAGCGTTACTTCATAGTCCACGACTTTTCATGCCCTCGAGATTGCCCTTGTCTTTCTCGTCAGCAGGGTCCCAAGCTGTGCCCAGCCATCGATACAAACTCTCTATATTCTCCTCATGTTCCACCTCCTTCATCAAGATGTCCGAGATTTCTCCACCCTATAGTGCTCTGTCCTTTTTGTATTTAAGCCACTTAGATTACAAGCACATTCATGTGTGCATGCACGCACACACATGTACACACACTCACACTGTCTACCACCTTTGTCACATGTCTATATTTGCTTTTCCCACACTGTAGCTGTTCAAAGACAGGGCTCATTGTGCACTGCATCCCTTCACCTTAACTGAGCCAGATGTATTGTTGTATAAGCATCAGGATTAAGAAGTCTGAAGGAGGACACTGAGATAAGTGATAGGAAATTTTATGGAACCTTCATGAGACACTGCCTCTTCCCTTAGTAATGCTCTGTTCTAAATACCAGAAACTCCAAGAGATCCCTGAGGCAGTTGTACTAGCAGCTCTCAACTGCTCATGACCACAAGGATCCTAGGTGACTGAGACACCAGAAAAAGTGAAGTTCTCTGATTGTGGATGGCACATTGGCAAGTCTGATTGTCACTCTGTGTCTGAGAGAAGTCTAGAGGTCCCAGAGCACTTTAAAAGTTCCTCCTGAAGAAATTTTTCTTTCCGACTCCCTCTGTACCTCTCCTGTTAATCTCTCTTCCTACCAACTTTCTTTGTTTCTTTCTCCCTTGTTTTAACACAGCTCATCTCTTTAATTTCCTTTTCCATTCTCCTAAAATGTTAGATTCACTTCGCCTTTTGCCTTTCTCTACAAATGTCCACTCACTGATCATTGCTTTGAATAGAATTGTTTTCTCATTCCATGTTTTCTCATTTATTTAAAATTCTCAAAGTCGATTTATCAGTCTCCTCTGACAGTTAGTTCCCTTAAGGACAAACTGGGTTGTTTTAGAGTAAAGAAAATGAAGGCCCTGGCAGAAAAGACATTTGCCAAGTCCACAGTAAGTTATTGTCAATGAAGATGCCCAAGCCCTATGAGGTTCATGTCATTGGTCCCTTGAAATACCTGAGATGTTAAAATTACTTCTCGGACAGAAACTGGACATCACGAATTTCAGAAGAGTGATGAAACAGCTAATTAATCCATTATGCAGAAAAATGACCATAAAAAGAGAAGAGAGTTGAAAAACTTAGAAAGAATGCAGAAATGAAGAAGTGCCCCCTTTTTCAAGAACAGTGTTAGCAGGATATCAGATTTAGTAGTGAATTTTAACATCATTTTCTACCCTGCCCTACCATGCCTTTCTGTTAGCTGGGGATTTATTTCAAGGCCTTACCAATCATATGCTAAAGCTGGGACATCACTGAAACATCTTCTGGGAGGACAGGGAGAAATCCAATCTAGGATTGAAAGCTGCAACTGTCATAGATAAAAAATACTCTCTGAAGACTGCTATTGAGTCAGACAACTGGAAGAATTACTGCAAAGTTGTCTGAACCTCACATAAGTTACTGGCTAGCATTCAGATTAATGCCAGGGGTGTCCATTTCCGGGGACCCCTAGAAGAATACAATCTTGGGCTCCTTCTGTAACTGCTCCCCAAAGCACTCTATTGTTATTGCCAAGGGTGCCCTGGAAGGAGCTGACTAAATGATTTCTACTGGAAAAGACAGGCATTCTAAAGAATTGCTCATTTTCACTCGAAATTGTGCATTAGCTAAACTTCCAGCATTGTTGAGAGGGGCTGTAGCCAAAGAATGAAATACCTTTTGAAGAAAAAAAGGCACCCTACATCCTGGCACAAAAAGGCATGCATTGAATGCATGACACAATTACCACCAAGAAGCTATTACCAGAGCCTATGGGTTCAATACACATTTGTTTGCACATTTATGTCCTGCCAACAAAACACTCCCAGCTTTTACTCAGATCATCTCAAGTTTCCTGGTTAGAATCCCAGCTGCCAGATGATAGTCCCAGTGTCACCCGCACCCCCTTGAGTCCTCAGCCTTGTGGTCTCAGTGTCTCACACATTACTCACAGGTGTGTGTATACACTTGTATGCACCAGAAAGCACAGTTATATTATACTGTACTCCTAGTTATAAGCTCTACCCTAAATTATCCAGGCCCAGCTTTGCCCAGAATCATGGATAATTCAGTGTTTGTTTTCTTAATTTACACAGAGCAGATTTAACTTTTGCCAGTAAAAAATTATAATTTCGTAACTTTTATGAGAAATTCAGTGGATATGCCCTTCCTGGGACAGCTGAGTGGTAAGCCCGATTGCTCGCTCAGGGATAGTCTCTGGACTGAACTACCCAGTGTACAGTGACAAAAGCCCTCTCATGGAAATGTCATTATGAGCAGGAGACTCACTGGGAATGGAGACTCATCAAAACGCCTTCCCTGATAGTCAGGCGTATAGCTTTCACTGTAATTAGGGAAAGCGGATTGTCTTGCCTCTTCATGTAAAAGATACTTTAACCAATTATTTTAAAAAAAGAAATGTTTTGTAAGCTTTGAAAGAGATTTTTCTCTTTGGTTTCTTTAAAACCAGAAGGAATATGCAATGGGCTGTATTGAAGTCTTGAAACTGACAGCTCCCGCCAGAAACTTTAGTATTTCTAGTATAATGTCCTATGCCCCCAAGATGTTAAATACAAAAGGACCTTTATGTACTTTCAACTGCAAGGTCTCTCTCAACATACCTGTATACCTCAACTTCTGCCTTCCTTTTACTAACCTACAAATGCCACAACCTTTCCTTTTCCTGTACAAAAGGATATCAAACAAATTGCACTTCTTGATATACGACGGTCCCTTCACTCAGGAAAAACGACATGGCTATTTTATTAGACGGGAGGTCTCAAGAGCTCCTGAACTCCACAGACAGTCTCGTAAATTACCCAGAGCCATACAATAAACTTGAAATGGGTTAAGTGGTTTTGTTCCTGTCTTCCTCCTTCCCGCCTTCTATCTCTCTGAGCAAATCCTGTAAGCATATAGCCGTGGATACATAGTTGTTCATACCTGGGCATCTGGCGCCCAAACTCAAGAACACAATTACACCTGGCCTCAAACTAAAATCAGCAAATTGACTGTATCTTTGGATAATACTCCCTAGAAGGCGTTGGTAGCAAATGCAGGGTATATGCGCATCTATAAATCTATTTTACTCCTTGAAATTATTTTTATTTTCACCTTTACAATGATTGTTTCCCAAACTCTGTAACTTCTCCATTTTTATGTATAATAATGTTTCCTTTTATTTGACCTAAACTTACAGCTTTAAGGAATGACCTCTAGTATGAGTTTTCGGTATTGATCTAGTGAAGATCGATCAAGACAGCTGAAATCAGATCAGCAATGTTGCAGCCCCATGTGCCTGCTGGGTATAACTACAATTCTGGCTTAAAGAGCAAGGAACATATTTGAAAAAGAAAAGCTCACCTCTGAATGCTGAGGACTTCTATCTTCTCTCCCTGGCTCACACCCGGAGCTTGAGGGATGTCTGTGCATTCAAACTTTCACTATACACACAGAGAAAGTCAACCTATTGCCATGTGAAACGGGCAATATAATAAGGCCTCTAGTCCTCAAATCTGTGGCTCTCCTCATTGTATCCATGGCCAGTCATATTGTCATGTCATTTGGAATTCATTTGGAAGAGGATGGCCATTGGATTGGCAACAAATAAATGAGCCATGCCAAGGGACATGTGCTAACCTCTTACATGGTTTTTCTCCTCTTTACCTTCTTAAAGCTCAAAACCCACAGGAGAAACTCACTTTACGCAGACATCCTCCTTTTCCTCTAGGTCCTGAGGAGGGTAATTTGGGAAGGTGCTATATATTGGAAATGAGCTCCACAAGTGAAAAATCAGAAGAAACCAAACTGAAAAGAGTTAGTTCTACTTTGAGTACCACTTCTGTGTAGATTAACCCCTCTGAGTTCCTGATTCCTCTTCTGAATAAGTGGAGATTAATTCCTACCTTGAAGAACTGTTGCGAGCATTAAATGGATAAGGTTCATGAAGCAGACAGCAGACCTTTGCAAGAATCTTCCTACTTTCATTTCAATAACCTCTTTCTTTGGGCATAGTAAGTGAGGCCAGGTGAATTACCAATTGGCTGAATTTATTTTTCAAGTGTATTATATCAGGGTTGGTGGGTTATTATAACAAAAGCTTATGGAACCTTAAAACTTTCCTTAGCAAATGAAATAGGTCTACATTAAGCTTCCCCACTCAGCATTTTTATCATTTATTTATCTAGCATTTATTGAGTAGTTACTATGTCTCCAGCACATCAATGGAAATAAAAAGATGAATAAAACACATAAATGATTTCTCGATAAAGAGTTTATGTATACCCTCCTACCTTAAATTTACTGTAGTACCTCATGACCTGTGTGTTCCATCAGGGCTACATAACTAACAACTGGGGGAAAAATGCATATGCCAAGTTGTATTTAAAAAGTTCAAATATAATAAATTTTGTGATTACTTATACCCAGCTTTACCAAAATCAATCTCATCCTCAGGTTTCACTCTTGCAGGAAAAGATTTAGAGCTCCAGCCTATGTGAAACTAATGAATCCACTACTTTGTTCCTAATTTTGGGTCTAGTAAACCTGAACTTTGGAAAAAAATCAAACGATTTTATCTGTATTCAGGTTGGGAGTTAAGAAAACACACGGAGGAACAAAGAGGGAATGTGGAGGTAGTCAGGAGTGTAATGAGAAAACGCAAACAAGGGTCACAGAATTAAAAGAAAAAGTTCTTTCATGGGTGTGACAATGGGATCATCAAGGTTGGCAACGTCTTTTTTTTTTCAGAATGCAACAATCTGGTGAAGATGAAGTCCTGGGGCTCTGAGCAGAGTGCAGTGGCCTGCAGGAAGGCACAGATGGCTGGAACCAAGCTCGGTAAAGACCCAGCCCCACGCAGCCACTAGTCTGAAAGGCCATGATCGTCCCGCACAAAGGCCGGTCAGACATGTCAGGGAGGCAAGCAGGAAGCAGCTGGAGGAGCCGAGATTAATGAGGAAGCACAAAATGAGAAAGAGCAACAACTGGAAACCCTTGTGGTGACATCAGGAACAGAGCCAGAGAAGACAACCTTGTTATCACATCTGTTCTGTCATTATAATTAAATGGTAATGCGCGTCTCTTGTTGGGTTACCAGGGTGGAATTCCAAGTGGGGGAGCCCCTCAGCACTGGCCGAGGCCCCCAGCCGCTGCCCTTCTCATTGAAGCTGAAGAATCGTTCGGCACGCTAATAGGCTGGGTGTCTGGAGCAAGTGTTAATTTTGGATTACATCTGAGTGGAAATAAGATGAAGGTCTAGGGAATGCTTTGCCTTCGCTCAGATGTTTCATTTCCATTTACTAGCACTGCAGAATACCCGGGGAGATGTTTTCATTCCAATTTGGAAGATTTCATAAGCCTCCAAACTTTTAGCTATTGATCCAAGCTCTTGAGCTTTGGAAGCGTGCTCACATGCTCTGGGAGGGAGAGGGCAGGTGTGGGAGTCCCACCTGAGCACAGCCGCCCCCTCTTGGGTGGGCACACCTCTCCGCTCATGCCAAAATTCGCCCTGCCCGACCTGGAGGCCCATTAGAGGCACTCAGCACCATTAGCTCGGACTTGCTCTGTGCTAAGTAAATACTCTGGTGTCCTCACAGAAACTAGGGCAGCTGCTGGATATTTTTTTTTTTCTTTTCTCTTCTTCCTTTTTTTCAAAATCAGCAGAGTAAATTTCTCAACCCCAAATGGCTCCAATCTGCCTCTTAATAAGTACACTGTTTTATGTATTTGGCTACTGGAGGTCAGCATTAATTTGAGTTTTGCTAGACTCTCATTTCTTTTTCAGTTGGTTTTCAATTTCTCAGATTTCTGTTTGATTTTGGACAGAGCATCCTCCTTGGCAGGGAGGATGCCAATAATCAGATTTCCACCATGAGAAGGTAAGCTATCTTTACTTGCAGGAAAAGGCCACTGTCTATCATCTTTGGAATCTGTTAGCTAAATAGCTAAACTCCCGAAGGAGATTTTGAAAAACAAAGCACTTCACTCACTGAGAGAAGGCAGGGATGGACTGATGCTGTGCTTGGGCATTAGTCAGCTCAGCCCCCACCAGCCAGCGAGCGTCTGGCTATCATAATGCCCCAGTACCCAGGCACTACTTGGCTCTATCCTTAGGGCAGCAAACAGATAACTGAGCCTAAAAAGGATTTAACAAAGAAATACTATTTGCCTTTTCTTTCATTTTTATGGTTAATAGGCTACTGCATTAGAGAACAGAGAATCTATTAGAGAAGTTTTCCATTTGTTGAAAAATTACCCCAGCCCCTTTAAGATTTATTTCTTAGGCCAAAATAATATAACACCAAGTGGTGCAAGCATGGATTGCTTTACATGTTTAGTTTCCAGCTGTTATACTAGAAAAGACTTGATAAGACCACCTCAACAAAAGTTAGGAACATATCAAGATCTCAACAAATATTTACTCTATTGAATCATAGATGCTTCTAATCTAGATTCTTTTTATTCCGTTCTTCACTTCTCATACTGCTTTTACTCCGATGCCTGCTTCAGAAATGAGATAGCACAAAACTACTCACACCATAAGTGAAATAAACTATTAGATCAGTGCAGGAAACCACTCTAAATACTCGCCAAACCCATCTCCTCTTTCTGGTCACACTAAATGAATTTCATTTCCCAATCCTCTTGTCTCAGGAGAGCCAGAGAAATGGAGAGAACTGATGGGTCACTTGTACAGTGAGGCGGCTAAGAGCACTCTGTCCTCCTTCAATGTTGAGTTTGAGGATAGCACTTCGAACATGACAGTGACAAAGATGGAAGGATCCTGAGTTCCTGACTCACTGTGTGGGGCAGAGAGGGCCCTGCACCTTCTCTCTCCCTGCCTATCAAGAGTAAGGAAATAACTTCTAATGTGTGAAGCTGCTGAGAGCAAGGAGGTTTTATTACTACAGCTACTCTAATACAGAAATTGATATGTAGCTTTTAAGTGTAGTTTTCTTATAACAAAAGCCAGAAATATGTGGCATTGTCTTGGCATTCAGGTGTCAGATAATAGTGAAGCTGATCCTAGAGATTGGAAAGATAGTAATTCTTGTTATGCAGTGACGATACTAACAATAACCTGAGAGAAAGGTCTCGTACCTTCTGAGCCTGTCACCCTCACAGAAGTGGCTGGAGAGAGAGAGGTGTACTAGCACGTGCTTGTAGTTATTGCTAAATTTGGCTGCATATTATAATAAATTGATGAGTTTAGGAGAAAATTCACTGGCTTATGAAAAGAAATGAAAGGGAATATGGAGAGAGTCCTGTAATACGAAGTCTTGAGTTATTACAAAAATCAAAAGTTTCTAGGCCCCAAGGCATAGGAAGAAAATACTGAATAGGATTTTGAATGGCAGAGGCCTACTAGACCAGCTTTGTAGTAAAGACAGAATGAAAGAAATCCTGCAATATGCAACAACACGGATGATCTCAAGGACATTTTACCAAGTGAAATACGTCAGTCATGGGAGGATAAATACTGCATGATTCCATTTATATGTGCTTTCTACAATAGTCAAACTCAAAGGAACAAAGAATAAAATTGTGGTTTTCAGAGGTTGTCAGAAAGAGAAATGGAGAGTTGTTAATGACTTAGTATAAAATTTTAGTTATGCAAGATAAATTCTAGAGATCTGCTGTACAACATTGTACCTATAGACAACAATACTGAATGATACACTTAAAAATCTGCTAAGAGGATAGACTTTGGGGTAAGTGTTCTTAACACAATAAAATTCAGAAGATGTGTTATGGACATGTACCAATTCCCTGTGATAGACATAATCATTATGTTACTACAAACATGTACTAATAAAAATAAGTAAGTAAAAAAAAATCTAATATGTTCAGTATAGCTACCATTAAGCTAAAAGAAGGAGACATAATAAGAAATGAAGTAGATTTCAACTACACCCAGGGAAAGGCCTTGAATGTTGCGGTTACTGGCAGGTAGAACCTGACTTTAATCAAATATCTCAGAAGTCCACTAACTTTTCAAGGGCATTGCATTGCCAGAGACAAACTAGTCAATCCCTTCTATCTTTAAGATTGAAAACAAACCTTACTGCCCCAGCCTTGTAAACAGATTCTACACGGCCCCAAGATGGGCATGCATCTCAACGTCTACTTCACGTGTGGCAGGGAGGAAAAATGAGCAGGTAGAAGCCCTCCCCTCAACCAGAGGTACAAGGAGCCAGGAAGAGAAATGAATAAAGAAAACATCCCCCCGATAACAGATCCAGAGTCTCAGCAGGGGATTTTCCACTCAGCAGACAGCAAGTACGACCACTCTAGATCCACAGAATTTCAGTTATTGTGGGCCAGTGACATCTGTGTGTTTTCTATTCCTTCCTTTTTTTCAAATGGGAGTTTTAATTAGCATAAGCTGTTTTTATACGCCCATTGTGTATTGATTTGATGTGGGAGGTGTGTAGATATCATTTGTTTTCATGCACTAAGTCATATCAACATTCCATGGACTTTACTGGGCAGCCAGTTTTGTTGCATGATGGAATGGGACTCTGAGTTGTCTTCTTTAAAAACTGATGTCATGAAAGCAAGAGCACGTAGCCAAGAAGTTCCCACAGCTGCACCCTGAGGCAGCACCAGTTGGTGAAAACTCTCAGAAACAGAGTTGGTCCCCTGTGGTCCCCTCATTCTTTAGCGGGACTATGAATCAGACATTAGAAAACACCAGATTCTCCCCTAGCATGATTGTGTTACAGGAAACCATTTCAATGTGATATGGCAGTGTGGTGGCCCCTGCTCTTCCCTGTGTTTGTGGTTGAGGAAGCATGAGCCCCTCTTAGAGTTCAATGAGTTGATGTTTCATGATATTAATTGCACTAAATTTGTGGAGATTTGCAGTAGAACAACTCTTTAATGAGGGATGCCAGTGTAAGGGGTTAAATTTTTGTCCTCTAGAAAGACCTTGTTATATTTTTGCTACTTTTAGTTGTTGTTGCTATTGCTGCTGTTGTTACTGTGGATTGAAACCAGGCCTTCTCATTGAGCTATATCCCCAGATCCTTTCCTTATTTTTTTTTTAATTTTCATTTTAAAGAGAAAAAAAATAGAACAAAATTTCAAAACAACATAATAGGAGGGTAACGATGGTTAATACATTACGTATTGTTATCTTTAAATTAGTTACTCAGGGTACAAGATATCAGCATTCAATTGTCCAAACAATATTAGCACAAAGCTTTCTTCTCAATGAACTAAGCAAAATTAGTAGTGTTTCTATCTTAACTATCATATATATATATATATATATATATATATATATATATATATATATAATTTTTTTTCTTTTCCCTTCTTTTTTTTCCCCCTTCCCCTATCCCAGTTTCCAGTTTTGAGACAGGCTCCCACTAAGTAACCCAGGAAGGACTCAAACTTGCAATCCTCCTGCCTCCGGAGTGCTGGGATTATAGACATTCACCACCATACCCAGCTGGAAATGTAGTCTTTATTGGTGTAATGAAATTAAAATGATGTCATATTGTATTAGGGGGACCCGTATAATCACTGGAATTCTCCCAAGAGGAGGCTAATTTGGACACAAACACATAAAGGAGATCATGTACAAGGAAGAATGAGATTAGAATGATGCATCCACAAGTTAGGTAATACCAAGCATTGCCAACAACCATCAGAAGTTGGAAGAGGGAGGCAAAGTAGAATTTTTCTCTAGAGACTTCAGAGGGACCATAATCCTGCTGATACCTTGATTTCTAACTTCCAGAACTGTAGAATACATCTCTGTTGTTTCAAGCAATCCAATTTGTGATATTTTGTTATAGGAGGCAAAGGATTTGTCTTAGGTTTCCCTACCTCTTAAGGTGGAAGTATGATCTACCGTAGAAAGAGTGATACTCTTGGGCAAACTGATTATCAGAAGAGAGTCTCGGTCTTACTTACTTTTCTCATTGCTGAGACAAAGTACCCTACACTGAAAGTTAAAGGAGGAAAGGTTTATTTGTCTTACAGTTCATGGAGGTTTCAGTCCATAGTTGGCTGTCTCCCAGGCAGGGGGGCATGGCAGAGGGGTATCACAGAGGATAAATAGTACATGTTAAAGCAAAACAGGAAGAAGGCAGCAAGTAGCAAGCAAGCGAGCTACAAGCTACAAGTGACAAAAACAGCAGCTCTCTGTCTCTTATATTTTATCCAGGCCACCCGCCCTTAGGGCGGGTAGTACTCATACCCCCAATCCTAGCATTGCACCATGAATGGATCACACAATCGCATCCTTAATCCCAGCATCACACACTCTAGATCCAGCCACCTCCAAAAAGCCCTACCTATGAGTGCATGAGGCTTTGGTGGGACACCTAGATACAAGCCGTAACAGTCTCTATCAATGAAAATGCTGTATTTTTCTAAACTGCTGGACACACAGCTAGACTACAGTTTCCAATCTTCTCTGCAGTAATATGTCTACGTGGCTGACTTTTGGTCGAAGGAAAATGGAAGTGTTCCAGACTTGGTAAACCACAAGTTCACCCTGTATCTTTTCCTCAGCTTTGTAACAGAATGGCAATACCCTACAGGACATGAGGAAAAATACACTCAAAATAACAGAGACTCTCAATCTTGGTCCTAGAAGGATTATGAGATGCAGAGCCACTGAACACATTGAACTGAGACAAGATTAAGAAATAAGCTTTACTGAGTTCTTCTCAGTAGTGTAATGGAAAACAGTCCATTCTGGCCCATAGAGCCAAATGTCAGCATCTATTTCCAATTCCACATTCAGTGACATGATATTGTTAATTTAAATAAAATCAGCCATTGCGGGAATATTTACAAAGTAAAAATCAGCACATGCTACCAATCAAAGTTTTCTCTCCCTTTCATTAGGATAGTTAGTTGTTATTTACCATCATACTACTGATTAAGCCTCTGAGAAACAAACGTGTGCATTGTAGCAGCTAGTATTAATAATACTTCTCAGTGAAAACCTGATGATTTCAGCACCAGCAGAATGTTTTTTTGCCATAGCAATTCATCACCTCTTGGATTTACATGTTGAAGTTAACCCCTAATGTGATGGTGTTGGGAGGTAAAACCTTGAGGAGGTGATTAGGTCATGAATGTGGAGCCTTCGTGAATAACACTGGTGACCTTACGAGAATTCCGGCGCTCCAGTGCCCCCTCCATCCTGTGAGAATGCAGCAAGATGGCAGGTCTTTACCAGATGCCTTGGTCTTGGACTTCCAGGCATTCGGAACAATGATCAACAAATTTCTGCTGCTTGTAAGCCAATCAGACTGTGTTATTGTGTTATAACCAACTAAACGGACTAGGGCAGATTTGAAAATAATTGGAGTAGATTTCCACAATCTTGGAATTGGAAGACCTTAGGGATTACCCGAAAAGTCCACTTACTTTTCATACAAAGTGAAACAGGGTAGGGAAATACCCTTGTCCCCCAACACACATTAGTCTAGATCTCTACATTTATATAAAGAATTGCTTACTAAATGAATATATGTGGCATAGAGCAGATTAACTAAGGGATGTTGAAAAATTAGAAAATATTAAGGAGAAAAATCCTTTTGGGGTGGCCTAGATTATTCTTACCCTGCTTCACTGATTTCCAGTAATGAGATAAGACACCCAATTCTTTGCATGCAAATTTACAACGCCTTTCTTTAAAGACAGAATCTTATTTCTCCTGAACGTGATACTAGCTGTGACTCTGTGGCTTGCCTTAGCCAAGGGGACATTAACAGACACACATCAAGCAGTTCTTGGACAACAGGTTTCTTCTCAGGAAAATGCAATGAGTAATATCTGAGTTCTTGTCCATTATCTAGAAGCAGAAACAAGGAGATTGTAGAAAAGTTTGAAAACTTTAGGGATAAGGACATGAAATAATAAGCTTGAACACAGTGCATAGGAAGTTGAGTAGGTTTGAGGGAAGTTTGGTTGGTAGCATTTTGAAGTTGGAAGATTTTAAAAGGCATTGTGTCTCCTTCCTCACTCCAAGCCAGAGGAAAGTGCTACATGTGAACACTGTGTGTCACTTCTCAAAACAGCTTCTTCTATGACAGTGGCGTCTCTCTATTCTTGTACATTTAAGATGTGTTTCCAGTGCTGTGTTCATGAATTTTACTACATTGTTGTTTAGTTAATATATTTTATGGACTCAAATTTTCCATGTAATTTCAAAATGTGAAAATCGAAAGAACTACTTATTGATGAGTTTGTTGTACTTTTTCCCCAAAACATATTAGAATATAACCATTAAGATCTAAAGTGACAGTTTATGCCATCCTACATGCTTCAACTGTGTTCAATAATTCATATATTTCAGTGCTGGGAAATAATAGTACCTTATGGGGGAAATGCAAATACCTGAGTCTCATAAGCTTTTTTGATTGTTTGTGGCACCAAGAAATAAATAAAATCAAGAAGTCATGTATCACCATTATGTTTTTTTTTAAAGAAAAAAACACATTTTATAATAAAGTGATGACTTGCTACCCTTTGATACAAGTTTCTACTTGCACTTTTGGTGAATAAAAATGATAACTACCTTTTACTGCACCTTTTTTCCTACTTCTACTTATGCATCTCTATAACATCCTCCCATTTTGCCTCTCCAACATTTGTGCATCCTGAACTTCTCTTAGTTAGCCAGTCTCTACTATGTATTCATGATGACAAAAGCATTGTTCCAAATGCATAGACATCAGCAGCAAAGGGAATGACCACGATCAAAAAATTGTATCATGTTAGTCAAAATAAGAAAAAGGACACCAGAAACTAAATATGTATAAAATTATACTTATGAAGGGAAACTAGAGCAGTATGAGAGCATACTAAATGGGTACCTGATGAAAATATTTATCCCTTTGAGTAACAGCACAGTAGTTCATGAAAAAAGCATGAGGAACTTGTTGCAATATTACTTTAATAGTGAAAGAAATTGGGTATACGATGTAAATGGTCACCAGTGACAAGCATATCAGTTAATTTGTGGTGCACTCATATTTAGTCACTTATTGCAATAATTAAGCTTCTACAATGCAGTTGTAATTATACGAGGTACCAATAATGCCAGACATGCATGGCCTTTGCTTACATGGAACCTAAAGCTTACTGGGTGATACAAGATGAAGACAATTCTCAGGTAAATAAATGCCAATCATGTCCAATTTTTATGAAGAAAAGGAGATGACAGTGACAGTGCTGTTTGATACAGATCAGGTGGCAGAGTCGCCTCTCAGAATCCAGCTTGCACTGAGTGAGCAAAAGGATGTGTGGAAAAACCTGAAAAAAAGGCAGGGCTGGGTCACCCAAAGCATGGTCTGCTTAGTAATGGCATAATGGAGCACTCCACACAGGTCAAGACACAGGAATGACATAATTGTATTTCATTTTTATTCCTTTAAGAATTTATTATTTAGTTAGTTTATTAGTCCATGTTTGCAGTACATAATATTTACATCCCTTGTAGGGAGTTGGTATATGTACATAACATATCTTAGTTCCTTTTTTCATCCCCTTTCCCTTCTCTCTTTCCCCTCTCCCTCCATAGCTTGATCTCTTTCCCATTTGAGAAATTTATTTCCCTAGTTGTGTTATCTATCTTTTATTTTGCTCTCTATTCATAATTTGGGTTTCTCGTATAAGAGAAACCATGTGATACTTAAGCTTGTGAGTCTGATTTATTTCCCTTAACATTATAGTCTCAGGGTGAATCTATTTTCCTACAAATGACTCAGGTTTATCTTTCTTTATGGCAGAGTAGTACTCCATTGTGTGTGTAAATACCACAGTTTCTTTATCCACTTATTAAATTTAAATTGTAAAGCAATCTGACTACTGATGGGGAACATACTGGAAAGGACCGAAGTGCAAGTGCGAGACTGGTTAGGAGGTTGCTGTAGGCTGTGGTAAGAAATGATGGCTACCTGACCTTGGATGAGACCCTGGAGAAGAGAGAAGCACACTGGTCGGAGATATATTTTGAAATCTGTATCAATATTCATCCCATTCCGGCCTCTTACTTGCTTACAATTTGGACATGTTGCTGGAGGATGATTTGGGGATATAGGAACCATATTGGTGAAACCTCCAGGCATTCTTAGTAGATGATATAAAATCTACTATCATAAACAAATCACATTAAATTTACCAAATGACCAGTGTGGTTTTACATTTCAAACATTTTACACACACACATACAGGTAGGTATTAACATTCCAGTGGTGGAGATAAGAAAAGTTACGCTCAGTGAGCCCAATTTGTTCAAGGTCACATGGCTAATAAGGAGGGAAGCTAAGATACAAATCAGGTTTCCCCAAGCCCCAAATTCCTTTATACTATAGTATCTCACTCTACACAGTGAGTTCTCATTTGGCTCAGGACTGGAAAATCACAAAGCAAAAAAAAAAGTATACCTAGAGATTTCTTCAAATATCAACAATACAATGAGAACATTATTAATATAGATGTTATTGAAGTTCTTTGTCTCTTTTACAATAAATGTGATTATACATATACAGCGTTCAGTATATGTTGGCTATTATTTCTATTTTACCAGTAACAAAATTAGAGACTATTAACTACAAACATTAAATGTTTCAACTGGCAAGCAAATAAAAAAGCTACTCCCATTTCTTCTTTCCTCACTTTATTCAAAATACATAGTAAATCATCCAAATATTTTTATAACCTAACTATCTAGGCAGTGTGCTGGGGCAGTCCAGATTCACTGGCAGATGCGCATGTACCCAGTGGCCTCTCACCCTGAAGTAATGAGCCATGTGCCATCTAGATGCAAATGGAAACATACCTGTGACTGTCCAACCTGGGCACTACCCAGTGCGATTGTAACTGCATTTCTTAGCTATAAGCTTTCTTTCTCCTCGCAGAGCAAGGATGTAGCAGATAGATCAGCTGAGCACTAGATGTAAAAATCCAAGACCCCCAGACTTTGCAGATTATATTTTTCTTCTCCAAGGTTCTAGGAGCTACAGCACACCTTGTGAGTCTTTATACATAAGGTGTATGGAATGTGTGTGTGGTTTGCAAACTATCCCAGCCTGGACTAGAACCGGTAGAATCAGCCTGAACTTTTGTACCAGATAAGTTTTTGGAATGTTTAAGAGGCTAAACACTTCTAAATGTGTTACTCAAATTGTTTCATATAATTATTACAGTAATTCAGGGCAACTGGTACTACTAGTAACTTTATTTTACAAAGCAACAAACTGAGGATTAAACAGGCTACTTTTCTAAGTACAACACTACTATCAGGCAGAGTCCAGATTGGGGTCCAGGGGTTCAGGCTCTGGATCCTCCACTTTAATCTCCTGCTCCCCTTCTAAACTGTATGGTCTGAGGAATCCACATCTCTAAGCTTGAATTTAGCCCGAGCTCAGTTCCTACTCTGTTATGTGCCTTCTTTTGTATCAGGGTGATAATCAAGATGATTATTTAACCCAGTAGTTTTCACCTGAGAAACTCTATGGACGCCATCTCCTGCTTCCTTCTTCCACCTCTCATGACTACATCCTTCCTTTTGCAGTGCCTAGAGATTCTTCTGCACCCCTAAAAGCCTAGAATTATTAATATCTCTAGACTGCTATATAGAAGTAGACTTAATTAGCTCTCATATATATTTTTTTTTCTGAGAATCTTTCTTAAGACAGCAGTAGTACTCACTGCCCACTATGATAATCATAAACACAGGACATCAGCTTTCATCAACCAATATTTAATACCTGTCAAAGACTATTTATAGACGCAAGAGTAATCCAGAGGAAAATAAGGGATGTGTCACTTGTAAAAACACAATGTAAGTAGCAGTGGAAGGAAATACACAACTGGGCTTATTCTTTAACAGATATTTTGAAGGATTAGCATTCTATGTAAATTTTTTGGAAAAAATATAATTAGCTCAATTGGAGGAGGTTTAAGGATAGAGAAGGAGAGGGTGGAAGGAATATTTAATCAATCAGGAGAGCTTTTCAGGCATTTTTCAAGTCATACTATAAATACTGTATATCTTTCTTTCCAAACATACTGTAATCCTCACTTTTTTATAGTATTGGAGGAGATAATTGAACACAGTTTCAAGGTACCCTAAAATTTATTCTTTATTTTAATGCCAGGTGCCTTTGAAGAACATTACAGGTAAAATGGATGGATTTTATGTATAGTGGCTCAAAAAAATGCCTTTGATGATTCCTTCCAAATGCAAGACTCTCTCTGAAACATCTTTCTAACCCAAACATGTCCTAGTTTCCCAAATTACCCAGCAATGATTCTTTTGTTGGTTCTTTCTTGATCATGTACATTAAACACAGAAAGATAAAGCATGCTCTCAAGCATTGCATAGTGGATAATTATATTTTTAAGGCGCTTCAGTTACATTATTTTAGCATCTGTGTAATTAAACTGAAGTGCAATTCTCAATTAGCAGGTTTTCCTTTCGTCTCTTGGATGTAATACTTTCATGGACAGGAAAATGCTTCCCTCTTTGAGTAGCTGTATTTGTGCCCATTAAGCTTGGCGGACTGCAGTGCGGTCTTTAATGAAGAAGTCCATCCGCTAGGCGGTGAAGCCCAGGCGACACGTGGAGTTTGCCTATCAACTCCTGCAGAGCTCAGCAAAGTAATAACACTTTCTGGGGAGAGACTGACAGCACATAGCAAAGGTGTGAAATGAGAGATGAGGTTTTCTTTGGAGCTTGTCCAGATTTGGGTACTCTTCTAACCTGCCTCTCCCCCCTACTAGCTTCCCCCCATCTGTAGAAATCAACCTGGCCAGCCTGCAGTGCTGTCCCCCAGGAGCACGCCTGATGATTAAACACCTGTGGTGAGCACAGCCCTCCGAGTTTGTGCCACATTTGGCTGAAATGTCCTTTCAGGGGTGGCAGAAAACTAAACTCTAAATTTTGATACTAACCGAATGATCCACCAGGATTAGGGGAAGCATAACACTGCATTTTGATCAGCCCACATCCACTCCATCTGATACCCATAGTTTTTACTGGGACACTGCTGCATTAAGGATACATTTCTTCACTAATTAATGGTTTTGAAAGAGGCTTGGAAAAATAGGGATGTGGTTTTTATGAGAAATGTCACAGCATAGAGTTCAGAGAATTATTGTTTCCAATCTTATCAAAAACTAAACTAGTTATTAGTCAGGGAAGTGATTTGATTGCAAAGATTCTTGCACAAACCTATAATGTATTTGTTTTTGTTTCAGTGAACAGAAAGTGGTATTAACATTCTTGTCCCTTGAGATGAATAATACTGTATGAATTCTGGAATGGAATAAAAAAATCAGAATTATCAATTCTATTCTAGCTCGTTTTCAAGATTGAAGTTTATACTCCCCCACTCTGGATGAGCTCAAGAAAATGGTTTGTTATAATTTTTTAAAGAACTTTCCATAGAATGCTAATCTCTCAAAAACACTCTGTTACAAAGAAAATTTCCATAGAAAATAACCTTGGGGAATGTAGAGATTCCCATAGAATTTCTGTATACTAAACACAGAAAATTGAGACCTTCCATGTGTCTAATTGTATTTTGGTCATTTTTTTAAAGTTTTAAAATTTATTTCACCCCTAAGGGGACCTATATATTTTTCTCTTTTTGATTATCGATTAATTAATATATTTGGAAAAGCTTGCCACAAGCTTTATTAGACATGAGATCCTATGTATCTGTATTTGTTTCTTGGTAAAGCTAAATATTTGTGAAAGCCAAATAACCTGCATTCAGTTATTAACACTAACCTGACAATAGACCACCTAAGATGATGCGAAGTGAAAAGACCGGCGTGGAGTGAGGCATGCCCTCAACCTTCAGAATTCCGATATGAAGGAATTAGAGCCAGGGCCTGATAGAGCTACTGAGCAGCAGCCCAAAACTTCCTCTCTTCCCCTTCTACTCCCCATGCTCCCTGTGGAAGGGGATATGGGGAAAAAAGAGAGAGAGAACGTTCTCCACAGCCCCTCAGCTTCTACTCACCTGGCCTGATTTTTTTTTTGTCACTGCTTTCTTCATCCCCCTTTCAATTTATTAAAAAAGTAACTACTGAATACCAAACATATTCCACACCCCATGCCATTTGAAAGCAAAGAAAAGTATGACAAGATATTGTCCCTTCGATCAAGAGCAAAAAACAATTAAAATCTGTTACTAAATCATAGCCCATGCTTCCTGGAGTACCCTCGCTTCATGGGATATAAAATCTCTTTGCAGTAACATAAATAGACTATATTTCTTCCTCCGTTTCTGTCTCTGGCCTTACCAGCTCTCTTAGAAGCCCTAATTTTCTTTTAAAATATTCATTACTCAAAAAAAGAAAAGATCGAAACTGATTTCTCTTAAGAAGACCATAAACCTGGTGAATTATGTGTTTAGATGAACAGAAAATTGGAGAATTATCGATTCCTTTCCAGCTTATTTTCAAGATTGAGACTTATACCCTCCTTCTGTGTGAATGAGTTCTAGGAAGTGACTTACAAAATTTCCTAAAGAATTTTACATAACATGCTAATCTCTCAAAATATTTTATTACAAAATCTTCCATGAAAAAGAGCTCCAAGAAATGCATTCAGATTGGAAGCATTATCCCCATGATTACAGGAGATCCAGAGGAGCCAAGTAAATTGCTCAAGGACACTGATTTTGTTGATTAATTCATTAGTGCATTCATTTATTAAAAAGAGACTTACAAAGTCCCACTTTGTATAAGCAGGAGTATTTTGTGGTCTCATAAAGATGACTTCATCATTACTCCATAAAAGAGGCTTACTGTAGAGAATTACAAACAGGTGGACAAAGCCTGCCTCATGGTAAGCCAGCATTCTTTCCATAAAACCACGTTTTCTTGATCTGAATTGCCAGTTCAAGCTTATTTGCCTTATTGACCATCAGTCTGTTTTCTGTTGCAAATAACACAATACCACAGACTAGGTAAGTTACAAAGAAAGGACACTTATTTTGGCTCACAATTCAGGTCTAAGTGGAGGGGCCACATCTGCTGATGGTCTTTTGATGGCTGAGTTCAAAGGCAACAAAGGGCATCTATCACAAGCAAGAGACAGGAAGCATACATGTCCATATGTCTCTCCTGGTACCTCTCTCTTCTTTCCAAGCCACCAGGATTCAGTCACAGAGGCTCCACTCTAATGACCTTAATCAATCCTAATCATTTCCCAAACACCCCACCTCTAAATACCATACTCATATTAAGTTTCCACCCTCTTAAACACAATAGGGATTAAATTTCAACACTTGAAACCTTTGTGATACTCAAATAAGGTCCCAACCATAGCACTAGCATAAGTGGGCTTGAAACCATTTGGAAGCTTAAAGCAGATAGAATCTAATGATATGCAAAATTGCCAGAAGAAGGAATTCAAAAATGGAAATAGACATAGTCCTATAGACTGTGGGTTTGGAGTTCGCCTTTGTGGTACCAGGGATTGAAACTTGGGTCTTCACACTGAGCTATATTCCCAACACACATCACTCCACAATATTTTAATTTTAAGACAGGGTCTTAATAAGTTCCCCAGGCAGGAATTGAACTTGTGATTCTCCTGCCCCAGACTCCCATAGTGTTGGGATTACAGTTCTGGGCCACCACAACTGTCTGGAGTTCACCTTTGGTAAAAATCAGCACATAGATTATTATTGTTTAACACTGCTATTCCCTGCAACGTGCTGTACAGAGGGCTTGAGCAACCCCAAGAATAACTCAAAATTTAATTTACAAAAATTAAATTTTAGTTGGAAGCTATTATGTTTGAGATAAAAAATATCCCCCAAAATCTCATGATTCAGAGTTAGGTTTCTGGGAAGGTGATTGGGTCATAGTGTGTTGAGGAGTTCATAGATGAATGTGCTGTTAGGAGGTGGGACCTGAATATAGGAGGCAAGTCACCAGGTATATGATCTGGAAAGATGCTTGTCTCCAGATCCTCCTTTTTATCTCTCTGCTTCTTAACAGCCATGGGGTGAACTTTTTTTTTTTTCTGCTTTGTCTTTCTATATAACATTTCTGCCTTGGAAGCAGTCAACCATAGACTGAACCTACTGGAACTGTGAGCCAAATAAACTATTCCTCCTTTTAAATTGAGATGGTCCAATGAGGTGAAAAAGTGACTAATATAACAGCATAAGAAGAGGAGCACAGAGAAACATGCAAGCAAAAGGCTCTAAGTTACCTCTAGCGTTAGCGTTTTGTCACTGTGAGAAAATATCTGAGAAAATCAACTTAGAGGAGGAGCGATTTATTTTGCCTCTTGGGTCCTGAGATTTCAGCCCATGGTTGGCTGGTTCCATTGCTTTGGGTCTCAGGTGTGGCAAAGCCTCATGATGGAAGGATATAGTGGAAACAAAGCTGCTCATTTCCTGGCAGCTGGGAAGCAGAGAAAAAGAGATGAAGATAGTGGAGATGAGATTTAGTCCTCAAAGGCATTCTCCATAACCTACTCCCTTCAATAAGTCCCCACCTGCTAATTCCATCATCTCCCAATAATGCTACCAAGTTATGAAGCTATCAATGTGCTAACCTACCGATGGAGTTAAGGTCCTCGTGATTCAATCACTTTCCAAAAGTCCATCATCTGACAACCAAGCTTTCAGCACATGGCCTTTGGGGACTTTTGAGATCCAAACCCTAAGAGCACTCGGTGTACACACCTAGAGTCAGGTTAACCAGAATCACAGGAACTTAAAGGAAAAGAAGCCTTCAGGCTCTATATGTCTGAAGGCAGTGGTGATGGGACAGAGGCCGGAACTTTAGAAATGAAGTCTATTTGGGGGAAGGAATTGCTGCGTTTGATTCAGAATATTTGACCAGCTGTAACAAAATTGCACATTTATAGTGGTTTGCATTTCCAGACTATAAGTCACTGTGAGATTTTCAAGAACTGCTAACATTTCTTGCAACCTTCCTCACTCCCCTTGGTAGCCACAGCCACTGTTATCCGCATTCCGCACCTTAGGAGAGGTCAAGTGAACTCAGGAAATAACAGAATTCCTTGCACTTCCTCCTTCTGTCCATCAGGACTATTGTGGTAGGAATAACAGCAGGGTGACTTCATCTGCAATTTTCTTGTCGTCAGCACTGTAGTACTTGGCAGGGGTTTCAGCAACTAGTACAAAGATGGAAAAAGAAAAGACAAGACAAGGAGTTTCTCTTTTAATTTTATTTTTTGGTTTTATGAGACTGAGTCTCACTGTGTGTTCCAGGAAGGCCTTGAACTCACTCACTATGAAGCCCCGGTCAGCCTCGAACTCATAGCCAGCCTCCTGTCTCAGCCTTCCAAGTGCTGGGATTACAGGTGTGCACCACCACACCTAGCTCAAAGAAAACCTCTTTCCCTCTCTCCATCTTTTTTCCCTTCCTTTTTCCCTCTCCCTCCTTCCTCTTTCCTCCCCTCATTCCCCTCTCTCCCCTTCCCTCTCCCCCTTATGTTTCTGTCTGTGTCTCTTCTCTTTTGTTCAATGTCAGCATCTTTTATCCCCAAAGAAACTTTATTTCCCTTTAAGAGTGGCCTCAAAATTACTTTCCACAAGGAAACTGTTTCTTGAAATACATCATATACCATTTTCTTTCTTTTTTTTTTCTTCCCTTTTTTGTGATGCTGGCAATGCATTGGCTGTGAATATGTAAGTGTAGTTGCTTTTGAATGCTGCAAGGTAAATGCAGAAAATGACAGCTTAAATGGAATCATTAAAGCAGATGTAGGTAATATCTGAATGCTACCAAGCCTTCTTTGCAAGGCAATAAAGTCTTTATTTTCAGTTCTGTGCCTTGCACCTTTTCAAGGAAGCTGACAACCTATCATTTCTTACTTTTTCCCCTATTTCCAGCATGAACTCAAGGGCCTCATTTCTATCTTAAGTTACAACCTGTTGATTAGTGGAAAAGAGACACGTATACAGTTCTACCATAAATGGTTATTTCCTAGCGGTCCAGCGGTGAGCTCTGTCAGCTCATTCAAAGACATTAAGTGCGAGAGTCACAACAAAATTGCTACCTGTCTGTGTACTGTGTGAACCTCAAAGTACGAGCCTCAGACTAATGTTAAGACCAGCCCATGAGACCACATCCTTTCAGACTTGCAGACAAAAAAATCATACCAGTATTTTCATTTCAAGTCCATGCTTCTCCAAATAACTTTCATTGTACTTTCTTACTCTCTTTATGCGGATGATGATGTGGATGTTTTTATTCACCATAGGTATATGGAGCTAAAAACATATTATTTTTCAAAATAACATTAAAACTAGTTTGTGGAAATGCTGGGTATTCAGAAAATGATATTGGTTTCTTGCCATCAGTGCTTTTTGTTTTTGAGACAGAGTCTCTCTATGTAGTTCGGGCTGAACTTCAGTTCACTATGTAGCTCAGGCTGGCCTTGAACTCCCAGTGATCCTCCTGCCTCAGCCTTCCTAGTTCTGGGATTACAGGCATTCACCACCACTCCCAACTGTCATTGCTATTTTAAACAAAGATCTATATAGCACTATGTGCCAGAGACTTTCCAAGTTGTATCCAATATCAACTCATTTAATCCTTGCAATAATCCCTAAATTTAGTACTATTATTATCCCTTATTTTCAAAGATATGAACTGAGGTTCAACATCATAGAGGTACACTAGAATCCAGACCATTTGTCTCCAGATTTCATTCTCTCAGCATCTTAATTATGTGCCTTTCAATACACTAGAAGGTGCAGGACAAAAGAAAGAGCAATAAACCCAGATCTTGCCCTTCGTTTCTGGGGCTGGTGACCCATCCACTCGATAAGTCTTTCCTGAGTAATCATTACTTCAAGGGACTATGTTCAGCGTTTAGAGCAGCCAAACAAATGTCAGTTACAACCAGGCTGGATATGGTGATGCACGCCTGTAATCCCAGCACTCGGGAGGCTGAGGCAACAGGTCCACTGTGAGTTTGAAGCCAGCTTGGGCTACGAAGTGAGTTCAAGGCCAGCCTGAACTGTATAGTGAAACCCTGTTTCAAAAAGACACACACAGAAGAGTTACAATCAATCAATCCTCATTATTCACAGATTCTGTATTCGAAAAGTCACTTGCTGCTGAAATGCGTTTGTGATGACAATGTTAGAACTTGTGAGTTTTGCTGGTACCGAACAAACAAAGCAAATCAAGGAAAACTGTCATTTTGCTTCAGCTTTTATGCAGAGATGGCCAGAGAACGGAGACTGTAGCAAATGCTGCAGTGTATATGAAGTAAGGATACTGGTAATTCAAGAGGCTCCCTAAATCACTCTGACAACAAAAACATGAATATTTCAAGTAAGAACTATACACAGCCAGAGAAACACACACACACACACACACACACACACGATAGAGAGCATGCATGTGCACGCATACATGCTGCATGCAACATGTAAAAATGCAGGTCATCTAACTACTTATTTTAACTCTTTATCAATTGGTTAACATAGATTTTTTTTTTTTGGCGTATGCTATCGAGTACATAAAATAAAATATGGGCACGAAGGTATGGTCCTGGCAGAGTAATCATAATAGAAAATAAGGTGATCTAAGGCTAAAACAACATTATGCTGGAAACAACAAATCAGCAATTACTGTTTGCAGACCATGTACAGCAGGCCAGGCCTCCAGCAGCCAACTGACAGCAATGCATCATTATTTACCCTGCTCACTTGGCCACCTGGTATCAGCATCATGTCTGGAGCTCTGGAGACTAAACCAATTAAGGTACGATTTTTAAAAGGCACTCATAAATATTGTACTGCAGTGGTACTGACACATCTAAATATTAAAAAAATAATACTAAGGTTTCCAAAAGTAAGTAATCTATCTTAAAGAGAAGTTCCACAGAGTGAATTCTGCATTACGAATAAATATGCATAATCAAAACAGTAGCCTGGGCCGGTGAGACGGCTCAGCGGCTTAAGCGCCTGCCTTGCAAGCGCGAAGGCCCGAGTTCGACTCCCGGATCCCACATACGAAAAAGGGGCCGGTGATATCGCTCAGCGGCACGGGTGCCTGTTGGCGCGCGAGGTCCTGAGGTCGTCCCCCCGGTACCCACAAAAAAAAAAAAAAAAAAAAAAAAAAACAGTAGCCTGGCTCAAAACTCTCTCCTGCTCATTTGCTATACCTCTCCATGTCATATCTATTTTCATATAAACAATACAATAATATAACATCTGCATTGCTAAACAACACTACTGTGTTCTAATTTCTGGGGAATGGCATGAATAAAATCTTTGTACTCCTGCTTATTAGAATTTATCGGTGACAATCTTTCGCAAAGTAGCAGAAGGTATAATTAATTCTGGTACAACTCTAAGTTGGATATAGAAACTCAATGGAGTTTACTTTTGACTTCAGATGATCCATTGCTTGTTAACGCGGAGGGGAGGCAGCAGGAGGAGGGAGCTGCCCCACGCAGTTAATGTTATATACACACACTGTCAGCTTTGTAATAAAACTGTACTCTTCCTTTTTCTGTGTGGATCTGTGGATACCATATCCCATAGGGAGAAAAAAACGTTTCAAGATTTAGGCAGGAATTTTACTAAAACAAATACATGCAAATCTCCCTAATCCATCATAAGGCACCTATCGATCACTCTTCCCACATTCAGTTCTCTTCGCTCAGGACGTGGGCTACTTTGGGGTGCAAATGTTTCCACATCTATGCAAAATGAAAATTAATGCATCTTGTCAGTAAGTCCCTCACAGGCTACTTATATACGCACTATTTTCATCAACAGATGCAGAAGAACTGATCTAATTATTTTAAAAGCACCGTAGTGGCTGATGCACCTTTAGCTCATCTTACTGATTAATGTGGGTGACGTAGGAAGCAAAGAGGGAAACTGTTATTCCAGGCTTAATTGTGACCAATGAGAAAAAGCAAACTAATAATTTAGAAATAACCCAAAATACAAGAGAAAGTGATCACACTGGTCTGGAGTTCGCACATCGAGAAGAGAACTCCGACACGTACTTGGTGGGGGAGATTTAATGTAAAAAAAAATAGAGATATGGTGCTCTGTTGAGCTTTTTGTTGTTGTTGTTGTTGTTGTTTTGGTTTTTTTGGGGGGGGCAGGAATTGAACTCAGGATTTCGCGCTTGCCAGGCAGGCGCTGTGCCACTCAGCTATATCCCTGGCGAGTTTTTTTTTTTTTTTTTTTGAGAAGTAAAGCTCACAGGAGATGAAAGTGTCTTTAAGTTGCAATTTATTATGTCTTTGAGAATTATCTCAATTTTAAAGGTGAGTGAGAGGAGCAATCCAGAGAAAAAGGTAGCCGTCACGACGCCTCTGATGCGGGCAGATTACAGAGACAGAGGAGGGGCACGTTTCGACTCTCTAAAACCCAGCTATCAAAGAATAACACGTGCTGTCTCCAAAGGCACAGGGGAAGAACACGAAAGGAGTCTATGTTAACCGTAAGGCTTCTTGCAATTTGAGGATCTGCTACACTAAGTTATGTGAAAATAGATTTTCATTCAGTGTTTCAAAGTGTTTCTAGACAGTGATGCTGAATTATAAAAACTTACACATTGGGGTGGCGCCACAGAACTCACAAAGCATCGGGACGTGGGTTGTCAACTCTACTTCAGCCCTGAGATCATGAGCATCAGTTTATGAATGAGCGCGCTGAGTCCTGCAGAGGTTAATCTGCTGCCATTCGGTCACACATTTGCAGGGCCCGGGGCAAGAGTACAACTGGAGGGCCCTACTCCTCATGCTGAATCTTTAAAATTGATAAATCAAGCAACAGTTAAATATGCCCAGACTTCTACCTTGGCAAAATATATCTTCAAATAACAAAATCTGAAACTATGCTCTTTTATGAGTAAAAGTTGAGAAGAGATAAAAGATGATTGAATTTAATAATTTGTAAAAACTACTATTGCAGGCCTGAGTGTTCTATTAATGGGCTTGTCATGTTTAAAACACCACATTTATAATTCATAAGTTATGTATGCCACCAAACATACTTTTGGCCCTCACTGTAATAAAATTGCTTTGCTGTTCGCAATATTTTCACATAATTTAGCTTCTATTGAACATAATCATCTATAATTTCTTAAAAATACAATTGTTTTCCAAGTACATAAACAGTAAATATTAAATACACTTTGATAAAATGTAAATTGCTATCACATAAAAATTCAAAGATTAAAATTGTTTGTGTACTTTTAAAGTTTACTTAATTCTAAAATAATTAAAAGTAAAAGTTAGAATTAGTGAATTAAAATTATGAAACTATTATTTTTATAAGCTACACTATAGAAAAGTTTGAAAATGTAACAAGATATTACATATTTCCCTAAAATAAAAATTATTCACTGGGTTTCAGTGTTCATGGAATTTTCAATGTAAGGAATCATTATTACTTGTGGTGCATGTTACATCCAGTTAAAATGATATGTACACAAATTTAGAAATAATACAAATTGCTGAATATCATTAATGTTGCTCTGCCCCTGTGCTATTTGTGAGTACATCCAGAACCATGAAGTTCACATTGAAAAGCAAAAAGAAATGCACACTGAGCCCTACAGAAATTGATGGCCACTGTGCTAGCTGAGAGAAAAGCCTTCAGGTATTGCTTTTCATCTATGTGCTTTCTCTGTTCAAACCCTCCCCATACTCCAAGCCATTATTTGCCCCTGGCTTCCACAGTGAATCAATTTACAAGCCCTCATGACACTCAGACACAGGATTTTGCATTTCACAAAGTTAAGGAGAAGTGGAGAAGACTTTCCCTGGGACCCGAATGGTATCAGTTGTGAGAGTGGACGTTTGGAGTTATGGATCATGTTACACCAGCGCAAGAAATAGAAGCCAAAAAAAGAAGCCATTGAGCACTTCAAACAAATGTACAATGTTTGTGTATGCTTGTAATTTACAGGTTACCTAAAGCATGTGAGATAGTCCTGTAGCTCCACATTCTTAGCCTAAGAAAAAGTGGTGCTGATTGGTACAATCAGGAGTGAATTTAAGTGAACACCCTTTTAAGGGACCACCTCAGTCTTCAGAGATGGAGAGAGATTCCCTGTAATAAAGCTAACAAAATAGAGATTTCATTTAAACAATCTACGGTATCAGTAAAATAATGCCTGATTTGGGTTGACATATATGATGTATAAAGCCCCTGGGATGCTACATTCAAGGGATAATTTTAAATATTTGTGTCCCATCGTAAGAGTATAGATGTTTATTTAATTCACATTGAAAGGTGATTTAGGTTAAAATTCTGAATCAATCCGTTAGTCACCTACAAGCTAGTGTAACAGTCAAAATGAGGAAAATCACATTTTTAGTGAGCACAGTGAAGCTTATGCCCTGAGATAAAGAATTCATTTTTAAAGTTAAACATCTCAAATAGGTCCTGGGTCATGTAAAGACTCTCCTGCACTTTCTCCATCTATATGGAGGGTCCTCTGAGATGAAGAGAGAGTTTCAGAATGCACTCACAGAAATGCAGAACCCTTCCTTAAATAGATAAAAAGCATGGTCTGCTGGGTACCTGATTCATTAGAGCAGGTCAATCAACCGATCATGTTAGAAAGATTTTCATGAACATATATAAAACAAGAAGTCTTTTTGCGTTCAGTTACCCACAATGCATAGTGAAACAAAACATTCTCTTTGCCAGGCTATGCTGTGACTGTAACAGGAAAGAGGTAGTTTATTCCAGTAGAGCATGTGGACTCTGGAACCAGACTGCCTGAGCTTTAATCCCGACATTCACTACCTACAGCAGTGTGAAGTTGGGCAAGTTACTGAGCCTTTCTGATTTGCAATTTCTTGATTATTGCAATGGAGGTGATAATACTGCCAGCACGTTGTTCACACTGCATCAATGTTAATGGTGCTTGGAGTGCCACAGAGCTTGTCTGGAGTGGATGTACTCAGCCCTGAATATTTCCTACCACAAAGGATTATAGTAAGGATTACGTGAGTCAATGCATGTAAGGCACTTAGACTAAAGCCTGGCACCTGATAAACTCTCAATATGTATGGGTTATTGCTACAGTAAATTTGATAAGAGGATGGTGAGGAAGAGGAAGCAGAGAATAGCAAGAAAAACAAAACAAGAACAAGAACAAACAAAAGTCACTACTGGGACTGGGTATTTACAGAGAAGACAATAAAACTGCTAATTGCTTTTCTAATCTGATAAACGTCAATTCACAATAAGCACAGAGAGAAATATGTGCTCCATCATGAACAATCTACATTTTCCTCTTAGAGTACAGAAATGTAAACCACTAGGGAATCAGCCTCCCATTTAAGTGAAAAATCAAATGACCAAACAGCAAGGTTCTGTCTCCCTTTTTTATTTTTTTAAGTATAATAGCAGAAAGTAGCCCATCTGAAACTCTTAAGACTTGGGGAGGTGAATTTGACCGCTACAGCTAATGGGGAACGATTTATGATCAGTGCCAATTGCCGACATATTATTCATCAGCAGCTGACAGGCCCAACCCTTGACAGTAAAATGAGTGGGGATGATATCAGTCACTCTCTGTCACTCGAGTTGCAAATCTTCTAGTCAGCAGGAGAGACCTAGAAGCAGAAATAGGGCAGAAGGAGAAGCTGACAAGTTCAGCTGTGGCTGGAGGTGCCCCTGATAGCAGGTCAGGAAAGGGAAATGAAGACGCAGCATTAATTGAGTCAGCGGTGAATGTATGAGTCAGTGCCGGCCATGAACTCTACTGGAGGGTCTGAAGGGCAGCAGTAAGAGAAAACCAAGGGCTGGAGTGTCGGAGAAAACTGGCTTCAAATCCCAGCTCTACCACTTAATAAATGGCCTTGGGCAACCTACGTAATATCCCTAAGCCACCATTTACCCATCCATAAAATAAAGATAATACAATCCACCTTGCAGGGCTAGATAGAGAGATTTATTAAGATAGTGGATAGGACACATCTGCCCCAATGTCTGCCAAGTTCAAGGTACTGAGTGAACCTTAATCCCCATTCCAAGAGCTACCCTGAGGGGAACTCATAGCCAGGAGGTAGGGGTGGGAGTGCAATCAAATAATTAGTTAACAACTAGTGTCCTAGAAATGGAAACAGAGCCTCAGAAGAAAACAGAGGGATGCTTTCTAACTCAGATTGGTAGGGCAAGAAATAGCAGAAAAATAAATGTTCAAAAAGACTCAAGCAAAAATGAGTGAGGGCCATTGAGTTCAATGTAGTGAGCCAGGAAAGCAGAGAACATAAAACAAATGGCACATTCCAAGGGCCAAAAATAAGAGTAAGTATGAAAGTGGCTGTGCTGGATCTCAGACCTACTTCAAATTCCTGAAGTCACATCTCCAAAACCTACTCGTCCTTCTCTCCTTGACTTCTATCTGATGGATTTCTCTGTTTGTAGGCTTGTCTCTGTTTAATCCACTATAGAAGAATATTGGCTATCCTTCTACCAACCATATACAATATTAAATGACAAATACAAGTGAAGGTGAGCCAGTTAGGCAATACCAAAGGGCAGTAGATTGCCTAATACTGAGAGGAAAACCCCAGGTCTCCAGCTGTCTGTGTTTTGGTGCCCAAAGGACCAGCAATGACTGCTGCTTCTGCATTCCTCCCTTCAGCAGTAACAAGATAAATATAAATTAATTCATGGTGATCTGCAAGGTGGCAGGGAAAAGCTAGCTCTCCCCAGTTTTTGGAGGAAGTCTTCTGAGGGCACAGGGAGAGCATCTGGAGTTAGTACATCCTGCAAAGGAAGCTTTCCTCCAGACTCTTCCTGTCTTGCTCAATAGTTTTAACAAGGAAAAAGCTCTCGGTCTGATTGTTAAGCATCAGAGACACAAAGTCATGTATTTTTTTTCCTTAATAGTGGCCATGGTCGCTCCAGATTACACATGGATGCCCCAGTGCACAGTCAGCGCTCCCACTTCCTGCCTATGTGCCAACCCTGCCAGCACAAAGTCTGTGCCTATGGGGCCCGTCCAGCTATCCCACTTCTTACTTTTCTAGCTCTCCAGAGGACTAGTGCACTAAGCAGTCATATTTAGAGCCTGCTGCCTAGAAACATGCTTCTTTTCTTCTCTAGCTTCCTTTACTATAATCTACTACAACTAGGACAAGCAAACCACAAATTGAGAAATAGCCTATATATAAAAAAAAAAAATTGGCAATGCTTGGCCATTTGAGATTCAGAGAAAACATGGAAGAAAGGTGTTCACTGGCCCAAGTCATTCAGCTTTTCTTAGAGTATTACACTAAAAATTAGGGTTTAATAGATGAGCTATCTACAGAGTAATGTTTGGTCTTCTGTTTGTGTTATGATTACCTGTGAGTATCTCCCTTTTAGTAATTTCAGAGGGACAGGAATTGAGTTATAAATGAGTGCACAAAATCCTCACCCTGAAATGGCTAAGAGCAATACAGATTTTTAAAACACAAGATTAAAGTTAAGCATAAAGAACTGGAGGGGGCTGGTGAGATAGCTCAGAGGCATAAGCGCCTGCCTGGCAAGCACGAGATCTTGAGTTCTACTTCCGGTACCCACATACGACAAAAGGGCCGGTGATATAGCTCAGCGCCACAAGCACCTGCTGGCAAGCGCAAGGTCCTGAGTTCAGCTCCTGGTACCCACAAAAAAAAAAGAACTGAAGAAGGCAATTATAAGGAGATAATATTTAAGGAGATAATCCAATACCTAAAAAGAGTGATAATGATTAATGCTTTGTGACTAATAATAAGATGGGCTCATTTTTATGGATGGCTAGTACATGCACCTTAAAAATGAATGATATTTGCAAATATCAATCAATAGATCAATGAATATTTAGAGAGGACATCTATTTTGAGATCATTGGAATATTGGAAAACACAGAAACAGTCAATAAGATATGTGGGTGCTTCTTACAGACAAAGTGCTATGTTACATGTAAGCAATTCAAGAAAAAAACCTGCTGGGCATGGTGGCACATGCTTGTAGTCCCAGCTACTTAGGAGGCTGAAGCAGGAGGCTCACTTGAGTCCAGGAGTTCAAGACCATATTGGGTGACATAGTGAGACCCAGTCTCTAAAAAAAAAAAAAAACAACAAACAAAATAAATAAATAAAAGAAAATTCTCTTTGAGTAGCATGCAAACTTGTTGGGAATAAGTTTGTTTAGAAACAAGAACATTGCCAGATGCGGTGGTGCATGATTATAATCCCACCACTCTAGAGGCGGAAGCAGGAGGATTGTTGGGAGTTCGAGGCCAGCCTGGGCTACACAGTGAACTCAAGACCTGCCTGAATTGCCTAGTGAGACCCTATCTAAAAAAAAAAAAAGAAAAAAAAAGAAAAAAAAACTTAAATAAATAATAAAGAACCAAGAACATTTTCTTTAGATTCAATAGTGTCCTTTTAAGTCCAACTAGTAGTAGTGACATATCTTAAACTCTATAAACTTCACTTTTCTCAACTTAAAAAGGAGAAAATGAGATCCACCTCTATGAGCTGCTGTTAGGATTAAAGGGAAAAATCTATGCGAAGCTTCTGACACTGCCTGACATGTGAGGGAGGACGAGACCCGAGAGCTATTTTCCTCTGCAGACATTAGATTGTATTCATGCGTAAGTTGATGAACAGTGCCGTGAAGAACACAGCAAGGGCCAGGTAAGCAACCCAGAAAGGGCAGGGATGCAGACTTTGAAAATGCCAGTCCATTTGGAGTAAGAAAATGATTCCACAATTTGATGGAAAATGAAGTAGGACTAAATTAGGGGCGCTGGTGGGAAATTTTTAAACTTTGGTTCCAACCTCCTTGTGAAAATGGGACAAACATCATAGCTCTTAGGGAGAGCTGACACAAATACAGACTGTTAGAAAAAGCAGAGAATTCGAGTTGTTTGTCCTGGTTCGTGGGCTAAAAGCAATCATTAGCAAGAATGTAATGACTGCCTGCAATGACTCTTAGCAGACAGGGCGGAGGAAGAAAAGAAAGAAGAACAAGCACAGTAAAGGAAGCCTAGGCAGAAGAGAAAGAAAAGGTACGTGAAGAGGAAGAAGCTTAAAATAAAGAGGAAAAAGGAAGAGGGGTAAGATAAGAGATGGGAGAGGAAGAGTAAAACGATTAGTGTCACAGACACCGAAACTATAATTCAAAAGAATAAATCTGAAACGGACCCATCAAATTCAACAGGTCCATCATCATAGCCACTGGACCGAGCGGTTCAGTTAAACAGTTTGCTGTGATATATGAGCTAGATGAGGCTGATTAGCTAAGCCTCTATTATGCAGGGCATGAAAACCCAATGAAGGTTTACTTACTTGAAAGGAAAACTTTGAGTTTGGGCCATGGATTTTAAAAAATGAATATTCTATGTTAAAAAAAGTTAAATATGATAATGACAGAAGAAAATCTTGCTATAATTATTGTGCCATATGTTACCACCTTCAAGGGAAAATACACATGTAATGCAAGAATAATCCCCCATATGAGTTTTCAGATTCATTTTTTAAAGTGAGTGATCTTAGGTTCAAGGAAAAGGAGCATTTTTAAATGGTGCTTGTCGATGACAAGGCTTCAGCTATGTGTAAACATGGAGGAAACCCAGGGAGGATGCTCTGCTCGCCAAGATTCCCTGCTCACTGAGGGCTGGAGAGCGAGCACCATGGGTTCCCCAGGCTGGAAGGGACATTCAGAGAGATCCAGGTCCATTCACCTTCTACTATGCTCTTTCATGCAAAAACAATATTTCACACGCAGGAGAGAGCTAGAGGAAACAGGTATCATAACTAGGAGATGGAAAACTGGGGATGGAATATGAATGTTTCCTCCACTTGGAGCTGTGAAAGCCCCCACTGCATCTATCTCATCCATTTCTGCCTCCCCGGCAATTAGTATAACATCTGACACATTACAAAGTGCTCAGTAAAGATCTGCAGTAGGAAAAAATGAATCCCATGCTGCCTGGGATTTCTTTCCACTTTTGTTCTTCAGGCTTCCTCGGGAAACATGATTCAGCCTCTCTCTCCTTCTCTCTCTCTCTCTCTCTCTCTCTCTCTCTCTCTCTCTCTCCAGATCAGAGTTTTAGCCACAGAGTTTCTCAATTTTCCTCTTACAATCCAGATTGTCAAATTTTCTCTTGTAAAGTGAGGAGTTTTTATATGCCTTATTACTGCACACCCCAAAGATCTGCTCAAAGCTTAAAGGCCAACACCCTCTTACAGTTCATAGGCAAATTTTAAATCAAAATGCTGGCAGGATACCCTAAACAGTATTTATCTAGGCAGCACCAATATCAAAGTCTCCTAAAAAATTAATCATTTTCCTTCTTCTATTAAACCCTCTCTGATAACAGAAGTCCAAATGGATCTTGATTTTCTAAGCATCTATAGCAAGTTTTCTCTGTAACACCTATGGAATTCTTGGCTAACTAATATCCAATAATAATTCTACCGGTTTACAAAGGTGTGTTTTGATTTCTCGTCAAGCATGGCAACTCCCAGAAAAAAACTGCACATTATGTGTCATTTAAGCCATACAAAACTCTTCATTTAATTTAGACAAAGTATGTTACGTTGGCTGATCTGAATATCAGCAATACAAACATACTAAAATTTTAAAAATTCAGTCATCCAGGTGAGCTACTGCCACCTGGGGAGCTGCTAGCCCACCTTCAGAGGGCCAGAGCAGGCTTCTTACAGCTCCCGAAGGCTGAGAAATTCTGAAGGACAAGAACAAAGGAGCTTGGAGAAATTGTCGTAAAAGTAGAAGGAGGGTGCAGCGCTTTTGGAGAACAAAGGAGGAGTCCTAATAGCTTGGACTGGGGCAAGACAAAGTGGAACAAGAAAGAAAACATGGACCTCTCATGAAAGACCTAAAAACAAAATAAATTAAACCAATTAGTTCTGGACAATTTAGAAAGATGATTATACCAATTAGTTCTCCACAGTTTAGAAAGATGAAGGCTAAAAGGAGAGAAAAACCACATCTGCCCTTAAACCATAATTTGGAATGAATACAAATTCATTAAAAATGTTTGATATGGAGTTTTGAAAGAAATATTAGACAGTCTAATGGAATCTCGGACAGATTTTCAACTATGTTTTTCCAAATGCTATAGAGACGCTTACCAACTCCATTCCAAGTGGGATCACTTTGGTTGATAGACGCTTTTCTTATTTTGAGATGAAATTGCCTTCTGGGTCATACTGGTCCTAGTTCTACCTTCAGGGATAATTAAATATGAATTCACAGAGTTATAATTGCTATGAACCTTCTGTGAGAAATGCTCTCTCCATCTCTCCATTAGAGCATTAAAGAGGTACTTACAGCGAAGTAGGACACTGGCAGTTTAACCCCATCTTTTCACTTCACCCTACGAACCTTTCATTCACTAAGGCTTTTTGTTCCAAGAAATAAATAAATACTCTAAGAAATAATCAAAGAAGTTAAATTGAGAAAAGCTAAAACTGCACACAGCTAAATTAAAAGAAAAATTGACTGAAGAATCTCATCATGTTAATGACTTCCAAAACTGCAGAAATTGACTCACTAATATTAAACTCGGTAGAAATAGTCATTGCAAAATAAAAGTCCCAATGGCTAAAACCTCATTGTGGAAAAAATGTATTATTGATTAAAAATTGACAGAAGAATCTAATCTTGTAGGCCAAATTTTGATCGAGAGAGTCTGAACCAGAGTCCGAACCAGTTACTTATAGTAGAAATAATTTTTATAAAAGAAAATTCAGACTGGATCGTTCATGTTGTAAATTTTATACATGAGCAATTTTTCCCCAAAAATATAATTTTAATTACATAAAGGGAGTTAGATTTAAAAAAAAATAATAAATAGTTTAAATACACTGTATAGAAAATTGAGCAGGGCATTAAATTGGCTGGAGTTCACACCAAAATCTCTGTTCTCCATGGAAATTCATTGATTAAAACTTGTCAGCATTCATATAATGCTGGCTTATTAACCTGAAGTTCAAATATTATCATTGCTGTCTAAATACTGGGGTCAAACTAGCACTAGATTGTCTACAATACTCCTCAAAGAACGGACACTGGAAACTAGCATCCTTATGAACAGGCTGCTAACAAAGCTTACGCCAGTACGTGACAAGCCCAGTATCCATGTTTGGCAAATGTTACGTTCTTTGAAGTCTATCACTTTACAAAACACAACATCATATTCAAGATGAATTAATCTTGTTCCATGTGGTAACTGTGATAATGTTTCTTATATTTGAGCACAACGAATTTGATAAACAAACAGTAATTGTGTACCTACTTTGTGGCAGGTCCTGGGGTAAACACTGAGGGTATAGACCTATGCATACCCTTGGAGTTTATCCAGAGCCTGACTCACAGAGCAACTAAGGGCTATCCCTCAGAGCAGAGGAACTCAGAGCTGCCCCTACACAAATCATGCTTTGTGAGCTCTGTCTCTGTCTCTCTGTCTCTCTGTCTCTCTCTGTCTCTCTCCTTTTTCCTCTCTAACTCTTTTGTAATAAAAACCAGCATAAAGGAAAATCAAGAGCAGGCTCAATTGAGTAATGTTTTAAAAGGCTCATGTGTTCAAGGGTAGGACTTTTGGAAGGCAACTAGATCACGGGAACCTTAAACTTATCAATAAATTAGTACCTTGTTGAGTTCATAGATGAATTTACTCTATTAGGAAGTAGAGTCTGGTTGGAGGAAGTAGGTCATCAAAGGTGTAATTCTGAAGGGTATGTCCTATCCCGGTCTCTTCCTCACTCTCTGGCAGTCTTCTCTCTCCTTGTGGCCACCATGAGTGAGCAGCTTTCCTCTGACATGCCCTTCCACCATGTCATTTTGCATTGGAACCAGCCAGCCAAAGACTCTGAAACCACAAGCCAAAATAAATCCTTCCTCCTCTAAGTCCTTTATGTCCAATATTTTATCCCAGCAACAAAAAAACTGACTAATATAGAGACTGGGGCTTCACTAGATGTGAGCAGCTTGAGTTCAGATATAGGGATAGCAGGGCCACAGTGATAGAGACAGTCTTATGAAGGGCAAGGCCTGCTGTATAGTAAATCCTAAATCCTCTTTTTCTGAATGCAAATATGAGAATGGCTGATATTAACTTAGCTTCAGAATGTAACAAAAATTTTTCTTGTTTGTGCAATTTGTTTGGAATAAACTCTTTTTTTAAAACTTTCTGATTAATTGATTTTGTGTTCTCTGGAGATTAAAAATCTTAAGGAATTTTTTTTTATTTTGACCCAGAGATTTTACTGAATATAATTTAATCTTAATCAGATAGTGCTTCATAGCCATGATTTTAAACACTAATGATTCTTATGTAAAAATTTGTAGGGTTCCAATTTTTCAAATGAAGAATAGTGTATCATGGACTATGCATGTATTAAAGTCACTAGGTTATCAACTATTTATTGAGAGCCTGAGGTGTCCTGTGTCTGATTTTACCTCTTAATTCCTACACAAACTTATTCAGCCTGTTTATATTTTTTGGAACAAGTTATTTTTCATTTGGGTGAAGCATTGTGGACTTTAGCCATTCCAGCTTTGAAAGGATATGATTCTGAGAACAGGACAGGGGCCATAGACAACGGTGTCTGCCACTGCCACTGCCCAGACTTAGCCCTCGTCTGTGGGAATTCACTGGGAGCCAGATGTCCACAGTCGGAGTTCTCTTCCCAGGAGCAGCCTCCCATAACTGCTCCTCCACGATTTCTTCCACCGGTTGAGTTGACAGCACTAGTGTTGCCGTAGGGCTGAGTCTTTCTCATGCTGAGATAATAATTAGGATGTCTGAGCCATCAGCTCTGACTGGACGCTACCCTAACACACACACGTGTGCTCCTGGAATGGAGGAACTTCTCAGTTCCAAATTCCCTCCCTCTGTTAGAGAAATTGCTCACCAATAATTCTGCTGACCTCCAAGAGGCATTTCCAGGGCGCCTTGCCTCTTCCACGCATTGCAACTGGCTCGAGGTGGTTCTCTGTTGTGAGAAGAACACTGAGAAAATGTGATGGATTAATTAGATGCTTCAGGTGGGGCAGCAATCCTGCTGTGCAAGAGGAAGCAAATTTTGGGGAGAATTAGCCAGACTTCTCTGTTTGGATTCAATATTTAGCTCTTAATAACACATGCCTCGGAATTCCAAGGGAGCAGTACAAGTGTCATACAATGCAACAGTGTAGGCTCAAGATCGACATCCCTATAAAAATAGCTTACGGAGCTCTAATTCATGAGTTAAACCATACTGTTTTAAACACATTTATATTTCTCAAAAATGCTACCTTTAGAATCCCAATTCCATCATTTGGTATTTAGGAAAATATAGGCCAGCTACTTAATTTCTGACCCCTCTTCTGAAGATGGAGATAATAATAATTACTTCACAGAGCTAGCTTATAAAGATTAAATGAGTTAGTATACTACAAAGCTTAAAGCAGTATGTTCAGCCGGCATCACGCGTTTTTGTTTATGAAAGTGAGGTAACAGTGTCTAAGGGCCTGAATGTGCGGAAGCAGTGGGCTTTCGAGTTAGACAAATCAGGTCTACGGTGCTCTCTAGCTACATTATTTAAAGCATATTACTCAATGCCTCTTAGCCTCTGTTGTTGGATCTGAAAGTGAATACATTAGCGGCTATTTGGAAAATTGTTAAAAGTATATGTGAAAATCAGGTACACAGCACGTGCTAAGAGATCCACAATTAGGATTTCTCTCCTTTCTCTCAGGAGAAGTAATCTAAGCCTTATGTGGAATGAGAGTCGCCTGTGTAGGTGACACCACATTCCCGAAGTGGTGAGGACAGCAACCTTCCTTGGAAGATGCTTTTGAAAACAACATTCACATTCAACTAAATCAGGTTCTTGTTTCCATGACTGGGAACACGTTTAAAGGTTTCTCTCTTTTCTTAGGTACACTCGCTGTGGAAAAAATCACAACCATTCTGTTGTGAAGATGTGTTGTGACGCCCAGACCAGCCTATACAAAGAGAGCAGATGGAGATACACACGTGGAGAAGAGCTGAGGTCCCCCGGCCGGGAACTACAATCGTCCTCCAGACACGTGAGGGAAGGAATCTCCTGAGGATTTCGCCATCCAGCTCTCAAGTCCTCCAGAACCCAGACTTCGGGGAGCACAGGGAGCACAAACACATCTTTCTCAGCAGGACTTTTCCAAATATTCGTTCTACAGGGTCCACGAACTTAATAAATGGCTTCTGTGTGGCACTAAGTTCTGGGGTAATTTACTATTGAGCCAAACAACTGGAACAAATACTTTCCCTGAAAGACATCAAGACTCATGAAAATATACGTAATATAATATCATTTATGAAAAATAATCCAAACTACAAGTGTATGTGTGTGTATACCTCTCTATATTTGTGTATACATACGTTATGCTATGATCTAAATATTTGTGCCCCCTCCACACAAATTTATATCTAAACACAAGCTCCAAGGTAATGGTATTAGGAGGTGGAGACTTTGGGAAAGTATTTAGGTGATTAAATCTTCATAAATGAGATTGGTACCCTTATAGAGTAGGCTCAAGGAAAGTCAGCCACTCATTTCCATGAGAGGATGTAGCTAGAAGTCAACATCTCTAACATCCAATCAGCTGACTCCTCGATGTCCAACTTCCCAGTCTCTGGAATTGTGAGGAATAACTTTCCATTGCTTATAAGTTATTAGTTTATGGTATTTTTATGCCTAAGTCACATGTGTTCAGGTTATACATATCCCAGGACATAAACAACGGTCTGGAGAGATACACAATGAGGTACAAAGTGTTACCTCAAGTGATAGGAGAAAGGATGAAGCAAAAAGGTAAAAGATAACTGAAACTTTGGCTCTATGTATTTCTAAGTTATTCAAGTTTTGTGCCACTGGTATTTAATTTAAAAGGAATAGGAAAGGAGAAAAGGGAAAAAAGCAAACAAATACAACAGGAAATGAGGGAGAGAAGGCAGACAGATTTATCCAGGAGCTGAAAAATCTACTTGAGTTCATGAAATAAATTAATAAACATAGGATTATGGAGAAAGAAGATCATGACTTAACCTTATAGAGAATTGGAATCCTGACTTCAAAACGTATAAGCTATATGAACTCAGACAATTGATTCAATCCTTTCTAAACCCCAAAGTTTAAATTGGGGCTACTACTCCATTATTTTAGAGCTGCTAAAAGGATACAAAAAGATAAAGTATGTAAAACCCCAAATGAGGTGGGCGTGACGGTACACATCTGTAATCCAGTGCTCTGCAAGGCTGAGACAAGAGAATCACAACTTCAAGCCCAGCCTGGGAAACTTAGAGACTTAATGATACCCTGTCTCAAAATAAAATTTAAAAAAATTTAAGGACTGTGGATGTAGATCAGTGTAAAAGACTTGGGTTCAATCCCTACAACTATAAAGAAAAAAAAGGCAAAATGCCCAAAATATACTGTGTTTTCAATGGAGAAAGAAGTTCTCCTCACCATTTTACTTGAAAGAATAAAGCAAAGAGCACTGAATTCAGAAAGCATGTAGGTGACAGGAGCAATGTGTGGTTTAAGATAAATAAAAGATGAAGCTGATCTAAGGAACAGTCAGAGGGTCAGAAAGGAAAATCAGAGCTGACCTGATGCATATGTTTATGTATCATGGTAACCAATCCTTTCTTCTCACACAGCTCAGATGTGTTCAGCCAGAATACACACGTATGTTAATGCAAGGTGTATTTGGTGCTGGAGGGTGCTGACCACAGGATTTTGTTGATTACAGAAAAAATTAAATTTCTTTTCCTCTTATATTTTAATCAGTGCCTATAGCATTCCTTGTTTTCTGGCCACCCGGCAACAATGCAGCCAATGTTAAAGGTAGGTGTTCTGAAAGAGACATGGTCCAAGGGGAGATGGATGCTCTTGAAAACCTATTAGAAACATGTGCAGTGTGCTTGAAAGACTGAGCTCCCCATCTCCTGTTCTGCCCTGAATGTAAGACCTTATTCCACAAGGTTGGATGGAAAAGGAAGCTAGGCTAACGACTAAAAAAAATTAAATACAGCCTCGCCCCAAAAGCCCACCCATCATACTTTCAAATAAGCTGATCACTTACAGCAGAGGTTATTTAGAACAAAGTGGAACTCCAGAGCCCATTTATTTGAATGCATTTCCATTTCAATCACCCTGTTTCAGGAGTTGCCTCTCCTTCTCATCACATAAGGTGAACAGATGTGATTTTAAAGACTTCACAAATTCCTGGTCAGAAAACACAGACATGTCTGGACACAGTATTTCTTTTTTTTTTTCTTCCCCATTTTGGTGCATATAATTCAGAAATTAGCTCGTTTCTGATCCTGTCCTTGTAAGGGCTTCATATTTGTTGACTTTCCATACCCTTATTCATAAGTTCTTAGATGAGTGAGTTTTGCTCCACTCTGTGCATAAATAGATTAAAGCTGTCTATTCCAGTGAGCAAGCAGAGATCAAGAAGACCTTCTGGGATTTTTCATTTCCTTTGGCATAATTTTTAGTACACAGAGGAATCCCTCTGACATGAGAAGAGTATCAGTTGAAGTACCTTTTCCAGAAACTGGGCGAGAATGGACAGATCCGAAGATTTCTTGTGCAACAGGCATTCTTGTGACAGCAGCGCTTTACGGTGATAGCAGAGAAGGAAGTTAGCTAGATAAAGCTGGAGTGGAGAGAATGAGAGCTGACCCAGGGAGGAAAACCTGCGACAGAAAGTGATGCGAAAACTCAAGCCCCAAATTGACACCAGCAAACCCTGTATGAGTCAGTTAGGGCTCATTCATATGCAATTGCACTACAGGATTGGACTACTGTCCCATGGGCTTTGGTCACCATGTTCATTCTGGCCAAAATTGCACCATTTCTAAAACTCCCCCTCAAACATGAAGGTGAAATCCTGTTAGCAAAATCCTCAACTACTCGGTCTGCCCATTGGAACACTGCCAAGTGCATTGTCCTCTCCAGCGAATTCCCCTCAGCTCTGTCCATGCATTGGGCCCTTCCCCAGGTTGTCCATTTAGATTTTGCCTACAACAGACATGTGCCACCTTTGGCATTATCTTTTCTCCCTTTCTGAGATGCATACTGTCCTTAATAAAGGGTTTGCTTAAAATAATATTATCCTTGTTTCCCAGTAAACTAGCTTGCTGAACCTGCAACTTTTAACTCTAAGTTTCTTCTTTAGGAAGTTCCAAGAACTGAGACACCCTACGCAGTCCAGATGCAATGCAGATCACCACTTCAGCCAGATCCAACGATCTGCTAGCATTTTGCCAAGTTGAGAGTTCGTTTCTGCCCTTAAACTAAATATGGATAGAGTTATGTTATAGGGGGTATGTTTTACTCATTCTGTCCTTATTTTCAGTATGTCATAAAAACAAAAAGACAAGAGCAACATTAGAAAGCAATATACAAGAAACAACAATCTACCATGAGTTTTCAAGTTTTTTTGTACCACTAAGGAAAAGTAATGGCATTATCAATGAACATGTCCTTTTTCGTGTGTGTGTAGATACCGGGGGTTGAACTCAGGACCTCACGCACCAGCAGGCGCCCATGCCACTGAGCTATCTCACTGGCCTGAACATGTCATTTTTAAACACTAGTTACATACTGTTATCACCTTGGGCACTCAGAGAAGACAAGACGGCTACCTCCCGTAAGAGAAAAATAAAACACACACACACACGCATACACACACACACACACACACACACGATAAGACTGTTCTGAATAAATGATAAAAAAGGTGCATGTGTGTTTACAAATGTACAAAGGAACTCCCTAACAGTTTGCTCTATTTTGCTTTCAATTTAAACTGCTCCAAAAATTAAAGTCCTTTAAAAATAAATAAATAGGAAGATAGAAGTTCATGTAAACTAAAAGTAGGCAGAGTTATAAAAGGCTTCCTGGAAGAAAAGGACCTTGGTTTGGGACTTGAGAGGGGGTAGAACTGGGACAGACAAAGCAGAGAAATACAATGAGCAAAAGCCAGGAGCCTAGAATGTTAGGCATGGAGAAACCATCTTCACTCCACCAGAAGGAGAATGTTACAAAGCACTTGGAGACAAGTTTGAACTCTGGAGTAACTAGATGATAAGGTTCTTATTTTAGAATTACAACATCCATCATGGTATTAATTTATGCTCTAACATGCCTACTCAATAGTGTCAAAATGGAAGGCTAATTGTCGATGAGCTCACAGAGTCAGGGTTTGTGACCTTTAGTACTAAGCGCCCTGGATAGCCTGAGAAATCGCCAGCACAGTGGAGTTGAAGACAACTCAGTAATCAAACTTCTATTCAGCGGAACTGAGGAAGTAAGAGAGTTTTACAGGAAAGAAAAAAAATAATCCCAAACCTTGCTGAACTTTTTCTTCGAAGGAAGTTTAAAGGGGAGAGGTATCGGGAGAAATGGAAGCAAGCAGAAAAATTATAATAACCTGTGCAATGGTAATTTGAAGGGTAACAAAGAAATTTGTGCATTTAATTATGATAACACCAGTTTGTCAGGAAAGCTAAACTCAACATAAAAGCCCTTAATCACTAACACTGCCGTCGCAGAAAAGCGCCTCCTGGTAACTGCCTTTTTGACAGATTCTGGAGGACAAAAAGACCCTGCAGACAAGAACCTGTCGTTCCTGCTGCACACAACATCAGAGGCCCCCTGAATGTGGTAAGTGAGCACAGACGTGCTCCTGTGTGCGGCGTGTTTGCAGTGTGTGTATTAATTTCCCCATTGCTTCTTACCCTTTGTCCTTGGAGATTCTTTCCTCTCATTTTCTAAAACAAATTGGCGAAGTCCAATTTGCTCCATTGCGCTTTGTCTCTCCAGTGCCTTCTGCTCGCTTTTGTTCCCAGAAGGTTTTAGTCATCTTCACGGTCTGCTTCCAAGGGGGCTACGTTATTGAAAACCATTCTCAAGCCACAGTTTCTTTCCAGCATGCCCTTCCACCCCTGCCTTCAGCTAACCTCAGAAAAGAAGCTTCTAAACCAGTCGCATAGGTTGAGAGGTAGTTAGAGGCCACCTGCCTGGCCCAGATAACCACAACCAGCACCCGTGCCAGCTAAGAGGTCAGACTTTAATTGGTGTCTTGTTGACTCCCGCCACTTCTCCCCTCCTCACCAGCCGAGCAACATGGCAGGTGGTTTGCCAGACACACACAGGCCATTCACCTCCACTGGCTCGCTATCCAGTCTTCTAAATCAACAGCCCTTTCTTGTCTTGCCCTCACTTCTGTCCCCACAGTCTTTAAAAATATCCTACTGATTGACCATTTAAATTGGGAACATTTCTATTAATACCTGAGCTAAGCTGGCAAGATGGGCTGGTAGCACTGGAAGTGAACAGTGGACAAATATTGAAAGACTACAAGTGCCAAAAGATGTGGGAAACAGTTCTGTGTTGCCCAAGGGGGATTAGTCAGGACAATGAGATGAGAATGAGGAAAAGTAAATGTATGCCCCACTGTAAGAGAAGAGCTGTGAGCCGAGGTTCAATTAGATTGTAGGACAGCTTCCATGGGGAAATGGAAAGGCAGACAATTGAAAACAAACCAAATAAAATGCTTGAAATAAACTAGAAATAGCATCCTACATAAAGGGCCCACTTTTGTCTGCATGTGGTAATGGCTGACTTCTCAGTTTGGACATGTATCATTCCTAGACTTTGACCAGGGGTAAAACTGCTATCTGTCTTCTGTAAATTTGAAGAAAAATCTCTGGAATTTGTAAAAGGTAAAACATTTCTTGCTGCCGTATTCCAAAACTACATTTTTATGATAAAGTCTTCGTTTATCAGAGAATCACAGGTTTTTGCTTAGTCTTTGCTTTATTTGAACTCATAAGACATTTGACAGTTAATCATATCTTTTCTTGTACCATCTTTTGCATGATATATATTTTACTTTTATATTGTTAGTTATTTTTATTTCTCGCCACTTTAGCAAGCTAGTAAGTTCTTTGGAGACAGAAGATACTTTATTTCTTAAAACTTTAAGCCTAGCATAGTATAGCCAATTATAAATACATCCAAAGAAATCACAATCATCAAATGCTGTTATAAATCAAAATAAGTACAAATTATTGAAGATGTATTATGTGCCAGACATTTTGCTAGGGAATGTCATAATTTCATGTAATTCGCAAAACAATACAGCACGTATTATTGTCTCCATTTTACAAAAAAAACTGAGGACCTAGGAAACAAGACAAAAGTAAAATCACCTCATTAGTAAGTGACAGAGCAAGAATTCAAATACATCTGTTTAGCTTTGAAGGTTTAGCTTTATTATTTTGTAGCACATAGTAATAGCTAGCTTTTTGTAAATGTTATACAACAGGCATTCAGCTAAGCGCTTCACATATATTAGGTAGTGCAGGATGCTAGCACTATTATTATACGAGGAAACTTATGCATAAGGAAATTGTTGCACAGAAGCACTGGAAACCTAGGTTTCACAGCTAGCAAGGAGCAGAGCTGGGATCGTACTCATACTGGTGCCCATAATCTTCACCACTTTAGCATACTGTATTGGTTAAGGTTCTTCTCTAGAGGGACAGAATCTAATATGTATATAATTATGCAAGGTAGGCTTACAGGATTAGAGGTGGGAGAGTCCACTGTGACCACCTGTGCCCTGGAGAGCCAGATGATCCAGTAGCTGCTCAGTCCAAGAAGCTGGAAACCGCAGAACAAGAGGGAACCGAATGTAGCACCAGTGCAAGATTGAAGAGCTGGAAGCTCCCTGGAGAGCTCTTGGTTTGAGTCTGTGTTGCAAGGCTGAAGAAAAGGGAATCCGATGTTCACAGGTGATGGCAGCAGCAAAAGATGCTCTCACTCATACAGAATGGAGCTTCCAAGAACACAGCAGACTTCTTCTTACCTCTTTCATTCCACCCAGCCATGAACCCACCCACAATTGCGGGTGATGCCGTTTGCCATCTGCTGGGTTTTCTCCCATCGGTTCACTGGTCTACACGCCGATCGTCTCTGGAAACACCCCATTGCCACACCCAGAAGTGCCCTTTGCCAATCTGCTAGGCATCTCTTCATCCAGTCAGGCTGACGCATCATTAATTGTCATATATACCTCCACTCAAGGGGAGGATGTGAAATTCAAGAGTGTCTAGATCTTTAGATGTCTAACCCCATTCCAGTTTCAACACAGCATTGGTTATTGAGTCAATAGTTGTGGTTTCACTTAATATCTGAATCCAGGTAAGCTTCACCAACCTTGTCAAGACAATTCAACCCTGCCCCTGTACCTTTTGAAGTTCAAGATAGTGACAGGAATCTTTGGCCTTTGATGAGGGTCAGCGTCAGTGCTACTGCACAAGTACCCCTTACAGGAATGGGAGGTGAGTCAAACAAGCCCAGAGCATGGTATCTAAGAGGAGATAAAATATAGAAAATTGATAAAATATAGAAACTGAAATATTGTGTTTGAAGGTATTAGTTATAAACTAAATCCATAGTTCAAAAAGTATGAGCTCTATTTTGCAGTTTCTGAACATTCCACTTATTGACTCATATCATTTGCTCACGAAGCAACTTTAGAGGTAATCCAATATGGAAAGGATACCTCACTGAGCATCAATCATGCCACAAACACTTCGAGGGAAGATGTCTCATCTTCTGGCTTCTTTTGTGCCCTTGGAGCTCGACACAATAGTAAACGCATCGAAGTACTTGATCTGCAAAAGCTGAATTTCACTGCATCTAAACTGAGTTCCATCCTAGCACTAAATAACTAGGTAAAAAGCCACTCATAGGACTCAGTGGAGATAGCACAACAAGAGTCCCAAGGTAAAGGAGGATGCTTCTCTCTTCAGTTTGTGCAAAGAGGCCCCACTTTGTCGGGTACTAACATTAGCTATAGTCTGAATAAGTAATATACACTATGGACACACTTACTTATGACAATTTTTCTTCAACATAATATAAATACAGAGATGAATAAGATGCAGATTCACTTAACAGTATTATTATATCCATATTTGCTTTTGGTAATTATGAATTTTTAAATCAGTTATGTCAGAATTCTGGGATATTTTGTAGCTTTTTGTGGGAAAGAGGGTACTGTGGACTGAACACAGGACATTTGTGCTCAGGTACATGTCCAGCCCATTTTTTATTTTTTGTTTTGAGACAGCCTGGCTAAGTTGCTAAGTTTATAGGCTCGAACTTATGACCCTCCTGCCTCAGCCTTCCAAGCTGATGGGATTATAGCCTTTGTTACTATATCCGCTTGTGGCATTTTTAAGGAATTTTCACATTTAAAAAAAAGTTCGTAAATATTGGATTAGACAACTTGTATAGTTTCTTTCTATTCTAAATTTTTATGATTTGCTGACTTAAAGTAGGGTCAGATTATACAGTGTCTTCCAAAATGCAAGTCAGATTCATTCTTAGAAATTGCCTTTTTGTGGTGACAATTTCCTCAAGTAACCATTGAAACATCAGGAATTCTCAAGTCTCCCTATCTGGCTTTATATAAATTTTTCTGACTTTTTTTGAACTGAAAAGATAATTACTCTCTTTAATTGGATTTCCTTTGCTTCTAAAAGAGCTAGAGCTTTGAAAAATGAGTTTTTTCAACAGTGGTTATAGATTTCTTCAGCTCTTCTCTCATTACATTCTTCTACACATTATTTGCTATAGTCACATCAATTCACTTGCCCCTTCACCCTCATGCTGTTGCATCAGCTGGGGGTGCCCTTTACCCCTCTTCAGCCTGCCTAGGTGCCCTTGAGTCTTTTCCAATACACTATCGGCCACTCCTTCCCGTGGCACTGTGGCCATGTACCTACCCAGGACGCCTCACCCTTCCAGGTTATAGTCCCTTTTGTGTATGGCGGTGCACCCTCGTGGCCTGGAAGCTACTTAAGCATTATTATAATTGTCTGTTTTGTATCTCTTTTCCCAGACACATAGCTTACTAAGTATTCATTAAATGCCCTGAATGAATGAACGCCCTGAATCGATGAAGTAACCATAGAAGTCAAATATCTTTGATTATGAAAAACTACATTTGAATTCAGAAAGTTTAAACTGGTTTCCAACTTGTATCTGACATGGTTTAAAATGAGTTTGAATTAGAAAAAAATTTTACCAGCCTACTCCTAATTACCTGATGTTCTTTACATTTTATCGAAAGCAAAGTGAAAGGAAATAAATTCTTTCTGCAGAGTTCCTCAGCCCTGCTTGTATCCTCTACAGAAAGAATTAATAAACCAACATTATTCCTGGAACTGGGTTGATATGAATTGATAGCTCTAGCACCCAAACCAAGATGTGGTGGTAGGATAAGACTCTGAGACCATAAATTTCTGTTAAAGGGAGAAACTACATTAATTTTATCACCACATATAACAACCAAAATTAAAAAAAAAATAGAAAATTACATTTTCTGTTGGGAGTAAGCAGACACAAGGGTGGAAAAACACATTTGTTCTTTTAAATTATTTCTCAGCCAAGTGGAAGAATTTAGAATGTGCGTGTCAGAATGAAGACATTTGGTAGAACAAGGGATATTACATTAAGTTTGTTCGCATTGTAAGATTATTTCTTCTTTACACTGCAGAGAGACAGCACAGGATCTGGCAGAGAGCCCAGGACAAAGGACTGATAACTGGTAACATGAACAGATTACTTCATCCCGGTCAGGCACTATGCTAAGCTCTTTACCTGCTTATAATATCTTATCCTTACAGTAGCCCTGTGAGCTGCAAGTTGAGTACTCTTGTATCTCCACTTTACAAGTGAGGTTTAGGGAGATTAGGTTGCCCAAGACGATGACAGTAAGCAAGCAGCAAAGCCAGGATTCAGATCCAGGTAGTGTGATTTCAAAGTCCTAACCAGTTTCCATTTCCTGTAAGACTTGCAAATAGAAAATCTGTTCAAAATCATTAGGCAAAATTTTGATAAACCTTGATTGAGAGTAAGTTTTTTTTTTAGTTTGAGAGACCAATGTCAACATAGATGTGTGTGTGTGTGTGTGTGTGTGTGTGTGTGTGTGTGTGTACTCTCAATCTTATAATTTCACAAAAACTTCCTGGTGTGTGATAGGGGAGCAACTTTCCCCACTCAGGCTGGCCCATTCCTGGAAATAGAAAAAGGTACAGCTGGCAAGCATGCAAAGTAGCCAGTCAAAACCCACCTCTCCTTATCTGGCCTTCGCAGCCCAGGAGAAACTATCCCTGTGGTTGGTCATCCTAGGGCCAGGCACCAAACCTAGAGGCCAGCCCTATATGCAAAGCCCACCAAAATTATCCAAACTAACCAATCCTACACTGTTTATCTTGCCTTGTGCTCTTTTGCTTGGACATCCCAGTGAAGGCCATGGCCTACAGGTTCCCATTGCCTCTCCCTCTCCCATCTTCTGCCTCCTGAGGACCCTGCAGTCTTTCCCAGGTGGCATCTCTCCATGACTGGTGAATGTAATCAACTGTGCTTTCCTGAGCCGCCGCTCTGTCTCCTCCTGTGGCCACACCTGAGTGACCATCATAGAAAAGAATGCAAAACAGCACAGAAGTAAGGCAACAAGGGTGTCCCCAGGGTATGGAAGTGGACCAGGGGGACTTGAACACAATGTGCAGAACAGAGGTGGTTAAACTAAGCCGTGAGCCAAGTCTGGCCCACCACTTGTTTTTATACAGCCTGTGATGACAGAATTGTTTTTATATTTTTAGGTGATTGGAACAAGATAAAAGAAAAACAGAAAAGCACATTTCATCCATGAAAATTTATGAAATTATATAAAATTTCAGTATCCCTTAATAAACTTTTCTAGGAACATGGCCACGGTCATGCATTTTGTTATTGTCTATGGCTACTTGCAGAGAACTGAGTAGTTATGCCTATAAATTGTAGGGCCAGCAAAAATTAAAGTGTTTACTACCTGGCCTTTCACAGAAAGCATCTATTACTACTGACCTAGGGATACAATAGTGAGATGTTTAGAAAGGGAAGGTAAATAACAAGTAGTCATCAAAAACATGCTTAATAATTCATAATATGAAAGTGCTGGAGAATTTGAAAGATTTTGAAACATAAAGTGGCATAATCGGGACTCAAATAGTCCCCAATTTAGATGGTTGGACCTACAGTTTTTCTGCCCCTTACATCTTACTCAGGTTGCTCTTTCCTACGTTCATGGCTGCATCACCTTTTCTGTTGGCTCAAGCCTTCAAAGAAGATGTGCGCTCCAGCTCTGAATTCTACTTATGTCTCCTAAAAGCTTACTCCACTTTATCTATTGCCTCAACCACTACTTATTCCTGAAGCCTTCTGTGTATTTGACTTCAGGTACTTTTGATCCTTTTTAAAAACAGAGGAATAAAGGAGGGAGCAAAGGATAGACCCAAGAAGTAAAGAAAGAAAGGAATAAAAGGAAAGAAGGGAAGGAGGGAGGTAAGGAGGAAGGAAGAGAAAAGGGAAGGAAGAAGAGAGAGAGGGAGGAAGGAAGAAGGGAGGAAAAGAAAGAAAGATGAGGACACTCTTCCAGACTGTACCTCTTCATTAGCAACGACAAGGGAGTAGGCAACTGGTCATTTATCCTCCTTTGAAAATTTTCATTTGTGTCATACTTACTTTGAATAAAATAACAAAAGATTGTCTTTCTAAATAGCTCAGTAAGTCTGAACAGTTTTCAAATCTGAACTCTTCAAAAGGCTTTGTTCTTCTCCTGAAGCATTGAAACTACCTGAACAGGCAGCCTAAAGCCAGGGTTTTGCAGAAAATGTCTCAGACGCAGAGGAAGGTAAAGTGGACCTGATGGACTAAGCAGAGAGAAGACCTGGGTTCCGACTCTGCACCATCACTCGCTAGGTAGGAGATGGTGAGCAAGTCAAGACCCTTTGGAGCTCCATTTTGGCCTGAAGTGAAAGATGAATAATGACACTTCTGTAGTATATTTCATAGCTGGCCTTGGAGACCGGCTGGGAATACATACATTCCAGGTTTCAGACTTCAACAAATATAGACAAATATGAATAATGATGTCAGTGTTAGTATGTAGAATAAATGTTACAGGGCTGCGGACAGCCAGCCAGCGTGCTGAGCCAGATTGATGGAGGGATGCTTTTTGAACAATTTGAAACTTCATGAGACACTTGGAAGAGAAGGAAAAAATCTTAGGCTGGAAGAATGATGTGAAAGAAAACATGGCAACCAAAATGCTTGAGATATACTTAAGGAGCTGTGAGTAATCAGCATGGCTGGGAGCAGAGTGTGCTAGCAAAGTCGTGGAAGATGAATGTAGAAAAGGTAAGTTGAAGCTACACTGTTGAGGGCCTTGAATGCCAGGGTTAGACCTTAGGAGTTCATTCAGGAGACAAAGAACAGTATGTTTAGATTAATGATTTGGCTACAGTGTGCAGGACAGATCAGGGAGAGACAGGAAGTAGACGGAAGCTATTAGCAGCGATTGCCTCATCCATCTAGGGATAAGATAAGGACATAAGCTGAAGCCATAGCTGTGCTGCCTGCTTGGAAGGACTTGGTCAGTGGTGAGGATATAAAAGGACAGCTGAGCACCTGTCTTTAGAGTCTAAGTAACTGAAGGGAATGAGCTACAGTCACTGAACATGGTGGAGATGTAACAGGAAGCCGTACTGGGATGAGAAATTAACTCACGAGCGGGTTTCTGAGTTGATGGATCCGTGAGGTTAGAAAGGAGTCTAAAACAACATACAAAAAGGCACTGAGGAAGGAAAGCACGAAGAAGCTTGGAACCACGAGGAAAGTCAGGAGGCGACCATTTCCAAAGATTTGTCGATCGAGCACATTCACTAGAACCAGGTATGAGGGAGCCGGTGTGGTGACACCGTGATCCCTCAGCCTCGGGGAGACTGAGGCAGGAGGATTGCAAGTACAAGCCTAGCCTGGGCAACTTAGGGGCTTGGTGAGACCTTGTCTCAAAATTAAAAAATAGAAAAAGGCTGGAGATGGAGCTCAGTGTGAAGGCTCTGCCTTCGATCCGCAGTACCTAAGTGGCTGAGATAGGTGAGGCAGGCTTTCAGCGATCCAGGAAGAAGGGAGACAGCTCGGCACGGCATCTGAATCACGGAGAGAGAAATGCAGAACTCTCTGCATTTGATAGAATTAAGATCCTTGGTGATCTAAACTTGGCCTTCTCTGTAGGTCACCTACACAGAGGGAAACTGCAGTTCAAGCCAAACTTGTCTTGGCGCATTGACAGATGTGCGGGGAGCCCAGCACCAAGGATCTCCGATTTATATTTAAATGCAATGTTTTTATTACTCTTCTAGAAATTTGACACCAATCCTCATTTAAACTAGACAAAGCACCATAATTTTTTCTTCTGAAATGATTGACAATCAAAAGGTAATACCCTTTAAATTCCTCCAATTAAAGCAAATTTAATTTTAAGTTTAATTAAAGGAAACTTTAATTAGAAAGAAGATTAAATTTTAATTAAATTTCTCTAAAATCTTCATACCAGCCTTTACAGCTAATATTTCTGTCAGAAACCAAATCCCTTCTTAATATTCTTAAATTCTATTCTAGCATTTTCCTTCGTATTAAAACAGCATCTCACCAGCTGTACCTGCCACTGTGAAAATTATTCCCATCTTAAAGCACTGGAAATGCAACTGAGGAAGCAAAGTCTCCCTGGGCAGAAAGGGAAAAACAACAGGTTCTATTATTGATGAGATTTTTATTTTCAATCTCTTCCCAGTCCATTCTGAGGCGATTAGGTATTGTGGGCCTGCTGTGAGCCAGTAGTGCTGTACCAGCAGCATCCACAAATATTTATGGAACACCTACTGTGTGTGCAGCCCTGCGCTAAGTTCCCCGTCTAGCAGGAAAACATTGCTAAAATACAGAGACCTCAGGGGCCAAGTCTGAACTAGCTGTGCCTCCCGGGTTTGGGGCTGCTTCTGCATTCCCAGGGTCCGGAGGAGAAATGCCTTCGCCTGAGAGCTGGGCCTCTCTACCCTGCTTGCTGCTAACAAGGACGGTACTGAGGAAGAGACACGGTCTTACAGCTGCACCAGAGTCAGTACTAGGTAGCTATAGGATCTTCGGGGGAAGCCCTAACTCTCCATTGCTTACATTCTTCATTTATAAAATAGGATGTCACAAGGATCAAATGAAATAATATAGATAAGAAAAGTTTCTGACAGCTGCAAAGTGCTGGCAAGTGTGAAGTATGATGTTATTACTGACAGGCCACTCTCTCTTTCCTGCATGCTACGCCTGCTTTCAAGCCCCTACACAGGACATCAGCCCCTGTCCCGAAGTCTCCCAGCTGGCTCATCTTATTCCTCCTACGTTCACCCAGGCAGTAACGGTGCGGCTCTAACAAGACCTCTTGTTGCCACGTTGTGTGTGCTCCTACCATTCCTCCCAGACCTGTTTCCCACTCCTTCCGACCCAGGACCAAGCTCACCCCATGCTCCCACCCCTTCCGGAAGCCAGCGCTGAGCCAAGCCCCACACGGTACATTCGGTCACTCCCGAGACCATTTACACCCGAGCCCTCAGCCACACTGCTTTATCGTTTGGATACTGATGTATGGAAAGGCTCTGACTCTAGACCAATGAAACAAACTTCGAGGTCCCCAGCACCAGGATGAAGTTAAAATAAAGAGGATAAAGAATTCCATTAAGAGAACAGACTTCGGTTTGCTTCACAAGATGAAAAGCTCCTCTTTGCCTGTCACTGAGTTGAGTTTCCGGTCACTGTACAGGGGTTGTGCTGAGCTCTGTACTCCTGCTCCACAGCTCAGTCGCACACCTGTATCCTGGAGGATGTAATGCGTGCAAGAGCCTATGTGGCGTGCTCTGGGGACATGCTTTTAACTTCACCTGTCGCCCTCCTCACCCCAACGTCTTCACCCTGGACGGGAAGACCTCTCCTAAATCCTCCACTCGTCCAATCTTCAAAATCTTCACCAAGCCCTACTCCTCCAACAAGCCTGTCTGACTCCCCAGCCCTTCTGTCAACCCCGCACTGCTTGGATTTGGTAATTCACACCAGAGGTGTGAATTCTGTGCTGCGCCTGCCGTCAGAGTGGTCTCATTGCCTGCCTGCGGCTTCTCCAAGGGTCTCTGTCTTAGGCTCTTTCTGGAGCTTTTGCAATGCTCAGGCCACTGGTGCACAGGAGGTAACCATGTTCATTAAGTGTGAAGAAGGGGAATAAAGTCCTATTCGCCTCACCAGACACATAAGAATCTCACAAAGCAGCAGGTACACTGATCATATGAGGCCAAAAGCAATTAAAAGTGGTAAGGGTCGGAAATGCAAAAGAGAGAACAAGGAACAATGCTTAAACTGGGCACGGTGGTGCACACCTGTAATCCCAGCCCTCGGGAAGCTGAGGCAGGAGGATCACGGTGAGGTCGAGGCCAACCTGGACTACATAGCGGAAACCCTGTCTCAAAAAACAACAGAAAAAAGGAAATCAGTGGGTTTGGCTCCCGGGTTAAGTCATAATATCAAGGGCAGCTTCTCCTGACAGTGTGGGAGGTTGAGAAGCGTCCAAAAGGAGAGAAATAAGTCCAGGGCAGAGGACACAAAGAACACTGTGTTTCCCTGAACAGATGCAGGTTGCTCATTATTCAGCTATAAAATGGGTACAGTGTAGTTCTCATGTATCTACCTCCAGGATTTTTGTGAGACCTAATTATTTATTATTTGTAGAGGGCTTTGAACTCTCTAAATGAAAGACACCAAGAGCAGTTCAAAGGATGACTCAATATGATTATTAGCTGTAGTTAGACTCAAAGTAAGAGGGAAGACATGACCATTTTCAGTACACCTGTCAGCCCGGTCTTTTTTATCATTTGTAGGATGGATTTTCATGGCTAAATTAGCATTGCTCTTCATTACGTTTTCACTGGCAATTTAAAAAAGATCAAAACGGGACTTGTAACAAGGAATCTGAATGTTAATTTTTCCTTTCTGCAAAGAGCCAAAACATACATCCCAGGCATCTCCCAGGAATCCTTTTCTCTTTAGTCTATCTGTAAGAATGTTGGTGAATATGTATGTGACTTTCCTCTTCTCCTGCCTCAGAAAAACTGGAGCTAAAAGAACTGGAAGAAGGTAAAACTCACCAGTTTTACATATTGATTTTTCCTTCTTTACATGATTTGGCAAATTGATAACTGCCAAAAATGATGGAACATTTTTTGAAGCTAAAGCTGTGAATAGAACAATAGTTCTCATTATCAAAATTTTGTTGACAATGAAATGAACTCTAAAATTTTCCAATCCCTATTTTTTGTCTACCCTGAGCAACACAGTCTTTGGGAGGTGAATTTTGTGAGATTTCAATGACACCAGTGTTTGACAATTTCCTTTTCCTGTGCTGGCTGGAGGTCTTTCTGTGGTCTGTTTTCCATCATGGCCTATTGCCTGCCTAGGGGTCATGTCGTCTCCTGCTCAGGTTTCCCTTTACCTCTGGCTTTCTTTGTTTCTTGCATTTTCCTCAAGATGTTTGCTTCCAGGTGTCTCTTCACTGAAAAGCTGCATGCTCTGATTTTCAGCAAAGCGAGAATTAGGACTAACCCATAATCATTGCTCTTACTTCTTTCTAGCTCTTCTTTCTCTCCTGCGTACATTCATTTATTCACCAAAATTCACAAGCACATTAGAGTCGCACATGGAGATGAAGAAAGAGCAAGGTGTCAACTATTCAGATGCTTTCTTATCTTAGATTAATCTCCCAGGGAGCTTAACAAGAATCTACATTTTAAAATAATGCTTGAAAATGACAAACTGAGAAGAAATTGGCTTGAATACAAACTTCCAACCCAGAATGCCTCCTGTTTCACCTGCCAATACTGGAAGTTGAGAGGCGTCTGGGTATCCTCGTCCCTGCACAACAGCAGATGCTGTCTGAACAGAAGAGAGAGAGATCACCTGCCTACTCGGCTGCTAGGGTAGTAATCCATGTCGTCCCTGAGTCAGGAAAGGCATAGCTTATGCTGTGAGCATGCCAGAAACTTCCCAAGTCCACCCCCCTCGCAAGCCTGGAGTCTGTATACAGGAAACTCGCAAGAGTTCTGAAAAAGCTTCTCATGCCATAGCAATAATTGTGAACTACGTGACTATTTCAATGTAAACTATCATTAAGCATAATGATTAATGATTCCTCTCTTTATAAACAGCTTGTCCAGAAACACAAAGCTTCTCTTCTTAAGACTTGTTGTTGGGCCGGTGAGATGGCTCAGCGGCACAAGCACCTGCCTGGTAAGCGTGAGGGCCCGAGTTCGACTCCCGGAACCCACATACGAAAAAAGGGCTGGTGATATCGCTGAGCGGCACGGGCGCCTGCTGGCGCGAGAGGTCCTGAGGTCGACCCCCGGTACCCACAAAAAAAAAAAAAAAAAAAAAGACTTGTTGGTTTATTGTTCTTGTTGCTGGATAGGATATTATATAATGTAAATATCAAAAGCACACTCATTTGAATAATAATACCTTAGAATATTATAATTACACCACAAACACTAATGCTTAGAGGGATGCTGGCCATAGGCACAGTGAAAAAGGGACATCTTAGAAGATTCTGTAATATTTTTCTTTCTTTACCCTCTGGCTTAGAGTCCTAGTGCTAAGAGAATCTCTGTTTAAATGTTCAACTTTAAATACACACACACACACACACACACTTTCCATTCTCATGTTTTATACACACATAAACATGTTACTTGGTATTAACTTCTTTTCCTATGCTGCCCATTATTTTTAAATTACCTCAGACTTCTTTCGTTTCCTTACAAAACTCTATATCCATCTCTCACTTATCATCCATCATCAAACATTTGAATTTAAAAAATGAAAGAAGTACTCAACCATTATCTCCAGCATTGGAATAGGAGATTGGTGACCTATATTCTGATCCTAGCTTTTCAAATAATTAGTTTTGTGACCCAGAATCAATTATTCAAGCTCACCAAGTCTAATTTTTCATCAGCAAAGAAAGGAATATAACTATCCTGCCTATTTTACAAAGAATGATTTGAAAATGGAACACGAACCTGAAATAGAACCTTAGTATTGTCCACATCTACCTTATTCTGTTGTCCTTTCTGTTAAGTCTCTGTAATCACACTTCACCCATTTATTATTCTTTTTTTTCATTCATTTAGCACACATGAATCACATACTTACTAAATGCCTCATCTGGGGGCTCAGACACTCGCAGCAAAAAGGATGCAATCTCCGGAGACTAGGGTACCCCTATAGGACAGCACCCAAATCTGGGGAGCATCTACCCTAGACCATGAAGACGTAGGATGATTTGAGGCAGTTGATGTGAATTATTTTGCTTTTCTACCTCAGTTACGGCCATTCATTCTTCTTTCCTAACAGGATCATCTTTAGGAGAATTTGTTCTCTCTCCATTGGGGCGAAAAGTAGACTCAACCAATAATAACTGCGTGCTCCTACCCTGACACCTGCAACTTGTTTCCAGTGACAGAGAGGGATTGAATAGTGGGAACTCATTCATTAGAGACGTGTCATTGACCCAGTTCTTCCTGCTACCTGACTGTTGCATCACAACTATTTCTGTTCCTCCAGAGCTGGCTCAGTTTCTTCCTCCTCCACACCTGGTTCTCAGTCTTCTATATGAGTGAGCGATATGCTTCTATCGAATTTCATTTTTGCTTTCATTAGACAGATTTTCCTGCAACACAACAAACACTTTAACATTTTTTAATTAAAAAACAATATGCCTATATACTCTAGGCACTGTGCCTTTGAGAATGTTTCCGAAATACACAAACTTAAACTCAATCCACTTTCATTCATTCATTCAATCAAATATTGATTGAGCATAAACCATGTGCCAAACTCTGTGCTCTCACACCGCTCACCATTAGGCAAGGAGGACAGACAGTCAACAGGTAATTAGGAGTAGAACATGTGGTAAGGAAAGGCAAGGTGCTACTGAAGAATGTTGTAGCAGACCAGAGCTAAGAGAAGGCTTTCCATTAAGAAGCCATATTTTTTGGGCCGGTGAGATGGCTCAGCGGCATAAGGACCTACTTGGCAAGTGCGAGGTCCTGAGTTCAACACTCGGTACCCACATACAAAAAAAGGGCCGGTGATATCGCTCAGTGGCACGGGCGCCTGCTGGCGTGTGAGGTCCTGAGGTCGACCCCCGGTACCCACAAAAAAAAAAAAAAGAAGCCACATTTTGCATTGGGAATAGAGAGTAACTAGAGATCTGCTGCACAGAGGTGAGGATGATGTTCCAGGGACAGGAAACGCTATGTCCCCCGCCAGTAGAAATCACGCACATAGCCTACTGTCTCTCTGTTTCATGAGTCACCATATGCGAGGTAAAAGGATCAAATGAGGGGGGCCAGGAAGTGGAGTGCTAGCTCTGGTCACCCAGCCAACTCACTTTCCGAGTGCACGTGGAAAGGCACTTTCTTATTAGGCCTGTGAAATTAAGGTAAAGGGATACATAATACGGAATGTCTCTGCTATTTTATCATTTCTACATATTTCTCATGTCTAGTAATAAATGAATAAAGGTTGAAACATGAATTGCATGCAGAAGGATCACCCATCCCACCACTTCAGTGTCCTCTCTGTTGTCCCCTGTCACAGGATGGGGCAGTGAGGATGTGGAGGACTTTGGGAAATAGAAACTGAGCACAGAGGCTCTGGTAAGTGAGTGTGGGAGACAAGCAGGAAATTGCCAAAGACACCTGTAGTTGCTTTTATTCTGTTAAAAGTTAACCCAACATCCTACCTGTTCCCTTTTAGTTATTATTTATTTTTGTCAACTCCTCTATCACATTGTTCACTACACAGTATTGTCTGTGTGTGGTGTGCATGTGGGCTTGTGTTTTCCTTATTACTCATTGTAATAATGGAGAACAATTACAAAGAAGTCTTGCCTCAGGTCAGAGTTGGTGATTCAGCATAAGTGATATGACCTCACCGGATGAATTACTTAACAAATGCCTCACCTCCCTTTCTCAGACAAAAATCACTGAAAAATGAGAGGAATTAGCCACTAACCAACCTCGTGGTGGTTGTCTCCGAGGGTGTGCATCTTCTAATCCAGAGTCCTTTACCCCAACACCATCTTCCTCTGAACAACTCAAGAGATCTGAGAAGGGAGAGCAAGGGAACAGAGAAAAACACACCCTTGAGAGTACAGCCTTGTTACCAGGGAAGAAAGGATGGTCTAAAAAGAAACCACCCAAGCAAGACCTGCACTTCCTATCAGTTCCAAGACACAAAAAAGGTTTAATACCCACTTCCTTGGTGATGAAATTTAAGCACAAGGCTATACGCAAATTCCATCATCATTAAAATTTACTGGAAGAAAAATAAAATAAAATTTACTAAAAGAAAAATGAACTTGAAGAAAGTTTTGTTGATAGCTATGCCCTAATCCCATGAGAAAGAAAATGAAACTCAAATACAAGGTGAGTTCCGTCCTTAGAGTTTATGTAACGTCCACCAAGCTAAGGAAACAGCGAAGAAGACTGCAGGAAACATTCCTCACCAGAGGTCCAGAAATATAGCGGCTCTCCAGGCTTATGGTGGAGTGCTCAGGGCTGGGAAACGGGACCTAGAATGTAAAGTGTTTGAAATGTAGCTTCATCCTCACCACTATTCTCGCTGTTGCTCTTCTGATGCACGATACCCACGGCCATAATTAAATCACTGCCTACCCCGTTCCTATCTTCAGAACGCTCTTTTTTTCCCCACTTGACTATGCCCAGCCCATCCTGCAGGTCTAGATAAAAGCTGGTTAATGATCACTAGTAAGCTTTGTGAATTCAAATCAGCCCTAAGTACCATGTTTTTATCTAAATTCCTACAGCAACTACAGCATAAATTATTTATTTGGACTTAAAAGTCCTCTTATTTTATTATTTTGAATTGAATCAGATAGTGAATATGAAATTCCATTGAAATTTACAAAGTAATAACCCAGCAATTTTCAAAGCGTATTTCACAGTATAATAAATATCTGTAATATGAATAAATATTACATTTTTTATTTTTTAACTTTTATTAGTACATGTTTGCACTATACTGATGATTATACTTATCATGTGGAGTTGGCATATGTGCATAGCACAGCTTAATTCTTTTTACATCCCCTCCTCTTCCTCTACCTCCCCCTCCCTCCATCTATTAGTCCCCTTCTCATTTGTAAAAGATCTAACTCTCTGTTTCGTATGACATTTCTGAAAAATGTGTGAAGAGGGCTGGTGAGATGGCTCAGCAGCATAAGCGCCTGCCTGGCAAGCGCAAGGTCCTGAGTTCAATTTCTGGTACCCAAATACGTAAAAAGGGCCAGTGATATCGCTCAGCGGCATGGGCGCCTGCTGGCATGCAAGGACCTGAGGTTGACCACCGGTACCCACAAAAAAAAAAAAAAGTGTGAAGAGTAATGACTACTCTGTTTATGGGGACAGAAATCAGATAACGGTCGCCTGTGAGGAGATCAGTAAGGGAGAAGAAGACCAACTGGCAGGGATCATAAGAAAACTTTCTAGAGTGACTGAAATTGTTTACACTTTGTTGAAGGTTTTGATTACAAGAGTGTATCTGTTGGTCAAAACTCATCAAACTGCATATGTAAAATCTGTATACTTTGCTATATAATCTGAGATTGTATCTCAGTAAAAGAGTTAAGTAGATACCTTTATCACAAAACTTCAAAAAGCTTCTATCTTGTTATTATGCATTATATATATCTCCAGAAAGTTGATATTGCACCTTATTGGCTCAAAGCACCACTTTTTCCCCCAAAGTGTTCTGAGATAGTAACATTCTTTGGGAAGCTCTTTGGAAAATGTTATTGCATAACATTTTCTCATAACATTTGTTTTTATTTTCTACTATTATAGTAGATTTTCCAGGGCAGAAACAGATTTTATGATTGCCTACATCCACAAAGCCTGGCAAAGGACCTCGGCATTCAATAAATGTGCCTCGTGTTTGCTGCTGTTGCCTAAGACAATCGTGCACATATTAATAATGCCACGTGGTATGATAAAGGTAAAGGTAAGTAACGTGCCCCAAGTCACAGCATCAGTATCACAGCAACCATGGTCCCAAAGAACGTGAGCAGATTCTCTCTCTATGGTCAGGGTACAGGGGAGATATTTTGGTGTGAGTATTGTATTTAACAGCCCTCAAATCTTGTGAGATGGCCGTAGTCTCTACTCATGCAGGAGATCATGCTGCATTTCCTGAGAAGTTATTTACCTATAAAACACCTAAAAGACATTCTAGTGCTAGGCACTAGTGATTCTACAGTGAATAAAACACAGTATTTGCCCTCCAAAGGTTTATGGTTTAGTTTTGGGTAAGATAAAGAGATGACTGAAAATGCCGTAGAGTAGAAGCAAAGACTGAAACAGAGGCAAGAATAACTCATTTAGCTTTGGGAGAATTTGAGGCACTAATATTTGCCAAGTAGAGATGGTGGTGGATGGCATTCCAAGCTGAGAAAGATAAAGATAGGAAGATACTATGTTTGATGTGAATTTTATATGTTAAATGACTTATTTGCTTACACAAGTTGGTTATCTTTAGCTTGCTCATGCTAAAATAAGTTTCATAGTGGTTTATATGTGTCCAGTGAAGCTGGAACATAGAGCTTGAGGGCAGTGAAAGAAGTATGATTCGATGATCTAGGGCCACAAGAAGCTCATGTGGACCATGGAAGGAAATCTGGACTTCATTCTCCAGGATGATTTTGAAGAGAGTTTTAAGACCACATATATATTTAGGATGTCACTAAGTTCACACCACACAGTTGATTTTACACAGACTTGTGTTTTTCAGGATTTTTTCCAGAGTGTTAGTGTTGTTTCCCAAATATATTTTAAGTTATTTGAGGGTGAGCTTGTTCATTCATGTGGCAAGCAAAACATACTGAAACCATGGAATGCACTTCATATGGACTTCTTGATTAAAACAAACACAATTGTCTGTCCTTCTGTCTATGTTTTTTTTTTCCCAGTAATGGGAATTAAACTTTTACATTGAGCTACATCTCCAGCCCTCCCTTTTTATATAGAGACAGGATCTTATTAAATTGCCCAGATGAGACTCAAACTTATGACCTTCCTTTAGCAGTCTCCCAAATTTTGGGATGACAGGCATGTGTCACCACACCTGATTCCTTCTAAATGTCTCAATCAGTATAATTTATAAATTTATAAGACAATATAATCATATGTTATAAAACAGAGATCAGGGGCCGGTGAGATGGCTCAGCGGCGTAAGCGCCTGCCTTGCAAGCACAAGGGCCCAAGTTCGACTCCCGGAACCCACATACAGAAAAGGGGCCGGTGATATCGCTCAGCGGCACGGGCGCCTGTTGGCGCGTGAGGTCCTGAGGTCGACCCCCTGGTACCCACAAAAAAAAAAAAAAAACAGAGATCAGAAGTCCTAAAGCATAGGATTGCATATTTCATGCAGTTTTCAAAGAGAAGTTTGCTTTTATTTTTGAAAGTCTTATGTTTACCTTGAGCACATATAAGTGGGGCAATGTCTTTTATACATATATGTCAGAAATCTCTGAGCATTGACTAAGAAGGGCTATTGATCACAGAAGCCAAAGTAGACCTGGGGAGGTAGAGCTACTTAAGTAAAACAAATCCCAGCAAAATATATTACAAGGAAGGAGAATGAAGGATGCGGTGATAGAATGAAAGCAGAAAAAAAGGAAGATTTGAAACTGATAAAGGCAACCAACTTTAATATCTACTTACTGATGAATATAAATTTGCCTTTGGAGGCAATCGGATTTAGTGGTTCACAAAAAAAAAATACACAAATAAGTTGAAAAAAATCAATGATGACTTTGTAGACTGTTTAAAACTTGAATGAGTTATTTTGTTTTGTTTTCTTTCATTCGTCTTCTATAATTGGAAACACAAAACATAAACACACTTGGGTTCAGGGTGCTGTGGCCCTCCCAGGATTCACAAACCCTAGACAGTGCCCTTTAGGCCACACAATCCCTCTCTGCCCTCACAAAGATAAATTTCATATCCACCCAGCAGCCAGCCATCATCTATTCTCAGGGGAAGAGTATATAGCATGAGCTCTCTTGAAATATTAGCTCTATTTACAGGGGTTTGCGTGGACCACATTACTTATGAGTCACCAAGGGGAAAGGGAACCTCCGGTAGATAAAGCGATCAGCACAAACCTCTGTAAATAAATCTGAAATTTCAATGAAGGTCATGCCAGGTCTGATTTATTTCTCAGCACCCTAAGAAATAATGTTGACCAGGTAAGTGGTTTTAATTTTTTTCCCTCCACTCCCATAAGGAAAAACCTTTTAGCTTTAAGGAGCTTGTCTTTCATGTTACAATGAGCATCTGGTTAGGCACTTAATATACCCTGAAGAAAATATCTTTTATTATTATATTAGATTCTCAATACCGAAAGGCCAGATCATATAGCAAGAATTTTGTGGAGGTTTTCTTTTAATTCAATCTGGTAATATAAGTTTTCATAGGAGAACTTAATTGGGGAGCTATTGCTCGACCGTAGAAACATTTTATTCAATAAACAGAGATGGAACACTTGCCTATAGGAAGCATTGCGCTGACCGTGAGGTTAACCAGTGTAAGGGAGATGAAGATAAAAAAGACACAGCGCCTGCAAACCTCCCAGTATTTCCGCTGAAAACCTCCAACTATCCCAAAACCGTTAAGCAAGCATCTATTGTATGTTCACAACCCAGTAAATTTAGTAATTAAATATCATTCAGTCAACTTATGTAGATTATGCATTTTCTCAGGGCAAGAGTTTATGCTAAATATTGAGGCAGGAAGAAGAGATAGAGTAAAATAAAATAAAAATAGAGTAAGACGTAATTCCTAACGTTCAGAGGTTGCGATAAAGTTAAATTTTATTGTGCAAATAATTATCCCATGATAAAAAATAGCCAATTAAATTAAATGTTTTTTTTTTATTTTGGAGTTTCAAAACCATATATCTTTTCTGAACTAAGTTTTCTTGTTTTCTGTCTGTGTTATTACATATAACCTGTACGTAAAAAGAGACTTCAGGACTCCAGAGAATTGCCCTCTAAACAGAAAAACATAACATTATATTGCTAGAAGAACTGTTGAAAAAAACAAAGGGAAGGCTTGGAAAGTCAAAGATAAGAACTAGACATTAATTAGCCATTTAAAAAGAGTATGGGGCTGGAGATGCTGCTCAGTAGTAGAATACTTCTCTATAATGCAAAAGACCCTGGGTTCAATCTCTAGCACTGCCTCCCCCAAAAAAGGTAAGATGTCAGTAATGATAAAAGTATGTATCATGCATTCTAATTCCCAGTATAACTCTTCCAAGTCTGGTGAGCATTTGTGACTTCACAGCACTAATGATAACAGTTCTTGCTTTTATATAAGGTAACTGTCCAGCATGTGTGGGTGCCATTAGAAACTGTAATTTAAGAGAAAAGGAAGATGGCCCACTGTTCAGTGTTTATGGAAACACCAACCTGACTAATTTTAAGAAACATTTCTCTGTTTCCCATTAAACATCTAATTTATATGCAAGCAACCAATATGTTTCTTATGCTCACGAAACCTCCTTATCTTAAGGAGCTCACTGTGTACATTAAGAGTGAAAAATCTAGATTTTGTACACAGACTAGCTCTTATTTAAACCTAGTTCTTGGGCTGAGGATATAGCTCAGCTGCACAAGCACCTGCCAGGCAAGTGCAAAGTCCTGGGTTCAATTCCTGGTACCAAAAAATAAAAAAATAAACCTAGTTCTTTATTTTCATGCTCTCTTACATTTTCCCAACTTTGTGCATTTTCATTTCTCTACTAATAAATATCTTTTTTGCTGGGGCGTGGCCTCATACCCCGTGGAGAAGCATTCAACATGTTGGTCTTTCTGACTCCAATATTGTGTGAGCACACATTCTGGATATGATATAGAGATATGATATAGATCTATATCAGATCTCTATATCATGTCTCTATATCAAATATCTATATCAAATATCTATTATATATATATATATATATATATATATATATGGTAATTTGTTGGATTTTCAGTCTTTGCTTACAAAGGTTTCAGAACATTTTAACGGGGCAGAATATTATCAAAAACCTGAGGGCCGCTCCTTATCGTGCTGCGGCGCTCGCCTGTGTCTTTCTCCTTTTTTTCCGTTCAATCAGGCTTTATGTGTGCTTTGATCCAGGCAAAACATAACAAAGATATTTTTCTGTTTCAAAACTCCGACTATATATCCACTGAGGGCAAAGCTGAAACCATCATTAGGCAACGATGATGCTTTGAATTCTGGCTGTAGAGCTTTGTGGAGCATATTCTCCTTTCCCTTTATGTGAATAAAACCCTTTGTAATGCTCCAAATTCATGATGCCTCCCCATTTCCCTGTAATGCTGCCTTGCTTTGTGATTCCCTCCTTGATGCTAAAGAAACAGAGGACAAGAGCGGCTAAGTAACTTCCCCGAAGTTATTCACACAGATTAAAATGAGGATATTAAAAGTATTGCAAACAAAACCAAAATGAATCTTCTCTGTGGTCACCATTTTTCCTTGCAGCAATGCTAATACCTATAGCCTGGAATGCCTTCTCCCTTGCCTACCACCTGCAGTCACTGCCTTATCCCTTTCAAAGGCTGGCTTGGGTCTCAGGTCTTGCCTCCACAATCCAAACCAGCCTTCTATGAACCTCTCTAAAACTCACTGACTGAATGTCACAATCAACCTCTCAAGTCTAGACAGTGTTTCTTTCTGTTCAATCCACATAGGTAAACATTAAGGATAGCAACGTGTCCTACTCATTTTTTCCTACACAGTACCAGTAGTAGCTCAATAATTATTCCAGTGAATGATGAGCACTAGATAAGGAATAAAATAAGAAAAGCTTGGCCTTATGCTGCCATTGACAAACTATTAAAACTTGGCTAAGTTTCAGTTCTCTAATCTATAAAATAAAAATGTGCTTTCTGATAGCAATTCTAAAACTAAAATTCTATGATTCGAATATTTTACTTGTATATATATTTTGGGGTGTTCAGAAGAGAAGTTCCCTCCTGTCCTGCTCTTTGCCCTTCTGCACCCCATGTTCCTCAGCCCCAACCCAATTATCTCAACATTTCCAGAAGTAGTGTCTAAAGAGGTGTTACTGACGGTGTCTACTTCCAATCTATGTAATATTTCTACATTTCAGAACACATATTTCGAGGTGTGTCAAAACAAGTGTGAAACCTTTGAGCATGGTTTTACCCATTTGAGTGCAAGTCCGTTTCTCTAGGATGTAGAAAAAGACTATAGTCACATATTTTTCTGGCAACTAGAAATAAAAAATAGGACTACCAGAGATTTTTTTAAGAGAAATTAAATGTGTATATGAAAGTCCTTAGTAATTGAAGAAGAAAACATGTTTCCCTGACATTATGCATCCCATGATAGACACCGTGTGCTTGTTTTGGCATCATGAAGTTCATGCCCATTAAAAAATAAGTGCTGTAGGTACCACAGTTTTTTCTTTTTTCTTTCAATTTAGCATTATGAAATCTGAGTTTTAATTTACCTCCTGATCTCTAGTTCTTTGGTGAATTGAAAATGTTATTTTGCTTCAGTAATCATAAAGTTCTAAAACTAAAATAATTCTAAACTAAAATTCAGTGATTTACATAAATGTTTATTAGTACAAATGGAAGACATTTTGCAAAAAGTGAAAATAACCATTTCCAAGTGAATTAATCATGGATGATTTATATGATGTGCACTAGTCAGCTTCCTGTCACTGGGGCACGACACCCAACACCCACAACTCAAAGGAGAGGTTTATTTCTCTCACAGTTTAATGCCTCACTCCATGGTTGGTTGGCTCCAGGGGGAAAAAAATAATGGCATGCAGGAAGGCAAGGCAGAGGAAAGCTACACATCCTATAGCAGCCAAGATGCAGAAAGAAAAGAGTAGAGCCAGGGACAAGAATTCACCCTTGCAGGTCATACCCTTAGTGGCAAGTCCTCTCTGACCAGACCCCAACTCTGACCACGAGACCTCCAGGAAACATTTTACATCTAAACCATAATAGTTTGGTAGCATCTTGAATAACAGTAGCGCCTTGCCATTAACAATGCAGAGGTAAGAATGACTGCTGGGGAAGTCTAATTAAGCTGTAAAATCCATGACCTTTTGATAAATATATTCATGTTAATGTGTTCAGCAAGTTCAGATGGGATGAGGAGCTCCTCATCAAGGTAAAAGTTACATTTTTAGAAATCTATTATTTTTTATTTTCTTATTTTATTTTGTTCTTTACACTTTGGGTTTCTCATATAAGAGAAAGTATGATATATAAGCTTGTGTGTCTCCTTTATTAAGATATATAATAGGAAATTGGGACATAGATCTTTTGCAAAAAGGAAGGGGACCAAGAAATGGAAGGAAAGGAGAAAAAGTGGAAGGGAAGAGGATGAAAAAGGAATTAAGATTTATTACATATATGTACCAATTCCCCACAATGAATATAACCGTAAGTACTGTGAATACATACTAATAAAAATAAAACTTAAATCTAGAGGAGATGCCTTTATGAAAAAACATGAGTGAAATGGACTCACTAATTTCATGTAATTTCAAAATAATGGAAAGGTCTTATGTATTTTTTCTGAAATGGTTTCTTTAGTCCAGAGAGGAACAATACCCATGATTCCTTCTACCTCTTTATTAGGATAGCACTTATTCCCTGGTACAGAGAATGCTTGTTTTTATGCCTGCCTTTTCCATTTAAAAAAAAAAAAATGAATGAATGGATAAGAGAACAAATGACAGGGAAAAAGTACACTCTGAGTTAGCATCCTTTTCTTAAATATAGAGATTATCACAACTTCATGGGGCTCGTATCCTACTCAAAGGCCAGTGGTTCTTCTGTTTGTTTTCCACAAAGCCATTTTTATATACACACCTCACTTGAATATCTTCTTGGCGCCAAACCAATGTGATTTAAACTTCACCACATAGGCTAAAGATGTGTCAGGTTAGGCTCACTAAACCTGATAGTATTACAAGTTTCTATCCCTTGCTTATTGTTTTAGTCAGCACTGCTAATACGCCATCTTTTTTATAGAATGTACTGCAAGGTTCTCTATCAACACCATGTATCCCCACAGAGGGGACAGTGAGTCTGTTGGGGACCATGTTGGTCTCTGATCCTCTTCATGGAGAGGAACTCTGTACCCTAAATCATATTAATGTACCATTCTATAAGCCCCTCTGACACACCCAGGAAGTTGTCCTCCTAGTCTACCAATTGGTTCCTAGATACGAGAGCATTTTAAAAAAGAATTCGCTTTTTATCTGGTATTCTTTTTCTACACATCTGCTTGCTTATTACTCAGAATACTTCCCCTCAGTTCTCCATCTTTAAAAGTTCCTGTGCTACTGGCTTTTCAAATCAGCATTAAATATGCCCAAGTCTGTTCCATCTAGACACTTCCTTACCTCCCGCTTACTTGCTAACTCAGTGCCTTGAAAGTGTTGTCCACACTCAGCGTCCTCACTTCCTCACTCTTCCCGTTCCTCCTTAACGCACCTGTCAGAGCAGCTTTCTCCCAAATGTCCGCCATAACCTCGCCCACCAAAACCCACAGCCATTACACAGCCACGGCCACCGTCCTCAGTCTTTACTGAAACACTTGCTATCTATTTCCTTCGCTTCTTGAGATTTCAGTCTCCCGGTTTCACTTTTACCTGATAGACATTTCCTCAGGGAAATGTACTTCGTTTACCTACACGTTAAACATCAGTGTGTATGTGGGTTCTATTTTCATCGCCGTTCTCATTTTACTTTGTCTCCCTGAGTGAGTTCATCTATCCCCATGACTACAGAAATTCCTACATGTTGAGAATTTCCAGTCAGAGATTTCTTCTGAGCTTCAGAACTAATATACCAGATAGTGAACACCTCCATCTAAACACCCAGGAGAAAGTCAAATTCAAATTATCAAAAATGAACCCAATACTCTGTTCCCTCAATATGCAGCTGTTCGTTATTATTCATCTAGGTTAAACCTTCTATCTACTTATCTGAAGGGGAAACCTGGTGTCCTCCAGTTCCGTCTTCTGCTCTTTTTACCCTCCTCTCACCCAACCAGTCAGCAAATCCTGATGCTTGCTCTTCCGTAGTAGCTCAAATCTATTCAAGTTTCTCTACTCTCCTGGCTGATAACTTAGTTCGGGCTACCATCTCCTTTTACCTATTTCCTCCATTTCAACTCTAACCATAAAAGATGCAGTAGAATGAGACATGAAATACAAGCATGACTTTCTTCTTATAGCCAAATTATTTCATCAGTTTAAATATGTTGCAACTCTGTGTGACTACTTTACCTCCGTCTTCATAATGGCTACAAATTAAAAATGTGACTACATAAGCAAAGCATTATAATTCATTGCATGAACTAGAGAGTCAGCAACAACACAATAGCGTTGTGTACTCCCTGCTGTTCTTACCTTTGCAGTTGAAATTTATCAATCAACTAAGAATCAAAATTACTGACGATTATAAGTGTAGGTTCCAGAGCCTATATCCTTAAATTACATGTCTTACTGCCTGACTCAGGACAAAATATTTAAGATCCCTGGGCCTTAGTTTACCCCATCAGTAATATGAAGCTATGGACAAAAAATTTTAATATAAATAAAGGATTTAGGGAAATTCCTGACACATGACAAACTTTTCTGTTATTCTGTCAGCTGGCTTATCTCCTCCGTCTCCAGTTTTCCTGAGCCCTGTGCTCATGTCCACTGCCAAATTGCCTTCCTTTTGTCACTGAGAGCACTCTTAGTGGCATCTCTTCTTTTCTCCAGGCCAGCCTCACATCAGTGCCCCAAAGCAGGCTTCCTGATCTTCACTTTATAAATAAGGGAAAGAGTTCAGGGGCAGAACTGATTGAAGCCATCAAGGAATAAGTGAATACAAAAACAACCAGATTCCAGATGCATTTAAGGCTCCTCACCATCTCTTTGGATAGATTTTCATCTTTGTTAAACAGAGAATGTTTTCATATGCCTTGTGCGAAGCATCATATCTAGACCAAAAGAAGGATGACTCAAATGATGGCTCCACCTTCCTATAGCACTTACAATTCCTGGCATTAAAAGGACTCCTCCCTAAAATATCCTGGAGAACCTTTTTCTAGGAAGACATTGTCACTAGCTTGTTTCTGGGCCACTTCTTCCTTTTTTGTTACCTCAGTGTACTTTGCTTGCATCTCTACATAATTTGACACAATTCATTGAAATTTGTTGTTTTTGTGCATCTCCCACAAACCTTACCCAGTAGATTGTTGAGCTCTGAGAAGGGTTCAACATCTCATTAATCTTGAAGTTCCCAGGGCCCAGTGTGGGTCCTATCTCATAGAATATAATTCAGTAAATGTGTATTTTATGAATTAGCAAATATGTGCTCTAACTGGGTCAAAGCACAAAGTATTTGAAGCATGGCAGCATTCCAAGGGAATGTTTTAGATGATGCCACATGAAACCAGAATACCTCAAGGCTCTCGTGGCATAAAAATCTAGATCACCTGGTTTTGACGGTTGGACGATTTTAGCTGGAAATAACAAAATACTCAGCTAAAAGTAGCTCAGATTTTAATGATCCCATAAATTGCTTATTTTACAAGAAATTCAGAGGTAAGTAGCCTCAGTCATCAGTGAACCAAAAGAGACTCAATAAGGGTCATTTTGGATATTGAAGGATCAACTTTCCCTTTCATGAGGTATAATCCAAGTTGCATTATCAGCTTTTTTTCACCTCCTTTTAAACTTCCAGCAGACTTCCTCCCCATACTTCTTGTCTATAATTCACTCCCATTTCATGTCCCCAAGTAGATGTCGAACTCACCATGGGGAAGAATACTTTCCTATTCCATCTTATCTTCCATTTTGGTATCTATTATGCTCGGTTGCCACTTACAGCTTACTCATGGTTTGAATGATACATTGATTTAAAGGTTGCTCATACCCTGCACACAAGAGATTTCTGTGGCCAACAGGACATGTGCTCTATTAATGGAGCACAGGTGTGAGGTGGCGAGGAGGGTGTATTCACCTGCTCACCCACTGATGTAACCCAAACTCACTTCAATTTCCTTGATTCTCCGAGGAGTTAGTGCCTACGTCTCTAGAGAGGATACATTTCTGGTGTGTTCCACAGACTCATGCTCTTATGCTGTCAATGTTGCCACAATTTTATCTGGACTGAGTTGAAGTCCTACTGATTTAATCCACAAATTTATATCTGACAGATAGCTGGATACCGTTTGTCACTGTGTTTTGAATCCAAAGTCAGAGATTGAGGGTTAGTGTCATTGCTGTTTGGGTGGTGGTGAGGCACAAACATGGTTTATTTCCATCATAAATTGTTATTTGTTATTTTTACAAGGTGCATAAACCCATAGGCTAAATATTTTACAAATAAAGACATGGGTGCCCTGAAATGAATATGCTTTGGTATCCAAGATTTAGTTCTTCATTCAGAAGATCCATTCTCTTTAATCTAGTAAACTTCCTCACTTACATCAGTCAATGGTGGAAAAATTAAATATTTGTGCCGTCAAAACTCCCCCCTTCTCTTGGCACATATTTAGTAGAAGATATTGTTCTTGACCTCACATCTCACAGATTCCTTGACAGCCTTGCCAGGGAAGATATGCGAGACTATTCGTAAAAAATGTGGGGTTAGTGTAGACATTCTGTCAGTGAATACAAAAGTAATTCAAAGCTCCTGCCAGAATTCAGCTTTCTGTAATATTTACCAACTGAAATTAATCTGGAAATAAAGTCCTCATTGAAAAAGCCAGAACTCTAACCACATTACCACATGATTTTTCACACGATTAGCTATTTCCTCGCCCATCACCATTAATACACATTATCAAGGTGAAGGCTAGCCAAGCATATGTGTTTTACCTCATCTTAAAGATTAGTAAACTTGTGTGAGTCAAGGAGAAGGAGTGTAACTTCATAATTTTCCAGGACTCTTATGAGCCTGACTTCCATATGTATAATTAAGCAACTGTTACAGAAAATGAATCCTAGAAAAATCAACTTGAGATCAATTCACAAGTAATTAATTATTTGTTTGTAATTGGTTGCCTCTGGGAGTATTTAAAGTAGAACCCAAAACTATATGTAGTGCAATACACTGCATTTCCTAGAGATTAAATACAAATGTATCTCCAAGGATCTAAAACAACCACAACAGCAACAAAAGCCAAAAAGAAAAAAAAAAAAAAAAAGAGAGAGAGAGAGAGAGAGGCCAGCAGTCATAGCATTTTAGTGTTTGAAAGCTAGAGCCCAAGACCAATGCACAGGAAAAGTGTGATTCTTTGATACTAAGAGCAGAACTCTCATGAAAAAGCACTCCATTGTAGTGAAAAATATGAATGCATCAGTGATTTTCAGAGCTGCTTCTTGGAACATCTCTCCATGTAGCCATCGACCTGTCACCAATGTTCAACATTAGGGTGCTGCCATTACTTCTGTAGATAACTTAGGCACTAGACCAGGAATTTAGCAAGTTAATTTATTTACCATCTACCAGAACAGCATGCTGCACCCATTTTCATTACAACTTAGAGGTGGGAATAACAAGGAAAAATATTTTTCTGTTTAAAAAAAAATACTTTAAAATCAAGGAACAGATGGGCTGATGCTTACAGTGCTCTGACTTTTGGAAAAGCTTCCTAAAATTTCTTGGACCCGAGGCTGTACCTTTCTAAGTGTCCTGAAGTAGATATAATTATTCAGAAACTTTGGCATGGGGTGAAGGGAAACTGTTCGCACTAAAGGAGCTGTGTCTAAATTTACAGTCTGGCTATGTCATCAAGCAAGTGACTACATGATTTTCTTAAATTTCTAGCCCCACTGCCAAATCATTAGCTTCTCCCAGGGCACCATTTACTGCAAGCCATTTTTGGAAGGTATTCAGCGATAGCTATCCTAGCACCTCAATGAACTGTAGCTATCATGTGTGCAATCTGTTATTTCTATAACCCCTACATGTGTGCTGCATCTCACAGAAGTATACCAAATATTACAGAATATGCGCCTATATGACACATGTCTCAAGATGAATGACTGATAAAAATAAAAAATAAAGAGGCATCTTGATAGCCTATCATATGGTGTACAACTTCAGCAAAATAAGTTGATGTACAGCAACCCTATACAAAACAAAAAGTTCCATGGAGTGAAAAGAGGGAATCCACTTCAACAGAATGAAAACTTTCAGGAATTGCCCCTCCTAATACAATACCAAACCTTTAGTAAAATTCCAAAAAGATTATGCCCCCGAGGCTGGTGTGGTGGTGCACACCTGTAATCCCAGCACTCGGGAGGCTGAGGCAGGAGGATCACCATGAGTTAAAGGCCAGCCTGGGCTACACAGTGAGTTCAAGTGCAGCCTGAACTACATAGCAACACCCTGTCTCAAAAAGACCAAAAAAAAAAAAAAAAGAGAGAGAGAGAGAGAAAGAGAGAGAGAGAAAGATTGTGCACATGAAGCTTTCTAGGCTCAGGCCTACCTTTCTTACTATGTACCCACATTTTCTTTTTAGTAAGCCACACAAATGCCTTACTGTCCCTAAATAAAGCTTCTGGTAGGGTAAGTTTTTTGAGAGTACTGCAGCGGTGTTTCCTCTTCTGTGTTCTTCACTAATGTGGTCTTGCTCCTCCTCAATGAGGGACAGAGTTTACTTTTCCACTCCCTTAAATCTAGGTGAACTCAATGGCAGACTGACTGAGAAGAGTACAGCAAAGTAACGCTGTGCCCCTTCCTGGTACAACCCTTAACTGCCATGGCATCCTCCAGCTCCTGCCTCTTGGGGGTCATACAAGAGGTCCTTGAAAGACAAGCACTTGGAGAGATGCTGAGGGTCCAGACACATGGGCAATATGGCCGCTGTCTTGGACATCCAGCTTCCCTGAGCTTTCCGGTGATGACCAGTCATTCTCTCAGAGAGCTGCTGACGACTCCCCACGGGGAAAGTTTCCAGTAGAGCCCCGTTAACCTACAGAACCATAACAGATACTAATTGTTTTGTAAGCCCCTAAACAAAATGTATGGCTCTAGGCTTATTATCCCTGGTCCGCCTGCTTGGAACTATATTCCTTCTTATTTTTGCCTTTTGAAATTTCACCCACTCATTAAAAGCTAAGTCAATCCCTCTAGCCAGCCCTAGCTTCTCCTTTCCAGGGCCATAATTATTTGTTGATATCTCTGTTCTAAGTTTTCACTGTCATAAAATATGGAACACAGTCTTTTCATTTATGGATGCATTCGTGCCAAAGTACTTATTGAGTGCCTCCTAAATACCAAGAGGAAACGAATATAATACAGTGCCCAACCTTGAGGAAATAACTGACTAGTGCAGGTGACAGGCGTAGACAAGGTGGAAGGTCAGTGACTTAGTACACACAGAGCCTCACAGGAACACGAAGAAGGGACATCAGGAGGGGGAAGAACTAGGAAAGCCTGCAGGAAGTAGGTTAGCCCAGCACAAAGAGATAAGGAGAGTATTCCCTACAAAAGGGATAGATGTGGAAGGCAGTTTGCCAGAGGGAAGAGACTGGGAAATTTCAGGAGTTTCAGTTCTATCAGGATCTGAAAAGCGGCTAGAAGGCTGGCTAGGAGACCATTAAGTTGTAGAGTACCTCCTACTCCATGTTTAAGAAATAGAGTTTTGGGCAGGTGAGATGGCTCAGAGGCATAAGCGCCTGCCTGGCAAGCGCGAGGGCCCGAGTTCGACTCCTGGAACCCACATACGAAAAAAGGGCCGGTGATATCAATCAGTGCATGAGGTCCTGAGGTCGACCCCCGGTACCCACAAAAAAAAAAAAAGAAGTAGAGTTTTGCCCCAAAAGAGACCCCCTAGAGAAAACCTCAAGAGTCATGATGAGAATGCCACGCTCACGTCTGTGAGGTAGTTTATTTTCCTGGCCTATAGATATTCCAATTGCTTACTCGTAGTTGAAGTCCATTCCAGAGACCGCGAGGGCCTGTCGAAGAGCACTGACCACGAGGAGGGAGACAGGGAACTAACCTAAGTCAACCTGACTATTCGTAAGAGGGAAAACTAAAACCCCAGCTGAACAAGAGCTTTTCCTCATATTCTGACAATAAGTCAGGTGAATGTTGAAATAAAATTCAGGTTAACTGAATCTTTACTTTCTCCATGATATTAAAATTATATATTTACCCTCTTAGACTATTCACTCTTTAATTAAATGACCAAGTTCTATCCATCTTAATATTTTTCACTGCATGCAGTATAGACTCATAAACATTGGGTGCCTGAGAGTATTTCTGGACTTTAGTTGATGTTTAATTCACATTCTGGTGGCGCTACTGATTGATGTATACAGTGCTCATGTAGTAGAATTACGTATACTCTGATAAAGTTCTTTCCAGAAAAAAATGTGTGAATGTGCAGCAACTCAAAAGACATGGTTCTCAGGGCCAGTGATATGGCTCAGCGGCACGAGTGCCTGCCTGGCAAGCGCGAGGTCCTGAGTTCAACTCCCGGTCCCCACATATGAAAAAAGGGCCAGTGATATTGCTCAGTGGCACAGGCGCCTGCCTGGCAAGCGCAAGGTCCTGAGTTCGACTCCCGGTACCCACAAAAAAAAAAAAAAAGACATGATTCTGATGTAGAACAGAAATTTGGAATTTTTTAATCAATCAATTAATTTAAAAATAAAATACCATGTATTTATCACATACAGCATGCTGTTTTGAGTATTTGGGGATGGCTCGATTGAGGTAAGTATTATATGTATTACCTCACATATTTGACTTTTTGTGTGAGAACACTTCACATCTATTCTTAGTGATTTTTCAGAAATACATACATTGTTATTAGCTCTGTAATCACTATATTGTACAATAGATCTCCTGGACACATTCTTCCTAACAGAAATTTTATATCTTTTGACCAACATCTCCCAACTCTCCCCTGAGGTTCTGGTAATCACCACTCATCTACTTTTAAAAGTTCAACTTTTTAAAATTCTGTATATAATTGAGGTCACACGTATTTATTTTTTTATCTCATTTATTTTACTAGGCCTAATGTCCTCCAGATTCATCTGTGTTGTGGAATATGGAGAGATTTCCTTCTTTATTATGGTTGAATATTATTCCATTGTGTATACTTACCACCCTTCTTTATGCAGTTATGTATCGATACACACTTCTGTTGAGTCCATTTTTGCTATTATGAATACGGCTTCAATGAAAGTGGGACTACAGATATCGCTTTGACATACTGGTTTCATCTCCTTTAGCTATATATCCAGTTACGGAATGACTGCATCATACAGTAGTTCTACTCTTAATTTTTGGGAACTTACACACTGTTTCCCATAACGGCTCCATCAATTTATGTGAATGAGGGTTCCCTTTTCTCTGCATCCTCACAAACACCTGTTATCTATCTGTATGTCTTCTCTTGAAAAATGTCTACTCAGGTCCTTTGTTCATTTTTTTAAACAGAATTATTTCTTTTCTTGCCATTGAATTATTTGAGTTCCTTATATATTTGGGTTAGTAACCATTTGTCCTGTATATAGTTGCAAATATTTTCTCATTCTGTAAATTGTCTGCTTTTGTTTCCTTTCCTCTACAAAGCTTTTTAGTTTAATGTAATCCCAACAGTATTTTTAAGAAGAATATTTGTGCATATTTTTCTCTTACGTAAATACAAATCCTCTTTTTCTGCCAAGGACCAACTCAGAACCAACTGGCCTACCCAAGCTCACGGCCACGCCTTCCTTCTCTAGTTCCTACAATGCTAAATGTCTGAGGTAACTTACAACTTAATTCGTTCTCTTCCATGTTTTTATATGCTGGTTTCATATATGTTGACTTTTTTCCTCAGTGAAATTGTAACTTTTCTGTGGAACAGAAAGGCAATGACCACTTTTTGTGCCCCTTTTCCTTGCACAGGCAGAACAGAAAATATAGATTAAATATTTTACCAAGCAGTTTATAAAAAGAACTTTGGTTTATCCTTGCTTTCAACATATTCGTTAAAAAGAAACATGAAATAAATATATAGTAAATTTTAAGGAAAAAGCAAGAAGAAAAAATGATGAGTGGAGAAAATATTGAGCAAATCAATATTGTAATTTATTCTATTTATACTGTAATTAAGTAAAGGATAATAAAGTTTATGTAACAATAATTTGTATGATTATCATATGACCAGGCATCATCCGATTCACAAATTCCTTTAATAAGTAGTGTCTCATTTACCTTAGGAAAAAGTTATACTAAGGAACATAGAGCGAATGAAAAATTGCAGAGGCTGTGTACTGAGGAATGAATTACCAAATCTTTTCTAATCAATCAAGGTAGGATTCCGAAGCAATTGCATGTTAAAATGAAGTTTTTTATAGTGAAAGTGATAACATTTTTTGTCTTTCTGTGAGATCTATAAAGAATGATGTCTTCTCCAAGGCAATAATCAGAATGCTGAAGATGTCAGAAGACAATTGCAAACCTGACATGGAGTTCTGAAAAGCAACTAAAAGCAAAATGAAGACAAAAAAACATTTACTCCACTCTGACCCTCCTGAATCTAGAAGAAAACTATTGTATTCTGTTCAGCAAATAATTAAATTTGATTTCTTAGAAAGAGTATATTACTGAACATGTCAGAGTCAGCCAGTTCCATTGTCTTTCACTTTCCCCTTACACATTCTCTGCTGGGGACTGATGAAATTAGCCAATAATTGTTTCTCCTCTCAGAGCCTGCTGTGCGTAGAATTCAGGAGCTCACTTAGCTGACCACTAGGGTGGCCAAAGACAAGAAATCAGAAAAAGGAAGCAGAGAACTAGATGGATGGCAGAGATATCACAGATCTTTATTATAACAATATTTTAAAATAATAGATTATGTTCTAGTTCCTTAGTCCCTTCTCTACCACAAAAACAAGGATTGACTCTTGTGCACAGGGTCTAATAAAAATCAGGTAGTAGATTTCCTGTACATGAAATTTACTCTACTACATTTTCCCATGTTTTTTAATTCTATTTTTATGAACTTCTCTGACTGAGGGAAATATGACTAGAGGAACAGGGAGTTCTGGGTGTTTTAACTGCAGGCTGATTTATGCTCGTAGAATTACAGGGATGGAATGGACCTTAGAAAGCAACTCCTCTTGCTTCATAGGAAAGTGAGGCCTGAAGCAGTAATTCCCAACCACATTCATGTCATGACAACACAGAAATGAACATATTTTTATGGCTGCCAGGATAACCTGTAAAGGTTGCTCAAAACCAAAGATGACCATTTGGAGGCACTGGTTGCCTTCAGCCTCTCTTGGCCACCAAAGAGGCTACGGGGATCAATATCTTGGCACTGTACCTATTAGCAGTACTTTACCTGTCAAGAGCACATCAAGGGAAGTTTTGGTCTACAGTCTCTGCATTCAAACAGCATATTTACAAAAAAAAACAGTAACATTTGAATTTTTGACCTTCTATAGGTGCTTTTATTATCGTGGCCAACGTTTGGAAAGAAGTGGGATGGTCCAGAAGAGTGGAGGGTATATTGGATGATGGTGATTACCTAGGATAGTGATGGTGAACCATTTAGAGACCGAGTGCCCAAACTGCAACCCACAACCCACTTATTTATCACAAAGTGCCGACACTGCAATAAAACCTGAATGCTCGGCTGCTGGGGCAGTAATGGGACGACTTGACCCACGTGACAAGAGAGAGGGCTCTGCGTGCCCATGGTGGCACACATGCCACAGGTTCACCACCACTGGCCTAGGAGATTTCCAATGGCTTATACAAAACTGCTCGGTATCTTCATGTCCAAGACCCTTCTGAGATCTTTGAACTCAAAATAGACAAATTTAACTCAATGCTCAGAGAAAAAGATGAAGCCCATGAGCACAATCTCTCTCTCTCAATCTATCTCTCCCTCCCTGCCCCCATTTCTTGGCTCTTATAAGGTGAGCAGCTTCACATCCTTCTGCTATGATGTCTGAAACATTTGACTGAGTCTTCTGAAACTGTGAGCCAAAATCAACCTTTCCTCCTTCAAGTTGTTTAACTCAGGTGGTTTGTCACAGTGATGGAAAGCTGACCAACACAGTAACAACAATAGTCAATCAACATGTTCGTTACACTGGCCCTTCTGCATTTGTAATGATATTGACACAAATAATCTGTTTTACGAATTTTGAAATATTTGATTCATTGTTAAAGTTTCACAAAATTGTCTTCATTCCACTCTTTTTCATAATAGCTATGAATTTTATTTTTTAATTAATTTTATTGGTACATTTTAGATATATGTAAGATCACATTCATCATAGGGAATTTGTGCCTATGTGCATAATATATTTTGATTCTTCTTTTTTTTCCCCAACCACAGCTCTGACTTTTAGAACAGAAAAAAGTTATTGTGAATAACTGCTACAAATTCCATACACACACACACACACACATACACAAGCAATCATGAAAGCCCATTCTGAAATAATCACCATGACATAGTATTGTAAGCCAATTGATTCGTGATATATGTTTTAAATTTTATTTCACTGTATCATTCTTTTGAACACTTAAGCAGAGACAAGGTGCTTGCTGAGCCTATGAGTGGTCAGATCTCAACCCCAGAAACCTGTTGCAAAGAGTCTCAGAAAACCTGACAGTTGTCTAACCTATCTATAAACTTTGTGTCTTATCAGATTGCAAGTTGCCTGAATCACACTTCATTTTTAATGATGCCACGGCCGTGCCAAAATTGAAAACATCAAGGCAACTGCATGAGCATTATTAACATTCTATTTATCCCTCCTTCATTACAAGCATTTCCACATTGGACTGTCTTTTGAGCTCTGAAAAAAAAAAAGAGAGAAAGAAAGAGAGAGACATCTGCTCCCGAAAATTTTTTATATAGTGCATACTTGGGAACTTAACAAAATTATCTCCATTACATTAAAATTTTTTCTTTAGAAAATTCCAGGTTGAAAACCAAATGACTATAGAATAAGTTTTTAAAAACATTTGGAAACCTTGCTTTTTAAATAACTCCACTTCTGTTGCAGAGAGAAAGCCTCAACTATTTATTCATTTAATTTGACTACTTTTTAATCTCAGTTTTTATGAGGACACTAATGACCCTCACAGATTGTTACCCTCCAGTGAAATAACAGAGCTTTGGCAGCGGCTGGATTCCAGTTGAAAGAGTTCTGTAACTCATTGTAAATCTTCCTGTTTTGTTGTTCTTCAAACTAGGCTTTGCCATCTGCCTTATGAATTGAATTTTTGTTGCAGTATTTCACATGATCTAAAATATGGTTATTGCCATCCATAAACTAAGCTTCCTGGAGAGTATTAATTAAGTCCAAAATATTGCACCAATGTGCACAGTGAAATACAACACAAATGGCATGGCACGACCATCATTATAACACTGTATTCCACAATGGCTGTTCGCTCAAAACCCGGAGATGATTTGGTTGTAGCAGCCAACAAAGTTAAACCTGAAGACTTAAATTCAGGTGAATGAGATAAATTGAAACAGATCTTATTGCTCCCAAACACTCTCTTGGAAATAATGGCATCTTGACATTTTATCAGTCACTCAAGCGGTCATTCCCAGCGGTATCAGCCGGAGCTTGAAGGATAGAGCCGTAAAGAAAGGACTGTCAGCCATAAACATTCCTCAAAACCATGAAAACCACAAATGAGAGCTTAAGTAATGGAGGACGCAATACCCTTGATATTTCCACAATTACCTGCAACAACAGGCTTTGTTCAGAACGGCGGTCATTTTTTCAAAATCCTTACTTGTCAGCCTGGACAGGGGTAGCAGGAAAGAGATGGGGGTGGGGTGGAGAAGAAGGGGGAGAAAAAAAGGGAAGAGAGGTCTGCTCTGATGCCCCAAGGCTAAAAAGTGAACTGGAGTTGGCTGCTTATTTTTAAAAGCCTATGGGATTTTTTTCAACAACAACAACAACAAAAATCCCACAAAAGATTGATCTAAAGATTGATTAATATTATTAAGCTTGAAGTGAAACTTTGAGATCATTAGAAAGGCATTTACCCTGCTCAGCTGTTTCCTCTGTGGCCATTCCTGATGTCAAATTACAGAGGAGAAAAATAGCCAGGAAGGTACTGCAGGGAAGAGAAAGTAGTAATGGATAAGAATGTAAGTGGAGGAAGGCAAAATGAATTTAACTTCATTACACCTCAGGAACATATCTGTTGTGGAAAGAGAAAGACTGATTTTAAATGAACTTGGTACTATTATCTTGGCAATGGGGACCCAAGAAAACTAAATGAAATTGAGTATACACCACAACCAAGTCACCCAAACAAGAGACAGCAAATGCGGAAAGGTTAAATGCCCTAGAAATTGCATTTGTGGAGTTTCTCAACACAAGAGATTAATGGTTTCTCAAAGCAATGGATAAATATTAGCTGAAGACCATTAGCCAAGGGAAACACATCAGAGCATCACTGTTCTCGGGCTTATCAGATCAATTTTAAATAGGTTTATCTTGGACTTTTCTAACATTTAATGAGGAACAAATTGTTTTTTTCTTTTTTCTGTTCCCTCTGCCCATGTTGACTTTTTGATATTACCTAGGAGCGAACAATTAAAATAAATGAGTCTGTGACAAAGTGTTAATTTGGTTTTCTCTGAAGCAATTGGAAAAGGGTCATTTTATGATTGCCTCCTTCTATTACACAGTTTATCATAAGTATTCAGAATGAATAGTGGATTCCTTAGTTGAGAAGTGCGTTTCATGGTCATTTTGTTCTTCAGCCTTCACGTAGCACCCATCTGAAACATCTCAGGCTGACGTAAGCCTGCTTTGTTTTCAGTAGCCCCCTCCCATCTATATCGAGCAGGATCAAATTATCTATTCCACTTACATTTAACAACAACAGTTGAGAAAACAACATATATATTTTGATATATATAGTTTCTATCTGGTGCCAGTCATTATGCTGGTTGTGGGGAATTAAAAAAAAAAGGCAAGAACTCATCCTCAAGAAGCTTATCTAGGAAGCCTTATTCACTCATGTGATCTAAGCCCCCTTTCTTCTATCACCAGGAAAAATGAGGAGTTATTTTTATGTATCACTTCTTGATTGCATGCGAGGAACACAGAAGCCCAAAGCTTCCTAATTAGGAATTAATAATTCCGAAGGAAAAAGCAGATCAGATATCAGCCTTATAGGAATGGATTCTGCCTTAGTCAGTCCTCCTTAGGACTGTCTCAACCTTAGCCCCAGTTTATGACTTCGTTTCCCCAACTATCAAGCCTGCCCACTTGACCATTTTTAAAATCATAAGGACTTCCAGATATCAACTTGCCTCTTAATTTTTAAAATTTTTCTTTCTTTTTTTCCTCCCTATGATTACACTCCCAAATTCAGATCAGGACTTTGGAATCTCTAAAGTTTGGTATGCAGCAAATAAAGCAACACAAATGTTCAGTCAAACGATCCAAGTTTGAAAGTAGCAAGTGACATTTCTGCTTCCTTCAATGAACCGTGCTTTTGCTGTCATTAAAAGAATCATTTCTTTTGATTCTTTGTCAGTATCTCAGAATAAGGCACCAACAGAGAGTGTTTACATACTATGGCTTGGCTGAGCTATAAAACAACTTCTCATAACCCCAATATTTCCCTTTGTGCACAGTACAGCATGTAACAGCCTGGTTCCCCCCGTGCAGAAGGCTGGAATGTCACCACAAACAAAACACACAGTGGAAGCCCATGAACATCTTTCATACACTGAGGAATGTCCATAGATTTGAATCTAAGTACATCTGTGTTCTGAAAACACAGGTCACAAGCAAAGGAACCTTTGAGGAGATTATTTCATGAGAACAAAAGGCAAGTTCCCTTCAGTGTTTGGGAAAAAGAAAAGAAATTTGTTCTCTTAGTATCAAATAAATGGCATATTCTAAGTCTTAGCAATAGTGAATTGTTGTTAATGTTGGGGTACCGGGGTGGTGAGATGAATAAGGACTTTTATTCTATATATTTTTACTTTCCTGCCCTCACCTCAGTGCACATATGCACGTATACACACACACACACACACACACACACACACACTTCACACTCACGCACATATGCTATCTATATCTGGTGTTTTCACGAGTGTGTGTAAGTTTGGGTTATAAAAAGTTAAAAAGAGCCAGGCATGATGTTGCATGCCTGTAATCCCACCACTCAGGAGGCTGAGGCAAGAGGATCGCTGTGAGTTCAAGACCAACCTTGGCTACAAAGTGAGTTCAAGACCAGCCTGAACTACATAGTGAGACCCTGTCTCAAAAAGACAAAAAAAAAAAAAAAAAAAAATTAAAAAGAGAACATAGGGCTTATATAACTTCTATTACATAGCTTGCTTTCAATAACCACTTTAAAAATCTGTACTCTTGCTGGGCATGGCGGTGCATGCCTATAATCCTAACACTCTAGGAGGCTGAGGCAGGAGGATCACAAGTTCAAGTCCAGCCTGGGCAATTTAGTGAGTTAGCGAGATCCTATACAAATAAAATTATTAAAAGGTTGGGGATGTAGCTTAGTGAGAAGGCCCTGAGTTTAATGATCTTAACCGAAAAAACAATTTATACTCTGAAAAAAAAAGAGTGAACAGTTTTTATCCTGACTTCAACCTTTTATCTAAAACATAAATCTGCTTTGTCCTACTCAAAAATGAAAATACGGCCGGTGAGATAGCCCAGCGGCATAAGCACCTCCCTGGCAAGCGTGAGGTCCTGAGTTCAACTCCCGGCACCCACATACAAAAAAAAGGGCCGGTGATATCGCTTAGCGGCATGGGCACCTGCTGGCATGCAAGGTCCTGAGTTCAACCCCCGGTACCCACAAAAAAAAAAAAAGAAAGAAAGAAAAAGAAAAGAAAAGAAAAACAAAGAAATACACAAAGATAAAAAACAGTGCCCATCCCAAACTTAACGTCTACTTCTCCCTCTCACCTGGATCATCTAAGCTACATCTCCTTGCTTATCTCCTTTTAGAATTCCTAGTTCCAAGCTTCAAACTGTGCCCCTGGTCCGCTTTGGTTCAAATCGATGACCCGCTGGCCTTCCCATGTGGATATTCAGAGTTCTGCTTTCCCACACTACTGTTTTTCTAGAATTCTTAATTATCTAGGCCAGGATCCCCAGCCCTCATCCCCAACTCTAGGAAGGCCCATTAACCAGGGATCTAGTTCCCGAGATTTTCCCCATGCAGAGAAGTATACATCTGGTCAGCTGGAAAGTTCTGCCAAGATAACAACAATTATTAAAGGGAAAAACAAAGGAAATTATTAAAGAAAAAAAAGAAAGAACCTGATAAAAGAGGCAGAAAGTAAGAAGCACGTTGAAGCAGAGAGGAGAAATAAGTAAGCTGCTCACTATCAACTGACGCTTAAAGATCACAGATGCTATTTTAAGGGACCTTAGGATGCAGTATTCCAGACCCACCTGAGTAACAGGTGAAGTAATGGGATCATCTTTTTCATCTTTTCAATTTTTTCCCACTTCCTGTTTATACCTAGACCTCTTTCTTGTTTATCTACTCAGTCCAAAAAAATGTATGTATGAACAAACTCCACTACTGTGTTTATTTTCAGCCTCATCTTATAGAGATTGTAGAAAAGAAAGAAAATTCTGGCCTTATACTTATGAAAACTTTCCTATAGATGAAAAGATGAGAACTGTGTGCACATAATTGGGTAACCAAAAAAAGAAATTTCTGCTTTCTCTAGAGGAGATTGAACTAAGAAGCTTTGCAATGAATATAGAAAGACAGACCAACCAGCATCAAAACCTGGAGACAAGGACAAGAAAGCTGAACTTCTTTGTGTAGGAAAAGGGGAAAATATTGGATTGTTTAGAATGAAGATGGGGAAAAAATGAGGAGGAAGGAGAGAGAGGACAATGTAACAACACAGAGAAGTATGAGGACCTTTTATGGCAAACAGCCTGAATATTTTATTATAAGATTTTGCTTTGTTAGGGTAGACTCCCTTACTCTCTTCGTCTCCTCAAATTTCCAGTGAAGTCTCCAAAATTCAAACCATAAAAATAAACTGAGATCCATGCCTTGATGGAGGCAATAGTGGACATAAATGAGAGAGAAACACAAAATGGAAAATCTAGAATTCAAAAGAAGCAAGGAATCAAAGCCAGGATTTGATCTTGGTAACATATAACCACCTTTGAAAAATCTCAGAAATTTAAGAAATCTTGAGAAGTCCTTTGGACTTTACATAGCACATGAAACAGAAGTTTAGGACAACCTAGATCTTAAGAAGAAAAGAGACCAAAGGTGACATCTGGGTTCTCTCTATAATGAGCCATATGATGCCATGGATATGCCATATGTGCAATAAATACCTAAAAATTCCTCAAGAGAAAGTAGAAATCAGAGCAGGCAGAGGGTCAGGAAAAGACTTTAGAGAATGCAGAGTTCAAAACAAAAGCCTCAGCCTGATCTCACTAACTAAAATGAAATATGGCCACTTTATTGTAACATTGGTGTGATGTCATTTGAAAGCCATTTCCTGGTCTCAGAGGTGTGATAAAAACGCTCTAAGCCATAGAAACCAGCCAAATGCATAGAAACTCCATGCAACCCCACATCAAAAAACTCAGGGAAATAAAATTTCCTCAAAGTGTCATGTGGCAGAACTTCAGTTATCCGAACTTTTCACCCAGGGTCTAGTGCTAGGGTTTCTCCTGTGAATTTCCCACATGGGAAATGAAGTGTGAATCTTTGTGTTTCCTGCTTCTTATGTGGGAAGAAGGAATAACACAGATCTCGAATGTCATGAAGTCTCCTTTCTAACATTGACCTTGCAGCGACCGTTAGAAAGTCACTTGACTATTTTGAACCCCAATACTATGGGCAAGTCTCCACTGAAAGGCTGAAGAAACTGGAGTCTGACCTGCATGAGTGTGCATCCATTCAAGCAGAATGGAGTTTTTAATATGTGCCAACTTCCTCCTTCTTTCTTTTACTCCATCAAGGCGACAAGAGTAATGGATGCACCATCCACAATCGGGGTGGGTCTTTCCCTCCTTGGATAGCTGGCCTACATGCCAATCATCTCTGGCAACACCCCCCCAGATTCAGCCAGAAGTGTGCTTCACTAATCTGCTAGCCATTGTTTAATCTAGTCAGGGTCAGGTTGATACTGCAATTAACCATCATGAGAAGTTCATATATTCTATAGCCATTTGATATCCCTCTCTCCTGTATCTCAAGCATCCTTTTTACTCACTTCTTTATCTCCCTCTTTTATTCACAAGTAATTGGGTTCTAGTTGTTCACTTAATTCTTTTCTTTGTACTAGGGATTAAACCAGGGGCACTCTACCATTGAGCTACAACCCCAGCCCTTTGTATTTGTTTGTTTCTGTTTTTATTTTGAGACGCAGTCTCACTAAGTTGCCCAGATTAGCCTCAACCTTGTGATTCTACTGCCTCGCAAGCCTCACAGGTAGCTGGAATCACAGGCAGCTATGCCCAGCTCCAGAACGTAGATACCCAGGCCTTTCTACCATTTACTGCAAGAGGCTGAAATTCTGCATGTCCAGTGAGAGCCCTGGCAATGCCCAGAAGCACACAGAGTAATGTGGCACTAGTTGTCTTCAAAATCCTTTACAGTGCTGCAGTGCCAAGTATATTCTGAAATAGCTTGACACAGATGGGGAAGCAGAGGAGGCAGTGATACAAGAAGGTTCTTAGCTTGCTTCAACTGGCTAACAACACAGTAACTAACAGTCAACACAAGCCATGCAAGCCAGGCGTGTAGGCACACACCTGTAATCCCACCAGGAATCAAGGAGGCTGAGGCAGGAGGATCACAAATTTAAGCACAGCCTGGGTAGTTTAGCAATTTAGCAAGACCCTCTCAAAAAAAAAAAAAACCCCAAGATCTCCTTTTGTCAGTCATCGTGAATATGTACTGCATTTATTATCTCATTTAATCTTTACAACACTGTGGAGTAGAGACTTATTCCTATTTTACAGATGAGGAAGACGAGATGCAGAGAGGCTGAATGACTTACTAAAAGTCACATCAACTAATGAATCTGTGGCAGAGGCAGGAATTAAACAAAAGTACTCTTGCTTAGTAACTAAACTCCTCACATTCACTATCTTCTCTCTCTTTAAGCTGTATTTACATAGAAAAAATATAACTACATTACTTTTAAGGCAATAGATTAATCTCTTGTCCATTTAATGTCCTTATAGCTTGCCAGGCACCGTGACAAATGCCTGTAATCCCTGCCCTTGGAAAGCGGAGGCATGAGGATTGAAATTTCAAGTCCCACCTGGGCAACTAAGCGAGACCTTGTCTGAAAAACTAAAAAATGAAAAGAGGTTAGGATGTAGCTCAGTAAAAAGGCTGTGGGGTCAATCTCCAAGAGAAGGAAGGAAGGAAGGAAGGAGAGAGGAAAGGGGAGAGGGAGGGGGGAGAGAGAGAAGCAAAGTAAAGCAAAGCAAAGCAAGGGGGAGAAAAGGGAAGGGAAGGGAAGGGAAGGGAAGGGAAGGGAAGGGAAGGAAAAGAAAATGTCCTTACAGCTAGGACTCATAACAGCTCCCTCCAGCCTCTTGGGAAGGGTGAGATACAGGTGATTTCTAGAAGACCCTCCCGAAGAGAATTTCTATTAGCTAAGTGTCAGTCTTGTAGTAATTCATCACCATCCACTATCCTTTAGCCAATGTCAATTGATACTTTTCTTTTTTTTTGTGGGTACCGGGGGTCGACCTCAGGACCTCACGCGCCAGCAGGCGCCCGTGCCGCTGAGCGATATCACCGGCCCCTTTTTCGTATGTGGGTTCCGGGAGTCGAACTCGGGCCCTCGCGCTTGCCAGGCAGGGGCTTACGCCGCTGAGCCATCTCACCGGCCCAATTGATACTTTTCTTGTTCCTTCCATTCCCTTTCTCTATACCTGTGACCTGGAGGGCACACTGGCTCCATGCTAAGTCATGAAATTCAGCTACACCCACTTCCCAGGTCACACTGCAAGACACACCCAGGACCACCCTCCTCCCACCAACTACAAAGGAAAGTTTCGATGCTGAACAAGTTCATGAGCCATGAAAATAAATTCAGGCTTATTAACTTATAGCCAAGAAAGGCTTTAACAAATCAGGCAGCATTTTGCTTAGGTGACCCTATCCACTATTTGTAGCCTTAATGGAAAAACTGAAATTGCCAAAACACTGGAATACGGTGCCTCCTTTTGCACACAAATAATTTATTTTTAAGACATTGTGTGCCTTCAGGGTTCTCTTTTCCGGGTCACAAATGATAAAGCACACAAAATTTTATTCATTTCTGTCATGGTCCTGGGGATGTTAAAAATCACATTCTGCTTTTAATAGCTTCTCTATCAATACAGGTAGTAACCTCTTCCCAGCCTCCCTTCTCCCATCTCTAACTGCTGCTCACGCGCATCTGTCTTACCTTGGAAACAATGCTCTTGTGTGAGCTCTCATTTATTAAGTGCCAACTACATCTAAGTGCTCTGCAGAATATATACAGCATTAGCACTTTGTGGGATTCACTGTCATTTTGTAAATTGATAACAATAATAATGCCTTACATCTATGTAGTTCTTTATATTTTTCAGAGGGCTTTTTGTGTTCATCATCTCATTTGATCCAAAACATTTTTCAAGAGAAACAGAGTAAGTATTATTCTGCCTACCTTGTAGATAAAAAACAAAAACAAAAACAGGGTAAGAGAGACTAAGTGATTTGTTCTGGGTTAGACAACAAGTTTTGTTAGTGTGATATTTGAAACTGGGGACATCCCCAACTCATTATGTTCTCTTTCTTTAAAAAGAGATAAAAGTAAAAATTATCTGCTAATCTTCCCAAATTGATAAATGGCATCATTTAAACATGAAAGGAAAGAAGGTGGATAGACAAGAAGGAAGGAAGGAAGGAAGGAAGGAAGGAAGGAAGGAAGGAAGGAAGGAAGGAAGGAAGGAAGGAAGGAAGGGGGAGGCAGGGAGGGAGGAGGGAGGGAGAAAAGGAGAGAAAGAGGGGAGAGAGGAGGGAGGGAGGGAGGTACCATAATATTTCCATCTGTTTGGTTCACAAAAAAGGTTTGGTTTTATTTCATTCATGAAGGAGAGCTGAAATGTTAATAGCAGGAATTGACATGAACAAAATTGAGTTTATGACTATCTATGAACATGCAAGTCGAGTATATGAAGCATAAAATACAAAACTTTGACTGGAGCAGAAGACCTGGGTAAGAAAATAAGAAATAAGATGAGATCAAGTGGTAATATCATGAATACCAGGCTAAAGAGTTTGAAACTATTCATATTCGTATAGTTGAATACTAACATTTAGATGGTGATGGTAGTCATTACATTTTTAGTCAACCTATTAATCTCAATAACTACCAGGTTCAGTGCTGAACATAATACAAAGGATATTAGGCAGTGTAATCTTGGCCCTGAGAGTCCCAGTCCCCCTTTTAAACACCTCTTACTCAACCTCGGATCTGAATCCGCTTAGCTGTACAGATACAATGCAAGTTTAGGGCCACAAGTTTCAATATTTAAACATCGTTTACTGAGAAGTATTTTTAAGAAGGCTATGATGGCAAGCCATTTCACTGGACCTTTTATTAGCTGAATTTTTTTAAAAATTTCAATAAAAAATTAGGACTTCTGGGAAGATGGAGGAGTGGTGAGTAGCAGAGAAAGAGCCTCTCTGAAATTTGGTGTCCAGACACGGGAATATAGCGATGCGAGGAAGAAAAGGAGGGAGGTGGGTCTCTGGGACCCAGAAAGGATCTGAAGCAAGAATTGAAGCCCACAGGGAAGTGAAGAGAGAGACTTCAATGAAGAAGGAGGAGGTGGCAGGCAGCACTTTCTCCCTGAGCCTGGACTCACTGCACGGGAGGGGCGGCTAACACCTGCAGATGCACGGTGACTGCTGGCAACCCCAGAAGCCTTCACAGAGAAACACACCAGCGGAACAGAGCAGTGGGGCCGTGGACTGCAGTGGCTGGTGAGTCATCTGGGTTCAGATGCCCCCAGGAGAGGATGCTTGCCTGGGAGCCATCTTGGAGAGGGGCCAGCTGGGCTCGGAACTCAGAGCAGCTGCAGGCTGACTCCCTCTGGTGGCGCCGAGTTCAAATTGGCAGGAGACACAAGGACTGCTGCAGGCCGAATGAGTCTGATTCCAGCCTCACAGCCAGAAACCAGCCTGAACTTCAGTGGAAATGAAGGTGCAGGCTCACTGGGATTACCCAATACCCCACCATAAAGCTACAGTTGGCTTGCTGGGTTTGATCAACTCAGATCTGGACTCTTCTACCCATGTTGTCTACCAGTAATGGCAGAGACACACCTTGAAGTGGACATTTTTTTTCTTATTTTCTTTCTCTCTTTTCTTGTTGTTTTGTTTTTTCTTGATTGTTTGCTCTTGCTTTTACATTAGTGTGAACATGGCTTCTAGTTTTTTTGTTGTTCTGTTTTGCTCTTGTTTTTATTTCCTGCTTCTCTCTTTCCCTCCTGTCTTTTCTTTTCTTTTCTTTTCTTTTTTTGAGACAGATTCCAGGCTGGCCTTGGACTCCCTATATAGCTCAGGCTGTCCTCAGACTTGCAGCAATCCTCCTGCCTCAGCCTCCCCAGTGCTGGGATTACAGGCATGTGCCACCATGCCGACCCTTCCTCCTGTCTTCTTTACCAGTTTCCCTACATTTGTGTGATCTTCCCTTGTCCTCCAATCTTGCTTCTAATCTCTTCCTCCTCTTCTATTTCTCTATTTTTCCACCTAACACCTTTTAAATTTTCTCCCCTGAGGGTTAAATTGCTATAGTGAGGGCATATTTACTGCATACAATTTTATGGTTCATTTCTGATTTTGTTATATAACCACAAACCCAGTTCATAGGGTTAAAGGTGGCAAATTAATATTTACCTCACTTTGTCATTTTCTAAGCTGTATTTGATGCCATTGTTGTTGCTGATTGTACTTTAGCCAAAGTGATATCATTGTTCTAACCAGTTTTTCTTACTGGTATAGCAAGACTGAGATTGCCCAAGGGTCATAGAAAATACTGTGGGTCAGTGTGAAAGAACCAGGGGCTGGGCCAAGTAGGCAGCAACTTCTCATCCCCAATAAATTAAAGAAGAAGGATCTTGCAACAGACTCAAAACCCAAAAGCCAGCTACACCTGGAAGACACCTCTGAGAAGTAGTCATTTCCTAAGGGTTCTGAATACTAGCAGTCAAAAATTGAACCTAAGGATTAAGAAAACCCCACCACAAAGACAGTAAAATCTATAATGGCCATACATTTCTTCAAAAAACAGAAACACTGCACTCTATACTGTAAGACTGATTCACATTTAGCCCAACTACAGCTTCTTCTTGTCTCCCACACCTCATTATCATCTCTTGGTAATGAGATTACAAGTTCAGAAAAAATAAGTGGATTCTATAGAAAGTCCTTGGTGCAATAATGTTGAATTACATTCCCTGAGCCTGCTTCTTACAGCAGGGTTTGTCAGCCTTGATGTGACTGGCATTTTAGACCTAACCATTCTGTGTTGGGGACAGGGACCTGTGCTACACACTACAGGCATACAGCAGTGATGGTGTGTACTCCTTAGATGCCAGCTGCAACCCCTGAGCTGTTTCAAGTATTGCCCAATGTCCCCTGACTGGTGAAGTTGTTCCTGATTGAGAATCACTGGACAACAGCATAAAATAAAAAAATAATAATAAATAAAATAAAATAAATCAACCTAGACAGATCCCTAGCAATTGGTTTGAAACAAAATTTTTAAAATATAAATTAACTAAGTTCTCTATTTCCCTAAGCTTCCTGAGTTATCAAACTGCTATACAATCTCATTTGCCCGTGTAAAACCTATCCCAACCAATAATCAAAAATTTAAACATACATCCACATCCACACTCAGTCAACAAGAAATAAATCCCAGCTCTGAATGAGTTAACTAATATTCCACGGAAAGTTATAGACAATTTCCCCCAAGAAATTAAATTCCTTTACAAAAGTACCCTAAGGACTTTAACACAAATCACTCTTCTTATTTGAGACGATTTATCATTTTTTAGAGCTTATAAATTATACACACCAAGCAGCAATTTTATACACCAACAACCATAATAATCTAGACACAAAACAGAGCAGTTGAAGGGTACGCTCCTCTAACAAAAGACGGGGGTGGGGTAAGAAAGACGCTAACCGTGCTCTGCTTTGGATCACTCTCCCTAGGAAAATAGCCTTTCTTTTCTGTCCTCACTGTCTTAATAGATTTCATCTTCCCTTAAAAGACAAGTTGCAATCTGTCCCTGAAGACAGCGTTATCATTAAAATGCTCCACTGGGGGCAGAGGGGCAACATTACTCAGTGTGCGACAGGACATGCAAGAAGACGTGTGACACTTTTCCTTCAGGGCCAACATTTTGGAGAATGAAGGAGTTAAGACAGGACTCTCAAAGGTCAACTCTTCCCCCTTCTTGGCTCTGCTTGAGGCTTCAGTTGAAGCCATTCAAGAAGGAAAGTAGTCAATTCCCTTCATTTACATTTTGAGGGTGGAGTGTTTTTTCCATTTCACAATATAATTAAGAGAATGAAGAGCTCTGCGCTAGCTAACACTCCTCTCCCACTTATCATCTGTGCTCACCTCAGCTAGCCTGATCTGAACATCACTTAGAATGAGCAAGAATCTGGTGCCAGATATTCATCTGTGCGGCACACACAGAATGCATCACTCCTGCCCTCCTGTGACGGAGGTGAAAAGGAGCCAGATGAAGGACACACAGTGGTCAACTTGCATTATGCTGTGTTTTCCATCTCTGTTATTTTGAGTACTAATGTACATATCACAATTAGGCTGCATACCATCTACAGAACTCAATAGATAGAAAACAGAGTAATTACAGTATTTAGAACTGGAAGGCACCTTGAGAAATCTCTGTATCCCCACTCATTTTACAAAAAGGGAAAGTCATATGAATAAATTCTAATGTACAGAATGTGACTACGGGCAATGATACTCTCCTCTATGCTCAAAATTTGCCCAAAGGGTAGCTCCTAAGTGTTCTCACAGATACACACACACACACACCACACACACACTCCTATGTGAAGTGATGCAAATGTTAATTATCTTGATTGTGGTGATTATTTTGCAGCATATACATATATTAAGTCATTAAGTGGTTTGGTTTAAATCTATGCAATTTTTAAAAGGGGGAAAACCAGAATCAAAAAGGTACATTGGCATTGCCTGAGGTCAGTTTGTCAATGATCTGTGCAAGCCAGACTGTTCATGACTCAGCTCAGTAATCCACCCCTGACAGTAACGCTGCATCTCAGGAGCAGTGACAGAGAAGCAAATTCAATTCAAATTGTTACTAGAAACAAGGAAACAAAACAAACAACAACAACAGCGACAAAAACCAAGGGAAGAGAAGTGTTCCTGTCATCAAACAAATCAGAGATTATTTTGTTGGTTTGGTTTGGTTTGGTTTGGTTTGGTCTGGTCTGGTTTTTGAGGCAGCTTGGCAGCCATTCCTCTTCCTAGTAGCATCCCAAATTCCTCTTGAGACTCCACCCTCTCCCACATCCTCAACCACGTGGTTTGTATCTGGCATCACCACCAGGCCCAAAAATTCTCCTTTAGGATTCATGAGAAGCTACTTCCAGGTGTAATTCCTTCAAAGTAAACCAATTTATCAAATTACTTTCCTCCCCATTAGGAGGAATAGGCAAGTTGAAATCATGATTGGAACTGGAAATCCCAACTATACACTTTTCTTTTGCTTGGAGTTGTCACTAAGCATAGTTTCTCTTCTCACAACCACTGCGAGATGTGGGAGAACCCTAGAGAGATACAGGACTTCCCACCACAGTTCATAGAGCAACAACTGCAGAAGAGAGTTCCAACTTACTACCTTCCTACTTCCTTACTGCCTTCCTAATTCCACCAGGAATTAACCAGCAACATCTCAGATAACTTCAATGAACAGCACAACATTGTGCTTGTATTACAAACAATCCTGCTGGGTTTTCTCAAAATCTGAACCAAACCAAAACAAAAAAAGAATCCAGGTAAACCCAGGTAAGCTGCCATGAAACCTCATGTGTGCTGACAACTTAGGCCCAGTTTATTACTGGATATGAGTTTATGAGGGTCTGCATGTTCACAAAAAGAGAAACAGGTCTCCTTTATATCTTTATTTAAAAAAAAACAACCCAAGTAATAACAATGATCATGATTTTTTAATCATAAAGATCACATGTGATTAGCATTTTTTACTTTCAAAAACACAATATATACTCTCTCATTTGATCCTTATAGGGCATGATTTATCCCCATTTTATAGATGAGGGAAGTAAATCACAGGTTTAAAGAGACTATCCAGGATTACACAGACAGGGCGTGCTAGGGACAGAATTTGTGGTACAGAATTAAGACGTACTTATTTTGTAAGGCACATGGAGTAGAGGTCCCTTTGTTCATTTTTCTTGGAATGACTCCAAATATATGATTTTCATCTCTTTAAAGCTTTGAAGGTTTATCTAATCTCCATAAATAATAAACAAAAAGATAGATCCTAAAGCACACCAAAAAAGAAATGCTTTGAATTAAAAGACATGATGATAGAAGGCTCAATATGGCACTGTCAGTGTGAGTACAAGAGTGTGCACACACACCCACACAGATGTGAAATAACGTGAGGGTAATGTGATGGATTTCACTATGAAAGTGAAAGCCAGAAAATCATACTTATTTTTTATGTGTTGCTATTGACTTTAGTCAGGGATTGTTTAGACATTCGCTTAGGTCACCTGAAGTCCAAAGTGGCTCCTTAGTTGTGAGATTCAGACTTAGATTCTTACTGCCCCTTCCACTGAATAAGTAAATAAACAACCATTTTAGACCACGATGCACTCTTACATCCAGGAAGGTGGGGATGTTTTTTAGACCCTCATGCTCTAGGAAGTAGCACTGAGTCCTCAGTCAGAGATGTTTAACTCTGTTATTCAGAAATTCATTCACTGAGGTCGATTTTTTCGGTTGGTCTGTTTCCTTCCCTCATCTAAGATAAGAACGTTTGACCACTTTGTCGAAGTTTTGGAAAATTTAGAGAGGTTTAGAAAGGATTCTTTTCCACTTTATGCTGGAAAAAAATCACGAAACGCATCAGAGGTGAATACAGCCAAATCCTAGAGGATGGAAGCAGAAGAACAACTCTGTCCTTGTAGCAAGAACAAAAGATGGGAGGAGATGAGGGGGAAGGGAGGGAGAAGGCTAGACCTGTACTCCCAGCACACTTCCGCTTCTAACAGGGCAACTCCACATCTACCTTCTGTATATATTGGGAATTTTCTTCAGATTTAACTTGATAATTTCTGGTTCAAAAAATACATGCAGAAAGGTTTGAAAAATATGAGGGCTACTCAGACCAAGTGACTTGCTATATATCACCTAGTCACCGAGAAAGGAGGATGCTGTCCAGGTCCTCTGTGTCCCAGGACAGAGTCTTCACCAATCCACTGATCTTCCTGATGTCTTATGTCTGTCTCATTTAATTGTTACAGCAACCAGGCAAAGTAGACATTATTAGCTTTGTTTTGTGAATTCAAAGACTGAAGCCCAGAACTCTATCGTGTGTCAGCTGAGATAAGAAAACGTGTATCTCCTGACTACGAACTCCTTGTTATTTGCATTGTGCTCGTGGTGTTTCAGTGTGAAAACCAGCATACTTTCCAAATATGTGGGTCATACTATAGCTCTCCTATTTTAATTGAAATTGCCATCTTTAGATCCCCCCTTGCCTCTTCTGAAATGTTCTTTGTCCTTTGATTTTGAGTCAGTCTCTTCTTTGTAAACTGATTGTGTCTGTGGTGCCCTTCCAAGATGACCTCTGCCTGGCACAGAAAGCCAACCAACAGGCCATTTGTCACACCTCATCTCTTCCTTTTTATAAAGGAGACAAAAGGCTGTCTTTGAGCCCCCTTTGGAAGTGTTTTCATGCTAATCCAAGAATTACTGTTGTGTTTGTTTTCTGGCTGGTGCAGTGTGAAGCCATTCATGGGGCCGCATGGACCTTGTCTAGTCACATTCTGGGCCACTCTTGGAACATTTTGGGGAAATGCATCATCGCTCTGCTGGTGGGAGACAAATCTGTGTCCCTGCCTGAGGCTGGCAGCCAATGCATCTATGTCCTTGATTGCACATGAAAACATCTCCTGCCCTCTCTGCCAGGCAGCTCGCTACAAACTCACAGAGAAGAGCAAGAGCAGAATCAAATGTTTGTCCAAAAAAGACCAAGACCAGGGAGCAAATGACAAACTCCTAAATGTGGAAAAGAAGGAAAAAGTCAGCTGGGTGTTATAGTCAGCTCTTGGGGGGAAAGCCAAGCTTTTCACTAACAACCGGAGTTGTTACGGTGTCATGGAAAGAGATCCACAATAAGAACTGAGAGACAGGAGGACTAATTCCGATTCTGCCACTAACTAGGTGCAAGACTTTGGGCACATTCCTTTATTTTATCTCACATATTCCCTGCAAAACAGGTTAGTATTTGAAAATCATGGGATTGTGATGAGGTTAAAAGAAATGCTGGGTGCTGATATATTTGGTAAACAACAAAGATCAAAGAAACAGTCACTGCAAGGGCTGCTACCCTCTGAGCTTCAATCTCTTCACACCTGAGAAAGACACTAGGATACCTCAATCTTGACAAAGCCAGCTCTGTATCTGAAACACTTCAGGGCTGTTTAAAAATCTACACTAGAGGCCTCACCAAAATCTTGAGGGTTAGAGCTGAGAATTATGTTTTATTTTACTACACCAGGCTAGCTGGATATAGCCTGCCAAGGACTGGATTTTTAGAATTTCCTCAACTAGCCAGCGAAAGTTACTAACCCGATCTTTAGAGATTCTCAAAGAAAGCAATATAGTGTACATGAGCTGAAATTACCTATATCTCTAAATACAAAGTTCTAAATTATAAAAAGATTTTTTTCAAAAGTGCTATGTTAAGCCAAGCATTGTGGCACATGTCTGTAATCCCAGCATTGAAGAGGCTGAAGCAGGAGGATCGCTGTGAGTTTGACGCCAGTCTGGACTACAAAGTGAGTTCAAGGCCAGACTGAACTGCATAGTGAGACCCTCTCTCAAAAAAGACCAAAAAAAAAAAAAAAAAAGCTCTCCATTAAAAGGAAATATCCTTGATAGGGCCAGTATCCTTGTTTATTAACATCTGTAAACCATACTAATTGACTAAAAGCGTACTTAACATAGTGGCACACAAGAAATCCTTGTGAATTTTGAGGTTACGGTTTTCAGGAATAATCTCTCTAGTTTCAAATTTGGAAATTGAGCCCTAGAGAGTTTATAAATAGAAAGACTGTATAATTTTCATCCATACCACAATACTTTGTAGAGTGAAAGGAGTATTATTGATAGTTACATTAGGCAGAAAACAAGACTTTCCAGGACATACAGGAATATGTTTACCTTAGTTAAAATTTACTTGTCTGCATTGCCAAGAAAGACTGTCAAAAATAAAGGGATTAGAAATAAAAAGATTGGGACTAAACCCTCAGCCTCAAAACTTCTTTATCAACTTAAGGTACAAGTGCATGTAACTCAAATTCACTTTACTTTTGGCCTGTGATCATCCTTATTTCTCAGGAAGAACCTAAGAGTATATGTATAGATGCTCCTCTTCTATGAGAGGCTTATATCCAGATAAAAACACTGAAAGTTGAAAATATTGTAAGTAAAAATACTTTAAGTGCAGCTAATCTATAAAATATCATAGTTTAGCGTACCCTGTCTTAAATATGTTCAAAATACTTAAATAGACTACAGTTGGGCAATATCATCCGCCTCAAAGTCTGTTTTATAACAAAGGTTGAACGTCTCAGATAATTTATTGAAAATCCAAATCCAAAACTCACTGGCAACAAGTACCCCGCAGAGTACTGGATTTTTACCTTCATTCTCAAGTGGCTCCTGGGACCTCACTCACTACCACCGCTCAGCACCACTAGAGAGGATTCTCCTGCATGCATATTTGTGACCCAGGAAAAAAGGGCAAAATTTAAACCTTAAAGTACAGTTTCAACTGAATTCTTGTCTTTTTTTCACCATCATAAACTCTAATAATTTCAAGTTGAACCATCGTAAATCGGGACCCTCTCTGTTTCTCCTGTACCTCTTTACAGTCTCCCTATTTGAGCTGGCTGACCTGGGACTCATTGCACTGGGGTTGCTCCACCGATCCCGAGCCCACCATCATGTGGGGGGCGTCTTTCCTTCAGGGGAGCAGAGACAAGACGGTTGCCGTAGGCGTCACCAATAGTTCATGAACGCCTCAGAGACTACACCTGGACATTTAGAAACCCCCCAAACTGGAGAAGAATGTTCTTGACGTTATCTTGTGCCTGTGGCAGTCCTGTCTTTAGCTGCAGAAAGCCTATCCTTTCCCCCTTGTTCCCACCAGTAGTCCCATAACAAAAACCAAGCTCCAGGCTGTCGATACCCACTGGACAGCAGGAAAAAGTGTCTTTTCCCAATAGTAGATTTCCTAATAGTACATTTCCTAATAGTAGATTTCCTAATAGTAGATTTCCTAATAGTAGATTTCCCAGTGTCCTTGTTGAACAAAAGTTATTTCTTTCTGACCTCATTACTGAGAGGCAACTTCTGGGCTGGTGATGAGCCTTTCTTTACACACCTGTTCTCAGCCAGTCATCTTAACAGGCACCAAACACCAGGCCTGGGATTTAAAAATAAATAAATAAATAACCTGGTTTCCAGTCCCCTTTCATGCTTGAAAGGAAATTTGTAAATCGTCAACTTAATTTTTCCCCTGGACTCGCACGTATTTGCTGTAATAAGAATTCGGCCCCCTGGGTTTCACTCATCTGCAGCGTGTGGCAGGAAAAGGGGATTAGGGTTGCATTTGTCGTCTTTTTGGAGCAGCTTTTCTTTCAGCAAGTCGGCTATCAATTCTGTCTGCCAAAATAACATTTTAATGCGTTACCTGCCGGTCAAGTATGTACTGTTAAGTTGACTTCTGCCTCTGCTGTGTTTTCTGATGCTCTTTACCATTAATTTTCTTTCCATTTTTACCACACTTATTATTTTCAATACAAATATGTATTTTGCTACTTTGATTGTGTCCCAATTCTGCAAAACATTAGCTTCAGAGCAAAAAGATGACGCTGTGGGAGCACACACCTCCCTCTCTGACGGGAAAGATTATTTTCATGAGTTTTATTCTGTAGTTGGGGAGATACTCTTAACCTCTTTCACCCAGGAAGATATGATTTCTTGACACTGAATGTATTGCAAATGCATTTTTATCAGAGCAGTGTAAGATGGACACCGAAGGGATTTCTCCAGTATTTAACAAAGCCATCTATTTGCAACACAAAGTAATGCTTTATTTACCTTCCTCTTTATCCTGAACGTGGTATTATTCCAGAGGCATTGCTTCTCCCTTGCAAACTGTCAGTGGCCAAGGGTACTTTTCAGCATGTTTAGGATCATAATTGGCAAAAACGTCTGCTACATCGTGGAGAGGAAGTAAAGGTCAGGCATGACCCGGTGGGGGTCATTCTCCAGTTTGCATAAGACAGATACCAAAGTGCCTTGCCGATTCTCCAAAGTTCACAAGCCCTTCCCCAGATTCTAGGGTCACAGCATTGCCTCCCTGCCAGATAATTAGCAGCAGTGGCAAGCCTAACAGACCTGTCATTGGGCACTCAATGGTGCTCCTTCCCTCCAAGCTCAATTCCGTGGAAGGTGAGAACCATTATTGTAAAGAGGGATATTGGAAATTCTGTTCCTTCTGCTACACCATGCCTCTGAGCAGCGAAATTTGTGTTTTCTGCCAGGGAGAAGAATAACATTTATTTAATGGATGCTGAGTAAAAGGTATTCGCATTTCATGCTTCAGGGCTTAAGCCGGTCCTAGATCAGGAGGGAACTTTTCTGCTCTCTGAATTGTACAACTGGGTAAGCGCTTAGTGAAAACAACCCTTCCACTCCCGTCCACGCATGGTCTGGGGTCACTATCTCAAGGCTGCTTCCATATCCCCATAGCTCCCAAATCTGTTCACAAACCATGTTTCAATCCCTTTCTCCTGCCAGTTTCCCCCACAAACTTCCAACTAGTGATATTTCTTGTAGACGGCTCTGCTCCAGTGAATTCCAGTTCTGCTCCACCAGCATCCCAGTCCCTCCAAAAGAATCCTCTACAGTGTTAGAATAAGTGTTCGCTTACTCAGCACAGGGGACCGCAGAAAGCCAAGGAAGGTGAAGGAAGCCTGGAACAGTAGAAAGAACGCAGGTTTAAAGCTAGAAAGATTAGTACAAGCTCGACTCATTTTTGCACCCTAAATAGATAGATGGGAAATCATAAATTGCAAGCTCAGTGTCATTCAGTTTCCTGAGCTAGAAATAGGAATAACAAACCTCACCTTGCAGGGTTGATATGAGAATCAAGTGAAGTCACATGTCCAATGTGCAGTCCATCAAGGACAACAGTGGGATCATGTCTCCCTTCTCTTGGGAGAGAATTTAGTTTGGTTCTAGCACTAATTTGCTAAGTAACTTCTGCCAAGTCATTCGAATTTTCTGTGAGTTCATCTGCAAAATAAGAAAAAGAAAAACCTTTATCCTGCCTCCCCTGAAGGATTATTATAAGGATTAAATGAGATGTTCATTAAAGCAGGAATTTTATAATGCAAAAAAGTAAAAGTATTGCCAAGAAATAAAGTGTTACTATTATGCCGATGCTTATGTTTATTAACCTTAAATTTTAGAAATTGTATCTTTTAAAATATTTTAGAATATTTCCCACATTAACTAGGCCTATGTAAAAAATACAGCAGCACCTTTTTTTAATCATACATAGACTCACACTGCTGCAATGGTGGAAAAGCTGATTTGATCTTATTTTTTTGTTTGTTTGTTTTTTGTCTTTTTGAGACAGGGTTTCACTATGCAGTTCAGGCTGGCCTTGAACTCACTTTGTACCCCAGGTTGGACTCGAACTCGCAGTGATCCTCCTGCCTCAGCCTCCCCTGAGTGCTGGGATAACAGGTGTGCGCCACTATGCCTGGCTGTAATCTTATATCTTGGGAATACGTTTGTTCTCGGAGATGGAGAAGATTACAGATAGCTTAGTCCATAAGTGAAATAGATAAGTATTTGGAAGTTTGGTTGTGTCATCCTTAGGCCAAAGCCTTGCACATAAACCTGTGAATCACGTATCCGATGCTCACTGAATATCAGGGATCCCTCACATTTTCTGATTTGAGATTGCATGTATTTATGGGGTGCCAGTCAGCCCTGGCCTTCCTCCTCAACCCCACTGCTGGGCTCTTGATCTTCTCCCCCACACCTTCCTAGATATTCTGCCCCACTCCAGTCCCCAGGATAATCTGAACTTGAAGTAGTCATAACCAAGCATTTCTAGTTTCACCCTCAACCCTCGCTTCTAGTCTTCCGTGGATGTAAGTTCCCAGATGCCAATTTGAGGTTCTGCTCCAATTCTTTGATTCTATTGAATAGATGTTGCCTTTTTCTTGGTTCCTAAGCCCCTTCTCTCCAATGCATAGAGAGTTTTCATCCTTATTCTAGGGACTTTTCAGGATTCCTGACCTCAAATCTGCCAGAAATAAAGAACCTTTTGTCTTCAAACAAAAACCAAATCTATCTACCTTAGCAAAGAGAATTTAGAAGGATATGCCAGAAGGCTTGAGTTGTGTGGGGCTCCGCTCTGTGCCTTTGCCTCGTTGCTCCATCTCTCTGCAGGAGGCCTTCTTGCCTTCTCAGTTTGTGTAACCACTGACAGCCTCAGATGGTGGAGGTCTGGAATCCAGCTGCCTGGAGAGACTGAATTCCTCCCTAGGCCTGAGTAATGGCCTAGGTCATGTGTTCATCACCATTTGAACAAGAGTAAAAGAGGGATGGGGCAATATTGACAATAGTTCAGGAATAGTGGGACATATGAGCTGGGTATGCCCAAAGGTATCCATTACACATTGAAATGTGGATTCTGGCCTCCACTTCATTTTCCCTGCACTGCCCCTCAGTAATGTCTACTACCAAGTCCTCCACAGTCTCCAGGTCGTCATCAGGACAGCTGCTGGTATGGTCCCTTTCCTTGGCTTTGCAGGCCATAGACAATCACTCTCTGCTGTGGTGCTTTGCTCTGGTGTCTCTCTGCACAAGGCAATGCTGATACTTCTGCTGTGCTTCCCTGTCAACCCCTCCAGAAGGCACTGTCGTCCCACCACATTCACGAGGACCTGAGGAAACTTCAGTTTGACTCCATTCCTCATGCTACCATCTCACCTTTGTTGAATACTGAGGCGATACCAGTGGTACCTATGTATTTCTTACCTAGCCACTGTATGTCTCTAACCACATACTTTTACTGGTATAGTCAGTGGGTTAATAAAGAGCCAAAATACTTGGCATGATAGGAGAAAGAGAATTGGAGAGGGAAGGGATGCTTCCATACTTCTTGTGTCAAAATCTCTTAGTGAGGTTTCAAATCCAGGTTTTTCATGCCTTAGATGTAACAGAGATTTAAATGGAACCACTTTTCTGTTTTGTGTTTGGCCTCAGCATCATTCCAAGCATGCGGCTTTGCCACTAGGTTAGTGTCATCATGCCTAATTTCTTCTATGCTGAACCATAAGTTTTCTCCCAAGAGACGGCTTGCCTGTCTTGTAAATTTCTCCTGGCACACCCTCATTTCTGGGCGATAGGTAAGCAGAGATAGGTAGAAATCTCACTTCCAGCTGGGATCTTGCCACAATCAGAATTAGTGAGAAATAACTGGAATGTTCATGGGCTATAGTTTTTTTTTTTAATTTGTATAAAGTTTAAAGTTAAACACGTATTATCAAATTACCACTTGTCTGAGTCATTTTCTCATCGTCACTGGGACAAAGGAGGAGATGGATTCTGGCCCACATTTTTAGTCCATAGTTGACTGGCTCAAGGCAGGAAAGCATGGTGGAAGGGTCTCGTGGAGGAAAGCTGCTCATGTCATGGCAACCAGGAATCAGAGAGAGAAAGAAGGGAGTAGAGGAGGGAAATGCACCCTCCCAGGTCACACGCCCAGTGCCCTGTCTCTTCCAGACGGGCTCCGCCTGCTGTGCCTCCTTCATGATTCAGCCACCTTTCAAAAGCCCCACCTGTGAGCTTATGAGGATTTAGCAGGACATCTAGGTATAAAACGTAACACCACTCTTGGTCAGTCTCCTTATCTGATCAACTAGAAGTTTTTGTTTTTCAGAGCAATCTCTTACATGCAGCTGGGGGTGTAGCTCAGTGACAAAGCACTTGTCTGGAATACACGATGTCCTAGTTTCAGTCCCAGTGCTGAGACAAAAAACAGCAGTCTCTAACAGACAGAAGGTTGCACCCAAGTGACGTAGCACTCTTTAATTCATCACAATAAATCCTCCAGGCACTGGAGTAGTTTAAAACTGGTTACATGTCCAGTTTCAGCCCAGTAAAGACTTGGCTCACTGATAATTTCCAAAGCAAGGGAAGATGATGGTGGGTTGATGAGTCTGGGACAGGGAAGGAGGGACAGGGTAAAATTGGAGGAGAGGTGTAGTATTGCCGGGGGCATCATCCTAAGTGCCTTCTCCCTGAATCCCCTGGAAGAACTGACCACTGCCTGGCCTTTACAAAATGAAATTGACATTTACAGGCTGAGGTTCAGCAGAAACTGAAGGGAGGGGTGAGGGATGCTGTAGGTAAAGCCCGAGCCTAGTTCCCTGGATCCAGAAAAGCAGGCTGATAACTCTGCTGTGAGTGATGGCTCGATATCCAATAACTTCAAATCAAAAGCAAAGTCTTCTTGAGTCAGCACAGCCGAAGGCTCTTTCAGAACACAGCACAGGCCCTTCTGAGATAGTTGGAGTAGCCTTTAATCTAAGGAAACCACAGGCAAAGCAAACTCGGCATACAGCTTTTCCTACATTAATTAGCACCCTTCGTTTAAAGGGGGGGTTGATACTCTTGGGAGAGCAGCTGGAGTTCGCACGCCACTCATTTGGATTCTGCACACAGACTCTGGGGAGGGTGACAAAGGGGCGGAGGACAGTGCAGGGCATGAAGAGGGGAAGAGATTATTTTCAGGTCAACTGAACAGTGGCTCTCAGAAGCAGGCCATCATTTGAATTGCGTTCCGTGATATTGATTACGGATCGTCCTTGGTGGTTCTTTACCTTTTTAGTCAGGCTCTGCCGTTCCTCCTGGAAATGGCAGGCGGTTTGCCCTGTCGGGAGCACGAAGTCAACATGATCTTAAAATGTATTTTTAATAGGTGATGGTCTAATTAAGAGAAATTTGCTAAATATTTATATTTCCACCAACCAAAAAGCAAAAGCAAATCAGTAAGTAAAAAATGAAAAATAGAACAAATCATACTGTGTATCATTTATTTGGATGTTAAACACATGTGATTTCTTTTTTGTAATGAACGGAGGATACACACACATCCAGCTCACAATTGATTCCCTCTGTAGAGGAGGACAAAGAAGTAGAATTGAACTTGCTTGAGAGATGAGAATAAAATTTTTCTTGTTATTTCTTATTATTCTGATTTTTCTTCTTGAAAAGAGAATTAAAATTCATGAACCACTAGGGTAATTATGTATAGAGAAACATGGAAATTGATGTAGGGCTCTGTTTTTTTTTCTTTTTTTTTTTCCTATTCTTCAATTTCTAAAATTAAAAAGGAAGGTTGCCATTAGGTGCTAATTGTTTCTGTCCACTTTGCATGTGAAGATGACAGTTCAGAAACTGATCTTGGGCAAAAGATGCTGACTCCCAATTCCAAGGTTATATGTAAATGCGTCCTATGTAGCTGTAGGTACAAGTTTGTGCTTGGCTTCTCTGATTCAGCCAACAAAGCAGCAAGAGCCAGGCTCTATTTACAAAAACAGTTACTCCATTTCCCAGTCCATCCCCAGCCCAGAAGCACATCTGCCTTAATCCATCCACAGGGTCCCATCTGCTTTTACTTTTATATTTGTTATTTACCTTTATTACATAAATAACACATTTCAAAGTGTTTTTTGTATGTTGTAAATATTCAAAAACAAAAGTAACATTCAAAAATGTATTGGGCTGGTGAGATGGCTCAGCGGCATAAGCGCCTGCCTAGCAAGCGCGAGGGCCCGAGTTTGACTCCCGGAACCCACATACAAAAAAAAAGGGGCCGGTGATATCGCTCAGTGGCACGGGTGCCTGTTGGCGCGCGAGGTCCTGAGGTCGACCCCCCGGTACCCACAAAAAAAAAAAAAAATGTATGTCATTCTCCAGTTACAAAGTACTTTCCCACTCATTACCTTGTCAGCACACACTTCAGAAGGTGCTGGGTTGATATTGTGTATTTTATCTACTTTATCAATAAGAAAATGGAGGCCCAAAAAAGATTAAGTAACTTCTTTTTCTTTTTTTTTTTGTGGGTACCGGGGGTCGATCTCAGGACCTCGCATGCCAGCAGGCACCCATGCTGCTGAGCGATATCACCGGCCCTTTTTTCGTATGTGGGTACCAGGAGTTGAACTCAGGACCTCATGCTTGCCAGGCAGGCGCTTATGCTGCTGAGCTATCTCACCAGCCCTAAGTAACTTCTAAAATATAGCAATAGTAATAAGGGGTTCAAGCATTCCAGTGCTAAGCTGTCTAACCATCCATTCATTCATTCACTCAATATTTATTAAACCCTTACTACATAGGCTTTTTGAAGAATTCTTTTTAGTGCCTCTGGTAATTCTGTTTTCATAACACTTTATTTTGTTATCATTAAGATATCATTATAGACTATATTATTTATTATTATTTCATTCTTCGTGTTTCATGCTTCACGCCACCTGCCCAATAGATTATACAGTCCTTGAGTAGCTCCATGGTTCCAAATTGCAAAGTTTCATCACATTCTACTGGGCTTAGCTTCTCCTGAGCACATGCAAAAAATCAGCACTTTTTACTTAACCAAATTAACTGATAATTATTCTGTAGGTATGAAAGCTTAGATGTAAAAGATTAATCCACTGAGCTCTAATTAAGCTAAGGAGATAGAGAGACACACTATACATGATCCATCTGCCCCAGAGGTGTGCAGCAGACAGTAAAACCAACGAGCTGGGCAAAAACTTCAGAGAACATTCCCAGTAACTCTATTATACTACAAAAGTTCCAAGTTTCTCAGTTTAATTCCTATTTATGGCTTGCTATATGACATTAAAAACATGATCAGACCAGGCATTTTGGTTAAGAGAAAAAGGCTGAAGAACATGTAATTGTCAGGCGTGGTGGTGTGTTCCTGTAATCCCAGCATTCTGGAAGCCTGAGGAAGGAGATTCAAGAGTTCGAGCCTAGCCCGAGCAACTTAGCAACAGAAGGAGACCCTGTCTCTAAATAAAAAATTAAAAGGGATAGAGATGTAGTTCAGTGCAAAGGCCCTGGGTTCAATCCCCCCTAAAGCTAAATAAAAACACAAACAAAAAAGAACACATAGTTGTCATCTATCAACGGCTTTTATTGAAGTCCTATTTAATACGTGATATACTGGATGATATTCTGAATAAAGTAAAATTCATGGACATCTTTCTTCTCAATGTAAGCTGCACCTTACAGTTTATATTCCATCTTATTTCAACTGTTATAGTCTAACATGGCAGTTGTTTGAGTTCTGAGTGAGACATTCTAAATTTAATTCCTGGCTCTACCATTTTCCACCTGCATGACCTCAGGCAATTTGCCTAATGCCACGCCTCTACTTCCTCATTTGTACAACAGTAAGAGGGTCCTTGGGAAGATTTAGAGAGATAATTCATGTAAGGCATTTGGCACAGTGTCTGGCACAGAGTAAGCCCTCCATAAATGTTAGCTATTCCCAGTATCATCTTCACAACCACCCTTCAAGGTAGATAAGGCACACGTTATTTATACATTAAAGAGAAAACGAGGGCAGAGAGAAATTATGCTGGTTGCAAAGGGTGGCAGAGCTAGTAAAGCTATCAGTCTCAGAATTCTCATTTGCCTTGTGCCCGCCCCGTACCACACCGTCCTTCTGCCAGCATCGGTGAAGAAAAAACACACTATCATGGAAGACAGTGCAAGTACGGAAGACGAGTGAAGGAAAAATGACTGTTCTTGCTGGCTGGGTCTTTCTCTGCTTTAATTGAACACAAACTTAAATGTTACTGAAATTACTTCCAAGGAAGCTTATGTTCTTTCATACAAACATATATTCGAGGGATGAACATTAGTCATTGATGTGCTCAGAAGAATTGAGAAGTAAGCAAAATTTAGTTCCATGACATTACCTAGGCCTGGTTATCAAGCTTCATCGAGCACCAGAATCCCACTTTGTTGGGCCCATCTAATAGATTGTGAATCAGTAGGCCTAAGGCAAATATCCATAATTCCCCAGTTCTCAGATGCCTCTGCTTATTAGGAGGCCGCATTGTCAGGACAGCTGTTCTGCAATAATGCCGTAGAGTAGCGTCTACCAAAACGTAATTCCCAGCCAGTGTGCACTCAGTCATCCTGGGTGTTTGTCAGAACTTGGCTTCCGATGTTGCAGTCCACACTCACTGAACATGGCTCTCTTCAGAGGGGGCCTGGGAGTTGGCACAGTCAGAAGTCTTCCCAGGGAATTTTAAGCTCATAAAATTTTGAGAAATACTAATTTAAATTCTGAGTATTTCCACGATCTCCATCTTCTTATTGTATGCTGAGGACTTACTAGAATGCTTGCCCTGTAATAACCACTCAAATATTTTTATTTAAATGCACCTCTCTTCTGTGTGTCCCGTTCCTCACCCACATGGAGACCTTTTTCCACTGCCTGCCTCTCCTTTGATGTCTCCTGGGTAGAACCCACTCGTCAACACATACAGTACACCTTGGCTTTCTAATTGTAGCTTTAGTTACTTCCTCACATAAATAAAACATTGTACAAGCCTGTTTAATAGGATTATAATTTCCCTGAGAAGAGTTACTAGACCCCTTGCTTCTCCCATCCACAGAACCCCAATCTCAATAATGCTTTGTAATTTCACCCTAAAATAAAAATTTTATTTTGCCCTATATTTTATTTCTCTGGGTTAGAAACCTATACTTTCATTCACTCAGTACTTTAATCCAGCACCTATTAGAAGCCAGGCACTGAGCACGATACTAGCATCTCAGTTAACAGATATTTAGAAATAGTAAGAGGAGTGAGTGGACGTACAGCAAATACTAATCCTCCTTCATTTTCCAGTCTCCAGTATCACTCAACATACACATGTGTAGGATGCTGAAAATATCCACTGGTAGCTGAAAGGGAGAAAACCCCTGATAATGGAGTGATTTCACAGGAAAGACCAGGGAGCTTATCTCAGTGAATATCTATGAAATTCTCACCTATACTTCACCCCAGAGAAAGAAGAAAGCTTCTCTTTAGCTCCTCCAATCTGATGACAGACACTTTCATATTCCCTGTATTCAGTCAATGTTTTATCATATCACACTATATTGTTGTTTCACTGTGTGGCAGGGAAAAACTATACTCACTCTTACGGAAGGCCCTCCCAGAATCAAGTAGCTGTAGGCAAGATGGGATGGCAGCATGACGTAGACACTTACAGATGTGCATCTAGCTGTGAGAAAGAAGAAAGCAATTTTTTTTCTCCAATCAGATTTTATTGGTACATTTTAGATGTACATAATGATCACATTCATCATAGAGAATTTGTACCTGTACATGATATAACTTGTTCCTTTTTTCCCCCATTCCCCTACCCTTCCTTCAACCGCTCCTCCCCTCCCTATTTACAAAAGCTTTGTTTCCATTTTTTCTTCTGTTCTCATTTTTTTTTTACTTTTTCCTTCTTTCCTTCCCCGCTCTCCTCCCTTATTCCCCTCCTCATTTGAACATTTTCTTCCTAAGAGCATTTTAAGGAGACATTGTCAAGTTTGAGAGGCCTAAATGTTTCATCTTTTGTTTATTAATTAGTTATCTTAAAAACTGCCCAAGTAGAAATATTTTCATAAACACATTGAAAAAAGAAATAAAGAGATGGGGATTTTTTTACCCACAAAATTATTCCTCAAGTGATAGAGCAAAGGAAAGCTGAAGGCAATTAACAACTATGTTAAGTCAGTTATACTATTAGTGTCTCTTAGTTCATCGGAAGGTTTGTGCTAATATCGATTGGAGAAATTTTTATGTCCAGATCTTATACTCTAAGCAACTACTTTAAATATAACAACATGCATCATACTAACTACTGTTATTCTCCTATTATTTTGTTATGAAATTTTGTTTTATCTTTTTTCCATTAAAAAAAAAAACTATGTTCTATAAGGATATTGCTGGAAGAATACTGAAAGATCAAGAAATCCACCCTCCCATATGATGAAATTAAATCTCTGGGAGATAAGATTTATCAAAACTCATGAGCTTCCTGCCCTAGCACTTCATATGTTATGCTGACTTTCTAAAATATGCCAAGGACTCAGAAACCTGAGAGAGACCACGTGTTTTATAACTGTGAGAACCTCAGCAAAAGAAAGATCCAGAGTCACCAACGAGTCTCTATTTTACAAACTTGTCTTTGCTTACCCTTTCTAATGTTCTCCCAGAAATGATTCTTCCCAAGTGCCAGCTAACTTAGGAAAAAGTAGTCTATGTACATAAATATGAGGTATTAAATCCCCATTCCTCATCATAAATATGGCTACAGGGAATCACTCCTTCTAGATACTTTTTATTTTTCTTTAAAAGGTAGTGTCACATTTGTGTTTTGGTAGATGCTTGTAGTGTACTATTTATGAAAATTTAAAATATGCTTTATGCCTTAAAAATCTCCCTCTCATCTGCTTATTGTGGTGCTAAAGTTCTCACCATTAGAAAATTGTTTCCTATACACTAAAATTTAAAGCATTGTGTCTTCAAAAAACCCCAGCCCAGTGCTCCTGTTTCTAGGAAATTTAATACATGAATGAAACAAGTCATTAGTACATTACTGTGGAAAGACCATAAAAGAATGAATGGAACATAAACCCCATTCATAGAAAGTAAGGTCTGAAGATCTATGTGCTGCCTGAGAAGGACAAATGTAAAGACTGAAAAAGATGGTCCTAGTCAAGCCACATTTCAGCTAGTAGCTAAGTTACCGAGGGTAAAAAATAAGTTAAAGAAAACATGAGTATCATACTTCATAATTTAAACTATGGTTGACATTGGATGGTTCCCAAGGAAAGTGTTGGCTAACACAAACTTGATTACTGTATTTCAGTTCGCAGGATCCCTCACAGCCCTGCAAACATATATTGTATACCTACTTTTCTGCTCTTCTACTTTGCACCCTCCTGATCTTTAACTACTGAGGTCTGCCTTATCTTCAAGTTCAGGTTCAGAGTTAGTGTCACGTTCACAGTGAAGACTTTGATAGTTGTAGTAACAATCCACTCACGATCCCTTACTGCCCAGATGTATATACTCAAGGCTTCAGTTTTGCCTCTACCGTAACTCCACCCTAGGCTTATCTCCCATCTTACTAGGTCTGCCTGAAATAAAGAAAGAGAGCTAGAACTCAGGAGTTAGGTCTGGGATAAGGTCTGCCCAGTGACCTTGGAAACAGTGTCCTTTATCCACTTTTCAGGCAACAAAGAGTATGGAAAAATTTTGAAGAACCTTTAAAGCCTGCCTGTTTTGGTACAGTAGCAGAGCAAATTAGATCCAAATTCAAGGCCTTGTTTCATCACTTAAAGTAAAAGTGATTAGCAAATCATATAGCCGAACTTAGCTTGTTTCTAGAATTTTTCCTACTGGCTTATTAGGGTTATGAAAGCAAAATGAGATCAAATTTTTAAACTCTTACACAAAGTTACACAAATATTAGTTACTATCACTATTATGGACATACACCCAGCATGCCCCATGGAAGCCATTCAATACCAGAGCAGGACACAGAATTAAATGTTTGTACTGAAAAAAACTTTATAAACTGGGAAAGTAAAGACCTACTTAACTATTGAGAGTCAAGATTTAGTACATATATGAGGTGCATCTGACTTCTGGCTTAAATATTCTCACTGTGTATTACCTTTCAAGTAGTGGAAAACTTAGCATATAGCGTAGGAGGTCACCCTAAATTTTCTAGAAGACAGAATTCAACAGTGTTTAGGTGGACAGAAGGCTGAAAATGTTTTCAGAAAGAACAACCGAGAAAATTTTTCCTACTCATCCGATTGGTTAGAACTACTTCTTATGTGCTAATAACAATAGGATTGAATGTTTTTCAATAAAACCAATGTACCTAATTATAACATAGAAACTATGTACGACTCACTACATTTTCTTTTAAGCATGCTTCAAAAACTGTATAGATGGCTCCAAAACATCTTTAAAAGGCTATTCAATGACCACTTTGGGTAAGTAAAAAAGTAGACTAATAATAATTGCCATTATTTCAAACTCACTCTAAGGATATTCCAAAGGATCAAGTTAACGATATATTCAATATTGATATGAATTCCTCTTGTTGCCTTAATTAGACTTATCCCAACTCCTCCTAATGAAGACTATTATCTGTATGCTTCCCATCTATCTTTAGAACCAGTGAGAGACTAAGGACATGGTCAAAGCTGGCTTTATGGGCATTTGCACAGTGTCTCACTCCCAGAAAGTCCCCGTGCTTAGTTTAATGTTCTTGTTATTATGAATTTTATTTTTTAGCTCAAGTTCTATAAGTCAGTCCCATGGGACAAGGAAACATGCATGGAAACAGAATAAATAAACAGAGAAAAAGAAAAGGCTTTCTAGCTTAGTACCTTTCAACAGTATGTTTTAGCTAAAGAGAGCCAGTGGCTGTGTTGGAATAACAGCCATTAGACGGGATGCAGGGACAACCTTGCAGACCCTGCAAGCATCATTTCCCCATCTCCCACTGAATCTTTCTCTCAGTTTATTCTACTGGAGCAAGGGTAGCTTGCCACACCCTCTGACCCAGGCTGTATCTGGGTATATCTGTAGCACAAAGCTATGCAACAATTTCAGAAATATCTTAGCCTAGTGATATATATTAGCTTTGTATTAGTCTTTTGAGTTGTACAAATGTTGCTAAATTTTCTGTTTCTGTCTATAATGAAGAAATATTTCCTATCAAAATCAATACTGCCATGTTTTTCTTTTTTTTTTTTTTTTTTTTTTTTGTGGGTACCGGGGGGACGACATCAGGACCTCGCGCGCCAACAGGCACCCGTGCCGCTGAGCGATATCACCGGCCCCTTTTTCGTATGTGGGATCCGGGAGTCGAACTCGGGCCTTCGCGCTTGCAAGGCAGGCGCTTAAGCCGCTGAGCCATCTCACCGGCCCTGCCATGTTTTTCAAAAGTAATTCTTGCAAACAAAAGCCTAAGTAATATTAAGCAGCAGTCTGAAATTTAAAGTAAAACTTAAGTTATAATTCCAAAATATCAAATTGGCTTCTATTTTAGCCAGTGCTTATCTAATTTTTTATGGGACTATTTTTAGATTTCTCTCTCATTTTCAGTACTTTCAGCGCATTCTGATTTTTTTTTTTTTTTGTGGGTACCGGGGGGTCGACCTCAGGACCTCGCGCGCCAGCAGGCGCCCGTGCCGCTGAGCGATATCACCGGCCCCTTTTTCGTATATGGGATCTGGGAGTCGAACTTGGGCCCTCGCGCTTGCCAGGCAGGCGCTTAAGCCGCTGAGCCATCTCACTGGCCCTCTGATTTATTTTAAATGGGCACAGAGACAATGTGCACAGACACACACCTAATTGGCAACAAAAGCATTTGTTAAATTCATAGTCTATAGATGTTGATGTTCTATTTAGAAAGAAGTCAGACAATATATAAAAGCTTTAGGGAAAATTTTCTTTGCATAACGAAGAGCTAATGCATCAAGTTATGGTTTGTTAATGGCACTCAATTAACACATAACTGTTGTTAGTTGATTAAAAATTAACTGTGAATAAACATTTAACATTTCGCACTTACAAATATTCCTTGATTTATTAAAATTGTAAGAGCAAAAGAATCTGGGAAAAGGCTAGAAATATTTGGTGAGATTTTTAATGGAAATTTTAGACACATGGTGAAATATTTCTGCCTACTAAAAGTACATTTGTAAATCAATCTTCATGTTTTAACCGCTCATGAAGAATTTTGCAGACCTCCTGTTTTAAAGGCACTTGAGAAATAAATATCTGCCAGGGAGAGAAATCCCATCAGTTTTCTTGCTGTTCCTGTACAGATGGTGGGCCATACTGTGAAATTTGCTGTTCTTCGATTGCTCCATTCTGCACAAGCCCCAAGGAATCTCAAATTGTAGGAACAAGAGATGTAATAGACTAAATAGGTCATCTATTCCGATAGAAATTTTACAAGATTTATATAAGATGCTCTCAAATTTACAATACAACTCACTTCCGAGGGAGCTCAAATGCTGAATAGAAAATTGACCTTCTTTCCCAGCCTTCTTAGAGTCATTACGTTTGAATATTAACCACGCTCTTCTCTTCTGAAGAAAATACACCATCAGAATATACACACAGAATTGTTTTTCCGAAAAAGGAATTGGACTTACGGTGGTCCATCTCCAGACCCTTGTCAGCACTCCACTTCCACCTGCAAGCCAGTGGCTATATTTGTAAAAAAGCCAGCCGAGGCCCTAGGAGCAACCCATGGACTAGAAGATTGTACAAGTGGCCTTTGTGGAGGAAAATGGTTTGATTGCTTTAAACTATACCCTAATCAACCAAAATAACCATCAGTGGACATATTAAATTATTACTCCAGTATCACTTCCACATATTTTTGGACACCAATTATGTACAAGAAATAGTCAGGGAAGCAAAGGAACCTGAGACACAGTCTCAAGTCATGTTAAAGGTTTACATTGTTGGGTAGAAGGAAAACTATTCAATATATAATAACTTTATATTACTAGGTATTGTGAATGTCCTTTGTTGTCACCTGCCTTCATTCATTCCTCTGTTCCTACAGAGAACATTCTTTCTACAGTTCAGATGGCACTGAACCCACAGTAACTCACACTCCTGTCCACAGCATATCGTACAAAAATAATCTCAAAGAACTGGGCAGGTAAATTAGGTCCCTCCCCAGGACTTTCATGCTGGAGGTTTCTAAGCAGATCCCCATTACCATCAGGAAATACTAAACTGGGAAAATGAGGTCTAAGGCTACCAACATACCCAAAATGTGGAGAGATTCTGGTAGAGGAATAAGCTAGAATGACACTTATTAAAATCATTTGATAAACAGGATGCACATTTGTAAACATCGTATTGTCTCCCTAGTATGAAAATGCAATTTCACTGTGACTATTCCATTCCTTAGTCTTCTATTTTTACCTAGCTTTTACATGGCTTAATCTTACACTGAGTAATATTTTTCTCCAAAAGGTATTTGTACATTCTCTAATGCTTGAGTTTGTTAATACATGAGAATGTTTACTTGTTGTCTTTAAAAAAAATTAAAATAAGTAAATAAATAAATAAATAAATAAATAAATAAAATCATTTGAGTTACATTCCTATCACTTATCACTGAAATAGACCTAACTAATACATACAGGCACCTATCAAGTGAAATATATAGATAATGAGAGTTAGGCACCTATCAAGTGAAATATACAGATAATGAGAGTTAGGAACATTAAGAAGGGAAATTCAAGAGAAAACTTTCCCAAGAAGGTGCAGCTTGAGCTTTCCAGTAAAGTGGTAAATAAAAATGAGGTTGAAAATCATAAGCCAACTTCAAGGTTCAAAGATCACTTTTGGGTGAAATGAAAACTATATAATAGGATAGGAATTAGGCAGCAAGACACAAAGATAAGAATATTCTTGATAACTGTAGAATGCAACTGATAATCTAAAAGTGATATGATATTTTTAATAAGCTTTGAAGAATAAAGTGCAGAGCACACATCATTGTCATCATGATTAAACACCATTACAAATCACCTGCGATTGTGAAAGTGTCACCATAGAGTCTCTTCTCCCCTGGAGAGGCTCCTGGACACAGCATGAAGAAAACAGCCTGGTAGCACCAGCGCTGCACTCGCCCTGAGTTCTCCACTGACTTGAGCATCAGAGCCACCTACGAAACATTGTTCATGATGACATAATCCTGTTAGAAAGACCAGTAGAATTGACTCTATGTATAGATTGCAGTTTTTCTCCTCTCTTTGTCTCTTATCTCTGGAAAATAATTCAATTAGAGAGCTTTTTTCTTTTCCTTCACACTATCATGATCTCCTTTCTCTCTCTATTTTATCTACTTCATACAATTCATATCCTATTTTTCTATTTTTCTATAGATAGCCAAAACCAATGACAAGTATGTGTTAGACACTCAATGTTTTTCAACAGATTAAATGCTATAATGCGCAAAAATAAAAAATAAGAATTTCATCAATGTTATGGTGTTTATTATTATAGCGTTTAAGTAAATAAATGAAGAACCTGCAGGTTTGAGAAGAAAGAGTAAGATAAGAATTGAGTCAAGTAGCAGTGATGTCACATGAGCCATGCCTTCTACCCACAATACATTTCCTCTGTAGAATGCTTTCATATCTCCTTGTAATTGATTTATTTCTCACTCAACAAGACTGGCCCTGGCTGGGCATGGAGGCACACATCTGTAATCCCAGCACTCAGGAGGCTAAGGCAAGAGGATTGCTGTGAGTTTGAGGTCAGCCTAGGGTGCAAAGTGAGTTGAAGGCCAGCTTGAACTGCATAATGAAACCCTGTCTCAAAAAGACAAAAAAAAAAAAAAAAGGACTGGACTTGATGCCAAAACCACCAGTCTGTATTGTGTGTTCTTTCTTTTTTGTGCTACCAGGTGCCACTCCTCCTACCTCATATTCAGTGTTCATAGTCTCTGGAGACCAACAGAGTTGACATCATGAAAGCAAGAATCCAGAAGGGTGTAGCTTAGTGGTAGAACTCTTGCCTGGTATTCACAAGGCCCTGGGTTTAACCCCCAACACACACACACATATGCGCACACACAAAGTGTTGGTATAGAAAGCAGGAATGCAATTAATTTTATCATTTAGATTCTCTGAAAACCTCATTAATTTATTCACCCAAGATTTATTGACCACCTGCCATGTGAGGTATACCAACATCTAGGAAATAAGCAATACTACATCCCAAGATGAGCTGAAAAGTAGCCTTTTCAAAAAGTTATACGCAGTAAGTCTATCCTCACACTGTGTTTTGCAAGTCACTCCTATTATCATCACAACCCGTGCCTATAATCATCAGTGAGGCTTTATGAGGAAACTGATGAAATCAGGTCATCTGCCCCCAGCTATATTCAATAAGGTTAAACATTTCTGAGAGATCAAATAAGATGAGGCTTGAAAAGTTTGCTGAGTTGAGTCTTAAATGTTCTTTCACATTCCACCAGGAATGTTGAAGTGACATGCAGGGATGGAAATCAAAGGCAGTGGATTAGACCCCGAATGTGGGATCAAGAGGCTTGGATCTGATCTGAAGGAGAGAGAGAAGATGGTTTCTAGAGCACACAATGAGTGTTTTGAAGATTTTTAAAAATTTTTAAAGATGTTTGAGCATATTTATGGGGTAAAAAACATCAATAAAAGGTGAGAGGTTGAAAATGAGAAGAGAGGCAGAAAATGACAACGTCTTAGGAGAGAAAGTGGGAATGGATTATATGAGGCTCTGGAAGGGTTTACTTTTCCTCAGGGAAAGGAAGGAGCTAGGGTGAAGATAAACATTTCTCAGAAAGTCAAAGTCAAAATCATCTGCTGTGATAGGAGCAGATGTGGCCTGGGGCCTTCGTGGACATGCTAAAGTGGTCATCATGGGATATTAAAGCTTCATGAAGATAGGAACTAGGCCTCACCTTTGCAGGGGTAAGTACCATGGGGCTAGGGTGCTTAAAGAAGGAATTAAAACCATGCTAGGTAGTTGCATGAAAAAAAAGCAGGCAATTAGAAGTTCATCACACTGGGAAGGGTAGAAGAAGAGCCAGCGACTAAAGAAACAGTTTAAGATTTTATTTGATTAAAACAAACAAAAACCCAGGATGAGATCTTGGATTTATAAAACTGTGGCAGAAGGGTAAATACCGTTGTAAATTTTAAGGCCGGAACAGGAAGGTCAAACATGTTTTCCCTGATGAAGTATTGTGTTGACAAAGATTCTAAAGATCCATCTAGGTTAAATGGAAGAAAGTGTGATGATCGATAAGTAATTTCTGCACTGAGGTATTAATAATAGGGACATATGGCAGATGTTTGCCACCTCCTGCCTAGGCCATCTACATGAGTACTGAAGTCACCGAGGACCTTAGATCAGTAAGGTGAGGCAAGCACTGAAGTCTTAAACGATAAGGTAGGAAAGGGTAGCTGCCAGTTGCACGAACCTGAAAGAGAACAGATTTTGCCATGGTAATGGAAGAGTAATGATCTAGAAGTAGTGATAAAGAGTGAAGCAATTGCTGACAAAATATCAGAAGTTAGAAGGCGGGGAGAGGAAGTGGACATTAAAGGAATAAAGATATGTTATGTACATGTATCCACTCCCCACGATGAATGTAATCATTACGTACTGCAAATGAGTACTAATAAAAATAAAACTTAGAAATCAATTACAAAACAAAAAAATCAGAAGATAAACATCTCTGCCAGAACAAGGGAAAGGGTGGCTTTAGCAGGAAGCCAGGTTTCCATTAAAAACTGTATTTAATCTCTAAGAAAAAAATGTCCTAATTAACCATGAACTTATTCTCTATATGACGTCCTCTTTAGGTTTAGAATGGAGATGATCTTATTTAGTTGTATGCATAAATCACTTAGGTATATCAGAGTTCTGAACTAGACTGTACATGAATAAGTGAGTAAAAAAATCTAAAATACCATTCTGAAATGGCACTCTGATACAGAACTGCCCATTAAAAGGTTATTTTCCTTAGCCTGCCTTCAATCTAATTTTTCATTTTCTCCCACCACTCTGAGAACTAACTAGACAGGCTGCCCTGAATAGGCCGGTACATACATTCTCGGCCAAACGTCTGTTTCCATCTCCTCATGTTTATCCCCCACCCCAAGCAGCACCATCTCTACTTCAGATGTCCTCTTTGTTTCTTTCTGACCATTAAAATCTTTCATTTCCTTCCGAGCCCAGTCAACCACCCTCTCATTTCCTGAAGTCTTCCTCTAATATGAAGAAATTATAACTTCGTCCTGCTCCTTCACTGTTTGCATCTATATACACTTTCAGGTGTGACCGATTTGCTTTTCAACCACGAACAATCCTTGCTGATCCCTTGCATGCAAGAAGAGTCCATATCTCCCACTTCTTTTCTGCATCACCAGTTACTGACATAAGCTAGACACTCAGTAAATAGCTGAGGGATGAATGTATGAGTGAATTAAGGAAAAATTTATGCCTTATTTCCTCCTTACATTTTTCAGCTTCTTAAAGTGGCAGGGTGCTCTTAAAACACTAGAATGTAGGACCCAGACAAGGACTGCGGCATGATTCCAATAGAGGAGGGAGGCAGAATTCAACCTTAATCCAGACACTTACAGGGAGATTTGTCGTAAAAAGGTGGGAGCTAAAGATACCTGAAGGACTGCGGTGGGGAGGGGTGTGCCTTCTCCCCAATCCTTGAAGGGTATCTCCATTGTCACTCGCCAGAGAGTGTGTAGCACTTCTGACAAGTTCCCATTATCCCATCACTCGCTCAGATGGTGGGCAGTGGAACTGATATTCCCAAGGCTTTAAAAGGCTCCCAAATGTTGTGCTGCCATTCATTCAACAACAGGGGGGGAAATAAGGAAGGAAAAAAACTGATGTTGGCTTCTTATTTTGCTTATGTTGTTAAAAGCCGCTCCAGTGCTGCGGTTCTGGAACAGGTCCCCTCTTTCTTTGAAAGCATGCTGTGTGATAGACTGTCATTTGTCCCCTGCCTCCAGAAGAGCCAGCTGGCAGCTAAGTGCTAAAGCCAGTGACTTGCATGTGTTTTTCTGACATTTAACAAATGGGAACAGCTTGCAAATCTGCATTAACTCACTCTGTCTCACAAATAATCAGGGCCTACGCAGTGTAGACGCTGGGAACATTAGCTCCGACACAAAAGAGTGAGAGGCTGGGGGGTGGCAGGCGACAGAAAACAAGTCAGCAAATAACGGGTGTTTTAACGAAGGGATGAATGTAACAAAATTCTGGTTCAGAGGGAACAGTTTTGAAGTCATTTTTGTTTTTCAACAAGCCACTGCTGATGGTGCTAAATCCATCTGTCGAGGCCTGGCTTTGCAGCTTGAAGTCATCTTGCCTGCACCTCACAAATGCTGATCTGTTGGTTGCTTCCATCCTGCACATACAGTTTTGAATTTCATAGGCTTCAAAGCAAAGACTCTCTCAAAGGGGTTGTTTCTACAACAAGTGGACATTTGCAAAGCTCACCACACAACAGATCTCTGTCCCTACACTCATGTTGAATTACAGCATCCTGCTGAACTATTCCTTACAAAAACGTATACCCCAAAATTACGGTATGGGTCTAACCAATGTTTGCACTGTGGATTTAGAATTAATGCAGGAAACTGCTTCCTTTAGAGTGATTTGACACTTCAGGAGAGGCACTATCAACCCCTAAATGTTTCATCCCTTTAGAAGACATCTGTGTTCATGATGTCCTAACTCCTTTTTCCAAATCTTCAAAGAAAATAAGACTCTTAGCATGAATAAATAGAAAGTAGATACTTTGGGAAATGTACTTGGCACAGGCTTTGAAAATTCTCATTTCTAAGAGAGTTGAAATGAACTTATACTTTTCTTAAACTTTCAGGAAGGATCATGGTTAAACCTCATGCTTTTGGTCAGATTTTCTATCCTGTGACAAAATACCTGACACCCACAACTTATGGAGGAGAGGTTTATTTTAGCTAATGGTTTCAGAAGGTTAAGTCTATGGCTAGCTTCAAGGCAAAAGGGCTTTGTAGAGGAAAGCCACTCAAACCATGGCAGCCATGAAGCAGAAGAAAGGAAGTCACTGTAGACAAGACTACACCCTTTCAGGTCATGGCACCAGTGATCCACTGTCCAACCATGCCCTGCCTCCCAACAGCCCATTCCACTATAAACTCATTAATGGATAACTATACCGGTGAGTATAGCACTTCTATGATGCAATCACCTTCCAAGAGCCCCACCTCTGAACGCTTGAGAATTCAGGGAAACATTTTCAATTTAAATCATAATACTGCATGATCACCATCCTCCCTTTGGGTTTTGTGAGAAAAAGATGGGCTCTCAGACCTTTGGAAGAGAGCCATGGAGAAGACTTGGAGGCTCATAATTAGGTTACTAGGCTTCAGAACATTTTCACAAAAGATGAGGATATACATTTCCTCAACCACAGATGTGAATGCCCGAGAAGACAGCCATCCGCCCTTGAGGTAGGATAGGCTAGTAGATTAGTCTTGCCTGAGGCCTACCTCATGGTCAGAATATTAGAAGTGATCTCTCTTTGCACTGCCCAAGGATCCAAAGAGAAATTATCAGCAAGGACTCTATCCCTTCCTAGGAGACTTGATAGAGGTACAATCACCTTGAAAACCAAGGCGGGTGAGATAGCTCAGCAGCATAAGCGCCTGCCTGGCAACCACGAGGTCCTGAGTTCAACTCCTGGTACCCACATTAAAAAAAAAAAGAAAGAAAACCAAAACTTTCAGGGATCAAAAGAACTAAAAATCTAAGTTAACAAGGCTGGCTGAAATAACTGTCACACTCAAGGACAAAGTGACAATTCCCAGTGGAACAGATAGAAGAGAAGATATTTTGACAAGGGGTCCAGCTCAAAAAGGAAGTAGAGGAAAAGACCAACAGGTGCAAGTGGTCATCTGAAGTTCATAAAGCCAAGTAATTAGGATAAGATGCTCTGTGACCCTAACACAATGTCCCCCTGTTTCACAAGCCGTCTGTGATTCTGGGAAGAAAGGCATGAAGAAAATTCGGCCTGTTCCTCTAGTACAAGGCTTCTTATGTATGGCTACTAGGTGACTGGGCATGACCCTGAGGTCTCCTTGCAAATTACATGAATCCTAATATATCCCATGATCTGAGGCTAGGGAAATGAGTTGTAGATAATTCTTAAAAACAAAAGATTAGCATATTTTCTGTCTGAAATGTGACAGGACTAAGAATGTATGTACCTGGGTCAAGCAGAGTTCTTTGCTAACATAATATATTTCAAAAACAGTACATCTTAAAAAAGTAATTCTGCATCCAAATTTTTTATCTTCCTTGCCTGTGGCATAGCTCCAAACCTTGTGTTTAGGTGGCTTTCCTCTTAACTAATATTCCTCAACTTCACCCATCCCTCATATTTAGTAACAGTACTTGTGTTAGTCATCGTTCTGTTACTGCATTCTGTTGTTGAGATGAAATACCTAAGATAATCAACTTAAAAAAGGAAAGATTTATTTTGGCTCACAGTTTCAGAGGTTTCAGTCTATGGTTTGTTGGCTCTGATGTTCCCTAGGACTATGACAGGCCAGGTCAGTGCACACATGGATCAAAATTGCTCACCTCATGACTTGGAAGTGAAGGAGAAAGAGGATAGGATAAGGTTCCCAATATCCCCTTCCAGAACACACCCCTAATGACCAAGCTTCCTTCCATTGGGCTCCATGTTCTAAAGGTTCCACCACCTCTCAGTAGTGTCACAAGCTAGAGAACATGCCTTTAACACATGGACTCCTGGGAGACACCTCCCGACCATAGCACTACCCTAGACTAAGCCGTCACTTTAAGCTTCTTTACAGCAACAGCTTCTGGAGTCTTCCTCAATTCCATTTTGCTTTTGTCCAATCCAAAGACCCGAATGGTTTCTTTAAAACAATCTGATCATGTGAATCCCCTGCTTAAAACTCAAAATGTGTATGAAGGCACCCCAGGCCTGCATTCAAACTCATGGGAATAGTCTAGAAGATATTTTTTTAAACGTGGAATATTTTACACTTTCAATGAAAGAAATACTCCTCCCATATCAGTCAAATATTATAGTTTCAACATTACATTGTCCTACATTTAATTCAATGGTGTCAAATTTTTGAAAAAGTGGGTTTTCAGTGATAATTATGATTAAAAAAGATAATACCACATGAAAATTATTGGGAAGTAGGAAATAAGGGTAGAGGTGTCCAATCTGACTTGGAGTTTGAGAAACCATAGAGTATCCAATAGGCAAACATATATAGTTAATAAGCGATGGTAGCTATTAACAATTATATTATGATTTTCTTCCTATTTATATGTATTCTTTCAAAGAACTCCTGAACTATTAGGCCATAAGTACTTATTAAATAGTAGTTAGTAAGTGGGGATTTTAAGTATATCTTTTGGCCTAAGGGTACTATGAACCAAGAATATTTAAGAATCTTTGCCTCAGATCATCGCTTCTTGCTCATGAGACAAAGTCTAAAAGTCCTGATCATGATTCACAGGGCCCTGGGTGGTAATCTTCTCCAGCTTCATCTTATTCTCCTTTTAACTGATCTCAGTGATATCAGGACTTCTTTTATTACCAAAAACATACCTCATTCATTCCTTATCAAGGCCTGTATACAAACTCTTCTCTTTGTACACAGCAATCTTGCCCTCTCTTATTGCCTTAGCCCCAGCCACAAATGCCCACTTCCCTAGTTATCGCCATCTCAGCCCTCAGGTATAAAAGGGTCATCCTGTCTGGAACCCAACTTCATCATGGCAAGTAGATCAGGAGATGGGATGTAGCTCAGTGGTAGCTCAAGTGCTTAGTAAGTAGAAAGGTTTGGGTTCAATCCACAGCATCAAAATGATAATAATAATAAAATAAAAAATAAAGTAGATTAGTTGTCTCATGGTTTATTTTTCCTTCAGAACAAATTTACATAAAAAGCAGTGTAGTAAAATGGTTAATGGCACAAATCCTGGAACCAAACTGGCAAATTCAAAAATCCCAATCCTGCTGCTGGCTAAGTTGTTTATGACTCTGTACCCTATTCATAAAATGGGACTACTGGTAGTGCTTATCTCATAGGGCTGTTATATGATTCAATGAGTTAATATACATAAAGTGTTTAGAATAGGACATATGGCAAATGTTTTTTCTTACTGCCTACTCTACTGAGCTCCACGAAGACAGAAATGATGCCTTCTTTTGTTAATCACTGTATGATAATCATCGTATCACACCATTAAACAGTATCTGGCACACAAGAGGTAAAATAAATATTTATGAAAATAGGAAAGAAACAAGGCCTTGGCACTTGGTCTTGACTCTCTGGCCCCCTTGAGCTGGCAGCACCTAGCCATGATGAACACGGTGAGAAACAATCCTGGGAGATGAGGAGCAAAGTACCTCATCCTACTGACCGTATCTCAACTGACTCAAATGGGGCAAGAGCACCAAGCTTCATTTTTAGTCTTCAGCTTTTACTTTCTTCTACATTTAACATTTTATCAAAGTTCAGTAGGAAATAGACAAACACTAGACTTCAAGACAAGACACCTGGATTGTGGCCCCATGCTAAGTTTCACAGACTGTGTCACTAGGTCTGGGCTCTTCCCGAAATACAGAGCCACATCTTTTGAGAAGGACTAGACCACAACACTGGAAGAGCTCATGAGGGGACATCTTCAACTTCTGGACAGAATGTATTAAAAGGTCTGAAAACTCAGCCACCGTGCTGGAAGCCTAGTCTAAAAACAGTAAACAACAGCATTAAAAATTCACAGGATGTTAACTCTTGAGTTTTGCTAATTATACTGTGGTTATGCAAGACTTAACATTCGGAAAAGCTGTGTGAAGGGTATATGAAAATAATTTCCACTGTACTGTATTTGCAGTTCTCTGGAAGTCTGAAAATACTTCAAAATAGGAAAGTTCAAAAAATATTTAAAATGTGCATGGTATGTTACTAATACAAACACTGCTAAATATTATTTGTGAGTGTATAAGAGCTACACCGGTGTAAAATCAGCCTCTATGGTAACAGTGACGAAAGGCTTTTCCATGATCATGGAGATAATGTAACCTGTGACTTCTTAGGATCCAGCGTGAAAGTGGAGGTGGAGGACAGAGGATGAGAGGGACTGTCCAGGGATGATGGAGGCAAGGATTTTTATAAATATTCTTCGTTTTTCTGTGTTTCTATTCTGCAGAATCAAGAGGAAGGAGGAAGGAGAGTGTAGGTAGCCTGGGAAGAATAAGGACTGACTTAAGGATTTAGCATAAGGACTCCCTAGCCTCATCAACACCACTGATTGAGGCTTGCTGGTTTTAGTTGATCTGCAATACCTTCAACAAAGGTTTCTCAACTATTTGTTACAATTACTCTATTAACTTAAAAGATCAACAAGAGTACCCCTATGTAGATGTTTCAAAACACCACCTTCAAGCACTGCCCAAAATGGCAGAGGGGTGTTGAGTCTTGAAAATTCGTGTCTGGAGCCCTCCCTCGAAGAACCTCCCATTGCTGGGCATGGTGGTGCACGCTGGTAATCTCAGCACTTGGGAGACTAAGGCAGGAGGATCACCATGAGTTCAAGGCCAGCCTGGGCTAAAAAGCAAGACCCTGTCTCAAAACACCAAAATCAAAGAGATTGAAACATTGCCACTCATATGCATAATCAGTTCAAAATCATTTATACTCCCTATAGAGAGCAGTATTAGGTGCATAGAAGGACATAAAGTAAAATAGGGCCTTTGCTCTAAGAGATAAGCAGGTACTCAGATAAATGTACTATTAAAGATAAAGTGGTGAAATTGAAGGAATCCACACCCCCCAAAAAAAGCGTCTTTCCCATGCACACTCTCTAATTTGCATGTTATTTGTGTCCCCTCCAGAATCAATTTCTGTTAACAGTGCCTGTGTAATGTGGGAAATAAGCTGCCTAAAAACACATTGCAAACTAACAAGAGTCAGGACATAGCTTTCTGCTTAAGTCCAGGGTTTGTTTGTTTTTTTTGTTTTTTGTTTTGTTTTGGTTTTTTTTGTTTGTTTGCTTTTGGTACCAGGAATCGAACTCAGACCTTGCACTTGCCAGGCAGGCACTTGTGCCGCTGAGCTATATCCCCAACCCAGGGTTCTGTCTTTGAGACACTAGGAATGCCTCACTCGAGCATCGTGCTGTAATATTCCCTCTACACCCACTACATGGAGCCAGTGCCTTCAGGCCTGGTTCCTTGCTTGTCCTCTTGTCATGAAACCTTGCTATGACCCCCAGTCAGTCAATGGGAGTCCTCGAGATCTCTTCCCCACGCTCAGCCTGGCCTTTCTCCTACGACCAGCTCCTGCATCTAGCATCTGCTGTCCCAGCCTGGACGGTCCTCTCTGAACTACGTCTCTGAGCCAGATACTGCCATCTCTACTACTGAAAAGGAGTCCCCATCCTTCAGCAACAATAAAAAAGTATTGAACACTCCTACTTTCCAGTCACTAGAAAATTGTGATATTCATGCAAATAAAATTGAATATGCACAGTGAGAGACAGAAAGTAAATAAGTACACAAAGAAAGGAGGTCACTTTCAGCTAGTATTAAATGATCTCATTGTACTGACATCGGTTTGAATCGAACTTTGGCTAACTCTGCCTTTAGTACCTTACGTTTTCTGCTCACATTTCCTCCCCGAGAGCTAAGGGCCACTGCGTGTATCGCAGTCAGATTCCCACACTGTTTACTCAACCAATCTCCCTCACCTCTTTCTGCTAGGAGCTTCCCACAACCACAAACTTGAATTCAAACTTCTGAGATGATGAATTCCATGTGTCAACTTGGCTGGGCCATGTAATGCTAAGATATTTGGCCAGACATTATTCGGGGTATTTCTAGGAAGGTGTTTTTGGATATGATTTACATGTAAAAAGTAGATTTGAGTAAAGCAGATTACCTTCCACAGTGTGAGTAGGCCTGAAAATAACAACAAAACAAAACAACAGCCTTGTCCTTCAGCCCCTGTCTCAAGGAGAAGAGGGAAAAGAGAATACTCCTGCATTCCTGCACACTGCCTTCAATCGCCACCTATCATTTCAGCTCTTTGTGGCTCAAGAGTACGCAGCCTTTTGACTCCAACCGGAACATGGGCACTTCTGGGTCTTTGGACCCTACAAAGTTTGGAATCACTACACTCAAAAATTATGAGAGTCATTCTTTCTATTAAATCTTTCTCCTCTCTCTCTCTCTCTCTCTCTTTCTCCGCCCTCTGTCCATTCTCTCTCTTTCCTTTCTTCCCTCTATATGTATATATCTGTGTATAGATATATTTTTGTTTTTATATAAATATACATTCTATTGGTTTTGTTTCTCTGTCAAATCCTATTTAAACTCCTCCCTATGAACACTTAGAAATTAAAAATAACTTTTTCCATCAAACAACAAAGCAAAACAAAAACAAGACCTAGAGTATCCCCAACTGAGACCAGGCGCAAATGGTAATGCCACTCTAATAAATATTTGCTGATTGATTGAATAACTAACCAAAGCAAGCAGCAATGATACTAATTGCTATTCTCGGGAATATAAATGCAAACAAAGACAGAAGATCAAGACATTTCACAAACCACTTGAAACAAGAACTATTGACTAGAGAACCAACTGGAGAAACTGATCATATGTGCTATGTAATTATAAAGAGCAGAAGTGGAAGTAGGAGAAGGTAAGAAGATGCTTGTTTTGTTATCAAAATCAATGTGTCCAAAGTGGCAGAAGCAGAAAGAGTCTTGGATCCTTATTACTTGGATCAGTAATGTCAAGCATAAAATGAAGGCAATAATAGCACCTACTTCACAAGGTTGTCATAAGGATTAAATGAGAGGATGGAAGGAAAGCATTAGACGGTGTCTCACTATACATGCTAAGTGCTCAGTACAGTTGGCTGCACTCATTATTATCAGTCTGTCCTCTCCCTTGAAATGTAAAGCCAGGTAAGTGCAAAATGCAATGGAAACAGAACAGAGGTAAAACAGAAAAATACAATCCAGATGGTTCCTGACTTATGGTGGTTCTTGCAGTTTTCTGACTTTACTATGGTGCAAAAGCGATATGTAATCAATAGGAAGTACACTTGAAATTTTTAATTTTGATCCTTTCCCTGGCTAGCAATATGCTGTATTCTTGTGTAACACTGGGCAATGACAGCAAGTGACAGCTCCCAGTCAGCCATGCAAATATGAGAGTTGAGAAGCCACACTCTCCAATGTGCTGCGTTGCTAAGATCAACGTCCTATAGTTTAGGTGTATTCAATGCATTTTCAACTTTTGATATTTTCCACCTACTGATGGTTTTATTGGGATGTAACCCCACTGTAAGTTAATATCCTGAAGAATGTTAATTCATCAATATCTCTAAATCTCTGTGAAAGAAAGGTAGATAGGATCTGATTTTTCCCCTAAATCTGATTGTTTGGTAGATCCATTAATAGACATGCAATTCCAAATAGGAACACATTACATGGCTCCTATGTACATACAGGGCTTTCCTGCCCCTCCAGTGCCTATCAAATGGGCCATCACTCTTTCCCAGAATACTCATGCATTATTTTAGCAAAATTTATTCAGTCCCTTCTCTGTGCCAGGCACTGTGTTGGATGCCAGTAAGATTGCTAGCATCCCAAGTCTACAAGTAAACATAAATTTCAGAAAATTATGAATTGAGAAGCCTCAGTTGAAGGGGAAATCTGGTATGTTAATCCAGGGAGTTGAGCTTCTAAATTTGGATCTGTGTTTAAAAATCTGTCCTAGCCAGGCATGGTGGCACAGCCTATAATCCCAGCGCTTGGAAGGCCAAGGCAGGAGAATCGCTGCAAGTCCGAGGCCAGCCTGAGCTACATAGTGAGTTCAAGGACAACCTGGACTACATAGTGAGACCCAGTCTTAAAAAAAAAAAAAAAAAAAAAAAAAAAACTGTCCATATTTTTATTAAAAAAAAAAAAATTAGGGGTCAAGACTAAATGTGTTATATTCCTTCCAGATCTAAAATTCTATTCGAGATTCCCTGAAAATGTCCATGTTCCATCAACACAAAAGAAAAATCTTCCTTGTCATTTATATCATCTCAAATTTCTCAGTCTCTACTATCCACTATCAGTAGCCTCTGATGTAACCAATATAACCTAATGTTACCCTAATGTATCTTTTAATAAAATCTTCTACAGCTTGCCTCTTACACGCACCCTAGATTCCAGGCCACCGCGATACCTGCCCTTAAGTCAGCCCACACTCTCCCACTCAAATGCTTTTCTCTCAATGACCTGAAATCTTTTCCTACTAGCCTCTACCTAGCAAAAGATCATTCTTTTTTGTGAGGCTCAAGGAAAATGTTTCCTAATCCAGAAACCATGCCCCACTTGTATCAGTTAACCACAACTATTTTTAACATTAACATTTTACCTCTCTAATGAAACTTACCATGTGTTACTGACTATGGCCATGTGGTCATAACCGACATGCCAATACTCCTCACTTCCCCCCAAACTTTGCGCCTCTTGAAGTGTCTTTTTTAAGGAGTTTTAGCCTAAGAGCAGTGATGTGCTGGGAAAAGTCTAACAATTGGTAGTCTAGGGAAAGAAAATTAAATGTTAAGGAGTAAGATGAAAGTAACACTGGAGGAATGTTGGAACTTCACTCATTGGTTAAAGGCATGACAGACTTCTTTTCTCAGTCAGATCAGTGTTTAAATCCTACAAGAATGTTTCCCCAAATGTTGTATTCCCAGGGTCATGGCTACAGAGACGACACATTTTTAGGCTGGATCAGCGTAATTATTCTTTTCACCATCACTTTTGGAGTCTGGATGTTAATGCGGATGTGTCAATTTCACTGGATTAGAAAATGCCTAGGAAATTAGTAAAGCAGGTTCGGGGAGCATCTGGCTGAGTCCCGGAGGTGTGGTCTTGGGCACCAAACACAGTTCTTTGCCGTCCTTCCCTGGCACTCTTCCTCTCCTCTGCTCCCTGACGCACCCTTCCTCCATCACGTCTGTGCTTAGAGCCAGTCGCTCACAGACTGAAAATGTACACAAACTAAACCTTTTCTCCTTTAAATTGTGGGTGTCAGGCATTGCGTCTCAGTGATGGAAAAGCTGACTAATACACTAGACAAGAAGGAAAACAATAAATCAAACCCTGGTTTAAAGTGTTTGTGATTTCTATGGTGTACATACACCCCACATGGCGGGCTTTCATCCACCACTGTGATGTCACCACACCATGTGTTCAGCCTGCTGGAACTCAGCTCTGAGAAAGCTTTTCAGATCCCTGGTTCCCACCTCACCTTTTCCAAAGCACTTCCTCTGTGTTCCCATAGCACAGGATTTAGAGCATGTTCTGAATAAGGTTACTTAACTTTACAAAGGCTTGTTCTCCACCCCTCGAAAAAAGAAGTTAAATATTGAAAAGGAAAGCAGAAAGGAAGAATTCAAGGGGCAGAGGTGCGGTGTGTGGTGCAAAGCCTTTCCATCAGCTCTTTCCTGTTGATGACTGACAGAAAGGTACGCCCTCCTGCTCTGGGTCACAGGAAAGGCCAGGTCTGTCAGGCAGCTGAGCAGGGGGCTCCCTCTCAAATTTCAAGGTGGAAGCTGCTCCATCTTCAGGAGGTTTGTTTTATATCCCTGTCTTTTTAAATTAATGTACTACAAAAAGTTATACCAGAAAAATGGAGAATGGGGTCAAGCTATATCCTCCATCTGAAAGTGGCAGAATGTGAGGGCTGTAATCCTCTATCAGTGTGTGTACTTTTCCACTCGTATTCACAAGGTGGCCCCCTCCCTTGATAGATGATTCTTAAATTGAATTACTCACGAATTTTCTCTGGACACTACATCAGGTCCCAACTGACTCAACATTTTTGCTAATGTTCTCCTCTGTCACAATCTTGAGCAGTTTACTGGGAAATTTATGCTTTATAATATAGAGATAATATACTTTGACTAATATAAATAACTTCCTACATTATAATTCTTACTCACAACAATTTATTCTCATAAACAATGTTGCTGATACACTCCCAAGATGATTCTGTGTAGGTAGTAAAAAGTATGAACACAGCTCTCAGGCTGCCTCAAGTAAGGACTAAAAGAACACTATTGTATACCATCATGCGATCTATAAAACAGAGAATTAAAGGATGCTAAGCTCAAGTTTCCCAAACTTCATAAGCCCAAGGGGAAATGCAATCATAAAATGTCAGATACAGAACCCTTGTGAACAAAAAGATTATAAAACCCCATCTACTTTTCTCACTCCCAAATCCTTCTCTCCACTGATTCTCTTGCGAGTTCTACTCACAGCTAGTAAGCAATACTGCAGAACCAAGATTCTGGAGAAGACAAATATATGCAAGTGTCGGATGGCACACTGGTAACAACCATCCTTGGGCACCAAGCTGAATCATCATTCTGACCCAGACGAAGTCAGTGAACCCCATAATCTCCCCTCACAGAAATCTTCCCTTTCAGAGTTTAAAAATAGCCATCTTGCATTGCTTGAGAATCCTAGGCATGGGACTATGATGTAAACCCACCACTTCTGAAGCTCCAGTCATGCTTCATACAAAACTATTCCTGAAATTCCTGGGAAGTGAAATTCCTGGGAAATGAGAAGTCCATATTATCCCACTAGAATACCCTTTGGAATTCTCCCTAGATTTGTACCCTCACCATTGCTTAGCACAATAAATTTCACATAGAAAGGGGAAATGGTTTGCTCACTGACCTGCACCTCTCAAGAGCCAATCGATTCTTGCTTCCAGTACTACTTTTGCAGCATGCAACCGCCATTTATAAGTTAACTTGAATGACCTCATTTTTCTCTGCTATGCAAATATGACCGTTCAGTGTCTTAGGCCTCATCCACCCCTCTCCAAGTCTTCTGGAGGAATTAAAAAAAGAGTGTTTTTAAAACAAAAAGTGAAAAGCTAACAGCATCTTTCCCTTAGCACATCTACTTCCAAAATTTTTCATGGTGTACTAATTTAGAAAAAAAATCTAAGATTTTTAAAAAAGGGAAAGTTCCTTAGTCTCAAACTGCAAAGATCCAGAAAAAATGCAAAGACTGACATGATATGGTTAAAATCAATTATGTTTTTAATTGTATTAATTTTACTCACCAAATTTATCATACAGTTTTGTGTGTAAGTTCCTGCCTTCCACGACTCCACACAGGGGACATTATTTCTCTCTAGTTTTCAGACACAGAAAGAGAGAGAATCAGAGAAATTATGTGAGATTCTCACATTTATCCAGACAAATGTTGGTGGAGCCAAAATTAAGGTCCCCCCAAGTCATAAGTCGGTGTTTCCGTTTCACTACAAATTACTTTTCACAAAAGTTTGCAGTGGTGGGTGTTATGGTTTATATCCAGATGACCCCTCAAAGCCTCCTGTGCTCATAGGTGGGGCTTTGGGGAGGTGATTGGACCATGGGGGCACAGTAATCATCAAGGGTTACCCCACTGATGAGGCTACAGCTGACTGCATTGTTGGCAGGTAGCGCCCGGTCCCAGGGGGGTCATGGACAGTGTGGCCTGGGCGGGTTTATCTCCATCCTTTGGTCTGGTCTCTTCTCTCTCTCTCTGCTTTTCCACCACACCACCCTGCCTTGGAGCAGCCACCTGTGGATGGAAATGTGAGCCAAAGTGAAACTTTCCTTGTTTAAATTGTAGACGTCAGGTACTGGGCCTCGTCAATGAGAAAGTAACTAAAAAAGTAGGGAACAGAACTGAAAAAGGTCAGCTGGGCATGGTGGCACACACCCATAATCCCAGCACTGAGGAAGCTGAGGCAGGAGGATCCCTGGCAGTTCAAGGCCTGTCTGGGCTACATAGTGAGTTCAAGGCCAGCCTGAACTACATAAAAAGACCCTGTGTCAAAAATAAAAATATAGGGCCGGTGAGGTGGCTCAGCGGCTTAAGCGCCTGCCCGGCAAGCGCGAGGGCCCGAGTTCGACTCCCGGAACCCACATACGAAAAAGGGGCCGGTGATATCGCTCAGCGGCACGGGCGCCTGCTGGCGCGCGAGGTCCTGAGGTCGACCCCCCGGTACCCACACAAAAATAAATAAATAAAAATAAAAATATAAATATAAATAAAGAATTGAAGAATGTCTGAATTGGAAAAGGAATTGGAAGACTTTTTAAAATTGAAAGAAGTAAATTTAAAATAAATGAAGCTATTATAAAGCCAGTTTATCATACATGTCATGCAGATAAATCATGCAACCAGAATACCTGAATTAGAATTCTAGCATTTTCGCTTACTCTAAGAGAACTCTAAGGGAAAAAAATGCGTTGGAAAAGCCTCAACACGATCATCTGAAAAATGGGAGTTATCAGACAGCCTCATCCCTGGCAAGGTTGTTACGAGGACAGTGAGGCAATGCCTGTGAAACACACAGTACAGTAAAATATAATAAATACTTAAGCTTTGTGGGTTATAATACCAGCCAGGAATTTTTAAATACTTCAAAGTTCTTTACATGAATTAATAGCTAGCAGACCTACAGCTGTTCTAAGAAAGGTATTCGGGGAATGTTCCTAATTCTTTGACTCCAAGAAAGGCCAGCGGCTCCCACAATGTATTCTTTTGTGACTTGCTAGAATAAATTCTAGGTGGACAGAACACATACGTATTTATAGAAAATCTGTGTCTTGGTTAATACATCCATAAGACTATTGATTGTGGAGGGCAAGGACCTTGTCTTCTTGAGATCATCTAAAAGCCACCCAAAGACCAATACACAGCTCTGCACTCAATAAAATAATTTTAATCCCTTATTTATTGATGGAAAAAAGATGAGGTATTTGAAGAGATTTGCCGACAGCAATTGATCTTGGGAAATGGCAATTAAACTTCATCAGGCAAAGTCAATGGCAGGCAGAAAGCAAGAAAATGAGGACAGAGAAATGGGGAACTGAGGCAGATATTGCCTGGTAAAGAAAATACATATAGAATCACATATATCCTGTACTTTTACATTAAGCATTGATTTTATATTAAATATTGAATTTGCCCCAATACTGTTGAAAATTAGGGAGATACTTTTTATATATGATAACGCTGAGACTCAGTAAGATAAAATGGCTGGCTTAGAGGCACATAGTCAATAAATTAATATAAAAAAGTAAAACCAAAGCCTTGAATTTTAAAAAAGGCTAACAACATTTGGGGAAATTAACCTGTTTCTAATTTCTGTGTTTAAAATCAGTCATGTTAACAATGATTTCTGACAATTTTCTCTACCAAGATAACAATATTGTTGGGTGTAGTGGTGCACTCCTGTAATCCCAGCCCTCAGGAAGCTGAGGCAGAAAGAGCGCCATGAGTTTAAGGCTGGCCCAGGCTACATAGTATGTTCAGGCCAGCCTGAACTACATAGCAAGATCCTGGCAAATAAATAAATAAATAAATAAATAAATAAATAAATAAAATATATACTTTTAGACTGTTGGTGAGTTTTGTTTCTTAATGAAGCTGAATTTGCTAAGATAAGAAGAGATAAAGGTACAGAGCTCTTGCAAATGCAAAGGGATGCAGGAGACCAAGGGGAAGGGAAGAGGAAAGAGAGGAAGAGGAAGGGAAAATAAGTAGAGTAAAAATATGCCATGTACAGGAACTAATAACAGCAATGAATATAAACATTATATGTCATAAACATGAGCTAAGATGAATAGTACCAACAAGAATGAAAATGGGGAAGGGGATTTAAGGAAGAAGGAATGAGGTAGGCAGGAAGGGAAAGGGGATTAAAAAAAGAAACAAGCTGTATTATGTACATGTACCCACACCCCAAGGTGATTGTAAACTGTACAGTAAATGCGTATTAATAAAAAAATCTGGCAGTGAAAAATAAATACAGTTGTTCATATGTAATATTTGAATATTGGAAGATCTCATGGGATAAGCCCAGAAAACCTGAGAGCCCATAGCAGAAATGTTTGTGTATGCATCCAGGTAGGTATGTTTGTTTTACATAATACCTCATCTAACAGCAGTTCAGCCTACTATTAACCTGGGGAAATTAGGTCACATGAACAAGCCATGCTGTGAAGAATCCAGGAGTCCCCCAGCATTGTACTCTGAGCAGTGGTGCAACCTGGCTTTCCTGCGAGTTTTCCCTTTCCTTCAGTCCCGTGAGCCTCTCCCACCTCTGGGAAATGCCCCTCTCAGTGCTGCACTGGTTAGCACCCCACATAATCCCACACAACAGCATTTTCTGAGGGCCCATGTTGGTCTGTTTTATCTGCCCAAATTGTCCTGAAAGTCCCTCAATATCAGGATCAATTACTTCTCCTTGTGCAAGAGCAGGTGCTCCACAAATATTTACTAATGAATGTATTTGGGTTGGGGAATTGTAGTGTAATTTAATAACTGAGGATAAATATGAAAAAATCCATAGACATACAGAGAAAGAAAAATTACATCTGACTGTGGAAGTCAGACTAAACATTACAGCATAACATTTGAAGTGGGCCATGAGGGATGAGCGGATCGCTGCACAATTTGGATAGATATAGTTAGGTAAGCATAGAAGTGGATGGAAGTTTAGTAGTAATGTAGTCTGGCAACCCTTTTGGTACAGAAAAATCCCTTCATAATTTGAAAGGTGGCTTCAATTTTTTCAATGAGACCCATTATTGTATAAGTAATGGAAAAATAAGTTTAGCATTGGGTGGTATAATCTGGATCTATCCAGATACGGGTTGTGATTTCATGCCACGTTATGGTGGTTATCTACTCCAGACTAATACTGATGGAGACTATTTGGGGCTTTGGGACTGGCTGGGACTTCTAAAATTTCCAGGGATCATTTAACTAGATGACACAATTTCCAAAGACTTAGTTAAGAAATATCAAGTCAGAAAATTCTGGCCTGCTTCCCTACATGAGGTTGTCTGCTATTTGCCTAGTGACCTCACTGCCTGTTGATAGCCTAGTGAGCACCTCCACCACCCTCCACCCTAAGAAGAAAAATTTATTCAGCTTCTTTCAAAAAAGAAAATGACAGAGAAGCCAATTGTCAGGTATAGTATATGAGAATCCCCATGGGGCTCATTATCACAGGATTTTGCTATATTAGGCTCCCTCCTATGGCCCATAAGAGATCAATCAACTTATACTTGTGCACTCCAGTTACATAGTAACCATTCCATCCTTGGATACTTTTAATCAGTGTTAAGTTATGACGCTACTCTATGTTAACATACATACCTTAATGGGGGCTCTGTAAGCCTCTGAAGAAAGGCTAGCCTTCAAATATTGGAAAATGGAAAGCGCAGGCTCACTAAATTTATAAAATTTCCTGAGCCGCTTCTGATATTGTCTTCCTTGTTCACTAATTGTTATCTCTAGTGCCAAAGGAGGTGATGGGAGCATGATGGGCACTCAAAAAAGATGTACTGAATGAGAAAGCAAATGAATGAAAGGTTTCAAGTGCTTCTGTCCTATAATGACCTTGCGTTCATATATCTCTGTCCCTCTTAAAGTAAAGCACACAAAATAGAACATAAAACTCTAAGTACTGTCCAATAAGCACAAAAAAGAAAGAAAGAAAGAAAAAGAAACCAGATTGATCACTATTCTCATCCCGGATGCTAAACACCATGGATGCAACACAAGACTGACTTCTCCTTTGACGCAATCCTGTTACTATGGATTCATATCAAGTTTATAGTCAGCTGAGACCCCCCTGAGATTTTTTCACAGATCTACCGTTAAGCTACATCTTCCCCGATTGAGTTTTCTGACTGAAGTGCAAGACCTCACATTATTCCCTGTAAGTTTTGTCTTATTGGATTTAGGCCATTACTCCAGCAAATAACGACCTCTTTGAGCCTTGATTCTGACCCCTCACATATTAGATATTCAGTCTAGTTTTGTGCCGCTTACAAATTTGATCAGCATTCTCTCACTGTTCTCACACGGGTATCAATAAGAAGCTGGACAAGGCCCTGCACAGAGCTCTGAGACCGGCTTCAAGAGACAGCCCTCCAGACTAATGGTCATTATCTTGTGGTTGCATTATTGCCTAAAGCCACACGGGAAGGCACAAGAAAGACAAATAATATATCATCAGAGGCTACACAGACCTACTTTGTAACTCCAGCTTATCATTTACTAATTGTGTTCATTCAGGCAAGAAATGTGTGCTGAACCAGACTGAGGTGTAGAAAGGCTCTTGTAACAGATATATACGATATAGAGGATGGATAGATAGATAGATAGATAGATAGATAGATAGATAGATAGATATAGATAGATAGATAGATAGATAGATAGATAGATAGATAGATAGATAGATGATAGATAAGAAACTAAGGCCCACCCAGGGTACAGGAAAAAAAAAAGTTGTGATGCTTTGAAAAAAAAAAAGATAAATTAAAAATACATTTTTTTTTCATATTGGTATAGAGGCTGCCTAACCCCTTTTTCCTCTACTAACTGAGGCTCATTAATTGAAGAAAATAACTTTTTAAATAACACAAAATGGCCTGGCAAGCATGAGGTTGTGAGTTCGATCCCCGGTACAAAAATAAATAAATAAATAAATAACATGAAATAATCTCTCTTGTAACAAGTATTTACATGTAACAGGGTATCAAAAGAAGACTGGGGATCCTGCCTTTTCACGAACTTGCTTTGTGACATTGGCTAGGTCATTTAATTTGCCTCTTGGATCTTCTCTTTTACAAATAGAGGACTTGGACTAGGATTCCCGCCATTGCTACTGTGGTGGCGGGAGGGATGTGGTGGGGAATTGTCTATGGAACCTAAAAGCAAAAAGGTACATCCAAGTTCATGCTGATGCCTGCTTTCCTTCTTTTAATCTCACTGTTATGAGGGTTAAACTTCAAGAAATTTGTCCTCCATTCTACTTCTATCCTTGTTGGAGAAAACAGGAAAGAATGTGGGCGGGACCAGGACCCCACCGTTGTCACAGCATTTAAGAGAAGGCCCAAAGACAAGTGAAGAGCAACTCACTGTGAGCTCGCTTGCAAAAACATGGCAGACTGCTACAAAACCCGCTTGATTTTGTCCTAAATAGTACCTCTGGCAAAGAAACCTAGTACTTGTGCTAATGAGTCAAAATGTTCAAAATTTGAATTACAGTTGTATTTTCCTGCAAAGGCACTAGTATTTCTATTAGAATCAGAAGACAAGCTACAGTAAAGATGAAATTCATCAGCAAATCACACTGTCAGATTAGAGACTCAGTTGGATGTGTTGGGAAACAGCCCAGTCAAGATCCTCAGAGTTGCTAGTGACTAAAGCCCCACTCAAAATGGTTTGAGCAAAAAAGAAATGTTTTGGGTCATTTAAATGGGATAGTCAGAGATGGAGTTATTTTAGCATTACTCCCTCTGCTCATCTCGTATCTCTGCTGCTCTCCACATGTTGGCTTTAATCTCTAAAAATTCATGGTCTTTCTTTATGAGGTAAGGAGAGGAGGGACTAACAGATGTCCCAGGTTCCACCTTCCAAGTTTTGCTATTCCAAAGGAAATGATAGCAATTTTACATATGTGAAATCCCAGGAAGATCTCTGGCTGGTTTGGGATCGTAAACCATTAAGGACCTAACACTATGATGGATAATGTCTGATGCCATGCTGAACTTGTAGCTAAACATAGAGATCCAAGAGCTGGAGAGAAGGAGAAACGAGTAGAGAGAAAGGGGAAAAATAATTAAGATGTATTATATACATGTACCAACTCCCAGTGATGAATGTAATCATTATGTCCTACAAACATCTACTGATAAAAATAAATTTTTAAAAACTTAGTGTTAAAGATTGAGATACTACTTTTGGCAGGCACTAAAGAACCATGTGTGGTAGAATAAGATTAATACCTCAAAAGAAGGAATGTATTCATAGGGGAAGAAAGAGGAAAGAAAACTGAGCAGAAAAGGAATAAAAGTTTAATACATGAACTCATCGATACTGCAGTGACTAATTCTCATAGACGACCAAAATCCGTTTCACTCTACTTAAGAATCTTCTGGCCATCCCTTTGGTTTTTTTCCCTGAAAGTAATAATAAGGATTGCCCAATGCTATGATCTAATGTTGAAACTTCATATATTGAAACTTAATCCTCAGTGTGAGGATATTCACAGGCAGAGATTTTGGGACATGATTGAATCATGAAAGCTGAGCTCTCATGAATGGAATTGGTGCCTTTGTCAAAGGGACCCAAGAGAGGTCCCTCTCCCCTTCTTCCCTGAGACCACAACAAGATGCTACGAACCACGAGCTAGGCTACTGCCGAACACCAAATCTGCCAGTACTGTTCTGATGAATAATTCCGTGTCTAAATCATTGACCTTGGAGTTCCTAGCCCCCATCCAAGCCAAATAATAAATTTCTTTTCTTTATAAGCAACCCATTCTACAGTATTGTGTTGTAGCAGCCCAAACAAACTAAGACATCTTCTTGTTGCCCAGATTTTTTTCTAGCAATGATTAATGTCTTACAAGTTCACAACCACATGCCAGAGAGGAAGATTAACGGCAAGGAGCCACGGTCCCCCACTCTGCAGCCAGTTCCCTGTGTCTGACAGAGCCTTCAGTCAGTGGGGCTCTGTCTTACTCTGACTTTGCCAGCCCTGAAACCTAACTGCCTGTCGGACCCGTGGCTTCCTGCCTTAACCCTCCACAAAGCCGACTTCTCTATGGTGTTTAGGTATCTTCCATTTTCTCTCAACTCTACTGGACTCCAAGCCCTGTGAGTCTCTAGCTTCTCATGCATAATTACCAGTGTCTACTCTTGTTTTTTCACATTCTTGTGTGGCACTCCCTAAGTTTCAATCCCAGTGCTTTATCAATAATCCAGCCCCTGTGGACCACGGGCTCAGTGGAGGATACAAAGGCCTGTTTATCATCCAGCAGAGTGTCAAGTTGTGGGGCTACTGGCCGAGTCTGAGAAGGGAGATGGGGCATCCCCAAACCTAGCTGCAAAAATGGAAAGCTTTGTAAAACTCTCTGGGATTCAACCTTTCCTATAGAGAGAACTCCTCTCATGCCCCAACTCTAGTACGTAGAAGTATAAGACGAGGATACCCCCCAGGAAGAGATGGCTAAAGCCCCTAGTCCCAGAGAGTGAGACCTTCCCTACAAAGGGAAAACAGGGCAACTCCCTTCTCCCAAAACAGGGAAACTATTCCAATCCCCTGGCCAGGGAGACAGGGTAGGACCCCTGACTCAGTCTCAAAGAAAATCTTCCCCCGAAAATGTGATATTTATATATGTCTGAGTTACTTTCTTGTTGCTGAGACACAATACTGGACACCCACAACTCTAAGGAGAAAAGGTTTCTTCTGGCTCACAGTTTGCAGAGATTTCAGTCCATAGTCTCAGCTGGCTTCAAGACAGAGCAGTGTGGCAGAGGGGTATGTTGGTGCAGACAGAGCTCATGGCAAGGCACCAGGAAGCAGAGAGAGACTGAGGGAGCTGGGAGGGAGATAGACCAGCCAGGTCATGACCCCAGTGACCCACCTCTTCCAACCCAGCCTTACCCCTCAACATCACATTTTGCTATAAACTCATTAGATACTAATGAGCATCTTGCCCCACCATGATCAAATCACCTCTCCACAGCCCCTCCTGTGAGCACAGGAGGCCTTGAGGGGACATCTAGACATAAACCATAACAATGCACAATGGAGTACTACTCTGCCATAATGAAGGATAAATTTGACTCATTTGTAGGAAAACCGATGCACCTTGAGATAATAAATCAGACACACAAGGTTAAATATCACATGTTTCACTTATACGAGAAACCTATGATATAAATAATTCAAAGAGCAAAATAAAAGACAGGTAACAGGAAACAGGGAAATAGATCTTTTGCAAGTAGGAAGGGCACCAAGAATGGGGGGGCGCAAAAAGAATTACGATGTGTTAGGTACATGGACCAACTTGCCGTGATGAATGCAATCATTATGTACTGCAAACATGCGCTTGTAAAAGTTTAAAATTAAAAGAAAAAATCCAGCCCCTGTTTCTTTCCTCTACGCATTAAACACATTTGGTTCTGTTGAAACCTGAAGGTGGCTGCTGGTCATACATTAATTTACGTGGTTAGTACTAATTTTTAACAAAATGAAAAGAGCAGACAGGCTAAACGGTGGCTTCACAAATGAGAAAGAGTTGTCTTTGAGGCTGTTTGCCAATAACAAGCACTCCCACCGTTCAAACGTGATTGTATTGCTTTCTCAAAAGCATGCCTCATCTTCTGCTAAGATGGCAATCTTCAGTTGGAATTATTTCCGCAAACCTCTTCCTGAGGAAGGATTTCATAAAGCTATTTGGAAAAGAGCAGGTAAGCTCCAAGTAACCAAGAAGAAGACCAGAGATGCCACCTTGGAGGTCAAAAGCCTGGGACCAGAGGCATCAAAGATGCCTCCTAGGTCTGCTCTTGCCTTTCCCCCATATGTACATTTCTGTTTCTGATTTCCTTTACCCTTACAATGTAATCTGCTCTTTTCTTCTTGCCCTTTTTGGATTACCCTAATCTTTCGGACACATGTCCCTTTCATATCAGATCTGGTGATGCTTCAGAACATGCGCTTGTAGCAGCTTAGGCTAAGCGGGAGAAAGCTGAAGCTACCGAAAGGCCAGATCAAACAAGCCTCAGCATCCGCTCACTGGTGATGAGCTAACGGGGCTGGCAAAGCTGTGACGGGCAGATTGCCAGCCTCTCGCCTCCTAGGAAAGGAGTTTGGGTTTCCTGGGTAGTTCTAAACTTTGATAATGGCTCCAGGGCCAGAGAAATGAGGGGCACAGGTTAGGCAAAATGCCTGTAATTCTGGACATTCGCTGGAACGTCTTAAGTCAGAGGGGGTTTTGCTTGCTTACTTGCCTACTTCACTGCTGTTCTTTTTTGCGGGGAGCAGGGGGATTCATTTCAGTCCTACAGCTGTGGATGTTGTTCACAGTCGCTATCACTGTTTGCATCCCCAGAAAATGTCCAGATGAGTAGAAAGCAGCAGTGAACAACTGGGCAGCCAACTCTCATAAAGATGAATCCGACTGGAGTGATCCGATGAGAAGACCTGTGAGATCCTTTTTTTTTTTTCATCCTAACGGGTAAGAGTTATTACATCTTCCGAAATCGTCAGTGTGATGAAGTAACCAATTGGAAGACACACTATTCATGTTTCACCCAAATGCACTAACTGGGTAAACAGAGAACCATGGCTCATACCAGCAACAATAAATTTAAAGTTAGTATTTCAGGTCTATATCTAAAGAATGACAGTACATCATCTCTCCTCATTCATCCAGCAAGAAGGCATCATCCTTTTTCTCCGGATCTAATCAGCAACACTTCTGCCATGTTCATTTTTCTTTATAAGTGAAAAGGCACAGAAAAGATTTAAGCTTTCTCTCCCACACCCTTTTTTGACTCAGGATGGGAGAGGAAGTAGGCTGTATAAAAGCGAAACCTCAAATTCTACTCACCCCAAGTACCCTTGTTTTAGCCAGAATCAATTTCAAACGCTGTACACAAGTGCCATCTAGTGGTCGTCGATAAATTAGCATGCCTCCTTGAGAAAACAGGAAGATTTGAAAGCTTTTCACGAAGAGCCAAAAGTGTTTTTCTTTCTTTTATTTAAACAGAACGATTTTTCCATATTTGCATTCTTTTTTAGAGGAAATTATTTCTTCCATCTGTTTCTTTTTGGTTGCAATTGAAGTATCTCGACTCATTTTCTGTCAAAGTAGGATTCCAACCATAAAAATGTAAGCTGGGGTTTTTATTCACAAGGAAACATGATGAGACTGTTTCCTTTATTGCCAATTACTTTTTGAAATCAAATTGAGCAAACACACTCCTTTAGCAAACCCTACAGGATTCAGTGGTGGCTGAAATGAAAGGAAAATGTGAGAACTGAGGATAGAACTAACCAGTATTTACCTTTTGTGGTAAGATCCCCATTACATATAGAAAAACGGAAGGTCTCATCCCAAAATCAAAGTCTCTTCCATCAGACTCAAACTCACTTTTCTAGCCTGTTTCTCCTTTTTTATTCTGCTATAAATTTTATCTCCATATTAGTCTATCCATTTACTCCTGAACAAGTATATATTTTGGCCTCTCTTTGCTTCTTACCATTGCTGCAGTTCTCCAATCTGGTAACTCTTCCCATCCCTTTCCTGCTTACTCAGCCCCACTGCTCCTTCAAGTTGTACATTATTCTATCAAGGTGTCAAAATGGAACTATGTTAGTCTTGGTTTTCACTGAGAACTGTATCAGTTAGTTAATGCTGCATAACAAATTCCCCCAAAACTTAGTGGCTTTAAACTATCAGCTTTTATTATAATTCACAGATCTGTGGAGAAGGAGGGTAGCTCCAGTCTCAGTTAGGTTATACATACATCTGTGCTCACCTGTGAACCAGGCAGGCAGCGCTGCTGTTCTTGGCCCAGTTTTCTCTCATGTTCATTGGGAAATGAGCTGTAGTCTGATAGCCACAGTTGGCACAACTGGACCTTTTCCTTTTGGTATTTTATCCTGCAGCAGACTAGTCTAGATTTGTTCACATGGTCATACAAGGTACCTGACAGAGCCAAATCATTCCAAAATACTTGAGGTCTAGGTTTGGAACTGTTGCTTTGTCAATATCTTATGCAGAGGCCAAAGAAAATCACAACATCAGTTCAGAATGTTAAAAATAGACTTCACTTTCTGATGTGATTTAGTATGAATTTACACTGCATGGTGTTTGGGTAAGTGAAGACAAATGGCCATTTAGGCAATCAATCTGCTTCAAAGACAATAAGTGCTTTGTTTCACAGTGAGGTGGAACTTTACTGGGGTATCTGCAACTGAGTTTGTAGTTATTAACTTATCATGCTCATCAGAAGTTGGCAATTAGTGTAGATGCTGTGCTCCGAATATAACTCACCTTGCCCACAACACAAACACCAAGATTAAGGGTAAAGAGTACCTTCCCTGAAACTGAAGACTAGAAGGAGATAATGTGGTAAGGCATCTTAAAGTCCTCGGTATATATATCAAAATCCTGCGGATGTTCTAAACAGTTGCCTGACTCATCCTGATAAATGTAAATAAAGGTCATCTGGAAAAATGGTGGGTCACAAACGCAAGGCTTCCTATGAAATAGGTGTGAACCAAAAGTCATAGAGAGATGGCGTGAATTTGTCTTGGATCCTCAACAAAAGGCCAATGAAAATGTGAGCAGTGAGAAGGACTGAAGCAAAAAGAAACAAAATGTGTACCATAAGATGCCTAAAATTCAAGTGACCAGTTGGAAAAAGAAAAACAATTCCCCGTTTTGAAGGATCTGTTGTTCAGACGAGATCGCATGTATCCAGGGTTGTATGGCCATAGAGGGATCTGATGTTCAGATGTTCTTAGGTGGCAGCGTGTTGGGGGGAGGATAGGCAGGGTTCTAAAGAACCAGGAGAGAAGGTAGCACCCTTTGTTACAGCAATCTCAGACTGCGGTGAATACCACAGTCAACCAACTTGCTTGCAGCCCCTGACTCTCTGTCATTAACCTTTCCAACTCCTGGCCCCGCCATTACAATTCAGGTTCCGGCCGGTGACTGAAGAGCAGTGCAGTAGGTCTCGGTAAAAGATCCACAGCCTCTCTACCACCTGCACAGCTTCCTTCTGGAGTAGTGCGATGGGAAGTCGAATTTCAAGGCAAGTTTATCTTTTCTACGCTTTCATCAGACTTAGTAATAACTGAGCTGGAACCACTTTTCTAGCTACAGATTTACCAAGAGTTACGGACCATGAATTGCTTCACTCAAAGGTAAAAGCAAGTATTAGTCCTGCAGCACAAATTTGAAGGGGTAGTGGAAAAATAAATCACACTGTTTTCTAATTATGCCTTGGGAGTGTTGCACAATGTCCTTCAGTTTCCTCTTAGTGTAGCTGCACTGTCCCAAGTACCTCTCCAGCCACTGTCCTCTCTTCCTTCTCTTGGTTGATTTGGGCTTTGTTTATCAGAAAGCACAGAGTCTAAAAAAATATTTAGTTGGAGTTATAATTTTGCAGTTCATTGTATGACCTCAAGCATGTCCTATAACCTCTCTGATTCTCTATTTTCTTCCCTTTATAAAAGGTAAAATGATAATAATATCTATACCCATGTATTGAAAGCATTAAATGAGATAATGCAAACCAAGGGGATATTTAAAAATGCATATTGTATTAGCAATTAAAATAATGTCTTAAATGTTTGTTAACTCATTTGCAATAGCAATAATAAATCCATTGTGCATTTATATCAAAAATATATTTGTGTGAAAAGTATTATATTTTCCAGAAAAAAAGCATTGGAGGAGACAGTTGTCATTATTTTGTTTTGTTTTTCACGTCTGCAATGTCTTTTTTTGTGTGTGTGGGTACCGGGGGTCAACCTCAGGACCTCGCACACCAGCAGGCGCCCGTGCCGCTGAGCGATATCACCGGCCCTTTTATCGTATGTGGGTTCCGGGAGTCGAACTCAGGCCCTCGCGCTTGCCAGGCAGGAGCGTACACCTCTGAGCCATCTCACCGGCCCTGCAATGTCTTTTGCTTTCTTGCTTTTTAAAGTCTGACTTAATAGAAATAAAATTAGATTCTTATATTTGCTTCTGCATTTAATCTGTTGCAATGTATGGTTTTAATTACAAAAATTTGGCTTCAAATATGTAGTTGAAGGAGGGAGAAGTATTTTAGTAGCTATTTAATATAATTGTGGGTATTCATTTTTGCCACTACACCAAAACTCAACAGGGGGTCATTTCTTTTTGTTTGTTTTGTTTTTTTGTTTTTCTGAGGCAGGGTCTCACTATGTAGCCCAAGCTAGCCTCGAACTCACAGCAATCCTCCTGCCTCTGCCTATGTAGTACTGGGGCTGCAGGTGTCTGCCGCCATGCCCGACAGTCATTTCTTTAAAGTCAGTTACACCTTCAACAATTTTGTACGCTGCTACATAAAAAATCCACTGGTTTATTGTGCATTCAGAGTGAATTTTTTATCCATGCATGATTTTATAATATTATGTTTTGGTCATTTACAAAATATTGGCTCACTGAGTTATACAAATCATCCAAATGCTGACATATTTAGTTATATTCTACCAAAAAAATCACACTTTAATATCACCACTGACCTCATCAGAAAATTTTTTAAGTATTGGAAGCTGTCTTGAAATATATAAATGGTCCATACTGCTAATGCTTCCTTAAAACCTCAGATGTTGGCATTAGCCATCAGTACGTTCATTGTTTTCTTGAAGTGACTTACATTGTTCGTATCTCTTAAATTCTCAACTCTAAATAATCATAATTTGTCAGTGTTTGATTTCATACAAAATGGCTTCCCATTTTTAAAAGAAGCTGTGAGTTGAATAATTGTAAATGTCGTGAGTTTGATTCCCAGTACCAAAAATAAATAAATAAAGAAAAATAGCATAAGAGTTTCTATAAGATGCTTAGAATATCTGTAATAAGACAATTGGTGGTTGGGAATCTCTAGATAGCTTCAATCTGAGGGCTGTTTGCCAAAAAGACCAACATATGATGGTTTTTCAGCCTTCACTCTCCCAATGTTCATGGGTGTTAGCAGAAGTGGTCACTGATTTAATCAATGATGCCTATGCACTAGAACCTCCATTAAAAGTCCTGAGAAAAACCAAAGCAAGTTGGTAAGCACATTGAGATGCTAGGTGTACAACATGCCTTAAAAAGGAGTGGAAACTCCATGCTCCTGCCTACATACTTTAGTTCGTGCATTCTATTTGTCTCTTACTACATCATACCCTGTGTAATAAAGCAGCAGTAGTAAGTAAACTGTTTTCCTAAGTACTGTGAACCATTCTAGCAAATTCTCGAGTTCAAGGACAGGGTGACAGGAGCTCCTTGCTGTACAGCCAGTTGGTTAGAAGTACAGGAGGGACTGCTCTTGGCTTCCGAAGTGGGGTCAGACTCGAGACAGAGTTCTTAGCCTGAGGGGTCTGATGCTAATTCTGCAAATGTCATGATTGAATAATTATAATTATATATAATTAAAATAATTGTTGGACACCCACTTGGTGTCCAGAGAGTTGAAGAATTGATTATTGGTGTGGAAAAATCCCATATATTTTATAAGAAGGGTTGGGAGTGGAAGCAATTCACCTAGAATTAGAAAACATTTTAGGCACAATCTAGTCCACTCTAAGGAGAAAATCTCTACAACAGACTTGACCTGAGGTCATTCAGCTTCTGATCAAGCACCTCCAGTGATGTGAATCTCAATAATTTTCTAAGAGGCGCATTCTACCATTCTTGGATAGCTTCAATTATTATGCAGATCTTCATATCAAGCCAAAATGTTCCTTGGTTTCATGATGCAGAAGAGAATGAATCTACTCTCTCTTCCATATGGTTAACTTTCAAGTACTTTAATTTTCTTTGAATTTTAAAGACACTTTAATTCACATCCTTCCTCACTTCACACACACACACACGCACGTGCACACACACACACACGTACACACATGCACACACACATCATGACATATCTTCCCTAGGACAGAACCTTGTTTTTTCACTTCTCCCCCTCACATAACATGGTTTCTAGATCCCTGTCACCTTTTATCCTAGACCTTTTCTCCTCACTTCTCTGCCTGTGAAAATAGACACCAGAATGCTATTTAAAAAGATGTTGAGGGGCCGGTGAGATGGCTCAGCGGCATAAGCGCCTGCCTGGCAAGCACGAGGTCCTGAGTTCAACTCCCGGTACCCGCATATTAAAAAAAATAAAAATAAAATAAATAAAAGATGTTGAGTTAAGTATTTCTGGAGCAGAACTCATTTCCTCCCTATACACTGGTATTGATGTGGCCTGGAATTATATTCGTTTTTTGTTTTGTTTCTGTGTTTGTTTTTCAGGAACCACATCAGACTGTGAGTGTATGTTGAATTAGTCTCCAAGCAAAATCTCTACATCATTTTCCATTTGACCATTAATTTGGCTTTACTATTTGGTATACGTTGAATTAATTCTTTTAGCCCATATGAAAGAATTTCGATACCATACCTATAAATCTTGCAAGTTTAGACCCACTCAGAGGGATCTAGAGTGCATAAATTTTTACCAATTTTAATTATACATCTGTAGCAGCCAATGCTTGCTGGGAACCAAAAACTACTTTTCCCTCCCTGGCCATATGATCAGATTATCTTTCCCAGCCTCTGTTGTCCTTAAATACAGCTATAAAAATTATTTCTAGCCAATTGAATATGAATAAAAAGGGTGTATATTTTAGAGAGGATATTAGTCCATTTATGCCACAATAGCAAAATACTGAAGACTAAGTATTTTATAAACAACAGAAAGTTATTTCTCACAACTGTAGAGGTGGGAGTCCAAGCTAACGGTACTGGTAGGGTCAGTGTCCGGTGAGGGTTGGTCTCTGCTTCTAAGATGGTGCCTTTTGCTGCATCCTCTAGAGGGCAGGAATGCTGTTTCCTCACATGTCAGAAGACAGGAGGTGAAAAGGGACAAATTCTGTGTCCTCACGTGGTAAAAGGTAGAAGGGCAAAAAGGAAATGCTATGTATGCCCTCACATGGCAAAAAAAGACAGAAAGGAACAAATCAACTGCATCAAGACCTTTTATAAAGGCCTTAATCCCATCCATAGGGACTCCACCCCCCTGACAATCCCTTCCTGAAGACCCCAACTCTTCTTAGGACTATCATATCGATGACTAAGTTTCAACATATTAATTTTGAGGGACACATTCAGAACATAGCAAGGAACTTTAGGGAAGCATTGTACCTACTTCACACTCTTTCCAATTCTAATTTTGAATTTGGCCATGCTGACAGACATCACCATACTGTTAACAAGAAGTTCTTGGACAGGACAAAGCCGTAGACCAAGGGAGCTGGTTCCCTGAATCTCTGCGCAGAGAGGAGCTGCCTTCTTCCCTGGAATACTCACCCTGGAATTGCATGAGCAAGAAACAAACTGAATCGGGGGCCTATTTATTTCAACAGCATAGCTTATGTTAACAAATACAGTAGTCAACAAATTCATAGCAGATATGAATTAAGCTATGTCTTTAGCCATATGTGGACACCTCTTCATCCTCACTGATTATTTTTTTTTCTACGCTTAGAACAATGGTGAGAAATATAATATCCACTAATAAAATTAGGCCTTCCATATGTCTAGGCTTCATTTCAGGTTAAGATGCTTATTTTATTTCCTGGAAGGTAACCTAAGTCCCTGATTCTGGCCATATTGTGCTTTTATCACAAGTAGCCCCTCTTAAATATCCTCTCCCTCTTCTGTAGGCAGAGTTGGCACTCTTCTTTACCACGCTCACACTAAAACATTGCCCAAGACTCGTCATTCCATTAACCTTGTTTGCCTATTATCTTTCATTACAGTATGTGTTCCCAAGGAGTGGAATCAGCTCTTACTTATCTGTGTGTGCTCAGTGCTGGGTCACAGTGACTGACACATGGTACATATTCAATAAATGTTTGAGAATGAATGAACAAATAAACACATAGGAACTTTTAAGTTGGACTTGTAAGAAACTATCATCAAGAAATAATGGTTTTAACAACACTAAGTTTCCATTAGTGACAAATAAAACCTGAGTTTCTGACTACAATTTATAGGACTAGAGTAATTGTGTACCTTGAGGGTCTCTCTGGCATTCTGAAATCTGTGAGTTTTCTATAATCCTATTTTTTTGACTGTCTAGAACTAGTCATGGCGTCATAATTATCTATGGTGAGTCGAGTTTCATATCACAATGAACAAGGTTCTGAAAACCACAGCATGCTTGTAAAACTTTGCACAGCCTCTTAAACTCAAGCAAGATGGGAACTACTGTCTCTTTATATTTCTTACTTTGGGTTCCATTTATTTAAGACTATTCATGACAGCCAGATGGTCCACACTAGTTTCAGGCAATTTATCACAGTGCTCAGCTGTTACATTATATCTATTTTTTAAAGGAGAAAAAAAGCCATTTATAATTTTAACAGCCAAAGAATAAGGATCTAGACTGCATCATAGTCTAGATGTCAGCTCAAAAGTCCCTGACTCTTTAGAATTATTATTTTTAACTTATATAAGAGGCTCAAATTCCATTCAATGGCCTATTGAAAGCCAAAGCCCTCACCAGATTTTCCCTAAATTTTGAGGAAGAGGAGGATAGGGAGAGTGTTGATACATGCTCATGATGATCTCTTGCTTGGAGGTCGTGCTCCTCATCTTTTCAGATATGCATTCTGTATTCTGTACCAAATTAACCCAAATATGAAGCTAAACCCTTTATTTCCCCTCTGCAAAATCCTACCAGACATTAACTGATGATTTAGGGAAAAGAGGAAAGGAAGCTTACTGTGGAACTGCAAATGACCTCAAAATGAACATTAGCTTTTCAGGCATTCTGGCTCTTAAATATTATTTGCTCCTCTCCTCAGAAATTTTTGCTACCTGCAAAAGCTCCTCCCTATATCTCCTGACTCCTTTTTCCTTCTGTCTCTTATCTCTTCTTTCTGCTGACTGAATTTTTGTTTCTAACTCAGAACAATGCATCCACACCATTTGTAGCTTGAGTTCCTGCAGGCCCAATAAAGGTCTCACCTTCTCTCCGAATTTCACCAAGATATGTTCCTAAATAATGAAAAAAAAAATTATGTAGAACTCTGGCACCATTTGTAAGACAATAAAATTTTAAGCTTCATTTGCAATTACATGCTGGGGTAAAAAATAAGAGGAAGAGGGAAAGACTGCTGCTACGTAGCCCTTAGTAATTTTCTACAGAAATTTGCCTGAGTCCACTGGCACTGCAGAAGACAGCCCTGCCTCTGGGCTCCCTGACTACTAGCCAAAAGCTCTCACCACCACAGGTCCCATCACCAGCTCTACCACTGTGCAGTGTTGTGGTTTGGATCTTAAACATCCCACAAAGGGCCATATGCTAAGGCTTGGTCTCTACCCTGTGGCCCCATCACTACTGGGAGGTGGTTGACTGCGTAGAAGGTGGGGCTCAGTGATGACAAGTTGGGTCATTGGGAGCCTTTCAAGGGATATTTGGACCTGGTCCCTTCCTTCCTCTCTCTGTCTCCGTCTGGGTCTCTGTCTGTCTCTCCGTCTCTCTGTCTCTGTATCTCTCTGTGTCTCTCTGTGTCTCTGCATCCTGATGGCCATGAGTGAACAGACCTCTGCCACGCACTCCTGCTGCCCCAGTCCCAAAGCCGCAGACCCACACAAGCATGGATTAACACCTCTGAAAATGTGAGACAAAATAAACTTTTCTTCCTTTTAAGTTGTTTATCTTGGGTATTTGTCACAGCCCTGGAAAGCTGAGTAACACCTGGAATAAGAACGCTTTAACCTATTCTCTAAGCCAAATTAGCCCCTTCTGGTCTTGCCTCGTACCCCAGTCTGGTATAAGTTCACCTTTCTTGTTTCCTGACTCTATTTCCTAGCTTCACTACCTATCAACTACCTCCATCCAAGACTAAGACTCTACTACCCCAGTGTATCTAAGGTTAGAATTGCAGCACCAACTTTCAATAGGTCACTACACTAATTACCGTATCTTGTTTATAGTTTTAAAAATCTCCGATGTTTTACATCTTGAGCTAAATTTTTAAAAATCATTTTGATATCTGACCCCTGTTTAAAATCCCTATAACACATCTTGTTGTTTACTTCACAGTTAGCAGTAAGAAATAAGTATTTCTTATCTTTACTGGTCATCTGAATTCACTGAAAGTGAGATGAACCTTGATGAAGTTTTAGATGTTGGGATAGAGAGAAGGTCAAGAAAAGCAAGAAGAAGGTATATTGTTTCATAAAGCATAGCAGGGAGGAAGTGCTGATATTCAATATCTAAATAGGGTTGAAAATTAAGTTATTAGCATTCCAGGATATCCTGAAATAGAATTATCAACATTTTGTCATAAGACAACATATAATATGGACTATATGTAAATATTTCTTTAAACTATATCATACACACTTTAAATTTAAAAGTTGGGCACTTCAAGAGGTGTTAATAATTGTTTAGACATGATATCAATATATCTCCTCAAAAAGTTCATCTACACACACGTTCCGGATGCACTGTCTTCCTGTTCCAGATGCACTGTCTTCCTGTTCCAGGCACCTGGTTGTTTCAAATCGCTGGATGCATGGCCTCCTGCAGGAGGAACATCTGGGTGATTGACTGCATTCTTCCCTATTCATCCAAAAGTTTTGGCAGCTAGTTGCAGACAGATTGAAATTCTCCTGAAACAAGCAAGAGCAGCCTCTGTCGGCTGAATATTGACAGAATCTGTGGGGTTTTTACTCCATCTCTGCTACTATCCAAACGTTATTTTTGGCTGCTAAGTACCAGCTTTTTATATTACACCTTGAGAATATTATATTCAGAATAAAAAATCAAAATGTATTTAGTAAAATACACTTAGATGTATTTGGACTACAGATAAAGGCATAGAACCCTATACAGGGCAATTTGCTTGTGAATATTGCACTATTTGACATCTGAAATTATCTCTCATACTAATTTGCACTTGATGTATGTAGGAAGAATTAGATCCGGTCATAGCTATTAACAAATTTACCATGGTTCAGATTTATGTGTGTCCATTTATTCTAATGGACAACGAAATACTAAATTAAGGAATTTTCTGAGTTCTAAAGATTAAACATGTGTACTAAATTGTTTACGGATTATCTTGCATTAGCAACCACAAGTAAATTATTTAAAGCACACCTATCCAGGAGCTGGAGTGCTTGCCTCTGTCTTCCCCAGCCACATAAGGAAAACTGTCTATGATAGCAGAGAAGAGGATGAAATATAAGGTAACAAGAAGTAGATATAAAAGGGGAAACCACAGGAAACCCATCTTTCCAACCTCGCTAGAGGTCTGTGAGGCACATATATATTATGTCACACTACCTTGTGTCGTGTAGCCCCCAAGTTTATGTCTTCACTCACATCGTCATGGGGTCATTCCTCCACCCGCCAAGTTCAACTCCTGAATCTTTTCTTGCTGCGTTTTCAAATCTGGGTTCCTTCAGTTTCTAGCTTTTTTCTACCTTCTTACCCCTTCCTGATTTCCCTCTTCTGGGAAAATTTCACCAAATTTTATCATGCACTTTGTATTTTAGTCCTTTGTGGTAGTCTATAATGATGCTTTTGTATGCTTCGGTAGCAATCTGGGATTCAGATCCATACTGCTTCCGCATTTCGGGATGAGATGGCCCTTGTTTTAGACTGTAGTCGAGGCTGTGTGCTTGCCAGCTTCTTCCTAGCTTCTAAATATCCAGTTCATTTCCAGAGCAATACAAAGGAGAATATTTGGTGAAAAAAACAAACAAACAAATATATATACACACATATATGCATGGCCTCTAACTGGTGGGCAATTCTTCTGCCTCAGCCTCCCAAGTGCTAGGATTACAGGCATGCATCACCATGCCTGGCTCCTAGGCAATTTAAGGAGACCCTATCTCAAAATGAAAAATAAAAGGGCTGGAGATATAGCTCAGTACATCCAGAGGACCCTGAATGCAATCCCTAATACTGCAAAAAAAAAAAGAAAAAAAAAAAGTAAAAAGTAAAAACACTGACAAATAAAACACACAGCTTATAAAAACACATAGAAATTTTTCAAAAGGTTTATATTCATTAGAATAAAGTTCTCATACCACTATTGCATACCAAGAGGAAGCTCCAATTCATGCATGTCATTGAATCTCTGCTTTTCCAACCCGAATTTACTTGTCACACGTCTGGATAATGAAGGGTATATGCAGTATGAAATACATTTTACGAAAGCCTGAGGATATTTATTTAAAAATAAGTTAACTAATTTATACACACATTTTACAAGTATTTGTTGAAAGGTATTTTTTGGTTTTGGTGTTTTGTTTTATTTTAATGCTGACACCAAAGTAAGGCCGTCAGCACAAAGACACACAATGTTCTTTTTCTGTGATTCCCAGAATTTCAGGGTCTGATGATGGCAATGATCAAGATAGTGATGTTAATGACAGTAATAATGTTGAAAGCAGAGATATTCAGCACTGGTAAAATGAAAAATCTTATTTTTGAAATGGGCCTTTTAAAATTGTCATTCCTTTTTTTCTTCCCATTCTCTACTGACAATAATAGGTAGCGAATCACGAATAATTTCAAACTACATTATGTTCCTTGACACAGAGGACCGTATCTTCAATCACCAGCTCTCAACCAGGGTGTCGTGACATCCTCATTTGTCCATAACAGCTATGAAGTACTTTAGTCTTAGCGTGTGTCATCAATATTAATAGGAAAAATTCTTTAAAATGTGATGTCTAATAAAACAATATATTTGAGGATATGCCATGGACAGTATCACTTCCATTCATTTGCTTTCAAATTATGTTCTCCTAGAACGGAAAAAAAACGAAGATATAATTAGTGTGCTAAAAATTGTATATAATGTCCTTTTCTTTTGTCCACACCACAGTTCCATGGTGACATACTTTCATGTATCCTCATTCCAAATGTCCTGTCATCTTGTAAACGAGCAAAGATCCCAGCATTCAAGTCTGTCAAAATCTAAACCTAACAATATGCTTTCCAATGGCAGAACTGGCACAGAAAAATCTTTCGTCAAATTCTGGATCCTGAACTTGTGTTTGCAAAATATGGTCACCATAGAAATCTGCTAAAAATGTTTGTTTTATCTTAAAGAGAAACAAAACCAGAAGATGAGTACATAGGCATTTAATCTGGTATAAATCAGGCATAGACTAGTAATTTGAAAAACCAGATAATTAAAAATATTCCTTCATCATGGCAGTACATTTGAGTATGTTTTCCCTTTCCAAACTCTTTTTACTATGTCTGTTTTTTTTTAAAAAAGGAGAAACTGCAAAGGGCATCCAAGCTTCTAAGAAATTATAAGACCAAAAAGGGAGACATTTGATTATATTCGTACTTGCAATAGATTGCCAGTCATTTGCAGTGCCCTGAATAAAGAACTGCCATTTTCAATTCACACTGGGGAGGGAGAATGGGGACATTCTATAGGTAAAAAGGAAAATGTCACATTCGCACAAAATACTAAAAATACAAAAGTTAAGTGAGGAAAAAAGTGATTGGGAAGAAAAGGAGAAAAAAGGAAAAGAAACCTGTGGGTGCTGGGGTGAGACTGAAAGAGCAGAGACTGAATTGAGTTTTTAATTTTAAGAGGAGTAGGAATTAAATTCTCCACTAGAAAAATAAATCAAGGGAACTTTTATAGGGTGACTAATACATTAATGACCTACAGAAAGAGCTGAGCTCTCAGGTAAAGCTAGTTCAAGGGCAAAAGGGCAAGCGCCCACTCCCCGAACACCGTCCAGGGATCCTAATGAATTCACAAGCCGAGACACAGATCTGGAATCTTAGAGATGCTCGTCTGGGCCCCGGAAGTCTCTTGTGCGCCTCTCTGAAAGGCCTTATTATTGACTAATGAGCTTGCCTGAATCACCTATTTGCTTTGTTATTTGCAAGCAAATACACAATTATGCCTGAGCTGATATGAGATTCCAACTTTTCATTTCTAATGCTGCTTAGTTAACGCACAAAACCTTTCACAGTGTTCACGACAAAAGGTTACTCTTTATTCTTCGGTGCTGGTGATTTTTTCAAAGGGCACTTCACCGGATGTCATTTTCTCTAGAAACTTTTTTCCCTCCTTCCATTAGTGGAACAGTCTAATTACTGCATAATCAAAAAGAGAAGCACACGCGGCTGCCCGGCTTCACCACGTCCACACAATGGTGCGGAATACGTCTTACAGCCCACTGAACTGTCAGCAGCAAAAGTAATTGGAAATCGGGGGCTATTTCTTCTTGTACTGGTGGTGGGAGTTGTTCGTTTGCTTTGTTAATAGGCAAATCCCTCTCAGGAGGTTGGGAGTCCAGAGTTAGTTTGTAAAGACTCTTTATAATGTTTTTTTTTTAAATAAATTAAGATGCTGCCTTACTCCCTCCTAAAATTTTTTTTTCAATTAAATGACTTGGCATTTGAGGTAATGTTATCTAGTGTTAATTCACCTGTTAGGAAATTGCCTCTCTCTAGAACTTAGGGTTAATAGAGTGCAAAAGACCATTCTTATCAAGGGGTGGGAGAAAGGCGATTAATTTACACTATAAATTAAAACATAGAAAATGGAAAGCAAACAGACTCTGAGTTCTGGCCTTGCTCCTAAAAAGCTATTATGTTTTGTTTGGTTTTTTTCTGTTTTTAATTTGTTATTTTTATCCACGTTAGCAGGCCTCTAATCATTCCAGGCAGAATACACAGCATGGATGAAACTATACATGAAAGAATATGCTTCAGGAAGCAAAATTAATTGACATTGCAGGGAACATATTCACAGAGTTCATGGAGTTACAGCTGTGTGGCTTCTATTCACATCACAGTAGAATCATTTGTCTGGTTAATATTTGCAAAAGCACATTTTGAAAGGAAAACTATGCAGTGCTAAGTAGCCTTGTTGACAAGCATTAATCCTCTTTGTCATATTTCACCTTTAACAAAAATAGTGATGCTAATAATGATAAAAATCCATCCGTACCATATTCAGAATCCTTGCAAAGCAATGTAGGTCAGAGGATGGCTACCAAGAAGTAAACCTGGAAATAATTGTTTGTGGACCACTGATATTAGAGAAGATCAGTTATTAGAAATAAAGTGTCTTGCCAATTAATAGTAAAAAAAAAAAAAATGAATAACTGAAGACAGCTACATAAAGTATTTGTTTTCATTTCAGGAACCAAGTCTTTGTTCTTTGCTCCACACATCTTCAGCATCTAATGGTAACAGTAGGTCTTGTTCCATGCACAACTTCAAACTTTAAATGAGCTTACTTTTCTCTTCCCCAGCTTCTGAGTCCAATCATCTACAATGGCGGGGCAGGTGCCTTCTCAGTGTTGCGGAAGCCAAACAAAACAGGACCGAAAAGAAAATGCTCTGCACCCAGGAGGCTGGAAGGCAATTTTATTGTGACGCCAGTGGGCTAGTGGGAACCAAGTCCAAATCACTGGCCCTGAGTCAGTTTAGAGTTCATTTTAAATACATTTTAGGAAGCAGGAAGTACAAGCTGATTGCAGGTTATTACGTGATTGGTTATATGAATGAAATCATAGGTTGCCAGGTAGGCTTATTCTAAGTAATCTTTCTTGTAAGAAATTGTTTATAACATTCTGGGAAGGAAAGGAGGGGGTCTGAGATGAGGTAAATTTCAATGTGTCCTTGAGCAGGCGGGTCTGCTCCGGGCCCAAAGTCCTTGAAACAGGCCAGATAAATTAACAACATACCCTTTTGGGGAGGAAAACACAGACATTGCAACTGGACTCGGTCAGGCTGACCTAGCGCGTTGTCCAGAAACTGCGGCTGGACACGGACAGTCAAGGCTTGCTGAGTCTAACTACGTGACAGGCAGCAGGAGCTCAGGCAGAGGCTACTCACTGATTTCTAATTTCTGCTATGAAATTTCTATAAGTTTGCTAATTGGTAACTTTACTCTTACATCAGGAACCTACACTCATATGCTTCAAGTTAGAATTAACCATTTTCCTACTCCCTCTCTGGTGGTACCTACGTTTTCCTCTTCTTTTCTTTCAAGACTCTGACATAGGTAATCAAGCGCAACAATCTGGCCTGACTGGCAACAGCTTAGTGTAGAAATCAACTAAGTGAAATGTGTAATTGTGCAAATGTTCACCAGTTACAAGTTTTGTAGTCTTGAAATATTGCCTAATTTCTGAAGTCCTAGTTTCCTCTTTTGTAAACTGGTCAATAACTCATGAAGGGGCTGGAGAAGATGCATATAAAGCACCTATCCCAGGGCCTAGCATATCACAGATAGTAAGTATTAGATATTGGATCATTATTCCCAGAGTCAAACACAATCCCTGCCTGTCACATAATTGCAACTAAATATATGTTTGTTGAACAGAATGAATGAATGAATAAAGACAAGTTAGGCCAGATTGCCATCATTACCTGAAACACCAGAACAAGTCATCAATCAAGTAGCAATTACTTCATGCATAAAATATCATGCAAGCACCAACATGATTTCCAGACGAACACAGCATTTAGAACAGGTTTAGATTCCCTCTGTAATTAAGCATAGATTGCACAGACAAAAGAGGGATGTTGCATGCTTTCAGTAAGATGTTAGAGGATATCACAAATATTAACACTCAAGGAAATATGGAATTGTTCCCATCACTGCTACCTGGGATCGTCTGACTGGAGTTAGTTAACAATGGTTCACTTCACCTGACAGTTTCAAACTGAGGCCCAAATGACTCATGGTCAGTGTCTATTTATTCTACCCAATCTATTTTTTTTAAACAACAACCAACTTGCAAAGAAAAGAAAAGGAAGGAAAAGAAACAATCTGTCAAGACTGTAATACAAAGTATTAGAAGACAGAAGAAAAATTTGTCCGTGACAAATTTGAAAAGTTGTATTAAAATAGTATAAAATCAATGAATCAATAGGAACAACACACTACATTCAGAAAAAATAAATGACGAGAAATAACTGGATAGAAGATAACTGTTTGGGAAGTGGGAGGGTCACTTAAAAATGAATTTGCTGCAGGGCGTCATAGCGCAGACCTATAATCCCAGCACTCAGGAGGCTGAGGCAGGAGGATCACCATGAGTTTGAGACCAGTATGGGCTACATAGTGAGTTCAAGTTTTGGATTTAAAAAAAAAAGAACTCAACTGCATTGTAGCTATATAACTTTACATATGTCAATTAACTTCTCTTACACTGCTTTCTTATCTTTAAAATAGTAATTTTAATAACCATTAAGCATCTAAACCAAAAATCTGAAATTCAAAATACTCCAAAATCCAAATTTTTGAAAATATATTTTTAATTAATTGAATTTATTGGTACATTTTAGGGATAAGTAATGATCACATTCATCATAGGGAATTTGTACCTGTATATGACACAACTTGATTCTTTCTTTTCCCATTCCCCTCCCCTCCCTTGAACCCCTCTTTCCCTCCTTATTTACAAAACTTTGTTTCCATTTTTCCCTTGTTTTCTCATCATTTTTTTCTTTTCCCTTCATTCCTTTCCCCCTCCCCCATCCCTAGCTCCCCTTGCCATTTGAATATTTTATTCCTATTTCACAGTATCTGTTGTACATTTTGATCCTTACTTACACTTTTGATTTCTCACACCAGAAAAACAATGCGGTATTTACACACGTGTCAAATGACCAAAAATCTGAAATTTTTGAGCACCAAAATGATGCCAAAGTGGAAAATTCCACACCTGACCTCATGTGATAAGTCTCAGACAAAATGCACATGCTCTAAAATTATCGGATTTTAAAAAAGCTTCAAACTACATGTGCAAAGTGTATGGGAAACATTAGGTGAACTCTATCTAGGCAGGGATCCCAACCCCATATCTCGTTATATGGATGCAAATATTTACCCCAAATCTGAAAAAAAACGTGAAAGCTAAAACACTTCTGGTCTCAACCATTTTCTTTTTTTTTTTTTTTTTTGTGGGTACCGGGGGTCGACCTCAGGACCTCGCACGCCAGCAGGCGCCCATGTCGCTGAGCGATATCACCGGCCCTTTCTTCATATGTGGGTTCCGGGAGTTGAACTCGGGCCCTTGAACTTGCCAAGCAGGCGCTTACACCGCTGAGCCATCTCACCCTGGTCTCAACCATTTTCAACAAGAGATGCTCGACCTGTATCTCTGAAAGTTTGTTGTGAGAATTAGAATGAGAAGCACCCCAGGCACAGAGTAGCTGCTCAGCAAACAACAGAAGTAGAAGTGACGGTGCTGGCAGCAGTGGCTACAGCAGTAGATTAGTCTTTGGAGAGTCATATTTAACCAAAAGCTAAATAAGAAGCAGCAATAGCATGCTGTAGGAAAAATACAACACAGTATTCTTGTTTTCTCTTCTTTTTAACAGCCCCATTTTACTTCAATACAAAAAAATCTGGTTAATATTAAGTGATACCAACATAAAGTATTTGGTGAGGCATCTTTTGTTAATACTTTTTACTATCCCACCTTAAATATTTCTGTGCAAAAGAATCCATGTCACTGTTCAGTTGCAGAGGATCTCTTATAAAGTTTCCTAAAACATTGAGGACATGAAACCAAACAAAATAAAATAAGTGGTAAGAGGCCAAAGCATATATTTTCCCCTTCCATACACATATCAGGGTCAGCTTTATATCCTAAGCAAAAATGATTATACCCAGGCCATGCAAAACTGTGTAGTAATATTGCAGTGAGAAATAAACCTCAAAAAGTATAGAATAATAGCTTGGTATCTTCCCAAAACAATTAAAAAGCATCATACCACAGTGATATATGCACACCCATGTCTATAGCAGCACAGTTTGTATAGTTAAATCTTGGAAACAACCCAAGATTGCCCATCAACCGATGAATGGATATAGAAGATGTGGTTTTTTTATGTAATAGAGTACTACTTTGCCATTAAGAAGGATAAACTTGAGAGACATCTAGGTAAATGGATGCACCTTGAGACCATACTGTTAAGTGAAATAAATTGGGCACACACATTCATGGTTTCTTTCGTGTGAGAAACCAAATGTGTAAATAATACCAAAATGTATAATACATATTGTGAAATAGGAAGAAAATATTCAGATGGGAAAGGGAACTGTGGGGGGAGGGAAGGAAGGGAAAATAAAAAAGAGAAGAAAAGGAAAAATTGGAAACAAAGCTTTTGTAAATAAGGAGGGGACAAGGGGTTGAAGGGAGGGGAGGGGAATGGGACAAAAAGAGTTAGTTTGTACAGCTACAAATAATGAATGTGATCATTATGTATATCTAAAATGTACCAATAACATTAATTAATTTTTTTAAATGTGTAGAATAAATAACATCTTATCAAACAAAAAGGCAGGTCATTTTGTTTTCATGAGATGTCAAGGTTGATTTGTGGCAGTCCGTCTCTGCCACAGCAAAACAGTGCCTGTGTGACGGTCGCCGTGGGACGGGAGCCAGCTGCCTGGCACTGCAGACCTGGGTCTCTTCTTACCTGGCAGACACAGTGTTCTGCGATGTATTTTTAGGCATGCATTGGAAAGGGAGAAAACAAGGTCCACAATATTAAAAAGTTCAGTTTTTACTAATGACCAGCGAAATTCAAATTAAATGAGATACCACTATGCACCCATCAGAAGGGAAAACTTAGAAAGTGGGACAAGAACCAATACCAGTGAGGATGTGAAAAGAAGCAGCTGCGATAAGCACTTTGGACTCAGTCTGCAGCATCTAGTAAAGGAACTGGTCCTCAGCTGCTGTCCTCTGATATTTCCCCACTGGAGATCCCAACATATCCGAACACTAGGACACATCTACAGCATGGCTTAGGATAGAGAAGAAAGGAAAACTTAAATGTCTCTCAAAAGAATGGGTCTACAAAACTGGTATATTCATTAAATGCACTGTGCCGGAACACTTAAATGGATGAATCAGAGCTACATGTATCACCATAAATAAATCTTAAAATTAACAATGTTGAAGTGAGAAAATACATTGCCAAATGATAAAAAATTGTATGACTTTGTAATGGTCCTGGAAAAGTACAAAAGCATCAAATAATACACAAAAATTTGGATAGTAGTTTTTCTTCTGGAATAGAAGCAAGAATAGCATCAACAAGGAGTGGACAGTCTGATGTGTGATCTCTCTCAAAAATGTTGAAGGAAATATGACAAATGAATAAGGGGTCTTACACTTTGTACTATGCATACAGGGAGGCCTAGAAAATCACATCATGTAGACCACTCTCTGGGGCTTAGAGTCACCGTCTGTAAAATGGAGTGACGGCATCAGCTAATGACCAAGTTCTGGTCCAGCTGATAAATTGCAAGATGGATTTATAATGATAAGGTAAGCCAGTGAAGTTGTTCTGTGTCATAGAAGGAAGATAGCAATATAAATATAAGGAGGAATACTACAAAGGCTCCAATATCAACACAATGTGGGACTGACATAAGGCTAGACCTGTAGATCAATGTAATGAGAATTGTGAGTCCAAAAATAAAACCCTACCTGTGTGGTTAATTGATTTCCAACAAGGGTGCCAAGATCATGCAATGAGGAAAGAACAGTCTTTTCAGCAAATGGTACTGGGATAACTGGATAATTTACACGCAAAAGAATGAAATTGAACCAATATCTCACAAAATTAACTCAAAATAGATCAGAAAATAAAGGTCTGAGGTAAAACTGTAAAACTCCTAGGAAAAAAACAGGAGCAAATTTTTGTAACTGTGGATTAGACAATTCTTAGTTATGACACCAAAAAGAAGTCACACACAAAAAAATGGATTTCATCAAAATTTAAAACTTTAGGGCTGGTGAGATGGCTCAGCAGCGTAAGCACCTGCCTGGCAAGCGCGAGGGCCCGAGTTTGACTCCCAGATCCCACATACGAAAAAAGGGGCCGGTGATATCGCTCAGCGGCACGGGCGCCTGCTGGCGCGCAAGGCCCTGAGGTTGACCCCCCGGTACCCACAAAAAATAAATAAATAAATAAAATAAAAATTTAAAACTTTAGTGTTTGGGGCCGGTGAGATAGCTCAGCGGCATAAGTGCCTGCCTGGCAAGCGCAAGGTCCTGAGTTCGACTCCTGGAACCCACATACGAAAAAAAGAGCTGGTGATATTGCTCAGCGGCACGGGAGCCTGCTGGCTTGTGAGGTCTTGAGGTTGACCCCCGGTACCCACAAAAAAAAAAAAACTTTAGTGTTTCAAGGGACACCATCATAAGAGTGAAAAGACAAAACTAGGAATAGAAAAAAAAATGCTAATGATACATTTTTACCAAGAATATATAAATAATTCTTGTGATTTAGTGATAAAAGTGACTACACAATTTTTAAAAGGGCAAAATATTTGAGTAGAATTTCTTGATATATGAATGAGCAATAAACACATGAAAAGATACTCGACATTATTGGTCACTAGGGAAATGAAAAATAAATTCATAATGAGACATCACTAGTATGTCTATAATCAAAAAGAAAAAACAAGTGTTGGCAATGATGAAGACAAATTGGAAACTTCGTATTTCGATGATGGGAATGTAAATTAGGTAGTCACTTTAGAAAACAGATTGGTAGTTCCTCAAAAAATTAAATATAATTTTTTCATGTGACCAGAAATTCAACTGGGTATGTACCCAAAAGAATTGAAAACCTGTATCCATGCAAAATTTGTACACAATGCTCATAGAAACACCATTTGCAATAGCCAAAGAGCTGGAACAAACCGAATATCTATCAGTTGTTGAATGGAAAAACAAATGTGGTATATCCATATAGTAAAGCATTATTAATCATGAAAAGGACTAAGATATTGACATATACTCCAAGGCAGTAAACCTTGAAAACATCACAGTGATTGAAACAAATAGGACACAAAATGTCACTGGGAGAGTTTGAATGTATGTGTTCCCTTCAAATTCATATGCTGAACCCTAAACTTCATGGTGATGCTTTAGAAGGTGGGGATCTTGGGAGGTAATTAGACCACAGCCTCATGAATAGAATTAGTGCTCTCATTAAAGATCTCCCAGGTACCCCTTGTCCTTTAGGTCATGTAAGAACATAGCTAAAAAGTACCATCTTTGAAACAGGAGAAAGGTCCTCCCCAGACACCAGAACTACCAGTGCCTTGACCTTGGACTTCCCACCCTACACAGGTGTGAGAAACGAAATTCTGTTGCTTATGAGTGACACAGTTTATGGTATTTTCATATAGTAGCCTAAATGAACCAAGATAGTCACATATCATATGATTCAATGTATATGAAAATCCCAGATTGGGTAAACCCATAAGAAAGAAAAGTAGATAAGAGATTTTCAGGGAATAAAGGAAGGGGGAGAATAGATAGCGATTGATACTGGGTACGAGGTTTCTTTTTGTAGTTATAAAAATTCATTAAAATTAGATAGTGGTGATGGATGTATAGTTCTCAATATAGTAAAAATGAACTAAATTGTGCATTTCAAACTGTATGTATCAGGATATGTCATCGTATCTTGGTAAACTGATACAAGGGGTGATCAAAAGATACTGTGAATGTTTAAATTTAAAAAATTAATACAGAAAAGACACCTTGCTAAGAATAGTGGGATAAGTATTTGAAGTACGGAGGAATATTTTGAGGGGAATTAATGACAATGTAATGTGTCTTTTACTGTAATAATCACCCTTCGCTGATCAACCGTTTATGGAAATGTCTGCCAAATAAAAGCATATATTGTGTCTTCATCCACCTTATCAGTGGATCTGGCACCATCTGACTTCTGGCTTTTTCCCAAAGTCAAAATGACCATGAAGGTAAATGTTTCGAATTGATGCAGTTATTCAGGCAGCCACAAGAGCACAACTAAAGACACTCACGAAAGAGCACTTCCAGAACTGCTTCAGAAAGTGGTGAGAAAGATGGATGGGATCAGTGTGTCTGAATGGGGGGGGGGCAGTATTTGAAGGAGACTGATGGCAATGTGTCTTTTACTATAAGATATTTTTTAAGTTAAATAGTCCCTATTTTTTTTAATCACATCCAGTACTTTAAAGAAGAATGTTCTAGGTTAAGTTTTCCAAAGAATAACTTGATTGTCACAATTTTTAGAATAATTAGAATTTTCCTGGGAAGGTCCAAGAAAATACCTGGTGTTATTGCTAGACAGGGTTTCATTTCCAGAAGAAAATATGTTGCAAACTATCTTGATGCCTATAGACATTTTTTTTAATCTGCAGGTATGAGACAGGATATCAGATTTCTTCCAGTTTTATTCAATGACGAACCTAACACTTCTATTACCAAATACTGACTTTTCTTACATTTCCCTCTTGGGCTTTATTTCTAAACACAAAGCATATTCGGTTTCTCATCAGGTTTGAGGGAAACCCTTTGTGAGAGTCAACATGCAGTGATGCTATAGTCCACTGTAATCATGAAGGAAAAATTTGTTCCATATAGGTAAGCACTACAAAATAACAAATTCTTCTGCAATGAAGCCTATATTGTATTTTCCTTAATTATGTTTGACCTGAACATCGTGGTACATGCCTGAAATTCCAGCACTTGAGAGGCTGATGCAGGAAGATCACTGCAAGTTCGAGGCCAGCCTGGTCTACATGGCAAGTTCAAGGCCAGCCTGAATTACGTAGTGAGACGCTGTGGAGAACAACAACAACACACACACACACACACACACACAAAAAAAAAAAAAAAACCAAATAGTATTTTATAGCAATATCTCAAACAGTATTTGATAGCAATACTTTAAAAAGTCTTAATTTCTCTGATATTTGAAGCAAGAAACAGTGGACATACCTATCTTTTCTTCATAGAATGGAGTAAGCATTATGAATACCCACTCTAGTTGGGCATGGTGGTGCATGCCTGTAATACCAGCACTCATGAGGCAGGAGGATTGCCATGAGTTCAAGGCCAGTCTAAGCTACATAGTGAGACCCTGCCTCAAAACAAAAACGAACAAAGAAACAGAAAAATGAATACCCACTCTCACAAACACATTTTTACACACTATCTGATCCTGCACTGAGTATGGATGTCAATTCTTTCCAGGTTGCAACAGCCATGTTTATTGTCACTGCAGAATAAGTTCTATTAGAAATTTATGTTTTCTAGCATTCTTTCACTTAAGATGATAAGGGTATGGGGGAAGATTTTAGGAACTAAGGAGGTACACAGAAGCCAGGAACAGGGTCCATACTTTGACTTATTTCCTTCTAATATATAAGTAGAAGAATAGGAAATTAATTATCATTCTTTTAGTTTCTTAATCTTTCTTAGGAATATAATTTAAATAAATTTAGCACAATCATCTGCCTGGATCATCTTGACCAAACAAGATCATTTATTAACTTATGTAGCATTTTTCATCTTTGAATATTACATAAAGCTTGGCTTCAATTTTTTAAAGGAGGGGAAGAAAAATCAGCTGACTTTATCCCCAAACTAGCTACCATTTATTTTCCTTCTACAGTCTCCCAATATTTCAGTGTTAAAGTATCACAAGCAAAACTTTAGTAGCTTTTCCATATACATGGTAGGAGATAATCAGATTGTTAAGTACTAGAGTAATAAACACATACTTTGGAATCTCAGGGTTCATGATCACATATTTCTTAGTTCACAGGTATGCCATAGGTTTCAGTATCCCTGCCGTCTTGATTCTACATATATAGATATTATACTCCATAAATTATTTGGAAAGAACAAATCTAATCTTGGTAACTGAGGTAACTCCATGTTATAGATGGTATGTTTTTTTACTTTTTTGTTGGATTTTTGTTTGTTTGTTTTTTAGTCAGATTTCAAGTAATTGTCCTGCAATGATTGTAAGAAAAAGCAATTCATGATAACCCTATTAGAAATGGAGTATGAGCAAGAAACAAAGATTCGTCAAGTTGCAGATAGCTCAAAGTAATTTGTTACTACATCACCTTCCAATCTTGACTAACACAGATTTTGATTTTGATTTTGATTTTGATTCTAAAGATGGAATAAATCTCTGTGAAAAGCATATATAAGTATTGAGGGGACTTCCACGAAGATGTCAGAGTGGTGAGCAGCAGAGAAAGAGCCTCTCCAAGATTTGATGTCCAGAGACTGGAATATATCAACATGATGAAAAGAAGAAGGGAAGTGGGTGCCCAGGGCCCAGGAAGGATCTGAAGCGAGAATTGAAGCCCACAGGGAGAGCGAGGAGAGAAACTTCAGCAAAGAAGAAGGAGGAGGCAGGCAGGGCTTTCTCCCTGACCATGGACTCACTGCACGGGAGGGGTGAGTTGAAACTGCAGATGCACAGTGACTGCTAGTTACCCCAGAGGCCTCCATGGAGACGCATACCACAGAAACAGAGCAGTGGATGCAGCAGACAGCAGTGGCTGGTGAGTTTTCCCATTTGGACGTCCTACAAGAGAGGGTGATTGGCTGGCAGCCATGTTGAGAGAGATCAACTGAGCTGGGAACTCAGAGTGGCTACTGGCTCCACCTAGTGGCTCCCACCTGAGATAAAGCCACAGTGAGCATAGGGGCTGCTACGGGCTGAGGGGGTCTGGTTCTAGCCTCGCAGCCAGAAGCCAGCCAGAACTTCAGTGGAAATAGGGTTCAGGCTCACTGGGATTATCCTCTACCCCGACATAGAGCTGCTGCTGGCTTGCTGGGATTGATCAATGTGGATCTGGACTCCATCTGCCCACGTTGACTACCAGTGGTAGGAAGACACACCTTGAAGTGGACTTTTTTTTTTTTCTTTTCTTCAAGAAGCAGTTAGATGGGTGCTGTCCCATGTCAGATGTCTCCCACCAACCCAGTCAACTGTGGTCCAGGCAGCTGGATCATGTGGTACACACACAGTTGCTGGGAGTTAACTGGTGAACCAAGCATCCTGAAAGGGAGATGGCCCTGTAGGGTGTACTGTCCCCCAGTAGTTGTCCATTCCAGACTGCAGATCAATTAGCAAATGGTATCTTATGCAACAAGGAAAAGGTAAATAAAATGTGATGGTAATAATATTTTTTTATGGTAGTAATACTGAGTAGAAGAGGTCAAGATCAAAATAAGTCAGAAATAGAATAGGTCAAGAGACAGATACCAGTGAATATGTGTCCTTATAAAATTATCTGTCATTTAAAAACAAAAGTAAATAGGAAGGAAAATTTTAATTAAATTATATTAGCAGTAATTATTATTTCTCATTTGATATTTATTGCAGGATCTGAAAATGAGTGATCAAGCTATTAAAAAATAGATCTAGTTAAAGGCAAGCGAAATACAAAAGAGAATTTTTTTAACAACTCCAATTAAGTTGGTTTCTCAAATTTTAAAGGAAAATGTATATAGACCGCATAACATTAGTATATAATTCATTGATGGCATCTCCAAAGTTATTATTGGGAATTTCCCCATCTTTAAGCATTTAAGTCAGAAGAGTTTGCTATTTAACTTTCCAAGCTATGAATAATATATTTTCTCACATTTTTATTCCAAATCTATAACCTCTTTGGGTTCAGTCTTGCAAGGGATGATAGTTTAATGAGGTAAAGAAGGACCAGCCCAATACGTAAGATGGCTCTGAAAATGTAATTCTACTCCTTTTCATTTAGAATCTTTGAGCCACGGACCTATGCAGTTTGAATCTTTACCCATATAGATATTGATTTCTACAAATACTTAACAAACAGTGTTTTGAGCAACATCAGAAGAGATCATTTGGTTTGGCCTGGAGCTCAAAAGCAGAGAGTTGGTGAATGTGTGTCTCCCAGCTCTCATGCCATGCTGAGGAGCAATGTGTTTAGCGGTGTATCCCTGATCCCGCCACGAAGCTGGACCACAAGAGAGAGATCTTGCCCTGTGTGCTTCATCTGTGTGTTCCACAGTACAGAGGACACCACATATTCTGAGTGAGTCTGAAATTGGGAGCATTTGTTCAGGGGTTGCTAATGCCATTAACAAACCCAACTTAAAGGAAGTTGATCTGATCATGAAGCCAACAGCTCACTACTTACTGATTTGAATTATTTTCCTGTTCTGGGGTAATGTTGGTCACTACCTATCAGCTAATAGAAAGGTTTCCATACATGATTTGTGTAGTGTTTGCTGCTAAATTTTGATAATATGTTTAGCCCACGTATTTTCAAATATATATTCTCCCATAAAAAAAACCTGCATTAGTGTAAACCCCAAATTTGTTTGACACAATTTCTACTGACATTTCTTATCACAAGGTCATATTAATATTGGTCTTCCCCATAGCACTCTGTGACCCTAAAGTGAAGATAGTTTGCCTTTATCCTTTTTGTGCAACTTGAACATTTTATAGTGACAAGAACAGAATATAGTAGATGCTTAATGAATTTGAATTGGATAAATTAAGCCCAAACTGTTTCCTTGTTTAAAAAAAATACCCAAAAAAAGAATTAAAAAAAGGGAAGCAAAAATTTTGAAAGAATGTGAAGAGTACCTTGAAATGTAAGTTGCAAGTAGACTTCAAACTGCCCTGGGGGGCTGGGGATGTGGCTCAGTGGTAGAGTTCTTGCCTTGCATGCACAAGGCCCTGGGTTCGATCCCCAGAACCACAAAAACAAAAACAAAAATAAAAACAATAAACTGCCTTAGGGTTTTTTTTTTAAATAAAAAGAACAATAGGCATAGTTGAACCTTACAATGTACCTTTTCTCTACCAGATGCTTTTACTCCTTTTAGCCAGTACCTATAATCACAGAGAGTGTGACTCTTTGCATTTATCCTAGTTGGGGTCCACTCAGCTCTTTATAGATTTATGACTTTCACCAAATTTGGAGGCATTTCAGCCATTAGCTCTTTGAATAATTTTTCAGTTTCTCCTCTGTTTTGAGTTTAGCTCAGATTCTTGAGAATGTTTACCTTTTTCAGCCTATTTTCTTTGTTGTGTTTTTTTGTTTGTTTGTTTTGAGACAGGGTTTTGCTATGCAGTTCAGACTGGACTTGAACTCACTTATGTAGCCCAGCTTGGCCTCAAATTTGCAGCAATCCTCCTGCCTCAGCCTCCTGAGTGCTGGGATTACAGGTGTTCACCACCAAGCCTGGGCTTTCAGCCTATTTTCTTTTTGTTAAGGTAAATTCTATTGATCTGTCCTCAAATTCACTGATTCTCTTCTCCATCATCTCTACTACTGAGCCTATCTAGTAAGTTTTTAATTTCAGTTACTGCATTTTTCAGTTCTTTTAAACTCTAGTCTTTAGTGTTTTTACTAGCTTTTCTTTCTTTGGTAAGATTTTTCTGTATTTTTTATTTGCTTCAAGAGGATTCATAATTGTTGAAGCATTTGATGATGATTACTTTAAAGTATTTTTTGGGCAATTTCAACATATCGTTTATCTCGGTGTCCATATCTGTTGATCTTTTTTTCATTTAGGTTGTAATTTTCTTTTGATATTGAGATAGGGGATTAGCTCATGATAAAGCTGGCTGTGGAAGCAGGCATGACCTGTTAATTATAAGATCCTGGAACACATGCACAGAACAGTTCCCAAAGCCCTGCATGTGGACTTCTCTCGAGAACTCAAGCAGGTTTTCAGTAGGATGGTCTAGACCCAATGTCAGCTTGAGGTGTGAGACCCAGCACCACCTCTCAGGACCCATACGTAGAAGTTCTCATGGGTTTCCTCAAGATTTGAATAGCTTAAAAGGACACAGACCCCACAAAGAGCTCACTATCTTAGACTTCCTTATGATATCCTGCCCTGTATCCTCCAGGGTGTACTTTTATCTTGCTGTTTCCTCTTTTACTCCACCCAAGTTCACTCTGCAGAGCCAGTTTCTTCCTCATTCTTCACTTTTACTTTTTGAAATAAGCTTTGTCACTGCTTTTTCCTTGTTTCATTCAATTATTTCTTTGATATGAGAAGAACCTGGAATCCAACTTCAGAAGGAGAAGTGAAGACCCCAAAGCATGGCAATGCTTATTTGGCCAGCCACTTTTAGAAGGAGATGACCCAGTAACAATATGACAAATCACTTTTTAATCTATTCTTGTATTCGTTGACTATTGTAAGATCCTGAATCCTACTTGATCTTTTTGAGTGATAAGACCAACTACTGAGGTGTAATGAGAGGGCCAGATAATGTCTAGTTTCCACTTTGCTTCTCCCCTCTCTCTACACAATATAGAGTGCTGACTCTTGTTGCCTCTTTGTAGACAGGTGGAGCAAAGTTCATCTCTCACTCTGACCAGGTTGACTCCTTCCAGCATAAGCATTGCCTCCAAAGGGACATAAATTTAACTCCAAGCTGGGTCTCCCCAACCCTAGGTGAGTGTAGGAGGAAGTACAGAATGCCAACAATGCCTGCCTCTATCAAATTGTTCTGCCTTGTTTGATGCCAGGTTTGGGGAGGGTGGTGGCAGGAAGAGAACTGGGGTACAGACTAAGCTTGCTTTGCACTGCCTTATTCAGTCTCATTGTGAATTCTTCATCTGGCCTCAGTGGCATCAGTTGGGCTGTGGAGAAGAGAAGCACTGTGGTGAATGAACCCTCTACTCCTCCATCTCACACATTCTCTTGAAGTCTTGTTGCTGCCTGTTGGTGGTGGAGGCTTAGCCTGCTGTTGGACCCTGCTACAGAACAAGAGCGCTGTCTACTTCACTGGGCAGGAGATGGAAGGTTAGCCTCTTACTCAGCCCTGCAGGAAAACTGGACAACTGCTTCTTGTTTCCATGAAGGGAGAGTTGGGACTAGGGCAAAAATCAGCTTTCTGCTCTCTGCCTGCCACAGTGGGAGTATGCATGATGTTTTTGTTCTGTAGACCATCGTTTTCCTAGTTGTCTGTGTAGAGGAAACAGGCTTTTCTTGGAGATTTTCTGCCTTTGCCTGCTGACAGTTCCTGGTTGGAAGTTTCCACAGTGCCCCTTGCAGGATACATGAGAAGCAATAAAGAAATGTAGGAAACTCATCAGGTCTCAAGCCTCAAAGTCCCTCTCATTCTTCCCACAGATCAGAGCCCATCTCTTTCTTCCTTCCATTCAGAGTCTTCTTATTTTTGTTTGTTCAGTTATTTATAGGGTTTTCTAGTTTATCTCTATTTTGGCCAGAATCAGAAGTTCAGGGTGTAATTCTTTAATTCAGACAGCTGACACATTCCCCAGATCCATGGGTAGAAGCCAGCCCAACTAGCAATCTCTCCAAGCAAACATACTTGGAAGAAATAAATGAACAAATGAGTTATACAATCTCAGTCACTGTCACTTCATTTAAAGAGGTTTCATCTCATTGTCATCTATTTTCATGTGATTTAATATAACCACTCTTTATTTTCATTTAATACAAAAAAGACATTTTACCAACAGAATAGGCAGATCAGCATAAAAACATTCTATGTTTAAGTATAATATATATATTTCAAGATATTAAAGAATAAATTGCTATTAACCTAATGTCAGACTTGTCCTCAAATCTAATTTAAAATCATTTTTTATTTGGGTTTTTTTTAGAGACAGGGTCTCGCTATGCAGTTCAGATTGAGTTCAGGATGGCCTTGAATTTGCTTATGTAGCCCAGGCTGGACTCGAACTCACAGTGATCCTCCTACCTCAGCCTCCCAATGTGTTGGGATTACATTCACGCCTCACCTCACCCTGCTGATAGGTATGGTTTTAAATTCTGCTTCTTTTTCATCCAACATTATATCCTAACCATTTTATTATGAAATTAAGTATATTGAGAACATCTATTTTATTTGCCAGCAGAGTTGATTATCTTATAGATGACTCTGATTCTTTTTTGGACAATCCCCTTTTGTGGTTTGTTTGTTTATTTATTTACTCATTTATTTATTTTTGAGACAGAGTCTCTCTGTGTAGTTCAGGCTGGGCTTGAGCTACTGTGTAGCCCAGGCTGGCCTCCAACTCACAGCATTCCTCCTGCCTCAGCCTCCCAAGTTCTGGGATTACAGGTCTGCACCACTACACCCAATTATTTTTATTTTTTGTTGCTCTGAAGAGTGCTGCAAAGTATAATTTTTGAGCAAATGCTTATCTTTATAACATCGTGAGTATTTTCTTAGGATAGATTGCTTTGCCTTTAATCTTTATTTTGAAGAGCAATCTCATCCCATATTGTTAATGCCAGTACTTTGGTCTGTTGAGTAAAGGTGGAGAAATAGTCAACTTCCTAGTTTTGAACTTTGCAGTACAATATAAAAGCATAGAAATATATATGTAGTTGCATTGAGAGTGAGAAATTTATGTTTCTAGTGCATAATTATATCATTATTATTATGTCTCACAGCTTTGATTTTCTTTACTGGTCTCCACAATTACTCTGAATTGGTGATGAGTTATCTCTAACCGACGACATATTTGATTCTTCCCCTAAGACATGAACATTTCATTTTCCTTTAAAATGGTAAATATCACCTTTAAAATACAGCAGAAAGTGAACTTGTTGCTTTTCCTCTTTGGGTTTTCGTTGTTGTTTGTGGTTTTATTTCTTTATGATTTCATGAGAAAATATATGCCATATAAATATTTCTATACTCTGTAGGAAAAACATTGTTTTACAGCTTGAGAACAGCTATAGGTACAATGTAAATCAGTGGCATATTTTACTTATAAGAATTACATGATTTTTGAAGGAAAAACTGTTTATTGTTATAATAATTAAGCTTCAGCGAAAGAGGTGTGAGAAATATCACAACAAAAATTAGACAAATTGTGTGCATTCAAATGATTTGAAGATGAAAAGAAACTGGCTGTAGATAAAGTTCTTCATGTCCTAAAGTGCTTCATAATAGAAAAAATATTCTAAAAAAAAGAGTTTAAAGATTAAATTGCTTTTAATTGTCTTTTGTTCCTTTAGAAAATAAAGACAATATGGCTGTTTGCAGCCACAGATCTCTGCTGCAACTGAAATGATAAATAAGTGGAGCCGGACAGAACCCAAGGTGGTTTGGAGTTTGAGCTGGGAGTGTTGCGTTTATATTTTCCAAGTTTCCTTTCTTAACTTGTGACTCTGGGGCTGAAATAATGATCTCTTTTTTTCCCTTTAAAATAAATCTTTCCCTGCTTCTGACTACCAGGGGAATATTATGAAAACATTCAGAACTAACATTATAGAGCTAACATAGCTAAAAACCGTGTATCAGCATTGTGCAAAGGCCTGTAATCCCAGAGAGGAAAACACTCCAAACACTGTCAGCAGTGTGGCTCTTTACTATTGATTCTGAGAAATAGTAAAAGGGAGGGGGGGTTCTTGCTGCACTTTTAGCAAAAGAAAACTTACAGGAGGGCGGGAGGGAGAGAGAGAGGGAGGAAACCACTATATAGGAAACGCTTCCTGGTATCCCTGTGTTTCTCTTCACCTTGTTTTCTCGCAAGGTAACCTGCCCGCTCCCACTGGGATGAGCGCTGGGATGAGGGAAGGATAGGAAGGGGGGAGGGCAGCTAGAATGAGGCATGGTTAGAAACTTCCAGGCTTCCGAGGCAGTCACTTTGTCCTCTGTGCTGTTTTGTTCCTCCAGAGAAGAAGATCACGAATAGTAGACCTTAATTTTGCTCCACTTGTTTTCTTAGTATGTGTGGCACTGGGCAGGGAATTTTAAAGAGCTCAGGTTGAAAAGGCAGACACCGGGTTAAAAAGGCAGTTGGGACTGTCCTCCTTACCACCCCCATCTTGCCACGAGTTCTCTGACTCCTTTTGCTATTCAGTTTCTTTCACTGAGTTTGAAAGTGTGCTACGCATCTCAATCTCAGCACGTCCCAAGTTAGAGGGTAAGAAGGAGAAGAGTGGTAATCTTTATGTTTTCTCCCATGCTGAGATTGAACCCAAGGCCTTTGTACTGAGTTACATCCCCTGCCCTTTATTTTTGTGTTTGTTTGTTTTTTTGTTTGTTTTGAAATACGGTCTCACTAAATTGCTAAATTTCCCAGACTGGGCTGGAACTTGCATTCCTCCAGCCACACCCCCCCAGAGCGCTGGGAATACAGGTGTGCACCACCAGTACAGGCTAAGAAGTAGCCTGTTTCCATATCTGTTTCAATGTCTCTTCACTTGATAGGATCTTTGAGGAGATCCTTTAACAGTGGCACAGCTGGGGGAGGGAGGGGACAGAAGGGACAGAGGTACATTCGATGTGTGCTTGTCCTCCACTTTTCTTTTTTTTTGGGAGAGAGGCTCACTGGTGGTCCAGGCTGCTCTTGAACTCATGGGAATCCTCCTGCCTCAGCTGCCCGAGTGCTGGGATTACAAGTGTGAGCCACCACGCTCGGCTTTGTCCTCTGCTCTTACGTATAACTATTTCTCTAACATCTCCCTTCAAAATGAGGGCCAACTTATCCTTTGGGCACAGTAGGCACAGGACCTAAGGCCCAGAATACTTTTGCAAGAGCATGAGAATATTTTAACTTCTTTTAAAATCAGAAGAAAATGAATATAATTTAACTTGAGTTACATTCATCATACTAATGCAGTTGTAAAACACAGTGTGTTAAATTTTTTGTGATAGAAGTAGCTAATATGACTAGGGCCATTTATCATAGTATCAGTTATAACATCAGCCTGCTTCCAACTTCAAACTCCTACCCCTTTCCAAGCTACTGACATCAGAGTCACTACCTCCACTTACCAATTTGTCCATCTGAGGCCAGGGAATCAGCCCTTACTTACTGACCTAATCCAAGATCTAGGTCATTATTTTCCTCATGATCTAAACTGTAATATCTGCAGTTGGACCAACCATGCAAGGAAACATTAATTCAAGAGACCATATTTCTATGTCGGTCTCTCCATTGGATTGAACAAATGGTGTGTGTTCCAAGAGTGGTGGCCATGCCTGTAAACTCAGCACTCCAGGAGGCCAAGGCAAAGGAAGCTCCAGCCCAGCCAGAACAATGTGGCAACTTAGTGAGACTTTGTCTCAAAAAAATAAAATAAAATAAAAAGGGGCTGAGAATGTAGCTCATTGTGAAGACCCTCGGTTCAATCCCCAACATAAAGAAAGAAAGAAAGAAAGAAAGAAAGAAAGAAAGAAAGAAAGAAAGAGAGAAAGAAAGAGAAAGAGGAGGGAGGGAGGAAGGAAAGGAGAAAGAAAGGTAGGTGTGGGGTATGTGGGTTATGTATATGTGTGAATGCAGAAATGAAAGGAAAGGAAAGTGTCAGAGGTCACACAGTATTTCCTGTTCATCTCAGACCATAAGGAGAGATTGAGTCTGCAAGTAGAGGGCCTGGCATGCTCAATAAGAGCTGAAGGGTGGGGAGGAAAGGAAAGGAAGGGGATGTAAAAAAAAAAAGTGAGATATGTTATGTACATGTAGCCACTACCTACAATGAATGTAATTATTATGTACTGCAAACGTGTACTAATAAAATAAATAATAAGAGAAAAAAAGAGGGAAGGACTAAGGAAGAGACCAGTATCACAGCTGAGGCCAAGGTCACAGGAGCCTTTTGGGTTTTACACCATGAGTCCTCTCCCTCTCTGTAGACTCAATCGCTCTCATTTTTCTGGCCAGACTAGGTGAGGGATGAGAGAGGCAGATTACTGTGACCAGGGCCCGGGTGTTGCACAAGGTCTTCTTGCAAGGAAGCGGGGTGTAGCCCAGCACTAGAGAGTGCTTGCGCAGCATATTCAAGACCCTGCCTTCCATTCTTAGCCCTACAAACATTTTTTGTTTTTTTGTTTTTTTGTTTTTGCATTTCAGTCTTGGCTCAGCAGACCGCAGCCTCTGAGTCCCTCACCCTGCAAGCAGTGCCTGAGTTTTCAAGGTGTCTCAATACAACCTGTGGGAAAAGCAAATGCTCATCAAAATAGAGGCAGAAAAAGAATCCCATATCTTGATTTGTCCAGCAGCTTCCTAAAATTCTTGAAGTGCAAAGTAGAGAGAAGAGCTCTAGGTGTATACAGGGGGCTCCTGGTGCTGGAAAAGCAGGCTGAGAGTGGCAGGCAGCACTCATTAGGCAAGCTTAGGAGAAAGCTGCTCCTTCAAAAGGCAGGAGGCAAGCTCTCAGTTGATGGGGCAGATGCGTTTGTTTTAAGTTGAGCTGGGTCCTGAAACTGCTCTGTGGGAAGGAAGATTGCCAGGGGTCAGAGAATGACCCTGCCATAGGCATTTCTCTCTCTCTCTCTCTCTCTCTCTCTCTTTGTTAAAATACAGATTTACATTACAAAGCAACCTGGCTTCCTAACATTGGAGACTGCATCTGTGCTGATGTAATCTTTGACTGACAGGGTGCCAGGAGAGGGAGGAGAAGGACAAAAAGAGCTTATGAATTCAGTCTGAAATTCAAATCATGCCAGTGGCCCCACCAGCCCCCTGTAGAATAAATTCGAGCACCTTGGAGATTTGCACTAAACGTGTTGATGTTTCCCTTTTTCCCCTTTTCTCCTCATCTGTGTTCACCCTCTTAACCTACTCAGCTTGCAAAATCCAGCTTTATCATTGCCACTCTGATCTTCCATAAGACAAAACAAAAATACAGTCTTGCCTTTTTTTTAAATTACTGCTCTACCCTGGACCACCAGGAGCATCAATTTGTTGGTTTACTATAGAAAAACTTTTACCCAAGTTTCTCCGATGGGATGTCTTGAGGTTATTTGGTTTACTATTTGCCTCATTATTTAAAATATCAGCAATTAAAAGACACATTGATTTGCAAATGCTTACTGGCACCTACTAGGAAGCAATTGCTCAAAATATAAACAATTTAACATCAATTTTTTTTTTAAGTGTTAATATCTAACACTGTTCTGGGACATTTAGCAAATATTAGAAAACAAAAGTCAGGGAGTTGAAACAAGATGGCGGATCTGTAAGAAGCAGGCAGTGAACCCCTCCAAAAGTCGCCATCCAGACTCTGAAATATAGTGACTGGAGGAGGACAAGAAAGAGGGAAGTGGCTCCCATGGACCCAGGAAAGATCTGAAGCGTAGTTTGGGGCCCATGGAGAAAGTGAAGAGAGAAACTCCAACAAAGAAGAAGGAGGTGGCCTCTGGCGCCATTTCCCTATGTCAGGAATCCTGACGCGACTGAAGCGGTTCAAATCTGTGGACACGTGGTGACTGCCGGCACCCCCAGGGGCCTCCACGGAGGAACATGAGAAGCGGCAGTGCAGAAAAGCAGCGGCTGTGAAGGACACACTGCCTGGCGGTGAGTGCTGACACCCAGCCGTCCCGCACTCAAGAGCGACTAGCCGGGCGCCATTGTGGGAGGGGCAGCAGCTGAACCTGAAACTCAGGGCGGCCGCCACTCCACCCACAGCTCCAACGGGGACCTCTGTGGAGGAACACGAGATGCCACAGCACAGAGAAGCGGCGGCTGTGAAGGACACACTGACTGGCAGTGAGTGCTGACACCCAGCCATCAGGGGCACGAGAGCCACTAGCTGGGTGCCATTGTGGGGGCGGGCAGCAGCTGAGCTGAGAACTCAGCATGGCTGCCACTCCATCCATGGCTCCAGTGGGAACCTCCGCGGAGGAACGCAAGACGCCGCGGTACAGAGAAGCACCAGCCGAGAAGGACACACTGACTGGCGCTTTTCTTCCTGGTATTCCAAGGATCTCCTAAGAGTTTGAGAAAGAAAAGAAAATGAGATGACACTTAAACAAGATGCAACCCCACACATCCAGTTCACCAAAGGCAAACCCAGGGGGCAGTGAGGTGGGACAAACCGAAAGCCACCCACCTGACATCTCTGAAGTGGTAACAACAAAGCAGTTGAATGAGGCTCTGGAAAAATTTAAATCAGAAATAATTTCTCAGATAACTGCAGAGATAATGTCCACAATGAAGACCATGCTTAGGGACGCTAGAGCAGACACAGACAAAAAAATAGATGAGCTTAAGAAAATGATGGAAGCCATGAATGCTCAGCATAGGAAAGAAATGGCCTCCATAAAGCAGATTCAAGCAGATATCCAGGAGAACAAAAATTCCATTGAAAGTATTTGTAGCAGATTAAGCCAATGTGAGGACAGGATCTCAGATATAGAAGACAGGCTTGCAATTAGTGATCATGAAAAGAAAGAATTCTTAAAAATAGCAAGGGACAATGAAAAATCAATCCAGCAGCTGCTAGATGATGCAAAGAAGAATAACTTAAGATTGATTGGAGTCAATGAAAAAGCAAGAGATAGCATAAATGACATCAGAACACTGTTCACAGACATTATCACAGAAAATTTCCCTGGTAGAGAAAAAGAATTTGATGTTCAGATAAGTGAGGCTTATAGAACTCCAATTAGCCACAATCAAAAAAAATCTTCAGCCAGGCATATCATAGTCAAGATTCCAGAAATTCAACATAGGAGTAGAATTTTAAAAGCTGTTAGAGAAAAGAAACAAATCACCTATAAAGGAAAGCCCATCAGAATCACAGCGGACTTTTCAGCACAAACCCTCAAGTCAAGAAGAGCTTGGAATGACTTATTTCAAGCTCTAAAGGAAAATAACTTTCAACCCAAATTGATGTACCCCGCAAAACTATCTTTCAAAATTGATGGAGAAGTAAAATACTTTCACGACAAAGAACATCTGAGAAAATTTATGACCACCAAACCAGCACTCCAAAATATTCTGAAGGACATTCTAGAAAGAGATAACAAGGACTACAATACCAGGAACCCCAACAGAAGGAATCCACAGGCAGAACAAATGATTAAAGAGAGGGAGGGAAAACAAAAATTAAAAGAGGGGGAGCCAAGAACAAGAAAATAACATGACAAGGGTAACTCAATACATAACAGTTTTAACCATTAATGTTAATGGTCTCAATTCACCAATCAAAAGGCACAGACAGACTGGCGAATTGGATCAAGAAGCAAGATCCAACAATATGCTGTATACAAGAAACACATTTAATTCAGAAAGAAATTCATAGACTGAAAGTCAAAGGATGGAAAACAATACTCCATGTGACAGGAACCCAGAAAAAAAGCAGGGGTAGCTATTCTTTTTGCAGACAAAGTGAATTTCAAGCCAAGAATGATTCAGAGAGATAAAGAAGGTCACTACATCCTTGTAAAGGGAACAATCCAAGAAGAAAAGATAACAATCATAAATATATATGCAACAAATACCAGTGCACCCAACTAAAACAGATATTAATGGACATGAAAAAATCAAATAACCACTAATACAATTGTATTGGGGGATCTCAATACTCCACTGTCACAAAAAGACAGATCAACTAGATGAAAAATCAACAATGAAATATTAGAACTGAACCAAACTTTGGAACAAATGGACTTAGTAGATGTCTACAGAGTGTTCCACCCCACAACATCAGAATACACATACTTCTCAGCTGCACATGGGACATTCTCCAAAATAGACCACATACTAGCTCATAGAACCTGCTTAAGTAAATGCAAAGGAATTGAAATTATCCCATGTATATTATCAGACCATCCTGCAATGAAATTGGAAATCAATGGCAAAAGAAACCACAAGAATTTGCTAAACACATGGAAATTAAATAGCACCCTACTGAACAACCAATGGGTCACAGATGAAATTAAAGAAGCAATTAGACAGTTTCTGCAAATGAATGATAACGACAGTACAACATACCGGAACTTATGGGATACAATGAAAGCAGTCCTAAGAGGGAAATTTATAGCATTAAATTCCTATATCAGGAAAACAGAGCAAGCACAATAAACAACCTAATGGTGAACCTCAAACTTCTAGAAAAAGAAGAGCAGGCTAAGCCAAAAGCTCGTACAAGGGAGGAAATTATAAAGATCAGAGCAGAAATAAACGTATTGGAGACTAAAAAAACAATACAAAGAATCAATGAATCAAAGAGTTGGTTCTTTGAAAGATTAAATAAAATCGACAAACCCTTATTCAACCTTATTAAAAAAAGGAAAGAAAGTACTCAAATCCACACAATTAAGAATGAAAAGGGTGATATCACGACGGACCCTGCAGAAATCCAGAAGATCATCTATACCTACTTTGAAAACTTGTATTCTAATAAGATGGAAAATGCAGAAGAAATGGAGAGATTCCTAGATACATATGAATTACCAAAGCTCAACCAAGAAGATATAAAAATGCTAAATAAACCAATAACAATCAATGAAATCAAAGATGTAATTAAAAACCTCCCAACAAAGAAAAGCCCAGGCCCCGATGGATTCACTGCTGAATTCTACAAGAAATTTAGAGAAGACCTAACACCACTACTTCTCAAACTCATTAATGAAATTGAAAGGGAAGCAATATTCCCAAATTCATTCCTGGAAGCAAGCATGACCCTGATACCAAAACCAGAGAAGGACCCAACTAAGAAAGAGAACTATAGACCAATCTCCCTAATGAACATAGATGCAAAACTCCTCAATAAGATACTGGCAAACAGAATGCAGCAAATCATCAAGAAAATTGTACACCATGACCAAGTTGGATTCATTCCAGGGATGCAGGGATGGTTCAACATACGTAAATCAATCAATGTAGTACACCATATTAACAGAACCAAGGACAAAAATCATATGATCATCTCAATAGATGCAGAAAAAGCTTTTGACAAAGTCCAACACCCATTCATGATAAAAACCCTACAGAAAATTGGACTAGATGGTCTTTATCTCAATCTGATAAAAGCTATCTATGACAAACCAACAGCCAATATCATACTAAATGGACAAAAACTGAAAGCCTTCTCTCTAAAATCAGAAACAAGACAAGGATGTCCACTGTCCCCACTCTTATTCCACAGAATCCTGGAAACTTTAGCCAGAGCAATTAGACAAGAGAAAGAAATAAAAGGAATAATGATTGGAAAGGAAGAAGTTAAATTATCATTATTTGCAGACATGATACCCTACATAGAAGACCCCAAAAACTCCACTAAAAAATTGCTAGGTTTAATAAGCAAATTCAGTAGTGTAGCTGGATGCCAAGTCAACACTCAAAAATCAATAGCCTTCCTGTACACCAATAACAAACTCGCTGAGAGAGAAATTAGGGAAACAACACCTTTCACAATCACATCTAAAAAAATGAAATACTTAGGAATCAATCTCACAAAGGAAGTAAAAGACCTCTACACTGAAAACTACAGTATTCTGAAAAAGGAGATTGAAGAAGATATCAGAAAATGGAAATATATCCCTTGCTCTTGGGCCGGAAGAACCAATATAGTGAAAATGGCCATACTTCCAAAATTGTTATACAGATTTAATGCAATTCCGATCAAAATTCCAACAACATATCTCACAGAATTAGAGAAAACAATCCTAAAATTCATCTGGAACCAGAAGAGACCTAGAATAGCAAAGGCAATTCTGGGCAACAAATGCAAGGCAGGGGGCATCACAATCCCTGATTTGAAATTATACTATAAAGCTACTGTGATAAAAACAGCGTGGTATTGGCAAAAAAACAGACTCAAAGATCAATGGAATAGAATAGAAGATGCAGAAACAACCCCAGACATACTCATCCACCTTATCTTTGACAAAGGTGCCAAACACATTCACTGGAAGAAAGCCTCTTTAATAAATGGTGCTGGAAAAATTGGCTCTACACACGCCGAAGATTAAAATTAGACCCATATCTTTCACCGTGCACTAAACTAAATTCAAAATGGATCAAAGAACTAAATATTAAAACAGAAACATTAAATCTCCTGGAAAATAGAATAGGTAAAACTCTTGAAGACATTGGTGTAAGCAAAGACTTTATGAATAAAACCCCCATCGCACAGGAAGTATCACAAAGAATCAACAACTGGGATCTCATCTTATTAAAAAGCTTTTGCACAGCAAGAGAAACCACCAACAGAGTGAAGAGACAACCCACAACGTGGGAAAAACTGTTTGCCAGCTGTTCCTCAGACAAAGGATTACTATTGAGAACATACAAAGAACTCAAAAAAATCAGACCTCCCAAATTTAAAGACCCAATCCCAAAATGGGCATCTGAGATCAATAAACACTTCTCAGATGAAGAAATACAAATGGCAAATAAATATATGAAAAAATGTTCAACATCACTAGTCATTCGAGAGATGCAAATGAAAACAACACTGAGATTCCATCTCACTCCAGAAAGAATGGTTATTATCAAGAAATCGACCAATAACAAATGCTGGAGGGACTGTGGGGAAAAAGGAACCCTTCTCCACTGTTGCTGGGAGTGTCGACTGGTACAGCCACTGTGGAGATCCATGTGGAGACTCCTCAAAAAACTAGGATTGGAGGTCCCATTTGACCCAGCTATTCCCCTTCTAGGTATCTTCCCAGAAGAATTAAAAACATCGTACCACAGCGATATATGTGCACCCATGTTTATAGCAACACAATTTGTAATAGATAGATCGTGGAGACAACCCAAATGCCCACTAACAGAGGAATGGATAAAAAAGATGTGGTACTTTTATACAGTGGAGTACTACTCAGCCATAAAGAAAGATAAACTGGAAACTTTTATAGGTAAATGGATGCAACTCGAGGAAATACTCACAAGCGAAATAAACCGGATGCACATTTGTAAACATCATATTGTCTCCCTAGTATGAAAATGCAATTCACTGTGACTATTCCATTCCTTAGTCTTCTATTTTTACCTAGCTTTTACACGGCTTAATCTTATACTGGGTAATATTTTTCTCCAAAAGGTATTTGTACATTCTCTAATGCTTGAGTTTAATACATGAGAATGTTTACTTGTTGTCTTTAAAAAATAAATAAATAAATAAATTTTAAAAAAATCAAACAAACAAAAAAGAAATAGGGCAATTACTGATGTAATTAGTTAAGGCATGGTAATTACATCCTAAAAGTAGAGTAAATGCCTTAATCCAATATAATTCCCATCCAAACTGGGCTGGTGTCTCACAAAGTCAAAGAACGAAATTGTAGACAAAAGAGGAAGTGAAGAGGAGAGTTTACTGGAAGTATAAGAAGAGAGGAAGCTCCCAATAGTAGGAAGAGGACCCAAAAAAAGGGTTTTCAAGTGAGTTTTTGTCTAGGGTCTTTTATATCTAGGTGGCCAGGTCCCTGGCCCTGAAAGGTCAAGTGGGATTAGCCTGTAGAATTCAGGTATGGACTGTCCATGTCCTAATATGACCTACAGAGAAATGGAGCATCGTTAGCCATGTGCTGATCACGCACTCTTTGGCCAGCCAGGAATATTGTTGTGTAATAAGCGAGAATGAAGTAAGAGGGAGGAGGAGGTCAGTCACAGTGCTCATTTCCCCCTGCTGTTTTCTGCACTCCCCAGTTAACGATCTGGATAGTTTGAGTTAACCCTTCCCCCATGTACTTGCTGTTTTTCATAAGGCTGACCGGCCCAGTTCTATCTTAGGCTCTGCCCCTTACTAGCTGCCTATTCATAAGTTAAATAACAAACTGCCTCTTACAATATGACAGGAATCCTTACGAAAGGGGAATTTGGACCTGCACAAATACATGGAGAACATCGTGTGCCAGTGGAGGTAGAAATGAAACACACAAGATTACTATCAAACCACCCCAAGCTGAAGGAATAACATGGATCAGATTCTTCCTCATAATTCCTGCAAGAAACCTACCCTGTGACCCCTTGAGCCTTCAGAACAATGAGGCAGTACAATTTTATTGTTTATGCCACCCCATTTATGTTACTTCATTGTGGTGGGCCTGACAAACTAATACCCTCCCTTTCTATTGTGTTGTACTTCTTTCAAGCCATTTTCTCTTGAGGAGCCCAGACTCTCTTCTCTGCCCTTCTCTTTCCCTCACCTGCCCACCATAATTGTAAAGTACCACGCTGATGCGCTCTCATGGAACATTACTTCGCACGTTTATCATAGCTAATTACAAACGATTTTTGTTGTTTGTTCAAGTTAACAAACACTGAAACATTTGTCCTAGGGGAAATACAATGGAAGATTCCTGCAGGTCACTGGTCATAACATTTTCATTCAATGATGTATATACGTATAACCTTGCTTTATGTTTCTGTTTAAAGGTAACTTGTTTAACCTGTGTTGTTGATTAACTAATACTGAATTCCTGCTCAACAGCACTACACCTAATGCCTAAAGGGAAGTTATCTAACACAAGTGGCTTCTCTATAACGCATGTCAGAGCCTTGTTGTACTTAGTAACATCAGACAGCCCTTCAGCACTGTTGTTGGTTATTTTAAGCAGAAAAACCCCCAGCAAAAGACACAAAATTAAAAAAAACAGAAAGATTAAAAAAAAAGAAAATCCAAATTCCCTGTAATGAATATGATCATTATGTATATCTAAATTGTATCAATAAACTTAATAAAAAAATAAAAAAATAAAATGGCTCAAAATAGTATGAGCACTGAAAGAATCAGGCAAAGTTTGATCTCAGTTGGAAATTTACACATTGGGCAATTCAAATTTTTTGCTGCTCTGCACATGTCTATGAATAACTACAAAAATCCTTGCTATTACACACAAAGTTTAGCAAGGAGGCAAATTAGCAAATTGAAGAATCCATGAATAATGAAGATCAACTACATCTGTGTGCTGTGTAACAGTATTTCAGTCAATGACAAGCAACATATGTAGTGATGGTCCTGCAAGATTATAATGGGGCTGAAAAATTCTCATTACCTAGTGATGTCATAGCCCTCAATAAAGTTACTATATAATGCATTACTCGGGTGTTTGTGTGATACTGGTATAAACAAACCTGTACCATACTGCCAGTTATATAGAAGTAGCCTATAAAAATCTTAATAGTACATAATACTTGATAATGATGATAGAAACTACGTTACTGGTTTATGTGTTTTCTATAATGTAATATTTATTATTATTTTGGAATGCACTCCTACTTATAAAAATATTTTACTGTGAAACTATATGAATGTTATACCAATGGCAGTCTCAAATAGTTCATGTTTCCCAGTATCTCTTGATTGCATCGTTTGATTTAGTCTCACTTTATTTTATGTGCTATGGCCCTAAGATGAGTAGTCTAAAAATGGCATGTATGTGTGTGTGTGTGTGTGTGTGTGTGTGTGTGTGTATGAGTCATGGGTGTGAAGCAGGCTATGCCATCAAGATTTGGATAATTCTGTGGTGTTTGCACGATGACAACATTATCCAGCATCACATTTATAGGAATGTATCCACATTATTAAACCAATTCATGACTGTACTTGCTTAGTTTTCTGCCTTCCCTATGAGTCTATTCAGAAAGGACAGAGCCTATATTCATCTGTTTATTTGCTTTCCAGTTCTATGTCTGGCCCCAGCAGATGCTCAAGAAATACTTGTCAAAAAATCTAATGTATGGCAGGTACGATAATAAATGTGCATGCTGTTGTGCTATGGTAAATACAAAGATAAATTAATTTCAATTTCCGACTCCTTATAACAAATGCACACATATCCCATGCCAATAACTGTAGGGGTTTCTAGAATTTGGTCGACTTGTAGCTGAAGACCAAGAGGGCTAAACGGGATGAGCTGGCTCTTGAAGTCAGTGAGAGAATGATAAAAGAGGAGAACATGTAGGGAGAGGACAGAACATAAGCGACAGACATGCATGGAAATCTAGCTGGTACAGAAGACTGCAGTTGGGTGGAGCTCAAAAGGAGAGCCCACCTTGGGAAGCAATAGTTTAAAATATAATGAAATGAGACAAAGTAAGAATCTGAAAGATTAAAAGTGTGAAAACCTGATTGTTATTCCATCAGATGTCATCAGCCGTTGAAGGGTTTTGAGCAAGGGAGGGATGAAACCATTGTGATGTGTAGGTTTATCATATAATATATTATAAACACAGTGGAAATGATGGAGTAATCTCCTATCAGTGCTTTTTAGAAACCCCTGCCTCTTTTTGTTTCTGTTTTTTGAGATAGGGTCTCACTGTACAGTGCAGGCTGGCCTTGAACTCACTTATGTAGCCCAGGCTGGCCTCGAACTCAGTGATTCTCCTGCCTCAGCCTCCCGAGTGCTGGGATTACAGGCGTGCACTACCATACCCGGCCCTTGCCTCTTTTAAGAAGTTTGAAATGACACTCAAGGGATGACCCTTGAGAAACTCAAAGACATTTGGGACAGTGATGGAGAAAGGGAGAAGTAAAGAGAAGCCAAAGCAGGTCACAGCTGTCTAGGACCCTTTAGCCATAAACTCACTTTGTTCCCTGTCAGCATCGCAGAAGTCCTTCTCCTCCGTGAAGTCTGCTGGAAACTGTAGCCACGCTCCAATCTGACGGTTTGCAGTATAACCCTTTGCAATTCACTATTTGCTGTAGGATGGTGTTTCTGTGTCTTTCGATGGAAAGGAGTGTGGTACAAATAAGTACTGCTCAAAGCAGTTTTGGCCTCACACTTGAGAAAGGAAAGCTCAGCCCCCCCGAACAGGCCCACACCCACTCAATCACAGCCTTCATGTCAGTGCGATCCCCTGGCGAACCACATGCTCTCTGACCCGCACAAGTGTTCCCTTCCCTTCTGAGAAGGAAGGCAGTTAATCCTCATTATTCAGATTCCATGACTGCACGTTCACCTCCTTGGCAAAATTTATTTATCGCCCCGCACCCCACGCAGACAGCCACGTACGGACTTGTGCAGAGTGGCAAAAGTTCAAGCCTGATGTGCACGCTCCCAGCTGAGGTCAAACAAAACACCGCTACACCTTCTTCGGCTCTCATTCTGTCAGCAAGTGTCCTTCTCACGGTTTATTTAATGCTGTGTATTTGCATTTCTGTACTTTATGTTGGTGATTTCAGTATTTTAAAATGTGCTTTAAGTGTGGTGCTAGCGTGCTGTCTGGTGTCCCTAAGCATAAAAGACAGTGAGGTGTCTTATGGAGAAAAGATTTGTGCTAGAAAAGCTTCTTTTAGGCATGAGTTATACCACTGTTGACCATGAGGCTGAAGTTAACCAACAGTATACATTAAATAAGATGTCTTTGTACAAAAACACACATAAAATAAGTTTACATATTCATCATTTAATAAAAAATGTTGTGACGAGGGTTCACAAGAACATGACCCTTGGGGCCGGTGAGATGGCTCAGCGGCTTAAGCGCCTGCCCGGCAAGCGCAAGGGCCCGAGTTCGACTCCCGGATCCCACATACGAAAAAGGGGCCGGTGATATCGCTCAGCGGCACGGGTGCCTGTTGGTGCGGGAGGTCCTGAGGTCGACCCCCCGGTACCCACAAAAAAAAAAAAAAAAAGAACATGACCCTTTATTTCCCCTGCAGCAATGTTTCAAGATTCATTAATTCAGTGTTCACTGTGGCTTTGTGGAACACAACTACTACAAAGAAAGTCAACTGTACCAGTGCTGCTAAAGAGAAAGGCGCATGGTGAAGAATATAGGGTAAGAGAAGGTACATTACTCGAACTGGTATCTTCAAATAAGCACTGAGAGAAAAATAGTGATCATTTTATTTTTTTATTTTTTTTTTGTGGGTACCAGGGGGTCGACCTCAGGACCTCGCGCGCCAGCAGGCGCCCATGCCGCTGAGCGATATCACCGGCCCCTTTTTCGTATGTGGGATCCGGGAGTCGAACTCGGGCCCTCGCGCTTGCCAGGCAGGCGCTTAAGCCGCTGAGCCATCTCACCGGCCCTGATCATTTTATTTTTTGAGATAGCACCTAGCTACGTAGTTCAGGCTGGCCTTGAGCTCACAGTGACCCTCCTGCCTCAGCCTGGGATGATAGGCATGCACCACTACGCCCGTGTCAGAGATCTGGAGGAATCACTTGTACTAGTAATTGTTATCTATGAGCTCAGGGGCTCTGATATCCTCTTACTTTTGTTTCAGAGATGCGAATCCGACCAGTGGGTCAGCAATGTTTCCATGACTAAATACTCATACACAAGTGCAAAGACGCACAGGCCAGGCCAATAAGTGTCCAAAAAATAAGAGCCATATCTCTGTCCTGTGGATTGTGTAGATACACAAGTAAGAATAATCAGAACTATAGATAAACAGAATATGAGCCCATGGCATATTCATTGCAGCGGGTTTGCTGACAACTGTGTGTTCTCAGAAATGTCTGAAGTCACTATCATTACATAATATTTATAGGATAAATTAAATAAGTCTCTTTCTGGCCTGTGATCTTAAAGGAGGATGGCACGATGACACAGAGGGGATATCAGAAGTGATACTGTTTGTGGATGGGACATTTTCTCCCTGGTGAGACTGAAGAGGCTTGTACAGTATTTAGCATAGCCGACAGAATATTTTTTAAATTTTTACTTTTTTCCATTGTTTTTATTAGGCTGGGCTCGTTTTTGATCCTCCTGCCTCTAGTAAACCACCTCTAGCTGCTGTAAATCTCTCCATTAACTATTTTTTGTTTGTTTGTTTGTTTGTTTTTTGGTCTTTTAGGTTTTTTTTTTTCCAGTTCCTATTTTGAGACAGGGTTTCACTATGTAGTCCAGGCTGGCCTTAAACTCACTACGTAGCCCAGGCTGGCCTTGAATTCATGGTGATCCTCGTGCCTCAGCCTCCCGAGTTCTTCTCCATTACCTTCTAACAAAGCTCAATGAGGCCTTCATCCTGTCTTTTCCCTATCTATGGGGCCCCATCCCTATACTGCTATATGTGTGTCACTGTAATTTGATGTCTTTTTGGTTTTTGAGAGAGGGTCTTGCTGCGTAGTTTAGGTCTTGCTGACCTTCGATTCATTATGTACACTGGGTGTGGTGGCGTATGCCTGTAATCCCAGCACTGTGGGGGTGGGGTCTGAGGCAGGAGGATTGCCGTGAGTTCGAGGCCAGCCTGGGCTGCATAGTGAGTCCAGACCAGCCTGAACTACATAGTGAGACCCTGTCTCAAAAAAAAAAAACAAAACAAAAAAAAAAAAACAAAAAAAACCCCAAGACAAAAACTCATTATGTAGCCCCAGCTGGCTCTAGCCTCCTGAGTTCTGGGATTTCAGGTGTGTGCCACCACACATGGCTGTTTTAATTCTTCTGGGAAGATACCTAGAAGAGGAATAGTTGGGTCAAATGGAATTACTAGTTTTAGTTTTTTGAGGAATATCCATACTGATTTCCATAGTGGTTATCCTAGTTTACATTCCCACCAACCATGTAGAAGGGGTCCTTTTTCCCTGCAGTCTCATGATCATTTGTTATTATTTGATTTCTTGATGATGGCCATTCTTTCTGGAGTCAAGTGGTATCTCATTGTTGTTTTAATTTATATTTCTCTAATGGCCAGAGATATTTGAAAATTTCTTCATTATTTATTGGCCATTTGTACTTCTTTTATGAAACATCTCTTCATTTTACTTGTCCTTTGTTTTGATTGGGTCTTTTATTTTGAGGGGTCTAATTTTTGAGTTCTTCATATATTCTAGATATTAGTCCTCTCTCTGAGGGATAGCTGGCAAAATTTTCTTAGTCTTTAGGTTGTCTTTTCACCCTGTTGGTTGTTTCTTTTGCCATGCAGAAGCTTTTTAATTTGATATGATTTCATTCTCAGTATTATTTCTTGTGCCATTGGAGTTCTGTTCAAAGACCTGGCTTTTGCCTATGACTTCAAGAATTTTATCTATTTTTTTTTTGCTTTGTTTTGCTTTTTGAGGGTCTTGCTATGCAGCCCAGGGCGGTCTCGAACTTGTATTGACCTTCCTGCTTCAGCCTCCCAAGTGCTGGGATTACATAGGCCTGTGCCCCCAAGCCCAGTAGGGGTTTTACCTATTTTATCTTTCAGCAGATTAAGTATATCCATTTTAACATTTAATTCTTTGATCCATTTAGATTTTATTTTAGTGCACAGAGATACATATGTAGATTCAATCTTCTGCATGTGGATAGCCAGTTTTCCCAGCACAATTTATTAAATCTTCCTCCAGCGTATGTTTTTGGCCCCTTTGTCAAAGATCAAATAGCCAAATGTGACGGGCTGTTTCTCCATCCTCTATTTTGTTCCATTGATCTTCGTGTCTGTTTTTATGCCAGTAAGTTGGTGGTACATTTTAATCACTTAGTAAATATTTGTTAAATAAATGGATGACTTGTAAGTTTCTGAATGGGACCAATTCTTCTTCATCTATAGAGATAATCTAAAATGATCAAGATGTTTGCCTGAGAAAGTACAGAAAGGCAAAGGGATTGCTGGCAGTGCTGAACAATATTGAGGATACTAAAGATACAGGCATTAGTGATTTCTTTTCTGTTGCAAAAACTAAATTCAAATATTAGCCTTCCTCATTCCTGGTAGTTTGATAAAAATAGTATGCCTTTGAAAGTTAGACACATCTGGCTTTGCCACATTATCTTGTATGAATATCAATCATATATGAATCACCTCACTTACCTTATAATTACTCTTCTGTGAAATAGAGTAATAACACATACTTCACTAATGCGTTAAAATAATTAGAGACAGATGAAATCACCTAACAAAACAGATGATTTTTTCAAGCACAATCATACATCCTACTTTCCTTATTTCAAAATATGCTCTAGTTGGGTATGGTATTACATCCCTGTAATCCCAGAACTTGGGAGACTGAGGCAGGAGGATCTCCCCTGCAGTTCAAGGTCAGCCTGATCTATGTAGTGAGTTTCAGGCAAATCTGAAAAAACATATGGAGACCTTATCTCAGAAACCAACAACAACAACAAAAATGTGCTCTTGATAATTGTCAGAAAGTTGACATCTCTCTTGGATTCTGTGAACAAACACCTTATAAATAATACTGATATTTGATTTCTGTGCCTTTGCACTATGTTTGCAACTGTTTGGGGTGCAATTAGTGTTACTTTAACTGCTATGAATTAGTGATAAAAGAACGGAGTTAAGGCTAAAAGCAAAAAATATGCTTTTGTGACAAGTTAAAACCATATGATATCGTGGTGGTTATATTAATGAGGATCTCATAGTAATCTGAGTAGAAAAAAGAGAGCACAAAAATGAATTTCCATGTGGAATAGAAGAGTGTATATGTGCTGAATTCCAAAGATCCAGTCCTATAAGAGTAGTCAATGCAAGCCGGTCGTGGTGGTGCACATCTGTTATCTCCGTACATGGGAGGCTTAAGCAGGAGGATCACAGTGAGTTTGAAGCCAGACTGGGCTACCTAGTGAGTTCAAGTAAAACCTTAGCTACACAGTGAAACCCTGCCTCAAAATAATAAAATTAAAGAGTCAATGAGTTATATGCTATACTGACATAATAGGGTTTAAGCAAAAGTAAATTGTTATAAGATTGGTATTTGTAGTTTTTATATCTTATTTGTAAATTTGTTTTGCCAATTCTACTTTTGTACTTAGGTTTATACATTTAATAACATAGTATGAAAGTAATTTAAGTAAGCAGCAGAATCAGATAATTCAGTTCTTTTCACACTATCAATATTTCACTGGTTTGGGATAACTGTCTCACATCAAACCTCATGCTTATTGCTGAAATTATGCCACAACCAGAACACTCGTGATGATTGATCTTACTGTTGCCTTGCTCTGATGATTAGAGATTTCCATTTCAATGATTAGAGATTTTTTATTGTTTGTTGAAATTATATTTTCTGAAAGTTTCAACCATTTGATGACAGTTGTACTTAGGAACAAACTGAATCTACCCTTTTGGTTACATGTTCAATTATAGGAGGGTAATCATGTTTTTCTTTAGCCTGCATTGTTAATCTTTCATCAGTATTATTTTTTTTTTTCTTCAACAAATACATTTGAGAACCTTGGGCTAAATATTGTGCATTAGTCAATTTTTCTTTTCCACATTAAATGGGTCTGTACCTTTCAACCTTTCTTTGAAAGTATTTTTTCTACTGATTTCTCAGTATTACCCTAATTTGCACCTATTTCAACGATATCCTTCTTAAAATGCAGCATTTAGAAATAAATATATAGAAAATGGAGACTTTTATTCAATGTTATCAATAATAACAATAAGTAGGAATTATTAAACAGCAATGTATTAGGCTGTGAGAGGGAAAAGCTACAAAAGTATATGTAATACTGTTATTATATTCAAAGAGTTTTACATTTAATTAGAAATGAAGATTACAATTTTAGATTATATTAAATAACCAATATAAGCCTTCTAGGAACTCAGTGTGATCAGAGATCTTTGTTCTGGAAGTTTCTAGGTTCTAACTAGTGTTGGGTCTTGAAAAACTACACTGGATTTGAATATATCGAGTGTACACAAGCACTACAGCACTTTGTCCAAAATAGCAGAAGTATTAGTAGTGCCAGAAATGAAACTCAGATTGGGGGGGGGTGTCAAAACTTTTCCTACTCTCTAGTGTAGAAAGAGAAAATCTTTGCTTGAGATAACAAATCTATGATCAAATCTCCTTTTTGGAAAGGCCGGTGTAATTAAACTTGGCAAAATTCTAAATTTTGTTTTTAATTTTTGTGTGTGTGTGCTACTGGGGATTGAACCCAGGGCCTTTGCACTGAGCTAAGTCCCCAGTTATTTTCTTTTCTTCTTTCTTTTTCTTTCTTTTCTTTCTTGTAAGTAGCTACATGTATTGAAGATCACAGGACGGTAGCAAGAACAGGGAGAAGGGTGGAGGGAAAGAAGGGGGAGGAAAAAGGGACTCCACTGCGAAGGAGAAAGAAAAGGGCTGGAGTGTGAAAGGGCAAAAAGGGCTGTGGTGTAAAAGGGGGAAAAAAGACATTTTTTTTTTAAATTTCAGAATATCGCTAATTCGCTAAACTGCCCAGGTGGGGGTTAGATCTTTCTACCCCTCCGCCTCGCTTTCAAGTACAATTCAGCGGAGATGATATTCTCTGCTTCTTAAGGGGGAGGAAAAAGTTTTGACAAGACAGGAAGCCTGGAACCCTGGAATGTAACCAGAGAGCGTTATTTCCGGCATTGTATTTACCCTTATCAAAGATGGCTCTTAGAGTACGCATGCGCAGAAAGGACGCTTGGGCGGAGAGTTCCGGCGCATCGCATTGCGCGCCGAGCGATGATTGGCAGCCGGCGGCGGAGGGGCGGACCGGAAGCGCCTGCGCAGTGAAGCTCCGCCGGTTCCTTCCGGGCGTCTGTCCTGTGCCCAGCTTCCCCCTGGAGTTTCTGCGTTTGCCCTGGTTACCATGGGGGAAGCGGAGAAGTTTCACTACATCTACAGTTGTGATCTGGACATCAACGTGCAGCTGAAGATGTAGGAGCGCCCTGGGGACAGGGAGAGGGGCTGCTGGGCGGGAGCGCGGGAAGCAGGGCCCGGCGGCCGCAGGGGGAGGTGCTGACGCCCCGAAAGCCGGCGGGGGCCGCGGGAGGCTGTGGACGGAGGCTCCGGGGAAGGGGGTCGTGAGAGGGCCTGGGCGGAGAGTATGAGGAAGACGCGTCACGAGTAAGCGCTCAAGTTCCAGGGTTCCACAGTCTTCGCCGCAGTTCGACGAGCAGATGGGTGCAGTAGCAGCGACTCAGGAGCAGGGGAAGCGTGGGTTGACCCCGGCTCGTTTGACATTAAGGCAGAGAAGTGGGAGGGGTGGTAGATGAGGATGCCAGTTGCGAAGGGGCCAAGACTGTCTGGGGCAGGAGTCTTGGCAGGAAAACCTTTGGGCACCACGTTTAAATTTAAGGATTTGGTGTGGTTTGGTTTGTTTGTTTTTTGGTGGTACTGGGGCTTGAACCCAGGGCCTTCGCACTGAGATCCGTGTCCAGCCGTTTTTATTTTGTGGCAGTGTCTCACAAAGTTGCTAAATGGCCCAGTCTGCGTTCGAACTTGTGGTCCTCCTGTCTCAGCCTCTCGGAGTGCTGAGAGCTAGGAGCATGCCGTCTTGAAATGAGAATAATGGAACTGAGGTAACAGAGTTGGAAACTGTGTCCTTAGTAGGAGGATGGATAGGAAGTATTGTCAAAGCCTCATTAGTTATTAACCACAACATAATTCATAATCAACGTTTATTACATATTTTTACTTGATACCAACAAGTACATGTCAAGGGGCTATGTATCTGACATATGTGGTAAATACATGAGTACCAGCAAGACCTGGTCGCTTCAGATGTACCAAAGCGCTCTTCACACAGCTTGTTGGAAGCTGAGCTCATCATTAGCTTGCTACGCTCTCACCTTCCTTATTTTCTTTCATTCTGTTCTGGTGATTGTTAGCATGATCCATTGTTTGTTAAGACAGAAAACCGTGTTCCATAATGAGACGTCTTACCTCCTCTATTCTGTTAGTCACCTGATTTTCTCGAATGTATTTGCTAAATCTCTGTTCCATGCTTCCCCACCTCCAGTTTTAGTCTACCCTTTTCATTTCTATTTTGATGGCAAGCCCTCTGACTTGGTCTCTTTGCTTTAGTCTCTCTCACCTTTGTGGTATGTTCTTTTACTATTACCGAAAGTATTATAAAGACAATCTGATTACATTATTTTCTCAATTCATTTTAGTTAACAGATTTTTTCAAACTACCTTTTATGTTAGGCTCTGTACTGAATTTGGTGGCTGTTGATGTTCATTGTCTGGGCTCCTACTTTTTATTCTTGTCTTTAGGTTCTCCCCCATAGCTTGACCTATACCAAACAATTTGCTGTTCTCCATACACATCATCTTGCCCATTTACCTTCGTATATGCTTTTGGTTCTTTTTTCAACAATCATCAGGCGATTTTTCTTCTGTGTGATATGTGCTGATTGGAGTAATCCTAAAGGATGAATACTAGAGTTAGCAAGGTGCCTTGCTGGTTGAGATTATGGGACAGCAGTGTAATAGGGTTGTTTACAGGTGATAATTCAACGACTATTCTTTGAAACAGTGGCATGTAATAAAATCTCACTCCTGTAATGATAACGATAGCAGTAGTGGTGGTGGAAAGGTTCCCAGGGGTGATCACTTCAAAACAGAGACCAGAAACGCTTGTATAGGTGGAGAAGGTTTCCCCTTCCAGGCAGAGCCCCAAGGTGGTGCAGGGTATGCCATGAAGATCCAGATGGTACATGGTTTCCTGTCCTTTCAGAGCGTCTTCCTGTCTCTTTGCTCCCATCTCGTGTACTGTTTATGCTTCCTTCAGGTGTATGTCTGGGATACTAGGCCCCTGCCCAAGGTCAGGCTGGGCGCTTCTGAGACTTTGTCTTTCTGTGGTGGGAAGAACATTGGCTTTGGGCTCCTTGCCCTTCTTGGTTTTTATTCGTATCTGTTACTTATTTTGTGACCTTAGATAATAAGTTTGATCTCTTAGTCTCCACTTTCTCATTTTTAAAATGAGAATATGTGAAAAGTAAGAAAGATTATATCACATGACCAGCACAGTAGTTGACATAATCATGCCCGAGAAATATTTCTTCCTTTTTAATAGTGTCCTGTGCATATCTGTGATGACTTGTAACAGTGTACTTTTAAAAAATTTTAAGGGTCAGATAATACATGCCCATAGTAAAAGCAAAAATAGACTACAAAAGTAATAACCAATTAAAAATAAGTTTTTCTCCCCAGAAGCAATGACTTAACATTTTCTTTAAAATCATTTTTTCTTTTGTTTTTGTTTTTGTGGGGTATTTTTAATTTTGTTTTGTTTTATTTTTTTTTTTTTTTTTTTTTTTTTTCTTTGAGACAAGGTCTCTCTATGTAGTTCAGGCTGGCCTTGAACTCACAGCAATCCTCCTGCCTCAGCCTCCTGAGTGCTGGGATTACAGGTGTGCGCCACCATGCCTGGCAATTTAACATTTCTTGCAGTGTTGTGTTATTTTGTTTTTCATTTCTGGGTTCCTGTGCTTACAATAGCAAGTGTTTGTTGGAAAAAAAAATGGTCAAATAGGTGATCAGTTTGAATAAAATGAAACTAAAACCTGGAAAGCTGATGACTTTCAGGAGGTGGATTGAATTGGTAGTAGCATGGTGGCTGTGTAATCCCAGCCTTCGGGGAGGCTGTGGGAGGAGGAACACGATTTTCAGCTCAGCCTGGGCAACGATACAATATGCTATATGTATCGTTGCTATACTATATGCTTTAAAAATGTATGTCTAACACATTGTTACTCTTCTTTCAGAGGAAGCTTGGAAGGGAAGAGAGAACAAAAGAGTTATAAAGCTGTCCTAGAAGACCCAATGTTGAAGTTTTCAGGGCTGTACCAAGAGACCTGCTCTGATCTTTATGTTACTTGTCAGGTGTTTGCAGAAGGGAAGCCTCTGGCTTTGCCGGTGAGAACATCTTACAAGGCATTTAGTACAAGATGGAAGTAAGTTTTTTTTTTTTTTTAAACATGGTAAATTCTAGACTGTTCATCCTTTTCTTTGTAGATCATGCTAATAGGGACAACTTAGTATGGATTAAAAGGAATTTCTTAATTTTATACCTGTAACATTGATTAGTTTAAAGCAATAACATGCTTAGATAAAGTATTCTATGTATATGCTGGGCATTGTGGCACACGCTTGTATTCCCAGCACTTGGGAGGCTGAGTCAGGAGGATTTTGTGTTTGAGGCTAACCTGAGGCCAGCTTGGGCTGCACAGAGTTCAAGGCAAGCTTGGATTACTTAGCAAGACCCTGTCTCAAACAAAAAAGGTATTATACATATAAGTATTATAATTGCAGTTGAAGTGGATATGAATTTATATTCGTAGTTAGTGTATTATTTTGATATGTCTAACCTGATCTCTGAAATTCAGATCTGTTGTCATTTGTTCAGATAAGATTTTTATCATCATTTTCCATAGAAACTTTTTTTCAGGTTCCTGGTTTGTTCAGCATCATACATTAGCAGAGCACTGTTCTTTCTCCAGAACAGTACTGTGGGCCCTTAGTCTAATCTCTTGATGCTGCTTATTGAGTGGACAGTGCAGGGCACTTGCAGCGTTCTGGCGGTGTTTCGCAGCACTCTGGTAGAGTCAGTGCCGGATACAGTGATTGTGAGTCTTACGGAAGGAGCTGTGCTCACGGTGTTCAGGAGAGACAGGACATGGCCACAAGGACGACCGCACTGTGCCTTTGAGAGAAGAACCCTCTTTCTCCCAGTTATTGCCCAGTGTGGGTGGGAACAGTGTTTTAGAGAGAGCAGAAGATCGAGCTTTGGTGATCTGGCTATCAAAACCAATTATTATACTAGTGCAATTTCTTTGGTAGTCTTTTTTGTATCAAATAGTATAAGCGTGTATCTTTTATCTATATATTTATTTATGTTTTGTTTTTTTGTTTTTGTTTTTGTTTTTGTTTTTGTTTTTGTTTTTGTGGGTACCAGGGGTCGACCTCAGGGCCTCGCGCGCCAGCAGGTGCCCATGCCGCTGAGCGATATCGCCGGCCCTTTTTTCTTATGTGGGTTCCGGGAGTCGAACTCAGAACCTTGCACTTGCCAGGCAGGTGCTTATGCCGCTGAGCCATCTCACCGGCCCTGTTTTGGTTTTTGAGACAGGATCTCACTGTGTAGTTTGTGCTGGCCTTGAACTCACTATGTAGGCTGCTCTTGGCTTTGAACTTGCTGCAGTCCCACCTTAGCCTCCTGAGTGCTGGGAGTACAGGTGTGTCCTACCACATCTGACTTTATTTTGAGGAATTTAAATGCCATCTGCTGTTTAGGGAATGGAAATTTGCTCTCATTGCTATATTATTAAAAATAATATATCTTGATGTGGTTTGAAAGTCTAAAGCACTAATAAGCTAAGTGTTGCCAGTATTAATGAAATAACTTTAGGAACCCAAAAAATATCAAATAAAATATTACATATCCGTCTGAAGTAAACTGGTAACTTCTTTATAATATAAAGGGTGCTAGACAAGCCAGGTGTGGTGGCTCACACCTGTAATCCCAGTACTCAGGAGGCTGAGGCAGGAGGATTGCCATGACTTCAAGCCAGCCTGGGCTACATTGTGGGTTCAAGGTCTACCTGAACTATATAGCGAGACATTGTCTCAATCAGTCAATCAATAAATAAATGAATGGTGATAGACTTGATTAAGAAAATGATTGGTTCAAAAATTTCTAAAACATTGAAATGTTTTCTCAGTATTTTTTTTAAGCAATTGTTTCCTTCTGTCTTTTTTTTTTTTTTAGGTACTGAGGATTGAATCCAGGACCTTCACATTGAGCTATATCCCAAGCCTTTTTTAAAATTTAATTTAATTCTTTTATTAGATGTTTGCAGTACATAATGATTACATTCATTATGAAACAGTGCTACACATACATAAACCTTTTTAACTCTTTTTTCTGTCCCTCCCCACCCCCTCCCTTTTTTTTTAAAGAGATCTTTTTTTTTTAATTTTTATTTTTTTTAAAGACAACAAGTAAACATTCTCATGTATTAACAAACTCAGGCATTAGAGAATGTACAAATATCTTTTGGAGAAAAACATTACTCAGTATAAGATTAAGCCATGTAAAAGCTAGGTAAAAATAGAAGACTAAGGAATGGAATAGTCACAGTGAAATTGCATTTTCATACTAGGGAGACAATACGATGTTTACAAATGTGCATCCGGTTTATTTCGCTTGTGAGTATTTTCTCAAGTTGCATCCATTTACCTATAAAAGTTTCCAGTTTATCTTTCTTTATGGCTGAGTAGTACTCCACTATATAAAAATACCACATCTTTTTTATGCATTCCTCGGTTAATGGGCATTTCGGTTGTTTCCATGATCTAGCTATTACATATTGTGTTGCTGTAAACATGGGTGCACATATATCGCTGTGGTACGATGTTTTTAATTCTTCTGGGAAGATGCCCAGAAGGGGAATAGCTGGGTCAAATGGGACCTCCAATCCTAGATTTTTGAGGAATCTCCACACTGACTTCCACAGTGGCTGCACTAGTCTACACTCCCAGCAACAGTGGAGAAGGGTTCCTTTTTCCCCACAGCCCCTCCAGCGTTTGTTATTAGTTGACTTCTTGATAATAGCCATTCTTTCTGGGGTGAGATGGAATCTCAGTGTTGTTTTAATTTGCATCTTAAAGAGATCTTGATAAGGTGCTGAGTCTGGGTTTGAATTTACAGTCCTCCTTTCTTCAGCCTCCCAGAGTGCTGGGATTATAGGTATACACCACCACACCCTACTTGAATTTCTTGCTGAAGGGATTGAACAGCGTTGTGTCTTTTTTTTTTTTTTTTTTTTTTTTTTTTTTTTGAGACACAGTTTCACTAGTAGTTCAGGGTGACCTTGAACTCACTATGTAGCCTAGGCTGGCCTCGGAGGCAGTTCTGCCTCAGCCTCCTGAGTGCTGGGATTACAGACAGCATATACCACCACACCTGGCAGCAGTGTTACTTTTGGGCAACCCATTCAGGACTCCTCCTGTCTCTCAGGAGCTATTCCTATTCCCTATTCCTAATCTCCAATAAATTTTCCTACTCTTAAAAAAGAAAAAAAAAGTGCTACTTTTTATGAGCTCTATTAAAGTCTTTCATGTCTTATATTTCAAGTAGCAAAATTAAGGTGACTACTAACCTAATCTTTTTGGAACTTTTTCCGCTGGTCAGATCTTTGTGTGTGATTTGTTAATTTGAAAGATATACACGCGTTTATGTCAACTTTATTTCTGCAGCTGGAATGAATGGCTCAAACTGCCTGTGAAGTACCCTGACCTGCCCAGGAATGCCCAAGTGGCCTTGACCATATGGGATGTGTATGGACCAGGAAAAGCCGTGCCTGTTGGAGGAACAACTGTTTCTCTCTTTGGAAAATACGGGTGAGCATTCTGTTGCGTTCATATGCTGGGAAGTTGTAGCTTTCTGCCTCTTTTGTCTTCTGCAGTGCTTTAAGTCACTTATGCTGTCTGTTTCTCCACATAAAAACTGGGTAAGTACATGGGATTTGGTTAATTCTCAAGGCTGAATTTCGCACATATTTTCTACAGAATATGCAGATAGATTAAGAAACAGTTTATAACACTCTGCCTTCAGTGTTTGGTAATATGATTTCTATTAAAACCTAGAAGTCATCAGGAACTGGGACCATGTTTTGGCAGATAAAAGACTATCTTGCATACTGTAGCTGTTTTGTTATAGTTTTCTGCATTGTTATAATAATGGCAGAAAAGATGATAAGTACATTTAGAAGTCAATTTGCTGATGATAGTTTGATTGTAGTATAAAAATTAATTCAGATTTTTCTTCTTCTCTTTCAAATAATAGCAGCTTATTATTAAAAAAGGTCATCATCTGGAAGGGTATTTTACTTTTCCTGGGACAGGAGGGAGTCAGTTTATTTAGAGAGTTATTGACATTCTATTTTTATTTCTACAGTTAATAGATTGGACTCTTTCCCTAAAGAACTTGGTCTTTTTGTGTGTTCGGGGGGTATCGGGAGTCGAACTCAGGACCTTGTGCCTGGCAGCAGGCGCTTGTGCCACTGAGTGATATCACCAGCCCCTTTTATTCCTTTATGTGGGTACTAGGAGTCGAACTCAGAACCTTGCGCTTGCCAGACAGGCACTTATGCCACTGAGCCATCTCAACAGCCCAAGAACTTGGTTTTTTAAACATTTAGTTATGCAGGTATATGATTTATATTAAAAAAAAAGGTATATAAGTGGTTAAACCTTCTCTCCCATTTACCAGTTTTAAGAATAATCAGTCAGTACTCTAGTGACCCGCAGAGGTGATTATTGATAGCTTTTTTGTGTTTAATACATTGAAGATGGGGTTGTATTTCCTATGTCTTGCAACTGGGTGGCTGTGGTTTGAAAGAGTTATGTTCCTGCTGGCTTGAACAGTGAGTGGTACATGCATGAATGTCCCATCAGGTGACTTGATTTTATTAGTAAAAAGACTGATAAAAGTGATTAGATGGGACAGTGATTAGTGATTAGATGGCTGGTGCAAGCTGGTGGGAAAGTGTTAAGTTTTGTTATGAAGTTTTAGACTTAGATACTTTAAATATTGTTTTAGTCCATTGCTTTCTTTATTCTTAGAAGTCCTATTTTTGGTCAGCAGAGCAAGGTTTCTCAAACTTCAGCCATTTACTCATCACTTTCAGAATTCTAGTGTACATTTTGGTACATTTTAGATATACATAATGATAACACTCATCATAGGGAATTTGTACCTGTACAAATGTATCTTGCTTCTTTTTTTCCCCATTACCTTCCCCCTGATTCAAACCCTCTTCCCCTCTTCGTTTAAAAAAGCTTTGTTTCTATTTTTTTCCTTCTGTTCTTTTTTTTTTTTCCTTCTCCCTTCCTTTCTTTCCCCCTCCCCTTCCCTTGTTCCCCTTCTCATTTGAACATTTTCTTCCCATTTCCCAATATCTATTGTACATTTAGGTCCTTATTTACACTTTCAGTTTCTCACACCAGAGAAACAATGTGGTATTTAAATGTCTGTCCAATTTATTTCACTTAAGAGTATGGTCTCAGGGTGCATCCATTTACCTAAAAGTATCTCAAGTTTATCCTTCTTTATGGCAGAGTAGTACTCCATCTGTATATAAAAACCACATCTTCTTTCTCCATTCATCAGTTGATGGGCATTTGGGTTGTTTCCAAGATTTAGCTATTACAAACTGTGCTATTATAAACATGGGTGTGCATATATCACTGTGGTATGATGCTTTTAATTCTTTTGGGAAGATATCAAGAAGGGGAATAGCTGGGTCAAATGGAACCTCTAGTTTTAGTTTTTTGAGGAATCTCCACACTGATTTCCACACTGGTTGCACTAGTCTTCACTCCCACCAATGGTGGAGAAGGGTTTCTTTTTCCCCACAGTCCCTCCAACATTTGTTATTGGTTGATTTCTTAATAACAGTCATTCTTTCTGGAGTGAGATGGAATCTCAGCATTGTTTTAATTTGCATCTCTCCAATGACCGGTGATGTTGAACATTTTTTTCATATATTTATTTGCTGTTTCTACTTATTCATCTGAGAAGTGTCTATTCATTTCAGATGCCCATTTTTGAACTGGGTCGTTAAATTTGGGGGGGGTCTGATTTTTTTTTTTTGAGTTCTTTATATATTCTAGATATTAGTCTTTCGTGTGAGGAACAGCTGGCAAACATTTTTTCCAACGTTGTGGGTTGTCTCTTCACTCTGATGGTTTCTGTTACTGTGAAAAAGCTTTTTAATAAGATGAGCTCCCATTTGTTCTTTGTGATAGTTCCTGGGCAGTTGGAGTTTTGTTCATAAAGTCTTTGCGTACACCTGTGTCTTCAAGAGTTCTACCTATTTTGTCTTCCAGCAGATTTAGTGTTTCTGTTTTAATATTTATTTATTTTATTTATTTATTTATTTATTTTATGGGTACTGGGGGTCAACCTCAGGACCTCGCGTGCCAGCAGGCACCAATGCTACTGAGCGATATCACTGGCCCTTTTTTTGTATGTGGGTTCCGGGAGTCGAACACGACCTCACGCTTGCCAGGCAGGCACTTATGCTGCTGAGCTATCTCACCAGCCCTTTGTTTTAATATTTAGATCTTTGAACCATTTCAATTTTAGTTTAGTGCCTGGTGAAGGATATGGGTCTTGTTTTAATCTTCAGCATGTGGAAAGCCAATCTTTCCAGCCTTTTTTATTAAAGAGGCTGTCTTTCTTCCAGTGAAGGTGTTTGGCCCTTTTGTCAAAGATAAAATAGCTGAGTATGTCTGGAGTTGTTTCTGCATCTTTTAATGTGTTCCATTGATTCTTGGGTCTGTTTTTTTGCCAGTACCATGCTACTGTTATCACAGTAGCTTTGTAGTATAGTTTCAAGTAAGGAATGTCATGACCCCTGCCTTGTCTTTGTTGCCCAGAATTGCCTTTGCTCTTCTAGGTCTCTTCTGGTTCCAATTCATTTTAGGATTGTTTTCTCTATGCTGTTGGAATTTTGATCAGGATTGCATTAAATCTGTATAACATTTTTGGAAGTATGGCCTTTTTTTTTTTTTTTTTTTTGTGGGTCCCGGGGGTTGACCTCAGGACCTCGCGCGCCAGCAGCCGCCCGGGCCGCTGAGCGATATCACCGGCCTCTTTTTTCGTATGTGGGATCCGGGAGTCGAACTTGGGCCCTTGCGCTTGCCAGGCAGGTGCATACACCGCTGAGCCATCTCACCGGCCCAGTATGGCCATTTTAACTATATTGGTTCTTCCTACCCAAAAGGGAGGGATCACTTTCCATTTTCTGATATCCTTTTCAATCTCCTTTTTCAGAGTAGTGTAGTTTTCCACATAAAGGTCTTAAAAGAAAAGGTCTTTGACTTCCTTCATTAGATTGATTCCTAGGTATTTCATTTTTTTGGATGCTATTGTGAAACCTGTTGTTTCCCTAATTTCTCTCTCAGTGACTTTGTTATTTGTTATTGTTGTACAGGAATGCTATTTATTTTTGAGTGTTGACTTCGTATTCACCTTTCCTATGTCTGTTTCTTTTCTTTCTCTTGTCTAATTGCTCTGGCTAAAGTTTCCAGAACTATGCTGAATAAGAATGGAGACAGTGGACATCCTTGTCTTGTTCCTGCTTTTAGAGTGAACACTTTCAGTTTTTATCCATTTAGTATGATATTGGCTGTTGGTTTGTCATAGATGGCTTTTATCAGATTGAGATAAAGACCATCTATTATAGTTTTCTGTAGGGTTTTAATCATGAATGGGTATTAGACTTTGTCAGATGCTTTTTCTGCATCTATTGAGATGATCATGTGTTTTTTGTCCTTGGCTGTGTCAATATGGTGTATTACATTTATTGATTTACCTATGTTGAACCATGCCTGTATCCCTGGGATACATCCTACTTGGTTGTGGTGTGTAGTCTTCTTGATGATTTGCTGCAATCTGTTTGCCAGTATCTTATTGAGGATTTTTGTGTCTATGTTCATTAGGGATATTGGCCTATAGTTTTCTTTTTTGGTTAGATACGTCTCTGGTTTTGGTATCAGGGTAATGCTTGCTTCCAGGAATGAATTTGGGAGTATTGCTTCCCTTTCAATTTTATTAAAGAGTTTGAGGAGTAGTGGCATTAGATCTTCTCTAAATTTCTTGTAGAATTCAGCAGTGAATCTGTCCAGGCCTGGGCTTTCCTTTGTTGGTAGGTTTGTCATTACATCTTCAGTTTCCTTGGGTGATATTGGTTTATTTAGAATTTTTGTATCTTCTTGATTCAGCTTTGGTAATTCGTATGTACCCAGGAATCTGTCCATTTCTTCTGCATTTTCCATCTTATTAGAATACAGGTTCTCAAAGCAGGCATTGGTCTTGTGGATTTCTGCAGGATCTGTTGTGATTTCACCCTTTGCATTCCTAATTGCATGTATTTGAGTCTTTTTCCTTTTTTTGATAAGGTTGGCTTAGGGTTTGTCAGTTTTCTTTAATCTTTCAAATAACCAATTCTTCAATTCATTAATTCTTTATATTAGTCTCCATTGCATTAATTTCTGCTCTGATGTTTATAATTTCTTCCCTTATACAAGCTTTGGGCTTGACTTGCTCTTGTTTTTCTAGAAGTTTGAGGTTCAACATTAGGTTGTTTACTAGAGCTCACTCTGTTTTATTTTTGATATGAGAATTCACCACTACAAATTTCCCTCATAGGACCGCTTTCATTGCATCCCATAAGTTCCGGTATGTTGTATTGGCATTATCATTTAATTGTAGAAACTGTCTAATTTCTTCTTCAATTTCATCTGTGACTCATTGGTTGTTCAGGAGGGTGTTATTTAATTGCCATGTGTTTATGAAGTTTGTGGTTTATTTTGCCATTGATTTCCAATTTCATTGCACTATGGTCTGATAATATGCATGGGATAATTTCAATTCCTTTGCATTTACTTAAGCAGGTTCTCTGAGCCAGTATGTGGTTGGTTTGGAGAACGTCCCGTGTGCAGTTGAGAAGAATGTGTATTTTGATGTTGTGGGGTAGAACACTGTAGACATCTACTAAATACATTTGTTCAAAAGTTTGGTTCAGTTTTGGTATTTCTTTAGTGATTTTTTGTCCAGTTGATCTCTGTTTGGGTCAGTGTTGAGATCCCCAATATAGTCATATTAGTGCTTATTTGATTTTTCATGTCTGTTAATATTTGTTTTATATATAGCTGGGTGCATTGGTATTTTGTGCATATATATTTATGATTGTTATTTCTTCTTCTTAGATTGTTCCCTTTACAAGGATGTAGTGACCTTCTTTGTCTCCCTTAATCAGTCTTGGCTTGAAATCCACTTTGTCTGCAAGTAGAATAGCTATCCCTGCTTTTTTCTGGGTTCCTGTTGCATGGAGTATTGTTTTTCATCCTTTGACTTTCAGTCTATGAATTTCTTTTTGAATTAAATGTGTTTCTCGTATACAGTGTATTGTTGGATCTTGCTACTTGATCCATTCTGCCCGTCTGTTTCTTTTGCCCTCTGTTTAATTGTTTGCCTTCCAGGTGGATTCATTCTGTTTGAGTCATGGAATTGTAGTCCTTGTTATCTCTCTGTAGAATGTCCTTTGGAATATTTTGGAGTGCTGATTTGGTGGTCATGAATTTCCTCAGGTGTTCTTTGTCATGAAAGTATCTTATTTCTCCATCAATTTTGAAAGATAGTTTTGCAGGGTACATCAATCTGGGTTGGAAGTTGTTTTCTTTTAGGGCTTGAAATACTTCACTCCAAGTTCTCCTAGACTTGAAGGTTTGTGTTGAGAGGTCTGCCATGATTCTGATTGGCTTTCTTTTTCTTTTTTTTTTTTTTTTTTTTTGTGGGTACCGGAGGTTGAACTCAGGACCTTGTGCACCAGCAGGCACCTGTGCTGCTGAGCAATATCACCGGCCCTTTTTTTACGTATGTGGGTGCCGGAAGTCGAACTCAGGACCTCGCACTTGTCAGGCAGGCGCTTATGCTGCTGAGCTATCTCACCAGCCCTGGCTTGCTTTTATATGTGATTTTTTTTCTTTTCTCTAACAGCTTTTAATATTCTGTTCTTATATTGCATTTCTGGAATCTTGACTATTACATGCCTTGGTGTAGATGTTTTTGATCATGGCTAATTGGAGTTCTATATACCTCACTTATGTGTATGTCAAATTCTTTTTCCCTGCCAGTGAAGTTTTCTGCCATTACTTCTGTGAACAGGTTGTTTATGTCATTTTTGCTGTCTCCTGCTTTTTCATTGACTCCAACCAATCTTATGTTATTCTTCGTTGCATTATCTGGCAGCTGTTGGATTTATTTCTCTTGGTTGCTTGCTATTTTAAAGAAATCTTTCTTTTCATGATTTCTAACCACAATCCGGTCTTCTATATCTGAGATTCTGTCCTCACATTGGCTCAATCTCCTGTGTATACGTTGAATGGAAGTTTTGCTCTCCTGGGTATCTCTTTGAATCTGTTTCATGGATTTAATTTCTTTCCTATGTTGGGCTTTCATCATTTCCGTCATTTTACTAAGCTCCTCTATTTTTTATCTGTATCTGCTCTAGAGTCACTAGTCATGTCTTTCATTATTGTCGCCAACTGTGTTGTTATCTGAGAAAGTATTTCTGAGTTGATTTTTTTCTAAAGCCTCATTCATCTGCTTTGTTACTTCTATTGTTACCACCTCAGAGTCCAGGTGTGTGGCTTTCAAATTTTTCCACCTCATGGCTTCCTGGTTTTGCCTTTGGTGAAGCAGGAAGTTGCTGCCTACTTGGCCCAGCCCCTGGTTCTTTGGCACTGGTCTATAGTATTGTTTATGATCCTTAAGCAATCTCAGTCTTGGCATACCAGGAAGAACAACTGATTATAACAGTTATGTCACCTTGGCTAAAGTAGTACAATCAGCAATAACAATAGCATCAAACACAGCCTAGAAAATGCCCAACTGTGGGCATTTAATTTGCCACCTTTAACCATACAAACTGTATTTGTTGTTATATAACAAAATGAAACCATCCCAGAAAATTGTATATATTAAATATGCCCTCAATATGATGATTTTATCCTCAGGGGAGAAAATTTAAAAGGGATTAGGGGGAAAATAGGAATAGAAGAGGAAGAGATTAGAAGCAAGGCTGGAGGACAAAGGAATAGTTGTCAAACTTTGGGAAAACTGATGAAGAAGATAGGAGGGAAAGAGAGGAAGAAATAAAAACAATAATAGAATAGAACAATAACAACAAAAAAACTAGAAACAATGTTCACACTCATAAAAACAAGAACAAACAAGAAAAAAGAAAAAAAAAAAAGAACAAAGGAAAAAAAAAGGCCGTTTCAGGTCCTGTCTCTGCTGTCCAGTGCAAACAGAGTGGGCAGACAGAGCCCAGGTCCGTGATGATTAATCTCGGCGAGCCGGCCGTAACTCTACGGTGGGGGAGCAGATGATCCCAGCGGCCTGCACCTTCAGTTCCACTGAAGTTCAGGCCGGTTGCTGGCTGTGAGGCTGGAACCTGATTTGTTCAGTGTGCTTCCTGCCCACTTGAACTCGGCTCCCTGACCCTGACACTGAAGCCACTAGATGGAGCGGGCCTGCAGCTGCTCTGCGTTCTGAGCTCAGTTGGCCCTTCTCCAAGATGGCTACCAGCCAATTGCTCTTTCCTGGGGGACGTCTGAGCCCGAATAACTCACCAGCAACTGAAGTGCACTGTGTCCACTGCTCCGTCCCACTGGTGCGTTTCTCCGTGGAAGACTAGGGTCACCAGCAGTCACTGTGCGTCTGCAGGTTCAAGCTTCCCCTTCCATGTAGTGAGTCTGGGCTCAAGGAAAAAGCACCGCTTACCACCTCCTTCTGCGTTGAAGTCTCTCTCTTTGCTGTCTTTGTGGACCTCAATTCTCATTTGAGATCCTTGCTGGGTCCCAGGGACCTATTTCCCTCCTCTTCCTCACATTGCTATATTTCAGTGTCTGGACACCAGTTCTCAAAAAGGCTATTTCTGTAGTGTTCACAACTCCACCACTTCCCAATGTCTAGCTCATTTTTTTTAAACTTCCGGGTTTTTTTTTGGTTGGTTTTTTTTTTTTTTTTTTTTGGTTTTTTTGGGACAGAGTCTCGGTATGTAGCCCAGGCTGGCCTTGACTTGTGGCAATCCTCCTGCCTTAGCCTCCTGAGTGCTGGGATTACAAGTACAGCATGATGCTCTGCCACTTCCATTTATTTTAAAGAGAAAACTTGATATCCCTGCAGTACATGAAAAACAGGTATTATTTAACATTGATAGGTAATAGTAAAACTAAATGTAGTGGAAACAATTATGTTACTCAGTTTTAGAAATCAAAAGAAAGAAAACCTAATGTAATCAAATGATATTAAAGTAATACTAAATCTATTTAATTTGCAAAATAAGCATACTTGAAAAAAACTGTCCTTAAAATGGTTCTTTTTGTGTTTAGTCAGATGTAAGGGGATTTTCATCTCACTGTGGATTTAATGTGGAGATGAGATTTTTACACTAACTTTTTTTGGGGGTGGGTGGGCAGGGTCTTGCTATATAGTTCAGCCAGGCCTTGAACTCACTTTGTAGCCCAGGCTGGCCTTGAACTCACAGCGATCTTCCTACCTCAGCCTCCTGAGTGCAGGGATCACAGGTGTGCGCCACCATGCCCTGCAGTGTTTTCTTCATTAACCAGTCCAGATTTGGCCACTGTCCAAATCATAATATTATGTTTTCATATAGGTGTTTGGATGCTTCGAACAATGGGGAAAGAGCACAAAAATGGTAGATCACCAACTCTAATTCTCCCCAGGCAGGCACTTAGACTCGCCTTCCTTTCCGAAGAAGGAATTCTGAAGAACCCTGTGAAGTCTACACCACTCCTTTTGCTCTCTGTGTCTTCACGCCTTGCCCAGAACGTAACATGGGTTGCAGCAGAGACAAGCGGGGTTTTGCTGCGAATGCCGTGCGTTGTGTGGCCCGTCTTCTGGGTGCTCCTAGGTTGCTGTCAGTACCGCTCCGCGTGGCGCTGCTGGCGTCCAGCGAGGCAAAACAGCATGAGTCTTCTGAGTGGCCTCGGCAGGAAACCCGCACCTGTTTTTACCACCTGTCATCAGAAGTCATGTCCTGTGTCACCAGGTTCTCTCGTCTTAGACCGTATTTTCCTCACATGTTTTTTGTGCAGTGAAGTATAACACCAGTGCTCCCAACTTTTCCCCTAGAGACTGCTGGTGCGCACTTGGTAGCTTGCAAAAATGGTCCTCAGAGCATCTACTGTTGTGATACTGTAGTTTCGGTAATCTTGTGACCACCAGCTCCTGGTTCGCGCTGATGTCAGTCTGTGTTCTTGACTCAGCGCGAAGGAGAGCTTCCTGAAGTGCGTTCAGTGTTGAGAGACTGACCCGCCAGGACAGGGCTGGGGTGTTGTACTGCTCCTGCTTTGCGCATTAGCCTGTGAGGTGTCTGGCGGGTGGCGAGTGGCTCGATCACCAGCTGCGTCGGTAGAGGCCGCAGGTAAGCCGCAGCGTTCTCGTGCACGTTTTTCCGAGTGTGAGTTCTGAAGCCAGGGCGCTTGCTGTGTTAGTGGCTCGGCGCTGTGAGCTGGAGCAGCAGCAGCTGTGGCTGGGCTCTGCTGGAGGTGAAAGGGGGGCACTGGGCCGTCTCTTCTGTCTCGCCCATTTGGCTTAGTTCCCCACGCGAACACGATGCCCTGAGCATCTTCTGCTTTGCCACCTGGAGGCTGTGTAACTCTGCGAGGGCCCATTGGTGTCAAAAGAATGTAACGTGTTCCCTGGACCCACGTAGTCACTTGGCATCACCCTCCCCCACATTCCCAATCCTTCAGTCTCTTCTCCAGCTCCATCCCAGGGCACCTAAACCGTTTAGTGAACTGACTTCCTGCCAAATGTGCTTATTTTTGCTTTAGTTAAATTCATCCAGTCAGTGTTCGCTGGAGGCTGGAAGGTGGAGAGAAGGAAGGGAAGCCTTCTGCTTCTGAAGGTACATTTAAGGTTGTTCATGCAAAGTGGTGTTATTTCCTTGCCGTACCCAGAGCCTTAAAGACTGCTTTCTAAGCAGCTCTACTGGACATTGAATCTATTACAGTTGAAAGGGAAAGAAAATTAACTTCATAAAAAACATGTGAATGTGCTTTTCTTTTCTTTTTGTTTTTTGGTACCAGGAATCGAATTCAGGATCTTGTGCTTGCCAGGCAGGCGCTGTGCCACTGAGCTATATCCCCAGCCCTGTGCTTTTCTTGTAATGTAACTTTTTTTGTTTTTGTTTTTGTAATGTAACTTCTAAAAAATTTTTAACATAAATAAAAATCGAGAATTTGGGCCGGTGAGATAGCTCAGCAACATAAGCACCTGCCTGGCAAGCACGAGGTCCTGAGTTCGACTCCCGGTACCCACAAAAAAAAAAAAAAAATCAAGAATTTGATTCTTTGCAGCCAATATATTTTTAAAAATTTAGTCTATCAGGTAAGCTTTCACCAATATAGTTGCTAGAATTACCTTTTTATTACCAACTTTAGAGAACTTATAACAGATATGGTCCTTAATTTTATTGTGCTAATGTGCTTGTAGCTATCCTTTATAGCTTCCTGTCTAAATGTTTATGGCACTTTATGAAAATTCCCTTGATTACCTCAGAAATTTTCCCTGAGTCAGAACATTGTAATTGTTAAAAATTTTATGTAAATCTTTTGCAACTCAATATTTTCTTATACAGACTGAAAAGAATTATGTTCAAAATGTGTCTTTTTTTTTTTAATTGCTAAATATGTAATTACTGTGAAATGCTTTAGACTTTCTATTCTCCTACGCATATTTCTAATCTTTTTCTTCCCATTGCAGTTAACAACTTGGTTTTTAAGCTTTGGTGGAGATGCTGTTTGAGTAGACTTTATATTATTTGAAAGGCCTTACTTAAAAACATTTGTAAAGAGACAACACACTAAGGGTAGATCATCTCTAATTCCCCATAAAAAACAAAATTCAGAAACTTGACATTGGCATATTGAATCCCATTGTTTAAATCTCTTTATGAGCTTATCCAGCCTTTGCTGTGAATCTTCTTGGTAGTTTTTTGAAGGAAACTTGCCAGTGAGAGGTCGCTCATCCTTTTACTTGAAAGCAGAATAAGCAGACTTAGGCTGAATACTGACTGTATGCTAAATTTCTGATTTGTAGACATGGGGATTTTTTTTTTACACGAACCCACTACAGTATTGTATTCACCTTTAGAACACCCTTCATGTGGAAAAGAAGACATGAGAAGACACCCTGTGCAGCGAAAAGGATGACAGTACTAGCTTTTATTGAATACTTATTATGTGGCAGTCACTATTTCAAGTAGTTTTTTCTAAGTACTATGCTAAATATTCTTTTTTGTTTGTTTTGAGAGAGGGTCTTGCTATGTAGTTCAACCTGGCCTTGAGCTCACTAAGTAGCCCAGGCTGGCCTTGAACTCACGGTGATCCTCCTGCCTCAGCCTCCTGAGTTCTGGGATTGTAGGCATGCGCCACTACACCTAGCTTATGCTAAGTATTCTAAGTGCTTTTTAACCTGTAATGATTTATGCAATTTTTGCAGTAACTCTGTGAGTCACAAATATTCTCTGTTAATCCCACTTTGTATATGAGAAAACTGAGATACTGAGAGGTTAGATTGCTTATCCTAAGTCACGTGTGTAATAGATGGCCCAGCTATGACTCAAACCCATATGCCTGAATCGTCACAGGAAGCAGTTGCTTCCAAAGCTTTTCAAATTTTAGTGTAAGTTACTGTGAACATGACATTATTTTGTTGGGTAGAAATCTTGCCTCTATTATTAAGAGCACCACTGAAACAACGAAGTGGCATGTGTTCCTCTATCAGTCCTTCTCCTTCCACTCATAGGTTTCTCTGAAATAGTTCTGTTGGCTTGAGGGAGACAACAACAGCATGAGAAAATGAACGTTATACCAGTTTTAGTTGCTTAGTTCATTGCCGTACAACCCACTGAGGGCTGAAAGCGTGGCATCGGAGAAATGCACTTCTTCGTGTAAAATGCTTTGTTTTCAGGAATCTAAAATTTTCTGTAATGAACTGCATTCATTTACCTCTTCCTGGACACTCTTTTCCCCTAGCATGTTTCGCCAAGGGATGCATGACTTGAAAGTCTGGCCTAACGTAGAAGCAGATGGATCAGAACCCACAAAAACTCCCGGCAGAGCCAGCAGCACTGTCTCCGAAGACCAGATGAGCCGCCTTGCCAAGGTAGAAAAGGACTTTAGAAACCCGTTGAATGTTCTTAATGATGTCTGCAGTAGTATGCTACGATATGAATTGTCAGATGTTTAAAAATTTTATCTCTTTAGTAATAGTTTTATTGAAATACCGTTCACATGCATAAAATTCACTTGAAAATGCGCATTTCAGAGTTGTATAATCACTACTGTGTAATTTTAGAACCTTTTTGTCACTCCTAAAAGAAATTGTGTCTTCATTAGCAGTCACCCCTCTTCCCCTTCCCTGCAGCTCGCCGTCTGCGTCCGTTCTTTACGGCTCTGCATATTCTAGATATTTCGTATAAATGGAATCACACGGTGTGTGTCTTTTGGTCTGGAATATCCTCAGATTTGAAAATGTGGATCTCTTAGTGATATTTTCAAGATAACTACCTACCTTTTCTGGTGACGTTGTCTTGAAGACTTGTTATCTAGTTAACTAGTTTAAAGTGCTTTTTTCTTCATTTTTTAAGCAGATTGAGTTATCGCCTTTTTCTTTCAAAATTGTTAATGAAGTGTTTTCAAAATAAAAACATTTCAATTCTCAACTTAAATCACAATGATATTTATTTTGTTCATTCTCTTACAAAGCACTGTGTTAGATTGTTTAAAGTTTCTTTTACAATTCTTTTGTTAAGACTTTAATTTCCGCGTGTATTTTTCCTTTGCAGTCTTATTGGTATGGATGACTTTTTAATGTCTGGAGGAAGTTTTGATGCCAACCGTTTTAACAGCTTTTTGCTTCTACCTACATATATAAGTAGTACTCAGTTATAAAAGTATTTGTGTGGTTAGGTTTTGTGCTTCAACATAAAAATTCCTGTTACCATGTCTGTTCTTTATATTGCTCTTTTAAGGAAAAATGATCTCATAGCTACCTAATAAGCATATTGACCGATTCCTGATCTCCTTACTCTGTATTTGAATGAATAAAATATAATGTTCACTTCAGCTATTCATTCCAAGATCTTGATTGCGTTCTTGCAAGGTGCATAGGAAAGTTCACAAACTTTTTGTATGTCTGCCTTCTCTTTGGGTTTTTGTATGTTGGCAGTGGTCTTTGATTTAAGCTACTCTTTGTGACTTTTATAAATGTCAAATAGTTATTAGACATTTTATTAGAATCAGCTCATTTATAAACTGTTGGTTATAAAAAAATGTGAAAAACAGTTAAATCACAAATACTAGAGGAATGTGGATTGTGATGAAGAAACAGAAGGTCTTAAATTGTCTTTTTTTTTTTTTTTTTTTTTGAGACAGGGTTTCTCTGTATAGTTCAGACTAGCGTTGAACTCACTATATAGCCTAGGCTGGCCTCAAACTCACAGTGATCCTCCTGCCTTAGCCTCCTGAGTGCTGGGATTACAGGCATGCACCACCATGCTGTTTAAATTGTCTTTTGAGGGTTGGATTATGATTTATATTATGGATGAAATTCTAAGTTTGAGGAAGGAGGGGCAAAGTCAGGAGATGTAAAGCTGTAGAGTTAAACAATTTATGCGCTTTGTTTCTTTATTATTATTCCAAATTATTTGGGCTTACATTTACATGTTCCTAATTTTTTTGCATATTTGTTTTTGTTTTCTTTTCTTTTTTGAATTTTTTTTTTTTTTTTTTTTTTGTGGGTACCAGGGGGTCGACCTCAGGACCTCGCGTGCCAGCAGGCGCCCGTGCCGCTGAGCGATATCACCGGCTCCTTTTTTGTATGTGGGTTCTGGGAGTCGAACTCGGGCCCTCGCGCTTGCAAGGCAGGCGCTTAAACCGCTGAGCCATCTCACCGGCCCTCTTTTTTGATTTTTGAGACAGAGTCTCAGTATATAGTTGAGGCTGGCCTTGAACTCAACATGTAGCCAAGGCTGGTCTCGAACTTGTGGCAGTCCTCCTGCCTCAGCCTCCCAGGTGCTGGGATTATAGGCATGCACCATTATACCGAGCTTCTCCTAATTATTTTTAAAGGAAAATTCAAAAATAATTTTATACAGCTGGGTGTGGTGGCGCACGCCTGTAATCCCAGTACTCGGGAGGCTGAGGCAGGAGGATCCCCGTGAGTTGGAGGCCAGCCTGGACTACATAAGCGAGTTCAGGTCCAACTTATAGTACATAGTGAGACCCGTCTCAAAAAAACAAAAAAAAATTTTTATGACTATGACATTTTTCAAACACCAGTATATATTGTATAAATCATTGGACTTCTTTTGAATTGGACTGTTGGTTTTTTTGAATGTTGCACAGTGTTACAGTATGTATTCCTCATTTTCATGTTCTGACTGAGTATAAGAAAGATACAGCTTGAGAGAGGTCAGTGTGATTATGATTCAAGCACTAATCCATTAAGAGATGCATGGGTTCATGTTTATATGTTCAGTTGTCTGTGCATGTTAGCAAGTCTAGAAATTATGACTGAGCATAGATAGAGCTAGACAAGATGTTGGACGGAAACCTTTTTAATGTTTTTGTTAATTGCTAACAGTCGCCATCAACAGTCTTTAGGGTGTAGCAAGTTGGATCCCACATTTTCAAGAGATAGTTACTAAGGTTTATGTGCTGCCTGTACTGCTCATAATGGTTACAGTTTTCATAAATCTTTACTTATAAATCTTTAAAAGGGAGTAAAAACAAAGGGGAATAGGCATCTTACATTTTTTTTTCTGATAGTAATGGGAGCAGAGTATATTTTCATATTCGTTTAGCCCTAATAGAACTGTACCTTTAATTTCTGAATGGAGCGGAGACGGCAGAGCTTGCTACGCCGTGATAGTTTGCTGTAGTGTTGCTTCCTCAAAGACTAAATGGAAACCATCAAAATCAGTAATTATTTTACTTAAGGGAGAAAAATAGGTCCTATTTGTAGCATTGCTAAGGAACTACATCCTTAAAACTTTATTTTTTGGTCCTTTTGGCTGTTGTAGTCTTGTTTTTTTCAAGACAGCAGCTGACCATGCTTTTGAAGAAAAATAAGTTTAAAAAATGATGTTTTAGGCTTGCCAGGATTGGAAGCTCGGGTGTTTGGAATCGCTTTACAGTGGGAAGAATAGTGTAGTGTGAGTCACAGTTTTGGCCACTAACAATTCAGTGGAAATTATTTCTGAGCTGATGAAACCAGAAGTTTAGAATGAATGATTTCTAAGGTCTGGTATAGCTCTTCATATTCTGTGATTCTGAAGGTAGCGATATAGCAATAATTGGGATTGTTTATTTACCCCGGTTTATGGTTATCACCTTTGTGGAGTACAGCATTTTGATCGTCAGGTTGCAATTGCGAATGTGTTGTACTCGTGTCATTTCTTCACTTGCATGGTGTGTAAGCCTGAAATGTTGTGCAAGGCTTGCCTAATGTGATGATGTGGCTATGCTCGTAGGTTCTGTTCTTGCTTGATTAGTGACTGCTTTACTTAAATGTTTTTTGACAGGCTTTCTGAGTGACAGCTCTTTCTTCAACCAAAGCATGGTCCATTTGGTTTGCCTTATAACAGAGAAAATGCACTTTGATACTTGTTATGATTGTAACTTGATAACTTATCTGACTATACTTTGATACTTGCTTTTGTTGTTGTTCTTGTTTTTTGTTGTTGTTTTATTTGTTTATTTGTTTTGAGACAGGGTCTCGCTATGTAGTTCAGGCTGGCCTTGAGCTCACTGCGTAGCCCAGGCTGGCCTCAAAGTTGTGGTGATCCTCCTGCCTCAGCCTCCTGAAGGCTAGGTTGACAGGCATGTGCCACCATGCCCAGCTCCTGATACTTATGTTTTTAACTCAAAATTATACTCATTTTTTTCTTAATATTGTGTCACTATAGTGTACTCTCTCTCTTTGACCTTCTTTAAAAACAATTTATTGTTACAATGTCATTCTTTTCCTGAAAACATTTTGAAATTGTCTTTGGTGTAACAACCTTCTAAAAACTGGGTATGCTTCATGCTTTCATTTTTATATAAAAGGAACAGAGATGGTACATAACTAGATGAAGTTTAAGTGGTTAGAACTGAATGGTTTATTTCTGTTACACTTTGATTTTTGAGCCAGTGAATTTACTATGATTGTATATAATTGTTGAGAAGGTAGTTGGCTTCAGAGTAAAAGGTGTGCATAAATCTTAATAATAGCAAAGTGTGGTTTCCCTACATTGTACCCATGAGCCTAGATAAATATCTTAGTGGCAATTTTCAAATGGTAGTGTAGGGAAGTTTATTTGGTTGTAGACTGCTTCGCTTTTGATTGCCTCGGGGTAATGAGAGAAGAGGACTGTGAAATGAAGATGAACTATTTAAATGGCCTGTAAAAAGATGGTATTAGGTAGTTACTAAGCAAAGAACTTCAACTCCAGGCTTGACTTAATATTCTTACTCTGATTTATTGCTCAGCAATGAAAGTTGAATTCTAACTACAATATGAGTAACTGAAATTTAAAAGCCTCTTTCCAAGCTTGAGTTTTTTGTTTGTTTGTTTAGGTCATATACATTCAGAATGCTTGTAATGGAATTAACCTCTCTAATGACTTTATTTTGTGAATATGTTTAGTTTTTCTTTGTGGAAATGTGAGTACGGAAAAGGAAACAAAACTGAATAACATTCATGTTAGGTCTTATTTTCTATAACTTGCATAGCCTAGACTTTTAATAGGGAGCAGCAAGAAATATATTAAAATATATCCCTCCTTCCTCATTCTCTTCTGTTTCCCATTTCTAGATTTTCCTTATTTTTTTATTAATAAAATGTGTTTGAATTGATTTGTAAAAATAACAAGAGGACAGACTTCTGGGGCCTTGTTAAGCCTTCACTGTCTATGACCCAGACTTTTATTGATTGTGGGCCTTATTTAAGCCCATTTGCACCTTGTTCCTGTCTACTTCATTTTTCAGCTTTGTCATACAACAATTGTAAAGCTAGAATACATACACACGTGGGGTTTTGAGTGTGGCTACCAAACTTTAGTGTTTGATTTATACTGGAATCGGTGTCTTTAGACATGAACAGTTAGTATAAAGCATGCTTCCCTGCTGTCTCCTTTCCATTTTAACAACTTCGTTTGATATCTTCGGAATGTGCTTTAGTTTCTGACAGTTTGATTAAGAGGAGGCCCAGATAAAGTAACGAATAGATGAAAGATGCTTTGTGTTCTGTGCGACGCAGATGGTTTCGGGAATGTTGAGAACATGGATATGGTGAAAATGCAGTGAGAATGTGGTAACGTGTGGGGTTTTGGACTGAACTTCTGAGTTCCCACATGCGGTTCCTGCGAGTTCTGGGTGTGGAGCTCAGATTAGCTAGTGACGATACGTTTAGTTCATCCGGGAGTAGTTTCTTCAGAATAAGCCCGTAGCAACCAATTGGAGAAGTTATTTGTAATTTAGAGCTCCACGGCCTTGTATGACAGCCATAAGTCACATGTGGCAATTTAAATTAGTTAAAATGAAGTCAAAAACTTAGTTGTTCTGCCATAGCCCCTGTCCTAGTGCTTAGTAGCCACGTATAGCTGGAGGTCTGTTGGACGGTGAAGATATGGAATTTTTCATTATTGCCAAACGTCCTGGACAGTACTGATCTAGAGTACAATTTTCTCATTTATAATTGGTGAACATATCTTTTTAGTAACCATATTGTTTGTGTCTGGTGTCCAGAACACTATTTTTGAAGATTCCTTGGAGATTAAACTAGTCTTCTTCTTTTTTTTTTTTTTTCAATGTGTGTACCGGGGGTCGACCTCAGGACCTCGCGCTTGCCAGCAAGCACTTGTGTCGCTGAGCGATATATCTGGCCCTTTTTTTCCTTTATGTGGGTACCGGGAGTCGAACTCAGGACCTCGCGCTTGCCTCAGCGCTTATGCCGCTGAGCTATCTCACCGGCCTGTAAACTAGTCTTGAGAATGTTGATTTCCTAGTGAGCCATGAACTAGCCTGAGGAGCTGGAAAGTTTTATGAAATATTTCTCTCAGCTTTCGGAAATCTTGAAAGAATTTTCTTCTTTGTAGTTCAGAATTGACAATGCTTAGATACGTTGAATACTATGAATAAATATTGACAAATAATAATTAAAAATAATTCTTTAAAATTAAGATCAATATAACAATACATTTTCTGGTCTCATAATTAATTTTTTGAAGAGGTATTGAAGTTATTTAAAATTTTTTAGAGTCTTATTAAACCCACTGCAATTCTTGCCCTTGGAAGAAAATACTTTGCATTGAATATTTTGCATTAAATGAGTACTGTTCTGAGGCATTGATTAGAGAAGCTCAGTGAAATTTTAACTATGGATGTGGACAAGTCCCCTTCATCCCTGCAAAAATCACTTGGTAAGTGAAAAGCCCATTTCTAAATATTGGGGAACAAAAAAAGTATATTACTAGATTCTAGGCTGTCTTCAGTACCGATATGAACAATAATAATAGCTATATCGATGGTCACCATGCACCAAATGTACGAAGTGCTTTAATATATACAGAACCCCTCAGCTTAGAACTGAAGTGCACCAGGGTTTGTTGCGGTTTACAGCTCGATGTCCCCCCAAAGCCTCGTGTGCTCAAAGGTGGGGCTTTTGAAAGGTGAATGAATTATAGGGACGTCAGAGCCAACTTGCTGTTGGGAGGTGGGGCCTGATTGCAAGAGGTAAGTCCCTGTGGGTGTGACCAGAAGGGCGCATCTCCCTTCCTGGCTCCGCCCTGATCCTCTGCTTCGGGGCTGCCTCGAGGTGAGCAGCCCTTCCTGCACTGTGCTGTCCTGCCTTGGAGCCCGGACTGAGATGTCTATGGACTGTGAGCCACAATGAATCTTTCCTCCTCTAACTTGCAAGTGTTGAGTATTGTGTCCCAGTGAGGGAGAAGGTGACTAAGACAAGGTTTAAGGTCTTGGCTTTGGAAACCATTTCTTTTTCCAAGTCCCAGTTATATTTCTTATTTAGTTGTAATCTTGGACTGGCTGTTTAACATTTACTGAGCCATAAAATCTTCATCTGTCAAGCAGGAAGGTAGCTGTATTACTTTTATGGGTTATTATGAAGACTAAATTAATGTGACATGAAATACTTGTTTTGTTGAGACAGGTTCTCGCTATGTAGTGCAGGCTGGCCTTGAACTTGCTTATGTAGCCCAGGCTAGCCTCAAACTTGCAGCAATCCTCCTGCCTCAGTTTCCCAAGTGCTGAGATTACAGGTGTGCGCCACCATGCCCAGTTATTTTACTGTTAATTTTGCTGTATTTTTAGCTGTTTGGGAAAGATTTTACTGTATCCTCATCTTCCACATTATTGAAACTGATATCAAATCCAGTATTGCTTACTTGCTGTTGATGTTTGAGAACCTGAAGGAATAAAAAGAGATTTTGTGTGGAGTGTGGAGGGATTGAGACAGGGTCTCACTGTGTAGTTCAGCCTGGCCTTGAACTCATTATGTAGCCCAGGCTGGCTTCGAACTTGAGGTGATCCTCTTGCCTCAGCCTCCCCAGTGCTGGGATGACAGGTGTGCACCACCACACCTGGCTTGGAAAGAGATTTTTGATAAAACTAAGATCTGCCAATGTTGTAGTTTTAAGAAAGATGATTTGTGATGTGAGTTTTATTATACAATGGATATCATTTATTAGAAAGCCTAGAGTAGATTATCGAACTGATGATTTATGTGAATTTTAAATCTACCCATGTGATGATATTTTGTAGTTAGATTTTAAAGCAGTGGGGAACATGAAAGTGTCCAGGTAGGTGTTTTGAAAAAAATGAAATCATTATTTTTTGCTTTATTCTTTTAAAATTAATAGAACTGTCAAAACTTAAGGAAGATTTAAATGCTGTACTACATTTTTTAAAAATATGCATTCATCTCTTTATGGGTATCTCAGTTGATTATCTTGATTATCGTAAATAGTGCTGAATTACATGTGGACATACAGGTATCTTTTTGATATGATGATTTTATTTCCTTTTGATATATATCCAGGAGTAGAATTTCTAGAGTATATGGTAGTTCTATTATTAATTTTCTGAGGAATCTCATACTGTTTTTCATAATCGTTGTACTCATTTGCACTCAAACCAATAGTATATGAATTCCCCTTTCTCTACATTCTCTGTCATCTTTTGTCTTTTTGATATAGCCATTCTAATAAGGATGAGGTGGTTTTGATTTGCATATCCCTGGTGAGTTACTTTCAATTGATTCTCTATATTAGGACTTTTCCTAGAAAGTTAGTATTCTTTATAAGAATTATCTGTACTTGGTTAGATATTTCATCCAAAGAAGGTATCTTTTTTTTTTTCTGTAGTTCAGGCACTTAATAATTTAAGTATATAATTGAAATAGCCTGATAATCTTTAGTTTCCCACCTTCCAAATCAGTTTACTTATGAACTGCCGTTAACTATGATGGGAACTGTATATACAGTGCAATATTGACCTAGCTATAGCAATTTAGAAGTGTGAATACAGTATCCGTAATCATGTAACCCACATCTAGGTAAATATACAAACAAGATACTTACAGTGTTTTGGCTATATTTTTGTGTATTACATTTATAACTTATCCACAGCCTAAAATAATTGAGATTTGACTGTGTATAGCAATAAGTACACTATGAATAATTTAATTTCCTCAAAAAATGTAAGTGCACCTCTATGTACTTTGAGTATAGTAATATACTTTAATCATGAAAAACAAATAAAACCTCTGTTTTTTAAATGTTTACATTATAGAGGAAGGAAAATGGTGATTAGTAAGGGTTTACAGAGAAACATGTTACTTTACAAATGAAAACACAGAATCCTGGCCATAAAATTTGGTTTAGCAAAAGAGGCTCATGTTGTCTTATTTCCTTCCTCAGATGTATTATAAATGATAGAGAATTATGATAATTGCTGAAATTTTCCAGGGCTGTCAGTAGGATAGGGTTTCAGTAGGATCGTTGCCATCATCCAAAATATCTCTTTACTATAAGTTTTTGTAAAAATCATGTTAGCTTTTATAAATGTAGCTTGTCTGATTTGATCTTGTAATCATTCTTTTATGTTATAACAGAAATGTTTGGGAATAATTTGTCAATTTTTTTCTTATGCCAACTTTTTCATTAGTCACTTACTAACTGTTGTCTAATACTGTCAAAACTTTCAGATTAGCCTTAAAACCAGTGGTATCAAGTAGACTAAATTAGTTTTTCCAGTGTAAGATTAAGCCCTAAAACAGTATTGATTTATATTCTGAAAAATCTATTGTCTGTCCTTACAGCTATAGTTCCTGCCAGAAAAATAACATGATTTTTAAACTAGATTAATCTCTGAGTTTAACTAAATGAATCTTTTATGAGAGAAATATTACTCTTCCTAAATAATAAGGTTTATGTGTTTCAGAGTAAAATTGAAAAATCGTGGCCAAGACTTCATTAATCAGGAAGATAGAAAATACTAGAAGAAACTTCTCCATGTGCTAAGAGTTGAATAGGCATGTGCAAACTCTAACATATATATCCCTGTACTCCTTTTTAAATCTTAATTGCCCAAATAAATTCTCATCTACAACTGTATTTTGTCTTAAGTTATAAATTACTGCATAGCTTGTAGTTGATTTGATACATATATGACTCAGTGTCAAATTTTTTGAAAAATTATAATTTTAATAATTGAAATCCTTGAGAGCACCATAACGTATCCTGCAAATATATTAGTAGACCAGTGATGATACTCTGTCCAAGTGTTTATTAATCTCAGTTCTATTCTAGAACCAGGGAGGTACTAGAATTGAAAAGAGTTGAGACCTTTAACTTGAGGGAGTTTAGAGTAACAGAATATGAGATAGTTGAAGAAATGCAACCCAGTGTAATCATGCTGGAAAAAATAGTCCTATTTATGGTAGTAAGTACTAAGCATTATTGTTAGTCAGATGGCTATATTCACATGTGTTCTGTGCATTTGAGAGTTTATTTCTGTCAGGTGGCAGGCACATTAGTTTTGTTTCTCTTTCTTTCTTTCTTTTCTTTTTTTTTTTTTTTTTTTGACCAAGACTCACTATGTAGTCCAGGCTGGCCTGGAACTCACAGCGATCCTCCTGCCTCGGCCACCAGAGTGCTGGGCTTTTGGGCGCCTGGCTAGTTTTGTTTCTTTTTTTAGTGTATGTGCCGCTGAGGCAAGCACTGGTTTTGTTTCTTAAGTGTCAGAAAAAAAACAAAAAAAGTACAGCCATAGCCGGGCGTGGTGGTACGTGCCTGCAATCCCAACACATAGGAGGCTGAGGCAGGAGGATTTCCTTAAGTTTGAGGCAGCCTGAACTGCATAGTTGGACCTTGTCTTCAAAAAAATGAAAAAAGTACAGCCTTGTTAACTTTTTTTAGTTTTCCTAGGAAAGCATATGAATGTCTGACTCAAGCATTGTATCTATTGCATTACTTTTTTATTTATATTTTTGCAAGTTTATCTTATAACTCAAACCTTGACATGCACAAGGTTTGATATCTAAACCATATAAATTTATATTTCTATGAGGTTTTACTAAACACACCTTGAAAAATAACATTGTGTGACTTATATGCTTCTATAGTTGACACTGATTAGACAGCCCATGGAAAAAATAACTAAAGGGAAAGAGAAAGAGTGTTAATACTTGGTTTTCATTTTAGATGGTCAGGTTAAATTAATTAGGCAGACCTGTATTTTTTGAATTTATTATCAAGGAAAATTACCTTAATTAGCATTATCTGTAGAAAGGCTACCCTTTAGCAGTTTTTGTGGGGTTTTTTGTTTTATTTTGTTTTGTTTCTTGAGACAGGGCCTTGCTATGTAGTTCAGGCTGGGCTTGAACTTGTGGCCATCCTCCTGCCTCAGCCTCCAGAGTGCTGGGATTACAGGCATGCGCCACCACGCCTAGCCAGCAGTTTTCTTAACAGAGATTTCTCCACAATTGTTTTTTTTGTTTGTTTGTTTTTTTGGAGACAGACTCTATAGTTCAGGCTGGCTTTGAACTTACTACAGTATGTAGCCTAGGCTGACCTCAAACTCACTGTGATCCTCCTGCAGAACTTGCAAGTTCTGGGATTACAGGTGTGTCGTGCAAAGTTTGGCCACCACAATTGTTTTTTAAATAACTTTACCTTTTAAATAGCTTTTGGGGGCTGGTGAGATAGCTCAGCGACATAAGCACCTGCCTGGAAAGCACGAGGTCCTGAGTTCAACTCCCAGTAACCACATAAAGGAAAAAAAAGGGCTGGTGATATCGCTCAGTGGCACAAGCGCCTGCTGGCAAGCGTGAGGTCCTGAGTTCGACTCCCGGTACCCACATAAAAAAAATAAATTAATAAATAGCTTTTGTTAGTATTTCTTATTAAAAGGGTATTACATATCTTCTGTACTGATAAAATGTTGTTAAACACAAAGAAAGCAATGAAAAATCCCCAATTTACCACCCAGAGACAATGATCATATATATTCTAATTTATGTATCTTCACTAAATATTTGTATGAATGTGTATGTATTTTTAAGTTCAGATCATAATGTGTGTGTTTGTGTTTATATTAATGCTATGTTTACCCTTACTAAGTGCCCCAGTTGTTTTAGGTCATTTAAGGTAAGTCTATAATGTAATTGGTATATGTGAAAATTTTGCACATTGTTAACATCCCACAGTTCACTTCGGTGATCCTCAGTGGTTGGATTTCAACTTTTTCAGTTCAGTGTATTACAAAGCCATTATCCACTTTACATTTTCTATTGGTTTCAAGTGAAAAGTGAGGATTGTTTTTTTTTTTTTTTTAATTATTTTCAGGAGGCTGATTTATACTTGTATTTTCAAGTTATCAAACACTCATGAAATATATGTGGGTGTTTAAAATCATTATCAAAGTTTTAGGAACATCTTTGAATTCATTTAATCAGTTTCACTCTGCTTTGCATGTTTATCTCATTCTTATGACTAGTATTAAATTCCTTAAACAGTAATACTACTTAAAACTGACCTACCTCTTACGTAGCGTATGTGAACTTGGGCAGTGCGTCCAGTCTCCCTTGATAAACACATTCGGTTGATGTGTACTGTAACGGTGAAGGTGATATAAGGATATGGGAGAAACTGGCTAAGGAAGTTTCATGAAGTCGAAGACGTTTCTCTCCTGTTTCCCTTTGAGTCTGTGTCTGTCTGTCTGTCTGCCTGCCTGTCTGTCTGTCTGTCTGTTCCCATTACAGTACTTCCCTACAAATTCTTGGGCCGACTTGAAACAGATAAACATTGTTTTTCAGTCCTTGTGACTCTTTTCTCTCTGTTTTGACTTTATTTGTAAAACTCTAGATCATGATAAAATTCAAGAGTGATTACCAGTATAGCAACTTACGTTAGTATGTATAGACCTTCTCCCTCTCTACTCTGAACACACTCGATTTATTTAGTAGATGTTTATTGAAAGTTACAATCCTGTTCTCTGATGTCTGGGGAGATCAAGTATACTGATATGCTGACAAACAAGCTATTTCCTTTGCTTAGAAGGTTTCATCCTGTTTGATTGGCTGATTCCTATCCTTCAAGTCTCTACTTAAATGTTACACTTGTGGGAGACCTCAAGACGTAAACCCTCACTATTATTCTCATGTCATTGTTTTGATTTCTAGTTAAACCTTTAAGGGCTTACGTTATGAAGGACTCATTCTACCCTGCAGTTCTGTGAGGGCAGAGAACTTGCTTCCTTCAACATTGGTGCTGCTAGAGCAGCAACCAGTAACATGTGTGTGTTGACTGTATATAAATACTGGGGAAATTGACGAAGGACAGAAATCCTTTCTCCTATTTTCCTTTTGAATGTTACTCCCTTCTCCTAATTCCTCAGAGCTCTTGGGCAGAATTCCAGAGTTGAGAAGTATTTATTTTCCATTCTGCTTATCACCCTTTCACATAAAATTCCATTCACTAAATATAATACTCATTAAACAATGAGTGCTAGGTTTTACAGGTATTCATAGTTTAACACTCAAGAAACTTACACTCTAATAGGGCAGAGAAAAATAAGGACCAGCGAACTATGAGGTGTGATGAAAGTAGTCTGTCTGCTCCTAAGGGTCACTACTTGGCCATCCTTTTCCCTGCTGTTCCAGTCTAGAGAAAAGTACAGCAGCACACGGACCTACTTTTAGCTGTCTTTGGTACTTTTATTAAATACCTGCTGATATGAGATAATCTTCCTCAAGCACATATTTCTCTTTCTATTAAATCTGATAATACATGATTAGTACTCCAGGAAGTTTCCCGGGCATGTTGTTATTTGATTCTTGGAGATTCTTTCACTGAAATAGCTTTTACAACCCCTTGCTGTTTAATTCTGGAGAAGTTAGGGTTGAGTAATTATGATACTATTTTTGTGACAGTGGGCTTCTCTTCTGAGCTCTATATGTCATTCTGGGAGTTCTTTAGAAACCTGTGTTCCTTACGAAGAGTGAATGACACTTTTGCTGATTTCTTGACCTCTTTCCTAGAATGCACACCCTAGTGAGGATTATTTCTTCATAAGCCATTTAAAAACAATTGTACTGCTTTTACCCTGCTGTTTAACAAAATGCAGATTTTTTTTCCTTTGTGAAGATGTAGGTTACTGACATTTCCAAACTCTACCCACCTGTTCCTTTGCAAATAAATGGTGACATCTCTAGTTGAATGTTGTCGTAACCCACTAACTTAGGGGTGGTTTGTTAGGTAGTAATAGGTAAATAGGACAAGTGGCTAGGAGACAGTTTTTTTTAGAAGACATTTTGAATGGTAGTTACTCAGTTCTGCAAAAATTTAAAAACACTGAACAGAAATAGGTAGAATTTCTGCTCTTAATCTCAAGTCTGGTTCAGGAGACAGTGTGAATAGTCATTGCAGCACAAGAGGTACCTCTAATTTTGTAGTTACTCTTGCCTTCAACAATTATATTTCCTTATCGAGGCATATAGATTTCCCTCATTCTTTTAGATTACAGCATTTTATAATGTGTGTATACCACATAGGTTCCCACTGTTCCCACTGTTGATGGTTATGTGCATTCCTTTTTGTCTAATTTTTCTGTATTACAAATAATTTTACACAGATGTGAATGTCTCTAGGATAATTTAAACTTGCATGTGCTCCATAATGACTTTACCAATTTAATACTGCCATACTGATCATATATTCTTGGATAGCCCTTCAGAAGATTGAGAAAGGTGATATTTGGTATTCACGTAGGAAAAAGCTAGGCATATGCCGTATAGGAAATAATATGTGTTAGCAGCAAGCGTAAATTCTGGGGCCAGTACAAATGGCTTCGAAATATTTCTGATTTGTCTGGATAATTTAGTAATGGAGGAAAAACTCTACTACATTCTCCAACATTTAAACCTAATTTACTGTTGCTAGCTCTTTCTACCTAGTAAATTAGTGGGGGATCGACTATGTATCATAAATACAGAATGTTCAATAAATGACAGAAATTAGTCAAGCATAACTCTTAGTAATAGTACACCAGTGGAGAGTGGATTGCAAAGACTGGCAGAAGGAAAATGGGCTTTAGGAACATAGAAAACCTGAGATTTAAGTCCTTGCACTGCCGCTTCAGAGTAGTAGTCGATAATTTGCAGGCTGGGGTCAAAACTGTCTGCTTAATACCGTGGTTATAAAGTGTGCCGAGAATTTGGCATATGTATTTTTTCTTCCTGTAGAAATCATAAAAACTCTTTTTACCGATTTATACTGTTACTCTGTGCAAACGAAGGATGTAATTTGACCTTTTATATTTTTATTTGTTGTGAAAACCACCTCGGAACATGCTACAGAGTGAGAATGTGAGCCTTTATGACTACATGGAATAATGAACTGCTTGTTGTGGTTTAGATCACTAACTTATTTGAATTTTGAAAATAAGAATAGAAGATACTTTCATTTTATTGATGCTGGTTAAAAAGTGACAGAGTTTGAGTGTTAGGATTGGAACCCAGGTCTCACTCCCCGTCTAGCACTCTTTTTTCTTTTGTTTTTTGTTTGTTTGTTTGTTTGTTTGTTTGTTTGTTTTGGTACCAGAAATCAAACTCAGGACCTCGCGCTTGCCAGGCAGGCGCTGTGCCACTGAGCTATATCCCTGGCCCCATAGCACTCTTCTTAGGTCACATTGCCTGATCTTGTGGTTCCCTTGTAACTATTTTCTGGTCTTTTGTGTTAGCATGCTGGTCTACTAGTCTATCATAGGCAACAAAATACTTAGTTTTTCCTTTATGAAGAGTAATTATGCCAAGTAATTATTGTTATCTTTTTATCCATTTTTAGTTAGAGATTACCTTAGATAGAAAGGACTTTATTACTCAGAAGAAAGACAAGTTGCTATTATTTATATCACAATGAACCTCAACCTTTTTGTAGGAAGTTGCTGTTTTCATTTCTGAAATATTGTGGCGTCATTATTGTAATAATTAAGGGAGATAAAGACTATTGATGAAGATTTCTAGTTCTGTGACACAGAATATTTGATGCCAGTTTTTGATTATAGATACACTGTCATGACATGACCGATGAAGGGGGTAAGATGCAGAGAAGCTACTGTGTAAGACTTCGATGTCCAGTTTTGCTTTATGCTGTATTTGTTTAGAAAGAAAGAAGGTTTTGACATATTAGTAAAGCTGGTGTTTAAAAATATACTTTCTTATTAAAAAAAACTAGTTATAATTTGAGGACTTTGGAGAACTTGCCTTGAATTCTCTGTGGATTTGAAGAATTGATATATTCTGTGATTTATGAAACTAAGGGTAAATTCGTATGTAAAAGACCTCAGAGGACTATACCAACAGCAAATTTAGAACAGTAAGTCTTTTATCATTTTTTCCTAAAATAAAAGCATATATGTATATGTATGTACTTAACCTTAGAGTATTACTTTGTGGGTCCCACGGAAATGCTTTATTGTCTGTAACTATCATTTTTCATAATACTTGTTGGATTAAAAATGGGAAGAAAAGATAAAATTCCCTTAGATTTATTTCCCTTAGAGAAACTATTCTTACTATAATTCCTCTGTTCATATTAGTAAAAATATAAGTATAGAACATGGAGATATTTTCAGGAAAGACTTTGATATATGTTGGTATACCAAACATGGTAAGACTGCAGACCTTCTTAAAATTAAAAAAAAATTTTTTTGTAAAAAAAGAAAGAATTGTCTTTTATCAAGTTTCTTACCCGGATAGTTGTTTTATCTAGGAATATTGCGTATGTGAAATTGATTTTTACGGGTTGAGCATTCTTTTTCTGAGATACTTGAAACCGGAAGTATTTTGGATTTTGGATTTTTTTCAGATTTTGGAATATTTGTATATACATAATGAGATATCTTGTTATTGGGGCCCAAGTGTAAACACAAATTTATTTATTTTTATATAAACCTTATATATATAGGCTCTAGGTAGTTTTACATATTACTTTTAATGGACTTGTTTTGGCTATGAGATTAGATGTAGAATTTTCCATTCGTGATGTAACTTGGCCTTCAGAAAGCTTTGCATGTGAAGGCATTGCAGATTCTGGATTTTCAGATTAGGGATTCTTAACCTGTATCATTCTTTATTTTCCTTCCTGTTAGATCTATGTTAAGATTTTTTTCCTTTATATTTTTCTGCAGCTCACCAAAGCTCATCGACAAGGACACATGGTAAAAGTAGATTGGCTGGACAGATTGACATTTAGAGAAATAGAAATGATAAATGAGGTGGGTTGATGCTGCTTCTCTTTCCAAATATTCTCAATCCATAATAGTTGAGAAGAATTTCACAAATGGGTTATCGTGCACATATGAATTTTATGCTAATAGGTGGAAGACTTGGAATATCTGCCTTCTATCTTAACACTGAGTTGCGGAGTATGATACATGTGCTAAATGTCATATGAGGAAAGCTCGTGAGGGCACTGAGCCTCACTTGCCCGTTTCTCTGTTGTGGCTGGGCATGTTTAAGTTCAGGTCGGTGGTGGGTAAGTTCCCCGTCAGCACGTTGTTCCTCTGCATTTACCACGTAGCATCTTTAGGAAGTCCTGGGAGTTAATACGGTACTTACGTACTACGTATGACTCTGTACCTTTGATAAAGTTACATGATTTAAGGAATTGATTTTTTTTTTGCCTAATTAATTGGGCCAGTTTTTACATCAAGTTAAAGATGACTTCAGTGAGTCTTTCTAAAGTTATTTAAAACGTTTTCTTTTTAATATATTTGCTCTAAAATACCAGATGTTTGGCCTAATACTCTGTGTCTAGATCATAAAATTAACAATTATAATTAATCCAATTAGTAGAGAATATTCATGTGTACCTTATAATGACCGCAATAGTATGTGACTTAATTTATATTCTCTGAATAGTTCTCAGCAAGTAGAAAGAGAAATTTTTAATTTTACAGTGAGCTATTGTTTTTTTAAAATGAATTTAGTGTTATTTGTGTTTATAGTTCAGTACATTAGATATATTTTCTAAATTTATTCATAATATAATCTCAAAAACAGAAAAGCTTTTTCAATTTGCATGGTAGTCACATTTGAAAAAAATTTAATCGTACTACGTAGTTAATTTTTCTATACTTCAGCTTCAGTACATCTGAGTGCAGAAGGTGTAATGTTAGGACAATACTTCGTCCAGCTTTTCTCACCCTTCCCATCCACTCTCTTTAAAAGATAACAATCATTACCATTGTCACAATAGCCTATAATAAGCTTTATAAAGCTGAACAATTGAAGTAACCTCTTTAGGTCTTTATGATTTCATTCATTAGATTTAAATGTTTATTGAGCTGTTTTGGATTAAGACTGATCATTCCTGTAGATCTCATTGTATTTTCACTTCGTCATCCATTACCCTAGTATTAGCTTTTTTTTTTTTTTTAAAGGACACACATTTATTTTCCTTTCCAATCAGATATTATTGGTACATTTTAGATATACATAATGATCACATTCATCATAGAAAATTTGTGCCTGTATCTGTACATGATATAACTTCTTTTTTTTTCCTACATTCCCATACCCTCCCTTAGGACACACATTTATATAAAGAATCAATTTCTTTTTATGTTGAGGGAAGAAGTAACTATCCCCGGTATAAAGTGTTGATAAAAATTTACAATGACAAGCTATCTTAACACCACTTGTGGCCGGGGATACACCTCAGTGGCACGGCACCTGCCTGGCAAGCGTGAGGTCCTGAGTTCGATTCCCAGTACAAAAAAACAAAACAAAGCAAAACAACAACAAAAAAGACCACTTGTAAATTGTGAAATACCTGTAAGAGTTATGTTTAAAAGGCCTTTTGTCTTTAGTTACATAATTTAAAAAAATATTTGATGTTGTCTTACACTTGGTTTGACTATAGTCATTTTAAGGATGAACACTTCTTTGCTTAAAATTGTGAAGTACAAAACATCAGCTTTAATTTTTGAAATAAAACACTGTCTCATAAAGATGTATACAAAATACTTTGAAGATTTTTTAACATAAAACTCCAAACTTATGAGTAAACCAAAAAATGTCATTAAGGAAATTCTGAGTAACAGATACTGCTGAATAAAATAATACTGCCGTCTATATATAATAAAATAATAGTACTATATAAAATAGTATGTGTGTGATGAAAAAAATGTATTACAAGTTGTGCTTCATGGATATATGTGTTACTGAATTGGGACAAACAGTGTATACTGATATTTTAAGAAAATGTTGAAAATGATCATTTTTTGTTTTTCTTTTTAGAGTGAAAAACGTAGTTCTAATTTCATGTACTTGATGGTTGAATTTCGATGCGTCAAGTGTGATGATAAGGAGTACGGTATTGTTTATTATGAAAAGGTATTTTCCTTGGAACTGTTTATGGTCTCTAAAGTAGAGGGGAGGAGAAACATTTAAAAAATTACTGTTGTTCCCGCTGAGATGAATTATTTGGTTGTAGGATGGCAGCAGACAGCTGTCAGCAGCAGCTGTTTATGTGTACACAAATCAAATCTTACAGCTACAACAGGATTACAAAAGCCAATCATTCATGTAATGCAGTTTTATGTTACAAAATTTAATAAGTACGCAAGTGATTAAAAACTTTTTAACTATTATGTGGATCGGTGAGTAGGACACTAATAGCTTTATTATAATTATTATTCATTTGGAAAAAATAATAGGAAATCATAATTTTGAAGTGGTAAGCTCCTACCAAAGTTAAGGGCATGTTTGTTATTTGAATATATATAAAATATGTTTGAATTCTATATGTGGCACTAAGTAAGTATGCATATGAAAGAATTCATCGATGAACATTTATGTAGCACATGCAAAAGTAAGAAAATTATGTTGCCATAAGACTGATTCAGTAACAAATCCACAGTTGTGAATTTGCTATGTTCTGCTTATTAGGGGAAAGAAAGTAGTTCTGTGTTTGGTAGGTAGCTTTAAAACTACCTGCCTTGAAGAGCCTTTATTTAAATAATACAGACTTAATTGTATGTGTATCAAAACCACATCAGCAAATACCTTTTATTATCTTGGAAATAGTATACAAGTGGAACAGACTTTTCATACATTGCAAAATAGATTAATATTTCTTCTGGCACAAATAAGTTTGTATACAGTGCATTTGTTCACTAGAAGCAGGACTTTGAGTTACATTTACACTTTGGTGCCATTTGTTAAAGCTGGCATAAGTATTTTTAACATACTTTTTTGTAACCATAGATTGCTATTTGAAAAGATTAAGGTTTAAATAGTTACAAATGATTTTGTAGTATTTTCTAATTACCATACATACGTTTTCCTTTAGCTTGTATCCTTTTCTTTTTAGTGAAAGAGTAGGAAAAGTTAAATTGTTTCAGCTTTTCATATATAATATTCCCTGGTTAAAAAAAATAAGAAGATGGGCCGGTGAGATGGTTCAGCAGCGCCTGCCTGGCAAGTGCAAAGTCCTGAGTTCGACTCCCGGTACCCACATTGCTCAGCGGCACGGGCTCCTGCTGGCGCACGAGGTCCTGAGGTCGACCCCCGGTACCCACAAAAAAAGAAAAAAAAAAAAAAAAGAAGATACACTATTTAATATCATTTAGTAATTTATTAGGAAAACTATCAAAAAGGAAAATGTGAGTGAAATTTTTTTGTCACCAATACCTTTTAATATTAAAAGTCATAGTTTACATTTTATGTTATGTGAAATTTTATTAAAAAGCAATTTTGCTGTTCATAGGGAGCTTATATTGCAAAAACATACTAATAGAAGTACTCTCAAACATGGGAGATGTGAAGAATCTTTTGAAAGATAGCTTTGATAATAGATGAAATAATAACAGAAGAGAAATTAGAAGAATTTCAAGTATTTTTGAAAAGGTTCTTGACCCCTTTCTACTGCTTCTAGAAAATTGCTCATAAATTAATGCCTGTCTGCCCATCCTGTCATATTTCCACTTAGTGTAAAGATTGCTGGGCCAGTGCATTGAATCTAATGGAAATAGACTTTCTCGTCAGCTGTCTTTCGTGACAGATAGCCTTACTGAAGATTACTTGTCACAGCTGGGCTGATAAATGTGTTTTCTGATGTTGTGACTGAGAACAAGCCTGTTAAACAACAGGTGTGGGAATTTTGGTTTTCTGTAAGACTCAATTACTGAACTGACGTAAACTCACAGTACTTCCCTTTTTTCAGTCTCTCCTGATTTTGGGCTCTTACCTAAAATTGAAAGCATACTGGCATTTGGAAATTGATAGAAAAGCTTGATGCTAGGTATATAATTGTAAGGAATGAATTTGACCTTAATTAGTTTAGCCTTTTCCAGTGTATTTGGCAGTGACATTTATTATACTGAATTACCTTTCTTGCCTGAATTGGATAAAAATAAAAGGCAACATTCTTCAAAACTGATAGTACCAAAAATATAAGACAGCTTTATTTCTTAAAAATTGATTTATCCTTGTTATTTAAATTTACATTGCATCATTCATCTGAGAAGTGATATTGGTATTTCTCTAGCTGTTGCATAAATTTGAGGAACATTTAACCCCACACTTAAAATTCTGCTTCTTTGACTGAATCTCAGTTTTATTTTATTTGATTGATGTATTTTTTTGGTGTGTAATTCTTTTATGTCTTAATACACACATTAATGGCTCAAAAATGTTTACTTAGAAAAGTTGAGTCCAACCAAAAATGCAAAACAGGTTTCAAATAGCTTAGATTTCCTGTATACTCCTTGTAACCCTAAGGTAGAAGTAATACATCGTCCACTTACATGCCCACATTTCTGACTCAAGCTAAAGGGCTGAAAAAGAAACTCCTAACAATCCCAGGTAAATATGGGAAGCCTTCGTGGAGAAATGTGGGATTTCTCCGAAATGGTTTTAAGTGGGAAGCCTGTAATTCTACCTGGATAGTGCTTTTTTTTTTTGGTGAGTTTCTTAATCATGAGGCCAAATCTCAAAAAGCACATTCAAAAACAGAGCCACCCAGGAATGCAGTGTGCCAGTAACTCCAGACTGCTGGATACAGGCACCATGTGTGTAATGGAAAAAGAAAATCAAGGGCCAGCTGGTGAGGCTCCCGCTTGTGTCCCACAGTGGGAAGAAGTGGCTGAATCTCAGGAACTTCAGGTTCCACTGTTTTCCCGATGTCAGCCCATCTGTCCTCCACACCCCTGCTGATCTGCCCAGCCAGGGTCCCCAGAGGAACCCCCCCCCCAGCTGCTTCTCGCCCTTTGGCTTTCTTAATGCATTGAAATTCCTCATCTGACGACCCCATCGGAGCGTGGTCTGGCCTCTTTCCAGACACGTGGCGTTTTCGCTCTGCTTTCTCCTGTGAAAGCGCCCCTTTCTCTCCGGCCTGGACTGGGCCCTCGCTTCCTGAGCGAGCTTGGGACAGAAGTGGTGAGGACAGCACCGGGTCCCCAGACTGGATGAATTCCAGATGCCAGCGCCTAGGACCGAGAGAAAAGCTCCTTTCCCCCAGGCACGGACACTGCCGCGCCACTGAGAAGCCCCAGTCTCGGTTTTAATACTTCGCGAAGTTACCAACGTTCACACAGATTTTGCAAATTATGCACGATCTTTTTTCACGTATTTTAATTAAGCTATATAGTTTCTTGTACTAAGTTTGAACATTAGAACTTTTTAAAAATATATACTATATTGGGCCAGTGAGATGGCTCAGTGGCATAAGCACCTGCCTGGCAAGCACGAGGTCCTGAGTTCGACTCCCAGTACCCACATAAAGGAAAAAAAGGGCCAGTGATATCGCTCAGCGGCACAGGCACCTGCTGGCGCACGAGGTGCTGAGTTCAAACCCCGGTACCCACAAAAAAAAAAATTATATATATATATATTGTAATAAATGAAGTCTGAGACAAAACAACTAAAAGCAAGAATCATTTGATTTCTAGACCTCCTATCTCTACTGTAATGCAGATTTTTATTAGATCTTATTTTGTTCGAAACCTTTTATCAGTATTGAAAAATGTAAAAAATTAATATATATTCCATAATTGAAAGAGGTTACGAATTTGTTAAATGGAGGGATGATATTTATTAAATAGAATTAAAATATTTTAAAGTGTATAATACCATCTATTGTTTCATATCATTCAGTTAAAATTTGTATCTATCTCTTTATTTTGCTTTTAACTGCATTATCCTCCAGGATGGTGATGAGTCATCTCCAATTTTAACAAGCTTTGAATTAGTGAAAGTTCCGGACCCTCAGATGTCTATGGTAAGTTATTAGCAACTTTTCTTTTATGAAAACACTTTCTCCAGAATAGTTTTGACTTAGATCCACACAATGCACTTTTTTAAAAAAAGCCACTTTAGTTATCTAGAAATGATTTATAAATATGCTTCAGCTATCTGGAATGAGGTTCAGGTGGAAATTTTCCAAAGAAAATTGACATCTGTCTTAGTTCATTTTCTCTCATTGCTGAGCTAAAATACCCGACACCCAAAGTTAAAGGAGGAAGGATTTATTTGGCTCACAGTTTGTAGAGGTTTCACTTCATACTTGGCTGGGTTCTAGGCAGGGTGGCATGGCAGAGGGGGAGAGCAGAGCAGGCAGGCAGAAGGCAGCAAGCAATAACACTCTCTCTGTCCCTTATATCTTATCCAGGTACCCACCCGTAGGGCGGGTAGCACTCATACCCTTAATCCTAGCATCTACTCTCTGGAAGATTATCATCCTATGGAAGAAAAAACTGCATAATTAAGATTAGACAAATAGAATGAAAATTTAAGGGAGGTCAGACTGTTATAAAATAAGGATCATTATTGTAGCTACTACAGCTATTCAACAAAAGACTGGTATGTGAGAATGCTTTTTATTTTTTCTTTTGTTAGGCTGCATTTTAGGTGTACCACTGACTACATCCCCAGCCCTACTTTTACTCTTAAAGTTCAAAGACAAAGGATCAGAAATTAAAAATTACAAAAAAGGCATGAAGAGAATTTACATGTGCAATCAACTAATAAAATACTTTTGAAAATTAAGATAAATATAAGCATGCATAGGTACTGTATTGTCTTAAGCAGTGGTGGTGTGGTGAGAAGTAAGATGCTGGCCATGGATAAAACAGCCAACACTGGGTCTTCAAGGACCGGGGGACAGTGTTTCTGCTCTTGGAAGCTGAGTCTAAGTAACTGCTAGGATGATAGGACGGTGATGTCATGAGGTCTCCTGTGGCAGGACAGGAGGGGACGCTTTACTCTGGGTTAAGGAACAGAGTAACGGTGAGCATCTTGAATGTGTAGAGAGCAGGAGGCAGATGTTTTAAGAAGCGGGGATGGCATTTGCATATTACGGCACCTACTGGAGCTTAAGCTGTACTCAGTTCCCCACCCTCACAGTGCATACCTCTTCTTACAAGTACACAGGGCAATAAAGTTGTACCAGGATAAAATCGTAAGTATTATAATAAAATACTTCTAGGTAGGTAGCTGTTTACTTTTCTATTTCTGACTGGCTATGGAAGATTTTTTTTTGTTTTTGGTGACATTTACACTGTCAATGTTTTTAAATAATTTATAGGAGAATTTAGTTGAGAGCAAACATCATAAGCTTGCCCGGAGTTTAAGAAGTGGACCTTCTGACCATGATCTCAAACCCAATGCTGCTACAAGAGATCAGCTAAACGTAAGAGTATTTATAAAATACAAATATAAAAATTATGTAATGGATATTTTGGTTATAACTGATACCAATTTAAAAATGATTTAGATAACTTTTTTTTTTTTTTACTTTTCAGATACACATTTTTTCTAGGGTAATACACTACATAATTTCAGCAATGTCACATCTGCATGTATTCGTTACCCTTCTGTTGCTGGTACAAAATACCTGATATGCTTAACAGCCCATTTCCCTTTTTGCCCAAGAATACTTGCTATCAGCACTTAGAGCAGCATTTACCTCAAGATAACTCATAAATTATAGTCTTAACCTTACCCCCAAAGTTTGCCATGAAATATCTTGCTTTTATCTTTGTACCGCCCTAATATATGCAGAGTTTTTGGAACCAGAAGGCATCATTCTAGTTATTATAGCATTCTGTTTTTAGTAATGATATTTCCATATACAGAATATTGTAATTCTTTTTGGGGTGGAGATGAGATAAGGTCTCATTGTGTAGTTCTGGCTGGCCTCAAACTTGTGGCAGTCGCTTCAGCCTCCTGAGTGCTGGGATTAGTGTGTGCCACCATGCCTGGTATTTTGTTTTTTGTTTCGTTTTGTTTTGTTTGGATAGGGTCTATCTATGTAGTTCAGGCTGGCCTCAAACTCCTAGGGGTCCTCCTGCCTTAGCCTCCCAAGTACTAGGAATACAGGCATACACCACCACCCACCACCCACACCCAGCTATAATTCTTTTTATTTTTCCCCCCAGCTGTAAATCTTTTTTTTTTTTTTTTTTAGAACCAGGAATTGAACTCAGGACCTCACGCTTGCCAGGCAGGCACTGTACCCCTGGCCCCTCCAGCTATAAATCTTGACCCCTGAAAATTAGATGAACCCTGGCAGGGAGCTGCACTGTTTTTTTCTTTTACTTCCTTTCCTTTTTTCTTCCTTCCTTCCTTCCTTCCTTCCTTCCTCTCTCTCTCTCTCTCTCTTCCTCTCTCTCTCTCTCTTTCTTTCATCCTAAACGGGAAATGTGTTAAAGGAGGAAGGGTTTATTTTGACTCATGAATTCACAGGTTTCAGTCCATGGTTGGCTGTCTGCAATGCCGAAACAGCGTGGCAGAGGAAAGCTATTCAGCTCTAGGTAGGCAGAAAGCAGAGAGAAAAGGGAAGAGCTCGGGAAGAGAGGCAGGCCCTGAGAGGCCTACTTCCTTCAGTGAGGCCCCGCTCATTAACCATGTTGATGAGGTTGGCTCCCCATCACTGAATTGCCTTCCAGAAGCCCCGCCTGAACACACCTTTTTGAGGAACATTTTTGATCCAAAGCATAAAACTTCAGGCTTTTTTTTAATTGTTTGGGGACTTTTAATAAATTTATTAGCTCTAGAGACAGAGCTGTGCATAGTTTGTACTCTTGTGATAGTATTCTTAGAATGTGGCCCTAACACAGTGATGGTGAACCTTCTAGAGAGTGAGTGCCCAAACTGCAACCCCAAACCCACTTATTTATCACAAGGTACCAACACTGCAATTCAGCCTGGATACTGAGGTGTTAGTTTAGAAAACTGTAATCCAATGCTTGGCTGCTGGGACGGCTTGGCATGCGTGCTGACAGAGGGGGCTGTGTGTGCCCACTGCAGCTCATGTGCTGTAGGTTTGTCACCACTGCTCAGACATTGCCCAGGGAGGAGTTGGTGTGTAAACATGCCTTGTCATATGGATTGATTTCACAAGACAAGGGTTTGTTTTGGTTTTTCCTTTTCTTGTGGTGGAGGGCATGATTTGTTTTATTTTTAGTTGAATTAAATGAGCTGTGTAGTTAATGCACTTTTATTTATTTATTTAGTTTTTGAAACATGGTCTTGCTATGTAGTTCATGCTGGCCTTGAACTCACTATGTAACCCCAGCTGGCCTTAAACTCATGGTAATCTTCCTGCCTCAGCCTCCCAAGTGCTGGGATTACCGGCATGCACCACCATGCCAGCTAATATAGTTACACCCTTTTATTTAGAGTATGACTTTCTCATCTTTTTTTCCCCTTTATATCCTAATGATATACAGTTTGGATGGATAAGTACAGAAAATTCAAGTCTTACTTGGCTGAATATACCTTCTCCTTGCCAGTATTGTTAACTAGACAAAAATTTTAAATGCAGTAGAAATATATAGGAAGTATGTATTTAATAAAAGTACTTCTTTTTCTTCTTTGTTGTAGATTATTGTGAGTTATCCACCAACCAAGCAACTTACATATGAAGAACAAGATCTTGTTTGGAAGTTTAGATATTATCTTACTAATCAAGAAAAAGTGAGTTTCTTGCATATTTTCGTATGTCAGAATTATATAAAAACTTCAACTAATGATCAAGATAAGGTAAAATTACAATGGAAATGGAATTATTGTCAGCCTAAAAAATGTTATAGAGCAATATATCTATTACTGCATTTTTAAGAAATTAAAGAGGTGTGCACTGAAAGACACGTGTTCCCGTTTGTTGATGCGTAGACACTGTCTAAGTGGATTTTCAAGCCAGGGACTTGGGTTTCGTTTCTGATACTACAGCTTCTGTGTGTCGGTAGAGTGAGGCAAATTACCTTGTTCTTCATTGTTCTAACGCCGACGCCTTGCTTTCACAGGTGAGAAAATATAGGTAGAATACCTGGTGCCTTCTAACTGAAAATAAATGTTGATTCCTTTTTATCTGATTCTTTGAACCTGGGCGGTTAGGAAAATACTTACATTATTAAAGGAACTGGAGGATTCTGGAGGAGATGTGGCTGGGGCGAGAGGATGAGGGGTGTAAGTGGGAATGAGGAGGTTGGTTAGGGGAGTGGCGTACAGCTTAGCTCACAGGGTGAAGGCTGGATGAGAACTAGAGATTGGATTTCATAATAAAGCCTGGAGTGGAGAGAATTTCTGGAGTGTGATAAAGTCATCAACACTAGGCTTAGATGCGGTGACCTGGTTTTGAGTCTGTTATCACTAAGAAGCTTTTGACAGCAGGCAAATTACTTCATCTATCTAAGCCTTCATTTCCTCATATTTAATATGAGATGACTGTATGATGGTGAATTTTATCTCTCTTCTGGTTCTGAAAATAATCTGTAAAGTCTTGGGACAGAGCCAAGGATTAACTCTTTCAAGTATAAAATGTCTAAAAATAATAGCGAGATTTATTAAACAACTATTGTGTGCTAGGGTTCTTTTAAATCCCACAATAGCCCCACAATTTGCGTATTACTGACAGTATGTGCCTTAGAGAGATTGAGGAACTTTTGCAGGATCCCAAAGCTTACAAGTGCCTCGTGATATTCTTGCATTTAGGAGTAAAGGACAAGGGAGTCAGTGAAGACTTAGGAAAGAGAACGGTAGAGAAAACAGTTGCGGCATCATGTGTCTGCCTTAGGTAGAAGAGTTCGGAAATGCAGAGAAGAATTAGGAAATTAACATCTGTCAGGAAGCTGTTATGTAATTATGTCAAATGGATTAATATATTTTACAATATAGTTAGTCTTTAACTACTTTAACTTGTTTTTCTTTAGTTTCTAAAGATAAAAATCTGGTTACACCTTATCTTAACTCTTCAGCTTTTCCTCTTTATCATTTGTTCAAGCCCTGGGAAACTCTCGATAGATGAATCTTATTTATTCTCCTCTTATCCATAAGAATGACAGAGGAATTTTGTATTTATTTTAGCTTTGAGTGTTATTTTCATCTCTGAACAAAAGGAAATATTCATCAGCAGAAACAGGTTTGTGATTTTGTGTTCCGTAAAGATTGTGTTAGTATCGTGATACTGTATTAAATGAAGAATGACCTTGGTCGCAGAAATTACATCTTGAATTCAGCACAGTGTCATCTAAAATACACACAGCGAGATATTGAATTAAACCTGTTAGGATGTATAGGTTCAAGAAGCATAGAATAGATTTATGGAGCAGAACTTCCTTAGATAGAAAGGCTTGCAAGAAAAATTGTTCGTATAAACAAGTAGTCACTTTCCACTGAAATCCAATTACTTCTAGATATGTGCAAAAGAAATAAAGCTCAAGTGATATAAAGTGTGTGACAAGTTTCATTTAACTAGTTGATTTCAAGTTTTCGAAAGGTGGGCCATGAAACTTCAATTCTCGGGATGTATTATAGGATTCTTATGATCAGTAGAGTAGAGTGAATGATATTTTTTAATGTTCAGGAAGCACTTTTGAGTAAACCAAATATATATTGGCCTGAAGTGACCAGAGGAATTATTCACACAGCTACATTGGTAATAATATAAAATGGGTTTTGTAAAAAACAAATACTCCTATATACTACCTGTTCATTTATTTAAATTCTTTCAGTGTCAGGTTCTCAAAAATTGTCATTTAAATTATATAGCATTTGAGCCCAGTGGCTGAAAAGCCTTCCTACAGCCAAGGCAGTGCTCAGAAAACAAATCAGAGGAAATTGGCTCTTACAAAGATGTACTTTTAAATTTTTAATTACATTTGAGTTTTTTTAACCTGCTTTTGTCTAAATGATGTATTTGGATAAAAATTACCTAGTTTGGACTTGACATTGCATCCCCCAAAAGGTCACACACACAGTAATAATGTTGTCCAGTAAAACTGTTCAAATTTATGAAGGAGATTTAAATTTGTGTTCCACGGCAGATAGGAATTAACTCATTTTTCAGAACCCAAAATGTGAATATCACAGTTTTTCAGATAGCTTTCACAGTGGCCTTTCTTAAAAATATTAATTAGAAATAACAAGTTAATATAATAGCTCTGTCTTTTTATTATGCTTGGGGGAAAAAAAGTAATAGGAAAAGTTACATGTAGCGAAGATAATAATGGTGTACTAAATTTTCTTATGAGGCAGCTTTTGAGGCAGTGACATTGGGACAGTATTTGTGTTTCTGAGCAAGAAGTTGATGGTGAACCATAGAAAAAAGTGAATTTCATTCAGCAAATATTTGTTATTGACTCTTGGCTTACCATTATACAGGGCTCTAGATATCATGTCTGTGTATTATGTATATAAATTAAATTTTTTAAGCAAAGTATGTTTAGACACAATCAAAATGAAGTGTGAGATAGTAATTGACTAAGGGTCACTGATGTAATAATCATTTTTACTATAATAGAAGTATGAAGGATGACAAGATCGGTGTACTGTGACGTGAGGGAGGTTTCACAGAGGAAGGAATGGACTTAGTCGTAAGCAAGTTCTAATGTTATTTGTTGATCGATTTTTATGGGAAAGAAAAGTGTGAATAAGGCACGTTGTTAGGTTCAGGAAAAAGCAAAGTTTGAAAGATTATTTAAAGAAAAGTGGCATCAGATGGGCTTTGAATTCTACCTTTGGAATTGGATTTCACTGGTAACAGGAAACCACTTTACAGAAGGCGAACTAGGTATACTGGAGCAGTAAAAAAAAAAAAGAAACTTTACTAAGGAGGGTCACGTACTAATTTACAGAGCAGTGTAGGAGGGCAAGGCAGTGTCGTGGGAGGAGTTTAAGTTGTCTTCGGGTAGGCCTGAGTCCTGGAAATAAGGGATATGATAAGTGGAAGGGGAAGGGGAGGAGATGTTCTCATTTTTTATTACTTTGAGTTGAAGTTATGAGAAGAGCAGCAAAATAGAAATTCGCAATAATTGAGCTACGTAGAAGTTAAAACTAAAAATATACATGCATGTTATGAATACTGGGTTTTTATCATTGACGTGACAGTGGTTGTGATTCCAGGAGTTGGAGGTGACAGTGAAGCTGTAATACTGAAAGAGGTTAACAAAATATTTTTACTGATAAAACATGGTAATAAATGCAGTAAGATTAACGTTTGATGCCAGAGTCAACATATTAGAAATAGAGTAACAACAATAACAACTGATAATAAAATAATTAACACTCATCAAGTATTCTATATAAAATGCTGTTGTAAGTATTTACCTTCACTAACAATTAATCTGCACCATAACCCAGTGAGACGGGTGTGTTCAAAGTTAAGTAAGGTGCTCTAGGTGACTGCTAAGAACCGGCAGAGCCAGGAACCAGGATTTGAACCCGAACATACTGACTCTGAAGCCGCGGACATAAAATTGCATCGGATTCTGTATCTTTACAAGGATTGTTAAAGACCTGGGGTTAAATATCATTGTCATCGTTGCCGTCTTCAGATTCTTACACTCTGTTTCTCATTCTTCCCTTGTTCCCTTCTTCATTCTATTCCTTTACATTTGTAACGTTTAGCATTGTAAAGCTGGGAAAGTTTTTGTATTGTGCCTTAAATTCCTTGTCAGCAGCATGCTCTATAAATCCTACTAATAGATGTATAAATCTGAGAATCTAGGAGTTAGATTGTTTTAGTTATTGAATTGAGTACTTTGGTGGGCTGCAGGATTTGCTTGTAAGTACATACCTGAACATTTCTATTAAGACTGCTGATGTACTGTGAAATGGAAGAGCTTTCATTATACTTATTTAAAAAGTGTTGCTTTGTTTCCACATTCGACCTAGAAATACATCTTAGAAGTGAAAAGTAAATGCATGGCATGTTGGGTAGCACAGTCCGTGCTGTGTAAAGAGAAGGCGCATTACACTAAACAGTGTGATAGTGGTGTATGCGAAGAGTGCCGCTGTCTTCAGGGAATCCAGGCTGCCACTGTAGAGATAGCAAAGCCCCACAAAAGCATTTGGCATCAGAAGAACATTATTTAAATTACAGTGGTACTGCTGAGTCGACTACTAAAGGAAGAACTTAAAGTTACTTAAAAAGTTCTGAAAAAAACTAAGTTTTTGACAAGTTGGCCTTAAAGAAGAAGCCACTGTGTTGTTGAAGAACATAAGGAAGGATTGTGGACTGAGCGTCATGTATGAAATTGGTTAACGTGGCTAAGCGTAGAATGGCGATGCGTTTACGAAATTGAGGTTTGGATTGTGATGAGAAGTATCAGTGAAATGTTTTGAGAAAGAAAAGCCAAGAGTTTTTTTGAAATATACTTGTTTTTTTTTTTACAAATTAGAGTGACTGTCATCTTACTGAAACCACATTATAAAGTTGTGGCAGTCATCTTCAAATATTGGAAGGGTCGTCTGTTTAATGTGGGATTAAATTTGTTCTCATTCTCTAGAGTGAAACTGACCAGTGAGAAGTTACATAAAGATGTTTTTGTCTTTTGGCTTATTACATTTTAAAAACAAAACAGGGCCGGTGAGATGGCTCAGCGGCGTAAGCGCCTGCCTTGCAAGCGCGAGGGCCCGAGTTCGACTCCCGGATCCCACATACGAAAAAGGGGCCGGTGATATCGCTCAGCGGCACGGGCGCCTGTTGGCGCGCGAGGTCCTGAGGTCGACCCCCCGGTACCCACAATAAAAAAAAAAAAAAAAAAAAATGGTATACTGGCCCATTAATGTTATGGGTAGTTTCAGAATTACTCACTGAAATTAATTGAATATTGGGTCTCTGTAAATTTCTGCTAACAATAGATTTGTGCTAAGTTCACTTACAACTTGAGATGCTATTATCTGTGTTACTGCTTCTATACTTGACCTTTTTTTTTTTTTTTTTTTTTTGTGGGTACCGGGGGTCGACCTCAGGACCTCGCGTGCCAGCAGGCGCCCGTGCCGCTGAGCGATATCACCGGCCCCTTTTTCGTATGTGGGATCCGGGAGTCGAACTCAGGACCTTGCGCTTGCCAGGCAGGCGCTTACGCCGCTGAGCCATCTCACCGGCCCTATACTTGACCATTTTTGTGCTGTTTGTTGAATTTTTGTTTGATTGCCTTTTTCTTTTTTTTTTTTTTTTTTTTGTGGGTACCAGGGGGACGACCTCAGGACCTCGCGCGCCAACAGGCACCCGTGCCACTGAGCGATATCACCGGCCCCTTTTTCGTATGTGGGTTCTGGGAGTCGAACACGGGCCCTCGCGCTTGCAAGGCAGGCGCTTACGCCGCTGAGCCATCTCACCGGCCCCTGCCTTTTTCTTTTGAAGTAATTACTTCTCAGAGAGACAAACAGTCCTTATTCCCGGTTCAGTCCTTATGTGTGGGTATTCAGGAAAGACAGTGATCATATCCTGGGAAGGTGATTGAGAGGAAGGCTAGTGGTGGCAATTTCTACCTTTCTTGTATTTTTTTTTTAATTTTAAAGAGAAAAAAATAGAACAAAATTTCAAAACAACATAATAGGAGGGTAACAATGGTTAATACATTGTGTATTGTTATCTTTAAATTAGTTACTCAGAGTGCAAGATATCAGCATTCAATTGTCCAAACAATATTAGCACAAAACTCTCTTTTCAGTGAACTAAGAGAAATTAGTAGTGTATCTATCTTAACTATCTTTTATATGTCTATAATATATATATATATACATATTTTTTTTTTTTTTGCTTTTCCCTTCCTTCTTTTCTCCATTCCCCCATCCAGTTTCTCTTTCCTTTTGAACGGTTTCTTCTCGTTTTACAATATCTGTTATACATATTACTCTTTTAGCTTCTCACATTAGGGCTGCAGTATTTTAAAACAAGCAAAATGAATAAAAGCAAAAATAACTTAAAACTTGATCCCGCTTTACAAGATTTTTGGCCCAGAAAATGTAAGGTTACAGGGAACAAGTTTGTATCCTTTTCTATAGCATTTTGATGGGGTCGTATGTGTAACCACATTTAGTTTTTACACAAGGAGTTTGTTACTAACTTTGTGACCCAGCCATCAGAACCAAGTGCAATTCTGCCTGGTCACTCTTGCTCTTTCCTATCCCTGGCAATAGGATGTTGTTTCTAAGAAAAGAAAAAAAAAATTTTTTTTTTTCTGTCTTTAGGCTTTGACAAAATTCTTGAAATGTGTTAATTGGGCTCTACCTCAGGAGGCCAAGCAGGCACTGGAACTTCTAGGAAAATGGAAGCCAATGGATGTTGAGGATTCCTTGGAACTGTTATCCTCTCATTACACCAACCCAACAGTGAGGCGCTACGCTGTGGCCCGGTTGCGACAGGCCGATGATGAGGTACGTGGGTGTTCGTTACTTCTGTTTGACTAGGTACATTTTAAACTAGAGCCTAATTATAGACTGTGTGGGGGAGGAAGAAAGAGGGAGAACATGCAAGAGCGTGCACAAGGGAGATTTTTAGACGGGAAGAGGATATACTACATGTGTTTTCAGAAGTAAAATTAAAATATTCCTCCAAGGACTCCTCTGTGAAATGAAAATTTACTTCCTGATCTGTTATGTGGTAGGACAGTCTCTCCGAGGACATTTACCTGGCAGCAGAGCTTGCATTGCTCTGTCTGGAAAAAGGAATTCTCATGAAAAATGTTTTAGTGCAGCACCATCTAGGGAATAATTCAGATCCCCTCTATCAGTCAGTACACAACAAGCCACATTTAATTGTAGCCTTGCAAAACCCTTGGGGCCATTGAAGCACAGAGATGCATGGTCATCTTACTCTCCTTCCTTCAAACGCTTCCTTTAAACTTGCAGCTGCTGACAATTATGTGAACATGTAGATTTTCCAAAGGTGGTTTTGAATCCTCTAGAATGCAAGGACTGCAAATTTTAGGCTGACTGTTTATATACATGTGAGGCCATCAGAAAGGAGAAACGGTGGTTGACATAAAGCATTAATAGATTTTGAGTGTTATTAATTCCTAATGAATTAGGTTAATCGAACAATTTCTTAATTTTTCTAAAGCCTCCATAGGCATATAAATACCTATCCCATGAGACACTTGTTATCATTGTTCTCAGAAAAAACAAAACAGTGCAATCATTTTGAATTAGTGGCATCTGAATTTCAAGAAGTAAATGAAACATTTAACTGAAGTTGATATTTGTGTGTGGTTAGTAAATTTTAAACAATAACACGAATAGTATAGCGAACCTTCAAATGTAATTCACCTGTCTTCAGCACTTGTCAGTCTGTCACATTCTACCTTCCAGTAGATTTTTTTGAGACACCACGCTGACTTCTAACTGACTGGCTATTAATTAGGGGTTCTGTTGACTGCCTCTATAATAATAATAATTTTGTTATAATGATTTACAAAACACGGAGATATTACTTACTACTGCCTGTTATTTACAGAAGATGTGTATACATTTATACAACTCACTGCATAGCCTAGGATGGCCTTGAACTTGTTCTGTTAACCCAGGCTGGTCTTGAACTCCTGCCTCAGCCTCAGATCCCAAGTCAGTGCTGGGATTACAGACATGTGCCACCACGGTCAATTTAAAGGATGGTGAGGTCCTGAGCACAGGAACTTTTGTTCCCATGGAGTTTGGGGTATACTCTTTTACTGCTTCAAGCATGCATTCTTGTTCACCAACCCAGAGCTTTTTAAATCTTTTCATGTTAGATTTTTATGGAAGCCTCATTATATAGATATGATTGATGAAATCATCAACCAATGATAATTAAATCAGTCTTTGGTCCCTGTCCCTAGAGTTTAGGGATTAAAGTTGCAAGCCTAGCTAGGCGTGGTGGCGCACACTTGTACTCACTCCCAACATTTGGGTGGCTGAGGCAGGAGGATCCCCATGTTCAAGGCCAGCCTGAGCTACATAGTGAGTTCAAGGTTAGCGTGCACTACAGAGTGAGACCTTGTCTCAAAGAAACCAAAAATAAATAAATAAAATTGCATCCCTTTAATCACCTGACTGGTTCCTCTGGGAACCAGCACACATCCTTAAGGGCCTCATTAACATAAACTCAGGCAGCGCTAAAGGGGCTTGTTACTCCCCTTTCACCTTAGGGACTCTCACCCCTGGGGCAGTTGCAAGTTTAAAGGATCTTGCTAGGAACCAGGCACGAAGACCAAATGGATTTCCCATATCACAGTGTCACGGTGGTCACTGATGTATGCCTCCATGTGTTCTCTCCGCACTCGCAAGTTTATGCATTTGTAGTATATATACTTCTTGTTTTTAAAAATTAGTATAAATGAGAATATGCTATTAAAAACTGGCCTTATTAACTGAAGTGCAAATCATGGACAGTTTCTCAGTATCTCTGTGTGTGTGTGTGTGTGTGTGTGTGTGTGTATGTAGAGGGAGAGAAAATGTGTGTATACCTCAGCAGTTCGCCGTACTAATAAATGTCTGCAAGCTCATGGCCACCACTTCGAGCCCCTCTTGTGATTGTAGAGGCCTAAGGTAACTTGTATTAATCTCATGATGTCTCAATACATTCATTGTTAAAATATTTCTGCAAGTTTTTCTTTTCCTGATGCATACTTTTATTGACAGACTCTCTCTCTCTCTCTCTCTCTCTCTCTCTCTCTCTCTCTCTCTCTCTTTCTCTTTCTCTCTCTCCACATGCCCATACCCACACATACTGGCTATAAAGTGAGGAAACGTAAGCAAATGAATATCCATCGTGCAGTGAAGGACATATATTTAGTCTGTTAGAAACAATACTGTATTCTGGACTCTATGGATATCTTTTTCCTCCTATCCTAGGTTCTCAGGGCTCTAGGAAAAAGAAAACAAGTAAAATTATTCCACATAAACACTACATGGCATGGGCATCTTCCTAAGTCAAGAAAGACTTCAGAAAGAGCGTGTTTATCCTAGATTTGACGAAGACTAGAAAGTGTAGCGTGTGATAGGACAAAGGAGGCATGAGCTTTGTAGGAGCAGGGAGCTGGAAGGAGCAGGCCGTCCTTCCTGCCTGCCCCAGCGTCTCTCTGTCGGGTGAGGTGTCGGCCTCGGCGTGGGGAGGACGCTTCTTACGTCGAGGTCCTAGAACCTGCGTCAGAGGAAGCTGCAGAGTCATTTCTGACCCGCTGTTTCTCAGACTTAATGCGAGTTCTACGCAAATATGTGACTTAAAATATTTGAATTGTAAGGTGCTGTGTTTTGGTGTAGTTTATTCTAAACCTTGTTACTGTAGATGTTTCTTATGTTTTTTAGACAGTGGCATAATATTGTATCTACTGTGAGTTTATTTTATAATACACTTAAGCAGTAAGCATCTTTGGATAGGGAATTATTTCCAGTCTTTTGCTATAATTATATTTTAATGAGCAGATTTACATGTGTGCGTTTGCATATTTCTCATAATCTTGAATGTATAGCTTGTGTCGGAATTACTGGGACAAAAGAAACGTGCTTTTTACATTTGCTGATAATCCATCCCTTGTAAGTTTTCAATTATGCTAGAATCATACATTAAAAAAACTAAAATTAGACAAATTCTTTTTTTTCACGATTTATAATTTTTGTATTCTTTCCTTGAAATTTAATTTTATCACTTTAACTCCACAAAAATCTTGAGTTAAAAAGACTTTCACCTTAATGATAGTGAGCCTCCCCATCAGCAGCATGATTTATTCATTCACATCTTAATTTTATGAAAACTTGATACATTTTAAAAATTAATTTATTCTCTATTATAGTAAATTGTTTACTGTTTGAACTATTACTTCTTTTCTTATTTATATTTGTTAATTAAAAATAAAACTATGAGGAGTGGTTTTGGAGAGAGATATGAAAGAAATGTTGACTTCTCATAATTGGAGTGTGTTCCCAAGTAGAAAACAATAACAAAAGGAAGGAAATTGAAAAGTACAAGAACAGAAAATATTTCACTTTGACAGGAGTTTGGGATATTTGTAGCTCTTGACAAACCCATGTCTCAACTGAGCATGTCTGTATGAAAAGTTACTTTTAATTCAGTAAGAAATGGGAAGTCAGGAAGTGATATTGGCATAGGGCTTTGCATTGCACTCTGAAGCTTTCTAATTAATTTGTTCTTAAGAAAAATGGTGATCACTATCTATAAAATTTCATGGCTCTTGGGGAAAAGTTTTACTGAATATCTGAACTAAAAATGAGACTATATACATATATATATATATATATATATATATATATATATATATTATTTTTTTTTTTGCTTTCTTTTACTCATATACTTATGTCCTTCATGCTTGGAGGAATTTTATATTTTCCAAGATATGACTACATAATGAGAAAGCAGGCTTCATTCTTACTCTTGTTATTAATTTTCATACAACTGAAGAAAAGTATACAGTAGTTGAAGTATAGAATACCAAATAACCAAGAAAATCAGATAGTGATAATAAATGACTTTAAAAAAGGAAAGTTTTTTTAAAATTTCCCCTTCCTGGGAGTTTAATAATATTGCAACCTTTTTGATTTGATAAAAGATTAAATCTTTTCTGTGCTTGGGAAAACACACAGGTGACGCATTTAGCAGTTGGTAATGAAGACTAACAGTAAAACTGAATTACATCTCCAAAGATACTTACCATTAATATCATTAATATTAATAACCTTTCATTGTGTGACTTACTATTTTTCCTGAAGAAAAAACTTACAGAGATTGGATGCCAGAAATCTCAACTATGTTAAAAATGTTTATTGCTCTAGTTAAAATTTTTTTAGAAACAGCACACTGTAGAAGTGCTTTTGTAAGCACTGATTTCCCTGGCCACTGACATTGACATATGCGGATAAGAATTAATCATCCAGCTAACTGTTTTTAACTAGTACATGATGAAGTCATATGTATTACTTTTTTTGTTTGTTTAATGACTAAAATTTTTACTATGTTGAGGTAAGATTAAAATTTTGAAAAAAAAAAAAGAAATATAGAATTAAATGAGAGACAATAAGTTGTTGCGAAGTTGTCTCTGTCCTCATGGAGTTATGGAACTGGAAATGACAGTGTAAATAAGTAATTTTAGATACTGTAGATGCTATAGATAGGAAAGAAAAGCATAGGCCATGAATTATTCAGTGGACGTTGAATATGGGTTATGGACTAATAGAGGAGATTGATGTTGAATTGGTAATCTCACTTCTCAAAATTACCTAGTTTTGAGTTTCATGAGCTATAAGTAGGTGAATGGCAGTTGGAATTGGAAGACAATTGATGCATTTCTTAAAATTTTATATTTTGCAAATTTATTCAGTTTTTAATTATTTTGGAGTAAATTTACTAGTATTTCCTTAATAGTACTTGTGAATGACTACATTTATAAAGTAACAGGAAACATTTTCATCATTACTTTAGTCTTTACACTCAGAAAAAACTCAGAAAAGTAAAAGCTGTGTTGCTGATACCTTTTTAGTCCTAATTATCTCACTGATTGTCAAAAGTGTGGAGAATTAAGGTTTAGCCATTTATTTTCTGTGAGCTTCTTTTGGTAGTTGACAGAAGCAAGCATTTCTGTAAGAGTGTTAAAATATCTGTTTTAAAGGATCTTACATTTACAAAGTACTCAAGGTTCTCTAAAAGTGAGCTTTCAAGGAAAAAAAAAAAAAAAAAGGCAAAAGCTTAAAAAACAAATCCTAACCAGGAAAGATCATGAAATAGAAATGCTTTTAAAACTTGAAAATTTGAAATCTCACATGTAATTATCCTAAGCATACAAGGTATGATTGAAAAATAACAATGAATGTTTAAATTAAAAAGTTTATTACAATATTGCCATTAATTTCCTTAAAATACTACTTCTTGCTTCAAACACACTTGCCCTCTTTCTGAAGCAGTTTCAGAATTTTTTTTTTGTGAGTGTGCTTAGTTGCACTGTTATAGCTGCCTTAATGTTCTGAATTGATTCAAAATGTCTACCTCTCGTGGTCATTTTGCTATTGAGGAAGTGACAGAGCCAGAAGTCTCACATTGCCAGATCTGGTGAGTAAGGTGGACAAGGAAGGATACACTGTGATGTTTTCACGAGTGGAACCTGCCTTTCTGTTGGTGGCACATGGCAGCAGTGTTCACCGTATTTCTTGATCACCTGTTCACAAAAGAGGACTTCAGAGCTGCTTCAGGAAGTGGCAAAGACGATAGGATAAGTGTGTTCGGAAAAAGGGAAAGATCTTTGAGGGGACTAATAGGAATGTGTGACTTTTACTGTAATTGATTTTTTATATTTAAATATTCACTCTAGTCTAAATGTTTAAATACTCACTGTATGCTTTGATCACACCTTGAAGAATGTATATATCTGATTTGCTGGGGGGGAAAAGATCCTTCTTTAATTCCTAAGTTTTATACAAACTATCTCCATCCTCCTACACTGCCTCTGTTTTTTGGTTTCGGTATTTTAGCTTTTCAGATACCACTATATTAGACCAGTGATTGGCCAGCCACTTAATTGTGTGCCACATACTCTTCTGTAACTTTCTTCTATTAACTGACTTAATGCTCATGACTTTATCTAAGTCTTACACCACTATGTTCATTTTGTAGATAAGAATGCACCGGGTATGGGGGCGCACGTCTGTAATCCCAGCACTTGGGAGGCTGAGGCAGGCGGATCTCCATGAGTTTGAGGCCAGCCTGGACTATATAGTGAGTTCAAGGCCAACCTAAGCTACATACCAAGACCCTGTCTCAAAAAAAAAAAACAAAAACAAACAAAAAAAACATTAAAAGACTGCTATGAGGCACCAGGAGATGTTAAGTAACTTAGTAACATGCCAAAGGTAAAATAGCTGGAGAGTAGTAAATAAACATAAAATGTTAGCTTAACATTTAGGAATAAGTTGTGTCTGTATTTTGTTTCTGCTTTTCTAATATTTGCCTGTTTTATTGTTGTTTGTTTTCCAGGATTTGTTGATGTATTTATTGCAGCTGGTCCAGGCTCTCAAATATGAAAATTTTGATGACATAAAGAATGGATTGGAACCAACCAAGAAAGATGCTCAGGGTTCAGTGTCAGAGAATGTGTCAAATTCTGGAATAAGTTCTGCAGAAATAGATAGGTATGGATATTCAGGATGGATATATTTCAGATTTTTACCCTTTTAAATTGTCTTCTCATACTTTTTCCCCAGATGTACCAAAATTAGCTCTACTAATGTTGAGGGTTTATCAGTGAATATAACATGTGCATTTACAGAACACAGCTTACTATATTAGTGAGCAGTGTTGTGTAGACTATGAAGGCCAAATACCTGTATTAAAGTTTCAACTCTACTAGTTATTAGCTGTGCAAATTTGTTTTATCATTGTCATTGTCATGCCACCCCCCCCCATACTGGGGACTGAACCTGTGGCCTTTGTGTTGAGCTACATCCCCAGCTCTTTTATAATTTTGAGGCAGTGTCTCACTAAGTAGCTAAGTTGCCCGGGCTGGACTCAAACTTGTGATCCTCCTGCCTCAGCCTCCCATAATGCTGGGATTACAGGTGTGCACCACCACACCCATTAGCTGTGCAAAATAATTTTAAAGTTGCATATTCTTTATGTAGCTCCACTTTCTCCCCTTAAAAATAGATGTAGCAATAATAACCAATCTTTACAGATTTTTTGAGCATTAAGTGATTTAATACTAATTTAGCATGTAGAAGATTTTTTAACACATTGTGTTCAATAAGTGTTAGTTACTACTGCTCATGTTCAAATAAAATGAAGGAAGGGACAGCTTAGTGGGTTCAAATAGTTACGAGAAGTTGTATATTTTATTAGCTGCTTTCACTTCTTTTGTAGTTACACTAAACAAATAGCATATTATCTGAGTTAGAAACCAGCTATTAAGAATAATAACAATTACAAGACCAAACTGTGTACCTGACCCTGTGCCAAGTGGTCCACCTACATTATCTCAATGCAGTAATTTCTAAGTATTGCGTGCTGATTGCACCACCAGGACGCCCATCACTGCAACAATCTCTAACGTTGGTTTTCATATCCTTAATTTATAGATGAAGGGCAGAATGAGAAGTTCAGTAAGTCACCCTGTCTTTGTCTTACAAATATTAATTGACTTTTAAGCCCATGTATTTTCTACTGTGCCATTTCCTTTCCATAAAATCTTAAAACTTTGAGATAAATAGGAACTTTAAGGTGAAAAATCTGAGATTTCTTGATTTAAAATGTCTTTTTCGAAAGCTCATTAAAAGAAGCAAATCTAAGATTCAGTTTTCCTGAGTCTCTCCAGCCATTTCATTTATTATATGAGCCTAAGATTGGATTCTGAATTTTTCTTTATGATTTTCATAGTATTATGCCCTACCTTCTGTGTATATTTGGAGAACGGGAAAATAGAAAAATGCCATTTTTGCTTCCCTAGGCTACTATTTTTGTTTTTAAGAGAAGTGACTAGTTGTTTTCTTCTACTGTATTCGAGGCCTTCCATCTCAAATTATACTTTCTTACCTTCTTATTCAAGATTTCTTTTTTTTTTTTTTTTTTTTTTTTTTTTTTGGGTACCGGGGGGTCGACCTCAGGACCTCACGCACCAGCAGGCGCCCGTGCCACTGAGCGATATCACCGGCCCCTTTTTCGTATGTGGGATCCGGGAGTCGAACTCGGGCCCTCGCGCTTGCCAGGCAGGCGCTTAAGCCGCTGAGCCATCTCACCGGCCCTTATTCAAGATTTCTTGACAGGATGAAAACTAGCCCATTGTTTTCCAAATCGTGAGGGAGGCATTGGTGATTCAGTAGTAGAATTCTTGCCTCCCAGATTGTGCGTGTTGGTCATGTATTATTCTGTGTGAGTTTTTGAAAAGATAAAAAGCTGGAGGCGGTCTTATGGCCATATATGCTTGGGAAATGCAGGTTTAATGTTAAATACTCTTGAAAACAATGGACAAGCCCTTTGTGGAGGTGCACACCTATAATCTCAGCACGGTAGGAGGCTGAGGCAGGAGGATTGCAGGTATTATCCCCATCCGGGCAACTTAGTGAGATCCTGTCTCAAAATGGCTGGGGGTATAGCTCAGTATGAAGGCCCTGGGTTCAACCCCCTGTACCATCCAAAAAAAAAGCAAAACAAACCACCTATAGTACTTATTAAAACCTACATATATATATTTATATATACACACCTGTTATTACTCTTGCTATTACTCTGTCATCTTTGGCATGGAGGTCTTTTCCCGAAGATAATATGACTCTAACGTTGAACAGGACACACTAACCAGATGCAATTAGGTTGAACTGTGCTAAAACATGTTGTTTTCAGCCAGGCACAGTGCAGACACCTGTAATCCCAGCTACCTGGGAGGCTGATATGCTAGGATCACAAGTTCAAGCTCAGCTAGGGCAACTTAGTAAGACTCTGTCTCAGAACTTAAAAAGTAAAATAAAAAATGCTGGAGATGTTGCTCAGGGCAAAAGCCCTGCGTTCCGTCCTCAGTACCACACACACATACACACACAGTGTGTTTTCTCTTATAAACAGAGTATTTTACATCTCAGTGATCTTTCCTGTTACTTTTCAGCTCTCAGATTATAACCAGTCCTCTTCCCCCAGTGTCTTCCCCTCCTCCTGCATCTAAAACAAAAGAAGTCTCAGATGGCGAAAATCTAGAGGTGAGTACAAAGCCTTTGAAGCTTACTCTAGGATAGACCTACCAAATAAACATTTTATGTTGGTCTTTAAAGCCTTGGTTTTGATTAATAGGCTAAATATTATAGCTTTGTTAAATAACTTGTTTTATGATGCACATTTATAACTTCTCCCTTCAGTATAATGTGCCAGATATCTTTAATTCACATTGTTTTATTGGTGCTGTGGGTGTATAAATGGATTCATATGCAATGTGAAAATGAACTAGGCTTAAATATTTTATTAGGGAGACTCAGAATATTTATTTTTAACGTATTTATGAGCATTACTGAAATTGTCATTGTTTGTGATTACATTGTATAAATGTGTGACTTTGATACTAGGATAATACATGAGGCCACTTTTTAAAACTCATACAGATAGGTTCATTTTTGAGGTAAAACAGGCCTCTCAGGATAGAGCTACGTTGAAAAGCACATTTGGAAGTGTACTGCAGCAGTTGTTCTTGGGTATACCGTCAAATTTTCCCCCAAGACTTCTAATTTAATACTGTCATGCCCCAGTGTTAAAAACTAATACATGTTTTGATGTTAAAAGTTCAATTTTAACATATATATATTTTATAAGTTAATACCTGAATCAGTCTTTTAACTGTTGACTAAAATTTGCATGTTTGTGTACCTCCTGATGTAACAGACAATATTTAACTAAAGAAAGACTTTTTAATTCATAGAATCCTTACGTGAGTCCGAAGTAACCATTCTGCTGTGGGCTAATTATTTTGCCTTTTCAAACTGAACATTCATTCAGGATTAAATCAGTCAGTCGTTCATATTTTTCGAGTCCTTCTCTGCACCGGAAACCGTTCTGGGTGCCAGGATTGATGCAGCCGAAAACAAAACAGCCCGCGTCTTAGACAGCATGGGGCTGATGTCCGGCGCAGCGGCGGACGATAGTCACAACGTGCCTTCCTCTGAGGAGGACGATGAGACCTCTTTTTTGAATTTTTTTAAATTAAAATAATGTTATCTGTACACGTTTGCAGTACATAATAAATGTGTCCATCCATTGTGGGGATGTGGAACATACATACATTGCACCTTGATCCTTTTGTCTTTGTTCCGTCTCTATCCTTTTTACTTCCCTACCCCTCCCTTCTTCCTGTCTCCCCCATGCCCAGACCCCTCTCCCATCCCCACAAAGCCAGACAATTTCTTAAATTTAACCTCTCGCTACCTCCGCTCTCACCGTACACTCTCGTACAGAGCTTTGATAGCATTGTAACTAATCTCAGGTTTGTGCTTCTCAGAATAGTCAGAGTCATTTTCATAAAGCGTAAGTCAGATTATCTTGCTTTCCTGTTAAGACGTTTCTTTCCACGTCTGTTGCTTTTTAAATGAAGCTCATACTCAGTATTGTCAGCTTAAGAAAGTTTTATATAATTTGACCTTTGTCTTTTCAGCTTCTTCACTTGAGTGTTCACTGTATTTTAGCTACATTGGGAACATGAAAATTTTTTTGAGCAAGCCAAGCTCAGGGCCTTTGTACGTAGCGTCATCTTGGTCTTGGCCTAAATGCAATGTCCTGATTACCACCTTTTCTGACCTCCTATGCTATATTATTTCAATGTCCATTTCTCTAATGTCTGTCTCCCTTACCAAATATTAAGCTCCAGGAAGACAGTTAGCTCTAAACCAAGGTATCCTAACCTCTTATATATTGCCCGATTTAGAATAAATACTGGGTGGGTTGGTGGGTGGATGGGCTGGATGGGTAACAAGGATGAAGAAAAAAGTGGAAGAGTAGACAGATGGGTGAAAACCTCAATTACGGCATAGGATGTACTGATGAAAACTGATAAGCCAATGTATGCTTATTCGGGCTAGTAGTGGATGATTATGTATACATTTCCTTCAATTCTTTCAGCAAGATCTGTGTACCTTCTTAATATCAAGAGCCTGCAAGAACTCAACACTGGCTAATTATTTATACTGGTATGTGAAAATAATTTTCTGTTTTATTTTCTTATTCCCAAAGACCATTTTTCCCATGCTGAAAATGTAATAACAATTTAACATAAAATGTGGGCCATCATGAGGAGCCTAGACAAAGTATTTATGTTTACTTGAATTCCTTTATAACTGTGTTCATAGGATAATGCTTGTTAGCATCGGTGCTTCTCTTCTGTTTACTAACTTTCCAAGAGCTAAGGTAATGTGTTTTTACGGTTTGGTTTGTTTGACTTTTATGCTGTGTAAGTAGTGTGTTATCCTTTATAGTTTTTCAAGAGTGTGTTTTCACACTATTTACCAAAATATTGGAATTGTGCAAAAATAGAAAGAGCTCAAAATTACCTTATTTCCTTTCCATGGTGAAGAAACTGAGGCAGAGGCTTGCTTTACCTGAACTTAGGCCCTGATCTAGGGCTAGATCATTTGCCGCTTTACCATTGGCAGAGTATTTTCAGTGACCTTCTCTCGCTTTTCCCTCCGTAGTTACATGAGTGAGTATAACTCTCTGTTTCACAGGAGAACAGTATCCTGAGTGAATTGAAGTAAAGAGAACTAAGGCAAGAGAGCCTAACCGAATTCCAAACGAGCTCTAGGAAGCTTGGTTTCAGTTATCTGTGACAGATACCTAAAGGTTAGACGATAAGTAGCTTAAACCACAATGAGAACTATTTTGGCTCAATAAAAAAAAACACTGATATTCAACACTATTTATATGAGTCTTACCGATTTTACAGAGAAAACAAAGGGCAGAACCATTGGGTAAGCTCTACTAGAAGCCTCTTACATTTGAGAGAATACTGGAAATTATGTGTAACTTTTTAAACTTCTTGATATACATAGTTGTTTAACTGTACAAGTGATCTCTGATCTTATCTTGCTGCTTAATTTACAACCTTAACTTAAATAGTACAAGTTACTTAGTGGACAACTATTCTGAAAGCTTACTATTTTTGAATAATAATGAGGCATTTTGCTTTTCATGGTGAAATTAAACAAAACGCTGTTTTTAGACTTGGCTTGGAGAAACTGTTGCATGGGTCTAGCTAAGCTTTAACTTCATTCTCACATTCTCCAGAGATAATGTTATTCTAGACACTCTCCTGTGTCCAAGATGGTAACTACATCAGATCACTCTTAACAAATACAGTGCCTGTTATTTGCATAAAGAGTATTTGTTTAAGCCTTTGTAGTTCTGTTTACAACAAAGAAAAGTCACAACAAAGCCAAATTAGTCATTTTTTCCCCTTTTGGAACCTGTGATTTATCCCCCTCTCCCCTGAGCCTTAGGAAGAAAAAATAGTTTTCTACTTTAAGTTTAGTATTCATAAAAATACCTTCCCATCACATTAAACTTTGGTATAGCCTTGAAAATATACACAGAACATTCTGGCTAGTTGTTGCTCTATTTTTCCTTTGAAAAAGTTTATTTAGCTGGGGGTGGTGGCACATGCCTGTAATCCCAGCACTCGGAAGCTGAGGCAGGAGGATCACTGCCAGTTCGAGGCCAGCCTGGCCTACAAAGTGAGTTCAAGGCCAGCCCGAACTGCATAGTAAGACCCTGTCTCAAAAAGACCAGAAAAGAAAAGAAAAGAAAAGGTTTACTTAGAAATTCTCATTACCAAGTTGCTATTGCTTGTATTTATTTGTTTGTCGTTTGAGACAGGATCTTGCTTATGTAGCTCAGGCTGTCCTTGAACTCTGAGCGATCTTCCTGCTTCAGCTTACAGAGTGCTGAGAGTACAGGTGTACACCACCAGGCATATGGTGGCACATGACTAATATCAGCACTCTGGGAGGCTGAGGCAAAAGGATTGCAAGTTCAAGCCCAGCCTGGGCAATTTAGTGACTTAATGAGATGCTGTCTCAAAACAAAAAGTAAAAAAAAAGCTAGATGTTGTAGCTAACTTGAAGGCTGAGGGTTCAACGCCTAGTACCACCAAAAAAAAAAAAAAAAAAAAAATAGGGCATGTTAATAAGTTTTTAAGTACTTGTAAGCTTCTTAGGTATTTTAAAAGTTAATGTTTTATATGTTGTTTTATTCATTTACTAAGAATTCCTTCATAGATATTTTGTTTCCTTGCAATATTTGTGGAAAGTTTTCTCTGTGGAAAGTAGTCAGTGCTAGAAAAACTGTGTGTGTATATACTGATCATGTGGTGTTTTGAAATTATACATATTCTTGGATTTGACGTAGAACAGCTTTCATTGTAAAATATGAAATTAGCTTCGCTAGAATCTTCGATCTGTTGTTTCATGTAGGGAGAGTTTTCACATCATTCTGAAAGCAGCTGAGCAGGAGGAAACCTACTGCCGTAGATGGACACTTTCCAACAAGGCAACGGTTTCTGTTCAGGAAAAGCGCTTTATTTTTTTCTGTAGATAATAAAATGCTGACCCAGTTCCAGTCTTAGGTGCATTCCATCATACTAAGACTTGATTTGTGTTTTCCTGCTGTATCTGATTCCTTAGAGCAATATCATGTGCTATGTCCATTCATGGTCTAAGGAGTAATTGATTTCCCATATTTATAGTCTGCATATTACACACTTAGAAATACTCATGGGGTGAAAAGCTGTTATTGTGTGAAATCTTGATTTTGGTAGACACTGCTTTTGTGAATGTAGGATAACAATATGGAAAATAATTTCAAATAGTTTAAAATGATCATTCTCTGTTTGAACATGGGAAGAGTAGTATAAAAATGTTAATCAGATGTGAGAATTTAAATATCCCTCACTAGGCTTACTCTATTATAATGAATGTGTTAAAATATAAACCTAACCAATTGTGCTATTTCCTTTTGAACATTTTGAATTTCTTTTTTCATTTGTCCTCTTTCCAGTGATTTAAACATGATTCCAACTGTAGCTAAATCCTTAGGGGTCTCTAGTTGTGCAGACAATCCTTTTAAAATGAATCGTGTCAACCTTTTAAGCCACAGAGGGGAGTTACAGTCTCCAATCTGTAAAATGTTGGGCATCAGAATCTATAAATCGTTCCAGTTTTTTATTTTTATAGTCATTCTACTGCGTTGAAATTGAAAGTAAACTTTGGATGTTTTGACATGTTTTCTATAACTTTTAAGACCTTTCAAGGTAATAAAAGTTATTTACTCCACAAGATGAAATTGCCGGGAAACAGGTAGCTCACCGATGTCACCCTGCAGTGACCACCCAGACAGTTTTGTCCTCATTTCTACTTGGAGGTGACAGCTTTCAAGGAACTCCCTGCGAGTGCTTTCCATCAGCCAGCTTGTCGGTGTGAAAAGAGCGCTCAGAAGTGATTCAAATCTAGGTCTTCTCGTCTTGATCTAACCTTTCTCATATTTGGAGATGATATGGTCATTTATATTTTAGATGAAATTTTTCTTTGCGGCAGAACTTTGACTTGAATAATTTTAAGAGGTGTTTGGTATTTGACCTCATCTTGAAGATCAGTGCGTACTTTCAGTCACAGAAAATAGCTGCAGCCATAGTGTTTACTTGGTGGCCAAGAAGATCAGTAGCCAGCACGCCACAGCAGGGCCTGTGTATCGTGGTCACCTGCACGTTTGATCATAAATGAGTTTGCTGCATAAATACAGACGAAAGAGACAAATACGCAAGTTTGATGGAGCCAATCGAGGACTTCAACCAATCATGATTGGCTTTGAATAAGATCGTATTGCGATTTTTATAGTTTAGAACCACGGTTTTTTGACATTCTTAGTTGTTCTGAAATGACCACATGCTCTAAAACACCATGAATGGAAAATATCAGTTTATTTCTTAGCTGTTTGTAGCACATTAATCTAGAACAAGTTGACCAGTAGAACTTATGCAGTTATGTGAATGATCTTCAATGCTGTGTATATAGCTGCTGAGCACTCAAAATGTATGGAATGCAACTGAGAAACTGAACTTTTAATTTTATTGCATTTTAATTAATTTATTTTAAATAGTCTGTGTCCAGTGGCAGCTCTGGAAGGTCTAAGAGCGTTCTGGATTCAAGAGTTTATGGATTTTCCAGTTTAGAACCCTTGCTGGGAAGATGATATGGTGGAACTGGTATCATGGTTCAACTTCTCATACAACTTTACAGCAAATTCGGGGTTCTACAGGCTTGCTAAAACATGTTATTATGATACAGTATGGTCTGAGAAATAGAGAGGGGAAGGCTCATTTATCACTTTTCCTTTGTGTAAGACCACATTGGGTATATGTAGAGATACTTAGTTTTAAGATTATGGCACCTGGCGTCACTTTCCATATAACCTGTGAAGAGTCCCAGATGCGCAGCACCGGCAAACCACGAACCATCGTCACCACAGGCTGTCTGAGAGGCTTAGCCTGTTCTGGGAAGTTAGAGGAGGAAGAGCTTGTTAGCATCTACAAAGATTTCCTGGAGAGACGAAATGTCAGCTGATCTTGAAGAACAGGTAGAATATGGAAAGATGAAGAGACAGGGAAGGTTATTTCTGGACAGAGCATGAGCAGAAGCACAAAGTAGGTGCTTAGGAGCTTCACGGGATTGACCTGCCTGGAGTAGGAGTGTGTGCCCTGGGCATTGAGGAAGGTTGAAACAGAAGGTTGGCTACAGAATCTGTTGTAAAATAGTGGAAAGGGGTAATACTGATGTTCTGGTTAATAAGGGTGGGAAATAATGAAAGCATTTTAAACAAGAAAAATTTAAGTGGTTAAATTGAGCAATAAGTAATTTCTTTTTAGAGTTGAAGAGGCCAAATATCTGCTGTTTGATTTCAGGTAGGGCAGGATAATACAGAACCATTGTTAAGAGGCATTTAATAGGAAAAATCAGAAGGGTATGGTGAAGAATTGAGTATAGGTGTTTGAGGCAGCAGACTATCAACTAAGTTTGTCCCCGGATGCACGGATCACGAGTTGAACACAAAGTGTCAACGTAAGTTTAAAGCAGAGCTTGGTTCTCTGGCTTGAGTGCAACCCCACTTTTACCTCTTTTTTTATATTCAGATGATTCAAATGTGTTTCCTGCCTGACTTTTGAGAAAACGTAAGCTGTGAATCCTGCTGTTAGAAAATTTCTATCCCAAGTGTTTGGAATATTGATAGTACGTCCAGTCGGGGTAGAAAAAGATGCCATTTAGTTTGATAAGCTGTTTTACACATGTTCTGTTAAAAGTGAGTGGCAGTATCTTGAAAAGAGGGACTCATTATGTAAGAGCAGGATACATAATGAAATGCAAAATTAGACCTGAGGTGTACCTTAGAATCTTTCATTTACTCAGCAATAAAATAATCCTCTATTACAAGCCAGACATAGAAGAGCTTAGGGTGTAGTAGAGAATAAAACAGCTAAGCTGTCTACTGTTAATGAAGTTTACCTTGTTAGATGGCAGAATAGATCTTTCCCACAAATAGTATAGTAGATAATAAAAAGCGTCCATGATTTGAGATTTGGAAAACATTATCATTTAGGGAGGTTGAAAAATTTGGGGTGTTTTTTTAAAGGTAAAACAGTGTGAGAATCAACTTAATAGACATGAAAAACTTCTGGCCTGGGAGCCCAGAGTCCTGAGTCCTGATCTTAGCTTGACAGCCTTCTCCTTGTGCCATCCTGGGCAAGACAAAATGTCTCTCAGTTTTACTGTTGATAAACCATGGAAGTTGGTGTAGATTTGTGTTTTTTAAGCCACACATTATGGTCCATTGAAAGTATTTAAAATTTCACAACTTAGCATTTGTTATTTAAAGAAAACTGAAATAGGAAAGAGTAAATATCAAATATTAGCCAATGTTAACATTGTTCAGAGTATTGCCTTCAGCGTTATGTATCTGTGTACACACACCTTGCAATGCCTACCAGGTTGCAATATCATATATTATTTGCTGTCACAGTTTGTTCCCATCAGAACATTTGGAAGCACTTGATTAAATGACCTCTGACTCAGATCATTGCTTGTACGATTTTTTGTAGTTGTATAAGCAGTTTAAGAAAATGTTTAAAACTTCATTAACTATAACAGAGGTAGGAGGAACTTTCCTAGAAAAGTTGAAGATTATATGTGAGTTTTTGAGAAATGGGGAAATTGGATGGAAAAGGATAAAAATCTAAAATTTTATTCATCTTTCAAAAATATGCTGTGATAGAGCTCCAGCATGATTTTCAGAATAGGAAAGCCTTAAGTAATGCCAAAAGTATTACAGATGTAAAAATAATAGTTCTTGTTCTTGAGTTACTTGATCTATATGTGGGCGTACATGATTTTGGAGTGTATTACTACTCTTAAGTACCTCACAAAGTAATAGGAAGAAATGCTTGTTTTGATGGCAGAATTTTTAGAAAATTTAGGGTATTGCACAATTTAAATCATTATTACATTAACTTTTTATTGATGGTTGTACACTCTGCTCCTTAATTTTTCAGATTTATTTATTTATTTATTGATATTTTTTTCTTTGAGTCAGGGTCTTGCTATGTAGTTCAGGCTGGCCTTGAACTCACTGTGTGTCCCAGGCTGACCTCCAGTCTGTGGTGATCCTCCTGCCTCAGCCTCCTGTGTGCTGGAATTACAGTGCGCCACCATGCCCGGCTATTGTTCACTTTTAAAAGAAGAGTGACAAATTGAGTTTTGTCAACCTCATTTAATTTTTTGCAAGTATGAATTAATGTATTTTAATGAAAAAGTATATTTACCAAACGAATCCGAGTTTCATTTCCCGTGATATGAATATTTTAAGGTACGTGATAGTGGAATGTGAAGATCAAGATACCCAGCAGAGAGATCCGAAGACGCATGAGATGTACCTGAACGTGATGAGGAGGTTCAGCCAAGCGCTGCTCAAGGTGACTACTCAGTACGGAGGAGACAGATTGCAGTCCATGGGCCATATCTGGCGCATTGCCCGTTTTATTATGTCCTGCAAATGAGGAACGGCTTTTATATTTTCAAATGGTTGAAAGCAAATCAAAAGAAGATGAATTTTTTGATACATGAAACTACTTTAAGTTCATATTTTATTTAATGTTGATAAATTATCGGAACATAGTCATTCTCATTCATTTACATATGGCTCGGCTCTTTTTGCACTGCAACAGCAGCTGAATAATTGGAATAGAAACTATATGGCCAACAAGATAAAATATTTACTCTTTGACCCTTTATAGAAAGCGTGTTGATTCTCTAATGAAATAAACATCTATGTAGAACAAAAAGAATAGCTTTGCTTTTAAAATGTCCCTTTCTGTTTTCTTTATCTAGACTAGGTACGTTCTCAGAAATCCAGCCGTAGTCATGTTGCAGATGCTCTCTGTCAAACTCCTTCGTTTCATCCAGTTTTTAAAAACTTCTGAGGCTGTTTTTCCTGTGCTCGCTGCTTCCCCGTGTTCTTTTGATTCTGAAAGCACTGTCACAGCCAGCCAGCAGAGGGCGCAAGGGCAGTGGACACAAAACTCATGCATTAATCTGACTTTACTACAGAAAATTTTACTTTGTAGCATCTTTTATCTGCTGTTTCATGCTTCAAGTTTGCAAAAATTTAAATTTCATCTTATTAGTCACTTTGAGACTAAGCTTGTAAATAGTTCTCAGGGCTCAGAGCTTTTCACTATCAAACTGATTGACAGATAAGCCCTTGATTCTCTCTCCTAATCTCACTGTCATCCTGTGAAGCCATTCCAGTTTCTCTGAGCTTCAATTTTCTCATTTTCTCATCTTTGGAATGGGGGTAATATTTCCCCGGCTGCCCTTACCATGTTAATTGCGAAGATTAAATGAGAAAATGTGTTTTCCAATATTTTATAAACTGGGAATCACTATATAAAACTTTACAAATTTTAGGGGTTCCCCCCCCAAACTAACATGAAGTACGATGGTATTTGGCCACTTTCCTTTCCTTTCCTAAGTAGATGTTTTGGTTTCTTTTTTTTTTTGTGGGTACCGGGGGTCGACCTCAGGACCTCGCGTGCCAGCAGGCACCCGTGCCGCTGAGAGATATCACCAGCCCCTTTTTCCGTATGTGGGTACCAGGAGTCGAACTCAGGACCTTGCGTGCCAGCAGGCGCCCGTGCCGCTGAGCGATATCACTGGCCCCTTTTTCGTATGTGGGTTCCGGGAGTTGAACTCGGGCCCTCGCGCTTGCCAGGCAGGCGCTTAAGCCACTGAGCTATCTCACCAGCCCTGTTTTGGTTTCTTGAAGATAGTATCTGTGTTTCTGCCATATGTATATCTAGCACATTTCTGGCATTACCAGTTTTCAGATATTTATCGAATCAGTGAGTTAAAGCAGTTTGGATTGTATGAATTCTGTCTTGTCAGATAGTTACGGGGTGTGTTGCTTGGGATGGGCCAGTACTCTAAAGACTCCGATAACTTTCAACTGTGCATGGGCTGGTGGTGCTTACTTAAAATAGTGGGATTCTCATTATCTCTGAGTCACAATAATTAATCACTTTCAGTTTTTCTTTGTGTTGAAGTTTATGGCTATTACAAGAGTAAAAAAAGATAACCCCTGCTATTAAAGAAACCCTGATCATGCTGCATGGAAGTAATTTCCCTGTGCTTCGGTCCCTGCAGGGCGATAAGTCTGTCAGGGTTATGCGTTCTTTGCTGGCTGCACAGCAGACGTTTGTAGACCGGTTGGTGCATCTGATGAAGGCCGTGCAGCGTGAAAGTGGAAATCGTAAGAAAAAGGTAAAGCTGTGCAATTTGCTTTGTGCTTATGACTTAAAGTGACTTTGTGTCATAAAATACTCAGTTCTGAACACTTATTTCACTGGGTCAGTACATTATATGAATTCGTATGTATTGTAGTTACAGAAACACTTAAACACTGATGATATACGCAATCCTGTTTGAGTTTACATGTGTTAATATATTTAATCCTCATGGTAATTCTATTAATGAGGCATTATTATTGCCCTAATTGGGTGGAGTAGGAGGCATAGAGGAGTTAATTTGTCCAGTGTCATCCAGCTGTTAAGTGTTGGAGTTACTTGTGCCCACACATACTGACTCTCTCTTTTTGATTCAGTGCTTTATTGGCTCTGTTTTAGAATCTTGGCATTTTAGAACATAGTGTATTTAATATGGAAAAGACCTCGATCATGTAGACAAGAATTCTGAGAAAATGAAGTTCAGAGTAACTTGCCTGCCTTGCAGAGTTGGTTGTTCACGACAACACCTGGCTTTGTGCCAGTTATCCCAGTTATTGCGTTGATCTTTCAAGCAAGATGAGTAGAATAGTATCTGTTCTTTTTATGTCATGTTTTCTGATCAGTAGCTTAAGTTATAAGAAAAATTCACTTGATTTTTTTCCTCATCACATTAGGTCATAGGCAGGTCTTTCTTGGTGACTGTTGTAAAACAACACATCTTACTGTTACCCTGTAGACTTGTGCAGGAAAACTGGAGAGGAAAGGATGAATTGAGTCAGACGTTCAAAGCAGGGGGGCAAGTCTAAAGAAATGCTAGAGAGGTAAGAACCAGGAATAATTATTTACCGACATGGAGAGTACACTGAGGAGAAGCACGTTTTTATTGAGCTGTCCTTTCTTTGTTGTTGAGAGGAATCCTAAACCATGGGCAAGTAAACCAGTCTTGCCGGCTGTGCCCTGCGCTGTGCCTCTCGCGGTGAGAAGCGGTGTGAGCCTCAGTGCCCACCAGCAGAGGGCGCGTCTGTGCATCTTTTCATTTCAGCAGCCGCACTCTGGTTGCGTTTGATGAGACTGTAGGGATCACAAAGTGAGGAAGAACAGTGTTCCAGACCCTGTTGCAGTAATGAAAAGGAGAAACAAAGATGGGTATGTCCATCTGAGATTAAATATTCTATTTTAATCAGTTTCTAATTGATGTGCTGACAAAGGATAAAATAACCATATATTTCCTAGCATTGTTATATCTGACCATCCATTTGAGTAGGGAGATTTATTGGCTTTTTCATAAACCATGTGTAGCAATTCATACCATTTTTCAGTTGATTTTTAAATTGAACTTGTCATTCAGAAGGACTTATGGAATTTTACTGAAGGAAAATTCCTGGGTAGTTCTCAAAACAATTTTTTCCGAGTTCCATCTCTCACCGATTCCAGAACTCATTCCTTTGATGCATACAGCTAGCATTACCGTGGAAATACGTTATGCCACTGGTGCTGGCAATTCAAGTTTTCACTCTTGAAGGACAAGCTCACCTCTTAAAGAATGCAGAACACTCTTAGCTTTCAAATGAAACAGATTTGTCCTTTGAAATCGAAAGTGAGAGGTTCTGTAGATTTCGGAGCTGTCTCACCGTGACTTGGACTTCTCGGTACCCGAGGTCTCGGCTCCGTCCAGGACGTACAGAGGCCGGAGAAGAAAGGGCCGGGCGTCTTAGGAAAAGTGGAGCCAGGAAGTCTCAGGGGAGGTAGAAGGTGGAGGTCGTCAGGTTCCTCCAAGTGAATTCAGTGTCCTCCTTAAACCCCCAGAATGCACTGCGATAACATAATGTAATTTTCAGGTGAGATTTTGTCATGCGAAATTAAGCATTAAAGGAAATGCATTTTTCTCTGTAACTTCATAAATCCTTTGGAAAAAGATACTGAATCTTTTAAGTCCAGCTTGAAAGTATTTCTGGTTCTTTCTCAACTGCAGCAAGTGAAATGTATTCTGTGTTGCTCTTATGAATTGCTAGCGTTTCGTAGTCAAGAGATCATTCCTTTTCAGTAATGTTGCTGCTGTTGTGTGGATAATTTATAAATCTTTCTCACATACATACCGTTTTATGTTTTCATATACTTTCATGGTGCTTTGCACATATTTTCAAATTAAACTCAGTTGTTTTTTGTGTGTTTGTTTATTTTTTGGTCTTTTAAGTTTGTTTTTTGTTTTTTTTTTCCAGTTCCTATTTTGAGACAGGGTCTCACTATGTAGTCCAGGCTGGCCTTGAACTCACTATGTAGCCCAGGCTGGCCTTGAACTTGTGGTGATCCTCCTGCCTCAGCCTCCTGAATGCTGGGATTACAGGCATGCACCATCACATCTGGCTTAAACTCAGTTTTTATGCCTTTACTATATAAATACATAAACAGTATGTATAGAGTAGTTTATATTTTATAAAATACTTTCCCTTTTAACCTAATTAATCTTTTTAACTTGTTCTAGAATGAGAGACTTCAGGCATTGCTTGGAGATAATGAAAAGATGAATTTGTCAGATGTGGAACTTATCCCACTGCCATTAGAACCTCAGGTGAAAATTAGAGGAATAATCCCCGAAACTGCCACGCTGTTTAAGGTAATCAGGACAGATCTTCAATGTAAGTTATTGGAATCTAATTCTTTAAAAGTAGGACAGAAAGACTACCTTGGAAAATTAGTACACTACAGGGAATGTCCCTGATTCTATTGATTTAGTAAATGCTAAATTTAAAAAGTACCTTTCATTTACTTTAAGGTTTAATATTTTGTGTGTTATGAGTAATAGGCATTTAAAGAAACAAAATGTGTAAAATATTTTTATATAATTTTAAACTACAGAATTTTTTGAACTAATCAGAGTCACTAGTTTTCTCCATTTAGGCTATTTTGTTATTAATAAAACATAAATTTCAATGCAAAACTTATATATGCATTCAGTTCAAAAGTTCATATGATTAGGTATGGGGTCTAGTTAATCTTCTTAACATTTCTCAACCCAGTATCTATTCCAGTGAACTCTGAATGTCTTTCCTACATTTTCAGGTAGCACTTCTCTTTAGCGTTCTTTTGGCTGGCCACAGATTGCCCAGATGGAAATGGTAGGGCATTGCCTTTTCTAAGCAGGGTGCAGGGCTGAAGGGCACAGGACCGTACCTGTCGGGCCACGCCGTGCGCTGCTCTGAGCCGTCGGTGAGGCGTGGTCTCGTGGCTCTAGTTTTGAGAAGGCGTAAGTTATATTGAACATTACTTTGCATCATGTGGTGCAGGGGGCTAGCATTACAGTAGGAAATAGTTCAGATATTTTTAAGAGGTACATTGTCAGGGCACCCTGTTTTGTAGCCCAGCTCACACGACTGATGTATAGGTTTCATAAAAGAAATGAAGTAATCCTACTGCACATTAGGGAGTGATAGTTTCTATTCCTTTAAAAACAATTTATAGTTGCCTCAATTTTTAAATGTTTCTTACAAACTATTTCACTTATTTTAAATTTCATTAGTAGATTACCATGTGCAATTTGAAAAATACTGGTGTCACAACAAATGTACTGAACTGTAGAATGCTATGCACAAGGCAGTGTATGTACATCAACTGGCATTGCTTTGGGTAGCACAGACCAGCTTCTGATATTTCTGTTCTCTCAGGACTAAGCAAAAGCAGTGAATTTAAAGAGGTAGTTTTATCATTTTTGTCTCATACAGGATAAAAAGGTATCTAAGAAACACAGCGGGTATATGTAAGGGTAGAGCAGTGGTGGCGAACCTATGGCACACGTGCTACAGCGGGCAGTTAGTTATCATTGAAAGCTCTAAAAGGTTCCCCATCACTGGAGTAGAGCATAAGAATATATATCTGTCACTTCTGTTAGGTGGATTTTAATTCGTGTTCTCCTTACTTATAGAATATTATAATTTTGTCTAATATAAACAAAGGTGATAGTCAATAAAATATGGGAAATTTCTAGTCAGAATATTCTGTTCTGTTATTCTTTCAGCCTTAAGTATATGAACATTCTTGAAAATTCTGAGTGTAGGGTAGGCATCATGAAGCAGTTATTTGTATAACTTTATGTAAAATAGCTAGTTATGGCAGGGCGTGTTGGCGCAAACCTATAATCCCAGTGCTCAGGAGGCAGAGGCAGGAGGATGTGAGTTCAAGGGCAGCCTAGGCTACACAGTGAGTTCAAGGCCGGCCTGAACTGCATAGTGAAACCCTGCCTCAAAAAGCTAAAAAAAGGGCCGGTGATATAGTTCAGTGGCATAAGTGCCTGCCTGGCAAGCACGAGGTCCTGAGTTTGACTCCCGGTACCCGCATTAAAAAAAAAAAAAAAAAAGCCAATAAAAGGCTAGTTATGTAGAAAATCTTTATTATATGACTCTGTGTCATTCTTCATTTATGGGTCATGTATGCCTTTGAGAATCTGGTAGAAGTGATGAACTGTGCACTGTAGCTTGTCCATTATGCTTATACATATAAGCTCCATAGAGCTGAAAAGGACAGGGACCCTTTTTTCTAGTATTTTTCAAGAATATCTTGTAGATCTTAGCCTAAGAACCAAAGCTACGTCTTCACAAAGAGTGGACTGCTTAAGGCCCTGGGATTAGTGCTAGTTACTCGGTTTTTATCGTCTGCTTGCTTTATATGTCAGGTGACATCTAAATTTCAGAATGAGTTTTGAATCTGAATGGGGAGATTGTGGCAGTGACCCTCCTGCCTGACATTTGTCTTTAGGAAGATCTCTTCCAGTTACTCTTGTTGAGCTGTTGAGAACTAGAGCTCAAAGTAATTTATAAAATACATTTCACTAGGGGTGATGAATGTATACTACAACTTTAAGGTCAGAATTTTAGTTTCACCAGAGTTTATGTGTTCTAAAATATTTTCTCTGAAGCATTTGCATGCCTTTCCCCCATCATTCTATAGGAATGTTTTCAAACACACAGCAGAGTTGAGAGAGTTTTCTAGTACACAGCCATGTGCCTCCCACTCCGTCCTGTCATTAGCATTTGGTTTTGCTTTTCCATGTGTCTGTTCATCCCTTTCTGTGGTACTTTTTGTGCTATGATTTTCTTGGCTTGTATAATTAGTTATTACCATTTGTTTTTTGATTGATTTGTTTTCTTTGGGTTATTATAAATTTCTTCAAATTTCATCTCATATAATATTTCCTCTCAGGGACCAAAATCCATAGGGTGTCTTCCTCAGAAGTTTTCTGTTTGTCTCAAATAGTGGTCTCAGGATGCCACTATGTGAGATGCTATGTAGCCTCCCTTTCTAAAGAGAATTTAACAGGTTGATTTTTGTTGATTTAAAAATACCTAAACTAATTTAGGGATTTTGTGCAATGGAGGGAAAGATTGTGGGGGAAAATACAAATATTTGAGATCTCTCCTAACCTTACGTATGTAGATTTCGAGTCTCAAAGCTACACAGGTAGTGACATACAGTGTCACTAAAGCCAAGTTCTTGACTTTCCATCCGGCACATTTTTGCGCTACGTTCTATGTCAGCACTTCCTCAGTGCACAGGAGGTCTGTCTTCATTAACACATCCGGATCTTACCACGCTGTTTTTCTTTCCAGAGTGCTCTTATGCCGGCGCAGTTGTTCTTTAAGACAGAAGACGGAGGCAAATATCCAGTTATATTTAAACATGGAGATGATTTACGCCAAGATCAGCTCATTCTTCAGATCATTTCACTTATGGACAAGGTGAACGTAACTTTTGTGTTATTTGGGGACACTTTTTTCATTTTAGAGAACTATGGGTTAGTGTGTAGGCTGTTTATAGAAACAGAAGTATTTGTAACATTCAGTTACAATGTTCAGTTGACCTTGAGAAATTTGTTTTGGTACCGTACACTTCAGAGTGGCTGTAATGATGACTGTGGAACTGCATGCATTCCATGAACACGTTTCTAAAGGCCAGGCGTGGTGGCGCACACCTGTAATCCCAGCACTCAGGAGGCTGAGGGAGGAGGATCGCTGTGAGTTCGAGGTCAGCCTGAACTACAGAATGAATTCAAGGCCAGCCTGAACTACATAGCGAAACTCTGTTTCAAAAAGACAAAAAAAAGTTTCCAAATTAAGTTCTCATGTCAGATTTAGTAATTTCTACCAAGTCTATTAGATTTTTTTTTTTAAAAAGCCCATCCTTGTCTCTGGTATTTAAAAGAATATGCTTCCCCTCATTTGTTTCTGAGTTCTAAAATATTTTAAGTGCAAAAAGGAGTGTATAAAATGGTAGGAGAAATCTTCCTACCATTATTGAAAACTGATGATAGAGATTTAGAGATAAAAATTTTGTCATGCCACCAAAAATTAATGTGTTCTGATGATGAAAGTTAATTAATTTAGTTAACGTTACATTAAGGTTACCATCTAAATCTTTGTTAAAATGCTGTAGTATTTTTCCACAAAACAATTTCATTGGCTCAATATATTTTATCTTCTGATCAAAAGCTGTTACGGAAAGAAAATCTGGACTTGAAATTGACACCTTATAAAGTATTGGCCACCAGTACAAAACATGGTAAGTTCATTTCACATCATGATCGTTTATTTCAATGTCCAATGAGTGTGCTTTTTTTTAATTGAAAATTCTTAAGAATGATAGAGATTTAAGACCCCTTGGTCAGCAGCCTTCCTTCTTTCCATTCTTCTTCCCTTCTCTCCCTTACTCTTCCCTCTCCCTCTCTCCCCCCTCCCTCAGTCTTCTGTCCTTCCCTCCCTCCCTCTCACTGTCCCTTCCTGTCTTCCCTCCTTTCCTCTCTCCCTTCTTCCCTGCTCTTCCCCTTTTTGATCCTTGTCCATCTGTTTGGTTTCCCCGTCCTCCTTTCCTAACTCCCTTTCTCTCTCCCCCTTGTCTCTCTGTCTCCCTCACCTTTCTTTCTTCTTTCTTTCCTTCCTTTTTTACTTCTTGAAATTATAAAGCAGCATACTGGAAGAAAAAGTAACACTTTCATGGTGTATTTCTTTGAATTCAGATGGGCGCAGTTCATATTTTTTGCATTATGATCTGTGTCCACAGTCATCCTTTTGAGAGTTACTATGGCCTGGAAAAGCTTTGCACTGTGCTGTGCTCATAAGAGCCACTCAACAAATGATGTCATCAACTGCGTCATTTTTATGTACTTCAACTGAGTGTGTGGATAGGTGTATTTACATGCGTGTATGTGTATATGTGTATCTAGCATGTGAGTCTTTTTGTGATTAAATAACCTTTGGAAGTTTGGTAGAAGATTCCCTAAGAATGTTTACCTAATGCTTAATTTCATAGTCTTATGCTTTATGTCTGTAGTTACCTCAGAGAAACAAAATAGCTATTTTACTTTTTCCCTTTTCCCCCGGCCACTCCCAGATCTGTTCGATGTTGTCATCACCCTTCTGATTTCCCCTCAGGATGATCTTTCTAAAGGTGTAGATATGGTTTTTCTGTGCATAAGTTATTTACTAGCTTTCAAGAGGTTGGACCTAACTCTTAAGTTCTTGAGTTGTGTGACTCCCATCTACCTGCCTAGCGCCTCTTCTTTTGTCTTGGTGTCAGAGGCATCAGCCACACCAGCTGCCGTCTGTCCTCTAAGACACCGTCCTCTTCTGTCTTAGAACATCCAGCTGTGTGAGGGTCACTGTCTGACGTTCACTCCCACGCAGCTTTACCCATTGCCTTTATTATTCTTGAAGACATGACTCAAATGTCAGGTGTCCTTTGTTTCCTCTGCAACTTCGATCTTCAGTTTCATGGTACCCGTTAATTAATTCATAGTGTTTCTCCAAGTAAAGCTTATAAGCATTAAAATACATAGGCAGGGTCAAGCATCTAATTTAGCTTTCTTGGCATATTTCTTGCCGCATAGTAGAAAAACAATAAATACCTGGTAAGTAAGTTAGTGTAGAGTATTGTGTATTTGTGACATAAGAATAAATGAGATATTTCTTACTCTAAATGGATATAATTAGCATGCAAATTGTTTTAAAGTAAGGCTCACCCATACCAGATAATTGTCTATAATTCTGCAATATCATTGATTTTTTTCCCTATATTTGTTATTCTGTGTTCCTGTTGTTGTCTCCAGATTTGCCAGACTTATTCTCGTTCTCATTCTCATTCTCATTCACATACTGTCCACTTCTAATTTGTTTTGGTAGTGCAAGGGATTTATACTTCCTTCTTGGTCATTTCCAGGAAAGGGCAGAAGATGGAGTGTACACAAAAGCAGCCAAATGAGTATACATACAGTTTTAGGATTAGGTGATCATATTTCAGAATTCTAGATCTCTTAGAGTGATTTTAAACTTGCCCCAAACAGTATTTAATTGTGGTTTGTTGTAAAACTACGAAAAGCAGAAATTTTTGATGGCAGGTTTGAGAAGCTTAGTCAATTACCTTACGTTCCTTATGTTCAATAACAGCAAATGCACATAGAGAAACATACAGATGAATCAGTTTAATTAAAAATAAAACGTTTCCTGGTGGTTACTATGAGATGTCCTGAGAGTGCCAATATAAACTTAACGTAGAGGTCGCAGGTGTTTTGAAGCCATTAGGTGCGGAACCTAAGTCTCCAGTGTAGATGAACGGTGCCCTCGGCGGGGCCTGTGCCCCTCTGCCCGCGGGTCCGCTGACCACAGCGCGTTCGTTCCTGCAGGCTTCATGCAGTTCGTCCAGTCGGTTCCTGTGGCTGAAGTTCTCGACACCGAGGGAAGCATTCAGGTACAGTACCAATTTTAAATGTTTACACAATTCATGAAGAACTCTTGCTACCAGTGCCTAGTTTTTATGGAGAATATATGGCGTCTCTATCCTTTACAAGTTTTATTTGCTGTTTTTCTTTCTTTAGAAGTAAACATTGTTCACAGTGGAAATTCTTCCACGTTGGTACAGTTCTTTGAACAGTGCATGGCACATAATTGAGGATCAAATGTTAATTGGTGAACAAATAAAAAATTTATTGAAGGTCTATGTTGCATTATATTTCAGATGATAGAAATACTGTGATTTATTTAAACATCAATTAATCGACATTTTTATTATTTCCAATTTTTGTTGTTCCAAACAGTGCTAAGTGGCATTCTGGCTCACACATTGTTCTGTACAGTTGCACCCACAGGACTACAGCGTTTGTCTGTTCGCTGTCGGAGCAGCGTGTCCGTCAGAGGAGACTCTCTGCACACGGGTGCATCTCTGGGGTTCCTGCCGTCCTTCTTTTCAATCAGCATCTGACTCTCTTGACTGACTGTGGGGCTGGACGCTTTGTTGGTCATTACAGTTTCAAAATAGTTAATTTGTATTGGAATCTTTAACACGTACATAATGTTTTTCAGAACTTTTTTAGAAAATACGCACCAAGTGAGAATGGGCCGAATGGAATAAGTGCCGAGGTAATGGACACTTACGTTAAGAGCTGTGGTAAGTTTTTCAGGCCACCACTTTCCATGTATATGTTTGGATAAGGAAAAGCTGGCCAGCCTGGTAATGCTGTATTCACATGCACTTAGAACAAGTTAAGAGTTAAGCATTCTATAAGAAAAGAACGCAGGATATGGAATGGTGGTGAAAGAAGTCATTAGTGTTTTGACACAATAGTAATGACAGGGTGTAAATTCTCATTCAGTCTTCAGTGCTTCACCTATTTTATAATCATGAGTTATCTCTGCCTAGAAGCCATTAAGTTTCCCCTAAGTTTTCCTGTTCTTGAGGAACCGCAAGTAGGTAGACTAAGGAGAAAGTCTCGGTGAGAAATAATTGTGCTTTAGTTAAAAACTAAGGTGAACTAACAGCACTGTATTAAGAGAGGGCCTCTAATGAATGGCACTTTGGTGTCAGTATTTATACTCCATTCTTGGAACTAAAAAGTAGCATGCTGAAGGGATTAATGTATATTCTTCTATCATTTATGCCCGTCTTCATGAAGGTTTTAAGAATTTTAAAAACTACGTTTCTAAGAAAGAATTTAAAGAAACCGACACTAGAATTGAACCCTGCGTAATATGTGGCATATAATAGTTAATACTTGTTTGACATAAATGCGGTATTGAGGTTTGTGTCTGTATTTATGCTGCTACTTAAGCAAACAAAGCTAAGAGAACAAGTTAGACGTTTAACAGCCATATTTAAAGCTGCATATTATTTTATGGTTTAGAAATTGCTTCCTTCAGTATTTTGTTTGTTTTCACATTTCTATGATGTATTTAAGATATTTTTGAACCTCATGGAACCTGAGTCATATGAACTTTAATATTTACTGAATTTGAATATGGTCACTTTGGTCTTGAACATGTGGTCCAGTCTTATTACTATAGATAAGCTAAAATAAATTTATTTTTGTAAATATTATTTTACAGTACTGGAGTTTTATAAAAGCCATTACATAGTTTTATATGTTTGCAAGTTATGTTATTGTCAATATTCTAATGAGAAAAATAGATACACTATGGGAAAATAAGCTATAAAAAGTTGGTGTTTGCTGAATTCTGTTTTTGTAGTTTAAATAATGGCTAGATTTATAGACTTTAATTGAAAATGGTAAAAAGCAGATGCCAATGAGACATCCCCAGCACTGATTATGTAATTTTTCTTAATACTTTAGAAGACCACAGTGCGAACTTAATAAGTGCCTTTAGTACTGAAGAGAGTGCATTTAGTTTTCTATCTGGTGGCACATCAAGATTGTTTTTGTACAAACTGTTCTTTAAAAACCTTTCATGGGCCGGTGAGATGGCTCAGCGGCTTAAGCGCCTGCCCAGCAAGCGCGAGGGCCCAAGTTCGACTCCCAGATCCCACATACTAAAAAGGGGCCAGTGATATCGCTCAGCGGCACGGGCGCCTCCTGGCGCGCGAGGTCCTGAGGTCGAACCCCCGGTACCCACAAAAAATAAAAACATAAAAAAATTTAAAAAAATAAAAACCTTTCATTTACTTTCGTTATTTCATAGGTTACACAGTTAAAGGTTTTGGGATGATTGACAGTTCATGATATATTTCTGTAAATAATTCTTCTTCAATGTCGTATTTAACACATATTCAGTCTGAAGTGAGAAAGACTAGACACGTGTTGTAATTAAGGTTCCTGGAAGCTACCTTAACTTTTGATACAGATAACTTTTATAATTTGACAAAATTCAATAACCCTTTTTTTCTGTAGCAAATAGTAATTCTTTTTTGAGTTTCAAATGATAGAGTTTTAATAGATCCAATGGAGATTACAGATTTGAGAGTTTAGGTGAGAAGTCAGAGACAAAAGCAAATTTAAACTAAAGTAGCACAAATTGTTTTGAAATTCAGTGGGATGTTTTATCTGGCTTGCATTTGTTTCCCTGTTACTGCAGCTGGGTATTGTGTTATCACATATATACTCGGAGTTGGAGACAGGCACCTGGATAATCTTTTGCTAACAAAAACAGGTAAGAAATAATGGCTATCAGCAGACATAATTTATATGCCAGTGATTTTTAATCCAGAATCTGCTTAATGAAATAAGTCGAATAAGTGAAGCTAAAGCACAGCATCTTTAAAAAGTCCCTTTAGGTGGTCTGTGGAAGAACATTTAGGGACACTCCCATCCCTTGTGAGAATCACGTTAGTAATATAGTAATCCTACGGACGATTACCTAGACCAGCGGTGGTGAGCCCATGGCACGTGTGCCACATAGGGCACGCAGAGGCTTCTCTGTTGGCACACGAGCCAGCTCGCCCCAGCAGCCAAGCATCGGATGTTCAGCTTTAATTACAGGGTTGGCACTTTGCAGTAAATAAGTTGGTTTGGGGTTGAGTTTGGGCACTCGGTCTCTAAAGGTTCACCATCACTGACCTAGACCTTGCTTCTGTACTTGCATTGTATCTTTGCGTGGAAAGCCTATAGTGTGTGCAAGCCGTCCATTCTCTTACTGTGCAGATCAAATTAAAATGTTTTTTCTCTTACCAAAATACGCTTAATTCACTTTGAAGTCTGTCTCTGTTATTTGCTTTTCCTCTTGGAGTTCCATCCTTCTTATAGCTTCCTTCTTGCTGGTAACTCTTTAGCCTTTTATCTGTTGACATGATACTTGTGCAAACAACTTCTAAACTTGAAGCTCTTTGTGTCAGTCCATTGTTTTAATTTTATATTAAATTATCCAGTTGCATACCTGAAATAGTAACTACATATGGCCAGTTACAAAAGCTGCCCCTTTTCCACCTGTCTCTCTAAAACCTGTTCCTTTCCTCCTTTTTTCCTTTTTCCATCTCAGTAAATAACAGTATTATCCACCGGGTTGCTCAAACTGTAGACGGAGAAGTGAATCTTAGTATCTATCTCCCTTGGTCTCATCTCACGTATCAAGCCTGTTAGAAAATCTTATCTACTTCTCACCTCAGGAGAAGATCATGAGTTTGCCCACTGTCTGCGTTTCCGCCACGTCTAGCGCAGCTCTTGAAATTCCTGCGGGGAGGACTGTGGAGGATGAAGAAATGAAGACAAGAGTTAGAATGCAGAAAGCTGAGGTCAGGTGGAGCCCTCTCTCCTGATGGGAGAAAAGGAACTGCCCAAGGACTGTAGTGTGTTTGTTTATACAATCAGCAAGAGGTTGATAACAGGTGAAACCCTGCTCCTAATGTGCGAAAGGACCTGCCTAACCGCTTGTTTGTCTGGCTCGCCTCGGGCACTCCACATTCTCGGGCTGGCCTTGCTTTAGCCCCGCACATGTGATCGATCTCCAGCTCAGCTGCTCCCGACACGTTTCCACCGCTGTATCCTGTTTGAAGCCATCGACATAGTTTGCCCAAACCATATAAATAAGACGTGGATTCTTTATTATAATTCTGTGGCTTGCCCACTCCAGTCCTCTGTCTGAACGTTAGACTACTTCTGGCTCAGGGCAGGTGCCCTTGTTTTCTCTTTCTGCAAAGTTCTTTTCTCAGATGTTTGTAAGGCTGATCTTTAGTTATTTGAGTTCTAATAGTATTTCCTTAGTGAAGCCCTCAACTCTCCAATTGGAATAACATGCATATCTTTCCTTCTCTATTCTTATTACTACATTTTCTTTGTAGTACTTATCATTAACTGAAAGTACAGTATCTTTTTGTTTAATTCAACAAATATTTACTGAGCGTGTACTAGATGCTGGGTAGATACCAACAAGGACAGAAATCCTCCCACCCCTGAGTGCGAGTGTCATCATCTCCCCCTCAGGATGTAAGCTGTGGGAGAGCAGGGCCCTTGTCCTTCCAGGTCACCCCTGTGCCTGTAGAGCCTTGAACAACACTTTGATAAGATGCTCAGTAAATCACTGTTGAATTAAGAATGAGTAAATATTTCTGAGCTGCATAGCTGTTTCTTCTTTGTGCTAATTAATCCAAGTTTTGCAGACTTCTGCAGTAATAGCTTTTCTAAGTATTACTTAAATTGATCTCTCAGGCACGTGTGGTGGCGCACACCTGTAATCCCACCACCTGGGAGCCCGAGGCAGGAGGAACATAAGTTTGAGGCAGCCTGGACTACCTAGTAAGTTTAAGGCCAGCCTGAACTACATAGGGAGACCCTGTCTCAAAAAAGAAAACAGGGCCGGCGAGATGGCTCAGCGGCGTAAGCGCCTGCCTGGCAAGCATGAGGTCCTGAGTTCGACTCCCAGAACCACATACAAAAAAAGGGCCGGTGATATCACTCAGCAGCACGGGCGCCTGCTGGCCCGCGAGGTCCTGAGGTCAACCCCTGGTACCCACACACAAAAAAAAAAAAAACCACACACACACACACACAAAAATTAAGTTGATCTCTTATATAAGGACGTTTTTTTGTATTCCAAATTATAATAGCTAGAATTTAATACTTCAAATGTAGTTTGACGAATTGTTAATATTATCATCCCATTAATTTTTCAAGTAATATAGCACACCTTTTTCTTTTGGATTTTGAAAAGTGTTTTCTCGTCTCTGTGTGTTGATAGGAGTATTTAAGAAGTGAGATTTGGAAAAAGTAGTTTACTTAATGTGCTCTTTTGGCTTAGGTCTCAATTGTTTTATGAAAATTAAACTCTAAAATTTCAGAAACAGAAGCTCTAATCTTCTTATCAGTTTGAAGGGTGTTTCACATTTGTCTCTAAAAATCAAAAACCTTAAAATGTGCTAGATAAGAGGCACGTTCCTTTTCTTTCAAAACAGCAATTCAACAGAACAAAATAAAATAACAGTTCTCATTTTTACTTACCTGCTCTTTAGTTATTTCTTTCAGGTGTGTCGTGCAGGTAGAATTTTTAAGTCTTCTTTACTAGGAAAAAAGCTCTCGAATTCTCAATTTAGTTTGAAGAAAATTAGATTACAGAAGATAAGACAGGTCATGTCAAGATGAATACAGGTGTAATCTACTCATCAACTTCTGACCATTTATAATTAATTTAAATTTTTTTCTGTTTAGGCATCTTGTATAGCAAATCCATGTTTCAAAGCAGTTTCACATTATATTGATTGTATATATGTTATAAATAGATGTCATATAACTTACCTAAGGTCAATTTTGATTCTGGTTCATTGTAGGAAGCATATTTCAGTGCTTTTACTTAAAAATACCTCAAATATTTTGATCCATCTTTCATTGTTTTGCATCCATGTGCCTTTATACAGATTTTGCACCGTATTAAAAATTGTAAACTTTGGATTTTCTTAGGTAACTGTCCAATCTTTCAGCAACCGATGGGACATTTTTTAACTATGTCGAGTGACATGTCTTCCATTCTTCAAAATAGAACATCTTTGTCCTGTGCTCTCCTTTGCCTTCCAGGGAAGGTTGAGTGTGGCTTTCTTTTCAGTGTAGTGAATAGCAGTGAAGAGTCGCGCTGCGGCATCTGTGCCCTGTCCCTGGTGTGAGAGATGGCTCCAATGAAGGAGGCGCCCAGATTTCATTTCACGGATGGGGCCTTGCCCTTGTCAAACTGTTCTCCCTGTGAATATAGATGAGACAGAAAGGGTCCAACTAAGAATTGTAGGCACGTGCGAAAGAAAATTATTAATCGAGAATTTCAGAATCAATTCAAGGCTCTGTGCTAAAGTACAAGCTATGCGGCTCAGTCACACGCGTCCCGGAAGTTTCTTTTGCCCCAGTTTATGTGAGTTTGGATACTTTCAGGTTGGTGGAGGTTTTCTCAGCTTGTGCAGCAGAGGGCACTGGGCTTCCCCCGGAGAGTTGAAGCCTGGCCGTGTCCCTGTCAGTGTGTCGCTGTGTGGCCGGTTATAACATTGTTTTCTTGAAGCAAATTTGGAGTGGATGATGTTTTACTTTTTAATGCATTTCTATAGTATCCTTGGGGCGAGCAGTTAACAAATTTAAACTGGTGAGGAATTGGATAATGACTTTTTCCCCTTGGAGTTGATGTCCATATAGGAAGCCTTTAGAAGTTTGCTCAGGGTAATCAATTATAGTACTTGGTTTGAATTTATTCCATTTTTTAAATTTTTCTTTGATAAAGGATTTTTTTTTTGAGGATTTGAGGGGAATGAAGGCCAGGATAACTGAAAAATTTGTTTACTGCTCATGGTATACAGATTTTACAGTTGAATTAATATGTAAATGATTTTTAAAAATTCACAAATGAAAACAGGGAGCTAGGTGTCTTTATTAAGTAGAAATAATCCATTGTAGATCCTAAGGTTGTCTCTTTATTCTTGAGTTATCTCTTTCAGAGAGGAGTAATGCCTTTTTGTCTCTCTTGGCACTTCAGAGAAAGCTCAAGGTAAAGAAAAACACGCCGTGCTGTCCTATAGGACATTTTTCTCTTAGCATCTTCTATCCTGATTTTTTTTTTTTTATCATTCTTTAAAGTTATGTGACATTGATGGACTTTTTTTTTAATTCTGAGGAAAAATTCCACATCACGGTTAATGTGTGAAGCTCACTTTTGGGTAGCTTTGGGTAACTTATGTCATATATGTCTTCTTTTCTAAATGTATAAATAATACTGAACTTTTCTCCTGGTAGTGTTTTAAAAATGAATAAGTAAATTATGTTTTTCGTGTCATTTTTGTGCACCTTAGGATTTCCGGGAGAATGTTTCAGATCTAAAACGTAGTTTACCCGTGGACATGCTGCTTACCCATATGTATCCATTGTCCATAGCTGATATACATAAGAAGACCCGCGTACGTTCCCTTTGTATCCACAAGTACTTTTTAGTCTTCATTAATCATTCCTTTAAGGTTTAAAATTTGAACATGTTTTTATATGCATCATTTTCTTTTAGACATCATTTTAAATCTTTGATTTATTAAACATTACTTGAAAGTTCAATATTCGAGAATTAGTCGTATATTTACTAAGACTTGTCATGAGAAAGATGTCAGTGGTTGTTGTAAGGGTGCTTTTTTAAAAAGTCTTTTGTAAAAGGACATAGTTTCTTCTCATATGAAGCAGTAAAAAAATGATAAGATGCTATACTTTGTACGCCGAAGAACTGGGAATCACCTTATGGAGAAAGTAACCTAGGCTAAGTTAGGAAAGAAGTATTGGACTTGTATAGAATGCAAAGGGGGAAAACACACATTTGCTGAAATAAGCATTGTCTTTCCACGTAATATGTAGGCTAGTTACAGTAATTCAAAGTAGACTATGGAGGGAAGTTAAGCTGCTACTTTCTGGATCATCTTCTGTATGACGTAGCTTAATCAAGTCATTGGAGTGAAGCTATAGACTTAAATGTATAATATATATTTCCTTGTCGGGTGATTTTTTTTTTTTTTTTTTTTGGCACAGTACTAGAAATGAACCTGAGACTTTTGCACCACGCTACATCTCCAGCCCTTTAGTTTGAGACAGGGTCTTGCTAAGTTGCCTAGCCTGGGCTCAAACTTGTGATCTTCCTGCCTCAGCCTCCCAGAATGCTGGGATTTCAGATGTGCCCAACCTACTGGACTAGGTGGATACTGTATTTGTTCTACTTTGCAATGAATAATTTTAGGGTGGGTGAATTTTAATCTCTACAGTAAATGAACTAAAGTCATGAGTTGTATTAGTACAAACTAGACCAGCAGTGCCCAAACTTCAGCCTGTACTATAATAATACTCTTCTGGGGATCCTATAAAAATGCAGATTAATGAGCTCCAAGCTGAGTTTCTTGAACTATTTAGAATGTATGATAATGCCTGAGAATCTGCTCTTATACCAATGAAAACTATCTATAGTACTCTGAAAAGTTTATTAAAATTCTCTTCCCTGGGCCGGTGATACAGCTCAGTGGCATAAGCGCCTGCCTGGCAAGCACGAGGTCCTGAGTTCAACTCCCGGTACCTGCATATAAAAAAAAAAAATTCTCTTCCCTTTTTAAAGTCTGTATCTGTTTGGGACTGGATTCATTTCTTTTGGACTACACAAAACAGCATAGAGTGAAAGTAGCAGCAACTATGAGAATCCATCTGTCTTCTGACAATGCCCTCTTCATTTTATGTTTCAAAAATTATTTTTCATAAAAGGCATGTTATAATTGTTGATTATTTTAAAATAAGTTAGTATTTTTAAAACTCACTTTTAATTTCAAATGCAGTAAGTATTCACAGGTACAGCTCACATAAACAGAGTTTTGTAAGATCCTCAATTTTTAAGAACATAAAAGGATCCTGAGGCCAAAATTTAGAGTTACTCATTGAGACCACTGTTCTTCACCTTCAGTGGATTATTGCTCTGCTTTAGACATTGAAGTGTCTAAAAGTATCTTAATTGCACGATTAAGTCTTTACTGGTTTAATGATGAGAAAAAATGAAAATGTGTAACATTTAATAGTTTTCTTGAATGGAACTAGAATGCATGGTCAGGTATACTAAGTAAGATATGGTTTCTCCTTTTCATTAGTTAGCTTAATAATGTGAAACAATTAGATAATTGAAATGTCTATACTAATCTTAATTTTTATATACTCAAAGTTGTTTCTGAAAATATATTGCATCATTATTGTGCTTGTGACTATGAGAATACCTCTAACCAATTATAGTTTAAAGTTTAGTAAATATTGGGAGCAGTGCAAATGTGGTTTTTATAGAAAACTTTTTTTTTTTAATATGCGGGTACCGGGAGTCGAACTCAGGACCTTGCGCTTGCCAGGCAGGCGCTTATGCCGCTGAGCTATCTCACTGGCCCCAGAAAACTTTTTTGATTTCAAAAATATGTGTTTAATTATAACAGTATAGTGTTTGCCACTGTTTTAGTTACTTTTCTAATGCTGAGACAGAATGCCCGGCACCCAAAGTTAAAGGAGGAAAGATTTTTTGTAGCTGACAGTTTGTAGAGGTTTCAGTTCATAGTTGACTGGCTCCAAGGCAGGGTGGCATGGCAGAGGGGCATCACAGAGGAGAAACAATTCATGGTGGGTAGAAGGCAGCAAAGTAACAATGGAGCAAGCAATTAGCAGCAAGGGACAACAGCAGCCCTCTTTTCTGTCCCTTATATTCTCTCCAGGCTACCGGCCTGGGAGGTAGGGAGGGTAGCACACACACCCAGGGTGGGTCATCCGTAATCCTAGCATTGCACTGTGAATCAGTCCCGGCATCACACATTCCAGTGACCCCTGAAAAGCCCCACCTGTGACTGCATGCGGCATCGTGAGGACATCCAGATACAAGCCGTAATAGCCACCTTCTTTGTTTCTGAGTTTAGTGGCAAACTACAGGAAAGTTACATTCACATAAGAAATCAAGGGATTTTTATAGGAAAATTGTAATGGAAATTTAAAAGCAAAGCTCTACCATTAAATATTTTTAATTTCCCTAGTATATTCTGTTTAATCCAAGAACCTCAAATGTCTTTAGCTACAGTTTTACAAATAAGTTTATGTCACTTATGCGAATAACAGGAACATTTAATTAACACCTCAATTTCTATGTCAAGTTGGGGGAAAAAGGTGGTAATTATAGTCAACAGTTTGTTTTATATAAGCTTTACTTCTTGACTTTTTAAGAGGATAGATTTGAATAAGACTGCAATTCTTGAATTTTTTAATTAAGCATTTTTTTTATGTTTCATAGAGTATATTTTTAAGCCTTTACAAGTTTCATTTACAGATATTAACGTCTAAAACCCATTCTTTTTGGTATGTATGAGTATGAATTTTCTTAAAATATTAATAGCCTCTTTTCAAAATACATGGCTCTTTGAACTTGCAAAGCATTTAATGGTTTCATTGTTAGATACTGAATCTATTCTGCCTTATAATGGAACCATAATTCCATTTTTTTTAGCATTTTCTTAAAAGAAGGATAGATGTATACCCTTCATTTGTAAGCATTGATGCATAGCCAACATTGGAATTCCATTAATACTTGCAGTGAAATAAAGAAGATTAGACTAAGTTCCATATTAACAGCATGGTACCCATTCATTAAATCATGTGTGGTAGCAGTTTTGCAAAAAAGACTTATCAAATTGGTCATCTAGTTAAGGGCTCATTATCATTAGGAATTATACCAGTAACAAAGCAGTGTTTAAATAATAAAATAAGCCAGGCACGGTGATGCATACCTGTAATCCCAGCACTTGGGAGGCTGAGGCAGGAGTATCACTGTGAGTTTGAACCCAGCCTGGAATACATAATGAGACTCTGTCTCGAAAAAACCAGTACATACATACATACATACATACTGTACATTAAACTAAGAAGAGTTCATTTATACGTGTAGTATTGTGAGTTTTGCATCCCTTCTTGAAGGGCAGAATGGTATAAAAAGATAGACAATCATTGGGAACTCTGGAATGAGAATTGAGCACTAAGAGACATGATTATCTAGTTCAACAGAGAATAAATGTGTAGTTGAAGGCCTTGAAATCCTTAACAAAAGTTGATCATGGACTTTCGGCAACTCATGAAAAATTAAAAGAATAGCATACCCTCCTGAAACCCTAAGAGATTAGATGATACTTTTCAGTGAGTGCTACAGTTACTAAATTGCATTTTCTGAAACTAGTTTCTCATATTTTTGGAATGATAGACTTCCTTTAAGAATCAGTTTTATGGGTTTCTCAAAAACTCCATTTCATTGTGCTTAGACTATTAAAGCCCATTTGGGGTTTCTGAAAGAGACCTTTCCTTTCCTTCTCTTTCTTTTGGTGGTAGTACTAGGGATTGAACCCAGAACCTTGCACATTTTAACCGTGTGCCTTACCAGTGAATTAAGCTCCCAGCCCTTGAAAAGGAATTTTTCAATTACGAGTGATACATAGGGAATGATACACATTTAAATGGAAATGAAATCCCCTAGGGCAGTGGTGGCAAACCTATAGCTTGGGTGCCCAAGTGGGCATGCAGAGCCCTCTGTGGGCAAGTGAGCCAAGTCACCCCAGCATTGCCTCAGCTGCCGAGCATCTCGTAACAACACACCAAATGCAAACTTTTGTTTTTCAATAAAAAGCTGTTTGTATCATTGAAAGCACTGTTACTGTGTTTTAAGACTAAAGATGCTAATGTATGAGTTATTTTTTCTAAACTAAAGCCTCAGTGTTCAGGTTTAATTGCAGTGTTGGCACTTTGTGATAAATAAGTGGATTTCGGGCTGGTGAGATAGCTCAGCAGCATAAGCACCTGCCCAGCAAGTGCCAGGTCCTGAGTTCGACTCCCGGTACCCACATACGACAAAAGGGCCAGTGATATCGCTCAGCGGCACAGGCGCCTGCTGGCGGGTGAGGTCCTGAGGTCGACCCCCAGTACCCACAAAAAAAAAAAAAAAAAAAAAAATTAAGTGGATTTCATTGCAGTTTGGGCACTTGGTCTCTAAAAGTTTCGCTCTCACTGCCAACATATTTTATCATCTTAAATGCTAGTGGCATAAAACCTGATATGAACTTCTTGTATATCTACTTGTATGTAACTATAAAATGTAAAACAGATTTAGAAATGTAATGGTTGATACATTGTGTCAACTTGAGAAGGTTTGAAGTTTAAGTGACTTAGCAGTTCTACATCCTAGAGTGTAGAGGACTTGCCCTAGGGTGCCTGTTTATGGTCCAGGATGTTGTAATGGTTGATTCATTGTGTCAACTTGAGAAGTTTAAAAGTTTAAGTGACTCAGCAGAGGGCCAGGGTCCTCACTTTGTAAACATCCTGAGCCTGTGCAAGAGGAGGGCATGGAGATGGTGTGAGTGCTACACCTGCCTAGGGCGGGTAGCCTGTATATAGTATAAGAGAGGAAAAGAGGCTTGCTCTTCCCGCCCTTTTTGCTCTTGTCGCTTTTGCTGTCTTCTGCTTCTCTGAACTGTTGCCCCTCACCATGCTACCCTGCCTTGAAGCCAAGCTGATTATGGACTGAAACTTCCACAAACTGTGAGCTAAATAAACCTTTCCTTCCTTAATTTGGTCATCGGGTATTTTGTCTCAACAATAAGAGAAAAGTAGCTAAGACAAGAAATTAAATCAGTGTTACAATGTTGATTAGTAGAATTTGATTCAGCAACATTAATGTAACAGGTGATACAGTACTGAAACTAAATTGCCACTCACAGTGATACAGATAGTGTAGAGTAAGTTTCAGTTGGAGTGCTTTTACTTTATATCTCATTCAGATGGTCCATACTTGGCCTCTGTTAATTTTTATAGATCACCATGAAAGTGAAAGAAATTAAACATAATTTCTCGTAACAAATTCTAGAGGAAAATTCCAGACATCAGCAATATTAAAAGTTGTCAGAGTGGTGACTATGGAATTTAGATGTCACTGTTAAGTAAATGCAAAAATAGACACATCGAGAGTTCCTGTATGCTGGGAATTGTCCTAGGTCTCAGGAGTATAACAGAGATAATAAAACATGATCTGTGATTGTAAAACTTTTCCTGGTTCATTAGACTTTTGGGGGAGGCCTGGGGACCTGTAATAGAGCTACTCTGAAGGCTGAGGCGTGCGGATCACAGATTCAAGGCCAGCCTGGGGAATTTAGCAAAACCTTGTCACAAATTTAAAAGGAGGGAGTGCTGGGTGTGTAGGTTCTGGCAGAGAAATGGGGTGGGGATGTTTGGTTCAATCCCAAGTATTTAAAAAATGTTGAGGGGGGAATGACTGAACATACAACCAAATCATGTCAATGTACACTTAAATAACAGGTAAAGTAAGAGCATTATTTTTAACTGCTTAGCAACTGTCTGCTGATATGTAGGCAGCCCTAGTATGAGCTAGGGAAACCATCATACCTTTGTTACGATTTTAGAAAAAAAAAAGTTGTATTAGTCAGCAGTTCAGCACTATGACCAAATATCTGACACGCACAACTCGAAAGAGAAAGGGTTTATTTTGGCCATAGTTTCGGTTTTCAGTTCCTGATTAGCTGGTTTCAAAGCAGAAACTAATCCCCCAGGCACCTCTCAAGCCACTGAAGTTGACAGTAAAGATTAAACATCTCAAAAGCCATGTTTCCATTCTTTTCTTTATCTAATTATAATTTCTTCTCATCTCGCCTCCACTATGTGCCCCCCACCCTTTTTTTTGAGGCAAGGTCTCACTGTAGTGCAGGCAGGCCTTGAACTCGCTTATGTAGCCTAGGCTGGCCTCTAACTCACAGTGATCCTCCTGCCTCAGCCTTGCAAGTGCTGGGATTACAGGCATGCGCCACCACGCCCGACTTCTACCATGTGCCCTTAACGTTACTAGAAATACTATTTTTTAGAAAATCAGTTCGTACAAGATTTTGACCAGTGTTCCAATTTTACCATAACCTTTCAAGCCTAGTGTAAGTTAAAAAATAAGCACACAAAAAATAAAAGACAAGGGATGATTTGAATAAAGAGAAAATTGGCTTTCTATGCAGGTGGTATGCTGTAGCAGCTGCGTATCTACAGCCAAGTGATAAACTTTTGGATAGTTGTTACAGTCGTTCATGCATAAGCTGTTTCTCTTCCCTGGAGGAAGCCCGTGCCTCACATTCGGTGTAGCTCTGTTTCCTCCAGACAGTTCAGTGTAGTTTTCTTTATACTTGTATGAAAGTAGTACTACTATCTGTCCAGTTTTATTTATATTTAATATCATAATTGCCTAACAGTCATACTTGTCCAGAGTCTAAGTTCTTTCTCATTTTCAGTTATGAAAATTGTCTAAATTAATTTATCATTTGATTTTTTTCCTTGTGAGAAAGATGCCTAGAAGAGTTGCAGAACCTAAAATTGATATATAATGTTAGTAATTCCTGGCACTGTGAACTTCAGAAGTAATGAGTATATAAATATCAATTCAATGTATTCAAAGATCTTTAAATTGTTATAAATACTTCTTTTGAACAAAGCTCAGAATTTCATTTCTAAGTAGCATGGGAAGCATTTGAGATAAACATTTCTAAGCAGCTTTAAGAGACTGGATTATCAGGTAATAATGGCTTGGTTTAGTTTTAAGTTCTGTTGCACTAAAATGGTTTTCTCCTCTGACTTAGTGGAGTAACTTCCAGAATGGGGCAAAGCGATTGATATAATTATTCTTGCTTTAAGTGAGGTTTTTATTGTTGTTGGTATTATTATTTTTTCTTGATATACCTATTGATACAATTTATTTGGGAGCATGTAGTAAGTGTTTATTGTGTACCAGTTACTGTGATATTAGTTATATCCTTACATTCTCCAATTCTGCCTCATGAGAAGGTTATTAATACTGTCCTGTTTTACAGTTAATCTTGCGTGTCAAGGTCCCATATTTGATCACACGAAGCATTAAGGGTTCTTTTACACTACAGGGCACCTGTACTGCTGCATCCAGGTGCCTGCCCATGTGCGCCTGACCTGGAACTTTGTTGCTTTATAGCCAGAGTCGGTTCCGTGCCCATCATTGTGAGTGTTTCCCAGACTGACCGAGTGACAGTAATAATGCTCAGACAGAGCAGTATGAAGAAAGGTACAGCTGATGTCTTAATGGCACAGTCAGTATGTAACGATGTTTTGCAAGATGGCAAAAATGTTCAAAAACTCAGGAAATGTAACTCAAGAAAGAAAGCTTTTGCCTAGTACACTCGAATGGGAGAAATCAAGTCTCTTACATATAAGATGGAGGATAAATTTCTATATAAAATAGGTCATAATGTAGTATAAGAATGACAAGAGTAGGCAGATTGCATTAGAAAAATTTTTGGTTAGCTTTTTAAGCTAATTCATTCAGTAATGAGTCCCTACTATGTGTCAGAAACCATTTTGAGGCTGGGGATACAAATACTGTATAAAATAAGACATAAATCCTAAATCTCTGCCTCGTAAGACCTCATATCATGGGATCCACGCAGTTACTTTTTTCTGTTCAAATGTACCCGTACTCTATACCCACTTGCAAATCACAAGAAGTTTTACGAATTCTAAGGCAAATCATTCTCTACAGTGAATTATGACACTCTTCCACATCTGTCCTGTGAATTCGGGGTTTTTCTTGACAGGAACTACATCTGTGTTCAGGTCTTACCAGATGTAAATGCTGTGTTGGGTTTCCTACTCCGCAACGAATGAGTGACACAGATTAGTTGAAAATGGTTTGGATGAAACTAACAAAGTAATTTGAAACTTGAGGTTTTTTTGTTTGTTTTCTGGGTTTTGGGTTTTTGTTTTGTTTTGTTTTTTGTAGTTATAAAGCAAAGATTGACTCACTTCAGGAATACATAAATAAAAAATAGTCTTCCTCTATATGAAATGCAGTTCACCTAAATTTATTAGCATGCTAAATTTGCCACTAGATTTTAATTTATGCTGATTGCTCAGAAAGTTGTCCAGAATTTGGTTTTAGAGACCTAAGTACTGTATAGGATTTAAAATTTTAATTTAATATTACTGTGGGTGATTTTAAGTTTAGTTTCATCTGAATATGAGTTAAAGTAAACTAAAACATGTTTTGAAAGACAGACTCAAACCTGGAGAAATGGAGCCAGATGGTTTAATGGGCTTCTTTATGAACTAATATATTTTATGAAGAGACATCGCTTACACCAATTGTATTACATATCTCCTTCCCAGTTTTTAAAGATAATTCTGGAAACAAATGAGTTTCTTGTCAACATCCAGGCAAACTCTTCCACATAGACTTTGGCTATATTTTGGGTCGGGATCCGAAGCCTCTTCCTCCTCCAATGAAGCTAAATAAAGAAATGGTAGAAGGAATGGGCGGTACCCAGAGTGAGCAGTACCAAGAGTTCCGTAAGCAGTGTTACACGGCTTTTCTCCACCTTCGAAGGTAAGTCAGTTTGCTTGACGTGTAAAATTCTGGTAAATTTGTTTTATGGAGCAAGTGAAGGTATTGTTCGTAAGCGTACATTCACTATCATTACTTTGTTTTTCCAAATGATACAGGTGGCAGTATTTCTTAACATACATTTTGTATTTATCTTAGTAAAGAAAAAGACATAAAATTACTTGATTTCCCACTAATTATCCCACTGCAAAAGCCTACCAGCTGGCATCATACAAAAGAAAGCAAGCAGGCTGGTGAAAGTCGGGGGCTTGACATCATTTTAATGACGTGTGTTTCGCGTCCTTTGATGGTTCTGGGGTGGGGGAAGGAGCTGACACTTTCTTCGTTCAGATCCTCCTGAAGGCAGCCGTGCAGGGTTACAGTCATCCTATTGGCTTCGAAAGAATGAAGCATTTAAATTATTTGCAGTGATATTAGTTCACTCATTTTTTAGTGAACTTTTTTAGTGCCTTTGTTAACCTCAGTTTTAGATGCTTTTCAGGAGCATTTAGAAGTTTGTTTAATGATTAAATGGTAAATATTCTATATGAGTTTGTCTTTGTTTTTGACACATCACTCATTGTACTATGGAAACATGTTTTTTTTTTTCATCCCTTTTTTTTTCAGTGCTTCTATCTCTGCTTCCTTCATCCTACTTTAAGACTGAATATCATGTATCATCAGGAAAAAAATTATGTTTGTTAATCATGGCTCTGATGATTAGTCAAAAATGACAGAACCATTTCACTTTAATGATATTTTCACCTTCACTATACAAAATAAATTTTCTTAGTCCAACAGAAAATTTATCTTCCAGGTGAAAATATAACTAATACATAGAATCGCCTGTGCACGTGGGCTATTTCTTTATCTTTGTAACCTCAGTTGCTCATGTAGTACTTGGAACATAGACTCATTGTATATTTATTGAATGAGATCTCTCAGTATTTGTATGAGAACCATCAGAATTATTACACTGAGGTCCTGTTTCTGGGTGATGTTAATGTTGCTTGTCCCAGGAGAATGGCTGTCCTCTACTAATCCAGTTTCATTTTGCACTTTTATTATAAACTCAGAATTTTTAACGTGTCCCAACCTGTACACCATACATTTTATATTTTAGTTCAGTTATTCCGTCTTAAAAAGAAAGTGCAAGTTAATGGCAGTAGCTGCATTCACCCACATTATTTATGCTTTGGGTGGCAGAATGGCTCAATTTCATTCCCCAGAAAGAAATACTAAAAGAATAATGAGAAAATCAGTATTCTTTCAGTTGGCTTGGTGATGCAAAAGTACTTTCAGAGAGATGAGAGTTTCACTTTATTGTCTGGAATTTTTAAATTTAAAATAGTCAAAGCCAATAGAAAAGTAGATGGAACTCTGCAGATCTCAGTGAGGAGCCAGGCAAGATGTTGGGGAATGGAGCTGAGAATGTCAGAGGTGCTCTGTCTTACTGAAAGCAGAAAGAAAACAGTATGTTTTGTAAATCATTGCCAACTGATTACTAGTAACTCAGTAAAATGAAAAAATAAGCAGGTTATGAACATAGAGCTCAACTTAACTTTCCTTCATGATAAAGGATTAATCAGAGTAATCTAATATTACATTCATATGAAAATTGTGGAGTTTTTTGTTTTAAAAAAGTCACAATTTTAGTAAGATCAGGTTGACTTTCAATCAGCGCTTTTTTAGCATATAATACAGATAGTAAAAAATTTGTGTTTAGGATGTAAAAATTAACTTGATAATCAAAATTTGTTTGGAGTCCCTTTTGAACTAAGTCTGTGAATGGTTACAGTTGTGTTAGATGAGTGAGCACATTTAATTGTATGGTGATTTTCTTGTAATAATATATTACCATCTTTTATTAATCAGTACATATTTGAACTGTCATGTCAACATTTTCAACTTTACGTGTCCAGGGGAAACATAAACTTTTCTCTTTATGCAAACAGAGCCTGGTGATAAAAATATATAGTATTTTTTCGTTAAAATCTGTAATACCAAAATTAGGAATTCATTTAACCATACAAGTAAGGTTCTTATATTATCTCAGAGGATGTTTGACAAGTAACCAGACATCAGTGAATTTGTTCTCATTACCTTCCTCTCTTCATTAACTACCTTGTTTCCTCTCCTTGAAATAGTACACTTACTAAATAAACATTTTTACATGATTCAACTAATATATATTACATGAAAATAAACACTATGTAGGGGAGTTAGACTGCTATGCAAATACCACTTCATGTGGTTAAGTTCATTTCTCTTTTCAATAGTGAAGATTTTTCCTGGAAAATTTAGACTCTCTTTGCTTGACTAGTGTGACCGTAATGATTGGTAAGAGAGTACCAGTGATGGCTAAGAGAGTACATTTGTCACAAACACTGTACCAAGCGTGCTTCTTTTCATATCCCTGCCTATGGTGTTTGTCTATGGCAAGGCTCAATTTTGCACGTTTTCCCACCTTCTCATTTTTTTATACTTAAGCTTACTTTGTTTCTCCATACTGGTTTTAAAGATTTTTGGTAATCTTTAAATTTCTCTTGCTGTGGAAGATATTAAATGACCACCCTACTTAATGTAGACTTTCTATTTTAGTTCACTTATCCCATCTTGAATGTGAAATGCAAGTTAATGGCAACAGCCATAAAAGAAACACACATTCTGTTTCCATAAAGGAAGACATTGTTTTAACATAGATCCTGGCTGCTCATTATCTGGCGTCTGGAGCAGTGGGAGGGGACACTTCAGTCCTCATCAGGTTTAATTGGCCTGGTATTAAGACCAGGTATTGATGTCTAAGAAGTTCCCAGGGTGACTGTAATGGGCAGGCAGATTTGAGAATTTCTGATATATTCCTTTCAAAATTGAATCTTTTATTCTCCCCCTTGTGTTGTTATCCTGTGATAGATTCCTAAGGTTTCTCTCATGACAAGGTGGGAGTAATGAATAATCAAGGGTTAGGTGAGAGAGTGTCTGTCTGTCTGTCTGTCTGTCTGTCTGTCATGTCATATGCAACATCTAGCAGTCCTACTGATACAACATTCCTTGTAGCCCTCTCAAGTGGACCATTTTTAATAGAGAAGGGCTGGGCTTGGTGCTCCTGTTGCCCCCTATGGCCACTTCCAAACCATTTCTTTACCAGCATTCTAAAGAAGAAATGCACACACACACACACACACACACACACACACACAGAGCTCTGTTGAAGATCACACTATCAGACATATCCTACTGCTCACCGTCATCCCCCTACCTCTGCATCTGTCTCATTTACTGAAAACTTTGTCATCTTCATGACTGCTACTGTGACTTCGTATACACAAGGGTATTGGCCTCTTAGGACTTGTCCTCCTCACTTTGAGACAGCCTTGGGTACTCCCTCAAAGCAATAATAGTAGATCCCCCGCCCCCCGGAAATCTCAATCTCAGTCTCAAACTTTGTACTCTAAGGAATACCTTATGTCCCTCCAATGTGCTTCCTCCAGCACCGTTTTCCGTTGCTTTCTTCCTTGTTTTTTAAGATAGTTTCCCTGTGTTGCCCAGGTTGGTCTTCAATTCCTGGCCTTAAGCGATACTTCTGCCTTAGCCTCCCAAAGAGCTAGGACTGTAGATGTGCACTGCCAGCCCCGGTTTCTCAGCTCATTTTTAGGTGTTTTCCTTATTCTTCTTCACTGATATGTGCAGCCTGGTCAGTTTACCACCATTCATAACCTGCCTCATATTCTCACTTATTTGTTTTCCCCACTAAATTTTATGGGCCCAAAATATAATCAGTCTTCTTACCCTTTTTTCTAAATTCAGGGATTTGCATACTGCCTTATACTCTCAGCTGCAGAAACTCTTAACTTTGGTCAGAACTTTCTACCTTCCTATATTATGCATCCAGAAGAACATCTTGTGCTACTGAAGAACATCCAGCAGTCGTGTTGTTCTCATTGGGTTTAAGCCAGTGGTTTTGAACTTGAGGTTTTCTGACTCCCTCCTCCCCCTAGGCATATCTGAGAAGCATCTGGATAAGCATTTGGTTGTCCTTCTGGGTCAGCGCTGTTGGCAGCCAGGGAAGAGGGCAGCGATGTTGCTACACGTCGTGCCGTTGCTCTGATTCTCCACATTTCTTCACAGCACGTCTCCATTGACTACTATTTTTTTAACCCAGCCTTCTTCATAAGGCTTCCATGCCTACTTCATTAGTTATCTCACTTTATCAAAATTAATAATTACAACAAATGTTTTGCTGATTTTATTTCTCCCCTCTTTTACCTTAACTCCTACATACTAAACTGTCTAGAAGTTTCTGTATCCTTACGTACGGCTTGATGCTGGATCTTTTCTTTCTCATTAAAGCTTTTCCTCTCCATTGTTATCCAGTACTGTCACTTTAAGTGTGATTCAAATGCTGACAGATTCAAAATCATGCAGCCAGCTCTGATATCCCCTCTGAGGATGTCTAATGGCCTAACTGATGTATCTACTAAGAATCTAGTGAGCATTCTTGATTCCTTGCCTAAAATCCTGCTCCTCCACCATTCAGCCTTTTCTGTTTTGCTGAATAAACAGTGTCAGTTACTTAGGCAGTGTCTTTGGGACATTCAGTCCTTCCGTCCTCTCACCCCATCTCCACTGGAACAGTCTACAAGTATCAGCTAACATATCCTCGAGATGTGGCCTACTAGCCTCTGTATTGTTTCTTTTCTGCCTGGAAGTCCGTTTTATGGTTTCCTTACTTCCATTCGTATTCCCCACAGAAAGGCCAGTGTGAGATTTTTTAAATGCCCGTCAGAGTTTGTCCCTGGACTCTTCAATCTCAGTTGCTTCTCAGTGCATTTGGAGTAAGACTGTACCTTCTTAAGATGGCCTCGTCTCCCTCTCCCCCAATCTCTCACTCATTTTCCTGGTTTTGTTTTTTGGGTTGTTTGTTTTTGTGTTCTTTGGTAAAATCTTTCTATCAGCCAGACATAAAATTATATTCGTAATCAGTTGTTGTATGAGTTCCCACCTTTAGAGACCATGTTGGTTTGCCTCACCGCTGTATCTCCAGTGCCTAGAGCAGTGCGTATAGCGAGCACTCAGTAAGAATTTTGTTGGTTGAATGAATAAAATCGCATGGGGTAGAAGTGGAACATCTGTGGTATACATTTATCAGGTCCCACAAGGAAATCAGTAACGTAAAGGTAGGTTAAAGGTGTTTAGCTATGATCATAACTATTTCTTCAAAGTGTAAACAGGTTAGGGCAGTTTGATTACAAGAATATATCAAGTTAGAAATTTTCATTAGAGTCCCTCTTGGCTTATGGGCAGGATAAAATTCAAAAATGATATTAAAATAGGTCATTTAAAACTCATATGTAAAGTCATTTTTTGTATACAAATTCCACTATCATTACAGTTCAGTATTAAACAGCTTTTAAGTAACAGTTTGTGCGTTTTTAAAATCATAGCTAGGAAGCGACTGGAGTGGGGATGATGTATACCTGTGTCCCCTAGGAAGATGTGCAAGGCCACTGTATTGACACTTTTTCCGAGGTTGGCTACAAAATAGTCACTGTCTAAAACCAGAGCTTCCTGACCTCACATCCATTCCCCAAGTCAAACCTCAATTATTTTTATTGTGATTGTTCCAAGGAAGGGCCACCAGAGCATAAATCCAAGGGAGAATGCGGTGGTGTAGGCCCAGCGTAAGCTCATTTACCTGTTTCCCCATGTAGCTCCACCTGGGCAAATATAGAGGGCATTTGGAATAAGAACACCCTTTTTCTTGTTTGAGGGAAAAGGAAGACTTGTACGATTAGTGAAGAGAAAATGTTACTTCCTGTTAGAGGCCAGCAAAGGTATTATTTAGATATCTTGGCCAATTTTAATATGATAGGATACTATATTAAAGTTTTTTCCTTCATTTTCAGGTCACTTATATCCACAGCAGTTACTGTAACTCCTAAAACCATGACTAGTATCCCAGGAGTATGCTCGTGTTTGACCCACAGGCTGTACTGTCTGCCTTTTATTCATTTAATCGTAGCACACTCAAGTAGTCTAAGGAAGTACTTAAGTCTAAGGAAAGTTTGTCATTGTCTAACAAACATGGCTCTTCAGTGTTATAAGATGCTAATTAAATAGAAACTGGATTGTTCTCTGATCCTGTCTAGAGTGTACTTCCTAAGCAAGGAAAAGACAGTCATTTTTAGATGTGTCCCTCAAAAGTTTGTCCATAATAAGGGATCTAGATACAGTGTTATGTAAAAGACCCAGAATAAGATTTTTTTCAAGGCTTTCATTGAAAGACCTAATGAATAGTCTCAGATTGTTTTCTACTGAAGTAGTAGTTAGTATTCATTATAAAAATCCAAGTGTCACTGCTCGTAGAATTGTGGGGTTATTTTGTTCTGGTTTTGAAAGAGGATCTCACTGTGTAGTTCACTGTACAGCCCAGGCTGGCCCTGAATCCCTGTGTAGTTCAAGTTGGCCTTGAACTCACCATGGAGCCCAGGCTGGCCTTGAACTTGGGAGCAATTCCTTGTATCAGATTGCAGGTGTGTGGCACCATGCCTGGCTAGAAGTGTTCTCGATAGTAGAAAGAAATGCTGAATTCTAACTCACTGCTACATTTTTCTTTCTTGCTCTTCTCTAGGTATTCTAATCTGATTTTGAACTTGTTTTCCTTGATGGTTGATGCAAACATTCCAGATATTGCTCTCGAGCCAGATAAAACTGTGAAAAAGGTAATTTTTGCACATCCTTAGATATCATAGTCTGCTTTTCATCTGTAAAACCTATTAGGATTTTAACAACCATTTCCCCTGGTATCCCAGCCCGTAGATTATTAGGTAACATAAACTAAGAAAGAGGTCTTTTGTATGATTGTTTTCACATTTCAGAATGCAGAAATCTCTCGAGACCTCTGTAGGCACTTCTGTTCAGTTCTCACTGTCTGTAGCCGTGGTCACGCGAGGCAATCACTGTATGTGGAGAGAGAGCTCACTATTAAAATTGTTCTTTGTCCATACAAGTTTTAAGTCCTCCTTTAATTTCCAAATAGATACCTGATTTCTGGCACTCCCAGGTGAATGAAACGTACTAAGCATCTAATATTTTATAGTAGTCACTCTACCCTTGCCATCCATACCCTCTGTCATGGGGGCTTCTCACCGTGTCACAGGTGTGGAGACCTGCTTTTAAACGCAGCGGGAAGAGACAGCAGCAAAGGAAAGCCAGTGTGTGGATGAGCAGCTCTTCACAGCTACCTTAACCCTGCTTTCCGTCAAGGGATAGGAAGAAAGGCCGTGGAGCAGAAGGTTTTTACCTGAATTAATTTCAGATTCTCTTACTCGTTGACAGGGAAGGGATACATAAAGCATTTTGTTTACCCAGAGGTAATATACAGTGGTGCTAAACACCAATATGATTGTCAATTCTGAACTTCAAAGAAAGGTAGTATTTTTTTTTAACTTGCAGAAGTGTGAAGTCACTGAAGGGCAGTAGCAGTCTCTGCGATGGACTTGCTCTGATGTTTGAAAACATTAAGTGCCACCAAAAAGCCCTAATTTCTAGCATGACTGACTTTGAACATTGTTAGATACCTCTATTATTAAACATGAAGGAGACTGATCTTTTTTCTAAGTTTATACGTCTTCAGCAAGTTGGGAGAGAAATTTTAAATATTTTGTTATTTAACCACTTAAGAAAATGACACTCTTTTAGGATTCCTTAGGATTCTCTCTTTTTATAAAGCAAATAACATATTGATTTTTTCCACTTATTCTTTTATCCACCAGCACTAGTCAATAAAAATTTCTTTTCCTCCAAGAGGAAGGAAATAGACCACTTATCATACTCATTTTTTGGCATGTCCTATATTTTTTGTCATTTTATTTATTTTTTATTGATTAATGCTCATCCGTCAAGAAATGAAGTTGGTTGATGAAATTTTCCTTAGCTGTAATCAATGACTACACCAGATTTCAAATGTGGTTGCCTTTTTTGTTTGTATCTGCTACATTCAGAGTCTGTTTTCTGTTTATTTTAAACCCATTCATCTTATCTCTGTCATACGTTCACTCTTCCCTGACTGCAAAATATTCAGAAGTCATTTGTGAAAGTTCTAACAGTACTTGTCAAACTGAGGCAGTTTCTTCGGCCAGTTAAGCTATTTTGTTCTTGTTTTATTAGATCTTTTGTTTCATCTCTTTCTATTTTAGGAATTTCTGATAATTCCCTTTTGTTACCAGCTCTCTTCATAGTACTGCCTTTTAAAACGTGAAGCAATTTATTTTATGAAAAAAGCATGTTCATTAATCATTTTGTATACTAGTACTCTCCAGCTGTTTATTCTAGTTTCAATAAAGTTAAACATTTTTTAAAAGGATAGTTTACCATATTTTTCCCTAAAGGGATATTTCATTAAAGGTTTCTGTGCTTTCTGATATTTTATTAAGAATGTGAAATATCAATTGTACATAATGTTGACATTAAAATCAGAAGCGTATTGGAAAGTTATGCTGGAATTAGCTGACTTTTATGTTTCAGATTGATATTTTATTCATGTAGATTTTTTTATACTTTGATAAAATAATGATTTCTGACATCATTTCAGAAGGTTACTAATTGGAAAATTTTTGACTTGGTCTCATGTATCAAAGCCAGTTAAACAAAATAGTGAATTTGAGACCGAAGCCCTCTAACGAGTACAGACTCTTCAAATTGAGTGATCAAAACAAAGTGCAATGATAATTTCCTTTCTTTTTAGTTTGGAGTATTACTTTCTTTCTGACTTTTCAGAAACAAGTTATTTATCCCTGGTGTTTTCGTTAATCAGATTTGTTAGAAAGCATGATTGTCTGACAGTATGAAGTGGAGTTAGTGAGATTGAATCCCAAAATACAAAAATGTGATCAAAATATATGGTGAATGTTTAAATTTTTTAAAAAATCATTACAGAAAAGATACATTCCCATTAATTGCCCTCAAAATATTCCCACTCGTTTTGCACACACCTTTCCCTTCGTTCCTGCCACTGTCTGAAGCAGTTCTGGAAGTCCTGTTTCCTGAGTACCCTTAGTTGCACCCTCATAGCTGCCTCTATGAGTCGACTCAGAATGCTTACCTTACATGGTCGTTTGACTTCGGAGAAAAGCCAGAAGTCCATGGTGCCACACCCAGTGAATAAGGTGAATTAAGACATACCCTACTGCTGTCATTTGGCAGAAATTGCCGTTAATGGTTGATCAGTGTGGCGAGATCAGAAAGTACAGCGAATGTTTAAAGATTACAGTAAAAGATATAGCACCATTAGTCCACCTCAAAATATTCGCCTTTGCCCTGAACACGTATCCCATCATTCTTAGCAATGTATCTTTTACTATAGTAAGTTAAAAAAATTAACCATTCACTGCATTTTTTGATAACTGCTTGTATGTTATTATGAAATTTAAGAAAACAGCTGAAGCAGGAAGGTCTCTCTGACCTCCCAGTGTTTTGCCCTGACTAGGGCCATAAAAGTTCTCTGACTTTCATCCGAAGGTGATCTTAACGTCTTCATTTCAAAGGAGCCTTGTACCATACCCAGGGTAAATAAATTCACACAGAGATACCAAGAAAAATAAGAACAAATGGGCTTTGCTGTTTCCTTCCACTTCTTGCATTAGATCATACTCTGTGTTTTCCCAATCATGGTTCTCTACAACTATCCACTTCTTTTTTTGGTCAGATTTAGGATAAAATATATAGTTTTCCCTGTTTCTTTGGGTCTTTGAAGACTCTAGCATTGTACTATGTATTATAAATTAATTTATATGTTTTTCTTATTTTAATATTTTTTTGTTCAGATGTCTCAGCCATGAAACTTGTGATAGGTGAATTTTTTCTCCTCTGAAAGGATCAAAATTTTTAAAATAATTTAAATTTCAATCACATATGTTGACTGTCTTGTAGATGTAGGTTAGTTTGCAGTGCAATCCTTGATTTTATAAATGCTAACTCAGAAATCATTTACAGCAGAAGTCTCTAGGTAATCTAATAAAAAATACATATTTATAAAAAGTGTCATGATACTAGTATAACTAAAACAGTGTATAGAATAACTTATAATGAGCAAATATATTAATTTATTATATATACTTATGATTCTTATAAATATTAACAAGTATTTGTATGACATAGTTAAATCATATAAAATACGGACTCCATGAATAAAATATCCATGCTCACCACCCATTTTTAACAAGTATTAACAACCTACCCAGTTTACTTCAGATCCTATTATGCATGAAAGTGCTACAATTTGTATTAAATTGCACTCATCCACCTTGTATTCTAAGGGTAATCATTCTTCTATAGTTTGAGCATATCTGTCCTTGAGTATTTTTTATATTCACTCACTCAACAGTATTTTTTTTTTTTTACCACTATATTTTAAGTACTATCCAGGTGTTGGTATTATGAAAATAAATAGAATAAAATTTCCCTGCCCTAATGGAGCTTATGTTCTAGTAAGAAAAACAGACTAAAAACAAGATAAAGTAAATAGATAATGGTCCTTGTTAGAGGGGATGAAAATTTGAGTTGGCAGTGATTTGGGCTAATTTAGATGAGGCAGTCAGCAAGATCCTCACTGAAGTCTGAGGTCTTTTTGAGAAAATTCAAATGAGATATTTTGTAAGTCTATGGTAGAGAAATAAGACTTCTTGGTAAACCCCTGTAGATTGTACTGGTCATTGAAGAAAATTTGAAAACCTTGACACAATACACACAAATCATTAACTTGCTGCCCGGGACCTCGCATTGAAAGAAGCCTTGGTTTTAAGGAGTTTCCGATCTGCTCGGTGTTTTATGCATCTGACCGCTCAGCAGTGCTTTTTCATTTATGCTTTCCTTTAATTCAGTAATTATGAAGAAACTTTTAAACTGCAGTAACAAGTTTGTTCAGAGTGATTTAAGGTAATACTATTTTGTGTGGAGAATTAAATGGATCTATTTCTCTAAACTGATTTCTTACTATAGACCAACGAAATTATATCGCTGGCAGCTACAAGTTAGCTAAAGATCTATAAATTACCTTTATTGCCTGTAAGACTTATAAATATACAAACCTCTCTACTCTCATAGAATTTTAGCAGTACAGCTTTTTATTTTCCCTTTATATGATCATGTGTCTTATTTCAAACAGTTTTCAGTATTCATTCTTTTAGCAGTAGTTAGATACGGGTTCAGTTTTTTTAATCACTATTTTAAATTCTGATTTTTATTCAAGTAAAGGATTATTTTAATGCAGCTCAAGTAATAAATGAAAATAACATTTAGATTAAAACTTTTCCTTTAACTCTGATGAATCACGTTTGTGCCTTTGTTGTAATTACCTTTGTGATTAATACAGGAAAAGCATTTTTTTTTCTAATTTTAATTTTTTGAATAACAATTTAATGGAGAACAACTGCTTTTCTTATTTTAAGGAAAGCTACTGTTTCAGAGATCCTAAACTAAATTATTTTAAGCAGGTCTTCTGTGTTAATGAACGTTGAATTAGTCTTTTAAATGTCGTTTGAACTCTCCAAGGGTAAAGATTAGGTATAAATGAAATCATTGCTTCTTATGAGACAATCTAGTTATGTAAAACTGTGCTATAGGGTTTTGTTTGGGGAACAGCCTCCGCACCGAAGGATGTGGGTTTGAAATGCTAATAAAGACAAAATTTAATACGACGTGCAAATTGGAATGTTAAGGGTGTGTATAGAAAACTTCTATGAGTTTTATTTAACTCAAATTCATATTTAGTAAATTGCTCCTTAAAAATGAAAGGCCACCCCATTTGCTGCATGGCAGCCCCTTGGACAGACAAAGCAAATGAGAACAGAAGATCTTTGCTTAGCTGTTAGCTACCCTAACCTCTCCCAGAGTTTGGTCTGAGGTGTGTTATCCTTCTGTATATTTAGATAATTTCTGTTTATGGCTCCCTGGAGTGTGGAATTACCTCAGCTTCCAGAATGTGAAATCTAAAAAGAATCAGTCACCAAAGATTTGTCAGAAGAGCAGAATTAATAGCCAAGGCTCTTGTCTTTTAATGATGGTTGTCTTTCAGAACATCCTATTAAATTCTCAAGAATAGATTAGTTTTAAATTAACCTTCAAATTAGAAAATACTGACTTATTTCTATTTAATAATCATTAAATATTTACACATTTTTAAAAGAAAAATAAGGTATTGGATTTCCAGTTTGTAAAGTGTATCCAAATTGAGGTCCATGAAGTTAATTGGAAGCAAATTTGATAAGGGAGATCTCTGCTTTGAAAGTAGAAATATCACATGATTGCTTCTTGGTTGGTAAGAAATCAGACCTTTCAGTTAGATCTCAGGAACTCATCATTCAGTGACATAGAAAGAACTAGTAAACTTGAGAAATGTTTTCCAATTATTCATAAGTAGCCATTATAACTGTCCATTGGTTACAGTAGATGTCTCTACTGTGAATTGTCCAGGGTTTCCTTTAAAAGTTATGCCACGAAGGGTATGTGTTTATTAAACCTTCTTTTGGACGTGAGGTGCCAGGCTATAATGAAAAACTGATCTCTGTAATTAAATGATGTTAAGTGTAAAAATAGCATCTGAAAATGGGATTTAAATACTCAAGAGATTTGCTGTTGTTTGCTTAAAAGGTAGTGAGCAGAGTGTTATTATTTACAGCTGCTCTAAAATTATTTCACTTAAATGATAGGCTTTTTGCTTATATACCTTAAGAGAAATATGATAGCGAGGAAGTTAAGAAAGAAATTTTGAACAAAGAAATGAAAGCCACATCGGAAATGAGCCCATGTTTTTCCCCAGTCTCCATATTAAATTTTCACAAATCTTCCTGAATGTGAAGCTATACAAAACTCAAGTTCTCATATGATGGAGAAGCCACAGCCAGAAGCTTAAACTGAGCAGAATATTCAGCACCATTCAGTGTTCGAATTTGATTTCAGCCAGTTTAATTGCCTACTAGAATGAATTTACAGTGTCTGTAAAGTACAATTCAGTGTCTTGTATGTAATAAAGAATCACTAGATTTGTGAAGAAATGGACTAATGTGACACAATGTCAATGAATTAAAAAAGTCAGTGGAAAAACACCCTGAGGTGACCCAGATGTCACAACGATGTATCAGAAAAGTACTTTAAAGCACCTGTTATAAGTATGTTCGCAGGCTTAAGGGAAAATAAATGTATGGTAACAACATATGGGGATCTCAATACAGCAAAACTGGGAAGAAAAAAGAATAAAATGAAAATCCTAGAGCTGAAAGGGTAGTAGCTAAAATTAAATATTAATTGAATAGCAGATTGGATGTGCTATTAGAAGGTATCAATAGGTCTAAAGACAAGTGAATAGAAATTATATAAATTTGAAGGAAAAAAAGAATGTAGATTGGAGTAATCCATACCTTAAGAATTCTATGGACAATAACAGATAACCTAAGTCAATAAATGTCATAACAAATAGCTATTTATATGTGATTAAACCTTTTTAAATAAAATGTTTTCATTTTTAATATCAAGTATATATTTTCTGCCTTTAATTCAGGCACTTATTCAAGTATGTAAAGATTTCGTAAGTCAGGTTAAAGTTTTGTTTGTTTTTTTTTTTTTTTTTTTTTTTTTTGAGATAGGGTCTTGCTGTGTAGTTCAGGGTGGCCATGAACTCACTACATAGCCCAGGCTGGCCTCGAACTCGTGGAGATCCTCCTGCCTCAGCCTCCCAAGTGCTGGGATTACAGGCATGCACCACCATGCCTGTCTTGTTTTGATTCTTAGGCTCTGTAATTTTTTTTATAGCCTTAAAAGTAGTTTCAAAACTGTCAGACATGTTATTGTATGTAAAAATCAAGGAAAACAAAGGATTATACTTAAGGGACATGGTTGCCATTATCTCAGCTCCAAAAATGAGAGAGGGAAGTGGTTTGGGATAACCCTTAGCAGAATGCCCTTTCTTTCTTTCCTCTCTCCCCTCTTATCCTTTGGTTGTTGAACTGTGGGATCACATGGTATATAACTTCCTTTCAGTGCACGGAGCAGGGCTATAGGTCGCTGCACTGTGCATCCTTCTCCCTAGCTTTCTAGCAGTGAAATCCTAAACTTAAAAGGAAATGCTAAATGTAGATCACGTTTTATCCCCATGAAAATTCTTAATCTACCTTTTAAAAACATGTAGATCATTTATAATAGGAAAAAGGAGTGAAATATAGTGGTTATGTGTAGTGTCACGAGAGTGCCCCTTATCATCAGTGAAGTGTCCTTTGAGTGGTTTCATAAATTCTCTGCCTCAGCTTCTGCATCTCGTAGATGGAGTTATTACCTACTTCTGGGCCATCTAGGAGTTGAATGAAATGTTACGTGTATAGTGCTTTCAGCTATATGTGTTTTGCACAAAGTAGTCATTCAGTAACATTGGTTTTTATTTTTTTAGGACACCATTCAAATACACACAGATACAATACACACTAACCTTTTTAGTATTTAATGCAAATCATCTTTAAATGTGAACTAAAAGAAAAATTCCGCTATCTTTGGGAACTAGACCCACTGAGCTATCTTTTGCAGGGGTATAAGGCACTGTTACAGTAAAGGACATGTTTTAGAAGACCTAGTTTAGTTTATTTTGCCACTGATTGACGTAGTTCCTATGAACTATGGCAGAGAAAGTGGGAAGAATGTTAACAGTCTCATCTTGTTACATCCATTTTATAGTAAATAACAGGGATAAAGTAAAGGGATTGTTAGTAAATATGTCACAGTTTGAATGACATAGTATTTCTAGATCTGAACTTTTAAAACATTAAAGCATTATCTTTGGGTTAAAAGAATTTTCTCTGTTTTTGAAAGCAGTAAACTGTCTGAAAAGGATGGCATTTAAAATTCCTTTTTTAAGTTACGAAGTATTTGTTTGACATAGAAACAACTCATTTTAATATCTGTATCAATTTCGTTGTCTCTTCAAAATATTATCCGTGTGTTTCTTCATTGGAAGGACTAATGGGCAGTCACCTTGTAGGTCCAGGATAAATTCCGTCTGGACTTGTCCGATGAGGAGGCGGTGCACTACATACAGAGTCTGATCGACGAAAGCGTCCACGCCCTGTTCGCCGCGGTGGTGGAGCAGATTCACAAGATTGCCCAGGTGAGCGCTCTGAGGGCGGCGCGTTCGCCTCGGCGTCTCCGCGTGCTGCTGCGGGGACCTCAGAGAGGCCACTTCTCACCCCCTACCAGCTCGCCGCGGTGGAGTCCCGCGCGTGACCAGCTGTGGAGCACCCACCCTCCTCAGCAGCGACTGAGTCGCGGAGGACACACACAGGCAGGGGCGGCGACTGGGGCTCCTCCTCGGGAATGATTTCAGGTGTAGCAGGGGCCGTGGCAAGCGAGCCTTCAGTCCTTACTGAGTTTTGGTAAACGCTGAAATAGTAGAAACTAAGGAAAACAAATCCATACCACGCACTAAAAAAGTCCACCGATACTTACTGCTAGAAACAGCTGTAGTTATGTAGGGAGGCTGGTTCACACCAGCCTGTGAGCACGATCCTGAAATGAAAATGTTTTATTTGTGGATTTCATCATAAGGCTAATTATGAAAACGGTTAACAGAAGAATTAGGCTGCTTTCCTTGTGAACTCCTTCCAACTTTATACATTCGCTAAGTTATTTTCTAATCACCTAAACTCCGCATGTCTGCGTGACCCTCCCTCAGTCAGAATTGCTGATGTCACCAAGCCCTGTCAGTTCCTTTAACTATTTCTCTGTGCCTTTCTATCGTTGTTCGGAGCCGGTGATACGTTGAATAACTAAAGTCCTTTATAACTCTTCCCTCTGTTTAATACTGTTTCTGAGTATTCTTTATTCTAAATATTGTGATGAAGTATATTTTGACAGCGATGATTTACCTTGCTTTTTAAAATCTAACTGTGGTCAGTGTTTCCTCAGGACCTAATAGTGATGTCCGTTCTCTAGCAAACAAGACCTTCTAGCGTGCTGTGTTCTAAGGTATTTCCAGGCTGTTCACTAACGATCTTTTTTCTATGAATATTTTGTTCTCTTTCATCTCAGTGACCACTTTGTTGCTGCCATGTTTTTAGCCCAGAATGTCCATTTTTTTAATAGTACTCTTTCTATAAACTTTCTATTTTATGCAAAAATCCAGAATGCTGTTCTTAATACCACTAAGATTCATCTTCCGATGGCTCTTTATAGTACTTTATACCTTTAACATGTTCCCGACAGGGCTATAATTTGTGTCACTGCCGCGGGGCTCAGATTTGAATTCAGTCATCCTGCTGTACACACGCCCGGGCAGTGTCGTGAGTTAGACACTGTCTCAAAAATAACAAGGGCTGGGGATGTAGCTCATTGTGAAGGCCCCGGGTTCAATGTCCAGTACTATGAAAGAAAGAGAGAGAAGGAAGGAAGGGAGAGAGTTCATTCTCTTCTATTCTCTTAATTTCCATTATCTTGTTCACCACTGTGTTATATATGTCAGTGAAATTTTTCTGCCTGCACCTCACATGACCCAGTTAATCTCCATCTCTCAGTATATACACTGTCTTTTTCTTTTAAGCTTAACTAGTTATGATGTACTTGGGGTCAGAAACTTCTTTTCTTTGTATTTCTATATCAGGGGATTTACTCTTCACAGTTAGTTATTTCTATTTTATCTTGCCCTGTCCCTATCTATAATAGTACACATTTTTCTTCTTTTTGATTCTCCTTATTCCATACTTAAAGATCCTAGTTTTTCTCTTTTATTTCCTGGTCAGTTACAATAAATAAAGAGCTAAAACTTTACACATGAAATTAGTGCTGTTGGGCTGGTGATACAGCTCAGCGCCATAAGCACCTGCCTGGCAAGCACGAGGTCCTGAGTTCGACTCCCGGTACCCGCATATTAAAAAACAAAAGAAAAGAAAAGAAGAAATAAGTGCTGTTTCACGATGCCTCATTCCAGTTATCAGTGGCTGAGTTACCAGCTCAAGTTCACAGGCTTGAAAAACAATAATGCTTTATTATTTCTTGCGATTCTTCGCTCAGGAATACTACCGAGGCCCAGCTATGCAGTGTTTTTGTTGTTGTTTTTAGTGATCTCAGCTGGTTCAGTCATTGAGCTGTATTCAGATGGTGGTTAGGTTTTCCTGGAAGGTCCAGCAGGGATTTCGCCCCACGTCTTGCAGCATGGTGCTCCTCCACCGATGGCCTCCTCTGCTTCTCTCGCTTTGTAATGGTCCGACCTGAGTTGCTGCATGGCGACTGACTTCCCCGAGTATTTGAGTGTAGAAGTGGTGGCCTCTTAAAGTGAGTCATAAGGACACCCACATTCCCAGGGAGAAGAAACAGGCTCTACCTCTTGATGGGAGGAGAGGGTTGTGTATGCAGAGGAAAGGAATTAAGTGTGGCTCTTTGAAGATTTAACTGCCATTCATCTAATATGCTCCAGCTTAAAATTTGAACCTTCAAATTCTGTTAAATGTGCTAGTGGCATACTTTATTGTAATGGTCTAGTTTTGGTCTAGCAGATCTCAGTATACAAGAGGTAATTCTCTGAATTCTCTGTATTAAAGATGGCGAATACCTGGGCTTAGTGGTGCGTGCCTATAATCCTAGCAATCTGGGAAGCTGAGACAGGAGAATTTGCAAGTTTGAGCCAAGCTTGGGCAGTTTAGCAACTTAGATCCTGTCTCAAAATAGAAAATAAAAATGGCTGGGGAGGTAGCTTGGTGCAGAGGAGCTGGGTTCAGTCGCTAGCACTGGGGGAAAAAAGGAGGATAGAAAGAGCCTGATTTAAAAGAAGCCCACATCATTATTTGGGGATAATAGTAATAAAGAGGGACCTTGGTTTGCCAGTATCTGTGGGCCTGAATTTCCACATCTTTGAAGTGATATACCTAACACATCTTAATTCTTTTTACATCCTCTTTCCCGCTCCTTTTCTCCCCATCCCTCCATCTCTTTGGTTCTCTTCCCATTTGCAAAAGATCTACCTCCATGTTTCCTATTATCTATCTATACTTTATAAATATATATATATATATACACACACACAAAAATAATATATATACACATATATATTTTTTTTTCCTAAGAATTAATGCTAGCCAGGCATGGTGGCACATGCCTGTAATCCCAGCACTCAGGAGGCTGAGGCAGGAGGATTGCCACAAGTTCGAGGCCAGCCTTGGCTACATAGCAAAACCCTGTCTCAAAAACAAACAAACAAACAAAAAATGCTAATAAAACACACACACTGAAATTCTGTTGATCAACAACTGATTTTTGTCAGTCATATTGTTTATTGTAATGATGCAGTATTTCTAATTGACTAACTGGTATGTAATTTAGTACATTCTAATTAATCATTATGAATTATTGATCCAGGTTACTAAAAATGGGGGTAGACTGATACATGTTAACAAAAGTTATGGATATTTCAACATAAAAGAAATTATATTCTAAGAGAAGAGTAAGAATTGTCAGATGCAGCTGGTGTCTGAAATGCTGAAAAGGCTATTTTCTTCCATCATGCAGTTTCTTAGGAAGGGTGGAGATTAAACACTGCAATATTAGTCGCCTAGCAACACCTGCCCCTTAGTAATATACATTTTCTACCGAAAAACACTTCTATTTGGGTCATTGTCTTTGAAATTATATCATGAGAATTCTCTTCTCTGCAAAAATGATATTTGAAGGGCTCGCGTGCTTAGGAGATGCACAGGTTGCATAGTCTATGTTACCTGCAGCTGTAAAACACACTGCAGTGTGTCGACCCTCGGCGTTACTGCCCATCTCTGTCTCTTTTCACTGATTGATCCTAAGTGTGGAGAGTGAGGTGCGGCTTTTCATTCCTCATACTACATATTAAATCTAATTAATCGAATCTCTGTAGATTAGATCAGAGATACATTTTTCTGCAGAAAGATGGTAAAACAGTAAAAGCACATTGAAGTCAGAAAGCTTACCTGATTTCCAACTCGGGATAATAGAAACACATCATTGTTGACCATTTACAAGAATCCTTAATTAGGACCTTTGATATTCCAGGAGGAAAGGTGTAGGTCCAGGCAGAGGGGCACGTGAACACGTAGTCACATATCCTTAAAGACCACATAACCTTAGCTTAAGGGAATTTGGCTATATATACGGGGTTGGGGGGGGATCAAAACAAAAAAAAAATAATGAGAGGAAGAAAATGAGAAAATGATGTGCTTTATTCTGCCTGAGTTTCTCCCTGAAGAGCTTGTGTTCTCTGATCAGTGTGAGAACTGTGTATACAAATGTGTCGACAGTTGTGTTAGGTTTATGTGCACCTTCAGAAAAACAGACCTTTCAAAATTAGTACTGGTACTGATAATAACTCTTGTATTGTGTCTCAGATTTTTGAGTTACTATTTCATGGGTCAGAGGAATTTCATTTTGTTTTTAAGCATTTTCAATAATGGCAAATATAATTAATAGTAAATGTTAGTTACACTTCCTGACCCTAGCTTTTTTACTCTTTAATTGTAAAAATAATATCACCATAATGTCCTTTTATTTGTGAACTTCATTTGATGTTTGGTTTTGCATGATACATTAATGAAGCTAGCTTTTTTTAAGGGCCATATGTCAGCTAATGCTATAGAAAATGAAAATTATCATACACAGGATTTTTCTTTTCTTTCTTTCTTTGAAAGTTTTAAAGTCCCATATCTCAATATGTAGTATTATTTTAGTTCCTGGCGGTAAGTGAGCAGGTAAGTAAAAAATGTACTGTCATTTTCTACTTAGAACATAAAGTCTCTTTTAACAAACACATATTTAGCCTTAATAATAAAAATGTCTATAAAACCCCATTTCATTAACTTATGTCCTCCTTTAAGTGACGTTTACTCTTTAGCTGTGATGCAGATACCTGAGTATGTAAATGCAAAACAAAACCATTACAGATTTAAAGCATTACTAATATTCATGTGAAGTGTAAGTATAGATCTTTCTCTGTTTTGTTTTTGCAGTATTAGCTTTCTGTTTTTTCCCTTTTGGTGACATATGTTTTGTGTTCTCTGTTTATATTTTTTGAAACTTCTCTGTGTCTATAAATTGACCACTAAAACTAATTCCACTGAGTACCTTACTCGTATGTCACATAAGGTCGAAAGCCATATAGCGTTGAATGTTGTTAAATAGCCCATGCTAAGCCAGAGCCGTTACTCCATGCCTCATCTGCAGACTCTCCAGTCCTCCTCTTCGTGTCTCTTTGAATGTGTGCCTCTTTGTATGACGACTGATATCTGCTTGGAAAATCATGTTCCACCCTACCTGCTAAATGCAAAACGACTTAAAAAGAGGAGAGACTGTCATTTCTGGGTTTCCATTATATGAGCCTCATTTTACCATTAGGAATGAAGAACAGGAGTGTAAAATAGTTCATTGAACAAAATGAAATCATTGAATTCTGTAGCCATATAAAAATTCTTCCCTAAAACCAGTTTTTTTAAATATAGTAATTTTCTAAAGAGCCAGATGATTCCCCTACTAGTGGTTTAAACAAACAATGCATCACCATTATATCATTCAAAACTATTTTGTATCATTTTATATCATTATTTTTCATTTATTTGGATAACAGTAGCAACAATAATAACAACTGAGAAAATAGCAAAAATGACTGCAGCCCGTTGAATATATGTACCAGGAATTAGGTCAAGTACATTTTTGGTATCACCTTATCTAGTTCACATACTTGCGAAGTAGGTTTACACAAGGCCTGTTTTACAGATGAGAAAACTGAGGGTATTCTGTGCAGAGCCCAGATTCAAACCTAAACCTCTGCTTGTGGAAATAGATACTAGTCACCGCTGATGTCTCTCTTCATTTCATAACTAAATTTTAATTCATCAGACATAACAGATTTTGTTATGAGTAGTGTTTCTTAAAAATTTACTTGGGGCTGGCAAGTGTGAGGTCGTAAGTTCAATTCCTGGTGCAAAAAAATAAATAAATAAATTTACTTATAAACTGAACAAATGATCTTTTTGTTTTCTCTTTCCTTTATCTTTCATCTGATCTTCAAAAGAAAAAAAAAAATGAGCTGCTCAAATAGCCAAGAAAATAAGATATATAAAGGAGTCACTAGGAACAGCTAATCTGAAATATAATAAGATAGCATTTATTATTTAACGAGATAGTGTTTATCTTGCACATTGGCCAAAACCAGTCTTAAGTTTTATTGGGCCACATAAGTTATCTTGTCGCACTGCAGGCAGCACTGCTGCACAACTGCTCATTAAAACCCGAACAGCGCAGACACTGCCACAGGACAGATGCTGAGGGCCTCTGCTTAGTTAGTTATGGTAATAGCAGCATGCTCATTTTCAGCTAAAATGCCTTACCATTTTTCATTCATGCACCTTTGCTTTTACCTTCTCTAAGAAAGGTTTTCTAACCCTTGAATGTATTCTTTGGTAACATTTGCCCCTGTGTGCTTCATTGGCTGCTTTTAGTGGGGCCAGTTTTATATTAATCATTCTTTTGCCCCCCTGTGTGTTAGTTTAAACCTTTATATAAAAACACTTCAAATGTATGAGAAGTTGAATGTTTTGGGATTGACTCTGCTACATAGTATTATTAATTTTTTCCATAGACACAGAGCTTTTGAGGTATTTAAGAAATACATGAGAGACCGTCTGTTCAGTAGCAGCATTTTTCTCTAACACACAAATATACATATGCACACGTGCAGTTTTTACTTCTGAAGTGCTTCCAGGATATTTAGACTAACAGCGTGTCAATCTGGATCCTTCACAGTTTGGCTTTTGCCTGCAGTTTTACCCTTTCTCCTAACAGCTTTCAAAAACAGCCTTCTCTGTAGCCGTTATGACCCGTCATCCCCTGACAGTTCGTCATGCCCTATCCTGTCACACCCCTGCCACCAGCACACCTTCGCTCTTCGCTTGGAATGAGTTGCACAGCCGCTTGCCCAGTGGTCCTCACTTCCTCAGTGTTTCACCCGAGGCAGCTTTGAGATCTCCCACAGAGCCATACAAATTCCTGGCATACAGTAGGCACCAAATGAATATATGAGGTTTCATACGAGTGCCAAGGATCATCATACCCACCCCCCGGTACTGGGGATTGAACCCAGGACTTTTGCACTAAGCTACATCCCCATACCTTTTGTTTTGTTTTGAGGCACAGTCTCCCTAAGTCCCTTTGTTGTCCAGGATGGGCTCAAATTTGTGATCCTTCTGCCTCAGCTTCCCAGAGTGCTGGGGTAGCAGACATGTACTAACTACACCCCACAGGTCATTTCTTTAAGAATTTTATTTTCTCTGATACTGCCTTTAAAGAAAATACTTAAATTGCTTCTGAAATTACAAGTTGCATATGTTAGCATTAGAAACAAATCTTGCCGTATTCTTTCTAGAATTGCCACTTTAAATTGTGTCACATTAAAATCAGTCAACATCTTGGCATTTCTTACATTTTTACATGAACACACATGCACATACATTCGTCAGCAAGGCTTTTTCCTTTCACTTTTTCTCTAAGAGAGATTGAGATGAAGGTCATAGAAACAACAAAAGGGCACATGCAGTGTGGATACTTCATGTTTATTCACCCAGACCAAGAAATGTTGGTTTCTGTTTCTTCTGTTTGATACCTACTATTGAACACACTGTGTTGGCCCCAAGATAACTGTTCGCTGGACTTCCTTAGTGCTTTCAATACTATGACTTTGTTTTCATTTTTAGACCATTTGTGGAGTGAAGCGGTCGCACTCTGGAATCAGCTACAGCTTTTCAGAGCCACTCTAAAAATGTGGCACCAGGAACTAAGCACTGCTCACAGTATTAACCATCTGGCTACCCCAGACGTCTGTGGAAAGTGTGCCTTCCAATGCTGGATATTAGTCTGCCTGTCTGTGTGTCCGTCCGTCCTTCCTTCCTTCCTTCTTTTCCTTCTTTTTTTCTTTCCACATTTGTGTTATTTTGAGCTCACAGTCAGCAAACAGCTCTTCCTTCCATATTGTCTTATATAAACTGATTTTTCAGCCAGTCCTCGGGAATCCTGTACATTATGGTTAAGCACAATTCACTTTTCATTTTAGTCGAAGTCTTTTAGAAAGTATAGACTGCTGTTTGTCTTCTCCATGAACAGTAATGTGAATTATTTTCCTTTTGTTTTTAATTTTGATAGTACTGGAGGAAATGAACCTGGGTTTGGCCTGTCAAGCTGTTTGGATCAGTAAGATAACATTAGAAGCATCGAGTATCTAATGAAGACGTCAGTGTAACAAAGAAGGAAGACAAAGCTTCCTAGATGTGACATGGTGCCTGAATTGCATTTCCTCGGATGTCATTGCTTAAATATGGTCCTAAAGGACTTGCTTTAAAATTTGTATATACTTGTTTTTTAATGTATGCATTGTTAATAAAAGAAGTGATAAGTTTATTCCAGGATTATGTACATATTATGAGAATTCTGGAGGAATTTTGTGTTGAAATAGTAAAACATTTTATTCCTGAGCTTAATATGTCATTTTTTCCCACACATCTTTATATCAGGACATCAGCTACATTTGGATTAATTTCTCACCTCAGATGTTAGTTTTATTATTCTCTTTCCCTCTCTCCTTCCCTTCCCCCCACTTTTATTCATTAGTTTTTTACTAATTTACATATTTAAAGCTTCATTTTAAAATTTACTTAAAGTTTTACACATTATATCTCCTTCTTTTACAGTTGAAGGATTGTCTGAGAATTGCAGTGGTGGGGGTGCCATCGTGTGGGTCTGCATTTTGGTGCCCTGGCCCTGTGGACCACTGCCATAGGCAGTGCTGGGCTGCTTTGCAGGAGGCCGCTGAGGTCTGCGCAGTGACCACCGAGGAGCAGTTGCAGTTCAAAGGGGGCCGTGCAGCTGCCCACCCACAGAAGTGGGGAGAGAAGGCCAGTTAGGGGTGTCTAGGCAAAAATTATTTATATTTCAGAAAGACGGTCATTTTATTAATATTGTGTGTGTGTGTTTAAACTATAGTTCACAGCTCTCCTCAGTTATTTGTGTAAAGTAGAATATGAAAATGTAGTAATCTGAATATCTGGCCAAAAAGTATTATGGCCAGATTTTACTACTGAACGTAAGATATTTTTACATATTCATGTAAGAAAAAATAAAATTACCTTTCTTCAATAAATTCTTTTTTGATGCAAACTGAGTTTTCAGCTTTTTGGAATAGCTCACCTAGGCCTGTTAATGTAATACATCTTGTCATAAGCAAAATAATTTTTGTCTTTTAAGACTGGAACCCCACTAATCAGTGTGGCTTTTTCACCTCATGGTACGTAGGAGAAAAGGAATATTACACAAATGATATAAGCAATACAATAATTTTTATAGATTAATAAGTTACATAATCATATGACTTTGTCTTAGAAAAAAGTATTCTTATAGTGCTGAATAAATATTAAATTGCAAATGACAGGAAAGATGGAGGTTAAATTATATCACAGTTTCTGAGAGTTACATTACTTATAATGTTCATTTGCCAAAAAATTCTGATCTCCGAGCTTGCCTATGTAAATAAGGTTACCAGCTTATAATTACGAGATATCCTAGAGGCATGTGGCATATGATATGTATAAAATACACATGCAGGTTAGAAACATGGCGAAGATGAAAAGACCTTTGTTATCCATCTTAAGAGAGTTTGTACCTAAACTAATTGGCAAGGTCTATCCTCCACTTGCTTTTTCTTTCCTTCATTTCTGTCATTTTTTGTGGCCAGTTTTCAATCCTTTTACGTACTCAATTCTTTTGTTCCTATTTTCTGTTGGCATGTCCTCCAAAGGTGGTTTTTTTTTCTAACTGGCCCTGTTGAAAAATTATCTTTTTATCTTCTGAACTCCTGGAATTATTTATAGCTTTTTAACTAGCATTTAGTAAAGTTGCGTATTTTTGTTACACTAGTATCTCCTATTTCAGGTTTTAGCAGATTTTTTCTTGGTAAAGGGCCAACATAGTAAATATTTTCAGCTTTGGGAAGCACTCCATCTGGGTAGGAACAACTCATCTCTGCTGTTCAAATGGAAACACAGCCACCGACAGTAAACGAGCGGGCATGGCCAGATATGACTCAGGGCATCATTTGCTGGCCCTATTTTAAATCTAATCTTTTTTATAAACTCCAGAATTTGCATAGATACCATAGTAGCACATGTTTCTAGTAGGGAAGGCCAGATTAATTATTTTCTGCATTAATATGAAATTCTATTAAGGGCAAATACTGAAAGAGCATTGATCACGAGTAGACATTGTGTTCCACGCAGCTTTAGAAAAACAACCATGGAAAGAATGTGAAATGCACAGGAAATCAGTAGTCTCCCAAATTTTTAATTCTTCCCAGGCAAATATTGCCATGTCCCACAATTCTCAGAGTAGGGAATGCCCCTTGTTTAGACGTTGCCTTGGTTCTGCTCCCTGCGGTAAGCTCCGCAGTCCATACTGCTGTACACAATGAAAACAGGAAGCGAGGAGTTAGCTTTTTCTCCGGTGCGGGCTCATTGCCCACAGCCAATGTACTCAGCAAAACCACAGCACTGACTATCCTTCACTCCATGCCCGTCTTCCTTCTAGAAAGCTTATCACCCTTACAGTTCTTGATCAAAATCCCCTTTTAAATGCAATGGAAAGCTTTGTAAAAACAGCATTCAATACTGCAGTTCTTGTACTCAAGAGAATGAGAACACGTCCACATTGGAGACTCACACATAAATGTTCTTAGCATGATTCATAATGGTGGAAATAAAGGAGCAATTCAAATGACCATCAACTGGTGAGTGAATAAAAATAATGTGATGTATACACACAATAAGATACAGCTACCAAAAGAAAACCTCTGATTACATAAGAACCTGGATGAATCTTGATGTATGTATTTTCGTTGTTCTGAGACAGGGTCTCGCCATGTAGCTCAGGCTGGCCCTGAAATCCAGGTGATCTCTGGCCTCAGACTTCCGAGCCTGGGATTACAGTTGTGTGCCACCATGCCCAGTCTGTAAATTTCAAAAGTGTTGTGCTAATATTTTAAAGACACCACACACACATTCTAAGTTTTTTTCTCTCTTAATCGCTAATTGGCACAATACTGGCACCCACAATTTAAAGGAGGAGTTTATTTTAGCTCACAGTTTAGTCCGTGGTTGTGGTCAGCTGGCTCCAAGGCAAGGGCCCATGGTGGAGGAAGAAGAGCTCAATTTATGACAACCAGGAAGTGGAGAGCCCAAAGGGAAGAGGTGAGGACAGAATACAACCGGGTCAGCCCCTCCTTGTCCACTTCCAGCCAGGCCCCACCCTCTAAGGGCACATCCGTCTGCTGTACTTCTCCATGGGTGACTCCACTGAGGAGCATGGCACCCCAGGGTCCAGTTACCTTCCACACACACATGAGAATTTGAGGGGACGTTTATATTTAAACCGTAAAGCTCAAAAAGGTAGATAGTGCGAGGCAGAAACCAGGTTTGAGATTCCCAACGGCTGAAAGTGGGAAGGAAAATGGACTGGAAAGGGTGTTGATGGGACTTTATGCAGTCAGAAATTCAAACTTTTGGTGATGGTTGAACAACTCTACATTAAAATTCATGGGGTTGCTCACTTAACAATGGATGTGTTTTTTATATGGGTGTGTGAATTGTATTTCAGTAATCCAGTTTTAAGAAAATGAAAATATTGCCTTTCTACCTTGCAAGAGCCAGGCAGATAGATGGAAGGGAACAGCGAAGGCTTTGCCTCCACCCAGTGCAGCCTGTGACAACCTGTAGGTTCCTCCCCTGGCCTCGGATTCTGCCACATTTGGGCCTTCTCCAGCTTCCCTGCATCTTTCCCCTCATCTCTTCCTGAAGAAAAAGCAGAAAAAGAAATCGTTGAGGCAAAAGTTGAAGAAAAAGTAGAGTTTAAGGGAATTTCTCTTAAGGAAGCTAAAGAAAATGCCGGGAAAGGAATTGCTGGATTTTGACTGAGAGAATGTTCTTCCATCCTGTGATTGAGAATGATGAACTTGTAACATTTGAAAGACGAAGTTCTCAGATCTTGGCGAGCCCATTTGAGTTTCACAATGGACCCAATGAATATTTTAACACAAACTGCTGACAAAGACATATAGAGTCTTGACCAGAATTTAAATAAAATCCTTACCTTTTTGAGGACTTGAAATTTAGAGCTACGTGGAATGTTAAGTAGATTTGAACAAAGGAAAGAGAATCACTGTGAAAATCATTCAAAAGAAGAAACACTGTGTAAACAGAAAAATTCAAAGTCACTGAAATTTGTGGCAATGATCCATGTTTTGTTTCAGAACCGAGCTGAACAAGAATTCCTGGGTGAAAAAAGCTATCCTTGCTGAGGACTTTAAAATAATTCAACATACTCTGAATCTGTCCAATCCAATTATCAACAATACAGAGAGAAAAACCTCCCCACCAGTCCTTTTCTACCTTATGTAGAGATTCCTGGCCAGCAGTTTCATTGTATCCCTTTCTGATTCCCCTTGTATGCATTTATATGCAGAGCTGTATCTACATATATCTTTTATTAAACAATTTTTGCATAATAATTCAGATTTTTAAATTTCATTATTTATAAATTACTTCATTTTGAAAGATGACTATTCTATAACATGTAGCAAAACTTTTTAAACTTACTGCAGGAACACACAGATCCTTTCCAAATTTTCTCAATTATAAATGATGCTTCAGTGATCATTCTTGTACATCTTTGTGCATGGTATGAGTATTTCTGTAGGATAGAGTTAGTGAAATGGAATTTCTCATAAAAATCACGTGAGCAGTTAAAATTTTGATAGTTACTGCCAATCTACACTTCAAAAGGCTATGCTAATTTATACTTTTACACTTCATGAGTGTGTCCTTTTTCCTATATCCTAATAACCAATCTCTGTAAACTTTGCCAATCTGACAAGCAAATTATATTTGTTAATTTAATTACCTCTTAGTTTTCTTTGTATCTCTTTGTTACTAATGTATAGGGCAGTACCTGACATAGTAATATTCAATAAGTAATTGTGGAATGAATGGAAGAAAAAAAATCCAGATTATACAAGAGGTTGTAATCACCAAATCAGTATTTTATATGATGGGAAGAGTTTCTCATGTTTCTGAAGAGAAGTCTGATGAGAAGGAGAGGGTTACAGGAGGATGAGGAAGATAGGATGTAAAAATTCTTAAGGAATATGAAGAATATATAGCTAGAAGTGCATAAACTACAAAACACAATGTATAACTATGGTTATAACAATTTAAAGTCCACAGCTATTAAGAATCCTATATATTTTTTTCTTGATGTACATAGTTTTACAATATGCCAATTTGAAATTACTAATTAATCTCCTTAGCTTTTAATATTAGTTTCCGCAAGGTATGCAGTAAAGTCCACAAAGCAGATTAGTTTGTTCCTACATACTTAGTATGCATGAAGTACTTTTGTCAAGTACCAATTGGACTATAAATGCAAAAATTATATGAAATATTAACTGAGATGTATAGATATAGATACTAGGTCAGCTGAAGATCTTTTCTACTAGAACTGTAGATGTCTTTGTTCTGTTAAAGCAATGTAGTGACTTATTCAACTATAATGTAGTTTGCCTTTTCAATTTGCTAAATCAATTACTAGTCCATATTTAAGAATTTCCATTAAAGTGACAGTTAATGTTAGCTTTGCTTCTTTATGGTTTTTTAATGTGACAATAATCTATAATTAAACTGTCATTGTGAGATATTTACTACTATAGTATTAATATAAAGTTCTTAAACATTTGTTTAATATTATAGTAGGTGAGATGCATGAACACATTTCTTTAGGGTATAGCTCATCTTATATTTCATTGACATGCTCATTTGGTATGTTTAAATACCATTCTGCAAGTTTTATTCATGTTCTTTTATTGCTCTGAAATGTCAAAAATAAAATGAAGGGATGAATCAATGAAAGAAGATCAGACTAGGGATAAGAATAGTATGTATAATTAAAATCTGAAAATTTTTTCTATACCATTATTCCATAAACAATTTTCCTGAGTAGATATAACGTTTTACTTTCTTTTGTGGTCTATTCCCCAGTAGAATCCCAAATAATCGTGAAATGATGAAAAAATATGAATGTGGTAAGAATATATATTGTGAATAAACAGTGGTCCCCACAAAAATGTGTACCCAATTATTCATAGCAGTATTGTTCGTGATAACCAACATGTGGAAACAGAGGACTTCTGGGAAGAGGGCAGGAATGGTGAGCAGCAGAGAAACAGCCTCTCCAATATTTGGAATCCAGACACTGGAATACAGCAATGTGAGGAAGAAAAGGAGGAAGGAAATGGGTCCCCTGAACCCAGCAAGGATTCGAAGTGAGAATTAGAGCCCAAGGGGACAGCAAAGAGAAGGACCTCAACAAAGAAGAGGGCAGTGGCAGGCAGCGCTTTCCCCTGAGCCTGGGCTGGTAGCGTGGGAGGGGCAGCTTGAAGCTGCAGAGGCTTGGCGACTACTGGAACAATGGAACGGAGCAGTGGACAGTGCGGACTGCAGTGGCTGGTGAGTTATTCAGGTTCAGACGTCCCCCATGAGAGGGCAACTGGCTGGTAGCCATTTTGGAAAGGGGCCTGTGGAAGTCAGAACTCAGAGTAGCTGCAGGTTGGCTCCATCTAGCGGCTCCAAGTGTCAGGTGAGGTGCAACTGAGTTCAAGCTGGCAGGAGGTCAGGGAGCCAAGTTCAAGCAGGCAGGAGACAGAGAGTTCTGGGCTAAAAATCTCACATCACAGCCTAACAGCCAGAAACCAGAAGCAGCCTGAACTTCAGTGGAGCTAAAGGCCCAGATTTGCCGGGATTATTCACTGTAGGCTTGCTGGGATCAATCAACGTGGATTGAGCTCTGCCTGCCCCTCTGTAAACCAGTGACAGCAGAGCACACCCTGGAATGGACTTCTCTTCCTGCTTTTCCTCATTTCTTTGCTTTTTCTTTTCATTTTAAAAATATTTTTCTATTTTTCTCTTTTTTTTTGATTGTTGTTTTTATATGAGTGAGAACATTGTTTCTAGTTTTTGTTGTTTTGTTATATTTTCCCCCCGTTTTCTTCTTTCTCACCTGTCATTATCAGACCATAGTGCAATGAAATTGGAAATCAGTGGCAAAAGAAACCACAAAAACTTCATAAATACATGGAAATTAAATAACACTCTCCTGAATGACCAATGATGAAATTAAAGAAGAAATTAGAGAGTTTCTACAATTAAATGATAATGCCAATACAACATACTAAAACTTATGGGATGCAATGAAAGCAGTCCAAGGAGGGAAATTTATATTGGTAAATTCTCACATCAGAAAAACAGAACAAGCTCAAATAAGTAACCTAATGTTGAACCTCAAGCTTCTAGAAAGAGAAGAGGAAGTCAATCCCAAAACTCACAGGGGGGAGGAAATTATAAAGATGAGAGCAGAAATTAATTCAAATGAGACTAAGAAAACAATACAAAGAATCAATGAACCGAAGAGTTGGTTCTTTGAAAGATTAAATAAAATCAACAAACCCTTAGGCAACCTTATCAAATAAAGGAAAGAAAAGACTCAAATCCATGCAATTAGGAATGGAAAGAGTGAAATTGCAGTGAATCCTGCAGAAATCCAGATGATCATTAAAACCTACTTTGACAACCTGTATTCTAATAAGATGGAAAACACAGAAGAAATGGATGGATCCTTTGATACACATGAATACCAAAGTTGAATCAAAAAGATACAAAGATTCTAAATAACCCAATATCAGTCAATGAAATTGAAGATGTAATGAAATACCTGCCAACAAACAAAAACCTAGGCCATGATGGATTCACTGCAGAATTCTACAAGAAATTTGAGAAAATCTAATGCCGCTACTCTTCAAACTCTTTAATGAAATTCACAAGGAAGCAATATTCCCAAACTCATTCCTGGAAGCAAGCATTACCTTGACACCAAAATCAGAGAGGACTCAACCAAAAAAAAGAACTATAGGCCAATCTCCCTAATAACTTAGATGCAAAAGTCCTCAATAAGACACTGGCAAACAGAATGCAGCAAATCATCAAGAAGATTATTTCCATGACCAAGTAGAGATTATTTCATCCTAGGGATGCAGGGATGGTGCAACCTATGCAAATCGGTGTGTAATACACTATATTAACAGAGCCAGGGACAAAAATCATATGATCATATCAATAGATGCAAAAAAAGTGTTTGACAAAGTCCAACACCCATTCATGATGAAAACCCCAAAGAAAATTGGAATAGATTGTCTTTATCTCAATCTATGAAGAACTCAAAGAAATCAGACCCCTCCAATTTATAGACCCAATTCAAAAATGGGCACCAGAAATGAATACACACTTCTCAGATGAAGAAGTAGAAATGACAAATAAATATACGAAAAAATGTTCAACATCACTGGTCATTTGAGAGGTGTAAATCAAAACAACACTGAAATTCCATCTCACTGCAGAAAGAATGGCTATTATCAAGAAATCAACCAATAACAAATGCTGGCAGGGATGTGGGGGTAGGAACACTTCTCCTCTGTTGGTGGGAGTGAAGACTGGTGCAACTGCTGTGGAAATCAATGTAGAAATTTCTCAGAAAAACTAAACCTCGAGGTTCCATTTGACCCAGCTATTCCCCTTCATGGTATCTTCAAAAGAATTAAAAGCATCATACCACAGTGATATATACATGCTCATGTTTATAGCAGCACAGTTTGTAATAGCTGTATCTTGGAAATAGCCCAAATGTCCATCAACTGATGAATGGATAAAGAAGATGTGTTTTTTTTTTTTTAATAGAATGGAGTACTACTCTGCCATAAAGGATAAGCTTCATACATTTCTAGCTAAATGGATGCACCTTGAGACCATACTCTTAAGTGAAATAAATTAGACACACATGTTCAAATATCGCATGGTTTCTCTGGTGTGAGAAACTGAAAATATAAATAAGGACCAAGATGTATAATAGATACTGTGAAATAGAAAGAAATTGTTCAAGTAGGAAGTGGAACTAGGGTGTGGGGGGGGAAGGAAGGAAGGGAAAAGGAAAAAAAGAGAATAGAAGGAAACAAAACAAATCTTTTGTAAATGAAGAGGGGAAGAGGGATTGAATGGTAGGGGAGGAAAAAGAGAAGAAGAATCAAGATATATCATGTACAGGTACACATTTCATATGATGAATCTTATCATTATGTGTATCTAAAATGTACCAATAAATTAATTTTAAAAAAAGAAAAAAATGTGGAAACAACCCAAAATGCCCACCAACTGACGAGTGTATAAACAATTGTGACATTTAACACAGTGGAAATTACTTGTCAATATAAAGAATCAAATTTTGATGCATGCTATAACATGAAAGAACCTTGAAAACATGCTAAGTGAAAGAAGTTGTAAATGACCACATATTCTATGGTAGTATTTATTTGAAATGTCCGAAGGAAGAAAATCGATAGAACAGATAATGGATCAGTAGCTGCTAAAGGCTGGGGAGGAGAAGGGAATTGGGAGTCGGTGCTAGCACGTATGGGATTTCCTTTTGGGGTGATAAAGTTATTCCAAAATTAAGTAATGGTGATGTTTGCACAACTCTGTGTTATCATATGCAAATTATATTTCAATAAAACTGTTATTCAAAGAAATGATAAAATCACCTGGGGAAAGTGGGTTTTAAAAGCTAACAGAGGGTACACAAGATGGACAGGAAAATTTTCTGTGATTAGAGGTAGGGTAGTAAGGAAGAGCAGGCAAAGTTTTCAAGAGGATGACCAAAGTAGGAACAACGCCATGGAGTGTGGTGACAGAGCCAATCAGCGATGCTTAAACGACAAAGTAGCGGTCAAAAGAAAAGTTCCTGAAAGCTTAATATGTTGAGTACCCAGAGGTGATCACTGTATTTGGCAGAGTAGCATCAGCTTTATCTCCTATTAGATCACGAGTTCTCTGAAGATTGGCTGGCGAGAGTGTCAGCCTGTGTCCAACAGAGCAGCTTCCACTGCATACGCAAGGTCCACTGGGCAAGGTTCCCTTTCCTGGGTTTTCAAGTTGCTTAAGAAAAGAACACAGGTTCTTTCAGCCTGGCGTGTGGGAGACCCTGAAAGCTGCTCAGAATGTTCAAAAATTCCTTTCTTTTCCAGCCATTGAAAGTTTTACTTCAACACTCCCTCAACTCCGATGTTTAATGTGAACTACTTCAAGTAGTTCAGCCAGTAGCGGCTTTACTTGTGATCCCAGAAATCCAGAGACTTGGCAGCTACACGGTTGAGTTTAGCAATGCAACGACGTGGTCTTTGCTCCGATTCTGTAATGACCTTGCTTGCAACTATTCTTGCCTATTCAGTAAAAAGGAAAGGAGCTGTGAATGTATTCATACACACTCCTGGACTTCAAAAAAATATGTTCATATTAAGTTTCATGAGAGGTTTTGGGATAGAGAACAACTCCTTCCATCCTCTTTCTCACTATTTTCCTGGTGTGAACTGGTCTGTATTTCCAATTTCTGCATATTCCGCTTAGCTGAGAATATGCAACAACGATTTAAAACAAATATCACTATTAGAATGTACCATGTTACACAGCATTTCCACAGACTGCATAGAATTTATCTTTACCATGTGAGTGAGATTTTAAATTGTTAAAAATCATAAGCCATTAACAAGCAAGAAAAAATAGTGTTGTTTGCACCCCTAATTTATATATGCCTGAATTGTCTTTCTGGTCTTCCCAGTTATGTCAAGCAATAAATTACTCCTTTTTTGCTTAAGCTAATTTGAACTGGTTTTCTATCAATTTTATCTGAAAGATTTCTGACTAATATAATTGTCTATAACCAATCACAGAACTAGAATCAGATCAAGATAAAGCCTCAAAATAAACCCCAAGCATAATAGGTAATAGCCTCCCATTATTATTATTATTATTATTATTATCATCATCTTTTGTCCTTTTGGGACGATGTCTCACTCTGCAGTTCAGGCTGGTCTTGAACTCGCTTTGTAGCCCAGGCTGGCCTCAAACTCGCAGCAATCCTCCTGCCTCAGCTTCCTGAGTGCTGGGGTTACAGGCATGTACCGCCATGCCCGGCTTTATGGCAACAGGTCCCTTAATATAATAATGTTTTACAAAATTTAAACATTCTCCATGTATTTTAATCATCCCTTGGATTCTTCACGTTATATCTCCAGTCTGTGTTTTCTGATGTTTTAGTAATATGAATGGAATAAGGAAAGCTAAGGTTTTAAAGCATTTGATAGTGTAAGAAAACAAAGCACAGCCAACACAACAAGTAGGAGGGGCTGGGTGCAGAGAGGATACAGCGACATCTTTTCAGGAAGCAGCAACAGCACAGAGACCTGGGGCTCGAGAGATGTCTCGTGTTGGGTAGCGGGAGGAATGAGAAACCACGAGCGGAGCTTTTCTAGTTATAGCTACATTAGGTCATCAGTGGTTTTTTATTTTTTATTTATTTACTTTATTTATTTATTTTTTTTGGAGACAGGATCTTGCTATGTAGTTGAAGCTGGCTTTGAAATCCACTATGTAGCCCAGGCTGGCCTTGAACACAAGCGATTCTCCTGCCTCAGCATCCTGAATGCTGGGATGACAGATGTGTGCCACCATGCTCGCCATCAGTGTTTTAAATAGCAGGATGAATTTTATTTTGAAATGAAATCTTAAATGAGATATCAGTAAGAAGACACTGTCTTGAGCTAAGAGAGTGAAATTACTGAAAAGGCAGATTCAAATACAGACACACATACACATCTGATTTTTTAAGTTCTATTTCAGTACCTATGTTGAACTGGAAACATTTTAGTGTGGGGGTTAGGATGTGTCCTGGAGGAGAAGATTTGAGACTTTCTCAAGTCCGCTGGAAAGCTTCATAACTGAGGAGGCTGCTACCACATTGATGCAGACTACTGCCTGTGTCACCTTGCTCTTGACTTTGTGAAAAATACAAAACACAGACAATTTGCGGCAAGTCATTTGGAATGAGAGTATGAAAAAGAGAAGCAACCATAAAAGGGGAGGAAGAATGGCCAAGGACTCATCAGGTATCCAGATATCAATTGCACGTCTCCAGGAACTTGAAAAATTAGTCGGGCTGCTGGAAAGGATGCATTTCTCTTTGAATATGACTGATGGAGGAGATCAAAAAGCAAGTGTTAGCACAGGTTTTTGAATCTAAATAAGCTGCTTAATGTTGCTGAGTAGAAAAAAATCTAGATAGATATTTTGAGCTTGCTTCTTTTTTTTTTTTTTTTTTTTTTTTTTTTTTTGTGGGTACCGGGGGGTCGACCTCAGGACCTCGTGCGCCAGCAGGCGCCCGTGCCGCTGAGCGATATCACCGGCCCCTTTTTTGTATGTGGGCTCCGGGAGTCGAACTCGGGCCCTCGCGCTTGCAAGGCAGGCGCTTAAACCGCTGAGCCATCTCACCGGCCCCTGAGCTTGCTTCTTAAGAAGGTTCAAATAGAGAGAAAAGATAAGCTAGCAGTGACAACTGCTTGTGGACCGAATCTGAATGAGGTAAGTGATGAGAAGAGCTGAAGTCTTAGCAAAAAAGTTCTTTGGGAATAGATTTTTTTTTTTTTAAAGAAAACTAAAACTTGAACCATTGGATACACCTTTAATCTAGTACATTTTGGAACTGGGTTATGTTAATTTATTCTAAAAATCAATGAGTTCTCAATCATTTGCAGTCTTGTAAAGGATTTATTACATTTTATTTATTACATTTCTAATTAGGAAGAAAAGGAGAGTGCTTATTTGTAGGGAAATTTTTAGATTCAAAAATTATAAGTGAAGAATTATGACATAGTAAAATATTGTAATATTCTTAGCAGTGCATAATATAATCAGGATGAAGGTTTGCGAGGTCAGTGATTGAACAAAGCTGGCATCTCCGTGGGGATCCCAGACCTCCCTGCCTCTGGCTGCTGGCCACCCCCTCATTCTCCATGACTCAGTCTTAAGTCTATACTTTGGCATTTGTGTCTTCTTTTAAGAAACAATGTGTGCTCCACTCATGCGCCCTCTTCTGACATTATTTTAGGGATTTTTTTTTAAGGCCCTAGGAGTAGGCTTCCTGTTTCTCCTTTCACTGGGGTAGATGAGGAGTTTCCTCTGCAGTCATTCAGGCCACCATGCTGAGTCCTCACTGGTTCACGAGGTAGCCCTTGTTCCTTTCTCTGCCCCCCCATCCATCATGTCTGGAAAGACAAAGTTCTGGGTCCTGATCCTCACCCTCATTCTCCCCACAGAGCACGATTCAGCCCTCCTATCTGGTGTTTTGCATCTGTAAGCCATGTAGTCAGTCGTGTCCTCAAGCAGAGAGGGCCGCTCAGGTGTTCTCTATAAGAACTGTCCCCTTTCTTGCCCTCCAGAACCTCCAATCTGGTAGTGATGTATGGACAACCCAGCCAGCAGCACTGCGTAACGCTACCCGGACAGAGTCTCTAATTCAGCAAGAGGTTTGTTATGAATTGACTGAATCTCCATTCTGTACTGTGAACAATTGTACCTCACTATGTATGGACATTTTCGTCTGTTCGAATTATTTTCTTTTGTTTTCCATGCTCTTGTTCCACTATTTATTGTCTTACGGACTTATGCCCTTGAAAATAGAGTCCTTGGGCACTGATTCTCTCAGTGCCTCTCTGAAAGAGTTTTGTTCTTTTCACTGTGCCTTGTAGAGACACGACTGTGACAGTGTGGAGTGGTGTGGTGTGGTGTGGTGTGGTGTGGTGTGGCCCAAGTTCAGCCACACATTCCCCTCTCATCGATTCCTGCATGTGCATGGGTGAACTTAAGTAAGCAAGGAGTAAACTTTTTCATTTTCTTCCCTAGAGGACGTTTCTGGATTAGAGGATGTAATCATGAGCAAAAGTAGGCACAATGGAAATCAAGTTTTTCTTTAAATATCTGCTAATGTGTTCAGCATCCTGATATATTATTCAAAATCTCCATCCCCAAAGATCTTGTGATCTGCCATTGTAGGCAATGCCAACCCTTTAAAAGACTAGGAAATTTTACAACAAAATTATAGGGTGTATATATTTGAGTTGTTGAAGAAAATAGAACAACCCATTAGCAACTCACATCAGGACACATCGTCTATCCAATATTTGCTTTGTTAAAAAAAATTTAAGGTAACTCCAAACATATGCATAATACCCTACATATGAAGAATTCAGGCAAATGTAACACTCTGTGTTAGAAAGTGACTATGGACTATGAAGGCTGAGAAAATGATAAAATGTGATTGTTGTTTAAAAGCTTGAAATTCATCAGTCCCTAGAGGACTGTCTATTGATTTTAGAGGAGCAAAATTGGAAGAGAAAGAAAAATTTCTTCTTACTACAAGCCTCCCTCTCAGGGGAGTTAGATGTGACATTTCGAGGTGAGACTGCTAGCGGTGTATGAGATTATTTCCAAAGGTGAATGCCATCCACATCACATCTAGTAAATGAGATCCGCTGAGCACTTTCTAAGCTTTCTGTGGTTGGCGACCTGCTTCCAGTTCCCCAGGCAGCCTGACACCATCCCAGGGAAAGGAAGGAGACTCAGTGCCAGCCTGGAAGACTGTGAGTAGCCTCTGTAGTGGGTCGGCCTCCTCACTGTGTGTAGCTCTGAGCTTTCCCCTTTGGGATTCAATTTCTTCATCTTTGAAATGAAGGAGTAGGGGAATGGGCTACCACTTTCCATCTTGTTCCAAATGTCCCTGACTCAAGAACAGAGTCTCTTAACTTTCTCATTTTCTTAAATGAATAAAGGCTCAGCACTTGTTTTAATAACAGGAAAAAGAAAAATAGAAATTGTGTTTGAATCAGTAATGGTATAACAAGAGGAACAGAACTGGGAGAAAATCTGTATTTGTTATTGTAGGGAATTGGCCTATACCATTGTGTGGAGACTGGTGAGCCAAGTCCAAAATGTATAAATTGGGCCATTAAGAAGGGCAGGCTAGAAATCTTGGGTGGAAGCTGATGCCATAGCCCACAGGTGAAATTTCTCCTTCTGGTAACCTCAGTTCTGCTGTTAAAAAGATGTGACTGAATTAGGCCCATCCAATTATCAAAGTCAAACTTCTTTGCCTAAAGTCGACTGATAATGTTAATCACACCCACAAACTACTTTCACACTAGCACTAGCACCAGCACCTACCACAGGATAGCAGCTCATGGAAGGCTGACCACAAAGTGACAGCTCTCTTTTGATAGTGAATTCTGGGGGCAGAATTTTCCTAGTGTGAGAAGAACTCCTTTCTGTCCTAATCTTTTTTTTTTTTTTTTTTTTTTTTTGTGGGTACCGGGGGTCGACCTCAGGACCTCACACGCCAGCAGGCACCCGTGCCGCTGAGCGATATCACCGGCCCCTTTTTCATATGTGGGATCCGGGAGTCGAACTCGGGCCCTTGCGCTTGCCAGGCAGGCGCTTATGCCGCTGAGCCATCTCATCGGCCCTTCTGTCCTAATCTTAATCCAGTTCTCAGAGGCATTCAAGAGAGTTGGTTCATCTCTCTTTCCCGGCCCATTTCGTCTTGGTCTCCTCAGCACTGCGTTCTCCTGGTTTTCCTCCTACCTCCTCAGCAGCTCGTTCTCAGCCTCCTCCTTTCGCACCTGACTTTTACCTTGTTCTCTGCACTTGCTTTGGACATACAGTAAATTCCTCTCTGCTTTTCTATTGAATAGCATTGTGCGACTTTTCCAGTTACGTCTCTATCTCAAGACTTCACTTTGAACTCCTAGGTCGTAACCAAGTGTTCGTGTTGCTTGTCACCACCCCCAAGAATCTCAAAGTTAACGTAACCCAGTGGGACTCCTTGCGTCGCGCCACTGCGTCTGCCTCTCCCTAGCCTTCCCATCACGGTGAAAGGCACCTGTAATAGTTAAATGTTGTGTCAACTTGCGTAAGAAACACCTAACTGACTGGCTTGGCATAGGTCTGGGTGTGACTGAATAGATTTACCCAAGAGGGGAGATCCACCCCGGGCGTGAGTGGCACCAAGCAATAGGCTTGCAGCCTGAATGGAATAAAAAGGAAAGAAGAAGGCAGATTCACTTCTGTTTCTTTGGGGGAGCTCCAGGCTTCACCTTCACCTTGGATGTCCATCTCCTGGCTTCCAGCACAGACCCTGCAGCTTCCTGATGCAGACTCTCACGGGACTCTGCAGTGAGCTCCACGCCTTCAGCCTTCGACTGGATCCTTCTTATCTCCAGTGAGCAGGCAGCCCTTTTACACTTTTCCATACCTGACTTTGCAGGCCGCCATTGTAAGCCAATTAGATGAAATCGGTTTCTCTAATGAGCACTGATACAGCACCACTACCCAGCATTTCTCATATCAGGAATTATTATCCTCGATTTGACTCTTCTCCTTCACTTATTACATACGCACTAACCCACCACTTTTTTCTGCCACTGAAGTACACTTCACATCCCTGTGCAGTCTCCACATGTAACAGAGAATGCCCCACCCACCCAGCCAGTACACTTCAGTTTCTTAGTTGCCCAGGTAATGGTTCCGGTTCCAGTTCCGGTTGCTTCTGTCTCTTAGAAAAGGCTGCTCACTGTGGTGCACACTGTATAAACCAACCCCCAACTGACGAGCCGATCTGCCTCTGTACTTCCTGCTTCTTATCCCATATAAGCCCTAGACCACCAGAGATCCGGGCTTGATATTCTGGGAATGACCCTGATCAGTGCCCATCGACGTAAATAAATCTGCCTCCAAATCCCGAGTGTTGTTTCAGTGTTTCTTTTGCCATAGCACTCTCAAAGACAACCTTTCCAATAAAACCTATCATGGTAACTTTCCTTTATAATTCTTGGTCTTAATACTGCTTTATTATTTTTTTTTAATCTCATAGCACTTATCATATTAACCCCTATATGTGAGTCTGTTAGTTTTACGTGTTTATCATTTGCATTGCTGGGCCCCTGGCCCATATTCAGTTATCTCATGGGAGAGGATTAGAAATTTGACTCCGAACACAGGAGACGAGCACAGATTCCTAGTTAAGAAATATGCATCAAATCGTATTAGCATGCATTCTCAGGATTAAAGTTTTGAGTCAATGCTAAGTTGATTTAATCCCTCCTGTAAGCAATGATTACACTCTGTGATCTCCTTATTAGTGCTTTTGCAGAAAAATAGAAAATTATTTTCATGCTTACCTTAGTTCTCAAAGTTAAGTTTGCCTGACTATGTCTTAGGTGCTTGCAAGTGGCGACGAGTCTGGTCGCCTACTTTGCTTCTCAACCACGAAAAAGAAGAATATGGAACAAGAGATCAGTTTTAGTCCCAGCCTTGCAGCCGCTTTCCTTTGGATCTGAGGCCTGTCTGTGCATTCTGTACGTGGTGTTATCGAGCACGCTGAACTCCTGGGTGTAATCATGTCATCAACTTCAGTTTCTCCTCAGTCCTTTTGTACTTGCTGCGTGGTTAATTCCCATGCTGCCTTTGGATGAAAATTTGACAAACTCCTGGGTTTTCATGCTTTGGTAATAACATTTTCTACAGTCCCTTTAGGCACAAAACACTGTTTCAGTTTAACGGGCAGGTGCCCTCCTCTCCCCAGCTGGGCCTGACGCACACAGGAACCCACAGCCAGGCAAGGGAGTGGAAGGAGGGGTCATCACTCAACTTCTCCCTACACCTTTCCTATTGGATCTTGCTAAGGTAGGTTTTCTCCCCCTTAGTGGTAAAGAACTAGGGAAGGAGGAGAGATAAGGTGTCTGAAAAGTCGTTTCATGAATGGATACTGTGTATCCATTAGCCTTGAGATATTTACACCTACTAGGTGTTTGACTCTCTTACGAGAGCTCTGCAGGGCTTTTCAGAGGCTCCATTAGGACTTCACCACTGGTGACTTCTTCCAGTTCATTGCCTTACCCTTGAGACTTCTTGGCAATTTACAGTCTTTCTGCTGGAACCCATCACTGCCCTCTCAGTTCTCTTGCATTGGATTCTCTCTCTCTCTTGTTTTTGTTTTTGTTTGTGAGACAGATTCTTGCTATGAAATCCAGGCTGTCTTTTACTCACCGTGTGGTCCAGTCCAGGCTGACCTTGAACTCAGTGTTCCTCTGCCCTCAGCTTCCCAAGCACTGGGATTACAGGTGTATGCTACCACGCCTAGCTTCTTGCATGAGATGTAACAGGGCTCTCGCTCTCTCTCCTATGATGACTGATTCATGAAAATCTCATGTGTTTTTTGCCACCAACAAAGCAGTGAACATCCTTTACTCTCCCTCCGCAGCCACAGACCAGCCTCCTCTCTTCCTCTTGGTTTGCCAGACTGGAGATGGACACCAGTCTATTGCACACTATCCCGTAGAACAAAAGGCCATGGAGATTTTACTTGTGGCCTCTTCTCTTTCACACTTATTCACAGGGTTGGACTACAGGAGACGCTGAACCACAGGAGAAGGTGGGCCGTACATAGGAGAAGCGGGACCTCAGGGGAAGTTGAGTGAGAAATATGAGCTGGGCTCAGAATCTCTGCTTCTACTCAATCCTGAATAAATATCCATGAACTAAGCACTTTTTCTCTCCCTTTTCTTAAGCTATAGTTTCTTTAACTGACCACTCCAGGAACCATCTATACATGTAAAATGAAGACAACAAATTCTCCCTCAAATGGTTGTGTGTAGATTAAATGACTTGATGCGTGGAGAGCGCTTGGCACACAGTAATTGGCACATAAGTATCAGCTGTTATCAAAATTAGAGTGCCAGGACTGGTGAGATGGCTCAGAAGCATAAGTGCCTGCCTGGCAAGTGCGAGGTCCTGAGTTCGACTCTCGGTACCCACATAAAGGGAAAAACGGGCCAGTGATATCGCTCAGCGTCACAACCGCTTGCTGGCAAGTGCGAGGCCCTGCGGTTGACTCCCGGTACCCACCAAAAAAAAAAAAAAAAAAAATTACAGTGCCATGCTGATGAGCCCTTAGCTCAGCCTTCTAGTTCCATGGCCCATAGACAGAAAAATGGTGATAAAGAAGCAAAAAGATTAGCTTTGAACAGGAGGCTTGGGACTAGGGGTGGGAGACATAAGTATTTTAGGTTTATTAACTTGATGGAAAGATGAAAATTTAAAACAGTTGTATTGAAAATTTCCTAAAGCTAGGCTTCATGAAGAGGACAGGTTAAGTAGTTGGACAGTAAACTATGAAAACTACGTATTTGGACAGAATGAAATGAACAGTCGAAGGGACATACGGCCTTGATAAATTTAGACAGTAATGATTCCTTTACTCTATGAATAGTAAATTCCTAAAATCCTAGTTTATGCTTCAAACATTGTCTAAATGATTTTGGCTGAGATTTCAAGAGGACCCTGAAGCCCAATAGGAATTAAGAGGCCAAATCGCTGCCTCCTAAGCCATCTATGTCTACCTGTCAACAGTCAGGTTGTTGTCTATTTTGAGCATTGCGTTGCTACTGAGTTCTGTTTTCTTAGGCCCCTGAAAGGCACCACACACATGTGCCCTGCACAGGTGACTCCTGGCAGTGAGTGAGCAAAGCACGAAGATCGACAGTCGTGGGCCTACGATGCCACCTGTGTAGTCTACTTGCCCATTCCATAAAAGTCCTGCCAGGTTTTAAGGGTCCTGTGTTTTCCAGGTTGTATAAAATTGGCTCATTCTCTACACTCAGGAAGAAGTCCCCACCAACCAGAACCAATGCACGCTGCATTCGATCTTCACCTGCTTTGATTGTTTCTTCCACTTGTAGGCCTGTGCACTCATCAGCTCTCTTGGCCTCTGTGTTGCCAGTTCCAGGAGATTTCTGACCAGCTCAGCTTTACATGCTTTTTCAGATCCCTCTGGCTGTGCTTCTGTGTAAAACACAGGATGTGGTTCACATTTTAATTTAGCCACATCGATTCCATTGATGTCTTGTCACGTCAGCCACACAGGACAGATCAGAGATGGGCCCTCTGGTCTTTCGACCCTGATTATTCTTTCTTTTTATTCTAATTTACTTATGGCACTGGGAAATGTTATGAAGAAGAAGAGCCTGGGGAGAAGGAAAGAAAGAAAGGAGGGAGAGGGAGGAGGAGGTCAGTGCACGTGGACACACAAGAACAAAGGATGCAAATCAGGAGCTCCCCTTCCCTTTGCAACTTCCCTGCTGAGCCATCTGTCACCTCCCAGTTCAGGGATCCAGCTCCGGGCTGGGTTGGACCAAGTGAGAACTGCCCAGCCAGTCACTTGTCAGCCTTCCAAGGGCTGGCCCTAGGCAACCACCCTGCTTTCTCCAGATAGGCCTGACCACTGCCTTCCGGGCCTGACACCCCAATTACTTATTAAGGTGACAAAAAGAATAGTTGATGAAGCCTGCGTTCAGAGAGCAGGAGGTAACCATGGTTCTTGCTGCAGGGAGGCCTTTTGCTCAATAAATGCTAGACCAGGTTTATTTGGATGGACTTTTAAAAATTATTTTTATGTAACATATCCTAGGATGATATGTGCTCTAATTGCTTTTCTGGAGCACTTTTTGACAATTCTGATAATCCACTGGTTTTTAAAATTCAAGTCTTGGAACTGGAGGTTCTACTCTATTCGAGTCTGGTTTGTACGGGAAGGTGGTTTGGGGTTGGGGAGTCTATGAATAATATATGCAATTTGTAACCATCTGTAGAGCTGAAAATAAAGTAGATTTTTTTGGTGTGTGGGTGTGCGTCTGTATGCGATGAGGAAAAGGGCAGTCTCTATATTTGCAGCCTTTATTTGGAATCTAGAATTTTAACTGAGAGCTGGTGCCTTTGTCTGACCTGTCAACATTATAGATGATACTGTATATTTATAAATATAGCTGCGTATCTTTTATCAGATGGATGCTCTTAGTTGATTTACTATTCCAGCTTCGATTTGGAATTCATATTTAAAACTAAGATGAAAAGCTTGGCAGATTTGACTCACTGCCAGTTCTAAGGTCTCCTAGCATTTAGGATCTGTGACCTTTCAAGGTCAATGCTGCGTGTAGTCAAATTAGAGATACAGGAGGCTTTCTATTTCTTTCTCTTTCGCGTCTGCCCACCTACAGGTGTATTCTGGGCTAGCTGTCCAATAATCGTTTAAGATGCCACCTCTCTTCTCTTGTTTTGTTTTGTTTTTGGTGTGGACCTGGGGATCAAACCCAGGACCTTCACGCTGAGGTACGTCCAAGCCCTTTTCTTTTATATTTTGAGACAGGGTCTCATTGTAACCTGAATTTTCCTGGTTCTTGGCTGCCTGAGATGATTTCACTTGGCCTGGCCAGCTTGAAACATGAGAGACTGCATGCAAGCAGAGTTAGTTTAGAGAAAATAGGGTTTCTTGTGCAATAGGGAAGATGGCCCAAATGACCAGGCTTCTTTATCTCCTTTCTCTTTATTTTCCCAGGCTTTCCAGCCTTAGGGTGTTCCCACCCTCTTTTTGCATATGAAAGAATGAAGAGGGGAAACTTCTTTGTTTGGGTCTCCTTAATTTTCCCACACTTCCTGCCTTTAGGGTACTCCACACCTTCCTCTTGCATATGTAAAGAGGAAAATTCTTTGTTTCTGGGGTGGAAAATTTCACTCTGCTAGGCCACTCAGGGCCGTCCCTCTCCCCCTCCACTGTTCCTATCTGTCTGGCCACATCACTAAATCTCTAAATTGATAAGGCTGGGCTGGAACTTGAGATCTTGTGTCAGCCTCCCAGAGTGCTGGAATTACAAGTGTGTACCACTGTGCCTGTCTTTTTTTAAAAATTTATTTTATTTAGAACACATTCTTGAAGACCTAAAGCATCTGAGATTAAAAAGGATACAGTTCTGTAAGAATCCCTAGAACAAAAGCAAACTTGATAAAGTGCTTTCACATATATTATCACCTTCTGATTTTTCTATTTTTTTCTTTTGTGACTTATTGGGGGCTTCACACATCATAAGCATTTGATCACTGAACTACACCCTGATTTTTCTTTCTAAATCACGAATGTATCAACTAATGGGAAGGACAAGTTTCATTACATATGTTTTACACACAATGAGCTGATATTCAGGGAAGTAAAGGATGTAAAGCTACTGTGAGATCCAGCTTCAAGATATGAGGGTTTGGGCCGGTGAGATGGCTCAGCGGCGTAAGCGCCTGCCTTGCAAGCGCAAGGGCCCGAGTTCGACTCCCGGATCCCACATACGAAAAAGGGGCCGGTGATATCGCTCAGTGGCACGGGTGCCTGTTGGCGCACGAGGTCCTGAGGTCGACCCCCCGGTACCCACAAAAAAAAAAAAAAAAAAAAAAAAAAAAAAAAAAAAAGATATGAGGGTTTATCTCATTAGAAATGCTTCTCCCCAGCCCATGATATTGATATCGCAGCCTCTCTCTTCGCTAGTCATGAGATTTTAGGCATTAGAAGAGGAAGAGAGTTTTTTTTGGCTTAAGAAGTTTACCCATTCTCTTGAGGAAGGCTTTCTGCTCCACCTCGTCTTTAACGGTGACGTGGTAAAATTGAACTGACTTGAAGTCAGATAGAATTCAGTTCGTCATCTAGCTCTTGTTCACTGCGTGATCTTTGCAAGATAGTTAACATGTCTGATCTTTAGTTTCACCTTTGTAAAATGGACAAGACTTGAAGAATCCTGGAAATTTAAGATGTGTACATAATGCCCCTAGCTTACAGGGAATGATCAAAATGTAGTATTTCTGATCATTAACACTTCATAACTTCATACTTACTTTCTTCATTTTGGGGACAAATAAAGCTCAAATAGGATAGTTCAAGACATACATACAAGTGTTTACACACTTGTTTGACCTGGAGTTAATAAAATAAAACTGATCTAATGCAAATAAGCAATGGATTTTTTATTACCAAGTAGCAAGTTGATTCAGTCGTTTGAATTTTCCAAATAAGTTTTTATATGAAAATAAAGCTCTGTTTCATTTAGTCCTCAGGTATAACCGCCTATTACGTCCATGTGGAGGTCTATCTGAGAAACTAGAAAACATGCTTAAAAGATAATACGAGAACAATTGTTACTGGGTTTTGGGGTGCTGGAGTCTCCTTCTAGAGGTGGTTTCTAGGTTCTTTCTTGTCCCCAGCAAAGAGCTGGTCAAGACAAGTGCAAGCAGTAGCAAAGTTTTATTAAAGGTAGGAAATGAAACAGGCACTGCAGAGCAAATTTGGGCCACGTAAAAGTAGGAAAAAGGGATGAAAAACAAAACAAAACAAAACAAAACAAAACCACTCTACTGCGTAGGGTACAGACACTGTAGTGAGCAATTAGTGGCCACAGCGTCCTTTCATATTTCCTGCGCTGGGCTCCGGTCTCGAGTTCTTGTGAGATGCCCACAAGCAGGGATTTGGGAATGGCTCTGTGCATGTGTCCTCATGCCCCCTTTCTCAGCAAGTTTTAGCCACACCCTATTGTCCCCCCTCAGTCAGATACGACATGGTGCCAGTGGGTGAGTTTTAATCTTTACAATGAGGTTATAATAAGTCCAAGGCCATCTGGATTGTCATCACGGTGACTGGACCAGATCAGCCAGTCTGGAACTTGCCTGTCAGATGGACGTGTTAAAGCCGAGAGCTGGGAGCATTGGTAACTGGTACCTGGTGGCTTTAATTCTACAAACAAGTAGCATCTGTAAGCAAAGAGAACAACAGGTGACAGTAATTTTCAGGCTTCGATTGGTGACAGAGACACTGCCTCTCTTTGTTCCATTTTACAGGTGAAAACTGCAGTCCAAATGTTGAGTCAGTTTAACCTTGGTTGCAGGGATGGTGAGTGTCCGGGAGTCGACTGGAAAGTCTTCAAGCTCTTTCTAATCCCAGATTTAAAAAAAAAAAAAAAAAGAGAGAGAGAGAAAAAGGAAAGTTCATCTTTGATGCAGGTTTCTCTTTTGAAGTGTGGTACTTGAGGAGGAGACAAGATACAGGTAGAGTGGGAAACTGAGAAGCAGAGACAGAAAAACTAGGGAAACAGCCTCTTCACATTTTATAGTTACCATTTAAGTTGCTATATATGCAAAGGGTGCTTGGGGAAAGCTACAAAATAATTCATAGTGCGTGGGAGGAACATTTATATTTCAATTGTCTACATTTAAGAAACACTTTGCATATCTGTTCAAGGCTTCCAATCATGCTCTTGAATATGAATGAGAGGAGGAAACAAAGGAGGCCCAGAGGCAATAGAAAAGCAATTAGAGGGCCTTGGACAGGGCACATCAATCCTTGTAGGGTCCCAGGCCTGACCTTGTTGCCAAGCCTGTACAAGCCCGAGTCTGGTTTTTTCTCTGAGAATGGGGTCTCTTTTGTGGCCTCCTCTGAGATTTACCCGTGACTGTATCAGAGCTGTACCCATAATTTTCCTTCATAATTGGCTTGTGTGGGCTGCATGCAGTAGAGGTTATTGGGCTCTAACCAGTCACTTCATAAACTTTCAGATCCACTAATTAGCTTTATATGTGCCACGATTCTAGAAGGAGAGAAAACCAATAGCTTTCAGCCAAATTTACATTCATTTACAGGGCCTTGAGAATTCTGCTTTTTCTTAGAGCAAAAATTAACTTGTATCTTTCAAGTACAGCTGTGAACAATAAAGACCCTCGGAGGCTTCGCGCTACTTCACATCTTTTAACCCCAGTAGCTAACAAGACAGGCCGAGCAGTCACTATTATCCGCAGTTTTATGCACGAGGCAGTAAATGGCTTTCCAGAAGCCATTTAGCTAATTATTGGTAGAAGAGAAACTACAAACAACGAATGTCCACTAGATGGCGCTGCCCACTAAGCTAGAGGAGAGAGTTAAGGCCGCACTTGCTGCTGTCCAGGGTGCTGGTTTCTCAGCGCTGAAGCCTGGAAGCGGCTTCCCCGTCTCAGGTCAGCTGCAGAAGAAAGCCCGGTTATGCGACCTAGAGTCTCCACGACTTCTCTCTGCTCAGCCGTCCTCACATGCGGGTGCAGCCAGGTGCAGATTTTCGGGTGCAGCGTGGTGCACCACGCCTTCCTGCATCAGCTGCTCTTTCTAGGAGGATTAGAGTGTTGCTGGCAGCGTTTATAAATCTCTGAAGATTGGATTTTAAAATAAAACTTTGATTTACAAGATTAAAATGGATATAAGTACCAAGGGAAAAAAAAAATTCCACATCCCAGACAAAATATGCACTGATGGAAAATGAGGATAAAGCCATTGTAATAACAATGTGAAAGAAATCATACCCTTTGGATAAGGTTTTGGTAATAAGAATAATAACTCCATAAATCACAAAAGCAATATTAGTTTGAAATTTCATTCTGTGTGTCTGATCTGCAGATACACGAAGAGCAATGTAATAGTTTTCTGGTTTCTCTGTGTTAATATGCTCTTTCTATCCCAAATGCTTTTTAAAAGTCTGTTACTGAATATAAACAAATACTGAGCCTGTAGTGGGCTGTCTTTGTTACTGTATGGCTTCTTTGTTGATGAAGTACGTAACAAATATATTTTTTTTTCAACTTACTGTTGAGACTTGCTTTTTCTCCTGTTTCTTGTGCTACTAATTTCTTATATTAGTGTGGTACATTTGTTAATATTGATGATATAATAGTGAGATGCATTATGTTTTCAGTTTTTATTTTTTATTAGTACCTGTTTGCATCACATGATTACATTCATTGAGAGAAGTTGGTTAGGTGTATATAACACATCTGAATTCTTTTTTTCATCTCTTCTCCCTTCCCACCTTTGGTTGACCCCCTTTCCACTTGAAAAATAAATTATTTCCCTACTTTGTATTACCTATCTTTTATTTTGTTTTTTACTTATACTTGCGCTTCTCATATAAGAGAAACCATGTGATTTCTTTCATTTAACGTTATGACTCTCACATGACTCAAATTTATCTTTCTTTATGGCACAGTAGTACTCCATTGTGTATAAATACCATATTTTCTTTATCCGTTCATCTGTTGATGGACATACAGGCTGCTTCCAAGATTTAGCTATTATGCATTGTGCTACTATAAACAGGGGTATGCATGTATTACTGTAATATGATGTTTTTAACACTTTTGGGAAGATACTTAGAAGGGGAATAGCTGGATCAGATGGAGTTTGTAGTTTTCATTTTTTGAAGACTCTCCATACTACCCTCAACATGTCGAATCTTATCTGATCATATTGATTTTCATAGTGGTTTCACCAGTTTACATTCCCACCACAATGTAGAAGGGTTCCCCCTCCCCTAGCCTTGCCAGCATTTGTTATTATTTGATTTCTCGATGATAGCCATTCATTCTGGAGATAGATGGAATCTCAGTGTTGTTTTAATTTGCATTTCTCTAATAGTCAGCAACACTGAACATTTTTTCATGTATTTATTAGCTATTTGTACTTCTCCCAAGAAATGTCTATTAATTTCAGTGGGCTATGTTTTATTTTGGGTTCTATTATTTTGTTCTTTTTATACTCTAGATATTAGTCCTCAATTTGAGGAAGAGCTGGCAAAATTTTTTCCCATTCTGTAGGTTTTCTTTTCATTCTGAGGGTTGTTTCCTTTGCTGTGCAAAAGCTTTTAAATTTGATGTGATCCTATTTGTCGATTATTGGTGTTATCTCTTAGACAGTTGGGGTTCTGTTCGGAAGAGTCCTTGCCTCTGCCTGTGTCTTCATTTTTTTTTTTTTGTGGGTACCGGGGGTCGAACTCAGGACCTCGTGCGCCAGCAGGCGCTTGTGCTGCCGGCTCTTTTTTCGTATGTGGGTACCGGGAGTGGAACTCAGGACTTTGCGCTTGCCAGGCAGGCACTTATGCTGCTGAGCTATCTCACTGGCCCTGCCTGTGTCTTCATGAGTTTTACCAATTTTATCTTCTGACAGATAAGTGTTACTGTTTTGATACTTAGGGCTTTGATCCATTTTGATTTTAGTTTAGTACATGGTGATAGATATGGGTCTGTATTCAATTGTGTGCATGTAGATAGCCAGTTTTCCCAGCACCATTTATGATACACATTATTATTAACTAAAGTTCATAGTTTAACAATGGTTCACTCTTTTCATTATACAGTTATGGATTTTAACCACCGTGTAGTGTCATGAATGCATCATTATTGTATCATACCGAATAGTTTTACTAACTTAAAAGCTCTTTGTGCTCCACATTCTCCCAGCCCTAAGCCCTGGGAACTGTCAAATTTTTTACTGTCTGTATTTGTAGTTTTTGCTTTTCTAGAATGGCACATAATTGTAATCAGAAAGTATTTCACATTTTTAGACTGATCTCTTTCACTGGAAAAATGCTTTTCAAAGTTTTTTTTTTAATGTTTTTTCATGGCAGATAACACTTTATCAGTTACTGAATAATGTTCTATTGCATGGATGTGCCACGGTTTGTTTAACCATTTACCTACTGAAGAACTACTTTATTGTTTCCAATTTTAGGGAACTATGAATAAAACCACATTTATGTGCAAGTTCTTAGGTGGATGTAAGTTTCTGATTCATGTTGCTAAGTAAATAGAAACATGACTGCCAGACTATATAGTAAAAGTATGTTTAGATTTATTAGGAACTGCCGAAGTGTCTTCCAAAGTGGCTCTAGTGGTTTGCATCCCAGAAATAGTGAATGAAATTCCTGCCGCTCCACATCCTCACCGGTATCTGGTGTCTTCAGTGTTGTGGATTTTGGTCATTCATTTAATCGTACAGTATAGAGGTAGCTCGTTGTTTTAACACATGATTTCATATATTTATTTGATATCTATATATATATCTATATATCTTCTTTGGTAAGGTGTCTGTGTAGATCTGTTGCTCATTTTATCTTGGTTGTTTGTTTTATTGAGATATAAGAGTTCTTTACATATTTTGCACTCTTTAACAGATATTTTGCAAATATTTTCTCCTAGTCTGTGGCTTCTCTTTTAACCCTCCTCAAAGGACTTGTTTTTTAAAGGCTTATTTTAAAACTAATGAGAAATGCTGATTATTTACCTGCTTTTTTGAGGCTTCTTCGTGTGTAAGAAGCATCTAGACTTCAAGTCAAAGCTCTGCTTCAAGGTAGGGAAGACTTTCTCTGCATCAATTTCTGTATATGTAAATGCAAAAGTTGAGTTAGACTATTTCTAAGGTTGCCCATTCCTTTAATGTTTATGATTCTATTTGATGACTGCAAATTCTGAGCAGGTAGAGTTTCTGGGACAGGCTTTCTCTATGTGGATGCTCTTCATGGGGACCTTTGTGATTTTCACATATATCGAAGTCAGAAATGGAGAGTTCATTCCTCCTTGGATTGGGTTCCGCTCAATCTTATCTTAAAATATTTATAATCCTGTAGAGATTAGAGGATTAATTTTGCCATGCTACACAGCAGAACTTACACAAAAAGTGACAAAATGAGTCAATGATGGTGGTAAAAGGAGAACAAAGGGCCACTAGAAACTCTGCAGCAGGGTCTGTTCGGAAGCAAGGATGGGTCATCCTTGAGGACAACATTTAACATTTTGGGGTTGAAGAGGTTTTCTTCTGCCCTTCACACGAGGGAATTTGGGGTTTCCAAACATAGACTTTATTGAATAAACAGAGGCTGCACTTAGAACCACAAAGAAAAGAGACCAAGTCTTGGGAGAAGATGAGCCACCAGTGTCCTCAGAGCATATTTTGACCTCAGTCAGCATTGAGAATCCTCTGGATTTGATTAACTTTTCTTTTGGAGCTCTTTTCCTAGTTTTCCCCTTTGCCTGGGAGGCATCTGTCCCTAACTCAGATGATGTTATAATTTTGGCTTCATTCATCGAATGAAATCTAAAGAATCTCATGAGGAAAAGGATAGTCTATCCATATTTTTACCTATCCTACTGTCTTCTTTCTTTCTTAACTTCAAGTCTCCTTTTGTTACTGGTTACTATCTGTTTAGAGCATTTCTTTTAATAACATTTTGTGGGTAGGTTTTTTTTTGTTCTGAGTTTAACTTTATTTCCCCCTTCATTACTGAGGGATTATTTTCACTAGATATGGAGTTCAGAATGTTCAGCTGACAGTCCTTCTCAGTCAACACTTGACAAACGTAATACTTTTATGTCACTTCTCTGCCTTTGTGGTTTCAGATCTGTTGTCATTCACAGTTTTTTTCCCGAGTAGCCAAGATTAACTCCTCTAAAGAATATGTTTTGGGCTGGGGATGTAGCTCAGTGGTACAGCGCTTGCCTAGGGATGTGCAAGGCCCTGGGTTTCATCCCCAGTACCATGGAAAACAATAACTTCTTTTGTTTTCAAAAGTTTAATTATGGTATGTTATGGTGTGAATTTCCTTAATGCTATTCTCTTAGGGGTTCATTCATCTTAAATTAGATTTATTCCTTCCACAAAATTTGAGTATGTTTCCGCCATTTCTTTGAAAGTTTTTCCAGCCCCACATATTTTCTTCTTCTGTAACTCAAATGATAAAAGCACTAGTTATTTTGTTATTATCCCACAGGCCCCTGAGGCTTTCTTCATATTTTTCTTTTCTCCGCCTCCTCCTCCTTCTTTTTCCCCTTCTCCTCCTCCTCCTTTTCCTTCTCCTTCTTCTCCTTCTTCTTTCTTTTTTTGTCTCTTTTCTCAGTTGTTCACACTGAGTAATTTCTATTGATGTATCTTTGAGCTCCCTGATTCTTTCCTCTCCAATTTACTTTTGAGCCTCTCCAGTGAGTTTTGAATTTTGGTTATTACAGTTTTTATTTTTATATATTCCCTCTGGTTCTTCTTTTAATTCTTCCATTTCTTTGGTAAGGTTTTCATTTGTTTTCAGAATGTTTATATTTGTTCATTGAAGAATTTTTATGATGGCTGTTTTAAAATCTTCATCAGATAATTCTAACATGTCAGCCACCTCAGTGTTGGAATCTATTGATTTTCTTTTCTTTTTTTTTTTTTTTTTTTTTTGTTGGTACCGGGGGTCGAACTCAGGACCTCGTGCGCCAGCAGGTGCCCGTGCCGCTGAGTGACATCACCAGCCCTATTTTTTTCGTATGTGGGATCTGGGAGTTGAACTCAGGACCTCGCACTTGCCAGGCAGGCACTTATGGTGCTGAGCCATCTCCCCGGCCCGATTTTCTTTTCTTATTCAATTTATGATGTCCTTGTTCTTGGTGTGAGTGAGTTTCAGTTGTATCCCGGTCTGTGTTGATATTATTAGGAGACACTGGACCTTATTTAATTATTTCTTTTTTTCAGAATGTCACCCTGTCTAGATATAGTACGTAGGTCTGGGTTGAGGAATGAATGCTTATTTTCCTGCCAGGCTGTGCTGACTCCGCTTTACTGAAAAGGAAATGCTTACTTACCTGCCCCACTGCAAATAACAGGTGAGAGTTAAGCATTTCATTGGGCCCTGCCATCAACTACCCAGAGAAAGTGAACTACCAACTGTACCAACTTCTTAGGACTGCATGTCAGTTTAGTTCCCTGCTGGAGGAAATGGAGTGACATCACTTTCTTTTCTGGATGAAGTCTGGGTGATGAATTATCTGATAGGCTCTACTGAAATCATGGTAGGAGGGAATGTGAATGATGCTTCCATTGGTGTTTGGTTGGGTGTGACAGGGTGAAGTATCAGTTTGATGGACTCTGAGATCTGCTGTGGGGGTTGGTAGAGCATACTTCTTGGTGTACCTGGATAGGTCATGGATGCATGGCCTTAGGGAATATGTCTGGTCCCTCACCCCTTCCTCTCTGTTTCCTGGCCACCATGAGCTAAGCATCTTTGCTGTGAAACACCTTTCCTTCATGATGCTCTGACCTTGGCGGAAGCTAACCATGGATGGAATCCCCAGAAACTATGAGCCAAATTAAATTTCTCCTTTAAATTGTAAGTGTTTATCATTGTGTCCCAGTGGTGGAAAAGTTGACTAATACAGAAAATTGGTACCAGGGGTGGGGTTGTCATTATGAACTACACTGAACATATGCTTTAGAAACCATTGCAATTGGTTTGCAGGAGTTTGGAAAGATTTGGGTGTGCAGGCTAGAGAAGTCCTAAAATTTTTTTATTAAGTTTATTGGTACAATTTAGATATACATATTGATCACATTCATCATAGAGAATTTGTACCTGTACATGATATATCTTGGTGCCTCTTCTTTTCCCACTCCCCTCCCCTCCCTTCAACCCCTTGTTCTCTACTTATTTACAAAGCTTTGTTTCCATTTTGTTTTTTTCCCCTCATTTTTTTATTTTCCCTTTCTTACTCCCCCCCCATAGTTCCCCTTTCCTCTGGAACAATTTCTTCCTATTTCACAATATCTATTATATATTTTGGTTCTTATTTACACTTTCAGTTTCTCACACCAGAGAGACAAGGTGATACTTACACATGTGTGTCTGATTTATTTCACTTAAGAGTATGGCCTCAAGGTCTATCCATTTGGCTATAAATGCCTCAAGTTTATCCTTCTTTATGGCCGAGTAGTACACCATGGTATAAAAAGCACATCTTTTTTTATCCATTCATTGGTTGATGTGCATTTGGGTTGTTTCCAAGATTTAGCTTTTACAAACTGTGCTGCTATAAACATGAGCATCTTCAAAATATTGTAAATAGAGTTTGATGTGTGCTTCTTCTCAGAACTCAAAAGACCAGAATGCCAATAGTATGGAGACAGGAAAGATCAAGTTCAGGAGGTTCCAGTTGGGCAAAATGATTCCACTGGAGGTTGGACTTGAGGCCATGTGTCTTACACTAAGGCAGAAAATTTGCCTATATTTCGTCCATGTCCTGAGATTTTGAGGAAGACTGGAATTAAGGGTGGTAGACTAAATAATTGGGGAGGAAATTTCAAAATAGCCCAACATTCAGGCATGAGTACTGCTGGCTGTTTTTGCCAGATTTGTAGTGAGAATTAGAACCAAAGGCAGAGCAGAAAAATTGGAAAAACTTAAATTTTGTCACAGAAGGAACCATATGTAAAGTTGGAACCAAAGAGATATGGCTGTTGAAGAGGTTAGTGCCATGATAAAGAAATATATACTATGCATATACAGGGACAAGATGAAAGATGCTTTGAGGGTATCTCAGAAATCACCAAGTCCCCGCCAATTGCAGGTTCAAGGGTGCAAAGTTGTGTAACCCTTTCATTTGGGAAAAGAGTTCTTGGGATTCCTGCTTGAGAGGGGCCTCCTAGGAAACTGGTTTCCTGAGGTTCATTTCATCATGCTCAGCCATCCAGGCACTCAGAGGATACTGTGACTATGGTCCAAGACGACCTAGGTACTGCTCAAGTTGGCAATCAGTCTTAACATTGGCCACGTGATACTGGTTTTTACTAGCACGCAGAATGTAAGAGCTGTGGGGTCAAAAAGACTTCTACCCAGGTTTTAAAGGAAGGACTTGGAGGCCAAACAAGGTGTCCCTAAGAAAAACAGCATCTTAAGCTATAAAAATGAAGCCAAATGTAGAGTGGCATCCAGGAAGTTGGAGTTTGGTTTGGATAGGTTTCCTGCCAAGGAATGCTGTTGACTGAGAGTGGAGGCCATATTTGCAACAACCAGTAAGGCCATAGAGGTGGGGGTGCCCAAGGCCTCTGGAACTCGCATTTTAACAACGTGTGCTGCAGATGCCAACCATGGAGCTACAGGACTTGATGTTTGGCCTGCTGGGTTTCAGTCTTGTTCTGGTCTTATTCATCCCTTTTAGATGGGAATGTTTGGCCTGAGCCATTATACTTTAGGATTATGTAAGTTGTTTTTCTATTTTTATTTTATTATTACTTTGTTGTTATTTTTTTATGCAAAGATTCATAGCTAAGAGTTTGCCTTGAGTCTGAGGATAGACTTTGACTTATAATTTTGAAAAATGCTGGGATTGTTAAGACTTTGGGGAAGACAGTGCTGCCTTTCTGGCTGTATGCAGAGGTGGTATTATGTTAGGTGGAATTATGAACTTGCTATTGTCTTTATTTGGAGATTAAGTATGGTTTATGGAGATGTATTTGGGCATAAATTTGACAAGGGGTAGAAGATGGTGGTTAGGGTGGAGTGTCAACTTGATTGTTTTTAGGATCAACCCTGACACTGGTGGAGTACACCTCTGAGTATACCTGGCTGGAGCATTGAGGCATGGCCTTGGGGTCTGTATCTGGTCTCTATTCCCTTCCTCTCTGGAGGTATTCCTTTGCTCTGCTTCCTGGCCACCATGGACTAAGCATCTTTGCTCCACTACATCCTTCTATGACTTTTCTGCTTGGGAGCTAGCTAACCATGGACTGAATCCTCCGCAAACATGAGCCAAATTAAATCTTACCTCCTTTAAATTTGGGAGTTGGGTATTGTGCCCCAGGGATGAGAAAACTAATACACTGATGTGAGTATTGCCCATCGTTTTTTGTACTCTGTTAAGCTGATATTTTCTATGCCCTTTGTCTAGGAGTAGCAAGCTTTTCTTGGAATTTATATTTTTTAATTTGTGTCTGATTTCAATTTTGGCGTTCAGGCTTCTGTAGCATTGTCTCTGAAATATACAAAAGATAAAAAGTAAACATAGGGAATTTACCACTATTCTCTTTCTTAAGCCCTCACATTTTTCCTTTTTCAGAATCTTCCTATGGTTGCTTTTTGTTTTATGGCAGGGATTTCTAGTTGTTATAACTATTTTAATGTGCTTGCTTGCTAATTAAAATATTTGTGTTAGTAATGGGTTCATTTTCAGTTGGTTTATTTTTGTCTTTATTAGGGGCTGTATTTTCTAAATTCTATATTGGATGCCAGACATTGTGAATTTCACTTTTTTAAGCACTGGATATTCTTGTATTATCATAAATAATTTTGAATTCTATTTTAGTAGGCAGTTAAATTATTTGGGAATAGTTTCATCATTTTAGTAATAGCTTTTAATGTTTGTTATATGAAAATGAATAACATTTTATCTAGGGCTAATTATTATATACCAATGGAGAAATAATCTTACGAGAATTCTACATGCTGCCTCATGAATTATGAATTTTCCAGTCTGGCTGATGGGAATAGGTACTATTTCCAGCCCCATGTAGCAGCTGAGCTCTGTTCTCTCTAAACTTATCCTATTGTTCTTACTCTACCCTCAGCTAGCTTTCTCACATGATATATAAGGAAAACCCTCTTGAGGTTTTACAAGTTTCTTTCTGTTTCTTTTTGTTACTGTGTCTTGAGTACTCCAGCTGCCTTGTATTTTCTCAAGCCCTCAGCTTCTCTCCTTAACTCAGGAAGTCCACCGAGTTCCACTAGAATCCACTCCCCCCCTCCCGTGCCGCCCCGTGGACACTGTTTTGCAAGAAGCTGAGGCAATAAATAGTACGTTGCTCTTGCATAGCACTCTCCTCCACTGCTTGATGACTAGTCTCTTTAAAGCTGTTATTTTATGTCCATTGCTCTTCCATCTTGGCCAAAGCAGAAATCCTTGGATATTCTTCAAAGAGAAAAACAAGCAAAAAATTAAGAAAATACAGGTTTGGGTAAAGATGTGAGAAAATGAGAAAAGCCATATGAGGGTGAAGTTAGAGGAGTTTATGATAATCTTTAAGAAGTACTTAGCATAAAACACCTAGAATATTTCTTCCAAACATGATTCCATCCCAGAATCATTACTTAATACCAACAATGAGAAGACTGTAAAGATACAGCTAGAACACCTGTCCAATGCATGCTGTTAGCTTTCTCCATGGGACAGTAGAAATAGACCAACTCTTCTCACTCATTTTTACTAAATCTCACCTTTCTTCTCCAAATATAAATTTAATTGCTCCTAGAACCTTTCTGAAACTAAACTTCCTCCTTTGTACAATAATTCCATGCAGTTAAAACTCAGAATGATTAATTTTACTTTTACAGACCTGAAAGTGCTATAGTTAAAAGGACAAAAAGATAAAAAATTTCTCATTCTATATACAGAGAAAGAAGACTGAAGTACATAGAGAATTGGCCAATCCAGGTCATAGTTTCGAATACAATACAGTGAAACTGGTGAAGAAGATATTTTTCATGTGTCATATATTGGAAAACTCAGGTGCATTGATATCAAATAATTTATTCAGTGTGATATGAAGTAACAGAGCTGGAGTCATTTGGTTATAAAGTGTGTGTAGGTGAGTTTTTGCATACTTCCAGTCTTTTTTGAAAATGGAACTTCTATTTTCTAGTACTGGTAGTCAGACTCCTTCTGCAGTAGCCCTGGAGTGACATAAACAATCCAAGAAGTATCTGAGAAATGTCGATATCATGGTATTATTATGCAGAAGCCAGAATATCACTATCATAATTCTAAAATAGAAATTATGAGTCATGTCTGCACAAGAAAAGAAAACCTTTTCTCCCATTGCAGCATTTCCCAGTTCCCTATCAGTTTTACCTTCTCAGTATGCTGCAACTACCTGTCTGAGGTGACCATAATCATGAGCTAATTGCACTGCAAGTTTCCTCATACATGTAAGGGGAGAATGGAGCTTTTGCAGGTTCTTTAGCACAATAAAATCCAAAGTCTATAGACTTGGAAAATATTGAAATGCATCAATGATTTATGATATATAAATTGTGTTGAAGGAGGGCAGAAATGAAAGCAAGAATTCCAACAGTAAAGAAGTACAAGTCATAGCTGGATGTATCTATTTAATCAATTAAACTTATATTGGGAGAACATGAGAAAAACTACTTAACTGGCTTAGAGTCCGGATCCCTAGTATGAATGGGGACTCTGGAACTTTCCTAATTTGTGCTATAGCCACATTTACTATTTTCCCTCTTCAGAGTGAATGTCATTAGCACAAATGATTTGCTAAAATAGAGGAAGTAAAGAAAAGCTTGAACAATGAATTGTATCTCTATGTATCAATCGATGGTTCCTAGGGTTAAAGGATTCGCAGCTTTAATGTTTGTTAGTATTCCAAAGAACAAAATTCTCAAAATAGCTTTTAGAGTTCTTGTAAATAGATTTTTATTGACCATGGAATTTAATCATTTAGACCCTAGATGGCTAATTCAGCATCATTGACATGCAAGAAGTTTGGGCCATGTTTGTGGTTGATGCAAAAGTCAGTGAATTAAAGATTCTTACTCTCGTATACGAAGACCATTCCAAACAATGATGTTGGCTTGTGACGTTCAGGCTGTGATGCTGTTCAGAGTGTACAGTGAGATGCAAGATCTAATGACTGCGATGTAAACCAGCAGTATGTCACTGGAATGTCTGCGGCTTCATATACCCATTTAAGGGAGGACTACGGGTTTCTTTCTTTGTTTAAACTCTTAACAAAAAACTTCACTAAAGTAGTGTATGCACCTATTTTAAGAAGTACAATAGTTCTAAAATCTGCCCCCAGTTTCCCTCACCAGAAGCAGTACTTAAGACCCTTAGATTTTTTTCTTCTGGCTTTAATATTTGCTTTCTAACTAATATGTGTGATAAATTCTATTTTTCAAGATATTACAGGAAGATCTCCATCTCATGTGCTGTATATACAGAATAACATTGATTCTCTTCTCATCGAGAGGAGGTGTCTGTTTCCTCTCTTGAATCAAGGTTGACTTATGACTATGATGGACTCTGTAACCAAGTCATAAGAAATGATTCGTCTTCCTGCAACAATTTCCTTTGGAATCTGGAGCTACTACGTTGATGTCTGATGCCTCCATGCTCTAAAGAAATCCACAGGGACTAGAGACCATGTTTTAGTGCTAACAGCTCCCACTGAGGTCCCAGCCAACTGGCTGAATCAACTCTGTACATGTGAGAGAGACTAATAAAATGATAGTTATTGTTTTAAACTGCTAGCGTTCGGGTAACTGAAACCATTCATGTATATTAGTATCTGTCAGCCCACTAATTTTAGACATTATCAAATGTGTATTTTTATGGTAAATTAACAATACAGGTATCTTACCATCGACTGCTTCATCTCTTCTTATCCTCCTGATATAATTTTACATTATATATAGTTGTTAATAATTGTGTTTACCTTCTTTTGTCTATAGTATATTTTTATTGTTACCATTCTTACTTCTTATATATCTTTTTTTTTCTTTTTTTTATTTTAAAGAGAAGAAAAAACAAAACAAATCAAAAGAAGAACAAATTTTCAAAACAACATAATAGGAGGGTAACAATGGTTAATACATTACGTATTACTATCTTTAAGTTAGTTATTCAGGACACCAGACATTAGCATTCAATTGTCCAAACATTATTGGCACAAACCTTACTCTTCAATGAACTAAGTAAAAATGGTAGTGTATCTATCTTAACCATCTTATATATATATATACAATTTTTTTTCCCTTTCCCTTCTTTCTTTTCCCTATTCCAGTCTCTCTTTCCTTTTGACCAGTTTCTTTTTGATTCACCATGTCTATTGTACATTTTGGATCTTATTTACTCTTTCAGTTTCTCATACTAGAGAGATAATACGATGCTTACACATGTGCTTCTGGTTTATTTCACTTATGAGTATTTTCTCGAGTTGCATCCATTTACCTATAAAAGTCTCCAGTTTATCCTTCTTTATGGCTGAATAGTACTCCATTGTATAAAAATACCACATCTTTCTTATCCATTCCTCAGTTGATGGGCATTTGGGTTGTTTCCAAGATCTGGCTATTACAAATTGTGCTGCTATAAACATGGGTGCACATATATCGCTGTGGTACGATGTTTTTAATTCTTCTGGGAAGATGCCCAGAAGGGGAATAGCTGGGTCAAATGGGACCTCCAACCCTAGTTTTCTGAGGAATCTCCACACTGACTTCCACAGTGGCTGTACCAGTCGACACTCCCACCAACAGTGAAGAAGGGTTCCTTTTTCCCCACAGCCCCTCCAGCATTTGTTATTAGTTGATTTCTTTATAGTAGCCATTCTTTCTGGGGTGAGATGGTATCTCAGTGTTGTTTTAATTTGCATCTCTCGAATGACTAGTGATGTTGCACATTTTTTTGTATATTTGTTTGCCATTAGTATTTCTTCATCTGAGAAATGTGTATTCATCTCAGATGCCCATTTTTGGAGTGGGTCTTTAAATTTGGGAGGTCTGATTTTTTTGAGTTCTTTATATGTTCTCGATAGTAATCCTTTGTCTGAGGAACAGCTGGCAAACATTTTTTCCCACATTGTGGGTTGTCTCTTCACTCTGTTGGTGGTTTCTCTTGCTGTGCAAAAGCTTTTTAATAAGATGAGATCCCAGTTATTGATTCTTTGGGATAGTTCCCGTGCGGTTGAGTTTTTATTCATAAAGTCTTTGCCTACACCAATGTCTCCAAGGGTTTTACCTAGCCTACCTTCCAGCAGATTTAATGTTTCTGTTTTAATATTTAGATCTCTGATCCATTTTGAATTTAGTTTAGTGCATGGTGAAAGATATGGATCTAGTTTTAATCTTCGGCATGTGTAGAGCCAGTTTTTCCAGCACCATTTATTAAAGAGGCTATCTTTCTTCCAGCGAATGTGTTTGGCACCTTTGTCAAAGATAAGGTGGCTTAGTATGTCTGGGGTTGTTTCACCATCTTCTAATCTGTTCCATTGATCTTCAGGTCTGTTTTTTTGCCAGTACCACACTGTTTTTATCACAGTAGCTTTATAGTATAATTTCAAGTCGGGGATTGTGATGCCCCCTGCCTTGCCTTTGTTGCCCAGAATTGCCTTTGCTATTCTAGGTCTCTTCTGATTCCAAATGAATTTTAGGATTGTTTTCTCTAATTCTGTGAGATATGCTGTTGGAATTTTGATTGGAATTGCATTAAATCTGTATAACAATTTTGGAAGTATGGCCATTTTCACTATATTGGTTCTTCCTATCCAGGAGCAAGGGATATCTTTCCATTTTCTGATATCCTCTTCAATCTCCTTTTTCAGAGTAATGTAGTTTTCAGTATAGAGGTCTTTTACATCCTTCGTGAGGTTGATTCCTAGGTATTTCATTTTTTTGGGATGTTATTGTGAAAGGTATTGTTTCCCTAATTTCTCTTTCAGTAAGTTTGTTATTTGTGTACAGGAAGGCTATTGACTTTTGAGTATTGACTTTGTATCCAGCTACACTACTGAATTTGCTTATTAAATCTAGCAGTTTTTTAGTGGAGTTTTTGGAGTCTTCTGTGTAGAGTATCATGTCATCTGCAAATAATGATAATTTAACTTCTTCCTTTCCAATCATTATTCCTTTTATTTCTTTCTCTTGTCTAATCGCTCTGGCTAAAGTTTCCAGAACTATGCTGAATAAGAGTGGGGACAGTGGACATCCTTGTCTTGTTCCTGATTTTAGAGGGAAGGCTTTCAGTTTTTGGCCATTTAGTATAATATTGGCTGTTGGTTTGTCATAGATAGCTTTTACCAGATTGAGATAAAGACCCTCTATTCCAATTTTCTGTAGGGTTTTTATCATGAAAAGGTGCTGGACTTTGTCAAAAGCTTTTTCTGCATCTATTGAGATGATCATGTGATTTTTGTCTTTGGTTCTGTTAATATGCTGTATTACATTTATTGATTTACGTATGTTGAACCATCCCTGCATCCCTGGGATGAATCCAACTTGGTCATGGTGTATAATCTTCTTGATGATTTGTTGGATTCTGTTTGCCAGTATCTTATTAAGGATTTTTGCATCTATGTTCATTAGGGAGATTGGCCTGTAGTTCTCTTTCTTAGTTGGGTCCTTCTCTGGTTTTGGTATCAGGGTAATGCTTGCTTCCAGGAATGAATTTGGGAGTATTGCTTCCCTTTCAATTTCATTGAAAAGTTTGAGAAGTAGGGGCGTTAGGTCTTCTCTAAATTTCTTGTAGAATTCGGCAGTGAATCCATCAGGGCCTGGACTTTTCTTTGTTGGGAGGTTTTTAATTACATCTTCAATTTCACTGGTTGATATTGGTTTATTTAGGATTTTTAAATCTTCTTGATTTAGCTTTGGTAATTCATACGAATCTAGGAATCTGTCCATTTCTTCTGCATTTTCCATCTTAGTAGAATATAAATTTTCAAAATAGGTATAGATGATCTTCTGGATTTCTGCAGGGTCCGTTGTGATATCACCCTTTTCATTTTCAATTGCATGGATTTGAGTCTTTTCTTTTCTTTTTTTAATAAGGTTGGATAAGGGTTTGTCAATCTTATTTATTCTTTCAAAGAACCAACTTTTTGCTTCATTGATTCTTTGTATTGTTTTTTTATTCTCCAATACGTTAATTTCTGCTCTGATCTTTATAATTTCCTCCCTTGTACGGGCTTTTGGCTTAACCTGCTCTTCTTTTTCTAGAAGCTCGAGGTTCACCCTTAAGTTGTTTATTTGCGCTTGCTCTATTTTCCTGATATAAGTATTTAATGCTATAAATTTCCCTCTTAGGACTGCTTTCATTGTATCCCATAAGTTCCGGTATGTTGTACTGTCATTATCATTCAGTTGTAGAAAGTGACTAATTTCTTCTTTAATTTCATCTGTGACCCATTGGTTGTTCAGGAGGATGCTGTTTAATTTCCATGTGTTTAGGGAGTATTTGTGGGATCTTTTGCCATTGATTTCCAATTTCATTGCACTATGGTCTGATAATATGCATGGGATAATTTCAATTCCTTTGCATTTACTTAAGCAGGTTTTATGAGCTAGTATGTGGTCTATTTTGGAGAACGTCCCATGTGCAGCTGAGAAAAATGTGTATTCTGATGTTGTGGGATGGAACACTCTGTAGACATCTACTAAGTCCATTTGTTCAAAAGTTTGGTTCAGTTCTACTATTTCATTATTGATTTTCTGTCCAGTTGATCTATCTTTTTGTGACAGTGGAGTATTGAGATCTCCCAATATAATTGTATTAGTGCTTATTTGATTTTTCATGTCCTTTAGTACTTGTTTTATATAGCTGGGTGCATTGGTATTTGACGCATATATATTTATGATCGTTATCTCTTCCTCTTGGATTGTTCCCTTTACAAGGATGTAATGACCGTCTTTATCTCTCTGAATCCTTCTTGGCTTGAAGTTCACTTTGTCTGCAAAAAGAATAGCTACCCCTGCTTTTTTCTGGGTTCCTGTGGCATGGAGTATTGTTTTCCATCCTTTGACTTTCAGTCTATGAATTTCTTTCTGAATTAAATGTGTTTCTTGTATACAGCATATTGTTGGATCTTGCTTCTTGATCCATTTCGCCAGTCTGTGCCTTTTGATTGGTGAATTGAGACCGTTAACATTGATGGTTAAAACTGGTATGTATTGACTTGTCATGATATTTTCCTGTTGTTGGTTCCCACTCTTTGTTTTTCTGCTTTCCGGCTATTTAATTATTTGCCCTGCCTGGTGGATTCCTTCTGTTGGGGTTCCTATCTCTTTCTAGAATGTCCTTCAGAACGTTTTGGAGTGCTGGTTTGGTGGTCATAAATTTTCTCAGATGTTCTTTGTCATGAAAGTATTTTATTTCTCCATCAATTTTGAAAGATAGTTTTGCAGGGTACATCAATCTGGGCTGAAAATTATTTTCCTTTAGAGCTTGCAATACATCATTCCAAGCTCTTCTTGAATTGAGGGTTTGTGCTGAAAAGTCAGCTGTGATTCTGATGGGTTTTCCTTCATAGGTGATTTGTCTCTTCTCCCTAACAGCTTTTAAGATTCTGCCCTTCTGTTGAATTTCTGGGATCTTGACTATAATATGTCTGGCTGAAGTTTTTTTTTGATCATGTCTAGTTGGTGTTCTAAAAGCTTCACTTATAGGGGTGTCAAATTCCTTTTCTCTTCCAGGAAAGTTCTCCCTGATTATGTCTTTGAACAAGGTTTTAATGTCGTTGATGCTATCTCCTGCTTTTTCATTTATTCCAATTATTCTTAAGTTGTTTATCTTTGAGTCATCTAGCAGCTGCTGAATTGATTTTTCATGGTCCCTTGCTATTTTTAAGAATTTTTCCATTTCATGATCACTAATTGCAAGCCTGTCTTCTATATCTGAGATCCTGTCCTCGCATTGGCTTATTCTGCTACAAATACTTTCAATGGAATTTTTTATCTCTTGGGTATCTGCTTGAATCTGCCTTATGGATTCCATTTCTTTTCTATGCTGAGCATTCATGGTTTCTATAGTTTTCTTAAGTTCATCTATTTTTTTGTCTGTATCAGCTATAGTGTCCTTAAGCATGGTCTTCATTGTAGACATTATCTCTGCAGTTATCTGTGAGATTATTTCTGTTTTAATTTTTTCCAGAACCTCATTCAGTTGCTTTGTTGTTACCACTTCAGATAGGCCAGGTGGGTGGCTTTCGGATTGTCCCACCTCGTTGCTCCCTAGGTTTGCCTTTGGTGAATTGGATGTGTGGGGTTGCATCTTGTTTAAGTGTCGTCTCATTTTTTCTTTCTTTAATTCCTGGGGTGATGTTTGCAAATTACCTATAGTAGGTTACTTTATTGCTAGTGTTTAAGATCTTTAGAAGATGACTACTTCTCTGCAGTATCTTCCAAGTGGAGCTTGCTTTTAGGTTTTGAGCTTTCTGCCAGATCCTACCTCTTCAATTCGTTGGGTATGCGAAGTTGCTACCTGTTTGGCCCAGTCCTTGATTCTTTGGTACTGTGCCACTGTATTTTCTGTGTCCCTTAGTCAATCTCAATCATGAAATATCAGGAAGGAAAGATGTTTAGAACGATTATTTCACATTTGGCTATAATGTTAACTAAAGCATCAAACACAGCCTAGAAAATGACAGACTGAGATAACCAGTTATTTACCACTTTTAGCTGTGTAGAGTTGCGGTTATATAACAAAATCTAAAACACACCAGAAAAGTTATATGCAGTATACAAGTCCTGTGTATGTCAATTTTTCCCCTGAGGAGTTTAAATTTAAAATGAGTTAAGGAGGAAATAGAGTATTGGGAGAAGAGGAAGGAATTAGATGTAAGGTTAGAGGACCAAGAGGGATCCCACTAAAATTGGGACACTAGTGCAGAGGACAGGTGGTAGAAAGAGAAGGAAGGGATAAAAGGAAGAACAGATCACAACCACAATCACAAAGAAGTTAGAGGCGCTGTTTGCACTCATATAAAAAACCAGAGAGAATAATGAAGGAAAGAGCAAATACACATACAGAAACAAAAACGAAGATAAAAACAATAAAACAGACAGATCAAAAATAAAACCCCACCAAAAAACAAAACAAAACAAAACAAAAACAAAAAAACCCTTCGCCAGAACAAAAAACAAATCAGTGAGAAAAAAAATAAATAAATAAAAATAAAAATAAAAATAAAAATAAAAAAAATAAAAAGAATCAGTTCCAGGTGTTGACTCTGCTGTAGGCAGTTACCCTGTGGTGACAGAGTCCTGTTCTGTGCAGGTCCGTCCCAGTAAGCCAGGAGCGCCCTCTGGCGGGCGGTGAGCAGATGCGCGTACTTTCAGGCAGAGACCAGTCTAGCTCGCCTCCGCTCTCAGCGCCCTTTCACGATCCCTGGGCCTGAGAGGCTCAGCGCGCTGTCTGGAGCGCGGGTTCCCTGCACTGGTTCCCCCCGCTCTGGTTTTTCGCCACGCCCCCCACAATGGTGCCGGGCCAGTCGCTCCCTGGCGCGGGACAGGTGTGGCTGAGAGTCCAGTCTTGTTCGCCTGCTGACCTCAGCACACTTTCGTGGGCCTGAGAGGCCCCGTGCTGCCCTGTCCGGAGCACAAGTTCCCAGAGCAGTTTCTGAGCCGCTCTGAGTTTCGCCACACCCCCCACAATGGCACCCGTCCGGTCGCTCTCTGGCGCGGGGCAGCTGTGGCTGAGAGACACTCACTGCCGTTCAGCGCCGTTCTCCGCCACTCCCCTGCCCCGCCGCTGTCTCAGGATCCTCCGTGGGGGCTCCCTGGGCACCAGCTGCCACCGTGTGTCGGTAGATTTGAGCCTCCGCGGCGCTGCAACTCCCAGGATAGTAGAAGGTGCACGCACGCGGTCTGCTCCTTCTTTCCTTCTTCTTTGTTGGAAGTCACCCGTCACTGGTGCCGGGGGTCCCAGATTGCGCTTCAGAACTTCTCTGGGTTTCGGGGAGGCATCCCCCCCCTCCTGCGCTTTCCGGGTCGCTATATTCCCGTGTTCCAATGGTAACTTTTAGAGAGAGTTTCGCTGCCTGCTTCTTACTCATCCGCCATCTTGAGGTCCCTCTCACTTCTTATATATCTTAAGTGAGTAGCCTAATAATTTCACCTTGATTTTTAATCTACTTAGTTTTTTTTTTTCCTACTGAACTGGTACTTTCACATTCTAATACCCTTCAAGGACAGTTTATCATAAGGTCAATTCAGGAAGTTATGTACTAATTCCATTTTTTTGTTGTTTTTTTTCTCAGAGTCATCTCACCTGGAAAGTATCATTTTTCTTCTATCTGGGCTTGTTGTTTTCTAGGTTTTTTGCCCAGGTTTCACCCTGGGGCTTCCTTTAGCCTTTAAGAAAGATTCTTTGATCTTAGTCCAGTGCTGATATCCTGTTTTCCAGATCTTATGTTTTGTTCTTATTTTGTCTGGTCCCTTTTTTTTTTTTCTTTTTTTTTTTTTTTGTTGGAACACAACATCAGGTTAAAAAGATGGTATCACAGCAGAGGACACAATATTAGCCCTGAGCTGACCTGTCTCTGAAGTCCAGCCTGGAACAGGAGCATGAAAGTTTTGGGAGCCTTCATATATCTGAGAAAAACCTTTTTAGAACTTAGTACTTAAATAATCAAAGTTCATTTTCCAGCAACTTTGTCTAAGGTTGAATGGAAATTTTCAGCTTCTGTGCAAACTGAACCACTATGGGAGACACACATGTTTCTGGGAAGAAGCTTAATTTAGACAAGGAAAGGACGAGTGACGGGGCCCTGAGGAGAAGCTTAAGAAAGATCACTACTTCCTAGACTGAGGGCAGGGAAAGCAGGTGAACAGGTTGGTGAGAACTGTGTGTGACATAGCACTGGGTCACCGGAACTGTTGGACTTCGCTGTTGGGAATTCAAAATGATTCAGCCATTGTGGAAGACAGCTTGGCAGTTATTCAAAAAGGCAAATGCAGAATTATCACATGACCCAGCAATGCCACTTCTAGCAATTCCCAAGAGGTTTGAAAAGAGTTGATTAAACAAATATTGTATTATACACAAATGTTTATAGCAGCGGTAGTCATAATAGTCGAAGGTTGAAAATAATCCCCATCCATCAATAGATGAATGGATAAACGAGATGTGGTATCTGTATACAATGGCAGATACAAAAGGTCACTTAGTGTATGGCTCCATTTCACAAAATATACAAAACAGATAAATCTATAGGGACAGAAAATAGATTGGTGGTTGCCAGATGTTAGAATGGGAGGAAAATGACAACTGCTTAATTGGTATGAGGTTTTACTTTGGAGTTATAAAAATGTTTTGAAACTAGAGAGAGGTAATGGTTGACCAATACTGTGTTATGAAAGTACTAAATATCACTGAATTGTGCACTTTAAAATGGCTTATTTTATGTGATGTGAATTTAGCAAGTTTAACTTGGACAAGAGAAGTAGAAAGAGGAGAACTGGCCCCTAATAGCCTGTAGGAAAGATTACTACTTTATAGGCTGGGAGCTTGACAAAAACATTTGTGAGGATTGTATGTAAGATAAACAAAAAGTGGGCACCATTATGGATAATTACGGCATCTATTTTTACTTTCTAGGACACTGCAGCCCTTAATGCTTCCTATAAAGCATAGTGCTTTGGATAGGAATAGATTCTAGAGAAATAAATTCTGGCTAGAAATTAGTATCTGAGCCACACAAACATATCCATTGTGATTGCAATTTAAAAAATTTGTGGTCAGAGAGAATATTTGAGAAAAATGATATTTAAGACTATTAAGTGCAAGGGGATGTTTAAGAATGTCTACATTGAAAGCAGTATTTGCCAAAAGATTAAAGAAAAACCTAACAATTAAAAGTAAAGCAAAAAGAGAGGGGAGCCCTTGGCCAGGTGAGAGTCTCGTCTCGGGGGGGCCTCCCTCGGCCACACAGGCTGCTCTGCGCCCCGCCGCCCTGCCAGCAGCAGGGCCGTTGTTAAGCAGCAGCCTGAGAGCCTCCCCGCTTTATTTTATTGTTTCTGAGATGCGGTTCTTAGGCAACCATCTTTCCAAGCAATTAAGTCTCCCAAAGCCCCCATCTCAGAAATCTCGGATAGGAAGGAAATAAGAAGGGGGAGGCAGCGGTTTGGTGGGGGCTTCTAGGTTATTTATTACTTTAATAAATTTGAGCTTCTCCCAGTCCTCCTCAGACTCCTGTTTCTGTCAGGCTCCTGAGGACAAACGATCGCTTAATTGTAGAGTTTGTGGGCCGAGGTGGGCGCCAAGCAGTTTATTGTGCAGGAAAGGCTGTTAAGTAAGACGCTGTGATAGCGCCCTGGCCAATAAGTCATTAAGCAGAAATTAAAAGCAGAAAATTTCCAAGTACCTTCTCTCTAACGTGCGTTAACCTCTCAAAGGCAGAGTGGGAAGCGTTTGAGGCCGAGAGGAGAGCACTGAGCGGTGGAGGATGCTTTTGTCAGAGGAAGGACTGGAGGAGGGGCTGGTTGAGGAGTCCCCATGTGTGTCCTGCGGCCCCGAGGGCCTGGCTGCAGCTGCGGAGGGGGCCGCAGACACCTGCGCGTGTCTTCACCTGTGCTCTCACCTGGGCGTGTCACACCTTTGCAGCACGTGGGGCGTGTTACTATCATCACCGCGTTGAGAGGGTGCCCGGGGCCCCCAGGACTTGCTTTGGCCCCAGCTGCCCCGGATCCCTGCTGCTAGCTGTCACTGGGACCAGCCTCAGACTGGAGCTTGGTTCCGTCGGGCAATGTGATGTTCTCTTAGGGACCCAGTGCAGTTTCTCCCTGCGGAGGGTAAGCGAGAGAGCGACCAAGGAACTCTGAATAATGGCCCTTAAGTAATCACTACTTGCAACAGTATGACCAAAAATAAATATGAGGCAAGTGCATAAAAAAAAGGAATGGAAATTTCAACTTGGCCTTACCCCTACTTCTAGTGACTGCTTTACCCCTCTGAGTGCGACTGTCCTCCCTGAGCTGTCCTTCTGCTCGTGAAGCTTCGGTTACCCAGCATCAGACATGGTCAGAAAATTCTTGCTGTGACTCTTTTGAGAAAGGGACAACATTCCAATAAGTTTATTGCAATGGATTGTTAATACTTCTTCTGTTTGATTATTACTGTTTTCACTTCTTACCATGCTTAATTTATCAATTAAATTTTATCATATTTCTGTATGTTTAGGAGAAAACAGTACATCTAGGGTTTGGTACTATCTGGGTTTCAGGCTTTGGAACATATTGCTGGTAGATAAGGGGGGCTACTCTTTTAACTTAGTTTTTCTTTTACTCTCTCCCTCTCTAACTGACTATTTTTGGTGCAGTTTTGGGTTCACAGCAAAATTAAGCAGAAGGCACAGAGATTTTCTGTGTACCCCATTTCCTCCCTTACAATTATCATTTCCCACCCCAGTGATTTTTTTTTTTTTTTTTTTTGTGGGTACTGGGGGTTGAACTCAGGACCTTGCACTTGCCAAGCGGGCGCCCATGCTGCTGAGCTATCTCACCAGCTCACTGGTTCATTTCTTCATGAACGGCCTACATTGACACAGTTATCACCCAAAGTCCACAGTTTGCACTCTTGGCGTAGTACATTCTATGGTTTTCGACTGGAGGAAGACAAAACTTTGCCTACCCTTTTAGAGTTTCCACTAGGGACTGGTAATTCGATTGACTTAAGACACATTAATAGGGGCCGGTGAGATGGCTCAGTGGCTTAAGCACCTGCCCGGCAAGCGCAAGGGCCTGAGTTCGACTCCCGGAACCCACATACGAAAAAAGGGCCGGTGATATCACTCAGAGGCACGGGCGCCTGCTGGCGCGCGAGGTCCTGAGGTCGACCCCCCAGTACCCACAAAAAAAAAAAAAAGACACATTAATAGAAAAAAGCATACAGACTTGTACACATACATCGGGGAGTGTGTAGTAAGATGACAACCTAAAGTTGCAAAACCTAGCACATTGGACGAAGAGTGGCAATTATGGAAAAGTAAAATGTATGGGGAAGCTAAAGGAACATAGAAGTTTTTTTTTTTCTGTTTTTAGTGCATATTAGTAATACAGAAAAATGAGATTTATTTTAGTATATTGGCATATGTAGTATATTGGTACAAAAATACATAACATATTTCGATTATTTTTCATCCCTATTACCCTACTTTTCTTTTCCTCTCCCTTCCTTCTGATCCCCTTCCCCATCTCTGCAAGTCTACCTTCTAGTTTCTAGTCATATCTCCTTGATTTTATTTATTATTTTGTTTTAAGCTGAAAGTTTTAATGAAGTCTATTTATGCAGATTTTCTTCAACCTTTGTATCTGTCTCTGGTAACTAGAATGCTTCTCCTTTTTACCAGCTCAGGGAGGGCACTGTTCGCATCGCAGTTTTCTCCCATCTTTAGTGATAAGAATGTTTCTCTTCTCCTGGTGCATGATAGGCAGAGTAACATTTTTGTAGCTGTTGGTTTTCAAGTGCCTTTAGCTCAAAATAATCCTTATGCCCAAGTGATATATTTTGAGGAGGTATATTTTGGCACCCTTCAAGATAAATATATAAGGCCATATGTTGACCATTATTGTATAACACTGGATAGTTTCACTATCCTTAAAATCTTCCCTGTTTTATTTTTCCCTTCCCTCAGCCACTGATAATCAGAGAGCTTGCCATTGCTACAGTTGGCCTTTTCAGAGCGTCGTATTGTTGGAGTCATACAGTATGTAGTCTCCTCAGCTTGGCTTCTTTCACTTAGTAATATGCATTTAAAGCTCATCTGTGTCTTTTCATGGCTTGATGGGTCATTTCTTTTTATTGCTGAATAACATTCCATTGTCTAAATGTACCACAAATTATCCATTCACCTGCTGAGGGGACATCTTTGTTATTCCAGGTTTTGACAACTATGAATAAAGCTGCTGTGCAGGTTTTTGTGTGGCATGCTTTTAACTCCTTTGGGTAAATACTATGGGGTGCAATTGCTGGATCATTTGATGTTATGAATTGAAAGTCTGTGTCCCCCTCAAACTCATACATTGGGGCCCTAATTCTTAGTGTAATAATATTTAGGGGTGAGGCCTTTTGGAAATAACTAGGTCATAAAGTGGTGTCATCATAAATGGGATTAGTGTCTTTATAAGAGATATTCTCTCTGTCTCTCATCTCTCTCCCATGTGAGACTTCAATAAGATGGTAACTATGCTGGCACTATGATCTTGGACTTTGAGTCTCTAAAACTTCAAAAAATAAATGTTTGTTGTTCAAGCTACCCGTCTTAGTCACTTTCCTGATTGCTGAAACACTTCCTGACACTCACAGCTTAAAAGAGGGGAGGTTTATTTTGGGTCATGATTCAGCCCATGTTCAGGTGGCTCCAAAAAAGAAACAGCATGGCAGAGGAGCATTTTGGAGGAAAAGCTGCTTTGTATCATGGTGAACTGGAAGCAGAAAAGAGAAGGGAGGAGGCAGGAAGGGAGATAAACCCTTCCAGGTCACGCCCCCAGTGACCCGCCTCTTCTGACCACACCCCACCTCCTAACAGCAAGTCAGCCCCCACAAATCCAGTCACCCTCCGAACATATGAGGCCTTCGGCCATTTTGGATCTAAACTATAGCACTACCCTGTATGGTACTCTGTTACAAAGCCCAAACTGACTAAGCCGAATGGTAAAAGGGAGTTCTGTAAGAAACTACCAAACAGTTCCAGAGTGACTACCGTTTTGTGTTCCTCACCAGCAAGGAATGAGAGTTTCTGCTGCTCCAAATTCTCAGCAGCATTTGGTGTCTGTTCTCTGGGTTTTGTCCACTCTAATAGCCGTGTGATGGAAATTCATGATCAGTTCACCTCCTTCAACATCTTTTCTTGCATGTGGTGCTCTTTCTTATTCCTCTTCCTTGATTGTCATAAACTGATTTCTGGTGCCTCCTTTCTCAGCTGCCCTTTCCTTGCCCTCCTACTCTTTAATTTCTTCTGATCAATTTCTGTCTGATATTTTACTTCTATTTTTCCATTCCTTTTTTCTTTCCTTTCTTTCTTTCATTTCTTTGCACTTTTCTACCTTCCCCTGCTTTCTTCTAACCATCTTACATAAATATGAAATTGAAGAGTAATATGTATTTTGAGTTTGTATCAGATATATTAGCTCTTAATTAGTTAGCTCTTAATTAAAATACCAAGTATTGACTATTGTATACTTCTCTCAGGGAAACTGCACCAAATAAGTCAAGTTCCTTTTTGTATATAGTTCATGATTTATTTATTTTTTCTGTGGAGTCAGTAAATCTCAAAAGCATTTTCCTTTTGATTTCATACTCCATTATGAGTCTGTTTGTAACCTACAAGGATTTTTAGTAAATAGAAAAAAATTGATTCTCAACGTACTTCTAATCCTGTAAAATATTGTGTGCTCGATGCTATACTGTTCAGTTTATTGTGTGCTCGATGCTATACTGTTCAGTTTGAAACTGAATCTTATTTTCTCTTATGCAACCCATAGCTAACAGTATTGTTTTTCTCCTCATAATGCACCCGAGTGGAGGGTTGAATAGTGACCTTGTCATCCCAATTCTTCCTTCAGTTTTTTTTTTTTTTTTTGTGGGTACCGGGGGGTCGACCTCAGGACCTCGCGCGCCAGCAGGCGCCCGTGCCGCTGAGCGATATCACCGGCCCCTTTTTCGTATGTGGGATCCGGGAGTTGAACTCAGGCCCTCGCGCTTGCAAGGCAGGCGCTTACACCACTGAGCCATCTCACCCGCCCTTCCTTCAGTTTTAATGATATTTGTTTCCACTACTTCTCTCTAGTTCCAGCCTGTTGTTGTTAAGGAAAATTATTAAGAACTTAGAAATAAAGCAGAATGATCCTGTGTATAAATTCATTTTCATACCAGAGTGTTTTATATCAAATCCACCCAAAGGCCATCTTCACACACATGCTGGAGGAGGTTAATTTTATTTAACGTTATTTATTAAACTAGGGTTCAGATTATGTAAAGCTGGATGCTAAATTTTGCACAGTTGATATGTTGCAGATAATTTTTATGGGGTAAAACAGACAGCTTTAAAGGGTGTGGTTTTATTATCCTATAAGACATTAATCAGTTGTCAGTATGTTTGCAGTTAATTCCTTTGATAGATGTTAATTTCTCAACTTCTTTTTCTAATCAGCTTTACTATCCTACTGGTTCTTTCTTGAAAGAGTTAAATGTATCTTTAACCCATATTTCTACTCATATGAGAATTAACTCTTTGCAGAATGTTCGGGTTCCTTCAAGTTTAACTCAAGTAACATACAGAGGCCTCTCCTTATTCTGCAATGTTCATCTTGGCTTTCAGAGTTTTTGTAATTGATTTAATTGAGATAATATTCCCCACTGTATTTACTAAAAGTGCGTTATTTTGGAGACAGAACCCATGGTATATACTTACTTTCTATGCAGTTTTCATCTGTCTATGAAAATAAATATAGCCTCCTTAAACATTTGTTGGATTGAATAGGATTGGTCTGAATCTGTCTCCACTGTTTTCAGCCTTAGGTTGCTAACCCTAGCTGCTTCGAAAGAAAGTGTTTGCTCTCACAGAATATTTGTTAATTGTAGATGTCTGTTATAGGCTGTTGGGGGTATCTGTGTTGGCTTGTGTGCCCACTGTAGCTGCCCCCAGCCCACTTTTGGAGCCTTCGCAGGAGTCTGTCAGTCAGATCAGAGCACGTTTGAAACATCTTCCTCCATGCCGCTGAACTGTCACCCGACGCCACCTTGGAGTATTGAGTTAAAACCGCATCATTCCTTCTTCATCTGTGAATTTTATGCACACTGGGCTGGGTTCTGCCTGGGAATTAGATATAATGTAACACTTATGCCCTTCTTTTTTAAATTTTCATATGTTGAAATTAATATGTCATTGTGAAGATTCTAAATAGATGGGGAAAGGTCAAGGTTTCTTTGTTGCTGAGTGTGTTTCCATGACAATGGCAATATGTGTGCATTATCAGAAAGCATCATTTGTTTAGCTGCTGGTGGGTCATTGGAGGAGGAAGAGCCCCTCCCGATGGTTCTGGGTGCTTTATTTCTGTTTTACTTCTCATCTTGCTATGAGAGTTGTAGTGTTAGTTTCAAACACAAATAAACCTGGTGGTTCTAGGTGAATAATGCCCACCACATGTCCATGTGCATATAAATAACTCAAAACAATTTCGTTAAGACAACTGAACCCAAGTCAAATGAAGCAGTGTACAACCAGTATGTATCTGGGTTATGCTTGTCTCCGAGGCTCACGACTTTGTATGTATCTGCCCTTCCTGTTCCCTTACTTCCTGGTGCTTGCTGCAGTATCTGGGGCAAAATGGGGTGCCCTATTTCACTTTGGGTGTTCTGGATGATACTGTCCTTCATACTTGTTTTTGTCATTTCTTGAGACAAAAAAATCTCCAAAACAATGTGGGATTGCAGCACAGAGCACCTGCCAGCCAGTACTAAGATGAGAACTGGGAGCTTCTGTTATCCCTGCCAGGAGCACGTCCCTCTATATGTTAGTCTTTTGAAGGACAATTGACACTTTCTAGGGTAGAATTTTGGTGTGACAAGAGGAGTAGTTGTGTCCCAAGAATGGTGCTGTTCTCCTTTATTTACCAATAGTATTGAAAACTTTAGGACAGTCTTCTCTCTCCTTTGGGTTTTGGTCTCCTTGGTCCAGTTCAGAGCTGGCCTTAATGGACAGCCTTCTAGTGCCAAATGGCACAAATCATGATCTCCTCAATGTACACTAAAGCATTAATGGAAGAAAATTGCTGCCTTATCCCATTCATGTGGCTATAACCAGAACATTGGAGACTGGATAATTTATAAGGCGTAGGAATTTATTTCTCCACTGTTCTGGAAGGTACTAAGTCCCAGATCAAGGTCCTTGAAGGTTCCATGTCTGTTAGGGGGCCCAGTCTTTCCTTCCAAGACTTTGTACTTTGTTTCTGCATCTTTTGAAGGGGACAATATTGTGTTCTTATATAGTAAAAGGGGCAGAAGAGCAGAAAAAGGCCTAAGTTCCCATCCCTCTTACAAGGTACTAACCCATTAATTGTCTTTCATATACCAATGGATATATATAAATGAATATCATATATATATATATATATATATATATATATATATATATTCCATTCAATAACTTAATCACTTCCCAGAATATCCCATCACATAATACCACCACAATGGGGACTAAGTTTCAACATGAACTTTGCAGGGGACACACATGCAAACCATAACAATTGCTTGATGTCAGAATATTAAAATGAAATGAATCTATCTTTAGTTAATACCTTCAATTAATACTACAAAGGAACTCTACCTCCATCTGATCAATGAGAAATGTATATCTGTGTCTTCCATTTCTCCTGACACTATTTTAGTGTGGGCCATCACCATTTCAGCCAGTCCTAATTTATTTCTGCAGCCAACTAGCCAGTCTTTTCTTCTTCTGTATATCAAGCTCATGACTGCCAAAATTAATCTTCTTAACACTATCATTTGTCTGCTTGCAAGACTTTATTCTATGCCCCACCACCCGCAGGATAAAGAATAAACTCATTAGCTCCCTGTTGAAAGCCATGCACAAGCCATGTCTAGTTTCCACCACCACTGACGTAAAACAGATTGGCTGGGTTCTTTGCCCTCCTTCAAACTAGCCATTTTTCCCTTCCTGCAAGTTTATGCTTTTATGTGCCTTTGTGTCCTCCTGTAACCTGGTGCTTTGGTCTTAGGTGTGATCTACATCTCCAGTGTCACCAAGTTAACATTTTGCTCACTGACTGATACATCACCAGCCCCTTGGCTTGCTTCTCTCAATATAACGTGGGCTGCACCACTTTATATTGACTTTACCTACCTAGAGGAGCAAAGCTATATCATATTTATTCTGGCTGTCAAGTGCTGAGAATGTATATCTGAATGAGGAGAACTGACTATAGATTTCTGCTCATATTATTTCTTCTTTTAAAATCTTTTATTCTATCTATCTCTATCTGTCATCTATCTATTTATCTATCTATCATCTATCATCTATTATCTGTCTGTCATCTCTCTCATGGTGTTGAGGATCGAAGCCGTGCTAGGCAAATACTTTATCACCAAGCTGTATCCCAGCCCTGGAATCTTTATTTTTTCCAGCTTTTATTTTTTATTAGCACACATTTGCATTGCATAATGATTGCATTTTTCATGGGGAATTTGGTACAAGTACATAACACATCTCGGTTCTTTTTTCATCCTTTTTCTCTCTTCTCCCTTTACTCTCCCTCCATCTCTTGCTTCACTCCAGCCTATTATCTCTCTTTTGTTTTGCTCTTATTATATTTTGAATTTCCTCATTTTAAGTCTGTCCCCTAAACAAACTACCTTTTGTGGCTGTTGAGCTACTTTCTATAATGCAAGAACATGCATGCATGTCACCTCTGTTGTGAAACTTTATGTAGCTTTCTTCTCCTAATAGCTTCACTGCAGTGTTGGAGGGAAAGCAGCAACGCAATTCACAATTATATCCCTAGATTTTAGCCTAGGCTTTTGATACGTACTTATAGGATGACTCTTACTCATTTGTATTTCTAAGGCACTCTAAATTTTGTAAAATTCTTTCACCCGAATTACACTTTTTGATCAAACAAGCATTTTATAAAAGTAGGGTAGGTAATATTAACCTTTTAAAACAAAAATATTTGATGGGATTGAGAGTCATATAAAATGGAACTTGGCCAAGGGCAGAAATTGAAAGCAGAGGATGTGGGATTCAAACCATTATTTTGAACTTACTCTGAATTGTTCTTTCACTGTTTACCTAGTGAGGTAACTTCCTGACTCCCCACCTCCTGGACTTCAGGATCCTACCCCACCTCCTATCGCCACAAGCTTCAGTAGGACACTTCTAACTCTCCCTGAGCTTCTGCTGAGCTGCTTCCCTATTACTGCGCACAGCCAGCTGCTTTTCCTGTGTGCAGAGGGTTGACGAAGTCATCATTCACTGAGTTCCCAGGGGCGAAGGTTTTCTTATTAGTTACACAAACTCTTTGTACTACTCCTTTATTATCTTTATAAATTCATGTTGCAAGCTTTGTAAATTCTTGGTGGAAAGTGCAGGTCTTCAGTTATCCTTTGCATCAACTTGTAAATAAGAGAAGATGGACTCAAATTCTTATTTTCTGGTTTTGATTCCACAGTATTTCCATCAACCACACTGTTTAACACAGGAAAGAAAAGAGGTACTGCCTCTTGGATGTGAGTTAGTACGTTCTTGTAACTGCATTTGAAAAATTCCTTTTTTTCTCCACCCTTTAGTAACTCCCCTCTTCTCTTAGGAAGCCTAACAAGCAACCAACCCAACATGAAAAATGAAGAAACATTTTTGGCCCAATTTTTTCTTCATAAAACTAGAAAAGCATGACTTGTCTATCAGAAAATGCAATTATTTTTCATTCCTGTGAACAGGTCTATTTCAAAGGTAACTTTATTTTGCAGAAGCATTGCTTTTGGTACAAACACCATGTTCTTAGATGAAACCAAACTCTACCAGGGGAGAAATGACAGGGAAGGAAAGGTGTTCTGTGGGAAATGCGTAGTCAGATGCTGGTTTTGAGAGCTCCTTCTAAAGTGAGTAGTGATTTGTTTTATGAAATTGAAGCCTTGAGGTAAAGATGATTTTCCCTAACAATAAAAAAGAGAGTATAACATTTGAAATAAGAAAGCAAGGGTATTTCAAAGCTATTCAACATCAGGGCAATAACGGAAGTTAGTAGACAGGACATGTTCGTAATGGGAGCTGTAGTTAAACTTGCTCTGTATGTGAATCTTCTTTGGATCTGAAAGGTCAGTTTTTCCACCTGATTACAAAGGGCCCAATTTTAAACAAAGATTAAGTAGATGTTCACTTGTTTCAGAAAGCTTGAGAAATGAAAGAAATCATAGAGGAATGGAATCATTGATTTAAAAGTGTCCAAAAAACTTAGAACTATGCAAAGTAAGGCAACGCTGAGATTCCATCTCACTCCAGAAAAAATGACTATCACCAATACATCAAATAACAACAAATACTTGTGAGGCTACTGGGTAAAAGATATGCAGGGAGGGTGAGGGAGGGAGAGGTGGAGGAAGTAAAAAGAATGAAGTTGGGTTATGTATATGCACTGATTCCCTATGATGAATTATGTACTGTAAACTTGTATTAATAAAATAATAATTCTTGGTACAATTGTCATTGCACTGACAATTTAAACTATTTTCCTTTTATTTTACATGGCCTTACCCTTTACAGCATGAGTTTCTTTTCCAGCAATTTGATCCCTTCTTTGTTTCCCCAGCCCTTTCTGGAGAGTCCTCCACTATCCCTGTTCTTTGTCACCAAGGAGTAACTGGCTCTAGCCTTGGTATCAGTCTTCAAACCACTGATCATCATCTTGTCCCTTAGCATTCCCAGACTTCTGGCCATATTCCCCATTTGGCTGCTGTCATGTTGTCTCAGACTCTAATCTCTATAACTCCATAGTAGTCATCATTAACTTATATTTTTAGTTCATTATACTTAGTTGCGATCATACCATAAGGATAATTTTGCATTTGGCTTTTTTCTACTAATATTTTGAGTGATAATCAAATGGCTGTAGAAAGAAGAACCAGAAGTAGGGTGGTTTTTCAGAAGACTCAGACTCAATCTATGTGTAAATTGGATTAAAATATTGAGTTGTAAGTGTTGCTTTTTCCTAAGGGCAAAAGAGATATTTCATCGCATCACACTATATGAAGTATGATCAAAAATATAGTCAATGTTTAAATTTTTAAAAAAATTACTACAGTAAAAACATGTTGCCACGAATCCCCCTCAAGATACTATTCCTTGCTTTGCAAACACTTTTCTTGTCATTCTGGTCACTTTCTGAACCAGTACTGGAAGTTCTCCTTAGTGTCTTTATTTGTACTGTTGTGGGTGCCTTGGTGTCCTGAATCAATTCAAATGTTTATCTTTCATGATCATTTTGACTTTGGGGAAGAGCCGGAAGTCACACAGTGCCAGATCCAGTGAGCACGGTGAATGAGAATACACAGTATTGTTTTCACGAACCTGCTTTTCCATTGGATGGCACTTGGCAGCAGCATATGCCATATTTTTTATCACACCTCATAAAGACACGAAAGGGGGCTTTCAGAACTGTTTCAGAAAGTAGCAAGAATGATGGATAAGTGTGTTTGATGCAGGGGGAATATTTTGAGGGGGACTAAATTTGTTTTATTTAAACACAGACCTTAATTTTTGATCAGCCCTTGTAGATCTTACTGGCCGTTATGTGTCAGGGTAGCTTGCAGTGAATACCAATCTTCTTTCCTGATTAGTGTTGCTCAACAAATGGCATGCACCAGTCTGCAATTCCTTTCCATGCCCTCTCTCGTGTTAAGGAGAGGAACGCATTGTTATCAGATGGTAGAGTAATGATTTGCTCTGATTGACTAATGCGCTATTTTGTACTTTGGTCACATTTCAGGGAGAAGTAACTTTCTGTTTTGATGCTCACCTAAGTAAGAACAAAGAGAAACAGTAAGTCAGCCTGCTTACAGAACAAAAGGTTTTTATTCAAGAATGAAATCAATATTTGTTACTCAATTAAGAGGACATATAATTTTTCTGAAAAGGCATCTGATTAGGTAAAAATAGATGAGTTTAGCTTCTGGCTCTATTGTTAGGAAACTGCAGATTTGGGACCATCTTTTTCTTATATTTGAACTTTAGTTTCTACATCTGCTACATAAAGATTTGATAAAACCACTAGTTCTGACCCCTGGGTAAATATCAGAATTACCAAGAGAGTTTTAATAAACAAACCAATGTATGGGTTCTACACATAGAGGTCTGGATTTAACTGGAATTGAGTGAGGTTTAGAATTAGGTGTCAAAGCATAGTACCTCTGGTTATTATAATGTGTAGTCAGGGCTAGATGCCTGCAAGGAACTTTTAAGCTATGATATATTATGATAATTACAACAAACACATACTTAGGTATTAGGCAAAGCAGTATTTTAGTTGTGTCTGAAATACAGCTCAAACTAAAATAAAAGAAAAAAAGATCATAAATGACTCCTCACTTCATGTCTTTCTTTCTTGCCAATTTGAACTTTGCTTGCTTCTTTGGTTTGATATTATTTTCCGAGGTCATTTGGATTTCTGTGTGTGCTGAGGAAGGCTGGCAGCCCTGGACTCGCCTACTTCAGATTTTTCCAGTGGAAAAATAGCTGCTTCCTGTTAGTGTCTGGGTAGCGATTCTGGAGAGCTCCTCTGATTGGCCTTGCTTTACTCTTCTTGGTTAGTGTCCCACTGTATGGTGCTCATGGACAGGTCCCACTCAGATTGCTGTTTTAGAGGACTGCTGCAGAGCATAGCTGACTCACAGCCTCCACACGCCACACTCAGGGAGCCACTGTGTCATTTACCCCAGCCAGTACTTTTAGTCATAGACCAGCGCAGTGGCCATGCTCAAACATTGCCATTCTTGGAGATGAGGGATTCCTCATGATGAGGATAAAAGGAAACTTTATCAAGATGAAGAAGTGAGAAGTTTTAGTAGAGAGTAAGTGGAATTTTTCTACATCTACTTCAACTTTATCCTCACTAGCTCTGTGATCCCATTGATTTTCCTGTGGATAGCCCAGTTAGTGTTCATTCTTTCTTTTGGGAATGATATTTAAGAGCCTATTGTCCACGTGTCACCATTCCTGAGAGGAGTCACTCTTTAATCTGTTCTTCTTTTATAAACTCTTTGGTGTGAGTTACTCATCAGGTCAGACTCCCAGCTGGAAATTTGCAGAACAGGGAGAGAAAGGGGCAGCACTGTATCCATGAATTTTGGGACAAAGAAGAGAGAGGTATGAAGTGGTATACATGTGGGCTTTTCTGGAAAACCACCAGAGTCAGGGGTGTGAGCTGTGAGGGTTCCATTGGGCATCACTGGAGGGATGCCATGAATGGAAATAGGGATATTGAAAAAGAAATAAGAGAGGATGACAGCAGAGGTTTTTTGCCTTCTTATTCTGCAAGAGCCTAGCTTGGACTCTGCTTTGAAGGAAAATGTGCAAGAGGTAGATTGACATCCATAGAGAACAGGTTGTCACAACCTCCTTGGATCTCTCCAGGCAGAAGGAGGCTAACGTCCCCTGGTGAGTCCCACCCAACTCACCAGGCAGAGCATGACGATCTGAGGATCTGTGCCAACCCTCCTCCCTGGCCGAGCTGTGAGATCAACTGTTATTTTCTAAGCATTGAGCTGCTTCTGGATTTGCTTTTTTAGTTAGGGAAATGGATCCAAACCCTTTTCCCCTGGACTTGCTCAATTTCCCAAGACTGAAGGCAAGCCAGAGTTGGCTGTAATCTATCCTCTCAGTCATATATTTAACAACCATAATAACCATACAACACATTACAGGTTCACTTCTTTTTTCAAGGGGCTTTTACATATCCTACCTAATTTGATAAGAAACCGAGAACTACGTTGCATCGGGCAGGTATTACCACCTGTTCGACAGCTGTAAGGTCTGAGGTCTGGAGACATTGGCACGAAGCTGGTGTTAGAGCTAGGAGCTTTACTTCGCCTTCTTTATATGGGTTTCTCTTTTGGCCAGAACCATAACTAGATTAGTTGATGAAATAGTGGAGGATATTGAAGTAGAGTTGTTTGAGAGGATTCATGAGTCACCACTGTGTGCAATCCAGGCTGAGGAGGATACTGATGTTGACAAGGCCCAAATGCTTGTTTTTGTGTGCTAGATTCTTCAAGAGGATGTGTGTGAGGATATAGTATATGTCCCTTTTTTGGCCAACCAATACCCCAACTGTAGAACTATTCAAGTTTTTGAATGATTAAATATCTAGAAAACAGTCTGCCATCACCTTCAGATGGAACTAATTGCAGGAAAAGACGCTCGGGGCTCTTACTGATTCTGCATTATGGTGAGTTGTATAATTATTTCGTTGTATATTATAATAGAATAATATTATAAATAAAGCTCAAAATAGATGTAATCTGTTTGATTATCCTGAAATCATCTCCTCCCACTGGTCCATGGAAAAGTTGTCTTCTAAAAACTAGACTCTCCAAAAAGGCTGGAGACCACAGCTTTATGGGGTTCAGAATTTAGCCTGCTTATTGTTTGTCCATTTTTCATGTTTGATTTCATTACAGGGTGAATTCAGGCAATGGCTTACCTAGAAAGATTATTGAAGACAAACATAGATCATTGATGCAACATTGCTGAAACAACCTGGGGGCAGCCTGGGAAAAATCTCAGTGACCAAATTTCTAGTTTCTAAGCATTTGAACTTTGGAGTATGCAGGATAGACCAGAGAATATTCTAAATTGTTTTTTAGGGAGTTTGGATGTCTATATCAATTGTACTTGATCAAAATTTCTAAAAGCAAAGGTGCCAGATGGACCATCCCCCAGAAATTACCAGGTATGGACAAGGGTGAAGGACCATGGTTTTTTCTTTGTGTTCAGAGTGACTTAGTTAAAATTTTCAATGACTCGTAATTTTTATTTCTCCTTTTACACTATAATTTCTTGTTCATCGTAGTACACATATGGCACTGGAAGATTGCTTTAGAAATGGGGTGAGGGCCGGTGAGATGGCTCAGCGGCATAAGCGCCTGCCTGGCAAGCACGAGGGCCCAAGTTCAACTCCCAGAACCCACATATGAAAAATGGGCCGGTGATAATGCTCAGCGGCATGGGCGCCTGCTGGCATGCTAGGTCCTGAGGTCGACCCCTGGTGCCCACCAAAAAAAAAAAAAAAAAAAGAAATGGGGCGATTTTAGGGGCCCAAGGGAAGATTCCAAGTGATAAGATAATTTTGCTTAAGTCACAGATAAGTATAACTTATTGCAGTTCTTATGTGTAGAGAATATGTATATTGGTCAGTGCTTACAAGAGCTTGTAGAGCTAGGGCAAAGCTCCTCAAAAGACTGCACATGCTCCGAATCAGATTTAACGCAGGACACAGAAATTTACAATATTGGCCTACAATGGCCGCCCACAGAGTTAAACGGAGAAGAATGCAAAATAACTGTCTGGATGCTGGAGATCCAAAGGATCCAGCTGAAGGCCTGGAGTCCATGGCAATGTCCTGTTTGAGAAGGCATCAGGAGGCTGAAGGATCCGTGAGGAAAGACCATGGGGTTCCTGCCCGGAAGTGCAACAGTCGGCCCTAGAAGTAGCGTCTGCACTGGCAGGCTGAAAGGCGGGTGCTGGAAGCAAGAGTCTGCTAGGGAAGCCAGTAGATGACACCCAAGAGGAAGGCGAAGACTGCAGCTCCTCCAAAGAGAATAGTTACAGCTCCTCCAAGGAAAATCAGCCACAATCAAGCTCTTCCAAGAAAAATCAGCATGAAATCCTTCCCTCCAGTTCTCCTTTATACCATTCTGACAACGATCCTCCTTCAAATGGGTCTTCCGTGCCCAGAACCATACTGACTCAGTTTAGCTGGGCGCTCCCCACTTGAGTTGGCAATCAATTAACCACCACAATATGTTACAATATGCTTTCATATATATTAACTGTCTTAGCATTCTTTCTTTGTTAATTTATTCAGTATGTATTTCTTGAATTCCTGTTATGTTTGCCCTTGGCCCAGTAGGGAAGAATTTTATAGGTCAGGTGTGGGGTAATGATTAAGTAAGCAGGGGGAGCCAAAGCTTGACGTGTACATTTAGAGATGCCACGGTCTGAAGGTAGTTTGTCCACACCAAAACATGTTGAGGTACGATGCCCCAGTATAACACTATGGAGAGGATGGAGGCTTCGCAAGAGATGAAGGCCAAGGAGACTCAACTCTTACACAGGGGCGGATGCTGTTCTTGAGGAGCAGTTTAATATTCCGGGAGTGGGTTAGTTCTTATGGGGTTATGTTGTTCTACAAGAGTGATTCTGGATGCTGCCTGATTTCCAGCTTCCTCTCTTACCATACTCCTGCCCCCTGTGATGCCACCCGTGATGATGAGGTGCAGACGGGGGCCACTGCAAGATGACAGCACTATGCTGGACTATGTTTGGACTTTCCAGCCACCAGACTCAGGAGACAAATAAACCTCTTTTTCATACACATCACCCAGCATCAGATTTTGTTATAGGTACAAAAATGGGCTAAGTGATTTTTTTTTTTTTTTTTTTTTGTGAACTGGGGACGGAACCCAGGACCTTGTGAATAGCAGGCAAGCATTATTCCTCTGAGCTACACCTGCATCCCCGCAGTGACCTTTCTGTTACTTTGCATATGGGCCTCCTGACCTCAGCCACAGACTCTATTCCTTAAGAGCTGTGCTACATACTCCCATCATGGAACAGATAAAATAACAAAATACCCAGGCCTGGATTTGAATATTATAGAGTAAGAATGTACAGTAGAAAGCAGACAAAAGTACTGAAAGATTTACTTTACTTATGGAAATTAAGTGAAGTACATAAGCATACTTAAATTTTCCTGAGTAATTCTCATGAAATATATGAGAATGATGAAAATTTCACTTTTTAACCGTCACACTCATTCTGATTGTCTTGTATCCAGGCCACACTGGTTGATAACTATTTAAACGTCACCCTGGTTAGGACTCCACACTTGAGTCTACTTCATCTTTGAACTGAACTAGTTGCTTAGCATTAGGACAAGGGTTGACCAGAACTACTCCAGCTCCTCTTTGGCTCAGATACCAATTATTCCTTGATTGGCTACTTGATCTGAATGTCCCTTAGGCCCTAACCCCATCCATGCTAAGCCTTGGAGATGGGTTCAAGGAGTGGTATAGAGAAAGCTGTGCACGTACCTCATTTTCCTCATCTCTAAATAATGAAGTTATCTCACAGAGTCCTTCTGAGAATTAGTCAATATAAGTTCTAGAGAAGCACCTACACATGAGAGAAATAAAAAATGGTGTTACATGCTTTATACAGGGAGACGGAGAAGTTATTGCATGTAGCACCCTATGATACACATATACCTGTCTATAAGCCTCTTGAGTGGGAGTTGGGTGCTACTGATGGTGGGATTCTTGGCCTTCTGAACCATGTCTGACACATGGCATTTGAAGAAATGACACAGTTGTTAAGTGAGAAAGCAGGGAAGTGTATAGATTTTAATAAAAACATACAGAAAATATGTCCCATGGAAGTTCACAGAAATGAGGAAATTCAGTTATGCAAAGAGATGATATAGCAACTTCTGTGTGGTCTTAATTAAAAGGAGAAATTTCTGAAGCTATAACTAATAGCCATACAATGAATTATAAGATTATCATCAGTAGGAATAAGTTTTCTACCCTGAAGTACTCAAAAGAAGACTGAAAACTTACCCATCAGAAACCTTCTACACTATATGTAAAAAATATAGTAGTCTAGTTTTGGGTATAGTGCATGCACATTTTCAAAGTAATTTTTTATTCATCCTTTCATCTGATTCTATGATTATAATACAGTGAAAATTATAATACTAGGCATTCTATATATATCTATTCATTAATATATTAATATTTATAATTCACATGAGTTAATTTAATCTTCACAAAACTTTGTGAGGCTGGTCAGTACTATTGTCTCTATTAATCAGACAGTGAAACTAAGGAAGCAAGAAGTTAAATGAGGGCCGGTGAGATGGCTCAGCGGCTTAAGCGCCTGCCCAGCAAGCGCGAGGGCCCGAGTTCGACTCCCGGAACCCACATACGAAAAAGGGGCCGGTGATATCGCTCAGCGGCACGGGCGCCTGATGGCGCACGAGGTCCTGAGGTCGACCCCCCGGTACCCACAAAAAAAAAAAAAAAAAGAAGTTAAATGACTTCCCTGAACTTACATAGCTTGTAAATGGTAGAGCCAGGATTTGAACACATGCCATTAATGTCAGCATCTGTACTCTTAATCACTGCCCCGCGTAGTAGAGGCTCAAACTCTGATGCCTCCTGGGCCTGGCCTGAGACGTACCCGTGTGACAAGAACAGGTCAGAGGGTACTTGCCTACCCACGGGCAACAGACCATCGATTCCACACCATTGTTGCCAGGCTGGAATGCGTGTCAGACCTTCCAATTTGTTGCCAGATCTCCTGAATTTTGTATTGGATCATCCAATACATTAAGTGTGCAAATGAAGAAAATCTATACTTAACATACTTATATGTGCATGTATATGCAGACTTTTGTACACATACACACTACGAATGTGTGTACATGTATATTAGAACAATCCACATACCAAACACAGAGGCTAATTCTAGCTTGTGTGTTCTGCATCGTGGTCTCTTACTTTTCTGAAACCTAGGAATACTCCACCTTTTCTAGCACACCAAAAGAGGTTAATTGACAAGTTCAGGTGATAATGGTTGGTTGACTCTGAGCATAAGAAATGCCTGGTTTTATCTCACTGTCATGTCCATTCTGTACCATGTTTACACAAAGGTAGAGTGAAGACAGGAGCAGCTGAAGAGGGATTCACACTCCTTCACTGGAATATATCTCAATACCCGAGTGGCAGAGTAAAAAGGCAACAGACATTTTTGCTATTCTGTTATTGAGAGACAATGTCTAATTCTGCTCCCCTAGTGATTTTCTTGACCAATAGAATTTTGCAGAAATGATATTCTGGCATTTCTGAGGTTAGCATTAGAAGCCCTGTGACATCTGCCTGGGCTTTCTGGTATCCTCTCTCTTGGGACACTTCCTCTGGAACATGGCCACCTGCTGTGAGAAGCCCGAGCCACATGGAGAGACCAAGTGTCAGCTCTTCAGCCCACAGCCAGAGCTGGGCTCTCAGCCACCAGCTAGGATCAACTGCAAGCATTTGGCTCAAGCTTCAGAGAAATAGGAAAAGCCACCATATTAGATGTGAATCTTCCTGCATCAGCGGCCCTAGCCCTCTCAGTTAACCCTGTGAAGGCTCCATGGTTAACAGTTCAACTGTTGTCAATTCCTGTCCTACAAAAGTGAGAGTCACATAGCCATTTTAAAGCACTAAATTTGGGGGTATTTTGATACTCAATAATAGATGACAGCAAACCCTTTAAGCAGTTTACCTAGAAAAATTCTCCAATGCTGCCTCCTTTTCTCTGGCCCTTTTCCGTCTCAACTTCTCGTGTAAGAATTTCCCTTATTACTGGGACCTCACACAGGCCTGGGAATGCAGAGAAGTCATTTTTGTAAAAGATGACTTGGGAGTTTCCACTTTCATATTGAATGCATTTGTCATTTGGACACGGTTGACAGGTGGAAACCCTCAGAGAAGAAAGTGAGAGAGATATGAGTGCGTGTCCCCAGCCATAGGATTACTCGCTTGTGTCTGTGGGCCTTTGGCAGACAACTAAAGTTGGGAGGATGAAAGGGATCTTTGTAATGACCATGGGTGCTTTTAGGACTCCATCAGGATGCAGAGCATTGGTTAGAAGTGACGGCTGTGGAAAGAAAATACAGTATACCCCCATGAAGATGTCCCGGCCTCAGTCGTTGGTGTAATTTTCCTTAGAACCTAACTAATAATTGTTCAGGGAAACGCCACAAAAACCAAAAATATCCTCTACAATTGCTTTTTGGCAGGAGGTTTGCAAGCAGCCAATCTGAGAGCGTTATTCTGTCCTCCTTGCTGCTGATTGGCTGCTACTCTGTAACCTCTCTCTGGCAGATGCGCCAGCATTCCACATCATAACTTGTGACTGTACCACGTGTAGCTATCTCAAGTGTTCTCATTTTTGTTTTTCTTAAAGCCCTAAGATCTCTAAGATGCCACCAAAATGCTCTGCATCTTCTAAGGCTTTATTCATACAATATGTTATTAAATTAAATTACATAACTGTGGGAGACATAGCATATTTAGTGTTTAAACTAAAAAAAAGGCATTTTCCTGACCATATCTGAAATTCAGTTTTTCAGAATTCTCAGGCACTCTGGGAAAATCCCTGTGAATTTTGGGTCCACTGTAAAGCATAGTCCTGGGGTTGCTATGCTTGAGAACCCGGCACTGTGGCTTCTCCTGGCAGTGGTGTTTCTGTTTACCCAGGGGGCCCCTCATCATCATCTCATATCAGCAAGTGCAGGGGCTCAGGAGATAACATGAAAAAATAGGCTTTTTTTCCTCATAAAACTACAGACAAACTGAGATCCTTGTATGTGTATACTTAGACACACACATACCTACACATACATACAAAATAATTCATTACCTGGGTTATTTGTAGAGTGTAAACAGGAAATAACTTTATTTTTCTCTTACCATTTCCATCAGCCTACTTTTTTCTCATTTTGTTTCTGTTTCTTGCCCCTTGATGACATCTTAGGCAGATTCCATAGCTGTCCAATATTTTTAACCCTCTTGTGACAATATTCAAACCCTTCCCTGTATAAAAAGCCCATTTCTGTCTTGTTTAAAGCTTTGCGACATTTTCTGAATTACTCCTTACAACTACTGTTGCTGTTCCTGTATGTCCCTAAAGCCCAGTTCTGCCGAGATGGCACTTGGGCCTCTGTGTTTCACTTGGATGTCCTGTTGCATGAGCCCTGCGGCCCAGCAATAGTCCCACCAGAGAGCGGGCCTCCAGCCTCGCTTCTTGCAGCCATTTGCCGAATCTCTAAGGGATTCTCTTCCTGTCCCTCCCCCAGCCTTTTGTTTGAGAAGAGCCAAGCACTTCCTACTACTTCTCTGAGTCTCTTTTTACATTTCTGGAGTTCTTTCACACAGCCTGAATGACACAGTGATTTTCATGTCTCCTCAGAATGTGTGAGCACTTAATTGTCCTTGGTTTTAGCCCAGAATTTAGGATAAGAATGAAATGCAAACAATATGAATCATGTTATTTAAGTCTATAAATCCACTTGCCCCATTTCGGGGGCCGTACTCCTCTGTTTCCAAGGTGATAGCTTGCTGACAGGTAGATTAACCTCTGCTAAGCTGTTAGCTGCTAACAAAGGAGGCAACCCCCAGTAATGCCATGTATTTTATTTTATTTTATTTTAATTTATTTATTTATTTTTTGTGGGTACTGGGGGTCGACTTCAGGACCTCGCGCGCCAGCAGGCGCCAGTGCTGCTGAGCAATATCACCGGCCCTTTCTTCGTATGTGGGTTCCGGGAGTCGAACTCGGGCCCTCGCGCTTGCCAGGCAGGCGCTTATGCCACTGAGCCATCTCACCGGCCCCCTACCACGTATTTTAAACCAAGTAGTATTTAGGCTTCTTTTTGCAGTAAAAAGTATTTCAAACCCAACGTATTGACATAGATAATTGTTAACTGTAATATTAATTATAGAAGCATGGTATGTATGAGATACACTGCATTGCTTTACAGACTTTTATTCAGATTGAATAAGACTCTGAGCCTCCATTGTGCTGTCAGGCTGGCAGGAAATTAAATCTGAGTCTTATTAGAGTTTGTTGCTTCTCGGCTAACATCTCTGTTAAAAGTTGCACAAAGGGCTTGGGAGGGAGGTCTTAGACAATGGTGAAACAGGTAAGCCATTGACACCACAAATCACCAGTGGCCTTGTCCAAGTCTCCAGGCAAATTAAAGTTCACTCTGTGCTCCGCTAGACCATTTTGGGTTCCAGGAATTGGACCCTAGGATCCAATTTGCCAAGCTACATAAAGAGCCATCTATCCCATCTCCCCAGCCTTGTCCTGAAAGAGAGCAGAACGTGGATTTCAAACATTTGAGGGAGATATTTATCTCCTTCCAGACTGGGATAAATCTACCACCACTTTCTCTCCTTCCTCTCTCCCTTGCAAGGGCCTTTGCCTTCTTTCCTCTCCCTCTGCTGCATTCAGTGTGTCTCCTCAGTAAGTGAAGCGTTCCCAAAAAGTCCTTTGTGATATGCCCCACAAGTAGCTTCGGTTGTGGCCCTGGAGATGCTTTTGATGTGAGAAAGCAAAGTCACTGTCTAGTGAAACGGAAGCAGAGAGAGACGCAGCTCACAAAACACAACTAACATTGCAATTAATTCTCCCCTCCAACTTAGAGACTTATGAGAGGATATAACTGTTTGATGCTTCTAGTGCTTAACTCAATTTTAAGCACAACAGTTATAAAATACAAATACACAACCTAATAAAATTTATATTAGCGATATTACTCATGTGACAATGCTATTTGAAGGAAAAATCATTTTGCCTGAAATCGCTGTGATTCTTATTGCTATGTACAGCCCTTTAGAGGCTGATATGGGTAACTATAATAAGTTGTGTAATGATTACTTAGCCTGCCCACACTTTTTCTGTTTCACCTACTATGACCTCTTTTCATATAATCAGCTATGATGCTATTGGAGCTTCAAATTCTACCAAAGTCATTATTTGTATAATAAAGATATTATACTCCTTTTTCACTATTGTGGAACAATTGATGTAGTACTAATTAATTGGTATTTGTTCTGTCACCAACACAAACACAAGCTTAGAGAGATAAACTGTGGTCCAGGGTTTGGTTATTAGATGGGCATTAAGATAACTCCATACAAACTCATCATTTCAAATGCCATTGAAATCCAAAAAGAAAATTAAAAAAAAAAAATTCAGGCTAAGCGTGGTGGTACATAGCTATAATCCTGGCACTCTTGGAAGCTGAGGCAGAAGGATTGCACATTTGAGCCCAGCCTAGACAATTTAGCAACTTAGTGAGACCCTGTTTCAAAATAAAAAAAATAAAGAAGAGCTGGGAATGTAGCTCAGTACAAAAGCCCTGGGAACAATTCCCAGGACACCCTCCGATTTTTATTTTTTAATTTTTTTGATTGAATGATTAGGAGCTCAGGCACGTGTCTGTGGAACTCCAGAGCCCATGGAAGTCAGTTTGGAAACAGAGTCATGTGCCTATGAGCTCCGAAGTCAAACAGCTGAATTTAAACTCTACCTCAGTTTCCACATCGGAGGCATAGCGATGGTAATAGTGCCTTTTGTATTAGTTTCCTAATGCTTCCCTAACAAAGTACTGCAAACTTGGGTGACTTAGAACAAGAGAAATTCCTTATTTCACAGGGCTGGGGAGTATAAGTGCAATATCAAGCCATGCAGGGCCACTCCCTGCACAGGGTCTAGGAAAAGATCTCCACAGGCCTCTTTCCTAGCCTCGTGGCCTCAAGCATTCCCTGGCTTGTGGGGGCGTTGCTCCAATCCCATCTTCACAATGCAGGGTCTTCACACGGTCTTCTCTCTGTGTGTGTCTCTGTGTCCAAAGTTCCCTGTCTTTGTAAAAATGACAGACTGGACTAGATCCTACCCTAATGACTTCATTTTAACTTGATTGCACCTATAACTTAAAACTTCTATCTTTTGTCTACTAAGAACACTTCTGAGATACTGGGAATTAGGACTTCAAAATATCTTTGGGTAAGGAGGGGTCATTCAATTCGAGCCATAACAGCTTCCTTTGGTATTCCGAGCATTCAAGATGATGGATGTAAACTGTTAGGCTCATTTAACTGGGCAATAAGGAGGCGTCCATGTTTTCATGACAGGGTGGCTCATGCCCTCCCAGAGACACATTTCATGGTTGTAATTATATTCAGCATACCGGCTGTGGTTTGGGATTTCTGGCACTGCAACATGTCAGTGAGAGAAAGGCCCTTTGCTACAGATCAAATTGCACCAAAATGTTTATGAACGCTCAAGGCTAAGGCTGTCAGATTTCTTTATTTACTGTGTTAGTTTTCAGAAATCACTTTGCACCAGATTGTGTGCCTTTCGATCACATGCCTTGGTCTGTCTCCATCCTCCAACAGCTGATTCACAAAGAGTAGCCGCTCAGTCCTTCCAAGTTTAGGTTGTGAGTTTCTTTTGCTTGAAAGAAGCAGACTGATATATATATATATATATATATATATATATATATATATATATATAATTTTTTTTTCTTTGTCTTTACTTTTTTTGTTCAGTTGAATTTTGGGATTGAGCCTGATTCTCCCACAAATGGAGAAAATTAATGCCAAGCTGGAGGCAGTGATAATGAGGAACATCTCAAAAAAAAGGACTTTGTTGGCAAGGAAATGTGTGTGCTGTGTTGTCATGGACATGGCCAAATGTGTCCAAAGACTTTAAAAGATTCTGCATTGAAATACTGGGCTGTCATATTCCGTGCAGATTAGATTCCCAAGGAGACCTCTGAACAGTGCCCTTTGCTCCCAGGACATAAAAGTTTTCTTCGTGAAGTCTCAGGCAAGGAAAGAGGCCTGCTTGTCAGGCAAACTGCAAGGTTTTATGTGATGGTGGGAAAGTGGGGGGGGGGGACCAACTTTATAAAGTGCCCTATCAGGTAGGTACACATTTGACACGAGAGCGCTGAGTTATCAAGTTTTCTCCAAGGGCAATCATATATCTTGGGAATCCAGAGCCAAATTATACTTGACATTTCATTTAAAGCCTGAGACATCTTGATGTTAAACCAGAGCGTAAGAGTGGTAAAGCATGAGGCCATTCAATTTGACAGAGCGGATGTTTCTATTCCTACCTCACCTGCATGGGTAATAGGCAAGTTCTGATAGTTCTTCCTTATTTCACCCAGATGAAATCACTGAGTTAGCTCTCTGCTGAAATGACACTAGCTCAGAGTTATTTTTTCTCTTGCAATGCGGAGAGAGCACGTCTGGAGTTATTTGGAAGCAGTATCATTACTAGTATTTTTTATGTAGTGGTTAAGAAAGCTACATTTACATGGTTCACATTCCAGACTGAAGAGATAGAGGAAGATTTGGGGTCTGCTTCAATGGGAGATACACGAGCACGGCACACATCAAATTACGTTCACATCGGATGTAAGAAGTGGGGCAGGGAGGCTGAGAAACTGCCTTTAACCCAAGCTGGTGGTGATTCTTGTATCCTTTTTTCTAATTGGTGACAACTTTATACTTGTCCATGTGGATTTGGGAAGGAGAGAAGGGAGGAGAAAATGGAACAAAAAGAAGGCTAGGTAGTCCAGCTGTTTCCTAGAGGGTGTGGAAATAAAATAATTTGCCATCTACATCATGGAGAAGAGTAAGAGGAGTGTGTTACACCCCAAAGGAGTTGTGAAGGGGAGGACTGTGTGCCCATCTTCTCCCGCCCAGTGTGTGTGTGGAGCCTGGCAGGAAGCATGAGATCGAGAGCCTCTGGGAGAGTACAGCAATGCGTGCCTGAGTGAATAATCAAATGAAAAGCGCTTCAGACTTGAGCTAAGGGAACATTTACAATGGACTGGGCTGCAGAGAACTCCAAATAAAGAAGAAAAATTTACAAGCTGTAAGTTTATATTTTATTTGAAAACTTCTACAAGTGCAGGCAATTTTTTTCTCAAAGGTGCCCCTGGCCAACACTGGCATCTCCGAGGATGGGACAGCACAATGACCCCTCTGTCATCTATCTAGCATTGCTTCTCCCTGCTCCAGAATGTCTGATTTGCTTCATTATCACCTTGTAAGAAAAATAAAAAAAGAAAACAAGAAGAAAAAATAACTGTGCTGCCACAGCAATATGTTACACCACCAGCAGAGGTGCATTGTGCAGTCCCAGAAACCGAAATCTTCACCTTGTCATCATCCAGGAGTCAGTTAGCACCTGGATACTGATCCACCTGTGTATCTAGAACTTACTACGTCAAAATGAAATCCTTCTTTACACACCACTTTGTAATCTACCTTTTTTCCAGTAATGATGTCCACCTTTTCACTTTCTTAAGTTTTAAACTCATAAAAATATTCTCCAAAATGATGTTCAAATGACTTTTTTTTTTTTTTGGTACCGGGAATCGAACTCAGGACCTTGCGCTTTCAAACGACTTTTATAGTGAGTTTCTCATTGTCAGTCAAGGGCACTGTGAGGCAGGCCGCTATGGGACCTAGCAGTGGTCTATGGCAGCTGTTTGTACCGTGCATAAGACCCAGTTGTCAGGGTTTCAACAATTTGATGAACTTGTTGATGTTACAAAGGCAGCTTGACATTGTCATGATGGAAAGATTTAAAACATAGAAATTAGAAAATACTACAAATCAAGGCCTCCCTATCATTCTGAACTTGTTATAAAACGTTCCCAGCATGCTTTTCACCCTAGTCTCTTTTATTCTACTGTAGTACCCCTCTTCACTTCATTTTCTGACAATGACTTATTAACTACAAGGAAGTTGTCCTATGGAATGTGTTATCTTTTGCATTTGTCTGGCATGTGTATCTTTAAGCCCACGTGCTTCTTTTATTTCACATATGTCCCCCTGGCCTGGAAATTATGATGAAAAGCTTGATGGAGTCCAGTTAAACATTTCTGGCTTGTTTTAGGTGATTTTTTTTTTTTTTTATGTGGGTACCGGGAGTCAAACTCAGGACCTCGCGCTTGCCAGGCAGGCGCTTATGCCGCTGAGCCATCTCACTGGCCCTAGGTGATTTTAGATAAAGAGTATTGTATTACACAAGAAGACATATAATATTTGTTTAACGCATCACTAGTGATACGGAGCACTACATTAAAGTAATAGTGATTCATTGCAGAACCATGCCTTTAACTTGGGACTAGCAAGTAATCTGTGTGGTTATTATTATGGACTATATAAGTATATTTTTTAAAAAATCATTTACCTACTATTTTTGACACCAGTTGTTAATCCTTGTCTGAAGCAGTTAATTTAATTACAGTTTCTAATATGTTTTAAAAATCCCACCACTTTTTTCATTTGAGACCTGATATTCCCATGTAAAAAAAGAAAATTGCCTTATCAAGTGAGGTATTTGGTTACCTGAAACCCAGTTTTTGCCAGAAAGGAAGGATAAAAGTTCAATTCTTTCATTTTATTTCCCAATTTTCAAAGAGAGGAGTTATTTAAATATCTACTGCAAATGGCAACAAGTAAGATATTTTATTTTTAAAATCTCATGATGGATTCCATTGATTTTACATTGAGTTCAATCTGTTTTATTCCACTAAACTCATCATTTATTTTCTCGCAGCTTTGTCCAGTGCTAAACCCTCCACATTGCCTCTTGGGTCCCTGAGTCTTTGCAGCTCCTTGCTTTCCGGCAGAAGTCTTAGTCTTAATTTGCTCCTTTTCTGCACCCAGACCTGAATCCGACTATTTCTCCAAGGACCCAGGGTTTCTTTTCATGGGTCATTGTAATAAGGCCACACATGCACACAAGAGATGTTCATTGCTTTAAGATTACATTGTTTCTAGGATCTTTCAGGGCCATTAAATATGTATTTAAGAATTCATGAAGTCATAGTCATAATTTAAAATACTAACATAATGTGTTAAATTACTTTAAAATTTTGTACCTATAGACCACTTTTTGTAGTGAAAATTTTGATTCTTAACATCATTAAAATGACTATTTTTAATATGCATTATTCAAAATAGATTTAAAATACTAATATAAATTTTGCAGCAAATAAAATAGTACTGAGGGCAATTCAATTTCTTGAGGTTTTTTTTTTTTTTTTTTTTTTGCCTTAGAATACCTCACATTACATATTCAAAATCAAAATCCTGGGTTTCAAAACCTTTGAATGAAATCCTTTCATTTAAAAATTCAATATAAAATTAGGTTCATTTTTTCCATTTATTTTCAACTTGAGCTTTATCTTCCTAATTTAGTATTCTTAAATTTTCTAATTTATTTACATTATTCAAAAAAGTACAAAAATATATTCCCATAAAAGTCTTGCTTTCATCATTTATCCCTCACCAATTTCGTGTAATCATTTAATAATTAGTCTTGTCTATCACTCTAATATTTCTTTTCCCCACATGACATATATATTTCTGTCTTACTTTTGTTATTCTATAATACTTACTGTGATCTTTCCACATCCACACACATATATTAACCTCATTACCTCTGCCAACCAGTCCATCTTGAGGTTATATAACAGCTACTTAACCTGTCCCCTACTGCTGGATTCTTCCCAGTGTTTCCTTTATACAAGGAGCAATCATGTATAAATTCCATTTCATACTTGTGCCGGTGTATGTGTTGGATTAGGTCCTAAAAGAGAAACTGCAGGGTGAAAGGGTGAATCCATTTGCCATCTTGTTAGGTACTGTCAAATTCTGTACTAATTAAAAAAAAAAAAAGTGGTACCATGCTGCTTCTTATCAGCAATGTAGAACCAAACACAACATCATCTATGTTCAACAGTTCAACTACAATTCATGTTGTGAAACTTTAGGTGAGAGATAGTATCTTTTATTTGCATTTCTTTTAGTAGATGTGTGATATGTAAAGACTTTTCCTATGTTTGAAGGAAACTTATGTTTTGTTGTTGTTGTTCCTTGCCTAGTCCTACTGAATTGTTAATTTTTTGCTTCTAGATTTCCAGGAACTCTGTGCAATTATCTTAGCACTTTGCCTACAATGTAATGCATTTTTTTTCCTACTTGTCGTATTTTTAACTTTGCCAATGATGCTTTTTACCATACAAAGTTTTCATTTTTATGTATTCATATTTGTTATTCTTTTCCCTTATGGTGTCTGGGTTTTGAGTGATAGAAATTCTTTCTCTGGTCTATGGTTTTCAAGGAATTTGGTATTGTTTCCTTTTTTTTTTTTTTTTACATAATTTACTTTCATTTGCATTTAGATATTTGATTTGTCTAGCTTGTTATCTTCCATCACGTTTTTAAAGTCCTTGACACTTGGCTCTCACCCCGCTGATGTCCCCTGTGACCTAAGTCATGCTTCATTCTCTCACATTCTAGCTTCTCTATGCCTCTGCTCTTGGTTCTTCTCCTCTCTCATGCTCTCTTTCTAGGTACCTTTCAAAATTCTACTTCAGTTTTAAGGCCCTGAGTGAATTCTGTCTTCGCTGATGATACCATTGAGCAGCACAGCCCATGTTTGCCTGTGCATCTTCTGAAGTTTCAGTAACATTCACTGCTGGCATTACTGGCTTGGTGGAACATTTACTACTTCGTATTTTTCAATTGGTGCCAATATGAGATACCTAACAAATTGTAAACCTCTTGAAATTAGGAATCATATTTTATTTTTCTAGTGCCCCTCTCTGCTCCCGAAAAACCACCTGCCTGTGTCTCATGGTGTAAGACCTCTGGCCATTTGTAGCATCTTTAGCGAATAAATGACTAGCATGGAGGCGGAGTGGAAAGAGCAGGCTGGATTATGTTTTCTCAGCATAAGCCAGACAGACAGTTGCCTTCTTTCTTATGGGGCCACAACTCTCTTCAACAACTCATTCCTCCTTACTTAGTGTGCCAAGGTGTGGGTCCATGCTGTGTGCAGGGCCTGCAAAGGAGGAGGCCAGTTTTATCTGGGCTAGCACCGAAGAAGTCTAATGACTGATGAAGGGCTGAGAGTTCATGTTGTGTTTCCTCTATGGAAGGAGACTTATGACTGATCTCACTGAAGCTATTACTTATGATCAAGTCTAAAATTTTGTGCTTAACTGGCAAAAATTGGCTGGTACATAGCAAAAAAATACAAAGGACATAGCCATGTTCATTTATAACCTTATTCATTTACTTATTCAATGCACAGTGGTACCTCAGTCTGTGATTCTGGAAAAGATGGCCACGTTCGTGTTCGTGAGGGAAAGATGGCCACAGTTGTGTTTGTCACCTGATGCAGAGTTTGCAAACAAAAACAAAATTTTGCCAAATGCTTCTGTTTGTGGACCAAGTTATTTGCAAACAAAAGTGTTTGGGAAAGAAGGTTCCATTGTGTATTTATTCATTACATTCTATATTTTTAAAGCAATTCTGCCTGATCCTGAATATGCAAAGTAAAATAAGAAGAAATCTTGTTTTCTAGGATCTTTCAGTATAGAGTCATTGTCTCCCAGCTATTTTAATCTCACACATACCCACATTAAAGCACTTTTCAGGATGCACAGTAATTATCTAGTTACTAGGGATAATATAACATTTTACTATTCTAATATTAATATTATAAAACTTACACAAAACAGAAAAGTAAACCTTACAAAGGGTTTATAAAAATAGAAATCAAAGTTCTAATATTGTCATCTCTTAGAATGGCTTTGTGAATGTTGTTGAATATAAGACAAATGTGATATGTGTTATTAAAACATGTTGCACAAGGCTGGGGTATAGCTCAGTGGTGGGAGCATGCTTAGCCTATGTAAATCCTTAGGTTCAATTTCCAGCACCAAAAAATAAAAAGAAATAAAAAAATGAAAAGAAAAGAGTATAAAAATCTGGTGCACATCCAAGTACCATTTAGGCCAATTAAATCTAGTCAAGAGTCGCCTCACTTTTTCCCATCCAAGAAACAACAGATGTTGCCTGTAATGTCCATATGGGGTCATCTAGTTTGATTAAATAAAAATCAAAAAAAAATTTTTTTTTCAAAATAAATTTAAGGGGACAAAAAAGTGTGCGCAGGTGTGGTTCTTTTTTTTGAGGGGTGTGTGAGTATATGCTATGTACACCACCTAGTTAATGCCGTTGAAATTGGTCTCCAGTTCATCCACCATAAGAAACTGGTGATGATCTAAGTGGTGGGATTGTGGAGTCGGTTTGTATTAGACTTTGTTTCCATCAGGGTGTTTCCTAGTGCCGCACTCTTTTCACTAAGAGTTAATGCAAATGGAACTTTTTTTCTATTATGAAGGCACAATCTCTGTTTAAACACTTACTCAAAATAAAACCTTTAACTACCGAACTTCTATTACATGATTTTGGTAAAAGATTTTCTGCTTTTCCGTGGTCTCTGAGGATCGCTCCCTCCAGCAGTGTGATGCTGTCATGTTTTGTAACCTGGGTGTTCTTGGTGAAGGAGATTCTCCATGCTTTGTGGTGTTGGAGGATTGAGGTGGTGTGAGCAACTCCATTTCACAGATTTCCTGCCTTTTTGAAGTCCTGGTTGAAAAGTGAGTCTCCTCATTGTGCAGAAACACAAGCACCGCGACAGTTCCTGCAGATACTATTAATTATCTCCACGGCAACAGCAGATTAAGACCCTGCTTTAATCACTCATGTCCAGTATTTTGTAAGTTACAATAAGATAATAATATTAGTGTTAAATATGAAAGATTTTTAAATGCAGATTTATCACCCAAGTTCAAAGGGAAATTTCATGAAAGTGTTTTCAAATATTCCATAGGAGACCTATTTTAGGAGATATGAAATAATGATTTCTTATTTCCAAAGGTATTTATAAACCGATTAGTGCCACTAAAATGCTTGGAAATCATTTAGAAATATTGTTTAAATATCTATCAATCTAGCTCTTAGCAATTTAGTTTGCAGTGTTAAATTACTTAACAAAACTCATCTTGTAGAATACTTAGAAGGAAACTTCAGCTGAAGGTGGAAATATTCATGTCACACATGTTACGATCCAAATTACTGAAGCCTTAATAAAATTTAAGCTTTGCTATAGTGTTAAGTTGCCAAAAAAGAAGAAGCCATGCCTGGTGGTGAGAGGCTTCTGGGGGCCAGAGAAGACCTCTACCTCTGTTGGAGGCCTTGGCAGGTGCTCTGTTCTCTCTTTATGGGCTACTTAGCTCTCTCTGTGTGATTCCCCATTTGCAATATTAACATAATAACATGCACATCCATATATTTATGGTGTGCCTCCTTTCCAAAGAGGGCGGACATTATGATTAAAACAAATATTTTTATTTCCCCAACCACATTATGAAGAAAGCAATTGCTTTCTTTATCTCTTGGGTGGAAAGGCTCAGTCGTCTCCAAGCCACCCCACTATGTTGGGAATAAAAGTGACTGAAATTATAGCATCATTTTAAAGCAAAGATCAAATAACATAACATTAATACAACTATTGGGATTAATAAAAATGAGTTTGGAAAGTTGAAGTTGTCTTAAGGAACATTCATTCCATATGGCATCAAACATCAAAAAATCGGTGCTTTCATTAAAATGATCTTAACTTGTTATTTGTAGCAGCATCTAAGAATACCTTTTGGATCCTAAATCAGTACTGTGCAATGCATATATATACATATATATATATATATATATATATACAAAGCTCTCTGCACCTACACTTCCCCTTATAGCCCTTTAATATTTGCAGTGTATGTTTGTGTGATTATTTATTTTATTTTATTTTTTATTTTTTTATTTTTTGTGGGTACCGGGGGGTCAACCTCAGGACCTCGCGCGCCAGCAGGTGCCTGTGCCGCTGAGCGATATCACCGGCCCCTTTTGTGTGATTATTTTATTAATGTCTACATTCCCCCAAGCTACCTGATCCATGAATACAAAGAGTATTTCTGTACCAGCACTGGCATATATGGTAGTAGTGCTAGAGTTATACTGGTGGAAGGAAAGAAAAATAAACAAAGGAAGGAAGAAACAAAGGAAAGAAAGAAAGAAAGGGGAGAGAGAAGGAAGCAGAAATGGAGGCAAGGAATACAGAAAGTACAATGGAATCATAGCTCTTGACCTTTTAGTTGGGGCTCTTCAAATATTTTGGAGAGGTATGTATATTTTTAGTTGTTCAGAGCCTTTAGATCACGGGACATGGGTATGGAGAACATGCTCCCATTTGCCTGCCTCAGTTCCCATTTATTTTTGGTGACCTGGAGCAATTATTTATAGCGTCTGTTTTTTCAGTGTCAAAGATGTCTTTACTATGTAGATACATTTTATGAGCATCTTAGCATAGGATGTGGAAATGGGATTTGTTAGCCTGTAGCTATCCATTGGCCACTCTTAGTTCAACTCATACTTCTCAGTTTTTGTGACATATGGTTCCAGCCACATTTCCCACACAGCTCCTTAAACTGGCCCTATGTGCGGTAATTGACAAGGGTTGTTTTAAATCAATATATTTAGATATTTGACTTTTTTTTAAAACTATTTTTCAAGGCAGAGGCTCTGGCTCTAGTTACTTGGAAGCCAAGCAGAAATGAAACGTGGAAAAATGGGCATGTTCCAAGCCTCTAAGTGCTGAACTGAGTTCTCACTTAATTGTGATTTCCTGCAACAAGCAGAGTGCTTGTTTTCTGACTGGGTAAGAGCAAGTTTAAAATGTAAGCTAGCAGAGTAAACTGGGTTGATCTGGTTTGCAAATTTCAAAACATTATGACAAAAAGAGATCATTCACTAAATCATCTGACTGTTGTATGTACATGACATACATTATATAGATATGAGATTTGGGAATAGCCAAAATGTTCTGATTGATCACTGTTTATCTGATTATTTTTTTCGCCATAGACTGCTGGTGGTCATCTGGCTTCGTGCTTCTTTGGGAAAGACAGTAGGGCCAGACCTGCCAAGAGTTTAATTACAGCTCATTGTGAAGAGAATTAACACTCAAATGAAAACAGAACCACAAGCAAGCCGCTCAGATCATTGTTAGTTCTGGATTTCATATTTGTAACTTGGGTGCTTATCATTGCCTCATTGTGACCAGAAAGAAACTGAGGATCGGAGAGGTCAGGGGACTTGCTGAATATCACACAACTGGTGACTTAACAGTGTTACCTCTATTTCTTGCTTCTGTTGTGTAGTTTGCAGACCAAAAAATGTACCAGATTCAGATTTCTCTTGATTTCAATGCTGAGGGAAAGCAGTGTTTGCTTTCACAATGAGTGTGCTGCAGTGGGATAGTTGAAGAACAGCACAGAAGGCTCTGGGAGGAATTCACAGCGAATCAGATGAGTCTGGGTGTCTGTCTGAAAGGGACTTTGGTTAATCGCCAGCTACGCCTCTGCCTAGTGAGAAGGAGATGGTGGATTGTTGCTCTTCCTTTAGTTGCTGTTGTGTGTTGATATTTTGAACAAATGTACCTTCTTCCCTTTCAAAGCTGTATTTCTGCTAAAGTCAAACTGGGCACTGAATTTGTGATATCCAGAGTCAGGGAAAGATAGAAGCTTCTCCCTTTCCACCTGGACGTGGATTCTGGGCCCCTGCTGTTTTACATACCTCAGACCATGTAGTTCATCCATCTTAATTATGTAAGTATTTGAAAAGATTCCTACATTGCCTGCTTTTCAAAGGTCCCTGGAATACACACCACACCCCTCTGATTAGGGGTGATTAGGGGTGATTAGAAACTGTTTTCTAATTTCCTGTTTTCACATTTCCTTCTGTATTGATTGTCCAAGAGGTGATTATTGTGGCTGCTCAGCCAGCTGTTCTTATTAGGGCTCCATTGATCGAGGGCTGGTTAAGGTTCCAAATGCCAGGCTAAACTTGCTGCTTTAGATTCACAGTGTAAGACCCCCAGATAAAGAAAAGAAAAATTCAGGCCAGCATTTTATTGCCCAAGCTCTGGTTAAATTGTGCCACTTTCTTACTGCTTTCCCAGCTCCTTCTTTAAAGAAACAATATTAATTAGTCTTTTCAGCTATGCAGTCTTTGGGAGCCATAGTCTTGATCTATTGAAGGCTGCATTATTAAAATTATCTGCTGTGTCTGTACTTAATAAGGTCAAAGGAGGAATCTATGCAAGCTGATTCATCGCAAAGGCCCTGGGGATGCACATCATTGAAAAAACCAATTTTATTTTCCTACTGCAAGACAGAACCAGATTGCAACCTCCCTTGCTTATCAGAAAGGCAAAGCCCAGAGAATCCACCATTAATTTGGAGAAAGGCCTCATCAGTCTCTCTGGATTTCTTTGTGGAAGGATCTTTAAAACCAGGCTCCATGTGTGGGATGGAGTGGTGAGGGCAGGTTTACCTCTTTAAGTGAACGATAATTCCTCTTGGGAGATGCTTGTCAGAATAGATTTCCCTCCGAGATCTCAGCCTACATTTCTTTAATAGTTATTAATGCCCCCATACTGGCAATGCTCTTCTCCTGCCACGATAAAATCTACCTAAAGAGAATTGTTATCGTGTACGTTCAGCAGGATTTAGGAAGGCACAATGCGGGGGAAGAGAATTGATTTCCTTCTTTCAGTAGAGGACAATGATGGGGACATGGATGTGTCTTATGTCACAAAATCTGTAAATGACAGAATATTCTTCATAATATCCTCAAAATATATAGGCTTCAAAACTGGTCTATTTACCTTAATCTGTGTTTTCAGAAAGCAGAACTAATTACCTATTTCATAGTGTGGAATTTGAGTAGGCGACAACCAATGTAAGAAAAAACCGTTGGTGGTCAGTGCTATACTGCCTCAATTATAAATATCTAGCAAATATTTGCTGACTTGTGAACGTGTTGCTAAGATAAAAAGCTAACATTCCCCACGAGTCCATTTCAACATAGTTCTCATTTGCAGCAAGTAATTAGAGCTGGATCCTTAATATAATGTATTTATTAAGTAAGTGTAACGATATGACTGCAGACTCTAAGCACTGGAGGTTCTCTAAGCTCGGTCGCATGTTAAATGCAGGCATCAATTCAAAAGTCAAAATCCAACTTCCACCTCCGGGTTCATGTCAGTTTTTTTTTTTTTTTTTCCTATTACAGAATCACAATGACATTTCTTAGAAAATGTTTTTACTCTGGCCTAGTGAAACCAGGTGTGCAAATAAAATGAGTGTCAAAATAGTTTCTTCTCCAAAGCCTTGGAAATAGTAGATCCCTGTTGGCTTAGAAAGCTGTGGAAAGTCTTCCCTTTAGCTCATGTAGGGGAAACTTTCCATTCAAAATGCTAAAACATGGATTTGGCAATTTCTAGAGAATTCCAAGCCTTTTACTTGGGGTTAGAGGTACAAAGATGACCAAGTAATGGTCTCTTTTCAGTCAAGCGAGTGATTAGTGAACATTATGGGGTGTGAGGAGGAGAAGGGGAGATTTCTCAGAATAGAGGATGTTTTGCTCACAACACTGGTAGTCATAGGGTGGGGGTTCTGCAAACACTTAGATGCATGAAGGCACAAAATCCTAAAAAACTCATGGTCTATTGTAGAAAATTTGGTCTAAGGTGAGTGGCTGGAGGAAACTTGTGAAAGGTTATGGCCTGTACCTAGAGGTCCCCCCAAAAGCCTCATGTGCCCACAGGTGGGGCTTTTCAGAGGTGGCTGGACCTAGGGTGTATGAATGTGGATTAAGGGTGCGTGATAACTAAATCGGTCCACTGATTGGTTTAACACAGTTTAGCATAATAGATATTGGGAGGGCCCGCCCTGAGAGTGGGGGGCATTAACAGGCTTGTAGCCTGGATGGAATATAAAGGGAAAGATGGGAGGCAGGCTTGCTGCCTTCCACCTGCCATGCTATGAACTGTTTCTCCTCTGCCATGCCTCTCTTCCATGCTGCCCTGCCTGGAGCCTGCCGACTGTGGACTAAAACCTCTACAAAGTATAAGCTGAAATAAACCCTTCCTTCCTTAACTTTGGGTATTGGGTATTTTGTATAAGCAACACAAAAATTAACTAAGATACAAAGTAAGCAGGAGCAAGGTCCTCTAGTACTTGAATAACCAGAATGGGAATACTGGTGACTACCTGCATAGCCAGATGAAACATAAACCCAAGACAACAAACTGAACTTTGGCTTAAAAAAAAAAAATACTGTGGCCATCCACAAAGGAAAAAGCAGGAACTGAGGCCACAACATGTGCCACATCTAATACATCCCAAGGTCTGCCATTAGGCATTTCATTACCCCAGGAAGGCTATCTTTTTATATTCTCAATTATTTCAATAAAAAACTCAGAGGATACATCTCAGTTGGGAATTCACTAATTTGTGTTTCTCAGAGACAAAATCACCAGGGACAAATATAATTTGTAAGGCTTTGGAAAGGTTGACTGATTTTCACGTGGAATAAAGTATCCTGCATGTTTTCTTCATATGTTTCTGATTCACATAGTAGCTCTCTGTTCAGCAAAGAGTACTGGGCATGGCTTCCCGATGCTGACCTGGATTTTATGCTACAGCTGCCTTAAATTGCGTTATCATGTTGTACCGTTTGTTCCTTATTCAGCCTTGCTGCTCTATAACTTAATATCATGATTTATTTCTGACTTGGCTTTTCTTTATTGAATGCTGACTTTTTCTAAGAGGTTCACGTGGAAATTTACTGCACAGGGAAAAAAAAAAACTCATACCTTTTGGCCTCAGGGCAAAAACATGAATATTGACCCTGGGAACACAGATTTAGGGAGACGTGGCACCAGAAGTAACCAATCATTTAACTCACGGTTTGTCTCTTATACCTTCCTACCATGGTGAAGTTATTCAAATTTTAGCATAGAAAGCAAAGTTAGGAAGCAGGTGCCGTTCACTAGCGACCTGCTCTTTAATTTTCAAAGTTCACAAATTTGTTTAAAAGCAGACTTACTTTTTCTCTGCGTTTGGAATCAGGTTTTATAGTATGTTTGGCTCTGCTACCACTCAAAAAGCAAATATTTCTCACAAACTGCTTCTAAATTTGAATGAGTTCAAAGTAAATGACTCAGAGATAGATTAAATGTCCCTTGAAATACACCTAAGCTTAATAATTAGTAGAAGAGTGCTTGAATAAACACATTTAGAGTGTTATTGAGCATATACAACCTTGGATGGTCCATATTTTCAAGTGGTAGTGAATCTATAGCACATTTTTAGAAGCTAAGCAAATTGCACTATAAATAAAAATGCCATTTGCTTTATCATTCAGTTAAGTAGGAGAAATTCTTTCATACCTAGAGAGGCTCAGGTAAGACTAATGAACAGACAAACCTAACAACGAGAACAACCAAGAAAATAAAATAAAGCATTACCTTTCAAGAGTATGCCATCACTTTTCTCAGTACCTTTGGGGATTAATACTTTTTTTGCTAGTCATATCAAACTAATTTTCCCGTAAAGCAGCAGATTGATGTACTCGTGTCTATGGTCTCCTATTATTCAACCAACAACATCTGTATGTGTCCAAAGCACTTCTTCTCATTTCTCCAGTGTTTCAAGTCTAAATGAATCAGTTGTTGATGGTAGGCATAAGAGTAGGAAGAGCTTTGAGGCGCACAAGCTGTCTCTTGATTGCTTTCTAATTTTAAGCAAAATACTTAGCATCTCTGGGGCTCGGTTTCTACATTTGTAATTTAATCTGTCAGCCTTGTTTTGTGGATTGTGTGAAGTAGCTGGGGAAGGTGCCAGCCCAGTGTGGTAACTCAACCTCGTTTAGCAGGGAACCTTCTTGGCGTCCCCTTTCCGTCTGGTCCTTTGCCCCTCACTGATAAGTCCCATGCAGTCTCTCCTTGCTGTCGTGTTTTCCAGTCCACAGATACCCTGGGCCTTGCCCCAGAGCTGTCCTTATTGTGTATTATTCTTCTATATACGGAACCTCTAATGGTGATGTGATCTTGTAGAGAATCTCTGAAGAAGAAATATTATATGGTAAAGACAGAAACGGACTCGCAGGGAAAAGAAAGAGTGAATGTGACTGAAGATGAAATACTGAATTTCCTTGGGACGCACAGGAACAGCAAATACTCTTTTTTCACTTTAAAAGAACTGTGGAAGAAAATTGAATTATCTTCCTACCATTCCTCTGGCTGTCTTAGCCATGCGGCCGGGCTTCGCTCCCCTCTGAGGGTGAAGGTCCCTGTCACAGGTCAGTGCCCTATGCTGCCGCCTCAGAAGAGGCAAAAGTCTTCGCTCCCACTGTGCGAGTCAGGAGGCTCTCACTGGACTCGGTAGTAAATGGTTCTGTGCCAGAATTCACCTTGCGCGCTTTCCCCCAACCCAGCGGGTCTGTGTGACTCGGCCTGCTCTCAGTCACTCCGGTCACTGCTCTTCCTCTCTGGAACCCCCGCTCTGCACACATCTGATGCCGTCCCCAAGGGTCACTTCGGAGAATTTCTGTGCTGCCTTGTCTGTGGCTGCCAAACAAGACTATTGCCAGAGCTGCCTTAACACCCACGTGGTTTATGATGTAATTTGTGTTCAGAGAACTCTCAGTCCCAAATATCTTTCAGAAATTCAGCTGTAAATATCACTGTCCTGGGTTATCCTGAGGAACAGGAGGGCAAGTCGAATCATCTCTTCCTTCTTATTCGTATGAAACTCACATTGGGCTGGGAGTTTGCCTGAGTGTGGGTGTAAGAGGTAAACATTATGTAAGAGGACGTCTTACGTGAGAGACGTCCATGAATGGACTGTGGGGGCTTTGGAGAGGTTTGTACTCAGGAGGAGGACAGAGAAAGGACACACATGTCAACAGGAGAGTCTAACCAAGCTTTTTGTATTGAGCAATGTTGCCTTGAGCTGGCCTGCTCTCTTCACAGCAGGCACAGGTTTTCACTAAGGTTCAGTGACAGTAGCCACCAGTACCTCTCGATGGGAGCAAAATCCTTTCTTGTGACTAGCATTTTCCACTTATTTAGAGAATGAAAGTCCCCTGCAAGAACTAGCCTTCTCAGAATGGGGTTCAGGTTTTCAGAAAAGCCCAGCACCAGCATATTTCTTATCAACTTGGAAGGTTATAATAAATCCTTTCTTCTATTAATTCATAAATCCTTTAATCACATGCCATTTGGGGGCCATATGCTTTCCTTCCTCCCTCTAACCCTGGGAGAGATCTTTCATATTCACTCTTTGTACATATCTGAATGTGAAATCAGGTAGGGTTATCTTATTCTCTAATCAGAAGGTCAGCAGTTACCTGCAGCTTTTCCATCTGTCCTCCAGCTAAATGCTGGCATTTAGTAAATCAAAAATTACAAATTAGCAAACCTGACTGGCTCAACAAGATCCAGCCTGGAGTCTTTGCTTGAAGTGTGGAGGTTTAAATATGGTTTGAAGGGAGATTGGGAGTGAACTCTTATTTGTCAAAGCCATGGAATAGCAGTGTGCAAAGATGAGAGATGTTCTCCTGGGGAAAAATGTCAAGTCACATGGGGAATGAGAATATTTCACAGGATGATTATTGAATTTTGAGCACAGCTCTGAGTAGATTAAGTATCTATTTTCTCAGATCAAAGGTGTAGCTGGAAACAATTATTTTCAAAGTATTTCTGCTCAGAAATCCACTGGGAAGTTTTCATAGGTGTCCAGAAATCTTCCAGGTATTAAGTACAGTGATATAGGGTAAGCCTTAAAGTACACAGAAACACATGCGTGGAACAGTTTGCAAACAGTAAAATGCTAACCTGTGTAGTGTAAATTACAGATTCCAGGAAAGGAAAGAATAGTGACATTTAAAGAAATTGCCGAGATGCTTCACTAAGAAGCAAATTCTTATGCTGGGCCATTAAAAAATAAAAAGAAGGATTTTTTAAATTGTGGAGATAGAAGAGGAAATTGGAGTGGGTGAGACATGGGTCATGGCCAGAGTATACAAGGGAAAGAGAGTAAGCGTGCCCTGCTGGAGCTGTATAAAAATGCTGGGGATCGGCGGGGAGGGTGGAGTGTGGAGACTAGCCAAGATATTTGGAGTTGATATATCAGATTAAAGAAACTTACTGATGTTTCTCAAAAATAATGTGAAAGGAAAATTAAAGTGGTATATTAGTATATACCCAGTCACTAGCTTGAGACCGAGAAGCTAGTCTGAGAATGGTTAATGTAATAATTCAGGCGTGACTTCATGGGACTGGTGGGAAAGTGGAGAGAAGAGACAACTTGACAGTGAAAAACACAAATAAATGAAAGCCGATTGGTCTCTATGATAAGCCAAAGAGGACTTCAGACAACTTAGTTCTACCCTTTTTCTGCGTAGGAGTAAATGTTTGTGCCTTTGGACGTGGTGGGACTTTTCCACCAGGTGCAGCCTCCAATTAGAATGTCTCCATTTTAGCCAAATTGCTCCTCATTTATAGGAAGCTTGACCCATTAACAGCGAGAGGCGTGTGGCCCCTCTCCCTGTCTGTGTCGGCTCCGGAACTAGCTGGTCAGTGGAGATCTCCATGTAGCAGGAGTTTTGATGGAGCTGGAGGTTGCTGGTCTCTTGGCGCTCAATGGGCTTCCCAGATAGACAGGTAGTGGAGGTGTAAGAGCCTCCCTCAGGGCTTTGGATTTAATACTCCCAGGTTTGTTTGTTTGTTTGTTTACAAAGGGCTCTAGAGCTCTTTGGCTGCTTGTACCTGGTTTAAGCCATGAATTTAGAACACACCTGCTGAGACCATAGCTCTGCTTCTTTTCTTCTCACTACCTTGTGCGTTGTGTCCCTTACTGAGGGTTGGAAGGAGGCACCGAATTTCTTTTTCCTTTAGCATTTACTGCATTTCATACCAGAAGTTTTATGGCGACATACTATTTGCAGACTTAGGGACTAGTAAGGATCTCTGAATATATTTATGAATATCAAAAGCGTGTAAGCATCACGTTGGGCTCTGAGTCTGTTCTTGGTGCAGCCAAGATGAAGGACGATGTCGATGGATGCAGGAGGCAAAATGGAGGAGAAGCAGGTGGGGTTGGGGATGCAGGATCAGGAAGTGGACTAAGCCAAGGAGCAGACAATCGGGACTGGGCAGTTCAGAAAGATGCTGAGGCAAGAGGAAGAGAGCTGCTTTGCCTGAGGCTGTTTGCCTCGAGCTGCCTTTTATCACGACATTTGCTGGTTGTTTTCTGAAGGCTCCGGCTTGGGGAGATAAGGGAGAGGGCAGCAGTGACTCCACTGAAGCCAGGATTGGGTCCCTGCCATTGAGACATTTTCTGAGCTGGGAGCAGAACCTGCTCTTTTTCCTCCGTGTGTCCCAGGGTTTCTGAGAATGTCAGATTGAACTGAATTCCTGAATCCCCAAGGCTGTTACTGTCTGATTTGGCCCCTGAAGCTGGACCAAAGGCCCTGAAATGGGGCATGTAACTTAGGGTTCTGATGCTCCTTAGCAGTCATTTTCACACTTGCAAAAAATGATGTATTTTCCCAGGCTGGCAAGAGGCTGCATCTAGCAGCCTTGAGTTAAGTGAAAGCATTCTCTAGGTCTCTGGGGAGCCAGATGCTGACAGATAGCCTTCCAGGATTTGGAATTTCCTGGGTTTGTTATTTGAGCCCAACAAAAGGGAAAAATCCACCCTGGATACAATTAGATCATTTTTTCTTTGTCTCTCTTTTTTTTTTTTCTTCAACTCTTTTCAGAGAAAATGAGAAATGTGAAGTACAAAATTTTACTCCTGTCATTCGTAATTTTAACCCCTGTGTAGGGTTAAATAATATCTGATAATATCTGATAATGAGTAAGAGGCGTTTGTGTGTCCTCTTAGCTCATTGAAAAGGCTGCAATGCCTGGGTACACTCAGAGTGAGAGAGTCTCAGAATTTTGAAATAGAGTAAAGGATATTTTGACGCATGATGCAATAAGGCTCTTGTGTAGGCTAGAAGCTCCTAGGAGAAGCAGTTTCAGAGCAGCTACAGCAGACTGGGAGGGGTACTTCATCCGTGAGGGGCATGGCAGGAGGGAACATACTTTCATTGTCCAGCTTCACAAACAATATCACCAGTGTGTTGTGATCAGTGGTGAGTATGGACTCCCAACCTTGTGACTATTAAAAAACACTAGTGTTGTTTTTAAATTAACTTTGCTGAGTTGTGATTTATATACAATACAATAGACCAATTTAAAAAGTACAATTAGTTGAGCTTTGACAAAGGAGCAGGGTTACGTAAACTCCATCACGATCGAGTTAGAATATTTCTTTCACCCTAAAATATTTCCTCTGCCCTTTTCCAGTCAGCCCCTACCATATCCTGCACTGCAATTTAACCATTGATGTATTTTCCAACACTATAGTTTGGTCTTTGTTTTTCTTTGCTATATTTCTGAACTTACAGTCTAAGTAATTACCATACTGTTTCTTTAAATATGTTGATAAAAGTGATCTTTTAGCCAAGTCTTTAGGACCTTGGAACAATTCTGTTTCTTTAAGGTACTTTTGCAAATTTCCACTTTGTACTAAAAAGTTTTCATGCATATAGAAAAGTTCTAAGAATATTACATTTTGCTTCCACATACATTTCATCTAAATGCAACCCATTTTTAAAATTTTTACTTTAAAGAGGAAAAAAAAAAACCCAAAATTTCAAAACAAGATAATAGGACAGTAACAATACATTGTGTATTTTTATCTATAAATTAGTTACTCAGAGTATAAGATATAGGCATTTAATTGTCCAAACAATATTAGCACAAACCTTTCTTTACAATGAACTAAGAGAAATTAGTAGTATAACTATCTTAACAACCCATTTCTTAATGCAACCCATTATTAACATTTATCACATTTGCAGTTTCTATTACATAAAAACATTCTAAATATTATTCTGTAATCATAATAATTACTATCATCTTGCTGAACCATTTGAAAGTAGTTTTCAGAGCTTGTAAGTCTTCATCCCCTCAGCATATGTTGCCTAGAAATGTGGACTTTATAACAAAATTAACTGTAGTGCACAGTGATACTGTACCTCTGTACACGAATGCTTCTGTTTGCAAACAATTCGCCCCGCAAACAAAAGTGTTCCGCAAAATTTTGTTTCTGTTTGCAAACTCTGCATCGGGGGACAAACAGGACCAGGGGCATCTTCCCCACACAAACACAAACACAGCCATCTTCCCCCAGTCATAAAACAAATGACGTTTGTAAACCAATGTACCCCTGTTATTCTCAAAATCATGAAGTCTATCATTGATACACTAGTATTATCTAATATGCGGTTCATGTTGAAATTTCTGCCAGTTTATAGGCTAATAGTGTAAATGAATTTCTTGAAAACCAAAATGCTCATTGAAAACTGAAAAACTAGGACTCTTAAAGAACAATGGGTTATGGAGTTGCTATATGCGGGCAGAGTGGTACCATTGGTGACATTTGAACTTAGTCTTGTGGGAACTAGTACTTGTTTAATCGGCCTAAAGTACTTGTATGCTGATTAAAAAATATTTGCTCATTTTTCATTTTTATTCTTGTCTTCAGGACCTCTGCTGGTAATGAGTAAGTCTGGGCCACTGGGTGTTCGGAACACTCCACGTCAGCTTGTTTTCTCCAGTGACTTGTAATAGGCAGAACTATACAGAAGAAAACCCCTTTTACTGTCCAAATTCATATCAATCAAAGACCAGGGAAAGGATCCTAATATCTTTTAAAAATGTTTTCATTTATCTTGGAGTTTAGTTGTCATAAAAACCGTATGTTTAAAGCGTCCATTGGGTGTAAATGGTCTCATAAACTCTTGTAACTGAGTGACATGTGATAATGAAAGTCCCTTCACAAAGAACAACAAAATAGATCTTTTTTTTATTGTAATCATTAAATAGTGTGCCCCAAGGTATTGATTGAATTATACATAAACCTGATATAGAGCTATAAAAAGGATGATAGCAGGCTGGTTCAAAACAAACCACGTACAGATTAGTCCGTGAAAATAACCTTAATTCTACAACATCCATAACGTTTGCTGGAAGGGTCATAAAAGAAAAATATTTCTAGGTGAAAATACCTTCTGCATGTATATAGACTTTCAGCATGACTTGTCAGGAACTTTACCAACTAAAAAGTAGGAAATGTATATATATGCAAACAAGGAAGACATGTATTTATTTAGGGGTCAGGACTAAATACAAAGGACGGTGGTCTAGAGATGTCATTACATTGGAATTAGTGATCAGAGAAGGTCAGGTCTGGAAAAATCAGGTGAATACTTTGTACAGAAAGTTGGCCTTTGTACAGAAAGTTCTGTATATTTTCTACCCTAAATGTTAAACTACATTAAAGAAATAAGCTATTTCTTTGCATTTTCAGTTGATTAGCTGAATGGATAGGACGGATTAGGCAGAATATTTGGATTTGCAATTTTGTTCTCACTGGAACATTTCCTCTCTGGCAAGACAACACTTTAAACATCTTGATCTACACAGAGCATTCTAGAATGGAAAGTGTACCTCTGCACATTTTTCCTCTGCCTGAGTTCTACGATTGCTGTGGGCCCATGTTTTCTCTAGTTCATGTCTTTGCTCACGTTTCCATTCCTGGAATTCTCTTCTCTGCACTTTTATTTGCTCCAATTCTACCCTCCTGTCAACATCTACCTCCGTCCTCTGTCAGTGGTAACTCTACCCCGATTGCTTCATTTGAGGACACTCTCGCCTTCTTTATGTTCTTTGAATATCTTTAGCTCTACACCTCTCACGGCCTTTACCACTTCCTACTTGGTGTGATGAGTACGAATCATTTCACTCCATATTCTTTCTGGCTCCTGAGCCCCTCAAGGACAGGAACTGAGCATGGTTTTTGATAAACAATTTTTTGGTGCCCAACTTTTGAAATTATTAATGAAACATTGCCAATCCTGATTCACAATCATAATAGTCAGGCCAGCACATATCATTTAAATTAATTATTCTTGAGTAGAATACATTTAAAAACTATTACCCAAACAGGTATTTTCATAATCTGTTTTGCAATTTTTAAAGGAAAAAGGATTTCTCCTTGAAGGCAGATCCACACATACACGGTTAATTTATTTTTGACAAAGATACCAAAAAGTTCACTGAAGAATATTTTTTAACAAATATTGCTGAAATAATTAGAAAGCCACATATAAAACCTCCTATTCTTTATCTTAACCATATAGAAAAATTAGCTTGAAATAAATTATATTTCTAAATATAAGCACTAAAGGTATAAAATATTAAAAGGAGAGCAGAGAAGGAAATCATAATGACTTCAAGTTTAATGACTAACTCTTAAATACTACATAAAAAGCACAATCTATTAAAGGAAAACATTAATGAATTGGTCTCCATTAAAATGAAAAACTTTTGCTCTTCAAAAGGCACTTCTTAAAAGGCAAAGGAAAAAGCTTAGAGTGGGAAAAATACAACAAAAAATATCTTACAAAGGACTTGTATCTAGAGATGTAGGTGGAGTGTTCCTACAACTTAGTAAGATGAAGAATTACACTTTTATTTTTAATACTAGGGATTGAACACAGGGTCTTCTCACTGAGCTACAGTCCCAGACTTTAAAATTTTTTCTTATTCTTTTGAGAAGGGTCTCATTGAATTGCCCACGCTGGCCTTGAATTTACAGTGCTCCTGCCTCTGCCTCCTGGAGTGCTGAAATTATAGGCATGATCCATTATACCCTTACAAAACCTCCAATTTTCAAAAATGGGCCAAGGATTTTACTGATTCTTCACCATAGAAGATGTACACATGACAAATAAGCACACGTAATGATGTCCAATATTATTAGTCACTAGGGAAATGCAAATTAAAAACATTGAGACACCAAAACACACCCATTGCAATGAATAAATGAAAGACAATATCAAGCACTGCCAAGAATGTGGAATAACTGAAATTCTCAGATATTGCTGATGGGAATGTGAAATAATATTACTACTTTGAAAAGCAGTTTCATAGTTCATTAAAATATTAAAAACATATTTCTCGTAAGATCCAAATATTCTGTTTTTAGGTATTTGCCCAAATGTTGGGGGAAACATAAATCCACCCTCAGTCAGACTTCCAGAATATTTGCATAGCAGCTTTGTTTGCATAACACAAACTAAGAAACCACCTAAATATACATCAAAAGTGAATGAATAAACAAAGTGTAGGATATCCATATGATGGAATACTACTTAACCACAAAATAAGTAAACTATTGACACATGTATCAACATGGATAAATCTCAAAGTAGCTATGCTGCATGAAAGAAGTCAGGTGAAAGGAATGTATCTGTATGATTTCATTTATATGAAGTTCAAGAAAATAAGAACTAATCTATAATGAGAAAAAGAAAATCAGTGGTTCTCGCAGTGATTCTTGGGAAAAGTGATTCAAGAAATTATTGGAAAACTATGGGGTAATGATTTTTGGGTGCTTATTTCTTGATTGTGAGGATGGTTTCATATATCTTAAAATATATGAAATTGCACACTTTAGTTATATGTATTTTATCACACATTGACATTATCTGAATAAACCTGCTAGAAATTGCTTCCAAACTGGTATTTTTGCAATCTGTTTTGTATGGCCAAAGTATCAGGACTGGTCTGAGAGTAACCTGAGGGAGACTTGGGCTGCCCAATACAAATAGTGGACTCTCCGTTACTGGCAGTATCTTGCCCCTGGTAAACAAGAAGCAAGGGCAATAAAAAGTTTAATGCAGGACTAAGGTCACCTTGCAGTCCCCTCATGTCAGCTTTGTGTACCAACCTGCACTGATTGCCCCTACAGCCTTAAACTCAAACATTTTATCCAGATTCTTTGAGTTTCCTTAAAATTACACCCCAACCTGAAAACCTATATATACTCAGTCTGCCCTTTAGATACTTGCTGATAACACTCGATGTCAGCCTGCCTGTAGGTAAAGGAATCAAACCTGATCTTCCCCACAGCCTCAGTCTCCTGGTGGTTTCTCACATGCTGTTATTAACATAAAGTAATATCCTGATTTCTCTTTGGAAGGCAGATATAATGTAAAGAAAATAGGTTTCTGAGTTATGTGCCACTTCCCAAAAGGATGAATAAGTAATTTTTTTTTTTTTTTAGTTTTAGAACCTTAGTTCCTTCTTTTCTGGAAAACAGGGATAATGAATCTACCACAGGAGCTGGATGGAAGATAACACTAGCCAGCATAGAGATTCCCTGACAGATTCTTTCCCTTCTTTTCTCCTTCTTCTCCACAAAGCCAAGCACAGGCCGTAACCACTACTCAACATATCTTTGCTTAAATTACTCACCATTTACTTGTTTCACTTCTGTTGGTGAAGGCATCTAAAAACCTCAATTAAAATTATTCCAATCTTGTTTTTTAAGTCTTGTCATAAAACAAGAACAGAAAACCTAGAGACGTAGCTCAGTGCTAGAGCACATGCTTAGCATGTGGAAGGCCCTGGGCCCAATCTCCAGCACCTCTCCTCTCCCCGCAAAAAACAACAAAAATAAAACACAAGATCAGGAACTTAAACTACATGTAACTCAATGCATGGAATAAATCTGACACCCAACACAGTGTAGTCACTAAAGTAGTTACTTGTAGAAATGTGACACTGCCTCCATATTCAAAGTGACTAGTCAAGATTTAATCATATTTCTAAAATGTGAGGCTCTTCATCACATTTTGATTGGAAAATCTTATGTAACTGTTTTGAAAGTCCAGTTATATGAATCTGTCCAAACTATACGATGTCTACTTCTTCATCAGAAAAGAGAGAAGATTTAACTAATTTAATAAAGCAGACATTCAGAAGCTCAACAAATACCTTCTTTAGGCTTCAAGAAACTCCACTTTGCAGTATGCCATTGAAGGCATTTCTTTCAAGCAGTTCCTTCTTACTTCCTCAGGCTGATATGAAAGCCCAAGAAGCTACTAGGGAAAAGTACAAGTATTCTATTTTTAAATCTCTTTAGTAAGGCCATAGAAATGTTCCCTGTTAGCCTCAGGCGTTCTGAAGCCTTGGCTGATGCGTAAGGGCAGCATGCCTCACATGATTGATCAGATCAGACAGGAAGTCCTTACATAGCATTAGGTAACCAGTAAGGAGTTATAGAAAGCTGCAATTGCAGGGGAAACCTTTGCAAAAAAGGCCGCATTATCAGCTGGAAAAATGTAAAGCAGCTAAATTCTTCAAGTTATTCTCTAGTGACCATGTAAAATGCTATTGTCATATAGAAAAGCAACAAACTAACAACAACAACAAAAAAAACCTCCACAAATCAGTCTTGATTAGTTTGGATTTTGTGTTGCTCAAATAGTGCTTGGACTGAAACTGGATTTCTTTACAAAACTCCAGCCTGTGTAGTGATTTAAATAGAGATCATTAAAATATTTAAGAGTATTAACTTGTTCAAGAATACATATATGGTTTAAAATGTGTAGGAGATTATTAGGCTTGCATCAAACTGTGACTCAATTTTATCTCTTTCTAAAATATAAACTGATGAAATTAAAATAGCTTTTTAAAAGAAGCAGGTAATTCATGAACAAATCAGTAAGCAATAGGATCGTGCAGCTGACATTGTCAATTTCCTACCCACATCCTTGCAGCAATATGCTTCCCCCATGACTTCCCAAATTCTGCCTTCTCACATTTGCAGCTCTATCTGGGTACTTTATCTGGCCATTGAAATCAGTTTTGATTGCTGAGCAAGCCAGAGTTGCCCATATTTTCCCTACTCCTATTTAGGTGAATAGGAACTACTTCATCTCCTTTACCCATGGAGTGGGACAGCTTGGAGGCCCATGTTCTACTTTCTGATTCTCTACATGAATTAAGCTCCCATTTTCCACAGTGACAACTTACTTGGGGACATAGCCTGCACTGCTCCTTTTCTTTCGTATCTCATCTCTTCACTCTTATTTTCTGAGAGCACTTTCCAAATAAACTCTTCCATTTGAATCCTCATCTCCGGATCCTCTTCTGTGCAAATCTATGCTAAGAGACCTGCATATCCTTGGGTTTAAGCCGTTCTTCCTCAGGGGCCTTCTTTTAGAACTGACATACTCTTGAGAAGGGAAATAACTCCCAAACAAACTTGGTGTGAGTCAGTTATCAAAGAGTGAGGTGATGTACTAATAGAAAGGGCACTTGTCAAGTCAGAGTAATAAAGAAAGTTGTGTCCAAAAGCCAATTTTCTTCTTTTCACAACTCTTTGGATGGCATGACCATTAATCATGGTAGGTCAATTTAAATGGATTAAGATATGCCTAGCAGATTAGTAAAACACGATTCTGAGTGTGCCTGTAGGTGACTGATATGCAGGCTTGACCGAGGGAGGAAGACTCATCCCTGCTGTGGGTGGCTCTGACCAATAGGCTTGTAGCCTGGATAGAATAAAAAGGGAAAGAAGAAGGAAGTGTGGCTGTTTTGAAGAGCTCCTGAGTCTTAAGCAGGTGTATCTTTTGCTGCTATCATCATGGGGCATTGCTCTCCAAATCTCCAGTTTCTTCAGCCTTCCTGTGCGGGCTCACACTGGAGACTCCCCAGCGAGGTTCCAGGCTTTTGACCTTTTAATGGGCCTGCATTCCTGATCTCTCTGGTTCTGCAGCTTATATCTTGGGATGAGCTGCTACTGGGTCCTCTGGCTCTCCAGTGTGTAGATGGATCCTATAAGTCTACCTAATATATCCCCTGCATAATTATATATATATTTTCTGTGAATTCTGTTCCTCTACAGAGAATCCTAAGAAGTCCAACAAACTTCATTACGTTTGGGAAGGGCTTTTTTTTTTTTTTTTTTTTTTTTGTGGGTACCAGGGGGGCGACCTCAGGACCTCGCATGCCAACAGGCACCCGTGCCGCTGAGCGATATCACCGGCCCCTTTTTCGTATGTGGGATCCGGGAGTCGAACTCGGGCCTTCGCGCTTGCAAGGCAGGCGCTTAAGCCGCTGAGCCGTCTCACCGGTGGGAAGGGCTTTTGGAAAGGGCACCTCTACTTTCAGTCTTGGCAAGTGTTGATTATAGTATATGTTATGACATGTTAGTAGGGAAGGTGTCTCCTTGTAAATTAAGAAGCAGCCCCCAAGCAACCAGCCATAATATAAAGAGAATATCTTGTACTCAATAATATGTGAAAGTGCTACTTAAAGCTAACCTCAAATGATAGCCTGTAAATGATGACAATCATTTTTTCCTGTTATGTGGTAAGATTTAAAGACTTGCTTACTGTGTAGAGGCATGATGAATGTGAGGTGAAAATACAAAGGCATGATAATATGCCTGTCTTCAGTTAGTAACTATATCTTCAGTAGGTTTAGGATTTGCAGAATGATGGATGGAGGAGTATAAGACACGTCGTATGGTGAAAACAAAGCAAAAGATCTGTCTGTGGTTGAATACAAATGTGGATGAAACCATGGCCAGTTTCTACTTGGATAAGTTAATGTCATACCAAGAAAAAAAAGGTCCTGAAATCCTAGATAGAAATAAAAAACCCAGTTTCTCATGTGATGCAATGTAATAACATTTTGCTTCTTATTCATGTCAGAACATGAAATGTTAGAAGTACAGTTTATTTTTTCAGTAATGCTGTAGGATGCTTGCCCACTTTATCCCCAAGTAAAAATATAATCTTGAACTCTTGTGAGTGGGTTTGCTAGTCTACCGAGGCTGCAGACTAACAATATTTCAGTCTAGATGACTCAACAGATATTTATATTTTATGTTGTTGGTTCTGGAGTCTAAAAGTCCAATACTGAGATGTGGGCAGGGTTTATTTCTGATGAGGGTTCACTTCCTGTCTTGCAGGTGGTCACCTTTTTGCTGTGTCCTCACAGCATGGTCTTTCCCCTGTATGGGGGAGAGAGAGAAAGAGAAATAGAGAGAGAGACAGACAGACAGACAGACAGAGACAGAGACTGAGAGACAGAGAGACAGAAAGAGACAGAGACAGAGAGAGACAGAGAGCGAGACAGAAAGAGAGGATAATTCCGGCGTCTCTTCCTCTTTTTGTAGAGAAATCATATTTATTGGTTTGGGCCTCTTCTTTATGAGGTTACCAAATCTTTATTATGTTCTTTCAGGTTCTGTTCCCAAGTACAGTCCCATTGGAGGATAGGGCTTTAACATATGAATTTTGTGGGATGACACAGTTTATTCCCCAACAATGGGAGTTAAGAATTGGAGAGTGGCGGGTCTGGAATAACTTTCGTTTTCCCATACCACACCTGGACTGCTACGGTTATGCAGGTGTTCTTTTTTTTTTTTTTTGTGGGTACCGGGGGGTCGACCTCAGGACCTCGCACGCCAACAGGCGCCCGTGCCGCTGAGCGATATCACCGGCCCCTTTTTCGTATGTGGGATCCGGGAGTCGAACTCAGGCCCTCACGCTTGCAAGGCAGGCACGTACGCCGCTGAGCCATCTCACCGGCCCGATGCAGGTGTTCTGTGTACTCTGCAATCCAGACATTCATTTAGTGAATATCTGCTGAGTGGTAGCTTATTTGGTATAGCATTTTAGTTCCTGTACCAACCAAACCCTATTTAATTTTTCTAGACTTGGAAACTGAGGCTCAGAAAACTTAGTTATGTGAGCCAGGATCCAAACACAAAGTTCTCATTTCTTCTACTCCATTACTATGATTCTTCTCAGTGAGGAATTGTTTTGATAATTGATTATGGTTCCAATTTCTGAACTTTCTTGTGATATTTAGCTTTTATCAATTGTTAAAACTTAACGATAAGGATTCCAGACAGAGATATATCGCAAAAGAATACTAGGTAATTTTAAAGTTTATCTTCCATGGGTGATTAATTATATATAAATAAATAAAATTGTATAAATGTATTGTATAAGACAATGAAAGCTAGCATTTATTTAACAAGATATTAATTTAGAAAGACAATTTTTCAGGACAAAATTTATGATAATAGTTAAATATTAGATAGGATGGATTTGCATTTCATTCCACATGTGGAAATCAAGAAAAGCTGTTTCCTATCATGTCATTCACTTGATCTGTGTTGTAAGTACACATAGTGTTCTTATTTTAAGCACGTTTTATGCCAGGGCTTTTATGCATTAGTAATGAATGTATTTGAGGTACTTTATATCTAGTAAGAGGCAATAATTAAAAAAATAACTATTGAAGAAGAATACAACAAATTGATCCAGATGAAAAATAAACCCAGTTTTTCTTTCCATGTTAATTTTTACCAGATCCCTGCCTCAACCCACAGGCATTTTGAGAGGGCTTGGTATAATCTGAAGTAACCGTAACTATAATATAGGAAAATAATTGAAAATATCTGAATCATTAAATTTTTGTGTACTGAAAATTGAAACCACCTTCAAGCTAGTTTGAGTCCATCTCTATCCCTTTGAAGTACATTTTTCTGATGCAGCGGGTGCTTCAGCTTCTGTGTAAAGATCTCTGAAGACAGCTTTTTTACAATGTGTATTTTGGTGATGTTCCCCTTGAGAAGATGGGGGAAGGATTAAGACAAGTGCAGTTGACTCCCAACTGGGAGCTTTGCGGATTGTACAGGTTTTTTTTTGTTTTGTTTTTGTTTTCCTCTCAGCAATATGATATTTCATTTGTCTCTCCTTCCTGTCTCACCTTTTCCTCTCCCCTGTTTTCCTCTTCTTCTCCACCTCCTTCTCCTCTTCTTCCTCTCTCTCCTCCTCCCCTTCTCTCCTCTCTCCTCTCTTCCTTCTCCCCTCTTCTCCTTTCTCTTCTTCCCTCCCCCCCATCTTGTTCACATGATGACTCTCATTTGCACAGATACCCGTAGGTCTACTGCACTCATCTCTTTTACAGTTCATAAAGAACTTCCTGCAGGGGCAATTAAGCTCTAAGTTGGTGACCGATGTCTTGAGTTTTCTTCTCCATTTACATATGAACATGTACATATACTTGTCCATAAGGGTGTCTGGCTCTACATGGACTCATTTCACAATTCACATTTTAAGCCAGGTAGTAATTATTAACAGTGACTTTTGTTACTGTGGTGTAGTATAATTGTGGTGTAGTATAATTCAAGAATCAAAACCTGCTTTAGAAGCTAGTCCTCATTCTTAGAAAGAACGATGTGACTTAGCATTCCACTCATTGATTTGTATTTCTTTAGGCTCAAAGGAACCATACAAGTCTACTTCAAGATGGTAGAACTGTAATTATATCATTGTTTTATTGTTCCCCGTAGCAGATGACCTCCTATTTCTTCGATTGCTGCTTGTATCTCATGGTGCCTAAACTGATTATCATTGTAACTGACTTTCTGGTTTCATTATTTATCAATATATCTTCCAAAAAAGGGCTTCCACGTGTGACTACAGTCTTCTTACGTGGTGTCCGAGTATGGTAGTGACATTACTACCAGTTTTTGAGACACCACACTTTCACTAATATGGGCTAAGATTACAAAAGCTGCAAAAAATCAGCACTGCATAATTGGTTGATCTTAGGTTTACAGCCACGCAGAAATTTTCACTTGAACTTCAGCTAAACTAACCTAGGTGTTGGGTGTTCTTTGCTGTATTGTTTGGCTGTCCTGAGCTCCAGTTTTGTGAACACATCTATTTGTCCAGTTGTTAAAAAGGATGAAGGAAAAATCCATGCAAAGTGTCAAACATAGCCTGACACTTAGTGTTTATTAATTAAACAAGAGATTGTAATGAGGTCATTCTAGTTATTGATTTCTAAATAATGGTGGAGTATAATTCAAGAATCAAAACCTCTCTATAGTATTAATTCAAAACCTGTACTTTTGAAATTTAGATCTATCAAATTCTACTTTAGTATGTGATTAATAAACACTTTCATATGCATCAAGTTACTTGAGCAATATAAAATCTGCAGAACAGGAGTACCAAGCATCATCATACTCACTTTATAAATATGGAAGTCAAATTGCAGTAAGGTTAAGTGAGTTGGGCATCATCACTGAGTCTATAAATGTTTAAACAAAATACCTTTCTTTTCACTATCTTTTAAGTGCAGTAAAATAAGATGTATTTTGTTGTTTATAGAATTTTCAATAATGCCCAAGAGCTAATTGTGTAGTTAAATGCATTTTTATTACACAAACCTAAATAAACAGTTAAATGGATTTTTAAAAGACATAAATTACCCCAATTCACAAGTCCAACAGAATAGCTGATTTCATTTTAGCATATTGTTTTTCTTTCAGTTTTAGTACATATGTAACCATATTTTATGTAATTATAAGAATTATACACTCCTTAATTAAAGTTTTAGTAAATAATATGTCATGAACACTTTGTAGTTACAGAGTTCAGTGTCATTATTTTAAAAAGCTATGTATTTTATTGAGTTTAGCAAAATACTTTATTATTACATACATAGTTTAGATAATGATGCAATTACTATTTAAATATATTGCTTCCTGTGTTAGTTATTTTTCTCATTGCTAAGACAAAATATTCAACACCCAAAGTTAAAGGAGGAAAGGTTTATTTGGCTCACAGTTTGTAGAGGTTTCAGTTCATAGTCAGCTGGCTCCAGGGCAGGGTGGCCTGGCAGAGGAGCATCGCAGAGGAGAAACAGCTCATGGGGCGTAGAAGGCAGCAAAGTAAGTAAGTGAACCAATAGTGACCACAGCAGCTTCTTTCTGCCTCTTTTATAGTCGAGCTAGGCTATCCATCTTAGGGCGGATGCCAAACCTATCAGTGGACTAATTTAGTAATATATAACCTTAATCCTAGCACCCTTAATCCTCGCGTTGCACCATGAATCAATCACACACTGTAGATCCAGCCACCTCTGAAAAAGCCCCACCTCTGACTTCATGAGACTTTGGGGGGCCATCTAAACACAAGCCCTAACACTTCCTTAATATGACGCTAGAAGCCAGTAGATGAGAATTTAGGAATATTGGCCATATTAATATGGGTCAAGATTCACATACCTTTATTGCTTTCCAAAACCTTATGTATCAAACTTACAACAAATGTAGCTATGACTTAATATTATTATCACAAAATTATTTATTTTGTAACTATTTTGCTAACTTTGATGTAAAATACCATCACATTCTAGCTCCATTTTTTATTCATGGTAAGGTGAAATACTCTTCTATGTTTTTAATATGCCTTTAGAAGCTACTGCATCCATTCTTTGTCAATTTACTTACAAATTTTTAAATTAACGTCATACCAAACATTTCTGAATCCTAATGATAGTAAAGCTTAGGCTGTAGCCTTGTCTCTCAATGTCACTATAATTAGGCATGAAAGTGAACATTTCTAAAAGGATATAATTTTCCATATTTAATGCATGGTTGATGAGGAAAATATTGTTGCATAAGGCCCAGGTGAACCCAAAACACATCCCTAGTTTTGCTGAGAATTTCCATCATCTTGGCAGAGGGAAACATTTCAGCCAGGTCCACAAGGACATTCCACAGGCTTTAGGAGAGGGAACATATTCTTTCTTTCTTTCTTTTTTTTTTTTTTAACCCTCTTTTAACAAGAGATCATTAGAATATCTTTTGAAGCACAGGGGAGAGACTTTCTCAGTCCCAACCACAGAACCTTAATTGCAGCTGTTAGAATCTGTGACTTTGTAGGAAATTTGGTTTGCACATAGTCTTCCTTAAAAGCAGAGCCTAGGGCTGGTGAGATAGTGCAGCAGCATAAGTACCTGCCTGGCAAGTGCAAGGTCCTGAGTTCAACTCCCAGTACCCACACAAAGGAAAAAAAGGACCAGTGATATCGATCAGTGGCACAAGCGCTTGCTGGCAAGTGCGAGGTCCTGAGGTCGACTCTCGGTACCCACATTAAAAAAAAAAAAAAAAAAAAAAAAAAGCAGTGCCTAGTTCTAGCTTACTTTTTTGTCAGATTGCCCAATTGAAGTTTCCAGGGCTGCTGGAAGGGGCTCATTCATTGGAAAATATGGTTGTTTGTCTACAGGACTCAAATGAGGAAAAGCACCGGGAAACCATTTTGAAGTATAAGAACCTAGACTAGGTTGATGCCCAGGTGGTTCCTGACTTGAGCGTTTATCACTCACAAGGGCATGGGAATGGGTATTTATAAGTCTTGATTAACTCCCAGGGTGTGAAAAGATTTTTGGGAGGGAGGGAAAGAGAGAGACAGAAAGTGAGAAAGAGGGAGAGAGAGAGGAGAGAAGTCACCTTATATATAGCAAGGGGAGAAGTCTGGTAAATCACCCTATAATTATAAAGAAAAGCAAACATTACCTACTACCTACTCAAAGTATATTTGTATATTTGATAATTGTATGACTTTTTAAGGCTTGAAAATATTAGTTTTAGTATGGCAATAATAACTCCTGCCACTTTACTAGCTTGTCATTTCAGTATTACTCCACCGCTCTAGTGTGATGTAATGCTTATTATCTTGTTATTTTCAGGCCTGTATTTCTTTTCTATGATCAGAGTGAGGTTGGAACCAAACAGACCAAACTTCAAAATGATACTTTATTCTTAGGTGCTTTAGTTGACAAGGAATTACTTTTAATTTTTAATTTTTAAGTAAACTTTCTCTTTAAGTTTAATGTACACACAGAAAAATGAACATAGTATACATCTCAATTTTCTCAAAGGGACACACATGTGTGACTACTATCAGATAAAGAAATCAAAGTTAAGCAGCTCTAACAAAATAACCATTGAAATCTAGGACCATAGATTAGTTCTGGCTGTTTGTGAAATTTATGTACTGAAAAAATACAGTAAAAATTCTTTTGTGGTTGGCTTCATAAAGTAAGTATATTTTGTTAGGAAAACTCCATATGTGCTGGAAATAATTTGCCTATTACTTTCTAATAAATTTCTTTTGCAATTATGTAAGCCACATGTGCACATCATAGAAAATTTGAAAAGTATAAAAGAGTAGGAATAGCCCAATCAAGATCATTTATATTCTTTCTCATCACCTAAAGAGAAGTATTTTGCCATATTATCTTCTAGTATTTTATCTATGCATTGCTAACTGATAACTTTGTGGAAGAAATGTGAGAGTTTTCAGAAAAAGTAGAATTGGTTTTACTAACACTAACAACAACAACAAAGTAAATAAAGCCAGGAAGTTATGAAGGTAGAGTTGTTACACCTGATTGCCCGATAACAGCTATCACAAAAGATTCTGCCAGACTACAAGCTTACAAACAGGCCACTACAACTTTGTACAAAGAATATTTGTAAAAGGACATCTTCCCATCTGAAACTGTTTACGCTCTGAAGGACTCCACGCTTGGGCAGTGCTTAAGACTCCAAAACGTTACACTTGGAGCTCACCATTTTTCAAAAAGAACAAAGGATGTCTCTGTAACCCTCCTGGGGAAGGGGTAGAGAGAGAAGTGACAGGAGGGGAGAAGAGGGACAGGCTAAAGGGTTCTAGTGATGGGGTAACAGATTCCTGTACCTCGTATGATGGCCAAAGGGAAAGAGCTGGGCTGGTGACTGCAGGAATAAGGCCTTGGAGCTTCCACGCTGGGTGCAAATTACGGGTCAGGAAACTGAAAATTAAGGAACTGATGAGCAGGTGGCTGAAGAGTGGAAAGTGTGAGTCAGGGAAGGCAGTAAACTAACAAGTGTAAATGTGAGGAAAATTGGGTATTCATAAGCTCAGGAAAAGAAGCACAGGGAGAAAAAAATCATAAGCTCTATGCTCTGAATGTGTTTCCTCCTAAATTTTTGTGTTCAAAACAAAAGCCACATACAATAGGTGGGGGCTTTAGAAGATGATTAGGGTGTGGAGATGGGGCCCTCATGGATGAGAGAGCTTGTTTGCCTCTTCTACTATGTGAGGACATATTAAGGAGACATCAATGAAAAATGGGGCTCTTAATAGACACTGAAGCTGCCTATGACTTACTCTCGGCCTTCCCAGCCTCCAGAATTGTGCGCAATACATTTTTGTTGTTTACAAATTGTTCAATGTAATATATTTGATTATAGCAGCTTGGATGAACTAAGACAGTAACTAAAATGAATTGTTTCTCTATCAGGGGTTTGCACAACTCTGGATACCAAGCTTGGTAGAGGAGTCTGAATGCTAGAGGATAAGTTATATGTGTCACATATGCCCAGTCCAAGCCACCTAAGGAAAAAGAGGAATAAATACAGTAGAGAGGTTCTTGCAGCCTCATCTCTTAGGACATGGGGAGGGGAAAATGAAGGGAAAGAAATTAGATGATAAATTCATCTGAGAGTTTTAGACTTGAAGGAGGGAGTTGCAGAGCCTTCTGCTTTAATGAGAAAGCCCTCACATTTATTTATGCATTCCTTATCTTGGGAAGAAATCAACCTAGGTAGGAATGGAATCTTTGAAGCTAGTTGACACTTCAAATAATAACTAACAATTCATTTCAAGAACCATTAGTAATAGCTATCATTTTATTTGCTAAATTGTATTGAGGGTTACACAATATTAGAATTAATCAATCTTATTTTCTTAACCTTTTCAAAAAACCATGTAACATAAGTAAGTCTATCTATATTTTATAGATGAGGAAACCAAGTTTCAATATGGTTAAGTATTTTGTCCAATAAGATTCTGTAAATTCATGGCAGAGGGAGTTTAAATACTATCTGATCTTTCCATTAAGTATTATGGAAAACAAAAAAGTTCCTCCCTGCAAAGAGCTCTCAGTCCATAATATTCTACCATCACAATCACCACTGCTCATAAAAAGGCAGGTAGAAAAAAAAAAAAACACAAGTATATCATGTACAGGTACAAATTCTCTATGATGAATGTGATCATTATTACATCTAAAATGTACCAATAAAACCTGATTTAAAAAAAGGAAGGTGGAAGTGAGGGGCAGGGGTAACCCTTCTCTCCCCTCTCTACCTTGGGAGGTGCCTCCTACCCTGAGCAGCCCTGGAACACATGTTCATTTGTTTTGTTTCCAGAGGGTAACCAAGCTGTTGATGCGGGAGATGCTGCTGAGCCCTAGGACGGCAGGGATGCGGGAGCTGGGATGAAAACAAAGGCTTCTCCCTGGTGCAGGTGCCACAAGCTTGCACACGCATCACAATTATCTTCAAAGGGAGGGTTTTGTCAGGCTTCAGGCAGCATCCCCTGGCCTGTCAAGTTCAAAACTTGATTACGTGGTCTCAGCTGAGTTTACTTTTTAATCTGGTGAGAATTTATCACTTTAAAAAAAGTCTTCGTGAGCGTGATAAATATTTTAAAACATTTTGAAAGGCAGGTGAACTTTAAAGCTCTTTCTCCCTGCAAGATGATTTTGTTTCGGGTTTTTGTAAACTTGTCCCTGCTGTGACTTCTTTTTCAGGGACCCTCAGGAGAAAGGATTCCTGACCTTTTTAGGAGAATATTTCTATGGGATTCTGTGTGATTCTGAGGGTTATTTAGAGAATTCTCCATAGGGCTTGTTGAAAACACTGCTTACCTTTTCTTTATACTTTATAACAACAATAAATACAAAAATGGAAGAAGTTAGTAAATATTAAATATTTATAAAGTTCCATATAGATTATTTTTATTTATTTTATTGAAAGGCACAAGCTCTCTTCCATGTCTATAACTCTCTTTAATGAAAGGGTTAATGCTTGAAATAACGACATATAATGGCTGATCAGGAGTTTTTAATGATGACTTCAAATTCTTGATTATTTCTGTCAACATGAAACTTTATCCCACAAATGGTTTTACAAAACCTTAAAACCATTTTTGCAATTATTTTACACTTTACGACATTTGAAAATTACACTTAAGGATCTAACAGCTCTTCCTTTTCTTTTGTGGATTAACGTTGACATTTCCTGTGATACTGTGAAAAGATTCACATCGCATTGAACTTTTTCCTATTGAAAATTTAGAAATAATGACGGAGATCTAATTTGTAGACCAGGGACGCATTGTCAGAGCTGTCACACTGCAGATGCTTGGATGCTAATAAAAGGGGACAGCCTTTGCATACTGACAGAAGTTTCAACATGCAGGAATGTAGAAGTTCAGGGTCCTTCCTGGCATTTGGCAAACCCGGGTCTTGTACTTGGGCTCCCCACTTCCACCCCTACTGACCACATCCTGGGCTAAGCAGAAGGGCTCCTTAACTTTCCACACTATGGCAGCTTCTAGCAGCTTTGCTGGCTCATTTCTACATTTTAACAGCAGGGCTGTGCTTTGCAGCTGCCTTCTGCAGTACAGTGCCAGAGAGAGCACCTTTCTGCATTCAGCCTAACTGGCAAACAGCAGCAATGACAGGCGTGACTTTCCTTGCCAGTGGCCCGAGAGTGGTATCTTAGACCCCGCTTCTCTCCAATATGCTCCAAGGAGCCTGCACATCGGGGTTGCAGCTGACCTACTGGCTCTGTAATCCCCGCAACCTCATCTGGTCACCCTGAGGCTGAAGCCACCGGTCTGTCCTGGTACCTACTGCCGCTCACATTTGTTGGAGAGCTCTGATTTAGAGGGACACGATTTTCTCCCTGAATCTTTCAGAAATTGAGTTTCTTTTAAAAGCATCTCTAGGTTCTAGTCCTGTTATTGTGCTCCACCTTCCTTCTGAATATTCTTGTAAGCAGCCCATTTCGTGAGACAAGAGGCAGCAAAGTATAATTCTTCAGAGTGCACATCCTCGTGCCAGACTGGCAAATTTCAAATCTTAGCTCAGCCAGTTGCTGGCTGCATGTCTTGTTTTCCTTTCCTTATCCGTGTGAAATAGGGAAGTACTATTTCTTAGAGTTGTTGAGAGGATATAAATTAGTTGAGGCTGTTAATTTCTTACAGAAGTGCCTAATATAGGGTAACTGTCCAATAGTAGTAATGGATGATGATGTCAGTGCTATTATTTTTGCTGTTGGTAATATTATCATTACTAAGAAGTTAACTGTTTCTCCAGTAGAGAGTGTTTTGTTTGCTTGTTTTTGTTTGCTTGTTAACCAGACATTAGTCGTTGATTTTCTTCTCTAATATTCTTTATTTACATTACACTCTTTGTACCAGAATTGGTAGTGGCTATCCATGTCAACCAGATGAGACAAGATATCAACTAAGGAATAAGGGTAGGGTTTGAAGCATGGAATAGTATCAAACTCCTAACCTCCAAGAAGACCGAATCCTGTGTTCAGTGTTACAGTTGGCCAAAGTAAACTGAAGCTGACATGAAAACTCACCTTAAATGCTGACTTAAATTTTTAAACATGTATCGTGATCTTCGATTCCCAGAATCATCTTGATTTTTCATGTTCTTTTAACTTAGGACTCAAGAACACTAACTGTGGCAATCAGGAGCACTTATAATTTTAGTTTTAACTAAAGACATAAGTTGGCTTCACAACTGAAATGTAAAGTCTACAGGTTGTGATGTCTTTTGCCTATTACAGATTTTGTCATAGAAAAATGCATTAATATAGTAACACTTCATTGTAAATGGACATTAATAAATGCTAAATTACCACCAAATTCCTATGCAACTACACATAACAGCTACTTTCACATTCACAAAGATTTTATGATTAATGTTATTGTAATGTGTACCAAAGAAATTAATAACCATTTGTCACTTTAAAAGGAGTTACCGATTAATTTTATGCTACTTTTTAAAATTCTCATTTGTCATAAGAGTGAGGACTGAGAATTTTAATGTCTAATACATGGTGAGAATTAAAGAAGCAGCTTTGCCACACTGACATTTTCAATATTCTAATCTTTGCTTTGCTGACCCTTCAGACTTCTTCCTGGCAACAGGCTTTTGAGAGGAGAGAAAGCCAAAACTGTTGAGTAAATGAGCACAGTGAGGAAATATTTTTAAGACATACTTTCATAATTCACCAACTAGATTAGAAATTTAAAATTTCAGACTATTCATTATCTTGACAGACATGGTAATGGGTGCAGAATATGGCACCACATAAATCCATTCTGGTGACAAAGAGTGTAATGAGTATGGGAAATAGTAGAAACCCAAAGCAATCACTTCACAATCTGGAACCTGGATAGAGCTCAGGTCCCATCAGATTTCACAACAGTTCTTTTTGGCCTTTAAAACAATTGCTTTCCACAGAAAACACAGTGTGGCAATAGCATATCCAAATACTCATAATAGGAGTTTGGACCTCATTATTTGGAAAGTGGCGTCCATTCAAGTAGAACATCCACTTAATGAATTTATGGCCTAAAATCTCTGTGGGGAAATGATTTGACATCATTGTTACCTTGACATCATTGTTGATTTATACAGAATATGATTTACCTCTCTTTTACTGGGACACATATATTTTTCATGTACTAGTTTACTCATTTACTTATCTCACTTATCTATTCAACCAGTCAATACATAATTATCAAATAACTAGAGTCCACATAGCATTATGATAGCTAACGTAAGGGGCTTACAATCTAAAATGATGGAATATGGATAAGCGAACACTGGAAGTCCAAATAGCTGCAGACAGATCCCCTCAGAATAAGAAACTTTGGCTATCCAGTATTTTTCTGGAAATTATAACAAGGACCTGTCTGGAAAAGGAACATAGGCAGTGAGTCAATAAAAGGACATTTGGTCCCTGAAAATTTGAGAATGGTTAATCTACATAAGAATGGTGTTTACAGTTATAGAAGGAATAAAGAAACATTTGTATTTTTAGCAACTTTATAAAAATTTTGGCAAGTCAATATAACACCCCAACAAACTGTAGTCAAAGAGAGTTAACACATGCATGGTACCAACAGATGTGTTTAGCACCTACGATGGGAAAGCCTTGTCCTGGGGAGAGTTAGGAATGTAGAAGAAGCCAGTGAGCTGCGCTCGTCTGACACTATGTCCCGTTCTCATTTACTAATATTTTCATGCATTTGGTGACCGCACAACCATATGCATAGAAAAGCATAAGTAACCCAAAAAGACAAGCTAAAATATGTCATCCTGGATTTGGGGTGAGATTTAAACCCAAAGGCAAGTGTCAGTTTAACAGAAGAGAACATGAGAAGACCGAGAGGAGAAGATACTGGAGGGACAGAGGTAGATTGGAGTGATGCGTCTGCAAATCAAGGAATGCGAAGGATTGCTAACAGCCACTGGAATCTGGAAAAGAGGGGTGGAATGGATTCTCTTTCAGAGCCCCCAGAAGGAACCAACCTTATCATTTTATACTTTTATACTTTTATACTTATCATTTTATCATTTTATACTTCCGGTTTTCAGAATCAGATTCTGTTTTTAAAGCCACACATTTTGTGACAATTTATGTCAGTCCTGGGAAACTGATATATTCATGCTGATTGAGGCATGGTAGGTAGTAAAGGTACATTTGTATCTGGAATATGAATAATGTTAGTAAAGGTAGAACATCACCTTTTCCAGGTGAAAGTTGTCCAATCTAATCTTGCCACCAAGACATTGTTTGGGAGTTGGTATCATGCTATTGATCAGTAGTGGTGTCCTAGTCACTTTCCTTGTTGCTGAGACAAAATACCTGACACCCACAATTTAAAGGAAGCAGAGATTTATCTTGGCTCACAGTTTGTAGAGGTTTTAGTCCATGGTCTACTGGCTCCAAGGCAGGATGGCATGCAGAGGGGCATTGCCAGTCCATGGCAGGGCAGATAGGAAGCAGAGTGAAGAGCGGGCAAGAGGAGGGAGGTACGCCCTTCCAGGCCATGCTGCAGTTACCCACCTCCTTCAACTAGGCTCTATCTCCCAACATCACATTTAGCTATAAGCTCATCAGTGTTTTAGTCCCCATGATCCAATCACCTTCCAAAAACCCCAGCTATAAGCACACGAGGCTTTGGGGAGACTTCTAGATATAAACCCTAATAATTGACCACTAATGCTGAGAAATGAGGCATTCATCAGTACCTGGACTGGTGAAACCATGCTGTGGGTGTGCGTTGCCCTCGTGTATGCCTCTTTGTTCTCGATCCACTGCATGAGCTCTTCGATGTCTGAAGAGAGAGAGAGGCTGACTCACTATGTGGAAAACATGATCTCCACTTGGTTGCTGGAATTTCTTTTGCAGTTGATGATTTCTGTTAGACATTAAATCCTATCACAATATTCTCACACTTTATTCCACTCTCCATTTGCCTTTTTGCAGATATTCTAGTAGTTAATTTTTCAATATTGCAACTTTGAGGCTTCTGATCAGATAGGCAAGTCATTTACCATTTCACATAAGTACGTGTATATATATCCTGATTTTGGGTCACTTCATTTTTTTTTTTTTTTTTTTTTTTTTTTTGTGGGTACCGGGGGGACGACCTCAGGACCTCGCGCGCCAACAGGCACCCGTGCCGCTGAGCGATATCACCGGCCCCTTTTTCGTATGTGGGATCCGGGAGTCGAACTCGGGCCTTCGCGCTTGCAAGGCAGGCGCTTATGCCGCTGAGCCATCTCACCGGCCCGGGTCACTTCATTTTTAAAATTAAGTTTATTGGTACATTTTAGATATACACAATGATCATATTCATCATAGGGAATTTGTACTTGTACATGATATATTTTGATTCCTCTTTTTTTTCCCAATCCCCTTCCTCTCTTCAACCCATCTTCCCCTCTTTATTAAGAAAATTTCAAATTTCTCCCTCTAACACCCTGCCACGGAGAGGATTTTTTTTTTTTTTTTTTTTTTTTACCATTTTCATTCAGAGCATCTCAAGTGAGACTGTCATGGGGCAGCAGTTCTGGTTTTGGCTGTTCCTATATGCGAAGCTAATTCATCCGGGAACCAAGCTTGGACTTCTTCCTTCTGCGTCAAACAGTCATGCTCCTTGAGACCACGGAATGAGTCCTCTGGATTTGCTCAAGTCTAATTTATGATTGGCTGTTGCTGGGCCCACCCAAACTTATGGCTTGATGTATCTAGTAGTATGAAGTATAAGACTGGGAGTTCTGATCTCAGCATTACTTGATTTCTTTAAATTTAAAAATGACACTAATCATATTACCTCTTCTCCAGAATGCAATACTGTTTTATTTTTAATCTACTACCTTGGATGGAGAAATTCCTGGTGGTTCTATGTGACCTTTCATGCTACAAGTCCCTTCTAATTATACATTTTAGGACTGAGAAATAGCAGGTGGACTCAAGGGTCTATTAGACATTCTGAGATGGGCTTGGTCCAATACTCCATTTATTATCCGAGCCCATCCTCTCTAATAAAGGAACATAAGGTCTTCTTGGATCCATGGTCCCCAGTGTCAACCACTATCTTTGAAGCATATGGCTCTGTTCTTTTTTCCTCTGGGGCATGCTGATCTGAGTAAAGAGCCACATGTCCCATTTCAGGAATGCAGGGAGCGCTCTTGTGTTGGTTTCCTGTTGTGTTAACTGGTTCTTCTTCAACAGGACATGAACTCTCTTTCACCTGATGTGCTCTGTGACTCAAAATTGACTTAAGCCTGAAAACTGGCAAAGGATCCTGACTTTCCGTAGGTGTATGACCTCGAATACTGTTGATGTCCTTCTGATAGCGCTTGGTGAAGCAACAGCCTCTGCTGTCCGTTCTGTCCCTAGGATACTATATTCTGTTACTGTCTTAGTAGATCAGCTCTGCCCTGCCTACCATTCAAAACTTGCTGCCTACTCTAGTATATATATATATTTTTTTTTTTACCACTTTGCTTATGATGGTTAAGTACTATCTCCTGGTCTCTACTATTCCAAGTATCTACCTTTCCCATTAACACTAATTCAAGATAGTTTCTAATTCTCCTTGTGATTTCTTCTTTGACTTATAAAAGCCCAGTTTGATAACATATCTTCTGTAATATATAATATTTAACAATTGTTTTGGAGTTGCTTTCTTATTGGTTGCTAGGGATTTCAATATATAGCTTATCTTATTACAATATACTTCAAGTAGGTATTGAATTAATTCCAATAAAATATGGTAATTTTGCTCTAAAATAGTTCAAGTTCTTCCATATTCCCTGTTTATGTTATTATAGCCATATACATAATTCTATATGTGATATAAACCCCTGAATACTGTGCTATCATTATTGGTTTTTGTAATTTTTTTTTTCATTTTTTTCTTTTTTCTTTTCTTTTTTTTTTTGTGGGTACCGGGGGTTGAACTCAGGACCTTGTGCTTGCGAGCAGGCTCTTGTGCTGCTGAATGATATCACTGGCCCTTTTTTCCTTTTTATGTGGGTACCTGGAGTCAAACTCAGGAGCTCATGCTTGCCAGGCTGGCACTTATGCCACTGAGCTATCTCACAGGCCCTTAACTTTATTTTTTAATCATGAGAATTAGGAAGAAAATATGCTCTATAATTGCAAATTTACCTAATATTTACCTTTGTTGTCACCCTTCACTTATTTATATGGATTTAAATTACCATCCAGTATTATTGCCGTTCAGCCTGAAGGACTTCCTTCAATATTTCTTATGAAGTAGACCTGCTAGCAATGATTTCTCTCAGTCTTTATATATTTAGGACTGTTTAATTTTTTTGCCTGCAGTTTAAAGAATAAATTAGTTTAAAAAAATTCTTGGTTGTCAACACTTTAACTATGCCCTTCTACTGTATTTGTCTTCTTGTTTCTGATCAAAGTCAACATTAAATATAACCAGTGAATATTTATTTATGAATATTTATTCATATTTCTCTTGTTGCTTTCAAGATATTCTCTTTATCTACCTTTTGGTTATGATATGTCCAGGTTTTCACTGCATTGTGTTTCTTTTATTTGGGTTTCATTAAAATTCTTGCATCTATACATAAATGTTTTTCATCGAATAGGAAGTTTCATTATATTTCTTTGAATATTCAAGTTTCAATAAATTTTATTATCTAGAATAGTTTTAGGTTTACAGAGAATTGTGAAGTTAGTGCACAGAATTCTCTGTACGTGGTAGACAGTTTCACTTATTAATAACATTTAATATTCTTTGTTATAACTGACCATCTCATAGGAAGTCATTTTTTTTCAGATAGTCAACTTTCTTTTAAGATCTCTTTAGTTTTTCCTGTTGCTCTCATTCTGTTCCATGATTTCATCTAGGATATCATTACATTTGGTCATTCGCTAGGGGAAACTCATTGCTACCAGTTTTGTTTCCATTTTAGTACGTATATGATAAAATACATTGCAAATCCAGCTGATACTTCAGATTCATGTTTAGGATCATAGTTTTTTTTTTAAATATGATCTCTTTGATCTTACAGAAGATTAATATTTTAACTTGATACTTAAAGTTCTGGTTCTTAATAATACCAATATAATTACTCACTTTCTTTATCTAACAATAAAAATGTACCTGTATCAGAAGAGTAAATGTCAACATTACCACAGATATAGTTACAAAACAGTTGCATTGGCACCATAATGCATGTTTCATTATATAATGTTGATGTTTTTTGCTGTTACATATTTGTATATTTTCTCCATGTGTCAGGGTATATCAGCTTGTCATGGAAAAAATCTGTGTAATTCTATCCTGCCAAACCCTTAAACAGGCTATGTTTTATATCCACAATTGATGATAGAACACATCTCATTGAGATTAAGAGAGCTGTTCCACTGTCCAGTTTTGTTGCTTATTTTTATTATGCCGTGATTCTGCTCATGTCCTGATGCAGCTTACATTCTCACTTTATGTCAGATGTCCTAATGGACTTTTAAAATACGGAATATGAAAAATTTTCAAAAGCAGTTTTAAAATTGGGTATTTTCTTCCATTTCATAGCTTCTTCCCATTTAAAAGAGAGCCATGTGGCATGAGCCTATAGATCCTGAAGAATGTTCTGGGCATGTCATACCTCTTCAGTTCCAGGAAGGCAGGAACAGAACTACTACTCCTTCCGTTTATATACATGGCAGTGCTAAATAGAGGCTCCTGGTTAGGAAGTTTGACTCGAGTCAATTATGTCTTGTATATTCTCTCAGCACAAAAGAATAAAAACATGAAAAACTAAAAAAAACCCAAAAAACAAAAACAAAAACAAACCCAAAAATAGACCACAAAACACCCAAGTGTCTCTCCTAGCCATTAGTGTTTTCTGAAAATTTTTTTTCTTTAAGGATTATGTTTGTTGAAAAGAAAGATTTGTGTTATTGTATTTGATTCTTTTGCTAAGCATCTTTTTGGTTTATGTCTTGCACTCTGAATAACTACTTTGAAGATGATGATACATGGTGTAATAATTGTTATTCTCTTATATTATTTGATTATGAATTTTTTCATAAAATAAAAAAGAAAAAAGATTTGTTATGGAAATTTCAATTGTATGTGGTATCTTAGTACATTCTCTGCTGCTTTTAACAGGATATCTGAGACAGTAATTTATAAAGAAAGAGGTTTATTTGGTTCATAGCTCTGGAAGTATAGTAGCATAGAGCCTGCACCTGCCTGGCTTCAGGTGAGTGCCTGATGGTGAAAGGACAATGGGCACAGTTTGGAAGAGTGAAAGAGGGGTCTGAACTCCAGAAATAACAAATCAACCCATTACCATAATCAATCCATTCATGAAGGTTGTTATGGCTTAAATGTCCCCCAAAGTTGATGGCATTATTGGGAAGTGGTGAAAACTTAGGAGGTAGGGCATAGTCAGATGGAATGGGTCATTGGGGTTATATTTTATTCCAGTCCCTTCTCCTCTTTCTATTTTTCTTCTTTCCAACCATCACGCCATAAGCACCTTTTTCCACCACACCCTTTCTGCTATGTTGTTCTGATTCATCTCATTCTCAGAAACAAAAAGGCCAAGTGACTATGGATTAAAACTTCTGAAACTGTGAGCCAAAATAAGTCTTTCCTTTATTAAGTTATTTTTCTCAAGTATTTTTTTAATAAAAATTCATAACCAACATGAGATGGATCCCTTATGGACCAAATGCTTTGTGAATGCCCCGCTGCCTCCCCATACTGTTATATTGTTATATTGGAAACCAAGATGTAACATGAATTTTGTGAGAAGAAAACACATGCAAAACATAGAATGTAGAAGTAGAAATACTGGTAAAATAAACCCCTATACATTCATTATTCAACTTTGGAAATTATGTACTCAAGATGAACACTGTTTCATCAATTGTTCTATCTACTTATGCCCGTGGAGAATTCTTTTAAATTAAACCCAATAAACTAGATCATTCAATTTGTAAACATTTTCAGTGTTTTTTTCCAAAAGGTAATGCTTTAAAAATAACTATTACATTGCTACAAGTAAAAAAAAATTTAACATTATCAATTAACTAGTCATTATTTGAATTTTAAGTTGCCTCGTAAATATAGTCTTGTAGCAAAATATAAGAGTTGGTCTAAAACATCTTAATACTCTATGCTGAAGGAAACAGGTCATTTGCCCTACAGAGTTTTTCATAGTCTGAATTTTGATGGTTACTTCTTACCGATGTTGCTAATCATGTTCTGGTAGTCTCTGTTATTTTTTTGTTTTTGTTTTTTAATTATAAATTGGGAACTGGTCTCAGTGATTTAATAACATTCAGGGAGATTTACAGTGGGAATACTATTTGATAAATGTTAGTATATTTTTCCATGATTAGACACTTGCTATCTGATTGGCTTTTGTGGCAGTTAATCTTAATCATCACCTTGACTGGATTAAGAGACTCCTGGAGAGGTGATTGGATTACAGTAAAACATGTGATATATTCCTCAGTGGATTAATCCATGTATGTTCACAGTTGAATATGCTGTGAAAAGGTAGGGCCCACTTAGAGTAGGAGTGTCACCACGCTTGTGCTGTTGGAAAGTATATCCCTCGCAGGCACTCTTCCCTTGTGCTCTCCTCCCCATCTTCCATTAAGTGATAAAGTTTGCTTCACCACATCCACCACCATGGTGTTTCTTACTTGGAGCCAGATTACCACTGACTGAAACTTCTTAAACCATGAGCCAAATAAGCCATTTCCTCCTTTAAGTTGTAAGTGTTCAGCATTTTGTCCCAGCAGTGAGAAGGCTCCTTTTAGTAGCTGCTGATGATCTACGATGCCTTAATTAATTAAATGTTGCAAAGTGAGGCTTTTTAACACTCTCCTTCCTTCTTTAGGTACTGTGTGTGTGGTGGTGTGGAACTGGGGATCGAATCCAAGGTCTCATGCATGCTAGGTAAGAGCTTTATCACTGAGCTACCTCTCAGCTCTTCTTTATACACTTGTGTATAGATGTGTCTATAGATGTATGTATAGGTGTGTTTCTGAAATAAATCTATAAATAGGATTTTTAGAAACTAAAGAAGATACTTTTTATAGGAAAGTAAGGATAAATATAAAATGTTATATCTCACAATGAGCCATGACAATAAAACATGCCTTATGATCTTTTGCTCAAAATTTCTAATCTTATGTATCCCCAATATTTAAAAATAGTATTTATAATTGTTTTCTGTCATAAAAGTTATGCAAGATTATTTTAGAAAATATAGGTAAATGTGAAAAGGAGAAGAAACCATCTCTCATTGCATTGCATGGAGAAAACTACTGTTAGGTGTCATTCTATTGCTCGGTGTTCCAGAATCTATAAAGAATCAGGTCAGAAAATAGTAATACTTGTGCTGCAGAATGGAGATGCAAATGAAGTCAAAATATTTCTGTAAGTTTTAAAATTTTTTATTATGACAAAATACACATAACAAAGTTTATCACAGTAACCATTTTAAAGTGTACAACTCAATAGCCTTAAGCATATTCACAATTTTGCGAACCATCACCACCATCCAAACCTAGAATATTCTCATTAGCCTAAATGAAGACCCTGTGATAGATCTGTGACACTACAAATATGTTAAAAATCATTGACTTGTACACTTTACAAAATTTAGAAAACATTAATTTTATCCCAGTAAAACTTCTTTTTTTAAAAAAATAGGGGACAACAGGGAACAACTCTCTTGAATACAATTTCTAGGTGATGTTTCCTAATATCCAGTTCCCTTGAAAGAGAGATAACCAACGCTAAAATGGTAACCTTGTCTTTTTTTTAAACACACAAATTATAAACAAACTGCACAATACATTTTTTAAAAAGTTAATATAGCATTTATGCAGTAATGGAATTTTAGCTTTAGAACTACTCTTGGAGGTTATTAAATTCAACCTAATTATTTTACAGGTAGATAACTGACACCCATGGTAGATCAAGGATTTAGCCACAAACAATCATGACTAATCAGGCAGCATCTGATTCTATAAAACAGTTGTGCCTGAGGGTAGAGTGGTTTTGTTCTGGTTTATTTTATCTCTGTGTGTGTGTGTGTGTGTGTGTGTGTGTGTTTTTCAGAAAAATCACCCATTTGATAGCACACTGATGGCTATAATTTACTATTTGTAAAACATGTATTATTTCGTTATACCAGGAAGGATGGAGGTTGGGTTAATACATGTATAAAATAAGCACTTTCAGTTTATAGGTACCGGTGATGATTAATAGTGGTCAACAGCAAAGCTGCAGAAGAATGGGACCCTTAATAAAGAAGGTTGCTGAAATCTGACCTGCCTTGTGAATGACTGCCTTTGGGTAGGCAGCTCCCAGTAGGCCCCCAAAGAAGAAACTCGGAATGAAAATTTTATGTTTTGTTCAGTTACTTTCAGTAAAACATGTACCAAAAGAGACAATGATGTCCCTGAGTGGTGGACAGAGTTGAAACAGAGCTTTGAGAGCTCAACTGTGCGGTCTTTTGGTTTTAATACTTAGTGATTAAAAATACTTCCTAAATGAGTATCACTCTCTCTTGCCTCAGTTAATCTAATGTAGTGAATGCATCTGAAGCTTTCCTTGTTTATGAAAATCCTTGCTGTGTGTGCTAGCTAATCAGCTTGACTGGACTGAGAGACCTCAGGAGATGTGACAGGATCATGGGGCCACTGTACATATTCATAGATTGATCTGGTGATGTGCACAGCTGAATGCCCTTAGAAGGTGGGTTCCAGCTGGAAAAGGTATGTCTCTAGCCACTCTCCCTGTGCTCCGCTTCATGGCTTCTATGGGGTGAAAAGCTTTGCTCTGCCATGCTTTTCCACCATGATGTTTCTTCCTTGGAACCAGTTGACAAAGAACCGAAAGCTCTGAAACCGTGAGCCAAATAAACCATTTCTTCTGTTAAGTTGTGAGTGTTCGGTGACAGTGTTAGAGTCCTTGCTAGAAGCCTCTGATAGGGTGGCACATGAAACTTTGGGAGTAAGGCCAAGACCTCAATACCTTAGAAAGTTGGGAACATGGAACTGAAGACAACCAAGAAAAGTTGTAGAGAGGGAGGCTGTGTGGGCTGTAACCAGAAAGGCCACAGGGCTGGGGTCACCCAACCCCTCTGGAACTCACTTGTTACCAGATGTGCCCTAGATAGTGGACATGGAGGTACAGGAATTAATGTTTGCTCTGCTGGATTTTGTTCTTGCTTTGGTCCTATTCTTTTCTATCCCCCTATTTCTCTCTTTTGGAAAGGAATGTTTCCCCTGTGCCACTATACCTTGGAACTATGGAACTTGTTTTTGTTTTTACAGGGACTAACAAAAAAGAGTTGCTTTGAGTCTTAGAGGAGAACTTTGATTTGGACTTAGGAGGGATTCTGGAATTGTTGAGACTTTGGGGAAAGGAATACTATGTTTTCAGTTGTATGCAGAAGTTATGTTAGGCCAAATTATAAACTTGTTATTGTGTTTAGTTGGATATTAAGTATAATTTAAGGGATGTGATTAGATATAAATGTGACAAGGGGTGGATTTGTGCCTATTAATCTTACTTGTCAGTTTGACTGAATTAAGAGGCCTCAGAAGAGGTGATTGTATTATGGGGCACTATACTTTTCGGTAGATTAATCTACTGATTTTCTCAGCTGAATACGCTCTTGGAAAGTAGGGCTGAGTTGGATGTGAGTCACCAGGGTATGCCTTCACAGGGTATGTCTCTCACAGGTGTCCCTCTGTGCTCTGCTTCCTGACTGCCATGAAGTGAGCAGCTTTGCTCCACAATGCCCTTCCACCAGGATGTTCCTGCCTCAGAGCCAGCTGACCAAGGACTGAACCCTCTGAAACCATGAGCCCAATAAAACATTTCTTTCTTTAAATTATGAGTGTTGGGTTGAAAAATCTGGCCAATACACTAACTCACAGTGTCCTGATTCTGAATGTGAGTCTTCATTTATCTTCTGGAGTGTGAATTGTGGATAGAGATAAATATGTAAGGGAGATGTTTCAGACTCTATGGGACTCCAGGGAAGGCTGTCAAAGATGTTTCTTGTGACTGTAGGCCACAGAGTATGATTCCCTTATTGCTTTGGTGGTAGGACCAGAAAAAGGTAGTATTGAGGTTGGCCTGTCCCTTTAGAATTTATGGAGCAAGGAATACATGAGTGTTTCTCTGGATTAGATGTAGAGTGTGAGAGAGAACACAGGTAGGTCTTTGCCCTTGAGAGGTGAGATTTCAGCAGAAAGGGTTAACTGGAGAAGACTGGAAGCTCAGAGCCCAAAACCAGATGGGCAGTGGGAGGATTTGAACAGAAAAGAGTTTGTTAAAATTTTTATCTAGGGCTGTGATGTTAGTCCACCGAATAAAGACATAATGTGATCAAAATATAAAGCTGTATTTTATTCCCATCACATGTGGAGTTTTCTGACATAGTGTTGAATTTTGAAATTACTCAAACTTGGAAATGGAAGGAAGATGGAAGTAGAAGTGGTAGTAAAGGGAAGTTTCCAGACTTGTTTCTGGAACAGGCTTACTCTTTTCATGGGTGATGGCTGCGTGTCACCAGGGTGGTTGGTGTGATTTAAAGGGAGCAATTCAGAGTCATCACACATTTTCTTTTTATTAAAAAAATCTAAGCATCATAACAGGAATGAGAGACAATTTATACACATATTATTATCTTCATTTTAGGCAAGATACTCTAGAAATGAGGTGGCTAGCTTTCCCAAACCATTAATTTGTTCATTCAGGAAGGTGAGTTGAAGCAGACTGAAAGTTCTGGCCTCAGTATGAGTCGGGGGCCTTCTGCCTCCTCCATGCTATCCCCTTCATCATGCCCATTATGGGGCCACATTTCCATAAGAACCCACCAGTCAGCAGAGAAGATTTGATGGTCAAAGAGATTGCTTTTGCCTACTGTGTTTACAGGAGATACATCAGTCTGAGAATTTGCTCTAAGCTGTCCATCACTCTGACATTTAAAACATAAACATGTTTTTGGGGAAAGGATTTGAGTTGCCTACAGTAATTTGTGGTTAATGAATTGCCTTAAAGATTTCGTATGTCTCTCTCCTACTGCTTTGCATGGTAGTTGTCCCATCCCCATTAAAAGACTTTTCTCACTCAAACTGTTTTTATGAATAGAGGGTATTTTCATTTTCCACAGCCGATTTCCTTTTATTGTCTTTATTGCATTTTAACAGGGAGACAAATGACACCACAAACAGAGGTGTGGGGGACTACCCCTGCCTTACCTTTATGTGTTTCTATTAACCTTTGTTCATCCCTTAGCTGAGAATGCGTGGTACGAACCTTTAGTAGAGGTTATAAATGGGAAGCAAGATCCAAAATTCTCTGGAAAAGCCCTCTAATGGGGCAGAATAGTCCATGAAATAATATTTGTTTTCTAAAAATGTATATGAAGTTGTAATGACTCTGGTAGTAATAATTATAATAATAAGCAGTGTAACACTAAGCATAGACGTACATAGGCAGAAAGAGATATTTGTTTAGTACCCACTATATGCTAGGCATTCTCTATATTTTTCTGTTGTACAAATCAAATGTAAATACACTTTTAAGATAAAAATTTTAAAAGATATGAGGGAATATAGACTCAATGGTGAAAATCATCTTTATTTCCTTTTTCTCTTATCAGAGGTAGATATTAATTTCATCTGTATCTACATATATGCATTTATATATTTATGTTCTGTTTTCTCATACATGAGTTCAAAACTCTACCTTACGTATTACTCTTTTTAGGTTAACAATGTATTTCAAAAGGCTTACCATTCATTTCCTTGGCATAAAATCTTTCTCATCTTTATTAGAAGAATTTCCCTCTTGATACAGATTTAATTGCTTTTATTGTTAGTACAGTTAAAGCTGCAGTGAACATCCCTGAACATATATCTTCCCACAGTATATATTTCTAGAAGTGGAATTCATGTGTCAAAGGATTCGTGCATTTTATAGTTTAGTAGACAGTGACAAATTCCCTTCCAGCAGCTGCCCCCCTTCAGGCCCCACATATTGTATGAGTGTGACTTCAGGCTCTTTGCATGTCCTTTTAATCCTCAGAACACCCTGACAAAGGAGAATTCTAATCCTTATTTTTACCAACTGAGAATAACAAGCTTCCCACATGTAATGTAAAATTGCCTGAGGTTAGCAGCCACAACAGGAAAGATAGCTTTATCCATCAGAAAGGCCCAGGCTCTTTCCACCACCAGGACTTTTTAGGCAGGAAGTCCATATCTAGCTTTGCTACTCATTTGGTTTCATGTATTTGGAAAGTTATGTCACCTCTCTGATTCCATTTTCTTTTCTATAAAATGAGGCAGTAGGACTAGGTCATTTAAAGACTCCTTTAACTTTGTGGATTTTGGGGGTGTATTTTATAAATGGCAGCACCAAAATCATTTTGGCTGGATTTTGATCCTGTTTCTTTTACTTAGAATTTGACTTTTTATAAGGAAAAGGGATAGAATTAGGGTTAATTTTAATGATACTAATAAGGTATTCATGAGGCTAATGTCCATAAGTAAACTACTGAACACTTCTTGTGTGCTGACTATGCAATTCAACTTTCCAATGCTTTACATGAGTTATTTCATATTTTCCTTCCTGCCTGAAAGTGAGTGATGTGTTGTTATTGTCTTAATTTTACAGGTGAATAAAATGAAAGGGAAGGCAAGTAACTTTCCTCAGATCACACTGCGCATGGTGAGTATTTAAACTGAGATTGTCAACCTTCAGAGACCAAGCTTGGAAGTAATTTTGTTTTTTGGTTGAGAAGGAAACTTTTTGTGTGTGCAAATAATACAGTCCCTCTTTTGAGCATGACTAACAAAGGAAGGATAAAAAATGAATTTTCAAGACTATTAAAAGTTACTCTCTTTTGACACAAAAGCTAACCTTTAATAATTTGGAATAAAAATTCTTTTAGAATGGGTTACAAACACTTCTGCTTACCTTTAATTTGTTCAATTCAATGTTTTTTTCTTGAGGCAATGTCATTTATTCATATTTATTATTTTTAGTAGACTTTTGCTGTGAGCAGTATACTACATAATCCACTTTTTTCTTCCCCTAACTGGTCTAGAATCACCTTGCATCTTGAGTGTCTGAGATTCTGTCTCATAGTTAAGGCCACTATTGTGTGGAGAAGGCGTAACTCCTGGAGAGCAGGTGTCCTTTGAGTAGAGGGTCACATAACTCATCATCCAAACTGTGACACTGTGGGATTGAAAGGGACACAATTAAGTAAGCAGGACAAGAGGAAGAAAATGAGAAGCTTACTCAAACCAGATTGTACAATCACTTTACTTTGGGCCAATTCCAAATTCTGGCTCAGACACTTGCTAGTTAAGGGATCTTGCCACAAGGTGTCCGTTTCTCTGAACTACAGTTTCCTGTCTTGGCCATCATAAAGCAACTTGTAATAAGGATAAAGGAAAATTTATCTGATGCATCTGGTGCATAATAGGAATTTCATGATAGTGGCTGCCTCACAGGTTGTTGAGAGAAAGGAAAGTCAGGGGCTTAGTACAGTGATTGGCACCCAGTGACCACTTATTTCCTGTTAACAATGCTATTATTTAGGCTGTGAGTGTCTTACTTTCTCTTGCTTTATTTGTGTCCATTTGTGACTGTTCCCTCCTGCATTCTCACCTTAGCAGCTTTTTATCTGATGTAGTTTGAGAAACAAGGTAGCGAGTGTATGTCTAGAAATGCCTATCTCTGAGTAAGAATCACTTGTTTTTCTCTGTGCGAGCTTTCTTCATAACTGCCTGAAGGTTCACTCTTTGACCTTGTGTATGGCCGAAACAGTAAAAGTTGTATATAACTGACTACTGTATAAGTGAAGCTTTTTCGTGATCCTGTGTTAAAATATTATCATTTGATTGATAGGTGATTTTTAGCTATTAAGGTAGTTTAATTCCATGAAGTTTAATTTCCTACCAACTTGCAAGGAGGGAGGGGTCCTATTCAAAGCAGTAAAATGGGGTAGAATAGAAATCTTACAGGATCTGATAATTTCAGAGTGTGTAGAGTTAATTTCTTGCTTCTCCTCAAAATAAGACATATTTATAATTACTAAGAGGGAAATGAACTTAGCTGTGCTTTTTACATAAAGGGCAGACTATTATAAGAATATATAATATACTTGTAATTGCAAAGGGGCATGCAGGGTAAATTAAATGTGGCTGTAATTTCCCTTGTAGTTTAAAAATCATAATAAGAAATTGTTGTGGTTTTCTATCTTCTCTACTAAAATAGCGGAGACCATATCTGTCTTAGGGCTTTATCTCTAGCTGGCACTTAGTAGACTCTTGCTATATAATAATTAATTGGTGAGTGAATGCATGTAAAAGACTCAATTGTATATAGGTAATTACAATGCACTGAATAAAGTGCTAACACTCCTCAACCAGCTGTGTGAGAGTATGCACAGAATAAAATTGTTCCCTTCATTCTGCTGCTCCTTCTTCTTTGATTTTTTTCAGATGACCTGGTGGCTTATTCTCAGATGACACTGATCTTTTTTGGGGATACTGAAACATCACTTCAATGTATGGCATTGAGTTTTTTCCAGAACAAGAAAACGTCTGCTTAAATAAGCTGATAACCACTGTACTGATTTCTTTGCTCACACTTTAATTGTGTCACTCAAACATTCAGCGTGCCTGCAGTATGACAGGTAATGTGCTATGGTAAGGCACGGCTGGAGAAAGAATGATGACCGATGGACTAGTTTTTCATGAAGAGTATGAAGATTTTAGTTTTTGCATACAAAAGCTACTACATACGACCATGCACATATGCTTATATATAGGGCTATTGCACTTCTTTGTTATGTGTGTATATTGGACAAGCTGATAGCTATTGTCTTTTCACATTCATGGTGTGATTTTTATTTTTTTAATTGTGCGTCAACACACGTTTGCAGTATACAATGCTTACATTCTTTGTGGGGAGTTGGTACATGTACATAACACATTTTAATTTCTTTTTCATCCCCTTTCTCTCCCCTCCCTTTGTTGTCCCATGTTCCCTCTGTTTAAATTCAGGCTTCTTTATTCTAACCCCAGCAGATGCGACTCTATGTCATGTCTCATTTGTTTAAAGCGGACAGTAATGGTGAATGACTAACTGAAATGCTGGGACACCCTCTTCCATTTTGCCAGTTTTTGTTGCGTTTGGGTGGATATGTTTGCAAACACACTGACTCTCAGCAGTTCTCATTAATGTGGTGAACAGAATGTAGGTAGCAAACTCAGCTAAACATTTGCGATGTGCTCTTTGGCTTTGGAACATGGTCAGACACTGCGACAGCCTGCCTACCTCTCTCTCCACCTTTTTTTCTTTTTCTCTTGTCCCCCTTGCCTTTGTGTCTCAATCCTCTAAACTTTTAATAGTCCTTTTACTATTCTTTATTCCAGGACCATTTGCTGAGCCTACAGCCCATATTAGACTGTATATCAGAGGATATGGCTTACCTGTGGTTTCTAGGCTTTAGTAAGTTCACAGTCCGGTGTAGAAGGTAAAGCAAAATAACCATGTGTACATATTTCTTTTTGAATTTGTAAGAAGAATGGCAGGGGCCGAGAGGAGGGATTGATTGTGTTCTCTGGAGAGTGAATAGGAAATTCCTTCCTGGATCATGGGGCGTACAAACAATCAAGGCTGGACATCAGAAGCCCTATCTTTCTCCGAACCAATCTCAGAGCATGTGTTAGATTCAATTCGAGGTCTTCTATATACAGTGCGAGTTTAGGAAAGTGTTTTAACTTCTCAGTGACTGAGCTTCGTATCACTAACAGGTGGATAAGAATCTTTGTTGCTGTGAAGACAGAAGAAAACAATGTTGAGAAATCTCTTCGACAAACCTTGGGTGATTACACGTGTTATCTTCAGTTTGCTGGTATAAAAAGAGCCTGGGACGTTGAACTGATATTTCCTCCCAGCCAGCTCATTTCTCTGGAGGAATGTAGGTAAGGTCGCAGCTCTTTCCTGAAAGACACACCACATGAGACACAGAGCCTGAATTCCGGCCCTTCGAAAAGTCACAAGTTTTTTAAGTGACGGTGATGATGGCATTGCCTTATCCTTGTGGGACACTTGGAATACTTCCAAGCACTTACATAGTCATGATCTCATATGACATTTGGGTGAGCATAATTACAACCATCTTTGCTTTACAGACATGTCCACTAAGGGACAAAAACCAAAAGTGATTACGTTGTGTTAAGGTCAGACTAGAATAATTGAGCATCGGGATTCTAAAAGGTGAGAGATCTTGAAAATACCAGAATGTAATCATATGAGAGAAATCAGTCAGGGAGAGATTAAGTAGCCAGGGCAGAGTCACACCCTGTAGTTCATTAGAAAGCAGAAGTAGACTTCACACCCAGGCCTGCCTGACTTTTGCAGCTGAAATGTGCTGAGCCTTGTCTTTGGTCTCAAACCATCTTCAGTGGGTGAGCTCTTTAACACTGGTTTTTATATTCTATAATAAATTATTCTCCCACCCTACCTCCCAGCTTTTCTGTAAGCTGAATGATATTCTAAAAAGAAATATTTAATTGTGATATAGGAATTCACCAGATGTAGTAGTCCTATATTTTGTAGATGAAAGAACAAAATGATTTCCACATCTGTATATCTTCCCCACTGTTGCAGATTTCTCTACTTCGTTAAGTTAAATATTCTGACCTAGAATTTTCATACTGCCTTTGGCATGGCAAGAGTTGCCACGGCCTCTGTAGGCCTCACACTTTGGCCTTGACTCCGTCCTGTGCTCTGAAGGCTGTTGGGAGGGCAGCTTATCTGCATGGTTTCAAGCGTGAACTCTGCCCGTGTCCCCAGACCCATCTCAGCAAATGACCCAAGGCCCAACCCCACCAGTAAATATGCCAGGAGAAATGAAATCTAATTAACTTTCTCTTGTTCAGATCACCGAGCTGACACCTGAGAAGCTATCAGTGCTGCCGCAGATGGCTTTCGGCCCTGAATTCACACTCTGAGTTTCTTCTGTGTGGCAGGTAAACAGCTACTGGGAGGCTTTGGAAAGCCCTAAATTCTGAGTGGTCAGATATTTCCCTCATTCCACTCTTTCTAGTACAGCTGATCACAAATAATAGGGGACTCAAAACAATCTGTTATATATTCATATAGGGTATAAAACCAGTGAAATAGAATAAAGACCATTAGTACATTGGATGGCATGGCCCCATGGGAGGGATGGAGTTCATTTTGTGAGTTTGTGATAGTTATTGGTTATCTTCCTCTTTTCCAAACCAACCCCATGGAGTCTTCTAAATGCCCTATGTGGGTCAATTTCTTTAAACTGCTCCCTGTCCCACGAGGGAAGTACTATTATTATCTCCCGTTCTCCAGGTGATGGGATCAAGGCACTGGGAGGCTCGGTAACTCGCCCACCTGGTCAACAGCCATGGGGTTGGAGCTCAGCTGCTCTTAACCCTGTCACCCGCCTCTCATTGCACCCAGGATGATACTTGAATTGGGGATCAGAGGAAGTGGGGAAGAATTACGTTCTAGGTACAGACAATGGAGTGTTTAAAAGCTTGGAGGCTGGAGGCTGCTTACTTTGTTTGGAAAACTTCAGGAAATTCACTGCCAGGGGTGGATTTGATTTTCTCACAGGTGCGTATGCAGGGCTTGACCAGGATGCATGAGTCTGAGGCCATGCTGAGAAACCTGGCTTTTCTCTGCCAGGCAACTGGAAGCCATGAAACTTTAAGTAGGGAGGAAATACGATCAAGCTTGCCTCTTAAAACGACCATGTTTCACCAGTCAACAAAGTGAGTGAGATGGGTTCAGCCAGCTTCTAGGCCCCTGACCCTGGGACCAAGGTTCAGCCTCTTCTTCCCATGAAAACAGGATGGAAATGGAAACCGTTGCTCCAGGGGGGTAATAAAATCTCATGAGGCCAAGAAAGCCAAACCACAATTTAAAAACCTTCCTTCACAGTTGGCAGCTGCCTTGAGTGACTTGCGAGCGTGGGCGTCAGGCAGCTTTGCCTTTGCTGGTAGTATATTGCTTTGCCTCCTCCTCATAAACCTTTCTGTTTATTTTGTGGGAGGGTAAAGTGCCTGACAGACCTTATCCAGGAGGAAAATAAAGAAGCAGGAGGCTTTAAATCTCAAGTTCCAGGAACTGCCAACCAACACAAGGAACTCTTCTTATATTTGGAACTTGGAAAATTGGGGACCTTCCCCAGGTGCCTTTGTCAGCCTCCTGTCTCCTTCCATCCTTCTTTCCCATATTCGTGACACCCTCTCCTTTTCTCATGTCTCATTTGTGAGTCTCACCTCCCAACAGACCAATGTTCTCATATTGCCAAAGCTTCACGCTGCGGCTCCCCAGGGAAGGCCTGCCCTTTCAGAACTGCGTGCCTTTCAGAATTACTTCCTTACATTTCTAGTTGCAGCTATTAAACTTCTCCCTGGGCTGGACGCAAATGTGTGTTAGGAGGAGAGCAATTTAATTAAATTGCATCACACTAAGATATAAATAACTTGTATCCCTTACCCTATGCCTCCAATCAACCCAGGTATGTTAGCAATGTAATGAAATAATCAGATCTCTTATTACATACAGTAATGTAGTAATAATAATGGTAGCTTCCAAGTGGAGGTCATATTTCAGGATCCCTTAAAACATGCTTCTTTGGAAGTCACCCTACTTCTTGTCAAGACAGATTTGCCACTTGTGTATGGTCATATCTGTTATACAATTTTTGAAATTCACCTATTTATCAGGGGCTGTCCCTTTACCAATAGTCAGGCCGCCCTGGCCTGATTCTCTATGACCCTGAACAAGACTATTTGTCTTTGCTCTGTGGATCACATTTGGTCTCAGAGTATGAAGCAAGAAGAGTGGACAAAAGATTTGAGGGAGAGAGAGAGAAAGAGGAAGGGGGGAGAGAGAGAGAGAAAATTATTTTTAAACAATTATTGGAAGTGGTAGGAGGCATATGAAATAGCAATTGAACTATGAAACAAAATATCCACAAATTCATGGTTTGGTGTTGAATTTGAACTAGGAGGCGAGGATTCTTTTGAATTCCAATCTTGCACAAGTTTCCCAATGTCCTTGGGTCTAACTGTCATCATCTATAAATGCAGATTGGCCCAGCTGGTGCTGAGAAAGACAAGGACAGACAGGGATAAGAGAGATTTTCCTGATCTTGGTTTTAAGAGATCTTAGTGCAGCATTTACTTGTAGGTGGATTTCTTTTTCAGAAATTACACAAAGAAAAGTTATATGTAATATTTCTAAGAATAATAATGAGTTAAATGTATTATAACACATAGTAATGACATTGTAATATTACAAGATAAATAATTTAAATGTTTTTTCCCTTAAATATCTAAGGCAAATGCTAAGAAAAAACAAAAAGACAAAATATCTTCCAAAACAAAGGAGAGAACACTTTCAAAGCAGGGGCTCAGGATTATCAGTCGTGCTGATAGGAGGACAACAAAGGTGAGGTTAATGGCATTTCTCTTATTTTCCTGTGTTCCAGGCATGGATGATATTTGATCATCTTGAGTTTTATCCATCACTGGAAAGATTCTCTTGGACTCCATGAGTTTAAGAGTCTTTTCTGGTAGGAACACATGATTGCCAAGCGTGTATTTCCCATCATAGAGTACAACCTGATTTCAGACAAAAAAAAAAAAAAAAACAAGCGCCTTGACTTCAGCCCCCATGCAGGGCAGGGTCCCAAGAAAGGTCAAGCTTGCTTGGCATGGTTGGGAATTGCTTCTCAGTGCTTCCACTTCCTTCATGCTTCCTTTACAAAAGGTTCGGACACCTTCTTGTTACAAAAGCCACTTAGGCTGGCACTTTCACTGCCTGCATTCACAGTTTGCTTTCCCCGTTTACTCACCCAGGCGGAAAATCATTTGTGATCTCAGATTGTTATCTTTTCATGTGGCTGTGCCTACTACACTGAAAGAAATGTGGATCAGGAGCTCTGATTTTTATCCCTTTATCACCTAAATGTTGAGTTCCTGAGTCAGAATGTGAACTCCTGATATATTCAATTTTTTCTTTGACATTTGTACCCCCAATGAAATTCAGAATTGGACACAGAATAAAAACTTTATGAATTATTATCATCGAACTTCATAAATATTTTTTGAATTTAACTGAAACCTTTTAGCTGTAAGATCATGATTCAATGATGATTTAATCAGAATAAATATAGGATATCTTTGATTTGAGGAGTGCAAAGAGAGTAAAGATATAATCAGATGATTTATCTCTCTAACATGAACTTCCTGTTAAGACTTTTTCCTGTATACCCTGGAAGGTTGTAGGACAGAAAGAACCAAAATATCAACCTGGTGATATTGGGGATACTGGCTTGTGGTCAACCACTCTTTCATTACAAAACACAGTAAACTATAACAATCCCAGAGCCATTTGATGGGTGCTTGGAAAATTCTTAGAAATGATCTAGCTCAATTTTCTTGTTTTACAAATAAGGAGATGGGGGCTAAGTTACTTAAGAGATGAAAATTTTTAGAGAAATTATCCTGTAAAGTAATTGTATCTAAAAAAAAACCCCCACAATTCCACAGCATAACAAAAGTGGTTTTACATGATTGAGCTCAGTGTTTGAGGGAAAAGCATGTCAAGAAATAGCAGAAAAACACTGTAGCTTTGTGGCAGATACTGCCAAGTGTCCTCCAAAGATTTCTTATCCTTTCCATGACATAAGGTTATTTCTAAGAAGCATATGCCCACTTAGGGACAGTTTTAGCTCTATTTTTCATTTACATGAGACCTAGGGTTGGACCTAGACCATAGAATGTAAGGGTAAAAGTAACGCACACCAACTCCAGAATTGGCCCTCTGATAGTCTCTCACATTCTTCTCTCCTCCACCATCTCTTCTCTCTCTATGGTCTCTTTCCTCTATTTTCCTACTTTGTTAAAATTTACCATCGCTAATAAGACAATTAAGAAATAAGCATCCGTTAGCTAAAATTTATCTGTCAGTTAAATACCTCATAGGACAGCAAAGCCTTGCCTACATCCATATGTAGGTAGAGAAACATTTTGCTTTCCATCTGTCAGATTGGCAAAAACTCAAAGGTTTGCTGATATTCATTCTTTCTTAGTGAGGCTTTAGATGAGTAGATTTCCTCCTACGTCACAGAAGATATTTATCAAAATTATTTACACGTTCATTTAACCTCAACTTAGTCAATTCACATCTAGAATTTACTTGTTAGAAACACTAAAAAGTACTCGTTAGGAATGTCATTTGGGCCAAGTTATCCATTTTAGCATTAGTTGTAATGTTAATATGTGAAAAATTGTTCAAGTGTTTATCTATAGAGTGATGGTTAAATAAATTCTGCTGTTTATGAATATGGGACAGTTCCCAGGATATATTGATTAAGGATAAAAAGCAAAGTTTGGGACAGTGTATGTAATATGTTACCATTTGTTTAAAATAAGGAAGAGGGACAGAATATATTTTCATATGTTCTCTCATCTACATAAAGAAACCTTGCATGTAAGAGAAATTGAAAAAGGTATTCATAGGGGTAGGAATGAAAGGAAGTTTTCTTAATTTAAACTTTCTTACATTGTTATTGTGATTTAAATGAATGAAATGCCTATTAAAATACAATTAAATTAAAAATATTAAAAGGAATGGAATACAGAGGTTATCCATGCTGGCTTCTATCCAAAAAGTCACAGAAGCAGGAATTGCAGCTGAATTAATGTTAAGGAGCTGTTATTAAAGGAAACACAAGCATCACTTTGTGGTGAGTGAGATGGAATAATAGCTATATGACTGCCAGCCCGGCTGGGTCAGTGTACTGCATGCAACTGTGTTTGCTTCAACTCTAACCATGTGCTTAATTGATCAAAGCTTTCCTGCCTTCTTTAGATCATTGGTCCCTTTCAAGAAATGGTGAGTTTTGCTCTCATAAGCTTATTTACTTGAACTTCCTTCCCTTTGTATTTCTTAAGAGTCTCCTTTGTGCCAGACTGTTTTAGAAGACTGTGATACACAGACAAGACACACACACTCGCTTAAGGGATGATGGAGGGGAAGAGAAAAAAAGAATATATTGTTATGGGGTGAATTATGCTTTGCAGTCCACTTCATGTGTTCAAGTCCTAAAAACTAATGCATCAGAATGTGAGTATATTTGGAGATAAGGTCTATGAAAAGATAATCAAATTTGAATGCATGATTGGGGGAGGAACTTAATCCAAAATGACTGGTGTCCTCACAAGATGGAGGGGATTGGGACACAAACATATGGAGGGAAGACCATGAGGAGACAAAGGGACAAGATGGCCATCAGTAAGCCAAGCAGAGAGGCCTCAGGAGAGAACCAAACTTCCCAACACCTTTGTTATGGCTTATATCTAGATGTCCGCCCAGTCTCATGCACTCACAGGTAGAGCTTTTGGGAGTGACTGGGTCATGTGCATATGATACTGGATTAGTCCACTGATAAGTTCAGCATAGTTCTGGGTATGGGTGATGGATTTATTGAAGAGGGAAGACCCACCCTGTGTGTGGATGGCAACAACCACTGGATAGAATAAAAGGAGAAAAAAGAAGGAAGTCTCATAGCCTCCTGCCTGCCATGCCCAGGACTGTTTCTTTTCTGCCTTGTCTCTCTGCCATGCTGCCCTGCCTTGGAGCCAGGTGAATAAGCACTAAAACCTCTAAAAATTGTGAGTGAAAATAAACCTTTCCTCCTCTAATTTGTAGGTGTCAGGTAATTTCTTGCAGCAATGCTAAAGTAACTAAAATCCTTGAACCTGGGTTTCTTGCTTCTAGATGAAAAAATGCATTTCAGTTATTTAAGCCACCCAGTCTGTGGTAGTTTGATATAACATTCCTAGCTCACTAATGCATACCTACAATGCAGCTCTGTTAGAGTTGTGAGGAGAAAGTTGGCCCAGCATGATAGAGAAACACAAAGCAGGGACCCCTACTTCAGTGGTTCACAAGTCAGAGAGGTGAATGAGCAGAATCTGAAGCAGGCCTGTTTCTATCCCTATTTTATAGATAGGCAACTGAGGCACAGAACAGTTACGTTGCCCAGGTTGCAAAATAAGAAGTGACATCACCTACATTTAAGTGAAAACAAAACTGTCCCACTTAGTGGTTTTATGAATATACTATGCTGAGGATTCTTTTGCTTAATTCAGATAGAAAGCTAGAGTTGACAAGGTGCAGCTCTTTTGATATTTAGTGTCTGTGGGCTTTGAGTACCAGCCCTAAGTGTTATATCTCCGAGTTTTGAGTCCCAGTGCCTCTTAGTTCTTCATGCTATAGCTGTTCATGTTACAAACCTTGCTGACTTCTAGCCATTTCTATCAGCTTTTCAGCAGCTAAGGCCCACAGGCCCCTTGGGGACTTTCCGGAGCTCTTCTAGCAGTTCCCATTGCGTCTGTAGAGCTCTTCACAGATCCTCACACATCTCTGCAGGTGACGGCATGTTTCTGTTGCTCTCTGGAACACTTCAGGCTCATATCCCTTAGTTTTACATCTCTTTTTAGTGCAAAGCACTCAGTCCACCCAACCTGAGATGAAAATCACGATTATACAATAGGATTACCCTTAGGTGACCTTTCCTGGGACCTATTCTGCAGCCCATCAGGGTAGTCCACCAGAAGGAGCCCTGGGATAAAACTGAGGAGAGTGAGTGTGTGCTGCTAATATACAGGAGGAATGGGTGTAAACGTGCAGTTTCCTCCACTTTGTGGAACTTTTGGGGGACTTTTGAAGTAGTGATGGGACTGAGGGTCATCTGGTAGAGTTGTCTGGAGTGGCTGTAGGGTGGAGTCATCTGGGATATGTCCATGTTTCAAGCTGCTGCAGCTTAGGTAAATATCTCCCAGAGCAGCATGGGACATCTAGGAACTGTGAGAGAAGCAGCTGCTTGATTGACAGTTCTGGCATTTCTGTGAAAATAGTGGGGCTGAAATCCTGACAGTCACAGCATTTGAGAAGTATCCAAAAGGATCTGCCATGTTCATCACAACCCCTTAAGTTTGGGGATTTCAGGGATGTCAGCATCAGTTCCTTCCTGATATTTGCTCTGTCTGGTAGAATTTTAGGTATTCCTCTTGGCACTGTGGCTTGCATACCATGGATATTTGAATATTTCTGTGTGGACATTGAATCTAACTTTACTTAGGATGTTTTTTCTTCCTTTTCAGGAGGAATTAGAGTGACTTGAAGGTCCCAAGTGGAGAGGGTGTGAGTGCTCAGAAGAGCTTCTTCATGAATCCTATGGACGTTAGATAAAGCATTTCAAGGTAGAAGTAGTACAGGAATTTGGTTATCATCCAGAAAAAAAAGGAAGTAACCCATAGTCATGAGACGGTCATGAAAATTGGTAGATGGCTGGGTTGATTGTCTTTCAGGGGCTAAACCCATTAGAAAAAAGCAGTCTGCTCTCTAGTCCTGTGGTACACCTGTAATTACTGAGGAAATTATCATTCACTCCTCCGGACTGTAACTCCAGTGATGGAAGGAACCAGTTTCATCCTGCTCACTCTCTGATCCCCAGAATCCAGTCAAGGGCATGGCACATGATTAACATTTAATCGGTATTTCATGAATTAGCGAATAGATAAAAGTTGCTTCAAACATAGTATCCGAGAAGAGGTAGAGTTTAGCTACTGATTTGTGCTTAGAGTATGATGAGTTGAAGAACAGCTGCAGACTCAGTTAGAAGATCATATTGCAGCAGTTAGAGTCAGTTTGGAAATTACTTCTTAAGTTGGTGATGGTATCATCACCTGAGTGTAAAGCTAAGGCTCTAGGCACTGGGGCAATGGGCTAGAAGGATCTAGAACACTAGGCTGATTATTGACCAGGTGATCTAGACCTTTAGGCTGAGTGTTTTAAGAATTTTTAAAAATGTTCCCTTTTTTAATAGAAATGTCAAAGAAGAAGTTGTACAGATGAGATTATAAAAGTTATATGAAATCTAATGTCTTAGCAAAAATCATTATGAATATCTCTCCAGGTATCTTTCTATACATATATACACATTAAAATATGTTTGTATAATCTTGCTACAAATTAATCATATCACATAAACTGTTCTAAAAGCTTTTTTTAAAATTTCATTTTAAGCAGAAAGAAGTAAGAAATAATAAAACAGAGTTTCAAAACAGGATAGTAGAAGAGTAACAATAATCAACACATTGCATATTGTTATATTCAAAGTAGTTGTTCAGAGTACAAAATACAGGCATGAAACATTGTCCAGAAAATTACCAGCACAAAACTTTCCCCTCAATGAGCCAAGAGAAACCAGCTGTATCTTAACTGTCTTGTGTGTATATGTATTTTTTCTTTTTCCCTTCCTTCCTTTCCCCTTTCTCCCATCACATTTTTTCTTTCCTTTTGAACAGTTTCTTCCCAATTCACAATAGCTATTGTACATTTTGGATCTTGTTTTTACTCTTTCAGATTCTCACACTAGCGAGACAATGCAATGTTTACACGTGTGTCTGGTTTATTTCACTTATGAGTTTGGTCTTGAGTTGCATCCACTTACCTATAAAAGTCTCAAGTTTATCTTTCTTATGGCTGAGTAGTATTCCATTATATAAAAAATCTACATCTTTTTTATCCATTCCTTGTTTGATGGGCATTTGGTTGTTTCCAAGATTTAGCTATTACAAATTGTGCTGCTATAAACATGGGTGCTCATATATCACTGTGGTTTTAATTCTTCTGGGAAGATACCTAGAAGGGGAATAGCTAGGTCAAATGGGATCTCTAATCCTAGTTTTTTAAGAAATCTCCACACTGATTTCCACAGTGGTTGCACCAGTCTACATTCCCAACAAAAGTGGAGAAGGGTTCCTTTTTCCCCACAGCCCTTTCAGCACCATTTATTAAAGACTATCTTTCTTCCAGTGAACATGTTTGGCTCCTTTGTCAAATATAAGGTGGCTTAGTGTGTTTGTAGTTGCATCTGCATCTTCTATTCTGTTCCACTGATCCTCAGGTCTGTTTTTTTGCCAGTACCATGCTGATTTTATCACAGTAGCTTTGTAGTATAATTTTAAGTCAGGGGGTTGTGATGCTCCCTAAATTACCCTTGTTGCCCAGAATTTCTTTTGCTATTCTACATCTTTTCTGGTTCCAAATGAATTTTAGGAATATTTTCTCTAGTTCTGTGAGGTATGCTAACAGTATTTTGATTGGGATTGCATTAAATCTGTATAACAATTTTTAGAGTAGGGCTGTTTTCTCTCTGTTGGTTCTTCCTATCCATGAGCAAGGGATAGCTTTCCATTTTCTGATATCTTCTTCAATCTCCTTTTTCAGAGTATAGATCATTTACTTCTCTTGTTAGATTGATTCCTAAGTATTTCATTTTTTTGGATGCTATTGTGAAGGGTGTGGTTTCCCTAATTTCTCTCTCTGTGAGTTTGTTGCTTGCCTACAGGAATGCTACTGATGTTTGAGTGTTGACTTTGTATCCACCTATGCTAGTGAATTTGGTTATTAAATCTATATGTCTTTTGGTGGAGCTTTTGCAGTCTTCTATGTAGAGTATCATGTCATCTGCAAATAATGATAATTTAATATCTTCCTCTCCTAGCCTTATTCCTTTTATTTCTCTCTCTTGTCTAATTGCTCTGGCTAATGTTTCCAGAACTATATTGAATAGTAGTGGTGATAGTGGATGTCTTTGTTTCTGATTTTAGAATGAAAGCTTTCAGTTTTTGACCATTTACTATGATGTTAGCTGTTGATTTGTCAAAGATAGCTTTTATCAGATTAATATAAAAACCCTCTATTCCAATTTTCTGTAGGGTTTTTATCATGAATTGGTGTTGGACATGGTCAAATGCTTTTTCTGCATCTACTGAGATGATCATGTGATTTTTGTCTTTGGTTCTGTTAATATGGTGTATTACATTTATTGATTTACATATGTTGAACCATCCCTGCATCACTAGTATGAATCCAACTTGGTCATGGTATATAATCTTCCTGATGGTTTGCTGCATTCTGTTTGCCAGTATCTTGTTGAGGATTTTTGCATCTATGTTCATTAGGGAAATTGTTCTGTAGTTTTCTTTTTTGGTTGGGTTCTTCTCTGGTTTTGGAATCAGGATATACTTGCCTCCAGAAATGATTTTGAAAGTATTGCTTCCCTTTCAATTTCCTTAAAGAGTTTCAGCATTAGCGGCATTAGTTCTCTAAATTTCTTGTAGAATTCAACTGTGAATCTGTAAGGGCCTGGGCTTTTCTTTGTTGGTAAATTTTTAATTACATTTTCAATTTCATTGGCTGATATCAGGATATTTAGAATTTTTGTATCTTCTTGATTTAGTTTTGGCAATTGGATTGTGTTTGGAATCTGTCCATTTCTTCTGTGTTTTCCATCTTATTAGAATATAGGTTCTCGCAGTAGGTATTGATGACCTGAATTTCTGTAGGATCTGTTGTGATTTTCCCCTTTTCATTCCTAATTGCTTGAATTTGTGTTTTTTCTTTCCTCTTTTGGATGAAGTTGGCTAATGGTTTATCAATTTTATTAATTCTTTCAAAGAACCAACTTTTTGATTCTTCATTTCTTTGTATTGTGTTTTAGTCTCTATTGCATTAATTTCTGCTCTTATCTTTATAATTTCCTCCCTCATATGAGATTTGGGTTTGATTTTTCTTTTTCTAGAAGTTTGAGGTTCATCATTAGGTTGTTTATTTGAGCTCATTCTGTTTTCCTGATGTGAGAGTTTATTGCCGTAAATTTCCCTCTTAGGACTGCTTTCATTGTATTCCATATGTTTCAGTATGTTGTATCAGCATTATCATTTAATTGTGTGTACTGTGCAATTTTGTGGTTAATTTCCTCTGTGACCCATTGGTTTTCAGAAGTGCATTGTTTAATTTCCATGTGTTTGTGTAGTTTTTGTGGTTTCTTTTGTTGTTGATTTCCAGTTTCATTGTGCTATGGTCAGATAGTGTAGAAGGAATGATTTCAATTCCTTTGCAGTTACTTAAACATGGTTTATGGGCTAGCACATGGTCTATTTTGGAGAACATCCCATGTGCAGCTGAGAAGAATGTGTATTCTGATGTTTTGGGGAGGAACACTCTGTAGACATCTACTAAGTCTGTTTGTTCACAGGCTTGGTTTAATTCTGATATTTCTTTGTTGATTTTTTGGCTGGTTGATCTATTTGTAAGAGTGGGACATCCAGGTCAACCATTACAATTGTATTGGTGCTTATTTAGTTATTCATGTCTGTTAATATTTGTTTTATGTATTTGGGTGCACCCATATTTGGTGCATATATATTTATGATTATTATCTCTTCTTCTTGGAGTTTTCCCTTAATAAGTATGTAATGACGTTCCTTGTCTCTTTGATCAGTTTTGGTTTAAAGTTTACACTGTCTGAAAATAGAATAGCTACCCCTGTTTTTTTCTGAGTCCCTATGGCATGGAAAATTTTTTCCATCCTTCGATTTTTAGTCTATGAATTTCTTTTGGGTTTACATGTGTCTCTTTTTTTTTTTTTTTTTTTTGTGGGTACCGGGGGGACGACCTCAGGACCTCGTGCACCAACAGGCGCCCGTGCCGCTGAGCGATATCACCGGCCCCTTTTTCGTATGTGGGTTCCGGGAGTCGAACTCGGGCCTTCGCGCTTGCAAGGCAGGCGCTTAAGCCGCTGAGCCGTCTCACCGGCCCTACATGTGTCTCTTGAATGCAGCATATTGATGGATCTTGTTTCTTGATCCATTCTGTTAGTCTGTTTCTTTTGATTGGTGAGTTGAGACCATTTACATTGATGGTTATAACTGATATGTATTGGCTTATCTTTTTCATGTTATTTTCCTGTTGTTGGTTCCCTGTCTTTCTCCTCTGTTTAATTGCTTGCCCTGCTTGGCAGTTTCTTTCTACTAGTGTTATAAAAACTTTTTAATCAACAAGTCATCAAATTAATGTTAATAACTTCAGATAAATGTCATTTAAATTTAATGCATTTCATACACCTGAATAGCTTTTAGCTATTTATTCCTTAGTGATAGATGTTTGATTTGTTTCTAATAAATTTCTATTATAAACAATCAACAATGAATCTACCAATGGTAATTCACCTATTGTTTACATTTTTAAAATGTTAAAACATAAGTCTCAAACAAATAAGTATTGGATATATATGACATATTCATTTAACTCACTTATGAAAAAGCCATCAGGATAGTAAAGCATTATGCATTTGAGGAACACACATTTACATGTTTTGTAAGGAAAGGCTAGGTGGGAGAGACAATTTCCTATTGCAATACAACTGTAATTTTGAGTTTATCTTTATCTACTAAATGGAAATAATTTCTGCCTCCTCTGCATAGAAATATACAAGTTAACATGTAAGTTAACAATATCTGGAATATAGCCAGTAATAAATTCTAAACCAAAACAGGTATATCGCCTTAGAGATTTAATCTTTGAGAAGGCCTATTAAACAGTGCTTCAGTATAAGCATGTAAGGATTTGCAGTCCTTCTTTTCTTTCATTTCCAAGTTTAGGAAAACTTTTCTCAAGATGTATTTGCTGTCAAACTTGTTTTCATTTTGAAAAGATGTGGCCAGGAAGACAGAGGTGAGAAAGAGTATATCTGAAAGAATGACAGAAATAGTTTCACGTAATCTAGAAAGGACGGTATCATTATCTTTGTTGTGAATTTGCTGATGTTTTATTCCCACTTAAATTTTAAGCTCCAGAAGTGTGGAGGCTATGCCTTAACTCTCCTAATCTCTTTGCAGCATTTAAATGGATCCATTGACGTAACCTAGAAGCAAATTCAAAGCTAATGTGGAGATGTGCCTTTTAATGATGGTGAATGTGGTGTTCATCTCAACCAAAATTTATGAAATATTTCAAAGACCACTAACATTATAGGACTCTTGGAAGGGGAAAAACTTTCCTTTGAGTATGCCTTAGTCCCAAAACAATGATTGGCCTGAAAAGTCAGAGATTAAATGCTAAACTATTCCAACACAGGAGGTTGGTAATCGTTTTACCAGAATCAGTCCTTAACCTCCACCTTTCCCCAGTTCCTAGCCTGAAATATGTTTCTCTTTCTAATTTTGCCTTAAGCTTAACTTCAGGATGAGCCAGAACTGGCTTTGCTGGAGGGAACTGATACTATGTTTTGGATTGCCAACCTCTTCTGGGCTGGAGCAAGAAGAGTTTCTGACTGATGGTTGTTTTTCGCCTCACAGCTTCACCTGATTAACTTGGTCAACTGCTGATGCCCAGGATCCATTGTACCTTTTATGGTAGCGTCCTTTTACTTTGTTAAACTGGATACTTTTCATTCAGTGCTTATAATTTATGAAATTGGGGGAATATTGACAAGAAAGTCTTCCCTCCCTCCTTCCCTTCCTCTTTCCCTTTCTCCCTCTTCTCTCTCTTTTCTTTTCTTTCTTTTTTTCTTTCTTTCAAAACATTAGTGTTGCATATTAAGGTGCTTCTCTTTCTGGGTTAAGCCATTTAGGAAATCAGTAAGAATGATGGGTAAAAAAGGACCAACTCTGTTACCTGCTCAGGGCTTCTATAGATGGTTCCATAGGTACAGCAGCATCTCTGCTTTGGATTTAGTAAGAGTACTATTGGTTTTCTTTAAACATTAAACATTACAATATAAACATTATATTGGATAATTCCTCACAGGGAGAATGTGTGCCTCCTTTTAAATTAAAGTAAGATCACAGGGTGAAAATGACTTGTTTCATAGAGACTTTCTCCCTGAAACCACCTTGAAACAGAAGGTAAATGTTTTAACGTTTATTTTAGGGCTTTATTAAAAAGGAAAACATGGCTTATGGGTATTCCTCAGAGGTCAATATAGATTCCAACCAATCTGCAATCCTGTCTCTATCTCCAGTCAGAATAGAAAATTGGGCAGACCCCTCTCTGGACTGCTCCCTGAGCGGACAGCCCAGTCCCGTGTCCTGTGTTGGACTGACCAAGGCAGAAAACAGTGCTTCAATATTTTAGTACTGAAAATATAAAAGTAATATAATATTAGGGTTCAAATGATCTGGGAATTTTCTTCAAGCTGTATGGCTTTGGGGAAATAAAATCTCAAAACCTCAGCATCTTACTGTGGAAAATAGAGATGAGGCTTTCATGATTTCAGGGAAAAGGTGAATTGTCTTTGTGATATGGTTTAACAATCCTAGTGAGCTTCCTGTCTCAGAATCTCTCTCCCAGGTATATCTGGAATTCCTGCATTAATCATTTCTTTCCTGGAAGTCTGCCGCCTCTCCCAGAGCCTTGTGAAAGGAGCATCTTGAAATGGTTTATGGGAATCTGTTGTTTGAGCTGAGTGTGTATAGGCTTATCAGTTCATTTATGCAAGAAAGATCTGTTAAAGAAAAAAGAAAAAGAAAAAAGAATAGGTGCCCCACAGTGGGGAGGGAGATGTGCAATAATGCAAAAGTGATGAAGAAGAAGAAGAAGAAGCAAACATTTCTTCACCTCACGATTTTGTATGACTCTCAGAAAGCTTGCACTATCTGAAAACATATGTCTGTTAAAATCCCATTCTTCCATGCTGTTAGGTGTGCAGATTTTCTCTCCCATTGTTTCTGTTTAGTTTTCAACAGTATTGAATAACTTTTAAAACACTTTGGATGCCTAATTCTGCTCTTGAAGACACACTATAAAATAAAGCTACAGGCTATTGCATTATAAGTGAAAACGATGGGGAACAGCTCAGATTGAAGTGATAATGCACTCAAGTGAGAGTTGTGGCAGTCTCCTGTTGCATTGTGCAAAGTAAAAGATGTGGTGTTAAATCTGTCTCCGTAAGGTAATATTCCCAGGTAACTTGTAGTAATCATCTCCACTCCTGTTATCAGATCACAGGGCAAAGCCAAGTCCTGCTGAAAACCATACAGTGCTCTTCCTGCTATTATCTCAGACTTCATCACCTTGGGCACTTGAGGTGAGTTGGAGAAATGTTCCCAGAGACATTTTATTGAGAACAGATTCTAGATGAGAAAAATAATAGTAATAGCATTTTTTCTGGCAAGTGTTTTATTAATATTTAATGTTTTGTAGTGTTAACATAACTGCTGTAGTTCAATTGGGAAGGCAACCAAGGAAATTGTTTAATGAAATGTAGAAAAGTCGAACTACTTTGCAAATTGTTATTGATAAAGATGATGATAAAACTGTGTGTGTGCAAATACATTGGAATGATGAATAATAACATTTATTAAGAAATGAATATATTACCTCAAAATTTACTGATAAATACTAAAGCATTGAGGAGAAATGTTTTTGTTTAACTGTTGTTTACCTTGTACTTGGAAACACCAACTGTTCAATTCAGAGAAAGCAGTAATATGTGACTATTATTCCCTTTGAGAGGAAAAACTTCTATGAAGGAAGTGATAGAGAAAGAAAAGAGAGGTAGAAGAGAAAGAGAAAGAAAAAATCTATAATTATCCCATTTTTATTGATATAGATTTTACAGAAACTTTTACAACTATTTTTTCCTCAATCTTTTATTCATTTGAGAGATGTTCAAGCTTAGTATAATATTAAAATAGGCGAGGTGCATATTAATTAGCATCCCATCATTTTAGTTCAACTTAGTTTATTATTATTATTTTTTTTGCAGTAAATATACTTTTAATAGTATAAATCAACAGGGGAAGAGAAATAAGAACACTAGAATTGATTTCCATCCTTATTATTTCTAGGGTCCCTCTAACTTGATGTAAACTTCTTACACATTTCCAAAGACATTCCTATTCTACTATTTTATCATAAATAATTTGAATGGTTTCCCTGTTTGCACAATAAAACAGCAAAGACCCTTACACTTGGAATGGAAAAGGAACTCAATTTGTGATCAATGTCAAAATCATGTTCACATCAGAAAACACAAATGACAATGTTACAAAACTAAAAATACATAGGGAGGTCAATACCATTCTTCAAATAAATTTGCAAGCTACCTCAATCTGCCAAAAAAGAAATGAGACTTCAAAAAGTTGTAAATAAACCCTTGTACATTTCCTAGTAACTCAAATAGAAGAGACATCAAGATGGCACACACAATATTTGACCCTTCCCCTGTTCCTTCACTACTTAGAAACTCCCTGCTCTCCACAAACACAGACTGAAAATGGGCCTCATTTCACATGGAGTGGGAATAAGCCCATGAAGTGGTTGCAGAACATTCCCTGTCCCTGTCACACATCTTGCCCTTCGGGGGCCCTGACTGCACCTCTTTCTTCATTTAAAACCTCTTCATATGGATCTGGGTAAGACCTTGGATTTTCACTATTAAGCTTGGCCACGTGCTCTAGGACTTTCATCTTGCTGGTTTCAGCGTGGGCTCTAGGACCCCAGATAAACTCATAGCGAGCAGGATCACTGTCAGGAACATGCCGGTACTCCAAGTACTTTGCCCACACCAAATCCTCAATGATGAATCTCCAGGCCTCCCTAAAATTAATATTCTCAATGTGAGCTAACGTTTCCCATCTTCTCACTTTTTGCTTTAGTTCCTCCTCACTGACATGGTTGCCGTCTATGAAGATTAGAGACAGGAAGAATATCAGGAGGTCAACTTTGGGAATTATGTGGTCATCATTATCCAGCATCCCATTATAAGTGAGGCCCAAAACGGGGACAAGGTCATATCTGTGCCTAAAGGGATCAGCCTTCCGTATATCAATGCCAAAGCTCAGACACATGGACTCAGAGAATTCCCCAGAGATCACAGGAAATTGCTCACAGTAATCATGGTCCACAGTGTGCAGCATTTCTTCCATGGTGACCTGCTCCCTCTTTTGATACTTGCGGAGCAGGAATGGCATCAATTTACATAACTTGTCATGTAAAAGCACACCTTGTAGGATCTGAGAGAAGTTTATGGCCTTTGAGGGGCTTGAACCCTCTGCATTTTGTTTGTAGGGGCCCTCACCAAATTGATGCCTTTGCCTGGAAGCCATCAGGACAGCAAAAGTTTGTTGAAGATTCAGATGCCTTCAAACCTTCAGTGCTGGAAAATAGAGTGGTGAGCAATAGCAATTCAGCTGTTCCAAGATTCTGAATCCAGACTTTGAAAAATCACAACTTGACTCTGGGCAGATCCTGGGCTGCTCCTATTGCTGACAGGAAATGTCTTCTCCAGTGACCTGAGAATTCTCCACTGCACAGTGCATGGCTGTCAACAGAGGCAGTTATGAGTTGCTTTCAGACTCTCAACCTGGAATAGGGCCTCCTCTCTCATCTTCCAGTTTATTATTATTCATTACCATTTAGTACCCAACATTTGCCAGGCATAGGGGATCAAGAAATGTATGATGAGGTGTCTGTGAATATGTGTGGATCTGACATGTATACAGAGAACTGCAGTGTAAGATATCGAGCACATGAGGACAGAGAGGAGAAGCAGTGAGTTCTGGCTGAATGGGAATGAAAGAGCTCCATGGAGTTGGTCTCAGCAGAAATGAGTTTAGAGGGCTGGCGAGATGGCTCAGCGGCGTAAGCGCCTGCCTGGCAAGTGCGAGGGCCCTAGTTCAACTCCCAGATCCCACATACGAAAAAAGGACCGGTGATATCACTCAGCGGCATGGGCGCTTGCTGGCGCACGAGGTCCTGAGGTCGACCCCCGGTACCCACAAAAAAAAAAAAAAAAAAGAAATGAGTTTAGAAAGCTAAATAGGCATGATATGATGGAGGGGCAATGGATTCAAGTTATACATACATTTACACTTATACAGAGCTCATTAGTTTGCAGAAAGGCTGTTCTGCTATGTGGGACAGTGACACACTACAGGATCCCGATTCCACACCAGCAGTAAATATATGTTCAGTGTCTTAGTTACTTTTCTTGTTGCTGAGACAAAATACTCGACACCCAAAGTTAAAGGAGGAAAGGATTATTTAGCTCACAGTTTGTACAGGTTTCAGCCCATAGTCGGCTGGATCCAAGGCAGGTTGGCATGGCAAAGAGGCAACGGTTCATGGTGGCAGAAGGCAGCAAAATCAACAACTGAGGGACAAGACTCTTTCTGTCCTTTATATTGTATGCAGGCTACCTGCCCTAGGGCAGGGTAGCACTCACACCCATAATCCCAGCATTGGACCATGAATCGATCACAAACTCTAGATTCGTCCACCTCTGAAAAGCACAACCTCATGACTGCATGAGGCTTTGGGAGGACATTTAGACACAAATCACAACAGTCAGGGTTGGATCCTGGCTCTGACTATCATATTAGTTCCATTATGGCAAACAAATATCCCTTCATAGGGGAAATTATTTTTGAATAAAGTAGATAAAATTATTATAATGAAGCTGGACTGAAAGATTCAAAAATACAATGATCAAATGACTGAAAGAAGAAACAAAAGTAAAAACTATATAGAAGCATGAATTAGGATGATATATTACATAGTTGCTTTTTCCTAGGATATAAGCAATCAGAGAGTACCTACTGAATACCTATTTGGTGCCTGGAACTGGCACTGTGGGCAATAAATGAAGGAGAAGATTTATTCTTTGTTTTCAAGGAGTTGTGTCTGGTTTTAGAAATCAAGCTGCATGGTTTCTGGGTGGGAGATGGGTGTGCATTATAGGAAAGAAGCTACCATCTGGATTTTGTTGGTACCACAATGCAATAAAGTTATATTCAGCTATCTTTATGCCTGATTCTGACTTCTGAAGAGGTCTTCTTTTCCTGACTCTTCTATTTCTGTCTGTCCTTAGAAACCTTTATTGGCAGAAAATAAAAACTTTTTCTAGAAGTGAAATTCTTCATTTAAATATACATATTTAAAAATGTGTTCAGTTTCCATATCCCTCTTCTTATCCTTGCCCCAAGCAGGCAGGAAGCTCTGTGAAAACTCTGTGAGAATCTGTTTGCTACTGATGACAGTGTCTTAGTAAGTTTCCCATCTCTGGGACAAAATACCTAACACCCAAAACTTAAAAGAGGAAAAAAGTGTATTATGGTTCATGGTCTCAGTCCATGACTGACTGGCTCCAAGACAGAAATAGCAAGACAGAGGGTTATGGTTGATGAAAAGCTGCTCATGTCATGGTGACCAGAAGGCACAGAGAAAAGCAAGGATCTGGGAAAGGAGATACAGTTGATCCTCAAAATTTGCTGGGGTTATGTTCCTTGAGCATCCGCAAATTATGAAAAACTGTGAATTTCAGATATTGTCATAAAAATGCCTATAAATGCATACTTTTATAGTTTAAACCTTAAATGTGCTATGTCTTCCACAGTTACATAATTTAATTAAATAAAATAATGTATTAATAAAGCCTTAGAAAGTACAGGGTGTTTTGATGGCATCTTAGGGATTGTAGGGCTTTAAGAACAAAACTAAGAATACTCAGGATAGCTACATGAAGTATAGCAACCTATTATAATGTGGGAATGCTGGTGGATCTGCCAGAGATGGGTTGCAGGGCAGCAGCCAATCTGCAGCGAGGAGAACTGAATCATGCTCTCGGATTGGCTACTTGCAACCCTCCCACCAAAAAAAACAACTGTGGAAGATATTTGCTGTTTCTGTGAAATTGTGGGGGTTTCTGTGAACAATTACTAGTTAGATTCTAAGGGAAAATCCATGAATGACTGAGGCTGCAAACTCTCAACTACAACTTTGTATATCCTTTCAGCTACACCCCCAGTGACCCACCTCCAGCCAGGCACCACTTCCTAACAGCACATTTAGGACATTCAGAATAATGCAACCATGACCCAATCACTATCCAAACCCATGAGATTTGGGGGGCACATCCCAAATCTAAACCATCACATTGTGCCTCTGGCCCCCAGAAGAGTTATGTACATCTGTTTATGGAAAATGCATAGTGATTCTCAAGAATTCCCAAAGTTTTAACAATTCCACCAATGCTGAAAAGTCCAGGATCAAAGTCTCTTCTGCCAGTCAAGGCAAAATCTTAACTGTGAGCCCCTTTAAAAATCAAAAAGAAAGTTAAACACTTCTAATATACAATGGCACAAGGTAACAATACCCATTCCAAAATGGAAAAATAGGAAATCAAAAGCACCAAGACCTAAACTCAGCAGGGCAAACATTAAATCCTCCACGTCAAGCAACTGGGCCATGTTTTGGTGAGATGTGAGCTCCAAAGGGCTTGGGCAACCCCACTCCTATGGCATTGACAGTTGCAGCCCTCATGGCCTCTTTCTTGGAGTGGCTTTCCTCACTATCTGTGACTTTCTTTAGCACATATTACAGGTTCCTGGATTCCTCAACCTTTTGGGATCTTCACTGAACTTCTGGCCTCACTCTTACTGCCTCCTGCACTGCACTCTTAGGGGCAGTTTGCCTTGCTTCTCAGCTTTTCTCTATAATCTGGGTGGAAGCCTCCTTGACCTCACAACTCTTATACTCTGCATGCCTGTAAAACCAGCACCAAGTGGATGACACCAAGATCTGGTGCCAGGTCAACAAATAACCAGGCTTCCTTGGATCATGGCTGTAGTATCCTCTGAGTACCTAGATGATTGATCTCTGAGAAACTCTTTCATAGTTGGCCCTGAATAAACTGGAGCCCCTGGGGCTTTCTTCTCAAAACAAGATCTTTTCACTTTTTCATCTTCAAGCCTGTGAAGGGTGAGACTGTACTGATTCCTGAGATGCCCTCAAGACATCTTTCATATTATCTTGATGAAAAGTAATTGTCCTTTTTTTCTTCAATGGTAGTCTTTTCAGCAGTCTTGCTCTCCAAAGTCTCCAACTTTGCAGGTGCTATCTTTCTAGTGAAACGGTATACTTTTCACATCAGCTTTCTCTTCCTGATTCTTACAGTAGATCTGGCTAAAAGCAGCAAAAATACCCATGAGTTGGCCAGGATGTTGGGTTGCCTTGAAATTTCCTCCATCAGCTTAGTTAGGTCATAGTCCTTAATTTCAGTCTCTTGAAAAGTTTCAGGACATGAGCAAAATGTAGACAAATTTTCTACCACAGCATAACATATCTGGTTTAGAGTTCAACTGCTAATAATGTCCCTGTCCCCAACTGAAATTTCTTGAGCCTGGTCTTTATCATTTGTATTTCTTTTAGTATTCTGGTCTTCTGAGCTCAGACCAGAATCTGCCATCTAGCTTGGCTTAGAATATTATATATGCTTTTCTAATTAGCCTCTCCAAATCTTTCCACACTTCTTCTGCAAACCAATTCCAAACCTGCAAATCACATGATCAGGGGATCACAGAAATGATCCCACTTCTGGTACCAAAATTTGTCTTAGTCACTATTCTATCACTGGGAAAACATTCCTGACACCCAGAGAAAAAGGTTTTTTTTTTTTTTTTTTTTTTGGTAATGGTCTCAGTCCATGGTCAGGGGTCTCCAGCAGACATGGCAAAACAGAGAGCATGGAAGATGAAATTCTGCTCATGTCATGGTGCCCAAAGCAGAAAGAGAAGGAATAACCTAGAGAAGGAGATATACCCTTCCAGATCATGTCCCGTGACCCATCCCCATCCATGCCTCACCTCCTAACAGCATGTTTAGCACATTCAGAGTAGTGCCCTCATGATCTAATCACAATCCAAGCACATGAGGCTTTTAGGGGACATAGCAGGTGTAAACCATAACTCATAGATTTTAAATTTTGTTTGTTTTTTCTGAAATCCTTCAATTTTATACTATTTCATATTATACAAATTTATATTGTCAGTATAATATATCAAATATTATATTTTTATTGTTTGCATTTCTTGTTTGCATTTCTTATTGTGAGCACTTTTAATTATAAAGCATGTTTTCATATGTCTTTTTTTGAATAGGCAAATAAAAATTATACATATTCATGGTTTCCTGTGCCTTTAAAGTCAGCTCATAGAATATTCATTCTTTATTCTATTCTGTATTTGGAAAGAATAGAATTTGGTGCTATCTCATTGAGGTGGAATCATCCCCAGCTATGAAATTTTGTCAACCACAGAACCATTAATGCTTCTCATGACCTTAGGGAGTCCTGCTGCTCTATTCCTTCTTTCTTGATTTTAGGTTCTGGGCTGCTTTCTAGACATAGGAGTCTGAACTCTATCATCTTCTCCCTATTGCAGGGCTACTTAACTTCTTTTTTCTTTTCACCTTGGAAGGAATGGAGGAAGAGAGTCTTAACCTCTAAATCCTGCATTTCCCTAGCAACACAGCTTGACATTTTATCCATCTCTGAGGAAGTTCTATTCCACAAAATTTAGCCACCAATGATTCTTGGGTCTAAAGATGGATGAACACAGTAATCTCAATGAGTTAGAGGACAACCAGTCATGCTGTCATACTGGTTGTCCTCTAACTCAACCAGTGGCAGGGGCCTTTCTATAACCTTCACATCACCCAGCTTCCCCTCCTCTTTGACCCCCACATGGCCACTCTGTGCTTGGAAGAACTTGTGAGGATTTCTCAAATGGATTTGATCACAGCACATTCTACTTCATCTACCTCCTTATACCCAAAACTTCTTTTGCAAGACATGAAGCCCTCCTAGAACTGGAGTTCAAAATGCCTTCTGAAAACCTTGCTATTCTCTATACTCTTAGTTATGTATGCAGAAAAACAATCATGCAAGAAAACCTGAATGCTAGCCCAAGATTGCATGATCCAATAATTATCTATCAACTGATAATAATAATGATAATAAAGAATAGATAAATTGTTGAGATATAAGTGCCAAGAAGTGGGCAAAGACTCTTATACAGATCGTCTTTTTTGATGTTTCCAATTACATCATGTATTAATATTGTCATTAAGAAGTTAAGGCTTAAAGCAGACAATAGATTAAAACCCAAATCTTTTTGAGTCTACGGTTGTGCCTTTTTACCTCAAAACAGAGATGTTGAAACATTTTCCTCACCATGAGCTGGTAAACTCACATCTGAAGCTTCACATACTTCAGTTCCATCTGCCATTATCACTTTAGAGACATACTTGGAAATGCAGTATTGTGGACTCCCAGCCTAGAAAAGTGTTCCTCAGGAAGGAGCACTTGAGCTACCCCTTGTGGGTGGAGGACAGATCAGAATTTGTGAGGAAAGTGTGAGAAGGAAAGGTCTTTCTGGTGAAGGCAGAAGGAAACACAGACATAAGGAGATCAGGAGAACATTGGCAAAGCAGACATGCCAGTCTTTTTTTTCTGATATTTTTCTTGCATCTTAGAATGATGAAAAATCATTTTGAGTCCTCCTGGAATGAGTGTAAAGAAAAGTAGTCACGTATCATCCGCTTAAATGTCAAAGGAAAAAAAATCCTAATGAAAACCCATAAATGAAGCATCAACAAAATACATGAATTACTAAAAAATAAAAGCTAAAAAATTATAAAATATTAAGCAGTTGCTCAGGTTTTTGCTGAAGTAGCATTGTCAATCCTCAAGCACTTTAAATAAAGCTAAGTGAATTTGAAAAAAAAAAGAGTAATAAAGAAAAGTTGAAGTTTTCTATGAAGCTTCTGATCTATTCAAAATGGATCTTTTTGGGGCCGGTGAGATGGCTCAGCGGCTTAAGCGCCTGCCCGGCAAGCGTGAGGTCCCGAGTTCGACTCCCGGAACCCACATACGAAAAAGGGGCCGGTGATATCGCTCAGTGGCATGGGCGCCTGCTGGCGCGCGAGGTCCTGAGGTTGACCCCCTGGTACCCACAAAAAAAAAAATGGATCTTTTTGACTTATTATTTCTTTCAGCAAAAATATTCAATTAAGTACAATCATTAATTAGCCAATATTTGCAAATACTTTGAAAAGGAGAAAACAACAGCTCACAAATGAATGAAATTATTATTTCTATTATGTTTCCCCATGTTTTGTTTTGCAACTAGAAATCCAAGCATTTATTCACATGATTCATTTGAAATGACAACTGTAAGAAAAATGAATTTAAGGGAAAACATAGGAAATCAATTTGAAGTGGCTTTATCATTTATTTTTATTTTTTAATTAGCTGGATATATTTATAATACCTTTTGGTGATTAGTGACTAATGATGGAAACTAGCTAAGCGAAGATGTTACTTCAGAAAACGGGAATAAGAAAACTTTTCAATACAAAGGGACACAAGCACGATTGTATTATGATTTATTGCTTAGTGATAATCTGTACTGCAGACCACATTTGAAACCTTCTTTTTCTTATAAATTTCAGGTGGAGTAAGTCCAGGAAAAATACCATCTGAGAAAAAGATGGAATTTTAGCTGTTTGGCGTAGAAAATAAATGTAAGACGGATGATGAGAAACCTAATAGCTAAAAATCTTTGAAAGATTATTATGCTACAGAGAATCACATGGGTTACTGCCCAGTGAAAAGACAATTTCTTTTCTATGAAGTGTTGAGATACACGGGCTGGAAGAGTACCAGGCAAGACTCTCATGCTTCTCCATTACTAATCACAGTATGCGGGTGGGGGAGGACTGTATTCGGTGATGCAATGGTTCCTTCTAAACACAAGTTCTCAAATTTTACATTAGACACGAGATTTTATCAAGAAGGGTGAAGGTGGGAGCTAGGGTTTTAATATTGCCTGAGTGTCCCCCAAAGTTTCATGTGTTGAAATTTAATCCAAACTTTGTGATACTAAGAGGGCAGAAACAAATACGATCATGGGGTTTAGAGAAGGGACACTGGGAAGTGATAAGCGTTAGAGAAGATCATTAGAGTTGAGCTAACATGGTTGAAGATGGGTGGCTTTAGGAGAAATGAGAAGGCAATCACACAGGCAGACCCACACATTCCCTGTCTCTTGGTATGTATGACCTGTACTGCCTTTGGACTCTGTGAACAAAATAGCCACCATCAGACGAGATCCAGTAGCTGTCTCGCCTTGAGAACTGTGAGCCAAAATAAAGCCTTTTTCTGCATAAAGGGCCTCCTATATTTCATGATGGCAATGAAAACTGACTAATACAGTGGGGATGGAAGACAATGGACTTTCTGACAATTTTTTTCATTACTAAGATTTCTTTGCTTTCCATGGTGTAAGCAAAACAGAATAAAATCAAAGAACTCTAGAAGTACATCTCATCATATTAGGAAAATAATTTAGTAGAAAGAAAATAAATACTTATGGCACCTTAATAATTTTCAGATATGTCTAGAAGACCAATGGGTTAAAATTGCCTTTGGATCCTTCTAAGCTGAATTTATCTCTCTTCTCCAAGTTTACTTTATATAATGCCTGTAGATTCCTGCCTAAGTTTTTCCTATCATCTCACAAGATCTGTACAAGAAACTGATGATCCCAAATCCTACCTTCCTTAATTGTTTAGACAGAATCCCAAAGACGGAACCCCATTTTTTCCCATCTCCTAGCTAGTAAACACTAACCTAGGCATACAACTGTAAAAGGACACTGCAGGTGTAATTAAGTTATGAATCAACCTTAAGAGAGAGTTATTCTGAGTTATCGGAAAGGGTACAATGAAAGCACATGTATCCTCAAAAATGAAGCTTTCTCCCCAGCTGAGGGCAGGCTGTGCAAGTCATAGAGTTTTGACAGAAAAGAGAATGAAGGAAATTGAAGAGCATGAAAGAGAATTGACTCACTGTTCCTGAATTTGAAGATAGAAGAGTTGCACGAGTTCAAGAATGTGGGAAACATCTGAGTGTTTAGAACAATGTCAGCCAACAGCTAGCAAGGAAATGGGGGCAGGGGGCCGCAGATCTACCATTGCATGGAATTCTACAAACAACCTCAATGAGCCAGAGGAATATCCATTCATAGAGCCTCCAGAAAGGAATGCAGCCCTACGGACACAGTGATTTTAGCTTTGTGAAACCCATAGAAGATCAGCTCACTCTGATGTGTAGAACTATGTGATAAAAAAGAGTATTGTTCTAAACTGCCAAATTTGTGTCACTTATTACAGCAGCAATAGAAAACTAATACAGCCTATCATAATACTGCCTATGTATTTTAAAGACTTTAAAATTTTAAAGACTTTATTAATATAACTCACATAGTAAATGAGTCAGTTAATCTTTCAGGAGTTTTTCATGTTTTTCCCAAAGGAAGACCTATTAGTCAAAATAATGTTTGTATGGGTGGGGTGCACAGGGCTGTTTTCTGTGGGGTAGGGTCATCCTAGTCAGATTCCCATGGGTCTTAGCCAGTCTATACCTTGATTTCCTTTCTTTTACCTATCATGCTCACCTCTACCACAGAAAATAGAAGCTTCTAGGTATGGTATTCTTAAAACCTTCTGACAACATAATTTGATTAAAAAAAAAGATGTTTATACAATAATTCTCTTCGGAGTTGTTGCCCTTGCAATGAGCAAGACTTGCAGATAAAAATGTCCATCTTCACTGAGACTGGTGGTTAGTAAATATGTAATATATCACAATCAATACAATTAATGTGAATTCTTTCTATTTTGCTTTGGCTCATATCTTCCCATTTTAAGATTATTCAGTTTTGTGACTGTAGTTCTCTACAGAAAACTTTTGGAACACTTTCGTCAAGTTAATCAATTAATTCCGTATCCCACTGAATTGAAATAAATAAATAAATAAATAAAGTTTTTGAATTAAACATATTTAATGAACTGATATTTTGATAGCTTAAATTGCACAGACAACTTTTTTTCAAAATAGTCAAACAAACATCACATTGATCCATAGCCTTAAATAAACTTGAATCTCTTTCCATGAGGATGATAAGCCACCATGATTTTGTATTTTGTACCTTCTGTATCTAATTTTGAAACAGGTGATATGACATATAATTAGAATTTAAGAATTTCAACTTTTTTCTCAAACTTGACAACAAATTTCAAAGTTTGTGGAGTTCTGCTTTGTATTTATTAAGTGACCGAGTAGTGTTCATAGCTCCTATGCAAGAATTACTCTGGCTGGACTTTTCAGTGGACTGATCTAGATGGTTCTGCATTTTGTGCAATAAGAAATGATAATGTCTTACCATATTTAAATATTTGTCCATCATTGTTACAGTAAAGACCACTGGGCAGAGTGTGATAGAAACTATCCACTTCTTGCCTCATACTGGTAGTACTGCATCTGGCAAATGGAAATTTCTGCCCTCCTTGTTCAAGATGAATAATGAATTCAGCAACTTTAGTTTTTAACAAGGTCTTTGGGAATGCAGCTCTTTGTTTTTGCAAAGCTGGTTACAGTAAAAAGCAGTTTAAATGTTATTAAGTACACAGACACTGTGAACCCTGGAAGAACATTAACGGAATGTGTTACTAGGAGCAGAAATATGATTTGCCAAGGAGCTTATGCACAGGAAGGCATTTGACAGTCAGTGCAGAGGCCAAGCCTTTCCAGTGAGATTGAGGAAGAGAAATCAGAACATGTAGATGATTTGGAGGACATTAGGAGACTATCCTGACCAGAGTAATTTTTGAAAGTTTGTGGAGCTCCTTTATGACCTAAATAAGGGGCTTGACATTTTTCCTGTGTGCACGATGCTATAACCTGCCTAATGTCAAAACCCATCTATCTTCTGACTCCCCTGCTTCTCTTGGCCCTGTTCCATGTCTCTCATCACTGCTAATCCTGAATACTCCCATGCAGCTGAAATCTGATTAAAATGAACTAGCAGTGCAGCCTCAGAGGAGAGATGCAGTCACAAAAGAGCTGTCACATCGGGGCTGATGTGAAGGGTGGGGTGAGGGAGTGTTCCTGCTAACCTCTATTCTGCAGGAGAGTTTTTGATGATGGTGCAGCTATGTTTAAACCTTGCCTCACTCTGTGTACAGAGTACTTCAATTGTGCTGCAACCTCTGTGTCCTTGTCATCTGAAACACTGCAAATCACCCAACTATAACACTAATAGTCGTGAAATACTATGACAACATGAGAGTGATTCCCTCCTCACACCATGGGCAACTCGACCCTAAGCAGGGGTGAAGGTTTCTGTCCACAGCCTGGGAATGGTCTAAAGGCCAGATTAAGCCATAAAAATTGAACGGTCCTGTCACAGGAATCCAAGATGATCTTTTGCAGCTTCCTATTCTATCTGAGGTGCCACGACTGGTATTAAACAATATGAGATTAAGCTCTTGTCAGGCAAACTAATGAATTTTGGATTGATTTCTGTCTTCTGCAATGAGACTGACATTTTTGACAGCTATGATTTGTAGGGCTTTTATTGGGTCTATTCATGAGAGGAGCTGTTTATTTTGGTTGATGGGCAGCCTTCTAATGTTCCCAGTGGGAAGCTGAGTGCCAACGGGCTGGCCGTTGTGAAAGTGCTCTCTGGCTGTCTGGGGCAGACCTCTTATAAATTTGTAATCAAGAACTCAGAGAACTAATGAGGGTAGGCTGGCTCAGAAATTGTTTTGGTGACATTTGATCAGTGGAATGCTCCTGGAAAATATATGTTTGCCACTCAGTTACAGATCCTGAAGGTAAATTTTTTCTCTTTTGTTATTTATTTTTGGAAATAGTGTAACTGGCATTATGGAGCGTAGGTTAAGAACGTTTGTTCTCTAAAGCAATGGCGGAAAAACAGTGCATTTTTAAGATTCAAAACTGGAATATTTCTTACTTTAAAACTTTTATAGCTCATTGTATATTTTTAAAAACAGAAATGATTTGAAAATTTGCAAGTATAGGGCATGCAGTGGATAATATGTTGGCTCCCTCTATTTCCTTTCATGAACAAGGCACTCATTTCCCAGCTCCTGATGGCTCACGCTCGCTCACAGATAGGTCCTTATTAGTTAAGGTTTTCTATAGGAACAGTATCAATAATTATAAAAGGGAATTTATTAGATTAGTTTACAGGATCACATGTTGGATATTCTACAATGGCTGTCTGCATGCTGGAAAGCCAGAGAATCCAGTAGGTGATCAGCCTAAGCAGCTGGATGCTTCAGAACAGGAGTGACCAGCGATGGAGGGCCAGTTTGCCTAGAAACTCCTGGAGAGTCATTAATGTGAGTTTTCATTAAAAGCCTGAAGAAGCTGAAATCTGAGGTCTGCATGATGGCAACAGCTAAAGACATACCCGTTCAAGAATATTCAAGCTTGTAAGCACAGGCTGACTCTCTCCCTTTTCATTCCATCCAAGCTGAAGCCTATTTAAAGGTGCCATTCACAATCCAGGCAGGTCTTCATGGATTTGCTGGTCTACGTGTCAATCATTTCTGGAAACACTTCCCTTTTCCTCAGTTGAGACTCTCCGTTATTCTATCCCAACTTCAGAGCTCCTCTGGGTTTGGCTGAAGCTTCTCTGGAAAGTGTCATGGTTCTATTGTTTTTTTTTTTTTTTTTTTGCCTGATCCTGTTTCCCTCACTTTTTCACAGTTGTTATTCCTTAAATCACTTCTCAGTTAAATCTCAATTTAGAATAAGTTTCCAGGGGAAACGAGCCTGTATCCGGGAGAGGAAGTTGGGAACAGTGGAAATCATAAAGGAAGAGTGAACAAGGGTTGGTTATAAGAAACTCTCAGGGATGGAAAAAGAAGGACATTGAGGACATATTGGAGGTTCCAAATCTAGAGATTGTGAAGGATAATACTGCCTTAGGCAGAAGGGAATCTTACTTTCATCGCTTTTTGAGGCTCATGTCCCAAACAGGTTGTAGAACAAACCAACCTCATGTTGTCTTTTCTATCAGATTTACATCATGCTGTGTTTGGCATTTCAGAGGTAAATTCTACCTGGAATAAGAAACAGAAATGAGAAGGTCATTATTGGAAAAGCAATAAACTAAACAAAATAAACACAACTGATTTTATACTTCAAATCTTGTGATAATGTTGTAACAGCATCTATCAGAAAATGCAGGGCCAGTGAGATAGCTCAGCAGCATAAGCGCCTGACTGGCAAGCATGAGGTCCTGAGTTCGACTCCTGGAACCCACATACAAAAAAAGTCCCGGTGATATCGCTCAGCTGCACGGGCGCCTGCTGGTGCGTGAGGTCCTGAGTTCGACCCCGGTACCCACCAAAAAAAAAAAAAATGCACATGACAAGACACAATGTGAACACTCCAAAGTCACCAAAAAGAGCACCAATATCAACAAATTTGATGCATATGGTGTGTGTGTACTCATTCCGGAGGATATCATTGAGTAGGGCAGGCAGTGGCAGCTCTGATGAACCGGGAGCTGGTGTTTTAAAGGTTTAAAAGACGTCACCCCTGTCTTTGTTATACATTAAAGGACTGGCAATTTGTATTAGGACCCTTTCCCTCAAGTAGTTCCTAGAAATTCCACACTTTTAATTTTTTTCTCTAAATATGATAGGTCTTAAATTTATTTCTGAGATCAGCATGATACAGCTATTTTACTTTCATTTCTCTTTCTCACAGTAGCGTTGACTATATCATACTTACGTGCCAAATGAAATTCAGCAACAGGAAAAATCTCAGGCCTAGAGAACAATAATCCATGGAAATACCTTCTCCCAAAATAAATGGTCACCAAAAATAGTGGTTATGATGTACTTATTAGTTGGCGAGTGACTTCCTTTATAATGAAATATTGGGCTTTCATTTCTGAAGGGTTAAGTAGTACGTATCCCTAACTGGGGTAGACCTTACACATAAATATACTATGGCAACATCTGCACATGTATGCTCTGGGGTTTTGAAGAGATTCTCTGTGTGCAAAGTTCCCAAGTTAGAAGTTAAGCATCTTCATGAGTTAGAATGACAAAGATCGGATTCCACTCCTGGCATAACAGGGCACCATGGTGAGATAAACCTGCTCTGTTCACTGAGTAGATGCCTAGAACACTTTGTTTTGCTGTATTTTGTTTTGTTTTGTTTTGTTGTTGGTTGTTATTTTTTTGATGTTGTTGTTTTTTGAGATAGGGTTTCACTATGCCATTCAGGCTGGCCTTGAACTCACTTTGTAGCCCCCAGCTGGCCTTGAACTCACAGCAACCCTCCTGCCTCAGCCTCCTGAGTGCCAGGATTACAGGCATGTGCCATCACACCCGGCTTGCTTAGATCACTTTGGTCAGTGATTTCTTTCATTATGGCAGTCAAGGACAGCAAGGAGAGAGTTATCGTGAGGAACTCCATCAAGGTTTCTCAAACCACAATGTGTGTACGAGTCACATGCAAATGTAGGCTCTGATTCATTTAGTTTGGGTGGGTTCTGAGGGTCTGCATTTTTAAGAAGGTCCCAGATGATACCAGTATAGCTGGACCACAAGTTACACTTTATGAGGCCACAGCAAAACACGTAAAGAGCAAAGAGCAGCTTGTGTTCTTTGGAAGATGTCTTGGAAATCACTGCCCCACATTTGAGTGGATTGGTTTGTCACATTCATCAGCTGTTCTCCCTGCCCAGATCACTAAGATGAAAAAGGAAGATGTTCCCAAATCGAAGATAATAGCATAATAAAAAAGTACACTGACATAAGACTCATAGAACCCAATTTTAGTCCCAGTCCTGCCACTTACTAGCTTTCAGAAACCAAAGCCAGGCGCTTAGCCTGAGCCTCATTGAGGAGAATAACAATGCTGGGGCAAGCTGTCTCCTAAGAGCTGTAGTCGTGTCACAGAGGGGACAGAGTTAAACAGAGCTACGGGGCTCCCATAGTGTCCCTAGTCAGAGACACTGACTAGGATGGGGCTGGAGTGATAAGTAGAAAATCCTACAAAAGATGGAGAGGTATGGGTAAGTCAAAATTTTTTCTGTGTCTTTCTGAATCTCATGAGCTTTTCCATGAGTGCCTTGTACAGATCAACCTATGCACAGTGGGATGCATGACCAATGAATACGGTCACATTTCTATACCATCCTTTGGGGAGGAGGCTGGATGACAAATTTGGTTTATTTTTGCCATCTCAGCATCCATCCATAACACACAGGAGGGAGAATGCAAAGGAAGAAAACACTAAATGGGACACAATATGCTAAAATAGGTCAAGAAAAGAAATGAAATAGTGTATCCATTCTATTCTTTTCAGAAAATGCTGTTAAAAGTCGACCTGCCATAGACCAGAGCACAAGATTAGCATTATAAACAGTTTTTTTCCACTCAAAAATTCTTAGCTGTGAAGGACTTTTATATAAGGACTGGCTAAAGATGTGGGTCATATACTGGACAAGGTGTGTGTTTTGTTGATTTTAGGGGGAGAGGCTGCTTATGTCTTTAGCCAGGCCATGTATTTGGTACAATAAAAACATAGGCAAACTGTTTCCAGTAGTTGCATTTTCTATAACCATTCCCCTTATGACACTCTTTAACAAGTGCCTATTTCTGTTTATTTAAATTAACTTAATACTAAGAGATTAAGACATGATATGTTACCTTTGCCAGAAGTGTTAAGATTTGCCTTACTTTTAAACACTGGGAAGTAATTTACTTTTGGTACAGTATTTACTACTATTCTGAAGTTTACCCCAATATACTAAGTGTAGACCTGTTGATTGTGTTGGTTTTCATGACACTGTAAAATTACCACCTACCCTTCAATATGAAGAGCTTTCTCACCTTCACACACAAAAAGAAAGCCCTGAATGTCTCCTTCATGGATCACAAAAAGGAAGATTCTGTAAAACATTCAGACTTTGTTTTGATCAGTTACCTGTTGCTGGCATAAAATACCTGACACCTGCAACTTAAAGCAGGAAGGGCTTACTTTTTTTCATGGTTTTGGAGGTTTCAGTCTACTGTCAGCTGGTTCCAAAGCAGGAACATCCTGGAAGAAAGTTGTTGTGGAGTTTCTAACTTCACTGTGGCCAGGAAGCAGAGCAGTGGAATTGCACCAGAAGGTAGGTTCTGGGACCATATATAGTGTCCAAGGTCACATCTCCATGACCCATCCAGATGCACCCAAAAGTGTGGTTTACTAATTCCCTGGGCAGACCTCAAGTCAATCAAGTGAGAGGTCAGCTTAACTATCACATCACACTCCTTGTCAACTTGACACCCCAACACATCTCCTTAAAGCATTCTTAGTCTCCAAACACACATATGGTTATGAGTCCACTTAAGAAGGTATAACTGTTCTGTGTAGAACCAGAAATACACCAATTTCTTTGCCATGGTCTCAAGATTTCCAGCACTGATCAAAAGTCTGAATCCAAAGTCTTCTCCAAGACTCAAGGCAACTCTTAGCTGTGAACCCCTGAAAATTAAAAAAGAAAGTTACATAAACTTCCCTATTTCAAATGGAGAAATAGGGGTATAGTAAAGAGCAGGACCAGGGCCAGGGATATAACTCAGCAGCAGAGCACCTGCCTGGCAAATGCAAGGTCCTGAGTTTGATTCCCAGTACCAAAAAAACAAAAACAAAAAATGGGACCAAAGCAAGACTAAAATACTTCAGGACAAATATTAAGTCCTGTAGCTCTATGACCAATGTGACCGTTTTTTGTTTGTTTTTCTTTTCTTCTTTTTCTTTTTTGTTTTTTTCTGAGACAGGGTCTCACTATGCAGTTCAGGCTAGCCTAGAACTCTCTATGTAGCCTAGGTTGGCCTTGAAGTCATGGTGATGCTCCTGCCTCAGCCTCTCAAATGCTGATATTACAGGCATGTGGCACTATGCAAGCCTTGTCCAGTGTGACCATTGATCCTAATATGTCATCTTCCTTGAACTAATTAACACCTGGAACATTAGTAGGGCACATTCATGGGTGTGACTGGGTATGTGATGGAGGTATGGGTCCTCTACCTTTTCCTCACTGGCACTGTTGCCCTGCTTTGTTTCCTGGCCACCATGAACTAAGCAGCTTTGTTCCACCATGCATTCTGCCATTATGTTCCTGCCTGGCAGCCAGCTGACTATGGAGTCCCCAGACTATGAGCTAAATTTAACCTTTCCTTTTGGAGTCACGAGTGTTGGGTACTGTGTCCAGTGATAGTAAAGTTGACTAACACATTTGGCATCCAGGATACATAATAGAAGATGTGGCCCCACCCCTACAGCTTTGCTGATTGTCGTCTACATAGTCTCTTTCTTGGGCTGGTTCCACTCAAGGCCTGCAGGTTTCCTTGGCAAATGTCTCACATTTCTTACATCTCCAACTTCCTGGGGTCTCCATTGCAGCTTCAGCTTCATTCTTGCAGTTTTATGCACTCACCTCTCAGGGGCATTCTGTCTGGTTTCCTACGTTTTCCTTTGAGATCTGGGTGAAAGCTTCCATAACCCCACAACTTCTGCGTTCTGCATGCCTGAAATACCAGCATCACTTGGAAGACTCCAAGATTCGTCAACAGTGTAAGCAGTTGCCATGTACCCTTGGACCATGGTTTCTATGGACTCTGAATACGTGGAGGGCTGGGCATGATGAAATGAATCCAAGGAAAACAAATCCCTAGGCATGCCTTCCCTAGCACGAGGCACAGGAGGGCTCTGGCTGATTCCTGAGAGGTCCTCAGGTCATCTTTCTTCTTGTCTTCAAAATACTTGGCCTTTTAAGTGGTGCTAATTTCTTTAGGAAACACACCTTCTTTTGCCCCAAACTTACACCACTTTTTTTTTTCCTGTCCAAAATTTAAGTTTTTCATTTTTTCCTCAGCCTTCTAGGAAATCCCAGAACATGGGAAAAATATAAAATTTTTTTCCAAAGTGTAACATGCATTGCCTCTCATCCAGTTCTCAATACAGTCCTCATTCCCAAATGAAACCTCTTAGCCTGGCCTTTACTGTTAGCATCTCTGTCTGTGTTCTGGTTTCTGAGTTCTGGCCAGGATCACTGATCAAGCTCTGCCTAGAACATTCTAGGGCTTCTCTAGCCTGTGTCTCTAAACTTTTTCAAACTCCTACCACAGAGTAGTTCCAAAGTCTTCTGAACCGCATGATCAGGTATTATCATAGCAACTACCTCACACCCTTGTGATAGTTTTCTGTATTGGCCAACTGTCTTGTCTCTAGGACAAATTGCCCCAAACTTGCAATGTAATGGAGGAGATATTTAATTTGCCTCCTAGTTTTAGAGGATTCAGTCCATGGTTGGTGGCTCCAAGGCAGCGACATTATGGTGGGAGAACCTGGTGGATGAAGCTGCATACTTCATGGTGGTTGAGAAGCAGCGTGAGGAAATAATATCAGAGCAGAAGGGGCCAGGCACACCCACAAGTGTGCTTTATTAATTCCCTGGGCTTCTCTCAAATCAATCGAGTTGACAATCCAGTTTAGCTATTGCAGACTTCATATTAAAAAAATAGTTGTTCAATAGATAGTCTGAATCTGACCATTGATTTCCTTGTTATCAACTTGTTTCCTCTCATCCTTTCCAGGAAGTGAGATGGAAAGACATAGGGGTAAGTGCCTCATTAGACTGAGTCTACATTTCAAATAGAAAGAGTGCATAGTAACATTCACTATAATATCACACACCGACAACAATATTTTCTGCAAAATGAGAAGTTTGGGAAGTAGAACTACATCTAATATCATGGCTTCCTGCTGAGTCTGTTTTATTTATAGTTTTTGGTCCATTTCCCCAGAAATTAATAAAGGTGACATCACTGAAATTTCTTGGATTGAACCTGGAGACTTACAACCAGAGTTAGGTTGGCTGAAATTTAAATTTAAATTTTCCTGATGAGACTTTAGGAGAGACTGCAGTGACTTAGAGATCAATTGGGGCTGAAAGACCCCACCGGGGTTAGAGATTGAGAGTACGTAGTATATGGGGCTAGGTTTCAAGTCCCCAGTGAGCGAGCAGATATTAAATAATTGGCTGGAATAGTACAGAGATTTATATGTATTTGGATATGCCTTGATGGCTCCGCTTTTGCTATAAGGATAGTTATAACCCAGTCAGGGGACAGCTGAGATGCAAGCATCTTAGGAAAAAAGTGGTTTTCTCTGGAGGATTTCTCCTTGCCACATGCAGTCATGAGTAGAAGAAGAATAGTTCCTGAAGAAAGATACATCTCTTGAGTACATTTCTTATAAGTATAAATATTACCCATTAAGCTAATGTCAAGTGGCAAAGCTTTTGTTGTCATCAAGGCTCCTAAATAGAAGTCTTGAACCTCTTTTCACACTTTTGGCTTTTAAAAATTATTTTCTTTGTAAAATTATGTTTCTTTGTAAATAAAGAGCTATGAGTCATCTTACTTTAGAGCTGAGAGAGAAAATTTACTTCTGCTATAATTAGACAATAATTATTATTCTTTCCTCTGAGGGAGGACTCAGGGAGATAAACAACTCCCAGATAAATAAGGCTTGGAGACTGCGGGCCAAGACTTCTATTGATTCACAATATTTTTATCTCTCTCTTCCTCCCAAATAAAAAATAATGATAGTAATTATTTTTAAAAACAATCCTTTCTTTATTCATTTAAAATTTGTATTTTCCATCCTACTCAAATAATAACTGCTTTTGTGGCATTGATGTTACGTGGGGGGCTGGAGATAGAATGAAAGACAGAAAACTTGCTCACTCTTTCTTTAGGTAAGGTACATCACGAAAGTACACAGAAATATAAGGTGACCTTGAACTTGAAGTGTGGTAGTGGTAAGAAGATTTGAGTAGGATATAGAGACATAGGTTTTTCTACTTATGACTTATGTGTAAATATGGATGGCAACTCAATTTCTTGATGTTTTGTTATGTATTCTACTAATGGCTCTTATTCCTAAATTATCTATCTCACTGTTTTTACCTTAAGTGGTATAATATATGTTCCAAGTAAAAATGGCTTGTAAATCATGTAAACCCAGGTTAGGGAATCCTGAGTTTGGAAGTTTCCTATAAAAAAGGAAGTCAGCCCCAAATGCTTCATATCATTTGATTTCCTTGTGGCAGACAAAGCAAATTAATCCTGAAATTTCTTTCTGAAGAAATTTGGAATTAGCAATTGTTTAAATACAAAAAAGATAATGGGGTCATCTGAAGCTGAAAACAGTCCTTGAGGTTTGTGTATCATGTTCAGCCTTTCCAATGTAAGGATAGAAATGAACTATGTCATGTTTAGGTAAAAACTGGAGTAAGTTCCTCATTAGGTTATAGTAGTAGATTATAGTGGTTAAAGCAGGTGTCCCAGAAGGCCACCCAACCTGTAGGAAAATAATAATTTGGGGATAATATTAGGTATGTACCTAATATCCTATGAATCAAATGACATAGTGCAAGGGAAGTGCTTAGCATATTGACTGGTATAAAATATGCCTGATAAGTGTCTTAGAGGGATGGCTGTAATAATTTTATAGAGTACATCGGTTACAGAGTACATTGGTGATGTCATCGTATAATTTGACAGACCTCGAAAAGTCTGCCAATCCAAGTATTTCCCCTTCCAACATTTCCCATTGTTTCTTCCTAGGTTTTTCTTATTCAAAAGATTTCCATTTCAAGAGAACAGTTATCATTTGACCTCCGGAGGTCAGGTATTGGGTCTTTGCTCACCAGTGGCTCCCAGCACTTAGAGGTGCACTTGGTGCAAAGTCGTACTGAGGAAATGTGGGCTTAGTAGCTTTAGGTCAGCTGTAATCCATATGGTCCAGTCTCAAGAGTGGTGTCAGTGTTAAAGAAGTGATTAATTCCGAAATGATGGCAAAATAATTCAATATATTTACATATGGTTCTCCAACAAAAAGAAAAGGATACTGCTAGAGCCTGAATTTGTGTATCCTCCTACAAATTTTTACATTAAAGCCCTACTGTGAAAGTCTTGGGATAGGGCCTTTGGAAGGTAATTATTCCACAAGGCGGAAACTCATGATGCGACTAACGTCTTTATGAGCAGATAAAGAGAGCCGCCTTCTCTTCTTGCTCTCTGCCATGTGGGAAACAATAAGAATATACCCATTTGGCAGTGAGGAAGCGAACTCTCACAAGACGGTTTATTCCTGGCTTGCTGACCTTGGACTCTCCAGAATTCAGAACTGTGAGAAACACACATTTATTGTTTAAGCCACTGATCTATAGTTTCCGTATTATAAAAGTCTAAACACATTCAAAGTGTACAGCATCGCTTCTTAAGATGCAAATTTCCCTCTCCACTAGAGTCCCTCACAGATGGTAGCAACGCTTGTACGTTTTCTAAATTTCTCAAACTGGGTTTTCTTCATCACTCATCTATCTCTTTCACCTAGTACTTAGAGGATAGAAGAGGTTAAAAAAATGAATTGCAAGTGCCAAAATAAAACCCTTAGTTTTCAGTGAGGGGAAAGCTAAAAGTATTATTATTGCTGTTGGTTTTATTAATTGAATAGTTGATTGAATTAAGAAATTTTTAATAATTTTTAGTTTTACACCTAAGCAGCTACTGCCATATGTCAAAATCACTTAAAAAATAATTCACTGTTTTTTGACAGGTCTATTTTTGTCTATGTTATTTAGATATTTTATTTTTACTTAACATTTGTATTTTATGTCTTTTTGCCCAACTGGTTAATAGGTATGTTAAGAGAATTAATTTCATGTACAGTATCCATGACAGTGTTTTATACCATAGAGATATTTACTATTTTGAGAAAAAATATATTTTGACTTTTACAAGTAGTTCACTAGCTTGCACACTGAGGTCGTTCACCAAAGTTAGAATAATAGATACAACTAGAAAATTTGCTTTGATGAAAGTTGTCAAAGAAGAACCATTAGCAGAGTTTTAGGCTCCGACAATTATGAAGATCTTAAGCATTATTTCTGCTCCTGATCTATAGTGATCTTTGAAAGCATCTTCTAGGGCAGTAGAGAAGGAACAATATCATTCCAATTGCCCAAGTGATCTCTGGCTATGTCTTCATTAGTGCAGAATCATTTCTTTATAAGCTCTCTGTCACCGTAACTGCAAACCAAATGAAATAAAGCTTCTAGGTAGAGTTCATAACTACCATAATCATAAATACAATGTCATATTTATTCAACATTTTCCATAGGCCACCTTTCAGCCAGAAATCCTCTGGTTAACTGTGACAGAATCCTAACTCAGGTATTCAGGCACAAAAGGCAATTTATTGAGCCATGGAATCAAACCTGAGTCAAAAGAATAGTTGGCTTTTGATTCACAACAAAGATTGGAACCCAGTAGCACTCTGCCTTGCTCTTCCATCTCTGTGTCTCTTTGTACATTTTTATCCATTTTTCCTACTGTCAACAGAGTTCTATAAGCTGTTTGGGGCTTATACTTATCTAGGTGGTGATCAATAATTCTTAGTATGCCAGCATTATGGTTTAGATCTAGAATGCCCCCCAAAACTCTCATTTACTCAGAAGTTGGACTTCTGGGAGGTGATTGGAACATGGGGTTGCTATCCTCAACAATGGATTTGTTCACTGGTGACTTAGGTAGCTGAATGTGCTTTCAGGAGGTAGGTTCTTCTTGGAGGAGGCAGGCCACTGATGGTGAGACCTAGAAGGATATGTCTCTCTCTCTCTCTCTCTGACTCCTCCTTTATCTGTTTCTTGGCCACCACAACATTGGAAATTTTCCTCCACTGGGACCTTACATCATCCCATTTTACCTTGGAGTAATCTTAGAACCAGCCTACCATTGAATGAACCCACTGAAACTGTGAGCCAAACTCTACCTCTTCTTTAAGTTGTGGACCTTGTGTACTGTATCTCAGTGATGAGAAAGTAACTGAGATAAATTTTTATACTGAGAGTGAGGTCCTTTCTATAACCATACCTGATCATGTGGTGTAGAAGCCTTTGGCATTAATTTATAGAAGAAGTTTGGAAAGGCTTACAGCTGCCAGATAAAGAAGACCTAGAATGCTAAAAACAAAATTTAATGAGAGACTGTGATGAGAGATCAGACGACCAGAATGCTGATAGAAATGAGCACAATAAAGGCTAGGCTCAGGAGGTTTTAGTTGGGAATAAAGATGCCACTGGCAGTTGGACTTGAAGTCATGTGTATTATGCTCTGGCAGAAAATTTGTCTACTTTTTCCCCATATTCTGAGACCTTGTGGGAGACTAACATTAGGTGTGTTGGACTAAATAATCTGGTGGAAGAAATTTCCGTGCAAACCAATGTTCAAGCTGTTGCATGGATACTTCTGGCTGCTGCTTTTAGCCAGATTCACAGTGAGAATCAGGAGCAAAAAACCCATTTGAAAAGGTTTGAGTTTCACCAGAAAGGAAGCGCCTGCAAATTTGGGCCCTTGAGCCTATGGTGGTTGGAAATATTAGGGTTAAAAATAAGCTGTGTACTTTGCATCAGGACAATAGGAAATGTGTCTGGAGGGTGTCTCAGGAATCAGCAAAACCCCATCCATCACAGGCTCAAGGGTATAAAAAGGAAAAGGTAAACTTGTATAAAAGACATTGCTTTGAAAAGAGAGCCTCAGGGTGTGATGCTTGAGAAGGGTCCCCTAGGGCACTGATTCCCTGAGATTCAGTTCACAGTGGTCAGGCATCCAAGCCTTTTTGAGGCTTCATGATCCAAGAGGGCCTGGGTACAATTTGAGATACAAGCCAAACTCATAGCTATGGCAGACCTTGGTGGCAGACACTGGTGTCATCCATGTGGTGTTAGTTTTACAAGCATGCAGATGCAAGAAATCAGGGATAGTTTCATCCAGATTTCAGAAGGTCTGAGAGGATAAGCAGTGTGCTTTTGAGAGGGGATTGTGTGTTGCTAGAAGAGTGAAGCTAAAAGTATAGTGGAGACCCTAAGATGTTGGAGATTCCAGAACATAGAATGCCTGCTGAAGAGAGCTTCAGGCAGTGAGCCAGAGCCACAAGAGGGAGAGGATATGAGGGCTGCAACTGGCAATGCTGTAGGGTCAGGGTTGCCTAACCCATTTGGAGTTCACATTTCAATACAACTTGCCTTAGGTGCTAGACAAAGAGATATAGGATTTAATATTTCTCCTGCTGGATTTTGGTTTTGCTTTGGTCCCATTCTTTTCTATCCCCCTATTTTTCCTTTTTTGAATGGGAATGTTAACCCTATGCCACTGTATGTCAGTAGTGTTTACCTTTCTTTTTGATTTTTCCAGGGCTCATAGCTATGAGTTTGGCTTGTATCTCAGAGGAGATTTTAAACTTGAACTTTTCTGCATTGCTGGAACTGTTAAAAGCTTGGCAACTCAGATTCCTAAATACATTTTGTATAAAAGATGTACTTGAATCTTTTAGGGCTAGGTTTGGAATGTTATGGTTTAGGTCTAGAATGTCCACCAAAACTCTCATTTGCACAGAGGAGGGGATTTTGGAAGGTGATTGAGTCACGGGGGTTCCATACTCATTCACTAATGAGTTTAGCAGCTGATTGTGGTGTGAGGAGGTGGGGCATGGTCGGAGGAGGTAGGTCAGTGGGGGCATGACCTGGAAAAGCGAGTATTCTTTCTCTGCTTTTCTCTTCTTTCTCTTCTTCTTGGCCACTGCGATATGAACAGCTTTCCTTTGCCAGGAAAAGGAAACGCCATTTCTGCATTGGATCCAGCCAAACATGGAATGAACTGATACTGTGGGCCAAAATAAACCTCTCCTCCTTTCAGTCGTGGGTGTTGGGTAGTGTGTCTCCGTGATGAGAACGTGAGTAAGAGAGTCTGAGACCTTCTCAGTTTTAGTGCTGAAAGTCTTGCATCCAGAGAAACCCCTGAATACTGGGGAAACCTATATCGTTGATCACCAGAAAAGACAGAGGCTCTTGAGCTGCAGTTCAAAAATTCTCTAACTTGGCTTTGGTTAGGTCATGTGTTCACCCCTGAGGACAAGTCCCTGTGGCTAGGGAGTAAGTGCTGTGATTAAACAGGCTGAGATCAGGTGCTAATGGAGGACACTAATCAGTGAGGCCAGGGGATAGGTGGAATAACATTGTGATATCTTCTATTCTTACAGTTAACAGGATACAAGTACTGAGTAAGCCTAACGGTCACTAACAACTAGAGTTAGACACAAAGGTAATCATTCTATGAATTATTTCTTTTATACAGATGAGAATAGCCAATTTCAAAGGCAGTGAGATCAGGAAGGGAAATCCAAAAGTCCCTCACAATTCTTTTCTGTTTAGCTTATTCTCTTAAATTCTACATTTCACTTTTTGTTGCTTATTTTGTATTGTCTTTAAGAATGTCTCTGATCATTCCATTTCTCATGCATCTCTTTCTCCCTTGAACTTTCATGACACTAATTTTTATTTGCCCATTTTTTTATTACTCATATGCTTTCTTTTTTTTTTTTTGTGGGTACCGGGGGATCGACCTCAGGACCTCGTGTGCCAACAGGCACCCATGCCACTGAACGATATCACCGGCCCCTTTTCGTATGTGGGATCTGGGAGTCGAACTCGGGCCCTCGCGCTTGCAAGGCAGGTGCTTACGCCGTTGAGCCATCTCACCGGCCCTCATATGCTTTCTTGTATTTAAAAACATCACCTCTTTCTGAAGCTTCTGCTCTGGTCCTTCTCTTTGAACAACTTGATTGTTGGGCAGTATTCATCCAATGCCTTACATCATGAATATCTGTTTTCTTCGCAATGTATGTGCATTTTTAAAGATATGTATGCATGTTTACTATACATAGGATATTGATGGTATTTATCTACTTTTTAATTCAAATTAATATTTTAACACCTTGGTTTATTGCTTGGCTTTGGGCATGATGACCATCAAATATTTTTCTAAATGTGTACAACATCTGCTGAAAAATTTCATTATCATTCCTCCTGGAACGATAATGAAAATAGAGTCAGTACTACTTATTGTGAAGTCAAGTGACTAGGAAATATAACCCAGGCTAGGGGTAAAAATAGTGAAACTTTAAAAAGATTTTGAAAAGCTACTTATAAACACTTAAACCAAATGAGAATTCTGAGAAGAGTTTTCATATTAAATGTTTACAAAAATTAGAATTTTAAAGAAATATTTGTTGAAAAGTCATTTAGCAGAAAGCTGATCTCCAATCTGCTTGCAACATTTTTTAGTGTCCTATCAATTATTTTTAGATGACATGTTTTATTTTAAATCTAAAAATCAAGTGCTTTAAAATAGACTTGCGAAATTTAACGATGGATAAAAAATAGTAAGATTGTCAGCTATAAGCTGTAAGTTTGGGACACTTCACTTCCCTGGGGCACAACTTTGTTCTCTGTAAAGTGGAGGCCATGGAGTTGGGTCAGAATATCCCAGGGTTGTGTTTTCCAACTCTAAGAGTCTTTGGCTTTATTTTTATTTTATTTCTCTTATTGGATTCTTATGTGCATTATAAATGGATCAAAACCTTTACAAAATTATTAAGGCTTGGGTACTGCAGGCCATGGAGGAGAGCCCAACACAGGATTCTCTGGGGGATGTAAGCTCCAGGTAGACATCCACTTGGATTCTGTGGAGGACATGACTAGAAGAGGACAAATACAGCTGGACTGGCACCTCTTGGTTAGTACCTCTTTCCGTTGTGAGTGAAACTCAAGAAACTCTATCAGGTGATGACAAAAGGATAATTTACTTCAAATTTACTGGGGAATCAAGGGTAGAAATGTGCTGGGTTCTGGGACCAAGGACAGAGATTCTCTTTTCTTCTGCTGCTGTGCCACCATTTTCAATGTATCTCTTGACAGATACTTCCTCTTGTCCACTTGGCAGCAAATTTGCATGCAGAATCTTACTGGAGGTGCTGGTTTTATTCTGGGTAAACAAAAAGTTTCTTTTTATTTTCATTTTAATATAATATGGCAAAGAGTTGGCCTTCTTGGGTCAGATTGTTCTCAATAAATCATGACTTGAATGCTCTTTAAAAGTTGTGATTTCACTTTGCAGTCATTTTGGATGCCATATTCACATGGGAATGCAGTGCAAATAAAAATATTATAATTGCCATGATAGTGGAACAGAAAAGATAAAAGATATAGGTTAGACTAGAGAAATGTGCAGAGATAGGAGCTAATTGTGTGTGTAGTTGGCTTATTAGTAAATATTTTTGTTTTAAAATTTTGCTTTCCCATGAAATATAACTATGGGAATCAGGTAATAAATTTTCAGAAAATGAGGATCCCTAGGGAACAGAGATTAATGATGTAGTTTTGGTGGTCTTAGAAATTTGGGTATGGCTTTGCCAATCATTTGTGATTTCCATTTGTGCAAGAAACTTCTCCCCAGACTGAAGTTTTCCAATTTATAAAATGTGGTCAATAATCTCCTTCTCATTTTATAACTTAAAGAATTAAAGGACAACTTACCTGACACTAGTGCTTTCTCAACAAATGGAAGGTATTTGGTTGAGACACAGTTCCTGTCCTGCAGGAGTTCAGTGTAGAGGTGACAAAAATGTGCAGTTAATAACCACAGTACATCATGGAAAGTACAGTAACAAAGATCCACAGTGGTCATTCAAAAAACTTTAGGGAAAGACAAGTTGGCCAAGGCAGGAGTGTCAGGAAATCTTGCAGAAGTAACAGCTGAGCTGATTTCTAGGGCACAGCAAAGGTTATGCACACAAATGAGGGTGGCTAGGCGCTGGTGAGAGGAGGCATCCAGACCAAGTCCCATTACCAGCAAAGACACAAGATGATACACAATACCATGTTCAGACAACTTCTAGTTGGACAGTTACAGGTATAAATAGACAGTCAAACTTGCAACACATCTCCTGGATTATAAGCTTTTATAAGCTTATGCAAACATCTCATTCACCCAAAAAGTATTATAATATATAGTTTCTAACATAACACATTCTGGTATGGTTAAATAGAAATATTCACATACATTGTTATAAACCTTTACAGTTCTCCAAGTACCCTTACATCATCATATATGAGTTTCAGCACAACCTGACGTTCAGGTGTGATAAACATTGGTTTCACTTTACAGACTAGAAAACCTGGATTTAGATATACAGTATTAAGTGGATTTCCTAAGGATGCAGTAAAGTGTAGACCTGACACGGGATCAGGGTTTTCTGAGGGTTGGTTAAATGTCCTGTCCTCATCTGTAACAAAGGTCAGGAAACCTTTACTGTAAAAGGCCAGATTTTACACATTTTAGGCTTTTGGAGCCATATGGTTTCTGTCACAACTACTTACCTCTGCTGGTGCAGTGTGACAGCAGGCGTGGAATCTATACAAATAGAATAAAAACAAGTGGACAAGACCATGCTCTAATGTGACTTCCATCACAGAGATAGGCTCTGAGCCAGATCTGACCCACGGGTTGTAGTTTGCAAACTATTCATATATTACATTGCATAGGTTTTTTTTTTTTCTTTTAATAAGTAGTGGAGAATTTCATGTATGAAAGTTCTTACATTTTATTCATTCTCAGTGCCTGTTATCTGGATAGTTCCAATGGCTTCAATTTGAGAATCTTACCTTTATTTTCTCCCCAGTAAAGACCACGTGCAAGGCATACACTGGATTTTCTTCCCAGTAATCTGTGGGTCAGTTCAAACTGAGGCCAGCTACTCCTTTCTCATTAGTGGCTTCACAGTCACTCTCGACTGTCACTCAGTGCTCCATTCACTTCTGGTTGATCTCTGGTAATTTGCAGCCTTCCACCCACCTTATGGTCACTGCCATATTGGCCTTATGAGAAGGAAATGAAGAGGAGTCCTTGTTCCACACAGGCTGTCCTAGGTGACAGATTTTGCTAAAGGTTTAGGAATAGCCAGAGGGAATTGTAACATAAGTAAAAAAAAAAAAAATACACACACACACACACACACACACACACACACACACACACAGTATTCCCAGTGAATGGCACAAAGATCATCCCTCACAGGGTTCGACTCATTGCCACATCTCACGTCAGCCTTCGCCCCGTCATAGCTTTTCTGCTAGAAAAACTACTCACAGGGGCTCTTCCCATCATGGGCTTTTCCATTTCCTGTCTCCTGGACAGATTACAGCAGAAATACCCCAGAGCCCGTGTCGTTCAGCCTGGATTGAAACACTCCCGGGCATATTCATCTCCAGGTCCTGTCTCTCCATCACTCAAAATTTCATCAGTCAGTAGCTTCTCTTGTGTCTGCCTTACTAATACCTCCGCTGTCACTGATGTACATCAGCCCCGCCCTTTCTCACCTGGAATACTGTCTTCCTCTCATCAGTCTCCCTGCTGTAACGCTCGGCACTCCGGTCTTCCCATCACTCCACAACCTGAATCACAGGCAGAGCAGATCACATCACATTCACGTTTACAGGACTGATAGTCCTTTCACCTGTGCAATACAGTGCCAATTCCCTACCTTCAGCGAAAACCTTTCAAAATCTGGCTCTGTCCTTCTTCCCATCTCCCACCACTAATGGAAATAGGTTCACCCTGCCTGCTGCGTATCTAATAGCTCCCCATTCAGGAGAAATCTTTCTTCAACCTCATGCATTTGTGAACACTTTTCCTGTGGAAATATAGTTGGTCAATCTATTGTTTACTCCAGTGTAACTAACGTGTAGTAGATAAAGCCCTTTAATAACACCAGGACCGGATGTGATGGCGAGGTGTTCACATTATCCATTCCTCCTGGCCTCTTCACTCCTACTCTTCTTATCCCTTTATTCTGTCTTTTCCTTTCTTTCTTTACTTCATCATGTTCAGTTTCTCCCATAGCACTGTCGTATGGGCTGGGAAGGATTCTGAGAAGCAGATGCCCTCCTGTTTGATACACTACACCTGCGATAGTCAGGCGCACAAAGAAGAAGAAAGAAAGAGCAAAGCAGCTATTTACATGATAAAAGAAAATAAGGGTTAGAGAGGGTCAGAGAAGAGAGAGAGCAAGTGTGAAGAGCCATGATGAAACATGTGAGCTGGATACAGGAGTTTAGAAAATGGATAACATTTCTGCCATGCAGTGGAAAGAGATGCAGCCAATTGCAGGAAAGGTGCTCCATATTTAAAGTGAGTCCGTCTTGTGAAACGCATTTGAGACGTCAGTGGAGGAATGTGTAGGGGAAGGACATAAACCTGAATCAAACCAAAAGTTGTATAGTAAAAGTGGGCACATGGAGTTCAGTTTTCTATACATATACATACCAGAGAAACTTTCTCCTTTTTTAGTTTTAAATGTACCTAAGCTCATTTGTTAACGCAATAATGGTGAGTAACATTTTTCCTGTTGGTTCACTAAGTAATATTGCTTGAGTGCCCTTATTTATCACACATAATGCCAGGCTCTGTATACTGAAGATGGTATATCAGATTTAAGTATTAACAAATCTTTTTTTTTTTATTTTTTTTTTAATGTGGGTACTGGGAGTCAAACTCAGGACCTTGTGCTTGCCAGCAGGCGCTTGTGCCGCTGAGTGATATCACCGGCCCTTTTTTTCCTTTATGCGTGTACTGGGAGTCGAACTCAGGACCTTCAGCGTGCCAGGCAGGCACTTACGCTGCTGAGCCATCTCACTGGCCCATATTCACGCATCTTATGAGAGATTATAAATCAAATCTCTGAATCTATAATATACTCCATTTTCATAGCTTTCCAAATGAGAACTTTTCAGCCTACCTATTGTTGAGCTTATTGCTGCTTTGACTAAAGATAAAGAAAAATCCAAAACTTAGTTTTACTGTTAGTTGTGCTAATTGAATTTATATGTGAATGTATCTAACTTCTATTTTACCCATTTATAATAGCATATATAGTAGCTCATACATAAATAATAGTGTATATATATATATATATATATATACATATATATATATATATATATGTCACATTTATTTTGTTATAACAGAAGATAGAAGTAAACTGGAGTAATGAGTAAAACTACTCATTCTCTCTCAAGTTTTGTACAGAGGACAGAGTTATCTGGTCTTAACTGAACTGAGTGGATCATTCCCTACATATTGTAGAAACATTAAAAATAATCTAGTAATTTCCCAGTTGTCTTCATCAGTGCACTGTACATTTTTCCTTGTGTTCACAGACACAATCTCAAGACCATTAGCAAAATTCCAATTGACTGTATACCATTCAACATGATTCGAATACATTTCCCCAAATAAAAAAAGGTTAAAAATAATGTGGAAATCATCGTATGTCCTAGGAAATAGTATATGCAGGAGACTGCAAAGGAATATTTCAATTATTATCTTGTGCTGAGGAGGTTTTTATCCAAGGTTAATCATCTTCTGCTTAGCTTCCTCCTTTCCACTTGGCTAATGCTTGCCTGAGGCTGGGAGAGCCGAGGGAGATCTGAGGACAAATGAAGCTGGGGATGATTGAGTATGGGTCTCCTCTTGCTACGTTTTTTTCCATTTATTTCTGGAATGGCACCTGGCACCTTAAATAGCATCTTTAATCAGAGTGACTCAAAGTGCTTTCTAAATAGCTGCATTATCCTTATTTGATAAACAGAGGAAGACAGACAGCTGAATGACTTGCCCAAGGTCACAGAAATGACAAAAGAGTTGGAAGAAGTCCTCAGAAACCCCTCGCTCCCCACACAGACTCCCACGGAGTATTCTGGCTATGTATGGAGACCTGAGACTCACAGCAGTGCTTTGCTGCTAGCTGTGTGCAACAGAGCACCTCGCTGACACTCTGGCTTTGGTTTTCTTTATTTTAAAATTCATTAAGACATGAGGTTTTCTCTGAGATTTGTGATACCAATATATTTCTATGTCATCATTTCGGACATATCAAGTTCTTCACTTTTGAAATAATGGTAATTTGGTCAGAACTCAGTTGAAATTTACCTCTGTTCTGATTTTGAAAGAGAATTTTCAAGTCAATGACTGCTATGGATTGTGTCTAGCTAGATGTCCCCACAAAGCCTCACATGGTCATAGATGGGGCTTTTCGGAGGTGGCTGGATCTGGGGTGTGTGATGCCGGGATGAAAGAGGTGATGCTGGGGTTGATTCATGGTGGGATGCTAGGATGAAGGCTGCCCCACTCTGGATATGAGTACTCCACACCACAAGGGAGCGTAGCCTGAATAGGAAATGAGGGACAGAGAGAGGATTGTGGCTTCGTCACTTGTCGCTTGCTGCTTGCTGCCTTCTGTGATGCCCCTCTGCCACGCCACCCCACCTTGGAGCCAGCCAACTATGAACTGAAATCTCTACAAACTGTGAGCCAAGTAAACCTTTCCTCCTTTAACTTCGGGTGTTGGTATTACTTTTCTCAGCAACTAAGATGATGACTGTTGTAATTAAGGGGAAAAAAAAAACCAACCCTACTTGTTTTGATCCTTGGTGTCAGCTCTGTAGAGACAAGTGTGTTTAGTAAAGTCTCCTCATGGGAGGGCTAGTTAGCATTCTATTGATCATAGATTTCTTATCCATTTGGCACATTTTTTTGAATATCTATTATATTTGAGGCCAGTGCTAGATATTTTTGGAATACAGAAATGAATAATATGCAGTCCTGTTCTCTGTGCATTTAAAATCAGTACAAAAAGATCATAAACTGCTCAGTAGAGCCCATGGCAAAAATTAACAGCCATGAAAAAGGTGAAACTTGGGGATGAAGTGAATGCTCATCTAAAAATAGCTTGGAATTTTGGAATGAGGAAATTTGGGTGCGAATTCTGACTGTACCACTTATTTGGGTAGTATGAATACATAGCAGTTTTCAAGGATTCTCTAAAGCCGGGCTTTGTTATCTGTGACCTAAAACTAATAATCACTCTTACTTTACAGAATTAAATGAAAGTCTTAATGTGAACCATTTTATATTAAAAATTTTATGTATAAAAAGGTATTAAGTTTGGGGAATTAGAAAAATCTAGGTGGGGTGGTGTCTCAGTTACTTTTTTGTCACTAAGACACAATAACCGACGTCCATAATTTAATGGAGAAAAGTTCGAATTTGGCAGTCTGTAGAGGTTTCAGTAAGAGTTGGCTGCTTCCAAGGCGGAGTGGCATGGCAGAGGAGAAAGAGCTCATGGCAAGGCAGTGGGAAGCAAAGAGAGAGGGAACAAGGCAAGGGAAGAGATAGACCCTTCTAGGCCACACCCCCCCAGTGACCAATCTCCTCAAACCAGGCTTCACCTCCCAACTCACATTTAGCCCTAAACTAATCCACTAATGAGTATCACGCCTTCATGATCCAATCATCTCCAAAAAGCCCCAATGATATCTAGATATAAACCATGACATCCCACACCTGGACCCCAAAAGGCTCATATGCATCCTTTTATGCAAACATATCTAGTCCATGTAAAAGTTCTTAAAGTCCTAACAGTTTCAGCACTGCTGAAAAATCCAAGTCCATAGTCTTTTCTGAGATTTAAGGCAAATTCTTAGCTGTGAGCTCCTGTAAAATGAAAAGAAAGTCAAACACTTCCAATATACAACTGGAAAAGAAATTCCCATTCTAAAACGTAGAATAGTTGGAGGTTCAAAATAAATCCAATTTATTAAAGATCCTATAATTTATCCTAAACTAAGTGCCCAAAACAAATTTCTTCATTTTCCTTTAAGGCAATTTTGTTTTGATTAGAATTCCTAACTCACTGTTAAATACTATTTGATATACTCTACCCTATCTCAGAATATTACTCTTTTTTCAGATGTCCCTTCACAGTTATGGCTGAAAGCTTAATTTTTATCCTCTCTAAGAAAGTATCCAAGAGAATACAAAGTTTAGTGTGTGGCCAGTAAAAATAGGCTTTGGTTGCCTAATTGATTAACTAATTATGCCAGAGAGCTAATGCAAGCAAGGGTGAAATGATGGGGAAACTGGGAAGATAAGCCTTGGGCTTGGGATAGGGTCTGATGATTAACTGGGGCTCAACTGAGAAGCCTCAGCAAACCAGGTAGAGGAGTTTGGCAGTTGATGTAGCTGGTGGGGGCGGCAAATGAGTGGCTAGCACGGGTGGTATATTGACAAACAAATCTGTCAGCAGTGTGAGGGTTAGTTTGGGAGAGGAGAGCCTGACATCAATTAAACCATAATCATTTCTGTTTTCATTACACGTTTTAAAGCTTAGTTCATCTTTATCGAGCATCTGGTGATTCCCAATGTTACATTCTGCTTTCTGGAAATCATTTACTTTTTGTGCTTCTTTTTTTGTCACTAACTCGAGGAGGCAGAATTTCTTGAGCTGTTCCTCTAGCAGCATTCTTTGGAACAAGGAAACTATTTTTTTCCCCATAAACTTCACTTTTTTTCTGTGATCATTGGTTTGGGCGGCAGCAATAGAAAACAAAATTCCTTTACAAATATTGCTCCAGAATACATTTCGCTTTTTTTTTTTTTAAGTAAGATATGCTTGAAGTTGAAAGTGCCTTTGTTGCTGCAAAACTTATTCACTGTTGAGATTTTAACATCAGTTTCATGATTTTTTTTTGTTATTCGTTAAAGGGAAAATTTCTAGACATAGCAGCAAGCAATGAATTTCTGCTGTTAAGAGCAGCATTGTGACTTAGTGCTTTCCAGTCTGACCTGCAGCACATCTGACATTCTCAAATAAATGCCCTGATGTCCTTGGGGCCTGAGGACCAGGGTGGAAGGAGTATGATCTTGAAGTCAGTATCAATAACTATAGCACGTAAGCTTACATCCAGGTGTACTTTTCCTCCATTCTCCATATGAAATGATGAGTTCAATACTTTTCTATTTTGATGGGAATTGAAGTTTGTGGAACAGAAGTGCTATTAATGTTGCAGAAATCACACCGATGTTGCAGTGGACAGCTCCTACAACTCCAGCTGGAGCTCATAAAAATCCAGAAGGCTTGTGCTTCTTAAAACCAAAAGGTGGGAAAAAGCACATTTACCTCTTTCAAAGTGAAAGGAAAAAAATGCTTCAAAATGGAATATAAAACAGCCTCTCTACCGTTACTCCCTATCAGTCAGTGAGAGAGCAGAATTTGATGTTGACTCAAATAACCTATTTAGGATTCAGATTTGGTTAAAATGGAAGGGAAGAAATCAACTACAGAAACAAATCAGGTTTGTAGGAATGTAGAGAGGGTTGTTGGTCAGGACTAGGAGATTATTCTAGAAAGGACAGTATTCTAATTGACAAACTTCAAACAGACTGAAAAACCCTCCAGGGAACTGCCCTGGTGAAGGATCACCTTGCTACCATCTTCTTCACTGACATCTGAACATGTCCTACAAATAATTCCTCTCCTTGATGGAGGCTTTGGCCTGTAATTCTTCCAAATAAATAAAAATACTTCTGACTTTCAACAAGAAAGTTGAAAATCCAAGGGACGTTAGATATGATGTAGTCCAATGTTTCATTTCACAGAAGAGGAAACTGAGGTCGGAAGAGTTCACGTGGCTCTGCCATAGCAAGCAGGTTCACTGGGAGTTCAGCACTAGAACTCACTTTCGTGTTCGTCTCCTATTATAAATCATGACACATGCCTCTGTATCTACTAACATTCAAGCATTTAACTAAATGTCTTTACTGTACATCTGCAGTTTTAATTTAAGGATCACTTCTTGAGACCCATGGAGGTCACTGTCTCATGTTTCTAGTGATTGCTGAAAAGAAACACAGTCATTTGAAAAAAATTAAGATTTTTGCAGAGGGATCTGCTGTTAGGTTAATCTGCAGAGGATGGTTACCCTGAGTGTTTCGCTCTTACTTTAGAAATTCAAGGGCCTTCTGAGTTTTCTTCCTTTTTTATTCTTCTGTTCCTTATTCTGAAAAAAAGTAGAGACAATATTGGTGCATAATAAATGTTGAACCATAAGAGTGATTTTTCTTCTAAAAGCAGAATTAGCAGCTGGTCCCTTGTTGAGCGGTAATAGCAGTAAAATAAAATCTCACACTGATGGTTTACCAGGTGCCGCAGTTTTCAAAATGCTTGTTTGACTTAACATTTTACCCTTATTATGATACTATAGGAGGCTGAGTAATTTGCCCAACCATTAAAAGGCAGGGTTCCATCTACAGCATTCTCCTTTCAGAACCCTGCATACTAACCATTAAACCACACCACCTCTTGCTACAGAACACAGCCTATTACCCTGCAGTTTCTTAGGTGTGCATTGTTGGAACTGCCATCTTCATTGGAGAAGAATATCTATATGACCTGGTTCTCTAATAATTAGCATGAATTAATTACATTAATTGCCTGTCTCTGATATGAGAAGATGCTCTGACAAAGAAGGTCCTGTGATGAGAGAGTTGGCTAGGGTAGGGTGATATAAAGAAGTGTAAGACTTCTCTCGATTAAGGCAACGTCAGAAAGTTTCTTATGGTAGTAATGCTGTTCTGCTTTGCGATGAAGAACCAGGTTATTGTGAGGAATCTTGTCTAAGAAGCTGGAGATTCAGTTATACCACTCGTGTGCTAGGTGACCTTGTGCAAATTGCCTTTCTTCTAGGGGCCCCAGGATTATCATCTTTGTATCTTCTTGCTTTCACCACCCAGGAATTTGGAGACTTTCTTCCAGAGGGTCTGCGTTCTTGGAAAGGGTAATAGTTGACCCTATCTGTGGAAGACAGCAAAGCAGTCTTGGGCTCCTGCCTCCATTCCCCAAGTGAGCTTTCCTTTTTTATTTTCTTGGGATAGTTGTTGAATGGCAAAGCAGGAAGGATTATCTGCAAGACAGCTCATCGCTGGCAGCAAACCATTACAGTGCCTGCCTTGATTTCTGTCCATTCTCTTTGTTCTCCATTTCTCCGCCCTTAGCTACAAGGGACAAGGGTTTCCCATTAGCAATTCAACTTGAGAAGGCGTGGGGAGTGGAGAAAGGAGGTGGCAGAGAGGTGGAAGGTCTGTTGGCGTTGTCCTCAGCCTGTTCCACAGCCAGTGAGGCTGAAGGCAGAGATGCTCCATAGTAGAAGGTGGGACGCAACTGTCACCAGCTTGAAACCACTGCTTGTTTCCAGGTCTCATCACCAAAGACAAAAAAAGCTCCCACTCCCATACCTTGCATTTCTTGCCGGCACTCGTCCCAAAGTCTTCCCACATTAATCTTCTGTGCATTCCAAATAAGTTTCACTAGTGTACATATTAAAGCAAGAAAATCCTTACTATACAATTTTCTTTAGGCTGTCAGAGGTGCCAGGTCTGTGCAGAGAGATGTGCTCGGGTGGGGTGTTACGTGAGGGCTGCAGAAGGAAGGAGGAGAAGGAGAAATCAAACACACAGATCATGGACCAGCGTTAATGAAAGTGCATTTGTTTGGTTACATCTCGTATAAATCACCTGGTTGGGCTGAAAACTCCCAACGTGCTTGGTTTCACTGTCAAGATGACGAGTCAGAGCTCCGGGGCCTTAGGTCTTTGTCAACGCAGACTGTAGGAACGGTATTTCCTTCCACTGCCTTCTTAGCAATGTCTGTCCTTGACTCCTTTGGAATACACAGCTCACGGGAGAAGCTCAACGGGTGTTACTCGGATTGACATATACCATTCCCAACACTGAGAATTTCTGGAAAAAAGAGGCAACAAAATAAAGGGTATGCGGAAACCACGCAAAATGCTTCCTCTTCCCAAGCCGTCCATACATGTGCATAAAACACCATAAATTTAACCAGCATTTTATGTAATTCGTTGTTTGTCTTGGCAAGAGGAACTGACTGATGTGCACTGAATTCCAACAGTTTGTATTCCCCGGACCTAATGCTGTTTTGCACGGAAACTGGACTCGGAAATTTCCACGCACCTGGGCTGTCTGGCCAGCAGATGGCGATGTTTCTTAGTTTTACCCGAAGTCGGCAGGCGAGGCTGTTAGGAGTGCAGGGCGCGTTTACAGATGGCTGTTAAATCCGCTCAGATCTGGAAAGGACGGCAGATCAGCTCTTATTTATTTGTCTTTACTTAGAGTGGATGGATTCGGTAAAATTCCAGAACGGGGGATGAACACTGTGCGTGGGTGTCGGGCACGGGAGGACGTGCGCCCGGGGTGCTGGGGCGGCTCTGGGACCCCCTGCGTTTTGAAAGGAGATTCCGCTCACGCGGCGTCTAGGGCGGCCTGGATTTCATCAGCGCGGTGCGAGGGGCGCGCCGACTGCGGTTTTGTGTCATTTTCCTTTCCTTTTCTTTAGGAAGGACCGCAGCAACGCACCACCTGCGAGAGGCTGGGCCTGATGGGGGACCCGGGGCTCCCCGGCCTGGCCGAGGACAGCAGCTCTGCGAGCTCGGCCTCCCCTGAAGGAGGCGGATTCGTTTTAAGCGCAGGGTGAGGAATCTGGGGAGCATCCTGCGTTTCAGTACTGCTGGTCCTGCGTGCTGAGACCTGGAGGGACCCGGCAGGCAGCGTGGACCTGGGCCTTCGGCTCCTGACACGCAGGTGCCACTCGCCCACTGCAAAATTAAACTCGTGTGTGTGTGTTTTTTCTTCAATAGTGTTAGTGGATTAATAAAACTCTTCCAGTCTTACTTGAAATTATATTCTTTCGAACTAGCAACGCGGGGGAGACAGAAGTTTCAGATGTTAGGGCGGAGATGTCAGGTGTTTAATCAGCGTCTAGCGGTGGGGCCTCCCCAGGGATCTTTTTTACCAAGTGCCCAAAGTGATTCTAATGTACAGCCAGGTCTGAGTGCCTTTGCTCTAACCAAGAGTTCTCAAAGGGAAGTCCTAGGGCCAGCAGCATCAGCTGGAGAACTTACTAGAAATGCAAATTATCAGCTGCCCCATCAGAATCAGGGCCCAGCCGTGTGACCTGCGTGTTGAGCCTCCAAGGGACTGTGAGGCGTGCTCAAGTTTGAAACCCACTGGAGCCTTTGAACAAGGGCTCCCCATGACTTGCAGTTAAGAGGGGCCAGTGACTACTTCTGGTAATAAGCTGTGAGCACAGACATTGGGGGTCATTTCCCGGCGTAGGCTTTCAGTGGTTCACGCGTGACCCTCCGTTTTCTCAATCAGAGTCTGTGCCATTCTAATTAGAGAGGAATGCAGCCCGCTGGCATCTCTGTTAGCTTGGTCCCCACAGTTCCTACATGGGCATCCTGGGAATGAGAGAAACAAACAAAAGAAAAACCAAAACTAACTCCCACCCCCCAAAAAAACCCCACAAAAAACAGCTTTGTTCTCTTCATGACTGAAATTTTGTGCCTGTTTGTTACAGTTTTATAATCTATCCTATCCTGATTAAAATAGTTGTAAATGTTATAATTCCAACTATTTGGCTAGATTCGTGCTGGTAGGGAGAAAAGAAAAAGGAATACACTATGAGATAGGCACATTTCGAGAGACCCACAAGGCTGTGGGATTATGAGTTGGGATTATGAGTTGAGCATCTGGAGAAAACTGGGCTGGGCCATTGGAGAAAGAACACAATTGGGCAGGACTCTCCCTGTCCTTCCCCAATCACCAAACGAGCTTTCTTCATTTCACATCTTCTACGGGGATGTGTTTGGATCTCTCATACCAGGACAATTTGAAAAATGCTTCTAAATCTTTTTGTGCATTGCACATACCAAAAATTGAAATGAGGTTGAAAAAAAATCCAGCCTCACACTGTGAAATAGTCAAATAACTGTATTTAGTATTATAGTATCCAAATATTAGGATCTGGGTTGTACACTTAAAAATTCTTCCTATAGTTCTTGATTGTCATGGCAATGCTAAGGATTGGTGTTGCTCATGGTGCCTGTTGTTAAGAGCTCAAATCTGGCAAGGCATTCTTATCTTTAGACCTTTTTCAAGAAGATTACTTCACTAAGACCGAAACTGCACGTATCCTGCAGTTTCCTTTCACTGAGGCACGTGTCCCTGTGCTTGGTCTCTCCTCACAATTGCTTTTTCCTTTATATATTTGTAGCCATCAGTCTGTGTCTGGTTATCCCTAATTACTGCTTCATATCTACTAACAGAAACATTCCCAGACTTCTGTTTCATCATTTCTGCCATCAATCTTTCTTGATTATTATTATTAACTTCTGCCAGCAAGGCCACATTGTTGATGTCATCACAATCACCATCACTACCATCATTAATATTGTCATCAAAATCAACATTTATTGGAATGTCGCAATGATGTTAGGGTCGGAGTCACTGATAATTGATGAAGGCATCAAATATTTTACCTTCCTGTCCCATCTATTTGCTCTTCTCCTCTGCCTGATCCCTGTCTATCACCTTTTTATACTTTTATCACATAGAATTCCTACCCTGGTCCGTGATCCTTCGTGGAGATTTTGCTCATTCCCACCTTTGTCCATGTACTCAAAATTACAGTGTTCTTTTTTTGCCTCACTTAGGTATGACCTTTAACAACTTAGTTTATAAATGGGGATTTCTCTGTGACTTAGTTCATCTTTAAATCAGAAAAGCTCAACAAAACCTGCTGTTGTATCTGCCTATGAGTTTTTCCCTCTGGTCAGTGTTGAAGATTTCTCGAGAGTTATCTGATTGAGTCATTAAGATGGATGAAATAACCATATTGACTGTTTAGTGGGCTGATTATTTCAGTCATCTTAATGAGAGCATTAGATCGACCTTAAGGCACTCCAAATCCTTATTTGATGATTGACCTAGAAGCAATCAATTGCCCATGTTTCTCTGCATGAATTCTCAGCTCCACTCAATCAGTTTCATTCCCTGAAATCCCCCTAAACATGAACTCTTCACACACACACACACACACACACACACACACACACACACACACACACACACACACATTGCACAGAATCAGCTGTGGAGCAGTTGGTAGAGAGAGCTCTGACCCTGCACTTTGGCATTTTACTACTTGTAGGATTCTTGCATTTAATAGTTTCATGCTTGGATTTCCTAGCAATCTGTGCAAGACAAGTTAAACCAGTTTTGATATTTCCAAACCGAGGTTCTAGAGACCTCTAAGACTACTTTCAGTCTTTGCATCTTTGCTCAAGCCACATCCTCTGTGTAGAATTTCTCCTTATGCTTTGTATAGAATTTCAAACTCCCTAATTTTGATAGAGAATGATCCAACTTTCCCCAAAGATTTCCTTGGCCTCTGCATGACTGTCTTGTGTATTATACTTTATGTCTTATTGTGGGCTATCTTTACTGGATATTCTTATATCTCATCTGGTGTGTGGATTCCTAGAATATTAAAGATGGGAATGTCTTTCCCTTTCATTTAAAAAAACAAAATAAAACAAAGCAAAACACACAAAACAAAACAGGGTTGATTGACCAATGACTTGCCCAGGAGCACAGATCAGACAAACTCAAACAGGGAGATTTCCTTGGTCCCAGGAATTTGGTACTGTCTACTACTTTTTCCAGTAAACTTCATTGTGTGTGTAATGAGAAAGAAATGACAATCCAGTTTTCAGTGAAGAAGGGGGCAATGGCAGGGTTACAGAATGATGGTTTTTACCTTGTTTGTTTTTACAGAAAAGAGAGGAAACAGATAATGATACTCTCTTCCCTTCCGCAGTCCATGAATCAATTAAGAATGAGAATGGGAGTCCAATAAATGATGTTCTTGGTAAAATTGGATTGAAGAATGTTATGTAGATTTATAGTCAAAACTTCATGTCTTAACAACATCTATAAGGTGTACAGAAATATTTGCTTTAGAAGTATAGTCTGATCCAAGACTGCATCCCTCACTCGCTCTAGTTAGTGCCCCAGTGAGGACCACAACCTGGGAATAAAGTTTCCTCTCGTCCTTGAAATTCAGAGTTATATAAAAGCTAACAGGTACGGGATACAGTCAGAAGCTTTAGTAGTTTACAGGAAAAAAACATACTAAAGTATAAACTGGAAAAGACCAGAGGTCTACAGCTGTAATCGTGTGCTTTTGTTGCTTACAAAAACATAAATAGCAGCTGCTTTTCCGCACTCTATATCTGCCTAACGCTAAATATTTTATGTCAAAAGATTGAATGGTGAACTAGCCATGGTATTTAAATGAACCCTTGTGGGTTTTTAAGTTTGTTAAGCAGGGTGAGGTGAAGTACTTTGACTAATGTCAAATTTTTAATTCATTGCAGAGTCAAGTTCTATCCAGTTCTCTCCCTAGTACACACATTTTACTATACTCGGCTGTTCTTCATGATGTAGTACATATTCTCTTTCCACTAATTATAGTGGACAGTTACATATTTAACTATCATTTACCAAGTGTTGACTATGTTATGTGTGGTAGTTTGCTAGCACCTTACATAAATGTTATTATGCAATACTGTTCCTATAACCTTCCTATGCAATATATGTTATTATTCTCCAGGAAACAGGCTGAGATTCAAACTCCTATTTTTGAAATGAAAACTCCACATTCTTAATCACTGTATTACATAATGCATCTTTTTTTTTTTACTAATTTATTCAGCAGATTTTTTTAAGCACTTAATATACTATGAGCAGGTATTGTGAGTCAGCTTAAAATAATTCAAGCATCCTTTCAAGTTCAGTTTTACTAAGGTCAGAGAACTTTTATTGGACATTCTGAATGGTGTCGTACTTTGGTGCCAAGGGACCCTGCAGATGGAATTATACTTTTGAATGTTGTCACTGTAGTGCTTGTGGAACTGCAGGGAAATACAGAAATTTGTTCCCACTAGCTTTTGGTGGCTGGCTGTATCACTTATAGAAGTTTGTAAAGTTCAGATATTTCTGTCTTATAAAGACCTAAGGTTGTGTCTATGTGACTACAAATCATAGGTTGACCAGTGAAATAAGAAAAGTTATTAAAAAGTGGATATTTTATTAACTGCAAAAGATTGACAACCTTCTCAACCTCCCACATTAAAAAAAAAAACCCTTTATTATGGAAGTTTAAGACAGACATCAAAATGCAATAGTACACTAAGACTTCCTGGATCACCTTGGTTTAAACTTCATTGATCATGGATCGATTTTCTGATCTGTTTCTTTTAGAAACTGTAAAAATTTCATTACGCATCTCTAAAAGTCCATAACCTTTGAAAAACATAAGCATACTATTATTTTCACATGGAGAAGTTAAAATAGTTTTTAGCATATTTAAAGCAAGTGGATATTTAAATATCTAACCATTTCATAATATCACTTTATTTATTTATTTTTTTTTTTGTGGGTACCGGGGGGACGACCTCAGGACCTCACGCGCCAACAGGAACCCGTGCCGCTGAGCGATATCACCGGCCCCTTTTTCGTATGTGGGTTCCGGGAGTCGAACTCGGGCCTTCGCGCTTGCAAGGCAGGCGCTTAAGCCGCTGAGCCATCTCACCGGCCTCCATAATATCACTTTTTAAAATGATTTATATTATGTCTTAAATTTTGAAATTGTTTTTCTTTTTCTGAAAGAAGATTCAAATAAAACCCTTTCATTTTTATTGATAGTTAAATTACATGGGTCTCTCTCTCTCTCTCTCTTTCTCACTCTGGCTCTGTCTTTCTTGTATTTGGGATTGAACCAAGGCCGTTAGCACCAAGCTTCATCCCCAGCTTTTTCTGTAATTTTGAGACAGGGTTTTGCCAAGTTGCTATGTTGCCCAGGCTGGGCTTGAATTTGCCATCTTCTTGCCCCAACTTCCCAGAGCGCTAGGATTACAGGTGCACACCACCATCCATGCTCAGCATGTGAGTCTTTTTTCATTTATAGAATTCACTTTCACCTCTTTTTTATTCCCCTTGCATATTATTTGCAGGAGAAACTGCATTATTTGTCCTGTACAACTTTCCACAATCATATTTTGCTGATTGCAATAACGGGGTGTCACTTATAATGTTCCTCTTCCTCTGTATTTCCTCAAATCAGTTGTGAGATCTGAAGATGGTGTGGTCACAAACAGGTTTGATTTGTTTTTTGACAAATAAACTCATAGATGGTGATGTTTTCTTCCATTATGAAACCTTTACTTTTTGGATGTCTGTCTTTTTATAATGTCAGAAGCCATCAATGCTGATTTCCTTGGTTCATTAACTCATTGGAAATTTTACAACAACAACGTATTATGTTCTAATTTCACTCATTAGGACACTTCTATAAAGAGAACCTTCTCTTTTTAACCATATGGTAGTTTATCAGGTGAGTTTGTACAGGAAATGCACAGTAGATATTTAAATCTTTCCTTTCATTTACCATCATCTAATAAATTCTAATTAGTTTTTTAAAAAATTATAATTATGAGCTCATTTATTTAAACATGTAGATGTTTTAATCCATTCCAATTATCCTTATCAATAATCAAAATATCTTCTTGTTGGTTAGTGAGAAAACACTTTGGTGGTTCCGATATCCTTTTGACAATATGCTACATATCTTTGATAAAATTATTGGTATTTTTCATGAAAAGTTTTTTTCTGGGTCTATCTAGTACACCTCTTGCCCCAGGGCTAAAATCAATATTACTGCAAAATAATGTTTAGAGGACACAATCTGGGTGATAGAGGTGTTCATCGTTACAAAGTTGGCTATTGGTTTTTGGCCTTTTCTGAGGAAAGAGCTAAGAATATTTTTAAAATATAAAATGCAGAAATTCAAATACAGTAATGTTGAGGTTTTATATAACTTTTCCCATTTTACATTTGTAGTTTCATTTCCTCCATGCTAAGAATACTTATCTTCATTCCGTCTTACACTAATAGTCTCAGGATAAATATATGATTACTGAAACAGTTTAAGGTTTTTATTTAACAGTAGACTTTGCCTTTAGGGAATATATCAGTTGGCATATATGGTCAAAATATAAATGTCTTGGAACATTTCTTCTCTATGTTATTATGATAACAACAGAATATACATTTTATTTCATTTATTTAATTATATATTTAAGTTTTGGGAGTTATTTCATAAATATTTAACTTTTTGTGCTAGTGCAGAGAATACTTATAAGGTTCCAAAACCAAATCAAGAAATTAAGATATATTTAAAGAAACGTGACTTCTACTGTCTAATTTTTTTAAATAAGTAACAACCTTTTAATGTTATGGGATTTTAAATGGTGCCTTTATTACATATGTAATCCAGAATACAGTCAGATATATATATTTGTATTTCACTCTTACACAAATCTAAGCATGTATGTTTCTTTTCCTTTCTTTTCTTTTCTTTTTTGGGGGTTGGGAGTGCAGGATCTTGCTAATTTCCCCAGGCTGGTCTTGGGACTCACCTCAAGCTCCTAATCCTCCCACATCAGCCTTGAGAGTTGGTGGAATTACAGATGTGTACCACCATGCCCAAGTGACTTGTTCCTTTACTTTGTGTATTCATCAGCTTTCCCTTTCCTGGGATCAAATATTGAAACCTGCAACTTACAAAATTAAGTGGTTTATTTGGCTCATGGCCTCAGAGGTTTCAGTACATGGTCGGCTGGCTCCAAAGTAGAAATATCATGGTGGATGGGCATGGTGGAGTAAAGTTGCTTACTTCGTGGCAGCTGGGAAGCAGAGCAGGGGAACAGTGCCAGAGAGGAAGAAGTCAGGGACCAGATATGAACCCCAAAATTATGCTGCCATGAGGCACTGAGACATACTCAGAACTGTGCTATATTAATCCCCTAAGTGGCTTGCAATGTAATAAAATGAATAATTTTATGGCCAAAATGGACAATAAAATGGCCAAAACACCGTTTTCTTTATTTACAATATTTTCTCAATATAACTCTATAGAAATATGTGGAGATATTCTTCATGTCTTTCCATAGTAACACAGTAATCCATTCCACAGTTTATTTAATCAGTCCTTGTTGAACATTTGTCTGGATCTAGTTTTTAGTTTCATGTTATTACAAATAGTCTAGAAATGAATACTTGTTTATACATATTTTTGCTGATGAACTTTGGAATAAATTCCTAGAATTAGAATTGCTGGATTGAAAGATAAGTATGGATTCTTCCAAATTCTCATTGGTCACGATTGTGCTATTTTCCAGAATATGTAGGAATGTGATTATTTCCATTTCGTCTGCGGAATATGCAATCTTTGGACATCTGCTAATCTAATATGTGAGAAATGACAACTCAGTGGGGTTTTAATTGGCATGCCTCCTCTTATCAGCAAGGTTGAGCATCTTTTTAGATGTCTAAGAGACATTTAATTAGTTTCATTGTTTCAGTGGTTAATTTTCTTTTATGAAGTTTTGGTTATTCCCTCTATGAGAGAAAATACTAACATGTCAGGAACAATAAGTATTTCTCTATAAATTGCAATTGTATTTTCTGTTTGACATTTGTCTCTTTGCCTTTTTCCTCTCCTTTTTTTAATCTCATGATTTCTGTAACCCATCTCATCTCACAAAGCATGACCAGGACTACCATGCGTAAATATAAGGACCAACATTATAAAAATAGTCATAATGATGAAGTAGATTATTACAAAAATAGATTCCTTTGAATTCAGATTCAACAATGTTATCATAATTCAGTTTTATTCTAATTCAAAAGTCTAAAATATCATAGTTTTAGTTAGGCAAAGTCAGAATTGCCTCATTAGAAACTCATTTAAGAATTACTTTTAGCTCAGCAGAAGTAAAAAGCGAAGTCCTTTGTTACTTGCTGAAAGTTTAGTAAATAACATGAACCCTTTTGGCGGGGTTGCATTTGTATCAGTGATGAGAAGGGTGCATTTGTAGAGGTCTGTCTTTTGTATTAGAGATGGTCAGTCTGTCATGTGCAGCCCAAGAAGTGGCGGACAAGAGGCTCAGGAAAACCAACGAGGTTTATCTTCGCAGCCCTTGGAGAGACAGAATCACTATATGTTGAGGGTGGATCACATGGGAGTGGTGCTAAGGGAGTGGACTCAACCAGGCAATGTGGGGCACAGAGACAGCCAGGACTCATGGGCCCCTGTCTTTACTGGGGATCAGAGAACAGTACACAAAGGTATGCATGAATTTTACTCAGGAGAAGAGGGAAACTTAGGGCAAAGGTACCTTATCATACTGGTGCACCTGCTTACCTGGGCAGGGTCCTCATAGGCTGTTTGTGGGAATATTGAGGCAGCAGGAGAATATAAAGTTTTATAATTTATGATAAGCTCTAATTTTTGTGCTGCTATAACAGAGTACCACAGACTGGGTAATTTAAAAAGAGCATAATTTTTTCTCACATTTCTAATTCAGGGCAGCTGCGTTAATATTTGGCAAGGTCTTGTTCTGTGAATGTTGTCATCCCATAGTTCATTCTCACATGGTAGAAGGTAGAAGGACAAAAAATGACAAATTTTCTCTGAAGCCTCTTTTATAGTATCATTGATCCTTCCCACAAGACTCTACTCATGAACACTGCAATGGACATTAAATTTTCAACATAAGGGCCGGTGAGATGGCTCAGCGGTTTAAGCGCCTGCCTTGCAAGCGTGAGGGCCCGAGTTCGACTCCCGGATCCCACATACGAAAAAGGGGCCGGTGATATCGCTCAGCGGCACGGGCGCCTGCTGGCGCGTGAGGTCCTGAGGTCGACCCCCCCGGTACCCACAAAAAAAAAAAAAAAATTTCAACATAAATTCTGGAAGGGATATTGTGTTCAAATTATAGCACCATTTCTTCTCTTCTTTGAGAATTTAATCTATAAACTGTATATCATGACCCTAACTCTATAATCCTGCAGAAACTTGTGCTTATTAAGTAAGACCTAGATGAAAAGAATGTTAGAGAAGTATAAAACATTGTAGGAATTTTGCATGGTGTCATCATTGCAAGGCCTAATACAAGTAACCAAGATGAGTTCCAAAATAAGAAATAATTTGTTAGTAATTTCCTAGATAACTAAAAATTATTGGTTTCCCTCATTTATCAGTAATTTTCTTGACCTGATTTACCTATGTGACAATCTCTCACCTTACCTTAACTTTTACTCTGGTTGTGTGGTTTGATCCTTAATCTCCCTGAAAAAAAAAAAAAGAAGAGAAAAAAGAAAAAAAAACCACGTGTGTGAGTGTGTGTGTGTGTGTGTGTGTGCACGCGCGCACGTTTCTGATGGACAGAATGTGAGAGTGTGTGGAATCTTGAAAAGATACAGGTTGTCATGTAAATGATTCAATTTGGCATTAGGGACGGTTAGAGGGCTCAGAACTCTAGACTTTCCTGTGGAAATTCTCCCATAGAGAAAGACGGGAGATGAGGAATATCCATAAAGACTTTCTCTGAAACCAAAATGTAGGACAGAAATGCCACAGAATATCAAAGAAACAACTACTCATTCTTCCTCTTTTACTGAAGCCCTCCAGAGTTATTTAAAGTAAAATTTAATTTGAGTCTTTTTGCCATTCTCTTATAGAGTCTCTGGCTTATACAGAGATTTGTCCTGTCCCCAACAGTTTTAATATCCTTTTTACTAAAAATGCCATTCTATGCTCCTCAGAACCTGTCATTTAGGACAAAAATCATGTCTTCCAATGCCTGTAAACTGGTCCTCCATCAATTCATTTTGCCTTAATGCAGTTCTTTCACACAACTGAGCTCTATTATGGTTTTTAATTAAACTGCCTCAGGGTGTATCACCAGATAGATCTGTGAATAAAGAGCCCAGAATTTAGGAACCTTGGAGGTTATCAAGTTTAAAACTTTCATTTCACTCATGAAGAAACCACAGTGTATACGTGAGAAGTCCTCAGTGTTTTTGTATATTTCTAGCTTGACAGAGTCAGGAAAGGAATCAGGTGGCTTGACTCCAGCCCATGGTTCTTCACTCTACCACCTACTCCCAACACTGACTGACACGAGCCCGCTGCTGCATGGCTTCATATGACCTCTCTTTGCTTTGGCTTTCTTCTTTAAAAAATGCAGCTAATATAAATCCTGGTCCTTTCATCTCAAATATACTTTGTGGATCAAGGGAGACAAATGAATTCACATTTATGTGACTGGACTGAAAGTCATCTTGAAATAATAAAATTCTACCCAAAGGTAATATATTGTTCTATTGAGACAGTCAGGGAATAAGCTTATGTGGAATCAATATTATCTGACAATAATGATATTGATAATGCAGCAAAGATGTCTCTGTATGTGCAGTCCTGGGGCTGGCAAAGTAAAGAATAAAGGGAAAACTAAAGCAAAAAACAAAACAAAACAAAATACAGACTTGACTACCTCAAAATGCCTCCCCAAGCACCCAAGGCATATGTGAGTTAAGGAAATTCCATTAAGGAGAAGAGGGGCTTGTAAAACAATGGCCAATATATGGTGGATTAAATATCTGCTCCAGGCATAAATTAAATCCCACTCTGAAACAGCTGAATCCTCTCTAGAAATAACACTGTTCATAAGAACATAATATACAGCACATGCGTGCTGAGGAGAAGACATAAGAATCCATTAATTTAAAGAATTTCAATCTTATTTTTATTTATATTTAAGCTTTTAATTCTCAAATAATTAGCCATTACTAGTATCAAATGACTGCCTTGCTAATTGTGTTTCCCAGGATGGAGCGGAGAGGAGTTCACACACTCACAAACTGGTCATTAACTGTGTTCATGATCAAATTCTCTGAGAGCATGACTATTAAAAGCCATAATTAATAGTTTACAACCATTATTTTTGTACTTCTTTTCTTTTTAGTAAAAAAACAACACAGTTGAGGCTCAGGCAGAAACAATGAATGCAGGTTCATTGGTATTTCGTCCATTAGGAAGAACATTTCTAAGACAAGTCTTGTTTTCAGAGTGATTCCTAGATCACCATAGAATAACTGCTTGTTCTGGTCTATGGAGGCAAAAACCATGTCCTCTCCTTATTAGAGTGTCTTGCGGGGTTTGTGCATGGGCCATACAACCTTCCAGGTGCTGGAAATCTTTCCTTTAGCTCTCAGGTGGTAAAAATAAAAAAAAAAAAATAAGGATAGCAATGCAAATTGCAAACTTGAATTTACACTACAGAAATCCTCCTGGGCATCATGAAGGCTTGCAAAAATTGAGCTGTGTTAGGGAGATTTGTCCTTACATTGTGTTATTCTTTTCCACATGTAGTACTCACTGCCTCTCCTTCCTTTCAAAAGCCCTCTTTCCAGAATGAGGCCAATGGACACCAGCAGGTGTGAACAATTGATCACTAGAGCTTTTGTACCAGCGTTGTCACTTTAGTGAAAGGACTGGCTTCATCTCTTTGACCTTGGTGGCCAACGGTCCAGGTGATCAGGGCAGAGTGTGGGGAGGGCAGGATATTCTTATGGGATACCACACGCAGAATATCATTAACTTATTGTGTTTCTATTACCTAATAACTTATTTTAGCTTTTCTTAAAACAGTTTTTGTTTTCTGGCCTACTGTGAAATGAGAGGCAACTGGTATTTATTTATTTATTTATTTATTTATTTATTTTTGTGGGTACCAGAGGTCGACCTGAGGACCTCGCACACCAGCAGGCGCCCATGCTGCTAAGTGATATCACTGGCCCTTTTTTCGTATGTGGGTTCCGGGAGTCGAACTTGGGCCCTTGTGCTTGTCAGGCAGGCGCCTAGCCATCTGAGCCATCTCACTGGCCCTTGATATTTATTTTTAAAAAGCTATTTTTTGAGCTCTAAAACATCTTCATTACAAAACAAATTTAACTTTAATATTCAGTATTAAGATTAAGAAGTGTTTTTTGTGTTTTGAGATTTGTCTAGAGAAAAATTATCTGGATAGAAAAATAAATATTTCCAATATAATTACTTCCAAATCCAATTAGAAATTCCCTGCAAGAACTGGAATTAAGATTTAGAGGATATAATGATGAATGATACACTTTATTTGATAGCAAATTACACTTAGCACCAACTGCATCCCAGACATTGTTCTGAAATGGTGGTTACCCCAGGGGCAGGGCACTAACCCCTTTTCTCTTAGTAAAATGTGGAGACAAGTATCGACATGCCATGATGAATGAAGCAGCCCTGGGGTCTGTCACAGTATTTTTGTGCCCACAGAGGGTGGGAGCTAATCTAGCCCAGTGCTCAGGGAAACTTATTGGGAAAATAAAGTTTTATCCAAGAGGTATAACAAGTTTCTCTTTTAATAAGTTCTCCTGAAACCCAAAATAAGGCAAGTTTTCTGCTAAGCTGCCAAATCAGCACCATATTTCTACAAAAAACAGGGGGGTCTTGGCATGATGGAGTGTTAGACATAGCCTTAAAGTGTCCACACACATTGGATGAGCAGTGGGAGATGAAAAATACAAAGAAAAAGTTATAAATGGATGAACCTGAAAAATATAATTTTAAGTAAAATAAATCAGATATACTGCATAGCATCTCTCATGTGAGTAAGGTAAAGTACAAAGAGGATAAACAGAAGGAAACAAGGAGATAGATCTCTTGCAAACAAGAAGTGGTCCAGGAAACTGAGCATGAGGGGAGAGGGAGAGGAGAAGGGGAAGTAAGAAGATTTAAGATATGCCATGTGTAGGTACAAAATACAATGAATGTAAACATCATATGTCATAAGATGACTTCCAGAAGATGGTGGACTGGTGAACAGCAGAGAAACAACCTCTCGGAGATTTGGTGTCCAGACAGTGGAGTATAGCAATATAAGGAAGAGAAGAAGGAGGGAAGTGGGTCCCCAGGACCAGCAAAGATCTGAAGCAAGAATTGAAGCCCTCAGAGAGAGTGAAGAGAGAGATCTCAACACAGAAGAAGGAGGTGACAAGAGCTTTCTCCCTGAGCCCTGCATGGGATGGGCAGCTTGAACCTGCAAATGTTGACCACTGGTGACCCTAGAGGCACTCATGGAGAAATGCACCAGTGGAATGGAGCAGTGGACACAGCAGACTGAAGTGGCTGGTGAGTTATTTGAGTTCACATGCCTCTCAGGAGAGGGTGATTGGCTGGTAGCAATCTTGGAGAGGGGCCAACTGGGCTTGGAACTCAGAGCAGCTGCAGGGCGGCTCCATCTGGAAGCTCCCCATGTCAGAGTGAGGTAGAACTGAGTTAAAGTCAGCAAGAGATCAAGGAGCTGAGTTCAAGCCAGAAGGGAGCCAAGTTCAAGCTGGCAGGAGGCACGTGGAGTGCTGCTGGCTGAACGAATTGGGTCCCAGCCTCACAGACAGAAACCAGCCTGAACTTCAGAGGCAGTAAAAGTACAGGCTTGCTGGGATTATCCACCACCCTGCTGTAAATCTATGGCTGGTTGGCTGGAGTTAATCAACATGGATCTGGGCTCTGTCCATCAGTGATAGCAGAGATGTGCCCTGAAGTGGACATTGTTTCTTCTTTTCTTTTCTTTTTTTCTTGTTTGTTCTTGTTTTAATATGAGTGTGACTGTTGTTTCTAGAATTTTGTTGTTTTTCTGTTCTGTTCTTGTTTTTATTTCTTCCTTCTCTCTTTCCCTCCTGTCTTCTTCACCAATTTCCCAAAGTTCACATAATCTTCCTTTGTCCTTCAGCCTTGCTTATAATCTCTTCTTCTTCTTCTTCTTCTTCTTCTTCTTCTTCTTCTTCTTCTTCTTCCTCTATTTCTCCATTTTTCCCGCATCCCCTTTTAAATTTTCTCCCCTGAGGGAAAAATTGCCATATTAATGGCATATTTATTGTGTACAATTTTCTGGTTTGTTTTAGATTTTGTTATATAACCACAAATATGGTTCATACACTTAAAGGTGGCAAATTACCAGTTACCACAGTTGGTCACTTTCTAGGCTGTGCTTGGTGCTACTGTTATTGTTGATTGTACTACTTTAGCCAAGGTGACATAACTCTTCTAATCAGTTGTTCTTCCTGGTATGGCAAGACTGAGATTGCCTAAGTGTTATAAACAATACTATAGGTCAGTACCAAAGAACCAGGGGCTGAGCCAAATAGGCAGCAACTTCTCATTCCCAATAAATTGAAGAAGTAGGATCTTGCAAAAGATGCAAAACCCAAAAGCCAGATATAAATGGAAGACATCTCTGAGAAGTACTCATTTCCTAAGGGTTCTCAATGCTAGCAACAAATCTAATTGCCTTAGGCAATTTATAAGTATCAACCCAGAAGTTAAACAAACAAACAAACAAACAAACAAAAAGGATAATGAGAAGACAAGGAAGCAAGATGCAACCCCAGGATTCCAGGTCACCAAAGGTAAACCCAGAGGGCAATGAGGTGCAACTATTAGCAAATCACCCACCTGGACTCTCTGAAGTCATAATGGTGGAAGTAACAAAGCAGATGAATGAGGATCTAGAAAAAAATCAAATCAGAAATAATTTCTCAGATAACTACAGAAATGGTGACCATAATGAAAGACATGGTTAGTGATTCTAGAGCAGATACAGATTAAAAAAATAGAGGAGCTTAGAAAAGTGATGGAAACCATGAACACCCAACATAGGAAAGAAATGGGATCCATGAAACAGATTCAAACAGATATCTAGGAGATTAAAATTCTATTGAAAGTATACACAGCAGAATGAGCCAATGTGAGGACAGAGTATCAGTATAGAAGACAGGATTTTGGTTAGCCATCATGAACAGAATGATTTCTTAAAAATAACATGGGACCAAGGAAAACTAATCCAATAGCTGCTATATGATGCAAAGAGAAATAACATAAGATTAACTGGAGTCAATGAAAAAGTAGGAGATAGCACAAACAACATAAAAAACCCATTCACAGAAGTAATGGCAGAAAACTTCCCAAGCAGGGATAAAAATTTGACATACAGATAAGTGAGGCATATAGAACTCTGATTAGCAATAATCATAAAAATATCTACACCAAGGGATATAACAGTCAAGATTCCAGAAATTCAACATGAGAATAGAATATTAAAAGCTGTTAGAGAGAGAGAGAGAGAAAGAGAGAGAGAGAGAGAGAGAGAGAAAACCAAATCACTTACAAAGGAAAGCCCATCAGAATCACAACATACTTCTCAACGCAAACTCGCAAGTCAAGGAGAGCTTGGAGTGAAGTTTTTTATGCTCTACAAGAAAACAACTTCCCTGGAGATTGATGTACCCTGTAAAACTGTCGTCAAAATTGGTAGAGAACTAAGATACTTCCATAACAAAGAACACCTGAAGAAATTCATGACCAGCAAGTCAGCACTCCAAAGTGTTCTGAAGGACATTCTACAAAGAGATAAGGAGGACCACAATGCCATGAACCCCAACAGAATGAATCCACCAGGCAAGGCAAGTACTTAAACAGAGAGGGAAAAGAAGGCATGAACAACAGGAAAATAACATAACAAGGATAAGCCAATAAATATCACCAATCACCAATCAAAACAAATAGACTGGCAGAATGGGTCAAGAAGCTAGATCCAACAATATGCTACATAAAAGAAACACATTTAATTAAAAAAGAAATTCATAGACTGAAAGTCAAGGATGGAAAACAATACTTCATGTGACAGGAACCCAGAAAAAAGCAGGGGTAGCTATTCCACTTGCAGACAAAGTGGATTTCAAGCCATGACTGATTAAGAGAGAAAAGAACCTCAAAAACTCCACTAAAAAATTGCTAGATTTAATAAACTAATTCAGTAGTGTAGCTGGATACAAAGTCAACACTCAAAAATCAATAGCCTTCCTGTACACCAATAACAAACTCACTGAAAGAGAAATTAGGGAAACAAAACCTTTCACAATAACATCCAGAAAATTAAATACCTAGGAATTAATTTCACAAAGGAGGTAAAAGACCTCTACACTGAAAACTACAGTACTCCGAAAAAGGAGATTGAAGAGGATATCAGAAAATGGAAAGACATCCCTTGCTCTTGGGTCAGAAGAACCAACATAGTGAAAATGGCCATACTTCCAAAATTGTTATACAGATTTAATGCAATTCCAATCAAAATTCCAACAATATATCTCACAGAATTAGAGAAAACAATACTAAAATTCATCTGGAACCAGAAGAAACCTAGAATAGTAAAGGCAATTCTGGGCAACAAAAGCAAGGCAGGGGGCATAACAATCCCTGATGTGAAATTATACTGTAAAACTACTGTGATAAAAACAGCGTGGTATTGGTAAAAAAACAGACCTGAAGATAAGTGGAATAGATTAGAAGATGCAGAAACAACTCCAGACATACTAAGCCACCTTATCTTTGACAAAGGTGCCAAACACATTCACTGGAAGAAAGATGGCCTCTTTAATAAATGATGCTGGAAAAACTGGCTCTACACATGCCAAAGATTAAAATTAGACCCATATCTTTCACTGTGCACTAAACTAAATTCAAAATGGATCAAAGATCTAAATATTAAAACAGAAACATTAAATCTCCTGGAAAATAGAATAGATAAAACCCTTGAAGACATTGGTGTAGGCAAAGACTTTATGAATAAAACCCCAATGGCACAGGAAGTATCACAAAGAATCAACAACTGGGATCTCATCTTATTAAAAAGCTTTTGCACAGCAAGAGAAACCACCAGTAGAGTGAAGAGACAACCCACAATGTGGGAAAAAATGTTTGCCAGCTATTCCTCAGACAAAGGATTACTATTGAGAACATACAAAGAACTCAGAAAAATCAGACCTCCCAAATTTAAAGAACCAATCCAAAAATGGGCATCTGAGATGAATAAACACTTCTCAGATGAAGAAATACAAATGGCAAATAAATATATGAAAAAATGTTCAACATCACTAGTCATTAGAGAAATGCAAATGAAAACAACAGTGAGATTCCATCTCACTCCAGAAAGAATGGCTATGTTCAAGAAATTAACTAATAACAAATGTTGGAGGGGCTGTGGGGAAAAAGAATCTTTCTCCACTGTTGGTGGGAGTGTCGACTGGTGCAGCCACTGTGGAAATCAGTATGGAGATTCCTCAAAAAACTAGGACTGGAGGTCTCATTTGATCCAGCGATTCCCCTTCTGGGTATCTTCCCAGAAGAATTAAAAACATCATACCACAACGATATATGTTCAGCCATGTTTATAGCAGCACACTTTGTAATAGCTTGATCATGGAAACAATCCAAATGCCCATCAACCAAGGAATGGATAAAAAAGATGTGGTATTTTTATACAATGGAGTACTACTCAGCCATAAAGAAAGATAAACTGGAAACTTTTATAGGTAAATGGTTGCAACTCGAGAAAATATTCATAAATGAAATAAACTGGATGCACATTTGTAAACATCGTATTGTCTCCCTAGTGTGAAAATGCAATTTCACTGTGACTATTCCATTCCTTAGTCTTTTATTTTTACTTAGCTTTTACATGGCTTAATCTTATACTGAGTAATGTTTTTCTTCAAAAGGTATTTGTATATTCTGTAATTCTTGAGTTTGTTAATACATGAGAATGTTTACTTGTTGTCTTAAAAAAAAGAGAGAGAAAAGAAGGTCACTACATCCTTGTAAAGGGAACAATCCAAGAGGAATAGATAACAATTATAAATACATATTCACCAAATACCAGCACAACCAACTACATAAAAAATATTAACAGACATGAAAAATCAAATAAACACTAATGTAATGTAATGAGGGAACTCAATACCCCACTGTCACAAATGGACAGATCAACTAGATAAAAAATCAACAAAAAAATATCAGCACTTAACCAAAATTTTCAACAGATGGACTTAGTAGATGTCTACAGTATTCCATCCCACATCAGAATGCATATTCTTCTCAGCTGCATAAGGGATTTTCTAGAAAATAGACCACATATTAGCTCATAGAAGATGCTTAAGTAAATGCAAAGGAATTGAAATTATTTCATGCGTATTATCAGACTATAGTGCAATGAAATTGGAAATCAGTGGCAAAGGAACCACAAAAACTTCAAAAACAATGGAAATTAAATAACACCCTCCTGAACAATCAATGGGTCACAGATGAAATTAAAGAAGAAATTAGACAGTTTCTACAAGCAACCAATAATGCCAATACAAGATACTGGAACTTATGGGTCACAGTGAAAGTAGTCCTATGAGGGATATTTATAGCGGTGAATTTTCATATGAGAAAAAGCAAGATCAAATGAACTACTGAATGTTGAACCTCAAGCTTCTAGAAAGAGAAGAGGAAGTAAGTCCCAAAGCTCACTGGAGAGAGGAAATTATAGAGATGAGGCCAGAAATTAATGCAATTGAAACTAAGAAAACAATACAAAGAATCAATGAATCAAAGAGTTGGTTCTTTGAAAGTTTAAATAGAATTGAAAAACCTTTAGCCAACCTTGTGAGAAAAAGAAAAGGCTCAAACCACACAATCAGGAATGAAAAGAGTGAAATCACAACAGATCCTGCAGAAATTCAGAAGATCATCAATATATAATTCGAGAACCTGCATACTAATAAGGTGGAAATCTCAGAAGAAATGGACAGATGCACAGATACATATGAATTACCAAAGTTGAGTCAAAAAGATATAAATATTCTAAATAAACAAATATTAGTCAATGAGATAGAAAATGTAATTAAAAACCTACCAACAAAGAAAAGTCCAGGTCCTGATGGAGTCACTGTTGAATTCTATGAGAAATTTAAAGAATGAATGCTGCTAATTCTTAAAATCTGTAATAAAATTGAAAGGGAAGGAATACTCCCAAAATCATTCCTATTAGCAAGAATTGCTCTGATACCAAAACAAGAGAAGGACCCAACCAAAAGAGAACTACATGCTAATCTCCCTGATGAATATAAATCCTCAACAAGATACTGACAACAGAATGCAGCAAATTATCGAGAAGATTATACACCACGACCAAATAGGATTCACCCCAAGGATGCAGGGATTGTTCAACATTCATAAATCAGTAAATGTAATACACCATATTAACAGAACCAAAGCACAAAATCCATATGATCATCTCAATAGATGCAGAAAAAGCATCTGATGAAGTCCAACACTCATTCATAAGAAAAACCCTGCAGAAATTGGAATAGATGGTCTTTATCTTTATCTGATAAAAGCCATCTATGACAAACTAACAGCAATATCATACTAAATGGACCCAAACTGAAAGCTTTCACTCTAAAATCAGGAACAAGACAAGGATGTCAACTATCACCATGTTTATTTACTATAGTTTTGGAAACATTAGCCAGAGCAGTTAGACAAGAGAAAGAAATAAAAGGAATAAGGATAGGAAAGGAAGAAATTAAATTATCATTATTTGCAGATGACAAGATACTCTACGTAGAAGACTGCAAAAACTCCACCAAAAGACTTCTAGATTCAACAATCCAATTCAGCAGCATAGCTGGATACAAAATCAACACTCAAAAATCAATAGCATTCCTGTACACAAGCAACAAACTCACAGAGAAATTAGGGAAATATTTTCCCGATAGCATCCAAAGAATGAAATACCTAGGAATCAATCTAATGAAGGATATAAAAGACCTCTACATTGAAAATTATAGTACTCTGAAGAAAGAGGTTAAAGAGGATATCAGAAAATGGAAAGATATCCTTTGTTCTTGGAAAGGAAGAACCAATATAGTGAAAATGGTCATACTTCCAAAATTGTTATTTAATGCAATTCCAATCAAAATACCAATAGCATACCTCACAGAATTAGAGAAAACAATCTTAAAATTTGTTTGGAACCAGAAGAAACCTAGTATCAAAAGCAATTCAGGGCAAGAAAGACAAGGCAGGGGCCATCACATTCCCTTACTTGAAACTATACTACAAAGCTACAGTGATAATAACAGCATGGTACTGGCAAAAAACCAGACTGACCCAAGGTTTAATGGAACATATTAGTAGACGCAGAAAAATCTCCAGACAGACTCAGCTATTTTATCTTTGACAAAGGGGCCAAGCTCCTTCAGTAAAGAAAGAAAGACTCTTTAATAAGCGGTGCCGGAAAAACTGGCTTTCCACATGCTGAAGATTAAAACCAGACCCATATCTTTCACTATGCACTAAACTAAAATCAAAATGGGTCAAAGGTCTAAATATTAAAACAGAAACACTAAATCTGCTGGAATACAGAATAGTTGGTAGAACTCTTGAAGATATAAGTATAGACAGAGACTTCATGAACAAAACCCCAATTGCCAAGAAACTATCACAAAGAATCAACAACTGGGATTTCATCTAATTAAAACGCTTTTGTACAGCAAAGAAACCATCAACAGAGTGAAGAGACAACACAGAGTTTGGGCAAAAACAAAAACAAAAATATTCGCCAGCTCTTCCTCAAAGGACTAATATCTTAAATATGTAAAGAACTAAAAAAAAATCATACCCCCCCCAATTTAAGATCCAATCCATAAATGGACATCTAAAATGAATAGACAGTTTGCAGATGAAGATGTAGAAGCAGCAAATACAAATATATGGAAAAATGTTCATCACCAGTCATTCGAGAGATGCACATTGAAACAACCCTGAGATTACATCTCACTCCAGAAAGAATGACTGATATCAACCAATAACAAATGCTTCCAGAGCCGTGGGGAGAAAAGAACCCTTCTCCACTGGTGGGAGTGTAGACTGGTGCAACTACAGTGGAAATCAGTGCAGAAATTCCTCAAAAATCTAAAACGAGAGGTTCCATTTGATCCAGCTCTTCCCTGTCTTGGTATCTTATCAAAAAAATTAAAATCATCATACCACAGTGATATATACACATCCATCTTTATAGCAGCACAGTCTGTAATAGCTAAATCTTGGGAACTTCCCAAATGCCTATCAACTGAGGAATGGTTAAAGAAGGTAAGGTTTTTTTCATACGATGGAGTATTGCTGTGCAATCATGAAAGATAATCTTGAGATATTTTTAGCTAAATGGATGCAGCTTGAGACCATACTCTTAAGTGAAATAAATCAGGTACACGTGTTTAAATACTGCATTGTTTATCTGTTTTGAGAAACTGAAAGTGTAAGTGAGGTCAAAAGTATGTAACTAATATTGGGAAATGCAAAGAAAATGTTCAAAAGAGAAGAAGAACAGGACCAGGGAAGAGGATAGGAAAGAAGGGAGAAGGAAAAAATAGAATGGAAACAAAACTCCTATAAATAGGGAGAGGAAGAGGGATTGAAGGGAGCAGAGGAAAAGAGAAAAAGAAAAGAAGCATGATATATCATGTACAGGTACAAATTTCATAGGATGAATATTATGCATATTTAATAAATTTTAAAAATTATATGTCATAAACATGAGCTAAGAATAATAAGAATGAAAATGGGGAAAGGGGATCTAGAGATGGAAGGAGGGAAATGTGTGGGAAGGGGAAGGGGATTAAAAAAAGGAAACAATCCGTTTGATAGACATGTACCTACTCCCCAAGATGACTGTAAACTTCATGTACTGTAAACATGAACTAATAAAAACTTTTTAAAAAAATATTAAAAAGGTGTAAAAAATGTGTATCTGAGTCACAAAACATTTGTATTCATATGGTCTGGAAATTGGAGTTCAATTTCAAAATATTAGAAACTCAGAATGAATGGTTTTCGGATGATATTCTTTTTGATAGAAGCTGCTAACCTCTTTTCAACGACCTTGGAGAAGGAAGGTCTGATCAGCGCTCTGCTCTGGCACTCATGACGATGAGCTCGTGGTTGGTAATGCAAGCCCCGGTGAACTTAGTACACTGGGGGGGAAGCAAACGGTGGGTACAGCATGGCCAAGCCCTTTGGTGTGAGTCCTATGTTACCAGAAGTCTCTCGCTCCTTTCCTGGCATACACTGTTATGATTCACTGTTTTTAAAAAAATCATGTCTGCATAAGTTTTCTCTAGCATATTTATACCCCTATTTCAAGGGCATGCATATAAAATTTGCTGCAAGATGTTGTCCTTTAAGATAAGTTTTTGCATATGAATTTTTTTGGTGGGTTGGAGAGGAAGGAGTGTATTTTTGTGGTTTTTTTCCCTTTGAACTTGAACAGATAGTGCATCTTTGACATCCAATTATCTGACTTTTGAAAATAGCTTTTATTTACTGGGCAGTAAAACAGTGAAGCCTTCAATTATGGCACCCAATTAAGCAAATTTTTCTATGGTTAGCTAAAGGGGATGCGAGTTTTATTTATTTTTGCTCTACGATAACTTTTTTTTATTAGTTCTTTGACAAATGGTATCATTAAACGGATGATATTTTATACCAACACGATAAGACTGAATTTTAGAAACTTAATTTTTAAGAAGTACACATAATTGAGTTTTCTTCCTTTTCTCTTTTATTCCTATATGTTCCCTATTTCATGGCTTTGCTTTTCACTGCCTTCATTCTACAGGCAGTTAAATATACAGTCAGCTTTGTGTAGAATTAATATCCAAGATGCTGGGATAACATGAATAGCTCCTAACGACTGATCACAATTCATTTTAAATTAGTGCATTCATTTAAATGAATTAATTGGGTCATTATTTACATATGCTTGTTTCCAACTTTATTGGGAATAAAACAATGAGAGTTGTCTCTGACAATTTTGCCATCTCTATAACTTAGGACAAGAGTTGACCTATTTCTTTTCTTGCCTCATACTATAGTTCTATAATTTCCCCAGTTATTACTGCATAGAAAAGTCAACTTGATGTTGAATTATTGGCAAAGAAATGAGAATGCCTGAACTGTAGCATGACACAGTTCAGAGATGATTGTATTTTATCATGTGGTAAAGGGATGCACACTTTGAGACTAAGGGTACTGCAAACGTGCAAGTCAAACTGAGAGCACAGCAGCAGTAGAAGGCTCATATTTTCCCCTAATCTGACCTCCACCAGCTTAGTTGTCACTCTGCCTTACAACTTCCTTTGTCTCTGTGCTGTAATCCTAAGGCATTTACTGTGCTATTGTTTATTTTTAGCTTATATGCATTGGTATTTATATTTTCCCCAAATAAATTTTTAAGTTTTAATAGCCCTTAAATTATTTTATATCTCTCAGGATCAGGCTCAGCTAAATGTAGGCAAGGATAATAGTCAAATAGTGTAATAATCAGCATGTGATGAGAATATGAAATTGACCCTTTTTGCCCCAGTCTGGCAATGGAACAGACCTTGGATGCCCCTCACCATGCCTGGGATTGACCCTTTAGTTACTGGCTTTGAGAACATCCAAGAGTTATATGATGAGGGCTTGGAATAGCCAAGAGCAGTGGCTATTTCTAAGTCAGGTTTTTAGTATTTATTGCCTTACTGTAGGTGAACTCTTAACCCTAGATAAGGGCAAGCATTATTACTGTTGGAATTCAGAGATTTCAAACTTCAGCAGCCTGGCACTAAAGCTATGTGTCCTTTCAATATTCAAATCATTATAACACTAGCTTCTATGTTGCAAGGAGCTCAGACTTGCTGTCCCTGGAACTTGGGCATAGCCCCTTCTCCATGAATCTCTTGTGTCAGACTGGATCTATGAGAGCCAGGGAACCACACCTTTTGAAAAATCCTTCTACAGAGAATTTGGGGACTGAAATCCTTCCAGTTAGCTTTCTTCTTCCACTTTTGTCTAGAAGAAAGCAACCTGACTAAAAAGGGGATAAACATAAAGTCAAAATGACAGGCAAGAAATGAAAGAATCAGGCCAGTAGTGTATGAAATGTTCTACTTTTGATCTTCCATGTAGGAAACACTTAAAATTGATTTTCAGTATTTCCTTCAATATTCTTAGCCACTGCTGTCTATTTCCTGTGACAAGACGGATGTTCCACCCCACTCCATTCACCCACACCTCCTCTTCCCCTCCCCTCCTTCTCGTGTAGTTAATACCAGCTGTCCTATTAAATGCATTCTGAATTTTATTTGCATATTAATCCTGCTACAACAAAGAGCATCGGAATACCTAAGGGTGGCTGAGTTTGGACTAACATAAGAAGGGGCTTTGAGTCTTAGACTGTGGTAAAATGTGAAGGAACATTTCAAAAGAGAAACACATCACTTTTACATTAGTGTATAGAACTGGGCCCTGGGAGGAATTGTTGCTATGTACCAGGGCTTCCAGCTATGACCTGTTAGGTTAAAGACTCACCCACTGCAAATATTCCAGAGAGTCACCCAGCTACTCTCTGGGAATTTCCTAATGATTTTGACCTTTTATGGGCTGGTTAGCTCAGTTGGAGCTGGCATGGTGGTGTTGTCAGTGGGGCTGTATAGAGCGAGGTCATGAGTTTGATTTTGTTTGTTTGTTTTTCCTCAGAGAAAAACCATTTCCAACCCCTCAGTCACTAAATGAAAAATATGTAATACTGTCCTAGGGAGAAAAAGCAAACACCATGAGGATATAAGTGTACAATCTACTAGTCACCCCTTCCTTCTGGAATATAAATAATATTTCAATATGCATGGTGTGTCATATACCGGCATTAGCTTCAATTTAATTGGATAGTCTTGGAAAAAGAGTTCAAAACAGGCTTCGGGTCACCCTGGCTACTGCTGTAGTGCTCGGTGCGTCTGGTACTAACTATTGCAGTTCAGCGATCAGTTTTAGTGATTGTGAGGTCACTGAATATGATCGGTAACATCAATCAGATTTCTCACTGGACAATGTCAGTTGTACTCTGGACGGCCATGGCCAGGGCCTCTGTTTCAGCTGTACTAGAGACTGTGATGTGTACTTTTCCTGACTACATTAGCTGGGTGTGCCTGTTGATGAGGCCTTTCTCCTCTCCCACAGTATAACCTTGATTTTGTGCCAACTTCTAGAGTCAACATTACTGCAGTAAATGCTCCTCTGAAAACCTTTAGATCTTAAGAAATGGCAAAACCTATACATTAATGTTACTTTATTAGTAGGCTTTTTGTTGTTGGAACAAATTACCTAACATGAGCAACTCAAAGGAGAAAAGTATTTTTTTGGTTCACGATTTCAGAGATTTCAGTTCATGGTCTGCTTGCTTCAAGGCAGAAATATAGTAGGAGAAGGACACGGCAGAGGAAGCCTCCTTAGTTCATGACAAACCAGAAGCAAAAAGGCAGGGATAGAGCCAGAGAAGAAGGGACCAGGGACCAGATTTATCCCCAGGGGCATGCCCTGATTATCCACACAGACACACCTGCAAGTGCACTTTACTAATCTTTAGGTATCTCTTGAACCAATCAAGTTGGCAACCAAGATTAATTCTCACACCTCCCTCTTCAGAGAATGCAACATACGATTTCTCCACGTGTTTTGAAATTTTTGTCTGTGCTACAAATAATTTGATTCTAAACCTAGTGTATGCGTAACCCAAAGCAATTAGAAAAATTCCTCTCATCACTTACTATGAAACCTTCATGACAGGAAATGTTTCTTAAGTGCTAATCTATACTGGCAAGTGGACCTTCGTCGACTTACACTTATGTTCTTTCACGTTACACTCTGTTCTGTGAACTATCACCACTGTATTTCTGACCTTAAATTTTTGTTGGAGATCTTTATGTCTAAGAATTGTGCATCAGATGGTGGCTTCATTTCTCTGGAAGCCCACGTTAGTCTTGAGAGCTCTTTATCAATACATTGTCATGATGTACAATAAATAAATGAAAAACATGAACAACAACACAATTCTGTTTTTCAGTCATAAAACCTCTGGACACAACTAGGCCACTTGTTTGCAATTGGTCATGAAGAGAACTAGCAGTTCATGCCTTGTCCTTTGTAAAGGTGAGCAGGCTGGTGAGTCTGGACAGTAAGCTAAGAATCAGCAAGTCTGGAGTTTGCTGTATCAGTCACAGATTTCCTTGTGCCTCACTTTTGAAACCTGGCTGATGTGTGTAATGATTAAAGAACCAGACAAGATATGGGAATTTTTAGGTCTCTTCCTTAAAATGATTCAAAGTACTTTATAAAGATAAACAATAATTATGTTTGCATCTTGGTTGATTTAATATGCTGAGCATCAAAGCTTATCTAATCTCACCAGTGCTTTGCTTTTGGGAAATGCTCTTTCTCTTCAGCATGCTCCATCCCCCTGTGGGCCTTTTGAGAAGATAACCGTAGATGCTAGAAACACCAGCCCACTTTTCTACTTCTCCCACTCTTACTCTAATGGGAAATAGAATGTTGGAAATCTTTTATATGTAGCTCTTTGCCTATCTGTTTGAATACCTTATTTTATATTTAGTCTGATTTCATCTGTTTAAATAATGTTGTGGAGGAAAAGGAGTAGGTGTGAAAAAGTATGAAGTTGGAATGTGAAGGTAAAAATAAAATGAAAGAAAAAGAGGTGCTAACTTGTAGCTTGTATTTGTCAAAGCAATGAATTCTGCAGTATTTTAATTCTCTTAGGGACTTTAAAAAGTCAGTCAGTCTACAGTGGGATTAGTCTCCACAGTTGTGACATCTCTTTTTAGTTAGCTGCTAACCACATGTGGTTATTCAAACAAATTAATTAAAATTAAATTTAAAATTCAGTTTCTTAGTTGCACTAGCAATACTTCATGTGTTCAGTAGACACATGTGGAAGTAGCTACAGAATTGGATATTGGATACACATAACATTTCTATCATTGTCTAAAAGTTCTATTGGATAGTGTTCTTAAAAATTTGGGAGTCAGAAGCTTCACTCAGATGAACACCATATGTTAGAGAAGCCCCTACTACTTTTTCTGGAAATATTTTTTTGGTTTGGTGTTAGAATAAGAACTGCTGCTCAGGTATTTCTGATTATAGAGTGTATCACATAAATGTTTCCTCATCAAAATGATGAGACAAGTGGGAAAGGAAGATGTGCTGATGTCATTAGAATGACACATATACATGCACGACATTAAATACCACCTTTCTTATGACACTGCAGGAGAGGGAGGCTTTGCAATCATCTTCTTTACAAACAGGGAGAAGATCCAAGCTCCACAATTAATAAGTGGAACAAAAGAAGTTCAAATTCAACTTTGATACCTATTTAGCCCCCATAACACACACAGACACACACAGACACACACACACACACACACACACACACACACACACAGTTATAGCATCTTAAAATAAATAAAACCCTCATTAGTATTTGCCAGAGCCTAAGTATGCACCTATGAACAGGATTAAAAATAATTGCTATCAAAGCGGGAATTGAACAAAATTTGCCATGATTAAAATTCCTTTTACCATTTAGAAAATCCACCCTTTAGGACAAGATGAGAAACATTCAAGGTAAAATGCATGTAGATTAATATGTTCTTCAAAGAGATGGAAGTAAGAAGTATGTGAAAGGGGAAACAGCAAAAAAAAAAAGCAATCATTTGCTTTAATTTCTAGGTAGTGAGGAGCTCTCGTGTACATGTCACGCACAGCTTGAGAAATTTGGTTCTCAACTCAACCAGCAGGGACACAGGGAGGAAAGGCCAACACATCTGAGATGTGTGTAAAGGTGCACTTAATTTCAAATGATTAAAAGGCTGACATACAAAGACCGGAAGCCTGTAGCTGGTCAATCCTTTTCTTATGAACAAGGTAGTGAAAGATCCTTTTACCATAGGATGTCAGTCCAAAAAAAACTTCTTTTTGCAGTAGCAGAGTGTTCTTACAGATTCTAAGTTCAGCCAATTGGATTACTCTGAAGTGTTGAGAGATAGCACAGCACAGTGTCAGGGAACCTGGCTGTGGAGACAGATGGGTTTTGTCTAAATTCTAACTTCACTCCTTAGCTGGGCATGGGTAAATGACTTGACTTCTTTGAGTTCTGGTGCTCTCATCTCAAGGATGGAGACAGCAGAGTTCTTATCTCAGAAGGCTGTGGAAGGAAACAAATGAGAGCTCGTATTTAAATGTTTTGATTCCGGTTTCATAAACTACATAGGGTTAGTTATTGTTATTCTTAGTAGTAATAAGTCCTTTATTACTGAGACTGAACTACTTAATTTGCTTAGAACCTATTAATCTTATCTGGCCATCAGAAGTTACATTAAAAAAACAACTAGCTCTACCATAGGGCAACCAGGCCAATATACCAACCAAATTTAGATCTATCAACCATTCCTACTAAGATTTTCTAATGTGGCACTATTCACAGTACCCTGCTCTTTTCTATATTAATAACTAATGCTTATCTTTAAAATGTGACAATACAAATGATATCTACAATTGTGGACAGAGCGTAACACTACCAGAGTACATTATGGGATTTAAATGCTTCATGTTTGTTAATGAAAAATATGGTTACTTAGTTCTTTTAAAAGTAAAGCCTTTCCACATCTGGAAGAGTAGATTAAACATACTTTGTTCCATTATTTCCCCTAAGCACAGTTAAAAACCCTGTACATTATATACAAAAGAAACATAAAAAGACTTAAAAATGGAGAGAAGATGATAGGCCAAATGGGAAATGTGGGGCCCACAAAATGACAAGGTGGTGTGCTTCCTGATTTTCTTTTGGGGAATTTATATATCAAAGACAGAATGTTAGAGATGCTAACAAATCAAAAGGTCCAATCAAAGGCTGCTTTCTCTAGCAAAGAGACCAGGAAGGTGATGACAGGTCCTTCCCCATTTTGTAGAGGTGGTGTCAGCAAAGGCTCAGAAGAAAATAAAACTTTCACCTTCGGTAAAGGCGCCATCTAGTCGTCTGCCCTGTGGGTTCGGTGGAGGCAGGGTAGGGTCTAGTACAGAAGCACTTTTATTCCACCAAGCCAAGGAAATATCAGTAGAGGTGGTGTGCAGAGCTGGAAATCTCACCTCCACTCTGCAGTAATGAGGAATCACACCCACTCAGATGACAGACAATAGAGGTTGAGTGGGAAGCACGGACTTCTATCCCCAATTGGCAGTGATGAGCTGACACTTCTCATCCCCTGATAAACTGGTATTAGACCAAGGCAGCTAAAACGTAAGAATTAAAAAAGATCTAGAGCTTCTTAACGAGACATCTAAAACACGTGTTACAATGGAAAATCACTGTTAGTGCAAATCAGAAAGAACTCAAACTGAATAAAACAAGACGATTGATAGATGTCAACAGTGAGATAACAGACTTGTGAGATTTATCTGGAAAAAAGTAAAAGTCATGATGAAAGTGCTTCACGATAAATATGAAAAAACTTGAAACAAATGTAAAAGTAGAAAGTTTCAGGAAATAAACAGGAAGCCTCAAGAAAAGAAGAAATAAGGCTGAGGATATAACTCGGTGGAAGAGCATTTGCCTACTGTGTGTAACACTCTAGGTTTGATCCATAGCACTGCAATGAAAAAAGAAAAAAGTAGAGAGAAAAGAAAGGAAATAGAAGATATAAAAAAAGAACCGTATGAAGCTAGATAAAATAATCAGAACAAAAATTTAGTGGATGAACTCAGCAGAATGGAAGAGAAAGTAGAAAGAATCAGAAAAATGAAAAATGATTGAAAAAAACTCAAAATGGCTGCAAATTTGTCAAATTCAGTAAAAAAATCTTGGCATTTTTGATAAAAGTCCAGAATATGTGATGCAAGAGGGAGCTGGATTTTGAGCAAGGACTCCTTATGCCCGAAGACTCAAATTGATGTTCTAGGTTTTTGAACCTACATAAAAGGTCCACAATGTGGGGTTTCCATACTCGAGGCTATGATTTATCCCCTGCTGAGTCTGTGGTACCCAAAATCACTTTTTATTATAGTTTGAGATCTATCCTGATTACTCATTCTACTTAGTGAATTCCAAAGCTAAGCTTATTTTTCATAATTCACTTGTAGATTGTCCATGGTGTCTTATTAGTTAAAAATAGTTAAAAATAGAAACTAAGGCAGGTGTGGTGGCACATGCCTTTGATTCCAGCACTCCAGAGGCTGAGGCAGGAAGATCACTGAAGAAGGCCAAAGGCTTCCTAGTGAAGTCAATGCCAGCTCAAAGTACATAGTCTGACCCTGTCTCAAAAAAAAGGTGGAAACTACTTCTCTCACTCCTTTACCCTTCCTCATCCCTTTTGCAGCAATATCACTTTGTGAGCACTTTAGTGTAGATCAGTGGCATCTCCTAGATTTAAAAGTCAACGTAATTCAATCATCCACTCTTTGAAAAAAGTAATAGTCACTCTAGTGTGATGCCTTTTCTTCAAAGTTGGCCTCTACTCGGACTGCCAAGAGCCCCCAGCTGAGAAAAGAAAATGATGACATCTGGGTCTCAGGCCTGAGACACACAGCTGCTCACCCTGCCCACGAACCACACCTAGCACCTGGCTGCCACACACCCAGGGCGCTGCACAGGAAGGTAAATGGAAATCTGCTAATCGTCTGTGCCTCTGACCAAAGACAGTCGCTCCGGACAGGGACTTCTGAGTTTTACCAAGCCGGACTTGAAAACTAATGTGGTTACGGTGCGCTTCTTGCTGTTTCTTCCAAATCGTTATAGCTCAAAAAAGGTAAAACAGATGCGAAAATGATAAAATGAAATTCAAAATGTCTGCAAACAAGTCCAATTCAGGAAAAATGCCTTGACAAATTCTTTCTTGACACAGGGAACTCCAGGGAACCTACTTAGAAGGACATGAGGAAAGCAGGTATTCTCAGGGAGAAACTTTCTGTAATAAGAATGAATATACGCATATATATGTATAGTAGTGCTGTGAAATATAAATGAAAATATTTCCAAATGTTGGGCGTGTTGCATCTCATGTTTCCTGACTTGATGGAGGTACATTCAGAGGTCAGAGGCAGTTTCAAGAGCTGATCTCACATTCGTGATACCCACACCCCATCTGCGCCTTGGAGAGGACTCCTTACTCTATCCCAGAATAGGTGGTGAGACGGTCCCTAGAGCAACAGCCTTCTTCCTCTTCAACACCTGCAGTCATTAGGTTGACCACAGGCCTGATTATTCTCAGTATGCCTTGAATGTCCTAAGACACAAATTAAGAACAAATCCCCTATTTGCCATAGGGATTTGGTTTTATCTCCCATTGTCTGGGCACCTTCCCCATCATTCTTTTGAGGGACAGAGGTCTCTTCGTTTGACAAGTGGTTTGTATTTGATATCATAAAAATTTTGTATTGTTGTCTGATCTCAGTTCAACATTTTGATTAATATCTTCCTGTGTTATCATCTTGCTTATTTATAAAAGTGATCTTTATTACACACACTTACATATAACACACTCTAACAAATGACACAACTTATTTACTCCTATTCTACACACATTCCTTCATAGTCTGAAATGTTATTTCATTGTACCCTTTACTCAGTGATGGTATCATTAAAACGTATCATGGCTGAAAAAGCGGAAGGCTATACAACTTGAGGATTTTCCCACAAAACTCCTTAAAACCACAGAAAAAATGCATTAATTCACATTTTGGTATAGTATTTATTAGCTTATGCAATGCTTTCTTGTATATTATATTGACTACTGAAAAGACTACTGTCTTTTTCCTGAAAAAAGACAGTTTGAGAGGCAGATGAATTTACTCATAATTAATAATAAAGAAATTATATTTTGGTGAAATTTAATAGCTGGGTTATGGCCACATAGTTGAAAAACAGCTTGTATCCCCACCTCTGATTCTGCTGGCTGTCCTCATATTCCATAACATCTCCTCTGCCTTCTTCCAGGTATGTACGCTCAGTACATAATAGAAATAAGTTTGGAGCCATAATTTAAAGGTCAGGAAATTAATCATATAAACCTCTGCTGTTTTCCTTATTGATTAGCAGTTTATATGTCTTTTTCCTCTTATATATTCCCTGAAAAAGAACAAAGGACATTGTCTTATTCATCTCATACTTAACACTTAGTAGACACTCTATAAATATTTGAATGAATGATTGATTGAATAAATAAATACAACTTACAAAATAGGCTTCACAGAAGAGAGAGCAGGAAAATGGAGAGACTAAAATACTGGAGCAATAAAAGAAAATCAATTGTTGGCTCTATGTCTCATCCGTGGATACTCAATTGATTTGTTATCTACTGGACAGCAGCAAGCTCAAAACAGTACTACCAGACCTTCTAAGGGGAAAAACAGTTATAGGTAGACTTTTTTTTTTTTTTTTTTTTTTGTGGGTACCAGGGGGACGACCTCAGGACCTCGCGCGCCAACAGGCACCCGTGCCACTGAGCGATATCACCGGCCCCTTTTTCGTATGTGGGTTCCGGGAGTCGAACTCTGGCCTTCGTGCTTGCAAGGCAGGCGCTTACGCCACTGAGCCATCTCACCGGCTCTATAGGTAGACTTTTGTGTTGGAGTTTACAACACACTTTCCTTAGAAAACTCTAAAATTGAACTTTATGTGACTTGAAGACACTGGGAGAACTAAATTGTTTGACATGTGGACCTAAAAAGAGCCCTTTACACTTTATACTGACATGAGCCGAACGTGGGCTGTCAAGTCTAGAGTTTATATTTTAGCCCAGTCTCTTTTAACATTAAAATATTTTAAAACTAAATTATACATTCATTGTAAATTCAAGCTACAGATAAGTCTATAGAATAAGAAAAGTGAAAGTCTCCCCCACCTACAGTTTAAAACAAATGAGTGCCTGTCTAGTATTCCATAGTGTGGATGAAATATGATTTGACCATTGAGCTTGATATAACTTTATCTTATATGACAAGCGATACAGTCATCTACATTCTCTTACACATGGCTGTGCATACATGTACAATTATTTTGGCAGGAGAGATTTCTAGAAGTTCAGAGTGAAATAGTATGTCCGAAAGTATATTCCTTCTAAAAAGCTGTATCCATTTATAATAGTGTCCATTTCTCATATGCTTGAGAAAGCTGGATGTTGTCTTAAAAATCTTTAGAATACCCATCACAATAGGTCCATCTTCCACAGCAGTTCTTCATTTTTTTTTAAAGAAGAAATAAAAAAGAATAGAACAAAATTTCAAAACAACATAATAAGAGGATAACAATGGTTAACACCTTCCATATTATCATCTTTAAATTAGTTACTCAGGGTACAAGTTATCAGCATTCAATTGTCTAAACAATATTTTTCCTTTTGAACAGTTTCTTCCTGTTTTACCATATCTATTGTAGATTTTGGACCTTATTTACTCTTTCAGTTTCTCACACTAGGGAGACAATACGATGTTTACAAATGTGCATCTGGTTTATTTCACTTATGAGTATTTTCTTGAGTTGCATCCATTTACTTATAAAAGTTTCCAGTTTATCTTTCTTTGTGACTGAGTAGTACTCCATTGTATAAAAATACCGCATCTTTTTTATCCATTCCTCGGTTGATGGGCATTTGGGTTGTTTCCACGATCTAGTTATTACAAATTGTGCGGCTATAAACATGGGTGCACATATATCGCCCACAGCGATTCTTTACCAAGTCTTTAATCAATGTTTTTATTTTACCTAGTCAGCAGGATCTTTAAAATGGGCTCATAAAATTTACTTCAGGAGAGTTGTGGAGGTCATAGAGAGAATGAATGTGGAATGTGAGTGCTGTGCATTCCCATGGAAACTCAGAGTGAATCACATACACAAACAGCATAAAACACCACTTTGAAACATTTAGAGATGAATTCTTCCTCATCCAAGACTGCCCATGGGTATACATTGTTGGGTCTTTAGAACCATGAAGACCTCACCCATATGTGTACGATCATTAACATAGCATAGTGGAACAGTCCCGAAGGTGGGACAGCAACCCTCACCCACATTCACTCAGGCTGCTCAAGAGCACTGTGAGGGACCTGCGTTTTCCATCCGTAGTTTTGCAGAATACTAGAATTCTGAGAGGTAATAGGATCATTCATTTTTCTTTGAGAAATGCAATAGTAGACTAAAAATCCAGTGCTTCCACTTCTTATCTGAAAATGTTGGCACCATGAGAACATAGTCCTGAGTCAGGAACCATTACTTGCTTTGAAACTTAATTTAGAAGACTTCCATGCTACAAGGATCCTGGCATTCTGCCTCCTCACAGAGGAGGGAGCAAGATAATAGCTATTGAAGTGCATCTTTAGGCTGTATGTGCCAACGTTGTTGAAGTCCCATGGAAGTGATTTTCTAGCTGTGATCCTGGATATGGCACTCTTGGCTCAGGCTCTAGTCCAGTCATTAACGTGGGTGGGCTCAAGGAATGAGTTCTTTTAGTGTCCCTTGAAGAGGTTAAGCGGGAGATGTGAGCTTTTCCCATTAGCCTATCAGATATTTATAAAGATCTGTTTTGTGACCAATCTTGTGTTATGTGTCTAGGTTGAGTTAAAAATTAGTTCTTGCCCCCAGACTATTTTGCACAGAACAATCAGCAAACAATTTAACATTTTATTAGAATGGCTGGTACAAGTCAAGTTTCTTTTATAAAGTTTCCCTGGTATTTCCACTGTGGCCATTCTTGCTTAAGTGCTGATTTTCTCAAGTCCATAGACTCCATTTGCAATTTTCTGTTACTCCAAAATAAGTGTGCTACCACAATCCTAGTCTTTACGAAACTTTCATTAAAGCTCCACAGGCTACCTAGTTACCATAATTTAAAGTTCAAATTCTTTTTTAAAAGGGTTCCTCAAATTTCTTGTTTAAAACTCACTTGTGATTTGATACTTTATGCTACTAGAAAGTATTTTACTGCAAATTAAAATTTATTTGGTTTCTGAATATATTACTTTTTTCTTTTTTATCAATACAGTGGTACCTAGGTTCAAGAACACTTTAGCTTGCAATTTGGTTAGCAAACAAAAGCGTTTGTCAGAATTTGGGTTTTGTTTGTGAACTCCTTTTCGGGTGAAGAGAATGACAGTGGCGTCTTTCTCACACAAACATGAAGGTGGCCATCTTTTCCAGAATTATGGAACAAATTAAATTATGAGCTAAGGCACCATGTATGTTTGCAATACATGATAAATACATTCATTGTGGGGAACTGGCACAAAAATATATATACACATCCCGAGTTCAAATTCTTAACAATTTTAACACAAAAGCCTGGGTTTCCTGATTCTCACCAGACATTATAGTGTTTAAACTGCTTTTGTATTGAAGTTTGTTCACATGAGTATGTCAGTCTATTCACAGATTTGCCAATAATGCAATACTTTCTTTCTGGAGTATTTCTGATTTTTCAGGAAAGTTCTCACTTCAAGGCTCCTCAAAAGTACAACTACTTTCAAGAAAGCTTTATTGATTAGTAATGGCAGCGTTTCTTTCTTTTGTCTCTAAACTGCCACAGCCTTTGGATTGCAACTTGCATCCTTACCCTCCTGATGCTTTAGGTAGAGATTACTACACACTGGCACTGGTGGAGGGTGAACACCTCAAGGACAAAGACAAAGTCTTCTCTCTGTCTCCCTCCTTACAGCAGTGACTGGTGAATCCTAAAGAGAAATGTTACACTAAGGAATGATGTGAAAAATGCACAAGCTCAAAGAAAAGGGCTTTTGTTATAAATTGAGGTAATTAAGAGAGCTGTAAATATGAGATTGAGGTTTGCAAGATTCCTCTGTGGTCATCTGTTCAGTCTCCCTGTTTGTAGGGCTTCTCCGTAGGGCTTGGAAGTCTCCCTTGGCGTACTTGCAGTCTACTGCAGCCAAAGTTCGGTAGTCACCTGAAATCAGCCCTTCATGGATAAGATCTGCTTGAGATCTATTTGAGGGCCCAGCACAGCTGCAGAACATTTTATTAGCCCGTTTCATACAGTGGGGTTTCTTATTTTCAAAGAGACTCATTAAAAATCTTATTAAAGTATTAAATATCTACAAAGTGACTGTGTGGCTGTAATTACAAATACTCTCCTAGGAGAGGGCTGTTGCCACCTTCACAGAGCAGATTTTGCTTTTAGCTTTCTCCAATTGTAACTGCTTACGCTTTAACTTTGCCCTTTCCAGGAAAAAGAAATTATTCTCAGACTAATGATTAGTATTTGTGAAGAAGACAATTGACTTACTAGAGTGAAAATTACTACTTTGCATGGATTCTGGTACCATTTCTCCTCTTCTTCAGGGCTCCAGGTTCAGCGGGTTGACTGTGAGCTTTGTATATATTTGAAGAGGGGCATTTTTTGGGACTTTCCCAAGGCTGCCAGAACCTTGAGTCCGTGTTGAATCAACAGCAGAGCAGGAGACAATTCAGAGAACACGTCAAAATGCAGACGAAACTCTGGATGTTTCTCCAAGCCAGGGCACGTGGGGGCAGACTCCTAGTACATTCCAAGCACATACCTGCCTCAGGATCTTTGCGCCCGCTCACCTGATTTTTTTTCTTTTCTTTTTTTAACCTAGCTATTTTCCCTTCAGTTATCTGCATGTTCACTTTCTCACTTCATTTTGTAATCTGTTCAGAGGGGACTTTATTAGTGAGGGCTTTTTTTTTTTTTTAAATATATGCGGGTACCAGGAGTCGAACTCAGGACCTTGCGCTTGCCAGGCAGGCTCTTATGCTGCTGAGCTATATCACCTGCCCGGTGAGGGCTTTTTTGGTTATCCAAAATAAATTAGCATCCCTCTTACCAACCTACCCTTCATCCAGAGTTCCATACCTTGTCTCATTTGTCCTGCTTAATTTTGCTCCATGGCACTTGAAATGATACGTTGTTACTTGTTTTGTTTTTCTGTTCATTTGCTTGTTTTTCCTATTTGTGTCCATCCATTAGAAGCCAAGCTCTAGAAGAGCAGGGCCTTTGCTTTTCAAATTATAGTATTCTTTAATTTTAGAACAATGCCTGACACATAGTAGGCATTATGAAAGCATATATTGAATTTAAATGTAGGCCACTCTAGAATGATGATACAACTAGTGTCTAAAGACCTTTTTGAAATAATTAAGCACAACCCTACCCCTCCATAGTGGGAAAAGTTAAAGAGCGGCTCGATAGAGTGATCTCTAAGGAAATCAGGTGATCACTAGTATACCTGGGAACTGCCTGCTTGTCAGACTTTCAGAGCATGTCCCAAGCCACATGGCTGTCCCAAATCCATACGAGGAGCTTTCTCACATTTTACATGTTTCTGCAACAACAACAAAAAAGCCAGGCTCTTTCTGAGAGCACAGAATCAAGGTGGGTGTCAAGGGATTGGTTCATTTGCCAGGGTAAAGAGCAACTCCCACATTACCAAGAACCCACATGTAAACCTTCTATATCTACTCGGGGTATTTAGCATATACATTGTTGTTGTTGCAACCAAAGCAATCGAGCAAGCAGAAAGCATACTGAGAAATCAATATCCCTCACCGCTTAATAACGACATATCATTTTGTAAAATGGAGTGCCACAGCGTGGTGGCAGCTGATGCCATTTGTTCTTCCTAGTGACATTCTGTGCAGTGTAAGGACATATCCTGCTTAGTTAGCAGATGCGCCTAAGTCCTTCCTAACAGGTTTATAGATAGTTTGTCAAAAAACACACCCCGTTTTGAACAGCTCCACAGCATCTACTCCCACAAGATAGTGTGATGTTTTCTGTCAATGGAATGGATCGTTTTATTTGGTGCTGGCATCGAGTTAGACCCAATCCTCTCAGCCCCAGTGATGGGCTCTGTGATGCTTGCGATCATATGAAACCCTGCACAAACTCCTTCTTGACTCTTTGGGGTTGCTGGGACCATTTTTATGTCCATAATTGCTTTTGAGATTCCTTGTCTCACCAACCCATGCATTTTCAGTCTCTCTCAACACATTCAAGCTCCCATTTGGCAAGTGTTGTCCTCAAACTGACTCATAACCCCTCTACTTTAGTCTTTCACCTTTTACTCCCACATTGCACAGCAACTGCATTCCTAGTAGGCTCTCCCTAAGAACTTATTTGTGAATGTTCTTTTGCCTTCACGTCCATGTTTACTGTATGTGGCGGGGAACATTAAAGAACAAGTACAAGACCTTGTCCTTCTCTCAGAGTTACAAGCTCCTGTGTGGGAAGTCGAACATTTATCAGTCACTGAAAAGGCAATTACTGTAATGGTTCATTGCACAGCACTGAAAGCTTTCTCACTGTTATGCATGTGAAGGTCTGTTGTACAGTGGGAAAACCACAAACTTTTAAATACCGGATTAAACTTTCCTGTACAAAGTTGAAAAGTAACTTAATCGGAGAGACTAATTTGACAAATGCATGATTTCTACTTTACCTATGATGGAACGAAAGGGGCAAAGTAGGGCTGTACGTAATGCAGCGTGAGGCCCATAGACCCTGGTTGCTATTGTACCTCTACTTAGATCCTAGACTCCCTCAGGGCAGGAGCCCCTAGAATTTTTGCCCAATTATTGTTTTCACTGGACATGGCAAGAAAATCATGATTAAGAAGATAATGATTGCCAATCAAAAAATTCTAATAGGCACTGGGAAATCCCATATCCTGACAAATGTTCTCTTCCTTTTGATTTCTGAATCTATATACTTAGTGATTGATTCCTTTGATCTGAGCACTTGCTTCTTATTGAGGATGTTTTCTTTTCAAATCGATGTGTGTGAGAGACTCTTCTACTCATTATGCAGATGAATCTACCCATGGCCCAAGACTTGGTGCCTGCAGAGAACTGGAAGTGAAGATGGGAGTGAGAGGAGCCAAAAAGCCAGGAAAAGAAAATCACTTTTGCTAAAACAGTCTATCTTCTCTTAATTCACAATTTTGTTCAAAACTGTTACTACATATAGGGATTGTTTAGAGAACCTCATGCATGGCTTTATGCCCATTGCCAGGGTGAGCAAGAGAAAAGTACACGTGTGTATACTCTTGGTGTGTGAACTCTATTACCAGAACACTTATCATTTAATATAATTGCTTTTCATAGAAAGAGCTTAGTAGTTGTTTTTTTAAATTTTGGAAATGTCAGCCTTGCTTAGATGAATTTCATAATCGAGACATGACAGAAGCACTCCCAGAATATTTACTGGGAGTTTGCCTCAGAACATAGCTGGCTACTATCAAAGCAATGTGTGGAAATGATCCAAAGCTGATTGGATTTCCTCCCAGTGAAGGTGTGGGTGTAATGCAGCATGAAGAATGATGGGGCTCAATCTCATGTAAAACCAGGACAGCAAAAGGGCCTGATGATTTGATACCAGGCACACGCCTGTCAATCCTGATGATTAAATTAAAAGGAGGGCCCACATCATTGCTGATGGTGAAGCGACTTTTTCCCCCCGATTCTATCATTTTTTGCACAGTGCTAAAGTGGGGGTGGAAATGGAACAAGGTTCTTGAAAGAAAAATAAGAATACATGTTTCTCCTAGCATCAAAGTTTCATTGCAAATTTCACAAGAACAGGGATCACCCCACCCAAGCCAGAAGCAAATTATCATCTTTAGAAAAACTCCAGTAGGGAAAGATCTCAAATCATAGGGGTCTTCCAAAAGTGCCCTTTCTCCATCACCTGGTGTTTTCTTTTGTTCAAAAATTTCCCATCTTCACCACGTACCATAAGTATTGAGGGAAAGAGTGCTTGATTAGGCATGCAATGTTATGGAAACATGAAAAATGGACTAGCGACTTTCAAGTTTAAATAAACCTATGTTACTCAGATGCTGCGTATTATTCACAGTACTTTCAAAAGAGTTGTCTCACATGTTGTTCTCAGTAACTCCTTGAGTTAGCCAGGAAAAGGAAGAAATAATAGTGAGCAAAAAATACAAGAGTCAGTGCAGATTAGCAGCTTTCCTCAGCCTATCCACTCTTCTTAGTAAAACGGAGTCTGAGACAGAGAAGAGAATTCACTTTTCCAGAGTCACACAGATAAGTCCAAAACCAGACCACCTAACTCTCCGTTCAGGTTGTTACCACTGAAAACTGATAGAGATGCAAGCAGAAATACAGGCAGACAATGTACATAGGTAAATAAATGATGTTGATTAGTGGTTCACTGGACAGGGAGAAAAAGACCTTCAGAATTTCAGGCAAGGAAAGGAAAGGAAACTATATTTAGAAAAAAAATTGATAGGTGATATTAATTCACACCCCAACTATAAAGGGAAAAATAGCATTTTATTCATCTGCATCTTAAAATGCCTACCCCAAATTGTGTAAAGGGAAAATGCATAGGAACATGTGAATTGGTAGGAAGAGGGTTCACATGAAGGTCACTGATCACATACACAAAGTCAAAATTGCTGGTTAACTGCAGAGTTAGATCATACTGTAGTGATCATATTTAGAGTAAATTGAGGCTTGCCATCGTGTTTCTCCTGGCATCGGTTTCCCTGGATTCTTTTTAGTTATACCTGTGATCACTTTTCAGTGAAGTCTCTGGGCCTTTCTCCTAGGAGACTGCACTTACCTCATGGAAAACTCTGAGATCTGTAGTGAAAAGAATTTGATTCTACTCCTATAGCCATTCCCAATTCGGAATGACCTTGGGCAAGTGCTATGGCTTGTGTGTAGATGTCCTCCCAAAGCTTCATGCACTCATAGTTGGGGATTTTTGGAGCTTGCTGGATCTACCATGTGTAATACTGGGATTAAGGGTGTGTGGTACTAAATTCGTCTACTGATGGGAATTAGCATAGTTCTGGATGTGGATAATGGGAAGCCCTACCATGGGTGTGGCTGACACCAATCAATAAATTTGTTGCCTGGATGGAATATAAAGGGACAGGAAGAAGGCTGCTGCTGCTGCTGCTACTTGCTGCCTCTGCCTGCCATGCCAAGAACAGTTTCTCCTCTGCGATGCCTATGTGCCATGCCACTCTGCCTTGGAACCAGCCGACTGTGGACTGAAACCTCTACAAATTGTGAACTGAAATAAACTTTTCCTCCTTTAACTTTGGATGTTGGATATTTTGTCTTTGCAACAGGAAAGTAACTAAGATAGCAAGTTACTGTGTCCCATTAGCTTACTTTTGTCATCTACAAATTTTGAAGGGAAATACTTTTTTCACTGGGTGGCTTTGAAGAATATAATAAGTAGGTTTAGTGGACATTTGCCATATTTGGAGGCTGCCAAGAACTTTTAAAACACCATCACTATGTTCGTATCTGGTCTTCATGGAAGCAAAAACATAAGCTCAACCACTTATGTGCACTTGTGGACCTTCAGTGGTTGTAACATCAAGTGTCTAGCCTAGAATTCATTTTGTTGCTTGTACTATTTGTGTTTCCTCATAGTTGTGCCTATTAACCAACATATTAGCCAATTTAATCTACTCTCTTTTAAGCCTTAGTTGAGTTATACTTTTCGGTCCCTTTGTGTGTGTGTGTGTGTGTGTGTGTGTGTGTGTGTGTTGGCGCATCCTTCTTGAGCCCTAAGCCCAGTCCATTTTTATCTATATGAAAGATAGTATGATTTTGGCTGACTCTTCTATTGGACTCTGCCAAAAAAGATCTTGAAATATCTATGTGGATTTGACAGTTTCAGTTTTCGTTTTCCTTATAACTCCCCCATAATTTTGGCCTTCTCTCCCACCCCTGGTTACCAAAGTTTTGAGGATTTTTTTTCCCTAGAATGATTACTTAGTTCTCTCATCCTAATTTGGATTCTTGGATCCATCATTTCAGTAATATTTACTTGCCGTTTTATAGCTCCAGTGCCAGACAGTTTCAATTCCCTGGTTCCATTTGCACAGACTTTAATCCCTAATTGGGGAAAATCATCTGTGTTTCCCAGGAGCCCCTTCATTCAAGTCTACAGTAGTAAGCTGGGCAGGAAATGTGCCTGTGGAGACTTCCCTGATAATGAAAATAGTTCATATCCTACTCGTGTGTGAGACCAATTCTTCCCTGGCCACCAGCTGGGAACCATCAAGATGGTACAGGAACCAGATGATTCTGTTTTACTACTTTTTCACGTGCCAGGCACAAGAGGTATGACATGATGACCATGCACATTTCCCGCCTGCCCTCAAGGAGCCCATGGTTTCAAAGAAGAGACTCACAATGAAACTAATGTGGCAGTGATAACGATAATACACAGGAGGGATGATTTGTCCAGCTCCAGTGTGCAAAGGTGGGCAGATGTCAGTAAAGTCTTTTGGGAGATAATTTTGAAAAGAGTCTTCAAAGCAAATGCACATTTGCCCAGGGGAGAAGGGAGACAAGTTCAGCCTTGAATAGTTGGGGATTCCAGATGTAGAGGCACGAAGTCACTAGTGAGTAAGGTTACTACTATCAGTGCTAAGGGGAAAAGCAAAAGACAGGGATGGTCATATGGGCTGAGGTCTTTTTTCTAATTGTTTGCACCAAAGCTTATTGTGACTGTGGCCCAGGATAACAAGCAAGGTTAAGGGAAACAACCCTGGGTGAGGGCAGGGTTAAACGGAGGCAGGTGTAGCTGAAGGCTCAGCCTCCTGGGAGGAGCATCTTTTCCATTCTGCAGGTGCCTCTCCAGGCCTGGCTTGGTCGGAATGCCTCCTTTTCCCTAGCAGATGTGCTTCCTTCCTCTCTGAGGAGAGATGATGCTAGGGATTACCCACAGCAAGGATATAGCGTGATGGTGTGATTTTAGTCTTCCTCTTTTCTGGGTAGTTTGTGTTCTGTATTCTTTTACAATGAAGAAATGAATTTTCCTCTTCATTCTTGGGACCCAGGTAAGTTCTATTTCTTATATCACCCACTTCCCCTATTGTCCATATTATAGTGAAATCCCCACAGCTGAGACAGTCATTGATTCTTTCCGGAGACTCCTATGATTTGCTTGTGGGCCTCTTGATAGGTTATATATTATCCTCATCTAGAGGTCTCTCTACACTTCATGCAGTATTCTGGACTTTTACATTTTGGTAGCATCTGGGGAATCAAATTTAATCCTTGGATTTTTCAAGCCTATCAGAGTAAAAATTTGCAATTGGAAGTGCACTTTGACACCTGAATGAGTTTCACTGCAGGAATGCCTTTGCAAAGAGATCTAACTCATTATGATTGATAGATGGGGAGGAGCTTCTTAGCAACTTACTTCTGTTAAAAGTTAATGGACGAACATCCATGCTCAGGAAGTCACTCTGAGCTGGTAATTAGGGTAATCAGATGTCGCAAAGTAGGTGAGCTGTGAACAAATGAACTGAATGACAGCAGGACACAGTATGTGGCCTCAGTATTTATACTGCATAGCCATGATCACCAAAGCTCTATCTTCTATTTTAAAACAGAAGAAACTATCATCTGTGGATAAAATTGGATTTAATAGCAGGCTATCACAAACTCATGATTTTCTGAACTGAGCTTTTTCTAAGGATAAAGAGTGAAATAAATATGGCCAATCTACTTTAACAGGTTTTTTGTTTTTACTTTGATACTTTTTGCAAAGCAGATGACAGAACAATCCTAGTAAAATGGATTATCCTTCCAGGGAAAATACCAACACAAATCCTCAACCCCATTCCCACCCCTCTCGCTTAGTATTTATCAATTCTTTCTGATAGTTTTTCTCATTTGTTCCAGGTTTCTTAGATGTTAGAGCTAGAAAGATTATTTAGTAATGGCATTTCAGTGGCATTTTAAATAATGGGTTCACAGTACATGTCAGTATATTACATAATGGTTGTAATTTGGAAGCAGGCAAAGGCAAATATCAGCCCCTTACTTGTATGATAGCTCCACTAAGAGAACTCTTTGTGTCTAACAGCTTCTAGGAAGCAGGAATGATAGCATTAGTCATTCTCCTGTATTTCTGGGATCCAGAACTACTTTGTATAAATGTTAATCAGCCCCCTAAAGTTCAAGGTTTCTTCAGTATATTCTCCTTTTTCTACTGTTTTGCACAATACTCTTAGGTGTCTCCACACAGTAAGAAGGGACAATGTGTCGTACTTCACTTCACAATCATTGTCTCATTGTAATTTTAAGCCTGAACACAACTATAGTTATTATACCAACCTCACGTATGAAAAACTGAAGCCAGGATGCTCACTAACTTGCCCCAGGCTAGATTTCCATGGTATGTCTGAGTTAGGATTCAAACCCAGTTCTGATGAACAAAATGCCCTATGGTAGTATTTTAGCTTCTGCTATGATACGTTTTGGCTGATCTTTCTTAATTAACTGAGGTTGGTATTCAATGATTACATCTAAAATTTACAAGTTTAATGCCAAACCTAGAATTTTGTTAGTGTGTTACATTGAAGTTTCTGAATATAATCCAGTGTTTTCTCTAGTCCTTCTGTCCTAGATTTTTTATCTTTTAAGAAGCGAGTGTCCTGCACATTCTTATTATATTTGTTTCCTTTGGAGGGAAAGACAGAAGCAGAGTTGGTTTTGAGTTCTGCCTGTTCTCTGTGCTCTGCCCATGTTACTTGATCTCGAGTGGCTGTTGACATCTGTGCCTGTAGTGTTTCCAGGTCTTACAACCTAAGTTTTAAATACTTCTTCACTTACATTTGACTTGGCAAGTCTTCTCAAGTTCACATTTAAGCAAAAGAATAAAAGCAGCATGACTAATGCCTGGTATCAGAGTAACTGATTTAAAAACATACTTACAAAGCCTAGATTCCACTCCCTCCCTAGAGTACCTCCTGAATTAAGACATATTCCTTAATCTTCTAATTATATATGTGTTAACATAGGATTGAGTACGATATTGTAGACTATAGAATGCATTTAGTTTAATTATTATTTTTATTCTTCCTGTTTGGAACACAGGTCGAAAAGGGTGTTTCTCACAAAAAAACTTTCATTCTTAGGACATTTTCTGGGCATTTTTCTTAGGAATATGATGAACTACTGTGAAACATTGCAGTTCATCTGTGGGATTAGGGCTAATGGAAATTCACAAAGCCGTTTATGGAGAAAAACTCCACAAGATCCGTTTAGAACAATCTTAAATACATATTTAGTTTTTTAAATCTTTGACAATAGTAAAATGCTCTTTGGTGAAATTCAATCTTGCTATTCTCAAAAAGTTTATTATTAAAACTGAGCTAAATACAGCCACGTATTTACCATTTGTTAGAAGCTCAAACATTGCCAATATGTTTACAAACTACCTTACACAACTCTTTGTCATCACTATATATTTTAGAACTACAAATATATCTTTTGATTGCTTTCATTAAAACACATCGGGTGATAGTATGGTTTTCTGCTTGGTATAATGAATCAATAGGAAAAATATTTAAGTTTTCTTTGTTAGCTGATGTGTAGGTATCTACAATTTTTGGGCAACATCTGAACTCATTAAGTATCGTCATACACACTTGAGTATTCGTGTGATGTGAACCCACCCATTTGATGACCAGGTATCAGTTTGAATGAAAATTCTAGCCAACCTATCTGTATGTTTTGTTAAAACCAAAAATATTCTGAATAAAAAAAATTCATGTTTTTGGTATTTGGTATCGAGGAAGAACATTCTAATCAACTGAATATCTGCTTAAACAGAATTTACCAAGTTATACTTAAGTTACTGCTTTCTAATGAAATAGGACACAGTGGAACCAATACACCTCTAAAATTCTGTGAAATATCAGTAACAACATGATCAACAATTTGAAGATTTGTCAAAGATTTAGGGTTACTCTCTTAAATGTAAATTTAATTACCTAGAATTTTAGGAACAGGGAAAGATGTGGGAGTTAGATTGTATTTACTTATTCTAGGATATTGCCAGGAAGTTGCTTTTTCTCCCAATAAAAACTTCAGATCATGTTTGTGACTCTATTATAACAACTAAATTACACAAGAACAATCACAAAAATATTTGAAGTTTTAGGTCAAGCAGAGAAAATGTGAGATAAATTCAGCTCTACCTTAAAATGTAAGTGGACTATACTTAGATGCCCTTCAACAGGATATGAGGAATTTTCATTGATGGTCACAGGTACTTATGAAGGGTAATACACCCTAAGTTTTTCATGGGCAGTTAAGAAAATGTAAACAATTTCTGCTGTTTCATGTATTTTTTATGAAGAAAAGATTATAATAAGAAATGTTTCGTTATAATAAGAAAATATTATAATAAGAAATGTTTCTTCATCCTCCCTCCAGCCTACCTTCTGAAAATACACTTAATCAACATTTTTAAGGAAAGCACTTTTTCCAATGTTCAACTTTTAAATAGGTGTTTATGTAATGGATTTGAGAGCCTACTAAGTCTTTCGGAAAAACTATTCTCTTAGTTATCACTATCTATTGAATGTCCAGAAACAATAATACTTCACTTGGAGTTTAGAAAGACTTCTCTGTCCTTGTACTTATTTGGTTTGCATAACTAGTTTGCAGTGCTATGATATAGAGTTGTAATTCTCATGCATTGATGGCTTGGAGGGGAGTCTGAATAAAATGCAGTCAGAAAAGAAGTGTTTGAGAATCTACAAGATGAGAAGGATATAGGTTTACCATCAAGAGAGAAATAATCACACCATTATCATTTCCTTAATGATTCAAAACCATGACATTGGACATTAGAATGTACTCGATGTATATAGCTTTTAACGCTGTGAGTCAGGTTTTTCTTTTTTTATCACTACAACATCATTTTATTAACCAAGTATTACAAGGTAATCACTGTTCTTTCCACTGGAATGGCCACTATGTTTGTTATTATCTCAGGTGGGAGAGTACTACCATGATCATTCACTCTAAGCATGAGTGCAGCATAGAAACTCCTCTCCGCAACTGCATCCTCAGGCAGGGGTTCCTGTGTGCAAGAACAAATAAAATTCAAAATAAGAAGTCTAATTCTCCTTGTTAAATATGTGGGAAGAGACTTTCCCTGCTATCTTTTTTGTTCACTTTAGAAAACTTTTAAATTATTTCTCTATCTCTTCAAAATGTATGTTAATCATAGAAACTACATAAGCCTTCTACCACAATTAAGACCCAGGAATGTCTTTCTCAGAGACCTAGGAGCCATTGTTCTGAAATGTAAACATCAAGAGAGACAGTGCCCTTGTATCCCAGTTTCTGTGGGAGGATGGGAGTGTAACTTCAGTGGGTGCTGACTCAGAGTTGAAAAACTACCTTGTGGTAAAAAGATGTGAGATGTATTTGTCATTTTGTAAAACCAATTAACTAACACAGATGGTCACCCTAATTAACAGGTAAATTTAGGATAAATTATATGAAATAAATGGTGCTGTCAAATTCTCATGTGGGAGGACTACGTATCTATATAGAGAACATAGGGGAAGGGTGTGGTCTACTTGGTGGTGTATAATAGGGTAAGATTTCTTCCTGTGTTTGTCATCTCTTATTGAATTACTAGAGATACGTATCACATTTTGCTTTAATGTGTATTCAGTACTGAAACTACTTTATTGCCTACTGTCTTTATAGAGAGGTTTTCTGGATTGGGAGAGGATTTTGTTTTGTTTGTTTTTTATAGTACTAAGTTTGAACCCAGGGCCTCACATGTGCTAGGCAAGCACTCTACCACCAAACCACATCCCTAGCAAGATTTTGCTTTAATTGTCTCTCTCCAAAAACTTAATATAAAACTTTGGGGCTTTGTGGGGAAACATCACTAGGTGTTAAGTAGTAAGAAATAATTCCAGGTCACAGGAGGTACTGTTCTTAGGCTCTAGGTAGAGGTACAATTTTCCCATTTAAATGAAAATGTCAGTACTTGTCAGCAAGCTCTCCTAAGTCTGCTCTCTTCCCTAAACACTTAAAAAAATGGTCCTTATATATGCCTTGTACTCAGCACTTGTGCGTTTCCCAGACCATTAGACTATGCTGAGAAAATTCTCCTTAATTAGATTCTAGAATTCTGGCCCTTTCCATTCAAGACTTTAACACCTACCCCATCTCATAACCAAAGGGGCTTTTCTTGCAATTCTTCAACACTTTTTATTCTTTTCCCTCTTTGCTTTCAAAGAGAGTTAATAGCTGCGTTTGTTACTTTTGCATTGCTGGATGTAGCATCTGACACACACACACAATTTAAAGGAAGAGAGATTTAATTTAGATCAGAAATGTCATGGCAAATGGTGTGATGGAACAAAAGTGGTTTATCTGGAGGCTTAGAACAGAGCAGGGAACAATGCCAGAGAGGAAGGGGTGAGGGACTACATATAGATCCTAGGACCAGGTCTCCATGACCAACCCAGTCACATCCAGAAATGCATTAAACCAGTTTCCCAGGTGGATCCCAAAGCCAATCAAGTTGATATTCCACTCTTACTACCACAACAGCCAACTAAAGAACACCCAGAGGGGCTGGGGTACCTCAGTGGTAAAATACTTGCCTCACATGTATCAGGTCCTGATTTTGGTACCGAGCACTGTGAAAACAAACAAACAAACAAACAAACTATGACACTACTAAAAGAAACTATATAGGAGATGTTGGATATGACACAAAAAGCAAAAGTTGACAAGATTACATGAAACCAAAAATCTGCAGAGGAGATAGAGCTAAGAGACATACACAAGATGGGAGAATTAAACTATGTATCTGACAAGAAGTTAGTGTTCAAATTTTACAAAGAACTCAAACAATTCAACAGAAATGCAACAAACCCCAAGTAATCCAATTTAAAATGAGCAAATGATGAATAAATAGTTTTTAAAAAATAAGACATACAAAGTGCCAACAGATGTATGGAAAATGCTTAATCTTGCTAAGCATGAGTGAAACTCATTCAAGCCACAATGAGATACTATCCCACGTCAGAATGGATATTTTCTTTTTTTTTTTTTTTATTTTTTTTGTGGGTACCGGGGGGTCGACCTCAGGACCTCGCGCACCAACAGGCACCCGTGCCACTGAGCGATATCACCGGCCCCTTTTTCGTATGTGGGATCCGGGAGTCGAACTCGGGCCCTCGCGCTTGCAAGGCAGGCACTTACACCGCTGAGCCATCTCACCGGCCCCCAGAATGGATATTTTCAAGAAGACAAAAAATAAATTTTGGTGAAGTTGTGGAGAAAGAGGAGCTGCTGTAACACACTGTTAGTGAAAATGTAAATTAACATGTTATTAAGAAAAATAGTACAGATGCTTCTGGGAAAAAATGCTACAATAGGATTCATTAATAGTACTATGGGATATTTACCAAAGAAAATTAAATCAACATGTCAAAGAGACATCTGCACCCCCATGTTTATTACAGAACTATTTATAATAGCCAGGTATTATGGTTTAGATCTAAAATGTCCCCCAAAGTCTCATGTGTTCACAGCTGTGGCTTTTGGAAGGTGATTGGGTCATGGGAGAAATATTAACAGTGAAATAATCCATTGACAAATTCATACTGAATGTGCTGTCAGGAGGTGGGGCTGGTGGGAAGATGTGGGTCACTGAAAACACAGCCTGGAAGGGTGCATTCTTGTCCTGGATTCCTTTTTCCTTTGTTCCTGGCTGCCGTGAGTTGAGAAGCTTTCCTCCTACATGCCCTTCTACCATACAGTTTCTGCTTCCGAGCCAGCCAACCATAGACTAAAGCTAGTAAAACTGTGGGCTATTATAAACTCCTTTAAGTTGTGGGTATCAGGTCACAACTGTGTGTCCCAGTGATGGGAAAATGACTAATACACCAGGATACACCATCAACCACAGCCCATCAACAGACAGGTGGATAAAGAAAATATGGTATGTGAATACTATTTGTCCATTAAAAGTACGCAATGCAGTCATTTGTGAGATAATGGATGAACCTAGAGGGCATTATGTTAAATAAGTCAGGAAACAGAAAGAAAACAGTGTGACCTCACTCATATGGACTCTAACAGTGGTGATCTGATGGAAGCTGAGAGTAGAACGGTGGTTACTAGATATGGGAAGATGAGGCAGAGGGAGGATGGGGGCAGGTTGGTGAATGGGTACAATGCATCACAGTTAGGTAGGAGTAAAAGTAGATAGGTGTTATATGACACGGTAGGGTGAATATGGTAAATATCCATTGTATATGTCAGAATAATTAGCAGAACAGATTTTATTTTACTTACCGTAAAGAAATGACAAAAGTTTAATGTAGTGAATATGCTAAATTATCCAACGTATGCATGAAGCGAAACATCACGTTATACCCCATAAATATGTACAAATACTATGTCATTCAAGACAATAAATTTAATCAGAAAAAATGTTAGAATTTAAACCAATAGCAACACAGAACTTGTTTGAGGGTTTGCTTTTCAAAATGCAGTAGTACCATAAAAACGGTGAGGTGGGGTAGTGGTGGTGGAGGGGAGGACAGGGTGATTTCCCCAATTATAGATGTACAGTATAGTAAAAAATGTTAAAAAGTAAAATGCTAATATTTTTACAAAGTTTAATTTACCAAGACTTTTCCAAGTGCATTTAGATAACTGTTTGCCATTATTGTGCTAAACCTGTGTGAGTCTTTTGGAACAGGGTGTCTGTGGCCTGTAATACACTCAGTCAGAACACAGTGTTGGGCTGGTGATATTGCTCAGCGGCACAGGCGCCTGCTGGTGCACGAGGTCCTGAGGTCGACTCCCGGTACCCACAAAAAAAAAAAAAAAAAAAGAACACAGCATTGTCTCTGTAACAGTGCATCTTGAATTCAAGATCTCTACAAATTCAGGCATTTTCTTGCCTTGATGCTCTCTACTCATCAATAAAATTATAAATATATATTGAAGGTCATGAATTATTTAAGCAGTATTTATATTGCTTGGGTAAAACTTTATTTCATTAAATGCTCCTCAGTGTGACATTTTATTACTTCCTTTGGTTCCAGTGTGATTAACACCTAATAGGGAAGACACTTTTCTCTTCTTCCACCAAAGTCCAGGCTTCTTGGTTTCTTCCAGGTTTTATTTTGTGGTTTTTCCAGCCATAAACCTCTTCTTCTTCCTCTTTCTCCTCCTCCTCCTTTTCTACCTCTTCCTTCTTTTCCTTCTCCTTTTGTGGTTCTGGGGGTTAAATTCAAGGCTTTCATGCTAAGCTATGTCCCCAGCTCTTGCCCTTTTCCCTTCTCTTCTCTTCTCCCCTCCCCTCCCCTCCCCTCCCCTCCCTTCCCTCCCTTTCCTTTCCTTTCCTTTCCTTTCCTTTCCTTTCCTTTCCTTTCCTTTCCTTTCCTTTCCTTTCCTTTCCATTTCTTTCTCTTTATTTTGGGGTGGGGCCTCATGAAGTCACTAATTAGCCTAGTAGCCTGGGCTCAAACTTCCTTCTGCCTCAGATTCCCAGAGTGCTGTGTTTAGAGCCATGTAGCACCATGACTGGCTTCACATTCTTCTTAATAGCTTCAATTTTAGGGCTAACATTAAAAGGGAGGTTGGAAGATTGCTTGAATAATGCCACTATTTAGTATTCAATTTGACCACACATGTATAGTGCTTTTGTATTTTTTCTACATGCTGTAACACTGGGTTATAATAATGATAATGATAGTACAATGTAATTTGCCATTTTTGAGCTCTTACATTGTATAAGAAATCGTGTGGGCATTTTCTATGTAAGTGATTTTATTTGACTTCTAAAGCTATGTGAAATAGGTACTATTTATATCTGGTCTACTCAGAAAAGAAAAACTGAGGGTTAGCAAGTTGAAATAACTTGCCTATGGTCACACAATAGAGCTCTCTGTTTAGATCTAAGAGTGTTGGTCATGTTGCCAAAGTATTGTAACATGGCCAAAGCTTAGTTACTAACATATTTCTTTCTTCTTATTATTTATTTTTTTTTATATGCGGGTACTGGGAGTTGAACTCAGGACCTCGTGCTTGCCAGGCAGGCGCTTATGCCACTGAGCTATATCACCGGCCCACTAACATATTTCAAATGGAATCAAAGATAGCATTGTTGTTCTTATCAAACGCTTGTGAGAAAACTCAGTCAGCATCTCATGGTAATTAAGAATGTAGCTTTTTTTTTTCCGAATGCCGGTGTTGGTTGTTTCTATTGCTATTGTGCTATTATTAACAAGTAAGAATAAGAAAAATATTCTCCTTAAATTTGGAAAGGGCACATTTCCAGTAGAAGATGTGGATCTTCTGATCCAACATATGATCTTGCTTTAGACTGTTGTAAAAGGAGGAATCATTTTGTATTTTTCAAGCCATTATCCACAATCCATATAGCTATCCTTACTTACCCATTTCATCCATAAATTACAAATCAGTAATGAAAATGGAAGCAATTTGTTATCAAAATATGAAATGGTTTAAAATTAGTATCACTGTGATCTTTGATATTCTGGCATTTGCATCCATAATTTTAGGACTCCAGAACCCATTCTAGGGACCTCAGATAGCACTTCCACATAATAAATTCCAAAAATAAAATATATGATATTGTGAGAATATTGAACAATTTTGTGTGGACTATCATCTGAATCTGACAGAAGAAGAATGTCATTTGAAATGAGAAGATAAAAGAATATCTGTACAGTCCACGAAAGCAAGGAATTGATTACAACTCAGTGCCTATAAACCATCTATTAGCCCTGTGAAAAATAACCCCTCTGTCCTAGCTGTGTGCTACAATGGCCAACTTTTTGCAGCATGCATCCTGGTTTTCAACAGCAAGATCTCTAAGGCATCACTGAGGTTTTGCTACACTTCATTTTAAAACATAAAACAAGAAGCATACTGGCCTGGAGACAAGTTCATTTTTAGCAAAGCTGCCTTTTAATTCAGGTATAACACAGGGCCCCAAGACTCTTCTAAACTTTTCCTACCAGGATGTTTTCAGATCTATTTATCATAGTCACAGCATGAAGTAGTTTCTGATTTATGTGGTGAGCTTCAGACTTCTGGTATTTTCTCTCGTGGCCTCCATCCATCAGGAAGCAGGTCTGCATCACATTGAACACCGATATAGCACTGTCGCTAATGCTCCAGGACCCAGTGTGCATAACAAGGAGGGCCCTGGTGGAGATGGGGGCTCAGGGTGTGAGTGGGAAGTCTGAGCAGACTGAAGCAGGAATAACGCGTGCTGCAGAATTAGAAAGACAGATTTCACATATAAATGGCACATTACAGTAAGACTGCACTGTTTTAGTATAGTCTGAGAAAAAGGCTTTCAGAAGGCTTTAAAAAGAAAGGAAATGTTCCTCAGAGGTCTGGGCCATCTAAACTATAAATCTCAAAGTCATCATATTTTCATTATGTGGCACAGGAGTTGATGATAACTACAGGTGAATTCTGACTCAAAGTCATACGTGCCGCAGTTGCCTGTAACCCTTCTCTATCAGTCAGTGCTTACTATAGAAACAGATTTAATGCAAGATACACAAATATATAAGAATTTACAAGATGGGTTACAGTGGCCACCCACAGAGTCAGATATGGAAGAGTGCAAAAGGTCTGTCTGCATGCTAGAGAGCCGAAGCATCCAGGTGAAGGCCTGGAGCTTGTAGTGTCCCATTCAAGTCCATATAAGGAGGTTGTGGGAATGGGAAGCAAAAATTTTGCTGGAGCATCACTAGGGGTAATGGTGAGTGATACCATTCCCATTCCACCCCTTGATTCCTGGACCTGTGAATCTTGGCTGTGGGAGACGTAGTACCATATAAAAGATGCTGATTCAAAGCATATACAGCCTTTCAAAGAATCTTGCCCCAGCTCTACAAGCTATTGCTGCCTCGCTGGCACTGTAACTGTGTCTTCGAAAGACCATTCCACCTTTCTATCAATCCAGCTGCTTCTGGATGGTGAGAAACAAGGTATGGCCTGTGAATGCCATGAGCATGAGCCCATTACCTCACTTTTCTGGCTGTCAAATGTGTTCCTTGGTCAGAGGCAATGCTGTGTGGAATTCCATAATATAATTCCATGGATAGTAGTTTTGGTGGAAGCATTACTTGCAGCAAAGGCAAATCCGTATCCAGAATAAGTATCTATGCCAGTAAAGACAAAGTACTGCCCTTTCCATGATGGAAACAGTCCAATATAATACATATGTTGCCAGGTCATAGGCTGGGGTGGCTGAAGAAAGAGGTTGATCACTATCTACAGAACGGGTCATCTTATCCACTTGATTGTTAAAGTCCTCTTCTGCTGTAGTCCCTTTTTGGTGAGCATTTACATGGAATACAAATACTTTTACTTTCTTTGGTCATATACAGAGGTCTACCCACATACCTCTTCCTCAAATATCTTTGTCACCAATTTTCCAGTCATGTTCCTTCCAAGTTCCTGACCATCCAGCCAGACCATTAGCTACAGCCCATGAATCAGTATACAGTCACATATCTGGCCATTTCTCCTTCCAGGCAAAATGTACTACCAGGTGCACTGCCCGAAGTTCTGCCCACTGTGAAGATTTTCCTCCACCATTTTCCTTCAGGGAAGTCCTGGAAAGGGGCTGTCCACTTGTGGGTGGTGCCTGCATAATGTGCAGAACCATCTGTAAACCATATTCTCATCTTTTCTTCCTTTTATAGCTGATCCCATGGTGTACCCTGTGAGGCCACAGGTACATGCTGGGAAACAGAAGGCAATATGGCAGGAGTAGGAGACATGGGCATATGGGCAACTTCTTCATGTAACTTACTTGTACCCTCTGGATCTCCTCTGGCTCAATCACCTATAACTATTTCCATTTAATGATAGACTGTTGCTATGAATGTCCAACCTTATGATTCGGTGGACTAGATAACACCTAGCTCATGACAGGCGACTCAAGTTGCACGGTAACCTGGTGTCCCATGGTCTAACATTCAGCTTACACTGAGGCTCAATAGCAGTCCAAGAACTGTTGTTCAAAGAGAGAGTAGCTGTTTGGAGATGATGGCAGAGCCCTGCTCCAAAATCCTAGAAGCTTCTGCTGCAGTTCACCTATGCGGGCCTGCCAGGGACTCCAGACAGCACCTCTACCTGCCACTGACACTTCAAGTGCCATCGGATCTGCTGGATCACATGACCCAGTGGCAGAGCAGCCTGCACAGCAGCCTGGACCTGTTACAGAGCCTTTTATTGTTCTGGAACCTACTCAAAACTAGTAGCTTTCTGAGTCTCTCAGTAAATGAGCTGGAGTAAAACACCTAAGTGGGGAAAGAGTTGCCTCCAAATCCAAATAGGCCTACTCGGTGTTGTGCCTAGTTTTGGTTGTAGGGGGAGGCAGATGGGACAACATATCTTTTACCTTAGAAGGGCTATTTCTACGTGCCACACACCACTAACCTCCTAGAAATTTCACTGAGGTAGAAGGGCCTTAAAGTTTACTTGAATTTATACCCCATTCTCTGGCTGTCAAATGCTTTACTACAAATCCATCCATCCAGAGTGGTTGCTACCTCCTGCTCACTTGGCCCGATCAGCATAACATCATCAATGTAATGCACCAGTGTGATACCTGGTGGGGGAGAAAGGCGACCAAGATCCCTGAGAACTAAGTTGAGACACAGGGCTGGAGAGTGAATATAACCCTGAAGTAGGAAAGTGAAGGGGTGTGTATTCTTGGTCTTTCCAGCTGAAAGTAAATTCATTTTGGTGGGCCTCATGAGCAGGTATGGAGAAGGCATTTTCTGAGTCAGTAGCTGCATATCAAGTACCAGGAGATGTGGGTTAGTCTGCTCAAGTAAAGACACTGCATCTGATACAGCAGCTGCAGTTGGAGTCACCACTTGATTCAGTTTATGGTAATCTACCATCATTCTCCAAGATCCATCTGTCTTCTGCACGGCCCCAACGGGAGAATTAAATAACGACATGGTGGGGACCACCACCCCTGCATCCTTCAAGATTTTGATAGTTGCACTAATTTCTGAAATCCCTCCAAGGATGTGATATTGTTTTTGGTTTACTATTTTACCAGGCAAAGGCAACTCTAATGTCTTCCATTTGGTCTTCCCAACCATAATAGCCCTCACACTACAGGTTAAGGAACCAATGTGAGGATTCTGCCAAGTATTAAGTGTATCTATTCCAATTATGCATTCTGGAGAAGAAGAAATGACTACAGGGTGGATTTGAGGACCTGCTGGACCAACTGTGAGTTGGATCTTTGCTAAAACTCCATTGACCATCTGATCTCCATAGGTCCATACTCTTACTGGAGGGCACAATTACATTTTGGATCCCCTAGGATCAACATTAATTCAGAACCAGTGTCTGGTAGTCCCCAAAATGTCTGATCATTTCCCTTTACCCAGTGTACAGTTGCTTGGGCAAAAAGGCCTCCAGTCCCTTCGGGGAAGGATGGGAGAAAGACTGACCATGAAAACTTTTGGTGGTGCACCAGGGTCCTTCCTCAAGGGAACCCAGTCTCCCCTTCATTCAAGGGGTTCTGGGTCTATAAACTGGCTCAAATCTGAGAACTGGTTGAGGGGCCATGATTCCCTATTACTACAATTTGAAGTAGATTTCTGTGCATTTGCCTTAAATTTTTTTTGATTTTATAAATCTAGTAAGAATTTTGTAGGCTTCCTGTCTATTTCACTTCTGGGAACACCATGGCTAATCAGCCATCATCATAGATCTAGAGATGTCAGACCTTTCTGCTTCTGCTGTCTATTATGGTAAGGGTGTTTACCCTGCCTTTGGTTATTATTACTGCCACATTACCCCTGCCACTCTGGGATCCAATCAAACCCATTGGCCTTAAGTTTTCCAATTGAGCAACCATGGTACCCACTATTAGGGCTGGCATGAGAGCAATGACAGGATTCTTCAGGGATGCTGGTGCTCCCCTCACAAATCTGTTTCTTAAATTACATTTAAGAAATCTGTTTCTTAATTTACATAAATGTTAAATACATTTTCTAGGTCATCCCAGTGTGGCAGATAAGATTTGACATGCCAAATCCTTTCCAGCATTTCTGTTTCCCTAAGCCTCTAAATTTCCTAATCAATAGTAAACCATGGAATGTCAGGCACCTCTAAGTCATTCACAGTGAGGCATCTTTTGACCCAGAAATGCTAAGAGCAACCAGGCAGCATCATTAATTTCCCACTCTGCCAAAAATATTCAAAAGTTTCATACATGGAGTTGCTAAATTCTTTACATTTCACAAGTGGTGAACTAGGATAATCAAATGGATGTACACTGCGTATTACCTTAAACAGTTCACACCAAGGACTCTCGGTACTCCCCACAGTACTAGGAGGAGAGACCATGGCACCTTTATGTCTCAGCAAATGACAGCCAACTCCAGGAACTCCTGAAGTCATTAAAGAACTTCATCATACAATTCTATTTCTCTAGAGCCACCCTCAGTTCCAAAATCGGTATTATTCAGTGCTTAGTAGAGAAACAGATTGAATGCAAGATATACAAATATATAAGAATTTACAAGATTGGCTTACAGTGGCTGCCCACAGAGTTGGGTGTGGAAGAATGCAAAGGCTGTCTGCACACTCGAGATCCAAAGGGTCCAATCAAAGGCCTTTACTCATTGTAGTGTCCTATGCGAGTCCCTATCAGGAGGCCAAAGGGTCTGCAATGGGAGGCTGAAGGGTCTGGGCTGGGGGCAAAGATAACATCCAAGGTGAAGGTGAAGATTGCAGCTCCTCTGAAGAAATGGAAGAGACCCTTCCTTCTTCATTTCCCCTTTGTACCATTCAGGTGACAAGCCACCCTAGGGCAGGTCTTCTGTCTTTAGTTAATCCCCTCAGCCACACTCAGAACTACGCTGATCCAATTTAGTTGGGCATTTCTTACTCAAGTTGATACAATCAGTTAACTGTCACATTTTCAATTTCTAACTTGTACCATAGCATCACTTCACACCTGTGCTTTGCCTTGGGCGATACCTAAAATTTGTAAAGCTCCTTTTTGTAATCCAGTTTCTCCTTCCTCATAGGAAAGCCATGCTATCTCCAAATTCTAGTTGGTTATTTTGGCTCAAAAGACTTACAAAACAAGTCATGTACTTGTAACTGAACATAAATGGACTTTCTGAAGCCAGTCAAGTTCTTGTCACAATATTATACACAATATCTCTGCACATGCTGTAAAATAGGTGCTCAATAAATTTGCTGACAAATTTAGATGTAATGAAAAAGGTGAGGGCTGTTATGTAGATGCTAGGGTTTTTATTACAAACATTGCCAGAAAATATTTGCTTATCTGGTAAATATTTACTGAGTATATATTATGTAGCGCATACACATACACTGACTTATTATTTTGGTACTGGAAGCTCAGAGTTCACCGTAAATAAAACCCAGGTTAAAATGTAATTTTGTTCAGATTAATGGAAGATATATGAAAATGAATGAGAGAAATCACAAGAGCATAAGTAAATGATGTGGGGAGTTACAAAGATTCCTAGAGGAGAGCAAAGCCAATTTTACGGAACTGATTGCGCTTTCTTATAAATCTTTTTGTTATAATGAAATATAACATACTTAAAATTATGTAGAACAAAGGTGCACCACATATTAACTTATCATAAATTGAAAATTTATGTAAAACAGTGCTGCTTATTATCTTTGATGAAGAACCAAGTTGTTAAGATTTTTTCCTAATCTATCAGTTAAAAAATGCAATTAAAATTAAAATAAAAGGAAAATAGCATGGTTTTATAAAAATGCATACTTTTGAAAAGAACAATAGAAATTTGTTACTAGAATAATAAAATAAAACAGACAAAATCCAAGTGCAACTTTTAAATTATTATATTCAACAGACACACAGATTACTTGGTTAAATAAAATTTGATGAAATAAATGTTTGTTATAATTTGCTGAATACATTTAGGCCTAGAGATGCTTTATAAGGAAATATTTAAAATTAGAGGTTAATTTTCTTTAGTAGTTATGTTAATAGTAGCATTTAAAAAATTTCCTCATATTAGTTTTGTTACCATTAGAGCATTTTCTTCAAATGATTACAATTTTTAAATTGGTGGATTGAATGTACTTTATAAGAAATTTTTATTGTTTGTAGTAAGACAGGCTTCTACTCACCTAATATTGGCTGTTTTATTGATTTGTCTATCTTTACTTTTTGCCTAACTTTATTTTGTTTAGCTTTACATTGCTTTACTCTATGACCTTCAGCTTCAGAAATATGATTTCTGAATCTGTCTTTGCCATTTAATATGATAATTATCTTGTAAACTCATTATGCCATGGCAAGCAGAAACACCAAAATGACACCCAGGATTTGGAGGCAGATTTATTTACATCAATGGGCACTGATCGGGATCATTCCCAAAATATCAGGCCCTGATCTCTGGTGGTCTAGGGCTTTATGGGATAAGCAAGCAGGAAGTGCAGAAGCAGAATGGCTTGTCAATTGGGGATTGGTTTAATTTGCACCATAGTGATCAGCTATGCATCACAGTGACCAGCTGTTTCTAAGAGACAGGGGCAATCGGAACTGGAATAGGAACTGTCACCTGGGTGACTAAGAAACTGAAGTGTACTGGCTGGAGGGGTTGCATTTCTGTTACAATTAATACTTTCAGGCAGATAATTTTAAGTTTTATCTCTAGGTTTTCAACTGCTTTCTGACAAGCATTGCCCCATGTTACGTAACCCACTGTGGTGATTAATCTTTACTGTCCACTTGATTGTCTTGAGGGCCACTAGGTGATTAGTAAAACTCGTTTCTGCATGTGTCTAGGTGAGTAGCATGGGTGACCTTGGGGACTATATCTGGTCCCTATCCCATTCCTCACTGGTGCTCCTTCTCTTTGTTCTTCCTGGCCACAAGGAACTGAGCAGCTTTGCCCCACCATACCCTGTCTTGGAGCCAGTCAACCATGGAGTAAACTCTCTTAAACTGTAAGCCAAAATAAAATTCTCCTTTTTAAATTGTGTGTCAGATATTTTGTGCTAGCTATGGGAAAACTGACCAATACACACATTATCACCAAAAGTGGAAGAACCCACTTGTTTATTTTTTGAATTTTGGGGGGCAAAATGTTTCTTTATGTTCTTTTCTGGAGGCACTTCCAGCAGTTTTGGGTAGCACTGAACTCTACAATTAAAATTGTGTTAATCAATAAGATAAATTTTCCTAAAATCAATGTGGAGTGGTGATGGTTGTGGGGCATAACCTGAGCTGGCTGGGTTGCTGACTGTTACTGGCTCATTTCTGTTCTTATGCTCATCATCAGTGCTCATGAGCTCACTTAGAATAGCTCAGTAAATAAGTGCTGAGTGTAATGGTGGCTGTTACAAGTGGGGCAGAATAATACTTATAAGTGTTTCCCATTCTCTTCTACACCTTTCCTTTAGTATTTCCGGCGGTCTTTTATATGCCAGATGGAACTGTTATAAATGAGTTGCTCACTACAAATGATCAAAAAAGACTTGTAAATCTTGTACCTTAAACCAACTCTGGGCTTAAATGTCAGGGAAAAAAAAAGCTTCAGATATATAGACACAAAGACTGAAGTGAGGCCAAATATATAGCCTCCCTATTTAGCATGACTGATAAAGATGATTTGAATGGATGAAGAAGGATAAAGTTGAGTCAGTTGTAGGAAAATGGATGCATCTGGAGACCACAATGTTAAGTAAATTGGACATGCAATCTTAAATATAGAATGGTTTCTTTTTATGAAAAACCCAAAATATACATAAATTAAAGAACAAAGTAAAAGACAGATAATAGGAAGCAGAGAGACAGACTTCAGCAAAGGGGAAGGGGACCAAGAGATGGAGGGAGGTAGAAGGGAATGAAAAAAGATGTGTTATGTACATCTACCAAATCCCCACAATGAATGTGATCGTCATGTACTGCAAACACATACTAATTAAATTAAAATAAAAAGATAATAAGTTCTTTTTTATTCCTGGGGGTTTATTTTGAAGGTATCAGTCACAATTATGGAGATGTAGAGAAGGGAAATACTTTTAATATTAATAGCAATGTTAATCAAGGTACTAATTGCTCCCAGGTATCATCACCTACTGTCATCTACTAGTTACTCTATTACTTAGTATTTTTTATTACATAATTTAATCCTTACATCATTCAATAGTAAATGTAATTCATCTTGGTTTTTAGATGCTGATTTGCTAGTGACTTACCATTTTACCTCCCAATGAAATAATGATATTCCTCTAAGAAATCTTTGGTTTTCTTCTCTGTAATAGAGTTGGGCTATTCAGGAAGGAGCAAAGGGTCTAAAGAAGTGTAGGATGTACACTGAATGCTGAAAGAGATGGCGCATTTCCACAGTGCAAATGACCTCCTCTGGTTTTAGATAGAGCACAGAACAGGGTAGCAAGAGCACACTAAAGCCTTGGGTAAGGAGAGATGAGTGTCACCAAGAGAGAAGCAGATTCAATTATTTTTATTAATATCATCTCTACTGGAACCACCAGAACTTTTTGAGATGTAGCAGAAATATTCCAGGTAGAAAGTAAAGGACTTAATTTTAGATCATTTCTACCAGTAGCTTCTTAAGTGACCTTTATAAGTTTTTCTAGCGAACTGTAATTAAAATCTCTCTTCTGCTACATAAAAACTGAAATCTAACATTCTATAATCCTAAACATTCAGAATGATTTATTTCCCCTTCTAAATAACCAGAGATGTCAAATGTTTGAAAGACAGGTCACCATTGTTAGCCCTTATCCTTGTAGCAGGGGTCACTGATGAAGCGCTGCCTGCTCTCTCACTTAAGCAGCGATAGCTCCAGAAGTCACAGCACAGCATTCTAAATGTCCTCTGTGGGCCAGTGAGATGGCTCAGCATCATAAGCACCTGCCTGGCAAGCACGAGGTCCTGAGTTTGACTCCTGTACCCACATAAAGGAAAAAAAGGGCCGGTGATATCTCTCAGCGGCACAAGCGCTTGCTGGCAAGAGAGAGGTCCTGAGGTCGACTCCCGGTACCCACATAAAAAATAAATAAATAAATAAATAAAATAAATGTCTTCTGCTCAACCTGAGCTTGCCATGTAGGGTACAACCTTACTGTCATATCAGTTTTAAGGTGATAAATACATATGAATATATTTTAATGTTGATATAATTACTTTAAATATTTTGGGTGCTGTTTTAAATTCCTATTGCTTCCTTAGCAAATTACTAAGATTTCAGTGACTTAAAACAATATGGATGTATCATCCTGTGTTTCTTTTTTTTTCAGTTTTTTCATTTTTTTTTTCTTTTTTTTTTTTGGTGGGTACCAGAGGTAGACCTCAGGACCTTGTGCTCCAGCAGGCGACCGTGCCGCTGAGCGATATCACCGGCCCTTTTTTCATATGTGGGTTCCGGGAGTCAAACTCAGAACCTCGCGCTTGCCAGGCAGGTGCTTATGCCACTGAGCTATCTTACCGGCCCATCATTTTTTAATTTTAAAGAGAAAAAAGATAAACATAACGATGAAACTGAGTTTCTAAACAAGTCAGTAGGACAGTTGCAATAGTTGATACATTGTGTATTGTTGTCTTCATAGTAGTTATTCAGAGTACAAGATATAGGCATGATATCTTGTCCAAACAATATTAGCACAAAGCATTCTTTTCAAGGAACTAAGAGAAACTAGCTGTATAACTATCTTAACTATCTTGTGTATACATATATATTTTTCTTTTCCCCTTTCTTCCTTTCCCCTATCACAGTTTGTCTTTTCTTTTGAACAGTTTCTCCCCAATTCTGTTGTACATTTTGGATCCTATTTACTTCTTCAGTTTCTCACACTAGTGAGACAATATGATGTTTACACATATGGGTCTGATTTATTTCACTTATGAGTATGGTCTTGAGTTGCATCCATTTACCTATGAAAGTCTCCAATTTATCCTTCTTTATGGCTGAGTAGTACTCCATTATATAAAAATCCCACATCTTTTTTATCCATTCCTCAGCTGATGGGCATCTGGGTTGTTTCCAAGATCTAGCTATTACTAATTGTGCTGCTATAAACATGGATGCACATTTATCGCTGTGGTACGATGTTTTTAATTCTTTTGGGAAGACAGTCAGAATGGGAATAGCTGGTTGAAATGGGCCTCTAATCCTAGTTTTTTAAGGCATCTCCACGCTGATTTTCACAGTGGTGGTATCAGTCTACACTACCACCAACAGTGGAGAAGTGTTCCTTTTTCCCCACAGCCCTGCCAGCATATGTTACTGGTTGATTTCTTGATGATAGCCATTCTTTCTGGGGTGAGATGGAATCTCAGTGTTGTTTTAATTTGCATCTCTTGAATGACCAATGATGTTGAACATTTTTTCATGTATTTATTTGCCATTTGTATTTCTTCATCTGAGAAGTGCATATTCATCTCAGATGTCCATTTTTGGATTGGGTCTTTGAATTTGGGGGGGCCTGATTTCTTTCAATTTTTTATGTGTTCTAGATAGAAGTCCTGTGCCTCAGAAACAGTTTTCTAAAATTGTTGTCTTTTCACTCTGTTGGTGATTTCTTTTGTTGTGCAAAAGCTTTTTAATAGGGTGAGATCCCATTTGTTGATTCTTTGTACTATTTCCCTTGCAGTCTGGGTTTTGTTCATGAAGCCTCTGCCTACACCTATGTCTTAGAGATTTCTGCTTATTTTCTCTTCCAGTAAATTTAGCATTTCTATTTTAATATTATAATTTTGATTTATCCAGTGTTTCTTAAAGTTAGAAGTTCTAAAACCAAAGTGTAGGCAGGAGTGGGTTTCTCCTGGAGGCTTGAGGGGACTATCCACCTCCTTCAGTTTTCCAGTTTCTAATGGACACCAGTATCCTTTATAGTGGCTCCATCTTTAATCCTCAAGACCAGCAATGTAGCATTTTCAGATCACTCTGACTTCTGCCTCCGTGGTCACATCTCCTTCTCTGACTGTATCTTCCTCTGCCCTGCCCAGTGACCACACTGTACCAGCCAGGATAATCTGGGATGTGATCCCGTTTGAAGATCCTTAACTTAATCACATCTGCAAGGTCTTCTGCTTTGTGTGAGATAATATTGTCATGAGTTCTGAGGATTAGAACACAGACATTGTATTCTGCCTGCCACAGGTGATTGAAATCTTTCCTGAGCCCCTCTTTTCTACATTCTTTTGTTCTGTATTTGTCTGAGTTTTGCTATTATAATGAAATACCTGAGGCAGGCTAACTTTACAAGGGAAAGAATTTTATTTAGCTCATAATTGTGGAGACTGAGGCCCTCCTTTGGGTGCTTCATGTCATGGTGGTTGGCAATGATTGGTACACATGAGGGAAGAAGAAATACTATGGCCAAACAAGAAACCAGGGAAGTTGGGTGGACCAGGCTCAGGCATTTATAACAGCTCTTTAGTGAATAACTGAGACAGCATGAGAAGCACCTTAGTTCCTTCTGAGGGTCTGCTTCCAATTGACCAAGGACTTCCTACCAGCCTTACCTCATACAGGTCTTACACTATCTCCCAATACCACCACCTCCCAACACATAAATCTTTGGGAAACGCACTTAAACATACCTAAATCTTAGCACATCCCCTTAGAATATCCTCTTAAATGTGGAAATCAATATTATATAACCAAATAAATTTCACAATCGAGTTTGCTATCTAACTGGGGAACATTACTTGAGGTCATAAAAATGGTTTTGTTACAAATTAATAAGACAGATTTTCTTTTGGGACTACTAGCCTGTTTCTGAAAGCATTCCTGAAGAGGTAAAACAGAAATGTAGGAAGTAGTAATGCTGGTAAAACAAATGGTCAGTGTTCAAAACTGAGTGCTCTGAAAGAAATAGTCATGCAGATATCTGCTATTGTCCCAAAGAAGTATCTGAATTTAGAGAGGTTGAACTCCTGTTCACTGTGGCACCAGCATCCCGTACAAGGCCTGACCATCCACCACATGAAATGATCAAGTGGAAAAAAGTAATGGTATAGACAAACAATATATCCGGAAGTAAGTTATTAGTTTCAAAAACTTTATGAAAATGAAAAATAAATCTTTATGAGTATCCTACACTCTTAAGGAAGGCTATGATATCAATATTCAAGCAGATGAATTTTATTAAATATATATCTCAATATAAGTTTTATTGTTTTTAAGTTTCTTTTAAGTTTTATTGTTTAAACAAAGAAAATAACAGGGATTGATTTAATTTTATTGTCTGCTTTGCTATTTTAATCTGATATAACAGTAAGAAAAATATAGCATAGTTTGAAAGGACGAATAAATGAGTACAGTCCTTCGTGATTTTAATCACTTCTTAGCTGCTTTCCTGAGAGAGCCCCATCTGCCCTTCTAGTCCATCTGCTGGTTGTTAACACTTAGTCAGTCACTTGACAAATCCGATGTCTGAACTGAAATGGGGGCGGGGGATGTGAGATCAGGATTTCTGATGATTAAATGTTGTGATTGATACACATGCATGCGTGCATGCTCATACACACACACACACACACACACACACATCAAGATGCCTCTCCGTAGGCTCAGCTGGAGAAAAACCTGGAGCCAATTTCTCCAGGAATATAATGTCAGAGTGGGTAAGGGAAGATACACCATCACAGATGGTCATGGTTTGCTGAGCCCTCATTTGTTCAAGCGTCAGCCTTCCTTTGTCATAGAGAATGGTGACTAAATTAATTTTTTAATCACCAGTACAATAAAATTGAAACAAAATTTGCTCCAGTTTCCCAATGGAAAACGTGGCTGTTGGAATCTTTAGGCTGATTTATCTAACACCAATATCCGTCAACGTTCAGAACAGATTCTTGCACAGACAGCTTGAATGTACTTAGGAAGGGAGATGACATAGTCTTCTGTCTGAAAACGGGCGTAGTAATTATCCAGGTGGATTTCTGTATTTTAGAGACAAGAAAAACCCAAGTCCAGCAAGGATAAAAGAGTTACCAAGGGTCAGTTTTAATGTTTATTAGTGTTTACATAGTAGCTTTGTGTCCGGTAGGGAAGAGCACCCCCCTTCCATTTTACCCTCAAACTTTGCATTCTGTAATGATGAGCTGTGGGAACTCCATGAGGAACTCCAACTGATGCCGCTCTCTTTATGATAGATTTTTACTTCAATATGAAATTTTAGTGGTGAGATAGCTGTCAACTTATGCTTGAACACAGTCAGTGATATACAAGTCTCTTGGGGGTAACACATTTTATTGAACAGTATTAATTATTAGGAGTTATTTATCTTTAGGGTTAAATTTTGTCATTTAAAAGTTTACTTGTTTTGTCATCAGGAGGTACTTAGAATAAATTTAGTTCTGTTTCTAACTAGTAGTCTCTTAAATATATGAGGATAGGTTACAATTCATTAAAGAAAATATTTACTTTCATAGCCACATGTTTCTAACAACTTTTTTTCTAAGGATTAAAAATTCTTCCAGTCTAACATCTTCCCTTCCCCTTTGAAAGATTTATTAGAAGACTAATAGCAACTAGTACTTATGCAAGTTCAAGATGCAAAAACATAAAAACTAATTTGTAGAAACTATTTGTAGGTATTTATTTAGTTTGATCAAAAATTATGTGGCCTTGAAATAGATAAAATAAACTTAAATTCTGTTACTAGCAATATAGTGCCAAGATTTAACAAGCTAGTTCTTCCACTGAAATATGCATCAGCTATAACATTTAGAGTATTGTGCTTTGATGAAATGACCACCCAAGGGAAACTTTGGTAAAGAGCTAAGATTCTTAAGAATGGTCAAATGAATGGGTAGAGTGTCTGGAAACCTTGGATTATGAAGCATGGTAGTAGAATGTGAAATGTTTGACTAGAAACAAGCTTACGAGAGCCATGGTATCTACCTTCAAGTCAATGCAGTGCTGTTAGTTAAGATGAGTTGGACTTAGTGTGTGTCATTTCAGAGAACAGAACTAAGAGTTTCAGTTGGAAGGTGTTAGAAAACAGATTTTGTCTTAGTACAAATAAGAAAAACAGAAATCTGCCAATAGCACTTTTTAAATGCCTCAAATAAAACACCAGAATGCCTGGCATGAGTAAAGAAAATGTCCTTTAAGGCATGATATCCTTCTTAGATTCACCCAATTCTGATTAGACAACAAAATAAGAAATTACCAAGGATCTACTATATAAAATACACTATTAGACTGTGTGGAATTTCAAAAAGTAGTACACAATAAAATTTATTTCTTTAGATACTTACATTGTAGTTCAAGAGTTAACACATAAAGCCACTAGCTTCTATCCTATTCTAAACTCTTGAAAATGTGTGATATGCAGCAAAGGGGATGGGTAATCATAATGGAGAGGAAGAATTGGGAAAGAATTATTGAGAAACAGCTTAAGGAAAAAAAGAATGGTAAGAGAAAGAGAAATGGGAATTGTGAGGAAGCAGATGTGTGCTGGAAGAGTGAACACATAGGCTATGATTAGTGATAAATTTATCTAAGTTACTGGGTTGTTTCAGGAGAGATGAGACTGTAACAATGGAAAGAAGACAGTGAATAGATTGCAGTATTACTTGAAAGTTGTATTTTAGGAGTTTGAACTTTATTTATATGCAGTTGGGAACCTTTCTGTGCCTTGGCTTGCATAGAGAAATGGTACGATGAAAATAGTACTGAAGGAAAAATATCTGGGTGTTGAAATAAGAAAAACCTGAAAGCAACAAACACAGTGAAAGAGGCCGTACCTTTGCCCTTGGCGAAGAAAGGATTGAGTTCTTGGGGAGAGGAATGTGCCATAGGTTACTTCAGCCACTTCAAGCATCAACAGTTGCCTGGACACTCATTTGGCAACTTGTCTGTGTCAGATAATAACACTTCCCACTTTAGAGCCTTTAGCAGCCTAGCAACCACAGAGCCATAACAATGTTGTTTATCATCTCCTTGTCCAGCCTAATGATGCATGATGCTGTTGTTTCTTAGACTAAATTGGAAAAAAATCTGTTGGAATACAGAGGACTATTACATTTTTCAAAATAGACAAGGTTATTAGCCTCCTAAGTCTGAGAATTTGTTTTCATCACTAATTAGATTTTAGAATTGTCAGAGAACACATGTTTTGCTACTCCACTATTTTTAGGGTAAACTTAGTGAATTTTACAAGGGTAGTAAAAATGCTTCTTTCTGCTCATTTCAGGTTTTGAACAGAGGTAAATAAGTTGTTTGTGTTTATACTTTCTGTGGAGTTATAAATGCCAGTAATGGTCACCTAGATTTTCAGCCTTCTACAATCATACCTTAACCATCATATATCACTTCCTTGCTTGGGAAATTGTTTTCTACTTTTTAAAATTTATATTAGATCTCCAAGATTTATGTTCTTTACCAAAGTATCTCTCACTATATACTTAAAATAATTCTCTAAGGAATGCAGGCAGAAGCAGAAAAACAATATTGGATTTCAAATCTGGAGTCTTGCTTGCACCATAAACTTGCTATGATGACTTGGTATAGCCATCTAACCTGCTTCTTGAGATTTCTCGCTCTTTATAGAGAAAAGGACAAAAAGGGACAAAAAAGAATTCCAAGGAACTAAATAATGTTCTATTTAAAAATGGGTTGAGTGTAAGAAGTGATAAAAAGGTGGGATATCATTTTGGTAAATATTGTAGCAATGCTCATGACTTACATTATTTTCAGAATTAATTAATACCATTGTAGAAAAACAGGTGAAAAGAAGGAGAATTATGAAGATTGTCTTGAACTCTTTTTTACCCACACCCGCAGCAATGAAAATAGTTGAACATTGAAAACCCTGAAACCTTCAAACTTTGAGATCAAAGGTAACTAAGCAGAAGAAAAAGGCCTGAGAATGTTTATAAGGTGATGAGGGACATGTCAGCTGGCTTGTACTCATCAAAGGCAATCCTTTAATTATATTTTCCATTAAAGTTGACAATACCCAAGATACGAGTTGAGTTAAAATATTAAAAGAGGAACAAAAACAAAACATACCAGCTTGGAGGATTTACCTGGTGACTCGGAGCATGCTAATCTCAACTATGTCCTTTCTAAATATTTTTAGAAGGAATCAGTTATAAAATCACCTGCATCAGTTTTCTATGCCCTATCACACATTATCACAAAATTAGTGACTTAGAAGCACACATGTTTATTATCTCATCGTGTCCATGAGTCAGGAGTCTGCCTCAGTTTACTGTGGTTTTCTGATCAGGGTCTTACAATAAGGCTGCCGTCCGGGTGTCAGTGTTTCTATCTAGAGCTTTGGCTGGAGAAAGATCTGTCCAAGCCCATTCAGTACATTGGCCGAGTGCACGTTTTTGGGCAGTGAAACCAAGGACTTGCTTTCTTATTGTTGTTCCCCAGCCTCAGGTCTTCCAGGCACTTGGTTGTTCCTGTCACTTGGCCCTCTTGACAAGATCATTGTGACATGACTATTTACTTGTTCAACACCAGCAGGGAAATATCTTCCTCCTGTTCAGACCTTCTTATATAACATTAAGGTTATGTAGCACCACCTTTGCCATCTTTAGTGGCTATGAACAACTCACAGGTCCTACTCATACTCAAAGAGAGGGGATTATACAGAGAATGCCAGGGAGGGGGTCATGCAGGCTTCTTAGCATTCTACCTACCAGGGCACTAAGTCAGGTTCAAGTAGTTTTGCTCTACATTAAAGACAGCTTTTATTTTTTATTTTAAAATTGCTATCACAGTTTATATATCATATATTATGATATTCATAGTATTAGTGTCTCTCCTCAGATTTCTTATGCTGGGAGTACCCATTGATAATATGAAATTTATCATTGTGAAGCATTCTCGTTTAGAAGACATCACACTGTTATAAAATATGAGGGGGAAAGAGTAAGGCAGCAAGGAAGAGAGGGAGAAGAGAGAGAGAGCTACAGAGAGTGAGGGTGCAAGCAGACTATACTACTTAAGTAGTATTTACAGGGGAAGAAGAGATAACTTTAAGAACAACCTTGTTCTCCAAAGTTTCCCACTGAAAATTACCTGTTTTCTAAACTGATTTGTCTTTTTCTCAAGAATCCAGCAGCTTTTTCCAAAATGATCTTCAGATCCATTTAATATATCTGTGTCAAGCTCTATGTAACAGAGTTGCTGATTGAAAGTAATTAATCATCTAGTTTAAAGAATAAATCTTTTAAAATATGAATTTATTTTATTGCTACTCAGATTGCATTTCTAACTGGGGCAAGGACATTTGCATGGATAATAACCATCGCCTTCTTATCCCTCAATACTGCAGACAATCTTTGGTTATACTAACTCTAGTTCAAATCTGACTAATGTTGTTTCAGAAAAATGTGAAGAAAATATTCTGAAAATGAACCAACTTGCTCAGAACAAATTAAGGAAATAGGAATTCTTTAAGTAGGCATTCCAGGGTAACTACTCATCTAATGTGGTACCCCAAGATGCCTCTCTTGCTCAGTTGGGGTTAGACACTGGCCTCTCTCTCTCTAAATCTCTCTCTAGATGTACCATTACAGTGGTACCTCAGCTTATGAACTTAATTTGTTTTATGATTTTGAGGAAGATGGCTGTGTTCGTGTTTGTGGACGTGGTCATTTTTGTCACCAGACTTGGAGTTCACCAATGGAAGCAAAATTTTGCGGAATGCTTTTGTTCGTGAACCGAATTGTTTACAAACAGAAGAATTCATGAACTGAAGGATTACTGTAGTTTTCAAGAATTAATTTCAAATACAGCTATAGTTGTAGTAGGCTACATAATGGGAAAGAAATGATTGCTTTCTTTATTAAAAATGGTGTCTAAAAATATTCAGAGAATAAAGACAAAATCTCTTTCTTGAAGTTTGCCTGCTTTCATTATTTAAGGAACTCCAGAAATGAATTACATTATTTATAAACATAATTATATTTATAATTTAAAATTATACCTTTTATCTTTCTCTCATAGATTTGAAATATAATGCATTTTTAGACTCTTTTTTTTTGTGGGTACCAGGAGTTGAACTCAGGACCTCATGCGCCAGCAGGTGCCGGTGCCAATGAGTGATATCACCGGCCCTTTTTTTGTATGTGGGTTCCGGGAGTCGAACTTGGGCCCTCGCACTTGCCAGGCAGGCGCTTACGCCACTGAGCCATCTCACCGGCCCTGCATTTTTAGACTCTTATACTCTGTTCTCTTTTATATGCCTGAGTAGCAAGATTAATTGGTGATTAACTACTGTACATTCCGATAAGTGCCCTGTGCAGTCCAGATTAATTTGGTTGTAATGTTTAATTACAACACTTAAGCTAAATTTTATAGTTGGTTATTCAAAATTGATACTTGTTTGATTTTAATTTAAAAAGAAGGGATACTATTTATGATGCCACTGATTTCTCTTGTAACCATTGCAATTAAACAGGAAGGCAACTAGCATGATACAATTTCCAATAATGTCCAGCATCCTACACAGAAATTCCCTCTTACATTGCCTGTTCAGATGACTGAAGTGCTGTCCTTCATCATTCGTGCATTTATTTATTCTTTCCATTATAGTTTAGTAATGATAGTGATCATTTTATGTGCCTGACTTTACTAGGAGTTTAGAGATAGTGAAAATGGGAAAAGGAATAGAACATGAAAAAGGATAGACACGCTGATTTCAGCAGCTTGAATTGAATGAGTTTTGTCTAATTACAACAGAATGTGATTAATTCGGTAATAGATTATGTGAGCAGTAAAATGAGAATATAGAGGAAGTATTGGCCCACTCAGCAAGGGAGAGATTAGAAGTCTCAGAGAAGGGTGAGGTCATCAATAGAATTGAAGGAATAGAGGAAATTCCCTCAGATAATAGCACCCTGGAAGGCACACATGTGTGTACAGAGTGGGAAACGGTTCTGTGTGGAGTTAGAAATCAGGGAGGTGGGTAAGAAAAGATATTCTATTAATAGGTTGAATCAAGATTGTGGAGATCTTTTTGTGTGTGTGTGTGGGTAAGGGGGGGTCAACCTCAGGACCTCGTGCGCCTGCAGGCATCCGTGCCGCTGAGCAATATCACCGGCCCATTTTTTTGTATGTGGGATCTGAGAGTCAAACTCGGGCCCTCGCACTTGCCAGGCAGGCACTTAGGACGCTGAGCCATCTCACCGGCCTGATTGTGGAGATCTTGAGTATCACACTGCCATGAGTTTGTTCTTTTAGCTGAAGGAGGACAAGGGTGCCACAAAGAAGAAATGGAGAAGTCAAAAGGATGAGGTTAGTGGAAGAGCAACGTGGTAGAGGAGATTTCCAAGAGTCCTGGTTATGATAATAAATGCAAGGCTGGAATGAGGTAACAATGAACAGAACCAAAGATGAGATTTGTGCTGGAAGTGTGGGCATCCGAAGAAAATTAATATTTGGAAATTTGGCTTTTATGCTCTTTAGTAGCACCCTATTAAAATGCAAATCCTTTTAAAGTATAACAGGGAACACTTTTCAGCTAATATTTTAGCAGGGAATTTTCTTAACAGCTGAGAGCAAGGCTCTTTGAGAATGGTGGAGGAGGTAACTGATTACCCGGAACAGCAAGGGTAACTGGGACCTGGGGATGAGGGAGGGAAGTAAGAGAGGGACCTGGAGGAAAAATTGGAGCTTCCAATGATAAAATTTGTTTCTAAAAAAAAAAAAGAAAAAATTCAACTATAGTTACCATATTGTACTTAGATACCGAGAGTATTTTTTACTTGAAATCTGCAAAGAAAGTAGATCTTAGGGGAACAGACACAGAGACCCCCGTAGGCACATACCCCTCCACCCTCCACAGGGAGAGAGAGAGAGGGAGAGAGAGAGGGAGAGAGAGAGAAAATGCAGAGGTGAGTATGTTCATTAGATTGTGGTGATCATTTTACAATGTATATGTATATCAATCATCACATTGGACACTTTGGATATATACAAAATTTTATTTGTCACTTTTACCTCAAAAAAACTGAAAAAAATAAGCTCTGGAAAATTAAAAACAACTACAAAACAAGCAACTTTTCAAGAGCTGGTTCCAGTTCATACAATACAGTATGTCCCACCATACCAAGTTCTTAAGAACACGACTAGTGCACTGACCCTTGTCAGCTCTTTGATTAGCTCATTAAGCCTCAGTAGGGAGCAGAAAACCAATCAAGATGTTTGGGACTGAGGGAGGTTACTCTGCCCCATTTGCTTTAGCCGTGATTTCTATCAGATTCTAGGCATGCAAGGAGCTGTATTGTGACTGGGAACGTTATTGTGCAAATAGTTTAAGGTTGTGAGGCATCTTGAATCATCACAGAGCTGCAAACAAAGTAGAACTTAAACTCCAAGTACCCTCTACATTTTATTATGAACCCTCAGGATTTCACGGAATATGATAGTACTTTCTTAAACATTAGATTTTGTATGGTATCAACAGGGAGGAATAAGTTAGTATCAATAAGATAAATATAACTAATTTTTGAGAATGCTCCACATTTGCCAGAAAGACTGAATTGTTATTTTTGTCTTGTCATTTGCAGTTTAAAAAAAATTTTTAAGTAGTGACAATTGATTAAGATAATTTATCTGCAAAACTTTTGTAAACATCAAAGAGTTATGGATATATAAACATGAGAAGTAGTATTATTTTTGTTTGTGAGGCATTTAGATATTTGTGTGCCATGTCTAACACATGTGTGCTCGAAATTGTTTCATGCTTAAAAACAAACATAATTTATATTCTGAATTTTAAAAATCAAGTTTATTTTATTGTAAAAGTAATGCCTGCTCATTGTAGAGCATTTACTACATAAACGATGGAGAAAAAATTCATCTATCACTCAAAGCCAACACATTCAAATGTTTTTCTTCAGAGATTTCCTGTGAAAATGTGTAGTTTGTTTGTTTTACATAGTTGTGATCATATTTTATATAATTTTAAAACTGACTTTTTCACTTAACACTGCGACATAAGGATATTCTTGTGTTAATTTAACTTTGAGAAACATTTTTAGTGACTTCCTAAAGTTCTAACTATTGGATGTGACATAGACTGCTTGTGAGCTTTGTAAGAGATTTAGAAGTTTATACCTTTTTCCATTTCTATTGTCCCTTAGTATCAGTGGAAGGTTAGTTCTCAAATACCCTGAGGTTAATTTCTATAATTGCTCAAGTGCTTTACAAGAAATTGGCATAATATTTGCATGAACCTATGCACATTATCCTTTATACTTAAGTCATCTCTAGGTTACTTTTAATAATATGATGTAAATGCAGAGAAAATATTTTCTATACTGTACTGTTTAGGGAATAAGAAAAGGAAAAATATGAATATGTTTAGTATACAAACAGTTTATAAAATATTTTTGATCTGTGATTGAATCCTCTGGTGTGGAACCCATGGATAGGAGGACTGGTCATATGATTTGCTCTTATGTTAGAGTATTTAACTTTATTCCTATGTTAGGGTATGTATGGCTTTACAAGTAAAAAAATTAAGATTGAAGAGAACTAAGAGTGTAATCACAGGAAAGGTACAAATATAAGACCCAGTACAAACACTTTTGTCTTTGTTATCTTGACAGTGTAGGATGATTTATTTTATTAAATGAAATTATCTGGATCAACAAAGTTTGTAAGGGGCCAGATGATAAACATTTGAAGCTTTGCAGGTCATATGGCCTCTGGCTCAACTACTCACCTTTGCTGTTGTGGTATGGAAGTAGACACGAGTAGCGCGTAAATGAATAATTATGACTGTATTCCAATGAACTTTGTAAAAATATAGGTTGGGCTAAATTTAGTTTCTGGTCAATAGTTTGCTGATCTTGCAGTAAATTATGATTCCAGTTGTGTACAGCTTTGATTGTTTGATATGCTGTTTCTCTTTTTCTCTCTCTCCCTCTCTCTCCTGCTAGAATTGCATACAGTGTGAGTGAGTGCTCTAGATGTGGCTTTTTTGTCAGAAAGATGCATTGTTTAAAGGCATAATGACAGTGAAATGGATCCCTGGAGTGATGGTTTTGCTAGACACTCTCCCTAGAGGATTGCATATGCATACAGATATTCTTCACATATTTATTCTATGTCAAAAATATTTATATAGTCCTCATTTAATTGTCAGACATAGTTTCAAGTGCTTTAAATATTTATTCAAGAGGGTTTGGTATAATGATTGAGTTTGTCCATTTTGGTCAGTTTTACCAATTTGCTCTCCTTGAGTCCTTGGAAATCCTTCCTTCTCTGCTTCAATATTCCAGCGCACTTGTTTTCTCCTTTCTCTAAATCTGCCATGAGGAGGTGACAGCACAGGTCACTTACATTGGCTGTAGTGGTAATGAGCAAGAGAAGAAAGTATCTCTTGACACGTTTTCTCATAGTGTGAGATATGAAAAGCTTCTCTTTGTCCCTAATTCTTAGCTACAAAATGGGAGCATTAATTAGATGAGTGGTTTTTATAGCCCAATGCAAATCAGAATCAATTGAAGGATTTTAAATGTCTTTTCAAATAAATCTAGGGTTTGGTCCTGGTTACCTATGCTTTGTTTACCAAGCAAGATTTTTGTTTACCAAGTTAGATTCTCATGAAGCTAGGCCACTGGGCATTGATCTGCTGCACATTGCCATCGCCTGAAATGCTTACAGACACTGATACCTCACTCACACCTTCTAGAGACTATCATTTCATTTGTCTAAGACTTGGTCTGGGTATCAGCATATTAAAAACTATTCAGGCAAATCTACAGTGTAGCCACTAAACTCGTCTGAAGCTGGTCCTCTGAGCAGTATTTGCATGAATTTCAAGATATTCTTTTTCCCCATTACCAAGAATCAGTGACTTTATATTATTAAGTCATAAATAATACAATGGGATAGAACACTTAAGTTAATATAATTAAGATTATCCAAGGTCATATTCAAGTTACTTTTAAAGTTGGAATGCGTCAAACTTATCCAAATGATTTTGGGAGTGTTACATAACTTTACAGAGTCTTAATAAGTTGCTAAGAAAATATTTAGAGTTCCACAGAATCCATGATTCGATTCCAGACCTTTTCATGAAGACCAAATAGTAATGTAGCATGTTGAATAACTGTATTTTTAGGTCATCCCAAATAATGTAATAAGACTAGGCTGAAAAGCAGGACTTATCATTTATTATTTAAAACTGAGATAAGTAAGTCTCGAGTTGGTGCATTTGAGGCCAGAAGATTCAACTATCAGTCCATTAAAAAACTAATTTGTAGCCTTTATTGTTGCAAGAAATGTATGATATTCTGTACAATAGAGATACCAAAAGGAAGAAAATATAATTTCTGCTTTTAAGTAACTTATAATCTTACTTGATGGTAAAATTTGGACATGAATCATAATATATACCAAGTGTCAACTTTGATGTGAATTAAAAAAAAACAAAGTTGATTTATGCACAAGTAGTAATTAGAGATGTTTTACATAGAACAGTGTTTCTCAAAGTGATACCTCTAGACTACCTGTATAAAATCATTTGGAATGCCCATCAACAGAAAAATGGATAATATACTTAGATACAATGGAGTTCTACTTTACCATATAGGAAGACAAACTTAAGGCATTTGTAGGTTCATTTAGGTAATCAAAAATTGTCGTTCATTGTTTGCTGGTTGCTTATGACTTTTGTTGGTTGCTGGAGCCATGTTAAAAGTTGAGAGCAGGAGAGATTGTGATGCCTTCACATTTAGGTGTCTTTGATGGGACATTTTTATTTTTGCAGGCAGAGCCTTATATTTCTGTTTTGTATATGCTGCATTTAGACTTCTACACTTGTATTCCTACTACAAGGAATACTACTTATATTCCTTTCTTGACTTTTTTGGTGGTTACAAGACAGTTTGTTGAAAACCACCAGTTAGGGCCTGTCTTAAAAACTGTTTTTGCTTTCACAGGTATAAAAGTTTTTATTCCTTCTGATTCTTATTACAGAAGATCTCTGTTAATTGACCTTTTAAAAGTTCTGACTAGGGACAGTAAGATAGCTCAGAGGCATAAACGCCTGCCTGGCAAGCGCAAGGTCCTGAGTTTGACTCCTGGAACCCACATAAAGGAAAAAAAAGGGCCAGTGATATTGCTCAGTGGCACAAGCGCTTGCTGGCAAGCGCAAGGTCCTGAGGTTCTAATATAATAGTTCTAATATAACAATGTCATCATGATTGTTATGCTAAATTATAACACCCTGAGACCAAAAGAAAGAAAAAGTTCAGGGGGAACTTTTTAAAATTTAAATGGCCACTGCCAAGTTTGTTAGAAAAAGATTAAAATAAGTAAGATAAAGAAGAAGATATGGAGAAATCTATAAGCAGAGAGATGTATTTTTGCTGTGAGAAGATTTTGCACGATAAGGTTTTTAACCTGCCAAAAAGAAAGGAGAGAGAGATAGCAGCAAAAACTGAAGGCTCAAGTATGCAGAGAAATTCATGGAGGATACAGTTTATAACAGATATGTATGTTTGCTTATTTTGAGGTTTTGCTCTTGTTGGTTTGGTTGAGCTCAGGTTATTTCTTCTAAAAGCTCCCTATTGCTCAAAGGAGACTAGGGGCTGAGGCCTCAACTCTTAGATCATCACTCACTCCTCCTGAAGTCCCAACTCTCCTCTTCGGTCTGACTGTAATTCTCATTTTTTAGATTGATACTAGATATGAGCCTTTATACATGAATAGCAGAAACACTCAGACTAGTGACAGAAAACATAGCAGAACTGCCTTCTTGGGCAGTTCTTACCTGGTTTGGGCAGGCTGCGCATGTGGCCTAACCTGGTTTTTTTTTTTTTTATCTCTTCCCAAGAGTATGATTATGAGTAACTCAATGTCTATTCTGATCCTGTTGCAAAACTAATATAACTGACCTTCTCTTCTGGGTGTTCAACAGCTAAAGTTTGGAGACGAGAACTAGAAAGGTAACTGGGCTAAGAGGACAGCCAATATTTTAGTCCTGGCTCTCCAAGCTCAGCAAGGACAGAGAACAAGAGGGAGCATTTTTTACAGGATCTTACAACTTCCGTGAGTCACCCAACCTCCTGAACAGGGAGATTGTTGGACCCCAGAGGACAGGACTTAATGAATGTACAGTATGACAAAAAATAGGATCACCAAAGAAGGAAAAATCTCCCATGCTTTCACAGAAAGCAGAATGGTCAAGCAAGACCATGACTCATCCTGATAGCTGACACTACCGGAGGAGCTGAGAGACTCTGTACATGGTTCTAAAAGTAGTGCCTGAGGACACTCAACTGACCTTGAAAGACAGCAAGAGGTTAATTTTAATTAATTTAGGTCTCACTTTAAATTGGTCTTAAACACCCAGCAGAAAAATATAACCAAATGATGTATAAAAACAATACCATAGTAATAAAACCTAGATGTAGAAAGGAGCTCTAATTGCTGACCTCTCCTGGCAGTTTCCAGCTACATCTGCAGCTGACCACTGTTATGGTTCAGTGAGACTAGAAAGCTACAGAGGAAGCTATAAAAGCTAAGCAAGTCTTTAAATTCCTTAGCTAAATTTGTCCTTCAAAACCACCAAACTCTCCATCTTCTTACAGTTAAAACTAGAGTGACTTATGACAAGAAATATCAGACTTATAGATAACCTCCATTGTAGAGGGGTCTAAGAGCCAAGTGATTACAATCACTGTTCCATTCCCCTGAGAGTAGTGCATGGATGTGTCTTTTCCCTCAACCTGCCTTTCCATTCTAGTGCTCATGCTTTGATTATACATGCTTTAATTTCTTGGAAAATTTGTTTATTCTTGCCTCCAAATTAAAAGTGATCATGCAGATGGAACCAATGACAAATGTGCCAGACTCATTTTACTGGGATCCACTAGATCAACCTTGCAAAAAGAGTTCATAACTACTAAACTGCAACATGACTTCTATTCAGGGCCCATTGCATCAGCTCTCTGGAGGAGGCCCCTGACTTAATGGTTGTTTATAATTTGACCCACGTTGTACCTATCTTGTAAGTTTTCTTTCTAATACTTTCTCAGAGGTGTGGACTCATTCACAACCCACTTGGGACCCCTCCTATCTCTCAGGAGCTATTCCTATTCCCCAATGAGTGTTTTTTACTCTTAACCTCCAAAAACTAAACTAAAATAAAAATTAAAATTAAAAAAATAAGCTTGGAGCTATTTAGTAACATTAGCAGTTTGTATTTATTAAGTGTGAATATTTCTAATATTGTGCTTGTATTATCTGATTGAAAATCCACAAAACTACTGTTAGATACTTATGTTATCACCATTTGACAGATGAAATAACTGAGGCACAGGGACCCACAGCAATTTGCCCAAGGCGACACAGCTGGTAAGCTGCAAAAGCAGAATCTGGTGCTGGGCAGTCCACATCCAGACCCTGCGCTCTTAATCATGTGCTCTCTAAGCAACAAGGAAGGAGAGTGTGTCTCCCAGGAGATGTAGGAAGAAACACCAAGATCCAAAGCATCTGGAGCCCAAGGAATATGAAGTGTGATTGAAAAATACACTGCACATTTAAATAAAAATGTGATTATTACAATAAAAGATGCATTTCCAATAAACCCCCTCAAACTGTGTTCTGTCACTTTGAAGACACTTATTCCACTGTTCTTGCCACTTTCTGAAGCAGTTATGCGAGTCCTCTTTCTTAGGTGTCTTTAGTTGCACTATTATAGCTGGCTTGATGTCCTGAATATATTCAAAACACTTACCTCTCATGGTCATTTTAACTTCAAGGAAGAGGCAGAAGTTTCAGGGTGCCAGATTCGGGGAATGAGGTGAATGAGAACACCTTGTAATGTTTTTATGAGCCTTTGTTTCCATTGGATGGCACAACACAGCAGCATTGAATTTTTGATTGAATTTCTGATTACACTTTGCAAAGACAATCACAGAAGAGGACTTTGAAGGCTGTCCACGAAAGTGCCAAGAATGATGGCATAAGTGCATTCCAAATGAGGGGTGATATTTTGAGGGGCCTTAATGGCCCTGTGTCTTTTACTGTAATAAAAATTTTAATGTGACCATTCACTGTAGTTTTCGATCGCCCCTTGTATTTAACCAGAGTACAGATTAGCAAGAGTCTGTTGTTACCCTCTTTGGAAAGGTTAAATGAATAGGGTTCTGGCAAGATGAAACCTAATCATGTGATATGGTTTGTTTTAGCCACAGTGAACTTTATTAATTTCACAAAAAAATTTGAAGTTATATCATTCTTTATCCATTTGAGCTTTCTGGAAGTCATCATATTAAATCTCTGAAGTTACTTAAAATTTCTAACACTCTGTTGTATTTTATTTTATTTTATTTTATTTTATTTTATTTTTTTCTTTATGTGGGTACTGGAAACCAAACTCAGGACCTTGTGCTTGCCAGGCAGGTGCTTATGCCACTGAGCTATATCACCAGCCCATGTTGTATTTTAAAACATAAATTTAATTATTAGGATGCTATTCTCCAGTGTGTCAGGACACATCATTTGAAATAATCAAGAGTTTACTATCTACAGGACTTACTATTAGTTATCTTAAAAATGATTTTATAAAGTAGGCCAAATATAATGTTTTCTTTTCGAGAAATCTTACTTTGAATCATATTATAAATGAAATTCATACTATTTGTGGAAAATGCCAACAAAGAAAACATCTTAAAGACAATTACTTATAAAAACTTGAAATGTATAATATCAGATATAAAGTAATTTTATAGAAAACTGAATCGCTCTGTGGGTGCCTAGTATTTGTAACTTAGAATTTTCATTTAGTAGCATATCATGAATATAGTCTCATATCTAAAAATAGTTGCTACATAATGGCTAATATCTTATTATATATTTGCACTAAGATTTATTTAAGCAATCTCCTACTTTAAGGTATTTAAATTATTAAATGTATTTTTAACTCCCTTAAGTGATTACAACTAGGTCAAAACAAATAAATCAAAATGAATTTGTTTTTAATTATTTTAATATATGAGGCAAAATGTTTCAGAAAGCTTGATGTGATTTAAACTTGCTTTATAACTGTAGAAGTATTGACTTGCTAGGCAAGAGGTTACTCGTTTTATTTACAGTTTATCTATTACTTGCAATATCTAACATTTTTTCATATGCATACAGTTAATTGGTACTAATTCTTTGGCCTAATGCTTATGCATATTTTTGTCCTTTTATCTTTTGGTGGCTTTATAATTTAGTTCATAGAACTCATTACATTTATAAAACATTAATTGTACCGAAGTCTTTCAGTGCCTGCCTCCCATATCTTTGACCCACATTTGATTTCAGCCGGAGCTGTGGATGACAGTTCTAAGCAAGGTCAAATTCTCACTGGCAGGCAGAGTATGTTTTCCTGAAATCTATTTAAAGGAATTCTCCAAAGCCTTGCAGCCTACTTGAATGGAGTGGGATAATCCTTGTCCAACCGGAGGTAGGATGCATGGAATCAATGTCCTAGCATTTCTATACTGGGTGGTTAATTGCAGGAAGCAAGTTTTGTGCTTCTTAGAGAACCCAGTGACAGCAATTCTCTACAACAGTGACCTTGACAATGCTCCATTCTGTTGTTCTTTCTTTTCTGTTTCACTCTTCCTGCTCCCTTCCTTTTGCATAAGCTACCTGCACGGCTGAGTCCTTACCTCAGACTCTGTTAAAGGGAATTCCGTGAAGACATTTACTTTTTCTTAGGGTCTGCTATGAATTATAGATTTCTCATCAGCTTGGGCTAGAATTTATCTTAATAAACTGTTTTACATCTGATATTTTTCTCTAGTTCTTTGTTCTTGCTCTATGTCATGTATATTAGTTTATTCTGGATGCCGTAAAAAATTACTACAAACTTAGTGGCTTAAAGTTGCAAAAAAAAAAAAAAATTATACTTCTGGAGGTCAGAAGTCCAAAATGGGTTTTACTGTGCTGAACTAAAAGTGTTGGCAGAGCTGTGTTCTTTTCTGCAGGCTCGAGGTGGGGTTGGGAGAGGATTCTCTTTTATTTCTGCCTGTTTTAATCTTCTAAAAGCCACTTGCATACTGATAGTCCCTGAGTCTATTTCAAAGCAGCAACAGCTCGTCACTCATTATGGCCCTCTGTATCCCTTTTATAAAGACCTCTGTGATTATACAAAACACACTGAGCTTATCTAGAATAATCCTTCTATCTCACGACTCTTAATCACACCGGCATTATCCTTTCTGTTATATAAGAGGAACTACTCAGAGGTTCTGCAGAATAGGATGTGGACATCTGCAGGGTGAGGGCATTACTTTGACTGCCACATCAAGATGTACTGGAATTTTTATTTTTGGCCTTAAATCCTAGGTTATAATTTGTGAAAAATTCTCAATTTGTGTATCTGCAATTGACAAAATTTATTTATTTTTTATTTTATTTTTATTTTTATTTTTTGAGACAGGGTCTCACTATGTCATTTGGGCTGGTCTGGACTCACTGTGTAGCCCAGGCTGGCCTTAAACTCATGGCAATCCTCATGCCTCAGCCTCCCAAGTGCTGGTGTGTGCAGGTGTGTGCCATCATGCCTGGCTGACAAAATTTATAAAAGGAGTTCCAGTGGTATTCTTAGGGAACACTTGGAAATATCAATGTAGGACTGTACTATATAGCCTAGATCTGTGCTAGGGTACTGTGACCATAAAGATAGCATTTAGCTCTCTTTTCTATTCTATAGCACTAGGAGTATTTAAAACTCACCATCTCTGCAGGGAAAATTAACATCTTCATTAGGGTTCAAAGAGAAAAGTATTCCTCATGAGTGGAATAGTAGATACCATAATACTTTGTGAATTAAACCACTTAGCATTTTCCCTGGATGCTCTATCTAGGGGTTTTTCCACTTAAATATTTTATATCCTCATCACATGCACTTTACTGATGAGCTGAAGTGGGGCTGAAGTTTTCTTGCTAAGTATCCTGAAGAAAGTTAAAGTTACTGATTTTGTAAGATTGAATCATGTCCTGCCTTAGGTTGTACAGTAAACCTAGTCCGTAAATAATTCAATTCAGTAATGAAATTAGGTGGACTGGAATCTATGTAGAAGAAAACATTTTTGGAGTCAAAGGGAAGTTTAAAGTTATCGCTTATACATATTGACTGTGTGTCCTTGAGTGATGTACTTAAACTTTCAGAACCCGTTTTCTCACTTGGTGATTGGGAATGTACAATAATCTATTTCATGGGGCAGAGGTCATTAGGAAATGCATAAAATATATACATACACATATATATGTACATATATAATATGCAGTGTGCCATTTGACATACCCTAATGGCTCAGTGAGTAGTTATCATCTTAGAATGTTACTCAGGTAAGTACCCTTCTTCTTCCTGCATTATAAACTTTTAACTCTCTCTTGCCTTATTTAAGCCAGAAAGTAAAATGGCATTATTTCTTCCCTATAAAGAAAAGGCTCTTACTTAAAATCCAACTCAGGTACCACCCATTCTCCTGCCTCACTTTTCCACCCCTTTTCCAGAGAGCAAACCCGTACTATGTCTTCAATTCTTCTTCTCTCTCTCATATTGAAGTGTAATTTATATATCAGAACATTTACCCATCATGCATGTACAACTCAATGATTTCAATAAATAAATGTTGGTAAAGTAATGCTGTTCAGTGACGTAGGGACAGTTTTGTTGTTTTCCTAGATCCCCGCAGATATCTTTTAGCAGATCTATTCACTCTCTTCCCAGCATCAGCCAGGTTTACCGATAACAGTGACCTTGAAAAACTTATTCTTGGGTACTGGAAATCCTCATGCCCGTGGAAAGCAAGAAATGCCTGGAAACTTGTGCTTGTACTACACTCCTGAAACCCACGGCATCAAAGCTTGCTGCTGGGGGGTGCTAGATCCTTCGTCTGAGGGTGGGAGGACAAACTCTGGGGTGTGATTTGTGTTGCAGAGCTACCCATGGGATCTGGCCAAGGCTGAGACATGCTAGACATCTCTTCCTTCCTTATTCTGATCCCCTGCCCTCTAAGCATTTACTGCTTTCTCCTAGGGACACTTCCTAATAAATCACTTCTACTTAAACCTTTGGCTCTGAGTTGGCTTCTGAGAGAACATGACCTCAACAGATGGCCAAGTGTCAGAACTGGTCACAGCCACAGGCAGGATTTATGTTAAAGGCATGGAAGGATCAGGCAAGCATCACAGCAGACCTGGAAGCAAGGTTAGAGTCTGAATCAATGTGGCATCCTGCAATGGGAGACAATTAGGAGTGATGAGAAGACCAGGGTTTGAGGTGAGTTGTACGGACACTTCCTTTAAACAGTAATTGAAGCAGACAGCAAACCAGCTGTGTGCCTCATCTAGCCCACAAGCTCTTTAGAGAGTCATCATTTTTGTCTCTGAGCCGGGGTCTCTCAGTGCATATCTGGGTCACAGATGTAATTAATACGCTCTGCCATTTCCTGGCCAGAGACCGTCCACAGTTGTATTCGAGTCCTCCCCAATGCCCACATCTTCCCATTATGAGGAATTCTTTGGAGTCTGAGATCCCATTCAAGGAAGTCTTCGTCTCTCCCCCAGGACATCTATTTCCTGACTTTGGCCTTCTTAGTTACCTAGTGTCAGAAAACTTGAGCTATTTATGAGCTCTGGAGTTCAAGTTTATAGTACACAAGACAACACACAAAATAGCAGCAGAAGAGCAGTTTCTGGAGACCATAGCCATGAGGGAAGTGGGGAAAGGATAAATACCACACAGCAGGTTGAGCCCTGTCCATCTCCATGACTCAGATGAGGATTTTGGTCATTACTCAGTAAAGGTCAGGTGAGGCTAAGGTAGTTTAGGAGGTTCTGTTTAACATGACAGGAAGGCATATGCCTTTAAAACATCATCAATGAATTTGAGTGGGTGAGTATTTAAGGAGTTAAAATTCTGTGGCATGGAACACTTACTCATGGGGATGAACTGATGGTATGATTTTCACTAGTTTTTTGCTGCATTGTACCCAACAATGTATTCCCTAGAGTTGACACGCTAGAAATTTGTTGTTTTTTTTTTTTTTTGTGGGTACTGGGGGTCGACCTCAGGACCTCGCGCGCCAGCAGGCGCCTGTGCCGCTGAGCGATATCACTGGCTCTTTTTTCGTATGTGGGTTCTGGGAGTCGAACTCGGGCCCTCGCGCTTGCCAGGCAGGCGTGTACACCACTGAGCCATCTCACCAGCCCAGAAATTTGTATTTTTGATTCTCTATACTACTCTGTTTATATCTGATGATTCATTACATGGCTACAATTCAATTGCCTGTATAAAGCACCATCTTGTGTTCATAAATCGTTGACCTTACAGGTGAGGCTCTGTCCGATGAGTCTCAGACTTGCTAGTTAATACTCACTTGTAATGATTCATTGGCGATTTTCCAGTTAGTGACTAACCCTTGTTATTTGCCCCTCACCTCTTTCAGTAAAATTTCTCCTCAGTAATGAATTATTTGAGTATTTGTGGAGAGAGGTATTCAGGTAAAACTCAGTGGCATTGATGATTCCATTTTACCACCTGGGCCTTGCTGTGTACAGTTCCAAAAGAGACTGCATGGGTGCATGGTGAGGGCTGACAGAGGCAGGATATGGGAGATGACAAATGACTCATCAATGCCGGATGAAAATCAACCAAACCCCTGCCAAATGTTAGGGTTGCAACTTCCCTGATATTTCCCCAGCTGGTGCTGCTGCTGGAGATTCATGAGCAATAACTACTGCTGCTCAGCTGGCAGCCAGGAGACAGACACCCTCTTGCTCGAATGTGGAGAGGCCCAGACATCACCTTGACAGGTGAAGGCTCAGTAGTGATGTGCAAAGAGCCCTCTGAGTTCCAAACCTGCCTTCCTTGTCTCAGCATGTTTCTGGAGCCTACAGAAGGTGTTGTGAACAGGCAGAAATTTCTGACAAGGTCGGGGTCAAGGGAGTCAGGGAATGTATCTTGTCATTTTGCTCCTACAAATAAAGAGCCCCGCAAAGCCAGTGTCCTCATTAGTGGTGCAGGATATCAGGAGGCTCCTAGCTGCTTCCTCATGAACCTCATCTCTGCATTCTTTAAATGAGAAGGGTTATTTGTTTTGCTGTGTTCATTGTCTGGGAAAAACCACCCTTCTCACTGGCCCCATCATATCCACTCTCTCTTCCTGTGCTGCTTTTTTTTCCCCCTTGGTAATCATATCTTAAGTCTTCTGAATTTTTTGAATGCAACTAGGGATGGGACAGAGGTAACATAAAGCAAAAATAGGACTCCAGTTTTGATAATCAGTAGAATAGGGGATTCTATTGTTTTGATATCTCTTATACGTTGCACACTCTTCCAAAATTTTACATATGTTAACTCATCTACTCTTTAGAGCAGTTAAATATTATTTTGTCCAATATTATGGGGAAGTCAGCCACGTAAATATTTTGTGTATGACTCTACAACTGCTGGGCATTTTTATTGCACAGACCTTACAAATCCACTGTCTCCTGCCACCTCCCATGCTCAGATTTGATACAGTCTTACCTAGGGGGATTTTTTGTACAACAATCTGCATACGTGTTGGGAAGGTTTAGTCCTATCACAGTAAGAAGCAGACAGGATCTGGAACTGGAGGATTTGGGTGAAATTGCAGCTTGACACTTACCAACTGTGTAACAAATGATGAGATAAAATAAAGTAAATCTGAAAGGAATGGTGCCTGGACAATAATCAGTAATTTAAAACAATCTTTGGCTGTGTGGTCTTTTGTGAGTCAGTTGGCCTTTTTAATTTTGGTTCCAGTACCTGGAAGGTGAGGCCAGTTTTATTCCTGAGTACACAGGTTCAGAGGTATTTGGATGCTTGGTTCTTCCCTTCAGAAGGGCTGAAGAATGAATAGACCGAATGTTGATTTTCTCATTTTCTTTCTTTGATCATGACCTGTTCTGAAGGGCTCAATAACTCCATGTCTTCTTTCTAGTTTGTTTGTCTCATATAAAAAATTTACCTTTAATTCTTTAACTTCCATGGAAAATTAACTCCTTTCAAAGATCATCTGTTTAAACCAGGGTTGGCACAAGGAAAATCTCAGTTTGTAAGAGCCAGTGGGAAAGAGTCTCTTAGTTTCTCTAAATTATTACAGGTGATGTCATACACATGTAAGACCAGGTTTTATGGCTGTTATTTTGATGTCAGACTGAGAGCCACAATAGGATGAATAATCACAACTCCTAAGGTCTTTCTTGGTGCTCACTGTGTGCTAGGCTTTGTTCTCATATATATTAGCCACTTTCTTGTGTCTCTGGAACAAAATATCAGACACCTACAAGTTAAAGGAGGAGAGGTTTATTTTTAGCTCATGTTTTCAGTTCATGATCACCTGGATCCAAGGCAGAAATGGCATGGTGGAAGGGCCTGGGCAGAGGAAAGCTGCTAATGGCATGATGGCCAGGAAGCAGAGAAAGAAGAGAAGAGCAGGGGAGGAAGAGATATCCTTCCAGGTCACGCCCCCAGTGACCCACCTCTGACAAGGCTACCCCTCCTAACAGTAAGTCAGCTATAATATCTCCAAAATCTAATCACTGTCCCCAAACCCCACCTCTGAACAAGTGTCTTTTGGGCAGACACTCTAAGTAAAACCATAACATCATGTATCACCTCGTTGCCTTGTTTAATTCTTAGACATCCCCATCATATAGGTACCAATGTTTATTCCCATGTTTCAGAAGAGGAACACAAGTATGGCTAGATTATGTAACTTGCTTAATGCCATGGAATTAATAAGGGACAGAGGGAGGCCTTTAGCCAAGCAGCCTAAGAGCATGCTGTTCATACTGTGCTCCACAGTCCCAGGAAAAACCAGGAGGATCATGGTATTGCCATTTTTATTTTTGCCATCAACAGACGACAGAGCTCAGGAACTTTAAAGAAAAGAATACTTAAAAGTAGATACATAAGAGAAGGATATTTAAAAGTTTCCTGTGACAGAAACACATAATACGATATTAAATGCTTCTTTTGAAATGTATCCATTTTGAAAACATTAAGTGTAAATATGAATTTATAATCCTTTATGCATGATTCCAAAATTAAAAAAAAACAAAGCCAAAAAAGGCATGTGAGTGTGTGGCAAATGGTTTGAAAAGCAAACCTGACCTGAATTTGAATGGGACTATGTATAATTTTATAGTACTTAGTGTAAATATGTGTGTATAGTGGAGTGGCTTGAAATGACAGACCAGAGCTACTAGAGTATGACACTTCTCTTTATTCCTTTCTTTGAGCCAGAGTTCACAATAACCTTCCTGGTGCTGCTCATTATATCTACTGGCAGTTTGAAAATATTAGTGGCATCTATAGTAAAACTGGGAAGAATCCCAGAGGTTTCCTTTTCTTTGAATACACCAAGTCATCTGTAAATAATCTGTTCTAGAAATTTATAGATGTGTGATTTTTGCTTCAGAAATGCATAATGTAAATGTTTCCTGTTGGAAGTTGGTGCATTTCCTCGTACCTCTCCTAGTTATTTATTCTTTTCTGCTTCCATACATCCTTACTCCCTACTTGCCTCTTGCATGCTTCTTCCTGTTCTTTTTCCTTTTCCAAATGTGGAGGGATGCAAAGAGATATGCATTTTTAAGGGAGACATATAGAACTCAGAGGCAAAGAAGACCCTAATTCCAGGACAGACCAGGAGCAAGAGGTAGAAGATTAAGTAGCACCTAGGGCACCTACTGGAGAACCCATCATACTGCCCTGCACTGACTCTACCTCTTGAGCTAATCCTTACTTCCTTTCCAGCAGAATGAAGACATAGGCCTGAAATAGCAGAGGCAGAAGTCCATCAAAGAGCGCTGTGAGTGTAAGAGGAGTTGGCAGTTGAATCTTTGAGAAAAATCACTCGCAAGAAGCCATGGATGAAATAAGTTTCTGGGTTTCCATAGAGAGACAGATCTATCTGTAAAGGTAGCTGATAGCCCCTGCTCCACTAGAAGCCCTCCATCTGGTTTTCAACCCGTCCTCTTAACACACTGACACATTTCCCCATAGAGAATCCCTCATTACATGCACGTAGTTTCCCTATAAATACTGGCATACTCACTTCCATCATGTTTTAAGTTGTGGTCTGCATGGCTTACTTCATGCACAGACATGAGCACTCACATCTGTAATGGTCTGTTGGCTCCTGTGTGGGTATTCATGCTAACGAGTATAACTTCTCCTCTGGCATCATGGTTTGAGGAATGAGGTTAAGTAGTAAGCTCAGGCTGTGATGTTTGAGCCTGTACTTTTATGTGAATGGGATGTGGAGGCAGACAATGGCATCATCTTCTTGGTGCCCAGTAGACTGGGTTCCTTACCTGAGGCAGTGCTTTGGAAGCATGGATTCCAGGGCTTGGCTGGATTAACAATACCTCAAGACTTTTGATTTTTGTCACATTTCTAGAGTTGTTAATAAGCTGTCTTGACCTCACTCACCTTCGTTTTTAAAATGGAAAGATCGAGCTATTGGAACTGTTAAATCTCTCTTTTGCATATTCCATTATTCTAAAACAAAAGAGCATGAATCGGGACAATTATGTGATAATTAGAATAGATCTCTTCCCAATCCTCGTCACTGTGGTGATCATATACTCTGGTTTGCCTGGGGCAGTCTTGGTAGGTGACTGCTGTGCCAGAATAATTATAAATAGAGTCCTGTTTACACTGCGAGGCATCTTGAGCTAAATGATAATATACAGAGTACCACCTACAGTGCACCTTGTCCCTAGAAAGGCTCCTTTTGTATTCCTCATAAGTGTGCTCTAAGTAAGGGCAAGTTTTAGATGTGCTACTGAGTCCTATATCCTATTTGGTTTCCTTTTCCTTCCTGCCCTGACAGGTGATAAATAAGGAAAACAAATGGCATCTCAAGAGATGTTGTCAACTTTGCTCCTACCAGCCCCAATTTGAGGTGCCTTTTTGTTCCTGCTTCCATCACTCAGGCCTTGAATGCTGATAGATTTCTGATTTCTTCCTTGAAACATGACATGATGAATAAGACCGCGTGCTTTACTGCAAGGGCCCCAGAGAGAACTATAAACAGGGACAGTCTTGAACAATGGGGGATTCTTCCACAGGGTTCTCCCAATGGGGAGAAATGAGAGCTTCCATATAGCATGACTTCAGGGGTTCAGGAAAGTTTTAATTCCCACAGTGCTGCTGGTCAGTTATCCTCAGAAATTTCTTGAACTAAGAACAAAATATTTACATCTACAATGAAAGAATAACTTTGGGGGGCATGAAATTAGGCAAGCTCTAAACTGTATCTTTACCCAGGGCAACCAAAGCTCATAAATAGGGGAGCTGTGAGGAGGGGAAAATTCTGTTGTCTGTTCTAATTAGGGACCTGATATCTGAAGTATGTGAACAGTTCTGAGTGTCTTCTTATTTATATTTACCAAAACGTCGAGCACCAAGTTCATTACTATTTGTAATACTGTCTCTGTGGCTAGGTGTGTTTGTTTTAATTTTCTAGTTTTTATTAGTAAGATTGCCTCTCTCACATCACCTGGTAGATTTCAGTTCACCAGGGACTGGGAAGTTCTGAAGGAGTGAAGGAAATCAGAGAAAGGACAAGAACATCAGAAGCCTAAAACTCTGCAAGGAGAGGTGGGCTCAGTTAAAACGCAGTGTAATGGGGTGGAGCGATCTGGGACAACATGAGTTAGTACCCTGACTACTCAGTACTCAGCGTATTTTGAGTTTGTCTGTTTCTTCTCATGCTGTTCCTCAACCTTAATAATAAACATATTGAGAATTTTATATGTAATAATTTAATTTGATTCTCATAAAAACCCAAGCAAGAAAATTGTATTACTATATCCATTTTATAAATTATGACCTTGAAGCTTGGTCAGACGAATCTACTGGTCCGAGTCTGTATAGAAAGTATGCACTTACATTCAAGCCTGTGCCCACTTCTGTTTTCCTTTGCCTTTTGTAATTAACTTCTCTTACCTTTTCTACGGTTACCTAATTTCAGACTTAAAGAGAAGTTGCAAGAAAATAAAATCCTGTATAACTTTCACCCCAGATTTACCAAATGTGAACATTTAGCCACATTTACTTTAGCATTCTTATTTCTCTGTAAATACAGTCACAGGATGCCTTGCTATGCTGAATGCTCCAATGTTTTTCCTAAAAATAATGAATTTGCGTACCTAATCATATTATAACAAATGTCAGGGCATCAATGCTGTTGAAATAATATTGTGTAATCTACAAACTTTATTCAAAGTTCGTATACAGTCCCAATAATGTCCTTTAGAGTGAAAGAAGCCCTGGGTCATATATCCCATTCAATTCTCATGCTTCTTTGGTCTCTTTAATTTGGAACAGTTCCACAGTCTTTTTATTTCATGACATTTACTTTAAAAATACAGGCCAATTTTTCTGTAAAGTGTTTCTTATTTTGGGTTTGTTTGATGTTTTCTCATAGTTAGATCCAAGATATGCATTTTGGGCAGATTTCTATCAGGCTAGAAATCTTGTATTCTCCGTAGATTATATCACAAGACACTTGATATGGATCTGTTCCACTTCTACTGATGTTGACTTTGGTCACTAAGTCAAGGTGGTTTCTTCTAGAGATTCCACAGCAAAGTTCTGATTGTCCCTAAATATTGAATATGGATCATATCGGGAAATATTTTGAGTATTTATTTATTTTATTTTATTTTATTTTTTGTGGGTACCGGGGGTCGACCTCAGGATCTCGCGTGCCAGCCAGCGCCCGTGCCGCTGAGCGATATCACTGGCCCTCTTTTGGTATGTGGGTTCCGGGAGTCGAACTTGGGCCCTCGCGCTTGCCAGGCAGGCGCTTACGCCGCTGAGCCATCTCACCGGCCCTATTTTGAGTATTTAAATGTCCTGTTACTCTTTAAATTTCATCCACTATTATTAGTATCCATCTATGATTCTTGTTTACATTATTATAATGATAATTGCCAAATGTTAGTTTTCAAATTCCAATACTCCTTTTACATCTATTAGTTGGTCATCCTACTATAAATAGAGCCATCTCCCTCCCTCTCCCCCTTCTTTCTATCCTTCCAATCAATAATAGTCTCATGAATTCTTATTCTATTTAAAAGTGCCATACCCTTAAGTGAGATAAATAGGACACACATGTTTAAGTGTCACATGCTTTCTCTGGTGTGAGAAACCAAAAGTGTAAATGAGGACCAAAATATATAATAGATATTGGAAAATGGGAAGAAAATGTTAAAATGGGAAGGAGAACAAGAAGGGAGAAAAGAAAAGAAAAGAAAAAAGATAATAGAAGGAAAAAATGGGAACAAAGCTTTTGTAAATAAGGATGGAAAGAGGGGTTGAAGGGAGGGGAGGAGATTGGGGAAAAGAGAAGAATCAAAATATATTATGTACAGGTACAAATTGTGTATGATGAATGTAATCATTATGTATAGATAAAATGTATCTATAAAATTAACTTTAAAAGTATTACAATCCATTACTATCTTTTTTTTTTTGGAGACAGGGTCTTGCTATGTAGTTCAGGCTGTCCTTAAGCTCACTATGTAGCCCCAGCTGGCCTTGAACTCACGGTGATCTTCCTGCCTCAGCCTCCTGAGTGCTGGGATCACAGGCATGCACCACCACGCCTGGCTCCATTACTATCTTTAAAAAAAAAATGACGCGCTGTTGTCTCAGATTTGGCCAAAATGTATACATTTTGGCTGACTCTTATGGAAGAAGCGTTTGTCAGGTCTCTTTCAATTCCTCAAGCATTTACTTCAAAAATATTCTAGACTTATTGTGTATATTTTCAGCTCTGGGCTTAGAATCAAACACATCTACATGGAGTCCTTGGTCTTCCTAGTGGAGAATATATTCCAAATCTGTTTTTGAAGATTAGATTTATAGACTCTGGTCTCAAAGTCACTGTGATAACTGTGTCAGCCAGGCTTCCTTGTCTCTTTCTGGACCCTATTTTAACATGCTAATGATGTCTCTTCATTGGTAGCAGAGACACTCTACTCTAATCTGTATTCCTCAGGGTGGCTTTATGCTCTCTTCAAAATGCTGCAATAATCTTATGAATTTCCTTCTTGTAAGACTTCTCCATGGTGTCTGTTTTGGCTTAGATCTCAAATGTCTCCATAAAAGCTCATGTGTTCAGAAGCAGAGCTTTTGGAAGCTGATTGGATTAGTCCATCCATCAATTCTTACCTGAATGCACTGTTAGGAGGTGGGGCCCAGTCGGTCCGTGCCTTTGGAGGCTGTCTCTCTTCCTCAGGTACTTCTGTTTTCTTTGCTTTCTGGCTGCCATGAGTTAAGCAGCTTTCTTCTACCAGGCATTTCTGCCCTGCCATTTCTACCTTGGAGGCATCTGACCATGGACTGAAACCTCTGAAACCATGAGCCAGAATAAACCTTTTTTTCCTTGAAGTTGCTTATGTCAGGTACTTTGTCCTAGCAATGAAATAGTGACACTAATACAGTGTTGCTTTTCAATGTAATCTGAAATATCTTTCATATGCTTCCCGAGATCACACTCAGCTCTCCTCCCTTTTCTCTCCTCCTTAGTCTTGGTCCTCTACACTCACTCATTGTTATGATTTGTATCTAGATGTCCCCCCAAAGCCTCATGTGGTCATAGTTTGGGCTTCTCGGATGTTGCTGGATCTAGGGTGTGTGATGCTAGGATCAAGGATGTGATGGTGAGATTGATTCATGGTGCGAGGTAGGATTAAGGGTGCCCCACCCTGAGTGTGAGTGCTACCTGCCTGTTAGGGCTTGTGTCTGGATTTCCCCTCAAAGCCTCATGGGTCATGGGGGAGGGCTTTTCCAAGGTGATTGAATCTAAAGTTTGTTATTGGTTCATTGTCTAGTGCTAGGATTGGGGGCGTGAGTGCTACAGCCACCCTAGTGCAGGTAGACTAGATACAATATAAGGGATGGAAAAGATGCTTGCTTCTCCCTTTTGCGCTTGTTGCTTTTGCTGTCTTCCACCACCATGAACTGTTGTCCTTCTGCCATGTGCCACTCTGTCTAGGAGCCACTGAAGCCTCTATGAACTGTGAGCTAAATAAACCTTTCCTTCCTTAATCTTGGGCATTGGTATTTTGTCTCAGCAATGAGAGAAAAGTAACCAAGACACCACCCTAAGAGTAAGTAGCCTGGATAGGATATGAGGAACAGAAAGAGGGCTGTGGCTGTTGCTTGCTGTTTGCTGTCTTTGCTATCTCCTGACTTCTACCTTGCACACCACGGACTGTTTTTTCTTTTCTGTGATGCTCTACTGCCATGTTGCCCTGCCTTGGAGCCAGCTGATTATGGACTGAACCTCTACGAACTGTGAGCCAAAGTAAACCTTTCATCCTTTAACTTTAGGTCTTGCCTATTTTGTCTCAGCAATGAGAAAAGTAACTAAGACGCTGATCTTTCTTTGTGTTCCCTGAATAATCTCATGTTTCCATAGCTCAGGGCTCTGCCTGTATGCATCCTGCTCACTCAAATGATCTAAATCTTTTCCCCCACCCCCATCACAACTTCTCAGATCTCAGCTCAAGTCACTTCTAGAGACTTGAGTGTAGATTAGATTCCCTTAGCTGTATTTGTTTGTTTATGTTTCTAACTACACACACAATGGTCTGTTACATTGATTAGATTCTCTTATATACGCTTCGCTGAAAGCTCCCTTCTTACTACTAAATTGCTAAAAACCTCACAAGCTCTAGAATACAGTAAAATTTCCATATAAATTTGATAATATTACATAGAGGCATTTGATTTAAATACTACTACATTGAAAATGCCCAGATTTCATCTCTGTTTATTATGTTTTTATAATTGTCTTGAAATAACCATACTTGAGCTATGATGACAGGTACAGAAATAGTAAAAAGGTCATTGCAATTTCTCTATAAATAAAAAGAGGGGAATCCAATGCTTTGCATTTTCAGTAATAAGACAATAATAATTTGGCTTAAACAGGCTTTTGACTATAAAGAGATATTGATATTTTAGTGAGAGATCTTTGAAGAAACAACTAGAGGTACATCTAGGGATGAAACTTGTAATGGAAATAACTTTATTTTATAACTAACTTGCAGGTAATGCTTTGGTTGTCATTGGTATTAGGTCCCTAGTATTATTGTTAAAAGGAGCCTGGCACTACCTTGCATCAGTAGCACCCCAGTTAACTCTATAATATTCTAAGCAACATAAGTATCCAAAAATCATTGTGATCTCTGTACCTTCCTTTTTTTCCAAGAAAAAACAGTCATGAGGCTCTGTGTCCTCAGGCCAGATGTGTTTATTCAGTCTGCACCTTATCTGGCACTATTCAACAATTTTCGTCACTTTGGTTTCACCTTAAAATTTATACAAGGGTTTCATTTTATTTTATTTTTTTATACTTACAAAGCCTTTTGTTTTTAAAAACAAATCTTGCTCTATCCCTGCCACCCCTTTTAAAGGATTTTTAATTTTCTTCTAGAAAAATTTTTAATAAACTAGCAACCCACAGCTGAGAAATAAAAACTCATATAAAAAGTGATTAAAACATAATGGAACATTATTCATTTTCACAAGTGTCCTGAATTCCCATGGCAAATTACTAAATTTTACAGTTTTAAATAGGGGAATAGATACAAAGTGAGTAAAGAAAAATTTGCATTAGTGATGAAAATTATACATATGCATAACACCCAGAAGAAAGACAATTACTGCAGCTTCAGTCATTGGCCAGTGGACATTTGTCTGATGTGCACTTAAATTCTGTGAAAAACCTGGCTCATTAGTTGAATGCCATCTGATGAGGGTATCTTAAGGATTGGGAGTCTGCCGAGGCACTTGTTTCCAGACATTGTGACTAGAGTCTTTGTCTTTGAGAATCCGGAAATTATTCTTCCTAAACTGGGACTTAAGCCTTCAAATGAAACCCTGAAGCAAAGATGAAGCAAGGAATGGGTGTAGATTCTATTCAGTTACTGTGTTTAGAATTACAGTTATTTTCAGACACATCTTAATTATTGTGACATGACAATATGTGGTTTGCATAGTAAATCACATAAGTGTATTAATAGTATAAATAAATCCCAATGAGTTTTGGTGTATATGCACACCCATGAACCTCCTACCGAAAGAAGATATGGAATTTTTAGTGACCCCAAAATCTCTGTCAGATCTCTTTCCAGATGGATGCTATTGGGGTCTTGGCTTAGGCCCAATCTCCTAAACGAGTGGACCATGAAGTCTTAAATAAATGAGACAAGTGGGTTGATTTTAGGGCTCCAGGAGGATCAAAACCCTCTAACAGAATTCAAGATTCTCTGGGAGTTGAGACAAAGAACCTCTCTGGGCGGCCCATATTTATTTGGTTTACAAACAAAGGGAGGGGATCCTGAGGAAAACTGCAGGAACCCGAGCAGAACCTTGGGAATGATTCAAAGACTTCTCCAAGTAGTAAATTATGTTAATTTAGGAAAACTATCTTACCTCCAGGTTGACATTTACTGCAGGAGTGAGATTCCTGCAGCTACAGTCTCTATTTAGTTAATTGGAGTTGGGGCCAGGTATCCTCAGCTGTGGTTATCTTGACTTTAGAGCGCCGTGCATATGTTCTTTTCCAACACGCCTAGAGGTCCCTGTGTTTAGCAACTCAACCCTGTATAGCCTGGTCTCCAACAGGAAGCCGCAGCCACCCCCCTGCATGTTCACTGAGTATAGTGGACTCAGTGTGCATCTTCTGTGTCTGGTTTGTTTCATTCAGTTTAACAGCTACAAAAATCACCCATGCTGTTGAAAGTCAGTACTTTTTCTACTGCCGAGACTTGAACCGTGGGCCTTCATTTGCACTATATTTCCAGGCTTTTTTTTTTTATTTTTCATTTTGAGACAGGGTTTTGGTAGGTTACTAAGTTGCCCAGGCTGGGCTTCCACTTTCAATCTCCCTGCCTCGCTTCTCCGAGTGCTGAGATTGCAGATGTGCACTACCATGCCTGACTTCAGTTAGGTTTTAAAATAATTTATACAATATACATTGAATGGAAATATTATCATTTATTTGTACATTTTCATGTTGATTGATATTTCAACTCTTTCTGGATTTTGGCCATTATAAATAAAGCTATCATGATCACTGTTGGACACATCTTTTGGTGGCTACACATATCATTTCTCTTAGATTTACGTCTAGGAATAGAATTTTTGTGTCAAGGGCAATAAATGGTTTCATTCTCAGATTCAGGACCTCTTGTTCTGCTCTCTTCATATCTGGTTCTGACCATTTTCTTTGATATAATTTTTCCAATGCACTACAATGTATATTTATTTGGATTAACCTTCTGTCTACAACACTATCCCGAATTTATTCTTATTACAGAAGCATTAATAGTTTTTAGACATTGCATATAGTTTAAAAATAAGATAGGTCAACAAAGGTGTATAATAACCATAAAAATATGGTCACTTCTTTAAAAAAGTCACATAATATACACAGACAAATATCTATAGAAAAAATGTTCTTCGTGTCAGGACTACCTGCTCTCCAGATAGCCACTTGGAGATCAATGGATGAACTCAGCCGATATTATTTATATAGAGCTATGTAGAGTAGGGGCTAAGCTTTAAATGATGGCTTAAATGATGACTAAGCTTTTTGTCACTGATCCAAAGGCTCATCCCGATGGAAAGAAATGGGAATATTTTGATATGTTCAGTTCTGGTAGCAGAGTTAGAAGAAAACAGAGTAGACAAAGGCTGTTAACCAGGACATCTAAGGAATAGGAAATTTGCTCAATTATATCTTATGGAGAATTGAGACCCTAAGCCAGATTAACACATTTTTTGGTCAGTTTTCTCTTGGGCACTATCTTGATGTCCAAATTTTTTTTATGTCTCAGTTAGGAGAGCCTATTGAACATGATTGATTTTTGTCTCTACAGACTGGGGATCTTAAAGAGCCTTGGCGACATCTTAATGGCCATGAGTTCTCAGTATGCTCTGCTAAAGATAGAGACAGAAAATGAGTTCACACTGAATCTATAATGATTCTAGGAAATACACTGGGTTTTAGAAGTAAAATTGCTCCATTTTTGTTTCCTTGCGGTCTGCTTCTTTCCCTTAATCCATTGGATTGAAGAAACTATTAATTTTGTCAACTGGTTACTTTAGTTCCAGTCAGTTGATGCTTTATCATAGTTTGCTAAAACATGTACTTTCCCAAGGTGGGAGGCAGGCAAAAAGAAAAGAGGCAAAAATTGTGAAATCATATGAGAACAGGCAGAGAAGATTTTGTCATGACTCACTGAAGTCTACTTTATTAGGTAAAGGCAACAAGTTCTGAACTTGTCATATTCTGGGACTTGATCAAGTGAGTATTCCAGAGAGAATAACATGTGATTTGAAGTCCAAAGATCGAGGTCCAAGATGCACATGTATAAACATCGTACTGTCTACCTAGTGTGAGAAGCTGAAAGATCCAAAATGTACAATAGATATTGTAAAACGGGAAGAAACTCTTCAAAAGGAAAGAGAAACTGGGATGGGGGAATGGAGAAAAGAAGGAAGGGAAAAGCCAAAAAAAATATATATATATATGATAGTTAAGATAGATACACTACAAATTTCTCTTAGTTCATTGAAAAGAAAGGTTCGTGCTAATATTGTTTGGACAATTGAATGCTGATATCTTGTACTCTGAGTAACTAATTTAAAGATAACAATACACAGTGTATTAACCATTGTTACCCTCCTATTATGTTGTTTTGAAATTTTGTTCTATTTTTTCTCTTAAAAAAAAAAAAGATCAAGGTCCAATTCCAGATTAAGGGTGACATTTGGCATGATATTAACTTGTTTATGAACCAGTTTCTCCAGTGCAAAAATGAGAAGTAGTAGTCATAATACTTACCTTCAAAATCACTGTGAAAATCAAATTAGATGATGTATATAACAGAGACACCAGGTGTGTGAAGATTTATAACAGCAGGAGATATTGTGATCTTGCTCTCAAACAGAAACGGGGGGTGCAATAGGGGGTGGGATGGGATGAGGCGGACAGCAATGTCCTGACTCTGCTCATCTGACTGGTCACATGTGTGGAGGGGAGTTGATGTCACCGTTAGCGATTAGCAAAGTTACTCAGTCTCCTTGAGCTGTTTTACAGGAAGCAGCTGGGCTCGCCCTCCCAATTTTCATTTTAATTGCTTCAGTTATAAGCCAGAAATGGAAACTCACCTGTTCAGAGGTTATCTCTGATGAGGGAAGCATTACCTTTACATTATCTCATTAGGCATAATTTGGGTGAGAAAAACTGGCCATCGATGACTTGCTCCATGAACTAGGGGGTGCCCCTTGGTTACACTTACAGCACGAAACAGGTGAAGACCTAGGCAGTACAGATTTCCAAAAGAGGAGAGAAGAGGCTTGTTGCACTGGAAAGAATGTTGGGCTGAAAATCTGGAAATCTGGATTTCAGAAACAGGGAGATGTGTCCCTTGAAAAACTGGCCTCTCTTCTTCAGACCTTGTTCTTTGATTGCTTTGATTGCTTTGTCTTCATATTGCGGATCCTCGTCTGCCTCCCCAGAACAAAGTGTCTTTATGATATCTTTATTCTCTCCATAAATTTTAACAGGAAAAAATTTGAAAGCCATTTGTCTTAAGGTAAAAATAACTGATGGGATTTCTAACTATAAAAGTTTTTCATCTAAAGCAGTGAAGCAGCAGAATTCCAGGCATTCATCCAAAGGTGGAAGAGTTATTTTGGAAGCAAAAAGGAACTTTTGGTAGCCTATAATCACAACCTGGAGTTACATATGCTCTCTTCCTATGCTGTTGTTGGCATGAGTAGAAAGACAAATGTAGAAGAAGTGATGACGCTGGGCCGTTCCCCACCGAGCACAGGCCCTGTATGGATACCAGAAAGGGGAAAACGTGTCATCTATCTTCTCTCCCAGCTGATTTGAACCTCAACTCCCTCTTAATGGGTTTCAGAATACTTTACTTACTCTGAAATCCCATTTCTGAAACTTATTTTACACTATACTTAAACAAAACTACATACTTCTAAAAGAGAAGACACTTTAAAGGTGTTCTGTCTCTCTGGGCCAGTGGCATCAGTACGCCTGAGAACTTACTATAAATGCAGAATCTCAGGCCTGCCCTAGATGCCCTGAATCAGGATCTACATTTTAACAAGATCTCTAGGTGATTTGTGGGCACATTAAAGCTTGAGAAGCACTGAATTCTTATATCAGGACATTTATTCCCTAGTAATTAAAATCCCTGTTGAGTGTCACCGAAGGCTCTTTTCTTTAATTTAAGTGGTTCTTCTTGCAATGCTGTTTTCATCCTCTGGCCACTAACATACAGTTGTCAGATCCCTCAGGCCCACTCAGAATTGCTGTGGTGCTCAGCCTTACATATTTAGTTCTTTTAATGTTTGCTCATAAATCAAACCCTCCATCCCCTTAATCAATCCAGCAAGTCTCCACTGAACCTGTAGCAATTTGTCAACATCTTTCTATATCTGAGAAGCTCTAGGCTTGAATGTAATTTTCTATGAGCAGACACAGGTATTATTTACAGGATTTAACATTCCTTTATGATATGTAGTCAAGGCTAATAATCCAATACAGTGAAGCATCTGCAGAGACTATATAATTGGTTAGAGATCAATTTGATGGCATCATCGTCATCATTGTCGTCATCATCAACTACAGTTCAAAAGATAGTTCTCAAACTCTTATGAGTAGACGTGGTGCTTGGTGCCATGGCTATACAGAAGTAAAAAATGGGACTCCATTCTTTAGAAAGGTTGGAATCTGATATGACAGAATGTTGTATAATGCAATAAACACAAGGAAGCTACAAACGAATATATACCACGTACAAAGTAAGTTGAAACCAGGAGCGGGAGAATTGCTGTGAAGCAGGACTAAGGAAAGTTTCAAGGAGACCTTAAGAATATTTAACAGTTTAGATTAGTGGAGAAAAGCAGAAAAGACATTTCAGGAGAAATATATAAACTAAAATTGTTAGTCTGCACTCTAATCAAACAATTAAAAACTTTGATTTTTTTCTTTATAGATTCCTCACCCTCCATGTTCTGAAATTAAATAATTTTCCTCTATAAGCCCTGCACTCTTAATAAATATTTGGTAATCATATTATTTGAAAAGGCTCAATTAAGTGATGCCCTATGAATCAGAAAGAGGGACAAACTTAGCATATGCTTCTTTCAATTTTACTGTACTTTCTACCCAGAGGAAGGAATAATTCAGCAAAACAGTAAACACCCATGGGAAAATAAGGTTCTCTGCAGCTGTGCTCCTCTTTCCATCAGCCTGGCTGCAGGAAGGGAACGAAGCAGCAAAAACACCACCCCCGCAAGAATTTTCTAGTGAAAATTTTCAAAGAAGGCTTAGGAGACCCGAGTCCTACAGCTGGTCCTGCTGTGACCAAGTTGTATGACGTGGGATGTCACTTATTCTTGCACACGCCAAATGGGGCTTGTGTCAGAATTATCTTGGGCTTCATAAGGGCCTCACTGGGGCAGGGATACCTGAATATGAAACTTCTAGCCCTCAGCAGATATTGCACCTACTAATATCAAGTGATTATATAATTTACTCTTCACATCCAGATATCTTTCAGAATTAAAACACCTTTGTTAATACTCGTGCCTCTGGTATCACCTGGGGCTGTCCGTACACATCAGTACGCGTGGTCAGTCTGGCCAGTGTGGATCACAACATCAGAAGTGTGTTTTGGGGGAAAGAGTTTTTCTTTGTCTTGTAGTCTACATAGGAACATGTTTTTTTGGCTTTGTGAGATCAGGCATTTCATTCTCCCGTGTAAGAAACTGCCCAGAAGCCACATTTTGAGTGACGCACACCTTAATAGTAGACTGAGAGATGGGGCTCGCTGGATGTAATGATTTTCCAGACTCTTCTTCTCTCCACTGCTCTCAAAAATTGAATTAGACCTGCTCTCAAGGCTGGGAAATAGACTGATGAATATTCTAATTCCTAATGCCTACAGGGCAATAACTTGGCCAATTCCTTCAGCTACACTAACCAGCTTTATTTTATTGTAGTTTGAAGGCTGTTTGGGGCCTCAGTAAGAGAACGTGTCCCCTGGCTCAAATAGGCTAAGCATCTGCTAATTCCCCCCTCCCCACAACTTTCTTCTTAACTTTGCTTTATTGTTATTACACTCAGGAGACCATTAAGCAAGACTTTGAGGAAGAAAGAATGGAAGTGACATTTGTATCATTATTCAGCACATTTAGGCAGTTTATCTGGGAACTGATTCTCGCTCACTCTCCAAGGAACTTAATATGAAATAATATTGACACATTAAACACATAATGTGAAGCTGCATTCATTAGCATGGTATCCGGATCACCTACAAATCATGGTCCAACTGTGCTTCCGTTTCTTCTGTTACGGATGTGGGGGTGGATTTTAACCTTCAAGCTTTGCAGTAACAAATATGGCAGTCTAGAAGGTGACCAGACATATGAGATGCCTAAAACAACTTTGTTCAGTGTGTAGGAGAAGACAAATGTGAATTTATCTGCTAGAACTTGAAGACCTGCCATGGGGAAGAGGAATGTACTTATGTTAGTGATGATGCAGAAGGCAGAATGAAGGCAAAAAACCCCCACAAACTTCCTAAGAAGAAGGCCTGAGGCCAGTCCACACATATGTGAGATATTTTAGAAAAAGATGGTTACTAAGAGGGGAGGAACTTCCTGCCCTAGGTGAGTGTCTCTCTGTAAGGGAGCTCCAAATCTAGAATTTTTGGGGGGTGTGTTACAGAATAACCTCAAGTTTCCTACATCTCTTCAGCTGGAGACACGTTTGAACTTGTAACAGGCTTTTGTTTCACTTGTTAGCTTACCACTTTTTACTATTAAAGTAATACCTTGTTTTACATATGTGACACGGACATTTTTCAAATTTCAAGAACCTCTCTTCTAAGTATAATTGTAGTGAGAACTTTTAATTGCCTCCCAAGTATCCACTTCCACCTTCCTTACAGAGCTTAGATTCTGCTCAAGTTTCTTAGCTTTATGCAGCTATATTATGAAAGAGAAGCTGAGCCCACCCGTGGTTGCAAAGATGGACTCCGGTTAGTTAAACTAATCATGGTGTTCTCTTGCCGGTCTCTGATCTGCAAATGAAAATATGATCCAATTCTGTCTTAGGACATTCAAGAAGAAAACAGTTGGAAACCTTGCAAAGATTCTTGCTCTTATAAGGAAGGAAAAGAGGGTCAATTTCTTCCTTTTTCTGAGGAGCAGAAAAAGGAATCTTGGCCTCGATGCCTGCTCTATCATAAACCATGAGAAAATCTAAGTGAGGCAAGTTAATAGTGGGAAAAGTAAAGAATCTCATAAATGGAGCCGCTGTCCATTTGTTCCAGTCCAGAAGACCACTTATTTCTGAACTTCCAGGAAACCTATAAAGCTCCTAGGATTCAAAGTAGTTTGAAGTGAATTTATATTGTTTGCATCTGAAACATCTTAATTGATAAATTAATTCTTCCAGAGTTGGTGATAAAATACTTTATTCTCACCTCTACATATAATTTTTTCTTTAATTTTGAATTAATTTTAGACTGACAGGAAAGCTGACAAAGATAGGAGTTTCTATAAGACCCTAACTAGCTTCCCCTAATTTTAACATCTTATGTAACCACAGTACAATAATAAAAACTAGTACATTAACATTGATATAGTGCTACTAACTAAACTGTAGACCTTATTTGAATTTCCATAGTTTTTCTGCTAATATCCATTTTTGTGTTCCAGGATTCTATCAGATATCTCACTTTGTATTTTTTTAAAAAGTAATTTCCACTTAGTTTGTTTTCATCTGTAACAGTTCCTCAGTCCTTTTGTACACTTCTGGATAGTACTATCAATTATCTTTCCTGGTCATTGGTTTCAACTCTCCCCAGCGCTATTTTCCCAAACCAAACAGTATTACCAGTTTTGATGCCTTCACAAATTAAGTTACTTAGTGCTCTTCACTTCTTTTGTAGTAGTCTTTCCCAGAAATACTTTCATTTTCATAACATTTTAAAGCAGTATAAATCAACACAAGAATTAACTTAAGAATGTCTCTAGTGTTACAAACAAAAGGGTTGCTGTTTTAATTATTTTGTTTATTTGCAGTGATTATTTTGTGTTTTTTTTTTTTTCAAAATTTTGCTGGACATTCAGGACACAAAATTCACATCTAACTGACATATTAACAACCACTCTCAGCAAAGAATTATACTTCTTGTGAGGGACACAAAATTTTATATAGCATGGCCCCTGCTCTCAAAAGAACAAAACTTTGGGATACATATTGGTTTATTTTTTATCTTTCTGACAAAATAAAGACAGGCAGCCTGCATGTGAAGAAAAGAGGTTTGTCTAGGGTAATGTTTCTGGAGATTCAAGGTTGAGGGGCTACATCTTGGGATGGCCTTCCAGCTGGCAGAGCACTGAGGTAGCGCATGGCACCACATGCCAAGAGAGGGGCGTGCATGACTCCGCATGCATATGTATGGTCTCTCTCCCTCTTCCATCACAGAGGCTTCACCTTAAATATCTTATCTAATCCTAATCACTTCCCAAAGGCCTCCCTCTAAACACAATAGTTAGATTAAATTCCAAGCCTCTGAACATCTCAGAAAGGGGATTAAATTTTAACACATGAAGAGCTGAGGGACATTCAAACCATATCTGAATCATGGCAGACCACATCTTCATAGTAAGGAGTCATCCTGAGATCTCTTTTAATAGTTGTTTCAAAAGTCTGTAACCAAGTGCTTTAATAAAAAAAAAAGTGTCTGGTACAATTGCTTAGTGAAGAACGTGACTTTTAAAATTGGAGATGATGTTTATCACCTCTCAACTCTCTCTCTCTCTCTCTTCCCTCATCCTTGGAGTCACCAGAACAAAGATGAACATGCATAGCTGTTTACCTTTTATGGGAGATACAAGATGAAATTTCCTTCATAGAAACTCTCTAAGAGTTTCCTAATTTGGTGTCTAGTGGCTGGATGCTTACATTTTCTTTAATGAGTATTAACTACCAGAATCATCCTTGGACTATCAAAACACATGTATAACATTATTACAGCTTTTGTAAAGGCAAGGTATTACTGAAATATACTTGGCAGTAATGTTGAACATTCGAATTCATTAGAATAAAAATTAATGTGTTATTTTTCTAGAAAGAATTGTCATCCTCAGAAACTCTAAAATACAGTAGTTACAAAAATTGTAATTCATTCTGACATAGCTAAAATGTGTAAAGTTTAATCTGTAATGTCTTGTCGCCAATGAAATTGTATCAGGTTGCAGCCATTGATTAAAAGTAGTAGCAGAGCAGGAACATTTAATCAATCATAAAAACCAGTTCACTGCTCTGTATGTCTCCAAAGTTGGAGCGATTAGTGCAGTTGCTCTGTAGGTCAGAATGCAAAATGTAGAATGACAACATTAGCAAAGAAGTAAAATAATAATTTCTTTCTGTCAGGTCTTTAGGTCAGGTCTCAAAATGTGTAAACGTGTAAATGTATTGTTTTGTATGAGTTCTGTGGATCATCTTAGCTACACAGCTGTGATATGGCAAAGTAACCATTATTTGCAATGTGTAGAGCTATCCTCATGTACATATAAGCAAATGTATCCAAGTGTAGCAGCTCGAGATAGAAAATAATGATGGATTTTTGAACAGTGACATGAATATTTTAGTGTGTCACTTCTTCTGAAATTTAAGTTGCTTAATTCTCTAAAATGAGAACGTCTAATATTATTTATATCACATCTCCAACAAAGGAAAGAAACTTTTGCCAGAAAAGGAAAACCAGGGAAAAGGTGTGGGAATGAAAGGGAAGAAAAGAGAAGGAGAAAGAGGAGGAAGAACTGAGGTGGCGTGTGTTTCTCACAGCAGGTTTGATAGAATAAAATGGTCAGTGCCATGGATTAATTTGTATCCTATAACGATCTGAGTCAAAGAAAAGTAATGATGACATGGAACCATATAACAAAAGAAGATACATGTATGACCTACTTTGATAAATGGATGAAGGTTTTTCTTGATTTATTCTGAGGAAGAATTATAGTGAATGCCATAAACAAATGGCGCCTGTAAACTATAATTTGTTTTGACAACTTAGATAACATGTTAATGATTTTTAGTTCATAATTGATTAAAGTGTTACTATTAGAGTGTTCAAATAATGTGTATATTAATTTAATTATTTTTAACTTTACTAGCTTCCTACTTGCTAGGAAAAAGTACACTGACAATTGAGGGAGGAAAGGTTTATTTGGCTCATGATTTCATATGGTTCAGTTCATAGTTGGCTGGCTGTAAAGCAGAAACATCATGGAGGAAGACTTGGTGGAGGAATGCTGCTCACCTCATGGTAACCAGGAAGCAGAGTGGGTTGCAAAGTGCACCAGAAAGGAAAGGGCTGGGAACCAGATACAGCCTCCATGGTTATATTCTCATGACCAGCACAACACACCCACAAGAGTATTTTATTAATCTGCTAGGCATCTCTTAATCCAGTCAATTTGACAATCATGATTAATAGTCACCATGATCTTTATAAAGTATTGAAATAAAAGAACTATTAAATATGCTGCTGGGAAAGAATTCTTTAAAAAGTTGAATCTACCCTGACATTTGAAATTGAAACTGGATTCCAGAACTGGCAGAAAGGCAAGTTGACAATGGCCTCATCTTATATCATTCTGCAGCATTTACTGACAAAATATTTACCCATTAGAATTAAACTGAAGAGCAGCCTGCCTTCTCAGTGGTTTCAGGCAGGCTTCCCCTTATTTCCTCTTTCTCGTCAGGACACCTCTTCTTGATCATTTTTTATCCTTCACCTTTTGGAATATATTGTGTTTATTACTTATTAATCTGTTATAGTCTATCTAAAATATCCCCCCAAAGTCTCATGTGTCCAGAAGTGGGGTTTTTGCAGTGTGACTGGATCACGGGGCCACTGTACTCTTCAGTGGCTTAATCCAATGTTGAGCTGGTGGCTGAATGTGCTGTTAGGAGGTGGGACCTGGTCAGAAAGGCGGGTGGAGGTGGGGTGCTGGGAGGGTGTATCCTTGTTGCTGGTTCTTCCCTCCAGGCTTTCGGCTTCCTGGCTGACACGGGTGAGCATCTAACCTCTGCCATGTCCTTCTGTCATGTTCTTTGTGTCTTGGAGCCAACCACCATGGGCTGAATAATGTAAAAGCCATGAGGCAAAATAAACCTCTCCTCCTTGAAATTGCAGGTGTAGGGTATTTTGTCCTAGCAATAGGGAAGCTGATTGAAACATAACCATAGTCTTGTTTCTTCATTATTTTTCATGGATGTTGGTTTTGATTGCACGGTAATAGTTGTACGGTAAGCACCATATGAACATTTTTAAAAAGTCAATTCATCAGATTTGAAGTTTTGAGCTGGTCCTGAGCTTGATAAATGACCCTTGTCTTCAAGGAATTGATAATATTATTGAGCAGCAAGGTTCATACAATGACATTTTGTGTAAACAGCTGTGTAGCAGAGTACGTAAGTTTAAACTGCGAGCTAAAATTACTGTAAGAGCTAAAAGACATTCAAATGGGGACATGGGTACCTCAAACAGTCAAGGAAGACATCAAGGAGGAGTGGGATCCACCTCAAGCCATCACAATGTTTTGTGGTGAAATAAATGGAAATATTGACTAAGAGAAGCCACAGAAGCATCATGAAGTAAGGAAGCGTTCCGAAGTTTCCTAGCAGACACTTGGGGGAAGAAAGATTTCCTAGATAATCAGGAGCACTGAAAAAGAAAACATCTTGAACACAGCTGACCCAGAGGCCAGTCTTCTGCAAAAAAGCTAAAAGTGCATTTTCATGGTGTCTGTGAATGCATTTCTACTGCTGAAAATTCTTGTGTCAAATTTTCAGGGCATGTCCTTAGAAGGGAATGGGCATGACCTCTCCATCCTCTTATGTTCCTTTCCTATGGGATTGAATGAGGATGCAGGAATAAGCTATTTCAGACTGTGAGGACGCCGTACCTGTGAAAGGGCAGGGTCACAAGGTGGAAGGAGTTGGGGACCTCCATCCCTGTTGTATCTCATTATAACTCTGGAGTGACTAACAGACTTAAATGTAAGAAGAGACAAATGCAATATTATTGGACTTAAGACTACATTTTGGGGTCTCTCATTTTGTGATTTTGGCAAGAAGTCTGTATTTTAATGAGTGCTTACTACAGACTTACTGATTATTTGAGTAAATTGGGGAAAGGTGTTTTAACGTGCATACATAGAATGTGATTTTATCATGTTTTCCTTGTGGATAATTTGGTCTTGTTACAAGCCTCAGACATAATTCATTTTGCAAGAAGGATAGCAGCAGCTTCAAGGTTCCATCTATATTTTTACTTTGTTTATTCATGCTGATAGTAGAGCAAGGTACTATGAATATATATATATATATATATATATATATGACTTTCTGTTTCTGAGCATTTTGTGGCACTGTCTTTGTCACTGCAGAAATACATCTGCTTCATTTATCATCCTTATTTTGGAAGTTCTTTTGAAGTAGTTTTAAAACCGTAACATATATAAGCACTTCGCAAGGGTCATCAAGTCTGTACTTTGAATTTTCTAACGGCCAAGAGAAAAGAAGTAATCATCTGCAAGCAGCTGTTACGCAGGGTCACTCATGTCAGCCAAGTCATCACGGCAGTGACACGAAGGCTCATTCTCCATCGAGTTTCATGATTTCATTTTTCTGATTTCATTAACACCCAGTAATTGATGGCACCGACATTTAAAAAGATGTGGGCATGGAAGTTAGAGAAGTGCAGAGCTGGGTGATGTTCTTGAGGGGATAAGTGCTTTACAGAATTCACTGGGTGGTAGCTCAAGCTTTGTTTCTTTTTCTACCGCCCACTGAGTCCATCATCATTTCTGACCCAGGCAAAGGATTAGCAACCTTGCAACAGGCCAGCAGGGAGAGGTTTTGGGAAAACTTTAGACTCTGAAAGAGAGAGATGTAGTTTCAGTCAGGCTATAAAACCATAGCATTTCAGCTAATCAGGAGTGAGAAATGTCTGAGAAGGCAGTTCTTGATCTACCAAACTCTATCAGAAGAAAAAGCAGTGGTTATGCACATAATATAACACAACAAAATCCAAAATTCTGAGGAAAATATATTTTTCTTCCATGCTTCTTTTTATTAAGATAAAAAAAGAATTTTTGCTTCTGTTTATTTTCCCATCCTTTTCTTTCCTTTTCTGTCTTTTACCATTCCTTCTTCCTCCTTGCATGTGAAAATGTCCAGTTTCAGTAACCACACAGTCCTGGCCGATGGAGGGAATAGGCAAGTGGACCTCTGGAGCTGCCTTTTCCATTTTTCTCCCTCAGAAATGGCCCTGAAGAGTCTCCACACTCAGCAAGGTGCCCAGCAAAGATACAGTGACATGTAAGTATGTCAAGCAGATTTCCTAGTTTATGTCTGAGGGATTTGCAAGCTTCACCATAATGTATTCTGAAAACTTTCCATCTTTTCGACAAGATATATTGAATTGCAGACCCTGGGATGTGATTGATCTCAATGCTGGGGTAATATGTTAGAATGTCACACAGTATCTGACAGCTCTTTATTATGGATTTTAAAAGGCTAGTGTCCTGAATGAGAATCCTCAAAGGTCATTCCTAGAAAAAGAACTTAGGTTTCAAAATTGGGTGTGGGGGGGCCATTTGCACTCACGGTAGAGGCAATATAAAAAAACCTACCGTGGGCTCCAAGTCTTTTTATCAAGGCGTAGGATGCTTGTTTGAGAGAAATGCCTTTACCCAAGGTCTTAAGGTTCACTCTCAACTGATAGAAATTGGTTTTCTTATTCTTGTTCTATAGCTTTAGAGTTCTTGTGACTGAGGCCAGCCTACTTCAAATTAAAATTCTTGGAACCGTGAGGACCTCAGAGGAGTGTTGATATGCCAGGTTACCAAAGACATCTCTTGGGAAAACTGGGAAAATCAGAAAAAACCTGAATTATCTCTGTCTTTCTACCCAAAGTCCTTATTCTCTCAGGTTTTTATCGGATGGTCCAGTCTTAGAGATTTCTACAAAGGGTACTGGTACTAACATGGCTTGTGACTACTAACAGGAATTTAATCAATGTCTTAAGGATTAAAGGCCCCAAACCTCAAAGGAATAAAACTGTAATGATTGAATGAAAGCCTATTTGTTTAACGTTTTGGGAGAGAAACTAGGACACAGGCTCCATAAATCAAATTGTTGACAAGTTTATTTTCAGCCTGGCTGACCTTTTTTCTCCCTTGGGGTAAAGAAAACAAAACACCAGTTGCAGATCAAGATTGCCAGCTCCATGCATGGACATTTTAAGTGTTAAAATGAATTATCCTGGGGTGACTGTCTAGAGCTCTGTTTCAGTCTGCCTAAGTCGCCTTAGAAATAGTGTTTGCCCATTGGGTCAGAGAGGAAGTTAGGGTGTATAGTTTCATCTAGCAGCTCAAAGCCTGTGTCTTTTTCCTGGGTTGTGTGGTGCACACCAAAATCAATGAAATAAGGAGAGTGAACATATGTGTGTTAATGCTGGCAAACCTAATGTTTACCAGACTGAGTGAGAAAAAATAATCTCAATCAGAGATAGTTATAGGGAGATTTTGCTGACATCACATTTGAATTTATGACAGGCCTCTCACTACTTTGCAAGAGTGGATTCTGACACTGCTCACGGATGTAGTTTTGTGGAATTGTTGCACAAAGATATTCTTTGCAACAGATGGTATTTCAGGTATGTGGCAAAATTACCCTGGTTTATTTGGACATCAATCAAATTTTAGGAGGATGAAATGAAATGATTTGGAACAAATAAGGTATTTTCTCCACTCTATTAGGTACAAACTTTAAAAAATAAAATTGCTGGAAAATATACTTTATTTAAAGTTATGAAATATTGTGAGGGAAGTTTTCATATTGTGTATTCACAGGCTTAGGAACTGGCACAAAGCTAAGCAGGGATGTGCTCCTTGTTTGGTGTGGAAAGACAGAACGCCAGAGCCAGGGACAGAGTTACCAGTTTTAGAAGATAAAGAGACCAGCCTCTTCCTCTGTACGCTCTGAGAAAATAATGCCATCAGAAGACCAAGAGAATTTGTGAAGTATAGGATAATAAGATTTCAGGTGTCTCAGTTTTAAAAAAGATGCACGTAATAATTATACACATGCATGTGATATTTTAATACCTGGATACAATATGTGAAGATCACATTAGTGTACTTATCTTATTGACTACCCCATTTTTTATTGAAAACATTCAAAATCTTCCATCTATTTTCAAGTACACAGTACCTTATTCTCTATAAGCATCTTAGTGTTCTGTGGGACACTAGAACTTATTTCTCCTAACTATAATTTTGAACTCATTGACTAATTTCTCCTTCCACTCTCACAAGTCTAGTGTCTTGTACCCACAGTTCTATTCTTCTATATGATCAACATTTTTGCTTCCACATATGAGTGAAATCATGCACTTTTTGTCTTTCTGTGATTGGCTTATTTAACATAATGTCCTTTAGGTTCATCTGTGTTTTCACAAATGACAGGACTTTGTTCTTTTCATGGCTGAAAAATAGTCCTTTGTGTGTGTACATTACATTTTATCTATTCAACTGTTGATTGACATTTACATTGTTTCCACATCTTCACTATTAAGAATAGTGTTGCAACAGAGAGTGAAGACTCCTCTTTTACATACTAATTTCCTTTTACTAATCATCAGAGCAATACAAATCAGAACCACATTGAAATATCACTTCACTCCAGTTAGGATTATTATTATTATTTTTTTTTTTTTGTGGGTACCGGGGGTCGACCTCAGGACCTCGCGCACCAGCAGGCGCCTGTGCCGCTGAGCGATATCACCAGCCCTTTTTTTGTACGTGGGTTCCGGGAGTCGAACTTGGGCCCTCATGCTTGCCAGGCAGGCGCTTATGCCGCTGAGCCATCTCACCGGCCCTAGGATGATTATTATTAAAGATGAAAAATTACCAACGTTGATGAGGATATGGGACAGGGAAGCTCTGATATACTATTTGTGGGAATGTAAATTAGTACAGCTATTATAGAAAACAATATAGATGGTCCTCAAAAAATTAAAAACAGAGACATCATTTGATCTAGCAATTCCATTTCTGTATATATACATGCAAAAGAAAGGAAATCAGTATGCCAAAGAGATACCTGAATTAAATTTTTATTGTGGCATAATGGTACGACATAAAACACATGAAAATATCTTAAAAACTCTGTTAAACACATGGAACGGCATGGTTGGTAAAGAATTAGATCACGTAGGATTGAAATCACGGCACTTTGGAGAATTTGAGTAACTTCAAGCCCCAGAATCTCCTAGGGCAGTGGAAGCAGTCCCTCTCTCCTATCAGATAAGGCTGATCACATGATGCTTGAAGGTACAGACTGCACCGAGCAAGATGCTAAGTTTCTTCCTGCCTCACTCAACCATCCAACTTGGTATATTCAGTTAGATTGTGATATGTTCTTACAAAACCATTACAGATCAAAACTAAGATTGACTCTTACATTTCAATATTTTACACCGGGAAAAGATCTTGGGAGATTATGTATGAGAATTGGTCCTCAGGGTGCTAAACCATAGAGGGGGAAATATTTTATATCAGGTTGAGTTTGTCAATTTTGGTGCACTGGTAGAGATTCTGAATTTAATGGGCTAGCACATTAAAGTAGATTTAATTTTTTTTAATTTTTTACCAAAACTCAAATAAGTGACAGCCTATGTCAAATAAAGAGGCTAGAAATTCCTTTGTTTAATGTAAAGTAAGGAATACAAGATCTTAAGAAGATGAAACTTTTTGCTTAGATTCATGACACCCTTCCAATCATTTAGGACTTCCTGCAAGAGGGTCTAGGTGGATTTTGTCTTAGGAAAGAGAGAGAGGGAGGGAGAGGGAGAGGGAGAGGGAGAGTTGGGGGAGAGAATGAGAGAAAGAGAGAGAGAGACAGAGACAGAGAAAGGCATTGGTAGAAGCACCCAGAGACTTTAAAAACTACTTAAATACTTAAATGACTATTGTCCGTAGACTGAGGTAAAGGATGTGGGAAATGCAATTGTACAAGTGGCTTTCTGGTCTCAAGATCAATACTCAGTAGTCAGAGTAAAAACAAGAAAATATTGGTTAATAATTATCTGAATCAAGATGGGCATACTACTATTAAAGTCAGCAGCGCATAATCGGTAGGCAGAGTAATCTGAGCTACATAAAATTTTGGCGATGACTGTTAGCTGTGGTTTCCCAGAGCTGAAAAGGGCCAACATTCCACTATAATCTTGGTTAGAGCTGGATGAATAGAAGTTTCACTTGAATTCCAACCAGCGATAGGTGGAATTCCTCAACCAACTGGTAAACCTGACCTACACTATTTGAGTGAAGAGAAAGTCACACATGCTTAAGAAAGGACACTGCCTGAGCTTGTTCTGGATTTCTATAACAATATACCTGAGACTAGGGAATTTGTAATGAACAGAAATTTATTGGCAGACAGTTCTGGAGTCCAGTATCAAGGCGGCTGTATCTGGCAAGGGCCTTCTTGCTGGCTCATCATATGGTGAAAAGCAAGAAGGCAAGAGTGAGAAAGAGAGAGCCAAAGACCTTTTCACAATGTCATCAATGTCACCCATGAGAATGGAGCCCTAATTACCTCTTAAAGTCTCACTTCTTAATACTATTAAAATGGCAGTTAAATTTCTACGTAAGTTTTGGAGGACGCCCACCATAGCAAACTCTGCAATGACTTTCTAAATATTCACTACAAATCTTCCTAGTATTCTCCAAAGAGATTTGTGGTAAATTCAAGGTTAATGATGTCCTGACTGCTAGGAAATACCTGGCTTTGGGGGAAATTATTGGACAATGTCCCAATGAAAACACTACTCTCTAGTAAATATGTGGTCCAGAGGTCGTAGATGAGACTTATGAACACCAGGTGGTAAAAAAAATTTAGAGCTGATACAATGTCACAGTGGACCCAGAGGGTTCACAAATTCACTCTGTGGTCACTGTTGAATAGACGGGAAAGATATATATTCAGCAATAGTCATAAGTCCCACATTACCCTTCTGCCTTGAAGAGTCATAACTCTTAAAACCAAGCAGAAGCCCTAAGAATTAAAGGAAACACTGTATCTTTAGAATAATGGTAGAGATTAGTCCATCTTCATAGACTTGAAAGATTCAAAGGTGATTATTTTTATTATATTCCACTTAACTCTCCTGTAAGACAGAAGGATCTTGGGTAATAACTGGGGATTATTGTTGTGCGTGTTGTTAAATAATGGCTCCAATTGTCCTGACTGTTCCCAGGTGCTCCATGGGTCTTATCACAAACACTGTGGGACAGTTTAGTTGAATTACCTAGAGTTTGGGAGCAAAGTTGAATACTTATAAACAAATAATTTTCTTTTGAGAAATAGTTTTGTTAATGGATCCTCATAGAGAACGAATCATAGAGTAACAGGTTATATTTAACCTACACTACTTAACTTGCACTGAGTATAGTTATGAAGTCAGATGAGACCAATACAATTTTGTTAACGAACTGAACTTCAACTTAGGACATTGTGCATAAGGAATTCCTGACACAAACTCTGCTGTTGGAAAGGATGCCTCACATACCACTGTGCCTGAGTGGCTGAAGGAACTGACACCCACCACAATGGTGTCCTAAGAAATGACCTTAGCAATTTCTTTGGTTTCGAGTTTCTCTAGGAAGGAAACAAAGGATGAGAAATCAGTTTACTATAGGTAATGCATCTTTCTTTTCCCTATGCATTTAGATGTATGAAGAACTCAGCTTAAGAAAGGTTAAAGGGATTGTCCAAAGTAATGGTATTAGGGAACGATAGGGCTGACACTAAAGTTCAAGTCGTCTCCTTCCTCATCCAATGTAATTTCCACTATCATTCTACTGACTTTGAGTTTTAACTCTCATTCCTGTAAGTACTGGCAGAGGAACCCTTTCCATAGCATTAAAGAATGATGTCAGAGTCCCCATTCTCTTCCACTTTTCAAAGATTCCTTTATTTTCCAATCCCAAAATAACCATTTGTCCCACTCTGTCACTGCTCTGTTACTCCTATTACATCAGTTACTCGTCTTCAGATCGGATTACTCTCCTTCTCAGAATTTGCCAGTTTCATTCCCTCTTGCCAACATTAAGTGTGCTGGTTTCTTCCCATTATTTAATTTACACCGTAAAGTTCCAGAAATTAAGGGTTGGAAAACTAAAGGAAATATTAAACAGATAAAACTTGAATGATAAAACTATGATCTTATAGAAAATAATAATTTTCATTCTGATATAAATGTCTATCTTAGTTACATTTTGTACTGCCAACACGAAATATCCAACACCCCAAATTAAAGGAGGAAAGTTTAATTTTAGCTCACAGTTTGTGCAGGTTTCAGTCTATAGTTGGCTGGTTCCAAGCAAGGTGGCATGGCAGAGGGGAAAATGTCCATGGCAGGGTAGGCAGGAGGCAGCAGCAGCAAAGCGGAGACACTGCCTTTCCCATCCAGGCTACGAACTTTTTTTAGTGCCATCTATACCTATTAGGGCAAGAAGTATTTTCATTTAGTTTCTTAACCTCTGAATTTAACTAATAGGTAGAAACCTTTAGTTGAATTTTAGTCCTACTGCCCTTTCTGTAGCCATAAACTTCAAAGAAGAGAAACAGATGGTGCTATCACAAACAAAACGGGTTTTCTTATCACTATCTTAGGGCCATAAAACCACAAGAAAGGAGTAGCACGGGTGATACCTGCTACCCCATCCTCAGTGTTAATTGGCCAGATGTTTAAAGAACCTTGAAAACTTTCCGGAGAGGTGATATAGTAAAAAATACAGTTTCCATGGCAACCAAGGACTTTGTAAGGCCTCCAAAAGTGTATTTAAGGAGGAGGACACAAAAGCTCGGGGTCAGCTTCTGCTGTCCCCGGCCGGCATCAATTAAAGAATTCATTTGTTTCTCGAATCTCGTCTATCTTGTGATTTTGCCATAACATACCCAGGACAGGGCTTCTGTCTTCAGTAAATGCATTCAGACACACCCAGAACTATGCTAATTCCAATTAGTGGGCTAATTTAGAATTTAGTACCACACACCATTAATCCCAGTATCACACACCCTACATCCAGCCAGCTCCAAAAATCCCACCTATGTGCACGTAAGGCTTTGGGGGAACATCTAGATACAAGCTGTAACAATGTGCTTCCCAGATAAATGTTCATTCCAAGATAAATGTCCTTTCCAAGATAAGTATCTGAAGATAATTGTCATTTTCATTTTTAGTTTTCTTTTCCCCAGGCCTGACTCAGTCATTCTGAAGAGTCCTTATGCAACCTAGTTTTGTTCTTTATACAGTACTAACATATTAGTCTTCTTGTGGCTGGGCTACTAATTTTTTTTTTTTTTTTTTTTTTTGGTGGGTACGCGGTGTCAACCTCAGGGACCTCACGCTCCAGCAGGTGCCCGTGCCGCTGAGCGATATCACCAAACCTTTTTCTTCGTATGTGGGTACTGGGAGTCAAACTCGGGCCCTAGCACTTGCCAGGCAGGCACTTGTGCCGCTGAGCCATCTCACCGGCCCTGGGCTACTAATTTTTATGTGGACAAGTGTCTTAGTTACTTTTCTCACTGCTAAGACAATATACCTGACACCCAAAATTAAAGGGGAAAAGGTTTATTTAGCTCACAGTTTGTAGAGGTTTCAGTCCATAATCGGCTGGCTCCAAGGCAGGGTGGCACATGGCAGAGGGGCAACAGTTCATAGCGGCAGAGTCAGCAAAAGGAACAAGAGAGAGTGCAAGAGAAGCCTCTTTCTGTCCCTTACATTGTACGCAGGCTACCTGCCCTAAGGCGGGTGTAGCTCTCACACCCATAATCCCAGCATTGGACCATGAATCAATCACAAACTCTAGATTCAGCCACCTATGAAAAGCCTTCCCCCCATGACTGTATGAGGCTTTGGGGGGACATCCAGATACAAACCATAACAACAAATTCACTAATTATGGGCTACCAACATGGAAATAAAAAAACAAAATTGTGTTTTTCGTTATTCTAATCACTAAATTTCTTTTAAGAATGCCCAGTCTAATGCTCACTTTCCTCCCTACAGTTTGTTATGCTTTGTATATCTTTTACTCAGTTTAAACCTACAATTTATTATTACCGTATCTCTTCTCTTATCATTCTTGAGTTGTTTCAAGTTCCTGCCACCTGACTAGTATTATCACCCACTGTCGTGTTTGGACCAGTGAGATGTCCTCTTATTATAGCTAGTGGTAAATTCACCCTACTCTGACCTTTCTTTCAGTTCCCCAATTATGCCAGAAACTTAGAATTATGCTGCTGTAGAAGCCTGGACATAGTTTAATCTGCTACCCACACCTGTATGATCCTGCTTTGCAAAGGAGCAGTCTGACATCGTGCTTTACCCCAGGTACAGCCGTGTTCTTATTTTAGACTTCTTGGGATGTCATTCAGTTCTTCCTCATTTTATCTGAGCCTTATCAAAGAGAAATCCTTGCCTCTCTTCCCCATGACTTTCAGAAAGTTACTTCAACATTTCGACAGCTATTATGTTGGTAAGTGTTTCTTTCATTTCTTCCTCGGACTTAGGTAGAATTCTATAGAGCATTGTGGACCTCTAAATCAATGGCCCAGATCTTCAGTTTTCACTAAATTTGACAACTGTTTCATATTTTTCCCTTTCTGCATCTGGCCCAGAGATAACCTTCTCCTCTTGCTAGCAGATGGGGGACGTTGGTGCTCTGTAGCCTGACAGGGTGAGAGGCAAAAGCGAATGTGGTCAGCCCTGATGGGGATGTTGTCAGATGCAATCAACCTCATTGGAGGTTTTATTTGCTCAGAGAAAGTTGGGTCTGAGTGCTCTTCCAGCTACCACCTCCCAGTCCCACAGCAGTGCCCTGGCTGCCTGAGACCAGAAGTAAGGCTAGCAGGGCACAGCTGCTGTGGAGATCTCAAGATAATTCAGAGAAATAACCCAGAAATCATTCAGCAGAGGGTATTAGATAACAGACTTGGATGCATTCTGGGGAAATATAAGTAAGATTCAAGGCCATTTTAAAACCCTATTTTAGGGCCAGTGAGATGGCTCAGCAGCATAAGCTCCTGCCTGGCAAGCGTGAGGTCATGAGTTCAACCCCCGGTACCCACAAAATAAATAAATAAATAAATAAATAAAGCCCTATTTTAGTGAGGGGAGCTCAGGAAAAAAAAAAAGTTACTTGACTCCAACACCTTGAGTGCAAATCGTTGATTTTATGAATCTCTTTCTGTTGGGATGAGATTCTCTTTCTCTTGCGATGTCATTCAGTTCTTCCTCATCTTGCCTGAACCTTATCAAAGAGAAATCCTTGCCGCTCTTCCCCATGACTTTCAGAGAGTTATTTCAACATTTCAACAGCTATAATGTTGGTAGTGTTTCTTTTATTTCCTCCTCGGAAATGTTTAGTAAAATCCAACTTTTTCCTTTGCAGGAACTTCCTTTCCCCTTCCCTCAAATCCTAACACCATGGTTGCTTTATACATAGTGAGAGGGACACATAAGGAAATAGCATACATGTTGTATCATGTCATTAACATGACACTTGGTCCAAGAGGTTGATTCCTATAACAAGTCAATGGAAGACACCCACACATACCGCCCAGGGCCTGAGTCCTATTTTAGCTCCCAAATCCCACCTTTCTTCAAGATCTAATTCAAATTCTATGTCCTCTTTCAAACAAAACATCACAACATTAACTTAAACAGTGAGGATTACTCACCCCTCTGAGCTGGCATATCATGTATGACATCTCTTATGTTGTAGTTTTGGAGGAAATAGCTGTTTTGCTGTATGAGCTTCTAGTCCCAAATTTACCCCAACTACATGCATGGCCTGGGGAAATCTGTGTGATTTCTTCTCGCCAAGAGGAATGATAATACTGTTCCAATCATCTGATAGGATGCTGTCATGATTCTTTGATAGTATATTAGTGTAGTTGTTTAGTAATCTGTGAAGAATTCCAGAAAAGGCAGTTATGGTTATTATAGTACCAGATACCGTCTAAAATGTAGATAGCCTTTCTTCCCAAGAATGCTTAGAACTAACTGAAAGCTGAGATTAAAAATAGAGTTCACTTCCCCAACACATAGTAGGCAATTAATAAATATTTTTTGGAGGCAAAGATGAGTGTTATTCCCTTGAAATATTGCCAAATTCTTGACTTACAGTTTCTTGCTTAAAAAGGTAAACAGAGTAAATGATCATGTATTTTGCCAGATCATAACTGTAAAGCCCTTATGATGTTGAACCTAGGTCACAACTCCTAATTGCCTGCAACATCAACTCTAAGAGGGAATAAAACAATGGCACAAGTTAAACAAACTTGCCAGAACTTTCCATATCGAAATGCTCCCAAGTGTTTACCTCAGGAGTAGCGCAGTTATTTCAGAAAACATTTATAAATGTATGCAAATCCTAATATAACTAAAAACAAAATAAATGAAAGCAAACTAAAAAGCAGTTGTTGCTCTGCTTAGAAGTCTTCAGTGGCTTCCTATTACCGATTCATCAGACTTCCAGTCGAGGCCCCTCCCAAGCTGACTCCAGCCCACTTTTATTCTCTTACTGTTCACTAAATAGTTTTAGCGTGGGGAAGTTAGTGCAAAACTGAGAAAACACAGGTGCAAACCTAGCTGACCCTCTTCATTTTTACAACTTTGGAAATAGTGTCTCACGTATTCTGAGTTTTAATTTTCATACCTATAAATGAGGATATTCATATTTCCTCCTCTCAAAATTATAAGGGATAAACAAGATAGTATATAATATATATAAAAATATCAGTTTGAGGAACAGTAGATTCCTAACAAGTGTTGGATATTACCCCCCACCACACACACTCTTTCTTTGCTTTTCTTATACAATTCCTTTACTTTCTCCATAGTCATTGGTACGTAGTCATTTGTACACAGCTTGGTATGTCTGTGTACTTTCTTTCTTCCTACCAGAATCTACTCAACTTTCAAAGACTAATTTAATTTAAATTTTCTGGGCCAAACCTTTACACTCCTCTCTGGTCAGAATATCTCTTTTTCTCTGCTCATTTTTAGTATTTATAGGACTAAGAATTAATTTGCTTGTAAATGGATTTGCCCTAATTCATTGAGTAAAAAATGCTTTTTCTTTTTCCTGTAAAACTGTGTTACCTAAGAAAAGGGAAAGACAGATAGGTAGATGGATATTCTATTTCTCCTACTAAGTATGTATCTGTCCAGTAAGTATAGATATGTATTTTTTATGTGTAGAGGTAAGATTTGATACAGAGAGTTATGAATATATAAAAAGTCCTGATAAAGTCAAGACTGAACCAAGATCAGGTGTTACCAGGCAGCAGCAGTATTCCTTCAAGATAAGAAGTTGCTATGTACGATGATGGATCAACCAAGAGCATTGAATGCAGAACTTCTCTCCTTCATCTCTTGGGTAAGTATCATCTTTTTTTCCTATCTGACCTCTCACACTATATCTAATTCCACTTCCCCCATATGTTTCAAATTTGTCTACTTTTTTCCATCTTTAAACCCACGAGTCTATAATAAGCCCCCACTCTCCACCACCAGGATTATGTTGTAGTCTCCTTTCTGGTTTCATATTTCTGTTCATTTTCCTTTAGAATCTGTTCTCTGTGGAGGAAGCAGAGTGGCTCTTTGAAAATATGAATCAAATCATTTCAATATCATATTAAAATGCCTTATAGCTCCCTTTGAAATACAATGTTTTAATCATGGCTTCCATGTCTGCTTTTTACTAGAACACAGTACTACGCATGTGTGTTTGGGAGAATAAGATTTGATGCTGGTGATTGAGAATGACATGAGGCTCAGTGAGAGTTCAGTCAATACTGTAATTTGTATTTAAAATGAAATGACATTGTAGGCATTCAGTATAGAAGACAGTTTTATTCCAATACAGGCCAAAACTAAATATCCTCATCTGGAGGTGAAGACCAAATCAAAATGGCAAAGAGAATTCCTCGATTTGCCATCGAACTTGACTTTCCTGGCTCAACTTCTTCCCACTCTGTCCCAATGAAGTACTCCTTTGTAACTATAAAAAAAAAAAAAGCTGTTGATTTTTTGTTTAAGCTCCTAAAAGGAAAGAATGGATAATAAATGCAGTGTATGAAACCTTACTCATCTTCAGGTAAGTAAGCTTTTTTTGTGGGGGGAGGTGATGTTTGTTTGTTTGTTTTATCTGGGTTAGTCAAAGCTTTCAGATAATGTAAGAGAAGATGAGAAAACCTGTGAAAATAGGCCCTTTGTGTTTCTGAGATTATAAAACACCTCTACTTAGGTCTAAATGACCTCTGATAACATGCTTATAGCAGGAATTATAATTGTGTGCACACTCCACCCACCCCATCCCCCACACAACCCAAATCCTTCTTAGATGGAAATCCAGAGTGCTTGGGACCTCAGCGACCCTGTGTCCAAGCAGATTTATTTCCAGGCTTTAAAGTAATCCATATTTAATAGTAGCTTCTCTTCTAGCCAGAAACTGCAACTTAGAATGTCAACACCATATTTTATGAATGCTTATTATAATAAACAATGAGAAGGAAAATATAAGCCCAGAGTTATCCTCCAAGGATCACAGGGTATAAATAAGAAACTCGCCTTACAGAAGGAGAGAAAAATGGAAATGTCATTCTTGGGTATGAAAAGAAGAGATGGTTTCTTAATGAAATGTGATGATCATAGAAGAGAATCAGCGACTGTTTCTTTTTGAAGGAATCCCACATATACTAACTAACTATGTATCTTTTAAAACACTATAATTAAGAATGAAGTACTAGACTAAGTAGAACTGTCACTGCTGGAAATAGTGTTTTTCTTTTCTTTACAGAATACTTTTACACAATTTGTAAAGTAGACTAAATTGTGTCAAGGCAAGGTGTATCAATAAATATCTTGAGCTCCTACTGTATGTCTTGTTCTTGGATAGACAATGTAGTAAATAAAAGAGAAATTAAATAATTTGCTTTTTAGAAGCTGAATATCTTGTAGAGGAAATAAGCCCACAAACAAGGCAGGACAGCATCAAATGTTAGAGTTTTCAGAACAGACCACAAATGGTATAGCATTTTACACCTGTTGGTGGTCATGTTTGTCTTAAAAGTAGATAAACACCATTCAAGATTTGAGCAAAACCCTAAGGTATGAAAGAGGTCTGTGGAGTGCCTCGAGATGTGTCTGTCCACTTCTTTTCAGGGCATGGTACCATGTGACCACTTCGGGTACAGGCTCAGACTCCTGAAAGGATCACAAGACTGCTTTCCAACACTACATTTAAAAGTGTCCTTTCTCAAATACGATGGTATAGAAGATGCTTGTGATGATCTTAGAAGAAAAGTCATAGATGGCTTTAAAAAACCCAGAGTATCAACTAAAAATGCATCTCAGATTTTCCGTAGCAATTTTACTTACTCTGTCTAGGTCTGATGGGACTCTAACACATGATGTGAAAGAAAACTTGAATTAGTTACATTCTCTTTTTTTGTACTTTTATCCTTATTTGCAAAATATATATGTTCTATATAATGACTAAGGTCTCCCAGAAAAAAAATATGTCTTATAAAATCTTCTCTTTTGGGGGCATTTTCCAAATGTATTAATTTTTTTAAATGCATTTTTAACAATATGCTAATGTATTTTATGCTATGTATATTCTTTTCTTTCTATGACTTTTAGATATTAAGCTCTGAAAGATCCAGAATATTAACAATCAAAAGTCAGCACAATGCTAGAACATACACTTAAACACAAAACTCAAAAGCCTTTTATTTTAGGTGGATAAAATGGAATCTACCTATCTACCTACCTACTTATCTTCTATCGGGTTACATATATCTTATGACTCTTAATTGCCTGTAGAAAGAAATTAACTCTACAAAAACATGAAACAATTTCTTATTAAATTACTGGCTTGCCTCTCCCAATTTCCTCACCACCTGTTTTTATTTCTTCAGCATATCTACCCATTCCCCTAAATTTTTCCTGTCATTTAATGGTGTTATGATGTCCCAGTTTTCCAAGCTAGAAAACTTAGAGTTAACTTGGGCCACAAGCTATTTAATGTCCTCGAAGCACAGTAATTTCAATTTGAGTCTTCAGACTCAGTCACATTTCCCGTGAACTAGTTTAGACTTTGATTTACTTCTCTGTGTCTTGGTTTCCTCACCCCTAAAATGGGAATGATCGTAGTGTTTTTCCTAACAGATTACATGAGATACTATGATAATATGCTTAGAAAAATGCCCAGTATATATGACGATAATGCTAGCTATGATTATGTTATCATCTGCTGGACTATTTGAAATACCTTCCTTTTTTGCTGGCTTGGCATCATTGTTCGAACTGGACTTGTCTTCCTAATTGAAACTAGCACTGTCTTTGTAAAACCAGGTTCTAATCATACTACAACAGTTAAACACCACAGGTGGTTCCCATTACACATAAAGTCTGGACTCTACCAAGCTCTGCAGCCTAATGAAAACTGGTGGAAATTATTTCTGCAACCTTTTCTCCAAATGTTACTTACTGTTGTATCATAGATGATGCTTACTTGGAAGAGATGTGGACAGAAAAGACCTGTGCTACCTCACGACCCCATGCCTTGTGCTGTGCCTGTTCTGAGTCCTCAGGAACTTATTCTCCTCTGTGCTTTTGCTCAGTGTTTTTACTGCTGGGAGTATCCACTGCCTCCTTTGTATGTGAATGTAGACTCATCTTTTATGACTGAGTCTGGTAGCCTCTTCCTTTTGAAAACTCACCTGTAATCTAAATGTAGAAAATAGTTTGACATTATGTTTCCCAGAACATCTTATGGATGTTTCTTTTATGGCACTGAACACCCTGACATATTCTTAGTTGTTTGTTTTGTACCCACTCCCAAACTCATTACAAACTCATTTAAAACAATGTCCTTAGCTGGAGGCAGAGTAGGGTTTGGGGTTAGATCTAAGCTACGTAGTGTTTCAGATAGTCCGTTCATCCTCTCTCATCTAATCCTGCAATGAGGGTGTAAGATTAACCACCCCAGAGCAACTTTAAGAGGTTAAGTAACTTCTCACAGTTATGAAGCACAAAAATGCAAGCTCACTCTCAACTAGGGAGGTAATCATTCTACCAAAATCTCGGAGCGTCTTTAGTTGCTATCATGGCTATCATGACTGACTTGATGTCTGAATCATTTCAAAATCTTTACATTTCACAATCATTTTGACTTTGGGGAATAGCCAGGAGTCACACAATGCCATATCCGGTGAATAAGGAATATGGGGACCCATTGTAATGTTTTTAGGAGCCTACATTTCTGTTGGATGGCTCTGAGTAGCAGCATTCACTGTGTTTTTGATCACACATTGTAAAGACACATGAAGGAGGACTCCTAGAACTGCTGCATAAAGTGGCAAGAATGAGGGCACACATGTGGTTGAAGCAAAGGAGGGTACTCTGAGGGGTGTTAATGGATCTGTGTCTTTTACGTTAATAAATTTTATAAATTTGAATATTCACCGTATATTTTGTTCACCTCTTGCATTTCATATATAGATAGAAATGTCTTTCAGAAGACTCACATTCTTATTGTCTCCAGGAGGAACGGGTCTTTTTTAAAAAAGGAAAAGCTACATTTAGTTTTTAGCTAATAAAACATAAAAACATAAAAATTATAGATATTATGGAATATTATATGATATTTGCATACATGTATAGGTACTTTGTGAACTGTTTAAATCAGGTTAGACCTATCTATCTTCTCAAACATTTATCATTTCTTTATGGTAAAATCATTCAAAATCCTTCCTTCTTTCTTTTCCACGTATATAGTACATTATCATCATGTAAAATTACTATACTGTGCAATAGCACAGCAGAATTTTCTCTTATTTAACTATAGCCTAGTACCTGTAGATCAACCTCTCCCTATGTCCCTCTTCCCCTCAGAGTTGACCGTTTCATTCTGATGATGAAAATGCATATTTAGAGCAATCACTGTGTGCAGAGCAGGGCTTTACAATATTCATCCTCAGAGGTCCAAGAGACACAGGCATCTGCCTCTGCTTCGGGAAGGATAAATTGTTCCCCTGCTGACACTAATCTTTAACCAGAGAAACTGTGTTTTGTTTATTTTCTACGTTGGGATTCCTTGAAGTTTTGTTTTTTTAAAAAAGGAAACAAATTATGCAGTTTAAAATGATTAAAATTCACTGACCTACAGCATCTTTAAACCTTATCCCTCATCATAAACCTCAGGTACTATTTCAAACCAAAGTTACCAACAAATAAGCAGTAGTTTAATTTCTAATGTAGTTCCAACTTGGCATGAGCTATGACAGAAAATTGCTAAAGGCAGAAGGTAAAAATCGTAAGGTCTGGGGATAAGAGATTTTTCAGTTTTACAAGTTGTCCTTGGAACTCTAGAAACAGAGTAGTTGTGAGGTCAGGGAAACTGATCACTGGATCAGAAGAGGAGGAAGGAAAACTGGAAGCTCATTCATGCAGATTGCAATTACGATTTCTAAGGAAAATATTGCACAGACATGATAGCTTGTTGCCAGATAGGGTCACGGCTGAATGCAGCAGAAGCAGCTTTCACGGCAGGGAAGATCTGCTCTCTGGACCCATTTTCATAGTTTCTAGTCCCTCTGCCATAGACAGTCTTTCTCCTTAATAAATCCGATGTTGCTGAAGGGGTCTGCCATTTCCATCTCCCATCTGAGGATAAGTCAGGAAGAGATTTATTCTTGTCCATGTGGCCAAGCTGCTCTGCAGGCAGTGTCAATAGGAAAGGTCACCCGCTGATTCTCTGCCAAACTGCTAGTTCTTCAGGCCATATCCGTGGCTGGTGCATTGAAATGTGTTCAGCACCTTCTCTGGGGCAGAGACATTAAAGTTAAATGTTACAGATGTGAAGGAAAGGCAGCGAGCATCTTGGGCTTGCAGAGGAGCTCTAACTGGGGATGAAACTGTTGCCTATGGTGACAGAATTTATTTTCTGAGCAAGAGGAGTTTTTAAGGGCAAAAAGAAAAGGACATTAGAATTGAAACTCCCCTGCCTCTGCAATCCAATTCCACCCAACTTGTCCAGCCTTCCTTTTCCTAATGTGTATCCTTATCCCTGCTTTCTGGCCTGAAAGCCTGTACATATTTCATTTGTGTTTTGAAAGACTTCCTCACAGCCTCCATTTTATCCATGAGCTGAAGACTTGGCAGATATTCATGACTTGATCTGGCAGGGAGTTTTGTTGTTTTGCTTTCAAAGTCAAAGCTGTTGATTTGTTCTGGTTTTAAAATTTTACCTTTTTTATTATCAATATTTTTTAAATGTTAAGATTGATGGAATAATATTGCCTAGACAATATGGAACTACCCAGGCTATGAGATTCATATCTTAAGATATGTTAAGTCCTCAAGCTATAAATGGAACTGATAATGTACACGTGGTTGTTTGTCTTTGAGAATTAGCAGTTCATAGATTCTCCTTGTCCCGGCTCTCAGACACCAGTGACATCTGCGTTTCCAACTACCTGGGTGATTAATGAACAAACTTCTTGATAGGTGAAAGGAGAATATTTGTCTTTTATTAATGGGACATGGGTTTGAGCACAATTTTTAAAAATAGAGATGTCTTAAGCAAAGAAATCAACTGACTCTTATCTCATACTTTTTGAATCAATATTTTATATTTGTGAAGTGAATGGCTGAGATTTGCCAAAATGAATACAAAGTGGAGGGGGGCATAGTGATTGATTTGAACCAAACGTGGTTAGAGTCGTGAGAGCTGATATTAAGAGATACACAGATGATGGTGAGCACCAGTGAGTTTGAAGAGGGCATAGTATGGACTCAGCCAGAATGACTATTGCATCCAAAAGGACTCCTGTTCTTGGAAGAGAATATGAGACTATTATAGTATGGCTGTTGAATGTCACGCAAGAGTCTGTGTTGTAAAAAGGCATGGTCTCCTGGTGGTATATTGGTAGGAGGTAGAACCTTTAGGAAGAGGGGACTAGTAGGAGGCAGTTAGATTATTGAGGGAGTACCCTCGAAGGGGATTGTTGGACCCCAGTCCTCTTTCTTTTCCTTATCATGAGGTAAGCAGTTTGATCTCCCATGTGCTGTCCACTGCCATCCAGCAACTCCTCCAAAAGTCCAAAGCAATGAGTCTACTTAATCTTGGACTGGAACCTCCAAAACTATCATCCAAAATAGCTCTTTTTTCTTTATATGTTAATTAACTCTGGTATTATATTCAGTGATGGAAAGCTAACACAGAGAAGCTGACTAAAATAGACCAACTAGGCTGGGGCCCAATTCCAGTGAAATCAGTGTGTATGTAGGTCCTTACAGTTACTACATATACTCAGCATAATGAGAGGGAGACAGAGACAGAGACAGAGACACAGAGAGAGACAGAGAGAAAGACCGAGAGAGACGGAGAGGCAGAGAGACAGAGACAGAGACAGAGAGACAGAGAGAGAGACAGAGAGAATTGCTAAGTTTGAAGGACATTCAGTCATTTAAGAATTCCCACATAGGGCCGGTGAGACGGCTCAGCGGCTTAAGCGCCTGCCTTGCAAGCGCGAAGGCCCGAGTTCGACTCCCGGAACCCACATACGAAAAAGGGGCCGGTGATATCGCTCAGTGGCACGGGCGCCTGCTGGCGCGCAAGGTCCTGAGGTAGTCCCCCCGGTACCCACAAAAAAAAAAAAAAAAAAAAAAAAAAAAAAGAAAGAATTCCCACATATTCTGTACTTCTTATATTGATACAGAATGGTTCTCAAGATTTCACCTATGTTGTTCAGCTTTCCTGGGAAAAAATAACTAAGACCTACAATGTAAAAGAGGAGAGGTTTTTTTGGCTTACGATTTCAGAAGTTTCAGTCCATGGTTGCCTGGCTACAAAGTAGACAGGGTATAAAGGTCTAGTGGAGGAAACTCCTCAAGCAATGGAGCCAGGAAACAGAGCAGGAGAACAGTGCGAGAGAAGAAGGGGCCAGGGATCAGATAGAGTACCCCAAATCACTCCTCCATGACCCTCTAAGACACACGCAGAAGTGCGATTTACTCATTCCCTGAGTGGCTCTTAAGCCAGTCAACTTGAAAAGCCTGTTTAGCTGTTACAATACCATACAGTCATATGTTCAATTCCACAGAAAATACAAAGATGACTTTTAACTTTAACTCAGCCCAACTGAAAACCTATGAATATAAGAAATTAGATATCCCCCAAAGTTACCATAATCTAATATAGTTGTCTCCTAGTACCCACAAGGAATTTGTTTCAGGATCTCCCATGGATATGAAAATCTATGGATGTTCAAGTCCCTTATATAAAGTGGCATAGTATTTGTATATACAGTGCTATCACCTATGCAATCCTTCTATATATTCTAAATCACCTATAGATCACTTAAAATAGCTAGTACATGTAAAGGTATGTAAATAGTTGTTATACTGTATTGTTTAGGAAATGATTACAAGGCAAAAATCTGTATGTTCAGCACAGACACATTTTTTCAAATATTTTTGATTTGCAATTGATTGAATCCACTGACACAGACAGTAGGAGGGTGAGTATGTGCGTTTGTGTGTGTGTATGTGTGTGTGTGTGTGACTATAGATGAATTTCTCTTAAATGTCTTGAACTGCCTTACTTAGATATTAGTTGGGTGACTTAATTGGTAAAAAGTTATAGTAGAAAAAACAGAATTTCATTGCTATATATTTACTTGCCAAAGATCAGTTTTGACAAACTGGGGTTTGTTGATGGCTGGGGTTTTCCTCCCCTAAGATATACATGGGGGATTCCCAGGCACTGTCCAGAGAAGCATTCCAGGTCTTCTGTACCTTGACATTATGCTCATGAGGATATGTTAACTTTGTTCTTTGAAAAGCCACCAAAATCATATAAAAATATTTAAATTTAGTTGAACAATTGAATCAAGTTTTAGCTTTTTCATGGCTTCAAAGTATCTATTTGCAGATACTCAAACTTTTGCTAAAAATACATGTCAAGTCTACTGATGCATAGGTATATAAAAATACAATTGGGTTTGTTTAATTTCATAAGAATGAATCTATAATGACAAATTCAATAAACTGAGAATAGCATGTTAAAGGATACATAAAAATCTTCCTGCCAAACAGATGCATGGTGAAAATGACTGCAGGATTGAAGGTCAATATATATTTTGGCTCAATTTTTTGTGTTTTGTGTGAAACTTCATCAGTCTGAATCTTGATCTCACGTCTATGAAATGGGATAATAACTAATCTCCTACATGGTAGTGAGGTAGATAGTAAAAACTAATAGTACCTGAATAATGCAAATTAATACTGTATGTTATCGTGCTATTCTTCAGGTAGCTAACTGTAACAAGCATAACCATATAAATAGTTATAATAGCTGATAAGATTTCACTTCTTTCAACTCAGTAGGAACTTGAAGTGAATAGAAAAATTGCTTTGTTACAGAATAAATTGACATCTGTGGAAGTAGAATGGACAGAAATGGAATCACTTATTCATCTTAATTATTTTTCTAATTGTCATAGATAATATGCTATAGAACTTTCCCTGAAGACTGTATCTATGCATCTTAAAACTCTGTAGGAATTACAGAATTTCTGGTGAAGAGAAATAATTCTAAGATATTCCTCAAATCAAGGTCAAATGAAAACACAAGTGACATTAAAATGTATTGCACAGCAAGTTAATAGATATAGTATAAAAGTGTCTGTGCCAACAATTCTGTGAATGTCCGGTGTTCTGTGAATGTTGAAATGGAAAGCCTTGTCTATATAGTTGATGTCTTAATGCCCTTAGGATTCTAACATTTAAAAACATGGGTAAATTAAGGTTCTTTCTGAGACAATCTCTTGGTTCTAGGAATAAAAGCAGCAATCTGATCAGCTACCACAGTCCTTATTGATTTGCCAGTTTGGGGCTTCTGAAAATTACTCATCATTTTTTAACATTTAGATACTGTAGCCTAGAAAGGAGAACTGTGTGGGGCACACTGAGAAGTACAATGTAGTTTTCCTCCCATAAACACACCTGGTGTTCTCTCTTTTACCCATTTACACTATCTACTCAGGTAGGATACAATTTTGCAAATATTCCGGTAATGATAAAATAGTGAGGAAAGTGTGCAGAATCCTAGAAAGCTTTGTCAGTATTGAGGTTTAAAAAAAATAGTTTGAGGAATTGTTTGATGTTTTGATCAGAGGAATTGCATGATTTTGATTTTAAAAACTGTAACTCTGGCTACAAAATAAAGAGTAGATGGTGAGGGACAAGAGTTTGGGAATGAAGAGAGTACTTGGGAAACTGTTGAATTAGTTCAGATGAGAGATAGAAGTGGCTGACATCATGGCAAATCTCTTGTTATATTTTGGATGGTTTTTAAAAAAGTTATAACTGAAAAAAAAAAACAAAAAAGAATGGGATTATCATTTATCATAAGGGTAGGACTGATGAGAAACAGGCCTCGACAGGATGGGAAGAGTTTAGATTTCCATGTCTGAAGTTTGAAATGCCTATTACACATCCAAGTAGTGTTGTCTAGTGTAGTGCTGGAGACAGGAGTCTGGAATTCAGAGGTTAAGGTGGGTAGAGAGGACAGGAAATGGTTGGTAGGGTGTTATTAAGCGCAGGGTATTCAAGGAAGTCCTGTCAGTGTAACACTTAAAATAGATTTGAAGAAAAGGGATAAATTAGTAAGTGGTTCTATTAATCTAAGAGTTTTCAGGATACATTTGGTATATTATAGCCCCTTGACTGCATCCAATTGCACGGACAGTTAGTGTAGCTACAGAAAGAAGAGGATGAAGGACTGAGCTATTAAGACTCTTCCACATTTATAGGCTGGAAAAGTTAGGAGAAATGAACAAAAGAAACTGAGAAGCTACTGCTGGTGCAGTGTGAGGCAAATTAAGAGAGTAGTGTCTTAGATTAAATGAAGAAAGTGTTTCAAGGATAAAGGAAAAGGCACTGTGACAAATGCTACAAGATGTCATGCAAAATGAGAACTGATGATTGACTATGAAATTTGCCAATAAAATGATCATTGATGATCTTGATGGGATTAATTTTATGAAGTTGTAAGGATGAAAGTCAGACTGAGGACAGATCGAGAAAAATTCAAGAGGAAATAAAAATAAAGAGTATAGACAACTCTTTCAGGGGAGTTTTGCAAAACACAGGAAGGGTTTAGAAAAGGAATATATGTTCAAGATAAGGTGGATTACAGGAGAGGGTAAACATTGTTGGTACAGTAGAGAGCAGGGATGATTCCAGGGGTTAAGTCCTCGGGCATCAGTGTCAGCCTGAGATAGGAAACCTGGACATTCTGCTCATTGTTGCTGCAAAGGCTGGGTATTTGGATAGGAATGTGAGTGGGTTTGCAGATTTAATGGTGGGTGTGTAAGTTCTTTTGTGATTGGTTCATATCCTCCCCATCCTCAAGGGAAGTAAGAAGCAAAGATATTATCTGATATTGAAGATGGGGAAAGGAGAAGCTATTAGGGAGATATGGAAAGAAAGAAAGAAAGTATTAAATAGTTGTGTAGAAAAAGGGTTAATTTTCATCTTTGTGAGATTCCTTCCTGGAATCTTTTGGTATTTCAGCATAGCATGCAATTGCTTACCAGCCCAGGGAAAGCCTGCTTTTTTGTGTGTAGGTATCTGCTAATCATTTCTTCCTCATTTCGGTACTGTTTAGTAGTCTCTATGAGGGATAGATCATGAGTTGAGGATACACTTGGAAGGCCTGGTAATTTGATACCCTTTCAAAATAATGTAATTTAAATAATGAAGATGAGGAGAAAATTATTTTAATGTACCTTATAAACTGCCTCCCAGGCAGCTGCCTGGCTGACTCACTTCCTACCTGAGTTCTAACTAAAATAGCTAAGTAAGTGATGGCTAACGTAGCATATGTGGGCATGTAGGGTGGAAGGAGCTTTGGGTCAGGATGAAGACATGTGGGTTCTGGCCTGGACTGTATTACTATTCACATCTTCTGCCTGTGACTGTGAGCCTGTTACAGTGTGTATGTTGTTCTTTATGGCCAATACTTTCTCATCTAGAGTTGGGTTAGATACTTTTTAATATTGTATCTAAATTCTGAAATTGGAAAGTAATTTCATTATCATTCACATGCACAATACACAAGGAGATGTAGTTATAGGAAGAATAAAAATATTGCAAGCAATATTGAATGTCTCTGACACAAATACATACTTGGAACATTTTACTGGCTTCTGCCAGTGCAGAACTCCACTGATGCATTAGCTGATTTAACAGATCCAGAGCCCTGACACAGCCTTCAGGCATTCATTGCTAGTCCCTTCTAAAATCTACCTAGAAGGAATGTCCTGGGTTCTTTCTGAAAGAAAGAAAAATCTCATTTCTTTGGTTATTCTTCTCTGGAAGGTTAGTTTTAATCTTAATTCAAAGATTTTGCAGATGCAACACTTTCTGTTTCTCTGTCCATACAAATCTATGTGTGAACTATATGTGTTTGCCTCTCTCCCCTCAGCACCGAGGACAGCTTAGAGAAAAGTGAAGGGACCAAGGTAAGTGTCGCAATTAATCTGGTTTGTCAACTTGATGGACTTTAGAGCCACTCAGGGGCTTAGTAAGCACACTTCTGTGTCATGGAGGTTTGACCTTTGGTACTCTATCTGGTCCCTGGCCCTCTCCTCTCTGGTGCAGTTCCCCTGCTCTGCTTCTCAGTTTCTATGGAGAGAAGAGTTTCGTTCTTCCTTGATCTTCCACCATGATATTTCTGCCTCACAATCAGCCAACAATGGACTGAATCCCCTGAAACCATGAGCCAAATCAAATGAGTGACCTAGGGCACTATATCCCAGAAATGAAAAGCTGACTAATACGGAAGGTTTAGAGCCTACCCATGGCCAAAGGGGTGGAAACATTGGTTTTAGTTGTAATATGATCCAGGTGTGGCATGAACTTTTACCCAGAAATCATGTATTAACCTTTTCTGGACAGCTGTGGGCTAACTTTATCATGTAAATATCATACATGCTTTATAAGCACATTATAAATTGTTTGAACTGAACTAAACTGAATTAAGCATTATGTGAAGGGAACTGAATTTATTATAATCCATAATGTCCCTCTGGAACAGACATGGTGCAGCTAAGAAGCAGTAGTCACATAAATAATTTTGCAGACTCTAGCATAAATAGAAATCAACTCATGTGTGCCAATTAACCTGTTAACCTGAGTTTTTGCATTGAGACATACTTTATATCTTAATTAGTTCAAGATAAATGTCCTATCTCAGTTTAGGTAAAGATTTTTGGTTAATGTCCACTTCTCCTTATAACCTATACTATCCAAATACACATGATTCTTGAACAATACATTTTAGCAAAGAAGGGAATCAACCATCATCCGTTGTTTTGACTTGCATGAAGATGTTGATAAAGGTGGGGCAGAGCTAATTCTTTAGTGATTTTCTGTAAATGAACATTGGCTAAGTTACATCCAAATTAATGTAAAATTAAATATTACAGTAAGGCTATTATCAAAAGAGGTCACAGTGATGAATGGCCTGTTTAAATGAAACCACCAGGAGGAATTAGAGCTAAAGCCTATTAATCCCAGTCAGTTTGCGAGAGTCCATTTTTATGCAGATTAAACCATATTTCAAGTTAATAAATCAGCATGACATACACTATGACAAGAGCTGAATTTCTTTCTCATTTTTTATTTCTATGCAGTTAGAGCCACAGCTGGATGGATACAGCTTAGAAAGAATATTCTAATAATGGGGAGCAATGATTATGACTCCTGGCAGAAGATAATTTGGTTCAGATTGCTGGACCTCTGGTCTGAATTTCTCTTCTTTAAGGATGACTGCCCCTGGATTTAGGGTGGCCAATCTTTGCAGAATTATTTATATTGACTATGTTGGCACTGTGTGTTGCCCTTATCCTTTCTGCTTTTTCTTATGAATCCAGGTGCGTATCCCACCTTCTCTTTAGTTGTCACTAATATATTTTTTCTTGCCTTAAACTAAGAGAAATTCAGTGAAGTATTTCTGGGAAACTGGAGTGCTTTATGTGGAGTTTTAGATCAAATAGTTGTATACCTAAAACAGATAAAGCCTATGCTATTTGGTCAACTGAAAAATGTTGGTACTACCTATGTGATGACATGGAATGATGGGTAACATAGCTGGAGTGAGGGTAATGGTTTAGCCCTACACTAACCAGCTCTCTGACCTTGGACAAATGACTAAAATTAAAAAGTATAGCAAAGAACATTGTGCATGATAGGCTTTCAATGAATATTTATCATTAGGTAGAGTGAACTTAAATTTTTCTGATCTAAGACTTCTTTCTAAATTAGGCAGCATATCTTGCATGGATGGAAAATGTGACAGCCATAATTGGCCCACCTGCCTACAAAAATGGGCCTGCTTACTCTCAATGGTCACACAAAAAGTGCTGTGATGAACAACTTCCTGGATTAATTCAGGTTGTTCAGTGTTTTAAAATTTTTAAAATGCTTCCATCTTTCTGTTAGCAGGGCCGTCCCTGTAGCCAAGGAAGTGGAAGTCATTATTTGCCAGAAGAGGAAGAATAAAGGAGTATACTGATGACTTCTCCAAACTAACACAGCTGATTAGTTCCCTCGTAGCCTGGGAACTCAGGTCTCCAATGACTAGGGTTGTGTTCTCTCTTGTGCTGTTTCCTTGCACAATAACTTAAAGGGTAATATTATTGCCTGAGAAAAAAGTGGCCAAAAGGAATTACTCTTCAGACCTGAGGCTGTGGACATCTGGAAGGACTTTGCTGTGATGTCCTTTATGGTCTCTGTTGCTTGGCTGTGTTCCTTGTCATTTTCTCTACTGCTGACTGACACTGTGAGCAATGAATGGGAAGGAAGGTAATTGGCTTGGGCCCCAGAAGTGTCACACTGTGGTTGTGGCATGACCCATTTATGTCATGAGCAGCATGTCTCACAGAGGGAAATATCCTGGAGTTTGGCCAGGGCAGGAGAGAAGCCACATGGTCAGTGAGTACTATATGCTATTGCTGCAGCAGGAAGCAGCCTCCTAACTGTGTACCATCTTGGGAGTGTGTGATATTGCCAAAGCGAAGGACGGGCTCTGCTTGTGTATTGAGGAGGTGATACTAAAAGGGCTATTATGATTCCTTCGTATGTATATGGCTGAAAAGCAGCTGCTTGAATCAATTTGCTTCAGTTTTCTCCTCCGATGGGTGGCTTCTCTGGTTTTCCCCCTGGGTTTTATTATGCCCTACCTCAACAAATGTTATTAACTTGTAAAATGTTTTCAACAATTGGCTTATGATTGACTACATCAATAACTATTTTCTTAGTTTATAACACACTATATATATATATAAGATTAAAGATGTGTATCCTTCTGAAGGCAAAATGTGCTATAGAGCTAGCTTTAAAATTAATTTTAACACATACAAAGTAATTAATAAGTGCTCCATTGTATATAATATACATTACATCTAAATCTTAGATATATAAAATGATCAAAATTTTTGACATCACCTTAAATTTGGTCCAGCCATTTAAAACTTGATCTACATCCATTGGCTTTGACTTAACAAGTATTTTATTATTATATAAATGAGTTACACTTATATATTGGGTAATAAATCTATTTGTGGTTATTAACACTGCTTCCTAAACTTATAAAAACTCTAATGATGTCCTTTAATTCTTGTCAGTACAGTTAGACCATGTAAACCTGTCAAGGGAGCCTAAATTTTGCCTTAAGAATAAAAACTAAGTAAATATATGTAAGGATTTCTATAAAGCTGTGATATTAATTATTGTTAACTTCATGGTATATTGAGTGCATTTGTGTTTCCCAAGTGTACAGGCCTTCTAAGATGTGGAATTCAGGAAAACTTCTCATCATACTGATGACCTCCTGATTAAAGTTGTTTAGAAGGGTAGACTTTTTCAGGCTTATGTTTATGGAATTGTTTTAAAATTATGATAACTAGAAGTGCCTAAACAGTATACTGTCCAAGCAATGCTACTCTAAAAATTAAAGATTGGGCAATAATTATCTATAAAGTACAACTATAAACAAGTATATTCTACACATCTACTTTATTTAAAAAAGTAAAAATCTAGATGAGAATTTGTAATATTTTATAATTGGATAAAGACAGCCTATTGATAAATTATTTTATACTAAAATGGAAATTTACATATATTTTCAGAGATAAAAGCCTACTGGTTCTCATATAATAACAGCATCAGATTGTTATGCTAAAATGCTACTTTCCTTGTAGAACTTTATAACTGTTATCTAATAAAATGCTACAGAACTATGACCTCTAAAGGACAATTTAAGCAATATATTAAGATAGTAGGTCATCACCTACAGTAAAGATAAAATATAACAATTACTCTTAATATTAATGATGACCATGATTAATAGAAGATGTAGCTTTTCTCTAGTCATACTTAGTATTTTCAAAGTATGCAATATTTGAAAATGATTATAATAGCAAAGATGAAAGCCTAAACTTCCCACTTCAAGACTGGTGTAACTGAACCTCTGGGTATTCAACAACAGAAGCTTGGAAAACCAAAACTAATAAAAGTTAACTGAGTTAAGACAGCCAGTATTTTCGCCCTTACCCTTCAAGGTCAGCCAAGACTCAGGGCATGTTGCAACTTCCCTAAAAGGCTCCTACTACTCTGGTGAGTCAGCCAACCACCTCAGCAGGGAGACTGTTGGATACCAAAGGACAGAAGTCAACCAATATACACTGTGTTAAAAAGAAGGGACTACTAAAGGACTACTTCAGGACTACTAAAGAGAGAAATGTCCCCCAACTTTCCACATGAATTAGTCAAACAAAGATCATGGTCAAACAAAGATCATGACCCATCCTGGCAGATGAAACAAGTGATATGGGGGGGGAAGCAGAGGAGCTAAGAGGCTTTACATATGTTTCCCAAAGCCTTAACTTCCCAGCCTTAACTGACCTCTACCAATCTATATCTATATCTATATCTATCTATCTATCTATCTATCTATCTATCTATCTATCTATATTCATTTTAATTAAACAGGTACACTACACCAACTTCTGTTGGCAGTCTTCTGCTATATCTATAACTTATGGCTCTAAGAAGTTTATGATACCTAGACCCACTAGCCTTGTCCAAAAATGTGTACTTCAGCCTCTCTTACTATATTTCCAATATGTTATTTGAGTGTACTTTCAAGTACCTCTCAGGTAAAGATTTAGCTCTTTTTATGCCCATAAAGTAAAAAAGAAAATATACGCATTCTAGCTACTAAGCTTTGTTACCTTGGGGTTATAAATTTCCTATTTTCTACTTGTTTATATTATCTAAAGTCAATAATTACAAAAGGCCTCCTAGACTACAAGATAGAGCCTTATAAAAATTTTAATGCCCAACTGGCAAAATCAATAAATATACTTATTTAGTATTTTCATTCACCAGTATAATTACAATAAGTGGACTTAGATTTCTTATAGATAAAACAAATATGCTTTCAAACTCTACCTGTCACATTTTGGTAAACATCTCAAAACACATAGATATTAATATTAAAGATAAAATTATATGCCAAATGTCACTGACTTCTCCCATTTTTTGGAGCCACTACTTATCAATACTCTACTGTTAATTTCTGGCCCTGGGTTGTTTAACATAGTCAAAGAATAAAGTTTAAGTGTCAATGACTTGCTGATGTCTTTCCCTTCTTTTCCAGGCTATCAAAAGATTATCATTCATCAAACAATAAAATGCATCTTCCTTTGTCTCCTTTAGATTAACCAGGGTAAGACTTTGATCCATGGCTTGGCAAAATCAATGCCCCTTCTCAGCCTGAAGCTGTAAGAAGAAGATGTACCACTGGGTCTTCTGCACCCTTTAAGAATATGGGGTCAAAATCTGGGGCAGTGTGAGTTAGAATAGAACAAATAAGGGATCAATAAATAGAAGACAAAGAACTCATAACTAACAATCATACTTTTAAGAAGACTGCATCTTTTGGGCCTCAGTCAAAGTTACTCAAGGATATCTATATCAGTGCTACCTTGGTTAAATTTAGGCTCCTTTCCTTCCAGATCCATCGCACTCAAAATTCCCCAGAAATACAAAAAGTCCATAAATTGGTTTAATTGAGAAAGTGAAGAGCAGAAACCTGCCCTAAGATAAAGGATCAGGCGATAAAGAATTGAAAGAATGTTTAAATTACCTATTCAAAAAGAAAGAAAGACTAGAAAAGAAAAGAAAAAAAAGAAAACTGGGATTGTAAGAGTTGAATGGGCACCTACCCTCCTGCAGGGTGGGCCACCTCTTCCTGGAGTTTCCACCTGTCAAGAGAAGCATAAATGTTCCCTGTTCCAGGAAACAAGCACCTCTCTCTTTTGAGGGCCCACAGCTGTATTTCTTCGAGTGTGTACCTTTTAATTTCTGCCTAATAAAACCCTTCATGCTCCTCTCACTGACCAGTCCTGAAATTCTTTTTCCATGGTGGGGGTTTGTGAATCCACAAACTCATTCTACAGAAATGATGGACTGATTTCTTATCTCAGCTTCAGGAACCTCCTCAGGCCTTGTTCAGTGACAGGGCCACAGGTAATTCAGTGACTCCCAAAACATATTTTTTAACACTTCCTTTACACCTGAGCAAGTAGTTTATATACATTTTGTAATTTAATTCTCATGAAAAGCCTACAGAGTAATAACTATTATTTTCTCTATTTCGCATACAGGATAGAATGCCCAAAATGCTAAAAGAATTCTTATCTTTCCAGAAGGAATTTGTAAGGAAAGCAACAATGATTCTATCAGTCTTTCAAGTCCACATTATTAAATGATTACTATCTTGACTCTCAGTAGATTTTACAACACCTTCGTTGGATATCAAGTTGAATATATTTATATTCATTCCCTTATATATATGTATAATATATATGGATAAAATATGAATGGATCTGGTAATTAAATATTATTTTATATATAGTATATTGTATGTGTATATGTATAAAATCTATCAGCACCTTTTCTAATACGTTAGATCTAGAAACAGGAGTTGAGACACAAAAGTACACGGGATGGAGAATGAATTTTTAGAAAGGAAAAGGGCTTTCCTTTCCTGTGACTTTCAGTATTGCGTCGGAACAGCTGCATGAATGCAAAAGGAGAAGCACTTATTTGCAAGGCCTATAAGGGAGGAACAAGGAGGGATTCCAGGAGGTCCTCTAATACCTTCCCTGTCTTTAGACAGCTCCAGATTTAAGCTATTCTGAAAACATTTATGTGGAATTTGAAATGAAAACGTAGCTGCTTAGTCTTTAATAGAAGACAAACAAAATGCAGTGTAGCCCGTGGGTTGATTCTGAGCAAGGAATCTTTTTTTTTAAATGCATCACACCAGGGGGTGAACACATATTTGAAAAGGCTTAGAATGCACACAAAAGCTCTGTATTTTGACCTTGAGTAATGCCTGAGAATGCAAATCCCCACAGCAAGAAACTATCACTCAAATCTATAAATAAAGTAAAAGGAAAATGAGAAATAAATGAGCTGAATTTAAGTTTTTTTGTGACAACTTCTTCAGATTGATGAAAGGAAAACCACTGCATCTCAAGGTTAAGATTCATGTTGTAAGTAAAAAATGCAAAAACTATTCTTCCTAAGCCTTCTTTATGGGCTGCTTGTCCATGAGGTTGCTTTGAAAGAAAATGTGTTTAGTGGAGAAAAGAAGACACATCACTCTAAGATCTTAGCTCTGCAGTGCTTAATTCTTTTTCACAATGACAAACAAAGACCACAGTTGAAGCTTTTGAAGTTAGGTTTAATCTAAGAAAAGATTCGTAACCTTTAACAAGACCTCTGGATGGAAAAGCTGCATCAGGATTTTTTTTTTTCTTTTGTATGTCTTCTGAGTTTCACTGAACAAAAAGCAGTGGGAAACGGGAGAAGTGCAGGCCATTATTAACTGAAGCAAAAGTGATGACTTTCCTTTTTCTTGTTCATTTCTTGTTCATTCTTAATAAATTATGTGCTTTCAGCTAAAATAAATGGTGCACGGTATTCATATCCATTTCACACCTCATGTTAACTCTTTCTTTTTTCTCTCAGCTCCACAAGAGCCTGGTACTTTCTGGAGCTTAACTTTTATTCAAAATAATCCAGCATTCCAGATAATGAAGATTCTCCCTTCAAACCAAAGATGAGATAATGGATACAGGTGAGGGGATTTCCTCTATTGTCAATCATAATTGATAAAGGCTTGCAGTGCAACCTTTAGGGGAGATTTTGCCCACTTATGTATTAGAAAATGGTTATCAACTAACTCAAAAAATAGAAAGAAAGAATGACAAATTAAGAAAGGAGGGCTGGTGAGATAGCTCAGTGGCATAAGCGCCTGCCTGGCAAGCACAGAGTCCTGAGTTTGACTCCCAATACCCACATAAAAAAGGAAAAAAGGGCTGGTGATATTGCTCAGTGGCACAAGCGCCTGGCAAGTGTGAGGTCCTGAGTTAGACCCCTGGTACCCACATAAAAAAAAGAGAGAAGAAAAAGAAAACTTTAATTATGGCATTTTATTATTTCTTTGGTATAAATATACTAACTAATATTGATTTCCACTCATCACTGCTTTGATAACTGGCTAGGAAATTCTCCAAATTTTACCAATGGTCAACTATAGGAGCTAACTTTGAGGCATCAATTACTCTATCTTTTAATTAATATTTCCTTTTAAAAGCTTGCCAATCAAAATTGGGAATAAACATTTTAATAAGCAAAGTCTATCACCACTGTTGCCATTGGCATAAAGATAAATGAATACCTCAAGGTTAAAAATTGAATCCTATGACAAATCACTAGGGACTATATCAAAGTTATGTTTTGTCCATTTGAGGTCCGCAGAGAAGACTGTAGACTGTATATCAAAAAATTAGCCAGTTCTTCCTTTTGGTTGTGAACAATATTCAACATGTTTTCTTCTTTTTCATAGGCTTTCCAAAAAAGAATAAAATCCAACCAACTTTTATCTAAATGAAAATGATTTATTATGTTTAACCAAAAGTTTATGTATTTTGGCAGGAAAATTGAGTGTGTTCATCACTGCACATTTCCAGTCCAACCATTTCCTTATTCTGTCTAAAATATTCTCATACTTACTGCCCGTCATTACTCTTTCCTGGATAGCAGCTAAAAAAGAACACAAAGTTTGTACTTGTCTAGTGAGTCGACCTGTAAATTTTGGCCTTCACTTTTAGACCTCAGTAAATCTTTTTATGTGGTTTGATTAGGGATGGAACATTCTTAACAACTGTTCATTCGGTGGTCAGTGAGGGCAAAAATATTAATGCTATTGTAATTTCAAGGCAATGCAAAGGAAATGATGAAGTCTATACCTGGCTGGACTTCAGCAACTTGGGGAGTTGTACACAGCTTTGCAACAGTAGTTGCTTGATCTGTGTCAGCACTAGGCATAGGCACAGAACATTCAGGGAGAAGCTGGAGGGTTAAGATAGCGTGTGTCCACCAAGGAAGCAAGCACTGTGTTTCTAGTCCTAATTATTAAGAGATACATCTTCCCATTATCTGAGTCTTGGAACTATAGTTATTTTCCTGGTAACAGAGCCAAAACATCAGTGCATATAAAAGCAGAATGTATATATGCTATTCTGATAAGATGAGAGACGTCCCAGTTTGCCCAAGATTTTCTCATTTTAGAATTGAAGTCCTCACGTCCTGGGAATCTTTTCAAAGCTCAGGCAACAGGCACAGTTTGTTGACCACCCAATACCTGAATGTTCAGGAGAAAACATTCTCAAAATTGTGTGTGTGTGCGTGTGTGTGCACATGTTTGTGTGTGTGTTATAAATTTAGGTTGTTGTTAATTTATCAACATTTGAGGCATTCACTTGTTTAAACATATGCTTTCTATCTCCTATGCCAACATTAATTTCATATATTTTCATCTTGTCCACAAAGATGCCACAAGGGTCTTGTTTTCCTGAGATCAAGGTTTAATAAACCAAATATAAATTTCAGCATTTTTACAAACATGCCTAGAATGACATAAAATGTCATCAGGTGACATTTTTTTGGAATTTTGAACATAAAATTATTTTAAACGCTTGTTCAATAGAGTGTAGAACCTGCTTTCTCATTTTACTACCAATGACTTTTCAGCTTACTGTCAATTTGTATTTATAGAAGATATGTAACTTTTCAACATAGATCTGGTCCTGAATTTTGCATCTTCCACTTCCCAAATCATAACATTCCCCAATCAAGGCTCCCTACCCCAAACTCTAATTTCTTCTGTAAAATTATCCTTTGTAGGGAGCTTATAATATTTTATATAATATCAAAGGGTCTGATCTGTAGTAGATATACAATATTAGTTTACTTCTCAGCATTTAAAAAAAGTCAGGTCTGTTTTGACCATATTCTGATTCCTAATCTTCCTTTCATAATTTTTCTGTATTTATTAATAATAGTTTTATATGTATATAGGTGAAGTGATATAAAAGACACTCATAATAAAGGGCAGTGCAAAAAAATCCTTGATATGCTGATAAAGAAATGTTTCAAGTTACTATCTAATATAGGCTAAAGATTGGCTAATACTCTGTGCTCATATAAATTAAAATGTTCAGCTGATCTACTAATTTTTATGTGGACATGTGTCTTAGTTACTTTTCTCATTGCTGAGACAAAATACCCAACATCCAAGGTTAAAGGAGGAAAGATTTATTTAGCTCATAGTTTGTAGAGGTTTCAGTCCATAATTGGCTGGCTGTAAGGCAGGGTAGCATGGCAAAGGGGTAACCTTTCATGGTGGTGAAAGACACCAAAAGCAATAAGAGAAGAAGGGAAAGCAAGCCTCTTTCCGATCCCTTATATTGTATGCAGGCTACCTGCTCTAGGGCGCTTGTAGCGCTCACACCCTTAATCCCTGCACTGGACCATGAATCAATAACAAACTCTAGATTCAGCTGTCTCAGAAAAGCCCACCTTCCCATGACCGCATGAAGCTTTGGGGGGACATCCAGACAAACCATAACAATTGTGAACATGCTTTCAAGACAGACCATGAATCTTGTATTTTCAAGTTCATTCTATACTATTTTTTATTATTATTTCAATACCCATGAACAATCCATTATCAAATGGATTCAAATCACAGTAAATTACATCAAGCTGCCAGGCCCAGACTAATTAATTATTTGGCTAATGAGATAGAGATAGATAGATAGATAGAGAGAGAGAGATAGATAGATAGATAGATAGAGAGAGAGAGAGAGAGAGCCAGAGTCTATGCTAGCAGGCTTCCTCTTTTTTCCACTTTTATTTCATCTGCACTCCCAGCCTATTGGATGATGGTCTCACTCACATTCTGGTTGGGTCTCCCCCCTCAGTTTATTGTCTTACATGCCAATCCTCTCTGGAAACACCCCCTACAGAGATGCCTAGAAGTGTGCTTTACTAATTCCCTGGGCATTTCTTAATCCAATAAGTTGACAACCAAGATTAACTCTTATAGGGAGAATGAGGCACAATGGTCTTCTTACTTTAGTGTGATTTAATTTTTCCCTTTATACACTCAGATGTGAAGCCCGCAATATTTCTGCTTTGTTCTCCATTATTTCTATATACCACCATTATTATTCAAGCAATTCGGCCGAGTGAGGACTGCCAAAGTAAATTGTTTTCTTATGGATGTGGGAAGGGATAATGAAAAGAGCTTAGGTCCTTTTGAATCTCAGCTATTCCACTTGGTAGTGATGAGACACTGTGCAAATTATTTAATTCCTCTGAGGGCCAGTTTCATTATATTGTTGTTGTTGTCAATTTCACTTTGCTATAGAGATTGTTCTGAGTATCTAATATAGGAACATGAGATAAGAAAGGAAATAACTTCATGAAGAATGAGAAACCACAATACAATTGAGAAGAAAGAGCATTCAAACATTAGACATGAAAATTAACTAATTGGAAAGCCTAACTGATGAAAAATATAATCGGTATAATTAAAAACTCTATTAATGAAACATTATTCAAATATTTAAAAATGGATGATTCAGATATGTAAACATACATAAATAGAAAGAAATGTATTGAATAAAAAGTTGCCAAATGAGATATGTTCCACTTTATTTGTATAAAATTTGACAAATGGCAAAATATATTACATATTTTTATAGATCAGTATATATAAATATGTATGCACAGTTAATATATTTAATAACAGTATAAAACATGCACAGGAATGTTAAACACCAAATTTGCTCTTGAGAAGCATGGTAAGAAAGGAACCAGAAGTTGTTTTTTTTTTTTTTTTTTTCAGAATGTTTTACATAGGCAGTATCTATAATATTTTCTTAAAAGTGAAAGATGTGATTTAATGGAAAAACTTTAATATATATTTAATAAGACTGGTTCAGGTATATAAGCACTTGTGCTATTTCATCTACACTTTTGCACATTTTAAAATATTTTATTTCACAGTTTTCAACAGAAAGAAAGTAGGTTTGAATAATTGTAGGCCAACTATCCTAGTTGTGTATCTATTGGAAAGTTCTACAACTGAAGGAACTACTCATCAGTATGTCCTTTATTTAAATAGCTTCACTTCTATGCTGTTCCTGTTTCATGCTGACTATACAACTCTCCTTGGGGTCTCTCATCTATTTCTATTTCTATGCCTTTCCATTCATCACTCTTAAAATCATTAATTTGCCTGTGTAATTTTACCTCTTGAGGGTTTCTATTTCTGAGTCAATAGAGCTGAGACTTAATGTGCATTGCACAAATATTGCTGGGAAGTCATGCAGTATGAATTTAAGAGGCTTTCCATTTTTAGTATAGGCTATACCATAATGTCTCATTTCTTCTATATAGGTATATAAGAATGGAACTCCTTGGGCTGGTGAGATGGCTCAGCGGCATAAGTGCCTGCCTCGCAAGCACAAGGTCCTGAGTTTGACTCCCGGTACCAGCATACAAAGGAAAAAAGGGCCTGTGATATTGCTCAGCAACACAAGCGCCTGCTCACAAGCACGAGATCCTGAGTTTGACCATGGGTATCCACAAAAAAAAAAAAGAAAAAGAATGGAACTCCTGACATATGCCTTTTGCAGGTGGACTAGCCAGAACCCCAAGACCCAGGATAGCTGGGCCTCGAGCATGCGGGTGCACATATGCCTTTGGCAGGCAGATGGACAGGAACCCCACAACCCAAGACAGCCAGGCCTGGGCGCATGGCACACACACACCTTTGGAGGATGGGGTAATCAGTGGGACCAGCATCGTGGAAGTGTCTGAGGCAGCAGCAAGGAGCCAGCAGCTGGGCTCTGGAGAACTCCACCAACACAAGACCAGTCCCAGCCCCACATCCAGAGGCCAAGAACAGCTCCAAACCCAGTACAATTCCCATGGAAAACTTGGCTGCAGTACACAGCAAATTTCTGGGATCTGACATGGACACTATCACAGAACTGTAAACACCAGAGGTATTTTACTATTTTTATTTTTCCTTGTTTGATTGATTGGCTGTCCCTTTCCTGTCTGGTTGGATGTCATTTTGTTTTGTTTTGTATTTTGTGTTTATTTTTGTTTTGGGTTTTTTTTTTTTTCCCCTACACTCTTTCTCTGGTCCCCTATTTTTTCTTTCTTTTCTTTTGTTTTTCATTCTTTTCTTTCTTCCTTTTTTTCACAGTTTAGGTTTCTTACCTTTCTTTTTAATTTTCTTCTATTGATCCTCTTTCTCTTTCCTCAACTACTTCTTGAATTTAAACTGTCAAGTGAGTAAACATTGTCTCTTCCCTTTCTGATTCCTCCTTCACATTCTATTTCATTCTTTCCCTCCTATGTCCTCCAGTTTCCCAAAACTCGTGTGATTATCCTTTGACCTCTAGCCTTGACTCCACTATATTCGACCTCATTCATCACGTTATCCTGTCCCCTACCCATCTTAACCACTCCCCCTACAGACGGATAAAATCACTCCACTAAGGGGGAAATCACTGCATACAAGTACATGGTATGTTTGATTTTGTTATTCAATTGTAGAGTTTGTTCCTGTGGTTGGAGGTAGCAGGTTAATGGTTACCGTAATTTGTCAGTAGTTAAGCTGTACTTGAAACTGTTGTTATTACTAACTGTACTACTTTAGCCAGGGTGTCATACATGTTATAATCAGTTTTTCTCCCCTGTATAATGACACTGTGATTGTATGGGGTCATAATCACCACCATAGCCCAGTACCAAAGGATTGGGTGCTGAGCCAAATAGTAACTTTGCATCCTTTACAAATTGGGAAGGCAGGTTCTTGGGCTAGCTATAAAGAACCACCTACATCTAGAGGACATCCCTGAAGAACAGACATCTCCTAGGGAAGCCTCAATACTAGTGATAAACCTATATATCATAAGAAATTGGCAAGCATCAATATAGAAAATAAAATAAAATAAAACAGGGAAAATGGAAAATGACAAGATGCAGAAGCAAAATGCAACCCCAGACACCCAGCCCACCCAGACAAGCCCAGAACTCAATGAGATAGATGAAATTGGAAGTCAAACACTGGAACTTTCTGAAATGATAGTAACAGAAGTGAAATAAACAAATGGAAAAGGCTATAGAGAAAATAATCTCTCAGCTACAAAAAGAAATGTTTAAAATCAAAGATATTACAGAAGACACAGATAAAACAGTAGATGAGTTTAGAAAAATGATGAAAACCAAAAATGCCAAACATAGGAAAGAAATGGAATCCATGAAAAAGATCCAAACAGAAATCCAAGAGATTAAAACCTCCATTGAAAGTATATGCAACAGATTGAATGGAGAGGATAGAATTTCAGATCTTTTTTTTTTTTTAAACTTTAAATAATTGAGCTTTATTTTTTTTTTTTAATTTTATTTTAAAGAGAAGAAAAAACAAAACAAATCAAAAGAAGAACAAATTTCAAAACAACATAATAGGAGGGTAACAATGGTTAATACATTGCATATTACTATCTTTAAGTTAGTTATTCAGGACACCAGACATTAGCATTTAATTATCCAAACATTATTGGCAGAAACCTTACTCTTCAATGAACTAAATAAAAATCGTAGTGTATCTATCTTAACCATCTTATATATATATATACAATTTTTTTTCCCTTTCCCTTCTTTCTTTTCCCTATTCCAGTCTCTCTTTCCTTTTGACCAGTTTCTTTTTGATTCACCATGTCTATTGTACATTTTGGATCTTATTTACTCTTTCAGTTTCTCATACTAGAGAGACAATACGATGCTTACACATGTGCTTCTGGTTTATTTCACTTATGAGTATTTTCTCGAGTTGCATCCATTTACCTATAAAAGTCTCCAGTTTATCCTTCTTAATGGCTGAATAGTACTCCATTGTATAAAAATACCACATCTTTCTTATCCATTCCTCAGTTGATGGGCATTTGGGTTGTTTCCAAGATCTGGCTATTACAAATTGTGCTGCTATAAACATGGGTGCACATATATCGCTGTGGTATGATGTTTTTAATTCTTCTGGGAAGATGCCCAGAAGGGGAATAGCTGGGTCAAATGGGACCTCCAACCCTAGCTTTTTGAGGAATCTCCACACTGACTTCCACAGTGGCTGTACCAGTCGACACTCCCACCAACAGTGGAGAAGGGTTCCTTTTTCCCCACAGCCCCTCCAGCATTTGTTATTAGTTGATTTCTTTATAGTAGCCATTCTTTCTGGGGTGAGATGGTATCTCAGTGTTGTTAGTGATCATGAAAAAAAAAAGATATCTTAAAAATAGCAAGAGACCATGAAAAATCAATTCAACAGCTACAAGGTGAAGTGAAAATGAATAACATAAGATTGACTGGGGTCAATGAGAAAGCTGGAGAAAGCACTAATGTCATAAAAGACACTTGATAGAAATAATGGCAGAAAACTTCCCAAGCATGGATAAAGAATTTGACATACAAATAAATAAAGTGCATACAACTCCTAACAGCCATGACCAAAATAAAACTACACCAAGACATATACTAACCAAGATTCCAGAAATTCAGCACAAGAATAGAATATTAAAAGCTGTTAGAGAAAGGAAACAGATCACCTATAAAGGGAAGCCCATCAAAATTGCAGCAGACTTCTCAACACAAACACTCAAGTCAAGAAGGGCTTGGAGTGAAGTATTTCAAGTCCTGAAAGTAAACAACTTCCAACCCAGATTGATGTACCCTGCTAAACTATCTTTCAAAATTAATGGAGAAATAAGATACTTCCATGACAAAAAACAACTGGAGAAATTCATGACCACCAAACCAACCCTACAAAGAGTACTGAAAGATATTCTAGACAGATAAAAATGACCACAGTTCCAAGAACAAGAACAGAAAGAAACCACCAGGTAGGGCAAGCAATTAAGCAGAGGGGAAAAGCAGGGAACCAACAGCAGGAAAATATCATGACAAAGATAAGCCAATGCATATCAGTTATAACCACCAATGTAAATTGCCTCAATTCACCAATGAAAAGAAACAGACCGGCAGAATAGATTAAGAAACAAGATCCAGCAATATGCTGTATACAAGAAAAACATTTAACTCAAAAAGAAATTCATACACTGACAGTCAAAGGATGGAAAATAATCTTTCATGCAACAGGAACCCAGAAAAAAGCATAAGTATCTATTCTGTTTGCAGACAATGTGAACTTCAAACCTAGAATGATCAAAAGAGATAAAGAAGGTCACTCCATACTTGTTAGGGGAAAACTTCAAGAGGAAGAGATAACAACCATAAATATGTATGCACCAAATACAGAAACACCCAACTATATAAGACAATTATTATGGACACAAAAAATCAATAAGCAATAACACAGTTGTAACAGGACACCTTCATACCCCATTGTCACAAAGAGATAGATCAACTAGACAAAAAATAGCAAAAAAATATCAGAACTGAAACAAACCTGTGAACAAATGAACTTAGTAGATACTTTCAGAGTGTTCCACCCAACATCATCAGAATACACATTCTTCTCAGCTGCTCATGGGACATTCTCTAAAATAGACCATATACTAGCCTACAGAACATGCTTAAGTAAATGCAAAGGAACTGAAATTATCCCATGCATATTATCTGACAATAGTGCAATGAAGTTGGAAATTAATGGCAAAAGAAACTGCAAAAAATATGTAAACACATGGAAATTAAATAATACCCTCCTAAACAACCAATGGGTCACAGATGAAATGAAGGAAGGAATTAAATAATATCTACAAGTAAACAAGAATGCAGATACAACATACTTGAACTTATGGTACGCAATGAAAGCAGTTATAAGAGCAAAATTTATAGTGGTGAATTCTCACATCAGGAAAACAGAATAAGCACAAATAAACAACCTAATGTTGCACCTCAAGCTTCTAGGAAAAGAAGAGCAAGACAAGCTCAAAGCCTATACAAGGGAGGAAATTATAAAGGTCAGAGCAGAAATTAATGCAATGGAGACTAATAAAACAATACAAAATATTAATGAATGTAAGAGTTGGTTCTTTGAAAGAATAAGTAAAATTGATAATCCTTCAGCCAACCTTATCAAAAAAAGGAAAGAAAAAACTCAAATTCATACATTGAGGAATGAAAAGGGTGAAATCATTATAGACCCTATGCAAATTCAGAAGATCTTCAATACCTACTTTGAAAATCTTTACTCTCATAGGATGGAAAACACAGAAGAAATGGAGAGATTCCTAGATATGCATGAATTACCAAAGCTGAATCAAGAAGATATAAAAATTTTAAGTAACCCAATATCAGTTAATGAGATTGAAAATGTAATTAAAAACTTACCAACAAAGAAAAGCCCAGGTCCTGATGTATTCTACAAGAAATTTAGAGAAGATTTAATGCCAATACTCCTCAAACTTTTTAATGAAATTGAAAGGGAAGCAATTCTCCCTTACTCATTCCTGGAGGCAAGTATTACTCTGACACCAAGACCAGAAAAAGATCCAACCAAAAAAAAAAAAAAAGAACTACAGGCCAATCTCCCTAATGAACATAGATGCAAAAATCCTCAATAAGATACTAGCAAACAGAATGCAGCAAATCATCAAGAAGATTATAAACCATGACCAAGGGGGATTCATCCCAGGAATGCAGGGATGGTTCAACATATGCAAATCAATAAATGTAATATATCATATCAACAGAGCCAAACAAAAAAAATCACACGATCATCTCAATAGATGCAGAAAAAGCATTTCACAAAGTGCAACACTCATTCATTGTCACGGCAAAATCACAATATTCACTCACAGAGGCCGAGTGCAGATACAATGAGCTTTATTGGCTGGCTGGACAATATCCAGCCTGTGGCTAAGGCATTGTCCCCAGGCTTTGTTCTTAGGGGTTTTTATACACTATAAGTTTCCCACAAGTTCCTCCCCCTAACCTTAGTAACGTCATTATACCACATCTCTTGGAATTTCACAGGAACATCACTAGGTTTATCACAGGCCCTCTCCAAACATCTGGGCTGTTTGCTGTAGCTGTTTGTTCCTCCTTTTATGGGTTTTGTGGTTAACTGGGAAGGAGTCTGAGGAGTGAGTTTATCTTCAAGTTAGTGTCTTAATATCTAACAGGGTTGGGAAGTGAGTGCATCTAGGGATTAAGTGAAGGCAAATTGGAGTCTAAAAGGAAAGTGGGAGTCACTTTAGCCATATCACTATAATAAAAACCCTACAGAAAATCAGAATAGATGGTCTTTACCTCAGTCTGATAAAGCCATCTATGACAAACCAACATCCAAAATCATACTAAATGGACGAAAACTGAAAGCTTTCAATCTAAAATCAGGAACAAGACAAGGACATCCACTATCACCACTCCTATTCAATAGAGTTCTGGAAACACTAGCCAGAGCAATTAGACAAGGGAGAGAAATAAAAGGAATAAGGATAGGAAAGGAAGAAGTTAAATTATCATTATTCACAGATGGCATGATACTCTACATAGAAGATCCCAAAAACTCCACCAAAAGTCTTCTAAATTTAAAAAGCAAATTCAGTAGCATAGCTAGATACAAAGTCAACACTCAAAAATTAATAGCATTCCTGTACACAAACAACAAACTCACAGAGAGAGAAATGAGGGAAACCACACCCTTCACAATAGCATCCAAAAAAATGAAATACTTAGGATTCAATCTAACAAAGCAAGTAAAAGATCTATACATTGAAAATTACAGTACTCTGAAAGAGGTGATTGAAGAGGATATCAGAAAATGGAAAGATATCCCTTGCTCATGGATAGGAAGAATGAACATAGTGAAAATGACCATACTCCCAAAATTCTTATACAGATTTAAAGCAATCTCAATCAAAATACCATTAGCATACCTCATAGATCTAGAGAAAACATTCCTAAAATTCATTTGGAACCAGAAGAGACCTAGAATAGCAAAAGCAATTTTGGGCAACAAAGACAAGGCAGGAGGCATCATGATCCCTGACTTGAAATTATACTACAAAGTTACTGTGATAAAATCAGCAAGGTACTGGCAAAAAATCAGACTTGAGGATCAGTGAAACAGAGTAGAAGATGCAGACAACTACAAACACACTCAGTCACCTTATCTTTGACAAATGGGCCAAACATGTTCACTGGAAGAAAGATAGCCTCTTTAATGAATGGTGCTGTAAAAACTGGCTTTCCACATGCCAAAGACTAGGCTGTGGAGGGGAAATGAAGAATTGTGGCACATTATTTTGCTTTCCAATTATTCCAAGTATTTACATTAATGGGGAGACCAAAAACAAACAAGCAAGCAAGAGATGAGTAAGGGTAAAAAGTAAATAAGTGTCTTGGTTAATTTTCTCATTGCTGAGACAAAATACCTGACACCCAAAGTTAAAGGGAAAAAGGTTTATTTAGCTCACAGTTTGTAGAGGTTTCAGTTCATAGTTGGCTGGCTCCAGGGCAGCGTGGCATGGCAGAAGGGGATCACAGAGGAGAACCAGGTCATAGCAGGCAGAAGACAGCAAAGCAACATGCAAGGGGAAGACAAGCCTCTTTCTGTCCCTTATATTGTATCCAGTCTACCAGGATAGGGGCGATGCCAATCCAATCAGTGGACTGATTTAATAATCACCCACTATTAACCCTAGCACCCTTAATCCTATCATTGCACCATGAATCTGTCACCTCTGAAAAAGCCCCACCTATGACTGACTGCATGAGGCCCTGGGGGGACATCTAGACACAAACCATAACAATAACATTTGTTAGTAATGTAAAAAAAGATACTGAAAAGCAGAACTTAATGGAAAAATGAATTATACACATAAGAATTGCCATAAACTTTGAAAGGAAAGTGAGGTATATCAAGCCATAATAAATTAAGAAGACTTTGAAGACAAGTCTGGCTTTATATCTCAGTGTTTTGCATGAATTAAAGAACATGTTGGATTTGATGATATGGGTGGAGCTTGGAAGCCTGCACATAAGATGTCTATTTGAGAGGAATGTAAACAAACACGTGACAGTAACAAAATGCATGGTGTGTCTGTAGTAGAGGATGTGTGAAAGGAAAGCATTAGGAGATGGAGCCAGAAGTTAGAGGTTACAGAAGCTAAGCTCGAGGAGTTTGGGCAGTTCTGACAGTCTGCTTAAGACGGGGGAAATTGCTAGAACTCTGACATAAGAAGACATTTTGAATGGCAATAAGGAATGAAAAGGAAATGAAAGCAAGGAGGCCATGAGATAGAAGGGATTGTTTCAAAGTCCAAGGAAGTAGTTCCCCATGTGAGAAGGCCCTGAGAAGAAAAAGATTGGCTTAGTCACAAGAGCCAGGATTCCTCTTACTGCACCCTACATACATTTTTCTCAGGGCCATCACACCTGTTGACACCCCTCCATGTCCCACTACTCTCCCATAGCTTTCATAGTTTGTTCTCTCATCCTCGCTCTTCGAGAACTTGTTCTCTAGAGATGCTTTGGAAACTTTCTAGCACATGACGCTACTTATTCTCTGTGTAAAACTTTTACTCCCCTGAAGTCTCTTAATCATTCTTCGTTCAGTCTTATTTGCTTACTTGTAATCAGACTCGCTTAAAAGCAGTAAGGCCCACAAGCAGAATCCTTGGCTGCAGGGGCTCATCACTACGCTCTGCATCACCCGATTCATGATGGCCTTGCAGCAGGGGCTCAGTAAGTCTTGTGGGTGAAAGAGTGATGGCGACGGGAAGATCCATGATGCCAGAATAATTTTTCTAGATTTTTATGCACATTCTTATTATGTGAAAAGTTTGATAACTAGTTTATGCCCAAAGGATTTCAAAGCAAAGTGCTGGTGCCAGTGACTAGTGGAAAATGTTACTTTCAGGAAATGAAATCTTGCAGTGAAGAAAAGAAATGAAAAGCTTTGCTCTTATCCTAAACACCCATAGGACTGGTGGAGAATTCTTTCAAATCTATTGAAGGAATATATCCTTCAGGTTCTAATATACCAGCAATATCTCCAGGGTCCTCTTCCTTCCAATGCCAACACTCTTATGATTTTAAATTACTGAATTCATAATGCAAATCAATATTCTTTTCATATAAGTGCTCAGCTATGGTAGTCAGACACTTATTCTGCTATAACTTTTAATATCTAAAATATTTGTGGGTCTTACCATAGGGACCAATATTCATAGCTTGTTTTAAGAACCACTGTACATATATCTCATGACTTTATACACCAGTTTTTGCTTAGGGTTTTATGATATAAACCACTGATTTTTAAAATGAGCATGAGGTGCTCTTCCTAAGATTGGATCAGACGTCTTTTATATACTCAGACCTTGTGCAGTAATAACCCAGAAATGTAACCTGAAATTCAGCTAAATTATTCATTTATGATTAACTAAGGAGTAACTGAATCAAAAATCTGAGATTTATTTATATCTCTTATGCTGTATAAAAATATCTTGAATAAAAGGCATTTGGAAGGTTTCAGTATCTTCGTATCTTAGCTTGGTAAGCAGCTTCCAACAAAACCTTATTTGGAAGGATTAAAGTTAAAGGGCATAGCCAGGTGTGGTGGCGTATTCCTGTAATCCCAGCACTCAGGAGGCTGAGGCAGGAGGATTGCAGTGAATTCAAGGCCGACCTGGGCTATACAATGAGTTCAAGGCCATCCTACACTACACTACAGTGTGAGACCCTGTCTCAAAAAAAACAAAATGTTAAAGGCATCTATACCCTCAAATGATTGCTTACAAGGGGATGGCAAGGAAAGACTATTAAGAGTAAATAATACAAGGTACTAGTAGTGATGAAAATCACCACTTAATGTAATCAGTGTCCACTTATCCTGTGGTGAAAAGTCCAGAAACTGAAGTATGATTGCAAAAGGTTATGTTTTCCTGCTCTAAAAAGATTGTGTTCTTGTTAAATCACCCCTGTCAGAAATATTTTAGCCTGAGTTTAAGCCCGTCATAATGATGTTAAAATGAAGGCTTAAACAGTCCCTTTAAAGAAATAAGTGTGACTTAAGTTCACAAAAGCAGTGGATGAATGGTACTACATGGATGTTTTTGGGGGGAGTTTGGGAGGAGAAAGGAAGGAAGAGAAGAAAGAGCCCAGTAGGAAGATAATGTAGGAAAAACAAATCAGGTTTAAGACATAACTGTGTTTAACTTTACAATTTTGCTTCCAAAACTTGCTCAGGACACTTTCTTAAAAAAAATCTGAAAAATAAGAAAAGCAACTATAATAGTGCTTCTGTTTTCCTCCCCAAAGTCCTACAGGCCAGCTTGAGAAGGTTCGCTTGATCGGGAAACTACTTAGATAAAAATCTCATGGGGTAAAGCTATTGTAAAGAGACTGTGGGCTGTCTTTCCTAAAAGCACCAGTCACCAAAATGTCACATGTTAGCACAATCAGTCCAGGTACTGTGGGCTGCATCAGACCTATCTCAATGAACCCAGTTTAAGTACTGTTGCTTCCCAAGAAGTACTGGTACGCTGTAGAAAATGAGGACTCCATGGCCTATTAAAACAGACATTTAGCCAGCTTTCCCTCACCATACCAATGCCAATGATAAGTCAGCTCATAAAGAGAAAAGGTTTACGCCGGCTCACAGTTTTTAAGGTTTCAGTCCATGATCACTTGGGCTTGTTGCTTTGGGCCAGTGGTGAGGTGGCACATTGTGGGAGAAGCACACAGCAGGGGAAAACTACTTACCTCGTGGAGAGAGAGAGAGAGAGAGAGAGAGAGAGAAGAGAGAGACACAGAGAGAGAGAGAGAGAGAGACAGAGAGTGAGAGACAGAGAGAGGCAGAGAGAGAGACACAGAGACAGAGAGAGAGAGGCAGAGAGAGAGACACAGAGACAGAGAGAGAGAGTCAGACAGAGAAAGACACAGAAACAGAGAGACAGAGAGAGAGAAGGAAAAGAGGGCCAGGTCTTACTGTGCCCCTCATGGTACACCCCTAATCACCTGAGAACCTTGTACTAGGCCCCACTTCTTAAAGTTTCTACCACCTCTCAATAGCAAAAGCTGCAGACCAAGCCGTTAACTGTGAGTATTTGGGGAACATTCCAGATCCAAACTATAGGCGGCATGAAGAAAATGAGGAAGAAGAAGAGGCAGAAGCAGCAGCAGCAGAAGAAGAAGAGGAAAAAGGAGGAGGAGAAGAGGAAGAAGAAGGAACAGGAGGAAGAAGGGCCTTACGGCTTCACTCTATTAGAAGATTATTCTGAGGTGTTTACAAGTAACAAAACTTTTCTCTTGGTGAAAAGCTAGGATCTTCCTCTTTTACATGACAACAAAGGTGTTCTTGTTTTCTCTGTGGAAATGAGAATCTCTGATGTTGGAGAGAACACGCTGGAAACTTTGACTTGCCCCCCCCACCCCATCAGCCTCTGAAAAGGGCAACACCACCCAGTGCAGTGAACTATTGATGCCGGGTGCTCAGTGAACATTAGCTGATGATACTAATAATGATGGCGATGACAATAGCAGGGAAGACTGTGATTCAAAAGAAACATGTCTGTGTTCGTGGGCATATATAATATATTTCAAATTATGTGAAGCTTGAGCAAGATTTTCCTCAGAAATGAGGATGTCACACTTCACACCCTGTTAAAGAAAGTTTTTATTTTCTATATAAAAATTCTAGAACAACAGTGTGTTATCAGTGCTTACATTTAGTTTTAATTGGTAGCCATTCCAGAGCTACATAATAGAATGCTTTAGTAAAAGGAATGGAAAAATCTGTCCATCTTGGTAAAAGAAAAAAAGATTTTTTTATCCAAACTGCATGGGCTAGGGAAGTATGCTGAAATGCAGATTTAAAACTTGTTATCCAGGCCATACATCTCTTCTCAAATTGTAGGAGTCTTTAAATTTTAGCATGTGCTGAGTTTACTCTTGAGTACTAACAATCACAATTATTCCCTTCCCAGCTCTGTAAGCCACAGATATGATAGACAGCTTTCGTATGTAGTTGCAAAATTTCTATTTGTTAGAAGTAGTAGTGTAGTCAAGAAAAATCTCTTTTCAAGGTAGTCTTGAAAAAGATTCTCAAATTTGTTTTGAGAGATCAGAACCTGAGGTTATATAATGGGATGTTTGGGGACCAATTGGACAAAGGAAGGGTGGTATACATAAATATTTTGTCAAAGGAAAGTAATGTAAAATAAATTTAGCAAAAATGTGTTCAATGTTTATTCAAGTATATCTTAAAATAAACTAGGAGAAATAGAAAAATTTATGCCTTGTAGTTAACAAGTAAAAGAACAGGACTCTATTTTTCTTCTTCTAGTTAGCCTGTACATTAGGCACAGGTATCACCAATTCACTCATTCATTCACTTGATAACTACTAATTGAACTTTAATTATGTATCAGGCCTTGTAATAAAATCTTCTATTTAAAGAAAAAAAAATCAAATACCATCCTTATCTGCAAAGAATTTTCATCTTGACGGGAAAGAGGTATATAAATATGCACTTACAGTAGTGGGGTATGTGAGGTAGAGAGCATCATCAAAATCTTCATTGAATGTTTAGATGAAAATTTTTAAAAATTGTTGCAGTAAAAGACATATTGCTATTAATCTCCCTCTGAAAACACTTGCTCTGTATACACTTATCCCATCATTCTCGCCACTTAGTGAAGCAGTTCTAGAAGGACTCTTTTGTAAATGTCTTTTCATAGCTGCCTTGATGTCTTGAATCAGTTCAAATGGTTATGGTAATTTCTGTCAAATAAAAACATTATGCTGTTATGCAATCACCTTGTTCATCAGATGTGGCATCATGGGGCTGCTGGCTCTTCTCCAGAGTTAAAAGGACCATGAAAGGTAAACGTTTTGAATCAATTCAAGACACTGAGGCAGCTATGCCAGGACAACTAAAGACATGAAAAAGGACTTCCTGAACTGATTCGGATAAGTGTGTTTAGATTGAGAGGGAGTATTTTGATGGGAATTCATGGCATATGTTTTTTACTATAGTAATTTAATAAAAAATTAGTCACCATGTTTTGTGATTGCACCACATAGTGGATTGTAGGACACTGGGGATGTACAAAGAATAAGAGAACACATTTTTGAGGTGGGCCATAGAATGTCAAAGGCATTCACACAGAGGAGATGATAAATAACTTGAGGACGAATGAAAGGCTATCAACCAAGGGCAAGGCCATTCCACTGTCAGGACAGGAGTGCAGGCACAGGCACAGTGCAGTGGAAATGATGCAGAAAGCAGCAAAAGCCTGGCACCACTCTGAGGGTGTTGATTTGAGGACAAAAATGTATTTTATTTTTGTTTTTTGAGAAAAGCTGGCCTTGAGCTATGTAGCACAAGGTGGCTTCAAACTCCTGGCAATCCTCCTTTCTCAGCTTCCTGACTGGTGGGATGACCGCCATGTCTGGCATTAAGGTAGAACAGTTTTGAGGTTAGAAAGGTGGTGGAGACTAATTTATAGATGCCTCTTCTCGTAAGGTAATGAATTTGAGCATGATGCAGTTCTCAACTACATCAAATGTGAGAATGCTTCCTAAAATCAAATCTTTTTTGCATACTCACACATTATACAATACTTTCTAAATGAGAAAATATATGACACAAAACTATAATTGACTCAATAATGCACTTACAGAAACAATGCTTTCGATCATTAGAAAAATATTTCTTAAGCACGTACATTGTACCATTCACAGCACTAAGAAAGTGACTATCATGTATATTAGAAGAGGTAATTCTTATTTTTAAGTGGCTTGGAGTTTTGTGATGTAACCTGTTGTTAACAGATCAAAGCAATACATGTGTTAATTCCAGTAGTGAAGCTGGCTAGAATAGATGCAAAAAGAACGAAAAACATGAGAGGACCCTAGGTTTCTTGGTGATGCCTGGGAAAGTATCACAGAATAAGACTTAATTTACTTTTCAGAAAAGAATTAGGAATTTTCCAGAAAGAAGGTTTGTTGTGAAGGAAGGAGGAGAGCATTTTGGGTGGAGGGAACAGCTTGTGCAAAGGCCTACAAGTAAGAAAAGGCAAAGCAAGAACTTACTGCATAACAAGGAGGTCAAAGGGCTTGGAAGACCTCCTTTTATCTAATTTAGAAAACAGAAATGCAAACAGTGAGTTCTCCAACTGTGCAAGAAGTGGTCAGATCCTTGACCATCTGTTTTGGTATTAGGACTCCTGGGCATAAAGTCTTTTAATTAGAAAGTCCAATTATTACCCAAATCTACAGTGATTTCTGTGTGGCTAAAGTATCACGGTGAAAGCAACAGAGAAAGCAGCACTGGAGAATTAAATAATATTATAAGAGTGGGAATAAAAATGAAATTATATACGCTGCTAATTTGAAAATGCAGATCAGAGAGAGAAAATATCAACATGGTAATATCTTCATTTTAAATGCACTATTTATCACTACCCTGCAACCTACTATTATTGAGCTCGATGATTAAACTTTTCAATTATACGTTGCATTGTATTAGGCTTTATGCAATCATTAATTAGTTCACTCACATAAAACCCAGTGAGAAAGCAGAGGGATTTTATTACCCACTGTTTCACAGATGAGAAAACAGAGACAACAAGGTTTAGTGGCTCCTGAAGTCTTCCTATCTGATCCAGGGCCCACAAGATGGAAGTGTGAATGCCCTGCATGGCCCCACTGGTACGACTCCCTCACTTCCACCCCCAGCCTCACACTCTTCACTAATTGGGAATGGCTATCCGGGGTGTTCTTGGAAACTAATGATATTCAGAGCTACAAGATGTATCTGTTTGCAATCTATGATTGTTTACTTGTGGCAATTAGCGACCATCTGCTCTGGAGCAACAGTATTAGTCCCTCCTTCCTTGGAAATATTGACTTCTGGAAAGGTGAGAATCAGCCTACTAGGAGAGGAACACTGACAAATGAGCAGGACCTTGGGTCCTCCGGAAAGGTGGGTGTGGGGGAGCTGCCTGTCAGATTCAGAGTAAAGGGAACTGTTTATTCTCTGCTCTTGCTGCCTCTCCATTTTTTCTTTCCTTTCTTTTCAAACTACACTTCTGTTTCCTAGTCAGAGTCCCCATGGGACAAGTCTAGTGGAAGCTGAAGAGAGTGTTTTTTCCTGGGCCTTGATCTTTCTATCCAAAGACTGAGCATAGCAGTTTACAGGTGAGGCCGTGTCCACAGTTCACTTGCTGTTGTACCAAGAGGCTGACTGTGATATGGGAACGGTGTAGAGAAGTCACATGGGAGGAAAATCACAGGACCAAGGAAGGGACAGAAAATGAAAAAGGAGTATATGGCTATAAGGAGCACCACCAGTGACAACGTGGTAGGTAGATATCTTGTGTCACTTCTGGGATGATGAACTTATTGTGCAGCCTCTGGTGGGTGTTCTCATGTCTGCAAGGAGGTTCAGACAGTCTGGAACATATAAAAAACTATTTAAAAACGGATATTTGACTACAGGGCCTACATGAAGAAAATGCATCCCCAGTTTTCCTGGCTCCATTCCCTGGAATATCCCACCAACCTGAAATGTGACTCAGGTGAAACTGTGCTTCTCAGGCTCACTAGGCACCAGGTTACTTAGGATTATGCATTTCTCTCTCCTTTATGACTTCTTCCACTTCCAAGTCTTTCTGCTTTGCCTCTGTATCTGTGCTCCATTTTTAGCTTGAACACTCACTTATGATAAATGAAACGTAGCCATCCTCAGTCTCCTACTCTCATTCTTGGTACTCCTTTCCTAGCCCTCCCCTTTCCATTTGCTGTCTGAAATAAGCACCAGGGAGACCACTGTCTCAAATTTAATTTTGTAGAAACTCTCTTCTGCATCCTTCCCAGCACATTTGCATTTATAAAGATGATCTTGATACCCGATATAGTGAGATACTTCTTTACGGCAATGTTTCAGAGTTGATTTCTGATGGTCTTGGCAGTAGGATGCTGGGCTGATTTCAGTTGGCTTGCAAGAAATGAATGTGCACACATTTCTCCCATCCCACGTTGTATTAAGTTTCTTTAGACAAATAAAGCCAAATATATATATATATATATATATATATATATATATATATATATATACAATTATATTATATTATAAGAAAGGACTTATTAAATTGATTTAGATGAATGATGACTAGTCTCACAACAGCCATCTGCAGAGTGAAGAGGTGAAGAAACCAGTAGCTGCCAAATCCAAGAATCTGGAAGCTCCAGAGCATGAGGGACCAATAAAGTAGCCCCAAACAAGGATGAAGTCCTGGAAGCTCCCTGTAGTATCATTGCAACCCTCCAAAAAAGGCTGAAGAATCTGCAGTCTTTGTCCATAGGCAAAGACAGAAACAAAAAATGCATTGTTTCAATAAGGGTCAAGTGTGTGCATGTGTGAGTTTCTCTCCCTTTTTGCTTTTTTGTTCCATTTGGGCTCCCATCCTACTAGACGGTGCTGCCTGTGTTAAAGGAGGGCCTTCACTTGGTTTGCAAACCCATGTGTCAGTCATGTCTGGAAACACAATCAGTTGCTTTAGTCCCTAGCCTATAGTAAATGTTGAGTAATTTCCAAAAGGATTTGTTAAAATAAGGAGGATTAGTTTCAGTGCAGTTCAAGTTCAGATGATTGGGTTACCTAACTAACCACCACTTTCTCAGAGCAAAAATGGGGTATTTGCTTCAGATGAAACATTTTTAGCAAAGTGACTCAAACTTGCCCTTCAAAAACCTAAAAATCTGAGGAAGTGAAGCAGAGTGGTCACATAGTGCCTTAATAGATATATGACGTGATAGAGTTTGTCTTGGGGACGTGAGAGTTGGCATAAAATGGCACATACATTCTAATTTCTTTAAGGATTTTTTTGTAAGATTCTTATATGCACTTTCCTTGGGAGTTAATCTATTCACATCCATGCTGAACACAAAGTGTGCTTGGCTGACTTTCCTAGGGAACACAAAGTGAATGTAGTTGCACACTTATGCAGTCCCAGGGATGCAACACCCCTTTCCCATCACCCCTGCATATAAACAATGGGGATTTGCTTATTATGCTGTGGGTCTATACTCTTTGGGTGCAGCAAGCTCTGCACATGAGGAGAAAACTATTTCACCCATCAGGATCATTAATTCTCTTCCTCTAGGTTTATGTCTTACTCCCGAAGAGAAAGTAATCGTGAAATAATTAGTAGGCTGCTGGACGAAATGCTGTGATTCAGGGTCTAAGCTGAGGAGAAATGCCGAGTCTTCCTTGAAGGAGGGGGTCGAAATGTTTCATGGAGTGAGCTTTATGTTTGGGGTTCTGTAGATCAGTGGACAATGTTAGGGGAGTTATTTGCTTTCTCTGAGTCCCAGTTTCCACATTTGAAGTATGAGAGACCCTCGCTACTTGTTTGAGTGATGATGATTAAAGGTAGTAATATGTGGTCAATACAGCGTTGGGCACACACTCATAGCCAGTGTAGATCCTCTACCAAATTCCCAAGGTCTTAATTATTAACACCCTAGAGAACATTTATCCGAGATTTCTATGGTAATTGCATATCCCAGAGGCAAAGAAAGACCAAGAACCAGAGGCATTGCCCTGGACAATCTGTCTGTGAGGCAAGGCTCAGACTTCTGAGGGCTTTGCTTGTGACAGGGGTGGGTACAGGATAAGAGAGAGGAACCTGGAGGAGTCAGACCAATTGTCCTCTAATTTGAAATTATGCCTGAATTTTGGGACTTTATCTGGATTATTGTTATTAATTTTATTTTTAGGAAAGGGTTTCAACTGATCTACTTACCAGAGAAAATGAATGTTTTGAGTGACGATTTCATCCCTGTAGTTGAACATACAGGGAACATACAAAGTGGTACTTTGTAAAAGGTGCCCAGAAAAAAAATAGAATTGTTATTTAAAAAATCAGCAAGACCAGCCAGTTGTATAAAGATGTATGGTTTAATTGCCAAAGCTGCATCTCACCTGCATCTTTTATGTGGCAGATATGAATGCTTTATAGGTAATGAGGTCCTTGACAGGCCTAACAGCCTGACATTTGTAAAGCTGTAAAATGTAGGGGAAGATTTTACAAGCAAGATGAGCTGCCCTCGTGCATATTAACACAATTATGCACCTATGCACATGTCTAGGAGTAAATAGTGTATTTATAGCATTAGGATTCTCCAAAGGATATTAAGCAGACATTGCAATTTGCATTTTAATTTTCCTACAAGAAAATCTTTCTATTTGTCTTGAAACTTCCAGGGGCTTTAAGCCTTTTTAGCTCCATGCTGTATTTTGCAGCAGGGGCAGCAGGACTAACAATACCCTCAGGCTTCAGCTCCTCCTGCCATGCACTGAATTCAACACCAATATGTTGCATCACTGGGAGGCCAGAGGTTCTGGAAAGCTAGGAAATGTCAATGCCCACCCTCAGTCAGCATGAAATATTTGGCTTATCTCTTCCCTTCCTAACTCTCTTCCCTAAAGTCTCTGGGGTTCCTAATAGTCTTAGAACTGTTACTAGGTTCCCAATAGCCTAATTCCTGATTTTTTTTTTTAAGTATGAGAAGAATGAAATATTATTTGGACCATTGGGCCATTGGCAGAAATGAAACAGGGTAGAGATTTAGTGAAAAGAAGGAAGAAACATTTTAGCACAGCTTTTGCCTGGAGTCAAGTTTCTGTCAAGAATCTACGATCTCTTTTCTACCTTGAGGAAGCAGTCCTGAATTGTAGAAGCTTAAATATATTTTCCTTATATTTTGAAGTCCAAAGTTAAGTTCTCAGCAGGGCCATGGTCCCTTGAAGACTCTAGGGGAGAATGCTTCCTTGCCTTTTCCAGCTCCTGGAGACTGAGGGAAATCCTAGTCTTTCCTGTCCTTGTAGCTGCACCATTCCAGCCTCTGCCAGTTCTGGCGCATGACCTTGTATGCCTGCGTCTCTCTTTCTCCAAAGAAGGACACTATAAGGGCCTCTGAAATGATCTTTTCTTATAAGGACACTAATCATTAGATTTAGACCTCACTCCAATTCAACATAACTTTATTTTACCTGGATTATATCTGTGAAGACCCTATTTCCAAAGAAGAACACATTTGTAGTTACCTGGTATTATGGTTTATATCTAGATGTTCCCTCAAAGCCTCATGAGCTCATAGGTGGGACTTTTGGGAGTGACTGGATCATGCGGGTGTGATACTCATTGGTGGATTAGTCCACTAATTAGTTTATAGCTAAATGTTAGGATTCTCCAAAGGATATTAAGCAGACATTGCAATTTGCCTTTTCTGAGGTGAAGCCTGCTTGGAGGAAGTGGGTCACAGGGGGCGTGACCCAGAAAGATATATCTCCCTCCTTCTTCCCTTGATCTCTCTCTGCTTCCTATTTGCCGTGCCCAGCGCAACCTTCCCCCACCACATCCCTCTGCCGTGCCCCTCTGCCTTGGAGCCAGCTAACTATGCACTGGAACCTCTACAAACTGTAGGCCAAAATCAACCTTCGTCCTTACAGTTGAGGGTGTTGAATATTGTGTCTCAGTGACAAGAAAGTAAGACACCAAGATTAGGACCTCAGTATACCCTTTCAGAGGATACAGTTCAATCTGCAACTGAAATAATAAGAAGCAAATCACTGTCTACCTGTGGTGTAAGAAATAAAAGTAATACTTAGTGTTGTATAGCAGGAACAAAATTCAGAGGAGATGGATATGTAGCTTACTAAGCTCTATGCTATTGCAGCAGATATTTTCTTCGTTAGAGACAGTTGCTTAAGGTCCCAGAAAACCAGAGTAAAAGAATTCTGCAGTCCCTGCTAAATTTGGACTTTATTTTTAAACTTTACTGCATTATTATTTTCTCCTTAACTAGATATTCTTCCATCCAATCAGCCTCTATCTTCCTAAAGTCTTACCCCCCATTTTATTTTCATATTTTATTATTAATTCAAATTTCTAGGGCCTTTTTCCCCACTTCAAAGTAATTTGGCATTGAACATCTCATATATAATGAAAGAAAAGAACTTATCATTCCTAAAAACAAAATGTAGGCATTAGTTATCAGTGAAGAGATTAGGAAGACATTTAGAAGTAAGAAGCTTGTTCAAGTGCTCTTATCGTCCATAAGGATACGAGTTCTGATGAATGGACCTACACTGGTGTAGGGTACCACACTCAGAGGTGTATGACTGGACTTTCTGCTTTGCTTGTGTATCTGGGTCATTTGTTTCTCATTCTGCATCTGCACGCGGCAAGTTCCAGTGTGTGCAGTGAAGACAGAGAGTCATCTATGATCACGTGGTAAAGTACTTCTAGTTTCCTCTTGTTTCTCAAAACAGCTTTTCTGTCCACAAAAAAAAAAAAACACCCATTTGACTTACAGGCAAAGTTGGGACAATAGATGAGCAAGTATTTGTTGGATGAGCAAGAGCTTAGAATAGGAAGCTGCTTTAGGTGCTCTCATAAGTCCCATGAGGGGTTGGCTCAGAAGAGAACAGTACATTCTCTTCCCTTTAAAATTCCATGAAAATAAAGGCCATTCTTACAAAAAGTTGCACATAACAAAGCTTTGTCTTATTTTAGAGCACAGGCCTAGAGTGGAAATGTGCTGATCTAGCTGTAGCATGTTCACTACAATGAAATCCACACAACAGATGATCAGAGGGTTTTATTTTGGCTTCAACCCATGAAGCACTCACTGTCTACAGCACAAATCTTCACTGTGTTGTTGGCACTGTTTCACAATGGTAGCGAAATATTCCATGGTTCTCCACCTCTCCCTATCTTTTAAGATATTGTGTTCATTATGCTTAACTCCTAACCCAATAGGATATTTGTTCAAATTCACTATCTCTTCTCCAAATTGGGACCCCAAGTATCCTAATTGGATGGAGTAATTTTTCTATCTTATTCAGAGTATACTTGAATATACACATAGAAGCATAAACACAGATATATTATTCCATGTGTTTGGGGAGCACTTGTTAGTGGGAAGACACTGAGCTACACGCTGGAGATAGAAACATGAATATTGGTTCCTGTCCCTTGGGAGCTTACATTTCTATGTGTATGTGTGAGTGGGTGGGGAGAAGAGGAGAATGCAAAGAAAGTTTTCAAGTAAAGATGGATAGAAGACACATAAAAAGGATTAAACAAATGGTGCATTGAACACACATCACAGGGAAAATCTATCATGTATTAAAAGGGGAAGAAAGGGCTTCCAGAGGAAATGGAGGCCTGAAATGAACAATGCCTTACATATAACCATGTTGGGCGGGTGAGATAGCTCCGCGGCATAAGCGCCTGCCTGGCAAGCGCGAGGGCCCGAGTTTGACTCCCGGATCCCACATACATATAACCATGTCAAGCTGTGGGATGGAGTTTTAGAAAACAACACCTGAGAAGGATAGGAGCTGTACTCAGAGGTTGGCAAGTAACTCACCATTAGTAGACATATAATTCATTGGTTGATGTTTTGGGAGGTCTTTTAGTCCAATTCTAGTTTAACAAAAGAATGTGAATGCCCAGTGGGATTCATAAAAATAGGTGTAAAATATGTTGAATGCAGAAATGGGAATGCGTATTACTATGGAATATGTATTTACATATACTCTTAGAAATGCAAAGAAAATTCTGGTCACCTGTGATGAACTATTCCTTCCCTCCCATTTAATGTGATTAAAGGCAACATTTGGTAGTTCCACAGAGCTTTCTGTGATAATCCATATCTCCTAGGTAGCAAAAATTTCCTCTTATTCTACATAGTATGGTACAAGGCAAACTGCAATGTGACGTCAGTTATAAAAGAGAATCTTGGTGAAAAACAAAACCATGCATTTCGGTGATTTTTCAGTTCAGAACTTTGAGACATGTTTTTTTTTTTTTTTTTGTGGGTACCGGGGGGTCGACCTCAGGACCTCGGACGCCAGCAGGCGCCCGTGCCACTGAGCAATATCACCGGCCCCTTTTTCGTATGTGGGATCCGGGAGTCGAACTCGGGCCCTTGCGCTTGCAAGGCAGGCGCTTACGCCGCTGAGCCATCTCACCGGCCCGACATGTTTTTGACACAAGTTCTCTTCTCTTCTCCCCTCCTCTCTCTTCCCTTCCCCTGCCCTCCCCTTCCCTGTGCTCTCCTCTCCTCTCTTCTCTTTCTCTCTCTGTAAGAGGGACCCTGGATTTCCAGTTAAGAAAGAGCTGTGCTGCGTTCTGCCTCTACATTCAAGGCTGAATGGTCTGCAGCAATGCCAACAGCTGGACCTTTCCCCACCCACTGTCCATTTCTCCAACTCTTTGGACAGTATGAATGGTCTTGAGAGATATGTGTGTGGAGGTAAAGGGGTGGTGAGGGTAGAATCCTGAGGCTTATTACTAAATGACCCTGAAGAGGTGGTCTGGATGAGTTTAATTGCCCATGTAGAATGTGTCAGCCAGCCTTACACCTGCTGGATTAAAAGAAGGATAGAAGGGCAGAGGTACAATGATGGATGATTGGCAATGAAGCATTTTGACTGTTAAAATAAAATTCTTTCTTCACAAATGAAAGATAAGACCACTTAATATGTAGCTACATCTACTTTTTAAAAATTGGTATGGATTTTTTGTGTTATATCTGGAAGCTTTCAGAAAAAAAGTTTTGTGAAATACTTACATATTGAATTGTCATCTACAAGTTTTCAATTCAGTTTAATTAAAACTTCTATGTGTTTATTAAACTTCTACTCTGTGTCTTTTATTGTGCTGATGGAATCCAAGAGGTGAAAGTACAGAGCTCACCATCTTGTTAGGAAAAATGAGAGTGTATACGGGCATGTTTCTATATGGCAGGATGACTAGTAAAATGCAGTTCGATGTTTCCCCAATAAATTAGTACTAATTATGCTTTTGCTAAGTACAGGTTACTAGAAGGTACATATGAAAGAGTATGAACTTTGTCAATTTCCATCTGGGTTTTCTTAAGACTCTTTGAGTCTATGCAAAATGAGCACAGTAAGCATTTTATCACATTCTAATATGAATTCCAGGGATTGAATTTCTTCATCTGCTATCCAGACTTCTAGCAGAGATGATTCCACTGCTGTGGAGTCTGATTAGTAACACCCATAACTATTCCTCTGCTTCAGCTTCTTTTAGCAGAGATGTGCTGAATCTTGTATCACTTGAGAATCTCTGCTAAGTGTACAGGACCCAATAATTTCATTACGCTTATTATTACCTCTCCACTGATCTCCTACTTTTTGGTAAATACCCACACTCAAGTACCCTTTCTTACACCTTACATATTCTTCTTCCATCCTGGCTCCCAGGACCTACCATCGCACTGGGTGGTCCCCAACACTCTTAATCCAAGCTTCTTTGCATCTGCCTGCAAAATTCAGAAGTAAGAAAAGCAATAAAGTAGTGATTCTTTGAGCTCTCTCCCCAGGGTTATGGTAGGCATTTTAAGAGGGAAGCATACAACTTCCCACTGTCAGCGTTTGCCTCTAGTACTTGACAAGTGCTTCTGGAAAGTCCTATTTTATGGTCTATAATTCCACATTTTTTCTTTCATCTGTAGAAGGTGATGCTACATAATGCTGTTTCATGTTGCTCATTCCCTCAGTCCTAATGCTGGCCTTTCAATTATTGGCTTTTTCCATTTTTATTTATATTTAAAGATGAGTTTATTACTAAAGCACACTTTATGTCGTGTGTACGTGGATGAATCTTGTTGACTAATAGTACTAGTAATGCTGTCATTTGTTTATGTTGTACTTTGAAATTTTATGTCTCCACTATTGTTTTGATTCTTTTAATGCCTTTATGAATTGGAGAATCAGCTAGGATTCCATTCAACTATGGATAAGGATATAGCAACTCAGACATTATTTGGCTAAGGTCACGCAGCCAATTACACTTAGTGTATAAATTGCAAGTCTGGTATTCCAATTCTAGTGTTATTTTCCCCCACAATTCCTTTAATTGTACAAATAATTGTTCATAAGTTTTAGTAACTTATCTAAAGGTTGCTATGGCACCTGGCTATGTTTGGAATGTGCCCCCCAAAAGGCATGGCTTGGGAATTTAATCCCCAATGCAACAGTGTTGGGAGGTAAGGCATTAATGTGAAGACTAGAAATAGGGCCGCATCTTTGGGAGTGCTCACATTTTAACAAAGACTTTGGATTCTTTAATTCAGAGAATATATTTCATAACCAAAGTATTCCAGGTGTGTCTCACCTCTCAAGTATAGTATTGTGCTACTATAACAGAACACCTGACACTGAATAATTTATAAAGAACTGAGATTTATTTATCATTCTGAAGAGCATGAAGTCCAAGATTACCATGCTAGCATTTGTTGAGGGCCTTCTGGTTGTGTCATCCTGTGGTCAAAGGCAGAAGGGTAAGAGGACCAGAAAGCAAGAGATTGAACTTGCAGCCTCAGGTACTTTTATGATTAGCACGAATCTATTCCTCAGGGTGAAAGACTCATGATTTAAAGGCCTCACATTAATGCCTTGCTTCCCAACACTGTTGTATTGGGGATTAAATTCCCAAGCCATGCCTTTTGAGGGACACATTCTAACCATAGCTAGGTTGCCACAGCAACCTTTAGATGGTATGATAGTGGCAAAAATTCCTGTTCTCACTCACTTGGGCTGTCGCTTGTACCACTTCCAGACCTGCTTATAATCTCAGTCAGTTCTAATGATATTTCCACAAATGTTCCATAAAATGTGTTTACCGTGTGCTAGAGGTTGTTTTGTTTTGTTTTGAAAAAGGGTCTCACTCCGTATTCCAGGGTGGGCTTGAATGCACATTGATTCTCCTGCCTCAGCCTCCCGAGTGCTGGGCACACCAAGGCTGGCTCCTGTGTGCGAGATTCATCACACACGATTTAAAGTGATCTTCATAAATAATTTATATGTATGATTTTAGTTAAAAATTTTAAATGCTCTGAGGTCTATTCATATCTTCATTTTTAAGTTAATACAACTGAGACTGAGAGGAGAATTAACCAAACATCAAGCACCTGGTAGAGTAGGTTTCACATCCAGGTCTGTCTTGATCAGTGCTGGGAAGCATCTGTTACATTTTGACTGGTCCTGAGTTTGGCCATCTCCAAGAAGCCCACAGTTGGGCTACACTGCCTGAGGCCGTTTCAAAAGCTCTTTCTCTCACTATCTCTGCTGGCAGTTGACATTTTCTTACATCATCCTGGTGTGTTTCTGTTTTCACCTGGAGTAACCATGTCAGGTGGATAGTCCCCATCTGTGTTAGGATTCCTTGAATATGTTAGAAATGTTGCAGGAAGACCTTATTTCATGGGATTGCCCTAGTCTTCTCTATGATGGGCTCACAAACTCCAGCCCTGCTTTCTCCAAACCTAAGCAGCACATTAGCACCTGGCACCCTCTCATATGGTGCTCCTTACATCAAAGTCAGACCATCAGCTGCAGCTTGGTGGTTCTCTCTGACAGCAGTTACTGCAGCTCTCAACCTGCCTCCCCGACGCTTCCGGCTTTCATAATGTTTCAAGTCATATTTTTCATCCACGTAGAAGAGTGACACCCCCATAGCAGAGTCTGTCTGTGGCTCCACTGAAGCATAACAACCTTTAGCTAGAGGACAAGACTTCCATGAATTGCTCAGCCGCCGTGCTCAATTAGTCTTCCAATATATTTCCCCCCTATTTTCTCCTTGCTTTCTGTCAAGCATGTCAAAAACAGAGCAGCTTTCTGATGTGGACACTGGCTCATTAGGCCCCAGCTGATATCATTAAATTCTGTTTCTTTAAGAAAGAACAAAAAGGGCAGATTTATACTTCCTTTGATAGAACTGGTCTTAAATTTCCTCCCTATTGTGAGACAGATAGTTGGTGATGAATCAGTGATATTTCAGACTCACTGGGGGCAGAGCAGCTGCTTGCAGAATGGAAATTTCTGGGATAGAACAGCAGACAGCCAATGAATGAACACACACACACACACACACACACACACACACACACACACATGCTTGTGTTGCCTTCTGTTGTGGGCTAATCTTAAAGAACGGCTAACCCCGTCCCTTGAAGACGGGGTTTCTCAACCTAAGCACTATTTACATTTTGGACCCCAAAATCTTTGCTGTGAAGACTGTCACGAGCATGATAGAATATAAGCAGCATGCCCAGCTTCTACCCATTCGATGCCAGCAGTGTGCCTTCCAAGATGTAACAAGCAAAAATGTGCCCAGACATTGCCAATTGTTTCTCGGGGCAAAATCACTTCCAATTGGGAAACAATGCTTTAAGAAATTTCAGGTGTTCATTTCTCTCAAGCCAGTTTCCTAGAGGGAATAAATCAGCAGTCTAAGTGTTAGGATGGTGGGCCAGAAGGTATGAGATAGTTACCATTAATATGGCCAGAGAGGCAAACCTGTGAATCAGGGGGGAGTTGTGTTTGCAATGGCTTTCAAATTTCTTAACCTCTCCTTCCATTTTTTAATTCATTTCTCCTCCACTTGCTGATTATAAGGCTCATCTGCTATCTTATAGCATATAGAAACCCCTACTATAGGTTGGGCCAAAGCTGGATTTCCTGGTGATGGTACATTTTCCTGGCTTTACTTTTACCACCATAGTACCTGTGAAACATTATTTTTATGTGTTGTGTTTTCCAAGAATTTTCTGGGTAGAGAAGCAATTCATATATTCATGATCTGTGTTAATACTTGTTAAGGGTTGAGTGGGTTAACCCTCCCATATTTATGTTATAATGTAGATAAAAAATATCCCCCAACAGCCTTCTGGGCTCAGAGGCAGGGCTCTTGGCGGTGGTTGCATGATGTGGACAGAGCACTCACTGACGGGATCGCGCACTAGTGAATTCTGCAGCTGAGTGTGCTGCTGGGAGATCCGTCCCTGGGGTGAGCCCTGGAAGGGGGTGTCTCCCTCCCTTCTCTCTCTGCTTCCTGGTCACCATGCCAGAGCAGCTTTCCTCTGTGCCAGGCTTCTCCACCACGCTGTTTCTGCATTTGAGCTAGCTGACTAGAGACTGGAAGCTCTAAGAACAGTGGGCTAAAATAAACCTCTCCTCGAGTTGTGAGTTTAGGGAGTTTTGTCCCAGCAATGAGGAAAGTGATAAGAGATTGAGTCTCTCCCTCTCTCTCTTTTTCTTCTCTCTCTCTCCCTCTCTCTCCACATACATTTTATTTTTAGCTACTAAAAGCTCTAGTCTCTGTGCTCACTTCAGCAGCACATGTACTAAATATGTTGTGGTGCTAAGAAGATTCTTATTACATTCAGTCTTCGATGAGGGTCTTTTAGGAATGGCATTACGTGTGTATGCATGTGTAGACACACATATGCACTGATACGTCAGAACTGTTTTTTTTAATTAAATGAAATGAAAAGTAACATAAATGAAAAGTAATATTAATGTCTTTTTCAAGGCACTGTCAGGGCAAAATCACATGACCTGAAGCATAGAATATTTCTACTTCTCCCCTCAGGACAATGGATGACATCATGTGGCACCATGCCATCACTGCTGTGCTATATTTTGCTGTTCAGTAGACAACTGGCCCACATCAGCACTTCTTCCTGTGAGCCACTGCTGTCTTTTCACACACTTCTGACTCGAGGAAATCCCGAGGGTGGGGAGCCAGTAAAGATTTTCTCATTTAAAATGTTCTAGATGTGATCCTCCCTCCTCCTCATGACAGCAAGAGTCGTCAAGATGAGCAGAATAACTTCCATCTAAGGGAAAAATGTTCCCAAGCTGACTGCCCCACTTACAGCAGCCTGGGTGTACCACTGTTAATGTTTCAATACTAAAGAGAAAAGCCTTTGCCTTATGGAAGTGACTCAAGTTAATAAGGCATTAACATACAGATGCAGACTTTTATCCCCAGGATGCTGGGAAGTGTGTATAATTGTATATCCCTAAGAAAATTTCCCGCTATCAATCAAGCAGATTTCAGACTACCTATCTTTATGTACATGGCTTCAGAATTGCCCTGTGTCACTCATGGCAATGTAATCATATGTGCCCATCCAGAAAATACTGAGGGCTGACTTACAATAATAATGTAAAAGCTTTTCTCTATTTAGAATTATATTGTCCTCAAATTTGAATATATTAGATACACAAAAATACTTTTTTACAGAATACCTTATGCTTTTCACCCATTTTTACATATATTGGTCCATTTCATATTTATAGCAGCCTTGCTATGTAGGTGGAATGGGGTTGATTTTGCATTTTGTAAGACTACAATTTCTAGGCACTGGTCAAAGGCAATACTGCTACAAAACACAAGCTTGCAATAGAAATCTGTTTTCCGACATCTTTGTCTGTTACTCTTACCATTTAAAAATGTTTAGGCACAACCTCTTGGTCAATTTTAGGAATATATAAAGAAGATTTTCTTATTTTGCAAGGCCACAGTTTCCTGAAAGTAAGAGTTACTGTTGTATAGTTAAAGGCACTGCTGGAAGCCTCCCCCATAAGGAAAAGAGAGAACCACCCAGTCTAGGGTTAAAACAAGAGAACAAACTAGAACTTCAGTCTGGTGAATGGCAGCCCATTCTCCTTACGTTTTAACACTGGATGCTTAGTGTAAAACCTGACACAGAGCAGGTACACGTGGTTTCATTTTATTAAATGAGTAAATGAATAAATGTATGAATACATTTCTAATTTGATTGTCTAATCTAACAAATATCCCCATCTAATTATTCTTTGGTTACCATTGCAATAACCAAATTCACTCCAATTCCTGCAAAATGCAAAATAATAAGGTACTACTTAAAATAAAGTGAGCACCCTTTTACAGAAAAAATAATACCTTATAAAGAGTAATCTCAATCCCTCCCTCTAGATCCTCATTGTTCTTTCCATCCCTGGGGAAACTGGTTTTCCTGCTGTCAAAATGCTGTTTTTGTTGTCAACCCCGACGTTTTTCCTCTGTACACTTCCTTCCTTCTCTCTGCTACTTTCCAGCCCCTTCACTACCACCTGAGTCTATCCCTTCCTTCAGACACATTTAACTACTGCTATGGCATGACTTACCCAGAAAGCCCTCGTGGCTTGGGAGCTGTTCTTCCCAGGTGACGTAGGCTGTATTTCAGTAACTGTTGATTGCCATTATGGAGATACAACCGTCACTTGCTTTGAACATATTTGCAACACATTGTTCAGTTCACAGATGAGGCTCTTCTGCATTTGGCTGAACTCCTAAGTGAATCTGAGCCCCCTAAAACAAATGAGAAAGAGAGAAAACCAGAGTGGCTGGACATCGACAGTCCTTACTTTCCACCATTTACTGGACCTTGATCCACGTTGCAGCTGGTGACCTGCTCAAGCTTGGCTTCTTGAGTTTCTTGAGGATCACACATGAGGTACAGGGGAAGGCAGGGGAGCTCTTTGTAAAATTGAAAACTCTATTTAAATATAAAGTGAAAGTTATTGTATTGAACATGTATATGAAGCAAATGTACATGAAGGCAATTCTGTTTTTTTAAATCCATAATTGTAATGTCCTAAGATGAAGCTGATTTTACAGACAAGAAAAAAGATCTCCCTTCTAGAAGGTTTGCTTAGCTCTGGAGTACTTGACTCCAGTTCTTCCATTTCTTTGAAGGATGACTCAACCTAAGAACATTAATATCTTCACACTGAACAACTGTCAAGCCAAGCTTCTTGGTTAGAGAAGCCAGACCCTTCTATCGTCTGGCTGAAAACTTCCATGGATGACTCTTGGAATTTTGTGACTTTTCCCTGGCTTTCTAATATATACCTTTGGCTCTGTATACTACAATGTCTTTGTTTTGCCTCTCCCAACCCAGTTAGATCCAAACATATTTTAAGCCCCTGTGTAACCCCTACTTTCATCCTTACAACCTCACAGAATAGCACCTAGTCTGACTTTTGCTCCTAACAAAGTGACAGCAGAATTCAGCTAATTCACACGAGCGTGCTGTTGGTTAAGGATATTTTTTTTGGACTTGCCCTCTGTTTGCTTTATGCATTTATTTGCATGTTGCAAACTAAACCACAAGCTCTGAAGGCCAGTGAGAAAAGATTATTTTTTAAAAAGCTTTCTTAACACTTCTCAGAGAACTCTCAGCTTTAGCCAGTCTTGCTCAATAAATTACTTAGGTAGACATACCTTGGAAGGTAAATTTTCCTAGAAAGGTAGATTTTCCTCAGAAAGCTACCATCTTTATCTCTTTCATTATGACACCTACTAACTCCCTAAAGCTTTTTTAAAAAGTTATATCAGTTAACATATATTGAGCATGTCCCTGTATTTGGTTTTATTTAAGCACTTAAAAGGTATGATCCCTTTTAATCTAAACCACATTATACTAAATGAAATGAAAGAAAACTATTCCAGAAAGAAAACTAGAGAACTAGTCCCAGAAAGAAAACTATTGCATGATTTTACTTATATGAGAAATACATATATATCAATATCTCTCTCTATATATATATATCATATAATGTGTGGATCAAAATGTACAGTGAATATTTAAATTTAAAAATATTTACTACAATAAAAGACATTGCCATTAATCCCCCTCAAAACATCTTCCCTCAATTTGAACACACCCCCTCATTCTTGCCACTTTCTGAAGCAGTTCTGGAAGTCCTTTCCTGTAAACATCTTTAGTTGTGCAGTCATAGCTGTTTTGAGGTAGTGAATCGATTTAAAACATTTACCTTTCATGATCATTTTGCCATTGGCACCCAGAAGTTGCAGGGTGCCAGATTCGGTGAATAAGGTGAGTGAAGACACACCATGATGTGCTTGCGAGCCTGCCCTTCAGTCGGACGGCACTCAGCAGCATCATTCATCGTATTTTTGATCACAACTTCTACGGATACTCATGGAAGAGGACTTCTAGAACTGCTTCCGAAAGTGGCAAGAATGATGGGTTGTGTGCATTAGAAATGAGGGAGAGTATTTTGAGGGAGATTGATGGCAAGCTGTCTTTTAATGTAATAAATGTTTTTAAATTTAAACATTCACCATATATTTTAATCACTCCTTATATATGAAAGCTTTAATAAACAGATAGACAATGAAACCATGGGTGGTTTTGGATGGAGGTGTGGGGAGAGGAAATGGGGAGATACAGATCAAAGAGTACAAAGTATGTAGAATGAACACATTTAGAGATGTAATGTGCAGTATGAGGAATCAAGTTAATGAAATTGTATTATGGACTTTTGTTAGGTGTTATGATTTATGCCTAGATGTACCCCCAAAGCCTCATGCAGTAATAGGATTTTTTCAGAGGTGGCTGAATCTAGAGTGTGCGATGCTGGGTTTAAGGGTGTGTGATTAGTAAATCAGTCTACTGATTGGTTTGGCATAGTTCTGGCTAGGATTAAGGGTGTGAGTGTGACACCTGCCCTAGAGTGGGTATCCTGGGTACAATATAAGGGACAGACACAAACTTGTCTGCCTCCCTTATTGCTTCTGCTACCTTGTGGACACCATGAACAACATGTTCTCTTCTGCAGTGCCCCTCTGCCATGTGCCACTCTGCCTTGGAGTCAGCCACCTATGGACTAAAACCTCTACAAACTGTGAGCTAAATAAACCTTTCCACTTTAACTTTGGGTGTTTTGTCTTGGCAATGAGAAAAGCAACTAAGACATTAGGTAATTAGATTTTAGCTGTTTTTGTTCCAGAAAAAGTAATTATGGGAGATGATAGGTACATTAATCTACTTCACTATAGTATGAATTTTACTACCTATATATAGCCTGTAACATTATGTTATAAACCTCAAATGGTACACAATAAAATTTATTAGGAAAAACAATGACTTCAGTAACTCGTCTAATGCTGTTTAATACTACATGCTCACAATCATTTCATAAGGCATTTTCTGTTGTCCCATTCTTACAGATGAAGAAACTGAGTCTCATGTTTAAATGCACTGCCCAGGGTTATAGAAAGAGTTAGCAAGGAAGTCAGAACTGGAACAGGGTCTCCTGACACCCAGGCCAGCACACTTGCCTCCCCACTATGATGCCTTTGTACCTTGCACTGTGCTGCACCCTGGATGCAGCTGTATCCATTTGTACTTTGCTTCACGGTGTTCTCTAGGGTTGACAATAGTTGTACACATGTTCGCATAATAAAAAAGTCATGGACAGTGATTTGACAAATCCAATGGATTTCCTAGTGAGGAAAGGACTATTGAGTTTGGAATTTATAATTTTGATGAGTGAAGCCATTGTCCCCATTTGTGTGAACAAGGCTACAAAGAGTGTCTCCTGACAAGCTCGATGAGTCATGGTATCCTGACAGAGGTCATATGTCATCAACCCACTTTTCACCCAAAGCCATCCCTTTTGTGTCCTGGCACATCTTCTGTTCCTTTTTCAAGGAACAACCCACCTCCTGTGGGGATGTATTTTTCAGTACTTCAAGCCCATCTATCAACTCACAGAAGTGCACTCAAAGGTTTTGTCACGCAGGTAGTATATTCACAGGCTATAAGTGATACCATAGAGCTATTGCAGGCCTCAGTAAAACCCATACTTCCTTGAATTCAACCTTCCTTTGCAGTTTTCAATTTGCTTCCCCCATGTGTTCTTAGAGATGTGCTTTGGATTACAGAATGTTGCCACATTATATGTTTGGAATTGTCCCACTACTCCATCTTTGCCAGATATGTCAGAGATAAACTATTTTCCAGGGTTTCCACTGATACATAATACTAATGAAATATGGGAAATGATAAGAAGTTTTATATATGTGTGCATGTCTATATAAAATTTTATTTATGTATTTATTTATTTTTGCTAAGATAAAACATGCCCATTATGATTTGGATCTAGAATGTCCCCCAAAAGTCTCATGTGTTCAGAGATGGGGATTCTGGAAGATAAGCGGTTCATGGGGGTAACTATAATTATCAGAATTCATAGAAAAACATGCTGTTAGGAGGTAGAGCTTGGCTAGAAGAGGTGTGTCACTGGAGGTTGACCTTTGGAGGATATGTCCCCTCCCAGCTCTTACCTTTTCTCTCTGTTTCCTGGCTGCCAAGAAGTGAGCAGCTTTCCTCTGTCATGGCCTTCTACCATGCCATTTTTGGCTTGGAGCCAGCCAACCATGAACTGAATCCCTCAAAAATGTGAGTCAAAAGGATGTCCACTGTCCCCACTCTTATTCAACATAGTGCTGGAAACTTTAGCCAGAGCAATTAGACAAGAGAAAGAAATAAAAGGAATAATGATTGGAAAGGAACAAGTTAAATTATCATTATTAGCAGATGACATGATACTCTACACAGAAGACCCCAAAAACTCCACTAAAAAAATGCTGGATTTAATAAGCAAATTCAGTAGTGTAGCTGGATACAAAGTCAATACTCAAAAATCAATAGCCTTTCTGTACACAAATAACAAACTTACTGAATGAGAAATTAGGGAAATAATACCTTTCACAATAACATCCAAAAATATGAAATACCTAGGAATCAACCTCACAAAGGATGTAAAAGACCTCTACACTGAAAACTACAGTACTCTGAAAAAGGGGATTGAAGAGGATATCAGAAAATGGAAAGATATCCCTTGCTCATGGATAGGAAGAACCAACATAGTGAAAATGGCCATACTTCCAAAATTGTTATACAGATTTAATGCAATTCCAATCAAAATTCCAACAGCATATCTCACAGAATTGGAGAAAACAATCCTAAAATTCATTTGGAATCAGAAGAGACCTAGAATAGCAAAGGCAATTCTCGGCAACAAAGGCAAGGCAGGGGGCATCACAATCCCCAACTTGAAATTATACTATAAAGCTACTGTGATAAAAACAGTGTGGTATTGGAAAAAAAACAGACCTGAAGATCAATGGAACAGATTAGAAGATGCTGAAACAACCCCAGACATACTAAGCCACCTTATCTTTGACAAAGGTGCCAAACACATTCACTGGAAGAAAGAGAGCCTCTTTAATAAATGGTGCTGGAAAAACTGGCTCTACACATGCCGAAGATTGAAACTAGACCCATATCTTTCACCATGCACTCAACTAAATTCAAAATGGATCAGAGATCTAAATATTAAAACAGAAACATTAAATCTGATGGAAGATACGATAGGTAAAACCTTTGAAGACACTGGTGTACGCAAAGACTTTATGAATAAAACCTCAACCGCACAGGAACTATCACAAAGAATCAACAACTGGGATCTCATCTTATTAAAAAGCTTTTGCACAGCAAGAGAAACCACCAACAGAATGAAGAGACAACCCACAACATGGGAAAAAATGTTTGCCAGCTGTTCCTTAGACAAGGATTACTATCGAGAACATATAAAGAACTCAAAAAAATCAGACCTCCCAAATTTAAAGACTCACTCCAAAAATGGGCATCTGAGATGAATACACATTTCTCAGATGAAGAAATACAAATGGCAAATAAATATACAAAAAAATGTGCAACATCACTAGTCATTCGAGAGATGCAAATTAAAACAACACTGAGGTGCCATCTCACCCCAGAAAGAATGGCTATTATGAAGAAATCAACTAATAACAAATGCTGGAGGGGCTGTGGGGAAAAAGGAACCCTTCTCCACTGTTGCTGGGAGTGTCGACTGGTGCAGCCACTGTGGAAATCAGTGTGGAGACTCCTCAAAAAACTAGGATTGGAGGTCCTATTTGACCCAGCTATTCCCCTTCTGGGTATCTTCCCAGAAGAATTAAAAACATTGTACCACAGCGAAATATGTGCACCCATGTTTATAGCAGCACAATTTGTAATAGCCAGATCTTGGAAACAACCCAAATGCCCATCAACTGAGGAATGGATAAGAAAGATGTGATACTTTTACACAATGGAGTACTATTCAGGCATAAATAAGGATAAACTGGAGTCTTTTATAGGTAAATGGATGCACCTCAAGAAAATACTCATAAGTGAAATAAACCAGATGCACATGTGTAAGGATCATATTGTCTCTCTAGTATGAGAAACTGAAAGAGTAAATGAGATCCAAAATGTACAATAGACATGGTGAATCAAAAAGAAACTGGTCAAAAGGAAAGAGAGACTGGGATGGGGGAATAGGGAAAAGAAAGAAGGGAAAGGAAAAAAGTTGTATATATATATATATATATATATATATATATATATATATATATATATGTGATGGTTAATTTTACTTAGTTCATTGAAGAGTAAGGTTTGTGCCAATAATGTTTTTACAATCAAATGCTAATATCTGGTATCCTGAATAACTAACTTAAAGATAGCAATACGTAATGCATTAACCATTGTTACCCTCCTATTATGTTGTTTTGAAAATTTGTTCTTTTTTGATTTGTTTTGCTTTGTTTTTTCTTCTCTTTAAAAAAAAGTGAGTCAAATTAAACCTCTCCTCTTTTAAATTATAGCTATCAGGTATTTCATCCCATTGGCAGGAAAGCTGACTAAGACAAAAATGCAACACAGTTCTGGAATCATTTTCTGAATTATATAACACATTAAACATGCCAGAAAGTTGATTTTTACTATGTTTTTTGTCACCAATGTAACTACATAAATAATACATATAAATTAAATATAATTTAAAGTGTAAATATGTTTTTCTTAATAATTTCTTAGGTCAATACATGCAATAAATGTAAAGTGAGGGGCTGATGAAATGGGTCAGCGGCATAAGCGCCTGCCTGGCAAGTGCAAGCCCCGAGTTTGACTCCCAGCACCCACATACGAAAAAAGAGCTGGTGATATCACTCAGTGGCATGGGTGCCTGCTGGCGCGCGAGGTCCTGAGGTCGATCCCCGGTACCCACACACACACACACACAAATAAATAAATAAATAAAGTTAGCCAGATCTATAATTTTACATTTTCTAGTAGACGCATGTAAAAATGTAAAAATTACTAGTTATATTTACTTTAATAATATATTTCACTTAATCCAATATATCTAAAGTACCAACATTTTACCATTCAATCAATATAAAGCAGCCTTCTCAATGGTATGATGGAGCCAGGTCTCACGGAATTGGAAGAACCAGTGGTTAAATTTTCTGAAATCCATAAACTTGCTGATTGATAGATTAAAACTGGCTACTGTGAAAGTATTTATTCCATAGAAATCATCAAATCCTTCATTTTTTTAGTGGGGTGTAAGGGTGGGGAGCTCATCTTCAAACATTTACTAGCGCTGTCAATGCCCGCTGTGGCCAGTGGCTATCACACTGGGTAGTGCATGTCTAAATAATGAAATAGTTACACATTTGTTAGACATGTTTATTAAATGTTTTTAGACTTTGATTTCTTCTAAGTAAGATGACAGAGTGGTAGAAAATTGCCATCAGAATAGAAGTAGAGCACTCAGTGATTGAGTATCTGTTTGTTTTGAGACTCCAGAGGCAAAGGATAACCATTTTACTCACAGTTCCACAAAATGTTGAGCTTGGGAGAAGGATTGCTTCTCCTGGATTTTCAGAATATATCTAATTATGAACGCTGACATCAGTGAGGAGAGAACCAAAGAAGGGGATTAGCATAAAAACTTGAGCATGGAACAAACTTTCTTTCTTTTTTAACACTTGGGATTGAACCCAAAGCTTTATGCATGCTAAGCATACAGTCTGCCACCAAGCTACGCACCCCACACATAAACTTTCTTTATATGTCATGTTGCAAGATTTTTTTCCTTCATTTTATGAGAAAATAGAGATTTCATGTCAAGATACTAATTTGTATATTTAAACCTCATTGAGAGTTATTTAAAGTTCTGCACCAAATAGCATGCAATTCATTAGGTGCTCAAAATACTTTTAATAAATGAAGCTTAAATAATTAAATACGTTTAACTTTGGTGACACAGAATCAGCATGTAGGCATTTGAGGATGTTTTATTGTAAAGATATCCGATGTATATAACAAATATATATTCTCCCCTAAAAACAATTATAGCTGGCTTTTATTAGGTACATAACTATATGTCAGACACTTTAAATATTTGTTTCATTTGATTTATGCAATGATCCTAAGTAGATGGTAATATTAAACAGATTCTAAGAGTAGAAAACTGAATCTTAAGAAAGTTAATGTGTTCAAAGTCTTCCATCATCAATGGTGAACCTAAATGGAGAACCAACATCATACTTATTTCAAAGTCTGTGGACTTTTCCGTAGGTCATATTGGCTCCCCAGTTTAATTCAAGTTTACTCGATTTATCAATGTTTCCCTCCTGGGAGCATTCAGACAGAGAGGGCTGGATGCACCACAGTATTCAGCACAATAAACACTTTTTTGTTCAAATGGTGAGGGCAATGTGGGGCTGAGGAAAGTTGCAGGTCACATATGTTTACCAGAATATAAGCTTTATCTTGTTCAACCTGGTGTCAACTGTAATTACACCAGTGCAGGTACACTGTGGGCACTAAATACATGTGCAGATTGACTAGGCACTTTTACAGAAAAGCAAAATAAAACATAAAACAGTAATAATGATAACTCTTATTCTTTAGGAATGATAACGGAATGTACATTTCCTGAGCACATACTGTGAATGTTATTCTAAATGTTTCCCTTTCATTGGCCCATTTAATCTTCACAACAGTGCACGGCATAGCAAAAATATTCTCATGTTTCATACAAGGAAAGGACATAGGGAGCATAAGAAACTCTCATGCTACAACTAATAAATAACTAAATTGGAATTTAAACCCAACTAACCTGGATCTACAATGCACCCTCTTAGCTACTCCAATATATATTTGTCTTATTAATCACACAACAGACAAGTCACAGAGATCTCAAATTTAACATCATGATAAATTATGGAAGTCCAACATGACTACAAAAAAGAGATACATGTAATTCCATATATCACATCAGTATTATTTTGTCAAATTGAAAAACAAAATGATAGGGCCGGTGAGATGGCTCAGCGGTTTAAGCGCCTGCCTTGCAAGCGCGAGGGCCCGAGTTCGACTCCCAGAACCCACATACAAAAAAGGGGCCGGTGATATCGCTCAGTGGCACGGGCGCCTGCTGGCGCGCGAGGTCCTGAGGTTGACCCCCCGGTACCCGCAAAAAAAAAAAAAATGATAGAGGGATAAATAGTAGAGGGATAAATGACTTCCTCAAAATATGGAAGAGAGCAGAGTTGGGACTTAAATAGATTATTGAAACATAAGTTATATTTGCATAATGAGAGAAAAATTGTATTAGTCGCCATTCCTAATGCTGGGACACAATACCAGATACCCAAAACTTAGAGGAGGAGAGGTTTTACTTTGGCTCATACTTTCAGAGTGTTATGGTTTGTGTATGAATGTCCCCCTCAAAGCCTCATGTGGTCGTAGATGGGGCTTTTTTGGAGGTGGCTGAATCTAGAGTGTGTGATGCTGAGATTAAGGGTGTGTGATTACTAAATCAGTGCACTGATTGGTTTAGCACCATTCTAATCCTAGTACCCTAGATAGAGTATAAAAGGGGCAGAAAGAAGCTGCGAAGTTCCCTTGCTTGCTTGCTCTCACCTGCCTTGCTTGCTTGCTCTCGTAGGGCCTCCCCTATGCTGCCCCTCTACCAAGCCACCCTGCCTTGGAGCCAGCTGATTATGGACTGAAACCTCTACAAACTGTGAGCCAAATAAACCTTTCCTCCTTTAACTTTGGGTGTCAGGAATTTTGTCTCAGCAATGAGAGGAAAGTAACTAAGACACAGGTTGTTTAATCCATGGTCACTTGGCTCTGAGGCAGGAATTACAGTAGGAGAGTGTGGCAGAGAAAAGATGCTTAGTTTTTGGCTGTTGTGCAGCAGAGCAAGTGAACAATTCCAGAAAGGAAGGGAGGAGGAACCAGACATACAGCCCATGGCCACACCTCCACGACCCATCAAGAAACACATAAAATGTGCCTTACTACTTCCAGGGGGCTCCCAAGCCAATCAAGTTGACAATTAAGCTTAACCATCACAAGAGTAAAAGCATAGTCTGGCCAGAGAAAGCATGAGCAAATACATGAGGAACAAAGTAGAAGTTAATGTACAGAACCACAAATTTTTGAAGTATAGCTGTGGTTAATAGCAGTGGAAAGGTAATTACAGGTGAGAAGAGGCTTATGTTTACCTCATCTGCAATGGATAATTTATTTTTTCAACTTATTCTTGAACCTCCATCACAGGCACCTCAGGAAAGTGTTAATATTCTATTGTGGTATGAGACCAATGATTATAACATAATGTAGATTAATAAAGTGGTCCACCAAGCAAAGTGCCATGGAAGGGAAAGGGGAGAATATGGAAGCTAAAGGATAAATATAGGTATCTGATTAGAGACTGAAGCAGAAGCTTCCCAAATCATGCTATATCTGGAGAGCAGTACTCCACTTGCTAGTGCATCAGAAATTATGTGATGGAACAGTGAGAGATCAGATTAGGAAGGATAGTTAAAACATAGTGTGGAAGATATTGAATGCCTAGTATGAGGAATTTTTACTTTATCAATAGCAATTCAGTAGGCAGCCCTGATGGATTTTAAGCTCTAGGGCTAAGAATTATATGTGCATCAGAAAAATAAATCTGGATATTTATTGGGAGTGAGATAAAATACACTAAGGAAAACTGTAGGTTGGAATTCACGTCTATTACAGAGGTAAACTGAAGAAAATGATGTCCTGAGAAGGGACAGTAGTGGAAGAGAGTTTGGTTACTAGAAGAAATTTGTTCTGAGTATAATGAGGAAATATCCAAATTTAAGAGCAGGAAATGGGGGCCGGTGAGATGGCTCAGCGGCTTAAGCGCCTGCCCGGCAAGCGCAAGGGCCCGAGTTCGACTCCCGGATCCCACATACGAAAAAGGGGCCGGTGATATCGCTCAGAGGCACGGGCGCCTGCTGGTGCGCGAGGTCCTGAGGTCGACCCCCCGGTACCCACAAAAAAAAAAAAAAAAAGAGCAGGAAATGGCAAAGTCACAATCAAATGACTCAGCAATTCTTTTATTCTCTCCTTCATCCATTACTGCATGCTGATTCAGAAAAAAATAGTTATTGTGAAATTTTACCTAAGAGTTTAAGGATGGAAGATAGTATTTGTAAGATTAACCTTCTTTTGAGCAGGTAGAAAATAGATTACACATAAAGTTTGGGACAAGGGAAAGGAATTCTCCCAGGATATAATGTAAAAATAAATTAAATGATTTTTAAAAGGTGATGTTACTATATTCACACATAGAAATGCTATCATTTTAGATTCATTTTTTCTTGGTCTATTTCAGCCATTAAAATACCTGTAAGTGTAGACCCTTTTTTTATTTTAAAGAGAAGAAAAAACAATACAAAACAAATCAAAAAAGAACAAATTTTCAAAATAACATAATAGGAGGGTAACAATAGTTAATGCATTACAAATTGTTATCTTTAAGTTAGTTATTCAGGATACCAGATATTAGCATTCAATTGTCCAAACATTATTGGCACAAACCTTACTCTTCAATGACCTAAGTAAAATTAGTACTGTATCTATCTTAACCATCTTATATATAAACACAATTTTTTTCCTTTCCCTTCTTTCTTTTCCCTATTCCTCCATCCCAGTCTCTTTTTCCTTTTGACCAGTTTCTTTTTGATTCACCATGTCTATTGCACATTTTGGATCTTATTTACTCTTTCAGTTTCTCATACTAGAGAGACAATACGATGCTTACACATGTGTGTCTGGTTTATTTCACTTATGAGTATTTTCTTGAGGTGCATCCATTTACCTATAAAAAACTCCAGTTTATCCTTCTTTATGGCTGAATAGTACTCCATTGTATAAAAATACCACATCTTACTTATCTATTCCTCAGTTGATAGGCATTTGGGTTGTTTCCAAGATCTGGCTATCATAAATTGTGCTGCTATAAATATGGGTGCACATATATCGCTGTGGTACGATGTTTTTAATTCTTCTGGGAAGATACCCAGAAGGAGAACAGCTGGGTCAAATGGGACCTCCAACCCTAGTTTTTTGAGGAATCTCCACACTGATTTCTACAGTGGTTGCACCAGTCAACACTTCCAGCAACAGTGGAGCAGTTTTCCTTTTTCTCCACAGCCACTCCAGCATTTGTTATTAGTTGATTTCTTGATAATAGCCATTCTTTCTGGGATGAGATGGTATCTCAGTGTTGTTTTAATTTGCATCTCTCGAATGACTAGTGATGTTGCACATTTTTTTGTATATTTATTTGCCATTTGTATTTCTTCATCTGAGAAATGTGTATTCATCTCAGATGCCCATTTTTGGAGTGAGTCTTTAAATTTGGGAGGTCTGATTTTTTTGAGTTCTTTATATGTTCTCGATAGTAATCCCTTGTCTGAGGAACAGCTGGCAAACATTTTTTCCCACGTTGTGGGTTGTCTCTTCACTCTGTTTGTGGTTTCTCTTGCTGTGCAAAAGCTTTTTAATAAGATGAGATCCCAGTTGTTGATATTCTTTGTGATAGTTCCTGTGCAGTTGAGGTTTTATTCATAAAGTCTTTGCGTACACCAATGTCTTCAAGGGTTTTACCTATCCTACCTTCCATCAGATTTAATGTTTCTGTTTTAATATTTAGATCTCTGATCCATTTTGAATTTACTTGAGTGCATGGGGAAAGATATGGGTCTAGTTTCAATCTTCAGCATGTGTAGAGCCAGTTTTTCCAGTACCATTTATTAAAGAGGCTCTCTTTCTTCCAGTGAATGTGTTTGGCACCTTTGTCAAAGATAAGGTGGCTTAGTATGTCTGGGGTTGTTTCAGCATCTTCTAATCTGTTCCATTGATCTTCAGGTCTTTTCTTTTTTGCCAGTACCACACTGTTTTTATCACAGTAGCTTTATAGTATAATTTCAAGTTGGGGATTGTGATGCCCCCTGCCTTGCCTTTGTTGCCGAGAATTGCCTTTGCTATTCTAGGTCTCTTCTGATTCCAAATGAATTTTAGGATTGTTTTCTCAAATTCTGTGAGGTATGCTGTTGGAATTTTGATTGGAATTGCATTAAATCTGTATAACAATTTTTGGATGTATGGCCATTTTCACTATGTTGGTTCTTCCTATCCATGAGCAAGGGATATCTTTCCATTTTCTGATATCCTCTTCAATCCCCTTTTTCAGAGTACTGTAGCTTTCAGTGTAGAGGTCTTTTACATCCTTTGTGAGGTTGATTCCTAGGTATTTCTTTTTTTTTTTTTTGGATGTTATTGTGAAAGGTATTATTTCCCTAATTTCTCGTTCAGTAAGTTTGTTATTTGTGTACAGAAAGGCTATTGATTTTTGAGTATTGACTTTGTATCCAGCTACACTAGTGAATTAGCTTATTAAATCCGGCAATTTTTTTGTAGCAGAGTTTTTGGGTCTTCTGTGTAAAGTATCATGTCATCTACAAATAATGATAACTTAACTTCTTCCTTTCCAATCATTATTCCTTTTATTTCTTTCTCTTGTCTAATTGCTCTGGCTGAAGTTTCCAGAACTATGTTGAATAAGAGTGGGGACAGTGGAATCCTTGTCTTGTTCCTGATTTTAGAGGGGAGGCTTTCAGTTTTTGTCCATTTAGTATAATATTGGCTGTTGGTTTGTCATAGATAGCTTTTATCAGATTGAGATAAAGACCATCTATTCCAATTTTCTGTAGGGTTTTATCATGAAAAGGTGCTGGACTTCGTCAAAAGCTTTTTCTGCATCTATTGAGATGATCATGTGATTTTTGTCTTTCCTTCTCTTAATATGGTGTATTACATTTATTGATTTACGTATGTTGAACCATCCCTGCATCCCTGGGATGACTCCAATTTGGTCATGGTGTATAATCTTCTTGATGATTTGTTGGATTCTGTTTGCCAGTATCTTATTGAGGATTTTTGCATGTAAGTTCATTAGGGAGATTGGCCTGTAGTTCTCTTTCTTAGTTGGGTCCGTCTCTGGTTTTGGTATCAGGGTAATGCTTGCTTCCAGGAATGAATTTGGGAGTATTGCTTCTCTTTCAATTTCATTAAAAAGTTTGAGAAGTAGTGGCATTAGGACTTCTCTAAATTTCTTGTAGAATTCGGCAGTGAATCCATCAGGGCCTGGGCTTTTCTTTGTTGGGAGGTTTTTAACTACATCTTCAATTTCATTGGTTGATATTGGTTTATTTAGGATTTTTAAATCTTCTTGATTCAGCTTTGATAATTCATATGTATCTAGGAATCTGTCCACTTCTTCTGCATTTTCCATCTTAGTAGAATATAAATTTTCAAAATAGGTATAGATGATCTTCTGGATTTCTGCAGGGTCCATCATGATATCACCCTTTTCATTTTCAATTGCATGGATTTGAGTCTTTTCTTTTTTTAATAAGGTTGGATAAGGGTTTGTCAATCTTATTTATTCTTTCAAAGAACCAATTCTTTGCTTCATTGATTCTTTGTATTGTTTGTTTAGTCTCCAATACCTTAATTTCTGCTCTGATCTTTATAATTTCCTCCCTTGTACGGGCTTTTGGCTTAACCTGCTCTTCTTTTTCTAGAAGTTCGAGGTTTGCCATTAAGTTGTTTATTTCCACTTGCTCTATTTTCGTGATTTAGTTATTTAATGCTATAAATTTCCCTCTTAGGACTGCTTTCATTGTATCCCATAAGTTTCAGTATGTTGTACTGTCATTATCATTCAGTTGTAGAAAGTGTCTAATTTCTTCTTTAATTTCATCTGTGATCCATTGGTTGTTCAGGAGGGTGCTGTTTAATTTCCACGTGTTTAGGGAGTTTTTGTGATTTCTTTTGCCATTGATTTCCAATTTCATTGCACTATGGTCTGATAATACGCATGGGATAATTTCAATTCCTTTGCATTTACTTAATCAGGTTTTATGAGCTAGTATGTGGTCTATTTTGGAGAACATCCCATGTGTAGCTGAGAAGAATGTGTATTCTGATGTTGTGGGGTGGAACACTCTGTAGACATCTACTAAGTCCATTTGTTCAAAAGTTTGGTTCAGTTCTACTATTTCATTATTGATTTTCCATCTAGTTGGTCTCTGTTTTTGTGACAGTGAAGTATTGAGATCCCCCAATATAATTGTATTAGTGCTTATTTGATTTTTCATGTCCTTTAGTACTTGTTTTATATAGCTGGGTGCACTGGTATTTGACACATATATATTTATGATCGTTATCTCTTCCTCTTGGATTGTTCCCTTTACAAGGATGTAATTACCGTCTTTATCTCTCTGAATCCTTCTTGGCTTGAAGTTCACTTTGTCTGCAAAAAGAATAGCTACCCCTGCTTTTTTCTGGGTTCCTGTTGCATGGAGTATTGTTTTCCATCCTTTGACTTTCAGTCTATGAATTTCTTTCTGAATTAAATGTGTTTCTTGTATACAGCATATTGTTTGATCTTGCTTCTTGATCCATTTTGCCAGTCTGTGCCTTTTGATTGGTGAATTGAGACCATTAACATTGTTGGTTAAAATTGATATGTATTGACTTATACTTGTCATGATATTTTCCTGTTGTTGGTTCCCACTCTTTGTTTGTTTTTCCGCTCTCCTTCTATTTAATTATCTGCCCTGCCTGATGGATTCCTTCTGTTGAGGTTCCTGGAGTTGTAGTCCTTGTTATCTCTTTCTAGAATGTCCTTCAGAACATTTTGGAGTGCTGGTTTGGTGGTCATAAATTTTCTCAGATGTTCTTTGTCATGAAAGTATTTTACTTCTCCATCAATTTTGAAAGATAGTTTTACGGGGTACATCAATTTGGGTTGAAAATTATTTTCCTTTAGAGCTTGAAATAAGTCATTCCAAGCTCTTCTTGACTTGAGGGTTTGTGCTGAAAAGTCAGCTGTGATTCTGATGGGTTTTCCTTTATAGGTGATTTGTCTCTTCTCCCTAACAGCTTTTAAGATTCTGCCCTTCTGTTGAATTTCTGGGATCTTGACTATGATATGTCTGGATGAAGTTTTTTTTTTTAATCATGTCTAGTTGGAGTTCTGTAAGCCTCATTTATATGAAGATCAAATTCTTTTTCTCTTCCAGGGAAGTTCTCCGTGATAATGTCTGTGAACAAGGTCCTAATGTCATTTATGCTATCTCCTGCTTTTTCATTTATTCCAATTATTCTTAAGTTATTTATGAGTCATCTAGCAGCTGCTGAATTGATTTTTCATGGTCCCTTGCTATTTTTAAGAATTCTTTCTTTTCATGATCACTAATTGCAAGCCTGTCTTCTATATCTGAGATCCTGTCCTCACATTGGCTTAATCTGCTACAAATACTTTCAATGGAATTTTTGTTCTCCTGGATATCTGCTTGAATCTGCCTTATGGATTCTATTTCTTTCCTATGCTGAGCATTCATGGGTCTATAATTTTCTTTTTTTTTTTTTTTGTGGGTACCGGGGGGTTGACCTCAGGACCTCGTGCGCCAGCAGGCGCCCGTGCCACTGAGCGATATCACCGGCCCCTTTTTCGTATGTGGGTTCCGGGAGTCGAACTCGGGCCCTCGCGCTTGCCAGGCAGGCGCTTAAGCTGCTGAGCCATCTCACCAGCCCGGGTCTATAATTTTCTTAAGCTCATCTATTTTTTTGTCTGTATCGGCTATAGTGTCCTTAAGCATGGTCTTCATTGTGGACATTATCTCTGCAGTTATCTGTGAAATTATTTGTTTTAATTGTTTTCCAGAGCCTCATTCAGTTGCTTTGTTGTTACCACTTCAGATAGGACAGGTGGGTGGCTTTCGGACTGTCCCACCTCATTGCCCCCTAGGTTTGCCTTTGGTGAATTGGATGTGTGGGGTTGCATCTTGTTTAAGTGTCATCTCATTTTCTTTTCTTTCTTTAGTTTAATTCCTGGGGTGATGTTTGTAAATTACCTATGGTAAGTTACTTTATTGCTAGTGTTCAAGATCCTTAGGATATGACTACTTCTCTGCAGTATCTTCCAAGTGAAGCTTGTTTTTGGGTTTTGAGCTTGCTGCCAGATCCTACCTCTTCAATTTGTTGGATATGAGAAGTTGCTACCTGTTTGGCCCAGTCCTTGGTTCTTTGGTACTGTGCCACTGTATTTTCTATGACCCTTAGTAAATCTCAATCATGAAATATCAGGAAGGAAATCTGTTTAGAACAATTATTTCACTTTTGGCTACAATGGTACCTAAAGCATCAAACACAGCCTAGAAAATGACAGACTCAGCTAACCAGTTATTTGCCACTTTTAGCCATATAGAGTTGCGGTTATATAACAAAATCAAAAACACACCAGAAAAATTATATGCAGTATACAAGTCCTTAATATGTCAATTTTGCCCTCAAGAGTTTAAATTTAAAATGAGTTAAGGAGGAAATAGAGTATTGGGAGAAGAGGAAGGAATTAGATGTAAGGTTGGAGGACCAAGGGGGATCCCACTAACACTGGGAAACTGGTGCAGAGGAATGGTGGGAAAAAGAGAAGGAAGGGATAAAAGGAAGAACAGATCACAACCACAATCACAAAGAGGTTAGAAGCTCTATTTACACACATATAAAAACTAGAGAGAATAATGAAGGAAAGAGCAAATAGACAAACAGAAACAAAAACGAAGACAAAAACAACAAAACAAACAGACAAAACAAAAATAACCCCACACACACAAAAAAAACCCTTCATCAGAACAAAAAACAAATGAGAGAAAAAAATAAAAATAAAAATAAAAGATAAAAAATAAAAAACATAAAAAGAATCAGTGTCAGGTGTTGACTCTGCTGTAGGCAGGCACCACGTGATGACAGAGTCCTGTTCCATGCAGGTCCATCCCAGTAAGCCAGGAGGCCCTTTGGGGGGGCGGTGAGCAGAAGCGCGTACTCTCAGGCGGAGACCAGTCTCGTTTGCCTGCCACCGTCAGTGCACTTTCTGTGGGCCTGAGAGCCGCAGCGCCGCGCTGTCCCAAGTGTGAGTCCTGAGCGTGAGTTCCCAGCGCTGTGTTTTCGTGCTGCTCTGAGTTTCACCACACCCCCCACAATGGCACCCAGCCAGTCGATCTGTGGCGTGGGACAGCTGTGCCTGAGAGACACTCACCGCAGCCAGCGCAGTCCTCTGCAGCTCCCCTGCCCCACTGCTGTCTTGCGATCCTCTGCGGGGGCTCCCCGGGGCGCTGGCTGTCACCATGTGTCTGCAGATTTGAGCTTCTGTCATGCCGCGGTTCCTGGGACAGGGAGAAGGTGCCACGGTTTCCTCCTTCTTCGTCATTGAAAGTACCCTTCACTGGCACCCTAAGTCCCGAACTGCATTTCAGAACTTTTCTGGGTCCAGGGGAGGCACCTCCCTCCCTCCTGCACTCTCCCAGTCCCTGTATTCCAGTGGTCCAATGGCAACTTTTAGAGAGTTTCACTGCCTGCTTCTTACACATCTTTTTCCAGCCTCCAGTCCTTTTTCCTTAGACCCTTTGTATGTAAAATAGATAGCTCATATTATCTATGTTGGAAAAATCTCTTTAAAATTTTTTTCCTATTCATCACTGATCAATGCTGGAAACCTCTAGCTAAATAAAATGAATAAAAAGCCTGACCCCTATTTTTAACATTGTTTCATTCAGCAGATATAAAATTGCTCAATTAACTTGCCATTTCTTAGTGTGTTAATGATTTTGTGCATTTTATTAGCAAATGTCACAAACATGGTTTTTACACTGTTAACATCTATTTAAATGTACTCAGGTGTCTTGATGGGTAATTTTATGTGTCAACTTGAGTGGGTTTAAGGATGACCAAATAGCAGGTAAACATTATTTCTGCGTGTTTCTGTGACAGTGGTTCTGGAACAGATCAGCATTTGAATGAATAGACTGAGGAAAGATCACCCTCAGCAGCATGGGTGGGTATCACCCAATTTTTTGAGAGCTAGAAGAGAACAAAAAGGTGCAGGAAGGATACACTCTGTCCTTGAGCTGGATATCTATCTTCTCCAGCCGTCTCAATACCCGACCTCCTGGTTCTCTGACCTTTGGATTCCAGGTTTTATACCAGTTCCCCATCCCCCAATCTTACTTTGAAATCTTTGACCTTAGACTGGGAATTACAACCATGGGCTCTCTTGGTTCTCAGGCTTCAAGCTCAGAGTGACACCACTAGCTTTCTTGTGTCTCCAGCTTGTAGATGGGCTGTAGTTGGACTTCTCAGCCTCCATAATCAAATGAACAATTTCTATAATATGTCTCCTCTAAGTATATCTCTATACATCCTATTGGTTGTATTTCTTTGCAGAACCCTGATTCGTATTCATATTTATTATAGCAGTGTCTATATTTCTTCTTCCATCTGAGATCTTCTGTATGGAATCACTTGGCACATTGTATGCTATTTCTCTAAATTTTTCAATTAGACCTTACTGAGGGCAAGCTTGACTCTGTGTTTTACAAAATATTTTATATAGTTCTCTCATAAAATACACATAGAATTTTTAGTTGACAGTTTTATTTTTTTAATCATATTGAAGCTACTATTTCACATTGTTTAACTCACTTTTGCAAATGAGGTACTGTCAGTAAGTTCTTTCTTTGAAGATAAATTTTCTGTCTAGATGGTAGAAGATCTTATCTTTCACACTTTGCATTTTTATTATATTATGCTTATGTTTTTAAGTACTCATTGGATGTGTCGAAAATATAGATTGGTATGTTTTTTTGGTCCTTGAAACTCAGCCATTTTGAAGGTATCAGTTTGAGGTCTCAGCTTTTGGGATAAAAATGTGGTAAAAAAAAAAATTCCTTGTGGCAGATCCTGGACCTTGCTGATTTTCTATCCTTTCTTCAGAGGCTTGAAAACCAAGCTTAAAGTTCATCAAATTTGGTAAATGCTCTTAAGGTAAAGCAAACTTCAATGATCCCTATAATTTTCTCAGTCCCATTTTTTGTCCTTCCTGTTCCTTTCCTTCTCTTTCCATTCTTTCCTTTACCTTCCCTATCCCTTTCTTTCCTTTCCTTCTTTTCCTTTCTTAAGAAACTCTTGCTTTTTTGTGATGTCTTGGCTGTATTTAAGAAAAGGGGTGTATGTATTTTATTTATGTTGATATTTATATCCAGGATTTTTGTTCTTTCAATGGCAGGATCAACACACATCCTAATCTATTATATCTATACTATCTTGTATTATCTACTAACAATATTTTTTAAAAGAAAGAGTTTATATTTTTAATTATTCATTCATAATGCCTAAGTTAGTGACTTGGATGAAGTTGGCATTCAGTGTAAATCTCTTAAGTTGACTCTTTATTTCCTTTTCTCCATAATAACATGTTAAGACTTTTAGATCACCTAGTATTACCTTCATATGTTACTTGATCGACCTCTGTGACATTACCATCACATGATTGTATATAATTTGCTTTTGTTTGTAAATAACTTCTGTGATTTCCAACTCCTCTCCTTTGGAAGTCAATCTTATTTTTATTTAGTTTCACTTATTGGGAAATTCTACTTATGTTGAGCTGGAAAACTGCAATAAGGAAATATAACATATATATAATTGTCTGTAATTCAAAGCAATGTGTAAATGTGGTTGATAGGTTAAGAACTAAGCGCAGAAGACAGAGAACACCCATTGTGGCTGTGATGTTTGAGAAAGGGACCATGGAACAAGAATAAACTTGGTGTTAATTGATAAGAAAGACTTTAATAAAGAAGAGAGGTGAAAAAAGATAGGTCAATACATGAAGCAATGAGAATATTGCAGTAGAAATTATATTTGTATTTGAAAAATTACAAGTGGTATGAAAATTTTCTACAGGAAAATTTGAATCAATTTCATGAAGGACTTTTTAATTTTCTAAATTATTTTAACTGTAGAGAGGGCTAAGGAATATTAGTTACCCAATGAAGTATAAAATAGACATCAAGAACATCAAGAATTGGAAACATCAAGAATTGGAAAGCATGATACTCCATTGAGAAACAGCTATGCAAGTCTGAGCTTGAGATGATTACAAACTGACTTGAAGAACTTTCGGTGAGAATGGAATAAAAGAATTGATTCATGACACTCATGACATGGTGGAGGATAAGTCTTGAACCTTGTTACATGTGGTAAGGAGAAAAATTAACAATACTCGACTATAGGATTTTTAGAAAGAGATATACGGGACATGTTGTTTCAGAGATAGATAACTTGGAAATATTTTGAGAGTAGAGATGATGAATTCACTCTTAGATTTGATGAGTTCCAGACAAATAGATGAGATTGTCCATTTTGTCTGTAACTAGACGTATAAAACTGGAATCCATGAGACAAGGAAGAGTAAGAGGAAATACCTGAGGATGATCTACATGAAAATGACAGAGAAATAAAAAATCAATGAGACATTTCATGTGTGTTCAGTTGACATTAAAAAGGTGTATATTTTAATGTGTCTATTTTTGTCTGGAAATTCTAATATAAAAACAAAAAGAACTGCAGGGATTTCTTTGACTTCCACACTGACCAATTAGAAGACTTTGATGTAGGAATTTGTACTGATAAGTATTTGGAAGCAAAGAGTGTATTAAGGATTACAAAATCATTAGACTTGAATCTATGCTTAACCAGATCATTTCAATATAGTCACTTGTTGCCATAATTGGTTTCCTGAGAACACGCTATATCCATATGGACAGCGCTAGTCATGGGCAACCAGGTATTGGACCTTCTGAAGGATCACTGACTATTAAGGGATTTTGAGTATAAAAATCTACTGTGCTTTCCCAAATATGAGCCAGCGTCCTGGGACTAAATTCCATTTAAAGTGGAAAACCTGTCTCTGTGCACCATATTCCCAAATGCATCTTCCTCTTATCTAACAAGCTGTCTCCTCTCGTACTGTACTCGGATGCTCCAATTACTAGTCCATCGTACACAGTCTCCTCAGACGTCACCTGGAAATTCTCTCACTCTTGCTAGTCACTTGCTAGTCTGAGGTTAATCTTTCTCAAGTTATAAAGACAGGTTCATTGGCTTTATTTAAATGGACTTTCAAAAACAATTGATCATATTTTGCTTAATTTTAAGATATCATCAGTGGACTGAATTTTGTATTGTCTCATTACTTTGTCAAGTGCACGTGAACTTAGGGGGAATTATCTTCTAAATAATTTACTAGCGCTGTCCTGGTAAAATGAAATGAATGAACACCTTTGTCAGTTTCCACCAGTGGTACACTGTGCTGGAGGGAGATAAAGGTGATTTGTACCTCTCGGTTAGGTAGTCATGCTGCTATGCAACACCTTTAGGTAGATATTAGAAAAGATATTAACTTAAGTCTACAGTAACACTATCATGCTTACATTTGCTTTTAATCAAGCCTACCTTGTCTGGGAGCAAATATGGAGAATACAAAGGCCTAATGTTTGGGAATAAAATGAGATTTACTCAAGTGTTTTAAGTATTCACATGTCTTCTTCCATTGAGGCCTGATGCTCTGCCTTCATGATTGATTTCTGAATCATTAACTATTTCTACATAGTTTTTTTTCTGTGAAAAAACCTAAGGAATGAAATTGCCCAGGACCTTACAGCTACTTGTGTACAAAGCTAAGGCAGAACTTCTGAATTCTAGTGTTTTTACTCTATCAAGCTGCATTTGGGTTGACCATTGCTTTTTTGAGTGTTTTATGTAACAATCAAATAGTTTTAGTAGAAATCAAACAGTAAGTACCTAACACTTCAGTATGAGGGAGTTGTAAGCTTCAAGGTAGAAGAGATCTGAGTAAGAGAACACCCAAATAAAATATTGTTAGATCCTAAGAAATAGAAAGCAGTAGCAGAGAGGAAAATTTGAGAAAAGAGAGGTTAAAATAGAAACTTCAAAGTGACAGGGGGAATTTTTGGCCTACATAAATTTTAATTTTGACATGGGCTAGACTGGCTTTATAAAATAGGAAGAGTTATTCATTTAACTGCCTGCTACTCAGGAACAGTATATTATCATGGTATTTATTATCTGTGAAGCTTTGTGTTACTAGTTCATTTTATTCTTATCCCTTTTATTGTGAGGAAGACAAATAATTATGCTATCATCCCAAGAAGGCAGTGCCGCATGTGAAAGTGTTCTGCTCATCTAGGTAGGATATTGGTACTCTCTGTAAAAGAATTTTAAATCACAAGAGACTGTCAACTGTCACAAAGAGGAATTCTTCGCTTCCTTGCGTGCCTACTACCTTTCCTAATGTGCCAGTGCAATCTTCACATAGCGGCAGGAACTCAGGCATGAAATGGCGCTCTATTCCGTTTAATGGTTAACAGACAGCTTCAATAGCTCCATTCAGCACATTAGCCCCGTGCTGAAAGACTCAATCATTTTAATAAGGTGACGAACTATTTGGTGGGTAACCTCACTGTATAGCAGAAGTATCCTTTATCCTCTTTTTCATTTCGTCATCACAAAATATATTTGAGAGTAATGTTTCTTAATAGTGCTTTTCTAGCTTTTGCTTAAACGACAAAGAAAAAATTAAAACTGGAGATTTTGGGAAAGGTCTTAGTGTTTCTCTATCCAAGTCTATTTGTGATTTAAAGAAATCAAGCCCAGAAAATCTGAGTGACTCCAGTGAGTCAGCTCGTTACTGTCTCCCTCATTCCCCTTTCTTTTTCCATACCTCTCTTTTTTCCTTCTTCTTTTATTGTTTCTTATCTTTTCTTTTCTTGTGTCTCTTAATGCCACAAGTTTACCTTTGATGCCTGTCTTTCAATTTTTTATTTATAAAAATCTTTTCTTCTTCAGTTTAAAATCTGCCTCTTCCCTCACACATAATTGGTATTTCCCTGATTGAGGAAATGCTTTTTTCTTGGAGGAAAAAGGAGGACAACAAAGAAACTGCGGTGTAAAATGCCTAATATCCTTACACTTTCTAATTATTATGTTTTCTAGTCTCAATAACTCTAACCTTCAAAATTCACAGTTCAATGTATCTCTATTTTAGTATTCATTATGTTTCATAGATAAAATATAGGTTTATCTCAAATTATATTAAATTTCTTTCCATTGCATAAGATTACAGTTTTAAGACTCTGAGAAAAAAAAAAATTTTTTTTTTTGAGACAGGGTCTCCCTATGTAGTTCAGGCTAGCTTTGAACTCACTATGTACCTCAAACTGGCCTTGAACTCACAGTGATCCTCCTTCCTCAGCCTCCCAAACGCTGGGATTACAGGCATATGCCACTGCGCCTAGCTGAAAATTCTTAGTAATTATTGATTATTTTGAATAAAACATGAAATCTCTTGCAAATATTGACAATTACAGTTATTTTCTAGGGATGCCACACATTTTTATCTCTTGTGAGCCTTAAAACTACTCCGTGGTAATATAGAAAAGCTGTCACTATCTTAATTTCTATAATTAAGAAAATAGATTTCTAAGTCTTTATGACATGGTCAGGGTCACATGGCTCAGTATTAGACCAGTAGCTCAAGCTTAGATTTTTCTAATATCCAGATCTATGTTCTTCCACATGCACTGAATCATTTCCACTAACAGGCAATTAATGTTTGGGTGTATATTTATGTAAAGATTTGTGTGAAGAAAATTGGTCTGAGGAAGGATTGTGGAGAGGCTGAGACTTGAAAAATAAGAGCAGAGGAGATGTGGAGAAGGTAGGATTGCTACATGTAACTGCAGATCCATGTAGGCATAGTTATTGGGTCCAAGGTGGGTAGAGAAGTCCTGGTTCATGAAATGGACTCCTTTTCATAAGCAACTTGCAGACTGTATCAGTCCAAAAGCTAAGTCCTAGGTCTGCGGTGAGAACCAGGGACAGTTCCAAAATAAGGTAAGGATGAGGCTACCAGGATACAGAGAAACTGACCTGGTGGGGGAAAAGTAATAATTGGAGCAAACACATTTGTGTATTACAACTGAAAAGTTAGATGTTTTTGCTTTTTGCTCTTAAATATTGTATACAATCAAATTTCCTTTTCTTAATGTGTGTTTATAGAATTTATTCTCTTCTTCTGCAGGAACTGTTATGTGGAACAGATTTCACTAGCTTTTGACTTACACATTTAATTCACTTTGCACTGGCATCTTATATGCTAACATAGACATAAAATTTCCTCCCAAAGTAATGACATGTCATAACACTGCTTAAGATGCTAATGACATTTTACTTTATTAGAGGGCCCATTTCAACATGTGGTCCAAAGGATATGATCCGACTTTATGCTGCTTCATGAGCTACTACCATAAGTTTATGTGACCAATTTTTATTGAACATAAAATAAATCATTTTCTTCAAAAAGTAGTTGTTCTCCTTCAAATAATTATCATGGGAAATTGTACACATACCATACAATATTCTTATCTGGGAAACTCTTTACATACTTCATATTTTACCATAGTATTTTATTTGAACTTGAACTATACATGCCCCTCGAATATTTAGTGGTATCATGGTTTTCATGGACTTTTGGTGAAAGAAATGGAAAATAGATGAAATCATCCTAAAGAATTATAGAGGTTCCACCAGACCCCTTTCACTTCTTTGTTGTAGTTTGGGGACACAATTCCTGGTTTGAACTTTCCCATTAATTCATCAATCATATAGCTTGAGGCAAGTGTCTTTGCCATTAAGTTTCTTCATCTAAAAGATTGAATTATATGACATTTCAGTTTCTGGCCAGCTACTTTTGTTTTTTTATATGGTCTACATGATGCCAGGTCCAGCATTAGCTTCTCTAACATAAGACATGATCTATTTTGTTTTTTGAAAAGTCACCTAGGTTCATTGATTTAATAGAATGGGACTTGTGCCGTAGAAATTTGGTTAGGTCACGCAGTTGCGAAGCAAATTAACATGTTTCAAAATACAAAGAAACTTAAAAATATACTTCTTTGTAAAATGTTGAGCAAAAAGAGATATTTGAAAACTTCAATTTCAGTGAGAAGAATAAAGTCAGCAAATAAATGGCTAACTATATATATTTATTTTCAAGAGACTTGAGCAAAGATCACTGCCATGCTGTAAGCCATGGGTGAAGCATGTTGGTGGGAGATGAAGAAGCAGGGGAAAAGTAAAACAAAATAAATGAGAATGACAGAGTAACTAGAGAGTTATAAATATCCAGAAGTACTAGTCACACAAATGACACCAACATACTTTTAAATAAAATAATCATACACTTTTAAATAAAAATAATCATGCAAATAAATGTAAAGGAGACAATAACTCCTATAATCATTTGTATGTATTTTGGACTAAAATATAATTGGAAATGAGCAGCAAAAAATGAAATATAATTTAGATATCAGCAGAAGTCCTCATAGCTAATTAGGATGAAAGCCAACCATCCCAATTCAACCACGCATCTTGTGGAATGTTTCGTGTACTTTGTAAGAATTAGGTAAATTTCCAAGGTTTTGGAATTTCCTAAACATATTTGGCCTCACAATACAGCTTCAGCCAATGCAGTAGAACATTATAACTCCCTCTCTTGGTGAATCTTTTTCCTATGATTTTTATTGACCCCAAGATAGAACTCAGATTCCTAACATGCCTATCCACCAAAGCCCACACTATGAAATCTACACGACTGTACATAACATTTGGGGCAATGAAGGGTGCTTACAGCCATATAAATAACCTATAATTGAATCTTGCACATACCTTTTAGGCTCCTTATGGGCTATTCCACTATTTGGAAATTCTTTTGTAGCCCCTTTAAGTGTGAATTAAGCTCTCTTCTGTTCGGCCAAGATCTTCCTTGCCTTGGTTCCCTGTCCTTTAAATAGCTGCGGTGAGAATGTGTTCTACTTGCCACAAGGATGCAGATTACACCTTCATGAGGTCTATGGTCAGGTTTCCCAATATCAAATAAAGCCTAGTGCTGTGTTTGGAGAAGCTGATCCGTAACAGTATTAGCTGAGTAAACAAACTGTTGCGCTTGGGAAATGACTCTTGAGTTTACCTCCTGCAATCTCTGCAGCTGCGCACTGATATCAAACCGTTAGAATGCTTACTGTTTGTTTTTCCCTCCAATCATCCGCAGCTTTTTTCTAGAAATGTCTGTGAGCATGAGGACTTCGATACTGAAAGGAACTCTAAACACAAAGGGAAGACGGCAAATAACAGCTGTCTGCAGAGAACAGCGCAGTAATTTAAAAGCATGTATTTTTGTCAAATAAATCTCTTGGCCAAAGTGCTAAAGTATTTTTGCATCCTTTGATCTTTTGCAGGAAGCCAGTATCTCAGGGGTACCAGTGACCACAATAATAAACACATGAAAATATCTGCATCGTTGTGGCTGACTTATTGTTTGATTTTTCAAAGGGCCTTGTCACGCATTATTATATCTTAATACATGTAGATAAATTCTACATTGAGTTAAAATGTTTTAAATCTCAAAATTCAAATTTGCATAATTCTAAGTTGTCTAATTGCTATGCCCACTGAGAAATCTGAGTATTTACCTCAGCATGAATTTCTAGAGCAGCATTCAATCAAAAAGAAGAGTTAGGAGAATAACACGATCGAAGGTTGTGCGTGGAAATCATAACCAAAAATGTAATGATGCTGAATTCCAAATTTTGGACCAGTACAATGAGTGAAAACCAAAAGGAAGCAAACTTATGTTTATAGATGGTGGAACAAAAGAGGGAGGGAGTGAAAAGGGGAGGATAAGAAAAGGAGGGTAAGAAGCGAAGGTGAGAATGAATGTGAATGTGGTTCTCAGTGAGAATATGAACACGTAAGTGTTTATAGTACTCCCTTCTCCAAAAGAATGACTCCCAGGGATTTGTTTACATTCCTCCCAAATCTTGCCAATACGTCTTCCTTGCCCTACCCACTTTTCAAAGGAAAGTTCTCTGGACCAGACTAAATCTTTGCAATTCTGAATGAACTTTTAGAACATGGCAAGTCCGAGAAAGGAGACTTGAGGAAAGGTAAAATTCAGGGAAAGACTTGACCTGTACAATAGAGAGGAAAAAAACGAGGAATGAGAGGGAGAAGAAGAATAAAAAGTTTATACAAGATGAGTATGGAAGAAGTCGTTTTTAGAGTGCGGCTTTGGTTAGTTTTCCATTTCATTTTGATTTTTCCAACAGAAGGCTTCAACAGAGAGGTGTTAGAATTTTAGTTGCAGGTTATATGAGTAACGCAGACTGCAGAGTGCAAGAAATATTGCAAATACTACCTATTTAGACCATCTTTATAATTCTTAGGAAATAGAAGCTATAGTGTCACTTAGGAATAACCATTTGTTGAACATTATTTCTAGGCTGAAGAAGTCTGACCACATAGGCCTTTATTCTATCCAAATTATATGTCAAGTGAAGCATCAACTTCTGATACATACTGCATAATCAGAGTGGGCTCAGCTGCAAAAGCTAAGAAAAAGTTTAAAAATTCTGGAGAGCTTCTTTAGTTTACTATGAAATAAGAAAAAAACATGCAAGAGTTTTAAGATTCTGTAATTACACCTCTTAATTCATTGGCTTTATGGAGCATGTTGGTGCACGCCTGTAATCCCAGAACTCAGGAGGCTGAGCTAGGAAGATCACTGCGAGTTTGAGGCCAGGCTGAACTGCATAGCAAGACCCTGTCTCAAAACAAACAAACAAAAACAAAACAAAACAAAAACAAAACAAAATGGTACTTAAATAAAAACAGGACTTGGAAAAGAACATTTGAGCTACTCATGACTTGATACTCCTGGAGTAGTTAGTATCCTTTACCCTGATGTGAATACTTGCAGTCTTAACATTTCAAGGAAAATTTGAAATAAGAAATGTAAGTAGCATAGTGAAAGCTATGCTAATTCACACAGAGCTAAGGCCAGGCATTCATTTGCCAGAATTGAATGAAGTTAACTTAAATGGTTAATGTACTGAGTAATGATAAGGCTTTGCATTCTAGTAGGTGCTTTTTAAATGTGTTTGCTTCTATACCATAATTATTCAGCTCCCTTATAGAAGCTCTGAATTTTAGAGTTAGGGGATGGAAAAAAAAAGCTATGAAATTTAAAAGTATATAGACCTTCAGATAATATGCCTAATTTGATATCATATCAAGTTCTGCATTTTTACAAATTGTTCTTCAAAAATTAATAGGTAGGTAGGAGAAAGTAAAAATCACAACACTTAAAGTATGTTTAATGATCAAAAGAAGCACTGTTTTGGAGCTGTGTATATAATTAGAGAAGGAGAATAAGCACACTGCAGTCTTAGTCAGTTTGGATTGTTATAATAGATTAACTGCATAATTTATTAACGACAGAAATTTATTTCTTACAGTCCTAGAGGACAGGATGTCTAAGATCAGGTCACTGTGTCTGGTATAGACTTTCCCAAGATGGCACATTGCTATATCCGCACATGGTAGAAGGGTCACACACTGTGACCTCCTGTGGTAGAAGGGCAAAAAAAAGCCAAACAGGCTTTTTAAAGCTCTTTTATAAGGTATCCTATTTCTGAGGGTGGAACTGTCATGACCACACCCTTTACCTATAGGCCCCACATATGAACGCTGTTATGTTGGGGGCTACATTTCAATATGAACTTTTGGAGGGATATGTACACTCGAACCATAGCAACTACCAATCTCTCAGGGACTCTTGTCCCCAAAGTGCACTCAGTTTATGTGGTATCAATTTCTACATCATTTAGTAAATCTTGCATTTGCAATGTGCATTGTTATTGAATATATGCATAAAACGCTATTTTTGTGCCGCATTTCTTTTGACACGTATTAAGTCTCATTTCCTGAGTGATAAAGATCCATTCCAGTACATTGGTGTTTACCGCCCTGTAGAACATTATCCCATTTGAAAGACCATCATTTTATAGGTTCCATTAATAAAGTTTATACAAGTCTACCAAGAAAGTTGATGTGAGAACCTATCCAGAAAACTTTAATCTTTTATCCAGAAGAGAAAGTATAATCCATATCTCAGTTTTTCAATTCCCTCCTGCCGTCCCTCTCCCTTGGGGGTCAGCTGTGACCCAGCCTCCTGTGTGGCATTCACTGCTGTACAAGGACAGTGCCATGCCACCTCTCACCTCTAGGCTGTTATTCTTGCTGATTCCTTCCCTAAACCATTTTACCTCAAACCCCCATGTTAACTCTCTTGCTCTTGCTATTTTTAGGATAAAATTAACTTCACTGTCTGAAAAACATTTTTTGGATACCTGAGCTCGTATGAGATACCCACACCATGCGTTGCCATATCATTCTGTTCTTCTTTTGTCATTCATAGATATTATCCTCATTATAATTATTTCCAATTGCTGGCCTTCCCACAGACTATAAAAACCTAGGATACATTCATATCATTCATCATTTTATCCCAATACCCTCCACAAGTCATAGCATGAGGGTGAATGCAATTTTGAAGTTGATGCTATGGAAACTGATAATTTATTTTTTAAATCAGAAGGAAGCAGGAAAAACAAAGTGAAAAATACAAATTATAGTAATCTTAAAGTAAATTAAAATGCTGATCAGGCCTGAAGAACATTTTAGCTGACAAAACCAGTTAAACTTCATAAGTGATGCACACTTGGCTTTATTTGTAAATGTAAATAGAGCTTAACAAGCTATTTTTTGTAAATGCCTATATTAAGGAAAAACAGTACTTAATCTTAGCCAATTTATAACTACAAAGCTAGGGACTTTCCAGTGGGATAAACCAAATGGTCATTTAAGTAATTGGAAACAAATATTGTTCTTGTTTTAATTCCGTGTCTTTTTTTTTTTTTTTCTATATGTGGGTACCGGGAGTCAAACTCAGGACCTCGTGCTTGCCAGGCAGGCGCTTATGCCGCTGAGCTATATCACCGGCCCTCTGTGTATGTCTTATAAATGCCTCCACCTTGCATTCCTTCTTGAGAAGCTCCTGAGGCATTTCTGTTTGGAGTTGCCCAACTCATGAAACATCGTTTGCAACAATAAGCATCACAAGAAAAATTATACTGTGCCTCAGTTTACCTTTTGATGGTGCTGGAGATCAAACTCAAGACCTTACTATGCAAAACAAGTGCTCTACCATGGGACTATACCACCAGCCCTATCTTTTCAGTAGTATCAAAATATTAATTTTTAAAATGTGTATGCGTGGAAAGTATAGCTACAAACAATGTTCTAAATCGAAAAGATTGGAACAAGAGCTTCTCTACTCTTCCTTAAAAAGCAAAATGGGTCTTTCATTTCCTCTATACTTTTTGCAACATTGTCACTGTACGGCTGCATACTCTAGCTTTATTCCTTTGTTTTGCTTTTCCAGTTTTTGATTTTTGTTTCCTCTGTCTATCTGAACCATAGTTTCAAAATCACATATATTTTAATTTATACTCTAAGCTGTTTTGGGCACAGTTATCTTCCCCCTCTGAATTTGAAATTTGCTGTCTCAGTACTGCTTTTATCATTGATAGAATAATATCTTCCCTAGTCTGGTCCTTAACTCTGCTAGGGCAGGAATAGTACCTTGTACATTTTTACCTTTCCAATAACCATGGGTACTGCCCAGCACATGGTCAATAATGGACAAAGTACGGGAGGAGTAAGTATTTTGGGGCAAAAGCAATCCATTTGACAGGAGCAAAAGTTGTTTTATAGTGGCTAGATAAACATATAAGACTTTTAAAAAGTTATGTATCTTCATATAAATTATTTGATTAATTGATTTATTTGCTACTTTATTCTAACAGAAAGTGACATGGGTTAAGAAGTACTGTAAATTCAAAAGTACCTTGGACTTGAACCAAAAGATTTGCTTTAGGGCCAGTGATATAGCTCAGCAGCATAAGCGCCTGCCTGGCAAGCGCCAGGTCCTGAGTTCAACTCCCAGTACTCGCATACAAAAAAAAAAAATAAGATTTGCTTTAAAGTGTGTAAATTATTTTATCATAGCCTAGTCGTGTTCAGTTCTCTCATTTGCAAAATGAGAGGCTTGGATCCAAGAATTTTGATATCTGCACCACATATAACAATTCTTTGAATATCTATATGTTCTGCAAAGAAAGATCTTTACATTTTTTATATATAGCAATTTCTACCAAGAGTCTCAGTGCTTACCCATATAGTTTTTTTAAAAAAAATCTGTTAATAATAGATGTCCTTTGCCAAAAATCTTCTTGTATTTATTATACATAATTTACTATCTTCTGGAGATATAGTAAATAATGGATTTGAGAAGCACTGAGTGATGTATATAAAACCTCTGTCATCTATCATAGAAACATTTTCAGCACAATATAAAGAGTCAGTCACTACGACTTTAATATTGTCATGTATCTGCAACCTGAATTGACCTTGACTCTGCTACTGCAATGAGTTCTGCAAAAACATGCTCTGCTCGGCTGACCCCAGGACACAAAGTCACACCTGTTTAATTCAGTGGAGTTTGCAAGTGCCACTTTCCAAAGTGGACTGAAAACCTTTCATGGAGACAAGTCATAGCTAAATGCATCTTTGAAGATTAATGATCACTCAAAACTTTTCAGCTTTCAAATATACAATTACATTAAACATAAATTAACTTCCCCAGGGCTGCGTAATGGACACAGAGTACACGACTTTCACCTTTATGTCTTTGGCTTGAATCTATCTCCATTTTAAGATTGACTGAAAGTCATTATCTTTTGTCCCCGGTTTGGTGACTTATGAAATGAGTTCTGATCTCAGTTAAGTTCCCAGCATAATAAGAAAAACACCTTCACAACTGATAGCCATTGGAAACTGATGGAACTTAAGAAAAAGGGTCAGAGATTTCATTGGTCATGGAAATTTAATTAGCGTTTCTCTGGTCCACTGTCCAAATATGTGTTGAGGTTTAGCTTCACCCTTCTCTGGAAAAAAATAAGTGACTTAAATTTTTCCCTGGCCATCTTTCTAGGATAACATGATGCAGACAATTCATGTTTTTTCTTCCAGCTAGGACAGCACAGTTATCTTTTGTCACAAAGAGAGATATATGAGGGCTTAGTCATCTGCAGGAAAGGTTTTATTTATTTTTTATTTTTTTGTTGTAACTCTCATAAAACACAGAACTCACTGAGATTCCATAACCTTTCTCATTATTGTCTCCGTGGGACAAGAACATGTTGCTATTGAATTGTTATTTTTATTTGTAGAGAAATAACAGGGTTTAGTAGTAAGCATCCTCATTATGTGAAAGTTTTTGTTGTCTAAGTTTTTAGTTTCTGCTCTGAATCTGCTTCTCAAACAGTGAAGAGTTTGAGATCTTGGTTTCCTCACATTTAAAGTAAAGGATGTTAGACTGATTTTCTCAGTTTCTTTTGAGTTCGTTGATTTCTAAGACCGGCAAACTTTCCATTTCTTGAAAGACTTTCAATAGTCCTGAGATTCGCTGGAAGCCTGAAACTTGCCTCTCAGAAAGGCATCATTGTTTTAATGGTTGGCTGTTATGTGGGAGTGAGCTTTACTGGGACATCACTTGGTGAGGGAAATAGAAAATTTTGCATTTAATAAATAGTGGGAATTACAGCGATAGTAGAAAACAGGTTAATAAACACTAGAACTAGAATTTAAATGAATAAAAGTAGCCTCATGTAATATCCCAGGAAGTAGACTATATGATTTAGGACACCTGGAAGTACCATTTAGAGATGTAAAAGGTCAGGGGTAGATGACAGCTAAGTCTTAAAAGGTCAGAGGTCAACAATTGGTATGGAGATTTATAATCTTCCCTACCTCTAACCTTTCCCTACATTTCCTCTTTTCTTCTCTTCCCTTTTTTGGACTGGAGATTGACCCCTGTACATGCTAAGTACACACTCTACCACTGAGCTGCATCCCTACCCCCCTAAGGTGTATTGCAGAATTTCCATTTTGTTTGTGTTTGTTTGTTTGTTTGTTTTTGATGCTGGGCATTGTGCATACTATGCCTGTGCTCTACCGCTTAGTTTCATGCCAGCCCCTCTCTCTAATTCCAGTTAGTCCTCGTTCTCATCTTAAATCTTTTTCTACATGCTGATGTAGATGACTTTTTTTTAAAGTACATTTTTCTTCTTAAATCCATTAGTATATTCCCATTTTCATAAAAAAAAAAATCATCCAAATTTCTTACCACAACCTATGTTCTCTGCTCCAGACTTTCTCATGTCTCCAATACTGCCTTATAGTGATGGGGTAGGCAAAATAGTAAACACCCTCTCCCCTCAAAGTCTGTGACCTAAACTCCCAAACCCATGAATATATTACTTTACTGGCAAAGAGAACTTTCCAGATGAAAGTTGAGGATCCCGAGATGGAGAGATTAGCTTGTGTTATCCAGGTGGCTGACAAGAGAGAGTCAGGGGGGTCAGAAAAAGAGAGGTGATGACACGAACAGAGACTGGAATAATGCAATTGCTGGGAGGGGGTTGATAAACACAGGAATAAAGGGAAACTCTAGAAATCAGATTGACAAGAATTCCTCCCTAGTGCTCCGACAAAACCTTGATTTTAACCCAGTGAGATTCATTTTAGATTTTTAACCTTCAGAACTGTAACCACTGTTGTATTAGACCAATAAATTTGTCATAACCAGTGACAGCTGCAACAGACAGCAAAAATAGCCACTTTTTATGTTCCTTATTCCCTACCTACGTATTTTCTCTTGGTTCTTGGAATACAGATACTCTGCAATTTCTCACAATTTTCGCACAGGTGGATTGCTTAACCGGGTGTACGCTTTTATTTATATTTATACGATAGTTCTATTTGTTCTACTTTTTCCACTTGAAATCAGTTTAAATGACATCTTAAGGATGTCATTCCCAACCTCTTCTTCTAGTATCTTACCAGCTCCTTGTTTTTGTTTTAATATGAAGCTCTCATTTTGGAAGTTGTGTTATTTGTCCATGTGCTACTTGGATTTTTCTTTTATACAGTTTTGTTTACTTGTCTTCTTTTTCTTGGTCTACTACTTTCTATAGCACTTAAGCTCCATGAGAGAAGACTGTCATGGTTAGCATGTTGTCTTTAGAATGCATCGGAAACATAGTAAGCCCTAAATGAATATCTGATGCCTACTTAAAAATACATTAAATGACTTAAAAGAATTCAGCATATTCGGAGGAAAATTCAGCTCTAAGAAAGGAAAGTTGATGAGGGGCCTCCTTAGCCATTGGTGTGTTCTAGGTTTGGCTTCAGTGCTACAGTAGAGATCAGCCCTTAAGGGGGACAGCAGGCCAAAGTTTGCAGCGAAGGGAGTTGCCAGAGGAGAAATCCAATCCTACAAATTAAGAAGACATGAGTGGGGTTGATCAGCAGAGAGAGGTACTGTTGGTGGCTTGAAATTCTGAGAGCAGTGTGTGCCTGGTCAGGTGAGACTCAGGCCACAAAGGAATTCAGTAAGTAGTACCGAGTGTAATTTTCAGGATCAGGCAGACGTGCACATAACTGGAAGAGAAGGCAAAGAACATTTACTTTCTTGTCCAATTCTAATCCCCCAAATTTGATTTAATGCCAGGCATGTAAGAAATGTTTAATAAAAATAGTCAGGACATGAATGAATGTCAAATGAAAAAATTATTAACCCATGAATGTAAAAGCAACTCCTGCAATGCTTGACATATTTACTGAACATATGATTTCCCTCCCTCTTGCTCTCTGTTTCCTAAACTGTTGTGAATGACGGAGTCAAAGTTGCTTTTTGTCAGGTCAGGGATCACCAAGATGTGGGCATGAGTTCCTGGGGAGCTGGCAGCTCTCTCTGTGAGGACCCTGGAAAAGACTAAGACAGGGAAATGAGGTAGAGCTAGCAGCACTGACTACTTCAATGAATATTCCTTAAAGGAAATATTAACACTGTCAATGCTTGAGTGACATTTCCTCAGGATTTTTTCAGTAAAGTGAGTTAGATTAAGCTTTGTATAATTAAACCTAAGAAATTAGCTTTAATCAACGATTCAATTCTTTAATTTTTTGTCCCCTGATCTTTCTATTTCTTCTTAATCCATTTAGCACTTAATCATATTTTATTCTAGATTGATATCTGTGGAATCAATTTCCTTGGCTATCTAAATGACATTTGCTCTCAAGGAGAAATAGCAGTTTTAATTCCCTCTAGCGTATTACTTTCCTAGGGCTGTCATGGCAAGTTTCCACAAACGGAAAAGCTTAACACAACAGAAATGTATTTTCCTACAGTTACAGGGATTGGAAGTCTGCAATTAAGGTATCAGTTACTTTCTGTTCCCTCTGAAGGATCTAGGAAAGAATCCTTTCTTTTTTCTAGCTTCTGGTGGTTAATGCGAATCCTTAGCATTTCTAAGTTTGTGGATGCATAATTCCAGTCTCTAATTCCATCTTCACATGGCCTGCTTCTCTATGCTTTTGTATTTTTAAATTTCTCTCTTATAAAATCACCAGTTTGATTTGACTTAAGACACATCCTAACCTTGTATGGCTTTAGGGTAACTTCATTATATTTGAAGGGATCCTATTTCCAAGTAAGGTCACACTCACAGGTTCTATCTGGGCATTAATTTGGGGGGAAAGCTATGCAAACCATTACAGAAAGGAAAAAGAAAGTTACTAGCTTGGTATGGGCCCTGGTGGGCGACCAACTTGAGGAAGGACTGGGGGTGTTTCACAGCGAATAGTTTTGCTTCATACATGCTCTTTCACAAAGGATTTTGCCTTAATTATGTTTATAGTTTCTGCTTCATGAAATGCTTCTATACATAGTGAGTATTTACCGAATAATGAAAAGCAAACTCGAAGTGGATGGAGATAATAATCTCCATGGCTGTCCACCTCCACAACCTCCATTAGTTCCTTCACTTACACAAAAAGGAGAATGAAGCCCAGAGAAGATATGTGGTGAGATCAAAGATATCGAAAAGAGTATGGGAGCGGAAGGCTCCATGCCTTCACGTCTTGCTCCTTGCTCTTTCCAGAATATCACCCTGCTCCACATCACATGGAATATTTGAATTGTAAAATTCAAAGGTTGTTTTCCCAATATCAACTCAGCCTGCATCAGTCATTGGTAACATCATCATTTAACTTGGCCATACTGTCGATTTTCTTCAGGGAATACTAGATTTCTCATATTCAATGCATTTTCAGTGCTGTTTTATTTTTTCAAAGTATTTTTCTATTAAAATCAAATATTAAATAAAAATCTAAAATTAAAGCAGAAGATCTGTGTACTTGGACAAAGTACCAGGTCCAGATCCCTATGGTGACAATCGGTGCGTAATCGGTGTGTGAGCTGCTGTGCTCCGTAGGAGCGCAGGTGTACTGAGCCTCTGCAGTCCCCCGCAACTGCCAATCCTGTACTATTTTACCATTTGGCTATGAATGAAGGGAAGAGCTTGGAGGAAGGAATTTGGAAACAAATTGGTCATTCTGGGTGCATCGCTAATTAGATTTTTGCCTAGCACAGGAATGACTTTGGGCCTATTGATATTTGCTGTGACACATAAATGTTCAGCACAATATTGATTCCGAATGTCAAGCCCTCTGTTTAGATGCTGCTTCTATGTGATGAGCAGATTACCACAGAATACTAATCGAACCCTTTAACTACACACACACACACACAGACACACACACACGCACACACACGCATGCATGCACATTGCTTTGCACAGAGTGACAACAAATAACAATGTAAGCACACATTTAATCAAAGCTTATTTCCGACCTTGTCAGAAGCAAAATAGAAGTGTTTCAAATGTGGCCAGTTTGTGGTTAGCACAGAATAAAATAGTTTTAAAAGATGAAATGTTTTCTGGCACCATATATGATTTACTGCTGTAAAAGAAAGTTGCAAGATTCAAAATGATAGTTAATAACCAGACAATGAACAACCATAAACTAGAATGCTAACCTGAGAGAGGAAAAACATCAATTCTTTACTCAGGCATTGAAGGTAATAAAATGCATTAAATGAAATCTAATTCATTTTATTAGTACAGGTGTAAAAAGCAATTTTGAAGACCGTGTTTTTCCAAAGCATCTATAAAACAGTTGATGAGACCATTTCATGAATATAATTTTAAATAGCTGGAAGATTATTTATTGGTTAATATCTAAAAAAGACATGTATATTGATTTGTATTAGTCTACAGTATTATAATAATCCTTCTTAACGTTCTGTAAGTTATTATTTGGCATTTTAAAAGCATGGGCAAACTAATGGCCAAGTTGTTTACATCCATACCTTTGTGTTTCTTCACAGCTGTGTGGACATCACGCTGAAAACCTTTCAACCATGGCCTCCAACACAGCGTTTTGTTTTCTGCCCAACAGTGTGTATCCCCACCTGACCACTTTCCACCTTTAAAGTGACAAAGGCTTTTGACTAGACTTTCTTCTTGCCCCTTCTGCTTCCTGAGTAACCCTGATACTTCTCCACGTGGTCTTAAATAGTGTGGCATGCCTTCTGTTCTTAGAAGCTGTAAATAATAAACTCTTCCTTCGATGGCATTGATTTCTTCAGGTAGGAAATGAGTTATTCTTCAATAATAGCCTTTTTTGTCTTTTAGGCAGAGCAGACAGCTCCATGATTTTCCTAAACATGGAATCACAAAAGGGACTCAGGTATTTGGGGAGCAGAATATATGGAATTAGTTTCCTGCTGTGCAAAGATGGCTGCTTGAAAAGATAACAACAATGAAGTCACAACAACATTCTTATCTCTAGTTCAGATTTATCGCAATAAGCTATAGTTGGTAGTTTCTAGATCCTTGAAACTGAAGTAACACTTCAAAAATCATCGGTGAAGTTGAAATGAAAAGACCAATGCAGACATTTTATGGAATAAAAATGCCCCATTGTTATAGCTGCTGGAGCACCGTCTAAGGGCAGTGACGTGGGTGAATTTCACCACTGCAGCTCCAGGTTCACCTCTCCAATTGATAACACGCAAAACCTCTCACTGATATTGAGTGTTAAAGGTGTCCTTTCATGTTCTCTCACGAAGATGAGGATTAACTGTGGCTTGCCAAGCATTTACAGGATAATCTTGTTTTTTAACTTCAAAAGGCACGTTAAATGTGATAAAGCCAGATAGCACAATGCTCTTATTTGCAAGGTTATCTTCTTCAGCGCATACATACAGCTGATGCACTTATGGCATCAGGGCACTTTAATAGGTCACGGTATCAGAAAAAAGATGGAGTTTGAAAGGCTGTACTGCAGCCTGCTAAGTGTAGTCCAGTACATTGCATCTGATCTTGCTGCACACATGAGATACTCTGGAACTTGTCAGGGAGTTTTCAGAGCTTCCTGAGCTCGCTTGGTTGTGGTCCTGTGTGATTATAAGGCCCACAAGACAGAAGCATCCTGTCCAACATCACCAAGAAGGCGTTAGCAACACTGGAAACAGAATGAGACATTTCCCTCTGTCCTAAATACTGAGAGATGTGTTAAATTAAACTCTCAATTAGCTATTTTTAAAACAATGTTTTTTTCAAATAAACTTAATTTTGTTGCTTTTTTAGAAAAGAAGGTGTGAGTAGTTCTAGCTGTCAGGAAAACATGTCCTTTTGGATGTAATTCATATCTGAGTTCGGAGTCCAATGTTCTCAGATTTGTCATCGCTCTCTGATGTGGATACAATTCCAAGTTCATGGGTTTAGTTTGTAGTAGATATGGCTTTTATTTTCTTAAATCATTTCAGTTTCCAAACCCAAGAGTCTGATGTGCTGAAGTGGGTGGTAAATTTCACTGTAAGTTATTTGAGGTTGTTGTCCCACTAATTTGTCCAGGATTGGGCCAAGTTTCCACATTTGTTCCGGGGAGGCCCACGTGGTCATGGCTGTTTATGTCTGTGCTGGCAATTGTGGGGGTGGCTGTTGTCTTACTTCCTATAGGTTCTTAAATCTTGAATAGCCACTTTTTCTGTGCCTTGAAATAGATTCAGGCATTTTTGTTGAGGTCTGAGGCTTGTTTTACTCCATGTTGCCCAGCACCCTCAGAGTCCATCCTTATTCTCAGAACACAGCTGGAGAACAAGAAGGAACTGACTTCTCCAGGCACCTGAGATCCTTTATCTTCAGTTATCCCCAGAACTCACCTTTCTCTCCTCAAATCAGTGTTATCTGTCACCAATTCAGATAACCAAAGAAGTAAATTAGTGATGGAAATGAGCAGGTAAGGACTGTCCATATCCTTTATGAAAGAAACACTGTCGTAGCCAAGTATATTAGGAGAAATGTGGATTCAGTGTTAGCAGATTGATGATATCTTTAAAAGATGCCAAAAACATGTATACTTTTATGAAATTTACCAATTTTTATATTGAGGATTTTAGTTTTAAATTAAATTGTTCTATTGGATTATAAGATTATTTGGTCCAAGTCCAGAATAGTTTCTACCCAGGACACTAGGATTATCTTCCCAATGACAGTAGTTGTTTCGGAAGAATGAGTATTCCCAACAGGTACTGCCTTCCATCCAGTGAAAATCCCCTCCATAACAAACCTATTCCCCCAGTCCTCTCCTGAAGGTCGAGGTGCCAGACCCTGACACTACTGTAAGGATATATAATATCTGTTATATCTATCTATTATCTATCTCCTGATGGTCGAGGTGCCAGACCCTGACACTACTGTAAGGATATATAATATCTGTTATATCTATCTATTATCTATCTATCTATTTATCTATCTATCATCTATCTATCTATTGGCAAAAGTGAGACCTGTCATCACACTTTTGATTGTAACACTACCCCCTTTGATTTTGAAATGTAACTTTAGAGTGCCTTTTATTTCCTTTTTCTATTTGGAGTTGTATCTTATTTCCAAGATGAGCTTCTGCCAGTTTTCTCTTAGAGCTTCCCCTTCTTCTTCTTCTTCTTTTTTTTTTTTCCATCTTCTCTGTGCCCTTTATTTCAATGGCTTCATACTGCAAATATTTCTTAATGAACCAAAGGTCTTGGAAAAAACTATTCAAAAAGAATGGTTTGGATCTACAATCCAATTGGAAGTTCATGGTGATGGCCTTGAATACTTCTTTTCCTCTGTGGTGTCCGCAGGGCTGGTCCTCTTTCATTATATAAATAGTTTCTGCTGATACTCAGGCCGTCATAATTGGAACATGAGGATGGGACAACAGGCATTCATGATTCCATGAAGCCCTTTTAACATGACATCACAAAGTCTATCCCTTTCAGTTTGTGCAAATCCAATTTCTTGAGGGCAGTGTGTTTGATGAAAGGCCACATTTCCTAAAATCCAGCAGGGAATCTGACTGTCTCCTTATAACAGCTGGGCTCTAATTGCTGCACATAAACAAACATCATCTGGAACAGAGCCACATTATAAATCTGGATGCTATTCATTTTCAAGACTACCAGGGTCATTTATTACTAATGACAGGAGTCTGTAGCTTGCTGGAGTTGGCAGTCATCTTCCAGTGTGAGCCGCATTTCAAAGGGGAAGTATGAATCTGGAAAAACAAATTACCTAAACTTAGGGATCTTGTGCCTTGATCTAATTTCCATGTACTGCAGCAAGTCTTCCTGTGTCATGGTATAATTCACTTTTATCCATGTAACAAATTTATGTGGTGTTATGTATTATCGGCACATGCTGTTATGTACATTCTTATATGGCTATAATATGAAACTTTTGGGGACAAATGGCGTTCTTCCAGAGAAGTGACTGTTTAATATTTGAATTATTCAAAGCTTTAAATAGAGAAAATGGGTATTGTTGAGCGTGTAGAGGATATAATTATAGAGCTATCTGAAGGATTATTCGGTTCTAACCTATGAGCTGACATTGAGACAACAGAGAGATGGTAGTGGAGTCCAAAGAAGAAAATAAACAGCTCAGTTTGTGGGACTTCTATATTTCTTTCCCAGAAGTCAGGGATAACCGATGCATACACACACACTGAGTTCTACATGAACAGTGATATTATCCCTGTTTCATCATCCATATTTTTATTTAATTTAAGAGATGTTATGACATGGAATTCAGCATTTAGTAACTAAGATGTAACCTGGACTGCTCTAATATTATATTTAGATTTCAGTTTTCATTTTCTAAGCTTCTTAGGCCCAAACCTTTTAATGTGTTTGCAAGATCTATCAAATCACTTTTTCTTTATAGATTTATATAATATTTTTAGGACACAAGTATTATGTACCAGGAATTATGCACTTTACATGGGCTTCTTTCTTTGATTTTCAAACTACTCCATGATGTAAGTACTATGACTCCATTTTCCAGATGAGAAAGTTGAGGCAAAGAGCTGTTTTTTTTTTTTTTCCCAAAGTCACAAAGACCCCGTAAGACCCAGAATTCAAAGCTATTGGCCTGGTTCTATATCTCATGCTTGTAATACCCCATCTATGTTTTTTATTTGATTTCAAAAGATGGTACTAATTCTTGCCTCCATGAACACTCTCTGTGGTGGTTTAACTAATGGTCAACTTGGAACACCCAGCTGAACTGAATCAGGGTAGTTCTGGGTGTGGAAGCCCACCTGAGGATTGTTACCAACAGCATAAAAAGGAGAACTGGTGGGGAAGATGGCCTGCTGTTGCTGGAGAAGCTTGTCGTGCTGGTTTTCCTGTTCTGAACTCAGCTGTTCTCATCATCGGAGGAGCTCAGGTCCTTTATGTTGCCGAGGATGGCTGCTGTTCTCTTCAGGGGAGCTCTGGCCTTCCTTGAGCGTCGCTTCCTGGCTCCAGTGCAGATCCCTAAGCTGCTGGCACAGATCCTTCATCCCGCTGGTGCAGATTTTCTAGCTTCTACCACTGGCCTTTGGGCCTTCACAGTGCGGATCCTTGATACAGACTTGCATGAGACATTGTCGTGAGCCCTGAGCCTCCAGTTGGACTCATGGAGGGCATTACCATGGGCTCTAGGTCTTCAGCTGGACTCATGCAGGACATTGCTGTGGGATCCAGGCCCTCAGCTGGATTCTTTGAGCCTCTAATGCATGGATAGATTTCTTGTACTGTTCCGCATTTGGCTTTTCGGGTGAACATTATAAAATAGTCCTATAAATTATGTGTCCCATATTAAATCTATTCCCTTGCAAACTCTGACTACAACACTATCCAATTCTCACTGGCGGAGTCAGGGTTTGGTTGGTTAGACAGTCACTCAGAAGAACTTGCTAAGGTAGGTGCTACGGCTGGTGCTCAACTGAATGGAAACACTTTCTTAAAGAGATGAATAAAAGAAAAGTCTGACTGTCAAGTTTGAATCACAGTCTGAGACCAAGGATGCTGGTAAGTGATGGAGGTAATCCTTCCTTTATTAGTACTGAGAAGTTAGTGAAATCCATAAACACAACATCAGAAAGTGGGTTTGAACTAATGAGATGGGCAAATGATGAGGACAGCATTAAGTGGGTGAATGGAATTGGGCTCATGGGGGTGATGGAGGGCGACCATGGGAAAAAGGAAGTAAAAACTAGTATGAGAGAGGCTAGAGTCTAGCCAGAGGCATAGTAGGTAGGCAGACAGAGCATCACCATCAGAGAACTTTGTATGACAGAAGCAAAACCTGTGCAAACTACTGATTTCCAGAGCTAAATCCATAACCTTTTGGGTATCAGAAGAAGAGGAGCAAGAACAAAGAGGGAGAGTAAGAGATTAGAAAAAGAATTTGTCAACCAAAGTCAGGCTAAGGTTCCTAATGTGTCTGGTTTTCTTCTAGAACCTTTTCTTGTGGTCCTTTCCCATATTCCAGAGAGGCTCACCTGACTCCCAGTCTCTGACCCTGACTGGTTTTCTCATGACACCTGATTCTTTTCTCTTGTGTAACCTATCACAGTATGCATATACTCACTTATGCCTATTTATTTATTTATTTATTTATTTATTTATTTATTTATTTTGTGGGTACCGGGGTTGAACTCAGGACCTCACGCTCCAGCAGGCGCCCGTGCTGCTGAGCGATATCACCACCCTTTCTTCGTATGTGGGTACCAGGAGTCAAACTCAGGACCTCGCACTTGCCAGGCAGGCCCTTATGCCCCTGAGCTATCTCACTGGTCCTATTTATTTATTTTTATTGTTTATTTCCCCAACTCATGTATAAACTTTGTAAGTTTGCCATTATTTATGTTTTGTACACAATTGATTACTCAAGTTCTGTTCATCAATATGCACTGAATGTCTGAATGAATTAAATTAACAGGCACAGGGATAAAAGAGATAAGCTGATTTAATGAACTACATAGAGAGTTGAGGAAGACAATGAACATTGTATGCAATGACTGTTAGGAGAAAGGATCACTTAGGTTGAATTACTACACTACCATTATTTAGACCTGATCTGTGATATCTCTGGTACAAGATATTATAGATACATAACGAAGATAGAAGACAAATACCTTCACAAAAGCCCTTGAAAAATGTCATATCTGGGAGCAACTTCACTCCTTGTTATAAGCTATTCGGGAATTCTGTTTACTAATGTGCCCTGTAAAGAATGTTCACCAGAAATGGACGTATATTTAGCTAGTATTTTAAAAAAAAAAAAAAAACTATCTTTGAAAGTAAAGAACTGAATTTTTAATGGGTTAAATCGTATTCCACTTGTGTAAAGATGACATAAAATTTAAGAACACTGTATTCTTTTTTGCTCATCAAATATAACACACATATTACAGCTTCTCCTGCTCCTCCTCTTCCCAGTGGCCCCAATCTTTTCATTAAAGAAAAATCATTCTTACAGTGTCCTGCTGAGGGCATATGATTATAGATGATGCCACAAGGCACTCCAGGAGTCTCTAATGGGAAAGACGCGAGACAAAGCAAATGGATGGTCATTTTTCCAACAGATAGGCTGGCTCCCTGCCATGAGGAATCTCTTCAGGATGCCTTTCCTTTTGTACTTTTATTTGAGCTTTAATAAAGAATGTTAATATTGTGTGCTGCTTACCTCCTATAAACCCTAAACACAAACCTACACTGGAGAGGCTAGAGGGAGGGAATGATAGCCTCACAGAAAGTGGGGAGCTCGGAAAACAGGTTGCCGTGAACTTTTCACCTTTACTCCCTTGTCCTGAGGCACAGTGCAAACAGGATGCTCGTAATTAAGGGTTGCCTGCACTGCAGAGTGTTCTTAGAGGGCTGGGGCTGCAACTGGCAGGCCAGAGCAGATCCTATTCATCTATTATTGATGCCCGCTTTCGCCTTCTTCCTTCTCAGAATGCTTCTCCCTTTGCCAATCCTAACTCCCAGCCTCTTTTCATTAGATTAAGTCCACAGTTAAAACCAAAGTCTGTGTCAAAGGATATAAGTGATATGAACCTTTATATCCATTCTGCTACTTTTTAACATCAGAGAGTAATGCCTCACGATCACTTGAACTGATCACTTCTCTACTTTCCAATTTTTAAGCAGTAATGCGATACCTTTGGAATTTTACTATTTGTACTTCTAGTCACTTCCAGTTTCTAGAACTGTATCTAAAAGAGAATGGAGATGGTGAATGAACCATTTAGTGATCCCAGAGAGGAAGTCCTGTCTCTTGCCTTCAATCCATCTCCAATTTCCCTTTAAAATAGAACTGTCTGGTTTCAGAATGAGGAACCCAACTTTGAAAGAGTTTTCGCAGGGAAGGGACACTGCCTGCCCACACTTAGCTTTTCTGTCATATACACATCACTTGACAATTTAACTAATTTCATTAGTCAAAAACTCCCCCTCCCTTTTTTTTGGTGGATAAGAACTGCCCTTAATGTCTACATCCTGGTAAAAATGAATTTCTAATGCTTTGCAAAAGGCAGGCCCCAGAAGAGCAGAGTGAGGTGGGTCTGTGGACACTGGCCACCACGGGAGAGTGAGAAGGACAGTAGTAACACAAGGAAAAAAATGAGAGACGAGAGACCTGGAGATCTGCGAGGCTGTCATTCCCAAAAGGATGCTGGCTTAATTCACATTTTTGCAAAAGATCTATCTTTCCTTTATTTTAAAATTCAAATTGGGAAAATACCACAGAACATTTTGTTCAGTGCTGCTGGTAGAAAATATATACAGATATTTCCCCATGGCTGGTGCTGGCTAGCACAGAGCCCAAGCAGAAAGGAGACAGTGAAGGACACAGTGGGGGATCCATTATAGGATGATATATAGTGTGACATTTAGATTTTGTTTTTAAATAGATTTACAATGCTCCATGCAGTATTTTTTTTTTCCTTCTCACCCCCCCAAATATGCTTACACATTCTCCTCCAGGCTTGATCTCTCTAACTGTTAAGGTCAGCATGTGAAAACCACAGATTATTTTTTACAGTCCATGATGAATGGAGTTTAGGAGCAGATGCCAGAGAAGAAGTGACCAGATAACCAGGTTTCAAATCAGTGCAATCTCCATGCAGCACTGCTACAGCTACCTCTGCTTTCATACTTCAGTAGCTGCAGCAGCCCCATCTGTTTCCCAGCATCAGACATTTCTCTTTATAGGACCTGAGGTGGGGAGGTTGCACCCATCAGAAAAATAACAGAGTTCCTTCCTCATCCAAGAGTTGGTTGTTGCTTGCTGTAAAATGAAACAGGGAAAATGACTCTAATCATTGATCAATTTTCAAAACAAAAATGATTTAATAGGTGAAGAAGGACAGAGCATTTTCTGATGAAAGTGTTGGGAAAGAACTCTATGTGAGGAGTCAACATTCTAAATTGGCTACTAATTAGAGAACTGGCATTAGTGTGATAGGGAAAATAACTCCCAACCTGTTAAAAGTCAGATATGCCGAGTTAGTGGTCTTACAACATCAAGGAATGAAGTTCTGAAGCAAAGGAGGAATTTAGGGGCCTTTTATTGGAAATAAGGAGAAGAAGAATAGCTCCTGGATTTCCAGGAGGGTCTCCAGTGGGTGGTCACCGTCAAGGGTAATTTATACAGCAAAGTCAAAACGTGTGTACAACATGGGTCAAACTACAGTCAACCTATAGGGTTACAAATATGGTCAATTAGCTAATATTAATCCAATAGAGAAATGAGTTATATTGCAGGGGCATGCGGAAAGCAAAAAGGGATTTCTGGAAAGGAAGGGAAGTGTGGGTACAGACATTCTGGGCACTCGCCTATGCTTCTGCTGCCTACCTGGGCTCACCGGACCAGGTAGTGCTAATTATAGTATATCAGATTGCTGTTTATCTCTAGGGAGGCTTGCAGGCCTGGCTATTCTGTGTCCATTTTGAGGCCTGGCTCTCTTCAGATTCACCTCCAGCCACCATTTTGATGTCTTCATCTTTTGTGCTCACTTCCTGAGGGTCCAATCCCTCCCTGACTACATATTAATTTCTATTTAACTTAGTTGTCTATAATATTGGGATAGGTGTTTATTGGGGGAGAAAGTTTAGGTTAAATCATGTGCCTTCATGGAGAAGATAAGTGTACTCTAATATCTTTTTTTTTTATTTTAAAGAGAAGAAAAAACAAAACAGATCAAAAAAAGAACAAATTTTCAAAACACCATAATATGAGGGTAACAATGGTTAATGCATTACGTATTATTATCTTTAAGTTAGTTATTCAGGATACCAGACATTAGCATTCAATTGTCCAAACATTATTGGCACAAACCTTCAATGAACTAAGTAAAATTGGTAGTGTATCTATCTTAACCATCTTATATATATATATATACAATTTTTTTTCCCTTTCCCTTCTTTCTTTTCCCCATTCCAGTCTCTCTTTCCTTTTGACCAGTTTCTTTTTGATTCACCGTGTCTATTGTACATTTGGATCTTATTTACTCTTTCAGTTTCTCATACTAGAGAGAAAATACGATGCTTACACATGTGCGTCCCGTTTATTTCACTTACGAGTATTTTCTTGAGTTGCATCCATTTACCTATAAAAGTCTCCAGTTTATCCTTCTTTATGGCTGAATAGTGGATAAGAAAGATGTGGTATTTTTTTCTAATATCTTTTATCTTTTTTGTGTGCTTGAATTCATGGGTTTTCATAGCAAAATAATATTTATTTCTGTAGATTCTACCAACACCTCAGAGTTGGGCAAACATTCTCCATCCTCTTCCTCCATCTGTGGTGGGATAAGATCGCTGTAACTCACTAGCTGTTGAAAATTGACATTCATGCCATACTAAAATTCTACCAAAAGAAAAGTCAGTAACAATTTTAAAGAGTACCTCTGATTAGGATAGTGACATTGGGATTATTAAAAACAGTTCTGAGAAATAATTTTTAAGATGGTAATAGTGAAGCTGTTCTTTCTGATCAGACATCATTTCCATTAAATCATAGTACCTTCAATTCCTGCCAATCCTTTAGTGACACAGCTAGTTTCAGCCAATGCCTCCATTTAGACTGGTCATTATTCCCTCATTTATTCATTCAAACACTTGTTTTGATTACTCTGCCATGGTGTTTCTGGATATGGTTTTAGTAGAGGGAGGACAATGTCCTTAAAGACACTGAAGATTTCCAACAAAAGCTTCCCTGGAAATTAAAGGACAGATATACTAGTTTCCTGTTTAGCCCATTTGCTCTTCTGAATTGTCAGGAAAAGATAATGGAGGATGGGCAGACAGAAGATATCCCTGAGGGAAAGGAAAAGGGGCTCTAGAATCTATCTATCTATCTATCTATCTATCTATCTATCTATCTATCTATCTATCTATCTATCATCTATCTGTATCTATCTATCTATCTATCTATCTATCTATCTATCTATCTATATCTATCTATTTATCTATATCTATCAAAGTGAGCAGAATTACTGGTGGGTCACCCAGCTTCTCAACTTGTAATGAAAAAGTAGCAACATTGATCAAAAGTCCGAGTGGGACAATGTCATTGGGCTTCTATTATTCAAGTGGAGCCTGATGAATTGGTAACTTGTATAATGCTACTTATGTTTAGAGAGGCAGGAAATCAGGATGACCTGCCATTGTCTGGCGAGGATCTTGGATGAAGATGGAGCTTAAAGGGTCAGATTAACATAACGCAGAAAGGCAACTGTTCCAAGCGTGCCGATGGCATCAGCTAATGTGAGATTAAGTGTTGTACATATATGTGATGGGCAGGATGACTAATGATCTTTTGCGTCTTGGGAGTGAAGAATCCAAACCTCTGGAACTGATCAGCTAGATGACATTGAAGATAAAAGAACATTGGCTGAAGGCCAGTGAGATGGCTCAGCGGCGCAAGCACCTGCCTGGCAAGTGTGAGGTCCTGAGTTCGACTCCTGGTACCCACATTAAAAAAAAAAAAAAAAAAGAACATTGGCTGAAAATGAGAGGCAGATTAAGCCTTCCCAGAATTTAGGTCCAGTATGTGGGAAGTGCTCCACTGCTGAGTAAAATTTATAAGTCTTCCATTCTTTTTGTGTGCGTCCCTTCTCTGCTTTCAAATGATGACAGTGCAGTTATGTTTTTAAAGTCATATGGTGCTAATGGAACACATATGTTGTGCAAATCTTTTCTAAACACTACCAAGTTGTAACTTCTTCACAAAAGTTTTTAGAGTAGACTCAGCAATCTTCTCAGGGACGACCCTGTTTTCATAGTTAATGACTCTATTGTACAATTACACATTTATGATTATAGGTCTTATCCAGGTTTATAAGTTTTTAAAAAGGATTATGGGAGGTAGGAGAGGTCCCAAGAAGACAGATCAATTGGAATGATGCCTCTGGAAGCCATGAATACAATGGTAAAACAGAAGAGCAAAGAGGAAAATCTTCTGGAAAAAAAAGGCTTTTATTAAAGATGAATCTAACACATACTGTGTATGACATTTCTACAATTCAAAGTGATTATTTTTGAGGTTGAAAACAGAAACAATAAGAAGACTGTTTGAATACGTTAAAGTGCTTTTTCTCCCTCTACTTTCTTGAAAAGCATCAAGTAATTTTATGGTATCAATAACTCTTCTTTATGCATTTCTCAACAGTGACCTCTTGGGAAAGATAACATTTATTTGGGTAAAGTTGTAAAATGCACAATTTGTATCTGAAAACCAAAACTTGACAGCAAGTTGTTTGTATTTTTTTAATCAAACAGTTCTGCAGAAAAAAACAAAAAAACAAAAAAACATTTCTCATTTTTATAGCTAGAAACAGGGTACCGTATAAAGGAGGATAGAGCTTTTCAATTGTGAAAAATGATTCCTAGAATGACTGGAAAAGATAAATTCTCTTCACGCTCTCACAAAATGTTACAACTTTCATGTCATGTGTATCTATTCTTCTAAAATGGCCTTAAGCTACAAGAAAATATATGTTTTCCCATAGAGGATAGAGTCCAGACTGCTTGAGTCAAATATCAGGCTTTGCTTTCTACAAGGTCCCATAGTTATGACTATTCACCATAATGCCATGAAATCATACCATAAATCCATGTGACTGTTCCCTTTTACATGCATTATTTGGAAACAGAGGTGACTCAGAATTAGAAGCAGCACCCACATGGTCTGTTAGGACAGAGAAGATTGAAACATTATTTAAAACAACACACTCAATTTGGCGTATTGTACAATAGTGACAATGTATTAACCCAATTATAACAGCCATAATTCGAAAATGTTTCCTACGTTACAAAATTTATTTAACCAATAGTTGTTATGTTATTGTATCCATAAATTCATATGGTATAATTATTGTTATTTCAATGATATAAAATACATTCCACTGCATTAATTTCATTTATCAAAAATTAACATTTGAGATACTGTGGGGTATATAATTAAAACCGTAGGATACTATTGCTACACGCAGGGCCAGCATTCCAGTAAAATCTTACACAAAGTTCCCCTTTGTCACTCATATTATCATTTAAACTCCTTTTTCTGTGTCTTTGGGCGAATGTCTGACTCATCACACTCTATTCTCTGACCTCTTTGAGGAAGAACGTGGGAAGGGGAACGGGGGATGGAGGGAGGAGGAAAGGAAGGGGAAAAGCTTTTACTAAAAGGAGAATCAAAGAGAAAATGGAAATAGAGTTTTTCAAATGGGAAGGGGATTAAGAGTTGGAAGGAGCAGGGAGGGCTAGGAGGGGAAGGGGACATAAAATATTAAGATGTGTTATGTTCGTGTATAAACTCCCCATGATAGATGTAATCATTATGTACTGCAAACATGTATGTACTTATAAAAAGTACATCAGCAAAAAAAAAAAAAGAAAAGGAAAAATGGTTCAAAGTTTCTCATCCTTCTCCACTCTGCATACTGCTTTTTGAACTGGCTTTTAAACCATTACTTATTAATACTTCGGTGAAAGTTTGTCATACCCATTTTGAGATGTATTTCTGTGTAGTGAAAACCTTTGGTACACAGAATGGAATCTCAAATATTTAGATACAAAAGAAGGACAATATACTTGGAGTAAAAAAATAATAATAATAATAATAGCTTTCAGTGTCCCCTAAAGCAATTCAAAGGATGTAGTCACCATATTATTTTCCTATTATGGCATCCTCAGTTCTCAAACAGGGGACCTAGGGGCATGACTGTTGTAATTCAAGTACAGTAAATGTGACACAAATTAACATATAAGAAACCATAACCATCTCTCACCATCTCTCACTTAGGCTATTGTAATTGAATTCTATTAATTCTTCAGTGAATCTGTATTCATTCACTGGGAAAGTTCCAATCCATTTGAGAATATTCGTCCAGAAAAAGAAAATATTGGGTCATTAAATAGACATCTGCAATATATTAAACTTCTCCCTATTTTAAATGTTAACTGTATCTCTATGTCTTATGTGCTACTGTTTTAGCATGAGTTTGAAAAACTGAATCCTCCAGACTGAAAATGTTCTTACAGTGTCAGGTGGCATCAGTGTGGCTAACACAGACATGTATGTAGAAGATATCATTCATTTTGACTCAGTCTTGTCTTCTGGATGATTTATCTTTCTTGTACATTAAATGTTTGCAAACATGAGTATATGGCACTGTATTCCTAACTTGTTAACCCCACCATTTCCTTTTCTCTATCTTACACTTAATTGAAGAATACACCCATGTTTTTCATATGAATAAATAAAGCAATTAGTATTAATCAACTTTCACAGAAATACCACTCAAAATGGTAATAATTAAAACCATCTACCTTTAAATCAACTTACTAGAAAATAACATGCCTTCCGAATGCTGGGATCACAGGCATGCACCATCATGCCCGGTTTAAATGAAAATATTTTAACAATGGCCTCAGAGTCAAAATATGAGCACCAACAGAGTAGATCACAACATACCTTCAAACTCAGTTTGAGATAGATTCAGTAAATCTTTTAGAAGGAATTATAAAAAAAACACAGTCATGACCTTTTAGTAGGCAAAATTTCTCATACAGAATACAAAAATACTAATCACAGAAACAAAATCTTCTGTTCATTAAAATACATTAAGAATGAAAATGCAGCCTGTAAAAAGAAGATAAACATAAAACATACGTTCAACAAATGATTCATACTAAGAATATATATGAACTTTTACCAATACATGAAGAAGTAAACCCAAAGGAGAAAAAAGGCAAAAGACTTGAGCAGGCACTTAATAAAAGAGGATACCCAGATGACCAAAAACATACAAAGGTTAATCTTAGGGAAATGCAAGTGAAATCCATAAAGCAATACACCCAAGGTCACAAATATAAGTAAAATGAAAAATACAAGAAAAAGAGATAATACCAAACTGCTAGCATAAATTTGGAGTTACTAAAGCTCTCATCTGTTACTAGTAGTTATCTAAATTGGTACAATTATTTTCAAAAAATTTTATAATATCTATGTCCTGTATCTTGTGCCTCTCTAGTGGTTGGAGAGAGTGCTTAAGGGTCCTAGATGTAAAGACCCCCCTTCCCCCATGTCTTTCTGGCAGGGTCTCACACTAAATTATCCTCAAATTTAAGATCCTCCTATCCCACTCAGCCTCCCATGCAAATGAGATTATAGGCTTGTGCCCCCATGCACAACTGTTCTGAGAGAAAGAGAGAGCAAGAGCAAGAGCAAGACAGAGAGACAGAGACAGAAAGAGAGAGACAGAGAGACAGAGTTATTAACAGGAATCTAAATGTAACTTTGCTTTTATTTATTTATTTTTAAACAGCACACAAATATAATATTAAACTACTTGGGTTTGTCCATTTTCATTTTCAGGCAGCATCTTAATCTCTGCGAACTTCTTTCATGTCCCTTTTTCCATCTCGCTAGTCTAAGTTCTAATACTCCTACGTGAGAACTGAGGCAATTATTCAGGTAATTCAGTTTCAACAGAAACCTTACAATGATGTAGACTGATTTTATCTCTCACAATATCGATTTTATTGGACCAAATACCTTTAAAACTGTCCACTTGGTTTTGAAATTTACATACAAAAACAGATTCCACTGGTTAGCAAACAAAAATTGAAAATTGAAAGTCTTTCAGAGCTTTGCATTTCTTTTTGTTCTACAATATGATGAAAACCAGGCTTCTGGGTACATCCCTCAGTTTCCAGCAATGTGGTTTGGTAAATGGAGAGATGTGATAAAGTCCTCAGTCTTTTAAACCACGAAGAATTTCCTCTTCTCAGCCTGATCAGCGTTAACTCAGAAGAGACATTTGTGAAAACTAATGATAACATCAGGTGTGTGTCAACATTTAGATTCCTATTGAATTGGAAATTAAAGACCTTTTCCTCCTCCTCCTCCAGAAAATGCTGAATTTGTACATATTTAGATAACTTTTATTAGCTAATGAATCAGAATCCTGTGAAAGTCAGCATGTTCCAAGTCACCAGTTTACATACTTAATTAAAACTCTATTAACTTCATTTCTTATGCAACATAATGATCTTGGGATTTGGGGACTAAAAGACTTTCATTAGGGAGCTGGAATGTGCTGATATCATAGGCTTCCTTCACAGATGTATGAATTGTATATACAGAAATAGCTGTGCTACATTTCATAAAGAATAGAGGCAGAGAAAGAGGGGCTCAGGATATTGGGAAAGGGATTTGTTGCTATATCTGCCCATGTATGTGTATGCCATTAATTTTAGTCTCCAAGAAAAACAAAATCAAGGGTGACAAGTTCCCCAGTAGTTGTTAATCGGGGATGACAAATTCTACAGAAATTGTAAATGAAGCTTCCACTCACCGGTGCTACCACATGACAGGCTAACAAAACCTGTAAATAATATCGTCTCTACATACCTAAAATAGGTACAGGGCACGGGCCAGGCAGTAAGAGTCTGTGGTTTTCAGGGCTTTACATCTAAGAAAAAAATGTGTCTCCTTTCCTCCAGTTGTTTCTTGGCATTGTTGGATGCTTTAAACCATTTTCATTCTATTAAAAATATTAAAAAAAAAAAAAAAAACACGTGTATATATTTACACACTTCATTGCTGGCCCAAGAGTTAGATGAACTCCATTTTTAATTGGAAATACTGATGTCCAAGGGTCCCGATTGTCTCTTTGGCTAAAGTCACACAGACAGAGCAAAAGTTCTAACTCATGGCTGGGTTCTGTTCTGAGTCTCTGCGTGTTTGGTGTCTGATGTCTCAGCGAAATACTTAAGTGTGGCTTATTCCATGGAATCATGTACGGCATATAGACAGTGAGAACCATAGTTGGTTCCAGGGGCTGGAAGGCCTTTCTGTGTCTCTCACTCACGGCCTTTCCAAAGTAACATTCTGTGTATTTCCTTTTGGAACTATGGTTATAAATGTGGATATGAAGTGATTTGATCGTGGTTGTTGTTACTGTATGTTTTAAGTATTCTTTTTTTTTAACACTGTGGATACAATTAGGGCCCCGCACATTCTGGATAAGTGCTCTAGCACTGACCCACGTGCCCCACCCTTTTTCTTTTACTTATTTGGTTTACAGAGACTTTCTCTTTATTTCCTGTGTTGATCTCAAACTTGGGATCCTCTTGCTTCTGCCATGTAGCTGAGATCGTAGGCATAAGCCACCATGTCTGGCAGTCATGCTTTTTTTTAAGCCTATTAAATATGTAAATACATGTATTTTAGGTACATACGGATGATACTACTATGTATAGTTTGTGTTAGCTTTCTCTCTTTGATTGCTTGCATAAATAGCTTACAATGTCAATAAACCAAATGAAGATTTATTAATCAGTCAAAATGTGTTTATTTAATACTTTCTGGCTGGTTCTGAACTGTGTTTTGTGGCCATTTGGAAAATTATGAAACATTATCCTAGTCCTTGCACTGTCTATATTCAGTGGAGTGTGGCATTCATATGTGAAGCCAATACCATTTAAACATTGACCAGTGAGGGTAAAGTAGGGAATAAGTGTGGTGGTAACTACAGTCAGGTATTTAAATGCAGAGGCCTTGAAACCAGACTACCCAGCCTGAACCCTGGTTCTGCCATTCACTAGCTCTGTGAATGTACCCTGAATCTCCCTCCACCTCGGTTTTCTAGGTCCATCAAGTACACATAATAATGTAAAGTGTGAGAGGTGCTGTGAGGACTAAATGTAGTGAAACACGTAATAATCTGTGTGTGGTATGTGCATGATCATTCCTCCCTCTTATTACTGGCTGGGACAGTCTTTAGAGGCCTTAGACAGGAGATAGAAGTTGGAGTAAATTGCATAAAATAAAAGATTTGAATGGAGGACAGTATGGATTCTGGGTCAGGTTAGTAATTTGAATTGTGATGCATTGGGCATAGAAGCAGCTGGCTCATGGATTTGTGGGGAACCAGGTCATCTGGAGCAGAGGAATAACATAGAAGGGAAACAGTGCTGAACAGGTAGGGAAGCATGAAAGAACTGACTTGGAGATGATTTCTTGATGAGCTGCTGGCCTGGGGGATCTATGTTACTAAACAAACTGCTCGAAAGTTGGAACAGCAACCTTGCTCTGGCATTCACATACAGAGGCAAGTCTGGCTGCATCACCTCTTATTAATTTGTAAACTCATCAATATTTACTGGAAAGAAATGATTCATGAATGATTAATCCAATTTTAAATTCTAGGAATTAATATTTTTATTCAGAACTTTCTCAGACAACATTAGGAATGGTTGAATGAATGAATGAAATCTTCCCGGGATGCTATCTCCATGTAGAATGTTCTACAACACAGAGTCTCATTGCCAGCCCTTCCTGAGGGATTGTGGTGTATTTTAGAATGAAGGAAAGTTATATGTGATGGTTTTTCATATCTTCTTGTTTCAATATCAAGCCATTGCTCCTCATGATGAATGTCCATTGTTCAAGAACTTCACATTATTCACCATTATTTCTTCTCTTCTTATTGGTCTTTTCTCAAATTAAAAAGTTTAGTTGGCTAGGGTACAGGGGCATAGAACTGCAATCTCAGCTATTTGGGAGGCTGAGCCAGGAGAATTTCAAGACCAGCCTGGGAAAATTAGCTAGACAGTCTCAAAATTAAACAAAAACAACTGGGTCAGAATGCTTGCCCAGCTTGCGTGAGGCCTAGGGTTAAATCCCTTGTAGCCCTCATCTCCCCCAAATTTCTGACTCATGCCTAATGTTCTAGGTCTTTCTGAGAGAGTTTAGCTAATATTACACAACAAACTAAATTATGAACCTTAAAAATTATTCATGTTATAATTAATCTTTTCATGTATTTCTGCATCATATTGAATACATTTTATGAGGCTGACCAGAAAAATGCAATATAATAGATGACACTGAAAACTCTAAAGACACAAAGGGGTCCAGAGTCTCAGCCATGATCTGTTTACTTGGAATGGAGCTGGGAGGAGAGCATAAACAGTAACTGTCATAAATTACTGGAAGCCGAGCATGAAAATAAGAACCTCTCGGGGGCCATAGTCTCATGGGGACTACTCTACTTTGTAGGCGTAGCCTCCCCCTCAGAAATACAACATGTTTTCCCGATAAAGATGTTCTATCCTGGCTGGGGAGAGGGACAAGGGGGCTCAGGGAAGGGTGCTGGTGCAGGGAAAGTAATCACAGTTCATACAGGTTCATTCAAAGAGAGAAATAATCATAAGATTTTTAGAACACTGCTTCTCTCCCGTCACTGTCCTGACCATCACACTAACAAAGGCCCATGAGGGGAACAAGGGTTGAGAGTTGAAAACATGTGCTATTCTCTGAGAAGGCAGACATAGAGGAGGCAAGTCAAGAAATGAAACAAGCACGCTGGGAAATTTGAATCATTGGGCACATCCAACTACAAAAACACTAAACGGTCTCACTGTTAGTCAAATTTTACACAAATACTATTTGCCTCAGTTCTTATTATTATGAAACACAGCTGAGAAAAGGATAAGTACCCTGAAAACACCTCTACAGAAACTACATAAACTTAAATGAAAATGGAAACAAATTTAAAGAAAAAACAAAATAAACAAGAAACTGGGAGCAGACCGCGCGCGCGCACCTTCTACCATCCCAGGAATCGCAGCGTGACAGAAGCTCAATTCTACAGACACACGGTGACAGCTGGCACCCAGGGAGCCCCCACGGAGGATCCTGAGACAGCGGTGAGGCGGGGGAGCGGCGGAGAACTGTGCTGGCTGGCGGTGAGTGTCTCTCAGCCACAGCTGCCCCGCGCCAGAGAGCGACCAGCCGGGCGCCATTGTCGGGGGTGTGGCGAAAGAGCGGCATGAAAGAAAAACAGCGCTAGACACTCGTGCTCCGGACAGGGCAGCGTGGGGCCTCTCAGGCCCACGAAAGTGTGCTGAGGTCAGTAGGTGAACGAGACTGGTCTCTCAGCCACACCTGTCCCGCACCAGAGAGTGACTGGCCCGGCGCCATTGTGGGGGGCGTGGTGAGAATCAGAGCGGCGGGAAACCAGTGCAGGGAACCCACGCTCCGGACAGCGCGCTGCGCCTCTCAGGCCCAGGAATCGTGAAAGGGCGCTGAGGGCGGCAGGTGAGCTAGACTGGTCTCTGCCTGAAAGTGCGGGCCTCTGCTCACCGCCCGCCAGAGGGCCGCTCCTGGCTTACTGGGACCGACCTGCACGGAACAGGATTCTGTCACCACACGGTGCCTGCCTATAGCAGAGTCAACACCTGGAACTGATTCTTTTTATTTTTATTTTTATTTTTATTTTTTTCTCACTCATTTGTTTTTTGTTCTGGTGAAGGGTTTTTTTTTTTTTGGTGGGGTTTTATTTTTGTTTCGTCTGTTTTATTGTTTTTATCTTCGTTTTTGTTTCTGTATGTGTATTTGCTCTTTCCTTCATTATTCTCTCTGGTTTTTTATATGAGTGTAAACAGCGCCTCTAACTTCTTTGTGATTGTGGTTGTGATCTGTTCTTCCTTTAATCCCTTCCTTCTCTTTTTACCACCAGTCCTCTGCACCAGTGTCCCAATTTTAGTGGGATCCCTCTTGGTCCTCTAACCTTACATCTAATTCCTTCCTATTCTCCCAACACTCTATTTCCTCCTTAACTCATTTTAAATTTAAACTCCTCAGGGAAAAATTGACATACATAGGACTTGTATACTGCATATAATTTTTCTGGTGTGTTTTAGATTTTGTTATATAACCGCAACTCTATACAACTAAAAGTGGTAAATAACTGGTTAGCTCAGTCTGTCATTTTCTAGGCTGTGTTTGATGCTTTAGTTAACATTATAACCAAATGTGAAATAATTGTTCTAAACATCTTTCCTTCCTGATATTTTGTGATTGAGATTGACTAAGGGACACAGAAAATAAAGTGGCACAGTACCAAAGAATCAAGGACTGGGCCAAACAGGTAGCAACTTCGCATACCCAACGAATTGAAGAGGTAGGATCTGGCAGAAAGCTCAAAACCCAAAAGCAAGCTCCACTTGGAAGATACTGCAGAGAAGTAGACATCTTCTAAAGATCTTAAACACTAGCAATAAAGTAACCTACTATAGGTAATTTGCAAACATCACCCCAGGAATTAAAGAAAGAAAAAATGAGACGACACTTAAACAAGATGCAACCGCACACATCCAATTCACCAAAGGCAAACCTAGGGGACAACGAGGTGGGACAATCCAAAAGCCACCCACCTGGCCTATCTGAAGTGGTAACAACAAAGCAACAGAATGAGGCTCTGGAAAAAATTAAAACAGAAATAATCTCACAGATAACTGCAGAGATAATGTCCACAATGAAGACCATGCTTAAGGACAATATAGCTGATACAGACAAAAAAATAGATGAGCTTAAGAAAACTATAGAAACCATGAATGTTCAGCACAGGAAAGAAATGGAATCCATAAGGCAGATTCAAGCAGATATCCAAGAGAACAAAAATTCCATTGAAAGTATTTGTAGCAGATTAAGGCAATACGAGGACAGGATCTCAGATATAGAAGACAGGCTTGCAATTAGTGATCATGAAAAGGAAGAATTCTTAAAAACAGCAAGGGACCATGAAAAATCAATTCAGCAGCTGCTAGATGACTCAAAGATAAACAACTTAAGAATAATTGGAATAAATGAAAAAGCAGGAGATAGCATCAACGACATTAAAACCTTGTTCAAAGAAATAATCAGGGAGAACTTTCCTGGAAGAGAAAAGGAATTTGATGCCCCTATAAGTGAAGCTTTTAGAACACCAACTAGACATGATCAAAAAAAAACTTCAGCCAGACATATTATAGTCAAGATCCCAGAAATTCAACAGAAGGGCAGAATCTTAAAAGCTGTTAGGGAGAAGAGACAAATCACCTATGAAGGAAAGCCCATCAGAATCACAGCTGACTTTTCAGCACAAACCCTCAATTCAAGAAGAGCTTGGAATGATGTATTTCAAGCTCTAAAGGAAAATAATTTTCAACCCAGATTGATGTACCCTGCAAAACTATCTTTCAAAATTGATGGAGAAATCAAATACTTTCATGACAAAGAACATCTGAGAAAATTATGACCACCAAACCAGCACTCCAAAATGTTCTGAAGGACATTCTAGAAAGAGATAACAAGGACTACAACTCCAGGAACCCCAACAGAAGGAATCCACCAGGCAGGGCAGATAATTAAATAGCAGGAAAGGGGAAAAACAAAGAGTGGGAACCAACAACAGGAAAATATCATGACAAGTATAAGTCAATACATATCAGTTTTAACCATCAATGTTAACGGTCTCAATTCACCAATCAAAAGGCACAGACTGGCGAAATGGATCAAGAAGCAAGATCAAACAATATGCTGTATACAAGAAACACATTTAATTCAGAAAGAAATTCATAGACTGAAAGTCAAAGGATGGAAAACAATACTCCATGCCACAGGAACCCAGAAAAAAGCAGGGGTAGCTATTCTTTTTGCAGACAAAGTGAACTTCAAGCCAAGAAGGATTCAGAGAGATAAAGACGGTCATTACATCCTTGTAAAGGGAACAATCCAAGAGGAAGAGATAACGATCATAAATATATATGCGTCAAATACCAGTGCACCCAGCTATATAAAACAAGTACTAAAGGACATGAAAAATCAAATAAGCACTAATACAATTATATTGGGAGATCTCAATACTCCACTGTCACAAAAAGACAGATCAACTGGACAGAAAATCAATAATGAAATAGTAGAACTGAACCAAACTTTTGAACAAATGGACTTAGTAGATGTCTACAGAGTGTTCCACCCCACACCATGAGAATACACATTTTTCTCAGCTGCACATGGGACGTTCTCCAAAATAGACCACATACTAGCTCATAAAACCTGCTTAAGTAAATGTAAAGGAATTGAAATTATCCCATGCATATTATCAGACCATAGTGCAATGAAATTGGAAATCAATGGCAAAAGATCTCACAAAAACTCCCTAAGCACATGGAAATTAAACAGCACCCTCCTGAACAACCAATGGGTCACAGATAAAATTAAAGAAGAAATTAGACAATTTCTACAACTGAATGATAATGACAGTACAACATACCGGAACTTATGGGATACAATGAAAGCAGTCCTAAGAGGGAAATTTATAGCATTAAATACTTATATCAGGAAAATAGAGCAAGCGCAAATAAACAACTTAAGGGTGAACCTCGAGCTTCTAGAAAAAGAAGAGCAGGTTAAGCCAAAAGCCCGTACAAGGGAGGAAATTATAAAGATCAGAGCAGAAATTAACGTATTGGAGACTAAAAAAAAATACAGAGAATCAATGAAGCAAAAAGTTGGTTCTTTGAAAGAATAAATAAGATTGACAAACCCTTATCCAACCTTATTAAAAAAAGAAAAGAAAAGACTCAAATCCATGCAATTGAAAATGAAAAGGGTGATATCATGACGGACCCTGCAGAAATCCAGAAGATCAACTATACCTATTTTGAAAATCTATATTCTACTAAGACGGAAAATGCAGAAGAAATGGACAGATTCCTAGATTTGTATGAATTACCAAAGCTGAATCAAGAAGATTTAAAAATCCTAAATAAACCAATATCAACCAATGAAATTGAAGATGTAATTAAAAACCTCCCAACAAAGAAAAGCCCAGGCCCTGATGGATTCACTGCCGAATTCTACAAGAAATTTAGAGAAGACCTAATGCCCCTACTTCTCAAACTTTTCAATGAAATTGAAAGGGAAGCAATACTCCCAAATTCATTCCTGGAAGCAAGCATTACCCTGATACCAAAACCAGAGAAGGACCCAATTATGAAAGAGAACTACAGGCCAATCTCAGTAATGAACATAGATGCAAAAATCCTTAATAAGATACTGGCAAACAGAATCCAACAAATCATCAAGAAGATTATACACCATGACCAAGTTGGATTCATCCCTGGGATGCAGGGATGGTTCAACATACGTAAATCAATAAATGTAATACACCATATTAACAGAACGAAAGATAAAAATCACATGATCATCTCAATAGATGCAGAAAAAGCTTTTGACAAAGTGCAGCACCATTTCATGATAAAAACCCTACAGAAAATTGGAATAGAGGGTCTTTATCTCAACCTGGTAAAAGCTATCTATGACAAACCAACAGCTAATATTATACTAAATGGACAAAAACTGAAAGCCTTCCCTCTAAAATCAGGAACAAGACAAGGATGTCCACTGTCCCCACTCTTATTCAACATAGTTCTGGAAACTTCAGCCAGAGCAATTAGACAAGAGAAAGAAATAAAAGGAATAATGATTGGAAAGGAAGAAGTTAAATTATCATTATTTGCAGATGACATGATACTCTACACAGAAGATCCCAAAAACTCCACTAAAAAACTGCTAGATTTAATAAGCAAATTCAGTAGTGTAGCTGGATACAAAGTCAATACTCAAAAGTCAATAGCCTTCCTGTACACAAATAACAAACTTACTGAAAGAGAAATTAGGGAAACAATACCTTTCACAATAACATCCAAAAAAATGAAATACCTAGGAATCAACCTCACGAAGGATGTAAAAGACCTCTATACTGAAAACTACAGTACTCTGAAAAAGGGGATTGAAGAGGATATCAGAAAATGGAAAGATATCCCTTGCTCCTGGATAGGAAGAACCAATATAGTGAAAATGGCCATACTTCCAAAATTGTTATACAGATTTAATGCAATTCCAATCAAAATTCCAACAGCATATCTCACAGAATTAGAGAAAACAATCCTAAAATTCATTTTGAATCAGAAGAGACCTAGAATAGCAAAGGCAATTCTGGGCAACAAAGGCAAGGCAGGGGGCATCACAATCCCCAACTTGAAATTATACTATAAAGCTACTGTGATAAAAACAGTGTGGTACTGGCAAAAAAACAGACCTGAAGATCAATAGAACAGATTAGAAGATGCTGAAACAACCCCAGACCTACTAAGCCACCTTATCTTTGACAAAGGTGCCAAACACATTCACTGGAAGAAAGATAGCCTCTTTAATAAATGGTGCTGGAAAAACTGGCTCTACACATGCCAAAGATTAAAACTAGACCCATATCTTTCACCATGCACTAAACTAAATTCAAAATGGATGAGAGATCTAAATATTAAAACAGAAACATTAAATATCCTGGAAAATAGAATAGATAAAACCCTTGGAGACATTGGTGTAGGCAAAGACTTTATGAATAAAAACTCAACCACATGGGAACTATCCCAAAGAATCAATAACTGGGATCTCATCTTATTAAAAAGCTTTTGCACAGCAAAAGAAACCACCAACAGAGTGAAGAGACAACCCACAACGTGGGAAAAAGTGTTTGCCAGCTGTTCCTCAGACAAAGGATTACTATCGAGAACATATAAAGAACTCAAAAAAATCAGACCTCCCAAATTTAAAGACCCACTCCAAAAATGGACATCTGAGATGAATACACATTTCTCAGATGAAGAAATACTAATGGCAAATAAATATACAAAAAAATGTGCAACATCACTAGTCATTCGAGAGATGCAAATTAAAACAACACTGAGATACCATCTCACCCCAGAAAGAATGGCTACTGTTAAGAAATCAACTAATAACAAATGCTGGAGGGGCTGTGGGGAAAAAGGAACCCTTCTTCACTGTTGGTGGGAGTGTCGACTGGTACAGCCACTGTGGAAGTCAGTGTGGAAATTCCTCAGAAAACTAGGGTTGGAGGTTCCATTTGACCCAGCTATTCCCCTTCTGGGCATCTTCCCAGAAGAATTAAAAACATCGTACCACAGCGATATATGTGCACCCATGTTTATAGCAGCACAATTTGTAATAGCCAGATCTTGGAAACAACCCAAATGCCCATCAACTGAGGAATGGATAAGAAAGATGTGGTATTTTTATACAATGGAGTACTATTCAGCCATAAAGAAGGATAAACTGGAGACTTTTATAGGTAAATGGATGCAACTCGAGAAAATACTCATAAGTGAAATAAACCAGAAGCACATGTGTAAGCATCGTATTATCTCTCTAGTATGAGAAACTGAAAGAGTAAATAAGATCCAAAATGTACAATAGACATGGTGAATCAAAAAGAAACTGGTCAATAGGAAAGAGAGACTGGAATAGGGAAAAGAAAGAAGGGAAAGGGAAAAAAATTTTTATATATATATATATATATATATATATATATATATATATATATGATGGTTAAGATAGATACAGTACCATTTTTACTTAGTTCATTGAAGAGTAAGGTTTGTGCCAATAATGTTTGGACAATTGAATGCTAATGTCTGGTGTCCTGAATAACTAACTTAAAGATAGTAATACGTAATGTATTAACCATTGTTACCCTCCTATTATGTTGTTTTGAAAATTTGTTCTTCTTTTGATTTGTTTTGTTTTTTTCTTCTCTTTAAAATAAAAAAAAAATACTGAGCCAAAAAAAAAGGATATTTATTCTTCTTTTGATTTGTTTTGTTTTTTCTTCTATTAAAAAAAAAAAAACAAGAAACTGGGTGTGGTGGCTCATGCCTGTAATCACAGCACTTGGGAGGCTGAGGCAGGAGGATCGCTGAGAGTTTGAGGCTAGCCTGGGCTACATAGTGAGTTCAGGGCCAGCCTGAACTACATAGTGAGACCCTGTTTCCAAAAACCAAAATAAAATAAAATAAAATAAAATAAAGTAAAATTAAATTAAATTAAATTAATAATAGAATAAGCATGAAAAAGAACACAGCATTCAAGAATTGTAGGACAATTAAAAGGCTTGGAATAAGCATATTCATAGTCCAATAATAATTGGAATATCAGAGTAAGAAGAGAAAAATCAACAAGAAAAATATTTGAAGAAATTGCAACTCTGAACTTTCCAAAATTAATGATCAACATCATAAAACGGAGCGCAGTAGTGCAGAGAACAATGGCAGTACACAAATACAGGCTGCTGATGTATGATATTCAAATAGAAGAAAACAATAAAGAGAAAATCTTAAAAGATGCTGGTGCCATGGGAATGACCTGCAAAAGAAATTATAGTTTGCTTCTCTCCAGAAACAATGTAAGCAGAAAGCAATAGAAAAATGTATCTTAAATGTTGAAAGAAAAATAATAACCAATGGAATTTTCTACCCAAGAAGGACATCATTCAATAGAGAAAGAAAAATAAGTTTTCTCGGAAATACTAAAATCAGGTTACTCATTGAGAGCCACCTTATACCTAAGAGAAGCTTTTCATAGACAATAAAGAAAGGAAGAGAGTTAGGCATGCTGGAATATGCCTGTAATACTACATATAGGAGGCTGAGGCAGAAAGATCACTAATTCAAGGCCAAGCTGGGACTTAATGAACTTATCGTAAAATAAAAATGACTGGGTATGTAACTTCATGGTAAAACACACACCTAGCATGGTCAAATCCCTGGTTTCGCTCTCTAGTATTAAAAAAAAAGAAAGAAAGAAAGAAAGAAAGAAAAGAAAAGAAAGAAAGAAAGAAGAATGAATGTTTTTGGTTTTCACTTCTTAAATTACCTGAACAATAACTTTTTTAGTATAATACTAGTGATGATGATTATAGTACATACATAAGTTGTAATGAGTAGTGACAATTTCGTAGGAGTGTAAGAGTAGAATCGGAATACTTTGCTTGAAGTTATACATTCCATGTGAAATGGTGTAGTGTTTTTTGAAGGAGAAATTACATTATTTAAAACTATACATGAGCAACTTTAGGGCAACTGAGAAACAATAACAACAAAGATGTATAATTGCTATAGTAAGAAAGGAGAGAAAATAGAATGATACACTCAAAACTAGAGAAGGCAGGGGCCGGTGAGATGGCTCAGCGGCTTAAGCGCCTGCCCGGCAAGCACGAGGGCCCGAGTTCGACTCCCGGAACCCACATACGAAAAAGGGGCCGGTGATATCGCTCAGTGGCACGGGCGCCTGCTGGCGCGTGAGGTCCTGAGGTCGACCCCCCGGTACCCACAAAAAAAAAAAAAAAAAAACTAGAGAAGGCAGAAAAATAGGGTGATTCTATTCAGAGGCTTTTTCAATTTTTATGTTATGTCATTTGATAAAATAAAGATTATAAATTTCTCCATTTTACTAATGAGCAATAAAAACAAGTTGCTCATAATCACATAGATTATTAATTGTAAAAAACATCTTCACACTTTGTAGTAATTTTTTTTTCTAAAACTTAATTTTTCATATATTTAAAGGTTGCATTTGTCTCATATGTTCAGAGGTGGGGCTTTGGGAAAGTGACTGGATCACAGGGCACTACACTGATCAGTGTATTAATTTGTCAATAAGTTTGTAGCTAATGTACACTAGGAGGTAGGTACTGGTAGGAAGAAGCAGTCACTGGGGTATGACTTAGAAGGCTGTATTCTTGTCCCTGGCTCCTCCTTTCTCTCTGTTTCCTGGCTGTCATGATGAGAGCAGTTTTCCTCAACTATCCTTTTCCACCATGCCATTTTTTGCCTTGGATCCAGCCAACCATGGACTGAACCCATGAAAACTGTGAGACAAAATAAACCTCTCCTCTTTTAAGTTGTGGCTGCTGGGTATATTGTTCCAGCTACAGGGAATGAACTAATACAATACTATTTCTAGAGTCTTTCCAGAAATTCTCTAGTGGGTTACAGAAAGACACTTAATGGAAACTCTACTTTTACTGAAAAACACTGAATTAATGTGTATCAGTCCCTTTGCTTTACATCACTTTCTACCTGAGCTGGAAATATCAAGATAAATCACAGTCCTACAGACTCTTCTCAGGATCAGTCTGAGTGGTTTATAGGAGGGGAGGTGCTTTCAGACTTTCAACTGCTCAAAGAATCTGAAAGGCCTGGAGTGCTGGCATTTGACTGTGGCTAGACACGATGGTATTCTGCGGGATTTCTGTATCTCAACAGTGGCTCTTGAAACTTTAGTCTGTGAAGCCGGTGTCTTCTCTACTCTCTCAAGGGGTGATTTCAGCATGCCTCCTGTGTCTCTAATCAGCCTCAAAGGCCCATGGTGACAAGGGCAACTCAGGGACCAACATCCTGGAGGCAGCCTTCCACTGTTGGGGATTTCCTTCATGTAAGCAATTAAAATGTGTGAAATACCTCCTCTCTCACAGAGTGGATTCACTTTTATTTTTTCTCATTATTATGACTAAAGAAATAGGGTGTAGGGTGATGTTTGTCTTTAATTTTTGTTTTGGGTTAAGTATATTAAAATAATACTTAATGTTTATCTCCTCTACAAATGGGGCCACTGTATGATTTTTATGTCTATCTGGACACATTAGCATCGTTTCCTTTTGCCTCTAGGCATGGTTCTTACTCAGGTGTAAATGCATGTGGAGGGCACATTTGTGCATCTGTGTGTAAATCTGAGTGTGTATTGAGGATACAGAAAAATTTGGGTTTTTTTTATTGCTTAGGAATGAATAATTGACATCAGCTTACAGTGGGCAGGAGCTTTGTTTTTAGTCATTTTTCACAGGTAGATATTTGAAATGATTGTATTTTGCATGCTGACTTCCCTTGCCAACTCTGGAAAAAACCGAAAGGGAAGTTGTGCATTTTAATTACTTGTTTTCCTCTCTTGAGGTGTGTTATTTTTAAGGTCATTCACTTTAAGTAGGAATATTTCTTTAAAGTGTTGGGTTAAAATGGAAATTGGTGCTTTGATATAATTTGAGGGAAAAGCTCTTGGATCCCGACATTGACTGTGTATCAAGTTAAATCCTGAGATTTAGGTTACATAAAATAATTACATAACAAGAGAAAACAAACAGTTGAGCAATGTCAAATATTAAAATTTTTTTCTAGGTCACTGGGCATAATAAGGGATTAAACAAAAGCAAATGAAAGAAACTGAAATGATTCAATGATAAAAGTATCAGAAAGTGATCAGGGCAATAAGAACCTATGCTTGTACAAATGACCATCAGGCTAGAGAACTGTAAGTGCTAAAAGCTTTCCTCCTGTATGTTCCATAATAGTATAAGCTTTGTTCTTTCAGTCTAGTTGACATTTTGAAGGTCTTTGCATTCATTACATTTTTATATACTGCTTTTCTTTTTGTTTTATTCCTTTTGTTTCAGCCAACTCTGTTAGGAAACCTACAAGTTTATTGATATATTGCCCAATAAAATAACAAAGGGTTACAACACAATGCCTACCTTCTACTACCATTCTTCTTAGATCTAAAAATCAATTCATCCAAGACTTTCATTCTCGACATTTAGCATATGATATTGGTGGGAAATCTGTTTTTCTAGGAAATAAAAGATGTTAGCAAAATGATTAAGAATTAGGGATTGGGGCCGGTGAGATGGCTCAGCGGCGTAAGCGCCTGCCTTGCAAGCGTGAGGGCCCGAGTTCGACTCCCGGATCCCACATACAAAAAAGGGGCCGGTGATATCGCTCAGCGGCACGGGTGCCTGTTGGCGCCCGAGGTCCTGAGGTCGACCCCCCGGTACCCACAAAAAAAAAAAAAGAATTAGGGATTGGTGCTGATCAATTCTGTTTCAAAATCACTAGGTAAAATTTAATACCTAAGACTGTATTTTAGGATCAAGTCAAGGTTACTCATTAAGACTTAGTAACATTACACTAATATTCAAAAGTAGAGCTGGTAATGTTTAATTATGAGGAAAGGAGACCTGTGGTCTGGACGATGCTCGCTGAGTCTGTGAGGAGATATTACAGGGCCCTTGTAGGAGACATCTGACATTCTGGAGAAAAGCAGTCACTCCAGGGAAGATGAGAGCTCCAAACACGCCATCCCTCACAGTGAAGGGCAGTCCCCGAATTCTCTGAGACGTTTCTTCCTTAATTTCAGTATTTTACAATCACTGTTCTGGACAGCACACATGTTCTGCATCCATGTGTGCCAAATCCCTCTCCTGGGCTTTGCAGGAGTAGTTAATCTTCCTAACAGAATTTTCATTAGGCAAGGAGAACATCTGATCTTATCAGGGGACGAGAAAGTGGCATGAACAAAAGCTCTTCTCACAGTTCTGTATTCCAAATGATTTCCTCGTTTTCGTGGTGTCCCAGATACAGCACTCTCAGGGGAGGAATGCTCTGCTTCTGTAGCTGTCTCTTCCTCCAGGTTAAAAGTACACAAATTCTGATCAACAGCTTTTCCTTCATCTCCTGAGGTAACCATGATTTTTTGCCTCATTCTTATGCTGCTTCTTAAACATCTATGAGGACGTCTACTAGGGCAGTAAAGTAATTTCAGTCTCAGCTATTTTATCAGACATGGCTTTAAGGAGAAATAAAAGGCCATAAAAAATAGAAAAACAAACAAACAAAAAAACAAAAAAAACCCCTCAAAAATGAAACAAAAAAGCCATAAACATATTGCTCTTCCCTCTATGTTTTATCTTCACATAAGCCCTATAAAGTATTTTGCTGCTGCTACAGAATTTGCTTATGGTTTATAAAACTATTTTGAGCCAGGTGTGGTGGTGGATGCCTGTAATCCTAGCACTCAGGCTGAAGCAAGAAGATTTTGAGTTCAAGGCCAAGTGGGGCAACATAGCAAGTTCAGGATTGGCTTGGGCTAGAGTGAGACCTGGTCTCAAAAAAAGAATAGTATACAAATTCTTCCGTGGTCCATTTGTAACTGTGTTCCTAAATCACTGAAACATACTATCTAAGTTCATGAAAGTAAAATGTGGCTGCATCTAGTTAAATAAGTAGGGGTTGTAGCAAAACACACACACACACACACACACACAGAGAGAGAGAGAGAGAGAGAGAGATTAAAAATAAATCTGACTTGTAACCCTGAATATGAGAGCCCAAAAACTGCTAAAATGGATTATGGCTTTTGTGTCTATTACAGTTTAGAGCTAAAATATCTCCCCATTTTCTCACATATAGGGTAGGACCTTATCAGAAGGGACAGGTCACTGGTGGTATGTCCTGGAAGGATATTTTCTTTTCCCAGGCTCACCCCCCTCTCCGTTTGCTTCCTGTTCACCGTGATGTGAACCACACTCTTTCTCCATGCCATTTCTGTCTCACAGCTGGGTGATCATGGACTGAACCCAGTGAAATTGTGATCCAAAATAAATTTCTCCTCCTTTATTTATTTATTTTTTCATGTGGGTATCGGGAGTTGAACTCAGGACCTCAAGCTTGCCAGCAGGCACTTGTGCCACTGAGCAATATCACCAGCCCTTTTTTTCCTTTATGTGGGTATCAGGAGTCAAACTCAGGACCTCGCGCTTGCCAGCAGCGCTTGCACTGCTGAGCCATCTCACCGGCCCAATTTCTCCGCGTTTAAATTACAGGTGTTGGGTAACTTGTTTCAGTGATGAGGAAGTAATCAAGACAGTGTCTTAAAGAGAGGGATAAACTTGAGTCATTTGTAGGAAAATGGATGCACCTTAAGACCATAATGTTAAGTGAAATATATCAGACACACAAGCTTAAACATCACATGGTTTCTCTTATATGAGATGCCAAAAATATAAATAAAGAGCAAAATAAAAGATAGATAATAGGAAGTAGGGAAGATAGTTTTTTTTTTTTTTCCAAATAGGTAGGGGATCCAGAGATGGAGGTAGTGGGAAGGGAGGGGAAGAAAAGGGGATGAAAAAAGAATTGATATATATTATGTACATGGACCAACTCCACACAAAAAATGTAATCTTTTTATTTGGCAAAAATGAACTAATAAAAAATAAAACTGAAGGAAAATTTACTAGTTGCTCTTTGGCTTACTTAGCCCTCCTTATCAGTTTTGGGTTGAGAAGTAACCTTGTAATTACTGGTTCATATTGTAGTTCTTTTTAAAATTTTTTTGAGGAACTTCTACACTGTATTTATTATGGCTTGTGTCTAGATGTCCCCCCAAAGCCTCATGTGGTCATAGGTGGGGCTTCTTAGAGGTGGCTGGATCTAAAGTGTGTGATACTGGGATTAAGGGTATGTGTTTACTAAATTAGTCCACTGATTGGTTTGGCATAGTTCTGGATGTGGATAGTGGAGAAGTCCAGCTTGGGTATGGGTGGCATCACCCAAAAGGCATAAAGCTTGGAAGGGACAGAAGGGAGAGGCAAGCTGCTGCTGCTGCTTCTTCGCTATTTCACTACTTCGCTACCTTCTGCCCACCATGAACTGTTTCTCCTGTGTTATGTCCCTCTGCCATGCCACCCTCCCTTGGAGATTGAAACCTCTACAAACTGCGAGCTAAATAAACCTTTCCTCCCTTAACTTGTGGGTATCAGATATGTTGCCTCACCAACAAGAAGAGTAGCTAAGACAGTATTGCATAATGGGTGTACCAATTTACATTCTCACCAACAGTGTACAAAGACTCTCTTTTATCTACAGCCTTGCCACCCCTTGTTATCTTTGTTTTTTGATACTAGCCATTCTGACAGGAGGGATATCTCTTTATAGTTTTAGTTTACATTTCCCTGATGATTAGAGATTAGAAACATTTTAAAATACACCTGGTGGCCATTCGTATGTCTTCTTTTGAGAAATGTCAATTCAGGTCCTACACTTATTTTAAAAAAATTGGGTTGTTTTCATGTTATTTACTTGTTTTAAGTTTCTTATGTATTTTTGAATATTAACTCCTTGTGAAATGTATGGTTAGCAAATATTTTCTCCTATTCCATAGGTTTTCTTCTTACATTGTTAATTGTGTTGTGTTTCCTTTGTTGTTGCTGGTGCTTTGGGATTTATATCCAAAAACATTATTGTCCATAGTAATATCCAAAAGCTGTTTCTCTTTGTTTTCTTCTGATAAAAGAGTGATTCTAAGTGAAATTTCTTGATATGCTTCTCATTCAAGAAGTGAGATAGGCACGGTTTCTCAATGTGTGTCACATGTGTCCCCTGCATCAGTTCTATATGACTTAGAAATACATTTTCCTGAGCACTACCCCAATAAACTGAAATAAAATTTCTGGAGGGTTCATGGTAGGCAGTGGAGGGATACGGCCTGGGGAATTGTGTTTTTTATAAGAAATTGAGATTTTTAGAATTTTGAACACTTACTTTAAGGGAATAAATTTTAGCAAAAAAAACCTAAGCAATCTAAAGAACTAGTTCACCACACGGAACTAAGCCACTTGAGGAAAACGAGAAAGATTTGGAGATTTAATCCTGAGTTGAAAAGGAAGAGAGTAAATTAGGAAACAGAAGAGGTGAGAGGCAAAGGTGGTCCACAGAATGGCAAGAGGCAAAGGCCCTCTCTGGAGGCACACAGTCAGTCAAGGCATACTTTCCAGGAAGGCCGACAGGACCCTGGGAGCATTGTCTATGCAGGTAAAAGTGATCATGTCCCTCCTATGTTACGTGTCCTCCATGTAGCGTTTACTATCTTCATTGATTCAGTAATTCAATAACGATGCATTTGAAACTTGAAGAAAGTTGTTTTAAACTGTTTTTGATTGTGTGTGTATTTGAGAGACAAAAATAAGGTTGGTGATCACCTCCTGGTCAGTAATGTGGGGAACAGAGCATGCGGGCTCAGAAGGGGCTTGAAAGCAGAAGAAAGCCAGACAAGTTGCTCTTTCACAGGATTTACAGTCCCAAGGACAGCTGTGCATGGCCACAGAGGGTGCATTTGTGCTACTAGTCAGTCTCCTTCCAAGGACTTGAAAGGACAGGAGGGCAGTCGAGTCACATAAACAATTGTCAATAGCCATCTTGTCATTAGTTTTTGTGATGGCATTGGGGGCCTCCCTCAGTGTGTGAATACTGTTAAGTGTGATTTCCTCTACAGATAATCTCTCTTGAATGATCTTCTGGGAGTTGAGAGGCAACGTGTTGGGAAGTCTTAAGATATATGTGCCATAATTCCTCGCCTATGTCCTAGGCACAATGCAGTATTTGTCAGTCCTCCAGCTGGACAGCGCTGGACCAACCACTTCAACAAAAAGAGTAGCTTTGTCATGAACGAATTTTAAGAAATGCAAACGTCTCAGCTTCCTTTATGCTAGTTTAATACAAGTGGAAGAGCTCAGTGCAATGAGAAAAATGAGCTACCCACGTAGGGGTAGAGAAGAGAGTCATGAGATTGCTGATACTCTTAAAAATCACGGTATCATACCGGTGCAAGTGTACTTGAACTTTATTTATGATTGACATCCGAAAGACTTGTTTCTTCATAGGATCTAAATAACATTCCATTCATCTGGCATTCTGTACATGTGACTTTGTAAAGAGGATGGATTAGAAATCAGGTTAGTCTAGCCTCCTTTGATTTTAAGAGAAGCGGAGATCTGAAGAAGTAAATGACTTTCTCCAGACTCACAGAAATTGATTGCGGTAGAGCTGAGTTGAAAAATTAGAAAGGCAGCTCAGGCTATTTTTATTTTCATTACAAGTTTGCTTGCGTTGGGTCGAGAGTATGTCTGGAATTAAAGCAATATAAACAAAGAAGTCAGGACAATGCAAACACGTTCTTGATGTAAATACACTAAAACTTATGGCCACTTTACAAAATGATGTCTGAAGCAATCGCCTAGACAATTCTAGCCATATAACAAGAGCTTTATTTCTCTGCACTTTAAAATCCAGATTTAATAAATCTCTTCCAGTTTGTTTTGCTTGAGCTTTTTCTATACTACATTTAAAAATCTGTTCTTTTTTTTTTCTTTGCCATTGCCAAAGAAAAGTCTCTCTTCTCAACGGTGGCAATTGCTTCTAAACTGGTCTGCTTGTTCAATCTGTGCTGTGTGTTGCTGCCATCTCCTAAAACATCGCTTGATTATGTCACTACCCTATTTAAAGCCCTTGATAATTTTATTTTACTTAAAGATTAACATAAAAAGTCACATAAGATTAGTTTTAGTTCAAACAACTCACAACAAAGTACTACTACATAGTTTTATTTTTTACCCTCTATTGCCTACCAAACTTCAAACTTCTCTCCAGTATTTATGCATTGGATGGCTACAGGCACAAGGAACTAGATATAATTCTTGAATACACCCAGTGATCTTCCTTCTGCTTGTAATATTCTACTCCTCTTTCTTCAAATTTTGCAAACAGTGGTACCTGTGTTCATGAACTTAATTTTTTCCATGATTCTGGTCACAAATCGAATTGGATGAGAGCTGAGGTACTACTGTATTTCCATCTATGAAGGGCTAGGTCCTATATTACTTTTCAGTTACATTAAATTCCCTCTGCTTGAATTATTTGTCCTGTTTAAGCTTGCAATTCACATTTTCTACTTTCTTTTTTCCTGGAATGATATTTATGAGTCTGTTATACAAGTAGTGTTTTATATTTGTAAAATGGAATTATTTTCTTAGAAAAAAATTGAATTTGAAATTTCTAAAATTTGACAAAGGAAAACATATATTTCTGTAAGGAACGGATATATTTATGTTAAAATAATATTTATGCTTTCAGCCCCCACCCCACAGATTATAAAATTGACATTTAAATCCTGATTACAATACTTACCCTCTTCGTGATATTGGACAAGTTCTTCATGATCATTTTGCCTCTGTTTTCTCAGCTGAAAAATGAGAAGATAATAATGTTTAACTCATTAGGTTTCCATAAGGATTAAATATTTTAAAACATAACACATTCAGAATAGAATGTTGTAACATAATAGGTGCTCAAGAAATGAGTTGTTCTTATAATGAAAGAGACTTGCCACATACCTGATAATCACTAGATGTTAGTTCTAATTCTAATTTATTTTGTTTTTGTTAGATTGTATGGATGTAAGCTTGTCTTCTGATATATTTGACCAATTTTTTCATTTATTTCTTCAGTCAATTCCCTTTACAATATCATCAGACATAATAAAATACCCAGGAATGATTCTAACCAAGAAGGCAAAGACTTATATACTAATGCTATAAAATGTTACTGAAAGAAATCAAAGACCTAAATAAATGGAAAGACGTGCAATATTCATGTACTGAAAGACTTAACATTACTAAGGAAATATTATTATGACACTATTACCCAAAGCAATTCACAGGTTCAGTGCAATCTCTATAAAAATCCCAATGGCCTCTTTTTTTCTATAGAAATGGAAGAGCTGACCCTCAAATTCAGATGGAATAGAGAGGGCTTCCAGTGAGGCAAAGCCACATTTTGAAAAGCAAGAAAAAATTTGGGGAACTCATTCTTCCCAACCTCACAACTTACAACAAAACTATAGTGATAAAAAGTGTTTTATACTGGCTGGATGTCATACATCAAGACCAATGTAAAAATAGAGTGTCCAAAATGTAATGTATATATATGCAATCTCTTTATATACAGTATAAGCCCTCTCTCCTCTCTCTCTCTCCCCCATATATACACATATTTCCATTTGATTTTGACAAGTTTTCTAAAACCGTTCATTGGATAAAAACCAGTCTTCAATAAATGGTACTGTGAGAACAGGATATCTACATATAAAGGAATGAATTTCAACTGTTATCTTCTATAAAATACAAAATTAACTAAGAATGGATCAATAACCTAAGTATAAATGCTGAAGTCAAAACTCCTAGAGGACATCATGTAGGTAAAAATTTATGACAGTAGTTTGGCACTGAGTTCCTAGATAATATCCAAAGCATTAGCAAGAACAACAAAATAGGAAAAATTGGAGTTCATCAAAATTAAAATATTTTGTTCATCAAAAGAGATTAACAAGAAAGCAAAAAGATAATCTATAAATGGCAGAAAATCATTTATTTAACAAGGATCTAACATCCAAGAAATACAACAAATTTGTATAACTAGGAGAAGAAAAAGACAACCCAATTTAAGAATGGGCAAAGAGTTTTAATAGGTATTCTTTTTAAAGATATATACAAATCCGAAATATGAAGCTAAAATCATCCTCATCTGTATTTGTCATTAGGGAAAGGAAAATCAAAACCATTGCAATACCACTTAACACCCACTAGGAAGGTATTAGTAAAAAACAAAAATGGAAAATATCAAATGTTGCCAAGAAGGTACAGAAATTGGAACTCTACTCATTCTGGTAGGAATGTAAACTGTTTTAGCTACTGTGAAAACAGTCTGGCAGTTCCTCAAAATGATAAATATAGAATTACTATATAACATAGTAATTCTACTTCTTGGTATATAATACAAATAATTTAAAACTAGTATTCAAATGAATACTTGTACACACATGTTTACAGTATTATTTTTCACAATATTCAAAACACGGAAACAACTCAAGTGTCTATCAATGAGTGAATGGATGAACAAAGTGTGTTATATACATAAAATGGCATTACGTTCAGCTATGAAAAGACATTGATACTCATGTACTTCTATATGAATGAAACTCAAAAATATTTTGCTATGTGTTGCAGTCAGGGTTTGCAAGGGAAACAACACAGGATACATAATTTATAGGATTATTTTATAGTAGTCACCCAAGAGTCAAATATAAGGGTGCAGGAAATCTGTCCACACACTAAAGACCCAAAAAATCCAGCTGAAGGCCTGGATTCCACAGCAATGTCTTGCACGAGTCCAGCTGAAGACCTAGAGCCCGTGGCAATGCCCCCACGAGTCCAACTGGAGGCCCAGAGCCCATGACAATGTCTCGTGCAAGTCTGTATCAAGCGTCTGCACTGGGAAGGCCCAAAGGTCAGTGATGGAAGCTAAAAATCTGTACCAGCAAGATGAAGGATCTGTGCCAGCAGGCTGAGTGATCTGCACTGGAGCCAAGAAGGTGAGGACCAGAGCTCCCCCCAAAATCCCCACAGCCATACTCAGCAACAAGGCGGTCCTGAGCTTCTCCTCCAACAAAAACAGCCAATTTCCTATCAAGAAAGCCAGCATGACGAGCTCCTCCAGGAGAACCAACAGCAGCACCTCTTCCTCTCCAGTTCTCCTTTCTACATTGTTGGCAACAGTCCTCAGGTGGGCCCTCCACACCCAGCACCACGCTGATTCAGTTTAGCTGGGGGCTACAAGGTTACCACCAGTTGTCAATCCACCGTATTATGTAAAAAAAATCACCTAAAATATATTATGTGATTTCAACATAGGAAACTATTGTAGTAGAAAAACCAAGAGAGACAGGAATCAGATTTGTGGTTGCTAGGGAATAAAGTCAAATATTTCTTTTTTGTGAGTGACTGTTCTTGGGAATGTAGGATGTTTAGCAGGATGTTTGGTCTCTCCTCATGAGATGTCGATAACACCCCAACCTGAATTATGACAATTAAAAATATTTCTGGAGAATATCAAATATCCCCTGGGAGGCTAATTGGCCCCTGGCTGAAAATTTTGCTCTTAATTACATGTTCTTAGCCTGGATTGCATCAGCTTTTCATGCATACAAGAACTGTCTATGAAACCTTTGAAATTGTGTGCACCCATAGGCAAATGTAGAATATATGTTAACAATTTCATGGGAAGATAATTCAGAAAGTTAGGAACAAATTTGCAAACTAAAAGTAACAATACAATGATACTATGGACGTGTGGGTGGATTATTTGTAATACCATGTGCAAAGTACTACATTAGAGGGCTAGGACAAAGAGGAGGCTCGGGTTCTAATACTTTCCTTTTCTTTAGTGGAAGATTAATCTGAGTTACATGTAGATAGTTTTGTTTTGTTTGTTTGTGTTTAAAATCATAAAGAATTTAAACAGATGATCAAGCTACTAAACTGTCTCGTATTCTCTGGACATAGGCAATTCTTTAGGCATACTAAAGAGACATAGGTTTCATAAATAAATTTGGATGTTCTCACCATTGGAGAGTTGGTTCGAAAGCCTCACAACCTCATCCTGAGTTCAGAAGTCAAAAAGATACTGCTGTATCCACTGACACATTTTTCTGCCACTGCAATGGCCCTCTCAAGCACAAAGTTGTTGGCTAAAGCCTAGAACAGGGAGGCCAGCAGCTACAAAGTTGCTTCACTTGATCTGAGTGTTCAGTTGCTACCCAAAAACATAACTTTAGGGGAACCTGAACCACACCCAAATTTTTAATGAAAGGAAAAAATAGGGAATGTAGCTTTCCCCCACTGATGAACATTTTCAAGTAGAATGGAGGTAGAAGTAGAATTTCAAAGACCAATTCAAGTACCAACAGTGTAAAGAAAGTCATTTAGATGATGGGTTGTGTGAATATAGATTATGACAAGAGAAAAACTAAACACCTATGTTATGGCTTGTATCCAGATGTCCCCTCAAAATCTCATGTGGTCATAAGTTGGGATTTTTTTGGGAGCGGCTGGATCTAGAGTGTGTGCTACTGGGATCAAGGATGTGATGTTGGGGTTGATTCATAGTTCAGTGCTAGGATTAAGGCTGCCCCACGCTGTAAGTACTATGCGCCCTAAGGGTGAGCAGCCTGGATAAGATATAAGGGACAGAAAGAGGGTCATCAATTTTAGCTGGCCGCTTGCTACTCATCACTTGATGCTTGCTGCTTTTGCTGTCTTCTGCCTGCCACGAACTGTTTCTTCTCTATGATGCTCCTCTGCCATGCCACCCTGCTTTGGAGCCAGCAAATTATGGACTGAAACCTCTACAAACTGTCAGTCCAAATAAAATTTTCATCCTTTAACTTTGGGTGGTGAATATTTTTATCTCAGCAATGAGCAAAATATAACTAAGATAAATGACAAATTATTTTGCAAATGCATCAACATAGTTGAAAAATGATCATATCTACTAATGGCAAATAAACAGAATCTACTCACACTGGGATAGTATAAATCTCTGAAAACTATTCCATCAGAACCAAGAAAGAATACTAAATTAGTTGTCATAAATATTCAAAAATAGTAAATATTTTGGAAAAAATATAATAAATTCAAGAAAAGCATAAGCTAAATCCACAGAAAATAGCAACTCTAGCAACTATAATGTTATGTTTTAGATCTAAAGTGATCCCCAAAGTCTTCTGTGTTTAAAAGGAGCGTGGATCATAGAGATGCCACACTCACCAGTGAATTCACTCACTGATGAGTTCAGCAGCAAATGTGGTCTTAGGAGGTAGGTGGGGTGTGATCTGGAGGGTGTCTTTTGTCCCTGATACCTGCTCTTTCTGCTTCTTCCCTGCTGTAGGATGAGCAGCTATCCTCTGCCGGGCCCTTCCATCATGCTGTTTCCGCCTTGAAGCCAGGCAACTTTGAACTGAATGCCCTGGAAACTGTGAGTCAAATAAACTTCTTCTCCCTTGGGTGTGGGTGTTGGGTATTTTGCTCCTGTAACAGAAAGTTTGTTAATAAAGATTTCAACACTGTGATTATACCTGACCATGCATTTCAGAATCTTTTGATACTGGTTTGCAGGAGGAGTTTGGAAAGGATTGGAGATGCCAGTTAGAGAAGTCTTAGAATGCAATAAGCAGAAACTGATGATAGATTCTGGACAGACTCCAGGGACAGAAATGCTGAGAGGAATGCAGATAGTAAACACCAGATTTAGGACATTTCAGTTGGGATGCAAGTACTTTGCATCAGGACAACATCAAAGATGGCTTGAAGGTATCTAAGGAATCAGTAAAACTCCACCAACCCAAATCTCAAATTTACAAAAGTGTAAACCTTTCATTTGAGAAGAGATCCCCTGGACCCCCTGCACCAGATGGGCAGCCCAGGGAATTGGCTTCCTGGGATTCATTTCATTATGCTCAGCCACTCAGGCTCTCAGAGGCCACTGTAACCATGGTCCAAGGGGTCCAGCTACTGTTTGAGCTGGTAGGAGACCTTGAAGTGGAGCTGGTTTTACAGGCAGGCAGAATACAAGAGTTATTACATCATGAAGGCTCCCACTCAGATTTCAAAGGAAGGTCCAAAGGGGCATTCAAGAAGCCCCAGAGAGGTGAGTTCATGAAGCTGTGAGAATGAAACTGAAGGTATGTTGGAAAACCCTGGAATTTGGGAATGCCAGAAATGTGTAAAGTCTTACTGCTGTAGGCAGTAAGTGAAGCAAACCCAAGAGAGAAGGCATATGAGATGCAACCAGCAAGGCCATAGGGGTGGGTCTCTTCAAGTCCTTTGGAGGTTATATCTCACTACAACCTGCCCCGAGTTTTGGATATAGAACAATAATATTTAATGTTTATCTGGCTAGATTTGGGTTTTCCTTTTGTCCCATTCCTTTCTGTCTCATCTCTCCATTTTGGAATGAAAATGTTTACTATGTGCAATTAGAAGTATTTAACTTGCTTTTTGATTTTTACAGAGGCTCACATTTAAGAGTTTGCCTTGGGTCTCAGAGAAGGCTGGACATGGCCTGTTTAGGAATGCTGGAAGTGTTAAAACTTTGGAATTTCTTAGAGATAAATTAAATTCATCTTGAATAGTGAGATGGACATGAACATTTTGGGGGCCAGGGATAGAATATTGCAGTACCCCAAAAGTCTCATGTAATTGGATAATGGGTATACCCATCAGTAGGTTCATTCATTGATGAGTTCTGTAGCTAAATATGCTGTTGGGAGGTGGGGCCTGGGTGGAGGTGCATCTCTTGGGGCATGACCTAGAAGGGTTTATTCTTGTCCCTGGCTCCTTCTCTCTCTTATTGGCTTCTTGGATGCCATGGAATGAACAGCTGTTCTCTGCCAGGTTCTTCTACTATGCAATTTCTGCCTTGAAGCCAACTGACTTTGGACTGAACCCACCAGAAACCATCAGCCAATTAAACTACTCTTCTTTTAAATTGCAGGTACTGGGTATTTTGTCTCAGCAATGGGAAAGCTGACTAAGACCTCTAGAGATCTGACTCGGCATGCATAACTGGGAACTGACCTCACCTCAACAACCAGTCTAAACAAAATAGATGTAAATGCACATTAATTTTAGTATATGCACAATAGTAATAAAATCACCTGTATATTAAAATTTACCTAAAGATAATTTCATGTTCTCTCCATTTTTAACCCTGTCCATTAACTCTTATGTAAATATTTATTTTAATAATGCAAATAATTTCTCACCATTTTCCCTGTTTAAAGTTGGTTGTGCAGGGCAGAGTACTAAAGGTTCTTGGTGGAAGATAACTTGAATCAAGTGGCCTGTCTTTCTCCATGGATACATTATTTTATTTGCCAATAGTCTCTTACTGAAGTATATTTTGAATTGAGATAAAATAGAGGTCTTTATTATGTTGAGATTCTGGCATGCCAATTTTTACATGAAGCAGAAGAGCTGCTACCGTCTTCAGGCAAGTCATTTTTCCATTTGCTTGACTCTTACATGTAACTAGGAGTAGACAAAAGCCACCAGCATTTTTGCCATGCTGACTCCTTTTGGGGATTGCCTCTGTATAGACTTGATTCAAAGATATTTCATTACCCTTCCTGTCTTATAACAATGCAAAAACTCAATTCTACTTTCTATCAGTTCCTTTCCACTCTCATGGCCCTCCTAAAGGAGGAGAATTTAGTCTTATTAACTAATGAATTATAAATTATTGTTACTTATATGCCACTCTTCCTAATATTTGCATTCTAAACTCAAGCCAGCATTATTTTGATACAGTTAAGGAAGATTTATTTTTGGTAGAGAGGACAAAGAAATTACAATGTTATACAATTAAATTAGTTAAATTACAATTATAATGTTATCTCTGCCTACTTTGTTGCATGAACCACAAATTTATATCTATTTATATCTATTTATGAATGTCACTTATTTATACAGTAGAGGCAAGTAAGACCTAATCATCAATGCACAGCTTTACATTTATTATAATCATATCCTGCTTATATGAATAGCATAAAATTACTACTGTTGAAAGATGCAATAGTACAAATAGTATATCTTTTCAAGCAGTTGAGCTCTCAAAAATTTCAAAGTAAAGCGATTTAGCTGATAAACCAAGTTAAATTGAAGATGGTTCTTTCCATTAACATAAGATTCTATGTTAATGTGTCCCTTACAGAATTATTTTCAGTAGTTTTCCATAGCAGAAAATCTACTTAAATACACCTGGAAGCCGTTGCACCATCTTTAAGCATTAGTAACTTAAAGTCACTAATTAGAAGACTTAATCTTATGATATAAAAAGTTGTTTAACATTAGAAATATTCTTAGAACTGAAGGAGTAATATCTATAAGCGTCATGATGTCCACATTGAATCTTAGGATAAACTAAATGTTTGATTTTCAGAGCACATATGAAGGAGGGGGTGCCAGAGGACAATGTTCAGCATTGGCCAGATTCTTTAACATGATATAAAAATCATTAGCAATATGGCTCCAAATGATAAACTCTTAGCTTCAAATAGCTATCTAAAAATAAATACTTGAAAAAAATTATTGTATCCAAAATACAACTATACTCTTGAGAGCTGAGCAGAACTTTGATCTCAGATATGAAATTTTATGTATAAGTCTTTTAGGAAGAATGGAATTTGGTGTCAGGAAAACTGTCAGAGGTGGGAGTGGGCTGATGTTAACTATACAAGCATGTGTGATGAACTAAGAATGTTGTTCATTGCTGGCATTCAGGAGCATGTTCACAGCTGTGACTCTACTCATAATAGTCTGCTTTTTAGAAGCAATTTCTCTATCACTGATTGATTAGCTTGCAGAAGGGTATTCATTGAGCTGTCCCTGTGGATTATACTGTAACATGGATGCAGAATTATGATCATTTTTTCTAGCAGTATAAAATGATTTTTCCTGTAGCATAGTTATTCTTTTTTTTTTTTTTGTGGGTACTGGGGGTCGACCTCAGGACCCCGCGTGACAGCAGGTGCCTGTGCCACTGAGCGATATCACCGGCCCTTTTTTCGAATGTGGGTATCGGGAGTCGAACTCAGGACCTCGTGCTTGCCAGGCAGGCGCTTATGCCGCTGAGCCATCTCACCGGCCCGGCATAGTTATTCTTAATAATATAGGCAACTAAGCAATATTTTCAAGATGTTTTGTACTGCAATTAATGAAAAACTGAAGTCAAACTAAGTGGTTAAACCCATAAAGAGAAAGCAGTGAAAAGCCAGACTTTGATGATTGAGTGAACCCAACATCTATAAAACCTCTTCACTTAAATTTTCTAATTTTTCCTTCTACGGATTTTTGGCTTCATACTCAGATATCAGAGGGTGAATGGTGGCTACATTACATTCCCATGAGGTGGCATCTAAGGAAAATGGGAATTAGCTTTGTGACCTAGGAAGTTTCTTTCCCAACAAGGCTTTCTCCTTATGTTATTGGTCTGAACTGAGGTAAATCTACATATTTGAATCTGTCACTGGGAAGAGAGAAGAATTGTCTCTTGACCAATCAGGCTGATCTCCAGATTTGGGGATAGCCTTAGAATCCCCTCAGGTACATAGGAAGATTGATACTTGAAAAAAAATCATGGATCTACTATAAGGATAAAATAAGGAAAAAAGAGATATTAGAAAGAAGCCAACAATATTCAGTACATAAAAAATGAGAAAATACAATATACGTTATCTGAAACATAATATAAAATTTACTATATATTTACATTTTTTTAATTTGATGTTCACAATTATTATTGGTAGTATTTGGAAAAGTTTCATAATCATTTCTTTGTCTAACCTTGTTTTTCACCTCCCTTAAACCTACTATGAATCACTCTTCCTTTTCTAATCCCAACAGAAGTCTGTATTCCATTCCTGAAGGGAAATCATTTCTGTGAGGGTCAGGTAAGCTTTTAAAAAATAAGAGTATCTTCAATGCCCTTAGCTCATTTCTCTTTTTTTTTTTTTTTTTAATGTGAGTACCGGGAGTCAACCTCAGGACCTCGCGGTTGCACCGCTGAGCCATATCACCGGCCCTTTTTTTCTTTTATGCGGGTTCCGGGAGTCAAACTCAGGACCTCGTGTTTGCCAGGCAGGCACTTATGCTGCTGAGCTATCTCACCAGCCCCTTAGTTCATTTCTTTATCTTGTAATATCCATTGACACTTTAAGACCCTTCTTAGCCATTATAAAAAGAATTTAGCCCTCTATCATATTGGTTCTGTCAGTGCCTTGTACATATTTCTGTGGTTGTATTTCTAAGTTTTCTTTATTACTTATGCAGTTACACATCTACTGCTCCTGCTACAATGTAAAGCTGGAGGTGGGTGACATGACAGAAAAGAGGTCAAGGACCTATTTAAATCATTATAGCACTGCTAGTACCTAATAGTTCACAGAGAATAGGTATTCAGTAACCACAAAATGAGTAAATCAGACAGAATAGATGAAGTTGTATAATGTTGAAAAAAAAAATCTCTGTATTTATCATTTCCTCATTTTCAAATGGTAAAACATGATGTTGATATGAAGCTCATGTGATGGGTTTTTGCAATCAAAATGAGATATGTGAGAAGACCTTTTGTAAAGAAAATCTACACAGACAAAATGGATTATTATTACCATTATTGTCATCCATTGACTTGACAATTACTTACTGTTTGCTTTGTCTCAGGCACAACACATAGAGCATATTGAAACCTGGAAAATGTAGTCTTTTTTTTTTTTTAATTATCAGCCTATTATTTACTGAGAAAAAGTAAGCAGTTAGGAATATTTTCATAAATGCCTGAATCTTTCCATTAACAGATGGAAATTCTCCTAAAATGTGGACTTTCAAGGCCCAAGACTCTAAGGCCAAATGGACCAGAGGGGACATCTGATGCTCCAGCCAGACGGCCTAGCCCCTGCATCCCTGCATTTGGATGGATGCTTTCCCATGGGGCCTTGGACAGATTGGACTCAGTGCTGGCACAGGGTTGCCTTGGAGCCATAACTTCCTGGAAACCTCAATTAGTGTTTGGTGTATGAACATTAAACAATGCTAAGCCTGGAAACAATACATCACCCAGCAGGTCCCAGGAAACAAGCAGAAGGCTGGCAGCAGGCCAGGGCGAGGGGCCAAATCACTCATCAAGGACAATTCTTCATGGAGAAATGGCAGCGGATTTGAGGATGGCAGGTATGACCCAAAGAGATAATGATATTAATTATGTTTTGAGAACGGGAAGAGAACATAAAGAAAATAGTTTATTTGTCTATCTAAAAACAGATTTTTCTTCCTTTAAACAGCTTACTTGAGAGTCTGAAAGTAAAGGTTTTCATTAAAAAATGATTTTGTGGCACTACTAATTTACACTAAGACTTACGGCACACCAGATGTTATAATTTTTTAAAGTATATGTTGACTCATTTAGTCTTTAGTAGTAACTCTTTGAATAGGTAAAGTTATGATCACCATTTTACAATGGAGAAAATGGAGACTGAAGAGGGTAGACAACCTGAGCTGGGTCACAGTGCTAGAAATGATGGATCTAGAAATGAAAAAAGGTAATCTGGTTCCAGCCACTATCTGAAGTGCAGCACTATATCATCTCTATGTTCTGTGATAATAATTGAGAGAGGATGAAATTCACCTTGATAGACAAATAACCCAATGAAACATAAAGCAGAAAAATCAGAAACAGACCCTGGCACATTAGTGTGGGGAAAAGATGGATTTTTTAAAAAATAAATGGTAACAAAGGGCTGTTGAGATGGCTCAGCAGCGTACGCGCCTGCCTGGCAAGCGCGAGGGCCCAAGTTCAACTCCCGGAACCCATATATGAAAAAAGGGCCGGTGATATCGCTCAGCGGCACGGGCGCCTGCTGGGGCGTGAGGTCCTGAGGTCGACCCCAATACCCACAAAAAAAAAGGTAACAAAATAAGTAATTTTCATCAGGAAAAATATCTCACATTGTGTAACAATAGCCTAATCCATAAAGATCCAGGAGTTAAATATGAAATGCAAAACTTCCAAATTATTAAAATACATTTTTTGGTTTCAGAGAAGATAATTTATTTAAAGCATAAACTATAGTAAATTATTAATAAGTATAGTAAAATTTTAGCTTAATTTTTCAATTCATTAAGATTTATTTTACAGTGACAATAGAAGCAACATGATAGAAGATATTTGCCACAAATAGAATTAACAAAGAATTTACATTTAAACAATTGAAAGAATTTCTATAAATCAAATAGGTAAGTAAATAAACAATAACAATAGTGAGGAAAATATACAAAAATTATTTCATAGAAAATGGGCACTAAACATTAATGGGCAATAAAGATAAGTGATTCTCAAGCTGTCTATTAATCAGGGATATTCAAAATAAACCATAAAACCATATTTCGCACTCATCATTTTAGCAAAAGTTAAAATGTACTCCAATTCAAGAATTTGCAAGATGTGAGACAGTGGAGAATATTATAGACTGCTATTGATATAGAAGTATGTACTTGATCAACTATTCTACGAAATAATTTTGTCATTTCTTGATAAATTTGAAAATATCCAAATTTGAAATTTTAATGACAAGTTATTTAATCCCTCCTCCATATCATTTTCCTCATTATATGTGTTACCCAACTCACATAGCTGGCATTAGGATTTAGTGGGTTTTATATGTAAAGTGCTCAGCTTGGAGCACCACATAAAATCATTACAGAACATACTGTATGTTTTTCCAGAGATCATATTTTGCACATGTATGTACATCTCAGTTGACTCTTAGTAGTTTTTAAATAGTCTTCTTTCTATGTGTTTTTTTATATTTTTATTAGTAGTATGTGTTTGCGGTTATGATTATATTCTTGGTTTGTAGGTAGTTGGTACATGTACATAACACACCTTAATACTTTTTTTTATCATCTTCCTCTTCCTTCCTCTGTCTCCCTTTCTCCCTCCATGTATTGGGCCCATTCATTTTTGCAAAACTTCTATCTACCTGTATCCTATTATCTTTTTTGGTCTTTAATTTATTTATTTTTTGAGCTTCTCATATTAAGGAAAATATGTGATACTTAAGCTTGTATGTCTGATTTATTTCACTAACATCAAGGTGCATCCATTTTCCTACAAGTGACTCAAATTTATCCTTCTTTATGGCAAAGCAGTGCCTCATTATATATAAATACCATATTTTCTTTCTGAATTCATCTGTTGATTCACCTATGGTTTGTTTCCAAGATTTAGCTATTATGAGTTATGCTACTATAAACATGGGTGTGCATACATTCATGTAATATGATCTCTTTAGCTCTTTGGGAAAGATATCTAGAAGGAAAAGAACTGGGTCAAAGAAAATTTTTATTATAGTTTTTTGGGGGAATCTCTATACTAGTAATAGTTTACATTCCTGTTCCTTTTTCCCTACAGCCTTGCCAGCATTTATTATTATTTGATTTCTTGATGATACCCATTCTTTCTGGAGTAAAAAGGAATCTCAGTGTTGTTTTAATTTACAATTCTGTAATGAATATATGTTTTCTATTTTTTTCAATCAAGATTTTCCGCATTTTAAATACATTTCAGATTGAAAGTTTTAGAATCTAGAATATTGTCTAGATGGGGTAGCTATTGAATAGAAGTATTGAATGGCTTACTGTCAAAGAATTTATTAATTTAAGTTTTCCTCCTTGTTGCTCTTGTCTTTGGTTACTGTCAATATTCTTTGTGATAAAGGGCTACTAACTATATACTTTAAGTGGGATCATAAAAGAAAGGGAGAAAAGCAATTTATGTAGACAAGGAACTCAAGGTAAGAATCTCAAAGGATGAGATGATCTTGTTAAAAAAAAAATCCCATGATCGTAGGGTAGTGTGTGAGGGAATCAAATAGATCAATCTGGGAAACAAGAGAAGGATTATGTCTTTCTATGTAAGTTTGTATTTTGTTTTGTCTGGGTGTAAGTCCACTAAAAACTCTGTGGCAGAGTTTCATTGAAACATAATTTACGTCCCACAAATATTCATCTGACTATCCTGCAGAAAATGAATTAAAGGTGAGCAGTACCAGAAATAGAGACCAGAAAGAACAGCATAGTGGTAGACTGGGAAGGAAGTGAAGGAACTATGAACCAGTAGGGTAGGACTGGAGTTGGAAGGAAAGGTACAGATTTGGTATATATACCGGGGGTAGTCATTAGAGTGTGCCTAATGACTGATATATTGGAAAGAAAAAGAAAAAAGAAGCATCCAAGGACAATCTTGATAATGCTTAAATTTTTGATCTGAGTAGTGGTGCCATCTAATAAGATTTGAAATGCTAGGGGACCAGCAGGTAGGAGTAGAGGATAAATGAGGAAATCAAGATTTTTATTTTGACATATTGAGTTTGAAATACAAATTATACATTCTGAGGGGAACTAGATGCATGACTCTGTATCCAGTGGTAATTAAAGGCAAAAATTATAAAACCGAGGAGTCAAGTGACTTGGCTTATTTAACATTTAAACATGGATTTCATTTAAAGTCTCTAAGTTTAAGTCCAATATTCTCATTAGTTAACTTTCTTTTTTTAAGACTAAGTGAGGTAATGAGTGAAAAGTGTTTTGAAAATTACACAGTGTAGCAAATGGATGTTATTCATGGGGGAAAGAAAAATGGACTTGGATTTAGAAGATAGATAATTTGGTTCTGGCTTTAATGGTGGCTAATAGTAATGCTTTAGGTAAATTATATAATTCATTTGGGTTATATATCTTTTGCTTTAAAGTGATGAAATTAAAATACATAACTTTATTAGTCTCTTCATTATCTAATGAGAAAAAGAAAAGCTTCACTCTGTATTATCCTATCCCCATTCACTGGGAAGAGTAGATTGTGTATTTAGTCATAAATTAATTCAACATATAAGCTTTGTAATTTATTCACCTGAAAAAATATTGAGCTTCTACATGGAACATCACAAGAACATTTTAACATTGAATCAGAAGAAGGACCCAAGAACTGGACTGAATTCCTCAGTGTCTATGCAAATTTGTTCAGGAAATGAACTTGTTTTTCTCATCTTGATCTGCAGTGATCAGTTAATTCAGGCAGGGTGAATCCAAGGACAGGAATAAATAATGGCAAACAAAAGAAAAACATGTCTTGGATAGGTTATTTTTATGATGGACAAACAAAAGCCTTCATTTCTATAACTGAGCAAAGTCATTATGGATGGGGCAGCTATTTTAGAAAGAATAGCTAACACTGACTGCATTCATATATTTCTGTGATCTTGACATTTATATAATCTGCATGCAAATTTATGACTGCTAAAGGGTGCTTAGAGGATGGTTGAGGATAAGTTGCCAATAGAGCAGAGTTTAGAAATCAAACAAAATATCACTAATCTTAAAACCTACATCCATACATGAATCATAAATGTCCAAGTACTAGGGAAGTTAGAGAGCTCTGATTATTTCCTTATTTAGGGCCAATCGCATATAGCCTTGAATACTTATAATACTGTGAACTGGTATCTCAGGGGGCAGCCTAAACTATGTTTGGACAATTCTGAATGATACACAGTCCTTTTCAATTTAAAATCAAAATCAACTCTTTGTGATTTTCATCTTTTGATTCTATTTTGTTCTTTAGGAAATCAAACAGACAAAATGGGAAGGGGACCAGGAAACAGAGGGAGTGGAGAGGGAAAGGAGGGGTATGTTCATGCATCACAATTAATGTAATTATTATGTACTGCAAACATTTACTAATAAAAAGTAGATTAAAAAACCAAGAATATCCAGACAAAAGAAAAACAAACAGGCAAGTAAAAATGTCAGCTGCTTGTTTGAATATATTAGATGTTTTCAGAGCTTTCAATTCATCCTCATGTTTTTCAAGCATTTGTTATATAGTTTTTTGCACTGTTTCATGATATGGTTTGTCCTTTTATACGTGAACTCACTTTATAATTTTACTCTTTAAATGTGGTAGCCAGAATATTTAGATCATGATTATGTAGATATGATCTAATAATTGCTGAACTTAGTGGATCATGAATATTTAGATATGGTCCAGTAATTACCAGACTTGGTGGAACTTACTGCTTTCAAAATTGACTTGTATCATGCTTGCAGAATTAAAGTTTCATGCTTTCCCCCTAAGCTCATCAAGTCAGACATTATGGACTGTACACTTCTGTAATTTATTAAACTTTTTCAGATTTAATTTAATCAGTATAATATGTGACATTTCCTTCAACCTTGTTTGTCCCTTAAAAGCACTTTGTTCATTAGATGCCTGAGGCCACAAGAATGTAAATTTGTTCTTCCATTCTTTGCATTAATGAGAATATTAATGGTCAGCACCGTATTTACATCAATAAGATATTGTCATTCCAGAGATTCTCATCAAATACCACCGTGACATATTGTGTCTTGTAATCCTAACCAAGAAAAAATCAAGGTTTTAAATTGATAATTTATCCAAGGAATGAATTCTTAGAGACCTCAGATGAGACAAATACATACAATTCTTATTTTTATAAGGACAGAACGCATACCCTAAAAGAAAGCACTAATATCTATCATTTCTAAAATAATAATGTTTACACATTTACTATTAGATTTATTCTTTGGATTAGGTTCCAGCCTCTAATATCATTTGAATACTTCTTACTTCTGCATTGACATCCTGTCCTAAAAGTCATACTAAAATAACTTTATCAAGCTCTTAAAAACTGCAGTACTAAGACAAGGCCAACGAGGGAATCCCAGGGCTGCTGAAAGACTACTTTCATTCTTTTTCAGATCTAATTTATTGTTGCATTTCATATCATGCCTGTACTGGTTCACAATAATGTCTTTTTAAAAATATGTATATATCCCACTTCCGTTTCTTCTTTTTTGTCTCTGTATTTCTCAATCAAATTCTTTTTTATTATTTTAAAGAAAAGAAAAAACAAAGCAAATCAAAAAAAGAACAAATTTTCAAAACAACATCATATGAGGGTAACAATGGTCAATGCATTACGTATTATTATCTTTAAGTTAGTTATTCAGGATACCAGATATTATCATTCAATTGTCCAAACATTATTGGCACAAACCTTATTCTTCAATGACCTAAGTAAAATTAGTACTGTATCTATCTTAACCATCTTATATACATATACAATTTTTTTCCCTTTCCCTTCTTTCTTTTCCCCATTCCAGTCTCTCTTTCTTATTGACCAGTTTCTTTTTGATTCACCGTGTCTATTGTACATTTTGGATCTTATTTACTCTTTCAGTTGTTCATACTAGTGAGACAATACGATGCTTACACATGTGCGTCTCGTTTATTTCACTTATGAGTATTTTCTCGAGTTGCATCCATTTACCTATAAAAGTCTCCAGTTTGTCCTTCTTTATGGCTGAATAGTACTCCATTGTATAAAAATACCACATCTTTCTTATCCATTCCTCAGTTGATGGGCATTTGGGTTGTTTCCAAGATCTAGCTATATTACAAATTGTGCTGCTATAAACATGGGTGCACATATATCACTGTGGTACGATGTTTTTAATTCTTCTGGGAAGATGCCCAGAAGGGGAATAGCTGGGTCAAATGGGACCTCCAACACTAGTTTTTTGAGGAATCTCCACACTGACTTCCACAGTGGCTGTACCAGTCGACACTCCCACCAACAGTGGAGAAGGGTTCCTTTTTCCCCACAGCCCCTCCAGCATTTGTTATTAGTTGATTTCTTTACAGTAGCCATTCTTTCTGGAGTGAGATGGTACCTCAGTGTTGTTTTAATTTGCATCTCTCGAATGACTAGTGATGTTGCACATTTTTTTGTATATTTATTTGCCATTAGTATTTCTTCATCTGAGAAATGTGTATTCATCTCAGATGCCCATTTTTGGAGTGGGTCTTTAAATTTGGGAGGTCTGATTCTTTTGAGTTCTTTATATGTTCTCGATAGTAATCCTTTGTCTGAGGAACAGCTGGCAAACATTTTTTCCCACGTTGTGGGTTGTCTTTTCACTCTGTTGGTGGTTTCTCTTGCTGTGCAAAAGCTTTTTAATAAGATGATATCCCAGTTATTGATTCTTTGGGATAGTTCCCGTGCGGTTGAGTTTTTATTCATAAAGTTTTTGCCTACACCAATGTCTTGAAGGGTTTTATCTATTGTATTTTCCAGGAGATTTAATGTTTCTGTTTTAATATTTAGATCTCTCATCCATTTTGAATTTAGTTTAGTGCATGGTGAAAGATATGGGTCTAGTTTTAATCTTTGGCATGTGTAGAGCCAGTTTTTCCAGCACCATTTATTAAAGAGGCTCTCTTTCTTCCAGTGAATGTGTTTGGCACCTTTGTCAAACATAAGGTGGCTTAGTATGTCTGGGGTTTGCTTCAGCATCTTCTAATCTGTTCCATTGATCTTCAGGTCTGTTTTTTTGCCAGTACCACACTGTTTTTATCACAGTAGCTTATAGTATAATTTCAAGTCAGGGATTGTGATGCCCCCTGCCTTGCGTTTGTTGCCCAGAATTGTCTTTGCTATTCTAGGTCTCTTCTGATTCCAAATGAATTTTAGGATTGTTTTCTCTAATTCTGTGAGATATGCTGTAGGAATTTTGATTGGAATTGCATTAAATCTGTATAACAATTTTGGAAGTATGGCCATTTTCACTATATTGGTTCTTCCTATCCAGGAGCAAGGGATATCTTTCCATTTTCTGATATCCTCTTCAATCTCCTTTTTCAGAGTACTGTAGTTTTCAGTGTATAGGTCTTTTACATCCTTTGTGAGGTTGATTCCTAGGTATTTCATTTTTTTGGATGTTATTGTGAAAGGTATTGTTTCCCTAATTTCTCTTTCAGTAAGTTTGTTATTTGTGTACAGGAAGGCTATTGATTTTTGAGTATGGACTTTGTACCCAGCTACACTACTGAATTTGCTTATTAAATCTAGCAGTTTTTTAGTGGAGTTTTTGGGGTCTTCTGTGTAGAGTATCATGTCATCTGCAAATAATGATAATTTAACTTCTTCCTTTCCAATCATTATTCCCTTTATTTCTTTCTCTTGTCTAATTGCTCTGGCTAAAGTTTCCAGAACTATGTTGAATAAGAGTGGGGACAGTGAACATCCTTGTCTTGTTCCTGATTTTAGAGGGAAGGCTTTCAGTTTTTGGCCACTTAGTATAATATTGGCTGTTGGTTTGTCATAGATAGCTTTTACCAGGTTGAGATAAAGACCCTCTATTCCAATTTTCTGTAGGGTTTTTATCATGAAAAGGTGCTGAACTTTGTCAAAAGCTTTTTCTGCATCTATTGAGATGATCATGTGATTTTTGTCTTTGGTTCTGTTAATATGCTGTATTACATTTATTGATTTACGTATGTTGAACCATCCCTGCATCCCAGGGATGAATCCAACTTGGTCATGGTGTATAATCTTCTTGATGATTTGTTGGATTCTGCTTGCCAGTATCTTATTAAGGATTTTTGCATCTATGTTCATTAGGGAGATTGGCCTGTAGTTCTCTTTCTTAGTTGCATCCTTCTCTGGTTTTGGTATCAGGGTAATGCTTGCTTCCAGGAATGAATTTGGGAGTATTGCTTCTCTTTCAATTTCATTAAAAAGTTTGAGAAGTAGTGGTGTTAGGTCTTCTCTAAATTTCTTGTAGAATTCGGCAGTGAATCCATCAGGGCCTGGGTTTTTTTTGTTGGGAGGTTTTTAATTACATCTTCAATTTCATTGGTTGATATTGGTTTATTTAGGATTTTTAAATCTTCTTGATTCAGCATTGGTAATTCATACGAATCTAGGAATCTGTCCATTTCTTCTGCATTTTCCATCTTAGTAGAATATAGATTTTTAAAATAGGTATAGATGATCTTCTGGATTTCTGCAGGGTCCATCGTGATATCACCCTTTTCATTTTCAATTGCATGGATTTGAGTCTTTTCTTTTTTTAATAAGGTTGGATAAGGGTTTGTTAATTTTATTTATTATTTCAAAGAACCAACTTTTTGCTTCATTGATTCTTTGTGTTGTTTTTTTAGTCTCCAATACATTAATTTCTGCTGTGATCTTTATAATTTCCTCCCTTGTACGGGCTTTTGGCTTAACCTGCTCTTCTTTTTCTAGAAGTTCGAGGTTCACCATTAAGTTATTTATTTGCACTTGCTCTATTTTCCTAATATAAGTATTTAATGCTATAAATTTCCCTCTTAGGACTGCTTTCATTGTATCCCATAAGTTCCGGTATGTTGTACTGTCATTATCATTCAGTTGTAGAAATTGTCTAATTTCTTCTTTAATTTCATCTGTGACCCATTGGTTGTTCAGGAGGGTGCTGTTTAATTTCCATGTGTTTAGGGAGTATTTGTGATTTCTTTTGCCATTGATTTCCAATTTCATTGCCCTATGGTCTGATAATATGCATGGGATAATTTCAATTCCTTTGCATTTACTTAAGCAGGTTTTATGAGCTAGTATGTGGTCTATTTTGGAGAACGTCCCATGTGCAGCTGAGAAGAATGTGTATTCTGATGTTGTGGGGTGGAACACTCTGTAGACATCTACTAAGTCCATTTGTTCAAAAGTTTGGTTCAGTTCTATTATTTCATTATTGATTTTCTGTCTAGTTGATCTGTCTTTTTGTGACAGTGGAGTATTGAGATCTCCCAATATAATTGTATTAGTGCTTATTTGATTTTTCATGTTCTTTAGTACTTGTTTTATATAGTTGGGTGCATTGGTATTTGATGCATATATATTTATGATCGTTATCTCTTCCTCTTGGATTGTTCCCTTTACAAGGATGTAATGACCGTCTTTATCTCTCTGAATCCTTCTTGGCTTGAAGTTCACTTTGTCTGCAAAAAGAATAGCTACCCCTGCTTTTTTCTGGGTTCCTGTTGCATGGAGTATTGTTTTCCATCCTTTGACTTTCAGTCTATGAATTTCTTTCTGAATTAAATGTGTTTCTTGTATACAGCATATTGTTGGATCTTGCTTCTTGATCCATTTTGCCAGCCTGTGCCTTTTGATTGGAGAATTGAGACCATTAACATTGATGGTTAAAACTGATATGTATTGACTTATACTTGTCATGATATTTTCCTGTTGTTGGTTCCCACTCTTTGTTTTTCCCCTTTCCTGCTATTTAATTATCTGCCCTGCCTGGTGGATTCCTTCTGTTGGGGTTCCTATCTCTTTCTAGAATGTCTTTCAGAACATTTTGGAGTGCTGGTTTGGTGGTCATAAATTTTCTCAGATGTTCTTCGTCATGAAAGTATTTTATTTCTCCATCAATTTTGAAAGATAGTTTTGTGGGGTACATCAATCTGGGTTGAAAATTATTTTCCTTTAGAGCTTGAAATACGTCCTTCCAAGCTCTTCTTGAATTGAGGGTTTGTGCTGAAAAGTCAGCTGTGATTCTGTTGGGTTTTCCTTCATAGGTGATTTGTCTCTTCTCCCTAACAGCTTTTAAGATTCTGCCCTTCTGTTGAATTTCTGGGATCTTGACTATGATATGTCTGGCTGAAGTTTTTTTTGATCATGTCTAGTTGGTGTTCTAAAAGCTTCACTTATTGGGGGGTCAAATTCTTTTTCTCTTCCAGGAAAGTTCTCCCTGATGTCTTTGAACAAGGTTTTAATGTCATTTATGCTATCTCCTGCTTTTTCATTTATTCCAATTATTCTTAAGTTGTTTATCTTTGAGTCATCTAGCAGCCGCTGAATTGATTTTTCATGGTCCCTTGCTGTTTTTAAGAATTCTTTCTTTTCATGATTACTAATTGCAAGCCTGTCTTCTATATCTGAGATCCTGTCCTCACATTGGGTTAATCTGCTACAAATACTTTCAATGGAATTTTTGTTCTCTTGGATATCTGCTTGAATCTGCTTTATGGATTCCATTTCTTTCCTATGCTGAGCATTCATGGTTTCTATAGTTTTCTTTAGCTCATCTATTTTTTTGTCTGTATCAACTATAGTGTCCTTAAGCATAGTCTTCATTTTGGACATTATCTCTGCAGTTATCTGTGAAATTATTTCTGTTTTAATTTTTTCCAGAGCCTCATTCAATTGTTTTGTTGTTACCCCTTCAGATATGCCAGGTAGGTGGCTTTCGGATTGTCCCACCTCATTGCCCCCTAGGTTTGCCTTTGGTGAATTGGATGTGTGGGGTTGAATCTTGTTTAAGTGTCATCTCATCTCTTCTTTCTTTAATTCCTGGGTGTAAATTACCTATGGTAGGTTACTTTATTGCTAGTGTTCAAGATCCTTAGAAGATGACTACTTCTCTGCAGTATCTTCCAAGTGGAGCTTGCTTTTGGGTTTTGAGCTTTCTGCCAGATCCTACCTCTTCAATTCGTTGGATGTGAGAAGTTGCTACCTGTTTGGTCCAGTCCTTGATTCTTTGGTACTGTGCCACTGTATTTTCTGTGTCCCTTAGTCAGTATCAATCATGAAATATCAGGAAGGAAAGCTGTTTAGAACAATTATTTTACATTTGGCTATAATGGTAACTGAAGCATCAAACACAGCCTAGAAAATGACAGACTGAGCTAACCAGTTATTTACCACTTTTAAATGTATAAAGTAGAGTTGTGGTTATATAACAAAGTCTAAAACACACCAGAAAAATTATATGCAGTATACAAGTCCTTAGTATGTCAATTTTTCCCCTCAGGAGTTTAAATTTAAAATGAGTTAAGGAGGAAATAGAGTATTGTGAGAAGAGGAAGGAATTAGATGTAAGGTTAGAGGACCAAGAGGGATCCCGCTAACATTGGGACACTGGTGCAGAGGACTGGTGGGAAAAAGAGAAGGAAAGGATAAAAGGAAGAACAGATCACAACCACAATCACAAAGAGGTTAGAGGCGCTGTTTACACTCATATAAAAGCCAGAGAGAATAATGAAGGAAAGAGCAAATAGACAAACAGAAACAAAAATGAAGACAAAAACAACAAAGCAAACAGATAAAACAGAAATAAAACCCCACAAAAGAAAAAAAATAAAAAATAAAATAAAAATAAAACAAAAATAAAAACAAAAATAAAAACCCCTTCACCAGAACAAAAAACTGAGAGAAAAAAAAAAATAAATAAAAAAATAAAAAGAATCAGTTCCAGGTGTTGACTCTGCTGTAGGCAGGCACCGTGTGATGACAGAGTCCTGTTCCATGCAGGTCCGTCCCAGCGAGCCAGGAGCAGCCCTCTGGCGGGGCGGTGAGCAGAGCGTGGACTTTCAGGTGGAGACCGGTCTCCTTCCCCCACCGCTGTCAGCGCACTGCTTTCGCGCTGCTCTGATTTTTTTGCCACGCCCCCCACAATGGCACCGGGCCAGTCGCTCTCTGGCATGGGACAGGTGTGGCTGAGAGACCAGTCTCGTTCACCCGCCGCCCTCAGCGCACTTTCATGGGGCTGAGAGGCACCGTGCTGCCCTGTCCGGAGCACAAGTCCCCAGAGCAGTTTTCGAGCTGCTCTGATTTTCGCCGCACCCCCCACAATGGCGCCCGGCCAGTCGCTCTCTGGCGCGGGACGGCTGTGGCTGAGAGACACTCACCACCGGCCAGCGCAGTTCTCCGCTGCTCCCCTGCCACGCTGCTGTCTCGCGATCCTCCGTGGGGGCTCCCTGGGCGCCAGCTGTCACCATGTGTCCGCAGCTTTGAGCTTCTGTCGCGCCGTGATTCCTGGGATGGTAGAAGGTGCATGCGCGGTCTGCTCCTTCTTTGTTGAAAAGTACCCTTCACTGGTGCCAGGGGTCCCAAGCTGCGCTTCAGATCTTTTCTGGGTCCCAGGGAGGCATCTGCCCCCCTCCTGTGCTCTCCCGGTCACTATATTCCCGTAGTCCAATGGCAACTTTTAGAGAGTTTCGCTGCGTGCTTCTTACTCATCCGCCATCTTTTTTTCTTCTCAATCAAATTCTTTGGCTATAATCTATGCTTTGCTGTTTAGAATCTTTTATTATATCCTTTTTTTATGAGTACATATTTAAAGTACATAATGTTTACATTCCTTGTGTGGAGCTCATACATAATCCTTAATCCTGTTTCTGGAACTTAGAACATAAAATCTATGACCAAAGTTTTATGTTACTTTGCCTGGTGTCATATTCTTACTGACAGATTCTCTGTCTGCATCTGTGTAAGTATACCTTAGCTCTCTGAGATGCCATAGGGTGGGATCTCTATACAAACATATTCCACAATTCCAACCATCGAGGGCTGTGGAGAGTTCTCATCACTCCTTTTTAAAGTTTTTCTGACCCCATCCAGTTACCATCTGTTTAAAGCTGACTTCTATCAGCAGTGCTCCTGATCTGCCCTCACCTAGTTCTTGCCAAATGTTATAACTTCTCTCCCAAGGCATAGAGAACATAGATACCATTTAATTATTGTTCTCATGACTTCATTTCTAAGAAACCCAGTCTTATTATTAACATAATCTTCATAATAACATGATTACCATCATCAACCTGGAAGAAGTCAGAATATCAAAAGGCTTAATTAGAATTATTAAGTTTGCCTTGGATATGGCATGATAAATGGGTAAAAATCACAAATACCAAGTCATTATTATCCCATCTTCTTCAATGTCAAAACAAGGTCTTTCTCAAACCAACCCTGCCATATCCTCCATTGATTAGCATCACCTCTAAAGATGGTAATTTATTTGGAATCGATCAGTCATCACTTCAACATCTTTTTAAATGTCAAGATGTAAAACTGAATATTAAGAGAAGACTTTAGAAGCTACATCTATGTATGTTTTAGCTTTTCAGCTAAGATTTTAAGACCATGAAAACTTTCATATCTTAGTTTAGTTGATTAAAATATGCCCTATTGGCCAATTTGCTATTTATGCAGTAAAAAGAATTTAAATTTGAAAAGTTACTTTTGTTGTGTCAGGTCTTTTGCCTGTGCTAATAATTCTCACTACAACTGTACTATTAATATCTCCATTTTACAGATGGGAGAACTAAGCTGAGAGAGATTTAATAACCACAGAAAAATACAAAGAACAGACGTGCAGAACAAATAGATTTACTGACCTAAAAGCTTGATTTTTCCTACATTGTACTATCTTACAAAGAGGAAACTTTCCCCAAATTTTCCTAGATTTATTATTTTATAACAGTTGTCTATCTCCCCTACCTATAGTTTTCATTTTTAATTTAATTTAATTTTATGAAAAAATAAAACAAAATTTCATAACTAGATAAAAAGAGAATAATGATAGTTATTACACTGTGTATTGTTACCTTTAAAGTATTCAGAGTACAAGCCATTAACCAAAAAGATACTTACATAAAAGAAACAAACAAAAAATAAGACCAAACTTTCTTTTAAATGAACTAAGATAAACTAGTACTTTGAATGAAACAAATTAGCATTTGTATTGAAATATTTTTAAAACAACAGAACACATAATTTGGGGAAGTACTTGAAATTTTCCCTACTTTCTATTTACCTCTTCTATTTTGCTCTTACAAATGGGTACCACAATGGGTGATCATCTTTTGGAATGGTCTTAAATGTTAAATTGAAAGTTCTTAGTCTAGTTTCTGGCAGGTAGATTATATACCTGTTATATGATAACGATGAATAAAATGATTAGAATTATTGCTGTCCTTTAAACCATTTAGAAAAAATCTGAGAGAAGTAATGTAGTCTTTTAGAAAGAACAATATTGGGAATGTCCTCGGGAAGAGAAAGAACTGCAAAGTGCAGATAAGATTTCAAGCCTGGGTGAGGGAGAGGATTAGCATAGCACGATAGAGAGAAATAATAAGAGCAGCGATCTCTATGGGAGTCAGAAAGGGTGGACTTTTTGTTGGCACGTGAAGTTCTTTCTCAGACCATCAGGGTGGGGATGTCTGACACAAATTTGTGTATGAGGGGATTGTGGTCAGGAAAGCAGTGAGGACCAAAGAGGTGTGTGTGTAAGAGGTCTTTGTGTACACCTCTGGTTGAAGATAGTGGAGTCAATGAAATAAGACAAAAAAACTTAAATCAGAGCAGAAATTTCAGTGTATCTACATTAAGCACGAAAGAAAGATGAAGTTTATTTGCAGAAAAATGACAGTCAGTCTATTACCCGAAATTTATTGACTGCAAAGTAATCAGAGGTGTTTGTGTGACTCTGTGTGTGTATGTGTGTGTGTGTGTGTACACACACACGCACACATGCTTTCTTGGAGGCAGTTTCTAACTTATAGATATTGGTGGTTTTAGGAAATATTTTGCCACTGAATAACAAACTCTAGCAAGCTAATCTATTGTATCTCTTGCCACATGAGCAGGTGGAATTTGTTTTATTATCACTTCAATTTTGGTATTGATTTCTGGATTAACTGAGACTGTTCTGTAGCATCGAAGAACCTCCCCAAATCTCATGATTTAATTTGATGAAAAGCTGCCAGTAACTCATGTCTCAGTGTGATACTGAAGATGGAAATAATCTCTCAGCTGAAGTCTTCCGAGCAGAGGCTCAAGGACTTTGGCTTCTTTCCTAGAGTGACTCCATTACTTTCTACAAGCAGATGTGGCACACTGAGTATAGAGGACATCATGAAAGATAGTTTATGGCCAGTTTCCTCTTGGCTACTGTGTAGAAAGATTCTATAAAGGGAAAAAGTAAGAAAGGACAGGATCAGTAAGGAGACCACTGCAAAAATACACGTGACAGTTGATGGTGCTTGGAGAAGGGAATTAGAGGTGGTAGTTGTGAGAAGGGATAGAGTATTGATTAATAATTTAGAGGACAGATGACAGCCATGGGCAAATGAGAGCACACCATGTTATATGTATAATAAGTGGCGGAACCCACATTTAGAACTCGAGCTCCTATTTCTGTTGTCTGAGCTTGTTGTACTATTCCACGTGGCTTTAATGTTATTCCTCTGTGAATGCGTAGGGTAAACAATTCTGCACCTGTAGACTTTTTCTTATAGCTTAGGAGATTACATTCCCTACTGCTTTGCTGGATCTTGTCTAGCAGGTTCACAATTTAGTCATTTGTGTGGATGGGAGGGTTTTCTCTGCTGATGGTGCTCATGCTTCTTGTTAACGACTAAGCCTTACCATATGCGGGTAAGGCATGTGATCAAGTGTTCCGCCTCCCAATTCTTAAGGGTTGGGCTGTCATCCGTTTACACTTTTTCTAAGACGTAAGTCAGGTAGTCTGGGGTGCTAGCTCTCCTGTAACTGGCCTCAAGATGAAATGACGGAATTCAACTCCATTGTTCAGACAATGTACAACCCTTGTTCTTTAATTGCTTCCACTCAACTCTCACCACATATCATGATTCATTTGCTTAAAACCGCCGCAAACCTTGCTGTCGTAACAAATGCTTTCCCGCGAGTCAGATGAATGTTCCCCTTTGTTTCCAGCTTATTTCCAGCCCGTCTGCAGTAATACTCTCAACCCAAACAAACATACTTTTCACTCACAGCCTGCCTTTTATGAGTACCACTGACAGTTCCTTAATAAATAATGCATTTCTAAGTGTTCCTAAGCTTTTCTCCTTATGAATAATTCCAATAGCTTTCCCATAGCTGAAGAGTTATATTTGGTCACTGGCTAGATTTTATTCTTGCCCATTTCTCTATATTTTACTTTTTTAGACTAATGTATGGAGAAGAAGGCTATTATGACAGTGCCGCATTCATAGCAAGAGGTCAATAATTATGAGTTAGCACACACTATGTGCTGCGATGGATAACGTAGATGTCCTTGCCTGTTTTTTGTTTCCATACCTCTGATTCCTTTGCCATGGGAACAAAGTCCTCAGATTCTAGTGAGAGAAAACTTAAGCTTGGTTCTCTGGGAACACTTTTAGATATTTGGAAATGAATTCCAATTATTACGCTTAGGCATGAAAACTTTAGTTTTGGTATCTGCAACAAATTATCTTTATTTGTCTATGATGATAAGGAAGTATAACTAATACCTAACATATGTCTTTGTTACCTAAATAGTGTTGGCTATTAGGTAACAATAGTGTTGGCTATTAGGGAAAAAGATCAGACTCAAACAATTACGCATTTTCACAGTAGATTTCTCTGTTCTTTTACTAGCACTAATATGAAATGTCTGTTCTGTTCTTTTGCCATGAAATATTTTCTTCATAGCCATATCTATAGTTTTCTCTTCTGAAGTCATGTACTCATGACATGAGGTACATTTGTGCTTTTCTTCAGGATTCCCTTCTCATTTTATCACTATTTTTTTCCTGCACGTATATATTGTAAATTTTGCAGTTTGAACAAGGTTTTAGCTTAGTCACATAGCATTTAATATGTAATTTATCCAAGGAAAGGGCACTCAAAACTGTGTTCTGATTAATTCATTTGTTTACATCTATTGACATTTTATCTATTGCATGTGTATTGTATCTTTTTTGTATTCATGTCAGGGATTTTATACTTTGGTGGAAATTTCACAAGCCAGCAATTATGTTTTCAGGTTCTTTTGTGTCTGTGCTGACAGCCAGATTATTCTGCATATGGGAGGTGATAACAAATGATGATGTACTACAAAAAGAAGGGAAATTTCACCATGATAAGGAAGTTGTTGAAATGGAGTCCTCTTTCTAGAAAAATTAAACAGATCTTTAAATACTGACTATATTCTACATATAATTTGCATCATGAGACTTGCTGTTTTGCTATTGTAAAACAAGATTAGCACCTGTACTACAAAGACTGGGTTTATTGTTGCAAAAATATCTAAGCATGCTAGGCTTCTGGGGAGTTTTGATTGGGAAAACAATCCTGTTAACCCTGTATGTGGCATGGAGACCCTCACAGCAGCAGTGTCTGGAGGCCAATGCTATCAATCCCCATCCCTGTCCTCCTACACTTAACCCTTCAGTGCACACTACCTCCACCTGCCAGCACCTGTGTTTCCTACTTGAGTACTTTCTCTTGTCACAGGAATCCCCAGCTCTACCTGGGGAATAATTCAGTGATGAGTGTCCATACTAAATCCCAGAGTAGCCCTGCAAATAGAACACTGTTTTCTATAAAATTAACAGCAAATTTAAGTTTTGGTAACAAGCTCAGAATTGGAAGGAACCACTCACCTTCAGGTACCAGAGAGAATGCCAATTTTTTTTCATCATACCAGGGCTATTAAAGGAATAAAAGCAAAACAATATGCTAATACTGTGGACATAGCATTAGAGATGAAAATGCAAACTTACATGATTCACCCAAGGCCTCAAATCTCATCTAATGGTCTGAATTGCATTTATTTCCATGTCAGAGCTGACACAAAGATGCTATTTTTAGGAATAGCTGATTGCTTACCTACAAACAATCTCAGATGTACAGTTGGGATGTGAAGCACTGGATCATTGATGAAGAGAGGGCATGAGGTCCTCTGGAACCAACTTTCTCCCCTGAATATATATATATGGTTTACCACTCATTTATCATTGGTGTTGAACAGTCTGCCCATTCATTAAAAGTCCAAAGTTAACATTATATATTACCCAAGATATGGATCTCAGATTAGAAGTTTCTATGATTGCATTTTGAAGTCCACAATAATTTTAAGGATAATGCTGTGTGTTGACACATAAAGCATTTCAACTTTTCCATCTTCGTTCCTGATGTGCCTTCCAACCACATGCTCTTTCTTCTTTAGGGTCGCTTGATCATTAAATTGCATTGCAGTGCCTAAGATTACATGAAGTTTGACTTTTCAGACCCACAAAAGTTTCCATTGCACTCTAAGATCTTCTATACTCAATGTCAAAACCACCTGTATGTCATATGAAAAACCTCTTATCATGAGTACGAATATGTCCTTTCTAATTTTTTTGTTTTGTTTTGTTTTGTTTTTGGCACCGGCAATAGAACTCAGGACCTTGTGCTTGGCAGGCAGGCGCTGTGACACTGAGCTATATCCCTGGCCCCCAATATGTCCTTTCTGATAAGATGGGAAATATCTTGATAGTTTTCACTTATTTATTACATGTTGTCTTACACGCTTTGGATCTCTCTTTCCCTCTCTCTTGTTTTCTCTCACAAAGTTTCAGAGAAAGTATCCCAAGTCTTTCTTTATTCCACATTTTCTCTAACTCTTTAGTAATTCAAGTTTTACCAGCTCTTACTTGGACTGCAGCAGTAACATCTCCATTTGTGTACTCATCTTTAAACTGGTTATTTAAATTTAACCTCCACTCTGTCACTAAAGCAGTCTTTCCAAAAACATAAATTAGATGATATTCTTCTGCTAAAAATTGTTTAATCAATCTTTTCCATGATAAATTTAATAGGACTTTGTGATGTTAGCCATAGTCTGCTCCTAGCCCATCTCAGGAGCCTTGTTTCTATTTAATTTTGTCCCAAATTTTTGTTCTAGCTTCATAGAATTAATTGTATTTTCTTGCATAGTTCTGTTTTTTAAACTCTCGCTCTGAGTCTTTATTTCTGTGCTCTGCTGTACCATCCTCATCTTGTCCATCTCAACCAAGTACTTTAACCTCCCCTTCTCCTTTTCTTTTCTTCCTCCTCCTCTTCCTCCTCTTCTTTCTCTGCCAAGAAGTCATTTTGAAAGACTGATATATACTATGAGGTAATGAGAGCACAATTATTAATGTAGAAATTTGCTTATATTTTTAAAAATCTCAGAGTATGCGTGACATAAAGGCACAAGTGGAAAATTATAAAAACGTTAAGTGGGAGTAATGGTGTTAGTGATGACTGGGAGTCGACAGAAAAAATAAATGCATCTCACTTTGGTTAGGGCAGGATCTTGGGGAAGAACCTCTGGACATGTTGAGAATTTACGTTTTAACAGTTATGTGTGTTATTTTCATTTTATGTGGGTACACGTACACGGAAGACAAATTCAAAGACTACAAATGATGAGAGTGTGAAGTTTGATCTCCTTTGTACTTTTGATTGCAGCCTCCCAGGTCTTCTTTTGGGAGGTTTTCAGTTTTTTACATGCTTTTCCAGTTGTGCCCATACATTATAAAATCCATAATTTTTTCCTCCCATGAACTGAAGGATACTTGCTCAGCATTGTCCAGAAAAGAAATAATGTCAGTTACATATGTGTTTCTAATTTTTCCAGAAGCCACATTAAAAGCATAAAAATAAAAAGTGCAAGAACAAGAGAATGTAAAAGGGAAAGAAGAAGAAGGTTTTACTTTCTCACCAACCCCCTTGCTCTATGCCCCCTTCATACTTCTTTGGTGTCACTCCTAATTCGTGTAAAGGAGAAGTGAGGCCACAGTAGTCCCACCCACACTTCTCTGCCCCGCATCAAGCCCCAGGGATCTGGAACAGATGGCAGAGAATTAGTGATACTGCAAGCACCCGATCTGTTTCCTCATTTGTTTTGCCTGTAACTCCTACCCATTGATCTTAGCTGTGGAGAACAACATGATTTCCCTTTTACTACATAGATTCTCGTACCTTGATAAAGTTACTTTAGTTGAAATTGAGAGTTTGAGAGTCTTCTTGAAAATCTTGTACTTCTTTCACTTTCAGGCAGGGAATAAAGAGTCTTTTATTTAACATTTTATGGATAATTGACCAGAAAAAGTAAGTTTAGTTTTGCCCAGAAGCATTTACCTTAGATAAAATCAGAATATCTTATTAAAATATATTGACTTGTGGTAGCTAGAGGCAGTGGTGCTAAAAATATTATTAATAAAATGAATTATATTCCATAAGAGAATTGGGCAACTCAAACCCTGAGAGAAATGCTAACTCTTTAAATGCAGAGAATTTGTGTGTGTGTTTTTCTCCCTTGAAAGCTTTTATTATTCTTTGGAAACAAATTGGCTTCCAGGCCAGAACCTGTTTACTACTTTTTCAAGCTAACACCATGCTGGAAATTTGTGTCATACTTTTTTTTTTTTTTTTTTTTTCTGAAAGGAGATTATATAGAACGGTAGGAATTATGGGTGTACCATACGTCAAGATGGAGTCTTCTCATGACAGACTCTGATTAAAGATGGTAGAAAGAGGTTAGCATTTGTTCTCTATTTTGCATTCGGTGTCATGCCTCTTTACAACCTCGCAGCACACCCTAGAAAAAGGGGAAGGGGTGTCAGGAAATGTATTATCTTGAAGTTGAAAGCCACATTTTTTCCCAGTTGATTGATTCCTATTACATCAAAATATTCATGATTCTTTCAGACTCACAGAAAACTACCACTTGGGCAGAAGTTTGAAGAAGTGTCAAGTCTATACCAGAGGCAGATATTACATCCATCCATCTGTCACCATCCAAATGCTCTCGAATGACCTCAGTGAAACAGCACATTATACTTTAGACAAATCCAAATCCTAAAGCCATTTTCCTTTGGTTACCTACTTTTTACCTCCCTTTAGCTTCTGTTCTTAGAATTTGCTCTGTCTTGTTTAGCTAAGTGAAAACAACTTTAACCTCTCTCATGGCAGTCCTTTGCACATAGAGAAAATTTTCCTTTAACTCTGCATTTATTTATTTATTTATTTATTTATTTATTTATTTATTTATTGTGGGTACCAGGGGTCCACTTCAGGAACCCGTGCGCCAGCAGGCGCCTGTGCCACTGAGCGATATCACCGGCCCTTTTTTTTCACATGTGGGTACCGGGATTCGAACTCAGGACCTTGCACTTGCCAGACAGGTGCTTATGCTGCTGAGCTATCTCACCGGCCCCTAACTCTGTATTTTGAAAAATGTTTAATATTAGTGTCAAGTTCTAGAGTTTTGTGGTAAGGTAGATGATGCAAAAGCAGAAACTCAATAAATGCTATTGTACTATTAGTTTAAAATAATACAATGATCTTATTAAATCTTGCATTTTATAGAATAAACACTCTTACCACCCTCATCTCTAGATGGATTTCCTGGAATGTAAGTATCCTTTTGAACACAACAACCAAAACTGAACATACCCTTTGACCGGGGACTGCGTAGAGTAGATTGTTTCTATGAGTACCCTTCTAGGTACTGTGATTTTATCAACTATTTCAAACAAATTTACTTTTGAACAATCACAAAATTACATAAGCATTCTGTGAATCGAAACTCCTAAGTTTTTTCAGATGACCTTCTAGTGAGTCAGTTTCTAATTTCTGCCCTTTCCTGGTTTATTTTTTAATTTAAGGTCAAATTTTGCATTTATTCCTAACAAAGTTTATCTTGTTTGAACTCATCCATTATTTTAATCTGTTTTATGTAATTTTATTTTTTAAATAGCTATTCACATATGATTCTACTTTTCAAATAGCTAGCTATTTGAAAAATCATTTATGTATCAAGAAAAGTTCAGATAAGCATGCAACTTTTTTCAATTATGCATGTCAAATGTTTTTTATATAAACAAAACTCTAAGAGGATTTAGATTATTCCTGGAGATCTTTTCTTTTTTTTTTTTTTTTTTTCTTTCCAGGGCTGGTGTTCAAACCCAGGGTCTTACGTATGATAGACAAGTGAATTACCATGGAGCCATACTCTTAGTTCCAGAAATGGATTATTCTTAAACTCTTCTCTCCATGGCTGTACTGCTTCTGTATTGACATCACGTCTGTCTAATTCACCAGAGAGCCAATGCTTTTTTTCAATAATAGCAATATTCAAGTGAATAGAGCCAATATAAATTACAAGAAATAAACCTAATTTACAGTAGCAGCCCATCCATAATAAAAGTTGAGGAAGAAGCAATAATCTAAAAGAAATTACTGAGGTGTCAAAGAAGGGAGCCCTGAGTACCAGGATCCATATTCTCACCTTTCTAGACAAGGTGATTTGGCCCACCACTGAAAATTAGTGACACTGGTTATATTTACCAATTTACTCTTGGCATTTTAATTTTTACACCAAGAAAGTTTGCTTTATCTTTACATCTACTTTATATCATCTTTTAGCAAATAAATGTCTATTTCCACTCTAGTCTCTAGGCTGTCAGTTCAGCACTTAAATTGATTTGCCTCTTTTTTTAAAAAAAAATCACTGACAACAAAGGAAGCAATCAATTTCAAATCAGTGAAAGAGCTAAGGTTTCATCTTCTAGTTGGATTATTCTTGCACATCTTTTCTGAAAAGGTAATTCGAAAATTGTCCACTTAGGTGGTTTAGGACTTGTTCAGTGAGGTGCCCAACCAAAAAGAAATATTTAATACCCTATATATTAGGTGAAGCATTGGCTAAGAATTCTGGCATTGACCATATGGATTTAGAAGAAATGACCTCTGAAGGGATTAGGCAGGTCTAGGCCAAGAATTTTCTTACTACATCCGTGTTGTCTGCTATATCTAAATTTCCTCCATAAAAAGGAAAAGGATCATGGATTAAAGGATAAATTTTTATTTTCATTCTGATCCCTCCCTGCCACATATAATTAGATAATTGCCAAGGTCAAGAATACAGAGATGAATCTTTAGTAAAGGCAGTTTTATTTGGAATACAGAATTAAGAATAGGATTGTATTCTGGGTCACACATCCATAAACCTGAGTGAGCTTTAGTGTATCTGAAGGGCAAATGAAAGTTTGAGTATCTTATCAGTGAGGAGGAATCTACACACGTTGTTAGGCAAGAAAGCTCACTGGCACTTTTCAGTGCTTGTGGGAGCTGGCAAAATGATTGGTGCGTGGCAGCACTTACTATGTGAAACTAGTCTTAAGGTTCTAGCTGCTAGTTAGGTGGATAAGTGCTAAAAATATATATATAGTATTAAAGACAAGGCAGGCTATATTGCTAGAATGGTCTAGCAGAGCTGTTCCTGGCACTATTGTTTGTGACCTTAGTGTTTTCTTCTCATGGACTCTCAGCTCTATCTTAAATGGATATGAAAGGAGTATTTTATTTGAATTATTTGAACTTCCCACACAATATAGAGATGCTAACTTCACTTTTGCACCCATCTCATCTTTTGTATAAGTGAACTTTATAATATTTGATAGTATTTTTAAAACAATATAAATCTTAATCTCATTTAGCATTTTTAATTATCTAGTGTGTCTCCGGCCCTGATACACATATAGTAGGAAACATGAAAGAAATACTGTATAATGGTAATAGATTTTTAGGATAGGAAATATTTGTAACAGGTTTTGGATAACTATGTAATGTCCAACAACAAATGGCACCCAGAAATTTGATAGAGTTAGCAATTCCTCACATTTCGTGGATAGAATTTATACCCATCAGGAGCATTACTGAAATACATGTATTTCACTGAGCAGCTGGTAGGGGAAATGGAAGAGCCTTTTGCATGCCACGTTCCTCAGCATAGACACCGATGAATCTTCTGCACATCTCTTCTTGCCAGTTACCCTCTCTTCCTGACCAAAGGGAAGTGATGTGCAGGAAATCAGAGGCAGACTGTGAGGGTCAGAAAATGCCAATAGTTTGGGGAGATTCCAGAACATCATGCCTGATTCCTGGATTTTCAGGGATACCTAGGGAAAGATCTCTACTTTTGAGAAAGCTCATATTTAGTAATTTGGTGCACACAAGGTTACATACAGCTGAAAATACTTGAGGCAATTACTAGGTTGGGAGAAAAGGACTGCCTATTGAGTTTAGAAATAGTCTACACCACTTTCAGAAGACCAGCTCAAGGTAGAATGGATGAGGTAGCCAAGATGGTACCACACTGAGCTCAAGAGCTGGAAGAAGAGTTCAGGCTCCCTTTAGAGTGATCCCTCTCCCACAGAGTATGCACTACACAAATGCTCCCCACCCCTCGAGCCTTGAATACTTGCCCTTGTCAGAAGTTGGCTTTATTCTCAGTAGGAGAAACGACGAGTTAGGAAGGAAATCCTGAAAGGTTAATTAATTACCCAAACAAAAACAAAATGTAAATTATGTGTCTTAGACAATTTTAATTAATATGGGAATGAAGATGAAAGAAAGAAATGAGCTTAGGTACAGAATCTAAATAAGAATCTGATTAAATTTAGTTATGCATTTTGATCTCAATGTTTATACTAGGCAAGAGTCTGAATGGTTTATCAAATGCATACATGATGAACTGGGAGAAAATGCATGCTCTGCTTGAAAGGAAAGCGAGAGACAAACAAATGTAATGATTATGAGATTGACTTGTCCATCAACTAAAACCACACACTCAAAACACCAAAGAAGTTAGGAGGTCAGAGAGGAACAAATCAGAAGTCAATACTACAATGAAAGCAGCATCAGAATGTTGTGAAAGGAAGTAAATGGTCAATTTAGCAAAAATCTCATTAATTTTTGGCATTTTTTCTTTCTTTTGTTCTCCAGGCCTGAGTTGGTACTTAACATACAAGGGAGAAGGTTTTCAAAGAAGCAAGGCTGTGAATGCTGGAGAAAGCAGCTTCATTATAAAAGTGCCTATTAATTGTCTTGTCTTTTCTGTCAGGGTATGGCTCTTTTCCAAAAGAAATTCCCCTCAATTGACATCGAACCTCTGTGTCTCGCAGATTCCTCAGAGAGATGACTTCTTACATCATCGAGGCTGGCAAATTTCCTTTAGGCTAAATGGCATGCACAATATTGAATGGCTTTCTTTATTTACAGTTTTGCATAATTATGTAAAATTATGAGTAATTTACATGTTAGAAATGGTTCACCAAAGTGGGGCTTGGTCAAAAGTACTAAGCTAAAAAAACAGAAAAGTATATGCTTGAAATCAAAATAAAGATTAGATTTTAGTCTGCTGGCAATGGTCATATAGTTATGAAGAGTAAGATCGAGTAGAAATATGATTTGCATTGCTCACTGTATAAGTTGTTCTTTAAAAATCATACTTTGTCATAGTAACTTCTTCTTATTCTAAAGGAGTTGGTCTTTTTAAAAATGAGTTCACTGTTATGTTCTTCGTGTTAACCTTTTCTTCCTAAGCTGCATTGATTTAGATTGCTGTTCATGCACAATTTACTCCGCAAACATAACTCGTTTTGCTAGAAGAGCTATTACAGAATGGCTGCCCAGCGTCAGTGCCCGCTATTATATCGCTCAGAATTTAGTAGTCTTTGGAATCAGCATTTTTTCAAAATAACCCACTTGAGGCCATTCTCCTAGAGAGTTCTAATTTCACATCATGTAATTCAAAGATCTGTGTGGGTCTGTACGCCTATCTTCCCTTTTGGCACTAATTAGTCTCTTTCATCTGCTCTCAAACTCATTAAAAGAGATCTTATTTCTCATTGTAAATAAAACAGTGATTCATTTATTTTAGCCACAGCATAGTTTAGCTCAACGTTTGTACAGAATGGTTAGTCGATCACTGAATGACTCAAAAAATATTTACTAAACAATTCAGGAAGGTCTTGAGGGGTACAAACCAAAAGCAAAGCATAGTTTCTTCTTTCAAAAACCAAGGGTCCAAAACTTGCAATTTTCTTATTGGATGAGAATAACTTGGCAAAGAGATTCTTGAAATATATGTAGAAAGCAGATAGGCAGAATGGATGGATTATCCCAAACTAGGTGACTAGCATGAATAAAACATTACCCAGTCTAATGGAGGGTTAGTGTGATGTGGGCAAGTAAACAGTCAACCACCCACACCCTGTTTGTCTCTACATCTCTCTCCCAGTTGCTATGGTGCCTTCAGAAAGAGACAGCCCGAAGATGTAAATATTAAAACAGAAACACTAAATCTGCTGGAAGAGAGAATACGCAGAACTCCTGACAACATAGGTGTAGGCAAAGACTTCATGCACAAAACCCTGAGAACACGGGAAATATTACAAAGAATCAACAACTGGGTTCTCATCTTATTCAAAAGCTTTAGCACCACAAAAAGCCACCAACAGAGTGAAGAGACAACCCACGGAGTGGGAAAAAAATTTTGCCAGCTGTTCCTCAGACAAAGAAATAATATCTAGAACATATAAAGAACTCAAAAAAATCAGACCTCCCCCAAATTTGAAGACCCAATCCAAAAATGTGCATCTGCAATGAATAGACACTTCTCAGATGAAGAAGTAGAAACAGCAAAGAAATATATGAAAAAATGTTCAATAGTAGTAGTCTTTTAAGAGATGCAAATAAAAACAATGGTGAGATTCCATCTTACTCCAAAAAGAATGGCAATTATCAAGAAATCAATGAAGAATAAATGCTGGTGGGAAAAAGCAACCCTTCTCCCCTGTTGGTGGGAGTGTAGACTGGTAGAACCACTGTGGAAATCAGTGTGGAAGTTGCTCAAAAATCTAAAACTAGTGGTACCATTTGACCCAGCTATTCCCCTTCTTAGTATCTTCCTGAAAGAATTAAAAATATCATACCACAGGGATACATGTACATCCATGTTTATAGCAGCCCAGTTTGTAATAGCTAAATCTTGGAAACAGCCCAAACGCCCATCAACCAATGAATGGATAAAGAAGATGTGTTTTTTTTTTTTTTTAAATACGGCACCACTCAGTCATAAAGAAGGATAAACTTGAGACATTTCTACGTAAAAGAATGCACCTAGAGGCCCTACTCTTAAGTGAAATAAATTGAACACACATGTGTAAATATCTCATTGTTTCTCTACTGTGAGAAACCAAAGTGTAAATAAGGATCAAAATGTATACTAGATATTATCAAATAGGAAGACAATGCTTGAATGGGAAGAGGATCTAGGGAGGGGGAAGGGGGAAACGAAGGAAGGGAAAAGAAAAATGAGAAAAGAAGAAAAAATTGGAAACAAATCTTTTGTAAATATGGAGGGGAAGAGGGGTTGAAGGGAGGGTAGAGGAAAGGGGGAAAAAAGAAGAATTAAGTTATATCATGTACAGGTACAAATTTCCTATAATGTATGTGATCATTGTGTATATTTAAAATGTAGCAATAAAATTAATTAGTAAAGAAAAGTCAACAATCCAACACTATTTAGTTTTCAGATACATTATATGTTCTGTTGTTATTTTCTATCAACTTGCTTATATATTTAGACTTTGCATTAATTTTTTATTGCTACTTAGCAAATTACCACAAACTTAATAACTTGAAACAGCACACATTTATCCTCATGTAGGTCTGAGGTCAGAAGTCCAAAATCAGTTATACTGGGTCAAAATTAATAGGTCAGCAGGACTGTGCTTCCCGTAGGAAAAGCTGGATTTTTTTTATTTTTTAATTTTTTATTTTTTTGCCTTTTCCAGCTTCTAGATGACATTCCTTGCATCATTTGGCTCAGGACACCATTCTCAATCTTCAAATCCAGGAGCAAAATACCTTGCGTCAGTGGTTCCATTGTTTTCTTTAGTAACAAACCTCCTTCTGCCTCACAGGGACCCCTGTGATTGCATTTATGATCCACCTGGTCTATCCAGAATACTTTATCTTGTGACCTTTCACATCTGCATTTTTGCTGTATAAACTAACATTTTGAGGTCTCAGAGATTAACATATCTCTGGTGAGATATCTTTGTGGGCTACGATTCGTTCTAACACACACTTCTGTTGAAATGACTTCATATTCTAGGAGAAAATATTAACTGGGGAAAAAGTGCCATACTGCCTCTGCCAGGAAAATATGAAAATGTGAACAAGTGCATCTACTTCACAGCCGGAAGTAAGGAAGTGAATAATTCGGAGAGTGTACATTTGGCCTTCTGCTGGCTTCATAGACAGTATTGGTGGTTACCACTGAAGACCTGCACCGTCGAGCCCGTGTGTTTGGATCAGGCGTGAACGTAAGCTTTCTTGATATCTTTATTCGAGGAACCATGTAAAGTCTCTGATATTGCAGCAGAAGCCACATTTTTTACAGTTAAGATGAACTCTACGAATTCATAATGCCCTTCTTATTGTCTGGCATCTTGCTTCTTGTCTGCGTCTCTAGGAATAGAAATAATCTTTGATTTTGATTTCCATTCATATGCTCATTCACCCTGCCTCTGGGACTCATACCGATATCGTTATTCTGCATCAATTATTTTTTGCTATGCTTCTATGGCAGCACAGCACAGCTTATGCAAAACATCATAGTTTAATACAGTCTATTTCTTAAGCAAAGTACATTTACATGCATTTTAACTCACCCAGAGCCTGAGATCTATTCTTGCTTCTCCACACATTGCATAGTAACCCAGGTTATCTACAGGACGTCAAGAGTCTACCCCTATGATTTTCTGTTTGTCAGTGCTTCCTCATGCCCAGCACTTTCCAAAATTATAAATTCTTCAAGTATAAACACTTTACTTCATAATTTTACACTCTTGTAGCTACTGACACAGTCTCATAACAAGTTGAATGTCCTTTACTACAATAATTATACTTCCCATGGACTACCTTGGGGAGGGTTGTAAAGTAACACAACTTTGAGTTTCATTTAAGATATCTACAAATTCCCCATCATACATTTTGTACAGGATTGTAATCAGAGTCAGAGAAAGTTAAGATTGAAGAGGCATTTTGAGAGACAATACTAACAAACTCAATTTAGATATAGAAAAATGTAAAATATTTTATTACATTTAAACAAAATTGCTCTTTTTACAATATTTATCAATGAATACAATTTTTGATTTGGAGAGGATCACAGGTACGACATGGTTTGTATCCTTGAGAAACAAAACAACATCCATACAGTTTTAGACTGGTTAGTGGTCGAGCTGGAAAGCAGTCCATGTCTTTTCAATGTTGAGCAGTGGCTGGTCTACCTACCATTCTGTAATGAGTACAATAAAAAGGGTTGTTGATTTCCTTGTTATTTCTGCATCCACATGAACAATTCTTTATTAGTGTTGAGTTCATAAATTTAAAAATCTATTTCATATTTAAATATTTACTTACAAAGGTTTTTCATTATTTTATATTCAAATCCACATTATAGTACTTTGTTTCTCCATCTTAGCAAATTACCACTTACAAGAGTATCTCCTTTACGACCAGAATTTATTTGAAAGTTTCTATTTCTTGTTTCCTTTTACTTCAGTAATTGTGGATAATAAATTTACAAATACAGACTATATTAGTTTGTTTGTTTTAGATGAGATCAGGCGCATTCAGGGTGGTATGGCCATAGACTGTTTGTTTTAGAAAAGATGAAACCAAATGTTTTTGGCCTGGTGATTTATTACATTCCTGGGAAATTACAAACAATTTGCAAGTTATTTAGATTAATAAAGTATTTGACTTATTGGATACATAAACCTCCAAAACCCAAACATTTCTACATATTAGAAAAAAATAGAGAAAATATTACATTCAGTAAAGTGAATACAGCAACAAAACTTTTATAAGTGACTTCCAAGCAGCATTGTTTTCCCAATCATCTTGGCAGAAGTCTGAGCTCCCACTGGGGATGTGGAAAGCCGTGACTAGATAAGGGGATGGACCCCAGCTGGCACTGCAAACTACTAGACTACAATTTAGTAATGAGTGTCTTTTTATACCTCAACCTCGTGGACATCCTCTGAAAACTGGTGGAATCAGCGAATTGTTCATTTTCATTGCTGATGAGAATTCTATCGCGTATGAATATGCAATGCTTCATTCCCCCATCGATGATTAAATAGGTTGTTTTGTTTCTGTGTCTACTGGGCTGCTGTTTAGGATTGAGAGGTCACAGGAAGGCATATCATGCCCAGAATACAAAGTTGCCTACCACTTAATCCCCTAGTTCTCTTAATGCAAGACCTAGGGTGAATTATTGGTTTCTGTGGCCGCATCTTCCAACTGACATCATGAAATCATGAGTCACACTGCTTAAAATGTTGTTCAGAGATTTAATTGAGACAAAACTCTAATCCATCTAAGTTTCTGCATAGCTAGATAATCCTACTTAACTCCTTAAAGACTATAAAATTGGACCTATATTTGCAGTGAGCTTTGAAAAATTGCAATGCCAGGGTCAGGCTAAATTTTATTATTATGCAGGAGACATATTTGGGCTGGTATATAAATTGTGATAATTTCAGAGTCTTTCAAGATACTGAGGGGAGTGGATAGATCTATTTTTTAATAGGTTTGGACAGCTGTCTGCACATCTGTATCCTGACTATTTATCTTCACCAAGTCACATGGCTCAGGACATCTGTCTGTGCTACTTCACACCCCTGAGAAAACTAATGAGGTCATCAAATACACATTTAAGCCAGAGCTGGAGATGCTCAGTTAACACTGCGATAACCATTGGTCTGGATTTTTTTTTATTACAGTGTAAGAACATGTTTTGTAAAATAGCTCATTATTTTTAGAGTGGCAATCCCAGAATCTATGACACAGGACACATCTTTTGTTCGGAGTGAGCAAAGCATTTGTTTCTCAGTTAATCTTAAATGCTGGTTACTGCCACTAGAAAAGCTGAGGTTCGACTGTGAAATTGTCAGTTGAATCTTCCCCTTCTGGAAAGGGTGCTCCTTGAAAGTTCGCATCCACCTGCTGGATGAAGAGGGAAGGCATGTTTCCTTAAATCCGTCATAGCTGAAAAGGTGATATGCTCATCTTTGCCCTGGCATGAAACCTCCGGTCCTTAGAAATTAATAAATGTTTGCTTTCTTTGATGCCTTCATCTGCAATATTTATCCCCTTTCATCCCTCTTACCTTTTCTGCAGGTTTTCGTCTTGACCTTTCTCATCCAAATTGTGTTCGTCCTTTACAACTAGTAAAAATGTCACCTCCCATGTTAAGCCTTATGTATTGTTTAAGTATATGCATGTTCTTTGCTTACAGAGTTTCTCGTGAGCTTTGCTTGTCATCTTGACTGATATTTGTGTTCTTCATTTCCACCTTTTTCACTTGTACAGAAGGCTGAGATAATGTCTTATTCATCTTTGTGTCTGACATGTTACAGTGTTAGTGAGTAACAAGGTCTTGATACTTGTTGAATTATTTTATGTTTCATGATGATTTATGGAAAAATCCACTAAAATCATTAAGAAGGTTCTTTCTGTGACTATCTGGAGGAATATGTGCCAAAATGTTGAGTGTTTGCTGTTCTGGGCAGAATAAAAGGGAGATACCTGGAATGAGGAGTACAGGAGGAGACATAGCATTGTAAAGCAGAGGACAAGTGTCAGCCAAAAAGGAACTGATTAGAGGCTAGAGATATTTAACCACTGTAAATGATGGGTTTACCTAGACTCTCACCCAGAAGTAACTGAAGGTGGAGTTGCCTACAATACATGGATGCTGAGGTCTCAATTATAGTGATTGAATGTTAAAAGGAGGTTGATCTGAAGTTTGGATACATAAAGAGAGAAGATAAACAAAACTCTGGACACACGTCATTAACTCCTTTCCTCCTCCATAGCCAGGCCATAAGTAGGAAATGTGAGGCCAGCTGAGGGAAGACTAATACAATTAACTGACTTCACAAAGGCAGGGGACATTTGTGTGTATTCCTGTGAGACTGACATTGAAATAGACTGAAAGATGCGACAAGGAGAAAATGAAGAACAGTTTTCTTTCTGAGAGACCTAGGAGAGCACTAGATGAGCTGCACACCAGTAAGGAGGTCTTTGCTCTTTTTCTTTCTATAACCCGAGGTAGAAAAACAGTCATCAAGTATTTAGGCAATATGTTAAAAATTGCTTCCTTTTTGCTCTATTTTGCAGGATAATTTTTTAATGTTATTTGACCTAAAGCAGTTGGATTTGCTTAATTGGATAGGAGAATCTCTGAGAACAGACTTCCTGCTTGCCCCTATTGTGGCTGGGATAGCACATATATGACCTTTAGTGTTGTATTGTGGGGCTTCCAACACCAGTCCTGGCTGGTTCTGGTAGGTGCACATGCTTTCCACCAAAAGTTATCAGAAACATACAAAATGTTTTTTTTTTTGTATGGTCTAAAGCTAGAGGATTCTGGCTCTGCACTTGTCATCAAGAGGAAAGTGGGAAATTAGACGTAATCGCCTCCATGTCACCCAAACTAAATGAAATTTTAAAACTGCATATGGGTTTTGTTTTTGTTTTTGACTGTTATGGTATTCAGAGTCATCAGGAAGCACTTGTGGATATAGAAAGAATGATGCCATTCTGTAGTTGTGTAAAGGTTTTGTCTTTTAATAGAGAGAGAACAAAATTTGGAGTGTGGACATGAACGGCTTGAATTTTGGGTTTAAATGTTTCTGTTTAGTAACTGTGTTACAACTGGCAAATTGCCCGAATTCTGAACCTCAGATTTTCCACTTATAAAATGAAATAGTAGTATATTTGACAAAACATACCCCTTTGCTCACACTCCCTGGAGTGTTCAAAATATTCAGGCAATTCCCTGCCTGAAAGACAAAGTCTGTGCTCTATTCTGGGTACTGGGGACTCTGGTTTTATTTCTCATTCCCCTGCCACCCCCCTACTTCTCACAGTGCTATACGTTCTCCAGTTATCTTTGCTACTTTCATCTGATATCATTGGGCCAACCTATTTCCTACCTCTTTACTTTTGTTTCCAGTGGTCTCTGTCTAAAATGGAACTTTGCTTTCCTTGTTCTTGAGCAGCTGGATATCTAAACCCAGGTCCTTTTTGGAGCTTCAAATCTTACCTCCTTTTTTTAAGCAGTCTCCTTGCCTTTAAAAAATTCCTAAATAGAAACAACTATTTCTCCTTTGAGGTCTTTTTGACTTAAAAATTTAGGGTCCCCAATGTGTAACACAGAACTTAGCACAAAGACATTGCTTCATCCTTTTGTTAAGTAGATCAATGGATGGGAAGTGAGAAGTCACAGGATCAAATGCCCATGAAGCTGGAAGAAGCCATAGTATTCACCAATTTGAGCACCATCCTCATACTCCGGCTTTCAGTCCTACTATGGCATTTCCATCAAGATAAAGAGCTGGACCTTGAGGAATGACTGTCACAGTTCCATCAAAGTAACTGGTACCATCAGGAATTTTAAGAAATGTGACGCTAGTGCGTACAGGATGGTAGGTACAGGGCAAACTCAAGGGAGACTCAGACACGGATCCCAGTACAAGTTCAGATGAAAAGTCATGTAGCTGCTAGCCTGAATTTGCTTCAAGGCAAAATTGTCTTCTGCTGACTTCCAGCTTTAGCTACAGAGGATCCTGGCTACTTGGATCTGCCCATAAGTGTTCTGGTCTCTGACTGGATAAGGGACATGGAATCCACCATTAATAGAATCCTCCTCCATTGCTCGATTCTTATCCTTTTCAGAAAACCACTATCCATCATCCTCTGTTTGGGGTAGGATCATTTCTGTTGCAACATAACTACTCCAACACCTCCTTTTATATCTCCAGTTCTTTGGTCCAAAGTTTATGGAAATATTTTTCTCTGCATGGGCTATGGCAACAATAAAGTTACTTTCTTTTTCCAACATTGGAGAGAACAAGGCAAGCCAAAGTTTGTGGAGCAATAGGAGGTGGGGTTGAATAACGTGGTCTCTAACCTATCCCTTTTTGCCTCATGAATTTGCACTCATCAATTTCCTGCTCCCTTGACTACACACGTTGCCTGCCTAATCCTATAAAGCTTTGGAAAATTTGTTCTTTGTTAATAACTGATAGATTTTTTTTTTGTGGGTACCAGGGGGTCGACCTCAGGACCTCGCGTGCCAACAGGCACCCGTGCCGCTGAGCGATATCACCGGCCCCCTTTTTCGTATGTGGGATCCGGGAGTCGAACTCGGGCCCTTGCGCTTGCAAGGCAGGCGCTTATGCTGCTGAGCCATCTCACCGGCCCAATAACTGAAAGATTTTATATTGTTTTTCCAGGAAAGAAAACAGGGTTGGAAGAGCATGGACAGAAAAAATGGAAGCAAATAAACTTTTCATGAGAATGAAACAGAAATTGTGAGTGTGGTTTATTGCTATCATTTAAACGATGTTCAAATATAACTTGAATAACATTTAAATAGAAAGCGTACAAAGCTTCCCAATATTTTTCTTTGGAACTCAAAGTTGTAAAGATCAAATGTTAAAAACTCAATTACCTGCGTAACTCCACCTAAGTGAACTCCCCGGCGATACAGAGACAGACAATAGATAGTATAAAGACCTCTGCCAGTTGACAATCCATTTTACTCGGGTTTGTAACAAATCTTTCTTAAAACTAAAGCTATATTTTTACAAAATGAAATCAACTAGTTGAGTTAATTTCAAGCAGTTACTCAAGATGTTTGCTTCATGCATTAAAAAACAACTTTTGATGAACATATTTGAACTCCTTATGATCCCTTTGGATATTATTACATGGACACACATTCAAAAGAAGCTATGTGTCTGAGTTAAGGGGGAAAATTATTCTTGTAATTATTCATCATATCATTATAATGATGTTGAGATTCTTTTTTTTTTTTTGTGGGTACTGGGAGTTGAACTCAGGACATCATGCTCCAGCACCATTGAGCGATATCATCAGCCCTTTTTACCTTTTCTTTATGTGGGTACCAGGAGTCGAACTCAGGACCTCCTGCTTGCCAGGCAGGCACTTATGCCGCTGAGCTATCTCACTGGCCCTATGTTGAGATTCTTGACAAAAAAATATCTAACTAAACCCAAGAAACAAAGGATGCACGAAACACTTGAGTTCTCTAGAGTTCTGAAGTATTTGGAAGTGTGAACTTATGTGACCTAATGAGATTGAACATCTATTGGCATAATGCACACCTCTTCATTTTATTTCTGATACCTAAAAATGAAAAACATAAATCTGTCTCTCAAAATTCAAAGAGTAGTGAATCAAAAGATGCTTCCATTACCAATGTTTGCTTTCTTGCTCAGTGTGGTCAATGAAAATATCTCCTACATTTTATATTTCATTTACTTTTACAGAAGTAAGGAGTGACATATTTCCATTCAGCAATGGGCTTGTTTTCAGATGGTGAAAATAGACATCATCTGTTTTGTTTACCTTCATTTTTAAATGTTAGCTTCATTGAATGTAAAAGTAATTTATTTTGGTCAGGTCCATTTGTCTGTCATTCTTTTTCCATAAAATGAATGATGATGGAGATTCAGAAAATATATTTCAAGTTGCATTGAGGTTCCACAGTGCCTTAGTGGCCTAGCATAGGTTCTATACAAATCTTAGTTCAAAGTAGCTCCAGAGTTGGGGTCTATCCCTAATATTTTATGTTTCCTTGATGCTACCTTACCTACTTGCTTACTGGGAAGAACACTTTTTAAATTTGTTTTAGTTTTAAAGAATGAAAACTGGCTCTGTAAGCATTTTTCATTGGCCTTTCTCTAGCAAAACAGGTGTCAGAGGCCGCCTGCCATCATTTGGGGGAATGAATGTAGAAAACATAAGAAGCGTTCTATAATTCTCTAAAGTTAGTTCCATAGAGAATGGCAATTCTTTTAAAGAGATGATGGAAAACTTCATCTCAGGGTTCAAGAACAACTTAAAGCAGAGTTTGGTGAGAGAAACTCCATGTTTGTTGCAAATTTGCTTTGCTCGTCTCAGCTAACACTTGGCCTCTGGTTCTATCATCTTAGATTTATGACACCTGGCTTTTAAAACTCTGTGGTTGAATCCAATTGTTTGATACAGTTCTGAGTGTTGTTTAAGTTTCACTTTTTTGTATAATGGCAAATGTATCTGGCTTGGAATTTAGGAACCAGGGCGATGCTTTGATGGTTGTGGAACCTCAGAATTCACTCATCATTTTTGAGTAAGGCTCTTGTGGAATTTACATGAACTCAGTCAGTAAAAGGATAGCCTACAAAGAAGATGCAAAACGTTTTGTCCATGCAGCACCTTGTAATAAGATTTTAAAGGTAAAAAGTATGTGAAATCCAAGAAGATGACACAGGAAGGAGACAAAGTCGGTGAATTTTACCAAGTTGGATATGGTTTTTCAGATAACATTCCAAATAAAACTTGTTCTTTCAGAGCCCAAAGTCAAATTTATGAAAGTGTTTCTCAGTGTGTGATCCACAGTCTGGGAGTGCTCAGAATGGGAGGGTAGCAGTCTTTTCAGGTGATTTCCTTTTTTCCTTAAAAACAGCTCTCTTGGTATATACTATACAATTCATCAAATTACTAGTGGCTTTTAGTATGTTTACATCAAATTTAGAACATTATTATCATCCTCCAAAGAAATTCTCTTCCTATAAGTAATGACATTCTATTTCTCCCCCAGCTCTAACAACCATTATTCAACTTTCTGCCTGTAGAGAGAGGCTCAATTTCAAGCTTTTCATGTAAAGGCAGTAATACAGTCTTTTACAACTGGCTCCTTTCACATAACATAATGCTTTCCGGGTTTATCTATGTTCTGGCATGGATCAGTACTTCATTCATTTTTACTTCTGGGTAATAATCCATTGTATGGTTATACTACTTTGTGCTTATCAATTCATCAGTTGACAGATGGGTTATCTTTATTCTTTTATGAAGAATGCCACTATGGCCACTCGTGCAGGATTTTGTAATGCACACTCTTTTTTTTTTTTTTTTTTTTTTAATTTCTGTTGAGTACTTACATAAGAGCGGAATTACTGAGTTATATGTTGACACTATTTTAACAATCAGAGGAATTGCCAGACAGTTTTCCAAAGTGACTCCATCATTTTTCATTCCTTTCAGCAGGATACAAGGGCTTCAGTTTCTTTACAGCCTCACTGATGTTTGTTATTATTTACTTTTTTGATGAGAGCCACCCTGGTGCATATGAAGTGGTGTTTCATTGTAATTTTTATTTGCATTGTCCTGATAGCTTAGGACAATGCAAATAGTATTTTCATGATCTTATTGTCTATTAAAATTGTCTGTAATTTAATTGGTTTATTTGACTTTTGATTATTAAATTGACAGTATAAAACTATTCCTATAGTTTTATACATTTAAACAATAAGAATAACTATTTGCATCAACAGGAGTCACTGGTGGTAAAAAGACACTTAAATTATTCATCTTCATAAAGTTGAAAGGTGGTGTTAGAAAACATATGAATTGTTTCTTGACTCTGCGTTTTAAAACTATGATGGTAAGCAAACCCTATACTCTCCTTAAAATAAATGAATACTCTCATTAAGAAGAAAATTACTATGAACACTGAAATATTGAAAATCCAATTACATTTCCCTCCACTTTTTGTAATTTCTTTAATGGACAAAATTTTCACCTTTGCATTTCTCGTGTTCATTTTGCTTTTTGGGGAAAGGTGGTATGCTCCCACTTCAGCATGGGGGGCAACAATGTGCAGGAGGCCCTCCTCAGCATGGCCCATGACTTCAGTCATGTCAGTGCTGACCTCTGTCTACCTCTGGGCCTACCTGTACAAGAGGAAACAATTGGACAGCTTCTCAGGAGCAGCAGTGTCATTTTCTCTGGAATAAGTTTAAACATGCTAGATTTCTGTGGAAAATACAGCAAGGCTGAGGATCCGCTGCATCAGATAACAAAGGGCTGATTTGGGGCCCACGCAGAGCCAAGGAGTGGCCATTTCATGGTCAGTTTACTTCAGTTGTCTTAACCACTGAATTGTTGCCAACTTGCAAAGGTAAGATGAATTGCTAGGAGGGTAACTTGCAAGTAGTCAAGCCAGTCAGCCATGCAGACACAGACAGTGTAAAAATGGAGGTCATCTATGCACACTCATCTGGTAAGTGATGAAGGGTTTTGCAAGTGTAGGTCATTTATATGAAATGAACTCCATGCTGACAGGAAGAAAGAAACAGCTTCTTAGTCCAGAGCACTGAAATCTGGAATTTATTCTGAAAGGAGGCTTGGGGAATATCTAGTTCAATCTCTTTTTGTTATAGAGGAAACCGAGGCAAAGGGAGGCAAAGGGAAGCAAAGGGAGATAAATAAATTGGTCATCATCACTGGAGTTAAGGTGAGAGCCAATATTAGAGTTTAGGATTCCATCTTCCAGTTCAATATGCATATAATATTCAAAGGAAAAGTCCTCCTTTCTATTTCTTTTCAAAATTTCCATTTTCTTGAAGTTGAATCTGTGGGAGTTTTACATTCTGTCTTCCCCGAGGCTAGTGGGAATTGATGACTGAATGTATAAAAGAGGAGAGACATATCAGCCTCACAAGGATGTAACATTAATGATCCCTGGACACAAGAACAGAAGAGGGGCATAGGATGAGTGCCCTTCTCTAGGTAGGGACAATGGCAAGTCTTTAGTTAGTAATTTAGAATCAAACTCCATTGCACCTTCCTTGTACTTGTATATCAAACTTTTTCTTTTAAAAATAGTTGCACCCCATGTTTAGCAAAAAGGAAAGCAAGATTTCAAAATTTGCATGGATGTTTTGGTGCTTTTATTTGAATTAAATATTATTTAAGTGCTAATAATCTTTCTCAATAGTTGATTTCATGGTGTCCAGTAGGCAGAATTGGGAAGTAGGTGGTTCGACTGTTTTTGCCAGAATTAATTAGGCAAAGTATCCTCAATACTTATGTGTTAATCCTAGTCCATGACCTCAAACCACATTTTCCAAAACATACTTTGGATTTGCATATTTATCCCCATAATATTCAACTTGCATAATCAGAAAATAAGAATAAAAGGAACAAAGACAACAAGCAAAATGGCCCTGAAAAAGTAAAAACTACCCTTTGTTGTTCATATACCTTTTCTGTTTTCTTTTCTTACTGTGCAATGTGAAAACTTCCTCCAATTTTTTTAGTTGCTTGGAAAAATTACAAACCATAAAAATATTTGAAATTGCACTTATTTTTTTCATTACTACCAAGTCATTGGTAGTGAAATAGCATGCATTTACATTTTAAAGTTTATAAATTTACTTCTATTACCTTTTTCTTAGTAAAGCTAGGTACCCAGTTATATTTATGCTCCTCACATTGCTTAAGAACCTTAACTAAAAATTCTCAAAGAATCAGAATGGTTGATGACTACCTGCTAGAGAAAAGTTATTATTTTCTACCGATAACTGTAAGTTATAACTAATAATTATAAGGTAACTATTGATATAAGACTGGGAGTTTTAAGAATAAACATCAGCAATAGCAAAGGAAAACGCAGAAATGATTTTTACAGCTATGTTTCTGTAACTGCATTTATCGCAAGTGTCAGAATGCTATCAGTGATGATGTCTTACTGAATAAGCAGGTAGCTCACCCGACCTCCATCTCCACAGCACCTAATAGATACTGCAGGCACACAGATAAATCTCATTTTATGTTCTGCTTGGTCACAAGAAAGAAATTAGATTGTGTTGTTCTAAGGAGCAGGAAGATATATATCCATTGTAATCATCCATAAAAATTACTTTAAGTTCAGCCACTGTGAGCTTGTTGGACACATGCAAAATCTGGATACCATATTTTGGTCCATTTCATGCTGCCTTGAAAAAAATTTTTTATATCTCATAGTGATTTGCACCAGCCCTTTAGAAATGAGATGAAATTTTTGGATTTTCTTCCTGAGAAGCGTATTGCAAAATAGAAATATTGACTTTATTTTATTCAGGCAAAATTGGTTATTTATTTTTACTTATGACCATTATAAAATAAGACTGAGCTGCCTAGTTATGATCAAATAAGAATGATATATGGTATTTTCCTGGGTACTGAGTAGAACCCAAACCATATTGAGGTCAGCAATGTTAGGCAATTTCTTAGCATTGAAAAGAGGCAATGGGATGAATATCACTTCGGAGAGCATGTTTAAATCACAGCGATAAACTTTGGCCATGCATGCTCTTCTAATAGGAACACAAAAGAATCAGCCTCATTTCAGACATGATAGTAATGTGGACTTAGATGGCCATAATACACTTGTAATTATTTTTCAGTCAGTTGGTTAATTTAATGATTCCTGGAATAAAACAATCTACTAGCTCCACATTTAGCATACACACACACACACACACACAGGCACAACCTGAATAAAATAGTATAGCTGTGTCAAGTGACTTTCAACATTCTACAGGACAGTGACACAAATTGTGTAAAATGAAGCTTTATACATGGTCATCAAGCATTTATATTATATCTGATTTGTAATTCAACACCTTAAAATTCATGATGAGGCAACTGAAGCCTGTTACAATGGTTGTTACTTATCCTAAGTCCCAAATCAGTACTCATGCCACTGAACCATGCTGGCTGTCTTGGCATTATTGTAGGAAATGACTTAGGATGGTCTTCATTCACACCTCTCCAACCTGGTTCAATCTGGTTTGATTTTACTGCATTTTATTCCTCCATCTGAAGTCTCAGCTTCAATTTCACCCTTCAGAAAGAACTTCACTGGTGATTTTATCATCAGTCTCTCTATTACTCTCTATTCTGCCACCTTGACTATTTTCCTCTTGGCATTAAGCAAAACCTTTCATGATTTTGCTTAGGTACTTGTCTGCAGGAATTTTCCGTCTTCCCACCACTATGAAAGTTCCTTGAGGTAGAGTCCTCAGTGTATCATTGTTATATCTGTGATCATTTGAATAGTTCCTGGGGCCATGGAGGGATTTAATATATAGTTGGTGACTGAAAATAAAGAGAAATAGGAGAAATGACGTATATTATTAGTGTCTCCTACTTCACTAAAAATGAAGATTTGTGCTAATATCAATTGGAGAATTTTTATGCCCAAATCCTGTACTCTGAGTAACTAATTTAAAGATAACAATATGCAATGTATTAACTATTGTTATTCTCTTATTATTTTGTTATGAAATTTTGTTTTACCTTTTTTTCCATAAAATAAAAGAAAAAGTCACTAAGATTTAAAATCTTGAGGGGAAGAAGTCGAGTATGTTAAGTGTTGTAATAACAAGTAAAATATTTATACAACTTGTAAAGACATAAAACCAAAAGCAAAAAATGCTACAGGAGGAGAGGATAGTAGTTGAAGGAGAGACTGTGATTGCTTGGAAGAAATTAGAAAAGCTTGATAAAGGGGATTTGTGATCGATTGAATAAAGGCCCCCAAAGATGTCCACAGTCTCATTTTTCCATGGCAAAAGAAACTATGCAGAAATGATTAACTTAAGAATATTGAGATAAGAACACTATCCCTGATTATTCAGGTGGTCACAATGCAATCACAAGGGTTCTTAGAAGTGGAGAGAAGGAAGAGAGTTAAAAAAAATAAGTGATGGTGGAAACAGAGATGGGAAAGAGATTTAAAGAAATTACACTACCAATTCTAAAGATGGAGGAAGAGGCCATAGCCACGGAATGCATGTAGCCTGCACAACTCAAATAAACAAGGAAGTCTATTCATCTTTACAGTTTCCAGAAGGGCCATGACCCAGCTAATCCATTTTGGACTTTTACCTCTAGTACTGTAAGATAGTAAGTTTATTTCTTTGTCTCTGCCTCTGTCTCTCTCTCACTCTCCTTCTCTCCTTCTTTTTTCCTTCTCCTTCTTCTCCTTCTTCTTTGTCTCTGTGGTACTTGGGATTGAACCCAGGGCATTCCCACTGAGATATACCACCAATCTTTTTCTTTCTTTCTTTCTTTCTTTTTTTTTTTTTTGAGACAATATGTCACTAAGTTGCTAAGTGTTCCAGACTTGGCTCCAACTTGCTGTCCTCCTGGCTTAGCTATCCAGAGTGCTGGGATTATAGCCATGTTCCATCATACCCTGCTAGTTTTTTGTTTTAATCTACTACAGTATAAAACATTTCTCATTTAACGACAGAGTCATGTTCCTGTGACTAGGTCGTTAAATGAATTCATTGCTACATGAGGATCTGTACATAGTATGTACATTACAATATTCAGAACAAAGACATGGTCAAAGGAAATCCTAATTTGATGACTTTGCTTTTATTTGGATCACTCTATATGCAGTACTGTAGTATATAACAGAACCTAAAATGACAGTACTCAATTGTAAAGTACAATCAGCAAAAATTGCAGTACTTCATAAACAAAGTACACTGTACAAAAAAAAGACACTGAGGCTTTATAAACAAGATGGACAGAAATGTACAAAAAAAATTGTAAGTCCAAGCAGTGAATTATAAGTCTGAACAATTGTTAAACAGGTAGGCTGTTCAAAGAGGAATTTGCAGTCCTTTGTTTCATCAACAATGAGAAACTAGTACAGTATCCTATTAAAGATATGCCTTAAAGGATGCTTCCTTTTCTCTTATTAAATTGATTTTTTGAATAAAAAATATATTATTCTCAGTGCAGAAAACCTGGTAAATGCAAAAGTATATACGAGACTATGATTCTTCTTTAATTCTATTCCCCAGAGAAATAAGTATTACCATTTTGTGTTTTCTTTTCTTTTTTTTTTTTCTGTTTTCTTTTCCTTTCTTTCTTTTTCTTTTTCTTTTTTTTTTTTTTTTTTTTTTTTTTTTTGGCTTTTTGAGACAGGGTTTTGCTATGGAGTTCAGGCTGACCTTGAACTCACTTTGTGCCCCAGACTGGCCTTGAACTCATAGCAATCCTCCTGCCTCAGCCTCCTGAGTGCTGGGATTACAGGAATGCACCACCGCGCCTGGAAGTGTTTTCTTTTCTTAAATAAGCTTTTGATCAGTGAAGAGAGGGAAGGAAGATATTAGAGCTGACAGTAAAAGCAGCCTGCCATATTGAAATGAATACTTAGCTAATTTTCAAATTACAAGTCATATTTAATTTAGCATTATTTTCTTAGCCCTAAGCATAATAGAAGTTAGTGTGATTTTTAATAAAAGGTGTTCGGGAAGCCCATACCACCTGCTGTCCCATTTATAGGGATAAGTTGCTGGTAGTAAGGCGGGGGCACCACAGAGGGGGCATTGTTCACTTTGTCCCCTTCGCCACCATGCTGACTCTCAGCACAGTGAATGTCAGCTCAGAGCTGCAGAGTGAAATTGACAATCTTGCCATCCAGCTCTGTTTTGATCAGGCCATGTGACTCACACGTCTTTGCTCTTCCCCGGAGCTCAACTTTCCCATAAAATTGTGACTTAGAAGATTTCCAAGGCCCCTTCCAGCTCTAACTTCTGAGGACCCAGTTGAAAGCTCTGAAAAGAACTTGTGTTGTTCCAATTTCTATAAACTTCATTTAGTTCTCAAGGGGCACTAATGAGTGCTCATCTGTTTCTCCATACCACATGGAAGATGGATTTAATTTCCTAAGGAGTTAAAGAAAGAAATCACAGCTTTCTGAGAGACTTTGAAGAAACTGTGAAGAAAGAAGATTTATCACAGAAATTCATCAGAACGGAGTGTTGACAGTATTTTCATCTGATTATGAACTGTGTACACTTTCAAGTAATCCTTTAGCACTCGGCATTTTGTTCAGACAGTCAAACAAATTTTGCTAGTAATGTTGGATTTAGTAATAATATCTCCTGTGCTTACTATCGTCATTGATGCTTACAAGACAAGGTTTGGTATGAGAAGTGAGAATTTCACCTGAGTTCTCAAAAATGGGAGCTGTCAGCGTGGATATTGTTTAAGTTTTTGAATCACATCTGGAGTCTGTAAGGATAGAGAGGGAATTGAGAAACCAAAAAAATTTGTTTCATCACATACACACTGTTTTGGTGGGAACTAGTAGTGGAATTAAGAAGTTATTTTACACGGAGTCATAAATATGCAGTTTCTAAGTAGTGGATCTTGCGAATTCAACTCCTTCACATTCTGCATGTGTGTGACCATGACCTTAAAATTAGTGCTAATAGCAAAACTCCTTTACTCTTCACAGATTTCCTTTCTGAGCCTTTCTTGAGGGAAGAATTACTTCCCTGGTGTGGCAAAAATGTAGCTGAATATTTTGAAGAGTCATTCAGTTCATTATTTGCAATAATAATTGAAACACTGAGTTGAATAATATAAAGAAACATTTGGATGAATCATCAGATTCAAAATGAGGCTATGAATGGAAACTTCATATTCAGAACAACTCTGAGCTTTAAAAAAGCTTTGATTTGACTAAGCTGATCAGCTTAAGAAGCTTAAAGAATGATAAAACTATTAGGAAAAAGTGTTTAAAAATCTAAGAGATAGTCTTTGAAACACAGAGCTTTATTTCATGACAGAGAGAGCAGTGTCAAGGACATTGCTATTTGGGAAGAAGAAAATGTTTCTCTTGAAGTACGCACACTAAATATTATTCATTTCCTTTAGTGGAGCGCTTAACAGCCCAAGCTCCGGATCAGTACACGCAGCACTGACTCCTAATGATGGTTCTACCATCTGCATAACGTCATAAAGTGATTTATTTTTACTTTCCTTGACTAGTCATTGGGAGCAATATTACCACATGATAGTCCAGTTTTGGAAAGTTCTAGGGAGGATAAAATGAGATAATACAAGTGGTTCCTAGAAAACACTAAAATGTCATTAATCGTTACCTCTTAATATCATAGTATTTGTAAAATTTGTTCTGAGAATTCTGTTAAAATAGCAGCAAATTAGAACTTGAAGGCAGAATGCCACTGAGTGGCGCATAGTTTAATGGAGCTATGGACACAATAAATAAGAATACTATAATATGACAAGAACCAAAGTGAGACATGGATGAGGCCCTACAACTGTGTAGAGGAATTATTAAATAATGATATATGGTAGATTTAGGAAACACTGAAGATGAAAGGTGATTACATAATATATACACATATTTTTCCCCCAGAAAAGAATAATGGTAAGAAAAGGTCGACCTCCAATACTAGTAAGTATTGAGTTTCTGTGTGATTCAAAGAAGACAGAAGCGAACATTGGAAAGACAACATATTCTATTCTAAGGTTTTGGGATTTGATTATTTACAAAATGGGCGGGGACTGAAACTTTAAAAAGTAAGGAAATGACATGATAAAAAGATACTTTCTTTTAGTTTTAGAGATATCACTGCGGTAGCATTTTTGAGGGCAAATTTTAGGCTATATGTAAGAAGATCACATAGGATTTGATTCTTAGTGACAGTTGGAGGTTTTATCATGAGACAGTGAAAATGGTGATGGAAAGAAAAGTAGGCACACATGAAATCCCAGTTACTTGAAGGCTGATGCAGGTGGATTGCAATTTGGAGGCCAGTCTGGGAGATCCTATCTCAAAATAATAGATAAAAAGGGCTGGGGTTCTAATTCACTGGTGTAGCATCTGTATTATTTGGCTTCTGATCGCTGGGACACAACACCCAACATACACAGTTTAAAGGGAAGTTTTAATGTGTCTCAAATTTCAGGGGATTAAGACCAAGATCAGCTGGCTCCATGCCAGAAACTTCATGGAGGAACATGGTGGTGGACCAAAGCTGTGCTCAAAGCAGAATTGAGGAACAGTTTCAGAGGGGAAAGGGCAAGCAACCACATATAGACTCTGAGGTCATGGGTCCATGACCTGCCATACATGCTCAGAAGTATGTTTTGTTAATCCCCTGGGTGGCTCCCAAGCCAATCAAATTGACACATTATGCTTAACCATAGTGGTCCTATGTTCAATCCGAAGTACTGACAAACAAACTACAAATAAATAAACAAAAAATAAAAAAGGAAGGTGTGGATCTATGTGGGAGGTTTTAGATTCTCAGATAGCTGCGGTATGTGTGTGAGAGAGATGTCAAAGGATGATTGTAGTGTTGGTATATCTTGGCTTATTTGTAGTTACTGATGCTATTAATCAAGAAAGGATACATAGATGAGGCTTGGCTTGGGAGGAGGGGAAAGAGGTTGCACTCTTTTTGGAAATGATGAATGTGAGGTGGTTAGCTATCCAAGTAAGGAAAAATCAGATGCTAATTAAATTAGACTGAGGGAGATCTCTTGTAAGACCCCACTTGTCTGGGGATCGTCAGTGTATGGAAGTTAGCTGAAGCCCAGACAACCAATGCATTTTATCAGAGCTTGTCTTAGTTACTTTCTTGTCACTGAGACACCTTCCCTTTAAAGGAGGAAAGGTTTATTTTGGCTCACAGTTTTTACAGGTTTCAGTTTACTGTTGGCTGTCTCCAAGACAGAGGGGCATGACAGAGGGGCATATCAGATGAAATGGCATGGCAGACAGGAAGCAGCAAGCAATCAAGCGAGCAGGAGGGATATATACCTTTCCAGTGACCCACCTCTTCCCACCAGGCTTCCCCTCCCAACATCACACCCAGCTATAAACCCATCAGTAGACGAATCCAGTGATGATTATCACACCCATGATCCCGTCACAGACCCAACATCCAGTCACCTCCCAAAACACATGAGGCTTTGAGGGACATCTGGATATAAATCATAAGAGAGCTATATCTAAAAAGAAGATTAGAGGAACAAATTCTCTCTTTACGGGAAACAAGAACCTAAACACCCCACCTATATTTAGGTCAATGAGAAGCAAATAGGTAGAAAGTAAACAATTTGTGATTCTCTGTAAAAATACATAGGAATTCCATGTAATATTACAACTTTTCTCTAAGTTTGAAATTATATTAACATAAAAATGGTATTAAAGACAAAAGAAAATCTCCATAGTTGTGTCAACTAAATAGCTACTCATGAATTGTTTACTAAAACATTACTAAAACATTACTAAACATTACTAAATAGTTACTCATGTAGTGTTTCAAATATAAAATTTTGTGTAGGGTGGAATACAGTTACAAAGCTGATGAAATAATTTTCTGTGATTGGATTTATTAGTTATTTTGCTAATGTTACTTATAAAGTATTTTAGCTTTGGGGCTGGAAATTTAGCTCAGTGTTAGAGCACTTGCGTAGCATGCTCCAGGCCCTGGGCTCACTCCCTAGGACAAATGCACACACACACACATACACAGAAAATGGATTTTAGCTCAATGCTATGTTCTCTCATACGGATTTATGAAAGCTGCCTGAGTCTGTGATACTGTGAAACTTCTTAGGGATCCAGAATGAGAATCTGTTTTCATTTGAGTCAGTGGATAGCAACCAAACTTCACAAAAATGTATGAAGGAGTAGTAGGGTCCAGTTACTCAGACGGAGGAAGTGCAGTCATGGAAATCCAACTTCAAGGCTGTCAATTTGATGCTTTTAAATGAATGTTCATATTAACAAAACTCAGCTCAGCTTGCTGACAGTGTCTGAGTTGGGGCTCTTACTTGGTAGATACTATAGAAGTGACCTAGTCTTTTCTTTCCCCTATAAACTTCTTTTGTTTTTTAATGCGGGTACTGGGAGTCGAACTCAGGACCTCGCGCTTGCCAGGCAGGTGCTTATGCCACTGAGCTACATCCCCGGGCCATCCGCTGTAAACTTTTCCATTTCCTTTATCTTGGGAAAATCTATTGAAGCCTAAAGGTTTTAAGGAACACCATACTCTTTTCTGTTTCCTTTGGAGGAGATATACAAAGGCAAATTATTTTAGTTTCATGAATACAATCATAATATACAAGCCAGAAGGGCTCTTTATTGGTTTTCCAATATAAGATGAAGTGGAGTTTGTTAGTTGAATTTCAGGAGAGGTGTATTTTAAAACTGGCCATTTAACAGAGTCTTCTGACATCACAATTTTTAAAAAAGTATATATTTGAAAATCCACAGATGTAGTTTTTTTTTTGTGGGTACCGGGGGTTGACCTCAGGACCTTGCGGGCCAGCAGGCGCCCGTGCCGCTGAGCGATATCACCGGCCCTTTTTCCGTATGTGGGTTCCGGGAGTCAAACTCAGGACCTTGTGCTTGCCAGGCAGGCGCTTATGCTGCTGAGCCATCTCACCGGCCCACAGATGTAGATTTAATAAGTTAAAATATCTGAAAGAAGATTTTAAAAACTAAGGATTGTAAAGGACATTTAATGATGTATATTTCATATGATAAAAAATTTACATATTTTATCTCAGACCTTGTTTTCCAGGCTTATAACCTCATCCTGTGGCAGGCTCTTTGATATAATTATTTTGTGTTCAATTTTAGTAATATTGACAGTTTTTATAACTCAACAGTATTCTTTTCAGCTGTCCAACCTTATATGAATTTATAAATCATTCTAAGACTCAATTTTCCTTAAATAAAAACTATATATACCACTGGGGACATAAATACCACTTAAATAGTATGAATTCTAAATGCAACAAAACATTTGAAATATTTAGGATGATATTTGGCATCTATGACACAATGCCTAATCTAAGTTGTTAATGTATATTGTTTATTGTCATAAATAGTAACATTTCACCAATAGTCTGAATTGACTATTTTTTTAGTCTCTGGCCAATGCAATTTAACTTACAATATCATTTTGTATACTAATCAATTAATCATATAGTCAGTTAACATTTGTTTTTTTAAAAATTCTCATATGCCTCTGAGTTAGTTACGGTGCAGGATGTAATATCTTTGTTTTTCCTTCAAGATTACTCTTCTAGTTACCAACTGAAAGAACGGCTACTGTTTGGATGTTTCATAATAAACTTGCTACCTCTTTCAATTATTTATAATCTCTTTACCTCAACAAATAGACCACACTTTATTTTCATAAATGTAGTTCCATAGACTATAAAGTACATATTCTATTCTTGAGTCATTCTGATGGGAGAACAATGTATCATAGTACTGTATTATGTTAGATGTAGCCTAAAAAAGTACATAAGTGGTAAGATGCCAGCAAATGATAATACAGAAGAAAATAATCAATTAAATCTAGTAGGCTTGAGAGGACTGGATTGGGACTAGAGATAGATCTGAACTGGGACCTAAAGGATGAGCAGACACCAAAGATGAATTTGGAATTCCAGGTGAAAGGAGGAGCCCATGTACATGCATGGAAGAATGAAACAGCAAGAACCTGCAAAACAAGACTTAAGCATTACTTGATTTTTGGAAAGAAGTATTAAAAATGAGCAGAGGGAAAAGAAATAGGAATGAATTATATTATATACATGCACATCAGACCACAAGGTTATGGTATGTCTTGCTTGTTTCCATTGTCATCACATTTTTGATGGGAGGTCTAATTCTCCCTTCACTTAGGGCTTATTCTAACATGTTATGTTTTAAATTGGAAACATCCCCCCAAATTCAAGTGCTAAAATCTTGTTGCCACAAGATGGGCTTTTGGAAAAGGATTGGACCTTGAGGGCTATAACTATATCAGTATCAGTGTATTAATCCATTTATATATTTGTAACTTGATGGTAATAGTAGGAGGTGATGAAATCTTTGGAGGTGGGGCTTAGTGGGTTTTGAGGGAACAATTTTAGAGACTAGACCTTGGCCCTGGCTCCTTCCTCTCTAGCTTTTTCTGTCTCTGTTTGCTCCCAGATGCCATGAAGTGAGAAGCTTTGAAATCATACACTCTTCCACCATGATGTTTTGCCTCATCTTTGGCCCACAGCAATGGAACCAGTCAACCATGGACTGAAACATCTAAAACTGTGAACCAACAGAAATCTTTCCTCCTCTAAGTTGACTTAATTTTTTTGTTTGTTTGTTTTTTTGGGTACAATCTTGCTATATTGCCCAGAATTTGGGACACAAATTTTCTATCACCTTCCTGGAGTTCTGGGATCATAGGTGTTAGACAACCTGACTGGCCATCCCTAAGTATTTTGTCAGAACACCACAAAGCTAACGTATGTATTATGGCTTATATCTAGATGCCACCAGAAATGCCTCGTATGCTCATAGGTGAGGCTTTTGGGAGATGATTAGACCATGGGGATGTGATAGTCATCAGTGGGTTAGTCCCATGATTAATTCAGGGCTAAAAGTTATATTGAGAGATAAAGCCTGGGAAGAGGAGGTGGGTCACCAGGGTGACCTAGAAGGCTGTATCTTTCTCCCTCCACCCTTGGTCTCTCTCCTTGCTGCTGCCATGCCATGCTGTTTCTCCTCTCCCATGCCCCTCTGCCATGCCGCCCTGCCACGGAGCCAACCAACTATGGACTGAAATAAACCTTTCCTCCTTTAAATTGTGTGTGTCGGGCATTGTGTTGCAGCAATAAGAAAGTAACTTAGACAACATTCATCTACTTTTTCTGTAGTCTATGCGAGATGATAACCTATAAATTCCACCATGGGTGATTTCCTTAGGTGGAGAGATAAAGGAAATCTCCAAATAATAAATTATCAAATAATAAAGCGTTCTTTTCCAAATGCTGCTCTAGCTGATACCTAATGGAACTTCTTTTCACTATTCCAAGATTTGTAGGCACCACTCTTGTAGAACACTGAAGATTTCTTGTGTCTTCCAACAGTGTCAAATGAACCCATGATTCTTTGTGAATGGATTACTGAGGTGCTCCAAGTAGGAACTGGCCACCAGTTTTTGTTTTGGGAAATTATATTAAGTTTCCTGATGTAAATTCTGAGAAATAAGCCTGTAAAACAACCTGTCCAGTTATTTCTTTTTTGTTGTCTAATTTATTTGTTTAATATATATATATATATATTTTTTTTTTCTTTTTTCTTTATGTGGGTACTGGGAACCAAACTCAGGACCTCGCATTTGCCAGGCAGGCACTTATGCCGCTGAGCTATATCACCGGCCCTGTTTAGTAGATTTTAAATCAGATCATTTTACTTAAATAGTCAAGGAAATGTTCTAAAGTTATCTAGAAGAGCCAGCTAACAAGCTGCCTTCTTGGCAAACTATAAGCTCAGTGTTCATAAGGTTCTTAGGCAAAGCCCAAAGTTCACTTTTAAGTAGTAATTCCTTCAAGAACAGACACAGAGGAGCAACTGTATAAATGCTCAGAGCAGCCCTAGCTTTTCTGTCTTTTCCCAGATTGTGCAAGTAAACAAATGTAGGCTTCTAGGTTTCATTCTTTATTGATTGAATCAACATCTTAATGGGGGGAGAGAGGACCTGACTCTTAAACCAGTGCTTTCTCCACAATAATTCCTTTTTGTCAATGCTTTAGGACAGTGATGGTGAAACTTTTAGAGACAGAGTGCCCAAACTGCAACCCAAAACCCATTTATTTATCGCAAAGTGCCAACACTGCCCCTATGTGTTCTGTTATCTGATGGGTGGCTGCTGGGGAGATGCCAGGCGACTTAGATTTTGTGCCAACAGAGAGGGCTCTGCCTGCCTGCAGTGGCACATGTGCCATAGATTTGCCTCCACTGCTGTAGGAGACCTGATATATAGTAAAAAATTGAAGATACTGAAGTGTTTTGAAGGTCGTGTTTTCAGAAGATTAACATGCAAGCGTAATATAAGATAGATTAGATCAAGGAGAAACTGACAAGTTAGAAAGTTATTGCGCTTCTTAAGCAAGTCTGAGGGCATGAGGACGGATATTAATCTGACGTTAGTGAGGCGGGGTGGCTGCAAATCACGATGATGAATAGAGTAGATTGTAATGTGCGTGTTTTATTTTGCTGCGCTTAAAACACACCCTTTAACATAACAAACCCTGCCCATCATTAAGAAATTGTGAAGGGATGGATATGTGCGTTAACTTAAAAGTTCAAATGTCTCCCATGAGTGCTGACGGAAAATGTTGACTCGAATGTCACTGCCTAACTTTCTCAAGAAAGACTTGCGTCGTATTCCTAGGATCCAGAAAGCATCGTCTCACCATAGCTGTAAATGTGACCAGATGGCCAGTCACGCATGTCACTGAGAAACACTGAATTGATTTTGAATGGTTTAAAATTCAGATTTGTATTATTCCAAGATGAAAGCTTTTAAGAGAAAAATCCATAGAAATGGTCCAATGAGAAAACCAATAGAGAAAACATAAGAGACGTACACAAAAAATAGAGCCCTCACGGAGACAGGGGCTGAGTAGGTGGGCAACTCCGCTCTGCACACCCAGGAAGAGGCAGATTTCAACATGAACACTAGGAAAGACTGCAGTGCCCTTCACTGAGCAGATGGCAAAACAATGATCCAGAGAGCTTGTGGGACTTTCTTTTTTTTTTTTTTCTCTGTGGGTACCGGGCATTGACCTCAGGACCTTGCGCGCCAGCAGGTGCCCCTGCCGCTGAGCGATATCACCGGCCCTTTTTTCATATGTGGGTTCCGGGAGTCAAACTCGGGCCCTCGCACTTGCCAGGCAGGCGCTTATGCCGCTGAGCCATCTCACGGGCCCTCATGGGACTTTCTGAGTCTGTAAAGCAGTCAGTGACTTAGCCAGTATAAGAACTTTATCTCAAACCCTTTTTTATGTTCCTTCACCTACATCACAAAGTGTTCCTATTTTCTTCAAACTCTATCCATGCCAAACCAGTGCAAATACTTGGGTGTTTTCTACCTTATTATTTTTAAAGTAAATTTTTAAATCAAAATATAGCAGATTCAGAAAAATGATGCAAATTGTATTTTGATGATGGATTTTAACAAAATGAGCTATGTAAATATAATATAGTAAGGAAATATACCATTATCGATAATTCAAAGTTCCTGGCATTCTCTTTACCACTCATTTCCTAGTCTATTCTCTCAAAGATAGAGTACTTCTGACATTCAAGACAAATTAATATTAGCTGTGGTTAAGCCTTGGGTAAGGGAATCACAGAGAATGTATTTTTCTTCAACTTGGGTTTTATGCAATATTATATTCATGATTTTTTTTTCTGAAATGTGCAACCTGACTTCAGCATTTTTATTGCTATTAAGTATTTTGTGTAAATATTTATGTCACATAGATTCAAGCACTGTGTATCCTACTATTAGTGATCAATATTTGATTTTTTTTCTAATTTTTGTTCTATTAAAAACAATGTTATTTTCAAATATTATTGTGTATATCTTAAAGAAATATACATGTTTTCCTATTGATTGTAAAAATGTAATTCTAGCTTATGGTATATGAATGCTTTTTAACATTCTAGATTCTACTAAAATCAGGAGGTATTTGTATATTTAGATAATTGATTTTAAAATAAAGATTTGCAGATGATAAAATCCTTTTCATAAAAGACCCAAAAACTTTCCCTAAAGACTCCTAAAAATAATAAGCACATTATTAGTATTATAATTTATAATAATTATAATTATTATACTAGTTTATATAATAAGATTTATTTACAATAAACAAATAAAGTGGCAGGATACAAAATCAACACACAAAAATCAATAGCATTCATATACTACAACAATGAACTCACCAAAAAGCAATCAGGAAAATAATCCCATTCATGGTATGGGATTATTCAAAAGATTAAATACCTAGGAATTAACCTAACCAAGAAAATGAATGCACTCTATAACAAATACTATAGCATTCTGAAAAAAAGAGTGCAAAAGACTTTAGAAAATGGAAAGACATTCCCTTCTCCTGGACAGGTAGAAACAATATTGTCAAAATGGCTATATTATCAAAACTGATGTATGGATTCTGATCTAAATACCAACATTCATCAAGGAATTAGACAAAACATTCCCAAAATTTATATGGAACCAGAAGAGGACCAGAATAACAACAGCAATCCTGAGCAAAAAGAGCAAAGCAGAAGGCATTAAAATCCTGGATTTCCAGTTATATTACAAAGCTACAAACATAAAAAGAACATGGTGCTGACAAAAAATAGACACACTGACCAATGGAATAGAATCAAGGATGTGCAAACAACACCAAGCAACTTTAGCCATCTCATTTTTGACAAGGAGGCCAAATACATACACTAGAGAAGTAACATTCTCTTTAACAAATGGTTAAAGAGAAAACTGGGAAAACTGGTTGTCCATATGCAGAAAAATGAATCTACATACATTTCTCTCACCCTATACTAAAATCAAATCAAAATGGGTAAAATACCTAAATATAAAAGCAGAAAGACTGGATCTTCTAGAAGATAAAATAGGTAAAACTCTTGAAGACGTAGACATAGACTTTCTGAATAGAATCTGAACTGCATAAGAAATAATACCAAGAATCAACAAATGGGATTATGTCAAATTTAAAAGCTTTTGTACAGCAAAGAAAACAATCAACAATAAAAGAGACAACCTACAGAATGAGAAAATTTTGCCAGCTACTCCTTGGACAGAGGAGTAGTTTCTAGAATACATAATGAACTCAAAAAATTAGACACCCCCAAAATAAAAGACCCAATCATAAAAGGACAATTAAAATGAATAGACACTTCTCAAAAGAAGAAAATCAATAGACAACATGAAAAATCTTGGCGCAGTGGTGCATGCCTGTAATCCCAGCACTCTGCAGGCTGAGTCAGGATTGCCATGTGCTGTAGTCAGGGTTTTCAAGGGAAAGGATTTAATACAGGACACATTATTTATAGGATTATTTTATAATATTCACCCAAAGAACCAAATGCAGAAGAGTGTGGGAGATCTGTCCATGCACTAGAGACCCAAAGAATCCAGCTGAGGGCCTGGGTCCCACGGCAATGTCCTGCACGAGTCCAGCTGAAGACCTAGAGCCCATGGCAATGTCTCATGCAGGTCTGTATCAAGGATCTGCCCTGGAAAGGCCCGAAGGTCAGTGGTGGAAGGGTGTGAAGGGGGGTAACGGGGAGATGGATATGATCCAAATATGATATATATATATATATATATATATATATATATATATATATAATTAAAAAATTACAAAGCCAGGAAAAAAAAATTAAAATGAGAGACCTACTCATTATTCACATCTGGAGCAATGCAGATCCTGATACAAACAATCAAAATGTCTTGATTGTTTGTATCATACATTATATGATGTATGATGTGAGTGTGTAGACACATATATATGATTACAAGGAACATGTAAACACTCACTGGCTATTATAAAACTATTAGAGAATTTTTAAAGGTATTACAGCAGTATTGAAATTATTATTAGTGAAAGAAGAATGTTCTTTCAAGATGATATACACTAAAACATTTATGATATGCACATGGAATATGTACCAATGCAATGGAGGGCTTCAAGAAAAGATATAAATTAGCTAACATGATCATGGGTAAATAACTATTGAATCTAGATTATAGGTACATTAGTACATATTATTATTTTTCCTGTATTTGAAAATTTTCATAACAAAATTTAATCAAAATAAAAAATTTCACTGGAGAAAATGTAGCCTCTTTAACAAAAAGTGCTGGGAAAAAGTAAATTCCCAGAACAGTAACATCTATGAAGATAGAGAGTAGCTCAGTGGTTACCTAGGTTTGGGGGAGGGAATGGGAGATAATGATCAGTATGTAGAGTGTTTTGATGTTGGATGGCAAAATGACCTATGTTTTATTATGTACAACTCTTGTCAGTGTGCTGGGATCTATTGAATCTTACATTTTAAGCTTGTGAATTGTGTGGTATACAGATTTTTGGTTTAAAAAGTTGTTTTGCTTTTTAAAGAAGATAGTGCAGAGTTATGAGGCAAAGAACATTCTTCAAATAAATAATACTGAAACAATTAGATATACATATTTAAAAAATAAATCTTGGTTGCTACCTTGCACTAAGTCCAAATGTAACTGCCAGGTAGATTGTAATAAATATTTAAGTTTAAACAGTAAAGTTTTAATAAGTTATATTTGAAAATATTTTCATATACTGTCGTGACTTTTGAGCCAAGAAAAATTGTTTTGTAAATTCTGAAACGTTAATGCTAATAACTTCTCTTAACTTAATAGCATTCATTATTGTATATTACTATTAATTACTAACAAAGTTACTATTAACATTAAAATCATTTCTTAAGAAAATAGAAAAGGAATGTCACTGAGTGGAATATATTTACTATATATATATAATATATATATATAATATATATATAATTGATGAAAAGAATGAACCCATATATATATATATATATATATATATCTTCTACAATTAAATACAGGAATGACTTCCCAACAAAAATTCGATCAGAGTTTGGAGGCTTTCTATAAGGAAGATATCCCAATGGTCACTAAAAATATATAACTAAACTTTGAATTAGATGGCACTGCACACATAACAGATTGCTGAAGTTCACTGGAGAGGAAGAAGAATGCTGGTTTTGTTACCATCCTTTGGATACCAACCTGGGTCTTTTTTCCATTTTTGCATTGTAGAACCAGTCAGATTGGGCACTGATTCAGCAGCAAAGAAAACTTTCATTCTTGGCCAAGAACAGAAGTGGACAATGCACTCACCAGTCAATTTCTCCCCAAACTGGGGTGAGGAGGTATGAGAAGAAACGAAATGGGGGAAATAGTGAAGGAAAGGGGTGTGATAATCTTGTTTTCTCTGGGAACTCGCAGAGATTTTCTGGGGGTTGAGGTGCCCCTTCTTTCCCTCCTGATCATAATCATGGCTGTTCCCATCTGGCCTGGCGCTGAGGAAGTGCATTTACCAAGCAGCTTGGATAAAAAGGAAATTAAGCACGGTAACTCTGGAAACCACCTTAGATCCAAACAGTGCAGGATGTGTTCTGAGACCCTTAGAGGATGCCTGAAATAACAGAGTGCCCAACTGTAATACACAGTTTTGTCTTATTTCTTTTCTTTTTTTTTTTTTTTTTGTGGGTACCGGGGGGTCGACCTCAGGACCTCGTGGGCCAGCAGGCGCCTGTGCCGCTGAGCGATATCACCGGCCCTTGTTTTGTGTGTGGGTTCCGGGAGTTGAATTTGGGCCCTCGCACTTGCCAGGCAGGCGCTTACGCCGCTGAGCCATCTCACCGGTCCCCTGTCTTATATATTTCTATACCCACAAATTTAGTTTCTTTTCCATCTCATTGGTGCACTTCCCTTACACAGTAGCAGTAACTTTTGCAACTTGAGTTTCAACGGCTAAGGTAGGATGAACATTTTTTCCTTCACACTTTCAGAAAAATTCTTCTTAAAAAAGATCTTAGGGGCAGGGGAGATGGCTCAGCAGCATAAGCGCCTGCCTGGCAAGCACAAGGTCCTGATGTTCGACTCCCGGTACCCGCATAAAAAGGAAAAAAGGGCCGGTGATATCGCTCAGCAACACAAGTGCCTGCTGGCAAGTGTGAGGTCCTGCGTTCGACCCCGGTACCCACATTAAAAAAATAAAAATAAAAAGTAAATAAATAAAATGGCATCGGGCCGGTGAGATGGCTCAGCGGCTTAAGCGCCTGCCCGGCAAGCGTGAGGGCCCGAGTTCGACTCCCGGAACCCACGTACGAAAAGGGGGCCGGTGATATCGCTCAGTGGCACGGGCGCCTGCTGGCGCGCGAGGTCCTGAGGTCGACCCCCCGGTACCCAAAAAAAAAAAAAATAAAATGGCATCGACCTAAGACATTTAAAAAAAAAATCTTAGTCCCCTTGTCATGTTATTTTATTTTCATTCCTTATTAAGAACCTTTACTTTCACTTTTAAAAAAGGGAATTTATTGCATATTATTTATTGCATATTTATTTGTTGCTTATTTGTTTATTATTTATTGCATATTTACTGCATATTATTATATATTTTTGGCACATATAAAATGCCAGCATCACTGTTTTTGTGGCTTGGGATCATTATGAAGTAAAATAAGTGTTACACGAATATAAGCACTATAATAGTTCAACAAATAGATATGATAACCAAGATATCTATTCAATTACCAATGGATGGGGAGTGTACTGCTTGGAATATACAGTGGGTGGACAGGTGATTTATGTCCTGGGTAGGACAGAACAAAACAGCACAAGATTTCATTACACTGCTTAGATGATACACAATCCAAAAACCATGATTTGTATATTTCTGGGATTTTCCATATAATATTTTTGAATCATAATTGACCACAAATAATTGAAATTGCCAAAAGCAAAACTATGGATAAGGTGAATCTGATGGTAGGTTTTCCAATGCATTCATATCCTAAATTATAATCCCACTCGCCATGTGTTAATGTGGCACCTGAATTTAGTAAACTGGAAACTAAAAGGTTAAGTCAGTGTATCAGTCAGTGCTCACCAGCGAAATAGATATAAGAAATACAAATATATGTGGATTTACAAGGGAGACTTACATTGGCCACCTGAGAGTCGGTGGTGGAATAGTGCAAAAGGAGTGTCTGAGACGTGAAGATCTGCAGGATCTGGTCAACGGTCAAAGGCCTGGCACCCAGCGCAGTGTCCCACTTGAGTCTGTAGCAGGAAGTGGAAGGGTCTGCACTGGAAGACAGAAGACAACATCCAAGGTGAAGGTGAAGACTGGAGCTCCTCCGAAGAAAGAGAAACGAGCCTTCCTTCTCCATTTACCTTTTATTCCACTCAGGCTACAAGCCTATTGGTTGTTGCCGCCCACACCCAGGGTGGGACTTCTGTCTTCAATAAATCCATTCAGCCACACTCAGAATTAAGCTAAACCAGTTACTGCACCAATCCAGTACCCCACACCCTGAATCCCAGTAGCACACATCCGTGATCCAGCAACCTCCCCAAGGCCCCACCTGTGGCTGCATGAGGCTTTGGGGGGACAACTAGACACAAACCATAGCAGTCAGAGCCGCAGAATGTTTCTTTTCCACTTTAAGAGCAGTGGATCTATTCCCAAAAGTTATTTTCATGACAGATATTAATCTTTAGGACACATTCATCCAAATCTGACTGGCTAGGATTCAAGGAGGGTGGCACACAGTTAAGAATGAGGCAAAAGAAATTTCAGCATCAGAAACCATTTTGCTGTGAACTTCTGGTAATTCAGTGATCTCTGGCCCCTTCTTTTTTAGTTCCTGGAGACATCTTTTTTACAGATTATTTCAACAGGAGTTTGTTCCATTCATCTTTCTCTGCGGCAATCTTAGTTGTTTATGGTTTCCACGGACAATTGACTCCTTGACTTGCTCTCTTCTATAAGTAGTGGCATCTTATTGTTTTCATGTTTGTTTACATGGCCTCTGGTTGTTCATGTCACGTGTGATGAGTTTTCTGTATCTGCCTCCTCATTTGATCATTTAAAATCTTGTCCACTCTGACTCAGTGTGACTACTGTAGATGAGCATTTGTATGCACGTGGGAAACATGAAGTCTAGAGATACTGATTCTTGTGGTAAGTAACAGAGACACGAAAAAGGCAAGAAACAACTAGGGAGAAAAATAGCCAAAAGGGGATGTGGATAAATTGTGAAAATAGCAAAAAGATATTTGAAAAGGCATTTGTTTGGACATATGATGGAGTGCAGAATACTCTAGAAGTGCTGCACAAGAAAAGTAGCCAGAAGACATGAAAAGAGGGCATTTACTGATTACAGGACAGTGTGTAGAAGGGTAATATAAACTAAAGAGATCCAGGGAAAAATAAATCGGTCTAGTGTCAACCACAGGCTTGATTCCTATTAATGACTGAGCATGTAATTTTGTCCTAAAATCAAAGTTGAAACCTTAGGACCCAGAAGTAAATGAGTCTTCAAATACAAGAGCAAAATATTGTCTCTGCGTATACCGTGTAAAACTTATTCTAGCTTATCCAGCATCGATGTTACGATGAATAATAAGCTGAGATACACGGGGTGGCACTTCGATACAAGGTGGGAAAATCCTATTGCAGATAAAATTAAAGCATAGGTTATAGTGGTGCACATTTTTGTTTTTGATTTTGTTTTTGTTTTTTGAGACAGAGTTGCTCTATATACTTCAGACTGGTCTTGAACGCACTATGAAGCCTAGACTGACCTCAAACTCACAACTCATGGCAATCCTCCTGCCTCAGTTCTCCAAGTGCTGGGATTACAGGTGTGCACCACCACTCCTGGCTTGAAAGCATAGGTTATAGAATGTTTGGGCCAAAGCAAAGAATCAAATTAAAATCACTGTGTCGCCATCGACTTCACTTCCATAATGTCATTACCCAGATGACTCAACACCTTCGCTTTTGTTTCTTTGCTTTTTCCTTCAACTACTTTGTAGTTAAATACTTCTATACTGAAGATACATGCAGTAACTGCAAGCATAGAACTTGAAGTCAAGTCTAGTGGTGACAGAAAACAAGTACATAATTGACCAATTATTTCTGTAAGTGTTACAAAGGAAAGGAGAAACTTGCTTAGAAGATGCATACCTGTAATTGGAAAACTAATTTGGACTGGGACTTCAGGGAAGGTGATCCCGAGGAGGTGACATTTATGCTGAAATCAGCCTCAGTCAAAATTCTTAGCTCATACTGTGACATCCTTCCATAATATCGTCCCCAACTCTTGCTCATCCTATCCCACACGTGGAACTTGTCCCTTGGTTCCTCATGGCACATAGCCTAGTGGCTTTCTTGGAATGTCTGACTACCCATAAGGTTCTGAACAGATTGGGAAGCTGCATGTCTAAGTCATTTTTGATGTATTCCCAAATAAACCATCAATTATTTTATGCCCTCCAATATATCACATCACATTAAAATAGAATGTTCTACAAAAAATTAAAATAAAAATGCTTGCAACATTCAATGCACAATTGGAAGCGGAGATGACAGGATATCACCAGTTTCAAACACCAATGCATGGTCTAAATTGACTTTTCCTTTAATAGAGGCAGCAAATGTAGTTAGCATGAATTCCAAGAACTTTCTCATTGAAAGGTTGATCAAGCAACAATTTTCTGTCCTCGCTATAGTAATTACCCAACAAGAGTAAAGAAACAGCATGTGCAAAATACGAGGTTGAACATAACATACCAAAGAAAGCCAAGAGGACGCATCTCAGCTGACACAATGCACCATCTCGCTGCAAGGAAAAATGAGGCAATATGTTATTACAGTTGGGATTCTAAGCTTTTGACACAGGAATCTTGGTTAAACTCTGGCTCTTTCTCATGCTAACAGCATGAACTTTCGCAGATTACTGAATGAATCTCTGCCTCAGTTTATTTATAAAACAGTGACAAGTATTATAGCATCACATGACTGCTTTTAAGAAATTAATTGGATATTGCACATACAGCGCTTGGCTCAGGATAGGATTAAACTTACATAATATTCCTGTTGAAAATCACTGAAATGCAATTTAAATTGGCTTAGACAAGGAAAGAAGCAAAATGATTTTTTTCTCTCAGATAACAGAGAAAGGTAGAGGTGTGGTTGGACTTCAGACTCAGGGAATTGATTTAATAGGATTTTCTCCTCATCTCTCTCATCTTGCCCCACTGTACCTCAGCCTTTCTTTCTTAGAGCAGATAGGTTTATTCTATTTATAGGAAGACAGGGCACTGTCTTCTTAAGTCATTTTAGACTTAATTCCACAATTCCAGGTCAATAGATATGAATGGCTTTGTGCATATGCTCTTGAGCAATATAGGGATCACCAAAAGGGTTCTGTTTTCCCAATCTAGTGCCACATAAATTGTGGCAGGGGAATTTGTATGGGACTCCCTAGCCAAACAATATAGCTGGATTTGGAGATGAGCGATAGCCCCCAGACAAATGCAGTTACAATCATAGGAGAATGTAGGAAGATTAAGGAATGACATGAAGTGCTACTAAAATGGGACTATTAAGTGGATGTCAGAACTAATCATAAAGTTAGGAGGGCTTCACTTAACAAAATGAGGCATATGGATGACTCCATTGCACTAGAAAGGGGATTGAATGAAGGTGGAAATCCTGGCCGGTTCAGGCAGTCTGATTTCTCATTTCAAATTCCAAATTTGCTCAAAAAAGAAGGGTCAGAGTACATACTTGTGAGGCAGAATATTTGTCCCCAAAGATGTCTGTGTCTTAAATGTTTATGAAAGATGAATGTGTTACTCCCTGTGGCAAAAGGGATTTTGTAGCTGCAAGTAAGTTACGGATCTTGAGATGAAAATATAATCCTGGTTATCTGTGTTAGTGCAAGCTAAACACAAGAGTCCTTAGCAGTGAAGGAAGGAGTTTGGAGGAGGGGGTTAGAGTCAGTAAAGAAGATGCAATGAAAATAGGAGTGATTCAGTTACTGGCTTTCAAGATGGAGGGAGAGGCCACAAGCCCAGAAAGATGTCGAGTCCCTAGGATTTAGAAAGTGTCAGAAGTTGATTTTGGCTGAGGGACTCCAGAAAACACATCCTACTAATTAATTTCTAACTTCTGATCTTCTGAACCATAACACTTATCTGCTATTTTAAGCAACAGTAATTCAAAACTTACAGTAATTCAGTAATATATTACAGTATATGGTATATATATATATAAACATTCATTGGCTTATATTTCCCTAGAGAGTAAGACCATAACTATGAGAATAACCCATCACTGAGTACTCAGGAGAACATACTCCTCTCTTGTGCTGTTGTAGTTTCTACATCCATGAGCAGTAGTCTTCTCCTCCTTTTGGCAAAGGTATTTAGGCATAGATCATTCTAAAGGCAAGCAATAAGTGACTTCATATTCTCAGGTTATTTGGCTGGGCATTTAAATTTAGCTTGACTTTGGCACTGGTTTCTCTGTAGAGATTTGCAATGATGAGTATTTGAAATTTTTGTGAATCAACTTGCCAGTTATTCCTTCTCTAGTTGTAGAGGAACTTGTGGGGAGGAGAGGATGGATGATCTGTTATAAGCAGAAGGCTGAAAAAGGGTCACCAGGGAAACAACTACAAGCAAATGTAGAAAACATGGGCCCTTCCTCATTTTTGTCCACCTGTAACTCGCATATTGAATTTGTCTGTAGCCAGTGCATTGAAGATTAATGCTCATGAATTTGATCAGAATACAAATTTATTTTCTTATATTATTCTGGATATTTAGCTTAGGAGGCATGGAACTATTTTTTCTCCTAACTCTGAGAAAAGCTTGGACAAACCAATAACTTTCCTGATCTCTTAATTTACTCAACATGGTACAGTCAGTTTGAATTGCAAAGCAGATATCTCAGCACACGGATTGTTCAATTCCATGGAGGAGTCAAATTTATTTACAGTTAGAGCTACTTTCCTGGCTTTCTCAGCTGGAGACTGTTCCAGTGGGTGATACAAATGAGGTAAGTTCTTATTTCTTCCCTCTTTTCTCTTTCTAATCTTATAATTTACAAGCCCTCTCAGCAGTCCATTCTTAAGGAAAGAAAGAATGGCAAGGGGATGGGGGAAGACGTTTTCCCTTGGGTGATAGGCACTTAGTCACTTGTAGGCTTTATGATGAGTTTGGCCAATATCCAGTGCCGATGTGGGTTTTCACTGAGGTAGAGGGTGTTCAGTTAAATTCAAATGTTTAATAAGTATCACTTTTATTTTAGTATTCTTATGTCTTGTGTGATATTTGAGATATATTAAATATGAATCATTATCTCAAATTCGAATTTACCTGGTATCCTGTATTTTTTCCTTTATGTGAGTACTGGGAGTCGAACTCAGGACCTCGCACTTGCCAGCAGGCGCTTGTGCTGCTGAGTGATATCACTGGCTCCTTTTTTCCCTTTTATGTGGGTACTGGGAGTCGAACTCTGGACCTCGCACTTGCCAGGCAGGCGCTTGCGCCACTGAGCCATCTCACTGGCCCTGGTATCCTGTATTTTTATTTTCTCAGTCTGTCAACTCTATGTGCTTGAGAATCTCTGTTATTGTTGGAGACATTGAACTACAATTCCTTTGAGGTGGGAGATTCTTTTTATGCTGACAGAAACCCCGAATGTGTTACGATGGTCTTTTTTGCTGCCTTATGGAGTACAACGTTGGGTCATATTTGGACAGTAAGAAACACTCATGCAACTTTGTCCTGGCTAATACTGGGAGGATAAATCACTGATTTTGCTGTCTCACTTTTGCTCCTGCTCTCTGGGCTGTTAGGTTCTTTTTTCTTGACTTTAACATTTCCAGTCGTCTGTCAGACACTAGTTTCACAGCCCATTTTAACCTGCTGGTGACACATATTACACAGACGGGGGTCACACTGAAGTCTCCTTTCTCAATTTTAGGAAAGAAGCAGACTCCTTTACTTTTATCCCAAAGCAGGATTCCTAGCAAAGGAACACCTCTTTCCAGAGAAGTGTACTCCAAATTCCATCCATTCAGTGGCAAAATACTGTTATTCTAGGTCTGTCTACAATTGAATTTCTGTTTTTTTTTTTTTTTTTTTTTTTGAAAATTTGCACTGTGGTCTGGTAGTTCACTGTAGTGTATCGTATCCATTGTACTTGGGTGTTTGCCTCAAAATTCCTAACTTAATGTCCCTATAAAATAGGATGTTGGAGTAAATGATGTCTATAGTCTTCTTACACTAGTATTCCGTATTTCCTTGGGACTCAGTATTCTCTTTCCTTTTCCAAGATATTTTTGTCTTCTTAGATGATAGATATCATATTTTTGCTATAAATTCATTCTGGTTGTGAAGTTTCTTTGCAAATATTCTTACTAGAACATTAGAGTTTTCACCTGAGTGATGACAAGATCTACAAAGAAGCAAAATTAATTTAAAAATATGCAGAACTATGTGCATGTGGAATGGATGCATCTTTTTTCAAAAGTAAGTTTGCAAAAACACTAACTTCTTTAAAATTCTCCAAGCCTCCTCATTGCTTACGGGATCAAGTGTAAAATCCGTGCCAAAGCATTCTTATATTCTATGCACACCCTTCTTATGATTACCTTATTCCTCAGCATGTATCTTCTTATCCATTATATTCTCAAGTAAATTAAGCTACTTCATGAGTCCGTCCTTTGCTTACTGTGTTTCCTTGTCTTAAAAATCTTTCTTGGTCTTATCCAAGTGGTAGAAAGTACTTACACTTTAAGATCAAAGTCAAAAGATCACGTGTTCTAAACAGCTTTGGTTGGAGTTCCATCCCCCCTCATCCCTCCTGGAGAACTGTGGTACTATTCTCTTCTGTGGCCTTCACTGATTCTTGAAAACACTTCTGGAATGACTTTATCAAGAATAGCTTTGATAATTGCTTACACAAATTGGGTTATAAAAGTGTTTCTCATTAGTAGACCCTAAGTTCTTCGAGGAAAGGTCAATATTATTTTTCTCTATGTCCCCAGCAGCAGGGTCAGTGCATGTCTGTGATTATTTTTTGTGGGTCAGAGTCACTGGATTGTGTGTGGGGTCCCCTTCCATCTGATTACCTTGGAATAGAATACCATACCTCTGCTAATATTAACAGTGACTAAACTCTCTGAGGAACTTCTGTTTGGAAATTCAGACCCATTTTATAGCTATGCTAGAAAGCAGTTTGGGGTTTTATAGTTTTTGGTTGTGGAAAATAAATGTAAAAGTCTAGAATTAAATAAAAATTTAGCCCACCCAGAAGGTAAGGATTGGTGCTCTTTGTAAAGATTCATAAATGCATTAGGATTTCTTTGGAAATGAGCCATCAGCAAAGATGACTACATTCCTTTAAAGACAATACAGTACCCCACATCTAGTAGACTACTGAAGACACTTTTACAATGGAAAGGCATATGTTTGTTTCTACAATTATAGAGTCCTGATTCAATATTTTTTAATTTTTTATTAGTGTTTGCAGAGTATCTTAAAAGATTGTTTCTTATTAGATACTGGAAACTCTGAGCCATCATAATGTGCTACCATGTGTTTCATAATACAATAATCTCTTGAAATGTTATAGAATTTTAAAGTTTTTATTCTTATTTAGTGATCTAAAGACCTATGAAAGATTGAATATGCAAATGAAAAATTGGCTAGAAAATACGTAAAAACAGAACAGAATTCTGACTCACATTCTACAGGAATCTGCTCCCAAACCAACGTTTTTCTATAACAACCAACCGAAGAAGATATCTTGCTGTAAATTGGACTTATAGAAAGCCTGATTACTATATCTAGCAACAATCCAGGAAGCTAAAGAATAACTTTTATACCAATTGGCTTCAAATGAACAGTACTTGATTAATAACTGAAACTTGTCTAATTTTTTTCCTTGATTCCAACTTAGGACCAGACAAAGAAAGTGTTGTCTATTATATACCCCTCACCGGTATGATAGGCTGCTGCACTTCTAGTTAGTCTGCTGCAGCTTACCCATGTCAAAGCTTCCATCTGGGCATGTCTGAAACATTCTCTTGTATCTTACACTGTTTTGTAGGACTATAGCAGAATAACATAGACTTGGTAACTGTATAAACACAAGAAATTTGTATCACACAGTTTAGGAGGCTGGATTCAATGTTGAGGGGTCAACATCTGTGAGCCTTCTCTCTACATCATGCCATGGTGGGAGCTGGAAGGCAGAAAACAAAAGTGTGCTTGAAAGAGGAAATGGGGCCAAACTAATAGTTTTAACACAAACCTATTCCCAAGATTAGTGGCCCCCTTTTACAATCATGACATTAATCCATTCATGAGGGCTGATCCCTCATGATCTAATCGCCTCTTAAATTTCTCATCTCTGAACACAGCTACACTGGGGATTAAGTTTCTAACATAGGAACTGGGGAGGACACATTCACACCAAAGCGACTCTCCCAGTATAAGCTGTCACACTACCCTAGGTGCCTTTGAGTTTCTGCCTAAATATCAGTAGCAATGGCTCATTTCCTTCTTAGAGCAAGCTCTGAATAAACAGTACTTTTCCTTCATATGTGTTTGATTTCCATTTATTTCTATACATGCATGTGATGCTCATGCTTCATTTCCCCCCTTGCAATTTAATAAATATTGGGTACCTTAAAATTACTATGCTTTTTTCTGTAAGAGAACAGTGTGGAATCATGGCCACAATGAACAGAACATTTCCTTTACTTTTAGACTACGGCAGACTATATTTAGAAACTGGTTGGATTCTGACTTAATATAATAGCTCTTCCCAGTTTCTTCTCTTTTATTCTCATTGCTCCTGATTATCTAGTCACTAATTGCAGTTTAATTATGCCCTCATTTTTACCAAAGATCTGAAACCTTTTTAAGTGAAAAAAAAGTAATTAATTTCCTATAGACCAAGGACCCCAAAACTTGTTGCATTTCCATGAATCAGCAATTCTCAGTTGCCTTTCTTCACAACCCATGTTTGAAAAGTTGCCTGATGGATGAAGAGAACACTTTCCATATGCAAGGCACTTGTATTGGTGGATGGGAAATTTTACTGTACGCTGCTGTGACATGCACACAGTGGCAGAAAAGAATGACATTGCAGTTCAATTGCTCCCCTTGGTGGACGGTGTCCTTGGGTGGTTACTGTAGCTATTTTGGAATCACTTTGTCCTAGGAGTTATGATCATGAGATCTCTTCGAAGATAGTCTGCTGAACTGCATATCATGTTTGATCAAATGAAATGGTTTAAATTCTAGCTAGCTAGGTTAGAGGGTCCAGGCAGTTTCTGCTCCATAAAAAATGTTGTACACGTTTTTCTTTCTGGAAATGTATTTAAAAGAAGATGCATATTGATTGAACTGGAGTTGTGTGACAAAGACCTAACATTTCTTTGGTTTATATCTGGATAGGTTTTGCTCTTGAAGATTGGATATGGACTATAGTGGAGAAATTTTATTGTAGATGAGAAAGAAGGAGGAGGAAAGTGAAGTCGAGGAGAAGGAGAGAGACAGAAAGAGGGAGAGAAGAAAATATTTTATTTTAAACCGAGGAAAATTGTCTAGTTCTGACTGTGTATTGCTTGATATTTCAGGCTGTGTAAGGGCTTATACCTTGAAGAGGAATGACAAATTCAAATGAAACGATAGAGAACTCTACATTTTGTTTTCATGCACCATGTTTCTTCCATTTTTATCACTTCAAAACACCTGCAGGTACCATCCAGAACCAAGTACCTCCCTGTCTACAGCTCTTCACTCCATTGATCTAGCAACTAAGACATGGGCTGATTTAACCATCATGTTCCCTCTTGGGTTACGCCTCCTACTGGAGACATTCCGTCTTTCATTCTAAATCAGAATAAACTCTTTCCATTGCTTTGGGTTATCCCCTTGTAAATGTGTCTTGTATCACTTTATACTGAGGTGTTTCAGGATCATTGAAGTTTTACTGATCCCATATTCATTTATATTTTCAAGGTGGACCTTTGAGGAAGGATGTGGTATCTCTCCACAAAAATGGAAAGCACAGTGGAAAGCTAGAAAACAACACAAATGATAGCATAAGTATGCTTCATGCAAAAAAGAGTATTTTGAAGGGGTTAATAGTGGTGTGTTTTTTACTATAATAATTTTTTTAAAAAGTTAACATTCACCATATATTTTGATCATACCTTGTAGCTCTGCAGTCTCATCATGTGATCTTGGGTCACAGATTACTTAAACTTTTAAATTTTTTTGTTTTGTTGTTTGCTTGTATCTTCAAAGTGGAGTTAATAATAAATACTTTGTAAGGTCTTTGCAAAGATTCACAGCATTGTAAAGTGCATAATCGGACACATATGCTTGGTGTTCAACAGAACTGGGGACTTCCTGGTTTAGGTTTCTTCTACCCTGTATGTCTTTGATTCTGAAGACAGATAAAATTAGCAAGTATCTTTTTTAAGATTAAAATAAGAGTTCCTGAGAGTCAAAAGCATTTAAAAAGTATAAAAGTAGGTTGAAGAACTATTCTAATTTTTCTTTCAGTACTGCTTTACTTGGGATCTGTCAGTATAGTGTAATTGAACTTGTAGGTGGTATCCAGCATACCTGCTCTTGCAAAAATGAATAAATGTTGAGTTTTGAGTGAAAAAGATTGAGTCACTTGATGTGAAGTCTTTCTTTGACTGACTGTGAATCAGCCTTCGTCAGGAATGGATAAACTTCTGACATTAGCTGTAAAAATATGATTTCGGTGGTTTGCCTTTGGCACACTGATCTCCCTTTCCTTTGCTCTTTCTCTTTATTCTTCATGTCCATTGGTCTCACTTTTCTTTTTGTACTTGAAAACTCATTCAAGACTGATAATATTTAATTCAAATACCAGCCACTATAAATCAGTAGTTTCTTTTCATCAAGAACATAAGTATTTTCAAGTTTATACACACAGGTAGAAAGAGAATTGGTCTCTGATTGCAGGAATTGGAGCCAGTATGAAAATGAATAGAGTGAAAGGGAAGCCTTTCCCCAATTCCCTGAACTAAGCCACTAACAACGTTCAGATACTTTTCTTTTTAAGGACACCACTTTTTCAACGTGCCCAGGTGAAAAAAAATTGAAGATCTGAGTGCAATCATGTATTCTTTAATAGCTGTGCATGCACTGAAAAAGACTAAGAGAATAATTCCCAGGACATGTGGCAGATGGCGCTATTCTGTGCAGTGTCCAGATGCAGAACAGAACAGCCATGTTAAAGATCCAATAACTAAAATTAGGGCAAAATTATTAAATTTGAAAATACAAGATAACAGATGTGATTATGTTTTCGGAGCATGCTATGCCTATGAGACTGAAGCAAAGGAATGTTCATGTACTAGAAACCAGAATGCTTACAGATATTTGAGGACATAAGGAACAGCTTGTTTTTATTTTTACTTGACAAAGAAAAGAAAATTGTCTTGTTTTTGCTGCAATAAATACTATTTATTAGGGTAATTTTGGCAATAACAGTATAGCCACAGTGATTATTTTAATGATCCAGTTTAGGTTTTTAAAAGAGAAATCATTTGTTTACAATAAAGAAGAATTTATTAAATATAATCCAGTGCTTCTAGACAAGCATATTTAGATTAGTTTGTATTTTTAAGTAAAAGCCACACACATATAGAAACATACATACACTCACATGACAAAGAAGAAATTGCATCTGCTATTTTCAAGGATAAAATTTGTGCTTCTGAAAGGACAGACATTGAGATATGATTAAATTGGATTCCTTGGTTTTAATTTTAAGGGATTGATTTTATTTTGAGGGTTTAAATATAGTTGTCTACTGTGATTAAAATTGTGCTCATATGGACTTACCCAGTGAATATAGTTCTAGGTATATGTGTAAGTTTAATAAACAAACATACTGAAAAATTCAACTGGCCATTCATTTATATTTGTGTGTGTTTGTGTGTAGCTACAGGACAAACTTTTAAAAATAATTAACCTATTGTACTAGTTATTGTTGCCATCACTGGGACGTAATACCTGCACCCACAATTTAAGGGGAAGAAAGATTTGATTTAACTCAAGGGTTCAGAGGATTCAGTGAATGGTTTTCTGGGTTTAAGACAGAAACATCTTGGCAGAGAGACACTGAGGAGCAAGGCTACTTAGGTCACAGTGGTCATCAAGCAGAGCAAGGGAACAGTGCTAGAGAGAAAAGGCGGTAGAGAAACCAGAAATAGATGCAAGTTGATGTCTCCATGACCCACCCAGAGATGTACTTTACCAATTTGTTAGGCAGCTCCCAAGCTAATCAAGTTGACAGGAAGTAAGTTTAACTATCATACCTATGGAATGGATACATAAACACATGAAAATTTTTAGCACATTCTATGCTGTAAATATTTGGTAGTTACTTAAGGTATTCAAGACTACTTCCATACTTCGTATATCAAAGAAGTGCAAATCTGGGAATATTGAATTTAGGAGAGCAGATAAGTCATCTTATAAACTTCGAATTTTAAAATTCCTACTCTATCATTATGCAGACTGTTGGTAGTTGTTCGTACAAACGGAGGATGTCTTAGTCTGTTCCTGCTGCTATCACAAAATCCTACAGACTGGGTAATATATAAGCAAAAAAACCTTATATTTTATAGTTTGGGGGCTGAGGAGTCCAAGATCAAGGTGCCAGCAGATTTGATGTCTGGTTAAGGCCCTTTCTCTGCTTCCAAAATAGGGATTTATTGTTGTGTCCTCATGCGGAAAAGGGCAGAAGAGCAAAAAAGCCAGTCCTTTTATTATAAAGGCATTGATCCTAATTACAAGGGCAGATCCCTTATGACCTAATAACACGCCAAAGACCCCACCTTCAAAAACAATATTTGTGGGCTGGTGAGGTGGCTCAGCGGAGTAAGCGTGTGCCTGGCAAGCACGAGGTCCAAAATTTGACTCCCAGAATCCACATACAAAAAAAGGGCCGGTGATATCGCTCAGTGGCACGGGCGCCGGCTGGCACATGAGGTCCTCAGATCGACCCCCAGTATCCACAAAAAAACACCAAAAACAACATTTGTGGGATGTAGGTTGCAACATGTGAAATTTGGAGAACGCATGCATTCAAACTGCAATCACTTATTTGTTTAATATGCATTGAGCATACTTAGCCAGGCACTTCATCAGGTGGTCAGCAGACAGCAATGACCAAGACATGGTCTCTGCTAAGGAATATAAAGCTTAAGGAAAGGCTTACAAGAAAGCAATGGTTACAAATGACATCAGTGTTCTGTAATGATGCATCATGAGAAATATAATCCAGCTATTTTAGGGAGTCATGAAAAACATTCAAGAAGAAAGGAAGTTTTAAAAAAATCAGGGAGAAGAAATAATGAAGTAATGGAGAGGCTTTTTGGCAAGGGGTAAGATATGCAAAGGCTCAGAGGCAGGGGAGAGCACATCATAATTAGGCAACAGTGTAAAGTTAAAGGGCAAGTGGAAAAAGTAAGGCTGACAAGGAAGACAAGTGCCAGGTTATAACAAGGCTTATACTGACTTAACAATTAAGATTGCTTACTGTGGCAGTAGAAACCATCAGGAGATGTTTGAGCAGGGAAATGATCTGACCAAGTCGGACCCTTAAAACCTGCTCAAACTGCAACGTGGATCATGGATTGCTGAGCATTAGGAATTAAGATGGAGAATAAATTGCTTTGAGGCTGAGCAATTTGGGAGGGTATTGGACAGCCTGAAATAAAGTTTCCTTTATTATAAATACTACATATGAAGATAAAATAAGAAAATATCTGTGAAAGATTAAATGATGGGAATAAAAAAAATAAGTAAAAGCCAAAATCAATGCCCAGATTTTTCATTTAAGTAGCTGTATTTATAGCGGTGTTGTTTAATGAAATAAGCAATATTTTAACAGAAATCATTTATTATTCAGGATAATAAATGCTAGCTCCTATAAAAAGGAGCCCCAAACCTAGTGGCTTAATATAATTGGAGATTTTGTGTTGTTCACCTCACTATTGGATAAAGAAAAAGACAGTTTTCTTATGGGCAACTCAGAGCTGTGGGCTCCTTCTATCATTATGTTATAATATCGCAGGGTCTTTTGTGTCTGTATTGAAGGAAGACAGAGAAAGAAAGATTTTTAAATTATTATTTAAGGCTCTATTTATGAAATAGTAGATATTATTGTCCTGCCTAATAAAAAAGTGGAGTGCTGTCATTAAAAATAAATACAATCTTTTAGGGCTTGAAATACTTCATTCTAAGCTCTCCTTGACTTGAGAGTTTGTGTTGAGAAGTCTACTGTGACTATGATGGGCTTTCCTTTATTAGTGATTTGTTTCTTTTCTCTAACAGCTTTTAATATTCTGTTCTTGTGTTGAATTTCTGGAACCTTGACTTTTTTTTTGATCATGGCTAATTGGAGTTCTATATGCCTCACTTACATGTATGTCAAATTCTTTTTCCCTGCTTGGAAAGTTTTCTGTTATTTCTTCTGTGAACAGTTTTTTTGTTTTGTTTTGTTTTGTTTTTTATGTCATTTGTGCTATCTCCTGCTTTTTCATTGACTCTAATCAATCTTATGTTATTTTTCTTTGGATCATCCAGCAGCTACTGGATTGATTTCTCATGATCCCTTGCTATTTTTGAGAAATCTTTATTTACATGATTGCTAACAGCAATCCTGTCTTTTATATGTGATATTCTGTTCTCACATTGGCTCATTCTGCAGTATATACTTTCAAAAGATTTTTAATCTCCTAGATATCTGTTTGAATGTTCCATGGATTCCATTTCTTTCATATGTTGGACATTCTTGATTTCCATAATTTTGCTAAGCGCCTCTATCTTTTAACCTGTATCTGCTCTAGAGTCACTAAACATGTTTTTCATTATGGTCATCATCTCTGTAGTTACATGAGAATTATTTCTGATTTGATTTTTTCTAGAGCCTCATTCATCTGCTTTGTAACTTCTACTGTTACCACTTCTACTGTTACCAGAGAGTCCAGGTGGGTGGTTTTCAAATTGTTTCACTTCATCGCCCACTGGGTTTGCCTTTGGTGAGCTGGAGGTCAGGGGTTGCACCTTGTTTAAGTGTCCTTTCATTTTTTTTTTTTTAGTTTAATTCCTGGTTAGATGGTTGCAAATTGCTTATGGCAAGTAACTTTATTACTAGTATTTAGAACCCTTAGGAAATGACTACTTCTCAGAGTTATCTTCCAGGTATAGCTAACTTTTCAGTTTTGAGTCTGTTGCAATATCCTACCTCTTCTAATTATTAGGGATAAGAAGTTGCTGCCTACTTGGCCCTGCTCCTGTTTCTTTGGTACTAGCCTATAATATTGTTTATGAGTCTTAGGCAATCTCAGTCTTAGTATACCAGGAAGAAAACAACCTCCAACCCAGATTGATGTACCCTGCAAAGCCATCTTTCTAAATTGATGGAGAAATAAGATACTTTCACAAAAAAGAATACTTGAGGAAACTCATGAGCACCAAAATAGCACTCCAAAATGTTCCGAAGGACATTCTAGAAAGAGATAACAAGGACTACAATCCCATAAACTTCAACAAAATGAATTTACCAGACATGGCAAGTAATTAAACAGAGGGAAAAAAAGGAAAACCAGAACTGGAAAATAATATGACAAGGATAAGCCAATACATATCAGTTATAACCACCAATGTCACTGATCTCAACTCACTAATCAAAAGAAACAGACTGGCAGAATGCATCAAGAAGCAAGACCCCCAATATGCTGTATACAAGAAACACATTTAATTCAAAAAGAAATTCATAGACTGAAAGTTAAAGGATGGAAAACAATACTCCATGTGACAGGAACCAGAAAAAAATAATGGGTAGCTATTCTATTTGCAGACAAAGTGGATTTCAAGCCAAGACTGATTAAGAGAGACAAAGAAGGTCACTACATCCCTCTAAAGGGAACAAGCCAAGAGGAAGAGCTAACAATGTTACATATATATGCACCAAATATCAGTGCACCCATCTATATCAAACTAATATTAACAGACATGAAAAATCAAATAACCACTAATACAATTGTAATGGGGGACCTCAATTCCCCACTGGCACAAATAGACAGATCAACAAGACAAAAAATTCAAAAGTGAATTATCAGAACAGAAAGAAACTTTTGAACAAATGGACTTAGTAGTTGTCTACAGAGTGTTCCATCCCAGAAAATCAGAATACACATTCTTCTCAGCTGCATATGGGAAGTTCTCCAAAATAGACCACATACTAGCTCATAAAATGTGTTTAAGTAACTGCAAAGGAATTGAAAGCATTCCATGCATATTATCAGACTATAGCACAATGTAATTGGAAATCAGTGGCAAAAGAAACAACAAGAACTTCATAAGAACATGGAAACTAAGTAGCACCTCCTGAACCACATATGATTCATAGATGTAATTAAAGAAGAAGTTACAAAGCTTCTACAATTAAATGATCATGTCAATACAACAGACTGGAACTTATAGGACACAATGAAAGCTATCCTACAAGGGAAATTTATAGTGGTAAATTACCATATCAGTAAAACAAAGAAAGCACAAACAAACAACCTAATGTTGAACCTCAGGCTTCTAGAAAAAGAAGAGCAAGTCAGTCCCAAAGCTCATACATGGGAGGAAATTATAAAGATCAGAGCAGAAATTAATGTAATTGAGACTAGAAAACAATACAGGGCCGGTGAGATGGTTCAGCGGCTTAAGTGCCTGCCTGGCAAGCGCGAGGGTCCGAGTTCGACTGCCGGAACCCACATACGAGAAAAGGGCCGGTGATATCACTCAGCGGCACGGGTGCCTGCTGGCGCACAAGGTCCTGAGGTTGACCCCCGGTACCCACAAAAAAAAAAGAAAGAAAAGAATGCAAAGAATTAATGAATTGAAGAGTTGGTTCTTTAAAAGATTAAATAAAATTGATAAACCCTTAGCCAACCTTATCAAAAAAAGTAGACTCAAATCCATGCAATTAGGAATGAAAAGGGTGAAATCACAACAGACTCTGCAGAAAATCAACAGTACCTACTAGGAGAAACTGTATTCTAGTAAGACGAAAAACACAGAAGAAATGTACAGATTTCTAGATACATATGAATTACCAAAGCTGAATCAAGAAGATATAAAAATTCTAAATAACCCATTATCAGTCAATGAAATTGAAGATGTAGTTGAAAACATAACAACAACAACAAAAAAGCCCAGGCCCTCATGTATTCACTGCTGAATTCTACAAGAAATTTAGAGAAGACCTAATGCTGCTACTTTTCAAACTTTCTAATGAAATTGAAAGGGAAGTAATATTCCCTAATGCATTCTTGGAAGCAAGCATTACCCTGATACCAAAACCAGAGAAGGATTCAACCAAAAAAGAGAACTGCAGGCCAATCTCCCTAATGAACATAAATGCAAAAGTCCTTAGTAAGATATGGGCAAATAAAAGGCATGAAATGGTCAAGAATATTGTACACCATGACCAAGTAAGATTCATCGCAGGGATCCAGAAATGGCTCAACATATGCAAATCAATAAATGTAATACACCATAATAACAGAACCAAGGACAAAAATCACATGATCATCTCAATAGAATCAGAAAAAGCATTTGATAAAATCCAACACACATTCATGATAAAAAATACTCTACAGAAAATTGAAATGGAAGGTATTTATCTCACTCTGAAAAAAGCCATTTATGACAAACAAACAGCTAACATCATACTAAATGAATAAAAACTGAAAGCTTTCATTCTAAAATCAGGAACTAGACAAGGATGTCCACTGTCACTACTCTTATTCGATATAGTTTTGGAAATATTAGTCAGAACAGTTAGACAAAAGAAAGAAATAAAAGGAATAAGGATAGGAAAGGAAGAAGTTAAATGATCATTATTTGCAGATGACATGATACTCTACATAAAGACCCCAAAAACATCACCAAAAGACTTCTAGATTTAATAACCAAATTCAGTAGCATAGCTAGTTACAAACTCAACACTCAAAAATCAATAGCATACCTGTACACAAATAACAAACTCATTGAGAGAGAAAGTAGGGAAACAGCACCTTTCACAATAGTATCCAAAAGAATGATCAATCTAATGAAGGAAGTAAAAGAACTTTACATTGAAAATTACAGTGCTCTGAAAAAGGAGATCTAAAAGGATATCAAAAAATGAAAAGATACACCTTGCTCTTGGGTAGGAAGACCCATTATAGTGAAAATGACCATACTTCCATATTTAATGCAATTCTGACCAAAATTCCAATGGTATATCTCACAGAATTAGAGAAAACAATCCTCAAATTCATTTTGAACCAAAAGAGACCTAGAAGAGCAAAAGCAATTCTGTGCAACAAAGGCAAGGCAGAGGTCATCACAATCCCTGCTTTGAAATAATACTACAAAGCTACTGTGATAAAATCAGCATGGAAAACAAAAACAAAAACAAAAAACAAACAACAACAACAACAACAAAAAACCAGACCCATGGATCAGTGGAACAGATTAGAAGATGCAGAAATAACTCCAAACACACTAAGCCACCTTATCTTTGACAAAGTAGCCAAACACCTTATTGGAAGAAAGATAGACTTATTTTTATTTATTTATTTTTGTGGGTACCGGGGGTCGACCTCAGGACCTCATGTGCCAGCAGGTGCCCGTGCCGCTGAGCGATATCACCGGCCCTTTTCTTGTATGTGGGTACCGGGAGTCGAACTCGGGCCCTCACACTTGCCAGGCAAGCGCTTATGCCCCTGAGCCATCTCACCGGCCCAAGATAGACTTTAATAAGTGGTGCTAGAAATACTTGCTTTCCACATGCCAAAGACTAAAACTAAACCCATATCTTTCAACATGCACTAAACTAAAATTGAAGTGGATAAAAATCTAAATATTAAAACAACAACAATAAATCTGCTGGAAGAAAGAGTAGGTAGAACTCTTGAAGGCATTGGTGTGGGTGAAGAGTTTATAAACAAAACTCTGATCCCACAGGTACTATCACAAAGATTCAACAACTGGGATTTCATCTTATTAAAAAGCATTTGCACAGCAAAAGAAACCACAGAGTGAAGAGAGAACCTCCAGAGTGAGAAAAAATGTTTGCCAGCTCTTCCTTAGACAAAGGACTAATATCTAGAATATATAAAGAACTCAAAAAAAAAATTGGACCCCTGAAATGTAAAGACCCAATCGAAAAGTGGGCATCTGAAATGAATAGACCCTCCTCAGATGAACAGTACAAACAGAAAATAAATATATGAAAAACTGTTCAACAGCAGTAGTCATTCAAGAGATGCAAACAATGCTGAGATTCCATCTCACTTCAGAAAGAATGGCTGTTATCAAGAAATAAACCAACAACAAATGCTGGCAGGGCTGTGGGGAAAAAAAGCAATTATCCATTTTTTGTGGGAGTGTAGACTGGAGCAACCACTGTGGAAATCAGTGTAGAGATTCATCAAAAAACTGAAACAAGAACTTCCATTTCACCCAGCTATTCCCCTTTTTGGAATCTTCCCAAAAGAATTAAAAGCATCATACCACAGTGGTATATGCACACCCATGTTTATAGTGGCGCAGTTTGTAAGGGCTATATCTTGGAAACAGCCCAAATGCCCATCAACCAATGAATGGATAAAGATGTGTATTTTTATACAACATAGTACTACTCTGCCATAAAGAAGGATAAGCTTGAGACATTTCCAGGTAAATGGAAGCACCTTGAGACCATCATCTTAAGTGAAACAAATCGGACACAAATGTGCAAATTGTTTCTCTGGTGTGAGAAACCGAAAGTACAAATATGAATCAAAACGTATAATGGGTATTTGGAAATGGGAAGTAAATGTTCAAATGAGAAGGTGAACAAGGAAGGAGGGAGGAGAAAGGAAAGAAGGGAGAAGAAAAAAAAAGAATGCAAGGAAAAATGGAAATAAAGCTTTTGTATATAGGGAGGGAAAGAGGGGTTGAAGGGAGGGGAGGGGAATGGGAAAAAAATAGAAGCAAGATACATCACGTACAGGTACAAACTCCCTATGATGAATGGTATCATTATGAATATCTAAAATGTACCAATAAAATAAAAGTTTAAAAAGAGGAAAGAAAGAAATACAATCAATAAATAAAAATAAAACAAAAACCTCAGGGGAGCCAGTTGGTGGTATGCGCCTGTAATCCTAGTTACTTGGGAGACTGAGGGAGGAAGATCCTGAGTTGGAGGCCAGCTGGAGGAACTTAGCAAAATCCCATCTCAAATAAAAACCAAACCTCTTAAAACAGGTGACAAGTGGTAGTGGTCAGGCAGCAAGCAGGCAGAAGCCTGATTTCAGATATTCAAAAAGTTAGCTACACATTAAAATTAGTGGCAAAGAGTTTGGAAATAAACCTTGCTTGTAACCACTTGGAATGCAGACCTCATGGCATGAGGAAACTATAACTGTTGGTTGAGTGTGCTGGAGCCTTAGCTGTGTAATTGTCATTAGGGGCATTTGGCAACAAGGTGCATTGTAGAAATATTTGGCCAAATGTGAAGTAGGGAAAGAACAGAAAAAGATCAGTAATTCACTAAAGACCTTCAGTGTTTGTTAGGGAACCTGATTTCTACACCCCAAATAATACGACGTGAAACTTTAAACATTATTAGTAATGAAGATTGAGTGATAGCACTTGATATCAAAGACATCAGCACAAAGACCAGAATGAAGGCACAGATTTCTCACTCAAGCCCAATTCCTTTAAAATGGTCACCATTAAGTAGAGTGAAAGTCATGCAGTACAAAAAGAAAGGAAAGACAAAAAGCCTGAGAATTCTGCTGAAGAAAAATCTCTGGGTATAATTTTACTGCATGGAATAGACTGAAAGCAAATTGATTAAAAGTCTAATACATTTTAGAGAGATATATTGGTAAAAAAAATCCTATACGACTAATATTTTAAAATCTTCTTGATAGAAACATAAAATAATCTTGAGACTTATTACTTTTCAGAAAATGGAGGATTTGAAAGATAATTGAACACCCAGGTATGTGAAAACAGAGAAGTCTTCCAGGCAGACAGAAAAAACACCTTTCCCCTTCCACACTGCTTCAGAGTGGAACCACGTAATTGAGATCTGGTTACTGGAATGCAGCCAGAAGTGACATCCACTCCATGCAGCCAGATCTTAGAAATGTGCTCCATGATCTTCCATGTGTATGCTTCGACTGCAAGGTGCACTGGCTGGAAATAGAAAACTGCAGGATGATGGAGTTTAAACCAGGAGATCGCTACTTGAAAAAGGGTCCCCTTGGTACCTAAACAATGTTCACTGACTTGGACATTCATGACAGGATACTTACATGTCAAGCCACAGATATTGGAGTTTCTATGTTACCTGAGCCCCATCCGATTTTCTCAATACAGGTTTGAGAGAGAAAATGATGCTTTTTCTTTAAAGCATTTGGAATCTGCAGTGAGGAATGAAGGCACCAACTCTAAGTTTGGTCCCTTGTAAACTCTGTTACTTATGGATGGTTGGAGAAGGATGGTCACTTAAAAGAAGCTGCTAAGAGGTCACTGTAAAGATAGGAGGAAATCCAGGAGCCTGTGTTCCACTGACAATATGGGAACGAAGTGCTTCATTAAGGAAGCAATCCACCATGCAAAACCAGGGAAAAGCACCCAAAAAGAGAAGGATTGGAAAGTATCCACTGGATTTAGGGACGTTATTATTAATGATATTCAAAATCAGCAGTTTTATAGGAGGGCTGAGTGTGGCTCCAGATGCTGGTGACCTGGAGTGTGAGTGGAGAGTAGGATAGGTGAATGACTTTCAAGAGGCTTGGGCAAAGAAAAGGAGCAAGGTAATACTGTTACAAGAGGAATATTTAGAATGAAGGCAGGGTTTTCAGACATGCATAGGTAAAATGGGTGGGTGAACTATTGATAAACATTACTCATTCATACCAGTGAGTATAGAAAATCACATCTTACATCTCATTTTAAATCTAACTCAACTTCTAATCCTAAAACAATTTCTACATTTTTACCCTATTCCTGTGAAGTTAGATTTTAAACTTCCCAAGTGTGGGGGATGTCTTTTCTCTATATATGTTCCCTAAGACACAATGGACACCAAGAACACAGTGGGAATGTAATAAATATTTTATTGATATTTAGTTACAATGGGCTTCTAGATTGTTTGATGGTGAAGGAGATTCTGAGGGAAATACATGGTACATTATTACATTCCCCTAATAACAATTTGACAGTAATTACTTTTCAGAAATAATAATAAGATAAACTAGAAATTAGAAAAGTAATTCCACTTATAAGAATTGCGATGGATTTTACTAGGGAGCCTTTAGAACATTAATCTGTAAACATTTTTGATATCACTTTCTAGACCACTAGCAATTACCACATTATCAGAATATAAAATTGTGCAGTTGTACTATGTCATAAAAGGCTTACATGTTCCTGTAATTGCATTTTTCACTTACTTTTTTATGTTATTAGTATACATTATTTATGGAGCACTGTGGCATTTTCATACATCAGACTTTGATCATATTCACCCTCATTACCCACCCTTACTCCCCCATTCCTGATCCTCTCATTTTGAGAATCTCCCTTCTACGTTCATGTCAGTTTTTCTCTATCTTTGCTTCATGTATTAATCTTATTAATGCAAATAAATCACTACTAGTAAGAGCACCTCTGCTTGTATCAGGTTTAATTTTCACATTAGGCATCTATTTCTATTACAGCCCAGAAATTTAGGCTGGGAGATGCATTTATTCATACTTAGTGACAGAACTGGATTTAGAATTCAGTTTCACTACTTCTCAGCCTGAGAATTTTGCACAATAGAAGGACGGTGTGACATCTACATTTTAAGTATTTAACTGCATACGATCTTGCTAGTTTTTGTGTTTGCCTTCCTTTTCCTGTTTCTTTCATATGTTTACAATAATCAGCTCATCTAATATAAATAATTATTCACCACATCTATTAAATATGAATTAGTTAGAAAGCTTATACATAGTGAAGCTGTGAGGACAACCTCCATCTGAAGCTCACCCAGATTACATGAAACTCTTTTCATTTTACAGGGCTGGAACTTATTAGGTTTGGCCTAGAACTTTTGTCCTGAATTTGTGTTCAAATTCATGCTAGACAGGGAACTACACTGCATTAGATGAGTCATACAAACACCATGACTTTATCCGAGACCATATTCAGTGGATAGTTGGTGAGTAGAAGGATGGAAAGAGTCTTTGGGCCCTGAATAAAAAAAAAAAAAAAAAGAAAAGAAAAAAAAGAGCAAATCATGGTAATGAATCAGAAAGACAATTTCAAACTATAGGAAATTTTAATCTTCATGGATTGTTTAAGGATGTAATTATTTTTTACAAATACTATGATAAAAACAGCAAGGTACTTGCAGTGAAACAAACCTGAGGATAAATGGAACAGATTAGATGATGCAGAAACAACTCCAAACACACTCAGCCACCTTATCTTTGATAAAAGGGCCAAACACCTTCAATGGAAGAAAGTCTCTTCAATAAATGGTGCTAGAAAAACTCGCTTTCCACATCCTAAGGATTAAACCTAGACCCGTATCTTTCATCTTGCACTAAACTAAAATCAAAATGGATCAAAGATCTAAATATTAAAAAAAACACTAAATATGCTGGAAGAGAGATTGGGTAGAACTCTTGAAGACATAGGTGCAGGCAAAGACTTTATGAACAAAACCCTGACCATACAGGAAATACTTCAAAGAATCAACAACTGTGATCTCATCTTATTACAAGCTTTTGCACAGCAAAAGAAATCATCAACAGAGTGAAGAGACAATCCACAGAGTGGGAAAAAACTTTTTGCCAGCTATACTTCAGACAAAGAACTAATATCTAGAATATATAAAGAACTCAAATAAGTCAGATCCCTGAAATGTAAAGACCCAATCCAAAAGTGGGCATCTGAAATGAATAGACACTCGCAGATGAAAAAGTATAAATAGCAAATAAATATATAAAAAAATGTTCAACAGCTGTAGTCATTCGAGAGATGCAAATTAAAACAACACTGAGATTCTGTCTTACTCCAGAAAGAATAGCTATTATCAAGAAATCAACCAACAACAAATGTTGGCAGGGCTGTGGGGAAAAAGTAACACTTTTCCACTGTCAGTGGGAGTGTAGACTGGTGCAACCACTGTGGAAATCAGTGTGGAGACTGCTCAAAAATCTAAAACTAGATGTCCATTTGACACAGCTGTTCCCCTTCTTGGTATCTTCCTGAAAGAATTAAAAGCATCGTACCACAGCAGCACAATTTGTAATAGCTAAATCTTGGAAACAGCCCAAATGCCCATTGACCAATGAATGGACAAAGAAGATGTAGGTTTTTTTAAAATATATATATAATGGAGTACTACTCAGCCATAAAGAAGGATAAACTAGAAACATTTCTAGGTAAATAGATGCACCTCGAGACCATAATTTTAATTGAAATAAATCAGACACACATATTTAAACATTGGCTTCTTTTTCTAGTGTGAGAAACCAAAAGTGTAAATAAGGACCAAAATGTATAATAGATGTTATGAAATAGGAAGAAAATATTCAAATGGGAAGGAGAACAAGGGAAGGGTGAGGAATGGAAGGAAAGGAAAAGAAATAAAAGAAGGATAAAATGGAAACAAAGATTTTGTAAATAAGGAAGGGAAGAGAGGATGAAGGGAGTGGAGGGGATTGGGAAAAAAAAGGAAGAATCAAAATATACTATGTACAGGAGCAAATTCCTTATAATGAATGTGATCATTACATATGTCTAAAATATAGCAATAAAGTTAATTTTTTTTTTGTGGGTACCAGGGGGACGACCTCAGGACCTCGCGCGCCAACAGGCACCCGTGCCACTGAGCGATATCACTGGCCCCTTTTTCGTATGTGGGTTCCGGGAGTCGAACTCGGGCCCTCGCGCTTGCAAGGCAGGCGCTTACGCCGCTGAGAAATCTCACCGGCCCCCAATAAAGTTAATTTTAAAAAAGAAAAAAATAATAAGCAGCTGCAGATACTTCAAAGTTTTCTGAGGCATTTTAAAACTAGGTCTTAAACGTAATAGCCCAATGTTTGAAGTTATAATACTAAAATTGAAGGGTTACTCTTTCCTAAAAAATATTATCATTAACTTTCCAGGAGCAGAATATATCCTAAAAGTACCGCTCAGTTTGCACTAGAGAGATATGAACTGGTTAGCAAATGTGCATTTTATAATTAGAACCACCATCAGATAGTTCCGTATTGTTTAAGGCAAATCATTTAACGTCTCCATATGTTAGCTTTCTCACTTACAAAATGGGAAAATAATACCTGTGCTCTTTCAGGAATTTTAACATGAGAAATGTATGTCAATAAGGTAAATATTTAGAAAATTTAATATACTATACCGGTACAAGATTTATCATTAATATGTCCTATGTTCTATCTTATAATTTGCTAACTATTATAGGCCTGGGGTACTTTGAAATATGGTACATGTTTCTTTTATCTTTTTCAGTTTCTATTTTCAAATTGGCTCTCTGCTTGGATATATTTGAGTAAAGCAGCTCTTCCTTATGGTCCCAGTCATATGGCTCCTGAGAACGTACAGAAGTGTGTGAAAGGAGAGGGGGGAAAAACATTACACTAAGGACTCAAACTCCACAGAGTTATCTTGATTTTCAGTGTCATCTTTCAAAAGAAAATGAAAAGGAGAAAAAATAGAAGTCTTTTCACTCCTCTACTACGACATTTTCCATGGCTAGACTTACCTCTTTGGTTTTTTACTGTCGAATACCTGTGAGAAATTACATTAGGTTAAATTTTATAAATAGCTCGTGATCTTTCATTGAGTTGGCATACCCAGTCTGAAGCCGGTATCTTTCTTTAAAGAGAAGAAAAATTCTTCCTTTCATTGATTGTCCTGCTTCAGATTCTGACTTGCATCTATGTCACCTGCTACTACATGTGGGTTCACAGAAATGATTGCAGTGTAAGGAGCTTACACTGTTTGCGTGTAAGGAGCTTAGGGAAACTAACATAGAAAGTAGCATTTGGTTTCCTAGATAATTTTGCCATCTTCTGAGCACCCATGGAGACTATGAAATATTCATGAGTTTCTTAAAGGCTTCTGGAAAGAATGTGTGCTGGAATGGAGTATTAATGAGCCAATCTTTCCTGGTTTCACGCCAGGCACTGGCTGTTAAACAATTAAGGTGCAGCAAGCCAGAGTTTACACAGGAGGAGGTAGAAAGAAACAGTCCTTCAGCATTGGAAATTTCCCCCCGCCATATTGAAATGAACACCCATATGGTTCCAGTTCTCTTACATCCCTTGGAATAGTTCTTTAAAAATCACATGATATCCAATATATTGAATTGTTGATAAAAACATGTTGCAGGAACATTGAACTACGCTTAACATTTTCGAAAATTATTCAGTTTCCCTTTATTGAGTGTGACCAGCATTGTGGTAGGCACGGGGAAAAAAACAGGACAACTGTACATCCAAGTTCCTAACTCCTAGTAGCTTCAACATACCGGTTGTTGTGACGCTATGGAGAAATTTACAACATGATCAATTATTAAATTGCTTAGAGGTTTAAGGGAGGAAAGCACTAAGGAAAGTACTAAGTATCAAGCATATCATGGAAATGCAGATTTTAGTCCTTGAAGAAGAGTTCAGACTTGCATGGAGAGAAGAAAGTAAGGGTTTATATAAAGTATTATAAACAATGGACAATGTACACAGAAAGGAATGCACAAAACATGGATTGAAAATATTCTGAAAAAACACTATCAAATGCCTTATTGAAAGTTTTGTCTCTATTTTTCACTTGGAACAAAAATATAAATAACACAAGCATGTGTCCCAGAGGGAATGTTGACTCAATGGGACCAAATCTGTAGTCACCAGGGAGTCCAGACTTAGAAAAGTAAGGGAGGGGGCCCAGCAGAGGTTGCCTCAGTCTTTCAGCAAAGTAGCAAAATTGAATTCTGAGGGGGTTTTATGCTTGTGAATCCTTCACTTCAGGTCATGAAAGCAGACATTTTCACAGCCTTGCATTAAATATGCAAAATCTCATGGTTGTTTCATGAGAAAGAATTCATGAAAGAATTCACTCATACATTACCCTCAGAACTGTGTCTGAAGTTTTCTCGGCAAGGCTGGAATTTACAGATATTTAATGAATACATTTGCCTGTTTATCTTTCAGCTTCACTTAAACAACTGCTTCTTAGGGAGCATCCACTGTGCACTGAACACAAGGTTTCAATAACGTATCCCCCATCTCTCTCTCTTCCAAAAAATCACAGCTAATGTTTGGGTAAATTTCCATTTAGACTTTTTGTCCTATATGGCATGTACAAGTTTCTATTTATTTATTTTCTAAACTTGTATTTTTGTCATATGTAGAAATGGAATCCTGATTTTCCCTCTTTGTGTTATCTTAAAAATGTTTCCTAGGTTAGCAAAGCAGACTTTATTATGACAAAACATACTATAATCTATTGAAATATTTCTTATTCTTAAATATTCTCATTTATAATATTTCATCTTTACAATTAACACTTAGATAAACATTAATGTGAAGTTATAATCAACTGCTAATTTTCTCAGAGTAAATTCCTTGATTTGAAACATCTGGATAAAAATGTCTTAGCCTTTTAGTGATTTTTGGTTTATATTATCAAGCTTTCCTAAAAATATCCACTTGTCACTCATTTGGTACTTATGTAGGTCCATCTGTTTCATAAAAGAATCCTTGTCAATTTGGATGCATCTTCAATAAGATCTTTGCCAATTTGACAGGTGAAAATAAAGACATTGTGTCTACTTTCATTGTTTATGAAATTAAACACTTTCTCACATTTTTTGGGTATTTATGTGGGTTTTAAAAATTTGTGTGTCCGTTGCTTCATGAACTTTGCTCATATTTTTTTTATTTCTGTATGTAGGCTTCGGTGATTATTAACAGATATAATGATTTTTAAAGCTCCCATAAAACTTCTTATAGTGCAAATTTGGTTTGGTGATTAATGGAGAATGATCATCAAGAAATCTTCATACTCAATCCTACACAATATAGGAAGAAAATTTGAATATTATGACTATTTTGACACCTGACAAAATAGGTTCAAACTACTAAGCATAAGATTTAGAGGTTGATCATTCTTCTAATAAATAAGTAGGATAGTCAATCAAATCCAGAGTCTTTTTGCTGATTTTCATATCTTTGTTAGAAACAACACAGAACCTGTTAGGAACTATATAAGAAAATTCCTTTTTGTTGTTGTTTTTGCTTTTGTTTTTAAAGACAACATGTGTTATATTTAAAGAGACAATTGTTCTTTAATTGCATGAAAATATTTACTAAACATAATTCCATCTTGGGGTTGTTAAGCTGCAGCTCATTTATCTTCCTGCTTACAAGCCAGAGGAAAGAGTCTCCCCTACAGATACAATTTCATTTCTCTGGGACATTCTTTCTCTCCTCAAAGTCCTTCAGAAGTTACCATTCAATTTTTTGGGCTAATCCTTCAGGGTAAAAATGTTATTTTATCTGTTTTCCTTACATCATTTTTAGTTTTAAAAATATTTATTTAAGCAAGAGAAATGGTCTTTAAAATATCTTCTCATCCTTTTAAAATAATATCTAATGTGTAGAGTTACGAAGAAGAAATCTTAATATCTAGCATGGACTGAATCATTCATTATAATACCTTGAAAAAAATAAGATTTTCCTATTAAAAGAGTTTATAACTAGCTTCATAAAGAAGATCCCTAATGGAGCCAACTCAACACCATTACTGTTAACTAAATACCTCATTATATAAAAGTTATCAATTATCACTGAATAATGTTTGAGACCGTGGAGAGGAAGACTATTTGGCATAAAACTTTAAGTGAACTTCCTCTGTCTCGTAGTACTAAGTCAGCCTTTTCAGCCAGTGTGGAAAAAGCAACCTTTTGGGAGATATGGATGAAAGATCCCACATTTATTACTGCTTAACACATGCACTTGTAGTGGAAATATAAGAAAGAACAAACGAACAAAAATGTAATTACATTCATGAAGAAGTACACATTAACTTTGGAGGAGATTTCCTTTTCAGATTTCTGAATCTTGGATTCCACTTAAGGGAGAAAACATTGGAGATACTTACTTTGTTTACAGGTCACTCAAGAAACATTTTATGAGCAATAAGGCAGACAAGTCCAGAATTTTGTGGGCAGTTTTCTAATGATATCATTTCACTCAAAACATGGTAGGGAAGGAGAGCTAGTCCCGCAGTTGTGGTTAGTTATTCCCAATCATTGGCAGTAAATTCATAGCTCTGGGTCTTCCAACTTCTCTCGAGTCTGAGAGTTCTCCCCTCAATGTCCTTCCTCTTATATCATTCTTCATCTGTGTCCTCTTCATTCCCAAATTTTAACTAAATCCCCACTTCTATATATTGGTTCACCTTTCTCTAAATGTGTACTTGTTCATCCTAATCTTGCTTTATTTATTCAATTTGATCAGTCCTCTGCCTATTTCCAATTTACATACTGAAAATCTGGTTGTGCACACCCAGCAATCAAGCCTTTTAGCTTTCCCCTTGAAGTGTTTCTTGTATCTGAATGGTTCGTAGCACCCTCAGTGTTGCTACACTCAGCAAAGCCACCACCATGCTCTGATGGCTTGTTTTAATAGCCTCTGAAATGGTCACTGTGTTACTGTCCTGCTCTTTGTGACAACCTGCAAAATCCTTCCCTTGCTGACTTCATTTTCCATTAACCGCCATCATCCTGCTTTGCCATGACGGCCTCCTCAGTGTTGCTCACGTTCGCCAATGTGCCTGTTATTCTAGAGTCTTAAAAATCACTCTTCCCTTTGCCTGGGATATTCTTTTCTTTTTCTTTTTTTCTTTTTTCTTTTTTTTTTGTGGGTACCGGGGGTTGACCTCAGGACCTCACACACCAGCAGGCACCCGTGCCACTGAGCGATATCGCCGGTCCTTTTTTCGTATGTGGGTTCCGGGAGTCGAACTCAGGACCTCACACTTGCCAGGCAGGTGCTTATGCCACTGAGCCATCTCACTGGCCCTGCCTGGGATATTCTTGACCAAGAAAATATCATTATTATTTTTAAAAAATCCTATCTATCTATCTATATCTATCTATCTATTATCTATCTATCTCCACAAATACCTTCCTTGTCCATTTTCCATAAGCAACACCCTAGCTATCTCCATCTTCCTTGTCTTCATTATCATTTTTTATAATACTGCTCCCCTTTGGACATAGTATATATTTCTTTATTGTGTGTCTTTTCTTCTAAAATGCAATCTTTAGGAATGTGAGGGTTTTTTTGTCATTTTTATTACTAAATCTCCCAGTTTTTTAAACAGTGCTTGACACAGAATGATGCATCATGAGTCAGCAGTAAATAAATGAAAGTGGGAGTGAAGAAAGGAATGCACAGTTTTCTGCCTGTGTACTTGATGCAGTGAAATTAGTAGTTCCAGTTCCCTCAAACCCTTAGGTATTAAAAGAAAGCTCCAGTTTTAATAACCTAATTGTTTAATACAAAAAATAAATAAGTAAGCAAATTAGCTACTTAAAAAGTCACCAGATGACCAATATGTAGAAGGAGTATCTGATAAATCACTTATTTATTTATTTTTAACTCATCACATCCTACTTATTGAAGTTACTGAGGAAGGAAAAGAGAATGAAACCAGTAGGGAAGGAAATGAGAAAGTGAAAAACAAGATCAGGAAAGGATGAAATTAGTGCATATAACTGCGGTCAGTGGTTGCCCATTCAACTTTAAACATTTCATTTGTGAAAGCAAAAGACAAGAAATCACCACAGTGTCTATGAAGTCAAACAACCTGTTCTAAGACAGGACTTCTTAAACATTGACATGGTAGTGACATATTCTGTATTATATTTTATTGAAAATGTCATCTTCTGTATGTAATAACAAAAACTCTTGAATGAAAGCAGGAGATGCCAGGAAGGCATTCTGACATCACACAAAATAACTGGAGATACCAAATATAAGTTTCCTGTCTTTTCTCATTTGTTCTTATCAAAAATCTTTTCCCACTGTACATTCTTGCATAGTTTTCTCTTTTCCCTCTAATTGGTATGCTTCATAATAGCTATTAAAATGTTTCATTCCCAAAGCATGACATGAATATATATTGGAAAGTAAGTGAGTGAATGAGTCAATGTTAACTCGGTAATAAAACATAAAAAACATTTGAGGTTTTCATTTGAGACATGGTTCTTATTGAAGGTAGAGAGTGTGACCCAGAAAGGTCAGCGTCAGATTTGTTTTAAAGGTGTGTTCCATGGTTTGAATGTATCCATCAAATTCATGTTTTGAAAATTCAATCCCTGTTGCAAGTATTGGGAGGGGAGGTGTAATGAGGGTGATTGGTCATGAAGGCTTCACCTTTATGAATGGATTAATGCAATAAGGAAGAGTGTAGGTTAGTTGTCAAAGGAGTGGCTTTATTATAAAAGTAAACTCTTCCTTTTATAACTTTCACATGTTTCAATACTTCCACATTCTTGCTTTTCCCAGCCTCCAGACTGTAAGAAATAAATTGCTTTTCTTTATAAATTCCCCAAATCTGTGGTATGCAAAGTAATAGGAAATAGACTATGTGGGTAGATCTACAAGTTTCAAAGTTAGTAGCAATATTTTGAATAAACCTCAATCAACCACATGATTTTCTGCTCTGTAATATAAGTGTGGCCACCTCAGGAATAGTTTCTGTTCTAATAGTGCATGTATTGACATGGTAGAACTTCATAAAGGAGTTAAAGATAACAAGCACTGTTCTTAAATTCTGGAAACCTGGGGTACTAGAGAATGTACCTTCAGGCTTAGGGAAGATGATTGAGGCTTAACCTTAAATTTTGTCCTCTGCCAGATTGAATTTCAATCATCTTCATTTATTACTCACTTATGAAGAATTTGCTTGTTAGTAAATATTTGTCTTTGATACTTAAGATAAACTGAAAGATCTATACCCTTCCCTCATATGGCTTGAGTTGATATTATAGTGAACAGATGAAGTTGAAGAATTGAATCTATCCTGTAACTTGTGTGACATTTTATCTGATAATCTAATGGCCCTCTAGAAGTTGCCACTTTATAAGGCTGACTATTCAGCTTTCTGCTTCATGCTGCTAAATTGAACCACAGTCTACTTTCCCCCAGTTTGACCTTCCATTTCAGTTTGCTGGGTACTGAGCTTGAAAAGGAACCCTCTGGTCAACTGTCTTCCTAGTTCAAGGGTCATTGCAAGCATTCCAACTACTGTCCTAGTCTAGGTCACTCTGAAACCTTCCTGGCCTTCTCACATGTATTGCTGCAGTAGACAATAAGGTTTACTGCATTTGAAAGCATAGAAGAACTCAACAGAACTCAGCTCTGATACTCATTATCAAGAGTTTGACTTTGTAAAATTATTTAACCTTTCTGATCCACAGTCTATGAACAGGCATAATGATGCTTTTCTCTAAAGGTTTCTGTGAAGGTCAAATAAGATAAAATATTATTTGATCCTAGTGCCTAGCTTGGCAGGATTTATTTCTTTTCTCAGTTCCTGGGAACATAATTATTTCTGACGAGGTGAACTATTCCTGAATGAAGGCACTAGAACCTTAGGAAAGCTGGAAAAAGAAGGTTCACTGAATTTATGTTAGGATGACTTCCCCAGAGGGTACCCTTAAATAATCCATTGAAAGCTGTAATTTATTAATAATGTTTGGGATGGAGTGACTTATCCCTTGGGAAATGTAGATGATCATGTAGTTCTCGTAATCATTTTTGCTTATTATCTTGTATTCATTTCACACATCAAAATATAACAACTGAAACTCTATATAGGAACAAAATTACAATAACTAAGAAGCAGCATGATTATTTTTTTCAATTCATGTATATTGGCATCCTTATTAACTTCACTTTTTATTATATCTATGTAAAATACTTGGCAATTAAATATAAATGTCTGAAAAAAAAAGACTTGTCCCAGAGGAGAAAAAGACAATTTATCTTGCTTTTCTTTGAATAATGGTAATTTCTATGTGCATATATTTTGTAATAGCACTAAAGTTTGGGGCACCATTATACTCTCTAACTGTGTTTTTCATTTGAAATCCTGAAGCTGATATAGTCTAAAGAGGCAATTTAGTTATATTTTTATTCAGTCCCCCACATTTACTCACACTTGCTGTTCCTGGGGCTATGAGCTTTTATTAAGGTTATAAAATGATTCAACCTTCATCAAAGGCACAGTGACATCCCTTGTGGTCCAAAGTATTAAAGATGAGGTGAAATGCAAAATCATTATCTGAGGGCAGCATCTCTCTCACCACAAAAACTATTCAAATCATCCAATTGAAAGGCAAACCTATCCAAAAGCTAATAAAGAATTCTCCCTAGCCATTGAAATATTCAACAAATTGCTTTTCACCTATGATAAGATGTGAACTGGGTGACAGTCAAATGGTGCTGCTGGTTCACTGTATTCCACCTCTGTAGGCTGAGTAATTGATGTTCTTTGGGTCTAGAGGTGAACAGTTGTTGGAGAGTTTGCAATGAGAAACTTCACCATGGAAATGGCTCAGTGGTGAATGTTTATGACTTGCCATTGTTTCAGCCCCAAAACCTCAAAGAGGAATCATGCTTCATTCAGGGTTAGTGGCACATTTTCATTTGACTGTCCATGAAAACTTGTAAGTGCATGAGTAAGATATTGAATGGTGACACTATGAGAAAATATCACTTACATGAAACCTGGTTTATAAAGACTGGTGCTTGTTCCTTTTTCTTTTAACACAGAGCATCGTTCACCAATGTACGTAACTGCGCTAAGTGACAGTGATAACAAGTGTCTCTAGCAAAATCAATGTGTTTATTTCATCTCTTATGTGAAGACTACACTAACAAGAGGCCCATATATTACACAGCTAGAATAGTGGGTCAAAGTCCACCTTGACTAGTTTTTATCCTGCATTCATCTATACTTGTACTTTACATGGTAGAAGAAAAGGTGTCCTTAGGAATTCTCCAAAATGCCAACTTCTTAACTGTCTATGAGTATAGTTGTTGCATGGAAAGTGTTACTGGGTTTTCATTGCATAATGTAATGATTTGATACGATTATAAGAAAGACATAAAATGTCCTAGTTAAAAGAGATCTAAACAAACAAGAAGTCTATTGGTTCTCATCAAGTCCATAAGTCCACAGAAGGTCTGCATCTACAAAGGTGGAAATGTAGGTTGATAAAAATTTTAACATTCAACTTGCTAGAAATAATCCATTTGCTGATTGGTGTAAGGATCAGTGATAATGCTCTTGACTGGTTTGACACCAGCTTCATGCACAAATAACTCTATTATCTGTGTTATTCAGAATCTCTGTTGGGAAATAAAGTGACTTATGGGAGTTACATGCAACCTGAGTTTTCTGCTTAGGCTGGAGAATTATACTGAACCTGTTAATGATTGTGCAGCTTGGAATACTGTTGAAGCATTTCCTCTTGCAAACTAGGCATTAGAACAAAAGATGCAGGGCATTGGACTGAGAATTAGAAGATCTGGCATCTGCTAATGACTCAGTGAGTACATACGACAATTAAAAAAGTTGTTTTACTTGTCTTGGTTCTCAATTTCTAGTCATACCAGATATGTCTAAGGCCTCTTCCAGATTTGAACTTCCACGATGTGGTAGTTTTTGTCCATGAAAGTGCTTACTATATACAAAATAGATATTAGTTGAGCACGATCATGGAATTATTTATACTGGAACTTTGAACATATTGAAGGTAGGAGGTTATTTTGGTAAGGATGCCAAAATCTCAGCAAACCTTACTTTGGAAGGAATGAATCTTTTTAAAGGCAAAAATGAAGAAATTTCTAATAATCAGAATTTTAAGGTTCATTTATCCAGGACCTAGTTAGATTGTTGGTGCCCTATGAAGACTTAAGAATAAAGTTAATCATAGATGGAGAACAATTGCCAATGCCTTCTAAAGGCTGCTCCCTGCAGAGTGAGTTCCAGTGCCGGTTTCTCATGGAAAATAGAAGCAAAAGAGTGGCCCAAGAAGGGAAAGGAGTGGTACTAATGGCTGTGTCCATCCATATTTTCTGCAGAATAACACAGAAAATCAAGAAAGAAAGAAAACAATACGACCTGCTTAGCATACCTGAAGATCCAGTAGAGCTTGATTTCAAAATAAAGGACCAAGAAAGAAAAAAAAAAGTGAAAATGAAAATAAATATCATGCCCCAGAAAATGACCTTTGATGCTCCTACCACTGCATAAGATATTGAACTGCAATAAGGGCAGTCTAAGGCAATGCAGGATCAAGAGGGAAATCATAATGAGACCAATGTTGAGATAGAAACAGTAATAAGAATTCTACTGTAAATTGAAAATGATAAAAATGTATGTGGGCAAATCAGATTGTGGATGACAGGGGAAGGCTTCAGAAGTATGTATCTCTTGAAGTGGTAGCCATCAAAAACATCTGGTAAAGAGAAGATCAAAAATGAGAGAAACAACTTTGTCAACAAGGCAGCAAGAGAAAAACCTAAAGGAGAATTTTAGGCCTCTGCAAGATAAAAGAAGACAAAAAAGCAAACAAACAGAATAATAGTCCCCTGCCACATCTACAGTCCTAAATGTTCTAGACTTTGATACACTAGTAGAAGAATATGCCATTGTAAGACTTTTAAACCACCTCAAATTCACTGACTATGCAGAAGAAATCTGAATAAATATGTACAAATAGGTAGAACATATAAAAAATAAGACAACACACTTCAGCTGATAAAGATATTTTTTCTCCATAAAAACAGAAAGTAGGACTTGCAGTTTCTGGCCTGGCTGGTTAGAAGTTTAGAAGGTACCACTGCATCCTAACAGGTAAAGAGGTGAACACACTGAAAATCAGCTCTTCTTGGGGCTGAAGACAAAGAGCAAACCACTCTCCTCAAAAATTAGAGAGATGGACAAGTTTGATATAGGGAATCAGAACTTACCTGGAAGAGAAACCATGAGCAAAACCAAGATTACAGGTGGGAAAACCTCAAGTGTAACTGATGAATTCCCAGATGCTTAGTGTAAGTAAAATAACCATTTAGATTGAGGATATCATTAAAAAATAACAAGATGGAGAATAAGATGTCAAATAAGAAAACAGGGAAAAAGGAAATAATGACAAAAGTAGTAAAAGAGAAAAACAAAATTATAGTAAAAGAGAAGTTGTGTGTGTGTGTGTTTGTGTATGTGCATGTGTGAGTGTGCACATTTGCACCTAATAATATTTGGAGCAATACCATGGGGATAGGGGATAGCTCAATGAGAATAGAGCAGTGTCTTCGTTCAGACTTGAGAAAATGCTATGGAAAATATAGATACTGGTGTAGAAAAGCTCAAGCAATATGGCATGCACTTAACTTTAAAAAATTGTCATAAAAGGCATATTTCCATTTATTCCCTTCAAAATATCCGCCCTTGCTTTAAACACACTTATTTCATCATTCTTGCTACTTTCTGAAGTAGTTCTGGAAGTTCTCTTTCATGTGTCTATGAGGTGTGAACAAAAATACAGTGAATGCTGCTTCCGAGTGCCATCCAATGCCAAAAGCAGGCTGGAAAGATATTGCTGCATATACTCATCTTCCTTATTTACCAGATCTGGTACCGTGTGACTTCTGGCTTTTTCCTTAAGGCAAAAGAATAGATCCAGCACACTGAGGGAGACACGATAGCTCACAAAAGGGACCTCCAGATTTGTTTCATAAAGTGACAAGAACAATAAGTGTTTGAAGCAAGGGGGAATATGTGGAGGGGGATTAATGGTAAATTTTTTTTTAATTTAAAAATTCACCATAATTTTCAATCACCTCTCATGTATGTGGGGAGTCCGTTATTTTACACCTTGAAATAGGGAACAAATCTGACTTTCATTGTACACATGTGGTTAGTGGTTGTGAAGTGGCAAATGGGAGCTAACGCTACAGTTGTGGTTATTGTGTTTATATCAGAAATCATAACATGATTAAGGGGATATATATGTGTAATAAATGGGCTAAACTTATTGCTTATGACAGTAAGAAAGGATGTCACCCTTAAGCAAAGGAGAGATATAATTAATGTTGGATTTATTCAGTTGCATTTGGGTTTTAGGATTATATCCTTGTAGCTTTCTGAATGCCTGCTATTACTAAATATTTTGCAAAGGGAAACACTTACGCTAGCCTCATACCTCCTTTTCCATGAAGCATGGCCAGGAGATGTTTTATTACCAAAACGATTACATCTTAGTAGAGCCAGCTTATAACTGGATGACTTGACAAACAATGTCTTATCATCTTATTGAATATGTTCACAATGCAAGGCTGTTTATAGTTACCTTTAGGGCTGGAATTTCATCTTACATATTGAAGCTTTGCATATTCTAGACTTTCAAACTAACTATTGATTAAATATACCAAAAACAAATCATTTTTTCATTTTTGACAATTTCTATGTAGTTAAAATTTTCCCAATTTTAGACATATTATAGGTTGTCAATTTCATTTGATATCATTATAAAATTTCAGCCCTCCTGAACAAAGTATACTAGTTCTATATAATGAGCCTTAAGCTATTTTTTTCCTAGTCACAAAAAATATATTTATTATATCTTAAACTTTCCTCATTTAAAACAAAGCTACTGCGTCTTTGATGCTGAGCATAAATTGCAGTCATGCTTCATTCTAATCTATTTTTTTACTATTTGACTCCTTAGAAGATTTAAAGGTTGCCAATGTACTATACAACTTACCAGAAAATAGTCAGCAATTTTGGCTAGAGCAAACTTGTAAAAATACAACTTACATAAGATTTATCACACTGTTTTCATTTTAGCATATTTCCAGAATTGGTAACCTTCTTGTTTCCTTCTTGTTTCCTTTCAACAAGAATAAGTTTAATATTAAATATTAATTCTCTGTCTTAGTTACTTTATCAGTACTGAGACAAAATACCTGACAGCCACCAGTTAGAGTAGCAAAGGCTTCTTTTAGATCACAGTTCATAATCGGCTGGTTGTAAAGAAGGGCAACATGGCAGAAGTGTGTGGCAAAGATGAAAGAGTTCGTGGTGTGGATAGCCTTCCTTCTGCTTTCCCTTTTATTCCATCCAGGCCACTCACACCCAGGGTGGGTCCTCTCTCTTCAATTAGTCCATCATCCACACCCAGAATTATGCCAAACCAATCAGTCAACTAATCCAGTATCACACACCCATGATCCAGTATCAGATGCCCATGATGCAGTCACTCGCAAAAGCCCCACCTACCCCACCTATGAGCACACGGGGCTTTGGGGACATCTAGATACAAGACATAACACTCTCCTTCCCATAAAAAGAGAGGGATATTATTTATTTAAGATACATTTATTATAAAGTTATTTACAGATTTTCATACTTTAGTGCTTATACATGGATCATTCTTCCTTATTTGATTGTTCCTTCCATATAAATTATATGTGGTAGCCCTGTCATTTATTCAAGACCAAACAAAACAAACAAATAAGCAAAAGAATAAAGAAAAATGGGCACTCCTTCCTCAGTGGAAGAAAAAGGTCTTAGCTTTCTTTTAGCACATCTTTCTTTGTTTCTTAAGACAAAGACACCTAATTAATCTGATGTATGAAATACCAGGACACCAACTGGGCCATGAATACTCAAGTATTAGGTTTCTGTGTGTTCAAGGTCAGGCTCTCTGTTATGGTTAATTTTATGTGTCAACTTGACTAGGCTATGAAGCCAGTTGTTTCCTCAAAGACCGGTCTAGATATTGCTGTGGCAAAATTGTTATGCTAGATTAATATTTAATTCGGCAGACTTTAAATACAGTAAAACATCCTTGATAATGAGTGTGTCTGTCAGTGAGCTAACAGGCATTAAATGCAAAGCCCTAAAGAGATTACCAAAAGAAGGAATTTGGATTCAAAACTGGTACCAGATCTTACCTAAATCTCCAGTTTGCTTGGCTGCATCTGGATTTTGGACTTGTCAGCTGCTGAAATTCCATTTACCATTTCCGAATCTCCTTCTCCCTCTCGCTCTTCCTCTCTCCCTCCTTCTCCCACAATTTCCTTCTTTCATTTATCATTTCTTGAGCCAAGGAAGTTTATTACACAGGAATATTTCTATTTTTTTCTGTCTCACCACAGCCCTTCCTTCTTCTTTTTTTTTTTTTTTTTTTTTTTTTTTTTTTTTTTTTGGGTACCAGGGTCGACCTCAGGACCTTGCACGCCAGCAGGCGCCCGTGCCGCTGAGTGTTAACACCGGCCCTTTTTTCGTATGTGGGTTCTGGGAGTCGAACTCAGGACCTCACACTTGCCAGGAAGGCGCATACGCTGCTGAGCCATCTCACCGGCCCCAGCCCTTCCTTCTTACCTGAGTACTCTAGCAACAAAGATCTGAATCTTCCCTAGGAGGGAGGGAAGCCCAGCTACGATTCCAGTGGATTGCACAAGCAGTCTTACAGGTGTCTGGTTAAACTAAAGTGATCCTGCACCCACCAATAATAATGAAATGTTATTATTATTGCTATAATCACAATAAACTGTGATGATGCTTATAACAACCTGTGATAACAACTGTGATGATGGAAATATGAATGTGGGCTTTCCCTATGTCTTTCTGTAAATGTCATATAAAGTGTGGATACACCAGACAAATGAATAACTCATGTCTTCGGGAGGAGGAAAGGAGATGGCAAGATTTTATCATGCAACTCAATAGCACACAGTTTAAAACTTAGCAATTTTTATTTCTAGAATTTTTTCATGTAAACTTTCTAACTGCAGTTGATCATAGTTAAGTAAAACTGTATTTGATTACATTTTTAGTTAATTTAATTAACATGCAGTATTTTGCAATATACAAAAGAGTACCCTGTAAATAAACTTGTTTCTTTGATGAACTTACCCTATTAATTTGTTTTTATTTATTATTATTATTATTATTATTTTAATATATGTGTGTACCAGGAGTCGAACTCAGGCAGGCGCTTATGCTGCTGAGCTATATCACCGGCCCTTTATTTATTTATTTATTTATTTATTTATTTATTTATTTTTATTTTAAAGAGAAGAAAACAATAAAAACAATGATACAGAGTTTCAAAACAGGATAATAGGAAATTAACAATGGTTAATATATTGTGTATTGTTATCTTCAAAGTCGTTGCTCAGATTAAAAGATATAGGCATGAAAATTGATCACACAGTATAAGTGCAAACCATTCTTTTCAATGAACTAAAAGAAATTAGTAGTACAATTATCTTAGCTATCTTGTGTATATATATGTATCTATATATTTTTCTTCTTTTTCCTTCCTTTTCTCCTTTCCCCATCAGAGTTGTTCTTTGCTTTTGAGAAATTTCTTCCCCTTTCACAATATCTATTGTACATTTTGGATCTTATTTACTCTCAGTTTCTTACACAAGGGAGACAATACGATGTTTACACATGTGAGTCTGATTTATTCCACTTATGAATATCGTGTCGAGTTGCATCCATTTACCTGTAAAAGCCTCGAGTTTATCCTTCTTTATAGCTGAGTACTCCATTATGTAAAAATATCACCTCTTTTCTATCCATTCCTCAGTTGATGGGCATTTGGGTTGTTTCCAAGATTTACCTATTACAAATTGTGCTGCTATAAACATTAGTGCACATATATCGCTGTGGTATGATGTTTTTAATTCTTCTGGGACAATACCTAGAAGGGGAATAGCTCGGTCAAATGAGACAGACTTTGAGGAATCTCCACACTGATTTCCACAGTGGTTGCACCAGTTTACACTCTCACCAGCAGCGGAGAAGCGTTCCTTTTTCCCCACAGCCCCACCAGCATTTGTTATTGGTTGATTTCTTGATGATGGCCATTCTTTATGCAGTGAGATGGAATCTCAGTGTTTTAATTTGCATCTCTTGAATGATCAAAGATGTTGAACATTATTTCTTGTGTTTGTTTGCCATTTGTATTTCTTCATCTGAGAAGTGTGTATTCATCTCAGATGCCCATTTTTCGAGTGGGTCTTTGAATTTGGGGCAGTCTGAATTTTTTCAATTCTTTGTATGTTCTACATAGAAGTCCTTTTTCTGAGGTACAGTTGGCTAAAATTTTTTCCCAACCTGTGGGTTTTCTTTTCACTCTGTCAGTGATTTCTTTTGATGTGCAAGAACTTTTTAATAAGATGAGATCCCCCTGGGCAACAAAGGCAAGGCAGGAAGCATCACAATCCCTAATTTGAAATTATATTACAGAGGTAGTGTGATAAAATCAGCATGGTGCTGGCAAAAAAACAGACCTGAGGATCAATGGAACAGATTAGAAGATGCAGACACGACTCCAAACACACTCAGCCACCTTATCTTTGACAAAGGGGCCAAACACGTTCACTGGAAGAAAGATAGCCTCTTTAATAAATGGTGCTGGAAAAACTGGCTTTCCACACATGGAAGACTAAAACTAGACCCATGCCTATCACCATGCACTAAACTAAAGCTAAAATGGATCAAAGATCTAAATATTAAAACAGAAACACTAAATCTACTGGAAGACAAAGTAGGTAGAAATCTTCAAGATATAGGGGTAAGCAGAGAGTTCATGAACAAAAACCAAACTGCATGGGAAGTACTTCAAAGAATCCCTGACTATTAATTTGATATTTTTATGCATGAACAAATTAACTGTCAAGTCAATAGATCAGGAAAAAAGATTATGTCTAATCAGTCAATCTATAGGGAGGATAACTGGTAATTTTTATGGGATTTTCATTTCCACTTTATTTTAAAACTAATGTGTGGACTCAAAACCATATATCAGGTGTGTGTTTACTGCATACAGCAGGAATATTTTTACTCTTTTGCTGCCCTTCGCTTTAAGTGTGTCCTAAGTGTATCTCAAGCCAGTTATATTCCCCAAAACATTAATGAAAGCAATAATGAAGACAAGTATCTCCAGCATTTGTTCGCTCATTTATTTCATATCCTTGATTCAGCTTCTCTGGTGACATTTTAAATGGAAGACCTAAAACTAGGCAACGTGATAGATATGCATTCAAAGGTATTTTTAGCTCTTTTTTCTTTTTATTTTATGAAAATTAAAACAAATTTTCCTAACCAAATAAGAGATTAGCAATAGTTATTACACTGTGTATCATTATCTTCAGTTGCTCAGTGCAAGACATCCTGAATTCTTATTACTATTACATGATTATTGTGTATAAATATTATTATTAAAAATGTCTTCTCAAACTCACTGTTCTTTTTCTTTTCACTGGTGTTTTTATTTCCTCACAAAGCATATTAACCCAGTATCTCAACAATACACTTAAATTTGCTTTCTTGATTTTGGGACAGGTAGACATGTATTAGGAAGTGTCAAACTCCACCCGTCTAGCTGAATATAGACGCTCCACGTGGTGATTTGCATTTTATAGGAAGGAAAATAAAAGTTGATCTCACAGACCATCAAAGGAAGTATTGAGCAGTTTCGGTCATCCTCTCTTACCTTGTCTCAAATTTATTTTTTTCTTTTCATTTTTATCTTCTACTTTTATCTGTCTATGCTCCTTGAACTTTCATATGTGAAATGTTGTGAAAACATCCACTGGAATCTATAACATTATCATTCCAAACCAATTTCACTTGAAGAAAAATATACAAAATCTTTAACTTGGCTTCTCAATGGTATGATTTGTTCAAAGCCTTCATACTGTCAAGTTGGGGTACTATATGTTTTCTTCATTCTCAAGCTACAGCGACCTTTTGTTGTCATTTTTAAAGTACTAAACTCTTTCCTGCCTTAAGGCTTTCTTGTTTATTACTCCCTTTGCACAAATAATCTTTTATCTTTTCTTCTCTAAACTTCAATTTAAATGGCATTTTTTTTCCCAAAAAGGCCTTTTCCAAACTTCTAGTAAGGTATTTTGTTAAAATTGAGCATTTTCTAGGGTTGCTATTTGATTTGTCTTATATTTAATATTTATCATTTTCCTGCAGTACATACTTACTGTTTTGCTTGCCCACTATTTTTCCAACTACCTACGAACAAAATTACCATTCTGAAACCACCCCCTACTCCCCCTACGTGATTTTCTCCAGACACTTTTGTCCCTCTTTTATAATGGTAATTGTACTCAACTGCCATTGTCAAGTAGAGTAAAGGGCACCCAACATCTGAGGACCTTCTGCTTGTCACAGTTCATTGGAAAAGGTGCCAATCAAAAGTTTTTCCATGGGAATTTTCAAAGTATTATTATAGACAATCTTTCTTGAGCAGAAAACTCTGATGCTGTTAGCAGCCTTTCCCACAATTTGGAGAAATACTAGATGTCTACAAAGGAGTGAATGAGCCTGACACGCAGGAAGGTTAAGAAATTCTACTTCTTCCGGAGGCCAGGTTGCAGCACCCACCTTATTTCAGGCAAGCTATCTTTGATCTTCTCCAGTCTCTGGTTAGGTTGAGTTGGACTGGTGTTACTGGTAATCAAAGCTGTTGATTGTTAGTGTGTCCTGGAAAAATCCAAATGTGACAAAGTCTCCATTAGTCTATTAAGCAAGGTGCCAAAACTTTTTTTTTTTTTTCAAACAGACACCTTTGAGTCATTTTGCGAAGGAAACCCTATCTGTTAAGGGCATAATGAACTACAAAGGATCCATCTAGTAATAATCCAATTTCTCTAATGTCTTGTTTCTCTGATGTCTTGAGTTAAAGTTTTTAGTTTAGTTTTAATTTGAAATCTGCCAAATGTCCAGACTATGCAACTTTGCTTAGATATATTAAAGACAACAACTGCCGAGTATTTTCCATTCTCTTTCTTCTATCTTCCCCAAATGTAAACTTTTGTTTAAAAATATATTTTTTCATATAAAATGTATTTTATTGATTTGCTGTGCATAAAACATCCCAAGTTCCATGATTTTAGGTATGGGTAAGAAGGGAAGGAACCCAGCTATTTTGGCAATTCTTCCTGAGATTATTCTGCTAATAGAAGCACCGGGGATCTAACTGAGTGAGGCAAAAATGTAGACTCCTTCTGTCTGTCAAAATTCCCACCCCGGCGCCATACCATTGCCACCTCTCCCTACGCTCAGACGTTTTAGGGAGTGAGGTCAACCACACTGCCCACCGCCTCACCATCACTGTTTACTGCCAGATGCAGGCAATCCATCAATGCCGCGAGAAGCTGCTCTCATGACTACAGATACCAGAACACAATGTTACAATGCCTGTTTAAAAAACAGCATAAATCTTATATTAGCTCTCTTAAAAGATGTCTATCATTAATATTAAAATATTTAAATAATCTATTTGAAATAGCGTATACATGAACCATACAGAAAAGAATGACTGAATAATAAGACGGGATATATAATAATAACAATAATCACATGACTAATTTTTATAGGTCAAAGAACAATTCCTTAGCCATTCACACTTTTCGTGTTTAATGTGTTCAACAGTTTATAAGAGGCAGCGGTTTAGAAACTAGGAACATGAAATTTAGTCAGGGGAAGTGATAGAAACAGTGTTGCCAGATAAAAAACAGGGCATCCAGTTATATTTGGACCTCAGATAGATAACATTTTTTTTGTTTAAATGCGTCTCAAATATTGCATGCTTATCTGAAATACATATTTGTTTGGATGCTCTGCCTTTTTATTTTTCTGAATCTGGTGTTTCTAGATAATGTTAGTAATTGGTGTAGCAGGTGATACTTAACCCTCAGTGGAGAAGGGTGTAGCTGACAATTGAAAAGATTGCAGCACATGCTCTGATGAAATTATTGTCATTGGTAGGAGACTACATGAGATGTAACTTTTCACATCCCAAACTACCAGGTGAGAACGTAAGCTAAAATTACCACTGAACAAGCACATATTCTTTTGAGTCTCTGAAATCTGTGGGGTGTTTTGACTAAGGTGGGAATAAGCATTGATTGGAAATATTTTTTTGGTGGCTACCTACCGCAAGCACAAATCACTGAGAGTTAAAGCTCTGTTTGAGTGGAATGTGTGCTCTGTGATATTTATGAAGGATTAGTTATCATTAAAAAACAACATGATACAAACTCGAGATTGAACTCTGCTAGAAAAGAGATTCTAAGAAGGATATTTTGTGGACAAGAGAAAATCAAAGCCCGCTAGCATCTTGAGCTCTTTAACTCAGCAATCACTGTGGGAAATCAGTGAGGTTATGGAAGAAGACTTTGGTGGGCTTCTTCATTCAATCTTTAGAGTGGGTACTTATAGATTCTTTTATGTCCTAAATATATTTTACTAGTTATAGTTTTTAGATTTGTAGATTATATAGAGATGCAAAGATTAAGAGGTAAGAGATCTATTTAACTTTTTATCTTCTTTGATAAAAAGATTAGCTTTTATCAATGGAAATTTTATAAAAAATTAAGTTTTTGGTATCAGAGTAATCACAAATTTTAGAAACATGTGTATGGTATTTCTTTCCATATGTAACAAGAATTCTTGAACTTATTTTATAACTGTTACCAAGCTAGACAAAATTGCCCAGTGGTGGTTCATCTTGTTACTTGACTATAATTGTAAGGTGCATGCATAGTTGTACCTCAGTTCATGAACTTAATTTTTTTCCAATCTGGTCACAAACTGAATTGGATGAGAATCAAATCAAATTCCACGGTTAGGTTCAATGTTGACCTTCTGGAGAAGTTTGACTTGGTTCTTGTCTGATTTGGTTTGTGACCAGATCATGAAAAGATTTAAGTTTGTGAACTGAAGTATCACCGTATTAAATGTGCTTAAGAACAACTTTCCTCTTTTTAGTAGGAATATCCACTGAGCACTGAAGTCCCTGCGGGGTTCAAGGCCACTGAAATTCCTAAGAAATGGGACCTTCTCCTATAGGTGATAGAGTTAAAAAATGGTGCTGCCGCTAATGAAGGATTCAGTTGAAAGATATACAATCAACTAGTGGTGCTTTATTATGCTTTGGCTATATTCACCATTTCAATGACTCGGTTGTGAATTTGAGTGCTTCTGTTATAAAAGAGCCTGCAAGTATTTTCTGGTGCATTGCTACACTGATATATGCAATGATGACAGAGACCTCTATTGTGGAGTGAATGGTACCAGTGAAGATTCAGTGAGCCTTAATCTGTAAATGACTAACCTAAGTGAGAGGCATCAAATTTGACATCTGACCACAGTGGCAAGAACAAAAAGCATTGAAATTCAGTGTGGTATGCTATAGAAATGGTAGAAAGTATAAATTCTATGAAAACATAACTGTAAAATAATGACACATCTGTATGTATGATGATGGAAGAGAAGATAAATTCTCAGGTAGAAAATAATGAATTTAATTAAAGGGAGACACAGACATCACTGTTATGAGAGTTTCTTGGCAAAAGCTCTACTTGAGTTAGAACTTTATAGAATCTGCCATATGAGTGTTTTTAAATCTTACTAAAATAGAGAGATTAATCAATGGTGGCTACTTTTGCTACTGAGTTGCTATTTCTTTCCCCAAAATTATCTGCAGTACTCTGTGGAAGGATGAATACCATAGAATCATCTCCTGGTTAAAACTCCTTCCTTTAGAAATTGAGCTTACTTGCCATTTCAAATGTTAGGTTCCTAAGCTGTTCGAGAGGACAATTATTGCTTTGATAACAAAATAAAACAGAAAAAAATCTGGTAGCATATTGCCACAGATCAAAGCATAACAGAAGGGGAAAATTATGCGTAATTCTTTTCACCATAAATGCTACTCTTTGTCCCCAAGGAGTTACAAAACAAGTCAGAACCTACTGGCTATTTGGTGAGGTGCTGCCATGGCTGAAGACTGTTCCATGTGGCCCTTTGACCCTAAGCACAAGAAAGCATAGCCAAATCTCCTCAGAGAAGTGAGGTGTCTGACCTTCAGATAGGATTAAATGCAGTGTAAAAAATAGGTAAATATAGTACAAGTATGCATGTGGTACAGTAAAATTTGTAAAATACTTTTCATCAGTTTCAGCCACTTGGTTTAGTTCAAGCGTTTAGTTCATTCTCATTACATAAACAAAATTCTTTCCAGTCCTGAGCAGAAAACACTTATCTAATCACAGCAGACAAAGCAATATCCCCTGGTTAAATGATGGGATAGCTGACTTGACCCCATGGAGCTCAGTGCTCAGGCAGCAATGCAGGGGAAGGTAAACTCAGTAGAAAGACTTGAAGGTCTCTTACTCTTATACGGAAGACAAGCAAAGAGAAAGGCAATGCAACTAAACTCTGGGATCAATCAAATCTTTACACCTTAAAGCATGAAGGACACCAGGCACAAGACCTGTCATCATCTAGGATGAAAGATTCTTTGGAAGCAGAAAACTCTCACATTAAGTAGAAACTTGTTAGAGATATTTTTAATTTAAGGGGTGAGATATCCTTTGGGAAAACCCATTTTCATAGTTTTCAGTCCCCTAAGCAGGGAAAGGGATTATCCATAGAGATCTGAACTTGATATCCTCTGGTATTGATGTCTTTAGGAACAGTTTAAAGAACTAATCAGTTTATATGACCATCAATATGTATCTCCATATTCCAACAAGTTTTTTAAATGTGGTTATATAAGCACGAAAATATTTATCGCCAGGAAAATGTTAGGTGGACTCATGGATGCTGGCTCTGTCTGACAAATTTGTAAGGTGTGTTCACTAGAAGTCTACCTCTCTGAATCACTGAGAAGCCTCATAAGAGAAACTGTCTTTTAGGACAGGAACTAAACAGAAAAGCTTGACTCAGAAACATCATGCTACTCATTAGAGGACATATCCCTGTTAGATTTGAACTGAGGTTCACAGTCAAACCCAACAGGTAGAACTATAACACTGAGAAAACATCTGAAAGAGTTGTTTTAGTAAGTCTTAAGTCGGATACGAGACAGTCAGGCGGTCCCGTGTCAGTCAAACTCCGATAAAACATCACAGCAGAAGACATAGTGGAACTTTCTCAATCTTAGCGACAGAACGCCTACCACACTTATCTTACTTGAGGCATTACAGTCATCTGTACTTAACTTCTATCTGTAAAATGGTAATGATCATAGCAGTATGCAGTGCTATACAGGGCAATGGGTCCTGTAATGTCACTTGGTGTATAACAGAACTAGAACATGTATTACACATTACCTATCAATAAACAAAGCAGGAAATAAAGAGGAGAAGAGAGGAAGGTAAATAATGACTGGAACAAACAACTTGTAATTTCCTTTCTTTATTTTTAAAATATTAATATTATTTATAAAAATTCAGCGATAGACATCAGTTCTATTTACTTTCGGTCCAGTACTTTTGAAATACTATATGTTAGCTAGTTTATGATATTTACAACTTAAACACTCCGGCATGAGCAGTATCATATTATGGATGGGCTCTATAGCTTAAGCTTCTCCTCCAGGAGCAGCTCCCCCACTAAGAATCCGCACTACCGGAGTGGTAGCCAGCATTACGTGGAAAGGTCCATAGTTGAGGAACAGCGATTACCAGGTACCTGAGAAACACCTCTCTTATTCCATTAAACTGGTGAATGGCAGAAACAGTTTTATTGGTGAAATTAGTTATTTGGTAAGATAGGCAAATAATAAAAACAACTGTTTCTTGACGTAATTAAAAGGAATTCAAATTGTACAGGTTGACAACTTATCGAGTTACCTCCTACCCTTGTGAGCACAAAGCATAGGAATCCAAGGAAATCATTAATCTTCATGTTAGAGATGACGCTCAAAGCCATGTGGCTGGGACGGTGAGATGGCTCAGCGGCATAAGCGCCTGCCCGGCAAGCGTGAGGTCCTGAGCTCGACTCCCGGTACCCACATAAAAAAAACAAAAAACAAAAAACATGTGGTTGCCAAATGATATGTAACAGCATCCTACCACCGAAAGGAAGGCCTGAATCTCTTGAGTAGACTTTTAGGTAAAGTAGTGCTCAGACCATAGAAGACGAATGCAGGGACTACACGTTTACGGACCAAGTGGAGTGAAAGATTCAACGGCTTAAAAATAAACCTGCTTTTTCTTTTTAGCAAATACTGTTCATGAAGCTAAATGTGGCTTATGACTGGATCTCTGCGTAATGTTGATTGTAAAGTTGTGAGACGAGCTAACCACCATGGAGTCCCATATACTTCAGCGGCTCCTCTTATCTCCAAAAAAACTCAATATTTAGAAGCAATCATATTGGCTTGAGTCAGTTTCCAAAGCTTTAAAATGACTTATTTTAGTGGGTATAATTAGTTTTGCTGCCTAATGGGAACGAAATTCAGGGGAAGGGATTCAGTTTTGCTGCTACTATTTAATTCTGTGTTTGAAAGCCGTCTCCTAAAGCACACATCCCCAAAATACACACAGAACTCACACTGAAAAAGTTATCTCTCCTCAACAAATTTGCAGGGTTGAAGAAGGGAAATATAAGGAAGGTGAGTAAGAAAAAAGAGATATTAAAGGAGAACGTGGACTGGAGGAGGTAACATGAAGCATTTTCGAGGAGCTCCTTTTTGGAGGAGGAGTATCAACACCTGTGAAAGTGGCATTAAATAAATAATGCTGTCAAAAGTACATCAGGAGCTTAGGTGTGCTATGAGCACAGATTTGCAGAGCTGAATTAATGAAGGCATCTTGTATTAAATCATTTGACAACCTGGATGCTATTTGTCATTGAAATGTACCTTAATATACATTTTATATGCTATAAAATGCTCACTTTCAGGTGGAGTGTAATACAATATGAATACATATATGCATGTAGATGTTTGTATTTTTCTTAGCCTAATTCTGTATGGGGATGCATGTTGTCAGAGAGTATACCTATAGATGTTGGTCAGGGAGGGCAATATAATTATAGCCTTGCAGGTGGTACCTAACAAAATACTAAAGAATTTTTACTAATAAGGAAGGCTAGAGGTTTATTTTGTGGACTATGGAGACACTTTAACCCACTCCTTCTTCTCCATTGGTACAGTGTTGCCAGATTTATCTTCTTCAATCTCCAAATTTATCATATCGCTCTCCAATTTATAATGCTTTTATGGTTATGTATTTCTCATAGATCAAATTCAGATGCCTTCACCTGGCAGTTCAGACCTTGCATGGCATTGCATACAGGAAACTCCTCTGTGAAGAAAGTGGAGGCTCTGATGTCTGCAACATTCATTTCACACATGCTTGACTGTGCTTTTCTGTAGCCTTGCTCTCTGTTTACATTGCAAGATCTTATTCCCCCCCACCAAAAAAAAATCAAAGATTCTGTGTATGAGAAAGAAAAATAATACATGGGTGTGGCTTTCTGCTACGTGTTTCTGTAACGTTAGAGGAAAAAAGAACAAATCTATAAAAAAATTCCTTCTTGTGAGAAAAGATAGCTTGCCCACAAGCTCTGCAGAGATGCTCAGAAGCAATTTACATAATCAGCATGGATTCCAAGTTTCTCTGTGCTCGATTATATGAGATAAAAACAGTTTTCACAATATAAATTCACTTGCTCTCCCAGCTTCCTATGTATAGTCAAGGAAGAGATCTCTTTATCTTAAATGGGAAGAGGATGTTCTAGGATCTGAAACGTGTATTAGTGTGCCAAGCAAATGACACTGTCCTTACCCCTCCAGAAATGATCAATTATCCAAGATTAAGATTTACCAATGGAATGAGAAATGTCCGAAGAAAGAATTGAGAGAGAAGTGTCCAAGAAATGGAGAGAAAGAGATGTGTGTACACCCGATGAAAGAGTGGCTGGCACCATGCCTCATACTCTGCCAGCCATCCCATCTGTGGCTGGGCTCTGTTAAGGTAGGATAAAAAATCTGTACTCTGAAGTGTGTTCCCATCAATGATTTTTCCCCTTGCGTTTTGAGTTAAAGGTGAATTGTAACCTTAGGCTAAGATGACAACAGTGTTTTTTCTACACCTGCGATGTGTTAAATTGGGGAACAGTACATTTACAGAGGTTAGCTCTGACAAGTATCGCATGAGGGGCAGGTTAGAGTCCTCAAATGAAAGAAACCACACTCTCATTCTTCACCTTCCCAATAAAGAATTTCACATGGTTTCAATCCCATACCTGGCAAGAGGGCTCCTGAAACACACCTGAGTTATCTTTCATCTTCATCTGATACTTTCTATTTTTTTCCTAAAATCCTAGGCTGATTTCACATTCCCCTATCTCCTCCCCTAGCCCCATAGGAAACTATAAACATCATACTCTCAATGTTCAGCAGCCAGTGATGTGGCAGAAAGAGGACTGTGTTTGGAGGAGGAAGAAGATCCCACTTTCAGCTACGTCATCTTTCAGGCCCTTGGCTATGACATCTCAGTGGCAGATTTGGGAGAGAACAATTTGGTAATAGCCTGAGTTTTGTTTCAGAAAGGTTACAGGACTGAAGGCTACGGGAAAACAGGTAAAGAGGCAGCACTTTTGGTAAACATCTCAGTTTGTTTATTTGTGTTCTATTCAGTTTAACAAAATAGGGAAGAAGACAGGAACTTCAACCAAAGACTGGTATAAGAATTATTCTTCTTTGACTAGAGAGTCAACTATTTAAATATCTTAAATGAATGAAAAGCATTCACTTAATTTTGTTTACTCATCCCCATCACCAAAAGAAAAAAATAAATAAAAGAAACAGTTGCTAATTTTGTGAGTCAGAAGATTCCTGAACATGAAAAGGATCATATTTTTATTTGGGTAAAAATAGTCTACCCTCTTTTTTGCTGTGTTACACTTATTCCAGATGGATAATATTTCTGTCTCTTTCTCTCTCTCTTTTCTCAGGCACACAAAAACACACAGGTGAAAATCATGTCAAAGAAGACCATATACAATAACAAATAATATTGCTTACTTCTTTAGGTCAGTGTTTGCCAGAGTTTCTATGATTCATCCTTGTTTAATTTTTGTATATGCTGCAAGTATAGATTAAATTTCAATATTTTGCATATGGATATTTGCTTATTCCAGTTTCATTCGTTGAAAAGACTGTCCATCTCCACTAAATTTGTTTATATATTTTTAAAAAATCAGTTATACACGCACATACAGGTCAATGACTAAATTTTCTATTCAACTGATCTATTTGTCTATTTTAATACTATTACTACATCTTAAATGTCTTGAAATCAGGTGTAGTTAGATCTCAAACGTTGTTCTTCTATTTCAACATTGTTTTGGATACTTTAAATCCTTGATATTTCCGTATGAATTGTGGAATCAGCTTATAATTCGGACAAAATACATGATAGCAATTTGATGGGAATTTGCTGAATCTATAGGTAAACTTATATGGTTAACTTTTTTTTTTTTTTGTGGGTACCGGGGGTCGACCTCAGGACCTCGTGCGCCAGTAGGCGCCCGTGCCGCTGAGCGATATCACCGGCCCTTTTTTCATATGTGGGTTCCGGGAGTCGAACTCGGGCCCTTGCGCTTGCCAGGCAGGCACGTACGCTGCTGAGCCATCTCACCGGCCCCTATGGTTAACTTTTTAACAATATCGAAACTTGTGACTCATTAAGAAAGTATTTTCATTTATTTAGATTTTTCTTAATTTAGGCAAGCAATGTTTTTAGTTATCAGTATACAGGAATTTTTCATATTGCTCATATTTTTCTAAATATTTCAAATATTTTGATATTATTTTAAATTTGTTATTTTAAGCTTTTAATTCTGATTGCTTGTTGTTAGTGTATACCAAATTTTTATATAGTTATGTTCTTTTCCCAAATTCATTTTATGGTAGCTTTTTTGTAGATTCTATTATATGTATTTATAAATGGATGGGATGGTAATTAAATAAAGTGTTTTACTTTTTTGGTTGCACTCTGATTTACCTGCATTTTTTTTTTTTTTTTTTTTTTTTGCTTTATTTCAGTGCTTGTAAACTCCAACACAATATTGAATAAAAATGATGAGAATGGATGGCCTGGCCCTGTTCCAAAATGTATGGGGGAAATACTGAATGTATATATTTTTGTACATGCCTTTCAGTGGGTTAAGGAAAGTTTCTTCTATTTTCAGAATGCTGTGAGGTATCATCAGGGATGGATGCTGAATTTTGTCTGGTGCTTTTTCTGGAATTAAGATGCTGAAGTATCTTTTAGTTTTTAATCTATTAATGTGGGAATATATATTGCTTAATTTTAACATACTCCACCAAACTTGCATCCTTGGTTTAAATTCTACTTACTTTACCTCACAATAGATTTTTATATATTGTTGTCTTCAAATACTAAATTATTTTTCAGAATTTTCCATTGGTTTCATGGAGCATATTGATCTGTTGTTGTCCTTTTTAATAATGTTTTTGTCCAGTTTTGATATCAAGGCAGTATATATTCTAATAATTAGACCCTCTGAGTATTATATGGTAAAAGAATGAATGTCACTACATGGGAAAGACATAATTAAATTAGAGATCTTTAGAGATACAATTTATGCTAGATTACCTTGTTAGCTTTAAATCTCATGGCAAGCGATTATCTAAGACAGAAATCAGGTGAAGGGAAAACACGACGAAGAAGAGAAGTCGAGGTGGCCACATTGGCAGAGATAGAAATGACGTGGCTGCCAACCAAGATCACCTGGAGATACCAGAATCTGGAGGACATAAGGAAGGATTCACCCTGCGGACTGCAGAGAAAATGTAACCCTGATTTTAGATCTCTGGTTTAAAGAGATGAGAGAAACTAAATTTCTGTCATTTAAAATCACCCAGTTTATAATGATCTGTTATAGCGGTACCAAGAAACACAATATATGAGTAATGCAAGACTAATAAAAAGAATTTCTATAAAATTTGTGTAGAATTAAGATTATTTATGTTACTTAGAATTTAGCAGTGAAGCCATCTAGGAGTCGGCTTTTCTTTTAGAGGTTGTTTTTCCCCTACAAATTCAATTTCTTTTTTTTTTCTTTTTTTCTTTTTATTTTATGAAAAACTAGAACAAATTTTCATAATCAAATAATAAGAGAATAACAATAATTATACCATGTATCATTATCTTCAAAGTAGTTACTTAGCACATGCCATAAACCAAAGAGATTCTTACAAAAAAGAAACAAACAGATAATAACAGAAACTTTCAACAAACTAAGATAAACTACTATTACAAATGAAACATTGAAATATTTTTAAAACAATGGAATATGCATTTTGGGGAAGTATTTCAACTTCTTCCTTCTTTCTTTTCTGTTTTGCTATTTCTATGTATTTTATATATAGGAGGTGGTGCTAGAGAGATATAGATGAGATATATATATTTGGCTAGTCATCTGCTTTTTTCTTAAGTAAGCTTTGGTAGCTTCTGTTTTTTGATGATTTCACCTATTTCATTCAGGTTGCCAAATTGATTTACATGGAGTTGTTCTGATGGCATCCATTATTTCGATATTGGCTTTAATAGTTTTTCCTTTTGGGAGGCCTTCCTTTGTTTCCAGGGTATTGTGAGTTAAATCGTGTATCCCCCTCTCCACAATAAGAGCTCCTATAGTGAAGTCGTAACTCTTTGTACCTCAGAATGTGATTTTATTTGGACATAGGTAATAGGAGATGTAATTGGTTCAGGTCATATTAAAGTGAGATGGACCCCTAGACCAATGCAACAGGTGCCCTTATGAAAAGGAGAAATCTGTACATAGACATGGACACATGGAGAAATCCATGTTAATATAAATGTAGAGATTGGGGTGAGGCAGCAGAATGCAAAGAATGCCAAAAATTGCCAGCAGCCATGAGATGCTGAAGAGGGCAAGGGATGGATACTGTTTTATAGCCCTCAGAAAAACCCTGCACCGCGAACACGTTGGTCTTGGCCTTCCGTTCTCCGTAACTGAGATAAATTACTGTTGTTTGAGCTTCCCAGTTTATAGAAATTTGTCATGGCAGCACTGGCAAGCTGAAAAGTAAGTGTGAAGTTAAATCCATTTCTTAACGATGTATCCTTGCCAGAAGTATGAGGTGATAATTTCTTCTCATTCAAAACACACAAGTGGTATAGATTTTAGCTTATATACTCAACTAATAAAGGTAAGTTAGCAGACCAATTCTGAAAAATGCCATTTTAAGAGTCAATAATTCATTTTTTTTGTAGATAACATTCAAATGTTTCTGCCTGAACCTAAGTGTCTAATGAAAGAGTTTGTATCTGAATAAAGCTCCCAAAAAGGTGTAGTATGATCGTAAAACAGGGAGCGATAGTAGAGAATTCTTTCAAAGGTGAGAAAAAGGAAGGTAAACTGGTGTCCAAATCAGAAAAGAGAAATAAGTTACAGTAAAAGAAAGCAAGAACCCTGGATCTGGTAATGATGAGCTGGAGACCCTGAGGCAGACCCTAGGGAACATGTGACAACTACCAAGCCTCGTCCAACAACTATGAAGACATTGACTACAGTATTATTTCCATTATCCTTTTCTAATCGATTCCATTCAGAATGATTTCTAACACTGTGTAGGAGTTTGCAAGGTGATTAACATGTGTGGTTTAAAGAATAATTGAGAAATTGAATTAAACGAACCCAACAGTGACGTAACAAAATATTTTCAACAGAATAGCAAATGTTTCACACACAAAAAAAAAGTTTCAAAATTAATCATTTCTTTAAAAAATCCATGGGAGTTCTAAAGTTAATTGCTTCAAGTCTTTCTTTGGTCTCATTTATACTATAGCCTATGGCTCATTAACTCATGATCCTTGCCTTATTCAGTGACTTATTTTACATGCTTTTGTTATTTATTGAATGGAGTACTAAGAATATGAAAACTAATATTAAATAGGAAAGTTTACCTTGCCAAATAGATCCTGTAAATCTCTACCCTTAAATTATTAGCACTAGTTTTGATTTCCTGAAAAGACCGATTTCATAGGTTAAAACCAATGAGCCCCTGGAAATGTTAATTTTAGTTTCCTCACTTTTCCACTAATTGAAGAAAATGACCCAAGTATAGAATTTGCTAGCACCATAAGTTTTATTTAATATCAGAAGCTTTCTTACCTAGAGATATCAGAAAAGCAAGTCTGTGGCACATGCATTTGTCTATGAAGTGGGGGTATTTTCATGGGCGTTGGCCTTTGGGAAGTGAAAATACAGAGCAAAGGGCTGTGAATTTTGAGTAGATGCATATTTCGCTGAGTTGTAGGTTATCGATGGGCAATGTGTCTTGAATTCTTTCTCCCTTACAAATTCTAATTTTTCCTCCTGAGATTTAAAGAAAAAAAAAGTTTATTAATGAACATTTTCAGGGAAGGAGACCAGATGTTCCCCCTCACTGTCTTTCCTTGACATCTCACATAGCCTCAGAGCATCAGTCTCGTACTTCCTGGTTTATCTAATCATGTAAAATTTACTAATGACAAAAAACACTAGAGAAAAAAATGCAAATAAAAGTCTGAAAGCTCTCACTTTGTTGTGAAGCCATTTTCATAATTTGGTGTTCTTCTTGGATATTCTATTCTTTTTCACTTAAGTGTCTGTTTTGTGAATCTCTAAAGGGAATGAATGCCTTGCATTCAGTTCTGCAAACATTTATGACATGCTTTTGTGCACCAGATATGTACAAAATCCTAGAAATGCTAGGATGAATAAGACATAATTCATTCCTTCAAGGAGTGCTCTTCCTAATCAGAGTGACACATATGTCTGCCATTACCAAAATGCAACCTAGATGAAAAACTGCTGTGGGATTCAAAGGAAAGAAACGTTTTTTCTTTGTTGCCTTTTTATTCCAGTTCCCCAGCATTTAAAACCAACAACAAAATGCAATCACATGAGAGTAGTGAAGTGAATGTAATGGACAGCTTCGAGACCGTGAACTGACATTACGATTTGCCCTAGAAAGGAATCCAGAGTTCTATTTATCTCTATTTTGAGATACAGTAAGTTCAACCTTGAATAAGTCTATACAGCTAACTTGGTGGGAATCTGAAGTTAGCCTTATTCTTGGTTGAAACACTTTATTCTGCACATATCCTTGCACTAGATAACTTTTTACAGCTCTAGAAAATTTATTATATGGATATTATCAGTGTTGCTTTGGGAACGAGTTTACTATGAGTTTCTGAGAGCAGGAGATACCACAATTGATGACAAATGACTAAAAAGAAGATTTTAATCTACTTTATTTGTTTCTTATATACCTTTCAGAGATGGTTCCATGAGTAAAACTGCAGGTAAGCAAATGTAATTTTTTGGTGATTCTTCAGGTTTACTGAATTTTTTAAAGAAAGGGACATGAAAGAAAACTATAGATATACATAGCTGGTGATTACTCTGTTTTTTAAAGATGGTTCCAAGTACTGCATTATTGTTTTTATCTTAAATGCACCTAATTTAAAATAACGAGGTAATTCATCCTCTAATTATATAGAATTTATTGGAAAGTGTGTGTTTAGTCTGAGAAGCACTGGATTACTGATTCAGATTGTAAATGCCCTTTATAGTTATAAATTCTCAGTAGCTTATTAACCCATTGATTCAGTTGATATTGCTATGGCTAGAGCTTGAGAGATTTCATATGAATTTCTATTTAGTTCCACCAGAAATAACTAAATTATGGGATTAAGAGAAAGTTTAAGGACTATTGCTTTTGTAATGTTTATAAAGTGGATTGTCTTAGTAATATTACTTGTTTTAACTGTTATTTTAATATAATTTCAAATTCACAGAACATTTTCAACAGTACAAAGAAATCCTGTATTTCCTTTACATAGTTTTCATAATTAGTAACATCCATCACATCTGCTTTAGTGTTTTTCTATTTTAATTTACTTTCTTTATCTCTATCATGTGACAGTACGTTGTCCTGCCTTTTATTTTCCTTTTGTGTATTACATGAGAATAATAATGTCCAGTATCCCTAAATATTTCAATGTATATTTGCAAGAACACAACCATTCTCCCATAACAAGAAGGCAAACATCAAAAGAAGAAAACTAGTATCACGCTAACATTACATTTCTGTCTGATCAGGGAACTTCATTAAAATTTTAGGGCCAGTGAGATAGCTCAGCGGTATAAGCGCCTGCCTGGCAAGTGTGAGGTCCTGAGTTCGACTCCTGGTATACACATTAAAAAAATTATTTTTACCAAAGCTCTCAGTGATATTTTCCACATCCAGAACCATGTATTAATTTTATTTATCATGTCCCATTAATCTTCAATCTGGAATAGTGCTTTAGTGTTTTCTTGTCTTCCATGACTGTCATTTTAAAAAGCATAGGCTGGTTATATTGTAGAACTTCCCTCAGTGTGGACTTGACTGTATGTTCTCATAACCTAGGAGCAATTAATGCATAAACAAGTAATAATTTGTGAGAGACAGGGACTTCGTATTATGCTGCATTTTTTCATTGTTATCATTCCTGGAATCAAAAGCTATCAATTTGTTCTATTGGGGATATTAACTTCCATCCCTTAGTATGGATTTGCCCTGGCTTCCCTACTTATTAGTTAATTTGTAAGTATATTACTTTTTAACTTAATAAGTAATAGGTATTTTATGAGATTTATTTTAAGACATAATGTGAAGGATAGTATCTCTTATCATTTAATTAACTAATTAATTTATTTGTAACATAATAGAATCACGAGTTCCTATTTTACCCATGATTTACATACAACCTGAAACAATCAGATAGATGAGAGATAGTTTTTGCTTCTTTTAGTTTGTTGTTGTTGTTGTTGTTGTTGTTTCTGAAATGTTCAAATTATCCCAGTCTTGGCCAATAAAATTCCTTCAAGCTGGTTATATAAGCTTTAGGAATACCTCCATCATTTTGAATACTTTCTTATTTTCTAGTACAATTTCTTCTGGGTTCTTCTGCTATTGTTTTTTTCTTTTTTTATGTGGGTACCAGGAGTCGACCTCAGGATCTCGTGCTTGCCAGCAAGCACTTGTGCCGCTGAGCGATATCACTGGCCCTTTTTCCCCTTTATGTGGGTATTGGGAGTCGAACTCAGAACCTTGCGCTTGCCAGGCAGGCGCTTATGCCGCTGAGCTATCTCACTGGCCCTCTTCTGCTATTTTTTATGTATCATTCTGGAGTCAGCCATTTTTCTAAGGACTTTTTCTTCTTTTTTGTTTTTATTTTAAGAAATCAAGTTATCTATCTATCTATCCGTCTATCTAAATCTATCCTGACAGTTTCATAAGTTACAACTTTATCTCACATTTTCTAATTTCAACCCAATATCACAAGGTTTATTCTAGTATCTACTTTCCCATATTTCTACATTAAGGAATCTAACCCTAATCATTATCAAAGTATTTAATTATTTGTGCAGTTAAAGCTGTTTATGACCAATCTTCTTTCCAGAACAGCAGAAATGTGGGGTTAGGCATGATCTGTACCCTCCAGTCTGGCACGTTATCCAAAATCACAACCCAGACAAATAAAGAAAAGGAAGAGAGAAGGGGAAGGAGGAACGGAAAAACAGTATATTTCATTTTTAACTTTAAGTCATGGTTTTTATTAGCGTCATTTTACCTGCATTAGCAGAATTTAGTGTCAGTAATAGCATGGAACATGAATACTTAAAGGATCTCTTCTTGACCCTACTTTTATTACATATGACTACATTTTACTGTGATGTGAAAGCACCCTTGGTATGACATAATTCTCTGCATTTTCCCACTAATATTTATGAGTTGTATTCCAACGACAAAAGATAAAAGAGGTAAGAACTACTATAAAAATAAATGGTAATGTGACAATTAAGGGTGTGTGTGTGCTTTTATACATTAACATATTTCTATTTTAAATTGTTGAAGATACTCTGTTATTACAAACTCACCTAGGTAATTGTCTTATGAACAATAGCATAATCTTGGTGGAAAAAATCAATACTGATAAATAGTCATATGTAAATAAAAAGTACAATGCCCTCCCCTACAACTGTGAGGCAGGCAACTTATACATATAAAGATTTATTAGCAAAGAGGATAAATGAGGCATATAACATCTTAAGTAGGTTTGATGAAATATCATATCTGGTTCTTTGTGAGTTCCAACAGCCCTTTTCAAGACAAATGGACTGAAATGTGACAATACATCAGTGGCAAGTTCTGGCTAATAATTATAATCGGAATTGGGTTACCAAAGGTCAGTTGCTAAACAAAGGACAGTTAGTTAATAGCAAACCTAGAGAACAGTTGTGAGCTTTAGACTACGAAGGCTCACTAGATTCTCCTACCTCATACAGAAGAGAGACAAACTGTCTTAATAACGTCCTATACAATCTGCATATTTGACCACCACTGATTTCCAAACAACTCACACATTTTATGTATTTTTGTGTTAATTATTAAGTTATTAATTTTACTAATAAAAACCCATTTCTAACATGCATTATTCCAACATAATATACACCAAAATTGACATTTTGACTGAAATGTCAAATGGCTGAGTGCTAAGATAAATATTCATTAGCATCCAAAAGTGAAGATGTGCATCATTTTTGTGGTCAATCATTAAATCAATTGGCCACTCTGGTAAATAGAACAAGTTATCATCAGGCTCTCCACACATATATACTATTGCCTGTGCTGAAGTATTTTAAAACTAATTATAGTCATTATAATGATGCATTCCTAAATATTTCACTATTCTTTTCTAAACTGTATTTTACATAACAATAGTATGATCAACTTAGAAACATTAGCAATAATTCCTTAATAATTTAATCACCAATAAAATGTTACCTTCTGTCCAAAGGTATCCTTTTTTTCTTATCTACCTCAGTAAGTAGCCAATTTAAAATGGATATTATACCTTGTTGTTATGCTCCATGTTACCTTCAATGTCCAACAGCCTTTCTGCTATGTGCTTCTACCGATTGACCCATGTATTGCTCACTTAAGATTCTTGAAATGACTTCCTTGTGGTATTATTAAATTTTTCTTTACTCTTGTAATTCCTAGAAATAAGAAGTTAATTTTAAGTGTTCAATTAAATACAAGGTTTTTTACCATAGCAATTATTTACCTGTATATTGGTACACCTCAGTTTGAGGATCTTTATGAGCCAGTGCCTTTCATTATATTTTATTTTTCTCATTATCTTTTTGGTGTTCACTTTGTCACAACTTTGGTCAGTGGAACCTCTTTCAAGCTAACACGTTTGTTCTTTTGTCATGATCGTATTAATCTTTGAAATATTTTTTATTTTCTTTTTCAAGGCATCTCATACTCCCCTTCCACTCTCTTTGCTTTAGACACAAAAATTACATTAGAAACAAGGGGCTACATTATTGTGTATATATCGTATTTACATTATGAGTTGGCTCCTTCCTGATTTTATTTTATATATAATGATGCATTGTTTTGAACCGTGAGGTCAAATTATTCTTTCTAGATTAGCTATAACACAACGCTATGGGAACGAATAGAGTGGGGCCTTTTCAGACAGAGCTTTCAGGAAAGGCCTCATAGAAATCACTTTTTCTGTTAAGAAAGACAAGTTAAATAAACACCCTGAGGAAAACTGTTCTAATTAAAGGGAACAGCAAGAATAAAACCAGAAAGCAAGCATTTACTTAGTGTTAGAAACCATGGAGAATTGAGTATGGCTAGTGTAAGACCCAGCCAAAGAAGAAACAACAGGAAGAGGGGAATTCAGTAGGGCTGTAAGAATTATTCTTAATACAATAATGCAACAAATGTCCAGAGTAATTACAAAAGAGGCAAAAACCTAAAAAGAACAGCCTATTAAAGGAAAAATGATTAAAAGTATATTAAATTGTTTTAATAGACTACTATGTAAGCTACTAAAATGATGACATGAAGCTACATCTTTCACTCGGTATTGATGTATATCAGATATACTCAAGGGAAAGAAAACAATAACATAAAGAAAAAAGGGAAAATAGACACACACTGCTTTTTTTTAAAAGACATCTTCTTAAATGAATAATATTCTGGTCGTAGTGATAAAAATCAAAAAAGATGTAAATATAATATAATTTTAAAATTAATACATCAGCTGTAGTAGAATATAAAACAAAATGAAAAATATGATAAATTTTCCAAGAAAAATGAGTAGGTAAAATCCCTCCAATTTTTTTTTTTTATTTTAAAGAGAAGAAAAAAACAAAACAAATCAAAAGAAGAACAAATTTTCAAAACAACATAATAGGAGGGTAACAATGGTTAATACATTACGTATTACTATCTTTAAGTTAGTTATTCAGGATACCAGAAATTAGCATTCAATTGTCCAAACATTATTGGCACAAACCTTACTCTTCAATGAACTAAGTAAAATTGGTAGTGTATCTATCTTAACCATCTTATATATATATACAATTTTTTTCCCTTTCCCTTCTTTCTTTTCCCTATTCCAGACTCCCTTTCCTTTTGACCGGTTTCTTTTTGATTCACCATGTCTATTGTACATTTTGGATCTTATTTACTCTTTCAGTTTCTCATACTAGAGAGACAATACGATGCTTACACATGTGCTTCTGGTTTATTTCACTTATGAGTATTTTCTCGAGTTGCATCCATTTACCTATAAAAGTCTCCAGTTTATCCTTCTTTATGGCTGAATAGTACTCCATTGTATAAAAATACCACATCTTTCTTATCCATTCCTCAGTTGATGGGCATTTGGGTTGTTTCCAAGATCTGGCTATTACAAATTGTGCTGCTATAAACATGGGTGCACATATATCGCTGTGGTACGATGTTTTTAATTCTTCTGGGAAGATGCCCAGAAGGGGAATAGCTGGGTCAAATGGGACCTCCAACCCTAGTTTTTTGAGGAATCTCCACACTGACTTCCACAGTGGCTGTACCAGTCGACACTCCCACCAACAGTGAAGAAGGGTTCCTTTTTCCCCACAGCCCCTCCAGCATTTGTTATTAGTTGATTTCTTAATAGTAGCCATTCTTTCTGGGGTGAGATGGTATCTCAGTGTTGTTTTAATTTGCATCTCTCGAATGACTAGTGATGTTGCACATTTTTTTGTATAATTATTTGCCATTAGTATTTCTTCATCTGAGAAATGTGTATTCATCTCAGATGCCCATTTTTGGAGTGGGTCTTTAAATTTGGGAGGTCTGATATTTTTGAGTTCTTTATATGTTCTTGATAGTAATCCTTTGTCTGAGGAGCAGCTGGCAAACATTTTTTCCCACGTTGTGGGTTGTCTCTTCACTCTGTTGGTGGTTTCTCTTGCTGTGCAAAAGCTTTTTAATAAGATGAGATCCCAGTTGTTGATTCTTTGTGATAGTTCCCGTGCGGTTGAGTTTTTATTCATAAAGTCCTTGCCTACACCAGTGTCTCCAAGGGTTTTACCTATCCTACCTTCCAGCAGATTTAATGTTTCTGTTTTAATATTTAGATCTCTGATCCATTTTGAATTTAGTTTAGTGCATGGTGAAAGATATGGGTCTAGTTTTAATCTTTGGCATGTGTAGAGCCAGTTTTTCCAGCACCATTTATTAAAGAGGCTATCTTTCTTCCACTGAATGTGTTTGGCACCTTTGTCAAAGATAAGGTGGCTTAGTATGTCTGGGGTTGTTTCAGCATCTTCTAATCTGTTCCATTGATCTTCAGGTCTGTTTTTTTGCCAGTACCACACTGTTTTTATCACAGTAGCTTTATAGTATAATTTCAAGTCAGGGACTGTGATGCCCCCTGCCTTGCGTTTGTTGCCCAGAATTGCCTTTGCTATTCTAGGTCTCTTCTGATTCCAAATGAATTTTAGGATTGTTTTCTCTAATTCTGTGAGATATGCTGTTGGAATTTTGATTGGAATTGCATTAAATCTGTATAACAATTTTGGAAGTATGGCCATTTTCACTATATTGGTTCTTCCTATCCAGGAGCAAGGGATATCTTTCCATTTTCTGATATCCTCTTCAATCCCCTTTTTCAGAGTACGGTAGTTTTCAGTATAGAGGTCTTTTACATCCTTTGTGAGGTTGATTCCTAGGTATTTCATTTTTTTGGATGTTATTGTGAAAGGTATTGTTTCCCTAATTTCTCTTTCAGTAAGTTTGTTATTTGTGTACAGGAAGGCTATTGACTTTTGAGTATTGACTTTGTATCCAGCTACACTACTGAATTTGCTTATTAAATCTAGCAGTTTTTTAGTAGAGTTTTTGGGGTCTTCTGTGTAGAGTATCATGTCATCTGCAAATAATGATAATTTAACTTCTTCCTTTCCAATCATTTTCCCTTTATTTCTTTCTCTTGTCTAATTGCTCTGGCTAAAGTTTCCAGAACTATGTTGAATAAGAGTGGGACAGTGGACATCCTTGTCTTGTTCCTGATTTTAGAGGGAAGGCTTTCAGTTTTTGGCCACTTAGTATAATATTGGCTGTTGGTTTGTCATAGATAGCTTTTACCAGATTGAGATAAAGACCCTCTATTCCAATTTTCTGTAGGGTTTTTATCATGAAAAGGTGCTGGACTTTGTCAAAAGCTTTTTCTGCATCTATTGAGATGATCATGTGATTTTTGTCTTTGGTTCTGTTAATATGGTGTATTACATTTATTGATTTACGTATGTTGAACCATCCCTGCATCCCTGGGATGAATCCAACTTGGTCATGGTGTATAATTTTCTTGATGATTTGTTGGATTCTGTTTGCCAGTATCTTATTAAGGATTTTTGCATCTATGTTCATTAGGGAGATTGGCCTGTAGTTCTCTTTCTTAATTGGGTCCTTCTCTGGTTTTGGTATCAGGGTAACGCTTGCTTCCAGGAATGAATTTGGGAGTATTGCTTCCCTTTCAATTTCATTGAAAATTTTGAGAAGTAGGGGCGTTAGGTCTTCTCTAAATTTCTTGTAGAATTCGGCAGTGAATCCATCAGGGCCTGGGCTTTTCTTTGTTGGGAGGTTTTTAATTACATCTTCAATTTCACTGGTTGATATTGGTTTATTTAGGATTTTTAAATCTTCTTGATTCAGCTTTGGTAATTCATACGAATCTAGGAATCTGTCCATTTCTTCTGCATTTTCCATCTTAGTAGAATATAAATTTTCAAAATAGGTATAGATGATCTTCTGGATTTCTGCAGGGTCCGTTGTGATATCACCCTTTTCATTTTCAATTGAATGGATTTGAGTCTTTTCTTTTCTTTTTTTAATAAGGTTGGATAAGGGTTTGTCAATCTTATTTATTCTTTCAAAGAACCAACTTTTTGCTTCATTGATTCTCTGTATTGTTTTTTTAGTCTCCAATACGTTGATTTCTGCTCTGATCTGTATAATTTCCTCCCTTGTACGGGCTTTTGGCTTAACCTGCTCTTCTTTTTCTAGAAGCTCGAGGTTCACCCTTAAGTTGTTTATTTGCACTTGGTCTGTTTTCCTAATATAAGTATTTAATGCTATAAATTTCCCTCTTAGGACTGCTTTCATTGTATCCCATAAGTTCCGGTATGTTGTACTGTCATTATCATTCAGTTGTAGAAAGTGTCTAATTTCTTCTTTAATTTCATCTGTGACCCATGGGTTGTTCAGGAGGGTGCTGTTTAATTTCTATGTGTTTAGGGAGTTTTTGTGAGATCTTTTGCCATTGATTTCCAATTTCATTGCACTATGGTCTGATAATATGCATGGGATAATTTCAATTCCTTTGCATTTACTTAAGCAGGTTTTATGAGCTAGTATGTGGTCTATTTTGGAGAACGTCCCATGTGCAGCTGAGAAAAATGTGTATTCTGATGTTGTGGGATGGAACACTCTGTAGACATCTACTAAGTCCATTTGTTCAAAAGTTTGGTTCAGTTCTACTATTTCATTATTGATTTTCTATCCAGTTGATCTGTCTTTTTGTGACAGTGGAGTATTGAGATATCCCAATATAATTGTATTAGTGCTTATTTGATTTTTCATGTCCTTTAGTACATGTTTTATATAGCTGGGTGCACTGGTATTTGACGCATATATATTTATGATCGTTATCTCTTCCTCTTGGATTGTTCACTTTACAAGGATGTAATGACCGTCTTTATCTCTCTGAATCCTTCTTGGTTTGAAGTTCACTTCAAAAGAATAGCTACCCCTGCTTTTTTCTGGGTTCCTGTGGCATGGAGTATTGTTTTCCATCCTTTGACTTTCAGTCTATGAATTTCTTTCTGAATTAAATGTGTTTCTTTTATACAGCATATTGTTTGATCTTGCTTCTTGATCCATTTCGCCAGTCTGTGCCTTTTGATTGGTGAATTGAGACCGTTAACATTGATGGTTAAAACTGATATGTATTGACTTATACTTGTCATGATATTTTCCTGTTGTTGGTTCCCACTCTTTGTTTTTCCCCTTTCCTGCTATTTAATTATCTGCCCTGCCTGGTGGATTCCTTCTGTGGGGGTTCCTATCTCTTTCTAGAATGTCCTTCAGAACATTTTGGAGTGCTGGTTTGGTGGTCATAAATTTTCTCAGATGTTCTTTGTCATGAAAGTATTTTATTTCTCCATCAATTTTGAAAGATAGTTTTGCGGGGTACATCAATCTGGGTTGAAAATTATTTTCCTTTAGAGCTTGAAATACATCATTCCAAGCTCTTCTTGAATTGAGGGTTTGTGCTGAAAAGTCAGCTGTGATTCTGATGGGTTTTCCTTTATAGGTGATTTGTCTCTTCTCCCTAACAGCTTTTAAGATTCTGCCCTTCTGTTGAATTTCTGGGATCATGACTATAATATGTCTGGCTGAAGTTTTTTTTTTGATCATGTCTAGTTGGTGTTCTAAAAGCTTCACTTATAGGAGCATCAAATTCCTTTTCTCTTCCAGGAAAGTTCTCCCTGATTATGTCTTTGAACAAGGTTTTAATGTCATTGATGCTATCTCCTGCTTTTTCATTTATTCCAATTATTCTTAAGTTGTTTATCTTTGAGTCATCTAGCAGCTGCTGAATTGATTTTTCATGGTCCCTTGCTGTTTTTAAGAATTCTTCCTTTTCATGATCACTAATTGCAAGCCTGTCTTCTATAGCTGAGATCCTGTCCTCACATTGGCTTAATCTGCTACAAATACTTTCAATGGAATTTTTGTTCTCTTGGATATCTGCTTGAATCTGCCTTATGGATTCCATTTCTTTCCTATGCTGAGCATTCATGGTTTCTATAGTTTTCTTAAGCTCATCTATTTTTTTGTCTGTATCAGCTATAGTGTCCTTAAGCATGGTCTTCATTGTGGACATTATCTCTGCAGTTATCTGTGAGATTATTGCTGTTTTAGTTTTTTCCAGAGCCTCATTCAGTTGCTTTGTTGTTACCACTTCAGATAGGCCAGGTGGGTGGCTTTCGGATTGTCCCACCTCATTGCCTCCTAGGTTTGCCTTTGGTGAATTGGATGTGTGGGGTTGAATACTGTTTAAGTGTCGTCTCATTTTTTCTTTCTTTAATTCCTGGGGTGATGTTTGCAAATTACCTATGGTAGGTTACTTTATTGCTAGTGTTTAAGATCTTTAGAAGATGTCTACTTCTCTGCAGTATCTTCCAAGTGGAGCTTGCTTTTGGGTTTTGAGCTTTCTGCCAGATCCTACCTCTTCAATTCGTTGGGTATGCGAAGTTGCTACCTGTTTGGCCCAGTCCTTGATTCTTTGGTACTGTGCCACTGTATTTTCTGTGTCCCTTAGTCAATCTCAATCACAAAATATCAGGAAGGAAAGATGTTTAGAACAATTATTTCACATTTGGTTATAATGTTAACTAAAGCATCAAACACAGCCTAGAAAATGACAGACTGAGCTAACCAGTTATTTACCACTTTTAGTTGTATAGAGTTGCGGTTATATAACAAAATCTAAAACACACCAGAAAAATTATATGCAGTATACAAGTCCTATGTATGTCAATTTTTCCCTGAGGAGTTTAAATTTAAAATGAGTTAAGGAGGAAATAGAGTGTTGGGAGAATAGGAAGGAATTAGATGTAAGGTTAGAGGACCAAGAGGGATCCCACTAAAATTGGGACACTGGTGCAGAGGACTGGTGGTAAAAAGAGAAGGAAGGGATAAAAGGAAGAACAGATCACAACCACAATCACAAAGAAGTTAGAGGCACTGTTTACACTCATATAAAAAACCAGAGAGAATAATGAAGGAAAGAGCAAATACATATACAGAAACAAAAACGAAGATAAAAACAATAAAACAGACAAAACAAAAATAAAACCCCACCAAAAAAACAAAAACAAAAACAAAAATCCCTTCACCAGAACAAAAAACAAATGAGTGAGAAAAAAATAAAAATAAAAAGAAGAAAAAAATAAAAAGAATCAGTTCCAGGTGTTGACTCTGCTGTAGGCAGGCACCGTGTGGTGACAGAGTCCTGTTCCGTGCAGGTCGTTCCCAGTAAGCCAGGAGCGGCCCTCTGGCGGGCGGTGAGCAGAGGCCCGTACTTTCAGGCAGAGACCAGTCTAGCTCGCCTGCTGTTCTCAGTGCCCTTTCACTATCCCTGGGCCTGAGAGGTGCAGCACGCTGTCCGGAGCGCGGGTTCCCTGCACTGGTTTCCCGCCACTCTGATTTTCACCACGCCCCCCACAATGGCGCCGGGCCAGTCGCACTCTGGCGCCGGACAGGTGTGGCTGAGAGACCAGTCTCATTCGCCTGCTGACCTCAGCACACTTTCGTGGGCCTGAGAGGCCCCGCGCTGCCCTGTCCGGAGCACGAGTGTCCAGCGCTGTTTTTCTTTCGCGCCACACTGAGTTTCGCCACACCCCCCACAATGGCGCCCGGCCGGTCGCTCTCTGGCGTGGGGCAGCTGTGGCTGAGAGACACTCACCGCCGGCCAGCGCAGTTCTCCACCGCTCCCCTGCCTCACCACTGTCTCAGGATCCTCCGTGGGGGCTCCCTGGGCGCCAGCTGTCACCGTGTGTCTGTAGAATTGAGCTTCTGTCGCGCTGCGATTCCTGGGATGGTAGAAGGTGCGCGCGCGCGTGGTCTGCTCCTTCTTCTTTGTTGGAAATCACCCTTCACTGGTGCTGGGTGTCCCAGATTGCGCTTCAGAACTTTTCTGGGTTCCGGGGAGGCATCTCCCCCCCCTGCACTTTCCCGGTCGCTATATTCCTGTGTTCCAACGGTAACTTTTAGAGAGAGTTTCGCTGCCTGCTTCTTACTCATCCGCCATCTTTTTTTTTTCTCCCCTCCAAATTTTAAAATGCCAAATTGTTTAAAAAGAAGTCAAAAAATGATTTTTAAAGAGAAATTTTAAATAAAATACAAAATCTACTTCCCTTTCCAAACAAATATGAAAGTATTTAGCCTAGGCAGCTTCCATCAAGCTTCGTAAGAAGTAGATGTTTTCTATCTTATACAATATTTTCTAGAAAACAGCAAATAAGAAATGATTATTTTGAGGTTTGTATAAATTTTACCCTCATTTAGATATATTAGGATAAGAAAATATAAAGATTCAAAAGATAGTATTAGCTAATAAAAACCAATGGTGGAATATAAAAACACATGTCGTGATTTACTAGGACTTTTGCCAAGGCTCCAGATGTTTAACAATAAAGTACGATAAATATATCTAGACCATGGCTTATAATCTTGTGTAATCTGGCCAATGCCTATCTAAACTTCATGTGCATCTCTTTCCATTGTTTCTAGATCCTAGCACTCGGATTTCTCTCCTTTACATAAACTCTTTTCTGTCTCACAGTCTTTATGCCTATAATTCCCTATTCCTGGAACTGTTTTTCAACAGCTTTTCTACTGGCTATCTCCTCTTTCCTTATTTGAAGTTAAACATTTACTCCTCACAGAGACCTGACTTGACCACAGTCTTTGCAATTAGTCCATTATCTCTCCCTTCCAGAAACTATCTGAAACCTCCCATAGGTTGTCAGTTTGTTTGGGCATCATTTAACTTCTATTACTGCAGCACAGGCTGCCTGAGGACAACAGTCTTGCTAAAAGATAGCGCGGGACTGCAGTACTGCTGCGTGAGTTTACATAAATGTCACCAATAACGAAGGGTAGCTCAGTCTCCTCATCTATTATGTGGTCTCATAATCATTGCCCTGTTCACCTTCAAGGATCTTTATGCAAAAATAAAAATACACCAGAATGTGAGCATCTACTCTACCACAAGAATAAAATATTTTTATTGCTATCCTCATTCTAATCTTATTCTTAGCGGTTACCATCATTGCAAAAGCAATTAAAATCATAAAATACATTTTTCTACTGCTTCTTGTCAGGTAGGCAGCTCATATGGCAGCTGGGTGCTATAATCATTTCTAATTTTCTCTCTTTGGGAATATACATACAGCATTCACTACTTGCCCAAAAAGTAAAATTATTGCTGCAATATTTTGCCACCAATGAATTGCTTATGTGAGTTTTGTTGCCTTGTAAACAGATGAGCAATTTCTAAAAGAAGATCTGCAATGCTTAACTAAGGTGAAAACCTGGCTTTTTTTTTTTTTAACTTTATGATATTCCAGTGTGAGGACAGATTTTATTAATGTGTTATATTGGTAGTTCACTTGGACAGGGAACTCAGACTAGTGTCAAAGCAATCAAATGAAAATTTGTGCTGGATAAAGCCTTCTGATATTGTCGAGTTTCCCTAAGGATAGCACCACCATGGTGGCTTTTGAAATAGGAAATATCACTAAGATATCAAACTTTTTCCCTTCTAAATACAAAAAAAGTTGTCAGTTATGAAATATTCATAAAATGCTGACATTAAAATTATTTAAAATGTTAAATGAATATACTAACAGATATTTAACCCCACTGTTAGAATTTTAGTGTGCTACATTGTGTTATTTCTACAGATATCAATATGTGTATAAAATGAGTTTATATATCTAGATTCTGTGTATAGTAATGAGCACATGTACATATAGTCACATGTATAGCACAATTATCTATTTTATATATGTGTGTAAAAGTACACACATAAATACATGTATACACACATGTATGAGAGATTATGCTCCACGTAAATTGTGATCATACTACATGTAGAGTTTTGTATACTGTATATTCCCTCACTTAACAGTTGGGAATATTGTTTTATGTAATCCCATTTGTTAACCTCTCTGCCTTCAGTTCTTTCTGTAGCACGCACTCATGTACAGAAGAGTTTTCCAGACAACTGTCCCTGAGTTAATTCATTTTGCAAATGGTTCCTCTTGCTCATGCTTGCTGCCTTTCTGGTGCTACTGTTCTCAGGGGAAAGAGAGCTCAATTGATAGAGGCTCAGTCACTAGAAAGCCAAGGCAAAAACCTTCCCCATTCCAATGCAGCCATCACTGTGCTGACCTCATCCAAAGTGTCACGTAGAGAAAAGCACACTTCTCAATATCCCAGCTATGATTTCGCTTAATTACCACAAAAAGAAGGCTGTACATGTATAACCAATGTACTTTACTACAGGACAGAAACTAACCAAAGGTAATCAAGGTTTAGTGATCAGGCTACAGGTGGAATTTGGCAATCTTGAAATCCAAGGCAAGGAAGGAAAATAAAACCTGCCTGCGTCCATCATTGCCTTGATTCGCTGCATTGCCTTGAGGTGTGTTTGTCTGGACTCTGCCACTTCCCAGAAAAGACACAACATGTTAAGGCATTGTATTTCTCAGAGTCTGAGTCATTTATTTTCAGGAAAATACACACAGAAGTGAGGGAAAGTGTCAGATGGAGAAGAGCCGGTATATGTTCCTAAGATCAGTCTCCCTTGTTCAATCTTTGCCTGAGTCCACAGATCAGCCTCATTATCTCTCATCTTTCTGCAGTATTCATGTGGGAAACTATTACATCAAATTCACCACTGTGAATTTATTCAAATGGACATCACACACACACACACACACACACAAAGAGTACAATGAATAATTCTCACATAAGAAAGCAATGTAAGCCCATTTTATAGGAGTCATTTTATTTTCTAATTCAAGTAGTGCACACAGCTTTTCTTACTGACAGTGTACAGTTTTACAAGGCTTTAGAGAAGTACAGTATCAGGTGTTGTTTTGCATGTCCTACTCTACTTTGGAATATGTCCAGGATCTATTGATTCATGAGAAATGCAGTCTAGTACGTATACTCTTGAAACAATTGGCCATCTCCCCTGAAAGGATAGTTTTACTTTGCCTTTTCAGTAGAAAAAATCTTAAGTACGATGTGCTTCCTCCTTGTACCATTATTTACTTAATCACTCACCAGTTGTTGACTCTGTTGTTTTCATCTTTCTTATTTACAAATATATCCATTTTTAAGGATTCTTCTACTAGCTTCACATATCATCAGACATATCAGTATTTATAATAACTAAATTGTAAAAAACAATGAACAAGCTTCAAAAAACACCAAATCTCTGGTCTTCACTATTTCATTTCTGACCAGAGTAATGTTGGACAACTTGGCTTCATTTTTTTGTTTTTTTTATGTTAAAAATTATGGTGACAAGCAAAGCAGTCTTCAAGAGTCTTCCAAACACTAGTTTATGCCTTTAAAATATTTATATGTCATTCTTAGCACTGAGACAAGTTACCTCCAAATACTTTGAAGTATCAATGACATCAGATAATCATTAGCCACAAAATAATCTTTGATTCTAAGTAAAATTGCATGCATCTATCATAGTGATTTGGAACAAATAATAGTTGTTTACAATCAAGGCAGGGGAAATACTTGAGGCAAGCTGGTAATTATTGAAAAGCTGGCTCTGCTGGTCCATCACAGAGGCCTCTTCCACACATTCCAGCACTTAATATTCATTACGGAGGCCCTGTTGTGAGCTGGCACTCTCTTAAACAATAGAGATGCAAAATCAACAAAACATAAAATTCTCTGCCCCAGAGACCTTAATTCTAAATTTAAAGAATCACTGTGAAATAGATTACGAGGCTTGGCAATGCAGAACTCGGGAATGTATGTATGCCTTGCTATTTGTGGGGAGAGGTCAGAATGATTCTCATGTGGGGTTTGGGGGAAGACTGTCAAGAAATGGAGGAGGAGATTGTTTCTATTAAAACAAAACAAAACTAAACTAAACTTTCTTCAGCCTAAGGTCCAATAACTGTTGAATTTCTCGTTCTATTTTGGAGTAAGTTATTGAATTTTAGCCTCTGATACTCCTTCTCTTCTAAAAGTCTTCTGGATTGTTTTCAAATTTCATTCTGAGAGGTGATGATGAATGCCTTCCAACATGCTGACATTCACTTTTGCCTCCTAATTTCCCCTCACTCCTCACCCAAACAATGGTTACATAATTTGGGATCTTCTTGCTGAGATCCTGATAGTAGGTATTCCAAATCAAAGTTCAGTTGTGCTATCATTTGCGTTGGCAATCAAACTATCTTCAGATCATGATGGCCCTCAGTGAAAATGTCACAGAAGAAATTTCAGGGACCATGAAGTAAAGTTAGAACAGAAGTTAAATTGAGACAGATGAGAAGACAAATTAATAATTTTTTAAAAATCACGTGAAATAGTAATATGATGACATGGAAATAAAAACAGATGCATAGTACTCCATTGTATAAAAATACCACATCTTTCTTATCCATTCCTCAGTTGATGGGTATTTGGGTTGTTTCCAAGATCTGGCTATTACAAATTGTGCTGCTATAAACATGGGTGCACATATATCACTGTGGTACGATGTTTTTAATTCTTCTGGGAAGATGCCCAGAAGGGGAATAGCTGGGTCAAATGGGACCTCCAACCCTAGTTTTTTGAGGAATCTTCACACTGACTTCCACAGTGGCTGTACCAGTCGACACTGGAGACTTTTATAGGTAAATGGATGCAACTCAAGAAAATACTCATAAGTGAAATAAACCGGACGCACATGTGCAAGCATGGTATTGTCTCTCTAGCATGAGAAACTGAAAGAGTAAATAAGATCCAAAATGTACAATAGACACGGAGAATAAAAAAGAAACTGGTCAATAGGAAAGAGAGACTGGAATAGGGAAAAGAAAGAAGGGAAAGGGAAAAAAAATTGTATATATATATAAGATGGTTAAGATAGATGCACTACCAATTTTACTTAGTTCATTGAAGAGTAAGGTTTGAGCCAATAATGTTTGGACAATTGAATGCTAATGTCTGGTATCCTGAATAACTAACTTAAAGATGATAATACGTAATGCATTAACCATTGTTACCCTCATATTATGTTGTTTTGAAAATTTGTTTTTTTTTATTTGTTTTGTTTTTTCTTCTCTTTAAAATAAAAACAAAAAACAAAAAACAGATGCAGACTCTAATATCTATCAACCAGAATACTGCAGGTCGGGTAAGTCATGTTTCAGTGAGTGCTTGGAACTAAAGCCCTCATCCTACATCCTGCGAGAAACTGAGGTTTACCGGCCCACAGCCACTTCACTGAGTGGGAGTGGACCGTCCTTCACAGAAGTCCTCAGCTGAGGCTGTAGCCCCGGCTACCTTGATTATAATCACATGAGACACTTGGACTAAAACTCACCTGTCTTACCCCTCTTACATATTCCTGACCCTCAGAATAATAGAAGTGAAAGACAAGATTAGAAGTATGAAATTTTGAGCAATCTGATATGTGGTAAGAGGTGATTAACATGGAATTGAGCCATAGTATCCCTCAAAAGTGCCTTCTGTTTCTTCAGTATACGGCCACAAATCTGATCTCCAAAGTCCATTTCAACCTACCTGGTGAAATGAAGCTTTCAGGATGCTATGGCTTTCTATTTGATTCTCCTCAGATAAAAATAAATAATAAAATAAAAACTGTTTTCACCAAGCTACTCAGAGTTCCAAGCACACGCCATTTACAGCATTTACAGTATATCCTAGAGTTAAATACACAAAGTCTGGCTTATATGGAACTGAATTTGAGTTTTAGCTGTGCTCATTAAACGTGTTATTTCAGGCAAGTAATGTTCTTACATCTATGAAATGTGAATAGTACTTACCTACCTCAAAAATTGATGCATGAATTAAATGAGATAGTACAAGTAAAGTGCTTATTGCTTCACATTGAGTAACTACTGTAAGCACTGAATAACTACAGAATTTCTCATAATTATTATTGTTACTATATCCCTCTTTATCTCTGTAGATTTTTGATTTTGATTTTAGCTAATTCAAATGCAATCTCTTCTTTTTGAAATATAATTAAGTATTTTGTTCTTTTTTAAGGTCATTTATTATATTCTTAGTATAATTTTTTGATCTCCTAATAATTTTATATTAACATATCTTATTTCTCTGTCCCTTTAAAAGCCTTAACTATATATAGCAAATTCCATATATATATTTTTTGAATTGAGTCGGACCTTGAACATTTAAATAACTTTTTAAAAATGATATTGGCTTCTAAATTTTTTCAAACGTTTTTGAAATTCAGACTACTCCAGGTGAATGGGTATTTACCATATTCGTAAGATCTCTGTTGAAAGTTTTCTCTGTTGCAACCAAGAGAAGTGAGCAGCTGGATTCCATGTTAAGACTCGAGCATTACCAGACTTATAAAATGTCAACTCGTCTAGCTACCTGAGATGTTTCTCGAACTTTCATTTCAGGTAAAGATATTTAAATTCCCTTTCAGTTTTGACTTCTGAAAGTCACACTTTCCTTATATATTACCCATCTTTTGCTTAAGTTAAATTGCAGATAGACAGAGAGACTGGCTTTTTTAGCGTGCTTGTCATTTTGTACTTTTCTCATCTGAATTACAAAACATCATTGCCTTGTTGACCAAATAAAATTGACTTTTTTTAAATGCTCAGTTTTCTCTTTCCCTTTTTTTACAACATGAGCAGTCTGACATGTGAATTTAGTAATTCTGAAAAAATCCTAGTGTATTCAAACAAAATTACTTTTATGTGTGTCCTGGTTCTTGAGAAGACTGAAAACTTATGTGATGGTCTGAGAAACAGAGGGAAAAAATGGACATTGGCAAGGTAGTAAAAGTTTATTTTCTGCCCTTGCCCTATGTATTCCACCAGCTGTGATTACTATATATACATATATATTCTTTATACACACATGCACATATATATGAGATAATAAAAAGCAAAGAAAAAATTTTTGGTCTCTAGCAAATTGTGACTTTTATTAGCCACATAGGTACATTGATAAAATATATTAAAATCATAAATTTTTTTTTTTGTGGGTACCGGGGGGTCGACCTCAGGACCTCGCGCGCCAGCAGGCACCCGTGCCTCTGAGCGATATCACCAGCCCCTTTTTCGTATGTGGGATCCGGGAGTCGAACTCGGGCCCTCACGCTTGCCGGGCAGGTGCTTAAGCCGCTGAGCCATCTCACCGGCCCTAAAATCATAAATTTTTGAGAGCTCCAAACAAGCTAGGGGATTATCCAATGTAGTGATTCCTAATCTAAGGTTCCTAGAGAGCTATTTTCAAAATGTTTTAAAGCCTGATATGAATTATACATAGATCTATAATATAAATACACCAAAAAAGTTTTATAAAAAGTTTAGACAAGAAGATTGAGAATAAAAACAAAAGATGTTTGGGCTAGTATTTTTTTTGTTTTTGGTCTCGTACTTTTGTAGACAATAAAATTTAATCAAAATGTTTTATTTACATTTTTTAACTTTAAAATGTAGTGTATGTTTGTGATACATAATATTTGCATTCATTTTGGGGAATTGGCATATATATATAATCTTGATCATTTTTACATTCTTTTCCCTCCAGCCCTACTCTTCCCTTTATCTACTTTTCCTGCTCCAGATATCTTTCTTTAGCCGACTTAGTATGCTGGTATCAGGATTCATAATGCTATTTTTCTATTCCTATTTAGTATTCTTTTTATCTTACCTTCTGACTAAAAACCATCCCAAGATTAAATTCTGTCCTCTATCTAAGAGTCAAGAAATGCCCAGGTTAAAGCCTTCAGATTAATACACTCTAATTTTAATTTATAGCATCACATTACCATGTTTATAACTCTGATGGTCAGTCACTTCTATCTCTAATTTTGTCCTGACATTTTTGCAACTTTGTGTTGTAGCTTGCGTTCTGTGCAATTAGATCCTGCCCAGCTCCTGTTCCATTTATTCACATCCAAGATTACCCTTATTCCTGCTATTAATGTGATAATAACATATGCACTAAACATCTACTATGTAATAGCCATTTTATCAAATATAAGTACTTAATTCCTAGTAGTAACACTTCTATGAAGTTCAGTAAATTAGACTCACATAATCCAAGTAACTTCACTGAGATGGCTTCCGAGTATCTGGTCCAAGGTCGTCACTCATGTATTCTGAATTCTAAAACTGCTGTATTATCAAAGCAAAATGCAAACAACTTGGACATGCAAAACTTAATTATCAAGATCAAGTGTTTCAATAAAAGTAAATACCAGTTGTTTTTATTACTTTCCAACTCACCCATTCTTCTCCTTTTTACCAATTTTGATCCCAATGTACCAGAATCTTTTTTTTTTTTAACATAATGATAACATTTATTGTTGGAAGGTTGTACGTGTACACATTTTTTCATCCCCTTCCCTTGCCATCCCTCCCTGTTCCCTCCAGATTTTCTTGAAGTTGACAGTGTGGAGACTTATCCAGTGATTTACCAACAGACCCTCCTCTTCCAATAATATTAATAAATCAACACCCCCCATGTGCTTTTACTCTTTTCACAAAAAGTGCACTTACTAGTCAAATATATCCAGCAAAAACAATTTACATATGTCCCAATGTTCACTCTGTTTTCTGTTTCCTCTGGTTATTATCTGTACTCATGAAGCTTGTTTTTAGATTACTAAAACTCCCTGACTTGTTCTGGATGATAGCTTCTATAAAGAGGTAAATACTTTTGGATGACAGTGATCTCAGACTTCCAAATCAATGTGTACATTCCCCATAAAGAAGCGAAAAAGGAAGAGTGTACAGAGTTAATGAAGAAATACATACATTATAAGTTGGCAACAATATCTTATAGATATGGTGGAAATTTAAAAAACATTTTGTGTTATCTAACTTGAAAAGAACAGAAAACGATCTCTCTATAAAACATATCTATATCTATATACATCATTTATTCTAGCACCCTCATAATACAGATTAGGAAACTGAGGCCCAGAAAGGGAATATTAGAACCAGTGGATATATTTCTGTAGATATTCTATCTTGGGAGTTTAAAACCTTCAAAGCTGTGGAATTTTCTTATGGCCAATAGAGTGATTCTGTTAATCTAAAATGTTCTTCAAAAATACCATTGTGATGATGACCTCAAATTGAGGAGGATGCAGTGCAAATCATGATTGCCAGTGGGAGGGCAGAAGCAATAAAGGGGTATGGATGCTGTTCTCTAGACCACAGCTCCATCTCAAGAGATATTCTCCTGTACCCATCTTAACAAGAGGTTTCTCTTTACTGAAGGTTCCTAAATTTATGAAAAACTAAATTATAGGCAGCATAAATGAAGCCCTTGAGGGGTTGCTATCTGTATATCCATTCTTCTCTCCTTTTTCCCCCAATCCTGGGGATTGAATCCAGGGCTTTCACACTGAGCTACATCCCCAGCCCTTTTTGTCTATTTATTTATTTGTTTATTTTATTTATTTATTTATTTATTTTTGTGGGTACCGGGGGGTCGACCTCAGGACCTCGCGCGCCAACAGGCACCCGTGCCGCTGAGCGATATCACCAGCCCCTTTTTCGTATGTGGGTTCCGGGAGTCGAACTCGGGCCCTCGTGCTTGCAAGGCAGGCGCTTATGCCACTGAGCCATCTCACCGGCCCTATTTATTTTTTTAATTGCAATCCTCCTGCCTCCACCTCTCAGAGTGCTGGAATTTCAAGTGTGTGCCGCAATGCCCAGCTTTTCTCTCCCTTTCTGTAAGTGGCTACTACACTGAAGAAATTCAATGAATTTGGTTGTTGCTGATATCAAAGTTTCAACTTTGTTTTAAATAAAGATTGTGCGTGTTTCTTTTTCACCATTCATTAAGTTTTCCCATGGAACCCTTATTTTTGCTTTTCCTCAGTAATAATAGCTTCTTTTTCAGATACTTGGTCTACATAGCTATATAAATCCTGCCCATCCCCAGGACTCTGTTGTCTGACCAAGGCTTCAAAAATAACAAGAGACTTAACATGGATGAGACTTGGACTCAGAGGTACACCAGTCTGATTCCACTCTCAGAACACCAGAAAGGAAAAACAAAGACATGTGGAAGAGCCAGCCAACAAAAAGAAAAGTAAGTAGGCAAGCTTCCACTCTTGATACCACACAGAGAAGGGAGTAAGACCCTTCCTACGCCCTAAAGGATGGCCAGAGATCTGGTCAAATCTGTCAATGACATCAGAACGTGAGCAGTGAAGTTGGTAGGTGTAATGCTGCTGAGGCAGAGACTCATTTCCAGAGGACTCAATGGCAAAATTAAAATGCGCTGGGCAGAAGAACAAGGCTAGGTTGAATATAAAGTTGCCCATCACTTGTCATATGAACTCTCCCTTCTAGCCACAGAAGTTCAGAAAATGGGCTGTTTTATCAGTCCACTGGAATTTCCTACCTCTGTAGCTCTGGATTAATGAACCATGGAAAACTCCAGAATATACTTTTAAAGTCAATGAAGATGCTGGGATGTTCTTGCTCAGCTCAAGATCTTGTTTCCTCCCCCAGCTTTCCCTGCACCTCCCCTTTGTTGGGACTGGGGGATGACATCAGAATCCCAACTGGTGATATCACTGTCTCTATAGCAACACCGTAAGGTGTCCACAATTAGAGATGGAAAGGGCAAGAGGAGAGGCAAAGCTACACCCCAAAGCTCTGGTGTTTACTCTGGAAGGAGTAGGCTTGCTTTATCCTACTTCTCTTTGAGTGTTTAACTTAGGTGGGGTTGTATAGGAAGGAAAATTTTGCCAACAGACCCCGTTTATAACAGCAGAGTAAATATATACTAACAAATCCAGATAGTTGCAGAGGAGAATATGAAACAAAAGAATTGAGGGTCTCCTAAACTTCTTACACGAAGCCCATGGAATCACTTCACTTTTGGGATCCAACCTGGACTTCTTGTAAGCATTTTACCACTGTAAGTGGAATGATCATCACTTAGGGTGGTCAGAGAAGCCTCCAAAGACGTCACCCAAGCTCAAAGACTGAGCATTCCATGGGAAGGGGACATCAAAGCACAGGGTCCCCACACAAGAATGCCTTGGCGGACTCGGGGAGCATCCATTTGGCGCACATCTTCATTTCCACTACTGCTTTTACACCCTTTCTCCTGGAATTTCTCGAGCGCAGGGCCATACCTCCTCCTCATCCTCGGCCTCACCAGGGCTGCCCTCTCTGGTCCTTGTCAGGGAACACAGAACCAAGAGGAAAGCTGAGCTCCTCCACCTCGGGTTCTGCCATTTTGTATTCCCGAGTCAGTCCCCGGATGGCTCTGAATTTCAGGTTCCTCACCAATGTGCCCTTGTCTTTAAGGTCCATTCCAGAGCTAAGATTCCAAAATTCTTATTCTTTCTTCCTCTCTTCCTTTCCCTCCCTTTCCATCCCCTCTGCCTTCCCGGCTTCCTTCTCAATGTACCAGAATCTTGCCAAAGAGAAGTCTTGCGCTTCCATCATGACTCACCTATTTATTGTAATTTGAGAAAGAGGCTCATAACAGCTGCCAGATTGAAAAGGATCCTAGGAGTTTAATAAGCAATCAATACAATAACTCAGTGCACCTTTTTATTTTATTTTATTTTATTTTATTTTTGTGGGTACCAGGGGTCGACCTCAGGACCTCGCGCGCCAGCAGGTGCCCGTGCCGCTGAGCAATATCACCGGTCCCTTTTTCATATGTGGGATCTGGGAGTCGAACTCAGGCCCTCGCGCTTGCCTGGCAGGTGCTTACGCCGCTGAGCCATCTCACTGGCCCCAGTGCACCTTTTTATAAGGCTACTTGAATTTCAAAGAAGATGAGACATAAAGTAGGGGAATGACCCTAAAATGACAACATTTTTTGCTACATACAATTGCTTTAATTTTAAAAATTGATTATGTTTGCTTATATCGGCAAGAAAATTCTAAATGAGTTTAAAACTTTGCTTCGGATTACTTTGCAGGTATCTTTAAATTCCTGTGGCAATTCATAAACTTCCTTTTAAAGAAAAGATCTATTATCTTAGTGAATGATAAATAAATGTACATATGTGTACTTAATTAAAATTTATGTTCATAAATACATGGGATATTTTAGTACCTTTTTATGACATTATTTATTTGACATGAAATGAAATTGGTTCTAATGTAAACAAATAAAATTCTTAGCAACTTGTTTATTTGCCTTGAAACTCATTTAAATAGTTCTGGATTAACTTTAGCTATGTTAATCTTTTCTGTTAAACTACATTATGCTATATATTAGCATACTCATTCTTTGTCTCAGAAGTTTTCTTTCTCTGTTACTCAAATTATCACCATCTCTAGAACAGAATAAGGTTTTTTTCTTCCTAGAAGTCAATAGACCAACTTCAAGGTATCCATCAACCCTATGAAATTGAAAATATGCATTTATATATCTTCATCTACATATGCATAGCTGTAGGTACCAGTATATATGTCTGTATTTCCATAGATATAGGTGTAGTCATACAGTTCTGAGTATATGTAGGTAAATATTTTTATGTGAATTTTTCTTGCGACTTTAGCTTTCAACATACTCTCAAAAACAATCTAGGAAAAAAATAATGAAAAGATAATCTTTATTTTATAGAAATGTAGCATTCTTCTTCTTCACAACGACTATATCTAAACCCAGGCAGACCTGCCTCAGGGTTGCTAAGTCTTTCTCATTATTTTCCCGGGTCCTTCGGCATGTCTACCATATATTCAGGCTATAGCGTAGATCTATTTTTACTAGACTAAGAGTTCTTTGTGAAAAATCGTTCTTGGAACTCTGCTCTTTGTTTTCTGGTCCCCGTCTTTTCATTATACTTTATCCTTGTAAACTAATTTCTGCTTCATCTCCTTCTCCTCACCAAACTTATTAAGGATTATTATTTATATAATTAGAATATTGTTATGGTTTTGTCTAGATGGCTCCTCAAAGCCTCATGTGGACATAGGTGGGGGTTTTTAGAGGTGGCTGGATCTAGAGTGTGTGACACTGGAATTGATTCAGGGTGAAAAGCTAGGATCAAGGGCACTAGGGTTAAGGGTGTGCCCTTATCCACCCTAAGTAGACTGGATAACACTGAAGTTATCAGTGTTAATTAAAACTGAAAGAGCTGTAGTTATCCCTTGCTTGTTTTGCTACCTTCTGCCCACCATGAACTCTTTCTCCTCGGTGATTACTGTCTGCCACGCCACCCTGCCTTGGAGCCAGCTGATTACAGACTGAAACCTCTACACACCGTGAGCTAAATTAAACCTTTCCTCTTTGAGTGTTGGGTATTCTGTCTCAACAATGAGCAAAGTAAATAGACAGATATCCAAATCAATTTGGTGAAAATCTCTTCCTTGATTGTATTTTTCTTCTGGAAAAACAATCTCTCCTCTTTGTTTCTGTCTTTTCCACCTAAGTCTGACATCTTGACCATGCTTTCAGTCTTGCATGAAACCACTGCCAATTTGCATGAATTTAAGGAGCATTATACACTTTCTCCTGAGGTAATTTTATTTTTATCTTGTACTCTTTATCTCATTTGATCCTTAAAACAAGCAGGTTGGTGAGGGTGACTATTTTTATTATTAAGAGATACAAATGAGTCCAGAGGAGTGTAAAATATTTTCACTAATTAAAATTTCAGTTACTATTATACCTAAGAATATGGTCTACATCTCTTAACTGCTAACCTATGCTTAATTGTGGGCCTCCATTTAATTTAGTTACTACATGGGACCTAATTAATGTATAGTACTAAAAATGATACTGAATTTGAAATAAGAGAACTAAGATTTAAGACTTCACATTGTCACTTACTAGATTTGTATCTTTTGTTTTGTTTTGTTTGCTTTTTGAGACAGGGTCTCGCTATGCAGTTCAGGCAGACCTTGAACTCACTACGTAGCTGAGGCTGGCCTGGAACTCACAACCATCCTCCTGACTCAGCCTCCCAAGTGCTGGGATTACAGGCATGCACCACCACATCCAGCTTGCACCTTTTTTTTTTTATTTTTTAAAGAGACAGGAGAAAATTTACTAGAGATAGAAATATAGGATACACTCAAGAGTGTAGTGCATGTACTCAGAGAAATGAGACACCAATATTTTCGTATTTATTCACATAACTTTGCTGCAAGTTCAAGGCCAGCCTGAAGTACATAGTGAGACCCTGTCTCAAAAAGCAAAAACAAAACAAACAAAAAAAACCACATAACTTTTTTTTTGCTTCATTAAAAAATAAAATTAAAAGAAGAAAGCATCACATTTGATTCTTTCTAGTCTCTTCCTGCTGTAATAAATTTGATAGTCTATTTTTCTTTGACGGAACTCCCTGGCTAGATGAGAAGGTAGTAATGATCAGAAACGATGTGTGAATAATCCCTCTGCTCTTCGGCAACGTGAATAAAAGCACTTGTTATTTCCTTGAAGGAAAATCTCCTAGGGAACATGCTTCTAGGTCTCATGCTAGCCTTAGGCTCACCGTGCCCTGAGTGTCAGAGCGTTCAGCTTTGTAAGGAGCAGGGGGAACCTAATGAGTGGAGCGGGATTTTGACACGTCTGTGTTCACCAATCTGCTGAATTGCCGAGGCTCTTTCTTCGTGTGAATAGCTCCGCACTCAGTTGCGGCACTGCCAACTGCTCGTGTTGGCAGAGCCCTCTGAGGGCTTCACAGGCCAGTGGTTATGGACGAGGGCCGAATGGATTGTGGGATGGATGACTGATGATCAAATAAGCATCCTGCCTTGTGGCGACACAAAACATAACTGTTATTATTAATTATGGAGTCTTTCAAAACACCATGTTAAATAGTCCATTTGAAAGAAAATTAACATCAAATTACTATGAGGAGCTACTCTTAAAACAGATGAATGGAGGAGCAAGGATGTTCCTTTGTGATCCATCATCAACGTTTTTCTAATTTCTCTGACATGCCTGGCTTAATTTAGTTCTTGTCATTTCACCAGTAATTTGCAGGAAAAGACTTAACTTTTTCTTCTTGATCTTGTCCTTCTCAATTTATTTTCCACACTTCCTCATATTTCTGGAAGGTTCTTATTATCCTTCAAAGTAAAATCCAATTTCTTTGACGTTATACACAATTTCTTCCTTGAGATAGGCCCTTGAAAAACGTCTGGCTGGCTTCACTCTTTGCCCTTCACCTGCTCAACTTACACACGTCTGTCAGCCTATTAGTAATATTTATTCAACTTTAAGTCGCTATATCACAAATCTGAGATAAACAGAAGAGGTTTATTTAGGCTCACTATTTTGGAGGTACAGGTAAAAAGTGAAGGTGTATGCCAAAGTCTGTATCTGTGTGAACCGCAGTTTTATACTACCCTACTGGCCTTAGAAAAGTAACATGGTTATTTATTTAGTGAGATTTGACTCTTGAACGAGACAAAAAAGTGAATTTAACAGGACAAATAAGTGAGTCAGAAACAGTACAGTCTGAGAATGCTATAATGAGGGAAGTAAATCTCTTAAGAAGTTACTAATGTGTTATAGGTTGTCTCTGATAAAGTTCTAGCCATACTTATAGGTAAAATAAATAGTTATTTATAGTATTTTTTGAGGAATATAAATTGATATCAACTTGCTGGAAAATAATCTTGCAGATTTAGTAATGTATCTTAAAATCTTAAGGAATTAATCTGAAAGGCAGAAAAAATTGTGTGTAAATATACCATCCTTGTAATGTTCACAATATTGAAAATGGAGAAACAAATTAAATGTCCAAAATTAGATTAATGATTAAGTAATATACGATATTTACATATGATGAACTATTCTGCAGGCATTAATATCCATGTTTATAAAGAATCTAGTGAAAAAGGCAAGATAAATTTTACATAAAACATTATATTAACTTTACATAATTTATTGACATAAATAACCAAAATACTTGGAAGGGCATCTTTCCTTCTATAAATTTATAAAAATGAAGTTTTGTATGCCAATTTTCAAGAACATATTCACTGTATAGTGAGATGTATTAGTACTGTGATCTGCATTTTTCTTTTTGCAAAGTAATAAATATCCAATTTTTTATATCAAAAGTTTGAATTATGTTGAACACATAGATATCAACTAACTGGGAAAATGAGAAACAAAAAATATCAAAATAATTTTTTTCCTTTTAAAAGGATGGCATATATAGGTGGAAGTCATTGTTTCTTCCGTGCTTCCACAACACAATCCATATTTAATGAAGTGTCAGACGATTACCTATATAGGTAATTCTTTGAATGTTAGGACAGTTTCTTTTCAGTTCTGATTGCAACAAGAGACAAAATGTAAAATAAAAACCAATCTAGCTTATATCCCCTAAAGGTTTGTCTCGACATTTACACACAAAGTGGGAAAGGCTTACATCAAGGGGAACCAACATTACAATACCTTGCACTTCAAATAATGTTGTACATCTTTCCAATCTCAGGAGGTCTGGCAGACCAACATGGAAGAAAATGGGGAGCCATTGTTGGGGGACGACTCAAAATCCATGTTCTCTGTCTTCCTTGCTTACACCAGCTCTTTGCTTCTAAGAGAACTTTGATTTTTGTAAAATAACCACTCTCTTCCACTGGGCTATCCACCTTTCAAGAACATTTGGAGCAGAGAGCAGATCTTGATTTTTCTAAGTCAATCATTGTAACAACATTTCCCTCTCCAATGATGTGTGACCCATTTCTGATCAATGAGATGTGAGGATAAATCTGCTAGTATAGCTTCTTGGAAGACTTCTAAGCTTTTAAGGTGACAAAAAAAGGAGAATCCCTTTTCTTTTGTGTCAATATAGTTTGGGGAGATGTGATACCAGAGCTATCTTGCAACTAGGATGAATCTACTTATATGTTAAAGATGGCAAAGTAAAATCTCAAAAATCCCAGTCTTTTAAGACATCGGAGATACTGAAATAACAAGCAGGAGCCAATCTGGAGTCATTCAGTTGTATACTCCTTGTTATGTGAAGTAATAAAACCCTTGTATGGTTTAAATTATCTGTAGTTTGATTTTATTTTACTCAAAAGCTGAAATCATTCAGTTGATAGAGAAGGGAAAGAAAATGTTCATTGAATTAATGTTTATCAAAAATATTATATGAGGTTATGTTTCATAAGTAGACACACAAGCCTGGAAAACAACTAAGAAAAATAGTTGGGGGATTGTGCACGTAGAATTTAGGATATTAATTAAAGTCTTAAGTGATGAGAAACTTTAATTGGGTTTGAACAAGGAAGAGGTAAGATGTAGTCCTGCTACTTTTGTTTATTTTGTTTCATTTTGTTTCATTTTATGGCTCCAAAATTGTTTCCTCTAGACTATTGGGTGCTGATTCTTCACATATATTTAAAACTGATGGCTTTCCATTCTTCATCTTTTCCCTTGGATATTTGTCTTTCGATTGATCTTCTACAAGTCTTATGATCTTACATTAATGCTTAACACTATTAATCCAACTCTAGACCTTTGACCTTTTTTCTCTTCTGTTTATTCTTCTATTTGCCCTTGGCTTTGGGTATGCTTTTTAGGGCCTTTAGTCTCTACAAATATAAGGTTTTTTTAAAAGCATGGGGTCTGAATGAGTTCTGCATAAGCCAAAGTGAATGTGAATGTCATTGAGGATTCCCTTTGCAAAGTAAATAATCAGTTGGATTAATTTTTCCTGCAAATTTAATTTCCATACTTAGGATTGGCTTTTAGAAAGGCCAACCTACAGATTAATATGTTCTTTCCAATTTCAGTTGTCTTTTTCGTTGTATTAAACCCTTACATTCTTCTTTGAGGGCTTAACATTTGCTACTCTTTGAGTAGAATTTGGATCTCGGGTGGATGCAGTGCAGTTAAAATTGAGATGCCCTTCCATTTTCCTGTAGCTTTCTATTACACAGTGTTCTATCTATTACATATCTATTGGAACGTGCCTGCTTAAACATTTAAACCGTGTTCATCAAATACCTTTTAGAGTCCATTTAATAATTAAAACAGAGCTATCTGCATTACACAAGCTCTGGTTTTAAACTCATTAACTCCTCTACTACATTGTGTGTCTTAGTTACCTTTCTTGTTGTTGAAACAAAATACCCAACATTCACAAGTTAAAGGAGGAAAGGTTTATTTCAGCTCACAGTTTGTAGAGATTTTAGGCAATAGTCAGCTGACTCCAAGGCAGGGCAGCACAGCAGAGGGCAATGACAGAGGAGAAACAGTTCATGTAGTCACAGGCAGTAGGCAGTGAGTAGCAAGCATACAACAATCAGCCTCCCTTTCCCTTTTATCCCATCCAGGCTATCAGACTTTTTGGGTGGCGCTACCCAAAACTATGCTAATTCCAATCAGTGAACTAATATAGTACCACACTCTCTTAATCCCAGTGTCATATACCCTAGATCCAGCCAGTTCTGAAAATCCCCACCTATGACCACATGAGGCTTTGGGAGTACATCTATATATAAGCCATAACAGTAGGGAAATTTCAATGCTGAATATCAGTTTAGTTATAGAATATTTAATAAGTTTACTAATGTTGTAATACCAGTGGGAACAAAAAAATCCATTTTTGTGAAGACTTTGATTTATTTAAAAGCAATTACTTGCTTAAGAAATGAGTCATGGAAAACAATTACCTGTCTTTCAACAGACTTAAGCATACCTTATATCTTCAGGAGACATCATTCTCCTTTTCTGAGCATGAAGTTCAAACAATGGCACCTTCTAGACTGAAGTCAGAGTAGAACTCTTATTTTGAACTTCCTTTCTAGAGCACAAAGTAAAAAATTATTTTCTATTTCTCCCTATTTTAAGGGCCGAAAGTTATCTTCATTTGTTTTATCTAACATGCTGGCTAACATCCAGAAGAGGTAAGACTAAAGCATATTTTCTAAATGTACTTATGACTCTCTACCAAAGCAAATATCTGTATATTTATGATAATGATTTTCCACCTTTTCTCTGTAAATTCCAAAGTACATTTGTGTTACACCAATAACACTGGATAAATTTATTCATTTACTTACTAAATTTATTCATTTATCACTCACTAGGTAATCGTTTGATTTTTTTAATGGATACAATCTCATTTATTCTTTATAATGATTTGTAAAATAGACTGGACTATTGCTTTTTTTGGTAAAATAGACTGGACTATTGCTTTTTTTGGTAAAATAGACTGGACTATTGCTTTTTTTTTTGTAAAATACACTGGACTATTGCTTTTTTTTTTTTTTTTTTTGTACTGGGAATCAAACTCAGGACCCTGTGTTTGCCAGGCAGGCACTGCACTACTGATCTATATCCCAGGACCCTGGACTGGGATATTGCTGTATTTAACAGAGTAATATATTGAGTGTAGATCTCAGAGAGTTTGCAACTGGCCTAAAGTTATATGATTTGTTTGGCTGTTTAAGACTATTCTGAAACAATTAGACATTAAGTTTAATAGTTTAGAGAGAACAAAATTAAAGGCTTGTTCAATGTAATGAAAAGGTTGAAAAAAATCACAAAGTGAGAGGGAGAGAATTCCCTGGCACAGTGATTTTAATATTTTGTCATACCATGGCTCACAAAGGACCGTTTTCCAAGAGGCACATTTGTGTGGTATTTTCTTCTGCTAGAGAAGAAGGTACTACTAGAAAATACACACACATGGTTTTCACTCTCCATTCTACCGCTGTTGCCTTAGATGACACTTGCCCAAATTTGTACCCAGGTTGTAACTGGTACCTTTTAAATTATTTTCTACCTTCATTTTTTCTTTCACCTTATTTGAGTTTACGTTTATTTGTCAAATAAAGGGATTGCAAGTCTCGCATCTGGAAAACTATCTCTTCTCTTGATTTCCAAGCATTATCAGTTCTGGATTCTCTTTACTGTACATGGTCCCCAAACAAAGACTTTTCGTTACTTTATTGTATACTGATTTTGCCTGAATGGTGACAACAAATTTGGCACCACTTGGATACTAGTCCTTGCTCCTCTGATCACTGTCTTTTCAGGATCACCTCCTAGATGAGCTTTTTTTAAACTTTTTTTTTTATTTTATTACTACATGCTTATAGTACATGCAGTTTATAATCATCTTAGGGGCTGGATACGTAAATATACTACAGCCTGTTTCTTTTTTTAATCCTCTTCCCTTTCCCTCCCTATTCCTGCCCTCCTCTTCTAATTCCCCTAGATTTATTTTCACTCTTGTTGATATTATTAATCTTAGCTCTTGTTATGGCATGTAATATTTACACTCATCCAGGTTATTAGGTTCCTGTACATGGCATATCTTTATTCTACTGATTTCCCTTCCCATCCTCTTCACCTCTAACTCTTGTTCTCTTAGACCCCTTCCCTATTGCATGTGATCCATACCCTTGTCCCCTTCTATCCATCCTTTATTATTATTCTCTTTGTTTATAGTTTGCCTCAACTGAGAGATACCAAATGGTATTTAAGCTGTGTGTCCAGTTTATTTCACTGAACATTATATTTGTATTCTTGCTCACCACCTCTCATAAAATTGGGTGTGTTAGGAATTATTTCCACTCACTGTCTTCTCAATTATATTTTTGAATAATCAGAAAATACCGCAGCCTGACATATTTTGTTATGGAGGTATTTCTTGATGTTGTCATCAAATGGATTTTTATGATCTTGCCCATTTTACTTTTTACTGCAATTTATATTGTGGCAAGGCTCCCATTTATTTGGAAGTTATTTCAGTCTGATGGATGTTATGATTTTTGCTCATGTATCATCTTTCCAATGTTGGTAGCAGCTCTTTGCATAATTAGTGCATAAACAATATCGCAAGACAGTTCTCTGGGTGGTGTTGGACCAATCCAGGCTCCCTCTTTCTCATTTGTAGTTTCTAAGAAGAACTAGAAAGCACAGGGAATGTAACATACTGAGATAGGGAGGAACTGACTGGAACACCAGCCTAGGTTCTCTTCTAGTACCTGCCTAGGAGTAGGATGTACTTCAGTGATTTTTCCCAGTGAGCTTGTATTCCCAGTGCGGGTGGGTTTTAATGCTCCTCAGCTGCAATGCAAGAGGTTTGCGTGCAGTAGAGAGTCTATCCAGCCTAGATAACTCCCGAGGCTTATAGAAACAGCTTACACTGAATACTAGGATCCAGTTGCCCCTTGGTGCTTATATGGAAGTGATAAATCTGTTTTACCTAGCTTGTATTTGTGGGTGGTCTTTCTCACTAGACCCAGTTTTATAACTAGCACACCGTGTGTCTCGGTTACTTTTCTCTCGTTGCTGGGACAAAACACCCAACACCCAAAGTTAAGGAAGGAAAGGTTTATTTAGCTCACAGTTTGTGGAGGTTTCAGTCCATACTCAGCTGGCTCCAAGGCAGAGTGGCACATGGCAGAGGGCAACAGCTCATGGTGGTGGAAGGCAGCAAAAACAGCAAGAGCAAATTGGAGGAGCACGAGCTTAAGAGAGAGAGCAACCTCTTTCCCTCCCTTATACTACATGCAGGCTGCCCGCCCCAGGGTGGGCGTAGCACTCACGCCCATAATCCCAGCATTAGACCACGAATCAGTCATAAACTCCAGAAGCTGCCTCCATGACTGCATGAGGCTTTGGGGGGACATCTAGACACAAACCATAACACCGTGTAACTGCTTCACACGCATATTCATAAAAATGCCAAAATTCTTCATTTACACTCAGTTGAGTTTATTCATATCTATCCAGTTATACGTGCATGCATTTGTGTATGTGTATACACACAATTTTATTGCATAAGAAATATCGTGTAACATCATCAAAATCAAGGTACTCAACTGTACACCGTAACATAAAATCTCCTCTTACATCCACACTGACCCCCCGCTCCCATTCCCACCACTCCTCACATCACCTTGGCAACCACAGATCCTTTCTCTCTCTCTATAATGATGTAATTTCATGAATATTACATAAATAAAATCATGCAATATGTGTAGTCTTAAAATTACCATTTTCCTTAGCATAATTTCCTTGAAGTTCATCTAAGTTGAACATATCAAGTTTTTTTCCCTTCTTTTACTGAATAGTAACCTATGCAATGGATTACCACAGTTTATGCAGCCATGTACCCTTTGAAGGACATTTGGAGAGTTCCTAGGGCTTATATATATAATGAGTGAAGCTGCTATAAATAAAATTCATACACAAATCTGTGTGTGAAAATAAAGCTTCACTTCTCTGGTATAGATGTTTAAGGCTGCAATTACAGGACCACATACATGTCCTTTTTGTTTATATGTTTATTTTTAATTTTGAAAGAATCTTTCAAAATATTTTCTAGTGTGCATGTACCATTTTATATTTCCATCAGCAATCTACGAGTGACTGCCTCTCCACAGCCTTCTTGTATTTGGTGTTATCACCATTTGTTCTTTTCATTGTTCTGATAGATATAATAAGCATTTCTTGAATGTATAAAGATGTCAAAATCTCATCTATTTATTTGCTATGTATGTTTTTGTTGATGAAATGTCTATGCATCTCTTTTCTCATTTTCTAACTTGATTGCTATTTAAAAGTAGTCTTAGGAATTTTCCCTGTATTTTACATAAAAAGCTTTCATTGGTTATATAAATTAAAAAGAATTCCTTTTAGCCAGGAATTTGTTTTTTATCCATTTCACAAGCTTCCTTTTTTTAAGAAAGGGCAGATGTTTATAATTTTGATGAAGCTCAATTTTTCATATTTTTTTATTAATCATGATTTTGTTACAAAGATTGAGAATTCTTCCCATAGTCCTAAATATTATTTCCCATATGTTTCTTCTGCAAGTGTTGTGGTATTAAATATTACATTTGGATCTGTGTTTCATTCTGTGTAAATTTTTATATGAGATATACAGTATGTTCAATTTTTCTAAGACTATTATTTGAAAACTTTGTCTTTATTGAATGCTCTGCTCTTGTCAAAAGTTAATTGAATTTATTTGAGCATAAATAATAATATACCTTATCTTTACTGTCAGTGTATGACAAGATATAACACTGTTAAGACTGATTCTTATTTTATTTTCTTTCAAAATTATTTAAGCCATTTTAAGGCATTTCTTTTTCCATATTTATTTTAGAATGTTCATGTTTGTGTTTACAAAAGAAATTTGCTGAAGACTCCATAAAATCTTTTTAAAATCTATAGATCAACTTAGAGAAAATTGACATTCTATAGAATCTTCTAAACTATGAACACTGCATGTGCTTCCGAGAACTTGGTTCTCTTTGATTTCTTTCAATATCATTTTATAACTTTATCATAGAAGTCCTATACAAATTTTCATAGATTCGTTCTTATTGACTTTCTTTAGAACAATTGTAAATACTATTGTTTTTCAGTTATTTCAATTTGTTGTATATAGGAATGGGAATGATTTTTGTGTGTTGATAATGTATTCTGTGATATTATTAATTTCCTGTTATAAAAGGAATTCTATTCCTGTATAGATTTCTTTGTATATAATCATATTGTTTCCAAATATGGAGAGTTTTATTTTGTTCTTCTCAATCTATATACTTTCATGATTATCATTTGTTTTGTTTTATTGCCCTATTGCAGTGGCTAGAACATTCAGTACCATGTTAGATAACCGTGATGAGAGCATGTACTCTTGCCATGTTCCTAAATTTAGAGGAGAGGCATTAACCCTTTCATTATAAGTATGATACTCACTCTGGATTTTTGTAGATACTCTCTCTCATGTTCAGATTGTCTATCAAGTTCTTATGTCCCTTACTTTTTGAGAGTTTTGTTGTTGTTGTTGTTTTCATTGTTTTATGTTTTCTTTATTTTTTAGTATGAATTGCTGCTGTATCTTGTGAAAAGTTTTTTCTGTGTCAATTAATATGCACACATGGCTTTTCTTCCTTAGAGAGAGGGATTATGATGGATCACATTGCTTGGATCCTTCATATGATGGATTACATTGGTTGGTTTTAATAGCCTAGAAATTCTATCATTTGATTATTGTACATGACTATTTTTATATTTCTAAATTTGCTTTGCTAATATTGTCTTGATTAAATTTTGTTATTAGATAATAATATATATTATGTCATTTTCTTTTTGATGATATTGAGTATTTTATATATTTTCTGATTATTTTGATTATGGCATCAGGAAAATATTTATTTTTGTCAGTACTGGGGATTAAACCCATGGTCTTCACACTAAGGTGCATCCTAAGCATTTTTAACTTTTTTTTTTTTCATTTTGAGTTACATTTTCTCTAAGTCTCTATATTGACCTGACTGGGCTCAAACTTCTGAGATCCTTCTGCCTCAGCCTCTCAGAATACTGGGATTATTATTTGTGTACTCCCTTGACCAACAATAGAATAATATTCCAAATTTGTTGAGAAATGTTCATTCTCCTATTTTCTTAAGAATACTGTATGAAATTAATGTTAGTTTTTCTTTGAAGAAGTAAAATCATCTAGACAGGAAGATTTTCTTTCCTAAAATTTTAAATTATAAATTTAATTTATTTAATTTTTGTGGGATGGTTCTAGTTATCTATTTCCCCTTTGCTAAGATTTGTTAATTTACATTATTAATAAATTGGTCTATTTCTTCTAACTTGTCAAATTTATGAACACAGAGTTTTTGTTCATATGCTCTTATCATTTTAATGCCTGAAGAATCTGTTATGATACTTTCTTATTTTTGATAATGGTGTTTTGTGCCTTCACTTTATCTTTATAAATCTTGCTAAATGTTAACTAATATTATAGAATTTTTGCTGAATAATCAACGTTTGTTTCATGAATTTTCTTTATATTTCAATTTCATTGATTTCCACCCTTATACTTATTCTTTTCTTCCTTTATCTTGATTAGTGTTTTCTCTTCTTTTTTTAGGTTTTTGAGGTGGGAGATTAGATTGCTAACTTGAGAATTTTTCTCTTTCCTAATACATGCACTCGATACCATAATTTTCTTAGCACCAATTTAGCTTTCTACAGGAAGTTGGATATGCTATTAGAATTTTTATTGTCATTTGAGTCTTTGCTTACTTGACCTGTGACTTATTTGAAAATGCATGTTTAGTTTCCATGTGTTTGGAGACTTACATATTATGTTTCTTTTATTCCTATGTAGTTTGATTCCATTTTTTCCAGATAGCACAGTCTGATTTCAATTATTTTGTATTTTTAAAGTTTGCTTTGTGATCCATCATATGATCTATCTTAGGCAATATTTTCTTGGGCCTGGAAAGAAGCTGTATTTTTGATGGCTGTTAGGTAGAATAGTCTACGTGTTGACTACATGTTGTTGGTAGGTGGTATTCTTGAACATATCTATATTCTTACTGATTTTCTGTCTAGCAGCTCTGTCAATTCTTGAGAGTGGGATAAGGAAGTCCCTAACTGTAACTATGGATTTGTCTATGTCTTCTTTCAGTTCTTTCAATTTCTGTGTCATGTGTTTTGAGTATCTATAGCTTGGTACATGCATATTTCAAATTCTATATATTCCTTGTGCATTCATCAATATATCATTATATAATGCACCTGCTTTTTCCCAGTAATTTTATGTGTTCTGAAATCTGCTTTATCTAATTTTATTACATATAAAGTTTGATATATTTTCTTATATTTAAAAATATTTTTAATTTATCTATATTCCAATGTTTGATGTGTTTCTTATATTGAATATGTAACTTTGTTTCATTTGCACCTTTAAATACATTTTGCAAATTTTGTCATCTATTTAGTGTATTTAGACTAGTTACATTTGAGCAATTACATTAGCTTGTTAGGGCTGCTATAACAAAAATACCATAGATGGGGTGGATTAAATTATTGAAATTTATTTTTGCAGTTTGTAAGTTAGAAATCCAAGATCAAGATGTCAGCAGACTGGATTCATCTGAAGCTTTTCTTCACGTATGAACAGCTGCTTCACTTATTTTTCTCTCCTTCCCTCTCTCTTTCCTTTCCCCCTTCCTCCCTACCCTTCCTTTCTTTCTTCTCTAATTTACTTGTGTGTGTGTGTTTAGTTCTGGAATAGCCACCTCCTCCATCATCTACTTTGGGGTGTGTGAGAGACAGTAAAAAGGCCTAAAGCATTTCTCATGTTGTTTCTGATACTCAAGTTTCTAGTTAGCCTCCTCCTTCCAAATTTTGGTGTCTTGTTATTAATGTCTGGTGGAGAAAGTTCAGGACAGTTTGTAGTTAGAGGAAAGAATCAGGGAATTGTAAGTCTATGCCAACTTATTCTGCAAACAGAAGTCTACCCGAACCCTTTAAATCAATACATGCTACTGATGTTGCACATTTTTTATCCCAGCACTCTGGAAGTCTAAGGCAGGAGGATTGTGAGTTTGAGGACAGCCTGTGATGCAGAGCAAGACTCTGTCTCAAAAGCAAAAGGCAAAAAAGCAAACCAACAAAAAAATACATGCTGCTGAGAATTTTGGTTTTCTATCCAAAGTTTCTACTACCACTCACACAGGTCGCCATTGGTCTTCATATACACCAACCCCAGTATATTGTTAACATTTTAGAAGACTAATTTCATTGTTCTGGACAAGGAGCGATTACAAAGAAAATGGGAATAGAGAATAGCAGTAGCCTGACATTCTAAGTTGGACACTTCAAACTATGTTCTTTAGTATATATTTGCTGCATATTTTGTTTGTTTTTGTATTCTGTTCTCCCTCAGACTTTTAAATGAATAAAGTTATGTTGGAAAACATTAATGTAATTAAGCCATGCTAATTAGAGAGCTAGAAGAAACATAAAGATGGAATATATGATGAAAAATTAAAATGCTTATTTCCTTTTCCTCCTTCTGTTGTTATCACCAACATGGTCAAGCTAGAGGCTCAGGAATATTAACAAAAGCCCTCAAATTCAAACTCTTATGTTTCTATGAATATGATAGATCCTCACTCAGCTATTTCCTCTATGCATAACATCTCGTGGGTTGCTAACTTCTGCCTCTAGAGCACATTTTCTAGTCATTAAGAAAATATCCTGCTTTCTATTAATGTAGCTTGATATCTTCATCTTCTCTTCTCCTTCACTTATTTCTACAAGCTTGACTGAGTTTCCAGTTTAAATAAAGTTCAACATGATAGAACACCATAACACAAGAAAGTAATCGCACCTCATTCAGTTCCTGGAGTTGTGCTCTGACTCTCCACAAATGTGGAGAGAGGCTCATGGAAACCAATGTGTCAGAAGGGCAAGGGATTGATCTTTGGAAACTCAGCATATTAGAAATCACTGCAAGGTTGCCCATTCAAGTTGTGATAAACAGTGACTATACTTTCCTAGATACTGATTAAAGGATTCTGAAGAAACTTCTGTTCTTACTAAACTAGTTGGTCTGTTTAGAGAAAGGTTTTGTAATATTCTCTGTAAAGAGGAGGAAAGAATGTGTGGTCATTGCTGTGCAAATGACAGCATCACAGTTCTCCAGAGAGAAACCAATTCTTTTACATTTTTATTCAGCCCTGAGTAAATTGTAGACATTAACTTACATAATAGCTAATAACATAAAATAGAATCATGATGTTTTTCTTTGTTCTCCTCCCAATCTATTCTCCAGAGCCAGAATTATCATTTTAAAAAGCAAGCAATTGTTACTTTATTCCTCTGTCTAAATCCCTTTAATAGCGTCTCACTTCTCTCAGAATGAAGGAGACTCTAACTGTCATCTAAATGGCACATGTGGCCTTATTCCCAACCTCATCCTTTGGCCTGGTCACATCACAGATTCTTTTCTTTTCTTCTACCCCTGTAACACTGTAACAGTCCCCACTCAACCATATACCCATCTGACACAGGGCAAGCTAGATTTGTTGCCTCATCCTTCAAGTGCCTACTAAATCCTCATTTCTTCAGGGAAGCCCAAGATCTCTTTAACTAAATTAAATTGTATTAAGTACAATATTTACCCCCTGTAAGTCTCTTTTATAGCAGTGAATCAAACCCTAATATAAAAATGGCAAATCTATTTCATTGTTATCTTTGTACCTACATAGGCAGTGTTATGATTTAAATATGAAAGCGTCCCAAAAGACTCCTCTGTTGAAGACCCCATCCCCAACGCACCCATATTCAAGAGACTGGGCCTTGGGAAATGATAGGCTCATAACCTCCTAGGCAATCGAGTATTCCATGGATGAGTTTAGTGCTGAATGGGCTGCTAGGAGGAGGGGTTTAGTTGAAGGGAGTTAGGTTACTTGGGGGTGTGTCTTTGAAGGCTATGTCATATCTTGGCCTGATCCCTTCTGTCTCTCTCTCTCCGATTTCTGGTTGCCATGAGGTTAGCGGCTTTCCTCTGCCATGTATTTCTACCATGCTGGACTGCTACACCATAAACTAAAAAGCAACTGGGCCAAACAGCCATATCCTGAAATTTCTGGAGCCAGGAGCCAAGATAAACATTTATTTCTCTTAAATTGTTTGCCTAGGTGTTTGTCACAATAGTGGAAAGCTGACACAGACTGTAAGCTCTGGGAGACACCATAGCCATTTTAATATAACTGTATCCTCAGAACTTGATGCAGTACTTAACACAGAATCAGTGACCAGAAAAATGTTTTTTTTTTTTTTTTTTTTTTTACTATTCGTATAAATGGTTTGTTTGATTGTGTTGATTACTGAGGGGTAAATAAATAATGTCAAATGTGTTGCACACAACAAGAGTTCAAAAATATTAAGTAAATGAATACATGAATAAATGAATTTTAAATTATCTGTCAATGAACTAGCTGCCCGTGAATGTGTGGGTCGTTTATCACTTCATTAGACTTTTGGGGCCATATATTTACTACCATACAATTCTTCTTTTCTTCAACTGACACCTGAAGGGACACTAACAATTTCTATTATTAATCTACAAAAATAGTTTCTATTGCTAACCTACAATAAACTCAGAGAATATGCAATAAAATGTATTACATGAAGTATGCCAAAGGCCAAGCTAAACGGTTCAGAGAATAGCTACCTTTCTGTGTGCTGAGCAATCCCCATTTTATTTTGAAAGCACTCAGTGGTCAGAAAGATAAGAAACTTGAGAGACCCAAGGTCACGGAGTCTGTCCATGATTCAGCCTTGAAGTGATGAGAAGCCTTTGAGTTTATAATTCATAGCTGTTTTGATCTTGCCAGACATCTGCAAGGTAATGGCATACTAAGGGTGCTTCTATTTCTCCCTTTACCTCTTCCACATAAAATATATGGTGTAATTGCTGTAAATCTAGCACTTCTCACTGGTGATAAATTTAACACCTTTGGCAAAGTCCCCTCATTGGTAAATTTCACCTCTAATCTAATACACTACTTGGAAGAAAATGATTTACAATAGCATTGTTTTCCTATTTGCCTAACGTAGAAAGGGAGGTAAATAGTCCTCATATTTCATATGCTTTAAAGAGACACTATGGATCTATTCCAGAAACCATGTTTTTCATTTTATTTATTAGCTGGTTTTAATTACACCTCTAGAGAAAGCTGAATGATGCCCAAATTGCAACACAGATGTCTACAGAATAAATCATTTTCTGATCTTCGTGGCAGTCTGGGTATATCATGACATTTTTTCTATTTCATGCTTTTGAAATCACTTTTACTAAAAATAGAAAATATAATAACCTAAAAATATTCTAGCAAAATTTGATATCTTGTGTTCCTAACATCTCAAAAGGCTGAAGTTGTCATATTATTTTCCTTCTGCCTCTTCCTTGAAATACAATAAAACATCAAGTGGACAATAATACCATGGTCATTGTCATATTGGCTTTTAGCCTGTTTAAGCCCCTAGTAAGCAGTGAAGGGCAATTAAAAGTTAACTGGAATGGAGCCGGTGAGATGGCTCAGCAGCGTAAGCGCCTGCCTTGCAAGTGCGAGGGCCCGAGTTCGACTCCCGGATCCCACATACGAAAAAGGGGCCGGTGATATCGCTCAGCGGCACGGGTGCCTGTTGGCACGTGAGGTCCTGAGGTCGACCCCCCGGTACCCACAAAAAAAAAAAAAAGTTAACTGGAATGAAAGTCAAGAGGCCTGACTAATCTTGAATACCTGGAGAATTTTCTCTCTTGTGATATTGTTTGTTCATGTATAGAAGGGGACTGGGTCATCATAGTTTATGTGGTTTTTCTATGTCCTCTTTATTTATTTATTTATTCATTATCTGATTTATCTTCTTGTTTAAGATATAAGGCCAGTTATTCTGATGTATTTCAAAAGCGAAAAGGATAAATCACACTGAATTTATTTTAAAACTGTCTACAAATTTTTTAGGCTGAAAAGGTTTGATTTACTGATATACTATTTTTCCTATAAAAATTAATGATTTGGACCAGTAGGATATACTGGTATATACTAGAGAGAGAGAGAGAGAGAGAGAGAGAGAGAGAGGGAGAGAAACTGACTAAAGTAAAAATGAAGCTGGATTATGCATATCAAAGTAAGGTTGTATTACAGTCTTACTTTTACCATGATTTGGGAATCAGCATCCATTTATTCCCTTTGGCAACACTTTCACCATTTTCACACTCAAAGTCCACATACTTTATATTCCTTTCACAGATTCCTTGGGTCCATTTTTAAAGTAGAAACTGAATTATATGACAAATATACTTGCAATAGGAAATTTGGGGTGTTAACTCACCTGGATTGAAGGATGACATTCCAAACTATGAGCTAAATAAACTATTTTCTTTTTCACAACCAGACTGTGTGAGGTATTTCATTACAGTAACACAAAGCTGGCAAAGGCAGCATTTATATTGTCGATATTTTAAGAGATGGCTACATTTTGTACTTACTTTTAATAATGAGTTGATGGCTAGAAAGAATGACTGCATTTTTGCACTTCAGCCCATACTGACAATTGGAAAAAAAGAGAAATAGAAGTGTGTAAGTGAATGCTCAAAATAGAGAGAATTGAGGGTTTCTTTTTTATCATATATCAAACCAAACCTGTAAAGCCACTACCTGAATTTCTAAAAAGGTACTCAGCAAGCTTATTCATAGGTGTTATATGTATAATAGAGACCATTATATTTTGAAATATGTATCTGGACCAAGAAAGTATATTATGTACAAGCACGATGCTGCCAAAATGAAGCTTATTGATTTTTACAATCAATATGAACTAATTAAAAAGTGAAGAAAAAATAAATACATAATATCTTTATTCAAATGAAGCTTTTATCTTCTGCATCAATGGGTTTTGATGTCACAGGGGAAGAACAGAAGCTTCCTAAAACAAGGAAGTCATCTTACGTCTTTACCTATGTAATTGTTTTGTTTAAGTGCTGGTTTGTTAAATGATTATTGAAAAGGAAAATCACGTAACCACTTTGATTTCAGTAGATGTGATTGTTAATCCTGATACATCAATTTAATTAGAGTAAGAAACACCAGGCCGCTTGGTAGAACATGTGTCCGCGTGGGTCTTGGATGCATGGCTTAAGTGATATCTGTGGTGCCTCGCCTGTTCCTTTCTGGCACTGTTCCTTTCTTCTGCCCCACAGCTGCTATGAGCTAAATAGCTTTGCTCCGCTGTGCCCTTCCACCATGATATTCTTCCTCGAACCCAGCTGACCATGGATTGAACCTCTAAAACTATGTGCTCATTTAAACTCCTCTCCCTTAAATTGTGGATGTCAGGTATTGTGTCTGATCAATGAGAAAGCTGACTAACACTGAATATTGGTATCCTAGAAGTTAGATTATCGCTGGACTGCACCTGATCTGGTGAACTGAAAGCCTTTGGAACTGCTTTGTGGGAAATGTTGTGAAAGCTTTAGAGAGGCCCTAGAATTTGTAAGTAGAGTCCAATGGGTGATGCTGTTCAGAGCTCAGGAGACCAGTGTGCTGTAGGAAAAGAGATGGTACGGGATGGTTCAAGGGGTTTCAGTTGGGAACAAGGACTCTACTTACAAATGGACTATAGGCCCTGTGTGTTATGCTCTGGAATAAAATTTGTTTATATTTTGTGCATGTCCTAAAACTGCAGGAGACTTAGATTGAAGGTGATATATTTATTAATTGACCTGATGGAAAAAAAAAACTCAAAGCAGCCCAACATCCAGGATGTGGTATGTGTACTTCTAGGTCCTTTTAGCTAGATTTACATAAAAATTTGAGGCAAAAGGCAGAGCAAACATGTTTGAAAAACTGAAATATTGGCTTAGAAGGAGCCATGTGTAAAGTTTGGTCAAAGGAAGTGTGGCTGCTAAAAAGATTAGCACAATTAAGAAGAAACAAAGTGCTTTCTACAGGAACAGGGTGAAACATACCTTGATGGTATCTCCAGAATCAGAAAGCCCCACTCACTGTAGGCTTGAGGGTAGAAAAGTATCCATCTTTTATTTGAGAAGAGAGTCTCTTAAGAATAGCTTTTGAAATAATTGATTCCCAGGGATTGATTTTAATGTGCTCAGCCATCCAAACTCTCAGAGACCATTTCTGCCATAGTTTAATGGGGTCTAGCTAGTGCTTGTGCTAAAAACAGACCTTGGTGTTACATGATAATAGTCTTGCTGGCATGCAGGATGCAATAGTTGTGGGGTTAGGAACACTGCCACCAAGATTTCAGAGAAAGGGATGGAAAGCCAGGCAAGATGTCCCTGAGAGAGCAATCCATGAAGCTGGGTAATAAAGCACAAGAGATACAGTGCAGACCCAAGGAAGTTGGAGATGCCAGGAACATGGAATATCTTCCAAGGAAAGCCTGTCCGTGCTGGCTCCAGATGGCAAGGCCGTAGAGGTGGGTCCTCTCAATCCCACTGGAACTCACATTTTACCCTCATGTGCCCCAAATGCCAGATATAAAACTACAGAATTTAACATTTGCCCTGCTGTGTTACGGTGTTGCTTTTGTTTGAGACTATTCCATCACCCTAGTTTTAACTTTCGACATGGTAATGCTTACCCTGTGCCATTGTGCCTTGAAATTGTGTAGGTTGTTCTTGATTTTCACAGTTTCACAGCTGAGAGTTTGCCTTGAGTCACATAAAAGACTTGGACTTTTGAAAAATGCTGGAACTGTTGATACTTTGGGGAAAGGACTATTGGAATTCCAGTTGTAGGCAGGGTAGTTGTATTATGTTAGGTGGAATTATGAACTTGTTACTGTCTTTATTTGGAGATTAAGTATGATTTAAGGAGCTCTGTTTAGGTTTGAAGTTGAAAAGGGGTGGATTAATCATAATTTGTCAGTGTTTTGGATTAAGAAACAGCCGATTACTAGTGTGGACTCCTAGGAGTGTTTGGGTAGGTCATGGAGGTGCGGGCTTGGGTACTGTGTATGGCCCCTCACCCTTTCCTCTCTGGTGCTATTTCCCCACTCTGCTCCCCAGCTGCCACGAAGTAAGCATCTTTGCTATGTTCCTCTCTTAGAGCCAGTAGACTATGGACTAAATCTGACCAAATTAAACCTCTCTTCCTTTAAGTTCTGAGTTTCAAGTGCTGTGTCTTAGTGATGAGGGGGAAAAAAAGCTGACCTGTGCAATACATGACATGTAGACGACATAGTAAAAATCAAATTAGTCACTCACCGGAATCTTTTTTCAAACCTTCTGTCTCAGAACCTACAGAGTGAAGATTGGTATAAAGAAGCTTACCAGCATACATAGGGAAGTTTAAAAACACTTGGGCTGCTGACCACAGCCCCATGTCTGTGGGCTACTTACTGTTTATAGCTGACCCACATTCTGACTGGTTTGTGCTTATATATCCATTTTTCAAGGGATACTGAAGTGAACTGTACCCCTTGGGGCTTCCTTTATGGGCTAGACAGAAGTGAGGGCAGTCAGCTAGATCACCTGCACTGAGGTCGTTGTCCACAATGACCATATCCTCTTGGGAACATACAAGGGCTCATAAAGAGAGGCAAAATTACTCAAAGAAGTGGATTAGGATAGACCTGGGGTCCAAAAAATAGGGACGGATTTTGAGACCCAAGTAAAGGGGGAAGTTCATAAACTCCTATAGAGCACCTGTTTATCAAGGCCCATTTGCCTATTACCCACATGGTTGAGCCAGTACAGTAAACAGAATTAGGCCAGACCATTGATTAAATAGACTAAAAAAAAAAAATACAGAGGATACTTCTAGGCTGAGAAGATGAGAGGAAAATAACTGCCATGACATCAGCTAAGACAGCCCTTTCCCTTATACCCAGATGTGACTTTACAAAGGACAGTAAACAGGGAAAGACTTTGAATGATCAACTACTGATCTTGTTGCATTAAGCAGAAGTTATGTTTGTTAAAGAAACTTTATAAATTATTGTACTCAACTAAAATGTTTTCCTCTCTGCCACCAGTTATCCATTAGTCAAGGACTCATGAGAAAGAACAAATGAGTTATAGAGAAATGAAGCAGCCTTCTCTTCCTTGTATATCTGAGAATGTTGTGAGGGATGCTGACCCCAGATGTCCATGTTCTTACTCTGGTGTTTTCTAGAGATGTTCCCAGGCTCAGCAAGTGCCTCCTGAGCACGAAATTTTTATCTTTGACTGCCATTTTTCACTAATTTAACAAATGGTTTTTTAGCATGGCAATATATAGGATATGTTAATGAAAAACACACACAGTAAAAAACAAATCCGTCACTCAGCAGAATCTTTTTTCTAACCTCCTTATGGAATATTTCTTCTTGGTCCAGTTTTGTTCAAGAAAGTTTGGTTTAAAATAATGCTTAAAGTATGTCTGTCTCTGCTAGTGATAAATTGGGCAATAATTTGCAAACCCCCTTTTTAGTATATCACAAAATGTTTGAATGTGGTGAATGTTCCCCCAAACCAAATCTCATAGGCAATTTTTAAGCTATGTAGATCATTACCATACATTATTTGTCATTATTAAATGTGGGGGACCACCTGGACGGCTTTCCTTGAAAGAAGAGCAATATCTCCATCTTGGCTGAACCTGGCCGTATTTCCATGTATTGATATGTACAGAGCTGGCTAGGACTTTTCCTTATCTCTTCAATTGGCTTTAAGTAATGCAAATTGGGCCAGCCGAGGTCCTGATGTGCAGTCTTTGAAGCAAGGTGACAGGCTTGTGTTTCCCCTCCCTTTGCTCCCAATACATGGTTGAGCCTGGCGGGATGGAGAGCCATGCTCCATGCTGTCAAGCCTCAAGAAAGAGGCTATAACTTCCCAGGGCATAAAAGATTACACATCAGAGCTGAAGCACCGACCCCAAAACATTAGATACTATCTTGAATTGTGTTATGCATATTACTCCTTCTGCATATCCTTCCCTCTGCATATTGCAAGGGTGATTTCAGGCCACCTACCTAGCCCAGCTCATGGTACTCACCTACTTCCTGCCACTCTCACAGTCATTCATCCCTGAGCCACTCTCCTCCTCCAGAATTAATAAAACCCGGGTTTGGCCCTGAGTCGGGGCCTTTGTTCTGGTAACCATTACTCTGGTTAGACTTAGGACCTCCTTGGCTCCCCACAACTATAGATATGTCTTAGTGTCTTTATTCTCACCATGGATTGCGTTAGAAGTGGTAGATTGGAATTAACTCGCTAGAGTTCCAGTAACTTTTCCATGGGATTACAAATATAAACTTCCTGGACCGCAAAGAGGACTGGGAGGGCTCGCTATAATTAAATTCTTTTAAATTACATAAATTACTTACTTAAGGATTACAATGAAAGAGGTGGTGTAAGAATAAAAGGAGGTACAAGCTTTTGAGCCAAATTCAGAGGTGGCAACAATTAAAGACGCAACAGAAAATTTTTGAAGAATTGCTTGTGTTAGGAAATGCACCAAACAGTATCATTTCTGGATAGAACAATCACCAGGTTTACAAAAATGTCGGCTGATCTAGAAAAATTCATGCTACTTACTGTTTCCTGAACTTATCTCCTGGCAAACAGGGAGGCACAGCAATCTCAGGCCTCGAGGAATTCCAGTGTCAAGGACTGGAGTAGGTAAAGAACATTCTGGAGGTAAGTGAGTCAGTTTAATGGAATAAAAGCAAAGGATTAATCATTCCAAGCAAAGAATGGAGGAACCAATGACTAGTTGTGACTACAAGAAATTGTTTCACATGGTACTCCATTAATATCCATAATATTTTTTGTATTAGTTAAAAATAAATATAATTTAAGAAAATATTATGATCATTTTATCATCTCCATTTTTGTTCTTTTTTTTTGTGTGTGTGTGGGTACCGGGGGTTGACCTCAGGACCTCGCACGCCAGCAGGCGCCTGTGCCGCTGAGCGATATCACCGGCCCCTTTTTTGTATGTGGGTTCTGGGAGTCAAACTTGGGCCCTCGCGCTTGCCAGGCAGGCGCGTACGCCACTGAGCCATCTCACCAGCCCCCTGTTCTTTTTTTTTTTTTTTTCTTTGCATTGGGTTTTTTCCTAATCATGAAAGCCTTAGAATTGTGAATTCATTAGCATGAAAAGGTATAGTGCATTTGTTTTTAGAAGGAACTGAAAATGGGGAAAACTGTTTAGTTTTATACCCTGCTCTATACAAGATGTGATTTGAAAAAATCCTCTAAAAGGCAGAGTTGCAGTAATTACTAACAAAAGATAAGTGTACACTAATTTCCTTGATCCCCGGGCCTATGAGCAAGAATACAGGAGTCTGTGTGGGTTTGAGGAAATGCCCTGGCTCCAAGCATTAAAAGGACCTGGAAGTACGATATGCTGAAAACTGATTTTAGTCCAACAACTAGAAATTGATAATCTGTAAATTCCCTTTTAGATATATTTATATTGCCATGAAAATGTGTCTGTTTCTTCTGTAAGAATTTATAATCTCACTGTTGTTCTTTCAGTGGCGTGAATCTCCCAGGTAAATGTTAAGCTACAGGAAGCTACAGGCCCATGTCTGAGTGATTCAATCTTACACTCTCAGAGCTTAGCAAGTGTCAGAGGTATTGTGGATGAATGAAAAATAAGTGATTAAACATTGAATGATAACCTTGCCCCTGATCCTTCCTGTTTCCTAGTTTATGAAAAAATTGCCCCCAACTCATGAAGATTGTTTTGATGGATTCCATCTCACACTTAGCCTTATAGTTTTCCTTAACACTTGTCTATTAAGCATTCAGAAATGTCCTTTCTGGTAATGTGCTTTCTCAGCTTGAATTCAAATAAACCAATTCACACAATGAAAAAAATGAATGAAAGAGCAATGCCATTTTACACTATGACCCATTGTAAAATGGATGGGAAAAAAATGCCTCTCACCTGTGGCATCTCTTGACATTTTATGCAAAAGGGAAGAGATTTTGGCAATATAAGGAGAGCAATGAGTACTTGGTGTCATTGCTGCTGGTGATAAATAATGCGGTGAAACAGTCCTAGGAGAGAATTCTCACTGAGAAGGAGCAAAGCGTTCTTCCATGACTGCGTGAACCACCAAATTCACAGTACTCCTCTCTTCCCACTCAGAGACAATATGCTTTTGCCACAGCCCAGTGAAGTCAGGGCAGTAATTTTGCAAAAGCAGAGTACTGTAAATACAGAGATATTTTATTTTAGCTCTTTAATGACTTACATCTAATCTCCTATTATTAATAATCTCTTTATCATTCATCTCTGGAGCATTCAAGAAAAGGCACCAAGGCTTCTACACTTGAGGAGAGACGAGGATGCAGATTCCTGCTCTGAATTATTTCCTGGGCTTCTTCATTATTTACAGAGATTCCCGAAACGCAAACATCTCGTGTTATCAGGCACAGGCAGATCCCCTGAGCCTTTTATCATTCTGGTTGCAATTTTGCATATTTCCTTTATAACCAGACAGCATACCAAATGAAGCTAGACTCTTTGAAGGGAAATGAGGCAATTGGAATGTCAATTTTATTTAGTAATATATTGTAAAAACTAAACAGCATATCCGGTTGATTGACAAAATCTATCCAACTGTTAAAGGCAAAACAACTACCTCAAGAGGTATGGTTATGCAGATCTTACTTTTACCTACAGGCAGATATTTAAAAAGAGTGAGAGAGACAGAATATTGACGCACAATGCTACATCCGGAATTGTTTGACTGATAAAATTCACGAGAGTGGGGTCTCAAAAGCAGAGACATCATGTCATATTTGCTTTCTTCTTCAATGAGCCTTTTAGCTTCTTCCACAGACTGTCTTTCCTCTTCAGTTTCTTTTCCATCAAGGACGACGTGGATTCTTTCTTACGAATTTCCCTCACTAAGCCATGAAAGGCATCATCGATGCAGAATCTGAGGGCAGCAGAGGTCTCAAAAAAAGCACAGTTGTATTCTCTGGCAAGACTCCAGCCTTCTTCTGTAGAGACCTAAAAGAAAGAATAAATGATATTAAGAAAAGGAAGGGAGAGGCTCTTGAATCAAAAACAGGTCTTTACTACAGACTGTGGGCTTTGGTTTTATGAAAAAAATGTAAAATGTGAGAATTTGTTTGAGGAAGACTCCTGGGATTTCTGAACTGGAAAGACAAATGAGAAATTAGAAGCAAAATGCCACCATTTTAATAAGTATTTCTCTACCTCAGCACTTTAGAGCACATTTAAAGTATCATGAGGCTTTGTGGCACTTCCCATGCTATGGTTGGTTCATGCAGTTGTAATGGGTCTTCTAGAGATCATAAACTGAACGAAGTTAGGCACCTTGCCTCATTTATACTCCCTTCAGTGTCTGCCACAGCTCTTGCTACCTGTCTGAACCACAGGTATTAAAGAACATAAAAATAATGATCAAAAAACTACTCAATTTTTAATAAGTATTAACTAATATGTGAAAATAAATTATGTGCACATATTTGAAGTCTAGATTATGCAACCACAACTCATGTCAATTTCTGCTCAAAATTTAGAGCTCCCATAAAGCCTTACAGGATTATCAGTCTGGGATCCTGAGGGAGTAGGGTTAGAACTCCAATGATTAGACCCTGCCCCATCTCCCTATATTGGATACAAGGCATAGTTCAGAAATATGTATTATTTTAAGCTGTTGACACTTGGTAATTATCATTAGAGTAGAAATTAATTTTTTTTTTTTTGGTGGGTACCGGGGGGTCGACCTCAGGACCTCGTGTGCCAACAGGCACCCGTGCCGCTGAGTGATATCACCGGCCCCTTTTTCATATGTGGGATCCAGGAGTCGAACTCGGGCCCTCGCGCTTGCAAGGCAGGCGCTTACGCCGCTGAGCCATCTCACCGGCCCTAGAAACTAAATTTTTAAAAGTTATGTCACACCATTTATCTAGAAACTGGCTAAGCAGAAGTGTAAAAATCTAACAGGTCTATCTGATTCAGAAATACACCTTTCACTCTGGCCCATAATAGATTAGTTTCACCAAGAGCTGTGAAGCAGAGATGAGGAGTTGTCATGTTTTAACCTGTAAGGACATTGTCTAGATTTTGTGCTCTCTTTCTCGTCTCTGTTGGCAAACACAACGATCTTTTCCCTTATGTGTTCATTTTTATTTTGTAGTGATTTAAATGTAGGTAAAAACAACTAACTAAAGCTATTAACATTCTGTTTTACTAGTAATTGAACAAAGTTATAAGTTTACTAAGTAACTTTTTTCTTGTCAAGTTATCACAAGTGATAATTTAATGTTTTGACATCACATAGCATGGATTACCATTTACTTTTAGTCATGTAGAAGATTTTTCCCACTTAGAAACTATCGACACATATTTTGCATTTGTCTATATAAACGTCACATTTTTCGTACTATTTTCTATATTAATCAGTTTTCATTAGTTTACATTTATACACCAAAGAGCTTCAATATCTATGTGACTTAAAAACATATATGTTCTTTGCATAAACTGCTATTTAGTAGCTGGAAGTAGATTCTGGCAGCTCAATTCCAAGCTGTTGATTGGATTCTAGTTTGTTCCATCTACCTAGCTGTTCTGGAAATAAGGCTGAAAAAGCACTTCTTGTCTTGAGTATGATGTTTCCTTGGCACATGGCAGATACACAAGAGGCAGAAAAAATTTCACCCTCACCACAATTGTCAAAAGACAGAGAAACCTACAGCCACTGAGACAGGTTGTACAAACAGCTCACATTCAGGCATGGCCATGGTCACAGGAAACAAAACATTACGAAAAATAAAACTCTATCACAATCAAGTATTTCTAAATGCAGTACATTCTCCAATTGGAAAAAAAAAATAAAAAACAAAAACTAAGACAAAGATCGCCAGATCTGACTTTTGAAAAATCATTTGCAGTTGCTATGCCTTACATGTAAAGATATAGAATGAGTAGAAATTCATATAAAAATAAAGCTGATACAGCAACATAAACATTAGACAAAGTAGATAGTAAGTAAAAAAAAAAGGATCATTGTTACAGTCAAAGGAAAATATTTTATAATGATAAAAAATCAATCTATCAGAGATACATGGTGGCGCATGCCTGTAATTCCAGCCCTCTGGGAGCCTGAGGCAGAAGGGTCACAGGTCTGAGTCTAGCCAGGATAACTAACTGACTTCTTAACAATACCTTGTCTCAAAATTAAAAAAAGAAAATAAAAGAAAAATGTTTGGGGATGTAGGTCAGTGCAAAGGCCCTGTGTACAATCCCCAGGACTGGAAAAAAATCTGTCTCTCAGGAAGACAATATATAAATTTGTATGAATTAAAAAATATTGCGTCTTTATTTGGAAAAAAGTCCAAAATTGTAGTGAAAGATTTTAAATCATCTCTTTTTTGCAATTGAAAGAATAAGGAAGGAAAAGTCATAAATATATAGAATATTAGAACAAAGAATTATATATATATCTCCCCACTGAGTAATACTCAAACATTTATAGAAATTGACTTCGTAGTAAACCAAGTTTCAAAACATTGCAAGGAATAAGTATCACAGCATATTCTCAAACAAATGGAATTAAGTTAGAAATTAATAAAAAAACACTAACTAGAAAATCCACAAATATTTGGGAAAATATATTTGTAAATAGTCAAAAAATATATGAAAGTTCAAAAATATGTAGAATTGACTGGCGAAATGAAAATGAAAATACAACATATCAAAACATTTGGGATTATTTAAAGCTTTATATTATTTATAGCATTTCTTGCAAGTTTTAGAAAAGTGTAAGCACTCAGATTTAATGAGCAAGCTATCAACCTCAGTGGAGAACCTTAACCAAGTTTGGGCAATGGAGCTTTAGTTAAGGGCTGGACAAATAAGCTGATGCAATGTACCAAAGAATCCAGAAAGAAAACCAACATATATTTGGGAGCTTGATGTATTCTTGGGTAGAATTCCAAATCACTGGAGAAATTAAGGTGTCATCAATGGTGTCCTGACCTTGAATTATTACTCTGGGTTACTTTTGACCAAGAGGCATGGGGTTATTTCTACTGGCACTGGAAGGCAATTTTTGTAGGGCAGGGTAAAAGTAAAAAGAAATTGGAATTAAATCTTTAGATAAGTGTACACTTTTTAAAGTACATTTAAAAAATTATATTTATATATATATATATGTATCATACATATATATTCATATCTTTGTATATAACATATTTATATTTATGAAATATTTTCTAAATATTAAAATGCAACCATCATAAATAAATCATTATACACATCAAAACTTAGTTAAAAGTTCATGTAATAATGAAACTCAAACCAAAGTAAAATTAGAAATCAAAATTCTATGCAGAGCTTCTTAATGGAAAACGATATCTTTATTTGATGATATAACTGCATGTTTGTTGCAGTTTGAAGTGTATTTAAAACTATGGCTACTCATTACTTCGATAAGTAGTGTAGGAATCATGAACCCTCTCTTTCAAAGCATGAAATGTGGTTTTACATATTTTAGAATAATTATCAGAATATGAATTCTGTGTTATCTAATTGAGACTAACTCAGTAATTTCCACATTCATTATAAGAAAATATAAATGAAAATTAAACATAGTAAAATATTTGATCTGTTCTATATTTTCTTTAAGAAGTTATTAGGTCAGTGACAATGTTTTTAATTCTTAAGAAAAATACTAAAGTGAGCACATAGTTTTTAAAACAAATTTCCATGTTCCAATAAAATTCTGCCTGATACAATGTAACAAAGAATCCAGAAAGAAAACCAACATAGATGTGGGAGCTTGAGGTATTCTTCGGGTGGCATTCTATCATGTCAGTATTAACAAACCATACATTTGTCATCACTACTTTTGATCTTAAACCTACATACTATATATTCATTGGAGAAGTTGATTCCAAGCATACAAAAAAAATCCAAATAAACATTAACTGTTACAGATATCTGGGTTTTGTGCTTAGTAATTATGGTCAGTTTTAGACCACAGTTGTTAAAACAGTGTTAGAGGGAATATTTTCAGTAACGCAACCTTCCACTGTGGTATTCTGACTGGTTTGAGTCCAGAATGTATGAAAAGAAGTAGAAGTCCCCATTAGAATTAAAAGCAAATGAAAATGTAATAAATCAGATAAACAAGTTTAAATATCACATGGTTTCTCTTACATGAGAAACCCAAAATGAGAATAATCTAAAGGGCAAAATAAAAGATAAGTAATAGGAAACAGAGATAGATCTTTTTCAAATGGGAAGGGGACCAAGAGATGAAGGGAAAGTGGAGGGAAGGGAGAGGAAGGGGAAGTAAAAAGAATTAAGATGTTTTATGTGTATGTACCAACTCCCCCATGATGAATGTAATCATATGTACTGCAAACATGTATTAATAAATATTTAAAAAATAAACCAATGATTTTGATATATCTTATCTATTCAAATTTCAAGTAAACATAAATATTTTAAATCACTAACATTTACATCATATGGTAACTGCTAAGAATTATAAGGGAATTAAATTTTCTTATTTTTCAAATCAGGAGTTTCACACCCAGAAAGATTAAACACTGGTTAAAAATGGTTTAAGTTCACACATCTAATTAACTAAAACATCCTTCAAATTCTCTTTTCCATTAAGAATTGTTTCCAATTCTTTTTTGAGTTTTCATGGTGTCTTTCTATTGTTTCTCATTAGCATCCCATATATATTCAATGGATGATTCAGGTGTAGGGTTTTAGAATGATTTCTAAAATAGTAAATAAGTGGTATGCAGTATTTTATATTGCATCTATATAGAAAATCAATTTTCAGGAAATACAGAAACACAAAACGTGAAATAAATGTTGCTAAAAGATTATCTTGGCGGGCAATTGAGGGATATACCATTTTACCACCGTGCCCCTCCATTGTAAAGACTGGAGGTTTGAGATTTAATGTGTCACCTGGAGGCCTTAGAAGGCAATAGCAGGGAAAAAGGAATAAAGAAAAGTGTTTCATACAAGTAATAGAAAATTTCAATAACCCAAGAAAATCATCTTTTTAATATATATGACCTTTTCCACCGAGGAAGATCACCGTTTAATACACCAGGTACTCCCTGAAATGCCATTTCCCATCTGCCAGAGGAGGCATTAGGGCCCAGCCACAGCTGCATGGGGCATTGACGAGACTGCTGAGGCACAAAACAAGTGGAATCTATTCTAGAAAAGGCCCAGCTGCTAAGGGAAAGCAGCAAGCATGGTGGCCAATTAGAGTTCCAGTCCCAGCAATCTGCTGACATTGGGAGCTTCCTGGTTCTTTACATCTTTTTATCTTTTACCTGAGCTCAATAAAAGTAAAATAAATTAAATTAAATTATTGCAAAGGTGGTCAGGGTAATGGTGGTTGCTTAGTAAGCGTTATAATTCTTAGCAGCACAAATGAAAACTCTGATACTGTTCTGCAATAATTGCTAACCTTGAATGAGGAGAAACATGAGTCTCACTCTCCAAGCAGAATCTTTGCAAGCAAAATATCTTCATGGTTAAGTCTACTGGACATTGTAAAAATGGTTAGTTCACAGAGTGAACTGTTTGGGATTTGCTGTATATTTTTCAATGTATCCTTGTCTATGTTTCACTCCATTCTTGCCCTTGGAGCTATTAATTTTCATTATACAAACCACATCATCAATATAACAGGAATTACACTTTTGTGAGAAAAATTTGAACTGAAATATTTGAATTGTTGCCTTGAATGGAAAGTTACAATTATTCAGTTTTCATGTTTAGTGATATCATTGGTTTTGATCAGTAGTGATGTGGCCTTTCCAGTTTCCTTGACCCATTCCAGTGAAAATGCTTTTGATAGGTTAACTTTATTTCATCTGAGATAGACTTTTTTTTTTAAGCTATCATCTTCTATTGCAAGAACTCAGATATAATTTCAAACTGTACATGGTAAAAGCAAATGAAAGCAAAACACTGGCAAATGTGCTCCCTTCAGCTGCAGTCATACAGGGAACTCAGTCTTGGCACCTCAGCCAGTGGACGTACGTAGTGTTCCATTCCAGTGTCTTTGTTTTCTCCAGCTCTCTTTTCTACGTGGGTGGACAAGTCTTCAAAAAGCCAAAGCTGAAGTGGCAGTGGCAGGTCCCTTTGACTTCTTAGAGGCCCCTTATCTTGCCTTGTGAAAAAGGACCGCAAGACTCTTCCTACCTGTCTCATTGGTTGGGAGAAGGAAAAGCATTCTCCATCTTAGTTTCAAGATTCCAGATTCCACCTGAGATCTTGAGAGAAGTAATGCCAGGAAACCCCACAGGCAGCTTCCTCACAGACTTGTCATAACTCTTTAGAGTGTGGAGTATCTTTTGCATCTTGGAGGCTACCTAGCTTCTACAGAAATATTTTCATTCTCATACCTATGCATATTTGTTTTTCTCCGTCTGTAAAACAAATTTTTTTTCTACTCTTACTCACATCTTCATAGACCAACCTAGACTACTGGTGATCTTGGTGGCATTAAGCTTTGCTGTGCAATTTATTACTTAGGATGGAAATTTACGGACCTTATAATTTATAGGCATCAGTCCCATGGAATACTTCTTTCCAGAATGCTCACAGCCACCAATATCTGAGGATGCTCAAATCTCTTATTTATGGCACAAAACCTGTGCATGTAACCTATGCACATCTTTCCATATACTTAAACCATTTCTAGACTGCTTGTAACCCTTACTGTAATACAAATACTATATAAAAAGTTTTGTACCGTCTTCTGTAGGGGATTAATACAAGAAAAATATGCCGTATATATTCAATACAGACACAATTTGTTTCTAAATATTTTGAACCATGCCTGGTTGAAGCTGTGGATATAAAACTCATAGATGAAGACAGCCAGCTGTTATCAACCAAACTGCTGAGTGAAAACCATATTTTGTCCTTCGTAATCTTCATTGTGATTAACCACAAACATTGCAGGTAATAAATGTTCATTAAATATTCAATTTTGACGATGGTGAAAATGACAGCTCATAAGCTACCATTAGGGACCACAGAGTTCATTACAATGAGTACATCAAACTGAAATTCCAGAGGCCAAAATATTATTTCCAAATTTAATTTTCCTACAGTATTGGCTTTAGCAAGATAAAGTCTTGCAATAGTAGGTAGGAGTGTGGATTCTGGAATCAGATTTTCATGATCTGTAGTCTGTCTACCCACTTTTTAGTCATGGGCTCTTAAGGAATTTCTTAGACTTTCTGTTCTTCAGTTTACATCTGTAAAATTCTATCTTGTAGAATTGATATTAGGATTTAATGAGCTATTACATAAAAAGCACTTCACATAGTTCCTGGCATACTGTGTATGCCTAAAAAGTGTTGCTTTCTGATATATGAAAGGAAGGTCAGAAGATATTTTCAACTTCTTTATATCATATTTTGACCTTGTGTAAAATTTTTGCTAGTTCTCACCATGATCTACAAATTCAACATGATATGGCCTCTCTCCACTTGCTCAAGCCCGATTGATACCACTCTCCCTTCTGTACTTACATCCATCATCTCCACACACATATGCCCACCACCGTCCTCCTGCTCTCATACATATTGTTTCCTCCATCTGTAATGTGCTCCCTCCAACGTTCCAGGCTGCTTTCTTCATGGCGCATCACCATGAAGTATTCGGTAGAGCATCACCTCCACTGGGCACCTTGCCTAACCATCCTCTCAAAAGTACTCTTGAACATTCCCAGCAATGCTATTCTATTATTTGGACTTATTTATTTTTGGGCATTCAATTACTTATTGAAATCATTTCACCAATTTGTTTATATGCTTATTTTTTGTCTTCTTCTAGCACAGATTAAATTTAGTTATTGCAGGAAATGTGTGTGTGTGTGTGTGTGTGTGTGTGTGTGTCTTTAGATGCTGTAACATGTCCCCCGCCATAGTCATTGACCCTTACTAGGCACACAAAGTCTGCAGAATAACACCACTGTAATGCAGGCCATGGGGATACAGAGGGGGTTACAATAAATAGAAGAGTTTGTTGTCATTTGGGGCATCAAAAATTAAAAGGAAATTTCTGATCAATGACAGTGGCAAGGCACTGCATGACATTTATAAACATGTTTCCCCAGCACATGTAGTGGTTCTTAGCTAAAGAAAGGAGCTTTAACCCGAATGACAAGTAGTAATTACCCAGGTTGGTAGGGGAAAGTGGTCAGGGAGAGGGACTAACAAAGGCCTACAGGCGCGTTTATGGAATAATCATCGGTAGTTAATGTTGTTTAGGCCAGAACAAAAGGATGGGAGTGAATAAGAGCACAGTCAGAAGAAATTACCAAGGTTATCTGCCTGCTTTACTTAGATCCATCTGAAATTTCTTTGGAACCCAATCGAGCAATTTAAAAATCTTATTTTTTGATGCCTACTCTGTGCAAAGAGAAGAATAGGATGCTTCTTCCTGGTGCTCTGGAGTGACATTGATTGCATGGATAGAAAAGCAGGACATAATAAATTAAATGGTGTAGCCAGTGGTTCTGAGGCAAGAGATGGTGATGGCTCTAGGGTAAAGGATTGACACTGCTTTGTACAAGAGACATTTGAAGTCTCCAAGGTCTGTGCTTTTCATCCAAGAAGCTGTGGTATGCTGGGGGGAAGGGTTGCCATGGCAGCCAGTAGTTGCTATGAAGCGAGAAAAGAGAAGGTTAAAGCTAATATTTTGCTAACAGTGATGTCTGGGTTCTTTTTTGAATTTTTCTTCTAAGGACTTTATTTTCAAAATATAATTTTAAAAACTGTAAACCAGTAGAGTCAGGCTTTACGTATAATACACATGCAGGAATATGTATGGGTATTAATACCTATAGATATGTGTGCACGCCTAAGGATATCTTCATATATTTACACTAGCAAAAAATGTATGTATTTGATGCCTATTAAGTCAAAGGCTATTCTGATCCTTCAAAGAATCAGTTATTATGGATAGCTAAGTTTTCCAAGTGGCCCAAAATTTTATTCTTTAAGAATCAAAATTTTGATATTTAACTTATTACATTAATAAATTTGTATTAGATAAAAATAGAAAGAGGAAAATTATAGGAGTATTATACTTGTAACACATATAACAATTATAATTAAGTAATAAATTGTACAACTGTGTAATATCTGGATTCCTTGGAGAATATAAGACTATGAGAGGAAAGGACATTAAATTCTCCACAGGACCTAAATGCTTTGCACATGAACTATGTTCGACAAATGGATTTTCATTGAATGGATGAGTGAATAAATGGGTGGAAAGGTTACTCCGGAGGAAGTAACTAATTACTATGGCAAAAAACTCTCCATCAATAACTAGAGAACTCAGAAATTGGAATTTCACTTGAATTACTGAAGGTTTTAAATTTTTTCCATTAAAATGTTCACACAACCAATTTCAAACATCACAAAGACATGATTCCAAATGCTTTCAGTATGTAATATGCACTCTACAGAATATCTAGACAGAAAAATAAAAAGGGCTATGATGCTTGCTTGGAGTCTGGGGATTATAGTGGCAGATGACACTGATGAGATACAAAGGAAGCCAAGATTTCGCAGACTTATCAGAGTCCTTCCAAGCTCACAATAAACCTACATATCAGTGTGAACCGTATTTGGAAAAGGCATGGCCTGAAAAGTAGCATGTACTTGAACAAAATAAGTTTGATATGATTTCTAATCTTGACATCTACAGAAGGAGAGAACAATCAAGCATTCTTTGTTTTCTGACCTTATGCATAGAGACATGAGAATTAAAAAAAAAATATATATATATACATATGGCTGTGTTTTGGGGCCACTATAAATTTACTTTTCAATCTTACCAGAGCCATCAGTGCACTTGTCAATCATTTTATTACTATTATTAGCAAGTGCTCTTTCCTATTCCTCATTTAGTTTTTCAAAATCTTCACTTCTCCTCAGATCTCTGATCCTATTCTTATTTTCTTTCTTTTTTTTTTTTGTGGGTACCAGGGGGTCGACCTCAGGACCTCGCGTGCCAACAGGCACCCGTGCCGCTGAGCGATATCACCTGCCCCTTTTCTATATGTGGGATCCGGGAGTCGAACTCGGGCCCTCGCGCTTGCAAGGCAGGCGCTTACGCCGCTGAGCCATCTCACCGGCCCCCTATTCTTATTTTCAGCAGATGCCTTCACACTCTTACTTAACCTCAGTGAGGAAATAAAAAAAGCATCAAAAAGAACAACTTTAACATTTTGTCTGCCACCTAGAAACTCATCTGTGTCATTAGACATCTTACTCTTTCCAGCCTCAGAAAAATGAGAAGTTGCTGACTTCTGTGAAGTCTAATACCTCCCTCTCTGGAAGGTTCTGAGTTCCCCTTTATCTACTTCAATCTTGTGCCATTAGTTGCCCTCTTTCTGTTTTATATTTTCAACCTTCCTTTCTATTAGCCCCTTTGTCTCAGGAAAATATGCAAAAGTCTCATCTATTTTGAGAGTCCAGTTGTATTCACATTCTTATATCTGTTATTCCATTCACCATTAAATACACATTATTTAGTATTTGTAGAAGGTTACAAAGAGAAAGGATAGGGCTGGGACATGGAAGTGATTAAAAGAAGAATGCATAATGTTAAAAAATTGCATTGTACATTGATGTACTGGCTTCTCTCAATCACTTCTGAATTGTGCAGTAATATTCACAATCTGAATCCTGTTCCCCTCATTCTTCTCATGTTTTGTAAAGATACGAAGGCCATTCTTGCTGTCAATCTCAAGAGATACTTTCCACAATCTTTTATCATTTGCAGTATTTGAAAATTGACTACTCTCTTTTGATCAGTTTTCTCTGTTGAAGTGACCTCCTTTTTTCCTGATTTCCTCACCTTTGTCTAATTATTCTGTCTGGATATCCTGTCTAATTATCCTACTCATTCTTTTCAATTAATTGCCCCTAAATTCTGTTCTTGCTTTTTACTGTTTCTATGCTCAATTGACATTTTATTCTTATCTCTTCTTAGTCAGTGCCATGGACTTAGTCATCATCAGAGGGCTCATGAATCTCACATTGATGGTTTCTGAGCTCACTTCTCAGGAGTTCCTTTGGAAGTTCCAGAAGTACTTTAGCAATCCCATTAGCCCAGATCAGACATGTTGAAGTCCTTCTAGATTTCAAGATCTCCCACTTTTCTTAGGTCACTCATTCCCTTTCTATTTCCTATGATTTCATGCTGCCATTTTCTGTCCCCTTTGCCTTGCCATTGACTTATTTTAGGATCTGTTTAATTTATCTCCTGAAATATTTTCCAATCTTTAAATTCATTTTGCTCAAATTCATCCTTCTCAATATATTAAGAAGAAGAGTTCTACAACATGAAGGCAAATTTTTTTTGTACAATTTAAATTATTTCCCTTTGCTGGTAAAACAGTGGGTAGCATATATTAATTGTGTGTTAATAGTGTCATTATTCTTCTAGCTGTTGCTACCAACCCAGAACCATTTCTTACTTTGGAAGAACTTACTTAGAACTTTCTTTGGAAGTAACTTTTCTAAACCTTAAACTCTTCCTCAAAGTAAGAAGAAAAATAGTATCTCTTTCAGGAGGCTCTTATACAGGCTACAGGAGATCGCTGTAGTAATATGGTCAGTAATATTCCCAGGACACAGAATGTGAGGCAGAACGCAATGCAGGCAGGGTCCTTGAAAGAACACAGCTGGCTAACAACATTAAAAGGCTTTGGAATTTCCTTGTGATGATGAATTTTATATGTCAATTTGACTGAGCCCAGCAATGCCTAGATAGCAGGCAAATTATCATTTCTGAATGTGTCTTTGAGGATGTTTCCAGAGGAGGTTAGCATTGGACTCGGTAGATTAAAGAAGACTGCCCTCATCAATATGTGTGGATGTTTTCCAATCCATTGAAAGTCAGAAGAGAACAAAAGGGCAGAGGGAAAACGAATTCACTGTTTGACTGAGCAGGGACATCCATCTTCTACCCTGAGACATCAACTATCCTGTGTCTCAGGCTTGCACTCCAACCAGATTTTACACCATTGCCTCCCTCAGTTGAAAGGCCTTTGGATTTGGATCAGAATTTATATCCCTGGGTTTCCTGGGGTGCCAGCTTGCAGATGGCAGATTAGGGAACTTCTCAGCCTTCATAACTCTGTGAGCCAATCTTTCACAATCTCTCTGTCTTTGTCTGTTGTTCTATCTATATCTATCTATCTATCTATCTATCTATCTATCTATCTATCTATCTATTATCTATTATCTATATGGCATTGGTTCTATTTCTCTGGAGAACTTTAATACAATCACAAATGCAAAAGATTTCAGGGTGGCAATTGTAATAGCTTTAGGAATATCTGAAGAGACCAAGTCATTGCCAATGTCTTTTCCATGTATCTGTCAATTACTATCTAGTTTCTGTAAGCATGCACTTATTACACTTTTTTTATACTTACAGAAAAATTTGAATTTCAGAGATTGTTCTGGGCACAATGTACTCCAAAGTCTGTCTTATAAACTAAATAAGCTAAAAGTTTACCTGAATTTTCAAGATAATACAGCCCCTTCATATTGAAGTTGGCACTCATACCCAGTTCCTCTTCTTGCTGTCTTCTCTTCTCAAAGGCAGTAGAACTGAAGATATTACACTGGACAAGAACATTCTGGTGGAATAAGTAACTCTTGCACAATCAGGATTGTGTGGGAATGGGAAGGTGGGATGTAGAGGACTTTTTCCTTGTTTAGTTGGCGCTGAGGACCCTAAACATCTGGAGCTGGGACTTTCACTTTGTTAAACTTATATTTTAAAGTTTATATTCCTTAAATTTATTTTATGATAAAATGTGTATCTGCAACTATTCATCCCTTTGGGTTTGGAAATAGTACACGTAGATTCATGTGGCTGCACAATTGACAACTTTTAACTGTTGCATGAAACCCCTCTGTGGCCTTAGAAACTCCTTCCATTTGTTGCTTCCTTAGCCCAGTTGCCCAGTCAGTCCCCAGCTGAACACAATGACCTGCCTCAGTGGCTGGGCACGCAGCATGCCAGCATCAGCAAGGTGATCTTGACAAGTCTGTTAAGAAGCAGCGGTCTGAGACGGCATCTCCCTGTTGGTGACACCTGTTTTCACTCCCCGATTCTGGTCATGTCAGAGCAAACAACACTATCACTGCAGTGGCTTGTCAACTCAGTGACATTATCTGTGCTTTATTCTTTGCAGAGGCAGCTGAGAACATAGGCTGTGTTAATCAAAGCAGCAGGTCTCCCTGAGACACAAAAGAGAAGAATATCGTATTTAAGAGGTTGTTTTCTGAAATCAAATCGCCTGAATTCTGTTCTCAGCTTGGACACTTACTAATTCGATTACTTATCCTAACACTCAATGTCTTCATCTCAAAATTGAGAATAATAGGAGACGTGCTTGATGAGTAATATAATAAATAAAAAGTCATTTGTTTATTACATACTAAATGTAATATTATTTGGAAATTTTTGTGCATTCATTTGATCCATGTGACTGACTTACCTGTATATACAAATCATGCATCTTGATATGAGTAAGAATTCTTATTCTTGTCTTTATGACTACCAGAGGATGGAGTATGACACATTCTATTTTCAGATATTCTGACTCTATTACCATATCTATCCTTAGAATCGTTAAATACTTCTTTCAATCTGTTATATTGAATAAGATGGAAAAGCATTTTGCTAATATCACGTCTTTTATGCAAAAGCAGTCACATGTATGTGAAGTTAATTCTATCCCCTATTTCAGCAATTTCTCAAATTCATTATTCTTCTTCTCTTTCCATGCCTACCAACTCTCTCTTCTTAAATTAATCTTTACAACCTGTTACAAAGAGTAGAACTGACATTCACCCAGATGCTGTCCACTTGTAATGTCTGTAGACCTTACCTACTCATGAATAATTGCACATTACTGAATGTACCATTATTTCTTCTTTGTTACTTTTACCAGGAATGTGCCCCAGGCCTTAAAGGTCAAATCTCTATTGACCTTTGGTTTTGCAGTGAAGTATTAGCCTTACTCCTTACGCATATGTATTAGTCACTTTCCCAACACCCACAACATAAAGGAGGAAATATTTGTGTGGCTCACATTGCCAGTGGATTCACACCATATTTGGTTGGCTCTAATAAAGAAACGTCACGGTGGAAGGATATTGTGGATGAAAGCTGCTCAACTCTTGAGGGCCATGAAGCAGAGAGAGAAGGGAGGAGTCAAGGGCACAAATACACCCTTCCCAGTCATGTCCCCAGTGAGTCACCTCCAACCAGGTCCCACCTCCTAATAGAATGTCCATCCATTTATCCACTGATAAGTATAGTGTCCCTATGATCCAATCACCTTCAAAAAGCTCCACCTTTAAATACATGAGACTTTTGGGGGACATTTTAGATGTGAACCATAGCACTAGATATCTTTCCAAGTACCTTATGGGTCAGATGTTCACAAATAGTACTTCCTAAGGGTAGAAACTGTCACACTTACTTTTAATTCTAAGAATTTAACCTTAGCAAGAATAAATATTTGTTGAATGAATTGAATTCACAAATCTGAATGGTATCCCTATCTGATGGTATCCCTAGTAACACACTCATATCTGCAGACTTGTGTAAAGGATTGCCTGGAACATTTCCTACAAACTTATTATTTCACTAAGTATGTGCCATCTCTGTGAAAGCTATGAAGTATTAACATAAATAATTAAAACAAAAGTTCACTTACCAAACTAATTTGTGATTCAGTCTTATTTAGTTTATAGTGTTTACTTGCTAGCTGATTTGAGAACTTCGAGAATCCATTAATCTAGCTATCTTGAAAAGTTATTACTGTCTTAATATTTAGGGGCATTCTGTCTAACCTTTATCAGTGAGCTTCCCTGAGCCTATATTTTCTTCTCATCGGGGGTTTGGAAGATCCATTAATTTTGCCATTAATTTCTGTATCTGATGCTTGGAATGCATAATGAATGTATTTGCAAATTAGTGGGGTGAAGATTCTGCAATTATAAGGGCAATTAATAATTTGGTTGTTTTAGAAGAAAGAAAAATCTTCCCAAAATCAAACATCCAAAAGCAAGAAATGTGTATAGTGCCAGTGCTAACTGTAAGTATATACAGACAGAATCTTTTCAGAACACTAATGCAAATGATTAAATTCATGGACAATTTAAGGACAACAAACTTTGACTTGGAACATGTCTTCATCTTCTCTAAGACCAGTTGACATACAGCCTGTCCTCATGAAAAAGGAAACATTTACTGTCTCCAAAGGTGTTTTACAACATTAAAATTCTGTTTGTGGCTTTTGTAAACCTCCCCTGGAAAATTACAAGTGAAATTAAAAGGAACTCTGACAGCCTGGGGAGGAATTGATAGATGACCTGCCATATTTAAGACAGCTGAGTTTCTGCTAAGGTCAGCCCTCACATACTGAGAGGACAAAAGCAAAATACTAGGTCTGGGGAGAGCAGAGAGCCTGAAAGGACAAAGCATGTCAATATCTATGATCTCCAGCCGTAACCTAAGGGAAAACACTATTCTTTTATGTACATGTCTATAAATAGAAACATAAAGGCGTAGTTCCAGTTTTACTTTTATGTAGACACACAAATGTGTGTGTAAATATAATAAAATATTCGTATAATATGGTATATGGTATGTATATGTATATGTATATGTATATGTATATGTATATAATCTCATGAGCATAGGAAAATGGAATGATTATTCCATGTTGGTGACTTACAGATTTCTGCTCCTCACCCTCACTAGCTAATCTAGTTGAATTTGTGTATTTACTTCTGTGAGTGAGTTTGTCAAAATGATACTGGGGTCAGCCAAGATAGATTTATGTGGAGAATTATCATTAACAAAATCATCCCAATCCAGATTTCAAGCCTGAGTGCTGGTCTTGAAGTAACCTAGCAATAAATTGCCCTCTGGGTACCTGAGCCAGCCAAACACTAGACATTAGAAGTTCGAGGTTTCCATGGATACCTTATTCTAGGACAGGTAAAATGATAACTTTTCAGAAGCTCTTTGCACAAGCCCAAAGGCTGGAGTTTCAGAGGTTAGCCTAATTAGTTACCAAGGAGACATGGGTTTTTATGAATGGTTTCCAAAGACCACTTTAATTAAAGAACAGAAAGAGATGGAAAAGTGAAATAATGGAAGGCAATAAAATTTTAAAATTCATTGTGATTTTATCGACACTCTAATATTATTGACTGACTCCCTGTTACCTGATTTCCAAATGTCTGGTTTTCGTGAATAAGCTATTTTTTTAAATTGAAAATATGTTATATTGGATTCTGTAGACATTTCAATGATAGACATTTCTTATTTTTGCCAGCCTAAGAGGCTTTCTTTCCCTTTTTGATATAATATTCAATGTTTCTTAGGGCAGTTAACCTTTGACATTTCTCAGTTTGATTGCTTTTATAGGATTGGCTCTCTATTTGGCTCTGAAGTGCACAAGTACCCCAAACATGGCTATCGGAGTACTGCTTCTCTCACTATCCAAGTGTTTGTTGTGAGTGTGATTTAAGCAGGCTTGTGGAGTCTCCTCTATGGGAATTTTGCTAGCACACTTGGGAACAGTAATGTTTCTTTACAGGAGGGCCTGCATTTGTAACATAGAAGTGTCTCCCTAAAAATAAAGTCAGTAGAAAGGTAAGAAAAACAAAGAGAAAGAAATACTCTGATATTGTTAGGGACTTCAAATCTAGTTATCCCTGAAGCCAACTGAATTGGGCTTCCAAGTTATAGAAAACAATACTGTTTTTGTTGTTGTTGTTATTTTTGTGTTTATTTAAACTAGCATATGCAAAGTTCTATAACAATTGAATGGGTTCTAACTCATGTAGTTGTCATTTTTTTTATTTCAACAATATTACACAATGGGCCAGTGAGATGGCTCAGCTGTGTAAGTGCCTGCCTGGCAAGCACGAGGGCCTGAGTTCAATTCCCGGAACCCACATACGAAAAAAGTGCTGGTGATATCGCTCAGCGGCACGGGCGCCTGCTGGCACACGAGGTCCTGAGGTCGACCCCCGGTACCCACAAAAAAAAAAAAATTGTGCAATGATGTAAAACATTATCTTAGGCTCCTTTCTAGTCCCCTGGGTTTGCAAATTGCTATAGGAATTACTTTGGAAAGACTCCATAGCTGAAAGCAAAGAAGAAAAATCTCAAATGGCCAAGTTTAATGGGATCCTAATTCTTGGTGCATGATCACATTTTGCATTACATTGCAAGAACTAGTTAGATATAATTTAAAACATAAATGTTTTAAAATATTCTAAAAGAAAAAAAAATAGAAATATTTTTGGCATCCCAGTCATTAGTGAGCAGACTACTATCACTTTCCTTTCCCATCTACTGTGACTCGGAGAGGTCCCATATCTGTGCCCGCTTATAGAGTGTGATAATGGCTGTAAGAAGGGCTTCCTATTTCCTGGAGGAAGACTGGATATTTTTTGAACTGCATGTTAAGCCCCAGTATCTAAGAAATGAACCTTAGAGGAAGGATAGAATGCCACTGTGAGTTGGGAGACTACAGTTGAGGTTTCCACAGGTCTAAAGCAGTCCTGGCTATGATTTTTAGGTTTCCATATGGCGTAGGTCAGCTTTGGAGAGAAAATGAAGTTTCTGGCTGTCCAACCAGATATTGCCCCAGAGTGAAAGATTAGTGTCTGGGGAGAAGGGAGAGATAACTGGATGAACAAAGGATAAAAGTGGAACCATCCCAAGGGATCTGCACAGTTAGTATTTGCAATCCTTTGGGCCCCCAGCCACTGAATTGCATCATAATACAACGCAGACAGCTCAGGCCATTGTTAATGTCGAAGACAAGCTGGTCTGGTATCACCAGCAGAGAAGTCACGATGATCCAGAGGCAGAGCTTCCTATCAGGGCAGAAACATAACAATCCCGTTTCCATATCCCCCTTCACTACTACACACGCGTATTCATGCAACTTCAGCAGTGAGAAAAGGATGATGGGAGGGGCAAGGAGAGAATGAGAGAAGGGGATTAACATTTCTTCCCTTTGGCTTCTGTCTCATTCTTGCTCTGTGAAAGCTCAGCCCGACTTCTTGAAGATAGGACTCTGAAATGATCAATGACAGATAATAAAATTTAGACTAGGTGAAACATTTACCAGAAATAATTCCTCCCTCAAAAATGAGCAATATAGCCGTACAAAAATTATTGCCTTAACCTTTTAAGTGAGGCACAAATAAGAAAAATTGATACATTGTCCTTTGTACCCTTTTTGATGGCTGTCAGTCCATGTATGATGTGTCTACGTGATATTTATTGTAGATCCATAAAGACATAAATAGCTATTATAAGGTCACTAAATAGTGGTGATAAAAGGAACTAAATGTTGCTTCTTGAGTTGGCAAGAAGGGGGTTGGTTAATGAATTAAAGACTGAAGGGAAGCTGGACGTTATCCAGTGACAGCACTTGGGATCTCTAAAAGTGAAGTGACTCACTCAGGGTCACACAGCAAATTAACAACAGAGCTAACACAGGCCCCAAACTTTTTTAACACCATGTTCAATGTTGATGTGATTCTGCAATGACATACTGTTTCCTCTTCCTCCAGAATTGATTCTTGAAGTCAGTTCCTTCAGATGTGGAAAATGCCTTGGATAGATGCAAACTGGGGCATTGTCTTCAACTGCATTCTTTTGATCCATCATGTACCAATATCTTCTCCCTGAATTTACTTTCTTCCATTTCAAACATGAACCTCTTGCTTAATCATAAGATTTCCCTCAACACCCTCCTTAATTCCCTAACCTTGTGTGTGTGTGTGTGTGTGTGTGTGTGTGTGTGTAATACATTCATGTGACAAACATCTATGCATTCTTGAAGCACTTGGGTTCTGTTTGTGATATCACGACACACACAAAAATCCATTTAATCTCTGCCCATAGTTCTGGGCACTTTGGCTCTAAAACTTTTTTAATTTCCTAAGTAGCAAGGGTTCTAGTTTCTTCCTTTATTATAATGCTTGGTCTTTGACCTTGGTTTCTACATTCTTTGGAGTTTCTTGGGCAATAGAAAAATATCTTTTGTTCTAATGAAACAGTTGTGATAGGCTTTTGAATGGGGGGCATCACCAGAAAGATCATAATGTTCAACCCCACTACCCATTTACCTGAAAGAGAAGAGGGGCTAGGGTTTTTGGAAATGAAGATTTTCACTACTTTTGCAAAATTCTTTGTACATGTTGCTGCCACAAAGTAGATCTAGAGAGACCGTGCAGAGCCATGGGGCTGGGGGAAAGGTCGGAAAAGGAAACCAGAACTGTGTATTTTTAAAATTCTTCTCCACCTGGGTGTGGTGGCACATGCTTGTAATCCCAGCACTCAAGAAGCTGAGGCAAGGAGGGTCACTATGGGTTCGAGGCCAGTTAGGGCTACATAACGAGTTCAAATCCAGCCTGAACTACACAGCGTGACCCTGTCTCAAAAAAAAAAAAAAATTCTTCTCCAGTTTGAGAGAATTTATCCTCCAGGGAAAGACAAGCCTTAAACAGTATTTAAAAGACTCATTTCTTTACACCTTGTAAATATCTATTCATGCAAGGAAAAGTAAAATTGCTTCTAACTTCCCTCTGTGCAAGACAAAGACTAAATACTGGTGTTTACCTAATTAATATTTATGTCCATGTAAATAATATAAAAATCTTTAAAACTCCTGATATTTATGAACAACTGATCATGAGATCTGATACAGAACTGACGTCTCTGAGTCACTGAAAATCAGATTGAAAGGAAATCAATTCAAACCAAGAACAATGGAAGGGAGCTTTTTGCGTATGCTTGGAATGCATGATAGAAATAGAGCAGTAGATTTAGGAAACAATTTAAAGCAAGAACATTAGGAATATAAACTGATGAACAGGAAAATACTTTCTGTTCTAGATCTTGAGTGTGGCAAGCTGAAGTATTAACAATAGTGAGCTTCAGTAGGTTTCCCTTATGGAGATCAACAGATTGAAATATGCCCTCCTTTAAACAAAATGTTTTAAATATTTTATTTGGGACCAGGTTTGTATTATATGCTGGGTGATCAATATTGAGTATGGTCCCTGTCCTCAATGAGACTACATTTTGGCAGTAAAATATACAGTCTTTTTAAATTTAATATAAAAAGCAACTATGATCAATATTATAAAGTATAAATACATGAAGCATTATTGAATATAAACATTTGAATATATTCAGTCAAGTAAGTTAAAGAAAGGAAAGATGTCATAACTGAACAGAGGGATGAGAGAAGAGATAACATTAACTACACTTACTGTATCCATTCATACTTTATACACTCAGTAGTTCCAATAGTCCATTTGTTACAATATTAATTGCCTAAAATGACTTGCAGAAATCTGTCACCCTCTCACTTAAGCTGTTTTTTCTCTAATTTTTAAGTGCTGCAGTAAAGACCCTATAGAAATGAGGACTCAGCGTGAATGAGGATACTGGAATTGACAGTTTTACCAATGTTGTGAAAAGAAATTAATTAGTGTCACTGGGAGCCTGTTTTGCTTTTAGACAAAATTAAAGATATTTTCAAACTTATAAACACTAAATGAAAGAAATGATTCCGACCATTCAAAATGTTTTCTCTGCATTGAATTTCAGTTCAAGACAAGTTTTATTTTAAAGTCTATGCATTTAAACAAAGTGGTGGTTTCTCATTTGTGTGTATATTTTTGTCTATCGTTCAGCTTTTTCTTCTTTTTTTATTAGGACATGCTTTCAGTACATAGTGATTGCATTCATTGTGCAGATTTGGTACATATACATAAAACAACTTCATTATTTTCTATTCCTTTCCCTTTCTTCTGTTCCCTCTCCCTTCAAAACTTGGTCCTGTTCCATTTTGCAAAATTTCTATCTCCCTGTTCCCTATTATCTAGCTTTCATTTTGTTCTTTAATTTATTTATACTTTGAATTTCTCATATAAGAAAAGCCACGTAGTGTTTGACTTTTGAGTCTGATTTACCTCCCTTAACATTATGGTCTTGAGATGCACGCATTTTCCTACAAAAGACTCAAATTTATCCTTCTTTAGGGCAGAGTTGTATATCATTCTGTATAAATACTAGGTTTTATCTGTTCATCTATTTTTTGAATGAGGCATTTAGATTACATTCTAAAATTCCATGATTTGTAATACATAGCATCAGAAACGCAAGCACCACAGTATCTATTTCCTAATAATGATATTGTATATGCAAAAGGATGACACCCTGTATGTCAATAATATGACAACAGAGACTAGACTTAAGATTGTATTAAGTTTTTGAGCAAGAACATACCATGTGATCACTTATTTTTTCAATGCAAAAATTTAGTGAGTTAGAAAGTGACAACTTTGTTGAAAGGTTAAGCTTATTTATAATTCAGGATAGGCTAGACTATATTGAAATAGCAAAGACTCTAAAATCTGAGTGGTACAATGTGACAGAGGTTTATTTCATCTTTTAAAAATTTTGTTTTAAATTTACTATATTAAAACTGTTCTGTTCATGTTTGCTATAAATGAAGTTTGCATTCATTTTAGAGAGTAGGTAAATGTATATAACACATCTTCATTCTTTTTATTCTCCTTCCTTCCAGAGTTTTTTTTTTTTTTTTTTTTTTTTTGTCTTGTTTGGTTTTTTAACATATACACTCTTTATAACAGATAGGCACAAAAGTTTTGAAATGGTCATCGTGTTGAGTAAGGCCAGTCACTGTGTTAGAGAGAAAAGAGCTCCAGAAAGGTCATGGCAGCAATTAAAGGCTTTGACCCAGAAGTGACACACATCATCACATTTATAATTCACTGTCTGGAATCAATCATATGACTTCACACAAACACAGAAAAAACCGTGAAGGACAAGTCCGTGTGTTGAGAAGTCAGACAGGCAGGCATATTTTAGGAATAGCATGAATGAATATCATACGGTTTTAGTGGTAAACAGTGGCTTGGATCCAAACAGATTCCTGGTAGATAAAGAGTAAAATGAATTTACACTTTGCTAGATTTTCCCATGCCATTCTGAAGGGAGAAATATATATGTGAATTCAAAAACCGTGCAATGTAAATATCAGAAATACATCTCTACTGAACATATATATGTTTTTCTTGTCACCATTCCCTAAATGCTATAACTGCTTATATAGGACATACATATTATTAGGGACTGTAAGTAATATAGAGATGATTTAAAAATGTGGGAAGATGTGCAGAGGTTATATGCTAATGCTGTGTCACTACACAAGAGAGTGACTATCAGCAGATTTCAGTCTTTTTGGTAAGGGGAGTACAAATACGAATGTCCTTCAGATATGAATGCTGACTGTATGTGTGCACAATGTGTGTGTGTGTATAAAATAAATTACTGTGAAGAGAACATGAGAGAGGCTTTGAAAGCTCAAATATAGCCTAAGTTTTGTAAAAACTGGATTCAATTCCCAGTACCACCAAAAAAGAAAATGTTCTTATCAAATATTTATTTAATTCTCATAAGATACTTTATGAAATAGTAATAGTGTCAGACTCCTTTACGAAGAGGATACTGTGGTTCAGAGAACAGTTTGCAGAAAGTTTTGCAGTAGAGCTTATATTCGAATCTAATGATTCTGATCCTACCTCTCACACTTTTATTTATTACAGGAGAAAGAAAAAAGAGAACAGGTGAAAGTCCTGTGCAAGAGTTTCAGTATGATAAGATGCCATGGGGATGGGATTGAGGAGAACGACATTATTAGTGTTACATTTTCAGAGAGCATCAACATACTGTACATGTAGAATAGACTGTAGGGAAACAAGAAGAGAAGAAAAATTAAAAAACGGATTTACTGAAGTATTTTGAAAAGGGTATAATAGTATATTGAATTAGGGTGGTAGAGAAGAGGTGGAGGAAAATGGCCAGATTCAGGACTCACTTTGGCCACGAATAGTATATAGGTTTAAAGAAGGTGAAAAGAATGTTCCAGGTAATGGGCCTGATTAATTGGACGCATCGTGTGCTCATTATTGAGATGAGACAAAAACATGAAGTTCAGTGGGTGGGGAAATTCAAAAGACGACCTGGGGGATGTGGACTCCTGGAAGCCAAGTGAGGAGAATATCTAGTTTCAAGTGTAAAAGAGCTGTTACCTGTATCAAATGTTTCAGCGAGGTCAGGGAGGATGGGATTGAATAGGATGGAGTTCAATAGCAATAATCCTATTTTCTTTTAGGTAGACGTCACCTATGATCATTAATTTAATTTAGAAACATTTCAATCCATAGTCTTATTCTGTCTATGGAAACTGTTGTCAGCAAAAATTTAAATTTTTGTTGTTGTTGTTGTTTTTTGTTTGTCTCATTGAAGAGGCTGGTTGTTTTCTCCTTTTTTTTTTTCATTTCTATAGCATCTGATAAGCACTGGAATCTGGTTACCCTGTGAGTATTGGAAGATTATATTCACTACATATTTAACTAAGCTAGAATATAGAAATAGTGTCAAATTCTTATCTTTAATATATAGGCATTAAAATATAACTATGTTAGCTCATATGAACTGTACAACTGGTTGTCACAAAATAAAATATCATAAGCATATAAATATATATTTCATAAAATGACAATGAATAAGGAATAGTGACAACAGTCTGATTCTAACTTTTTCTACTGTTTCTTTTACTGATACATACTTGGAAACTGGCTTTTGGAAAAAATGCTTTTGTCTGTCCCATTAGAGACTCTGCCACTTTCATGGTGCTTGTGGCTGGCTGCTTTGCTTTTAGAGCAAAGCAAAATCACTGAGGCACATGCATTGATCTACAATCCTATCTTTAACCCCCTCAGCTAAGTAAGTTTGCACTAATCTTCTGCAATCACAACAAGAATCATATGCTCATTTCCTCTCTTATAGTGTCTGCAAAGAAAAAAAAAAAATCTTTACAGAAAATATGGCAGCTCCAGATGGTGACTTGCCATCAATTAAGAGAACAGATAATTTTAGTTAACCCTTGGAAATCTTACTGTCAGTCACTTCTTCTCTTCTTTAACTCCATAAAAGATCTTAACATATTATCACTAATGACTACTCATTAGCTATAAAAAAAAAATTTTAGTACAAACATCCTGAATATAAAAATGACACTTAAGAAAGACATTCTCTTAATGAACACTTAAAGTATACATTAATAGAAAAATTACAGCCAAGTTATCTGTCACTTTTAGAGGACATTCTAATCTAGCTTTTCCTGCTTTGCTGATTTTCCTGTCACCATTGCCACCTCTGTTTCCATCTGTGTGATGTCAATAACTCCTCCCTTGAGACTTAGATGTCAGGGTTCATGTGGACTGAAATATTTCGAATTTCTAATGTGAACAGCCTCTTTCTTATTTTATGTTATTTTTCTTAGGTATTGTGTGTGAGCATTTTAACACTCTTGTGGGAGCCAACCAAATACTGGGCCAAGTCAGCATGCACACAGAAGTGGTGATACTCATGGGTGCTCATCAGCCATCACTGAAAATTTCCCCTGGATGAGATTGACGATGGTTCATTAAACTCATTGCTTTATGATTAAGACTATTTGACTTCCCTATGTAACACTATAAACCCTTCCCTCCCTCCAAATCAAGTATTAATTGAATCGACACAAATAGTACAAACAAGAATGACCGAGATTTTTTTTTTTTGGTACTGGGACTTGAACCCAGGACCTTCACAGTGAGCTAAATCCTCAACTCTTGCTTATTTTAAATAGGGTCACGCTGAATTGGTGAATTACCCAGGCTAGGCTGGAACTTGTGACTCTGCTGCCTCAGCCTCCCAGAGCGTTGGACCGCAGGTATGTACCAAAAGGACCAGCTTGAGGCTGGTTTTGTTAGTGTGTGATACCATGTTTTTCATACTGACCAAGGCTACCTTAATGTCCACTCAGCTTGACTAAGCTTCAGTCTAGCTTCATCCTGCCTATGAGCTCCTGATTTCTTTTTTTTTTTTTTTTTTTTTTGTGGGTACCGGAGGGTCAACCTCAGGACCTCACGCACCAACAGGCACCCGTGCCGCTGAGCGATATCACCGGCCCCTTTTTCGTATGTGGGATCCGGGAGTCCAACTCGGGCCCTCGCGCTTGCCAGGCAGGCGCTTACGCCGCTGAGCCTCTTTTTTCTTATAGAATTTACTTTCTAAACCTTGTATGTATACATTCTTTCTCTGCCTCTTTGATATGTAAATCTTCTACAACCCGGAAATGTCATACAAGGACTTGGGAGCCATCCATTTGCAATATAATCATCAAAGACAATAGAATACTGTGTATCCATTTCTATGGAAGTGTAGGAACTTAATTTCAATAGTGACAATTACTTGAACATGCATAAAATATGTAATGAACAAATCAAAATGATTAGCATATTCATCTCCTCATGCATTTAAAAATTAATAAGTGTATAAATGGCAATAAGCAAACACAGAAGGCCTAACCATAATGACCAAGTTCCACCCTAACATCTCCTTATACTTTTCCACTAGATAACTGTAGTGTTAAAAAATACCCCTAGCTTTGTTTGGGAGAACAAAGTTCAAACTTCTTCTATTGCCAGTAGTAGAAATAGTCTTAATCCCTACTGTAATATGTATTCTTGAATAAAAATATTCTTTTTCTTTTTAACAAGTGCCCTGTGTAATTTTTCTTTTACAACATCATAGCAGGGGCTATGAAAAATGTGGTAAAATATAAATATAGTTTTCATCCCACAGAGCTCACAATCTGTTCAGTAAATAGAAATTTAAAAATGCACAAAAGTATTAGTGAAGAAGTGAGGCTAGCAGAGGTCCTATGAAAGAAGAAAATGTGATGTAGGCATGATCTATATACAAGATCATTAGTTAATACCTCTGTAAACTCAAAGATAACAAGGCACAAAAAGCAACCCTCATTTTGCCTTTATTCTATGATTTTGAACAATATCCATACACCCTGGATTCCACCCCCATCAAATGGGGAGAATACCAAATTTAGCTACATGATGATACTTAAAAATAGCGAAGGGCTGGTGAGATGGCTCAGCGGCATAAGTGCCTGTCTGGCAAGCGCGAGGTCCTGAGGTTGACCCCCGGTACCCACACACACACACAAAAAAAAAATAGCCAAAATTTTTTTAATATGATGCTGTTGTTATAGAGTTCTAAGTGACTTACGTGTATGAAGTAGAATTCTCACAACTTTAGGCGGTACTATTATTATCCCTATTCTATATATGAAGGGACTAAGGTACAGAGCATGAATATTTTGCTCAAGGTTATTGCCCATAAGTATGTGACCTACAGGGAAGATCCAGTCACTACGCTTTCCTGCCTACCTCACTAAAGTGCTTTCCAGATGAAAAAGCCAAGTACACTGAAATAAAATAAACATAAAAGAGATCAACATCAACTAAAAAGAATGCAAAATAGTTGACTTTGGAAATTTCTATTTTTATAAATTCTTTATTAATTATTAATGTGGAGAATAATAAACACCAATGTATAAATTATACAGCTCTCTGATATTCCTTCCAGTTTCAACATTTAAATAAATTTTTTCTACATATTTGAAAATTCTGCTTAGATTTCTGGATGAGAAGCATAATCTCTTGAAGAATGTTTTTCTTCATAATGCTAAAAAAGCCAGATGGAAATGTGTGCCTTCTCTCTACTGAAGGCAAGAGGGAGAAAACCTGTGAACCTTTCCTTGTGTCTTTTCTGCCTGGCCACCCGCCCACGGCAGCTTCTCAGATCTCTCCCTGGAAGCCTCAGCAGCAGCTATGCCGAAGGTCAAGTCTATGCTCCACAGAGCTGTCACCATATTCCTCATGAATTGTAGGCGTCAGAACCCAGAAGGACGATAGAACTGAGCTGGGGTACTGATATTGATGGCTTGCGTGAAAATATGTTAGTGCATATGAACTGGTTCTGCAATTCTGAGATTTCTGTTCTCTTGAGTCGCTTCTATCTTAACCACGGTTTCTAAGTTATTTGCAGACAGTAGTCCCCGCAATCCACTGGGCCTCCCAGTGATGCCCTGAAAGCAGGATAGACTCAAACGTTTTCTCTATACATATCTAGCTGTGAAAAAGTTTAATTTGTAAGTTATACATAGTAAGAGATTAATAATACTAACTAATGATAAAATTGGAGAAATATAAAAATGTAGTATAATAAAAGTCATATGGATGTGGTTTCTCTCATTCTCTCAAAATCTTACTGTATAGTATTTGCCCTTTTTAGGAGATGATGTGAGATTTTTAGGCAGGTAGTTAGATTTTGGGCCTGATAACAAGAGCGAGTCCAAACTAGAATGCCTTGCCAGTTAATTAAAAAAAAAGTCAAAGAGGACAACGCATAATGTATTTATAAACATTCCTTAGGTCTCAAACCCAAAGCAATCCCACAGAGTGAAATGACATTTTTTTTTTTTTTCCCTGTGGGTACCGGGGGTTGACCTCAGGACCTTGCGCGCCAGCAGGTGCCTGTGCCACTGAGCGATATCACCGGCCCTTTTTTCGTATGTGGGTTCCAGGAGTCGAACTTGGGCCCTCGCGCTTGCCAGGCAGGCGCTTATGCCGCTGAGCCATTTCACTGGCCCCTGCAATGACATTTTAAGGTTACTTTACCACCTGCTCATCTAACTCCAGAACAAGACGTACTGCATTCCCAGCTGCCATACTCTACAGCCCAACGCTATCAGGAAGGGAAATGTTCTTTAAAGACCTTCTGCCTTAGGCTGGGGCCTGATTTAAACTAAAAACTTATCTTCTGTAAGTTTCTTACATGATTAAAACCCTGAGGAAACACTGGCCATGTGAAAATGACAGAATAAGACATTTTGCAATTGCTAAGGAAATTCTAAGTAAAATTGTGATAAGCATTATATTTATGCTAATTCCCCAGACCCCATCATGGGTACATAGAAATGAATCGAAATTTTCACACGATGCAGATGCCTTTACTGCACTGCCCATCTTTTCACTTGAAAGCTTAGCTTTCTATACAGCTAACTTGTGAAAAATTCTACCCATACTTATGGATGGCCTGTGGTCTTGAGTGAATTTTTTCATGAAAGGAACAAAGAAGCAAGGCCTAAGGAAGTGAGGGGCCATCCCTTATTTCATCAAAACTCAGCTTCCTGCTAACTAGATTACACAGCGCCCACATGATGAAATGAAGTGAGATGAGTGACAAAGGCATTGTGATGGAGAACTAGTCTAACACAAGGGTTACTTGAATATAAACACTGACAATCTGACAATGAAGACAGTCACTAGACGACTAATGAAGGTGGTGCAAATAGTGTGTGTGCACCGGACAAGGGGCCCATTAATGTGCCAGGCAGGGTGGAAAAGGGCAGTATGAGATTTCAGTATTTATGAATTATTTATTTCTGGAGTTTTTCATTTAATATTTTTGGGCCATACATAACTGAAAACATGGAAAATAAAGCCATGGAGAAGGGGCAACTCCTGTACTTATTAATGCATATTCTGTTAGACTAACAAAGATAAGAGAAGGGGAGTTATGCAAACTTCAATGAATCCATGCAGTTTTAGTAGCAAGTAAGGATCTAATGGGTTAGAACTAGAAAAAACAGTCATCTGCAATTTAACTTTTGGTTGTGGAGCAATAGATAATTTTCCTTCTGTTTTGCATTGTTCCATTTGTAGCATATTTTTTCCTAAAGAGCAAGTTTTTCTTTCATAATGGTGAATAAAATAAATATTTCCAATACTCAATGTATTAACCATTGTTACCCTCTTATTATGTTGTTTTGAAATTTTGTTCTATTTTTTCTCTTTAAAATAAAATAAATAAATAAATATTTCCAATAATACCTTGAAAATATACCCAATATTAGTTTGAAGCTTTGGAAAAGCATCAACTGTTCAGAATCGTTTAAAGCACAGACAAAATATGTAATTTCTTTGTGTGTTCATTATTTATCTATCTAGTTTCAAAAATTGGATTAGCCTTAGGAGTCTGGAAAACAGCCATTCAACTACATATTCAACAAAAATTAAATAGAGCTTCTTAAAAATTATTCTTTGCTCTTAGAGATTACAAGTAACTAAAAATTATCGTTTATATATTTTTGAGCATATGTATTCATTGAGCAACTAATATACTCCTATTCCTGTGTGTCATGTGATATGCAACTTTACTCTGTAAATAATGAAAGTATTATACTACATAACAGCAGCACTTTTTTTTTAAAGTGAACATTTCATATACATGACCTCTTACTCAAACATGTTGTGGCTCGGCTGGCAGATCTTTTATATATAGACAGACAGAGAGATATTTAGACAGAGAGACAGATAAATGCAACCTAGGACAGTAGTGCTATGTAAAAATAGGACAATTTGGATAACAAAGCAAAGACTAGAAAATAAATCTTGTAAGAACATTCTAAAATTTCTGGAGACCAGTGTTCAAAAGGGGAGTCATGGAAATTGAAAAGCAGATAAGCTCTAATATTGATTTGTGTGTGTGTGTGTGTGTGTGTGTGTTTGTACTGGGAATCACACTCAGGGCCTTGCGCTTGCCAGGAAGGTGCTGTGCTACTGAGCTACATCCCTGGCCCAATATTGATGGTTTTTAGGGGCAAGCACAATGTGCCCTAGGTTCCCTAATGAGGAATCTAAATGTTTCAGTGATAAGACAAAAATCTCTGAACACGAAGCACAGAGGAGATGGAACCTTAATATCTGCTGGGCAAACTTCAAGCAACTGGCCAGAGAGAGACACAGAATAAGCAAGATCACTTCTTAGAAGCTTGGAAAGTTAATGATCCTGTGGACTCAGTAAAAGAGTAAACCGAGAAACAACGGCAATTATAGCTGGCTAGAGTCAGGTATAAACAATCGTGGGTCAGTGACCTGTCAAAAATTTCAGGAGCTCAATTTGTATTTCCTGGAAAATCTGTGGATGCTTTCTTTTATTTAAAATACTTGTAAGTCCAACTTCTTTCATTCTAGATCTTTTTGTCTTGCTAAAACAAAAAACAAAAACAAAATAAGACAAAAACTTGTGCAGATATGATACTTGAATGGAATGAATTGTATGAAAAATGTATATATCCCTTATAACAATAAAGAAATTGAGAGAAAAGCAAAGGCGTTGAGGGCTCAAATGGCCAGGGAGAGCTTCAGAGAAGAAAAGGACCCTGAGCTGGTCCATGATACGTGGGCAGAAATCACAGGAGTAAAGGTGCAGGAGAAACAGAAAGGAATTGTCAAAAGTAGAAACAATGAAAATTTTTACATGGGATGGTCCCAATTTTATTTGGCCTGTGCAGTTTCAAATACGGTAGAGTATAATAACTTCAAGATGAATAAAAGTTATGTGACTTTCCAAATGAAATGACAAATAAAACTTTTTTCTCTTTCAAGTAAAAACATTTATAATTTTTAGTTTATGTACAGAGGCTGGATAGAGGAGGTCAAGAACCACATAACTTGGATGATACCTGTTGGTGAAATACTTGTATTCACACTTAAATTGAGCCCTGTCCAGTTCTACCTAATGGAGCTTATGGGCTACTGTGAGAAGTTGGGAAGAAGGAGAAAACAGAATATTTTACCTCATATTACCTAGACTTTCTTAAAACATCAGGCAAGTATCCTAGAAGATGACATTATCTTTCAGTGTTAATGCCACATTAAAACTACTTGTTTGTGAACATTTGTAGAAATAGACATTAAAAATGGATTGTGATTTTAAATATCTGGTACAAGGTGCAAGTTATACCTCCATTACAGCAAGATCATGTGTTATTCCATATTCCATAAAATATACTGTGGGTGTTTATCACTTGAACTCTTGGTAACTCACCCTAATTCAGTATCCACATACTCTTAGGAGTTTAAAGAAAACTGTCAGTGAAAGAAAAGTCCAAAGAATTAACAGTGACAAGACTATATTTTCCTTGTTTGCTGGCAAACCAAGTTGAGTATGATTGCATGCATTTCCTACTCTCCTACCACACATAGTTCGTCCATACTTATATTTTATTCACACTATCTATTTCTCATCTTCCTTTGTATATCTAAATACAAATCTACAAATCTCTCTTTCAGGATCATTTTTTCCCTTAAATACTTAAATGGAGTGAAATATAAAGGGAAAAGAGGCTACAATTTATGAATTCATGTGGTGGACTTGGATATACTTAGGTTTGGATAACTGTTCTGCTATTTTCTGTCAGGAGCATTACTTAATCTCTCTTATGTCGATAGCAATACTCGGGGTTATTCCATGGGTTGAACGGGATCATTTTTCCAATATGCTTTGCATGGTATTTGACATTTTTGATAATAAAATGTTAGAATTACTATCAGTCAAATGAAACAGAAAATTTGAGGGATGGAATGGCTCTCTTTGTGATGTTCACTCAGACTACATTTTCTGCCAAAAATCCTCACTACCCTAGACCTCAGTTCCAATCTTACACCTATCATTCAGTTTTTCAAATACCTCTGTAACCATTAACCTCCCTTGAATTATTTTATGATTCTTAGGGAGTTACACAAAATTTTATCAACATGACTTACAGGATATAAGCGTGCCTGGAATTCAGAGGTCGGTTTGAACCCCTTCTATGTCATTTCTTGGTTATGCATCATTAGACAAGTACTATAGCTGATCAAATATGAAACACTTTCCAAGTCCAAAATGCAATTATACCAAGGAAGTTCTACATTTTTAAATGATGAGACACATGTAGTTACAATATTTAATTGTATAATTTAGCTATAAATTTAAAAGAATTTGTTAAATAACATATAATTTAGACATGACATTTTTTCTCATATGTCATAAAATTTACTACTCTATAATCTTTAGTATCATTATCTTTTAGTAATTTGTAAAGTCTTCCACCACCTTTTTCGTTAACTTGTAAGATACTGCTCTTTTCAACTTTCTGAAAGATCTATTGAAAGATAGTGCACTTCAAGTCTCAAGGTTCATGTATGTATATTGTTGATATATTTTTTCCACTTGTCTTATAAGAATAACTGTAATTCTACCGATTTGCAGAGTGGGGTTTTAAAATGTTTCTCAAGGGGCCATTGAGATAGCTCAGCGGCATAAGCGCCTGCCTGGCAAGCGCGAGGTCCTGAGTTCGACTCCTAGTACCCACATACAAAAAAGGCTGGTGATATCGCTCAGTGACACGGGTGCCTGCTGGTGGGTGAGGTCCTGAGGTCAACCCTCGGTACCCACAAAAATAAAATAAAATAAAATGTTTCTCAAAAGTCTTGTTTATAATCATCCTTAGTGCATGGATTTGTGAGATACGAATCATTACTAAATCTATGTTAAAATTACTGACCATTTTTAAAAATTGAAATTTTTAATAGTAAGAACTTCCTAATCAAAATTGTTTAATTAGATCCTACCTTCCATGTGTCATATTATTTATAAGCTGACTCTTTTATTCCTAACAAAAGCATATTTATAGTATTTCATATCACTACCATTTTAAGTTTATAACTACTTGGTATATTTGTTTCTAATAGTTATCAAAATAAATGCACTCATTAAAATATATATGCAACTATTAAAAGGCAGATATTGAAATGTAATATATAGTTATTTAAATGGTTTTGCCTTTCACTACTAGCTCGTATACTACAATTTAAATCAGTTTGGCAATTAGAGGTTATTAAGTGTCAGAAGTGACAATCATCCCTTTACATTCTATTATCTTTGTGATATTTATCACTACCATGAACGTTTCTTTGCTCCAAGGGAGTTACTCCTTTCCCATAGTCCACACAGTAATTATTCCCCTATGGCTCCACGTCACATTTGAAAATCCATCACATTCCTTTCCATTCAGCGATGCTTGCCAATTGTTTAGATCTGTCTTATCACTCTGGAGAACTTCCTCAGATCTGACATCGTTTTAGTATCATCTTCCTCAGAATGTCAACAGCTTCTAATATCACACTAGGTCATCATCAAATTTCACAGAAAAATGAGATCCAAAATGTCATAGATAGGAGAAAGTTATAGATAGGAAGACTAGAAGCTCCAAGAGGGAAAAATTCCCAGTTAAGTGGAAAAAGAAATCTGAATCCTTTCAGGATGGATGAAGTGGTTCCCTACAGAAATTCCAATGACCTGCCATAAATGATATACTAAGTACTAAACATGCAAAAATAAGAGTTAGGTATTAAAAGAAGTAACTATTAAAAAACTGATCCTTGAAATATGTCTGCTGTTTTTCAAACATGAATTAGTAACACAGGAACTGGCATCTGTTCACTCAGCTTTTGCTAACTCATTTGCTACCATGAAATTAGTTTTGTGAACTAATATGAATGTATCTTGTCTCACCATATAAATTATGGCCTTGTAGTAGATAATTATTATGTTTCTATTGAAATATTTTTGTCCCTTACTCTCATAGTCAGAACAGTCGTAAAATCTTTTAAAATTATTAAACCTAAGTACCAACGTTTTAAAAGCAGTAGTTTTCCAAATTTTTGATCTTAGTATCCTACTCTTAAAATTTATTAAGAATCCTATAAATCTTTTGTTTATAGGGTTATATATTACTAGTTATATATTAGATATTAAAGCTGAAACATTTACTATAAGTATGTTGTAATCAATAATGAAATAACGACTGGTTTTTTGTGCACCACTGTGTTGAAACGTACTTATAATACCAGCACTCTGGGAGGCCGAGTCAGCAGGACTGGCAGTTTGAACCCAGCCTGCGCAATTTAGTAAGACCCTGTCTCAAAAAAAGAAAGAAAAAAAAAAAAAAGTAAAAAATGGCTGAGTATGTAGTTTAGTGTGAAGGCCCTGGGTTCAATTCCCAGTACTGCAAAAAAACAAAATCTAAAGCAACAACAACAAAAAAGACAACTGCAGTTTTTCCTGTCATGGTTTCTTTACTACCATCAGCGTAAATGTCAAAACCATGAGAAGTAAAAATACTTAGTTTTATTATGAAAAAATTTCACATTGTGAATTCTCTGAACAAGTGTGGAGCATTCCCAGGGCTCCATGGACCACAATTTGACAACCAATTGGTCTAAAGATATATCATTATTAGATCACTTATGCATCTAATTTAGCCAAGATCTATTTCTCCATAGCTAACAGCAATACCAGTAATCAATATGTCTTTTATTCCTTCAGAAAACAATTATTTATTTCCTTCTAGACCGAGGATTATTATTTATAAGGGATTCTTTAGCAGGAGTTTCCCTAGTTTTTGCCTTTTAACCCACAACCCTGACAGCACTGAACTACAAACTGAGAGCTAGGATCCAGCACAAATTCATGAAGTGAGAAGTTTCAATGGCTCTTATCTTGACAGTCAATTTCTGTTCTGCATAATCATTTTGAGTCTAAACAAAGAACTGTCTCAAAATACTTCATATCTGTTTTGGGAATAGGGAAAAGGAGACATATATTATAAATAAACATTTAAAAATCTACTGTGTTCTTCCTCTTCCACAGTTTACAAGGAGACCTGTTGCTTTGATCAAGGGCTGTGTTTCTTTTAAAGAATGTTTAAGAAGAAAATAAAAACAAAACCACTATCCTCTCAATCATCCTAACATCTTGAGGAACTATTTCTTTTGTTATCACCTAAACCAACCCAAAGATGATGTAAATATTTAGATTCCTCATTTTATTTTGTATGTGTTTTAAGCTTAACAGCCAATATACAAGGTATAATCAAAGTATACCGTGAATGTTTAAAAGTTTTTATTATGGTAAAAGACTAATTGCCGTTAAGACCCCACAAAATAAATACTCCCCCTTGCTTTGAACACACACGCTAGCATTCCTGCCAGTTTCAGGAGCAGTTCAGGAAGTCCTCCCCCATGAATGTGTTTACAAGGTGTGACCAAAAAAGCAGTGAATGCTGCCATTTATTGCTCTCCAACAGAAAGGCAGCCTCGTAAAAACAAACCCTGTGTCCTCATCTACCCTGCTCACCAGATCTGGCACCGCATATATTTTACTATAATTTTTTTTTTTAATTTAAGCATTCAGACCATACGTCATAACAACAGTAGTATTTCCTGAGACTAGAAAGACAAATAGACTAACTTGCCAGAAAATTCAGGAGACTGGATGGAGTGTTTCACGTAAATGATATGATGAGTCATTCTCACTAGAGTCAACAGAAAAAGTCCTTCACTCACTGTTTTTTCTTGGTTGAGGGACTATCATTTGAAAAAGAAAATGATAATCAGGAAAATTATATCAGTAAACTTCTTATTGGAATGTTTTCCTTTGCCTTGCACATTTTTTAGTGTGAGAGTTTTACTATAAAATACTTTATTTATTTTATTTTTTCAATGAAAACTATTTTTTTCTGTTTCCTTTAAGAATTGTCATATGCAGCTTAACAGGAAAAAAAGCACACACAGTGTCAAAGACAGAATGAGCTTATGAGCTATAATAACAAAATATTTTATAGTTTCTATTAAAAGGTAAATTTTCTTACAATCTTAAATGATAGCACTGAGGGTGTACTAGAATTTCATTTCTTTCACTTGAGGCAAATTCTTTGCTAACTGGAGTAATTTCAAATCCATAATTTCATATTTCTTAGCCCTATTCCAACATTTATAAATTTCTTGCAATTTTAAACTCAATGTAGACATGCTGAGAGAGTGCTAACCTTTCAACTTTTTTTTTTTTTTGTGGGTGCCGAGGGGTCGACCTCAGGACCTCGTGCACCAGCAGGTGCCCGTGCCTCTGAGCGATATCACCGGCCCCTTTTTCGTATGTGGGTTCCGGGAGTCGAACTCGGGCCCTCGCGCTTGCCAGGCAGGTGCTTAAGCCACTGAGCCATCTCACCAGCCCCTAACCTTTCATCTTTTGTTTCTTATTTAAAGACATCTAATCAACCAAACAGAGCAATGGGCACCTCCATATTTTCGCACAGAAGTGTGCCTCTCCTGCTTATTGTAAAGATGCAGGGCCCTCTAATGCAGAAAAATAAATCAGATCAGAAGGCCAATTTACTTCAAAATACCTTAATTTTTAATTTTATGATTTAATTCATTTTAATAACATCCCTACATGCAAAACAGTTAAGCAATACATTCTTATTTTATAGATTAGTAAACCAATGATTAAAGAAGTTGAGATGTTGGTGATTCTGTCTGTCTTAGTGATATGGGCTGGTCCAACATACCCAATAATAATAGGAAAAACACCATCAATAGCTTTTCTCCCAGACATCTACATTCTTGGGAGGCCATCTGTAACAGGAATCCTGGGGTGTAGTGCCCCATCCTCTCTTGGCCTAAGAGTTCCCTCTCTACTTGCCTTTTTTTATTAATAGAACAGGTATTCCAACCTGGGCACGTTACTATATTCCTTATTACTTAACACAACCATAAAGCGTCAGAAGAAGCAGCAGCAGGACTGCAGGATTCTCAAAGTTAACAAATAAGCATGTTCAAAAATATATAAGTATGTAAATATATATTTTTTCATTAAATATGACTGTCAGTGCTCTATTCCAACCCTGAGCCAATTCCATAATTCTTCCTTGACCAAATTAGGTATCCATCTTTAATTCCTCGTTTTACTATTTCATTTTAGTATGGAGAGTGATTTGGTGTCCCAGGCTGCTACATGGGTAAGTCAGTCCTTAACCCTTTTCAAAAATCTTAATACTGTTTTTCATGTACATTATGGTTTTCCCATGTCCTCTGTTGGTTTCCCACTGACATGTTTCCTTTTCTTTCCACTGTCTTTACATGAGGTAATATTTTGGGAAACAAATCTGTTTTGCTAAGACTTTCACATTATAATTCTAAAATGTTAGATTTAGACTTAATGAACACACATGTATTTTATTTACAAAGTTAATTTTTATTGTTTCAGTGTACTTTGTTATAACCATTGCTGATTTCTGTGCTTTCAACCCATTTCTGTTTCCTTTTTTATTTTTTTTAATAGATTCCCATTTTCCTCAATGGTTCAATTTTCCGTCTGTACTTGGCCTATGTCATTATGGTGCTACTGGTTTCACTTCTGATTTGAGAGGTGTTCATCTGACATTGGCACAACCAGTCAGAGTACTGCTTTCCACTGACCACAGTAATTTGTTCAGGGACAGGAATATGACCCAATCATAGCTAATAAAACACCATGAAGATTTTGATGGACTGTTGAGGAAGAAAGCCATGTTCTTTTCACTGAAAATAAATTTGGCAGGGTATGGCTGTGAATCTATTGCAGTGGTCCTGACATTATGATGGGAAAATCTATCTGAAGATGAATCTGTACTATAGAAAGCAGCAATAGACAGAAAGAAAATAAATCTTGGTGATATATATTTAACTTTGTTTCAAGCTATACAAAAAGCCAAACTATATCCATTCTTTTTAGCTATTAATTCAATGAATTTATTTCCCTTGTTTTTGTTTTTCCTTAACCTAATTTCATTTAGGTATTCTCTGATATGCATCTGACCTAGTGTCTTTCTGGAACAATGTGTGGTAGTCATTACATAAATGCTTAATGACATCAAAGTGTAATACAATGAGAAGACACTGAACCCATAACTTAGTTCATTTAACTTATTTCCTGCTATGGCTATTCCTAATATCAATCTTCCTGAAATAACTAGGCTTAACTCTCAATTCTGTTGATATTTTTCAATCTGCCCTAATGTATCTTTACATGAATGATATTGTTTAAAATAACAGTAGTAAATAAAGTTCTACCATTCAGGTGCTTTGTTTCATATAAGCCAGTGTCTTTAATCCATGCAGAATTTATTGAAGTAGGGCAGGTAACACTTTACAAATGATAACAATAAGAAATGTAAAGATTAGCTGGATGTGGTTGTGCATGTCTATAATCCCAGCTTCTTGTTAGGCTGAGGCAGGAGGCTTGCAAATTTGAAGCAAGTTCATATAACAGAGTGAGACTCTGTCTCAAAATAAAAAAAAAAGGCTGAGAATGTAGCTCCATGATACATTTCTCACCTAGAATGCACAAAGTCCTGGGATCAAATATTATATCATTAATTAAATATTACATGATATAACGAAGTTCATGAACTAAGTCCATAAACAAACCACACAAATCCTTATTCATATTAGAAAATTATAAAAAATTGTATTTCCATGTTGCACAGATTGACCTTTCTGTGTAACCATAAATTAATTTGTAAATAAATGCAAACATCCCAAATTAATTTCCTATTAGTAATATGACATTGAACCATTACGTCATTAATGTCAGCTTTGATTAAATGTTTCAATTCCACTCTCTGCCTTCCTGTGCAAAACTGTAGTGAAAGTCGTAGTTTGTGAAATATATTTTTCTCTCCAAAGTAACAGCTGATTTATAAGTATTCTTATTATAGAGGTGGAAAAGGGGTGGTCTTGCCTCCTCCCATCATAAAGTTTATGCTCTCACTCCTAACAACAAAAGACGGATTAAGGAGAGAAAAGCGGAAAAGATGAACTTAATAAGTTTAGTATGACACCAAATATAGCAGACCCAAAGATACGTGGGAAAAGGTCTGATTTTTATGCTTAGTTTTCATGAAGGAGGGACTGCTGTGTAAAAATGTGATTGGACAAAATGGGCTGAGACAATGGTCGTAGCATGAGACACTGGGCAAGGCCTGTCCAGATCCTGCCTGTCTCCTCTGTGTTGCGTGTCCTCTTCCTGAGTATGAAGCAGCGCCCCTCTGGAATGAGTCACTTATGACGTGGTACAGGTATCAGACAAATGAAGGTCAGAGAACTTCTTTATGAGCATCTCTTACACGAAAGCAGACTAGATTAGAATAACAGCATCAGGGTTTATGTCTGGGTTTTGGGAAAAGTGGATTTTGTTTCTATCATCCATCTTGGGGACAGGGAATTCTAGCTTCGTGGTTTGCTTCATGACAGCACAGGAAGGTCAGAGAGAAACTTTATTTCTGCAGCTTCCATTTTGTGGTATCGTTTTCTGAGCCCCCCAACATTATCCAGTCACAAACACTGAGCATAGGAAATGTTCTTTCCTGAACAAGCATCTTGGCTGTTCATCTAGAGCCCACAAACAGAACGTGTTTTTCAATCTCATGCCTTTCATTAATTTCCAGTCCTCCTTAGAATGGTCAGACTGACTCTATTTCAAGCCAGATCAGAATGATACAAGTGGCTCTTTTAAATATGTAGGTTATAGGAGGGAGCAGCTAAACATAAAATATCTCTCACCTATTGAGCTTGATTTTGCCCATAAAACATTCCTAATCAAATTTCTAAGGTCTTTTCTCTATGCTGTGTTACTCTAATTCACCATTTAAGCTTAACTATTTCATTTCATGGGCTCTTGAACAAGACATAGGCTCATATTCTTCCTCTGTATTTAAAAACCTATTCCACCATTTAGAACTAGCCCAAATCCCACAGAATTACTCCATGAAGCCCGTTCTGACTTCTAAAATCCCATCAACTCTCTTCACCTGAACTCTGTGTTCTTTACCAGAGAGGCTTCAGCTAGAGAAATACATTTGGGCAACTTCAGCATATTGATGCTAAATGTGCTAAATGAAGTAATGAAACTAAGTGACATCACCTAGTGACAGAGTGCAGTTTGGAAAGGGGGGAAGAAGGAAGGGAAAAAGGAGAGAGAGAGAGAGAGAATGAGACAATGTGGAGCATTCCAAAGTTATAAATTGGAGAAATAAGGAGAAAACAAAAGACATAAGACTGATAAGGAAGAGAGAGAAAGAACAAAGTAAAATTCAAGTGAAGGAAAGTATTTCAAAGAGAGAGTGAACAGGTGTGTCAAATACTGCTGATGAATCATAATTCATTTTTACTACTATGCTCTTCATATTACCTGATAGGGAAAGACATGCATGGAAAGTACTCAAACTATTCCTTGATTTTTTTTTTCATATTGTTTCCTGAATAGTCTGAATACTTTTGGGAAAGCCCTCTGCCATGTCTAAATGTCTCTGAATTTCTCAGTTGTATCCTACAATTAGCATTTTTTTCTGATAGTGTCACATACTTAAATTTCTGTACTCCTAACTTTAGTACTTAGAGTGCCAGAAAGGAAAGAGTAATATCATAAGCACACATACTAGTTCCCTGCAGCAGAAGTTATTCTTTGTGGGGAAGGAAATCTGGCATTTGTCCAGAGTGCCAGTCAGAGTGCTCTGCCACACAGTGCCAATCAGACACCTCAGTGACAGCGGTGCCAAGTGCCAGGAGTGCCATGTCCTAGCCAAGGCGCACTGGCTTGGCAACCTCAGGCAAGTTACCTAGCCTTTTAGTCACTACAATCCTCATTTTAAAAGAGTGAACACTTAGGCCAAATCAAATTAGTCATTTACATGACATGACATTGAAACGTACACATCACTGAATGGTCTATTGTTTGAAAATAATGGCATTAATTACTTTATGTCAATTGCAATGCTTGTCTCTATACTACATCTTCCAAAATTCTCTGAACAGTCTCTTGATCATAAGGGATAGAAATGTAAACTAATATGCACTTTTTTAAAAAAGGTTAAAACAGGTAGTGCAATTTTAGAGGTACAGTTTGCATCTCTAATTTTTACTGATAACAAAAAAGGAAAATTTCACATTGATGTCTGCTTGCAAGCAGCTAAAAAAAAAGGAAAGCCTCCAAATCCAATAAAAGTGATGGAATTGTTGTATGGTGCATTTTTATTATAGGAAATAGTTCATATCGTGCAGTAAAAGCTGATTCATATCATGTTATTTATCAAAAAAGGAATGAAAAATCATTGAGGCCTATCTTGCTAACTGGGGATGGGGAAATTTTTGTTTCAATTTTAAAAGAAATAATACATAATAAGAAATGATGAGAATAACTGTGAAGTAAGTTGACACTGGTGAGAGGCTTATACTGTTTACTGTGGGATTTCTTTCTCCACAGAAAGATCGTTAATACGTCAAAGTCAGGAGAAAATTAGGCATTAACATTTTAAAGGTTTTACTTCCTTTGAAAGTAAGGTTCATGAAGGGAGACCCACCTCTGTCCCTGAGCACAGTGAGCTGGGTGCTGCCTACAGATCGATGCGGGGCTTCTTGCTGGTTCATCTCTCAGAAGGCGTCACTACAGGGCGGGTACTACTACCCTTGTTTTCCAAAGGCATGCATGGAAAGTACTCAAACTATTTCTTGATTTTTTTTTTCTTTCCATATTCTTTTCTGACTAGTCTGAATACTTTTGGACATCTAAACCTCTTTGAATTTCTCAGTTGTATCCTACAATTAGCATTTCTTCTGGTAGTGTCAAATACTTAAATTTTCTGTGCTCTTAACTTTAGTACTTAAGAGCGGCAGAATGGAAAGAGTAATATCATAAGCACACATTCCCTCCAAGACAAGTCATTCTTTGAGGGAAGGTGAGGTCTGGCATTACTGAGTTTACACAGTAAGTATGTAAAAATATTTAAGCTTGATTCAAAAAGATATCTTTGTTTTGTGCTGTTTTGTAACACATATCACACACTGGGTCATTTATAAGAAAAGAAATTCACGTTTTATAGTTCTGGAGGCTGGGAGAGCCAGTTTCAAGGTGCTAGCATGTGGGGAAGGCCTTCGTACTATGTGATAACGTGGTGGAGGGCATACGTGCTGAGGTGGAATGTTCCAGCTTGGGTCTCTTCGTCTTCTTCAAAACCACTAATCTCATCATTTGGTGCCCACTATCATGACCCCATTAACCCTAGTTACCTATCAAAGAGCTCACTTTCAACTAGCATCAATATATAAATTTGGGATTAAATTTTCAACAGATAAACTTCAGAGGCACATTCAAACCATAGCAATGTCTGTTTTTTTTTTTTATGTACAGTAAAAGAGGCTTACAGATAACGTTTGTCATGAGTGTCCTGCAAGACAAGCAAACACTTCTAATAAATTTTAATTTGATAAACAAGTGATGTCTTTAAATACAAGCAGTACTTGTTGCCAAATGTCACATGATAACAACTGAACCAATTGTCTCTCTCACCGTGGGATTGTGGGTGATTTTTCCCCCAAGAGCCAGAGGTTATGGAGGAGAAGAGAAGATAAAGAAGAGGAATTCCTCACTTCAAATGAGATTAGACAGATGTGGGAAGCAGGGCAAAATTTTGTGGGAAAGCACCACCTGAATAAACCTGTAGCAGTGCAAGTGATAAATTTATTTAACGAAAATGCAATGTCACATTTCTGCGAAATTCTCAAAAGGAGACAAAACCAAATGTCATTGTATATGTTCCTTGTTAAAGGTTCATGAAAAAACCAGTAGACAGCAGTGATTCCATGAGTGATAGCAAAAGACATCCTACACAATAACCCTTCTCTCTCTTGTCTCCCTCACACCAGCCACAAAGGTTTTCAAAGGTAAATGCAGGTTAATTTGCACATGTTTCTTTATATTTTGTATTTTCTTTATTATTTTGTATTATATTATAGTATTGTAATCATTTTTATACAAATATTTTTGGGTTGTAGAATGAATCATCTGAGTTTCCATTATTTCTTATGGGGAAATTCACTTTGATATACAAGTGGTTTCCATTACACCATGTTTCTAGAACAAACTATGCTTGGAGTCCAAGGTTTTACTGTACTTTCAAAAAATTTTTGAAATACTATTGAATACTATTGAACACTATTAGCAAGCATCTCAATGTTCTTTATCTTTTACACATGAACTTCTTCTAATCTCCTCCAAATTGAGCATGTCATTCCTCAGAATTTGATCTTCGATTTCTTTAGCTGGTTAGTAGTACTACTACCCTTTGGGTCTTTTAAGTTTTCTTCAATTACATTCCTTCACATTTTACACTGGATTCTGACAAAGATTCATAGTTGGACCAAACTTTACTCAAGTTTCTAACCTTCTTCTAGGCCCATCCGTGAGTTTTTTATAAAATCCAGTTTTGTCAAGAACCCAGCTAAGTCAGTTTAGCAGGAATACTCCATCCTCCACATCTCATCATTCTCCATATTGGTAGAGTTTCTGATTCTCCTCCATTCCCAGGGGATGTCTGAGTGCCTTGGCATATCTTCAGCAAGAATCTTAGGAATCTTATTCAGTCAATTTAGTCGGAATCCCTTCTTATACCTGATATTTGCTGGTGCCCATTTTCCACCCATCATCCCCTTCTTGATCCTTGGTCATACATCCCTGCTTGCCTGTGCTGTGATTCTGATTGAGCCCATTTATTTTCTTCAAATACAATCTGCTTTTTATCACTTTAGCTACTGTCCAGCTCTGGTTTTTATTTGGCAGTTCTTCCAGAGAGATCAGTTACCAGAAATGCAATATAAGTTGATAACAGAATAAATTGCAGCAGTTATTTGACAGCTGTCTTGTCAAATATCTAACTCTGGTTCCTGCCCCTTAAAGACAGAAAAGCTCAGGAAACTGGAAGACTGGAACATTTATACAGAATCATTTCATAAGCCATGGTTGTAGATTCTATAATCAAGTACACGGTTGTAGAGTATAGTAGTAAGAAGGGTGGGACGCATATCCTCCACTGATCGCGATCTTTTCTTCACTCAAAACACATGACAAACCGTAAAATTCTTTCTAGTACATATCAAAACTTCATTTCTTTCCATTTCATTAAATGAAAAAAAAAAGTTAATGCAAGAGAGGTCATATCTTGTAGATTAATTTATAACAACTCTTATTTTGTTAAAAGTAATTATTTAAAAATTGAGTATTCTACTGTCATTTGTTGCGAATCATGGGGAAAAGGCACCTCACAATCCCAGCATAGGCAGATGAATGTCCAGCCAGGCTTGGCACTATTGTCTTGAATTACTGTCCGTCCTTGAAGCCAGACTGACCAGAAGCTTTACTAACATGTTTGCCTCTTTAGCTGAGTTCTACAATCATTCCTGTGCTTCGCACTGAATTTACATGGGGAGCAAGCATGAAAAGCAATATAGAGGTCACTAGTGGGAGGAATTAGACTTTATTTAAAAACAATTGGATGATTTTAAGAAAACTGAAATGGCCAGACCTAACCCTCTGCAATACACCATAGAGTAGAAATTCAGATCTAGATAAAAAATATACCTTCATCCATTGCATTTTGAGTTAACATTAAACTTAGATTGTCTAATTCTCTGTACTTTTATTTGTCAAATATAAGGTTTGTATCACCTTCCATATGTTAAGTGTATAACTTCTGTTATTTCACTTTAACTTCCACAAAAATTATGCAGCCTATTACAGAATACTATGAAATATATAGTTTTATTTCTTTCATCTTTTAAGGTGTATTCTCAGTAGAATTTTAGTCTGTGTTTTATTGTTTTGTGTTCATTCATTTATCCCTCTCTACTGAGTACCCCATATACCAAGAACTATTTTGGTTTTAGAAAGCCCTAAACAATTATCTCCAGATTTTCATTCAAATCCTTTATTATTAATTCAGGACAAAAACATAGGTTATTTATGAATTTAATATTATCAATATTTTATTCTAGTTATATGACTTTAAAAATGAAAGTACTTCTCCTAACAATGTCTTTTTTTTAAGCTTTGGGATTATGTACACTTGATGAAAGCTAATTTAGTTTAATTCAATGTCCAATACTACTTTATTATAATATTGGCTTTCCTTCCTTAAAGTGTAAAAAGCTAAAATAAAGTATTACAAAAAATAAATAAAAGACAGCACAGGGCCGGTGAGATAGCTCAGAGGCATAAGCGTCTGCCTGGCAAGTGCGAGGTCCTGAGTTCAACTGCCGGTACCCGCATTAAAAAAAAAAAAGACAGCACATAACAAATAGATATTAAATTGGAAAGATAATTACAGATCTTCAATCATCCTGCCCCTTCTGGTGGGCCTATAAGAAAGCAAACTTGTCAAGAGATGTCAAATTTTGTCTTATGCTCTATATTGGCAGACCTTTCCCCCAACCTTTCTCCTGCACTGTGGGCCCCCATACAATTAATGGCTACAATGCTTGTTGAAAATTTGGTTTCCACTGATTTCTAGACAATTACTTCAGAAAAAGGTTTTGTCTTTATTCATAAAGACTTAATTGAAAATCTCCTGTCCCTCTGTTAGAGGGAGCCTGGTGATAACTCTGATGCAGATGGAGCCATAAAGAATCCCTCCCCGCAGGAGCTCAGCATGCTGGGAAGTCCTTCTGGACTATTTTCATAGGTCCTTAATCATGTTCAACCCAAGGAAATGCAGCCGGTCTCCCTGCATAAACTGTTTATTTTAGTTTTAGTGTTTGTTTGTAATTGCTTGTTATCCTCAACTACTGTCACATTGTCAACATATTAACTTCAGCAGTTATCAGGAAGGAATTAAGTATCCTCAAAAACAAATAAATAGAGCACTTCTGTGAGCCCTTCAGAGGCAGGAAACAGGAAGGCAGAGGGAACCAAAGGAAATGCTATGTTCCACCCCCACATCCCTCAGTGGAGTTGGGACAAACGATCCAACAGTAACCCATGGAATTGCAAAACAAGTAGGTAGAAATTGTGTTCCAGAAAAATAATATTGTGGAATTTCTTGGAATGGACTTTAGAAACAATCTAGTCAAACATTTTTTACTAAGCAGAATTTCAATTGCATGTCTTATAAATAATGATTTTTTGTATCTATCTGAGCATCAAAAATAAATTAAACTCTAATATGGTGAATTCACTTATTCATTTTACTACTACTACCATAGCCCATTCTGCTAATATTTCTCAATTTAACTATTGCATCATCTTCCTATTCTTACTGTTTTACTAACTTTCACCCCTGTTAATCTACTTTCCCATCAGCAAATGAAGTTATCTTACAGGAAACCAATCCATGTCACTTCATTTGTCCAGTGGCCAGTTTTGATATTCAAATAAAGACATGGAGCTCAAGAACCTTGCATGAACTGGATTCTGCAAAACCTAGTTCCATCTAATAAAATGTTTCCCCATATTCCAGTTCTCCATCTATACTGGCTTTCTTTTATTTTCTTATTTTCAATAAGCAACATTTCTACCCCATTCCTCTGCTCCTGTGCTTCTACACCTTTTCACTTAGCAGTTCTCTCAGCTAGAGTCCATCCTTTTGACTTATTTTGGTTCTTTGGAGATACACAAAATTCATCCTATATGTATTTGAAGATCATATAATCATCTGAAGCAATATTTTTTAGTTAAACTTTACTAGTAAATTTACATTGAATTTAGTTTTAAACTATAGATATCAAGATGTCTGTGTTATTTCAGGAGTTTAGATATAAACCATTAGGCTCATCCACTTGAATCCATTTCAGTTGTCTGTGAAAGAAGGTAAATTTCAGAGCCCATCCACTCTTACATAATTGTTCCTCTGTTTTCAGAATATTGTACTTTTACTTCTCCTCCAAAACCTCTGTTTGTTTTACTGCCTGGTTTTTAATATTAGAACTTTTTTTTTTGCTGTTTCCTAGTTTTTGGTGAATTTCACAATCCTGTCTTCTACTCCATTCCATTCCATTTTGCATCCATTTCCTGGCAATTTTATCTTGTCCAATAGTTTTTGCTACCACCAACTACAGATGATAGTCATTCCTTATCTCTTTCCACATCTTTCTCTTGAGCTACAGAAGGAATAAGCTTAGTTTCAACAGCTATTTCAAAGTGTTTTTTTATGAAAGTCTGCTTTATAATGTGCAAAACATCTCAACCAGATGCTAATACTATTAGACATAATCATAGTTGTTGAACAATGTACTTACAGCACGGGATATTGGGTCTCTGTTTAATGTCACTTTGGACAGAAAAATGCCAGGAGTCACATGGCTTTGTTTATATCCTGTCCATAGCTTTATTTGCTTATTTTATAATTTTTCTTTGACTTATGAAATGTATTATAAAACAGTTATATAGATAGAAAATAGATACACACTGAGAAGTCTAAATGCAAACAATATCAAATAGCAGTCTGAAATGGATATTCTTGAAAATGGGGTCACAAGTAAAAGCATGAATTTCAATGAGAATTGTAATTAGGATAAATGTTAAATCTTGTAGTTGGAGTCAAAACATCATGAAAAATGAAAAAAATCATGGAAAATATTAAAAAATGCCTGAGCTCTGATATAAAGAACCAGTCCATGCAGCATGAAGGGACAGCTCGTTAGATTGCACGTGCAGTATGATCAAACATTGGTGCAATATAGTCAAAAAAATAAACACTGTTGTAGGTAGAACAGTAGAAAAAGGTATGAATAAGAAACTCAGGAATTATATTGTTCTTGGCACTGGTAAGACAACATTTGTAGCTTTGTATACAGTTTTAGGCATTGTGTTTCAAGAGAATAAGTATGGAAGTATTTGGTGTAACACTGTGTACTGTCATTTCCTGTTTGCACATTGACAAGATAAAAATGGAAAAGTTTGCTTAAAAGAGTAAGGGCTAAAAGAACAGAGGCATTGCCTAATTTGAAAACATTTTCTGAAATTAATGCATGTTTTCAATTAAGTGTCTCTCAAACTGCATTTAGAGAGTCTTCATATTTTTATACCATTCAAGGTCAGGATTAAGTCTTTTGATAATGGTTATTACATAAATACTTTAATCTTCTTTTTTTTTTTTCTGGATGAGTGTCATACAGTACCAAAACTGAAATTTTAAATTTACAGATAATGATTTTCTTTACTTTTCAAATTACTTTTTTTCTAAATAAACATTATCAACATTCACTTATGAATAACAGAAATGTGTGATACTGGATCTTAGTAGTTTATCATCTATCTCTTCATTGAAACTTTCCCTGAAATTATGCAAATTTATTCCTCTTATCTGGTAAGATTACAAGAGCCTAGGCACTAAAATATATTCAAACAGATTATAGCAGTAATTTTCATCATGTAGATTGGCAGCATGAAACAGAGGTAGAAGGTAAATTATTAATACATATAGACTGAAGTAGTATAAAAACAATGTTGTAGGCAGTTAAGTCAAATGATGTTATAAAAGTTCAAAATTAACATTAGTTAGATGTAGAAAGAACTCAAGACATGTAAAACAAGATGGTTAAAAACAGAAACATATATTAAGTCTCAATAGCTTTTGGATATAATCTATTCTCTTATTCTCTCAGCTGCTTAAATAACATTCAAACTTTTAAGTTTGACTGAAGAAAGACACATAGCTCATTAAAGAAGAAGTTTGATATTCTGATTACTTGGAGCTTCTATATCGCTTTGGGATACCTGACCTGGTCTTCTCTAATAACAATGTTGTTACTGAATAGCAGTGTGTTTCCACTCCAGCATGAACAATGAGAACTCTTCATTTCGGTGCAGCTTTTCTGTTAGCTTTCTGTTAAATGGAGCAGGAATTTAATATGCATTCATTTAGCCATTGTGGCATTATAGGATGCAAGGATTGCCTTGGAGACCCTGCCTAATTTAAGCTATAAGACATACCAGAGTGTGTTTTATGGGTCAATTAATACATGTTTTGGTACCTTTCAACCTGATGCTATTTTCTACCCAAGGTATTTATTAATAGTGTTATAAAACATTTTGCAAACAAAATTACTTTCATAAAAATGAAAACATTAATTTTAAAAATTAAATTTCAAGAGGAACTCTGTTGTAATTACCTTTCAAGAAATGTTTCCACTTTAAAAAGTAAAATCTGTGTTGCTAGTTAGCATAGGAATGGATCCTAAGCAGGTCAGAGTATAGGTGATGTTGAGATATGCTGCTTGTAAGAAAATAGCCAGTTAATGTCACTTTTTTTCCTTCAGGCCTAAGAGAAAAACATGAACCAGAGGGGCTTAACGTGTCCTGGTCAAAAAGTAAATCAAGCTACTTATAAACAAACTGAAGAAGAAAGTCACAGATGGTGTGTTATATATCACAAAGATGTGTGTAAACTTTTAAAGTCACAGAGTCCCAAGGGAAACTTGAACAACATCAGAATTTTCAGAATAACAAAATACAGATAAGCATTAATTTTACAAGAAGGAATGTTCACCCCAACATAGATTAAGACTTAAATTCTTAGGAAATTAAAAATAGATCCCTTCCATATACTCCCAAGTTTTGGTTCATGTCTTACAGGATATTGATTAACTTGTGGTCTTGGTCCTCAAAATACGTACACGTCCAATATGATGGCCCAGTATGACCCGAATTAGTGGTCTCAACTCCCTTAAAGTTCGTGATCACCAACTGACCAACTGAATCACCTCAAATTTCATTTTAATTTTAAAGTATGGATGGATTAAAAAATGAGAACTCCGTAATTTTTGTTTTTCTTAATGTATTCTAATGACAAAAGGGAAAGATGATATAGGAAATTCGGATTTCTGGGCAGGGTGGAGACATTAGAAAAGAAAAAGGTGGCTCTTAATGGGGAGAATTAAAGATTTTTGAGGTCATTCTCATCTGAACAGATTCTTCTTTTTTTTTGTGTGTGTGTGTGTGGGTACCGGGGGGTCGACCTCAGGACCTCGCGCGCCAGCAGGCGCCCGTGCCGCTGAGCGACATCACCGGCCCCTTTTTCGTATGTGGGATCCGGGAGTCGAACTCGGGCCCTCGCGCTTGCAAGGCAGGCGCTTACGCCGCTGAGCCATCTCACCGGCCCTGAACAGATTCTTTTTAAACAAGCAAAACATCTCCAAGAACAACTGAAAACACTTATCTTTCTGTGAATTTAAAATGTGAGAATATAGATCAAGCAACATTCTAGAGTGATGGTTCTCAATGGTTTACATGAGCTGTATTTGATGATTTTTACCATATTAGAAAATAAAACTGACTTTTATTTTACCTACAAATTCATTTTTAAGTAACCATGACACATCCATTACATATTAACTAATTTTATAAAAACAATAAATTTTCCAAAACAAAATTAAAAATTGCGAGAACATTGCCTTACATTTCCACAAAATCATTTGTGTGCTAAATATAAAAGAATTTGAGTTTGATAATTTGTTTTATCTTTTAATGCGTTACAATATATTATTCAGTTGAAATATTTGAAAACTATCTGGGCTCACAAAGATGGAAAAAAAGGAGTATTTAACAAACTTTTCAAGTAATTACGACTACTCTTTGCTCTTACTTCAAACCTTGACTAAATGCTAATTGCTATGCAAAATCTGAAACTATGGTATATGAAAAAGTCCCACTTAGTTTCTTATATTTAACTGCACTTATCCGTTCTGAATTTTGAATGGAACTTGTACTCATGCCCGTTTTTATAACATCATATATTCATTATTTGAAAATATTGGTTCACTAAGCTATGCCGATCTTACAAATGTTGTTTCGTTTTGTTTTGGTTCTGTCTTTTTGAGACAGGGTCTCACTATGCAGTTCAGGCTCTCCTTGAACTCACTTTGTAGCCCAGGCTGGCCTCGAACTCCCAGCAATCCTCCTGCCTTAGCCTTCCGAGTGCTGGGATTACAGGCGTGTGCCACCGTGCCTGGCACGAATGTTAATATATTGATTGTACAACACTAAAAGAATCATATTTATTTGTACCACTACTCAGCTTGTTATAGAAATGTTTAAGTATGGAAAAGACACAGAAATCAGTGCAGCATACGTAAGCTTCCAAAATTCCTTTCCCTTATTCAAATGTTAGTATTGACTCCACAGCTTTACTTGGAAGGGACAGGCTTGTTTTATGTACTGTTAAGAAATTAAAAATCAGCTTTTAAAGACACAATAATCATAGATATTTTTTGTCAGCCATGCCTTTGAGTGAAAAATAGGTGTCCGTGAAAAAAGACATTATTTCATTCAAGACTCAATCATACAAATTCTTGTTCTCTAGGTTACTACAAGAATTTTACTTATTTATGTCATGGAATTACCTCATGAACTTCCCATTCCATCAAGAAATTATTAAAAAGACATATACACAAAGATTTAGGTCTAATGAAATTAATATTACCTGGTCCATCAAAGATATCCATAAGCGCTACTGGTTTTATAAATTTTGTTATTATTATTATTATTATAATTATTATTGGCCTGCATGCCCATGGATAATACAACTACACTTTGTGCCACTGCTTTGATTTGAGCTACAGGGCCAAGCATCTTTAGCTTTTATATCATGAGTAGAAACGGGAGAACATTGACAGAACGTAAGTAGCAACTTAAGAGTATTATGAAAAGCTTTGACCTCATAAGATCTCAGTTTTGTGGATCACAGTATAAGCATAGCTATTCTAGATTATAGTTTGCAGAGAAATTAGCCCCAATTTATTTACTTTTGAAAGTGAATGTCTATGCATTTGCAAATACAATACATATAAAATTTGTAACACTCTAAAAAAGAGGACAGTGTTAGGTATAACTGATCAAATGAGGGGCAGCTGACTATAAATAGGAATTTCTAAGCTCAAATAGAAACTCTTTCAAATAGAAAGAGTTACCCTGTATTTCGCTGAGAAGAATCATTCTTTATTTTTTTATTTTTAATTTTTGTGGGTACTGGGAGTCGACCTCAGGACCTGGCATGCCAGCAGGTGCCCGTGTCGCTGAGCGATATCACTGGCCCTTTTTTCGTATGTGGGTTCTGGGAGTCGAACTCTGGCCCTCGTGCTTGCCAGGCAGGAGCTTATGCCACTGAGCCATTTCACCAGCCCAGGGTCACTCTTTATGATGGTAATTTTAATGGATGATTCTTATGACGTGTTTGTGCAGGGTACATGGTTTTTAATTTGTTTATGTTTGTTGTGACTGCTCATATTTTCTTTATTTTCTATGTTGACTTCATTATCCCTGTGGATTAGTCTTGCAATTTATGTGCCTCTGAATCTCTCGATTTATAAATTTGTTATCTTAAATTTAAAGAAAACAAAGCCATTTTACTCGGGATGAGTCATTTCTCCCTTGCAGTTTTCTTGACAGGACTCAGATTTTAGGCTTTTCTGTCTTCTTTGAGAAAGGGTCACGCATTTCATACATTTTGAACAGACTTGAATAACGTGTTCATGTTCTGAGAATGCTGCTGATATTTTAAAACATCAGATCTGGAAACTGTACCATAGATTCTAAGTGAGAACAAAAGCATCTCAATTTTTATACAAAACATTGCCCTTAAAAGCAAAGAGATTACAGGCACGATTGTTTTAATATCAAGTGAAAAAAATGTATATATCATATGAAAGTAAATAAATTAAATGTGAGTTTGCTTGGGAGCTTCAGGAGGTATTGGTGTAGTAACAGTGGATGCTAATGATGTTAAAGAAGGGCTTTTGTAGTACGCTATCTTGTAAAGAAAGGAAAAGCAACTCAAGGCTGCTTCTATGGGCATATGTGGATGATACATCAGGAAGAACCCAGCAAACCCTAATGAGCTGTCAGTTGTCCAGCCAGTCAAAATTCTCATTTTTCTAGAATACATGTGATCAAAAGATTAATAAATTCCTGGAAGACTTAGCATAGCATATCTCAAGGTTATTTTGCTCATTTAGCATCTATGATCTTTCCTTAGTGTTGCATGAGCTAACCCGAAGAATGAGTTACTGCTGGGAAAATCTAAAATATGAACACAAAGTTCTGCATCTCAAATTCGCATGTAGCATGCTTACAGGTCTGTATTCTGTTAAACTATATCAAGGAATTCTGGACAATGAGGTATTTCTTAGGAAAGATAAGTTATTTACTCATGGAAATAACGTATACTGAGGACATGTACATCAAATCTCTTTTGGTGGGGTGTTTAACCTCCATACTGTCCCTAAAGACGAAGAGCTATGAATCTATATCTAAAGAAGAAGAATGATTCTATGTTTTATTTCAGCATAGATGCCACAATAAAAAATCCACAATTAAGCAAACTTAAGTTCACATCATCTGAATTGAAAAATAGGCAAAACAAAAGCAAAAAAGAAAACAAACCCAGAAAAACACTATCTTTTTAACTTAATGAATAAGAAGAAATGGGATATTTAACAAACTATCAGTTGAAAGCATAATTACACTAAAAAAATAGGTCAGCTGTGTTCAATTACAGTTCCCTCTTCCACTCCTGCCCCGTAATACAAATATCAGAAAGAATGGTAGGACATATAATTTGTTTTTGTACACCATCGCTGTAGGTAAAAATTGATCAAAGACTGTGCTCAATAAACTATCTTGAAAATTTAGCCACTACCAGGTTTGAATTCTGCTATTCTATTTAGACAGCTTTTTTAAAAATCAGAACCAGTTACTTAATTTCAAATGACATTGATACAACCCAAAATGCTAATCTCAGATTTTACAGTGAAGGTCTGAATTACTCAAGCTTTAGATATTATATTAAGAAAAAACCTTCATTTAGAATATATTTACATTTTGGGGACATTTGTATTAGATTTGTTCTTGTTTTTGAGAACTTGACGATCCTTGAGATAAGCAAAACAGACAACAAAGATCATATGTGCTTATTGCATTATGTGGTTAACAGTAACATTAAACTCAAGAAATAACTTCATATTATGTTTTGAAAATCATCTAATTTGAGCCATAAAATTTTAGTGATGATAAGAAATTTAAAGAAAATCCCAGTCATTCGTTAGAAGACAGATCTAAATCAAATCCTGTAGATCTGATTCACTGGGATCGATGTTCAAGCTTCCCCATCTTACCTGCATGAGGTTACTTTGAAGAACTGACCACTACTAGTCCTAATAAATGTATTGCATAAATTCCTGTGTAATAAAATCACTGCATAAGGAATTTAAAAAATAAAAACTTTAGGGTTAATTTTGGTGAGGTGCTTTGGGGCCCACCTTAATAGATAATGGGGTTCATTATTGTGGCTTTCCACAAATACTCCTGTCAAAATTAGGAACTCACAAAAATCATTGCTTGCCTTTTTAGTACAACTGCTCTAGTGCACTTGAAAAGTGATCTGAGAAAGACATACTCATTAGTGGCTTATTACTTAGCTGGATAATTGCTGTTCATATCAGCAACACAAATCACAGAAAAAACTTATTAAAGTAACCTATTAATTTTTTCTGACGAGCTTCATTATACAGTATCTTCTCCTAATTAATGTAATCAGCACCATAAAAATACAAGATGAAAGAGAACTATGAGGTCACCTGCATTCAACTACCTGGAAATAAGGAGGCTAGTCTCTCCGACGGCTAGTCCATTAATTTCAGGCATGGAATTCCATTGACCTCACTATAAATAATCACTTCCCTTTTAAAAAGCTTTACCTACATTACTTAAATCTCATCACTCCTTAGAAAATTCCTTGGATTCATTTAGAAGAAAATAGGTGCTAAATTTTAGAACAATTCCTTTATATGAAAATTTTAATTCCTTCGCACTACTCCTTATATGAAGCCCTTAAAGCTCAAGATGTATATTTTTCATTTGCATGGGCTTAAACATTGTGATCCAAAACTGCTTTCCAGTTCAGTTTCCCAGCATTGGCTGCTGTCTTAATTTGGACCCTAAACTTCAGATAAATCTTTTTAATTGTTCTCTCCACAAGGCCTTCACAGCATTCTCTGGCTTTACCTTACTTTAATGCCGTTCTCTGAATCTGGAGTGCCAGATGTATTCCTTTTGTAGGAATGTTCATTAAATTTCAAGTTTGGGCTTGGGAGGTGAGTAGATGACCTCAAAACTTTCTTCAATTCTCAGGTATTACTATTTTGATTCTTACTTATCCCTGAGGGATTCTGTGGCATTAAGCTATAGAACAATAGAAAATTTAAAAAGAAATAATTAGCACAGACATGAAATAACTCAAATGCTACCCTTGACACTTGAGCATTGTCCTACTGAATATTAAATGAAAACACCATGTAGCCAGAAACAGAAAATATTTTTGAAAGTTCACTGATTCTTAACAAGGAAGTTATATTTTTAGGAGACATATAGGTTTAAGTGCGTGGAAAGTATGAAATGTTAATCAGAGACACTGAGAGTAAACAAAGAAGAAAGAATGCATTAGTAATCCAGGAAAGTCACTCATGCTATAAAGATCTGACAGTAGTTCAAAAGTAGATCAAAGAGTTAAATTTTGTGTTTAATTCCCTTAATAATGTGGTCTGAATATTTTCCTTATATTTTGTGAAAAATATAAATACAAAATAGATAAAATGATAAAGAACTAATCGGTAAAAATAAATATTTACAAAGCTTCCATTTCAGTGTTTTAGGTAAAAAATGTATAAGAACAAAAAGGTTCATTTTACATGGCAAGTTGTTAGAATTTTGGATATATAAGTAACAACTTAATAAAAGGCATAAAATACCAAGGGATTATATATATAATGATGGTGACACAAATGAAAAATATTATAAAAACAAAATTACCCAGAGAATGCAAGAAGCTAAAGCTCACTTCAACAAGCAATGCGTAAAGTAAATATGTACTTGTGTCCTACATAATTAGAAGTCCTGGGACTATAAGTAAAGATACTTGGAAGCAGAAAAAAAAATCCCTCAGAAGTTTAGAAATATGTAGGGTAGGATGGTAAGTATCACATGAGATATTTTTCATAGTACCTTGTGTTAGGATGGGTTATTAGAGCTCTTCAACTAATTAATGCCCTTCCAGAGCGTAGGGTTGTACATTATAATCACCTTTGAAGTTAGCTGTGACCATTTGACTTGCTTTGGCCGATGAAAGTGAACAGAAGTTGTAAGAACACTTGTACAGGTTCCACATTCTAATTTTCCATCCTTGACAAGTATGGAGGTTAGATTTCGAGCTTCCCTGATCTTGGATGCTATAGTGAGGATCATAGCAAGTAGAATTCTCTGTGAAATTAAAGTTAACAAGAATGGACCCAAAAACAAGTTTTGCTGATTTAAATTATTGAAATTACAAGGGTATTTTCAGTATAAACTAGTTCATCTTGGATGGTGAAAGTGATATTTTGTCCTGAGGAGTTTTATTAGAATGTCTCCATTTACTTAAAATAATTCTGCTATATAGTAATATAAAAATGTAATTTACTATGAATGTTCTACTCCTGAGTAGCCTCCTCTCTCAAACAAAAAATAAATATTTTCCTTATTTTTTATCTCCAGGACCTCATTTTATTCCTGGCGTTTGTAAGACTTCAAAGTAACTTATGGAAAGAGAGAGGCAAGGAAAGAAAGGAAGACGTGAAGGGGAAAAGGACTGAGGTAAGTTTCTCAGGCTTTTCATTATGATTGCATAGAGTGATTTATTCCATAGAGTTTTTGACTTATACAATACTTATCCTTTCCAGAGATGAATCTGCTCTTAAAAAGCCCTCTGATAGTTTGAAGACTGCAGTCATACAGGGAATATTCCAGAAAAGGAAATTCTGAAAACCATTTCATCCATTCACAAATTATCAACAACATTTAAGTAAGTTTCCAGTGAATATCAGTATGTGCCTTAGTATTCTCTTTGATTTGCTTGGTTACCTCAGTGAATGTTAGATATTGACGTTAGGCTTATGTTTTAATTGAATTCATTACACAAGAAAGCTAAGCTACTTCATGGCAAACAATACAACAAAATATAAAAATGAACACAATGGGTAACTGTTTTTGAATATTACAGACTTGTAAGAATTGACTTGTAGTTAAGCAAAGCAGTAAGAGTAATGGAGAGTTTATACCAAAAGTGTGTTTTACATATTATAATGCTCAACTTTCTATCACTGGGACAAAATACCTAAGAAAATCAACTTAATGAGGGAAAGATTAATTTTTTTCTCATGATTGCATCAGTTTCAGTTCATGTGTGCCTGGCTTTATTGTATCTGGAGGCAGAACATTACGGTGGAAGGACATACTAAACTGTTCGCATGGCAGACACGAAGCAGAAGGCAAGAAAGAAAGGGGCCCGGGACAACATATCCTTTTCAGGTGGCCAACTTCCTCCAACTAGGTCCCACCCGCTAAAGTTCCCATCACTCGCAATAGCGCCATCAGCTGGAAACAAAGCCTTCAACATACAAGCTTTGGGAGGGCAGGTAAGATCCAAATACAGCACTCGATGTTTTGTTTTGGAGGTAGCATTTTAAATTGTTATTGAAATGTATTGAACATGGTTTAAGTTGATTTTTTTTATTATTTACAAGGAAGAATAGAAAATGATCATCAAAATAATTCAAATAAATTAATAATGATGTACTTCAACAGATAAAGAAAAATAGTAAAGTTACCTCTTATTTTTCTAATCTTAGCAATTTTAGCAAAGAGCATGGTTCACTATTTTGAATGTTTTTAGTATTCTGGTTTTATGTTTTCTCCTTTAGGTTAGACAATAATATTATAAATAGGAAAATAAGAATTCATGCCTAACCTTGTATTTGTACATATTTTCAACAGTGTTACCAACATAGCCATTTAAATCAATGCTGAATATCCACAGAGAGACATCTTTTAAAAATATATTATGCTTTTCAAATTTGTCAGAAGTTGTTTAATTAAAGGCAGAATTTTATTTACTAACTTTCATGAGAAATTTAGTTAGAAATGTGGTATTTATACGTGCATTATGTAACACAATTAAAGAATAAAAAAGATGGACCTTCTGCCATTTGCAACATCATGTATAAATCAAGAGAACATTATTTTGGGGTTGGTGAGATGGCTCAGCGGCGTAAGCGCCTGCCTGGCAAGCGCGAGGGCCCGAGTTCGACTCCCGGAACCCACATACGAAAAAAGGGCCGGTGATATCACTCAGTGGCACGGGCGCCTGCTGCCGTGCGAGGTCCTGAGGTCGACCCCCGGTACCCACAAAAAAAAAAAAAAAAGAGAGAGAACATTATTTTAAGTGAAATAAACCAAGCAGAAAAAAGTAAAATAACCACAAGATCTAATGAATATGTGTAATCTAAAGAAGTTGGTATCATAGAAGTGTAGTAGAATTTGTTATCAGAGACTGGAGTGCCTGGGGGAGGAATTTTGAGTAAATGTTAGTCAAAAGATACATATTTACAGTTATATAGGAAGTGTACATTCAAGACATCTATTATACAGCAAGGTAACTATAGTTAGTGACATACTGTGTTTCTCAAAAATGCCAAGCTAATGGTAACTGTTCTCACCACAAAAATTGTAACTACTTTAGGTAATGTATTTGCTAAGTAGCTACATTTAACCATTCCATAAGGTATACATACTTTAAAACAACATGATGTACATAATAAATACATATACTTAGATGTGTCAATTTTAAATAAATAAATAGCATGTGTGTGTGTGGGCGGGAGACAAAGTAGCAGATGAACTGTTTGTACCCTGGGTGTGCATACTGGGAACATGAAACACCAAAGTTGTAGCATGAGAAGGAGCAAGTATAGCTCTGGTGAACTTGGGGACTGGCTAGGAGGGAGAGAAGTTAGAGAGAAAAGGAGATGAGATGGTAGTTTCAACAACTGTTGTTATGGGGAATTTGGGGGGAAAGTACAATGGTTACACAAATATTTGTCAACTGTCTTTTCTGTCCCAAGGACCAAACAAAATCTGTCTTTATAGAGTTTATAGTGTAGTATTTGGTGAGTAAAGGAACACAAACAGGAAAGTAAATAAATAAGTATAATACTTAGCATTGTAGATGGTCATAAAATCTCTTTTAAAAAGAAACAAGGGCAAATAGCAGAGAATGGGAGAATGTGTTGAGGGACAAATTAAGTTTCAAGTATTGTAGAGTGTTTCAGGAAAGATTCACTGAGAAGGTGACATTTTGGCAGAGCTGAAGGAAGTAAGAGAATCAATCAAACAGAATTTGGGAAAAGATCATCCCAGGTACTCAAAGATCCTGAGGGTGAAGAGTGATAATTGTGTTCCAACCTGGAGCAAAAATGTGAAGCTGAAACACAGCCCAAAGAGAGTTTGGCTAGATGGAGACTCAGCAACACTGAGAGTCCGGCAGATTGTGTGGGTCTCACCAGTCACTGAAAAAAGATTTTGAAGGAAAAGTACAATGATCTATGGTTTATATATATTTTTAAAGGCCATTTCTGAAGTGCAGTTGAGTAAAGAGTAAACTGAGATTAAGGAATAGAAGCAAGGGGACACATCCAGAAGGATATTACAATAATTCAGGAGTGACAAAGACCTATTGGACCAGGGTGGTAGTAGTGGGTGTGCTAAAAAACCTCCGAATTTAAGGAATGTTGCGAGATCACAGACAACAGAATTCACTGATGCACTGGCTGTCACATATGAGAGAGGAGTCAAGGACTACATGGGATTTTGTTTGAGCCAACTGAAGAATGGGGTCGCCATTAATTGAATTTTAGGAACAACTGAAATGGGTTTTAGAAGAGGATCAAGTATAGTAGAAGCTTGGCTTTGGATGTTTAATTTTGAGATGAGTATCATATACCAAAAGAAAATTTAAGAAAATCATTACATATAAATATATACATTTCAGTAGAAATGTAGTTATTTTGGTTTTTCTTTTTATTTTAAACAAGTTATTTGATAAATCTACTGTGCTTCCACTTTATAGAAAGTTGTATTAGAGAAATATTATTCTGTAAGCCATGTAAAATTTGTCCGTATACTTAGTAGGAGCATTATTAATGCATTGACAAGAAATAGGCCTCAAGAGGCTCTAGGTATGTAGCTACATTTGTGTAATAACTGTCTCCAGAATAGATTTCTTTTTTTTTCCCCTTCCTATCTCTGTAGTGCCAGGGTACCAGCAGTGATATTATTCCAAAAGAGACTTGCAGTGCTGCAACACAAATTGCATTATTTATATAATGTTTCTTTCATCTTAAAAGTGAGACTAATGTAAGAAAAAGAAAAAAGGAGATAAATTAAAATTAGAATTTGACAAATCATGAAGGGTAATTGAAAAGTAGTGTGAGTCAGGGTGTGTAATCATAAGCACTAACTACCTCTAATTAACCCAACAGAAACAACTTTACTGTCATAGTGTCTTTTTAAAATTTTATTTTATGGAAAAAAGGTAACACAAATTTTCATAACAAAGTAGTAGGAGAATAACAATAGTTAATACATTACATGTTGTTATCTTTAAAGTAGTAGCTCAGGGTACAAGATATGGGCATTAGAATTTCTCTAATTGATATTAGCACAAACCTTCCTTTTTAATGAACTAAGAGACACTAATAGTATAACTAACTTGCATTTTTACCCTTTTACCTACTGTCCTTTCCCCTTTCACCCATCCTAGTTCCCTTTTCCTTTTGAATAATTTCTTCTCATTTCATAATATCTATTGTACATTTTAGAACTTATTTACTCTTTCAGTTTCTTACACCAAGGGGACAATATGATGTTTACTTATGTAAGTCTGATTTATTTCACTTATGAGTATGGTCTCAAGTTACATCCATTTACCTATAAAATCTCAAGTTTATCCTTCTTTATGGCTGAGTAGTACTCCATTTTATAAAATACTACCTCTTTTTTATCCATTCCTTTGTTGCTGGGCATTTGGGTTGTCTCCAAGATTTAGATATTACCAGTTGTGCTGTTGTAAACATGGGTGCACATATGTCGCTGTGGTATGGTGTTTTTAATTCTTCCGGGAAGATACCCAGAAGGGGAATAGCAGAGTCAATTGGCACCTCCAATCCTAGTTTTTTGAGGAATCTCCACACTGATTTCCACAGTGGTTGCACCAGTCTAAACTCCCACCAACAGTGGAGAAGGTTTTCTTTTTCCCCACAGCCCCTCCAGCATTTGTTATTGGTTGATTTCCTGATGATAGCCATTCTTTCTGGGGTGAGATGGAATCTCAGTGTTCTGATTTGCATCTCTTGAATGACCAAAGATGTTGAACATTTTTTCATGTATTTATTTGCCATTTGTATTTCTTCACCTGAGAAGCATGTATTCATCTCAGATGCCCATTTTTGGATTGGGTCTTTGAATTTGGGGCAGTCTAATTTTTTTTCAGTTCTTTATATGTTCTAGATAGAAGTTCTTTGTCTAAGGGACGATTGGCTAGACGACACAAAGAAAAATAATTGGTGTCAATGAGCAGGAGTCAACACAAATGACATTAAAAAAACCCTTTTTTTTCTTTTTTTTTTCCTTTTTTTTTGCCATTTAGGGCACCTAACTTAATCTGTGGGAAAGAGACTGGTCTTGGAAGGAAAGGAGTTTTGCCTCTAAAATATCTTTGTAGGCAATCAATTCCTTGTGACCTATGCAGAATGGCTGTTATAGTTTAGATCAAGAATGTCCCCAAAGCCCTCAGGTATTCATAGGTGGGGCTTTGGAAGGGAATTAAGTCATGGCTTAATACAGCTGACTTGCTCATAGCAGGTGCGTCAGAAGTGGCATGTCGCTGGGGCCGCTTGGTGCATGACCTGGAAGGCTGAGTCTTACCCCTTACTCCTCTGCTTCCTGGCTGCCATGATGTGAGCGTCTTTCCTCTTCCCAGGTCCTTACACCATGCCAGTTTCTGCCTTTGAAGCAGCTAAACATGAAATAAAATTTCTAAAAGACTGTGAGCCCAAACGAGCCTTGTTTTGGCTTATATCCAGATGTTCCCCCAAAGCTTCATGCAGTCATAGGTGGGACTTTTCAGAGGTGGCTGCTTTACACTTTCTGTAATCGAATCTGAGAATCTGCATTCCCAAAAAGCTGTCAAAGAGGTTGAGGACCAAATTTTTCATAGCAAGGACCTTGATTTAGGTAAAGCATTTTTTTTTTTCTTCTGACTATACTTTGGCTCTGAAGAACAAAAAGAAGAGCTCAAGTGAATATCTATCCAAAACTGGTCAGGCTGACATTAGCTGTTCAGACAGAGTCTGAGCACATCTGGTCACCTGAGATGACATCGTCAGGGCCCACACAGGGATCAAGTCAGGGAGTGGCAAGGAGAGAAAAGGGGTTTGAACCAATCGGCTTTTTAGCAGATCTGAACTCGGTTCCTTCGGTAGGTTTAACATTCATGATTCAGTTACTGCTAAATTGATCATTTGATTCAGTGTGTTTCCAAAATTGATTCTTTTTTTAATACTTTTTATCTAGTTAAATGGTTCTATGGGATGAAAGACAATGGGTTAGGTTTGAAGAGTTTTATTCACATGATGGAAAAGAAAATCCATTTTGTGACCAGTTTGATCTGTAATAATTAGTTTCACAATTATTATCCAACAATGTCTTTGAGTATTTAATTAGATAATGTTCGTGTAGGTTTGAAATTACTCCCACCAAAAGGTTAACATTTATTGGATGTCATAATTATGGTATGTACTAAAAGAGTTTAAAATAACAGATTAGCATTGCTTTTGAAGGCAATTGCATTTAATGGAAATAAAACTGGATAGCAAAATTCAAAGTCAGTGTGCACTGGGTATTATGAAGAGTGTCACTTATTTTTAAATGAAGAGGGAAGGGTAGAGTTTGGTAGAGAAAAGAAGGAGAATTTAGAAGTGTTGATATCTAGATTTCAGTGTTGGCTCGTCATGTAATAACCATATGGCCTGAACAAGTCATATAACTTCTCTGAACCTCAATTTTCTGGTATATAAAATAGTGATAAAATACCTACATTTCAGGACTGCTGTGATGGTAAGAGATCATATTTATAATTTACCTAATAGAATGTATACATAACACAGATGTCCAATAAATACTACATAATTATTTTTATGGTTATTATAAAAATGGGTATTTCCTATGCTATATTTTCAATTCAGCAATGTGTAGCATGAATTCAATTCTTGAAATATGAAATTTGAATTTATTTATAACATATTAAATGGCGTTATTAGAATAATGTATTTATTATGCTACTTTGATATGATATAAGTTGAATATTTATTAAATACAGTAATTGATACTACTAATGAAATATTTGATTAACGTGTTCAATTGTTCCCATAAAATGAGATACTATGTATGAAACTTCTTTGAAAAAATATGGAGCCTGATATAAATATTTCAACCAGAATGAGGTTGTCACACATTTCACCTCATACACACATTCAAGATACTGAATCCCAGGATAGGCAAAACTTGGCAAGCTAGATCTGTAAGTAAACTTGAGTATTTTACTTTGCTTTTTGGTGCTATGTGTCACAATTGGTACTAGGAGAAGCATTCTAGAAGTATGAAATGTGAAGCTTTGGAAAATTGGAAGATGGGATTCACACAATTAGACTCTTACGTACAGGATATATGGTGCTATAACCCTTTATATAACTACATATGAATATTTAGAAAAGACTGACATCTTTGTATGGTAAAATCATCAAGGAAGCCCTTGCCAGAGGTCATAGAATCTAACCTTTGTTCTTGCATCTTAGGTTGGATTTGGAAAAGTTGCTGCAAGGAGCAGTTGATGATGATCACTTAGTGCGACTGTCTGACGCACAGACAGAGATCAGGAGCACTAAGTACAGAACACTGTGGCACACCGCTAACTGTAGTACACAGTAGGTCCTTAGAGGGCGTGGTCAACGCAGGCAGGTGGAGAGAGTGGAACAGTTCATGGAGCATCTGCACTAGGAGTTTGCAGCACTTGGAAGCAATGCAATACACAGAAGAGGCACATAACAAAGACAGTCAATTTGGCCAATCAATAGGTTGGCTCTATGCAGGCAGGATTGGAACGGAGAAAAATTCAAGTCAGAAAGGATTTCATAGGCATCAAGATGCTTTTAAATATTGAGTCTTTACAATATGTTCTTATTTTTCATCTCTTCTTCAAGGAATAAGTGCCATAAAATATTGCACAGAATTGAGGAGAGGACAGAGAGGTCTATCAATGCTATACCAATGGTCAGATCGGAGAAACTATTTTTTTAAGAAAATAAATACAAATGAAGGCAGCAATGGCAAGGAATCCAGCTTGTGGGCAAAACAAGATAGCTTTATGTAAAATTGCTTCTCTCTGCCTCATATGATGAGATGATAGAGTTGAAATTAGTACTGGTAGCATTCAAATCATTGGAGTTAGCAAATTTGTATTCACCCAGTAATAGGATTTTGAAGAAAAAATGCAAATGCTAGAATTCTTGCATTTGTATTCCAGTGCTTAATGCTCAAAACCCCTAGTTACATTCATTAAAGTCATTAGAGAATTGAACTACCATCTACGCAATGTGTCAAACAAAATATTATAATTCATAAGTTGTATATTTCAAACAGCATCTTGTTGAATCCTTATTATAGTTAAAGTATGATTTTGTTGTTTATCTTCTAAAGCAAAGCAACCTGTGTTTTTATAATGTATTCTCCAATGAAGTGGGCTTTTATTGTATGCTATTTTTTCTTTTTCCTGGTACTAGGATTGAACCCAGGGTCTTTGCACTGAGTTATATCCCCAATCCTTTTCTATTTTTTGTTTTGAGACAGGGTCTCACTAAGTCACTAAGTTGCTCTTGCTGGGCTCAAACTGTATCTGCCTCAACCTCATAGACTGCTGGGATTACAGGCGGCTGTCATCACATCAAAAACATACATTATTGTATGTTTTTATATTTAAATAAAGGACTTCTTTATGCATAACTCATTTTACTCTACAAATGTCAATTAACTCACCTGTTCATGTTATCCCTGTCTTAAAAGATGGAATCCCTGTTTATATTACATAGGCAAACAGTAACTTTACTAATACTATATACAACTGGTATAGCTGAACTCATTGTCCAATTTCATGTACATGTTCAATTCATTTGAGACAGCGGAGAATTCAGCAAAAACAGCATAAAAATAACAATATATACAAAATCCAAACAAATATGACAAATGACAAAGTCCAAATGACTGTTTGAGTCACTTAATTTTTAGCCAGATTACCTGAACAAACTAATGAAAAGCTGTGTTCTCTGATTCTTAGAAGAGTATTGAATTGTGTCTCCTTGCACCTCGAGTGCTGGGACAAGTGCACACCACCATGCCTGCCTGGCTACTCATTACCTTGTAAACATCAGATGCTATTACAGAAGTTAGAAATTTAAGGATACACATCATCAAACATTGACCTTATAAAGAAGCTGAGTGTTTGATGTGGGAGGTGGAAATAAACACTCTTAAGATTCAGAGACAAATTCCAAGGTTCCTAGAAAAACGAAGCATGAGAGAAAGCAAGTATTCATACAGGAGTGAAGGACACAGTAGTCAGAGTAGTTTTGTTAGAATTAGTTGACATGTTAGCTTATTGTGGGACAAGTAGGAGTTTTCTACTAGGTTACTCGTAAGGTGTTCCCACCTGGGGATATAACAGTCATGACGATATAGGTAAAAGCGAAAGAATGTTAAAGTTATATGGTTAAATTTGTAATTGGCTCAATGGCTAAACATGCTCATTACTCTACATCCAAAAGTTAGGTTCTAAAGTTATGTAGCAATTTCCTACCTATTAAAGAAAACTTAAGCACTTGTTGGAGACAGATTACGATGGCAGTTTGAAAAGGAGCTGCTCCAAGTTATTTTATTTATTTTATTTTATTTTTATCTATCATCCATCTATCTATCTATCATCTATCTATCTATCATCCATGTATCTATCTTTTTTGAGACAGGGTCTTACCATATAGTTCAGGCTGGCCTGCAACTCATGATGTAGCCCAGGTTGTCATCAGATTCCTGCCTCAGCCTCCCAATTGCTGGAATTGTAGGCCCAGGCCACCACACCTGGCTTTCCTGATCTCTTTAGACTTTATGCTTCAGTCCCCTTCATCAGCAATGCTTGATTCCAGTACCTTGTAGTACATTAATAAATACACCAAAGCACACTGCCCCATTCTGGTACTCAGGTAGAAAATACACCACACTGAGGGTCAGAAGAACTGGGACCTACCTCCAGCTCTGGTGTAGTTACTCCGTGGTATTCCGAAACTTCCCAAAACTGTGTGTCTAGTGCTAACAGTTGAATAATAATATTCTTATTCTCCATTTTAAAGGAAATAATGTCACCATTTATTAGTATCTTTTATTTATTTATTTATTTATTTATTTATTTATTTATTTATTTTTGTTTTGAGGCAAGGCCTCACTATGTAGTGCAGGAGGACCTTGAACTCATGGAGATCCTCCTGCCTCAACCTCCCATATGCTGGGATTGCAGGCATGCGCCACCACGTCCAGCCTATTAACATCTTTGATACCACACTAAAATGCATGAAATACCACAAAAAATGAGTATGTATACAACAGCTTGAAAATAGGAATTGGGAATTCTTGAAAAGCATCTGTATGAAATTCAAAGTACAAAACGTTGGCTAATATCCAAAAAAATAGCAGCTACAACAACACTGGCAAGGTAGGCATTCACTCTTCGATGCCTAGTTCAGCAAGAAAGAAAGCTAAGTGATACCGGGCAGGCTGTGCTGGGAAGCCTGACTATGGAGCGTCCTCAGAGTTGCTGGTAAAGAATACATCGAACAAGCAGCAACATGATATCGATGTCCTGATGGGTCCGATGTATTTATAGTCTCACATCAGACAACTCTAACCTTTTTTAGTGATACGTAAAGAAAAATAGATACCCACTTACATCTTTAATCAGGCACAGTTGTATGAACCCTTGCTCAGCGGTGGTACTAAACAAAGTGAATCACTGACCCATTCACACATTCGATTCAAAAGTATGGAGTCAGATATGGCTAATTGCTATTGTCTGGCTTATATTCAGCCTTGCACAGCTTGGCTGAAAAATTTGTGAAAGGAGACTGAGCTTGTTATTTCCTTAAATCTGTATCCAGGGACATTATCGCATACATACCTTGTGCAAGGAAATTTGATTAAAAATATGGGAGAAAATATCAGGAAGTTAATTGTGAATTGAAAAGAAGCACATTTGGTATAAACAGTTTTAAAGGACAGGCAACAGATCAAGATCCTACTTTTCAGTTCTGCCTAGTATGTTCTACCCGAGGTGCAAATTACCATTGTATTCCTACTTCTTTAGAAAAAAGGAGAATATGAATGATGGTGATAATTATAATAGTAAATGCATCTATATTTTATTATGTGCCTATCATGCATTGAACTATACCAGAAGTTTTTTTTTTTTTTTTTTTTTTTTTTGTGGGTACCAGGGGGACGACCTCAGGACCTCGCGCGCCAACAGGCACCCGTGCCACTGAGCGATATCACCGGCCCCTTTTTCGTATGTGGGTTCCGGGAGTCGAACTCGGGCCCTCGCGCTTGCAAGGCAGGCGCTTACGCCGCTGAGCCATCTCACCGGCCCATATACCAGAAGTTTTTAACCTTCATTATTTTAGTGACTGTTTAGAGAAAATGTTTGAGATAGACGTTCACATTTAATAGATAAGAAAACTGAGGGTGAATTCATAGAATGAAATTCACAAAGTGAGAAATAGGTAAAGCTGGTATTGAAACCCATGCTTTCCCCTTTATCATTTCCCCATTCTGGTATGAGGAAATTATATTCAAGAGATTCTATAGATGTGCAGCATAATCTCATATTAGTCATTACCTCTTTCAATGAAGTCTTGCTTCATTCTCAGTCTCCATGTAGCTATTTATTTGTATGAAATGGTTATTCAATAAACGTTGTTACAATCCTGAGAACATATTAATTTTTCTTTTACCATTGTCATCTAGATTCACAAGTTAAAGACTTTGAGGAAGATTTGAACATTCAGCTCTCTCCTGCCACATGTTACATATTTTTAACCTTGATTGTTACAAACTGAAAAAGAAAGAAAGTTGAGTTGATAAATCTTCTTGGTTTAGTTTTGCATTTTCATAATTCCAAAGCTAAAGAATCGGTGTAAGGTCATAATTGTCACAGTAAGAGACAGAGTTTTACAAAGTTTAGTCATAAACAAAGACTGATTTAAGATGTGTGCCACTTTCACTACCTTTGTCCTTTCTTTCTTGAAATCAAGTCAATAGGAAGGTGCAATATTCACAGCTATTCTTTTATTTATTTATTTATTTTTTTTTTTATTTTTTTTTTTTTGATACCATGGATTGAACTCACAACCTCACGCTTGCCAGGCAGGCACTGTGCCACTGAGCTATATCCCCGGCTCACAGCTATTCTTGACACCACATTTACAATTGGAAAAGTAGGTACAAGATTCTTTGCTACTTTTCAACCTTTTTCACATAGCTGCATAAAATTATATGGTAATCTAAGTATTAAGCAGAAAGGATAATAACGGACATTTCAGATCTAATAACACACGGTTATAAATCAGATAATTTTATATCTCTGCAGATACATTAATCTAAAAATCCATTTGAAGCAGTGGGACTTTAAAAATGATATTCATATCAAATTATTCTCCTAGGTGAATCTCTATCTGCAGCTAGTTTAAATCCTGTTGATTTTTATTATTATTGTAGAGAGAAACAAGGAGAAAAAGAGTTAAGATACAAGAAAAATGCAGAACACATACTAAAACAGGTTTATTTGTAAGATTTCAACGTTATATTTGTACTTGATAGAAGTTCATGTTCAGAGAGGCATATTCATGAAGTTGAATTAACTTCTATTTCTAGGCTAAGGAGAAAAATATTGGATGGGGCCATTCTCATCAATTCCATTAATTGCGGGAATTTGACATTTTGCATATACAACCGGTTCTCCAATTTTGACTGAATACATTAATCTGTTTAGTCAAATAACTTGATGATTTAGTCAAACTTATATTACTCTATTTAATCAAAAATAATGGTCACTTTAGGTTTTTTAATACTTGGTAAAAGTGATTTCCATAAATATACATAATTTATCAAGACAAAATAAATATTAATATAAATATATGGAAAATGGGACAAAGAAAAGAGTATGAAAAGTATTTGAAGGTAAATTCACTGCATGATGTCTTAAACATGAGCTAGCAACAGGTTATGAAGTTACTTAAACTTTTAACATACAATGCTAATAGGGAGACATGACCAGCCACATAATTCAGTGTCTTTATGATGGAAATAAATCAAATTGCTCAACCAAAACCAAATATTTCTTGCACTAGAACCAAAGAAAAGTGTTTCTTAAAGGAATAATGTATTGAATGTTCCATAAAACATCCTTAATACAGGAATAATTGGTAAACTGCCTCATAGAATTGGATAGAATATGTTTGGTTTAAAATATATACACCAAGTTTTCCATAAAAAATTATAGCACAATTTTATGTATGTTCATAGATGTGAAAATGTGACATAAAAGCAAATCAATTTTAAGATCTGCAAAATAATATGAATAGCAAAGATAGTTTTTCTTTGATGACTGCTATTGATATCTATGTATCAGCTACCTATCATCTATCATCTATTATCTATCTATCATCATCATCTATTTATAGCTATAGCTTGGCTTTTGAATGTCTTTCAAAGTCCATGTGTTAAGGCTTAGTCCCAGATTTGTACTACTGTGTGGTAATGGAAACTTTTAAGGGCATTAGATTATTGGAGCCAAAGCCTTGAAGGAGATAGCGAAATCTCACCCTTTCTTCTTCCTGTCTTTTTTATTGCTTGGTGATGACGCCAAAAGCTTGCTCCAAACTTCCCAAAAGCAAAAGGACTAAGTGACTGGCCTGAAACCTTCAAAACTATGAGACAAAATAAAACTTTTTCTCTTTTTAACTTTATAATCTAAGATATTTTCTTATGCTAGCAAAAATACTAGCCATATATTCACAGCAATATCCAAGGAACAAAATGATAAGTTTTAAATGAAAAAAAAAAAAGATTATGAGTTTTGTTCAGTTGAAAACTAAGGATTTTCTAGGACATCTTATGAGTTTATCTTATTCTGTACATTTTTCTGTGTCTTTCATTAGTTTTGAATTTTTTACAACATTGTAAGTTGTGCAAAACTAATAGTAATATAAATATAGCAATACCTCAGTTCACAAACCCTTCTGTTGATGAACAGAAACATTTGGCAAAATGTTGCTTCCGTTGGCAAACTCCACACCAGGCAATGAATGCAGCCGTGGCCATCCTACCCCCATGAACATGAATGTGACCACCTTCCCCAGAATCATGAAACAAATTAACCTCATGAACTGAGATGCCACTGTATCTCTAGAACATACAAAGATTTGGGTTTTACTATGGCTGTGTCTAGATGTCCCCCCAAAGCCTCGTGCAGTCATAGGTGGGGCTTTTTAGAAGTGGCTGGATCTAGAGTGTGTGATGCTGGGATCAAGAATGTGATGCTGGGATTTGATTCATGGTGTGATGCTAAGATTAAGGGTATGAATGGATAAAATTTAAAAACGAGAGGGCTGCTGTTGATGCTTGTAGCTTGTTTGCTTCTGTCACTTTGCCTGCCCCTTTGCTGCCCTGCTTTGCCATGGACTGTTTCTCCTCTGCAATGGTCCTCTGCCATGGCACTCTACCTTGGAGCCAGCTGCCTGGGAACTGAAACCTCTGCAAACTGTGAGCTAAATCAACCTTTCCTCCCTTAACTTTGGGTGTCAGGTAATTTGTCTCAGCAGCAAGAAAAGTAACTAAGACAGCTTTGGTGGAATGTAACTTATTTTCTAGTGCACAGGTAGATTTTTTTAGACACTTTCAGCATTGCTTATTGCGTATACGTGTGTCATTTTAATTCTCCTTTGAACCAGTTGTGGTTCCTTCATTAATCAGACAAATAAGTGGATTTGTATTCATTTCATATATGTGAGAGTTAAGATGTTAACTTTTTTCTTAAAAATAATCATTGGAGGGCCAGTGAGATAGCTCAGCGGCATAAGTGCCTGCCCGGCAAGCGCGAGGTCTTGAGTTTGACTCCCGGTACCCACATACGAAAAAAGGGCCGGTGATATCACTCAGCAGCACGGGCGCCTGCTGGAGCACCAGGTCCTGAAGTCAACCCCCGGTACCCACAAAAAAAAAAAAAAGAATTTAAGTGTTACATTAAAAATTTCATTTCGAGACAATATGATTATTTATGTGGAATATACTTAGAATTTCCAGAAAAACATGAGAATTAGTAGAGGTGTTCAGAAGAACTGCTGGAAAATAATACTGTTTTTTATAGTAATTAGAAAAAGATAGATATTTTTGCAAGAACTAACAGAATACAAACCTTAAGTCCTAACAAGAATATGGATTACATTATATTTTAGAGAAGATGTCAGAATTTTTTAAGGAAAAGAAAATATTTTAATAAGCATTGCTGAAATAATTGGCTTTCTATTTGAAAAAAAGTGTGATAGTATGAGATTTCTTCATTTATTTACAAACAAAATAGATGACAAAAACTTAAAGATGAAGGAAGTAAAATTTTAAAATAATTGCTGTAAGGCCTCAAAATAGTAAAGTATCTCATATCAGATTCAAAAAGCAAAAGTGATAGACTGAGGAATGGATATATTTGTATAAAAATTGAACATTTCTTTAAAACAAAAGACACTGACAACAAAATTAAATTTGAAAGAGAAGTAAAAATAGATATTTCCATCTTAAAAATTAATGTTATTTTCTGGATGAGATAATACATATGAATAAGTACCATAGTAATCATTAAGATAAGATAATGTGATACAATGAAAATTAGATATAGGACACAAAGAGGCAATTGAGAGAAGAGGAAAATGTAATGGTCAATAAAATTATTAAGATGTTCTATTTCACCAGTAATCAAAAATATAAAATAAAACCGTATGAGATGCCATTTCATCTTTCCTCAGGCAAAAATGTTTTGGCAATACCATGTCAGAAGTATATGCATTAATAAGGAATTCCGAGATCCTAATACTAATACCATAAAGTTTATGACTTCTATAGAGAGGAGTTTGTCAATATTTAGTATATTACATAAGTGTATTCATCAGTCTCCAAAAGCTTGGGAAATATTCAGTGTATTTACTATCAAATACTTAAACTAGTCATTAAGAACTTCTATAAAAGTCACAATTGGTTATCAATAGAATATTTTACCCTCAGCATTACTTGGAGCATCCTCCCAGATAATCTGATTGTAAAAGGACTGCCTAGGTGATTACAGTGTTTAATTTCTCAGTAGATTTTTCAAATACAATCCATTTATATGATGAAAGGCCATTATTTAAAGTGATTGCTTTGGTGTTAGCATGGTTGACATGAAGCTCTTCATTCTTATCAAAATCAATTAACAAGGTCAGTTGGTTACTAAGGCAATTTAGTAGAGTTCATATGAGAGAATCAGTTATGGTAGACGATGAGAGGCTATTTCATTCACGAATTAAAAATAGAGCCTTGGCGGTATCACAAAAGGAGACTCAGCATCAATTCCAAGGAAAGAAACATGGAAAGTCAGTGGAATTGTCACCATGGCCTGAAGACTGACAGCAGTTTGATCTCCTACTGAAACAGACAAAGGCCTGATGAGGCCCACACTCAGTCTTACCATGTTACTTAAAAAACTAAATTCATGTTCTGTAAGTCAAATTAGTATCCTTTCTCTTTCGGTTGGAGATGGAGGAATCATCCTGACTGGTAGAATTTAGTGTATTCTGTTACAATAGCCAAAAAGCCCAATTTTATGTCATACGAACCATTGTTTCTACTCACAGTAGTTACTTGGAATAGCAGTCGGAACTTCTGCTAACTATCAGATGATCAACTGGTCAACACAGTAATGGTGTCACATGGGGAAAATCAACACTGTCGAAAGCTCCTTCTGTAACAGCTTCCCCCAATTGTGGAGGAGTTTTCCAGCAGAGCTTCCATGAGGCCCAGGGGAAATGACACACTACCTGTTCAACAAACGTGTTGGAATAACCAGGTGCGGTGGTGTCTGCCTATAACCCCAGCAGTCTGGGAAGGTAAGGCAGGAGGATCATGGGTTCGAACCAGTCTGGGTAATTTAGCAACTTAGTGAAACCCTGTCTCAAAATAAAAAAGTTAAAAAAATTAAGGACTGTAACTCAATGTGCAGGATCTGGGTTCAATTCCCAGTATCAAAAAAGGAAAAACAATATTAAATTTTGTAAAGGTATAGACTCAACATCTACTGGAACTAAAGAAAGCCAGGAATTTGCTACTTACCATATGGAACTGAAAATAGGACAACCGAATGGAATTAGAACTTTTCACTCTTTTATTTCACTCTGCCCATCTTGTCTGACTACCCTGCATGTTTAAAACAACAGATACTATAGGAATTTTAAAAAGATAGTAAGCACATTCTTCAGTGATAGATAGGTTTTTATATTAAGTAGTTTTTGATGATAATCTGCTAGTTACTTTTTTTTTTTTTCCTACCTATGACCATTACATGAACTGAGGACGATTAAGGTCTCTACTTCAAGTCAGAATCTTCAGGTCACCAATTTTACTTTCTCCCAGAAAGTAATTGGTAGAAATATATTTGTCTCATAGTATTTTCTAATTTACTCTCCCAAAGGAGGGCACAAAACAAAGACGTAGGCACTGAAAGTGCTTTTCTTTATTGCATAATGAAATTCAAGTGTACTGACCTCCTGACCATAATATATAAGGCTAACGATTTTAAAATTACTTTTGCCTGCTGAGTTGTATATTCTAGCCTGGGAGGAACTAATTATCATTTTAAACTGAACAGATTATGCAAATGAGCATGGCTGATAGTTTATTTTTTTCTTAGAGTTTACTATGAAAAGCAGGAACATTTTCTCAAATAAAATGAATTAAACATCTGTGCCGAGTATCAACTCAGGGTTCAAACACTTGTTTTCTCATAAAGCTAGGTTTATATCTAGATAAGCAAGTGCTTCAGAGGCAGAATGATTTCAGATACAGTTGGGGACTTCCACCCTGGTTTTCCTTTCTCCTAGCTTTGTCTTTTAGAGATACGGATATTCACCCTTGATTTTTAAAAATGTAAATCCACTGGTAATTGCGGTACCTTTGCCTATGAAAGGATGCTTTATGATATCCTGTCTTCTAATTGACAAGAAGATAGATGTGTATTTTATGTGGAGGTGGATTAGGACATTTTTGAGCCCCTAAAGGAAAGCACCAGAGAGCAGAAGATGTGACAGAGAGAGACAGGAGAAGAGAGAACCGGAGGCTGGAGGAACTTTAACTGGGCTAACATTTGTAAAGAGTAAGTCTTATGTTTACCTAATTCTTACGTGCATGGAATGCAGGTATTTAAAATATAAACTCAACTTGGAGATGGTTGTTCAAGGAGGATCGACAGTTTTCCTCCCCCGTTCCTCAGTGTCAAATACACACCACGGTCAGGGATGTTGCTCGAGTGATTCACTTTGTTCCTGTTCCTTGCTGCTTCCCTGCAGTGGCCGTAACCCTGCATTGACTCCCTGGCTTCTCAAACATTTACTTAAAAACGATAACAACACCACCAACAACAATAGCAACAACAGCAAAACAGACTTGAAACCTTCCTGAGAATCTTCTGATCACTCGATAAGCCCAACCCACAAAATATCAGATTTAACAATTTTATGCTTAATTTTTACCCCCTAAATTAAACGTGGACTCAGAGGATAACCTTGGCAAGGAAACTACAGAGGAACAGAAGAAAATGCTGAAAATGGGAAAGAAATGAAGACTCCAAGAAGAGGTAGCTTAAGCTTTGGTGTGTGCCGTGGGTTTGGCCCTTAATCTTCTAGCGCTTGGTCTAATAAGAATAAGAACAAGCATTAATTTTGATTCTGAAGCAAGAGCCGACAGTTCCTTGTTGGAATAAATGTGTGGTCTATATTAGTATATTTTCTATGGCTATAACAAAATACCTGAGCACTAGATGTAGAAGACAGGCTTATTTACCTCATAGTTTTGGAGGTCCAACAGCATAGTGCTGGGATCTGCCTAATTCTGGTAAGGACCCACTGACTACATCCTATCGTGGTAAATGGTATCATGCTGAAAGGGTGTGGAAAGGGAGAAATCACGCGGTGAGACAAGAAGGAAGAGGTCAGGGAGGCACCAGGCTTGCTACATTTATATCAATTTATTCTGGCAGGAACTAATTCCTTGCAGAAGTAACCCACCCATTCCATTAATCTTTCATGAGGACGAAGATCCTAATCTAATTATCTTGCACTCTCTACCTCTTAAAGTTTCTACCACTTCAATATTGCCACAGTGGAGACCTTGCTTCCAGCAGAAATTTTCAGGGATGCACCCAAACCAAATCCGAATCACAGCATGATTAAAGTTTTAGATAATGTAAATACCAAGTGGGAGTTGTTGATGAAATTAACTTACATACCTGTCACTTCTCCATCTCTTCCACAAAATGATAAAAGTAGGTATTCTCAGTTTTAAGATATTGGACTCAAAATCTGATTCCCAAGCAATTTCCATTGTTAGAATCTGGCTTAAGTGCACTCTGAGTAAACAGTACTCTAAAAAAGCTCTGAATCCAAATATTTTCTTTCAAAAGAGGGAATAAACTCTGTCAGCAATGAAGTGATTTGATATATATAGCATTTTTGTATCACATTTACATTCACAAATGCCATCTCCTGCACTAAAATAAGCAAAATCATGCACCTAAATTCATGCAGCTTCAGTCACAAATGGGCTAAAAAATCAGCTGAGTCAAAATCTCAAATTATCTTGATTTCAAATTATGTTAGAGGAGTGACTTTCTGAATGCATTCCCTATTGATTGTTTCATCCCTAATGAATTGATAAAATTCAACAAATTTCTATTGAGTACCAACTGTGTGCCCCTAACTTTGGTAAGCATTGGTAGGAAAGAAAAAAGGAAATATAAGACATAGTAGTATTCTCAGCATACATATTTTCTGTAGTGAAAGACATGTTTGAGGAAAGGGGAGGGAAGAATCATTATGATGTTTTTACTGAAAGCTAGGTAAAGCATTAATCTTCTCAACAATCACTAAATATATTGTTTCTATTTTACACAGAGAAAAGGTAAAGAGAAATTAAGTAATTTGCCTGCTCCTCAAGTCAATGTGGGGTAAATTACATCAGCCTAAAGCCTTTATCTTACACTGCCTTGCTACTTTCCTAGGATTATAAACAAAAAGGCAAAATTCATGTACTATGAAAGTTCAGAAACTGAAGATTCTAGGAATGACTGTTTTTTTTTTGTTTGTTTGTTTTTTTGTTTTTTTTTGCAGTTTTCCTGCTTGCTTTGTTCACTGTATAATTGAAATTTTCTAGATTACAAAACCAACAATTTCTGCAGTCTGCATCTGGATGAGCCCTAAATGCATTATGTGGATATCGGCAATGCACATGAACTGCTTGAACTCTTACTTTCCCTCTTATAGATTGTTAGTTGAACCGGAAAAGCACAACTTTCTGTCTTCTAAAATAATGCTTTATCCAAATGCGTCCTGTCTACATTATTTATATCACTGGATATTTGCAATTTTGCTATTTATATATACAACCAGAGAGTAGAATTTTGTCATCATTCACTCTGTCTCTCTCTTGCGAGCCCTCTCTGAGACACACACACACACACACAAATATGCACACTCATACAATGGTCTTAGGTAGTTTTTAAATGTTTTTATCAATGAGCACAGGATTATCTCTATATAAAACTTACACTAAGTAATAAAGGAAACAAAATTGAATTATAGAAATTAAAATATTTTCTAAAAACAGTTGAAAGAAATTTAATTATACAATTATACTGCAATTATACTATTTTCTCAAAAAATCAAACTTTAGTAGACCCAGTCAATGCTTTGTAAACTTAAATATGTACTTACTAATTAAGCTAAAAACACTGATGCCATAGTGATGTGTACAAACAGCAGGATGTGTACAAACACCTGGAGAAACACACATAAAGTTAGAATACTATCTCAGAATGATAAACTTCAAAACTAAAGTCTTCCATGTGAAAAAATGCATTAAATTTGGAAATCAACTTTATATACAGAATGAACCAGACACTTTCAGAATGACTGAAGATTAATAAAGAATTGTAAAGTAATGGGTACCATATTGCTCCTAACAGAATATTTATTGTTTGTTAAAGAAAGCATTATTTAAATAAAATTAATAAATTTGTATTGACCAAATATAAAGCCATTTTTCTCACTATAAACAATAAGGCATTATCTATCCAAGTCATTTTACTTTTTAGGAAGTCATGCCTTTACTTTGTAAAATAACAGTGGAAAACTTAGTGACCTTTAACTTCTCTTTCTCAGGATGATTTTTTTTTTTTTTTGTGGGTACCGGGGGGTCGACCTCAGGACCTCGCGCGCCAACAGGCACTCGTGCCGCTGAGCGATATCACCGGCCCCTTTTTCGTATGTGGGTTCCGGGAGTCGAACTCGGGCCCTCGCACTTGCAAGGCAGGCACTTATGCCGCTGAGCCATCTCACCGGCCCTCTCAGGATGATTCTTAATTCTTGTTTTTTTTCTTTTTTTTTTGTGGGTACCAGGGGTCAACTTCAGGACCTCGCATGCCAGCAGGCGCCTGTGCCGCTGAGCTATATCACTGGCCCTTTTTTCGTATGTGGGTTCCAGGAATCGAACTCAGGACCTCGTGCTTGCCAGGCAGGTGCTTATGCTGCTGAGCCATCTCACCGGCCCTGATTCTTAATTCTTAGGAGCTTTCTTATGTCTTACTTTCTTCCCATCCTCATTTCAGAGTTGTGGTATAGAGCCAGTTGGGAAAGTAATAACCTCTAAGGTCATATGCTATACAACCAAACCAAACCGAACCAAAACTAAATAAGAAAACTTCACTTTTCTACCTGATATTCCTTTATTTCTCTCAAGAAATTATCCATACCTTTTCATCTGGTTTAATGTTGCCTGGAAGCTATGATCTATACAGCCACTATTTCAGACAGAGATTCATCAATGTTTACACTAGGCTAAAAGAAACTACACAATATGGGATGGGCAAAGTAGAGCCAAGACCTCAATCTGCCTTTGCAGCCGGTGCCTACGGAATGGTCAGTAAGATCAGAAAGCAGTGTGAAAGTGCTGGGCACTGAATATCAGTAGTAAAAAAGGAAAGATGAATCAAAAACTGAATTTCACTTCCTTCAGTTTTATCCTAAAATAGTAATGAGGTAAGAGTTCTCTTGTACCTGATAACCTTATGCCATCTTGGGTTAATAATCATAAAGGAAATGAACATGAATAAAAAATGTTTCACCAGACTTTTTAGACTGTGCTGTGGGACAGGTGATAGGAATTTGCTGGCAATGTTCACTCTACTTTAAAAACACCGAAATAGGGCCGGTGAGATGGCTCAGCGGCCTAAGCGCCTGCCTGGCAAGCGCGAGGGCCTGTGTTTGACTCCCGGAACCTACATACGATAAAAGGGCCGGTGATATCGTTCTGCGGCACGGGCGCCTACTGGTGCACGGGGTCCTGAGGTCGACCCTTGGTACCCACACACACACAAAAAAAAACAAGAAAAAAAAACTGAAATATTCTGATTTGGTATGTCATCCTCTATCCCACACAGGCCTCAAAAGGAAGCGAGGCATGGTTTGAATACCGCTTAGTTTGTAAAATACTTGGTGATTTTCTTATGCATTTAGTCAAATATTTCATCAGTATGAAGAATTCAAGGATGCTGCTTTTATTTATTTATTTATTTTTTAATGGGCACTGGGGGTCGACCTCAGGACCTCGCACGCCAGCAGGCGCCCGTGCCACTGAGCGATATCACCGGCCTTTTTATTCGTATGTGGGTACCGGGAGTCGAACTCAGGCCCTCGCACTTGCCAGGCAGGCGCTTATGCTGCTGAGCCATCTCACTGGCCCAAGGATGCTGCTTTTAATGGTAATGACTTTGGCTGTTCTTATTATAATTAGAGACACTGAGTTCACTATCACAGTGTTTTTCAAACTACCAGTGGGGAAGGCCATTTTTGTTTTGCTATTTTTTTTTTGTACCTTTTCCCAACTGTCATACATAGATACGTAGCCCTCAGTGCATATCCATCTTGTAGCTCAAGCCATGTGCAGCTTATGCCTGCAATGATCTAAACTCTCGTCAACGGAACCACTGAAATATTACACTGTGAATATCATGGCAGTGTTAAATTCTATAAATTTTGTAAGCATCTAACTCTAAAGTCCTATACATATTCTGATAACCCATAGTTCATGGACTGTACCTGTGAGCAGAAGTACTATTCAAAGTTACTAAGTGACTTGCAAAATAATTTGGTCAAACACTTCTCTAATCTCAAAAATTTTTCGTGTTTAAGAGAACATAAAATGTATGAAAGGAGACTGAATAAAGAAAATACTAGAGTTTGGGGCAAATCATGGTCTTTCTGTAGTCCCCAGTTAGAGCTCTTAAGTCATTATAGTTAGGTTTTATTTCTTGCTTTTTTTTTTTTTTTTTGTGGGTACCGGGGGGTTGACCTCAGGACCTCGCACGCCAGCAGGCGCCCGTGCCGCTGAGCGATATCACCGGCCCTTTTCTCGTAGGTGCGTTCGGGAGTCAAACTCGGGCCCTCGCGCTTGCCGGGCAGGCACTTACCACACTGAGCCATCTCACCGGCCCTATTTCTTGCTTTTTTTTTTTTTTTTTTATTAGCATGCATGAACATTTAAAAAAAATCTTTCAATTGAAATTCAACCTGGTATTTGGAAGTACAATACATGCTCTATATTTGTGTACACACATTATCAAAGAAGTTGAGTAAATATAAGAAAATGACATCAAATCATTCAATAGAAAAATAAAAGATACGTGTGGCTAAGTAATTTCCAGGAAAGAAAACACCTGAATGACTGTTTGAGGGGAAATATGAAGAAAAGGAGTGCAGAAATCATGGCAATATAAAAGCTATTGCAGTGTTTCTGAAGTGCTGAGGTTCCTATATAATACCACAAAATTTTATGTTCAGTTATACATTCTATTATATTATCCTTTAATTATTTTACATATTTAAGTCACTTTCTCTTTTCTTCAAAATTAGTAGCTTCCCAAATGTTAGGTTCATGCAATATGTCCTTTTACTGTGACAGCATACTTATGTTAAATTCTGGTCTACAAAGATTAAGGTTCCAGAGAATAGTTCTTCTGACTTCTACAGCTCTTTGGAAATATTCTCTTTAAAGTTTATTCTCTAATATCATTTCTGGCTAGAAAACATGATTGGCTGGAGTTCTGGTGAATTTGAAAAATAACTCTTGGACATCATCTTCTATTGTTGTTATTTTGTTATTATTATTACTATTATTGTGTTGATATTGATCCTAATACTCTGAGATATGTGTCCTAATCATTCATGGTAATTAAAGGACATTATGTTTATGCTTATAGAGGAGAAAGAGGTCAAATAATTCATTCCTGTTCATGCTACTATCAAGTGGTAGTGTGAGGATAAATTATTAAAGCAGCCTTTTCTTAGTTCAAATCCCTTTTTCTTCATATAATTTTATTTTTTCTCTAGATATCACCTCTTTAAGTTTACAAAATCTTTTTTGATTAAAAACTTCAGAATTTAAATACCAAATTCTGAGTGTTCACTGTGATATCTTAAAACCTGTGAGCTCTTAATAAGCACTGGAGAGTTTACTTCAGCTGTTATTTACAACCCAAAAGAACAACCATTGGAAATGGCTACAAATGGTATTGAATACAATATGCATATATTCCTGTCACATGAATTTAAAAGCCTAGTGCCTTACTTTACAGAATGTATGCTCAAGAAGACTAGGAGTATGAATTGCAACACCCACTCATAATGACATGCAAGATGCTAATACAATGGAAAATAGCCCAACTAGTAAATATGAAAAATCTTCTCATTCCAAACTAATTTTTTGTACACTGGAAAATGAGCAAAATTCCATTAAACCAAATTAACAAAAATCAAGAACAGACCAAGCTAGCGTCTGACTTCAGCTGACCCTCATTAGAGGGCCATCCCTTCAGAATCAATACTCTTAATGCATAACTATAAACACTCACCAATCAATAGAAAGCGATAGAAGAAACAGAATCAATAAACATGTGAAGCACTAGAAAGAGAGTGAAAGGAAAAATAACACAGTAATAGTATTGTCCTGGATGTTGCTGAAATAAGAGATGCTGGCAGTTGCTTGAGAGCCAGGTGTTTTCTCACTAATCTAAACTATTTCCTCCAATTGAAAAAACTTATGCCTCAGCCTGAGTTGACTTTGTGTGTAGGTGGCTGATATCACATGTGACATGAAAACTTTACTGATCTAAAAGTACAGTACTTTTAAGAAAATCACATAGTTTGGAAGTACAGCACAAGAGATTGGCTTAGTCACATTAAAGTATTGTCTCTTAATTGGCCATATAATATTAAGTGCTTTGGGGAGGCTAAAACTTCATGTCGTAGTCAGCGTAATGCAAGTTATATAGCACCTGCCACTTAGCAAGTACTTAATATTAATGTTGGCAGATGAAATGGAGAGCACCACGTAATATTTGGGGTTGAAAGACTAAAAAGACAAAGAGACAGTGTGTAGACCATATACAAAAATAAACTGACCCACAGCCTTCAACAACCTTCCCAGGATACCAAATCCTTATATACAAGATCCAGTTTAGGAACCCAGTCTGCCTGAATCAGAACAGCAGGAAGCGAGATTTGTATCCCTAGTAACAATCCAGGACACCAAACAATAACTTCTATAATTAATAATCAGTCCCAAATGGAGAGAACTTGACAAATAACTGAAAAATTCTCTAAAATTTGTTTCTGCTTCCAACATGGGACCAAGGAGGAAAGTCAAGTGTGCACTGCTACTGAGTTATGCAGGCTGCCCGCATTCTTGTTAGCCCATCTACAGCTCTTCCAGGCCAGCAGTCTCTAATCATAACACACCCAAAGCTTTCGTTATTTTTCCACTGTAAAGAACTGCCCTTAGTTTGTCTGTTTTTGAGTCTCTGTGAAAATGCAAGTGATGGTGGCTGCTCTGTTGCTCTGAATAGATATCCTTTACTTGTTCTCATGTGTTTGCCTGCATTTATTTAAAAACATATTAATATAAAAATACTGTTTACCTGAAATTTTAATGTAATTGGGCACACTGAATTTTTACTTCCTAGTTTTGACAACCTCACTGATGATACACAAAAACTACTGTTAGAGTTTGACACACATTGCTTTTAACTCTCATTATGTTTTGAGGCGTATATCATTTCCAAATTGGACAGCTGTGGTTTAGAGACTCAACAATTTGCTTGAATATTACATGGAGGGATTAAAAATCACATCGATCAGATGGCAATGCTCATGCCTTTTACCTCTAGGTTAGCTTACCAAGTGAAGGCTGGCTTCCTGTAATGAAATTTTCACACTATTCCACATGAACAAAACCTGAATGCTAACCAACAAGGTAGAGAGTAGGCAGAATTTAGTGTCTCAGGATTCTAAGGGTAAGGAATACAGATGATGAGCTAGTTAGGAAGAGGAAGGACTTGAGAGTGGATAAATGACATTCATGGTATGTTTAAATGCTCTGATGACAACATGATTTAGAAAATTGAAGCAACAAGCATGGTCATTTCGACAGGCACATTGGGGAAGCTCATATATATTCTATTTTCTTTCTCTTCTATCCCTTGTTCAAAACTGTAAATTGGGGCCAATGATATAGCTCAGTGGCACAAGCGTCTGCAAGCACGAGGTCCTGAGTTTGGTTCCCGGTGCCCACATTAAAAAGAAAAAAAAAAACAAAAAACTGTGAATTGACATCAAAACAGCCTCCAGTTGGCTCTAAAGTAGCTTCTCATCCATAAAGCCAAAACTAAATAAATTTTGCAGTTTGTTTAAGAAGATGTGCAGTTTTTAAGTTACAAAACAATGAAGTCATATGGTTTTCTAATTACTTTTCTATAAAGAGATATATGATGAATTTTGGTGAAATGTGATTGCTAGAAAAGGTATTTCTTGCTCCCAATCATTTGTTTCCTTTCTCTAACACTAAAAGTATATCATCCATAATTTTGCATCTTTATATCCTACAGATCTGTAATTAGAGTCAGTTCTGAGAGATCTCAACTCTGGATTTCATTTTATATATGCCAAGCTTACTTCAAGATCTGATTTTCTATATTTCTATAACTATCATTTAATACTAATGGAATAACAATGGGATAAGTAGATTGATTTAAGTTCTATCATATTATTTGCCCTTCCCATTTGTGGACTTTAATTTCCAATTTTGATATTATAAAATAGGTACATACTTCTAAGAGTATACAAGATTTTTATTAATCTAACCCCAAATGGCCCAAGCTCTGAAGCACCTGAATTTTACCAAATACCATGTTTAGTATTCATATTCTCTCCAGGATGTGTTATAAAGCTCATGTTACTGAGGTCTTGAAATCTTGTATATTATATTTATCTAATGGATATTTTAAACATAAATTTAAGACTACACACTTATCACTACTAAATTTCATTTCTATACTAAATTTTGTTTCCATGTGTTTTCTGATTGTTCCAGGCAACTTCCAGTTAATTACAGTAGGCAAAATGCACTGATTTTCTGGGATCTGATATGCAGCTAATTTGCCTATTGATGGCTTTTCTCCCCAGGGGGGAAATATTCCTTCAGAATGTTTTCCAGGTTCACCTTCTGGTGTGATGCAGGTCTGATTGTCATTTGTTAATTTCATTTGCATTTGTCGATCCATTAATATATATCACTCACAATTTAACTTAGTTTCCATCTGGTGAAAGTATACAGGAATGTTATTAAACTGTCTAGGAAATAAAATAGCCTTGGGTCTTCTATTATCAATGTCTGTCATCCTCTAACAAAAGTGTATAAATTATCTAGGCATAAACAGATGATGAAAATGTAAATTACTGATATAGTATAATTATTTTCTCCAAATCATCACTTTATTGAATATAATAAATGTATAAATATATTTTTATGTATAAGAAAATTATTTTATGTATATGTACATTATGGGAGGTAGGGTGTCTAGAAGTCTTATAAATTTACTCTTCAGATGTTTATCCAACATTACAGAGCTAAGACTTTATGAGAATGGTAATCTACTAAATCTCAACTCCAGCTGAGAAAATTTTTCAAACATTTGTTTTAAGTGCAAATGTTTTATCACCTTGTAAAGGAAATTCTCAGTCCTGATAGCTTTTGTTACAGCAAAACTAACTTCCCTCCAGACCATTTAGCAGCTCAATCAGTAAATTAGTTGACTAAAATCTACCTATTACCTGGTTAATATCCAGTATTAGCTTTAAAGTTAGGAGAGATTAAGGATACATATAGGGAAGTTTTTTAATGAAATAAACCACACATATCTGCATGTTAATTATTTAACAATTTGAAACATATAAATTATAATTCTGAGTAGGATCCTAACATAAAGTTTCCAAAAGACATTCATTAGAAGGGCATAGTTTCTTTCCGTACATTAAACTTTTATTTGTTACATTTAGTGTAGTTATAGTATTTATGACAATGGTTCATTGTATCGAATATTTATAGGTTATTTTTTTCAAAGCTCAAAATTCTACCTTCTTAGATTAGCAACATCAATTTTCCCATTAAAATTACCTTATTCATATAGTACTTTGAGAAGTTGACTCAATTATTGTATTAGTCTCTTTCCTGTTGTAACCAAATTTGAGACTGGGTAGATTTTTGTTTTGCTTTTGGTACTAGGAATCAAACTCAGGACCTTGTGCTTGCCAGGCAGGCGGAGACTGGGTAGTTTTTAAAGCAGTTTGAGAACATGGCACTGGTGTCTGGTCAGCTGTGGGGAGAGCCTTCTGGCTACATGGTCACATGGTGAATGGCTTCAGGATGGCAAAAGGATAGATCACAGGGCGAGAGAGAGGATTCTAGACAGTAGACAGTCTTACGGTTTGTACTTTAAATGTCCCCAGGGGCTCATTTGTTGATGACTTTGTCTACAGCTGATGGTGCTATAGGGAAGTGGTAGACACTTTAGAAGGTGAGATCTAATAGAAGGGCTTAGGTCACTGGGACAGTGCCCTGGAAGAGCATAATGGAATCCCTTCCTCCTTTTTAATTTTTTACAAATTAAAAAACAATAGGATCAAATGACCATGGACTAAACCTCTGAAGCTGTGAGCCAAAATTAATCTTTCATCATTTTAAATTATCTATTTCAAGCATGTTGTTATAACAACATGCTTGAAATATCCCATAGACAGGGATTCAGGGCAGCTGAAATTTTAAGTACCCATTCTCGAGAGAACTAATTTATTCAGTTATTTCTTCATTAATCCCTTCCATGGTTGGCCAAAGTCCAGTCAACTTTTGTGAGGACTCACTTCTTAGGGGTTCTACTATCTCATGTTTAGTGCCCATTATGGTATTATTGTTGTCATTATTATTATTACTAATTATTATTATTACCACACTAAGAACTGAACTTCTAGCTCATGGAAGTTTGAAAGAAAATTCAGATCATATCCAAATCATAGAAACTATCCAATTCCAGTATGAGTTCTTATACAGGCCTACATCAACCAAAATATTCTGTCCCCATACCAACAAATGATGATCGATTTTGACATTATTTTTCAAGTCAATGAAATTCAGGCATATGACTTTGTTCAAACTACTGAGGAAGAGAAGATCTCTTTCTTCTTAATGTAGTCTTGGGTTATACAGAAGTACCTCAGTGCATGCACACTTTTGTTTGTAAAACATTTGGTTCTCAAACAGAAGCATTTGGCAAAATTTTGTTTTTGCTTGCAAACTCTGCATTAAGTGACAAACATGACCACAGCCAACTTTTCCACACAAACACATAGGTGACCATATTTTCCAAAATTGTAGAAAAAAGTTAAGATCATGAACCAAGGTACCACTACTGTTGGCAGGCATTGTGTAATCATCAGAAGTGACTCTTTGGGAACAAAGTTATCCCAGAGAAAATGCAGTAAAAAATAGAGAAGACCAGATCTTGTTTATCTCAGCCTCTCAGAATCTGTTAACAGAGAGAAAATATTTGGAGGTAATTTCTTCTAGCATCGTTCTAAGGAATAGAAGACTGAAGTCTTAGGAAATTCATTGATTTTATCAAATTTTCATTGATTTCCAAGCTACTGATATTCCTATTATTGTTATGTTTTTGTTGGAATCAATTAAATTCAACATATTTACCTATTACCTACAATGTACCAAATATTATTCTAAGCATTTATGACACAAAGAGAAATCATTTTATGTTTCTAATCAAATATCTGTGAGAAGTAATCAAGGCAGTTAGGTAAATGGCCACCTCCAAGGAGTGTGCTGAGTATGTGAGCAAAGGTGAGCTGAGCCAAAAACAGAGCCATGCGAATGCTAAGAAAAGAAACAATGCTTGTCTTGTGGGGTACAAGATGAAAAAAAGAGCATATTGGATTTAAAACATCATTCATGAAGACTTCATATTAGTAAGTACATACCTAAAACTCAAGAAATTTAAAATCTGGTATTTCTTCTGCCTTTCAAAACCTTCAGCTGCTTAGCTTCTCCCACTTCCTTACTAATAAGATATATTAAAAAAAGCAATAAAATATTAATCTCAGGATAATCACTCTGAGTTATCAAGTGCATTTTAATGAAATTCTAATTCTCTAGTCAAGCTTCTTTCTAGGGTGTGACTATCTGTGTGGAAACTTGGTACACAGAACTCAGGTACATAAACCACAAAAGAAAAGAGCTGAAGTAGGAGATTTTATAAATATCTCCAGAGCTCCAGATTCAAAGTACAATTTTGCTCATTTATCATTTTATTGGCCTCAGTGACATTGGAATAAAGCAAGCAAGCTCAGGTTTTTTCCAATTTAGAAAGTTATTGTGACCTGTTTCAGCGGAACTCTGGCAGATAACAGAGAGTTAGCTACCAGACATTGTAGAGCTTTGTAGCAATGCTGCAGAGAGAGTGATGAAACAGGGTTGCCCATGTCAGGAGTCTCTCAGAATAAAGATCAAGTTTCCTAAGAGGAATCGATGACCAAAGTATAATCTGAAAGATATTTAAGAGTTACTTTGGGAAAGGCAAAAAATAGGAACATTCCTAAAAGAGAAAGTAAGCTACTTGTGGCAGAGATCAATGGACTGGAATGATTTCAGAAATATTAAAGAGGTAAAATCTAATGAATAATTAAAACTATCATATATATATGAGGTATCTGATAAATATGTGATTATTAATAGTGTGAAAGCACAGTGACATAGTACTGTAAAGGGTAACATTAAGCTTTAAGCGTGGGGAATCTTAGTGGTCATTGCTGGCATTCATTATTGGAAAATGTGAGCTATTCAAGTACATATGATAAGTTCAAGCTTGAATGCTTTGAATTTGAGAAAGAACTAATATATAATATTTAATGTATATATATATATACATACACACATTTAAGGAATATATACATATACATGGGATTGTAATTTAATTAAAAATTTAATGGTAAGATAGATTTTTTGTTTTGAGTATACTGGAAAAGTGAGGTTGGAAGAGATTGCATGGAGATCATGTGAAGAAAAAATAAAAAGAGTTGATGAAACTACACAGGGCAGTAAATATTAAAGGTCAAAGTGAAAAGAGATTACAGAGGCAAGATAATAGTTGACCAGGAAATATGTTGGGAAGACATCAAGTAAAATTTTAACTGAAGAAAATCCATCAAGTTAGACAACAAACATATCACTGGTAAGACTGACTAGGGTAATGTCAATACGATATTGCCAATAGAGTGCAAAATGCAGCAGGGATGAATTAGAATTGAAGAGATGACGACCATGACCTGGGATAATTAGCACCTTCCATGCCAACATCTGTTGGGATGGTATCCTGCGAATATGATGATTATTAAATGTGGCAGCACCGGTTGGTTGGTGGTTTTCTATGCAAACTGTAGCTAAGGTATAAATTCAGTGTCTTATAAAAACCCCTGTTTATGAGCTCAACAGCTTAATATATCAAAATCTGGGCAGACTGAACGGAGCTCTCTTATGCTTATAAGATAGCCATGAAGTTGCTGATTAGCCCCACTCTCTTGGAGAGGCTCAGGTTCCAGTCCCTTTTCGTCTCATCTACTTTGCTGGCAGAGTCCAGATTCTTGTGGCTGCGGGTCTGAGGTCTTTGTTTTCTGCTACTTGTCAGTGATGCACTATTCTCTGTCTCAAAAGACTGCCCACATCCTTTGTCATACACTGTTTTCTGTTTTAAAAGCAGCAGTGCTTCAGTCTCTCTTACCTCTCTTCCTTCTGCTACCAGTTGGAGAAAATTCTACTTTTAAGTGGCCATGTGATTAGATTAAGTCCAAATGAATGACCTCCTGCCTAACAATCAAGAAAGTGGTATTATCATGAGTTCCACCCATAATCGAGTGGAGGGGATTATGGAAGGGCAAAGATCATTTAGTGTCATTTTTAGGATCCCATCAGGCAAATTCTCCATTTTTTCTATTTCCTCAACTAAACTTTTTACTAGAACGAATTTCCATATTTCAGCTTTCATCAAATTCCAAAGAAAAATCATTCTTTTCTCATAATCATGCAATTAAGCTAGAAATCATCCTAAAAAAGATAAGCAGGAAATCATTTTATATTCACATGCTAATAAGTTATATATATATGGACAAAGAATAAAGAAGAAATCAAAATAAAAATTAGAAAACATTTTCAGACAAATTATAAACCAAATATATTTTAAAACTTGTGTGATATCGATAAAGCTGGGCCTAAAAGGAAATATAAAGCTTTGTCTTTTTATGCACATATGGAAAATAAGTCAAAATGTCACCAAGTTAATAACAATCATAAGAACGTAGCCAAATAAGAAATTAAACTTACAAAAATTAGTGCAAAATTGGAAGAAAATTACAAACATAAAAGTGGAAATGAATTTAATTAAAAAAGAAAACCAAAAATAAAAACCGTGGGGGCCAGTGAGATGGCTCAGCGGCATAAGCGCCTGCCTGACGAGCGTGAGGTCCTGGGTTTGATTCCTGGAACCCACATACGGAAAAAAAAAAAAGGGCTGGTGATATCGCTCAGAGGTACAAGCGCTTGCTGGCAAGCTCAAGGTCCTGAGGTCGACTCCCAGTACCCACAAAAAAATAAAAAAAATAAAAATAAAGTAAAATAAAACAAAAACTGTGAAACAAACTAATATAATAGGATTGTTCCCTGGAAATATAAAGCAAGAAAATAAAGAACAGGGCCGGTGAGATGGCTCAGCAGCGTAAGCGCCTGTCTTGCAAGCGCGAAGGCCCGAGTTCGACTCCCAGAACCCACATACGAAAAAGGGGCCGGTGATATTGCTCAGCGGCACGGGTGCCTGTTGGTGCACAAGGTCCTGAGGTCATTCCCCCCGGTACCCAAAAAAAAAAAAAAAAAGGCAAATACAATACACATGTATTTTCAGAAACAAATCAAAAAATAAAAGCATTAAAATTGGATCCAACAATTAGTTCCTGGATAGTTAACTAATATGATCAAGGTAAAATGATTAAACATGTCATTAGCTAGCTATCTACAAGAGTAATTTCTCATGATCTTATAATGTATTGTAGCCCACACTATGGTATGTCCCCAGTGTGCCCTTACAATAAAGAATTTATTTATTATCCAGCTTCTTGGAGCATGGCAGCTACATATTCTTCAGGTGTCAGTCCTTCAGTCATTGCCTCTTCTCAGACAGCTGCTTGGCCCAAGCTCCTTAACAGGTGGCCTGAACCCAAAACTAAACAGTGTTGGAATATGAGGACCTGGACATCTATCAGGATAACCAAAAGGCAATTTGAGATCCAGAACTGTCCTCCAAATGGGGTTGGCTGAGACTGTCTTGGGCTTGTTAATCAGTGCAGCTCAGATTCTTGCTACGCTCACTCCTGCTTCCTTCTCCCCTTCACAGATGTCAGATGTTAGTCACAAGAACACTCTTTCATTGTTCAGCATTCTCAATTTCCTCTCAGTCTGCCTCCTACAGAGCTCATGCTAAAACAAAATCTAGGGTTTCATTGATTGATTGATTGATTGATTGATGTGTTCTCTTTTCTGGTGCTGGAAATTTAACCCTGGATCTTGTACAGGCTAAGCATGATCTATCACTGTGTTCTATCTCTAGCCCAGGCCCCAGCTTTAAAAGGGCTATATCAGAATAACATAACATATATGCCATCTGTGTGATATTTTTCAATATTCATATAAATACATATATATACATATATATATATGTATATATATATATATATATATATATATATATATATTCATACACATACACACAGTCAGCCTTCTGTATCCATGGCTTCCACATCTGTGGAGTCAACCAACAGTGGATGGAAAATGTTCAGAAAATTTGTATCTGTATTAAATATATACAAACTGGTTTCTTGCCATTGTTCTGTAAGTAAGGTAGTATGTATAACAATTATTTGCAGTTTTATATTGTATTAGACATTATAGGAAATTTGGAGATGATTTAAAGTATATGGGAAGATACAGTTTGGTTACGTGCTACTAATACTAATTTTATATAAAAGAGGAATAGCCACAGATTTCAGTATCTGCAGGGGATCTTAGAACCAATTTTCTGCACACATGACAGTGGAGGACTTTAAAGAACACGTAGGTAGCTCTCTGTATTTACAAGCTTAAGTAGTGCCATTTTCTATATTTACAATCTTAAGTAATGCCTGTGAAAGCCAGGCAGTTAGCATGAAACAATAATGTAGCAACACTTATATAGTTCTTATACTGTGGCAGATTTCTACATGGTTGAAGTATTTATTCTTCACAATAGTGTGGTGTTTTAAAAAGTATTATTGTCACACTTTATTTTACAGATGAGAAAATGTATGACATATATCCTGAAGAACTAGCCCAGGTCATAAAGACAGAAAGTGCCTGATCTAGGTACAAACAAGCTGTTTGATTACAGAGTTCTCTTATTTGTTAGGGGAATGCTTATAATTTAAGGAAAACATCTTGTGAAGGTTAAAAAATGAGAAATATTTTCAAAACATTGTACTGAAATGATTCTTAGATCAGTTTTAGAAATTGTTAATGGAAAGACTGATGATAGGAGCACTTTTTATGATTTACTATTATGTGTATATTTTAAGACACATGTATTTATTTATTATTATTACTCATCTAAAATGGGTCTGTACACATTTTGATCACTGTTTCTAGGCCTCCTATTCCCTCCTGATTATGAAAGTAGATTCTGAGAAACAGAAAGGAACAATTCTTCATTTAGTATCTATGTTTGTCAGTGCATGTAAGCGTATTTTACAATCAGACTACCAGGATTCAAATCTCAGTACCCCGATTTACCAGCTTTCAGGCCTTAGGTAATCTATAGCACCCCGAGTCTCAATTATTCCATGGCTATAATGGATATTTTTTCAGACTAACTATGAAAATTAAGGGAAGTGATGCAAATTAAGTATTCATTTCAGTATGTGTTGGTAGTAAGAACCCAATATAGTCATTTTTAATATTTCTATTGTTAATATTGAGGTTCAAAATTAATTTTAAGCTTGAGAGAAGCCTTCAATAATAAGAAAAACATGAAAAATCTTCTTTTACAAAGAACCTTTAAAATCATATGGCAAATTATGGGACATTTTTCCATCACCATCTTGTAGAAACATAATCAGGATAACACTATGAATTATCTAATACAATCCAGCATGATGGCTTGGAAAACCCTAGGGAGGTAGGAAGATTGCTTGGTCCTTAGCATGGTGTATAATGATCTTTCTCAGCTAGGGCAAGCCACATGACCCTCTGGTCCTCACTGCTCTCATTTATGTAATTTAGACTGCATTAGATACGTCCTTAGTTTCTTTTAAACTATAGTAGACCATAATCCCTACAGTTCTAAAACTAAGGTCTAAAGTTTATTTCCCTTCCATTCTTTAATATTCTAGAAAGTAGATTTTTATTTAAGAAAAAACACCATATATATATGCATGTATATTTGTGTGTGTGTGTGTGTGTGTGTGTGTGTGTGTTTAAAAGTAACAACATGAGCTCAGTGAATCCATTTGGGTCCACACAAGAATATTTATCCAAGAAAGATATTTGGCGATGATAATTCTTTGGAATCTTCTCAATTTTTACCTCTTTATGTTTAATTTACTATCCAAACAATCAACATCTGTCCAGGAAATTCAAAATGCTACCAGTGTTGAATCATCTCACCCTAAAGCATGGCTATCATTCAGTTTCACCATTACCCACATTATCTAAATTGCTTGAACATGTTTATGCACAATTAATGGATTGCATTTTTAGAGTGAGGTTGGTCTAGACATAAATCTAGAGGCAGACTGCATTTGATGATGACTGTTAATAGCCTTTACGCATGAATTCCTTTTATATATTAACAGATTCACTGGCAAAGATATTCCTAGAAGATGGATGGATTTCAAAGGCTTGGGGCAGGTTATTGACAATGGATTAAAAACAGTTACACTGTTCTTTTTAATCAAAACTCTAATGTTTATGGAGAGATTTGAAAGTGAATAGTGTGATAGAAAAAATTCATGAAAGTAATGTATAGCAGACTCAATTTTACCTTGATTTTTCCTTGACTTTCATAGAGATTAATTAAAGTTGTTTTTCTGATAAAAAGGTTCAGGACCTCATCTATTTTTTTTTTTTTCATGCTGTTTGCAAGCCCTACTTTGTGCAGGACACTTCCTTAATTCCCTGATTCAGTATCCGATGATCTCATCCAGCTCTGAAATCACTTTCATGACTAAACATTAAGTGTTTCTGTATGTTTTGTCCTCTTACCATTGCATACATTACTTCCTCAATTACTCTATATTTCTCAGAGTCCAGGAACCAGATGTTATATTTTTCGTATCCTCCACATTACCTACTACAATAACGATCACGTATGAGGTGCTCCTGAGTGAAGAGATGAAGACATGATTTAATGTATCACTAAACTAATTGGTAGTGATAATGACCAACTAAAACTACTTAATCTTGTTAACTTGATTTTCCTATTTTATTCAGGGGATGATCAAATGTCCAGCTCATAAGATTGTTAATATTCAGATATCCCAGATATTTTGAGACAGTTTCTTTTTCCTACCTCTGAAATATACTTGTTTATTTTACATTTATGATGTAGTTACCATTTAAAATGTGTTTTCTAAAGCAGAATCTTGTTCAATCTTGAAAATAGCCAGCAGTGTTTTTAAAAGTCCTAATTTTGCCTATAGATTAACACAGAATCTGAGTACTACAGAATACAACATTAGATAGTATGAGTTTTAGAAACAAAACTAAATAAAAACAAAGCAGAAAAGAGAGGAGGTTGTTACAAGTTGTATTCCATAGTACCTATCACATCTCATTTCCAGAATTAGTCATAAGGATAGTTCAAAAAATCGACAGGGAGTTGTTTTCAGTGTTGCTGTAAGAGTAAAGTTACCAAGTAGCAAACTTATAGAAATTTCATGGCAGAAATTAAGAATCAATTAGTAGCTTCTGCCTAAGCTCATGCTGCCTGTCATAAAATTAGACTCAGCCTGGACTGTATCCAGCTGCAGTTTTTAGATAACATGCTAGGTCTGTCTGAGTTCAGTTGCAATGTCTGTATTTCCCTCCCCCAAAAGATATGTTTATAGTTTTCCCAGCTTGTTTCAAGGACTTTGGGCCCAGAGCAGACCCGCCTGCTCAAGGACACGTCAACCCTGCTCAGCTCAGAACCCTTCTTTCCTTCCCAGAATGTTATAAACAATTCCTTATAAGTAAGACTACTTAAAATAAGCTTACCTGGCAACCTATGATTTTATTCATGTAACCAATCATGTAATAACTTGCAATCAGCTTGTACTTCCTGCTTGCTAAAATGTATTTAAACTAAACTCTGAACTGACTTGGGGCTAGTGATTTAGACTTGCTTCCCACTAGCCCGCTGGTGTCACAATAAAGTTGCCTTCCAGCCTCCTCCATGCAAAACATTTTCCTTTCATCCTGGTTTGTTTTTCTTCCACAACATTACTATTGCCTCTGTGCTCTTGAAAGACAGGTAAGCATTTCACAGCTGAAAATTCTAGCCACGTGGACAGTGTTTGCTGGAGGAGACTACAAATATATGAAGGGTACAGGACACGTGGGATCCCATCAACACCTATTAAGTCATTCCTGATCTTTTTCTGTTTCCAGACACCAGGGTGATGACTCTAATCCTCAGTTAGAAAACTATACCAAAAAGACATAATAGCGCTCATCACTATTTCACCCTCAACTCTCCACCATAATATGCTGTTCTCTCAATTAAGTCGTTGTGTCCTGAAGATAGCTATTAAAATACAAAGTGTACCTTAAGACTGTGAAATGGTAACAGGTTATGATATAGTGCCCTCTTATTTCTAGCTTTATAGATTTAAATGAATTAATCAAGTTCTTTGTAGCTTTAAAACCAATGAGCATCGTTCTAAAACTTAGGAAGGTCAGTTTTGATAGAAATTGAAGGTAGTAAGAAAGATGATAATGGAGTTAGAATATGGAGGATCACAGATAAATATCCTACTGAACTAAGATACATGATAGAATATTAAAAATAGCCTGAGCAGTTGGACTGATGTGGCTCAAGAGATTTGAGGTTAGGTTAAAATAATGGGAAGGTTTTTTTTTTTTTTTTGTACCAGGAATCAAACTCAGGACCTCGTGCTTGCCAGGCAGGCACTGTACCACTGAGCTGTACCCCCGGCCTGGGAAGTTTCTTGGTGGTGTTCAGGCTCTGGGATTTCTTTCTCACATCCAATCTGTGCCTTAGAGACACTGTTGATAGACAGTAAAGAGAAAACTAAATGGCAGTGGAAGTCCATTTCTAACTTTTCTCCTTTCCAAAGATCAGGGCTCTTTATGATCACATCAGTCTTCTATGACTGATCGCGTTGCCTCTGCACTTAATGTTTATGCTTTCTCTGTCTCTGTGAAATGAAGTGAATTCAATTCGGAGTCTTCCAAGAACTCTGTAATACTCAAAATATGTCTGGGATACCTATGTCGTATATGGGCTTCGTAGTAGCTATTTTCACCTTCATTATTGGTTAAATAATAGTGATTCAAAAACAGATCGATCTGCTAAACCGTTTGGGATATTTAGAGAGTTGCTGTGGGATGGTGATAATCGAGATTGCTTTACTACACATCATTGTGAACATGTATAAATCAAAATTTCATCCTAGTCACTAGCATAAACTCAAATTATGTCTAAGTCTAGAAAGAGAATCATTTTTTAAAATAAATTTATGATGCCTTCCCTCTCTATATTTTTATTACTTTTCCATCAATATTTTTTAACCTTTCCATGTTGATTGCATGAAACCTGAGATAAAACAAAAAAACAAACAAAAAAAATCAAAAAACCAGATTCTTGTACAGGTTACAAGTGTTCTGGGATCCATTTTCTGTCCTGTAACTACAATTTTGGTTTCTCTCCTCAGATTTTAAGATATATATATATATATATATTTTTTTTTTTAATGTGGGTACTGGGGGTCGAACTCAGGACCTCGTGCTTGCTAGCAGGTGCTTGTGCCACTGAGCGATCTCACCGGCCCCTTTGTCCTTTTTATGTGGGTACCGGGAGTCGAACTCAGGACCTCGCGCCTGCCAAGCAGGCACTTATGCTGCTGAGCTATCTCACCGGCCCTAAGCTATTTTTGCAAGGGAATCCATTTAATACAAGACACATCATTAGGATTATTTTATAATATTCAACCTAAAAGTCAAAAGTAAAAGAGTGCAGGAGTTCTGTCCACATACTAAAGACCCAAAGAGTCCAGCTGAGGGCCTGGATCCCACAGCAGTGTCCTCCACGAGTCCAGCTGGAGGCCGAGAACCCATGACAATGTCTCATGCAGGTCTGTATCAAGGATCTGCACTGGGAAGGACAAAAGGTCAGTGGTGGAAGCTAAAAAGTCAGCACCAGCAGACTGAGGGATCTGTGCCAGCAGGCTGAGGGATCTGCACTGGAGCCAGGAAGCAACGCTCAAGGTAAGGACCAGAGCTTTCCTGTAAAGAACCACCGCCATCCTCAGTGACAGCGAGGACCCGACCTCCTCTGATGATGAGAACAGCTGAGTTCACATCAGGAAAACCAGTGTGACAAGCTTCTCCAGGAGAATCAACAGCACATCATCTTCCCCTCCAGTTCTCCTTTTATGCTATTGGCAACAGTCCTCCGGTGGGCCTTCCACACCCAGCACCATGCTGATTCAGTTCAGCTGGGTGTTACAAGCTGGCCATTAGTTAATCCACCACACTATTATTATGATTTTATTTTTTGTTTCTGCCTCTGAGCTTCTGGGAATCTGAGGCCAATTTTTTTATAGACCTGTATCCCCTGTTTATTAGAGTCCTGTGCACATGCTCAGTAATTTTAACGGGGGATTTCTACTTTTTATTTATATAAAAATACAACTCACTATTTCTCTCAACAACCCATAAGTTCTCCCTACATATCTGATCTATGTTTTAAAAATTAGGTTACAATAAATACTTAGAAAGAAATTCTGGGTTTATATTACAAGCAAAGAATTAGTTTTATACAAAGGAAATATATTTCAACTTCAAATTTAATTAAACTCTAAATCTAATTCTAATTAAACTAGATCCAAAGGTAACATCCTTTTCCTTTTATCATATAAGTTTAGCTTCATAAATATTTGCTCTAGCTTTACAATTAGGTTGTGAGCTACATGAGGGCAAATACCATATCTAGTACTGCTTTGTTTTCCCAATCTAGTACAGTACATTTGTGCTACATACAGTTTTATTGTTTTCTAACTCAGTAAGATCCCAGTTCTCCAATGAATACACCAGACAATAAGATGATATAACTTTTACTTCACTGACAAGGGCCTATATATTCCTATTATATCTTTTTAATTTTTTGCTTAGGATCTTTAGTGTAATAAGCATATAGTAGTTTACTGGCAAGTGAAAGATCTTGCATGATTATGGAGGGAGACAAATCAGAAGCCAAATTTTACCACATCTTCTATATCAGCACACAGTGACAGCATTCCTGTGTGGGGATGTTTTGAAGTTTTCTTATTAAAGATTTTCTGTTGTGTATGCAGTTTTTTACATTTCCTCAGTAAATGCAGTAAATTTCCTTTTTTGTGTGTGAGTTCAAAATCCCCTTTCTAGAATACATTTATATAGACAGTAGGTTTATCTTTCTTCATATTTTTGCTCATTATTTAATTTTTATTTTTGTTAGTACAAGTATGCAGAACACAATGATAACATTCATTGTGAAGGATTGTTACATGGTCATAATACATCTTAATTCATTTTATATCCCATTCCCCTCTCCTCCTTTCCCCTCTCTCCATCTCTTGGTCCTTTTCCTATTTGCAAAAGATCTAGTAGTAACCATGAGCTCAAACTGGGTTTAGAGACTAAAACAAACATAATTTTCTATTCTAAATTTTTATAATCAGTTATAATTTCCTATTCAGGGATCAGACATACAATTAAACAATACCTAGATTACTTGCTCTAAGAAATATTTGCTCCTGAAATCAGACTATAACTTAAATAAAATTGCTTCAAACAAAGGCTAAATTCTTATCAAAATTGAAATGAAGACCTTCTGCTTGCTATGTTGGTAAACACAATGCTTGTGTGTCATAAATTCTGAATAATTTCATCCATTTAACCTCTTTGGAAGATCCAGTTTAAAATCCCACAGCCCAGGGGCCAAAATCTGACTATTTTTCTCTGACCTCCGCCTTTGAGACAACATCAAATTAGCATTGTCTCTTACTACAGTTGATATGAATAATTTAAATTAACCTTATTAGCAGATTTGATGATGAAATTTTGGCAGAGTTAACCATTAGTAACTCAGGTAGGGAATCAGTCATCACAATCACATAGTATTAAGTAGTTTTTGTCTCTGAAAATGAGGGAAATATTTTCCACAGTGAAGATATGTTTTCATGAAATTTTATTGTATGACATTTTGAAATAGTTTTTTACATATGTTAGATAACAAAGTGTGGTAGAAACTTGCATTTGAGGTTACATTATTCTATAAAAATTTTGTTCATCAGGGAAGCACTCTCTACCCTTCTAATAGTTTCATTTAAGCATTATCATCTTGAAATTTATGTAGAGATTAAGAGGCAAATTTTTATTCCAGAAGCACTTGGAAAGGGCAGAATAGTCACTCAGGATATACAATTATAAGAGAGGTTAACCATCTTCTGCTCACTGCTATAATTCACTAAATGTATCACATAATAAAATTCTGTGATAACTCACTTTTCCTGACAAAAACTGTAATGAGAACAGAAAATGGAATATCATCTATTCACTTGACCCACTATGCAAGAAGAAAGGGGGAAATGCCACAGAATTACACCTTTTAAAAGTCACCATTCAGCTATAATCACATGGTTTCCCTTAGACTATTTAGCTATATATCTTTTATAAATTTTACCTCTCTTCCATCTTAAAAAGTTCACAAAATGTGGTCAGGATTGTAGATAAGAGTTAGAGATTTTAACCTAGAAAACTTATATTAAATCTTGTTTTTTCTACTGTTAATGGTAGATAGTTTTCTAGCTCACTTCAGATTTATTAATTATGTCAAAGGCTTTTAAAAGAGAATGATTTGCAAGTATTTGATAAATATTGAACTAAGCAGAGGTAATCATAATAATAAATAACTATTCTATTATTTTAATATAAATATATATGCTAATATAATTATTGAAATTCAGGTAAGTACTTTAAAGACCCAGTATATTTTTTCTGTCTTTACTGAGGGTAATACCAGGAAGAACAGTGGATAAAAAGTCAAAACATTATTTTAATTAGACTCTGCAATATAATATGGATTTAACTGCTATGGATTTGTGGTAAGATTTGAAATTGAAAGCGAGCCCTCTAAATTTGTTCACTTTCTTATTTGTTTTGCTATTCTTTTTTTTTTTTTTTTTTTTTTGTGGGTACCGGGGAGTCGACCTCAGAACCTCGCGCGCCAGCAGGCGCCCCTGCCGCTGAGCGATATCACCGGCCCCTTTTTCGTATGTGGGTTTCGGGAGTCGAACTCGGGTTCTCGCGCTTGCCGGGCAGGCGCTTAAGCCGCGGAGCCATCTCACCGACCCCTTGTTTTGCTATTCTTGTCTCATTTAATTTCCGTATGGGGCCGGTGAAATAGCTCAGGGGCATAAGCACCTGCCTGGCAAGCACGAGGTCCTGAGTTGGATTCCTGGAACCCACATAAAAGATAAAAAGGGCGGGTGATATCGCTCAGCAGCACAAGCGCTTGCTGGCAAGCACGAGGTCCTGAGGTCGACTCCCGGAACCCACATTAAAAAAAAAAAAAAATTTCCATATGAATTTTAAGACCAGTTTGTAAATTTCTATCTAAAAGACAACTAGGATGCTCACAAGGATTATGCTGAATATTTATGTATCAATTTTGACGTCACCGCCATCTTAACACATTAATTCACCTGACTCAAGAACACGGGATTGCTTCACAATTATTTAGGTCTTCCTTAATTTCTGTCTACAATATTTGGCAGTTTCCAGTATACAGATATTGCACTTCTTTTGTTAAGTTTATTCCAAGCACTTTACTCTTTTGATGGTATTATAAATGAAAATATTTTCTGTGTCGTTCTCAGATTGTTCCTTACTAATATATAGAAATACAATTGATTTTGTATATTGAATTTTTATTTTACAATATTATTGAACTTGATTATTAACTTTAATGGGTTTGTTATTAATTCCTTAGAATATTCTGTATATGAGAACACGTTATCTGAGAACAGAGATGTTTTTGCTTCCTTTCTAAATTGGATGATTTCTTTAAATCTAATTTGCCTAGAACCTCTAGCTAAGTTTTCCATAGAAGCAGAAAGAAAAGAGCTTTGATTTTTTCTTAATCTTAGGAGCAAAGCATTCAGTCTGTAACCTTTAAATATATTGTTAACTGTGGATTTTATAGATGTTCTTCTTCAGTCTTGTAGAGAAGTACTTTTCTATGCCTAATATGCTCAGTGTTTTTATTATAGCAAGGTACTGAATTTTGTTAAATGCTTTTTCTGTCTACTGATGTGTTTTTACCTTTTATTCTAATGTGTTGCATTACACTGATTAATTTTCACATGTCAAATCGAACTAGGGCTCTTAGGATAAATTGTGCATGGTGATAGTCTATAAACTTTTTATATGTTGCTAATTTGGTTTAATGATACCCTGATGAGGATTTGTGGTCCATACTCATAAACGATATTGGAGTGTGGCATTTTATACTCAAGTAGTATATTTGTATGGTTTTAGTATCAGAGTAATAGTGACCTAAATAATAATTTGAGAAGTGATCTCTCTTGTTCTCTTTTTTTAAAAAAGTGTTTGTAAAGAATTGGTATTCATTTCCAATTAAACGTTTTGTGAAATTTACTGGTAAAACCATACACGTGAGTTTCTTTCTGAATTTATTATTATGCATTAGTGTATTTTTGAGCTACATAATAAATGCTTTCACCGTGGGATACTGGTCCATGTACATATCACATTTTAATCATGTTTACTTCCCTTTGCCCTCTCTGCTTGCCTCGCTCCTTGAAAGTCTTAACTGACTGACTAATACTATTTACCCTATATGGCCAAGTTGAAGGGTCTATTTCTTGTTGAGTTAGTAGTTTATATCTTTCCAGAAATTGGTCATGACGTGTAGGTTTATTAAAGTTGTTCAGTGTTGCATCATAAACCTTTTTATTTCTGTAAATTCAGTATCATTGTCCCTTCTTTCCTCATTTTATTGAGTCAGTCTTTTCTTTATTGGGTACTATCAGTTTGCTAATCCTTCAAAACCCAACTTTTAGTTTTACTGTGTTTCTTTATTGATTTTTACACTCTATCTATTCTAGCACTAATCTTTATTCTTTTCTCATTTCTATTTTTTATATTTAGCTTGCTCTTCATTTTCCCACTCTCTTAAATTTCAAGATTCAATTATAGATTTGAATTTTTTAATACAAACTATTAATACTGCATATATCTGAGTAGTCACTACTTTAGCTGCCTATCACTCCTTTTGATAAGTTAGTCTTCATTTTATTTTTGAAGTATTTCTACTTTGTGGTTTTTTTCATGTCTTAGTTATTAAGAATTATGTATTTAAATTCCATATATTTGTGAATTTTCCAAATTTCCTTCCATAAGTGATTTTCAGTTTAATTTCATTGTAGTCACAGACAAAGCCTTTTATTATTTCAATAATTTTAAGGTTATTAAGTTAATATTATGAACTAATATGTCGTTATAAATGGTACATCTTTATCTCTAGAAATGAATTTTGGGCCGGTGAGATGGCTCATGGGTCGGAGAGTTGGCTCAGCGGCATAAGCGCCTGCCTTGCAAGCGCGAGGGCCTGAGTTTGACTCCCAGAACCCACATACGAAAAAGGGCCGGTGATATCGCTCAGTGGCACGGGCGCCTGTGGCGCGCGAGGTCCTGAGGTCGACCCCCAGTACCCACAAAAAAAAAAAAAAAGAAAGAAATGAATTTCTCTGTGAGTCTATGCTGCATGATATTAATATCCCCAGTCCAGCTCTCTTTTGTTTGCCATTTCCATAATATGTTCTTGCCCATCTTTCATTTTCACTCATTTGAGGCTTTAAAATTAATCTCTTTTTTGTTTGATCCTGCTCTTTGTGGCTTATCTTTTTTGTGTTAGATTTTGTTTTATGCTTGTCGTTTTTTTTTTTTTTTTCTGGTAGTGGAAATTGAGCCCTGGACCTTTGCACTGAGGTATACCTCCATCCTTTTTTATGTATTTGTTTATTTTTATTTTGAGACAGGGTTTTGCTAAATCACCCAGGATGGGCTCAAAATTGCCATCCTGCCTCACCTTCCTGGAATTACTGGCAAACACTGCCAGTCCTGGATTGTCTGTCATTTTTTTACTATATCCCTTTGAATCATTATCTGAATAGTTGTCCTGGAGATTACCATTAAATTACCATTTTAATTTGTAATAATTTCATTTGAATAGCTATTTGATTTCAATAATACTAAAATCTTTTCTCCTATGTATCTCTATTTCCATCATCCTTTATGCTGCTACTATCACAAACTGCATTGTTATGTATTACATGCCTACCAGTTCACAGTTACATTTATTACATGATGCAGTCATGATATAAATCAATAGGACAAAAAAGGATTTAAAAACAAAAACATTATGCTTTTATTTATACTTTATATTGTTACCAATGCTATTTGCTTCATATGCATTTGAGTTATTGTCTAGTATGAGAGACTGTATTGCTTGTAAATCAATGCTGGTAATAAATTTGTCATTTTTTGTTTATGTGAGAATGTCTCAAATATTTGTTTTTGAAGTAGAGTTTTGAACACTGATTATTTGCTTGACAGTTTTGTTTACTTATTTTGACTTAACACTTTGAATATTCATTTTATGGCCTTATAGCATCTGATAATTCATCAGCTATTAATCATATTGAGGATCTCTTATTTATTATGAGTTGCTAATTTTTGCTGTTTGCAATAATTTCTCACTGTGTTTAGTTTGTAGTAGTTTATGATGTATCAATATGTAGATCTTTTTCAGTTTACTTGGAGTTAGCTCTGTTGTTCAGATGTCTATCTTAATGTTTTCATTATATTTATAGATGTTTTTAGCCATTATGTCTTCAAATATTCTTTACACTAACCTCTTATTCTGGGGCTACCATCATGTCTATATTGGTTTGCATTATGGTGTTTCATATTTCTCTGGGGCTATGTTCATTTATTTTTTTCTCTATATATTTCAGTCTAAATAATTGCACCTGGTGTTCTAGTTCGCTGACTCTTTTTTCTCTCTAGTCAAGCAGTCTTTGAGTTCATTTAGTACTCTAATTAATTTTTGCTATTGTACTTTTCATCTGTAAAATTTCTTTTTATAATTTTTTTATTGATACTTTTATTCGTTACAACATTCTCTTCATACTTTAGTTCTTTACACATGAATTCCTTTCATTCTTTGAACATATTTAAAATACTTGATTTAAAGCATTTCACTAGTAAATTGAACATCTGGCCTTCCTCCGGGATAGTTTGCCTGGTTTTGTTTTCCTTATGTATGTTGAGATACTTTCCTATCTCTTTGCATAGGACATTTTTTTTTGTTAATAACCAGGCATTTAAAATTACATGATTAGGAAAATTAGGAAACTATACCCTTTGATGAGTCTTAATCTTACTCAAAATACTTTCTTGTCCTAAGTCTATAAAGTCTGCAACCTTTGTTACATATGTAGCCTCTAAAAATCCATGCTTATTTAGGTTGAGCCCAAGTTTCTTTAAATGTCTTGAATGGGCAGAGATTTGCTTGAACACCTTTGGTCAGTTGTTGTCCATCCGTTTGCTCTAGTGCTCAGTGTGTGTTGGCTTGTTTTTGAATCTTTTGGCAGTTTACAGCTTTTACTTTCTGCTTGTGTACAAGTTATGTACATAACTTCATGCTTATGTACAAGTTATGTACATAACTTCAGTATCAGCCATATTTAGATATTAGGACCTACTAGGACACATGTTCTATTTCTACATCTCTTTGAATATGCTAGAGTTCTCTGAGCTTTTATGAACATCTATTTCCAAGATTTCCATTAATTATTTTTTACAAGACAATTACTTTATTGACTTCTTACAATCATTCATTAATTTTTTTGTCTAACATCTTTTTTTTTCCAATCTGGTATTACCTCCTCAGGCACCTGAATAGTTAGACAAATGATATTGATTATTTTTTGCCAAATGTCCCAAAGACACATCTTTTCTGGAGGGGCTCCAAGCGAGAACAAATAAAGACAAGCTTACTGTTTCAACTTTTTCAAGAGTTCTTGAGAAGTGTGCAAGGCTCGAAAGCTTTGGTTTCTAGGAAGCTCCAAGCCTTTAAAGCTTAGGTTTCTAGGGCCTCCAAACCTGCTATTGCCTGCCATGGTGCCTGCTGAGGTACATGCTTTCACGGCTGTGCGTATCAGTATTACGATGGAAGTGCGAAGAGGGCAATGGCAGCAATGGGGCAAGTTGAAATGCCACAAAGCTTGTTGATCTTACTGAAATTCAGACATTTTTCACTAAAAAAACTCATAGAATCATTTCAATCATTTGGTTAATTTTCAGAGTTTGGAACAGGTTAATTTGGAAAATATTTTTCAGTATCGTCATTATATTTTAGAGAAAAGGTTTTTGTAGGTACTTAAGTCCCCCAATCCAGAAGCACTTTTCTGTCCCATCAGAATTTGAACAAAAATTATTGTGTAATTGCTTCTGATGTAGGGAGAAAAGAGCACAAATACACCACCCATATGTTGTGCTACTCATTCTGAAGTATAGAAGTTTCCACCTTCTGTGTGGTCCTCTGCAGGCTATGGTGGCCTTTATTAATATTCCTTGTTTTTATGTGTTCTTTATGCCAGCAGGCAAGCTGTAGGCAGAGTTTGAGAGAAAGGAGATGAACTGAAGTGAAACACCGAGCCCACTCTGTACAGCCAATTTCATATATTTCATGGAAGGAAGATCTGTGCAGGTTACACTTTGTGTAAGAAAAGGATATTTCTTCATTATAATTATCGACCTCTGAAAATTATTCTTTATGAAGGATTGTATGTAATCCCCTCAGAGAATTATATGTAATTCTCTGCATTATATGTAATACAGAGAAGTTGTTGCTTTTTATTTTGTTTATAACTGATCTGATTTTTCATTTATAATTATGTGTACTGAGGAAATAACATAAAACAACTATTTTGGGGCAATTTGCTTTAAAATTTGTTAAGGCCCAACAACAAAAACAATCTATGTAGGTTTACTATTGACTCAGTATCCTGCATTCATTTCCTCTATCTTCAGCAGCTCTCAAACATTATTTTAGTGTGGGAAGGACTTTGAGTATTGAGAATTAGGGAAAGGAGAGTTTTCATACCCTTCCTTTGTGACGTCCTCTGAAATGTGTCCAAGCTTAGTTTCATCTCGGGCTGCTGCTACTAAAAGACTGATTTGAGGAGTAGTAGTAGATGTCTATCATTTGGTACTCTATCAGGGACTGCATCTCATTCCTCTGAGTCGGCCATCTGTTTTATTAGATTTATCAGTTTTTGCAGTTCTTTTGATATGCATCTTTGTGGTAACATTCCAAGTACCCACATGCCCACGGAAGGCATGCCTGCTCTCAATGGAATATTCATATTCTAGCACAGATTAAGGATCAGAAAATCAGGAGTCTCTTTCTCTCAGTCTGACCAAGCTACTCCAATTGGTTGCTAATTTGACACTCTTTCTATGTTGATTTAATGTATCTTGTTGAGATAGCCTACACAGTAACCTACTTTCAGAGCCTGAAAAATTAAGTGCATCAAACAATCCCTCTGTCCTCTATTTCCATCAGTTTATCCACTAAACTTCCTTTCTTTTTTCACACACTAAAAAAAGGAGTCAGAAAAGTGTAATTTTCAAAAGAGCGCCAATTTAAATTTTATTATCTCAAGTATAATGCTATTTTGAATGAAAGAATACATTTTTGATTTCTGCACTTCTATACTATCATAATCCTTTTTTTTTTTTTGTGGGTACCGGCAGTCGACCTCAGGACCTCGCGTGCCAGCAGGCGCCCATGCCACTGAGTGGTATCACTGGCCCTTTTTTCGTATGTGGGTTCCAGAAGTCAAACTCGGGCCCTCGCGCTTGCCAGGCAGGCGCTTATGCCGCTGAGCCATCTCACCAGCCCAACTACAATAAACCTAATCCCAACTTCTACCTAGATATTAATATCTAAAAGTGATAGGGAAAAAATCACACATGTTGGAAATCACAGAAAAGCGTATTACTCTTTCTTTTCCATTTCCTTTTCTCTTAAAAATATTACCATTACATACATCTGTAATGTGATCAAGAGAGACAAAGAGATACTGTGACATTGAAGACAAACATCTTATCACAATAACTAACATTTAATACAACTTCATTCATCAAAATGCATAAATCAGGTATTGGGTCCACTATTTTGAAATTTTAATTTGTGAACTAGTAATACCAATTCAATATTTTGTGTGTCCATCAAAGTCTGATGTGCTTATCATAGTTTATCTACTTAAAAAATGTTCCATTAATGCCTTTCATTAGATTCTACTTATCATCCACTTTACTCTCCCAACTGCTATCGAGCCTGCCTGATCTCAGACCCACACTGTTCTAAACTAGTGACTCAGTCCCCTGAACAGGCATTATTTTTCATTGTCACCTAACTCTCTGAATTGGGCTTATCTAACTTACCTAATAAACTTCTGAGCACAAAAGGCAAAACTAATTTTTATGATTTGAAAGACACCTATGATTAGGTTGGGAACAATTCTAAGGAGCAGAAAATATATATCAAATAATATAATATACTTAGAATTTTTAAATACCTATAAAGATACCAATCTTGTATTCACGTGCTACCTATTTTACTCCATTCTTTCTGTTCTCTTAGCTTGGAGAAGAGGTATATTTAACAAGTATAAGATATTTCACCTAATGAATTGAGAAGAAACTCCGATCTAGGTAATTATAGACTAATATTTACAGATTGTAATCATCCTTCAGGCAGAGTTACAGAATTTATTGTGCTATACCAGTGAAATAAACTCTCTATTGTAGCTGAAAATTTTCTGAGAACTAATCTTATTCTATTAAGAATAAGATTGAATAAGATTGAATAAGATTCAATTATTCAAGAATAAGATTGAATCTTATTTAATCTTTCTTCTATTGACTTTTAAGGTATGAATGTGCATGTGTATGTGTGTGTGTGTGTGTTTACTTCACACTTACCACTCCGAAGTCCACTTTGAAAAAAAAAAACTATTTTATTTTTTTTTATTTATTTTTTTTTTTGTGGGTACCGGGGGGACGACCTCAGGACCTCGCGCACCAACAGGCACCCGTGCCGCTGAGCGATATCACCGGCCCCTTTTTTGTATGTGGGTTCCGGGAGTCGAACTCGGGCCTTCGCGCTTGCAAGGCAGGTGCTTAAGCCGCTGAGCCGTCTCACCAGCCCAAAAAAAACTATTTTAACTTGGAGATATCTAGAGAAATTTCTACCTCTGTACACACTTTATAATCCTCAGGAGTCCTTGATGAAAATGCAAAATCTTAAGGCCCATTCCAAATATATTGCATCAGACTAAGTAATAGGATATCCAATCTGCTTTAAAAAACCAAACAATCCTTTATAGTGCTTTTTGGACAAAAGCAAGTTTCTGAGGTGATAATTTCAATCGAGTGTAGTTTTTGGCATCTATCATTCCAACGTGGAATAACTCACTTATAAGAGTGTGTAATGCACCAGTCCAAGGTTGCCTATATCATAGACCGTGTAGGAGGAATTCAAATTTTCTTTTTCTTTTACAGGAACTTTAGAAAATTAGGGCACCCTTAATCTAAATTACCATAATTTACCTCTCCTCTGGTTTTTGTCATTAAATATGCTAATATTTAATCATCTCTGATTCTTTTTCTGTTTTTACACAAAACTAGAGGAAAGTATCTAAATGACAGTAACAAAGAATTTTGTAGATCACTTCCAGAACCATAAAGCAAGTATCTGCCAAGTTATATGGGAAGCCAAACATGGAACTTCCAGGAAATGAATTCTTCAGTTCCTATGGTAACTTAACTCTTAGGCTCTTCAATGGAACCTTCTCCATTTCCTCAGTAGGGTTTCATTACTGCTAGGTTAGTTATTATCCCAATGCAAAAACTTTCAATATGGGTACAGAATACCTAAATCCTAATCTCGCATCACTTTACAGAAAATTTTATCTAATCCTTTCAAATGGTCACCAGAGTATATATTTCGAGAATAATAAATCTACATAAATTGGAGATAACAGAATACATTACTGATATTTATAAATTCAGTGACTGAGACTAAAGAATCGAAGCGGTTACTGGGTTGATAAGAAAGAAAATACACTGAAATGTCCAAAATTGTTGTAGGGAACTAGGAGCTCCATTCACAAATCGCATAAGATTCTTTAAGAAATAGAGAAAAGCTGTGTGAAGGTGACACTGTTAAACAGAATCAATCAGTCTTTTCAATAAATCCCTGACCCAGAACAAACTACTTAAGAGTTTTCTATCAACCACTTATGCTTTCCTGGTTGTTGTCTTGCCTGTTTCTCTCTTACTTGAAAAGCCCAAATCATCGATGAATAAATTGAATTTGTTAGCAGCACCCGAAGAACCCACACCAAGAATGAGATTTTTAATTTGATTATTAATTTCATCTTTTTCCATATTATGATTCTGAATAATTGAAAAAAAGTTTTATAAATCCACATGAACACTGTGTGAACAGGTGTCGTTTAACTATTCAACACTGTCAGCTGTTTTTCACTGTGAATGGAGTAATTGGCATTTCCACCTCATGCCCTGCCTTCTGGTATACTCTGAAGACAGGCTGGAATTGTCACACTTTCATGGGACAGATGGCCAGAAGACTGGACCACAGGGAATAAATGGAGCAGAGGAAGTGGATCAAAAGTTCCTGTGTAAGTCAGTTTGATGTCTTTCAAAGAGGCACTGAAATTCCTGGTCTTTTCAGGAGAAAGTTTTGTGCTACTTACATCATGCCACTCATTCTCCTGTTCTGTGTATTCAAGGCATAGAATCTTCATTCTTGTCCACTGAGTGGAACTATACCACTTTCTTCATTTCTGACTACGCAGAAATTTCAGTGATTTCAACATAGACTCAATACCCCCCCCAGTCTTCCACTAAGACCTACCAAGACAGGGTATTTTTTAGGTGCCCCCATACACACTGATAGGTGGAGATTAACATAGATCAAGTTCATTTTGGCTTGTGTGCTGCCTCCTTTCTATGCTTATCCAAAGAGATTTGTGACTAGTAAGAAACCCAAGTATTTACTTACTAGATGTGCCTTCAGCTGTTCTTCTGGGACCTTAGTAATACTGTGAACTGCAGTCTACTCTACTGGAGCCCTGACCTCCTGGCTCGTTGTCATTAGGCTTCATTCCTAAGATGTTGGGCTACATATATTTCATACCACACCACTTGAGCTGTGAGTTCTATTCTCTATTCTGACCAGTGTCCCTTCACAGTTGAAGGGTAATGTTTACCCTAATCCAATGGAAGCTTTCAGGACTGACTATGCTCGCTATCTCCATGTCTCCCTGTGCACGATCTTCTGGGTCTAAGTCTACTTTTCTTCTTTTTCTTTTCTTTACTTCTCTTCTTTAAGGACCTGTTATTGAAGTCCTTGGGAAGTTCAGGTCCAAGCCCATCTGTTATTGTGGCTACCAGCATGCATAGATGATTGAATTTCATTATTTCACAGAACTTTATTTTTTACCCTCATGTAGCATAAAATAAAGGAGACTAAAACGGAGACTTTCCTCAAATTCATGATACAATCTAGATCTCACTCATTTTTTCAAGAACATTAAAGAATATTTTCTTAGGTCTTTTAGCAACAAACAACACAATAGTCAACTACTATATCTTCTAGAATGTAATTTAAAAAAATATTAACCAGCTTCTGCAGAGGTGACTTAACCATTTCGGTCTGATTTGTACCAATGATCTCGAATACCATGTGATATTCAGGCAGTATTTTTATCAGCTGCATCATAGGACTGGCCCAGAAATAGTCAGGGGTCTCATGACCACTTGATCCTATCACAGGGCCTCGATCTAGACACTGCTCAGAATTTGGAGTATTTGCTTTTCCTTTTTTCAAACTTGAATTTATACCAGTGAGTTACTTGGTGTTTCTTTCATAAAAAGAGCTTCACCTATTCTTGTACAGGTAAAGTTTTTAAGGTTCATTAAAATTGTGTCTGTGCTGAGGTAGCCTCGTCTCTAACACAACCTGTGCTGTTCCGTGTCATTGACATAAAGACCTGGTGATCCTCGGGGAATGACTGGAAATCTTCAGGCCAGGTTGCAGCACATTTTAATCACCCTCATGGCTATCATTAATGTAAAAGCCATGATATACTTTTTAGAGTATATCACAGGCACATACTCAATGATTCTCCTATTTCAAGTTTTATATCTTCCAATGTGTGTATGCTGAAAGTATCTGTATTTTATTTTGGCAACATCAAAACACAAGTTGTTTAACTTGAATTATTCTTTAGTCTTCCTCATAAGGCCATCCTTTATCTTACCTAGAAGAGGTACTTCTTTACAATTTTCCATGCATTTGACTTTGCTATTTTTAGCACTGGCAACTCTACTAACACGAGCATGTTAATTAAATGTGACTGATGACAAGCGTTGTAAGAGTTCTCTAAAATTCTTAGGTGCAGTGTTAGTGGTTCATAAGTCACAGTGCATTAGAATCACCTGAGAAAAACCCAGTTTGCTGGGGCCCAGCCCCACATATCCTTTAGTTTTCTTTTCCAATGATTTGCATGTTTTAGTTTCTATCTAAAATATAATCTGTGTCAACCTCATCATTAAAGTAATTTTCTATGTTTTACTGCACATGTTATAGTTTTCACATTTACGTTGAGGATCTGAACTGAGTTAACTTTGATTTTTAAATACGATGGGTTTCTCCCCTATGGGTTTAAAACAAAAACAAAAACAAAAACAAAATTTACCAACAGTTTTCAGCAATTTTTTGATTTTCCTTTTGGCATTTTCTTTGTGTTCAGTCTTCATAGAGTTTGTTGAGCTTTAGGTCTGTAGGCTTATAATTTCCATTAAATTTAGTTAAACTTTGGCCATTATTTCTTCAATTATTTTTTGTGTACCTTTTTTAAGTCTCTAATTAAAAGTGTGTTCAGCCACTTGATATTGTCATGTGGGTCACTGAGACTAAGTTTTTTATTCTTGTTTCTCTCTGTGCTTCATTTTGTATATATGTTATTGCTGTTTTCACATTCACACATTTTTTTTCTGTAGTATCTATTGGCTATTACCTCTATCCAGTAAAATTTTTATTTTAAAAGGTGATAGATATGAGGTATATATACTATATCCATTGAAACACCAAAAATATAAATCAAGGGAGAAATACAGGTCAAGGAAATCATAGCATACGAAAATGATCAAATTATGTTATGTGCTTATACAAATCTGCCAAAATGAAATCCATTAATCTAAAAACAGTAAAACAAAATATGGACACATGTTCAAACATATGGAAAAATGAGTAAAGAAATTAAAGATATGAACAAGAACAAATGAAACTTCATATGCAGAAAAATATAATACCAGTGATAATTTCTGTTTCAGTAAGCCTGAGATTGTTCTAAACAGCGACACAGCTATAGCCTTTATGCGCCACCCCCCCCCCCGTTTCTCTTCCCTCTTGAACATTTTTTTCCTATTTCACAATATCTATTATACATTTTGGAACTTTTTACACTTTGTTTCTTACACCAGAGAAACAATGCCATATTTACACATGTGTGTCCAATTTATTTCACTTAAGGGTATGGTCTCAAGATGTATCCATTTACCAGAAATGTCTCAAGTTTATTCTTCTTTATGGCAGAGTAGTACTCCATTGTATTAAAAAAACCCACATCTTCTTTATCCATTCATCAGTTGATGGGCATTTCTAAGATTTAGCTATTACAAACTGTGCCACTATAAACATGGGTGTATGTATATCGCTGGAGTATGATGCTTTTAATTCTTTCAATAAGATACCAAGAAGGGGAATAGCTGGGTCAAATGGAATTTCTTCTTTTAGTTTTTTGAGGAGTCTCCACACTGATTTCCACAGTAGTTGCACCAATCTACACTCCCACCAAAAGTGGAGAAGAGTTACTTTTTCCCCACAGCCCTACCCACATTTGTTATTGGTTTTCTTGACAATAGCCATTCTTTCTGGAGTGAGATGGAATCTCAGCGTTGTTTTAATTTGCATCTCTTAAATGACCAGGGAAGTTGAACATTTTTTCATATATTTGTTTGTTGTTTGCACTTCTTCATCTGAGAAGTGTCTATTCATTTCAGATGCCATTTTTGGATTGGGTCTTTTAAATCTGGGGGATCTGATTTTTTTTTTTTAGTTCTTTACATATTCTAGATATTAATCTGTTATCAAAGGAATGGATGGCAAAATCTTTTTTCCACTCTTTGGGTTGTCTTTTCATTCTGTTGGTAATTTCTTTGCTGTGCAAAAACTTTTTAATAAGATAAGACCCCAGTTGTTGATTCCTGTATTATTTCCCATGCAGTCTGGGTTTTATTCATGAAGTCTTTGCCTACACCTTGGTCTTCAAGAATTCTACCTATTCTCTCTTCCAGCAGATTTAGTGTTTCTGTTTAAATACTTAGTTCTTTCATCCATTTCAATTTTAGTTTAGAGCATGGTAAGAGTAGGGGTCTAGTTTTAGTCTTTGGAATGTGGAAAGCCAGTTTTATCAGTACCATTTATTAAAGAGGCTATCTTTCCTCCAGTGAACGTGTTTGATCCCTTTGTCAAACATAAGGTGGCTGAGTGTGTTTGGAGACATTTCTGCATCTTCAGGTCTGTTCCACTGATGCTCAGGTCTGTTTTTTGTCAATACCATGCTGTTTTTTTAATAGTACCTTGATAGTATAATTTCAGGTCAGGGATTATGATCCCCCCTGCCTTTCCTTTTTTGCCCAGAATTGCTTTTGCTATTCTAGGTGTCTTCAGGTTTCAGATGAATTTTAGCATTGTTTTCTCTATTTCTGTGAGGTATGCTATTGGTATTTTGATCTGGATTGCAGTAAATCTTTATCACAATTTTGGAAGTATGGCCATTTTCACTATGTTGGTTCTTCCTACCCAAGGACAAGGAATATCTTTCCATTTTTTAATATCCTCTTTGATCTCCTTTTTCAAAGTACTGTAATTTTCAGGGTAAAAGTCTTTTACTTCCTTCATTAGATTGATTCCTAAGTATTTCATTTTTTTAATGCTGTTGTGAAAGGTGTGGTTTCCCGAATTTCTCTCTCAGTGAGTTTGTTATTAGTGTACAGGATTGTTACTAAGTTTTGACTGTTGACTTTGTATCCATCTACAAGATTATAGACGACAAACTAGCCCACAGAACTTGCTTAAGTAATTGCAAATGAATTGAAATTATCCCATGCATATTATCAGACCATATGATTATGGTCTGAAATTGAATGAAATTAGAAATCAAAGCCAAAAGAAACCTCAAAAACTGCATAAACACATTGAAATTAAATAACATCCTCATGAACAACCAATAGGTCACAGATGAAATTAAGGAAGAAATTAGACAGTTTCTACAGTTAAGTGAGAATGTATATACCACATACTGGAACTCATGGAACACATTGAAGGTAGTCTTATAGGGAAATTTATAGTGGTGAATTCCCACATCAAAAAACAGCAAGCTAAAATAAACCACCTAATGCTTAACCTCAAGTTTCTAGAAAAAGAAGAAGTGAAGCCCAAAGTTCATATAAGGGAGGAAATTATAAAGATCGGAGCAGAAATTAATGCAATTGAGACTAAGAAAATGATACAAAGACTCAATGAACTGGAGCTGGTTCTTTGAAAGATTAAATGAAACAGACAGCCCCCCAGCCAACCTTATCAAGAAAAGGAAAGAAAAGGCTCACATGCATGCAGCTAAGAATAAAAAAAGATGAAATCACAACAAAACCTGCAGAAATCTAGAAGATCATCAATACCTACTGTGAGAACCTGTATACTAATAAGATGGAAAACACAGAAGAAATGGACCAATTCCTAGATACATATGAATTATTAAAGCTGAAACAAGAAGATATAAAAATTCCAAATAACTCAAAATCAGTCAATGAAATTGAGGATGTAATTAAAAACCTACCAACAAAGAAAAACCCAGGTCCTGTTGGATTCACTGCTGAATACTACAAGAAATTTAGAGAAGATCTAATACCACTATTTCTCACACTCTTTAATGAAATTTAAAAGAATTTTTATTTTACATAACCACAACTACTAATGGGATGTGTGGGACACTGCACAATTTCCCAAATCTTAGAAAGAATTGCACATTCCACCAATATTTCAAGTTTAACACTGATTTTATATTATTTGTTATTTTTATCATGATAATCACTGAAAAACAATCTTTACAAATGGAAGATGTCATTGGAAAGTTATATGATCCAATGTCATTTGTGACATCACATAAATCTTCAATATCACTGTGATTGTCTTAAACATTTATATTTCACATCTCCCAGCTTGGGAACTCTGGATGAGTTCCAAATGAATAATGTTGTTCTTGGAGTTCACCAGGTCATAACTCAGATATTGACCTAAGAGTGAGGTGGCTTCCCATGCCTGAGAGTTGGAAGCGAGTGATTCTTCAGTAGAATTTAAGTTAGTTTTTCAGAAACGTTGCTGGGCATTAAGATATCCATCGTATCTGTTTGTTTTCCTTATTATTGGAATGTAACTACTTTTTATTTGCTTCTAAATGGAAAAGTTCTTAAAGGGCAAAAGGTTTTCTATTGCTGAAATAGGTACACTGAAATCCACACTTTTTATTCATAAAAGTCCTTAAGTTTCATGAAACCAGATTCTGCTGTGTGTACACAAATGCTGATCACATCATAGATGATATCCAATAAATGACTATTGGCCATAAATGTGAAAGCAATTATAAATAAAAGTACAGAAGGCAAATCAAGGAATGTTTTAGTTCTAAGTTTCTTCCATATTTCTTTTACATAGTTTTATTTTAGAAATACCTCACAATTACATCATTTTATTTTCTTTTGTTATTCTCCTAGCTGCACCTTCACATTTTAGTTATAAAATGTGAGGCACATTAAGGAGAAAGACAATTTTCTCCAGCTGAACTGAAAGAATATGCAAGACAATGAAAAAATATCAGAAACTCATTACAACAAGCTTTCCTCAGAATTAAAATAAAATAGAAAGAACTTTCATTCTTACATGTAATTTCATTTCAGGCAGGAGGGGTACATTTTCTAAGCTAATAAAAGAAAATTAACTTCTCTGTCCTTGGCAATGGTTTCAAAGCAGGCAGAGGCTGTACAGCGTAGTGCAAAGAGTATGAAATTGGGAATGAGAGAATGAAATATGGTGAATAAGCTGTGAGCCCGGGGAGAACACAATGTCACTTTCTCGCTTGTAATTGCTGACTTTAACTTAGAAAGTCTAGCTTTAGATGCAGAATGGGAAATGAAGACTGATTTGCCATCACGGCATCATTCCACTGAGAGACGGACAGGAGCAAATTATGAATCAACATAACCCTGCTCGCATCTCTGAATTATTGAGTATGAAACTAAAACCTTGGAGAGGCTTAAACAATCTATCAGCTGCTAAGCTTTTGTTAGAAAATTAGCTCATGATATGTAATGGCCTTTCTTATACATTTTAATTCCTTTTAACAGTTTAAATAGAATTTGAGTAATAGCTTCTTAATGTTCACCACAGAAGGTAACTAAATCTTTAATGGACTCCTGCTGCAGCCTGCTTAATATTATAATTTAACTGAGGTCTATGTAAAAGAAGTTGGCTTCTTTTTTAATATTTATACTTGCAGTTTTGTTGAGGATCCATGTTTTAGTCATACTGTTTTGCATAAACAGAACTAATATTTATATGTGACTGAAATGGTAAACTTTGCAATGGAAGAAAATCTAATTTTTTGCGTTGCTGAAAATTATAGATTTGAGAAATATTAGGTTTTAGCTAAAAGGAAATGTTTGACCAAATGCTTACTTTTTAATCTGTGCATGTGGATGTACCCATTTTGTGTTTCCCAAGATTTGCTACTGCAAAACCATCCTTCCAACCACCTTCTATTCCAACGGTGTAACATATTTCTTCCTCGAATAAATTCTTGGTCTCAGAATCTTCATTAAATTATGTATCCTGAGAACAACTGAAAAATAATTTTCCCTTTACTAGGAGATTTAAAGTCTATTAGAAACCAAAACACTAAGCTGACATTCTGGTGCTATAAAATTGCACAGCAGTTCTTTTCTTTGGGGAGAAATGAAGTAAATCCATGTGAGGGACAATTTGCAGGAACATACAGCAGACTCAATCAGCTGTCTGGTGTTATGAGGTTCCCGCCACCTAGCTAGAAGTTCATTCTTCCAAAATTGAGCTGATTGTGCATAGATGGCATGTGGCTTAATAATATATTTGCACAGTTTAAATATAGGAAAATGTTAGAACCGGAATAATCAGGATGTCACTCTGACTGATACTGTACCTTGGAGAGTATGGCTTAAAATACACCAGGCTTTCTGCATGTTTTTTTCTCTCTCTATTTTTCATACTATCTGAGACCTCTTTTTCATGTCTTTCATGAACTACTTTTAATTTTTCTCATTCTTCTCAAATTTTTCTTTCCTCTTTCTACAGTGCTACTGTGGCTTTTTCGTCTCTTGTGGCACGTGGCCATGGACCCAGCCTTCTTTCATTTCGTTTCTCATTTTGTCGCTATCCTTTGGACACTAGTAAACTAGTCTTTCTAAGCCCCAAATATCATGTTTTTCTATTTTTACTTATTCATTTTTCTTTTACTTATCCATTCATTTTTTGAGGAGTACTATACTTCCTTCATAAACTTCCTATGCGACTTCAATGAGAGAATTCACAAGGAAAGAACATAGCACTTGATGTACTGTAATGTATTAGTAACAGGTGTTGTACTATTACTGTTATTTTTAGTTCTCCATGAATAACAAACCTTTGAACATGTGGAAATGAAGAGATCTTTTGTGATACTCAGGCAAAATCTCCAGTTGCTGCAGTTTCTTTACTCCTTACTCAATGCATCAATTCAATAAATCAATTTTATGTCTGCAGTGTTGCTTAAAAATATATTTTAATACTTTTGTAAAAAGAATATGATTGGAAATTAAGATGATTTTTATTATCACTACAGATAGCTTTAGGAAACTGGAAAAAAGTATCTCTCACCATTGAGGCTAACCATTTTGATCTGTTTTATTTATTTCTACCCAGACATCCTAATTATATATATATTTTTTCTCTTTCTTTTAGCAAAAAGAGCAGTCTTATTCCTTTAATATTAGCGGAGTTTCAGGGATTCAGTATACTGATTGAATCTGCTCTGTACATTTAAAAGGAGCATAGAAGGAAAGAAGAAAGCTTTTCAGCAAAGGTTTAATCTGGATGATTTAATAAATCACTTTGGAACTTGGGAAGAGGCCTTCAAAAGGGTTCCCTTATCCTATGATACCTCCTACAGCATCAACAGATGATGAAGGTAAAATCACAAATAACAAAATGAGCTACTGAACTATATTACAGTCAAAAAGTTTAAAGCTGGGAGATGCTTTACAGACCATTTGGTATTTCAGTACTCTCACTTTTAGTATAGAAACTAGGTCTTAGAAGAGAAGTGACAGACACATCTCTCCATAAAGTAGCCAAGATTATGTAAGTCAGGTTTTCTGTCTCCCAGCATAGGTTCTTTTTTATCACATATTCAGATATGCACTTTGAAATCAAACATTAATAGAACTGAATATGATTTGTTCTTCAGGATGCTACTGTAATTTATTGAGAAAGTATGTTCATGTGAATTCTTTTTAAGGGAGTAGAAAGGGAGTATTTAGGATGAGACAGAAAAGGAATGAGGTCTTAAATTAACTTTGTTTTCAATTTCATGCCTCTTTGCTCTCGTTGGTCTCCACCATTTGTGAGAAAGCTAATCACAGGAAGAGGAGAAAAGAGAGCAAAACCTTGAATAACATTATTACAGAATACCACAGTTAGTAAATAACACAGAAAAACACATTCCCAGGTAATTTTGAGAAATGCATTCTTCATGTTCATCTATTTGGAGCTTCATATTTATTTGATTATAGAATTTTTTTCCTAATAATTATCAGCTGATGGTTTGGAAAGTACATTGTTAAGTGGCTGCATTATGCTATTTTTTTTAAACAGCGTATTTAATTTTTTGTTAAGCAATTTAATTTCTTGTGAAAATTATCTACTATCATAGGCATTAAATTATTTGAAAGTAAATTCTTAATGAAATTCAGAGATCTAGATTTTTAAAAATAATCTGCTATCTTTGGTAAGAATAAGGGAAAATCAAACCCTTTGAGACACGTACCTCACAGTTTCAGACTTCATTCGTGCATGGTCTATTCCTTATCCTGCAGAATGACATGGAACATTAGACACTGAGAATATTTATTCTTGTTTGCAATGCCTTTTTCTTTCACAAATTGTCTTAGGATCTCTATTTTTTCTAGGGCTAAATAATAATTCTGCTTCTTTCTCATTTTGCTCTATGCATGGGAAGTATCATTTTTAGGTTTTCACTTTTTATGACAGAGACAGACATTTTTGAAGTGAAAGAAAAAAAACTACCTAATTATTAAAAGGTTCTAGACAGGTCAGATAAGGTAAAGGATATACAGTGAGGATGTAAATCAGTTTACACATAAAGTTAATGTGACTTTTAAAATATTTAGTTACATTTTGATTAATGTTTACTTTTTACTCTGGTTTTGTCCTAAGAGAGATCTCTGCTTTCTAAGGTGACACTGAAATTATTTTTGTGGCTCTCTCAGTGTAGCATTGGCTTTCTTATTGCTATTGCTACCTTTTCACCAGTAAAAACTTTTAAGTGTTAGCATGTGCTAGGCTCTGTTTCAGATGCTGAACGCTTACATCAAAAGCATTATTTCCTACTTTGCATGTGTGTATAAACATAGATTTGTTTATGTATGCATATATATATATATATATATATATATACATGTTTACTCAATACATACAGATACATGTATACATATATACCCTTAGATGCCTATGTTAGTATATACTTGTAGAGGTATGTGTGTATATATATATATATATATATATATATATATATATATAGTATGTGCATATATAAAATTTGAGTGTATACATACATGTGTACACACACATATACACATATATATTACAAGTTAATCAAACACAATCTTTTAGCAGTACTTTCCATTGTGTCATATTTAGTCTTGCTCCACTTGCTTGCTGAGCTTTGTACTCCACTCTATGCTTGTACAATATCCTAACAACTAACTTGAAATTCTTCAAATTACTCGTACTTCCCTCTCTACTCTTTTCTCTTTATGTCTTTCTGTATTAATGTCAGCTCTTCTTTAAAATCTTAACTCAGGTCTGAGCACCATTTTTAGCAGGGTAATGCTATCTAGCTGTCTCTGTTCAGTGCCTCTTACTATAACTTTCTCTTTATAATTTTAACATTATGCTCATTATGGTCCATTACTTGACAGTTTTCAAGGCCAAAAATTATAATTATATCCCATTCATGTGCAGTAACTGATGTATGATGTAGTGGGTGAGGAATTTATTGGACTAATGAATGACTGTCTTAAATTTTAATTACATTCCAGACATAGGAATGGATCACTCCAGGACATGTTGCACATTTAAATTTAAATATCTTTTACACATAATTGTAAGGTATTATTTTCCTTTAATAAATCATAATAAGCTTTTAATGCATTTTGTAAATTAGCCTTATAATCCCATTTATACCTCCCTGTTCAGAAAAAAGAGGTCACCATTGGTTCTTGCCTTCTACTGGATTAGTTTTACAGTATTTTCTACCATTCAAATTTATGTCCAAGAAACAAATAATAGGCTAATGGGCCAAAATTTAAGGAAGGGAAATCATTCAGTAGTGAGACACTGAAAGTACCATCAAATTAGAGCACTGCAGTTCTGTTCTATGCGTATATTTTTTCTGCAAATGCTAGTAGGCCACAAAGTGAGTGGTCAGGATGTTAACCTGTGGTATGTTACTTATTATGATGCTGAACTTTTTCCATTCTTTCATGTTTCTTATTTAACCATAAATTATCCTTGCAGCAGTATTTGTTAAAGTCAATGAGGACTAATTATTTACATGGTAGTAGTGTACTTCTGCCCAGTGTTTTCACATGGAAGAAATCAACAGTGCAATTAAATGACCAGGTAGGTAACTTACACTCATGATTTATACTACATGCACTGGTTTCCTTCTGGAACTAACTAGGTAATTTGTTCATAGGACATTAATTTTTCATGTTCTCAGGAAAAGAGGAGAGAAGTTGCTGTCAAAATCTAATAATTTCATGCTGAGCATCCAAGAAAATACGGACAGTTAACTCTGGCTCCAAAATTTCTCCTACAACTTTTGGGAATGCTGATTTGTAATTCTAGAAGCTGTAGAGACCTAGGAACTTTTTAGATTCCTTATATATCTTTCCGCTATACAAAAATAATTTGTGACAGAGATTAGGAAGATTGATAACAAGGTGGTCACTGTATGAACCTCCATGTGTTTTCTTTTAGTTTTATGTGGGTACCGGGAGTCGAACTCAGGACCTCATGCTTGCCAGGCAGGTGCTTATGCCACTGAGCTATATCAACAGCCCTCCATGTGTTTTTTAAAAGGGCTTCACTGACATCTGTCTCTATCCTGAGATTCTAAGCACGCATTTTGCAACATCTAAATCAAACATTTATTGAGCATCTCTTATGGGCCAGAAACTCTTATACACCCTAAAAACAGAGTGATGACTAGTACATGTTTCTCAAGGTTACATTTTTAAAAAATATATGGACTCAAGTATATGAGTACTGATTTTTCTCTGCCTAGGAAAGAAACAATGAAAACAAATCACAATAACATCAGAAAGGAATATCATTTATATTAGCATGTGTACAAATTTTGTAGGAAAATAAAGTTTTATTTCGAAATTACACATAGCGTGTAGTTTTAAGTTTGTTTTGCCTACAACATTTTCATAGAGAAATAAAGATATCACCCAGGAGGATTTGGATAAAGTCCTATTTGGAAGGAATATTATAGCAGGGAATTTGATAGTGTGATATCTTCTTCCTTGAAAAGATCTCTCTGTGATTCTTAAAAACATTTTATGCAATATACGGGAATATAATATGTGAAATTATAAACCCATTTCAGAATCCCAAGCACCACACCTGGTAATAAAATCCTGAATGCTGCATAAAATACTACTAAGTCTAAGTTAGTTTTGTTTCTAACAATAAAGCCAGAAATAGAGGATGTTGGTGATCTAATATTGTTTAATGGACAATTTACAGTGCACAGTGTCATTATAATTGCTCTGCAGTTAATTTGAGATACTCTGTATTTGTTCCATCTATGATTATGGTAATTTTTTTGCCAAACATTATCATACTTCATGTGTAAATCTCCTGCCTAAGAAATTGGATATTACAGCCTCAGCAGGAGAGAGATTCCAGATAGCAATACTGCAAATTGGTTACGATAGGTGCATGCTTGAGGTTTCTCAGATTTCCTTTTTCTTTGTTTCATACATGAGAGAAAGAACAAATCTTTTCTCTCAGTGGGAAGCCCCAATGTTGTTCTCAGAAACAGATGAAATTGTGAATATGCAAATAATCCTTTGAAGTAAGACTTTATCATTGTATGTATACAAAGAGGGAAAAGTTTTTATTCAAATGTCAAATGACCTCAAATTCCCACAAGTGTGACTTCCCAAAGTTCCTCTGTTCTGATGACTTATTTTTCTCTTTAAATCAAATATTACTTCTAAAAAACACTAGACTTAATATCGTGTGTCAAATAAATATTATTTTCTAAGCAAAACTCCAAGTGGCAATGGCATCTTTCAAATGATGTAGCTCATTACCAGCAGAGCAAAGACCTTTCGCTACATACAGTGGTGGGCATTATGAAAGTTTGGGGTTCATTCAGCTTTTACAAATCTTGAAGTTTGCAAGATAATAAAGTTTTCTTAGTAATCCAATAAGCCATATCTTATAGATGTTGTAACTTTAAAGGTTTCAATAGCTTACGATTTTAGAGCTTAGAAAAATGTTCTTAAAATTCCTGAGTTTGCAGGCAGAGCAATTCAGGGAATGTCAGAGGCTTTTCTAAGAAGACACGGGTAATGCGGGTTCTAAGCACTCCCCACGGGTAGCAGACAGCTCTTAAAGTTTGTGTATAATGTGAAGTTGCTTGTCTCCCTGGATTGTGAGTTGAATTACCTCAGCACAGAAAGTGCAGACCCGCAAAGGAAATTACCCCTTCTCTCTCCCTAATGTTAACAGTTAAGTTCATAACTATGAGAAACCCAAGGCAATACTAGTCATCTGAGAAAAATTCCCTTTGGAAATCTCCATACATGACACTGAAATAAATAAAAGGATCCGAAGGGATGAAGTTCACCATGGGTGACAGACTTCTGTTGTTGCTGCTGATGTAATGCAGACCCTTTGGGGTGTGTCAGTCCAGTGACACCGGATGCCCCAGTCCGTTTCAAGATTCATTCCGCCTCCCCCACATTTTCTGAGGTGTTCATTTGATTCTCCCGGGGAGTTTTGTCAGTGTATCATTATGTTACCTGGAATAGTAATCGGAAACCTGCTATTATCCGTAGGGTACAGTTTAGCTTGTCAGATGAGCAAAATACCACCTGGCAGGCTTGAAGAAACAGAATATAGAATAGATAAGACTGCTCAAGAGTAGTTAGAGAATTTTAAAACTTACAGAGAAGAGTCCTGTTTGCTATGGTGTAATCAGTGCATAACACACAAAGATACCTTTCGACTCTACCGCTACAATAATACTTCATTAAAGGTTAATCTGAGTTTTCTGCCTTTTACCTCCATTGTTCTAGTTCACTTTTTAAACAAATGCCAGAAGTTTCTACTAAAACTTCCCACTAAAACTTTCTTCACCATGGTTTCCAGAATGAATGATTTAATTGTCATGAGATCACAGCATCGGACCCAATCTAAAGTCAGCTGCGGTATTGAATTGCTTCCTCTGCTACCTCATCTCAAATTCACCTAACAGTTGTTCTAGAGGTGTGGTAGCAACAAGATAAAATGACAGCATTGAAATGGGAAGTAAGAACAAATAAAGACAAATATATTATGTGCTCCTTTTATACGTAACATTCATTTCAGAGTGGGCAATTAGATTCAATTATGTTAAAACACCAATCATAAACATAAATAATATAGGGAGAATACATGGGTACAGATGCGTCAAGTATGGTTCATCATGGAGAAAATTTTGAACATGTTGTGAATATATTTTCATTAGTCTTTTCTGTTAGAGGAAAAGGATGGTTGGATCATAGTATTACACTAGTTTTCATGACATAGGAATTTAGATATGATTACTAAAGATCAAAAAGCAAAATAATATAAAATAAATGTAAGACTTTACTGAAAGATCAGACATTTATTTCTATATGTAATTTATGGGATTCTGGTTTAGTAACGAATCCAGTAACCATATGGAGCCATATGAAGTTTGCACCTTTTGCAAACTCCGTAGATCTTAAAACGACCAGACATGGAAGTAAACAGATTATATTAATTCTCGCACAGTAGTCTACATCTTATGGTCTCCTCATTGGGAAGTGTTTCATTAGAAACCAGGATTTATAATTATATTAATTCAGTGTATTTTTTCCTTGAAATGAAATCGTTTTTATTTTTTTCTTTAGATAGAATTGGGAATTGAGGGCAAAGCGGTGATCTTTGATTTACTGCTGCCTATGATTTTTGATAATAAGTTACTGATTAAAGTGTGCCTTAAAAGACTAAATTTTGAAATGCATTTCCATTTCCGTCAGTTGTAGTATTTGCTTCCCATTGAAAGTATGAGGGAATCATCAGACAGTTGAGGGATGGAAATTTTAAACAGATTTAATAATTGTAATGGGAGAAGAATAACAATATAAGCTTAATAATAATGAATAGAGTATAAATAGACTTTACTGACAAAAAAATAATAATAACTTCACCCACAACTGTCTTTAGTAGGCACATTCTCCCTTAATCAGGCACCGTTGTTCCTGTTTTTGCCCTGGAAGAGTCATTCATAAACATTTATAGGCAAATGAAACCCGGCACCCACAGCTACAAACTACAGGGGCTTGAGAAGCGGGTGGGAAATGAAGTGGTACAACTGAACCAAGTCTAAGAAAGCCCTGTGTTTTAGAAATCAAACTTGATCACTGTATAACTGTCTGCAGGCCAAGTGTAAAAGAAAATGCAGAGCAGAAAAAACTTGGGTTTCAAAATCAGATTGATTTTTATTAGAGTCAGGCATGCCAAAGTAAGTGTAAGAGTTGAAAAGATACTGAATTATCTCTCAATTTTAGTTTTCTTATCTGAAACTTAATATCTATATTTTATTTATTTTATTATCTTTATTCTATTTTCTAAAGTAAACGTTTGTATTTTTTCATTTCGTGAAAAAATAATACTAAATTTTATAACAAAATAATAGGAGAATGACAGTTAATACACTCTGTATCATTATCTTCAAAGTAATTACTCAGAGTGCAAGGCATAAACAAAAAAGACTTTCTCTTCCAAAGAAGAAACAAACGGATAATAGCACAAAACTTGATTTGGGGGTGGGGGAGCAGCATCTTGCTATATAGTTCAGGGTGGCCTTGAGGCCAGGCCTCAAATCCACAGCAATCCCCCTCCCTCAGCCTCCCGAGTGCTGGGATAGGCATGCATCGCCATGCCTGGACAAAACTTTATTTTCATTGAACTAAGAGAAACTAGTATTATAAATGAAATTGATTAACATATATGTTAAAATATTTTTGAAACAATGGAATAAGTAATTTGGGGAATTCTTTGAACTTCATCCTATTTCTTATTTATCTAGCTTCTACTTTGCTCTATATCACATATATATAATACATGTATATATAATATATATACATATATACCTCTAGCTTCTATTTTGCTCTACATTTGCATATATATAATGTATATGTAAATATATAATGTATAGAGAGAGAGCAAGAGAGGGAGATTGTCATATAGGAGAAACCATGGGATATTTAAGCATCTTTGTTTATTTCACTTGAATTATTTTATTAAATTGAACCCATTTACCTACAGTTTTGTACAGTTTTCTTTATGGAGCAGTAGTATACCATTGTACATAAATACCACATTTTCCTTTCCATTCATCTACTGATGGATATATACACTATTTGCAAGATTCAGTTATTATGAATTGTGCTGCTATAAACAAGGATATGCTTGTATCCCTGCAATATGATGATTTTAACTCTTTTGGGAAGATACTAAGAAGGGGAATAGCTGGATCTATTGGAATTTCTACTTTTAGTTTTTTGAGGAGCCTCCACACTGATTTCCATAGTGGTTGTACTAGTCACATTCCTACCTACAATGTAGAAGAATCCCTTTTTCCCCATATCCATGCTAATATTTGTTATTATTAGATTTTTTGATGATAGTCCTTCTTTCTGGGGTAAGATGATACCTCTTTTTTTTTTTGTGGGTACTGGGGGTCGACCTCAGGACCTCGCGTGCCAGCAGATGCCCGTGCCACTGAGCGATATCACTGGTCCTTTTTTCATAGGTCCTGGGTTCCGGGAGTCGAACTCAGGACCTCACGCTTGCCAGGCAGGCGCTTACGCCGCTGAGCCATCTCACCAGCCCAAGATGATATCTCAGTGTAGTTTAAATTTGCATTTCTTTAGTGACCAGTGATGTTGAACATTTTTTCATGTAGTTATTGACCATTTATACCTCTTCTGAGAAGTGTGTATTTGTTTTGTTTGCCCATTTTTTATTGGGTTTTTTATTTGGGGGAATACAATGTTTTTTGAGATTTTTATTCTAGATACTGATCCTCTGTCTGAGAAATAGCTGGCAACATTTTTCCCTTTCTTTAGGTTGTCTCTTCACTCTAATGGTTGTTTCTTTTGCTGTGCAGAAGCTTTTAAATTTGATATTATTCCATTTACTGATTCTCGGTATTATTTCTTGTGCCATTTGGGTTCTGTTCAGAAAGTCCTCATGTATACTCATGTCTTCAAGAGTTGTACCTTCCAGCAGATTGTTTCTGTTTCAATATTTAGATCTTTGATCCATTTTGATTTTAGTTAATACATGATGGGATATATGGGTCAAGACTCAATCTTTTACATGGGGATATCCAATTTTCCCATCGCCATTTATTAAAGAGGTTGTCTTTCTTCCAGCACATGTTTTTGGCCCCTTTTGTCAAAGGTCAAATAGCTGTATGTGCGTGGGGATGTTTCTGCTTCCTCTATTCTTTGACCCACATGCCTGTTTTTGTGCCAGTACCATGATGTCTTAACCATCGTAGCTTTTTAGTATAATTTGAAGTCTGTGATTGTGATGCCACTTGCATTGCTTCTGTTATCCAGGATTGTTTTTGCTATTCTGGGTCTTTTCTGGTTGCATGTACATTTTAGGATTACTTTCTCTAAATCTGTGAGAAATGTTGTTATTTTGATTGGGATTACATTAAATCTGTATATCAGTTTTGGAAGTATAACTATTTTGCCTATGTTGATTCTGCCTATCCAGGAAGAGGGGCTATCTTTCCATTTTCAGATGTCTTCTTCAACTTCCATTTTCAAAGTGATGTAATTTTCATTGTAGATGTCTTTCATTTCCTTGGTTAATTCCTAAGTATTTAATTTTTTTGATGCTATCGTAAATGGTATTGTTTTCCTAATTTCTTTTTCAGTGAGTTCATTATTAGTGTATAGGAATGCTATTGATTTCTGTGTGTTTATTTTATATACTTTTACAGTGCTGAGTCTGGTTATTAATTCTAGTAGATTTGGGTGGAATTTTTTGTGTCTTGTAAGTAAAGGATCAAATAATGATACTTTGACTTTGTCACTAGTTTATATATTTGGGTTCATGCTGTTTTGCTGATGTAGATATTCATAGCTATAAACTTCCCTCATAGACTGGTTTCACTGTATCCCAAAAGTTCTGGTATATTGTACTGGCATTATCTTGTAATTCTAGGAAACATCTTATTTTTTCCTTAATTTCCTCTGTGACCCATTGATTATTCAATAATGTGTTGTTAATTTCCATACATTTACATAGTTTTTGTGTTTTCTTTTGTTTTTAATTTCTAGTTTCATTGCACTGTGATCTAATAATATACATGATAAAATTTTGATTTATATTTGCATTTAGTTAGGCATGCTTTATTAGCTAGTATTTGGTCTATTTCGGAGAAAGTACCATGTGCTGTTGAAAAGAATGTGTACTCTGTTGTTGGATGGAACACTGTATATGTGTATTAAGACCATTTGTTCAAAGGACTGATTGAACTCTCATATTTCTCTTCTTGATTTTTTTTTTCTTTAGTTCATCTGTTTGTCATAGTGTGGTACTGAGGTCCCACACTACAATCGTATTGATGCTTACCTGATCTTTTATGTCTATTAATGTTTGGTGTGTGCACTGTGATTTGGTGCATATATGTTTGCAATTGTTACTTCTTCCTGTTGAATACTTCCATTAGCCAATATGGAATGTCCTTTTTTGCCTTTTTTATCAGCTTTGGCTTACAGTCCACTTTGAGAATACTGCTCGTTTTTGGGTTCTATTGCATGGAATATTATTGGGTTCTATTATTGGGTTCTATAGCATGGGATACTATTTCACATCCTATGTTTTTTAATGTATGAATTTTTTTTTATGAATTTTAAATGTATTTCTTGTATACCACATACCGTTGGATCTTGTTTCTTGATCCACTCTTCCAATCTGTGCCTTTTGATTGATGAATTGTGTCCATTTACATTCATAGTTATAATTGACAGGTGTTGATGTATTTCTGTCATTTTATTGTTTTCTTATTGTTGTTTTGTTTTTTTTCCCTTCTCCTTAATTGCTAATCCTACATATTGGACATTTTAGCATTGTTAACTTTATCATCTCCTTCTTGGATATTCTTGAGAATTTTTTGGAGTGTTGGTTTGGTGGTCATGAATTTCTTTAGGTCCTCTTTATCATGGAAATATCTTATTTCTCCATCAATTTTGAAATATAGTTTTTGCAGGATATAATGGTGTGTGTTGGAAGTTATTTTCTTTTAGAAAACACTTCATTCCAAGCTCTTCTTGCCTTTAAAGCTTGTATTAAGAAGTCCGTTGTAATTCTGATGAGGTTTCCTTTATAGATGATTTGCTGCTTTTCTCTAGCAGCCTTGAAGAATCAGTTCTAATGTCGAATTTCCAATATTTTAATTATTATGTGGCATGGAGTGTTTCCTTTATGTGATCATGGCTATTTCAGGTTCTATATACCTCTCTTATCTGTATGTTAAATTCTTTTTTCACATATAGAAAGTTTTCAGCTATTATTTCTGGAAACAAGTTCTTTATGCCCTTTGTGCTGCTTTCTCATTTTTCATTAATTCCAATTACTCCTATGTTAGTCTTTTTTGAGTCATCTAGCAGGTGTTAGATCCATTTTAATGTTCTCTTCTTGTTTGTAAGGTGTCTTGTTTTTACAGTGTATTTCATTAATTGATCACTGACCACAGACTCTTGCTCTAGATCTGACGCTCTGTCTTCACATTGGCTGCTTTTGCTGCCCATGCTTTAAATCATATTTGTAATTGGCTGCATTTCTGTTTAGAACTTATTTATGGTCTCCCATTCTTTTTTACCCTGGGAATTTATGTTTTCTATATCTTTCTTCAGCTCTGCTAGATTTTTATTAGTGTCTTCTCTAGAATTGCTGATCATTTGTTTCGTTAGGGTCATTTCCTGATTAGTTTTATCTTTTATAAAATCACCTATAAACTTATGGAAGTGTTTTACCTTCACTAGTATTCTTTCAGAACTTTTTCCTGTGTGGTTTATGATTTCCTCCCCTTCAATCCCCCCTGAACCAGTTTTGGGAGTTGAGAGTGTCTTGAGGCATTTTGTTACCTTTCACGTTTTTTTTCTTTTTTCTTTTTTGTGCTGGGGTTTGTGGCTTCTTTGGCCCAGTACTAGATTCTTTGGAACTGAGCTGCACTATTGTTCATGACCCTCAGACATACCAGATACTGGCACAGAGAGAAAAGCAATTAACAGCAATAACTATGTCACTGTTTTACTCGCTTTTCTCATTGTTAAGACAAAATAACCAATGCCCAAAGTTAAAGGAGTGAAGGTTTATTGTAGCTTACATGTTTTAGAGATTTCAATTTGTAGTTGGCTGGCTCCAAGGCAAGGTGGCATGGCAGAAGGGCATTGCAGAGGAGAAATAGCTCATGATGGGCAGAAGGCAGCAAGGCAACAAAGAAGCAGCAAATGATGACAAAAGCCTTTTTTTTGTCCCTTATATTTTATGCAGATTACATGTCCTTAGGGTGGGTAGCACTCACACTCAGGGTGGGCCTTCACATTATCCACATTTAGAACTATGCCAGACCAATCAGTGGACTAATTTAGTAATCACACACCCTTGATCCCAGCATGACACACTCTAGATCCAGCCACATCTGGAAAGCCCCACCTATAACTGCAAGAGACTTTGGGGGGGACATCTAAGACACAAAACATAACAATCACTTTGGCTATAATAGTAAAGCTAATGGCAACAATGAGTCAAATATCAGCAGGATACTCACAGACCCTAAGAACCACTCACAAATTGCCCTTAACCAGAATAAAGAAGTCTCTGATTTTAGTGAAGACACTTAAACCACTGAGATGTTGACCTGTAATTATTCAGACCACTAATTTCTGCTGAATATAGGAAGTGGAGCCAGAGCTCAAGCAAACCACTGGACTAAATGCTATCTCCTCCAGGACCTCACCCTCTGAAGATTACACCCCCAGACCTGGCCTCTTACCGCAGTGTACAGCCTGGTGATGCCCCTGGTGATGATCCCAGGAGAACCCAGTTTAGCCCTCACCCTCTCCAAGCCTGTCTCCCCAGGCTGTCTCTCACCCTCTCTGTGGTAGGTAACACTTCAGTCCTGAGCGAAACGCTCCTCCTGGGTGTTGGTCTTGTCTTCAACCAAGTCAGTCTTTAGTTGTCACCTCTGCCACCCTTTGCTGTGGGAAACCCAGGAGCAGAGCTGGCTCAGATCTGGTAGTTTAGCCACTCTCCTCCTGCCACCTGCTCACATCACGCAAGGACTGGGCCGGCAGTGGCAGGAGGGGGTGCAGGTCACGCAAGGCCTCTCTCCGTGTGTCATCAGTGCCTGTGGTGGACAGCTGCTGTGGCAGAGGTGGGGTGAGCTTCCGACTCCCACACGGCTCAGATCACATCTTTTATAAGTGTGAATATTGGATGTAATTTTACGTCACTGTAAGCACTTTTGTGTTTATCCTCAGAAATGCTTGTCGGTTAATGGGTGCCAAGTAGAGGCAAATGCATCGCTGGTATTAACATTACTCCAGATGAAGCAGTAAAGCCTGTTTTAATTTGTTTTGTTTTGTTTTGTTTTGTTTTGTTTTTGCTTTTTTTCCCCCCTTTGAGTTGAAATTAATTCAGCTTCTGAGGTTGAGGTGAATTGATAAATGTATGTTCTATGACATTGACAATAACAACTGAGAAGTGTGGGGACAAAATGTTTAATCTTTAATATGAAAAAGTAATCTGAAGCATCAGCAGAAATTCAAATATAATGAAGTTTAAAAGCCTCAACTTATTATGTGTCCTTGGTGATAGTTGATTCATAAATTTATGCCATAGAATTACTCTCAAGAAACCATTATCGGACCGGTGAGATGGCTCAGCGGCTTAAGCGCCTGCCCGGCAAGCGCGAGGGCCCGAGTTCGACTCCCGGAACCCACATACAAAAAAGGGGCCGGTGATATCGCTCAGCGGCACGGGCACCTGCTGGCGTGCGAGGTCCTGAGGTCGACCCCCTGGTACCCACAAAAAAAAAAAAAAAAAAGAAACCATTATCATCAACAGATCTTATGAACAACAATGCCTAGTACTGTATTATTACTGGGTATCTCCTAGAATACTTAATTTTTAACAACCTGTTGTTTTTTATTAACTTCTCTGTGTTTTAGAACTGCTACTATTCTGGTACTAAATAATTGGCAACTTCTTAATCTTTTGAAGAATGTATTATATGAAACAACAGAAAGATGAAATATGATGTATCATAATATTGTTTTACAGAATAATTTATTTTTCATGAAAGACTTCATCATTTACAAAAAACAAACCATCCATCTGTTCTGGGTCCTAAGACTTATCAAATATTAAAGAAATATATCAGAATGGAAAAAAGTCACTTTTTATGATTGCATCAGAAGCAAATTAGGTCAGTGAAATAATCCAACTTTTTCTAAGTTAACATTAAGAAAACAGAAAACAGGACTAGGAAGCTATCACATAACAGGGTACCACTGTGCGTTTTCCTTGTAACTGCCAGTCAGTAATGTGTTGAAGCATTCTCTTCTCTTACATTTTCATATGCATTGGTATGGTTGCAGACCTAGGGATTTCAAGCTAACATTCCCAGTCAACCTTTAGTTTGCTAGTAATTTGTCATCCGATGAAGAGGAGGGATTTGGGAACTGGTCAATATCAAAATACCCCCATCATATCATGTACTGATGATTTACTTTATTTCCTCCACAGTATAAACTTGGGAAAGTAATTAAACCATTTTTCTACACTTATGGTCTAAACATGGGTGTGGGAGAGGTATTAACCCCTAGGTGAATACCTTTTGAGAAAATTGGTAAGATTACTACTCTCATCCATCTCAAATTATAACATTTGATTTTAAAAATGTGCTAAATAATAGATGCTGATTTTCTTTCACAATAAACAGATGGTCCTGTAATCTTAAATTTGTCTGTCCCATCTAATTTCATTATCAGTATTAAATGAGTGGGTTATCTATTCCCTAAAAATTCAAAAAATCCATAAGAATATGGTGAAACTTATCAGCACTATCAATCAACTGCATATTAATTGCCATCTTTGGAGTATCTAATAGTGGCAGATTACACATTCTTCTGAAGATTACATTCACTATGTCAGACCACATTCTAGGTTATGAAACACACCTTAGAAATTTTAAAAGAATAGAAATCACAAGATATCTGTTCTCAGGCCACAGTGAAATTAAACTAGAAAGCAATAATAGAAATATCTGCGGAAAAGCCCCAGATTCTTGGAGATTAAGCAACACACATCTAAATAACGCATTGATCAAAAAATAAATCTCAAGAGAATACTTTTTCAAAATGTTAGTATAATTGAAAAGACAACTTGACAAAATTTGTTACATGCACCAAAAAAAGTGTGCAAAGGGAAATTTGTATTATTCAGAAAAGGATCTAAAATTAGTACTCTATGTTTCTACATTAAGCTAGAAATGTCAATTAAATCCAAATTAAGTAGAAGAAGGGAAAATATAAAAATAGAACAGAAATTAGTGAAACTAAAAACAGGAAATGAACACAGAATATCAATAAAATCAAGAGATGGTTCTTATAAAAATTCAGTTGGATTGATAACTAGCTAGGCTAAGATAAAAAGAGAAAATATATATTGAAAAAAATATTACTTCAAAAATAAAATGAAGGACATCACTAAAACTTCCAAGGACGGTAAGAGGATGACAAAGGACTATTTGCACAACTTTATGTCTACAAGTTTGATGACATAGATGAAGTAGAATACATTTTTGAATGACAGAATCTGCCCAAATTAACTTACAAAGTCAGGCAATCTGTATAGGCCTAATCTATAAAAATTGAATCAACGACAATCTTCACAAAACAGAAAGTGTCAGACACAAATGAGTTCACAGATGTCAGGAAATTTTTTAGGAAGAAATTCACCAATTCTCTGAGGTATCCTAAAAAATAAAAAGCAAGGGGAATACTTCCTAACTCCTTCTAAGATGCCATTATTACAGTAATCAAAGGTATTATAAGAAAAAATTTTCAGACTAATATTTCTTATGACACAGATATAAAATTCTCCAGGTAAATATTAGCAAACTGAATTTAATAATTTATTCAAAGGGTCATACACCTAGTGGGATTTACCCCCAAGTGCGCAAAGCCATATGAACATTTGGAAATCAATGGCAAACACTAATGTAAATTGTGGATTTTGGGAAATCACGATGTATTAATGCAGAGTCACTAATTATTACAAAAGTATGAGTGTCTTGTGAGATACTGGTAATGGAAGAGGATTTGTGTAGGGCTCTGGACAGGGAATATATAAGAACTTTCTGTATTTCTCACTTAATTTTGATACAAACCTAAAACCTTCTCTAAAACAAAGTATTTTTAAATTGAAACAATTGAAATAAATTTTAATACAAATAACAGTATTTCAGCCAGTTTTATTATACATAAATTTAATATCTGCTCTTTTAAAAGTAAATGCAATATGCTCTTTAAAAACCTTTGTGTATTCACCTTCTTCAGGTGAATATTTTAAAAGAGTCTACTGATTCTACTGATCCAACACTATTTAGTGTACACTTCAAGGTACTGTATAGATATAGTATTTGAGTTAATTTAAACAACCCCTTTAGAATCAGGATTCTTTGTCTATCACATGCTAAACTTTCCAAAATCATTTTATCATGGATGGATTTTATTATTCATGTTACTTTAACTACAGAAAAATGTGGCTATTTGCATTGTGTTTCGCAAGGAAATAAAGTAGACACATCACTGCCTCTCTAATGCCAAGATATTTAGTATCTGGACATCCTTCTCATAGTAGGATACCTATGTTCTTGAAAGTTTTAATTCATGGGGATTGTTATCTGAAAAAAGTTCTAGTTTTGCAGTGCACCACAGGGAAAGTCAGGGATGTGTATTTCTTCTTTTTTTTTTTTTTGTCTTTATAACAGTTAGGAGGTGGTAAATTTACCATGGGGCTAGGAAGAAAAGTCATTTTGTGATAGACACATTATTGACAAGCTTCCTTTTAAAAATGTATACTGCTATCAAACATTTATACATATAATTACAGAAAATAAACACACACGCTCTATCTCATGTAACATAAGCAGGCATGTGTGTTGACAACAAAGGGACAGAGATATGCAGAAAGAACAATAGGATCTACTGCTATTTTTACTGTATTATAATGAATATTATCAAGAATTGATAAGAATCACCACTGAAACAGATTTGCCATTCTGCTGGGAATTTGTTTGATTTTTTAATTTGATTTTTGCACAAAGGTCATGCATTTACACAGATAAAACCCTCTCCAATCTCCTCTAAATGATCAGTCTATTTTGAGTGGTGAAATATATTTACTGTATATATTTAGGGATTGTGCATTATGCTATAATAGAAGAAACTGAGTGATTCAAGTATTGTTTCTGCCTACCACTGAGGTAACCTTAGAAAAACATTTGACTTGAGTAGTTTCACTGTGTAAAATAAAAACTGCGTAAGACTTTATAAGTGTATCACCTTCTAATTCTATATTCTTTATTAAAAAGTATACAGGGTCACTTTTATTTGGACAATTTCTTATCATTATAATATTACAAATAACTTCAAACAGCAAGTTTCATCAAAGTTACCAGTAGCAGAAAAGCATACAAAAATACAACTAACAGTAAGAATTTTAATTTAGTTTTTATCTTGTAGATCAGTCCATTTTAACACTATTTACTAGATGTCTTGCTCTTTACAAAAAGCTTAATTTTGGTAATTCTTTAAGTGAGAAAAAGGAAAAAAGACAAGAAGGAAGGAAGGGAGGCAAAGTTTTTAAAAGCCCAAAAAAGTTGCAGAGTATCTGCTGTTTTAAATCTTTACTGTTTATTGGCCAAGGATATTAATATAGCCTGTTATTTTAGAGCTATTTAATTGGTTACACATTCTTTCAACCATGTTTCCAATTTTGAAAAATATAAATGTCACATTAAAATCAATAAAAGTAAATCATCTTAACCTTTCTTATCAAACATCTACAAAATAGGACAACTTCCTGGTGTGTAAATCTAGGAAGAATGCTAATTACTGAAAATAGACACAATGAAGAAATTTATATTTACCAAAAGATATGACAGGGAGTTCCCCGTTTATGGTCGAAAGGAGTTTGGATAAGCCATTTGGGTTTAGGGGAAGGTTGTACACTGTTACGTACTCCACTGGAAGTGGCTCAAAAAGAGAAAGTACTGGAAAACTGCAAAACTTGTATTTGGTTCCACAGCTGAATAACACACTGGAGACCTAGCTGTGTGGGTATCAGTAATTCTCCTTCCTTGCATTTTCATAAGACTGCACTCAGTCTCAGTCCTAAATAAATACTATACTTGTCTTATAACCGTTTGAAAGACAATAAAGCAATCTAAATATTTACATTATTTTTTTGAGTTGTTAAGCCATTTTCATTTCTATATTTAAAACATAGAAAATGATTCAAATGATTATTGTGATGTTTAATTGTACTATGTTCTTTACCTCTTGTTCATAAGGACCACAAAGCACTCTCCATTGTTCACACAAAATCCTGCATGCGTATGTTTACAGCGATTTTAATTATAGTTACCAAAAATTTGGAAGTATGTGAGATATCCCACAGGTGAACAGATACAATCTGTCATCCGACCTCGAGAGCGTGTTTGCAGGTGCTAGCAGGGGAGTGCAGCTACTCGTGTACCCTTGACTGTAGAAAAGAGCTTCCTCTCTTGGGCATGATCGTCCTCTTTGACCCAGAGCGCAACTTCAGGAGGGAAGCACCTGGCGTGGGGAGGGAAGAAGGAGACACCCACCGAGCCAGCCAGATCAGCTGAATCAACCCTGGTGATCCGTGGGGTGACAGACGTCACAGCCCGATCGCCCTCACATCCACAATCTGTTATCAGAACTAAAACAAACACACACATAAACAAACGACAACTACAAAAAAACAGCAGCCACAGCATGTGAAGACAGAATACACTTAAACACATGTTACTAAAATCTGAAAATTTGCAAGTTCTATGATCCCAACATTTGAGATTCTGGGGAAAAAAAAAAAAACTGTGGAAACAGTAAAATGTTCTATGATTGTCAAGAGTTAAAGAGGAAGGGAAGAACAAGCAGAACCCAGAGGGCAGTGATATCATTCTATGTGATACTATGATGTTGGATATATGTCACTATACATTGTCCAAATCCATAGTGCGTAACAGTGAGAGTGAACACTTCTGCGATCTGTGGCCTTTGGATAATAATTTTGTGTCAGTGTAGGCTGACTTATTGTGGCAAATGTAGTACTCTGCCTAGAGATGTTTAAGGAGGGTGACACTACGGAGGGCAGGGGATGCATAGAGACTCTGCACTTTCTGTGAACGTAAAATTGTCCTAAAATATAAAGTCTATTAACAATGAACCTGTCCAAGGAAGAAGACCTGGATCAGTGTTACTGCCTACCATAGTTCAGGCTGCCTCTTCTAATGTTCACTGATTTTTTTCTTTTTTACTTCTGAACCCTGTATCACTCACCACCCAGAACACTGATTCACTCATAGTATATTCTGTATTCTACTTTGCACTGTTAAAAATCCTTTAACACACAGAGGCTCCATTCAATCTCAAGTGAACATTTTTTCCTATAATATCTAGCCCAAAGCAGGATGAATTAATGTATTTTAATACTATCTTAATTGAAATTTATGGATTATACAGATTCTTAAGCTATGGCTTTAAAGAAAGAAAAAATAAATCTCTTTTCCCAGAATATCTGGCTGCTTTAGAGGCAATAAACCTGTTTAAGAAGCTGAGATCTGCATTCCTAAAGGGTTTTGCCATTATTAAATTTTGTGTGTCACTGTGCTGCCCAATCTTTTAATATTCAGAATCTGGAGTTGCTTTGAATCATTCAAAGCACAACATGAGAAAATGTATTTGGAGAAAACACCAAAGATGTTTGTAATACTAAAGTGACTTTGGAATAATATACATAAAACATGCATAGGTGACAAAATGCTTATGATAAAACTAAGAATATCTATTTGTTCTTGAGATAAAATGGCTAAATAAAATTGCTTCAAATCCAGGTGTCTTATGAGACTATCTCACTTACTCTGTTTTGCCTGTGAATAACTCTTTTTTTTTTTTTTTTGTGGGTACCGGGGGGTCGACCTCAGGACCTCGCGCGCCAGCAGGCGCCCGTGCCACTGAGCGATATCACCGGCCCCTTTTTCATATGTGGGTTCCATGAGTCGAACTCGGGCCCTCGCGCTTGCCGGGCAGGCGCTTAAGCCGCTGAGCTATCTCACCAGCCCTGCCTGTGAATAACTCTTAATATTGAATTCACAATATGTGGTGACAGGAAAATTGTTCTGTTTGGTCTGTTGAAGTGTGGAAACTAACGGATTTTCTCTGATTATTCCTCAACCTATGTCAGGACTTGATGCAAAAATTTATGCTGTATCCTTTATTGTGATTGTCTTATGTATAGAGAGTTGGTGGGTCCTACAACCCAAAGCAGACACCATAGGGGTTTATATCAGCTGCTTTTAAAGCTAATATTCTTAGTCTGTTTATGATACTGTAAAGATTCATTATTCTGGGTCATTTATGAGCAATAGAAATTTATTTCTTAGTTTTGCTGGCTGGGAAGCCCAAGATCAAACCACCCACAGATTCAAATTCTGGTGAGGGCTTATTCTTTTCTTCCAAGATGATAGCATGTGTATCATATAGTCAGAAAGGGTAAGGCAGCTCCCTTCAACCTGTTTTCTAAGGGCACTAATCCTTCATTAGGGTTTCCAGATATGAATTATTGGTCAGAGAGGGCAGTTGAAGCCAACATTCAGATCATAAGGGAGCCTTGAAAACATGAAGTTGGCCTTATCAGGAAATGAAATATAAATTCCACACCACCTTTAAAATAGACAATTACATTTATAAGAAATTTTTGCGTATTTATAATGGGAATGTCCAAGTATCTAGAACAAATATGGCAGATAACAAAGGAAGAGGGAGTAAAAAATAGATCTCTTAACTATTTTGTTCTGAATTGGTGTACCTTTCATTCTTTTCTATTCCTCCTTGAACATTTTTTTTAATTTGTACTCATTTCAAATTCATTCCTAAAGATGTTGCTTAGCTCACCAGATTAAAATAACTTACACTGAAATGTAAGTGGGCAATACAATTAATCTCTTCAAAACTCACTGCATATAAAAGGTCAAATTTTGTAAAAGTAACTTGCCAAGGAGAACCTGTGAGCTGTGTTTAGAGGATGCAAGCTTGGTGGAGTCCCTTGTCTACATTCGAATGCTGAGAGCACTCCGGAAACAGGAAACTGCACTGAGCCCTCACACCTGTCTATGTGTCTTGTGGTGCCATTGACACATTGAAACGTGTAGATGAAGAGATGCTGGCATAGTCAAAGCAGTGTACAGTTTGTAAACTAGCATGAAAAACAAATAGCAATGGCCACTGAAGGCACTGAGGTCACACACTGTGAGTTTTTTGGAGACCAAATCTAGCAGAAATCAAAAGGAATGGAAATCAAATGTCAGGAAGATACATGGAAAGGTATCAAGTTTAAGTGAAGAACAACTTATCTGAGGCAAGCAACATATGATGGTCTTAAAATGAATCTCGCTCATACCTAGAAGAATAGGTTAAGAGCAAGAGATGTTATCAGCATAATTTTCAGCAGAACTACATATAAAATGCATATATTTAAGAAATACTCGTGAAATAGTAGTTGATCAATGAGTTGTGTATCTGTGGATTCTGCATTGTGAGATCAACTCAATATGGACCAAAAATATTTGGAAAAATCTATGTCTATACACTGTAATAAACATTTACATTTTTTTTTCTTGCTGTTATCCCCAAAACAATACCCCAAAACTATTACAAAGCATTCACAATGCATCGGGTATTATACGTAATCTAGAGATGGTTAACACGTACAGGAGCATGAGTGAAAGCTGTATGCACATACTACGTCATTTAACAGAGGAAGTCGAGCATCTGAAGATTTGGATGCATAGGTTTTCTGGAAGCAAATGCCAATGGATACCAAGGGATGACTTTATCTGGGCTCAACCATGATTAACAATGAAATAGGTCTTGATTATTTCTGATGTTGGTAAATAATAGACTACAAAATCAACTCTAAAAAGGAAATAAAATAAGCTGCCTGTTAGAGTAAAAATTAAGATGATTTACAATTATAATTCATCTATAATTAAAATTAAATTGTGCTATGTACAATAAATCATACTATATTATGATGAGTAATCACATTTCCTGAAAGGTGATAGTATTTTTTTCAGTACATTGACATATTTTTGAATAATTTTTAGAAGTCAGTTTGTCTGAAAAAGTTCTGCACATTTGGAGATTCTTTTTTTCCCTTTGTCCCAAATTTATTCTTTTTAAATTTTAATTAATTAAGTTTATTTGTACATTTTAAATATACATAATGATCATTTTCATCACAGTGACATTGTACCTGTACATGGCGTATCTCAGTTCCTTTTTTTTTTCCCATTCCTTTATCCTCCCTTCAATGATATTGAAACAAAATTCACTATGAATGAAACATTTTCCAGTTCTTCCACATTACAATCTTAGGGGCACTGGTTGAATTCCTGTCAAAGGCATTTAATTTGTATCTTTTGTTCTGTCATTCTCCAAATTCGCTGCATTTAGAGGCAGAGTATATTTGAGGACAGGGTAACATTAAAGTAAGAGTAATTGTAGGAAAACAACAACATAAAAAGCCACTATGCAAAAATGTCATTAGCTCCACCACATTTAGTACTGTACATCTGAGATACAAAAAGCTTTAAATGAAACTCCAGAAATCTCAATTCCGGTTCAGGATTTTCTCCAGACAGTTTGATCTTATTTATTTTATTTACGTTTTGTAAGACTAATTTTCTTCTTGTATCTAGGGCAAAATCTGAGATCTCTATTAATTGACATAAAGGGATCTTTCAGGTACAAATATGGAGTGAGAAAAACTTGTTTACAGAACATTACGTATTAGAAAATTATGAAAAGGTGTCTAAAAATATGTAGAGGGGAAATAAACAGTGGATTTCTCTCAGAAAGAGCCAGGATGCTGAGGTGTGGGACAGGTCCAGTGGAAGGTGATAAAAGTCAAGCTTAAAATGTGCTTATATGATTTTAATTTTTTATTTGGTTTTTATATATTATTTGGGAGAAAGGATGGGTCCACCTCAAATTTAACCAATGACAGGAAATTTTATTTCCTTTTCTGCAGTGTATCTCTCAATGTTCATTATTTCAAAACATTCTTCTGATTGACATGGATTTTACAGAGCAAAAGTTACCTTCTCCGCACATTTTGGAACAACTTCATCAACTTTGTTTAAGGCCAGTATTGTATTCTCTTTTCTTCCTCTCTCAAGCTATATTCCCTGGCATGCATTCTTTTAAGGTTGGAATATAATCTTGGAGGCATCTTTTAATTTTTTGCTCTTTTTTCTGATTTTTTAAGTTAATTAAGTGTATTGGTACATTTTAGATATACATAATGATCACATTCATCATAAGGAATTTGTACCTGTACATGATATATCTTGATTCTTCTTTTTTCCCCATTTCCCTCCCCTCCCTTCAACCTCTCTTCTCCTCCTCATTTACAAAAGCTTTGTTTCCATTTTTTCCTCTTTTCTCATTTTTTCTCTTTTCCCTTCTTTCCTTTCCTCTTTCCTGTTCCCTAGTCCCCCTTCCCATTTGAACATTTTCTTCCTATTCCACAATATCTGTTATGCACTTTGGTCCTTATTTGCACTTTGAGTTTCTCTTATGGCTAAGATTCTCCATCTTCTTGACAGTTACAGCAATGTGAACTGTAGACTCTAGGAGCTGGTATTAGATCAGAAAATATTCAGTTGACTCAGCCTTTCAACAACTAAAACTACCTTTGCTGATGGAAAACTCCTCTATGTTTGTTTAACCACTATTTAACGCATAAATATATCATCATAGAACGGTAAAGGCTGCTGACTGAAAGTCTTTAGATTACCGTTCCAGTCCTGGGTGAGGAAATAGCTCTGAGACCTAAGGAAATTCACTTCCCTTTCACCTTTCTTCCTAACTTCCACTTCGCTTGCTGCTTTTACATCATCTTCCTTGACAGTTGTGACGGTGCTGTGAATCCCCAGCAATTCTACTCATTCGAGAGTGACTTCTTAATCATCTTGCACCTATTATGATTCTCTTATTTTTTCTGAGATCAGCCTGCCAACTACATAATCACAGTGAGATTTTGAAGACATTTATAAAGTCACTGAATGAAAAGCAATGCAAAAGTATGTCATTTCTTAGTCTTTTCTCTATTTCTTTCTGAGGATACACGATTACTTATCTTTCTTTTCCTTTCACTATTTACCCTCAATTTCCAACAGAGTGATTACAAGGTCAGGGCTGTGGGACACAGACTTGCTGTGTCCAGTGCTTAGCTGATGGCATTGTCGGTGTCCAAACTAAGAGCTGTTTGCAGACAGGAAAAGTGAGTCTGGGAAGAAGGAAGAAGATTAAGTAGTTGGAAGTCATTTTGACTTATGTAAATATCCGGTTCATCATGAATCATTTGCCCTATAGTTTTAAGATCCATTAGTGATTCCTATTTAAATTATTTTATATTTTGAAATATTTATGTACTAATGGATGACATGCTTTATTATATTCACAAACATACACAATAATCTTCTTCAAAGCTATTTATAGAAATAATTCTAATAAAAATTTGTGGAAAGATACCTGTTCTAAATGCCAGTAAAATAAGCATAAATTGAGATTTTACTCCTTAAATCCAGATATGCATTTACCAGTCAGGGAAGATACTTAGAATGATAAGAGACAAAAAAAGGCAAAAAGTCATCTCAGTGGAACCTATGTTGAGGTTTACAAACTTGAAAATGTCATGATTACTGAGTGAGAAAGGATATTATAAAATACTATCCAATAGTAGTTAATTCTGTGTAATTGTGAATGTGCCTACTTTTAAAATAAAAATTAAGTCTAAACTTCTAAATTTTTTAAAAGATTTGCAATGGTTCTCCAGAGCTGCCATGATAATGTACAACACATTTGGTTATCTAAATCTACAGAAATTGTTTCACAACTGTGGAACCCAGAAGTATGAAATCAAGGTTCAAGCCAGGTCTAGCTTTCTCAGAAGCATCTAGGGGAGAACATTTCCTTGGGTCTTGAAGCTTCTCTTAATTCCTGATGTTCTTTGGCTTACGGCAATATAGCACCAATCTCTACCTTCATTTTCACATGGCTGTCTTCTCCTCTATGTGTCTCTGTGTCCTTCTTCTTTTTATAAAGAGTCTAATCATTGAGTTTCTGCCCCATAATAAATCCAATATGACTCATCTTGACATTCTTAATCACATTTTCAAAGAGTGTAGTTCCAAACAAGGCCACATTCATAGGTATTGAGGTTTAGGGAACAGAAATAACTCGGAGTGAAACTTTCAACCGACTACAAAATATATACCTCAGAGAATCAAGAAGGAAGTTTAAATTGTTAACTAGGGAAAATAAGCCTTTGTCAGCATACCAAAATAGGGACAGAGATTAGGCAGTTGAGTGACTAGAGATGAATAAGAAAGGACCAAGTGACTTCCTGGGAAATATTGATAGGCTACTCGAAATGAAAAGACAAGAAGCCAATGGAGACACCTTGAGTCCTAGGTCATAGCACACAGGTGTGTTTAACTTAATAGCTAGTGATTGAGAGGTGCAATACTGGTCACGTCTGGGCTGGCACTGTTTCTCAGAGTGGCTTACAGACCACCTGTACTGTAACTATTTTGAGTTCTTGTTAACTCAAATATTCTGGGGTTCCTTCATAGACACTATAAATCCAAACTTCTGAAGATAGTGAACAGAAAGCTTCAAAAGTAATGTTTTCTTTGGGTGGTTCTTATGCCTTCTGAGATGTGGGAAATTTTCATGTAATTAAAAATTAAGATGCTTCATTTGAGATCAGTGAGTGAGGCAGTGACGGAAGGGGGAAGGAGAGATGCAGAGAGTCTTGAGATGCCCTCTACAGCAGGGGAGTCCTTATTTTCTGTCTATCACATATACTTTATACCTCTGTTTTTTTGTTTGTTTGTTTCTCATTTGCCGATTTGTTCACTACCCTTGAAACACCTTTCCTCTAGCATCTGTTTATGAAAATATTTCCAACTTCAAGACTCAGTTGACGTTGTTTCTTTCCTCTGAGAACTGCAGTGATCACCTTTATTCTGACTCATGGTCAATCGTATGAAATCATGCAATTTGAGGTGCATTGAGAGTTCAAGTTTTAGACGTTCATTTCCTTCTGGAACTATTACACACTACAGGCACCTAGGAAATACATGTGCTTCCTGTGATAGTCTGAAGCTCAGCTGCTGTGATTGGCTGACACCCAGCTATTTGTTACAAAAATATACTTCTAAATTAGGCTTTTATTTCACTACACATTAAGTTAGGTTCTAGTTTATTATGAAAGAACTCAGGCATAGAGAAGGGCACATGTCAAATTTAGTTTATCCCATTTAAAAAAATCTCCATAAAAGTACATACTGCCTCAACATTTTACTATACATAAATCATATATAATTAAGTTGAATAAGTTGGTCTAATAATATAAAACTATCTAATTTAAAAGCAATGAAATTGAATTAACGAAATTAATGAAAATGAGCCACCAGAAACTAAGTTAATTATTAGCTAAATACCCATAATAATATTTAATGTCAATTAATACTTTGAGTATGTATTATGGGTCTTAATTAATCTAAATTAAATGTGTAATTAAGAAACCAGAGATAATTTACTTTTAATAAGGTGCTTTTCATTCTACAGAACGTAACATTGTATAACTTGGGGAGAATTTCTCCTTCTCCTAGGTAGAAGTTATCACTATAATACCTCATATGTGGCAGACACTGTACAGTCACATAATGAGTTTTCAAATTAAAATACTGTCTCTGGGGTTTTTCATACAACCTACCTCAGAGTCAGGAATGTAAATGAGAAGTCAGGTTAGTAGTCCATGCCAAGAAAGGCAGACGCAGGCACCTGTTGAAATTAAGCTAATTTCATATTGAAATAATTTGGTTTAGAATGTGCCGCATTAAAATGAGAGCCCATCATATGGTGTTTTTCACTAGAAAGGAAGCTAAATTGCCTCCCTACTAATACTTTCTTTCAGTGTTATTTGTTTATTGAAAGGCCATTCCGTTATATTCCTGGTTCAAACTTCTACTATAGGCTTTCCTGAAAGAATAAGTGTTCTACTAAGTAAGTGTCTTTCTTTTTCTTAAGATCAATGCTAACATTTGCACAAGGTACGTGTGAGTGTGTGTGGGGGGGTGGGGGTGGCAGAAACTCCATCTTTTAGGCTGAGGCAAAAGAGCCTGAAAGAGAAGAAATAATTAGAGGTGCTGTTGAAAGGGAAATTATTATGAAATTATGCCACAGAGATAACAAGAATTGGAATCGGAAAGCAGAAATCAAGTAAAGGAAGTGAATATTTAACAGTGGATCTCAAAGTTTGAGATACAGAGCTCTGGGCATTGTCAAGACAATTTTAAGAGATCACAAAGTCCAGACAATTTTCCAGCCAGCACTTTTGGTGCAGGTCTGTAATTCTGTTACTTTGGGAGGCTGAGGTAAGAGGACTGAAAGATTCAGCACAGCCTGGCAACTTATCTTAGTGAGTCCTTATCTCAAAATAAAATATTTTTTAAAGGCTGGGGATATAGCTCAGAGAGAAGCTAATTCCCATTAGTGCTAAAAAAAGTTCCATATAACTGTTATTATCTTATTTTTTTTATTCACACTGCCGCCATTTTTTTCTGACAGCCCATAGGTAATGTTATGTAAAACTGCTAGTGCTTTAACATGAATCAAGTTAGTGGTACCAAATCAAACTAGCCGTATTGTGAAATTTGTTGGCAAATGTTCACAACATAAGGAATTGCAGTATAAGAATAAACTTGATGAAGCAATAAACATCATGAATTGCATTTAATATTGATTATTTGAGTTCACATCTTTTAATATTTTGTGTAATGAAATGGGAAGAATGTATGAAGCAGTTTTTCCAGTGTATAATTGTTATCTTGTACAATTGACTTGGTAAGGAGCTGAACTAGCCACATTTTTACAGAACGGTATTTTTGCTTGAAAAAGTTACAAACAGGCAAACCAAAGTCACTCGGATATGAATAGCTGACATATATTATCTTGGCAATTAAGGAAGTGAAACTTTCTTTTCAAGGAGAAAAAACTAACCATATTTTTGTCCAATAACAAAATTTGAGATTTCAACCAAAAAAGTCAGCATTTTGGAAAACCTATATCTTCTATCCTGAATTTAACAATCTCCAATTTTAAAAGAATTTTAAAATGAAATTGGTAATGAATTATTGAATCAGATATTTTAATTTGTGGAATGACATCATTATTTGGAGATCTGCAAAGCTCAGTAAGTCAACGGTTTTTAGAAGACCAAGGCATATAACCAATCATGGTTTGCTAATGTCCATTCAAAGTTCTAAATAGACTGATATATTTTAATTTAGGAAGATAAGGAAATTTCATTGGCATAACCTTAGGTTCCACATTTAACTTTTAAGAAATACCACTTGTTGAATTTTCCTGAATATTAAGAAATATATCCATGATTATCTGATAAAGGTATGGAAATATCCTTTCTCTAAATTTCCATGTTTTTCATATACTTTAACCAAAATATGTTCACTACATATTGAATGAAGGTGAAAAATATATGAATTTCAGCACTTTAATTTACATAAGACATTAAGGAAATTTACAAAAATTAAAAAGAATGCCACTTCTCACTATTATTCTAGTAATATTGAAGTTCTATATGGGACTGTCCCTGATTGCAATTCCCTAGAGACCTCTTCTGAATTTACATCCCTAATTATTTGCTGAACTTTAGAATTTTCTTATGGGTCTATGTACAAACCATCATCGTGACCATTTACATATATGTTTGTACAAGAACATAAAGACTAGTTGTTATCAAAAGCCCCTTATATTCTTAATATTATTGAAGACCCCAAGATCATCTGTTTACTGGGTCATACATATATTCATATTTATCGTGTTATAAATTAAAATGAACTTTTAAAATGTATTATTGTTATTTTATTTTATTTAATCATAAACCCAGTGCATGTTAATAGTAATAACAAATTTTTATGGGATGTACATATACTTCTCTCAAAGATAATTCTATTTCAAAGCACAGATCAAAAAGAAGTCTCCCAAGTTTATAAGTCAGTTTTATCTTGATACCAAAACTGTGAAAGGCGATTACAACAACAAAATACAGACAAATTGGATCCTAAGTGAAAAATTAGCAAATCAAACCAAAAAGTTTTAATAAAAATTAAAGCAAAATTTTTCATGAAACTAAGCAAACAACATAAAATGCATATAGATGAATAAAAGTCCAAGCATAAACAACATAACTTAAAAAACAAGCAATTAATAAAAATTAGAAAAGACCTTTCCTAGAAATCAAAGAATAGAACACAATTCTATATCATTTAAAATCATATACTGGAAGATTAATGGAACAGATAGTAGTGTTCCTAGAAATGGACGAGGACAGATACGGGAAGGTGCTTTGCGTGATGTTGTAAGCTAATATCAGATATTTTTCAGAGTCCAAAATGGGGACGATACTGTATCTACCTTAAACCATGCCTGAAATTAATGCCAGATTTATTAAAGGCCTAAATTTCAAAACCAAAATTTTAAGAGAATTAGAATGAAATAGAGAATATCGCAGTAACTTCAAGCAAGACTGACCTTTAAAACCCTTAAATGTACGTGGCACTGATCAGAATGGAAGCTGATGGAAACATTGGACTGAATTCTACAGGTCTTTGCAGTGCTGGGTCTTCATCCTCAACTGCTGGATCTTAGGGTTTTAAGCAGTGTCCCAGTGACGGGCATAAAAGATTTGGGGCATGACTGGGCACTGGAATAAGAAAGAAGCCTGTGGCCTGAAGCAACTGTGAGAGTATTTTATAGTTTATCAATAGATACTCTGTGCTATAACAGTATGTGCCAGAAACTTTAGTCCTCTCTTGCTAAGGAAGAATTTTTTGAGCAAATAAGAAAATATAACACACAAAAGAAAATAACATAATAAAGTGAAGACAAAAGTTACATGCTGGTGTAAAAATATATAACATACATAACGAAGACTAGAATATATAAGAAACTTGTATAATTCATATGCAAAAGCCAGATAACTAGCTTGGTTTGGTGGCACAAGACTGCAATTCTTGCACTCTGGAAGACTGAATCAAAAGTTTGAGCCCCAACTCAACAGCTTAGTGATTTAGGATGACCCTGCCTCAAAAGAAAAGAAAGAAAAAAAGAAAGAAAAAAGAAAAGAAAGAAAAGAAATCTCTAGCTGTAACTTAGTGTAAAGGCCCTGCATTCAATCCCCAGTACTGAATAAATGAATGAGTGAATGAATGACTGATAAATAAATAAATAAATAAATAAATAAGGCAGATAACTAAATTAAAACATTGGCACATTTTGTGAATATTCAATTCCAAGAGACACCAAAGTTGCATGAAAAAGTGCTCAACCTAAGTGATAAACAGGAGAAAATTAAAAGACTGAGATAAAATTCCACACTAGTTAGAATGGGAAAAATAGTGAAAAACCAGTTAGGATACAATAAGATAATTTTTATGTATTTAGAGAGTGTGTAAATTGGTACTGTTATTTTGAAAAGCAATTTATAAACATCCTATAAAATTGAAAATCCCCATGGCTACACCACGTTCAATTTCACATCAAACCATGTCAGTGAGGAAGCTCAGGCACATAGTTGAAGAGACATGTGTAGAAATGTTCCCGGTCACATTGCTAATAACTCAAAAAAACTTGAGAAAACATTTTATGATAGATCCAGAGAAAAATTTCTATATCTTTGGAATATTATTTTATGTCCATTAAAATTAATGAGGCAGGCTTGTGTATATTATTATAGCTATTAAAATCATAAATTGGAAACAAAAGGTGCAAGTTTCACGTGTACAAACACATTCACACAGATATTCCTATATAACTTACGGGCATACCTTTATATATGAGTATACATGTATGTGCATTCCATGCGATGTCTTAAATTTATCTGAATATTATGATAAGTAGACAGTGCAGATTATTTTCAAGTATTCATATTTTATAAGTATATAAAACATGTATTGTGATATTGATAATATCTGCTTTAAGATAATTACAATCTAAGGCAGATGATAAAAGTGATGGGACAAAATGGAAAACTGATATGAAGTTGGCTTTAGCAAAACTGAAAATAAAGGCTTAATGGAGAAAAAGAGGAATTTGTATTTGTAAGCAATATATGTATATATATTTTACTAAAAAGAAGTACTGAGGCAAATTTAAATATATAGAGCTGCTGCTTCATATCTTCTCCCAGGAGTCTTTTCATTTTAACCACTGTATCTTGGAATAAATGTCTGTTTTCCCAATGCTGAGCACCAAGTTTCAGTGGACAGAGGGGGATTTCTTCTTTGAGGGCGTCCAGCCATCCTGAATTGGCATCGCATATGCAGTTATGTGTTCTCCCATTATGCCTTTATTTGCCATCTGGCAGGGAACAAAGAATTCAACTTTTATCCTGAATATAAAAACCAAATCCACTTCTCATAATGTCTTATCTCTATACAAACTAATATACTGAATATATAGTAAAATAGAATTACCGAAACTATTAAAATCATATTATAAGAATTCCATTTATTATTATGTGAATTTTCAGTGAGTCAACCATTTTGATTATAGAAAATAGATCCTTTTTTCCTTGAACTTTTCAAATTAAAACAAATTTTAGAATGATATAAAAGATAAATCTTAATAAATCTTTAAAATATCTTTAGATTCTCCAATAGTATTTTTGAAATTATTGGTTTGTTAGAGGAAAGTTGCCTCCTATCCAGCTTCTGTGCTAATGCTTCTAATGACAATTTTAATTGCAGATGAGTCTCATTTTTGTAGCTTTCCTGATAGTTTGGAAACAGATAATATACATCATTAATTGCTGTGTATGGAATGCTGGATTTTAAAACCTGCTTTTTTCTGCCCCAGATTCTGTTTGATTATTATGAAAATACCTTTGTTTCTGCCATTAAGAGAAGCACTAATGGAAAAGATCCAGCATTTCCAGTTTCCTCATCTTACTGGACACTCAGAGCTTCGATGAGATCACATGCCAGCCTTCCTTCCCACTCCTTCACTCATCATTCCCATCACCTTCCTTGGAGTGTGTGCTTTAAAGGAGATGATCATTCATTTTTGTTTTGAATGTTCTTAGAATGATTATGGTCATTATGTCAAAATTGTTCTTCTCTCCATCCTCCTTCAACTGGGTTTGAAGACAAAAAGAGAAAAGGCAAAATGCGGCTCTTCATTTATTTTTTTTTTTAATGGTGTCATCTGGAATAGAAGACTTTTTTTCTGATACTACATAACATAGCTCCCCCCTTAGCTAACTGCACAAACTAATTGTGTAGGGAGATGTACAAACAAATGAATACAGTATGAAAAGAATAAAAGTACTGAAGAGTGGGGCGGTCACAGTAAGAGGGTTGTGAGGTTAACGTTAGTTTGCAGCTTGATTGACTTGGGAGCCACCTAGTAAAGCACTCCAACTAATCCCCTAGCTGGCTGGGATTAGTTGTGTCTCGATAGGTCATGGAAGTGTGACCAATAGCCTACATTTGAACCTTTGCCCCTTTTTCTGTGCTGCTGTTCTCCTGCTTTGCTTTCCAGTTGCCATGCACTAAGCTTCTTTGCCTGCCACGCCCTTCCACGATGTTCTTGTGGGAGCCAGCCAACCATAGACTGAATTCCTTGAGACCAGGAGCCAAATTCAGTCTTTCCTCTTTTAATTTGAGGGTGTTAGGTATTGTATCCCAGTAATGGGAAAGCTAATACAAGGACATATCTATGCATGATGCTCAATGAACAAAAAAGGTTTGCTATAGTGATAATATAAAATCCCAAAGAATGGGAAGTGGTGAAATAACATGGTAGAGGTGGACCGGGGTCATACTTAGACATGAGGGGGCATTGGTACTTACTCTGCGGACTACCTGAGGAGTTGAGCATGAGGGATAAAGATGTTATTAATTACAGGACATGCATTTGGAAAAAAAAAAAACAAGAAATTCAAAGCAAAAAACTCACTAAGGATGTTTGACACAGTCTGAGAAAAATCTAGCACAAGCATTATCTCATTTGTATGTAACTTACTGGCCAATCCTCCTCTTCAACCATATATCAAGGTGGTCACTACCTTCACAATTCCTTCTATAGGCTGAATGGATGCATTTCTGGATCTTTTACAGAATAGCAGGTTCTCAGAGGCCAAGATCTGGCACAACCAACTCACTGATCTTTTTAAAGACATACTTAAAATTCAATCGTACTAATTGGCATTTAAATTAATTCATGTTCCATTTGGAACAGCTAGCTGTACGTAGAAGCCCTACAAGCTTTATAAGCACTTTAGCAGAGTCAGCTGGACAGGGAACAAGTTCATCATTAAATTGTGAGGGTGAGTTCCACATCTGACACTGGCCAAACAGATAATTTTGAACAGCTCTCCCGCCAATACAAACTAGGATCTGGAGAGATACAAATATAATCTAGTTGAAGGTGCTAGTGAGTTAATAAGACTAAGGAATTTGAGTGACAGATAAAGTAGAAAAGGAAAGTACAAAAGGTGAACCAGAAGTCTGGAGCTGCTATGCCAGCATAGGCACAAACTCTACTGCTGAGAAGTTCAAAAGAGCCCTGCTCCTCACAGGAGTGTCAAGAAAATGGTAGCACAGAGTCTGCCAAAATGATGGGTTCCTGAAAAGTACCCCACCCCCACACCAGATTTAGGTTGGGACTCAAAGAACCTCATGCTAAGAATAAGAAATCCATGAGACCTTGCAGGGCCTGTTCTCCAGCTTCCCATCTTCTCAGTTTTTGACTGGATTAAAGTGATGTGAGAATTTCAGTCTCCTTGGCTTTTTCTAGTAATCTTTGTAAGTCACAGTGACTAAAGAACCAAGAACTTTTTTATTAAACAAAACGTGTGATACTAAGTGAAACCTTAAAAAGTTATCAAATACAAGTTTTATTAATTATCCTTAATATTTCAAGAAAGCAAAAGATGGAAATTTTTTAAAAGGTGAGGAAATTTAGAAATCAGAATTTCTAGAATTAAATAATAGAACTATTAAAGAATTCATTGTGTAAATTTAAAGCACACTAAGTATGAAAGGAGAAATATGTACCAAGTGAGAAGAAAGTTCAGAAGAAAAGTTCCTAGAATTAAGCTCAAAGAGATAAAATGATAGAAAATACAGAGTGTAAGTGTGATAGAGAAATTCATAGAAATGTTAATATAATTCTAATTTGAATCCAAGAAGGAGCATAAAGAATGAAAGAAAAGTAATATTTGAAGAGATAATGGCTAAGAATATTCCAAAACTGAACAACAACAACAAAAAAAGATGCAGTAACTTAAAATGCACCATAGATGCTAGCAAGTATCAGAGAGAAAAAGAGAGAGAGAGAGAATACCACATAAGAACATTAGATTAAACCTATTGAAAACAATCACCACCAGAAAAATCTTCACAACATTGGGAGGGGTATTTATAATATAGGAAATGAGGCAAACAATATTCTTCAAAGTAAGAGAAAAATGCATATCTAACATTTCAGCTTAAACAGTGGGCACCAGAAGAAATGGAATGTGATCTTTAAATTGCTGAAATATGGTAAAGTACTAAATTTATGCAGAGTATATTCTTTTAAAATGTTAGAAAATAAGGAAATTAATAACAAGTGGTAACTAGTAATTTATCATATGCTCAGAAACTATGAACTACATTTCAAAAAAACTGATACCTTCAAGCAGAAATCACAATTGAAATTAGAGAATGTTTTGAGTTGAACAATAAAAAAATACAATGTGTACAAATTTTTAATAAAGTTAAACAGCTAAACCCTTCCAAAGGAGGGTAACTGTAATTTTAAATGAATAAATTAGAAATAAAAAGTAGATATAAATAAGTGCACTACTTATCCATTTTAAGCATTCAGAAACAGAATAGCAAACTAAGGTTTAACAAATCAGAAAGAAGAAATTACCAAATACAAAATGTAGATGGATAAACCAACTAGGATACATCCAAGTCTAAATACTATTCAGGAATAATACCAAATATATTAGTGATAAAGACAAAATTTAGGATGTACCTCAAAAAATAATACTGAATGAAAAAAGTCACTTAAAAGAATGGACACTAAGTCATTCCATTTATGTAACGACCAAAAAAAATAGAAAGATGAGGAAGGATTTAGGGGATTAGTGGTTGCCAAGAGTTAGGTAATGGACTAGGGAGCGGGAGGGTGTTATTAAAAAAGAACATGTGGGAGTGTTATACGAATAGTACAGTTGAGTATTTCACTTGTGATAGGGGTGATGCAAGCCACATATGTGATAGAATTGCACTGATTTATAGGTATACACAAATTGATGAGTACATGTATAGCCCATGAACTTTGAAAAAACTTTATGGATTGAACCAATGTTAATTTCTTTTTTTAAATGTTATTCTACAGCTGTGGATGTTGTTCATACAGGGGATGCCAAGAAAAGGGTGCATGGGTCATCTTTACCAAATGGCCTGAACTGTTTGTGCATCTTTAATTATTTAAAAAGAATTTTAAAAAATGGATTATGCAAGCCAGGCATGGTGACACACTACAGCACTCTTGGAAGGTGAGGCAGGGGGATGGCAAGTTTGAGCCCAGGCTGGTCAACTTAGCAATTTAGTGAGAAGTTATCTCAAACACACACACACACACATACACACACACACACACACACACACACACAAGAAAGGCTAAGATGTCACACAATGCGAAAGTCCTGAGTTCAGTCCCCAAAAGTATTGGGGAAAGAAACAAAAACAAAAACAAAGCTGAATTTCCTGAACATATGTTTGAATGAAGTAAGAAAAAGTTCCCAGTATGCAAAAAGCAAGGTTCCTTTTTAAAAGTATTTGTTATTAAAGCTACTGATGTCATTATTTTGGATTTGTAGGATTACCTTGAGTCTAATATGCATATAGAACCACACACACACACACACACACACACACACACACACAGATTCACTGGGTATAGGCGGAAGCCTGACTGCTTGACAGTGAGAAAAAACTCAAAAATGTAAGAGTTTGGGCAGCCCAGGATATTTGGGGGAAAGCATGGAGACTTGAAATCTGAGATAGGATAAAAGAAAATGTAAAACTTCATCTACCATTTATTTATTTACTTACTTTTGGAAAGATTTCTTAAGTGATTGGTTTAAAATTATAAGAAATCATCTTAGAATAATATTTATGTAATCTTGGATTTCCTTTCAAGAACCCAATCTGATTCTCCAAATAAGCTTCCTCTTTCTCTCCCCCCACTTCTCTCTACCTTTCTTTCCCTCTCTAAAGAAATAAGCTTACTCGCATAAACCCTCACTGACCTGTCAATTTTCCAAATGTAGTCAATGATCCATGTAAACCAAACAATTCCGTATAACACATTATTTTAAATAAGAAAGGAGGCAAATAGTTACAATCTGAGTAGACAATCTGTGTTCCAATGAAACATGAAACTGCTAAATAGAAAAATTATTTATTGTAAGTTTATGATATATACCATGATATTTAGATTTTTATGATGAATTCAAGAAGAAAATATTTCAATCCATAATACTTTTATCACTGTTGTTTTGATGTAGGCATTAATTTTATGATCAATAATAATTTTATATTTAAAAACTTGGGTATATGTGCTTTTTCTTTTAGATCTCAAATATATCATTTAACACTTACAGGTTTTAGGATCTTTCTTTCAGTGCCCCAAATTCCAAATTAGTTCTCAGGTCCTTTCATTATATTCTAGTGGAGTAGTTGTCTATCTTTAGCGTGCTTAAGAATCACCCAGAAAAGTAATTCAGATTGCTGATCCCTACTCCCAAAGTTTCTGCCTTAGTAGGACTAGGATAGGCTCTTTGAACTTGAGCAGAAGGCGAAGTTCAGAAGTGATATTGATTTTTCTGGTTTATTGACCACATTTTGAGACCAAGAGGTCTCATCCCAGATGAAATTTTTGTTACATTTATAAATTAGCTAAGCTTTTCTGGAATGGACACTTATATTTTTTATGTGTTCCTTGTCTATCTCTAGATTACCCAGTTTCACTTAGTTCACAACTATTGAAGGGAGGGAGAAAGCCTTTCAGGGATCTCAGATTACACCTGCTGAAAACTACATACAAGAATAAAATCTTAAGAATATTGGAATGGGGGGTTATGCTTTGGAAAATGTGCTAAAGAGTACCTTCGAACAGCAGTTAAATGCCTACCTAACACACATACATGTTCTTATCAAATATGCCTACAACATTAATGAAAGTTAATAATATAGAGTACTATAAATCAATATTATATAAATTTTAGGGACTAAAATTGTGCAAAGTATATTCTTTTAAAATAACAGAATATAAAAAATTCCACAACCATAACATTTTGCTACTTTATATTTCACAGTATTTCTACTCTATGTTTCAGTCCTAAAAATTAGAAAAATTACTTTCTTTTTTTTTTTTTTTTGTGGGTACCGGGGGGTCGACCTCAGAACCTCGCATGCCAACAGGCACCCGTGCCGCTGAGCGATATCACCGGACCCTTTTTCGTATGTGGGATCCGGGAGTCGAACTTGGGCCCTCATGCTTGCAAGGCAGGCACTTATGCTGCTGAGCCATCTCACCGGCCCAGAAAAATTACTTTCAACATTGGTTTTGCTTAATCCATGCACCAAAGCCTAAACAGTTGGGTTATCAGAAGTTTCTGAGGCCTTCAGCCAGATTTAATTAATCTTACTTATTACACAGTTTTTATACTACTCAATAGCTAGTTTCTGACTTAAATTATCACATTGGAATTGTAACAGTAATTCACAGACTCTCAGCAGTCCAGGTGTGTTAGTCAACTTTGGAAGGTCTGAGGGATTTCTGTGTATGGTCTCTTCTCTCTGCTCATTTGGACCTGCTGCAGGACAGTACAGCAAGGCAGAAGCACATGGCAGAAGAGGTCTCTTCACATCACAGCAGTTGGGAAGCAAAGAGTGAAGGGAAAACACCAGTGTTCTAATATCCACTTCGCACTCCTGGTGATCTAACTTCCTTCTTTTAGGCCTCACTTCCCAAACATCTCACCACTTACTTCCAGTATCACAGGCTGGGAACCAAGCCATCAACACATGGGCTGTTGGTGGATATTCCAAATCCAAGTTGTAGTGTCAGGTAAGGAATGAGAAATAAGGGATGTAGATGATAGTACCTAGAATTTATTAAGTCCTTATTTTATGCCAAGCACTGTGCTAGATAATTTACTGATATTATTTCATCAAATCTAGAAGAGAATAGTCTCAGAGGAGACCATGAGCAGATGGATAAGTTGAACATTAATGCAAGTCCAATAGTGTATCAATAGGCGGCAGTGGATAGAGGAAGGAGAGGGGGACAGAGAAGTTTTGCCCATCAGAACGTTGCTCATTAGGCTGAAATGGGTGGACATTTATTCAATACTTCACAAGAAATGGGTTTCTCCAAGTACGATACGACCTGAGCTCAGGAATCTTTATGTAGCGAAGGCTGACCTTGGAGCATCTGACACAGGAAGCTGTACACTGACTACATCCTCCTCCCCTGTTCTGGGCAGGAAGTACTTACCGAGAATCTAAGTGCACATCTTGTGTTGGTCACCCATCTTTGCAGTGACACAGTAATTGAGTGAAGATGCAAATCTTTGGACTGTCTGATCCTTTTGGCCATGTTCTCTGTTACTTTCTAGAATGTAAGTACTGAAAATAGGTCTTAATCGTATCTTGACGACTCCATCATGGATACACTCTATATTGTGTGATAATGAATTGGTGATTTTAGGTACCACTGAGGAATGTAGTAGTTCGCTCCTATATAAAGGCTTTCCGAAGCTTACTGAGATTTTGTCACTGGCATCCGGTTAGCGTGCTGTGTGCAGGGTGCACTGTGCTGCTGCTTTCACCCGAGCTATCAGCATTTCCCATCAGGACAGCAGATGCTTCTAACTGGTTTTCCTGCTTCACTGTTGCCATATTCCATAGCTAAACTTATGTGATGAAATTTATTCATGCCACAACTCTGCTCAAAGTTTTAAACACTTTTTTTTCACATAGCTGGAGTTTGCTTACCAGCGGCCATTGAAGTCACTATATAATTGAATCTTGCATTCTCCTGAGCCACGGTGACTCCCATGGCTATGGGAGTAATTCTGAACTAAATCACGTCATGAAGATTTTACAAGTCATGTTGGATCTGTCTGGAATATTTTCCCCAAAATCTTCCCTGAACTCCAGGTTTCTGCTCAATGACATTTAGAAAGGCCATAATGACTATCCTGACAATAGGTTTCTTACTCACCCACTCAACCATCCACTCCCTTCTCCACTTTTTTTTTCTTCCTTACTCTTCTCCCTACTGGAAATTGTGTGTGTGTGTGTGTGTATGTGACTGTGTGCGTGTGTGATTTTATTCCTAACACTGTTTTTGTGTTATGCCATTGGTATACACAAGTACAATACATACTCAGATTTGCGTGATCTATCTCCTCCATTGTAATCTGACATTCTCAGAGATTTGATTTGTCATGCTCATTTTTGTACACTTACATTATAAAACACTGCTTGCCACCCATCAAGTGATAGTTAAGCATTTGTAAATGAATTAAATGAAAAAAATGTTTTTTTATATGTCAAAAATAGGTTATATGTAAAGAGAGATGTTTAAATATTTGGTAAGTAAATTGAATGGAAAAGCAGTGGTTTAAGGGCCGGTGAGATGGCTCAGCGGTGGAAGCGCCTGCCTGGCAAGTGCGAGAGCCCCAGTTTGACTCCCGGTAACCCACATATGAAAAAAGGGCCAGTGACATCGCTCAGTGGCACGGGCGCCTGCTGGCACCCGAGGTCCTGAGGTCGACCCCCAGTACCCACAAAAAAAAAAAAAGCAGTAGTTTATATTTATATATCAGAAATAGATATAGTTCATACATATTTCATATATTTTATGTATAGGTTTTATGTGAGAGAGAAAAAGACAGAGAAAACTACTGATTTGGGTTCAACTTTACTTCTAAATCCTACCACACTTTGGATACATTACATAAAACTATACACTTGTTTTGTTTTGTTTTCCATCTTAATTGCAATTAATATATTCATATTTACTTAATAAATAGAATAACATGAAGAATATGTGAGGAAAGAATAACTAGAGCTAAATATTTGTTAGTTTAATTTGAGTTTCTATCCTGATAGTCATGAGTAAATTGTCAAACCTTTCTTTCCCCTGAGAATATAAATCCTTATTATTTAGAAAATTTGTTTATATGAATTATCTAATACACTGATGATGAAAGATAATGAAGTGCTGCTCTTGTTTTTAAAGTTTGAGTTGAATTTTCAGTTAATTACTGCATCACAGCATATCAAATATACTCTGGTACATACTTATGTTTTATCTTTTATGAAATGTATCTTCAAGGCAAGCACTGTATTGAGATTATTCTGACAAGCTTATCTGTTTACTAGGCAGGCTGACCTTCCCAACCCTCCATTAAACACTCATCACAGCTCGTGTACACTTATAAGCCCAAGATATATTTTTCCCCTCGAAGATGTTCTCCTTCTGGTCTTCCTAAAATAACTGTGACTATTTCCTTGATCTTTTCTACCTGACCAGAATAGCAGCCCATTGGTGTCTTCATCAAATATTCTTTCTGCATGGATCCTTCATAGTTATCAACAACTACTGAACTTACAGATGCTGTCATATTGTTCAACAATTAATTTTGCTGTTTAATATGGTCTTGTGCATGATTCACATACATAGCTCTTGAGGAGAAAGTCTTTGAAGACAAGCACTGGAGTCTTTACTCCTTTACTATATTCTAAAGCTGTCACATTATGAAAAGTAAGTAGATATTTGATGTAACTACACGGATTTTTTAATACAGCAATTCCTAATCCCCGCAGATCCAAATAGCCCTTTCAGTAAAGGAATTAAATCATTTCCATTAGGTATCTCACTAAAGAGTAAAGAAAGAATTTCTCATGATCCTAACTCAGCACTTGGTTACAAGCTTAAGGGAGCAGAAATTCAAGGTCTCAAGGTGAGTATTAAACTCTAGTGAGATTTTCAAGAGTGAGGAGTTTGTCGCAGTCTGTCAGGGTAAAATAATTTGCTGTTTTTGACTGATGTTAAACCTTTTGAAATATAACTCCCCAATCCTTGAAACTCATTCCATTTATAAACCATTTTTATTTTGAGCAGTTGGTCAGAGTTTTACACAAACAGGAATCATCCTGTTCTGCTCCCCAGTGTGATGGCACAGGATATGATAAATAGGTACAAAGATAATAGAAGGTCAGGGACCTAATGTTGTCTAGGGATTAAGAAAGGCTTTAGAATTGTTTGATGTACTCTGGGAAAAATTATTCAGCTGATTCGATCTAAGTGCCTCTCAGAAGTTCTGCATCGCATTTCCTTACTCTTATTTTCTCTCATAATCTTCCTCCCAACTTCTGGCTACTACCGGTTTCTCCAGGGACTGGAACTGCCCACTTCAACCTCCCCCCAACCAAATGATCGTTCTGACCCTCACTGCAACTACTTGGCAATGAATTGGTATTGGTTACATAGCAATCTTTGAAGAGAAAGCTAAATTCCTGAACCTGATACAAAACAAAATCATAAAATAAATCTTGGAAGGCCTATAGCAAAACATAGGGAGATTTTGAATCAAAACACATGGGTTTTGTCTCTTAAATGTAAAGAGTCATGTGAACTTGAGCAAATTTCTGAATGTATGGAAGCTTCAGTCAACTCGGAAGTGAATAAATATCAGAGAGGAGCCTGGTTTGTGGTAAGAATTCAATAAAATAACGTGTAAAGTAGCTGGCCCAGAACTTTGCAAATATATCATTGGTGTCATCATCATCAAAAGGAATATTCCCAGATAAGATACAAATGTTGAAATAGAGTCCTTGCATATTCACTGTTTGTTCATTCATTCATTCATTCATTCATTCATTCATTCATTCATTCAGGCCCTAAAGGCTGTAAGTGGTACCATAATGGGTTAGAGATCCAAACACCTACTCTACCAAATATGCAAAGAAAGAGCTTTAGTCATTGCGACTCCTTGCTTTAATGCTGTCTACATGTAGATTGAAGAAGAGTTGCATCATGAGAATCCTATTCTCCATCTCTCACCACTGAACAAAAGCACAAGCATGGTTTTCTTCAGGGTGTTAGACAGTTTAACTTTAATATTCTAGAGTTGCTTGCAGCCGTAAACCCTGCCCATGTCAGCATTTTTGTTTTTGTTTCTTTACATAAAGAAACAGTCTTAACCTCTCAAATACTCCTCTAACAAAAAGAGTACATGTGATCTGTGTTTTAGTCTTAATTTTGTCACTAACTGAAATAGTTTCATAAAGTCAATTTTTATCAATTTATTCATTTCTCAAATATCCTTCTTCTTCAAATGCTTGCCTTACAACTATACAGGGAAGGTATAACATTAACACACACTGAGAATTGAAATCATTTTGCAAAAAAAAAAGTCACTCTGCAATTTTAAGAATAATTATTTCCATCACAAACACCACGCCAGAAACCAAATTTGCACATCAACACTTTATTACTGAGTGAACATTTTTACAAAGGATGTAATTTATGTTTTCATGGTGTTTGCACTGTCTGTGACTATCAAATTTACTTGCTTTTATCTAAAAAATGTTTGTCAAATATGAAAAATTACTTAAATGTCTTTTTTTTATATATTTATGCCATTGACATTTGTGACGCTTGTGATTCACTTCACAGATAAAAACAGAGGAAATCTAATGGAGGCCAGGATAGGGCTCCCACTGGACATGTTTTTGTGAGATCCCAAGGTTACTGCTGAGCCTAGGAAAGCAAGGCTTGGAGAGTGTGGGAAATAGAAATGTCACCAGCTTTTGGAATCATAAAGAATGGTCATTCTAGAGAGACTCTGCACTGAAATAATTTCCTTGATGTCCTCACATTCACTAGCTTTCTCAGTCACTTATAGCTGACCTGAATGGAGATCAAGCAGAGATTTATTTCTCCAGGAATTCTTAGAAGTGCAGTAAAAAAGTAGCCCTGTAATCACTAATGGTTCACTTGTTACAGTTCTCTTTCATGCTTCTTTGCAAATGTATCATATTAAACAGTGTTTTGGAGGAAGGGAAATAACAAAGCAAGGTAGCAGAACAGGTGCAGAGGAGACAAGCAGATATAGCAAATATTATAGCCTCTACTACAATAATTACCTGACACCTTAGGATCCCTAGATTCCCAAGTAAAATATATAAAACCCTCAAATATATTGGAACAAATCACAGGAATATGTTCCTTTAGTAAGCATAACTTTATAAATATTGCCTAAAATGAGAACTTTTTACTTTAAGAAAACATAAAATGTATTAAATGTGAAAATTCAGATTAATAAAACACATAAAATAGAAGAAAATTCTGTTCACTTCCAAGATTCCTGCCTTAGCAAAAGGTCTTATTAGAAGGCTGCATTAAATGGGTTAGAAGTTAATCATAAACTGGAATAACGTAAACTATTAAAAGCCAGTTCCAATTCAAGGTCAATGAAAATAAAAGCGAATTATCTCCAATTTTAACTAAGTGACTCAATTTAGAGAATTCGATTTATGAAAATTTGATTTGCATGCAACTTTTCAATAATGTTGTCTCATACAAAGTGAATCACAGCAGCGGACTCACGATGATTTACCTGGTCCCTGAACCAGGATTGCTGAGGTATCATCACTATGTAGACTTTTCAGGGAGAAAATCATTATTATTTGCCCATCAGGTGCTGCCCAAAAAGTAATGACTGACCATATCAAGAACTTGTTGACTTCTGCTACAGTAGTGTTCCCAGTCTAAGTTGGGGATGGTCTCTGCCTTATTGATATTGTCTATTTGGAGAAGTCAATGAGTGTGCAAAGATCACACTGGTGGAGCAGAAGTAGTTTAAAATAGATAGTATATAACAATAATTTCTGATTCAACCTGAGAAGTAGAGGTTTGCTCTGATTCTGTTAGCAGATAGGGACTTTTTTTTTTTAAAGTTTTCATTATACTCTCTATGTAGTCCAGGCTGGCCTTGAACTCTCTTTCTAACCCAAGACTGAATTCAAACTCATAGCAGTTATCATGCCTCAGTTTCCTAAGTGCTGGGATTATAGGTGTGTGCCATCATGCCCAGAGAACATCACGGTTTATCTATTGCTGCATGAAAAATTACTCTAAAATATAGTATTCTAAACAATTCCATTTTATTTTCTGTTGATTCTGTAGGTCAGCAATCTAGACAAGACTGGGCTGAAAGATTTTTCTGTCCTACATGGATTGGCTAGTGGTGGAACATGCAAAATGGCTTTGCACACATGAAATAACTTGACAAGGAAAGTTGTTCGACTGGGTCTCATTTGTCTACATGACTCTTTTCACATACGTAGCCTGAACATCTTTCCAAGGTGTCTAGAATTTAAAAATGAGTGTTTTAAGTGAGAAAGGCAGAGCCTGGAGAAACTTTAAAAGCCAACCTCAGAAATTATGTAGAATCACATCTATATTCTACAGCTCAAAACAAAGCACAGAATTAGCCCAGGTCCAAGGGTGTTGGGGAGTGGTAAGGACACTGTAAAATCCCATGTGAAATGTATTATGCTGTGGGAGCATAAATTCCACCACAGGCTGTATGGATTTCTAAGAAAAATCATGTGCATCATTTTTTCTAGTTCTTGATGTGACCCTTGGAGAACAGTCATACTTGGTACCATGTATCTTCAGAGGAAAGACAGAAACTAACAGATGAAATTGGCACTTACCTGGCGGAACTGTTCCAGGTCAATTTTGTTACCCACCAGCACCAGGGGAATTTCATAGGTGTGACGGACCTGAAAAATGAGCTCTTTAAACTTGGCAGCCTCTTGGAATGATTGGCGGTCCGTGACAGAGTAACAGATGATGAAGCCCTCTCCACCTCGCATGTATTGCTCCCTCATGGCTGTAAATTCTGCCTGCGGGAAAAGAAAAAAGTTTATGGGTCTTTGATAAATAGAAATAGAAATTTAAAATATATCACTATGAAATTTGAATATTTTAAAGTAAGAGAATATTGATATTTAATCATAGAAGGTTTGATTTGAGACATATTGGAATGATAGGGTAAATGGCAAATTTTACTCATGGACTCATGGGGATTATAAATAGATAATATGCTTTTGTCATGTTTAATGACATCCCTTTAAGGAAATGCATCTAAACGTATATATCCTAAACATTAAAATTAATTGAACCTAGGCTAGCTATTCTTTACACTGCATATTTAAGTATTTTCTCACTAGCTATCCCTTCAAAGTATTTTTAAATAAATCATTGAAGAAAAATGTATGATATTAGAATTTGACTTCACTCTGCATGTAAGAGTTAATTTATGTAGGAAATCTATTACAGATCCTCCAAGTGAGAGGGAGAAACAAACTAATTTTCAACTTAAAAAAAGAGAGAGTTAAACATTTTCCTTGACAATTGAAGAAGTTTTTACGTAGCACAGATAATTCCAGATCGAATTATATATTTGCGTGCTGGTAGATGTGTTTCACAGAGGACATAAACAGCAGGATCTGGATCCTGAAGGATGGATCGCTTTCTACATTCAGTTATCTTGCTCGCCTTTGTCTCTCCCTAAAGAGAAGGGCAGCACTGTATTACAGGTGGTACCAATGCCCAACCTGGCATACTGGCTGTATCAGTCTTTCATGTTGCATCCCATCTGTATTACAACTTCCCAGCATCTGAAAATTCAGCATTTTAAATTGCAGTCTGAAAAGTTTCTGGTCTGACATATTTATTTTCACTTACTCTTTCTCTAAATCTACTGTTCAAATACAAGGGGTAATTAGATACATGCAGTGGGAGATACAAAGCTTAGACCCTGGCTGTGGAACAAGGCACCTTAAGCCATAAGAGAACCTAAAAACGTATTTCTGTAGGACAAGTTTATTGTAAGTAATCAATGGAAGGAAACGTTAGGTAGACTTCAGCCGCATTTGAAGACTGAGAAGACTGCACTCTTTACCTAAGCGAGTATTTACAAGAATTAAAATGCAATGTTTGAGTATGTGTCTAAACACATAGTATTTGATTTAACATGTTTGAAACTTAGGAGAGTTTAAACAGATCCAGGAACTTTGGAAAACTGGAAAAGACACTTGTTTACAAGTTCAGAGATTGGGATAAAATTAATAAGGTCCTGAGTTAGAGAATGAAATTCTTAAGTCATTGTCAATAAATATTAAATAATTCCCAACAGCATTATTGGGTTCAATCAATCGTTTCAAAGTTGCAATAACTGGATGCTAGAGAAGAGAGGAACTTGTCCAAATATAAACAACCACATAATGCACAGAAGTTTCAAAAATCTATTTTCCCTTATGGATTATATCAGTTTCCTTAGTATTAAATTTTACTGTAACTAAACCTTACCAAGTGAGTAAAATGTACAGATATGGGAGGAAGAAAAGTCCTACAAAATCTGTTACTTCGGGCCGGTGAGATAGCTCAGCGGCATGAGCGCCTGCCTGGCAAGCGCGAGGTCCTGAGTTCGACTCCCAGAACCCACATAAAAAAAAAAAAAATCTGTTACTTCATCCCCAAAAAAGAAGTTGGGGCTGTGAAATATCTGAGGTTGTACTTAGTTCTGACAGTTTTCTGACTTTGAAAATGTATAATTCAGTCAGAAATTCATAGTTGATTGAATGAAGAATTATGGACTGAAAATCCCTATTGATGTTGCCCAAACATATAGCTACATTTTTCAATTAGAAATGACAGAATCATCATGAAAATATATTTGATCTTTGGGAAAATATAAATACATGTGTTATGTCAGCTGTGGATGGACTATTTTGTTGCTTTCCACTAGTGGCACTATAAGATATAAATAACTTCAATGATTAAAACCCTATAAAATGCAAACTAAATTGGAAAATATCTATTTTACAGTTTAAAGCTCATTCTATTTTTCAGTTATTTTATGCATTAAAAGTTTTTGTTTTAATTGCTTTGTATTTTGAAAATTAAGAAACACCTACAAAAATACTTAAATGATATGGAATTATATAGTTTTAACTGTTCTTTCTACCTCAAAAATCCCAGGCTTTTCCTCAAATGCATAATGATTTGTAGCCTCCACTTTTTTTTTTTGGTACAGGGACTCGAACTCAGGACCTTGTGCTTGCCAGGCAGGCGCTGTGCCGCTGAGCCATATCCCCAGCCCTGTAGTTTATTCTTACAAAAATACTTGTATTCTTACAAATATGTACATATTCATTCTACATTTATATCTTTCTATACTCAAGCAGGGACAGAATATATATACTTTTTATTTTAACTTTAAATTTTTGTAGCCTTAAAATAACTTGGAGCTGATTCCATATAAGCATACATGCATATTGCTTACTCTTTCCCATTGAGTAATTACTTTTATTCATTTATAATAATATGTTTAAGTATTTGCCTATAAATAGGCATTTAGACAAACTAATTTCTATTATAAATAATGATACAGTGTATATTTTTAACATCCATATTGCAAAGCTTTATATATACCTGAAAAGAAGACTTGCTAGATCAAAGATAACACATACTTTTACTTTTGAGAAATAGTGCCAATTAGAATGCCACAGACATTTTATCAATAATAGTATTCTATATAAATTTGGCTCTTTCTTCTCTTTCTTCTAACACTTTTAAGCAAATTTGCCCATTTTTACCAATTTCAGATTTTAAAAAATTGTGCTTCATTATTTTTTATTTATTATTGCATAAGATGTCTCTCATTTCCATTATCTATGTATGTATTTCCTTTTATCTGTGGATTTTATTGTGTTGTAAGGAATGAGGGATTTTTTTTTTTCTAACTGTAAATACTTTGGGGGAGATTTGGATTAGAGAATGAGTTTTTATGAGACATAAGGAAAAAAAATAAATTTGACTACTTCAGTAATAACTATACCATAAAGAAAGACTAATAAATTTGAGAAAAATAATCATCTATTAAGAAAAGTAAAGTATATAAAAGCAAAATTCACAGGGAACAATGATACACGAATGAATATGTCCAGGAGAAGTTACTAACCAGACTCAGAATTATATATAAATCATATTAAAAATATGCCAGGCCTTGCATTTGACCTCAGGTGGAATCTCTACCTATGTGGTTCCAGCATTGTATTTTTAAAGAGCTCCTTGGTGTATTTTATTTGCACCTACGTGTAGTCGTGCAACGATGTTTATATTCTAAAGCAGTCTTGATGACCTGGAAACAGAAAGAGCGTCCCAGCGCATAACTTCTAGGTCTGTTACTCATTGAAACTATATCTTCTGACAAATCATCTAACCACTCAGAACCTCAATTGCCTCCCTTGTCAAACAGGGATTAGGAAACACTTAACTCATCTTACAGGGCTGAAGAAAGAATCAAATGAGAGAATAGATGTGAAAACGCTTTGATGAATTTTTAAAATACAATACAATTTAAGCCTATTATTATCTTTGGTACAAATCCGGCAGAAGAGAACCTTTCACTGGAGGGATAAGCATGAAATCTTCTTCGAGCTGCATTAAATATAAATGTGGCAGTATTTCAAATATGTTCATCAGAAAATTATTAAGATTTCAAAAAAGAGATTCTTTCCACCAGTAAAGCAGATATAAGGAGGTCATCACAATGCATGGATGGGAGGGCATACCCTCTCTGCTTGACTTATCCATTACAGCTCTCACAAAGCATATAGGCGTGTGTGTGTGTGTTATTTAAAGATAAGCTGGAGGCTGATGGGGGCCAGAAAACTGAGCAGAAGCTCTGTAGTTATGTATCAACTTAATAATATATGACACGGAAATTGCTTTATTTGGGGAAATGTTATGTTCAACATGTTGCTTCCGTCTTCATTCACCCATGAATTAAAGATCCCTGTGCTTTATGTTCTATGTATCCTGAATACTAATATCATCTTCACTGGCTTCCTGCTATAAATGAAACTTGTTGGTTAATTATTCAGGAACATCACTAGATTCCATTTGCTATCCATGAGTAGCAAAATATCTATGGAATAGACCTACTCTAGAAAATTCTACAAATATAAACATTTCAAAAGTCTTTGAAGTTCTGAGTATCATGCCACTGTTTGGTCATTTCTCTTTGATATATCCCCTTATAATAATTCAAGATTTCTCAATTCTGAAAATAAATAATTTCTGATGAACCTCATATGCTAGCTTGCATTAGCAGAGTAAATATTTTGAGCACATACTACGAAATGGGGAATAATCTGTCTTGTAGCATTCATCTGGTAGTACTGTAAGATATCTCCCTATTCACAAAGTGCAGTAGCACTACTGCACACCAGCGTTTCAATTGCACTCTATCTAGCACAAGAGACACGTGCCATTGTCTGTACTTGTAATAAAGTCTTTACCGTCTTCATGAGAGCCGTACCTCCACACCACATGTATTGTCCTAGTATGAAAAAGTAAAGAAAAACACACTTGACATGCAATTCACAGTATGCTCAGTGGTGGCATATATAAGAATTTTTAAGAAATACAACTAAGACAAGATAAAATAGAAGAGGAGCAATTAAGGGTTAAATGAACCATGGGAGCTTGAGAGAGGGAGTAAAGTAGTTTGTAAGAGGAAGGCAAAGGAGGCAGCTTCTTGAGAGAATAAAATGTGATATTTACCCTCAAATTTATTACATGTACAAAGCTCCTCAAATTGTATGGAATCCCATTTTCAAAGATTATGTATTATCATCCTTAAAAACTTTCTTATGGTTGAAATTCAGCATTTGCACGACAGTTAAACTCATAGGCTCTGTTTACCAGGGAACAGTTCAGTTTTGGTAGGATAGCAAAGGATCAATGTAGTTACTGTTGCTTTTGTTTATGTTTTTTCAAAGAAGAAAAAATTAAAAATGAAAATATAAATAATGACAGTCTAGGTATCTTAAATTTACTATAATTTACACAATGTACAAAGATCGAAATCAATAGGAATATTGCTTTTTAAGTCTCTATGTGTACCTTAAGCTGAGCAAAGAGCTTTTATAAATGCTGGTAATATATGTTCAAATACTGTGACTAAGAAGAAAAATACAACAAAAATACTATTTTACAGTTCTCAAAAAACACAACCTATTTAATCTCTCAGTATTCAGTGGAGGACCCAGGACTGTGCGGCTGGAGAGGAACCTGAGTCAGTGTCCCTCTCTTCCTCCTTAGCCCTGGGACTGTGCAGCTGGCAAGAGAGGCTGGCAGACCTGCAGGAACACCAGCGACACGGTAGGACCCTGGATAAGGTACACAAGATGGACAGGAAGAACTAGAGGCGTGGAAATATCCCATGCAACATTGAATCCAGGGATGGAAAGAATCCAGGACTCAGTAAGCTGCTCTGCCTAGGATCCGAGGTGCCTGGCCCCTCCTGCTACACCACAGGACCAGCAACCAGCATGGGAAGAAACTGGGACTTGGCAACTGGCCCTTTTCTCTCAATGTTCTTTTTTTTTTCTTATTGTTGTTTTTGTTGTTCCTCTTTTATCTCTTTCTTTCTTTCTTTCTTTCTTTCTTTCTTTCTTTCTTTCCTGCCCTTTCTAAATGGCTGGGAAGAAATCAAGCCACAGAAAACTAATCCGATCCCCCATATGCAGGGACCAAATTCAGATAATCCCTCTTTCTTTTCTATCCCCCTTCTCTAGTTTCCCAAAACCTGCGTGATCATCCTTTGTCCTTCAACCTTGCTTCTACTTTCCCCTCCAGTTATCTTTGTTTTATACATTTTCCTCCCAAAATTTCCCCAACACAGGGTAAAACCACTCTGTGAAGGGGAAACACTTTGCATACAAACTCCTAATTTCTGTTGTGTAACTATAGACTTTGCTCCTAGGGTCTAAAGCACAAAATCAATAGTTATCACAGTTTGTCAGTTTCTAAATTGCTATTGCTAATTTTACTACTTTAGCTAGGATGTCTTATCTGTTGTAATTGGTTGTTCTCACTTCTGTAACAATACTAGGAAGCTCTGTGATAATAACCTCACCACAGCCCTACACCAAAGGACTGGGGACTGAGCCAAACAGATACCAACATCCCACTCTTAATTAATTGGGAAGGTAGGATCTTGGGACAGACACAAACCAAGAATCTCCTGCACACAGAGATATCCCTAAAAAGCAGACTTTTCCTAGAGAGGGCTTGATACTAGCCATATAGCTACCTACTATAAAAACTCACAAGGATCATCACAGAAAACAAAATTAAAAAAAAATTGAAATAGAAAATGGCAAGATGAAGAAGCAAAATGCAATCTCAGGCCTCCAGCTCACGCAGAACAAGTCCAGGAGACATCAACATAGAAGAAATTGGAAGACACACACCTGAAATTTCTGAAATGATTGAAACCGAAGTAAAGAAATAAATCCATGAGGCTATAGAGGAAATCAGATCAGAAATAATCTCTCAGGTTAAAAAAAATAGTCAACATTCATAAAGGAATTGCTCAGCAAATCTACAGTAGAGATAGACAAAAAATATATTATGATAGAAAGAAGATGGAATGCATGAATTATCAATATCAGAAAGAAATAGAATGTATAAAATGGATTCAAACATATATCCTGGAAATTAAAGATTCCATTGAAAGCTGGCAAAACCACTTGAATGAAACTGAAGACTTTCAGAGCTTGAAGACAGGATCACAACCAGCGATCACGAAAGGAAAGATCTCTTGGAAATAACAAAAAATCAGGAAATAACAATTCAACAGCTGCAAGACAACGCAAAGAAAAATAATATAAGAATAATTATTGTCAATGAAAAAGCAAGAGTCATCACAACTGACATAAAAAAACTATTTGCAGAAGTAATAGCAGAAAATTTCCCAAGCATGGGAAAAGAATCTGACATACAGATAAGTGAGGCATATAAAACTCCAATTAGCCACAACCAAAATAAATCTACACTTAGACATAGACATATAATAATCAAGATCCCAGAAATTGAGCACAAGAACAGAATATTAAAAGCTGTTAGAGAAAAGAAAAAGATCACCTATAAAGGAAAGCCCATCAGACTCATGGCAGACTTCTCAACACAAACCCTCAAGTCAAGTACAGCTTGGAGTGAAGTATTTCAAGTCCTGAAAGAAAACAACTTCCAACCCAGATTGATGTACCCTGCAAAATTATCTTTCAAAATTAATGGAGAAATAAGATACTTCCATGACAAAGAACAACTGAAGAAATTCATGACCATCAAACCAACACTACAAAGGGCACTAAAAGATATTCTAGACTGAGATAAAAATGACCACAATTCCAAGAACAACAACAGAAAGAAACCACGAGGTGGGGCAATCAATTAAACAGAGGGGTAAGGTAGGGAACAAACACCAGGAAAATAACATGACAAAGATAAGCCAATACATATCAGGTGTAATCATCAATGTAAAGGGCTTCAGTCCATCAGTCAAAAGAAACAGACTGGCAGAATGGATCAAGAAACAAGATCCAACAATATGCTCTATACCAGAAACATATTTAACTTGAAAAGAAATTAATAGGCTAAAAGTCAAAGGATGGAAAATAATACTCCATGCAACAAGAACCTAGAAAAAAGCAGGAGTAGCTATTCAGTTTGCAGACAATGTGAACTTCAAGAATGATAAAAAGAGATAAAGAAGGTCACTACATACTTGTTAGGGGAAAACTTCAAGAGGAAGAGATAATAATCATAAATATATATGCATCAAATACAGGAGCATCCAAGTATACAAGAGAAACATTAATAGACATGAAAAAGCAAATAAGCAGCAACCCAATAATAACGGGGATCGTAATACCCCATTGTCACAAAGATATAGATCAACTAGATAAAAATTCAGCAAAGAAATATTGGAACTGAACCAAACCTGTGAACAAATGGACTTAGTAGACATTTATGGAGTGTTCCACTAAAAACATCAGAATACACATTCTTCTCAGCTGCCCATGGGATATTCTCTAAAATAGACTGTATACTAGCCCATAGACAATGCTTAAGTAAGTGCAAAGGAACAGAAATTATCCCATGTATATTATCTGACCATAGTGCAATGAAATTGGAAATTAATAACAAAAGAAACCACAAAAACTCCATAAACACATGGAAATTAAATAACACCCTCCTGAACAACTAATGGGTCACAGATGAAATTAAAGAAGAAATTAAACAATATCTACAATCAAACAAAAATTCAAATACAACTTACCAGAACCTGTGGGATGTAATGAAAGCAGTCCTAAGAGGGAAATTTATAGCGATGAATTCTCACATCAGGAAAACAGAAGGAGCACAATTAAACAACCTAATGCTGCACCTCAAGCTTCTAGAAAAAGAAGAGCAAGTCAAGCCCAAAGCTCATACAAGGGAGGAAATGATAAAGATCAGAGCAGAAATTAACACAATTGAGATTAAGAAAACAATGCAAAGTATTAATGAATCAAAGAGTTGGTTCTTTGAAAGAATAAATAAAATTGATAAACCCCTAGCCAACCTTATCAATACAAAGGAACAAAAAAACTCAAATTCATGCAATAAGGAATGAAAAGGATGAAATTACTACAGATCCTGTGGAAATTCAGAAAATCATCAATACCTACTTCAAAAATCTTTATTCACATAGGATGGAAAACACAGAAAAAATGGACAGATTCCTAGATACATATCAATTACCAAAGCTGATGGGATGGAAAACACAGAAAGAATGGACAGATTCCTAGATACATATCAATTACCAAAGCTGAATCAAGAAGATATAAAAATGCTGAATAACCTAATATCAGTTAATGAAATTGACTTAAAATGGAATTAAAAATTTACCAACAAAGAAAAACCTACGTCCTGATGGATTCACTGCTGAATTCTATAAAAAACTTAGAGAAGATTTAACACAAATATTCCTCAAACTATTTAATGAAATTGAAAGGGAAGCAATTCTCTCTAACTCATTCCTGGAGGCAAGTACCACCCTGATACCAAATCCGGAGAAAGACCCAATGAAAAAAGAGAACTACAGGACAATCTCCCTAATGAACACACATGCAAAAATTCTCAATAAAATAGTAGGAAACAGAATGCAGCAAATCATCAAGAAGATTATACACCAAGATCCAGTGAGATTCATCCCAGGAATGCAGGGATGGTTCAACATACACAAATCAGTAAATGTAATCACCATATCAACAGAGCCAAAGACAAAAATCACATCATCATCTCAATAGATGCAGAAATATCTTTGATAAAGTCCAACACTCATTCATGATAAAAACCCTACAGAAAATCAGAATAGGTTGTCTTTACCTAAATCTGATAAAAGCCATCTATGACAAACCAACAGCTAACATCATACTAAATGGACAAAAACTGAAAGCTTTTACTCTAAAATCAGGAACAAGACAAGAATATCCACTATCACCACTCCTATTCAATATAGTTCTGGAAACTTTAGCCAGAGCAATTACACAAGAGAGAGAAATAAAAGGAATAAAGATAGGAAAGGAAGAGGTCAAATTATCATTATTCACCGATGACATGATACTCTACTTAGAAGACCCCAAAAACTCCATCAAGAGACTTCTAGAATTAATAACTAAATTCAGTAGCATAGCTGGATACAAAGTGAACACTCAAAAATCAATAGCATTACTGTACACAAAAACAAACTCACTGAGAGAGAAATTAGGGAAACTACACCCTTCACAATAGCATCCAAACAAATGAAATACTTAGGAATCAATCTAAAAAAGGAAGTAAAAGATCGATACTTGAAAATTACAATATTCTGAAAAAAGAGATCAAAGAAGATATCAGAAAATGGAGAGATATCCCTTGCTCATAGATAGGAAGAACCAACATTGTGAAAATGGCCATAGTCCCGAAATTGTTATACATAATCCCAAAATTGTTAAACAATTGTTTAATGCAATCCTGAACAAAATACCATTAGCATACCTCACAGATCTAGAGAAAATATGCCTAAATTCATTTGGAACCAAAAGATACCTAGAATAGCAAAGGAAATCCTGGACAACGAAGGCAAGGCAGGAGGTACCACAACCCCTGACTTGAAATCATACTACAAAGCTACTGTGATAAAATCAGCATGGTACTGGCAAACACACACATACACACACACACACACATGCACACACACACATAAAAACAGAGCTGAGGATTAATGGAACAGATTAGAAGATACAGACACAACTACAAACACACTCAACCATCTTATCTTTGACAAAGGGGCCAAACATGTTCACCGGAAGAAAGATAGCCTTTTTAATAAATGGTCATGGAAAAACTGGCTTTCCACATACCAAAGACTAAAACTAGACCCATGTCTATCACCATGCACTAAACTAAAGTCAAAATGGATCAAAGATCTAAATAGTAAAACAGAAACATTAAATCTGCTGGAAAAGAGAATAGGTAGAATTCTTGAATATATAGATAAGGAAAAGATTTAATGAATGAAACCCTAATTAAACAGGAAATACTGCAAAGAATGAGAAATGGGATTTCATCTTATTAAAAGGTTTTAGCATAGCAAAAGAAATCACCAACAGAGTGAAAAGACTACCCACAGATTGGGAAAAAAATTTAGTCATCTGTTCTTCAGACAAAGGACCAATATCTAGAATAGATAAAGAATTGAATAAAACAGACCTCTCAAATTTAAAGACCAAAAATTGGCATCTGATATGAATACACACTCCTCACATGAAGAAGCACAAATGGCAAATAAATATATGAAAAAATGTTCAATATCACTGGTCATTCGAGAGATGCAAATTAAAACAATGCTGAGATTCTATCTTATTCCAGAAAGAATGGGTATTATGAACCAATAACAAATCCTGGCAGGACTGTGGGGAAGAAGGAACCCTTCTCCACTTTTGGTGGGAGTGTAGAGTGGTGTAACCACTGGAAATCAGTGTGGAGATTCCTCAAAAAACTAGGACTAGAGGTCCCATTTGAGCCAGCTATTTCCCTTCTTGGTATCTTCCCAAAAGAATTGAAAGCCTCATACCACAGAAATATATGCACACCCATGTTTATAGCAGCACATTTTGTAATAGCTAAATCTTGGAAACAACCTAAATGCCCATCAACCAATATATGGATTAAAAGATGTGAGTTCTTTTTTTATAAAATGGAGTACTATTCAGCCATAAAGAAGGATAAATTTGAGACATTCTTAGATAAATTTGGATGTATCTTAAGACCATACTCTCAAGTGAAATAAATCAGATGGAAGTGTAAATTTTGCATTCTCTCTCTGGTGTGAGAAAATGAAAATGTAAATAAGGACCAATATGTATAACAGATATTGTGAAATAGGAAGAAAATGTTCCAAAGGATAGGTGAACTGGAGAGGGGGAGAGGGGAAGGAAGGAAGGGGAAAAAATGACAAAAGAAAGATAAAATGGAAACAAAGATTTGTAAATAAGGAGGGGAAGAGGGGTTTAAGGTAGGAGAGAAGAATGGGGAAAAAAGAGGAATCAAGATATATCATGTATGGGTACAAATTTTCTATGGTGAATATGATCATTATGTATAGTAAATTGTACAATAAACTGACTAAGAAATTTGGTATTTATACACAATAGAGTACTTCTCTGTCATAAAGAAGGATAAACTGAGTCATTTGTAGGAAAATAGATGCACCTTGAGATCATAATGCTAAGTGAGGTAACTCAGACCCATGAGCTTAAATATTGCATGGTTTCTCTTAAATGAAATAAATATGAAGTACAAGGTAAAAGACAGAAAATAGGAAAAATAAAAGAAAAATAAGAAAAGATATTGTAATCCAGCAGGGACAATGTATCTAAAAGTGAACCTTGATTTAGTAAATTTTCTTACAGCTTTATATATTCTTTAGCCTGTTAGTCTGGTTTTCAATTTGTATATATGATAATTAACTGATAATCTGTACATAAGAGAAGTAAATGGATCTGATACTGAAAAAATAAAAAGGAGTGGAAGGAGGGGGAAAAAAGAAGGGGATTGAAATGTGTTATGTACACATACCAATCCCCTACAATGAATGTAATCATTATGTACTGCAAACATGTACTAATAAAAGTCAAAATAAATAATTAAAATAGCCCATTGAAAACAAAATAAAGTGAGAACCCTTAGGGGAGAAACGGAATGAGTAAGTACCAGAGTGAATACTTGAGTTTACAGTAAAAGAAAATGGGGAGAAAAGAATACATCAGATATTTCAAGGAAGAAAGCCTTGAAAGCTACCATTTTGGGTAGAGGAAAGACAGAGAATGAAAACAGTTTTATTCGAGGTTAAATTAATAATTGTAGGTAAAGAATTAGGCTTTTTCTTCATGTCCAACTTCTACGATCCGTACTTACTAAATCCCATATACTGAAAAGGATCAAATGCAGAGGTATTATATGATATGGCCAAAGTCCCAGCACCACGAAGTGGAAAACTGAAGACTCTTTAATACCACACTGTCTCTCTAAGGAAGGAAAAATTAAATGAAATATGGCTTCAAGTTTTGTAGCTCTGGATCTGAAAAACAGCAACAGTAAGCTGCTTGAGAAAGTAAAAATCTCAAGGGCTTGGTGTCCTATACAGATTTGTACTCCGTAGTTAGAGAGGATACTAGAGATCTAAATGGAACACCCATAGGAACTTGGAAATACAGTTTGTGTGAGAGATTAAAATCCGAATGATAAAGAAGAGAGGCAGTCACACCAGGGTGAAGGTTCTTGAAGTAAACATAGGGTCAAAAGTTAGGATATGTATTTACCTAGTCCAGATCAATTTGGGGAAGGGGAAGATGATTGTTCCTTTTCTTGAGAGTTGAGGCTTTTGCACCCTGAGGATTCATTATAGCTACTTGAGAGGAGATTTTATGAAAATGACTTTGACAGATATCTTCCACTTTTGTTCCCTCTTCCACATGTGGTCAGAACTTGGTTCTTCCCTGAGACTGGTAATTATACCTCTCTTTAAAGAGTAATGGCCCGTGCTTTCTTCTCATTACAAACACTAGAATCTAAACAACCTGAATATCGTATTCTCCAAAGCACTAGGGACAGTGCCTGGATCAAAGCCCAACAGATAATTATATTATACTTTGGTTAATTACTTAGTTTAAACTAAATGTTTTTTAAGTTCCTTATCATTCAATAGATGATATACACTTTAAGGAGAGTGAGGTTTGGAGGCTGGAGGACAGAGATAAAAGCAAAAGGAAATCAAAACTTTAAATTAAATGAATAAAGTGTTTAGTTATTTATTTCAGTATATATGAGGTCAAATCTAGTTTAATTTGTAGGTCAAATGTATATTCCACTGAAGTCTATATTAATTAAAAAGCAATTTAATGTTTCTTATTTCTAGCTTTTGTCATTTTTCTTATTCTAAAATGGAAGGAAAGATAAATCTTCCTTTGGATGAATCAAAACTTCTTTGCTATAAAAGTCTGTTTGCCTTTCCCTTTTTTGTATGACTTGTACTTTGCCAAAGACTTAAAGTTTCATGACTGCCCCTAGGTGGTACAAATTCACTAAAAGATATTTCTAATCACAGCTGGTTTTCTGTTTATCCTGGAGGTCACTCATACAGGGAGCTGTTTTCCTGCTGATAAAAAACTACAGGAATGCATCTTAGTAGAAGCCACTGTAACTGCGTTATGAAACGACTTCTCCACTGAATATTAGTCAGTCCCAATGGGATACTGCAAGGATGATCCCGATAAAAATACAGTGAAGAATGAAATTTACTTGACAAAATTGTAGCTATTAATTGATTTAGAATGCAAGATAGGATACTTATATAAATAAAATAAAGTGATATGGAGGACACAAACTCAACTCCTTACCGTTTTAAAGTGTAATTCACATTTCTAAAAGCCGGATAGAAATATAAATAAGCTGTTCTTCCCCAGGTAAAAACCAAATCATCACTTCTTGCAATATTTGGAATAATTTATCTCCAGATAACTCTAAATTTTCAAAGTTGTATTAAGAGGCCAACACACCCTCAGCATACAAATAGGAAAGTCATACTCAGAGAAGGTAATTTTTTTTGTCTTCTATAATGTCAGAAATATAGGTAAGAAGAGATCACATATGTCCTGACCCAGGAAAATGCTGGCTATCATTTGCCATCCTTTAGTCACACTCCATAGGTGGCCACTGTGACCTCTAGGTCTCTCATTTTCAATCACTCTATCCTGTTTGTGCCTGATTAATCTTCAAGCGCTACATTCATTATGCAGCTCTTCTGCTTTCTTAGGTCCAATGGATACCCATTTGCTTCACATCAAATCTATGCTTGCCTCCTGATCCAAGGCCCTATACAAGTTGATACTGTGCTACATACACAGCTTTGCCTCAAATTCATCCTGAATATGCACTCTCTCATGAGGTCACTTCCTCGAGGCCGGATCATCAAAGTTGACACCTCTCACCATGGTGCCTTCCTGCACATTCTTCTCTGCCCTTTAACTTTTTCTAGTTGACTGAGACTTTAGGGACCTTGGCATGCAATCCTTTTACTGTGTAGATGAGAAAAATCCAGGCCAAGAAAAGTCACGATGACATAATTTGCTTGTCACAAATTAAATCACAGCCAGATCTGATAGCCCAGTCCTCTAAATCTCCTCTATGGATTTGTATGCCTTGCTATCCTTTCATTCTATTGATAGGGAATTGAATGGAAGAATGGAATTATTAATCAATTCCCCTCTTTTTATGAGGGGGAATTTATCTATGAGTCTATATATTCTAGGAGTTGATATCTGTGCCTAGACTATATTTAAGTCATAAATATTGCCCAGCACATTTTGACCATAAGTATGAAAAAATCTCATTTAATTGCTGCCATTTGAATAGGTAAATGTCATTTCATATAAATAAATTAATCTACTCATTCTAGAGAGAATGTATATATTCTAGAGCAGACATGATTAGCAAGTTTCTAACTTTAAAAGAATTTGTAAGCATTTATAAGATACATTTTGTTAGATAATTCATTTAAAAAATTTGGAAGGAAATAGTTTTAACAATTTGTATTTTTAATGGATGTTTCTGCACAAGCAAAATGAGCATAATTTTTGTCGAGTCAATCAACATCTTTCTCATTTTTAAAGCAAATCTAAATACCTATATACATATTTTAAAATTTCAACATATAAAAATTTTTGTTTGTCCCTAATTACTTCAACATCCTATAGTAACTGCATTCTACCAAATAATTTGGCTACACAAATGTACCTTTGTTCCATTCCACTTGGACTCAGGTAAACTGCTTCAAAGAAAAAAACATTAAAATACAGGTTTGGTAATTTTAGAATCATTTTCCTCTAGCTATTTAGAGTATAATAAGTTTAAAACTGCATATTCAACTTTATTGAAAGAAATTGGTTTTCAGAATTAGGTTAAAATCAGGAAAAATATGAGGATGATAAATAATGATTGTTTTAAAACTATCGATGTTATGGTATTGCTTATGAGATGTTCCAAAGTGGTAAAGGTAAGAATTATTGTGAATTACGAATAAGTTTCAGTATATTGTATACAAAATCATAAGTATTTGTGTACTAATATGCATATTAATATGAAGGATATAAATTAGTATATCACAATATAATATGCTTATCATATAAATACACATAGTAGTGTCTTATGATGAATAGATATTATATTTTAAGGTACAGTGTACTATCTGGTATGCATGAGAATCTCAAAGAATACTTTTTTGAAAATATTTGTATTGCAATAATATTATAAAATGAGAATTTTTCTGTTCCAGGGGGTGGATTATTTCTCCTTCCCTTGCCCTTCAAAATCACAGGATGCTGATGATTATTATTTAGTATCTCTGATACCATTTGGAAACAAATTGATGGCAGCATTGCCACAAAAATTCTGGAAAATTAAAGATGAAAGCAATGAAAAGCTTATTCAAAGTTTTCCTAATGAAATCTTTGAAATCTTCCAACATAGCATTGCCAGCAAATAAAAAATGTAAAAGTGGACCAAGTGGCAGTGATTCAGGGTAAATAAGGGAATAGCTGGAGCAAATACTTCTCTTTCTCTCAGTGTAGCAGCTACTGCTCAAAGCCTTGGTCAAAGACCCACAGATTCTATTAAGGAAGCTGGAGGACCTAGCTGGAAAACATTCTGGTGTGGGTGATGTGGCCTGAAGAGAGAGCAGAGGAGATGCTAAGGTGATTCAAAGTTGCTTTCCATATACCTGTATACATCTTACTACATGATTTAAATACTCTCTAGATTATAATACTAATACAATGCATTATGTAAATAGTTGTTTATGTTATATTGCTTAATTTTTATTTTGTAATTGTTGCATTGTTGTTGTTCCTTGTTACTTGTTCTTTTAATTTTTTTATTCTGAATATGTTTGATCCCTGGTTAGTTGAATTTATAGATGTGGAAACTGTGAATATGAAGGGTCACCTATTTTCTTACTATCATTTTTTTCTGGTCTCATGGAATTCATTAGAGTACCAAACTGTAATTTCAGATTTTATTATTGAATACTTTGATCACCAACTTTATTTACAAAAGTCCTTTAAAATGTTTGGGCTCATGAGAAGCGTCCATGTGATTCTACAATTACGGGCTGTGCTACTTGAGCCTCAGAGAAACTGACGAAGGGGACAGTGAGAGTGTGACTGTGCTGCTAGCACGGCAAACAGCCTGGCATGCCCGGAGTATGAGGTGAGTATGAAAGAGACAACAATAAATAAGAGGTGTGCTCTGGAAAACGTCAAGCTCATCCGCAAGGCCAGTTTAATTATCACATCGCCGTAAAACTTCCTGTTCTAAATTATCTCAGGGTTGGATCTAATTTGTTCAAGTCTAGATTGACTGGAAGAGAGAGTCTATAAGACATAGATGGAATATTTCAGGGAGTTAACAAAAAGTTGCAAACAACAATGATAAAAATGCACTGAGGGAAAATAAAACTAACCCAATCGTATCAGATCAAAGAACTCAGTAAACAGAAATTGCAAATATTTCATGGAGGTAATATGATAAAACCCTTCAAGAGGCAGGGGATTGGCTAATGTTATTTGAGAGGATACTAAAAAATGGGGCCAGGGCATTAACAGCTTTCTACCTAGACTGAAGACTCTCAATGCTATGGAGGAAACCTCCATGTGAGGCGGAAGAGTGATAAATGGAGAAAACCTGAATACAGCTCCTCAAGGTATTTCAAGAGTTCAAATATTTAATAGAGCATATATGATTGATATGAGAGAATGGGAGGGGGAGGGGCAATTATGTTCCACTTGCTTGCATAGATATTTAAAATCCAGTAATGAAAATAATAAATAAAAATGGCCAAAATGTATTGACTATGAGGGAAGAACATAAGGGAAGAAAACAAAAACAAAAATCTTTTAAATAATATATTCAGAAAAAAGTCTGATGGTACAAATGTATATGCAATGAGACTAAGCAAATTTTAACTCATCTATTTTCTAAAATTTCTACCCATGATGGGAAGAATAAGATTGATAATTGCTAGGCAGGAACGTTTTGGGTTAAACACCGGAGTTTTGGGGGAAAGAATGTATTTACTTCTAACATACTGGTACCTGCCGATTGTTTCTTTTTTGGATAAAGCTTTCCAGAAAAACCATCACAAGGAATCAATTCAAACCAACATAACTGCCAAGGTTCTTATTTATTCTCTGCCCCCAAAATGTTTCTATCCACTATTTTTTTTAATAAACTGTATATGAAGCAGCATAATCTCGAACAATCCAGTCAGGAATATGCCTGTGTCTACATGCAACGTCAAGCCTCTCCATTATGAATATGCGTATATTTCCACAATAAAATTCTCTTGATTCTTGCTTCTGTTGTTTGGAAAGACACAGCTTCAAGAGTTATCTCTAGTGTTGCTCTTTCTAGCTTCAAGTAATAAATCTTTTCACTCTATCACCTGGTAGTATTTATTGGCTTTGTGAACCCATTGTGTTTGGCTAAAAGATGATCATATAAATTAATTCTTTCTCATTGAATTTTTTTGAATTTAATAGAAATTAACACATGTCATGAATACCTTGAAACTTTGCTACTCATTTTCATCCTGACTCCTAAAGTCCTGTCTTTCAAAGCTGATAAAGACTAAACAAGATAAGTTGATTTTTAACTTTAAAACATCTTTAAGAGATGATGGTGCCTCTCAAATAGCAAACTGACTACTCCAGTGCTAACATTTATGATTGTTAATTGAAGAATGATTCAAATATGAAACAATTGCATTTAAATTTTGGCAAAAAAATCATCAGATATAGTGACAGACATTGATAACACACATTCTAGACCACTGATTTGCTTGAAATAACTAAAACAACTTAATAGAAGGTTCATCATGTGGTCATTGAGTACAGAAGAAAGCAGATGATTTCAAAACATGAAAACTCTTCCAGAAATATATTAGCAAGAAGAAGCAGGTTAAGAATCAGTGGTGTGGATTTTGACTCTGCCACGGTACGTCTCCCTGGGACTTTGCTTTTTCTTATATACGATGGGATCAATAAGAGAAACCACCCCATGTCTTGTGAGGGGCAAGTGAGTTTTCACAACAGAAGTTTTAAGAAGATTTCTTCTTGTAAAACATTTTCTAGACCACCTGGGCATAGAAGTGGTTTCGAGACCCAGTGCACTTTGGTGGCTATTAATACAGTGTTGCTTGTCCTACTAAGTCTTTTTCTTCTTCTTAGCCCAGGGTAGAAGTAATAGCTCCATTTGCCTGAAGGGGTGGGGAATGAGATGTGAAGTTTGCAATTTGGAAATTTGCCCATTTTCATCACCAATTGTTAAACTAACAGAGTTACAAATAAGCCTAAAGTTGAAGAAAATATCCTGCAGGAGAAAATTTTACTTATTCCTTTAAAAGATTTACTAATTCTTAATGTGGTGTTACTTCTACAAGAAAACATGTGTTTTTAAACTTAACATTTTCTTTTATTTTACCTTGATTCCAAATACCTGTTCTTTCTTCCAAGTAAAAAATGCCATTATAAAATTATTTTTTTAATCTATTGAAGTAACATTAGTATTCATTTCTAGTACCTGAACTCTAAGCCTAGTTACAAACACAATTCTCCTTTACAACACTACCCTGGAGGACAGTATCACCTTTGATAGATCTTGGCACATCATATTATAAAGAAAACAAAATAAAAATACTTTAGGTTTTTTCCTCAATTTTCAAAACTTTATAGTTCTAAAATTATGACTAGAGCCAGATGGATTTGCTTGAGAGAGTTTCATACACTTACACGGCAATTTGCATTAATCCGACCATTCTATTGTCTGCTTGAATGAGGGTCTTATGTACAGGTACAAAGCATACAGATTAACACTCTGGGAAGAAGCCAACACTAGTGTTTTAATGCATTTGTGCAAGTTAATGTAGCCAAAGCTGAATAACAATGGTCCTGGAAAGACACATTTTATTGCCCTGTACATTTGCTTGCATGATTAATTTTCTATGCCTTCAATTCCTTTTTCACTCTCATCTTAAATATTGCTGGCCACAACTCTATTCTATTGCACGGTCACCTAGGTCAGGAACTAGATTTTATCTATCAAAGTGATTATGGACAATAGAGTGCTGCATATGCCACTTACTAGATCTTTCACAAATATTTGAAAATTGAATGAAGAATTACATTTTATATAACAGTTTACAACATTCTTTCATAAGTTGTTATTTTTTAAATTCAAAATTATTACAGTAGTATCAAGAATTCCCTTTTTATAAATTAAGAAAATGAATCTCAGAAACATTCAGTGTTTTGACCAAAGTCACAAGGCTAGTGAATGGAGAGATTAGTATCGGAATGTACCTTCACTTTGACTATAATTGTGTTTTATTCCCCACAATATCATGCTGGTATGTTTTTTAGCTCTTTGAGCCATGATGCTACTTATTTTAGTGCAATGATGTAGAACTTTAAATGCCACTGCTTAGAAAATGTAAACCAAGGTCCCATTTATTCCTAGTTTATGTCTTAGAAAATTCTGTTCGTTCTGTCAGGCTTGACACTCAAGCTTCTAATGCATGTTATCTGGCTTACTGACACTATTTAGCAGAAAGGATTTTTAAACAACATAAAGGAAAGAAGGAATAGTTTGATTCTGAATGTGCGAAAGGGGTATCCAGTCTGAGATTTCACAGGAGCAGGAGAGAAGTGAGCAAATGGTGTATATCATTTCAAGCAGATTTGCATGACTGGAGCCAAGAGCTACTGTCATGGAGGAAAATAAAGTGGCTATGCAGAGAATCAGCTTAGGAAACTGTCAGGAGGATATGGGTTGAGACACACTAAAAGCCATTTCTTTGCCTAATAATACTTTCCCTATTGACCTACCCACCCCCACTATTACTTATTTTTTAGATTTAGGACATCAAAAGTTTCTGTTCACAGCTAAGACTGCTTTCCAGGAAGAATGAAACTTTTATTGTTGGCTATTTATAAATATAAAATGAAGTTGTTGAACAAATTAGCAAAGGGTTATATATTCCTGAATATGGCGTAAATACATCCAGAATAAGTTATGTAAACACAGTTTTCTAAAAGCAGCTTTCCTTCGTGTCTTAGTTAGTTTCTCATTGCTGCCACACAATGCCTGACACCCACAATTTAAAGGAGGAAATGTTTATTTTAGCTCACAGTTCGTATAGGTTTTAGTCCGTAGTTGACTGGCTCTGAGGCAGGGAGGCATGGCAGAGGGGAATTTCTCATGGCATGGCAGGAAAGAAGCAGAGAGAGAGAGAAAGAGAAAGAGAGAGAGATCAGGGGAGGATGGAGGGAGATAGACACTTCTGGACCATGCGTCCAGGGACCGGCCTCCTCCCGACAGCAGTCAGCTATGAACTCATCAGTGGAATAATCCTTTGATGAGTATTATGCTCCCGTGATCCAATAACCTCCCTAAAGTCCCACTAATGCATGCATGAGGCTTCAGGGGACATCTACATATAAACCATTAGACTTCAATTCATTGTTTCTGCTACTTAATTTTTTTTTATTGTAGCAAAAGACACACTGCCATTAATCTTCTTCAGAGTATTCCCGTCCTTATTGAACACAATTATCGCATCATTCTTGCTGCTTTCTGAAGCAGTTTTGAAATTCCTCTTTCCTGAGTGGCTTTAGTTGCTCTCTCATGGCTGTCCCAGGGCCCTGAACCAATAGAAAACATTTACCTTCAACAGTCATTTGACTTTGGGGGAGAACCTGAAGTCACATGGTCCCAACTGCGGTGAAAAAAAGTGGATGAAGACACAGGGTAATATTTTTCGGAGCTTACCGTTCCATTTGACAGCACTCAGCAGCAGCATTCACAATGTTTTTTAACACAACTTGTAAAGACACAAAAGAAAACTACTAGAACTGCTTCAGAAAGTGGGAATAATGGTGGGATAAGTGTGTTCGAAAGGAGAGGGAGGATTCTAAGGAGGATGAATTGCAATGTGCCTTTTACTGTAATAAATATTTTAAATTTAAATATTTATCCAGTACATTTTGATCATACCTCAGACTGATTTTCCTTTCCCTTTTCAAATGAAAATAATAATTCTGAATACAGAACTAAAAATTGATGACCCCAAAACCTCATGATATCGCTCAGCAGATGGACTGTTTTTCTTTGCCACACATACTTGTCGTTGCTGCCAGAATCCAGTTCCTATAATTTTTCTGTTGATAGCTGGCATGTGTATCTTTACCCTGTGGACAGTGCAGGAGAGGAGGACTTAGCACAGGCACCCCTCTGCTTGAGTCCACTTACTCGCTACCTCATGTGTTTATTTTATTTTTTTTTTTTTATTTTTTTTTTTTTGTGGGTACCGGGGGGACGACCTCAGGACCTCACGCGCCAACAGGCACCCGTGCCGCTGAGCGATATCACCGGCCCCTTTTTCGTATGTGGGTTCCGGGAGTCGAACTCGGGCCTTCGCGCTTGCAAGGCAGGCGCTTAAGCCGCTGAGCCATCTCACCGGCCATACCTCATGTGTTTAGTACTAAACTGAATTTCACAGTCACGTGTCGTCTTCCTCTTCCTTTAATTTTACCCTACCTTTCATTTGCTTTGGCTTGAAATTATGGAGTCATCCTTGACTTCTCTATTTCCCTTCACTTCACATTAAATCAATCTAACCATGAATTTTGTCAGTTCTACCTTCATGATACCTCCACAGTGCAGCTACTCTTCTTTCGCCGGTGGCTTTACCATGGTGTGATTCTCCCTCTCTCCCTCTCTCTCTCTTTCCCTCTCTTCTTCATGGCCATAAATTCCAGCTGAGCTCCCCCTTTATCTTACCTCTCTAGTTCTGTTTCTTACTGCACCTCTCTCTCTTACGTGTAGCAGCCACACAGGCCTTTGCTTGGTGGCAAAACATGCCAGGGAAAGATTTACATTTCCTGCTTACTTTTTCTCTATAATTGTGATTAATTTATGATTATTCATTTATATTGTTTATTATTTGTCCCTGCCACTACAATATAATTTTCATGAGATCACTTATCTTGTCTTTTTTTTTATTTCTAGCTATTTCCCTTACCTCCCAGGCATTGCATGACACAGGATAGGTGACCACTGAGTCTAAGAAAAACATGAAAGGCCAGGAGGGCCCCTGTGATTTGGACAGCAGGGACTAAGGTCAAGTACATACCTCTTACCACACCGATGCACCATTTTCATATGGGAGGGAAGACCAGAAACATTGTTTTTTATGAGTTAAATCCTAATTTTAAGATCAAGAAAAAAATTCAATTATTTTCAGCTAATTTTTTTTTTTTTTTTTTTTTGGTTTTAGTTCTTCAAACCAAACAAAAAATGTTGACAGGGACAGGTTTACCCATAAATCATAATTCCATGGCTCCACCCTGAGCTTCTCTTAATATTTTTGGTTCTATACTCAAAGATTCTACCTAACCCTCACTTAGTGGATCTTACTTATTTTCAAGAAAATGTAAAATTTCTAAGAGCCAATGTTTTCAACCATCCTTGAAGAAAGATTATATCAGTTCTGGGAAGTCTCTCTCCATTAAGGCATGGAAGAGAGGTGAGAAAGCAGTTCAAATGATTAAAGTTCTATGAACGATTGTTTTAATTATTGCTTTATATGAAGACACCAACATTTTTTGTTCTGTTTATTCATAGAATAATATCTTCAACGTTTTCCTCTATAATTACATCAATAATGTGGCAGATTTCATATTAATTTTATTTTTTTCTAAGACATAATTTCTTTATATCTAACAACTTTAGCACTTGTACTTTATGAGATCTCTTAGAAGCACATTTATGCCACTGTCACTTTAACATTAATTTAACTAAACTGCTCATTGATGTCTATTCCATATTAGTTTTTCTGCAAAGGGTAATTGCGTTCTATAAACATGCATAGTCAATAAGTGATTCTACCTTTTTTTTGAGTGTTTGTTCCATTGGAGATGAAATATTGAGATATTAGTTTAGCATTCATTTGGGCAGAGGGCCCTTCTTTGAAGAGAAAAAATACCCATTGGCAAAAATTATTCTGCTAGTATCTCATAGGCAGAAAAAAAAATGCCTCTGAGAATGTGGGCACAAAATGTGTGAACTGAGTATAGATTTTTGACACAGAGGCCCTGCTGGGGCAAAGACTTGGGTTTTTTTGTCTGGGATTTCCTCACGACAAAGATAAGCATTACGTCAATTAGACAGTGAACAGGTAACATTCGATTTGGTTACCGATATGATTATTTTGTATAAGTGTACTCATAGAACTTCTGCTCTATTTTCCTGTTTAAAATGTCTATAATATTTTTCCTTCACAGAGATCTACTAAGGGTTGTTCTTATAAAACAGATGTGCACACTGCACATAACAAATCCAACAGTCAGACCTAATCAGTTTATCAACAATGTGAGGTAAAAAGTAGCTCCAACATGAACTGATAAACGTTGCAGTTTGGGGTGACCCAAAGCCTATGTGTTCACATTTTAAACATTTTGTGTGCAGCCTGTGGAGTTACTGGCATTTGGTGGAAACTTTAGAAGATGGCAGCTTGTGGAAGTTAAGCCAGTGGGGGCGTGCCCTTCAAGAGTATATTGGGAACCCCAACTCTCCTCTTCCTCTTTCTTTGCTTCCTGGCTGCCACGAGTTGTGCAGTGTCCTCTATCACATACTTCACTATGAAGTACTGCCTCACCAGGGGCTCAAAACACAGAGACAGTGCTCTATGGACTGAAACCTCTGAAACCATGAGTTTCCTTATAAGTCGTTTATCTCAGGTCCTTTGTCACAATGATGGAAAGTTGATTAACATAATCAATTTTAAGTTGGATTCATCACTTGAAATATTTGCATGAGAAAACTATAAAATAGAGGAATATCAAAAATCTAGGGTCATTATAAGTACTGATCTGATAAAGATTTTTACTCTTTAATTTGTAGTTCTTTTTAAGAAATCTGGAAAAGGAAGATTTTGAAGGCTATGAGTACTTTGGGTGCTTATTTTATATAATTGGTCACTGTCTTTTAAAATAAAATTAAAATTATTCACACATTAATTAACCTGACTATGATTAGTAGACACCAATAAAGAAATTGTAGTTAAGTATAAAAGCTTATAAAATAATATGGCATTGTTATAAAAAATTTGAGCGTGTAGCAGACCCCTGATATAGACTAGTGATGAAGAACACCTGGAGGACTTTTTCCTAGCTTGCTGAACTCCAGAATTTGTGCTTCTGATAAGTTCCAAGTTTATAATTGATACTGTTGGTCCAGGAGCATGCTTTGAAAATCATTGACATAGCTCATCTTTTTCAACAGCCCTTTTTTCCAGGTCTTTTAAAACTCAATCAAACACTACACAAAATTCTTAAGCTCGGTAAGTGACTTACTCTTTTAAATTCTAGTTTCTTATCAACAAGTAAGCCTGTTTAACTAGTTTATCTTTATAATCTTTATTCTATTTAATCATAGATGGCACCTACAATTCAAAGAAATTTCAGTGATTTAAGGCTATTTATCTTATTGTTGATAGAAATGTTTTTTTTTTAGGGAGAGAACAAAGCATTTTTTCTAATCAAAGTAAGAAGTTCTGCAATCTGGATCTTGCCAACTTTGTTCTTATGAAGAGATCTGTGACAGAATTAGGGACAAGGAATTATAAAGATGTAACTATATTCGTCTAAAATCTCAAACATCATTCTTCCTACAGAAGGTTTAGGGAGGGGAGGGAAAGGAGATTAAAAATTATTGAAGAAGATAAAAAAATGAAAATAGAGCTTTTGCAAATGGAAAGGGATCAAGAGTTGGAGCAGGGAGTGGAGGGGTGGAGGGGGAAAATGAATTACAATGTATATGTACTAACTCCCCATAATAAATACAATCATGTGCTGCAAACATCTACTAATAAAAAAATGAAAAACGTGGGCTGGTGAGATGGCTCAGCGGCGTAAGCGCCTGCCTGGCAAGCGCGAGGGCCCGAGTTCGACTCCCGGAACCCACATATGAAAAAAGGGCCGGTGATATTGCTCAGCGGCACAGGCGCCTGCTGGCGCGTGAGGTCCTGAGGTCGACCCCCGGTACCCACAAAAAAAAAAAATGAAAAACAAAGATAAAATGCTCTGTCATTTTAAAATAGATATAAATGAAAGTGGAATTAGAAAATTAGGACCTTAGATCATAAAGAAAGAAAAATATCCAGGGTCAACATTAGTTGGGAAAATGCCTTATTATTGTTAAGTAACCTGAAGTTACCTGTCTTTTAGGGTTTGAAAAGCTGTAAAGAAGAGGAGCTTTTTCCTTCTCTTTCTGTCTCTGTCTCTGTCTCTCTCTGCCTTTCTTCATTTTGATTTTAGCTTTTCTTTACCTGGCAAGAAAAGCTAGATCAGAGAAGGGATATTGCTCTCCTCTGTCTTATATATCTCAATATGAAAAGTATGACTGTGAATATGAGGAGATACTGCAGAATTTCCAGCACAGCAGATAAAGATTGATTCACCGGAATGTAAGATTTGTGTTAGTTCTCGATTCAACGATGGAATTTAGAAATGTGGTCTAAAAGAAAACTGACCCTTTAAGAACACAAAAGAGTATTAGCAAAGGCAGAGATGTTGGAAATTGATACACATAAGTGGTTGATTACTGTGGTTCCATTTAGAAAGAAGGCTCCAGTGAAAGCAAGCTGAATTCTTTTGCCTTGAAAACAAGGTTGACAGCCAGATTGATTAATTCATTTGTGGAGACCAGGTCAAATTGTTTGTGGATGTTGCAACCAGTTGATTATTTACAATTCAGCAAGCAAATCTCTCATTGCCCATGGCTGAGCACATTAAGAAAATGGAATTCAGTTTCTTCAGAGGTTTGTTTTGGATTTCCTGTATTAACCTTTGTTCCTTCCTGTGCCATTTCATGACTGCAATTTTGCATGACATATTAGAAGGAAAAAACTTCCCTAGAAATCACGTGATATGACTGAAGTTAATAGGAACTTTAAAGCCTACAGATACAGAAATGAAAGATTTTCTATGTGGAGAATGAGGCTGTGAATCAGCGGTGCTTTACTATTCCAGCACAGTAAGCAGAAACAGGCAAAAGTGTTAGAAGCTGAAAGTGGGTTCATAGTGTGTGGACAATGGGCAGCCTGAACTGGATCAAGAAAGAAGTGCAGAGAAAATGAGAATTGATACAGAACACTCTGGTTAATATTCGTAGCAGTGACATATACAATATTCTTACATCAGTAGAAGAATACAATGAATGTAGTTTTTTCACAGAGAGTAAATGCTATCACTTTTACCATATATTGTATTGTATATCCTGCTATTACTTTTACTATATATTACACCTTATACTGAAGATCTCAGCTAAATAATTACTCCAAAATATTATCTATATCTATATCTATCTATCTATCTATCTATATGTCTTAGTTACTTTTCTCTCGTTGCTGAGACAAAATACCCAATGCCCAAAATTAAGGAAGGAAAGATTTATTTAGCTCACAGTTTGTGGAGGTTTCAGTCCATAATCAGCTGGCTCCAAGGCAGGGTGGCAGGGCAGAGGGGCAACCATTCAAGGCAGCAGAAGACAGCAAAAGCAATGAGAGCAAAAAATGGGGGGAGAACAATCCTCCTTTCCTCCCTTATATTGTAAGCAGACCAGCTCCCCCATCTCAGGTGTAGCACTCACACCATCTCCATGCCCTCCTCTTGCAGGGGCTCAGGATGTTTACAAAGTGAGGACCCTGGCCCCCTGCTGAGTCACTTAGTTAAACTTCTAAACTTCTCAACTTGACGCAGTGTATCAACCATTACAATGCATATATGTCACATAATATATATGTCTACACGAATGAGATGGATTGTACCTAAATAAACAAGTTAGCAGAACTACTTACATAATGCAGTTTTCAACAGATTTATTTCTGTCTCTATATGATATGCCATACCTCCTACCATTCTAAATGTGGCATTCTGTTTTTAATTAGAATAAATTACATTTAATCTTATGCATAAAATATTGAAGCATTTGTGACATTTAAGTGTAAAGGAAAATGGAGGAAAAACAAAAGATGGAAATGATTTTGTGAAATAATACAATACAGTGCCCTCACATTTTATGTATGCAAAAGCATTAACTAGCTTATTCAGTGAGAGGAGAGAGAAGCATTTTGGGTCATACAGTTTTATTCTCATTGCCTGATCTTTGATATTTGATCCTCCATTATCACAGTCCAGAATTTCTAGGAGCACAAAAGGCTTGCAATTTGGATAAAGAAATGAGGCGGCAGATAATTGAATTATCAGTTTAAGAATGAGGCTTGTCAGGTGGGAGAAGGAGAATGGAAGTTGGGACACAAAGTAAACTTTGGGAAGTGTACATGTATTCTGGCCACTGGAACCGGATAGAAAGTAAACTAGAGAAAATCTCAATTTGTCCAAATAGTCCAGGATGATGCCAAATGCATCTTAGTTATTAGTACACACTTTATATTCTGAAAAGTGTGTGGTTCAGATAATAAAGTATGTAATCATTCTAATAAGAAGAAATTCAAGAGAAAAGGACTGAATCTATGGCATTGCTTTCTCAGCTGGAGCAAACCCAAAGCAAGCAAAATATCCTCATAGCGGGACCCTTCCTGTCAGTCACCCTCTAGCCATTCATGTCTCCTCTCTCCAACTTATCTCAAGACATAAGTTAAATCCCTAAGAATAGGAAAGGAAATGAAAAATTCAGACAATCCTGCCCACCCTGGGAGCTTAGAACTCTCAAAGCAACTCTGCTCTTGTTAAAGCTTCATTGGTTTTTCAACTCACTTTTCAGTTCTTCTGATTTCCCACAGCTCTACTTCCCATCTGTGCTTCAGCCAGTTGCACAGCTGGGGAGAAATTAAAATAGAGATTGCTGCAGCAATACTCACAACTAGGAACTCTAATTAGATGCCCTGCTACATAGACCAAGGCCTTTCACATCATAAAGAAAAACTGTACAAACATTGCCCCACTCCGAAGGTACATGTGTGGTGTGAGGTGCCCAATCAAGTGGCAATCGTTCCCCTTGGATGTGAGGGTAGCAGGAAATTCCATGAGTGAAGGATATACAGGGGGAAGGAGCTACATGGGGTTTTGGATTTAATAGTCTTAGACTTGTCTCTATGGTGGTAAGAATTTTAAATAATGAATTTGATAAAAGGAAAATATATTACTGAATCTTCATCTCAGTTTTTCTATATTTTAATCTGTTCCTGAAAGGAACACTTTTTTGAGCAACATACACACAGAAGAAAGAAAAAGTAAATATCTGCTAATCATATGCATATGATGAAAGAATTGTCTCTTAGCAGCTCTAAGATTTTTTAAAATTAAAACAGCTCATATACAAGATGAAAAATTTAAATCATTTTACAAGATTTACAAAAAAATAACCGTCACCTACACTACTTTTTACAATACTTTATTCCCCTGTATAAAATTTTAGTGTATTACTCTATAAATAAATGCTGCAAATAATTTATTAATAAAAATATTTTTACAGCTTCATTAAATGCAAAATTATACACATACATAAACACACACAGGTTTTATATATATATATATATATATGATATATATATAAATATATGATATATATATATGATGTATATATGATATAGGCTACCACCATCCTGACATAAAATGCTACAAATATTACTAAAATTTCTTTTATATGTCTTCCCAAGAGCAAGGCTTTTTTCTTTCTTTCTTTCTTTCTTTCTTTCTTTCTTTCTTTCTTTCTTTCTTTTTTTTTAATAATGCTGGGGGTAGAACTCACAGCCTGAAGAAAGCCAAGCAAGTACTCTAACAGTGAGCTAAAATCCCTAGCCCAAGGCTCTGATTCTTTTTTTTTTTTTTGTGGGTACCAGGGGGTCGACCTCAGGACCTCGCGTGCCAACAGGCACCCGTGCCACTGAGCGATATCACCGGCCCCTTTTTCGTATGTGGGTTCTGGGAGTCGAACTCGGGCCCTCGCGCTTGCAAGGCAGGTGCTTACACCCCTGAGCCATCTCACCGGCCCGCAAGGCTCTGATTCTTGACGTAAATATTATAAATGCAGAAAAATCTGCAGCATTTCCTATACCTAAAAATATATTTAACCAAAAAAATGAAAAATCTCTACAATGAAAACTATGAAACACTGATAAAAGAAATAGGAGTGGATATATAAAGAGGGAAAGACATTCTATGCTCATGGATTGGAAATCACGCAATGGTTTAGATCTAGAATGCCCCCTAAACTCTGGTGTTTAGAGGTGGGCTTTTGGATGTAATTGGATCATAGAGGAACTTATATATCATTGGATTAATCCATTAATGAGTTTATGTGCTGTTAGGAGGTGGGGCATGGTTGGAAGGACGGGTCATGACTAGGGAGGGTGTATTCTTGTTCCCAACTCTTCCCTTCCCTTTCTGATGAGGTGAGCAGGCTTTATCTGCCATGCCCTTCCACCATGCTGTTTTTACCTTGGAGCCAGTTGACCATGGACCAAATTCCTGTAACCATGAACCAAATCAAACTTCTTCTCTTTTAGTTGTGTCAAGTATTTTTGTTCTCTCAGTGGGAAAGCTGAACAATACAAATCAATATCATTAAAATGTTCTTACTACCCAGAGTGATCTACAGATTTATTGCAATCCCTATCTAAATACCAAAGACATTCTTCACAGAACCAGAAAAAAAATATTGTAAAATTTGTATGGAACCACACACACACACACACACACACACACACACACACACACACAAAACTCCCTGCATAACCAAACAACCTTAAGCAAAAAAAAGAACAAAGTGGAAGACATTATGCTATTTGATTTCAAAATATAATTTAAGAATGAAACTAGAGGGCCCGGGATATAGCTCAGTGGCATAAGCACCTGCCTGGCAAGCACAAGGTCCTGAGTTTGATTCCCGGTACCAAAAAAAAAAAAAAAAAAAAAGAATGAAACTAGACCCTTATCTCTTACCAGTTACAAACATCAACTCTAAATTTATTAAATACTTAAATGTAAGACTTGAAACTATGGCACCACTAGGAAAGAAAAAATGCAGTGTAAAAGCTTCAGGACATTGAAACGGGCAAAGCATTTTTGGACAAGACTACAGAACACAAGAGACAAAAGTGAAATTACATAAATGGAATTCTATTCAGTTTAAAAGCTGTACAGCAAAGGAAGTAATAAGCAGAGTGAGAAGATGATCTAAAGAATGAAATAAAATCTTTGACAGTGGGCCAGTGAGATGGCTCAGCGGCATAAGCGCCTGCCTTGCAAGTGTGAGGGCCCGAGTTCGACTCCCGGATCCCACATACGAAAAAGGGGCTGGTGATATCGCTCAGCGGCACGGGTGCCTGTTGGCGCACAAGGTCCTGAGGTCGACACCCCGGTACCCACAAAAAAAAAATTGACAGTTATGCATCTGACGAAGAGTTAATACACAGAATACATAAAGAGCTCTAAAATCTCAATAAAACAACTCTGAGATAATCTTATTAAAAAAAAAAAAGAAGGAAATAGGGCCGGGGATATAGCTCAGAGGCACAGCACCTTCCTGGCAAGCGTGTGCTCATGAGTTCAATTCCCACTACCAATAAATAAATAAATAATAAAGGAAATAGACTTAAGTAGACTTTTCTGGAAAGAGGACATACAAATGGCTAAAGGAATATTAAAAAATATTTTAGATCACTGAGCATCAAGAAAACACAAATCAAAGCAACGATAAAATATCTTGCTCTAGTAAAAATAGCTATTCTCAAAAAGAAAAAAAGGTAACTAGTGCTGGTAAACACTGGAAAAAGGAGTTCTTGAACATTATTGGTGGATAAATAAATTTGAATAACCATTATGGAAAATAAGATGCATAGTCTAAAAAAAATAAGAACGGATCTCCCATATAATCTAGAAATCTCACTTCTGGGTATACAGCTGAAGAAATGAAATATATGTCAAAAAGCCATCTGCATTCCCATGTTTATTGTAGAATTAAAATAAATGAAAGCAATACAACCGTCCATCAACTGAAGAATGGATAAAGAAAATGTGGTGCACATAAACAGTGAAATACTATTTATTTGTAAAAAATAAAAAAAGGAAGAGAGGGATCTACCATTTGTAAAAATATAAATGGAACTGGAGATCACTATGATAAGTAAAATAGGCCAGACACAGAAATAAAAATACTGCATATTCTCACTCAGTGTGGAAACCAAAAAGTTGGTATCACAGAAAAATGGAGTTCAATAGTTATCACTAAAGAATGAGGAGGGTAAAGGGCAGGGGAGATGGTAAGAATTTAGGTAAGAGACAATAAGACACAGACAAGAGGAATCATTTCTGCTTTCTATGGCATAGCAGGGTAAGTTTTGATTATAACAATCTGTGAAATATTTTGAAATACCTAGAAGAGTGTGAAAGTTCCCAACACATATAAATGATAACTGTTTGATGAGACAGAAGTGCTTATTAGCTTGATATGATTATTACATATTACAGACAGGTATTGAATTATTAAACTCTACCCCATAAAATACACAAATATGTCTCGATGGGAAGAATGACATTTTAAGCAGGAAAAGAAACAGAGGCAAAGATATTTTATAGAACAGTGAGCCATTTCAGTGCCATCTAAAATTAGGTGACACCTAGATGAGACCAAACATAGAGTTTGCTTTGGGAATGTGTTAAGATATCATTAAAGAACATCATCAGTAGGTGGGAGGTATATGTAGAGGTAGCTGGATTCACATGACTCAATGATTCTGGTAGGAGGCAAAGGAAACCTTAATGTGACACTAGGGCCCCACATTTGTTTAAGACCATTTGCTTCTGATGAACTCACCAAGATACATACCTTGTAAGGCCCTGTTATCCTCAAGAACAACCACTTTGAAGATCAGGACTCACCCTACAGTATATGGACACCAGCCAAGTTCTTTAAAATTTAGTCGTGGAGCCCAAAATTTTCCTTAACATTTTTCTTATCTCTATAAATAAAGATTTAAAAGAAGTATTATAAAGTACCTGTATGATATTTTAAAATAAATGATGAAGAGTAGTAGAGATCAGATATCTATAGTTCTTCTAGTTTATGTTTCAGGCGAAGCAGAGATTTCATGATTTCCTAATCTTCTAAAAGGGATTGTAGTCCTGATTTAAGGTTAGAAAAGAAATCATCTCAAGTTTGCCGAACAGGATTTCCTGCAAACTACAGATTTTATGTTCCTTAAAGGCCCTAAGGTCACAAGAAAACATCTTGAACAGAATAGCACGAAAGGAGAGCAATCAATAAAAGTGACTTTATGTTAAAATATAATAAGATTTCCAGAAAGTACAAACTTCCAGAAGAAACTGTAATGATAAATATTCACAGTTTGGTCTAATACCTGATATTCACTGGCATGTGCTTTTTCATTCAGGATACAGACTCCACAGAAAGTTCCATATGATGTAGATTAATTGTTAGTTTTCAACCATCTTGTACTTGAGATTAAGTATATTCTGGAGTTTCCTCTCCTTTTATTATATTTTTTAAAAAATTTTAATCTTATTGAGATACATATGTAGCCATACAGCCTTTTAGCTTAATTTACCCAGTGTATTTTTAAGTCCTTGATTTCTAGCTGATGAGTGACAGGGATTTCTCCATGTTTTATCTACTAGAGAAGGCTTTCTAGTTTAGACCTGGCTTATGGGAGGATGGAGCAGTGATTTTTGTCACCTGCCTTGTTTTAAAAGGACCGGTGTGAGATTCTGTGTGTATTTTGCCATTACTGCCTTCATTAACTTGAAGATTTTTACCATCTATTTTTTATCATCTTTTTGTTCAATCTCATCCTTTCAAAAAATATATCACTTTATATTCATCACCACTTTCACCATCTTCAATGCATTATCTTTTCCTTTTCTGTATAGCAGATTTAAGTTTCAGTAAATGAGAAAGCATAGGTTCTATGTTGTTTAATAACTCTGGCATTATTAAGAATTTCAAGGCATTTTATGTCAGGCAATCTATTATATGTGTCACTCTGAGAGGCCAGAAGGATATACTGTTATCTCCATGTTAGATATGAAGGAAAAATGGGGTCATATTTTAACATATTTCTGAGGAAGTCAGATAATGATTAAATTATTACCAAAATGGTTGAGTAGAATAATTCAAGATGTTTAAAAATAGAGATCACAAGACCTACACCACAAACTGAAACTGTTCGAGAGTACTCTCACCATTTCTGTCAAGAGTTATTGCTCCTGCAAATCAAGTTGCATGCAAAACAGTGGCAGAAGGTGGAGAGACCAAGGACTCTGAAAGAGCACTGAACAGGTGGATGAGTGAGAGAACAAACCGAAGACAAAAATGACACCAGGTTGTTGGGAAGGCAGAGACCATGCTGATACAAGAAGATTTGCTTTGCATTTTGAAATGGTCTTTGACGTCTAAGGAAAGATCAGTCTCTCTTAACACCTGAAAAGCAATGCTAGTTTTGACCCACACCCCACATCTCTGCTGGAGGACACTAATGATTAAGAAAAATAGGTCAAATCCCCAATATTTCAAACAACCTTGGTTCAGTGTCTCAGGAATAAGTGATGATCATTAAATTAGTCCCTTTATTTCTCATCGTGGTCCCCTTTTGCTGATATCCTTCTGAATCTTGGATCACTTGGGCATGGACAGAGCGCATGTGTAACCCCTACAAAATATTTTGGCTTTGCGGCATAAGATGAAGATTAGAGATAAATGAAACATGTACTCGAAATTTGATTTCCTCTCTGTTCCATTTCATCAGTTTGAGATACGCCAAATCTAATCACAGATTGATCTTATTAAGGCTAATGACCTGATGATTAACAAGAGAAATGCATCTGTGGTCAAATTGCCTGCTTTAATTATTCCAAGGGGCTGCACCATCAACAGGCAGCAGGCAGCAAGCAGTCTCTCAGATGAGGGTTTGCTTGCAGCTGGTGCTATCTGGATTATCACTGTCCTGGTACCTAGCACAGGAAATAATCCAAAAACCTCCACTGTACTTGGTATCTTACAACTTCCAAGAAGCATTACGAGGCAAAGGTGAAAGGTTTGGCCCTAATATGAGTGACAAATCACAATGGAATCCTGGTGTCACTGAAGGATGCTCAGGGAGGAGATGAAGGTTAGTGGATAGGAGTCCATTTGGCTGCAAATCATGGAAGCCAAACCTCAACTATGGAAAGTCAGTAAAGCATTAGAGACAGAACGTTTACTGATGATTCAAAGACTCTAGTTTCTGGATTATTTGGCCAAGGTCACTAAAGAAAAAGAAAACAAAACAAAACAAAACAAAAAGAACAGATCTGGCCTCACGCTGTTAAGCAATATCACTTGAAAAGAATAATTTTGAATGATACATATATTAAATGTTTTATATTCATTTCAAACATACAAATGTATATTTATCTTCCAATCTTTGATGGTGAGCCAACAGGCCCCCTTTTTAAAATAAGTCTGCCAAATGGAGCTATATTTTTGCATAAAACATCCATAATGCATTCTTCATGCTTACAGTTTTGATATCATTAAAGTAGAAGAAGAATTTAAGACACTTGTGAATCTATAAGAGTTAGATTTCTAAATATCAAGTTTTGAAGCTGTCTTGCCAATCCCTATTTTAACAACAGTTTGGGAGTGAGGGAAACTGAGATTTGTGGTTAACAAACCAGTTCAAAACACTCAGTATCAGGGTTGAGTCTTTTCTACAGTGATTTATCAGTCCATGCAATTTACTTAATTTAAGCTATTATAAAATTATGTACATAGCATTAAATGTCTGAAGGTGTAAAACATAACTGACACTTAGTAAGCATTTTTGGAAGAGCCAAAGTCCAAGTGTAACTGTAATAGGTAAGAAGAATAGAGTGTAGTATTCCACACACTTTGGGAACCAGGGATTACCCTCTTTTTGCAAGGCAAAAGATAATCTATAAAAATAAGTTTCTTACAGAGACTTAATTTTAAGATTAGCCACTTGAAAATGTTCCAAGTTTGTAAACTTAGTATGAAAGAATCACCATTTTTAAATGTATTTTGTAGCAATATCTCAAAATTCTCATTTATTGTTCTACATGAGGCTGAGGTTCTTGATTTGTTATTCTGAGTAAGTAGGGTATTTAACTTTTGCATGCATTCAGAAACTAGAAATGACCAGTTATCTGGTTCCTGGTTCTGGGAAAAGAATGATATCCATTCTGATTATTATAGAAATATCAGTCAGCCACAAATGAGCTAAATAACAGTAGAACCCATACAAATAATATGTGAATAAAGGTGTGCTTTTCATTGGGAAAAGTGTTTTCACAACAAAATAATTTTACCAGATACAGTATATAATTTAATGAAAAATGTTGGAATGTCAACCATGGCTAGACCATAAAATATGGTCATTTATAAGTCTGGAGCAGCTACCCCGGTCTTATTTCTTCATCTGCGGCGACTCTAGTGAGTAGCACTTCTCTCCATCGGTCATCCTGCACATGGAATTCTATCAAGGATCTCAGTGATCTTCCTCGTTATTGTCTCCTTACAGCTCTTTCTCAGCATTATTCTAGGGCAGTGATGGCAAACCTTTTAGAGCTTTCAAGGATACAAATAGCCCGCTGTGGCACATGTGTCACAGGTTTGCCATAACTGTCCCAGAGTGATACTTTTAAAAGTACAACCTCAGTTTTTTATTTACTCTGCATTAATGATGTCCAGTTATTTCTGGAATAAAACTCAAAATGATTAACCTTATTCCATGATTAGATTGAACCTTCAGGCCCTGTTTGGTACCTGGCCCCCCACATAGCTCCTAACTGAGCAGTACCTGGTGTCTCTGATTTGGCAAGCTCACCAACTTCTCTCTGGCTACAGACATACACACATGTCATTTGCAACACTTGGAAGAGTTTTTATTTTCCTCCATAACTGCCTTAGGAACTCAAGCTCCCACCTCATCTTACAAACTTTAGTACCTTCATCCTATATGTTAGGCTGGGGTCTTTATGCACGATTGTAGGCATTCATTTACTATGCTTTTGTTTTGCTTTATATCTACCTTCTGTACTAGACCAGCTCCATAAGGCAAACCCTATCTCACTTGATCAGATTAATTCTTATATCCTGCCTCATGTGTGAATTTTAATGGTTCTTAATAAAAGCTGATGACTAAATTGGTTATTTAATGTTTACAAAATAATATTGGGGCTTATTATAGCATTTGCCTTTAAAAACGCTAGAGTTAAAAATTACAGGAACTTTGACAGTATTAAAATTATCCTTTTAAGATAATGAATAAAAATACTTTATATACAGTTTTTAAAAAATTAAGTTAAACTTCTTTTCTGATTTCCATGATTAACATATACACAATGATCAGTTTGACAAGTATTACACCATCACTCTAAAATCCTAAAATTAAAACAGTTATGGCTTCTATTCTATATCTTAATAAGACACTAACTTTAAAATGACAGCTTTGTGGCTTATTGAAAATTTTCATGTATCAGTCTACTTTCTGGAATTTACATGGTAAGAAAAGTTTATTCTATCTCAAAGCAAACAGAATTGGAGATTCAGGCTAGAATGTTGCTTTTATCCTAAGAGGCTGTGGGGACAAATCTTTTGTTAGTTTTAGATCACTGCACTCCATTTAGACTAATTCATGTGATGAAACTATTGCATTAATAAAAGTTCATAATTTCTTTGCACTATAAACCATTGCTTAGGGAGTCAATAGCCCAGTGAGGGTGTTGCAGCTGTGCAAAATAGCTAAGTGATCTATCTGTGTCTAAATATGAGAAATTTCTGAGGTGATGCCTAGGCAGATCACCACATATGTGGAGTCCTTGATGGAAACATCACTTGCTAACTCTTCACCAAATTAAATACGGCAAAATTTCCAAGAAAAGATAAATGTAATATATATTACCAAGCATGTAGTGAGGTATAGAGTACTTTAAAAATAAATTATATCAATAACAACTAGAAAATTCATATCTATAGCTGAACTGGAATGTCTTAAGCTCTCTCCATGCTTCATTTTTCTATGGTAGATTTTCCAGGACACTGAATCTTCATGAAGGTCTGCTCTGCTGAGCTTCATCTCAGAAGGAAATTTAAGAATTATTACAGAAGGGCCAGTGAGATGGCTCAGGGGCATAAGCACCTGCTTGGCAAGCGTGAGGTCCTGAGTTCGACCCCCAGTACCCACATAAAAAAAAAGAATTATTAGAGAAGACTACATTAACAAACATAATTAACATACCTGCATGGACAAAACTTCTAAAAGGCATGTACCATTGAGAAGACTTTAGGGAGCTCTCTTTGAGCTGTTGCCAGTGTTCACAGCATTCATAAATGATCATGGGTGTAAGCTGCAGGTTTATATGAGCTTTATAATAAAGTAGCACAAAGATATTCTTATACTTTCTTAACAAAATCTACAAAAGGATGTACACTAGTATATATCCATCGAGATTTTATAGAATGTGATATTCCCAGTGAACATGCTGATTGATATGTTTGTTTGTTTGTCATAGAGGTTAGTGTTTGTCATTACTGCAGCATAGAATAAAAATCTAAACATGCTTCTCAAAACCTCATATATTTGCATATTTTAATTAATTATCTTTCTCTAAACTTTAAAATTAATTTCCCTAGCTTTTTCGTTTATTATTTATGCTCCTAAAGTTTCTCCTTGCATCTTGAAATGTCTGATTTGTAGAATTAAGAATGTGGTACCATATTTCAGGAGCTATATTATTCATGAGGTATGATATTCATAGAGGAAGATTTAGTTCTGGGGATTATTCTAAAAGTCCTTCTGGCTTAAAGAGTTTATACATAAACTTTTTGAATAAAAAATGGAAAACCTTAAATGTTATTGTCTCTACTTATTCAGCTAGCATTACCCCAATGGTACACTATAAAACAAGGCAAGAAATTCAATGTTTTAAAACTGATTCAAATTCTGAAATTGCCTTTCTCATTTTATTTTCTTTTCTGAAAGTTTAATAAGTGTCTGGTAAAGAATATTATTAAAGTTGTTACTAGAGGTCAAGTTGTGGAAATGATTGAGAAGTAAGTTTGTTCACCTTATTGCTTGATATGTCAGTTCAGATTCAACAAAGGGACCCTGCCTCCCTAATGTAATTACAATCATAATGTGAGTTCTAATCAAGACTTAGATAGAGATATTCAGCCCAGCTTACTCTAATTCTACCCTCTACTAAGTGGCTGTCAATTGTAATCGCATTTCACTTATCCATACACAGACTACAAGATCAAGATACGAGCAGATGTGGCAACTAGGACTAAGGCAAGAAAACGGCGATGGCATCATCACTTTGATCTATTTGAAGACATGTAATTTTCTACAAGAGAACTAACCCTGCTCTAGTCACCAATGTGTTGGTATTAAGGTTACATTTTCTATGGTCTTCTTAGAGAGACAAAGTGAAAAAAGTAATAAATTTTTGTTCACCACCACAATTACTAAAATGAAGTTATCTGACATTTTGACATTAATTATAATAACGTCTCAAGTAATACATCTGATACATATTTACATAATGCTGTCCCTAGAGTTCTTGGAAATACTTTGGTCCTAATGACTTCTTGTAGCAAAATGAGAAGATTGGCTTCAGTTAGCTCATTACAGTTTTATAGAAAGAAAAAAAATCTCACTTGTATCTTGATTTTTTTATTAATGCATAACTCAACATTTCTCTGAAATTTCAGATATAAGAATATAAGAGAGAAAGGTTCATGAGCGAAACCACTAGTAGCTATAAAAGCAGACCTCTCCCACACTTACATAAAAAACCTATCCGAAATAATACAATTTTTCTACCAGGAAGCACTTTGAGCTTCCCAGAACAGCAATTTGATTTTGACGTCAAAGTTGGATATGTATCTGCAAAGAAAAATTACAGCACTTTGCATTTTATCCTAAATGGGACTTTCCTGTATTATACTGTGCAAGGAAACTTACAAAAAGCAATAAAGTAATGTGAGAAAAACCCACTGGAAATCATTTTAAAACTATTTTCAGCCTTTAAATGACTCAGTTTGTAGGCCCATTAAAATATTACTGATATAAATGCATTTCAAATTTCCATTAGAGAGCATATTTATAACTTTCATTTTAATTCTGAATTGATTCAGGATGACAGAATAATGTTTTTGGATAATAAGTAGGAAGATACCAGAAAAATTACAGAGCCACTCAGAAATACTAGGCTTGTGGCATGAAAGCATGTTTACCTGAAGAGACTTTGAGAGTCAACCTGCTTTGTTTCTAAGTAGAAATCAGGGTGCAAAATTTAGCTTAGAAGCCCACCAAGAAAAACTCGCTTTTTGATTTCTTAGTGGATCCAAAGTTCTTATTAGCCTAGTGGTTGGATCCATCATTTACCTTCAAAATGTTCTAACGTAGGCCTCCCTGTTACTGATAGAAGTCTCTCGGGCCGGTGAGATGGCTCAGCGGCGTAAGCGCCTGCCTTGCAAGTGTGAGGGCCTGAGTTTGACTCCCGGAACCCACATACAAAAAAGGGGCTGGTGATATCGCTCAGCGGCACGGGTGCCTGTTGGCGCGCGAGGTCCTGAGGTCCACCCCCTGGTACCCACAAAAAAAAAAAGGAAGTCTCTCAAAGAGATGTTCACTACTGCTTTCATTTTCACTAACAATAATTCAAAATTAAGAGGATACTAGTATAAAAATAGATGTAGCAAACAGTTTCTAGTATAGTCCTATATAAATTGACTCTTCGTCAAATTCTATTGATTAAAGGAAGTTTCTTTGAAGACATTTAATTGCGCTGAGAGGAATATTTTTCAACTCTTTTGGTCACAGTTTGTCTCCAGTTGCTCACTGCAGTCAAAATGAGCATTCTATTTAGTGTTAGTTGGTCCAACAAATAACACAGTTCCTTGAATGAGAGCAATTTAGCAACTCTGCTGTCTAATTGGAGAATTGATTTCTGATGGACAAGTTAGGCTTCTCAAATTTTATCTGCTTCTAGATTTCAAACAAAATGCAAACACAGTTATTTTCCAGGCCCTTTGATGATTTTAAGAATAAGAATAGATTTAATAGAAATAAGTTCAACAGCAGTCTTAAACTAATGAATAAACAAAACAAAAAATAAATGGGACAAAAAACTTGGGTATATTATTTTTTCCACAATCATTTGAAAAGTTACACAGTTAAGAAGTACCCCTAGGGCCGGTGAGATGGCTCAGCGGCTTAAGCGCCTGCCCGGCAAGCGCAAGGGCCGGAGTTCGACTCCCGAAACCCACATACGAAAAAGGGGCCGGTGATATTGCTCAGCGGCACGGGCGCCTGCTGGCGCGCGAGGTCCTGAGGTCGACCCCCCGGTACCCACAGAAAAAAAAAAAGAAGTACCCCTAATATACCCTTAACAAGGGGCCAGACATGGAGCATGCCATAAAAGGAGATGACTTAATCATTCAATTGAAGGACTTTTTTTTTTTTTTAATGTGGGTACCGGGAGTCGAACTCAGGACCTCGTGCTTGCCGGACAGGTGCTTATGCCACTGAGCTATCTCACTGGCCCAGGATTTTTTAAATCTTATAAGCCAAAAGACTTTTTTTAAATTTTCATATGTTAGTTATGAATTATGTAATATGTTAAACAAAATTCTAGGAGGCTTTAAAGAAAAACTGAGCTCCTACACTAGACCCAAGCAGATGAGACCAAACTAGAATGTATTCATTTCTGCTCGGTGTGACACAATTATACTGAACTCTGAAACGGCCCAGATTTCAAAAATAAAAACAAGAACTAGTAGCTTCACCTGAGATCGCATGGTAAGTCAGTCCCTCTCTTTTAACATAAAGAAAGTAACTTTAAAATGACAAAATGTCTATTTTTACTCCTTATTTCTCCTTCTGCCTTTTTCTGCCTATAAAACCACTCTTCTTTGCTCAGCTTATCTATTTTACAGAACAAGGTATTGCTGAATTCTAAAATGATAAATATCAACAATTAAATATTTAAGCTAAACTTATTATAATTTTTGTCTTTTAACAAGTATAAGGTCTTTGGTATTTCCCATGTAATTTTCTACCACATCCTGTAGACCTAACTCAGGGTCTACACATTACTGCAGTCAAATTCTTGTTCTTATTTCTGGATAAACTTCCTTCTCCCATACCATATATCTTAGTCGGTTTTCTGTTGCTATTGCAAAATACCTGGATCTCTCCACTTTATTAAATACATGATTTATTTAGCTCACAGTTTTAGAGGTCCGGCAGCATAGCACTGACATTTACTGGCTCTAGGGATGGCTTTCTGCTTACATCACAAGAGGGCAGACAGCATAATGGTCGTAGAGTATATGAGGAGGATCACATAGCAAAACAGGAAGCCAGATTCCGGGGCCGGGGGTGCGCAGTTTTGCTCCTTGATTACAAGGAGAACTAACTCAGGAGAACTAACTGTCTGCTTGGCCACCATTACTATCTTCTGAGGGCACTGTCCCAATAACATAGTTACTTCCCGGCAGGCGCCTCCTTTTAAAGTGTCCGCTACTTCTCGATCTCATCACTCGGAGGACGAGCGGCAGCACGTGGAACTTTGGGAGATACACTCGAAGTACATCCAAACCATATCAACGTACATTTTTCAGCCTGCTCATCTGGGTTGTAAAGTGCAAAAATCGTACCTAGAAAGAAGCACCAAATTTCTTCAATCGTTAAAGTAGTCCCCAGAACCCAGTTTTTCGTTTCCTTTCCTCTGAATGCTTATTGACTCCTTGAAACTTTCAAGATATACAGAGGTTTCCAAAAACACTCTAAGTCCCTTTCACTCTTTATTACCCTGAAAGGAACATAGAAAAATAATTAACATCATAGTATTACTGTACTTATAAAAGAAGTAAAAAGAATAATCAAAGGAAAAGATTTATAAAACCTTTGATTTGTCATCAAAATATTCTATTCCTTGAAAGTCTGTGGGGCAGTGGTGATGCATTGTTATCCATATTTTTTTAAGGCAGGGTCTTGCTGTGTAGTTTAGGCTAGACTTCAACTCACTATGTAGCCCAGGCTGGTCTTGAACTTGCAGTGATCCTCCTGCTTCAGCCTCCCAAGTGTTGGGATTACAGGCATGCGCCACCATCCCTAGCTACATTTTTATTTTGACAGACTGGGATATTGGAAGTTTTGTGTATAAATATACTTCCTCAGTGATATGAGCCATTTTGGGGAAAAAACCCTCCTGATTTCTCCTTTCCTGGTTATCATATTGTCTGAGTAAACATAGTTGGGTTTCATTGGTAAAATGTAACTGAAAGCTACCTTTACAATATGTTAATGACAATCTTGTTCAGTAAGCAAGATCTTGAGATCCTGACTTCTTAATAGTCCCAAACTTCTTAACGGTGGGAACTATTTTCAAAACTTGCTTCAATCTGTTGGCTATTAGTACTGTTCAGCGGACATAATCACTGTCCAATACAGAATAGTGCACTTGTCATGGAAAGAGTAAACTAGTTTTGATAATGACAGAATATTACAGTGCAATATGTTCTAAATAACATTTAATCAAAGCTATTTATTTTAACATAAGGAGAAAGTAAATTACAGGGATAATAAATACATATTTTGTTTAATGCTACATATCCCCTTTCTGTCAGACAAGACAGAAACAGGGTATATGACCTACATGTTTCATTCATTTTTATTGCAAACTTATTGTTCAATATGGCCTCCTTCATGAAGTAAGTACCAGGGCTAGCAATAGGCTATTGTTCTTGATAACTCAATCATTCATATAGATGCCAAACAGAATGCAATATTGTTATTTATTTAGATAATCTAAACTCTGTAACAGTTGGTCAATATTCAGACAATGTAACTCATATAAAAACAGGGAAGACAAAATCATTTGTGCAAAATATTATAAAGGATGTAAGAAAGAAAAAAGATGCTGCTAAAAAAGTCTTGTACTGATAGTACTCTTTTTTCTGTTTTTCAGATTCTTCTTTGATTTATTATTCTGAGTTTTTGATCCATTTTTTCTTGCCAATATTCTTTACAACTAAATCTCTTTTAACTATATCATTGATATTTCCCCAAAATAATACACAAATACCAAGCATTGCCACTCATAAATAGTTCAGCACTATTCATTTTCATAGAGATAGCTTTTAAGAAAGGTAATTTAACTACTTCAGTGTAGGATTTCAGGGAGGACTCATGGGCATAGTTCAAAGATGATGCCAGCTACGACATTTAGAAGCCATGTGGCCTTGTATAAGTCTTTTACCATTGCTGAGCTCCATATCTTTATTTGTAAATTGAAGAAGCTGCAATATGTGAATTCAGGAGCCCCTTTAAATTGTATTTATAGTTATTTCAGTAAATATTAAATAGAAAACATTTAAAAATCTACTACAGACCTTCTGCTAAAGCCTACTCTTAGTGTAACTTCTTTTTGCACAATGCCCCAGCAGTAATTATAAAATGTAAAGCTCTGCAATTGTCCCTCAAAAAGTGGAATTGATAGCAAGCAGAAAGATGAGAAATAAATGATGAAGTCATTGAGTGACATTCTATTTTTTCACTATTTCAATCAAAAGTATACTTTAGAGAATCTTGCTAGTCATTTTACTTAGTACTTTAATGTCAAGTATAAATCAATTATTTTTTTAATTTGGCAGGTTTAGTCTTAAAAATTGCCAAGTTTCAGCTAAAAAATATGCATGATAAATATACATCTTAATGTTCTGCATATCACACTAGTGAATAATTAAATGCTTAAACATGTTTTGATAATGAAATTCAGTATGAGAAAATTTAAAAGGTGACATAATTTAAAATATGATAATGAAATTTAACATTTCTTTTTTCAGGGTTAGGTCTGAATTATTTTCTAACATGTGCAAAAGTAAAAGCGTAAATTCTTCATGTCTGGGACAACAGTGACTTTACTTACTTTTGTAGCAATATCAAAAAAATAATCCTGCATTGCAAACCTATGACTATCCAATTCATCATGTTAATAATGTGATATACATGTAGATATGTATAGATATATAATTTCACATAGTTAACTCTTGAAGACATTGAATTACTAATGAAATTATTATTGGCTTTTGTAAGTCTTTCACAGCTAATGGACAGCTAATTTTTTCCCCTTGAAACAATAGAAATACTTTTAATTTAAGATGGTCATCATGAGCAAATCTTTGTACTTGCACAATTTTTGCCTTCTTTTGCATAAAATCCAATTGTAATTAAAATCTCTTGATAGTGTTATAGTGTTATTTATGAATATCATTATTGGATCTTATTAGAGAAATGCTTACCATTGTAGCTTGTAATCACAAACTTGCATACTTCTAAAATATTTTTTGTGTTAAAATATTTCTGGCTTTATTTCAAAATAATTTTTCTGGATTCTAAATTATAGGTTGTTAGGTTATTTTACTACTGAAATATTTACTTGCGTAAGCCCATTTCTGAAATCAGTTCTAAAAATCTTAAACTAAAACAAAATAGGTAGCTAGTGTACTATATCAGACGTGAATATGAAATAAACTCACAATGAGAAATTGGTAGTGCCTTTTGTCATGAGAAAGATTATAAACAACCCATGAAATTTATTTTGTGGATTGTTTTTGACATTTGTTTTGGCTATCAAAAATCATTTCTCTTTTGTTTTTGGTCATGTTCATTATAGTGGTTTGTTTCCCAGTTTCCATATTTAAATTAATTGTAGTTTTGTAGCCATTTCTTAGAGCCTCCTTATTAAAATTGAGAGTTAGTAGTTCACATGACTATATAAATTATTGGCAAAAATGGACCATTTTTTAATGAACAGCAGTGCTAAAAATAGAGCAAGCATTAATTACTATAGAGCAAGTACCAGCCAGAATCCTTAAAAAGTCAGTCCATTGTCATCCTATTTATAGTAATGTTAACAATGAATTGTTTTCAGTTTATTTAACACAGTGCATCACCATGATCTTGGCCCACCTTCCCAACATCAAGGGTTATAATCAAGCTCTATCTATTCAGAATTTGAATTTTGTTGTGAAAATATTTTGTCTTCTTTTGTACACAGTCAGATTTCTTGATTTTTATAATGGCAATGCTTAGGATGTCAGTTTGCATTTTAATATCTAGCTATTTTTTTCAATACCTTTTAAAACATTTTTCCTTCACCTTTTTCCCTACATAGTTCTGACTGTATAGCAAGACATTCAAATAAAGATAATTTCTGGGCTGGTGAGATGGCTCAGTGGCATAAGCGCCTGCCTTGCAAGCGCGAGGGCCCGAGTTCGACTCCCGGATCCCACATACGAAAAAGGGGCCGGTGATATCGCTCAGCAGCACGGGTGCCTGTTGGCGCACGAGGTCCTGAGGTCGACACCCCGGTACCCACAAAAAAAAAAAAAAAGATAATTTCTAAGTTTAGAATATTTTCTTCAAATGCGTCTCACTTTTAGAGGTAATACCTGCGAAATATGATTTGACATCAAAGGAATCCACATGTAAAGATTATAGCTATCAAAGACTTGTATTAGAGCCCAGTGTTGGGTAGGCATCAGTACGAGAAATATTGATTGTAGGGGGCTGTAAGGGAGTAGGATCTCTATCTTTCCTTAGCACTCAGTTAAAATAAGCATCTAACTGAAGGAAATTCTTGCCAAATTGAAGTTTGAGAACATTCTTAAAATCCACCTTTTTATGCCTTTTGATTCTAGTGTGAAATCGCTTGAACCAATTCAATAAGTTAATCAGCACCTATTGAATAATCAAAACTATCAAAATGCAGTAAAAGCTGACTAAAGAGTTAGTGCATGTGCATGGACACGAGGATATAATTAGTGAGGTGCTGTCTTAAATATCCCCGTGAAAGGACTGTTCAATCATCTCAGAACTTTATACATTGTATGGCACAACTGTAGTCCAAGTTTTGTTTTCTCAAACTTTAAAATATTTACAACCATTTGTGGAATAGGATGAGTCCTGAAGAAAGAATTATGTCTTAAAATATTCCCTCTACAGATAAGCCACAAACATGAAAAAAAAAATCAAAGTTTAAGGCTCAAAAGCAATTAAAGCTTTCAAGGAAGAATTATCTACAAATCAGGCCAATAGTAATTCAGAGAATCACAGGGTTTTAAATCTGGAAGACACCTTAGAGAACAAGTCTAATTCTCTCATTTCACAGATGAGAAAATTAGGCTCAGATTGGCTAAGGGACTACCTTTAACTGCAGAGTTGTTTGGGGGATAAATGAAAGAACAGATTTCCACCCATGTCCTTCATTATTCTGGGATGACTTAATCCAGAGAGAAACCAGGTTTGGGCAACGTTTAAGTCGAGAGTATTTCAGTACTGAACACAATGGCTTGTCAAAAATGAAATCTGTCATTTGGAGGAAAGCTACCTTTACTATTATTTGTAAGTATGAGTTTGATTAAATACATTTAAATTAAATTGAAGTTCTTATACAAATTTTATTAGAGTTTCATTTAAGAAAAAGTATAACTCTCTTTTTCTATTTTTTTTTTTTGTGGGTACCGGGGGTCGACCTCAGGACCTCACACTCCAGCAGGTGCCCGTGCCGCTGAGCGATATCACCGGCCCTTTTTTCGTATGTGGGTTCTAGGAGTCGAACTCAGGACCTCACGCTTGCCAGGCAGGCGCTCATGCTGCTGAGCTATCTCACCAGCCCTCTTTTTCTATTTTTAATTCAGGTATTTAAGGGCTCAGAGATAACCTATTAGCAAATTTATATATTTTTAACATAGTCTTTATCACAATTCGCTATATTTTTGGATGGAACACGGCCTCCATACTGACCTACAGGGGCTACATTCCCAGCCTCTTTCCCTTTCATTAGTAATTTTGAGACAAGTTCTCTCTAAACGACTAAATTGCCGAGATTGGGTTTGAATTTGTAATCCTCCTGCTTCAGCCTTCATAGTGCTGGGATTAGAAGCTTGGGCCACCATGTCCTGCTTCTACAGTTTTTAATTCGTATATGCTCAGTACTCCAAGCTTCAGGAATTTTGGAAGCAGATATTGATTTTGGTGTATTTTGCATTTTCATGATCTATGGCAGTCTTTGATGTACACAAAAGGATTTCATAAAAAAATACAGTAAGAAAGAGTTCCAAGAGAATGTGGATGGCTTCTAATTGGAGCTGGCTCCAGAGCTTTATATACTGTGAATCATTTAAATTTTATGAGCCTAAAATTTACCATTTATAAAATTAGTAATACAATTTATCAAGGGATTGTTCTAGGACCAATAGGAAACTATAGCGAGGAAAATAATTTTTAGCTCCTGGCAAGAAAATGCTTTTTAATAATTAAATCTTTCCCAATGTTGCCTGATTTCAGAAATAGAATTCTTGAACAAAGGAAAATATCAATCATAGACCTAAAGAGTACTTGGTGGAGAAATTGAACATTGAAAAAAAAAATAACAGTTGAAGACCTAGAATAATGGAAAGGTAAAAGTCCTTTCCAATTTGATATTGTACTTGATGATGATGCCAACCCTTCCTCCAACGAATTATTGTGGTTCTGCAAGCTGTTTGTGTAGATTGATGTGCTACAAGATATGCTATCCCTAAATATAACTTAGAAACTAGGAAAACCGTAGAAGCAAAAAGATCTCTCTGATCTTTTCTTACCTCTTCTCTTTTGATGACCTTCATGTGGCAGGTATCTCAGAATGAATGCAGCACAGGTAGGCCAAAAAGAATCTGAACGAGCAGCCCAGCTAAGTCTGCCCTCTTTTATTCCATTATTTGGTGGCTCCCTTTTTTCCAATCATAATTGTGATAGCCATCCTTGTTCACCAAATCAAAGTATAATTTTTTTCTGGATCATCAGGTCTGTCTATCCTGGGAAGCTGCTGAGTTTCATAAAACCTTAGTTAAATAACATTGCTGTGCTTTTTCTTTGTTAATCCGTTTTATACTGTAGGGATGTCAACCATGAAGCTTGCAATGGGGAGGAAAGAGAGAGTACTTTTCCTCCCCTAGGAGCCTGAACATGAAACAGTGGTCTTGGCCTTTGTTATTGTCTCGAAGAGGATAGCAACTTCACTGTTTTGTGTAAATGATACTCAATTGCTACGTGATAACGTGAACAATAGCTTTTCTACTTGTCCTCTAAATTTAGTGTAAGAATGGTAAATTTCAATAAACGTAAACAGTAATAATACTGAAAGCAACAAGGTGGTACTATTAAAAAATATTTCAATGGTGTTCTCGCCTGTCCCCTGCTAGGATGTAAATTCTGTTAAATCAGCTGTACGGTCCACGTCCTACTCGTGCAGGTTTAATAATAGTGTGGAGGCCACCATATCACCATCTCTTTATCCTTATGTACTTTGGTGCATTACCAGAGCATAAAATCTCAGATTTGTCTTTCATCACTCACTACTTTACCCTTAGATAGATGCTGTTCTCCATCTCCAGCTACACTGGACTAAAACAGTTCCACTGTTACTCTGTACTGATCAGCTATTCTGCTTGCCACAATAATGGATATGACAAACAACATTGAACTTAGCACTTTAAAACACCTACTGTCACTGGTTTTTCCACTTCCAAAGACCTGTGTGGTAGCTGGAGCAGATCTGCTTCAGGCTTAGGCAGGGTAAGCTTTTTTCATTTCTTTGCAATGGGCTTAATTCTGCTCTCCATGTTCCCTCATTTTCCAGAGTCTGGGGCTACCTGAACATGCTTTTTTCTTGGGAAATAGCAGAAACCTCTACGTACCTCTACAGGCCATGAGTCAGATTGAGCATGTTGTCTCATTGGCCTACATCCCATTAACGTAAGTGATGACAGGCCCAAACTTATAACAATGGGGAAGAGAAATAGACTGGCTATTTATCATAACATTAACATCACCGTTGAACCAGATGAGTCCACAAAAATGCTGTAGAGTATAGACTGAATTAATTCAAAAAATGAAAAATTTCAATTTCTATGAAGGTATAATTTTAGTTGAGTATCTTCAGTAATTCAACTTTACTATGCAGCCTTCCTAGTTTGAAGATTTCAGTCTCTAAAAGAATGTCTTATTGTGTTGCTTGAAATTGAATAGACTCATTGCTTTTCTAATTAGTCCTATATTTCCCCTGAAAAACAAGTGAACTTTGCCTTAGATAAGAGAGTCCTTTCAAATGATTGAAATAATTTTCCATTCTAAATATCCCCAATGGCTTAGCAGTTTTTTTCCCATAAGTTCATTGTCCAACTGTCCCTAGAAACAAATGAGTTTGTTAATATATAGATTTCAAATAGGCTTCATATAACTCATAAATGTAGAAATTGACTACCTATTTCTAGTGATTTTACACAATCCATAGTTCAATTACTAGTTATTTTTCGTAGTGACACATAAAGATGAAAAAATAAAACATGTCTATTTATTTATTTATACAGTGGTGGGGATTCAACACAAAGCCTTGTTTATGCTCGGTAAGTGCTCTACCACTGAGCTAATCCCTGTCCTGTTTCATTTTTTGTTTTATTTCTTTTCTGTATCCTTAGGAGTCTTTTAACCTAATATAGGTTAGTTTTATTCTTTCATTTAATATTATATTGAGAATACTTTTATATTCCAGGAAAGATAGATCCATTTTCATTTATTTTGATTCCTGATACATTTCTATTCTATACATATAATTTCCTTTATCTTATTTTTCTGTTTTCTTTCTTTAGTATTATATTACATTAAAATTTTTTATTTATTCCTCCCTTTCCTTTTTCCTCATTTTTAAGTGATGGCATGTATCTGGCACTTAATATGTAAATTTATATTTTTAACATGATTCTTTTAAAAGTATGAATTTAAGTAAAACATCTGCCCTTTCAAATACACCAAGAACTTTAATGATATGCTTCTTTTCATATCTTAAATTGTTGTGTAGTCGTTTTTCCTGTCTGTATTTATATTTCAAGTAAATTACTCCCCCTCCTTCTCTTCTGCCCTTTCCTTCAGATTTGCAAACTGAAATATTAGATTATGCTAAATCTCGGTTATTTCACTAATTCCATTAAAATATCTCTTTAGCCTTGGTTCTGTGAATATATACATGCTAAACAGACCTTCCTTTTTTATATTCACCAGAAATTCTGTAATAAAAATAATTTTCACTTTTGGGTGTAAGCAAGAGTTTTGTGAACATCCCAGGAAGAATAACAGAATATTTTATTAATTTTAAATTTTCATTGGCAAGATTACACCTACATGTACACTTTAATGCTTATTAAATTCAGTAAATTTTACAATATTCTGGTTGATAATGAGTAATGCATAATATTTTCATACCATTTCTTTTCAAATTTAATTATTCACTGTTATGGCAAATATGTTCCATTTGAAGTGTTAAAGCTCATTTTTTTGTGTATACAGTATAAAATTAAAACATAAAAAAGTCTCAGATACTGTATTTAAAGAACACATACCTGTCCAGCAGTATCCAGGATGTCCAAATATGCTGGCTCATTATCAATCCTAACTTGAGTCTTATAAGCATCTTCTGAAAAACACAAGATGAAATTTACATTCAGCAAAAAAGGCATGATGAATTTTTAGATTCATCACAATGCAGAATTTCTAAAATAATTACACACACAGTATTGGATACATTATTCAAACAAAGCATGCAGATCAAGAAGAATGGGAAATATAGGAAAAAGAATTTCTGCTTAAGGTGAAATTGGGTAGGGTTTTCATTTATCGGAAGAATTTCATGATCTCAGAAACCCTAGTGATGTTACCTTGAAAAAAACTTATGGGAAAAATTATCAATTATTTTCTAACCATGCACCACAAAAATCACATCCTAACATGGTAATAGTAAAAGGCTGAAAGCTTTCCCTAAAAAACCAAGAGTATGACAAGATTGCCTTTTTTCACCAATTTTATTTAACACAATATGAGAAGTCTTAGCCTCTACCAGACAAGAAAAATAAATAGAATACATTCAAATTGGATTCACAAACATTATCTTACATGTAAAAATTTCTAAAGATTACACACTCACACACACATACACACAGAGTATATGAATTTTACTAAATTGAAGAATACAAACTCCATGAAAGAAAAAAAATGTATTTCTGTAAACTAACAATTAATAAACTAAAAAGAAAATCACTAAATCAACTCTGTTTACAGCATCAAAAATCAAATACCTAGGAATAAACTTGAAGATGTGAAGGCATATATTAAAAATTATATAATGCTACAGAAAGCAATGAAAGAACACAAAATAAAAGTACATTCTATATTCATGGGTTTGAATATTTGAATATTTAATATTGCTAAGATGTTAATACTATCCTACGTAATCCACAAATATAATTCCAACCCTATTAAAAATTCCAACTACTTTTTGCATCAGTTAAAAAATCCATAGAGAACATCATATGAACTTCTAGGGAACAAAGTGGCCAAAACAGTTTTTTAAAAAGAACAATGTTTGAGGTATCACGTTTACCAATTTCAAAACTTATTTCAAAGCTTCGGTAATCAAAAGAGTGTGGTATTTGCATACAGAGAGAAATACAGACGAATCACATAGAATAGGGAATTTAGAAATAAACCGCAGAATGCACAGACAAATAACTTTCCACAGAGTGCCAACGAAGCTGAGAAAAAATGGATATCTAAATCCACAATGAGTTTGGGCTCATCTTATGCCACATATAAAAATTAACTCAAAATAGTTCGAAGACCCAAATACAATAGTGAGAGATATAAAACTCTTAGGAAAACACATAGGGAAAACTTTACGATATTGGATGTGGCAACAATTTCTTGCATATGACGCCAAAAGCCCAGGCAATACAATTCAAAATGGATAAAATAGAAGAAAATATCTAATCAAAATAAATTTCACATCAGCAGAATCATAAAATATAAGATAATTTGTGTCTGATTTCTTTCACTTTGCATATAAAGAATGCCATAGTCAGCTGGGTATGGTGACCAGTTCCTGGAATCCCAGCTATCTGAGAGGTTAAGGAATTTTAATAAATTTTTAAAAAATTCAAGCCCAGCCTGGGCAACTTAGTAAAATAATGTCTCAGAAAAGAAAACGATAAAAGAAGGACAGAAGGAAGGAAGGATGGAAGGAAAGAAGGAAGGGATGGAGGAAGCAAAGAATATTACAATTCATTTGGAATTATACCATATATAAGGAATCCTTTCCTTTTTATTGCTGAATAGTATCCCATTATATGTGTATATCACCTTTTGTTTACTCATTCAGTCATTTGTATATATTTGGGTTGCTTGTATGTTTTAACACTTGTGAATAGTGACAGAAATAGACATTCATGTACAAGTACACTTTTAAAAAATTATTATTCTCTGTATGTATCTTGCAGCAGAATTGATGATTCCCATATTAATTCCATGTGTGAGTTTTTGAGGGACCTTCCAAACTTTTTTCCTGCAAAATTTACATTCCTACCAGCAAAGTATGAGGATACCGATTTCTCAACATTTTTGCCAACACTTGTTTATTTTGTTAAAAATGAAAAGACAGGAGAAGCCCCTACATGTCTAGCATCTGCAGATGGACATTTCTTAGACCAAGAAGGCAGAACAATATCTGTCTGTTCAAAGTGGTAAATACTGACTTGGCCGTACGTGTGGATCACTTTAGTGAAGACAATGATTCGGCGGTTTCTGGGTCTGATGCTCTGGAGAAGGAAAGGCTGGAAAGGCTGTCCTTCTGTCCTTCTTTTTTCGTTTTCTTTTCTGAGACATTATTTTACTAAGTTGCCCAGGCTGGGCTTGAATTTTTTAAAAATTTATTAAAATTCCTTAACCTCTCAGATAGCTGGGATTCCAGGAACTGGTCACCATACCCAGCTGACTATGGCATTCTTTATATGCAAAGTGAAAGAAATCAGACACAAATTATCTTATATTTTATGATTCTTGGAAAGGCTGTCATTACTTTTATGAATGTTCAGCATCTATGGCAAATACATTCATATTTTCACTCCAAACCCAGCCTACATATTTCAGGCTGCTTGAACATATCCAATCGGTCCTTATCATCTTTCAAGCATGGCTGGATCTTCTCAGCCTGGAGTGCACAAGCTCCCGAAGTTTGGCTGCAAAATATATTTTGCTTTACTCACTATATTGTAATAAAAAAAAAAAACCCTGACCACTGCTAAAAGCTTTTGGAAGATCATTAGACTATCAAACAAATCAAGAATTATTCACACCAATGATTTTGAGCCACAAATAGGCAAATGAATTATTTTCAGACTCTCTTGCTTTAGAAGGTAGTAGCGATCGACCATAGGAGGCAATTTTTCAAAGCATGTTGCAGAGTATCTCCAACAAATCAGGTATTGGTTAGCTGCTGAAGATAGGAAGATACACACACATGGCCAGTCCTACGATTTTTCTATTTTCTATCCCACTACACTTTGTACACTCACTGATCTGCCTTTCATAAAAGAGAAATCATACAGAATTACATGAAATTTTTTTGGAAGATGCATGAGATTGTTTTTAAATTTTGTAGGAAAGTACGACAAGCTACTCTGGAAACAGGTCTGTGAGCTGAGGATCACAAAAGAGTCCTTTGAATTTCATGTTTGTTTATTTAAACTCAAAGACGGAAAGAAGAGCCTGCTGAGGCCAGGGGCATGCTGAGTAATCAAGGCTACAACTGTCCCTGTGATTATCTGAGACTCACATAAGCCCAGCACCTGAAACACATATTCAATAAAAGCTGCTCTTGAGATCAGAAAACCCCTTCAAAGAGATTTGATGTGAATTGGCTGGATACTAAAATCAGTCCTCTATCCAAGTTTTTTTTTTTTTTTTCTGTCTTTTAAAAAGTATCCATCGGAGTATACATTCCAGTGTGGGAAAACTAGGTCACCTGCCTGGCCTCCATAGAAACTAATTCCTTTCATTTCCTCACCACAAACAATCTTTATTTCAGTTTCCATTCATCCACTCCCTTTGAGGCCACCCTTGCAGAAATACACTGTCGGAAATACTCTGTTGAATGCATATAAACACCTCCATGAATTTCAATCATCTGCCTATAGACCCAACCCTCAAGTTAGCTCATTTATCTTCCCAAGCAAGAGGCCAAAAGTACACAAAGCTTTATCAGGCAGAAAGGGTAGCAGCTGCCTGCTATCTTCTTTACACAGAAAAGCACAATGAAGCAGTATCCTCAGAGGCATCTACTACCTTAAAATTCATTTCAAAATACTGAAGTTTACTCTGAGACTGTTCCTTCTCTTAGGAGGTGTCTTCCCCACTCTAACAGTTTTACAAGAAGAAAACTGTACAAGCCTGTGTTAAAGCTCTTAATCTACCACTAACTGTGTGTTTCTCTTTGCCAGTCACTGTGCCTTATTTGTAAATTGGAGATAATGGTACATACCAGTCAATACATAGGAGATCCATACAGATCAATAAAAGAGCATATATGATGGTGCTTTAGAAAAAAAGAAAGCACAATTCAAACTCAATACATATTTTGTTGTGAATTTTTTAGTATTGCATCAAATTAACCAAATTATATTAAAACTAAACCACTTCTGCTATTTATATTTACTCGTGGGTAAATACATTTTCATAGTCAATAAGTCTTAGAGGATTTGGCAGGCTATCCTTTTAATAATCATCAAAAATGTAGAGTTTTTTAATTTAAAAGCATAAGTTATTTTGGATAATTTCTTCTAAGTAATACATGCAATTCCTTTCTAGAACAAACATACATTTATATTTTTTCAAAACATTAGTCGTAAGTATGAAATCAGGGTAATTTAAAACATAAGAATAAGCTATTGAAGAAAAATCAGAAAGTTATTATTGAATTTTATCTAGGTGACTTTTGAAAACCTTAAGATAATTCAATGTTACTTATATGATTTAACCTCAAATCTGAAATGCATAGTTGATATGTTCATAGAGTTATTTTTATAACTCTGAGTTAGTATTTATCTCCAAGTTATGATTCACGGGCACAATTTTAAAAAGCAAAAAAAAAAAAAAAAATACAAAGTCTCAAATAGAGTGTTGGTAAACGTTTCTCAGAGGATCGCCTAAATAAATCATCTCGTGTTGCATTTGTGTGTGTGCACGTGTTCATGTGTATATAAAGCAAAGGTACCTGCAGCACAATGGATGATTTTTCTCCAATAAAAAATGAAATCATGGTTGAGCCAACACTTATATACATCTGCATGTATCAATATGTTTATCAATAATTATATTAATACATATCTGAGTGTATCAATACATATTTGATGGGCACAGAGTCTACAGTGTTTAAAACAGCAGCAGGGGTTTCTACCTATGTAGAGTTCAATAATATTGGTGGAGTACAAAAATACGAACAGGCAATTACGCCATATTTTGAAGAGTGCTGTATCAGAAGCACTTAGACATGTGTTTCTTTAGAAAGATGGTAGAGGACATTCAGAGGGACTGCTGCTGACCTATGGTTAGTCCTCAAAAGTATCAGGTAGGAAACAAATTGGAAGGAGAACGACTGAGGGTCCAGGAAGAGAGCAAGGAAGCTGCATAAATTCCAGTGGAACTCCTTTCCCAAACCTAAACATTCAGTGAAATATACGTTGGCTTTGGAAGAGTTTTTGAAAGGAGGCCAAATTGCCTTGCAGACTAACTCTGGGTGAAGAACCCCCTTCTCCCCAGCTGAATACAAAGGTTCCATGAGAACATAAGCACAGGAAGTTGGCAGGAATGATAAGGCAGACTTCTTCTTATGCTGTGCTATTGAGCGTGGAGTCCACTTTATTGAAGTCTGTGAGGAAGAGGGTCTCCTTGATTACATCTGAGTTACAGAGCACTTGAATATTTACCTAGATATTAACAAATTCTAGTAGGGAATTTGATACCAGTCAGCATCGTTTCTGCCTGCAGGGAGATACTCAGTGTTGTTCCTCTAGGAAGTCTGGTTCATACGGTGGTCTATCGCACACATTCAAGAGGTCTGCCAGCGGATTCTCTAGTGCGTGTCAATTTAACACAGCGCCTTCATCAGTGTTCCATGATGCAGGAGGCCTTGCCATGAGCATTTACTCAGCGAGGAGAGTGCAAGCCAGAGCTTGTTCTAATTGTAGGACCCCGGATGGAATTTTGCATGTGGAGAGAGTCGTTGCTGGAAGATGCTCTTCAAACAATGACCTCTCAGATCCAGAATTAGCAAATGGAAAAAGCGATCTTTACAATCAATAGCTGTCTTTAGGAAGTGCTATCATTTAAAACAGGTTGAAATACAAATTATTTCTTCACATAAAATGTGCATTTATGGTCAGAGAAATTGTGGGAGTCCCGGACTTTGACTGACTCTTCATCCTCATCTGATAGACATCCAATGTTTGCAAAGTACTTGTGGAGCCCACTGATAAGATATGAGAACCTCTAGAGGCAGGTATCTGATTTATACAAAAACTGCTGTTTCTTGGAAGATAGAATAGATATATGTTTTCTTTTTTCTTTTTTTTTGTGGGTACTGGGGGTCGACCTCAGGACCTCATGCACCAGGAGGCACCCGTGCTGCTGAGCGATATCTCTGGCCCTTTTTTCATATGTGGGTTCCGGGAGTCGAACTCGGGCCCTCGCGCTTGCCAGGCAGGCGCATAGGCCACTGAGCCATCTCGCCGGCCTGATATATTTTTTCTTATTGATTCTGTTTTCTGAAAATTATAATTGTGCATATTGTGTACAAAAAAATATGAAGATTCTGAATGGTGGAAAGAAAAAGAGAAACTGGACTTCAGTATCTGGGGAATGACACGACATGGTGTAGAGTTCCCTGGATTTTCTTTTTGCCTCACGCATCTCAGACTTGAAACTGAAGAAGCTCGCAAACTGGAAATGCCAGTGGTTATAAGGAGGCAGAGGGCGAGGAGGAGGAAAACGGAAGAAGCAGGAGGGACCTAATAACATAAAGTGCAACCTGACAAAGCAGAAAATATTTAGGTTATAACCACTCCAACAGGAAACAATTTGCAGTTTCAAAAATTAAGCCAGGTATGGGTAAATGCCTATAATACCAGCATTCTGTGAATCCGAGGCAAGAGAATCACAAATTAGAGCCCAGGGCTTATTTAGGGATTATCTCTAATGTCTTCTTCTAACATCTGTTCCTTAAAGAGGTACAGTGTAGGGAGCGATGAGACAATTTCACGGTTGCCGCTCCGCCTCCCCCTCCTGAGGGCATCTGGTGCGCCAGCCTACATCCCCCATGATCCTCTCCAGCCTAATCTGGAAATGATGACGGCCTATCCGTGAGATGAGAGCTTCTGCCCCTGTTTCTATAAGTGCCTTAGACACTTCCTCAATAAACAAGACTTGATTGGAACCCTTCATCTTGTCTCTGTTTCTCTCTCCTCTTGCCCTGTCCCCCCATCCCGTTTCTCCTCCAGGTGGGAACCACGAGTTGATCCGTGGGCCAGATCAAGTGGCGCCCAACGTGGGGCCCACCCAGAGAGGACGCCTTCCAATGGGACCGTTCGCCATTAAAGCCTTGGCCAAGGTACTCTTTCCGGGACTCCGTCCCTGTGATCCGTGCAGACAGCCGCCTTACGTCTCGCCTGAATCACGGTAAGTGAACGGCATTCACTTCCTTTTTCCCCTCGACATGGGTCAAGCATTAAGTGAACATGAGTTGTTCGTTAACGGCCTCAGTAAGGCCCTCAAGGTGAGAGGAATTAAGGTTATAACTAAAGATTTATTTCTATATTTTCAATTCATACATAAAGTCTGCCCTTGGTTCCCTCTAGAGGGTTCCATTGACATTAATTGATGGAATAGGGTGGGAGATGCCCTCAAAGATTTTTATAGGGTCTTTGGTCCTGAAAAGGTTCCGGTGACCGCTTTTGCCTATTGGAATTTAATTTTGGAACTGCTAACTCAACGCTATTCAGATCCCCAAGTCACTGAGACACTTTCTCAAGGTGAGGCTGCATTGCGCTCCTCCCATAGTCCTACCCCTAAGCCCAGTTCCCCTGGCTCTGTGATTCTTGATATTCCAGAGCCCTCTCAAAATGGCGACCCGCGGCCACTTCCTCTTTCTGAGGCTCATGAGGACCCTCAAAATGGCGACCCCTCTCAAAATGGCTCCCTGGAACTTGGCGCCGCCATGCCTCCTCCTCAATACCCGTCTATATAGCCTGACCTTTCTGACTTCCAAGAGATTGATTGGTCTCAGCTGGCAGAGGAGGCTACTACCTATCATAACCCTCCTTTTGTGGCTCCCACCTTAACAACTAAGCTCCAGTCTGATACCCAAAAGCCGCCCGGCCCATCCTCTACTCTTCTAACCTTAAAGGCTAAAATTAATGATCTAAAAGAAGGTCCACCTTAAACAGGTCCACCTTGAACAGAAAAAAACAGAGGGCTATTTCCGAGAGGTGATAAGGTAAAGAATACAGTTTCCATGGCAACCAAGGACTTTGTAAGGCCTCCAAAAGTGTATTTAAGGAGGGGGCCTCAGTGCCTCCTTGCCTGGCAGCTAACCCTTGGGGGGCCAAGGCGCCAAAAAGCTGATCTTCAGCTGGTCCCCCCAGATCGGCTGCAGGGCAGGATGCAAGGCTCTAAATTTGAGGTCGGGAGTGGTGTGGTTATTGTTCCCGGGATTGTCTGTTTGTGTGTTTCTCCTGTGTTACATCTATGTCACCCCCCCTGCGCCTGCGCTTCCAAGTCACTGTTACCAGAGGAATTCAACCTGCCCGCGAGAGACCATTTGTTAGTCTCAAATTTCGTTTGTATTTCAGATTGAGTGGGGGAGACAGGACTTGCTTAGACAAATTGTAACTGTGGGTTGCTATATTGTCCAAGTCATTGATATAATGGGTTGTGCTGGTAATAAGCCAACTGTTTTGAAATGTATGCTTAACAATTTTGATGAGTTCAAAGGGGATTATAAAATTAAAATAAAAAGTAAAGCTCCAAAATTTCTGTGAGCTTGAGTGGCCCACATTCAATGTGGGATGATTAGCTAAAGGGTTGCTCCAGCCCCAGGTAATCAATAGAGTATAAAATATTGTCACTGAAAAGCCTGAGCACCCAAATTAGTTTCCATATATAAACTGGTTGTATGCGGTGCGAATGCTGCCCCAATGGCCAGCCTGTATGTCACCAGCCTGGCGCTGCCTACAAGCATCTAGAAAAGTTTTACAGGAAAAATGTAAATGCCTGCTTTGTCAAAACATCGAGTAAGCTGAGTAAGCCACAATAAAAAACACAAGCTGGGTGCCCTGGCTCAAAACACCTGGGACAAAAACCTTATCCTAAAGCGTGCTTTTCTCTTTCTCCACACACAAAGAGGGTCTCTGCTTTTAAATCACAAATGGCTGCAACATTTGCAGCTAGCAGGAAACTGGGCATAATTGTAACAACCCAGAAACAAGGGGTCAAAATAAGCTTCGACAAAGATATATCAAAAAAAATTTACATAAATGATATTCTTACAGAGAAAATGCTAATAGAATAAAAAAAAGGTTTGAGTATGTGACAGAGAGTACGGAGATGACTGAGCTGGAAGCTACATAAAGAAAAAACATAAAAGTTGTCAGTATTTTTATAAAGAAATTTATTTTTGTTTCTTCCAAGTTCTTATAAGAGATCTCTGCTATTGACCTACAAATAATTCTGACTAGTCTATTTGTAATTACAAACTTCTAAAATTATAGAAGTTACTATAATTTAATTTGGCCAATATATATATATATGAGTGCACTCTGATTTTTAAATAAATTTGTCTGTATGTTTTGTTTTTCTGCATGCCCAACCTGTAAACAGCTGTTCTATTTGAGCTCAACAAATTTTCTTTTTGCATTTTTGGATTTTTAAAACATTTGTCTGGTATGCCTCCACCAAAAGTTGCCATCTGGCCAAAATGATGTTAAAATTGGTTCTATAAATGTAATACAAGTTTTGTTTATTGTTTATTGTTTATTGTTGTATTATGATTTGAGAGTATCTTGTTGTTCAAAGTAATGTGTTAAATGATCTGGTTTTCATAGGTCATCAAAAATTGTTAGACAAAATATATTATTGTAATATGTTTACATTGGTCATCGTCAACAAGACAATGAGGATTTCTGATTTAAAGATGCTCCTTAACAACAGGGTTGACACGCTCCTGGCCAAGCCCATTCAGGTACATTATCACCAGTTGGAGATGGCAGATCAACAAACTTATCGAGAGAAAATCTCCACAAATGGCCTGTATGATAATAGAGGCCAACTGCCCTGAGGCACCGGACAGGCAGCCAGAGACGGGCAACTAGGACGCATATGTTACGCCATTGGCCACCTAAGACAGGCATAGGACCAATTGCTGTCCTGTATGCCCATGACTGGTAAGGCATGATTGGATTCATATGGAGAGTCCTTGACCTAAGACAGGTGCTGTCCTCACAGTGCCTGCCATACTCCTGATCTTATAAAATAATAAGGGAGGAGATGTAGGGAGCGATGAGACAATTTCACAGTTGCCACTTCACCTCCCCCTCCTGAGGGCATCCGGTGCGCCAGCCTACATCCCCCATGATCCTCTCCAGCCTAATCCGGAAATGACGACGACCTATCCATGCTCACTACATTCCCCGTGAGATGAGAGCTTCCGCCCCCGTTTCTATAAGTGCCTTAGACACTTCCTCAAAAAACGAGACTTGATTGGAACCCTTCATCTTGTCTCCGTTCCTCTCTCCTCTTGCCCTGTTCCCCCATCCCATTTCTCCTCCAGGTGGGACCCACGAGTTGATCCGCGGGCCGGATCAGTACAGGGTTTGTCAAAAGTTGATAAATGTGCCACTAATATTTAGATTTTTTATTTTTAAAGTATCTTGAATACAGAAAAATATCTTTTGAATTGTTTTTGTCCCCCGAGGTCCTCAAACTTCAGTGTTATTGAATATCCAGATTACACAAACATGCACATCCACAAATGGGGGCATTCTTTATTTTCTGAATTTTGCTACACCAAAACAAGGACTTTAAAAAAGTTCACTCCTATATGAACTGATGAATAACTCTTTGATAAAGATTTTAAAAATATGAGTAGAGGATATTAAAGAGAAAATAAGGGGAATGAAATTTTAAAGGAGTAAAATTAAATTGTAAATCACCTGATAAAAATCCCAGTTGGCCTCATGAAACAAGTACTATACCTCAGTTTCTAGTCTCAACTTGCGTTAGGTTTGTCTACTCTATTTCTTTTCCTGGAATTATTCCAGGAGATGCAGCAAATGCTAAAGATACCTAGTCTAACTACTCATTTTGTGTTTGGATCATTTTCTGCATCTCTTCCAACTTTAACTCTTTACTGCATGGATTTTTATTAAAAATACCCATTCTTAGTCCCTTAGCCCTTCTTATAATGAGCAAAATAGTCTTCCCTGAAGTTTCATCACACTGTTTATTTCTCTGTCTCTTAGAGTCATAGTAAAACACCTACCTTTTGTCTATATATAAGCCCTTAAAAGTATTGAAGTTATTAAATATCAAAAGTGCCCTTGAATGACTTTTGTTTCCTCAGTCAATATCATTCGGTCCTTAATAATTACTTCTGCAGCAAGACCTCAAATCCAGATACATCTCATCTCCCAGTCTGTCAGCATCTCACTTAGAGCTTATTCTATTGCAAAAACTGAAATATTCGGGCCAGTGAAATAGCTCAGTGGCATAAGCACCTGGCTGGCAAGTGCAAGGTCCTGAGTTCGACTCCCGGAACCCACATAAAGGAAAAAAAGGGCCGGTGATATCGCTCAGTGGCACAAGTGCTTGCTGGCAAGTGTGAGGTACTGAGGTCGACTCCCGGTACCCACCTAAAAAAAAAAAAAGAAACATTCCATCTATAGACTGATGAGCATAGAGTGAGTGCATTGTAAGATGTAGGTATATCCACTTTTAAGTACAACCTTCTGTAGCCCATGATAATTTACCTTTATTTCATTGACTCATGGTAGAGCGGGACCTCAAACCAGGTTGGCCTATAGTTCTAGTCCTACAATCTAGGGATCAGAATCATTTCAGTTAAAAAAAAAATCTTCTGTACTTTCTCATAACTGCTATTTTGTATCCAAATCTCATCATGTTTTCCATAAGCATGAACAACAATAACAACAACAAAAAAAAACACCCTCAAATATTGTATCAATTTCCACTGAGTGTTGTCCTATTGTAAGCAGTTCATTGTTCACGCTTATCAAGGACCATTTGGACACCAATAATATCATTTAAACTATTCACTATCTCCTCAAATTTTAGCCATCTCCCCATATGAAAATATTCTGTATGTCTATTAAATTATTAGTAGAAATGGAAAATGCAGGATACGAAATGTCAGAAAATATAGCAACCTGCTGGATGAGTTTCTACATACTGAAAATAATGTTACAATTTATAATTATTGATAGAGTATTTCAGACATTTACTAATCACTCCAATCATCTTTGCTGTCAGTTTTTCATGATTCTATCAACAAAGGCTCCAAGTCATACACCTATCTCAACTCCATTTCTCTGCACGGTGATTCAGGTGCTATCCAGACATATTCTGGGAATACTAAAATATCATGGCCCTCACGGTTTCTGGAAATTCCTTAATTTGCCAAGTTAGACTGTTTGATTCAGTTGAAACACCCTCTCTTGCCTTATGAGTATCAAAATACATCCTATTGCTTCAGGTGAAGGAGCAATGCACACTGGTCAATAAATAAATTATTTCTCCTTTGCATTTCTCAAAGGCATGGCTTTTGCCTTCCTCATCTCCAAATAGCTTCTTTTGCATTGGAAGTGTAAAGTAATGGGACTGTTTCAGGTTGTAATCTACATAGAAAAAGTGCCATCATTTTTTAAAAATATAAACTTACATATTGAATTTAAGATTAATATGAATTATCTAGAGTAGAATATTATTTTTATTATTGTTCAGACCCAGTGGAAAATAATAATATAGGTAAGGATCTCTTAGATTTACGAGATCTATGTTGTAAGTCAAGAACCTCTGAAATTTAGTAAATGGTAGAAAAGCTATAAATTCTCATTTCCTTGAGGTGGGAATAAGGTAAAGAGTGAAACTGAGGTAAACACTTATTTTCTTCTATACCTATAAAAATATCTTTTTATCTGTAGATGTTGGTCGAGAAAGTTAAAGTTAATACATAGTAGAGTTGGACCTCAAGTTAGCAAATTTTCCTAGTAACCCAATTTGCAATAATGTAGCATTTACCATATGCGTCATCTTGTAAAAGTTTTATAATCTAGCCCTCTAACCTTACTTCTTTTATTATGTGAAAAGGTATGTGAAATTATTAGGACATATGAAATATTAGGATATGTGAAATTATTCATTTATTCAAAAAAAAAAATAAAGAGAAGTTAGTGGTAGATATCCCTGTAAGCTGGCAAAGCAGTCTTGTAAGCTTTAGCACATCTACTTCGCAAAATTGGCAACTTAGTCTGGTTACACATGACCCATATATCTAGCAGTTAGTAGCTACCTGTAGTAACTTAATTGATCTATCTCTCTAATTAAATTTTTGAGACATAGGGCATTATGGGCTTAGTGTAGACTCAGCCTTCACTCCTCTAGTTCAGGGAATTGTTCCCCTTCTTTGACATTAGAACCACCAAAACAGATTTAAAATAAAACCAGGGACCACATTCCAGAAAATTAGATGCAACTCATAATCTAAGGTCAGATGCCTCGTTAGACCAATTTACCACGATCTGGCTTGCATAGGAGAGATGTAGCATTGCACCTGTGATGGCATCTAGATGTCCCCCCAAAGCCTCATACACTCAGGCCAGGAGGTGGCTGGATCATGGGTGTGTGATGCTGGATTAGGGTGTGTGGTACTTGAATTAAGGATGTGTGATAACTAAACTTGTTTTGCATAGATTGGGTGTGGGTAAGGGGAAGGGCCACCCTGGGTGGGGGTGGTACCACTCGAAAGGCTTGTATCCCGGATGGGATAAAAGGGAGAGGGAGGTTTGCTGCTCACTGCTTGCTGCCTTCTGCTTGTCAGGCCATGAGCCATTTCTCCTCTACCATGCCCCTCTGCCAAGCCACCCTGCCTTGCCGCCAGCCAACTATGGGCTGAAACCTGTACAACTGTGAGCCAAAATAAACCTTTCCTCCTTTAACTTTGGGTGTCAGGTGTGTTTTCTTAGCAATGAGAAACTAATGAGAAAGGGAGAGGCTCATATTTTACACACAGAAGAGTGAAAACTAAAACAGTGGTAAGATCAAGAAAAAATTAGAAGTATCTGAATGTGTGATATATGTTTTTATAAAGATAAGATAAATTTGGAGTTATCAAAAATATATTTTAATTATTTTTTTAAAAAATTTATTAGCATATATTTACAATATATAATGATCACATTCTTCCTAGGATATTTGTATCTGTACATGATATATCTTCTTTTCTTTCCACTTTTCTCCCCTCCATTCAACCCTTCTTCCCCTCCCCACTTAAAAAAGCATTGTTTCCATTTTTTCCTCCCATTCTTTTTTCCCACTTTTCTCTTCCTTTCCTTCCCCCTCCCTTGTTCCCCTTTCCATTTGAACATGTTCTTACTTCCCAATACCTGTCCTCTGTTTTCCTCCTTATTTACCTTTTGAGTTTCTCACACAAGAGAAACAGTGTGCAATTTAAACTTGGAAACAATCCATATGCCCAATCAACAGATGAATGGATAAAGAAAATGTGGTATTTATATACAATGGAGTACTACTCTGCCATAAAGAAGGAGAAACTTGAATTTTTTTTTTTTTTTTGTCGTTTTGATACATGGTTTCACTATGCAGTTCAGGCTGGACTGGAACTCACTTTGTAGCCCAAGCTGGCCTTGAACTTGCAGTGATCCTCCTGCCTCAGCCTCCTGAGTGCTGGGATTATAGGTGTGCACCACCACATCTGACTTGAATCATTTTTAGATAAATGGATGCACCTCAAGACCATAACGCTAAGTGAAATAAATCAGACACATAAGTTTAAACATATTCTGATTTTTCAGAGGAGGATAGGAGAGTCAAACTTTCATAGAGGATATTTGAGTTGAAATTTAAAGATAATGAGCAGCATTTTCCATGCTAGGAACATGGAAGAAAGCATTCAACCTGGACATTCTGGTGCATGCTTATAATCCCAGTGCTCTATGAGGCTGAGGCAGGAGAATCAGAAGTTCAAGACCAGCCTGGGCAACAGAGTGATTTAACAAGACTCTTAAAACTACAACAACACCAAAAAGAGTTGGGGATTTAGTTCAAAGCCATAGCTCTGGGTTCTGTTCCCAGTAAAACACACACACACACGCTCACATGCACACACACACACAGCACTCCTCACAAAAAACAGTGGCATAGCATGCTGTTGCACCAGTTAAGGCAGCACAAAACAGTAGAGTGACCTTAGAATATGAGGAGAATAGCAGTGAGTGGTCGAACGTAAGTTTAGAAAATATACTGTGATGAAATTGTGGGATAATTCCTGCATCGTACCCTACCTTGGAGGATTTGGGAAAAAATGAGTTTCAATTACATTTCTCTGAAACTCTCCTTGTTCTTTCTATCTCTGTCTCTCTCACAATATAGTAAATATGGGATGTGGAAAAATAATTGTATAGAATGAGCCACAAACATGGAATGTTTAAGTCCAGGTTGTCAATTACCTGGCCCTAGCTTTATTGGTTGAAAATCTCTTGGAGTCAATGCCTATTTTTGTAGACTTCTGGAGAACATCTTAAATTAATCAACCTGTGTTTCAGATTCACTTCCTTTATTTGATAAGTAGGTGAAGACAGTGATGATATCATTTTTGACTACGTTATGCCCCAGAGCAAAATATACAGAAGGAGCACAAAATACTTTTGAGCGAGTCAATGAAATCCATGGTGACACATATGAGAAACAGGGATAACGTCATTAGCTGTGTTGATCTGGCAAAAACAAATGAGGGACAAAGTAAATTTTAAGAAGTAAAACTTCCAGGTTATTTTTTGTCTTCTTAAATATTCGTTTTATTTTTAAAATTCAGCCACAACTTTAAGAGGGCGCAGGAAACAAAGACACAGATCTGTGGGTGCCTGCTGACAGCACCGAGCCAAGCATAGAGGGCAATCATGCAGACTCTAGACCTGACAGACATCTACATTTGGTGCCTCAGAAAGAAGAGAAAAAATTGAAGAGTGAATAATGTGCTATAAAAATCCATCAGCAGCTGTGGGCCTTGTCATCTGCTCTGGTGCATAACTGAAACACCAGGATGACTCCGCTGAGTGGTGGAAGGGTAAATGGAGACCAGATGTTTGAAGGTGACATAGAGCCTATAAATGAGAACTGCTGCCATGGGGGTGAGAAAAGAAGAGCAAGTGTTATATGATGGAGAAGTTTAGAGAAGGAGGAGGGAATCAGAGATGATCTTGGAAAAATCCTTCCTACAGGGATGGCCAGGTTGCTGGGTGGCTGAGCTCGAGTCTCTAAATTGGTGTGGGTGGTTGCTTCTCTGGGATGAATTCAAAGTACCTCAAATAATTTATGCATGCAGTGCTTATATAACCTCCAATAGATACATAGAAATACAATTTGAGAGTACCCATCCTGAACTAAATGACGAATTATGGGGCTTTAATGGAGAGATCTGCAGGGCATTGTAGAGGAGGGAGTGCAGAAGTTTGTGACTGGATAAATTCACAAAATCTTTGAAAGGAAATGCGACAGTTACTTTTATGCAACAATTTGACTGGAGCAGAGTGGACCTAGACGCTGGCTCAAGCATTATTCTGAGTAGGTCTGTGAATGTTTCTAGATGAGAATAATGGAATAATATTAATAATTATTCCATTAATGGAATAATAATAATGATGATCACATTCTCTAATGTGATCAGACCCCATCCAATGAATCGAAGACCTAAAGAGACAAAAAAGTAAGAGGGAACTCCACCTAATTGAACAAGGTGGGACATAGGACCTGGGACTTAGGACCTATCTTGTTTTTGGACTTCATGCCAGATGTCCTGGCCTTCAGATTCAAAATGAAATTAAACCACTGGCTCTTTTGTGTTGGTGGTCTGTTTGCTGCAGCTGTCAGAACTTTGTGTTCCAGTGGAAAATTTCTGTACCAATGGCATCTATTTGACCAGGTAGCTTGTTAGACGTATGATTCCCCAGGCTGAACCCTGGGTTGAATTAGGATTTGCATTTTAACAAGACCCTCAGGGAATCTACACGGTCAGGAAAGTCTCTGAAGCACTGGTGGAGCCCACCGTTCAAAAAAAAAAAAAAAAGAGTAAGAAAAACAAAACAGTTCTCCTTGAACTGTACAGAACTTCAATTTCTGCATTCATTAGAGAAACTAACACATTAACTGCATGCCGGTTGAAAGAGAAGCCTAAAATCATGCGTATTATAATTTTCTATGTTGAATTTATCTTTGCTGTATGCGTGGTGTTTAGTCATTGAACTCCAGTGAGCACAAGGCACTCAGAGCCGCTCTTTTTGTTTGTTGGTTTAGAGAAGGAAAGAGCAACAACTCTTTCCTCCCACCTGTGCAATGTTAACAGCTTGCTGCCCCAGCCTGGGGTCCTTTCAGATCCTTGGTTGCCCATCAACTTCCTGCTGCTACCTTGTTCACACCATTCTCTCCTCCTCTCTGTACCCAAAGCTGTGGGTACAGAGCAGCACTTTTCCCTTTTTTTTCCCTTTTATCATCCCTGCTGCTTATCCCAGAGGGCCCTGAGTTCTGCTTTCTCTCCTGACAGCTAATTTTGTGCAAAAGTATTCTTACAATAAGTTGTTTGTGGTAGATAATAGCTTAATATTTTACCTCTCCTGCAGTTTGATTGCATTTTAATAGGGAGTTCCTAGAAATAGAGTGGCTTATCTTAACCAAAGGGAAAGAAACAGAAGGGTTAGATTTAGGGCATCACACCTGGCCAATGAAATACTGTGGACAGAAAGCTCTTTGACCTTCCATCTGCATAGTCCATGTTCATCATAAATACATGCTTGTATTTATTCGGTATCAAGACTAAACGTCTAGAAGTTATCATTATGTGAGATAAAATTGATAGAGACTAGAAGAAAAAGAGAAAATCATTGGAAAAAATTGTCATGAGTTAATTTTGTGCAAACACTGTATTTTCATTAAAATATGAACAATTAGAGAATCGAAATGGATGTTCTTTTTCCTTACAGCTAAGTAATTTATAGAATCCCCTTTTAAAAACATTTTTATGCTGGACCTGGTGGTGCATTCCTGTAATCCCAGCATATGGGAGGCTGAGGCAGGAGGATTGCTATGAGTTCAAGACCAGCCTGGACCACATAGTGAATTCAAAGCTAGCCTGAACTACATAGTGAGACCCTGTCTAAAAAAAACAAAACAAAAAAAAAATTTTTTAAAGTAACTACAAGTACAGAAAGATATCCAAAACAATCATTTATCGTGAAATAAATACCCCAAAGTAAATCTCCATCCTGATTAAAAAAGCATTTCCTCATACATATAGCTTAGCTTGAATATTTATTTTTGAATTCTATTTGAATGAAAATATACAACATATATTCTTATGTCTGGCTTCATTAATTCAATGTTGTGTTTCTAAGATTTAACCATATGCTCTGTGTTGTGAGTTTTTAAATTTCATAGCAAAAAAAATCTACTTTGAGTACATTAGATTACATCCTCGTTGTAGTCAGCATTTGCAAGGGAATACATTTAATATAGGACACATCATTCATAGGATTATTTTATAATATTCACCCAAAGAGTCAAATGAAGAAGAGTGCGGGGGATCTGTCCACACACTAGAGACCCAAAGAATCCAGCTGAGGGCCTGGGTCCCACGGCAATGTCCTGCACGAGTCCAGTTGAAGACCAAAAGCCCACAACAATGTCTCATGTAAGTCTGCATCAAGGATCTGCACTGGGAAGGCCCAGGGGTCAGTGGTGGAAGCTAGAAAGTCTGCACCAGTGGGATGAAGGATCTGTGCCAGCAGGCTGAGGGATCTGCATGAAGCCAGGAAGCAATGCTCAAAGAGAACCACGGCCTTCCTCGGTGATAGGGAGGACCCAAGCTCCTCAAACAATGAGAACAGGTGAGTTCATATCAAGAAAACCAGCTTGACAAACTTCTCCAGGAGAATCAACAGTTTACCATCTTCCCCTCCAGTTCTCCTTTTATGTTGTTGGTGACAATAGTCAGGTGCACCTTCCACACCCAGCACCATGCTGATTCAGTTCAGCTGGGTGTTACAAATTGGCCATTAGTTAATCCGCTGTAATCCTGCTACTGATGAAGTCTTGAGTTTTTTTCTTGCTTAGCAATGGTATAATAATGCTGATATAATTATTCATTTATGTATTTTGTCTACCTATGTAGCTTAACATGTATATATATTCCTACTGTGTAAAATTGCTTGTAATAAAGTGCTGTAGTAGGTTTCTGCTGTGTAACACATTGCCACAGAACCTGGATGTTAACAATAGTATTTATTCATCCTTCTCACATTTGAAAGTGAGCTGGAATGTTTATGTTTCTAACCAGTATTTATGTGGCTTCTGAAACCATTCAGCGTCCCAGGGTATGTTTTCGGGACAATAAAGAATCAAAAGACCCTGCATCATACTGCACGTGCATATTGCACAACTCTGTTCACATCACAGCTATCAGCATTCTATTAAGCAAATCACATAATCAACCCTAAAATGAAAGAGCAGGGAAATGTACTCTACATCATGACAAATGTCCACGTATGTACCATGAGTAAGAAAAAGAACTGGAAACAATAACTAAACTTACGACATAGGTTATGGGTATAATCAAATTAAGTGTATAGTCTCAAATGGTTTTCTAAGCTGGTTGCACTATTTTGCTCTCCACCTGTAGTAAATGAACATTCCTATACCTCCATGACCTCAACATAACTTAAAATTGTCAGTCTTTTAAATGTAACATTTAGGTGAACATGTTTGTAATTACGTTATTGATTTATGTTGATTTTGATTGGTTAATGTAGTAATGAAGTTTTCATTTGTGTATTATCCATTTGATTAACCTCCTTATAAAAGCTCAAACTTTTATGTTCTATGATTGCTTCATAACCCAAACCATGCCACTGCCTAGTGGAAAGGAAAACAGGCAAAAGAAAGAAGAGAATGCAAAAACACTTTGTAACTACCCTAAGGTTTCTCTTTTCCTGAGACACACATTCCCTCTTTATCCTTTTCTAGTTGATTCATCAAGATAACTCTCAATGTATCTCAGAATTCATCTCTTCTGTGAATCCTTCAATTCTCCAAACTCCAACTCAGTGAGGATTTTCAGGACCTCTTTTGTGCCTTCATTTAACACAAAGTCAGTTCTTTTTGATTTTTAAGTCCCTAGGTCTAGTCTATTTCTTGATACATATTAGAAACTGAGTAAAATTTCATAAATAGATAATTCCTCCCTCAATGCAATTATTAAGACTTTGGATTCCAATACAGTAAGTCCCCAACTTACGAACATTTGAGTGGCAAACTTTCACAGACGTGAACGGATCTCACACTTTGAACTTTCATAGAGGCAAACAAATTGTGGGACGAGGTCACAGGTCTGCTGCATGTTGTCACAACTATGTGGCTGCGTGCTCACTGTACAGTGCAACAGTGTACAATGATATAGTACAGTTTGGGAATGGACTGTATTTTCTGTGTGTGTGTTTGGTTTTTTATGCTTTACACTGTGTATTTGTGTCAAAGGTGTATAAGACTCACTTCGTTGGACTTATGAGAGAATCTGACTTATGAACATTCTCCCAGAACAGAATTCCATCCAAGGTCAAGCACTTGCTGTAGTGCTAAACTCTACTATGTATGAGTTTTGTTGGACAAGTTATATAATTGCTGTGACTTTTAATTTTCTCACCTGTAAATGGAGTTTGGAGTAGCTCCCTTTACATTGTAATGAAAATCAAATGACTTACTGAAGGAAAAAAATGTTTTCACCATATGAGCACAATGTCAGTGATAAATAATAATAAACAAAAGCATAGATACAAAATTCCACAAAACAACAATTTCAAATATATGTATAGATATATATCAGTATCTTGCTCACTTTTTATTAGAGAAGACTTTATCTTTCTGAATGATTTGTAGTAATGTTTCGCATATTATGGATATGAATATTTTGTTACACATACTTTATTCTACAATATTACTTGAATTTTTATTTTGTTAATATTGCCTTTTATGAACCAATTGTTTTGTTTTAGTGTAGTCCAGTTTTCGTAAGTCCATTCCAGTTTGTCGACCTTTTATTTTGCATGTTGTAGGTATTTATTTGAAAGTAGTTTTACCACCCTAAATCATGACAGCCTTCTTCAAGAGTATCTCATAGAATCTTTATTGTTTTATTTTGCATATTTATATTAACAATCCAACTAGAATTTATTTCTTGTATATGCTGTGAGATAACACTCAAATTCCATTATTTTCAGTATTGACAGTGTATTTATCGAAAAGATTTCCTTTTCCCCATAATTGCTAACTCTGTCATGTAAAAAGAGAATTCATTACTTTGTAGATTTTCTGTCCATTTTTCTACCCATATGGCAATATCATGCTGTCTGAATTGCCATGGTTTGACTGTAACTCTTGATAAGTGGTAAGTAAATCCTCTTGTTCCTTTTTGAGATTACTTCAACTATTCACCACACTTCGCATTTCCTTATGAATTTAGAATCAGTTGGTGAATCTCTGCGCCCATCCCTAAATCTGCTTGGTATGTATTGTATATATCAATGGAGGGAATTGATATCATTACAACATGGAATTTTCCAATTCATAAACACAGTATACATTTTAATTTATTTAGATTATCATTAATTTTCTCGCAACATCTTTCAGCTTTCTTTCTCTCTCTCTCTTTTTTTTTTTTCGGTACCGGGAATCGAACTCAAGACCTCGTGCTTGCCAGGCAGGCACTGCACTGCTGAGCTATATCCCTGCCATCTTTCAGCTTTCTAAGTAAAAACACTTGCAAAACTTTCACAAGATTTATTCTTGGGACTTGGTAATTTGATATTAGAGCAAATAATACTATTAAAAATTTAATTTCCTACATCATACATAGAACTAAAATTGATTTTCTGTATTAACCTTGTTACTAGAAACTTGCTAAATTCACATAATCTAATTTTTCTACACTTTTTGAATTTTCGACATACTCTAATAATATTTCAATGAATAGTAGCATTGTTTCCTGTCCATGCTTTTTTTTTAATATCATTTCTCTTGTTTAACTGAACAGGTTACCACTGGCATAAAATGAATAAAATTACTGATACTGAATGTTCTTACCTTGAATCCACTCAGAGGAATTATTTTAGTGTTTGTCCATTAATCATGATGTTTGCTTTAAATTTTGTTTAGGTGACAAGTTATAGATAAATCAAACTGCCTTCCAAGCCTAGTTTTTGAGATTTTGAAGTATTTTTAATGCATACGTGGATACTGATATTTTAATTAACACTTTTAGTTTTAGACAATTATGCATGCACAGAGTTTTCAAGAAAGAATACTGAAAGATCCCACGTGCCTTTACGCAACTGCCCCTCAGTGGCAACCACTTACAAATTGTAGTAGAGTGTCCAAACCAAGATGTCAATATTGATAGTCAAGATACAGAACACTTCATGATGGCAATGATTCTGTATCTTTCATTTTAAAGTCCTGTCCTACAATGCTTTGAAAATCCTAATCTGTGTCCATACCTATAATTTTGTCATTTAAGAATATCATTTAAATGGAATCATAGAATATACAGTATAATCTTTTGGAATTGGTTTGTTTCAATTGGAATTACATGGAGATTCATCCAGGTTATTACATGTATTGACATTCCATTCTTTCTTATTTATTTAAATAGTATTTCATAATATGAGTGTACCACAGTCTATTCAACCATTCTGTCATTAAAGGTTATTTGGTATGTTTCAAACTTGTTTACTATAATAAATAAAGCTACTGTACCAATTTGGGAACATTATTTTCAGTGTGTTTTTGCTTGAACATAAATCTTCCTTTTTCTCCAGTCCATAACTAGGAATGAAATAATGCTGTCTGCTTCCCTAAAATTTCTAAGTCTTAACCCTAAGAACATATTAATATATTACATTATATTGCAAAGCTAGTTGAGGCTACAGATACTGTGGTGGGTTGTTAATCAGCTGACCTCAGAATATAGAGATTATTGGGGATTTTTTCAAGTGTGGCCCAATTAACTAGTATAGCTTTTAAAACGGAAGTGGAAGAAAAGAAGAGTAAATCTAGAGGCATTCAGTTGCTGGTAAGATGGACTAGGGAAGGGACATAAGGTAAGAAATGTAGGCAGCCTGCATTTCTATAGATAAAGAAAAATTAAAACCAGATTCCTCCCTAAATCCTCTAGAAAGGAATGCAGAAATATTGGGCTTCTGATTCCTTCATTTAGCCCAATGAGAACTATGTCAGAATGTTGGTCTGGAACTGTGAAAATAAATTTATGCTATTTTATTTTATTATTTTATTTTTTTATATGCGAGTATCCGGAGTCGAACTCAGGGCCTTGCTCTTGCCAGGCAGGCGCTTATGCCGCTGAGCTATATCACTGGCCATTTATGCTATTTTAAAACATGATGTTCATGGTCATTTTTATAAGAGTAACAGAAAACGCTGCCACACCCAATCATAACTTCCTTTTGCTTTAACTGGGAAAGAAAGTTGTGTAACTAAAACTGTAAAGAAGTAGAGTTCTCTTTAAGGCAGTCTCACAATGAGCATGCATATTTATATAGATGCGATCTATCTTTTTGAATGAAATCACTAAGATATTTGCCTTGCTTAACAGCCATAATCAGAGTTTATTCTATTATCTCTGGAAGAAAGCCTCTTATTTTAAGGACGGGTCTCATACAATTTTTTTCCTAGCAAAAATTCATTGAATCAAAATTAATTCAGTGCTCACTACATCTACTTCTTGACTTTCATTTAATTGGCTCTTGAGCCAATGTCTAATTATTAGAAAATAAGGGACTGTTCTTCTTTGATGGCCTATTCCGCACAAGCAGCTAGTAAGCTGCTAATTAAAAATAAAAACCTTTGTATGTCTGACACTGCGATGCCGGAGCCTCCCCTCTATTACTGTTATTTTTGTACTCCTTAGGTTTTTTCTCTCCCTCTCTCTAAGAAAATGGCCATTATATTTTCTAGAATACTGTGTCTCACTCCTCACTTTGATAAGCAGTAACACCTCACTATACCCAACCCCAAAGCCTCAAAGTTATTCAAATGTCCTCCTTTTAGGGCAATAGGGAACATTTCTGCCTCATTCAACAGATCAGGAGCAAGATCCTGGTATGCCTGGAACTGCTACCCCTACCCTGTGGTTCTTTCAATGGCCACGCATAATGCCCGTGTCTTTTAGTCATAGTTAACTACTTTGGATAATTTTGAGCATGTTTCCTGCTTGAAACACCACATCTCTATGACAAGGCCTTTTCTTTCATGACTACTATTTATAAATTTATTTTTGAAGGTGAAAAACTCTAATAAATGGGGTCTGATCCATTTACTAAAGGTGTCTAGTTCCTGTTCTGGAGGCCTACGTCACAAAGCCTATGAAAGAAACACATGGTCTGCAACCGTTTTTCCTTGCTTTGTTTAGAGTGGTCTCAGCTCCCTCAGAACTGTAGTTGCAGATGTTTTATGGAAACACGGGTCACAGTCCTTCTCTTGAAATGTACTAGAGCATTTCTAGTTATCTTGAGATGTGATAGAAACATTTTAAAATAATTTTCTTTTTTTTCCCTCTTTCTTTATTAGGACATATGTGAAGTACAGATTACATTCCTCCTGAGGAGTTGGTACATGCATGTAACATACATTAATTCTTCTTTTTCCCTACTTTTCCTATCCCTCCCCCTTGAATAATTTTCAAAAGTATTTTTTTTAGTTAGCATGAGCCACAAAATAAGACTTCCTAATAAGCAGAATTAAATCTACTGGGAAACTTCAAATGCCTCCAGTGTGCCTGCGCTTTCTGGGAAGCAAAATTAGTTCATTGTGCTGACTCTGGGCTTTTCCTGTAGTGAACGTCTTTCTGGAATAAATGATGTTGCACCATCTCTGCTTCAAACTCATTCTCCACAACTCAAGTACTTCCTTCTCTTCTATGAGGCCATTCACCACAGTGAAGTAATAATAGCCATTTGCTACTCTCATTCACTGAGGGCCTTTTTCTGTAAGATTTTCCGCATTACATTTTTTGATGATAAGTATTTACATTAATCATTATCTCCCTATTAGATTGTTAGATCTACAGGATCAGTGACTATATTCTCTTCATATTTGCATACCTCCAAAGCACTGAACTTAGCGCCTCACTGACAAAATGTGAAACAAACAGGAAAGAACTATTATGCCAGTATTTGGATCTGTTTGCATGAGTAAGCTTTAAGACTGCTTAGCTATGAGCCCTAAATGAATCACTGAAATTCTCTGAGATTCAACTTCCTTATATAGTGATTTCAGCTATAAGACTTCTTTTTAAAATAGAGATGTGTCCCAAACTTTTTGATTATTAGGAACAATGTGACTACAAGTAAATTTCATGTTCTTGTGGCTTGCGATGTTCCTTGAGGAACACTGGGTGAATTCAGAAGACTGTACCTGGGCAAACTGAGATGAGGAGGAATAGGAAACACCCATGTATCCACTCACACACATACTTGCACAACCCTCAGACATTTACTAGCTACTTTGCTTTACAATATGTCATGAGCTTGAGTCGTCCATAACTGGTGTTGAAACTTCTATCCAATTTCCTTGCCAGTGTGTAAGTGAGATCCTTATTTTGTTGTTGAGGGTCCCTCTCAGATTCTAGAATCTACTTTAGAGCCTAGCCACATGGGCTCTCTTACAGTACTGTTACAGAAATCTGATATCAAACCAAATGGAAGATTCTTTGCACCTGAGGATTTGGAAGGCAACCTTTATGCTAGCGGGCTGATGAGAATCAGGTTTCAAATCATCAGTGTAGAGTCAGCTTAGAGTTTTGCTTAAATACATTTTTGCAAGCCAGAAATACAAAGCTGATTGCAGGTTACTATAGGATTGGGTACATAGGTTAAGGCATATGTTGTCAAGTGGATTTGTTCTGGGCAGGCTCTGCTAAGGAGGGGGCTGTGCCAGTGGGCAGGTGAAATCAGACAAGCAGGTCCTTGACTGGGTTATTCTGTCCTAGGTGGAAAGTTCCTGGAATAGGCAAGCAAAACAGGATATATTTATAGCCCAGAAAGTACGGGTAATGTAGCTGGATGCAGTCAGATAAGGCTGAGTCAAACTGTCTCTGAGTTATAGCTGGCGTGGTGGTCAAGGCTAGCTGAGTCTAACTACGTGACAGGCAGCGTGAGCTTAGGCAGAGGCTACTAATTGATTTCTAATTTCTGCTATGAAATTTCTATAAGTTTGCCATTACAGTATGGTAGCTTACTTCTTCAAAGACAACAAAAAAGTTGTGAATTCCTTAATGTCTGATCTCTAAATTTTTTTGTTGTTGTTGCTTCAGTGATAGGTTCTGTTTCAATCAAACCTGAGATAGTCTTCTTTCTTAGTCAATATAAGTAAACTGATTAAGGTTCCTAATTATATCTGGTTATTTCTTCAAATTCTGTACACCTGTACCATATCATATTACATTTCATCAAAGTGATATCACATCACCTATCATGTATTCTATGGATCAGAAGCAAGTTACAGATCTTTCCCATATTCTTTAAAAAGCACTTCATCTTTAAATAAACACAAAAGCAAGTTAATAATTCTACCTAACACGTTGCATCTATCTTACATTCAACTGAGAATAATGCAATAATCTCTTCCTCAAAGTCTCAACAGTTTCAGTACTTTTAAAAACTCCAAGTCAAAGCCTCTTCTGAGACACAAGTCAAGATGATGCCAAGGTCTGCAGTCAGTGAAGGCAGTAGCCAGTACCCCTTGGCCCATGGCAGCAGCAGCCTCTGCATGCTGGGATGGCTGAGCATGGTAAATGCAATCATGGAGAACCAATGACCTAATCAGCCCTTCCTGACCAGGAGGCCCAGGGGCTGTTTTCGTGAATGAGAAGTTTAGAATTTACACCATAGTCCTCAAAGCATTGCTGATTCCTGAGATGCCCTCAAGATACCTTTGCTTTTGTTCCTGTACAAAGTAATTGGTTTTTTTGAATGGTGCTAATCTCTTCACCAGCCACACCATCTTTGCCTCCAGCTTTACACATGGTTCTTTTGGGGGAAAAATTAAGTTTTTAAAAATTCTGCACTCTGCTTTTTGTCTTCAATTCTCACCACAAATCTGGCTAAAAGAAGCCACTGGTGCCCTTGACTGAGCCTAAATATTGGGTAAATTTTGAATTTTCCCTAGCAGGTTAATTATTCCACCACCATGAGTCTCAATCTCCCATGAAGTCTCAGAACATGGACAAAATATAGGATAATTATTGCCAGAGTGTAACATATGCCTCCATTCAAATTGCCAATGAAGTTTTGTTTGCCACTTAAACCTTCTGAGTTCGACCTAACTATCCATTTTCCTCTTAAGATCATTCTGTCTTTAAATTTTTTAAACAGAATCACCAGTGAGCTCTGTTGACAGCATTCTAGGGCTTCTCTATCCTCCACATCCAAATGCAAACTAGTTCCAAAGGCTTGTAAACCAGATGGTCAGATGGTCACAGCAACAATCCCACTTTTCCTCTACTAATTGTCTGAATTAATTGGCTTTCCCATTGCTGAGACAGAACACCCAAGGCCCACAACTTAAAGGAAAAGATAAATTTGTCTTATAGTTTCAAGGAATTCAGTGTATAGTCTGTAGGCTTCAAGGCAGTAACATTATAGTGGAAGGGATGGAAGGACAAAGATTATTAGTTCATGATGGCAGAGAAATAAAGCAAGGGAACAGAGTCAGAGAGGAAGGGGCCAGGGACCACATACGAGACAGTACCCAAGTTCATGTCTCCATGACTTATACAGATACACCCAGATGTGTGCTCTACCAATCCCCTGGACATGTCCCAAACAAGTCAAGACGATACAATCAAACTTAACTCTCACACTGTGGAATCAGCGCACTATTTTGATAATGAGAAAACAATGGGAAAGCTTCATGAAATTCCTATATAAAGCAAATCACTGAGTTAAAATTTCACTCAGACAGAATATTTCACTTCATAAAAAACATTCCACAAAACAAAGAAAATTAAAAATTATAGAGTTAGAATAACACCATTTTGCAATTCTTAATGAATTGATTATCAAATGACTTAACTCACAAGTGAGAGTTAATATGTATTTTTAAATGCAAGACAGCACTACAAATATTGTCTTTACCAAAAATACTGAAGTCGAATGCAAGTAAATTTTTAGATCAAACTACAAATTTGTTGGAAATTCCAAGTGTGGATTAATGGATCATATGTCACAATTGGTTCCATCTGTGCACAAAAACAAAGTGTAAAAGGAAATGTATAGATTTTATATTTGTATCTAGGCATATATGTATAGTTATGTACATATACACATATTCATATATATACATACATATACAATCATATATACATATGTAATCATATATGAAAGAGAGCCTGCCAATAAAATGTATATATCAGGAAAACAAAAACTTATATAAATATTTTAATATTAAATTTATTGAGACATCACAAGATTAGTACAAGTTACCTTTGGCCTCCATAATTATTGGAGGTGCTCAAAGTGGTGGCCATGAGCTTCCAGACATTTATTATTCTGGCAAACTGCAGAAGTCTGTGTTTATATATACAGAGAGGTGGTATTCACCAGCTTTTCTGTTGCTGGGACACAGTATCAGACTCCTACAATTTAAAGGAAGAAAGGTTTAATTTGCTCACAGTTTTGGAGGTTCAGTCCATGATAGGCTGGCTCCAAGGCAGAAATAGCACTGTGGATGGGCTTGGTGAAGGAAAGCTGCTCATGTAATGGCAGCCAGAAAGCCAGAAAGAACGGAGGGATGAAGGAGAAGAATAAACTTTCCCAAGTCAATGACTCCAATTTCAGTCTTCTCAAAAGTCTGAGGACAAGGGCCTAATGTTGACAAGTTCCCACCAGAATGTTGCATGCATGGTCTCCAGTCCAGTTTTCAACCAGTTCCCACCTCCTAAGAGCCATACACTCATCAATGAATTAATCTACTGGTGAAAATAGCATCCTCATATTCCAATCACCTTTACAAAGCTCTACTTCTGAACACATGAGAATTTTGGGGGACATTTTACATTTAAACCAATACATTCCTCTCCAAAATGCTCAGATTTATTTTACTATGCAAAAAACATTTAGTCTATATCTAACAGTTGCCTAAGTCTTAAAAGTTCCAGCAGTGCTTCAAAGTACAAGTGCAATGTCTCCTCAGAGACCGAAGGCAAAGTCTTAGCTAGGAGTCCTTGTAAAAAATGAAATTTAAATACTTTCATCATGCAGTGGCACAGAACAAACCCTGCCATTCTGAAAGGGAGGAATGGAAGAATAGAGAGGAATCAAACCAAAACAAAACCAAAGTCCAGCAGGGCAAATATTAAAATTTATAACTCTTCATGTATAGCATCCAGGACAAGTTGTGGGCATATGTGAACTTCAAAAGGCTTGAGCAACCCTGCCCTGTGGGCTTGCCTGTGCCACTTGTGCAGTGTCCCTCTGGGGCTGGCTCTTCACCACCTGTGCACCTATGGCTTTCCTCAGCAGATGAGCTACTTTCTTGGAATCTAAATTCCTGGGGCCTGCATTATATCCTGTGTTTCACTCTTACACCTTCACACATCACTTTTTCAGAAGAACATTTCCTGGCCTCCCAGGCCTTTCTTTGAAACCTGGGTGAAAGCCTCCATGACTCCACAACTCTTGCATTTTTCATGCCTGAAAATCCAGCACCACATGTATAATGCCAAGGTCTGATGTTAGCTGAAGCACTAATCATACCTTTTGGGACTACTGCTATAGGGGGTTTTGAATTCCTGGGTGGCTGCACCAGGAGATAGGCTTCTTTAGGTAGCCATGCATGAGAAGGCACCCTGGGGCTCTTTTCTCAAGGCAAAGTCTGTCAAAGAGGTTTTACCCTTTTACACCCTTGAATCTGTGAAGGTGTCTCGTCATTTAGGAGATACCCATGAGGTCATCCTTTCTATTACCTTTACACAAATTTTGTGGCTTTATTTTTTTAATTTTTTTTATTAGTACATGTTGCAGTACATAATGTTTATATTCTTTTTGTGGGTTGGTGCATTATCACATCTTAATTCCTTTTTTCATCCCCCTTCCTTCCATTCCCCCCTCTTTTCCTCTATACTTTTAGCAAGCATATCTACTTTTTTTTGGCAAATTTATCTGTGTTTCTTTGAGAGCCAAAATTTTCAGTTTTTAAATTTCTCTGAAATTTTCCCCTGATTATCATTATAAGTCTGTATAAAAACAGCTAACTGCACCAATTCCACAGCCTGAAAGTTGGGATGTCTTGAAATTTCCTCCACATGATTACTTACCCCTAATTTCAGTCTGCTGGAAAGTCTCTGTACGTGGGCCCAAGGCCAACAAGTTCTTGCCAAAATGGAGCATGCATAGCCTCCAGTCCAGTTTTCAGCAGAATCCTTACACCAATAGAAACCTTATGAGCCTATCACTTACTACTCACATTCTTATCAATATTCTGGTCTTCTGGACTCTGGCTAGAATCCCCCATGCAGCTCTGTTTACAGCATTCATTGGCTTCTCTAACCTACTTCTCCCAATCTTTCCAAACACCTCCCACCCAACCAGTTTGAAAGGCTTGTAAAGCACATTTAGCTATAGTCACAGCAAAAACTCCACTTCTCCAGTGCCGATTTTCTGTATTAATCAGCTCGTCTGTTGCTGAGACACAATACCTAACTCCCACAACTTAAGGAAGAGAGAGGTCTAATTTTCCTCACGGTTTTGGGGGATTCAGTCCATGATCAGGTGGTTCCAAGACAGAAATGTTACAGTGAAAGAACATGGTGGATGAAAGCTACTTACCTGATAGTGAGAAAGCAGAGAGAAGAAGAGTAAAGCCAGGGTAAGAATGAACTCATTGATGGATCTATTGAAAAACATAGCAACCTCATAATCTAATCACTTTTTAAAAGCTCCTCCTCTGAGCACATGAGACTTTTGTGGGATATTTTAGTAGAGAAGGTAAGGGTAAACTACCGAGCATTGGATGATATTGGGAAGAAAAGTTAGAAAGTAATTTTATAAAAGGTAGAACAGGAAATACTTGCAGCTAACAGTGCACAAGGAGAGTTTTTGGAGTGATTGAAAAGGTGGTGGTGATTACAATAATGCATTTATTTCTAGTAATTTATTACACTGTACTTTATTTTATGTATGTCTTCAGTAATCTAAAAATAAAGCTAGAGTATTTCATTTATTCAAACCTTTTTTTTTTTTTTTTGTGGGTACCGGGGGGTCGACCTCAGGACCTCGTGCACCAATAGGCACCCGTGCCGCTGAGCGATATCACCGGCCCCTTTTTCATATGTGGGTTCCGGGAGTCGAACTCGGGCCCTCGCGCTTGCAAGGCAGGCGCTTACACCGCTGAGCCATCTCACCGGCCCTCAAACCTTTTTTTTATGCAACACAACTTCTTATACCATTCAGCACTAAACCTCTGCACACATCTTAAATTTTTAGAAATAAAGTTGTTTGCATAAATTTCTTTTTGTCTTAGAAAGAAAATTTAAACATATATTAACACCTGGATAACTATAGAAATCTACTCTATTTGAACAAATAGTAATATATTTTTTATAGTTTTATAACCTTGCAAAGCCAATAGACTATGGTTCTCAGTTTTCTAATTGGCTTAAAATATGGTGAGTTATGTTTATCTTTTTAAATATTTTCTGGGAATCAAATAAGATATTCAATTGAAAATATGAAAAAGAAAAACTATTACCTTATAAATAGGATATATGGCAAACTCTTACTACTGTATATAATGTCAAATCATATAAAATTAAATATCTGTATTTATTCAAAAATGAAATTCCTAAGATATTCTAATTCCCCTATCAATAATGAAAAACTTTACTTGAATATACACAAGCCAGTCATTAATTTTTTATGTAATGCTTTTGTTTTCAAAGAAGGAAATTAAACACAAGAAAATGTTAGCTACATTTTTCAGTGAGTATGTCTGACTAAAAATTAAGGGATCACTTAGGACAAAATGGAATAGATATGTTAGGTAAAAGTTTTTGCTTTGTTTGGGGTCTGTGTGTGTGTGTGTGTGTGTGTGTGTGTGTGTGTGTGTGTGTGTGTGTGTGTGTGTGTTTACAGATATTCCCCCTTTCAGGGACAAGAAAAGAGGAGACTTCCACTGAAGAAATAACATGTTTCTAATTTCAATATAACTAGAATGGAAAAAAAGATATTTTAGGCAACATTGCTTATTGGTGTAGTTAATAGAAATTAAAGAACTGGAATATTTTCACAACCTATCCCCACTTCTTGGAATGGCCTGAGTATTTTCATGGTCTTTTCAAAAACAATTTCATAATTTCTTTTCTGCATCATTAGATGTCATTTTAACCAGGCTAAATCTTATGGAAATTTATGTTTAATTCTAAAACATGGTCCACCCACTGCCATATTCCAATTAAAGCATGACATTGACACATACCATGCCCCCGCCTGATGCAGTGTAAAGAATGTACACAATTTCACATGCTGGTATCTCTCCAAACCAGGATGCCTCTTTCACCTCTAATTTGCATGATGCATTCATTTTTAGATTAGTCACGTGATTAATGAGCATCTTGGAGAGTGTCCAGTTTTATCAACTCTGTCATGTTTCCCTTATTCCCGCCACCAGACTCAATTAAATTTCCTATTTATTGGAAAATGGCTATTGCCAAGAGGTGCATACAGGATAAATTATGCTTGTTCATTTGTTCCAGAAAACAACCACATCCGCTGCAATTTAGAAATTGTTTTCCATTGCTGAGCATAATTAATTGTTAAAATGTGTATCAGCAAGTATTTTTCTTTACTACACAGACCAAGCCTTTCAACTATTCAATATTCAGTATTTATCATATGCCAAATTTGTACCCCGCAATCTTAATTTAAAATCCCTAAAGAAATAGTGAAGGGTTTTAGGGAAATTCTTATAAGGAGCTATTGTTATAGAACTTGAATTAATCTGCAGTCTGGTATTGGAGAAAATTAATGTAAAACTGACTTTATAATGAAGAAGCCAAAGACTTATAACATTTTTCTCTCATTATCATGTTTTCTTCTACTTCTTGCAGTTCAATTAAAGTTTGCAAATTTGTACCCCTTGAAGATCCAGTCATAATAAGAAAATTAAGCTCTATTTTTCTGCCTTACACATCATCTCAATTTAACTAACATTTTTCTAAATTATGCATAATATAAAAAAACTATTGCATTTCATTGACAATGAATTTGTTCAGACTAGAGCCAGTCATTAATAGTAATGAATTCTTGAAAATAAAACAAAATAAAACTCATTCGTTGTAAAATAATTAGACTCCCATTCAGGTCCCAGGCTCTATTTCTGTTTCATAAAGGAAAAATTGTCATTGGGCATATTATATTAAAATTATTTTTGGATTAACTACCAGTTAAGTTTAAGAACTTTAGAACTATATTTGATATCAGAAATCTAAGCCATAATTAATTTTTATGGGGATAAAAGTGAAGAAAACAGTGCAGAGATTTAGCAAGCTATTGTTACGTAGTTTCCACATATGGAACTTTAAATAATTTAGAGAGAAATACAGGAAAATAATCACCCTCTTAACAAGATAAGATTCAATAGTAGATACTACAAACACATCACTGACATAAAAAAATCCCTGTTCCTGGGATAGGTAATGAAACAATAAATATATGTCCATGAAAAATAATGGATATCGATGAATGTCATACACAAAATCTTATAAAAATGATATAATACAAGGATATATTCCAAAGAGAAGGCATTTAAGACGATAGCCAAATTACAAAAAGGAGTCAGCCATGTGAAGTGGTTAAAGTCAGGAGAATGGGAATCCAGCACCTCAGTGTGTTAAAGGAATGATTAACGCGATGTTAGCTAAGAATAACAGGCAGTGAGGAGAGCGAACAGAATAATATCGATTAACATCGGAAAGGCAAGCAGGTGCGGCATCATGCATCCAAAGGTGTCAGCCAGCAGCGCTGGTCTATGTACTCGAAGTAAAGACAGCGATGTTCCTCTGGCCGCACTGTAGAAGACAAACCAGAGTGGAATAGGAGGAAGAAATAGTTTGGGGCATTGGTGGGAGGCGGTGAGGAGAGGTAACCTATGCTAGAGGTTACCTCCTCTTATTTTATTATGTTACAAACATATTTAGATTAAAGAGGATTTGTGTAGAAAGGAACAACAGAAAAATTTTAATCAAACGACTAGAAGTTGTATCCTGAAGTTAAAATATTGCTAGGCCTAATGGAAGAAATACATATTCAACTGTACTGATGTGAATTTGTATTTTTCATCTTTGTTCACTCTCTCCTCCATGTTCGCAAATATTCCCTTAAACTTGTTACAGGGTCAACTCCAATTTTATGTATTTCCTGTGCTTTTGGGGACATCCTCACCCCAACTGGATCAATTTTTTTTCCTGCAATTAAAAATTAAGAAATATTAAATATTACATTCCCATGCAATATTTAATAAAGTAATTATTTCATATATGTCTGCACTTTAAAAGGGAACATCAATATTTTGGTATTAGAAATATGAAAAGATTTTATAAATTACAAATGGCAGGATATATAATGTTGGAAGAGCTTTTTTGATATTCTTGAAATTACTCCAGTGGTTACCCTTTATTTTTCCTCTGTCTTTGTCAAACTCAATCTGTACCCTTAGGACATTATTACAAAGAGTTCAGCTATGAGCAATACAATTGTGAATGATATTAATATTAAAATTCAATATTCTTCAACACTCATCTCATTCATCTTTTTTAGGCGGTGTGACCTAGGAGTATAAATTGATACAGACTGAGTATTATTGTGCAAAGGTCAGGACTATTTGTTTTATATTTACTGGGTTGCAAAGCACTGGAAAAATATGTTATTGCTGGGGCCGGTGAGACGGCTCAGCGGCTTAAGCGCCTGCCTTGCAAGCGCAAAGGCCCGAGTTCGACTCCCGGATCCCACATACGAAAAAGGGGCCGGTGATATTGCTCAGCGGCACGGGTGCCTGTTGGCGCGCGAGGTCCTGAGGTCGTCCCCCCGGCTTTTCTCTATTTCTTTGCTTCTATAAATCAAAACCACAGGGGCCGGTGAGATGGCTCAGCGGCGTAAGCGCCTGCCTTGCAAGCGCGAGGGCCCGAGTTTGACTCCCGGAACCCACATACGAAAAAGGGGCCGGTGATATTGCTCAGCGGCACGGGTGCCTGTTGGCGCACGAGGTTCTGAGGTTGACCCCCCGGTACCCACAAAAAAAAGAAAAACACAGTACTTGTAACATGGTAAAAGAAGTAATTTCTATGTGTGAACCCTACACAGCTCCATTCTAAACATGAATTGATGTAAAATACAGCTGTCTTGTTTAAAATATAGTAGAGGTCATTTATTCTGTGAGATGTGTATATTATACATATGGCAATATAAGGGAAAATTAAAAATCTTTATATTTCATTTAAATTTATGGAAATAGAAATAATGGCATCTGTACTCCTATTATTGCTGACTTTTTGAGTGTTATCTACACTCATTTTTTTATTTTGCTTGTTATGCTGTATCCCTAGTACATCTAAGTTTATATATCATATTAGTCTATATATAAATAAAAGCTACATATTTACACTGTTCAATTATAGAGATTAAATTAATTTTTAAATAAAGATTTATCAAAAGTTTAAAAGTCTCTCACATATACTATTTAAATCAGTGCTTATCATAAAAGCAGCAAATATTAGCCACATTTTACAATTGAAGAGACTTAGGCACTAAAAATGTTAACCTGATCTGCTATTAACAGACAATTCTGAAAAGAAAAAGCTCATTCCATGGCTTCATATTTATCCAAATATTACTGGCATTACAAACATTTTAAATGTTCTTTGATCACCCAAATTCCAATGTCAGTTGATAGCAAGTCATGTGAAGAGAGAAAAAAGCATTCACACGTATTATTTGTGTTGGCACACATCTATAATCCCAGCGCTTTAGAAGCTGAGGCAGGGGAATTACCATGAGTTCTAAGCCAGCATGGGCTACAAAGTGAGTTCAGGTCCAGCCTAAGCTACATAGCAAGACTCTATTTCAAAAAATAAAATTAAAAAATAAAATAAAATAAAATAAAATGCAATTTCTGTCCCAGTTGCTGCTTTCCACACCCTTGATATAATTCATCTCGTGTTTCCAACTCTTCTCCTAAAACTGAGTATTTCGTGTGTTTGTGTGTATGTGTGTGTTTGTGTGTGTGTGTGTATGTGCACATAGAGTGCATGAAAAAGCCACATTTCAAAAGGCTCCAATGTCACTGAAAAAAGTAACTACTTAAAATTGCTGGTTTTGAAGAAGACAATCCTATGTGAGGGCCTATTCTGGCACTATAATTATCTTCTGACAATATTTATGATTTGTAGACTGTAGATGAACTCAAAAAAAGAAAAGTGTGAGTCCAAGAGAAAAATATAAATAAACTTGCCTTCACGTGGGGCCAAGACAGCAGTGGCATTTATGTTACACCATCATTTTTAAACATTCTTGCAACTATTTTGTTCTGCTTTATATGGCCTGGACATTTTAAGCTCTGCCAACTTACTCTTTCGTTTTGAAGCTCTTGCCTTTGGTACTATAAGAGGGATTGTTTCTATGATTTATTATCCCACTGAGATTTTTTGGTATCTAATACTAGGGTTGTTAAAACCGGGCAAATAACTGTGTTAAAATTGTGGTGGGAAATGAATATATAAACTAACTTTAACAAGGCGCCCGATAACTTCTACAATGAACACTTAACACTTGTCATAAACCAGATCCTTTTGGTTTCTTCATGATACAGCAGCTCTAGGCTGGATATGAGAAATTTTGCCATGATTTAGCTAAAATTATCTTGAGAAGTGAAAGCATAACATCTAAAATGATTCACTAAATGTAAGTTGCATTTCTTCAAGGTACATTACAGGGTGGTGCACAGGAATTTCAAAGGCGTAGATCACCAGGAAACCAATAATGCCATCAATGGTCACGTGGGTGCTCCAGAGCCAGAAAATGAGTCTCAGGCAGCTTATCCATGGGGAAATAGTGGAACTGCTGAAGCAAAAGTAGGCGCTAACTAAGCAAAGAGGAGAGAATTGAAGTAGAAGCATGACTGGAACAAGGCATTAAATCATACTTTAAGGGGCTGGTGAGATGGCTCAGCGGCTTAAGCGCCTGCCGGGCAAGCGAGAGGGCCCAAGTTCGACTCCCGGAACCCACATATGAAAAAGGGGCCGGTGATATCGCTCAGCGGCACGGGCGCCTGCTGGCGCGCGAGGTCCTGAGGTCGACCCCCCAGTACCCACACACACAAAAAAAAACATACTTTAAGGCCGTGAATCACTTTATGAAGGATGCTACAGAGAGATATTGAGATTTAATACAGAAAGGACAGTATTGTTTAAATACAGAAAGGAAAAGAGGTGACCAGGGAGCCTTAGAAGGATGATAAAGAGCAACCAAAGTACAACTTAGTCCACACACAACTTAGCAGGTCAAATTAGTTTCTGTCTCCTGAATGTCGTGGTAAATTACCGAATATTTTTAAGTAGAAAGAAGGGTTAGTGCATGCGCGTGCATGTATGTGTGTGTGTGCACATGCGTTGGGTGAATTTTGTGTATATGACTATAAACAAACTGTGAAACGATCGCTTTAAAAACTTTCTAACTTGGAGTCCTTCATTACACTTCCAAATATTTAGAAAAGTTAAAATATACACGTTTTAATATAATAAATAAAATAAGAATCTCCATGAAATCTTTCAATGCATTAGAAACTTTTAACACTTGAAAGAAGGAAAGAAATAAGAGCAAAGAGGAAAAATGTGTTGAATATGTAACACAAAACAAAAATGCAGGAATGATTTCAAATATTCTCAAAACTTCCAAAAATATTAATGACTTAATTTATTAAAAAGAAATATTGTCTAATTAAATGGAAATTTTTTCATCGAGTCTCTAATTATAAATCACAGTAAAATGTTAATAATATGTGTAGTATTATATCACAAGGAAGCAATGTTTATAATTTTTAGGGCATGTGATAAGATGAATGAATTTTTAAAATATTGTAGTGGATGTAGAAAAGCCAAATGTAGAATAATACAAACTGTAAAGTTGTATTTATATAAGAATTACAAAATTGAGCAAAATGCTTAAGGATGCTTGCTTAGAATTAAAACTATAAAAAACTATGATGGGTAGGTACCACAAGAAATACTTCTCGGCCAGGGATTTAGCTCAGTGGCATAGCGCCTGCCTGGCAAGCGTGAGGTCTTGAGTTCAATTCCCCATACCAAAAAAATAAAAAATAATAAAAAATACTTCTGAGGTGCTGGCAGTACACAGTTCTTATAATAGTGTAGTAGTTATGTGTGGTAACTATGTGTTGTACCATTGATTTGTAGCTATTATGATAGTGAAAATGTACATGAAAATATTTGGGAGATAGAAACAGTGAGTATGGCAGATAATAGACACTTAGGATGACTGGATTTTGGGCCATTCATAAGACAATGCAACTTTGCTTGGTGTCAGATACAAACTAAGTCTGAAATTGCAAAATTCAAGATGTTTAGAACACACAAAAAGAAATGTCAAATAGGTAGAGGTGCAAAAAATGATTTCAATTATTTTCATTTACACAAAATATATAAATTTAGTGGAGATAGGCTTAAAGATGGCATTTGAAAATATGAGAATGTGAGGAGAGAGCCGGGGCTAGCTAAGTATATTCTAAGGTAAAGTCATGACAATATTTGATAAGTCACGATGAGATTTCCACAGGAGAGCAGTGCCTGAAATTAATTAATGATCCTGGGTATTGTGATGTTGAAGTACACAAAGAAAGAGGATGCTTCTTTCCAGAAGGGCATAACCAAGAGTACTGGTTTCCTCTTAGAAGCTCAGCAAGATGAGGACTGCAAGTGTTCTTTGGACTAAGAACACAGTGATGTTTCTTCAGCTGAGTATTAGCGATGGAAGTCAGATGACAGTAGCTGAAACTGCGACTAGGAGATCAGAGTTTAGAGGACTCTTTGAAACTGTGATAGTGACGAGGAGGATAGAGGTAAAGGGGTAGTTCATTGGAAATAAAAATATAAATGAGAGAGGGCAACAATGCATGAAATACAAAAATATATGCACTTTTAAAATAAAAGCACTGACCATTAGGTGATACTCTTAGTGTCTCCCTTCTTTTACGCAGTCTAGCATGGTCTCATGTATTAAACTGTTGAGAAGATTACAGGTTAAATAACTTAATTCTGATTAAGGACACTTGCATTATTCCAAGATGCATAATTACACAAAGATATTTTAAAAACATATACTTTTTTTTTAATTTTAAAGCTACTCTTCAGCTTCTACAAAAAAATGAGTGAGGGTATTTTTTGACATATAAAAGATACGAATGGTCAAGTAAGCATTAGGTGCATCAAGTTTTCTTAAGTGTTGTATTATTCTAACTCCAGGTAATTTAGCAAATATCTATAGTATTTATAGCTAAAACTCATCCGAGAGTTCAATTCCTATCCTTTCACATAACTGATAAAAATGAGAAGTTAAAATATTTTAAACTGAGACACTATATAAAAATAGTTGCTAATTTTGCTGGGGTGCATGATAGTTTTTTAAATAGATTTTTCTCACAGCTAATTTTAGCTTCAAATCAGTTTTGTTTTTATTTTTAAGAAACATGTAGCTGGTATTATTTTATAGATGCAAGAAAAAATACTCATTTGGGTCAATGACTTGCAAAGAATTCCCTGACTAATTTGGAGCCTGCTCTTTTGACATTTAATTCAGTCCCTTTCCCTCATAAAGGTTCTATTTCTACAGTTTACACTATAACATAAGGTCATAAAAGAAGGTTTTGTTTCACTTTTTAATTCCCCTAAATTAATTACAACGCACCGACTCTAATTGGCTGGATCCAGGAAGCAGTCTTTGGGAAGAATAGTGCCTATTTGTGTATTAATAGGAATGCACACTATGGGAATATCTTTAGACAGAGCCAAATTATAAAACAGGGATGATAAGCATATTCAACTTGATTATTTACGTAAGTATAAGGAACCAGATATTTCTAAATGTTTCTATGTCCTCATTTCATACTGAGTAAATACATACTGATATGGTCAACTTTAATGTAAAATGTCAAAATGTATTTTTTTTTTAATTCCCAGGAAGCATATCAGAATAGTAGTAAAAATTGCATTAGTTAAATTAGAAGTCTTAAACAGAATCAGCTATGGATAATAACAAAGACTCCCCTCTAAAAATCCATAAATTTGAAGGCAACTTTTTTTTTTTTTTTTTTTGTGGGTACCGGGGGGTCGACCTCAGGACCTCGCGCGCCAGCAGGCGCCCGTGCCACTGAGCGATATCACCGGCCCCTTTTTCATATGTGGGTTCTGGGAGTCGAACTTGGGCCCTCGCGCTTGCCGGGCAGGCGCTTAAGCCGCTGAGCCATCTCACCGGCCCGAAAGCAACTATTAAAACTTATCACTCTGAGGTTATAGAAATATGCATTTAGATCCTACTTCTACCAGGTTCTAAATATATGTCACTGGGTAAATCAATTGAAATTCCAGTAACTGAATGAAAGTACCAAGAGACACGTTATAGTTCTAAATTGTATTTCTCAAAAGAGTATTTTATACTTTCCAGTTTTAGGAGAATTGCATGAATCTGGGGAGATAAATGTACATTCTGTAGTTTTTTCAGATATGCTTCAAATGGCTTTTACATCACGAGTTGCTTTCATCAACTATAAGCCAGTTTGTAGGGGATACGGTAGAAATACATTTTCCCAATTCTAATTGTTTACCTAATTGGCTCATTAAAGGCCCATAAATACTAATGATGTCTTTAAAAATAAACTACTGTACTAAAAAAAGACAAAATATAAATACAATTCATTTGACTTTATATCATTAGTGCCTACTAATTGTAATTAATGAATAAACAAAGGAAATGTTGAAGTGTATTTCTCTTGTAGGCACTATATTTTTCTCAAAAGCATCTTTAGCTACATGAAATGACAGAATTGTCTGTTTAGTTGTTTATGCTGACCATAGGTAATTTTAATTAGCCAATGAACCTGATCAATATGAAAGATGGTTAACAATGAGTTTCTGTACTTGTGGTATTACCTGAAAATTCTATTAAAACCAATTATTAAAGCTTGGCCTGGTGGTGCATATCTGTAATCCTAGCACTTGCAAGGCTGATGCAGGAGGATCATCATGAGTTTAAGGCCAGCCTGGGATACAAAGTAAGTTCAAGGCCAGCCTGAACTGCATTGTGAGACCTTGTCTCAAAAAGAAAAAATCAATTATTAAAATATTCTTATTACATTATTTATCAGTAGTCATTGACATGTAGGATTATGCCATGACTATAATGTGCCAAAATTCTATGCCATGCATTTCACCAATATTATTTCAACTAATCATTGCAGTAGCTTCATATATAGGAAAAATCATCATTTCCATTTTATTATGTGATGGAATAGAGTTTAAAAAAACAGGTAGAGAAATGTAAGCATATTTCCACAGTTGTGTAGCAGGGAATAACATGGCATATCAAGCCAGATTCATCGTAGTTCCATTTGTGATGTAACAGGACTGGCCCTTAATTATAGAGGTCCATGCTATTTACAATGAATCAAAAAATAATATTAATATGAATAACTGTAGACCAACAATTTTCTTCACAACTTTTCTCTCTGCCTTGTTCTCTGTCTCTCTCACTTTTATACACACACACACACACACACACACACACACACACACAGACTGTATCAATAACACAGTGAACTAGAGTGTTACTCTGATTATGCTGACATAAACTTTCTTCCCTTTGTCTCTCCTTCAAATATTACTAGGGTGATTCCCTAGCATTGTGGGAAAAAGGTCACATACTTTTATAAAATCTGTAAAAGCTACCACTCTTGGACCAGATCACATCTCTTTCTAATCTGAACTCCTTTCCCTTCTTACCATTAGAAGTGGCTGGAGTAACCACAGGAAGTTCTGGGATCTGGCAAGGAGGCAGAGGGCACCTCAGGTGACAGCAGACTCTGACACTAATACAGCTGAAGTTTCAGGCTTATTTGCACAGGTGTCTTTGAGGGCTACACCTAAGTCTCTACTCAAAATTTTTACGTATTTTTTCTCCAAGAGTGAGGAATATTTATGAAAGTCCTTTTTAGTGAGGTAGCAAGCAATTTCAAACTAAATAAATATATGTGATTAAATAAAGTAACCATCTGACATTATAGACATGTTTTATACATGTGCGCGTGTGTGTGTATCTGTCTCCCCTACTGAAATGTAATTTTGGTGAGGGCAAGACTTTGTTCTATTAAGCACTGCAGCCCAGCTCCAAGAAGAGGGCTTGTCATATATTGATTATTAATTATTTATTCAAGAATGACTGGACCTGAATCAGAACATTGACAGGTAAAACAACTAGAAAGAGTCACAGTTGCCCTAACCTAAAGAACTCAATAGAAATAAAACTATATTAGTGTTTATAAATAATGAAAGTCTCATTTAGAAGGTTTTATTGTGAATACTGAGAATCTAGGAAAGGACTTTTCAATTATTTCTAGGATTGATTTAAGTCATAGTCTATTTTGGGACTAAGAATATATTGTAGCCTTGAGTGCAAGATCAAGACAATCTTGAAGGATATGTCATTATGTCATCCAATCTTAGCCTGGTAAAATTAAACTTTCAGTTTTCTTAACTTCCTTGGACTGATTCAATACCTAAGAGTCAAGTTTAATATTCCCATGTAAGACACCTGTCATACACATGATATGCCACTCCTACCCAGCTTGTCAATAGAGACTTCACATGCAAATTGAATCAGGGAACTGTAATTTTGATTTATTCTTTCTTATATAGTTTGGCCACAGGAAAATTAAGATAATCATATGTGCTTTAAGTAATTCCTGCTGCACTGATAGTAATATCTCTTTGTAAGGTAATACACTGACATTCTAGTCACTTTCTAGATAGGTAGATTTTCTGGTGATTTAAAAAAGAGAACAATACATAGGTGGCTTCTTCCTAGCAGCTTTTATCTTCTTAACAGCTTTTACCATTTTTATCTTCCATGTCAGCTGATTCTGATTGAGAAAGTCACAATATTAATTTCATCTTGAGCATGGTGTAAAGCAGTTACATCTATATTATCTCAGATAAACATCATGAGAAATAATATCATCACGCCAGTTTTATAGATGAAGAAAAGAGCAGCAATATATGTCAATTTGTTCAAAGTTTAAGGGTCAGTAACTATTTTAGACATTCACTCATTGGATTCATTGAACATCTGCTGGGAACCAGACACTGATCTGGATGTTAAGAAACTTTGATTATTAATGCAGCATTATGCTTCTATCTAAAAAGACAGATGTGACTATATACTAAGCAAGAACTTAACATGTGCTATGGATATAAAGAGAAATGTGTCAGTGTAATCAGGAGTTCTGGTGATGGTCAGTGCAAGCCTGACTGGGAAGAGTGTTTAATGAGGTTAACTCTGTGAATAGCTGAGGAAAGAGTGTTCCAGAAAAGGGATGACCATGTACAAAGACACTAAGGTAAAAAAAAAAAAAAAATCCTTTGGCATATTCCAGGAGTACCAAGAAGGCTACTTAGGTTGAAATAAAATGAATAAGGGAGAATGAAAAAAATATTCAAAAAATTCAGAGAGGCATAGTGTGTCATTTTTGAGGACTGTATTTATTTTGCAGTGCTAAAGATCGAACCAGGGCCTTGAACATGCTGAGGAAGTTACACTCACCCACCCTTCTCAAGGACTTTATAGGACATTGTAAGCATCTTACTTTTTACCCTGAGTGAGGTGATAAACTATTGGAGGGTTGTGAACAGTGTGACAAAATCTACTTTATCTTTTTTTTAATATCACTTTTCTCTAATGAAAAAAGACTAGGGAGTTGTACAGGAATGGAAGCAGGGAAATATCTAAAAAGCTACAATAATAATACCAGGTGGAGAGTCTGTTAGTGCATATCGTAGCATTGGAGGTGGTGAGAAATGGATGGGTTCTGGGTATATTTCACCTGAAGTCACCAGGATTTCTTAAGGGTATTTTGTGTGGGGCTCTAGAAGAATCTAGGAAAATTCAAAGTTTTCAGACATGAGCATCCAGATGGATGGGATTACCACAGACATAATAAAATGATACAGGGAAAAATTTTCTGTGTTTAAAAAAACCTGGAAATCAGTTTTGGTTAGGGTAATTTAGAAATGTCTATTACACATTCTTTTTTTTTCTTTTTTCTTCTTTTTTTTTTTGTGGACACCGGGGGTCGACCTCAGGAAGTCGAGTGCCAGCAGGCGCCCGTGCCACTGAGCGATATCACCGGCCCCTTTTTTCCTTTATTTGGATTCCAGGAGTCAAACTCAGGACCTCGCGCTTGCCAGGCAGGTGCTTATGCCATTGAGCTATCTCACAGGCCCTCTATTACACATTCTAAAAGAAAGCCTGAGTTGAAAGTTAGATATAAGAATGGAAGTCAAAAGAGAAATATGGAGATGGAGAAAAACTTTTGGAGTCGTAGATTATAAATAATACCTGAGGCCATGACACTGAGGAGATTCACCAAGGAAGAGAGTGCTGATCATCCAAGATAAACACTGAATCTTAGAAGCACTTCAGAAATAGAGGAAGAGCCAGGCTGTGTCAGAGGAGATATTAACGAGGTTAAAGAAAAAACAAGAGAATGTGACATCCCGAATGCCAAGCGAAATTTTGGATGAAACCTGGTAGACCATATCTAAAGTTAGTGATAGGTAAAAACGGAAAGAACAAAAACTGACATGGGTTAGCTACTAAAGAGTCAAAATGAGGGCTGGTGAGATGGCTTAGCGGCTTAAGCGCCTGCCTGGCAAGCGCGAGGGCCCGAGTTTGACTCCCAGAACCCACATATGAAAAAAGGGCCGGTGATATCGCTCAGCGGCACGGGCGCCCACTGGCGCGCGAGGTCCTGAGGTCAACTCCCGGTACCCACAAAAAAAAAAAAAAAAAGAGTCAAAATGACCTTTATACAAGCAATTTCAGTGGAATAATAGAATTGAAAGCTCTCTAGAGTTGATTGAAAAAAGTAGAAGAGAAATCTGAGTCTTTTGCTGCAGTCAACTCTTTAGGAGTTTTCTAGAAAAGCAATAGAGAAATGGGAAAGGTACATAGAGTGAGCAAGGATTTTAAATTTTTTATAATTAGGATGCATAAAATAACATGTTTGCGCAATGTTGAGGAATGATCAATTAAAAAGAAATGGTGGAACAAGATTCTTGACTTGGAGGGCGAGATGGGTCCTGCTAAATTCAAAGGGTGGCACACTACTGACTTATGTAGGAATATGGATTCTTAATAAGTGGGAAGGCCAACCTGAGCTCGAAGTGGTGGGTAGCTCTGGAAGTACCTTCTGCGTAGGAGTCTCTCAAATTTATCTTCCAGTTGTTTCTATTTTCCAAGTAAAGTAGGAAGCAAAGTCACCAGGGAGAGAGTGAGGACGGGAAAGGTTTCTGGTGTTAAGAGATTGAGAGAGTGTGTAGGCTGAGAGCTGAATGTGTTTACCGGGCATCACTAAAGCCCATTTGAAATCCAGCACAATATATTTACAAGGATATTAGATTACATGGTCATGGTCAGCTGCTCCAGTGCAGTTTCATAAAAAGCAAATGATTGGGTTGATCACCATATCAAATGGCAGGGTCAAGGTACCTTAAATCATGAGATAATAGATATTTAACATAAATAAAAGGAAAAACAAGAAGACCAAAGTGCTTTGTTTCAGAAAAATATGTCCTCATCATTCCAATAATTCTTGTGCTCTGCTAGGTCTTGTGTAAAATTCAGTAAATAAAGCAGAAATGTTCCCTGCCTTGTTGGAAACTGTATCTCAAATAGAAAAATAACAAACACATCCACTATTTTACATTTTGAATTTGATAAACATTATGTAAACAAGATGCATGCTGTACAGGGAGTAAATCTCTATGTTACATGTGCATGTATGTGTGCATGGAAGTATGTGTCTGTGTTTATGTTTTGAGCAGTTAGGTGAAGTGGTCGAAGAGAATCTCTCTAAGCATCCCATATGCAAGCTGAGACCTAAAAAATGAAAAACAACTTGCCGGGTAAAGAGCAGAGGTAGCGTGGTCAAGGCACAGGAAAGGACACTGGCAAAAGTGAAAGGCACAGAAGAGGTTGCTTGGGTAAGAACCGAAGGGAAACCAGCGTGGCTGGGGCGTAACAAAAAACGGGGCCTTACAAGATGAGTACGGAAAGAAAATCAGGAGCCAGAGTGATTCAATTTTCAATCTGCTTGCTTCCACACTAATTATATTTCTATTCTATTGTATTCAAAAGTGACAGACTCATTAATAAATCCTTCGAGTTCTACGTAGAAGTCTTGGTTTCATTCTAGAATCACACAGGAGCACTTTTTCTAGCTGGCAGTAATAGTCCCACTTCTCCCGATTCTGCAACCACCCCTTCAGAACTGCTCTGTGGACCACAGCTCTGTGGTTTGCTCGCCGAAATAATTGAACACATTAATCTATGCTAATACATAAATGATTCCAAATGACTCTGGGCATTACCTCCCCAGCGCATTTACATTGTAACAGGGATTTTTCTAGTGTCATAAAGAAGTGACTCTATTAGTGCACATTTTAGATGTTAGGTGGGCTATTTTAGTATTATTCAAACTCTACTACTTTTCTAATTCCATAGCTTGCAAAGTTTGTACTCCACTAGAGAGACTGAAAAATATGTAATTAATGTGGGAGGTGTATCCCGTAGAGATCTAATCCCACCGGTATTTTTCAGACTCAAGCATACACTGCACTACCACCCCTGAGTCTCAGGCGCCTGCAGATGTTCTGTTTGTATTGTTGATATATTTTGCCACTTATATGAGGTCCATGTTTTCTCAGGCTTCCCATCATTCAGGTAGATGAGGTATTGTATTGTATTCTTTTCCTGCAGAGCTTGTTATAGTCTTTAGCGATTGTTCAGAAAGAATATAAATCTTCCACATAAGTGTATTATGTGGCATTCATGTCTTGTAAGTGAAATTGAGGTTTAAAACACTAAAAGAAGAAAAGCATTTGCAGTTGAATCAATTATAGGAGTGTACGTCCCTTGAAAGTAAGATATGAAAATTTAGCTGGAAACATGGTTACTTCATTACTTTCTGGGCTCTGTGAGAATTGAATAATATATGGGCACATGGTGCAATAATTATAACTAATTTCTGATTGGTTAAAGCTATTTTCTTTTTGCAGGAAAAGCAACCAAAAGAAACAATTCAATATATACTTAAGGCTAACTTAACAAAACTGTATGCTTGTTAATTTAATGATCTTAAATTATCTTAATGCAATGAAGAACAAAAGGACAATTGGATTCCAGATAGAAACAATATGATCAGCTCTTAGAGATTACATAAAACTGGGAAAAGAAGCTCAAGGAAGCTCAATTCATTCCTAAGAATTCTTGCCTATTTTTGTGAACTATTGACTCCTATGAATTGTAAAAGGGTTGGAACATATGTATTGGTGATTGAATTAATATTAAATAAAGGGGAAGAAGCAGAAAGAGTAAGAAAAAAAGCAGAAATATAATTATCGCTAGCAAAAGTGGTTTTGTTATTTCAAGAAAATTTTCTTCATGTCAAGAAATAGCCATAAATATGCATAGTCTACAACAGCATAAAGAAGATTTCTCTACTTTAACTCTACACCATCCCCCACAAAATGAAGCATGAAACGTGATGTCACCCAGTCATCTTTTTCTCTTTTTTTTCCAGAGTTTTTCTGTTTTCTTGTTTCTACCTTACAAAAAAATATTTTGCTTTTGCCCAGTGGGAGCTCACATTCTATTTTGTACAAAGGAGCCTCCCTGATTCATGAATGGACAGTGAATAAAAACTAATTGAATGTATAGTTAAATTACTGTGATTTGGTTTTTTAACAACACATATTCCCTGCCTTTCAGGTCAAGTGAGATGTATCTGCATTGCTGTTTTCCAGCACCTCATGCTTTTTTTTGTCTTGTGAACTCAATTTATGGTCTCATTTACTTCTGTGTCTTTTTCACCTGTCTGGGAGTACTTTGAAGTCGCTGGCTGTGTTTGATCTCTATATATGACATGTTTAGCACGATATTTGGCACATGAGAGATTTTATATATATATACTTTAAGGACATTGTGAGATGAGGACTTATTACAAATATGATTTACTCAAGATTAAGATACTCTGTGAGTACAAGGAAAAACACATTTTTCAGGGTTCAAAATTTTCAATGCAGTACCAAATACCATATTTAGGGTAAGTTGACACTGTATCTTGCTCCCACCTGTACTTATTTGTCAATTGACCTGACCTGGTTCTCCATGGTCATGTGTTTATTTTCATGTGATTAACCATAAAAATGAACAGAAACAGTTCTAAGCTTATAAAGGCACCTTAAACAATAATTCAGATAAAAATGCACAGTCCACAAATGAAAACCTGACATTTATGTTTATACTTTAGGTAGTAAAGCAAGAAAGCCATCTTCCATTGCAAGAACAAAATCAACCACTTGGTTTTTAATTCATATTTGATTAGAATTTTATACAACAGGACTTCTAACTTGAAGCAAATTAAAAAGAAACTAAATGGATATGATATAGCAAACAATGGTAAGTCATTTTTTGTTTCAAAAGGCTTTAAGAAGATCTGACATCTACGAAAATTCTCTACAAAGAGGATTCCTGAATTCTAGGAAGGCAGGCTGGTATTTATTTTTAAAATTATATTGAAGAGAAGATCCCAGTGCACAGTGAATAAAGCTTAAAAGAAAGGCACCAAAATGCCTGTCTATCCTTTCAAAATCCTTTCAAGTAGTATTTTGCAGCTTTATTACAATGATGATTTCAAAAATGTATAAATATTTGTGCATTTGTCTTAAATCCTCTTCCTGAATTGAAAATCCCTGGAAGATGTGAACTGTGATATTTTAATAATTTACTTCCAGAAGACAAACAGATTGTTTTGCATTGAGGAGGGGTTTAAATTTTTTGCTGAGTTAATGGCATATCATGGTCATCTCCAATGATTTATTAATTAAATATAGCATTTATGCTTACTGGCATAAAAGGTTAGATATGAGACCCTTGGTCAAATGTTACTTCTTCCTATTTCAATAGTAATTTTACCATGGTCAAATCAAGCTGTATTTATCACAATGTCTACTGGTTAGAGATGTTCCATTTTAAAGACGAAATTAAACTTACACTAATTTAATATTTGCATAAAATCTTCTCCCATTGGAAGAATCTAATCAACACATTTATATAATCCATTCACAGATATCTTCCGTGCATTTGTAGAAATGAAATCCTCAGTTACTGACTGAAGCTGTTGCCAGTAAATAAGAACAATTATTTCTTTTGGAAAAACATCACTCTCAGATAATATCCCTAATCTTGCTATAAAGGGAACCTAGCATTTCAGATATAGGTCTGAAAGAAGGATTACTATGTTTAAGGGATACAAATTTCTCAAATATTTCAGGGAAACATACTAAAAAATAATTCCAGTCAGTGGGAGGACAAAGAGATCTGGACAGGATTGAAAGACACTCATTTACTATCTCTACTGTGAATGAAGTCTCCTCGATAGGTGCAATTCTTTTTTAATATGTAAGATTTTTAAACTGTACCAACATGAATTTCCTCTTGAAATATCATTAACTCAGCCAGATTCAGCTACAGTTATATAGCCAGAGCCTCTAAAAGCTAAAGTATCTGTTACTTGCACCTCACTCATGCAGGATAACAATGGAAATTTGTTAACTAATACACTTAGAGAAGCCCAAAATGAAGATGATGGGAAAATTGAATTGAAAATAATAGTCCGTTTCCATTTTCAAGCTTCTTCTTTTAAAGCTATTTTATTTATGGCCAAAGAAAACTACAATTTCAGCAGTCTGTTAGTACCAAATGTCCAAAAGCTTCATCTCAGGTGATGGATGTGCCTCCGAGGTATCTATAGAAATCATCATCACATGCTCCTCACTTCTTCCTCTTACAGGAGTCTTTTGTAATATATTTGCATATACTGCCCCATTCAAGCTATTAGACATGGGTGACTGGTGAGTAAGGGGCCATATTTAGAGACAGTAATATATACAAAACTTAAACAGTGGCAGAAAACAGGGCATGACAGAGTGAACCTGTGGTCTTATACATTGTATATTATTGATATGAGATAAAGAATTTTATCTGCAGATTTCTCTTTTTTTGTAACTCATAGTCAGTGGCACAAAGTTACCCAGCATTTTAGAATCAAGATATTTAGAAAGCAAGAGAGAATTATCAGGCAAGGGCTACAACTAATCACTCCTAAAACTTCACACAGTGATTATTCTCAGAAATAAAACTTATCCTCTTGAAGACGTCCTTTACAGTTAAAAATATACCAATCTACTGAACTTAAATCCTACTGATTCGATTCACCTGATCCTCATCTTACATCCTTATGGAGTTATTAGATATTTAAAATTTTTTGTATTTTGTATATTTTAGTAATAATATTCATGTAAATATTGTGTAGGATTTGCAGGAAGGAATACAGGTGCTTCATATATTGGATAACATTTTATATATCAAGTAAAGACTTGAATAAAAATTCTTTGATGAACAAATAGATACTAGATCTTGGGGCCAGGGATATAGCTCAGCAGCGCAGCACCTGCCTGGCAAGAGCAAGGTCCTGAGTTCAATTCCTGGTACAGGAAAAAAAAAAGAAAAGAAACTAGATCTTACCCATGGGAGCTGAGGACAAGAGATATTCAAACTTAGATAAAAAATGAGTTAAGAGAAAGGGAGTCGTTAAAGGAGGTCACTGTTCACACAAGCAGTCAGCCTGAGGGGCCCTGTACCCATATGTGTCCCACTCTCGGAAATAATGGTTCTTGTGTTTTCAATGCCCATGTGTTTCTTGTCAAAGAATAATATGGTGTATTGCTTGAGAATTTCAATGTATTCTTTAAATGAACAATTTTAAAGACATCTTTCCTTCTTTGAATGGGGTTGAAAATCACTTCTCAATGCAAAGCTTCTGCACTGTACTATGCTAGAAAGAAAATTAAATCGAAGGAATTACACATGGCTGAATTTTAGGTTCTAACAATATTTTGATTCTTTAAATCTCATTTTCCTCATCGCTAAGGTGAAGATGATTGATGAAATTATAATCATATCTAAAAACTCCAAATATACTATTAACATGGTTACATAATTCTGTGATAGAAAATCGAGAGACTGATTGATGAAAGTGAACAATTGACCAAAATACATTTATAATTACATCAGCTATATTATTCAGAGCACAGTTTTTCAAGTTAGTTTTTGAAATGGTACATCTCAATTAGTGGATCCTGAGATCAAATTAATGGAGTACAGCCATTATCTACCAGAATAAACAGAATAAAAATTCCAAGAATACATGCCATACAAAATAATGTCTTTTGAGTCTTTAATTACGGTAAACTTCATATTATATATTTATGTGCATGTGTTCTGGACCATGACATAGATTATATTTTTCATTCTTCATCAACATCAACAATATTCATAAGTTACTAATCTGAGCTAAAGAAGAAAGGACACTTTTACTTACCTATAGTGGGGTCATGATAATCAGGGAATTGGTGACTAATAAACTGCATTGTCATTGCTGAAAGAAAAAAAGAATTCAATAAAAATTCATTAATTCATCAATGTCATTCACCAACATAGTTCACCAATCTTTTATTAGGTTCTTGTGAGTAACTTCTTCGTGTGAGCACAAAATGACAATAAGACCAAGTTCTAGGTGGGGAAAAGGTAACACATAATACTAGGTGCTTTATTGTAATAATACGTTCAAATTATAACTGTATCTTATAAAAATTAAATTAAAGTAAAAATAAGGAAGTTCTTTCTATGATAAGTATACAAAGTAGCTGTATGGCTCCTTTTAGCTTGCTCTGGTTAAAGAGTTGCCGATGACAAAGTTCTTTTTACTAGAGCACCTATATATTCTCTAAGACCTACGTTTCTCATCTTAAAAGTAAGGAGAATCTCTAAGGTTTCTTTTAGCTATAAAAGTTCTTGCTTATATTATTATTATTTTTTTTTTTTGTGGGTGCCGGGGGTCGACCTCAGGACCTCGCACACCAGCAGGCGCCCGTGCCGCTGAGCGATATCACCGGCCCCTTTTTCGTATGTGGGTTCCGGGAGTCGAACTCGGGCCCTCGCGCTTGCAAGGCAGGCGCTTATGCCGCTGAGCCATCTCACCGGCCCGCTTATATTATTTTTAAAGTTAAACCATTTCACTTTTACTTTGCCCACTTTTTACTACTTTTTTCCTTTACTTTTTCTTTAATTCTGAACTTTCCATATTCTTTCCAAATCATTAGCATTATATGATATTTGCAATAAAGTAAAAGAGCAAACTTTAAAAATACACTACTTAATATTCTGTCTTTCTTCTTCTTCTTCTTCTTCTTCTTCTTCTTCTTCTTCTTCTTCTTCTTCTTCTTCTTCTTCTTCTTCTTCTTCTTCTTCTTCTTCTTCATATCTATGCACTGGAAGTCTGTAAGTCAACTTTAGTCAAGCTCCTCTGAGCCTTCCTCTTAAATACACCTCAACCTTGGCCTTTGTTCCGGCATCCTTGCAAAGCTTGCAAAGCTCAGCTGCAGCAAACATTCTACTAACTCAATTTAGATGAGATCGTATCTGATCACCCTTGCCTACCTTTAGCAAGAATCCTATTAAGTTGGCTTAGCAAGAATCTTCCTACCCTTGATGTCACCTCTTAGTAACTTTCCATCCACCAGTGCAACCCCTCTCTCCTTCCTCTTCCACTCCTGCTCTTGCCTGTGAATCCTCACTAGTCATTATCATATGGAGAATTAAGCCCGTTTCTACACTTAAATGTCTTTTCCTCTTTTGCAATAGTTCTTGAAAAAAACATCTATCTTTACTACTGTACAGTCCAGCTCTGCTTCTCTTTAACAATATGTTCACAGTGTAACCGATACTCAGATCAGGGAAGGTGCAGTTAAATTCCACAAACATGTAAAAGGCACTTGTCTAAACCTGCTGAGAAATGGGGAAGAAAATGGAACCTGACTCTGTAGAAGAGAATTTGTTTACATTTTCATGGCTGCCCTTCTCCGTTCTTGGCATGAGAAAGAATGTCTGCATATTAAAGTGTTACACAGTTTGACAGCTTTTGGAAATTTTTGAAATGCAAATGAACATTCCTTACAGATAGCCTTAGGAGTTAGAATATTTCAGAAAAACAAACTGAAAGCAACATGTTTATTAAATGGATAGAAAGAAGTGTTTGGGGAATTTTTTTTTTTGTCCTGAGCTTCCATGGAAGTTGTCTCTGTCTCTTTTATCATCAGCTGGTTTCTGTCCAGTTAGAACACAAAGGTCAGAGACTCAGGCTTATGCTGATTAGTAAATTTGTCTAGTCAGTACTTTCAACTTTAACAATAGTTTCAGTTTAGTAAATTTAAAGCTAGAATGAGAATATCCTCATTCTATTTAATTCAAAACAAAGAGATATACACCTGTTCACTATGGTAGCCAATTATCTAGGTTAAAGATCCTAAGAATGTCTTTGTACCCTTCCCCTATATTACTCCAGGCATAAACATGAAATTTCATTTTATTTTCAAAATATCTTTCAAATGTATCTTAATTTCTTCTGATATCACGCTAGTTCAGAATCTTACATTTCTTCCGAAAATCTCTATTTTATTAAATTCGAAGCTGTTTCTTCTGTAAGTATTCTCTTTCTTTCCATTAGACCTTTTATAATGGTACCAGAATCATTATAACAAATAATGTCACCCATGTGTCAACATCTGTTAGTAAAATCTTTAACATGCTATGCTAGCATATGTGGTCTTTCATCAACCATGTTCACAATACTTTTCAGTCTTAATTTACACCATTACCCAAATCACACTCTTCTTCTCAGACTTACTTAGGTACTTTGCATTCACGAGCAAGTCTTCAGCCTATGGTTTAGACTGGTCTTCACCTTCTTCATTTTGATAACCCATTCCTTTGCCAAAGTTTAGTCAGGCTCCTTGGAACCCAATTCTCACTCAGGCCTCAACTTCTGTGTTAACTTTTTTGGTAACCCAGTTGTGCCACCATTTTATAACTCAGTTTTAGCAAGAGTCCTGCTAAATCAGTTTAGAGAGCATCTGCTAATCTTTGTATCTTGTCACCCACCTTCAATATCTGATCAAATTCTTTCTTTATCTCTCACCATCCCCTGGATATCTAATCACTTTGGCCTGCCTTCAGCAAGAATCCTATTAAATACACTCAACCATAATCCCCTAACCTCCCCTAATGTTTCTTCTCAGTAATTTTCCACTAACTGACCCCCATCGTATTCATTGGCTATACATCTCTACTCATACTTGCTATGTTTGTAATTGAGTTCAGTTCTATATTTTGGTCTTTTTCTCTTTACTGATATAGTTTCACAATAAAATATGCTTTTGCTGATTTGACTACAGCCCAGTTCTTGTTTAACAATTCTAATAATGCTCAACATCTCTCTTAAATTCTCAGAGCATTCAATCCATGTATTGAAGCCTAATAGTCATAATGTTACAAAAAAGCATTAGAAAACATTGTGTATAATGGCAGACTAAATTAATTACTATATATCTGGGAAGGAATTGTGGAGACAGAAGAAATGTAGAAAAAATTTCGAGAAAAGAAATAAGCAATTATGAACTGATAGATATATTTGAATAGTAAGTTTAAAGGTCACTGAGTAAGGGTAAGTAATATATATACCATCAAAAACTGACCTGTTACAGTTATTTATAAGAATACACAATATATACTTAGATGATTGAGAGTGTAGTTTAATTGAAAGCTGCTGTTTATCAGATAATTGAAGAAGCCCTTCAATATTCAAATCCTTTGGCCTACCACTGAGCTAGAACCAAGGAAAAAGGAGCCAGCAGAGATTCGTTCACAAACTGCAACCATTAATTTTAGGAAGGTTGATTTGTAAAAGTTTCTTTTGTGCTTTACCAAAGCATATTCCTTGATATTTATATGGATCGGTAAAATATCCCACCCAATATATATTTTTTGGCACATTTCAAGTTGTGTATGCCAAAAAACTGCAGACTTTTGCAGCCACAGGAAAGACTGAAAAGCTGCACTTTTGTTCAAAAAAATTACATTTATAAAGGGAATCATCATTGCTGACATAAAGAAATAGTGAATAAATGGGCTCTTTGTCTGATATCCCCTTTCTTGCTAGACAAGATCTTATCATAAGAAGAACATATTGGGAGTTTCACAGCTAGCACAGACAGGCGTAACAATAGATGGTTATTACCCTTCCCCGAACCATCCCCAGGCTGCTGTCACCTGCCCTCCCCACCCACAAGCCCCTTAATTAGCTCCCTTTCTTTAGCTCTGTGTCAGCTCCAACTGTCAGGTCCCATCTTGAGTCAAGTCCTAATTTGTGTATGGCTCCCATACGTTTCTGTGCGTTTGTAAATTTTGCTTGGCTTTTTCCTGTTAATCTATTATCGGTTTATTGCACAGTATAAAGCTGTTGAAACTAAAGAGGGAAAAGAATAAACATAAAACTTTATTACACTTACTAAGCTCAGTGCTGGAGATTAGCAATCTGTCAAATGCTTATTGGCTTGTCAGGGAGAAATTTTATTTGTTTGACGATATTTACATTTAAATTCTCAAATTTAGTGGATTCGATTGTTTGATATTAAAGAATTTTCCTTTCAAGAAGTCATATATCACAGCTCTGTTTCTTTTTACAGAGATTTCAATAGTACTGAGTTTATAATATCGTAATATATTGGTTTATTCATGTACACATATACACACAATGTTGACACAGATAGAGATCAACAAATTCCAAAAATACTTGCCTTAGCGAATAGCAATGTAAGTCAGAAATTAGTCTTTTGGTCAGAAAGTTAAGACATCTATGAACAAAGTTGTTTGAAAACATTTGGGAACCTTGAATCAAATCCACCTTTTAGGAATACTTAATATTCACCTTACCTATTCCAGTCTTACAATGTAAAATGGAATTACTCTTTTGAAAAGTATTATATAAATTTCTCGACACTTCAGTGTTAACACAGTCAATGGTCGCAACACCTACCTGACAAACACAACCAACTGAATTCACAAATTACATTAAAGGACAACAAAAAGCCGGCAAGTTAGTAAGAAAAATAAATTTTACGGAGATGTAGAAAACATAACTTTGCTTGTCATTATTGTTCTATAAAACACAACAAAAATCATCTATGAAAACTTCAGAAAAGAACAATTTCACAATGAGATCAGGGCAGCTTTCTACATACAGTTTAGAAAACCTGCTAAATTAACAGATTTTTGCATGTTTTCAGAATTTACCAGAAGTAATTTTAATAAAGACTTTTCATATACGTTTGTTTGAAATACTTAAATGAAACTCTGGATGGTATGAGGATGAATTTATTATGTTCTGAGATTTGTTCACAGTCAAAATAATTGCTATTCTATATTTTGCAGTTCATATTTAGGAGACTATGTCACTGAATTCAGCAGGACACCATGGATATTAGCCAAGAATAGCAATTTTAAGGAGAAAATGAGACAGTAAGAAGACAGCACAAGGGGCCACTGATATAGCTCAGTGGCATAAGCGCCTGCCTGGTAAGCGCAAGGTCCTGAGTTTGATTCCTGGCACCCATATATAACAAAAAAATGGCCGGTGATATCGCTCAGTGGCACAGGTGCCTGCTGGTGTGCAAGGTCCTGAGTTGGACCCCTGGATTGGGTTTTAGGAAGTATTTTTTTTTTTTTTTTTGTGGGTACCGGGGGGACGACCTCAGGACCTAGCGCACCAACAGGCACCCGTGCCGCTGAGCGATATCACCGGCCCCTTTTTCGTATGTGGGTTCCGGGAGTCGAACTCGGGCCTTCGCGCTTGCAAGGCAGGCGCTTAAGCCGCTGAGCCGTCTCACCGGCCCTAGGAAGTATTTTTTAGTCTCAATCAAAGCAGACTTCGTGTATGAATCAAATAAATATTATTATTGGACCACTGAATCTCCATATCAAAATGAATCATTACATTATCATTTATTTATATAAAGGTTACATATTTCTCTATTTAAAATATTTCCTTTGTTAAATTATTTTACTACTGTAGTTGAGCTATTCTTCATGATATTTTATGAATTTCTTAGTTCTACAACATATACAAATAGAAATAGTTTTCAATTTTTATCTTCATTATTGATTTATCCTTGTGTAATTATTGGTTAATTCACTCACTCATTGGTTAATAATTTATTTTGAAGAATCTCCTATGAAAACATGTGAGTCTGGTATCATTTTAAAGAGGTAATTCCTGGATAACTTTTCTATTTTTTCTGTGCATATTGCTCTGATAAACTTCTAAGTTTATTGAGAATTTTAGGATATGACAGTATCTTAAGAATTTAAGGTTTTAAATTTTATTTTTAAATATGCGTGAAAACATGATAATTTAAGTTTTTATGATACAACTAGTTATGATTTATAATTTTCTTTGCTGTTTTCCTTTATTACTTGCTTAAAATAGATAATAGTTTATTTCATTGATTTCTAAAAATAGTTATTTTATTTTGTAATCATAATTATTGTTATATCCATTAATTTTCCTTCATTGCACTTCTGATTTAGGTCTTCTTTACTTCTGTATGTGTATTTCTGTTGGTTTTCTTACCAACTCATTTCTTTTCATCCTTTTAATTTTTGTTGATATGATTTTATTAATATGAAGTGCTCTCTGGTCTCTATATGTGCCCAATATATTATGATATTATTTTGTAGAAGTTGTACAATGTCTATTTACATTTCTCCTTTCATCTATGAGTTGAAGATTAGAAATTTGTTTTCAATTTATAACAGAAATCACCATTTTGCTTGGTATTTTGTTTATAACTTCTAGTTTTTTAGCTTGGGTTCCATTTCTATCACTTTTTCATCTGACCCTTTCTGTTTTTTTCCTGCATCATATGATTTCTTTTTCTTGATTTTTTACTTCAAATTACTTTTCCATAGTCGTAAATTTTTCTTTATTTCTGAGATGATTTTGTGCTTTCTTCAATTTCTTTCCTCTCTGTTTATTTCTTGTTTTTAAAGTTCTTTGTTGTTGAATTTTTGATTGTGTTTATTTTTTCTCCATATGATTGTCTGAACATAAGTAATTCAGTTAAGATTATCTTATTATGTGTTACTGCTTTGTTGAATTTTGGAGGAACACTTTTATGGCTGTTAAAGTGTTGAGTCTCAATTTTAATTTTTTTATTTTTCTTCTATTCATAGTCTTTCATCATGTCCATTTATTTTTCCCTGTATTCCTAGGTATTATATGCGCAGATTTATTATATCAATACTGTTTTCTTTTGTCAGATTAGTTTATTTGGGTGATATTGGTAGGTGAGGGCAGTGAGAGGAAATGACATCTTCTGTTTTCCTCTTTCTTTTAAACAGGATCTGTAATTTTCTTCATTGCCCTCTTGCTTTTTCCTTCACTGTCACATCTCTAAAGTGAAGCACCATTTGCCATTATCTTTCCCTTAGAAACAGATGTTCACATCTGATATACTTACTGTGCACTATGGAGCACTTTCTTGTCACTATAAAAACATAAAGTTCTGGAATAATTTTCAGTATTTTTGAAGTAAGTATTGGATTTCTTTTTCCTGAAGGTGATTAACCTGCACTTCACATAGGTACTTTACACTTCTCTCTTCTTTTGTTTGGAGACTGTTATCTTCCTTTTCTACAACCTTCAGATCCACAGACTTGTGATGTCAGCAAAATCTCTCTGGAAATCCACCTGTATTTGTCTGCTTATATAAGACTTGACATTCATGGTGTGGATAACATGAGGTTTCCTTTGTACTCCTTGCTAGTATTTGGCATTAGGGCAACACATGTAAAGAAATTCAGGTTCAGGACACCAACAGTATCTTCCTACTCAGTTCTTATTAACCATTAAATATTGATTTGTAAGAAAAAAGACAATAAAACTCTTGAAGTATACATCTTTGAAGCTGAATTCTAAAAATTAATAGCTCATTTCTCTTATGGATAATTTAGTTCCCATTACAGATGACACCTATACACTGAATTACTTCCTCTAGGAGACTAGAAACACATTGTATAAGAAGGCCAAGAGAAATGAAAAAATGCCTATCACTTCATAATAACTTAGTTAAAAACAGTTAAAGCAAAGAAAATTATGCTAACTGATCCAAAATTCTAAGAAAATCAACTGTAAAACATTTATTATCTACCACATGCTAGTTATTGAACATAGCAAGCTAATAGTTGGTAGTTTTCAAACATATTAAATCTAAGATGTATTTTAAAGCTCTTGAATTTGAAAATGAAGTTGCATGAATGTGTGAGAGTAGGGTAGGGAGAGGTGGATGGAAATGCATGCCCTGGAATAAGTAGAATGTATCAGAAAATTAATTTCCAGCTTTGTTTGATAGGGAATTTATTAATGCAGGGGGCAGATGGCAGAAACAAAAAATCTTAGCATCTTTGCTACAATTCTTAATTTTTATTCCTGTTAAAATGCTGCAGGAAGGAGGGGCAGGGAAATGGAACTCTGCTCTACAGAATCTTTCTGGAGTCTGGGATCCTTTCATCAGTTTTTCATCAGTTGGATCTCTGACCCCCTAGGTCTCCACTGACTTTTCAATAAAATGAGAGAAGAGTGAAAAGAGAGAATTCTTTGAGGATTATATGAGAGCATTTTTAGGGAAAAGAGTTATTATGCATTGTTTTATCTATAAGCTATTAACAGAATTCAGTTACTTGACTTCTCCTAACTGTTGGGAGGTTAAAGCAAGAGTTAAAAAGAGGAAAAAGAATAGGGTTTCAGTAAACACACAGCAGGGTGTAACATATGGGGGTATATTCAAAGGAAATGTGAATGTTTCAAATGAACGAAAACTCAGTGTCACTCTTCCTCCCCAAAAGATCAATCATCCTCTGAAAAACTAAATTAGGCATAAAAACTGCTTTGTATCTTATTAGTTTTGATGACAGCACCTTCTAAATTTTTTTAAATAAAGCATCTTTTAATTTTTGCTGAACACTTCAAAAATATTAAAAGAAACACTTGTTTAAATATTTTGGATGATCCCGAAAAAAGATGGCAGATTTGTAAGAAACAGGCAGCCAAACTCTCTAAAAGTTGCCATTGGGCCACCAGAATATAGTGACTGGGAGAGCACAGGAGGGAGGGAGGTGGCTACCCTGGACCCAGGAAAGTTCTGAGGCGCAGTTCAGGACCCACAGAGCGAGTGAAGAGTGGTTTTGAGGCAGAGGAAGGAGGAGACCGTGGGCGACTTATCCCTGTGCCAGGAGCTGCAGTGCAACAGAAGTTCAAATCCGCAGACACACGGTGACAGCCGGCGCCCCCCGGGACCTCCACGGAGGAACGTGAGACAGCAGCGGTGCAGGGTAGCAGTGAAGGACTGTGCTGGCTGCAGTGAGCGTCTTGGAGGCACAGCCCTCCGGCGCCAGAGAGCGATTGGTCAGGCGCCATTGTGGGGGGGGCAGAGAAACTCAGCGTGGCACCAAAACACAGAGCTCGGAACTCAGCACAGTGCCGCGCTCTCAGGCCCATGGAAAGTGCACTGATGGCGGCAGGCGAATGAGACTGGTCTCTGCCAGAGAGTGCAGGCTACTGCTCACCGCCCCGCCAAAGGGCTGCTGCCGGCTTGCTGGGACGGACCTGCACGGAACAGGACTCTGTCACCACACGGTGCCTGCATACAGCAGAGTCAACACCCGGAACTGATTCTTTTTTTTTTTTTTTTTCTCTTTTTCTCTCATTCGTTTTTTGTTCTGGTGAAGGTGTTCTTTCCTTTTCTTTTTTTTTGTGGGTTTTTTGTTTGTTTGTTTGTTTGCTTGTTTTGTTGTTTTTGTCTTCATTATTGTTTTTCTTTTTCTGTTTGCTCTTTCCTTCATTATTCTCTCTGGTTTTTATATGAGTGTAAATAGCACCTCTAACCTCTTTGTGATTGTGGTTGTGATCTTTTCTTCCTTTTATCCCTTCCTTCTCTTTTTCCCACCAGTCCTCTGCACCAGTGTCCCAATGTCAGTGGGATCCCTCTTGGTCCTCCTGCCATACATCTAATTCCTTCCTCTTCTCCCAATACTCTATTTCCTCCTTAACTCATTTTAAATTTAAACTCCTGAGGGCAAAATTGACATATTAAGGACTTACATACTGCATATAATTTTTCTGGTGTGTTTTAGATTTTGTTACATAACCACAACTCTACTTTATATATTTAAAAGTGGCAAATAACTGGTTAGCTCAGACTGTCATTTTCTAGGCTGTGTTTGATGCTTTAGGTACCATTATAGCCAAAAGTGGCATAATTGTTCTAAACAGCTTTTCTTCCTGGTATTCCATGACTGAGATTGACTAAGGGTCACAGAAAATACAGTGGCATAGTACCAAAGAACCAAGGACTGGGCCAAACAGGCAGCAACTTCTCATACCCAACAAATTGAAGAGGTAGGATCTTGCAGCAGGCTCAAAACCCAAAAATAAACTACGCCTGGAAGATACCACAGAGAAGTAGTCATCTAAGGATTTTAAATACTAGCAATAGAGCAACCTACCATAGGTAATTTACAAACATCACCCCAGGAATTAAACTAAAGAAAGAAAAGAAAATGAGATGACACTTAAACAAGATGCAACCCCACACATCCAGTTCACCAAAGGCAAACCCAGGGGGCAACGAGGTGGGACAAACTGAAAGCCACCCACCTGACATCTCTGAAGTAACAACAAAGCAGTTGAATGAGGCTCTGGAAAAATTTAAACCAGAAATAATTTCTCAGATAACTGCAGAGATAATGTCCACAATGAATACCATGCTTAAGGACGCTAGAGCAGACACAGACAAAGAAATAGATGAGCTTAAGAAAATGATGGAAGCTATGAATGCTCAGCATAGGAAAGAAATGGACCCCATAAAGCAGATTCAAGCAGATATCCAGGAGAACAAAAATTCCATTGAAAGTATTTGTAACAGATTAAGCTAATATGAGGACAGGATCTCAGATATAGAAGACAGGCTTGCGATTAGTGGTCATGAAAGGAAAAAATTCTTAAAAATAACAAGGGACCAATAAAAATCAATCCAGCAGCTGCTAGATGATGCAAAGAGAAATAAGATTAATTGGAATCAATGAAAAAGCAAGAGATAGCATAAATGACATCAGGACCCTGTTCACAGACATTATCACAGAGAATTTCCCTGGTAGAGAAAAATAATTTGTCAAACAGATAAATGAGGCTTATAGAACTCCAATTAGCCACGATCAGTGGTTCAGCCACTGTGGAAATCAGTGTGTGTGAAGATTCCTCAAGAAACTAGGATTGGAGGTCCCATTTGACCCAGCTATTCCCCTCTGGGTATCTTCCCAGAAGAATTAAAAACATCATACCACAGTGATATATGTGCACCCATGTTTATAGCCGCACAATTTGTAATAGCCAGATCTTGGAAGCAACACAAATGCCCATCAACAGAGGAATGGATAAAAAGATGTGATATTTTTATACAATGGAGTACTATTCAGCCATAAAGAAGGATAAACTGGAGACTTTTATAGATAAATGGATGCAACTCGAGAAAATACTCATAAGTGAAATTAGCTGGATGCACACGTGCAAACATCGTATTGTCTCCCTAGTGTGAGAAACTGAAAGAGTAAGTAAGATCCAAACTATACAATAGATATGAGGAATCAGAAAGAAACTGGTCAAAAGGAAAGAGAGTCTGGGATGGGGAAATGGGGAAAAGAAACAAGGGAAAAGAAAAAAATTGTATTTATATATAAGATTGTTAAGATAGATACACTACTAATTTTGCTTAGTTCAATGAAGGAAAGGTTTATGCCAGTAATGTTTAGACAATTGAATGCTGATATCTTGTACCCTGAATAACTAATTTGAAGATAACAATACGTAATGTATTAACCATTGTTACCCTCCTATTATGTTGTTTTGAAATTTTGTTCTTTTTTGTTTTATTGGGTTTTTTTTCTTCTCTTTAAAATAAAAAAAATAAGTATTTTGTAGATTGTGATACTCTAAAGCTGGACATGTATGCCAGTTTGATAGCTTTAAAAACATAATTCTCTAGACGTGAGTGTATTTGAAATGCTGACTAAAACGTTTGATTTTGCTTTGTTCCATTTACATCAACTATACAGCCAATATGAAAAATCTGGAAAAAATCATAGTGATAGTAGGATTATACTGTTCCATGCCCGTAATTGCTTCTCTTTATGAATTTGTCTTTTACTGGCAACATGGATGCGAGAAGTATAGGGTAGGTAAGAAGATATTTGGTAAGAAAAGTAGAATCTGTCATAGTAATCTCATGAAAAGCAACTAGATAAGAAAACAAAGAATATTTGGCATACCTAAATGGCTCTTTTCTGTTAATTACTACAGTTATTGGATGATATTTGTATAGGAAACAAAAATATATCTCTTACTGTAGAAATGAACATTTAGTAAAAGTTAAGCTGTAGATACCATTAGGAAGGGCCTGATGATTTCATATAAAAATCTTTTATTTGTGCTCATACAATCCACATAGGTTATGTAAATGTAGGACTTCCCAAAACTCTAACATATTCATTAAATACATAAAATAAATAATGACCAAAGCATGTTACATATCTACACAACAGTAATAGTGAGATTAAAAACAATCATTTATAAGTAAATGCATTTTATCTGGACTTTCCTTTATCATGAATAGAGTTTTTATATTTAAACTTTTATATTATTATTCAGATATTCCCATAATTTACTCTTTCATTTTAAAGTTAAATTTAAATCAACTGCTTCTTGTTTAGCATAATTCAGTACTAAACCATCAAATTAACCTTTCCACAAAATTTGACAATACTATATATTATTCTTTCTGGAATCTCAGTAGTATTTGGCCAGAGGCAGAGACTGTCATTTTTGAAAAAGAAAAATTATAAAAAGAGAGCAGTTATTTTGCATGAAGTAAAAAAATAAAATGATTAAAATACTGCATGAAATCACATTACTCATTATTATTTCAACAACAACACCCACATATTGAAAAGGAATTTGATATTTATGGAAAGTACTAAACTGCAAACTTCAGATGATAATATAATCTCATAACACAGAAAGAGAGGATGGTGAATCCTTTTGGGATTGATGGCTTGTCAGTGGAATGAGAAAGATGAGACTGAAACATTGGTCACTAAGGCTTAGTGCTATTTCTCTCTTGATATTTTTTGGGGGGTTGAGACCCTGGAAAACTTACTGACACTCCACATCTTGATTTTCTTATTTACAAAATGAGGGGCAGAAGGAAATGTAAAGTTGCCTCCAAATTAAACATTCTGTCACACCTCATTATTTCATCATCATCATCTGCTGCTCCTTATCCATATAAGAACTGGTACTTTCATCGTTTTTACTTCAGTCCTCTATCATGTCTCTTTTCCACCCACAGTGGTCTCCGGAGAGTTTTTCCTTCCTTCCAGCCATGCTCCTTCCTGAACAAAGGGCCTCACTGGGGCTGCTGCCTCTGCTTGGCGTGTTCTCCCATAGATATCTGCATGTGCTGCTGTCCTATACCTTCAGATTAGCACTCACATGTGGCCTTCCTTGGGAAACTTTTCATCGTCACTGAATTTAAGTCACAACATATTCATCCTCATCTGGGCTTTTTGTGTCCTTTTGTTGCCATTCACCCATTCATTCACCTAATTCCAAATAGTTCCTGCACACCAGGCACAACTCAGGTACATACAGCACATCAGTAAACAAAACAAGTATGTGGAGACCATTGCCTTCTAGAAGAGGATATCAAGTTGAAAACAAATATAAAAACAAAAAAGAAATATCTAATATCTATTCAAAGCATGCTATAGGATCACTATTAAAATATAAACATATAATGAGACGAAATTATGTGGTGGAAAATTTCCTAATAGTATAGGACAAATTTAATATTTTACACCAGTAAATAACTTCTCCATGTAGTTTTTCAAAAGGATTATAATGGATATTGGATTATTATGTCTTTTATTTTCCAATAGATATATTTATAGGAAATTATCACATATTATTTAAAACATCATTCATTAAAATAAATTGGGAATTACAATTTGAAACAATTTAAATCTTGGGTAAAATTTTTAGATATCAGTTGAAAAGTATGAAAATTGGACACCTATCTTTAAATAAACTCACTGAAGAACTGTTTAAAAAAAATGTTTTGTAGGAGTCCCAAAGTGGCAGAGCAGTAAGTGCCAACAATTCAGCTTCTCTAGGACAAAATGTCTAGGACCTGGAAAACAATAGCTTGGAGAGGAATCATAGTGCAGGTTATCTAGAAACTCAGGACAATTGACAGAGGACAATGAAATAGGATTAAGTGATATAGAAGAAATAGATCTCACTGTAGAGGAGAGATCAGGCGGCACAGCCAACAGTGGGTAGCTAGCCGCCAGCTTGGAGGCAAAGTAAAACTAACAACATTTTTGCAAACAAAGAACCAGAGAAATGCACCTGGACCAAAAGAATCATCAGCAGCTGCAACCACCAGGGAAAATGTGGGACTCTGCTTGCAGAGCGGCCTTCCATAGTCAACGGGTGAGTGACCTCGTACAAGTGTCCACAGCCACAATTGTGGAGCAAAAGCTAGCAGGGACACCATCATAGGGAGGGACTGAGTGTTTGAGCCTGGGTCCCAGAGCAGCCCCTTGGCTGCTTCACACTGCCAAGTTCCCAGAGTGGATGAGGAAAGGACAGTCATAGGGACACTGCCAGCAGTTGGAGAGCGAAATGAGTAGGAGCCCTACTGAAAGGCAGGGGCTGGTGCACACGTACACTGTGGTCAGAGACCAGGTTCAGCCTGAGTTACACAAGATTGGAAGCTCACATTGGCACCATGTTCTCACCATAAGCAAATCTCGACACCCAGCAACATGCTGGGGGCAGACTGCCACCTTAGACTTCCAACCCGAGCAGAGACACATCCCCGCTTTAGCTCCGCTTCTTAATCCCAGGCTGAGGAAAAGTCACGCGGCAAAAACAATAGAAACTTTTCTTTTATTATTCTTTATTTGATTGCATTAATTTTTCATTTTTGTTTTACTTTATATTTGTTTTATTCTTTGCTGTTTTCCTCCTTCTGTACATTTCCCCTTACACAATTATTCCATTACTTTACACTCTTTTCTTTTGTGAGTGTGTTTGTGTCTGTGTGCTTTTCTTCCTCTTGCCTTTTCTCCCAATATAGCTTAGAGAGGGTAAGGAATTCTCCCTTGTCCCTTTATATCTCTCCTATTTTTATCCATATCTCTAAAAGACCTCTACAAAGAAAACTACAGTACTCTTTGAAGGGAGAGTGAAGAGGGCATCTGAAAATTGAAAAATGTCCCCTGCTCCTGGATAGGAATAAATATTGTGAAAATGGCCATACTCCCAAAAAGTGTTGTACAGATTCAATATAGTCCCAAATCAAAATACTAACAGCATACTTTATAAATCTAGAAAAAACAATACTAAAATTCATATGGGAAACAAAGAGACCTAGAATAGCCAAAGCAATTCTGGGCAACAAGAGCAAAGCAGGAGGCATAGTAGGACTTCAAACTATACTACAAAGCAATAGTGATATTTTGTATTGGAACAAAAACATATAAGTGGATCAAGGAGAAATGAGGATACATGAACTTCCCCAGACATATTCAGCTATTTAATCTTTAACAAAGGGGCCGAAAGCATGTGTTGGAGGAAAGAGAGCCTATTCAGCAAGTAGTGCGAAGAAAACTGGTTATCAGTTTGCAGAACACTGAAAATGGACCTTTATCTCTCACCATATATTAAATTAAAATTAAAATGAGTCAAAGATCTAAACATTAAAACAGAAACACTAAACCTACTGGAAGATAAAATAGGTAAAACACTTGAAGACATAGGCGTAGGAAAGGATTTTCTAAGCAAAACTTCATTTGCAAAAGAAATAACATCAAGAATCAGCAAATGGGATTATATCAGACTTCAAAGCTTCTGCTACAGCAAAAGAATCAGTAAGTAGAGTGAAGAGACAACCTGAAGAACAGGAATAGAATTTTACCAACTACTCCTCAGACAGAGGACTAATGTCTAGAATATACAAAGAACTCAAAAAACTAAACCATCTAAAATTAAAGATCCAGTCAAGAAATGGGAAAGAGAAATTAACAGAAACTTCATGGAGGAAGAAATACAAATGGTCAGTAAATGTATGAAAAAAAGATGCTCAACATGTCTGACCAGTAGATGAATGCAAATTAAAATGTTAGAAGTCAATCTTCTTTCAGAAAGAATGGAAATCGTTAAGAAATCAAATAATAACAAATGGTGGTGGGGTTGTGGTGAAAAAGGAACCCCCCTTCATTGTTGGTGGGAAAGTAAACTAATACAACCATTATAGAAATCACTATGGAGATATATCAAAGAACTCATATTAGAAATTCCATACAGCCCAGCGATTCCCCTGGTAGGTATCTTCCTCAAAGATCTTAAGACATCGTAGTAGTACAGCAACACGTGCATTTGAATGTTTATAGGAGCACAACTCATAATAGCTAATTCCTGAAAACAGCCTATATACCCATCAACAGATGATTGGATAAAGAAAATGTCATATCTATATACAATTTAATACTAGTTTTGTATGAAAAAATGACAGATTTGAGACATTTGTAGGAAAATGTGTGCACTTGGAAAATATATGATTGAGGGAAATAAACCAGATGCACAAGCTTAAATACTGTATGGTATCTCTCAAAAAAGGAGAATAATAAAGGGTAGATAGAATAGGACAAGGAGTTGTATCTCTGGCAAGAGGGAAGTGGTCCAAGGGCAAAAGCACAAGGGGTGAGGAGGAAGGGAAGGAAAACTAAGCAGAAGAAACATATGCCATGTATAGGAACCTAATAACCTCAGTTAATGTAAATATTACATGTCATAACATGAGCTAAGATTAATAATATCAACAAGAATGAAATATGGGATCGGTGAATTGGAGGAAGAAGGAGGGAGGGAGGGGGAGGAAGGGGATTAAAAAAATAGAAACAAGCTGTGGTACATACATGTAGCCACTCCCAAGATGATTGTAAACTGCATGAACTGCAAGCATGTATTAATAAAATTAAAAATTACAAACAAAACGAAACCAAAAAATGTTTTAAATTTCCATGCCTTCATTCAGTCAGGGTTAGGAAGCCACCAAGGAATCAAACTGACTGGGTCTCAGACCTCCAAAGCCTGTCTTTCCATTCTGCTAATTGGTTGTCATTAATTCCTTTCTCTGAACTCAATTTTAATTCAGAGAACCAATTGGGGAGAAGGTATTTGCTGAATAATGGCATGTATGTACACCAGATGGATGTGTTTGAGTGATAAATAAGTGAAAGATTATCTCCTGACTCAAACTCAAGTAAAAATGTTGAAGTCACCTTTCATTTTTCTATTAACTTTATATTAACAAACCTTTTCTAAAATGAACTTGATTGAGGGATGAAGATATCAGAAATCACAGCATGGGCTCTATCCTAAGCAGGGCATGCTTAACCTAAATACAGCAGTGCAGCATCCAGGCAAGGAACTACTGGACACCTTCAGTGAGATTGGGATGACTACCCTTTTGGAATGCCCCAGTAATTCTCATGAGATCCTTCTAAGACCAAATGAATAGAGATAGACTAAGAATAGCAGTAAAATAAGCTCTTAATGGAATTTGCCAAAATCTTCTGAATTCTCTTTGCAGATTTCAGTACTGAAAACATTGAACTATGTAGTACACAGAAGAGAATGCTGAAATAAATATGGAGTGACTATTCTAGTGCCACCATTTTTAACTAATACATTTCTAACATGAAGGGAGTTCTGTACTATTTTTTCTAGATTCCCACATATTCTAAGTTTCTATAAAATTAACGTTTAGAAAGGAGCACACAGAACTGGTGATATGGTGCCTTCTAAATCAAAAGAATACTTCAGGATTCACATATTCAGATATGTGCTCAGTAATCTAGGCAAATGCCAAATTTATGCCTCCAAGAGTTAGATTTCCTAAGCACATTATTATGTTCTTAGAACAAAATCATCACAGTTTACAAACAGGGACTCTGAGGGCCAGGGATGTAGCTCAGCAGCACAGTTCCTGCCTCGCAAGTACAAGGTCCTGAGTTTGAATCCCAGTACAAAAAAAAAGGGGGGAATCTGAAAATGTAATTTAATTTTTTATTTAACCATAAATCATCAACTGAAGTCCTGGTATGCCCTCCTTTTTCCAATGGGTGAATATGGAACAAGAAGGGATGAAGAGGAAGTGTTTGAGATTTGGAGGAATGAGGAATAAATTAGAAAATTGTATCAGTTGGTGGAGCGAATGTTTTTCAAGTACAGTAGTGAGTAGGGTGGAAGCAGTGACTTTTGCAGTTCTGAGAGTTTCTCTTATAGAATTATCTCTTTTAGTCTGGCATTTTCTCTTTTTACAAATGCCCTGCTAATCAAAAGAAATTGTGCTTTCTAGAACTTTAAAAACTCTATTCATCTTCACTGACTGAATTTCAAGGATGATTGATGAGACACACAAAAAAACAATGGATATTAAAACTCAGTATTACCAGTCATTACTTATTTGCTCTATGCTGGCAGTTTATTTTTATACTCAATGAAATAAAGATGAAAAACAGGCATTTTCACCAATCTTTTCTCAAGTCTTTTATCATTTAGGATGAATCCCATCTGCTTAGGTAAATGAAACACCACTGAGCCCCCCCATTCCCATACTGGCATATGTAAATATGTCTATCCTTTTTGCTCCATTCTTTTAGCATAATTAATGAAGATAATTATTGGAGTCTCCTTTATATGAACGGGTGATGGAACTGCAGAGAATCCTGAAGTTCTCAGATTTTAGAACACGTACAATTAATCGTAGGGGTTATCATAGACATTAATATCTATGCTGTATAAGAATGTAACTTCTCACTATTTGCCATAATAAGAATTTATTCTGTCTTGAGACACTGATCTTGCAGTGAAAGAAGATCCAGGGATTTCAGAGAGCCCTGTTAGTACCTAATAGGTATCAACACCTATCTGGAGTTGGAAAGTTTATTTTCATAGGTTTAGAAGATTCTCAAAGCATGACACCTATGGTTTTTAGGGGTTGCCATTATATTTCCATAATTTCTAAGAGTTTTCTTTGACTTTGACTTGATGATTCTCCATCCTGTTTCTAAGAATTTTGTACAAACTCTTTTGAATTGTTTTATAAGCTTTCTTTACTGTAAAGGCACAGACTAGGGTGGATTGTGACAATATTTTTAATTTTCAGCATATCACTTGTTGATTCTTTAAATGGTGACATGAGAAAATCTGTGGGCTAGATCAGCCCTTGAGCTGAACTCCATTCAGTCTTCATACAAATATGCTTCTGCCCCCACACAGTCCTGCGAAGAGCTCTGCCTCCAGGAGGACCTCTGCTGCCCTCCAGACGCCTGCTTGCCTCGGCCCCTTGGAGAAGGGAAAAGGCAGCTGGCAGAAAACACAAGTTCTTCCTCAATCAACATAGAGTTGAATCATACCGGTTCTTTTGATGGCAGTGGTTCTCAAAACATGGTAAAATAACCCCAGGGGTATGAAAGACCCTTTCACAGGGTAAATGAAATCTTCTCTTTTTCAATCTGATGTTTTTATGAAGCTGGACTTTGTTCATATCCTCAATCAAAACAATATTCTTTAGCATACCAAATACAGAAGCAGATAGAAATATAGAATTGCTTTTTAAACTAGAGTGATTTGGAAATTTTAAAATAAGTGAATCAGTCCCATCTGTTTTATTTTGGAAAACAGATTTTTTTTTTAAGTGTAGTTTGCTATACTATTTTTATTTCAGATAATTTAATATTTATTTTAACTTTTTAATAAATTAATCCAGTTTGATAAAACTTGTTTTAATTTATATTATGGTACATATAAAGAAAAATAACCTACATGCAATAAAAGCTCTTTGAAGTCCTCAATAATTTTGGGACCCAACATTTAAGTAATGATGATCTAAGGGAAAACCTCAACTGATAAATAAAAGCATATTGAAAACTCTGGTTATCGTGCATTCACTAACAAATATCCCAAAATGCCATAGTTAAATATACCACAATATAGAAACCTACTTGGACAGTTGTCTAAATATGACTCCAGATCTTTCCAGTCTCATTTCCATCAGTCTCTGTCTCTCTTTTTGCCCTGTGCCATAAATTCATGGCTAATGTGTTTACTTCTTTTCCTCTTTTCTTTTCTTTTCTTTTCCTCTTTCCCTTCATAAGTCACTCTGTCTCTCTTTGCCTGACCGTTTCTCATTCTCTACTCTTTTCCATTCCAGAGCTTGCTGTCACTTTTTTGGTCACTGGTAACTTTACATAATAACACAATATTGAATTATGGAATTAAAGTTAATCTTTACTTTTTTAATAAAATTTTAGTAACTTTTTGCCAAATGTCAAGCAATTCTCCCTCAAAGATAGTTTATATTAAAATTCTGGTGAATATATCTAAAAATAAATTTCAAAATTGATAAATTTGGTAACTCTAAAAATATGATAAAATTCTGTGCAAGTTTAAATTTTAAAATATTACAGAAAAAAAAAACACTTTGCCCTGAACCCCCTCCTCAGAGCACTCCCCCTCATTTCGAGCACACTCGCCCCTTCTTGGTGACAGTTTTGAGGCAGTCCTGAATCTTCTTTTGTGAAGCCTTTAGCAGGACAGCTGTAGCTGCCTTGATGAATGAATGAATTCAAACATTTACCTTTTATAATCATTTCAAGTTTGGGGAAGAGCCAGAAGTCACATTGTTCCTGATCTAAATATGGTGAATGGGGATATTTGTAATATTTTTATTTAATAGAAATTGTCATAAATAGTTTCTGCTACATTGCCATTAATCCCTCTAAAAATACTCAGAACACCTCCTTCCCATTCAAACACATTTATCCCATCATTGTCAGCCATGTGTCCTTTAGCGTAATAAGTATTTTTTAATCAAAAATTTGTCATATCTTTTGATATTTCCTTGAATGTTTGAACTTTTCTCTAGAAATGCTTTTTTAGCATTCTTAGAAAAACAGAGGAAATAAAGTAAACATAAAAGAAAAAATGTTTTATTTATAAACTGGGAAGTAAAGACAATTCAAGTGAGGAAAGTAAGTAAAATATGAAAAAAAAGGGAAAAGTTGCCCTGACAAGGTCAGAAGATGGACACAGATGGAAGGTGTCAAGCCAGAGAGATACTCTCTGTAATGGGGGAGCTCTTGAAAATTTGGGCCAAATTTAATGATGGCTGTCAAATTTCAAGTGTATTATTCACTTGTTCGAATTATACTCTATTATCGCTACTGTTTAGTAATTTATGACAATCAAAAATCCCTGGTGGAAGTACTCTTTAAACTGATCACCACAGTGTAATCTTAAAAACAATCTATATTTTCAATATCAGATGAATGGATGCAGAAAATGTCCTATTTACACACAATGGAGTACTACTCTGCCATAAAGAAAGATAAGTTTGAGTCATTGTAGGAAAATGGATGCTTCTTCAGTGCATTACGCTAAATGAAATAAATCAGACACAGATGGTTAAATATCACATGGTTTCTCTTATATGAGAAACTCAAAACATAAATAAAGACCCAAATAAAAGATAGATAATAGGAACTGGGGAGATAGATCTTTCTAAACAGGAAGGGGATTCAAGAGATGGAGAAAGAAAGAAAGGGACTGAAAAAAGCAATTAAGATGTGTTCTATGCATGTACCAACTCCCCACAATGAATACAAACATTAGGTATGGCAAACATGTACTAATAAAAAATAAATAAAATTTAAATAATAAACAATTCCACAGTATGTCGACTACATTACTGATGTATGAACCAAACACTGTGGGAATATGGTCACTCATTTTGTTTGGAGGGGACTTGCAGAGAAAAGAAAAGAAAATAATACTAAACACCATTAGAAATAAATAGACCATGCAGTAAAAGCTGGCTTGTCAAGAGAATTTCAGCCTCAGCAACTGGGTGTGTACATAATCTTAAAGCAGGAGAGGTCGATGAAGGAGCTGCTGTGGACACCCCTAAAAAGCACCTTTGGAATATCCAAAGACCCAAGGAAGGGTATACTGACCTTTGCACACGGAATATTGTTTGGAGCTTGAACAAATCCATTGAGTTTTTTTTTCAAACTTTAATCCAGTTCCTTTAACTATCATTATATTATTTGAGTTCATTTGCCTCATCATTTACTAGATCCAAAGATAACTGAGATCAGGCAGTATGGCTCCTGTCCCATTTGGGTGTCTATAACATTAATAGTATTATTAAACATGACACTAAATGTGGCATAAATTCATAATGGTTAGTGAATGACTAGTCCCTAAAATAAATCCATCGAATTTTTGGAAATTAATATTTTAAAGAAGTAGGTATTTGGTTTTGAATTTACACCTAACTCTCATTCTGATAAAGTGGCTAAGAAACTAGTGCTAGAAGATTAAGACATTTTCTGGATACTTAACAAGCTCTGTGGTTTTAAGAGAGTCAGCAAGTAATCTGTTCTCTTTCTCAGTTGCCTAGTTTGGAAAATTGTGTTAATAATGATACCCACTGTTGGGTTGTTGTAAAAGGTAGCGAAAGAGTACACATAAAGAACTTAAATCAGACACTGAGTGTTATGGACTGTGTCTAGATGTCCCCCCCAAAGCCTCGTGCAGTCATAGAGTTTTTTTGGAGGTGGCTGAATCTAGAGTGTGCAATGCTGGGATTAAGGGTGCTGGGATTAGGGGTGAGTGTTTGCTGGATCAGTCCACTGATTGGATTGGCACTGCCCTAATCCTGGTAGCCTGGATACAATATAAGGGATAGAAAGAGGCTTGTCTCTCCCTTCCTTGTTGCTTTTGCTGTCTTCTGCTGCCATGAACTGTTGCCCCTCTGTCATGTGCCACCCTGCCTCGGAGCCAGCTATGGACTGAAACCTCTACGAACTGTGAGCTAAATAAACCTTTGCTCCTTTAACCTTGGGTGTTGTGTATTTTGTCTCAGCAACAAGAAAAGTAACTAAGACACTTGGCAATTATAAGCTCTTGATGAAAATTCTTTACTGTGATTTCTCTTTTCCAATATTGCATTGCTGTATTAGGGTCAAATTAGTAAGATTATGATTAGGAAAAAAACTCATATATGTTTATATGATGCTATGCCATCTGTTTTAATATTGCATTTCTATCCACTGCTGTTTTGCTTTCTTGAGTACACATTGCTTGATAATCCTTGTAGCACCATTAGAATGCCATTTCATTTTTTATTGTTGCTTACTTAATAAATTAGTAGAGAAGTGAATGCAATCAACCCCTAGTTTCAAAAATTAATTCAATCACGTGTTACACTGAATTGAAAAATAGTTTGAATCTGAAATACACACCATCTTAAGTTGTTCTCTTTTTTGCTCTTTTTCATGGCAGCATTATTTATATGGCTTCCACATCTCTAGAACAAAAGTGTGAATTATGGAGCGATAGCGAGCAAACCAGTACTGACAGACATGATAATAGTGAATTCTGGCTTGTGAAATACAAGGACAGTCATAGTTTCCTTCCATGAACAATGCCACAAGAAGAACTGCCTGAAAGCTGTCCAAGTCTTGATAGAAAGTTCTTCGAGAACAGTATCAGCAGAGCTGAGATTTCATGAAGACCAATGCTGATTCACTTAATTAATTCAGACAAATTCTAGTACCAGCTTTTGCTCCAACTTCTGAACATTAAACCCCAAGGGCTATACAGATACATTATTTTCTGGGCTTTTATTCAACAAATAATTACATAGCAGCTAGATACTCTGTTATGTTTTAGGGACACAGGGTCAAAAGGGGTAAACTATGTCTTTGAGCTACTCACAGTATAAGGGTGAAAATAAAATAGATAATTGCATTATTGTGCACTAAATATTATGATAGTTAATCACAGGTTTTTTTCTGGAGGCAAAGAAGAGGGGAGTGCACTCTAACCTCAGAGCTGAGTAATTACTTCTCTGAGAAGGCAGGGTCATCCTAGATCTTGACTACTGAATATGTGTTAGCAGTTAACAATGCACATGCAGGGAAGTCATACAGGCAGAGGAAACAGAATGCCAGAAGTCCCAAAAGCTTGGGCAAAATGCTATATCCAGAAATTTCTGGTAATTCGGTATAGATGGAAACCAGGGTGTACATAAACTGTACAAGGACAAGATGGAGGTTGGGGAAAGAATCCAAAGGCATACCATCAAACAGCCATTGTGTCATGCTAAAAATTTTAAATTTCCCTTGACAACAGTGAATAACTGAGAAGAGATTTTTTTAGATAAAAGGAGCACAATCAGAATTACATTTTGGAAATGAAAATCCACTGGCTTTAATGAAGAAACAGATATGAAGTAACATTTCTGGGGACCAGGGATGCCTGAAGGAAACTTCTGTGGGAAGATAGGTGAGAAAGGATGAAGGCTTGAGGATTCCAGTTGTGGAAGTGGGAAGATGGGGTGGAACTGGTGAACGCTACAAGAGGAGAATTTGCAGGAGTTGGAGACTGGATATAGAAAGGAGAGTTATTAGCAGGCGAATGGGATGTGACTTTACCTGAAGGGACACAGGAATGAGAAAAATTATGGAAAAATGTGGTGAATTTCACCATAGAACAGGTTCAATTTAAACTGCATGTAGGTTTATAATAGAAGACATCCATCATGAAATTGTATTTCTGTATCTAGAGATCAGAAAATGACCCTTCAAAACTTTGCAAATAATGTTATAATATAATCTTAAAAAAGAAAACTCAACTAAGAAGTTAAAGTTAGTTAGGAAGGTAAGCGTATTTGGTATGAAATACAAGTATATGTTAGATATCAGTCTAAATATGAATAATTGAATAAATGAATATTAAGTGTTTGCTTTGTGTTTTGCATTGCACTGAAGTAGCTCATTAACTCAGAAGGGATTTAAGCTATGTTGTCTAATCATTACCTGACAAAACCTAAATAAGAAATGTCAAAAATGTTTAAATTTTAACACTAATATGCTTTAGGATACTGTTGAATCACCTCTCTCCAGATGAAATTGACCTGTTCTCAAGCGACAGGTTTTCTTTGAACTCATCCAATCCCAATCTTTCTCCTTCTCTGTGTGGATTTTGGGATCATCACAGTGCTGCCCATATCCTCTAGGACACTGAGCCAGATAGGAAATTCAACACTTCAGCAGTTTTACAAGGCAAATAAAGCCAAACAAAAGCTTCTTGAAGACAACACTCTTCTCTCATGAACTGACCTTAAGTTTTTTCTCCTTTTGCTGCCATTGTCCTATGTAACAGGGGCTAATAAATAATGATCAACTCCTTTTCATTCTCATAATGTCATCCTTTAATTATTGTATTAACTTTTATTACATATATAATTAAAAAGTTAAATGATACCAATGATACATGTGTAAAAGACCTGAACCTAAATCATTACAAATATATGGATGTGCTGACAGATTTAATTAGTTATATAATGAATGAAGAGCTATTTATAGAAATGATTTACTAATTAGGCTTATTTGTTTCTATTATAACTTCTATAGCAATTTTTACACTGTAAAATCTAATTTGAAAATGCATGATAAACATTACGTAGGTGGAACTTTCTCTGTCTTTCATGGGATTGATCATACAACCTCCTTTACGAGACTCGCTAATCCCTCACAAATAAAATCAATTCCAAATCACCTAATTGGACTTTAAAAAAGTCTTCCTAATCTGTTAATCTGAGACTGAAGTTACTTCTGTGATGTCCAGAGGGAGGATGGTGTCTTTTTCAGCCTGCTTGTTCCCACACAGGTGACTTTGCCCCTGAAATATCTCTAATTGTGTGTTTCCTTTTTTTCTATCTATACGCTAAGCTCACCACATGTAAGGCAGTTTCTCTTTTTCCTGAAGAACATCCCTGATCCTTCCCATCTGCGGTGGCCTCTAATTAAGTACATTACGGGACTATCTGATCCTCTCTACTCTTATCCTGTACAGATATCCGTGTCCTCAACCAGCCTGTGAGGATGAGGGTGGGGATCCTGAGCAGCAGTGAGGCGAACATAACATATTGGCCACAAGTGGAGGCGTATTGCATGTTTCCCAATTCTCAAAGCTACTCTTATGTAGATACTATTATTTGTGAATAGTTAAATAAGATGCAGAGAAGTTCAAATAACTAGCTAAAACCCCATCAGCTTGTAAGGGGGAGCTGGACTTCAATCTTGCACAGCCTAGGGTGAACTCATCTTCCTCCGCATATCTATGGTCATGGTATACCAGGAAGAGTCTTTCAAGCCAGAATACTATGTTTAAATCACAAGACAAGCTGTGTGAACTAATTCATTAAACACATTCTAAGTACTTTGTTTAGTATTTTACACACATTCTTACAGATACGGTTGAAGGAAAGGAACCTAGGCCCCGATACCACAATTATCCTTATGTTATAAATAAGGAAGTTGAAACATAAGGAGTTTAGGTAAATCATCCAACATCATATATTAGGAGGTACATCTGTATTTTATTTTATTTTTTATTTATTTATTTTTTTTTGTGGGTACCGGGGGGTCGACCTCAGGACCTCGTGCGCCAACAGGCACCCGTGCCGCTGAGCGATATCACCGGCCCCTTTTTCATATGTGGGTTCCGGGAGTCGAACTCGGGCCCTCGCGCTTGCAAGGCAGGCGCTTACGCCGCTGAGCCATCTCACCGGCCCCGTACATCTGTATTTTAATCCCAGGCAGTCAGCATGCACTCAAAATCGTTATACTAATTATTATGTCTCTATGGGAAATGATTGCAATTCCTTTAGACAGCAATCATTTCCTTATGTTTAAAACAGGATTGGTTTGAAGGTCAAATAGGATGATAGGGAATAAATAAATATAATGAATTGCATATAATAGTAACTTGAAAAATAATTTTCTGGTAGTTTTCAGAATTTTATGTCTTATATTAAGAACTTTAAGCAGGAATTCAATATTTTTATCAAATCAAAAAGGGCTTCTATATATATAGTTCCTATTTCACAAATACTTGTTGATTTTATTATTTAATGTTAATTGTTTTAAAATATCTGGAAAAAGTTAAGATATCAAATATTTACAGATATATCAAAATAGTATCAAAATATTTTAGATTGAAAACATAAAAGATAATGCAGTCTTGTTTTATGCTACCATATAAAAAGAGAAACATTCTCATTGGATCTGATACCAATTTAACAGCAGAAACTATCAGCACAATCTACTGCAGAATCTGAATAATTGTGTTATCATATTTGTTTATAATAATACAACCTAAGTATATTTAGGACTATGTTCCATCATTTTCTATCACTACCCCTTTATAACATTCTGTTTCAATCAGCATGATAGACTCAAGATATTCTGAGAAAATTTTTCCATAGCTCTCTCCAATTCCAATACTTTGTTTCATGTCCTAAAAGCCAGCTGCTGTTCTCATCTGTTTGTTTGGAATATTGGTAGTAGAAAAGTTTTCTAGGATTAAGTTTCTGTGAGTTGAAAAGGAATTATTTTCCTTATAAATTGGCCATTTGCCCTTTTAAATTACTCTTTAATTTTTTGATTAGGATGAATTAGTATCAGAAATTTTATCAACCCCATGGTGCATTTATAAAAGTTTATTTCTGAATCTGCAAAGCTAGGACCCCGAATCTGTCAAGATGCCCCACAGTAATATCTGTGGCTTACAATCTACTAATCTTTTTATTTGCACTGGATTTATCAAATCTTGCTGTGTGTTGGATTCACCTAGACTGCTATTCCATACTTCGATTCACAGATAACTCGCCAGAGCCATGGAGGAAGCTAGAGGCTGATACACCATTTTTTACAAAGCTCTAGACTTGATTTCAATGCTGTATTTGCTGTTTTATGAAATGCTATTAGTCCAAATTTACAGAGAAGATCATTCTGATAAATCAGTGATTACTTCTCAGTTTGATAAACAATAACCTCAAAAAATAGTGACATAGTCATGTTCTTTTCATAAAGCAAAACTGTGCAAGCAGCATAATTCTCTCTTCTCTCACCATCGGGTCTCATCCAGAACCATGTCTTCAGGGAGCATTTGATGAATGCCTGGTGATGAAAACAATGATGAAATTACACCAAATGGAAATTACAGATGTGGCTCCTTGACAACCGTGTATCTGAGTCTCAATTAGAAGTAAATCAGTTAGGACAGTGTCCCTATGTCAAGCATATCTACTTCTAAATCAAAAGAGTATACCCATCATTTTGTCCATATTCTCCAGACAAGAATAAAAAATGATTAAATAAAAGATTAATCAATATCCCCAAAAGGCAGACTGTGTACTACATTTTATAGCACTTTTTAAATAGCTTAAATACAAAGACAAAATACTTCATCATTTTTAATGATGTAATTTAGAATATAGCACAAAAGGAAAATCAAGGTCTTACATTAAATAAGTGGTGTTGTTTATTTCCAGGGTGGGACTAGAGGACTGGTTATAAGATTTTGGCACATGTTGTTGGCCTAAGAGGGAAAAATTTGGATTCAAAGGAAAATAAAGGTTCACAGGCATGGGTCTAGTAAGCAAGAATATGAATGTAGAGAAGTGAGCTTTATAAGTCAGGGTCTGATGGATTCTTTTGATGGTGGCAAATAGGACTGAAAGATAATATATTAGCAAGAGCAGCCTAAAAATTAAGATCCCATGATGTTAAATTTTGTACCAAGCCCTCAGCTGTTCCCTGAATCACACTGGCTTCCATAGTGTGTGTGAGAGATCAAGCAGTGAGTGTTTACATTAAGAATGTGTCCCATCCTGCCTGCAATATTAAAATTGAGGTCAGCTGAATAACATGTACATGCCTAATCATAGTGGACAAGCAACAGGTAATTCACTATTATTATTACATATGCAGAAGCCAAAGGTGACCAGAAGATTTTGCAAAATGATATATTTAATGATATAGATACATATTTTATACTTTAAAAAGTTACTGATAAAGACCAAGTCCAGTGTATTAAAAATGACCTGAGCTCTCTGAACACCTCAGCCATCTCTACAAAGGCCTCCAATACTAGAGAATATTGAATCTGAAAATCAACAAAAGTAATAATCCTTCCAATGTGTGCAGGCCCTGTCATCAAAAATAGTAAACATTTATTGCAAAAGATTATTGGGAAGTTTTCCAGAACCGTTTTCTCCCAGGGAAATATGTACTTACAAAAGCTGTGGTTTAAAGGAAATTCTATCACCCATCATATTTTAAGCTGAGAAATGACCAATAGGGGACAGTGTAAGTATTGCACTTATGAAACAAGAAGTTGACACTTGACAGCAATTTTATTATACCTTGAACATATTGAAAGAATAAATCATGAAGGTTGTAAAGAATTTGAGTTTTTGAAAACCCAGGCTTCGGAACAAAAGTGGAACCCTAAAGGGACACACAAGATGGATTCTAGGTACTGGACACATCTGAATTGCCCCAGACCTCAGCAAGGACCTGACAGTGACGAGTCTCCCAGGCCTTGGCTGGAGGAATGAGCAAAACAATAGCTGTGAACTTAGCACAACTGTTAAAATCTTCGAATCACCAGCAGCAAACAAAGAAAACTGCTTGTGTCGTTACTGTGCGTCTGCCCTCTGAACTTAAAATGTCTAAAATAAATTTTTATTTAATCATATTCAGGAGGTTTGCTTTTCCATATTCTGAGTTCTGGAAAAAAATCTTTATTTTTACTTTTATGATAGACGTTACATGTGTTCTTATCTTATGATAGAGGCTATGTGAGCAAACCTAACCAAGGAGATCATGTAAATATGGGACACCAGTAGAGACTATTCGTGGATAAAGCACGCTGAGTTATCTATGTGTTAACACAGGAAGAATAACTAAGAGAAAGACATGCTTATTTGTAATTGTTAGAGCCAATTTTTCCCCATGCCTTCTCTTGTCCGCTAATATATTGTTCTAATCAGCAGTTCTATTTTCTGCCCTCTTTGATACTACAATCTTATTGTTTGAGTTAAATCACAGAGGCCTCTAGCCGTTAGCTTTTCCAATGTGAAGCACTATATATAAAATGAGTTACTGCAAATGAGACAAGGGCCAGTGCCATAAACCTGTCAACCTCATCTTCAGGATTTTCTTTCTAAATAACATTACACAATTTCTTGTGTTTACTTCACATTGAAAAAAGGGGAAACTGCTACCAAAATCAAGCATTTAAGAATCTCATGTTTCAACACATTCTCAATAATGCAAAGGGACTGGAAATATTAAACATGGATCATTTTGAACCTTTTTTTTTTCTTTTTCTTTTGGTGAAGGGCAGTTACATTTATATGCATTAAACTGGCATCCAATATTTAGTTAGAATCAAAAGCAAAATGCATTTAGCAGTGGTTTAAGATATGATTGTAACACACTATGGTCTTACACGTTCTACCCAAGAATGTAAAACAATACAAGGGTAGGAGATGTTGATATTTTCTGACAATGGAGGTAACCTTCAAAGCACTAACACTTCATTTTTTTGTATATCACCTAAGGCAGAGCCAGATGTAGCAAATTGCTTGGCCCAACAAATCGGAAATAACTCATAAACCAAACATCCTTAGGAGGATTTTGGATTATTCTATCTAGGCAACACGAAATAGGATATTAGTATTTCTGGATCTGTAGAAGAGAGGCAGCATACAATAACAAGCAAAATAAACCACTACTATGCGAGAAAAAAAATTATTTTTGGCACAATGTCTTATCAGTATATTTTTCATGCATTAAAGTAATAATTAAAATGAGAAAAAGTGAGATCAATAGTAGTTTAGGAGACTAGGACTTCCCTGCCATGTAAGATGGTTTAGAATCACAAACCTGGCTATAACTTTGTTGACAGAAATGTAAGGCATTTTTTCTATTGTTGTTTTTGATCATTTAAATACTAATGATCTATAAACTGACTATAAACTGACACAGAAGTTACCCTTCACTCTACAGAAGGAAGTTAAGTAAATGACTTATCTGGCACAGCTAGGAATTGTTAACCTCAGAAATAAAGATTCCACATTCCCTTGCTACCCAAAGAGTAACCCAGGTTTGACCTCACTTTGATCTTGTTAGAAATGCAGACACTAAAACTCCCACCAAGACTTAATGAATTAGAATAAAATTTCAACCAGAAGATTGAATTCAATGAGGAAGATTCATTGATTGAAGAGTCAAGATTCACTGAAATTTGAGATCCACCTATTTAACATACTCAGAAAATTGGACATATCCATGTTCGTGTATGTGAATAGATAGGACATATACCCAGAAATCATTCCTTAAATATCATACTGTCACTGAAAATCACAGTCTATAAAAGTAACCATGGCTTTCTTTCTTAAACCGTAGCTTTACCCCTATACGTAATATCGTTCTGTCTCTTGTTCCTCAGGAACCAGTTTTCCCCCAGCTTTCAACATGACCGTTCAGCCCTCCTGGTCTCACACCAAAAGCGAGCTTCACAGGCTGGGGGCTTCAAAAATATATGGGAAAGATATTTCCTCTCTGATTTCCAAAGAGGGATGTTCTGATAATTTTTTAAATAATAAGATAACTGACAGTTTTTAAAAATGTGTAATGCTTCTTTGCAAATGTTTTATGTTCATTGTATCATTTATCCCCACAATGACACTATGACACAAGTATGATGATTCTCCTCTATTTTTCAATAGTGAACTTTAGAAACTTTAAATTATCTAAGATCCCACCGATAACATGTGGCAGAACTAGGATTTGTGTCACATGACTACTATGTCATTCTTGTTTTGAGCATAGCATTGAAAATATATGAACTGGGCATTAACTCAAACTTCAGTAACATTAGGAGTTCACGAGAAGTTCATAGGTAAGATACAAATCTGAAATCGGACCAGAATAGCATCATTGGGTTAGAGACAGAAAAACAGCAAACAAAGTTTCCTTTCTTTCAATTTATTAAATCAAGTCCATTCAATTTATCATCTTGAATTTCGGGATTCTAAAACTTCCATGGAGGTTTTTTTTTTTTTTCCCAAATGAGTGCACATCAATTGTATGCATTTTAGAACTTCTATAAACATTTACAAACTCAAATAACTTTGATTACTTATTCACTTGAAATTGTTCTACTGGTATGAGCTCAACTAATTGTGTGTGGACTACCCCTAGCAAATGTTTCTATACACTCGTTTAGTATATTATAAAAATTCCTTTTTTTTTTTTTTTTTGTGGGTACCGGGGGTCGACCTCAGCACCTCGTGTGCCAGCAGGCGCCCGTGCCGCTGAGCGATATCACCGGCCCTCTTTTCGTACGTGGGTTCTGGGAGTCGAATTCGGGCCCTCACGCTTGCCAGGCAGGCATTTACGCCACTTAGCCATCTCACCGGCTCTTTTTTTTTTTTTTTTTTTTTTTTTTTGAGACAGGGTTTCACTCTGCAGTTCTGGCTGGTCTTGAAGTCACTTTGTAGCCCAGGCTGGCCTGAAACTTGCAGCAATCCTCCTGCCTCAGCCTCACGAGTGCTGGGATTATAGGCATGTGTTACCATGCCTGGCAATTCCTTTGTTTAAAATACTTAATACTTACTTTATATATGATGAAATGAAGGCTCAAAAATATCATAAGTAATACAGTGTCATATACTGATAAATCACCAAGATATAATTTGTTTTCAAATTTCTCAGATTTCAAAACCTGAAATCAACAATTTTATGGTGGTTTATTTCTTGGCTTCCTAAAACACTTCAAGGTTCCGTATTATCTTTATAAAGTAGTGATTTTGCAACTATTTTCAATAGACTAATTTGTAATAATTATCCACAGAATAGACTCCTCTTTCTCGAACATTTTAACCCATCACAATTTTGATGGCATATATATATATATATATATATATATATATATATATATATGTATGTATAGTTGAAAAATCAAAAATAAGCAGGGGGGATAAGATTATTTGGTCAAAGTTCTGTATCCTATTCATGCAGACAGGGTCACATGCCTGTTGCTGGAGTTTCTATATAGATTTGGGTATACAGAAGATAAGGAAAAAATTAACACATTGTGCTGTGTGATGTGCGGTGAAAATTTTTCTCACTATCTCTTCAACAAATTAAGAATAAATATCTACGTTTTGATTCAAGATACAGCGAAGAAAGTTTTTCAACATGGCCAGCTATGTCTCAGTTAAAATTAAAAATATCATATTTCCTCCTTCTCTATATGTTTTTCTCTATACCCATCCTTAAGAGCTAAAAATATTTTGCTGAGTTTTATTTTCTGTAACATCTAGGAATCATGAGTCCTCATATTTTATTCAAAAATAAAGTTTGAATTATAATACTGAATACACATTCTGAAATTACATGCATTTCCCCAGTGATTTTTGCAAGTTTTCCTCACTGCTTTAGAAGCAGTGAATTGATGAGTGTCGCAAGACCAAGATCATCAGGTTAAATTTTCAGCCTTTCAATCTAGACTGGAATGGCAATAAGAAAAGTTAATATACACTTGAGAAATAGTCCTCATTTTTTGATAGAAAAGAAAAACCATATACTTGAATATGGGTTACTTGCAGCTAAATTCATGACAAGAAAAAGTAATTCTGATCTGAAACTAGGAATTCAAAGTGGAATGTAGTTTTGACTTGGCAGACGCATTCTAACTCAAGTATGATGCAGATAAGTTAGAAGCATGCGCCTCTTCCCCACAAATAGATTTTATTACAAAAAACAACAACAACAACAACAAAAACAAAAAAAAACCTAGAAACTTGTGGTTATTTTTTAATGGAAACCCTAGGGGCATGCCACAGCTAGTTATACACTAAAGATATAGTTCTGGAAGCGATGTATTTCTTTGAGAATTTCAACCAGAGTAAGAAACTTAAATAACAACACAGCAGGTGTGAGACAATGTATACCAGTTAATTTTTCTTTTTTGGTGGGGGCAGAACAGGGAAAATCGAACTCAGGACCTCAAGCTTGCCAGGCAGGCGCCATGCCATTGAGCTACATCGCCAGCCACCTACTGGTTAAATTTTGACTGGAATCATGTTTTTGTAAAAAACAAAGTTGTTTAGTACATATTAATATATTTGAGCACAAACATATATGTTCTATAGATTTAGAATCATTCTGTGAACAATGATAAAAACCCAAGAAAACACCATACCTTAGTGTTTTGTTCTTAATAAGGTAACATTGTTTTGACACTAAAAAGAATTTTTAGAAGAAACTTCAATAGATTTTTGAGATTAAGGGAAAGGTAATGATTAATTGATAAGACTATATGGCTCTTTTGAAAATTCAGAAAAGAAACAAAGATTAAAACAGGAAGTCTAGAAATGTTGGTTTGTGTTTGTACCAGTCTGCATGGTTGTGCAACTTTTGAACTTTCCTTTCCCAAATTCAAGTTGTTCTAAATAATTCTTATTGTTAGCTTTGTTAATTTAAAAATACAACCAATTGTCTCCATCTCTTTAATACCAGCTGCACTCAGCTCGTTTCCACCATGGAACCCACTTCCTTGCTTCTATCCTTGCCTAATTGCAGTCTATTCTTTTTTTTTTTTTTTTTTTTTTTTTTTTTTTGTGGGTACCAGAGGTCGACCTCAGGACCTCGTGTGCCAGCAGGCGCCCATGCCGCTGAGTGATATCACCAGCCCTTTTTTCGTATGTGGGTTCCGGGAGTCGAACTCAGAACATCGCGCTTGCCAGGCAGGCGCGTATGCCACTGAGCCATCTCACCGGCCCTTACAGTCTATTCTTTGTAGAACTCCTGCAGGGGAAAATATATCAGATCGTGTCACATTATTGCTCAAAGTTCTATGATGATTTTTCTCAAGCTTAATATGTGATTTTATGCCTTAATGATCCTTCTTTCAGGAATTTTTTTCCATAAATATTCACAAAACATTTACCCACTTTCTTTGGGTCTCTGTAGAGATGATGCTTCTTCAAAGATGATGTTCTTGAAGACAACATGACAATAACATTCTCATCACTCTTTCCTCTCCTATTCTGTCTTATTTTTCATTTTTATTATAATTTATGCTAAAACCTAAATTCTGTAGATCCCTACAGCTGGAACTGACCCTGCACGGGCTGACACTGAGAAGAACTACACGCTAAGGGAACAAACGAAGGAAGGAAAGAACGTTCATAGTAGCATTCCGCATTGCTGATAAAAGGGGAATCAATTTGTTCCTTTTAGAAATTTTCTTCAACTGGGAAATACTTTTTTGTGGCTCTGTTTAAGAAATCATATCCCACCCTGTCTAATAAAAGTTATGAGGTAGAGGAACTGGTGGTAGATTAATAATCATGTCACTGGGATCTCAAAGCCTAAGAATATAGAGGAAAGCTACAGTCAAACTTTCTTTCTTCACTTTTGCCTTTACTTATAATCAGTTTGGGAGTCTTAATTTACTATGGTCTTATAGTTTCTCTATTTATGTTAATGTGGGAAATAATTAAAATGTAGTGGTTTTGGTTCAAACCAGGGAACCTTATGAGCCTCTGAGAGTCAAGGACTGTGCTAGTTACTAACAGCAAAGTACCATTTGGAAGAAGAGAAAATATCAAGATAACTAAAAAATAGTATTTGTTCTCCAATCATATTGTGTATTTTAACCAGAGTTAAATGCAGCAGGGAATCAGGGAAGCAGCTTTTATTGATCTTGTTATTTATATGAAAACATGATTTGCCTGTTTACCGCAGTGTTCATTAAGTGCATCAGCTATTATGTAGTGAATTTCTCCAACACAATGAATATATTCAGTTAAAAATTACCAGAGCAACCTTTTTATAGGATGATAATGCCTGTGAGAAATATAGCAGTAATACAGTCAGTTAAATGTCAACCCATACGGTTGGGTGTGATCTAACAGTCCACATGGTTCCAGTAATTTCAGGCCAGCTCCATATTTATCAGTTTATTTTATACATATGAGCCAATTTTATCACCCCTTAGACCCAGTAAAAAGACGAGTAATTAACCTTTCTTGTTATTTTGCATAGAATATGACTCGGAAACATCTTAGAAATAAATAAGAATAATTATTTTTCTTGAGGTTTTATTATTTCAAGGTGAAATACATTTTTTCTCCCCAAATTTTCGAATTCGTCCACACAAGCCATTGCAATCCTGTAGGCTATATTCTGTTGCATCCATGAAGAATGAGAACTTCCAAACTAGGGGCTTGCTTTAATGGCTCGATTTCTCTGAAATTTGGAAGTAAATGTCTATAAAAAGTTCTGAGAATGCTCTGCTTCAGAGCTGGCTTAGTACTGACCTAAGTTATTGTCTCTTTGATCATTCTGAATTACTAGAGTCATGTTTTTATTTCAGTTCTACTCAATATTTTGGAAATGCAAAAATATACACAACTAGATCACAGGCTCTCAAATTAGGGGTCTGTGAATTTAAATGAAACAAGAAAGAACATCTTCATATTTATCGAACTTAATTTGACAGTCGACATTTCCTGCCATTGTTAATACACTTAACCAACCAGAGTACTATTAACACTATCTGTTACCTTGTTACCAGCAATGAGGATACTTATTTTGGAATTATCTGCAAGTTTTAGAAATCTGAAGATGTTGCTGATGATCATCACTACCTAGAAATTGCAGTAATTATTTTCTGCTCTGATAGATAATATGCAATGTGTCCTTGAAGAAGCTTTTACACTACTGTATCACATGTATTATACTTTGACAAATTATTTCAATGTAATTGATTTCCTTTGTAATGCTGCCTCCTTTAATTTATGTATTTAAAATCATTATTCTAGAAAAAAAGGGGTTTCATAGACTTTATCAGACTCTAAAAGGTATGACACACAACTTGACAAGTAGATAATCTTACTCCTTTTCTTGTTCACACAAATTATTCTACCTCTCAATTAGATTATTAATAAAAGAATTGTCAGTTTTCAGAATATCTATTTACATCCTAAATATCCTAATTTGTAGCATTCTTATTCCAAGAAAATTTCAGAATTAGAGTCTGTCTTCTGATTTTTTTTTTTTTTTTTTTTGGCATATCAATCTGCTGATGACGTTCACAGCAGAGTTAACAGTTCAGCCAATCTTCTAGGGATAAGAGTTCTTTTACCTTTTTTCTCTTTTTGACTATAAAGAATTGTACAAATGAAGCAAAACATCACTCTTAGAGATTAATGGGATGAAAACATTGAAATGTTCAGTAAATTAAAAGCAAAATGTTTCAGAAAGAAACTAAGTAATCAGTTAGCATGCTAGTCATCAACTACAGCTAAGTAGCTAGAATGGATTGCTGTTATAGTACTTGCTCCAAGGCTAGGACACTTCTTCTGGCAGGTTGCTCCCACAAATCTTTTTCTTGCAATCTCCATTGTGCATTTAATCTGCTTATTCCAAAGTTCTTTTCCTCAGGCTATTTACAAATTCCCATATCTTGCAAGTGGCGGTTAATTAATCTTGTACTGGAATTGACGCTGCTAGAAAAAAGGAAAGGTAGATGCAGAAATTCTCCTTACGTCCTCTAATTCTTTCACTTAACATTTCTTGAGCACTCACTAGAGATGAGACGCATACCAAGAATCAAGAAAAAAACACCATTTTACTCCCCAAGATGCTTCTCTGTATTCGAGCTCCCTCCTCTTTCCGAATCATGCTCTCCACATATTCCTTTGGCGTGTAACAGATACCATAAATATCTGAATTTTTGAAGTGATCTTAGACTAAATCTCTTTTTCTAACTGTAAGTATGATTTATAATTTAATAAAGAGAATGTAGAAATCCCTAGTTGGCCGTATTCCAGCTGTCCGAAAAGAACAACAGTTGCCTAATTGGGAAAATATTATATCCCTCATCTTTGCAGTTATACGACAGTTCATCATTTCATTGTTTAGTGTCAGGTCAGGCATCATAGAGCAACTGGGGTTTGCTCCAATGAGTTTTTGCTTTTGTTTTTGTTGTTTTGATTTGTTTTTTTTTTTTTTTTTCTTGTCAGTAAGGCTTCAACGCAGGACTTTAGCAGTGACCCACCTCCCCAGCCTTTTTTATTTCTAATTTCGAGACAGGGTCTTGCTAAGTAGCTGAGTTGCCCAGGCTGTTCCTTTTGATTCAGCCTCCCAGAGTACTGGGATTACAGGTGTACACTTGAGGCAGGTAAGTAGGGTATGGGAAAGCTGCCTGGGGGAGTTTAACTCCCAAATTCACTCCGCAGAGCCAGTTTCTCCCTTCTCCTTCATTTTTAATTTTTCCTACCACTAATAAATATGAAACTGCCACCATTTTCACTTGTTTTGTTCAATTCTTTGTTCCAGATGGAAAGAACCTAGAAACCACCTCCAGAAGGATACTGCAGCCCCCCAAACCCTGTACCGTGGTGACTTGATTTCTTTCTTGTTTGTTTGCTTTGACACCTTTTAGAACTCACCACAAAACTCTTTGAAAGTAAACAATCATAGGCTAAAATTTTGACTTGGACTGGTAGGGTTATATCCCTTTTCTCACAGTATGACAGCAAGAGGGTGTTGAAGTTCAAAGCTGCCAATATTTCCATGCATTTGGGTGTGTCTGGTACTCATTTCCTTTCTTTGTGATGCTACATCAAACGTAGCTTTATCTCATAGATTATTGCTGACTTCTACTATCTGTTGTCTACGTGTAACTCAAGGCTATCTCCAGAAATAATCCACCCTGCTTTTCTAAGAGCCTAAATTGAAACTTTGCTTTTAAAGGTGTGGATTAACTGCAGTAAGTCTCTTCATATATGAACTGAGCTAGGAGTGGAGGTGGATTCAAAGTTGAAAAAATAAAACAAAAGAGACTGGACACAGATCCAGCAATGGCAGCCCAGTGCTTCTCACCAACAATCCAGGCTGGTGGGTAAGATATGTCTGGCTTCAACTCTTAAACGATGGATTAATCATAAAACACAAGACACATCAATGGCATTTGAGAACTCTTGCTTTACCTAGGAAAAATTACAAATTATTTGTGGGCCTGAGAGATGCCTTATGGAAGAGGTGGATCTATAATGAGTTTGGAAACAGGAAGGAATATTAAACCAACAAAAGTGAGAGAAAGAAGAGAGGTTTTTATCAGTGTCATAGAGGAGGAGCAACTGGGTTGAGGAATCAGATTTACCTGGAATATAATGTGCATGAAGGAAGGGAAAGATAGTGGTAGTTTTAACAAAATCTTAGATTCGATTGCTTCAGAAACCAAGGCTTTTAAATACACATAATTACAAATATTAATATATACTAAATTATATTTTTACTATTTAGAAGCATTACAAGAATAGTAGCTATAGGCCAGTGAGATGGCTCAGTGGCATAAGCTCCTGCCTGGCAAGTGCGAGGGCCCTAGTTCGACTCCCGGAACCCACATACAAAAAAAGGGCCAGTGATATCCCTCAGTGGCACGGGCACCTGCTGGCACGCGAGGTCCTGAGGTCGACCCTCGGTACCCACAAAAAAAAGAAAAGAATAGTAGCTATAGTTAGAAAGTAGAGATGAATATGCATTAGTTCATTTAATAGGTAAATAAAATTATTTTGTGTATATTCTTTTATATATTTTCTTTACATATATTTGTGTGTATTCATATGTATGTTTATATATTTATATGTGTTTTTAAACAAGCATGACATCATGTTTACTTTTTGGTAACTTACTTTTTTCAGGTAATAATTCCCATCTTTCCAAATCAATAAATTTTTATATTTTATAAAGTTTGGACTATATTCAATTTTTTTCAATGAGCCCCATTTTATCATTCATAGCTTATATTTCCGAAACAGGATAGAACCCTATCTGCTTTGCCTCTTATTTTGAGTGCTAACATTCATTCGAAAAACAATACTAAGATGTAGCTTAAATAACTTATTGTTAGTTTTGTGGACATTGTTGTTTAATTTTGAATATATCATATTTTGGTATCATGCTACCCAAGCACAGATTCTTTTGTCAACTACATTTATTTTTTAAATCAATATCTCTGCTGTTGTTATTGCTAAGACAGCCATCTTACAAATAAAAAATCCATTCTTTTATTAAATATATGAAAATATAGAAATAATCTTATAAAGGATTATGAACATAAGGTTTCTTGGCATTTACATTTTTGGGTCCATAAATGCATTTCTTGACATGAAATTGACTTCTTTGTAAATGTTAAGGTTTAATGAGTTCAAAGTCTGTAAGGGGGTTAGATGTGGACCAAACATACTCAATGGATGAATTTCTTATGCTTTTTAAAGACTGGCTTTTTATATATTAATTGAATTTTGTCTGAAGACACACAATTTAAGACATGCATCTCCTGTAGACTTTGCTTAAATATGATACTTGTCTCTCAGCCTAAATATACATGCATATTATTTTCAGCGCAATTTAATCATAATTATAAGTGGTTGCATCCACCATTCAAAATTGCTGCCATTTTGCCTCTTGTCATAAAGTTTCACTCCGGCTCCTTTCTTTGTCTGAGAACTGTCAGCCTCATCAAATGAGCAGCAATGACCTAGCTTTTTTCAAATCGCACTAGACAAAAAGGAAAGAGGAGAAAAATGGACTTTTAGAAGATGTTTGAGTTTTGTATGAATCCAAAACTCATTTCCTTTCTGCCTTAGTGAATAAAAGGATATTTGCAAAATCCTGCAATACCAAGTACCATTTTTACCATTTTATCATGGGGAAACAATTCAGTGGAAACATGCCAAGACAATTAAGCATAAACCTGGCTTTAGGGTGCTGGCATTCCTAGACAGGGTCCTTTCTGCGATAATATCTGAATTGTATTCAATTTTGTCTGGTTTATAGTGGAGTGCGTACAGCTTCACATGATTTGGACTGTGAGAATATATTATTTCTTCCTTCTAAAAACCTTAAAGTGGACTCAAACCTGAATATATAAGGCGGCGGCAGAAATGGGGCATTCCCTAAGACGTGTTGACTCTGATTTCTCTAGTTCATTAAGTGCCTATGGGAAGCTCCTCTAATAGAGCTAAATAGCTATAGCTTTCTTTCCCTGAATTTTTTTTTTTTTAGTTAATGAAAGCATCTACTATATTGAGGGAAAAAAATCCTTCCTTCACACTGTTTAACTTCTAATTAAATGTATGTATTGTTGGGGTGAGGGTTATGTAAATGTGCTAGATGTAAGCAATAAGGAAAGATAAAATGTATAATGTGGAAAAATTAAAATCAAACACATAAAGATGAACTGAGGGACTCTGACATCCTCTTCCTAGAGAACATGAAACACCAGACCTCAGACATATCTACATCCAAATACATTTTTTTTTTTTTTTTTTGTGGGTACCGGGGGGACGACCTCAGGACCTCGCACGCCAGCAGGCGCCCGTGTCACTGAGCGATATCACCGGCCCCTTTTTTTTTCGTATGTGGGATCCGGGAGTCGAACTCGGGCCCTCGCGCTTGCCGGGCAGGCGCTTAAGCCACTGAGCCATCTCACCGGCCCCCAAATACATTTTTAACCCTGTACAACTTGCAACATTCTGTAGTTTATGTGAGTAGGGCTGAAGTTTTCATTGCACCTCTATATTTGAATCCCAAAGAGAGCCACCAGAGTCATCTTAATGCCCTTTTTCCCCCCAAATATTTTTGTTCTTGTTATTTTCTCATCCCTTTCTGACAGCACATTTACCTACATTCTTTAAGTTACCCAAACCGTTTCCTACAACTTTCTGTTTCACCTTCAATAACAGCCAGTGTAACGCCTCATCATTTTCACCTTTAAAATTTGTTTGAAATCTGAAAGACTCTATAGTACATATCAATCTGCTGGAAATGTGTCTCCAGAATTGCAGATAGATTCTCTGTTTCATAATCAATTTATGCCTCTTTTTCTCTTAAGAGTCTACAATATGAACTACACTAGATTTTCATAAGTGGTAAAGAGATATCTGAAGTACATGCAGGGATTAGGAGCATTAGTTAAGATGGTCTAATAAAAGATGACATTTTTTAAATGTATCCCAGGATGCTATAGGCCAGTGATGGTAAACCTTTTAGAGATGAGTGCCCAAAATGTGACCCAAAACCCACTTATTATCACAAAGTGCCAATGCTGCAATTCAATCTGAATACTGAGGTTTTAGAGAAAGGAACTCATACATTAATATCTTTTGTCTTAAAAGAAAAACAAATAACATGCATGCAATAAGTTCATCACCGATGCTATAGATTATAATTACCCTTTGATCGCCATAACTAATTCCTTAGGTACATGCTGTCAATTGCTTCCTATCCTCCCAGTCTGTAGACTTTTACAGGGACATCTCTTCTTAGCCCAATGATTCCATAAGGTAGGGAAGACTCGTGTATCCGGAACAGAATAGGGATGAATTACGTCTTAAGAGAAGCTCAGAATTTGCACCCATTCCTTTTCACAACTCTGAACATCTTACTCAGCTAACAGATACCACACGAAGGCTCATTTAGATTTTATCACTAGTTTTTTTTCCCTTGAATGGCGATAAAAATATTATAACCATTTCACTGTATAACATTTGTCAGATATCTTAAGTCTTGTATAGTTTCCTTTTAATTTGCTCAGGAAATCTCAGAAACAAGCCACACCATCTCATTCATCAAAGCAGGCCCTTGAAAACTGCACTCCACTAACAAATGGCAAAATCAGGAAAGACTCAGACCCAAAGACAGGTGTCCGTGTCCCTCCATATATTGAATCCTCACCATCTACCTCATACATATACATCCTGGGATAAATGTTTGGACATATCTATTTACATATACAATGAATAACATTTTTATAAAGCACTCAATTTTTATTATTTTACATTTGTTTCTCATTACTCTCATAACAACTTATGAGATTGATAAATAATATTCTTATTTTTCTAACGAAGAGCTGCAAACTAGAATTATGAAAATATTTTCCCAAAATTGTATACATAATGATGATCTGAATAAAGTCTTGCTCTTAGATAATGAACATGTAACTCTTTCCAGTAGGTCTAAGTTTTAGTTTAAATATTTCTAAGAGAGTAGATACGACTGCGAGTGATAAATACTCTCAATTTGCCATAGTTAAGCATCTTTAATATATATAAGATGATACTTAAAATGATTTCCATGAGTTTTTTTTAGCAACATGCAGACACATGATCACACCAGCGACACACTCACAACAGTAGAAACACTGAATTAATGTGACATATTCACACACAAACCATGGAACACATAAGAGTACAAAAAAGTAAACTGGTTTATCTTAGACAAAATATTAGAATGACTGCATTAATTATAACCATAAGGATTTCTACAGCAGCTAAAACCTGTTAAATAAAAATATGCGTAGGCTTCTGCATCAAGTACATTACGTGTATTAAATCATTTCTTCATCCTCATAACAATTCCACAAATGAGGTACACGTTACAGAAGCTGCCTCAGTCATACTCTGCAGGAGACCAGAGTCCACCCTGCCCTTAGCCATGGTTTCTCTGCCTTTAGAGCTCTCACCACTGCCCACTGAGCATTCATGAATCCCATGGTCAATATGGCGGTGACAGCCTCCCTCCCAGGGATCCTTCTTTTACGACCAAGAGAGATTTGTTTTGTCCCACATTAAGAATCTCAGAGGCTGAGTTGTTTCTTTTAAAAAGGGTCAGTGAAATATCCAATTGAATCTAATCTACTCTGTAATTTCTGTTTCCTCATAACCATTGTCAGAGCAAGTTCCGGTGTGCAGTACCAGGAGTAAAGATTGTTTTCTACAGACAGCAACTGAGAATACAAAATTCCACTCTTTAATGTGTGCATATTTATTATTCAGTTTTACCCCCAAATTCTTCTTCAATCATGTAGCTAATCACATTTGTTCAACTTCACACTTGTGAAAGAAACTACTTGTTGGGGTCCCTAACCACAAAGCCAAGCATCCTCTCCTTGAATGTTCTCCTTTTTCGTGTTTTGTCCTTGGAGCGATTTTATTCCAAGGAAATACTTGTTGAAAGTACGAAGGCTGGCTCTTTGTAACTGGAAAGCCTACGTGTTTTACTTTTATCACATTTTTTAGTGAGAACACTGTCATGTTAGGAGACAGTTGTTTAGTGCAGTCCAAGACTGAGCAGTAAACAACTTTATGGCTGTGATGATTTGTGTAGCACCTTTTGGATTTAAATTGCGACCTAAACAATATAATAACTCCTTATTATCAGACAGACCGTACTTTATCTGATAGCCCAGTGCTGTGCCCACACCCTGTCAACGTGTTTATTTCCATAGCCAGAACAAACCAAGTTTATCTATATTTATCCATGTGTTGGTGTTTAAAGCAACAGTGTCTACAGAAGACAGCGTGTAGCACTGATTCTTAGACACTGACATTTATGAAATGTTTGATAAAATATATTAATTATACATTTTATTGAGGTTCACTGTGATGTTTCAATAGATACAACTGGAAAAAATGGGTCTATCTTATGACCAAGCTCTACCACTCTGGATTTATGTCCAAAAGAAATGAAATCAGTATTACAAAGAGATACGTGCATGGGCATATTTATTGCGGCATTATTCACAATAGCTAAGATACGGAATCAGCCTATAAATGGAAGAATGGATAAAAGTGCCCATGAATGACAACTGGATTAAAATGTGTTATATTAAGCAAAATATTATTCGGCCATAAAGAAGAGTAAAATCCTGTTGTATGCAGCAAAATGGATGGAACTGAAGGGCGTTAGGCTGAGTGAAATAATCCAGACACAGAAAGACAAGCTCTTGCTCATGTGAAAATTAAAGAGAGTCTGGATTTATATTCTTCTTTTTGTAATGGTGTTGTGCTTCTGTTTTCAGCATAGAGTGAGGTAAATGTTACCCAGATTTTGGCTGTTCATCAGCTAATCCAGGCCATCAAATGTTCACGTTTATGAAAGCATTTATATCTTTCTAATAGACACTCATTGCTACCTCCAGTGACATTTCTTCACGATGGTAAATGAAAAGACTCTTCACTTTTCTGGGGCCATTTTTGTAGTCGATCCTAACATATCATATTCATCAACAGTTATGATTTCTACTTTTTATTACTGTGAGTAATTACTGTGTACTTATAATTTTTAATTTGGTAATTTTAGCCTGGCTGAGATTTCAAATTTCTCCATAGTCCAGCCCCATCTCATTCCTCTAACCATAGCTCCACTTTACACAACCTAAGTACTACAGGTGCTGAGCCTGTTCCTTTCCTCACTTCTCCGTGGGTCTGGTGCATTCTTGCCTCTGAATGTTTGCCGAAGCCTGGGACTACTAAAACAGCTAAGTTCTCATCTTTACACAATCACTACTATATGCGTAAATCTATAACCTCTGAATTTCAAATAGTAAAATTTGTTTTTATAAACCTGGTACATCCTTCAAGTCTCGTTGATCCTTGTGTCCTTGTGTCAAGCACTTGCTTGGCATTGCTGGCTCCTTGTGCTACCTGAATACTCCAACTTCCTCCTGCAGGAGACAGAGAAAAGGGCACAGGCATAGCTGAGGAGGCCAGGAAGAGTATGGACACCCGGACTCCTGTTCCTCTGAACATTACCAGCTTCGGAAATGGAGATTTTGAACCAGAGATGCTAAAGACGTTATTCCAGATTCTCATTCTCACATTCTTCTGATTTGCTTCTTTATTAATATGGTCCTATCATCTCAACTCCATCAGTCATCTGCTCAGGCCATCTACGATCCTGAGGGACCAACATACAATTCCAAGGATCAGAGAAAGAAGCCAGAGCATCCTGAAGGACGTACCCTAGTCAGACTGCAGGATCCACACCATAATTAGAAATAATCCAGCAACAGATTAATACCCTGTCATATAAAGTACGTTCTGTTTTAGATATTTTCTCTCTCTGACAAAAAACAAATACACCAGGGATTTGTTTCATTTAAAGTGAAAACAAGTGTTGTAGAGTTGATACATAAATATTTTCCTAAGTGGAATCCAAATTATTTGCAAAACATATAGAACCTTATAAATCATCTCACTGAATCTGTTAGGTTTTCAAATAAAGAACAAAACCACAAAAATTGTAAAAATCACTTGTGATTCTCTTTTAGGGGATGCTAGATATGAGAAATATATATATATTTATAAATATACACTAATTAAATTACAGTATATATACTACTATATATGCATACATGTATATATATACTTATATACACATATATACATATATACATGGATATATACACATCTATGCATATATAGTAGTATGTATACTAAATCTATTATTTAATTAGTATGTATTTATAAATAATATATAGTACATGTAGATATACTAACAAGACTGAATGTAAAGATTAAACTGACTTCAGAAAGTATTTACTAAATGCCATATAATTCATATTTATGAAAAAAATGTTGTAAAACTCAAGTAAATGACTCAGGAAATGTACATTTTCTGACATTTTCATCTGTATTAAGATAAAATCAATTTGTGAAGGGAGAATTTTCAATTTTTTCTTTAAGGGTGGCAGGATGCCCAAATGCTATCATGATCTGGTACTCTTATCACCACTAAAGTGGCAGAGTAACTTCCTTAGGGTCACACTAGGTGAGGGTAGCTTATTTATGACTGATGAATCCAAAAATGAGCATTATTTTATATCTCTGAGGGCAATGCTAACTTTCCATTATGTGTTCTCAGCCCCGGCAGTATATCTAAGCCAAGTGGATACACCCTACGCTTGAGTGTAAGTTTACAGTCTATAGTAATGGTTCCATCAGGCTCACTATAGGTCAGTGAGTCCATCATCATTGGACTTCCCTCCTATGAAGTAAAAGAGGCCTCTCCCTTTGAATCTGAGAGCTTTTGACAAATTAGACAATGAAAAAGATGCACGAGCATCTATCAGTGCACTGCTTTGGCTGGCAAAGTCACCTCTCATCCATCTGGGTATTGCTAGAATGATTGCAAATCTCATTCACTGTCATCACATTGATGAAAGCTGCTGTTAGTCAATAGTTTTATTAAGATGTTAGTTAATCTTCCTCCTCAAAATCTGATCAATGAAAAGGAACTGAGTTACCGAGTCTTTAAACTTCACTCAGCATTCATTACATTCAGTTCTTATCTTTCTTTTTGTTTGGGACTAAGCGCTCTGGTTCTAAACGACTTTCAAGCACCAACATTCATTCAGTTCCTGCCCTGTATTGGGACATCTTTCTCTTTTAGAGAATGCAAATAAATGGCCTGATTCCTCACTCCAATTCTGCAAAGAAAAGTATCATTATTCCTATTCTACTGATGAGAAGAATGAGGTCCGTAAAAGGTCTCTGTAGTTTGCCCTAAGCCCTCAACCTGGTAAGAGAGAGAAGCAGAATTTTAATCCAAGGCTTTCTGATTTCTCAATTTCTGTTGATTTTTTTATAGTTTCTGAATATTGACATTGAATACTGTGTATTGAATTGTGTAACAGTTGGATGTTCGATCATATTGATGTAGATTTACAGCCTGGGACAACCCCAAAGTAAATGACAGAATAACCTATCTCTGTCAGCAACTATTCTATTATGTTCTAAGAGTGTTAGTGTATTATTTCAATCCTGTCAATAAATTAAAGAGTCAGTGTGATTGTTTCTATGTGTTACAGATGTAGAAATTGAGGGATGAAGAGTTCGGAAACTTTAGTGTCCTGCTACACTGTCAACTACTATGTAGCACCGAGCTAGTCAGAGTCCACTACTGAGAGAGAAGACAAATTACTGGGACCTTAACCCACGATGCTCTCAAAGCATGATTTGTGTTTTCTCTAAGATAGACAGGGACTTAAAAGCATTTTTTTTGCTAAAAAAAAAAAAATAAGTTCTTCCCTTGGGCCTATAGATAGTATTCAATAGGTTACTAAAAGCACAATAAACCTGACCTTCATTTTATATCCCTCACTGCCTTAAATCTTTGCATAGAGGTATGTTAATAATGTAGGAAAAGTTTGAAAAAAAAAGATCTGTCAGCCCTAAATTTTCTAGGAAATCACATTACCTTTCAAAACTGAAGATAACAACATAAGAGATCCATAGGACACTCAGCTGCACCCCAAAGCCTCCATTACCCTAAACCCGAAGTTACGTTTGATCCAGGCAGAATCTCACTTGACTGAAACCGCCACACACAGAGGCAATCATTTATCTGAACTGAATTTCCCCTCAAGCCATAGCAATTTTTGTAAAGATAGGAAACCTAAAACCTGGACTAAGACAATGTTTTGCCAGACCCCTGCCCACTGCAGTACCTCATGAAACCGGCCTCTGGTCTTTTGTGAACTGGCCAGTCTGATCCTTTTCACCGGGATGTGTCCCCTATATCTAATATTCAAGTTGGGGGTCTTTCCTTATTTTCTCTTACTTTAAAATTAAATCTTTTGCCTGTAAATTCATACCAAGCCACTCTATTTAAGAAACTTACAATCTATTGGAAGATGCAGAGCTATAAATAGTGGATTCCTGTACCTCTTGCATAGGGATGTGTGAGGATAGCTGGCCATCTTTTGGCCCAGGGGATGATGGAGGGGTGCAGAGGTGAGAGAAAAGAGGAGAAGGGGTGGGGGACGAAGGAGACAGACTTCTCTTAGGAAGTGTCTCAGAGGCTGTGCAGAATGAGAGAAGAGAATGTCCCATTATTCTTTATCTATTTACTTATGTTTAACTGGTAAATAATGACTGTGTATTCTTTGTGAGATATGATGGGATATTTTGATCTATATATACACTTTAGAAAGATATATGCAAACAAATTAATATATTCATCAACTTACCAATTTATCAGTCTTGTATTGTGAATGTTAAAAATCTATAAATCTATTAACAGTCTATTTTAGCAATTCTATAATATGAAATATGCATTATTAGCAATCTATTTTATCAATTTTGTACTATGAAATATGTATTATTAACTGTGGTCGCTGTGTAGTAATATATATCACTAAAACATATTGCTCAATTATGACTAAGACCTTGAATCCTTTGATCAGCATCCCTTCCTCATCCCTCTTGTCTCCTCCCCAGCCTCTCCTAACCGATTCTTTACTCTGTTTTTGTGATATTGCCTCTTTAATATTCTACAAGTGAGTGAGACCATACGGTGTCTTTTTTTTTTTTTTTAACTTTGTATATTTTGCCTAGGATAATGTCTTGCAGTTTTATCCATGTTATCATGAATGACAGGAATCCCTTATTTTTATAGTCTGTATAGTTTAGAAATTACAACTGATGCCACAGACATACAGAGGGCCACAAGAGAGTACTATGAACACTGTATGCCAACACCTGAGATAACTTGGGAGAAATAAATGATTTCCTGTATGCCACCTGCCAAGACTAAATCAGGAAGAAACTCAGGGATAGCTTCACAGAAGAATACTACACTGCACTGTGGCAGGACTTGCACTCGACCCCCAGGTTAAAATGTGGCTGCCAATAGAGAGGGACACTAGGGCAGATCTGGAAAGCCTGCATGCCCATTGTGGAACTGACATTCAACACGAAGCATTGGGGTGGAAATGATCTCCCATTTCACAAAACACATTCTAGAGGTCTAAGAATGCACTGATCAGCAAAGTGGAGTACGGAAGGAAGCAGCAGGAAGAGCCATGCGCAGAGTGAAAAGCCCGTGCTGGGTCAGGTCCATTGCTTGCTGGGAAGGAAGAAGGCAAAGCCACACTCAGGGGCTTCTCAAAAACAATTTCCAGAAAGAGTAAAATTACATAAAATTCAGAAAGAGTCCTAATCTTCTTTCAGGGCAGGGACAATCATCTTCTCATCTTTTGTTCCCAACAGGTGGCACAACAGCTGGCTCTGAGTATGTATTCACAAAACAGATGAAAATAAATTATTTATCTTAATAATAATCACGGTAATGCTTGGATGTGTTTCAATATTTGCTTATTAACTAGCACTATTTTGAGCACTGTGCATATATTAACATAGCTAATTGTCAACATAACCCTGCGACACACCTCTGCACCCACCTCTTTTTTTGAGCCAAACAAAAGTTTTTGGTTTTCTATGAGTTTTAATTACTTGAAAGTTTGCTGTATTCAGTGCTAGAGACATTTTACAGTGGTGCAACATTAAAAAAGTGATGCATATAAAATGATATCCAATTATAAGTTCTTTTATATTCAAATAATTCTAATAAATTGAATTTTCTTCAAGGGCAGTACTATAAGAGTAGTGTAGTAAAAAAAAAAAAAAAAAGTGAAACAAAATAAAAATCTGCCCCCTCCCTGTCTTGCATGAACAAAGAAAGCAGACTTTTAGAGATCTATCATATACAAATTTTCTCACAATAAATTGCTGGTATAATTGAGGACAAGAAGAAAAACAGGATAGAGAGCCAACTATACAAAGTTGTAGTGAATTCTATCATAAATCATTTTCTGATTTTTATTAATAGCTCATAGCAAAATTCAAACTGAATTATTTATGAAATTTGTCCACAATTTCTTGAACTTCAACTGAACTTTGATGAGCACAATGTATTATTTAGGCATGTTTATTTTCACTTTCAATTTCTATTTCACTTTTCTTGGATCTTTATTTGACAGCCATATTGATGTAACTGAAGACACAATCACCAACCAAGGGTAATTTGATTGAAACACACCTATATTCAGCTTCTCCTTCCTGCAGTCTTTGTCTCTGATAGAGGCAGGGTAGGGAGAGGTATGTGAAAATGTTGGTTGTGGAAAAAGTTTTGGCCTTGATATTTTAGAAAAACAGAGATTGAGGGCTCACAGAAAACATAATTAATTAAAAGCTAATATATTTTAAAAACAAGTTCCTAAATTTATCTTTAAAAATAAAGAGAATGTATTTCTATTAATTCTTTCTTTGAACATCTCTACATTACGTATTTACTCTGTTTGAGGTACTGACCTCTGTGCTGTGACACTAGACCAAAAAGATATCTTTGCCTTCAAGGGTTTCTACATTCTTTGATGAGGGCAGCTATATATGAAAATCTTGAGAGAGAGGCTTGCTTTTATTTGTTTCTCACAAAGGCCATCAAGTTTCACCAACTACTTAATTTAAAAAATGATTATTTGTCTTGATGCTTTTACTATAGATTCACTTTTTGATGCAAAATGTGAACCTATTAAAGCCATTGTGGAAATAAAGGGCTGACCAGTGCAATGTTTCCATATCTCCATTTGGAACCCTCTGATTTTGGTAAATGTGACCTTCAGCAGTAGGTTATGAATATCTTCATTTGCACCATTTCCTGTAAATGGGCCTAGAAGCCCAATTTCCTTTGCCTCAGTGTGCCTTAGAGCCCTGCACATGAAACTCAATAGTTCTCTAGAAATTAAGAAAAAAGAAAGTCTATTCAGTTATCTAGCAGAAAGATACATTACAGAGGAAATTCTATTATATACTCCAAGAGTATATAATCCAAAGTTGGTCTTTGGATTATTTGTTATGTAGGACTCTGAATGCTTCAGGCTGTAACCCTAAATATGATAACTGAGAAAAGATTTCATCTGTTTCATCTAACCACTTCTTCCTTAGCAATGTTTAACAAACATCCAAGGGGTCCACTTTCCCTTAGATCTTAGCTACATTGAGATGTTTAAATACTAGTTATATTTATATAAGTGAAATAATTCTAAGCACTGACATAATTCCAAGTTTTGGCATCGCAAAACATTTCTCACTTCATGGATAACTTTTAATGACACCTAAAGTTAGATCTGGTCACAGAACTCTTCTGTCTGTAGTATCATACACATGCCCAACGGTGGGACTATTCTGCCACTTCAGGGCACTAGAGATGCAGAAAGAAACTCTTTGACTTAAAGATGCCCATGTTTTACCCTGTGTCTCCTAAGATATACTTTTTAGCAAGGGCTCCCTGAAAATCTAATTCATTCACACTCAAAATAGTGGCTCTTGGAGTTGAAAAGTTAGGGCCCAGTTTATTTGCACAAACCAAAACTTAGGATTTCTTTCGTAATCTTTAAAATAACACCTGTATGACCAGTCCATAAAATATAAGGTTTCAATTAGATGCCTCGAGGTATATTGTATAAAAGTGTTCTTATTCTCTGAAATCTACTCAACTAAAATCAACTTTATTTCATACAAACGGCAGAACAGATTCTCAGTGAATATGGAGTTTAGGTTTGAGTTTATAAGACCTAAATACAGTTTCAAGATTAACTGAAGGTATTCTGGAACATTTTAAATATATGTAGAGTCCTCTTTCAGATCAAAGGCCAATGAGATTGTGAATTGTGAAATGATGTTTCCAAATATGAGCTCCATTTGGACAGTTCTAAAGATGCAAATTTCGCATGCAGAGCCCTGCGTTCAAAATTTTCTTAATGTCAAGTAAATGCTAGAGAAACAACAGTGAAGCAGGAGAGTGTATATAATATCGAGCTATGTAATATTATTAAAACAAGGAATCGTGACTAAAATCTTCAGGTTTTTTATGTTGCCTGTGTTGGGCCAGTCTGGTGTAGTCAGGGGAAGTTTCAGTCTTTCTGTTAGTGAAAAGGACACTTTAAATGATGAAATGTCCATTACCATACATTAGCTAATGTAAAATCCAACAAAATCATGACATATTTTTATACAAGCATGGTTATAATTTCTGCACTATGGTTATTATATTTTTATTAAAGTAGAATTACAGTGTAACACCACTAACACTGATTTTATTAGCCTTAGTCACACAGAGAAACTTCCTGAGGGAGTATGTAAGAGGTGAATTTTTTTTTAATAGAAAATATCTCTAGTTACTCTAACTCAGTGCTTTCATATCTTAAACGAGAGAACAGAGTCCCTAAACAGGGAAGTTTATTTCTCATTAAATTGTGTCACTATCAATCGAGGAAAAACGCTCATCTCTCTGAGCTCCTCACAATCCGCATTAACTTCCTCCCTTCTCACAACGGCAGAGCCTAGCTGATTTTCTTGAAGACATAAAGATGCTATACCCAGTTTTCTGTGATACCCAATTTTATTTTGAGTGTATCTCTCAGAGATGTGCATTTTTAAAAATATCTGCACTTGCCGTCAGTTTTTCATACAAACCAGACTCTTTCACTTATCCCCTCTCTCGTGACTGGAGATGGTCTCCCCAGAAGCAGCTACACCGTAGTGTGGCACAAATGAAATAGACAATGAATATCGTGGAGGAAGTGGAGCACGTCAGTATGAAGAAGGTAATGCTTTCCTCAGAACTAAGATTTCCAAGGGAAACAGTTCTTTGTTAAGTCAGGGAAGCACAGAAGAAGAGAAAGGTAGCTTCTACCTGACGTGTGGGAGGTGAGCATTTGGGGAACTCGTGAAGGCAACAGAGGTCAGGACTGCCACTGACTCTGGGAAAAACTGAAATTTACTTTCACTACATGGTTTTCATTTTCATGTTATACTGAGGGACATTAGGCAAGTTGACCCACCAAGGTTTTGAATACACAGGGAACTATGTCTGCATAAAGCAAAGCTGAAAATGGAAAGAGAAACTAAAACTGTGGTAAAGAAGGCACAAAACGTAGAGGTAAGGTGCCAAAAAATTCTATAGTCAAGAAAAATTTTTTTTTGGTGCCGGGAATTGAACTCATGATCTTGCACTTGCCAGGCAGGCACTGTGCCACTGAGCTATATCCCCAGCCCAAGAAAAATTATTTTAAAACATATTTGAAAATTCAAAATTCAGGTATAAAGTTCATGATCAACATATCAAATCAGTAATAGTGACTTTTTCCTTAGTTTTGCCTCAAACTCTGACGTAACTGAGCATAGCTCTATTACAAGAGCAAAAGAAACCAAAGAAACCTTGAATAAATATGTAAATGCGTATGTTTATGACATTGAATGTTATAAGGGTGGGGCAACAGAGGCTGAGTGTTTACAAAATTTGTGATGGAGCTGGATGGGAAACTTCTGTGTATAGGAAAATAAGAGTTCAACAATAGAGAAAAAAAGGTGTTGTGTTGAATATGAAAATGTAGCTGGGAAATTGTACAGAGAATATACCCTCCTTGATTATATAAATATTTCAGAATTAATTAATGGGTTAATATAAATACTATGGAATGGCATATAGGGAGAGAATAGCAGGAGTGAGAAATAAAAGTATGTCAAAATATTGATATAACCCAGTGTGGGGCTGCATGCCTGTAATCACTACTACTTTTAGGCCTCAGGCAGGACGATTGCAAGTTCAAAGCCAGCTTGGACAAAATTTGCAACATCATGTCTCAAAAATAAAATAAAAATGGCTGGGGATATAGCTCAGTAGTAGAGAGCTTGCCTACCATGTGCAAGGTACCTCAGTACCACAAAAAACAAACAAACAAAAAATGAGACATGAATTAGAAAGCTGTTTTTTCATACCAAGTAGAAAAACTGAAGTGACAAATTTAGTTTTAAAAATAGAGAAATACACAAATAAATTTAAAACTTAGTATTTGCAAGCAAATTTATTTAAATTGCTAGCTTATATATAAAAAAACTAACTTCATTTTAAATTCAATGTAATCATTTTATCTAAACCAAAACAGCACAAGGAAGATTATAACCGTAATATCTATCCGTGTATTTACCTGCAGTAAACTTTGTGCACTGGCTGATTTGATAAATAGGGTAATATTTCAAAGATGCAATTTCTAAGTATCTAACTCAATTGCTATGATAATTTGATTGGGCCAGATATTTAATATTATTTCTGAGAAAAGTACAGAGTTTGGAGGTTGTTTAATTCATCTCTTTCCCTTAAACTAATATTATAGGTGAGGCATCTAAAATCAGGAGAGATTTGGTTTTTCAGCTCTCTTTGAAAAATCGTGGCTTTCTTAAACACTACAATGTCTGCATTTACAATAATTAAAACTGCAGAACTGTTGACAGCCAGAAAAAATTCTCATATAGGCCAATTTTTCAAGAGGCAGCAGACTTATAGAGTGAGAAAACTTCGCATTGGACTTGAAGATGGAAGGGAATAAAGGGAAGGGTAAATACAAATATTAATTTGTCAGTGCATGTCAATGTAAGGCAGATTAGGAGGTCCAGGAAAAAATGTTTTCTAAAGAAGGCATTCTAGGGCCGGTGATAAAGCTCAATGGCATAAACACCTGTCTGGCAAGCGCGAGGTCCTGAGTTCAACTCCCAGTACCCGCATATAAAAAAAAAAAAAAAAAGAAGGCATTCTATATCAGCATTGTCTGATGAACACACATGAACTGAATGGAACCAAAAATTTTGACCTGTTTGAATTCCTCTACTCTGTAGAGGAGTAATTCATAGAACTGTGCTAAGACCAGGCTGCCCCTCGTCAGGTTTTCAGAACTATGTAGGAGAGATCTGGACCTCCTAGGTTCCGAAAATAACTACATTTCCAAGAAGAGCAAGGCATGTTTATAATATCAGAGATATTGTTAGCATTATTTCATAACAGGCCAAATATTGTTGAACTGAAAATATTTATATTCTCAACATCTCAAAGATAAACACTAGCAGATACTTGGGAACAGATCACAGTGGCCGTTGGAGTTACCTTTACTTTCATATCTTCCTTTTATCAGCCTTTAACAATATCGGAACTGATTTGAAAATCATTTTGGTCTATTTGGTGACTAAATACATTTCACTTAGAATTACCCACTACGTTAAATAGGGGTCTCAGAGAAGTTTGCTTTATTCTTTCTGTCATAGCTTCAAGGTTATGCTTTATTTGTATCAAATATTTCATACTAAAAATAATGTGCAAAGATTAAATTCCAGGGAGATTACTTAATATAACTGATGAAATAGCTTATGTTGCAGTTGTCCAAATTTTGACAAAATTTGGGAAAGTATGTTGCTAAAATGAAATGTAATGGACTCTAAGAAGAAAATAAAAAGTAATGGAGAATCTAGCTTCATGCTCAGAAAGAGATGTATTTTTGTTCCTGTAAAAAGATTTTAATGATTGTTAGAATCGAAAAAAATCATTTTTTTTTGTGGGTACCAGGGGGTCGACCTCAGAACCTCGCGCGCCAGCAGGCGCCCGTGCCACTGAGCGATATCACCGGCCCCTTTTTCGTATGTGGGTTCCGGGAGTCGAACTCGGGCCCTCGCGCTTGCCAAGCAGGCGCTTAAGCCGCTGAGCCATCTCACCGGCCCCTGAAAAAAATCATTTTAACGAATAAATATGTGACTGTAGTATATTCTGAGTCCACCCTATTGGGAGAGAGAAAGAAAGCAGTATGGCATAGATCAGTTGTTCCCATATATTACTGCACAAAAGCATTGTATGGGAACTATGAAAACATCTCAAGGTCTGGGTTGTACCACAGACAAGATAAAGCCCAAAACTCCAAGAATAGTGCCAAGGCCTCGGCATTGTTACAACTGCCTACCTGATTCCAATGTGCAGACAAGTCCGAGCATCATCAGAGCTCATCCTCATAGCTTCTCATTCTGTAACTACGGGGTGACACATGAGAGTTTGTATTTCTTACAAGTTCCCAGATCATACACCTGCTAAGGACCAAGGCACCACACTTTGAGAACTACTGGCTTAGAGTACATAGCATAAAAACTAGACTTTAACTTAAAAGAGTTTATATTATGCTGAGCAGACCATACTTAGAGAAAGTTTAATACAGTACACAGAGTATGTTAAGTGTAACATGAATAATGCAGAGAATAAAAGCTAAAACAATTGAGAAAAATTTATTATGGGTTTTAGATGTTTATCTCATATTTCTTTTTTTTTTTTTTTTTTTTTTTGTGGGTGCCGGGGGTCGACCTCAGGACCTCGCGCGCCAGCAGGCGCCTGTGCCGCTAAGCGATATCACCGGCCCCTTTTTCGTATGTGGGTTCCGGGAGTCGAACTCGGGCCCTCGCGCTTGCAAGGCAGGCGCTTATGCCGCTGAGCCATCTCACCGGCCCTATCTCATATTTCTTAAAGGAAAATAACGGCACAGGAAATTTTACAGAGTTATTGAAAATGAGTAGGATTATTTATATGAGCTAGGTAGGAATATATATATGTTTTTGAGAGACAATGAGAAAATATTTTGGGTGCAGCAAAAGGTATGCATAAGAAATGAGTAGTTCCTTTGGGGCAGACTTACAGGAAACTTATGCTAGTGGGTCTACTTGCTAGAGGAAAAATAGTTTATCCACCAGACAGTGGAGATTTTTAAGGACCTAAAAGTGTCACAGGCTCATTATTAAAAGGATCTCCAAGGGTAGGTTTCCGTCCAGAGTCCAGTGAACTCACCATTATATAAATCAAAAATGTAATCCTGTCTTTTGGAAGATCATTCATCACTTTCAGGAATAAGATATTTTTAATATCAGCAAATTAAACACAAATGGATATTAAAAACTCCAACAGATGATTAATCAATAAAGGTGGAAGCAGAGGACCTTATTAGTTAGATAGAGATTAGCTGGTATAGCTGGAGTGGAAGCTATAAACTTTGAAAATTAAAAATGATTGCACATGAAGGAGTGATGGGGAGCAGTCTTGAGATATTTGAAATGCACGACCTTCCACAGTAAGCTCAAGTTGAACAAAATAGTGAAGCCACGCTGGCTTCCATAAGTCTCCTTTGGAGTCATTTGATTCTAAAATCTAATCGTGCATGAAGTTTCCCACATAAGGCAAAGAAAGATATGTAATGTTGGAAAAATGTATTCAAAAGTGGTTCCTGGTGATGACTCCCCACAGTAAACCGGAGTGTGTTTCCAAAATGTACAGAAATTTGTCTTTTTCTTTTTGGTAAGAACTGAAGTCTTAAACTCAGAAGCAGCTTTTCCCCAAGAAAGCTGATTAGTAGAAGCAGCCTTTAGTTCCCATCCTTCTAGCTCATTTTCTCAGGATTATATGAATGTTTTCATTCCCTAAACACAAAGGTGGGGTTGCATAGACTGAAAAGTATACCAGAAATGCTTTTCTGTGAGCAAGGGGATGTGAAGTTATCTCAGCATTGGACAAAATAGAGAAAAAATAAACTTCAGCCTGATGAGGAGCGCATAGTGTTTTTATATAGAAGTGCTGGGTAGAAGCCTATTCATTAATAAATTGAATGGCTACTCTAGTGTCACTCCTATCTCCCATAAAAAGAAACATTTGTTCAAAGATGCTGAGTAGAGGATCCATACGACTACTAAGTAAGTGAATCAGGATTGAGATGCTGGGCGCAGGATCCTAAATCTTTGTTCTTAAGCACATACTATGCAAAACAAATTGAGGTTCACAAGCGTGAACTGTCATATCAGTATTTGGGATGAAACGAGTAAACAGGAAATTTACATCTGGACTCATGGGAAAACTTTTCGTGTTACTGGCATGCGATTATAACAAGAATGGCTCAGATAATGACAGAGGGGATGGAGTGTTATGATGTTCTATGTGGGTTCTGAGTAAATTATCTAAGAAAATTTATATGAAATAAATAACTAGGAAAATTAACAACAAGATCATCTCTGAAGGAAGGTAATTTTATTTCTTTTAATTGTAATGTAATAGAGGATTTCTGGAATATGTACCACTCTTTACCATTATGCCACAGGGTTCTGAATGCAGAGCCTGAGACTAAATCAGTGTTGTGAGCCTAGCGCCCTAAACAATGGCAGAAAGCTAGGGCCCAGCACATCTCAATTGCTTATTACCTGAATGAATTATTTCGTTCAAGCCTTCTTAATAGCGGGAGATTCCCAGATTCACTCTGATCTGTAAACATGTTTTTTTTGTTCTTCTTCCATTTAGAGTATGTAAATGTAAAGTGAATTTATGCATTCATATGAATGGACACCGAAAGTTTTAGGGCCATTAGGAATAATGCCGCTATACACATTCTGACCATGCCATTTGTCCACACATATGGGACTTTTTGTTGAATATATATAGCTAGGAATAGAATTGTTAGGTCATATGGTCAACTTATGTATTTCTATCTCCATACATAGCGCTAAATCATTCTGCAGAGTGTTGGCTTCAATTTATACTCTATGTTCTAACCCACATTTTAATTTTCATTATTTTAGTGATTTCTCTTTATGGTTTTAATCTAGATATAAATTTCACTTAATGTCAAGATCTAAAGGAATATAATTATATTCAAGCCAGAGCACTGAATGAAATACACCAAGAAATTAAAGACCTGGAGAGGTCAGAGGAAAGTGTCCTGGCTCATTCACATTGAGAGATTAGGAAGAAGAAAAGACAAGCAAAGGCACTTCTTGATAGGAAGCAGAACTGAACTTCAGTGCATGTCCATCCATGTTCATAGCCCAAGTTGCTTCAAATATGCTAAGCTATCTTGGAATTATACTCAAGAAAAATGCAAATAAGCTTAGAGAGGCAGACAACTTGTGTACTTGTCACAGCAAAGTATTTTATGCAAGTGTTTTCAAATGCTTTCTGTTATGAAGTAAGTGGCACACACAGTTTTAAGTGTAGAAATGTATAAAGTCTCTTATGGGCTGGCTCCAAAGAAACTGAAAGTTGATATTGGATGTTTAAACTCTTTCATTGTACTCAAGCAAGTGGAAAGAATGAGTAGCTAAACAAAAGGAGAAAAATAGAAAGAAAACACTCTTCATCCTGGAGTAGAAAATGTGTGTGTGTGTATGCGTCTTTGCTTTTTTTTATTTTTATTTTTAATAATTTTGGAATTTTTTTGAGAGCCCAATAACTTTATCTTTAAAATACCTCTTAAATTCTTGATTTTAGAGACAATTGAAATTAGAAAAAAGGGATGACCTCCTTATAGATCTGTTCTAAGATAGTATGCTATACGTGGAAATTTTTTTCTTTTTAAAATAGAGTTTATCAAACTTAAAATTAACTTGTGGCTGAGGATGGCTTTTATTGTAGTAGGAAAGATATACAAAAACATGTGGCTGATTCCGAATTCAGTGTCATAATCAGGATTCTGTGTAAGACGTTCCAGTGTTGACTAAGAAACAATAATTCTCTGAAATCTTAATTAACATTTTGAATTCGAAACTGCAGAAGTAAACAATGTTCTGTAGGCTTATTCACTAAAGTTTTTTGCAAACATTTCATAAAAGACTTTCCTTCTCTTCTTTTATCCTAGAAAACCTGAATTTCAGGAATAGTCCTCTGTTCTAGTACCCAGTGGGAAATGGTTCAGGAAATTTTCAGTTTCATTTGTATGTGTGAACACTGCTCCTGATTTTAGAGAATCTTCTGACATGGGATCACTTCTTACAACATGGTATTTATTTCTTACTTGTCCTGCAATCTCTGCCAGATTTTGTGCACAAACTCACTTTGGCCCTCATGTGTCAGTAAGCATTTTAAACACAGGGTGAACTTAGATACCTTCAGATTCATTATACCAAAGACTTCATGCAGCCTAAGTCCAGGTTCTTTTTCAAGCCACAAAACTACCCTATGTTCTCATACCTGGCACTTTCCTCTGAATGCCAGTTTCTTTCTCTATATTTACATTTCTTTATACCAGGAAATTACAGAGTATCATATAAAATTTTACAGTGGTACTTCTGTTCATCAACTTAATTTGTTCTATGATTTTGGAAAAGATGGTCACATTTGTGTGTGTGGGAAAGAAGGGCCACGGTCCTGTTTTCCACCCAATGCAGAGTTTACAAACAAAAAAAAATTTGCTAAATTTTGCTAAATGCTTCTCTTTGCAAACCAAATTGTTTATAAACAAAAGCATTCGTGAGCCAAGATATAACTTACTACATGTGCTTGCCATCTTATTCTCTCCATTTCTTCAAGACAGAGGAGGAAAATTAAATTTACAAAAATATTTGAGGATTTATGTATCATTACAGAAAAAATACTATGTTGTGTTCTCCAGAAATTTGCAATGGAGATGGGAAAATAAAATATAAAGAGATAGATAGTAAGTCAAAGTCAAAATTTAAGTAACATTTAAGACAATAAACCATATGTTAGAAGAACCCGTGGAATTGTTAGTGATGAAATAACAATCACAAAGAATTTTCAGTGTTATAAAGGGAAAAACATGTTAGGCTGGAGTAGACAGGATTGGTATTTAAAAACATATATTTGAAAAGATTCTGGACAACCAGATCAGACTAGACAAAATGAGGAAAAGCAGGAAAGATTTTATGTTAGAATTACCATGCATATGATCTACCAGAGAAGTTTCAAGATTTTGGCAGACAAAAACTGAAGTAATTTGTCTGGAAAACTAGAAGTCATTTTGAGTCTTCTTAGAGTTAGGTATATTTCATAATGAGAAACCCAGAAAGACAGAGAGAGAGAGAGGAGAGAAGGCAAGAGAGAGAAACAGAAAGAGAGATAAAATCCAACAAATCCTTATACCAGAGCCCACAGCAACTTAAATTTTTGTAATATCTCTTTTGTAATTTTAGTTCTGAATCTTTCCATCTATCTTCCATTGCTAAGATGCTCTTCATTGACAATGTCGAGCCCTCTCTGATCCCCTCATGGCTCCTACCTTATGCGTCCGTTCCCTGGTTTCTACCTTTCTGCCCTGTCCAGCTGAACTCCTTGATGATTCCCCCAGGGCAGCCCTCCCTGTCTGGCTGGCATTGAGGACACCTCCCCTTGATGGCTACTGACAGATAACTTCACATCTCTCAGATACCTGGAGTCCTTCAGGCATTGGATATCAGTCTGTTGGCAATAAAGAGAGATCGCTGAAACAATCTGAGCAGAGGAAAGAAGCAAAACAGTATTTCAGGACAATCATACTGACAGCGATGTGAAGAACAGATAGAGCAGGATGTGGAGGAATAAATAAGACTAGATGGATCAGATGAGACAAATCTATAAAGACGATAGGTAAAGTTATTACAATTTCAAAATAAATGCTATGTGTTTCTAAGTGTGTGTGTGTGTGTGTGTGTGTGTGTGTGTGTGTTTTCCTGGAAATTGAACCCAATGCTTACCTGGTAGGCGAACACTTTACTTAAAAGCTACATCCCCAGCCTTTTTCTTTTTTCAATACAAAAGACTCTGTGTGCCTGTAATTTATTAGTTTTCCCTGTAAAGATTAAATATTAAACTCCTGAAACGTTGCAAAGTTGCTGCTGTGAAAAACAAAATCTTATTATTCAAACTGTGTGAAAACAACACATATTGGAAAGATACATTTAAGTCTCTGTGCAAGCACAGGGTTACGCCTTAAAGCCAGAGCCCCTCGAAGCGGGCTCTCTGAGGGAATTGTAGCAGGTGATTGTCCTCTTCCCTAACGGGCAATGGTGTGCATGCGTGCCTGTGAGCCTGTGTGTGTGTTGCTTTATAGGTCAATATAGGTCAATTAAGATGAATAAAGGGAGCACTTACTAGGGTAACTAGCAAACCACCATTATTATTGTCACCAAAATTACCACTGAATAGACCAAAGCTGAAACAAATCAATGTAAGGATACAGACAGCAAGAGCAGGCACAGAGGAACTGGATGTACAATAGCGGTTTTACAATATTCAGCTCTGATTGCATTTTCCTAGAACCCATCTCAAAAATCCCTTTTCACTGTCCTAACCCATGCACAGAAATAAAACACCTTAGGTGAAGGAGTGGAAGGAAAAATAGGAAAAAGGAAGGAAGCAAGAAAGGAAAGAAGGAAGGAAGGAGGGAAGGAGGGAGGGAGTTAGTCATCGGTTTTAATGAAGACATAATATTTTGGCAATTGCAATCCACACTTTTTACTGACTATTTTCTAATGTCATCCACCCAAGCAACTCTCTGAGATAATTTTAATTTATGTCATTAATGAGAAAAGTTTAAGGGACCTGTGCAAGATCAAATGCTGTTAAGAGAAAATAATTCAAAACAAACATCCATTTATGATACAAATATTATTCAGCACTATGTGCCAAGATTTGCTTAATATCCTATGAGTGGTAGTGATTGCATTACTTGTTGTCCCCATTATAGAGGTAAGAAACCACAAATGGGGTCGGTGAGATGGCTCAGTGGTGCAAGCGCCTGCCTGGCAAGCGCGAGGGCCCGAGTTCGACTCCCGGATCCCACATACAAAAAAAGGGCCGGTGATATCGCTCAGCGGCACGGGCACCTGCTGGTGCGCAAGGTCCTGAGGTCGACCCCCGGTACCCACAAAAAAAAAAAAAAAAAAAAAAAGAAACCACAAATGTGGATTTTCTTGGCTATGCAAACCTCTCATTCACATTATTCTATCCATATTTCTGTACTGAAACCTCACCCTGCAGATCAAGAGTGGGCCAAGAATAAAAGTGAGGCACGGTATGCTGGACTGTGGTTTAAAGGTCTTAGCCCTGGGGTTGCTGTCCTGAAAGTCCTCTCCAAGCTGTGGGTTCATGAGTGAATTAATCATTCTCTTTAAGCCCACTAGTCTCATCTGTAAGTGATGGAAACACCACACCTATACTGCAGGGCATGCGGAATTCCATATGTTAATGCTCATGGTGCACTTTTGAACAGGGCAGGGATATGTGAGACTCCGAAGGGTTTAGTTCCTGTTGTACCGTAAACTGAGGGAAGAAGTTGAAAGAGTAATAATACGGACAAAATGAGAATCATTCCTCCTGTGTGAGTCCGAGCAGACTAATGTAAAGATACAGGTGCATTTTTGCCACCCAGTTCAAAGCAGATGAAGAGAACTATGGACTGGAAAATGAAGGTTTTCATATCCATCTATTAAGTGACTACGGAAACATTGGCATTCCTATACAAACTGTGTTCTGATCAGACTTATGCTATGCACTCCCATCACAACTTACAAAACTAACCCCAAATATAAATAAATTAAAGAGCAAAATAAAAAACAGATAATAGGAAAATAAATCTTTTGTAAAAGGGAAGGGGACCAAGAGATGGAGGGAGGGAGGAGCGACGGAAGGGGGTAAAAAAAGAATTAATATGTGTTATGTACATAACAACTCTCCACAATGAATGTAATCATTCAGTCCCACAAACATGTAGTAACAAAAATGAAAATTAAAAAAAATAAACAATAAATGCCCTTGTCTCATGTTCCTTTGTGAGACCACAAATTTCCTACAGTATTTCATTTTAGTTCAATTAAAGACAGTTTCTTGGGACTGTAAAGTGTCTCTCCTTTAACTCACCTCTCAGTGCAACATTCCCTGAAGGGGCTTCAGCTTTCCACTCTTCACGTGTCCCGCAGGGACAATCAGGCATATAATTCTTTACTCCCAGTAAACTTGGCAGTGACAGGGTACTAAATTCCCTGGGAGTGTATGGAAACTACAACGAGCCACCATTCCCCTATTAATGCTGTGATGTTAGCTGGAGTAGTGTTAGAGTAGGGAGAAAGGTCAGAAGTGATGATCTGGTACAGGAGCCAGCAGCAGCAGTTAGCTGACGCCTGCTGAGGGACCAGAAGAACAGATGGTGCTGCTTGGTTATGGTCCTCAGAGAGCCAGTGTTTATGAGAAAAGCCGAGTGATTAAATCAAGATCATGGACACGCTGTGCAAATAACAGCCTGATTCAGTGATAAGAGTTCCCTCCATGTGTGCAAGCCGATCAGAGGACTGCCATCCATCCTTGTAAATCATCACAATCCTGCCACACTGCAAAGATGCACACACGCAGTCAGTCACAATTGGCAGCCCACTTTGCAGATACGAGAAGCATATTTGCTGCTGCTTAATTGAAAGCAACATGGCCTACTGGAAAAATCCGTACTCCAGGAAATCAGGAGACTTCTAGTCTCCACACCACAGTCAAGGATCTGAACAAATTATGATGTGTAATTCTAACTAGCTTCCTGCAGTTTCCACTGTTTTCGAAATACCACCTGCGCATCTATGTCATCATTCCTATCAACTTGCATCACAGTCTCTGTTTATGCATCCTGTTTTGTATCCCAAGGGATAGGAGATAGAGCTGAGGTTATGACTAAATTCTTGATAATAGTTGAGGGCTTCTCTCTAGTCTGGGCACTAGGCGCGCTCACACACACACACACACACACACACACACACACTGGTTCTTATTAACTACATCAACAAGGATGGTATGTTCCTTTTCTGGCAACTGATTTCTAGTAATTATATTATAATGTATATAGTTAGAGAAAAATATACTCCTTAAGGTAGACCAACACCTAACATTTATGAAACACCTGCCTGATATGTTCAGCATACTGTTTATTTCTTCATTATCATGATAGAAAATTTCAATAAATTCTCATTATTGAATTTAATTGGTTAATTTACTTGGGTTACTTGGTTTTCTCAAGGCCTGGAGATTTCCTAAGTCAGGACCCCTAGCTGTCTCTCAGCAGGCAGGACTGTTGTCTTCAATGCTGAATGCTGCTTCTTATACTGAAATGCTTGATCAGAACCCTCCTGCCTCCAATCCATCTAAATAAGGACAGCACTCCCAATTGTTTGATAAGAAAATTGAAGTTTTCAGTACTTTCGTGTATGTGATTTTGCTTAACGTCTAAAATACATCTGTAAAGATGCAGCTTAAATTGGAACTCAGATCTACAGTACCATCTCCTCAAAAGACAAAACAAAAAGACTCAGTGTGGGATAATGTAAAAGATGTAAACATTGAGCTAAACGTGTAGGTTCTTCAGGTTTATCACTGAGTATCTCTGTGTTTCTGGGCACATTATGCTTGTATGTGTGTGGGCTTCAGTTTTCTCACCTGTAAAACATGGACTGTAGTTCATTACCCACAGGATAGCCATAAGGAGTCAGTGTAGGTGGGTGAATGTGACAGGCCATTCCTCACTGGGACACCTGAGTGACTATACGAGTGTAGAAAGCCTAGGAACATGTGGGCGATTTAGGGACCTATACATGCTCATTCATTTCCTAGCCCTTCCTCTGACAAGAACGTAGAGTTATGCTAACTTTCTTTCACCAGTTTAGTATCTATACTCAGAGTGCCTATTACCTTGAGAATATTGTCTGTTATCATATTTTACCTGAATTATTCTTGCAATCATTGCTTCACTGAGTAGATTCAATTGACTTTTCCGCTTAGCTTTATTTGGATCTTTTGGTTAAGTATTGTTTAGCACTGCGGTGGTGAAGGTCAGCGGTGTGGACAGAGTGGCAACCATTAGGGAGGATAACAGATAGCCCCTGAGTCTGAACAGTTTTTCATCTTATCCTTGTTTATTTTTTCTTCTGCCTTTGCAATCCACAATTTTAAAATAATATGTGGTCATGATAGAGCAATTATTCACATTTGTCAGACCCAAAGTTGGGCTAATGAGACACAACTCAGACTCTCAATCATGTGAGTGATATCTAGGTTGTTTGCCTTGATTTAATTCATCAGATAAAGACTCCATCTTCTACCTCATACACCAATTCACTGAGATTGAAGGAAGTGATCAAAGGAATTATCTGTTTACCTCAGAAAATACCATTATTTCTTTCCTTTAGTAAAATCCTGCTCCACAGAACTCTGAATTTATAAAAGAGACTAATTGCAGTAGAGTGTAGGGGTGAGTATGAGACTGCTCACACTGGATGAATTCTAAAGAATTCTGAATTCTCTAATATTTTTGCACATTTTTAGCTTGTTTGTTTTGTATAACTTCTCACAGTTTGTCTAAATTATACACTAACCACATCTCAGATTTTTCCAGCTACACAAAGTCATCAAGATCTCTTTATGAAAACTAGAGGGCTCACATTCTCCTTGGGTTTGTATATGCTGTTTCTATTTAACTCTGCCCCTTAGCTGTCTTCATACTTTCTATTCTTAAACACAAAGAACTGTACTCATCTTTTGATACACGATACAAGCGTCACCTATGCTGTGATTTATTCTGTGATTTATCTCCTTTATGAAAAATTTGGGTTCCATAGTTCTGAATTAACAGCCCCTTACTTTGAGCTTCCACAGCTGTTACATTAGAAATCAAATATGAACTTATTACTTTGTTTTAAGCAGTTTTCACACCGTGAGATTGTACACACCTGGAGGACAGTGATCATGCTCAAAATCATAAGTTATATGTAACATTCTCTCTTCTCACAAAATTTCTCACTGTTTCTTATGCATTTGGCACTTGAAAATGTATACCGAAGCACAATTTCCCCAAGGTAATTCTGGTATATGTCCTAGGGAACAGGGGAAGATGTGAAACTCATCTGATATTTGGATACATTACATGCTTTTCCCATACAATTAGAGTGGAAATAATGGAATTAGAAAACTTGAGTTAATTTCTCATTCTTACTATCTTAATTCTGTGTATTCATGAACAAATCTCTCAAAATCTCAGTGCCCCTGCAATCTCATCTAAATATAGGAAATAGATGATCTATGCACATCCTTCAAAATTTTATCATCAAAATATCATAAGAGAGCATAGGTAAAACATATTTCAGAAAATATGACCCCACCATGATTGCCCAAGAGCTGCTGAATAATGAGTTTACAATGGGAGAAGCCAATGGGAATGCAGGGTGGGCAAGCAGAAATTCAACACACTCTATCACTCAGGGGAAGGCTTTGTGCATCAAACCACACGGACACAAAAAGCTCAATATTCAAAGCAATTATAAAGACTACTTATCGTCCATAAAATTCAACTATAGCTATCAGATTTCTTCTACATTTTCTTTGAGGGAGGGGAGGGCTTGATGGACACTGGAACAAAGAAAGGGCTAAAAATATAACTAAAATACATCAAATTTATTGGAGAATTGGCCCAATTTTTCCTCTGTTTTATTTTTAGTTTTAATCTCAACATATGTACATATAAATTTCTGTCCTACCTTAATTTGATGTTTTTCCTAAAATACATATGTGAGTCTTATGTTTATTTTTAAAATACATTTTATTATATATACAGTCAAATGTTGCTTAAGAACTAGGATGATTTCTGAGAAATTTATCATTAGGTGATTTCATCATTGTGCAAATATTGTGAAGTGTACTTCTACAAACATACAGGAAATAGGTACTGCATACCTTGCCTGTATGAAGGATGTGTATGCGTATGATGAATAATACCAGATTAAGTCAAGTACAAGAGAAAGTTACCCTAACATAGTTGTTTATTATTACTATCAAGTATTAAATACAGTTCATAATTATATGTGCAGTCTTTTATGTGACTGACAGCATATTAGGTTGTTTCTTACACCAGCATCAGCAAAATGTCTAATGCATTATGGTGAGACTTCAAAATGGCTACAACATTACAAGTTGGCAGGAATCGCTCAGTTCAATTAAAATCTAATGGGACTACCACCTTATGTATGGTCCATCAGTGACCAAAATGTTAAGCAGGGCATGCCTGTAGTTCAACTATGTAACACAAAGTTATAAGATACAAGAAGAGATCAAAATGGTTATATCATAGTGAAGCAAATTAACATATCCATCATCTCACACAGTTACACTTTTTTGCATGTGTAGCAAGAGGGCTAAAATTATTCAATTCACAGGAATCCCCAATACTACGAAGTATTATTACATACAGTACTCATATTGTACATTAGAATTTGACTTATTCATCCTGCATATCTGCTAGTTTGAATATGTATCTGCTACTTTGAATGGCCTGGTTCTGATTTTGGTTAACCTCTATAAAAATTAGCATAATGAAAAAACATTTTAAGTAGAATCAGGGAAGTGTGTTCTAGTTGTGACTAATTCATTACTGCATGCATGAAACTCTCAAGCCCTCAATCTCTCCATTCTTTATGTAAAGATGAGAACTATTTGTTGTGTATCTCTGTTTTTTCCTCAGTTAGCATGCTTGGACAAAATTAGGTACAATATTCAACAGTATAAATACATATATTTTATATAGAAGAGAAATATTACATATAGTATTTAATTATATTAATCTAAAGATCAAAGCTATATAACTGGGAGTTCTAGTTTATTGTTTATACTTCCTCTGAATATAATATTCAAGATAAAAACAGTATTTTAACAACAGACTTATTTTTTCCTAATAGTGAATGGTAGAACGCTTTGCTTTTTTATCCCTAAAGAATTAAAAATAATGTGTTAGAGTTGGATAAAATGTGTCAGAGTTCTATAACTTGTTTCTCTTATGACCAGGCACAAATTATTTCACTGGGTCTCAGGTTTTCAATCTGTAAACTGAAGACATTTTGTCTCAGATTGTAGTGAGTGGTAAATTTAGGCATGAAATATATGCAGCCTTTAGCTGCCTCTATTGGGTGCTTTTTAAATGTTTCCTCTACACAGTTACCAGTACAAGCCTGTGCATAAAAGTTATTCAATAAACTTGACTGGTTTGTTATTTCTGAAAAAGTATATTTATTCACTCACATGTTTTAAATCTTATAGGAATTTCTATTTCAATAAAGTAGCAAATCCTTTCAAAACTTCCTACTTTACTAGTCAAACATGGATTTAAAAAACAGATAATTTTTCAGTAAGCACAGATCGCTGAGATTCTGTTGTTTTGAAAGTCATGGTCACAGTAAAGTCAGATTTTCATCCACAATCATGGCTGAATCATATCCGTCTCTCGAAGCTAAAAACACAGGAGACCGAAGCATCCTCCTAAGCTTCTGCAGAAGAGGGGCCGCTCCTGAAAATCTCTAAAGTGGACTTGGACAATCCATGGAGTTTCTTTTATTGATCCAGACCTTTGTCAATATGAAAAGTGGCTTTTTAAAAAATTTTACACTATTCGAAAGCATTTTTTTTTTTTTGTGGGTACCGGTGGTCGAACTCAGGACCTCGCGCACCAGCAGGTGCCCGTGGCGCTGAGTGATATCACCGGCCCTTTTATTGTATGTGGGTACCGGGAGTCGAACTCAGGACCTCATGCTTGCCAGGCAGGCGCTTATGCCGCTGAGCCATCTCACTGGCCCGAAAGCAAACATTTTAACCTTTGAGAAAACGTTAATATTGCGATTGATGCTTCAATATTTGTATACTGTTAACACTAGATAAATCATGCACAGCAGGAGTCCAAGGTCAATATGCAATCCCATTGCTGTGATCCCAAACACTTGGCCCTAAGGACCAGCATTTTCCAGGTGTTGAATTGCAGTATAAATTATACTTTCTGGAGTAACAGTCAGGTGTATCATTTACATAGTATACTGAATTACTGACACTTTATTCTTAATCTTCTCCGTAGGCAAACTGGCTACTCTAGTCTTTATACCACTGAAAATGTTTTGTTCAAGTTTTTTTGTTTTTTTTTGTTTTCTTTTGTTTTTCTTTTTTTTTTCTGGTACCAGGGATCGAACTCATGACCTCACACTTGCCAGGCAGGTGCTGTGCCACTGAGCTAAATCCCCGGCCACTTGTTCAAATATTTAATTATGAGTTATCTTTGTTTCTACAAAGTGTAGGTAAAAAGAATCCAGGCCACTCCTCCAGCCACTGTGTTATGTTGAAAATTTCTAGTTATTAGAATGGTAGCAATGAATAGCCAGCATTAATAATCCTGAAGGGAAGTCAAAAGAAGAGATACAATACCACTGTTCTTATATCATAGGACCACACTATATTGCTGGAGGATGTTCCAGTACAGCAAATCTCTCCAATTTCTGGGTCCATAGAATAAAATGAGGGATGTTAAAAACTAGTCACTCTATTCCCACATGCTCACATCCTGGAGAAACTCAGAAACACCAAGCCAGCAAGCACAGGGTACACAAGGGCCCTGGCCCGTGGCAGCACCTCCTTCCCCTCACCAGACACTGTGGAGGTTCTGTCGCTGGGCCTCCTGAATTTTTCTTTTTCTTTTTTTTTTTTTTTTTGTGGGTACCGGGGGTCGACCTCAGGACCTCAAGCACCAGCAGGCACCCGTGCCGCTGAGCAATATCACCGGCCCCTTTTTCTTATGTGGGTTCCAGGAGTCGAACTCAGGCCCTCGCGCTTGCCGGGCAGGCGCTTAAGCTGCTGAGCCATCTCACCGGCCCACCTGAATTTTTCTTAAATCCGCTCTTCACTCTTGTCAGATTTTATTCTCATATTGCTTCTTCCTCACTGTGTTTCTCTGACTATATTATTTTAAAGCATAGCTTTATTTATTTATTTTTTTCATTATATTGGAAAAAAAGTCAAACAAAATTTCATAAAAAGTCAGAGGAGAATAACCATAGTTAATACATGGCGTATTGTTACCTGTAAAGTAGTTACTCCAGGTACAAGATATGGGCCTAAAAATCTCTCCAATCGATATTAGCACAAAACTTCTTTTTCAATGAACTAAGAGATAAAGCTTTATTTATTTCGATTATTTTCTATTGCTCTTCCTCCTTCCTTTCTTCCTCTCTAGACCCTCACCTATTTTGATTCTTTCCCTTTTACACCATTATATTTAAAATAAAAAGAAATCCTTTTTGTCGTTGTTTTTGTTTAAAGAACTCATTCATACAGTTACACAGGATGTCATTTCATGTTTCCTTCCTAGGAGACTAATTTTTCTCACTTAGAGAAACATTGAGCTACTATTATATCTAGGTCTACCTACTTTTTCCTCTTTTTATGGTAATTCATTTTTTGTGTAGAGGAGGAGCATTGGGTTCTTAGTTTTATGTTGCCTGCTATTTGCTTTCTTACCTCTTCGATGTCTACTAAAGTCATTATCTTTTCCCACTTTCTTTCATGTTCTACATTCTTTTCCTTTGTGGAACCATCACCAAAGATATTAGCTATTTGATTTCTGCTGCCAAGAATATTGCCCTCAATGTTGAATCTTTTAGTCAAGCACCAAACCATTGAATTCCTTTGACACTATTTATCTAGACTAATTCTATAATTGTTTCTTTTAGCATCTGTAAACATATATCCCCGGGGGGAATCTTTTTATCCTTATACACAAAACTATCTGCAGCTCTTTATGTTCTAGTGATATCCATAGGCTAAAATTATTTACATTCTGTAAAACACTGTCACTTTCAGAAAACAACTTTCCTCTTGGAATTCAACATGCATACATGCTATGTCAGACACAGACAAGGAAAAAGAAACAGGAAGCTCCTAATCCAAGATACAAACAAAACAATCAACACTGAGAACCCTGTGTGTGTATCTGTTAAAAAGTATTTGTAGCACTTCTTTCTTTATATGAATATTTTTTAAGAATAGGAGCACATTTTTCCCATACAATGTCTACTTAATAAATGTGCTTTAAAAGAAAAAACATATAAATTAAGAGCAAATATTACCCAGCATTAGAGAATAAAGGTAAATTATCCTCTTTGAGTACTGTACGTCATGAATTGCTGTCTGAATTCTCCTGACTCATCAGCATCCCTTTAATAGTCTTTATACTTTCAAACATCCTGCCAGACACTGTGTTTAACTGCCGCTCTAGCCGCTAACAGCATCAGCATTATCATTTTTTTTCCCACTCTACAGAGTTTCCTTTAAAGAGGTCCCTCTTTCCCAGCATTTAGTGTTGAAACTTACCGCTTTTACCAACTCCCCCTGCTCCCAGCATGACCACCTTGTACTCTCTGGACCCGCCTGATGCGCTGCCTGCGGAGCAGCTGGCTTCATTTTCTACCTCCATTTTACCCGAAAGACCGGAGGAGAAAAAAGAAGAAAAAAGTCACCCGTGTCAGGTGCTTGCTCAGATATTAAACAACTCTAAAACTGTGTCAAAGGAAAGGTTTAGCGTGAGTTAAGAACCATCAGCGTCAGGCTGGCTGCTGGTCCTGTGCTGGAGCGGGTCTCATAGCAACCACTTCAATTGCTTCCAATAAAAATGTGGCTTGTACATCCCCCCTCCTTCTGATACTTCACTCTTTCACGTCTCTCACGATCTCTTGCTCTCGCTTGCCCTGTGTGCATTTCTTTCTTCCCTCTTCTGCTTCTCCGTTTCCCTTCCTCATTTTCTTTCTGTCTTCCTCTTTCCTTCCCACCCCTGCACAGCGCTGTTGTCTTTTGCACACACGTTTGACTACTTTCCAGGCTGAGTGCGAACCAGAGACTTAATGGAAGATGCTCTCTCCCGGGCTGACTTCTCCAGCTACAGCTGCCCCACGTGATTTTTTAAAAAAATTAGAGTCAATTAATTCTGTAGAATTTCTGCTGCTTATTTCCTTGCATTTTATCAATATCCTCCCGGACAGTTTCACTTCTGGAAAAAGGGATGCTATCATTTTATAAAGAAAGGCAAAATGAACAAAAATATAACAAAACTGTAACTGAGGGCATTTACAGATGAGCCTTTAGTGTCATTGAAACAATACCTGGCTAACAGGAATTTGTTCTGCTCTCTTGAGGGTCAAACTTCTTAACATTGGAAGTAACTAAATTAGGTCATTGTGTTTGAGCATGGATCATCCTTGTTTACACTAAGTTATTAGCAACCAACTAGAACATAAAGACCCTGTCAAGCATGAAAGAGATACATGATAAATATTTTTGCTGACAATTACAGTGGCATAAAAGATTACAAAAGACTATCTTTCAAATATCCAATGTCCTGCTCCTGTTTTGAATTCTTCTGAAGCTTTTGGGTCTTCAGTTTTCTCTGGACAGCTTCTGAAATACACAGGTCTTAGGATGTTTTCAGTAAAGCCTAACTGTTTTGGTCAGATTTTGTTCTTCACTCAAAATGATGATATAGTCTGTATGCTTATTATTTATTTCCTGATGATCAAACTTGGATCATGATTAAATGGAGTTGATCTGCATACACACAGTTATCCTATCAAGATTTAAGGCTCTTCTAGAAAAGGGAGTATATTTAATCAGTTCCTTATTACTCTATATTGTAAGACCAAGTGCTGGTTACAGATTAAGTGTTAAGTATATTCTTGCTGGTCACTGGAAAGGTTGAAACTGTCAAAGCCAAAATGACAGTCTCGGAAGCTGGATTATTCATGTTCAAATCTGGGCTCAGCTGCACATCCTTGGGGGAAATTACAGCACATAATTTTTCTGTGTCTCAATTTTTTTAACAATAAAATGATTCATGAAAACCCTGGTTTTTAGCTAATGAAGGTTAGATAATATTTATACAATGCTTAAATCATCACCTACCAAACTGTAACTGCCACATAGGTGCATATTATGATTCATGATTAATTTATTATTATTTTGAAGCAATGGTGCAATTAGTCTACTCTAAAAAAAATTCATCAGAGAAGACTTTTTCATGTGTTTATTGTCCCCTGCATATCTTCTCTGATAATGTGCCTGTTCAAATCTTTCTATTTTCATACCACAATTTCATTTCTTTAGTATCAAGTTTCTAGAATTCTTATATGTTCTGGACATAAGTCTGCATCATATAAATTTTGCAAATACTTACCCCCAGGCTGTGTCTTTTCTTCAAGACTGTTTCAAAGAATATAAACTTTAAATTTTAATGAAATCTAATTTGTTATTTTTTTCTCCATGAATCTTTCCTCTTCTGCTTCTCAGAAGCCTTCTGAGGCTTTAAATAAAATTATTTTCTTAATTATCATATTGTTGTTTCTCTTTTCATTTTCTTTACCTTTTCATTAAGAATTAAGAACTCGTGGCTACAATTTTAGTCATCACATTGCTGTGGATACCTCTCCACTTTGTAACTCTTGACTTAATTTTCCCTTTGAACTACAGAAGGGAATCTGGCTTCATCCTGGATATTTCCCTCAAAATCCCATTTGTGTCTTAACCTGAATAGGTCTAGAAGGATACACCCTCATCCTCAGTAAGTGAAGTCTGCTCTTTCCTCAGTCTGTAGGAGCATTCCCCACCCTCCAAGTCCTATTTTGGTTCTACTTCTTACATTTGATCTTCATTACTGAAACAGTTCCTAAACTTACCCTCACTCAGCACAAGCTCCCCGCTCCTTCTCCTCTTCCAGATGGCTCAATTTGTCCTGCACACAAATGTCAGGGAAATCCACCTAAAATACAACCTCCCTGACTCTGATGCACACACATTCATATATCAAATGCCTAAGTAATACAAGCCAATAGCTTAGAATGTCACATGGAGACACAAAACATTTTTTTTTTTTCCTGTTTTGTGTTCCAATGTAGCCTTCACACTCCACAGAGTAGGGGCAGGCAAGTTGAGCTATTTGTCTTTCTCCCAATAAAACTATCGTTTCTAGGTTTGGGTCTAGTAAAGAACTGAGGCTAGATTATAATTATTCTATAATTTTTGAATGAAACTTCATTATTTGATAATGAGATGCTTAAACAATAGGATTTAGCTTCAAGGTCTTTCTGGGTTTTGTTTCTATTTCTGCTGCTGAAATTTATATGACCTTGAGCAAATCATGTGCCTCTTTAGCTATCGGTCCCACCATCTGTTACTCTTTTCCATGTCAGCTATTCTGATTTGGTGGTAAAGTACAGAAATTATCACGACAGCTGTGTCCTCGGTCATAGTCTTCATTGGGGGTACAATTTTTTTGATGTTGGTTAGGAGAAAGAGATGCACAGAAATATATTTTCACAGTAAATAAATTAATGCCTTTCCAAATATCAGTGGGCACTGTGAGAGGAAAAGTTAGCTAGTAAATTAGCTTTCTTCTCAGCTGTTAATGTATCTGTCCATATTCCTTATTTGGAAGTCAGTAAGGTTTTTTTCCTTATTTTATGGAAGGAAAAAGAAATAAAGAAAAAGAAAGAAACAAAGACAGAAAAAGAAGAAAGAAAGAAAGAAAGAAAATGAAATGTAGAGAGAACTTCCTAGCCATAGCTGTCTTCATCTACCCTTTCTCTGAAATGCTAAATTCTACTGTATGTCACCTTATTTTCTTCCCCTAAATTACTAAGGACCATAAAAGCTAAAGTTCTAATGCTGCGGGCTTCCTTTTTTTTTTGTGGGTACCAAGGTCGAACTCAGGACTTCGTGTGCCAGCAGGTACCTGTGCCACTGAGCAATATCACCAGCCTTTTTATCATATGTGGGTTCCGGGAGTCTAACTCAGGACCTCAAACTTGCCAGGTAGGCGCTTATGCCACTGAGCTGTCTCACCGGCCCATGGCTTCCATTTTTAATTAGTGGCTTTAGTGAGTTTGCATGCCTCGTGCCTTGACCAGTGCACCCAAGAACCTGTACAGTGTGTTTCTGTGTATAGCATTGCTTGTGTGTGTACAGGGTAAGGGGAGCAGGTATCTTCCAGATAGGCAAATCCCAATTTTAAAAAATGAAACCATTAATAACTAAAATCATTGTCTGACAGGTTGCTTTGTGCTTGGGAAAATTATCAAATAATTGGAGTATGCATTTTCTTCCTCTAAACTTACCCTGACAGTTGCCATCATTTGGATGGCATATCATTCCCTTTGAGTGCTCGTTTCCATCAAATGAAGTCCCGGGTGCGCTGTGTTCATTCAGAGCTACTTTACTCCCTGAGTGGGGTACACTCTGCCTCATCTCTGCATGCTGCTGCTCACCTCTCTAGTCTTTCTTAGAAGACAAAGAGGGAAACTAATTTAACAAGCAATTTCTCCAAACGGATCATATTAGCTTCATTTATTTATATGCATTGGTTTTTAAACTATAGGTACTACTAAAGGATCCAGTCATTGCGTTAGGATGTAGAAGAGAAGTTGAAAACACTGAGAGTTCTTCTTTAACTCTCTAGTCATTGTAAATAGAGTTCCTCATACCCTTGGCTGCAGTTTCTGTTTTCTATATTTCAGTCCACCTTATTGAAAAATTGTGGCCTCTCAGTATTCATCTTTATTTCCCTAGTGGTTAGCATTGTCAAAGAATACAATTTCAACAAACTGAAATTTAAAGATCTAGTCAGATTTTATTAATAATTCATGAGCTAGGAAGCATCCAGTCTACAAAATAGACAGGAGTTCCACTGGGGTGGCAGTATCATGGGTTTTTGTAAGGTAGCTTAAGCAGAAACAAAGAAATACCATGGTGCAAAAAGCAGATTATTGCACATCAAGTTTCCTCCGGTCATTTTCTTTGGATTGGTCAAAGCAGAGGAGATTTCTTTGACCTACAGTCTCAGGAAGACTGGGCTCATTTTAATTGATTGCTTTTGAATCTTCTATATTTTCAGAAACTGTCATTTGTAGATATTTAACCATTAAGTATCCATCTTCTAATTTCTTGAAAATTTAGCTCTTACAAGTTAAATAGTTTAAATTTTTGTTTGGTGACATGGAAACTTATTATAAGTTATTCTATTTTTATTTGGTTTTCTGTTTTTTCAAACAAGATCTTGCTATGCAGCCCAGGCTACCCTGAAACATAATTTTCCTGCTTCGGCCTTTGGAGTGCTGGGATTACAAATGTGAATGATCATGCCCAGCTAGAGTAATTCCACTTGAGTTGACGTATTGGGGCCCATTTTAGGACGTCAGTCCATATCAATGGCTTACCATAAATTCTGTTAACAGCACAAAGCCTGGCATGTACTAGGAGACTAAGATATTTTTGTTACAGGAAAGAATCCTATAATTGAATGAGTGTATATTGCCACTCTTAATTAAATTAATTTTCAAAGTGTATCATTTTCTACTCATACCTTAATGAAAAAAATAAATCATGGATGGAAGAGAATTAGTTACTTGATTGATAATTGCTGCGTAAATGAAATGTCTGCCATGCACATTCTCACCATGAAGTGGAAATCCATTGTAAATGAGAAGATAACAAAAAAGTGAACTGAAAACATCGAAACTAAAGAATGAAGAGAAAAAAGGTAATTATGAAAATAAGGGGCAGAGTTTGATTTGCAAATCATAGACTTCAGACTCATACTCAAAGACTAAGATGTTCATATAAAGTCCAAACTACCTGTGAATATTTTAATGTGTGAGAGTATTCAACTTCCATCTAAATCTTATTAAGATTGAAAATCCTGTCAGAAAGGATCTTATATGTAATCTAAAATACCTGTATTCATCGATTTATTCATTCAACATGCATTAATTTGCTGATTCTAATTTTCTTTACGACTGTGTTAGGCTTCTTGGAAAAATAAAGGAAACCACAGTATAGTTCATGAATTGTCAGTTTTTTACCCTAGTCACCTGCCTACAAGGCTCTGTAATAAGCCAGGATGTAACAAGAAACCTAATAGATAAATAGCAAAATGTGACAGGGTTGCAAGGAAAGCAGCAATTGGCTCCAAATAGGAAGATAATGTGAAATGTCAAGGAAGAGGAGTATCTTTTACCAGAAGTAAAAGTTGGACTGAAAAAACAGATTATAAAGAATATTCAAAGTTCAGAGAAGTGTGCATTTGGTGAATCGAATATATTAACATAAGGTCGATGCATAAGAAAATAGGAACAGAGCCCAAAAAAGTATGGTATAGATAAAGTTAAAAAATTGTAAATTGCAATATCTAGAGTATGAAATCCTTTGTGCTACTTTGCACTATTGCAATGGAGTCTCACCATGCTTATCAGGCTGGTCTCAAATTCCCCATCTCCAGCATTCCGTCCGTCTCCACTTTCTGAGTAACTGAGCTTACAGATGTACAGTACTACATTCAGCTACTTGTGTCTTTTAGCTTGTTCTTTAAGCAAAGCACAGTGCCAGTTTTGATGTAGGACACTGAATAACAAAGAGTTCTGATTAGAGAAAAATCAAGACCTGATTGAAGTTAATTTTATTTCATTAATTATTTTCTTATTTTGCTTTCTCAATTTCCAATGATTTGCAGCTTAGCAAATCATTGTATTATTATCGGAGTTGCTAAATTTTTTTAACATTCCACCATTTACCGTATTATAAGCTATTAGAAAAAGAAGTCCCTGTTCCATTTTTCTCTATTTTCCTTGTGGTTCTGAGCCCAGATCCTGGTATGTTATAAATGATTGATAAAAAGTTGCTAAGACTTCTTTCACCAATATACTTCACTGTAAAATCTGACATGGTTACTGCTATGTGCTATTTTTTTTCTGTTCAGCAATCCAAGTGGATTTTCACCACTAAAGGAAATGATTATTTAAAACATGAACAAGTTAAAAGGACAAGCATTTAAACCATATAAAAACAAAAATCCTTACAATGATAAATTTTAGAGAAATTTATGGAATGGAATTTTTTTCATCTACATTTTATTCATCAGAGATTTCAATCAACTTTTACTTAATGGTTCTACTATACAATTATAATTAGTATATACCATGATGACTCTGAGACTAGATGAGATTCTGCAATATAACATTGAAATATTGATTTTATGCAATATAACTTTAAAAAAATCTTTTCATTAAATTTACCCTAAGATAGATGAAATTTTCTGACAAACAACATGAATCGTTGACAATTTATATTATTGTGTTTTAATTCTGTATGATTAAAAAGCCACTATAACTATCTCAATGAACAAAATAGCTTTATATTATACTGAACAGGTAATCAAATAATTTAATATTATGCTTGAATAATTTTATATTCTACTGCAAATGTCATGAAAGAGCTTTGCTATCAATATTAAAATAATAGTTTTCTAGCCTAAAACTTGAGTTCATATCACATTTCTACAAAGATTAGTCTCCTCTTCAGTTTCCTTGAAAGGTATAGTAAGAATTGGTAGTAATTTAGATACACTTAGAATAGCCTTCTATTTGAGGGAAATATCTCATAGTCAATGACTATTTTTTTATTCAAATACTAAATATCAGAGAGTTCATTATTTACAAAAAATCCACTATTACTGCACAGAAACACTCAGATTTTAGAGTAAGAGATGCCTTTTCATAAATCTGAGCGCCCTTTATTGGTAGGAGGATAATGGACAAATATTGTCAACTTATAGAGATGTAGTCTCCTCATCAGCAAAACAGGAACTTAATATACGTGGTTCGTCATATTCAAACGAGATGGCAGAAACTCAGTGCCCAGGAATACTCATTAATGGTGGTGAACATACAGCCTAATAGGTCGGCTTTGTTGGATTAAGGAAGGCCTAGCAGATTAGGAAAGCATCTGCCTGGGTGGGTTGGGGGGACTGACTTTGGCTACCATATACAGTTCCTTACCTATTCCTCCCTTTCACTCGCAGGGAACCCCTGCTCTTTTTCTCAGCAGCCGTACACTGAGAAGCTTTGTCCCTCTGCATCCTTCCCCTTGAGCCTTGGAGCCTTGGAGCAACCAACTGTAGACTGACGACACAACACAATTAAACCTCCCTCCTTTAAGATGTGGGTGTTCTGTCTGTTGTGTCTAGCCATGGGAAAAATGATGAACACAATGGTAGAGATTTAAATATTAGAAAGTTCATTCATTTATTCTGCACCTTCTGGGAAATTGAAATGGGTCTGAGGTTCTTGGTCATTCCAGTCCCATGCGGTGTGAATAATGATTTCAGTCAGGGACAGGGCAGTGTTGGAGAGGGATAATTTCTTCCTAAAGTATGTATAATGCTTGGAAACATTGGCCTGTATAGTGTTCACTGTGTATAGGTGAGTGGAAGAAGTCTGGCATCACAGCTTGGAAGTAAACTATAGTGAGTTTTAGAGTTTATTTCCTAAAATTCTGAGATTTAGAGCTTACCTAGCTGCTGATAAGAAATAGGGATGATTTTTAAGCAGAAATGTAATACAAAACTTACAGAACTATCTCTAGAGATAAAATGGAAAGTAGATTTAAATTTGGACAAATTAGGGCCAAAAAATGGCTGGGTTGGTCACCCAGTAGAGAAAGGATGATAATCTCAGTGAGGGGAGCAAAGTCTGTGGCTGAGGAATTTGGTAAGAGTAGCACAACATATATGACATTACTGGAGAATAAATGGTAGGTGTTGGTCCCCCATAGGTGCATGTGAATAGGAAAGGAATAAAAATAAAAGTTGGGTGATTTTTTCTTGAATCATTGATTACTCTAGAGATGTTATATTCCCATCCTTTAAGATACACAGTTCAACAGGAATGGAAAGGTATGAAGTAAACAGTGAAATGTGAATAAAGAGTTTAATTTTGCTTGCATTAAGATTTAAGAACTATTGTAATATCTAATAGATATATAAAACACAGAAGTTTCAAACTACAGATTTGGAGCTCAGGGGAGAGGGTGAGACATACAGATGTGGGTTACAGGTTTGGAAATCTTCAGTTTACTACTGATGAAAACATAATAGCAGATGAAATTCTCTAAGGATTCTCTATTTGTTAGAAAGAAGAGAGAACACAGGGTGCCTTTAGAGATGTTGCTAAACAATGTTAGTTTAGTAGTGTTTAGTAATGTTACTAAACAAAGTAACATTTTTTGAATTCCCTTTGAATATTACTTATTGTGATTTTTGTGTAAAAGTGTTTTAATTAAATCTACACAGTAATATTTTGAAGCTTAGATCCATATTAATAAAAAGTTAAAGAAGAAGCAGAGTCTTAACAAAGGCTTTAGTAGAAGAATATAAGCAAGAAGAGCCTTGCATTGTGCTTACCTAGTGCTACCTAATGCTTCAAATTGTTAATGTAAGAATAGTAGTGACAGTATTTGTTCTATGTAGGAGGTAAAAGCTCATTAGTGAATGCAGAGCAATCTTGGTAGAAAAGACTGAATGGAAATTATATAGTAAGACATGGCAGAATGAGTAGGATTTGAGGAGTTACAGACTTCATTTCAAAATTTGGTAGTGACAGAAAAAGGGTGATAAATTCACATACTGTCCTTGTTGAGGATGTGAATTGCAATGGCAATAGAATCAATGAGAAATCATTTTTTAGAATATTTTAGGTCTCATATGTATGCATATATATATATGTATATATATATATATATACATATGAAATAATTCATGGTATTCTAATAAACATATTTTAGAAGAGTTTATCAAACATTCTATAGTTAGGGAGCAAGAAACACCAATATGATCAAAATTTTTACATTGAATAATACTCTTTTTAAAAAATAATATACATATATTGCTTATTTCTGTAGTTTTAAAGAAATTGTATTTTAACTTAAATCTATACCGGATCTTAACTTTTGTTAGTCTTATTGCTTGATTTTGTTTTCAGCGTAAACTTTGTCTTTTTATATCCTATTATAAACTTTCCCTCACTTAGGTCCAGACAATCATTCTTTTCTATTATCTTTTGTGAGCATAAATAATTTGCCTTGTTTATTTTGTTACCTTGATGATATTTATAGATCGTGTCATGAAGATCGTACCTTGGAAACCTCTCTTTTGTAGACTATATAAATTTTGTCTTATATGTCTGAACTCATATGTCTTGTCCTCTAATCCTGGGATATATTTTGTTGACCTTCTAATTTTTCCTGCCTCACTTCTACAGCTTTTCAGTATTGTGCAGAGAAATTAGGGTGAAAACATAAGGGCTTTAAATGATTCTTAGTAAACAGCTGAACTATAACTTTGTCAACATTCTAAATACAATATTTATGAAGAGATAGAATACAAAAAAGTATTTACACCAGAGACAAAATCAAGAAAAACTAAGACTCACTAGAGAAAAATTTTAAATAAATACTCACCCTTCTTTTGTTTGTGTTACAGTGTAATCTACCAAACCAGATGCCCTAAATGCCAACAGCGAAAAGTAAAACTCACACACTCTTTGTATGCTTCATAAAACAGGGCAAGGTTTATTTCACTTTCTGTGTGTTGAATTTTGAGATATTCAAGATACCACATTCCTATTTATTTTTTAAAGCCCGCTTTGAATTGCAACTCACATAATGACAATATGTCAGACAGATGAGAGGAATATCAGTAGTTGCCTATTGTGCCCTGGAATGCTGGTCTCAACAAAACTAAATAAAAGAACATACTGAGGAGAAAGGTGTGCTAGATACTGGTGATTAAGTATTCCTGTTCAGAGAATTAAGAGTGAGGACCAATGAGCTTGGAGACACTGAGGCTCAGTGAGATCCATACATTTAAGGATGAGTAACCAGAAAGGAAATCCTGACAAATATTGTGGCTTAAGAAGAAACATTATTATGATGAAAAAGAAGGAATGTTGACCTCCTAAAAATCTTAACATTCTGTAACTTTTGCTTCAAAACAATATGTACACAGTGTAAATTGTATGTCAGAATGTGATTTCTACAGAAGAGGAGAAAGCTATAAAAGGGAGAAGTGTCTCCACAGCAAAATTGAAGGGTTGTGGGTGAAAATTCAGTGAGGAAGCATACAGCAATACATGTTATTTTAGTATTAGTTACCAGGACTGGCATAATCTCAAAATTCTCAAGTGTTATATGTAATCACAATAGACTGACAAAATATGGTGTGTTATGAGTAAATGAAAAGAAACTTCTGTGCAATAATATAGTTTAAACTAAAATGGCAAAATTGGACTTGGCATTATTGAAAATTAAAGCAATAGCACTGAAGAAAATTTATGAACTTTCCCAGAATGAAAGGATAAAAATAATTTAATGACAATGAAGAAAGTAGTGATAGAGTTTGTCTTAGTTACTTTCTTGTTGCTGGGATAAAATACTCAACAAACACAAGTTAAAGGAAGAAAGGTTTATCTTAGCTCCCGGTTTGTAGAAGTTTCAGTTTGTAGTTGCCTAGCTCCAAGGCAGGGTGCCATGGCAAACAGCTATGGCAGAGGAGAAACAGTCCAAGACATAGCAATCAGGAAGCAGCAAGTCTTCCTTCTCCTTTCCCTTTTTATTCTATCCAGACAATAAGCGTGGCTATATTCTTTTTTTTTTTTTTTTTGTGGGTACCGGGTGGTCGACCTCAGGACCTCGCGCGCCAGCAGGCGCCCGTGCCACTGAGCGATATCACCGGCCCCTTTTTCGTATGTGGGTTCTGGGAGTCGAACTCGGGCCCTCGCGCTTGCCGGGCAGGCGCTTAAGCTGCTCAGCCATCTCACTGGCCCCAAGCGTGGGTATATTCTATCCAGGCTATAAGCCTGAGTGTGCCACCCGCACCCAGAGTGCGTCTTTCTTCTTCATTCAATCCACCATCCACACCCAGGTACAGAAAGAGTTGGACCAACATTTCAACTTATGCCCCATCTTTGTAATATTCCCCTCTCAGTCTCAAATTTGCATTCATGCAGCTTTGACTTGTTTCAGAGACTGGGAGCCCAGGTTGAAACTACTTCATGTGTTGCCATCATGATTATGATAATGAATTCATTTATTGCAAGATGAAATCTTTCTCTTTTTATCTTATCTTACTTCTGCCTTCTGAAGGAAGATGGAAACAGCTTCGTTCCACTCTGATGAGAAAGCGCTTTGCATCTTTTGCAGTTACTTCCACTTCTTTTGTGATTTTTTCTAAGCACAATACCACTAGTATTTACAACAATTTTTTGACACAGATTAAGAATTTTCAGGATCCTAGTTGCCCTCATATATAAACCTATATTCTTATGATTGCTTAGAAAACCCAGATAAGTATTTTAAGTATGATCCGCCTAGCAGTAAGTCTAAAGCTACTGATAAAGTTATCTGCAATCATACTATGGAGCAAGCATCCTGCCTTTTTGTATGTTGCCCTATATCCCATTGAAATAATTCTTGGGTCTTAATTGCTGCTTACATATGTATGGACACTGCCTACATTTTTAATTTTTTTTTTCCCAGTGTGGATTTGTGCTTGGATACAGAAATGCTTCTATGAACTTCCTGAACAGCAGAAGCCATGAAATATTCAGTACCTGTGCATTTCTTCTGGGTTTCTGATGCACTTAGCACATCTCATAAACACCCCAAAACAGACCAGGAATGTAAAATGTAGTGGATTTTGGTGGCTAATCTCAATCTCCAATGGGAGAAGACATTGGCAACCCTAGGAAAATAATGTGGACTAAATGTTAGACAAATTAAAAAGTAAGACAAAGTCCTTGTTGATATTGGTAGGTATTGATTCATTTTTGAGCCTAAGTACACACATTAAGCTTCTTAAGGCATCAAAAATGTTGCTGAGGTATTGCTGGGTTTGCAGAAGAAAGATCAGGATACCAGAGGGGAGAGAATTACTATTCCTTAAGAATTAGAGCCCTCCTCAGTTCTCTTCAGGCTCTGAAAGGAATGAAGATGGCTAAGTACTGAGAAAGAAATAACACAGGGCTTCTGGTAAACATCTAACAGAATCCAATGTGAAGCCCAACTGGGCCATTTATAGACAACACTGAAAAATTTGAACTTTCAAACAAGAAAAACACATCAGTTCAAAGTCACTCATCTGTGTTATCCTTAGACATGAAGAAGTTTAATAGAAATTGTCTTAGGAATCACTTTGAAAATTCTACAACTAGAAAAATAAAAGGCTTAGAGGCTACAGGAATTTTGACAGTTTGTCCCAGTGAAATTTCCTTTCTAATTAGGGACCCCCGTAGGTAGTCCTACAAGGTCTACTTGAATCCCCTCAGTGACAGAGAGCAAGCCTAGCATTGGGCGCAAATCCAAGGTGATGGCTCAATTAAAGACTCTTTAGTTCTGAGCTTGCCACTTGCCACAAGGACAAAACTCTATATTTTAGAACTCTACCATATACTTTAAAGATCAAAAAAATAGGAATAACATACACCACAGACAGCAAAAATATAGATGGATTTTCTTTTCTCTAAAATGTAACACACACGTATGATATATGAATCTTAGTTTTTTGAGAAGATAATGATACATTGAAGTAAAATTGATTTCTTTGTCCTTTCTTTTTCTTGTATTTTATTTTTATTGTATGCAGCAACAGAGAACAATCATAATCCTTATCCTCAAAAAAAATTTTCAAATGATTGGAGGTGTTTTTTTTCTTTCAACCTCAGTTTGTTTTTGGAGCCTAAGTGCCTTCAGTTATGACCAGGATTCTCAGCTACATGTTCATAAAAGGCAAACTCTTTCAATACTTGTTCAAATCTTCTTTGTACTGTTTATTTTGTACCTGAGCCTTACTTCACTATAGTAACACTTGGACTAGTACTGGGATTAGAATTTGGTGCTCAAAGAGATTATGCTTTAAATTAATTACATTAGACTGTACTTGAAATTTTCAGCAGACAGAAAACTAGCTAATGTCACAGAAGCCTCATAAAGTCATTACTGGAATATTCCTGTCATACAAGGTAAGAAATTAGAATCACAGATGAGAAAAAACTAGAGGATGTGGTGAAGGTGAACAAATAACTGCTGCCTCCGATGCAGTTTACTTCTGTTTAGTGTGAGAGTGCACTATGAATATTCATAATGTCCATGTATGATAGAGAAGAGCATTTGTGTGGCACTAGATATGAAGGCTTAGTACAGGCCACCCTTCTTAAGAAAGTGCATACACCTTGATCAGAATTTGTTAATTTGTTAGGATATGACTATTCCCTTTAAAAATCCACTTAGCAAAGGGCCCCTCAATACCATCCAGTCTTCTACTACTTTTATTATATCAAGATCATTAATCTTTGGAAGACTACAGGGAATGGGGAGAAAGAGGAAGCAAGACTTAAAGCTAGAAGGTTTAGAGCTACTAATAACTGAAGGCCAATCAGAAGAATATTGAGCACCTGACAATGAAGATGGAAAGGGGCAAGAACTCTGGAGGTTGCACCCGCTGGGGCCACTGCAGGAGCTGTTGATTGTAGGGAGTGTGGAGTGGGTGCTCATCCCCTATTTCCCCCCCAACACAGGCCACTCCTTAGAAAGTGATAGTGGCCTCACTGTATATCAGGTTTTGGCTTTTCTTTATCCTAGTCCATCCTTTCCACAAATGACAGCTCTTTTGCCTGATCCTGTTTGTGTATGTGATATATATATTTCATTCTCACATATTCTTTCTTCATTATTTTATTCTCCTATCAGCATTCTTAAGTCCATATATTCCAAATTATAAGCACTTCTTTTCCTTTACTTTTGTAGGTATTTGAGGAAAATAGCTGAATCTCTGGAGCAGAAATTTTGACATTTTTATGCAATCAGGAGAAAGTTTTTAAATACTTGACCACTTTCTTGCCACACCTGTATATCTGGAGAAAAGTCTAAGGAGTATGATGTGGGGAGATTAGCCTGAAGGCACCCAAGAAACAACCCAGGCTGCCCCTTACATCAGCTATGGTCAGGAAGGTGCTTAGAGCCTCTGTCTTAGTGGGGCTGCCAGTGCAGCTGAAGGAACACATGTATTTCTGAGAGAAAAGGTCAAGTTGCGTTCTTGAGATTGTGATTTTGAAATTAATAAGTCCCTCAGGGAGCTCCACTGGAGAGGATTTTGGAGATAGGAAGTGTTCTTCAAGTGGAAAAACCAGGCTTCCACGAGCATAGGCGTCTCCACTCCTATTTGTAACAGAAAACAGCCTGTCATTTCCAGCTGATGAAGCAGTGCTTTGGGGGAAGAATTCCTCATTAAAACATGTTCCCATTTTCAGTTTAATATGCTTGATTTTCCCATAATGAAAATATCTGCATGTTGTGGTCTACAGACTGCTACTGGAAAGAAAAGGGAAGGGAAGAGAAGAGAAAGGAAAGGAAAGGAAAGGAAAGGAAAGGAAAGGAAAGGAAAGGAAAGGAAAGGAAAGGAAAAAGAAAAGAAAAGAAAATTAATTTACCCTATATGTAAACAGGCTTTATTGGAGTTGTTTATCATTTTTTTCTTTGAATAAAAATGACAGCTACTATAAGATAATCAAAATCATACCTGTGCACAGTTTACAGACTCTAATAAGCCAAGAAAGGCTAAAACATAAACAAAAACTTAAAGAACAACAAAAACTTACTTTTCAAAGACCTTGGGAACCAGTAACACTAGACGGCACCTGTTTTTCTACAAAGCAGTGTGTGAAGCAATCTGAGAAATAAGATGAAGAAAGAACACTTTACATTTTACAGTAGCATATCCCACAGGTGAGTGATCTGTTTTTAATTTAAAAGCTTCATTGGCACTTCCAAATAATGAGCTAATGAAATATGTATTTTAATTTCAATGGAAACTGGAAATTTTGAATGAAAAATTAAAATATTTTACTGTGATGTAAGGTATGCCAAATTTTGATTACCAATTTGCAAAAGGAATATTATTCAAGGGCTTTTTCTGATTTTTGAAATCATCTTCTTAAAATATACTTCAGACACACTGAATGTATAATATTTTCTCCATATTATTGTAGTTATCAACTTGTGTCCCATGGTTGCTTATCCATGAAGATAACTTATTTATGAATTTGTGTACTTGCTCAGCACTACTACCAGGAATTGTGTATAATCTTGTGTAAGCTGGTTTCACACAAACAGAGTATGTAAGGTCATTTTATGAGGGCTTTAAAAATTCTAAAAGGAGAATCTTAACTCATATGTCTACTTCACAGGGTACCATTGTGTTATAATGGCCAGTGATTTATAACTCATGCAATTTAGCTCAGATTATTAGAGATGACTAATTTGTACTCCCTCATTCATACATTAAAAAAGAGAAATCTGGAGATACAGGTGACTTGGTCAGGGTCATTATCATTATCAATATCAATATCAATCATATTAGTAGCTGTATGATGTCTTCAATCTAGGCATTTTAATTACCAGAATAAAGATTACTGCACTGCTTTGTCACTCCTCTGCTTCTAAAGTTCTACTTCTGAAATCTGAGTTTTTCTTAAACAAATGAGATTCATACACCAGGTACAATTTTGTTTCTTTTGTTATGTTTCTAATTCTGGACTTGCCATTGGGATTCACTAGATGGGTGGGAAATTGAATGAAGGCCTGCCCCTAAAGAGTTAAGTTAGAAAAGAACAATCTGGAATGTACATGTTCACTGAAGTGACCTTGGCTGTGTACCTTTCTGGAGGGAGGCTGGCTAGCCCCTGAGAAAGGAGTGGATAGAGATAACTATTAACACGCAGAGGTCTGATCACCCCCAGACACTAGCAAGCCTGGGAATGGTCCCTTCCAGCCATGCAGGCCTGTTGGCACCAATTCTCATTTGTCTAAATGCAGTACTTAAGGAACTGAGAAACTGGGTGCAGCACAGGATCTTCTCCCCAACCTGCCAAAGGCTCCCTCTCATGCAAGATTTTTCCCCAGAGGATTCCCCTTCATCGTTGGTGCTGTCTCTTGCCTCGTTGTGTGATAATGTATTATTTGACTCTGCTCATATCTGCTGTACTTGTATAATAAATTTACTTTCATCTTTTTTAAATCATTATGTGGCTCTTCTTTATTCATATAGATCCAAAACTCAAATTTCTGTGGCCACATCTACGTGACTCTTTGCTAACACAAGGCCCAACTGGAAAAATTTTGTACGTGTGGAAAGATATAGAAATACAATGTTAATATGAATGTGAGTGTCACAGCTTAGATTCTGGTGTCATTCATATGCCAATTTTAATGCAAATAAATTGCCTGCAGGCTGAGAGATAGTCCAGAAGGAGATGGCATGGGTCCTGGAGGTTTCCTATCAGGTAGATGTTTCCCAATTTCTATTAACTAAACTGTATTTGTGCCTCCTCATTTAATATAAAAATATGGCTGACTGATGTAAATGGGATAATATAACAGTGGATTTTTGATGAATCAAATATAAAGTTGATTGATTAAATATAGAAAAATTTCTTGGTTAACAAATGCACTAGATATGTGCACGGCACAACATTCTGAAGACAGTAAGAATGACCGAGGAACCAAGCTAGGAGAAAGAGTAGGAGAAAGAGAAAGCAAGCAAGCAAGCAAGTGAGGATGGAGGGAGTGAAAGGAGGGAGGAAGGAAAGAAGGAAGGAAAGAAGGAAGGAAGGAAACAGCAGGAATTTAAATAAATTTGCCATAACTTATGTTTTGCCCTACTAACTATTCCCATCTCCTGTGTTCTCATTTCACCAAGAAAGAACTGCAGCTGAATGGAAAAGTGACTAAGAAGTAAGTGTGATTAGAAGTAAGAGAAATCTAGCTCCAAATATAGGTAACACGTGTGGATATTATTACCAGGAAGTTAACAGCCTAGAAATGAAGCTATCTATGAAAATAAGTGTTATGGCTTGTGTCTAGGTGTCCCCCCAAAGCCTCATGCAGTCAAGGGGGCAGGCTTCTAGAGGTTGTGATTGATTCGTTGTCTAGTGCTGCAATTATGTGAGTAAGTGCTATACCCATCCTGGAGCAGGTAGCCTGCATACAATATAAGGGAGGGAAAGAGGCTTGCTTTTCCCCCTTTTGCTCTTGTTGTTTTTTCTGTCTTCTGCCGCCATGAACTGTTGCCCTCTGCCATGTGCCACTCTGCCTTGGAGCCAGCCGAGTATGGACTGAAACCTCCACAAACTGTAGCTAAATAAACCTTTCCTTCCTTAATTTTGGGCGTCGGGTATTTTGTCTCAGCAATAAGAGAAAAGTAACCAAGACAATAAGTAACTCAAAGTAAAGTAGATTTTAACTCTTTATACTCTGGAGAAATAATGATTTCTTCATGTATGTAACTGTGTTTGATTAGGGGCATCCACACTTAGAAAATCTAAAGAAAAGTGAGTCCAGGCAGAGAACTTGAAAAACAGTGGTGATATGATGCATATCTTGCTCTCAACCAGACACAGCATCTTCTATCTCATTTATTTCTCACTAAAGCAGTCATTAGATAAAGGTTCACATCACCATCTCTCAATGAGGAATAGGTGTCCACAGATGCTTTGTACACAGGTAAGGTCATGTTGGCTGGGGTAGAATTGAAAACTTGGTGCTTAGTCTTTTAATTTTAATGTCTCAGGGCTCTTCATTCCTTTCTACATACTATGGAAAAATGAAAGACTGTACATATTCTAAGGTTCTGCATATAATAGAGTAGGCAGCAGATTACACAGTTGTGTTCTTTCAGGGACCTTGACCAGAACTTTGAGGAGAAATAAAAAGGCTCCTTTGCTTATCACTTTGTACTAGTAAAGACCAAAGTCTATGCCATGAACTTAACACTGATTCAGGCAGGTCAGAAATACTCCCACTTCCTGAACCAATAAAAAATTTATTTTTTAACACTTTTGTATCCTCGTTCTTCTGGCACAAACAGCCTCTTTTTCATGCTGTCACTGCTACTAATTAAAAGGCATGTAAATTCAGAAGTTATACATTATGTCATTGTTCTAAGAAAACTGCTAGAGATAACCTAAATTTCACTAATACTTAATGTTCAGAAGTTAGGGTAATTGCTTTCAAGTTTGAGTTGGTCAAAAAGTGCCAGCGTCGAGGTTGAGGAAGAATATCCATGCAGAAAATCCATGCATATCCACCCAATCCATATGGAAATTCCAGATGGTCAAATTTCATTCTGTTCTTCCAAATTACATTTTCTGCCGTCCTGTCCACAGAGATGGAAGTGGTAATTACTGAATTACATTATACTTAAACACCGAGGTGGGGCCGGTGAGATGGCTCAGCGGCATAAGCGCCTGCCTTGCAAGCGCGAGGGCCCGAGTTCGACTCCCGGATCCCACATACGAAAAAGGGGCCGGTGATATCGCTCAGAGGCACGGGCGCCTGCTGGTGCGCGAGGTCCTGAGGTCGACCCCCCGGTACCCACAAAAAAAAAAACACCGAGGTGAAGGACACTTAATCCAGTGAGCCCCATGATGTCTCTCTTTCCTGTCTGCCCCCAGTTGAATTGTGTCCACCAGCATTTTTTTAGTGTAGTATCTGGTGTTTGTGTGCATGTGTGTGTGTTGGGTGGGGGGTCCAGAAATCTTGTCTGATTTCCAGAACTTTAGCATTTGAATGTTTCAGCTGAATTTGACATCATTCAATGTTTTTAGGATTGTTATTGCCTTAGTTATAAGAAGTTTATACATATAACTTTAGCTTTTTAAGATGGGGAAAATAACTTATATTAAAAATGTAATAGACTTTTTAAAAAATATAAATATCTGCCTTTCAACTCAACTGGCTCATAATCACAATGCACTGTGATTATATATTCATTGGATTTATATTTTTATAATAGATTAAAAATCATTCACACAGGTGAACATTATTCTTTAAAGTAGCCTCCATAGAACTCTATTATGGTTAGTATAGCTATTCACATGGTGCTCAAATATTGTAGCAGTTCTTCTACACTTACCTCCATATCCAGTGCACAAAATGTTAAACATGCATTCACTGTATACCATATCGTTTATTGTTCTGCCCTCATCCAAAGAATATATCTAATGACCATATCTCAAGGTACCTAATATTTTAAGGAAGATCCTAAAGATTATTTCAACCACCGCTTCCAGCAAAGCAGCATCTTTGGATTAATTGTTTAATACGATGAGCCCCTTGGTACCCATCAAGAGGACCAAAGGCAAGGAGTTTGACAAAAGCCATTCAGTGGAAGGAATGTTGAAAACCTCCTGGAATTGACTTAAGACTAATCCACAGTCTTTGGTTCATGACAAAACTGAAACATTCCTCAATTTGGCCTTATTCCATAACTTTGTGCTTCACAGCTCTATAATAAACTCTGTGGGCACCCTTAGAATTCTCTTCCACAGGCTCCTGGCCCTTTTTGCATTTGGCCTCTGTCATTTGAATATTTCCCATCTCCCTCATCCTGCTGATACTGCCCTGGCCCGTTTTCTTCTGATCCACCCCCTAACAATCCAGAAGTGATGGGCAGCTTCTCAAGGCCCTCCTTTGGAACAAAAGGATAACTTTACTTGAGATACATAATCCCAATGTTTGTTTAAAACTCACTCACATCTGAAACTACTTCACAAAAGTCATGGTGGAATTAAATTCAATTTTCCCAATAAATATGATTCTGGTCATATGAACAGAGTAGCCAGAATAGGAGGGAAGCCGGAGTCAATGAAGATAATTCACAAGGTTTTCTGTTGAGAACACCATTCTCAGTTTTCATCCTAACAGCCCTATTGAGCCTGTCCTTCCTGTCCGAGTTTCCTTGAACTCTACTACTGTACAACTGCCTCATTTATTATCTGTGACACTCGTTTAACACAACTATTCAGCTACTTATCTAGAACATCTGCTATTTGTCAGCTAAAATACCTATTTAAGACCATAGATATTCCTCAATTTCTCCACTTACTCTTCTTTCTCCCTTGAGTCCCCTTTTAAATTGCATGTTGCACTGATCTTTACTAATACCAAGTTCTCCTTTATATGTCCCATATCACTAGCAGGCTTAATATTTTAAATTGACAATTATGTTAAGGATTCCTTTCACAGACTTGCTTATTTTGTAGATGAGAAAATCCCGTTTCTTAAAATACAGCATTTTTATTAATATTCTAGCTTCCTTTATCTCACTTTGTAGTTGGAGACTTAGAATTTTTTCACAGTTTCTGGGTTTGGGGAAAAGGGATAAGGCTTTTTTTCCTTAAGTTGCTGTTAAGTCTGTACAGGACTTGAAGTGAACCACAGTTAGTTAACCCTAAATTGTTTGTGGAAGGTTAAAGAATAACAGAGGAAGCCCATGAATATTCATGAACTTTGCCATGACTATTGAGAAGGAAGTAATGAGTGCCCTGTGTTATTGGAAAAATCTATCACAATTTTCTGTCATATTGTGATTAATTATTTAATTGAAGACCTAGAAGACAGTCATAAATGTACACCTGTAAGGTTCAAAAGACAAGTTGAAATGTAGCAGTTGAAAGACAGTTGAAGTGTTAATAATTCATAACTAAATTTAAATGTGTTTCACATATCTATCAGAAAGGCTATGTCAGCAGATTAGAATGAAAATAAATTTGGAGATAGCAGTTGAATACAAGTTGTACAATATGTGTGCTATGAAATATGTCTGCATTAGTTATGATAATAAATACTACTGCCTAAATACAATGTCTGTCTTCTATACTAGTCTGCTCACAACTAGAGTGTAGGGTTAACTTCTGGATAAAGTATTTGAAAGGATATTGATAAGTTAAGGAAAATTCATAGTGCAATGGCAAGGGTGATGGGAGTGTAGAAACAAGGTGATGTGATTAAATGTTACAACAGGTAAAAATGTCAATTAAATAGGAGAGCTAAAGAAATACAGATAAAGAACAATTCTAATATTTGAAGCACAGGTACGTGAACAGAGTAGTCTTTGTGCTGGAAAAGCTATTGCTAATTAGTGTATATAAAGAGAAGATTCAGCTAAAGAGTAGCTACCTAGCAAATTCACCTGGACACAATGGATTTTGGTGATTCTGGGCATGGGAGCTCCCCATTAGGGGAGCTGTTAAGTCAGATATTGAAAAAAACACCTGTTAAGCATCCTTAGTGGGGATTCTGATACTACAGAGAAAATAGCCACTGAGGTGCCTGCTCCCTATAAAGCAATATGGATGTAACAATAAGAAAATTGGAAAGTGGACTTTGCTTCCAAAATAAAACTCAACATTGTCACTAAAAAGCTGAATGTTTTGAAACATTCTATCTTTTAATATGTAATAAGTGCTTATTTGATTCCATTACCACATGGAACAAGCTGTCAGAAAAGAAATAATATTCTTTGCCCATGGTATGTTTGACCTCACTGTGCGGTAACCGTGTCACAACCTTCAGCTGCAGCCGTCAACCTAGACTACTGAGACAATTGTGGAGGAGGCTTTTAAAATAGATCACTGTAGGATGAACGTCTGTGTTCCTGTCCTTGTTCACGTGCTATGCTAAGCACGTCATCAAGGCCAGAGAGGTAAAGTGAACTTTATTCCTTGAAACCACAAACAACATTCATTCTCATAGAGCTTCTGAGACTGAGGGGAGAAACATCCCATTTCGCACATCTGTTTTTATTTTATCAATGCTCATGTAGTTTAACTGCCACCTGATTTTATTTTCTTTCATGAAGAGGTGCCAGATATGATAAGGATCCTATAAGTCAAAAGCCACTTTCAGCCTCATTGTCCATTTGTGTTAACAAAGCCTCATAAAAGCAGATGGGTAGCACAGGCCAGCTTCTTTCTATGATCAGCCAATGATAAATACTCTGAGCCTTATCAGCTGAAAAGGAAATTCTTCATTTTTATCAGAGAATAGACTTTAGTTACTTAGTTTGAAATAAAAATCGATGGCCACATTCGGCATTGTTAAAAAACAAAAAGCAAATCACCCCTTTTTTATTAAACCAGGAAAAAATACCCAGCTTTCTCAATAAATTCTTCTTCTACAAATCCTGAGTTAAACCGTGAATTGTAACTCAGTTAACAAAGTGAATGAAGATAGAAGTGTAGGTATTGTATAAGCTATCAAGAATTTTAATGAGATCATAAAAATAAATTTCCTCATTATAATTAATTTTAAACGAGTCATAAAAAGTTTGCATCCCAAGTTTATACCCAAAGTCTTCCCTAATAAAATGTGTTTTACTAGCTCACACTGTAGACTTTCCAGACCCTAGTGCACCTCGTCCTTCACAGACACCACATATTCTACTTACACTACCCTCAGGTCACAGTGAGCCCCTAGCCTTTTACTTATCATACATTTATACCAGCCAATTCAGACCCATGTGCCACATCATCTTGGTATTTGACCATTGATGGGAGCCCATCATGTCGTCTTAAATGCACAGTTTTGTTCTCAAGGCTGGAAGCCATGTTGGTCCAGTGCGCTCTTTTGTACACCGAGGTTCCCTCAGGGTGAGCAACTGACCGTAACAGTAATGAACGCACTTGGGTAAAGTGTATACCAAGGTAATGAGAGATTCAGAATTAGAAGCTGGGTCACCTCACTCCTGAACCCAGATTGTTTCCCCTGCATCACCTACCTCTACGGTATCTCACGCTCAAGTATTGGGAACTTTGGGGAAGGACTCAAGAGCTATTTATCTTGTATAATTCCTTATTGTTTGCACTTTTAAAAGGTGGAAAGGAATTGATATTCTCCTACAGAAGTAATAAAATACTTTTAGGTGTTGTTATTAGAATGATGTTTTGTTTCAGTAGGATTTTTCTTTCTCAATGTGACAAATCCGTATATAATAATATGAACAGCAACCAGCTCTACTTCTGTAAAGGAGAATTTGCTAAGATGGTAACAACGCTATTGTCAAAGTAAACTGGGCCTCTCTGACCTCAGAGCATCCATACTTGGATGCAGAGTATCTGGCATCAATATCACATTTACCATCCTTTCTTTCAAACCCAACAGGTACATTCTGGCTTGCTAACCCCTGAATTTTGGCTTCATCTAAAATGATAGGGCCGGTGAGATGGCTCAACGGCTTAAGCGCCTGCCCTGCAAGCGTGAGGGCCCGAGTTCGACTCCTGGAACCCACATATGAAAAAGGGGCCGGTGATATCGCACAGCGGCACGGGCGCCTGCTGGTGTGCGAGGTCCTGAGGTCGACCCCCGGTACCCACAAAAAAAAAAAAAAAAAAGATATAGTGAAAGAGAAACTTTTAGACACGAAGAGAAAAATAATGAAATTCTCTACTACTCACCATTTAAATATCTTTAATGCAGTGGTATACTTTACAATTAGTAAACCTAAACTTATAATTTAGATATATAAATTAATTATAAAAATGTTCACAATAGTTTTCTATTTTTCCCTGAATTTACCAGTAAAATTTCTGCTCAAACTTTCTCTTCAACAATATGAGAGAAACACATAGAAATGCAATGAAAACATCAGAAAATGCTCAGACCTCAAGGAAATAATATTTGGAGACAACTCGGATTAAAGAATAGGAAACATTTAAAATAAAGGTAGCATATCATTTTATACACTATTGTATGTGTCTATGTATATTGTATATGTACTCAATAAAATCCGAGTGGATCAAACATAAAAGCAATAATTATGAACTAAAACAATTAGAATTAGTTGAAAAGCTCTTACAAGAATTTCTTCTGCCATGACTAATTTCTACTCAATTATATTTTATAATTATTTTCTTGAACATTGTTAGTAATGAAAATAATATTATTAGTTATAATATTAAAAGCTAAAATGTTTGTAGTTTTTCGTATAACTATCACCGTGTTGTCAGGGTTTGCAAGGGAATAAATTTAATACAGGACACATAATTTATAGGATTACTTTATGATATTCACCCAAAGAGTCAAGTGCAGAAGAGTGCAAGAGATCTGTCCATGCACTGGAGACCCAAAGAATCCAGCTGAGGGCCTGGATCCCATGGGAATGTCCTCCATGAGTCCAGCTGAAGACCCAGAGCTCACGGCAATGTCTCATGCAGGTCTGTATCAAGGATCTGCACTGGGAAGGCCCAAAGGTCAGTGGCGGAAGCTAGAAAGTGTGCACCAGTGGGATGAAAGATCTGTGCCAGCAGGCTGAGGGATCTGCACTGGAGCCAGGAAGCGATGTTCAAGATAAGGACCAGAGCTCCCCGGAAGAGAACCACGGCCATTCACAGCAACAGTGAGGACCCGAGCTCTCGGACAATTAGAACAGCTGAGTTCATACCAGGAAAACCAGCATGACAAGCTTTTCCAGGAGAATCAACAGCACACCATCTTCCCCCCACCCCTGTTCTCTTTTTATGCTGTTGTCAACAATCATCAGGTGGGCCTTCCGCAGCCAGCACCACGCTGATTCAGTTCAGCTGAGTGTTATGAATTGAATATTAGGCAACTTGTAATCCAGCACACACTGCTCTGAGGGTTTTAATCATATTTAGGGGCTTAACTTTACAGCAACAGTATATGCTAAGAAGTTTCGTGGCACCCAATTCATTCATGAAGAAATTGAGACAGGGAAGGGTTAGGTAACTTGCCCAAGTCATACAGGTGTTCAGAGTCATACTGCTTTCCCTCTATATGCTTTTTTCATTTATCCAATATGCCCCCATTTTGGGGCATAATTATTAAATTTTTACATAATCATCTACTTTTGCTCACATCCTGATAACCAAAAAGAATTCAATAAAAATAAACAGCATCTTACAGTGAAAAACATTAGCATTGTCATTCTTTAACTAATTATAATACCAATGTTTTGGCTTCTTCAACAACTGATCGTAAAATACAGTCAATGATTTTGTCAAAGAGTCGTTGGTTGTGTGTTATTGGTGGAAACTGGCCCACCACTAACATTCTCCCAAGGTTCTGAGAGGACCTACAAGTGCTACCAGGCTCCTGGTGCGTATTTATTTTTATTGCTACCAGTTTAGATGATGACCTTCTTAAAATTACTTTCTCCTGGACACAGCTATCCTTCACTAATCAGTACTAAAACATCAGCATCTTAATCCATTTCAAGTTATGGTAAAACGTATTTTGAATCAAAGCAGGTACAAAATAGAGAACTACTGCTAATAGAAATGGAGGCATTTGGACACTTCGGGGCTGCCCTCCTGTCTAATACTTTCTTCACAGAAGCTGAGCTGAAACTCTCCTCCCAAATGATCAGAATCTATCATATTCTATAGCCAGGCCAATCACCATAATGTCTAAGTGAAAAGACAGTGTTCCTCTTCCACGTTAATATAAGGCCCGAATGTTCCATTCCTTTTATAGAATCTGTACCTGCTGCTGATCATAGTAGAAGCTTCTATTCCCCAGCTGTTATTGTATCAGCCTAGAACATTCATTATCACAATTAAATTACATGAAAATATATGTTTTACATAGTAAATGAGCGAATTTCATAATATACACATTATAGGTCCAAGTCAGTTCTTTCTGACTCTCCTCCCGTGTGAGGTGAGGTGAAGCGCACAACTTTTTGCTGCCCAGAGGGAATGGAAGTTGAGAGACAGAAGTGTCAAATCTATTTTTTTCTGCTCAGACAAGCAAGAACTCACATGTATTGGTGAGTCACAGGCAAAAAAGAGAGTGTAAAGTCACAGAATGTAATGAAATAGGGTTTAATAAAGAGATCTTTTTCAAAGTTGAGAAAGATTATGGGAGGACAATAAGGACTGGTGTAGCTAGTGACAGCAAGGTGATAAGCAGTGGTAAATGGAGAAGGCTGTCGTGACCCCAGAAGCCTGAGTGTGTAGCAATTTCACATCTCAGAGGTCAGAAGCTCAGCCACTGCTGCACCACCACTGCTCAACATGGAGAGAGCTGAGGGAATAAATGTCCCACCCTCTCTTGGCTCTTCCCTGCGGAGCTCTTGCTGGTGTGTCACTTTGGCTGAATCCAATCACAAGCAAAGGGCAAAGGGCCTCAGCTGGTGATGTTTGTCAAGGTTTATAGGAGTGGATCTGGAACAGATCGGGAACAGCCAACAGAAGATGCCCACTGAAGCATATATCTTAGGACGACCAGTAGACCTTTTCCATGTATACACATCAGCACGGCCCATGTAAAGAAATGTAGACTGCTGCAGGGGAAACTTATGCTTCTCAAACAAGGCGAAGAACCACAGAGGCACGGTTATGCTAAGAGATTTTCCGAGAATAAAAAGCAATAGTTCACCTTAAAAATATCAATTTAACATTCAAATTTAATTTACTGAAAAATTGAAAAATGTGTTTACATTTTAATTGTGGTTTTTTGTCTTAGTTATTGGTAATATACCCCACTTCATAAAAGAATCTTAGATTAGCAATAGCATGTAGTCCCCTCAAGAAAAGACAAAAGGGAGAGTTCAAACTGAAATGGGTGTGGTAATCACCACGGAAAATTTTAGCTCAGGACACATGTTGCAAATGGACATGGATTTCAGTTCAAAGCATCCTAGGAAACAAGAAATTTGATGGAATATTGATGTCATTTTATAAATCAGTTTATCATGGGAAATAGCTTTTTGTCTTACTATTTTTAATCAAGAGAAAGATCAGAGTTATAATTTAGAATAACAGCATGGTAGCGTGGTACCAATGCTTTAGACTAATTAAAGGAAATAACGTATTAGTTTTTTTGTTTTGTTTTTCTTTTCATTTTTTGTCTTTTTTTTTTTTTTTTTTTTTTTTTTTGGCAGGGTCTTACTATGTAGTTCAGGCTGGCCTTGAACTCGCTTATGTAGCCCAGGCTGGCCTCAAACTCACAGCAATCCTCCTGCCTCAGCCTCCCAAGTGCTGGGATTACAGCCATGTGCAACCGCACCTGCGGAAATAACGCATCAGGAAAGAGACCACTTCATAGTTAGGGACATGAAAGGGTGCCCATTCTTGATACTTTTGATCAAGAATGGTGTCTAAAACAGAGAAAAAAGAGAAATTCTGGAGAAAGTGATACATTGAATAGAAATAGAAGCTGTTGATTTAGTGGAAGTAGGGGTTGATACAGAGCAAGAAGTCCTTGCAAACACATATATTTAGGAGGCAGATTAAGGAACATAATATAATGAAAAGGGAAAGGATTTCTTTCCTGTACAATAAATGAGTTCATTTGGAGAAGTGGACAGCTTAAAGCTGTGTTTAGCCATTTCCATTTAATAATACTGATGGTGAAAGCTTGCAAAAATTCTACCTTAGATGGATGGGTACCTAAACTTGTTCATCTGTAACACAGAGGTCAGACTTCTGATAACATTAATAGTTACATTCAGCCACTTATTCCAACTCCTACTCAGAACCTCTGCAGAAAGGATTGTTGTCTGTATCAAGGACTAAACACATGGAACAGGGTCACACATAGTATGAAGCCATCATAGAATAAGTCCCTTCTATCATACTTACCACTAGGAAGAGGATTTTTGGTAGAGGTGTGAAAACACTTGTATTTGTAAGTAATCAAACCACTTGTTAAACGACTAAATGGATTCTGAGTTGAAGAGACATAGAAAGAGTATATTTCTGGATGCAATTTTTGTACATTCCTAATTTGTGTCGAGACAACACTAACAAATCTGCTACCTGAAACACATATTCTGTGTGTCTGTTGTGTGGGAGAACAGTTCATGAGCTAAGGGCATTTTTTGCTCAAGAAAGGTCACATTCTTGCCCTCGTGGATATGGTGCTGCATAGGAGTAACTCACTTTCCAAAAGCCTCAGCTCTGTAGAGCTGAAAGTTATTGATGAGCAGACAAGGTGGATATATTTTAACTCTTATTAAGGCTTGAAGCAAAGAGGATAAAATAATATTTATGAGAGTTCTGTAAAGTCAGAACTAGAATACCTCAGGGGAAAGAGAAATGAGAATTTGGACAGAAGCCTTAGCTAGGAATACATGCTGTTTTGCACTATGAGTATGATGAGAACAGAGACTGCGAATGTTTTGTTTAGTGTACTTAGCACTTTCAGGTCACACGTAAATATGCATTTCTCTGAAAGAATAAGCAATATTTTGAAAATAATAAAAATTAAGAAAAGAAGAAACTTTTGCGAATATTCAAATATTTTGTTACATTCCATAATTATTGAATAACACAGTAGTACCTTGGTAAAAACTTCTAGAAAGATTAATTGAAAATAACAAATAATCTTGATATATATATTTGACATATATATCATATATATATATGTTGTAAGAGAAGGAAGTGATCAAATTATCATCAATACATCTAATACTATGCAGGGAAAGATTTTAAGATAAACCAGAATGTCAAAGTGAAAAAAAAAATAAAAGAAAGAAACCATAAAATACATGGAAAAAGGCAAGTGAATATATTAACATGCTTGTTCTTAATGGCTCACATTAACCTGGGGCCCCCGTGAAATAGGCCTGATGTTCACAAATTACTTTTTACTATTTCAATTTTGCCTGTGGCTTATAGCATTAGAAATAAGTGATCTGTAAGAATTATGACCACTAGAGGGAAAAGGCATAAAATACTCTAAGATGTCCAAAACTCTAGATTCCTTTTGTCTAAGTCAGGCAAGAAAGCTAAATCATTTGTAGTTCAGTTTAGAGAAACATACGAGCTATCAGATTTACCTTAAAGAGTGCCCAAATTTAGTTTGACAGACCTAAGTTCATTTTGATATAAGATTTATTGCTGTTGTTTTATTGAGAAATATTTTCACTACTTTTCCCTTGAAAGCTTCTTTGAATCCCTTAAAAGTAAAATGAAACAAATGTGTTGTGTGTTGATTTAAAAAATATTCAGCTGCTATTGTGTGCAAAGTTCTGAATTTGTCAATAATGTTATGAAAATAAAACATAAAAAATTATACCAAAAAGGATCTTAAAATCTGCGACAATACTCAATTCTGTCAACACCGTGCTTTTATCCAATAGCAGAGAGTCATTGTTTTGAAGGTACATACAATTTCATCTAGTCTGCGTATTTCCTAGCATGATTTTGACATAACTTCTCAAGGAATTTAGCTGTAATTTTAAATACAATCAAAAGCAATCATGAAAAACTCCATTTCGACAATGAGATTTTCTAGTATACCTTATTCCCACCGGTTGATAAGCTTCCCCTTTATCTAATGTTTAGTTCTTCTATTTTCTAGTCTTTTCTATATTTGCTATCCATGAGTTGCTAAATTACCACTTAGCAACTTAGGAGGATGGACTTGAACTTAGAATCCTCCTGCCTCAGCCTCTCACAGTATCTTCCTTTTTTATAATAAGGACTCTTGCTTTTAAAATTCTTTATGTTGAAAATTTACCAAAAGCTTATAAATGTGATTATAGAAGTAAATATTACATTTATAAAAAAATAAGATTTTTTATGAATTTTATGATCAAATTCTTCAGAGGGAAATAATGAGACAGAGTGGCTAAAAAGGAAACTATGTATAAATGCTTATCAAAGTGTTCAAAGAGCTTTAGATTTTTAAAATGAAGGGTTTGAAAGTTCTTATATTCACACTTCTCAGAAGAAAATCAGTAAATACGTATTTCAAACATGTAAAAATACTGTGAAGTGGTTGTTAGTATAACCAAATATTATTTAATAGATATTAACTATAATAAGTGTATAATTTGTCATGTTGTAGCTAATTAGCAGAACAAGTACAAGAATAATTCTTGTCTGATTTCATCAAGCGTTTGGCTCATGAATATGTTAATTATATGCTTTAAGAGTTTACCGTGAGAGTCTTTGGTAGCGAGACTTACTGCTTCTTTCATGTATATTTGCAAGACAGAATAGTAATGTTTATTTGGTGGAACAGGTGCATACATGTAACATATCTTGATCACTTTCTATCTTTTTATTTTCCTCTCCCTCACCTCCTTTCCCCTTGATCCACTTCCCCATATCCCAAAGTCAGCCTTGTTGTTCCCTACCATTTCTCCTTTAGTTCATTAATGTAATTACTTATCTTTTAGCTTTCTCATATAAGATAAACTATGTGATATTTAACTTCCTGTACCTGACTTATTTTGCTTAGCATTATGGCCTCAGGTTTCATCCATTCTCCTGCAAATCACATTAATTCATTCTTGTTTATGGCTGAATAATAGTCCATGTGTACTTGTAGCACAATTTTTTTATTCATTCATCGCTTATGGGCATCTGGGTTGTTTCCAGAGCTTAGGTAGTGTGAGTTGCACTGCTCTAAACATGGGGATGCGTGTATCAATATAGTATGATCCATTTAATTATTTTGAAAATACTGTATACCTGGGGAAGGTATAGCTGAGTCACAAGGAATTTCTATTTTTAGTTTCTTGAGAAATGCACACACTTATTTCCATATTAGTTTTACTAATGTATATTTTCACCAACAATGTAGCGGGGTTCCTTTCTTATCGCACCTCCACCACCATGTGTTCAATAAATCTGCATTTATTTAAATAAGCATATGAAATGTTTGTGGCCTTTTGGGTATAATTTGCTGACTCATGAGCTAGGAGATCTTCTCTTTAATTGGATTTCTTGAAGCAGAGCCTAAGACAGGGATTTGGTTGCACAAATAAAACCTGCAAGCAATGGAGGAATATAGGATTAGGAGAGAAAGAGTACATATGCAATTATTCTCAAGAAGAATCTGTGTTTGTCTATTTTACTGTGGGGAGGTGAGTCTCCCTGGAGAGGTAAAACTTGGCAGGTTTATTTACTCATCAGGCAGAGAAGCAGGCTTTTGTGCCCATCCATTTCCATCCATCCACCAGTCAGTCATTTGCTATGCATTGAAGGGGACACGGGGTGTATTTTAAGAGTCACTTAAGCTGCAACACGGAAGGCTTTCATTAGCCAAAGGCAATTCTCTGGAATTCATTTATTGACATAGAAAGCTATGTCTCTGAGACATACATTAAACTAAAAAGTCACATAAGAAGAAACATGTGTACCACTGTTTCATAAATTTACATATACACAAACAGAGAGAGAGAGAGAGAGAGAGAGATCTTCCAAGAAAAATGTTTAGCAAATAGTGACAGATGGACAGATAAGGAGTACTTTGTGTGATGCGTGCTTGAATTACTCAACTTTTTTGTCACTGAGACCCAATACCCATCACTCACATTTTAGGGAAGGAAAGGCTTAATTTGGCTAGCAGTTGCAGGGGATTAAGAGATGGTCAGCTGGCTCCAAGGCAGGACTGCCTTGGCAGAAGTGTGTGAGAGAGCAAACTGCTTAGTTCATGGAGGCAAGAGAGCAGAGAAGGGGAACAGAGCCATAGACAAATGGGCATGGGACCAGATAAAGTACCTAAGGTCACACCTCCGTGACCCACCCAGACGCACCCATCAGTGTGACCCGCCAATCCCCAGAGCGGCTCCCAGTTCAATCCAGTTGACGAATTCAAGTTTAAACGTCACATCCCACCCATGTGCACTTGACAGCATAACATATGTACTTAAACCATAGTTTACCCCCAAAAAACACAAAGTCATAATTCTGCCTTACATGATACGACTATCTTGCCTACGACTAAAATTTCAATAATCTCTTCGCTAAAGTCTCAACGTTTCTATTTTTAGAAGTCCAAGTCAAAATTTCTTCTGAGACTCAAGGCAAGCTTTTAGCTATGAAGCTTTGTAAAAAATCAAAAACAAGTTACATAATCCCAAAGTAAAATGGCAGAGGGTAAACATTCTGATTCCATAAAGGAGGAAAATGTGGATAGAAAATAACTGGACGAGGGCCAGTGAGATAGCTCAGCGGCATAAGCGCCTGCTTGGCAAGTGCAAGGTCTTGAGTTCAACTGCCGAAACCCACATATGAAAAAAAGGGCCAGTGATATCACTCAGTGCCACAGGTGCCTGCTGGTGTGTGAGGCCCTGAGTTCGAACCCCGGTATCAACAACAACAAAAAAAAAAAAAAAAAAAAAAAAAAAAAAATAACTGGACCGAAATGAGACTGAAATCCCACAGGGCAAACAGTAATTTCTGTAGTCCATGTACAGCACGCAGACAATATGTTGGTGAGATGGTGAGTTTCCATGGCTCACCTGGTTGTACCTCAGATGACCTCTCTTTTGGACTGGACCCGCTAATGACTTGTAGCTTTTCCCTGCAGACATACCACATTTCTGGGATAATCAAAATACTGGACTCTCCACAGCACTATTGGCTTTATTCCCACAGCTTTATTTTCCCTCCTCTATCTTTTGCTTCCTGCCATGAGATGACCTGCTCTGGGTAACCAAGTGTTCCATCATGATGTGCTGTGAATCACCTATCATAGACTGGAAACTCCAAAACGATGAGCAAAATGAACTTTTATTCTTCATATGATCTGTCAGGTATTTTGTTATAGTATCAGAAAGCTAGTGAATAAAATATTAGATGCTTATGCATGTGAATTAGATGAGGATCAGATGTTTATATATGAGAATTACATAGTTCTATATGTGGACATAAATTCAGTATATTTTAACTCCAAAGAATGATGTGAATTGAGTTCTGGCTGCCTTTTAGTCATCAGAGTAAGCTTTCTGATCTTCACTCAACAGTAACAGATAATTCAACACTTTCTGAGTAAATATAAACTTAAAGTTGGAGATCAGAATGAATTCTATTCCATGCAACAGTGCTTCAATTGGCATCACAAAGACATAGTTACATATGTGGACATAAGTTCATTTATATTTTAACTCCAAAGAATGATATGAACAGTGGTTCAACTGGCAAATTACTCTTCATCATAAATACAGTAACCTTGGAAAATTGTGGAGCCATAAAACACACATCACAAAGACATCTCAAACTTGAGAAAGGACCCTGAATTAACGGGCAGAAGGGGACCATCAGTCTTCTTGATTGATGGGTAGAGATTAATCCTGTTTGCTGGATCATAGCAAATCATGTATTTCCTATCTTGTCCTACACCAAACATTACTCCCACATGTCGCACTTTCTCTTTAAAACAGATTAATATTCTTTCATCATCCATGACTACTTGTACTCTAACCTCATTTCAGCTGTTATAACTACTATCCTATTTTTTTTTTTTTATGTGGGTACCGGGAGTTGAACTTAGGACTTCGCGCTTGCCAGCAGTTTCCTATGCCGCTGAGTGATATCTCCGGCCCTTTTTTTCCTTTATGTGGGTTTCGGGAGTCGAACTCAGGACCTTGTGCTTGCTGGGCAGGCGCTTATGCTGCTGAGCCATATCACCGACCCACTACATTCTATTCTGAGTACAACATGTTTTGATACCACTCTCAGGTATTGCTGTATCTTAGACTTCAGTACATGTGAGTGAATTGTATTTGTAACTTATTTATTTGTGCTGGCAAAATTATTTTCTCTATGACAATATTAAGAGTTCCCATTAAAAGAGAAATAGGTTCAGCTGATATAAGGCTAAACAATAATTATTGGCCAAAATTTTATCTCTATGTGGATAAAAGTAAAAAAGCTATCAAGTTTCATTTTTTTATTTTCCTTGAAAGTTAATATTATTACCCAAAAGCCATATAGTCGAAAAATTACACTACCCTCCTGGTAAGCATAAATCATATAAATATAGTTAAAACTGTACCTATGGGTACATACAAAGAAATCACATATTTTAAACCTAATTGCCATAAGTCGACATATGGATTAACTTGAGATATCATTTTTCACTGCAAGTTTATTTAAACTTTCACAAACTGGAGAAATGAACAGTCTTGTGCCCTTTTTCTGATATGCTAGCTTTCAAAATACACACCATATAATGTTACCTAATGCACACTAAAAAAATTATTAATTGGAAATTTGAATAGCTTTTTACATTTTTATGTATTTTGGCAATATTATGTGAATTGCCATTGGCATCTGTTATGTTGTTTCTAACTAAATAAATAGATGGCTCTTTATTCTTACCATATCTCTACAAAGACAAGTTCACTTTACATTGTTACAGTTAGTAGGAAAACAACCCTAAAATTTTCAAATACCATCATCCCATAGATATTAGCAATGCAATTTGAAGTGCCCGGTCTAGTATCACGACCACTTCATGCTTTTCTAAGAAGAAAATGGACATCTAGTTTCTCGTCTCATGTTCTTTCCTTCATTTATTGGGGTATCCTCATGTGAGTTTGTTGATGAGCCCCACTTTTGAGCCCTTAACTTATGTTGTGAAGAAAGGCCTCTCAACACAACGACAAACCATTTGCTCTTGCACCAAAACTTTGTCTCTTTCTGGGATATGGCAACATATCACACACACACACACACACACACACACACACACACACAGAGTACATCTCAGGATAGTTTATTGCCATAAATTAACTTATTCATAAGTGGATCTAAGAAAAATGGTCACAATATATTCACCACTGCACCAAGGCATTTTCCTGAACTCCTAAATCTTAAATGTGCCTGACTTCGCTTTGTTGTCACTCCCTCATTAAAGCTTTCCGGGCGGCAGGAGCACATGAACAGTCAGGGAGCAGGAGGACACCGTGTTCCCCATGGCTGATTTCAATGAGGCAGAGTGTCACGGCCGATAAGATTATATTAGAGTTCGTCATTTTTCACAGCACACAGTGTCCTGTACATTGCAGGCACACAAATACATTTTTGACTCTGTTTTATTTTGATTTATAAATAGAATTTATTTTTTTTTTTTTATTATTTTTTTTTTTTGTGGGTACCGGGGGGTCGACCTCAGGACCTCGGATGCCTGCGCGCCCGTGCCACTGAGCGATATCACCGGCCCCTTTTTCGTATGTGGGTTCCGGGAGTCGAACTCGGGCCCTCGCGCTTGCCGCGCAGGCGCTTAAGCCGCTGAGCCATCTCACCGGCCCTATAAATAGAATTTAAAGCACACAGTTGACCGAATGCTCATAAAATGCCCTTTAGTTGCCCACTGACATGGCCAAGCTTTATTCTTGCCATTTAGTTCCGCACAACTCCCTGAACTTAGGCTTGCCAACAAGTTATATATGAGAATAACATAGTTCTATATGTGGACATAAATTCATTATATTTTAACTCCAAAGAATGATGTGAATTGAGTTCTGGCTGCCTTTTAGTCATCAGAGTAAGCTCTAGTCATCAGAGTAAAGCAGTAAAACATAAACAATCCCCTGATAATACTTTATTTGAAGAAGCAGCTGACCATTGCTAAAAATACTTCCTGTCAGATCACTCTGATTGCGCCGTGTCTGTCTCTACTCTCTCACCCAATTTATTGCTAAAGTTTCCCGCTGGCTCTTCTTCCCCTTCACCATCAAAAAAAGCCTTTTGCTATTTGATTTTGGGATGCTTGAAAAACCTCTTTGGAATGCTTCCCTTTTTGTAATAGTCCTTTAAAGATAAAGTTTCTTCTTAAACTGACACTGGATTTGTTTTTAGTTAAAATCATTACCTTAGGTGGAAGAGGGAAATTTTCTTCAGTTTGTCACTTAGTCTCCTTTAAAAAGCAGACATCTATCTAATGGCACTATATTTTGGTATTTGAATAGTCTATAAATTTAAGAAAACTGTCTTCTTGTCTTCTTAATTAATTTAGCATATTTGAGTATTGACATCAGTGTCTGAGTCTCTAACAGAGAACAATAAAATGTCATGAGCAGCCGTCAGCAATGTCATACCCTTAAACATATGGGCAGTAACTTCAGGCAAGACTAATAAAAATTCATATTTTATATCTAAATTTTATTTCTTAGCAGCAATAAGATAGGCTATCTTAGGAAGTTCAGCATAACTGAAATCAGTGTAACTTCAGTCTGGTGTCTTAATACCATCCGAAATGCACTAAATGTAGCTGCTTCAGAACGATAAGGCTTGAAATATGGGTTGCTCATTTGAACTGAATGCGTGAAGAATAATAAAACCATTTCACAAAGAAAATAATGTAACATAAAGTGAGATAAGAAAAGAATACCAGTGTATCTGGCATTAAAAACACTGCATGTCAGAACATTATTATGAGAACAATTTACTATTATATCTTATTTAAATACCACATTATTTCCAAAGCATTGACTACAAGATATGGTTTTACTTTTCTACTGACTATATCCCAAGATTCTAAAAACTTTGGGACTGTTTTATAGAGTTATGTTCTTCTTTAGGAGTTAGGAAATGTGGTAGGAGAGACTGAGCTGCTCGGGATGCAGTGGTGCAGACTGGAAAGCACCCCTCGGCCCTTTTTCTTTTACTTACCAAAAGAGCCTCAGTGCATTGCAGTTTACCCACCTGAGTCCTCATTTTAATGGAACCTGAGTTTTATTATACTTGCTTTGTAGAAAGTAATATATTTTGATAGGTGGGATAGTTGCTATGTTAGCAATATACTTGCTATATTTTACAAGAAAATATATAGGGAATATACTAAAACCACCATGAATGTATTTCAGCTATTACACCTTCCACACCTGTAATTCTGGAAAATCAGCTACAGCAGAAAATAGGGGATCACAGAAGTATGAAGTATACTGAGATTTTGTTTATATATTTTATTTTGTTTTCAACTGTTGAGTTACATTTTATGGTAAATAGAACAGTTTTAATAGTGTTGGACGTTACTGACTTGCTTCTCTTCTATAATATATATGATTGCTATATACTATATATAATATAATAATACATAGTACATGTGTATGATACAAATAATGATATAATGCAAAAATTAAAAGCAAGAACACACAAAGTGTTTTAACCACACTAGCAGACAGCATAAGCAATTACTGTGAGACAAAACTAAAGAGGAAATTTAAGGCTAAAGAGTAAAGCCTTTTAAAATCAGGTTAAGGAAATTGTGTTCTTTCTTCTGGCTAGTTAAGGGAAACTAACAATGTATTTTGATACACCTAAAACATTTACACACATTTAATCTAATATGGATAAACACTCTGAAAGATTGGGTGTAGCAAAGCTGACTATTTTTAGGCTGTTTTGAACGGTATTACACATCAGTATTTTAGAAAATAATGACAGCCAAGGAGAAGAGCAAAGTTTTTGAATGAGCCAGAAATGATTCAAGGACAGCCTTTAAAGCTCACTACTTGAGGGCTTTAGGGAAATCAGTAGCCTTCTCCAAGTCTCTTGTTACCTCATCTGTAAAATAGGAAATGTGACACCTGTTTCATCGCATTGTGATGAGCATCAGGTAAGATAACATATACAAAGTTTTGACTTCATAGAAGTATTGAATTCAGAACAAAGTTGGAGAGATGAGCCTGGAAGATATTTAAGGAAGAAGGGAAATAAGAATTGGACTTTGAACCCATGTGAACAGCATGGGCCCCTCCCATCACCTCTCACCTGACCCAAGTGAGCCACCCAGGAAGGCCCAAAGAACAGCCCCTCCCCTTGCTACTGCCACTGAGGTGAACTGCTCTGGAAGGCCCAGAGACCAGAGAGAACGCCAGCGACACAGTAGGGTTCCAACTATGGTGCACAGGATGGACAGGAGAAACTAGTGGCGTGAAAAGTCAGAAGCAACAATAACATTAGAAGCCAGCAGGTGACTGAGGCCTCCGCCACAGCAGCCAGCTTGGGAAGAATCCAGGACACAGTAACCAGCCCTTTTCTCTCAATCTTTTTTCGTCTCCTCTTTTTCTTTTCTTTTTCTTCTCCTTCTTCCTTTTCTTTCTTTCTTTCTCTTTCTTTCTTTCTTTCTTTCTTTCTTTCTTTCTTTCTTTCTTTCTTTCTTTCTTTCTTTCTTTCTTTCTTTCTTTCCTTCTTTCTTTCTTTCCATCTTTTCTCTTTTCTAAATGGCTGGGGAGAACTCCAGCCACAGAAAACTAATCCCATCCCCCAAACCCAGAGACCGAGTTCAGACAATCCCTGAAATACCCCTTCATTCTTTCTTTTCTACCTCTTCTCCAGTTTCCCAAACCTTTTGTTTTATACATTAGCCTCCCTAAATTTTCCCACCACAGGGTAAAACCACTCTACAAAGGGGAAACACTTTGCATACAAACTCCTAATTTACTATCAGTTCCGTTATATAACATTACACTCTGCTCCTATGGTCTAAAGTACAAAATCAATAGTTACCACAGTTCGTCTGTTTCTAAATTGTGCTTGATGCTATTGTTATTGCCAATTTTACTACTTTAGCTAGGATGTCATATCTGTTGTAATCAATTGTTCTCCCTTCAGTAGCAGTACTGGGGAGCTCTGGTGTAATAACCTTATCACAGTGCTACAGCAAAGGACTGGGAACTGAGCCAAACAGATACCAACATCCCACTCTTAATTAATTGGGAAGGTAGGATCTTGTGACAGACACAAACCAAGAGTCTCCTATACACAGAAGGCATCCCTGAAGAACAGACCTTTCCTAGAGAGGCCTTGATGCTAGTGAGATAGCTACCTACTATGAAAACTCACAAGGCTCATCACAGAAAACTAAACAAAAATTTTTTGAAACAGAACATGACAAGATGAAGAAGCAAAATGCAATCTTAGACCTCCAGCCCACCCAGAACAAGTCCAGGAGACATCAACATAGAAGAAATTGGAAGACACACCGGAAATTTCTGAAATGATAGCAACCAAAGTAAAGAAATCCTTGAGGCTCTAGAGAAAATCAGATCAGAAATAATCTCTCAGGTAAAAAAAGAAATGTCAACATTCATAAAGGAATTGTTCAGCAAATCTAGAGACAGATAAAAAAAAGATGATGACAGGAAGAGGATGGAAACCATGAATGATCAATATAGGAAAGAAATAGAATGCATGAAATGGATTTAAACAGATATCCAGGAAAATAAAAATTCCACTGAAACCTGGCAAAACCGCTTGAACAAAACTGAAGAGAGACTTTCAGACCTTGAAGAAAGGATCTCGGCTAGTGATCATGAAAGGAAAGATCTCTCAAAAATAACAAAAGATCAAGAAATAACAATTCAACAGCTGCAAGAGGATGCAAAGAAAAATAGTATAAGACTGATTGGTGTCAATGAAAAAGCAGCAGTCAACACAACTGACATTAAAAAAAAGATTTGCAGAAGGAATAGCAGAAAATTTCCCAAGCATCAGAAAAGAATCTGACATACAGATAAGTGAGGCTGAACTCCAATTAGCCACAACCAAAATAAATCTACACCCAGACATATAATAATCAAGATCCCAGAAATCGAGCACAAGAACAGAATATTAAAAGCTGCTAGAGAAAAGAAACAGATCACCTATAAAGGAAAGCCCATTAGAATCATGGCAGATTCCTCAACACAAACACTCAAGTCAAGAAGAGCTTGGTGTGAAGTATTTCAAGTCCTGAAAGAAAACAACTTCCAACCCAGATTGATGTACCCAAAAAACTATCTTTCAAAATTAATAGAGAAATAACATACTTCCATGACAAAGAACAAATGAAGAAATTCATGACCACCAAATGAACACTACAAAGGATACTGAAAGATATTCTAGACACAGATAAAAATGACCACAATTCCAATAACAACAACAGAAAGAATCCACCAGGCAGGGCAAGAAATTAAACAGGAGAAAAGTAGGGAACCGACAGCAGGAAAATGACAAAAACAAGCCAATACATATCAGTTATAACCATCAATGTAAATGGCCTCAATTCACAAATCAAAAGAAACAGACTGGCAGAATGGATCCAACAACATGCTGTATACATTTAACTCAAAAAGAAATTCATAGACTAAAAGTCAAAGCATGGAAAACAATACTCCATTCAACAAGAACCCAGAAAAAAACAGGTGTAGCTATTCTGTTTGCACACAATGTGAACTTGGAACCAAGAATGATCAAAGAAGGTCACTACATATTTGTCGTGGGAAAAATTCAAGAGGAATAGATAACAATCATGAATATATATGCAACAAATACAGAAGCACCCAACTATATAAGACAAATATTAATAGACATGAATAATCAAATAAGCAATAACACAATTTTAATGGGGGACCTTAATATCACATGGTCACAAAGAGATAGATCAACTAGACAAAAAATCAGCAAAGAAATAATAGAACTGAACCAAACCTGTGAACAAATGGACTTAGTAGACATTTATAGAGTGTTCCACCTAACAACATCAGAATAAACATTCTTCTCAGCTGCACATGGGATGTTCTCTAAAATAGACCATATACTAGCCTATAGAACATGCTTAAGTAAATGCAAAGGAATGAAATTATCCCATGCATATTATCTGACCATAGTGCAATAAAATTGGAGTTTAATGACAAAAGAAACTGCAAAAGCTCCATAAACACATGGAAATTAAATAACACACTCCTGAACAAGCAATGGGTCACAGATGAAAGTAAAGAAGTAATGAAACAATATCCACAATCAAATGAAAACGCAAATACAACTTACCAGAAACTGTGGGACACAATGAAAGCAGTCCTAAGCAGGAAATTTCTATCAGTGAATTCTCACATCAGGAAAACTGGACGAGCACAAATAAACAACCTAATGCTGCACCTCAAGCTTCTAAAAAAAGAAGAGCAGGTCAAGCCCAAAACCCATACCAGGGATCAAATGATAAAGATCGGAGCAGAAATTAATGCAATAGAGTCTAAGAAACCAATACAAAGAATTAATGAATCAGAGTTGGTTCCTTGAAAGAATAAATAAAATTAATAAACTCCTAGACAACCTTATAAAAAAAGGAAAGAAAAAACTCAAATTCATGCAATAAGGAATGAAAAGGGTGAAATCATTACAGATCCTATGGAAATTCAGATCATCAATACCTACTTTGAAAATCTTTACTTGCATAAGATGGAAAACACAGAAGAAAAGGACAGATTCCTAGAAATGTATGAATTACCAAAGCTGAACCAAGAAGATAAAAAAAATTCTGCATAACCCAATATCAATTAATGAAATTGAAAATGTAATCAAATGCTCACCAACAATTGAAAGTGTTTGAAGCAAGGAGGAATATTTTGAGGGACGTTAACGACAATGTGTATTTTATACAAGATTTTTTTAAAATTTACACTTTCACTGTATCTTTGATCATACCATATAATTATGGTCCACTCATCTACTATAAATCCTTTCTACATTACTAATCACACCAAAAACAAAGCAAATGTTCTGTGAGTAGTTGTTAGGTTGTGTTTTTCAGGGAATAATGAGAAGAAAAAAATGTCTTTGCACATTTAGTACAAATTTTCTGAATATTTTCTATCTGTAGTTGGTAAAATACAGATGCAGAATTCACAGATACAAAGGAAAGGCTTTATGTTATGATTTTCTTAGCCTGTGACAGTATAATTTTATTCCATATTTGAGGAAATGCTTTTTGGCAGCCAGTCCTGTTGGGATTGATTACAGTTCAGGAGAGGTAGGGAGGATGTTGGCACATCTATAAAAAGGGAATGTCTGGGGCTCCTCGTGCAAGAGTAAAATTGGCAATGGTTGGTGTAGGTGTTGCTCATCATTTAGGATTGGGTGGGCCCTTGTGTTGAAAGACTAACAAGTTCTGGATCACTCTGAAACTCTAACTGAATCTGAATTTCAGACCCCCACACATACACCACCAAATTTTCTACCAGTGCCAATTGGACTCTGATCTGGCTAAGAACCATGAACTAATTTAAAGTAGAATAGATTGGAACTGAGATTTGAGATGTACAAACTCATCATTAAGCTTGATAGTGAATTTTCAGTTACAGCAAACATTTTTGCTGCTGCGACTATAACGGGTTTGTAAGTGTTTCGATAAAGCTTCTTCTCACTTTTTTTTCTTTGCTTCTACTTTTAGCACTTTAGAAACAGAGAGAAATTTCTTCCTGAAATGCTTGAGGAAAAATACACTTTACTTCGTAATATCGGTTAAAATTGGGAACTTGTCAAACTGAGTGGGATATAAAGTGATTCAAATGCTCCAACAAGGGCACAGAAAGAACAGTGCACTGTGCTTTGCCAGAGATTCACTGAAAGAATACATTAGTTATTCTCATAGGAAAGTAAATTGTGTATTATAAATCACTCATCCCTCCTGTTTATATAATAATATAAACTATCTGCAGATGAGAAAACAATGAATTATATAATCTCCCTGTTTACAATAAATAATAGCTGCATGCTTCAAAGATGTTTCATCAAAGCATCTTAAGAAGCTTTATTTGTATTAATTGACTAAATGTTAGTTACTGATTGAAAGGCTGGTGGCTTTACTCTTCTTACTCTGTGGTTACTGAATATTTTTCTCCTCTCCAAACGATGCATTTTATTTTTGTAGGTTCTATCTGTAATTCTGTTAATAGAATTTATAGAATATAATTGTCATAAAGCATTTGATTTAGTGTCAATAGCAGAATGATTGCAGTATTTACAATATGAATGAGAATTTTTCTCAAGGAATACTTTTCTTCCCTAAGTATTTTTGCTTTTTTAATATTTTATTTAATCACACTGTTCACAAAAATTTATATTACTAAATAACTGGTTCCAAGTGACTCTTTGGCGATCGTGAATTCCATATTTATTTCAAGATCAACTCATGCTCTATATGACCTAAGAAGAATTTGCTGTGTATCCCAATATTTTTCTTTATAATTCTTTTATAGCACACCTCAAAATTACACACACACATATCTGATTTATTTCGAAGTTGAAATCTCTTCATTGTACTCCAGCAATATTATAATTTTATAAATTGAAGCCAATTCTGATTTATACTTCTGCTTTGGTAGCCACTCATATCTAACTGATGCTCCCATTAAGAAAAACTAGAATAAATACATAAAACATTTGCAAAAATTTTGTTTGAATAGATTTGGAAGCTACTAGGTCCCCAAGACCTAGATGGCTAAGCTATTTGACAAAAACGGACTACAAATATGTGAGTCTTTCACTTGCTGCTATATCTTTTTTATAATTTTTTTTCAAACTCAAAGTATCGTTTCCAGAACTGAACAGAAATATGAATCATCTAACAACATGGGAGAGAGAGTAGTTGAAGTTCACAGGCCGTCAAGGGAAAGGAACCAACAGAAACATCCAAATATATCATTGGGGTAACTCTTAAAAACTGCACACTACTTTAAACATAAAAAAGTATTCTTCAGAACATGTATTAAAGCATTGGTTATCTGATCCTTGATGCAAATTAAGCCAAAATTCTCTAGCCCTACTATGCTCATAAAACAAATCCCTACAAAGCAACAGTAATGAAGGCAATGTGGTGCCCACATAAATAGACATAGGTCAAGGCAACAGAATTAAGATTCCAGAAATCTGTATTTAGTCAGTAGAATAAAAATAGCTGAGGATGTAACTGCTATGTACTATAAATGTGTACCAATAAAAATAAAAAATTCTCAATAACAACAACAACAACAATAACAACAAAGAATACCAAAACTGTTTTAAAAAATAGCTAAGAAAATCAATGCCGGCCTAAAAGGCATATACAATGAAATGCCCAATCTGAACCAAGGAAAAAAAATGAGGGAAAACAGCAAAAAGTACATAATAGAATAACAGTGTATCATAAATAAAGGTCTAGTAATTATATAATTAGAAGGAAAAAAAGATTATGCAGCAAAAAATTTTCGAAGAAATAATGGCCAGGGCCGGTGATACAGCTCAGCGGCATAAGAGCCTGCGTGGCAAGCGTGAGGTCCTGAGATATCAAGTCATAATCTCTATTATTGTGAATCTCAAGCAGGAAAACTACAGCTGGGCAAATTTTAACAAAACTACAACAAGAGAGATTTAAAAACAAAATTTAAAAATAGCCATGGCAGGGGTGAGACAGCATTAACTTCAATATAGTGACAGTAAGATTTATAGCAGAATTCTCAACAGAAGTGATGGAGGCCAGAAGCAATGGAAAGCTATTTTAAATTCCAATTAAATACACATGTCAACCTTGGATTTTATATTACATAAAATGGAAAGGCCTAATAAAGAAATAAGCTATAATGACATATTTTTTCTAAGTAAGCTTCTTCTTTTGTGGAAAAATTTATTTGGAAATCTATATAAACAGCTTGCCCCTTCTCCTTCTGCTGAAGATGGCTAATCATTTATAGTACTTTTAATCAATCTGTTTGTAGCTCAAGCTAGACATGATTTTGAAATAAACAACACGATGGATTTGACCTGGCCAAAGATTGCATCGTGTTCAGGGAGCCAGGAAGTATTCTTCACTATAATAATTAATTTTTAAATGCCTCCTATTGAGAGCTTAAATTCTCAAAGTATCAATGTCCATTTAATTTTATTTAATTTATTAAAATTACTAATACAATTATTATTAAAGATAGCTTCATGATTTGTACATAGTACATATGACTACATTCATGTTTCCCTAGCTGGATAATATAGTTAGTTCCCATTTGATTTCCAGCACAGCTTATCATGCCATGGACCCTGGGTCATTCAAAAACACACACTGATTATCTTCTAAGTCAAGGCGTGGTGTGGGCAAAATTGATACATTAGTAAACAAGACAGAGTGATTCTTTGATCCCATGAATTTTACAACTTAGTTCTCCAATTTTTTTTAAGTTAATGATGGGTCCAACCAAATCATTTAGTAATTCCACAGAGGTTTATCATCTGAGGTTGAGTGTATTTTTCAATTTACACCTCCTCATAAGAATATTATATTTAACAACTTTCCTTCTTAAAATGCAGAGATGAAATAGCTCTTTGAATTTATTTTTTCTTTATTTTAAAAAGACATGAAAGACACATTATTTTCAACAATTTCAGAATTTTACCACATTTTTCATGGCAAAAAAGCTTTCAATTTTGTATGAGGAAAACTTTAAGGTCATATTTGCTTTGTTAATGAGAGAATTTATCACATTTCCTTTTCTTGCAGATTAGAATGGCCATTTTGTAGAGATCATGAATTCTAAGAATGATTATTGCAAGGAAATGCAACTTTTGCTTACATCTTAAAGCCTTGATTTTCCTCTGAAAGGACAAATAAGGAAACTGTATAGAAAAGAAGAAATAAATGGAGTAAGAATCATCTGAAAAATTTTAGCTGTCAGTAAGTTTGCAGGTATTTCAAACTGTATTTTCTTGATTACACCAACTTTTCTTACACTGCCTGGTATGTTTGACACCACACAATATAACATGTCAAAAGCAATTTCACAAATGGAAAACAAGGACAAGGCAAATTTACGTTTGCTGAAATTCAGGACAGTTGTGTGTGTGCATGTGTGTGTATGCATTACACATTACTTAACAACCTCTATTATCCCAAATGTTGTCAATAAGAATTTATTATTTTACCTAAAGTTGTAAAGGTGACTTTTTTTGTTACCTGCAATCCTCCCAACATCACACTTGCTGAAAAAATATTAAGAAAGTTTAAACAATACTAACTACAAATTCGCCTTATCTTAGTATGTTAGGAAAATCAACTTTTAACTGTTTACCATCTCCAAATCATTTCTGAAACATTTGAAAGTACATTGCCTTCGCGTGTGGGAAAAATGTGCTCTTATTCTGGTTCCACAGGGTAAATTATGTCATAAAACTATAACTAGAATTTCCATTTGGGTTATTTCTCCACATGACGTCCAAGGAGGTGCTCAAATATATTCTTACGAGTTATAGAGGTCTTTAATAGGAGGTTTTAATCAGGCGTATTCATTTGCAATAATAATCTATATTATGAGGTACTGTGTTCTGGATTGTCAAGGTATAGTTTTACCCTGATACAGAAACTCATTTGTAGTGCTTCAACCACATCTGAGCCCGAGATAACTTTTTTATCAAATGAAAGCCTAAACCTCTCACAGTATATTGAACATCTGGTTGTTATGCTAAACATAGAAGCAGAATTGCAGTGAGCGTGAGGGCATGGCCCCACATTACACAGGCAGGCAAAGGTTACAGAACCACAGACATGGGATAAACAAGTAACCTGCAACAATAGCAACAAGTCAGGAATATTTAACAATGTATGTTGTGCTTCCTACATTATATAATACAGTAATTTCACTGAATTACTATTTATTATAGGTTTCAATAAAGATGCAATACTAACGGAAACTTTTTAGAATTATCAAGGAAACTTGATTTCAAATGACATTTGGGAATTTCTATCAGGTACAGTTTAGTAAAATATGAAATCCAATTCTCCTCCAAAATAACACAAAGCTATGAAAATATTGGCATCTACTGTATAAAAGCACTTTGATGAAAAATTTATTCTCAAAATATATGTTACTGATATATCTGGAAATATGAGTGTTAAAGCCAATATGAGGTAGAACCATTTTCAAATTTATATTTTTATACGTTTAAATCAAACATCAGTGATTTAGTATGAAAAGCTTGATCTATGACTGAAATTAATCTCTATCATTAGAATTTAATCATTTTGTGAATCAGTTCTTACGTTATTCATAATTCTTTTGTTTATAATGTCAGATAAGAAGCATAAGCATCTATAGATTTTTCTTATTTTATTTTTACACACTCAGGGTCCAGGAATACATTTGTACTTTTCAACAATCTCCATAAATATGGCACATATATAATTTGTTATCCCACTGGGACAATTCTAATAGAGAAAGAATGCAAATAATAATTACTTGGTGAAGCCAGACATAACTCAAATATTTTCTGGGCAAACGGAAATGATTTCAAATACATAACTCAGGTTTGAAATTCTTGATTTAATCCAGTTATTTTGTGTGGAAGATGAAAAAACCAGTCCATAAAGTCATACTGCTAGCTGGTAACTAGTCCAGCATTTTGTTTTATGGTTTCTGAAATCACTACTTTAATGCTTCTTGTTCAATACAGAGATATAAACAACATTTTCAAATAAACACAATGCATATCTCTTGCCAAATTGCAGCTGAACATAAACCTGGGAAAGTTTAAAAGAATATCGTAAAAGCAGGAACATTGATTTCCACGGTGGAAGTGAGTACACATATACATAAAAATAAACCAGTCATCAGTATATTCAATTAAATAAAGTCACTACATTTCTACCTTGGAATTAAATGGTCACAGTAGAACTTGGTGTTACAAATACATTTAATGTCTCATGCCTGTCACACATGCAATTTCTAAGGCATGTATTGGACTCAGGGCAGTTAAGTCTGATTAACTATAGAGCCCATCTGATTTCAGCATTCTATCTTTAATGAAGGTTTATGATAGAATTACTCAAATGATAATTTGATGATGTTCATAATGCCGATATTTTTAATTTATGAAAAAGAATACAAGCCTTTTAGAAAGTATTTCAGCAAGTGTGAAAGCAAAGAAAAAATCCAGGGTAATCATTCACAGCCCAGGAAATTCAGATGGCTGGAACCCTTTTTCTTCTTCAATAGCTCTCTAGATGATAAAAGCATTATTATAATGTGGTCTGATAATGCAGTTCCACTAAATGTCACATATTCTAAGATGATATTTCCTCCTCCTCTCTCTTCCCCATGGATGCCATTATTAAGCACCATTGATACAGAGCCACCTGTGTATATGACACTCAACCAGGCATTTCTGAAGTAATTTGGAGAGCGATGACACCAGGTGAAATTGGAATATTCCCAGAGGATGCTCATTCTGCATTCAGAGGCACTCCAGATATTTCTGAAGAGTTTCTCTCTGTAATTTGCATTATTTCTAAATACAGTTAAAATAATATTCCAAGTTTGCTAGCTATATTGTGATACTTGCATTAATATTTTAGTTTATGTCAGGCTTAGATATATGAATCAAGTAAAAGCCTTAAATTTAGTGCACATTACTGTGTTATTCTATAGGATACATGTTATTAAGGCTTCTTGTCTTTGGAAAGAGACAAAGGAGGTCAGTGAGCTCTTTCTTTGTTTTGCCCTGCCCTAGAGTATCTTTTATACCTGTAGGCTGTCCAAGACAGCACATAATTATTAATCAGCTTCACTAATATAAAAATTGAATCAGTTGATCATTTAAATAACAATCACATAGAAGACAACTGTTTATTTTCAGGGTTTGAAAAAGCATATGCTTTACTATCATCTCTAAAAATATCACTGCTTGGAAACCTCATTAGTAGTTGATCATTATTCCTGAAAGCTATTCATTGTGTCTTTTTATACCTCTAGGTGTTGTTTGAGTTGCAGTATCTATGGCAGGTAGATTTTTTGCAACTCTCATCTTCACTCCTTAGGTTTACTCCTGTGGGTACTTTACATTATATGGTGACAGGAACTTTACAGAGGTAATTAAAAGCAGAAGGTGATGTCAGAGATCTAAAGCGTGAGAAAAGTTTAGTGTGAAACTTATTTCTAGATTTCTGTTTGTGCATCAGAGATATATGTGATTTTGGTAAATTTACAGTTCTTTAACATTCCTTATCTTTTATAGTTACCTGAATTTCTCTCATTTTTTAATTCGACATCCATATTCTACCATGTATTACTTGAATTCAGTTAGCAACATTATTAGGGCATTTCTAGTTCTTTCCTGACTTCCCCTTTGCATGCTTTCTTTCAGTAACTTACCCTCGGTATGATACACCACAGCTACAGGCATGGATGACTTCTATCTAGCCCAGTAGTACCAAGGATCATGCTCTATTAGGAATATCTGAAGATAAGATTTTTATTAATTAAAAATAAAGATGTCTAATTTCTCTAGACACAAATGCCAGGATCAAACTATAGGAGGGCACAGATGAAATCTTTACCATAACAGTTCTATGTTTCTATGTGCTAAAAAGCTGTCACTGAATAGCAGAAAAGCTTAAATGCCAAGTTATGACAGTGGGAGGGTTTATGTACACACTTACGTGTGTATTGTAGATATTCGGCAGCCTGTGGATAGACAAGTGAAGTGTGAAAAAATTAGCCTTAACTTCGGAGGAGCTACTGTGTTACATTTTATATAGAATGAATTATTTCGTCAAATATGAAGGGAGAATATTTGGATGGAATGATAGGAAACTGATACTCATTTGCAAGCCTATGGTGGCAGAAGCTGGTGTTTAACTACCCAATTTTTTTCTTCTGTTTGACGAAGAAACTACACAACCAATGAGATGTGACCATAGTATTAAGTTACAACTAGTGGAGTGAGTTGAACAGTGTGCTCCCTTTTAGATCCTGGCCATAAAATCTTTGCCTTCTGAATTTTTCATGCTTTTCCCAATTATAAAAGTTTTTAAATTGTGAATAAGAGGAGTCTGTACATCATATGTTGAAAAATTTGTAGCCACAAAATGATGACTTCTGAAGCCCCATTTGGAGAAATGCTTCCTACTTATCAGAAACATTTGACTACATGAAGGACAATTGAACTATCCCAAGAGGCTTCTTGTACAGTGCAATTTTCTGGGAGGGGGTTAAATATCTCAGTAGCACACAACGGCAAATGTTTGTTTTTCACTAACTTTATTTTAGGACTGAGGTACAGTGGTAGCCGTGTGATAGACCGTTGACGCTGGCTCCATTGCATTATGACTTCACAATATGGGGCTAACTCTGAAGATGTTATCCGAAGCTTGTTCCCATGACAGAAAGAAAGATACGAGAAAGTTGGACAAGCTGGCAATCACAATTATAGTTCTATAGCATTCACCTCTTAACTCCTGTTTTGTTGGCTAAATAAACAACAAATGAGCAAACCTGAAGTCATGTATAGGGATGGGGGTGGAGTCTTTCATCTCCTTCCAGGAAGGAACAGTGAAGAATTAAGAACAAGCTAACCAATTACAGAGATCTTACACATTGTAGTCTATTAGTTGCAGCCTTGCCGACTCCACTGCATCTACTGCATGCAGGCTTTGGTTCAGGGCTTTTTCATATATTATCCTGGCCATCAATTCTTCCGTATTCTACTCTAAAATGGGTTCTAGGTGTAAAAAAATGAGTTCCAGGAAAATAAAACAGCATTTCCAGGGATATTTATAATTCAAATTAAAGTGAGATTCAAGTCAAGGTCTGTTAATTTTATTTATTCTAACTAAAAAGTCCTGTGACTAGGAATAAAACTTTTTCTAACACTAGTTTGTCACTAGATAGCTTCAAGGTTTTTATACGTAACTTGCGATTGTGTTACATTGTTTATAATTTATCTTCAGACCTAAGAGTATGTTTCATTCCTACAGATAAGAAACTTCCTGGAGGAAATCTGACTTAGGTTGTTTGCATAACTGTTTTCTAAAAGATGCATGGCGTGCCATTCAGCCACTGCCCACCCCTCACAAATTTACACACCATGTCCAGATGTATAAGGGTCTTTTACAGTGAGCACGACTTGCTTAATCACTTCCTGTCATCTTCATCTCCATCTACCCTTTTCCTGTGCAAAGGAAACGGGGGCCCATCTTCCTGGGCTCATCTTTTATGCGTTTTGTGGCTTCATGTGAGCTGAGGAGATGGAGAGGTGTTGGTTACATGCTTAGCAGGAGGAAGTTTGGGGAGTTGTTTCTTTCTAAAAGAAAAAAAATCTAAATTATAAAGTTTAATTTTGTCAATCCGTCTACAGTTGGAGCTAGCTTGATTGACATTTTTAAATGATCTTAAATATCCTAAGAAAAAATGAGTAGATTAAGAGTTTTGTCTTTAAAAAAAAAGAAATTTGTCAGGCAAGTAGAGAATTAAAGATTGTTTATTTGTTTATTGAATATATAATATCTTTGCATCTTTCAACACTTGAAGATATAAAAGTAGTTTTTGAAAATTCCTCAACTATTCTTCTCTCTTGTCTACCCTGTAAATATTCCTCAAAATGTAAACCACTGTTACTTGTGTTTTATTAATCCTCCCAGAATTTCAATCTGTAAATAAACTTTTCTGTACATATATGAATATGAGTATGAGCTTTTTTTCCTCTTCTACAACTTGTAAAATAGTTTTTTGGGTCTTGCTGTTTTTATTTAGCAGTTTGTTTTGTACACAGTTCATTAATAAAAGATAAAGAGATTAAAACATTGGCACTACTCTAAGTTTTGTTCTCACAAACAATGCTGAAATCAACAGTTCTATAAAACCATGGTACACTTAGAAGAACAGCCTACACAATATTCTCAGGACTGGAACTGCTGTTTCAGTGACTCATGCCAAATGTTATAGTATTAATACTCTGACCTGCAAGTAGAAGCGCTGAAGATTAAAATTTTAAGTCAGATTTCTAAATTCCAAAAATTTGTTGTTCCTGTATTTAAAAAATACATAAATCACTTTGGTAATGCTTTTCTCCCCTTAACAATGGACATCTGTATCTTCCGTGTGACAAGTCATTCTCACTATTATGCTGATGGAGACTTCAAAAATTAAAAATTCCAATAATAGAAGTTTATACCTCTATATGCCAGTATAACAAAAATAAAATAATGGAGAATCAAATTAGAAATCTTTCTACAATATAGCATAATTTTCACTGTTTTGAAATACAGTAGATTAATAAATACCTAAATTTTTTGCTGGCAAACTTGCCTTAACCTCTCCAGCAGCCACTTATGTGTGTACACACACACAAACACAGGTTCACCTCGACCTGCTGATTCCTATGTTAGCTTCATTTATAAATCAAGGATACCTGAAAAAGCGCTTGAATGAACATCTGGCAGCTTGGGGCTCTCACTCCAGTAGTCTGAATCATTTTCTTTAGACAAATTGGAAACTCTGAGCCAGCCATTCAACTGCCAAATATGTAGGTCTGAATTTTGGAAATGGATAAACTCGAATATCCTTCCTATTTTTGTGCTATGATATTTCTGTAATTCTCCAAGTCACTTAGCTCAAAATTCCAAAATTATCTTAGCCCCTGTCCTTTTCTACACAGATATCCAATCACTTCTAAAATTTGGTAAATACCAAATTTACAATTCTCAAATTACACTTTTTTCAACCCCACTCCCACTGGACTAAATCAAAGTTATTTATTATTTATATTATTGCAATAAATTTAATATATGTACATATATTTATATATTTCTCATCTGGGATTATCTGTATATTTCAGTTATTAATTATCACCCTTGATTTCTCAGAACAGTAATTAGACTTTATGAAAATAATTTTATAAAAGTATTCTTGATTCTCTGTTTTATTCACTTATTAATGATCATTTTATACGGAAATAATGTATATATATTATTTTAAGCGTTTTAGATTACTATTTCTTTAAGTTTGTTAAATTGATAAAAGAATAGTTAATGGCAAAAAGATATCATTCAAATGAATGCTCTTGGAGAATAAAGAATGTAGTACTGCTGGTACCGCAGGAGGAAAAACACAATATAACATCATGAAAAAATACACCTCATAGAAGAAAGTCAGTGGGAAAGAAATGAAATTCAGATTAGTTTACGTATGAAAACAGCTGGAAGGCCTCTAGTTGGCTGAGTTCAGTAATTTCTAGGTCATTCCAAGATCGATGTACGTGTATTTTCTTTTTGCTTTTTAAGCAATCTCATACACAAAGGCAACATTGTATACAGTGAATGTCTTTATAATTAGCATAGATATATTTTTGATTGAATGGGATTCACACTTTTCAGGATTTAAAAAGTGTACATTGTATTGAAAATGTCTAGTTATAATCTGATTTTTCTGCCTATATTTTAATAAAGACATATTGTAAATATTAAATTATAGTCCTTTTTCATTTTAGATACAGAATGGAGAAGGGGACACTGGCTTTTCAGCTACAATGTTAATAAAAGGTTTTTTTATGAATATGAGCTGAGGTTAGTTTCTTCAGTAGTTGTGTGATATTGGGAAACTGATTTTACACTTCTAATATTTATGTCTTTTTCAGGGTATTAGTAATGATGATACCAGCTTTATTCTGCTATTTTGAGGATACCCAAGTTATAATAATGAATGAATCACAATGCTTGGCATAACAGCTTTCTTCATCTTCCTCCTCCTCCTCCTCAGTATCACCATGCTCGCCCCTTCTGTATGTTTGAATTATGTAGGTCATAATCTTATATATGCTGTGCAGTTTCTATTTTGTATTCATTGCTGGATTAAGAAAGATAAATAGGACTATTTATCAAATAGTCCTCAGCTCTGTGCCTTGCCTTAAAACTCTTTTCACTAAATCTGATAATTTATAAGATGCAATTTTTACTTTTCGCCTTTGTATTTTACCCTGGTTTGTTAGCTTCTTATGGGTAAAGACCATAATAAAATTTCATAAAAAGACAAAATTAAGAAAACAAACCAGTATTGATATAATCTACAGTGTGTTATACTTTATAGCAAGCATCTTCTAGACATTTAGAAATGAGTGTGGTTAAATTTCCTGAGCTATTGAAGATTTAATTAAGCCATGTAAATGGTAAGTCCTGCTAGGTGGAGGACCAACCCTCAGACATAGCCTCATTTCCCTACAGGATATAGATTTTCTGTGACACCCTCTGACTGCTTCCCAGGATCCAGAATGTTGCCCATAGACATTCAGTTCAAACTTGTGGAATAAACAAATAACCTAAAACATGAAACCTAAGTATTACATTCTTTAGAAACTAAAATTAGGTTCACTATATGCTAACACTGTTACTCTTATTTTCTGACATTTCTCAGGGAAATTTTTCTTTGACTTGCATTGAAATTTTGATTAATTTCTACATCATTTGCATAGAATATTTATAGTGTGTACCTAGTAAAATCAAGTGAATGAAAAGTTAATTTGTCTGAAAACATGATAATATAGCCTCATTTTGTTCTGACAAAGTGGTCAGTGTGATGAACTTAACTTTGCCCATATTTTTAAATTAAAACTATTATTATGAACTTTTTTACTGTAGTTTCTGCAGATTATGCTTTCAGAATCAATAATAACTAAGCCAAGTAGAAATTCATGTGTCATCTCTACCATACATGGGCTTTGGCTTGACTCCATCATCCTAATCTCAAGAACTGTTGGGCCAAAGATTATCTTTGAAGAAAAGCCCATCCACAAAGCTGCAAGCAATCTTTAATACGAATCTTTCTACAGCTGTTTCTCATCATTTGTTCAGCTCACTGGCCATTCACTTTCAAGAAAGTAAGTTGGATTATTATATTACAATTCGCCAGAGATTATCAGATATGAATTTCACAAGACTTTCATTTTCAAGTTACATGCTAGAACTGATCACAATGATATTTTCCTCTTCAATATATTCCCCTACCTCTCACCGTAGACTCCAGATGCATCTAAGATATTTGAGACCATCAAGAAAGTCATATAAATTTTAAAAATCACATTTTACTGAAAAGGAGTCACTGTTTTGGTATGCACACTGAGAAACACGCAAACATAAAAGCTGATTATTAGAATTGAATTGTTATTTATTTTATTTTTTTTGTGGGTACCGGGGGTCGAACTCAGGACCTCACATGCCAGCAGTGCCTGTGCCGCTGAGTGATGTCAATGGCCCTTTTTTTTGTATGTTGGTACCGGGAGTCGAACTCAAGACCTCACGCTTGCCAGGCAGGCACTTATGACCCTGAGCCATCTCATTAGCCCCTTGAATTGTTGATTCAACTAGTAAAAGTTTTTTGTTTTGGTTTTGGTTTTTTTTTTTTTTTTTTTTTTTTTTTTTGGTATCCTCAAGTGGCTAAACTTCATGTCCTTTAAAGGAATCTATACCAACTTAGGCTATTTATTCTTTTTTATTAATTTGTTTAGTGTCTTTTACATGTATATACCTGAATTTTAAAAGCTCATACTTTCCCCCTTAAATTCAACTCTATAGACATGTGGAATTATTTTTAAATGAATATAAATGAATGAGTTCAGAATTTAGATTGTGACAACCTCTTATCACAGAATCACTAAATCAAAATCCTCAAATTGCTTGCTTTCCTTGACCATAAGCACCTTCACATTGGAATTTTGTCTTGTGCCCAAAGAATTGAAACAGGTATCTAGAATAGCTAAATATATAGTTTGAAAGAATTAAGTATGTAATCAAAATGATGCGCCTAGAACCATAACCATTTCTCCTTGCCTGCAGATCTCTGCTTAGTTAATGCTACCAGAGCCTTCTTAATTGCTAAAACTCTTGCATATTCTTGACTTCTCCATCATATTTTACAAGACATATGGTCAGCAATCATTTGAAAATACATAGCTTATTTACCTCTTATCTATACTTCATTTTCATTACTGATGCTGACCATCATGTTCAGAATTCTCCTCTTCCTCACAGGCCACTGCTTCAGTCTCTTCTCTTGGTCTATGCTCTCTCCACTTCCCCTGCAAGTCTTAATCTGGCTAGTACAATAGAACCACAGTTATCTTCCAGTTACTACTCCCAATATTCCATTGCCTCACTAAAAATACTCCAAATGAGACTCCATTACACTGCATTTCCTCAATTAATCCCACCATGACTTCACAGCCCATGAACTCTTCCTATTTGATTTTCAAGCTTCATTTCAAATTTCTACCCTATAATGTCCATCAAAATGAGTAAGTCACCAAGTCAATTACAAACCCTACTTTATAAACACAGAGCTTTTACCCACATTGTTTATTTCACCTGCCATATTCTCCGTAATCTCTCCATGTCTAAACTTTTCATATTCTTTTAGTCTGTTCATATTACACCTTTTGTTTAAAACCGCTTCTGTATTTATCATATATATACATTTAAATAAATTTTTTTACTAATTTTAAAATGTATAATTTCTGTTCAGTGTAGGAGGAGGAGAAACAAGAAGAAAAGAAGCAGAAGCTCAGAGAAAAAAAAAAAGGCACCTGAAATGCCAGCACATGGAAAAAAAAATAGTTAGAATTTTGATGTATTTTTTAGCATACTCAAAAATATATAAAAATGGTACACATTATGCATCCACTTCAAATGTTTTCTCATTTAATTATTCTTTGAAATGACAAAAATTACATATGCTCACTGCAACAATAAAATAATGCTCACAAAGTTCAATATATATGATCTATATTTAAAGATAAGCAGAATTAAGTATACAAGATAATATGCAAACCAATATAGAACTTATTTTTTATATGCTATTAGTATCCCCACTGTAACTTGCTCTTCTAACTTAACAGCCTGATATAGTATTTATTTATCTTAACTAGTGTGGATGTAAATTTTTCTATATTCCATGGTATAGAAGACTGATATAAATCTTGGTTTTTCTGATTTTGAGCAATGCTGCAATAAATAGTCTTTTACATTGAATCAGTTAAGTCTCTCAGATCACTTCAAATTAAGTTGTTGCAAAGCAAAGAAGGATATATGATAATTAGAAGCTAGTAGCTCTTACCATGGCCAGAAGAGATGCGAAGTAGAGGGGTAGATGTTACCAGAGAGAGAAGCATACAAAGAAAGCTGGTGTCAGATGACAAATTACTGGTGTTTGGAAAATACAGCAAGCTCAGTTTTCTTCCTAATGGAGTCAAGGAATTAAGTATACTGGGAAGTATACAGATTTCACCTTCCTACCCAATTCTCCTGCAATTTCATACTGGAATTCCCTAATCAGAAGAAAGATAACATAGTAGACCATTTACATAATCTCCACAGGTCAACCAGTTGGGGACAGGGAGAACGCAGAGTGGAGCAAGGGCAGCATGAATCTGGGGGACAGATTCCTGCGCACATATATTCCTATATAGGGGCACTTTCCATTCTATAGGCAAGAGCTCTAAGACACTGTTGGCCATGTATTTTAAAAATTGAATATATAATAGATAGTTTAAGAAAACTGCAGCAGCTTACAATTCTATTGACATTGCAACACGGTTTTTCACCAAAAAATTGTATCATTTTCCTTTGATTTCCATTCCTCTAGGTCAGATTTAATAACTTCAAAGTGGATATTTCACAATATATTTCATAAATCCTCTATTATATTTATTAAATCTCCTTTCATTGTATAATGTATAAATACAATGAAAGGAAGACATATCATTTAGTATATTTCTTATAGTTATTTTCTTTGGATATATTTCCAAAGAGAGACAATTAGAATTTTCTGTTGAAAGAATCTGCCCAATTTTATATCTTTTTATGTGAGAAATTACACTGATCCAGTGCTTGCCAAGCAGCACCTACCTAGCAATCTATCTTTTGGTAACAGAAGAGAAAAACGGACAGAACAAATTAAGATGTTTAAATCATACCTGTTTATTAGACTGTTTTAAAGTATGCAGCAAGAATAAATCGAGTAGATAAATACACATAGAGTTACATACATTTATCTCTGCCTGTTATGGACTATATCTATCTGCATTTCATATATAAAATCTCTAACCTCTAGTAAAACTGTATTTAGAGATGGGATTTCTAGGGAAGTAATAAAGCTTAAATAGGTCAAAAAGGTAGATGGGGCCAGAATCCAATATGATCAGTGTTCTTATATGAAGAAATGCTCAAACATTCTCACCACCACTACAAATTACCACTACACACACACAGAAAAAAAAGAAGAAGAGAAAAAAAAAAAAAAAAGTCACAGGAGCGCACAAAGAGCAGGTAGCCATCTGCAAGCCAGGAAGAGAGCCCTCACCAGGCACCTAATCGGCTAGCACCTTTATCTTGCACTTCCAAGTCTCTAAACCTGAAAAAATAAATTTCTCTTCTTTAAACAACCAGATTTTGGTATTTCCTTAGAGCAGCCCAAGCAGATTAATTCATTGCCTAAATCCTCTACGTGAAAAATTTCTAGGTCCTATATTGTTCCGCAGCATCAGCTTTCTCAAAAGAGGATTTGGTTACATGGACTAGAGCTGAACTTCGAGACATAGCACTTAGAAAATATAAGGTGGCCTGAGCCAAAGGTATCCCCGCTTTATCGCAGATATATACAGCTGTACCTGCTACACCTCTGTGATCAATGTGCTTATCAACTCTAGATTTCCTTTGTATGGAGCCAGAATAAATCAATGTGAGGTGTCAGAAATACATATTTGTCATATAAAATATAGTCACCAAGTTAAATTTTGAGTTTATATATACGATAAATATTTCATGTATATGTGGGGGTGTTGTGTATATATTTCTGCAGATGTTTGTTGTATGTCCTAAATAAGATGTGGATTTTATTTAAGGTGAAAAATACATGTTTCTTTTTTATATGAAATTCATTTTAATTGAATATTCTGGGTTTCTATTTGCTAAATATGATGAGTGGCTATCAATTTAGGCATAGAAAAATTGTATATCTGGAGCTGCCATGATCTGTTCCCCTTAAGATTTTTTTATTAGTACATGTTTGCAGTACATGCAGTTTACAATCATCTTGGTGATTGGGTATGTGTACATAACACAGCTTGATACTTTTTTCTTAATCCCAGTCCCCTTCCCTCCTGCCTCCCTCCCTCCTCTTCTAAATCCCCTTTCCTCATTTTCATCCTTGTTGATATTACTAATCTTATTTCATGTTTTTGACATATGTTTACATTCATTTAGGTTATTAGATTCCTGTACATGGTTCTGTATTTGAGATTTCCATAGTGTTTCTACCTTTTTCTATTTAGAAGACATCCTTGTCTATTCTATCCTTTTCGTCTATACTCAAAACACATGTGTTCCATTTATTCTGTATAGGCCAATAGGTCTAACAAATTACTAAACCTACTCGTTACCTATTCTTATCACGTCTCATAAGTCATATCCATCTGTGTTTATTTATTTCTAGGGCTGTGTAAAATATTCTCAAATAATACTGCAAGTGCATAATGAATGAATTTTTGCAAAATATTATCATATATATGTATGTTGATTTTATTCCAAACCATGATTATTTTGAAAACTGAAATTGGGCACATATTAGATTCAAATTTTGGGGACAAGCCTGTCTTACCTCAGCCTCACTGAGGTGTTGAATCTGCAGTGTTCTCCTGATACGCAGCCTACCCAGATTTGGAGACAATACCTGCAGAGGGAGGTTAAACTTTTCTCTCTAATGGGAGAAGGAATATAAAATATGGAATTAAAACACCCATAAGGTGGGCCTCAAACCTACCAACTCAGCAAGGGTTTGTTTTGTCCTAATCCTTTATATATGACTCTAATCCTAAATTACTGCATTGGAAGAAAATTGCTCAAAGAAAAAAGACCACTGTTCATCATAGAGCTTTTAACTGAAACTCACAACATAGTTCCTTAAATACACAAAACTTTTAAAAGTATACACTTTTTGTATGATTTGTTCCCGGTGAATTGTTTGAATTTACAAACTCCTCTAACACTGTAAATTTATTCATTACATCCTAAATAAAATGTCATTTTCCAAATCTAAATTAGTTGTGTACTAATTTACTTATCATTCTGTAATATTCTTTATAGGACTGAGTTCAGTGGAAGTTTAGGGCTTGTTTTCCAATTAATGTATCTGCTATGTCAGCACGTAAGCTTTTTTGCAACAATATTTATGATAGGGACAGCATATAGGAGCATCTCCACTGCTCATTACTGGACTGTTTTATTTATTTTATAACCTCTGTAGATAAAACCACTGGGTCATGCATGCATAATAACTTTTGTTAATTAATTATTAACCAATCAGGCTCAGAAATATTTCCATTGAGCCAACAAAAATTAGGAGTCTGGATAAATTAGATTAATTTTTTTTTAAATTTAACTTAGTCTTACTTTAAAATAATCTCCAGTGATGCCTCTAACATAATTAGGAAAGCAGCGCTGATAGAATAATTATATCTACTCAGAAGGAGATTTCTGAAAATTTACCTTTATTTACCTTAACTTTGTCACGCCTTTTTAATAGTACCATTTTTCTTTGGTAGTAGTGCTTTTAAAAATTTGTGATTTTGTTTTTACATTTAGTCTAATGTGAATTTTTGTTATATTTGAGACTGGAAATTCAATGGAGCTTATTTAAGCATTTTGTAGTATCCTAAATCACTGAAGATGCTCACCTAGAGAAAATGAATCTAATTTGTGCCAGAAGTTTGCATGAAACTAGAAACCTTCGCTACTGTGAGATGATAACAAAAAGAGATGCCACGTGCAGGTAGAACGGACAAATGCTTCAGATTTACATGAGGAGACAGGTGTAGTCAAGCTATGTCATCTTCTGTTCCCAGGATTTTTGCATTTTCACAGACTTGTCTGCCTGGAACATAAGTTAGGAACCAAATGATATCATTAAAATTCACTCAGCATCTCAGACCAGAATTTCACCCTGTGTTTAACTCAAATTCTTGCTAAAATTTTTGGATGACATTTGTGCATAATTTTCACATGTTCCTGCATGCTCTCAGAGTTGCAGTTTTTTATCTTCTGCCTTCGAATAACTACTAACAATAAAACAAGGGAAGAATGAGGCAAATGTGAGGATTTGAATAACAATGAGAAATAAGTCATTAAAATTCACCATACCAGGTAATTGTGTTCAACGAATTTCTCACACTTTCCATTAGTTTATATAATTGAAGTAATCAATATAAATAAACAAAAGATGTTGATAATGCACATATGGACCACATAATATGCATAGCAAAAAATAAGATAAATAGAGGGAGAGAGAGAGGATATTACTTGCATTTTAAGAAAATCCATAATATTTTGTATTCATTTCGGAAACCACTACCATATTACCAGAGACCATAGTGGTTGAAGGCTCTCCAGTTGTGAACCCTTGCCAAAAATTCATTGGTGCTTTGCATAGATTGTTCGACTATTAGTCCCTTGAGAACTATCTGAGCCATTTACCTGCTCGTAGGTAACCCATCATTTGCATCGAGGAGCAGAAAGATAAATTAATATGCTGTAGTGGAGAAAGCCCTTTCTTTCGTAAGCATCATTCAACAAGTCTTTTTACTTGAGCATAACTATTATAATGCTGAAAACTAATGGTGTAAGAAAGAATCTCTGCAAATACTAATAACAAAGCTCTGGAGGAGTGCAGTTTTGTGTGATTTTGTGGCGATGTGGACACAAAAATATGTGTGTGCATATATTTTTGTATATCTATATAAGAAAGAGACAGAGCAAGAGAGACACAGAATAACAGACAAAAGAATGAGTTCTGAAATAGAAGAGACCTAGTGCAATCATACTTTTCATGCCTAGTACTGTCCTGGTACATTGGAGGTTTTTGAAATAAAATGCCTGCAATGACAGCACAAGATAATTTATGGGAGAATAGAAGCATTATTGGGTCAGTAATTTAGCGAGAAAATCACATTTTAATATAACAAGTTTTTCTTGTCCATAAAAACCTCTTTAAAAGCCAAGCAATGAACGCTTTGCGTCTGTAAATTGGGACTTTTATATGATGTTTAAATTTCTTTGAAATTAGGATCCAATAAAAGCTGTGTAAAGCGAACAAAACACTTCAAGAATAGCTGTGAAGAGTTATTTTAACTTTTAGCTAACTGCGGATTGGTGATGATTCCCTTGTTAAGCGATTGGTAGTATTGTGAGTGAAGCTATTATCACTGGAATCCTCACAAATGAATATAAACAGGGCATTGCCCCTAAAGACTGCTTTTTAAAAACCTGTCAAATGTTCTTCCTTTCCATTTTCTTCGTGAGTGAGTTATTTCAGCACTGGGTAATTTGTGCTTCATATATCTTCAACTTCTAGGCTCAAAAAAGGTAATGATTTTTTGATTTCAGCTCTGTTGAAGAGGTATACTTAATGTGTCAGGTGTTAAGTAGACTGATGAACATTACCAACTCTGGTTTATAATTATTAGAAAATGATCATAGAATCATTGAACCCTACAGTAGGAAAATGATTCATTCTGATCATTTTCATTAGAGAAACATTGTAGGCAAACAAAATATTACAGAGCAGCACAATTCATAAAAAGGTATTTGACTAGAGTCAATGTACTTTGTAAGTTCAAATACATATTTATTATAAAACTAATAAAGAGAGAGAGGATTTTGTGAGGGATGTTGTGTTATGATAACAAAGTGGTTTAACCAGCTATTTATTTCTCACCCACAAAATCTGCTGTAGTTCTCAGGAATCTCCAAACGACAGTGCATGTGGTGGCACAGTAGATCTGTCACTTTCAGCTTCTGGTTTTGTCACAGTAACAGTAAGCCTACTCTGAGATCACTGTAGTGAAAGAAGAAAAACTCAGAGAGGATCAGCAAGTTAATGCCCCAGCATGAAAACGCTATTTATCATTCCTGCTCTCCGTCTACAGGCCGGAACTAGCCTGGCACCCAAGCAATGTAGAATTATAATTTTCCCATTTGCCAACAAGTAAAGGAAAACTATGTTTGTGGGCAACAAAAGTCAGTCTAAAATTTGAGAATTGGTATTAGGCAAACCCATCTTTAGATGATGTTGATGTTGACAAATTATCTTTCAAAGACAGTGTTAAATATTGCAGGATCAATGTACGTGTTTATACGCAGGGAAATATTCTTATTTAAAATGCGTGGATACTTTCATATATATATTATTCATTATAAAAATTACATTTTCTTCATGAGTATAAGAAGTTTTAGTTGGCAGTTATGACATTCCACTAATTTAGGTTAATTAAAAAATAATTTTATCTTTAAAGTATTCTTGCAAAATTAGAAATAACCTTTTTTGTTCCAATATTATTTTATATTCCTGAATGTAGTATAATTTTCTTTTTTTTTTTTTTTTTTTTTTGTGGGTACCAGGGGGACGACCTCAGGACCTCGCGTGCCAACAGGCACCCGTGCCACTGAGCGATATCACCGGCCCCTTTTTCGTATGTGGGTTCCGGGAGTCGAACTCGGGCCCTCGCGCTTGCAAGGCAGGCGCTTACGCCGCTGAGCTGAATGTAGTATAATTTTCTTCATAGATGTAGAATAATTTAAATAAAATATGTTCTGAATCTTATATCATACTATAGACTATATAAAGTATGTTATTTAAATATTACATTAAATTATTTTTGTATGTACTTTTAGCATAGTTTATTATTGATACCCTTGAAAGATGATGATTTTAATCTGTGTATTTATTATTTGATCAATTTTGTAAACACTTTTTATTATTTCAATAGTTTTACAATGGATTTTATTGTTTCCCAGGTAAACTATTACATCAGGCTAGAGTAATGGTTATTTTATCATTTTTTTTATTGCTGCATGTTTGCACCAAATACTAGTTACATTCACTGTGAGGAGTTAGTACATGTACACAACACATTTTAATTTGTTTTTTATCCTCTTCCCCTCCTTTATCTGCCCCTAATTTTATTTTGTTCTTTTTGCCTTTTATGTCTAGTCATATTGGCCTAAACTTCCATAAAATGCCAAATAATAAGAGGTATATTTTCCTTTTTCTCCAGTTTTGGTAATTTGCCTGTTCAAATGAATGTAACTATTGGTTTGGGTTTGATAGTATTTTATTTATACCAAGAAGAATTTCTCTTACTGTTACCTTTGTAAGTGGCAGAGATGGTGTTATGGTTTATTCTAGATGTCCCCCAAAGCCTCACGTGTTTACAGGTGGAGCTTTGGGGAGTCAGTTGGATCATTGGGGAGTGATAATCACCAGTGGATTAGTCCACAGATGAGTTCATAGCTCAGGTGCCTGGGAGGTGGGATCTGGCCAGAAAAGGGCTTGGAGGGACTTGTCTCTTCCCTGCGCCTCCCTTCACTCTCTCTCCTTCCCCCTGCCATGCCATGAGCTGCTCCTCCTCTGCGCTGCCCCTTCTCCACGCCATCCTGCCTTGAAGTCACCGACTACGAACTGAAACTCCCACAAACTGTGAGCTAAAATAAACCCTGACTTCCTTAATTTCAGGTGTCAAATGTTGTGTCTCAACAATGTAGAAAGAAACTAAGGTAGAAGTTGAACTTCTCAAATATTTTTCTGGAATCTATTATTCTGATTATTTGTTCTTTTTGGTCAACCTAATATCCAGTACTATTTTTTTACTCTTGTAATAGGCCCTAACTGATTTTCTTACATTATTTTAATTGACTCACTTTATTAACATTGTCATTAGGCAATCTGACCTTGTATATATAATGCTGGACTCAGGCATATTTTAAATTTGTAACATGATTTGTATAGTCCCTTTTTCATTGTTCTACCTCTTAAACAACATAAAAGACAGATAACTATTTGACCTTTAAAGAAATTGAAAAAAAAAAAAACACAGCTTTAATACTATATAGTTTTGTTTTGTTTTTTTACTTTGTTTCAATAACTGTCTAGTCATTTTGTTTTATGAGAACTCCTTTAATCAATGTTGAACATTTATATATTTCAATAAAATTTATAATTTTATCACTATTTTCAAACGTATTTAACATGTTTGAAAGATAGCCATTAAAATATTTTCCATCTTTACTGTCCTGGTGTACTATTGAGTTTTTATTAGTGTGTATTGTTATACAGAGTAATGGCTTTCGTTGAGTATATTTTGATCCCATCCACTTCTTCATTACCCTGCCCTTCTATGCCCTACCCCTCTTTCTGATCCTCTTCTTCTTTAATAGTCACCCTTCTAGTTTCATGTTGTCTTTTTCCATATTTTATAATTATTAAAATGTGTTTTCTCACTTAAAAATAAATTGCTCCCTTGTGCATTTGTATCTGTCTATTTAAAGAACTAGCTCATGGACTGACTTACCAAATCATCTTTGTTGCTCTGCTGATAAATTAATTCATTTTTTATCCTTATTGATAAAAAATTAATGTATTTACTAAATGATTTGTGTTTATTAGTTTATGTCTCCATGTCCCATAGAAGAAGGTGCAGGTGGATGAATTGACTCTCTTTGGATTGGTGCACTGTACACATATAATTGTTGAAAGAATCCTGCAAACCCCCAAATCTTTGCCATTCTCTGCTTGGTATTCTGTTGAACAAAAACTTGTCAGTGACTTTATATTCTGTTTCTTATCTTCAGTGTTATTCTCACTCGAGTTTTTAATCCATTTTTTAAAATCCACTTCAATCATTTATCTTAGAACAGCGAAGAGATAAAACTGTCTGCAATCTTGTATCATAGTCTTATATACAAACTAACATCAGATCATCTTTCCACATTTTGTAAACTTTCTTTCTTATTCCTTTTGCTGTGAGCAGAGATTAAAAAGTGATTTTGAAAATCTAACCTACCATGTACGAGCTTTTTTTCAGACCTCTATCCTTTGAACATTAATTTAAAATTGTTTATATTTGTACTGTGATTAATGTTTCTTTTTATATCTATTTTTATTCCCTTTTAGATTTAAGCATTTCATAGAGCTCCCTGAGTCAGTACATGAATAATGAAGAATAAGTTCATTGATTACTTTCTTCATTTGACTGTTTGATTTAAATTTGGTGTATTTGTTTTAATCAACTTTATTTAGATATCAGCTGCATAAAATTAAAGACACCCATTTGAAAGGTACAGTTGTGTGAGTTTTGACAAATGTATACCATCTTATAACCACTTCCCATCAAGATATAGGACCTTTCCACATTTCGATTGTCCAAAACTGTTCCAATACCACTTTTACTCTACTCTTAATCCTCTCACACATCGAAAGTCACTATCACCTCCAAACAAGCAATGATCAATTTCTATGGCCATATATTAATTTACTTTTCCTTAGAACAAAGTATAAATGGGATCCTATAGTCTTTTGTGGCTAACATATTTTATTCATTTTCATGTGTTTGAGTTTTTAGTCATAGTGCTGTATATACCTATAATTTTTTCCTTTATATTGTGGAATAATATTCTCTGTATAGCTATATCACAAGGTGCTTATTCATTTATCTAGCAATGGGCATTTGGTTAGTTTCCAGATTTGGATATTGTGAATAAATCTATATGAACATTTAAAAACAATGTTTTTGTTGAAAAATATTTTCCTATGGGGGGCGAGTACCTAGAAGAAATATTGCTGACTCACATGATTTATATATGTTGTACTTTATAAAGTTTTCTAAATTGGTTGTTTAATTTTACAATATTATTACAACAGTGTATAAGACAACTAGTTGACCTATATTCCTACAACATTGTTATCACATTATTTAAAAATTTTAGTCACTTTAACGGTGTGTGGTAATAGTCATCTTAATTTTAAGTGAATAATGATATCTAACACCTTGTCATGTTATTCATGTTTCTTTTGGTTAAAATTCCCTCTAATATTTTAGTCTATTTTTAAAATCAATATTTTTAATACTGAAGTTTAAATGCTCTCTGTATAGATTTTGTAAAAAAATTTTAACAGCTGTATATATTTGACTATTTTCTCCCATACTGTAAATTGTTTTTACATTTATAGAAGTGTTTTGAAAAACAATTTTTACTTTTTGAGTAACAACTTATTTTTTTCTTGGTTATATTTTCATTCAGAAGTTTTAAGTGTTTAATATTTTGATCTACTATTCATTCTGAGTTTTTTTATGGTATCTACTTAGTCAAAATTCATAGTTCTATATGAATATTCAGTTATGTCAGTCCCATTTCTTTTAAAAAATGTATCATTTCTTCTACTTAATTGCTATAGAGGTATGATTTAAAATAATCAGGCATATAGGTGTGATTCAATTTCTGGACTCTTATTTGTTCCATTGACATATATATCTTTTCTATGAAAGTGTAACCATGTTTTAAATTCCTGTAACTTTATAGTAATTCCTGAAACTCATTTTGTACATACATACTTAGTATTGTTTTTTGGTTAGAGGAACTTTAATTATAAAAAGTCCATTTTGTTTTTTCCTATAAATTTATTAAACTTCTTGTTTGACTGAAATTATAATTTCTTTTAAAGATTTGAATGCATGTTATAATATCAACTTTAAAGTGCTTGCTAAACCCACTATCTAGATCATTTTGTGTTTCATGCTTGTTTTATATTTACTAACATTGTTCTGAAAAATTAGTCAGCTTTATCAATGTATTATTTTTGCCTATGTAGCAACTTTTGTTGCGTACTGGACAAGGAAAACAATATGTTGTAGAGATTTTTAATTCTGTTACCTTCTCCAAAAAACACTGATGTTTTGCAGTGGGCAATGTAAGTACTAAATGATTATGTAAACATGCTGCATCCATGAAAGAGCTTTGAAAACCTATAATGTTTCTCAAACTCTAAATATATGGTACTTGCTACTGTTTGTATATTGAATGTCCCCAGGGGAACATGTGTTAAAGACTTGAACCCTGGTGTGTCATTGTTGGGAAGTAGTGAAACCTCAAGTTTGTGGAAACTTGTGGAAGGTCCTCAGGTCGCTCACTTATGGAACTCTGGCCTCTTCTCTCTCTCTCTCTCCCTCTGTCTCTCTCAATCTCTCTCTCTCTCTCTCTTTCTCAATCTCTCTGTCTCTGTTCTCTGCCTCATGATATATACAATTGCACACAGTCGCACGCTCACCACGGTATGCTTTCTCACCATAGGCACACACCAAAGGGACAACTGATGATGGTACTGAAACCTTCAGTACTATGAACCTAAATAAACCTCCCCTCTTTGTAAGTTGATCATCTCAGGTGTATTGTTGTAGTTCTGCAAAGATAACCTAGTATTTAAGATAAAAACTCTTGTCTTTATTGTATATCTCAGAAAAGTTTTGTTTAAATTTTGTGAAAGTAGGTCCTCCTCCAGGTTACAATGTCTGCTCCTGACAGGAGTGTTTTCTGATGTCTCTGCTGGATGTCTGGTATTATAATAAAATACATATTAGTTAGAGAAGAAACTTGTTCTTTTCACTCTGTATGAAAATCACAAGCCCCAGCATCACAAGCTCTGTGCTATCTCTGCTGCTCTTTCCACAGTGCAAGCTATTCTTTGGAGCCCTCAACAGGTCCAGCTCTGCACATGTGCTGATCAGCCTCAGCCAACAACACACGTGGGGTCCAAGTAGTCTTCTGGAGATCATTTTGCTGAATTCTCTCCTCTCTGCTGCCTGATTTCCAGCTGCTTCAGCTTTCCTAATGCATATCTGTGCCTTCTCATCTCAGCATGACAGCTGTGTTATACTTGGATTCCAGCTTGCTATGCTGCAGTCAATTAACTTTCCCCAAGCAGAGAACTGGAACAATTTAAGGGTTTATCTCTTCAGTTTTCCTTTCCTTGTGGTTTGTAATCTTACTCTGCCTGTTCTCTGCAACCTTGGCTAGTCTTCTCTAACAAATAGGTTTCCAACTAGAAAATGAAAGCTTAAATATTGATTAATTTCTAAGTTCTTTCTCATTTTAGTCTTCCATGACCAGGAATATACACTCTGCCATGTGCGGACATGACACACTTGTTTGCCAGGTTTATAAGATCTCAATGAGTTTGTATAGAAAACATTATTTTTTAAATGATAAACTATTTACAAACATGACTGTTCAAGTCAAAATAGTACATTGTGAATTATTCAGAACCGTGTCTAAAGCTACTTTAAAAATTCATATTTTTTCTGCTAGCAATATATGTACTATTAAATAGCAATACAAGTACTAAATGTTACTATAAGTAATATTTAGGCAGTTGTTCAGAAGATACTACATGTTACAGATTGAAGAAGTTAATTCTCCAGTTACTCAAGTGTCCTTATAAGGAAATAACCAAAGGACATCCTCATAATCATAGTAATTCAGCCTCCTTTATCCAAGAGCACAATCATCAGAGATGTATTTGCACCTAGGTTCGTACCCAGCATTAGACTCACAATAAAGAAAACACTACTAATATTATTCAAATATAATGAAATAAGCAGCAAGATGAAGAAAACATATAGGGAGACTTTCTGGCTTTTTGTGTTTCCCTTGGTCAAAAGCATGTGAAATTATTTTAAAAAGGCTATTTCAATAAAAATCTAATCGATTGTAAATTTACTTATAATTATTCCACTACAATATATGAAAGTAAATAATTTATGAAATAAAAATAATCGAATATTGCAAATGACCTAGCGTGTCGAATGTGGGAAAACTACCAGCAATTTCTAATCCTATTCAGTGATAAATTATAAGTAGACAAAAGGAAAGGTTATAATGGTTTTGTTTCAGTTCGGATGATTGAAAATGCTAATTTTGAGGAAAATTGGCAAATTGATGTTTTGATCAATTTTATTTCTACTTAAATTTTAATTGAATATAGTTATTAAGTAGCATGATGACTTTCTTTGCATGTTCTGAATTCAATGTGTAAATTCCACTGGAATGATGTTTCGGGGATGCACATTTGGTAAGGCTTTCAAAAGATAAGTTGTTTTTGGAAGCCTTGAAAAGTATCCAAATCTCACTTTACGAAGGTTTGGCATCCTTCCTACTCTATAACACAACCATTCAAAATGTGTTTAAGCAAAACAAACAAACAAGCAAACACAAAAACAAAAACACCAGAAAATAGATCAAAAGAACAGAGAGCCCATAAACTGAGAACTGAAGCAGAGTCAACTGGCCTTTGACTAAGCAGCAAAGGGAGTACAATGGACACAAGCTAGTTTTTCATCAAATGGTGCTAAATGAGTATCTACATGCAAAAAACAAAATAAAACAAAAAGATAATCGAGACATAGATCATACCATCTTCATGAATAGTAATTTACAATGGGTCATTAACCTGAATATGAAACATAAAAATATAAAACTCATGGAAGATAACACAGGAAAAAAATCTTGATGGCTTTGGGTTTGGTGATGAATTTTATTTATCTATTTATTTATTTTTGTGGGTACCAGGAGTGGAACTCAGGACCTCGCGCTTGCCAGGTAGGCGCTTATGCCGCTGAGCTATCGCACTGGCCTGGTGATGAATTTTAGATACAATATCAAAGGTATATTCCATGAGAGAAATAATTGCTGAGCTAGACTTCACTTAAAATTTCTGTTTTGTGAAAATACTGTCAAAGAATAAGGAGACAAGTCATGGATTGTTAGAAAGTATAATCAAAAGACATATGTGACGTAGGACTTTCTTCTTACCAGTAACAATGTTTTCTTTTTTTCTAATTTTTAAATTTTATTTCTACATCTTTACAGTTCATGTAGTTTACAATCATCTTGGGAAATGGCTACATGTACATATTACAGCATGTTTCTTTCTTTTTTAAAAAACCCTTTCCCTTTTCCTTCTTCTAGCCTCCCTCCTCCTCCAGTTTCCCTATCCTATTTTTCATCCTTGTTGATATTATTTATCTTAGCTCATGTTATGGCCTATAATGTTGATATTCATTGAGGTTATTAGGTTCCTGTATATGGCATATGTTTATTCTTTTTATTTCCCCTTCATCTCCTCCTGTCCCCTCACACTTGTTCCCTTAGATCACTTCTCTATTTCAAGAGATCCATCCCCTCGTCTCTTTCTGTCCATACTTTATCATTTTCTCTGTTTAGACTTTGCCTCACTCAGATGAGACACACCATGTGGTATTTAAGCTTGTGTGTCTGGTTTAATTCACTGAACACTATTTTTCTGGTGCATCTATTGTCTTACAAATATCTCAAATCTGTCATTCTTTATAGCTGAGTAGTATAACATTCTACATAGCTATCACATTTTCTTTATCCAGTCATCTGTTGATGGGTAGAAAGTCTGATTCCAGGATTTAGCTATTACAAATTGTGCAGCTATAAACATTGGTATGCATATATCACTGTAGTATGATAACTTAAACCCTTTGGGGAAGATAACTAGCAGGGGGATAGCTCGGTCATATGGAATTTCTAATTTCAGTTCTTTGAGAAATCTCCATACTGACTTCCATAATGTTTGTACTAGTTTGGATGCCCACTACTGATGAAGGAGTGCTTTTTGTTTTTTGTTTTTTGTTTTACCTCAGCCATAACAGCATTTGTTATTGCTTGATTTCTTAATAATTGCTAGTCTTTCTGTAGTAAGATTGAATGTTAGAGTTGTTTTAATTTGCATTTATCTAATGGCCAGAGATGTGGAACATTTTTTCATATACTTGTTGACCATTTGTATTTCTTCTTCCATGAAGTGTCTGTTCATTTCTCTTGCCCATTTCTTGGCTGGGTCTTTAATTTTAGGTCGTTTAATATATATATATTTTAGTTCTTTGTATATTCTAGATATTAGTTCTCTGTCTGAGGAGTAGCTGGCATTTCCTTTTTTAGATTTTTTTTTTTGTGGGTACCGGGGGTCAACTTCAGGACCTTGCGTGCCAGCAGGCGCCCATGCCACTGAGCGATATCACCGGCCCTTTTTTCGTATGTGGATTCCAGGAGTCGAACTCGGGCCCTTGCACTTGCCAGGCAGGCACTTACACCTCTGAGCCGACTCACCAGCCATTTTTTTCCATTTTGTAGGTTGTCTCTTCACTCTACTGATTAATTTTTTTACTGTAAAGAAACTTTCCAGTCTGATATAATCTCATTTGTTAATTCTTGCTTGTATTCTTGTGTAGTTGAGATTCTGTTTAGAAAATCCTTTGCTACACCTATATCTTAAAATGTTTTACCTATTTTATCTCCCATCAGGTTTAATATTTCTGTTTTAATATTTAGATCTTTGATCCATTTTTATTTTAATTTAATATATGGTGAGAGGTAAATATACAGTTTCAATCTTCTGCATACCGATGACCAGTTTTCCCAATACCATTTGTTGAATAGGCTTTTTTGCAACATACACTTTTGGCCCCTTTGTTTAAAGAGGTTTCCATATCCTCAGTTACGTTCCATTGATGCATGTATGTGTTTTTTGTTCTAGCACCATGCTGTTTATATTACTTTTGCTTTGTATTATAGCTTGAAGCTGGGTATTGCTATGCTTCTTGCTTTGCTCTTGTTGCCCAAAATTGCTTTTGGTGCTCTGGGTCTCTTCTGGCTCCATATGAAATTTAGGATATTTTTCTCTTGATCCATGAAGCACATTGTCATTTTGATTGGGACAGCATTGAACTTTATAACAGTTTTGGAAGTATGATCATTTGGACGGTATTGGTTCTGTCTATCCAGGAATAGGGGGTATCTTTCCATTTTCTTGTGTCCTCTTCAATCTCCTTTGGAGTGCTTTAGTTTTCTTTGTAAATGTCTTTTAGTCCCTTGGTTAGGTTAATTCCTAGTCATTTCATTTTTCTTGAAGCTACTGTGAATGGTATTGTTTTCATAATTTCCTTCTCATCCCTTTCATTGTTGGTGCACACAAATGCTAATGATTTCTGTGTGTTGAATTTATACCCTCCTATTCTGATGAACTTGGTTATTTTTTTCTAAGTGTTTTTGGTGGAGTTTCTTGAGTCTTCTATGTAGAGTATCATGTCATCTGTGAATCATGACAATTTAAGTTCTTCCTTCCTATACATATCCTTTTTTAGTTGTTTCTCTTTCCTAATCATGCTAGGTAATGTTTCAAATACTATGTTGAATAAAAGAGGTGATAGTGGACAAACTTGTCTTGTTCCTGATTTTAAGGGGTAATGCTTTTAGTTTTTCCTCATTTAATATGATGCTGGCTAATGGTTTGTCTTCAAATAGCCTTTATCATATTCAGGAATGGTCCTTCTATACCTGTTTTCTTCAGGGTTTTTATCATGTAGCGGTGTTGGACTTGGTTTAAAGTCTTTTCTGCATCTATTCGTATAATCACAGGGTTTTGACCCTGCTCCACTTTATGTGATGTATTTGATTTATTGACTTATGTATGATGAACCATCCTTGCATCTCTGGGATGAAACTTACTTGATCATGATGTACCATCTTTTTAATAGGATGTTGCATTTTATTTGCTAATATCTTTTTAAGGATTTTTGCATCTATGTTCATTAAGAAGATTGGCCTACAGTTCTCTTTTTTAGTTGGATCTTTATCTGGCTTTGGAATCAGAGTGAGGTTGGCTTGAATAAATAAATTTGGGAGCAATCCATTCCTTTCAGTTTCTTTGAAAAGCTTGAAGAATATTGGTGCTACAACATCCTTAAGATTTTGTAGAATTCTGTAGTGAATCCATCAGGTCCCGTGTTTTTTTTAGTCAGTAGATTCTTTATTACTGTGTCAATTTCATTACTCGTTATTGGATTCTTAAGCATGTTTATGGCTTCTTGGGGTGGTTTTGGTAGTTTGTATGTGCCTAGGATTCTGTCCATTTCCTCAAATTTGCTAATTTGCTGGAATATAATTTTTTGAAATAGTTACTATCTTCTGGATTTCCAAAGTGTCAGATTTGAATTCAACTTTTTCATTTTAAATTGCAGTGATGTATCTATGGCCATGCCACCCTGGGTGCACCCGATCTGGTCTAATTGCATTGAGGTGAAGTTTTTTCTCTTTCTCTTGGTGAGTCTGGCTAAGGCCTTATCTAATGTATTTATTCTTCTGAAAACCAGCTCTTTGATTCATTGTTTTTTGTTTGTGTTTTATTGTTTTTGTTTTTTGTTTTACAGATTTTTGAGTCCCAATTTGATTGATTTCTGCTTTCATCTTTATAATTTCCGTTCTTATTTTCTGTTTGGTGCTGCTTTGTTTTTGTTTCTCAACTATCTTAAGATTTCTCATAAGGTTATTTATTTGAGCTTGCTCTGTTTTCCTAATGTGAACATTGATTCCAATGAATTTTCGTGTTAGAACTGCTTTCATAGTGTCCCAGAGGTTTTATTGAGTTGTGTGGTCATAGTCATTAACTTCCAGAAAAATTTTAATTTCCTCTTTGATTTCTTCTGTGACCTATTGGTTGTTTAGGAGTATGTTGTTAATTTTCCAGGATCTTTTGTCTTTTTCAAAATTTTTTCTGTTGTTTATTTCTATTTTCATTGCACAGTGATCTGATAGTATGCATGGAGTAATTTCAGTTCTTTTACATTCACTTAAGCTGGTTTTATGGACTAGTACATGATCTATTTTGGGAAAAGTGCCATGTGCCGCTGAAAAGAATTTATACTCCGTTGTAGAGAGGTGGAATACTCTGTATATATCTGTTAAGTCCATATGTTCAAGGATGTGGTTCAGCTCTGATATTTCTTTCTTGTTTTTATGTTTAGTTGATCTATCTCTTTGTGATAGCTGGTGTTAAAATCCCCTACTATGATTGTGTTAGTGTTTACTCGATCTTTTATTTTCAGTAATTTTTGTTTCATGAAGATAGATGCTCCAGTATTTGGTGCACATATATTTATCAATGCTATCTCTTCTTGTTGGATTGTTCCCTTACCTAGTACATAGTGACCTTCTGTGTCTCTTCTAATCAGTTTTAGCTTGATGTTTGCAATGTCTGACATTAGACTTGCAACCCCAACAACAAAACCTCACACTACTTATTAAATCAAGATATAAACAAAAACTCAGAACTGTAAGATATCTGATGTAAATACAGATCAAATATTCCAATGAGACAGTGTATGTGACTTGCATGTAGCTTCTTTGGCAGTCAATCTGAGTGCTTACACCCCAATAAGTACTCTGAAGATTCCACTACAATGCAGAAGCTAGCTTACACTCAAGACTTCTTCGGCCAGGTCCCAGGGATTCTAGCAGAGCCTGATTCAGTCCAAGTTCTTGGGTTAAGAACTCTTGCTGTCTCTCTCCCTCAATGTGATACTGGAATCGGCAGATTGATTCACAGGCATGAAAATATTCACTGAGTCAGGAGTATTGCCATGCAATCAGACCAGCTGCAGTAGTAGCAAGCTAATTAGTTATAGTGGTATCTATCTGACAAGTTGAGAACACACAAAGAGAACTAATTTTAGATCTCCCCTTTGCCAGCTGTGTACTGTGGAAGGCCACTCTCAGAGCAGTATCCTATGTTTCCTTGCAGGTTCCAACTGCCACTGAATCCTCCAAATCATTCTTTCTCAGTGGATCACTCCTCAGCTTCTATGATGTGACTCCTCCTGTAGTCAGACATTCTGAATCCCCTATTCCAGACTTTCGCCTTCTCCAAGATCAGGTCTGTTGTTTGGCTGGCACTTCTGCTGTCCCATACAGAGGGGAAGCCACACAGAGCCAGCTCCAAGTTGGTGATGGCTGAGCCAAGGCATGGAATCCACAGTCGTGGAGCTGGCTGAAGACCAGCCGTGGGTCTGAGCCTCCCACCAGGACAACAGGTCCAAGCAGTCCTGTGATGCAGGACTTTCACTGGAAATATACAAAGAATATTTGAACTCAACAATAGTAAGGTGAGGAAAAGATCTGAGCGGACACTTCATAAAAAAAAGATATATACTGGTGAATGAAGCACACAAAAGGTCCTCAACATTATATATCCTTAGGAAATTATAAGCTAAAACAACAAACCATTACAAACCCTTTAGAATGGACAAAATCCAAAACACTGACAGCACCAAATACTGCTGAAGATGTAGAGTAACAGAAGCTCTCATGTATTGTTTGTGAGTATGCAAGAAAGTACAACTGTAGAATACATTTTGAAAGTTTGTTATAAAACTAAATTTACTCCTACTTTATAATCTAAGAGTCAAACTGCTTGATATTTACCTAGATAAGTTAAAAATATATCTGCACACAAAAACTTGCACACAAATATGTCTAGCAGTTTTATTCATAATTGGTCAAACTTAGAAAATACAAAAGTTTCTTTCTGTTGGTGAATGGGTAAATTTCAGTACACTTACAGTCAGTTCTAAAAAGAAATGACCTATTTTGCATGAAAAGGCATGGATTTCAAATGTGTGTTACTAAGTGAAATAAACCAATTTTCACATAGACTTTAGAAACCTAAGTGAACAGGCTGCACTCTGCATGATTCAAAATGTATGAAATTCTGGCAGAGGTTAAGCTATGGAGAGAAGAAAAAATTAGTGGTTGCCAAGAGTTCAGAGGAGGGAAAGATGACCAGGTGCAACAGAAAAGGGTGTTAGGGCGAGGAAAGTGTTCTGTATGATACTGTAGGGCTGGATACACACATTTGTCAAAACCTGTACAATAAACCCTGTTAAAGACTATGAATTATGGTAATGGTGAGGTGATACCATTCTAGGTTCAGTGACTGTAATAAATGTACCACATTGGTATGAAATTTTGATGGGAGAAGATGTGTACGTGTTGGGGGGCCCATGGGCAATATAAAGGAACTCAGTTCTTTCTGCTCAATTTTGCTGTGAGCCCAAAACTCCTCTAAAAAGTAAAGTCCATTAAAAAAAATCAATAAAAGTAAGTAAAAAATATACTGAGGGTCCACCCTGAGAATCTGTTTGAATCACAGTTAATATGTACAAAAGATGACTGCAAACTTTACTTGAGCCCGATAGAAAAAGTTAATGGCAAACACTATGAATGCCTAATTAATTCTTAGATTCCCTTAATTGAAGATGTTGGTCAGAATCGAGGATATAATAGTTATAATCTCTATTACCCAAACCATATGAGAAATTTGTCACTTTGATCTTATTTCTATATTTTTACATGATGATACCAGAATGAAAGAAAGAGATAAAAATTTAATTATAAAGCCCTTGGGCTCATTCAATACTTGAGATTTTGTGCTACCAATAAAAGAGCCATTTTAATTGGAGAAATATTAAAATATAATTTTTAACCTGAGATAAAAGGTAATTCTGAAATATTCTTTAAAAATGCATGTTAGCAGTATATGTTTCTATGTTTAATAAGTTGTCCTATGAAAATAAATAAACGCTCATTCAGAGTGGCCCAGCATGATGAGGTCTGTTGTTAGCATGCCACATTTAACAGGAACAACTCTGACAGACTCTATTTTCTTCATGTGATATTTTGGAGACTTCAGCTAGCTCTTTCAGAGGCTCTGATCTTCACAGTCCCAAGTTTTCAGGAGCATGGAATAAAAGATGAGAATTGTATGGCTTGACATAGGATTGGCTTAAATTTCTTGCCCCAATAAGTCACTGGCCAGCTTAAATGCCATGGAGAATATGCAACATGTCTTATGTACTTAGAGAGTAAATGAGGGTCCTTTTGTTTCCTGGGAACTTCTTTAGTGATTCACGTTATGCAAATATGTCCTTTTCTCCCTCCCTTCTGCCTACACATCCTCTTGCTTTCCTCAGCCTGTTATCAGATTCCGAATTGACCCCATTCTGAGCTGGAGATTCCAGAGGTTTTCAGGTCACATGACACATATGTATATTGGGATTTCTCTCTCATCACCTTGAATTTTCATACATTATTCATACTGCATTAATCTTTCAAATTCCTTCAACTTCAATTTTCTGTCCATAAAGAACTTTCAATTTTCTTGGCCTGCTCTAGGTCAAATTGCAAAGTAAACTAAGATTTTATGCAGTATCCAGCTATTTTCTTCTCTTTTCTTAACAGAAGTCTGTATGTTTACTTTTTGACTCTTGAAAATTATCATGTTCAAATCCTTTCAGGAGCCCGGCCTTAAGTTACCTTCACCAGGAATTTGACTCAAAATATTAGTCATTTGCATATATCTTGTGTGCCCTGCAAGTATTTCATTTGTAAATTATCCCACAAGTGATGTATTTTCAAATATAATGTGGTATAGAGAAGTGGGAAGGGACTGGATTTTTTACCATGCTTTCATAGATTTGCTCACAGAGAAATATGCAATGAATTTAGTCCAAGGTGATATTTTCACAGTCTAGTTTGTGGGAAAAATTTATTTTGATTTCAAAGGTAGAAATTGATTAAGCACCCTTTTCACGGATGCGGACAACTGTAGCAGAAGGAATTAATGGTTGCTGTTTTTACATGGCTTCATGGGTAAAGCATAGATAGAAAGTGGAGAAAGGGGGAAAAAAGAGAAAATTGTGGCTATATATGTGATACTTCTACAGAAGCCCACCTTTCACCTAGTGGAAAGATGGTCAGGTAGGTGCCATGTACAAGTTCCTACATGGACTTCAGGTGCCCCAGAGAAGCACTTGCTCTAAAATAAAAACTTTCCTTGCAGTTATGATCCTGGGATCAGCAACTTTAAACAGATTGCAAGATTTTGTAGCTATTTCATGAACTTTGTTTTCTAACTTTTATGCCATTACCTCTTTATTGATGTCTCTGTTGCACAACCTCTAAACTCTTGTTTTCAGAACAGCTTCCTCTGGTAGAGGCACGCACAAGACAAAAATATTTCATCTTGAGGGGTTGTTTTAATTTCCCCAGGCCTGCAGTTGCATTTTATATTGCATAGATCACCCTTCAATAGCTGTCCCTGCCCTTTACTTCCATAATGGACTTCTGCAGCTGGGGTGGAATCCGAAAAGTGCTGAAAAACCTACAAAAACAATGTCAGGTGTCCATATGAGAAGCCCGCCCACTGAATAGAGAAGGCAGGCAGCAAAAAACCTATTCTGATTGTTTCACTGCAAAAATTAAACAACTTTTATCTTTTTGTAACACCTTACAGAGGTTAAAGATCTAAATGCACTCGCATCCAGTCAAAATCAAAGCGATTTGATGTCTTCAATGTGCCTCTTATGTAATAAGATGGATAATTACCAGTGAAGCTAATTTGGAGACCTAGCAATTACCACTAAAGTTTAACAGAGGAAGTGTTGGTTGAGGCAATAATATGGGGTCTGGAGTAAAATATGTGGGCCTTGAATCCAGCCTGGAGCTATATAAAAACCTTTCTGATTTTTGAAGTTATTTAATATTTAATGTATCAGTCAGGGTTTTACTAGAGAAACAGATATAACACAAGATATACAAATGTATAAGAAATTGCAAGATTGGTTTATGATGGTCAGCCACAGAATTGGATGAGGACGCATTCAGAGGGTGTCTTCAGTGTTCCATGCAAATCTGTATCAGGAGGCCAATGGGTCTGCGACAGAAGGCTGACAAGTCTACCCCAGAATGCTGAAGGATCCAAGGCAGAAACCAAAGAGTCTGTGCTAGAAGCTAGGAGATGACATCCAAATTGAAGATGGAGATTGGAGCTCCTCCAAAAAAGATAAGCCCGTCCATCCTTCCTCATTTCTCTTTTATACCGTCCAGGTGATGAGCTGCCCTAGGGTGGGTCCTTTACACCCTAGGGTGCAGACAGCTGCCCTACAGCAGGTCCTCTACACACTATGGGGTAGAATTGCTGAGCAGATTTAGTTAAGCTTCTAAGCCTCTCTAGTTGACACAATCAATCAACCACTACATTTAGTAAACACAACTTTCTCATTTTCAAATAGGAATAAATGCATGTACCACCTAGATACACTGGAAATTGATGATGTACTTGAAATATATGGTTTAGAGCTACCTCCCCAAGTGTTTGCTTCTTAAACCTTCTATTCTAGGGCTCTCAGACAATGCCCCATTTTTCTTCTAATGTTTGCAGTGATTCTCCTATTCATCTCCAAAGTTTGTTTTAGATACATTATTTCCAGTAAATTTTTCTCTACCCATGTGTTCCTATTTTTTTCTACCTAGATGCAATAAAAATCATGTCAGCTAACTACACACATGAAATTTATTTTTCAAGGATGAAATTCCATTGTTTTATGAATTTATAAGGAGAAAAACGGCAGTAGTAGCAAGACTCACTTAAATTAAAAATGATGTTTTCATATTAAGTAAAGAAAACAAAAACTGCCTCAGAACAGGATCACAATGAGATCAAGGATAACAGGAAGGAACAGGAAAGTGTTGCAACCCAGACTGACAGAAGAAACATAGAAAATGTTTCTTCAATGGCTACAAGCAGGAAAAGTTTTCTTAATAAAATATTAGTAAATGTGGCTTAAATTATCATCTTTTTATTCAATCTATTTGGACCTTTGATGCATATTTTCTTTATTCTAATAAGCCATCCACTCTGAGTATCCAAGATGTAAATCAGAAAATGTCATATGGAGAATGATAATGATGAATGGCTTTTATTTTCTGATGTGAAAGCGAAGAAATGAGGACATTCATGGACATTTTTTTTTTTCCAGAAAAAAACTAATCCCCTTTGCATCACGAATAGTTCGGTAAGGCTTTGTTTATTTTTTAGTAAGAGTACCCAGAAAATGTTTAGCAACATTTTTGCCTCTGATATTCAATAAATAATTCATGCTCTAGTACTTTCTCTAATATTGTGTTTATAAAAATAAAGGGACTTTATCAGAATCAATTGTTTTTATAAGCCTGGGGTGGAAATACCATGAAGATTATTTCTTTATCTATATCATGACTTTCTCTTAATGCGTCACTAATCAGATAGGCCCCAGTGTTCCTGACAGTCTATTTATTGCTTAATTTTTTTTCTTCTGGCTCAATAAAACTTTTATTTGAAAGAGTCTCTATCGAGTAATAGATCTGCTGAGCACAACCATTCTTGCTGATTGAAGGAATCATTTCAATATTGTGGCTGAGGACAGCTGCCTCTTAAACTCCAGTAACAATGAGGTTTGTGTTGACATGCTGTGCTTTTTAGTCTGTATCCCTATACACTAGTAATTATCTCTCATATTAGAAGAAATTTCACTAGATTTGAAACAGTGAAGATATGCAATAAAAAACACTAGCAGTGTGGAGAGTAACAGTTGCACAGACCTTTAGCTCTAAGTAACTTCCCTGGTTTATAATGGGTTTGAACTCTCCAAGAAAGGATTGTCGGTGTCTCCTCCAGTTTCTTTTTTTTTTTTTTTTTTTTGTGGGTACCGGGGGGTCGACCTCAGGACCTCGTGCGCCAGCAGGCACCCGTGCCGCTGAGTGATATCACTGGCCCCTTTTTCGTATGTGGGATCCGGGAGTCGAACTCGGGCCCTCACGCTTGCAAGGCAGGCGCTTATGCCGCTGAGCCATCTCACCGGCCCACTCCTCCAGTTTCTGATCATGACATTATATTAAAGGTGAATTTAGTTGACATGCTTAGTCTGTTATTAATATTATTTTGAACATTAAGACCGAGTAACATGGATTTTCAGATTATCCCTGCATTTTAGCACAGCCTGATTAAACTTGGTTGGCATGACTAGCTTTATTGAGAGGCCAGTAGGTCAATCAATGAACCACAACAAAAAAAATACTTTCTAAGGGTTTATATGTTCAGCATTGTAGTAATTATCACAGAAGGAAAAATCATTCCCCCACTTTGAGCAGATATATTTGAATAGGAAGCATTAAAATAGGGCCAACCTTATGACTGAAAAAGATGCTCATGTGAAATAGCTCTGAGAACAAAGCACTTCAGGCTGAAGAAGCCAGGTGAGTTGTCCCGTCAGGTACATATTAGAATCTGTGTGGCCTTTGGTTAGTCAGAGAGAAGGGGCAGGGAGATTAAGGGCAGGTGGGTAAGGACTAATGGCCTTGAGTAAAAAATTATTTAGTTCTAATTTGGGTGAACAGAAGGAATAACTAAGGCTTTGTGGCTAATTCAGATGAAGTTATAGTGGAAGAATGGATGTAAAATATCATAGAAAGACCCCTTGATGAGTGCAGAGGGTTTTCGTTAAGTACTTAGTCCTTATATGGTCTCTAAATATGTATCCAGTCTTAAAATAAATAAGACTGTTGGTTATGACAGAACTGAAATAAAGGTTAAATAAAGGGTAGAACTGAAACAAAGGTTAAATAAAGGATAAAACTGAAATAAAGCTTGGGCTAAAATGATCATTGGTTTACCAATAAATTGACTGATCTTTTATCATGATGCTACTATTATGATTTTTTTTTTTTGGCTTTTTGAGATAAGTCTCATTATGTAGTTTAGGCTGGACTTGAAATTTTGATCTTCCTGTCATAGCCCCCCAAGTGTTGAGTCTACAGGCATGGACCACCACACCTGGCTTATGATTCTGTCATTAATTAGTCATGTGATCCAGTAAAAGTTCATTGATTTCTTAGTATAGAATTTCTTCATCAGTAAAGTGAGAGAGTTGAGAAGAATTTTTATAATATATCTCCTACTTGCAAAAATTATCATAAAGTTATCCAGCTAGACCAAGTGAATAGTATGCTTTACAAATAAATTGCCTCCATTTAAAAATTTAGGCTATGTCTGAAGCTTTTTGGTTTTATTTTTAATTCTGTGATTGCTAATGTATTTGCTCATAGGGAACCATTAATACTTTTTGTCTAATTTCACATCTCTGCCTCTTTTCAAAGGTAATTTTCTTCTAATGGTTTCATCTGTGATTTGGAAAATAATTTATTACTCATTTTTTAATTTTAGAGGCCATTATTCAAGAAAGATTGTGCCATATTCTGACAAATAAATGAAAAAACCACACGTGGTTTTATTATAAACTACACAGGCTTTTAGATATAGGGAAATAAAGCAAAATTATACAAATACATCTGAAATAAAAATTAAGAAATTACGTCAAAGAAGCTGGCAGAATCCTGTAATTGAGAGTGTGTTGGAGGAATCTTGTAGAGAATGGTCAGGGGCAGTTTTCTGAGTAGGTACTATTGGAGATGAGACCTAAATATTTAGACTGGCCAACCACCTAACGCATCAGGTATGTAACTCAAGAAAGGGAGACAGCTTGGGTGAAGTTCGGGAAGACCTTATCGTGCTGTAGAATATGAAAATCTGCAGTTAGAGAAGAGTCACCAAGCAGGCAAGGTTGGCATGTAGAAGCATAAAGATGCACAAAGGATGGCTTCACATAGGATGGAGGAAATTCTTCTGGATTTATTGGAAACCTAATTCAAACTAGGTGAAAGGATAAATGGGAGCATATTAATATCCGTCAGCAAAAATTCTGAAGTTGTAAAGCCTGAAAGAACACCACAATGTAGAGCTATAAACAAACTGAAACTTTGATTCTCTCTAGGTTTCTCAGGTTGACATTACTATCTCTTTTTTCTTAGCCTTGTTCATGTTCACTATCTATATATAGCGGGAAAGATGGGCCATCTGCAACTCTCATTTTGCATCTTTATAGGAGATGCATATTGTTCATTTTTTCATCTCAGCAGAGAAGATAGTTATTATGTAACCTTTTAAAAATGATACATACAAAACATTTGTTTCTGCCAAAAAGTTTGTATGATCTTATGGATCGAACCTGTCTCAAATGGTGTTGGGGATAAAGTCAGCCCCACCCCAATCAAATGGACTGAAAGAAAGAAAGGGGTGGATTTCCCATAAGAGAGAAAAATACCACAGAAACTGTAGTAGATCTTCACTTATGACAGGAAACCATACTTCACTGAAAAAAACAGACAGAGGTTTTAGTTTAGGGAAATGTCAGTTTTGAAAACAGTTCATTAATTTCAGCCTGGGAAATACATTGCTGCACAGCGTGACTTTACTGCTATGGATTACTATAAGCCTTATTTCCATTACTACCAACCATGCATAAGGTAGCAAAAACCCTGCTTCCCTAAGCATGTAGTTTCTGACATCCAAAATATTTTGAAAGAGTCATTTTGAGGTCAAATCATCTCCGAGATTACAGGTAAATCCTGAGGGTTTTGTTTGTTTGTTCTCATTGTTTATACATTATAAACATGAGGGTTGGCCCAGATAAAGTTCATTAGAATGAAGAAAGTGCCCATAACTTAGATAATAGCTAAACATCTAGGAAATAACACAAATAAGATTTAAGAGGCCTGAATACAAGAGGCTGGATTGCATTTCTTAAAAATCCTCAGACTCATTTCTCCTAGTTAGGAAATTCAAGAAAGTCTCTCAGCATCTCTAACTTCATGTATCTGCAAGTCTTATGGATGAAGTGAAAATTAAATGTGATAAAGCTTTCCTCATGATTTACATAGTAGTGAGCACAGTATGAGCAATTAACAAATGTTCACAATCATTACTGATTGTTAATTGATATATTTGTATCTAATAATACCTAAAGTCTCTTTTATCAAAGTCATGAATTTTGCATTATTTCTTTATTAACCTAAAACTTCAAAAAGACTGTGAATTTATTATGAATTCAAAAAATGCATTGGAATGTTGAATTCTTATTTAAAAAGTTTTATGAAATTGACTATGTCTTCTATTCCTTTTAAAGTTCTTTCATCATGTCTTTCACTGAAGACATGATTTTAATATAATAAACTGCACACTACAGAAATATACAAGTTGCATTGGATAGAATGTGGTCATCTGTGTGAGATGTAATGGCAAAAGTATAAGATTTAGACTTTCAAAGATCTGATATTCAATCTGCTCTACCACATATTAGCAGTGAGATTTTGAATAAATTACCTAACTGGTTAGTTCATTAGCTTCTTTATCTGTAATAAAAAAGAAGTGCAGAGATAGAAGGCTAATAATATCTTCTTGGTAGGACTGACATGGGATGACAAATGTTTTAACATTAACATAATGTAGAGATTCAACAAATGATATACTACTAGGCACTGAAGAATTGTAAGTACATAAGAAATGGTATAATGCCTCAAGGATATTTCCATCTAGGTAGAAAATAAAAACTATGCTCCTCTCTCTCTTACATCACTGAGTGGAACCATTGGAGAACTGCCAACACCAAGGACCATGTAGAAAATAAATAGCTCCATGTTCAGAGGTCTTCGTTAGTACCTATAGTTATCAAGTAATAAGAACACTGTAATAATGTCCTCTGCTTGGTTAGTATTATCTCTGGGGAGTTCAAAGTAATTTGCAGGTGGAAAATTAAATGATGCAGTTCAAGATAAAATTGAATTCCAAATAATTGCTAAAGAATTAAAATGCAGTTGAACCAGGAATTCTAATCAGTTAAGAATCAAAGCATGTTAATGCTGAACTATGAGGAAAATAACTGATGTATGCAAGACATGTCATTTTGATGCTATGCTAGGCCTCTACCACACGTATTTTATCATTTCTCATAGCAAGACTGTTGGGATGTGGGCAATATGATAAAAAGCTGAAAGCTTTTCCATTCATTATTTGTATAAATCTCCTTCTCTGGGGCTAACTTTTCGTACATTACCTTACCTCCTTTACCCAATGACAAAATTACAATCCTAGTCACATTGACAAAGTTCCATCTTGCTCATGCCTTTAACAGAATTGACTACTCTGATATAAATGGAAATTATGATCAAAGTGAACAGATAGAAACTTCAAAAATACGTGCTTTCTCTAATTATTTTCTTTTATGTTGATGTTTTTGCTTTTAATTAAGTTTATGTTAACTGATATGTAAATATTATACATAATAATGTGGTAATATTTTATTTTAAATATGCTATTTTTCTGTATACTAGAAAATACCTTACTATAAGGAAACCCTGTTATCATCCTTACTGGGGTAAACCAATATCCTGCTAAATATTGTGGAAATGATATTCGTTCAAACTCCATGGGGCAGAGTTTCTTGGATGCTTGAAAAGTGATGTCTTATCTCACCCACTTTCTCCTTGTTTCATTTACCCTGTATGTCAGAAAACAGAACACCATGGCACCTCTACATATGCCATTGGCCACGTTGGAGGGCAAAATACCCTGCATTATCTCTCTCCTTGGTACCCATAATTCTACTAGAACTTCCATTCAGTATGATTTGTCATCCCTAAGGTATATGAGTCACTGCTAAGCAAAAACAATCTTTGACTTACTGTAGATTTTACAACCATGAGCATGCACATTTCAATAATTCCTTAAATATGAATTCATTATAAATGACATGAAGCCGTCATTTTTTTCTTGTCAGGGGTTACCATAGATACCAAAACTGCAATGGCAACGGCTAGCAAATGCACCTAATTGGATTTAGATAAGGGTAAAAAATGCAATTACCAAGTTATAGGCATGCACTTTTATTGTGAAATAGTTAATTGCCCTCAATTATTACCAAGACTTACTATAGTGCCATGTATTGTTTTCTCTTTATTTTTGCTCATTATGCTTAAAATCTCAGTGCTTTCTCAGGGAGAGAAATTTTCACAGAGGGAAGGAGAGGAGTGTGTGTGTGTGTGTGTGTGAGTATGAGTGTGTGTGTGTGTGTGTTTGTGTGTGTGTATGTGTGTTCAGAAATGGTGGGGTCCGAGCTTGCAGTAAATTTGCCCCAAAAATGAGATGAAGAGAAGAGTCACAGATTGCACAGTTCCCACCCCAGATTTGTCAGCACACACTCTGTTTTATTCACTTTAATTTTCTGGGCATTTTTGGACTCTCTGTAGCGATGATATGTAGAACACTATTCACTCTTATCTTCCTCTTCAAATAGAAATGTAAAAATACCGAGGTTCTATAATTGCATTTTAAATGATTTTGTCTTTTCTTTTTTCAGGAAGTCATTTTTTCTCTGACAAATATTTCAGCTTCTGCCTACTGTGAATTAAACAGATAAAGTGCCGGAGTTTTCAGAACAACCTGAGAAGATGCTGCATCAGAACCTAATAAATCTCATTCTTTTTTTTTTTTTTTGTGGGTACCGGGGGGTCGACCTCAGGACCTCGCGCGCCAGCAGGCGCCCGTGCTGCTGAGCGATATCACCGGCCCCTTTTTCGTATGTGGGTTCCGGGAGTCGAACTCGGGCCCTCGCGCTTGCCGGGCAGGCGCTTAAGCCGCTGAGCCATCTCACCGGCCCATAAATCTCATTCTTAAGTAATTATCCACTGATCTGCTCTTTTTCAGTTTCCACACAGGGATTAATTATGAGTTAATTTTGGTCCTTTAATTACAAATAATTCAGCTTTTTGCTCTGATCTTTACACCTATATATGCTTGTAGATAATCACTTTATTTTAAAAAATGAATAGCCTTTCCTCCCCAAATAAACAAAAGCATTTTCACCATTAGGCCGAGTCAAGAATGCAAGTAATGCACACCTGGATGACACTTAAAAATGCAAGTGTAAGAAGAAATAAAAATTTAAACAGGTAATTCATTGTCTTTAGCGACAGAGTTTCTTTGTATTTTGTTTTGATTTTTTTCACTTTTACAACTATTTTTGAGCCATGTGACTTACTGGAACACGTGAAAGAGTATTGTCTTGTATGTAATGATTTGATGGTTTATGATCAGTTTTCATGTACAAAATTCTGAACAAGAAACAAAGAAATATAATTTAATAACAAAAGTTCTGTATTATGGCATTGCTTTCAAGTTGCTTTGGTAAGTTGACTTATTCTGGGTTTAAAATTCAGGATCCAACCTAGCACACCTCGTTTTGTAAGTTATACCTTCTTTCAAGAACCTGCCATATATTTCTCCTTCGTCTCGCCAGCCTCTGACTTCCTCCGCTTGTCTAGTTATCCCAGAACCTGCCTGAGCTCTACCCATGAAATGCAGCCTGCACAAGGAAGCTCTGGATTCCAACCCCTATTAGAAAATCTGACAAAGTGCGTTGATTTTTTTTAAGGTTTCCTGAATCACACTCTTCTTTTTCACTCATGCAGCTTTAGTGTAGGCTCCTGCATTCTAGATTTTTATATAAACTCCAAACTTTGTCCTCACCTTTACATTATGTTGGCTTATGTCGTCTATGGATGACAATCACAATAGTTGTAGGTGTGTAAATAATAAAAGATTTTTCAATGATCTCTATTATTCAGTACATCTCCAATCTACTCACAATAGCATGAAAGAATGAAAAATCTCTATTTAACTTCTTTTGCTTGAAATCATTCTTTATAGTTCTACCAGCTAATTACTTGCCAAATTTGTACTGCATATTAAATACCCAGATCAAAAGTTTATTTCTGTAAATCATCTTTTGACTTCATCTGGAAATTTGTCACTGTCCTCTGTGTGTGTGTGTGTGTGTGTGTGTGTTTCTACATGCTGTATTTGCTTTCAGAAATCTCAAAATGGATCTAAAAAATGAGTGACTGGATGAGTAAATATATAAACGAGGAGTTTATATATTAAATGGCACACACCACTTCGGCAACCACGTCTATGTCTGACATTCTACAATTCATGACATGACTCAGCTGTGGGAGAAACCTAGATCATAAAAGAATAATCGACCTGCCTGGAAAAAAACCATACAAACATTTCTAATAATGTACTCATCATGATAATCACAACCATCTTTAACCAAAGCGCTATTTATTATGAGTCACACAAAAATTCCTTTACTTGGAAGAGGGTGAAGGTTGAATCCATGGCGTCACACATGCAAAGCATGTCTTCTAACACTTAGCTGTACCCTTAACCCCCTTACAAAATCCCTGGACAGGAAGAATCGATCTTGTTATTCTTATTCTACCGAATTTAGTGATACGGCAATCATTACGGACTGCCCACATGAGACTCACCTGAAGTACTTGTAAAAATACAGATTTTTGTGCCCCATTCCATGTCTACTGAGTCAATTGTGGAGAAAATGGAATTTGGAAACCTGCATTTGTATATTTTTTCTTCACTCATGCAATATTTATGCATCCTAATGTTTGAGAAAAGTTGGAATAGGACATTATGATTATTGAAATTAATTAGACTGTGCAATTCTGAATTCTCCTCATTTATAGGATAAGAAGCCTTATGGTTGATGGGGACTGACTGAAAAATAGCACGGTTGAGGTAGGACCCAGAAAAATCAGAGCTTAAGTCTAGGTGCAGAGTGCTGAGGGAAAGCATAGCTGATGCTCAAGAAACCAGGGTGTCAGGGTCATAATCCAGAGTTGGATGAACAAGCCCAGAATCAGTAGGTAGAGTAATGACATTCCATTTCACTTCAGAGTTAATATTATGTTTATTAATTCATTACACTAATCTGTTTTTGAGATCATTGTCTTGATCCTTCTTATGTTAACAAACACACTGATTTTAAGAAATATTTTTAAATGGCACCTTCACTGAGGTTCGGACTTGTATGGAGTCTCTTAAGGGTTCAGGAAAGAGAATGAATATATCTGATAATACAGAGCTAATATTAAAGCAAAATATATAAGAATGCAATCATCTACATTAACTTATGCCTAGAAAGGTGGAAAATAGTTTATACTGGTATTCATTGCATAAAACTTACAGGGAACTTCCTCAGTTAAAGCTACCTCTTGCTAACAAGAACTTTCTTTCTAAATTTCATTTTATTGGTACATGTTTGTAGTACATGACATTTACATTCATCATGGAAAACAGGTACAAGGTCATAACATATCTTGATTCTTTTTTATTCCCCTTCACCTCCTGCCTACTTCCCTCCCTCTCTCTAGACCCTCTTTCCCCATTTTCATTATTATTGTTCTTCTTCTTCTTATTATTATTATTATCATTATTATTATTTCAGCTCATGTCCACAACTAACTTCTCCAGGGAGAAAGCTTCTCTACTGGTTTTCATTGCTCCTTTGTGAGGTTAGCAGGATGCTCTCTTCTGACAGAGTTTGGGACAAAGAAATTTAAAGCAGTCATGGGTCATGTGTCTGGAGAGTTTCTGGAAGAGAAAGTTCCTTCTTTATACTGAAATAATTTCAAAAATTTTTGTTTCATTACTTCACAGTATAAAATGAATCTCTGAATACAGCAGCATTGCAAAGATCTGGAAATAATTTAAGACTTAACACCCTTTGCCTTTTCACTCACACGATACAGTTTCGCTACGTTTCCAATAGCCACAGTATTGTTTCTTGGAGAGAATTCATCTTCCAGGATTCATTCAGTGCTTGGGATGTCATTCACCTAGGGGAGGGAACAACAGAACCAGCATGACCTCAATTTAAGTAGTCAGGTCCTATTTTCATAAACCAAAATTGTGCTCTCTTTACTTAGAAACACTTGGGCATTACTAAAGAACAAGCTTAAAAAAAAAAAAAGAGAGAGAACTATATTTAATAGGGGCTTTAATCTCTTATGACCTTTGTACATTTAAACAAAGTGTTTAACATTTTTGAGTTTTGACTCTTTTACTTACATAATCCATCAGTTTGATGAGAAATACAGGGTTATTTTTAAAGGATTGAATAAGGTAAGTAATTAGCATAGACTGAGTCCTCACCTAAACTAAAATCCTCAAAAATATTCAAGATATATTAGTAACTGTCTTAGTTGCTCTTCTCTTGTTGCCGAGACAAAATACTTGATGCCCAAAATTAAGGAAGCAAAGATTTATTTAGCTCACAGTTTGTGGAGGGTTCAGTCCATAATCAGCTGGCTCCAAGGCAGGGCGATGTGGCACAGGGGTAACAGTTCAAGGCGGCAGAAGACAGCAAAAGCAACAAGAGCAAAAAAAGGGGGGAGAGCGAGCCTCCTTTCCTCCCTTATATTGTAAGTATCTCAGGTGTAGCACTCACACCATCTCCCTGCCCTCCTCTTGCACAGGCTCAAGATGTTTACAAAGTGAGGACCCTGGCCCCATAACCTAAAATTCTTTTTGGACAGAATTCATTTCCTTAATTTCATTATGGGATGCCTGAAAAACACTCTTTGTTCAGCAAATATTGAATTAAAAAATTAAACTTCATATACACTTCAAATTCTCCATTTTATCCATTTAAATATAAATGCTCTTTACTGAATGGTTTAATACAAGGCTATGATTTCCAGTTCATGCAAATTTGTTATATATCTAAAGACTGTACTGTTTCGTATTGAAATATGCTTCCTAGAAATTGTTCAAATGCAAATCCCCAAATATGAACAAATATTGAAGAACATTAGAAGTCACCATGGTGTGCTACTTTTGATATCAGATCATCAGAATAAATTTTCCAGAAAGGCATTTTACACAGAGAATAGAAAGCAGGAAAAGTGATTTCACATCAGATCTACCTGTATATTTTAGGCCCCAGGTCCCATAAAGAGGGATACATGATTCATCATCTGTGGGATAAGGAAAAAACATAAATCCAGGTCACCAAACATGGAAAGATAAAGGTAAGGCAAATAATGCTCACAGTCATTTGCCACACGTATAGCAGAAAACGTGGTTAATATTCATATTGAAAACACACGACTATTAAAGGAAGACAACGTGGAAAAATGGGCAAAGGGTGTAAACAAGAAATTTGCTGTAGAACAAACAGCAGCACAAAACATGTGGTCATTTTTTTCCTCACTAGTATCCCAGAAATGTAAAATAAAACAATTATAATCCAGTTTTACTAATCACATCGACAATATTGTCAATCATAAAATATAAACTGAAATTGTCAATCATAAAATATAAAATGAGTATTGAAAGAGCAAGAAAATTGTCAATAAGGACAATAATATCAAAATTTACTGAGTTTGAGCAAGATGAGAAAACCCATATTCTTTATATATAAAGGAATGGCCAACTCTAGAAGTATTTTGCTGATATCTAATAATGCCAGAAATAGGTACATGGCAAAAAATTTCTATTTCTGGGTTTGTTCTCTAGAGTGCACTTTCTCAAAATGTGGTCATGATGCCAGGAGTACAAACAGCAAAAGCAGCAGGGACTGGTTAGAAATATAAATTCTAAGATCAATTCCTTTCTTATAGAAATTCAGGGGTGGGATCCAAAAGACTGTTTTATCAAGCCCTCTAAGTAATTCTAACTCATGCTATTTTGAGAACCATTGGCTAAAAAGAATCTCTACATTGAGTATATGGGAACATATATAAAAAGACTCACCACAGCACTGCTTAAATAACACAGAATTTTTTTTAATGTGGGTACCAGGAGTCGAACTCAGGACCTCGTGTTTGCCACCAGGCGCTTATACCGCTGAACCATCTCACTGGCCCATCACAGAATTTTTAAAAGAGAAACAATGAAGTAGCAGAGGTAGAAAATGAATGCATAAATTATATAATGGTCCAATAATAAACTACCTTATAACACTTAGAAACAATGAATAAATTATCTGTATGTATATATGCAATAAGGTAAAAAATAAAATATTTAGAGGGGAAAAGTAAAATGAAAAGAAATATGTGAATTTGTCAGCTCTCCCATTGCTGAGACAAAATACCTGACACAACTTAATGGAGGAAAGGTTCAGTTTGGCTCAGAGATTCAGAATTTTCAGCTCATGGTCAGCCTTGCTTCAAGGCAGGAACTTCATGGCGGAAGGGTGTGGTGGAGAAAGCAGCACATTTCATGCAAGCCGGGGAGCTCAGGCGAGGGGAGAGGTGCACCCTCCAAATTCAGGGCCCCTGTGACCCGCCTGCTCCAGCTGGAGCCCGCTTCCTGACACCACGTTAAGTTACGAATGTCACTGCTGAATACAGCAGCCCCGCGATCCAATCACCTCTCTCGGAGTCTCTTAATTCAGTCAAATTTACAATTCAAATTAATTGGCAGGAAATAAATCATACAAAGTCTTATACCAGTTGCATATATATTATAAATAACACATCAAAAACCCAATATTATTTATGAACAGATACATATTATTGGAAACCTTAAAAATAGACTGGAGGGCCAGGGATATAGCTCTATGGCGCAGCACCTGCCTGGTATGCACAAGGTCCTGAATTCGAGTCCTGATACCAAAAATAAAATGGAAAGGAAGTATATCCCTGAAATTGTCTATATTGGTTATACCTTGGTATAATAGTAGAACAATAGATGGTATTTTTTTTATACACACACCAATGTAGATATAAAAATACTTCTCAAAACATACTAGTGTAAATGTAACAAAAGACAGTTGATACAGAAGAAATGTAATATTTTGGTTACACTCTTTTCTTTCACTTCTACGTGTTTTTGTTCAGATAGCCTTGAAAATAAGAAATTTATTTGAGTGGCAATCTTAAAGGACGTATGAAACAGACGTGAGAAAATTACTAAAAGAATATAATTGGGCCGGTTTGGGTCATGGGCGAATGGAGCCGAATCTCATTGTGAAATCATGTAGACAACTTTCAGGGACCGTGGGGAACAGACCTCCCATGTGTCCCGCGGGGAAGGGAGGCCTGGGCGTTCATTCTATGAAGCCTGCCCCTGCTGCTTAAATAAACAAACAAACAAACAAAAAATGCAGTGAACAGCCTAAGCAACTACTAAATAAAAAGGGCCTCCTTATTTACAAATTGATGATAGAACTTAAGCATGACAATTTCACTTCCACACGTCTATGGCCTATGACTGCACGAAGACTACATGGTCTTTCCTGGCTTTGGAGAATGTCGCACAACGACAACAACAACAAAACAAAAGCCAAACAAACAAAAAACCAAAAGGAAATGGAACTGGGACTCTGGATGAAATGGGGCTCTGTTGAAATATTTGAAACTGCCCTCTCCAGAACTGCCCGCTCTGAAATCAGGAGGGCAGAAGGGATGCGCCTCAGTGCATCACAAAGAAATGAGGTCATTTATGCAGAACTTTCTCATACTCGATAAAGTTTAATATGTATAGTAGCAGTAATTTGCCCCTTATTTTCTTTTTATCGTCTTCAATGTAAAACAAAGTTAATTTGAAATATGTGCTACATCAATAACTTTATTTTATAAAGCTAATGCCTCATTGAACACTTCTTTATTACTTAGAAATCTCACTGAAATTCAGTTTTATGATTACTTCTCAATGACTCGATTGGATGTTTGGATGATACTATTTGGTAATGTAATTTAAATTATGTACTATTTTATCACACTATTCACCTTAATTAGATGCTATTATTTTATCCTTCAAATGAGTATATAGAAAACTTTATGTGTTAGTGCATAGCAATATCCCATTTTTAACATTTTTACTGTCATTTTATACTTTAAAATATTACATTTTTGGAACTGTTGTGTTTTACATACATCATATTAAAAATTTTCATCTTCTGTTCTTTTTATTTACCAGGCATTAAAGTTTCATTTACAGTGCTAATTACTTTCATGTAAAATGGGCTGACATTTTCTAAAGAAGGATCACAGGTATGTCTCAAATATATGCAATTCCGATTAGTTGTTTTCCATAACAGCTACAGTTTCAAAACAAAGTAACTTGTAAGTACTGTCAACACCACAATATCTTAAAAACTTGAGAAACAGTTGTTACCTAACTGATTTTGAAGTAATAAATTGAAAAATAAAAAGAAGCTTTTCAAATAACTTATAGCAATTATAGGATTATTGAATAAAATAAAATAAAGTAGTACCCCATCTAAAAGTATCTCATCTATCTAACCTAACTTTTCCTTACCCTTCTCACTCCTTTTGAAAGGTGCAAAAATATACTGCCTTAACATACATACATTCTGAGTTCTATCATCAATTTTTAAATAGGGAGGCCCTTTTTATTTAGTAGTTGCTTAGGCTGTTCCCTGCATTTTTTTTTTGTTTTGTTTCTTTGTTTATTTTGGGGGGATTAAGTATTAGCTTTTTTTTTTTTGTGGGTACCGGGGATTGACCTCAGGACCTCGCGCACCAGCAGGCGCCTGTGCCGCTGAGCGATATCACCGGCCCCTTTTTTGTATGTGGGTTCCGGGAGTGGAACTCAGGCCCTCGCGCTTGCTGGGCAGGCGCTTATGCTGCTGAGCCATCTCACTGGCCCAATTCTCCTTAGCTTTAAGGTGTTCATTTTTGTAATCCCGTCCAGCTGTCTTTGTACACATTTTTTTTTTTTTTCTCTTCGTTCTTCAGGAAAGATAGGTTCTATTGGTCTATCTTTAAACATTGTGACACTTGCTAATTTTAACATCTCAGTCTTCTTAAAATAAATTTACTCCTCTTTTATACTGAGTATGGGTCATGTTTTCATGTTTTTTTTTAATTAGCAAATAATATTGGATTATATTCTAAAGTACAGTATAGGGTGGAGAGGATAACGATGTGAACAAGATTTCTCTATGACTTTTTATTATAGTCTCAATTTATTTTTATTTTTTTGTTTTTTTTGGAGTCAGAGTCTTGCTATGTAGCGCAGGCTGGCCTTGAACTTGCTTACGTAGCCCGGGCTGTCCTCGAACTCCTGACCATCCTCCTCCCTCAGCCTCCTTAGTGCTGAGATTACACCACACTCACTATAATCTCAATTTGTATTTTGTGTTTTACCTATTCAAATACCAAACAAGTAAAAAAGTGAAGCTTAATACTAAATAAGTAGAAATAATTGAAATGTAGTTGGTGATAAAACCACTTCAAATTTCGTTTTAGCAGTTCTTAAAGAATATACCTTGGCAAAAAAAAAATCACAAAGTAATTTTAAACTTCTTTTACTTTATTTTTAATAATATAATTAAGGTTTGAACCGTGAAATCATATAGTGTATAATGAATGAGGAATCAAGTAAGTAAATATATTCATGTAATCATGGAACCAGAGAAATACGTTCTGTGTTATAATTTGTTCATGAATGTGTGTGTCTGTGTGTGCGTGTGTGTTTTAAAAGAATGCATTTCCACTTCAAAGTGTCCTGGACCTATAATATCATAACAGCAGGTAAGCATCCAGATGTCAGTTTCTAAGAAAAGGGAAGAAAGAAATGGAACATAATGTAATGACTTCTTGTAGAGATGGAAGTTTCCATTTCCAAGGCAGGAAAAGTGCAAAAAGTCTGACAATATTTTGCTGAAAAAAATGGAAGTAAGATTTCAAAAACTAAGATATGTGCAAAAGAACATTGGATCCATCCTGAATAGATTCAGACTTGCCCAATTTAGGAAATTTGAGCATAATTAAGAATGGAAATACTAATTAATCATAACTATATGTATACATAAAATAGTGGGATACAATAGCATCACCCTCCAATAAGGATCAAAGAAATACTTATTTACTGTCCTTGGTATATGCCATTTCAAATCCATACTCTAAAGATTGATAATATGGAGATAAGAGCTTTTCTTTATGAATTTATATTTGCTGAGAATAAACTAGCTAATATTAATTTAAGTAGGGATAACTTTTTTTATTACATTTTATAGTTTCCAATGAAATAATTGATAAGCAAAGATCAACAATTACTGAATAAACTGTTAAGGGTATTTCCTAATATTATATTGCTTGTCAAACCATTATGCCAGAAATGAATACCTAATTGTAAAGGCGAATTAGGAACCTATATCAAAAATGTTAATAATTGTTACATTAAGTGGACAATTTTAAAATACTAATAACACTGCAAATTGATGCTACATACCTCATTAAGTAGAGAGAAATAGAAAAATAAATAAAAGGATACCTTAGGGAAATAATCAGATAAATCTATAATGCTAAGACACTCTTGAAGACAATTGGCCTACTCTTTTCAAAAGTCAATTTTGAAAGCAAAAGTTGAAAGTAATTTGTTTTAAAGAGACTCAAAATTTCTAGGAATCACATACATGGTTAAACCCTGATTTCATCTTGGTTCACAAAAACAAAGCAAGAAATAAAATATATACAAAAATAAATACTTAAATAAGATATTTAAATGTTTTAAATGATGTTATTGTATTTATGCATGCCCTTGTATTTATGAGGTGCATCACAAACTTTATAGGTGATGCATCTCAACACTTGCATTCGATTTCATAAATAATAACTAAACAAGATAGGACACATTTGGCAAAATGTTAATGGTTATTATTAGTTTCTGAGGGTGAGCATATTAGCATTCCTTCTATTATACTTTCAACTTTTCTGTTTTCTTTTGTTTTATTTTTTATTGTTTGTTTTGCTTTGTTTTTGTTTCCATTTTTGTTTTATTTCAAGACAGGAGCTCACGATGTGGCCCAGGCTGGGCTGGAACTCACTCACTGCAATCCTTTGTCCTCAGTCTCCCGAGTGCTGGGATTAAAGGCATGAGTCACCACACCTGGTTCAACTTTTCTTTATGTTTCAAAATTTCCATAATATCATACTGGATAATGAGAAAGATGTGTAAGTATATAAGCCCTGCTGAAATTTGTCCATACTTTATGAATTTGGTTTCATCATTCAATATCACTTGGTTATCAATAACTCTATTATATATTCTTTTCATTCAATTTATTCTGAATTTCCTCCTACCACAATGCCTGCTGAAAGCCTGACACTGTCTGACACTTTGGTAGGCAATAAAAATACAAAATCTAATTAAAAATGTTCTTTATAGTGGAACACAGCAGCACACACCTGTAATCCCAGCTACTTGGGAGGCTGAAGCAGGAGGATAGCAAATTTGAGGGCCAACCTGGGCAACTCAGTGAGACTTTGTCTCCAGGAAAAATAAAAGCATCTGGGAGTGCAGTTCAGTGGTAGAATGCCTACCTGGAATGGGCAAGGGATCAATCCCAGTATCAAAAAATATTTTATAGGGCTGGTGAGATGGCTCAGCGGCTTAAGCGCCTGCCCGGCAAGCCCGAGGGCCCGAGTTCGACTCCCGGAACCCACATACGAAAAAGGGTCCGGTGATATCGCTCAGCGGCACGGGCGCCTGCTGGCGCATGAGGTCCTGAGGTCGACCCCCCGATATCCACAAAAAAAAGTATATTTTATAAAGTATAGCATAAATTGTTAAGAGTGAAATAGGTTTATATATATTTAATGAGACAAACTTGGAAGAAGAAATTCACTTTTTAACTGAATTCAAATGGTCCTGGTCTCCTTATGTCTGAAGCAATTAATAAATCATGTCATTACCCACCTTATGAGATACAATTGAGCGATATTTTTCTCTCATGCTCACTTTGTCTCATATGAATAGGCCAATATCCAGAAATTATTCTGCTTGACATTCATCATGTCAGTTTCTTTCTTGATTCCTAGCTCCTTGGAATTGTAAGTAGGGAGAAGAAAAATCTACTGAATGAATATTATCCCATCTCCCTCAGGGTTGTTATCAGGAAAAATTTTCTAGTACTTTAACCAACGCTACTGTAAATGACCTCAGTGATGGCATTTTTCAGCTTCTGTTAGGAAAGCGATTTACACTATCATCTGGGCTCTGTGACTTAAGTAATTTTTTACCCAGCTTACTGTAGCGTTAAGACCTTTAGCTGGAAGGTTTACATTTACTATTTTTATTTGATATATACCATACCAAATGTTTGCTTAAATTCCAACTCAACTCCTTCTGTTCTTTTGTATCTCATTTCATCATCTCTTTTCCAGGAAACTATGTATCCACTTTTTTTGGTATAGAACAGTGATCCTATAGATATCCCAAAAAATTTTGTGTCTTGGATGTTTTTGGGGCTTGAATATTATTACCAAATTTGGGGATTGCATCTTCTCTACATACTAAAAATATCCTCTGAAGAAGAATGAAATCTAAGTTAATTTAGAATTTGTACTAAATTAGAAAAACATGGATAATATTTTGCCAGATTTACTATTGACATTCTGCAAGTATACCAGTTCACTTTTATACCAACCCCTCAGTTATCAAAGCTGAAACAGGGTGACTATGATTTCAAGTTTTATCGTGTGTAAATCATATTATCCCTTGTTTTATAGAGAAATTTGAAACAAAATTGGGTTTTTATTTTGTTCACTATATTTTATACATTAAAACATTTTTTAAAAATTTTAGATCATTTATCAATTTAAAATGCTTTGAAATTATTAAACTTTGAAATACTATATCTATTGAGCACAAAATGAGAAACTATTACTTTATTCATTTAAACATATGTGGCCTTTTTATTTTGATAGTATTTTAAATAGTGTTTGTGCATAAACTATTTAACTCTCTAAACCCTGGTAGTCCATCAATGCTATATTTTTATAATTGTGTTTTTATATTGATCATTGGGATAGTTTGGGCATAATTGCCTTTAATTTTGCTTTCTATATTTTTCTTTTTTCATGTTTCTTAGAATTTAAGCTATCTTTTATAATTAGTCTAATTCCTCATGCCATGTAGCTGAAAGAGGTAATCACAAACTTACAAATGAATTTCTGCATATGTGTTTCATATTATAGGAGAAATTGCAGCAACTGATAAATTTTACTTTCATATGGTTTCCCTCCCAAACTTGTAAGAGAAATAACTCTTTGCTTCTGAGAACAAATGCTGTGTATATCCAAAGAATAAGAAACTGCAAGACTAAACACACATCCACAGATCCCATTTTGTTGTTCTTGTTTTTGTTGTTGTTCCACAACCTCTGAAGATCTGTTTAAAAAAAACAAAAACAGTAAACACTGCTGAAAATTAGGGAAGAGACATACTGATTTCCTGATCTGTCCCTATTCTCTCATCTGTCTTTGGTTGTCTTATAAAATCGGATGCTTGAAGTTGTCACTTTCTCCTTGTATAGTTAGAAAATCCTACATATACAGGTTTATAGATTTCCAATTGCTGCAAAATCAGAACAGGTAATACTACTATAACTCAATCTCTCTGCACATATTGCTTAATTATCTATTTCATGCTCATAACAAAATAAATGTAAATTTTACAGCCACACATACAGAGGTAGGAGATATAACCAGAGAATCAAAATCAAGACACAATAAATGAATTAATCATTTAATACATGGACATAGCTACATATTTATTTGTGTGCTGTAGATCATAAATCAAGAATAGATAAATAAAATGTGGTACCTTCATACAATGGAGTATGACTCTGCCATAAAGAAGGATAAACTTGAGTCATTTTCGGGAAAATGAATGTACCTTGAGACTATAATGTTAAGTGAAATACATCAGGCACACAAGCTTAAATATTGCATGATTTCTCTTACAAGAGAAATCTGAAGTATGAATGAAGAAACAAAATAAAAATAGATAATAAGAGGTGTGTGATAGATCTTTCTCGAACAGGAAGGGGAGCAAGACATGGAGGTAGAGGGGAGAGAGAGGAGGGGCAGTGGATGAAAAAAATAATAAGGACATGCCATGAATATGTACTAACTCCCCACAAGGAACACAAGCATTTTCTGCTGCAAACATGTACAAATAAAAATAAATGAATACATAAATAAATATAATAAAATATCTATATGTAGATAAATGGGTAAACAATAAACAAAAACAAAAATAAATAATAAACAATAAACAAAACATATATAAAACATATATAAAAGAAAGAAAGGACTCGGGAAATGGCTGAGCCAGTGGTGGCTTTATAGAAATGGTTGGTTTTAACCTGACATTAAAAGGATGTGTTTAGTTTGGAAAGAAAGATGTCAACTACAAACACTACTAGGTAGAATACAAACACAAACAAAACAAGCACCAATTGTGTGTCAAAAGTAAGAGATAAGTGCCTTCAAAGAATATCTAGATGAGAACTAATATCTTGTTATGAATAAAAAGCCAAGTATTCAGCAGTGTCATTCTGAAATTGTATAGCCTTATGTTGTTTTGACTTCTGATCATAAAAATGGGAAGAGAGAGAAAAAAAAAAACCTCATTATCTGCATCCTAGTTATTTTATTCTCTATCTACTTTATATTTATATTTCATATAGATTACTGTTAACTTGCTTATGTAAGTACTGCTTAGACTTTTGTAGACCCACAATCCAAACTCTTAAATATTTTCACAGAATTACATTCAGAGTTCCCACCATTAGAGATGCTCAATGGTTTATCTTGAACCTACCTTTTCCAGAATATTTCTTCTTTTTTCTGTGTCCTCACCTTCAAATTAACCTGCTATTGCTTTTCTTGAACACATTGGTTTTGATTATTGTTCTTAGATTTCCTTTGTATATCGCAATCTTCAAATACCTCTAGCAATTCAAGCATTGCCTTGTTTTCAGCAGATCTGCTCTTTGGATAATCCCAGTGGGAAATAATGGATCACTTTTCAATACACCTGCATTGACTTAATGCATTTCTCTAGTCCTTTAAATTTAAATACTGTACTTAATTTTGTGTATCTAAGTGTTAACTCTAGTTCAGGTTGGAAACATATATTATCAATACTATAGTTCTAAACATCTAGTTGGCACTTAAAAAATGGTTGTGAATCAAACCAAATCATAATGGCATAAATAATTCATGAGAAAATGTCATGCCCTGAGGGATTCATTTGAGTGCAAAACAATTTGCAATGACAATTGCTTATTTTACAAATATTTTTCAAATTCCAATAATGGCTTGAAAACTCATTTTAGCACATAAACTTACAGATGTTCCAATTGAATGAAAAGGGAGAATATTGTCCTATTTTGCAGATGAGAAAACTGAAACTCAGAGAGTTTAAGTGCTGTGCTAAAATCCACATAATCAGCAAATTCCAGACTTAAGCTTTCAAATAAATATCTCCTTACTTCACGATATGGTTTTAGTCTGACGAATATGAAACTTGGTTTTAGTCCTCACATTATAGTAGTTGGTGAATACATGTACCCAAAGTTGACTAATTTTTGAATCTCTCTTCTTTTCCTATAACCATGAGTTAGACCCATGTATTTAACACATATTTATCAACTCCCCCCCACTACACTCACAAACAAACCCAGCCCAGGGCTTCCTCACGACTGTTGGAGATTCACATTTCACAAAGGAATAGGGTGAAAGTGCTAGTCATCCAGTTGTCTCTCAAAATACCCAAAAATTAGACTTTTTTAGTTTCAATTTACCTGCAAACATTTGATGTCACATTAAGTAAAATCCCTTCTTACAGAGAAGTATGCCTTATGGGTCTAAATAACACAAATTCAATGACTGGATTTGACTGAAAGAGAAACAATCGATGAAAGAAAATATAACACAAAGCCAGAGAATTTTCACTGGGGTCTCCATAGAAACAAGATCCAATGCCTGTATGCTAGGCAATCCACAATTTCAGTGAGGCTTTTTTTTTTTCTTTGTTATTGTGGATATTGATGACCCCTTCTAGGTCAGGATCTCAACCTTAGAAAAATTGCTAATTCAAATGATCTGCAGTCAAGAAGCTATCTCTTGAGTCATAGCTCAGCTTCTCTGCAAATATTTCCAGAACTTCTCAGGCTGTGGTAAGAGGGAAAAGTTGGTGGAAGTGCTCAGCTTGCTTACATCTCACTTAGATCGTGTCCCAGAGAGAAATATGATCTGAATTATATTGTCATCTAAACATTTGGGAGATAAGAACAGTTGTAGCATTGGTCTCTAAATACACAACTGAAAGGAAATAAATTCAGGATTTAACTCACTTGCCTTATTTCTTATGCCTATGTACTTTTGATTTTATATCTACAGTTGACTGTCCATGACTTTTAGGCCACATGAATTTTATTTCTCAACATTGATGCTAAGCTATTGGTAGTATTAAGAAAGATACGGACTGGACAAGGATCTATGACTGAAATGCAAAGCACAAGAATTTCAGAAGAATGTGTATAAAGGTAGCATGACTTTGGAAATTAAAAATGAAGTGAATATTTAAAGTGTTCTATACCAATTAGAAAAAGAGGGTAGAGGGGCACTCAAAAGATTCTATGTTGGTATCTGAAAAAGCCAAAACAGTACAACATTGGGCATAGGTATGCTAAAGTAAGGTCAAGGGAAATAAAATAAAATAAAGGCACGAAAATGATATAGTCAATCATTTTGGAAAGAGTCTTTATCCAAGAGAGAAAGAGATGAAAAATATAAATATAGTAAAAAACGATCAGGCATAAAGATCTGTTAAAATCCTGCTGAACCCAGGCTGGTGCCCATGTGTAAGCTTATATAAAAAGATAAACATGGCAGGGAAAGAGGGCCTGAGACAGGCTTTATCTGTTGCTGATCTTGGTCCTTAGGACCACTGTGGTATGAGAAAAATGGAAGAATAGTTGATGAGTACATGGTGTTCTACTAACAGAAGCAGTGATGTGGAGTGGTTTTAGTATAGCAAGGGGCACTTGCAAATTCTGGGCTGAAGCCTTAATTACTTCTAATTATTGAGCATCTTTGATCTGGCAAGTATTTTACACACATTTTCACATGAAGGCCTGCAAGGGAGGTATTCGCTGCACTTGACGTGGGGACTGAATCTCTGAATACCTTGCTCAAGTTACAGAATAATGTCATTCAAGTCATGATCTGTCTGTTGGCAAAGTCAGTACGTTTTCTAGCCATGCCAAGCTGCCTCTTGATGGGTAAACATCTACCTAATGTTTAGAGGTCATTTTCTGAAGTTGATTTTCTGAACTTGGATTAAAGGAAATAAAACATTGACAAGAGAAAATTGCTTGCATGTAATAAAAGGGGTGGACATAGCAAGATTTATGATTTAAAAGATAATTGTAAGAAAGTGTTTAAGAAAGCTGTGATGCTACTAATGAGTAATTATGCCATGCCAGTTACTAATAATATGAAAGTTTTGCCCCAAAATTCCTTTTTGTGTGTGTGCCATGTTATGATTTGTGTCTAGATGTTCCCCCAAAGCCTAATGCAGTCAAGGGGGCAGGCTTCTAGTTTGTGATTGATTCATTGTCTACTGCTGAGATTATGGGCGTTAGTGCTACACTCACTCTGGGGCAGGTAGCCTGCATACAATATAAGGGAAGGAAAGAGGCTCCTCAATCCCCCTCCTCCCTTTTTGCTCTTGTTGATTTTGCTGTCTTTCGCCACCATGAACTGTTGCCCTTTGCCATGTGCCACTCGGTCATGGAGCCAGCCAAGTATGGACTGAAACCTCCACAAACTGTGAGCTAAATAAATCTTTCTTTCCTTAATTTTGGGTGTTGGGTATTTTGTCTCAGCAACGAGAAAAAAGTAAACAACACATGCCGGGAATTGAACTCACGACATTGTGCTTGCCAGGCAGGCACTGTACCACTGAGCTATAGTCCCAGCCCTTGCCCCAAAGTTCTTAGAAATCATCTCAGCAGATGCAATCAGAAATATCTGCAGAAATAATTGTACATAGCAATTTTTTCCCCTACCACAATTAATAGTTTGACTAACACATGTTTTTGTATATTTGTTTGAATTCATAGAGAATTATGTGTGCTTTTTGTTCTCTGGAATATATATGAGTGTGGTGGATTAACTAATGGTCAACTTGTAACACCCAGCTGAGCTGAGTCAGCGTGGTGCTGGGTGTGGAAGGCCCACCTGAGGATTGTTGCCAACAGTATAAAAGCAGGACTGGAGTGGAAGATGGTGTGTTGTTGATTCTCTTGGAGAAGCTTGTCATCCTGGTTGTCTTCATATGAACTCAGCTGGTCTCATCTTTGGAGGAGCTTGGTCCTCACTGTCACTAGGGATGGCTGTGGTTCTTTTCTAGAGAGCTCAGGTCCTTATCTTGAGCTTCGCTTCCTGGCTCCAGTGCAGATTCCTCAGCCTGCTGGCAAGGATCCTTCATCCCACTGGCACAGACTTTCCAGCTTCCACCACTGACCTTTGGGCCTTCCCAGTGCAGATCCTTGATACAGACTTGCATGAGACATTGTCATGGGCTGTGGGCCTCCAGCTGGATTCGTGGAGGACATTGCTGTGGGATCCAGGCCCTCAGCTGGATTCTTTGGGTCTCTAGTGCCTGGACAGATTTCTTGCACTCTTCTGCATTCGACTCTTTGGGTGACTATTATAAAATAATCCTATAAATTATGTGTCCTGTATTAAATCTATTCCCTTGTAAACCCTGACTACAATATTAAGTGAAATATGTAAAACTTGGATAGCATGCAAGTGCTATCTGACCTGACCTGACCTGACCTGACCTGACCTGCAATCTGACCTGAAAATAAACCTGCTTGCAAGGATGCTGCCTGAGCAGGCTTGCCTGTTGCATTTTCAACTTGGGATTCCAGCATTGCCAGGTTTTCTTCTCATCATTAACTGACATGAAGAAATTGTCCTCAATTTGTGGTTTAAGATGTTATTTGAGTCCTCCACTTATGTAAGAATAAGGTAGTCCTCCAAAAAAAATCTATGGCATGCTAAAATTAGGCTCAAAGAAAGCAAATTTATAAGAGTTAAAATGAGGCAATTCTGCAAGGTGAAACAATGATAATGAACTGGAGAAAGTCTAAAGATATGATGGCTCCAAAGGGGCATGCTAGATGAGCTGACTAGTTAAGAACATCTTGGAGAGCCAGGCATGGTGGCACCGCCTGTGATGCCAGCACTTGGGAGGCTGAGCCAGGAAGATGGCAGTCAACTGAAGGCCAGCTTGGGCTACATAATGATTTCAAGGCCAGCCTGAACTACATGCAAGATCCTGTATCAAATAACAATAACAAAAAGATATGTTAGAATTTAAGGCTAAAATAGAAGTGGAGTAGAAATTACAGAACCGGGAGTCAGTAAGATTTTAATGTAGTGTCCTTCCAACTAGTTCCTTGACCTCGAGAAAGTCTCGTTACTTCTTAGATAAGCTGCATTGAGATGTATAGAAAAATATCAGTAGAAATAAATCCCACATCTCAGTGACTTTAATCATAGTGGGTTAGTTGAGATCTTAATGTCATGAGACCCAGTACTGCAGAGCGACGATTCTATCTGAAACATTTACAAACACTTTTGGAGTAGAGGAAAACCAGAATTTGAAAACATATTCTTGGCTTCTAAAATTCCACATAAAGTTACAACATTACTTTTACACATATTTCATTGCCCAAATAAGTGATATTTCTCCATCCATTTTCAATAAGGTAGGGAAGTGTTACGTTTAAATTTTTTTTTTTAATGTTACTGAAGGAGAAGGAGCTTATAATTCACAAGAGCTAAATGCTGGAAGCAGACTGTATGTCCCTCAACAGATACAAAGATGAAGAAAATGTGATACCTACACACAGTGGAGTCCTACTCTACCACAAAGAATAAAATTGAGTAATTTGTAGGAAAATGGATGCCCTTGAGACCATAATGTTAACAGACACACAAGTATAAACATCACATGGTTTCTCTTATATGAGAAACCCAATTTATAATTAAAGAGCGACATAAAAGATAAGTAATAGGAAGTAGGGAGATAGATCTTTCTCACATTGGAAGGGGATCAAGAGGGAGGAAAGGGGGATGGAGGAAAGGAAAAGGAATTAAGGTGTATCATGTACATGTGCCAACTCCATGCAAGGAATGTAAACATGCATTGCAAACATGTAGTAATAAAAAAAATTGAAAAGAATCCTGCTAGCGTAAGTAATTTTGTAACTCGTGTCTGAGAAGCATACTGGTGAGGCCGTGGCCTTACCAGTGAGGCTGTGTTCTACTTGAGCACCTGCTTGTTCAGAAAGATTCCTTGTAACTGTGATTGTCACTGTCAAACTGTAGGGACAGCTCTTGGAGACCTCTGAAACATGTAAGTGTAAACTTCATAAATTATCCACGACCCTAGAGAAGGTCAACCAATGCAAATAAATGTTGTTTTTTATCCCAACAATAAATGTGAGCCTAGTCATAATAAGTGATAGGCAAAATATATTCTTAGAGGGAGGAAAGCTCCAGCACTGGGAGGTAACACCGAGGAATTCAGGGCCTCTACATGGGGTAGAGGGCAGTGGGAGAGGAGCCCACAGCACTCACTGAGATTTGGAAAGTCACACAAGGTGAGACGGTTTTATAATGAGCTCTCTTTCATTCTTTGAAAACAGCTTTATTGAGGGGTATTGCACATATTTAATGGGTACAGTTTGATATGTGCAAATACTAATGACATCTTCACTGTAATCAAGGAAATAGACAGAGTCAACACATGCAAAATTCCCTGTGTCCTTTTGTTTTTGTATTTGCTTTTCTTTTCTTTTTACTTTTTCTTACGGAAAAAAAAAAAAAAAACATTTAGTATGACATTTATCTCTTTCACAAATTTTGAATACCTTACTGGTAAATCTAAGCCCTGTATTATAAAACATAAATTTAGAACTTATTCATCTAGCACAACTGAAATTTTATATTTGTTGAACAAATCTCCATCTTGCAAACTTGCCAGTCCCTGGCAACCATCTCGATGTCTATAAGTTTGACTAATATAGATACTTTATGTGTGTGCAGTCATGCAGTATTTGTCCTTCTGCGGCTGCCTGATTTTACTCAGCATAATTTCCACCAGGTTTATCCATATTGTTGCAAGTGGTAGGAGTCCCTATTTCTTTTTGTTTTTCATTTTGTGAGTGACTCAATATTATTGTTGATATTAATATAATGATTATACTAATTATGATCATATATGTTAAAATGTTATACTTTTTTGTGTTTGTTATGCCACTAGATTTTTAAAACTTAAATTACATGCGTGAATTAAAAGTCATTTTTTGAAAAAACTTAGAGATACGGCATTGTATTATGATATGATTTATATATGGTGTAGCTCCAGGAATCAATATACTTCGTATACACAGAAAGCAAAGAACTGAGACATAACACTTTAGAAAAGAGAGAATGGAGGGAAAAGAATTCTTTGGTTAAATAGTAACAATTTGTCAAGTTAGACCGTCATTACAACACTCCAAATTTATGATAGAGCCTAGAAAATTTATGATATGAAAGCTAATTTTTCAGCTTCAAATTTTCTTTACATATGCTTGACATGAGAGATGCATATTTAAAGAGAAAAATGATTTTTCAGCAATCTAGTGAGATTATATTTATTGGGGGAACATATATACATATAAATAGTTATCTGTGACTACAAGTTCACTATCTACAGAATAAAGCAACTGAGGATTGCAAAAGTAGTTAGGTCTATGATAACTGCATTCGTACTAAGTACGTACAGATTTTTTTTCTAGCCATGATTTCCTAAACAATACAATATAACAACTATTTGCATAGCATTTATTATGTATAAGATATTGCAAGTAATATGAATATTATTTAAATTTTATGAGAAGATATACATAATTTCATGTAATGTTTATGTAATTTCATGTAAGGGATTGAGCATCCATAGGTTTTGTATCCAAGGGAGATACTAGAAGTAATTCCTAATGACTATACTTATATACATACATATATCCATAAAATGAAACCACCTGGTGCTTGAAATTCCATATGGGCTTCCTTCAGTTTTTGGCTAAAAATCAGAACACAAAGGATAGGAAAACAACAATCAACAAGTTCTAATTTACTCAGTATGTAAAGAATGGTATTCAAATTCCTTAGCAGATTATTCATTCATAGCCTTCGATAATTTAGTCAGACCATATTTCCTCAAGCATTTGTGTATCGATCACAATTGATTACTTGATCATTTTTTAAAGCCACATGCTACATTTCACTTTGTTAAAATTTTTTTTGTATGAACATGTATATTCAAGCTGTTAAAGTTACCTTAAAGTCTTTTTTGGAATGAATATCAATAAATTTGTGGTAAAAATTACTCTCTCTCCTATCTTATTACCATTATGGCATATAGACTCTTTTTTCTTTTTGATCCATGTCTTCATAGAGGGTAACATATTGTATTGATCTGTTAGCCCTGCTAGTTACAGTATACTATATACCCAATACTTCCTTGATTTGAAATAAATTTCTGTTGATCTTATATGCAATTTGCCTCCCAAGTACTGTGGTATTACACAAATTATATTTGCTACTTTCAACAATCTCTGGATCATTTTTAAATCAAGCTCTTTAGATATGAATTACTTAGCAAATACAAAATGTCAGTGTGTTGGCTTAGCTTTTCAGAGAGAGGACTTCTGGAAAGTCAGGAAGTCACCATGGTAATTCTCCCCAATATTTAACTTGAAGTGAGTGACTTAGTGCCATAAGAAAAAATCAGTTCATCTGACACATTTTTCCAATGCTGCATGCAACAGGATTCCATGCAGTGCAAAGTCAGGCTCTACTCACCCTTACAATTTGTAACTTTGGAGAATGTGTATGAGTCTTACAAAGGTTGCACTAATATTCTGGCCACATGATACTAGGAATCATCTAGGGGAAAATCATTCAAGAAGGAACAATCAAACATAGAAGCTTAATCTTAAGGTAACGTATCAGTGGTGAGGAGATAGTGGTTCATGAAGATTGTTGATTTCACAAAGGAGCACTCACTCATACAGCACGTAAGAGTGTATTCCTGCACCTTCGCACATTTTACTCATGACCACAGCTAATCAGAACAGTGCAAATTGGAAAGACTTCAAGAACAATTTTTTGTTTGGCGACAAGAAAGGGGCAGTTTCTGGGACTCACATAAGTTGACACAAGTTCAAAAGACAGGGAATTCTTCCCAGTCCCATGGAAAATGCAATTATAATGTGATATTTAGGTTCAAGAAAACATATGTTTTGACCACTCACAGTGCTAGTGTCTCCAACCTATTTTGGAAGAAATGGTTAGTACATTGAAAAGAGCATACTTATGTGCAGATGAGTAATGTGCCCTAAGAACTGTTGGAAATAGAATATTGTGTGGGATTAGGGATGGATGGATATAAGAACAATTGAGAATGCTGGAACCAGAAGCATTTTACATATAAATATAATGGCTACTAATCATGACTACTAGTATATTACTCATTGTGTATAACTAGTATGACCAGAAAAATAATGGCCTCTGTGAGATGAGGAGACATGGGTAAAGAGAAATCAATTTTTATATAATTAGTAAGTCAGAGCTGATACTTGCCTTCCTAGTCTTTCTGCATTATTTTCTAGAACTCGTATTACATCAAACACCCTTCTGCTGCTCTTCACTCAGCCAGGGACTTGGTTTCAGGTTCTAAATGATCCATTCATTTCTAAACCTTTGACTAACATCAAACTAAACCAACCCCCAAAACAGACATTAGGGATAATGCAAAAGACAATAGATTTGTTGCTCAGTTAGTTTGAAGTGTAAAATGCCAGAAAATGACTTGTCCCAACCCACCTCTGTGAAGTGGTATATAATATTCTGATCTATAGAGCGGGAGGTTGTACCATACCACTATTATTTGGCGAGCACCTCACCATTTTTTTTTATTAGTTATTCAAGGAGAATATTAAATTAACTAGATCTGTATGATCTCTACAAGTCCTAAAATTCTATTGTACATATTCTCGTTAAAGTTTGAGATTTTCTAAGTCATCCCTGCATGTCTGTTCTGACTCTTGCTTATTTCAGAGCTGCACAATAATACAATAAGGAATGACTTTTTTTTTTATATACTAGAGGGGAACTCTCTACACTTCACTGCTCTTAAGCTGCAAACCTGAAGCCACCACTTTGTTGACTTGTACACCTAAATGAAACATACCACGTTATTGGTAACATTTTCATCTTTGGAAGTTATTTCAAGTCACGCCACAGCAGGAAGGAACAATCTGCCGATCTTCATGTAGAAATTCACTGTACACCACTTTGCTTCCAGCACACCCATGACAGAGGTAACATTTTCACTTTCAATGTGTGTGTGGGGAGGGCTATCAATTTCAAGAAGATGGCAGTCATGTTTCAAAGGTCAAGCTCAATTTCTGAGAATATTTTCTGCTTTATACTCAGAAACAAAGAGTATGAATGCAGTTTTCTTTAAGCTATTTTCTTTCTTGTTGGACCTTCCTAAAATAAGAAACTGGATAAAATCTAAAGTTAAATTGTACACATTTATCAGCTATATTTTTACATCCATTTGCCTGGCTTCCCGATGGTGACTAATATGGGACATATATATGCCTTGAAAATGTCCAACTACAAAATTGTTACACACATTTATAAAAATCATCTCAGGAAGACGTTGGAAACAGGATGGAGTAATGAGGAAAAGATCAAGTAATTGTTTCTCATTAGTCATTGTTGGATTACAGAAAACAAAAATAATTTCCGAGATTTCTAGGAAATCTTACACTCTAGATCAATTGTTTTTCATTCCATGCCACAGAAGTGAAGTGAGTTTTGATTAAAAGAGGTACAACTCATAATTGTGTATCACAAATTTCAGAAAGTTTGCTTCTAACATTTGAGGGCATGGTTTTCTAATACATCAACTTAACAAATTTTGACTGAGTACTCAGAATATGTATGACACTGTTCTAGGATGTGAAAATAACCTTGTGTCATTGTTCTGATGTCATATACTGGTTGGAAAAGAAAATAAATAATAAATATATTTTATTGAGTATATTCTAATTGTACACTGTCTCAGGAAAGAAGAAGAGCTGTGGAGAAAAATAGAGTGAAGGTGGGAGTCCCTGTGGTAGGAGAGGCAGTTCAGAGAAAGCTTCCCTGAGGAGGGAATACTGAGGACCTAGAGAAAATGAAGGGGGAAATTCTACTGGAATTCTGGTGGGGACAATATCAGAGGCAGAGGGACAGTGCATGCAAAGGCTGTGACAGAGCGCTATGTTTGATGTACCTGAGGTGCAGTGGGGCCCATTGGGAGTGAAGCAAAGTGAAGGAAAGAGAGATCAGAAATGATCAGAAAGACACACAGTGAAGGCCAGGAGCCTTGCTGGTCATGTTTATATGGGAAGGCTTTGGAAGGTTCACAACACAAGTGTGACATTGCATGGTTTATATTTTAAAAGAATTCTAGATGGTCTGTGAAGTTTTAAAGATTATTTGGGGAGATACTTCAAGGATGGAAATACAGGGACCATGAAGAGGCTAATGAAATAATCTCATAAAAAGGATAATGCTATCTTGGAGTAAGATGGTAGTAGTGGAAGTGGAGGATTGTTTTCACTTAGAGGATGCGCGGCTAGAGCTGGCATCCTAGAAGGGATCGCCCCAGCCTGAAGAAAGTGACTGAGGGAGCCTGGTGGGAACAGATGCCTCAGTCAGTCACATGACATGGCCCTTGACTCTTTTAGGTTTCATCTGGCGGGATTGTGTGAGGATGATTACAAAGTTGAGGAAGAACAAACTCTAAAAAGAGGAAAAGTAGATCCATATTAACCAAATGTAGATCTTAGCTTCAATATTGTTGTTTGAAATGTGTCCTATTCTTTTTTTTTTTTTTTTCAAATTGTTCTTCACAAAGACGGGGAAGAATTGAATGGACTGCATTCAGTTTATTACTCCTTGATACCAAAATAGAATTCAGTTATCTAAGTTATCTTACTAAGAATCATAGAGGCTTCGAATAGTAGAAGGATATGCACTGGCCTGCGGTCATAGGATAGTTTAGACTGGGACCACGACAGCCTAACTGCCTGGCCTATCTCAGTGAGGCACTGAATCACACTGTCTCTTTGTATTTCTTGCAGTGCATAAATTTCTTTGAGAGTTAACATGATACAATTGAGAAAAATAATTTGTAATATTTTATAGCTGGTATATTTTTATTTTTGATTTATGAAAAGAGTAGATTTTGTTCATAATACTAATGAAAAAGCCAACTAGTGTAGTATTTGTGTCTCCTTTTCTATTTCAATAAACCTATCATTGATACTAAGAATAATTTCAATATAGAGTTATATATAGCTTATGCACATATATGTATATGAAACTTATCACAAAATATGTGTTTATGATAAGGTTATAATGTGTACACCATCTTGCTTTTAGCAAGCCTGACTGTCCATGTGGCTGGATTGTAGAATAAGGGAGGATTCTGTTTTCCCTACACATCAAGAGAAGGAACAAACAGAATGAGAAGAGTCTTGGTACCAAGGTTTACAAAAGTTCTATAAAATAGTGTTCAGAGTTTTATATCACATACTGTATAAACCAACATTCTAATATGCAGTTGGGGGAATACTTTCATCTCTATCTGCTGTTGGATAAAGTGTGTCCCACCAAAACCTACCTATTTAATTCCTGACCTCAGTATCTAATAATGTGACTGTATATGGAGGTAACAATTTTTAAAATATAATTGCTAGACAATGCGGTCAAGCAGGTGTGCTGAATCTAAAGTGACTGAGGTCTGTATTAAGAGAGGAGATTAGGACACAAGTATATATAAAGAATAGCAAATGTAGACATCATCTACAAGCCAAGGTAAGAAGTCATAGAATAAATCAACTCCAGTGACACTCTGATCTCAGAATCCTAGCCCTTAGAATCGTGAAAAAGAAATTTACCTTGTTGAACCCACTCAGGATATGGCATGTGTTTCAGAAGTCCTAGCAAACTACAGCATCTGTTGTATTTCATTTTTCAGAGTGTGAGCATGTTTGCTTTTTTACATTGTCATTTTCTTGTTCTCTATATTGTTTTCTGTGTACTTTCATTATAATTGTTTGAATAAAATTATTATATAAATGATACTTAGTGATATACATCTTCACAAACACTCCAGACACATTTTACTTAGTGTATATTTTCACAGCTTTTTTAAATACATTGCAATTCTGCTTTAGAATGTTTGATGTTCGGTTGTAACAACGCATCTAGGATACTGCATGTATCTATTAATATGCATGAATAAAGGAAGAAAGACATCAATGCTGCAATAAAGTAGGTTAACCAAAAAATGGGCTTCAATGATGTGAAAGTAAAGCATTTCTCTTAAAAGTCCTAATATCTACTTCCTCCCCAAACCCCTGTATCGTTCATGCTATGGCATCGTTAATGGTTTGCAGGTTTCCTAACTCAACAAGTTTTTTTCTCTTTTCTGGGTGTTTTTACTGTGTCCTAATTTAAAACTGAACTTCTTCTGAAATGCTTGCTTCCCCTAATTCTACCCTTTCTTTTTCCATCCCCCAGTTGCCTCTACTGATAAAATGCAAATGCTAACCTCTGATAAATCACCTTACTCCAAAATGATAAAACAAATATTTTTGTACTTTCTTCATAGATTTCTCTGGTGCAGTTTAAATATTAAAGTGGACGTACACTATGATGGGGAATATAGCTGTAAGCTTATAGAAGCAGTTGAGTAGGAAAAGATATTAATACCCATTTAAAGAGCCTCACAGTTTAATTTACTAGATTTTCTTTTTTGCTTCTTTAGATCCAAAGAAATTCAATACACATTTTCTGAAAACCAGTCTCCATAAAGAACTAATGACTTTCAGTCATTTCCTTCTGTGCAATTGGGACATTTTGCTATGGTGAAATTATTATCAGTCCTTTTCTGAAGAGGAAGACAATGAGACACGCAAAATGTTTAATAATAACAGTGTGTAAACAGCTAGTAGAGGTGCAAGCAAAGATTTGCACAAAAGAAGTCTAAATGTGGAGCTCGTACATTTATCCACGAAGGTATATCATTTGAAATAAGAAAGTGGTTTAATAAAATGATTTAATCAATTCTTATTTTACCAACATAAAAATCAAGATCTATATAATTTTACCTACCAGAAAATAAATAGAAATGTTCCTGTTAAGCTAAGAAAACCCTCCCCAGTTCATAGATAAGAAAGCCCATTCATTTTCTATTATGCTGTGATTTAAACGCATAATCTATCTCAACACTGTGTACGACAGAGTTATGACCATTGGGTTGACGCTGATATTCAGCATGGCAATGAGTTGTCATTTCATCATAAAACTTTCAAATATGAGTGTTCAGTGGAATAGATGATAGTTCTTAAAAACTTTTAGTGGAAAAACCACATGCATTCTATTCCTTATTCCACGGCTTGCTCTTTAAATATTCTGAAATAAATAAACAAACTACAACCACAAACTAGGGAAACACATTTTAGGATTTTCAGTACTTGCTGTATATCTGAGATTATCATAAAAATATGGGATTAAAGAAGAAAGATATATGCTACAATGCTATCTTAGAACAGGACTGTACAATGTTGGACACAAAGCGGGTACCTGACATTCAGGTAGCCCTAGGCCCATTTCATGATTGACACTGTGTGGTTTTAAATAAATACCATTCTAAGATTGATCTTTTCCACAGTAAAATTTGAAGAATATTACCTACATTCTGTGTCATGCTGTGAATTGAGGTGATAAAGATTAGAAAGAAAATGCTTGGTCCATTAGCTAATCAATGTTAGGCAATCTATTGGGAAATCTTGAATGTTCAGAGAGTGGTGAGAGAAGGCTTATTTCGTAGTCCACTGGCAGAAATTCTGAGTTGAAATGGGTTGGGCAAAAGCAGCAATTTATTCATGTCTTACAAACGTAGTCTTACAAACATCATACAGAGCTGGCACAAAAGAACAGACAGCATCTTGTACACCATGCTTCCTTCCAAGTCACTTCTACCGAGCTAGTACATCAGAACAAGTTGGTTACTGAGTTACACAGTTCTCCAAACATGTATACCTCCCAATTAGGGTGGTCGGGTGGACTAATCAAACACACAGTTCATTTACATGTTCAATACAGTGTAGGATTTTAACAGAATTCAAGATAGTCACACTGATATTGTAATAGATTATAAAACAGTACGATTTTCAGAAATGATGCGATCACCTATGTCCCTGCCTGTTTTAATTCCTTTCTTGCTTTTCTCCTCTCTTTTCTTAAAACTGCTTTCAAATAGTTTTACTTCACTTTTCACACTCAAAACACTTGAAATATTAAAACTAAAAAAACTATTTACAAATTAGCCATTGTAATTTTAAAAGTATGTGTTGTTTGTTGGTTTTGTTGTTCCACTTTAAAAAACAAAATCACCCCCGTTCAATAAACGTAGCACAGCTGGTATCACCGTCAACTGCTGGCTGCTATGTAGGATGCTTACAACCAACTCCTTGTAACTTTGCAGAACTCCAAAATATATTATTTCTGTGGCCCATGATACCAAGCATACATACATAAAAAGGCCATTTGACTTCCCCAAAGTCCACGCTGGCTGCGGTTCATTTGTTTTGCTTTCACAGAAATGCTGAGTGAACCAAGATGATGTGAGATGACTTTGTAATGGAATGAAGACCATGATTGGGGAATATTCAGTTTTTAGTCCCAAAGTCATCATAAATCACAAAAAGAAGTTGATTTTCAGTCTTTGTACACATAGAATGTAATACATTTTTGTTACACTAGGCATAGTCATAAAAAGCATGTAGAAGTTGTTAGGAAAATGCATTTTCATAGAATTTACAAACACTGTGATATCAAACACATTCTCAAAAACTGTAAATACTGACACAAAACCTGACTTGAAATGTAAATTTTTCAGTAGACTTTATTCTTGCATATTTAATAATTCAGCTGTACCCGAGTTTTACTCATACTTCTCTAAAAACTCAAATATAGTGACATCATCTTAAGTTAATACTTTCCAAAGAAGCACAGGGTACTGCTTTCCTCTAATAGGTTTTGAATGAACCTTGGCACTGGAAAACAGTACAACATAAAAGTCTTAACTGCCTTATACACAGCAGCTCAAGACACGCTAGCCTAGAAAAGATAGTGAAAAACACACTTTCTTGTGCTAATTTCACAGTCTTAAGTACCAGTATATGTTGTGAACATATGTAAATTATGTTAGTGTTACTCTTTAATGTTTAGTCTTTGTTTGTTGGTTTCAGTCTGGCAATGTATAACACATCATGGGCTTTTCTTTCTTTCTTTTTTTTAAAATTTTCAAACGGTTTAGTCCTCTCTTGAGGAGAGTAAGTTAAACAAAGAGGCCATACCCACTCTAGGTACAAAGGAGAGCCTTGGAATTATACTTGCACACTGTACATATTTCCTACAAGAAAACTGTGTTCCTAACTGAATTTCTAGCTGAAATGTATTTATTTATCAACTAGCTAATTCAACAACTTCACAAAGGTAAACAAGGGTTTCTTAGGCCACATCGAGACTTGTGTTAGGCAGTGAAGAATACAAGGCCATGGGTTTTATGTGAGGTCATATTCTACATTTTGACTCACATGTAACCTTAGGGGAGAGAAAATCAAATTTCAGCCACAGTGCTCTCAGCTCAGCCCTTTGAGAAAAGTATTTCTCATCCTATTCACTGTCCTTTTGAAATGACTCTAAGTTTCTCCTCTTATGATAAAATTGTATCAAATAATTACAGACCAAAGAAAAATGATCCAATATTTTTATATGCAGACAACCATTTGCACATGACATCATAATAAAAACAAACTAGAGAACATTTCTTTTTATCTTTGGATTTAAAGAAAACTATTTCCCCAACCTGAAGAAAAATGGATTAATTTTCATAAGAGAAGGCAAGATTTTGATCTTTAAATCTTAGTCCCTCAGACTTCCAGTGACATACTCATTTCTGAAGTATTGTCAGGACTTTGGATTGTGGTACAATGTTCATAAAAAGCTAATCTATCCCTATTTATATCACTGGTAATCTGTAGTGGAAATTGAATATCTTATGAAAATTTATCCAACTTCTCTAATAAAGGGGGAAATCATCATGATACACATTTATAGTTACTTTCCGGTCTACAAAGTCAATCCATTTCTAAACAAAAAACAGTAGCTTGCTATGTCACAAGCTTCCAATCACGTTTAAGAAATGAAAATGCTCCTTGCCTAGTAAAAATCCTTAGATTCCAACTCATGCTAGGTTGCTAACCATCACAGAGCATATGCCACTTAGCGATCTGTCTTCTGGGAAAGTCGCAAATCTCCTTCCAGTGTTCCCCACCGCTTCCTTCCGCTGATGCACCCAGGACCAAGCGCCCAATTATCTCATTTCGGGACCCCCTTTCAGAATCCAAAACCAGAAATTCCACACTTATATCTTCAAGACCCTCACAAGGAATATCAAAGACGAACAGTTCATTGAATACTGCATTGGGGGCGCACTTTTTCACGTGAGTCTTCTTTTTGGAGATTCTCTTTTTGGCATGGTACAGGTTCACTTTGACATAGGGATCTGCAATGGTAGGTAAGAGTCATTTCAATAACGAAGGCTGGTGGCGGAGGCGTCCTTAAGATAACTACGCCCTTTCAGATTATGCCAATACAAGGTAGTAACAGCGGAAATGAGTGAGAACAAATAATAAGCATGGATAAAGTTGGGCTTTTTTCTTACTAACAAAAGTGAAAATAAGAAAGAACAGACAACAGAAGAGAAAGAAGTTCTAAACCAGAGGTTAAAGGAGAAATTGTAACAGTACAAAAGGATGTAATAAAAATGGGAAGAATAGAATATTACATGAACAGTCTCTAGTTACCAATAACTCATTCCAGGAAATTAGATAGAATTGCAAGATTTGGGGTAGGGCTATGTGTGAGTGTTGGCTGTTTTTGTTTTTGTTTTGTTTTATTTTTTTCTGTTGAATGGATATTTGGAGTCAACAGTTAAAAGTCTTTGGATTTAGCTTTTCTGTGGGTCTTCAGTCACTTGCTAGACTGGCTTTCTATTTCCCAGTATGACTTTTTCTGTGTCATTGTTAACGTGTGGATTTAATGTTCATGCTTATTATCACAGAGTTAATTATTTTAGAAGATACTATGCTGTAAATAAAAGACTTAGGATTTCAATTTAGAATCCATAAATCATGTTCTTTCTCACCTCGCTATGCAAAGAGGATTTGATGTCTTACCTTTGTGAAATTAGTCACAAAATAGAAAACTAATTCTTAAAATATTTGCATAAAATATTAGAGAAAAAATAATAAAAATAATAGAAGAGTAAGGATAAGTGGTTTTTTAAAAAATACTAAATTTAAAAAGTCTTCTGATACTAATTTTATTTTCTTTTGTGTACTTTTGCCAGTGGTCTTTCAATTATACATTTGTCACTCTTTTTTTCAACCTATTCGATCAGCCAGTTACCATGTAATGGCTTTGTTTTAGATCTTACAACTAAGTAGATTCCACCCTATAGCTCATAGCATTGGCTCATATTATTATTTTGAAAAATGAAAGAGAAATAATTGCATAACTGTGATTGTACATAGAAGTAAAACAAAAGCAGAGACCACTGTTAGTTAACTATTTTATTCAATACACTAATCACTTAAATACTGCATGTAAGTGTTCCAAAAGCATTCTTACCTGAAAGTCCAGACACATCGGATTTAGGCAGATGTCGCGCTTTCAGGACAACCACAGTGAGAGTATTTGTTGTGGACTGATAGCAGAGAGAGATCAGCAACTCACCCCGTCCTGAAGACTTCTAAACAAAGAGAAATGCAGTATAATTATTATTATTTTTAGTTTTGAAGTTTGTATCTTCATCAAAAGTTTTATAATAATATAATATTGCTGATATTTAAATATAATTTTCCTATGTATTTTTCTTTTTATATGGTAAGTAATCTGAGTAACTAAAAGCTGTTTTGCAGGGCAACCATGCCTAAAACCGCTTCTTGCCATCTTGTGGTGTTTTTAGGTACTGCAGAATTTAAAATTTGAAGTGAATTGGCCACACCCAGCACTTACCTTGCTTTAAGAGGATTTTATATTATATTCCACGCAAGGATTATTTTTGTTTTTCATTTTTTGATGACATCTATACTCTTTGAAACTATGAATAATAAAAAATAACTTAATACTTTGAGTGTGTATAGGATTGAATGACTCATTTTAAGTTTGATTTGATTTCAACTTCTTTAGCACCAATAATAGCTGAATTTGAATTCCGGGAAAATTAGATTTACTCTGACCTGTACTCTACAGCTGGCTCAAAGGTATAATAAAATAAAACTTATTTTTCTCTTCCTTACCTTCATGTGTCTAATCTAAGGAAAAACTTGAGCTTAAATTCTGGGCAGAATAAGGAATTTTTAATATACTGTTTTTGGACAGACTTCTTTGCATGATACATACATTTAATTTGTACTTAAAGACATTAGGTAAGGTCAGCAAGAGCTCAAAATATAAACCTTAATTGAAAGTAGCTTCAGTTAGAGCTTAGAACTAAAAGTGATGACTTGGGCAGAACTCTTAAAACTGCAGTGTATGTAAACAAAAGTTGACATGGATGAGCTATAAGAATTAGCATCTCAAGGTGAATAACAGTGGGAGATGGTTATATGCTCCCATGAATCATCTGGCTGTCTCAGAGAAGCTACATTTAAAATAAAAGGAGATGGTCAACCAAAGGTCTAAAGTTATGTTCAGTCTTAAAATAGCATGTTTTTTTTTTTTAAAGGAACATGAATTAGTATAGTTATTGTGTTCATTGAACTATGAAATTTAAACACAAGTTATTCTGAAATACCAGTATTACAATCAAGCAAGTTCTGCATTTAAAGTGGAAATTGGATTAAACGTTTTAATTAATATGTTATCATTTTCTAATAATCCCAGAGTACCAAGTAGTATAAATACAAAAGAGAATACCTCACTTCCTCTTATGTAATACAGAAAGGGGCATTTATAATTCAACATGATGCGACGTTACCTCCTTGAAAAGCAATTTCATAAAAAGGCAATACAACTTCCAGAGGCTCGAAAGGAATTGATTTAATTTTAAAGTTTAATTTTAAGTTAATTTATGCTATCTTGGAAAACATTTGTTTACTTGCTTATGACTAAAAAGTATTCGTATGTATTTTAAGTCAAACAGTCCTTGCCACAATACTCACAAATGAAGTTAAAAAAAATTTTATATAAATGATATTTAGATATCCATAAAGAATGTCTGTACCATTGCAATCCTTTCACTGTTTCAGTTGTGGGGTAAATTTGCTTTCGCCTACTGTATTTTCTTGCTCTCTATTTCATTATAATTAATAATAATTAAACAGATGATATATATAAAGTTATCATCTTAATAAAAATCCTCTAGACACAAAAACCCACATTAAAGATTATTTATAAATAATTTAAACACTCAAAAAGAATTACCCTAACATTTCTCTTGATGATCTCTCTGTTCATTAACATTTTTCCATCAGACAATTCGATTCCTGAAAGTGGAATAAGGACTTCTCCAATGGTATCATCTCTTGAAAACCTGTCAAAGCTCAAGATGGTAAAGTGCAAAGCCAACTCTTGGATCTGAGTGTAGGGGATCCCATAGAATGTGAAGGTCTCATCGAATGCTGGGTCCAAGGTCTTCCTCAGCACTCTGGTTTTCACTTTATGCTTCTTCTCTGGGAGGATTGTCATTTTGATGTATGGGTCAGAGGTCATAGACTGTTCATCCATGGCTGGCAGACCACGGGCCTCCTTGATGTTCACCACAAACGCTTTCTTCTCAAAGTTGTACTCTAAGGAGAAAAAGAGGGTACCCAGCTTCTCTTGTTTCTCTTCTGAAGTAAGGGAAGTGCTAGACTTTAAGCTGTCAGGAGAAACTGCTTCTTTCTCTCCTTCTGGAAAGAGCTTTGCAGTCCCGTTCTCCAGCTCAGAAGTGGTGCCAGCTTTGGGGTTTGTTTTGGGAAAATTGCCATTGAGATCTCTCTTCTCTAGATCAAGATGCAACGAATTCTTTGGCACAGCTGGTTTATTCTTTACTTCATGTTTGTCATCTCCTCCAAACTTCTTTTTGCTATTTAGGTTTTCAGGATAAATATCAACTCCTTTTAGCACATGCACAAACTTGTATGGAGGAGTCTTGTTGGATTTGGATGATTTTCTCTGACAGCAAATCCATGCAAAGAGAGAGACTGTGAAGATGAGGCCAAATGCACTGAAGATCCCCACCACTGCAGGGATTTCATCTGCAAAATCAAGTGACCAGTAACACACATTAAAAAGGAAGAGTGGAGATATGAGCCTATTGGAAAAGTATAATAGAGCTTGTAATTACTGCAGGTTGAACAGCTTGAATTACTTCTCAACAGTTCTAGGCATGAGCTATGTGAATATTTCACATTAACTTCAGGTATGCAAACAAACAGGAAAAAGTACACTGTGATAAAAACTCCTTCACTTTAGTAGTTTTTCATAAGCAAAATGAAAAGATGAAACTAAGCCTCTATCTGACATAGAGAGAGATGCTTAAAAACCTTGATTTATCTGTTTTCTCATGTAATATGAGTCAACTACAACATGATAGGTTGGACTAGTTCCATTATTTTTTCATTGATATTTTGACACTTTGCAAAACATCACTTCATACTGATTGTGGAACACTAAATTCATATTCTACAAATGCTGAGAAATTTTGTAATGTTTATAGTATTTTGTTTACTCAAGTTTTAAGCAGAAAACCTATAAAGACTCATTGGATCACACAACTTTTAAAAAGGATGGGCTATTATCTCTCATTGTCATAAACTGGTTAAAAATTTCCATCCTAAATATGGAACAGTTATAAAAGAAATGCACATATAGCTGAGGAAAAAAGAACAAAAAGTAAATCAAACAGGATACTGATAGTAAGTAATTTGTAATACTACAATATATTTGTGTATAAACTCAACATTTCTCATCACTGAGTTATGCAAAATATAATTTAATTTAAATAGAATAAAAGCAGAACAATGGTTATAAATAAATAATCATTCCTTAACATGCAGTAAGAAGAATGAGTATAGGTAATTTAGAGTTCATGTTTATCCATAACTGATTTTTCCCTGGTATATTTCCACATGGCAAATAGTAATCAAATTGAAATTGGCATTATTTCCTTGAGTGAGGACACATTAAATCACTGACATTAAGTGATATTGATTGTACATTAAGTTTATCCTATTTCAAGTGTAAGCATATTTCTCAAGCAAATGATTAACATTGTATAAGTAAAAGCAACATTGTTTCATCTGGATGAAGTACATCAATTGAGTAATGGTTAACATAAAGTAAATACAACTAATGCAATATTACCTACATTTCATTCTATTTCAATTCATTTTACTTTAAATAGTGAATAATAATGTTAAAGTCACAGTCAGAAAAGGGTTAAGAATTGTTTAACAACAAAAATACCAGTCTTTTGTTACCCCTACTTCCCTACCCCCCAAAAGATTTAGCCTACATACTTTATAATCACAAAAACTGAACTCAAAGAATACAGAATTAAATGAATAAAAAATGAATAATTAATACATAAATAAGATCAAAAGAAAAAATAATTACAACAAAAATTCTGTGATTTCATGTTAGAAAATAACTGAAACATCTAAAGACAAAATAAACCAGGAATTCCCCAAATATAAAAAAAAATTGAATTAGTACTACAGAAAAAAAAATGAGACAAGAGCTAAATATAATCAGTTAAAGTTAGTATTAGCTTTTCAATTTTCCCTTCAATTTAAGTCTTTGTGGGAAAAATAGATATGCCCTTACTTCTGGACTCTGATAATATACAGTTAGGAAGCACAAGCTGTCATGAACAGAGGCAATTTTGCAGGAAATGTAAGAAGAACAATAAAAGCAATTGAAAATTTTTCTTTTTTAAGTAGGCTGATAACCCACGCTAGAGCATATTTTCACTAGCACAGTCTCTGGATATGTCTAAGTATGTAAATTATTCTGATTTCAAATCAAGAATTGGATAGAAATATCAAGAAAATCAGCCCAATCACCTAAATTAAAGGCTGTGAAAACAACACACTTATGAATACAACATAAAAAATTTCTTCTATTTAATACCTTCATCCAATGACAAAACATTCAAGCTATTATGGACTGAACTACTACCACTGTATTCTCTATCAATAAGGGCTTTAGCTTTTGAGAGCAAAGATCATAGTCATTGCATTCACTTTAATAATATTCACTTTAATAATAATTATTACTCAATGTATATATATATATAACTTTTAAAAATAACCTGCTTTAAAAAGATATTTGTGATGTCTGGCCTTTCACACAATTGGACCTAAAATATTACTTATTTATTCTACAAAGTACATCTAATGTTAGTTATTGAAATATAGCAAGAGATCTCTGCAGCCAAACCTTAAGCACAAGAAAAGGAAAACTAAACTGGGAAACACAAGCCCTAGTTCAAGTTTCCAGCAGCTTTTAGTTAACTGTGTATCCTGCAACACTTCCTTCCTCTCTCTGGCTTCTGTTATCTCACCAGAAATGAAATACGCTGTACATTCTGTAATAAAGTATATATCTCAATCCCTCAATGTAGAAGTTGTTTCATGCCAGACTAAACTCTTATGTAACCACAGACATATTTAGCTCCTCCTAATAAAATACAGATTTCCTACAAATAAGAGTCATCAACAAAATTCATGAAACCAGCATTCGAACAACAGACGCTTTTTCCTTAACTCACCGCATGCTGCAATTTACAGAGCTACCTGCACGTTTAGGAACTTCTGCAAGGTAAAAATCGCCCTAACAGAAGGCAATTTAAAGAGAAAGATAGCAAGAAAGGGAGAGATCACAGAACTAAGCCATGATAAACCGTTTACTGTTCTCGCTTTTCTTTCAACTTAACTACATTAAATCTATATCCAACATCCAGTGGGGGGAAAACACAGTTCACCTTGGAGTATTCCGGGAACAACCGCAGCCATAAGTTGAATAAGTTGCTTACCAAAATCTTCCCGGCTGGTAGCGATCGGAGCCATTTTTTGCTGCGTGCTCTGTCCGAGGTGCTGAACGGAAAACTCCCAGGCTTGATGCACTCGCCTGGATCTGAAGCGCAGGCTTTCCCGAGAGCTGAAAACAACAGCGCAGAGCCCAGGAGACCTACGCCGGGAACAGGGAGGAGGCAGAGAGGGAGGTCTACTCGACCTCGCACAGTGATTTGCCGCCGCTGTTCCTGTTTTGGCTCTTCTGAAAAGCTCGTCTCTGAGACTCCAGACGTGGCTGAAACCCGAATTGACGCAATCTTGACGCTACAGGGCTGAAATCAGCACCTACCCCACCCCGTTAAGCCTCTCCTTCTCGCCCTCCTGGCTTCCTCCCTCCTCTCTTGAGGATTCAGCACACACTCATCAATTATTTTAACTGTTGGACTACTAGATATTAGCTTGGCTATCCTTTGGGGGCTTAGAGACACATGGAGGTGCACCCTGAAATTGATCGTTCTCAGTTCCTGGTACAAAAATCCCTTGATGACCTAGATGAGTAAAAATGCATGAATAATATGATTTACAGAGACAATTTTAAAAAGAATGAGAAGGAGAAATTTCTGGAACAAATGACCCATTGTAAAATGCAAAAATGTATTTCTTGTTTCCAAAATTATTCTTTGACATATTTTATGTATATTATGCTTATAATAGTTACAGAAAATCCACTTCAAAATTATCTATTTGAAACAAGATAACCATTTTCCTACTATAATTCTTTACATTCTAGTAATCATTAGTCTAAACATTTTGCTGATGCTGTTGCTCATCCTGGTCTCTACTCTTTGATATCTGACATTTGACCAGCTAAAGTACTTATGAATAGATGGGCAGAATCCCTTCTGTGTTCGGAGTAATGAGGCTGGTTCTGGAATGTTACGTATGATTCAAGGCCTTGACTTCTAAAAGGTCTGTGAAAAACAATTACAAGAATCAGACCAAAATCTAAAATAGCATTGTTTATTATCGGCTATTGTAAAGGAAAACATTTTATTTTTCTGATTGATAGTCTTTGGAGTGATGACCAAAGAGTATGCTTCTAAAAAATGTTTAGAAATTTGTAAAGAAGAGAATTCAGGCTGTGACTCCAGCTGTCACTTATTGCTCCATGAAGAACTCTATTGCTCTAACTCAATGAGGAAATGACATTTAGAGTGTGTTAGCATCAGGGAGGAGGGGAAGCTGGGGAAGTCTCAGAAAGCTACTGTACAAGAGGCAGGTTCCTGCACATTGGCAAGCAGCCGCCCTGGGCATCGGCGCTGTGTTTAGGGAGAAATTGGCTTCAGTCCCGTGCATCATGGAAAATTTTATAAACCAAAGTCTTCTTTCCCTTTCTGCTTGCTCCCACACACTTGGCGTTTTAGCATTCTTCTAACAGATTTTTTTATATCTTACATCTTCGTGCTGTAAAAACACACAAACTAATTTGCTGCATTTAATTTTTCCATTGGCAAAGTTTGCGATAGCATCCTTATCATTCTGCCTCATCCAGATCACCTGCTCGCTCAGTTATGCATGCACCTGGGAGGATATGTCCCAAGAAGTAAGCATTCATTAGATGAAAGACAGGGTGTTATTTATGTGAGATGCATATTTGAGGAAGACCATATATGGTGTGTGCTTTATGAATGTATGTTTTTTTAGTTGTTATTGCTAACATATGGTTAAACTTATTTGTTATAAACATAAGTGTAATGTATATATGTTATAAATACATTAGTATCTCATTAATTATACCTTCAGATGGCAAAGTGCTGTCTCAAACCTGTCCTGCTTATTTAAAATGTATTTTACCAAAACTCCAAGCTATTCTTAGCTGTCTCCTTTCTGAGGACACATTGCCATAAGATTACCTCTGCCCAGAGCTAATGCTACTATAGTAACTATTTCATTGCTTGCTTTATAAATAAACTGAGAAAAATGTTCTTAATTAAAATATCTGCATTTTCCCTCACTTCATTTGATGAACAGCTCTTTAGTCATTATCCAATTATTTAGACAAGCTTCTGGCATCCCCAGATTAAAAGTGGGCCCCATGCACAGAAAACCCTTCGAGTTTCCTATTACTGAGAATCATGCCCTACCACCATATTGCATTGTTCTTTTTTGATCCTGCAAACTGGAAATCAATTTGCTGACGTATCCATCTGACTCTTGAAGCAAGAAAATTGGGAGGAGGGATTGTTGCTAGGTAACCACCTTTTGGCCACCCAAACCCCACAACCTCAAACAAGTTCCTGCCCCGTGAAACACAGACTTCTCAGAACAGGGTTTAGTGTCTATTTCATACTGTTTCTTTCACTGCTAAATTAGTGCAGCTCATTATCTTACTTTTTTCTCTGATTTGTCTGTATATATATACATATACATATATATATATATGCATATACATATATATATATACAATAAACAGAATTCTTGAAATCAAGTTAGTTTTAAGAATTTTAGTTAAATTCAAAAACTTGATAACTCATATGATTGTTTATTTTACTTTATTCATTGAGTTTATTGGCTTTAATTTAGTAGATAGCTTGATTTATAAAATGCATTTGTATATATTAACGTATTTGCATTTATTCATTATATGGTTTACTCTATATTTGTAACATTTGTTTCTTAAAACATGTTATTAATAAGTATGTTGAGAACTTTCTGCTAAGCAAAAGGGTATTTCAAAAGATTTTGAAAATGCTAAAATGATCTTCAGTAATCTTTGGGTATTTCAAAAGATTTTGAAAATGTTAAAATGATCTTCAGGAATCTTTACTAATAGCCAGGTTAGTTATATAATATAATTTTGTTAGTATGTGGGTGGAGTAGACTGAAGTATCTGATAAAGGAAAATGGATAATTGTTTTAATGCTCCTTTCATTCTATTAAGAATGCTGGCTCTAATGTTAATGGAATAGATTTAGAATTCAAACATACATTTACATTCTGCAAGACATGCTTTTCTAATTTATGTCACAGAAATCTCTTTACTATCCACTAGTTCTATATTTGTTTTTCTTCATATATTTACTGTGCATTTTAGTATCTTGTGAATGACAGGATGTCTGTTATCTCAAATTTTAAAAAGAAAATAACTTATTCTCTTATTTTCTGCTTCTTTCTTTTGACACATACTTATTAAATATATACTTCCCTTAGATTATTGCCTAGTGTGGGAAAGTATACATTTATATTGGTCGAGATGATTGAAATGATCCTTACCCTTGTAGAGCTCACTGACCACAGTTAAAATTGATACCCCTTCCTACAGAACTGGAGAAAAATTTTATTAGATCATAATTTACATCTAAATTTTTCTATAAAGTTGGAAAAAAACTTTTTGGATCATAATTTGCATTTATATCTCTTTTGCCTAGTATTTTCTAGAAGGCCTGGTGAACAGTAGTTCACTGTTACCATGCATATATCAATCTGTTCATGCTGACGCTTTTCATACAACTAGGGGTTCATTATAATTCTTATGCACAGATTGCATTTTCCATTCTTTATGACAGCCTTTCTCTCCTTTGAGAATCAGTTGAAGTTTCACATGTACTATAAAGTTTCTGACTTACTCATGGATTTTTCTAACTTTAATTGTTGATAGCACTATCTGCACTGATATCCTTTAAGCCAGCCTGGCATGTCCTTAATATTTATACTCACAATTCCAATTACAAAGGCTAAACACAGGTATTTCATAGGGCTGGGGTTTGTCTTGAAAGTATGTCCTTTAAATCAACCTGTCCAGTTCTTAGATGTTAGTATCTCAATAAAATTTGACCCACAACCATGCTACAAGTTATTTCTCTTTCAGTTTACCTCGAAGAGATTTATTGCTACTTCCTCATGATACACTGCTCTCTCTTTTTCAGGAAAAAGTCCAAAACAGTTGGTTAAAAAAACTCTGATTGTCTAAGGAAGTATAAAAAATTTACAAACTCCAAAGTGGTAGATCACATGTTCATTTAAAATAGTTTAAATTCATGCTGCTTACAGCAAAAAAATAGTTAAATAAAAATGATCAAAAATTTATATATTTATTAAATGAAATTTATAAAAATCTATTAAAGAGAGAGATAAATTAAGCTAAGACATAAAAAGAAATTATCAAAAGGAAGAAAACATGTGATTTCATTTACAAAAGTATCTGCAGCATAAAATAGCCTACAGATTTAAGGTTTGTATTTCAAAAAACTTATAATCAAATTTACAAACCAAAACTGTAGTAAATCCTGAAAATAAGTTGAAAAAAGTATATTATAACTCAATAAATATGATATTACTTCTTCTCTCCACCTACAGATAATCTTACTTCCAGGTCTGCATCATTTCCCGGGGTAGGTTCACTGTATTGGCAGGAATCTTTTTCAAGCCAAGTAACTTTCAAACCATGTAAACTCTTAGGGATCAGAGAAAATTGCCTAAATATTTCACTTAGGATTATTAGGAAATTTTTTTAAAAGTGAAAAGATAGTACTATACTGTCGATTTCTATGAGTCCATTTTTGTTATTTTCCACATTTAAGTGAGAAGACATGGTGCTTGTCTTCCCTTGTCTGGCTTACTTCACTTAACATAAAGATCTGCAGTTCCTTCTACACTGTTGTAAATAATAGAATTTTGTCCTTTATTATAGCTGACTTGTTCCATTGTTTACATAGGTCACTTTTTCTTAAATACAATTAGAGTTATAGAAAAATATCATTTGTGCAAAATGAACACACAAAAAAATATTACTACATAATTTTCAACAATAACAATGCAGCATTTTGTAGATTATAATGGATTCAATGGAGACATACTACCAAGAATGATTACAAATTTCATATAAAGTCTAGAATTAAAGAGTTTATTTTTTGCATGTATGAATTGATGATGCAAATAAAGCTGCACAGTCTATCTTCGTTACTTTCTCATCACTGGAACATAATAATCCACACCCACAATTTAAAGAAGATGTTTAATTTGGGTCACATTTTCATTTTTTTTGTTTATGTGGGTACTGGGAACTGAACTCAGGACCTCGTGCTTGCTTGGCAGGCGCTTATGCCGCTGAGCCCTATCACTGGCCCTGACTCGCATTTTCAATCCATAATTCACTGGCTCCAAGGTAGGACAGCATGGCAAAGAGACGCAGTGGAGAAAAAACTGCTCGTGTCATAGTGGCCAGGAATCCGAGAGCGAAGGTAGGCACCACGGAAGGAGGTACAACCCTTCCAGATCATAAGCAGACCCCATCTCCCAATAACAAATCAGCTGTACCACCCCACAATCCAATCACCTTCAGGAAGCCCTGCCTCTGAGCACACAATAATTTGGGAATAGTCTAGATCTAAAACACATAAAAGAAAGAACAGACGTGAGCTAACATTTTGCTAGCCACTTTTTCTCTCAGGGAATTTTCTGATTTTTAAAAATGGAAAGAGAACTGTGAAAGCAGACAAGGAAGCAAGGGTAAGAAGTAGAAAACAATCAGATTTCATAACTATCTCACAGAACTAGAAAATCAATCTTTGAAGCTAGGTACTGCATACACAGCAAGGATGGGAAAAGCTGGTATCCTGGAAAGGAAGGAGGTACAAAGAATTGTTCCTTGCACTGAGTGATTTTGTAATCCAGACACATGCTTAGTTCAACTTTGTACGCAAGTGGTTTAGAAGGTAGGAAGAAAACCACCTCAAACAAAATAGTTTTAGTTGACCCATGGGCCTATAGAGACAAAAAGCATGCCTTACTACTCAACAACGGGGAGGATTCTTAGTGCTACATTAAAGAGAAAATATAAATAAATAGTAAAATGAGCCTTATAGAAACATAAGTAGGCTGCAACTACCTGAGTTTCTGAATGCATAAATGTGATGTGTCTCCCAAAATAGCAGCTTACTAGAGGATCTATGCTTTTTTGTTTGTTTGTTTTTGTCTTTGTGTTTGTTTTGGTATCGGGGATCAAACTCAGGACCTTGTGTTTGCGAGGCAGGCGCTGCACTGCAGAGCTATATCCCCAGCCCACTAGAGGATATATGAACTCAATCTGAAGAAGATACTTCCATCCAAAGCTGCAATAATTTTTATATGCAATTTCTAATACTCAATCAAAAAACATCAGGCCCGATAAGAATCTAAATCAAGGGGAAAAACATAATAAAAATAGGTCATACATCAAGTAGATGATAAGATGGAGTTAATGATCATAAAGAATTTACAAGATTCAGATTACCATTCTAGACCACATAAATACAGCTCCTTAAAATTAAGGGATATATTTTCTTTAGTGGAACAGAATCAATACAAGATGTATGATTTGTTAATTAGGTGGGTTTACAAAATCAGATGTTGACTAATTGACAAAGTCCCTATGCACGCTGAAGAGTTAGAGGATCAAGTAGCTGCTCAGTCTGAAAAGATAGAAGTCACAGGAGAAGAGGGGTCAAGAACGCAGCACCAGTGTGAGGTCAAAGGAAGGCGTGGAAGCTCATTAGAGATGCCAGTGCAAGTCTGCCCCGGAAGGCCAAAGGAACTGGAAACATGGAGACTGACATCGAAAAGCAGCAGCAAAGGACTCATCCACCCCAGAAGCATGAAGCTCTTCAAAACAGACACACTCCCTTCTTCCTTTCTTTTTTTTTTAATTCTATCCAGGCTGTGTGCCTATTGTCTGGAGCCACCCACAAATAAGGTGAGCCTCCAAGCTCCACTCAGTTTACTGGCTTACAAGTCTATCACACACAGAAACTCCTAGAACTGTACTTTACTAATCTCCTAGTGTTTCTTTCCTCAGTCAAGTTGACACATCATGAATAACAGTCACAGCCCACCCTTATCATCTTGACAACCAGATATGGTTTATGTTTCCTTAAACCATACTTCATCTTCAAATAAATTAGCAAGCTCATAATTATGCCTAACATGACACCATAGTCCTATATACAAATGGAAATTCACTAATTCCTTCCCCAGAATAGAAGGCAAAATTTTTCTTTGGGACATGCTTATTTTTTGTAATATTCTATATCTTACATATTATAAAGTAGATTTAACAATATGTACATACTGATGTTCAGTCAAGCAACATTATGTTACAAAGAAAAATATCTGCTTAATATTTGTGTATATGCATAAGTGTATTAACAAAAGAAGAAATATTCATGACAGTTACAATTCTCATTTCTGTAAATGATCACACAGTCATATTATTAATAACTATCTTTTGTAACTACCCATTCTTTATTCCCTTGGTCTTGAGCAAATACATCAGAAGGTCTTGCTTTTTACCTGGCAGAGTGACCATACCTTCCTTACTGAAAATTCTGGGTTGTTGTCGTTCTTCCTTGATTGAGTTGTTTTAGTTTTCCTTTGACCTTAATAACAGGGCAGGCATTACTAAGAGACACACTAAGGCATATCCTGCACTCCAAACATATTATTTATTTCCTCCATTGTGCAGTAGTAGTACAATTTCCATTGGTACTCAGGATCATTCACAGCCACCAGTGCCATAGCTCCCTTCTTAGGAGACAAAATGTCTAAGGAGAAGTATCGGATCCTAATTAAATGGAATCATTGCTGTGCCTCCTGTCAGGAGCCTTCCCTACTCCAGAACGAAGAATTCTAGGTGAGCAGAGTATCAGGATGGGAAACAGAAGCAAAACTTTTGTAAGTGGGTAACTAGTGGTGTGATTCCCGTTTCCACTCCTTGATTTCTGGACCCATGAATCCTGGCCAGGAAAGAAAGAGTACCATATCGGATTGTGATTCAGACCATACACAGCCTTCTGGAAAACCTGGCTCCAGGTCTGCAAGTGATTGCCACCTAGCTACAATGTAATTTCATCCAAAAATAGTCAGTCCGCATTCTATCAATCCAGCTACTTCTGAGTGATGGGGAACATGGTAAAAACCAATGAATTCCGTTGCCTCACTTCTTTGCCCATGAAGTCCCTTCTTCAGTCAGAATTAATTTTGTATGAAATAACATGAGAGTGAATGACCCATTCTTTAGGTCCACAGATGGTAGTTTTGCCAGAAGAATTATGTACAGGGAAGGCAAATCTATACCCCCCAAAAGTATCTATTGCAATAAGGACAAAGTGCTGTCCTTTCCATGGTGGAAGAGGTCCAACATAATCAGTCTGACATCAGGTCGCAGGCTGCTCATATAAGGGAGTGGTGCCACATTACAGACTCATGTTGGGCTCTGGTGCTGGAAGATTGGACATTCAGCAGTGGCTACAGCCAGGTCAGCCCTGGTGTGTGGGAGTCCATGTTGCTTAACATAACCGTCATACATGCCACCATGGCCATTTTGTTCATGAGCCTTTTGGCCAGTGACAAGGTTGGCTGAGGGAACAAATTGACAACAATGCACATAGTGGGCCTTTTTATCCACTCAACTATTAATTGAAGTCCTCTGCTGAGGTTACCTTTCAGTGAGCATTTATGTGGGAGACACATATCTTCACATCTTGCACACATACGGAGAGGTTTATCCACATACTTCTTTCCCAAATAACTTTGTCACCAATTTGCCAGTCATGTTTCTTTCAAGTCCCTGACTACCTAGCCAGACATTGGTGATAGCCCATGAATCAGTATTGAGTCTATATCTGACTATTCCTTCTTCGCAACAAAATGTAAGACCAGGCTCACTGCTTAAAGATCTGCCCACTGTTAAGATTTTCCTTCACCACAGCCCATCAGGAATGTGCTGGAAAGGGGTGGTAGTACTTCAGCTCTCCACTTTTGTTTAGTATCCACATAATGTGAAGAATCATTGGTAAACCAGGCCTCATGTTCTCTGCCATCTGTCCATGGGTATATCTCATGAGGCCATAGGTGCATATGAAGTGATAGAAATCAACATAGCAAGAATAGGAACTATGGGCATTTGGGCCCATTTCATCACGTAACTAACTGGTGTTTTCAGGACCTACCCAGGTCCAATCACTTTCATTTTATGATGGACTGCTGTGCATGAACAATTTTAGGTCTTGGTGGGTCAAACAGCATCCAGTTCATGATGAACAGCTCAGAATGCATGGTAAAATGGAATCCCTGGGCTGGTGAGATGGCTCAGCAGCATAAGCACCTGCCTGACAAGCGTGAGGTCCTGAGTTCAACTCCCAGAAACCACATACGAAAAAAGGGCTGGTGAAAAACACAGGCGCCTGCTGGTGCACAAACTCCTGAGATCGACCCCTGGTACCCACACAAAAAAAAAAAAAAATGGAATTCCTTCACCTAGTGTTCTTTTTCCACTAAGCCCCAGGAGCAGGCTCTGAGCTATTTGTCAGCTGGAGCGTATTTGTCTACAAATGATGGTAAAGCTCCAAAATTCTAAGGGCCTTCTCAGTGATTCACTAACAGTTGCTCCAAACAGCCTCCCTATCTGCCACTGACCCCTCCGATACCATTGGATCTGCTGGATCCTATGGACAAAAAGGAAACTGCACAATGGCCTGTACCGTTTCAGAGCCTTCACTTGTTCTGGGCTCCGTCAAAACTAGCGGCTTTGTGAGTCACCCAGTAAATGGGCTGGAGCAACACATCGAAGTGAGGGATGTGCTCTCTTCCAAATATCAATACACCCAGTAGGTGCTGCTGGTTGGTTGTAGGAGAGGCCAGATGCAATGACTTATCTTTTACCTTAGCAGAGATATTTCTGCATACCTTGCACCAGTAGACCCTCATAAATTTCACCAAAACAGAAGGCTGTGGAATTTTATTTGGATTTAGTTTTCATCTTCCAGTACACAAATGTTTTACCAAATATGCATTGCCTCTTTCTCTCTTGGTCCAATCAGTATAATTCCATCAATGTAACAGACCAGTGTGATATCTTACGGAACAGAAAGGAAATCAAGATCCCTGTAAACTAGCTTGTGACATCTGGCTGAAGAGTTGATACACTACTGAGGTAGGACAGTGAAGGTATATTACTGAAAGCAAATTGTTCTGGTGCACCTTATGGATGAGACACTTTCCAAATCAACAGCTGCACAGTAGTTGCCAAGAGTTGTGTTCATCTGCACAAGCAAGGAACCCACATCTGGCAAAGCAGACACAATGAGTGTCACCCCTTGATTAAGCTGATGGAAATCAACCATCATTCTCTAAGGTCCATCTGTCTTTTTTTTTTTTTTGTGGGTACTGGGGGGTCGACCTCAGGACCTCACACGCCAGCAGGCGCCCGTGCCGCTGAGCAATATCACCGGCCCCTTTTTCATATGTGGGTTCCGGGAGTCAAACTCGGGTCCTCACGCTTGCCGGGCAGGAGCTTAAGCCCCTGAGCCATGTCACCGGCCCCAAGGTCCATCTGTCTTATGCACAGGCCAAATAAGAAAGTTAAATGGGGATGTGATGGTGCACTAGTCAAGTTTCCCATTCCTGTGACAAAATACTCAACACCCACAATTAAATGAGGAGAAGTTTAATTCAGCTCACATTTTTAAGGTGTTTCAGTCAATAGGCAGGCAACTCTGTGGCTGAGGGAAACTGCTTAGTTCAAGGCCACTGGGAAGCAAAGTAGGGAAACTATCAGAAAAGAATGGGTTAGGGACAATATATAGTACCCACGGCCACTCCACAACCCCTCAGAAATACCCAGAAGCACACTGTCCTTATTGGGTATGCATTTCTTAATCCAACGAAGCTAATCATTCAGAATTAACAGTAACAATCCAGTAACTGTCAACCTCACACACAAGCGTGTCTCCTTGAACTGCACTTGGTCTCTGAATAAAGACAATAGCAAGTTCAAGATCCCAACTAACATAATACAACCAACATGCGTAAAAGAAGAAATGCAATAATTCCTTCCCCAAAATGCCAACAGTTCCATCATTTTTCAAAAGTTCAAATCCAAGTCTCTTCTGATCCTCAAGGCAAACTCAGCTGTTGACCTTTGTAAAAATTGTAAAGAAGTTACATAATCCCAGGGGAAAATGGCACAAGGTAAAATTTCTTGCTCTAAAAGGGAAAAATAAGGAGATAGAAAAGAACCAATGAAATACTGAAATTCAGCAAGGCAAAAATTAAGCCCCAAAGGGCCATAGCTGGTATCCAGGCCATAAAGTGGTAGAATATGAGTTCCAAAGGCCTTGGGCAGCCCCATGCTTATAGTGTTGCTTGCTGCAGCCCACACAACCTCTATCTTGGGCTGGCCCTGGGCCTGGCCTGCAGTTTTCCTTGTCTGACATTCCACAGTCCTAGGATCTCCAACTTTCTGGGATCTCCATTGTATGTTTGGGTTTTTTTCCGATAGCTTCATGCACTTCCCTGGACTTCTAGTCTTTCCTTTGAAATCTGATGAAAGCCTCACTCAATCCACTTTAGAATTATGCATACTGATAAAACCAGCACCATATCCATGAAGCTAAGGTCTGCTACCAGTGGAAGCAGTAGCTAGGTCTCCTTGGACCATAACCTCAGCGGACTCCACGTGCCTAGATGGAGGAATAGAATAAAATGAATCCTAGGGAAACATTCTCTAGAGACCCTTCTTAAGCAGTTGTTCCAGGAACTCTCTTCTCAAACAAAAAATTGACACTTGCACTGAGGCTGAAATTGGTGGAACATTGCTGATCCTTGAGATGCCTCCACTTTTCTTTTTGTCCCTGTACAAAATACTTTATTTACTTTTAACAGTGCTATTCTTTATACCAAACATACCTCCTTTGTCCACAACTTTACATGTAGTTCCTTCTAGGCAAAAATTCAAGTTTTCCAAATTTATACTCTTTACTTTTATCTTCAATTTTCACCATGAATCTAGCTAAATCTGGCAGGTAGTTCCCATGACTTAAGCTGAATATTTTGTTCTCTTGGAATACCCTTGCCCAGATTAATTCATCTACCATACTTAATCTCAGTCTCCTTCTAAGTCTCAGGACATGGGCAAAATGTGGACGAATTTCCTGCCAGAGTGTAACAAACACAGACTCTAGTCCAAATTCCAGTGGAGTACCTGTTTCCAAGGGAAACCTCCTGAGCCTGGCCATTACTATCCATATTCCTATTGAGATTCTGGTGTCCTAAGCTCTGACCAGAAGCACCCATTAGGCTTTGTTTACAGCACTGTATGGCTTCTCTAACCCATATCTTCAAACATTTTCAAACTCCCCCTACAAATTAGTTCCAGGCATATAAGGAATCATGGTCAGGTGCAATCACAGCAATGACCCAACTCTTGCTACCAGTTTTCTGGATTAGTCAGCTTCCCATTTCTGGCCACAATACCTAGCATAACTTAACAGAGACGTTTAATTTAGCTCACAGTTTAAGGAGATTTGATTCACCTTTAGTAGGCTTTAAGCCTGAAACATCTTGATGAAAGGACACAGTGAAGCAAATATGCTTACTTGATGGCCACTTGAAAGAAGAACAAAGGGACAGTGATAGAGTGGGAAGGGCAAAAGATCACATATAGAACCCAAGGCCAAGCCTCCATGGCTCCTCCAGAGTCATTCAGAAATAAGCTCTACTAATCTGCTATGCATTTCTTAATCAAGTGAAATTGACATGTTAAAATTAATGGTCACAGGTAGGGACCACATGGATGCAAATTTCAAATCCTCAGTGGTACTAAACTGCAATCCTTCTGGGGATGTAATATTGTTTTTGACTTACTGTTTTCCTAGGTAAAGGCAAAGCTAATCATTTCCATTTGCTTTTTCTCACCATAATAGCCCTCATTTCACAGTCTTGTGGACCACTATGGGCATTCTGTGAAATATTAATTGTATCTATGGCTATTATGGGCTCTGGAACTGGGGAAATTAACACAAGATGGGTTCAGGGATGTACTGGACTCACTGTGAGTTAGACCATAGACACCTATTCTTACTGGAGAGTCAGAATCTTCTAGAATCAATGTTAGTTCAGTTCAGAACTAGTATACTGTAGTTTACAAAATGTATAGTAATTTCATTTTCCTTGACATATACTACTCTGGTCAAAAAAAAAAAAAAAAAACTATAGGTCTCTTTGGAGAAGGATAGGAGAAAGAGCGATGGTATAATTTTTGGTAGTGCTCCATGGTCTTTTCTTAAGAATACCCACCTCTTCTCTTTGAAGGTATCCTAAATCTGTAAACTGGCTCCATTCTGAAGGTTGATTGAGGAGCCAGTTGCTAGGCTCTGTTGCTAGGACTTGAGGTACAATTTTGTTCATTTCCCCTAAACTTTTCCCCTTTTATAAAATTCAATAAAAAAATTAGTAGTCTTCCTGTCTATTTTACTTCTGGAAACACTATGATTAATTAAACAGTGCCATACATCTGCACATGTCACACCATTCTGATCATGCTTTTCCTATTCTGTCCTTAAGGTAAATGTACCAAAATTGCCTTTGATTGGTGATTGAACATTTTCACTTTTTCTCTGCCATCCAAGGACCAAATTATACCCATCATATTTAAATGTCCCAATTGAGTGACTATGGTTCTCATCGTGATGTCTTGCATACAGAGGAGAGTGTGAGGGAGCTCTTCAGACATTCTGTTCCTTCCCTCACCAGTGCATTACGGGGACTCTTTCATTGTGGCACGGTAGGTTTTATCTGGCAAATCCACCCCAGCACTCCCATTTCCCTGAGTGAATACCCTTATTAATAATAAACCAAGGGGGGCCAGTGAGATGGCTCAGCGGCCTACGCGCCTGCTTGGCAAGCACGAGGGCCCGAGTTCGACTCCCGGATCCCACATACAAAAAAAGGGGCCGGTGATATCGTTCAACGGCACGGGCGCCAGCTGGCGCGCCAGGCCCTGAGGTCGACCCCCGGTACCCACAAAAAAAAAAAAAATAAAAAAAAAAAAATAAACCAAGGGATATCGGGCATCTAGAATTGATTCAGAGCGGGCTCTCTTTTGATCCATATTTCTGCCAACCAACCAAATAAAATATTAACACTTTTTTTTTTTTTAACCCAGGAACTGTGACTATACCCAGAATCTCGGCTTAATGGACCCATATCGAGAAATTCAGCTTAATCAATTTTTATGTTGCTTTCACCATTATCCTACACCCTTAAAATCTTCCAATGCCTGCCCCAGGCCTCTGCTTCTAAGCATTTGAAAATTCATTAAGTTCTTTGGGAGTGTATTGTACTTCCTCATGAGTCATGCTGTGTACCTCACCTTTGGGAGCTTTGTGAAATTTGACTTGATTTATTGACCCAAAGTCAAAAGGCGGGTGGTAGGGGTAGGGCCTGAGGACAGTCAGTACTGTTTCTTGGTTATTCCATCAGCGAAGATCATTAATCTTTCCACAGGCAACACAGGATTAGTTTCCTCAGGCAGAGGTGGAGAGGCTCACATCATAGGGTGGGGGTGGGACATCGCTGCCACTAAGAGTGGGTAAATCTCTTCCTCTCGTGAAACAATCTCATCGGAATTTAGGAGTTCAGTGTCTTCAGCCTGCTCAGATTCCTACTAAATATCTCCATCCCAAATTACTGGATCTCATTCTTTTCTAATCATCACCTTCACTTTAATCGCAGATACCCTTTAAGGCTGGTGTTGCTTATTACTTTAAATAATTCATGTTGCTTTGACAAAAACTGAGGGTCTCTGAAAACAGACTCCTTTGCTTCTTCTTTCCATTTTTATTCAATCCAGGGTTCAAGGCTATTGGCTGGTGTCACCAGCAGATGGGATGGGTCTTTCTCCCTCAGGTTTCTGGTCTACGTGTCAACCACCCACAGATACACCAAGAACTTTGCTTTACTAATCTACAAGGCATTTCTTACTCCAGTTTTACCTATCACAATTATATTACCACTATATTAATCCAGTTTAGAATTAGTGCTTTTTGAATACACGAGTTGCTATTTTTCACTGGCTTGGGAAATTTCATTATTAGTTTCTCCTTAAATATTTATTCAGATCACTTTTTCTCTCCTTCACTTCTGAGTTACCAAACAGCACTTATCACCTTTTACCATATCTCATATATCTTTTAAGCTCTTTTCTGTAATTTCAAACATTTAAGAGGTCTGTGCTTTTGTCTGGATATTATCTATTCATTTTTCTTCTGGTTCACTAATCCTCTCAACTATTTTATTCAATTTTCTCTTTCTTACAACAATTTATTACTTTTGATTTTTTTTTTTGTGGGTACCAGGGGTCAAACTCAGGACCTCGCATGCCAGCAGGCACCCGTGCTGCTGAGAGATATCACTGGCCCTTTTCTCGTATGTGGGCCCCGGGAGTCGAACTCAGGACCTCATGCTTGCCAGGCAGGTGCTTATGCTGCTCAGCCATCTCACCGACCCTACTTTTGATTCTTAACTGTGATAATGGGTAATACGATACGACCTCGATAAGGCTTGAAGGATTTTTATTAATACACAGTATTAATAAAAATTGGGGCAACAAGAGGTCTTATTGTCGGTTTTAAACTACATTAGTATCAATATTTTGAAAAAATATTTGACAGTATCTATTAAAACAAAGCATGAGGGCTGGTGAGATGGCTCAGCGGCTTAAGCGCCTGCCCGGCAAGTGCGAGGGCCCGAGTTCGACTCCCGGAACCCACATACGAAAAAGGGGTCGGTGATATCGCTCAGCGGCACGGGCGCCTCCTGGCGCACGAGGTCCTGAGGTCAACCCCCCGGTACCCACAAAAAAAAAAAAAAAACAACAAAAAAAAGCATGGGGCCAGTGAGATGGCTCAGCGGCATAAGCGCCTGCCTGGCAAGCGCAAGGGCCTGAGTTTGACTCCCGGAACCCACATACAAAAAAAAAAAAGGGCCGGTGATATTGCTCAGTGGCTCGGGAACCTGCTGGTGCATGAGGTCCTGAGGTCGACCCACGGTACCTACCAAAAAAAAAAAAAAAAAAACATGAACATATATGATGGTCCTATAATTCCATATTGCTAAAGTCTAAATTACATAAATGTATATGAATGTTTATGATAGTATTATTCACAGTTATCAAAATTGGATATAACTGAAATAGTTTTCTTGTGAATACCAGATTGGAAAAATAAGTATATATGCTAGAATATATAGGAATGAAAACCAAAACCAAAAGGCTGTTCCACATAATAAATATGCATTTCATAAAAGTAATTAAATACAAGAAACAACCAGAATATATACTGTCTGATTCTATTTTTGTTTTTAATGTGGGTACCGGGAGTCGAACTCAGGACCTCACGCTTGCCAGGCAGGTTCTTGCCAGGCAGGCACTTGGGCTACTGAGCCATCTCACCGGCCCTCTTTTTTTTTTTAATTTCAAAAAACAAGAAAATCTAATCAATGCTGATACAAGTCACACAGTAATTGTATTCATAAGAAGTAGTAGTTAGGATGGAACACCTAAAATATGTCTGGGGTATTAATCTACTATGGCTTGATCTAAGCAATGCTATACTTACTGTTTTTGTTGGTGCTTTTGAATTCATTGATTTGTTCAGTTATAATGTGTGTGCTCTTATTTACATCAAATATGTCCAATATGTATTCAAAAAAATTCATTAAAATTTTGTGTATATAAAATGGCTACATTTATAGCAAAAGTAAATATATTTTTAAGGACATGTACAAATAGTTAGGATAGGTGTCTGTATGGGAAGAAAATATGGCAATTGTATATAGGAGAGAATGAATAAATGAAATTGAAAATGAATTGTACATAGATTACAATTTTTTCATCACAAAATTAATGTTCTCCTAGTTTTTAAATTCCAATAATCTACTAACTTTGAATCCTCAGTGAAAAATATACAGTTCCTTTTTTAATTTACAGTTGCATATTACCTCTAAGCTGTCTCTCTTACACAGGTATAGATATTATAAATAGGAGAATAATCTGACTGAAAAAAGAAATATCAATTCTGCATAAAGATTGCATAAAAGAAAATGTATACAAATTTGAACTCCCACAGAAGATGAATATGAATTTCTAAATGCTCTTCCTCATGGACTCAGCATTGTCAAATGAAATGTAAAAGATATAAATCACAATTTCCTTCTCCCATTCTTCCTTTGCCCCTCTTCCCTCCTTTGTTCCCATTCCCATTTGAAAACTTTCTTCATATTTTAAACAAGAGGGGGAAGAGGGGTTGAAGGTTGGGGAGGGGAATGGGGGAAAAAGAATTAAGATATATTATGTACAGGTACAAATTCCCTATGATGAATGCAATCAATATGTATGATAAATATATACTAATAAAAAAATAAAGTTTAAAAAATTTCATAGATTTCACCCAGCAGTTCACATGCTACATGTGAGGTGCTTTATTATGTATATAATGCAGATAGGGGTCATGTTCATGGAGCTGGAATCATTATGCAGCATCGGACTATTGGTGTAAGAATGAAGTGTTCTATAACACAATGACCTGTAAGCTTTCTTTCAATGATTAGAAGCTGAAAGTTAGTTCTTTACCCCAGAGAAAATAGTTCCAATCTTAAAATTGCTAAACCCACTCTGAATCAAGTACTACTTTCAATGCCCGAAATCCACATGTAGCAGTCAATATGCTCTTATGCTACCCCCTCAAATAATTGAAATGTTCCTTTGACCTTTGCTTTATGCAAATTTTTCTTATCTCATAATAATTTCTTCTTTACAAAATTAATATTCATTTTATTATCTTGTCTATGTGTTCCTTTCACAAATTAATACCTACTCTCAGGTAAAAAAACCAAAAACAAAGTTACTTATAGCTATCCTTGACATAAAAATTTTTGTAACTTTCCTTGAAAAGATATGTATTTTATAGACTTACATATGTCACTATAACCAAGTACTCTTTTATATACTAGGAAGTTCTGAAAGAAATAAAAATCACCTGAATCCCTACCTAAGCCTCCATTTTTCCCACAGTAGTGGGGATTTAAACCAGGGTCCTCACACTGGAGAATATCTCTAGCCCATTTTATTATTTTATTTTAAGGCAAGGTCTCTTTATGTTGGTTAATTGTCCAAGCTGTGTGCAAACTTCTGATTGTCCTGTCCTAGCTGCCCAGTGTGCTGGGATTACAGGCAAGCACCACCATTCCCAGTTTCCAAAATCATTTAAAGATTATATGGTTTTGTCTCTCTACAAAGTAGCTCTCTTTAGAAGTCAGAACACACATTCATGAGCAATTTTGGGGAAATTAAGGTCAAGTTTTACAGAAGGTGAACTAAGGAAGAACAAGAAGGAGGAAAAGCAGAAGAAATGATAATTAACTTAGAAAATCACTTGATACCTGAGAAGGCCATCATAATACAGAGAAAGGAAAAGTCAATGATAGTTTAATGAGTCAAATTGAAAGCATTAAAATGTTATACCCTCAGATTACAATCCATATTATTAACTATAAATTCTGAAGTTTATTTAATCAGGTTTTCATACTTTCCTGATTCTCCCTTTCTTTTACTAACCCCTCACCGCCCTTGGTAATGAAATACAACCTGTGACTTAACTTCTGAGAATTAATCACATTTAGACCATTTGATGTGACACCATGGTTCCCAAAGTTCCTGATTATGTCTACTGAAGTTATGGGAAATTTTGGATTGTCATCTGAGGTTAGTTTGTTGCAAATGTCCATGAGTCAAGGAAGAAAAAGAAAGAAAACAAGAAGGAATAAATGGTAAAGGGAATAAGATAGAAATGAAAGAAAGGATAGAAATATTATATAGCAGAATTTGAGCAGAGATACAGGAAAATAAGGAAAGAAAAAAGCAAGGAAGGAAGGAAGGAAGAAGGAAAGAAGCAAGCAAAGTGAGATAATCTTTTACATATTTTTGATCTTTCAGGAATTGCTGCATTAAATGAGACAAGATAGTTGGTGGAAGGTTGTTTGCTATGAGGTAAACCCCTCAGTGATTGATTGGAGAAATCCTCAAAGTCTCTTTCAAAAGTAAAAGGAAGGTGAGAGTGAAGGAAGGAAGGAGGAAGGGAGAAAGAGAGGGAGAGAAGAAAAAAGGAGGGCGAGAGAGGGTGAAGGTAGCTAAAAGAAAGGAAAGGAAGAGTAATGGGTCAAGCAAAAAAGAAAAGAATGTCTTTAAAGAGAGAAATTAATATATACATACATTTAAATAATTCAGTAATCTACCAACAAATGAGTCATCAGTAAAAATGAGTTTTATTTGACTTCATTGTCGTTTTCATTTTCTATTGCTTCTTATCCTGAAATTCATTTTTATAAATATTTTAAAATTTAACATTTTAAATTATCATACATTAAAATTGAGTTCCTTTTTCTTTTAAGTAAGGTTCTATGAATTCTAATATATTTATGTAACCTCTACTCTAATCTGGATTCAGTTCCATCACCTCAATAAAATTCCTCTTTTCACACCCACCCCCAACAATGCATAAACCATGGAAACCAATGATATGTTTTCCATTGTCACGGTTTTGTGATTTTTGAAAATGCCATAGAAAGGAAGTCATTCACTATGTATTATTTTCATGACTTTCTTTCACTGAGCATACCATCTTATGAGAATTATCCAATATGTTGTACATTATTAGAAGTCTGATCCTTTAATTGCTGAGTAGCAGTACATTATATGAATGAATCATGATTTATCATTCTGTTATGGCTTGTCTCCTCAAACCCTCCTGCACTTATAGATGGGGCTTTTCAGGGGTGCCTTGAGCTAGGGCATGTGAATGTGTATTAATGGTGTGAGAATATGGATTAAGAGCATGATAATTGGATAGTCCACTGATTGGTTTAACACTGCTCTGGATGTGGATAATGGAAAGCCCCACCTTGGGTGTGGGTAGCATCAACTAAAAGGACAGTAACCTGGATGGAATGTAAAGGGAAAGATGGAAGGCAGGTTTGTTGCATCTTTCTGCCTGCCCTACCATGACCCTGCCATGCCACCCTGCCTTGGAGTCAGCCAACTATGGACTGAAACCTCTGCAAACTGTGAGCTGAAATAAACCTTTCCTCCTTTAACTTGTGGGTTTTTGTCTCAGCAATGAGAAAAGTAACAGGCATATTCACAGAAAGAAAGATAAAAGAGGGTTGCTTCTAGTTTTGATCTATTTAAAAAACACTGCTAGGGACAGTTACAATTTTTTTTTGTTTCATTTTGTTTTTTTTTTTGGAACCAGGGATCGAACTCAGGACCTCATGCTTGCTAGGCAGGTGCCATGCCGCTGAGCTATACCCACAGCCGCTACAATTCTGATTTTGTATGAATAAACATTTTTACTTCTCTAAATACCCAATGATTAAGTGGTGGTTAAATTGATGTTTCAATTGATAAGAAATTGTCAAATCATTTGCCAAGATTTCTGTACTACTGTACTGTATCAGTATGTTTTATTTCACACTTTGTATGGAATCTGAAAGGTATGTAGTAATATTTCATGATTGCAAATTGCATTTCCTTAATGGCTAATGATATGGGACTTTTTTATGTGTTTATATTTCATACTTATACACATTTTGGTAAAGTGTCTATTTAAGTATATTATACCTCTTTTAAAACTGGATAGTTTTTTTATTCTAAGTTTAGAGATTTCTTGAATTTTTTCTGGGACTATAGATATATAGATACCCTATGTTGCATGCATGATTTACAGATATAGTCTACTAATCTGTAGCTTACATTTACATTGCCTTGACAGTGCTTTGGCAAAGCTAAAATTAAAAAAAAATAAAATTTTTATAGGCCATGCTATTGGTGTTATTTCTGAAATCTCTTAGCCCATATTAAGCATGAAAATTTTCTTTTAAAATTCATACATGTTTTCATTTATATCTAGATCTGCAATCCATTTGGAGTTAATTTTTTAATAATATATGAGGTTTATCTCTAGGTCCACTTTTGTTTACATATGGATTGCCAAGTTTTCCAGCATCACTTGCTGGAATATCTTTCCTTTTTCCATTAAGTAGTTTTTACAACTTTGTCAAAATGAAATGACCATATTTGCAGGGGCATATTTCTGTTTCGTCCATTCTATTCCACTGACCTATGTTATATGTCCTTTTGCCAATATCACACTGTGTTCATTATTGTGGTGTGATTCCTTTAATAGTAATATTTTTCAAAATTGTTTTAACTGTTCTACTTCATCTGACATTTCATATAAATCTTATGATGAACTTGTCTACATCTACCAAAATCTATCTGACATTTGGATTGGTATTGTGTTAAATCCATAGATCACTTTGTGAAGAAATGATACCTCCCCTGTGTTGACTCTTCCAAACCTTAAACTTGGTAAGTTTCTCCATTTATTTAAGTCATCTTTGTTTTATTTATCTATATTTTGTAATATTCAGCATACAAATCCTGAGCATATTTTGTTAGATTAATGTCTAAGTATTTCATTTATTATATTATAAATGATATTACTATGAAAATTACATTTTTAAATTTTGGGTTTTACATCTTTTGTTTATATATAGAAAATTTTATTTGTTTTTTCTTTTGATTTTTGTATACTATGGCTTTTCTAAACTCATTTATTAGGTCTGGGAGGTTTAACTTTTATTAAGCCAGAGGAGTGTCTACATTAAAATATGTCATCTGTATTATCTTTGTAACATATATAACTCTAAAATTATTGCTAAGATACATAGACAGCAATGTCAGGTACCAGTTTCTGAGTCCTCTCATAGTAAGTAAGACAAAAGTCCACTTTAGTGCACTTGTCCCAGATATAAATTATCATCAGTGGGTTATTTTTATAAGTATCAGTGAAAGGAAAGGTGCAAATGACTCTGCATCATATAAATGAGATTTTTATCAACAGAATTTTCCCTGAAAAGTAAAGAGTTAAATAGACGCAGTGAAAAAAAAAAGTAGATCTTAGTTGAATTTGTACAAGACAGCAATGACAGAAGTATGAGCAATAAATTAAGAAAAGTTCATGGTTCAGCTTGAAGAAAAATGTAAGGGGTTTGTACTTGTTTGTATTCTTCATTCAATAAGCATTTAATAAGTAACTTTTTGCTTTAGACTATTTTAAGTACTGGTGCTAAAATGGATGAATAAAATTATTAGAGTCTACATTAAATACAATCATATTCCACCAAGAAAGACAAATTTGCAAATAGCAAAAAGCATAAAAGGACATGCCCCTTTATTCATTCTAACCTATTGGTGATTTGAAAATATTTTATGCTTTGAAGGGGTAAAAAGTGACATGTTCAATGTAGTTTTAAATTACTCTTATCACACAATAAGAGTAAATGAATTTTATTTCAAGCTATTTCCAATATCCTTCAAAATCCGTCTTTCATAAATAATGACTTATCTATTCAGAGACTGCTCACCTACAACAGCCACCTAGGCTTCAGGTAATTAGCAGCACTGAACTGGGATAGCTCAAGATTGGACCAGGATATCACCACAATTTTCATCATTTGATTCTAGAATTCGAAGTTCTTTCTAAAATTATAAATATTTTGGGGGTTTTCTCCTCTTGTTCATGGAGTTAATAAAGGAAATTAACATGCACCTATGAATCATACATAGCAACATAAACATGTTTTAGGAAATGTGAGGTCATAATTGAAAAATATGAATGATTATTCTTATCTTTGTGCAACTCATATTCAAACCAATAAACAGGTTTTGATACCATGTTCCAGGTCAGAATTACCTGGGAGACATAGAGAAGGGAGGAACATGATTCTGTAAAGTGTTTCTCCTGACTTTGTAGTATGAGCTTTAAAAATTTATATCCTTGCCTTCCACATTCTAATGATTCCTTTTTATTGCAGTCTTCCAAAATGAATGATAAAGCATTGAAAGGAATAGAAGATGTAAAAGGACAGGTCGAATTATTTTCCCTGTTTTTGCCTCAACATCCCCCTATTAGATGGTTAAGGTAAGATGGCTTTGTCCAGGGGTGGTTGTTAGTATAATAATGAAGAAAAGATTGTCTTCAGCACTTTTTGGTTCATTTTTTACATTTTCTTTCTGTCTTTTTTTCTTTTTAATAATCTTACAGTCACTTAGAACTCCCAGAAATTCACCACACAGTGTCCCACGGAATGAAAGTAATTTACCCAACAATCCAAAGTTGGCTTTCTTTTTATTTTTCTTCAACTGTTTTCTAATTTTCTTGGGGTTTGCCCTTCCCTTGCTAGGACTTATCTAATTAGATGCAAACCTATACTGGAACACAGTGCTTTTTGCAGTTTCTCCCCTCAGGACCCATTTATAACATAATTGTCACTTTATTTGCAAAACCACCCAAAGAAGTCGGCAATATGATCCCTATTAGGAAAATAGGGTGCCATGGTAAGAGAGACAACATACAAAATCTCCTGGCAATTGTTTTTGTAAGGATTGCCTTGCCTTGAAAATCCCCCAAATGTTTCTTTCTACTGACCGCACTACATGACATTTTGTTTTTCTATATCAGGACATTTTAAAGACCAAAAGCATCTAGAAAAAAATCAGAGAAATACTGAAAACAAGGGTGCTTTTATGAAAACAAGGATGAAGGTAATTTTCCTTTGTTGCCTTTGAAAAACCTTCAATAACTCAAGTCAGGACTGAAACCTTAGTATAGATACCAGGTAGTAGGTTCCCAGATATAAAGTAGGCATTTGTATACAGAATGAAAGAAACCAAGCAACGACATAAAGTACTTGTGCTACTTGAAATGTGCAATGTACTGTAGTTCTGTAATTTTCTACATACAATGAAAGTACTTGGGCTTGACTAAATAAATGTCACTGACTTTGAAGCATGATGTACAATAAATGAAGTATGTGTTGGAGGAAGCCTTTGATATAGGCATGTAGGGTTATTGAGCCCTTTCAGAAGAGGATAATGAAATGACCATAGGCATATTGCAGGGAGGTAATAATAAAATCCTTCCAACCTATTCCCTTGTGACTTCTCCTGAGCATGTTTCAGAATTGTTGTCCAGTATTCCATTGTCATGGGTTTCCCTGTCCCTTATCAGTCACATTTGCTACTAATTCCTCATTCAGATAAGGGTGTCCTTATATAGAGATTCAAAATCTTATGACATTCTCATCCACTTGAAAATGCATTCTGAACTTGGAAAGGCAGGTGATGAAAATTCTCTTTTTCCAAAGAAGGTCTGCACATGCATATCTATGCATGCCTGCCACATGCTTTCTGAATTTTGGTTATTTCTACATTTCACATGGCTTTTATGAGAGTATAAATAATATTTCCTTGCTTGCCTGGGCAGCAGCTTACATGTGTAATGTGCTTTGTTCCTATCTGCACATGTACCATGCACTGAGTTATTCTCTTCTCAATTCTGTGGATCAGCAAAAATCATCCTATTTTTGTGTCATTTTTACATGCACTTGTGGTGTTGTGATGCTTGCTTTCCTTTATTTTGTAACATTATTGATTGGGATTTCACTACTATGCACAGTATTAGAAAGATAAAAAATAGGTTGTGTGCTCCAAATATGTTCTTGTTTTTCTGCATCACTAAACTTAGGATGGATGGTCCTTGCATTCCATCCCTCACTTCTTCTATACTTGTAGACTTATTATGTATCTCATTTACTCCTGTTATCATAATTCATTTTTTAAATTTGTCATACAATATATCCCTTATAACCCATAAAATGTGTTGTGGATCTATACACTAAAAGTCTTCCACTGCCTTTATCTTGGTTACTTCAAAACCATAAGCAAGTTATCTGAAATAATCTTACATTTATATTGAAACACATTGCACTTAGGATGTTTTTATCAACCTCAAATGAAATTATCATTTTGTGTATATTAGAAAAAGCTTTCAAAATACAGAATCCAAGCAATGTCATTGTAACTGACATTTTAGAAGTGTTTAAAAATCCACCGAAGACAGAGGGCACAAGGAAGAACCATGAAGATGAAGGGGTCTAGATGAAATGTTTGAAATGGGCTTCTGTATGACGTTGATTTAATTCCATTATTTGGCACTACTTATTCTTCATTAAATTTGACATTCATAAAAGAATATTAATAATTCCTTTTTATAAATGAGAATCATAAGGCCAGCAATGTAATTGTAGAAGTTTCCTCTTTTGTTGGTGACCTAATTTATCCTTAGCAAATGTGTCTCACATAGGATTAAGGAACTGATAATTGCCTGGAGGCCACACTATAAAAACATGATAAAACTGTGTAACTTGGTTTACAATTACAACTGCATTCATTTTCTTAACCCTTTGACCTTGTTGAAACCTTACGCTGTGTTATTCTGCTACTGGACTCATCTCTAATCTGGCACAGGTACTTTGGTAGCAAATTCAAGTGATATGAAAAAAAAGAAAATGAATTAAATATGACATTTAAAATCTACTGCAGAATGTTTGGAACCATGAAGACCAAAACTCTTAAGAAAGGATTACTAGGGCTAGTGAGATGGCTCAGCAGCGTAAGCGCCTGCCTGGCAAGCACGAGGGCCAGAGTTCCACTCCTGGAACCCACATACGAAAAAAGGGCCGGTGATATCGCTCAGTGGCACGGGTGCCTGCTGGTGCACGAGGTCCTGAGGTCGATCCCCGGTACCCACAAAAAAAAAAAAAAAAAAAAAAGAAAAGAAAAGATTACCATACATTATTATTTTTTTTTTTTGTGGGTACCGGAGGGTCAACCTCAGGACCTCACGCGCCAGCAGGCGCCCGTGCCGCTGAGCGATATCACCGGCCCCTACCATAATACATTATTATTTCCCAAAGATTTCAAATCAACTTAGTGACATGAGGACACAATATTTTTGACAGCGGTTAAGAATGTAGCAACAAGAAAGGTTAATTCAGTTATCTATTTTTATAAGGAATAATGTCCTTCTTTTATTATAAATGCTTTTCACCATTTTTTCTCCTCAGGAGCAATTAAACACATGACTCATAATTGAGAGGCAGCTTTATACAGGTTGCATCATCTGATGGCTTTGATTGAGGATGATGAGGCAGACTGTGTAAAGAGCCTGGGTCGGTCAGTGAATCTGCAGATGAAATGACTGGAAATGAGTGAGTCATCAAGTGTGACTTCTGGATTTTATGAGTAATTTCAGTTCCTGCTTGTGTTGATGTAGCTTCCTCCCTCCCAATGGCTGTAGATTTTAATAAAGTAATGAGGTTATGCACTTTTAGAACTGTTACAGACCTCACAGATTTCAAACTCTCTTCTATAAAAATCTAGTTGAGGACACAAATATTTTGTCTAAGAATTTTGCAACAAAGTCATGTAACATGATAGTGCACAGTCACAACCATCTTTTATTTTTTTAATCAACCATGCTGTACCTGGTTCAAAATAAGTTTTACAATTTCTACTTTTGATGTGTTTGGTGAATTCATTGCAGTTCGTCTGTTTTTGTGTGTTTATATTTTTGTTTTCTTTCTTTTGGCTTTTGGTGCTGGGGAACTGAACCCAGGCCTTTGTGTATGCTAGGTAAACTACAGCCTCACCCCTCATCTGTCTCTTTTATTGATAAATATTCAAGAAATGAGAAACAGTTATATTACTGTATTTAATATTCAAAAATACTGAGAATTCCCAATTTTTTCATTATCCAGACGTATAAATCTCCTGACATTCTCTATGTACTTCACAAAACTAGACAAATTCTACAATTAGTGTTTAGTATTGTGATATTTCTTATGTGACTAAAATCAACTGGGAGAACTCAAAATTCCCCATGATGTTGCATTAGAAACTACCCCTTTTATCATCTAAAATTAATATGCTCCTAGTTATAAGCATTTTTCTCATTCCTTCTCTGCATGCACTGATATTTATGGGATCAATATGTAATTTAGTGTCAGTATGTTTAATCGTAATCAGCTAAAGTGTTGTGTTTAGTTGAACCTACAAAACGTACTATAGTGATTCTAAAATGTTTAATTTAAGAATCACTGCCTCTGTGCATATGAATCAGATACCTGTGTTTGTTGATTGCAATTAGTACACAGAAACAGACAACACCATCTGGTGGTAGAAATGATTCTCTAACTGTCCTTTCACCCTTGGTTCTAAAGTAATGCATCATCGACTGGGTTCCCTGAGATGGAAAATTGGTCTTCCTTGTATACTTTCAACTACCGAAATTTCTGTTCCTGTAATCCCCATAGTATCCATACAACTATAAACACAACAATAGAACTTGGGGCGGTAAACCGGGTTTCAACATCATAATCGGTCCCAAAAGAAATTTTGCAGTAAGACTCCTTACGCTAAAGGCATGTCATGAATAATAATAAAAGCAATGTTAAAATGATTGAATCTTAAGGTCAGACATTCAGAACAAAAACCAGAGTTCAATATAAAACCATAGCAAATGCCAAATATTATCTAATTAGGTAAAATTTTTGTTCAAAGAACAAATGCGTGTGTGCGTGTGAGTGCATGTGTGCACGTTTTGAAAGGTAGTTAAATTAGATTGCCATCTATTAATGAAATTTAAGAAAGTTTGTGAAATGAGAGTGGAGGTAACTATTATGATTATCCTTAAAAGGATGCAACATCTTCATCTCACCAAGTCATAAAATATGTTTGTATAAGTAGTGTTTCCTCAATCCATGACTTAAACCCTGTATAGAAATATGTCACCAAGGCCCCACAGCTGAGTCCTCTTTCTTCCTATTCTTCTGAGGTCTAGCACAGCTCGTGCACTGCATGACATACAACAAGCAAATCTGAGTTTTATCGCATAAAGATCTGAATTCTTCAGTCCTTGGAGTTGTGGAAGTGGGCCCCATGCAGCCTAATCTTCAGTCTTCACTTCTTCTATCAAATAGCCTCACCCAGTGCTCCTATAACCAGGATTACATGATTCATTACAGAAGTCCCACATCAACAGACCCACTGGGTAAAACCAGTGCTTGCTATTCCACCTCACTGAGCAGAGTGCAAATCGAAGGGGTTTTTCCTGGCAGGTGCTTTATCTAGTGACAAAGTGGTTAAATAGTTGTTCAGGAGCAAGCAGCCTAACACACAGAGGAAGACGTTCTGGGCCAAGTACAAAAAGCACTGTATACAAATCAATGTATAACTGAGGAAGAGCAGAGAAGATAAAAACTGGTCCCAGATTCAGTCTCACACCAGTGATTACATCTAATTGGAACTTTGTCTTCAACACTCATTGACTACTTTTATCCATTTGAAGCTGATGTGTGTTTTGGTGAAGTGCAAACTGAAGCAGTCAGATAGGCGAAAGTAAAAAAAAAAAAAAAATCATAGAAGTCAACTACAAACTCTAATAAGGTAGAGAAGAGAGGGGTGTTAGGAAGATTCAAGTTCCTTTGTAGTCCTGGGTGATTTGACCATTCACAAAAAGACACTATTCACATTGGAAGAGGAAAATGTGGGAAACCCAGAAGCCTCATCCAAATTATTAAGGATCAGTACAAGAGCCTAACTGAAGGGAGGTCTGGAACAGCAGGAAGAGTGTGAAGAATTTCTAGAGAGAAGAAGGAAATAAATGCCTAAGCCTAGAAGTCTAGGTTAGGCCAGTGAATCTAAACCCTATATTGTAAAGCCACATGGGCCTAGCAAAATATCACAGGCACCATCTGCAAGGTAGAAGCTAAGCAAGGGAGATCTGAGCACTACAAATCAGCTTTTATTGACCTTATCTATTTTTCATTGTATGATCCATTTGGGATAATAGACTTTCATGAAATACTTTATTTGAAGAAAATGTTGAATCATTGTCAAAACTCCCCTAAAATGTACTTGACAAGACCACAAGGTTGATAGGAATGCAGACCTTCGTCCTTCCTTCTGAGGTAAGCCAACATGGCTCATATCAAGAGTGGCTGAGGACAGTTAGGCTTCCGCTCATAATGTGATACGTTTGGAAAGTATGTGGTCTCTTTGGAGGGGCTGTCGTGTCAAAAGAGAAGGCAGGGGTAGCTAAGATATATAGAAAACTCTGCGTTGCAGAATGATGAATAGGTTAGGTATGTGTACTACTCTCTCCTGCACTGTTACAAACTAAGGTCATTAGAGAAATGCAAATTAAAACAACACTAAGATTCCATCTTACTCCAGAAAGAATGGCCATCATCAAGAAATCAATTAATAACAAAACTTCACAAAGCTGAAGGGAAAAAGAATCCATTCTACACTGTTGGTTGGAATATAAACTAGAAGAACCACTATGGAAATCAGTATGAAGATTCTTCAAAAAGCTAAAACAAGAAATTCTGTTTGATCCAGCTATTCCCCTTCTAGGTATCTTCCTGAAAAAGTTAAACACATCACATTATATTGGTACATACATACCCATGTTTATAGCAGCACAACTCATAATAACCAAATCTTGGAAGCATCCTGTATGTTCATCAACTAATGAATGAATAAAGAAAATATGATATTTACATAATGGATTTTTGTTCTGCCATAAAGAAAGATAAACTTGAGTCATTTGTAGGAAAATGATGAACCTTGAAACCATAATTTTAAGTGAAATAAATCAGACACACAAGCATAAATATTGCATGGTATTTCTTATATGAAAAACCTAAAATATAAAGAAATAGCAAAACAAAAGATAGATAATAGAAAAGTAGGGGAATAGATCTTTTTCAAATGGAAAGAAATAGAGGGAGGTGGGGGAGGGAAAAGTGATTAGAAAAGGAATTAAGATGTTTTATGTACCTGTACCATCTCCCAAGGAATGTCAACATTATGTACTGCTAACATAATGTACAAAAAATAATAAATTTCATTATAAGAAACTAAAGCTAGAGAAAAATTTCCTGTCATTGAACTCTGCTAGTTAGAGGGAATTTGATCAGACTTCTGATTTTATAGGAAAAGATACATCAGTCTTCATATATTCCACTGATTTAATCTAATTTCCTCACAAAGGTTAAAAGCATCACAGATTGCTCTACTATTTTCTGTATACATTACCCCTGAACTATAGATGATTGTCGCTACAGCTGTTCATGAAATATTCATTCATTCAAGCATGGTTTAAGAAAAGTCAAGAACAATGTCATAATTGCTTTGGGACAAACCTGTTCAAAAGGCCATCCATATATTTTTTTCCAAAAAATATTCTGGCAGAGGATCTGAAAAGATGTTAATTTTTGTCATAGAAAAATAAAAAATCTAAGTCAGTTCTTTGTTTCTAGAATGAAATTTTAATTATATTATTGCAAAATGCTGCCAAAGAAAATGTATTTTTGTATTGTACAAGGAAGTCATTTTTGGTAACCCCTACATTTCATGGCAGAGCCCTTTCTACTAAAATAATTTGCACAAATTCTTACTGCTATAATATGCAGGAGTGGCTTTTGCGGAGTTTGTGTTTTAATGTGCAGTAAATATTCTTTTGAGATGTCGTTAAGCTTCATGATTCCTGTGCTTTCCTTCCTTCACTCAAAAAGTTGCCTATGAAGTTATGATTGCCTCTGCAAGGAAGTTCATAGACAGGTTAATAGAAAGAAGAAAGTAGTCTTTCCAATTAGAAGTATCGTAATTTCATATGAGAAGTTAAAGTTAAAATATATATGTGCATTTAAAAAGTCAAATCCAATGAAGGATTTCAGAACTTGCATGTGAGGGCTGAGGTCAAACTGAGATCTTGAAAAAGGCCAACTTAATATTTGTAATTCTTTTCCATGTTATTGTGCATGGCTTCACCAGGGTCGCTAGATACATGTGATATGAATGAAAAGCAAACCACTGTCTGCAAAAAGTTAGACCTATGGCTTTCAGGGAACGATAACAGCAAAATGCAGAGAAATTCCTAATGTAGAATTTTATAAAAGATGCATAGGAAAACAGTGCAAATTCAGTGCTTTTTCATTAGAGTGGAGGATAAAGAAAAATATAAAACTAATAGGTCTTACTGAAATCTAGTTAAAATGATGAGAACTTATAGAAAAATATGCTATTTCATTAGACACATTGTTACAATTTTATCCTAAAATGCTTTAGACATTGGGGAAATAAAGGTACCCTTAAAATAATTGAATTTCAAGATTTGAAGTGACTTTAAGGTCATGTAGCCTAGTGCCCCAGTATTTACACAATAGGACGGTCACTAGCTCCTGAACACACCCAGGGGATCATGAGGTAAATAGCATCATGATTAAAAGCCTGGCCTCAGGAGACAGGCAGGCCCCTTACCAATTATACAGCTTTGACAAGTGACTTGACCTCTCTCAGCATCGGTCTACATTTGTAATATGGGTATATTAATAGTACCTTGATCCTCATTATTCATTGATTCCATATTTATGCATCTGTTGTCCTGTAAAATTCATTTGCAATCCCTAAATCAAACTTGGGGATGCTTTTCTGTTCATTTACAGTCGTGCATAAAGTAGCAAAAATACCGAATTTTTTAATGTGTGTATCCCTGACTGAGTTGAAACGAGGCAATGGCCTGCTTTCTTGTTTCGGCTTCTCTATTATAAAAACTGTTCTTTCCATGATATATTTACTATGATGTTTTATGCAGTTTTGTATTTTCTGTCACTGTTGCACTCAAAATGGCCCCAATCATAATGTCAAAGTATTATTTAGTCTTTGTAAGGACAAGAAGGCTGTGATGTACCTCACAGAGTAAATTAGCATTGGATCAGCTTCATTCAGACTTGAGCTATCATGCTGTATTGGTAGTAAATTCAAAGTTAACCATTATTATATATTAGATATCTTTAAACAGAAGTATGCAAAAAAACAAGGCTATATATTGTTTACTGTTGACAAATGAAATTGTTGAGGAACAAAGGTTCACAGGAACCTAATCTGGTATTTCACCTGGGAGCAGTGGATGTTTCAGTTTTTGATAACCCTGTGCTAATGGCAACTTTATAGATGGTAAGCATTATATGTAACAAGAGTAGACTGTACTTACCTCAACCTGGAGACAGCACATTATAAACTGCCCAGCATTGCAGCTCAGTATTTTGTACATAAAAACCATGTTCACTAAAAAGGGACACTGTTATTCAACATAATATGAAAAAGCCTTTCATTTTCAGGTATTTGACATTCACTAACATTTACTGCATTGTGGCCTTTGAAGAATGGGTGTGTACTGTGTCTTTTTTTAGGGGGTACTGCAATGTTTGCTAAGACAAGAATCTTATTCAGGCTGCTGTAACAAATTATCACAGACTATACACAGTGGCTCTAGAACCACCACACAATTATTTCTTACAGTTCTCCAGGCTGTAAAATCCAAGTTGGAGGCATAGATAGATAGGTTTTGCATCTGGTAGAAGTCCTCTTCCTCATAGATGCCTGTCTTCTCACTGTAACCTCTCCTAGCAGAAAGGATAGGGGACCTTTCTCAGTTTTCTCGCTTAAGGACACTAATCATGTTCGTAATGGCTCTGCTCTTGTAGCCCATTTATCTAAGGGCCCAAAGGCCTCACCTCCTAAAACCGCTGCTTTGGGGATTTAGGTTTTGTGTTTCAGCATTTGAAGGAGCACCAGCATTTAGTTCATTGCATGAAAGCCCTTTGTTCCCACATTGAAAGTCTCCTTTTATATCTGTGTCCACACACACATTATGGGCTTTAATGTGTATTAAGCCCAATATGGGCTTTTCACCTGTTAAAGACAGCACACTTCTCAGTGTTCCATGTTTTCTGACATTGGAGGGGGAAGTGAATATAAATCACCCTATGTGCTAACCTTGCATAATAGGGAGTAAGCTTGGTTAGTGTGGCAGAACAGATTACCTGTTCACCAAACCTGTGAACTGCTGCTTCTTTCTATGGACCCAACTATATAATCTTCCCCAGCCTGGACTGATGTAAACTGAATTTTACCAATACAGTGCTGTAAAGTGTGCATGTAAAGTGTGCTGCACGTGGGCCTGGTCCACGGAAACCTGTTATGGTCTTCTCTTTTTAAGTGGCTTGAGGCAGATAAGAACAGTGACTTTTGTGTTTATGTTCTTGGGTTATTGTTAATCCCACCAATGAGAAGCATCTGCTTTATGCTTTATCTGCATGACAAACATGCATCGGATTTTAGTTATCATACATTTTAACATTGTTGCAACAAACAACATTTCTTTTTAACTCATACGACCAGGACTTGAATTTCAAAGACCTGAATTTTGGTATGGTCATTACCATCAAATGACAATGTGCTGTAAACTCAGATGAGGTATTTAATTTTGCCATACCTCAGCATCTTTATTCATGCAACTGCATTAGTGATGCCTTTTGAACCCATCAAACAAGATCACAAGAGAGTCCTAATAATATAATAGATCTGTGAGAACACTGCGAAGCATGACACATGATATGCATGTAAGGCATTATAAAGTAATTTGAAATGCCCCAGTCTGTCAAATGACCAGTAAATTGAATTGATACATCCACTCAGTGAAAAACAGATCTTTCCTCTTCTACATGTGAATGATTTCCTGCTCAGCTTCTGAAATGTTAATTAGTATAGATGGAACATCATGATTTTCCAAAGAGACAGTGGGCACATGGCCCCATACAAGCCTGTCTGCCAAGCACAGTATGGGGCTCTCCCCTGTGCACGACTGCTCAGAGTGAAAGCACTAAGTTACAAATAAAGATCAATAATAATCTAATCTATAAATTCACTCAGGCCTACATCACATTGATCTCACTGTGTGTAGTAGACATATAAAGAAAATTTTATCAAAAGAGGGTATGAGCACTCCCCATTTTTCCATTTTTTCTATCAGTTGTTTATGTACATAGAATTTTGTATATCAACATAAAGAAGAGCAATGTCAATGTACATTTCCTGTGATATGTATAGAATTTTCAGTATCACAAAGTATCATGTTTAAACTGCACACTGTTATAAATTGCCTGACTTAGCAAGCCACATTGTTTCTTTACCAACTAATTTCTACCTGATATGCACTGTATATGTGTTGAAATGTCACCTCTTGTCCATCCCAGTTCCCACTTCCCACTCACATCTGCAACATTGCAATTACGATCCAAACTCTCATTTCCATAAAACTACATTTTAAAAAGTATATAGATTTTTAAGATTTTACTTTAAAAATCTTAAAGTCATGTTATATGTAATATTTTGAAGATAGCTCTCTCCCGTTCATATTTCATTGCTAGACTTCATTGAAATAATGCCACATCACTGCAGTTCGTAGATTTTGGTGGCTATATGTTGTGGTAGGCAGGATAACGCCAATCAAACACAATCTTGACTTATTCCTAGAACTTGGTAATACATTAAATTGTATATCAGAGGAAATGAAGGCTGCAGATGGAATCAAGTGTATGAGATGTGGAGATTATTCTAGATTCTCAAAATGTGTCCAATGAAATCCCAAGTATATTGAAAAGTGGAATAGGCCAGATGAAGAACGTTATTCTGTGTGAGAAACCTCCTGCGGGATTGGGGGCTTTGAACATGGAAAGGAACAATGAATTAAAGAATCTTAAAAGGCAAGAAAGTGGATTCTACCCTAGAAAGTAACACAGTCCTGCTGACACCTTGATTTTAGCCCACAGATACTATTTCAGACTTCTCAACTTTAGAAGAAAAACAATACATTTGTATTTTTGTAATTAGAGAAATTTGTTGTAATTGATGACAGCAAAAAGAGTAATAAATACATGTACTCTTTCGTCGAGTGACTATAAAAATGCTTAGTCTCGTACTCTCCCACTGAAGGACACATGTGCTGTTTCCATGCTCTCATTAGTGTGAGCGACGGTTCTGAGAACGTTCGTGTACGTGTTGTCTTCGTACACGTGCACATTGCTCTCTTAAATACCTACTTAGACATGAACTTGCCGTACCCATGGATTTAGAAATGGTAGAATGTAGCTTTATACAGTGGCAAACACCTGTAATTCCCACACTCTAAGAGGCTGAAATAGGAGAATCACAAATGTAAGCCCAGCCTGGGCAACTTAGTGACTGTCTATAAAAAAACAAAAAGATAAATAAATAAACAAACAAATAAATAAATAAATGTCAAATGTAAGAAATTAATTCAAACTTTTTAAAACCACTGAACTAATTTACATTTTTGCCAAAAATGTAGAATAAATTGTGTTGTTCTGCATTTTTTCTATTTTATTTATTTATTTATTTATTTATTTATTTATTTATTTATTTATTTATTTATCCATCTATTTATTTTGCCATGTTGTGTACTGAAGCCAGAGTCTCACACTAAGCTACATCCCTAGTCTTATTTTTTTTTCTAATTTCGAGACAGGGTCTCATTAAAACCTGAGGTAGCCTCAAATTTGCAATCCTCCTTCTCAGCCTCTTGAGTAACTGGGATTTCTGCATCATTTTAGCATTGTTAAAATTTTATTTATTTATTTTTCTCTTTGAATAGGTTTAAAATGCTTTCTCATTGCAATTTTGATTTGTACTTTTATGATTACAAGTAAAAATAATTAGATATTCTCTTGTCTTATAATCAAATGTGCTGTCCCCTAGAAATGCTTATGTTTGTTGCCTGTTTTAAAATGAAGCTGTTAGCGATTTTATTCATATTTGTTACATACATCTTCTATACATCTTTTATGCTAATTCCTTGCCTGCGATTTAGGCTCAAATTTCTGAAGACTTGCATGACTGACACTATTTTAGTGTGACATTATTGCTGGATAAAAATTCTAGGTTGTGGGCCGGTGAGATGGCTCAGTGGCGTAAGCACCTGCCTGGCGAGCACGAGGTCTGAGTTTGACTCCCGGAACCCACATACGAAAAAAGGGCCGGTGATATCGCTCAGCGGCACAGGTGCCTGCTGGCGCGCAAGGTCCTGAGGTCGACCCCTGGTACCTACCAAACAAACAAACAAACAAAAATTCTAGGTTGTAACATCTTTTTTAAATAATTCAAAAATCATGTTCCATGTTGCATCTAGTACACTCTCAGTGTCTGTGCCTTTGAAAACGATGTATTAGTTCACTAAGATTTTGGAAATTTTTACGTCTACAGTTATTCTTAGATTTCATTATTGTGTTGAAATAACTTGTCTGAGTAACTGGACTTTACAAGCACTTTCTTTCTTTCTTTCTTTTTTTTTTTTTTTTTATATATGTGGGTACCAGGATACAAGCACTTTCAAACTGAGATATATCATCTATTTATTTTAATGTTGGAAATTTATTTACATTATTTACTTGAGCTTTTCTGCCTCTTTATTTTTACTGTTTTTCTCTTTCTGCCTCTATTTGCCAGCATCTTATTTCTGTTTTCTATATACCTCAGCCATGTTTTTCTATTTCTTTATTCTTTTCCTTTTTATTAAGTCTTATAGTAACTTTCAAATTGTGAAGTTTGATGTGACATAACGTTATGTTTGTTGAAAGATTCATATAAAAGTTATACAAGTTGTAATTCTGATGTGTTAGGCCGAACTATGCGATGGCCATTAGGGCTCTAACTTATTGGGCTCTAACCTATTAGACTAAGTTTCTGTTACTCTGTCTCAGGGCAAATTCCTGGAAATCATGTGAGGGCTGGTTGCCAAGCCCAATCGCGGGCTACATTCCCGCGCCCGGGCTCCTTTGTCTCCTTTGTTAGCCTTTCCTCCAAACTGATTGGTTGCCCATTTGCTAAGCTCCCCTATCTATAGGTTCCCCTAAGTAACCAATGAATGTATTAATTACCCTTTAACTCTTTGCGATTGGCTTCTGTAAAACTTCGCTTGCCTATCCCTCATTACCATACCCAACCCTATAGAAACCCCTTGCTCCTGCCCTTCGTGGTCACCTTAGCACATTTGCTGGGTGACCCTATGCTAGTGTAGCCTTTCAATAAACCCCGTGCCTTTTACATAAGAGCCTGTGTGGTTCTTGGAGCGTCTCCCTTCTCGGACCCCTCTTCCGCGGACGTTACATTATCTAATCTTTGGTTTGCAAATTCATTCCTCCAAGTTATATTTTTCTTAAAAAATGTATTTTAGCTTCCTTATTCTTCATATATTTTCATTGTACTCTTTCATACTTTCTTGAGTTTATGCTGCTAATCTTTACATGGCCATTTTGAATCACTAGAATTCCTGTCATTAGCTGAATTATAATTTCTCGACTGTATCAAAACACTCCAGGTTGTGAGGCAAATGTAACCTTGACACTTCAAAGGTATTCTTTTAAATTTTAAAATATGCTAAAAATTTATTTCTAATTTATAAGATACATGGGCTAGTAGATTTCTAATAGTACTTTCTAATTTCTCAACTAATTTTTGAGTCATCAAAACTCTCCCCAAGGGGATTGCACAGTAGGAAATATTTAGTACTAATATTTAAAAGGCTGAATTTGAGACCTGATTCTTTCACAATCAGTCTAGAACAATGGCTCACAAAAAGGAGGCACACAATAAATATTTGCTTAATAAATCAACGAATAGGCACATTATGGCTTGTGTCTAGATGTTTCCCCAAAGCCTCATGGGGTCATTGGGCTTTTTCAGAGATGGCTGAACCTGAGCGTGTGATGCTGGAACTAAGGATGTGTGATTAGTAGATAAGTCCACTGACTGGTTTGGCGTAGTTCTGGCTAGGATTAAGGGCGTGAGTGCTATACCCACCCTAGGTTGGGTTTCCTACATACAATATAGGGCCATGTCTACCCACCTTGTTGCTTTTGCTATCTTCTGGGCACCATGAACTGTTCTCTGTTGTACTCAGTAAATGAGACTACAAAGGGAGGATGTCCAAAAATAAAAATTGAGCTCTTTATTTTAGCTGGTACCCAGTAGCGTCCTCTATGCCAGAACAAAGAGGAGCCCCGGGGGCAGGTAGAGTGTAGTTTTTATAGCAGCAAGCAGTTGTACAGAAGCCAATAGCAACGGTTAATAAAGTAATTTTATAAACTTATTGGTTAGGCTCTTAGGCACGGGGTATTTGGCATTATTTCATTGGGCAAAAGGAACATCTTATTATGGGTTGCTAGAGGGCGGGAAGGTGAATTTCGTCACTATGGGGGAATCTCAACTTAAACAGAAAGGAATTTATCTAGCCTAAACAAAGGAGAGGCTTATCTAATGGTATTTGGCGGGAAGTAGGAGCCGGACAGGCGAAATGGCGGTTTGTTTATAAGAAGGCGTTACCCTTGTCAGGTTACAACATTCTCCTCGTTAATAGCCCTCTGCCATGCCACCCTGCCTTGGAGGAAGCCCATTATGGACTGAAACCTCTACAAACTGTGAACCAAATAAACCTTTCGTCTTTTAACTTTGGTTATCAGATATTTTGTCTCAGCAATGAGAAAGTACTTAAGATAAGGCACTTTATAAAAATGACACAATTTAATGTTCTTCACTTTTTTAATTAATCAGAGTAGAAAAACTTACAGATGAAAAAGTACTTCATGTGTAGGACTTGCCTGTTGTTTTCAAAGCCCTATGAATGCGTCTTAAAAAATAATGTTCACTTTATGCCCTCTGGAATTCTCCAGATTACAATGCCTTTAAGAAGCTAATGAGATGGGCCGGTGAGATGGCTCAGTGGCATAAGCGCCTGCCTTGAAAGCGTGAGGGCCCAAGTTCAACTCCCGGATCCTACATATGGAAAAGGGGCCGGTGATATCGCTCAGCGGCACGGGCGCCTGCTGGCACGCGAGATCCTGAGGTCGACCCCCCGGTACCCACAAAAAAAAAAAAGAAGCTAATGAGATGCAAAATGTTGCCTTCACATTATTTCATTGACAACTATCTACTAGTTTAAAGTCCCTGACCAAAAAGAAGTTGATTTTCAGTTTGGAAGTATTGGGAGTCACAAATGAAATAAAGAAAAGAGGAAGCAAATACAACATGAAATGAAGTAAGGGAAAGAGTCCTCATCCTCTGAGAAACCGATGTCAGGATTATATGAAATCGTTAACAATTTTACTTGAATGATACTCGTAAGATAAAAATGAAAAGAAAAGAAAAATGAAAAGAAAGTTAGGGTATAAACATCCAGGAAAACAGGCCATGTAGGAGTGTTGGACAAGGCCAAATCGGCTGGAAGGACGAAAGTTTCCTTGTAAGGCAGTCGTGTTTTACAGTCCCAGCTGCGCTCTGTCACCGGATTGTAGCAGCTCAGGGGAGGCCTGGCCTCAGGAAACTTTCAGCTACGCATGGGTGTCAGAGCTCAGCAACTGAAAGCCTCTGTCAGTTACATTTCCTGTGATTGGAAGTCAGTGAAGCCCCTGCCCTGAGGTGCCAGAAACCTAAGTGTTTGCAATTCAAATGCCTGGTTAATCAATGGTGGAGATTTTCAAAGTGGTGTGTAAAGTGTCAGAGTAGAACTTTGGAAAGTGACTTAAGAGTCTCAGTTTTTGTGTGTAAAAAACATAAAGCTTTTGACTACAATAAATGCCAACCAAATAATTTTTTAATGGAACATATAAAAAGTTGTATACTACCCTATTAAAACATTTCTTGCCTTATGAAAGCCTGTTATGGATCAAGTTTCCCTAGTATTTCCCACATCAGTTTAGACCAGTGGTAGAGAAGGTTTTTCTGTACGGGACCAAAGTACAACTACTGTTAAGTTTTAAGGGCCAAATGGTGTCTATTGCGATTATTCAACTCTGCCTGATAGTGTGAAAGCAAACATAGGTAACATGTAAATGAAGAGGTATGACTCTATTACAAAAAGTTACGTGGCAAAGCAGGTGAGAACTTGAACTTGGTCTACAGAATACAGTTTGTAGTTCACTGACCACTGATCTAGATATTTCCAGAAATCGAAAACCCATCAAGGCCAGCTACATCAGATCATTTTGAAATTAAAGCTAGCATGGTATATTAGGGGTATATTTGAGGAGTTGTAAAAGATAAATTTCAATAGATATCTAAGGTCCAAATCCTGGGGTGTCATTATGTTCAATCCTAAAGAATTTGAACATTGTCTGCAGAAAATCATTTCAGATTACATAAAGGGAAATGATATACATACATTGAATAATCACATAAGTGAGAAGAAGTTCATATTAAAAAACAATCAACTAAGAAATTGTACACTAACAGGTTAGCAAAATATGAAAGCCTAGCTTGAAAGGGAGTGACAGCAGTGGCAGTATGAGGATGGATCAGATTAGAATGCCATACAGGTTGTAAAATTCCTAGGGTTTATTGAACCTTGAGGTCCAGAATTAACAAGAGACAACATATAGGAAGGAGTCTGAGCTTTGTCTAGATTCGAGCCCTTGGTTGTGTGCTGGTGCCTTTACTAAAAGGATATAAAATGTGTACCACATGTAATAGAGTAAAATGATTAGCTTGTCTTAGGAAATGTTGAGTTTGAAACTCTTGGGGGACGTTGAGTGGGGAATCTCTAGTATGATGTTGGTTATTTGGCTTCTGAGCTCAAGAAAGAGCTGTACCTGTGAAAGAAAGGAAGGTGGAGCATGGAAATTTTGGAAAACCAATGTGGAAGAGAAGTGTGAGAGAAGATGGGAATTGGAGGAACACCTTGTGTTGCTGTTTTTTCTCATTTATTCACCTTCCCTTTACATTTAGCAGTTTTCCAAATTCTTACATTGTTCCTTTTTTTCTTTTCTTTTCTTTTTGTCACTTTATACGTTTATTTTTTTCTGGGAGATTTTACCTATTTATACTTTGGCTTTGCATTTATAAAAAGTCAAACACTATTCTTTCTCTGTCATTCTCTGGAATTCTAACATATCTCCAAGTGATTATAAATAAGAACAACTTCAGACAACATAAATTTAAAATCTATGACACTCATCTTGCGTTTTACCAAACCAATATCCTCAGTCTTTGAAAACTGACATTGTCAACTTCTACTCAGTGTATTTCCTCCCTCATTTTTCACATGTATTCGAAAATCCCAGCATGCCATCTTCTCTCAAATATGTCTCCCTTTCGACTGAGGTTGTCCATAACTGCATTTCTTTTTCATACCTTGAGTGGTTGAACATCTTATTTAGATAACTCACTCTCAAGGCATTTCCCTTAGTCTCCATTCCACATTGCTCTAGAGTGAGCTTATTGAAAGGATTCCAGCCGTTTTGAATATTCAGACTAATGCAGCCTTTGACACTACTACCCCCCATAGTCATCCATGACATGACTTGAAAGCAACTCTTTGGACCTATTCAAAAAAAACCATATTGCTTACCATTGCAAGAGAGTTGAATAATAATCAGAGACAAAGATGACTAAAACAGAGAAAGTCTTTCACAAAGACTCATCTTCTTAACTTTCCAAATCTCCTTCCTTCACTACCATTCTTCTTTTAGAATACATCTTATCTTCCATATCTCTTTGATAGCAGAAAATGAAAGAATTTCTCAGGAGGAGTTGTTATAACAAAAATCATATAATCTTGTTCATTCAAATATTGTAACCTAAATTCAATATTGCTTGTTCCACAACCTCCCGAGAACTTTGTTCAATAGAGTTATGCCTGGTCCCAACTAGACCAGCTGCTAAGAGATGAGACAAGCAGTAAATATAAAAACTTATCACACAATTGTTTGAAGCTATTTTTTCTTAAGGTGAATTTTTGTTTTCTCATTATTCCTCCCCAACTATGGCGCTCACTATCTGTTTGAATAAATGCCTTTGATTAAAATATTAATGACAAAAATAAATACAATAAAGGTGATAATGACCTGCTTTGATATACCTGGCATTGTTATAAGTGCTATATGAATGTATTAACTCACTCAAGCTCCCACTTTAACCAAGGAGGTAGTTATTTTTACTGTCCTTGTTTAGAGACGAGGAAACTGAAGCATGATATCTGCTCAGAAGCATGAAGTTTATAAATAACTGATTTATTAGCCTATCTGATTTTAGAGTTCACATTCTTCTTTATCACCCAACACTGTCTTGACCATGTGCTGTACTGAAAAATCATATGATTAACAATATACACTCATTTTTGCCATTTCTGTTACTGCCAAAAGAAAACTGACACAATGCACATTTCATCCATAAGACCATGACAAAATTCACAGAAAAGTAAAGGGAGTAATACCTGCAAGAGAGGGAGTAAGGAGATAATAATCTAAAGGAGGATCGTAGAGCAGAGCAGGGAGTTGGCAAATTTTACAAAAAAGGGAATTATGAAATACTTTCTTACGTGCTTAGATGTGGATGTAAGTTTGTATTATGCCATTATATGCACAGATTTGTACTAAATGAGTTTAAACTGTAAGTGGGGAAAATTATTTTAATTGAGCTACTTAGAAAACACCTACAGCAAAACCAGAAGTAAACTGGGTGCATTACACTTGCCAGGGCACTACACTTTAGTGAATGCATTTTACCTTTATGATAATTATCAAACACTTGTGTTTTATGGATAGGACCCTGTAGCCTAATGGTTGGTCTACTTTGCATAACTATGATGATTTGCCTCCTTTCTTAATACTGCATAAATGTTTTTGTCATTGTGCAATTGATTGTGTTCCCCAGTGGCTTGTTCGAAATATGGGGCCTGTATCTAGGGTATTGTTGCAGAATGCAAGTCATCTAATGAGGGAAAAGTGCATTTTTTTTTTCATTTTGTTTTTCTTCTCTCTGGCTTCCGTAGCTGAACATTCTTTGAGCTCTCTTTCAGTTAATTAAAAAGACTGAAGCAGAGAACTGAATGTGCCTGCAAGAAAACCTCAAGCAGTGCAAATGGCTCCACCTCTGCACTCTGAAGGAGAAAAGTAGTCCTCTGAAACAGCTGGGTGCTGGGAGACTCTGAGTGGGCTCTGCCTTCTGGCATGCAAGAAAGACAAGTGTATCTGACTTGAATCTCATGTGCTCAAAAACCAACGAATGCTATGGTAAATAGCTTTTTAGCTGCAAAAATGTTCCAAATTTACTCTCTGCAGCAATATTTTTTGCTGAAGTTGTGTGCTGTTTGGAATGATGTATATGCTACATATTGCCCAGAAATCTGTGACTGCAAGTATATGAGTGTAGAAGGTGTAGAAGTTCTGAGGAAGAATATATAATTATACCACAGATGTTTCCTAAGAGTTCCCATTAGATCTCCATAAAGAAACCCTAAGGTGTGGGGTCAATTACACCTTTCATTTTTTTCTAGTGATTCATATACAAGAATTCGGAAAGATTTTATCATCCTACAGCTAAATTGCAACCAGCCGTTATCTTACCATATTGTATAAGCAATCAATATTGATTGGACGTAAATGTTTTCCAATGTGTTCCCCTGCCTTCAATCCCAAACACGAAGGACCATACCAAAGAGCTCAGAGCTCAATTCCCTTGTTGCAAGCATGAGGAAACTTACTATAAAAGCAAAGTAAAGATCAATCCCCCCCTGATATTGCAGAGGGCCTGTTATAGGAAAAGAGGTCTCAACCCAGAATCAAGGGATGCATATCAGTTTGAGGTATAATTTCCACAAACCAGTGAATGGACTGCCTGCTTGAATATGACTTTTAAATTAGTTTTGCGTTATACCATAACTAAAAGTGATTGTTTTTATAATTATCACCTCTATATTGCCAAGTTACCACTTGACTCTGCATATCAAGAAATAAATTCAGGGCCAGTGATATAGCTTAGCGGCATAAGCACCTGCCTGGCAAGTGCGAGGTCCTAAGTTCGGTTCCCGGTACCCACATAAAGAAAAAAGAAAAAAAAGAAAGAAAGAAAGAAAGAAAGAAAGAAAGAAAGAAAGAAAGAAAGAAAGAAAGAAAGAAACAAATTCAGCACATTATCAAAGAATGAGATGAGATGATTCTCTCTACCCAAGTACAAGGACCAATGGTTATTCACAATCAGTTTCCTCCTAAGCTTCATCTTAATACTCTAATTGACTGGGTTTTTGTTATCTGAGCTATTATGTATTAGTGAAAAGGGAGAATTCTTTGGGATCAAAGAATGTAGGGAATGAGAAGCTCTTATCTCATAAAACACGGCTTTACTATACTCTGCATAATAAGTAATTAAGAAATTGATAGTAACAGAATTAATTTTGTTAACTGAATACATTCACATCTACAAAAGAAACATCTTCTGCTGACAGGACTATTACACTTAATTTAAGAGCCAACAATGTAGTTACAGTATTTATCTATCATTATAATAAGAAAACCACATCAGCGTTTGTCCCTAATTATAATTATGGTTTTCTGTTCTTTTACTCAAGAACCAAAACCAGATTTTTTCTTTGAAAAATGCTTTATTTTAATGCCTAATTTTAAAATGTATTGAAATGCAAGCTATTCTGTCAAGATTCAGGGTGGAAATGCAATCAAGATTTATACAACAAATAAGCAAAAACACATTATCATTACAGTTTTTAGTAGAAAACACTTTTCTGAAGACCTCATTCTCATCTTATTTGTGCACTATCTTACAACTTTGCTTTCAAGAGATTTAAATATGAGGTGAAAAATTCATGAGGCATTTGAGAGGTAAGCAAATTCAGTAGCTATTGTCAGAGAATGGCCTTTACATGTGGGGTTAATGAAGCTCCCCGGGAAATGCCTCTATGGAAGTAATCATTTATCTTTAATCTAACAAAAATTTGCCCAGCAAGAAAATCTTACTCTAATTCTCTGTTTAAATGAACAACCAGTTTTAAAAAGATGTTGCATAAAATTCCACTGGTAAATTTCTGGTGGCGTATTAATATTAAACCAAAATTGCCCAGATTGAACCAAAAAGGGGTCACTGGTGCTGAATAGCACAATACAAACAGACACTTTATGGAAGCAGACAAATTTTTCCTGAAAACTAGACATTCAAGACTACTGAATCATGTATTAAGAAAGTCCCCTCTACTTTAGCCCTTACAAAATACTACTACTACTACTAATAAGAGCAACAACCTGCTTTCAAGTTATGTTAACCATTCAGCTTTTCTTCCATTAACTTCACCGTGACTACCTGGCCATTGTCCAGTGGAGGCTCTTATATTTTGTAGAAAGGAAGCTGGTGTGATTTTAAAATTATAGGAAAGACTAATTGAAGCTATAATTAAATTATTTTTTTCTTGATCAAAAGTAGGATCCTGGGCTGGTGAGATAGCTCAGTGGCATAAGTGCCTGCCTGGAAAGCGCAAGGTCTTGAGCTCGACTCCTGGAACCCACATAAAGGAAAAAAAGGGCCAGTGATATCGCTCAGCGGCACAAGCGCTTGCTGGTAAGCGTGAGGTCCTGAGGTCGACTCCTGGTACCCATGCTAAAAAAAAAAAAAAAAAGTAGGATCCTTAGCTGGAAATATTCCTAGCCAATTATTAGATCAATTTTTAAAAAGTCTTTAAAATCTTCAGCCTCACTCATCAATATTTTCTGATTTTTGTGTTTGTATAATTTTGCTCATTTAAATTTCTAGAAATAAAAGCAGAATGTACAAGCTTAAGAGAGGACTGAGCCGGTGAGATGGCTCAGCGGCGTAAGCGCCTGCCTTGCAAGCGCGAGGGCCCGAGTTCGACTCCCAGAACCCACATACGAAAAAGGGGCCAGTGATATCGCTCAGCGGCACGGGTGCCTGTTGGCGCGTGAGGTCCTGAGGTCGTCCCCCCGGTACCCACAAAAAAAAAAAAAAAAGAGAGGACTTGGTGCCAATTGGTTGAGCATTCTTTTGCTGGAATCACGTGCAAATCACACATGGTAAAGTGTGACTCTGTTACTATCTCCAGGAGCTAAGTGCCTGTGACTCGCAACCCTTAGTGCTATAGATGTGTCACAGACCTTAGTGGCTCCTAGGCATCTCTATGAGTTAATGGTCAAGTGTCATCGTCTCATTGGTGGCCATCTGGAACTCTTCCAGTAGCTTTCACTGCCTCTGTGGAGCTTTCCTCAAGTCTCCAACAAGTGTCACCATTCTCTGCCAGTTGCACCATTGGTCACTCCTGGTCACTACCATTGGTTGATACCAGGTGATGTTGGCCATGCCCATGGAGACTGCTTGTCTCCACTGATCTCCACTGCAGTCTCTGGAACTCTTCAGGACTGGTAGCTCCTGATATAAATAGCCCTTTTTTCATGCTACCTGCTCTGACCACACTACTGAGAAAACAATCACAAGCAGATTTACAAGACTACTGGAATGAAGCTTTACATGGACCTGTGCTCAACTATAGGAGGATGGGTACATTGGAGGGAACTTTCTTTGACTAACCCAGATGAGTATGAAGGAGCATTGCCTATCTGGAGCAGCAGAGAGGGCAGATTAATCTTGAATTGGTCAGAATTTCAAGCCTTGATGGTGGAGTCATCAGGGATTGGCCACAGAGCAGAATCCGCTGGGATTAGTCAAGGTTCAAATCCTGCTGTGTCAGAGTTATCTGAAGGTCAAAGAGTGCAGTCATCCAGTACTGGTCCAAATCTAAGGCTGCTGACTGGGCCAAGTTGTGATCTAGGCTGACATCTCCTGGAGTATCTAGAACAGCCTCTGTTGTAGCTGCCAATCAATAGCACCCACTCATGGCAGGAAAAGGAAAGGATTGGACTATTTCTGATTTATTTCATTCCATACACAAATAAATTTTATTTTCAATGTTAAACATTTCTCTTGAACTTTAAAGCCAAATTCACACATTAAAACTAGAAGGATGGGCCGGTGAGATGGCTCAGCGGTGTAAGTGCCTGCCTTGCAAGCGCGAGGGCCCGAGTTCGACTCCCGGATCCCACATACGAAAAAGGGGCTGGTGATATCGCTCAGTGGCACGGGTGCCTGTTGGCGTACGAGGTCCTGAGGTCGACCCCCCGGTACCCACAAAAAAAAAAAAACCTAGAAGGATGTTTTCCAGTTTATGAATAATCATTATTTATGCTTCACACAAACTCAGAATGCTGAAGTGATAGCTGTACTTCATCAAACTATGGATGTTCTGATGAGTATAATTTATCCCTCACAAATTGCAGCACCTTCTTTGAGCTCATTTTGGAAGAGTAGAATACTTGGAGCTCATCAGGGAACAGGGGCATGAAGGAACACTAGAACCTTGACACTTAAGGCCTCTGTAACTAATGGGAAGAATTAAACTAGTTTTTCAAGTCTACATTAAACGTCAAACAGAGATATTTATCAGAAAAAGGAGGTACTCTATCTGACTGCCAAAGTACCTCATAAAAGGCAAAAGCTATGACTACACAAAGACATGAATCCTTAAATTTGCCAAAGGTCTTCTTGTGAACCCCTTAAAATTTAATGCATGTGTGTGTGTGTGTGTGTGTGTGTGTGTGTGTGTTTCTAGAAAGAGTATATGACTAATTTCTCAAGGAGAACTGCTGCCATCCTCACCACCATATACCTATGAACTGAGTATAGATTATTGACCCACAAGGAAGTCTTCCACCTGAAGCATGTGATGCAGACTATTTCAGTCATTAACGGACTGCTTATCTGAAGGTGGTCCCACAAATTGTATCATAGCCACCTTAGACTGTGTACATATGCACTGTGATGTTCACAGAATGACAAACACCACTTAATGGCATATTTCTCAGAAATCATTATAAGTGATGGGTGACAGCACTGGGACAGCATGGTTGGAGCCTAGTAGTACTTGCTAAACTCCCCTGGCCAGAGCTAGAAAACTACATCGATCACTTCAGCTAAGACTTTTTGGTGCAGGAAAGTAGAGTGTGTCTGTGGATATTACAAAAAGGAATTCTTCCTTCTTCCTGAAGATTGAGAAAGCCCTCACTCATCATAGAATGAGGTGCAGTTCCATGTGACTTTGTGGACATGGGCTTTCCCTATTAATAACACAAAAATAATGTGTTCAAAACTCTTCTCCTTACTGCTTGTTGGGTTCTGCCATAAGCAGAGAGGAGGTAAATGTCTGCTGACAAATCAGACAAAAATATTCCACTGTGGTGGAGTTTATAATCTGGGCTGTGCCAGTTGGATGTGAGATAGGATAGTACTGGGGCAATAATTATTAAGGGATGACAATTAAAGGTAATTTTAAAATATCCTGAAAATGAGAGTACCAAACAGTGAGAGAGAGAGACACCATGCATTACTAGCATTCTGCTTGAAAGTAATAGGGACCTAGGTAGAGATTTATATTTTGAAATTGTAAAATGGAACATTAATGGTGAACACAGTGTTTCAATTTTAAGGACTTCAAAATGTTCTTGTGCTCAACTACACTATAAGTGGCTTTCAAATCATTAAAAAGGCACACTGCTTTAAATCATACACTACAAACAATTCAAGATGACAATTTTTACCCTTTATGCTTGCTTCAAAGTTCCCAAGGAAAGATCTGTGGTTCTGGAGATAGCTGGCTGCACAGTATGAAAAGGAGCTCTATTTGTTTACAAGAGGGAGGAAGGGATTTAGATTCTAACAAGTGCTTTCCTTGGTCCCACTGACAGGACGTGCAGGCCAGTAGACAAAGGTTCAGTGTTTTCTGGGATGAACACTCTGTGCTGTAAAAGCTTTGTCTTCCTAGTTAGCCAAAAAGATATTTAATAAAACTATCAATTATTTTTGGAAGAAAAAGAGAAGAAAAGAAAATGTGTGAGAGAACTTGTCCATTTTCTCTCCAAACCATGATTTTGTTTTCAAGACTGCAGCCCCCAGTATATGAAACATATTTGCAGGCTAGCAGTGTGATAGGAGAGGCTACTCATTTCTCATTTTCAAAGCAAAATTGTGGGTGAAACTATCAGTACTTCTATTTTCATTTTTTTTTCCCTAAATGCTATTGGAAAAGAAAACCTCCCCTGAGACTCAGAGAGGGTTAATAAATCCACAAACTTTGTCATGTAGCTGAGCCATAGGCAGAAAAGAAAGGGAAAGAATCCAGTTCAGTTTGTTAGTTTTCTACTTTTGGAGCCCTGGTGTAACCTGACCCCTTCTTGGAAAAGAAAGGATCATTACTGCACTTACCCTAGGTTATTGAAGATGTATATATTGCATTCAAAAAATGAGGCTTTATTACTTTCTCCATTTGGTGTTCAAATCCCACAGCAACAATAAAATTATAATTATGGATGTGCATGGGTCATCTTTCTGACCTTCTGTGTTCCCAGCAGGACTGACTGTGTCTTTTCCTGCATAAAAATAAAATCCCTTCACCATCTACTATTGCAAATATATCCTGTTCAATTCAAAATTTTTATTTCTTTAAAAGCCATTATTATTTTGTAACTCCTTTAAAATCAACTAAATCTTGGGCTGCCCTGAGATTACCTTTTATGGTAAAACAGGTGAATAAATATGATCTCTGATCTAGAAATGCTTATAACCTTCTTTACTGATCAAAAGTTTAGAACTTTGTTAAATTATAATTTCCTATTGTCCAAGAGCTAAAACAGAATTTAATATTAGGCTTACTAAAAGTGTAGAGGATATGAATTTTATTATTTTTCAAAAAAATTTCATTGAGTTATACTTTTGTAAATCAGAAGAATAACTCAATATTTAGAAAAACTGTATTATTATTTTGCTGTGCCATATTTAATCTATTTTAGAGTTTTCATTTTTCAAACACATATGTGAATCCATATACAAAGATAAAGTTTCTGTTTGCTGTTAATTTATTTGGAAGCTATAAATAGAAGACATTCTTATTCACTCAAAAATGTATATGGTACCTATAACATGTTAGGAGTCATACTGGGTTTGGTGCATGTAAGGATGCCATGCCTTTAAGAAACTGTTGGAGTATGCCAGTTGGGGACATTTTCTCTTCAAGATTAAGTTAAAATAAAGGAAAATAACTTTAAATAATCCTGTATTAGACTTTATTCCAAAGGTCACTGACATGCCACAAACCCCTTTATTTCCTATTCATAAGCATTTGTACAATGTGTGCTTCTCCCAGATTCACCCACTTGCTATTCTCTACCTTGGCCATGGTTTGTCCTGTCTTCCATATCACTGTCGTTTTCCTTTTCCTACATCTATAGATCCATAGCCCATTCCTCTACTAAAGTCCTGATACATTCTTGTTCTCCATACCATTTTACAAACCACTTCAGTTGGAAAGGGTCTGTATCCCATGTAATTGCCTATACATGTACTTTTTCAGAATCACTTAAGAAAATATCCATTTCAATCATTTCATAGTGTTATTAAACTCGTTGTCAAGGCTGGTATATGGTTTTCTCTTTCAGGAAAGGATCAATGGCTGGTCTACTCAGAAGTACTCCTTGATTTGAAAAATACTCAATCATATTTGCTGAAGTGGTGAATGATGCAAAGTGCAATCAAAACAGGTGGGTTGTGAGCTTTAATAACACTGATGATGCAGGTCCACAGACAACTGAGTAGACCTCTACCATCACAACAACCACCACACACATATGAATATAATGTGTGTGGGTAGAGTTAGCATAGTTACATTTTTCTTGAGGAAGAAACTAAAAATTTTAGACAAAGACTAGCCTCACCTTAGCAAGAAATCATTTTAAGTAGATGAAAGAGCCTAAATAAAGCCATTGAGATGGGGGATTTAAAACACTGACTTGAATAGAGTTAACCAAAAAGCTAAAGTAATGTTTTCTGGGAAGTGAAATTACATAAGATTTTTATCTGTATACACCTTAGTACTGTTGCAATTCTTTTCCATTATCATGTATTATCGCTGTCATCTTGAACTTGCCTAAAAGATACCAGTATACTATATTAATAACCAAAATTATAAGAACCAGAAGAAATTATCTCTATGTTCATATAATATCCTAAAATGAAGAAAATGATATTAAAATGTTGAAACCATTTTAGGGAAAAAAAGAATGAGTCACACCTTTAGAAATATACTGTAGCATAGGAAAAATGGTTTTCCTGTTCTTGAATAAACTTTCAGATTGTTGAGCTTTATGACCACAGACCCGAAATTAACCAAGTATTTTATTTTCGTGGAGCAAGGAAGGCTGATATCAGAGGAATAAATATGTATTTTCCAAACTCAGATAATCATTGTCTACTTATTGGCAGACATTAGGAAGGAACACAGCAAGAAGTTACTGTTTCTTACAAAGGTATTTGACATAGAAGGAAAAGAGGAACTGATCTGGGAAACCAGTAGAATGTTGATTAGTGTTGCCTTTGCATTCTCTTCCTCAACCTTTAGCCTCTAGACAGGTGTCTTTATTAATGAATGGAGTGCTATTTCCTCAACTAAATGAAGACACTGTGATGCTGCTTTCCATAGCCAGAACATAACTTATACGTGTTGCAAGGCTCATTGCATTTATATAGCTTGTTATAATTAAAATATTGAAAATTTTAATCTGGGAGGCACTTGCTCACTATTTCTTGCTATCCTTGCTAATTAATACAGCATATTAATATTCTCTGGTTAGCTTTGGGATGGCAATTCCCATTCCTCATAAGTTAGTTCTGGATAATGGTTGCTGAACAATTAATACTACTGCCATCCACTCTTGCTTTTATATTTGCCAAAAGAAAATGGAAACCCTTGTTCGTTACTGAAGTAAAATCCAAGAGTATAGCACAATAAAATAAGCTTAGTGGTTAAGTATTAGTAGCAGTCGTCTGTGATTTGGTCTCTTGCTAGCAGTCAGTCTCAATTAGTAGAAAATGTGTGTTCTTCCTGGAATCGCACCTGTTTGGGCATCTGGGAAGTCCAGGTTTCACATGTCCAGAAAGAAATAGATTATGAGAGAGAGCCCAAAAGAGTAGCCACCAAGCAAGCATAAACTTTGATGAAAGAAATATGAAAAGCAAAGCGACAGGGTATTCTGAGAGCAACATAGTACATAAGTCATTTGACTACGCAACAGAAAGCCTTTGAAATATTACCAGAATTTACTAAGGTATAGGCAGCGATTTGGTAAAATAAAACCTGCAATATTCACTAAAAATAAGCCTGAAGTCTATGTAAAGTTTATAAAACAAAAAATATTGATTTTAGCACAGTGAAAGACTACAAAATATAACGGAAGGAGCTTTTTTCTTCTGGCAAAATTATCCCCTTATCTTGCAAACAGCATTTTGGTAGAACATCTTCCATAGTGATAAGAAGCCAGGGAGGACAGCTCATGCTGGTATCTTTGTTTTTGCTATCAGTTATGTATTCAATTGAATCTGAAAACTACCAAACTGTTTTTCAGGATGGCTGCATAATTTTATATTCTCAGCTAAATGAAAGACTCAATTTCATTGACTTCTAGTTAGTATTTGATATTATTAAAATTATTTATTTTAGTCATTCTGATGGTTGCACAGTAATACCTCATTTCTGTGCTAATTTTCATTTCCTTAATGACTAATGATACTGAGCACATTTTTGTGTGATAATTTTCAATCTGTGCATTCTGTTTAGTGAAATGTTCCTTGATGGTTTGCTTAATTTCTAATTAGATTGTTTTGTTTATTTTTCAGTAATGAATTTTGAGAGTTCTTTGTATATACTAGATACTAGTCATTTATCAGCTGATCTAGGTATTTGGTTTGCATATTTTACATACCCCCACTCTCCATCTTGTCTTTTCATCCTATTATTAAAGTCTATGGCAAAGCAAATGTTTTAATTTAGATGAAATAACAATTTATCTGATTTTTCTTTTATGAATTGCACTTTTGGGACCATGTCCAAGATCTTTGCCTTCTTAACCTAAAAGATTTTTTTCTAAAGGCCCATAGTGCTACATTTTATACTTCAATCTGTGATTCAATTAGAGTCAATGTTTGTATAAAGTATGTGGCTAAGATCAACACATTTTTTGTTTTTGGTATTGTTTATGAATGTTCACTTTCTTGAGAACCAGGTGTTAATAAGGCTTTCTCCCATTGAATTACTTTTGCACATTCATCAAAAATCAAGTGTATATATGTATCTGAGTCTATTATTGGGTTTTACATTCTGTTTTATTGACCTACTTATCTATGCATCTGCCAGCTTCACATAACTTTGATCATGTGAGAGTATCAAATCTTGGCAAATTCTTTTACTCCATATTAATTCATATAATCTTGTGATTTTATTCTTTAGCATATCAATCTGATGAATTGCATTTATTGATTTTCATATGTGGAACTGGTTTCACATTTCTAAAATAATCACTGTTCGCTTCAGTGTAGAATTCTTTCTATATATTACTAAATTCTAGTTGATAGTAGTTTGATAAATATATTTTCTACCATATTCATGAGGAATACTGTTCTTTAGCTTTTTTCTGCATCTCTTCTTGAAATGTTGGTTGAGTTTTGCAATGAAACCATCTGTGCTTAAATGTTTCTCCTTTTTTGGAGGTTTATTAAATTTTAAATTTCATTTACTTACTAGTTATAAAGCTGTTTAACTCATTTATTTCGTTTTTAGTGACTTGTGCTAGAATATTTTTTTCAGAATTGATCCATTTCACCAAAATTGTTACGTTTATGTCAGGAATTATTGTTATCCATAATTATCTCTTATTATTCTTTTTGATATCTGCAAAGTTTATAATGATATTCTTGTTTTATTCTTGATATTGTTTACCTGTGGCTTCTTTACTTTTTTACTGTCAGTCTTACTAGAAATATATCAGTTTTATTGTTAATACATATTCAAATCATGAAATCTGAGTATATTGACTATTGTATCATTACATAATATATATCTCTTTATCTAGTGATTTTCTTTGCTTTAATGTCTACCTGATCAGTAGACATTGCTAATATAGCCATTCCCCTCCTTCTTTTATTAAGCTTGGTTAGAATATATTTTTCTCCATGTCTCTGGTTTCAACTCACTTACAGCATTAAATTTGAAATCTGTTTCTTGTAGACAGCACATGTTTTGGAACTCATCGCAGTGTTAATCCTTGGATTCCTAGATCCCTAGATGTTTTCACTTCTTTCCACCTCTCAAGAGTATTTTTGTAATTGTTTTATATTTAAGTAGAGGGGTTTTGATGTAGCAAGAAGAATGTGAAAGGCATGACTACTCAAACTCTCAGAAATGTTACTTATTTTACCTACACTATGATGTGGCCTGAGAAAATAGAAATTAAACAGCAATTATGTAGTCAGTTAATTCCTACACTCATTTATCTAACATTCATTGGAGAGATACTCTGAGTTTATTACTGTGGGTTTTACTGGTGATATAGAGATGTGTAGAAAAATTGTCTTCAGGGGATACGTTTTTGTTAGACAGGCAGAAGAGATAAGCAGAAATTAAACACAATGTGAATTGCGTTAATGACACATATAGAACACTGTGAAAAGCAACTGATTCAATACAAAAGAGGGAGCCAAAAAGAAGAATCACTTTATGAGAGAATTACAAGGTAAATACAAATTAGCTAGGTGGCCCGGGATAGAGACTGCAGGTACAGGGAGGGTCTTCCTTCCGCATCTTTCTTTTATAAAGGCACGGAGTCCAAAAAGAACATAGCGCAGTTGGGGAAATAGTGTTTGCGGTGACATAGTAGAAGGGTATGGAACAACTACATAGTAGAAGATAAATTAGAACTCATATTTAAAAAGTCATTCCTAGGGGTCATGATATTTGCATTGAGTGTTAAATGACAACAATAAGGAATGTCTGAAAATTTTTAACCATTGGATTCAAACTGACATTTTAAAAACAAAAGTATACAAATAAATAAAGTATACAAAAATTATGTGCTGATCAAAGAGCACATTTGTATATAAGAACCAGAAAATGTATATTTTAACCTGCTCTCCCTTTCCAAGTGGAGATATCTTATCGGAGACCAAACACTCTGAACTATTTCCCACTATTATCACTGATTATAAATGTTTGTTTTATTGTTACAGCAGTTGTAACGTATAAAACTAAGTTGCTGAATTGAAGATGATTTTTACTTTTACTGTCTATCTTGGTCAGCTTTTCATTCCTAGGACAAAATGTTTGAAATATACAACCTAAGGGAGGAAGAGCTTACTTGGCCTCAGTTTCATAAATTTCAGTCCATGGTCTGCTGGCTCCAGTTCAGAAGTTCATGGCAGAAGGGCCTGGTGGCGCAAAACTGCTCAACTCGGGACATCCAGGAAGCAGAGAAAGCAAGGAAGAGCCCAAAAGAAAGGGGACAAGGACATATATAGTCCCCAGGGTTATGCCTCCCATGACCCACCTAGACACACCCAGACGTGTGCTTCGCCAATCTCCTAGGTGTCTTTGAAGCCCATCAAGTTAACAATCAAGATTAATCATCACACACTATATCTCCATCGTCTGTTACTGGGCATGACACTGAGTCTATTCCCAATAAGCATCTGTGTGCTACCATGAAGTGAATTATTGGAAAAAATGATGAAAAGTATTAAAAATACAGGACCTCTGTGTTAACTTGTTCATATTTTTGTCATTTTTCCACACTACACTGATAAGTTGCTGTTTTTCAAGCTGGACAAAATGGTACATAATTCTTTTTATGATAGGACTTGGGAAATAAATTTTAATTACCTATGAATCAGCTTCTTTCCTGCTTCATTGTACTCAGAAGTCCCTGTAGGAAATATGAGCAGATTGTCTTTTTGTTGATATAACAATATGCAGTGGCATAGTAGTAAAACTTGGTTTGAATAGATTAAGAATCAACTTGTTAGTTGGAAACCATCTGATGTAACCAAGCTGAATGATATAAGTAAACGTGATCTGATTTGATCCCTTTTATGTCATTCCTCCCACTTTTTCCTCTCTGTGCCTTCTCACATTTTGCTGTTACCTCCCACCAAAAAACAGACTTTCTGGATCTACTCTTTTTCTACAAACAGCCGAGTATGTTCAGTTTTTAATGGGATTTATCTCCAAACGCGTAAGAGCAGTTTTACTTTTACTCACAAAAAAGTTTGAGGCACAAAACCAGCTTTCCTACAGATGGAGTGACATTTCAAATTGTAAGTGACAAACAAGCTCCTGGACAATAGCTCATGACCTCTTCAGAGTGGTTACACCCCAAACTAATACTTGTAACATTAGTACTTTATTCATAGGTTAATAATGGAAAGAGCTTGAAAACATCACAATTCTTCCAGAAATATAACCTATTAAAGCACTGTGTCTCAAGATTTCACTTGTATAAATCTCTGGAGCTCATTAAAAAGTAGAATCCTAACTTCTACTTTCAGAAATTCTGTAATTCCAGGTTTCTGTATTCCCAATAATTAATTTTTGAATTTTAAAATAAGTACATTATTGATTACAAGGAAGTCACCATTTCTTAACTGGAAAGCCAATACAAAAAGACTGATTTTTAATTATTTTGAAGTTTCTAAAGCAAGAATTGAAAACCATGAGGCATGGCCTGATGAGTTTCAGGGTAGAAAATGGTAGTAGGATCTTGTGGAAGAATACCAAATGGTAAAATTATTAATCAATGAGAACATTTGCTTAAGAAAATTTGCCTAGTTACTCATTATAATCAGTAAAATATTTGTCCTTAATGGCTTTCATCATTTTTGAAAAGCTAAGGTATGATTTTATCACAAATATTAATTAAAATGAAGACATATATATATGATTTTTACAAAATGATGATATGTGAACAGAAAAATTTTAACAATCAGTTGTCATAGTAAAAACCCATCTTAGAAAATTTTGTCAATACTTTCTAGTGCACATTCCAATTTCCATTTTACTGTGAAAAATGCATGGAAACAAATAGTGGTAGGCAGTATTCCCCGTATTGAGTTTGTTTCTCTAAAAATGGGGTATTCTAACATATTTTAAAGGCCTTATCAAAGCCTTCTAAAGCAATCTAATAACTTTGAACTCTTGCACATATTTCCCTGAAATCTACATATGAATTACCTCTAACTTTCCCCTCTGTAAGCCTAGGCCCTTCTGGAATGGTCATTATAAAGGGTGTGATAGAAAAATGTGGTAAATATTTAACTTTCTGAAAATTGTGACAGTAAAAGACAAATTGCTATTAACCTTCCTCAAAATACTCTTCCTAGCTTCAGACACACATATTCCGTCTTTTTTGCAACTCTTTAAGGCAGCTGTGGAAGTCCTCTTTCATGAATGTCTTTTCATGGCTGCCCCAATATCCTGAATCTATTCAAAACATTTATGTTTCATGGTCATTTTGACTTTGAAGAGCCAAAAGTTGTACGGTGTCAGATTTGGTGAATAATATGGATAAACACACACAATAATGTTTTTACAAGTCTGCCTTTCCTGTTGGATAGCACTTGGCGGTGGCATTTGTCCTATTTCTAATCATGCCTTGTAAAGACATTCACAAAAGAGGACTTCCAGAACTGCTTCAGAAAGTGGCAAAAATGATGGGAGAAGTGTGTTTGAAGCAAGGAGTGAGTATTTTGAGGGGGATTAGTGGCAATGCATCTTTTACTGTAGCCAATAAGAGGTTATAATTTTGAACATCAACCTAAATTAGGGACACTGGAAATGAAGAAATCAAAGTACATGTATGATGTAAGATAACTGAATATGAAAAGTAAAGAAAATACTGTCATAAATAGATCACCACTTTTACAACATGCTTTCTCAGTCTGTTTTCTATTGCTGTAAAAAATACCTGACATTGGGTAATTTATAAGTAAAAAAGTTCTGCAGGCTTGGAAGTCCAAGGACATACTAGCTTCTAGCAAGGACCGTATAACATGGAGAAAGGTGAAAGAGTAAGGGAATATGTAGAGATGAGGTAGAAGAAAGAGGGGGACTAGGCTCACTTTATAACTATCTACTCTCATGAGAATGAGCCCACTTCATAATGAAAGCATTAATCCCTCTTAATAATACATCAGCTCTTAGATGTCCCACTTGCCAGCAATATCCTGGTGGCGATCAATTTCAACATAACTTTCAGAAGGTGCAGACCACATTCAAGAACTATAGCAAATGTCGTGAGTGGTACCAATTTAGAAATAAGCATCTGGGAAAATTCGAAGATATGACTACAGAGTACTCTAGATTCTTAACAATTAATGGTTGCATAACAATTAGTTGACATCTTGACCCACCAATTAATGTAGGCTCATTTAAATGATTGGACATCTATTATATGTCTATTATAATAATATGTAAATATATCATGTAGCTCTGAAAGAGTCTGTCAGACTTACTATCTTGGAGAAATTTATACTTTAACCAATCTTCAAAAACAGAGCCACTTCAGAGTTTCTACTAATAATTTCAATAAAAGAAATGTTACAACATGCCGTTATCCTCAAAAACCTTCACAATTGGGATATCAATAATAACTGACTTTCCTTTGAAACGTGTTACAAATGTGACATATGTTCACTGTATAGCAAATGAAGACAGGTAAGGGAAGTAGAAGAAAAATACAATTCTGTAAACCCAAAGATAAAAAGAAAAAAAAAAAGATTCCAAAACACTGGTAACATTTTATATGCATCCTTCCAGATTTTCTCTACATCCATGAATCTTTTTTAGTTTGTGGTTCTCTAGGACCTACAGATTTCCCTCTCACTATAAATACACAAAGATTTTATGCACTTTGAACTATGGCAGTTCTTGATATTAATCTATTTATACATATATACTTCTTAAGTTATTGGGATCGTGACAAAAGAGGAAGTATTAGAATACAAAAAAAAAAAAATTCTGGAAAACAGTACTATGTCATAAGTCAAAATGTAATTATTAACCTGTAGAATATGCAGATGCCAAGTCAGACAATCCAATTTTTATATTTTTATTACATTAAATTTCTAAAATATAAAGTTTATAAGAAAAATATGTAAAACTCTTCTTTAAACCTTGTCAAGAATTCCTATTCCATAATAATATATTCATCAAACAATATTGGACTTTTCTTCACAAAAAGAAATCTTCTACAAACTGAGGTTTAAATATTATCATTTTGGGCAGATGATATAGCTTAGCAGCATAAGCGCCTGCCTGGCAAGCGCGAGGTCCTTGAGTTTACCTGCCGGTACGTGCATATATAAAAAAAAATAAATTATCATTTCTGTATTATACACAAATGCAAATCTCAGCTTACTATTAAGAGAAGTTTAGGCTTATCCTAGCTCAGCTAACAAAACAAATAATAAAAATAAATATTTTGTCAAGAAATTTAAAACAAGTAAGAAAAATTTACTTTAGGAAATATACATATGTAACATATATATATATATATATTTATTTATGTATTATATATAGCTGTTTATGCAGATATATGGTGGAACACTTTTTAGTATTTTCTGAAAGAATAGTCTAAAGAATATGAGATAAGCAGTCTTACGGTTCTTCAGTAACAGCCTATGAAAGTAAACGGTCCTTGTAATCTATCATAAGCTGACTTATTTGTAAACTGAGTAGTAAGAAGTTTCAAATGACTGAAGTGCTCACTTGACCTGATCTTCTGGAATCGTACAGATGACAGGACACGAGATTTTATTCTCTTGAATAAAATCTTTTGTTCTACGTTACCATCTTCATTAAAGTAATGTAAAAATGAATGGTGACGCTGAAATTACACTTTTTCAAAATAAGCGCACACTTAATAGATTAGGTCTCTTCGATTGGAGTGTGATTTTCAGTGACTGTGTTTTCAGTGTTTGTGTTGTTATTCTCCTGCTACGCACAGAATTTAACTCTTTCTGTTATTTGCCCTAAACCCATAATCTAGGAGTACTTTTCGTCAAGGGCTAACTATAAACACATGCTTGACAAGGAAATAAAGAGCTTCATTTGCGTAATGTGTAAATTCAATGTAAAAGACAATGGGAGAGAATGCATCGCTCCTTTTAAAAATGTAGAAGGAATAAAATATTAGTATTTTATACCATCTTAAGTTGAAAAAGTAGAAAATATACTTTACTCCGTTCTTTTATTCCCTGAGCTGGCCTGAATCAGCTGTCTTCCAAAACAATGAGTAGTCCTTCGAATAAATTTCAGCTACTCCTTCTGGAGAGGCAGAGACAGGCAAAGAGAGAAGCCACGGTGGATGTAACGGGCTCCACTTTGGAAAGTGAACAAACACAGAGCACATGAACACAATTCCAGCATGTTCCGTAGACAATACCATGACTCTCACATGCAGTAAAAATAACAGAGTCCTTTAGAGATGGCATGAATTACTTCTAATCTTACCATCTTCCTTACATAGAATCCATATTCCCATACACGAGTGTTTCTGAAAGTGTGGTCTCTGGACAAATGGCATCTGTACCACCTGGACAGTTGCTAGAAAAGCAAATTATAAGTCTCTACTCAAGATTCACTGAGTCCAATACTGGTGTTGGGGTCCAGTACTTTGCATTTTAACAAGCCCATGAGGAGACTGATACACATTCAAGTTTGACATCCACTGCAACACATAACTGATATGTTTCTTCTTTTCTTAGAACTAAGAATGCCCATAATATAGTTGCACTGAATAAAAATGTTCATTTAAAAAAATAAGGTTAAAACAACCAAACAAAAGATATTATAATAATAATTTTCATACATCACATCTCAAAATGGTCACAAAGTGACTAGGGAAAAATACTTATTCTGCCTCTAATAGAGGAATTATTTTTCACAAACATCTGTAATACCGGCACAACGGCAGACATTATGAGCTCAACCTGAGCAAGTTCTACAGTGTTCATTAGCAAGCGTGTGAAGCTTGATGAGAGATCGTGAGTAGCAGACATTTCACCCGTCCTAGGCTAATGTGACAGGATCAGCTGTGCACCATCCCCTGCTGTTCCTGTAATTAGACAGTTGTAACCACTGGATGGAGAGATTTCACTCTGGAGTTGACTGGATGAAGTTTTCCTATTCTGCCTCTGTACCTTCAAAAGACAAAATTACAACAAATTTAGTTTAAGGATCTGTTGCCTTTATTTGAAGCTGTAGAATTGAGCAACCCCTTATATAAAAGAGAATGCATCTTCCAATGATTGGAACACAGGTAGAATCATGACTTCTGAGCAAAAAAAATGACTTAGGAAAACAGTAACAAAGACTAGAAGGTGGATTGATTATATTTCATCGTGTAGCACTTAACAGAAGTGACTCCATTTCAGTTTGGCCTTGTCTGCTGGGGCTTGGTTGAGGAGCCCAGCCCAAAACAATGACTTCCCATGATTTTTGTTTATCACCACTAAACGTGCTAATGAAAAAGGTATATTATTTGGCTGTTCTTAAACAACGCCATGGATCCCATTGAAGAATCCAGAGCTATTTTTATTACCTTCAGAAAATGTTGTTGGGCACATTCTCCTCATACTCTGCATTTTCACGGCTCCCACAGCAGAGGCAGCCTAGGGGCAACTCAAATACTGGAAACGCTGCACCCTTGGAAGGACATACAGTGTGCAGCAAACGTCTGCCTCGGAAAAGTCCCATGCTCTTGTTCCTTCAGGATGGTTTTCAGTGATGGTAAAAGACTGCAGTTTGCAAACCCCCAACCCAAAATTACCCATTAATTGCGCTGTTTTCTTCTGTTCCACTTAGGTAATATTAGTAATGGTAGGGAGATAACCTGGACACAAAACATGGCCATAAAATTCACTTTCACCTCTTCTGATAGCAACATCCATAATGCTTGTGACAAATTTAAGCTAACGTAATTCCTCCTTTTATGTTATAAATAGAAGGATGTGGAAAGAACTAGGAGAAAGTTTCAAAAGTGCTGAAGGTTAAATTTTTTTATTTCTGTTTTCTTTTATTGTTTTTTTTTTTTTTTTTTTTTTTGATATAGCATTTCACTATGCAGTTCAGGCTGATCTTGAACTCACTATGTAGCCGAGGCTGGCCTTGAACTCACAGCAATCCTCCTGCCTCAGCCTCCTGAGTGCTGGGATTACAGGCACGTGCCACCACCCCCGGCTTTGTTTTCTTTTTTTTGGTTTCTAAAGGTTAAATTTTAAGCAATGATTCAAAGGCAGATTTTCACATTCCTGTCATATTGTGCCATTCTGTAACACATACCCTATATATGACACAATAACTCTCTGATAATGTAACCTCAAATAAATTGAATTTCAGTTAATAATATATCTGGTATATTACCAATTTCAGGTCCAGTATTTTAACTGCAAAGATGATTGGCCTGTAAAAAGAGCTTATTGATCCACATAAGACACAGGAATATCTGATTCTCCTTTTTCCTGGTGCTTGCTGGAGGCAGCATGTGGCTTGCCTGGTGGCCTTTGGACCCCTTCGCCTCACTTCCCTGTGCTCCTCTTTGCACTAAAATGGACTGGGAGAGGTTTTCTAAGTGTCCTCCCTGGCTCTTTAGTGGTGCCCTCCTTGGCTATCAAACTGCTGTTTTCTACTCCAACGTGATTACAGCCAGGCCAAGTAATGCCCCTCCCCAACTCCCAGCACTGCAATCAATACTGTTGCCTTTTTGAAGAAAGGAGAGGGCGCTCCAGAGTGGCTAAGATTGGGAAGGGAGGGATCTGGGCCCTTATTTGCATACCCAACATTCACAGAAAGCCTTCCAGAAGATTTCCCGGTTTCAGCCCTTACCCTCACTGAAACAGGCCTGCAAGCTGCTGCATAAGTACCACTTCCCAGGCACTTCGCCAGTTTTAGGCTAGGATGGCTCTCTCCTTTGTACTGGCCTTCCTGTTAAAGACTGGCTTTAGTGTTCCTGTAAACTCACTCATGATTTATTTCTTGGGTAATGTGGATGGATGGTTGGTTTCCAAAGAAAGATGAGTAAAACCCCAGAGTTGTAACCACAAAGAGCTCCAGAGACCAACAGCCAGAAGAGACCAGCACCAGAGGCCCAGTAGCTCGTAGAATTGACCTATGGTGTCCAGCACAACCTGGCATCAGATGGTGATGGGCAGCAGCGGCAGAGATCCAGCACCCAAAAGAGTCAACCTACAGTGTCCCGCATAAGTGGCCATCGGCCAGTGATGGCCACCAGTGGCTGGGGCCAGCAGCTGTCTGTGCCAGCTGTCAGCACCCAGGGTACCCGGTGTTATCTGGTGTCACCAGTACTACTAACAAAGATGCACTTTGAATATTTACAATTTATCTGAATAGAGCAAAAGATCCCTAGGCTGAGGGCCGGTGAGATGGCTCAGCCACATAAGTGCCTGCCTTGCAAGCACAAGGGCCAGAGTTCAACTCCTGGAACCCACATACAAAAAGGGGGCCGGTGATATCGCTCAGCGGCACAGGAGCCTGCTGGCGCGCGAGGTCCTGAGGTCGACCCCCGGTACCCACAAAAAAAAAAAAAAAAAGATCCCTAGGCTGACTGACAACACAGATGTGATAGAAGGAAAAGTTAAAACGAATTTTAAGTGTTTCTTAATTTAGGCAAAGCTGCTGCTTTCTAGGACAAAGAAGATAAACCGCCTATGTTCCCAGTTTGAGCAGTTTACTTGCACTGAATGTGTATGGTTCATTCCTGCACACTTCTGGCTTGCTCATTCAATCCATATATTCATACTAAACACCAGCTACCTTAAGAAACCATGTTAGATGTTAGAGAAATACGTACTGGGAAATAAAGTTCACTGATATGTGAAAAATCATTATTTTTCTCCTTATTCAACAGAGGTTTAAACTTATTTTCTTAGGCATTCATACCAATTTGAGAGTGAATTTCACTATTAATTTTATGTCAACAGCTTTTTCTTGGAAAAAAAGTCTCTAGATCTAATGAACTTGGTGTTTCTTAAAGTTTCCCATGGTATAAGTATCTCAATTCAATGAACATGATATTCTTAAAGTTTCCCTGGAAATAAGTATCTAGATTTCATAAACTTGATATTTTTTAAAGTGTTCATTTTGTGATATTGTTCACATGGTGCAGCCACCTTATTCCTTTATTTGTATAGTTTATCCTGCTGAAGAAAAGTTGTATAGTATTTAAATCACATATTGCAAATACATGTCCACAATATTTTTTAGACTGACTCAATTAACATTTGTTTCCCAATCATGCTTGTACTTTATTTTGGGTCAAATTCTAAAAGGAATACAAAGATAATTAAGACTCAGAGCTTAGTGGTCTGAATGGAGATATGGGCAAGGAACCAGATGGGCACACTAATACATGCAAGCATGTATCATTGGTTCTTACCCACTTTTGGGATCACACATTTTTTGAGATGCCGAGAAAAGATAGACATCCAGAAAAATTCATGAACACACATAAGTATGTGTATAATTTAACATTCCATCAACAAATCATTTAACTGCAGTTATGGTCCTATATTCAAAGAAGCAAAAAAATGCTAAAGGAACATGATAGATATAAATGCCACCAAGGAGACCATACAAAGATTTTGTGATAGAAGAGTTTAATGTCATCTTAGGAAATTTTAGCATTTTCTCAAGCAGATAATGGGATTAGAACACATTATAATATATTAAAAAAAAAAGATAACTGGACCTCTACAAGAATGTAAGGCACACAGTGTATTTTATGTAGTGTATTTTATGACACACTGCAGTTACTGCAAATCTTATATGAAATTTTTTTATAAGAATTTAGATACTAGATGTTAACCTGATCCTAGAGAAATCTGGAGACATTGAAGATATTTTAGCAGGGGTCTAAAGTATTCAAGTCTGTAACACAGTGAACTACCTATAGAAGCAAAGTGAAGCAAACTTTAAAAAATTGAAAGAATGAGCTTGGTCAGGTAAGAAGCTACTGGAAAAGTCAAAGTGATGAACAATGATATCCTGAGGTAAAAAACTAGAAATTGACAATGAGGATAATATTAATCATATCCTTATGAGAACGTTTTTCAGGTACCCAAAAGTAAAAGTCATTGAAATGAAAGATATAAAGCAAATCAGAAAAAATTATCCTCATCTGGTTTCCTTGGAAATATACATACCCAGTGCATGACAGCTATATATTTTCTGTCCATTATAATATTGCCTTTAAGATAAGACTGACATTACAATACAAATCAGAAAGTGCCAAACTGTAATATCTCTGCATTAATTTTAAATGCCTTCAACTAAATGAGTAACCCAGAAAACATCATAAAAGGAAGTCTTAAAAAGTAGACTTATATTTATATTATGATTCTGCTTAATGGATGTCTTTGGGGCAAAATTTCAAATTACTTTTCCAGACAAAAAATTAAAACCATTTCCTAAATCATGAGTCTAGAACTACTACTCTCTTCCTCCTTATATTTCTTCAAGTGAAAGTAATTCATTTCGCTTAAGTAAATTATTTCTGAATATCTAATATATATATGAAGCATTATGTTTGATAGGCATGTGGTAGGGAGAAGACTAAAAACTAAAATGTATTTCCATTATAAAAAGCTAACAGGGAAAAGTTTTGACAAAGAATAGCTTGTGATGTGATGAGGAGAGATACTGAGGAAACAGGGCTTAATCTTGGCTGCATGTTGGAATCACATGGGAACTGTAAGAAATACTGACATCTGGTCTCTACTCCTGGAAATACTGACTTAATTGACATAGGTTGTAGTAGGCAGGACATCAGGAGTTTTAACATCTTCCCTGGCATTTTAAAAATGCAGCCAAGAACAAGAATCAATGTTTTATGAAGTAGTTGATATTTGAGATTAAAACTTGATGGATGGTAAAATTTTGAGAAGCAGAGATACCAGTGGAAATAAAAAGCCATTTTCAATAAAAGGAAAAACCAAGATGCTTGATGAAGCCAGTAAATGAGAGATAAAATGAAAGATGTGAGCCAAACAATATTTTGGGGTGCCATATAGAACTGGCAATATATAACTAAAAGTGATATTCAGGTTCAAATCCTGAATGTGGCCTTTACAGGTTGTGTGAATATATAGTATTCATCAGACTTCTGAGTACTGATTTCTTTAAAATGAAAATAACAGCTATCTCTCAAGATATATAGAGTATTAAGCAATGTTGCAGTAGTCAGGGTTATTCAAAGCAGCAGAAGTAATAAGATATACGTGTGATTTTTTATAATGGTTTGGGCTTTCATGATTATGGAGACTGAGAAACCCCACTAGCTGCCAATTATTTGCAAGCTGGAGACCCAGAGAATTCAAGGGTGTTGCTCTGAGAACTAGATACATAATGGCATAAGATTCAGTGTAAAGACCAGCGTTCTAGCTTAAGCAGTCAGGCAGAGAGAGTAGATTCTCCTTTATGCCGTATTTTTTTTTTTTTGTGGGTACCGGGGGGTCGACCTCAGGACCTCGTGCGCCAACAGGCACCCGTGCCGCTGAGCGATATCACCGGCCCCTTTTTCGTATGTGGGTTCCAGGAGTCGAACTCGGGCCCTCGCGCTTGCAAGGCAGGCGCTTACGCTGCTGAGCCATCTCACCGGCCAATATGCCGTATTTTTAAAAAAATTTATTAGTACGCGTTTGCAGTACATGAAGTTCACATTCCTCTTAGGGAGTAAGTGCATGTACATGACCCAGCTTTATTCCTTTTAAATCCCTTTCCCCTTTCCATCACCCCCCTCCATCTATCTCTAAATCTGCTCTTGCCATTTTCATTCTTACAGTTGTTATTATTATTATTATTATTATTATTATTAGTAGTAGTAGTAGTAGTAGTAGTAGTATTATAGTACATCTTTATGAAATACAATATTTATAGTCATTGTAGATATTTGGTACATGTAAGTGACGCATCTTAATCTTTTTACTTCCTTTCTCTTCCCCATCCCCTCAGCCTCATTCTCCTGGATACCTTCTCATTTGCAGAAGATCTACTTCCTGTTTCCTTCTATCAATCCTTTATTTTACTCTTTATTTGTACTTTGCCTTACTCAAATGATAGATACCTTCTAGAGTATACGACAAATTAAAAAAAAAAAAACTTAGGACTCCCTCCCCAAAAATAAAGACCCAATAAAAAAATAGACAAAATGAACAGACAGTTCACAGAAAAAGTGCAAATGGGCAGCCAAAATCAAAAACAGTTAAACATCTCTGCTCATTACAGAAATGCAAATTAAAACAATGCTAAGGTTTCATCCTACATCAAAAAGCATGACAATCATCAAGAAATCAAAGAAACAAATGCTGGTGTGGCTGCAGTAAAAAAGAACCCTTTCTACATTGTTTGTGAGAATATAAACTAGTATAACCAATATAGAAATCAGTAAGAAAATTTCTCAAAGAAGTAAAATTAGAAATCCCATTTCACCCAAATATTCCTCTTTTTATCTTTTTAGATTTTCTTTGTCCTCCTGTTTCTCCTGGCATAGTCATGAAACTCAGTGCTCTATAGATTTCTATACCATAGTCTCCCAATTCTTCTCTAACTTAAGTACCATTGGAAGGAGGACAATTTTCAACTGATATCTGGTTTAGGTAAAATTTCGATGTTTAGGTGGATTGAAGGCTTCCTCTTTTATTACCCCTTCTAAAAGAAATGGACCATGCTCAAGAGTTTTGCCCACTAACAATGAGATATTTTTCTCTATGTCATGGGCATTTAATTGAGCACCATATTTTAAATGTAAGGACAAGAGGTTAAATGTTCTGACTTATGGATATAGCTTGTTTTCTGCAGATACCTTTTGTTCCTTTGAGAATTCTTGCCCAGGCAAAGACCAGTAGATATTTTTATGATGTTGTCTGATTCTCCTAAGCAAACCTATCTCAACAAAGATTCTAAGAAGTAAGAGCACAGGACAAAATACTGAAGGGTTGAAAGAAAAAACTAGAACTTCCATTTATTGTATTTCATGTCATTTTTTTTTCTATTTTCATTTCCATTCCTTGGATATTTTCATAAATGGTTGTAACACATAATATTCCATATGTACAATGTACTATTGAATAAAACAGATACTCTAAGATACAGGATCAACCTTCTATTCCCTTTGCAAGTGACATTGGTACATGCTAAAAAAATAAAATGGCATTTTTTTATTTGGTCCAGTTCTTTGGGATTTAAGATTGTCTTATTGCTGGGTGACTTGCTCGAGATAGGCTTTCTGTAACTGTAGTGATTCAAATATGACTTTTTATGATGGTTTGGATAGAATGAAAGAAAGCCTTTTAGCTTGCCCTGTGTGTGTTTATTGAGGTTAGCAGAATTGGACTGAAATATTTCCTTGCCAGATATATATTTTTTGAAATTGAAATGAAATCCTTACAACAGTAAAGATTTCTTTCAACTTAAACATTATTTTTTTTTTCACTCTGGGGCCTGGATGGGAGCCAGTGATCCACTCAAAGTATAATAGAGTTTAATAAGGAACTATTTACAGAGATATGGTTTAAAGGAACAAAAAGGGCTAGTAAAGTGCCCTGGGGCTAGCACACATAAAACATTGCTATAAATTATAGATTTAAAGCCACAAATAAAGGATGCAAATTTACAGAATTCAGAGACAGACATGGTCATGGAATTTAACTAGACAAAAGGAGCTATGAAAATAGTTTAAACAGAATCATGCCCTAAAACATGAGAGAACAGGTATCTTAGTTTCTTCTCTCATTGCTGAGTCAAAATACCTAACACTCGCTCAAAGTTAGAGGAGGAAGTTTTATTTAGCTTACAGTTTGTAGAGATTTCAGTCCGTAATCGGCTGGCTCCAAGCCAATGTTGCATGGCAAATAGATATCACAAAGGAGGAGTAGTTCATGGTAAGCAGAAGGTAGCAAAGCAATGAAGGGGCCAATGGGCATCTTCTTAGCATCTTCTTTCTGCCCCTTTTTATACTCTATCTAGGCTACTGGGATCATGGTGGTGCCAAACCAATTAGTGGACTGATTTAGTAATCACACATGCTTAATCCCAGCATCACACACTCCAGATTCAGCCACCTCTGAAAAAACCCTTACCTGTGACTGCAAGAGGTTTTAGGGGGACATCTAGACACGAGCCATAACAACGGGGAAGAAACAAGGGGCAGAGGAATATACTGATTCATCTCACCCTTCAAACTGTTACCATTAACTTTCATTGTCTGGGCTCAATAAGAAATCCCTCAATACGAACCTGCAATGGCCTCATTTTATTGACACTATAGTTACATCATACTATAAACCAAGGCATATCAAGTAGCTTCTTTCTCTATCTTTAAAAATATGTCTTCCATTTAGCCATTTTTATGTATATTAGTATACTATTAATAATCGTTTCTGGTAAGATCATTTGTTATTAAAACAGAAAAATTTAAAAGATAATAATGTGATATCCTTTCTTTCCATTACCATTGTAAGTGTATTGGGAGACTAAGAAAATCAAAACAGTATATTTAGATTGAGGGTCCTGAGAAAGAAACCTTTGAGGTACCAAGTTATGGAGGGGAAAAATAAAAAGCAAATAGGAGAAAGAAGGAAGAGAGGATGCCCAAGAGGGCAGAGAGGCTGGACTTTTATTTTTCTCTGACTCCTGGAGGAGAAGGTCTTAGACACATTCATCTCTGTGATTCCTACTACAGCAGAGCCCAGCATACAGCAAACCTCAGTGCTTAAAAATTGAATATCAGCATAGGGTCCTGCTTACATTTTACACTGTTTTCATCTCTCATTTAAAAAATTAATAGTGTGGAATGTTCAGAAGTAAACTTGCTCTACCTGTGTTGATACCTTCTGATAAACATTTGCCCCCTGAACACACAGAAATCTACAAGCCGTCCTTCCCCAACTATCCCCTTATATGTATGTATCTTTCAATGGTAAATTCAGGTCAATTCTATTATTTCCTGTTCTTTCTGTTCGTTTCCATCACATTCTTGTAGTTTATTAATTTTTAATACAAACAAAGTACAGAATAATAATTCACAAAGTTCTCTATATAATAAGTCATGTGTCAATAAAGAGTTTACCAATTAACTTCAGTCTCAAAATCATTCACACTTTTAATTTGAGCAGAAATGTTCTAAAAATTTCAGTGTGCCCTTTGATAGAAAAATCCATACCTCAAGAAAACCTTGGTTCTTTACTTCAGTAATGTCTATTAACTAGACAGAAACCAAAATCACCACATTGCTTTTCCCATTGAAATTGAATCATTGTCATAAATGTTAATAAAACTGGAGCATTTCTGGACTTTTCGCTTCATCAGAAGGTTTTTTAAAACTAAATCTGATGTTCATATGAAAGAGCTGCCAGTACTTAACTATTTCACCCAGCGGTGATAAGGACTTTGAACAAACCTAAACATGTCAGAGAAAATCATCTGCTTCTCTTTAAAAACTTGGCTGATTTCTCTAAAATGAGATTTGCCTGCATCTTCCTGGAGTATAAAGACGAGTTGATGGGAAAGCATTAATATTCCACAAGCCGCCCTTATAAAATGCCTCAAGCACCTTGTGTTGATTTCAAGAAAAGAAATTTTCTTTGAATCATAGATCAATCATTTTAGAAAACTAGTCTACATTGCCACCTTAAAAATATCACAGACTAAGGTCCCAGTCTCTTGTAACAGTTTCTGAAATTTCAGATGAAGTCATGTCTTATGTATAGGCCCTTTTTTTGGGCCATCTACAGTGACACGTCCCAAGTCACCCCATTGGCACATACCCTTTAAGTGTGCTGGTTTAGTAACATGGGAGGGTAGTATAAACTACAAAGGCATCATTTATTTCAAACTTGAACATACATCTTTCTAAGTGATTTTTTTTCTTTGGTAGAAGTAGTGCATGTTTTAGGGTCTGAACTAAACAGATTAAGATAAAACATATCTTCATCTTTCATGGATCCATCAATTTTAAAGTTCAGTTAACTGAAACATTTTGTGTGTGACATTTGTGGTTTGCCATTTTTAAAAGGAATTCAAACAAAGGCAAAATATAATAAGTATCACTTATACCACTAGCAACAATTATCTCAAAAAGAAATTAGGTAATTTCCTTTCCCCAACAAAGCAACACTTACACCCTCTTCTACTCCAATATCTTAATTCCTCTGCTTTGAAGTATAAAAGTCCAATTTGGTACATATTCTGCCTGACCATCCTGTCCTCAGGCAAGGAGGAAACATTAACTGCCTGGCCCTGAAGTGCCTGGTACCACCCAACTCTTTCCAGGCTGTCCTGTCAGGTGCCACTTTCAGGTGTTACCTCATGTGCACGTGGAACACAAAGAAAAATCAGAATATTTGTGTTCTGAGCAAATAGTGTAGTTTTAACTGTCTCAGGACAAAGGGTTATTTCCACAAGACAGGAACATCTTAAAATTTGCCAATTCTTAGCATGTATTCCCACTCCTCCGCTGGAGATGGATCATTGTTTTTATTGTTGTTGCTATTGTGTGTGTGTGTTTTCCTGGGAATTAAACCTAGGGCCTTCACGCAGCATTGTATCCTCAGCCTTTTCGTATTTTTAGTTTTCTTATTTTGAGACACATTCTTGCTAAGTCACTAAGTTCCCCAGGCTGGGATCCAGCTTGCGATCCTCTTGCTTCAGCTTCCAGCATGCTGGAATTGCAGGTGTTCACCATCAAGCCCAGCTGGATCTTTGTCTTTTGTTTTTACGTATTCCACAGGTGAAAGGCAATTGCAATATTTATTTGTAAATTATTTATAATATTTCTTTACAGATCAATGATATAATGTTTATTTTTCCTATACATAATACATTTTTCTACTCACAACTTGACTTTTAATTATTATTTTTGGTTTACTTTCAAATTTTTATAAAATTAAGTGTGCTTCTTTTCCCTTTTGGTCTGCTGAGCTTTCTAACTGCCTATGCTATCCCTAAAGAAATTCAAAAGTCTTGCTTCAGTATTTCCTGTTTAATTTCTTCCTGTTTGTTGCTAAAGTGTGAACAAAGCTATCAGCATAGAACCAGTCAATCATTCCAGGCTATGAGCACTTATTAGTGCCCACTGTTGCACTAGGCATTTCAGATTATAATATATATATATATATATATATATATATATATATATATATGGAAAATTTAAATGCTTTTTTACATATATAAGGAATAAATGAACAAAATATTAATATGAAGAAGACAAGACCAATCATTCTCATAGATAGTGATGGATTGTTACCTATAGATTCTCAGGTTCTTTGAGTTCAACATGAAAAACAGGATTACAGTGGAATACAATGATATAGACAGTTTAAATTAAAATTTAAGTTTGTTGAGGGACCTAATCAAGCAATGGAAAATACTATTTTCTTTGCCTAAAATCAATAAATTTATAATTCCTAAACTCTTAGAAAATTAAAACTGCATAAAATATGGTGCTCAGTGCCAATCTATAAACCTTTACAGGAAAGGAAGAAATCAGAGAGGGAAGGAAGAAGGAATGGAGGGAGGAAAGAAGGAAACAGAGGGAGGGAGTGAGGGAGGAAGAAGAGGGAGGAAACGAGGGAGGGAAAGAAGAAGGAAAGAAACATTCCAAAAAGCCAACAAGATTTCCATTGGCTTCACGTAAGATTTCCTGAGTGGCGCTACTGTAATGCATGTTGCATTAGAAATAATGCATACTATTTTATAATAATTATATTTTCCTTTATTATAATTACTGGTATGAGAGTAAGCCCCCAAATTGTAAGGAATCATACATATCCACTTTTTCTCAGAAATCCAAGGTTGTTCTATCTGGCTCAGAATTTACCAGAATGGTTGATGATACAAGTTGTTATGTGCTGTTTCTTAAAAGGATTGATGAGTGTAAGTCAATGTGACTTTCTATAGCCCTCTGGGATTAGTTCTTAAATACTAGACTGAAATAGTTGCTAAGTTACGGAAATTTTCCATTTTTACCGTGAACGTTGAAGGTAATAACCTTGAATGCTTACAGATAGTAGGGATGATACAATTAGAGGACAGACTTCATTGTTCTGTAATAACACACTTCTGAAGCCTTTGCTAAGTGTTTGAGGTAAGTCCTGTTATGGTGGCGTAGCCAGGGTGCATGCAGCTGGTGCACTTTATAGGAACTTATTTAGAAAATAGAGAACAAGAATGCAAGAGGGAACGGGAGCAGCCCGGAAATGTGGTATGTGGAGGAAGCTGTTCCTTTTAAGCAGCAGGTAGAAGTGACTCCCTGCAGTTTTTGAAGGGCATTTTAACCTGGGAATGATTTCTTGGCCCAGATGACTGGGAGCCAATCCATTGGAGAGGACCATGGTGAGGGCCTATTTGGAGACATCTACAACTGATGCAGTCAGTACAGAGAAGTTGAACGAGCCACTCCTTTCCCTTCACTCAGCTGTGGACAAGACACCGGTCTAATAACTATTCATGTTTAAATTTAGGAGGTTGTGATGCTCCAGGGTGGCAGATTATTAGTTCCGACACTAGTGAGAGACAAAATGAGAGGCACCTGGAGTCAAAGGTGTCTGACCTTTAAAAGCCTGTGTAAAGACTCTTCGAGGTTCTCTTCCTGGGTTCTTTTTCTTTCCATCTCTTCCTGCTGCCCTTCAGCATATTCTTGCTACTATCCTGTAATCTTCAATAAACGTCGCTACGTATACCTATTGCGAGGTGCATGCTTGGGAATTCTTTCCTCGTCGTGCACAAGAACTGGATTATTTTGGCCCATCCAACTGCAACACAACCTCTGGACTTTCTGCACTATCTGTCCTGAACTTTTGATTGACTGCATTTCACCAGAGCATGTCTGATCATGTGGCCCTTCTTTATGCAGTAATTTTTCCTTTTCTTTGATGGTGCTGGGATTTGAACCTGAGGCCTTCACACTGAGACACACCCTCAGCTCATTTTATTTATTCATTTGTTTTGAATTTTGAGATGGGGTCTCACTAAGTCACTAAGTTGCCCAAGCTGGGATGGAACCTCCCTTGGTTTTTCCTCAGATTCTCGAAGTGCTGGAATTACAGGTATGTGCCCCCACACACTGTTCATGAAATGTTTCAACATTCACTCAAGGGTTAAAGTTAAGTCTTATCTCCTTCTTTCCAACTATTAGAGATAGCATCTGTGCTGCATTTATGGAAGAAATGGAGCAAATCGAGAACCAATATTGTTAATGCTGCTTGTGTGTGTACCACATATTGAACGTGCCACAAAACCAGTCACCTTGACTATTTTACTTAATTGATGATCTTATTCTAATTGGCTATATCTTAAAATTTATAAAGAGACTCTATAAATCGCCAAAGCTCTTCTGGGAAGTGCGAGTGAATTGAATGTGAATTATACTCTTTTATGAGGAACTTCAGAGCACAAAGCATTGACCCTTGTCATTTAGAGTGAATACTCTTTTCCTGTCCTCTTAAAGCTATCAGAACATTGTAAGATAAAACAGAACACTCATTTCTTTATCCTGCCAGAGTTCTGGAGGGAATTGACTCACCACAGGCCACTTTGACCTTTTTAATTCACCTGTTTACCTAAGAGGGCTCTTGTTCTATGCATCCTTAATCATTGCTCAGGCTTTACTGTTATCTTGTTCTCCAAAGTGAAAGATTTAAATCACTCTCTTAATACATAGATTCACCAAACATCTATATCGTTCCTGTAGTATACCTGGCGATGTGCTATACAATAGTAAAGAAAATAAATATTCTCTGCTGTCAGGCAACTAGCACAGTTGTGAAAATAATTTAAAAAGTATCTGTCTTATTTTTCAATGAATAAAAATTTACTATGTACGCTTGTGAGTCATGTTAATTGTACATATCAGAAACTCACGAATTTGTACTGGGTTAATTTTTGAGGCACTGAAATTGTCTTTTCTTTTCTCAATAATGGGGATAGAACCCAAGGCTTCATGCTTGCTATCCAGGCAGTCTTACAGTGAGCTAAATCCCCAGTCTCCTGTTTAAAAAAAAATATATATTTTGACACAGTGTCTTCCTGAGTTGTCCAGTCTGTCCTCAAACTTACCATATTCCTGCCTCAGTTTCCCAAATAGCTGGTATGACAGGCTTGTGCCCCCACATCCTGGTACATCGGAGTTTTTTACTAAGTTTTTTCAATCCCTGATTAAGATTTATTTCATTACTCTAACACATAAAAGTCTATTTTTTTGTTATTTGTTGCTACATCACAACTTTTTTTTTTTGTAGTAGGAATTGAACTCACAACCTTGCACTTGCCAGGTAGTATATCACAATTTTGGAAGCTCTTCTTTTTAAATTACTCATCTCACTTTTGACATGGAATAACTGGAGTTCCAACATGGAATAACATGGAATAATCACTCTTTGGAGTGGTTAATAAACTATTGTACCATAGGAAGACTGAGTTTGTTGTAATGAAGAAAGAATGGAAGATAGAAAAAGCTTTGCTGCTAGTTTCTGTTTCTTCTGTGAGTAAAAATAGGTACTTATTGGGCAAGGATGTGGTAGACAGCTATACATAAGAGGTACAGCTTTGATAGCAAAAGAAATGAAGTTTTTCACTACAAGTCTTTTTAAAGTGAAGCTCTATCTGCTGCAGAAATACCACTACTTCAAAAGTGATACAAATTGGCATGGTTCATATTGGAGTTTCAACAAGCCTTAAAGATAATATTTTTAGCCACATTTTCTAATGGCTTAGTTATCATTTTGTCACTGTGACCAAATACCTGACATATACAACTTGAAGGAGGTAAGGTTTATTTAGACTTACAGTTTCAGAAGTTTCAGATCATGGTTACATGGTTTTCAGATCTAAGGCAACTGAATCACAACAGAAGAGCATTGTGAAATAACAAACAAAACAAAACAAAACAAAACAAAACACTGCTCACCTCTTGGCACCTGGAAGCAGAAAGGAAAGACTTGCCCACAGCTACCTACTGCTTTCTGGGAGGCTCTGCCTTCTGATAGCCTCATAGCAGCTATGAACTTGTCAGTGGATGACGAGGTTAGTGTCCTCCACCCATGAGTCTTTGGGGGACACTTCATACATAAGCCATGCATCTAATTTAAGATAATTTTATAAACTTTATTATCTGACAACTATAAATACTTTATTTTCCCTTTTCACCAACTATACAATTGTAATTTTGATTTTGTATTTGGCTTCTGAAGTCAAATTTAGCACAGTGAGACAGTGACGTATTTTTATGCAGTTTTTGCTTTTAATTTTGATTACTTTCATATTTGCTATAATCAAATGATGTGACCCATATTGTATTGTCTATATTTTTAAATATATTGTTTGTGCCTCAAGCCTAGTCAGCTCTTCTGAGAGTATCCTGAAAGCATGTTTAACATAATACATTCCATATGTATGGTGTATGAAATTTAATACGTCCTATGCAATTACTAAACTACCTGATTAAAGATATTATTTAAATTATTTTAATTCTTATTTAAATTAAATCTTTCTGATTAGTTTAGAACCCAAAGATGTGTATGAAATCTTCCATTACTTATGCATTTTAATTTCCCTTGATTTATAATAATTTTCACTTAATATATTTTAATGCTATGCTATTCAGCACATAAAGATTGGTGACATTCACATTATCATTGTAGATTTTATATTTTATGAGTAAAAGATGACCTTCTTTGTCCTATTTAGCTCATTTTACCTTCAATTCCACTTTCTCTCTTAAGAATATTATGCCTGGCTTAGTATTTGTGTGCACATGAAAGGGCTATCTTCATTCATACTTTTGTTTTAAATGTTTCTAAGGTTCTTTGAGTTTAAATTCTTCTTGTTGCCTTCCTTTTAAATTGTTTTTGTCTAAATACATTTGAGACTTTTTCTGTTTTTAATTAATGAGTATTTAATTATTTCAACTATAAAATCCTCAAGTCAAATTTTATATAGATTTGAATTGTTATACAGTTTGACAACAGAGTCATCTTGCCAATACTGTTTTCATTTGTCTATAGTAACTGTTCAGCTTATGTAATTCACTATAAGTGTGACTTGGGACAAATGATACAGTGAAAAACTTAGGCTGTTTAACAAGATCATAAGTATACAGGTAATAAGTATATAGGTAATCCCCATAAGTAATGGGGATTTTAAGGTGTTAACTGGGGATTTGAAAGTTCTGTCTTCTATCAGTCATATCTCAACGATGTGGCACATAGTGATTAGAGTTTATTTGGTTTAAATTGCTTGTGTGCATCTAGGTCCAAGTGTAAGAATACAAGGAACTATAGAAGTGATATTTAAAGACTATTTGTTACATGTAAATAATCATCTTAGCTAGTATATTTTATGTGGGAGTATCAACAATAGATAAACAGGATGATAAACCTAAAGTATTGGAAGCTGTCTACCTATTAGCCTGCTCTGTGGTGTACCTCTGTTTCTAGAAAGAGTAAAACAAAAGTCTTGGACAAGCACAGACACTAAGAAATCCTATGCTTTGCACACATAGACACACACACACACACATGCACATACACACACACAAGCAAGATATTTCTCTTGACCTTAAATGTTCACATTGGGCAGGAGATTTTACATAAAGTATCCCACAAAAGGATATGAATAAATTAGTATCTCAATATCAAAGAAGTAAGGAAGTAATCAGGAAACTTCTTGGATGAACAAGAACAAGCTATCTCTTATAAGAGACCGAATAAAGATTCAAAGGAAGAGATTTGTCTGTGTCATTTTCATTAGAAGGAACACATTACCTGTGCGTTGTTCTGACACATGTAGTGGGGGCATTGACTGTCTCTGTGACCCCATAAAAGTACCCTACAAAAGAAGAGGAAAGAAAACTTCCCTTTCTCTGAATGTCTGGTCATGAAATTTCTCAGCATCTATGATTTCCCAGCTCTAAGCACCTATTATGGATTAAGTATTTATTTTACCTTTAATTACAAATAGGAGGAAGGTGCTCCTGTACCAAAACATGGACTATGACAGACAGTTTGCTATTTTAACTGCTCCTCTTCACCTCATTGGTGAAGAAAGGATTTCTACCTCAGGTGTCTTTTGTTGGCAGAATATCTGACACTAAACACTGGACAGAGCAACAGCAGTATTTTAGTTACACATATGGCAATTATAGCCAGTGCAAGAGGAAGCCATATCATACAGGGCCACCAAGGGTTGTCCCCGGGAACAGAATGAGCCACCAGCATCTGTGGGAAGCAGGTTTTGTGGCACTAGGAGGGCAAGGTGACACGTGGTTCCTGCCAGAATGATTGGCTTCCTTCAGTAATGCCATGGGCAGGCAGGGAAATAAAACCCTGCTGCTTCAAGAGAAATGGGAACTTTGCCTGGTCTCATCAATAAGGTGAGGGTTTTGTCTTGTTGTTTGCTTTTGTTTGTTGCATTTTTGTTTTCGTTTTTGTTTTTAGACACAGGGACCTTATGGGTGGGAGTAAGAGTATGAAGGGCAACTGCGATAAGGCCGTCTGAACCTGGCTCAGAAGTGAAGAAATCACACCACAGTGAATGTTCATTTTAGTGCTTACTCCTCAGTAGCTGGAGGACAAACCTTTTCAAGATCAGATTTTCTCCAGATTGTTTTATACCACAATGCCTGGTCTACATAGGGCTCATATTCACTGGGAAAGCTGTCTGTATCTCAACATTCTGCATTTTCTGAGGAATTATTTATGGCTAAACTCTGTGTTTTCATTGGCTGAAGTAGTAATCTATTCACTGCCTAAACGTGCTCACATGTCCTTGAGTTCTTTTGCTTCGCTGGCCTCTACTCACTATGAGCAAACATTAGATTTGAATACCTTGTTGAATTATCTTCAGCCTCCACAACTCTCATCTCCAACCACACCCGTTTAGGACCTCAGGCACCCAGTGGGAAGAGTCTCCTCCTAGTGCTCTTTATCTCCTTACACATACTCCTTCATTCATCCATTTAAGAACTTGCCCTAGGAGAGAAGGAAAACCTGGCATCAGTCAGCCTCACATCCTCCCACTATTGCAAAGTATTAGATTTAATCACCATGTGTATTATCTTCAGCCTCCAGAAGTCTCATCTTCCAGCCACCACTATTTAGGACCTCGAGCTCCCAGTAGGAGGAGACTTCTTGTAGGGATCTTCAAATTCTTACACATACTCCTTTATTCACCCAATTAAGAGCTTGCTCTAGGAAAAATGAAACAACTATGTGTAGGAAAGAAAGAAGTCCAACTTTCATTATTTGCTGATGACATCATTCAAAAAATTCCTCCCAAAGACTCCTAAAACTGATTTAAAAAATACAGCAATGTTGTAATAAGATACAAGCTCAACACACAAAAATTAATTGCACTCCTATACACTAAAAATTAATTTACAGAGGAAGAAATTAAGAAAACAATGCTATATACTATAGCTTCAAGTAAAATTAAATACTTAGAAATTAGCCTAACCTTGGAAGTGAAAGATACAATGAAAACTATAGTATACAGAAAAAGGAAATCGAGGAGGAAAGCAGAAAATGGAAACATATCCATCCCTATTTCTGGATAGGTAGAACCAATATTGTCAAAATTGCCATACAACAAAAATTGATATATAGACTTACTGCCATCTCCATCAAAATACCAACAGCATTCCACACAGAAACGGAAAATAACTATCGTATAGAACCAGAAGAGACCCAAAATAACAAAAGCAACCCTGGGCAATAAAAACCAAGCAGGAGCCATCATAATCCCAGACTTTAAGGTATATTATAAAGCTACAGTGATAAAAACAATATAACACTGGGACAAAAAACAGATATGTGGATCAACGGAACAAAATAGTGAACTCGGAAACAACCCCAGACCCGTTCAGCCATTTGATCTTTGACAAAGGGGGCAAAAGCATACGCTGGAGGAAAGACAGCATCCCTGAAGTGCTTCAGGGGAAACTGGCCACACACATGGAGAAGACTGAATATAGACCCATATGTGTCACCATGCACCAAAATAAAATAGAAAAGGATCAAAGATACTAAAACAGAAACACTTAATCTCCTGGAAAATAAAATAGGTAAAACCCTTGAAGATATAGGCACAGGTAAGGACTTTCTCAACAGAATCCCAACTGCACATGAAATAACATTAAGAATGAAAAAATGGTGTTATATCAAATTAAAAATCTGCACAACAAAGGAAACAACAGGGTGAAGAGACAACGCGCAGAATGGAGAAAAAATTGCCAGCTGTTCCTGAACAAAGCATTAACATCTGGTATATGTAAAGACTCAAAAAAAAAAAAAAATCAGACCCCCCCCTCAAATAGGAGACCCAATCAAAATTTGGGCAACTGAAATTAATAGACACTTCTCAGAAGAAGTACAAATGGCTAATAAATGCATGAAAAAATGTGATCATCTCTGGTCATCATAGAAATGTAAATTAAAACAACACTGAGATTCTACCTGACTCCAGAAAGAACAGCTACTATCAAGAAATCAACAATAAAACATGCTAGTGAGGCTGGGGGTGGGGAAGGCATCTTTCTACATTGTTAGTGGAAATATAAGCTAGTGCAACCAGTATGGAGTTCTTTCAGCCTGAAGATTCCTCAAAAAACTAAAAGTATTAGTCTGTTTGTTAATTTGTATATGATAATTAACTTTATAAAGACTTACAAGATATATGAGTTTGATGCTGGCAAAATAAAAGGGGCGTGGGGGAAGAGGGAAAGGAGAATTGAGGTGTGTTATGTACGTTTACCAGTACCTTACAGTGAACGTAATCATTATGTACTGCAAATATATACGAATAAAATTGTTTTAAAAATCTTAAACTATAAACTCTGTTTGACCTAGCTATTTCCCTTATAAGTGTCTTCTAAAAAGAGTTAAAGACATTCTACTACACTGATACATACACACCCATTCTTTTAGCAGCTCTGCTCATAATAGCTAAATCTTTGAAGAAGTCTACACTATCAACAGATGAATAGATAAGGAAAATGTGGTATTTATATACAATAGAATACCACTATGCCTTAAATAAGGATATATTTGAGTCTTTTGTAGAATAAAGGAGGCATCTTGAGACCATAATGTTAGGTAAGACATTAGACACAGGAGATTAAATATAATGTAACATCACCGAAGTGAGAAACCCAAAGTATAAGTAATTTATGGCACAAAAGTAAAGATAGACGGAAGGAAATGGGGAGCTAGATCTTTGGTAAATGGAAAGGAGATTTGGGGACAGAGCAAGAGAGGGAGGGAAAGGGGGATAAAAGCAATTAAGATATATTTTTTACAGGTTATCTATACCCAACAAGGAATTGGAAAGCATAGGACACCTGAGGGAAAGGAATTTGCACTTGAACTGGGAAGCAGGCCTGTAGCATCAGACCTCTCCAGACATTTTCAGAGCATTTATGATCTGTGGCCTCTTTGTTTTCCCAAGCATACCTGGGAAACTAATGTACACTTAGTTTTGAAACTTTTTCAAAACCTAAGTCAATGCATAATTATAACCAGTACCTATAAAATCAAACTTTCATTTTATTTCTCAATGAAAAGAGAAAACTATCCAGATGGTAGAAAAAAAATTAGAGAAACAGAAATGGTATGTGTTCCCTTTAGGCAATGATTTGAATATCTACAGATGCGGCGGAAGGCACTTGTAAGACACATCTCAGAATTCCAAAGAACACAAAATGCACATCTCTACATTTTATTAAATAAAATACAGCAATGTGACTCAGTGACAAATGTCTTGTTCCCCAATCAAAATGACTTATCATAATTTTACTTAAACCACCCTTACCCAGATCTTGTTTTATATCATTTTCCAACATACAAACAGTTACTATTCATTTCAGGCAATTGTATGAATACATGTGTTTTTATTCCAATCTTTCAAGCAGGTGATGGAGATGAAATGACCTAAGCAACTTCAAATGTATCACTTTACATAGCCCTGAGGGACAGGAAATGAGAATGCTGTTTTGGACACTAAAAAGTTTCAAGAGAAGGCCCGTAGATTCAGGAATACTGGGACAGAAACCAAACTCCTACCCACCCTCCTCATTGTCCTACAATCCAAATTTGAATTATCACTTCTTATCTGAATAAAATTTCTACCCTATGGTATAGATGGTAGATGCACGCAATATTCTTATATGAAAATATTCCACTAGTCATGCGCACATGTCCATAAAAGTGGGGACTTTCATTGTAGAATATAATAAGACTTGTGTATCTATGATAAAGTAGCTTACCTGACCCACTGCCAGGAGAGATTTCCAGCAAGTAAAAACAAACCTCCATGATTTACTTGTGAACTTCCATCTACCTAATAGACTGCGTTGGCATTACTTCATATTGAGAGTTCACCATTCCTCAAGGCTAGCAGTCTTTTTTTCTTTTTTTTTTTTCATGTAGATAGTGTGGCTTTTACTTCTTTAGGGAACTTACTATGTGCAGGATTTTAGACTTAAGTACTTGATTACATTCTACTCTGAGTTATTTCAGGTCATAGATGGTTTTCCTATAACCCTCATTACACCTCACTGCATCTGGCACTACAACTTGAAAAGTCAAATAATTCAATTGAAATTGAGTTTGGTCTTAGTGAGAAAAAAGTGGGAAAATATTCCTATAGCAAAGAATAAATGGCACCTAATTGGCAAATTTTTTAATTCCCACTTTTTGATCCTATGTTTCTGTCCCACTGTGTAAGGTATAAATTTCTTCTCTGGTCAAAAGCGTTTTGTGCCAAAGGAGTTGGGAATGATTCAGACAGCACATGTTTCCTAACCATTAAACATGGTGACTAAGTGGCTAAGATGTTCCGAAAACCCATCAGGAACAACAGAGAAAAACACAGATGCTCAGTAAAAGGAGTTCTCCGGCCAAACCATCAGGCGGTAATGCTTTGGTGATCTTAGGTCACAAATTAATGTTTTAAATGCAGTTTTATTTTCTACGTTAAGAGGCACTGTTTGTTTTCTTCAATATCCATGCCTCATCAAGATTCCCATGTCGATTTCAGAGCAGCCTGACAAAGAACAAAGCTAAGCACGAATTTAGATCACCAAAAGGATCGTAATGGATTCTGTACTTTTGTGACTTTCTCACTTCAAATAGATGTTGGTCCTTACTACGCAATGACAGCAGTATCCTAAGATGTTTTTCTATCAATGAAGAAAGAAAATAAATCAGTCAACAATATTTCAAATGAGAATATATTATTCCTAAATTTCAAATAGTCAGCCAGGGGACTCAATATCTTATAAAAATTGATTATTTCATTCCCATCTGACAGAGTATAAAGTATGTTTCTAATACATAAAAAAGAATTCCAGTATATCTAAACAATGAATCTCATAAAAAGAGAAAATCCCTAGTTATACCTGTAATTTAACATTTTACACATCTTCATTTTTTCCAGTTTTACTTTTAATTTCTTATTTATATGCAATGTTATGTTTTATGTAAACCATAAATGTGATGCAGTTTCTTGACAAAAATAACTCAGCTTTTGTGCTTTAGAGTAGTTTTCTCAGATATTTGAAGTATTTATTAGAAAAATGTGATAAAGAGACAATAATGTGCTCTGTTCCAATGAATATATAACAAATGCAGAAGCCGCCTGTAGAGAAACTGTGTCATCAGCCGAAGTTACGGAAAATAAAATGATTGGGAAAGACCAGGCCAGCATGGAGTAATTAGTATTAGGGAAGGTATCTCGGGCAGTGATTCCAGGATCATTTTGACTGTAAACGATAGCATTACAAATATCACTGTTCTGTGCTAACACGGTATCTTTCTTTCTTTTTTTTTTTAACAAAAAAAGATGGTGCAGATGGTATGGCTCAAATGTTGGTGTCTCCTCCAGATTTGTATGTTGAAGTCCAAATCTTAATGTGTGGTATTTAGATGTGGCAACTCATGGAATTAAAATCAAGCGAAGGTTTTAAAGTCCTGATTCAATAGAATTAGTTTCTTTATTAAAAATAATATCAGAATCACTCTTTCCCTCTCTTTCCCTCACTTTGCCTCTCTCCCTCTCTTCCTTTCTCCCTCTTTTCCTTCTCTTTTTCTTCCTTCTTGTTCTTCACTTTCTCCCCTCCTCTCCTCTCCAGGCATTCAAACATAAGTCACATGAGTCATCCTTATGGCCTAAAAGTCAAGAGAAGTCTCAGAAAGAAACCAATCTTGAAGCACCATGACTTTGACTTTCCCAGGCCTCTTGGCTCAGTTTCCTCATCAACCACCTGGGTACGTAACTCAAATCTGTTCACATTATAATATCACTTGTTTCTTATTATCACACACACACACACACACACACACACAAACACACACACACAATGTATGCCTTAGAAATGTTTGCAACAATATCTCTCATCCCACCTGCTTTCTTTAAAATGTAACTTTGTCTTTTTCCCATCAAGAAATAGTGTCTATGCTCTCTCCATGGTTCTGAGTGAGCATTCGGTATAAGTGAACCCAAGCAATTTTCAAGGAGGGTCAAAATAAGTAAATATTTTTTCTGAGATGCTCTTAACATGTTTTCTTGGAGTCCAACAGCCATGCTGTAACGAATGTCAAATCAACTGGCACAGTTGAAATCCTAGCCAATAGCAGGTAACATTTACCCAGTGTGTGAGAAACTGGACTGCCAGATGGCTCAGACAGAAAGCCAGCCTCTAATTATCTTCAGCCATAAGTCTTCCAGGTTGAGTTCCCATGTACTGTGAAAAGAAAAGACAATTATTCTGACCCTGGGCCAAAACAATACATAAGAGAAAAGTGATTGTTGCTTAGGCCACTACATTTGGGATGATTTGTTATGCAGTTATAATAAGTAGAACAATCATGAACTTCAGGCATGTGGAATATTTGCTACCTAGTTTGTTCAGTTGCTGGTGCTTTAACCACTAAAGTAAAGTAGGTTTGAGAATTTAAAGTAAAATCCAAACATCAGTTATGAATCTTGGTAAGGAAGTTGCAGTTCCCACCATGAGAATTTTTCAGGTCGGGACCCCACATCTGTCTTTCTGAATGCTACAGATGCATCTTCTGCACTGAGAAGGTAACTTGCCTTGGCTATATGTTGCATCATTTGTGTATGTATGGTGTCTAGCCACGTGTCTGCCACAGTGGCTCATATTTGCTTACTGACTGAGTGCTTGAATCTGAAGATATTTCTACATTGTGTGATTCATTGACAGGAGAAGTGGTAAAAGTGGATTTACCACTAGTAACAATAATAATGATAATTATCATCATGATGATAATAATCATCATTATAACCAACATTTCCTGAGTTCTGGGCACTGGTTGAGTGTTTTACATGACTCTTCCATTTAATTCTGATAATTATATCTCTGGGGTACTCATTGTTTACTCTTTCTGATTTATAGGTAACAAATTTTCATTTAGATCAAAGATTTCCCACTGCCACGAATATAGGAAGTAGTAGCAAGACCTAGAACTCAGAATATCTGGCTCTCGAAGCTAAGCTGGAATTCTGTCATAGGTTTTCCACTAACTATTGTAATTGAGTCATAAGATGAGAATGTAAAACTGTAGCCTGCATGTTTTGAATTTCAGTAATGTTTCACCTACTCCTTTGTGGCATGCATACCCTGGGAAGCCTCTCCTACTTAAGAACCCTCAGATACAAATGCATTTCTCTCCCAGAGGCTATCTAAGGCACAACTTCAAAGCTTTGTGAACATGGAAAATAATGAGGTTAACCAGTGGCCCATAAGAAGGCTAAACGAAATGTTTCAAATGAGTGGAGAACATAAGGCTAACTCAAAAATCATCCACCACGAACTAGTAAAATTTTACATATGCATAGTAATTTCTTCCACAACCATCGCCCATGCTGTAATATATTCTACCACTAATCCTCACAACACTCTAAAAAAAAATGTGATATAAAGAGAAAAACAAAATGTTTAGAAATGATCACATGGCTGTCATGTCATTGCTGTGGAGAATATAATCACATCCTTTATTTTAGTTTCTCTGAATAAAAAATAATAAGTGCTGCCTATTATGAGCTAAGTCAACTGAAATTGAACAGCTAAATTTTAAAAGACTAAAAACAGTAGACTAAAAAGAAAAACAAATTTCAATTAAGATATACTTGTATGATTCTACACAGTAATATCAAGAATCTCAGGGAAAATTAGTCAAAATAACAACAGAAAAAATATATTTGCTGGTTCCAATGGGGAGAAAAAAATTCCAAGAATTTGCTGCATTAACAGTGGGAGAATGAACGATGGCCTGAGAATCATGTAAGGCAGTCAATTTATGGCACCCACTCCCTTTTTATCTACGCACAAGACACTTCACAGGTTTCAGCTTTCTCATTTGCACAATGTAATTAAGGAAATTTCTGAATGTTCCACAAATTTTTGGAGATACAGTATTTGATGATATTTAAAATATTAAATCTTTATTATCTTGGTCGTATTCATAACCAAGTGAATTTTAGGGCAAATAATTTTGCAACATAACTCTTTTCCTGCTTGACCTGAAGAGTGAAGGGTATTAAGCTTCTCCATTGGCCAATAAGAATCTCAGAGAAGGCTTAGAAAGCAGTTTTTGATATCTGAAGAAGGCGTGCTAGAAGGTTTTTCTCAAAGTCAAAGTTAATTAACATTTTTTATTATCTCTCTCCCTAGGAAAGTTTTCTTTTGCCCTCTGAAAATCTTTTGAGAAATAAAGGATAATAAGAATTTATAGAACATTTACTGTATTGAACACTGACCTAAGCATTTTACAGGTAATGTTTAATTAATCATCACAACAAACTCATGAAGGTAATTGTATTAATGTCCCCATTTACAGAAACTATAAAATATTAAGGTTTTAAGATGGCAAGCTATGCAGCCAACAAATAGATGACATATCACAGAAAATATTCAGGAGAAAGCAGATTCTTCCATCTTTGGGTTTATGCTTCAGCTTCAATTATCTCTATCATACTTAGGAATTTTGTTCCCTAATTTTTTTCCTGGGTTATCCTTTCTTATCTTAAAGTGGGAAATCAGGTTATTAGTATCTAAACCAGGGCTCAGCAAACATTTTCTCTGACAATTCTGGTAGTAAATATTTCTTGCTTTGCAAGACACAAATGGTTTCTATTCCAGCAAGTCAGTCCTGCTGGTAAAGCATGAAAGTAGTCATACACAACAGGTAAACAAGTGAGTTTACTTGTATTCTTTATAAATTTTAAGAAACACATTTTGTTCTCTGTCCCCAGTTTCCAGGATAGAGCTCTTAAATCCCCTGTAATTTCTAAGAGCATATTTGCTCTAATATTTGGTCTTTGCCCTGGCTCCTGACACAAAGTTTCTAAATCTCTGGGAATTTTCTGGGTGATAAGAATGGCTTTTGTAAATAACTCTTGGTGGATCATTCTAAGGATTGGTCACTGGAAATATGAAGCCATGATTATAAACTGGAGCTTTGGCCTCATTACCTATTTCCCAGAGAGGAAATAAGGTTTGGAAAGGAGTAAATAATCAAGTGTTCCTCCATGACAATGTCTCTACGAAGATCCCAGAGAGCTCCCGGGAAGCTCCTGTTGGATCCCAAGCACACGTGGGATTTTCCCACCCTAGGCACAGAAGGTCCTTTGCCAGGGCCTCTTCTGAACCTTACTTCCTGTCTCTGAATCTGGAGTTCGTCTCTATCCCCTAGTACCAGTTTAAAAACTGGTAAATGAATCAAAGCATTTATCTGAGTTCTATGAGCTCCTGTAACAAATTAGTCAAACCTGAGGAAGGGGTTATAAAAACTTCAATTCGGGGGCCGGTGAGATGGCTCAGCGGCGTAAGTGCCTGCCTGGCAAGCGTGAGGGCCCGAGTTCGACTCCCGGTATCCACGTACGAATAAAGGGCCGGTGATATTGCTCAGCGGCACAGGCACCTGCTGGCTCACGAGATGCTGAGTTCGACCCCTGGTACCCACAAAAAAAAAAAAAAAAAAAAAAAGCAATTCATATTGCTTGTCAGAAGCTTGGTCAGAAGTACAGGTGAGAGCCTACTATATTTGCACTGGAGTCTCAAATGAGGGTCAGTTTTATGGTCTAGAGCCCTCAACATTTGACATCGAACACAGCCTCCAGGTAAAGTGTCAGAATTTAATTGAATTAGAAGACACCCTGCTAGTGTTCTCTAGAGAATCCACTGCAGAATTGCTTGGTGTATAGAAAAATACATTTACCTGGTGTCAAAGTATTGACTCAATAAGTAAGACTGAAAGAAAAACACTTTGTTTTTTTAAATGTATCTCACAGTTCCATAAAACTGTGTACCGAAAAGCATAAACTCCATTGGACTTTTGGGTTGTAGTTTATCTGTCTCTTGATCTCAGTTGTATCTTACCCACACCCTGTTAAGTTTGTTTTTCCTTTTAAAATTTTGTCCAAATCTAAAATAATAGAATTTTCACCTGCAGTAAAAACAAGAAGAGGCTAGTTAATTTTAAGAAACTGAAATACAAGCACCAATTGTGCTGGCCTACTTATAATCTCTGTACTCTAGAAAGGTAAATCAGGAGGATTGCAAATTCAAGCCCAGCCTGGGCAATTTGGTGATTTAGGGAGACCCTGTATCAATATTATGAATAAAAATAGCCGTCTATGTAGCTTAGTATGAAGGCCCTGGACTTAATCTCTAGGAAAAGAAAGAAAAGAAAGAAAGAAAGAAAGAAAGAAAGAAAGAAAGAAAGAAAGAAAGAAAGAAAGAAAGAAAGAAAGAAAGAAAGAAGGAAAAAGAAAACAAATAAAAAGAAAGGTAGGTATGCATCAGTGAAAATAGATCCAGGTTTTGGAAGCCCAGGTTGGTTCCTGCCGACTCCCCACTTTGTTCCTTTCCTCATGCTTTTGTTGATGAAATAACCACGGGGTATCCCCAGAGGGAAGCGAAGAAAACAACCTCAAGCATATGCTCTGACTCATGGTTCTTGACCCAAGATGCTTAGTGTAGAACAGTTTTATATTTTCCATAAACTTCAATGATGGTATCAAACAATGACTTCTGGTACTACGTCAGTGGGTCCAGATATATTTTTATGCTGCTTCATTAGTTGTTGGCAACAAAGAAGGGAATGGTAAACATTATTTGTGACAAGGAAGGCTATAGAAAAAAATATTACATTGCTTCCTTTCATCACACTGATTGCAGTAAAAAATGATAATGCTGTCTATGATTAAATTTTCATGCAGATAATTCATAGGATTTAGGGGAACTGCATCCTTATTCTTGGCACTTGCTTTGAGACATTTTCTAAGTGTTCTGAGAAACATAACAAGGTCGTTTTCTTGTCTAATAGTGTTACTCTTATAAAAGAAGAGAAGAGATTTTTGTTTCTGCCTATCCCAGAATAGTTAATATCGGACTAACTATCCCACTGAGAACAACTGTGAAAGCTGTATGCCAGACACCAGACATACCAGCAGCTATTCTAAAGCGCTGGAGAAGAAACAAAACAGCCAGGAGTGGACAAACTAATACCTCAGGGACAAAGGGAAATGCAGGGACGTGAGGTCTGAGCTCACCGTTGCTTTTTTCTTAGGACTCTTGCCAAATTCCTGCAGGTAAGTGTATGAACCGAGCAGTCCCACACAGAAATGGTGTTCAGGGCTACTAAGCAGCCTGAATTTGAGGGCCTGAGATCCCTGAAGGAGAATTGCAGCAGCCAACATTCTCTGCACTCTGTGCTCCAGAGGCATTTTCTGACTCCTAAACCAAACAGCAAACAGCTGCTAAGGAATTAAAGATTTAAGTAGAGAATACTGTACTCTCATGGTGCTAGGAAGATAAAAATTAGAATCAGATTCTCACCAAGTAAGTAAAAGAGTCTAAGGTAAACACTTCAGACCTCTCGTTGTCAAACTCAAAGAAATCAGCTGGAAATAGACCACCTCTCTTGATACAGCCTATAGTGTGTCTACACAATCCCAGACAAAGAGACTATGAGGATGGGTTGGATTAATATTTAACACAGCAATTGATGTATGTTTTCCCGAACAGGGCAAAGTGTTTAAGCAGAAACTTGAGAAATTCAGGAGACTGCAAGAAGTAAACAAACTAGCTAAAAACTGTATGCCTAGACACATCATCCAAAAAACTACTGACAAACAAAGGGAAATCATAAAACCTGCCAGAAAATAGCATGCTACTTTGAAGGAGAAACAAGAAACTGAAAGCTGATTTTTCAACAGGAAAGAAGTACACCAGAGGTGAGGAATGGATATTTGATGTGCTGAAATCTAAAACGGAATTTTCTCCCCAGGTAACATTTCACTCAAAATAAAAAGGAAATAATGACTAAGAGAATTCTTTCTCAGCAGATAGCAATAAAATTACCTAAAATATTTTTAGGCAGAATGGTAATTATTATAAATAATGGGTTTGATAGACAGTGAAACTTGAAATGTAGAAATAAAGCTAAATGAATATTGACTGCTTCCAAAATCTTGTTGGGTTCAAATGTATGTGGAATCAAAATAAATCACAATAGTTGGTAGAGAAAGTACATGAATTTAAAGTACTTTGCAGTCTTTTTATTACTTATGACAAGTTGAATGTGCTAACTTAAGGAATGTTCTAGTAAGTTAATAGTGCATATTATGAGCCTTAGAAGAACTTAAAATAGTAGCTCAAGATGGAAGTTGAATATTTAAATAAATTAAGTATTAAGTACAATAATATGAAATTGAAATAAACTATTTTATAGATAATGCAATAATATATATGATATAATTTTATTATAGTACAATTATATATAAATCACATATATTTATAAAAGTTTGCTCAAAAGAAGGTAGGACCAAGATGGTAGAGAAACAGAATAGACGGAATTAAAAAGAAAATGAATAACAAACATAATAGTAATTAAATTTAGTACATAAAAAACTACTGGAAACACAAAAATCAGTTTAGATGAAAATAAATATGCCCACAAGAGAAATAAAAGAAAGAAAATGAAGAATTATTTGATGCTTCAAGAAGCACATCTGAAATGTAATGATATAAAATGTTAAAATTAAAGGGATCAAAAGGTGTATCATGCAAACAACAGAAATATGTAGCTAAATTCATTCACTGAAAGACTCGAAAATATGAAGTATAACTAGAGATAAAAACGAACATTTTATAATGATAAAAATGATTACTTTAATGGGAAAGTACAGCTACACTGATTTTTCATGTTACCTATAGACTCAAAATATAAAATTAAAGAATTGCAGAAATACAACAATGAACAGAACAGTCTAAACTACAGTGGGAGGTCAAAAAAGTAACCATCTTACTAATCAGTAGACATGCTGCTAAAGCCAGCAAATACATAATCGAGAATATTATTATCAAAATTGACCTAATTAAAATGTCTATTATCATTTATATATTTATCTATAGAGAAAAACAACCAGGAGGGAGGGGGAGAAAGAGAGAGAGAAAACCATACAATAAATAAATGCAGAATATGTTTTTAAGCAACCGTATAAATTTTTTAAAATGATAGACAATACAATGCATCATAAAGTAGATAATGCAAAAAAGATTAGAACATGCAGAACACTTTCATTGAACCTAGTGAATCAAAATAGAAATAAATAATGAATATTTTAACCATAAAATCCCCAAATATTTGAAAATTTTAAAGAAAATACTGTTTTAAACAATTAAGTGGTCAACAGAAATATAATCATAATTAGAAAATATTGGAACTTTTTAATAGTAAAAATAATATGTATCAAAACTTGTGCCATACACTTGTTGTAGTGATTTCATATAAGTTATGGCCATGAAGATTTTTAAAATAAGGACTGGTGAGAAATTATGCTATAATGATTTATTTAAAGAAAAAGTTTTAAAGTAAAACAAGTTAAGCACAGTTAAATTTAGGAGAAAAACTATTAACATAAGGACAAGATATTCTTAATAGAAAAACAGAAAAAAAAAAAAGCTTAAAGTCTTTCAACAAACTAAGAAAATGAGAACATCTCTCATCCGATTTTAAAAACTGTTTACAAAAACAAACAGAAAGCTGCACTAATCATTAAACTTAATGTTGAATGATTTACTTATTATCCCAGACATTTGGAACAAAATAAAATGTTTGCTATCACTGATTCTATTCAAGAGTATGGTGAATGTCTTAGGCAGTGAAATAAGGAAACAAAAAATAAAAGCATAAGTAGGCAACATGATTATATGTAGAAAATCCGAAAGAATCCAAAGATAAATGATTAAATTTATTAATAGGTGTCATTAGCTGATGGATACAAGATCAATAGAAATTCATCATTGCTATTTTTCTATGCTAGCAGTAAAGAAGTGAAGATGAAATTTTAAAATAGCTTTATACTTCAAATATCTAGGTATAGTATGATGGTAAATGTCTAGTAGTCGGTGAGTAACAGTTACTGAGAGAAATTAAAGAACACCAACATAAATTAAGAGATAGAACATATTCATGTGTTACAATACCTCGTAAAGATTTCAGTCCTTCAAAAGTGATCTATAAATTTAATCACAATCAAAACTTCACAATCAAAAGTTTTAAAGTAAAACAAGTTCAGCACAATTAAATTTAGGAGAAAAAAATATTAACATAAGGATAGTTACAAAAAATTTAAAATTTTATCTCCACTTCTTTCCTGCTAGCATAGAAAAATAACAATGAAGAATTTTTATTGATCTTGTATCCCTCAGCTAATGACATCTATTAATAAATTACATCATTTATCTTTGGATTCTTTTATTTTCTACACATAATCATGTTGCCTACTTATGCTTTTAATTTTTCTTATGTTATTAGTTTTGCATATGGAAACAGACAAGCTATTTCTAAAATTAAATGAAAATGTAAAAGACCTAGAACAACTAGGAAAAACAAAAATGGGAAATTTGAAACAGCAAGATATTTAACATTGCTATATATTTAAAACATAATGGTAATTGTGTAAAGGTAGCTAACCAAACCAATGGAACAGAAAAGAGTTCTAGGAAATGATACACTTAGAAATTCTAGACCTAGGGGCCAGTGATACAGTGCAGAGGCATAAGTTCGACTCCTAGTACCTGCATATTAAAAAAAAAAGGGAAATTCCAGACCTAGATAGTCATCTAAAAGAAAACACTCACCTGAAAGAAAATGATACCACACAAATGCAGGGACAAGAAGATGGTAGGTGAAGAATGATGGTGTTTCCAGTAAGTAGGAACCACATATCTGCACCAACCACGTATCTGGATGGAAAAAAAAAAAATCTGGAATTTGACTGCTAGCTTTTACCAGAAACTAAAATCAATTCCAAATAACCAGTAGAAGTAATGAAAATAAGGTAATATAGCTTCTAAGATGTGAGATTGTTTATTACTATGTTAAGTAGATGAAGACTTCTTAAAAAATTATGCAAAAACCTTCAAGGTTCTTTAAAAGATTGATGAGTTCAATGTAATAAAATTTTAAAAAATCTAATCATTAAAGATAACATATAATAGAATAAAAAGCAGTGAAGGAAAAGATATTTGCGATATAATTTCCTGAAAATTTGTATCTACTCTATATAAAAAGTGCTTACAAATCAATAAGAAAAACACAGGGAACACCTCTAAAGTTTTATTTTAATAGCACCCTTCCAAAAGAAAACATTGAAAAGCAAGGACATTTCAAATAGATGATTGACTTCAGTAGTCATTTTAGAATTACAAGTGACCAAAATGAGATATAATATGCCATCAGTTAAATAGAAGTTAATGAAGCACATATATCAATTCACTGCCAATATCAAATACCAAGGAAAATGTGAAGGGTCTCTATCTTTTATACATTTCTGGTCAGAGCATAAATTACTGAAACTACCTGGAACACGCAAGATCCTCTGAAATTAAGCATATATATATATATATCTTATGTTTTTTAAACTTCAATACTATGTGTGTCCCCGGTAGCATCAGAATTCACAATAGTCAAATAAGATCTTATTGTGTAGTCCATCAACACTAGATTGATAAATGAGTTAGGGGAAATTCATAAGAGAGTATGGTAGAATATTAAAAAGGGATAAATTATGCTACTCAAGACTATAAATAAATCTCAAAGACATAATGAAGAAACAAAGAAACTACCATAGAAACAAGAGTACATTTCACATGATTCCACTGTAAGGTGGCAAATTTGGCAAAAACCTAACTACAGAGAGAATTCAGAATATGGTTATAGGATATGGGTGGATGTAATTACTTGTGGAGCCAATAAATTAAAGGAGCATTTAGAGTTCAGGAAACGTTCTGAATGTTTGGATGGTGATTACATACATGGTTTAATTTTTCAAAAATGCACTGAATTACACATTTAGAATTTGGGTCCTTTGCTGTAGCTACATTGCAGTTCATTAAAAAAAATAGTTTACTGTGAAATGCAAGCGCACACACATACACACACACCCTGAAGGGAAAGGTAGATGTACAAGCTGCCAATATCAGAACAGGTACATCACGGAAAATATAACATCTCCTCTTGCATATCCTCTTTTTCTTTTGCATCTATTCATTGCTCTTTTCCTGTTCCTCTGTATTAACTTATCCCGCTACTAAGTCACTCTCTGTTAATTTCATACTTTCTCACTATCTCATGTTACCTTGGAGTCATTCTTTTTCCTTCCTCCTCTCAAGGACCTTACAAGCTGGTGACCTAACTTTTCTGCCCCGTTCATAGCAGCCTCAACCAACGATTGTTCTCGCTATATACGCAATAAAATATTTAATGTCCCTGTTCACTTAGTCCAAGTTTTTATGGTACTGTTAGCATAGGAAGTATAATATAAACCCACAGTATGGTTAACCTCCATTTATTTCTCTAGTTATGTGGATTCCAGCTGTAGTCATTTTAAAAGCTTGGAGGAGCCTCATTAACTTTACAAGGCAAGACTGGATTTACAGAACCAATATCTATGTGAAAAAAGCAATGCCTGCAGTTTCTGAATTTATAGGAGTTCTCTGTTGCTTTTGCTCCCCCTAATACAGATGTCTTTTATAAGATTACTTTTTTATGGAACAAAAGCAACAGGCAATTTCAAATTAAGTGCAGATGGCAATGTTTCTCTTCCTACAGGCATTCAGGTGCACAGGTGTGCCCCAAAGTCTATGAATTTTATGAGGGGTTAATGTGGTTAATGTATTTTGCATTATTGTGCATATTAATTACTGTATAAATGCTGCAAGCCCATGTTTTAGGTAGCATAGTTTCCAAGCAAATATGCATTTTATTTAAGCAACCATTCAAACAAGTATAAGAAAATTATTACCAGCTCTCAATTATTTTATTTTCTGCTTTAACTAGCTCTGCCTCCAGAGAATAGACAGTGAAATAATTAAACACAGTGCTTCTTGTTATTCAGCTTTGATTGTGCTTATCTATAAGGCTTAACTCTTCAGGACATATGATGAAGAAATAAGTTGGGACCGGGATGCAGTCATCCTTCACTATTAGCTAATCTGACAAATATTTGATCAGAGACGGAAAAGAAACTACAGAACAAATAATTAAATGCTGGTCGACTGAGAACACACAAGATATTTCAATATTATCCACCACCATTTGCAAAATTCATCAGATGTGTCATAAGTAGATAACTGAGTTATGTCATAAGGTTATGTATTTCTCAAGTTGAGATAGTTTGTTATTCGCATGTCTCCATTGCCCTTGTCTACTCACTCTACCAAATATTTGCAGTGGTATTTCTGGGTTTATGGTAGGTTCGTACTTCCCCTCATACTTCCTGCAAGTTTTGAACACATGACATGTTTGTCTGTAAAATTTCAGCCGAAGTTCTGCGTATTACTTGCAGGTGAAAAGCGTAAAGAGTCAAGGTGAGACCTGTCATCGTTTCTCTCTGCGCCAATAATACAGCTATGTTTAACACAGGATCTGCTCTGGCAGCCCGGGTCTGGCAGTTCATAGGATGCCAGGATAACCTGTGATAGTCATGGCACTTTACTAAGAAAAAGGAAGCTGCTGAGATTTGCAGGTTATGTGTGACCAAATAGCAATTCTGAACATACTAAATGTGACCACACCTTGAGGCTAGAATAATGCCTGTTTTGTCAAAGGGATCATAAAACTTCAACTGTATTCAACAGTTCCTGTTGTACAGAGATGCAAAGATGGAGTGGGAATTTGAGAAAATACTTGAGGAAAATGAAATTACAACACAGAATTGTAAGTCAAGAGATTTTACCAGATAGTGCTTTCTTACTCATCAAATGGAAGTCACCTCAAATGAAAGCTAGAATTTCAGAAATGTGAGAATTGACTGGGGTCAAGTTCCACTTCTTAGAAATGGAAGGACCTTAATCTGCTTCTCAAACACTGATTGAATTTGCAGAGGCAAACATGGTGTTCCCTGTGAAAGACAGAATTTGAAGAAATAATAAAGTCATTAATTTTGTTAGATTCAAAGTATTAGAAACATAGATGAAAGAAATTAACATTACATAAATTCAGGAAATTAGAAGGAGCTAAAAATGGAAATATTTTTGAATCAGATATAGAATTTTTCAGGAAACTCAAGAAATTTGAATTTTATACTGTGAGCAAGCATCATTGAGGTTTATTATCATGGGAATAAGAAATTGAACTGGGTGGCTAATTCCAGATCAGTTGGATGCAAGCTGAATGAGGGGATTTACAGGGAAAACATGAAAGAGTTTAGAAGACATTTCCCAAAGCACTTTTGTACAGTAGACTATAAGTGAAAATTTGATCATGAGGAAGGGGAAATGTAGAGCACAACAAGAAAACAGAACTCGTGTTAATACGAGCTATGAGATTGACCAAAATATCCCGGTAGTGCTAAAAACCACACAGCTAGGTCTACAGGAGGTGCGTCAAGCAGAAAAATGTACACCTATAATTAAAGCCATTGAGTTCTTCGATGCAGGGAATGCTCCAGAATCTTGAAGAATTGCTAGAAGTTCGCAGCATTTATACTAATTAAGGACTGAAAATTAGCATGCCATAGGAGACAGAAGAAGCCCAGAAGTATATATATGTAGTTGGCTAAAATAATTTATTTGCTTTTTAATCAGGAAAACTTTCAATTTTTTTTCCTGTAAGAGCCTGATGACTTATGGTCAAAATTCATGGTCAAATATCAGTGTCAAAATATCAGCTTCAGCAAATTTTAACTGGTTGGGATGAAACCCAAAGGCAAATTTTGATATCTTAGACAAGTTTCTGTAAAAGATATTTTTTAGAAGTGTTTGTAATATCACCTATCCATGCCCAATGCAAGGATATTTTTTTTCACTGACAATTATCTTTCAATGTCCATTGCAACCGTATAATGCAGGTGTGGTCCTTCTCTTTTCAGGAGCTTTCTCTCACCTTTTGTTTTACTTGCAGTTTGGGCATTTGAAACTCTATCTCCCAAATTGTTTACAGTAAGTGAAAATTATTTTAATTTATTATATATTTCTAATCTTTGTATCATATTTTGTTCCTTATAAACTAGTCCCAGATTTCACTTTTTACTCTCAAGAGGATAATTTTTTCTTCAAAAATAGTATGTAGCACTGAAATATAGCACATGCAAAGAGATGCTTGTTTTATTTATGAACATTTAAAATTACACATATTTTCCAGCCATATATTTAGCAGAGGACAAAAGAGACAAGTAAGGAGAGGGAGGCAAGATGAAAACTTCAGTGCATATTCCATCTACAAAGTTATAGATGGTCATTTAGCCTGGCAACTCTAATATTACCAAAGAAATTTGTGCTTAACTGTGATGAAGGTCTTAAAGAAGATGATTAGGAATTTTACAGTACAATTTCACAAATATATGGTACACTTTGAGAGAGAATATTTGCATTCCTTGAGACCTTTCCTTTATATTAATCAGACAACCATCTATTTTGCTAAGTTAGAAAACACTCTTTGAATTGGTACTGTTTTGTCATGACTGCTAGCCCTCTATTCTATAATCCAGTCAGTTTAAAATAAAGCACAAAATTTTTTGCGCTCATTAAAAATTTCTAATGTCTCATTGATGTGAAAAAGAGAAAGCTTGTATTTCAAAACAGGTTTTGTGTTAGATTTTACTTGGACATTTGCAGTCTTTTCCTGAATAAGTCTTCAGACTGCTGCTGCCATCTAGAGAATTAATTGGATATTTCTCCGTAGACAATGGGGAAAAAACAACCAGGCACAGTTGTTGTGTGCTCTGTGTCAGGGAGAAAGGCAGCATCATTTTTCTGACCCATCGCAATGTTCATGCCTGAGATCTCTATAACAAAAGTCAGCTTAACAAGAGAAAATATAATAAATTTGTTTAATACGCTTTTGTATAACATGGGAGCCTTCACACATAAGGACTCCCATCAGGAATAAAAACAGAACTTGTATATTCTTATGGAAGGTCATGTTATCATGCAGAGTAGGGACGAGCAGTGCTTCCGATGTTCTTACTGTCCTGCTCGGTAAATTGGTCAGAAGAGTTGGCGAATGTGACAGATTACTGTTCAATTTAGGGCAGACATAAGAAGAAGAAAAGGAAAAGAAGCTCCAAAGAAGTGCCCAGGGAGAAAAGGGTGCTGTGAAGGAAAAAGAGAAGATACAACCTTCAAGCAGAATGGACCACTGCAAGAGGCGGACGGTGGTTCAAAGTCCATTAATGCTGTCTTTGTGTACTGTCGCGTGCTTCTGCTCGTCCAGCGAGAAGAATCACACAACACTAGTCGGTGAAAGCTTGCTTTAATCGTTCACAGCTCCAGAGCCTCTACAAGCGTCCGCCCTGTGGCGGCTCCGTCCGTGCTCTGCCGAGATCTCCCTCGAAAAGGCGGAGTAACATGTTTTTATAAGGAGAGGGGCGCCAATAGCAATACAGCAGGAAATGAAAGCTCATAGGCTAAACTCATCAGTCTCTAGGCAGACTCACACATTTACAGGGCGCGGACAGCACTGACCGCAACCAGGAAGCAGGAAATAGGCGCCATCTTGCCCAGGTCGATGGGAGGGGTAATTTAGCACAGGCCTTGAGTCAGGCACAAGGCCGCGCCAGAGGCCTGATTGTGATGTTGGCCTCCAACATTTCCCCCTTATAAATCACATAAAAAGGCAGACGTAGCCAGTCTCGAGTGAATGTATTGGCCTGCACCCCACTATTAGCCCGGTGGTCGTTTGTGCCAGCGGCCGTCTAGCACCGACCATCCTGGGCCTCATCCTTTTTTGTGGGGCTAGGAAATAACTGGATGGAACCTAGATGCATGCAGGCATGCATTAGGTGTTCCGCCATGAACCCCCCTGCGGAGCACCTCGTGACTTTCCTAGTCACACACTCGACGGCGGTCGCCACTCAATGGGATGGGGCCTGTCTTAGGTTGAGTCAAGGCTGGGGATCCTTGCTCTTACCCGTCTTTGGCTCACCCACCCAGCTAAAAGCGATGTTCTGCGACCCTGAGCAGGTAGGCAGCCGCTGGCCTGGCTGTAGGGCCTCCATCCGCCAACTGCATGGCAGCCATTGCTGTCAAGCGCACCTGTTGTTGAGTCTGTATTAATTTATCTAGCAGGTACTTGATAACAACCAAGACAACAAGAATACCGACTCTGATTGCAACCCAAGTTGCCAGACTGGGCCAGCTAAACCAGGAGGTGACCTTTTCCCACAATTTTGTGATGACAGTTCCCAAACTGGACAGGTCAAAAGTAACAGGCTGTAAATTTATCTTTTTCATATCTTCTAAGCCAATGAAAACCTGCTCTGAGTGGTTTTTAAAGGAGGGTAAATATGTGTTTTTGAGCCAGTAAGACACCGTGTGGATGGAAGCCGTCAGATTAGCCCTGACCGGGGTGACACATATCTTGTGGGGTACCCATCTTTGATCGCAAAGATGACCAGCCACTTGCCACAGGGCATCAATCTCTTGGCCTATTTCTTCTATTTCCTTTTGGAGTTGAGTAATGGCCTGGCTAGTAAGTTGTAGTACGCCTTGTTGTGCTTCAATCATCCGACGGGTGGTGTTAGCTATTCTGTTGACCTCCTCCATGGTTAGCGCCAGCTGGTTTGAAGTCCATGACTGCAGCACTGCGAGACCTACGGCAGGAACAAAGAGAGACGCCCCTATCCCCAAAACATTTTGTAGCCAATCTTTTATACTACGCGGACCTCTTGAAGAGAGGCTATCAAGTTTAATTTGGGAAAGTACAGGGCCCACCCATTCTTTGGTCTTTACGGGGACCCAAAGGTAACTTGGGCAATATACTAGGATGCCGTAGGCAGGGTAACCATTCCAGCAATTAGTCAGCCGACAACTGGTGTCTGAGTCGTTACAGTCATGTTTTGGGACTGTTTTGAACAGGATGTAGTGAGGGTTACATCCATTGCCATAAGGACATCTCTACCCCACAAGGAGACTGGGAGTGGAAGGACAAAAGGCTTGAACTTTCCTGTGTGACCTTCTGTATCTTGCCAGTTTAAGAGAGCCGCGCTGACCAAAGGAGCATGCACCAAACCCAACCCTTGAAGAGTCTGCTGGGCCATATCTGTGGGCCATGTATTAGGCCAATCCTTAGTACAAATAATAGAGCGATCAGCCCCTGTATCCAGCAGACCCTTCATGGGCTTTCCATTAACTATTAATGTATGTATGGGCCTCTCTTGTAGCGTCATATGGAGCCCCTCGAAAATGTCTCCGGAAGACCCGAATCCAAGGTCTCCTCAGGGTGTCTCCCGTGAAGGAAAGTTCAAGTGCAGGCTGGGTAGAAGCAAGAGCTGAGCAATCCTGTCTCCCTTATTTATGACAGCAGTGCCTTTTGGGCATTGGACCATGATTTGAACATATCCTGTGAAGTCAGAGTCAACAACTCCGGGCACAACCTCTAGGCCCATTAAAGCAGACGAGGCTCGTCCCAGAACAAGCCCCACTGCCCCTGAGGGTAACGGGCCCTTAAATAGGGTCTCTACCAACTGGACACCCATATCAGGTGTCAATATGAGCTCGGAGGCGGCACAGAGGTCCAATCCTGCTGACCCTGGGGTTGCTCTGACTGGCTGCTGGCTCTGAGGAGGGTGGCATTGTTCTGGAGGGGGCCCGCTCTCTGCACGGGCCCCCTCAGGCTGTTTTTTGACTCATCGTCCTTTCTCCCTGTTAGGCGATTGCCTTCGCTGTCAAACACTGAGCGGCAATCTTTAGCTGCATGGTTTCCTTTGTGACACCGTTGACAAAGCTTTGGGTTTTTAGTCTCCTGTCCACTTTTCTGTGGACAGTACTTTCGAATATGGCCAGGTTGATGACACCCATAGCACAGTCCCTTTTGTGGGCCCTTTTGATCCTTGCGCTTATTGCGCTCCAGAGAAGCCTGGACTGCCGCTCCAACAAAGGCGGCTAATCCAGAATTTGTCAAGGGGCCCCCAATTTCTCTGCACACTCTAATCCATTTTTCTAACCCCTCATTTCTATGTGGTGTAATGGCCACGCGGCATTCCCCAGTACATTGTTCGAAAATGAGCTGCTTAATAAGAGGTCCTGCCAGGCCAGGATCATAAAAGACCTTCTGGGCGGCCTCCTCCATTCTGGCCACAAAATCTGAGAATGGCTCTCCCGGGGTTTGAACTATCTTGGTGAGGCAAGCCTGGTGTTCCCCTTGGTTAGCCAGGCGTCGCCACGCCTGGGTGGCACACTGGGTGATTTGGTCATAGACAGGATTAGGATATTGTAATTGGTTTTGTGCATAAGGGCCTTTGCCGAGCAACATGTCTGCATTCCATCGCCTATTACCTTCCCTATTGTTGTGATCAGCTCGGTCCATGCAAAGGTCGGTATTCCATGCTTTCCAATCAATAAACTGCCCAGGGGAAAGACATGCCCTTGCAAGTTGCGTCCAGTCTCCAGGGGTCATAGGAGCAGTCCCTATAGTCTCCAATACAGCGAGTGTGAAAGGAGCATTGGGGCCATAGGAAGAGACTGCTTCTTTTAGTTGCTTTATAAGCTTAAGGTCAAGGGGTTGATGGTATGGTTGCCCTCCCTGGCTGGTGAGAACCGGATAAATCCCGTATGGGCCTCGGTCAATGCCCGGGGACATTTCTGGTCCCTGTTTTCTTTATGACCTCCCATGTGGGGCCGTGGAAGGTACGGCAAGCAGAGGGCAAAGGGCCATCTTGGAACGGGGGAGGCGGCTCCCAGGGCGGGGCACTGGGCATAGGTCTGCCCTCCCCGTTGCCCTCCCCTAGCGGATGCCGGCCTAGGCTTAACTCTTTGAAGTCATCATACAATTTCCGGAAAGGATTAGAAGTCTGCCACGTAGCAGCCGTAGCGCCACGTCTCGGGGAGGGGAGGCCCTCTGTTGGCGCCCAGCCTTTATTGACAGCAGCCTGAGGCCCCCGCTCTAACCCCTCTGTCTCTTCCGCCTCTGAGTCTGAAGAGGAAGAATCCGACCCCGCCCTAGAATTAGCCCTCGAGCTCTCTGAGCGAGCCTTCTCAAGCGCCTTTTCAAGAGCCTCACGGGCCTCCGAAAGCGGAAGAGATCCGCACGGGCCCTCCTCCACTTTGAGGCAATATCTAACCATCTCCCAGAGGGGGCGTACGGAGGGGTCAATTACTCCCTCTTCCTCAGCAAAACTGATATCATATCCTAACTTTTCCCAGCAGGGTAGAGTAAGGTGCCCAGTGGGCCAAAACCACGGGGCGATCTCATGTATATTTTTAAAAAAATTTTGAACAGTTTTAGAACTCACCTTAATGCCGCGTGCTTTTAGCAAGTCTCGCATCGGCTTGTGCATCGGGGCACTGTCGGAGTTCCCCATTGTGAAATGAAACTGCTCCAGCGACACCGTCCCCGCTGTGAGCCCGCCCGATATATGGGCAACCCCCGCCTCAGCAATTGAGAGCGGAATTTCCCTGAAAGTGCGTCCACCCAGGGCCAGGTTAAGCCTCCCGCTTACCTGAAGGTACGTACCGTCCTGTGACTCGATGCAGCTCCACCAGACTCCGCACGAAGGGTGATCAGGGTCCCCGTACGGGCCACCAAATGTCGCGCGCTTCTGCTCGTCCAGCGAGAAGAATCACACAACACTAGTCGGTGAAAGCTTGCTTTAATCGTTCACAGCTCCAGAGCCTCTACAAGCGTCCGCCCTGTGGCGGCTCCGTCCGTGCTCTGCCGAGATCTCCCTCGAAAAGGCGGAGTAACATGTTTTTATAAGGAGAGGGGCGCCAATAGCAATACAGCAGGAAATGAAAGCTCATAGGCTAAACTCATCAGTCTCTAGGCAGACTCACACATTTACAGGGCGCGGACAGCACTGACCGCAACCAGGAAGCAGGAAATAGGTGCCATCTTGCCCAGGTCGATGGGAGGGGTAATTTAGCACAGGCCTTGAGTCAGGCACAAGGCCGCGCCGGAGGCCTGATTGTGATGTTGGCCTCCAACAGTGTACGTTTTTGACAGCTGATCCAGGTGGTGCCACTTGATTACCGTTATTCATGGAATTCTAGGCCAGTCAGGGCCTGGAAGTGTAAATGGGGAGGACCTATACTATGTGGCAGTTGAGAGAGGGATAAAGGCTGTACTCTAGAATTGCAAATTATAGAGTCTACTTCTCAACAAAAAATTCTATGAAACTGGTGAGAATCTGATGTCTCTTAAACTCCCTCACCACCTTCTTATTTTCCTCAATTGGTTGTGATTTCTGGCTTTGGAAAGTGCAGTGAATGTAAAGTGTGGAAAAAAATCAAATGTAAAAATATAAAGACCTACAAAATGCAACGGAGCACCTATTAATTATTAAAGATACAAATTTAATTCACAAATTATTCTAAATATTTCCAAATACTCTCTCTTAATTTCATCACAATTGCCGGTTGGTATCAAGCAGTTCCTGAATTGATGAAGGTCCGTGAACCCCACTTTGTATAGCAGTGTTCTTGGGTTTCCCATTTCTAAAACCAATCTTAGTGTGTGACAACTTTGGAGAACAGATTGAGAACATAAAAACAGAGGTTGCCATTGCATTTCTCAGATTTAAAAGCTTGTGTATTTAGCACAGTGTGTAGCACTCCTTTTCAAAATCAATAAAAAGCATTGGCATTTCAAATATATTAAATGAAGCACAAAAAAGGGAGTGATTCTATTTTATCAGATCAATCAAGTCATACTACCTTCTTATCCAGATGCATATTTATGTGTTTAACCCCAGATTTTTTATCCTCAGAAAAGGATGCAAGTCCAAAGAAGGTTGAATACAGTGCAGGGTCAAATTTGCATTCCACAGCAGTAACATGCATTACTTTATATAACAGCTCCAAGAGGGAGGATGGACAGTTTGTGGACTATTAAGAAATAATAGCAAACCCTTGTGAGAAATCAGAATTGATCTCTACATTCTTCTAACATTCCAATATTTTCTGTCAAAGGCTTTATCGTCTACATGCTCTGATCCTCCCACTGATTCAACTGCTATCTTCTTAATACTCCAGATACCTTGCAAACCCTTGTCTTCCCCGTAGCATCCCCTTTACACATTCATTTTCATTTTCCTTTGTTTTGGTTTATCTAGATTAAAATGGAGATATTTTTCAATCAACTGCCCTCTCCTTTTTTTCCAATTTTTCTATCTCTGGTGTTACCTCTGCATACAAATGTTTAAACATCTACTATATTTAAAAGTCTCCAGTAAAATGAGAATAAAAATCACTCTTCCACCAAAATGTCTTCTTCCTTCAGTGTATCAATCTCCTTCTGCTAGGAAACCCTCATTGTCTCCTTTCCCTTACTTCTCATTTATTTCTTAACCCACTGCAAATTGACTCTGATTCTAAATTTAAACTGGAATTATGAAGATCTTTCCTCAAATGATAGAAATAGGTCATTTGCTGTCTTTCTTCTTGTCTAAGCACAGGGGATGAATATCTATACTAAGATCTATACTAAGGAGTCTAAAGAAACTGCCTGTGGGCATAAAATCATTGAATTTGTTCTAAGAAATTGAGCATATTGGACATTTTACTTCATGATATATCTGTGCTGTGTTTAACGGGAACCTTAGTCATCGAGTAACAATTGCATTCTATTATGATATATATAAGATACAGTGAAGGATTTTGAGATTAGACAAACTGGGGCTCAAGTCCTGGTTCTAACATTACTATGAATTAAGCAAGTTGTATCTCTTTCTATGTCCCATTTTTCTTGTGTGTAAAACAAATACACTTATGGTTTCTACTTCAAAGAATTTCATGAAAATTATAATAAATGTCACTTGTGAAACATTTGGAAAATGTGACTAATACATGAAAGATGACCAATAAATGTCAGAGATAACTATGATCCTCACTGTTGGAGTGATGTAACTGCAGGGTAAGGTTTAAAATGAAGAACCAACATTATCTGTTGCTTTATCATCTGAAACTGGGAAAATCTTGAATGACCTAAGTTTAAGTTGCCCTTCCAATTTGTTCCCACTGATGAAGTCCCCTAACCAAACATTGCTTCTCCTCACAGGGACAGGGTACAGTTCCTACTTATCCCTGAGGAGTGGGTTTTACCTCCTGCTAGCCCACAGAATTATTCAAACCATACAATCATGTCCTCCTATTTAAATCAGTGGTCACCGCACTCTTTAAATACGGAAAAATCTATTTCCAACAGCCCCTGGTTATTAATCTGTCCCCACATTAATCCCTGTGTGGACCTGTGTGGTGCGGATGTCCCTCCCTGGACTGTGAGTATGCATGACTGACGAACTGCTCTCAGTCTCATCTATTCAGTGTCAGGCACTCGGCCATCCCCATAACCATGAGACGCGAGGTCTGCCCTCTCCAAGGAGAGGAGTAGGAGGTGATTATAACAGTAGCAATGACAATATGCCCTGTAGTCTTGACTTTATGAGCAATCCAAGCCCTTTAATGCATTAGCCCACCTTTTAAACAATTTTATTTCAAGCTATGTTCAGTACAAACACATGTATTTTCATTGAGCCATTTTGCTTTACTTCATAGGAGATTTGATCATTCACATGATGTATAAAACAAAAATATTCAATCCAGCTCTCAACCCTTGTTCAGGCTCTTATCAGAGCAAATACAACTCCTACATAAATACCAGACCACGACCTATTTCTCTTGATACATCTCAGTGTGCAATTTACATTTCAATAGAAATAAGCTGCAATTATATTTTTATTTCATGCTTCAGATGTTTAGTGATTTCATTCCATCCGCCTAGACCAATGTTTTTGTTTTTCTTCATGTCAACGAGTTACATCCTTAAGTTTTTTTCTAAGAAAATCTTCCTTGAAGTGTAAGATTTAAGCCGATATCCCTCATTGTGAAATTTATAAAATATCACGAATTGACATCCTCCTGCCTCTTTCGGAGAGAATGGATCTAGTTCATCTCTGGACTCCCAGGCTGGGGGGAGATGTTCCGTGAAGAAGTGCGGAAGACTTGCAGGAGGAGAAACTGCTTCTTTCCACCATAGGGGCACGTTTCTCCAGGCACACTGCTCTCCACCTACAATAACACAGAGAAGAACATTTTGTTATGTTTCATCACAGAAAGAGAAGCTATTTTTAAGACCACTTATATCAGGATGATATGGCAGAGTTCCTTTGAATTTAGACTTATTCTAATAACTTTAAAAGAGGGTTTAGAATCTCAGTGAACTTGCTTAGCTGTGACATCAGGCTACTGGAGTCATTCAGTTGATTTTTACTGTGTGTTCATATATTAAATGACAACACTAGAGAAATGAATATTTTTGATTTTTTTTTGTGGGTTCTGGGGGGTCGACCTCAGGACCTCATGCGCCAACAGGCACCCGTGCCGCTGAGTGATACCACCGGCCCCTTTTTCGTATGTGGGATCCGGGAGTCGAACTCGGGCCCTCGCACTTGCAAGGCAGGCGCTTATGCCTCTGAGCCATCTCACCAGCCCTTGATATTTTTGTAGGATTCAGATACCCTATATTTTTATAACAGATTCCTTTTAAAAAGTCCTTGCAATTTTGTTTTCAAAATAAGTGATATCTTGAAATACCTACAGCAACAAAATAAAATTGTTAGCTTCAGAGTATTTGCTAGCTTAGAGCTTAGGCACACTCAAAAGTTTAGGGAATGAATTGGTTTGCTAGAAAATCACGAGTTTAGATGGGAGGAAGTAGTTAGTGTCTTAGCAATTTTCTTACCTTATTCATTCCCCCATGAACCTAGGTAGTCAGGCATGAATGATGGGAGTCATTTTTACTTTTCAGAAACTCCATGTCCTTAGTCCATCATTTCTAAATTTCCTGCTTTTTCTATTTTCAGATAATTCATATGCTTTATGAGAATTAGGCATTGTCTCTGTTTAAAGAAATGTTTGTGTATGTCTAGCTATCTACAGATTTAAAATGACATGATTTATTTATTTACCATATTGAATTATAATTAACATTCAATAAATTGCACACCCTAGAAGTACATATTTTTAAGAGTTTTGATATATGTATATACTTATGAAACCACCATCATCATCAAAATAAATAATATATCCACTGACTACAAAAGTTTCTACATTCCTGTTTATAATCTATTTTACCCTCATTCAATGTTATTTTGAGAACCAAAACTTCATCTGCATTTTTCTAGAATTGTATATAAACAAAAACACACTTTCTGTGATTTCTCATTCATCAAAATGACTCAGGTTCATTTGTGTTTTTGTATGCATCCACTGGGATGCTGGTAAATATTTATTTATTTATTTTATTTTATTTTTTTTTTGTGGGTACCGGGGGTCGACCTCAGGACCTCGCGCACCAGCAGGTGCCTGTGCCTCTGAGCGATATCACCGGCCCTTTTTTTGTATGTGGGTTCCGGGAGTGGAACTCGGGCCCTCATGCTTGCCAGGCAGGCGCTTACGCCGCTGAGCCATCTCACCGGCCCAACTGGTAAATATTTAAAAACCAGCTCTCACCCAGGCGTGGTGGCTCAAGCCTGTAATCCCAGCATTTGGAAGGCTGAGGCAGGAGGATCATTGCAAGTTGGAGACCAGCCTGGGCTACAAAGTGAGCTCAAAGCCAGCCTGAACTGCATAGCGAGGCCTTAGTAGCTGTGGTGATGGACAGATGTGTATGGGTGTGGGGGTGATCTGCAGCAATTGTTGATTCTCATGGTGTGAATGTTTGTACCATGGCTGATTTCAAGCTTCTAAATTTATGTCTTTAAACTTCAAGTTGGAAAGAAAAATACACAATAAGACCTCTTGAGCCAGTACTAGCCATATCCAGCTCATTCCTGCATGTATTTTTATTTCATTCTTCGCTATTGTTGCGTTTCATTGTTTGCCATTCATTGTTTATCTATCACAATTTGTTCATCCATTCTCCTGTTGGTAAACAATGGAGTTGCTTTCAGTTTAAGGATATTACAAATAGAGCTATGAATATTCTTATTCAAGTATTTGTTTGAACACATGTTTTCATTTGTCTTAGACAAATATTGAGGAATTAAAATGGGGAACTGTAAGGAAAATCTTTCTAAATTTGTTGCAATATTCTACCTTCCCACCAAAAGTGTAGGAAATGTTTCACATGGACCGTATTTTTGCAAATACTTAGTATCATCAGTATTTATTTTCACATCCTAAAGGGAGAGTAGTATATCCCACTGTGCTTTTAATTAGCATCTCCCTAATAAATAATGGTGTTCAGTATTTACTCATGTGTACATTTGCTGCCAGTGTATCTTCTTTGGGAAGATTCCAATAATTGGAATCAAAATAGATCTTTTCCTTAAATTGTTCAGACTGAGTTTTTAGCAGCTGTATCAAAAAATATAATAAACCACAAATGGATGAAAATAGTCATTTTGATTATCACTGTGTTCCTTGGTTACTTTCTCATTGCTGGGACAAAATACCTGACACACACAAGTTAAAGGAGGAAAGGTTTATTCTAGCTCAGAATTTGTAGGGGTTTCTGTGCATAGTCTGCTGGCTCCAAGGCAGGGTGGCATGGCGGAGGAGAAATAGTCCCTAGCATGTCAGGGAGGAAGCAGCAGCCTTCCTCTGTTTTCCTTTTCTCACTCCATTCAGGGTACAAGCTTATTTGTTGGTGCCACTCACACACAGGGCAGGTTTTCCTTCTTCAGTAAATCCATACAGTCGTACCCAGAAATATGCTGACCCAATCAGTGGACTGATCTGGTATTACATACCCATAATCCAGTCACTCTTAAAAGCCCCAGCTATGAGGGGATAAGGCTTTGAGTGGAAGATCTAGATATAAGCCATAACACTGTCTAATATAGCTGTACTGGTATTTATTAGTGGAAGAATAGAGCTAGATATGAATTTATTTTTTACAGAAGCATAAGAGTTTTCATACAAATACATCATGATTTAGTAGAAATTCTTTTGTTAGTACGCACGTTTTTGTTTTCAAATTATAGTTAATGTATCTGAACGGACTGATTTATCGTACCTCTTTTATAGATCCTAACTGAATGACCTCTAACTGGAGTATAGCTAACAGACAGCAAAACCAGCTACAGAAACACTGAAAGCACAGAAAACCTGTAAGATACCCATCTATACTGTAAGGAGGATGGGACAGGAACGATGGCCTGCATATGTAGCAAGAAATGGCAGGTGACAGTAGAAATGGCATATCCTTGAGTGCATATGAACTGTTTGTTGCACACTCCCTAAATCTTTCAGGCAAGAGGAACATGGCAAGTAGCAGTTTCACATCAGCATCTGAGAGTTGTACAGTCATTAGTGCTTGCCCCTAAATAGAAATAGCCACTTTACATGTGCTTTTAGTGTTACCCCCACCCACTGACATGAAGTGTTAAAGTATCCTGGCCAATGGCTTGTGGACTGTTGCGTCCTGTCACCATACATCCTGAATAAGATAAGCTTTAATCAATGGACTATGCCCAACATTTTATCTTTAGAGTCTGAGTTAACCTCTCTACCTGCTTCCATCTCCACAGTTGTCTCTTGTGTGTCAATGTACTAGAAAGCAGATTCTGAGACTCTGGAGGAGTTAAAAGTAGGACTTTTGGCAGCAAAAGGCAGCAGGGATCTGGTGAGGAAAGGAATACTAGAAACTCAGGACATAATACCAGGAAAAATAAGGAGGCTGAGAAATCAAAACTAAGAAGGCCGAGGTCTTCCTGAAGAACTTCCTTTAACTTCTATGCTCATAAATTTTGGGGGAAACCTCACTGAAATATTTACAACCCCACTGTTCAGTGCTTCTTTACAGATCTGTTTTGTGTGCCCTACAAATTCTTCTAGAGAAAGAATCACAGTACATTATGAGAGTTTAGTTTAACCAACAAATAAATTAGTTAATGAACTCTGGTCTCCAAATGTTATGAAGGGATGTTTTAGCATGTCCTTAGAAGACAGTCATAAGTATCAGTATTTAATATTAGAGACAAGGAAGGCATTTTCTCAGTGATTAATTGTCCAAAATTCAAAGTTATATTATTGTGTGTGTGTGTGTGTGTATTGCAATCAGAGATGGGCTCCAGAAAGAAAGCAGAAATGACCCAAAAACAATTCCCCTATAAGCCCTCTGGTTATACCAGTTTCGTTGTATGATAATGTCACTCGAATAATCTCTCATCTTGCAGACATGAAAATTGGTTTGTATTCAGGATGATCCTGTCACGAATCCATGTCCTCCTCTCTGGCTACCTGTGAAATAGTTTGCTCAGAGACAGGCGCCCCAGTCCTCTTTGAAGGAACCTGCTCTTCCGTATAATGAATTCTGAGCCACAACTACCTCAAAGCTTCCAGCTGATTCAAAAGCACGTATTTCCTGTTTATCTGTAGAACACATCCAAGCGGTTTCTCCCCACGTTAATGGAAGGTACAATTTAGAGCTAAGAGTCTGTAATGCCTGTGGCTTTTAAATAGATTCTTTCTTTGCTTTGTTTATTTTGCAATCACATGTATTTCAGCTCCTGGGTAAATTATAGGCTTTTAAAGCTTCAGATAGCTATTTTGTTTCTGAGCAGACAGGATTTCACCTTTATTCCTCCTGAGCTCACTCTCATATTTGCAAATGAAAAACAGCAGAGGGTAGCATTTATTTACTTTTACCAAACATCAACCACGGACATGCATGAGAGGTCTACAGGGGTGATCAGCACAGACCTGCCTTCTTGGATCTTAGTCTCATAATCACACAGGTATGTATTGGAGAAAGAGGACGTGAAGAGAAATTTGCAGAAAGGACAGCTAGTTCTGCCACGGTAGTGGGGGAAAAATCCTCAAAGGATAAATCCAAGCAAAAGCAAATCAAAGGGCTGCAAAATGAGATATGAACCTTTTGCATTATCTTGGGCCAGGTTCCCTGCTTTAAGATAGCAAGAAAATTAAGAAAGTGGTAACTAGAAAAGTACTCCTGGACTCTTCAAATAACATAAATTGAGAAGACTGATACTAATCTTAAAGAGTCATCTGTTCAAACAAAAATAATAAAGAGCAACTAGATCTACTTCTTTTCTATAATTCTATTTAATTGATGATAGAAAATTAAGAACAAAGTTAAGGATTTTCTGAAAGTGGAGATTGTGAAACATTGGAACTGGATACCAAAATAAACACTGAACATTTGTTTTATTTTTATTAATAATCCTTTCCTCAGTCCTGTTCCTCCTGGGTACTACACATCACCACTCTCAACTTCACACTACAGCCATGATAACTCCTGTAGGGTTTTGCCTCCAAGCCTTCTGCTGACTACTGCCTCTGTCTGATGTATCCTTCCAGTCCTTACTGCTCATTGAATGCCTTCTCTGTCCTTTATGGCCATGTTAAATACCAGTTTCTCAGAGAAAAACGAAACAAAACAAAACACCCTTCAGTTCTAGCAAAATGAAGCTACAGAATTTTAAACAACCCAGTTTCCTGCAATTCCATTTCTTTATCTCTAAAACTATCAAGTGGAAGTGGTGTCTAATTTCATTTCTGGTACTTGAGCTGAATTCACAGCCACAATATGCATGCTTCTTGGCAAGCTCTGCCTTTGCCCTTTTTCTAGAAGCAATTTCTCAATCACTTATATGCCTTAAGGTTTGCTTATAAATATATTTCATTGTGGCTAAAAAAGAATTTGGCAAGTATTTAGTTAAGTAAACTTTCTTTTTGTTGGATTGTGACTTCATTATGATATTATTTTATAATTACTTTTCTTCTTTTTTGGTGCCAAGTATTTTTTTTTTTTGTGGGTACCGGGGGGTCGACCTCAGGACCTCACGCGCCAACAGGCGCCCGTGCCGCTGAGCGATATCACCGGCCCCTTTTTCGTATGTGGGTTCTGGGAGTCGAACTCGGGCCCTCGCGCTTGCAAGGCAGGCGCTTACGCCGCTGAGCCATCTCACTGGCCCGGTGCCAAGTATTTTTAAGGGCCCAAAATTTCTAGAATGAATACGATAAATGACCTAATCAATTATGTGACTCAGGAGTTGCAGTAGGTATGATGGTGTGTCAACATGCAGTGTAATATTTCATGTGTGCCTAAAAAAGAAAGCAGGTGAAGAGAAAAATGGCCACTTCGAGTATGTTCAAATTTGAGCTTGAATATCTTGGTTTTGAATAAATAAATAATCAACTAGTGTTTAAAATTGACTCACAAAGCGACATTGGAAGAGTTGCTTCACGAAGTGTTGTAGGACAATTTTATTTGAAGGATTCATATAAGGAATAAAGGATTGTGAGTGCCTTCTAAGAAAGAGCTGGTTTTGCTATGATTCTTGGAATCTGTCACTCTATCACGTTCTCTGAGTTACACATACCTATATGCCGTAGTTTGGATCTAGACTGCCCTCAAAAGTGCACATATTAAACTCCTGATCCTAGCTTGGTTCTGCGGGGAAGTGGTAGAACATTTAAGAGGTAGGGCCTAATAGGAGGTAATTATGGAATTGCTCTTAAGGGTGCTGTGACAGCTGAGTCTCTTCCTCTTTCTTTTTTGCTTCCGACTCATGAGACCAGGAGCTCTTTGCTTCGCCATGCACTCCCCATCATGATGTGCTGCCTCATCATAACCTGAACCCAACAAGACCAACCAACCCTAGACTGAAACCTAAAATGATCTTTTCTTTTTAAAATTTGATTTACCTCAGTAATTTATTATGGTAGTGGAAAGCTGAGTAACATGTCACGTGAACATCCTGCACTAACAAAAACATTGGAAGACCAAAAACTCGGAAGATATTCTCAAGTGAACACAAGAATAGATGTTGATGAATCTAGAGCCATTAGGACAGCACCATACATCTGGGGGTGGAGACCCAGTGTGACTGTCTTTGCCTAAATTTTGGTATCAGAAGTTTTAGCTCATCTTGGGCTTTGCCCATACAAAGCTATGAGTCTTTGTCAGTTGTCCTCAGTTTCTGTGATTTCACATTTATTCATAGGAAAGGTAAAAGAGAGTTGAACCAAATAATTTCAAATAGTCTCATGAGCTTTGATTGTGTATCATTAAGAACTGAGATATACTTCATTTCTGAAAATTCCAAAGATGACTTTCCAAATCCACATGTGCTATGGAATAATTTCTTTAATTAAATGGAATTCCTTATTAAATGGAGTTCATCTGTGACTCATAAATGATTTCCATTTTAAAAAGCAAGTTTGTATCATGTTTATTAGCACTAATTTTGTTTACATTCACCTTGGCTTACTTGAAGCAAAATAAGCCTGTTTAGGTTGAATAGGTGGGAAGATGATAAACATTATCATCATTTACCATTAATGTACAATCTTCTATTTACAGATGACAGTGATTAAAAATCATGATCATCCAGCTCTTCCATTAAACATAGACCTATTAATCCACTACTGACTTTATGTGTGCTCTATGGAAAAAGCTGATGGTTGAGAAATAAACAAAACCATTTTGGATTCTTTGGATGAGTTCTAATTAAAGGATAATGGTTTGAAGAGGGTTTGTATTTCATTGTTTGTTTTATTTCTTTTAGAGCTAAATTTTACCTCATTTCTCTATTTTGTCTTAAGGAGTAAAAAACAAAATCTCTATCAATAAATAGTAAGAAGTGATAAATTTGGGGTAGAGATATCAGGAGGAGCTCTCAAAAAGACTGGAAGTCAGAATTTTATCCTCTCCATGCTAAATCCATTTCCTATACCTCATCATGCATCCTTCTTTCTTGCTCAATTGTCCAATGTGTCAAGCTCAATGCCATTTTCAACACAGTCCTAAAAATTTATTCACCCTGAGCTGTTAATGGCTTAAAATTCCTCAAAATACCAAGTCTGTTATCTATCTAGCATTGGAAGAATTTAGCTACTTTACTAAGACCTGCATAAATCATTACACTTTATAAAGCACCTTATTTCATATAATTCAGTTATAATCTTAAAACATTTATTTGAAGTATATATGTTACATAGTATTCAGACTTCTTAGAAAAAGTGAGGAAAGTATTTTAGAGAGTTCAAGTGACCTCTCCACAGTCACTGAGTCAATAGAAGAAGATGCCTTTAAAATATTATTTTGTGTCTAAAACCAACTGTTTAAAAAATGCTTCTATGGCCGGTGAGATGGCTCAGCGGCTTAAGCGCCTGCCTGGCAAGCGCAAGGCCCCGAGTTCGACTCCCGGAACCCACATACGAAAAAAGGGGCCGGTGATATCGCTCAGCGGCACGGGCGCCTCCTGGCGCGCGAGGTCCTGAGGTCGACCCCCCGGTACCCACAAAAAAAAAAAAAAAATGCTTCTATTGCAGTTACCCATGCCCAATATAAGTATCTTATTTGAACTTGACTTTTCAATCTTGTACTTCCTTTTCTTTTCCTTGCTTATTCACATGAATCATCATTTTTATGACCAGAAAAGTTCTAAGTTAAAAGGAAAAATTAAAACACTTATAATTAATCTTTGGGCCTGCCATCTAACTTTGCATAATAAATAACTAAAACTCCCAGAATATTACCATATAAGATATTACAGATTTTATAAAATATTACATTGTAAGAAACATCCCTTGTTTAATAGATTTAAATTATGAACAGAAAAGCTAAGTGCTTTGAACAATGTCACACATCTAACTAATTGGTAGAACAAAGGCATGCAATAAATGTGTCAACTGTAACTTACATGTATACATGGTTTTTCACTGTTTTGTTTTGTTTTGCTATTGGTTTCAAGGATTTTGTTTGTTTGACGCGTCTCTCTGTATAATTCAGGCTATCTTTGAACTTGCAATCCATCTGCTTCAACCTCCCAAGTGCTGTGTCTCTGTACCTGGCTATGTACATGGTTCTTAAATAACAAGGTATTATCTCTTTCTCTTCATTAATTTTCTTTAGAAGAATAATTTCCACAAAATGCTTTGTTATTCTGCACTGGACTCCAGTTCTCTCGCACTGGACTCCATCCTTTCTGTACAATATAACCTAAAATATTCCTTAATTCTGCCTAAGTTTGTCCTGAAACTAATCAAGAATTTTGCCAGGAAGTAAACTTCTTAAAAAGATGATGCTCTGCATGTTGAGTTTCTCATTGCCCAGGGAATTGCGGGAAATACACATGTAGTATAAGACAATCTTTTTCGGGCCGGTGAGATGGCTCAGCGGCTTAAACGCCTGCCTGGCAAGCGCGAGCGCCCGAGTTCGACCCCCCCGGAACCCACAAAAAAAAAAAAAAAAAAAAAAAAAAAGACAATCTTTTTCTTCTAATGTTTACACTTTAGTTACTAAACAGCAACTGAATAAACTCAATATCTGTGAAATTACCATACTGCTTCAAGGATGAGAAAGCCAGAGAGTGTGGTGAACATGGAAATGGAAAGACCCACTTCCCTTATTGAGGAAATAGTTGCTGCCATTTGCAGGGAGTGTCGTCACCCCAAAGCCTCCAGTCAGTCCTTCCAGATTGGCCTCATCTCCATGGAGCAAGGGACAGCTTTCTCTGAAGTCAACTTCTTTTTCATCTTCCCAATTCTTCTTCCTCCCCCTTTCCTTTACAGATTAGTTCTAGTAAATATTTTTTATCCCAACTTTAATTCATTATCTGTGTCCCAGGACTCCAATGTGTTACCAAAAAAAAAAAAAAAAAAAAAAAAAAAAAAAACAAAAAAAAACACTGTTTTGCAGGAGGAGCTGAATACAACAGAGAGTCATGGAAAAAGAAGAGAACAAATGTCAAAAAGAGAGCTATGATAGCCTTGCATATTCTGCTTTGTTTTTCTGAACCTCACTCTAATTCTGCCTTTTTGTCTGATGTGCTAGCCTTGAAGATTAGAATAAATCACTCTCATAGTTTTAGTATTAGTTTAGTGTTTAATTTAATTCAAATCAGTTTCTGTTTGTAACAACCACAGTATAACTATGTAACTGAATATGACAAAATGTGGTGTTTTGTAATATTGAAACAAAGTACAATAAAACTAAAACAATAAAAATATTAGTGCAAGTTTCTCATGGCAAAGATTTGAACAGGAATATCATGTTTTGGATAGGATAGGATAGGATAGGATAGGATAGGATAGGATAGGATGGGATGGGATGGGATGGGATGGGATGGGATGGGATGGGATGGGATGGGATTTTAATCATTTTTCCTTAAAGTCCATTATCTCTTTCTTACTTTTATTCCCTGACTCCTTCCTCTATGATTTCTTCTTTATCTCTACAGCTCATTAAACAACCCAGGAAATTCCCAATGATGGTATAGCAACAGATGGCATTTCTAGGAATAGTACATCTTCTGGCTAGATTGGGAAATTGAATTGAACATATATTGCTAGGATTTTAGTAGTCTATAAGGCATGACCAGGTCTTGCATTAGAGAAAAGGAAACATGAGGTGCTAGATGGGAAAATTCAGCTCTTGCTGTTTTTCTTTCTATAGAAAAGAAATTATATTCTGCATCCTAAAGTAATCTAATCCTTCCATAGCTTAGCATCCTTTTCGTTCATCTTTTGACTTTCTAGTTTAATGACATTTTTCTCAGCCTCCAGGTAATCAATTTACTCAATTGGAGACTGCACAGAGGAGGAAATATGTCTGTCCATTTTATTTTGCAATCCCTAATTCTAAAGAAAGGGAACACTTCCATATATATTTGCCTGAAAAGATGGGTTTATTTATTAATAATGGAATGTTTAGCCTTTCGTTATCATAATGTATTTCGTGGAAGTCATTTCATCTGACATTGATAGCAGAGATTGGTTTTCAGTTAAACTGAGACCTTAGACACCATGCCTCGGTCACACCAAGAGCACGAACCCAGTGGGGTCTTTGGTGTCAATGGTCAACTACATTTCCACAGTAATATTGCTACCTCTTCTCTGGCAAGTGCAGCTGCAGCCTCTGGAGAAAGTTACCCACACAACTGGCTGCCTCCAAGAGTGGCTGATAGAGCAAAGCCTCATAGGGTACCAACAGAAACAAATGATAGGCCCTGCTGCAAAGATTCAGTGTTCTTTTACTAACATACAAATTAATGAAAATCAAAAGAGATGCTTTTAAGTCTCATTAGTTTGTTGGATTAGGAAGTACCAGACATGAACACAGGGCCAGCAGAATTCCATTGTCAAATGTTCTAGGAGATCTGTAGCCTCTTGGAAACCATATAGATTGACAGATACCAGGTTCCAATGCAATCAAATAAAGCAAGTGATGCATGAATAATGAGCAATGGTTCAAGGAGACATCAAGCAGCCCAGGAAGTGCAAAATAGCAATTGGCTCTTGAAACGAAGCTTCAGTTGCAACTACAGTACTGGATTCACCAACTCATAGAAAGGCAGTGTAGAGCCTTTGAGAGTCAGTGCCTGCAATTACAAACTCAGTGCAGTGCTATCTATAAATGATCTGGCACATGCATTTTATGCTTTTCCTTTTCTTTTTCAATCCCACCATGTGTGGATTTCCACTCCTTTATTATCTCTCCTGTCACTCCAGTGTGCAAGCTGACTGCCCCTTCATGAGCATGCCTGCTTATGTGCTCTGTGCTTCGTTCGTTTTCTCCCTGGAGATGCTCCAATTGTTCCGTCTTATCAACAGAGGTTCACTAACTAAAATAGTTCACATTCCTAAGAATCTGAATGACACATAGTCCAACATTTTAATTTCTCCTGCTTTGATCTGTGTCTGTTTTCAAGAAAATATGGCCACAGTGTATTCCCCACAGAGCAGGTATTGTGACTTTTAATTCTTCCGAGTGAATTAACACATTACTGGTTTGCTATGGCATGCTTCATATAAAATGACAGATTCATGTGTTATCAAGCACTATAATCAAGTATGAATAATCTGTTCTCTAGCTCTTTAAAGTATGTATTCTCTATTCCTGTGCAATTTTTTAAATTTCGTATTTGTGTAAATAGAAACAGCTTTGCTTTAAACAGAAACAAAACATAATAGGCATCAATAAAATGACACTGAATTGTGTGCAAAGCCCCCTACAGAGAATCTAACCATATCTAAGTCTTTTTGTTCATGCCTGATATATTGCCAAACTATTTTGTGTTATCCTGTTCATATTCTGGCAGCAAATTTAGAGTGTACATAGGGGTATAAATGTATTTCTTAGAGCAAATTTGATGAATACTTTTACCTCACTCTGTTTCCTTTCGTAAATTTCACATTCAGATTGATATTGTTTAAAAATTATATTTTGCATGAAATATTTTGTATTTACTTAAAGTAGCAGAAAAGTGTGACTCACAAGGTGAGTTCAAGATGGAGCATAGCCTACTCTTTTTCTCCTGTTGCCATGCCAGTGACCTCTGACCAAACGTGACGTAATGAGAGCTGTCTAGTTTAATTAAAGTTGAATTCCCTTCCAGTCCTTCAATGAGCTCACAGTCGGGGACTCACAATCTACCTTCAGGTTAAAGTCATGTTGACAGCATCTCAGCTTGCCACGAAGCATGCTATTGAAAGAGTATTTTCCTGGACCACCTCCAGAATGAGCAAGCCCACAGCGAAAGGCAAACTAACAAGCAAGGACAAAGACATTTTCCAAGTAATAATAGTTCTTGATTGCATAGCTACACCCTTTATTTTCTCTTTGGATGTGGCACGTGTGGATTTTCACCTTCAGTCAGTCAAACTCCCAGAAGACGGTGTCTAGAGAAAAGGCTGTCTGCTGTGATAATAAGCATAGCTCCATCAGCTCAATGCAAATTAGGATCCTCTATAAAAAAAAAAAAAAGTAGAAGATGAAGGCAAAAGAAACTATAAAAAGGATCCCTTGTACTTGGATGACAGTCTTGCTGTAGGAAGTGAAGGAACTATTCGTCATATAGACTCAGCAATCCTGTCTACCTTATCATTGCTACATTTTCCCAAGGTTACAACCTCATATAGGTTTCTCAAACTAAGTAAGAGCCCCAAAATTTGAGGAAAAGAAGCCCTTTTCTTTGAGCTTACCACAGCTAACCTCAGTACTTGCATGTCACAGAGAAAAGGGATTATTGGTCTCCAAAATTTTCTGCAAACCATATTAATGCACAGAAGCAGCTGTTCCCAGGCTCCCAGCTTTCTGCTGAAGCAGCATACAATAAAATCGCTGGAAGTGATGGACCACAAAACCTTTGCCTCTCCTACACAATGCCCCATTGTATCTAAAAGTTGTCATTTCAAGGAAAAAAAAGAAGATGTTTTAAAGACTGATGATGAAGTACTTCCCTAGAGTTTAACTGATGTAAGCCCAAGTCAGACATGGGCAGAATGATGTTTGGAGAATACAAGATTTACCTGAAGGCTTCCCGTCTTGTGCATCAGAACAGTTTCGAGTCATAAAACCAGATTATCTATACGTCTTGCTCCTGCATCTGGGTCATTTATAATTTGAGCCTTATAAAATGCTATCTAAATTACTTCTAACCTGAAGAGTAAATCATTAGGAAAAGGTAAGTTATTAATGTGTTGATACAGTAAAATGGTTTTGTTCCATTTTTAGTACTTTCATTGAAATTTGTGATTTTTGTCTGAATAGTTCAGTTAGCATAGCAATTTGCTCAGAGTCCTGAAAGTTCTTACTCTTTTTAAAAATGTAAAATTACACACAAAGCTAGAGAAGTAAGATCAAGGGTGGGGCTTTGTGTACATACTGAACATGATCTAATACATAAATGTTTCAGATTATACATGAAATTTAAATAAGTGACATTTCTATATTGTGTTTTATCCATTTGCTTTGTTAAATGACTTTACAGATCTATCCCTACTGTATTGTAGATCTATTCCTACTGCAATACAAAGTACATGGAATTTTGTGAGAATATATGCACAAACACACTTGAAGGTAATGAATATTCACCAGTGTATCAAATATCTCCTTTGGTCATTAGGTAGCTGGATTGTTTATCCTTATGGAGGTATCAAACACCAAATGTATAGGAAACTGTCACAGCTAGTTGCTTTCATTATTTCCTCAATCATGGAAGTTGACAAGGCTTCTTCAATTAGACAGCTTATTTTGTGTCACGCGCTCAGCTAGAAAGCTACACCACCCATATCATGTATAATTACTGAGGTTTTTTTCTTAAATTTTCCAAGAATGTTGTTTGATTTTCAACTGTGTTTAGTAATAGAAAAATATACTGATATGCTCCAATTAACAAGTGCTTTCCAAAGTCTCTTTAAGTCAAACTTTCTGTAGATGATGCAGTTAGAAAAGGTAAGAGAGAGCTAGATATAATCAATGCCCTCAATGAATTCATGGTCTTCCTTTGGTGATAAAACTAACACATAAGAGAGTAGAAATCAATATAGGAACACACATCTTCATCAATGGGGAAAATAATACAGTCTTGACATGGCAAATTAATTACCTGCAATTGTTCTTGAAATCCAATATGGCCATGCACCCAACATAAGAATGAGGAGTTTCAATGGGGTGTATACATCACCCAGACTCAGCGATTATCTATAAATGAGGAAATTTAAGTGTCTTAGGCCAACACTAATGCTGTAACAGAAATATGTATCATGCTAAGTTATTCACTCAAAAAGTACATACAAATTAACTAACACCAATTATAGGATATATTGATTTTAACTTTTTCCTACTTCTTTCTTACCAGATAACTTTTTTCTTTTTCTCTTCCTCTTATTTCTTTTTGTTTTTGTGCATAATATTTTTCATTTTATATCATCTCAAGTTTCTTTTATCCAGAAATCAAGTGTAATAAATAATTTTCTTTGAATTTTTGCTTTAAACCCCATTTCATAGGAATTTATAATTGGGTTTACCCTAACATTGACTAGTAAGAATAAAAGAGGAGACATATTTGCCCAAATTAAGCATACTAAACAAGTCTAAAATGATTCTAGAATTCAAAAAAAAATTTATTTTAAGGAAACAGACTACAGAATACACATTTAAAGTGAAGAGAAAAGAATGATTGTCTCTAGGCAGTGATAGAGAATAAAATAGTTTAACTTCATAGAATGCCCTTTGCCATTTAGACAGAAAGCTAAGTCTACTTCGATTAGGCTACACATACTGATTGTGGCAGTCAGTATTTAAAGTCAGGACAACTGATCCAGAGTCAGTGCTGCTTCCAATTTTATAATTGAATTTTAACAGAAAAAGAACCACTGATCCATTAACTCATTAACAAAAATAATGTCAAAACAGGCCACTTGGTAAATAAGCAGCTTCTGATAGGATACAGGAATGCTACATCAAAATATGGCCCCTTCATATATATAACTTAGTAAGGTGGAGGGAATGGAGAAAACCACCACAACAAGATGGTCCCCTGATATTTTTCCACCTCCTGTTTTTGAAGCAGGTCATGTAATTAAAAATTCTCACTTTTCCCTTTCTACCTGAAATACATCATGCAACCTAAAGAAGTCAATCTCTCCTCACTCTCCTTTTTTGCATTAAGATCTCCATGTGCCAGAGATATAGCTCAGTGGCACAGTGCCTGCCTGGCAAGCGTGAAGTCGTGTGTTCAATTAACACCACCAAAAAAAAAAAAAAAAAAAAAAAAGATCTTCATGTGAGAGGCATCATCCCTTGTGTCTGGAGGGAAGAAAGTCCACTGAGACTAAAAGGGATCAGAATAAGCTAGTCATATGACCCCCTCTGAGTTATTACCATTGCATCATACTATTTTACACTCCGTCCTTGCTTAGGTACAAATGTCCATGAAAACACAGTTTTCCCTGTCTCTTTCAGTCTTTATTTCTGGAGGCTCTCATACCAGATAATGTTTATATTAAATTTTTTTTATGTTTTTCTCATTAATTGCAGGAGTCTCATCCATGAGTCTAAGAGATATGAAGAAATTTTTACCCAATTTTCCTTTCAGTTCCATGAAAATTAGGGTAGAGAAATGTTTTGGTCTAAAGGTTTCTACTTTTCTTAGGAAGGATAGGATTGAATGTGGGCCTCTGCATACCAAGTAGTTACCAGGAGAGCAGTATCAAGAGCAGGAGGCAAGAGGGAAAGTAAGTAAGGCCCAGAAGGCAGATACATAAAGGCAAGACCTACAAACACAGGCGAGGTTTTTCATTTTAAAGGCAAGACACCAAGTCTTCAGTTCTCAAGGGTGACAATACACTGTATGCAAAGAAGGAGTCCCCTGTGCTGCTACTTTGCTGTGAAGTCATTTTGTAGACTTGATTAACAGCTACAATCAGACGACTTTAAGGAAAGAAAATTACCCTCATCAATGTGAGTGGTGGGCACCGTCTAATAAGCTGAAGGACTTAAGAACAAAAACTGAGGTTTCCATAGAAGGAGGTACTAAATCTCAAGACTGCAGCATCAACTCCTGCCTAAGTTGCCAGCCTGCTGGTCTTCCCTACACATTTTGAACTTACAGCTCGTCAGCTCAGGCAATACCAATGCCTTAAAATAAATCTGAGAATACAGGGACTCTCCTGATGAATGTCTGCTGCATGAGCTCCTCCCCCATTTAAGCATGCTCTGGCTATCCTATCACCTACAGGGACAGGGAAGGGTCATTTAGAACTATCTCCAAAGGAACAAGGTTGCTGTCCTATGGTATCTATGTTTACAGCTTGTCCATGGACTCAACCCTTCTTTAGATTTCCTTGTCTCTACACGTGAAATTGTCAGCAGACTGAAACCTATGCCTTTGAATATAATCTCAAATTAAATATTCACAAGAACTAAGGCTTCATACTGCATTATCACTAAGCCCATTTCACAAATAGCATCTCACTAAACCTCCTGATGATTTAAGAGCTATATGTTTCGGTTGTTTGTATTTCACTGACGCATGAACTTGACTGCTCCAGATTTGAAATTGATCTGTTCATCAAAGTCCATGCCCTTGCTAAGTTTAAAGGACTTGCTCTCATCAGTCATCTATTAATAGTTTTGAGTTTCTCAAGCCTTGCACATATTTTATGGTGTTGAAAAAATTTCATAAGTTTTACATTACACTAAATGGCGATATGAATAAATAATGTAACATGTTATTTGGAGAAAAAAAGTATGGTAATTGTCTCAATAAAGTGGAAAGGAGAGAACATTAGAATAAGTGTTATGTAAGTAAAATTAGATTTTTTGTTATATGAAAATTGTGAAATTGTTGATGTACATGGGTATTTGACAATACCATTTAACATAAGTTTTATACCACTTTTTATTAAGTCGGCTAGCTGTCTGCTAATCTGAAATTTACTGATTAATTGAACATTTCATGAATTTGTTATTACTCCCCCGCATGACTTCAGTACCATTCTAATCATCACCGGATTACTAAAAATGTGTATATGAAAATTTCTTTCCTCAAAATTAGTAGTTAATTGAAACTACTGATAGTTAATGAATGTTCACCTTGTGCCTGCCACTCTGTTTTGTATTTTACACACATGATTTCTAACCCAATGAATAGGTGGCCTTTATGCATGCACCTTGAGACCATACTCTTATGTGAAATAAATCAGTCACTCATGTTTAAATATTGTACTGTTTCTCTGGTGTGAGAAACTGAAAGGTTAAATAAGGACCAAAATGTATAATAGATAATGTGAAATAGGAAAATAATACTGAAATCAGAAGGGGAACAAGGGAAAGGGTATGGGGAAAGGAAGGAAGGGAAAACAAAAAACAGAATAGGAAAAAATGGAAACAAAGCTTTTGTAAATAAGGAGGGGAAGAGGGGTTGAAGGGAAGGGAAGGTATTTGGGCAAAAAAAGACTCAAGATATATTATGTACAGCGACAAATTCCCTATGATGAATGTGATCATTATGTATTTCTGAAGTATACAAATAAAGTTAATTTTACAAAATCTTATAGCAATAAAAAGATTAGTTCACTATCACATGACTAACAAATAGCAGAACAAGGATTCAGATCCAGGTCATTTAGCCCTAAGTCTTGAAACTGTAACTACTGAGCTACAATAATTAGTCACCTCTCTAAAGGTGACTAGAAAACAAAAATTTAGAGATGCACAAAGTAACAGACCACTAGATGCTAAATTTTAGATATTCAATTGCCATTACTAAAACATGGCCAAGAAAGGATAGAACTCCTCAGACACAACTGATCTTCCTCTAAGATAAAAACCACAGGGACAGAAGTATTTACCTTTTTTATTCACTGTTTTATCTATTACCCTTAATCTATAGTCTGACATATAATAGGCATTCAATAATTATTTCTGAATTAATTGTTAAAGTGACTTAAATGATCACGAGTGATAGAGTATGAATGCATAGTTAAGTGAGAAAGATAAATTCAAACAGATGGGAAACAAGGTATATTCCTTTTTTCATTTATCCTACAACTACATGTTGGCTAATTTTCACTATGTCAGTGACCCCTGAAGATGATAAAGTTAGTGTGGCCTCTCAACAACATTTGGACTGATAGAAAGATCAAATCACTCAAGATTTCAAAGGAAGACACTGATGTATAGTAATTTTTATTTGAACATCTATAGATGCAATGTCTGATATTGCTTATGTCCAGAGCAGCTGCATTTACTTAATGGAGATGTGAGAAGTTTCAGGGGTGATGTTTTATTATCCCATTTATATGTGCTGAAAAATACCTTTAAGAAAATCATACTTAGAAATCATTTTTTTTTTTTTTTTTTTTTTGTGGGTACCGGGGGGACGACCTCAGGACCTCGCGCACCAACAGGCACCCGTGCCGCTGAGCGATATCACCAGCCCCTTTTTCGTATGTGGGTTCCGGGAGTCGAACTCGGGCCTTCGCGCTTGCAAGGCAGGCGCTTAAGCCACTGAGCCATCTCACCGGCCCAGAAATCATTTTAAAATAGCTCTGTAACTGTAAAATTGATGGATGCAGTTTGAATATAGACTATGGACTTTTTCTTCTTATGTATCAATATTAAATTTCTTGATTTAAATATTTTAATATAGTTGTATAAGGCAATACCTTTAATTTTAAGAAATATAATTTTAAATATTTATCAGTAAAAGACATAATGTCTTCAACTTATTTTCAAAATTTTCAGAAAAATATGATAATATAAGTTCTAAATTAGATGGGGCAAAATGCAAATAGTGAAATTTCAGAAATGATACATAAGAATTCCTTGACTTCCTTTTGACAAATTTTTCTTTAAATTTGAAACTGAGCCAAAATAATTGAAAAGCAACACAAGACTTAATTTTGCTAAGCAAGGGTTACTTGCACTTGTTTCTAATTAAAATTTGGTTTTGAATCACATTTGATTCTTAAACAGGCAATATATTAACAATTCATCTTTCATATCATTATTCTGAAACCAACTTACAGTCTTTGTTTGTTACAACTTTCTCTGTTATAACTCATGCTGAGGCAAACAACTTGATTATAGAAAAGTAAGCACTGTGGTAGATGCAATTGATATGGTCTATTTACAGTGCCGAGCTAAGTTTTTTTTTTTTTTTTTTTTATGTGGGTACCGGGAGTAGAACTCAGAACCTCGTGCTTGCCAGCAGCTGCTTGTGCCACTGAGTGATATCACTGGCCCATTTTTTCCTTTATGTGGGTTCCAGGAGTCAAACTCAGGACCTCGCGCTTGACAGGAAGGTGCTTATGCCACTGAGCTATCTCTCCGGCCCTACCCAATTTATCTTAAGCTAATACCAAAAAGTCAGACATATCCCTGGTAAAAGTGTCTGGTTGTAAAACTCCATATAGCCATGTTTTTATCTATTCATAATTTGCTAAGAAACAATGCAGAGAAAACTACCTGGGTTACTCTGAGGCAGTCATAGAAATTACCACTCAAGATGGCTACAGTCATATCAAGGAGAGAGGATCCATCACATGTTTGTAGGGTACACCTCAGACTGAAAAGCACGACTGTAGAGATAAGATTTGTAAACAAGCTGGAAGTCTAGCTGCAAACCCTGTGATTCAAGAAACTAAAGTAATTATAATTTACCTAAAGGGAGTTTATGTTTCCCCTTTTTTATGTTAGGACACTGACAAAAATAGAGACAATAACTCAACAGCAGCTAAAAATAGGCACAAGACCTGTGCTTAATAATTACTGCAAATATTACTATAAGATTAGTATTTTAGGGCCGGTGAGATGGCTCAGCGGCTTAAGCGCCTGCCCGGCAAGCGCGAGGGCCCGAGTTCGACTCCCGGAACCCACATACGAAAAAGGGGCCGGTGATATCGCTCAGCGGCACAGGCGCCTGCTGGCGCACCAGGTCCTGAGGTCGACCCCCCGGTACCCACCAAAAAAAAAAAAAAAAAAAAAAAGATTAGTATTTTATTTTCATCAGTTCTACGTCATTATAATAGATGGTTTGTACTTCCTTAGAATTATTAGAAGGTATAATTAAAGTACAAAAATACTGTCAGTGGTACAATTCCATGTGTCACCACTGGAACAGCCTAAATAATGTCTTTTTTTTTTTTTATGTAGGTACCAGGAGTCGACCTCAGGACCTTGCGCTTGCCAGCAGACTCTTGTGCCGCTGAGCGATATCACCAGCCCTTATTTTGCCTTTATGTGTGTGGGTTCTGGGAGCTGAACTCAGGACCTCGCGCTTGCTGGGCAGGAGCTTATGCTGCTGAGCTATCTCACCAGCCCCTAAGTAATGCTTTTAGATGAGTCCAGAAATGGACTGTCCGTGCTAGAGATATAACTACAACCGCAGATGGTCTATACAACTCCTAGTAGCATACACCTGCTAGGACTTAGGAAGATTTGACAGCTCAACCATTTTTTTACTTTCTCATGGGGTAAAAGTGATACAAGTACTGGCAATAAAAGCCATATTTTGTATTTTAAAACTGGATCTTTTCTTGGGCTAACAATATGCAGAATGATGCTGTCTTGTGAGCAGCCATAGCAAGCGGCAGCCACACAATGACAAGAGACACACAACCCGTACTCTAAACTGTACTGTGCTGCCAAGCTTCGACAAACTTGGTAGGTTAGGTGTGTTAAGTGCATTTTGACTTAACAATATTTTCAATTTACCATGTGTTTTTTTGGGGGTGTACCCCATTGTCTGTCCAGGAGCATTTGATATTCTATGATGCTTCAAATCCCTGTTTTTCTCAGGATCTGAAAGAAATCCAAGATCCTCGTATGATTCCCAATTTCCTTCCTTTTCATTACACTAGGATTCTAAATATCTTGCAAAATGACCTGAATCGTGCTCTTGACAAGCTGCACATTCATTAATCACATCTGTTGGAATTCACTTGCTAGAAAAATGCCTATTTCAACATCGTCCACTGTGAACATCCTTCGGTCTTCTTGATGTAACTGAGACCTTGCCGCCCTGCGGCCTCCACTTCATTGCAGCCCTCTCCTGTGATGTCTGAATCCTTCCTTACAAAACTTCAGACACTGAACCCACTGTTGGCGGAAACTAAACGTCAACAACCTGTGATGGTTATGGAGGAAATTGCTCTAAAAACTGTTAAAATTGTAAAGAAGATTTTACCAAGGACATTTCCAATAGTGGTAAAGACTACTGTGACGATAGAAACAGACTGTTCCATTCCAAATAAAGCAAACATACCTGGGAATTTATAGCTAACAGACTGAGTGATGCGTCAGTGGATGGAAAACTACTAACAAGAGGACAGGTGAATTCTTGCTAAACTGACCTAACAAGGTTCTTGCTGAGGGCAAGTTAGGGTGATTTGATATCAAGGGTAGAGATTCTTGGTAAATTGACAACAAATTTCTTGCTGAAACTAGACTTGGTAAAGGCAAAGGTCAAGGCTGATTTCTACCAGAAAAGAGGATCAGAGGAGCTTGAATAAAGTTTGATCTTTGTCCTGATTTAAGTATCATAAAAATAAGTTAGAGAAGTGACAGGTTGGTGTTCATGAGCACAACACTTGTTTTTCCAACTACTTACTCTTATTTCTATCTTGTTGTGAACAAACATGGCCATTTGCTGAGCTAGGTGGAGGGAGATGGCGAATCACTTACAATCACACGAAGCATATCCTTCATATAACAGAGATTAATCATTCAGAGGAAGGGACCTGATGTCTATCCCTTGTTACTACAGAGCACGCTTTATGCTTGGTTGGTATTTTACGTAGGTTGTTCCACTGCAAATTCTTCAAGGAATGGCATTAATCACTGTTACGGTGGCTTGGCTTTAGTATAGGTGATACAAGCAGATAAAAATAGCAGAGTGAGCCAATCGGCTAACTTCTCTTCTTGCCTTCAATATTACTCTTTTCAAATGTACTTCCAAACTGCCAAAAGATTGATATATGTGTTAGTAGCTACTAAAGCTTACTATTTTGATCCATGATTTATAACCCTTTGTTGAAATCTTCTTTCCCAATGTATAATTTCCACAGATTATGAACAGATTCTATCTCTTTCATAAGCTCCAGTTCTCACAATTTACCTTAAATTTCAATGACATATTAATATTTACTTCAAATACCCTGATTCATATATTAAGGCCCCATTCCCTGCATCCTTCTCTACCTTGCAGCACAGAATTATTCTGTGGCTAAATAATAATGATAATAATTCTAAAATATCAGATATGAAACCAACAGAATCTCATCCCTTGTGCCTCATACACATTTACCAGTGTTGGCCATGGACCTTTGTCCATCGCACACTGACCCAGCAGGCAGAATAGCAACCATATATTGTTGTTCACAGTGCCAGAAAGAAAAGGAAAGTTCTAACTCATTTGCAGAGTTGGTCCAGATCCTGCCTGCCCTAGTAAAAAGACGGAAGGAGAAAGTGTCTATCAAAAAAAGAGAAGTAAATTACCTGGCAAACAGGTCTAATGACTACCACATACTGACCATGTAATGAATCGATACAATTTTTTCACTACTAAAATGTTTCTGTTTTCCCTGATTGCCAGCATTTTGTACCCACTACTCTCTATGCTTTCTTAATTTATTTTTGTACTTAGCATATCACACTGATATTATTTATTTATGTACTGGCTCCCCAAATAGATGATAGTTTCTTGAATTTCAAAAGTACATCTTATTCTTGCAGTTTGGGCACTTAAACCAGTCTCTTTTGTTGTGGGTATAACGATTAAATAGGTAAGTATTAGAAAAAAATAACAGCTCCATTTCAGGCCAACCAACTTATGAGTGGTGTGCGACAATTTTCTGTGAGAAATGTAACCTGTACTGAAGGCCCCATTCCTGAAATTGGTCATAGTACACTATGAAAAAATGTGTACTTAACTGTAATTCCAGATGAACCTGCAAAATACTTCATTCATTTAGCTAATATTTATGTAACCCTAGACCTGAGTCAGGTATACTAATTTATTTCATCTGCATTGAAAATGTATTTTCTGTGCAAGAAGAGTGAAATACAAAAATGTAAAATACCTTGGCACAGCTAGAGAAAAGCAGTGCACAAATTAAATTTCAGGCCATGTTGCTTCAAATTCCTTATTTTACATCAGGAAGCTATGCTGACTTTTTCTAGCAGTATGGCTTCTAAAAGGACCAACTGAACGCTTTGCTTGGGGATGGAAACTGACCTAAAAACATGCCTATTTGTGGATTAATATTAGAATTATTGTATAAGAATCTCCCAAGGATTCAGGGATTCCATATGGTGTGTCTAAATTTAAAATGGAAGAAAATTCCAGATTGGTTTTATGCATACACATATTTACCAATTGCTTATTTAAATTATTTTATCAAGGTTTGTTTCTGTAGCACAAAATGCAGGTATTCATTAATTCTCACAACAAACACAGTCTGGCAGGAAATAGTTTAACAGAATAAGTAAAAACCATCTTAGTTCTTTCCAAAGAAACCCACTGGAGTCATGTGAATAAAAGTCAAAAAGTCCAAGAAATAGTGACTCTCACTGTGGTAAGGTTATGGAGATGTGAATGCTGTTCTCAAGGGCATATAAAAGCTCTAATCTAGCATGATTATAATTTAATTAATGCAAATTATTACTTTTGAGATAAAATAAAAATCATCTCATAAATGTACATTTATATTTGCCAAGATTTTTAATCCAGGTAGTACATAAAATATTTTAAAAGAATACGAATGAATTCAGTGAGCAGAATGTGAATCGAGTAGACATTTCAAAACTCATAGTTTAAACAATCGGAAAATTTTGTGGAACAGACTTAATGAATCTTCATGTTGTTTAGCAAGTCTTCATGCTAATCTGCCCTGCGGGAGCTTCAAGTATCTCTTCTATAGGGAACTCGGCTTAAAATGACCACGATCTAATACAACAATAAAGTGTATGGCCAGTTTAGAACCAACATAATATAGGGGAGTTTAGTTAAGGATCGTACAGTAAAATAATTGATATCAAAAGTCCCTTTTACATTGTAGCACTAAAATAGTCCAATTAGAAACACATATAATTCTAGAAACAGAAAAAAATACATGCTTGGTTTCTGCACTTCTGGGTATAGAGTTATAAAATGCCATCGATTAGCATAGATATGATATTGTGACCAATCTCCAAGGCTGTCTAATGAATGGTGTTGTTTCAATTAGCAATAATTGATGTATTTATAGGCATTTCAGGTATAGTGGAACCTCACTAAAGAGTCAACACCTTATGACATACTCAAATCATACCCCGACGAAGGCTAATGACAGTCATTGAAACAAAACAATGCTCATAGAAAGACTTTGGGAATTCAAATGCTCTCTCAGAATACATGATGTTGTTACTAGATCACTGTTTTCGGAACTGATAAACATGACTCCTAAACTTTGCCATGACTCAGAATCATTTTAGATTTTTTCCCTTCTCTGCATCCCGGTGTCCAGCATATTCAATGTATGGCTGCTGTAGCTGCAGTTCAGATCCTCATCATCTCTGTGTTGAGCTTTCTGTTATTACAGAGAACACCTGAGTTAGTCAACTTGTGCGGAAGATGAGTTATTTTAGCTCATGATTTTGGAGGTTTCAGTCCATTATCAAGTGGACCAAAGCATTGGGACTTTGTTGAAGAATCACTTTATGTCAGGAGGGCACAGCGGAGCAAACTGCTCATATGATGGCCCGATTTATCTTCTTAGATCACAAGTCACATAGTATCTGCTTCCTTTAACTACAAAGAACTTAGAGATAATTGTTTTCTACATACAAAGTCCTAAACCTTACAATGCTCATTAAATTTTCTTTGTGTTTTAATCCTAGCCAATCTTCACAGTTTTATTTCTTTCTACAACTCTACTTACTCCACACACTCATAACCAAAACTTCAGACTAAAACAAAAAACCCGTAAATTTTGAAGGATTCCATTTTACCTAATTTTAGACTTTTCTTTTACTATTTTTTTTTTTTTTTTTTTTTGAGACAGTGTCTCACTAGGCAGTTCAGGCTGGCCTTGAACTCACTATGTTTCCCAGGCTAGCCTTGAAATAACAGTGATCCTCCTGCCTCAGCCTCCCAGTGCTGGGATTACTGGCATGAGCTGCCACACCCAGCTGAGAGACAATTTTAATGATAAGGACATTCAAATACTATAGTTAGTTGTCATATAGTTATGCACTGACTACACGTTATATTATTTCTAACACGCACATACATTAATGCTTTCATGAGGAAAATAAAATTTAATTGCCTGTAAGGAGAAATCTTTCTTAGTTGGTTGAGAAAGGAAAATGTGAGATGTAGCTGCAGATTCTGAAATATGGCTTGCTTTTATTGGCCAGCACCTAAATAGGTCAGAAAGTGATTATGATAGAGAATGTACTTATAATATAGGAAGATGAAATAAGAGGTAAGTGCTTGGAGATATGAGTAAAATCTTGTGTATGGGAGGGAAACTTTTCCATCTACTCTCTCTGAAAGTTCAATCATTTTGTCTATGAAGTAAGCTGAAAGTAAGGTAATTAACAGAAAAGTTATGCAAATTTTTATTTGTGCAAGAGCATCTCTTGAATGAAAAATGAACACCTAAAACTCCAGGGAGATCTAGAATCTTATGAACGCTCTTCACAGAAGAGAAAAAAGGACAGCTGCATACAATTTAAGAGAATGTGAATGGTTTTTAAGAAAAATGAATGGGCCCTCAGGGGGAATAGATGACAACCTGTGAGAAAGTCTATCTGCGTCTGACGCCGCCTCTAGACCTCTCTCTCCTATAACACAAGTTTAGCTTCCTTTGTTGGTGAGATTCCTGGGGAGATATTTATGACAACTGAGTCCCTTTTGGAGGACATGTCTTTTAGCAGATAAGGGAAGTGCAGAGCCAAGCCTGAGTTCTATTTGCTGTTCCCCTTGTGCAGAGTAATCACCTTACGAAGGAGGCATAGTGCGGGGAGGCATTTCCTGAACCCCTGTAGATACATGTGTATGTTCTCCTTTTTATTTTTCACCATCTGTGGGGGAATCATATAGTTGGAGTAAAAGTATACATTTTTACTACGAAAAGGGTTCCATGGTTGCATAGAAGACAATAATGCATCTATGAAAAGAATAGTTGGATTGGATATTTCAGTGAGAATATGAAGCACATGGCCCTCTGGATTTGAGTACTCCATAACAGTTTCCATACTCACAAGCAAAATTGGAGGTAATACGCTCCGATACTGTGAGGTGAAACTCAAATCTGGAATCCACTGAACAAGCCGGTTATTTGGTATATTCATTGCTTATTTGCAAACCACAGTATCATCATGGCTCTGATAACAAATTGCTGATATTAACTAGGTGGACTACAATTTAATTCTGTTCTGTCACTACCTAAAGTTAGCCTTGGACACCATAGGATGAAGGAATCAGTTCTATGATACTGCCCTCATTTTGGGTGCATGCCCCAAGTTTCTGGGGACGTGTTCACTGCTGACAAACTGGCATACATTTGGGAATTCTCATGTTTTTTTCGGGTGAGAGGATTCTGGGATATCTCATAGAACACATTGAGAGAGCTATGTTACCCACGTATGTTATTATAAATATTATACCTAGGAAAGATCTGGAAATGTTGTAGGTGCATAGGACCCATAACCTTTTCTTATAGATCCAGAGTATTTCATCTCTCCCCACATTTGTGTGTTCACATCCAAACAGGAAGCATGCAATTTTTTTCTGAATTATTTGAGGACACACTGGAAGCAGTATCTGCACTACTCTTTTTTTTTTTTTGTGTGTGTGGGTACCGGGGGGGTCAACCTCAGGACCTCACGTGCCAGTAGGCGCCCATGCCACTGAGCGATATCACCGGCCCCTTTTTCGTATGTGGGTTCCGGGAGTCGAACTCAGGCCCTCGCGCTTGCTGGGCAGGCGCTTAAGCCGCTGAGCCATCTCACCGGCCCAACTACTCTTAAAGTTAATATGAAAGGCTCTTTTCTTGTGTTTTCCTCTTTGTTCATGGAAATATGATTTTATTTATTAAGGAGAAAGGCTTTTTTATATATTGTTAGCAATTATTTTCATTTTCATCTTTACTCAGAGTGGTGGACAAAAATGTTAACATATTATAGGTAGATTCTCAGAATGACTACTCTGTATTATTTTTATTTGTAGGCTTCTAAGAACTAGTTAACTCTATTTTTCTAAGAAATATTTCCATGTTACCTTGACCCAGGTGATCACTAAAAACATGCCAAGGATAATGATGCTTTTAAATCATTACTATATTTGTCATTAAGTCTATTAGTTTCTCGGTAAATGGCTTTTTAAGGGAAAGCCTATGTAAAGAAAATTATATAATAAAGTCCTCTTGGCCTTTTAGTATGAAAATGTCATTCACTGGATGGTACATGAAAATGGTAGTCTGAGATCATAGTAAGTTTACTGTGTATTTCCAAGAGTCAGAAATACTGCACACTCATATTTTCACTTAGTTTAATCTCTGTCCCAGGATAGATCCTCTGGAAGCAAATATGGAGACAAGAATTTGAGGTCATGTGGTTTTTTTTTAAAGGTAGTTCTTTAGGAAGACAGAGCAGGAGAAAAGCAAGACAGATCAAAGAAAGGCTCTAAACCAGTACCTCCACTTAACTACAACTTCTTTGTAGGTGATATTTATATTTTTGTTTAGATATATCTTTCTGTCACTTTTCTACTTAGTAAATTCTCAATTTATAGCTAACAAGTAACTAAACATATGCATGAATGTATACAAGTATAATGATATAGTGTTTGGTCCTATAAGTCTTTTAATGCAATTGAGAAAGAAGACAAACACATGCTAACAATGCTTACCTTGCATAACACATAATTTGCTGCTAAATTTGGTTAGAAGGGTAATAAGTAGGAAACAAATGAAATCATAAGATAGCCATTGTTCGTGAAATATTGTTTTGGCTGAAATTCAACAAGGACAAGAAATGCAATTGTTGACTAGTCTAAATAAAACCATAATGTACCTACTGATTGTCATTTGAGAAAAGACAAAAAAAAAAAAAGAAATAGATCTTCTTGAATTCCACGTACTTATATATTTTCTGGCTCCTAAATAACGAGGAGGTGGGAGAGAGAACTATTCTACTTGTAAACCTCTATGTTTGCAATCTTCTTTTTTTCTTTCAGTTTTTCAGATTCTCAGTACAGATGGTGTACCAGGTGGTTTAAAAAAACTGTCTAACAACAGAAAAATCTAAAGTCACCATTCCTGTTCTACAGAGGTTGATTTTATTCTCATGGCCAGGATCAGAAGCTTCTCTTCTCTATATAACAGTAAACATGTTTTATTTTACCTTATTTATATTCAAATCTTAATCTTAAACTGCTTTCAAATGGTTTATAATGATATCTTAAAACAAATGTTTTGTTCATTTAATTGTGTTCTGAGTAAGCTTTCATTATCTGAATAGTAGCAATTGCCTAAGTATTGATTGTAGAAGCTGGGATCTGGCTTTACTCTCTGAGTCTAAATGAATCTCCATTTTCAATCTGGTACCATGAATGGCCAGAGTTTGAGAGTCAGGACTCATCATCTAGAAAAAAATGTCCAACTCAACCCTATGTCATTTAGAGAAATGAATGAGCGCTCTCTGCCACCATTGGTACCTTGAATGACAGAGGAGGAAAGTTATGATAAACATTAAAGATGAAAATGAGACTCACGAGGAGACCTCAAGATGGCGGATGAGTAAGAAGCAGGCAGCAAAACTCTCTCTAAAAGTTACCATTGGAACACGGGAATATAGCGACCCAGAAAGCGCAGGAGGGGGGGAGATGCCTCCCCGAAACCCAGAAAAGTTCTGAAGCGCAATCTGGGACCCCCGGCACCAGTGACGGGTGACTTCCAACAAAGAAGAAGGAAAGAAGGAGCAGACCGCGCGCGTGCACCTTCTAGTATCCCGGGAGTTGGAGCGCCGGCGGAGGCTCAATTCTGCGGACACACGGTGGCAGCTGGCGCCCAGGGAGCCCCCACGGAAGATCCTGAGACAGCGGCGGGGCAGGGGAGCGGCGGAGAGCGGCGCTGGCCGGCGGTGAGTGTCTCTCAGCCACAGCTGCCCCGCGCCAGAGAGCGATCGGCCGGGCGCCATTGTGGGGGGTGTGGCGAAACTCAGAGCAGCTCGGAAACTGCTCTGGGAACTTGTGCTCCGGACAGGGCAGCACGGGGCCTCTCAATTGAGCCCACGAAAGTGTGCTGAGGTCAGCAGGCGAACGAGACTGGACTCTCAGCCACACCTGTCCCGCGCCAGAGAGCGACTGGCCCGGCGCCATTGTGGGGGGCGTGGCGAAAAACCAGAGCGGCGGGAACCAGTGCAGGGAACCCGCGCTCCAGACAGCACGCTGAGCCTCTCAGGCCCAGGGATCGTGAAAGGGCGGCGAGAGCGGAGGCGAGCTATACTGGTCTCTGCCTGAAAGTACGCGCCTCTGCTCACCACCCACCAGAGGGCGCTCCTGGCTTACTGGGACGGACCTGCACAGAACAGGACTCTCTCACCACAGGGTAACTGCCTACAGCAGAGTCAACACCTGGAACTGATTCTTTTTATATTTTTTATTTTTATTTTTATTTTTTATTTTTATTTTTATTTTTTTTCTCACTGATTTGTTTTTTTGTTCTGGCGAAGGGTTTTTTTGTTTTTGTTTTGTTTTGTTTTGTTTTTTGGTGGGGTTTTATTTTTGATCTGTCTGTTTTATTGTTTTTATCTTTGTTTTTGTTTCTGTATGTGTATTTGCTCTTTCCTTCATTATTCTCTCTGGTTTTTTATATGAGTGTAAACAGCGCCTCTAACTTCTTTCTGATTGTGGTTGTGATCTGTTCTTCCTTTTATCCCTTCCTTCTCTTTCTACCACCTGTCCTCTGCACTAGTGTCCCAATTTTAGTGGGATCCCTCTTGGTCCTCTAACCTTACATCTAATTCCTTCCTCTTCTCCCAATACTCTATTTCCTCCTTAACTCATCTTAAATTTAAACTCCTCAAGGAAAAATTGACATACATAGGACTTGTATACTGCATATAATTTTTCTGGTGTGTTTTAGATTTTGTTATATAACCGCAACTCTATACAGCTAAAAGTGGTAAATAACTGGTTAGCTCAGTCTGTCATTTTCTAGGCTGTGTTTGATGCTTTAGTTAACATTATAGCCAAATGTGAAATAATTGTTCTAAACATCTTTCCTTCCTGATATTTCATGATTGAGATTGACTAAGGGACACAGAAAATACAGTGGCACAGTATCAAAGAATCAAGGACTGGGCCAAACAGGTAGCAACTTCGCATACCCAACGAATTGAAGAGGTAGGATCTGGCAGAAAGCTCAAAACCTAAAAGCAAGCTCCACTTGGAAGATACTGCAGAGAAGTAGTCATCTTCTAAAGATCTTAAACACTAGCAATAAAGTAACCTACTATAGGTAATTTGCAAACATCACCCCAGGAATTAAAGAAAGAAAAAATGAGACGACACTTAAACAAGATGCAACCACACACATCCAATTCACCAAAGGCAAACCTAGGGAGCAACGAGGTGGGACAATCCGAAAGCCACCCACCTGGCCTATCTGAAGTGGTAACAACAAAGCAACTGAATGAGGTTCTGGAAAAAATTAAAACAGAAATAATCTCACAGATAACTGCAGAGATAATGTCTACAATGAAGACCATGCTTAAAGACACTATAACTGATACAGACAAAAAAATAGATGAACTTAAGAAAACTATAGAAACCATGAATGCTCAGCATAGGAAAGAAATGGAATCTATAAGGCAGATTCAAGCAGATATCCAAGAGATAAAAAATTCCATTGAAAGTATTTGTAGCAGAATAAGCCAATGCGAGGACAGGATCTCAGATATAGAAGACAGGCTTGCAATTAGTGATCATGAAATGGAAAAATTCTTAAAAATAGCAAGGGACCATGAAAAATCAATTCAGCAGCTGCTAGATGACTCAAAGATAAACAACTTAAGAATAATTGGAATAAATGAAAAAGCAGGAGATAGCATCAACGACATTAAAACCTTGTTCAAAGACATAATCAGGGAGAACTTTCCTGGAAGAGAAAAGGAATTTGACACCCCTATAAGTGAAGCTTTTAGAACACCAACTAGACATGATCAAAAAAAAAACTTCAGCCAGACATATTATAGTCAAGATCCCAGAAATTCAACAGAAGGGCAGAATCTTAAAAGCTGTTAGGGAGAAGAGACAAATCACCTATGAAGGAAAACCCATCAGAATCACAGCTGACTTTTCAGCACAAACCCTCAATTCAAGAAGAGCTTGGAATGATGTATTGCAAGCTCTAAAGGAAAATAATTTTCAGCCCAGATTGATGTACCCTGCAAAACTATCTTTCAAAATTGATGGAGAAATAAAATACTTTCATGACAAAGAACATCTGAGAAAATTTATGACCACCAAACCAGCACTCCAAAACGTTCTGAAGGACATTCTAGACAGAGATAGGAACCCCAACAGAAGGAATCCACCAGGCAGGGCAAATAATTAAATAGCCGGAAAGCGGAAAAACAAAGAGTGGGAACCAACAACAGGAAAATATCATGACAAGTCAATACATATCAGTTTTAACCATCAATGTTAACGGTCTCAATTCACCAATCAAAAGGCACAGACTGGCGAAATGGATCAAGAAGCAAGATCCAACAATATGCTGTATACAAGAAACACATTTAATTCAGAAAGAAATTCATAGACTGAAAGTCAAAGGATGGAAAACAATACTCCATGCCACAGGAACCCAGAAAAAAGCAGGGGTAGCTATTCTTTTTGCAGACAAAGTGAACTTCAAGCCAAGAAGGATTCAGAGAGATAAAGACGGTCATTACATCCTTGTAAAGGGAACAATCCAAGAGGAAGAGATAACGATCATAAATATATATGCATCAAATACCAATGCACCCAGCTATATAAAACAAGTACTAAAGGACATGAAAAATCAAATAAGCACTAATACAATTATATTGGGAGATCTCAATACTCCACTGTCACAAAAAGATAGATCAACTGGACAGAAAATCAATAATGAAATAGTAGAACTGAACCAAACTTTTGAACAAATGGACTTAGTAGATGTCTACAGAGTGTTCCATCCCACAACATCAGAATACACATTTTTCTCAGCTGCACATGGGACGTTCTCCAAAATAGACCACATACTAGCTCATAAAACCTGCTTAAGTAAATGCAAAGGAATTGAAATTATCCCATGCATATTATCAGACCATAGTGCAATGAAATTGGAAATCAATGGCAAAAGATCCCACAAAAACTCCCTAAACACATGGAAATTAAACAGCATCCTCCTGAACAACCAATGGGTCACAGATGAAATTAAAGAAGAAATTAGTCACTTTCTACAACTGAATGATAATGACAGTACAACATACCGGAACTTATGGGATACAATGAAAGCAGTCCTAAGAGGGAAATTTATAGCATTAAACACTTATATCAGGAAAATAGAGCAAGCACAAATAAACAACTTAAGGGTGAACCTCGAGCTTCTAGAAAAAGAAGAGCAGGTTAAGCCAAAAGCCCGTACAAGGGAGGAAATTATAAAGATCAGAGCAGAAATTAACGTATTGGAGAATAAAAAAACAATACAAAGAATCAATGAAGCAAAAAGTTGGTTCTTTGAAAGAATAAATAAGATTGACAAACCCTTATCCAACCTTATTAAAAAAAGAAAAGAAAAGACTCAAATCCATGCAATTGAAAATGAAAAGGGTGATATCACGACAGACCCTGCAGAAATCCAGAAGATCATCTATACCTATTTTGAAAATTTATATTCTACTAAGATGGAAAATGCAGAAGAAATGGACAGATTCCTAGATTCGTATGAATTACCAAAGCTGAATCAAGAAGATTTAAAAATCCTAAATAAACCAATATCAGCCAATGAAATTGAAGATGTAATTAAAAACCTCCCAACAAAGAAAAGCCCAGGCCCTGATGGATTCACTGCCGAATTCTACAAGAAATTTAGAGAAGACCTAACGCCCCTACTTCTCAAACTTTTCAATGAAATTGAAAGGGAAGCAATACTCCCAAATTCATTCCTGGAAGCAAGCATTACCCTGATACCAAAACCAGAGAAGGACCCAACTAAGAAAGAGAACTACAGGCCAATCTCCCTAATGAACATAGATGCAAAAATCCTTAATAAGATACTGGCAAACAGAATCCAACAAATTATCAAGAAGATTATACACCATGACCAAGTTGGATTCATCCCAGGGATGCAGGGATGGTTCAACATACGTAAATCAATAAATGTAATACAGCATATTAACAGAACCAAAGACAAAAATCACATGATCATCTCAATAGATGCAGAAAAAGCTTTTGACAAAGTCCAGCACCTTTTCATGATAAAAACCCTACAGAAAATTGGAATAGAGGGTCTTTATCTCAATCTGGTAAAAGCTATCTATGACAAACCAACAGCCAATATTATACTAAATGGCCAAAAACTGAAAGCCTTCCCTCTAAAATCAGGAACAAGACAAGGATGTCCACTGTCCCCACTCTTATTCAACATAGTTCTGGAAACTTTAGCCAGAGCGATTAGACAAGAGAAAGAAATAAAAGGAATAATGATTGGAAAGGAAGAAGTTAAATTATCATTATTTGCAGATGACATGATACTCTACACAGAAGACCCCAAAAACTCCACTAAAAAACTGCTAGATTTAATAGGCAAATTCAGTAGTGTAGCTGGATACAAAGTCAATACTCAAAAGTCAATAGCCTTCCTGTACACAAATAACAAACTTACTGAAAGAGAAATTAGGGAAACAATACCTTTCACAATAACATCCAAAAAAATGAAATACCTAGGAATCAACCTCACGAAGGATGTAAAAGACCTCTATACTGAAAACTACAGTACTCTGAAAAAGGAGATTGAAGAGGATATCAGAAAATGGAAAGATATCCCTTGCTCCTGGATAGGAAGAACCAATATAGTGAAAATGGCCATACTTCCAAAATTGTTATACAGATTTAATGCAATTCCAATCAAAATTCCAACAGCATATCTCACAGAATTAGAGAAAACAATCCTAAAATTCATTTGGAATCAGAAGAGACCTAGAATAGCAAAGGCAATTCTGGGCAACAAAGGCAAGGCAGGGGGCATCACTATCCCCGACTTGAAATTATACTATAAAGCTACTGTGATAAAAACAGTGTGGTACTGGCAAAAAAACAGACCTGAAGATCAATGGAACAGATTAGAAGATGCTGAAACAACCCCAGACATACTAAGCCACCTTATCTTTGACAAAGGTGCCAAACACATTCGCTGGAAGAAAGATAGCCTCTTTAATAAATGGTGCTGGAAAAACTGGCTCTACACATGCCGAAGATTAAAACTAGATCCATATCTTTCACCATGCACTAAACTAAATTCAAAATGGATCAGAGATCTAAATATTAAAACAGAAACATTAAATCTGCTGGAAGGTAGGATAGGTAAAACCCTTGGAGACATTGGTGTAGGCAAAGACTTTATGAATAAAAACTCAACCGCACAGGAACTATCCCAAAGAATCAATAACTGGGATCTCATCTTATTAAAAAGCTTTTGCACAGCAAGAGAAACCACCAACAGAGTGAAGAGACAACCCACAATGTGGGAAAAAATGTTTGCCAGCTGTTCCTCAGAGAAAGGATTACTATCGAGAACATATAAAGAACTCAAAAAAATCAGACCTCCCAAATTTAAAGACCCACTCCATAAATGGGCATCTGAGATGAATACACATTTCTCAGATGAAGAAATACTAATGGCAAATAAATATACAAAAAAATGTGCAACATCACTAGTCATTCGAGAGATGCAAATTAAAACAACACTGAGATACCATCTCACCCCAGAAAGAATGGCTACTATTAAGAAATCAACTAATAACAAATGCTGGAGGGGCTGTGGGGAAAAAGGAACCCTTCTTCACTGTTGGTGGGAGTGTCGACTGGTACAGCCACTGTGGAAGTCAGTGTGGAGATTCCTCAGAAAACTAGGGTTGGAGGTCCCATTTGACCCAGCTATTCCCCTTCTGGGCATCTTCCCAGAAGAATTAAAAACATCGTACCACAGCGATATATGTGCACCCATGTTTATAGCAGCACAATTTGTAATAGCCAGATCTTGGAAACAACCCAAATGCCCATCAACTGAGGAATGGATAAGAAAGATGTGGTATTTTTATACAATGGAGTACTATTCAGCCATAAAGAAGGATAAACTGGAGACTTTTATAGGTAAATGGATGCAACTCGAGAAAATACTCATAAGTGAAATAAACCAGAAGCACATGTGTAAGCATCGTATTATCTCTCTAGTATGAGAAACTGAAAGAGTAAATAAGATCCAAAATGTACAATAGACATGGTGAATCAAAAAGAAACTGGTCAAAAGCAAAGAGAGACTGGAATAGGGAAAAGAAAGAAGGGAAAGGGAAAAAAATTGTATATATATATATATATAAGATGGTTAAGATAGATACACTACCATTTTTACTTAGTTCATTGAAGAGTAAGGTTTGTGCCAATAATGTTTGGACAATTGAATGCTAATGTCTGGTGTCCTGAATAACTAAGTTAAAGATAGTAATACGTAATGTATTAACCATTGTTACCCTCCTATTATGTTTGTTTGAAAATTTGTTCTTCTTTTGATTTGTTTTGTTTTTTCTTCTCTTTGAAATAAAAAAAAAAAAAAAAAAAAAAATGAGACTCACAAAGTAAGCATTAAATTGGACATTTAGACATGTTAGGAAGACAACTAGACACTGGATTTAATTGGATAATTAACAGAAACATGTTAGCCATGAATTAGTCAATACAGTAACACATTGAGCATAATTAGTTCTTTTTCTTTAAATGTTAAGATTATTTGCATTTCTAACCAAATACATTTTATAGAAATGGCCTTTTATATATTAATCATAGTTAAATAAATGTTTCCTGAACAATAGTCATAAGCTAAATATTTTGACTACTATAAATGACTTCCTGTCACTAATGTTTCATAACTTTATTTGAAATGCAATAATGCATAAGCTAATTCCAATAGACCTTGGAATTCAGAGAATATGAGAACACTCAATTTCTTAAGTTTTTATTTCACGGATACAGGCAAGGGCTGGGTTGTATGAGTCAAAGTGGAATATACTAATGGTGATGACCCCCATGAATATTTGCTAAGCAAAAGGGAAAATTCACTTGAATTTTCTCTGTTCCATAATAAAAGTTCCTAATGTTATTATACCATGTTAAAAAGACTCAGGTAACACATGGATAAATCCTGCTTTAACAAACAGAGAACTCCTGTGTGGAATACTGGAGTGTGTTCAGGAGACTGGATAATGAAAGGGTCAGGCTTGACTTTAAGTCACGGGATTCTCAAACAAGGGTGATTAGCTTCTGTAGGCAAGGTATACCGAGTGTGTGTGTGTGTGTGTGTGTGTGTGTGTGTGTGAATAGATTTGTGAGTGTGGAAGGGAGTGGCACTGATGGACATGTTGATTGGGCACTGCTGAAGGTCTTCAGTAGGTAAGGTCCAGTTATAGTAAGCATCCTGCACTGCCTAGGAGAGACCCACTCAATTAAGCATGGCCTCCCCACACTACATGTAGAGTATCTTTTGAAAAATAGTAGAAGAAATAAAGACAATTGATGAGCTCATAAAATTTGGTAAAACTCAGAGAAAAAGTAAAATACAGAGTTGCAGCACTTATGAAGGATATTATATCATAATTCAAAATGTCTTATCTGAAGTTTAGAGTTTTGGAAAATTAGGAAAGTTCTTTCAAAAGAAATAACAGCTGACGGATGAATAAAACTACACATAAAAAGGGGAATACAGTTCTACTATTGTAAAAAATTCTACAGGGATGAGAGAAGGTGTCCTGTAAAGGAAAAACTAAATGAAACACACAAGCCTGTGATTTGACAGTCAGGTAGGACTGTGGAGGAGAAGAAACTGGAAGAAAGGCCAGAGTTAGTTTGTAAAGACCTTGAAAGACATGTTTGTTAAGAAAATAAGGAAGTCACTGAAGAATCGTCATGCAAAGAGTAGCATGATCACTGGTGCCATTAAAAATATTTTCATTATACTGGGGCTGATGAGATAGCTCAGCGGCATAAGCACCTGCCTGGCAAGCGGGAGGTCCTGAGTTCGACTCCCATTACCCACATACGAAAAAAGGGCCGGTGATATCGCTCAGCAGCAGGGGCGCATGCTGGCACGTGAGGTTCTGAGTTTGACCCCTGGTATCCACACACACACAAAAATATATATATATTTTCATTATAATTTGGAAAACAAACTGGATGATCTCTCAATATCTATATTTCTAATAAATTCTTTATGTGAATGCAGTTTATAAACACAAAGAATTAGAGAATAGAGAAAAGATAAACATTTATCAAAATATCCATTGGATACTTAGTGTAAGTAGTATGGTTTTGTTGCCTGGACCTGAAGTGTTGGATATAAATGTAATGCCTGACACTAATGTAATTCTAGTTTTGCTAGTAGAACACTGAAAACTTATAAAGAAATAGGTAAAATTCACTAATAATATCTATTTTACATTTTTAATTTAAGCATTATCATTTCAAGATGCAACCAACATAGAATTGAATGAGATACTTTACACTTTTCATTATTTGAACCCCAATCTTGGAAATGCAACTTACATTTTACACTGATGACACACATTAATTTGAATTAGCCACATTTGTGTGCTTAGTTTAAATAATGACTATCACAATGAACAGCACAAAAGTGGTTTGTTAGTAAAGAACAAAAACCTGATTGTTTGCTCTGTAACTGAATAAAACTTAAACATTTAAAAGACAAGAATAAGAACTAAGTGAAAGTAGAATTCCTGTGTGTTTCGTGATTAAGAGGGAAAATATCATGATTAATTTTTTTTTCTGTGTCTATGGGTTGGGAAGATTTTATGAAATAAATTGATGATTGTTTTCTTCATAGACTGATTTTCCTTCAGAAAGACCTGAAATTTCATTCTTTATTACAAAACGAAATAATAAGAAAAGATGTATATTTATTTCAGCACTTCGCTGGATGTGAATGTTCAAATAGTAAGACAGGTATAAGTAGTTTAGAAAAATATTCTATCAAAAACTGTTACATGGGAAAATTCAATTATTGGTAATATTTCAATTTAAAATATATACTGTTTGAAATTTTGCTGCAAATAACATAAAAAATTGCAAATTCTATGTTATATCCCAGTAAAAGTGATATGTAATAATGACAAGGACATAAAAATATATATACAAAGGTTAACGATGTATGAAAGACATGATAGTTTAACTAAATTGCTAATTCATTTTCAGAACAATGCTTTGAGGTGGATATTACCAAAGCGTTAACGGATGAGTAAACGGTGGTTCATGGAAGGTGGACACTCAACACTGTAGTAGGAGTCGGTGGAAAATCAAGTATTTGAAACCAAACAATCTAGTGCCAAGTCTATTTCATTCATTATTACTGGATACCACATTTAAATAATTATTTTTGAATGAATTAAAGCATGATTTTGTCACAATGTGTCGCATTTAGATATAGCACACACACTTTTAGAATTAAAAGGAGGAAGGAATAAAAAGGAACAACAATATTAGTGGATAACTTCAAGGAACAAGTAGGAAGCAGCGTGTTGGATGATGAGTGATACGTGAAGATGTAGAGTATGCTATTCAGCATACCTTGCACCAGCAGAAGTGCGGAGGCAGAGGATGGAGACGAAGGTTTACTTGGACTTCGGGAGACACAGCCATCGCAGTGCAGAATGGGTCCCACTTCTGGTTCAGATGAGGGCTTCAGGAAGTGCTGTCAGTGTCCCCTCCTTTCCTCTTTGTTTAGTGTAATTTAAAAAGCTATTTCAAGGGCAGGATTTCCCCAATCTATGTACCTTCTTATTTTATAGAATGTGTTCTTTTCTTCTTTTGAAGGGGTTGTAAATTTAGAGTGTGAATCTTTCTAATTAGAAATATCTGGGCCCGTGAGATGGCTCAGCAGCATAAGTGCCTGCCTGGCAAGCGCGAGGTCCTGAGTTCGACTCCCAGAACCCACATACGAAGAGAAGGGCCGGTGATATCACTCAGCAGCACCTGCTGGCGTGCACCTGCTGGGGTGTGAGGTCCTGAGGTCGACCCCCGGTACCCACAAAAAAAAAAAAGAAAGAAAGAAAGAAAGAAAGAAAGAAAGAAAGAAAGAAAGAAAGAAAGAAAGAAAGAAATATCCAAGCACATAATACTGGAGGAGGAACTGAGGAAATATCAGGGTTTATAATCCATAAGAAATCCAAGTCTTCCAGAAATTCCTCTTCCACATTCTCAACTCTTCAATCTGTTACCTTCTAAACATATATTGTAATCTTCATGTTCTGGCCCACTTTTCTCTGTGCATTCCACCATCAAATCGTATCTTCCTAGACAGACACTGTCCTGTGATTGAGAGTGTTGCTGTAGTTTTGAATCCCCAGTGCTGGCATTAAAGGTAGAGTACTGTCTGATCGATAGCGCCATGGTTATGAGTGAGGACTGCATGATCACACTACGTAGCTTTGAGTCTTGTTATTGAAAATCATTAACTGAGTGACTTTTGATTCTTCCCCAGAGTTACTGTGAGCATTAAATGAGTTAATACACCCAAAATATTAATCCAGTGCTGGGGTCCTGTATGGGTTGTACAAGATCCATTATTATCTTTGTTATTTTTTATTTCCTTCTTTGTGTAGATAATCTGCCTGTCTAACCATTACGTTATGCAGAGAGCTCTCCTGACTTAATTTTAAATGTATTTGACATTTCCTGTATTGCCATTTAGTTTTCTTATATGACCTCTAATTAAGTCAATAAAATATGTGCCTTTAATATAGGTGTAATCGCTACTGCAAATACTTCATAAAATGTAATTTGTAGACGTTAATGTGAGTGCTTTCTTTCATTAATATGGGCTAGTACGAAGTTTTCTCTCCATCATTTCAGGCGAGCAGGGTCATATTTCCTCCTGGAGTGTCAAGAGAACTCTGTTTCATCTACTGTCAGTGTTTGACAAGGGTATTGAAGCCTCAGATTCAGAAAAACATAGCAGCCAGAGCAGAGGCAGAAAAAGCAGAGGGTGGAAATTGGGGGCTGAGGAAAGGATAAGGGGAGGGAAACGGGGATCCCTTCCCAGGGTCACGGACAGACTCCTCTGACCCAGGTGCAAATTCCCTGCAGGTTCACCGGGATGAAGAGAACAACATGGCTGGCTCTGTGGGTTTCTTTATATAAAATGTCCTCTCATATGGTGCATTCCAAGTACCGGAAAAAGATAAGCCTATGTGACATTGCATACCACTGTGAAATATTGCATCTGCTTTTATGTTTCAGGATTCTTTCTTATCTACTATTTTGATTTTTCTGGCTAAACTATATGTTACATCATTCAAACCTACATTTTCACACACTGATTCCAACCCTTCCCAGAGTTCTTTGCCTTTGAACCAGTAGCCTGGCGTTGCCTTTCCCCAGCAGCGTGAGGTTCTCCATTTGTGTGTGTATAGATGCTGATTACTAGGTCAGTAGGCTTTAAGCCACTGTGTTTTGTTTGTAGTTATATTTTACAAATACATTCTTTAAAATTTTTTAGAAAATAAGACATTTTACAAGATTTTTAAATTTTAAAGGAATCAACATTACAAAAAATTCTGTAATTGAAGTAATTATATACAAATACCACCAAATTGAATGAAAATGTGATGCACGTATGGAAAGCCTGAAGGGTAACTTCTCAAATACCTTTGAGGAGTGAGGTGTTTTAAATGAAAGCTCCTTGTTCATGTATTATTTGTCTAATAGCATAGTGTTTTATACAATAATTATTGGCTGCTTAACTTTTCATGTGTTTCTGACAGTTTGGAAATAGGAGACAAAACTCTCACAAAGTACTTGTACAGTATTTCACAGGAAAATGTTGAATGTTGGAAATTTCACAAAGGACAAATTTACCTGATATGAGCATATTGGAGCTGATCTATCATGAAAAGCAACAACCCACTGTCACTGGCATTCTGCTTTGATAAAAAACAGTTTTTAGCTGGCAAATGTAGAGATATGGGGAAATAAAAAATCTAAAATTGTGCATTTTTTTCTGGGTGTAAATTCATTCAATTCTTTTTTTTTTGAATCTCATATTATATTTCCTTGAAATTAGCTGAAAAAATAAAAATGAACAGGGTTTAAAACTTTTCCTGGGCCAGTGAGATAGCTCAGCGGCATAAGCGCCTGCCTAGCAAGTGCGAGGTCCTGAGTTCGACTCCCAGAACCCACATAAAAGAAAAAAAGGGCCGGTGATATTGCTCAGTGGCACAAGTGCTTGCTGGCAAGCGTGAGGTCCTGAGGTCGACTCCCAGTACCCACATTAAAAAAAAAAAAAGGGCCGGTGAGATGGCTCAGCGGTGTAAGGGCCTGCCTGGCAAGCGCGAGGGCCCGAGTTCAACTCCCGGAACCCACATACGAGAAAAGGGCCGGTGATGTTGCTCAGGGGCACGGGTGCCTGCTGGCGCGCGAGGTCCTGAGGTCGACCCCCGGTACCCACAAAAAAAATATATATCCTAATCAGTTAATAGGCCATGATCAACCATCCTAATCCCTCCTTTACATATTTTCTAAGAAGCAATGTGATCTTCTCAGTTTACTACTAAATACACATGATGTTAGCTAGACTGTATTTTGGTGATATTAAATTTGAATGAGCTAAGGTGGTCTCCACCAGAATCTCACTATAAAGCAAATATTTTGCCATCTAAATTAACTACTATTTTAGGAATACTTTGAGAAAATATTAATAAGATTTCTTGATCAAACAATCACTCATTGAGATCAGCATGGTGGCACACGCTTGTAATCCCAGCACTCAGAAGACTGAGGCAGGAGGATTGCTGTGAGTTAGAGGCCAGCCTGGACTATGAAGTGAGTTCAAGTCCAGCCTGAACTGCATAGTGAGACACCATCTCAAAAGGACAAAAAAAAAAAATCATTATTTAGTTTTAGGATATCTTAAAGCTGCCCTAATTCAGATAATCATTCTGTATCTTAAAAAGTTGTTCTCTTTTTTCCGTTTATTTATTCCTCATTTACTTATGACAACGTAGTTTCACGGATTCTTCATCTATTTGTGATGGTCATTATTTTATTTGGATGCTCAGTTGACCCAGGATTGGCCAGTGGGAACACAGTCAACCTTGTCCCTTCTATTTCTAAGAAGTCTAATGGAGGTTTTCTTACTGTCTGAAGTTACAAGATAATCTAGGCTCACCATTGCTTTCAGTGCCTCAGGACTGGAATGAGCCTTTTCCCCCAAGGAGTTCTGCCTCCGTTTAATAAAGAGTGGTAGCCAGGCATGGTGGCTAATACCTATAATCCCAGCACACTTGGAAGCTGAGACAGGAAGACCACAAGTTACAGCCCAGCTTGGGCAATATGCCAAGACCCTGTGGTATTCAAAATTTTTTAAAAAACAAAAACTGGGGATGTAGGTCAGTGTGAAGGCCCTGGCTTAAATCCCTAGCACTGCAAATAAATAAATAAATAACTTTTTAAAAATAATACTGTAATAGTGAATGGTCATCAGAAGCAATGATTTGAGTGTTATGTGTACTTCTTCCTCACTGATGTTTTGTTGTAACTGGGCCCTGTTTGGCTGAGGGGTTTTATGATGAATGGATATTTCTGCTCAGGACAGAAAGCTGACTCGATCACGGGATTCACTTAGTATTTTTCCATGCTCTCCATGCTGACAGCCCTGTGCTTAATATTACAACAGCAAACAGATGTGTTATACATTTTCTGTGTTCTCACTGTGGATTCTGTGGAGGGGTAAGCAGGTACCAGTTACTTGGCCATGGTGCTGTGATAGATTTTATCTTTTTAGCAAGTGAGATACTTAGTGAATATTTCATGTAATTCAAGTCAGTTTATGGAAACAAAGTAATTAATGGGACATTAATTAGAGCTACTATTCCTATAAACATGAAGAATTTATCATGACCTAACAAATATCAGATTGTATAAGTATCTCATGTCTAAAATTTCACTCCTACAGCTCACAAATAAAAATGCCTTCTCTACTTTAATCAACTTATAAATTTTAATGCAATTCACTTTTATAAAGTCCTATGACTGTAGTTCAGGTGAATACCCCCAAGATCCATATGCAATGGCTAATTCCCCAGGGTGGTTGTATTGAGGGTCCATGGAATTTTTTTTTTTTTGTGGGTACCGGTGGTCGACCTCAGGACCTCATGCGCCAGCAGGCGCCAGTGCCGCTGAGCGATATCACTGGCCCTTTTTTCGTATGTGGGTTCTGGGAGTCAAACTCGGGCCCTCACGCTTGCCAGGCAGGCGCTTAAGCCGCTGAGCCATCTCACCAGCCTGGGTCCATGGATTTTAAAAGTGGGCTTTATAAAAAGTCCTCAGGCCATTGGAGATAGACCCACAAAAGGCACTGTGGGACCCCAATCTGTCTTCTCACTCTTCCTGCTGGCTGGGGATGTGATGGCTTATTTTGACACATGACTCTGCTAGGATGTGAAACCTTTACCAGAGGCCAAAACCCACAGGGCTGCCCCATCATGGACTTGAGATAATCCAAGGCACTCAACCTTAAATATCACGATTTCTTTTATATGAGGAGCCCAAAGCATAAATAATTAAAGTACAAAATAAAATATAGATAATAGGAAACAAGGAGATAGATCTTTTACAAATAAATAAGTAAGTAAGTATGTAAATAAGTAAATATTTAAAAGGAGAACTAGAGATGGAGGGGAGGGGTAGGGAACTTAAAAAGCATTGAGTTATGCACTTATATCAACTCCACACAATGAATGTAATCATTATTTACTGCAAACATGTACTAACAAAAATAAAAAATTGAAAAAAATAAACCTGTTATTTCATTAAGAGGAGTATTGGGTATTTTCTTATAGCGATGGAAAGGTGACAAGTACACCTAATGCTCTCCAACTATAGATGGAGAAGTGAAGAACACGATAGAGTTCTGTGTGTTTTACATCTTTTTATTTGCTTCTTCTTTGTAAACAAATCAGAAGTAGAACAGTTCATAATGGTATGTTAAGAGTAAAAAACATGAAGAGTAAGTGATTATGGTATTTCATATATCAAACTTTCTCATAAATAAGCAATTATGTACAAATAGTAGATTCCATCCAAACACCGTAGCCAAATAGGAAATATTTTAAAACAATGTAAATTTCTCCTCAAAGATACAGGCAAGTTTTATTATTTTACATAAGCAGACACCTACTGTACATTTTTCAAATTGGTGTCAGTCATTTGATGGTGACAGAGATTAATTTATTTATTTAGCTATTATTTCATCAGTAAATAGTGTAATAGCTGAAAATATAAAATTTGCCTATAAATTTTAGTTCTGTTATTATTTTGATACTCATATATTTTGGTAGAAAATTTACTTATTTTTATAATATAGGTACAATGATTCATTGTTAATATTTCATTACAACTTTATTGGCCTAATAAGAAAATTTGCATCCAAGGCAAATCCAAAGAGAGGAAAGTGTGGAACAATGAAATATTTTAAGCAATATCTCATGTTACTTTGTGTGTGGATTTCACTTTTAGTTACTAATTCTGTTTTCTTTCATTGTTCCATATTTAGTTTATAGACAAAATTTATATCAAGAATGAGAAATACATACATATACTACACCATTTTTAGAAAACTTTAGTAGCTAAATTTATATTTATTCTACAAATATTTATTGAGTGCATAATACATCAATAGCATTCTGACATTGGAAATTACATGAATAGAAAGATAGGTTCCTATGAACATTATAATTATAAAAGCCAAATTATAACTTGATAAAATATTGTGAAGTACTTTCAAATATATTGTTCTAAGTTCTGATTGCCATGAATCAGTAACATTACCCAATTTTATATTAAAATGTTAGTGACAGACAATAACAGCAAACACCCTAAATGCAAAAAAGTAAGTAGCTTTTCCAAGACTATCTGGGTCTTTTTCATAGAAGTTAAAGTTTAAATCCAGTTTTCTTATTTAAAAACCATACACCTTTAAGCCACATGGCAAACCAATGCCAGATGGCAAAGTGTAGTCTATAAGAATAAGCAAGTCATTCCCAGTAACACAAAGTATTCAGTCACTATTTGGGCTCAGCTCCAAAGAGCAAATTATTTTACTTGAGTCTTTGTTTTAGATAGAGACAAGGACATTTGGTAGAAACTGCCATTAAATCATCCCTTAAACAGAAAAACAATTGAGCTTATTAATGAAACCACACTGAAAGTAAGTTAGGTAACCAAATATTATTTTTCTATAGAAATAGTGTGTTATTTTAACTATGACTTCTGATTCCCTTTGTCAATACCACTAGGAGAGGGAGGCATATGCAGTATTATGATGGAGAGGAAGAAGGTAAATATATGCTTATGTATGTGCGTTGTCTGAGATTGCAGGGTATATTTGGAAAAAAACTGAATCTAGGAATGAGTAGGAAAGAAAATTGAGAAAGCAAAAAATGAAGGGAAATATAAAATCTAGAATATGAGATATGAGCTTGATCTCCGAAGTTCCTTTCAGCTTAATAATTCTATGAGTATATAATGTCTGTGATGTCTGTATTTGTGTGTGTGCATGAAAGTGTGAATACAGTAATATTTGTGGGTAGAATGAACCCACATAATTTTGACAGATTCTATAATATTTGGGAATTTTTAAATATACCATAGTCACTATGATAACTTATAATGACATTTGGGAACACATTTCTTTAAAAAATATCTTCGTGAATTTAACTTTAGACTTTTAAAAGAAGTAGGAAAATGAAGAGAAATAAAATATATTTTCTTAATAGACTAGTATATAGGATTATGAAGGTTTTGGGGGGTTCAATTATTTATGGTCAGATTTTTCTCTTGCCACTTATTGAATTGTTCCTTTAACCAGGTTTCTTAATTTCACTAACCTGAATTTTACCCATACAATGGCTAATGACATTAAGGGGTTTTTTTTTGTGGGTACCAGGGGTCGAACTCAGGACCTTGTGCGCCAGGAGGTGCCTGTGCCCCTGAGCAATATCACTGGCCCTTTTTTCATATGTGGGTTCTGGGGGTTGAACTCAGGACCTCGCGCTTGCCAGGGAGGTGCTTATGCCACTGAGCTATCTCACCGGCCCCTGACAGTGAGTTCTAAAAACAGTTTGAGAATTAAATGAGATATTTACTATCATTTCCTTAATTTAATTCTTAGTTCAATGTAAGTTAAATGAAAAAGACACTCGATATCTCCATAAAATCAATTAAAAAAAAAACAAGGATGAATCTATTGCTTGTATTTTAAGGGACAGTTAGGCACGCTCTCATGGAGTCATGCAAGGTGTGGTACTGTGGAAGAGTTTTTGGGCAGTGTGGAGTTCAATGTTTACTGGCGATTTCTCAGAGGATTCATAGATTGATGTCACTTGTAGAAACCTGTTCATTCCAGTGATACTGTGTTTGATTGGTGGGCACTCTGAAGCATGATATCCAAGTGAGTCGGTGCTTAAATGACTGACGTGCAGAATGAGGCTCCAGCACAGATTGGCTGTTCAGTGCAAAAATGTGTGCTTTGACAGTATTTGCTTTTAAACAAGTAAATGGGTTTAAAACTCGTTCTAATGTGTACTCATTATTGTACCCACTGAACAGTCTTCTCATAAGTTTCTAGGAATATTTTTTTTAATTTTATAAGTGATATCTCAAATTAGACAACTTTTATTTCCTGAGGAGTAATCTCCATAAAATTATTTTTCCTCTCAACTTTAGTGATGTATAACTGAGAAATAGAAAGTATATATTTTAATGTACACAGTATGATGAGTTGGTATACCTGATGAAATGATTAGCAGGATCAAGGTAGTTAACACTTCCATCACTTCACTAGGTATTTTTGTTTGCACATGGTGAAATCCTTTAAGATGTATGTTGGTATAAAACTGCAAGTGAGCAATAGATTATGGATTATAATCCTCATGCACTGCCTTAGACCTCAAGAATTTATTCATTTTATAAATGAAAGTTTTTACCCTTGCTCAATACCTCCCCATATTCAATTAGTATTCTATGAATTCAACCCTTGTATTTCATGAAGAACAGACATTATATACTATTTGTCTTTCTGTGTCAGGATGATTTCATTCAGGGTAAACATCTCTAACTGCTAAAGCATTTAACATGTCTTCATAGTGAACATGTTCAGACATTTTTCTCTAGCTTTTTAAAACACAATGCATTATTGTTATCCAGAGTATCCCTACTGTGCAAAAGTGCTTTCAGTACTTTTGATGTATCATTCTACTCATTTGTAGAACGTGTGGGTTTCTCCAAGAAATCTGCTATAGCCTCACAGAACTTCCTTTGTATGTAAATAGACTTTTTACTGCCTTCAAAGTTTTGTCATTGATTTTTAATAGATTAATTATCTTGCCCTGGTGATATGTTCTTGGAGTTGAATGTTTCGATAACTTCGAACTTTGACTACCTGAATGCCCATATCTTTTCCCATGTTTAGAAACTTTTTAGTGATTATTATTTAAATCAGAATTCTGATCCTTTCCTACTCTATTTCTTCATCTGCCTCAATGCAAAAGCTCTCATTATAAGGTCTACAATTCCCTTAGGCTTTCTTCATTCCTTTTCATTATGTTTTCTTCTTTTTTTTACTCGTTCGATTGATTGGATATTTTCAAATGACCTGTCTTTGACTCTACAGATTTGTTTTTCTACACTGTTTTAAAAAAACTTCCACTGAAGTTTCCATTTCATTTATTGTGTTATGCAACTCCAGAATTTTTGTTTAATTACTTTAAATTTCAATCTTGTTCTTGAAATTTTCATACTGGTCATGTATTGTTTTTCTGAATTTTGTTGAGATATTTATTTATGTTTCCTTGCAGTAACTCTCTTCTTCAAAATAATTATTATGAATTATTTTTGGGGACATAAATTTCTTTGGGTCCAGTTACTTGAATATTGTTTAATTTTTTTTGAGGGTATCATCCTTCCTTGATTTTTTTTTTTTTGTGTGTGTGCTTGTTAAAGTCTATGTTACTGTGTTTGGATTTGAAGAAACACTCATATTCTCCAGTCTTAACTAAGTGCATTTGTCAGAATATCATTTAACTAATCAACCCAGGTAGCAGCACAATTCCATTTTTCATGACTTTTTTGTTTATGTACCCAGTCCATAGGTCTTGTTCACTCTATGTGTGTTGTGGGAGTTGTCCTTAAATTGTATTATTTCTCTAGATCACACAAAACTGAGCTAGGTGTTTTAAAGCCCATATCAGTTTGCTGGAAAATGGAAATAACCTAGAAACATTTTTAAATATGCAATAAAGCCTGAACTCTTCCTTCCCTTTGTGGCCCCTGTCTTGTTTCTGTGAACCATGTTTAAACTAATAGTTCTATCATTGTAACTGGACACTCATCACCTTCAGAGCTCCTCGAACCTCGTACTCCTTGAATTTTGATGAGAAAATACGTTTCAGCACTCCTAACTCATGAACGGTGCAGAGCCCTCATGTATTTTTAATTAATATCTTGTACTTTTGTGTATTTTAATTGGGTCACAGAAAGGTTAAGAGTGATATAACTAAGCCTAAAAGGTTTACGTTATCCCAGTAAAAATCTAATATTAGCCTGGCAAAATGTGAAATTGCTGGAGAACTTTCACAAATATATCTGAATACATTATTTCTTTTCTTATTTTATTAGTTCATGTTTTCAGTATATATGATTACGTTCATCATGGAGAGTTGGTACATTTACATAACACATCTTAATATATTTATATCCCTTCTTTTTCCCTCACTCAACTTCTTGGTTCTTTTCCATTTTCCAAAGCACCTATCTCCCTGTTTCCTATTATTTTTGTTTTGTTTTATAATTTATTTATATTTTGGATTTGTTTCTTATGGGAAAAATTCATTGTTTGACATTGAACATGAGTTCTAAAACAATTTAACAATGGGTATAGAAATATAATAAAGAAAATATTACATAGTTTTATGGTTTTGATGATCTTAATAAAAAACCATTATACCTTTTTCAATAATGATGCTGTTCATTATAGCAAAATTTGTATAATTTGGGGCAATTATAACACACTGCAAATATACATAAAATCTCATTTTACTTATTTCTTAGCTTCTCTACCTTCCCAGTAGCAGAAATATGATATTAGTTTGACGTCAGCCCATATTTTTTTAGTTTTATTTCATATATAGCCACCAGTAGTATATTATTTTCTATATTTTAAGGATTTATGTAGAAAATACCATATTGTATCCTTATGCAGCTTACTTTTGCTAATGTAAAATTTACATTAAGATTCATCTATTTTCACGCATATTAATTTAATTTTATTTTTATTAAGTTTATTGGTACAATTTAAATATACATAATGATTATATTCATAATAGAGAATTTGTACCTGTATATTATATAACTTGATTCCTCCTTTTTCCCCATTCTCCTCTTCGCCCTTCAACCCCACTTAAACTCCTTATTTACAAAGATTTGTTTCCATTTTATCCTTCTCTTCTTTTTTTCTTTCCTTTTGCATTCTTTCTTTCCCTCTTTCCCCACCTTAGTTCCCCTATCCTTTTGAACAATTTCTTCCTATTTCACAATATCTACTATGTATTTTGGTCCTTATTTACACTTTCACTTTCTCACACCAGAGAGACAATACAGTATTAACACATATGTATCCAAACTATTACACTTAAGAGTATGGTCTCAAAATGCATCCATTTAGCTAGAAATGTCACAAGTTTAACCTTCTTTCTGGCTGAGTAGTACTTCATTGTTTAAAAAACATCTTCTTAATCTCTTCATCAGTTGATGGGCATTTGGGTTGCTTCCAAGATTTAGCTATTAAAAATTGTACTGCTAGAAACATGGGTGTGCATATATCCCTGTGGTATGGTGCTTTAAAATTATTTTGGAAAGATAACAAGAAGGGAAATAACTGTGTCAAATGGAACCTGTAGTCCTAGATTTTGAGGAATTTCCACACTGATTTTGCAGTGGTTGCACCAGTCTATCCTCCCACCAACAGTGGAGAAGTTTCCTTTTTCTCAACAGCCCCACCAGCATTTGTTATTCGTTGATTTCTTGATAATAGCCATTCTTTCTTGAGTGAGATGGAATCTCAGTATTGTTTTAATTTTCATCTCTCGAATGACCAATGATTTTGTACATTTTTTCATATATTTATTTGCTGTTTGTAGTTCATCTGAGAAGTATGTATTCATCCTGCATGCCGATTTTTGGGTTGGGTCTTTAAATTTGAGAGTTCTGATTTTTTTTACAATTCTTTATGTGTTCCAGACATTAGTCCTCTGTCTGAGGCACAATTGGCTAATTTTTTTTCCAATCTGTGGGTTGTCTTCTTTTGTTGGGCAAAAATTTTAATATGATGAGATCCAAGTTGTTGATTCTTTGTAGTATCTCCCATGTCATTGGGGCTTTATTCATGAAGTCTTTGCCTACATGTATGTCTTTAACAGGTCTACCTAATCTCTATTGCAGCAGATTTAGTGTTTCTGTTTAATATTTAGGTCTTTGATCCACTTTGACTTTTGTTTAGTGCATGGTGAGAGACATGGGTCTAGTTTTAGTCTAAGGCATATGGGAGGCCATTTTTTCTAGCAGCATTTATTCAAGAGTGTATCTTTCTTACAGTGAACATATTTGGCCCTTTGTCAAGGATAAGTTGGCTGAGTGTGTTTGGAGATATTTCTGCATCTTCTAATCTGTGCAATTGATCCCCGGGTCTGTATTTGTGTGTGTGTGTGTGTGTGTGTGTGTGCATGTGTGCTTTTGCCAGCACCATTCTGTTTTTATCACAGTAGCTCTGTAGTATAATTTCAGGTCAGGGATTGTGATGTCCCCTGCCTTGCCTTTGTTGCCCAGAATTGTTCTTCTATTCTAGGTCTCTTCTGGTTCTAAATGAATTTTAGGAAGGTTTTCTCTAATTCTGTGAGGTATACTAATGGTAATTTGAATGACACTGCATTAAATCTGTCTAACAATTTTGGAAGTTTTGGCCATTTGCACTTTGTTGGTTCTTCCTACCCATAAACAAGAGATATCTTTGAATTTTCTGATATCCATTTCGATCTCCTTCTTCAGAGTACTGTAGTTTTCAATATGGAGGTCTTTTACTTCCTTTGTTAGATTGATTCCTAAATATTTCATTTTTTTCAATGCTATTGTAAAAGGTATAGTTTTCCTAATTTCTCTCTCAGTGAGTTTGTTATTTGTGTACAGGAATGCTCTTGATTTTTGAGTGTTGATTTTGTATCCAGCTATGGGAATGAATTTGGCTACTAAATCTGAAATATTTTGGTGGCATGTTTTAGGTTTTCTATGTAGAGTATCATGTCATCTGCAAATAATTATAATATAACTTCTTCCTTTCCTTTCTTTATTCCTTATATTTCTTCCTCTAATTGCTCTGGCTGTTTTTTCCAGAACTATACTGGACATCCTTGCCTTGTTCCTGATTTTAGGGTGAAAGCTTTTAGAATGTTGTTGGTTGTTGCTTTGTCATAGATGGCTTTTATTAGATTGAGATAGAAACCACCTATTGTAATTTTCTGTAGTTTTTTTTTATCATGAATTGGTGTTGGATTTTGTCAGATCCTTTTTTCTGTGTCTATTGAGATGATCATGTGATTTTTTTCTTTGACTCTGTTGATACGGTATATTACATTTATTGATTTGCACATGTTGAACCATCCCTGCATCCCTGGGATGAATTCTACTTGGTTATGGTGTATAATCCTCTTGATGATTTGCTACATTCATTTTGCCAGTATCTTATTAATGATTTTTGCATCTATGTTCATTAGGGAGTTTGGCCTGTAGTTTTCTTTTTTTGATTGGGTCCTTTTCCAGGTTTCGTATCAGGGTAATACTTGCATCCAGAGAATGACTTTGTGAGTATTGCCTCCCTTTTGATTTCATTAAAGAATTTGAGGAGTAATGACATTAGATCTTTTCTAAATTTCTTGTAGAATTCAGCAGTGAATCCATTAGGATCTGGGCTTTTCTTTGTTGGTAAGTTTTTAATTACATTTCCAATTTCATTGACTGATACTGGGTTATTTAGAATTTTTGTACTTTCTTCAAATTTGAAAATTCATATGTATCTAGGAATTTGTCCATTTCTTCTGTGTTTTCTATTTTTTAAAGTAATGGTTCTCAAAGTAGGTATTGATGATCTGCATTTCTGCAGGATCCATTGTGATTTTACCCTTTTTATACCTCAGTGCATGAATTTGAGTCTTTTCTTTCCTTTTATTGATAAGGTTGGCTAAGGATTTATCAATTTTATTTAATCTTTCAAAGAACAAACTCTTCATTGATTCTTCATTGTTTTCTTAGTCTCAATTGCATTAATTTCTGGTCTGATCTTTATAATTTCCTCCCTCTAGAAACTTTGTGCTTGACTTGTTCTTCTTTTTCTAGGAGTTTGAAGTTCAACATAAAGTTGTTTATTTAAGCTCATTTTGTTTTTGTGATATGAGAATTCACCATTATAAATTTTCCTCTTAGGACTGCTTTCATTGCATTCCATAAGTTCCAGTATATTGTATTGGCATTATCATTTAATTGTAGATAATGTTTAATTTATTCTTTAATTTTACCTGTGGCCCATTGGTTGTTCAGTTGTGTGTTATTTAATTTCCATGTGTTTATGGAATTTTGTGGTTACATTTGTCATTGAATTCCAATTCCATTGCACTGTGGTCAGATAATATGCATAGATAATTTAAATTCCTTTGCACTTACTTAAGCATATTCTATGGGCTGGTATGTGATATATTTTGGAGAAAGTAACATCACAGCTGAGAAAAAGGTGTATTCTGATATTGTGGAGAGAATATTCTGTAGACATCCACTAAGTCCATTTGTTCACAGGTTTGATTCAATTCTGATATTTCTTTGTTGACTTTTTTGTCTAGTTGGTCTATCGATATGTGACAGTAGGATATTAAAGTCACCCAATACTATTGTGTTAGTGCTTATTTGATTTTTCATGTCCATTAATTTTTTTATATAGCTGAGTGCACCAGTATTTGGTGCATATATATTTATGATTATTATCTCTTCCTTTTGGAGTTTTCCCTCAGCAAATATGTAGTGACCGTGTTTTATCTCTTTTTATCAGTCTTCACTTGAAGTTCACATTGTCTGTGAATAGAATTAGTACCCCTATTTTCTTTTGGGTTTCTGTCCCATGAAGTATTGTTTTCATCCTTGACTTTCAGTCTATGAATTTCTTTTTAAATCAAATGTGCTTCTTGTATGCAGAAACATATTGTTAGAACTTGTTTCTTGATCTCTTATGCTGGTTTGTTTCTTTTGATTGGTGAATTGAGACCATTTACACTGATGGTTATAACTGACATATATTGGTTTATCCTTGTCATGTTATTTTCCTGCTGTTGTTTACTTAATTTTCCCCTCTGTTTGATTGCTAGTTCTGCCTGGTGGTTTCTTTCTATTGGTGGTCTTGGAATTGTGGTCTTCATTATCTCTTTCTAAAATATCCTTGAATTTCTTCAGTTGTTCTTTGTCATGGATGTATCTTATTTTTCCATTGATTTGAAAGACAGTTTTGCAGGGTACATCAACCCGAGTTAAAAGTTGTTTTCTTTTAGGACCTGAAATAATTCACTCCTAGCTCTTTTTGACTTAAGGGTTTGTGTTGAGAAGTCTGCTGTGATTCTGATGGGTTTTCCTTTATAGGTGACTTGTTTCTTCTCCCTAATATCTTTTAATATTCTGTTCTTGTGCCAAATTTCTGGAATCTTGATTATTATATACCTTGGTATATATTTATTTTGGTCATTGGTAATTGGAGTAATATATGCCTCACTTTTATGTATGTGAAATTCTTTTTCCATGTTTGAGAAGTTTTTGGCTATTACTTCTGTGGCAGGTTTTTTATGACATTTACACTGTCATTGGCTTTCTCATTAACTCTGATCAATCTTATGTTCTTCTTTGTATCATCTTGCAGCTGTTGGATTTATTCTTCAGGGCCCCATGCTATTTTTAAGATATCTTTCTTTTGTGGTCTCTAACCACAACCCTGCTTTTCTAGATTTGACATTCTATCCTTGGCATGATTCAATAAGTTATTTATTCTTTTAATGGAATTTTCAATCTCCTGGATATCTGCTTGAATCCATTTCATGGATTCCCTTTCTTTTCTATTTTGAGCATTCATGGTTTCCATCATTTTCCTAAGTGTCTCTGTTTTTTTTTTAATGTGTCTACTTTAAATTCATTGATCAAGTCATTCATTTTGATCATCATTTTTTTACCTGAGTGATTATTTTTCTATAGCCTCATTCATCTGTTTTTCTTTTTCCTGCTGCTATCATTTCAGAAAATTCAGGTGGGTGGCCTCAGATTTTCTCTACTTCCTTGTTCCTTGGAATTGTCTTGAGTAAGCTGAAAGTCTGGGGTTGCATTTTGGTTCTGCATCTTGTCATTTGCTATTTTTTAAATTTTATTTTGTTTTCTGTGTTGATGCTTGTATATTTCTTATGGTAGACAGCTTTATCACTAGTATCAAGGCTTTCTTAGGAAACGTCTGCTCCTCACAAATGTCTTCTAGGTGTAGGTGGTTCTTAGTCTTTGTGTCTGTCCCAAGATCCTATATTCACTATTTATTAGGGATGAGATGTTGCTATCTATTTGACTCAGCACCCAGTCCTCTGGTACTGGACTAAGGTGCTAGTTATGACCCCAGATAATCACAGCGTTGTCATACAAGGGAGAACAACTGATTACAACAGATATGACATCCTGGCTAAAGTAGTACAATTAGCAATAACAGCATCAAGCACAGCCTCAAAACTGACAAACTGTGGTAACTATTTATTTAGTACCTTTAACCATAGTAGCAATATCTGTAGTTATGTAACAAAATCCAGCATAATTCAGGAACTTGTATGCAAAGAGTTTCCCCTTAGTAGACTGATTTTATCATGTGGTTGGGAAATTTAAGAGAGGACAAAACAGAGAGATAAATTAATAGACATATAGTAAAAGCAAGGCTGGAGGAAAAAGATGATCACCCAAACTTTGGGAAACTGGAAAAAAGGGCAGGAGAGAAAGAATGAAGGAGAAAGAAAAAGATTATTGAAGTGAACCAGAAAGACTAGAGCCAATGTTCACTCACATGAAAATATCATAAAATCAATAGAGATAATTGAGGAGAGAAAGAAGATGAATAACGAGAAGAAAAATAATGGCAAAAACCTTAGCAACCTAAAACAAAACAAAACAAAACAAAAGATACAAAAAGGAAACATCAAAAAAGAAGCAAAAATTCCTCTTGTGTCCACAGTTCTGTGGTAGTGTCCAAGTCAGAGCCCAAAACTGCCGAGTAACCCTACCAAGTCTGCAGTAGGATTAGTCCTGGGTACAGGGCTGATCTTGGCCTCCAAATGTGGGGTCTGGGGCCAATCTTCAGCCAGCAGATCTCTGTGTCCCTTGGCAGCCCAGCCATATCTTACCCTCATTGCCTCTACCTTGCTCTCCCAGCTGCTGTGGTGCCATCAAGCAGGGACACCACGGGGCGCCTCCCAGTCCCATGTAGATTCAGCTCCTTGTAGTCCTCGCCCGGCCTCCTCTGGTCCAAACCTACTGGCACGTCTCATTCTGTCACACAGTTTGAAGCCAGATGGGGTGAGGGGTTTGCTGTCGCCACTGTGGAGGCAGCCCAAGGCTGCTCGATCTCCCTTTAATCTCCACTCCAGCAGGTTGAGCGCCTCTCCCAAGGCTGTTTAAACCCCACACATTCGCATCCCTCTCTCAAGTCAGTGGTCACAGGGCAGGGTGCACCACCTCTGCTGCAGTCCCTGACCTTGTTGATGCTAGAGCTTCCATTTAGCTGCTAAGGGACGCAACGAAAACAATAACAACAACAAAAGCTGGGAGCCCACTGGGGAACGAGTAGTTCCTGGTCACTCATTCCTGTGTCCCACATATTAATTTAGTTCTTTCTTTTTACCTCATGTAGAATAGGCTATTGCTAGCCATGGTCGCAATTTTTCTTTTGCTATTGCAAACTCTCCTTCAATGGAAGTGTCACACTACCATGCTATCAAGGGTATCTTCATGTTCGTCTTCACTAGATGCCATCATACTGCTCTCTGGAGTAGTCGGGAAAGCTCGAGAAGTGAGAGAACCTCCAGTTTTTTGTACTTTTCAATCAATGTCCAGAATTGTTTGGTTCTAGATTCCTCCTTCCCTTCCTTCCTTTCTTCCTTCCTTCCTTCCTTCCTTCCTTCCTTCCTTCCTTCCTTCCTCCCTCCCTTCCTTCCTCCCTCCCTTTCTTTGCCAATCTCATAGTATGATATGAAGTATTATCTCATTGTCATTTTTAGCTTGCTATGAGTAAAAATAAATATTTTCAAATATTCATTAAGCCATTTAAGGGTTTCTTTTCTGCAATGTACCAGCTCATTTTTTTTTTTTTTTCTTTTTCTTTAAAAAAATTACAGGGCTGGTGAAATGGCTCAGTGGTGTAAGCACCTGCCTGGCAAGCGCGAGGGCCCGAGTTCGACTCCTGGAACCCACATACGAAAAAGGGCCGGTGATACCGCTCAGCAGCATGGGTGCCTGCTGGCACGTGAGGTCCTGAGGTCGACCCCCAGTACCCCCCCAAAAATAAATAAATAAATTTAAAAATTAAAAAATTACAATATTTGATTTTTCTTACTGGTTTGTGAAAATTCTTTGTATATTCTAGATGCTAAGCTGGCTATAATTATAAAACAGAAGATGCAAATTAAATTAGGTATTTTTAATCTGCAATATAAAGCCATTCAAATGATAATTCTGCTCAGGACACGTAGCTACAAACCGTTTCACTCCTATTCTACACTGCCATCCAAATATCAAATAGTAAGCCTAAGGAAAAAAAAAAAGAAATTTAATAACACTCCCATTTCTGATGCATCATGTTTTTACAAAATGTCATGAAGAAGGCAACTTTTATTGTATTTATAATTTTACTTGGTTTATATTAATATCTGTACTAGGCTGAGAAAAAGAAGTGAAGATTCAACACTCCTCTTTTCTGATAAAGACCACCTCCTGGATTTGGAAATTTCTTAAGGGTTTAGAATATAAACCACATTTCCATTGCATATTATGTCTCTTTGGTGATACAAGTCTGTCAGAATCATCCAACACATTTATGGTGAATGCTCACAAAGTGAGCAAATTGAACTGGGCTTTCTGAACTAAGTTGTGCTGAGTATAAAAGAGATCAAAACTAATCTTTCATTTACTTAAAATATAATAATACTAGTGTAGTAAAATCCCTGTGCTTCTTGATAGAACCTATCAAGATCAAGTTAGCAGTTTTGTACAAGCTGCCAAGAGACAGACTTCTTCCTGTTTTGTCATCGATCACAGAATTGCACTGGTTTAGCAAAATATGATTCTTGTGTCACTTCAAAGATTTTGAAGTATCATCACAAGGATAAGTCGTATTCTTTGTTCTCTGAGTAACTCATAGAGACAAAGAGAACCCAGAAGGATCTTTGTCCCCATCAAGTTTTATCTTTAGGCAGAAAATGGATGCAAGTGCTTGTTCCGGGTTCTGTGTTATTTCTTTTCTTCAGAGTTTCTATAACTTCACAGTTAAAAATCACTCTTGGTGATTTGTAACAGTCCCTGATATACTTAGCAGCATGTGATTTCTTAGGCTAAGTCTAAAAACTAAGTCACAAGAGATCATAAAGAGACAAGCATAGGAACTGCAAGACAAAACAAAGTTTTGAAAGGTGCTATAGCTTGGACGTGTTTTGTCCTCCAAAAGTGCATTTGCTGGAGGCTTGGTTCCCAGTGTGGCCGTGTTGAGCGGTGGTGGAAACTATCAGAAGTCTTGTGTATGTGGGAAGTGAGAAGTTTGTTGGGGGCATGTCCCTCAGAGTGGATTAGGATAGTTCTTTGGGGCTCAGGTGGTTTCTTGTGAGAACTGAGGTAAAACAGGAAGCCGATTCCTCTATGCTCCATAAAGTCCTGTCTTGCCATGTGATCACTTCCTTTCACAAACACTGCCACCATTTTTTGGACAAAGTTTCTAATTTTAATGAAATAATAAATCTGGTGAGTAAATTCTCTTTTTTCAGTTAGACTTGTTTTCTTATTAATTTTGTGGTACACTGTAGATACACATAATGATTACATTCATCATAGGAAATTTGTACCTGTACATAATTTATCTTGATTCTTGTTTTTTCCCCAAAACTCTCCCTTCCTTCAACCCCTCTTCTCCCCTCATTTACAAAAGCTTTGTTTCCATTTTTTCCTTCTACACTCTTTCTTTCCTTTTCTAGTCCTTTCTTACCCTTCCCCCTTGTTCCCCTTCCCATTAGAACATGTTCTTCCTATTTCTCAATATCTATTATATATTTTGTTCCTCATTGACACTTTTGGGTTGTCACACCAGAGAAACAATGCGATATTTAAATATGTGTATCTGACTTATTTCACTTAAGAGTATGGTCTCGATGTGCATCCATTTACCTAGAAACGACTCAAGTAAGTTTATCCTTCTTTATGCTCTCACCATTGTGATGCCATCTGCTGTAGGCCTTCCCCAGAGCTGAGGTGAAGCCCGTGCCTCACTCTTGAGCCTCCATAGCTGTAAGCTAAGTAAACCTCTTTTCTTGCAAAGCGCTTAACCTCTATTGTTTTGTTATAGCAAGTGGCAAATGAACCAATACAAACCACAACAATGATCTTTGCCCTTCACGGTCCATCTTGTTCTTCATGCTACACATGATACATGGCCACATAATTCCAACTAAACTGACTATTGTATACAATTTAGGGAGACCCATTAAAAATATTCAACAATGAATATATTCTATAATCATACAATGAGAAGGAGGCACCAGATGGAATTCATTAATTTAGTGTTTCCTTTTGCTTTGTTTTTTTAACATTGTTGCAAAACAAGAGCAGCTAACCTCATTTACTGATGATGATGTGTTTATCTTAAATATACAAAACCAAACCAGTGAATCCCTACCTCCAAGTTGCAACTCTTCCTCTATTTTCTTATTTATATGATTTCTACCTTATTTATAACTGTGTATGCTTAAAAGAAAATGTATTCATTAGTAAATTATTTCAGTCTTAAATTCCCTACACTTTTCTTCAGAATAACTATTACAAGATTTCAAAGTTAGTCACAGTGATACATGGAGGTATGAAGAAAATATATCCTGATAGTTTTTATTGAAGAGGCCACTCTTTCCCCAATTACACAAGTCTGGTTGTATGAAAAGATCTCTTACCATGTAAATTTCATGAGATCAGGGACTTTGCCTTGCTTACCATAATAATTGTGACTTGCAGTGTGTGGTACATAAGCAGTCCTCAACAAATATTTGATGAAAAAGGAAAAGAAAGAAGGATGAAGAGAAGGAAGGAAGGGTGGGAATAAGAGAGCTCAGGAGAAAAGGGGTACATAAAAAGATATAGAGATGAGAAAGAGAGGTGGCGGTGTGAGCAGAAAGAAAAATAAAAGATAAAAGAAAAAGAACTTAGACTGTCTCAGAAAAGACAACTCTTTTTCAGTAACTTATTTCTTCTTAATTTTACCCTCACTACTCCATGCTATTCATCTAATTTTCATTTGAAATGTTTAATATGAACATAATATAAAAGGGACATTTAGATGTAGTTATTAGGAAAATTCCAATAAAAAGAGAGTGTGATCATTCAGTGAATATTTATTTTTTCAGGTTAGTCCGTATAATAATTTTAAACTGCAAAAATGAATGAGAAGGGTTATTGCTTTTATAGCTCAACATTCATTTCATTGATGCAGAGACTTTCACATTACTGCAGTTAAGAAATAATTACTGTACATAGGATCATTATTTTATTAAGCTAAAATCATGTTAATATTACAATAGTTAAAAGCAAATGTTAAGGTACAAAATTTCAAATTTAAATGAGTTTATGCCCTAAACGTTGTAGAAGGACAAATAGTTTCTCCTAAATAAAAAGCTTTTTTGAGCATTGTTTACAGAAATAAGAAATGAGAAATAGATTATGAAAGATTTCTTGGATCAGTCTCTCATCTTCAAGAAAAAAATTAACTATATTTCATTCAGGAAGGTGAAATCCTATTACGTTCTTCTAGAATATTGACTTTTATTTCCTTTTGGCTGTAAACTTATGAACACCAACCTCTACCTATCTGATAGGCCTTTTGTTTAGGTAGTGAACTGGGTCCAAAAAAGTTTTTCATCAAATATGTTTTCCAGGCTAGTGACAGAAAAGAGAAACCAAGAGCACAAGAGAGAATTCAACCTCGGAAAATTCAGGAGACATTTTAATGATCACCAAACATGCCTGTGGCTGGAAGTGATTATATGGGAAAATTTTATTGTAATTGTACTTAATTCTAAGTCCAATAATCTGGTTGGTAATGTACTAATAAGGAAAGGATTGAAGAAAGATTGTGTCATTTATATATGGTGGATAACTTTTTGGAACAATAGAACCAAATATAGATACAATTTCAAAAAGAGGAAATACTTAGTCTTAGTTCAATCTTACTGTATTACCAAACAAATTAAAGAGGAACAAAGTGAATTAATGCTCAAAAACGTGCTATGTACTATAATCTTTACTAACCGTCTTATTGGGGTAATCTGATATTTTGTGTATGCCTAAAAATATATTGTCTCTGTTTTAGTTTCCTGATTCGGCTGTTACAAATTACCACAAGATTCTTGAAGCTGCTTAAACAACTTCACCACAAGCCAGAAGGCTGAAAATAATATACATGTACCCGGTTCTGTAGCCTACACGTCTGAAATCAAGGTGTCAGCAGGCCCGGCTCTCTCTAAAATTTCTAGGGGAAAACTTTTCTTCACCTCTCCTTGCTTCTGACAGCTCCATGTCAACTTTGACTTAGGTCTTCAGGACTTCAATTTGTGCTGTTTTTGACATGGTGTTTTCCTCTGTATCACTTGCTTCTATTTTGTTTATTGTGGGTTTTCTGTTTTGTTTTTTTGGTTTTTCTTTCTCTTCCCCTGTAATGACTTGTTATTGAATTTTGTAACTACCATTTTTCACTCAAAGTTCTTTAATTATGTCTGCAAAAATGTCTTTATTCATACATGACCACATTTATAGAATGTTGTTAGAATATGAACATATCATTTATAGAATGTTGTTAGAATATGAACATATCATTTTTCATGATCGCAGTTCCACTCGCTGAAATCTCCATTATACCAGTAAGAAAACTTTGAATATGAAAATTAAGTGGTTTCTTGAGAAGACATTACAGTGGAGAGAAAAATTCAGTCCCTAGTTTATTTGACACAAAATTTTATAGGGTTATTCCACAATATTCATATTATAAATTGCAATTATGATTATAATGTATGTACACCATGAGGAAAACAAAATACAATAATGAACAAAAATAACAGAATATCACAAACAAGCTAAGATCACACCTTGTAAAACAAACTGCCAAGAAAAACAAAACAGGCTTTGCAGCCATAAACAGATCAAGATTACATGAAAAAGGAAATCTGGAATCATTTCATCTTCTGGGGTTTGGGAAGGAAAATGATCTTTGAACAAAAGTGGGTAGAGAAACATTAGAGAAACAGAAATAAACCTTAAGATAACTGATAAGCTTGAAAGAGAGAACTAGTTTTGTTTAAGTGTCCTTACATAAATAAATTCAGTGAAACATGTAGCGTGGTTGATGCATGAAGAAATCACTAACCAATCTTGGTCAAGTTAAAAAATGATGAAAAATTATAATTTTCCTGGGAGAAAATTTTTGTACATCATCACACTTTTAAAAGATGGACAAATCCTTCCACAAATTCAACACTGTCAATCTCTGTGAGCATTTGGAAAAATTGTTATAAAGGATTGCTGATAATTTCTGGAACAAATTAATGATAGTTATAACCCATTATGAAATTAATAAAGGTCATTCATTCTGCCCTAGCATTCTTTCTTCAATTGGTTCATAGGAAAAATTTGAAAAAGATATTGAGCAAAGACAATCTCTAATCTCCCTACAATAATAGGGTTATTAATCAGATATGAGTAACTTGATGAATAGCTTTAACCAAATAATATCTCCTAATACATCAGTATTTTTACACATCCCCTTGTCTGCACCAGTTTTCTCTGATCCTATCCTCCATTTCCTACAACAGTATTACATCCTTTATTCTTTCTTAGATTGTGATATGTCTACCTAATAATTCATTTACAAAATTGTAGTAAAGGCTATCTACTAATCTTCAGAATTGTGTACATGAAGTTTTATAATACCAGGTTCAGGCCAGCAACACTGGTAGAGAGATGAATGAAAAACTCAAGAGGCAGAGAATATCTTCATGGAGGGTCTGAGGACTTCACCAAAATGAAACCCCAAACTGACTCAAATTCCAGATTTGTTGAGGAACAACAAAGGCATAGTATTCTGAGTGCAGAGATTTGTTTCAGGTCAGCAAGGCATGGTGACAGTTTGGCTGAATTATTATCATTATTATTTTTTTGTGGGTACGGGGCGTCAACCTCAGGACCACGCATGCCAGCAGGCGCCCGTGCCGCTGAGCGATATCACCGGCCCTTTTATTGTATGTGGGTTCTGGGAGTCAAACTCAGGATCTCATGCTTGCCAGGCAGGCGCTTATGCTGCTGAGCCATCTCATCGGCCCTGGCTGAATGATTAACTTTTATCTGATTGTTCCCTGGGGAGTTTCCTTGTTTTCCCGGTAAGACCCATCTCTGCTTGAGTGGGCAAAACATCCCACCTTCAAGATGTTCTGGTTCCTTAGAGTTAACAGTTCTTCCATTAACCCAAGCAGACATTGACCCATTGGTATCACAAGAAACTCCACAATCTAATATTTTTTTTGTTTTTGTTGATATACTGTACTTCAACATTAAATGCATTTTCCCACTTTCACTTAGCAGTTTTTTGATGCAAAATTTTAGCAAAGGATGAAAAAAGAAACAACAGGAGAACTTATCACAGAAAAAAAGAACCAGAAAGGGCTTTTTCTGAGGTAGATGACAGATATTCACGTGTTAGGTTGGGAGTAAATAACTTTTTGGTTGAAATAGCATTTTAATGGGGGTCAGAAAGTGAGGAAAAGAGCCGGTGAGATGGATCAGCAGCGTAAGCACCTGCCTGGCAAGTGCGAGGTCCTGAGTTGGACTCCCGGAAACCTCATAAAGGAAAAAAGGGGCCGGTGATATCGCTCAGTGGCACAAGCGCTTGCTGGCAAGAGCGAGGTCCTGAGGTCAACCCGTGGTACCCACATTAAAAAAAAAAAAGAAAAAAAAAGCATTCTAAGAAATTTGGGGGCCAGTGAGATGGCTCAGTGGCGTAAGCGCCTGCCTGGCAAGCATGAGGGCACGAGTTCGACTCCCGGAACCCACATACAAAAAAAGGGCTGGTGATATTGCTCAGCGGCACGGGCACCTGCTGGCGCACGAGGTCCTGAGTTCGACCCTGGTACCCCCTCCCACACACACACAAATAAAATAAAAACACAGGGCCGGTGAGATAGCTCAGTGGCATAAGTGGCTGCTTGGCAAGCACGAGGTCCTGAGTTCGACTCCCGGAACCCACAAATGAAAAAAGGGCCGGTGATATCGCTCAGCGGCACGGGTGCCTGCTGGAGTGCGAGGTCCTGAGGTCGACCCCCGGTACCCACAAAAATAAAAATAAAAAAGAAAGCGAGGAAGAGAATTTTAGTATCATTCTTGTGAAGAACAATGAGAATAAGTAATGGACAGTGGAGATTCAGAAATATTAAAACTTCCCAATCTGTTTTGCAGTCTTTGTTTAAAAAATGGAATTAATTTCATTTTTATTTCTCTGTTATACTGATGTTTTCTTAAATTGTCTTTGACAGATTCAAGGCCACAGAGAGACCAATGCAAATATGTAGACCACACAACAGAAAATGCACAAAGGCCATTTATTTGGAATTTGCCATAGCAAGACAATGATCTCCATCATTTGCATTTAGCGGAGATTTCAAGGCAGGAAGAAAGTGAGAGGCTTTGTAGTAGAAAAAGGGAGAATGCAGGTGTGTTTGAATGGAAATTGTTGGCATAGGGAAGCTGCAGACTCGCTAACTAATCTCTGCACATCTTATGGGATTGGTTTAAGATTTATCATTTGTACATTCAGACTCTCAGCCTTCATCTTTTCTTCCCCTCTGCCTCCCTCCCTCTCTCACTCTTCCTTCTGTCTGCTGCCTATTCCTTCAGTTCTATGTACACAGATACAGATTTATTTAGCAGATTTATTTAGCTATTAACATTAATTTTCCAGGTATATTTCAAAATTCGAATTGTAAGGTGATTATTTTTAAATTACTCAATAAAAGTGTAATATAGGGTTTTGAGGATGTCATGATCAGCATAATCTGGAAAAACAGGGAAATTTTATAGAAAAGATGAACTATATTTTAAAATCAAATACATATTGGTTACCCAATAAAATACGCAAAATAATATTTTTAATTTTGGTCTCTAAGTATTGGAAATGAAATTTCAAATCTATGTACCAAAAAGCTCACAATTTTATTGGAGAGATGAGCAAAAAATATGCAAATGCAAAATAACTATTTTAAAAGAAGTTGAGGGCTGGTGATATTGCTCAGCAGCATAAGTGCCTGCCTGGCAAGTACGAGGTCCTGAGTTCGACTCCCAGTACCCGCATATAGGAAAAAAAAAAAAAAAAACAGAAGAAGGTGAAAGAAAATGAAATTACAGAGTATAATACTAGCTCTTACCAAAGTAGAAGGAATGGGCCTTAAAGGGAAGAGATGTAAATGATTTCTAGTTCTGAGTTAGTACTTGCTAGGTGGATAAAGAAGATAGAGTATGTATTAGTCAGCTTTCCCATCACTGGGACACAATACGTAATATCCACAATTTAAAAGGAAAAGAGGTTAAATTTGGCTCCCAGTTTCAGAGGATGTAAGTCGTGGTCACCTGGCTCCAAGCAATACACATCAGGGTGAGAGGATGTGGTAGAGCAAAGAGACTTGTGGCAGATAGGAAGCAGAGTAGAGAAACAGTGTCAGAGTGGAAGGAGCCAGGAACTACATGAGGCTCATTAATAAGTCTGATGCGTGTCTTAATAAAAACAATTTATTATAGTAAAAGATACATTTTCATTAATCCTCCTTAAAATACTCCACTCAGCTTCAAACACACTTATCCCACCATTCTTGCTATTTGCCAAAGCAATTCTGGAAGTCCTCTTTCATGAGTTTCTTTAGTTGTGCTACCATAACTGCCTTGATGCCCTGCTGCCAAGTGCCATCCAATGGAAAAGTAGGCTCATAAAAATCATTATGGTGTGTCCTTATCTGCCTTATTCACCCGATCTGGAACCACACGTCTTCTTGCTCTTTTTTTTTGGTACCAGGAATCAAACTCAAGACTTTGTGTTTGCCAGGCAGGCACTTGTGCCGCTGAGCTATCTCCCCGGCCATGATTTCTTGCTCATTGCCAAAGTGAAAATGAACATGAAAAGCAAATATTTCACATACATTTAGAAAAAGAGATATTTGGTTCCTGTAGCATAAATTTAGGAGTCAGAGAAGTCAAAGAGAAGTTTTGAATATGTAAAATCTTTGACAGCATTATCCAATATTTCCACTTGGAGTTGGTCGAGAGCTCAACATTAGCAAAAGCACAGCAATAGGATTAAAATGGCATGTAAAGCCTTTTATTATGAAAAATGTAATTGTTTAGACAACACTCTACTTTTCAAAAGTACTAAAGAAAATTTACTGTTCATGTTTCAATTCTCTTTTTATTTGTAATTAGAAAATTGATCCTCTTAGATTTTGTTTATGCCAGCAAATTAAGAACAGAGCTAAGTTTTTTTTTTTTTTTGTGGGTACCAGGGGGTCAACCTCAGGACCTCATGCACCAGCAGGCGCCCGTGCCACTGAGCGATATCACCGACCCCTTTTTCGTATGTGGGTTCCAGGAGTTGAACTCGGGCCCTCGCACTTGCCGGGCAGGCACTTAAGCCGCTGAGCCATCTCACCGGCCCTGAGCTAAGTTTTTGGCAGTTATCCTCATTTTTCTCAAAATAAAAATACACAAGTATTTTCTATATTTTCTATTTATTACCTCCTTGCCTCATAAATTATGTACTATTTTTAACCCTCAGTTTATTAAATTTTCCCAGGAAGAAATAACATTCTTGCAATCCCAAAAGTTTTATTCTGTAATAGTCTCCTTGAAAACTGAAGTCTTGAAAATGCCTGATAAGAAACTTCATGGTAAATTATTTTTGAGTTTCCCTGAAATGAAAGCATAATAATTGAATAATAAATTGCCTGCTTCTGGCAAGTGGAAGAAAGATACATGCAATCATTTTAATACCTTCCATGTGTCTGATAAGAATCTATGTCTATTTTATTTTCTAAGCACTCTAATTATTAGCAGGAGGAAAAAAAGCGAAGAGAAGCAAGAACATTAATATGCTCTTCTTCTTTTTCCACTTCAGAAATAAAAGTAAATTAAGCATGTGATAATAATAGTTAGTAATGCCCTCTTCACTTTTATATTAATGACCAACAGTGTAAATGCCCAAGGCATTGCCTTTAGGTTTTGATGGTTTTGAAATTCAGCACTATGTCTTAACAATAAAAATGGCTTCTTTTGCTCTATAAAGATTAGTGATGCTTTTTAAGATAATGCCACCAGTATGTAGCCAATAGCTTTCTCCAATCTGGGTGGATTTTGAAAAAGCCTTTCTCTTGGGATCCATCAATAAAACATTGGATTCAGCTTCATCTTAGGACAATCTTTTAAAGGAGGTAGATTTAGTAGAGTGTAAAGATTTTAATATGAAAATCAGCAGAAAGGCATTTTGCAAATGGCAATGAGGGCTACAAGGAAAGAAGGTTGCATGTGATAAATGAAAGACAGAAAATTATAGTTTTAGTTTAGAATTTTGAATTTTTTCAAAGGAGATATTAAGAAGTTCAGATAAGAGTATGGTCTTTTTGAAGTCAAAATTTTAAGTAAATGGCTTTCTCTAAAGCAAGTAGACCTAGTTACATAAAACTATAAGATCATAAAGTGGACATTGAGTCTAGCTACATCCAGAAAAAAAATAAAATTATTTTATTGAATGAAGAAATAAATGGATAAATTGGGATTAAGTGAGGAAGGCGTCATGTATCTAGATATTACTTAAAAAATCTTGATCTCTTTTACTGAATGAGTATAAACATCTATTTACACACACAAAAATATACACTCCTCTTCTGGGGAGAGTTATTAGCATTCAGAAATGCTAAGTAAATTGGTTTAATAATAGAAACTTGTTTTCTCATAAAGTTAGAAAAGTCTGGGTATCCACAGATCTAAATATAATTTTATAATCAGAATATTTGGAAATATGGATTTAGAAAATATCCACAAAACCAACAACAGCAAAATCAAATTTAATTCTAAGAGAATAATCTGAGGAAATGATGTTACCTCCTACTGTTATAGCAGAAGCAAGGCATACATTCAGAGGAGACCGAGAATCAAGAAACAAGTGAGTTTATTGGAGAAGCCGGTGGCCATCAGGTCACTCACAGGAGTCAGGTCTGCTGGCCCCGAGCCTTTGTTTCACAGTTCCTTAAATACACATCTGGGGGTTTTACAAAATCTCTTGGTTGCTGTAGAGAGACCACATTTTACTGCATCATTTCTTTGGAATGTCACAGGATCCTTCTTAAAACATCTGGTCTGTTTGTCACCCAGGATGTGGGCAGCAGTCAGCCTGACCAATGTTTGCTGTAACTGTTTGTTTCTCCTTTTATGGGTTTTATGCTTAACTGGGAGGGGGTCTGAGGAGTGAGTTTATCTATGGGTTAGTGCCTTAATATCTGACAGGGTTGGGGTTAAGTGAAGACAAACTGGAGTCTAACAAAGAAAAGAAAGAAAGAAAATGGAGTCACTTTAGCCATATCATTAGGAACAGGTGATAAAATTCCAAATGGACAGCATGAAAGAATGACATGAATCTAGGACGCTATTAAGCTGGGTTCAGTCAGGGGGTAATGAATACCCCTACATCACCTTGTCTCTATTTGCATAAAAGCTGCTCTATTATTAGTCAGGGTTTTGACATTCAGGAAGCTAGTAAGTCATGCTGGACCAACAGATCACCGTTCTTGCCAAGATGGGATACCCAGATGACTTTGGTCTTAAATCTAAATTTTGGAATCTGCAGCTTCACTGAGATATAAAACTCGTGCCCTCTCAAGTTAGTGTAATAACCTTGGGACCACCTCTCACATGAAAGTGAGAAGACCTAAATATTTAAAAAGAAAGGTTACTTCATTCTCATGGCTTTAATAAATCTGTCATTATTCCATTGAAAAAAGATATTTACTCAAAACCTATGTACAAAATACTGTTGTAGTTATTAAGTTATAACAGTGAAAAACCTAAATAGTGTCATATGAAGTTCATATTCTAGCTCATAGATATACAAAAAGACACAGGAGGTAATTACATGCAGCTTAATTGAGCAATAAAGCATATTTAAGCACATCGCAGTGACAGATGACTGGATGAGCTTCCATTTCAGACTAAATGGGAAGCTTGGTTTACTGATTAATGCCTTTAGTTTAATGTTAGAGACACATTAAAACATTTAAAATCATATTTAAAATATTTAATGTACTAGATAAAACTAAAAAGAAATTCACAAATGAAAGTTAAGATAGAGGAGAGGGAAGAGAGTATAAGAAGAATGCAGAATCTCACCTCTGTCTTGAGGATATTTGTTAAATTCAGTGAACCTGAACTTTGGTTTTTCATTGCTTTACATAGGATGTATAGGAGAGTAGAAAAAGTGTAGTCTGCCCAACGCAAACACGTAAAGAGAAGACCTTTCCATGTACAGTTAATTCCTGAAAGGCTCCATCCTCATTGAACAGGAGTCACAGAAATCAACCTGATGTCACTTAGGAAAGTGCAAAGAGAATAACTTTATGTTTTGCACTTTCCTACTATATGTTGTGAGTTCCTCAAAGTCAAGGACAGTTCCTTATTCCCTTTTCATTTTACATGAGTAACAGAATGTCCACATGTAACAAATATTTGGAATATGTGTGATAAATAAATAAATGAACATGGATTATTCCATCCAAGGTAACTAGTGCTAGTTTGGGAATCACGTATGACTTTTTGTGTTAGTCTTGTCTTCTCCAAATTGAATCTCAAGTTGTTCAACCAGTAAAAATATAGCTAAAATGGAACGTTATATATCTTGCCATCTTCTGTCACTTAGAATGTCACATGATCCCTAACCCACAAAAGTCACTTGCAATTTCTTCTTACTGAATGCTCAGAATACACAATGTTTACCTGACACTAACACAAAAGTCTTTCATAAAATAAAAACTGTGGCGAGAGAGTTAACATTCCAGACTCTTTGGAGGTGATTTTATTCTTCATGTCACAGAAATGTCTAGCTTGTTGATGAAGTGTGCTAAGACAAGGTAAAGACACTTTTCTGGGATTCTATACATAGGCCTTTCTTAAAACACACAAGAATGCTCTGTGAAACCTTTCAAATAGGGTGAGATGATGCGTTATTTTATTAATAGTTATACATGCAAGTATGTAGAACATTGTTACAATGAACAGTGAATGACTTTAGGAGGAAGTTTGCAGTGCAAGTGTCTGGATTCTCTACCTTCAGGAGGTTGTTGCATTTACTTTTGCAATTTACACGTCCTTTTGTTTTGCTTTTCTTTTTACTTCATTTTGTAGACAGGTTACAAGAATAGCAGCTGCAACTTGATATAATTATTTTAATTGTTTGCATGCTGTAAAGCTGTTAAAAGTAATTTTAATTTTTAGCAGTAAATAGGTTTTATTACAAAGTTATAGAGTTGCTCATAGCCAGCCAGTATAATGGGTACTTAAGAGAGTATTTCAGTCTGGATTGTTATGCCTCCTTTATCCACTGTATGCCTAGCCAAGTGTTACAATTTTGCCCACAGGATAACACAAAAATGCTAATAGGAGCATTTAAAAGATATGAATAATACTGACACCTTTTTATTATCTGCCAGGTACCATTGGAGCTGCCCGAGACATTAAGTGGTAATGATGCGAATACAGTTATCTGCCAATTGAAGTGATTCCTGAGGAAGTGTGGAGACGTTTATTTCCGGGATGAATGTTTTCTTCTTCATTACTGGATGTAGAAAATAAAGCAGCCTTCTATGGGATTCTCTAAATGGTAACTGATGATACCAAGTTCCTCCAAGGATTTAGCACACAAAGGCTAAATTTTTACACCTGAAAATGGAAAATAAACTCATGGTTCCTGTGTTGTTTTATTATAGACAGCTCATCTAGGCAGAAATATTATAGGCAGTCAGATAGGGCCAGACCCTTGAGAGAGCCAGGACAAACGTGAAACATATTTCAATTGTGGCTGGAGACACCTCTGTTGGAAACCAGGCCTCAAGGTAAAGATGAAATGAGCAGGCCTGTTGACTTCCTCAAAGGACAAGCACCAGGCCTAAGGAAGCCTAGATAGACATCAGTCACCCAGGTGGGTGACCAAGAATTCCCTACCCATCATTTCCTAGAAAGACTGTTCTTTCCATGCACCCTTCTTATGTGACTTATTTCCCCGTTGGATCACTATTACCTAAGTGACTATACTTGTACCCTTATTGGTTAAACATGGGTATGATGTTGGCGATGGTCTATAAAATTTCCCTGTAAAGTGGGATCCCTGGAAAACCCATGAGGGCCCCCTCCTGCCTCTCAGGAGTTATAGCTCTCTCTCTCATTAAATATCTTCCTACTCTTAACCTCCACTGCTCCTAGAACTCATTCTTTGATTAGAGAACGCGAGTTCTGGGTATCATGCCTCTAACAGGTTGGGGGTTATGATATTTTCGTATTTCATCTCCTGTATCATATGCTGTATCAGTTGTATAATGGCAAATTCCCTAGTTTTAATTTTCTTATTTTTATTTTTCTCTGTTCTCTTTCCTTCCTTTTTAATATTCTCCTATTTTCCTTTTCTTTTATTAACCCTGTGAAGTTGTATGTCTCTCTGCTTCTCTTATCTCTGAAGTTACGGGTTCACCACCATTCAGCTATCCACAGATGCAGTGCTGCCTTTAGGGCATTTAATGCCACCAGCTGCTCCTGTGTGTTTCGCTGGGTAAAAGTGGATTTTACCTTCCAGTACAGGTTCCCTTCGGATGTTTCCTTATTCTTTTTTTTTTTTTTTTTTTTTTTAAAGAGAAGAAAAAAAACAAAACAAATCAAAAGAAGAACAAATTTTCAAACCAACATAATAGGAGGGTAACAATGGTTAATACATTACGTATTACTATCTTTAAGTTAGTTATTCAGGACACCAGACATTAGCATTCAATTGTCCAAACATTATTGGCACAAACCTTACTCTTCAATGAACTAAGTAAAAATGGTAGTGTATCTATCTTAACCATCTTATATATATATATATACAATTGTTTTTTTCCCTTTCCCTTCTTTCTTTTCCCTATCTAATGAAATCTTAAGCACAGTTTTCCTTACTCTTTTGTTCCTTTCTAGTTATACTCTTTATCTTTATTTAATCTATCCACTGTAGTGATCATCCTTTCTGAAGTATAATTCATTTGGATCCTTCGCAGCAAACCCCTGAGGTGAGATACTGTATTAGCTTCTTAACCTTCCTTCCTAACCATTCATCTTCTTACAGACATCCGTGTCTCACTCTGGAGTTTTCCAGTAAAAACAGATGGGTAGGTCAGGCTTATTTTTTCATTTTGTTTCTCAACTCCAAGAGAAAACAAATGGAATCAATTGAATTAATGCTGCAGGAAACGCTTTGTTGTTCTCTGCCCCTCAGCACTTTCCCTTTTACGTCATTTCCCTCTCTGGGTAGAAATCCTGGTTTCTCAAGTGGGAGTCCCTCTTTCAATCTCATCGCTTCTTGCTCAGAGTTACATATCTACTAATTTTGGTTCCCTCAAGTTGTGGAGGGTATATCATTCTTTTAGATCCTGCTTAGACATTTAACTTTGCTTTTTTTTAAAAAAAAATCACACATAAAGTACTACAAAAGTTGCACCATTTCATTCAGTGACTAGCCTCCTGAAGAGTGGTGTTTACATGTTAAAGTTCCTGTATTTCCACATATAACCTGGACCCAAACAAATACATGGTTATGTATGTGATTTAGGCCCAATTAAAACTGCTTTATTTAGCAATGCTCATACTGGCCAGTAATAAAAATAAAACTAACTCCAAACAAAATACATATAATACTAGAGTTATAGTCAATTATCCTGAATTCTGTACTAAGGTTTCTTACTAGTTTATCTCTCAGCTCTCCAACTTACTCAGCTACAAAAAAAATTTTATCCTAATGTAGCTCAGAGCTTGCTTATTCTAGACCATAATATTATATCATTCTATAACCATAACAATACCAGTGGACTTGTATTTATTAAAAATTCATAGTAGGTAAGCTATTTTTCTGCATACCATTTATATACCAGACTTTGTTCTAAGGCCTGGGAATATTGCAAATATAATGCCTGCCTTCAAGCAAATTATATTTTGAATAGGGGAGAACAATAAAATTTCATTAAAAATAATATCTAATTCAGATATTGATGCGTTGGGGAGAAAATAAAACACAGGGATAGATACAGGTGGCAGAGACACTGAATCAAAGATCAAGGGCAAAGTCGAGCTAAGCATACTGATGAGAATTGGATTCTTTGAGCTGAGGCTAGAATGATGAGAAGCAGGTAGCCACGTGAGACTGGGGAAAAGGATTCACAGTAGGTACAGGATAGAAACAGCCTTGTCGTGTCCTTGGTGAAGGGGAAAATCAATGTGGCAGAAAAATAGAGGAAAGGATTTGATTTTTACACAAAGTGGAAAGCCACTGGAAAGTTTTAAACTGGGAGGAGGGGCAATTTAGGCAGCTTTACTTGTTTGGTTTGGTTTTGGTATTTGAGGCAGTTTCTCCATATGTAGTCTAAGCAAGCATTTTCAAAAGCTCACTCAGGGCACTATTTGAAGAATGAGCTTTGAAATAATATGGAGTAAGAAGGAGTAAGAAGGAAACCAAAGAGTTGGCTTTTGCTAAATAACAAAAGAGAGGTATAAGAATATGATAATATTAATGACTAATGGAAAGTTGGAGAGGTAGTGAAATTTACTACACATTTTACATTTAAAACAGTGTGTACTTGCTAATGGAGACAAAGTGGAGTGAGGAAAAAGAAAAATCAACAACTTTTCCTAATTGCCTGGATGGGTGATACTATCTATTAGAAAAAGGAATGAGTCAAGTTTGGAGGAAAAATCAAGAATTCTTTTTGGATTTTATTAAGGTTGAAATATGAATAGCTATTGGATATCTACATGGGTAAAAATTTGCAGATGTCTAATACTAGAAAGGAAATTTTCCTGGGCCAAGAACTGTGATCTATTCATTCTTAAAACAGGTTTTATTTTATCAGCTCTTTAGTCTAAAAACTTTTTCAGTTTATGAAGGTTTGTTTGATCTTAGATTTTGATATCATTCCCATTCTTTTTTTTTTTTTGTGGGTACCGGGGGTAGACCTCAGGACCTCGCATGCCAGCAGGCGCCCGTGCCGCTGAGCGACATCACCGGCCCTTTTTTCGTATGTGGGTTCCGGGAGTCTAACTCGGGCCCTTGAACTTGCCAGGCAGGTGCTTATGCCGCTGAGCCATCTCACCGGCCCCCCCATTCTTTCTTAAAAGACACAAAAATTCTTCATAACTAAGGAGAAATAAAGAACAAAGAAATTTTGTAATTCACTTCAGTAATTTGCACAATTCCTCTCAATACAATTTTGCAGAGTGGCCTATTTCTTTTTTTTTTTTTTTTTTTTTTTTTTTCCCTTTTTCCTTATTTATTTATTTTTTAAATTTTGAGACAAGATCTCACCGTTGCCCAGACAGGACTCAATTTTGTGATCCTCCTGCCTCAGCTTCCCATAGTGCTGGGATTACAAACATGCACTACCAGACAGGTAAAAATTTACACATTAATCATTTTTTAAGATGTAGAGTTTTGTTTTTTTTTTTTTTTTAAAGAGAAGAAAAAAACAAAACAAATCAAAGGAAGAACAAATTTTCAAAACAACATAATAGGAGGGTAACAATGGTTAATACATTACGTATTACTATCTTTAAGTTAGTTATTCAGGACACCAGACATTAGCATTCAATTGTCCAAACATTATTGGCACAAACCTTACTCTTCAATGAACTAAGTAAAAATGGTAGTGTATCTATCTTAACCATCTTATATATATATATACAATTTTTTTCCCTTTCCCTTCTTTCTTTTCCCTATTCCAGTCTCTCTTTCCTTTTGACCAGTTTCTTTTTGATTCACCATATCTATTGTACATTTTGGATCTTATTTACTCTTTCAGTTTCTCATACTAGAGAGATAATACGATGCTTACACATGTGCTTCTGGTTTATTTCACTTATGAGTATTTTCTCGAGTTGCATCCATTTACCTATAAAAGTCTCCAGTTTATCCTTCTTTATGGCTGAATAGTACTCCATTGTATAAAAATACCACATCTTTCTTGGAGTGTCGACTGGTACAGCCACTGTGGAAGTCAGTGTGGAGATTCCTCAGAAAACTAGGGTTGGAGGTCCCATTTGACCCAGCTATTCTCCTTCTGGGCATCTTCCCAGAAGAATTAAAAACATCGTACCACAGCAATATATGTGCACCCATGTTTATAGCAGCACAATTTGTAATAGCCAGATCTTGGAAACAACCCAAATGCCCATCAACTGAGGAATGGCCTATTTCTTATTGAATTTTACACTTAAAATTTTAGAAATAATTTTTCTTATACTTATTCTGGACAAATTTATTAAATATGTCTTGTGACCATTTAACTGTGACAGTGCACTGGACTTCTAGGAAAAAGAGAGGCAATGATATAAATTACTACTATGTGGATTTTGTGTTAGGAAGTGAAGAAATCCAAGAGCATATCCTTGCCCAAGTGTGGATACTTTAGAATGTGGAAAATATGATTTAGAACTGCAATACTACTTTAATATCTCATACTTGTGGAAAGACATCTTGCCTGTGTGAGGCTGAATTCAGTCTCATCACTAACTGAATTATTCAGTTTTCTCTAATTGGCCTAAGTACCAAATAGAAAACATTCTAAAGGATAATATTTTCTTTGTCTTTCCTCAAGTTCCTTGAATTTTTCTGCTCTGAAGAAATTAAGTAAATAATTATTTCCAAATTTCCTAATGTTTTATATGACATTTAACTGGTTAAATTGAAATATACTTTTAACCCTGATTTATGTCTATACAAATGACCATCTCAAGTGTCTCTGCTAGTAAATAAAATGCATACAAATTATATTTTTATGTAGTCTAATATAGTCTAATAAAATCACACCACACTTATCAAAGGGAATAAGTGGAAAAGCTTGAATAAATGGTTTATGCCATTGTCTTTGAAGCACTGATTCTCCACTTCGGTAACACATTGGAATGATCTGAAGAGAGGAACACACACGGATGCATGAATATCTCCTCTGCAGATTCTAGATTATCTCAGGTGCTGAGTAGATGTTGAGGCAATGCAATTTTCAAAAACTTTCCAGGAAATTTCACTAGCTGAGAAGCATTGCTTCAGTGGGGAAATGGGTCCATGAGTTTGCAGTCATTACCAGGGCACTGCAGTTATGTTCTATGACTTATTATTGGGTCTGTCTATTCAGAGCCACTGGATGCCCTCTTTGCGGAACACATATTTCATGCATCTAACAGAATGTGTTACTGTGGTCACAGGACTGATCTACACAGGTTCACGCAGAGGTGTTGATGGAAAATCAGGCTGAGACACTCTTTTTGGAGCTTCAGCATGGTGTTTGAATCATTATCCTCCATTTTAAAATCCCCTAAGGATCCTTCCTTCTCTTAAATTCAAAACTTAATTGTGCATTTTTTCCATAGTTTCTTTTTTTTTTAAATTTAAGTCACCTTTTATGAAAAAATCTTACTCCAGTTTAGACAACAACTTACAGAAATTTAAAAATCTGAAGTAATTATACAAAACTGTCTTCTAAAGGATTTTAGTTTTCTAGTAGACTACGAATACAAAAAGACTACCAAAAATACTTTTCATTTTTTAAGAAGATAAGGTCCCTACAAAATTTATATGGAGAAACTCATTAGCACCCTAGGGCAATGATTTTCCTCTTGTCAACTGTCCACGTATTCTTTATGGTTCATTATTTTTTTAAAAAATCTATTTTAAGACTGTCTATTCTGGCAATAGTATATGCTCATAAAATACATAAAATATCCTGCATTATTTGGGCTAATACTTTATAACTGGGATTTTTGTCTTCTTTCAATTTGTATTTTTATTAGCACACAAACCAAATATGCCACTTTTGTTATCTGTAAACAGAAAACAGCAAATACATAGTTGTTGTGCTTTCTCTAGAAGAAATCTTAGAAAAACGTTAATAACTAGAAGAGAACGATAGAGGAGAAATGCAAAAATTAGGTTATAGCACAGTACAAATAGTCAAGGCAGTAGAACTGAAAATACCCCACATAATATAATCAACCCATATGCAGATGGCAGGCAGAAATTAATGATGACTAAAACCACCAACTCCATCAAGGCAATATCCTTACCAAAATCTTTCATTGATTCTGTGAAATTTTATTGCAAATACATTTGATTTATAAATTTTGTTTTGGTTGTTCTAAGGAGTATAGATAAAATACTGCAACACAATTTTCTGTACAATTATTTTTAGAATAGCAAAATGTTTAAGTAAATTATGGATTCCTGAGAAGTAATTTTTCTTTAAAAGAGATTAATACGCAAATTAATTTTGGAAATACTGAGTTTTAAGCGACATAAATATAAATTTTTTCTGTACTTTACTAGATGGAACAACCTATAAGTTTCATACCTACACATTAGCGATAATATTTGCCTCACTAGAAAATTGTGAAGTTGATGGAATCATCTATATAATTTCTGTAGCTTAGATACGTGCCCTTCAAACACCTTTGTGTTAAAGGTTTGTTCTTTAGCATTAATGGAATTCCATGGACAATTTGAAAGATGGAGCCTAGCCCGAGGAAGTTAGAACCGGAAGTATGTACTTAAAGGGGAGATTGTTACTCTAATCACAATTCTTAATCCTATTTGTCAACTTAGTTTGGTTACGAAATGCCTAATATTTTAGCAAAGCATTTTCCTCCATATGTGTGCATGGGTCAAGGAAGTATGACTTTGGGTACCATATATGGTCCCTAAACTATTCCTCTCCAGCACTGTTACCCACCCTCCATGAACAGAGCCACTTTGCTATACCATGTGGTTCTGCCAAGATATTTGTGCTTTGGAGACAGCTGGCTACAGATTGAATTCCTGGAATGTGAGACAAACTAAAACTCTCCTTCTTTAAGTGGCAAGTGTAGAGTAATGTGTCCAGCAATAGAAAGCTGACTAATACAGAAAAATCAGAAATGGATATGTGGTTCCATTGCTGTGATTGTATCTACCCATGTGGATTAGAAAACTTTGGAAAAGCCTTGAGGGAAGTGTTTGAAAAGTTTACAGAAGCTGGGTGGAAAAGCCATCCAGTGCTGTAAACAGAGCCAGATGGGAGGTTTCACTTGGGAAAAGAACTCCATTGACAGTTGGACTAGAGGTCGAGTGCTATCTCCACTGGCAGAAAATGTGCCTATATTTTGCCAACATTTTAAAACTTTGCAGGAGACTGAGAATAAGCAAGTAGTCTAACTGATCTGGTGGATTAAATTTCAAAGAACTCCAACATTTATTCCGTGGCATGTGTCCTGCTGGTTGCTTGGAACCAGATTTACAGGAAGAACTGGGGGCAAAAAGCAGAGGAGAAAAATATAGAAAGCTTAAATTTTGATACAGAAGAATCCATGGGTAAAGTTAGAAGGAAAATAGGTACAGATCCTAAAGAAATTATTGCCTTATAAGGAAACTAAGTACTTAGTACAGGTAAAAGAAGAAAGATGCCTGAAATTAATAAACGTTTTTCAGATAAAGAAGTAGAAATGACAAAGAAATACATGAAAAAATGTTCAACATCCTTAGTCATTTAAGAGATGCAAATTAAAACAACACTGAGATTCCATTTCACTCCAGAAAGAATGGCTATTATCAAGAAATCAACCAATAGCAAATGCAGGTGAGGCTGTGGGGAAAAAGGAAAACTTCATCACTATTGATGGGAGTGTAGACTGTTTCAACCACTGTGGAAATCAATGTGGAGATTCCTCAAAAAACTAAAATGAGGTTCTATTTGACCCAGCTATTCTCCTTCTTGACATTTTCCAGAAAGAATTAAAAGCATCATACCACAGCGATGTATGCACACACCAATGTTTATAGCAGCACAGTTTGTAATTTCTAAATCTTGGAAACAGCTCAAATGCCCACCAACTGATGAATGTATATAGATTTTTTTATATACAATGAAGTACTACTCTGCCATAAAGAAGGGTAAATTTGTGATATTTATAGGTAAATGGATGCTACTTGAGGTCATACTCTTAATTGAAATAAAACAGACTCACATGTGTAAACATCGCCTTTTCTCCCTGGTGTGAGAAACTGAAAGAGTAAATAAGCTCCAAAATATACAATAGATATTATGAAATGGGAAGAAATTTTTCAAAAGAAAGGGGAACTAGGGTGGGGGGAGGAGGAAATAAAGGAGGGGAAAAAAAAGTAATAAAGGATAAAATAGAAACAAAGCTTTGTAAATAAGAAGGAGAAGAGGGATTGAAGGGAGAAAAGAGGATTGGGATAAAAAGAAAAATCAGAATATATCATGTACAGGTACAAATTCCCTATGATGAATATGATCTTTATGTATATCTAAAATGTACCAGTAAACAAAATTAAATTAAAAATTATTAAATACTTAAAAAAAGAAGGAAAAACTTGAGACATTTCAAGGTAAATGGATGTACCTTGAGACCATAAAACTTAGTGAAAGATACGTTTAAATATCATATGGTTTCTCTGGTATGAAAAACTGAATGGGTAAATAAGGACCAAAATGTATAATAGATATTGTGAAATAATAGAAAAGTTCAAATGGGAAGGGGACCTAGGGAGGGGGCAAGGGTAAAGGAAGGAAGAGAAAAGAAAAAGAACAGGATAGAAGGAAAAAATGGAAACAAAGATTTTGTAAATAAGGAGGGGAAGAGGGGTCGAAGGGAGAGGGGAATGGGGAAAAAAGAACAATTAAGGTATATCACGTACAGGTACAAATACCCCATGATGAATATGACTATTATGTATATCTGAAATACACCAATAAATTAATTTAAAAAAAAGAAAGATGCTTTGAGGCCATCTCAGGAATTAGGAAGATCCAACACATTGCAGGCTTAAGGGTGCAAAAATCTAACATTTTATTTGGGAAGACAGGCCTCAGAACTCCTGCTTGAGAAGGGTCTGCTAGGAAATTGGTTCCCCATGGTTCATTTCACTATGCACAGCCAACCACATACTCAGAGGCCACTACAGCCATGGTCCAACCAAGCCTGGCTACTGCTTCCACTGAAAGTCGGTCTCAGCATTTTTCACATAATGCTGTTTTTACTGACATGAGGAATGTGAGTGTTGTTAGCTCAGGGAGGCTTCAGCCCATATTTCAAATAATGCACTGGAAATCCCAGTGAAGAGTCACAAAGAGGGCCCTGCATGACTGCGGGAATGAAGCCAATGATATGGTAAAGAACCACAGAATGTGGAATGTCCATCCGCATAGGAAAGCTGTCATCTGTGAGAGGAGACAGCACTAAGAGTGAGGCCACATGGGCTGCAATCAGCAAGACTACAAGGGTGGAAAACCCAAACCCTTTGGAATGCACACTTTACCACCCTGTGCCATGGGTGCCAGATATGGATCTCTAGGAGTTAGTGTTTTCCCTGCTGTGATTCAGTCTTGCTTTGGTCCGATTCATTACTATTCCCTATTCTTCCCTTTTGGAATGGGAATGTTTACATTATGAAATTGTAACATGGGACTCTGTAACTTATTTTTTTTTATTTTTATTTTTTTTTACAGAGATTCACAATTGAGAGTTTGCCTTGAGTATCAGAAGAGACTTGGATTTGGACATTTGAAAAATGCTATAACTCTTGAGAATTTGAGGATGGAATTATTATATTTTAGTTTTATGTGGGCTAGTTGTATTAAATTAGGCTGAACTATAAACTTGCTATTATCGTTATTTCAAAAATAAGTTTTAAGGTTACGTGTTTGGATACGAATTTAACAAGGAGTAGATAATGACTGTTAACCATTATTTGTCAACTTCATTGGACTAAGAAATACCTAATAGATTAGTAAAACATCTCGGTTTGGGATAGTCTTGAATATGTGACATTGGGTACCATATTAGCTCCTAGCCATTCTTCCCTAGCACTGTTCCTCTGCTCTACTTCTCACTCACCATGAACCGAGCAGCTTTGCTCTGCCATATGCTTTTTGCCATATTTCTGTTTTGGAGCTGACTGACCATGGACTGAATCCTCTGAACCATGTGCCAAATTAAAACTCCTTTCCTTTACATTGTGGATGTTAGGGATTATTTCTCAGTAAGAGGAGAGCTGACTAATACACAAGTCCTGTTCCTCCTCTTTCTTTTTGCTTCCTGTTTGATAGAAGGTAAGCACCTTCCTCCATCACACACTATCACCATGATGTTCTGCTTCCCCACAAGCCCAAAGTCAATTGGTCATTTTACCATGAATTGAAACCTCCCAACCTGTGAGCCAAAATAAACAATGCCTGTTTTAAGTTTGTTATCTCAAGTGACAGTAGCAAAGTTTATTGTTACAAGTTATGAATCTAACACAGTAATGTTTCCCCAGATTTTCATCTCATGCAAAGTTTCTACTTTGCACATTAGCCACCACATATACTGCACCCTAATAATTATTCACTTGGGTTTTTAAAAGCCACTTACACACATATGTCTAAAACTCACCATCTCATTCACTCAAGTGTTTTCTAATATTCTCAAATTTAGTTACTGACATCATCATTCAAAATGGCAGAAATTGTCAACCATAAAATCACAATTCATTTTACCTCTTCCTTCAAAAGCAAGACATCAGGTCTTTGAATTTGCATTCATAGTTTTTAAATCAGAATTTCTCTATATTACAGTTATGATTACATTAGTTGATATCTTAATTACCTTTCTTAGACTGGTGGAGGAGGCTTTATAAGAAGCCTCCGGTCTTGTTTCTATCCAGTGCATTTCCTATAATAAAAACAGACTGAATTTTTTGTAAAAAAAGTATTTGATCATACCTGGTTATAAAACTTGATAGCCATTTATTTCAAAATAGTTGAATTTCTTACAATGACTTACCTAATGTAAATTCTTTAAAGCTCTAGTAATGCTTACATTACTTGGTTTACCAGCATTATTTCTTGAACATTTTTTCAGCTATCTTCAAAGGTTTTTTTCTTTCTTTTTCTTTGTGCATAATATTCTCCTGATTACTGAAATACACATGATTATCCCTCTGATTACTGATATGTTTCAACCTCCTTAGAAGTGCAAAGAAACTATTAAATTCCCCTCAACATCTGACATCAAGCATTCTTGTACCAATAACTCCATCATAGAATAATTAATTACTATTTTGTTGTTCATTTTAATGTGAACTATTCATAAAGAAACTCCTTCTTATTCATAGTTCTAAACTCTCTTTTATACATGGTAGCATTTAAGTAATTTTTTATCAAATGATTTCTTAATACAAAATAAGTACTAACTGTATATCTGATATTTTAGGATGTTTCTTCTTTCAAGTTATATAAGCATTTAACATTGTATCCTATTTTCATCTATTACTTTTCATGTATATTTTATCTGCATGTGAGAAGAAGTTACCTTTTATGTTTCTGGAATACCTCATGACTCCTGGTATAGTTTGCAAAATCATAGTTTATGGTTAAATACTATTTAACTGAGTAACAAAATTAATTAAAATTTAATTGAACTTATAGGTGGATATAGCAAAATGATCACCTTCAGCTGTTCAGATAAAGGAACCAGTTAAGTAAACAAATATTAATTATCAAATTATTTTACATTATATAGTTTTTATAATATGAAAAAATAAATTCTGTAAAAGAAAGACCTGACCATGGAAACTAGATTTAATCAGTCACCAGTCTGATGTTCAGTTAGGCAAACATTATTTTAGATAATTTTGGGTAGGAATGTCCAGAAAAAGAATAAGCCTCCTGAATATTTATTTCTCCTGAAGGTTTTTGTTAATTTGATTTACTTAAGAGATTAAAAATGGGAAGTCATTATATGTATTATTAGTGATATATCCATAAAGAAGAATATGATAGTAAAAAAGAACTTTAAAAATTCATATGTTAGCAACTGGACTTTCATCTTGTCTTAGCTAGTGACCTTGATTCAGATATACTTAAGATAGGAAATAGAGAACAGGAAAGCCATCTGATTCTTTTGATAGAGAAAGATAAGCGCTGATAGCTAATTAGTACTAACATCTGGGAATTGCACTGTTTTAGAATCCCTGGAAAGGGAAATGATCAGCATCTCAATCTATTTTGTCACTGTAATGCTCTGCAATAAGACCATTTTAAAAGGAAACTTAAAAGGACATCCTCCGAAGGTTCGGCATTGTTTAGAATAAGGACTAGGAGGACATAAGAATATATAGTGGTTTGTAATAATATTGCAAACGAATTACAATTATTTGTTTCTTTCCTTACGTCATGTATATCTGTCTCTTAACTGTTAATATATTTGGAAATGTTATAACTTTTGGCTTAAAATATAATATAAATTTATAAGTATTTTGAACTATGTACTAATAATAAATATTAAATTGCAAATGCAGCAAATGAAGTCCATGGAGTAAATCTATCATGCTAAAACTTATAAAAATAAGTAGAGATTAAAAGGAATAAATAAAACACAGAAACTTTTAATAAATAAGAAAGGACAGATCTCTCTCCAAATAAAGATATTTGAAAATAATAGAAATGTAAAGTAGAACAAAGAGAATCAATAAATCCAAAAGTTAGTTTGGAAAAAGTTTTAAAATAGGTTAATAAATCTCCAGTAAGATAATATCAAATAAAAAAAAAGAGGAAGCAATTAGATTGAAAAATGGATTATGATTATAGATATATAAGAGATTAAAGAAAAAGATTTTAGTTAATTTTACACATTTTAAAAAATATATATAAACTCTAAGAAAATGCAACTTACTTCAAACTCCCCAAGACAAAGTAGAAAATATAACTAATTTCAGTATAAATGAAGCAGATTGAATTATTTTTTTTTTTGGTACTGGGAATCAAACTCATGACCTCGTGCTTGCCAGGCATGCGCCATGCTGCTGAGCTACATCCCCAGCTTACAAATTGAATTATTACTTTAAAATTTCTTTGCCTTAGAAAAAAGAAAAAGAAAGCATTCAGACAGCTGAAAATTTTCGTTTATCATACAAAACATATTGAAAATATTACAGAAAACAAAAAATGAATATAATTTTTAACTCATTTTACTAGATAATTTTGAGTTTAAAATTTACAAAATAAAAATATTAAAAAGAAAAATTTGCTTTTAATCTATTTGCAATTATCAGTGTTCCCATGCATTTTCCATTTAAGGCAGATGAATGTAAATAATAAGGCAGGATTTCTAAGCCTTTGAAAACTATTTTGAAAGGGAATATCAAGCATGTTTCCTATCACGTGTCTCATAATGACGCTACCTTTAGAGCAAGTCTTCGCCTTCTCAGAGTTTTGAGGGATTTCAGTCATTAATTATAGAAAGTATATTCTCCTGATTTACATATTAAATTTGTTTTCTTTGCTTTCAATTTACAGAATTCAGGTAAAATATTAATAAGTTATGTTTACAAACAAAAAAGAAATTAAAGAAAAATGGAATTCACCATTAGCATCTATGCAAAGGTAGGTAATTGTCAGCACAATCAGGAAAGAAAGCTAATGCTTATTATGTTTATTGAGCATCTGTAATATTTCTGATACTGTCAGACACGTTATTATATCTTTTAATTTTATAATTTTATATGACAATGACAACCTTGTGCAGAAGCAAACGAAACGTTGAAGTCTTATAGGCTAATAAACAGTAAGCTTTTAATATAAATGTTTTTATTTTGAAATAATTTTGTTTTCACAACAAGGTTAAAAAGATAGCTTAAAGATTTCCCTCAAGGTCCTCACCTATTTTTCTCCAACATTAACCTTTTATATTTTCGTGGTTCATGCATCAAAATTAAAGATAAAATTGAGAAATAAAGGAGAAAAAAGGAATGTATCACCAATATCAGGAATGAGAGAGGGGTAGCAATACAGATTCCAGGACATTCATGATACTTATGAGAGAATGAATTCTTTATCATAGGTGTCTCCACTCACAGCTACATTACATTGAAACAAATAGCAAGTGCATTAAGTCAAGAAAAATAAACAAAAATCATATGTATTGGAAAGAATGAAACTGTCCCTATTTATAGATTATATGATTTTTCTTACATAGAACATACAAAATGATACATTAAAAAAATCTTCTAGAACCAATAAATTGGTGTGAGAGTTCATAGATCACAGGGTCAACAAACAAAGACCAACTATAATTCTGTATGCTAGCAATGAATTACCAAAGATTAAAATAAAAAAGTAACATTTAAAATGCCTTCAGTGGGCCGGTGAGATGGCTCAGCGGCGTAAACACCTGCCTGGCAAGCGCGAGGGCCCAAGTTCAACTCCCGGAACCCATAGGAAAAAAGAGCCGGTGATACTGCTCAGCAGCATAGGCGCCTTCTGGCAAGCATGAGGTCCTGAGGTCGACCCCCGGTACCCACACAAAAAAAAAAAATAAAATAAAATAAATAAAATGCCTCCAGAAAAATTAAAGATTTAGATATGAATCAAACATAAGAAGTATAAATTCTATATGTATGCTGACAACTATGAAAAACATTTTAAAATAATTGAGAATTTTTGCAAATTACATACGCATTTAGAATATTTTTAAAATTCTCAAAATTCAATAATTAAGAAAATACCCATTAAAAAAAATGGACAAAATATTTGAAAAGAACTTCACCAAAATCAATATGCACACACAAATAAGCACTAGAAAATACCCTTAGACTCATTAGTAACTTAAAAAAGTGCTAATTAAAACTTTAATTAGGTACTGTTATGCACAAATTAGAATGGACTAAAAATGAATAATATTAAGGACTGCCCAGGATGCAGAACAATGCGACTCTCCTGCATTGCAGATGGGAATGCAAAATGGTATAGCCAGGAACTTTGTAGAACAGTTTGTGAATTTCTCATAAATTTAGAGGGGTAAGGCATAATTGAAATACACAGTGAATGTTTAAATTTTAATATTTATTACAGTAAAAGACACATTGCCATTAATCCCTCTCAAAGTAGTCCCCCTTACTTCGAACATACTCATCCCAACATTCTTGCCTCTTTCTGAAGCAGTTCTGGAAGTGCTCTTCCGTGAGTATCTTTAGGAGATGGGAAAAAAACTGCAAACGCTGCTTCTAAGTGCCGTCCGATAAAAAGCAGGCTTGTAAAAACATTACGGTATATCCTAATCCACCTTCTCCAGCAGACCTGGCCCTGTGAGGATTCCGCCTCTTCCTCAAAGTCAGAATGACCAGGAAAGGGAAACGGTTTGAATCAATTCAGGACATAAAGGCAGCTACAGCAGTACAATTAAAGAAACTCACAACAGCAATGTGTCTTTTACTGTAGTAAATTATTTTAAATTCAAACATTCACCATAATTTTAATCATACCTTGTACACTTACAGTAGGGCCAAACAACCCAATGTGCACTTATGAAAGTGAAATGAACTTTTATCTTCATACAAAATTCCTACATAAAAGATAGTGAAGGCTTTATTTATAGTTGCCAACAACTGGAAACAACCCAAATTGCTCTCGGCTATGGTACTGATCAATAAACCTTGGTAAAGGAATGGCATCATTCCCTGAAATATTACTCAGCAATAAAAAGAATCAAACAACTGATATATACAACAATATACATAAATTTTACTTATATTTACTGTGAGAAAGAAGCCAAATTCAAAAGGCTATGTACTGTAGCAGTCACATATGACTACTATATGTTTTCCTAGAAAACTCCAGATTTAAGAAAAATTGCCAAGTGGTTTCCCAGGGCTGGATAGATGGGAAGAATGAGAGCGGAGGGAGGAAGCATTTCATTTAAAAGTGACATGGGGAAATTTTTTTTTTTTGCATTTTTCAACTATTCTATGACTTCATTGTGCTATATTTTCATAACTGAACACATTCATCAAAACTCTCAGAACTGGACACTAAACAGGGTAAAATTTATGTAAATTTACTTAAAGAGGAATTGAAAAACAAAAACTAAATCATGATAGAGGTGTGAAATTATTTTCCCACAGTAACAGCAAATTTGGTGGTTAGATAAGTGAAGCATGAGCCTCTGCAGATTTTTCAGATCAAACCAGGCTTCTCTTTCTCAGTCAATTGCTAAGGAAAAATGAACAATGAAAAGTGAATGATTCCTTTTTAAAAGGATGAGCAAAGAAGTAGTAAAGAAAAGGCAATTCTGTTCATACAACAATGGCAACTGAGTAGAGATTTAATAGAACAGCATGCTGTATAAGGTTCAGAAGGACAGGTTCTTTGGCACACTGATGTCTCATCAGGGCCTAGAAGAACCTTTGTCAGATAGCAGGTACCATCTAGGAATGACTACTATAAAAGAAAGCAGCTAAGTAAGGTAGAATCTGATGACTGTCATCTTTTCTGCAGAGTAAGGCAGGCTAGAACAGGAAGTAGAGTGCAGAATCTTGGGTTGGAGACCTAAAATTAGCAAAATGATATGTCTTTCTATTGATATGTACAGCTAGAATAAAGGAAAAGTAGCATCAATTTGTATCCCTTGCTAGAACACCTAGTAGGTGCAATTAATATTTGGTGAAAAATCAGTCATTTAAAAGAATTATGACATGAGTATTTATAGCTCCTTCTACTCTGGCTCTTGTTAATCTATTCTCTATATAAATAGAATGATATTTTCTACTGTAATTCTGATTATGGTACTTCCTCACCTAAACTATTTAATGATTTCTCATCTCCCTTAAATTAAAGACAATATGATCACAGATAATTGACAAAGATCAGTATGTTCCAGCTTTTAAACAATTTTCAAAAATTATTAGCCCTTTTAGAATAATGCTTTTTATCTTTAAAATGAAATAACATCTTCACTAAAAATTTATTGAAGTTATTTTGCAGGCTTTTCTACCACAATTAAATAGCCCTTCTTTTACTTACTGTGTTCCTGTTAGGGAAGCATGTTTCTACATAGACATATCCATCGCTAAACTAAAAGAGGAAGAGAGGAGAATGAGACTTGGAAGGTGAAAGAACTGCTAACCACATTCACAGAAACACACATGTAAAAGGAAACTGTTACCCAGTCTTTCTTTCTGTCCCCCTTAGTCTCCCAAGAGTAAAATGAAAAGGACTCAGCCATAAAATCCAAGTTTTCCAGAAGTCTAATCAATCTGATATTTTGCCAAATATAAAATTTAATTGAAAAACTAAATTATTTTATATTTTAAAGAAAATTATTTTGAAAACCATTTATATACTAATTAGAACTCTAATTAGTTTTCTATAATGAGAAATATGTGATGAGAATTTTATTTCTCCAGAGATTTTCTGGGAATATTAGTTAGAAGTTAATTTGGAACCAACAGTCAATTAAAGCTCCTACTTGTTTAGAAAAATAAGCATGAAAAGCATTTTACCTAACTAACCTTATAGAAGTAAAATTAAAGATAGAGCACTGTGATGTAATTATTGCATCAATTACTCCATTTTACTGTGTTACCATTGTTGCAAATATGCTATATTTCTTCTTATGATAGAATAATTTTCCCTTGACCCAAAGACACCTCTCCTTAATAATCATCTACATCTCTCTTTTCTCCTTTAAAGCTACCTTCACAGTAGTTTTTAATGTTTGCTGCCTTGATTTCTCTCTTGCTATTGCATTCTGTATCCATTCTAATATGCTTATCTCTCCTAAAGCCCTGTCTGTCCATTAATTTCTATTCGAGGTCATTAATAAATTCTGAATTAAAAAATGCAAAGGTCCATTCTTAATACATAGCTTACTTGATGTTAAATTAGCAGTTAACACAGGTAATTGACATTTTGTGCTTAAAATGCTTGTTGAATTTTCTTCTATAATGTGACCTTGTCACGGTTTGCTTTCTTCATCCACTATTCCTTCTCAGACTTCTTTTCCAGTTCACAATTTCCAAATTAATAAGTGTTGATGTACCACAGAGCCAACCTTCACACATGTTCTCGTCTCTGTAGACCTTACCGTTCATGGCTTTCATGCCATTTTTCCCTGATTACTCAAAAATATACACCTCCTGTTCTCCAGCCTTAGGTGCTAAACTATTGACTAATGTAGAAACTTTCATGTCTAAAGGGCATCACAGAATTATGGTGTCAAAGTAGAACTCCTGATTTCTCTCCCCTGCAACGTACATCTTCTTCTGTCTTCTCAGCTCGGTCGGTTGAAATACCATGCTCAGACTCATCCTTGATTCCTGTCCGTCCCTCATGTTTATCTAAAATCATCAGCACACTCAAACAGCTCCATTATCAAAGTATATACAAATTTTAATGGGATAAATTAAACCATAGGGCAAAATGTTACTATTAGTTGAAATTATAAGATCATGGGTTGATTATTCTAATTTTGTGGTTGTTAAAAACCCTCACAATTTAAATATATATTTGAACTGACATCCCTTGACTCCTTTGCTCTGTGGTACTTTACACTGCAGGAAATTTCCCTTCTTCCTGTGGCTTCCAGCTGGATTCAGCTATCTGACGGCTGGGCAGTGATTGAAGACTAGGAAGACAATGCATTTCTCTTGCTTTTTCTCTGCCTTGGGTGGCTCTACAAAATAAATTGTATCTTCTCTGTGCTTTCTTCCATGAGCAATTATTATGATTCCAGATTATTTTAGATGACCCTCATCTCTGTGCTTTCACAGCTCCAGCCTGGAGAGGTGAGCCAGTACATCAAGTGGTTGCTAATCTCGGGTAGCCGTGTTGACACCTGGTTAGATTCCTAATGTTTTATTTACCATTTAAATCCCTTCCTTGCAGTGCATTCTGTCTGTTTAGGCACTGAATGATATATCCAGAAATCTACAATATTTTACTACTTCTCACTATTTATTTTCTTCCTCCAGCATGGTCCAGGTCCAACAAATGTAACTATAGCACCTGCTTCCATAGGATAGTCTCAATACCGTGGCCAGGGTCATCTTTTCAACATAATTCAGTCATTATAGGGGAGCTACATGTGTCCTTTTTTAGCAAAATATTTAACAGAGAAAAATTTAAAAAAATAAATTCAGGAGTCTCAGTATTGTACTAATGGAGAAAATACATTTAAAAAATCTATAGAATATTGGTAAGATCATGAAAGTCTATGACACTTGACCTGCAACCTGGTTTGACCTCCCTTATAGAAACTCTTGATAGAGTTTACTCTAATAGAGTTACAGAACTGGTGTTTACATTCAAGCAGATGGGAGTCTTTCGATCTCCCACTTTGGGGGTAAAGTTTCATTCCAGAAGAGGAAGACTACTGTTCTTCACTATCTCATTCTATTTCTGAGTTATAAATGATCTGTTCTAGGTAGGAAATGTCAAAAAGAGCCACCAGTTCACATGCAATGGATTAAACTCTATCCTCGTGATAGTAGAGAATGAATAATGGGGCCTTAAATGTCCTGGCATCAGCTCACTCATAGGACAGAGGTCCCACATCTGGAGCAGCAGGCCAATGTGACCAAAGACCGCACTTCTCACAGTACCCATTCAAAAAGTTAAATTACTCCAGCACTGATGCAGTGGCCTGTGACTTCAGTCACGGAAATAAGCAGATCAGCAGAATAAAAAACTCCACGGCTCTTCCTCTAGGGACTGCCTTTATATGAAATAAAGACAGAAAAGTCCATGCCTAAGTTATATTGGTTTCCATTTTTCTTTTCTTGTGATGTTCAATCAACAATCTTAAAAAAATGGAGTATTTAATCCTAATATTAGATAAAAAGACTTTAGAACACAGTGTATTACTAAAGAGGCATATTAATCAATGCTAACAATCAATCAATCAAGATGATAATACAACTATGTATATACCTGACAACAGAGATCTAAACTAGATGAAGAAAATCTGGCATAATTCAAGGGAGAAATAGACATTTCAGCAATAATAGAAATTTTAATTTTCAATAATGTGGTAGCCAGTACAAAGAAATGTCAGACATTAGTAACACCATAAAACATTTATGTTCACTCTACCCAACAACATGAGCATATATATTCTTTCTAAGCACACATGTAACTTCTCCAGGATAGATTATATCCTAGGACATTGATGGATTTAAATAAGTATGGTGAGTTCTCTGATCATAATACAATTAAATCAGAAGTAAAATGAGACAGAATGAAAATTGGTAAGCACACAAATACACGGAAAGTGAGAGATATAATTTTAAGTAAAAGATGAGCAAAAAAAGAAATTCAAAATAAGTTATAAAATATTTTTAGATGAATAAAAATACAAACAATATGCTAAAAAGACATTGGATAAAGCTAAAGCAGCATTCGATGTGATATTTTACTGCAAATTCTTATCCTTAAAAAGGAAGAAAAATTTCACATCGATAACCTTCACCCTGAGAAAAAGAGAGAACTAAATGCAGAGTTTAGAAAGTGGAAATTAAAAAAAAATACAGAACAAATTAGAATTATATAAGACCAATAAAGAAAACTGAGGCATCTTTAGCCTGATGCAAAACAGAGAAAGAAAAGAGAAAATAAAGGAAAAGGGGAAATAACTCAAATTATTAAAATTAGAATGCAATTGTGGGAATAGCTATTCATTTTACAGAAATAAGAAAAGACTATAGTAGAAAATAATGAACAATAGCATATGAAAAAATTAGATAGTGTTTAAATATACAAATTTTATAGCTATTACTTACTGAAAATGACATAAGAAGAATTAAAAAAATACGAATAGATACATAACAAATAAAAAGATTGATTTTGTAATTAAAATTTTCCCACAAAGAAATAATCTAGATTCAGATTTGGGTCACTGACAGATCCTACCAGATTTTAAATAGTACTAAACTTTTTTGAATTTTCAAAAAAAGTGGGGAACATTTCCCATCTCTATGGAACCAGAAACCAGAATTATTCTGATTCTGAAATCAGACAAAGAAACTATAAAAAAAGAAAAAAAATATTGCTTATAAGTTTAGAAGTAAAAATTCTAACAAACTCACATGATAATATGTAAAAGGAACTAGAAACTATGACCAATTAGAATTCACGGTCCTGAATTTCAGAATTTACTACAAACTACAGTATTTAAGACAGTGTGGTAGTGCTATAAACACAGTAACAGATGTAGAAATCTCAGAATGAAACCCAGAGTCCACAGGTTAAAACTTATAGTTGGTTAAATTTAACAAGAGTAACAAGATAATTTAAAAAATAGTCTTTCAACAGTGATAGAAAGACATTTGGATACACAATCTTAAAGAATGAAATTTAATCTCAAACTCACAAAAATTCAATAGACATGTATAAGAGATAAAATTGCAAATCCCTTAGAAGGAAATATGGACATAAGTCTTTATTACCTTTTGAAGTAACACCAAAAATGCAAGTACTAAAAGAAAAGTTGGTAAATTGGACTGCTGCAATGTTAAAACTTCTCGACTTTATATGATGTAAGTACAGTGAAAAGACAATTGCAGAATGGAAGAAGACATTTGAATATCATTTATCTTTCAGGAGTTTGTGTTGAGATTATATAAAGATGCATAAAACTTATAAATACAAAGACAAGTAACTCCATTTTTAAAAATACAAAGCATTGTAATATACGTATCTCTAGAAAAGACATATAAATGGCCAGTAAGCTCATGAAAAAGTATTCATCGTCATTAGTCATTGAAGAATGCAATCAAACCATTAATATTAATTCATACTCACTGGGATTGGCTACAATAAGAAATACAAATCACAGCAAGTGCTGGCGAGGATTTGGAGATACTAGAATTTTCACGTATTTCTGATGGAAATGTGTACGGCTGCTTTGGAAAGCTGCTTGGCAATTCCCCAAAATGTTAAAGCTACCACGTGTCCTAGAAATTCTACTTTTAGATATATACATAAGAAAAATGACAACATATGCCAACTTAAAAACCTGTACAAAAATATTCATAGGAACATTATTTGTAATAGTCAAGTCATTGAAAACAATCCAACGTTCATTAAATGTTGCATGGAAAAGCAGTATGTGACATACTGCAATGGAATATTATTCATTAATAAAAAGGAAAAAATACAATACATACCATAACTTGAATAAACCTTAAAACATTATCCAGTGTGAAAGAAACTATATATGAATATGAGTCTTTTGCATGAAATTTCCAAAATATGCAAATTAGAAGCATAATTCGTGGTTGTTTGGGACTGGGAGCTTCTGAAGTGGAGAGGGAAGTAATGGGGAGCGTTTGCTAATACTTACAGATTTTCTTTTTAGGAAAACCAAAAAGCTCTCTAAAATTAGATTATGATTGTTGTACAACCCTGTGACTATATATCAAAAGCATTAAATTAGGTATTTGAAATGGATGGATTTTATGATGTTTGATTATACTTCCATAATGTTTTAAAAATAGTTTATATTATGCCATATTTTTGGTAAAATTTTCTGAAACTTCTCATTTTACTCAAAATAAAATAAAAAAGATTCAGTTCATCCCTAGGCCCTCCATAATGTGGTCTTGGCACTCATGTCTGTGTCACTCTGGCATCACGGGCTGTTAGGCCCTTCACTGTCCATGCCATCCAGCTACACCACTACTGGGCAAGTCCTCAAATTCCCATGGTACCCCTGCTTCAGGGAGAATGGCTTTGCTCTTTGCCCGCCCCATGACATATTTTCCCAGATACTGTGTGGAGAATTCCCTCATCTCCTTGAGTCTTTACTCTACAAGCCTTCCAGAGACAACTATAATTCCACCAATTCTCTCTCCACAGAGGCACTCCCATCCCCTTTTCATGTTTTATTTTTTTCATTTTTCTTTTTTATTTTGTATTCCTCTTCATTATTCGCCATCCTTTATTTTCTATTTTTCCACTTCCTTTCACTAAAATGTAATTTCAAAAAGTCACAGAATACTGCCAGTGTTGTTTACTGTAGTTTCCCCATCCCTAAGAAACTGACTTATATGAAACAAATATCTACTTCAGTATTTTAATATTATGTAGCTAATATATTTGTCTGTCTCAGGCAAGATGTGTAGCACCCTCATAAAGCTTAAAGGTTTTGCATAAGAATAGAAATATTCTATCTTTTTGAAATGGAAAAAAATGTGTTAAAATCACACAATATATTATCTCAGTTGAAGCTGAAGTATGAAAATCGGATAAGTGCTATCAAACATTTAGGTCAGGATCCAATTAATTGATGTGTACAACAAACTTAAATTATAATTTGTTCTCATATCACAACTCTGACAGCGTCGGTTAATCTTTGGGTGCCATTTCCTGAAATAACTTTGTCATTACTGCCTGGTTGAAGAGATTTAATCAGTTCAGGCCCAACCATAGCAACCATCCACCATTGCCTGCAGGGTCTGACAGTCAAAAGACAGAAGAGGTGACAATAAGCCCTTTCTTCCACAGTCACCAGGGTAACCAGAGACACAGTCGCTGGGCTTGTTGACATTTCATACAATGATGTTCACAGATTAATTTATGTCTTCATAATGACAGGCAGGCTAGGAGCAACAACTGGAAAGTCATGAGATTGATGATTGCCCGGGGCAGCATGCGTGTTATTGTTTTAACACACATTACCAACTATGAAATCCGAGGAGGTAGTGAAAGCCACTCAATCCATGAAAGAGCGTCCCTGCTGTCCTGACTTGCCACCTGCAATTAGCAGTAATAGCAGAATAGCAAATAATTCTTCCTCTGGGTTGAGAAATATGATTCTGACCAAAAAAAAAAAAAAAAAAAAAAAAAAAAAACTCTTTTCAGGGATTTCTTGCACAAGATCATCTTCAGCATCCACCACTAACACCACTTTAAATTAAAATAGTGCTCAATAATCTGCAATTCCTTCATCCATCTATTTCCCTTCTGTAGGATCCCTCCCTCCCTGTCCAGTCTTCCCAATATTCATTTCCCAGCTTTTCAGTCCGTATGAGTTAAAAGTGCCTTCTCTACAGTCTATAAATGCACATATTTCACATATAGCTGATCAAAGAAAATGGGAATCTTCTCTCTGAATCTCAATTTCTAAATCTCTGCAGAGACAACCTAATGTGTACCCGTGTGTAAAAAGCCCATACCCTCATTGGAGCTGCGATAGCTAATGGTCAAGGTCTCATTTCTCAAAGTGATTTCCAGGATCCCCTACTTAATTAATGTCAGCTGCTGAAAGTGGCATCCAAAGCTGAGTAACAACTCTCAATGTCTGTATACTAAATGTACTTTTAAATGTTGTTGTAAACATTAACATATCCTTGCAAAAAGTGTAAAAATGCAAAAAAAAAAGAAAAAAAAGAAAAAAAAGAAAAATTTCTATATAATCTACTTCCGATCTCTTTGCCAGAGACAACTGCTACTGAACTTCTGGCATTAACAATTAAATTTCAGAGATTAACAGCTTTTAACAAGGATGAATTAGTGTGAGGTCCTATTGAGAACAATTATATTACACAGAGGAAGCCTCTGAAGATAAGAGATTGGTTATGGAAGTCACAAAGCCAGAAAATGTAAACAACGTCCACTCCTGAGAAGCAGTGCGGGACGAACCTAGAAGAGGGCAGCACGCAAAATGTAGGCAGCAAGACAGGTGGGGCAGGGAAGCTTTATACGGCATTTTATAAAGTTCAAAGAGGTCTCGCAAATGCCTATCCATGTGATTCCTGAAACGACCTAGAGAAAGGAGCGTGAAAAGTTCTCTGATCTTGTGAAAAGAGAGAACCTAGCAGAAGTATGATGGTTTAGCAATGCTCACACTGAGCTTAATTCCTGGAAAGACTTGCAAACACAGTTTCAGCTTTTTTTTAGATCCCACATCCAGTAGGGCAAGCAACTCAGCACAATCTGGCAGGGACATCTATTTGATATGGGAATTGAGAGCCCTATATGGAAAGCACTTAGAGCAGAGTCTAGCACATCATAACCACCCAAATAAACATCAACAATTTTTATACCACCCTTTGAAATTTTGTGTAGGTTACTGGTCAAGACTGTGAATTCTGTAATGGAATTTAAGAATGGAAATGCTCTATCTTTTCGGACCCACGCTGATCACGTCCTGATATCTCATTTCCTTATGTGTAATGTGAACATTAATAGCAACATTAATAGAAACAATATCCTAGATTTCTTTTTATTTTAAAAATGAAGATATAATGAATTAATAAATATAAAACACTATATTTCATTTAGGCGCTGTAAGAGAGTTATTACCAAAAAAAAAAAAAAAAAAAAAAAATAGCCTTCTTGGCTTGATGCAATTGGAGATCCCAGAGCTCTGGTGTGTTATACACAAGGTTATTCCTCCAAATCAGTGATGTGTTAAAGACTTTCAATTTCTGTCCCTCGGCTTTCAGATTCAGGCCTCTGCAGTGCTGCCTGCCTTGTGATTGTAGGGATTACTTTAATTGGCTTAAATAAGTCTGCACACTGCTCAGGATGATCCTTATTGTAATGATGCTCTGGGTTCTTGTTGTAAAAACACTTAGATTTCCTTTTCAAACATGTAATGACAAATTGATGAGTTTATCCTTTAATCTTGTGGTGAGACAGTCAAATTCTAATGCTATAGGTAGGGCAGATCGATCAGGCTGCCTCAGCAGTGACCGGAGATTTCAATTTCACTGACCCAGGGGCGCATGTTACCATTCCGTGGTGTCTGCAGAATGAGATTTATTTTTAAAGTTAAAAATCATATTAAGAAACCATGAGTGGTGATTCTGTTTCCCATTTAATAAAACTCAGTGGTTTCTCCCAACCACGTCAATTCACATACCAGTGTTTCACTCAATCATTTTATTTGCAACCTTAGGGTTATGTTTAGTGCCACTAAGATTTTTGACCTTAACAATGTCCCTAAAGCTTTTGTGATTTGCAAGTGCAGTGCTTCCATCTTCATCCATCAGGGATATGTTCCACGTCCTCCAGTGGATGTTTAAATGAGCAGACAGTACTGTGTTCTATATATTATGTTTCTTCCTATATAAACATACTTATGATAAAGTTTAATTTACGAATTTGGTACAGTGAGAGATTAACAACAATAAACAATAAAATAGAGTAGTTATAACAATATACTCTAATGACAGTTATACAAATAAAGTCTCTTAGTCTTTCTCAAAATGTTGTTTTCTCTTTTTCGTTTAAGGGAGGTACACGAGCGCCTCTCTTTGGCATGTCTGAATTAGTGGTGTCTCTACTCTTGTGCTTTAGAGCAATTATTAAGCAGATAAAGAGGATTTGAACACAAGCACTGCTATACTGGGAGAATCCTCTGACATGCATGATGGCCACTAAGTAACTGAAGGGCTAATGGCCTACACAGTGTGGATATCCTTGGCAAAGAGATGATTAATGTTAGCTGAGACATAGCTGGACAGTGAGAGACTGCATCATGTTACTCAGTGGCGAGCAGTTTAAAACTTATGAATTGTTATTTCTGAGATATCCATTCAATATTTCCTGATTGTGATTTACCACAGGTAACTGAATCCTCAAAGAACAAAACCACAGTGGGGGGGGGGTGGAGACAGGGGTCACTTTAAATTTCTCCCTTCAAAGTTTAAATAACTTTAAATTATTAAGAATATAGATCATTTATATTGGAAGAAATTTAGAGACATATTGAAAGTATCAAAAATGTACAAGTCAGTGAAAAGAAATTTAGAAAAAATTAAATCCAGACATTTGTTAATAAAACATGAAAAACGTGGTTGCTAAAACTTCCAATGATGAATCTGGCAGTACACACACACACGAAAAGAATGCTAAAACAGAAACAGTGCACGAGGAAACAGCAGGAGCAATCTATCTAAAGAGTGAAAATCTATCAATACAAATATTCAAAGATGAGTTTTACTGGCATAAAAATTCAAGAGTCTAAAACTTGGATCTCATTGGAGAGGAACCATCGGCACTAACCAGGGGAGCCATCACTTCTGACGGTTACATGCAAGCTTTGAAAGCATGTATCTCCTGATTCTTGCTTTTTTTTTTTTTTTTACAAAAAACTGTCTTCAAATCTTTATTATTTCTTTTTTCTCATGTAAAGAGGAAGAAAACACTTATCTTTGATCATATTTTGTAGGATTGGTAGAAAGAAATCTTTTATGCCCAATCAGCACTTCCCTACAGGCTGCTCAGAGGGATTTCTGATCCGGCAGACTATTTTTCATGTGTTTCACTTTCCTTAGACTTGGTCTCTTAGAGAGAAGGAACCCTCACTACAACCCCAGGACAGATGACCAAATGCAGATATAGTGGGAGGAATGGGAAGAAGGCTGGGAAACACAGTGGAAAATACCAGCACTCCGACTGAAAGGTAGGTGCACAAGGACAGAGAACTGAAAGTTTCACTGGATAAGAAAGTCTTCACATTTCATTTCTCAAAGCTGACTTGAAGCTTGGTTGGGCTTTTTTGACAGAAAATGTTAGATTCCTAGTTCAATTCAGGAATACTATTGAGGGAAGTGTCATGAGAGAAAATTTCTATAGATGCTGATTTATAGGAAAACTTAGTTCCCTGTATATTTATCTCAGAAGAGAGTGTTCTTGTGAGTTAATAAGTGGCTAAATAGCCTAGAAATTCAGTGAATGGATTTCTTCCTCATAAAAGAATCCTTACAATTCATATCTTAGTCACCTTCCTAGTCCCTGGGACTTAATACCCAACACTCGCAACTTAAAGGAAGAAAGGTTTATTTCAGCTCACCCATAGCTGCCTGGCTCCAAGGCAGGGTCCCATGGCACAGGGCCATGGCAGAGGAATAACTGCTCACCTCATGGCCACCAGGCAGCAGAGCCAAGGAAATAGCCAGGAAGGGAAATACAAACTTCCAGTTTACTCCTAGAGTGAGACCCAACTCCTCTGACTCAATCCTACCTTCTAACAGCCAGTCAGCTGCATACAATGGTCCCATAAATCAATCACCTTACAAAAGCCCTGCCTGTGATCACATGAGGCTTTGGGGGACATCTAGATATAAATAACACTTGTTAAGTCATTCATGGCTCCTCCTGATTGATACTGACACCTATAGTTTGGAATGAGTGAGTCTCTTAGGGTCTCAGAGTTATTTTTATTAATTTCAGATTAGCAAAATAATTTGTTAACAATGTTGTAAATCCTGCTGTGGCAGTGAATCATAATAATCAGTATTGGCTTTACAATATAGGCCCATGTTTTAGGTTCTACCAAAACAAATGTATGCACGTGATGTGCAAAAATAATTTAGAATTTTATTACATGGGACAAAGAGGACAACTGCAAATGGAAGATCAGTTTTGCTTCTGTTAACTACCAGCCTGGCTCTATCCAGCACTGTAGTTTCCTACAATTGCAATTTTCCCAAGATGATAGGGGTTGCTGATCACTTAATGAACCAGTTTGCAATGTAGAATGAAAAGTTTCCTGGAATCTTCACCTAGATTGACTATCTGTAACATTTTCAATGCTACAGATAGTCATTAATTAGGTGACACTGTTCTGCATAGATAGTGCAGATTCTCATGTTAGGAACACAAGAGCTTCTCTTTTGTAGGAGTCTGTGTTAATCAGCTTTCCATTATTGGAACAAAATACTTGAAATGATATATTTAAAAAGAGGAAAGGTTTATTTTTTTCTCACAGTTTTAGAAGTTTCATTACATGGCTCCATTTCTTTACAGGCATGTGGTGGAGTAATCTGATCACATCATAGTGGCCAGGAAGCAAAAAAAAAGAGAGGATGAGACTGATGTCCCATTATCCCTGTTGAGGGTGTCCCCTCAGTGACCAGAACTGCCCACCAGCTCCACTGCTTAAAAGTGTCCACCTCCTTCCAATAAAGCCAAGCTAAGGACCAAGCCTTTTACAAAGATTGGGAAACATTCCCATTCAAAACTATAGCACATCCTCAGCTAGACTTATCCTGTTTAATTTTCAAATGGAGGGAAGTCTTAAGTTAGTCATAATCTATCAATTTTTCTCATTTGTATTATTTGCAAATTTACATTACATATTGGTACTTCAACCGCCTGTATAATATGTCCTCCACTAGACTTAAACCCTACTAAACTGAGAACTTATAGAAATAAATACAGTAGCATTCTTATCTATAAGAAATGTTTTGAGCAAAATTCACATAAATTAAAAACTTTTGACTATTATATTTTCTATAAAAGTTTCTTATGTTATTAGTAATGCAAAATTCTGAATGAATGGATCTTCTTCCTCTGAGCCCAAGAAATGGTTGAATGGTTAGTTGACCTGTATTTCCGCTAAAGTGTTTGTCATCTATCATTGTAGATGTGCATGTTTGTGCAAATGTGTATACATGTGTTTGTGTTTGTAGTTTTGTGTATATATGATGTATTGTCATATATGTGATATATATTTTCTCATCTATAAGCTATTCTGAACAAGGCTCACATATTTTCCCCTTTCCAGTGTTACCTTTATTAGATAGCTAATATTCATATTTAGTTATCCAGTGAAAGGCCAAAGTAGGCAATGTTATCAGAAAGAATCATAAGGATTCCAGAGAAAATTTTGCAGAATATCTCTTTTTTTTTTTTTTTTTTGTGGGTACCGGGGGGTCGACCTCAGGACCTCACTCACCAGCAGGTGCCTGTGCCGCTGAGCGATATCACCGGCCCCTTTTTCGTATGTGGGATCCGGGAGTCGAACTCGGGCCCTCGCGCTTGCCGGGCAGGCGCTTAAGCCGCTGAGCCATCTCACCGGCCCAGAATATCTCTTTTTATATAGCTCTTTCCTTAGTCAAGCTTCCCACACCCTGCAACATATTTACTATAATGAAGAGATAATTCATTGTTTTTACTGATGAGCAATGGGGTCATATATTGAAGGAACCATATGTAATTAACACTTTCTGCTTTCATCTGACTTCCCCACCCTGCCTTGTTGCTTCTGTCTTAACATAACCAATCAGTGTCAAGCAGGAATAGTAGAATTCTAAAACCAGTGTTCTGTTACACTAAGGAGCTTTGAAAATCTCTGATACCTAGGCTGCACCTGAAGTAATTAAAATAGGAGCTCCGTGGTAAGTGCATTAGACATGACTATTTTGTAAAACTCTCAGAGAATTCCAATGTGCAATCAAGACTGGAGATACTTCTGAAATTATTTAAGATACTTTAATCAGCTATATCTTTTAGAAAGTCTTAAGATGAAAAGTTGCCTAGCTTTGCTGTTATTGAATCTATCTGAGTTTTCATGTGAATAAATGAATAAGCAAGATATCTTTAAAGTATCCACAAAATGAGATAGCTTAACTCCCAATCATAATGTTTTATGCTAATCATAACCTTTTATTAATATAAATTATTCTAGTCTAATATATTCTAGTCTCCACTGTGCTAATTTGAGTACATATGTGTTGTTCAGTTGATCAGTATTTTAGATTTTATGACAATTAATTCCCTAACTAAAACAAATGTTTAGTATATTACAAATAAGAACATAATCCATTCTTTTTAAAATAAAAGAATGTCAAAAACTAAACAGAAGCCTTGTCCTCTTTTGAATTTCATTTAGAGTAATGAGTTTCTTTTCACTAGATTTTACACACTTTTATTTAAGCTAATTAGAAGTATAATAAATATAACACATGGTTAAATATGTTCTCCATGCTCATCTGTAAGATCAAGCTTATATGTAATTAGAAGCTAAGAGCTAGGAGATGATTGGGGTAGGGAGATTACTGGTATTGGACTCTGGTAATCCATCCTAATCCTTAATAGTTTCCCTGTTCCATAGACATTTTCCAGGAAATTACAGCTCCTAAATTTTAAAAAAATTATTCCACAGAAGGAAGTAGAAAACTGTAAAATCTTGGAATTAACTTCCCCGCAATTCTATCCCATTTTTTGCTATTTTTTAACATTCAGTTTGATTGACACTTTTCTATGTTTGTATCTTGTGTCTCCCAGTTCCTTTGAGTTTGATGCTTTCACTCATTTCTTAGGCCTCGAGGTGGTAAGATCAAAGCCTAGGATGTTGGAAAGAGATTTCAGTGGTCTTCACTGGCCTCCTCCAAGCTGAAACACACAGGTGACAGTTCAGCTCCTGTGCATCTGCTAAGGCAGACTGCTTGGTTCATAAATTCCTAGTCTGCATTTTAATCCAATCTGTTTTCCTCCCATACACTGAATATAAAATGTATATGTAAATAAGAACTTGCACAAATGTTCATGAGAAATGGAATCCAGAGCAGAGGAAAATATCACTTACTACCCATGTGATCTCAGGTAAATTTACATTTATGTGCCATAATTTCAAAATCTTTATGGGAATGGAAATAATGCTCCAATTTATTATTCAAAGTATATATAAGTTATGTAAAGCACTAGCAAAGTGTGTGGACCATGCAGAATGCCCTGTCAAATGTTACTTTTTATTCTTATGTTGTTATTAGAATTTCTAGGATGACATGCATGACTATATGATTAGGACAAATTCTTCCTCTGTATGAGATTAAAATATCTACTTTTACACTATTTGTAAATGAAAATGTGTTACAACATAAAAATGACCACAAATGCTGAATTTATTAGTTGCTTATATTACTGTATTCCATACTAATCTAAACTATTTTGATTTTAAAAAGTGTCCCTAGTATTTGAACTCTGGAAAATATATGAGGGCTTTCAATAAATTAAGGCTGTAAAATTGAACAGGTACAATTCTCATAAGAAAACTGAATTCATAAAGCTGTTAGAAAAAATTCCAATTGTTTAGGAGACTTGAAAAACACCAATTGTTTGGGAGGCTTGAAAGATACCAATTGTTTATGAGGCTAGAGGGGATATTGGAGGAGATGTATCCTGCTACCCATTGCTTCAGATACCTTGCTTCCCTGAAAGATCTAAGTACTGAAAATCCTAAAACTAACATAGGTTTGTTTTCTCAGTTAAATGCTCTGCTGTTTCCTTTCTTACCCCCTTAGGTTATCTAATTTCATCCTCTGTTAAAAAAAATCGGTTTTGCATTAAATCTCTAATGCTGCCATTTTCGTGTCAATCCATGTTAAATTGGCCACTCACTCAATCTTGTCAAGATCAGAAATTAAGTGACTTTTAAACTTAAACTGAACCCAAAATGTACTGCAATTTGTATTCTTTGCCAAAGATAAAAGAACCCATATGTGGCTAGACGGTCTGTGTGGATGTTAGTGATTTTTTTTTTTTTTGTGGGTTCCAGGAGTCAAACTCAGGCCCTCGCACTTGCCAGGCAGGCACTTACGCCACTGAGCCATCTCACCGGCCCTATTAGTGATTTATGAGTTATGTTAATAAGTTATTTTCAAAAAGCAGATTTTATTGTACATGGAATCAGTGTTTATTGCAAAAAAATGAGCAGAAAGGAGAAAATAAAATTATCTATAGACTACCCAGTGATATCTATGAAATATTTATTCTTCTTATATGAAATATTTTAAAGACATAAGCATCATATGTATATATTCTTTAACATATGTAATATATATACACTATTTTATATATAATATATATGCAGTCTTATATGTTATTTTATATATCATTCTTATATATATTATCTCTATATATATTCTTTTTATAAACCGATATTTTTAATGTAAGGCTAGGTGTTTGTGTGATAGTAAATGCAATACACACTAATATTTCAATGACATTCCATTTTATTCATGTAAGTTGCGAAGAATTGGGTACTTTGATTTAAAAATTTTCTTTTTAGTCACCATGATAAGCATACATGTATATTAATCTTTTTACACATGTAATTATGTCCTTAAAAGTGATTCCTAGAAGCAACATTTCTATGCCGAAACACACACACACACACACACACACACAGGTTTAAAGATTTTGATACACATTGCCTAATTGGTCTCCAGAAATTCTTTTCCTTTTTTCTTTTTTCTTACAAATCTTTCATGCCTATAGAGTTTGAACTCATGACTATTCCCCCCTCATAACAACATCTAATTTTATTACTGCTTTTAATCTTTGACCATCTCATAAGAAAAACAGCCATATTTTTTCTAAGTGTATTTCTTTAATTACTACTGTAATTCAGCATTGTTTTACAAATTAACCTCTTTCTTATATGGTCATTCATGAGCACTGCTGTCCCTAATTTATATGTGTACTATTAGAGTGGGTGCTACTTGGTCTAGAAAATGTGTTGTAATCATTCCCTCCATTTATTTACCTTTAGTTATTTAAGGCGTTGATACACCAAAAGCTTACATTTCAAAATAATAAATATATAACTATGTTCATATTTTCTTCTATCATTTTATGTCAGAAAGAGCTTCTCTACCCTAAAATGTATGTGATACATTTCCCTTACAATCATAAAGGAGTGTACGTTCTTGCACAGTTAGTCCACAGAAATAGTCTCAGTTTGGATAGTTCACACAAAATTTAAATACCTTGAAGACTGTTGAGTTTTTCTTCCATCTTATTTGCTACCTAAAACAAAAGACATTATAGAAGGAGCCAGTTTGGTATGGCTTATTCATGATGAACTTCTATGTATTTACAAACACATTACTGTAGTCTAAATCTTGAATATTCCCCAAAGGCCCATTCATTAAAGGGCTGGTTCTCAGGATGACTCATTTGAGAGGATGTAGAATCTTTGGGAGGTGGGGTCTACTGGGAGAACTTTGGGCCATTGAAGGCGTGTCTTCAACGGGTGTGGGAGTGAGGCTCTTTCCTTATTCTCCTGTTTGTTATCTGGCTTATGAAGTGAGTATTTGTCCTCTACTACACACTCCTGCTATGATGTGCTTCCTTGCTATAGCCCAAAAGCTGATGATGGATTGGAAACTTCAAACATGTGAGCCAAAATAAGCATTTGCTTTTTATAAGTTAATTATCTCAGGTGTTTCCTCAGGGTAATGTACACATACATACATGATTTTATTTATTGCTTTACATTTACATAAATGTGCAAAGATGAGAGAGAATAATTGTAATATCCAACCTATGTAGTTTCGGGGAATCCTTTTTTTAACCAACTGATGGTTTGTAGCAAAGTTTAATAATCTCTTTAATGAAACAATAGCTAGAATGCAAATAGAAAAGTAAAGAACGATACAGTCACACCTTGGTTCACAAACTTAATTTATTCCACAGTTCTGGAAGTGATGGCCATGTTCACATTCCTGTGGGAAAGATTGCTGAATTTGGGTTTGTTATCAGATGCAGTTTGCAAACAGAAGCATTTGTGAACTGAGGTGCCACTGTATTCACAAAGAGTCTTCACATTTCTTCCTGTTATCTTGCATTAATTACCTCATTATATAAAAATGTAACTAAGTCTTGCCAAGTGAATCTTTACTGATTTTAATCATTGACAAGGTTTCCTATGGCTTACCACCAATATATATCCTGTCACTGCAAATAAAATTGTTAAATAATTGAAAACTCACTTTTTTAACTGCATATCTTTCAGTATATATTTGAGGTGCGATTAGAAAAACTCTTACTGAATAGCTTGAAGGAAATTTTTTATTCAGTTGTAAAACATGGAATGTATCAATAAATTTTTTTTAAATGTTGAAGGGTATGGAAGTGTAGCTCTGATTTAATCATTACACTTTCTATATGTCTGAAATTATTACACTGTTCCTCATAAATTTTTCAATTAAATTACCAATTCCACACAAGAAATGCAAACGTTTTCTACTTCAAATATATACTAATAAAAATAAACTTAAATTAAAGGAAAAAATTAAATAAATGATGGAAAAAAGGACAAATGTACTATATTCCTCACATGGGCTTTACTCACAAACATGCACTGTTTTGCAGAAATTTTTGGCATTTTGTGAATACAAAAGTAACAAGGACAAGGCACTAGCTTAGCACTAACACGTCAAAATTGCGGAAACTTTGATATTTGTTCCCTACAAATTTGGATTCCTTTCTGAACCACTTTTCCATTCTTTTCTTAATTAACAGCAATTTTAGTTTATTAGACAGAGACTAAAGAGCAAAGGAAATAAAGAATATTCCCACAACAGTTAAGCTTCAAAACGATAGGAATTGACTCTCATGAACCTTTCCTTCCAAGAAACAAGAACCCTTGGAACACTAATTTTCATGGGAACTTCGAATGATTGCCACTGAAAAACATAAGTCTCATCCTGGATGTTAGATATATGTAACACTAGTTTACCTGGGTGGCTGTAACAGATTAATAAACTGGTTAGCTTAAACAACAGAAACCTGTCGTCTTATATTTCAGGTTGCTAAAATTACAAGATAAAAGTATAGGCAGTGATAGCTCTTCATGAAAGTTGTAAAAAAGAATCTGCTCCAGGGCCTCACCTATCTCTCTGTGGTTGGCTGAAGATCTTTGGCATTCCTAGGCATGTGGAAACAGGACCCACAACTGTACCTTCATCTTTACATGGTCCTTTCATTGTTTGCATGTCTCTGTGACCTCGCTTATTCCATTTTAAAGAAAACTAGTCGTATTGGATTATGATTCATCCTAATGACCTCATCTTAATGTAACTAATTACATCAAGAAATTTATTTCCAAATAAATTTCTAAAATACTGGGAGTTAGGACCTCAATATATGAGTTTTGGGTTTTGTAATTCAGCCTATAACATAAGGGCATCTCCATGTATTTCCCTTGTGTAATACAATATGTTGGAGTTCTTTCATTTTCAAAAGCTTTTTGTTCCTCTGGTTTTTTAGTCCACCCACCAATTGCAACACTTTTAGTCCTTTTTCCTGGTTTTTACTATATGCCTTCAGAAATTAATTAAACAATTGTTTTTCAGTAATAATTCTACACAGTAAGAAGGAGATAGGGGCAGCCAAAGAGTTTATGACTTTATTCTCAGTCACACAGCTAAGGTAATTCTTCTTAAACATCTTTATTCTGAATTTCAGCATAAGAAGTATTTTTTTAGAAAGGAATTTACTCCTTTAAAAATTGAGAAATAATGAAATTTTAAGTCAAACTTTAACATTAGTGGATTGATGGAATAACCAAATGTCTTGCAATTAGAGAAGGATGATGGCTTCATGATCTTGTAATATACTATAAACCACTCAATTGCACACTTTAAAAGGTGAATTTTATAGCACATGAATTACATTTCAGTCTTAATATGCTTATAAAATTTCCTTAGAATAAAAAATTAAGACATATCCCTCCCCCTACACCACAGTACCCAGCAACCAGCCCGAGAAGAATCAGGGACTCGGCAACTGGCCTTGCTGGAGGAATCCAGGTGATTGGCTCCTCCCCCTACATCGATGGGACCAGGTGACATGGGGAATGCCAGCCACACATTAGGACCCCGAATAGGGCCCATATGATGGATAGGTGAAACAAGTGGATTGGAAAAATCTGAACTATGAGTCAGCAGATGGTAACTTCACTGTACCAGCATTGTGCTTAGGGACAAAGACACAGAATAGAAGCAGGTGGGTGGGGCTGCCCCCTTTTTTAAAAATTTAATTTAATTTAATTTTTTCTTGTTTTATTTGTGTTTTTACCTTATTTTCTTTTACTTTTCCTTTCTTCTTTTCTTTTTTCTTAATTTTTTTCTTTTTTCTTTTCTTTTTTCCTTTTCTTATTTTCTCTTTTCTAAATGGCTGGGGAGAACTTCAGCCACACAAAACTAATCCATCCCCCAAACCTGGAGACCAAGTTCAGATAATACCTAGAATATTTCTTAATTCTTTCTTTTCTACCCTCTTCTCTAGTTTCCCAAAATTTGAGTGATCCTAAATTTCCCCACAACAGAGTAAAACCATGTGATAAAACACTTTGCATACAAACTCCTAATTTATGATTGGTTCTGTTATATAATTATAGACATTGCTCCTATGGCCTAAAGTACAAAATCAGTAGTTATCACAGTTTGTCAGTTTCTAAATTGTGCTTCATGCTATGGTTATTACTAACTTTACTACTTTAGCTAGGATGTCATACCTGTTGTAATCAGTTGTTCTCACTTCTGTAACAATCCTGGGAAGCTCTGTGGTAACCTCACTGCAGCCCAACACCAAAGGCCTGGGGGCTGAGCCAAACAGATACCAACACCCCACTCTTAATTAATTGGGAAGATAGGATCTTGGGACAGACAAGAACCAAGAACCTACTACACACAGAAGACACCAATGGAGAGCAGACTTTTCCTAGAGAGGCCTTGATACTAGTGATACAGCTACTTACTACAAAAACTCACAAAGATCAACACAGAAAACAAAATAAAAATTTTTTTGAAATAGAAAATGACAAAATGCATAAGCAAAATGCAATTTCAGACCTTCACCCCACCCAGAACAAATCCAGGAGACACTGATATTGAGGAGATTGGAAGATACACACCTGAAATTTCTGAAATGATAGCAACTAAAGAAACAAATCCATGAGGCAATAGAGAAAATCAGATCAGAAATAATCTCTCAGGTAAAAAAAGAAATGACAACCATAATGAAGGAATTGCTCAGCATATCTAGAGAAGACATTTATAAAAAAATAGAGGAGCATAGGAAAGTGATGGAAACCTTGCTTGAACAATACAGGAAAGAAATAGAATGCATGAAACAGGTTCAAAGAGTTATCCAGGAAGTTAAAAATTCCATTGAAAGCTAGCAAAACCACTTGAAAGAACCTGTAGGTAGATACGCTTTCAGGCCTCAAAGACAGGAATCACAGCTAGTGACCATGAAAGGAAAGACCTCTTAAAAATAACAAGGGACCAGGAAATAACAATTCAACAATTCAAGATGACAAAAAGAAAAACAATATAAGAATGATACATATCAATAAAAAACCAGTAGTCAACACAAATCAGATAAAAAAAAAAGACTATTTGCAGAAGGAATAGCAGAAAATTTCCCAAGCATGAGACCAGAATCTGACACACAGATAAGTGAGGTATATAAAACTCCAAACAGCCATGACCAAAATAAATCTACACCCAGATATATAATAATCAAGATCCCAGAAATTCAGCACAAAAACAGAATTTTGAAAGTTGTTAGAGAAAAGAAACTGATCACCTATAACGGAACACCCATTAGAATCACAGCAGACTTCTCAACACAAACCCTCAAGTCAAGAAGAGTGTGAAGTGAAGTATTTCAAGTCCTGAAAGAAAACAACTTCCAACCCAGATTTGTGTACCCTGCAAAACTACACTTCAAAATTAATGGAGAAATAAGATACTTCCATGATAAAGAACAACTGAAGAAATTCATGACCACCAAACCAACACTACAAAGACTACTGAAAGGTGTTCTATATAGAGATAAAAAAGACCACAGTTCCAAGAACAGCATCAGAAATAAATCACCAGTCTGGGAAAACAATTAAACAGAGGGAAAATCAGGGAACCAACAGTAGGAAAATACTATGACAAAGATAAGCCAATACATATCAGTTACAAACATCAATGTAAATGGCCTTAATTCACAATCAAAAGAAACAGATTGGCAGAATGGAACCAGAAACAAGATCTAACAATATGCTGTATACATGAAACACATTTAACTCAAAAAGAAACTCATAGACTGAAAGTCCAAGGATGGAAAATGATACTCCATGCAACAGGAATCCAGAAAAAAAGCAAGGGTAGCTATTCTGTTTGCAGACAATGTGAACTTCAAACCAAGAATAATCAAAAGAGATAAAGAAGGTAACTACATACTTGTTATTGGGAAAATTCAAGAGGAAGAGATAACAATCATAAATATATTTGCATCAAATATGGGAGCACCTAACTACACAAGAGAAATATTAATAGACATGAAAAATCAAATAAGAAATAGCACAAATGTAGGGGGATCTTCATACACCATTGTCAGAAAGAGATAGATCAACTAGACAAAAAATCAGCAAAGAAATAACAGAACTGAACCAAACCTGTGAACAAATAGACTTAGTAGATATTTACGGAATGTTACACACAAAAACATCAGAATAAACATTCTTCTCAGCTGCCCATGGGATATTCTCTAAAATAGACCATATACTAGCTCATAGAACATGCTTAAGTAAATGCAAAGGGATTGAAATTATCCCATGCATGTTATCTGATCATAGTGAAATGAAATTGGAAATCAATTGCAAAAGAAACCACAAAAACTTCGTAAAAATATGGAAATTAAATAACAGCATCCTGAACAACCAATGGGTCATAAATGAAATCAAAGAAGAAATTAAACAATATCTACAATCAAAAGAAAATGCAAATAGAACTTACTGGAACCAGGGGGACGCAATGAAAGCAGTTCTAAGGGGGAAATTTATAGCGGTGAATTCTCATATCATGAAAACAGAATGAGCACAGATAAACAACCTAATGCTGCACCTCAATCTTCTAGATAAAGAACAACAAGTCAAGTCCAAAGCCCACACAAGGGAGGAAATTATAACGATCATAGCAGAAATTAATGCAGTTGAGACTAAGAAAGCAATACAAAGAATTAACGAATCAAAGAGTTGGTTATTTGAAAGAATAAATAAAACTGAGAAACCTCTAGCCGACCTTATCAAAAAAGGAAAGACTCAAATTTGTGCAGTGAGTAATGAAAAAGGTCAAATCACTAAAAGATCCTGTGACATTCAGAAGATCATCAATACCTATCTCAAAAATATTTAATAGCAAAGGATGGAAAACACAGAAGAAATGTACAGATTCCTAGAAATGTACGAATTACCAAAGCTGAATCAAGAAGATATAAAAATTCTGAATAACCCAATATCAGTTAATGAAATTAAAAACATAATGAAAAACTTACCAACAAAGAAAAGCCCAGGTCCTGATGGATTTACAGCTGAATTCTAGAGGAAATTTAGAGAAGATTTAATGCCAATACACCTCAAAATCTTTAATGAAATTGAAAGTGAAGCAATTCTCCTTAACTCATTCCTGCAGGCAAGTATTACCCTTATACCAAAAACAGAGAAAGGCCCAACCAAAAAAGAGAACAACAGGCCAATCTCCCTAAAGGATATAGATGCAAAAATCTTCAATAAAGTAATAGCAAACAGAATGCAGCAAATCATCAAAAAGATCACACAATATGACCAAATGGGATTCATCCCAGGAATGCAGGGATGGTACAACATCGGCAAATCAATAAATGTAATACACCGTATCAACAGAGCCAAAGACAAGAATCACACGATCATCTCAATAGATGCAAAGAAAGCTTTTGACAAAGTCCAACACTCATTTATGATAAAAACCCTACAGAAAGTTGGAATAGATGGTCTTTACCTCAACCTGATAAAAGCCATCTATGACAAACCAACAGCCAACATCATACTAAATAGACAAAATCTGAAAGCTTTCACTCTAAAATCAGGAACAAGACAAGAATGTCCACTCTCACCACTTATATTCAATATAGTTCTGGGAACATTAACCAGAGCAATTAGACAAGAGAGAGGAATAAAAGGAAGAAGGATAGGAAAGGAAGAATTTAAATTATCATTGTTCACAGATGACATGATACTCTACATAGAAGACCCCAAAAAATCCACCAAAAGACTTCTAGATTTGATAAACAAATTTAGTAGTGTAGCTGGATAGAAAGTCAACACTCAAAAATCAATACCATTCCTGCCCAAAAACAACAAACTCAGTGAGAGAGAAATTAGGGAAACAACACCTTTCAAAATAGCATCCAAAAAGATGAAATACTTAGAAAGCATCCAACAAAGGAAGTAAAAGATCTATATATTGAAAATTACAGTACTCTGAAAGAGGAGATTGAAGAGGATATCAGAAAATGCAAAGAGGGGCCGGTGAGATGGCTCAGCGGTGTAAGTGCCTGCCTGGCAAGCACGAGGGCCCGAGTTTGACTCCTGGAACCCACATACGAAGAAAGGGCTGGTGATATTGCTCAGCAGCACAGGCACCTGCTGGCATGCGAGATCCTGAGGTCAACCCTCAGTACCCACAAAAAAAAAAAAAAAAAAAAAAAAAAAAGAAATGGAAAGATATCCCTTGCTCATAGATAGGAAGAACCAACATCATGAAAATGGCCAAAACTGTTATACAGATTTAATTCAATCTCAGTCAAAATACCATTAGCATACCTCACAGATCTAGAGAAAACATTCCTAAAATTCATTTGGAAACAGAAGTGTCCTAGAATAGCAAAGGCAATCCTGGGCAACAAAGGCAAGGCAGGAGGCACCACTATCCCTGACTTGAAATTATACTACAAAGCTACTGTGATAAAGTCAACATGGTCCTGGCAAAAAAGTAGACCTGATGATCACTGAAACAGATCAGAACATGCAGAAACAACTACAAACAAACTCAGCCACCTTATCTTTGGCAAATGGGTCAAACATGTTCATTGGAAGAAAGATAGTCTCTTTAATAAATAGGGCTGGAAAAACTGGTTTTCCACATGCTGAAAACTAAAACTAGACCCATGTCTATCACCACACGCTAAACTAAAGACAAAATGGATCAAAGACCTAAATATTAAAACAGAAACACTAAATCTACTACAAGAGGAAGTAGGTAGAAATCTTGAAGACATAGGGGTAGTCGGAGAATTCATGAACAAAATCCAAACTGCATGGGAAGTACTTCAAAGAATCAACAACTGTGATTTCATCTTATTAAAAAGTTTCTGCACAACAAAAGAAATCACCAACAGAGTGAAAAGACAACCCACAGAGTGGGAAAGAATTTTAGCCAACTTTCCCTCAGACAAAGGACTTCCATCTAGAAAATGTAAAGAATTGAAAACAATCAGGCCCCCCAAATTCAAAGACACAATCCAAAAATGAGCATCAGAGATGAATATGCACTTCTCAGATGAAGAAATACAAATGGCAAATAAATATATGAAAAAATGTTCAACATAATTGGTCCTTCGAGACATGCAAATTGAAACACCGAGATTCCATCTCACTTAAGAAACAATGGCTATCATCAAGGAAAGAACCAATAACAAATGCTGGTGGGGCTGTGGTGAAAAAGGAACACTTCTCCAATTTTGGTGGGAGTGTAGACTGGTACAACCACTGTGGAAATCAGTGTGGAGATTCCTCAAAAAACTAGGATTAGAGGTCCCATTTGAAACAGCTATTCCCCTTCTGGGTATTTTCCCTAGAAGATTTAAAATCATCATTCCACAGTGATATATGTGCACCCATGTTTATAGCAGCACAATTTATAATTGCTAAATCTTGGAAACAACCCAAATGCCCGTCAACTGAGGAATGGATAAAAAAGAGGTGGTATTTTTAAACACTGGGGAAATACTCAGCTATAAAGGAAGATAAACTCAAGGTTTTTATAGGTAATTGGATGCAACTTTAGATCATATTCATAAGTGCAATAAATCATACTCGTATGTGTAAATATTGTATTGTCTCCCTAGTGTAAGAAACTGAAAGAGTATATAAGATTTAAAGTGTATAATAGATATTGTGAAATGGGAAGAAAGTGCTCAAAAGGAAAGAACATCTTTGATGTGGGAAAGGAGAAAAGAAGGAAGGGAAAAGAAAAAAAAATATATATATATACAAGATAGCTAAGATAATTATGCTACTAATTTCTATTTGTTCACTGAAAAAAACAGTTTGTGCTTATATCATGTGAACAATTTTTCATGCCTATATCTTATAATCTGAGCAACTACTTCGAAGATAACAATATGCAATGTATTAACAATTGTTAGTCTCCTGTTACCATTTTTGAAATTCTGTATCTTTGTTTTTATTGTTTTGTCTCTTTAAAATAAAAAAAAGACAAAAGTGTACATTCAAGTATATCATTATCCCTCTCCCCTACAGAAGAAAACAAGAGCAACAAAAACCATTAAGTACTGGCCTCTAACTCACAAGTTGTTATCCTTTCACAGAATCATTTAAATTGTCAAAAAATACAATATTTTTTACACTATATTAGATTCTAGTCACCTTCCAAGAGGTTATTGTATCTTACAAGTTTTATTTCTTACAAACCATTAGGGATTGTCTGAACATAACAGCTCTTCAATAAATTTGTTAATGAAAGTCACACCAGTGATTTAAGAGACTTAAAAGCTTAAATTTTGAAATCGGCCACATTTGAGTTAAATTCTAGCCCTGCCAGGTGACTTTAGAAAAGTTCTAAATCTCTCTGAGCCTGAAGAAATGGGGTCATAATAGTGATACCAGTGTTAGAATATACTGAGAAGGGTCTGCTATATAGTAAGTGCACAGTCAATAATAGCTATGATTATTGCTAGTTATTAATATTAATAGTATCACTGGTTTTTATTGAATTGACTGTGTTTATGAATTATGTAAACTGAAGTATCCTTTCATCCCCACTTGCAATGTGAAGCCCTTTATTGCATTGGTTGGATCAGCTAGACAACTCTCAATCTAAACTCACCATTTAGTAAGAAAGTCAATAATATTTATTGAGTGTTATATGGTTTAACTTCTGGGCAAGGTCAGGTATCTGTGCCCTATTCTGGCATCAACTTTTGACTCTGTACCTCTTCTCCCTCACTCCAGCATTAAGCCAGCTGCCTGTGTGCCCAGTGACTTGGGCTTTATGGCTTGTTCTTTCTCCAACAGTGGCCTATTTGTTGTCATTGCTGTTGGCTTACATGTCTGTCTGCCTTATCACCAACCCCAGGGCTTACAGCCTTTGGTTTAGAATCTGCATTCATAAACTGATTTGGAGCTCAATTAGGGTGTGAAGCCCCCTGTTACAACAACCTTTGCTGCACTGATGCAAACCATGCCATCCACCATCTATGTATTCTCCTCCTCAGTACAACAGGAAGTGTGGTAGCTATGTGAGATTAATTCTATGATCCCAGTTCTGTGTACAAAATTAATACAGCGCAGCCTTTTCTTTTTTTGAGAAAATTTAAATACGTCATCCAATATTTTCTCTAATGTATATGTTTGTAGAAAATATTTTCCTAAAATTGTTTTAATGACCTACTAACCATCTATCTACCTACATATTAAATTGAGGAGTCAGTAGACCTCCGTAAGAGCACCCCACTCAGCAGCAGCAGAAAGGGTTTAATACCCCGGCCAGCTGATTATATTTTCTATGCTTTTTCCTCTAGCTCATGTTTTATAGCCTCAAAAAGACAGTATTGATGGTCAAATGCAAAATTTAAAATTTTGACCATTTTAACTTTATCACTGGGAGTTCATCAACCAAAAAATTTATCTGAGAGTCCAGGTTTTGTCTTCTTGCTTTTCCTTTCTTTGAGAGTCCTGTTCTCTTTTTGTTCTCCTTCCCTTAAGATATATGAATTGGCTGCTTGTTCGATGTTGTAAACATTGCTTAGGGAAGCAAAATGAATATTCATTATTTCTCAGCCATACTGAGAATCATCTGTTTGGAAAAGACTACCACACATTCTTATAACTGAAATTTACATCACCATTTACCTGTTTAGATTGGCCTGAGGCAGGGTAGGCCAGATGAATATGGTACACTTTTGAGTATAGCTTCAAAGTAACTTCTTTTTCTGTTTTTTGGTTTTTAGAGACAGAGTTTAGCCAAGTAGCCCAGGCTGGACTCAAACTTGCTCTTAGTCTCCAGAATGCTGAGATCGAAGAACTCATTTTGCTGCCATGCCCAATTTAAAATAACATTTTTATCTGTAGTAAAGCATAATAGTTTTATAGAATATGTAATGGTTTATACTAAAATGTCCCCCAAGAGTCTCACATGTTTAGAGATGAAGCTTTTGAAGATGATTGGCTCATCAGGGATCTATAGTCATCAAAAGTTTAATCCATTGAAGAGTTCATAACTGAATGTGGGGACCAGTTGGAGGAGATGTGTCATGGAGCCTGACCCGGAAGGGTATATTCTTGTCTGCCACCTCTTCCTCTTGTTTTAGTTCTCTTGCTTTCTCTCTACTTCCTGGCAACTTTGCTATGCCCTTCTGCCATGCCATTTCCACCAAGAACAAAGCTGGCCATGGAGTGAAACTGTGAACCAAAATAACATTTTTATCTTTTAAATTGTGTGTGTCTGGTATTTGGTCTTGGCAACAAAAAGCCAGCTAATACTGTGCACTTCTTTATTACATAACAACTAAAGCCCTTTGTGGAGAAGATAAATGTAAAGTGCTGTCTTTGAAATGTCAAAGTGCACAAAACTGGTGCATCTGTTTGTGTGGGTGGGAAATGAAATGGATCAATCTTTTCATAGCTGAGGTCCCTGTCCTTTGTAACATATGCAAGCTGTGGCCAGGCATTTTACACCCAATTCTTCTTTTCTGGCTTCAATGTCATGACAGCACCACATTTAATTCCTGAACAATACTTTCCAAATGTGTTCATCTCCTTATTTTCACTTCCGCTTAAACGGAATCAGCCTGCAGTGAATAACTAAAGACAATTGTGAAAAAGGAGAGCTCATTCTCTCATGGGATGCCCAAATGTTAGCGATGCTAAATATTATGTTCTGCCTGCTCAAGGAGAAATACAGTTCCCAACTTAAGAACGTTCCAGTCCTCAGACTCCCGAGAGGTGAGATTACAGGCATGCATCACCATGCTTGGCAGCCACTGAGGATTTTTACAATCTTTAACCTTACAGCAATGCAAGAAATTGTACTTCAAAATGTGAATTTTTGCCTTTTCCTGGGCTAAGGATATGCAGTGTCATACTGTATCATAATGCTAGACAGTGGCAAAGTCGTAGCTTCTGATCAGCCCCCTGGTTCTGAAAGACAACAACCATATTCCACAGTGGAATGTGTGGCTAGGCCAGGGTATTCCGTGGATTAGGTATGTTAAATACATTTTCAACTTGGGATGTTTTTAAGCTTGTGATGTGAACCCATCATAATTTTATCTGGGTGATTTACTAGGATGTAACTCCATCATAATTTGGGAAATGTCTCTATCATCAGTGGATTGATATCACTCTATTGCCTCTGACCTCTGCCCCTGAATTAGGTTGATTTACCTGATAAAAGTTAGGAGCGCACTAAAAGTGCTTCTGTAAATGAGATGGAAAAGTAAATATATAGACATACAGTGAGACTAAAAAAAAAAAAAAAAAAGAGCTCAGTCTTAATGCAAATATACTTTGGAGGAAAAACAGGCAATAACTCAGGGTACCTCAGTGATATTATTAGTGTGACACAAGTTATCAGATTTTAACAGCAAGTTGCCATGAACCCTGACACAGGCAATTGAATTTAAGACCTAGAGTCTCTTTATATATTTTTCTTTGGATAATTTCTTGAAGAAGAAGAGATTTGGGGGGATGTAATCACTTTGTAGTTAACAGGAATCTGCCAGACAGTTCTCATTTTAAACCACCTAGTCCCTGGCTCACAATGGGTGCTGCTCTGTTGGTTCTGGTTGGAAGCGTGGAGTTACACATAATCAACAAAGCACGATGAACTATGAACCAGAAGCCTTTGTGGATAAGGGTAGTTACAAATCAGAATTCCTATGGCAGGTGTTCAAAACTTTAAAAAGGATAGCTAAGAAATAGATTTAAATTGTGAAGCATGGTGATAAAAATATTTATGTTCTAGTTTTAATTAGGGATATTAGAGCTCCCCATTTGGAAAAATGTCATATATGTGTGAGATGTCTTCAAGTATTAGACTTTTCTTACAATCTGTTCACCGTTCTTCAGAATTCTAGAACATGATGTCCGAGTTTCAATCCTACCTAAGCATCTATCAGCCCATCAAAACTTTAACATACAATGAATTTTCCAATAATACAAAAAAGTATGCACCTATACTAAGAGTACAGTGAGCCTGTGATGGAATTATAAAAAGTTGAGATATTTTTCACTGGCAAAAAGCCCAGTAAAAAATAGAAGATTATAGATAAAAGCAGGAAGTATGTTTATATTATGTAGCTTTAGTAGATCAATTCCAAAATCCTTTTGTCCAAATATTCTTTTTTTCTATTTCTATATTCCACAGCTTTGTTATTATTCTCCTGTGGTGTTTATAATGTGTGTTTATCTCTATGGGCTTCTCAATACTTTTAGTAAAATCTAGAAAGAACAAAAGGCATTTGATCAGACCCCAGCAGGCACTTGATTATGCATCCTTAGTCATGTAAAAATAAAAAACAAAACAAATAACAAAACACAAAATTTCCCATTTTGTGATTTGATGAACACAGCAAGATGTCATTCCTAAAAATTCATTTTCAGATCATTTTCCCCCTATAATCAGAATTCCAGAATTTAACTAACACACAGAGTAATAGCTATGAATTCTTGTTTCTTGTAATAAGCTGAGAATGTTTAAGAATGTTTATGATCAGTTGCACATTGTATTGGACGTGAATGGAAACATAGGCCTTTGCTAATGGGAACTCTTCCTCCTAAGATGCACTACATAAGCATTGTCAGACACACACCGGAAATACAGCAATTAAAATGCAGTCTCTGAGGATGATTCTCAGGCCAAATCATATGGAAGGCTTATAACTGTCTCACGCTTTCTAGAAGCTTCCAAGTGCACAATGGCTTTTATTGTTTAGAGACAAGTAGGAAAATCCTAAAATTTTGAGTTATTTTTCAATTTCTTCATGATTTGATCTCAAATCCAACAAAATTGTGAAAACTGCATTAGAAATGAGACTAGAAGAAAATATTTCATGTGCTAGCTGTATTCAGTGTATTAAACTTGAAAATTGAATAATTAATGAATGAATGAAGCCAAGTTTTTTTTTTTCAGAAACATTTTAAAAGCTGTGTACCCTTAGACTTGTTTTTAGCCCTAAAATAACTCCTGGAGTGTCCTCAAAATGTTAGTATGTTTTCTACATATAATGGTCTTTGTTTTCTTTTAAAATTGCTATTAAATTACTCTTTTCTGAACAATCGGTTTATGGGTTGATATATCAATATCATAATTTAGAGAATAGGATGGATGGAAACCCAGACAGATTATGATTTATGTTCTAAACTAACCACACACACACCCTTTTGTTTCCTGTTTTGCATATCAGCAAATCATTTATGTAATAGGAATAAATGGAAATGTCTCACACTTAGGATTTTTAAGACAGAGCAAAAGTAATGTGTAGAGGAAACTGAAAAAAGATTATTTAATTATTTTCATGTGGAGAACATTAATTAGCCAGAGACTTTAATCTTTGGCTTGAGAAGTAAGAAACTGAAGAGAACAATAAAAATTATTTTTGACATCAGTATTACTGTCCTTAGAAACTTCACTTTATATGAAAACCCTGAAGAATGTGGGTTCAGGTAGGAGAAAAATATCCTGATTGTACTGGCCCTTGAAAGCTTGTCACATGGGTAAATCATCTGAAAGGAGTATTTGAAGGGAAGCAAGAAAAGGCCTAAAAGATGCCTAATGGGGATCATGATGTTTTTGAAATATTATCATGTTGAACAGGATTAAATAGATGACATAAACAAATGACCATCAAAGCAAAAATTTTTTAATGGAAATTACAGAAAACAAGATTCACTCAATATATGGTAGAACTTTCTAAGCCTTGGACTTGTCCAAATGGAGTTTGTTGCCCTAAAAACCCAAGACTTGGTGAAGTCCTTGTCATTGGCGGTGATTTGTGAGATATTGTACAACAGGGTTTTGGAAGTGTTGCAGAAAGCATTAATGTTGCAGAAAGATTGATTTAGAAGTCAAATTCACTTGGTATTATTTGCTATTCTAAGATTTTAATTTGTGTTAAAAATTTCCCATTAGATTGTCAATTCTTTAAAGTCAAAGTCTGTGCCAAACACAGTTTTAAAATTTTCTTTAAAGTTATCTAAGTCAGGCTGCTTTATAAACTAACACTAGACAAATATTTGTTGGTTGATCAATCTGTGTGTTAGACAAACACTAACAACTTTAAATGATAAAGTTCTTCCAGCAGTTCCTCAGGTTTGTCCAGATTATTTTATTTTAGGACCAAAATTTGGAAGCTTCTAGACCCTCCTCCTGCAACTGCATATTTTATAGAGCTATGTTTCAACTTATTAGTGTGACTACTAGGAATTTGTTGTCATTTCTCTACCAACTTTCATGGCTCAGTCCTCATTGCAGCTGAACTTTAAAGTAAGGCTCGGTTTAGCTCCTTATCCCCTCTCTTCTTGCTTTTTCTCTCTTGTTATGAGAAACTATACAGAATTAACCCATTTCATTAGTGGTCTGTCAGGTCAGTGTGTTCTGTTTAAAATAAATTAATTCTGGGTCTGCACCTACATACACTTGATTATTTGAAACTAAGTGTAAGTTTAATATCGTAAGACAGAAATAGAATACATTTTTTTTTTGTGGGTACCGGAGGTCGACCTCAGGACCTCATGCACCAGCAGGCTGAGCGATATCACCAGCCCTTTTTTTCTATGTGGGTTCCTGGAGTTGAACTCAGGCCCTCGCACTTGCCAGGCAGGCGCTTATGCCGCTGAGCCATCTCACTGGCCCCCATAGAATACATTTCTAATAATGAAGCCATTACATTTTGACAGGGATTATATATCAGTTAATGGTCTCCTCATACAATATAACACTTAAATATTTTATTTTCTACTTTTGATAGCCAGAAAAGGGCAAGAGCTTCTTTTTCAGGGGCTTGTTTTGAAGTGGATCTTTGTTTTCTGTTTGAAGACTATATGACTCATTGGTTACATGGATTTTAAAAAGGAAGAATTCCTGCACTGATCTCATTCAGTAGCAATACTCCAAATGCTTTGGCTTTGCTATTTGTTTAATCAGATCTTTGTTTTGTCTTTAGAAAAGCCTAGACCAGTGTTGGTGAACCTATGGCACATGTATTATTGTGTTTCTTTTAAGACAAGAGATGTTAATATAGAGCTGTCTTTTCTAAACTAACACCTCAGTATGCAAATTTAACTGAGGTGTTGACATTTTGCAATAAATAAGTGGGCTTTAGGTTGCAGCCTGGCACTTCATCTCTAAAAGCTTTGCCATCATTAGCCTAGATTGCTATTAAAATAAATAAATAAAATATTTACTAAGATTAGTTTTTAAAATATTTTTAATAGGTAAGTCATTTATTTCTTAATATTGCTTCTATGAGCCATCAAGATTGTTACTGTAGAGTACACTATAGTATAAAAATAAAGTGTATGACTACCAAATTTTGTAAAGTAAAAAATGAAAAATATCAAACTCAGAATTTCTGCCAGTCTTCTGAAGATATAGTAAATCATGAAGACCATCTGATAATAATAGTAATGATAGGATGATGATATTAAAGTGAGGCTAACCAAGATTAAGATGTATACAGACAAAAGAAAAAATAAAATAGAGACCTCTTGTTTTAGTGCTGTACACTTGTGTCCCATTCTTGTTCTAGTACAGGGAAGAATTCAGTGTTCAATGAAAATAGAATCTGAAAAGTGACAAAACTATTGTCTTGACTTTATTTTTAAAATAAAATATACTGTATACTTTCTGCTCACTTGTCTATAAACATTCTGTTTCTAGATCCCCTAGAAGTGATTTTAAATTTTAAAAATTGCAGCATTAGTAACATTATTAATTCTTGTTATTTAATGATTTAATAAATAAATATTTGTTACTGACTGTAAAAAAAATTACTCCAAAACTCTTATTGATAGTTGTTAATGTTACAAAGCTACACATGTTACAAAGCTAACCAAAATGAATATCAAATTTGGAGAAGTGTACAAAGAAAATCTTTAAATAACATATGCAATCAGATTGGTGTATTTTTAGTATTTTAATAAGGGCTATTAACAAATTAGTCTGTCAGACAGTTGACATTAACGAAGCTTTACGTTTCTAAGAATATTTCAAACTCGTAAACTGAGTTTGCCTACAATAACCCAAGCATGACTTTTAGGAAATTTAAATGATCCCTAATCTAACATGCCTTAGACTTTGGTGTAGATTTGGAAAATGCTCCTAACTTTTTACTTCTTGCTTACCAGTTTTTGCAAATATTTCTGTATGCTTGATAAAATACTTTTACAAGAATTCATCCAGACTGAGAGACAGCAGGAAAAGCTTCCTACAATAGCAGATTAATCCTGTTAATTCAAAGTAGAGTCCTCTGTTGAAAGGCCCTTATGCAGAAATGACATATTATACAAATGGAATGGAACAGTTTGGGACAGAGTTTATTGCTAAGATACAAGTTCAACTCTGTTTGACAATCCAGAGTAGGCATTTAACAAGAACACATTTGCATGAAGATCTAAGAAACTCCTTGGGAAAAGAGATCTAAAAAGTAGCAAGCTTAACTATAATAAAGTTTATTTCTTGAAAGGAAGTCCTTTTTTCTGAACACATATTAAGTCTAAACGCAGGAATGTGGTCTCATCTTGGTTCATTATGATTTGCAGGATAAGAAAGAGAGAATCCACAGAATCACACATTAGGGTTATGCTTTTTAACCAAATCTACTAATGTCAACTTTCTTAAATTTTAAGATGGATGCAAATCACCTAAGGATCTTATTAAAATGCAGACTTTGATTTAGTGGACAGGTTAGGCAAAATGTTAGCCAGCTTTCAATCAATGTAATAAAACACCTGAGCAAACCAATTTAAAGGAAGAAAGTTTTATTTAGGTTCATGGTTTGAGAGGTTTCAGTACATGGTAAACTGACTTCATTACTTTGGGCCTGAGGCAATGAAGCACATCATGCTGAGGGAGGAAGTTAAGGAGGAGAGTGTTCACCACATACCATTTAGGAAACAGAGAAAGAGAAAGCAAGAGGCCAGGAATAAAATATACTCTTCAAAGTCAGTTCCCCAAGTGTACACTCTCTTCACTTAAGTCCCATTTACTATGTTGCTGTCATTGTCATCTCCCAGTGACCTATCAAATAATGAAACCATCAAAGGATTAATTCACTGATGAAGTTAGAGACTTTATGATGCAATCCCTTCCTAAAAGCCCCACCTCTGAGCACTTTTGCATTTGTGACACATGACCCATTAAAGGACATTAATATCTCAACCAACACAGAGTCCAGTGTTCTAGAGAATACAAACTTTGTAGTATTAGGATCTATTAATCTATGTAAGTATTTAAGAGATTAGGGCCCAAGGTAGTAATATTATGGTGGTTATGAAATATAACAAATGAACTTGTAACACTTCCTGCTAATTGTCTTCAGACAGTTAATATTGTGATATCAGATTCTAGCCTCAACCAAGACATTTGTGTGAGCCAGGAATGGGATTGGTGTCAGCAGGTATTAGAGAGAACTTGAGGAGAAATAGCAGTTTTTCCTTTTGGCTACTGTAAATTGTCCCAAAATCCTAGCAAAAGCAAAGCATTGGAGAGTACATGACCATGGAGTTCTATAACAAAAATAAATTTTAAGATCCCTCATCAGAAGAAGGAAATGAACCAAAATGAAAGTGAAGTGTAGAGGCAGCCAGTGTTATTGGAATTTTTGACTAGTACTTTAAAGAATCACTGACTTGGATATGCCCATAAATAAAATGGATAGTCAGAGTTACACTTGGGAAATGTGGGCATCTGCTATAGTTGTCTGGTTGAGAAAAAAAAAAACAAAAAAAAAACATGGAAAATTATAGTGGAAAATCATAATGATTGCAATGCTTATAACAATGCTAGATGACAGTGTACTGATAATTTCAAGAATAGATATACATATAAGGTCTTTATCGTAAGAATTTATTTTTTAGATTGAATATTTGTAGATAGGGAGAAAATATAATTCTGAAAGACAGAACATACTTTTCAGTGGATAGACTCAGAACTACCATTTCTTATCAGTTGTATTTATCTTCAGAGAGCCAAACAGACACTCAAAAAGCTTTACAAAGGGAATTCCAATCTAGGAGGCAAATCAGAATGTCCAAGTGTACAATTTAGAAACACTTCAGTCTAACTAACCTTAAGTTTCTCAACAAACTGAAGTATTAAAGTAACTAACTATATTAGTAAGTTTTGTCATCACTGAGACACAGTACTCAACATGCAAAACATAATGAAGGAGAGGATAAATTTGTTTATGGCTTCAGATCATAATCAGCCTTGTCCAAGACAGAAGCACTATGTCAGAGAGATGAAGCAGAGTAAAGCTAGTTAGTTTAAAGCAGCTTGGAAGCAGAGCAGAGCGAAAAGGGCCAGGGACCAGACATGGATCCCAAAGCCACACCTCCACGACCCACCCAGACACACCTGGAAGTGTGAACTACTAATCCCTCACATGGGTCCCAAGTCTAATCCAGTAGAAACTCTACCCTAGCCACCATATCCAACACCTTTTCTAACTGCTACCCGAATACATCTCATTAAATAATACTTCATCTCCAAATAAAGACAATATTTAGTTCATAATTTTGCCTAACATAATACAACTATCCCACATAAAACTAGAAATACAATAATGCTTTCAACAAAGTCTCAACAGCTTTAGGATTTTTCATAAATTACAGTCCAACTATCTTCTAGAAAAGAAGGCAAACTCTTAACTGTGAACCTCTATAAAAATCAAAAACAGGGAGGGTGAGATCGCTCAGCAGCATAAGCACCTGCCCGGCAAGCGCGAGGGCCCGAGTTCTACTCTCGGAACCCACATAGGAGAAAAAAAAGGGCCGGTGATGTCACTCAGCGGCATGGGCGCCTGCTGGCACACGAGGTCCTGAGGTTGACCCCTGCTACACACACACAAAAAAAAAAAAAGAAAGAAAAAAAAAATCAAAAACAAGTTACATAATTTCAAGGTACAATGGCACAGGATAAACGTCCCCATTCCAAAATAAGGGGAATAAGGATATAGAAAAGAATCAGGCCAAAGCAAGACCAAAATCCAGCAAAGCAAATATTAAGAACTGTGACTCCATATTTGACATCCAGAGACACAGTGGTAAAATGAGTCCCAAAAGGGCTTGGGCAGCCCCACCTCTATGGCTTTGCTGCTTAGAAACAGAAGGCCTCTCTCTCTTGGGCTGGCTCCACTCATAAACTGCAGCTTTCCTGAATATTCCTGACATCTCCAATTTTCTGGGGTCTCCACTGTACATATGCTTTATTCTCCATATTCATGTACTGCCCTATCAGTGGTTCCATGCTTGGCTTTCTAGTGAAAATGTGGGTGCCAGGCTCTCTGATGACACAGCTCTTATGTTCTGCACGCAAGGAAAAAGCATCGTGTGGAAGATGCCTAAATCCGCTCTCAGAGGATGGAGCAGCCAGGGCCTCTGAACCAGGGTTCAGCCTCCGAGTGATTGAATAGCTGAGTACGGTGAAATGAATCCCAGGGAAGCAATGCTTCAGACGGCCTTTCTCTTTTAGGGGTCTCAGAAATTTTCTTCTCAAAAAAAGTTTGACACATTTTCCACCATTGAGCCTGGAAATGAATGGAGTTTTGCTGATTCATGAAATGCCCTGAATCATGTTTCTTCTTGTCTCTGAAAGCTCTTGGTTACTTTTGTTTTAGTTTTTTTTTTTTTTTTTTTTTTTTGTGGGTACCGGGGGGACGACCTCAGGACCTCGCGCGCCAACAGGCACCCGTGCCGCTGAGCGATATCACCGGCCCCTTTTTCGTATGTGGGATCCGGGAGTCGAACTCGGGCCTTCGCGCTTGCAAGGCAGGCGCTTAAGCCGCTGAGCCGTCTCACCGGCCCTGTTTTAGTTTTTATATTTTCTTACTACACGTGTTTCAGTGCATAATGATAACATTCACTGTGGGTAGTTGGAATGCATACATAACATATTTCAATTTATTTTTCATCCCTTCCACTACTTTCTCTCCTCCTTCCCTCTCTCAGTCACCTTTCCTTTTGCAAAAGACTTAACTCCCTTCATCCTATGATCTTTTATATTATCCTTGGGGGCCAGTGAGATGGCTCAGCGGCTTAAGCGCCTGCCCGGCAAGCGTGGAGGGCTCGAGTTTGACTCCCGGAACCCACATACGAAAAAGGGGCTGGTGATGTCGCTCAGCGGCACGGGCGCCTGCTGGCGCGAGAGGTCCTGAGGTCGACCCCCCGGTACCCACACAAAAAAAAAAATTTATCCTTTAACTTATTTATAATTTATTTATATTTTGGGTTTCTCATATAAGGGAAACCATGTGATATTTCACCTTATGAATTTGATTTGTTTCACTTAATATTATGGCTTGACGAACATACATTTTTCAACAAATAATTTATATTTTATATCTATCCTTGTTTTGGGGAGATTAGTACTCCACTGTGTATAAACACCATATTTTCTTTATCCATTCATGTGTTGATGGACATATAGGTTGTTTCCAAGATTTAGCTATTATGAATTTTGCCTCAATAAAAGTAGGTAAGCATGTATCACTGTAATATGATGTCTTTAACACTTTCAGTAAGATATTTAGAAGGGAAATAGCTGGGTCAAATGGAATTTCTCATTTTAGTTTTTTGAGGAATCTCCATATTGATTTCCAAAGTTGTTATAGTAGTTTACATAATCCCCCAATGATAAAGGAAGGTACCTTTTCTTCCACAGCCTTACCAGCATTTATTATTTGATTTTTAATGGTCAGCATTCTTTTTTGAGTACCGTAGAATCTCGATGTGATTTTAATTATTTGTATTTCTGTAATGTCCAGACATGTGGAACTTTTTTCATGTATTTATAGACTACTTGTACTTCTTCTGAAAACTGTCTTTTCAATTCAATTGCCCAGTTATTGATTGGATCTTTTATTTTGGAGGGGATCTAATATTTTTAGTTCTTTATGTATCCTAAGTATTATTAATCTTTTCTCTGAGATATAGCTGGCAAAAACTTTCCTATTCTGTAGGTTGTCTCTTTGTTGGGTGTTTCCTTTGCTCTGCAGAAGCTTTCTAATTTGGTACAATTCCATTTGTCAATTCTTGATGTTATTTCTTGTGCAATTGGGATTCTGTTCAGAAAGTCCTTGCCTATGCCTAGATCTTCAATAATTTTACCTATTTTGTTTTCCGACAAATTGTTTCTGTTTGAATATTTAGATGTTCAATCCACTTTGGTTCTACTTTAGTACATGGTGAGAGATATGGGTCTGGATTTAAACTCGGTTTCTTTTTAATGGCAAAAATCTCCTTAGTAGTCACATCTACAGTGGTCCTGATTTACCCATCAGTTCTTCTGGGCCACAACTTAAGGTCATCAATTTTTTTTTTTTTTGCTCTGCCTTTTGCCTCCTATTCGCCTATAAATCTGGCTAAAAGCACCCAGAAGTACCCATGCCACAGCTGGAATATTTGTTTGGAAATAGCCTCCACTAGCATAATTAGTTCACTGCCTTTAATCTCAGTGTCCCACTAAGTTTCAGTACATGGGCAAAATGTAGATGAATGTTCTGCCAAAGCATTCCACACATGACCTCTCATACAAATGCCCATGAAGTTCTTCCCAACTGAAACTTCCTGAGCCTGGCCTTTACCATGTGCGTTCTTATTTGCTTTCTGGCCAGAATTACCCATTGAGTTCTACTGATTAGATTTTACCATTCTCTACTCCACACCTCCAAACCTTTCTAAACTCTTCCCACAAACAAGTTGCAAAGGCTTCTATAACACAAAGTAAAGTACAGTCACAACAATTAACTATGTTCATAGTCCTCCGGAGGAACAGAATCAATATAAAATATCTGCATAATTATACAAGGGGATTTACTAGACAGGCTTACAGGATCAGTGGCAGAAAAGTCCGCAATGGTCATTGCACACTGTAGACCCAGCATATCCAGTAGATGCTCAGCCCAAGTGTGTAGAAGGTATGGGACAGTGAGGATGGAGAATGCAGCACCAGGTAAAGTTTAAAGGCCGGAAAGCCCCCTATAGGGTCACTGGTGCGCTTTTGTGTTGGAAGGCTGAAGACACTGGAGACTGATGTCCTAAGGCAATGGCAAAAATGGAAGCTTTTCTAAAACAGGTACATGTCTTCCTTCTTTCCCTTTTTTTTCCATTCAGGCTACAAGTATAGCCATTGATGCCGCTTATATCTGGCGTGAGTTTTCGGCCCTTAGTTTGCTAGACGCCATGTCAGTCATCTACAGGCAGACCCAGAACTGTGTTTTACTACTCTGCTGGGTGGTTCTTACTCAAGTCAAGTTGACATACAACAATTAACAGTCACATTTACACCGTGAGTGTGTTATATTATAAATAATCTAGACACGACTTAAAGTACATGACAGGATGTGTGTAGGTTATATTCAAATACTCTTTGAATGTATATGAGAGTTTAAGCATTCCAAATTTTTATATCTTGTGTTATTTATAAAGCTTAGTATAAAATTGATGTTATATAAATAGATTTTTTCCAGCAGTATTTGAATTTATTTAATTTTTAAATCATTAAATACTATATAGTTTAGGAAATATTGACAAGAGATAAGCTTGTGTATGTTCAGTACAAATACAATAATTTTTATTTTTATCAGTGTTGGTTGATTAAACTTGCAGATGTGGATACAGAGGAATGACTGTATCTGGGAGTTCAGTGTTTATTCAATAATGTGCTCATATTGTCGACTCGAAAGAAGGGTATTTATACTAGACGTCTTAGTTTTCTGCTGCAATAAATGAACACTTAAGACTAGGTCATTTATAAATAGCAGAACTTTATCTTCTTTCAGTTTTAGAGGCTGATATATCATAGATTAAGGTACCAGTAGGTTTGTTGTCTAGATTGAACCTGGTTTCTGCTTCTGAGATGATATCTAGAAAGCCACATTCTGTAAAGGGAGGAATGATATATTTTATAAGGCGGAAGTCAATAGTCAAAAGGAATTAACTCTCCACCAAGTTCTTTTATAATGATACTTAATCCAATTCAAGATACGAGAAGCTGTTATGCCTAATTACATCTTTCAGGCTTCACTTCCTAATACTACCACATTGGCAATACCTGAATCTTGGAGAGGACTCATTCAACCTACAATATTAGAAAAAAATATTTAAAATTGTCTTAACATCACAATATTTTTATATTTTATAAATAACAGCAACATTAAATATCTATGAATTTAATTTCCCACTGATTAACCAATTTGTGCAAGAGCTTTTCATGCATATGTTATATTTAAATCGATAATTGGGGAGCGATCTAAACACAGTTTGCTTTTCAGATGAAAACTGACATGGAGATAACTTAGATCTCGCATTTATGATCCTGTACTTTTATTAAGTCAATCTTGTGTACTGGAAAGAATAATGTTTGTAGTCAAGTGACACAGATTTTAATCTTCATTCTGCAATTTGATAGCATTGTGACCATTAGAAATTCACTTCATTACTTTAAAACACCAGTTAAATTATGCATCACATGAAAGTAATTAACTTGTCCATCGAGGAGTGAGGAGTAAATGAGAGAACATGTGGAATATCTGTTGTAGCAGATGACATCAATGTTAACTTCTTCCTCTCTGGAGACTTATTTCATCATTTATTAAGAATTAGAGACAATATTATAAAAATTTCAAATGATTGTTGTGAGGATAAAGTTATCTAACAGATGTGATGTGGACATCTTTGATATTTTGTACACCTTCCTTATATTCCAAGAAAAAGATAGAAACTATTGGGCAGGTGAGATAGCTCAGCAGCATAAGCGCCTGCCTGGCAAGCGCGAGGTCCTAAGTTCGACTCCCGGTACCCACATACAAAAAAAGGGCTGGTGATACCGCTCAGTGGCACGGGCACCTGCTGGTGCACAAGGTCCTGAGTTCGACCCCCAGTACCCACAAAAAAAAAATAAATAAATGAAATAAAGAAGCTATCACTCACAGTGTACCTTGCATCTATAATTTTCTGCTTAAACCATCTGGACTGCATTCTATTGCTTGCAAATAACTCTGACTAATAAAGTTTGTAACTTATGCTTTATAAATAGTTTACATTTGCCTTGTAAACTATTTACAATTTTATCATTTTACATATCAAATAAAGTAAATTGATAGTACAGTGGTTTGCAAAGTGGGGAAGACTGGCATTCAGACATTGCTGCTGAAAGTGTAAGTTGGTGCAAATTTCAGGAAGGAAAATTAACCATGAATATTAACATATTGAATATGCCGATGTTTAAGATTCACCTTTAAGCTATTCATGCTCCAAATATGACACTTGTCAATACTAAAATGCATTTACAAGATAATTTGTTGCAATTTTGCTTACAATAGGAAAAGATTAGTAATAACCTACATGTCCATTAATAAGAAATTGATCAAATAAATTACGGTAGCTCCATACAATGAAATTTGTTCCATGTCAGGATTAAGGTTATGGTTAATGTGAATTGTGGAAAAGAACCCATAAGATCATTTGTCAAAAAATCAAGAGGAGGAACAGTGCTTAAGAAGTGATCATCTCCATATATTTCAATAGATAATAAATACATAGTTTCACACGTAAGCTTCACACACATAAAATATCTCACCAGGAATCTGTAAGTAACTTCTAGCCAGGTGGTTTCTGAAGAAAAGACCTAGCTGATGTGACCAACAGAATGAAAATAGTCATATTTTGCTTTGTAAATGTCTGTAACTCCTTTACCTTTTGACTTTAATATAATGGACATGCACTATTCATTTAAAATTTTATTAATAATAACTGAATTAAAACATAAGCTAACAAATTTATGTTATTGTCATGTGTGTGACTTAGTTACATTAAAAGCCCTAGTGGCAAATCTTGTGTAAAAACAATGTTTGAAAAGATTCTCTGACGCCAAGATCAGAATTCTTGACAATTTGTTACTTTGACATGTTTAAAAAAGCAAAGTAGAGATTAAACAAGTAGCTCAAGCAGTGGAATTATAAATTAATACAAACATTTTCACACCAGATAGATAGATAGATCAATAGATATTACATTTTCAAACCATATATATGCGAAAATAGATCATATAATGTTCATCTGAAGATAAAAGAGTCACAAAACCATATTCAGAAGTTATTGATTTGTCCAATTGAAACATAACATCATATGAATTGTACATCGATTTTTTTCAGAAGAACATTGTGAAATGCATCTGTGCACTTTTCCTTGCCAAGTCTGCAAACTTCCTATTAAAATGAGCACATCGTTTTGAACAAAGCTCTACTGAGGATCAATTAGATTTAAGTTTAGGTTAAAATTGAATGACCATGAGTCCATATTACAAGATGCTAACAAGCAGTAATTTGAACTAGAATTTTACAAGCTGACTGAATAAGGCAATGGATCAGAGCTTCAGAGATTGCCCATCTTTGATGTGCTGCAAAAAGTTTATAATTCTCTTGGCTGGAATAATATCAAGGATATCCTTTCAAATAAAATCATTTAAAACCATGGGCAGGTCAATAGACTGTCTAATCTGATATGCTCAATTGTGTACATATAAAGCATTTGCAACATTCAAGGGGCTCAAAGGAAAGAACATTGTCAACTGTAAGCAGAAATAAATTGAAAATAATGGAGAAAGTTTATTGTCTCTAAGTTGCTTGAACAAATCCATATCTTCAAGGTAATTATCTAGCAGTTTTTTCAAATGGTCATGGCAAATTAACTTATTTTCTGTCTGAGTCCCTCAATTAGATTCTAATATAATAATGATAATTTACATTGAATGATACTACAAGTATAATAAAAATAATATGTTGAGATAGTAAGTAAAAGTGTTTTGTCTTCATAATCCCAAGGTTTTAATTGGACCACATCATACATAGGCTGGATGAGATCTTTCTTGAGAGGACCAGCAAGGACCCTCAGGTGTCTGTGAGGGAAACTGAGCTTCTTTTAGACAATGTTTGGAAAATGGAGGAGGAAGAAGATGTCCTTGGAAAAGGAGATAGCCTTAAACCTGAAGTTGTTTTAATAGCCTTCATTCACTGCTGGGGAATTGATGATGGGATTGATGATGACAAAAATAAGCTAAATCATAATCAAGTCACATCTTTTTACATTTGATACTCACAGTTTGCAAAGGTTAACCCTAAAGCATATGTGTTTCGCTGCTGAATCAAGGCAGGAGATTAGGGCATGGTAAAGCGGATTGTTAATTGGGAGTGAGCTATCAGGGGTGATGACCTATTTATTATGGAGATCCAGCACATGGGCAGAACAAGCTTACAACCTTGAACCTGATGATTACCAGGAAAACCTGTCTTCAGTTTTTCTCGCCCAAGAGCAAGCCACACCCTGTACCTGATACCAATCTTCTGTCATGAGGTCAAGCTGGTTATTGTTAGGACTGCATAAAGCTGACATCGTGGGGGGGGTATAAAACATGACCATTAAGCTTGTGGCTGCGTGAGCCTTGACACCGCCCACTCTGTGCTCTTCGGGACATATTTCTTTTACTATTTTAACTGCCCCACACTCACTCTGCAGAGCTTTTCTTTCCAGAGCACTTTTTCTTCTTAAGCATTTCTTTTGGACTTCTTTTGCTCTAAATAAAAATTGAACTTTCACATTCATTGACTTCCCATTCCATTCTTTGAAAGGGACAGTAAGAGCCTGGAAAGGACAGCTGGTCACTACAATACCAGGTAACAATATGATTTAAGATTAACAGTACTTAGTAAATGATGGGATTCCCTTTCTCCTCCAAATAACTTAAGCAGAATAGAAATTAGGTTGATTCTCAGGTAAATGAAACATTACAGAACCAATCCAAAGACAGTTTGATGGCACTGTGATTTATAAGGCTTTCAGACACCTTGTATCTTTTATTCGTCCACCCTTTACTTGTGATTTCTATACCAAGATCTAATAGAGCAAACAAAGAGAAAAGAGATATTCATTAAAAACACTTCTGGAAAGTTGTATATAGCGTTTCTACTTTTATGTGATTGGATGAAACTTGGTTACATGGACTTTAGGGGGCTGCAAAGTTATGGGCCATGTGCTCAGCTAAAGATTAGGAATATATTTCCAAGAAATGTGAACATTAGAGAAGATGTAGCCATTTAAAATAAAGATTCCTAATTTAGCAATGAAGGAACTACATGAATAATACTTCTGATACATATTTTATCTTCTGTACTAGGGATTGAACCCAAAGACCTCTATAATTAAGCTGCATCCCCACACTCCCCAGATGTCTTCATTTTTAAATTTTTATTTTGAGATAAGGTTTGGCTAAGTCGACCAACTTGAATTTGAATTGGTGGTTTTCCTGCCACAGCCTCCTGAGTAGCAGGAATCAGAGGCCTGAAAATGAATGTTTTAGGCTGTCTCTACAATTTTCTTACAAATTGCAGACACCAGTTCACTTAGATTTTGCTGGTGTTGATCATTTCTAAAAATAGCTATTTCTTTCATGTTTGTCAAATGTACACTTCACTGTTGTGGGTCTGTGTCTTCATGGAATTTTTATTTCAGTGTTGTATCAGAGTGAACTATTTTTTTAAAAAACTTGAAATGACAATCAAACTCTAGTTGCAAGTATGAAACTGCACGTACATCAACTTAAATGATGGTGAATTTGCTGCTAAGTTTTCACAAAGAGCTGATAAATTTTCATCACACAACTGATGTGATATGCATGTAAGATAGTTCCTGTCATCAGTTCACTCTGACTTAAACTTGAAGATGTATCATATATATATGTGTACCAACTCTTGAAAATTAATTTAATCACGTGTATTGTACACATGTACTAATAAAAATTTAAAAATTTTTAAAAAGAGTAAGAAATCTTTAAATGTTGTAAGGATACACTTTATAAAATATAGATAATGTATTGTTTATGTTAACTACATTTTTTCAGGTGAAGGTAATGTATTTAAATATAAATACTAAAATGATGTCAACTACTTACTTTTGATTAAAATACAGTTTAAGATTTGTTTGAGAACTTGATCAGTTGTGTACTGTTCAAGGGGTTAAACAAAGTAATATTAGCTTTTGAATTCAGTGGATTTTTAAAAGTAATGTATTTGAATTCCCTCATCATTAACTTCTTTGTTTCTAGCATTTTAATTTAAACTTTTTTCTATAGTTAATATTTTGTTGAAAAGCATCCATTTGATTGAAAATTATAGCATATGATAGTAGAAAACTACTCTTTAATTTACCTGCAACATTTCAAATAATGTACATTTTTATTAACTTTTTTGGTAGATGTTATACTTATTTATTACTTTCTTAAGGAACAAGCTTTTTAATTTATACTTAAGTGTATATTTTTTTTATGTGGGTACCAGAAGTTGAGCTCAGGACCTTGCGCTTGCCAGCAAGCACTTGTGCCGCTGAATGATATCACCGGCCCTTTTTTTCCTTTATGTGGGTACTGGGAGTTGAACTCAGGACCTCGCGCTTGCCAGGCAGGCGCTTATGCTGCTGAGCTATCTCACCGGGCCTTAAGTGTATTTTAATATGAATTATTTAGTCACTTTTGTATATATGGACATATGTGTGGGAGAGGTATGTATGTCTGCATATTTGTGTGTGAGTGTGTGTGTGTTAATACGCATGAATTTATAGCGGAGATTGTGTGTGCCTGTGTATATGTGCCAGTGTGCTGGATACAAGAGCAGGTATGTGAGTGTGGGAAGCTGATGCGGGGTAGATGAGTATGGGATGCATGTGATGAGGCTTGGGTATTATGCATTCATGGAATATTTGGGTTCATGTATGGATGTGTGCTTTGGAGATGTTGTTCGTATATGTGTTTCAGTGTATTTATATGTGCTCATGCATGTGTGTGCATTTTTATCCATATTTGTAGGGGAGGAGTATGTTGTTACACTTTGGTTCAGGAACGACCCACAAAGACTCATGTGCTGAAGGCTTGGTCCAGCCTGATGGTGTTATTGGCAGACGGTGGAAACTTTAGGAAGTGGAGCCATGTTGGAGGAAATCAGTCACTGAGAGGATGTTTTTTGAAGGGTGTACAACCCTTGCTTGTTCTCTGTGCTTCTTGGCAGCAATGAGGTGATCAACTCTGCTTTACTGTACAATCTCTGCCATGGTATTCAGCCTTGCCTCAGGCCCAGAGCAATGAGACAAAGAAAACATGGACTAAATCACATGGAACATGACCCAAAATAAATCTTCCCTACTTTAAGTTGATTTTCTCTGGTATTTTGTCACAAAGATAAAAAGCACACTTATGTAACTCATGAGTTTGTGTACTGGGAGGTATATGTGTGCTGTGTGTGAGCGTGTGGCGTGGGGGTGAGTATGGATTGGGTAGTCAGAATGTTTGTAGGTATGTGTGCTCGCTTTCCAGTGAGTGTGGATAAGTAGGTGGGTGTACATGGTGGGGTGCATTGTAGTCTGTGTGGGGAGTGTGTGTTGATGTCTGGGTGTTGGTGGGGAGGTGTGTGTGCAAGGTTGGTTATTTGTGTGGTTGTGTAGTGTGTATGTGTGGAGCATGTCTACGTATGTGGGTTTCTGTATGTGGATATGCATCTGTATTGGGGGACCTGAGAGGTGTTTTGTGCACATATGTGTGTAGCACTTGTGAGTGGCTTGGATGATGGCTGCAGAGAGGGAGAATGAGAGGGCTTCAGACCAAGGAGGTGAAGAAGATACTAAATACATACCTGTCAAGGTGACTAAGCAGAATGAATGAGTGGATCTAAGTCAGAATAAAGGATGGCACCCACAGGAGAAGACAGAAGAGACCAGAGAGAGAGGCAGAATTTAGCTGTGAGGTGCTACTATTTGTTGCTGCAGAAGTTATCCTCAGAATGTGACTCCAGCAATGGGGGAAAGGAAGAGTTTTTCTCTTAATATTTTCCCCTTTATCACTTTGTTTATACACATGCTGATTTAGAGAAAGTAAAAGGCCTCAGCTTCCTAAGCCAAAGCATGAAGTAAGAAGCAAAGAAAAAGTTACAGCGATGGACTGAAGGTCCCAGACGTGATTTGAAAGCACAATTTCCAAGCATAAGGACATAGAGTTCATAGCTTTTGAGATTCCAACACATCGTGCTCAGAATTGTTTTCCACATGAATACCACTTCCTCAGTGAGTCAGGACTTAAGTCGTGTTTTGATATGTTAAGTCATTTGGGCTTTAACAAATGTTTTAGTAACATTGGTAAAGAACAAATGTAGATTGTAATACATTAAATTAGAGAGGAACAAATCCCTTAAGGCTACAGATACATCTGTTAAACACATTTTAACTCTTCTGTGTTTTATGCCTGATTCTGCACTAGTACTCCTCAGGTAGGGCTCCAGAATTGACATCTTTATGTAGAATGTGGACCATATTTTTTAGACAGATTACACCAAATACTGAGTGACACTGAAAGAGGCTGCTGAATGCAGTAGACTCCATAATGTTGCTTAAAGATATCCACTCCCAAATCCATGGAAACTGTGAATGTGGTGCATTATGTGAGGAAATGGACTTTGAAGGTGCAACTGAGGGAGTAATATTAAGATTAGAAGACTATTGCATTTTATGCAGCTGAGTCCAGTGAAATCATAAGGGTCTTTACAGGTCACAGGCAGGAAAGCTTTGTTCTGCAGCAGATGTGACAACATAGCCAGAGGCAAGAGGGATTTGAGAAACAGGTGAAGAGTGAAAAAATGCACTTAGAGCTGGAGAAGTTGAAAAAGATAGATATATGGGTTTCCCTTCAGAACCTCCAGAATGAATTTACCTGGATGAAACCTTGACTTTAACCTAGGGAGATGGGTTCTGGTCTTCTGATCTGCAGAGGATTAGATGATAAATTCACTTTATTTTATATTTACTAAAAATGCTGTGGAAAAAGATATTAATGAAGCCAATTATATATATGCATATATATGACTCAATAGAGACAATGGATAAATAAAAGGTAATTAGCCTCATGCAGATTTAGTGATGGTATCAGCAGATGCAGAAGTAGATGTGTTTGGGGAGTGAGGTAGCACATAAGAGCAAGATGAAAAGAAAAATAAAGAAGCAGCTTGGGTTAGCTGTTGATCTGGGAGAAAGGTGAGGCCACGATGAAGTATGGATAAAATGCCGACACTACAAAATCATCCTCTACAGACTTAGGTCTGTGTTTGTTGAAATAGGAAGAAAGGGAGTTCTTGAAAAACTCACTAGTATCCACGCTCTTTTTTCATTTACACAAATTTAATGAGTTGAATACAGATTTGAGAAAAAATGCATATGGCTTCTGTTGTGGATTCTGTAAGACTGGATATTAGAGAACTATAAATTTTAACTTTGGACATAAACCACTTTAGTACAAGCCAACTAAGTTCTAGGAAATCTTCAAAAAGAACACAACAGATAAAAACTAATAGGGATTCATAGGGTGAACACACTATGAAAGATTTCATAGTTTATTTTATTTAACAATAACAAAAATAGACTCAAAGAAGGGAAAATACATATTTCCCAATTTGCATGGCAAATATACAGCAGAAATCATAATAAAATCAGGACCTCTTGGGCTGGTGAGATGGCTCAGTAGCATAAGTGCCTGCCTGGCAAGCATGAGGTCCTAAGTTCGACTCCCAGTACCCACATATGAAAAAAGGGCCGGTGATATCACTCAGCGACTCAGGTGCCTGCTGGCACATGAGGTCTTGAGTTCAACCCCCAGTACCCACAAAAAAAAAAAAATCAGGACCTCTTCTCATACAGCCAGTAATCTTCCAATTTTTCATAGTTCAAATCAACTAATGAACTTGAGAAGAGAATTGCTTAGTTGCTTAACTAGTGGGAGCACTGAATGTCACTCTTACAAACTAGTGAGGGCAGGATTTACTCAAATAGTCAAATAGGAATTAGGTAACTTCAATCCACCTGACACATTGCTTGACAATGCAGAGATAAACAGGTGTGCCATGTGTCCTGGGGAGGAGACAGATATATAAACATCTATACATATATGGGCATGGCAGTGTGACTCTGAATTATGTCAGTAGCTGTGATTTAGACATTTCTCAAAATATCTGTCATATTAGTGAATAAGACCTGAAGGAATTATTTGAACAAGCAAAAATGAACAAGGAGAATTTATGTAAAAAGCTAAAGTATATTCTGAAGGGAGGAGGTGTCAGAGAAAACTTTGGCTTAACAAAAATGCAGTTGCTGTGTACCTCGTTAGCATTTTTCACATGTACTTCACCCAAATCTAATGGTCAGATATTATGCAGAAAAGTGTCTCTAAAGAAAAACTAAATGTGTTTGTAAACATGTTCTGAAACAATGGGAAACAAGGAAAAATTGCATATGTACCTGTGTCAGTAGGAGGAAATTTCAATATTTGAAACTTTTGCTTAAACACAGCATAGTTCACGCACAATGAGATATGTAGTGTGTGTCAAGGACCCCAGGGCCTCGAGTATCCCAGGCTGGAACAAGGCAGTTAACCTTTCCCTCAGCAGCATTGCCTAGGGACAGCTTGATGGGAGCCTCAGAGAATGATGTGGATAGAGCTCACAGCATCTTAGGTAAAGTTGTCCCTGAAATCAAATAGGATCAGATTAGAAAAAGAAGACAATGACAAACCACAGAAGTAAAAGCCACTCCGGAGATCTCTGCAGTGCTTGGAAGGAGGTAAAAGAGGAGAAGAGCTATATTAACTAATGAAATACACTTCAGAGAAATTCTACTTATTAACATTAACTTGATCTCTACATGTACCCCACCTTGGGAAGCATGAGGTTAATATATGCAGGTAACTAAAGAGACATAGACAAATAGTAGAGGTAATTCATACTGTGATAGAGGATTATCCAAGGTTTAGAAGGTTCATATACACACATATGCTTGCGATGGGCTAAGTGTGGGTCATGAAGGCCTGTGTTTTTATGACTTAAACAAATCTTTTTCTCATTTTTCCAAAACACACATTCCTCAAAGAGGACTCCTCCTTTCTACCTTCAGAAAGAATAATAAAAAATTAAAATATTATAAAAGTACGTGGCCTGTGTCAAGTCATAATGACTTCACCTGTAATAAAAGCTTTATTAATATGGATGAGTCAAAAATGATCTAGTTAATTGGTTTGAGACATAATGAAAATCTATCAGAGCAGAAAGAAGAACTAAAAGTCTGTGCTTTCAAAAGCCAAGAACAATGAAATCCCTGCAAGGAAAATATCCAAGGGAATTTCACAATTTCAGTCAAGTGAAGATAAAGAGACTCAAAGAGGTGGCTGAGTTAATTCCTTGCTGTGTCAAGACTAATTGTGGTGGGGGTGAGTTTCCACCTATGACCCCCATATGCACGTCACTAAAAAGACAGAATCCTGTCATTTTCCATACTACTGACATATATTGTTAGAGACTGATTGGTCTGCTGTGTTTCAGGAGAGATTTGTGTACACAAATTAGAATATTACTTTGAAACCTTCATAAAACTTTGTCTAGTCTTCCGCTCACAATTGCCATCTATGAGCAATCGCTTTGGTTGATGAAGAACCTGATTCTATTACTAAGTTTAAACATTAAGGGTCGAAGGCCAGAGGTAGACGAGACAAAGTGACACATCAGCTGCACTGTGTCATCATTGTCTTAGGCTTTGTCTGCCTATTTTCTTTATCATCTTTAATCTGTGGCTTTTAGTCTCCCGTTGTTCATGGTCAGAGGCTGCTATTGGAGGTCCGGCCATCACTTCAGCATCCCAAAGAGAAAAAAGGCAGACATGGAGGCAGAATAGTGAAAGGGCAAGGTTAGCACCATCCGTCTGATGCAGATAATTTCTAGTTTTACTTCCAACTCTAGGAACTTAAAGACATCATAGTCTTGAGACATCAGAAAGAGCGCTTTAGTGTATAAATGTAGGAATGGTAATACAAACCTGTAATTTCAGCACACTGGGAGGTTGAGGCAAGAGGATGACAATATTGAGGCAAATCTGGGCAAACTAGCACCTTAGCAAGTCCCTGTCTCAAAAAAAAAAAAAAAAAAAAAAAAGGAAATAGGGTGGGGTGGGGATATAACTCAGACCAAAGCCCTAGATTCAATCACTAGTACTATACAAATAAACAGAGAAACAGGTATATATGTAATATAGAAATACATACATATGGGAAAGAGAGAGCAACAGATACACCCTTCTGTACTTTCAGGACTATGATAAAGATAAAAATTTTGTTAGAACAAAATTCAGGATAATATGTGAGTTAGTCAGCTTTCCATTACTGTAACTAATTCCTGATAAATTGATAATTAAAGAGGAAAGGATTAATTTGGCTCAAGTTCAGTTCTCTTAGCCACATTGATTTTGTGCCTGTGGTGAAGAAATATGTCATGGTACAAAGAGTACATGGTGAGCAAGACATTCTCCTCATGTCAGATAGGAAGCAAAGAGAGAGAGAGAGAGAGAGAGGAAGGGGTGCATTCCCCAAATCTACCCTAAGGATGCACACCCAGTAACCTAACCACTGGCTCTCACCTCCTACAGGTTCGACCTCCATTCAGCAGCCCACGCTGAGGATCAAGCCTTTAACACATGGGGCTTTGAGGGACATTTCAGGTTCAATCCATAGCAATAGAAATATATTTCTGTACTTTTGTTTTTAGAAAGGTGTGAATTCCATTATGATTATCATTGTAATGAACACAAGTAACATATTTTATCTGACACAACTACGAGGAAGAAAACTTCACGTTAATTTTCTCTTACAAATAGCCCTTTTTGGGAGCATGAGACAACCATTGTTATACCTAAATATACATATGGAATAAACTGAAGCATGAAAAAATCTGCTTCTATCACATGGTAAGACTACAATTTGAGTGAATCCAGCTGACAACAAATGTATTTAATTCAAAATATACATAAACTTCCACAGTTGGGAGATGTGGGTTTGTCAAGGAAGGAAGTCTATTTAGAATCTTTCCCTATATGCATCACAAAGATGTATTCTTTTTCATTTGCAGTGGATTTGCTGAAATATTAAAACATGGTTCCTAATTACCTGATCAATTTAACAAAAACAAAATTTTTGTTTTAATAGATTCTATAGCAAGTAACCTGAAGCTCCAGGAATTCCCATTAAACAAAAGTCTTCCTTTTCTTTCCTGGTTGCTAAAAGAAGTTCTTAAATATCACTATTAAGAAATTTCAAGAGGTTGTATAATGACTGAATATTGAATAGATCAAATGAAAGACAACAGTTATTTAGCTAATGAGAACTTTTGAAACATTGATAATGAAACAAGAACACATAGTTTAAAGTCATGGAAAAAGAAATTAATTTGTCTTACTAATGCAAGCAATGATAGCTTATTTTTATAAAATCTTATGTGAGGATTAAACTATTCTATTAGTGAATAGAATAAACTTTTTAATATTAACCTGCAGTCATACTTTATTCAGTGTCATAATTATACTCACACAATATTTTTTTTGCATCGTAAAACTAATTTTCCCTTCAATCAGACACTACTGAATAATAAAACAAAAGGCACCTCTCAAGTAGAAAATGAGCCAGGTAATCATCATCCATAAGTTGTGTGAAAAGCAAAAATAACATTTCAGTGGGAATAACTAAATTGGGAAATAAATGAAAACGAAACCAATGAAGAAAGAATGGAGATATAACCACAGTGGAGAGGGAGAAAGAGGAATTGAAGGTGGGAGACAGAGAGATAGAAAACAAAATAAAGCAGGCAATGTATGACAAATGTTAAAGTTTTACTATGGTTATATAATAATAACTTTTGTCATTGTATTATTAATATGATCTCCATGACCATGATCTCCATATGGTCATAGTTTCCTCATGCATTAAGTGAAGAGCTTAGGATGAAGAAGAAAGGAAGTGCTCATTTAGACTTTAAATTTTATTTTAAGTAGTCTTCAGAAAATTCTCTCCCAAAACAATGAAACAAAAAATGTTCCTTGTGAATTTCTGAGTCTTTGGGTGGTTCCGGTGTCCTACTCTATTCCTGGGTCCTGTTTATCATTTTCCCTCTCTGTGCATGCTTGATTGGCAGCCTTCTGATAAAGTGCGCTGTGTGAATGTCCCAGGGTTGATACTCACTATGAAGCCCTGGGTGGGTGTGTCTTCAATGCTTCTTCAGACCTCTTGGCTGTTCCCAAATTCAGCTTCCATGTTCCTCTTCATCATGGGCTCCTCGCTCTCCTGAATTGCTCTTGCCTGTGTGAAGTCTCTGACCTCTGGGACTCCTCCCTCAGCTGGACATTCTTAGGCTGTTTTTGCTCCTAAAATACCCTGTACATCATCAATTTGGGGTTATATTACATAATCCAACAATTGCCTCATTGTTAGTATCTTAGAAACTAGAAAAGTAACCCACGTGATCCAGAGTTAGCAATGTTATGAAGGAATCCAAAACTCAATACTTTCAGGAAGATGGTATGATTTTGTTTTTTTGTTTGTTTGTTTATTTTTTTGGTGTTTTGTATCCTAGAGTCCGAGCACATGACCAAGTGCAGCAATGACAGTTTCTTCTTAAAGGAAGGGATTAGACACTTATGAATTATCTGGGGAAGAAGTTAATATTTTAGCAAAAAGTGAGGATCTAGAGATGAGACTAAATAAGTTTCCTTCTTTTCAACTAATATTTGATTGATCTAGGTACTGAAATGAGGTGGTGGTTGAGGTTGTTTCAGGGACAGAAAAGGCGTGTGTGTGTGTGTAGATGGTGGAAAGTTGAGCTCTCATGATAACCCAAGTCACAGCAGGAACCTGCCTAAAAAAGACATAAACACAAATTATTCTTTCTTTAGCACTTCTATTCCATGGAATAAATTATCTATAAGATTTCACTAGGGGTTACACATTCTATGAGCAATTCACTTGGGCTTAGAACCATGCTCAGAGCAAAGTTGTACCAATGGCAGTGCATTTATTTATATGAAGGATCTGTGTTACTTACCCAGCTGTCTTAAGGAATCATCAATTACAATAGTTACATATCAACATGCTGAGAAAACAGACAAGAAAGTCCAGGTTGTCCTTACTGCGAAAATGGAGATGAGGTTCTAGGAATCTCTTGAAAATACGTGAGGGTCATTTTAAAGGATATTAAGTCAGTGATGTCACTCGTCCACATTTCTCTGACTGCAAATGTAAAAAAATCTCTCACCCTGAAGGGATAACCATAAGCACCCCCAGGAATTTCAGAAGATTTTGGCTGATATATCGAAAACTTAATACCACTACTAAGAAGCTACCTATTTTACCACTTTAAAACATAGTGCAAACATTTTTGAAAAATCTCTTTAATATCCACTGTTTCAAATTAGCTAAGTTATGATGGCTAGGTGTTAGTAATTATATTTGTGTGTTTATAAATTGGCTTCAATACTTATGTAAGGTGTTTGTAGAAAGCTCAGTTCTAACCAATGCCTGAAGGTACCATTCAATGACCCCAACATAGATGTCTTATAATTTTGATCTGTCAAGTTAAGTACATACTCTACCCTGAGTGCTTTTTTCTATAGTCCTGGGGCTAAATGAACTCTGAACCAGAAATGTAAAGGGAAATTTCTAATCCTAGCATATATTTTTCCATCAGAACTGTTTTATGGGTGCTTCTAAATTATTTTTGAGTTAACTTGATATGAACACAGGTACAATGCATGCTTAATTACTATCTTAACTTATAGGTAGGATGTATAATTTAACGTTACTCCTGAGTCATTAACGTCAATTGTAATATAAAAATGATTGTAGAAGCTTCTGAGATATATAAGCTCTATCTTGCTGTAAAAAATAGTCACCTGTACTTTAAAAAATCTCTTTAGGCTGTTTCTTTAATACTCCTCTCTGTTTTCTTACTTATCAGGTGTAATTTTGTAGTGGCACTAGTACAATTTGAATCGTCGAATGAGGGACATGTTTATTGACAAATGCTTTGCAACCTCTACCTATTTTCATTTGTAAATAATTCAGACTTTATTTTTTTTTAATTATTTGCATTCTCTGTAACAAAGTTCCAGTTTCTTAAAAAATCTAGAAATCAAAACTGATGAAACCAACTGTATTGTGATTTCATGACAGCTTATATGGCTTCGTCTATCATTGACAATAAGACAACCTTTCACTTTTCTGTCATCCTTTGCCTGACAATAAGTGATTGCTTCTCTTGCTATATTCATTGTCTGCTCCCTTTCTTGCAGAGAAAATTTTAGTAGCTATTTATTCCACATCTTGGTTAAAATTCATTGAGATATATTTAATGAGCAACACACTCTCTGAGATCAATTAATTTAGAAAAACTAAAAACTTGTTTCTAAACTTGCATAGGACAAAGCATTGTGTCAGTAGAAGAGGAGAAAGTGTGTGTACCTGGCAACAGATGGCCTCAGTAACATAACTGAATTAATTTTAATGTTAAGTTTTGGTTAATTAAGGGATTTTTGTTTGGATAATACATTATCCCTCTCAAGTTGTAGGTTAAGTTTTGAAACAGCTTGCTGATCATTTGTCTTCTCAAAATACAGAGTTGTGAAGATCCAATCTCACTGCCATATGTTGAATTTCTTTGTTTTGAAACTGTTAACACTGTATTGTAGAAAATGAATAGCCCAGTCAAGAACTCAGGGGGAGTTAGTCAGTGTTATTTGAGGATGCTATTCTTTGTTATCTATCACAGCAGAAAGAATGACCCCATTACAATAGGGTGACAATCAGGGACATACTGACAATGAATGTGCTGTAGGTTACATAGGAAATCCTTTCCGTTGATATCTGTAGTATGAATGACGGTCACACCGAACAATGGTAAATCAAACACCTCCTTCTGCCCCTGAGGATGAAGTGCGTTACCAGTGCCAAAATTTAGCATCATTTTCTGCTATGCATCTTCACACACGGTCCCAGTTGCTCACCATTTCTGTTGGTACTTTGACACTAATGAAGCAGCGGTAGGATATTTGCTACAAATAGATCTAGACTCAGAGAACAGCGGGATGAGGAGTGTATTCTCCTAAATCTGTATTTATAGAATTCTCATTCACTCCTAGAGAATGGAAAGATAAAAAGTTACAGTGCGGCAAAGAGAATTTATCAAGCTGACCTACACTGGAAACACCTTTCAAGATGAGTGAAACAGAACGATTCGCCTCGTACAACACTGATGACCTTTGTTGCGCCGCTGATGACCTTTGTTGGGCAGCAGAAGGAAGTAGAAGGACAACAGAAGCAAGACTTTAACGTATCATGTATGTTTGCAACCATTTTTTCCAAACATTTTAGCCTGTTGAAAATTTTCACACTTTATTTCTATAAGAGATTGCTTTTGTGATTCCCATGATGTCTTCTCCTGATCTCATTTTGATCACAATGCAACTTTTCCTGTTTCTTTATGAATGAGGTTTTTGAAATTTTCATTTGGTCAGATCTTCCAACTGCCAATAGACTGCCAGGAGAGAGGAACTTTACCAGGCTGCACACACAGTGCAAAGACAGAAATAGGAGACACGATGTAGTTGTAAGGGACCATTCAACACTCATTCTTTGATGGGCAGTTTTCCTAGCACATTTAATCCTCACAATAACCTTACGAACTGAGCATCGTTATGAGCTATTTTCAGAACTATGTTATTACCTACTGTTAGAGTTATGACTATGAATCCTGGTCATAGACACACACACACACACACACACACACACACACCTGCATTGTTTGAAATGCAAATGTCAGCATTTGTGTGTATTCATACACATAAATGCATATATCGTATACTTCTGTTTTATAAAATAACTAGTTGTAATGAAAGTAATGAAATACCACTAGGAATGAACACATTTAGGACTCAGAATTTTTTTCTAAATGGTGTTAGGGTTTTTCTTTAAGTGACAAAATTCAGGACTGTGAGAAGAAGAGGACAAATGAGCCTAGAATGTATTGCTGTGACAAATGCTTAAAGAAAGTTGGGCACATGTTAAAACATACCAGGCAGCTTGAAGAAGTCCCCAGTGGTCAAATGTGAGACAGTTAGACTCAGATCATCAAAACACATAACGATAGGTTGCACCTGGGCCTGGTGCTGCTTGCCTATAATTCCAGCAATCTGAGAGGGTGAAGCAGGAGGGTAGTGACTTCGAGCTCAGACTGGGTAATTTACGAACTTAGTGAGCCTGTTGCAAAATAAAAACTTTAAAAAGGTGGTGGGGATGTAGTTCTATGTGAAGGCCCTGGGTTCAATCCCCAGTGCCACAAAAAGAGACAAATAAACAAACAAAGATCAATAGATTACAAGACACAGAATAAAATAAAAAGCCATGCATTCAAAATTACATAAAGTAATTTCTGATTAAATAAGTGGGGAATGGGAAGTTATTTCTTAAAGTTGATAACTCATAATAAATATAGAAACAAAGATTGAAAACTGAAAATTACATTTTGGAAATTATCACATAGCCAGATGATTCAAGAAGAAAACTGTAATGAAGACTAGGGCATTGCCATACTGGGAAAGCATTAAATTACAAAGAGGAAAATTGTGAATTTAGTGAAGTAGACACTAACTGGATCAGGTATTTATGGTGAGACGAAAGGATATTTAGCTCCTCATCTGATTCATGAAAAGGGCAAAAAAACATTTTTTTTTTCAAGTCCCTGCCAAGAAAGTAAGCCATAGATCTGCTGCTGACACAACACTGGAAAATCCAGTTAAGAGTCATGCTATAAAATCTAAGACCTATTGACTTTAAATTTTCCCAGGATATTAAAGGCAGAGAAAGACTGAGCAACTATTGCAACTTGAAGAAAACTGAATTAATGTAACAATTAAACTAAATTAATGGGTCTTCCTTGATGAGAGTCTGAACCAGAAAGAAAAAGAAATGTCTTTGGAGAGCGGTGTTGTGTCCGAGTTGATTTCCTGGCTTGGATGTTGGCATGATGATTAGGTAGGAGACATCTGCATGAAATAGATCCTGGAGTATTTAGGGGTGCTGGGGTCATCCTTCCTGCAGTTTACTTTTAGTTGTAAAAAAAATGATTGATGATCAAATGCATAGTATGTATGCGTGTGTATGTGTAATTGTATGTATATGTTTGTGTAAAAAGAGAGACAGAGGGAGGTTATAGAAAAAATGTTGTGGCATGGAATTTTAATAGTTTGGGAATCTAAATAAATATGAAATTTTTATACTTTATTTAGTTTTTGACTAAATTATTTCAAAATAAAATACTAATAATCAATCATAATATTCCTACCAAGAAAACTAAATTTATAACCACTGAGTCATTTTAAGAGTGTGGATACATTTTAGTCTATGCTTTCAAAGCACTGAAGGATGTTATTACATTGATTCATAATAAAATTGACAATCATAATGATGCTGAGTTTGGACGGTGGGTAAGAAAGCCAATGATTTATAATATATTTTTTACAATAATATGCACTGATTTTTTAAGAAGTAAATAAAATTTGTATTTTTAGAAGGAAACTTCAATTATCTGGAAAATTATTGTCCAGAGTAATATGTCTTATGCAATAAAAATGAATGGATGAAGGATCATTGAGGGGTAAGATGTTTTCTTGTATTACAAGTGTATAAATATGACACACGTTCTATTTGAGGCATGATCCTTGGGTGACTCACAGTAAAATCCTCATTAAAATACATCTTTTAGACTCACTCCTAAATTCCTGCATCAGAACCTTTAAAGCTAAGGCCTAGAAATCATTATTTACCAAGAATTAGCGCTTGTGTAGCTCCTGCTACTTCTCAGGGTCCAAGAATTCAGAGAAGTCACTGTTTCAAAGGTGTGGCTTACATAAAACTTGTAGTATTAGAAATGCCCCAATCTATGTATATCATACACTACAATTATAAAAACTAGACTAATTTTCATATTCAGTGTAACTACTGAGCTGTGGGAGATAAGATTGCTAACCCTTGAAGAGTCTTGAATATGACTGCATCATTTGCTTTGGGGTTTAAAACAGTTTTAGTAAGCAGTGTGTAGTGTGAGCAACGTTGGTATCTTGAAGAGCAGATCAATGAGGCAGAGAGTTGGAAAGAGTCTCAGAATTTGGCTTAGGAAAAACAATAAAGATAAACTGAACTTCACCTAGATTTGTGGTGGTTTTTGGTGAATGTTAGAACTTTGTAGGATTTTTTTAAAACTGGGATTAAAATCGTTTTGAGAACTTTGAAGATTGAGTGATGTCGGTTTAACCTTATATTTTTTACCTGATAACAAGAGGTGAAGCAAAACAGAAGAAGAAGAGTTATGCGGAAGTATCTGAAGTCCTTTATTTTCAGTTATTGCCAGTGTAGAGCTGGCACGCAGTAATAAACTCAGGAGAGCAAGCCACATTCCTTTATTTTGTATCATTTTATTTTATCAAAAGAATTCTGTGTAATCGCTGTGTTGACTGGCAGGGACAACGTGAACCTCAGACGGTCGAGCAATTGGCTGGTTTCTCACCTCTTTGGAGTCCTACCCAGGTCAAGGAGGTGTTGGTAGTACTCAGATAATGACAGATTACTTCAAAGCCAGCCCCACTTCAGGCTGTGTGGGCCCCTGAGATAGGCTTATCAGTTACCAGGCTCGGGCTAATGCTAGGTTTCAGCCTGTCTTGCCACCTGGTGACATTTCTGCCTTCCAGCAGAGCTTCCAGGAAGAAGAAAATAACTATTCGCACACAGCCAGCCCTCTGACAGCCCCAGATGTCTCTTCCAGACCAGGGAAAACAATCACTGTAGGTTGTTTCAAGTTTATCTATCCACACCTGGAAAGCCCTTGTTTTCTAAAGATCTTTGGCTTTCCAAAAATCCAAAAGTCCAAAAGTCCAAAAAGACGTTAACTTTCTATTTTGCTACCTGTCTCCCTTTGAGAAAAAGAATTACAAACCATGCACCTGCTTTAATAGGGGACTAATGAGGGAAAAATCATGAAAGCAAAAACTAAAATACTTCTTTATGGCTGAATAGTACTCCATTGTATAAAAATACCACATCTTTCTTATCCATTCCTCAGTTGATGGGCATTTGGGTTGTTTCCAAGATCTGGCTATTACAAATTGTGCTGCTATAAACATGGGTGCACATATATCGCTGTGGTACAATGTTTTTAATTCTTCTGGGAAGATGCCCAGAAGGGGAATAGCTGGGTCAAATGGGACCTCCAACCCTAGTTTTCTGAGGAATCTCCACACTGACTTCCACAGTGGCTGTACCAGTCGACACTCCCACCAACAGTGAAGAAGGGTTCCTTTTTCCCCACAGCCCCTCCAGCATTTGTTATTAGTTGATTTTGGAGACTTTTATAGGTAAATGGATGCAACTCGAGAAAATACTCATAAGTGAAATAAACCAGAAGCACATGTGTAAGCATCGTATTATCTCTCTAGTATGAGAAACTGAAAGAGTAAATAAGATCCAAAATGTACAATAGATATGGTGAATCAAAAAGAAACTGGTAAAAAGGAAAGAGAGACTGGAATAGGGAAAAGAAAGAAGGGAAAGGGAAAAAAAATTGTATATATATATATATATAAGATGGTTAAGATAGATACACTACCATTTTTACTTAGTTCATTGAAGAGTAAGGTTTGTGCCAATAATGTTTGGACAATTGAATGCTAATGTCTGGTGTCCTGAATAACTAACTTAAAGATAGTAATACGTAATGTATTAACCATTGTTACCCTCCTATTATGTTGTTTTGAAAATTTGTTCTTCTTTTGATTTGTTTTGTTTTTTCTTCTCTTTAAAATAAAAAAAAAAAAAAAAAAAAACTAAAATACTATTTTGCAATCACTCGCAGTGCTTGGATACATAATACCAAGAAGATGCCGATAATCCCAAAATAGCCAGTAGGTGGAGCTGTAATCTCTCAAATAATTAATGAATTAACTTTTAGTCAAAGTAAAGATTGAACGTTATGTAGAATTAATATATGCTAGGCATATGTCCAAGGTTTTGCTTATATCAACTTAATACATAAAACGCCCTAATATTATGCCCATTTTAGAGATGAACAATCCAAGGTTCCAGATGGTTGAGCATAGTAACTCACCCAAGGCCATACAGCCTGTAAGTACAGATACTTAATCAGAACCCAGATAATCTGCCCCTAGAGTCCTGCTCCTAATAACAAAATGTACTGCCTCTTTATATTTCTCTCCAGCTTAAGCAAAGGAATTCTTTCTTCCCTCTTTATTCTCTCTTGTGTTTTATAAAGAATTAAATATACAACTTTAAGTCCTTTCCCAGTTTAACCTACAGATGGGACAGAAGTAATAATTAGCATGTTCCTTGACTTGGTAGCCAAACAACAGTTTTTCAAATGAGCCATGACCTTTCATAATAGCATCACTTTGTTCATGCAGTTCCCTCCTTCCTATTACTAACACACTCGTCCTTTAAGTTCAATTCTAAATATTCTACATTAGATAAGGTAAATCTCTGTATTTGATTAGTTTCCTTATACTCTGTCATGCTAATTATCATTTTTCAACTAGTAGTACACTTAATGGTATGCCTGGTGTCATAAAATGTACATTTCTTGTAATGAGGGATATTCCACTGTCGAATGATACTTAGTATTTCCTTTTTTTCAGTGAATGATCCACTTTTTACAGGGATCCATGGAGAAAGAAAAACGGAAAAAGAATGATCAGTGTCTCCCACTATGGAATTGTTTCTGAAAGGTGTTTGTAGCACGGGTTTTGAAATTTATACTCATCTTGTCATTTCCCAAATAGAAGCAGCTGTCCTTTAAATTGAAGACAGAAACTTGATCTGTGAAATCGACACTTGCTCTGCGCCTTCAGATGTCTCCAAGAACAGCTTGCACGGGTGTAGTTGCACCTGACAGTGAATATTAAACGCTTGTCCTGCTTCATCTCTCACTTTCAAAAAAAAATATTTAAATAAACCCTGCTGCACCAAATAGTGATCTCATCTCTTCTCCGTAAATACCGTGTTTTCTTTAACAGACTACTTTCAGAAAGTTATTGATTGAGAAAGTAGCTGAGGATAAAAGGTCTTAGAGTCTGTCTTTCTCTCTCCAAACTGTAAACCTCCAACTTCAAATAATCTCAAGAGGCCCTTTATGTAGTCAGCTCAATGCCATCCTTTTGCCCTGATCATTTAGCAGGTTCTATTCAAATAGGTCTCGGCTTAGCTTTTGTTTGAATCAGCAAATGCAGAGTAACTCTGCCTCCAAATAAAGCAGGTACTTTATGTAGCTGCAAGCGCACTCCACTTCTCTCTGCTAAGGCTGTGATTATTTAATTGGAATAAAATTTGTGCTAGGTGAATACTTGAGGTAATGGAAACAGTATTACTAGGATTTTTTCTACATTTGAAGCACCTTCTGTTCAGATCCTATTTCCAGACCAGGATTACTTCAAAACAGAAAAAGTATTATTTACATTCCAATTATATCTCAAAGAGATTATTTCACTGGGGCTCAGAATGAATCATTTCTGCATGTGTACATCATTAGATTAAAAAAATAAAAGAGAATGCATTAACACATGAGAATCTGCACTGATTTTTAAGACAAAACTATTTTTATGTTTGTTACACTCATTTATGCAGCTCTTATTACAGTTCTTCATGACTTCCATAAGAATAAATTAAGTGCACATTCGTGAAATTTTATTGACATGTCACCAGTTGACACTGTTAACTGTCCTTTCCACTCTGAGATGCTCTCTCTTCTTCTTCTGTGACAATTCCTCTTGTTTTCATTCTTATGATCTAACAAGGAACCCTAAAGAGATGTCAATACTCAAAGGCCCGATGAAGGAGAATAAGATCATGGAAAACCTCTGAAGGCTTCTCTTCTCATTTCATACTTTCGTTTTAGACTATTTCACCATTCTAAGGCATCTTCATTTCTATCTTTTACTTTCACATTTTAAAATCACGCAGTGTATAGTTTTATCAGTCCTCTGTGGGCCCCATCCGTATATCTACCTGCCTACGTAATTTTGCCACCGTGTCTCCAAACACTTCATATTCTATCTGATAAAATAAATTTATGGCCTCTTGTGTCCCTCAAGGCTATTTTCCAATACCATATCTTTTGATAAAAATATCTACATTTTGTGCAAAGTTGAAAATTAGGGACAGATTTTAGTATTTCTTAAATCTACCTGCCTCTATTCCCTATCCAATCAGTGACCAAATTCTGACTTACGCCCTACATATCTCTTGAATCTAACTATCTCAGTTTACCTACAATTTTGGTGTTCTAGTGAGCTCTGAACTGTTCTTTTTTATGGCAGAACAGAAGCTATAGTGAATGTTTAATTTCTTTTTAAATTAATGCAGTAAAAATATATTGCCATTAATTTCCTACAAAATAACCCCCATTGCTTTAAATGCCTTTGTCCAATTGTTATTGACACTTTCTGAAGCAGTTCTGGAAGTGCTTTTTGGTGTCTTTATTTGCTCTGTTGTGGCTGCCTTCATGTCCTGAATGAATTCCAAACATTTACTGTTCATGTTCATTTTGACTTTGAGGAAAAGCCAGAAGTCACATACCGCCAGATTAAGTGGATATGGTGACTGAGGACATGCTATAATGTTTTATTTCACATAAATTGTCATAAACCTTTTGAATTATTTCAGGATATCAAGGTAGTCATGACAGCACAACTAAAGACACAAAAGAGGACTTCCAGAACAGCTTCAGAAAGTGATAAGAACAATGGAATAAATGTGTTAAAAGTGAAGGCCACTATTTTGAGAGGGATTAATGACAGTGTCTTTCGGAGTACTAATTTTTTAAATATGCCCTATATATTTTGATCATACCTTTTACAAGAGCATACCCTATCATTACCCATTTGGATGAGGTAACCAGAATGACATTTCAAAATGACAGGTCTAATTACATTCCTCAGTGGATTCCTATTTCATTAACAATACTAACCCATATTGCACAAGAATCCTTTTGATTTGGTCCCAGCTTCTTCCTACTCTACCTTGTGTTCCTTTTCCACCAGCTCTCAGTTTCCACCTTCACTTTCCTCAGGGCCTCAAATGTGCCTACTAACTTACCCACTAAAGAGGAAATTTATTGACTCATAAAACAGAAATATATAAAGAGAGAATTGTTCCATTGTGTTGCGGAATCAGATAATGTTTTCAGGTCTCATTTTATCTCCTATGTCCAGCTCTTCCTTCTGCTGTGTTGGCTTCAGTATTAGGTCCCACCTGGTAGCAAAATGTTGGTAATAGATCTGGCTCATATATCGACTAAAGTTTCCAATCAGCAGGAGGGAATGTATCCATTTCACCCAGGGGCTCAAACAAAAGTACTTGCATGGTGGCTTTGGAACTGTGATTGGCCTGGTGGGAAATATGTACCCATCAGCAAGCCATCCTGTGTGGGTGATAGAATGATTGAACTAATTCATAGATATTGTTCACATGCCCTGCTCTGAGGGGTGAACTTGGAGTTGGCTTCTCTAGAGCAGCACATCTTGAGAGTAGAGGAGAAGTTGGGGAGACATAAGCAGACATGAGAATTGTTTCTCCAAGTGAAAGGTGTCTTGTAGCTGAAAATACAACACATATCCATCATATTGATCCCATTGATTCTCAATTGTTCTAGTTTCTCTCCATATCAAGGGAAGTATTAAATAACTATAAATCAATAACAGATTATTGCTTCTAGAATTGCAAATTTATCTGGCAAAGCTGAGTAACCATAGGTCAGAAGGGAATTCAATCTTCTTGTAAGACCCTAAATGAAATAAATGATTAATTTTAAGACTGTGAACAAACAGTACAGAAATCGAAAGGTCAATAATTGAAAAGAGTGATATTTAGTCGAGTAATTTATATTAATGCAATAATTGTTTATAAGAACCAATTAAATATCATAAAGATTTCTTAGCCCTTTCCTATGGGCATTTTTGTTAATTGCTGCAAAAATTAAAATGGCTGTGTACTCCTTGTTACCCTTACATCAGGAATAGTGAAAAAAAGAGAAATTGTCACTGATAAAGTTCATTGGAAGTAACATGGACATTGGAAGTGGTAGCGTCCTTGTTTATGAATGACATTTTCCCTCTGGTATCATACATATTTCTTTCTTTGAAAGAGTTTCAGAAAAACCCATTAGTTTACCTGTTAGACTTTGCAAGCACAATGAATGTGAATGTTTGCAGATTCAGTAAAGGGAGATAGGCCTTTATGCTTCTACTCCAGGATGAGAAATTGCAGTTCCAAGCCTAAAAACACCTGCCAAATAGCACATTTATAACCAGAAATGAGTTCACTCATCTACCAGAGCCATTTCCAATATATAATTAGAATTCTGCTACCTCAACTCCGTGCCCTAATGTTAGAATTATTTCTGGCTACATATTGCAAACACTATTCTGTTTAATATACATGACTTTCTTAAATGCTTTGTTCTGGGAAACATTTACCATTGATTTGCGTCCAGGTGCATTTATCATGTTAGCCCAGCACAGTAATTAAATGGCTAAAATCATTCTGTGTATGAATACACTGTGCTTATTATTACCATTTAATTTAATTCAGTATCCATTTGTAGACTGCTAAATATTGCTTCTACATCATCATCTGGTACATCCTCAATAACATTCCTGCAATATAAATGCCTCTCATTTCCAGCTGTGAATTTTGCTGCTAAAGTTTCATCAATTGGAGATCACGATATGGATTTGTGTAGTAATGAAATCACAGGGCTGGGAATGACTGAAATAGTTCATGAGCTTTGTCCCCTGCCTTCCGAATGAATCTCATTCCAAAACATTAAGCTACATTTTATTTTCACACGTTATTGAGAAAAATTCTCAGTTTTCCTGCAGTGCCGGTTGAGACTTATGGTGGCGGTGAAAGTATTCTGCTCAGTTCTCCAGCTTTAGGGAGTGTAATTGACAGGTCCACTTTTGATTCCTTTGGATACATGATATTTTTGCCAAGCTATTCCTTCTGCACCTGCTGGAAGCCAATAACTACGCATCACAGGGACTGAAAGCAAGCTTATTAATGAAAAAAAAAGTGACTCCCAACTAATTTTGACAAACCTTTCTTGAAATTGTACTGTAGTTGGTCACCTTCTCTACCCCACCCTCCTTCCTTTCCTCTTTTTCCATTGGTGCCACGCCTGTATCACAGAGGTTTTCTTCTCCTTCCCCTGCCTTGTCCTCCAGTAGACTTCTATCATGTCTAACACTTTTGACGTTTTTCTCTTGAAGGATGCATCTCATGCAACTTACTGTTTAAATAGCCTTCCTGAAATTCAATTATAATTCTTCATACTTGTAAATTATGACCCCTCCTGTTTATCATTTAGAAAAGGTGGAAAAACCCCATAGAAATGACTAAAATTCCCATATCTGAAGAGTTGTAACAAGGGGTCTGAAAGTGTCCTTTTGTTTGCTCTGGTACAGAATTTCTGCAACTTAATATGTCGTTACTCATTCATATGCGTCATTTATTGTATTGTTATAATTTACTTATAGTATATTTTGTAGATTCTAAGGTAAATGTTTTTGCATGTTTTAACATCTCTGAGGTTATAATATATATATATATATTTTGTAATATATATATATATATATATATTTTGTGTGTGTGTGTGTGTGTGTGTGTGTGTGTGTGTGTGTACTGGGGGTCGACCTCAGGACCTCGCACACCAGCAGGCGCCTGTGCCATTGAGCGATATCACCTGCCCTTTTTTCGTATGTGGGTTCCGGGAGTCGAACTCAGGCCCTCGCGCTTGCCAGGCAGGCACTTATGCCACTGAGCCATCTCACTGGCCCCTGTAATATATTTTATAAGTGCAGGGATGTCATGATGTAAGTGGAAGGTGTTTTTTTCTAAGTAGTAAATAGATTAATGAAGTATCATATAAAAAAGCACCAAAATTCTATCAAGTTCTATGTCTTCTCCCTACACAGTATTTCTGCATTTCAAGTGTGTATGCCTTTAAATGTGTGCATGCATGCACACATGTATCACTGAACCAAGACCTCGATGGATCTCCCATTTCCATTTGTGTAATAGGAAAGAAAACTCTGAATTTTCCTTGTTTCAGCTTTATTTAGCTCTCAGAATACACCTGTTTTCTAGGTACCGTATTGGAAAGTAAATCTTAAAGTTATGTCCAGAAATTTGAAAAGATTAAATTCCATCAGATTTTTTTCTATTGAGTCTTTTTTTTCCTTTCTGAGATGGGGTCTCTCTATGTAGTTCAGGCTGGCCTTGAACTCACTGTTTACCCCAGGCTCTCCTTGAACTCTCAGTGCTTTTCCTGCCTCAACCCCTTGAGTGCTGGGATTACAGATGTGAGCCACCACACCTAGTTGTTCTGTTGAATCTTTAGTCAGTTTTAGGAATTTGTAAATACATTGAAAACTTATAATAAAAATACTTTCAGAAACCAGATCTGATCTACTTTCATTACAAGTTTTATTCACATTCATTCTTTGTGCATTTGTGTCCAATAATAAGTAGAAGTCATGCTATAAACTTTTGAAAAGTGTCCCATCATAAGTAAAAATTATTGTATAATATACTGATAAGCAAATTGCTTAAGACCAATATCAAGAGAGAAAAATTACTAATAATGACTTACTGATAACATAATAAAGCAATTAAGAACACACTCTATGGAGGCAGCTTTACTTAAGCCCGAGTCTATATAATATTAATTAGCTAACAATTTGATATTTGATATTTGTTAATTATATAAGTTGCCTTGTACCTTGCTAGGTATCTGTCAATTATTTAATTTACCATCTCTTAGTTTCAAATCCACTGTTCTGTATTCTGTTTTATGATGCTGGGGCTGAAACTCCACCAACCAGATGCTACTTTGCCAATAGTTTCCTAAGGGGGTCTGCACTTGGGGAAGATCGCAAGGCTGGAGGAGCAGGAAGGAATTCTTTTTTTTTTTTTCCTGTCAGTTTCACCATAGCAACACTTCTTCACTCAGACAGCAACAATTCCTTCCTATGGCAGCAGCCGAATCCAATTTGTGTTTGCTCTAATATCCATAGAATCAGCTTTATTACACACTCAAAGAGATGCCAGCATCAGCGTGTTGATTCTGGTGTCATTCTGTCAGAGATTTGGTCCTAGTCCCATGGAATCTCTTATCCCAAACCAAATACTTGTACTTCGGCACCAGCCAAGCACATCCCTTTCCCAGAGGTAGGAGGTTCAACTCCTTGGGGCCTTCTAAGCATTTAAGCTTTTATAATTTCACCTCTTCTCTTTTGTTTTCCCAGTCCTAGTGAAGCCAACAGCTCCCCGCAGTAGCTACTTTGGTGATATCTCAGAGTCTGTTATGTTGGAGCTGGGTTAAACTAGTTTGCAAAATTTGATATATTCTTCTCTTCCTGATTTTCTCCACAAATCTTGGCTAAACTGAATATTCAAATGAGTCAAAGAGATTTAAGGGGATCTTCCTCATTTTGTATAATCCTAGGGTTATTTAAGAATTCGTATTTGAGAAAGAAAAGAAGAGAGAGGAGAGGAAAAGGAAAGGAAGAGAAAGAGGGAAAGGGAGAGGAAGAGAGAGAGGAAGAAAGAGGAAGAGAGAAGAAGAGGGAGAGGAAATGGGAGAGAGAGATGGAGAGGGAGAAAGAGGAGAGTTTCCACAAGAGGCCCATAAGAGAACAGAAAAAGGAAAAGGAATTTTTCCGAAAGGTCAGAGAGGCTGAACTCTAGGCTCTGGTTTCACGTCCTGGAAAACTGTCCTGATGTCCCCAGGAAATCACAGTCTCTTGAGACCAAGGCTGCTGTGACCAAACAGGAGCTGTCCATATTTGGACAGCTCCACAATCCTGGGAGCAGGGGCCTTGGAAATAATTCACGAATTTCTCACCAGCCAGCAGGTTGTGACTTAGAATACAACTCATGGAAAGAAGAAAGAAAATTGATTTTGTTTTTCATATGTTGCATTTTGTAGCCTGAGTCATACCTGCTTCTTTCAGAGTAATATACTGATCCTGTGGACCTACTTTTAGTGGTAGTTGAAGACCTGTGGAAAATAACAGCAGCAGCAGTATTTAGTAACTACCTACTCTGATTCAGTCACCGGTATTCTTCCTATTCTCTACCCCTCTGAGTAATCCTGACACACATTTCAAGTAAGGTAAAGTTTCTATTTTAATCACACCTTTATACCAATATGTATGTCAGTATAGGTAAACAGGGGAACTGGAGACAAAAAGGCAAGTAATTTATGATAAATATTGTTCAATTTATGAATATATAAAAATAAAATTTATAGTTTTATGAAATAAATTTTATTCTTAAACCTATCACCTTTAATTCAAAATGTTGCTTCTGTGTGTCAATCTTGACTCTAAAATACTCATGAATTTACTGGCATTGTTCATGTTCTGTACCCATATAAACGTGTACAATCATATTTTTATCAATCTGCCACATATAACATGAATGTGCACCTTGATGAAGGCTTTGATTTTTTCCCTTTACTGAAATATTTATGTCGACATCAAAAAGGAATTCTTGTATCTGTCAAAACTGTGTCAACGAGCTCAAGATGAAATGCTCCATTGACTTGATTTACTACAACAAACAATGGACTGGTGCCAGCGTTCTCAGTGAAGATTGAATAAAGTTCACCATAAAAGCATCACAGTTTGGTGAACCACATCCAGGGATGATGATTAAGAAGAAGGCTATGGAATTTGACCAAGAACCTGAGTTCAACTCCAGTGTTCAGGGAAATACAATTTAACCAGAGTCAAAGAGATGAAGTTACTGAGGCTGCCAAGAGTAAGATGCACATGTTTCCACAACTGTGATGACCCTAAGAATGTAGTGCAATATCAAACTTAGTTATAATATAAACTATTATATTCTTCAGAGTAAATTTGCTGTAAGAGAACCCTTTTTTACACCAAAAAAGCAAACTAGCAACAATGCACAAGGTAGAATTTTATTTCTTCTCGTATGTCCATCCAGCTCAGGTATGAAATTACACGATTTTGGAAAGAACAGTTCCTTCTATCTTTAGGCTTTACCACAGATACCTTCTATATTCAAGGTCATTGCATTGTTTAAGATGTTACGGGTTCTACAGGCTCAATGTCTGCATTTTCCTATGGACAAAAAAGGTCCAACAGGTGGGGCAAAAAGGACTTAGCCCCTGGTTTTAAACATACTTTTTGGAGGTTACACATTCCATTTTTCTTTATATCTAATGAGCCAGAATTGATCATCAAAGGAAATTATAAATACATACTACTGCAGATAATCCTGTACCCAGCCCAGCTGTGAATTCAATATCCTATTACTTTAAAATATAAGTTAGCATTTTTTTTCATAAAGATCTACTTAGTAAATATTTAGCCTTTGCAGACCATATGGTCTATGTCACAAATTCTCAAGTATTCATGCAATTATGGTGCAAAGCCAGCCACAGGCAATATATAATTTCAGCATGGCTGTGTTTCAATAAAACTTTATTCACAAATATATTTGGTAGGCTGGATATAACCCTTGGGCCACAGTTTACCAACACCTACTTTTAATGATGACAAGAACAGATGCTGAAGACAGTCAATAATTTCTGCCACCATACTATTTTCAAGAGCAGTAGAGAGGTAGAAATCAAAATTGCCTTTTCTCAGGCCAATTACTCTGAACTTGAGGTACTTTGCTGATAGCTTGACCTGAAGGGCACTAACAACTGAGTGTTGCCAGGCCAGACTGGTTCACACCTTCTTTTCTGGCCCCCTACCCAATCGTTTTTCATCACAAAGTGCACCTAAATGCATCCATACTGTGAACAGATATTCACCAAGAAGAAAAAGAAAGCATCAAAAGACTGGTGCATAGATTTTCGTAGGAGGTATCTCATCAACTTTACTTTATTTATTGATTTAAAAAGTGATATAACTGATTGCTCCAAAGTAAATAATTTTTCTCTAATTGGTCTCTCTAAGTGTCAATAAAAGCAAATGGACTACTAAGGTGATGAGTCTTGTTTGGCATTTCTGCATAGCTAGAGGTATAAAGACCATACTCTGACTCGGTTATATGTGCTCAGTTTCACATTACATTTGGGTTAATCCTTTCTCAGTTTGGATAGTAACTCACCTCTAAGTCTTTTGTTCTAATTCTGAGGCTGTGGTTTCTCTATCCAAATCTGCTTATGTCCTCTCTGCTTTGTTACAATGTATCACCCTGCCTGTGTGTCCAAATAGAGATGGACTGTGACCAAATATTTTCATAAAGACTACTCAGAATAATTGGGGGATATTCTTGTACTGTAATGCTGATTTGTTTTTATTTATTTTTCTCCAGTCTCTTGACTTAGACTAAATCATTCATTAATTTGTGAGCCACTTCTTTTTGAACTTCTCTATGTCTCGATTTTCCACTTTTTAATCTTTTGGATCTCACTCTTTTTACTGCTACTTATACTAGGTCATCTCTTGTATGGAATCCTCACTTTACCTGGCATTAGCCTCTGTGATCCCAAACCCCGGAAGGCTCAGGTTGGCTCCTAACCATACCAGGATAAGGTTAGCCATAGTGAAATGAAAAAGACATTTAATATGTATTTAGTTTGTTTGATCTATCCATCTTTAAGTTTCAGTTTAAATACTACATTCTCTGCATGACAAGTCTTAATGATTCACTATTTCTTTTTCCTGTATCCTAGTTTTGGTATATGCTGTCCATTAACTTTTTCTCTTATCTATGTTTTCTTGAAAAAATTTGAGCTGTATATACTGCTTAATGTGTTTACAAAGAATCTTCTCTTTTATTAATGGCATTATTCTTCTTAGTTGCTGATAAAGTCAAGCACAAATAAATCAGTAAACATGGTTTGATTGCTCCTGCTTGGTGTTGTCAACAGCTTAATTTTTTTGGATGGACAACAGTTCCTATTTGCTGCATATCAAAATGAAAAAATATATATATACACTGTATATGATTGCCTATTACATGAATATAGTCCCATGAATATTGATATACTTTCCAAAGCTACTTAAAGAATTTTTATGACGGGATTGTTTTCTATATGAATTTAGTCATATGAATACTAATGCACTTCCCACAACTATATTTGAACACAATAAACTATAGTAATGATATTAGTCCTTAATGGGGTTGAATCATGAAGATTAAAGTAAAATATACTCGATAATAATTTTTGAAAAAAATAATAGATAACTTCTATTTTTGAAAAACCAACAGTCAACAATGGTTTTTTAGAAATGTAATACATAAAGAGATGAAACCAAATAATAAACAGGCATTTTAGGGTAACATGTTCCCAAAGACTTCTTCTCCATTATGGAGTCTTTGCTGAAGACTTTCTTTCACTTCTTGGAAGCTAGGTCCTCAGATGTGCGGGCAAGGCTCTCCCACTGAACTACATCCCGAGCCCGAAAGGTTCACTAAATAACATAGCTCAAGTCAGCTATGTTCTCCAGATTTGCTTTCTGGGACAGTGATATTCATGCATTAATCTAGAAATAGCTTTTGAATACATTTTTTGTTCCAGATACTGGAAATAAATTGGAGGTAAAAGAGACCTTATCATTCAGTGATGTCTTTAAAATGCTCTCTTTATTTTTATTTTATACAAATTTCAGAATCAGTTGATTTTCTAGGTACTAAACTTGATGCCCAAAAGGAGCTGAAAGTTCTTTTACCACAATGATTTTTGGAGTGTCTTTTTTTCTTTTAAGAAATGGTCAAACCAGCTGATATTGAATCTTCCAAAGTTAAATGAGGTTTATTTCATAGACGCTAATAGAATGTTGAGCATATCACAGAGTCAGACAGCGAAAAAGGTTGCTCTGATTTTCTCGATTGACTACAGCACTACATTACTGAGGTCACCAGGCCGCTTCTGCGCACTACTTAGCTTGGCCTTGTATAATTGACATCAGGGTGCTTGTCAACACAGCATTTCGTTTCCTCTATCTATCTATTTATCTATCATCTCCTTATTTCTCATCTATATCTCATTTTCCTTCTTTGTGGTGGAAACTTATTTTGTAGCTATCATGATGAAAAGCTGGTCCCATATCATATACTGCAGTGATAGGCATTACCTTTTGGCATAAAAAAGTCAGAGAACTTGGGTTTTCTGAGTATAGTAATAAAAGGATGACTAGATATTCTATACTAGCTAAATTAGAGCCATCTTCAGAAATGACCCCACAATAATTGTTAAGATAGGAAATATTTTTACAGAAAAGGCTCACTGCTAAGAAAATAGTTTTGAGGATGTATGGCCATATTTCTTGCCATGTGGACAGCAGAGGTTACAATTAGAATAAAACTGAGCAGATTCTAGATGAAGAGAGAGAGAATATGAACCCAGGTGATATTGATTCCCAAATCAGGAGTAAATGAAGCCAAGCAGAAACTTGGAATTGAGAGGTGACGAGGCAGAGCTCTTACAGTCATGTGAACGACCATTTTCTGCTGATCCAAAGCCATAGAAAAGTCCATTCTTGAATTTTTTGGCTATAATTACTATCATATAATGTTTCCTTTTAATTTTTCTTTGAAATGTGTTCATTGTCTTTTATAGTACATTAGTCAGTTTTCTGTTTCTATAACCAATGCCCTGGTAATACACTTCTCAAAAGAGAAGGTTTAATTCTGCTCGTAGTTTAAAGGTTTCCATCTGGGATCAAGCAGACTCGCTGCTGTGAGGCCTGTAAAGGGGGTACGATGACAATGGCAGGGATCAGATAGATATGAGGTCTGTTCACCTCAGGGCCAGAGAACGTAAGAGAGTGAGGAGGGGATGGTCTTCTCAGAATCCGTGTAAGGACATGGCCCCGGTGACCAGAAGACTTCTCACTGGGCTGACTCCCTAATGGCTCTATCACCTCCCTGTAGCACCACCTTGAATCAGGCCTTTATTAAATGTTTACTTTAGACCTTTTGGGAACTTTTAAGAGACAAAGCATTGCAACTACTTCAAATGAGCTTGTTCAGGCTGCTATAAGAAATTACCATAGACTGGACATGCTAAATTGCAAACATTTATTTTTCACAGTTCTGGAGGTTGAGAAATATAACATCAAAATGCCAACACCTCCATGGTCTGGTGAGTAGCCTTTCCCTGGTTTGCAGATGGCTGCTTTCTCATTATATCCCCACATGGTGAAGAGCAGGGAGGAAAGAGCAAACTCTCCTTTGTTCCTCCCAAAAGGGCAGGAAACCTTTGTTTAAACCCCTTGTGAAGGCTCCATCAGCATCACCTAATCACTTCCCAAAAGCCTAATCTCCTAATACCATCCCACTGGGCATTAGCATTTCAGCATATGGATTTTGGGACTACATGCACATGCGGTTCTTAACAAATTCCAAAAAGTACTCAGCTTAATGTATCAAACTTAAAACAATTTCAGTGTTGAGGTGTGGGTTCCGTACCAAAGAATGGTTCTCTGGCTACTTGAAAAAAAATTCTGTTTGGGGATGGTAGCATTCGCCTGGAATCCCAGCATGCTGGGACGCTTAGGCAGAAGTTTGAGCCCAATCTGGCAATTTATCAAGACCCTATTTCAAAAAAAAAAAAAAAAAAGGTCTGGGGGTGTAGCTCTGTGTAAAGGCTGCGAGTTCAATCTCTAGTCCTGGAATAAAAGAGGAAAAAGAAAGAAAGAAAAACAGAAAAGAACAAAGATTCCCCTGGACAGATATGTCTCCACCTCCAATGAATTCTATGACCTGCAATTAGAGATATGCTTTCCTAATTTAGATCTTATATATAATCTTCAGTATTACTACCCAAAGCCATAGAGAAAATTGACTAGAAAGCCTCTCAAAGCAATTCTTTCATCCAAAGCCCTGATTTTATAGATTGTTGTCAAAGGTGTATAAATTGGAGAGCTTTGGCAGCACTTTATTTTTTATTCAGATATTATAATCAACTGAGCCAAAGGAGGGAAGTTAAAATCATACAGGAGAGGGTTCTGAGAGGTGGAGGCTGCTCTGGGCGAGAATGGACATCGTCCACATTTATATTTCCTGTGCAGATCAGAAAGCCTCACTGTAACAGCAGAGCTTCTAGATGTTATCTCCTTTTTTTGCTCAACTTTTTCAACAAATTACCCAAGGATTCAAAAACTCATCTTTTAGGTCTAGTATTTTCCAGTATTTCTAGTATTTTCCAGTATTTTTCAGTATAAGTATGTACATAAATCTACTCAAAATGTTTAAAGACTTGAAAAGCAAAATAAATGAAACACTAAGATAGCTACGGAAACTAAGTACTCCCTATCATCCATCTCAACACTTACTGAGCCTCTCTTCCTGCCTTTTTTCTCTGGAAAACTATTATTTCTTTTTTCTTCCTATGTAGAATTCTCAGTGACATACTTTTTTTTTTTTTTTTTTTTTTTTTGTCATTCCCTTCTCATTCTTTCTTTCGCTTACACTTTTCCCATTTTTTCTTTAGGTCTCATTTCTCTACATTATTTTCTTTTCCTATTGTAATGTCCGTTTTCCTTCTGTCTCACTTGCACTAGAATTTTGTTTTCTAATCTTTTCCTGTTCTCTGCTTTTTAATGTCATTTTTGCACCTAAACCTTAATAACCCATAGTTGACAGGGTTTTCAATATAAATACACTTTACTGTATATAGTAGCCAAGTTCCACTGCTATTGGAACCACAGGATTGTCTCTATAATTCTTAAAACAGGACTTTATTGTTTTAGGGAGCAGAAAACAGCTGTACTGCTGCAATTTTTTTTTTTCCCCCGAAGATACTTCTGTCTCACCATTTTAGGAAATTTAATGTTTGTGCCCCCTGGTGTCCATCAGGGAAAGTACAATCAGAAATATTAAAAATTTATCTTTAAGAAATGCCTATTGACATTTTAAATTCCTGAAACTGTGTACGATTTATTGTATTTATTCTACTCGTAAGACATATCCTTCATCCGAAATTTACCACTGAGCAACGCTATCATATCCTATGCAGTGCTTTCTTACTCCTAGTTCATACACCTTATTACCACATATAATTTTATAGAAAAAAAAACACTTCCCTTATTTCCTCAATTCTCTATTGGCATAAGATCAAAAAATCTAGAACTGAAACAGAACTCAGAAAATTATTTAATTCAAACTTCCCTTGAAATTCAGTAGAGAACTTAGTGATAGTTATATCAGAAGAACAGAGGCCATGTTCTTCCCCCAAAAAACCTTTTCACATTGTGTTTGCCACACATTATCTCTGGAAGCTTATGAGAAATTAAGAATGCAAGATGTAGCAAGGAGAGATAATTAAGAAGTATAATAAGCAAAAGAAAAGGAATAATATGAAATCTGTTGATGAATATGTAGTATTTTATGGTATTTTCTATTTAAAGTGAAGATTATTGGCATAATATGTTTATACAGTTGATCAAAACAAAACAGTGTAGCGGTGGTTTGTCATATACTGGTGGGACTTGTCTAAGAGGCATGGCATCAACTGGAAAAGATCCAGGTGGAAGAAAACCTGAGACTGAAGAAAGAAACTGAACTGTGGTTAATGGCAGGAGGTTTATTAATCAGTGACTAAAATGTCATAGATTGGTACATTACTAAGTACCTGAAGACTTTCAGCTTCCTGGGAGAAGTAGGACATCAAAAGTGGAGATTGTGAGGAGCACATACAATCCATTTTTTAGTTGGGCCTTGAATGCCGGAATTACTTTTACTTTTAGCTGGAGGGCCCACTGAGAAGAATTAGGGCAGCATTGTGTTGGACTCTTAATTTCATTGGTGCAATAGAAGTTAATTGTGTTGCATATGAAAAAGTAAGGACAACAATGTAAACTTCAGTGTGAGATAACACAGAAAATATGTAGAATCGGGCTGAGTCACTCTGAGGGTAATACAGAGAACTCCATCCATCCTTTCAAATACTGGGCCTATTTGAGAAAAATTGTCTCTAGCTATCTCACCACGAGAGTAAAGCCTCTTCTTGCACATCCTAATTTGACCAACTCCTTTAATTAACATCATTTACTGAAAGTCTGTCTTTGTTGCAAACAGTGCTGATTTTTAACCAAGTAGTAAAAAACAAGATGCAAGGTAGGTGTTGTGGTATACTCCTGTAATCCTAGCTATTCGAAAGACTGAGGTAGGAGGATTGCAAGTTCAAGACCAACCTGGGCAACTTTGTGAGGGCTTGGCTCAAAATAAATATAAAAATGGGACAGAGGGTGTAGTTCAATGGGCCACTGCCCCTAGGTTTTGCCATTAGTACCACAAAAAAGTGCAACTAAACGAACAAACAACATAAGATACATTTTCGGCAAATGTGGAGCTGTAATTTCCCTGGGAACTGGTTGCAGCTGAAACTACACATTATTATCTTTTTTTCCCCCCTGCTATTTAATGTGGTTAGAATGTCATTTTAAATGTTTTAGCTTACATTATTTTTGTAATTGACACTTTGCAGATGTAGCTTCAAATAATACCTCACCAAATCTAGGACCTTTACCACTGTATTTTCAAATTAAAGTACTTTTGGCCAGTTGAATCCACTAAGTTATTGATTAAAGGAAAAGCTTCACTGATAGCCATACAGCAGGGAGTGAACAAAGAGATTTCATCATACACGTGAAACTGCCCAAAAAAGACAGAGAAACAGACAAACTAGGAGCTCGACAGGGAAATGGGGCTCTTGTGGTTGTGCTTTTTCTCTGAACATATCGATGTCTTACTTTAAATGATATTTTCTGGCTCCCACTAGAGAAACCAAAAAGTTTTAGGTAGTGAGTGAACGAAGGAGCGAATGAATGTCTGTACCGCTTAACATGGGTTATATTCCATTCTCTTTCATTTGTGATGATAAGTGGACATCCAACCTAATTCCTTATCTACTTTTATTAGTGATTTGTATGATAAATATTTCCCCTCCCTATCCCTTCCTCTCACTCATTCATTCCTTTATTTTGAGTTGCTGAGAATGGAACCCAGAATTCCACACATGCTAGACAAGTATCCTCTAAATCCTGCTTAATTGTTGGCTAGCGTTGGCTTTGGGGGGAAACAAAACTCATGATGTAAAGCTTTTTGATTGCAAAGAGCAAGAGGTCAGGGAACTACAGAGAAGGGACTCTGTCAAGAGTTTTAAATGTGATGAAGCAGCTATCAGTACATACAAGCCCTTGTTATTGACAATGCAACAGACTGAACTGTTCAAGATGACTGACAGCTCCATTTGTAAGGCAGACATTTTGAGTGGCAGTTTCACTTGCACGGTGTCCATTTTGAGTGGCATCTCAACACGGAGAACACCTAGTCTGACTGACAGCTTCACATACAAAAAAGTGAAGCCAGGATATCTCTGAGAAGCTGGAGGAAGGGGTGGGAGAGACATGAAACTCAAGCTTTGGGTTCTCCTCTGCTGCTTTGTTCAGTGACACTGCAAATATTTCATCATCGCTGCTAGCAGAGTATGAAAAATACACATGTAAAGAAGATGGTGTCTGACTTCTCACAGCTGTGCTGCAAATCAACATCATTTTGTGTCCTGTCACATGAAAATGTTTGCATCGCTCTTAATGGCATAAAACATAATTACTTCTACATTATTTTTGAACTTTATATGTTCTATTAATGGCTTTATCATTTTATTAACCACCAGAGGGGACTGGTAAAAACCAACATTTTCTATACTCTACATATGGCTCATAATTTCTATACTATTTTAGCAAACACCTTTGAGTTTAGATTTGAGGTAATGGAAAAATAGGAGAACCAACCACAAGAGATGGGTTCCTAAAATGTTCATTTCAGCCTAAAATTTTACTCTAGGAATATCAAAAACTGAAAATACTGATTGTCTACTACATGAATGGCACAGAACAAGGAACTGATAATGAAAATATATATAGTGACTAGAAGATTTCTAAAAAGAGTTCAGCAACTGTCCCTCTACAGCTGAATTATTGTGTCGAGTTCCAGGCCTCTCTTAATAAGGAAAATATGGAGCTAGAAGAACATTGAGAGTGATGCATGAAGGCAAAGAAGAAAAAGCCATGCATGTCTTGTGTGGCTTGATACAAAGCTCTTGGGATATTTTTAGCTAAAATGTGTAGGCTTAAAAGAAATAGGCTGATGTCAAATAATCAAAGTGCTATTGGTTTGCAAGAGAGAAGACATTCATGGTTTGAAAAATAAAACAAAAATGACACGAAACAAAAGCCTCTGGCTAGAAATTAAAGGAAGGCAAAATTGAGTGGAATATAAGAAAGTGTTATAACAATTGTTACACCAATTAAAGAATGTAAAATTGCAATGGAAGGCCATTACCAAATATCATTAAGATTTAACCTGACATGAATTTTGCTGGCATTATAATCAGTTATAATTATATGAGTAAATATTACCTTCTTGTGCTCTTTTTGACTTTTAAAAATAATATATTTTTGTTATTACTATTTTGACTCAGAAGAATATACTTAAAAGAACACACTTTTCTTGTAACAGATTCCCTTTATTTCTCTGCGTGTATGTGTGAGAGTGAGAGAGAGAAACACAACTCACCTAGTATCATAAGCTTATATCTGAATTAAAGAATTTTCAGATTTGAAGAATTTTGGTGGATGCTTGAATTAAATCATCTCTTACTTTTCTTCCAAGCTTATGCCAATTAATTTCTTTTTTTGTGTGTGTACCAGGGGTTGAACTCAGGACCTTGAATGCCAGCAGGCGCCCGTGCCACTGAGCGATATCACCCGCCCTTTTTTTCCGTATGTGGGTACCGGGAGTCGAACTCAGGACCTCGCACTTGCCAGGCAGGTGCTTATGCCGCTGAGCTATCTCACCAGCCCCTAGGCCAATTAAATTCTAAAGAAATTGTTCAGATCTATAAAAGTAACCATTAAGAGCCAGTGATATCGCTCAGTGGCATGGGCGCCTGCTGGCGCACGAGATCCTGAGGTCGACGCCTGGTACCCACAAAAAAAAAAAGTAACCGTTAAGAAGGACTTGAGGAGAGACCTCAAGATGGCGGATGAGTAAGAAGCAGGCAGCAAAACTCTCTCTAAAAGTTACCATTGGAACACGGGAATATAGCGACCCAGAAAGCGCAGGAGGGGGGGAGATGCCTCCCCGAAACCCAGAAAAGTTCTGAAGCGCAATCTGGGACCCCCGGCACCAGTGACGGGTGACTTCCAACAAAGAAGAAGGAAAGAAGGAGCAGACTGCGCGCGTGCACCTTCTAATATCCCGGGAGTTGGAGTGCCGGCGGAGGCTCAATTCTACGGACACACGGTGGCAGCTGGCGCCCAGGGAGCCCCCACGGAGGATCCTGAGACAGCGGCGGGGCAGGGGAGCGGCGGAGAACGGCGCTGACCGGCGGTGAGTGTCTCTCAGCCACAGCTGCCCCGCGCCAGAGAGCGACCGGCCGGGCGCCATTGTGGGGGGTGTGGCGAAACTCAGAGCGGCTCGGAAACTGCTCTGGGAACTTGTGCTCCGGACAGGGCAGCACAGGGCCTCTCAATTGAGCCCACGAAAGTGTGCTGAGGTCAGCAGGCGAACGAGACTGGACTCTCAGCCACACCTGTCCCGCGCCAGAGAGCGACTGGCCCGGCGCCATTGTGGGGGGCGTGGCGAAAAACCAGAGCGGCGGGAACCAGTGCAGGGAACCCGCGCTCCGGACAGCACGCTGAGCCTCTCAGGCCCAGGGATCGTGAAAGGGCGGCGAGAGCGGAGGCGAGCTAGACTGGTCTCTGCCTGAAAGTACGCGCCTCTGCTCACCACCCACCAGAGGGCGCTCCTGGCTTACTGGGACAGACCTGCACAGAACAGGACTTTGTCACAAGGTACCTGCCTACAACAGAGTCAACACCTGGAACTGATTCTTTTTATATTTTTTATTTTTATTTTTATTTTTTATTTTTATTTTTATTTTTTTTCTCACTGATTTGTTTTTTTGTTCTGGCGAAGGGCTTTTTTGTTTTTGTTTTGTTTTGTTTTGTTTTTTGGTGGGGTTTTATTTTTGATCTGTCTGTTTTATTGTTTTTATCTTTGTTTTTGTTTCTGTATGTGTATTTGCTCTTTCCTTCATTATTGTCTCTGGTTTTTTATATGAGTGTAAACAGCGCCTCTAACTTCTTTGTGATTGTGGTTGTGATCTGTTCTTCCTTTTATCCCTTCCTTCTCTTTTTACCACCTGTCCTCTGCACTAGTGTCCCAATTTTAGTGGGATCCCTCTTGGTCCTCTAACCTTACATCTAATTCCTTCCTCTTCTCCCAATACTCTATTTCCTCCTTAACTCATCTTAAATTTAAACTCCTCAAGGAAAAATTGACATACATAGGACTTGTATACTGCATATAATTTTTCTGGTGTGTTTTAGATTTTGTTATATAACCGCAACTCTATACAGCTAAAAGTGGTAAATAACTGGTTAGCTCAGTCTGTCATTTTTTAGGCTGTGTTTGATGCTTTAGTTAACATTATAGCCAAATGTGAAATAATTGTTCTAAACATCTTTCCTTCCTGATATTTCATGATTGAGATTGACTAAGGGACACAGAAAATACAGTGGCACAGTACCAAAGAATCAAGGACTGGGCCAAACAGGTAGCAACTTCGCATACCCAACGAATTGAAGAGGTAGGATCTGGCAGAAAGCTCAAAACCTAAAAGCAAGCTCCACTTGGAAGATACTGCAGAGAAGTAGTCATCTTCTAAAGATCTTAAACACTAGCAATAAAGTAACCTACTATAGGTAATTTGCAAACATCACCCCAGGAATTAAAGAAAGAAAAAATGAGACGACACTTAAACAAGATGCAACCACACACATCCAATTCACCAAAGGCAAACCTAGGGAGCAACGAGGTGGGACAATCCGAAAGCCACCCACCTGGCCTATCTGAAGTGGTAACAACAAAGCAACTGAATGAGGTTCTGGAAAAAATTAAAACAGAAATAATCTCACAGATAACTGCAGAGATAATGTCTACAATGAAGACCATGCTTAAGGACACTATAGCTGATACAGACAAAAAAATAGATGAACTTAAGAAAACTATAGAAACCATGAATGCTCAGCATAGGAAAGAAATGGAATCTATAAGGCAGATTCAAGCAGATATCCAAGAGATAAAAAATTCCATTGAAAGTATTTGTAGCAGAATAAGCCAATGCGAGGACAGGATCTCAGATATAGAAGACAGGCTTGCAATTAGTGATCATGAAATGGAAAAATTCTTAAAAATAGCAAGGGACCATGAAAAATCAATTCAGCAGCTGCTAGATGACTCAAAGATAAACAACTTAAGAATAATTGGAATAAATGAAAAAGCAGGAGATAGCATCAACGACATTAAAACCTTGTTCAAAGACATAATCAGGGAGAACTTTCCTGGAAGAGAAAAGGAATTTGACACCCCTATAAGTGAAGCTTTTAGAACACCAACTAGACATGATCAAAAAAAAACTTCAGCCAGACATATTATAGTCAAGATCCCAGAAATTCAACAGAAGGGCAGAATCTTAAAAGCTGTTAGGGAGAAGAGACAAATCACCTATGAAGGAAAACCCATCAGAATCACAGCTGACTTTTCAGCACAAACCCTCAATTCAAGAAGAGCTTGGAATGATGTATTGCAAGCTCTAAAGGAAAATAATTTTCAGCCCAGATTGATATACCCTGCAAAACTATCTTTCAAAATTGATGGAGAAATAAAATACTTTCATGACAAAGAACATCTGAGAAAATTTATGACCACCAAACCAGCACTCCAAAACGTTCTGAAGGACATTCTAGAAAGAGATAGGAACCCCAACAGAAGGAATCCACCAGGCAGGGCAAATAATTAAATAGCCGGAAAGCGGAAAAACAAAGAGTGGGAACCAACAACAGGAAAATATCATGACAAGTCAATACATATCAGTTTTAACCATCAATGTTAACGGTCTCAATTCACCAATCAAAAGGCACAGACTGGCGAAATGGATCAAGAAGCAAGATCCAACAATATGCTGTATACAAGAAACACATTTAATTCAGAAAGAAATTCATAGACTGAAAGTCAAAGGATGGAAAACAATACTCCATGCCACAGGAACCCAGAAAAAAGCAGGGGTAGCTATTCTTTTTGCAGACAAAGTGAACTTCAAGCCAAGAAGGATTCAGAGAGATAAAGACGGTCATTACATCCTTGTAAAGGGAACAATCCAAGAGGAAGAGATAACGATCATAAATATATATGCATCAAATACCAATGCACCCAGCTATATAAAACAAGTACTAAAGGACATGAAAAATCAAATAAGAACTAATACAATTATATTGGGAGATCTCAATACTCCACTGTCACAAAAAGATAGATCAACTGGACAGAAAATCAATAATGAAATAGTAGACCTGAACCAAACTTTTGAACAAATGGACTTAGTAGATGTCTACAGAGTGTTCCATCCCACAACATCAGAATACACATTTTTCTCAGCTGCACATGGGACGTTCTCCAAAATAGACCACATACTAGCTCATAAAACCTGCTTAAGTAAATGCAAAGGAATTGAAATTATCCCATGCATATTATCAGACCATAGTGCAATGAAATTGGAAATCAATGGCAAAAGATCCCACAAAAACTCCCTAAACACATGGAAATTAAACAGCATCCTCCTGAACAACCAATGGGTCACAGATGAAATTAAAGAAGAAATTAGTCACTTTCTACAACTGAATGATAATGACAGTACAACATACCGGAACTTATGGGATACAATGAAAGCAGTCCTAAGAGGGAAATTTATAGCATTAAACACTTATATCAGGAAAATAGAGCAAGCGCAAATAAACAACTTAAGGGTGAACCTCGAGCTTCTAGAAAAAGAAGAGCAGGTTAAGCCAAAAGCCCGTACAAGGGAGGAAATTATAAAGATCAGAGCAGAAATTAACGTATTGGAGAATAAAAAAACAATACAAAGAATCAATGAAGCAAAAAGTTGGTTCTTTGAAAGAATAAATAAGATTGACAAACCCTTATCCAACCTTATTAAAAAAAGAAAAGAAAAGACTCAAATCCATGCAATTGAAAATGAAAAGGGTGATATCACGACAGACCCTGCAGAAATCCAGAAGATCATCTATACCTATTTTGAAAATTTATATTCTACTAAGATGGAAAATGCAGAAGAAATGGACAGATTCCTAGATTCGTATGAATTACCAAAGCTGAATCAAGAAGATTTAAAAATCCTAAATAAACCAATATCAGCCAATGAAATTGAAGATGTAATTAAAAACCTCCCAACAAAGAAAAGCCCAGGCCCTGATGGATTCACTGCCGAATTCTACAAGAAATTTAGAGAAGACCTAACGCCCCTACTTCTCAAACTTTTCAATGAAATTGAAAGGGAAGCAATACTCCCAAATTCATTCCTGGAAGCAAGCATTACCCTGATACCAAAACCAGAGAAGGACCCAACTAAGAAAGAGAACTACAGGCCAATCTCCCTAATGAACATAGATGCAAAAATCCTTAATAAGATACTGGCAAACAGAATCCAACAAATCATCAAGAAGATTATACACCATGACCAAGTTGGATTCATCCCAGGGATGCAGGGATGGTTCAACATACGTAAATCAATAAATGTAATACAGCATATTAACAGAACCAAAGACAAAAATCACATGATCATCTCAATAGATGCAGAAAAAGCTTTTGACAAAGTCCAGCACCTTTTCATGATAAAAACCCTACAGAAAATTGGAATAGAGGGTCTTTATCTCAATCTGGTAAAAGCTATCTATGACAAACCAACAGCCAATATTATACTAAATGGCCAAAAACTGAAAGCCTTCCCTCTAAAATCAGGAACAAGACAAGGATGTCCACTGTCCCCACTCTTATTCAACATAGTTCTGGAAACTTTAGCCAGAGCGATTAGACAAGAGAAAGAAATAAAAGGAATAATGATTGGAAAGGAAGAAGTTAAATTATCATTATTTGCAGATGACATGATACTCTACACAGAAGACCCCAAAAACTCCACTAAAAAACTGCTAGATTTAATAAGCAAATTCAGTAGTGTAGCTGGATACAAAGTCAATACTCAAAAGTCAATAGCCTTCCTGTACACAAATAACAAACTTACTGAAAGAGAAATTAGGGAAACAATACCTTTCACAATAACATCCAAAAAAATGAAATACCTAGGAATCAACCTCACGAAGGATGTAAAAGACCTCTATACTGAAAACTACAGTACTCTGAAAAAGGAGATTGAAGAGGATATCAGAAAATGGAAAGATATCCCTTGCTCCTGGATAGGAAGAACCAATATAGTGAAAATGGCCATACTTCCAAAATTGTTATACAGATTTAATGCAATTCCAATCAAAATTCCAACAGCATATCTCACAGAATTAGAGAAAACAATCCTAAAATTCATTTGGAATCAGAAGAGACCTAGAATAGCAAAGGCAATTCTCGGCAACAAAGGCAAGGCAGGGGGCATCACTATCCCCGACTTGAAATTATACTATAAAGCTACTGTGATAAAAACAGTGTGGTACTGGCAAAAAAACAGACCTGAAGATCAATGGAACAGATTAGAAGATGCTGAAACAACCCCAGACATACTAAGCCACCTTATCTTTGACAAAGGTGCCAAACACATTCGCTGGAAGAAAGATAGCCTCTTTAATAAATGGTGCTGGAAAAACTGGCTCTACACATGCCGAAGATTAAAACTAGATCCATATCTTTCACCATGCACTAAACTAAATTCAAAATGGATCAGAGATCTAAATATTAAAACAGAAACATTAAATCTGCTGGAAGGTAGGATAGGTAAAACCCTTGGAGACATTGGTGTAGGCAAAGACTTTATGAATAAAAACTCAACCTCACGGGAACTATCCCAAAGAATCAATAACTGGGATCTCATCTTATTAAAAAGCTTTTGCACAGCAAGAGAAACCACCAACAGAGTGAAGAGACAACCCACAATGTGGGAAAAAATGTTTGCCAGCTGTTCCTCAGACAAAGGATTACTATCGAGAACATATAAAGAACTCAAAAAAATCAGACCTCCCAAATTTAAAGACCCACTCCAAAAATGGGCATCTGAGATGAATACACATTTCTCAGATGAAGAAATACTAATGGCAAATAAATATACAAAAAAATGTGCAACATCACTAGTCATTCGAGAGATGCAAATTAAAACAACACTGAGATACCATCTCACCCCAGAAAGAATGGCTAATATTAAGAAATCAACTAATAACAAATGCTGGAGGGGCTGTGGGGAAAAAGGAACCCTTCTTCACTGTTGGTGGGAGTGTCGACTGGTACAGCCACTGTGGAAGTCAGTGTGGAGATTCCTCAGAAAACTAGGGTTGGAGGTCCCATTTGACCCAGCTATTCCCCTTCTGGGCATCTTCCCAGAAGAATTAAAAACATCGTACCACAGCGATATATGTGCACCCATGTTTATAGCAGCACAATTTGTAATAGCCAGATCTTGGAAACAACCCAAATGCCCATCAACTGAGGAATGGATAAGAAAGATGTGGTATTTTTATACAATGGAGTACTATTCAGCCATAAAGAAGGATAAACTGGAGACTTTTATAGGTAAATGGATGCAACTCGAGAAAATACTCATAAGTGAAATAAACCAGAAGCACATGTGTAAGCATCGTATTATCTCTCTAGTATGAGAAACTGAAAGAGTAAATAAGATCCAAAATGTACAATAGACATGGTGAATCAAAAAGAAACTGGTCAAAAGGAAAGAGAGACTGGAATAGGGAAAAGAAAGAAGGGAAAGGGAAAAAAATTGTATATATATATATATAAGATGGTTAAGATAGATACACTACCATTTTTACTTAGTTCATTGAAGAGTAAGGTTTGTGCCAATAATGTTTGGACAATTGAATGCTAATGTCTGGTGTCCTGAATAACTAACTTAAAGATAGTAATACGTAATGTATTAACCATTGTTACCCTCCTATTATGTTTGTTTGAAAATTTGTTCTTCTTTTGATTTGTTTTGTTTTTTCTTCTCTTTAAAATAAAAAAAAAAAAAAAAAAAAAAAAAAGAAGGACTTGAGTCTATGTAATATTGGGGATCAGGACAGGGCTACAAGTCTACCATCTTTAACACATATACTGTAATGTCATACTTCGTTAGACAATTGTTAATTCAGGAGATTACAATCTATGGTTTTCTACTCTCTTCCAAAATGAGAAGCATGTAGGATTTGTATTTGCCTAGCATTTTGCAATGCTTAAATCATTTTCTCAACAGTTCTCTTATTGGACCAGCAAACATCCTGTGGAAGGAGGATGGCCAGTAGCCACATGTCTGTGCTGCACAGATAAAATTGCAGCCCCGTGAGGTCAAAGACTCTTGTAAAATCCCAGAAGACTTGAGTTGGAGAACCACATGAGGAGGTGACCTCTCGAAGGCTGAGCTAGAGAGACTACCAAACTTTGCTTTACCATTTTAACTCTATTTCTTGTTTTCAAAAGCTATTCCAATGCCTCTCCAACATGGTTTCTTTTCCTGCCATGTCCTTTCTCTCAAAGATTCAAGCTGCTGGTTGCATGTTGGCAAGAGTGTTCTTTGTTGGTGTTCATAACTTCTTATAGTTTCTTATTACCAGATCAAATGTAACATTTCTCTCTCAGCTTTAGTCCTAGATTATTTTTCCAGGTTCGTTTTACAAGGTCTGACATAACAAGAGCTACACAAGCGTGAATAAACAAAATACTAGAACTACCAGAACGAAATACCCTAGACTGGGTGATTTGCACACAGACATTTATTTTCTCACAGAACTGGAGGCCAGAAGTCCAAGATCCAGTCATTAGCAGGTGGAGTTTCTTCGGGGCCTCTCCCAGGCGTGCGGAATGTCACCTCCTTGAATGTCACCTCCTCGCTACACTGTCACATGTTCTTTTCTCTGTGGAAGTGCATTGCTGATGTCCAAATTTCCTTCTCATAGGAGGGCACCAGTAAGTCAAATTAAGGCCTGCCCTAATGGTCTCATTTTAAATTAGTCACCTCTTTAAAATCCATATCTCCAAATACAGTCATATTCTGAAGTCGCAGGAATCAGGACATCAGCACGTGAATTCAGTGGTGGTGACCATAATTCAGGCCACAATAACCTCCAACCAGATCTTACGCTTTAGCCAGTGATGCACAATTCCCACTCCCTAAATCCTATATATTCCACCACTTCGTCTTTGAGTTGAATATCTTTGCCATAAGAGACAAGGATTATGCAAGTCAAATCAACTCATTAAAAGAGAATAAAGCTGGCACCCACAAAAATTAACTGACACCCCCAAGGATGCAATTAATAGCACCGTTACAACTAGATAAAGCCTGGAGACAGCATGGGGCTTTATATGAATGGTCATTTTCCTTTCAGCTCTTCTTTCTGGCTGAAGTTCTTGGGTGTTTTTCTTTATTTGTACATTGTCTGTTCTAAAACAATTCTTCACATGGCGCCTTTCCGATCAAGAAGTCTTGATTCCTCCAGCGAGAAGTCAGTCTTCTCACCTAGGAAATTCCTGGCTTTCTATTTCAGCATTTCCCACGTGATAGTGATTTATGCACTTGTTTCAACACCCCCATCTGATGTTATAAGTTCCTTAAGAGAGAATAAGAAAGAGAATGAGTAATTTGCTTCCTCTAGTAGCCCCTAATGTCTTGGTTTGTACATATACTTATCAGATATTTAACAAGTATTTATGGTGTGATATTCATTTTTATACGCCAACTTTCCTATTATAAAACTTCCCCCTTTTTTTTGTTTTGTTTTAAAGTGCAATACTAGGGAAAGAAAAGGCAGTAGGTGATATTTCAGATACACCACAAGTCAGCAGCTCGCGGGGCTTCTTTCCATCACAGTTCCTACCATTTTTTAATTATAATTGATAAGTTTTATATTTGTTCCTCCCCTCAGCTGTGAAGATGCTCAGGATGGTAGCGGTGCACCATTCATCACTGATTCCCTAATATTCGGGCCGACACTCAGCAGGTGCTCTAAGTGCTGGCTGATGACGCAGGGGGTGATCGGGTCCCCCAGGTCACAGGCGCCGGGGTTCTGGGGTGCAGCTTTATGTTGGAGCCTCTTCGGAGTGCTGTATTTAAACATCAGACAGGCGTATGTCTCCATCTAGTGGACAACATGCGGTAATGCGATCAGAAATTGGAACTCTCCTGGGATATGACTGGATTATTATTGGGCTGCAAATGTCATCATAAACTTGAAAAAAAAAAAAAGACTACACTATAATTGTCACTGCATAACCCTTATTACAGAAATACACAAGTCATAAGTTCTTTATTACATGTAATATTTTTTTTCTTTATGTGGGCATCGGGAGTCGAACTCAGTACCTTGCGCTTGCCAGGCAGGCGCTTATGCCGCTGAGCTATCTCACCAGCCCTATGTGTAATATTTTAACATTTCTTTTATGAAAATTTTTAGTAAAAATTCCCTGAACTTGGTGAAATTGGTCGCACTCTCCAGTTTACTTGAATGTGAAAATGTATATCCATCCTGTGAAATAACGTCCTTCTTGTTAATCTCATTTCCGTGTTTTTCCTTTCATGCCCAGTGTTCTAGAGAACAGTTTACAGGTGGAGAGACACTGGGTTTTGGGAGCCTGTATCAAGGCAAATACAACCTCACCTATTATTTTTATATTTTCTAAGTTAGAAAATATTATAGAACAGGAAAGACTCTTGAAGGCATAGGTATAGGCAAGAAATTTCTGAGCAGAAACTCAGTGACACAAAAAATAATACCAAGAATCAACAACGGGGATCCTAGCAAATTAAAAAGCTTCTGCACATGAACGGAAACAACCAACACAGTGAGGAGACAACTACAGGTTGAGAAAAATATTTGTCAACTCTTCCCTGGGCAGAGGAGCAGCATCTAGAACAGACAGCACACTTCTCAGAACAAGAACCACACATTGCCCATGAATACATGAAGACACGTTTGACGTCGCTGGCTATCAAAGAAACGCAAATTAAATCAACACTGAGACACCGTCTTACTCCGGAAAGAATGGCGATCATCAAGAAATCAGATAATAATGACTGCTGGCAAGGCTGCTGGGGAAAAGGAAGCCTCCTACCCAGCTGGTGGGAATATAGGAGCACAGTAAAATCACCGTGGAGATACGGTCTGGAGAGTCCTCAAAAAGTTAGAAATTCCCTTAGACCCAGCTATTCCCCTTCTAGGTATCTTCCTGAAGCAGTTCTGTGCTGCAAATGTGTACTGATAAAAAAAGAGAAGAAATAAAAATAGTATAGGACATCAATGACATTTTGGTGAAATGATTTGAAACCAGTCTGTACTTCTCTGTTTGTGTGCTCCTTGTATAGCATGTGTGTCTCCGAAATTGAAAATAGTGCAGTAGAAATTGCATTTGTCCATAGCTCTGTGGTTGGAATGATCATGAAAGTCAAGTCTTATTCTTGGTCCTCTAGCTTATTCTGAAGAAAAAAATTAAAAATCATACTATTACGGGATACTTATCTAATGCTATTCTATTGAAATAATAGGTAAAAGTATAATGCATGACTTCATATTCTTTTTTAATTTTATTTTAAAGATAATATAAAACAAAATTTCAAAACAAGATAATAGGAGAGTAACAATGGTTAATACATTGCATATTGTTATCTTCGAAGTAGTCACTCAGAGTACAGCTATAGGTATGAAAAACTGTCCAAACATTAGCACAAATATTTCTTTTCAATGAACTAAGAGAAATTAGTATTGTAACTATCTTGCATATATGTATAAAATTTTTCCTTTTCCCTTACTTTTTTTTTCCTTTCTCCCATCCCAGTTTCTCTTTCCTTTTTTTTTTAATTTTAAAAAGTAGCTAAGTCTTGGAAAGAACCCAAATGCCCATCAACCAAGGAATGGATAAAAAAGGTGTGGGTTTTTTTTTTAATATAATGGAGTACTACTCAGGCATAAAGAAGTATAAACTTGAGACTTTTATAGGCAAATGGGTGCAATACGAGACCATACTCATAAGTGAAATAAATCAGACCCACATGTGTAAACATCATATTGTCTCACTAGTGTGAGAAATTTAACGAGTAAATAAGATCCAAAATGTACAATCGATACTGTGAATTGGGAAGAAACTGCTCAAAAGAAAAGACAAACTGTGATGGGTGAAAGGGGAAAAGAAGGAAGGGAAAAAGAAAAAAAAATATCTCTTTCCTTTTAAATAGTTTTTTCCCATTTCACAATATACATTGTACATTTTGGATTTTATTTACTCTTTCAGCTTCTCATACTAGGGAGACAATATGATGTTTATACATGCGAGTCTGATTTATTTCACTTATGAGTATGATCTCAAGTTGCATCCATTTACCTGTAAAAGTCTCAAGTTTATTCTTCTTTATAGCTGAGTACTGCTCCATTATGTAAAAACACCACATCTTTTTTATTCATTCCTTGGTTGATGGGTATTTGGGTTCTTTCCAACATTTAGCTATTACAAATTGTGCTGCTATAAACATTAGTGCACATATATCCCTGTGATATGATGTTTTTAATTCTTCTGGGAAGATACCCAGAAGGAGAATAGCTGGCTCAAATGGGACCTCTAATTCTAGTTTTTTTGAGAAATCTCCATACTTATTTCCACAGTGGTTGCACCAGTCTACACTCCCATAAACAGTGGAGAAGTGTTCCTTTTTCCCTACAGCCCCACCAGCATTTGTTATTGGTTGATTGCTTGATGACAGCCATTCTTTCTGGGGTGAGATGGAATCTCAGTGTTGTTTTAATTTGCATCTCTCAAATGACTAGTGTTGTTGAACATTTTTTCATATATTTATTTGCCATTTGTATTTCTTCATCTGAGAAGTGTGTATTCATCTCAGATGTCCATTTTTGGATTGGGTCTTTGAATTTGGGGGGGTCCCGATTTTTTTTCAATTCTTCATATCTTCTAGATATAAGTCCTTTGTCTGAGGGACAACTGGCTAAAATTTGTTCCCACCCATGGGCTGTCTCTTCACTCTGTTGGTGATTTCTTTTGTTGTGCAGAGCTTTTTAATAAGGTGAGATCCCAGTTGTTGATTCTTTGGTGTGCTTCCTATTCAGTCTGGGTTTTGTTCATGAAGTCTCTACCTACACCTATGTCTTTGAGATTTCTACCTATTTTCTCTTCCAGTAGATTTAGTGTTTCTGTTAGATCTTTGATCCATTTTTACTTTAGTTTAATGCATGGTGATAGACATGGGTCTAGGTTTAGTCTTTGGCATACAGGAAGCCAGTTTTGTCAGCACCATTTATTAAAGAGGCTATCTTTCTTCCAGTGAACATGTTTGGCCCCTTTGTCAACGATAAGATTTCTGAGTGTGTTTGGAGTTGCGTCTGCATCTTCTATTCTGTTCCACCGATCCTCAGGTCTGCTTTTGTTTTTGTTTTTTTTTGCCAGTACCATGCTGATTTTATCACAGTAGCTTTGTAGTATAATTTCAGGTCAGGGATTGTGATGCCCCCTGACTTGTTTTTGTTCCAAATGAATTTTAGGAATGTTTTCTGTAGTTCTGTGAGGTATGCTAACGGTATTTTGATGAGGATTGCTTTAAATCTGTATAACAATTTTGGGAGTGTGGCCATTTTCACTATGTTGTTTTTTCCTGTCCATGAGCAAGGGATGTCTTTCCATTTTACGATACCCTTTTCGATCTCCTTTTTCAGCACTGTAATTTTCTATGACTCCATATGCTAAGAAGCTTTTAATGTATGAGTGGAGTCCGTGTTATAATTCAGAATCACAATAAGAATACTTCTGGTTTAAGCCATAATAAAATTTTAGCTAATGAATTTAGCCTGACACCATTAAAAAAAAAAAAAAAGACAAAATACCTGCAGCAACTATTTCAGGTACTGCGCCACAGGTATCAGAGGACCGTGATACCTGGGAGAAGGGATACTTCAGGTAAGTTCCCCGTTTACACCAGCTTCTTACCAGAAGCCCTTTCCCAATTGCCATGGTGATTTAAACTATTTAAAATATAGCACCATAAGTAAAAGGACAAAACTAAATGAACTGAGCAACAGTGAGTTTCAGAAAAACTGTAATCTCATCTGTATAAGTACGAAGAGAGTACCAAAGGAGAGAAAAATGAGAGTGTTTAAAAATATAATGGTCAAAATTATCCAATTTGACAAAAATATATAATCCACAGAGACAGAAACCTAAATGAATCCCAAACACAGAAAATATGAAGAAAACTACCCGAAAGACTCACCGTAATAAAATTGCTCAAAGCTAGTAATAAAGAGAAAAATCTTAAATACAGCTTGAGGTAAAAGATAAATTACATACAGATGAAAGAAGTTAAGAAATAAATCATATTTCTCACAGAACACAAGGAAATAGTAAAACAACATCTTTACTAAAAGAAAAAAGCTGAAACCTAAGATTTTATATTCAGTAGATAACTTTTATAAATGACAATAAAATCTAGACATTTCAGAAAGCTGAAAGAATCATCAGTAGACCATATTAAAAGGTATATTGAAAAAAGTCCTCAGGTAGAAGGAAAATGATACCATATGTGAATCTGACTGTGTACAAATGAATGAAGATTACTATAAATAGTAACTATGTAAGCAAGCATGCAATTTAAAAAAATTATTATTTAAAATGATTGAAAATGCAATTTAATATTTAAAAAATAATAACTGGATCTTGGGACATAATACTTAGAAATTACAGTGAGAATGATGTTAATAGTGGAAAGATTGGGAGTGGAAAACTGAAAGTATTAAATATAAATATAAAATAAATACAAATATAAATGTGCTCTTCTTGTAGGTAGTGTATAATACCATTGAAGGTAGATTGTGATAAGCTGAAGATGTATGTAATACATGCTAAAGTGTCCCTTGAATAACAAAATGAAAAACTATGGCTCACAGGTTGAAAAGAAGATAGCAGGGAATCAGAAAAGTTACAGAACTGTTTCAAAAGAGGGCACAAAAAGAAGAAATGGAGCAAAGGACCATTCAAACAAGTATAAAATAAAGTGGAAGATGGTGGATTAAAGGTTATGAAATCAAGTCACATTAAATATAAATAAATGATCTAGCTATCCAATTAAAAGCCAGAAGGTTTTTTTAGGTTCAATAAAAGGACATAAAATGCACAATAAACCCACTTTAAATTTGGAGAAGAATATAGGTCAGAAGCAAAAGAATGAAAAATGTTACGGTCAGTTAACACTAATCGAAGAAAAGATAAATGCCTCTGTGAAGGTGAGTCGAAATATTTTTCAGGGTTATAATTGTTGATAGTGACAAATTAGTTTATTTCATAATGATAAAAAGGTCAACTCATCAAGAGAATGCTATAATATCTCAAAATAGTTATGCTCCTAAAACAAAGCTTGAAAATACATGACGCAAATGCTAATATTACTGTAAGGAGAATTTATCAAACCAGAAATTGGAGATGCATATACTCATCTTTCAATAATTATTAGAAGTGAACAGAAAGACAGTAAGGACATCAGCAGTCAACTTGACATAATCGATGTGTAGCAAGTACTCCACCTAACAGCAATATACACATTTGCTACATTAGTCTGTTTTCTAGAATTTAAAGCATGTCTCAATATGATCTAGATGATCTTTCATAAAACATATATTCTCAAACCACAATGAAATCATATAAAAATCAATAAAAAGACATCTGAGAAAATCCAACTATTTAGTTTCTAAATATCACACTTTCCAGTAACACATGAATTAAAAAAAACTGGGAAATTAGAAAATATTTTATATGTAATAAATACAGAAATACCACGTATTCAAAGATTTAGGATATCACTAAAATAAACTTAATCAATTGTCTATATTACAAAACAAAAACAATCTCAAATCTATTATATTGGTTTCTACTTAGAAAAAGAAAATGAAATTAAACTCAAAAAATAGAATGAAAGAAAATAAAGATCAGAGTGGAATTTGATGAAACAGAAAAATGTGACAGAAATGTGAAACCAGAAGTTGCTACATTGAGATGAGTAAAGTGGGCCTAAATCTGTCCAGGCTGGAAGGGAGAGAGAGAGAAAGGAAACAAATGGCCAATGTCTGAAATGAAAAAGATCATAGGTCTACAGATTTTTCACAGAGTAAAAGAATAATAAGGGAATATTGAGAGCAGTGTTATGCTGTTACAAAAACATACATACAGTGGGCAAATTTATAGAAACACAATAACTATAAATGCCCACTTACTAATAAATTTAAAATTTTAAATAATTCTATACAAATTTAAAATATTGAATTTGTATTTTAAAACTTTCATCAAACCAAGAAACAAATAAAAATATTTCCAGAACTTGAATCAGAAGTGGATGACTTCCCTGGTGAAGTAGTTCTACCAAATGCTTAAAGAAGAAATAATGCTAATTTGATATAAATTCTTCTAGAAAATTGGTGACAAGGGAATGCTTCTCGATGTATTACAGGATACTATCATTACCTCAATATTACAAACAAAGATAAACACCTTATTTTAAAACAACTATCGACCAATACCTCTCATAAACAGAAACTTAAAAATTCTTAACAAAATTTTAGCAAATTAAACCCAGCAATATATGTACAGGTAATCCATCATTATAATAAGAGGCTTATTCCAGAAATGCAGTACGGATTTAACATTGAGGAGTGTAATTCACATATTAACAAACTAATTTTATAAAACATATGGTTAACTCACTAGACAAGGAAAAATTCTCACAAAGTTCTGCATCTACCAATGATTCTCAGATCCCAGAATACTAAAAATAGAAAACATTCTCAACTTGATAAATGATACCTACAAAAGAATCACACCAAACATCTGAATGATTCCTACCTCCTACAAGCAATAAGTATTTCTGATCTCAAGATTTGTTTTCAACATTGTACTACAGTTTCTGGTTGGTGTAATAGGAGATGAGGGAGAGGTTAAAGATAGTCAGGTTTAAAATTCATATTAAACTTTTTTATTTCTAAACGACAAGATCATTGATGAGAAAATCTTATGAAATTTATAACAAAGCTGCTAAAACTGCTGTGTTTAGTAAATTTGTAGAAAAGTCATTATACAAAAATCTGTAATCTAGCAACACGTAAATGAAATTTGAAATGGAAAAAACAATTTTAAATATGATATTTGCAGTAGAATAAATAATATGAATTGCTTGGGGATGAAGCTGATAACAGATGTGTCGGATGTCTAGTCTGATACAAAAAACAAAGGTGAGAGAATTTAGAAAAGATATAAATCAATGAAGATACACACCATGTTCATGGTGCTGAGACTCAGAAACTCAGTAACATTAAAATGTAAATTCTCTCCATTTAATTTAGAAGTCAATTTTAATCCCAGTCAAAATTACAGCATATGTTTCTGTAAAAAAGGACAATATTGTTGTAAAATTCATAGAGAAGTGCAAAAGATCTAGAATAAAGAAAGAATTTTTTTATAAAAGGAACGATACTGGAGGATTAAGAATATTCTATTTTAGGACATATTGTAAAGAGACAATTATTAATTATTAATATGTCATGGTATTGTCATAAAGAAAGCTAGATTAAAGGAACAGACTAGGAAATTCAGAACTAGACTCACGCGTACGTGGGCAACTCAGTGTGACACTTTTAGTACAATCACAGTTCGGTGGAGAAGTGTTCATTTTTTCAACAGGTGGTCCTGAAGATTGTACTGTGTATGCCAAAAAAGAGAACTCTCATTTATACCTCTCAATAAATATTAAAATTAACTCAGAATGTTTGTTAATTGAAGGTAAAACCTTAAAGAATAAAACTTAGAATAAAATACTAGGTCAGTTTATCTTCCAATTATTTTATATTTTATGACTTAATTTAGAGAGCTATTTGTAAGTTTAATACCATAAAACTATACCTAAAAGAAAAAATGAGGATTAAAAACTGTAAACTGGACTTCAATAGAATTTTAAAAATGAGTCATAGGGCCGGTGAGATGGCTCAGTGGCTTAAGCGCCTGCCCGGCAAGCACGAGGGCCTGAGTTCGACTCCCGGAACCCACATACGAAAAAGGGGCGGGTGATATCGCTCAGCGGCACGGGCGCCTGCTGGAGTGCGAAGTCCTGAGTTCGACCCCCCTGGTACCCACAAAAAAAAAATGAGTCATAAACTGAGAGAATATCTTTTAAAGCATGTATTTGATACAAGACAAATATCCAGAATATAAGAACTACAAAAACACATTAGTAAAAAAAAAAATATCCCCAGTAATATAATGGGCAAATATGCTGAACAACAATTTTACTGAAGAATATATAAATACGTAAAAACACCATTAACCGATATATGGATTAAAAATGTGTTATATATGCAGAATGGAGTATTACTCTGCCATAAAAAAGACAAACTTGAGTCATTTATAGGAAAATGGATGCACCTTGAGTCCATTATGTTAAATGAAATAAATCAGACATACAAGCTTAAATATCACACGGTTTCTTTTACATGAAGAACACAAAACATAAATAAAGAGCAAAATAAAATTTAGATAATAGGAAGTAGGGGAGACAGATCTTTCTCAAAAGGAAAAGGGATCAATAAATGGAGGAAAGGGAGACAAAAGGGAATAAAAATTTTAGGAATTAAGATGTGGTAGGTGCATTCTGTACTGCAAACATGTACTACAGACAAAAAATTACAAAGTCAAGAGTATCTGAAAGGCAAGTTAACCCAGGAGACCTGTTAACACATCTAAAAGACTGAGGATACCCCGTGTTGGGGACAAGGCCATTTAGAAACTGGACCTTGAGTAATGTAAAATCATATAGCTACTTCAGAAAATATTTTGGAATTTTCATAAAAATTAAACATATACCTACAAATTGAACTGAATATTCCACTCTTAGGCATTTACTCAAGAGATATAAAACATACATCCATGCAAAAACTTGTACATGAATGTGCATAGCCACTTGATCTATAATAGTCAAAATAGAGACATAACTCAAATATCCCTAAAGAAGTGAGTGGATAAATTTTGTCATAGCCATAAAATATTACCTACCAACAAAAAGAAATGAAAGGGGCGGTGAGATAGCTCAGCCGCACAAGCGCCTGACTGGCAAGCACGAGGTCCTGAGTTCGACTTCCGGTACCCACATAAAAAAAAAAAGAAAAAGAAATGAAAACCAATTCATGCTAAAATATGTATGAATCTCAAAATGAGTCTGTTTTGTATGAGAAATCAGATACAAAAGACACATACATACTATAAGATTGCATTTATTAAAAAATGTAGAAAATCCAAATTAAATTACAAAAAAGAAAGCCAGTAGTGTTATAGGGGTAGGCAAAGATTTCTTGTAATGAAATAGAACCACTAATCTCAAAAACCACTAATCTCAAAAACATGAGAGAAACAAAGGATAAGTCGGACCTCATCAAAATTGGTTTTTCATCCAAAGACAACATAGTACAGTAAATACGTAAACTAAAAATATTATAGGTATTGTATATCTTGTTATAGACGGGGGGGATTTCTTCCTAATATAATAATGATTCCTACAAATGGATTAAAAAGACAAACATTTTAATTTTTAAAAATCCACAAATGACATTTTACCTTGGAAGATATATGAATAGCTAAATGCCACGTGAGAAGAAGTTCAGCATCCTGGTAGGACAGCGAACTGTGCTCCTCTAGAAGCTGTGGGGTCGGTGAGATAGCTCAGCAGCATAAGCACCTGTCTGGCAAGCGCGAGGTCCTGAGTTCGATTCCCGGTACCCGCATATTAAAAAAAAAAAAAAAAAAAAAAAAAAAAAAGAAGCTATCTGTGCACTACTCCCTGGAGTGCTTAGGTTAAGGGTCCTGCGACGGAGATCTTCCAAAACTGTTAGCTGGGTCACAAATCCAGTGACAGGCTTCCTTGTAACAGACACACAGAGCACAAGGCAGCTTTTGCACTAATCGTAACAGCCTAAGCGAGGATGAGGGCGGCTGCAATAGAGAGAAAGGCACAAGCTTGAGAAAAATTAGCAAATGCAATTCGTGATCTGTGGAGGGAGAGGAGAGGCGAAAGAAAGCCAAAATAGTCAATAGTTGCTATTAGCTTTTTCCCTTAGTTGACAAGTAGCTGATAACGCTGCTTGCCAAATTGGAAGTGTGTGTGTGTGTGCGCGCACTTTCATGCACATTTGCACAGAACTTTTAGAGAATCAGTTTAATTAGAGAGAAACTGAGTCGGTGGTACTTTTGTAATGTGCAAGTAGATGATATCATAATCAACAGTGAGAATAGGGGTGTAGGGTTTGGGAATAAGTCTGAAGTGAAGATCTAGGTTTGGGGCCATCAAAACACAGAAGACAGCGTTTTCTAAGCAGGTGATACAAGGTCTATCTAAAATATAGAAGCGCATTTATCCTTTGGAACAGCAGATGGCAGTTAAGTCAAAAGAAAATTTTTCTCCCAGCTCTAAATGAGAAGGGAAAGGTGTCTGACCTTCCGCATAGGCAGTTTCTCTCTGCATAGAGTTTCTTCCAAAGATTAGGGCTCACATAACAGCTCTCATAGGGTAACGATACATAGGGTAACGATACTTTAAGATTCTTTTCATTTTTTGTGTTACTGGCGATTCAACCCAGGGTCTTCTCCCTGAGCTGCGTCTTCAGCAGCCCCGTTTGCTTTTTCAGAGGGAGCCTGGTAAGTTACCAAGTAGCTGAGGCTGAGCTGCACATTTTGAATCTCCTGCTCCTAACTCTCCCAGAGCGCTGGAAATACAGGCCTGTGACACCAGGCCCAGCTACTTTATGATTCTTTTACTTGATGAAACTTACTCATTTAAGAATTTTAAATTTAAAAAATTCCTTCTCAAAAGTGTATTATGGTTTAGTACTTTCTTCCATAAAGACTTTATTTACTCTACCCACCAACATCCTCTTAATTTGTATTTAAAATTTAAACCATTAAAATAACAATGTATGCATACATACGCTTCATTATTTTATCTATTCACCAAATAGCTAATACAATTTTAAAACCATGGCATTTATTCTAGGAAAACAATACTCCCATACTTTTGAGCAATATTTTTAAAAATCTGTAAATGAGAGCAGGGTAGGGGCTGGGGATATAGCTCAGCGGCACAGTACCTGCCTGGAAAGCACAAGGTCCTGAGTTCGATTCCAGGTACAAAAAAAAAAAAAAAAAAAAGAGACAGGGAGCTGGGTTATTTGATGTGATATACATGGGAAAAAAAGAATGCCAGTCCATTGTTGGAAAACTAAAGATGATTTTCAGAATGAGGTTGACCTGAGAGTTGAGGCCTAATTTTCAAAATAAAGCAAAAGAAGGGATTGGGAACAGGTCACTGGGAGGAATATTTGCTGAAAAAGGTGCCCCATTATTTAAAAATGGTGACTGTGAGGAAACCTTGGGTAATTTAATGTGAATGAGGTTTAAGTTTAAAGTGGGCTGTAGAGGAGATCTAGGAACCATGATAAAAAGCCAGATCATAAAAGGTCTTAACTGCTGGGCTAATGTGTAAGAAATATTCCAAAGGACACTACTATGGGGTGTAAAGGAGACATTTGCAAAGCTCCTTCACATTCGTCATACCTGTTTGTCTGCAAGAGATGCTCAGGAAAAAGAAAATAATATAAGTATAATAGAGAAAAAAGCAAATTGTCAGAAATATTCATTTTCCACCAAGATCATAAAGCTCTGTTTGGCACAGACCTAGAAAGATTATCAAGATTCCTTGTATGCCCAGTTCTCTGTTGGAAGAATTGAAGCCTCATGCCAAAACTACACATGAACCCCAAGGCATAATCACCTCCATAACCCACTAAGCACCCACTTTGTGTCAATCGAAGTTTAAATATTTTACACAAAGTATGTCTAATCCTTACTAAAATACACAACAGCACTATGAAATCATCACACAAATAAAAATGGGACTCTGAAAATGAAGGGACTCAACAAATTTTAGAAAATGAAAGATTTGAGGGAATGCAAATGTTATTTATGTAAATTTTCGGTATACTTCCTGTTTAGCTGAGTCAGGAGAAATAAAATAACCTTACCTGCTGTGTCTTGGTGACCCGATAGTTTATGGTAAAGAAAGCATTGTATTTAGAAAGGCTACAAAAAGTACAAATGTCAACGTTCCTGTGTATTTGAAGCTTTCCTATACCTCAAATGGACCTTGCATTGAGAAAGAAACACTCTCATTTCCCTCCTAACCAGTCATATGAAGATGATCTTAATATCCATTCTTTACAGATGAGGAAATTGAGATCCGGTTAGGTTAAGTGACCTGTACTTTCATAGCCAATAAATGTCAGGCAGACAAAGCAAAGTGGAAGACAAAATGACTAAAATGTCATCAAGCCTATTTATGTGGGTAGCATAAAAATAATAAGTGGAGGTTCTTTATCACTGTAATGATATTTTATTTTCTGATTGTAAGAATAATGTATGCTCATTATAGAAATTTGAAAAGATGAAATTTTTCATCCAAATGACTAATACCAGAACCATTTATTATATGAAAGGAAAATGTTTTAGGAGAGTGATGATGCCACTGAACCAAATGTCTATCCCCTCTAAGTTTCTCAAAATATTGTATTTATCAATGGGGGAAAATAGTTTTAAGCTAACCACATATCTGATTGATGTATGATAAAGTCATCACCTTTCAAGTAGATAATGTACCTGTAAAAAATCCATGGAAAATATAGTAGAAATTTAAAAAAAATGACTTATATTGCCTAAATCATAATAAAACTTCAAACTAATATATATGTAAATATATATATATATACATATATATATATATATATATAGGGGCATTCTAGGTAGAGAATAATAAGAATGAAGACAATATAATAAAATAAGAATTAAGTGGACCTAACCTACTTTCAGGAAAATCCATTGCTTCAAATGTTTCTTTATTATTATTCTACTATTATTATTTATTTTTTTATAAAAATAAGGAATGAAGGAAGCATTGTTTTTGAGCTGGTGATATTCTTATTACTTTTCAGATAAAGATAAGAAAATAACAGTAGAAGGATTGAAGAATTGCTAGATCTCTCCCATTTGAGTGATGTATTATAGAATTTTTTATAGCAAGTGACAAAACTCAGCTCAAAATAGTTTTAACCAAGTATTTATTTATTTAAATAATATAAAAAATTATTTAATAATAAAAATATTTAATTATTTTAAAAATTAAATAATTTTAGAGAAGCTAATAGACATCACAGAAGAAATTAAGAAACCAGTGTTATTAGGCAGCACTAGAACAGAAAGCATTCTCTCTCTCGCGTGCACTCATCTCTTTTACTTTATTTCATCTTCATGTAACTCCAAGATGGCCATAAAAAGCTGTAGATTCTTAGCCTTTGAGATTTGTGAGTTGAGATGTAATAGGTTTTTCTTCCAAGCTATAGTTCAAACAACCCCATGGAAAAATTTTTCAGAGCCTCACTTGATTCATTTGCCATTTCAAAAACAAGATATTCTTTTCTCACTTGGATGAAAGTAAGTCTTCATTAATATGGTGAAGGAATCATTCTAGGAATCCCAAACTAGAGCGTAATACAAACTTCCCCTAAAATGAAACCTCATGTTAAAAAATGTCAGATCATAAGAGTGACAGGCAAGTTCAAGCCTCAGCTTGAACTCAAAGTGACGTATTGAGTCAAAGAAAAATACAAGAATCTCCCACAAAAATTAAGAGAAGTAAATAAAGATACAAGGATAAAAACATAGAGAGTCCTGACTGCCGTAACTGTTCTCTGTACTAACTAGTAAATGTAACCAAGAAAATGAGAAAGTACACCCCAAATCTGAAAGAAGTAAATACATATGCAGGTGGAGAAAAGGTGAAAACAATTATTTCCCAACAACTTAGGAAACTTTAGGAAGGCAACTAGCTATCAACATGATACCTTGCATATTACCTGTTGCTCTAAGCCTTATTTTTTAATCTGGACCTTCAAATAATAACCCAAATTTTACTACCTCTTTTTATCCACTTCTCTGTTCTTTTCAAAATCTTTATAAAATGTCTCCGCTTTTAATTTACTTAGGGTGAATTCTGTACTTTCGTGTCTGTCCACGAGTCAGGTAAACTGTCCAGTTGGTTACCGTGCAGCATCGTATGTCTTCGTTCTCTGGTTATCCATTGCTGAGTACTGAGCGATCCACTCCACCTCACTGTCTTCCTGGAGAGACTGGGGATCTCAGAGGACGACTTCCTGCTGCCTCTCTGACTTCAAGGAATTACCTTCTCCTGCCAATGTGCCTCATAGCTAAGCAAATGGCATCTAGGAGATGAAAAGCTGAATGCTTCTGGTTTCAATAGCAATACCTCCTTATGAGATACCAACGTGGTGCAGCTCGTGTCCCAAAGTCTTGCAGACTTTAACAAATTGAACAGCTTCTTCAAGTTTCTACATAGGGAATCTTGATTCAAGGCAGTACTCAGATGGCATATTGACAATGAGATATATCTAATGACAGATAATTTGCTGTCCTCAAAAATGACTCTCTTCTCCGTCAATCAAAAGAAGGCATTTGTCTATTCCTGGAAAGGTGAGTTCCTTGCCATTTCTTCTTACTCCTTGGGAATGGTTGTTTTCTCAGATTTGTGCCAAGTGCAAATTTTCTGTATAGCAGAAACCTGGATTTGAATCCACGTGTTCTGATTCTTGGTTTATTTCTTTAAATACTGGTAACAACCATAAAAAATCTGTTCTCAAAGGAAAAACAAACCAAAGACAAACAAGCAAAACTATGTGTAACTAGAGAGAATCAGGTCATCATGAACTGGACCTGCTCCGTGCTGTTTCCCACTCTTCCCAATCTAAGCTGCTCAGGTTACCACTTCCTTCCATGGCCACATTTTCATGGGTCTCCAGATGAAGCTAGCACTTACCCTCTGAGACAACACAATGCAGCACTAATTTAATTTTGCTTTATCTCATGTTGCCTTCTAATTGTTTCATGTATGTCAGTCATCCTAATTTGACAATGAATATTGAACAGGCAGGAGGCAAATCTCTTATGAAGTTATACGTGGTACACTGGCTCAGAAAATACTACTTATTTTCATTCATATTTCTCCTACATGATGAGTTAGTCTTTCCCCTTTTCCAGAATTGGGTACTGAAATCATTCATATAAAAATCAATTTGCATTAGAGATTTTAAAAATCATATTCTTATTTTATTAGCATGTAATTTTCTGAATATGGTGGAAAAATCTCTGTCCGTTAATGAATTCTATTTCAAATATTCTCATTATAGGACTTTCAAACCTCATTAACTAAACCAGGCATAAAAATACAATGATAATAAAATGAAACGGGAAACTGTTGATATTAGATTTGGGTAACTTTCCTCTTTTAATGAAGAAAAAATAATATGGCCTGAGTGAATGATAATCCAAAAGTAAGAAGCATACTTTTAAATTGCAAGGAATATATTTCTCAGTGTGTTTTGGTAGACCCACTAATTTCCTCAGCCAGCTGCAGTCTTGCTAGAGTTATGGATATACCTATGAAAGTGTGGTGTATCCTAACAAGGGTATGTTGACATTCACATTTTTATGATATACCTTTTCAATAGAGATGCAGAACAAAAACATGTACCACATAAAGATACCATCTTCTAATTTCAATCCTCACATACAGTGGTGCAAGGCTTTATTAAACTGTTCATAGTCATAATTTAAACCTAAGTTTATTGACTGCTACCTATGCTAGACATCTTTTTCTGGAAATGAAGGGAAGAAACTACACTTCAGCAAGATGCACAGGTTCCTAAAGTGTATTGGCCTTGCCCTAAACATTTTTCTTCCTCTTTGTCAGATATTATGTACTTTAGAGGTAGAAAGGAAAAATAAAAAACTAAAACCAAAAACTCAACTGAATAATTAACCAACTCTGGCAGATTTAAATTCATTAGGGAATCACAAAATGTGAGAGCAAGAAGCAATCTTAGATCATTCTAGATTTACCTAATATATAGTGGAAAGAAGTGGAAACATACAAGTGGAATTATTTATTCAAAAGCTGCAGCTAACTGAAGGTAGAATACTCAGCTCCTGATATGCGCAGTAACACTCTTTCTAATTTTCCCCAGCATGATGAATGTTCAGTAAAACATGTAATCTAGCCCTCACTCTGATCTCTTTTTTCTTATCTGTTGAAATCATGTTCTCTTAAGACCTATACTATTCAGCCCATATTGTACTTCTAGAAGTACACCTTCTGCTCTTTTCTACAGCGCCTGTGTGGAAAGCCTGGGTTAGGGAAGGAACCCAAGGAGACCCAGGTTCTAGACTCACTCTACTGCTGAGATAGCTACGATGTCATGAAATCACTGTCTGCACCTTGTGGCTCACATTTCTCTACCTGACAAAAAGAAAAAAAAAGGAAGACATGTGGGACTTGGGTGTATGGTAGAGATCTGCCATTCAACATTTGGTCCTAGGACCAGCAGGCTTGGTAGCATGTTGGACCTTGTTAGAAATGCAGAATCCCAGGCCCTGCCCCAAGCCCTCTGAATCTGAATCTGCAATGTAGCAAAATATTCAGGTGATTCACATGTACATTAAGTTTGGTACATTAATGTACATTAAGTTTGGTAAAGTGCTGAGGAGATTTTAAAAATGTTTTTTCCCCGTGACATATTATTCATGCTTTTTAGTGGGGAAAAGGTTCAACAGCATCAGTTTTTGCCACAGAGAAGAGCAATACTAATGACGGCACACAGAGACGGGAAAGCTGTTTCCAGGCTCTTTAGGTCTTACCAGCTAATCACCCTCTCCCCCCTCGTAGACACAGCTGTAAAGTAGACCTTCCTCCCACCTCAGTGGGTTTTGCGTTGTGATGAAGGCTTTCCGCTTTCTCTAATCTTTGTCTATGTGACCTGATCCAGCTGGGAGATCCTCCCGACAGGCCACTCAGGGACCAAGCACAGCATTTGTTCTGAGAACAGCACCCTGGGAAGGTAAGTGACTGGGCAAAGGTTACCTAGCAAATGGTGGGTGGAAATGAGAAGCCAGGGAGATGGCTTACCACCTGGCGAGCATCTGAAACCATTAGTGCACTTTGGGTGTAATGCTGCTCTCAGATGCATTATATTTCATGCACATTTCCTGCCCTGCAGCCATTGTTTCCATTGTAATTACAGACTCATATTCAGCTGCTTTGAGAAGGCTGATGGCAGTAAAAGAGAACACTCACCACAGTGGGTGGGAAGGGCTGCTCACACTGCAATCTTCTATTCTGTACGGCTGGAAATCTGGGATTTTGGCTGACTTCCCCAAAGAAACAAATTTCATATGTAAACAATGTCCCTCTTACCCCCTTCCTTTCTGTTATTGTCATGAAAAATCTAAGCAGAAATGGTCAGGCAGGAGATGTTGCAGATCCAAATGGAAGGCACCAGAAAACCATAGTTTTAATGTCTGGATTAAAATACACAGATTACATTGGTTAAAGTTAAGGCCAAAAACTAGAAAAATGCTACCTTACTTATCTGGATGTAAAGCATATTTTTAAGGAGATTGGGCCCCAACATTATCTAACTCTGCCCCAAATTAGACCACTTGAAATTCATTACTATGGGACAGAGAATTATCTGTTACTTAATGATTTTTAAAAAATGGGTTTTTACTCAATTAATCTTTTTATACAAGGAATCATATCAATCCCCAATGCATAAAAACAAATAAATGGGTCAAACAATAAGACATCCTCCTCCCACTTGGCCAGGGCTGCTCTTATCAATTAGTACCCTCCTTATTGAGGTAGCACAAAGATCTAGATGAGAAGCTCTCTCAACACAAGAAACTAGGCAGCAAGCACCGCTGGAAAATGGGACACAGATATATGAGTGTTATAACTTATTCTAGAAACTAAGAAATATTAATTTTTCAAAAATTGAAATGTGCGAAATTAGATAACGACTTAGAAATAATTCATGTTGTGTTCCTCCAATCTCTCTTCTTAGACTACCTTATCTGTAGTCAAAATCTTTTAGTAACTCACTAGACTATTTTATAATTTATCTTATATTGAAATAACATAAATAGGGATTTTCTTTATCCCACATTAATGCCTTGCAATAAAGAGTTTTGTGTCCTTCCATGCTTGATTTTAACTGTTGTATGGACAAAAAAAATGTTTCATCCACTTTGGAAAGAGGTTGGCAATTTATTAAAAAGTCAAACATAAATTTATCATACAGCATAGCAATTCCACTACTAGATAAGTACCCAAATGAAAACACTATTTCAATAAAAATTTTCCATTTTCATGTTCATTTCAGCACTACTTATTATAGTCAAAAAACGTAATAAACTAAATATTTATTGATTGGCAAATGATTAGAAAAGTTTGTTGTACCTTTTTTACCATATGATGCTATTTGAGAGTAAAAAACAGTAAACTGCTGATGCAAAGATGAACCTTGAAATAGTATTTTAATGAAAGAAACCAGGTGTAAAAACCACATACTATATAATTCCACTCATATAAAATGCCCAGATAAGGTAAATTTATAAAGATAGAGATAGGCAATAGGTTGCCTGGGGACAAAAATGGGAATGAATTGCAAATAAGTGTGGAGAATCTTAATAAGGTGATAAACATATTCTAAAATATATTATGGTGATTGATATTGACTCAACTTGATAAATTAAAGTTCAAATAAGTGACTTTATCGACATCCTAATTATAGTTCAATAGAGTTGTTAAAAACATTTCCAATTTGCAAGAAAGTAAAGGAAAAAAATACAGCATTGAATAAGGGCTAGCTAAGTGGGAAAATGAATTGGAAATGATTCTTGACAGTCATCACTTGCGACAATCCAAATCTATTATCTCTCTGATAGAGTAACCAAGAACAATATTAGCAATTTTAATTTCAAAGACATGTATGGGAGACAATGCTAACCAAAACTCAAGTAGAGTACTGATAGAACAGGAATCTTCTGTGTTTTCCTGTTCAAGGAGCCAATCGGATAGTATCTTTCTCCCTCTCCCCACTTTTTTTTTAGTTAGTTGCTCCCAATAGTTTTAGATCAGGTTAGTTTCTCATTGACTCTCAAACACAGAATCAAATTTCTTAAAGATTCTTTGTTCTTATAGTATTCTCCCCCTTTTATCTATCAATCTTTTACAACAGACCAAACACTCTCTACTCATCCAGAGGAAACTTTTCTTAGAAACAATCAAAAGCCATAACCTAGTCTAGGGAGACACCTGCTCAGATTCCGCGCAGGATGAGTTCATATCCGACACTATTAACCACTGAAATGAATTCCTTCACTGGCTTAAGATCCACGATAGAAATTCCAGGTTTTGATGTAGAAGTTATGGGTTTTATGATTGTTTTGTAGACTAGCATAACTGTTTTATAGATTTTAACAAGGGAGAGGGGCAACAAGATGTTATCTTGATGATGTGGTTAAGGAATTCTGTTGACTTATTCTATTTCAGTGGAAGAAAGTGTAGACAGGCATTTAGAATTTTTAAATACATATGGTATAAATTGATTGGATATGAGGGAAACTTGCATAATTGACTGGAATATTTGTACCATTAACTGACATAAAACTATGCATGTGTGGGCTAGGAGGATTGTGACAGTTGATCTTGATTGTCAACTTGGTTGGACTGAGACACTGCTAGGTAATTAATAAAGCACATTTCTGTTTGTTGGTGAGGGTGTTTCCAGAGGCAAGTGACATGTGGGACAGCAAACCGAGGGGGGATAACTACACTGAATGTGTCCAAGTCCATCCAATAGGCTGAGGGCCTAGATAGAACAAAAACAGAAGGAGGAGGATGTCCACAGCACAGGCTGTTTCTCTCTTTCTCTGTTTCCCAACGGCTATAAATGAAGCATCTTTCCTCCACCGCACCCTTACACCATGATGTTCTCCCTCATGACGGACCTCAGAACAGTGGAGCAGAATAGCTATGGGCAGAAACCTCAGAAACTGAGAGCCTAAGTAAATCTTCCTTGCTTTTAGTTAATTTTCACAGGCATCTTGTCACAGTAACAGAAAGCTGACTAATGCAAGCACTGTATGATAAATATGCGAATTGAGATGATGGCTTAAATTTTTGATAGTGTGAAAGTAGAATGACACATCGTCTATGGAATAACATGTAAATTCTACATCAATTATACCAGTCCATGGATTGCTAATAAGAAATATGTGGGTCATTTAATTAAAAAGATAATTTAGTAAATCAAGGTAAAGGCTAGCTCACAATGAACAGCCTCTGATAAATCTACCTTGGGATTATGATAAAATTAATAATGAATAAGGCTCAGACTATCATGATTGTTTAAGTCCTTTGTCACTTCGGTAAAAATTTAAAGATTTTGCCAAAAGAAAATATTTTGCCAAGTTGGATTAAGTAGCCATACTATACAGAGGGGAGTACAACACCCCCGATTTTATACAGTCCTATTAATTTATATACAACTGGTATTTCACTGAATGAAGTCAGCATGCTCTTGGAACAGTAAGAGATACTGGGCAACCAAAAAGATAAAAGAAAGTCTGCTAAATTTATCGTGCTATATCTTGCTTTCAGTCTTATTCTTCACTACACTTTGAATAACTCAAAACTTCATGCAAATTGCTTCTGAATCATGATTATAAATCGGTTATCAGATGTGAATATTTTTTCTTATAATATTTATTATGATGCCCTTTCCCCTAAACATTCAATATCTGAATTCTATCCATTTTTAACAATACTCTAAGTTCCAAGTTCTCACTGAAAATTTCACCATCTAAAATGCTCTTCTAAACATCTTGTTTACTTAATATGGTATGTTTTCTCACATCTAATTTCTCATTATTTTGAGTGTAAGTTTTTAGCGTGTAGGTAATAGGTCCTATTCAACTCTGTACTCTCTACAAAGATTAAAAATGGTCCTGAGTACACACAACAAATAATTGTCAAATGTATGAATAGAGCAATAAATTATTCTACTAAGTAGGATGTGGACTAAAGAAGGAAGTCTCCTATTTTTGCTTTATACCTGAAAAGAGCTTATTTTCTTCTTTAAACCTTTCTATCCTCCTTTTAGTGCAAGTCATTATGTCAACCAATTAAACAGTTAGAGAGAGTGAGTGAGGTATTTTTCATGCCATTCAGAAGCAATTGTCAGCAATGAAAATTAGCTTTTTCCTTCCACTGGAATGCTCAGCAGCTGCAAAGCGTGACTCTCTGAATGGCATGTGACACTGATTATATTATTTGGCATTATAAGAGTCACAATTAGATAAAACCTTTTGCCAATGTGTGCATTGCAACTCCAACCCAAATGAGCAATCTACCCTTTCCCACTGAGCTAATGCGCGTCTTAGAATAATGGAAGACAGAGATTCCTGCCACCCTCTATCATTCGAGCAAGGTTCTGCTCTATAATATGTGGCAGTAATTCAGTTGTAATTAAACAAGATCTGATATATTATTTCCTAATGAACTCAAGTGAAGTCATCTCCCACTTCTTCCTAGTGCCTTTAATTAGGCAATGAGGACTATATCATGAGCAATAAAGATCACTTTTCTGGGCTGGTGATGAGGGAGGCTCTCATGGCCCAGAGTGAGAGGAAGGGAGGCTGCAGCTCTGAGTGGAACATCCTCCATTCCTCTCGCCATCTGCTCCCAAATTATCCACGTGGCAAGCACTGATGAGGAACAAATTGAATTGAAGCTAGAACAAGAAGCTTGAAACCATCGGTCTCCAGCCCAGCAATTTAAATCAGAGCTTTATGTACGTGGGTCCTTTGCATAATTATTCTGGTGGTTTATTAATTTTCAAACGTTTTATATCTACTCTCTCCTTGAATCCTCAGGCAAGTGAAGGGAGTTCATATAGGTAGTATTTACTTATCCTATCCTATGCATGAAGTGATCAGGTTTCCAAGTCCTGAAGAGGCACACACAGTGTGAAAACGTTACAGCATTCACAATTGTCCACAACTGAATCCTAAACAGTATTCACTCTAAAGCTGTTTTGATTATAATTTGGTTTCCTGAAATAACCAGTTGAAATGCACTCTCTGTTCTTTTGTAGATTCTTAGATGAAGAGAAAATCTGCTATTTTTCTCTTTTCCTTCATGAGGTCAAGACAGAGGCAGAAAAGGGAGGTACCTAGCTGTCTGTCTGTTTTTGTAATTTAAAATGTTTCAGTGAAAAACTGCACATGGTCTGTAGTACACTTTACTAGTAAATTCTGGATTCTCTAGGAGCTATTTTATAGTTCTAGGTAGTAAATAGCCGAGAACAAACCAAATATAATTCTCGTCTATAAATGTAAAAATAAATTCTGTTAGTAGAAGGATAAATAACCTTCTTTCCTATAGACAAGCCAAATTTGTGGATTTATTTCAATATTTTTGATTATAGATGAGTGTACTTTTACTTTTCTTTTAAATTGCTAGCAATACCTGTTTGGTTTTCACATTTAAGTCAAATAAAATTTTTATTCCATGTTGATTTGGTATTGGTATATTATCCTTTAAAAGTACATGAAGTTTTACCAGTTTACATATTGGCAATGGCTTTTTTTCCATTGTAGCAGAAAAGTTGAGAAGTTGCAAGATGAGTAGCTATGATAAAGACTGAAAGGCTCCCAAAAGGAACTATGTACTTTCTGGCCCTTAAGGAAAAAATTTGAAGAGCTTCATCTAAAAATATCTACCCAAGCCCTATTCATCAAAAGGAGTAACTTTTAAATATTGTCCTACATGCTTTGATGTCAAAATGGTGGCATAAATGAGAAGCAGCATAATAAGGCCTTATTTTCTCTAAATTGATAAAAGAGAGATTTTGTAGCATAAATCTGGTTTTGGATTGCATATTAGGAGACTTCATGTAATTTGCTATGGGAGATTTAGCAACTTTTCATATTTCTGGGCTTGAACTTTTTCATATGTAAAATACTAATATTTTTGTCTCATTTTAATATTCTTTTCATGTTTATCCTTTAGAGATGAACAAGACTCACTAAATTTTTCTCCTGGTTGAAGCTACTTTTTGGAGGAAAATCCAAATAAATCAGATGAGACATTCTGTCTTAGAACCTGTGTGTAGAGCCTATTATAAAACTAACACTTTGGGTTGGAAAATCGTCTCCCGCCAACCTGCTTCTAGCTCAGAGTGACTGCGATGTTAGATATCTGTCGGAGAGACAGCAATGCCACTGTTGAGAACAGAATAGCAGAGGGGTCTGGGCTGGATTTTATATCTCCTGAAAATAAAAAGAAAAGCTGTGCTTTACTTCTATAAGATGGCCAAGAAAATGTTGCAACTCCTCATTTCATCTTATCCATGTACGGTAAACATTGTGCGCACTGTCACTTCATCCGCTCAAACCCTGAGGCTGGTGACATCATTTCTCACTCCCGCTGTTGTCACCGTGACACTCAGGCTTCTTTCCCTTGCCTCGTCTTTCCTTTTCAAGTCTCAGTTGTAGGAATTACAAGGCTGTACTCTGAGTCGCAACCGGTCTGCCCTCTTCTGAAGAACTTTATTCAATGCTGCGTGGAATTCTAACATCTCAACTACAAAATCCAATTTCCTTCACTAACCTTGTCATTTCCTTTTGTCTCTCCTTCCTTTCTTTCCCCCTATTTCTCTCTTGCTCTCATTCTTACTGGATGGGCACTACTAGGCACCCAACATACTATACTGAGCAAAAATAGATGTAGTCCTTGACTTCAAGGAGCTTGTAGTCTAATGAGGACTGTTGTATGCAACTAATTCAGTTTAAAAAATTTAAAAAAATGTAAAAAATTATAAAAAAATGTATGGGGATGGAAGAAAGATGAGTTGCTATGAAAAGCAGAAAGGGTGAGTTTCACCAAGGAAAAAGGTCGGTAAATGCTTTCTTGAGGAAAAGACTGGAGCTGTTAGTCTCAACAATGTCAGCAGGACATCTCTGTGTAAAGAAAGGAGAAAGGAAAATTTTGGGCAGAACACCCAGCACTTGTAAAGCAGCACTGCAATGGTTAATTATATGTGTCAATCTGACCGGTAAAGGATGATCGAATAGCTGTCAAATTATTTTAGAGTGTGTCAGCAAAGGTTTTTCTGGAAGAAATTTGCATTTAAATGTATGGATGGAGTAGAAAAGATCATCATTACATGTAATGGTTGATACATTGTGTCAATTTGAGAAGTTTAGAAGTTTAACTAAGTGATTCAGCATGGGGCCAGGGTCCTCACTATGTAAACATCCTAAGCCTGTGCAAGAGGAGAGCAGGGAGATAATGTGAGTGCTACACCCGCCCTAGGGCGGGCAGCCTGCTTACAATATAAGGCAGGAAAAGAGGCTTGCTCTTCACCCCTTTTGCTCTTGTTGCTTTTGCTGTCTTCCACTGCCATGAATGGTTGCCCCTCAGCCATGCCACCCAGTGTTGGAGCCACCTAATTACGGATTTAAACCTCCACAAACTCTGAGCTAAATAAACCTTTCCTCCCTTAATTTTGAGCATTGGGTATTTTGTCTCAGCAAGAAAAGAAAAGTAACTACGTCACTGATGTGTGCTGGGGAGGCTCAAAGAGAACATAGACATAGAGGAAGAGTGAATTTACTCTTTCATCCTGAACTGGGGCATTCATCTCCTCTTTCCCTCAGATATTAGCACTCCTCATTTTCAAGCCTTGGTGTCTAGACTGGGACTTACATTCTTGACTATTTCTCAGGCCTTCAGCTTTAGACTGGAACTACACTCCAGTTTTCCTGTACCTGCAGTTTATAAACAGCAGATCGTGGGGCATTTTGTTTCATCAAAACATCAAGTGAACCAATCTTTCATAATAAAGTCTATTTTTCTTCCTCTCTCTCCATCTCTCTCTCTCTCATTTATGTATCTATGCCTATATCTATATCATCTATATGTATATCATCTATATCTATATCTATATCTATCACCATTTCTTTGTAGAACCCTGATTAATAAAACTACTAAAGAACTAGAGAAAATCAGAGGACCTTTAATACAGTGAACTCAAGTCTCTGCAAAGTAGATTGATCCTTGTCTTGAGAGCTTTTGAGGCTATTTAAAAGGAACTCAGCCAGCATAAGTTTGGGTAGATGAGATAGTGAGCTATTGCAGCTGAGGATATATTAGAACTCGTAACACTAGATACTTTTGTTTGTCCAGTGTTGTCCTAAGTGAGAGATTTCCTATTCTTTCTGAATATGTGTCCATATTACAGTTGAGCAAACTACATGCTGACAGGGTAAAATTACCTAGATTAGACAGATGTGGTGGACAAAGGATTTGTAGTAATTGTCATGCTCCAAACTCTATGCTCTTAGCAACTCTGCTGTTTCCTCTGGGAAATTCTCCAAAATGGCCATGAGGGTCGTTGGCAGAGGGATTTCCCCATCCCAGCAACACACACATACTACTAATATGTGTATACACACATAAGTACATAGAAATATATTCATAAGCATTGTTTCATCACATGCAAATATCCCATTGGTCAGTTTGAAAATTAGCAGAGATGTGATGCAGGCAAATACGGAAATCAGAGCATGGTTTAGGAATGCATATTGAATAAGACATATTTATGTAGGAAATATGTTTACTCTACAGAAGAGGTCGTGCGATACATGTATTTCTTATTGGCTCGATGTGAAACCTCAGCAAGCACTAAAGGTATTTGGGCACATAGCATTTAGCAAAATCATTGCTCGTTGCATTCCACCTGGACTGTTGTTTACAGTTAATCTGCCCTTAGTTTTCCTCAGAGGATGGTGTGACCTGGGTACTTATTACCAGTGAACTTGAATCACATTACTTCCCTCTCTGAACTTGAGCTATCCTGTCTCCAAAATGTGTCAATATGATTCATCTCAGAGAACTGTTTTTGAAACTTCAAAGAGATGCCACATCTCCAAATATATTGGTTTTCTCTCACTCCAATTTGTGAAATTGACATCCTCACTGCCTGCCTTTCTCTATCTATGCCCTCATCCTCCTCCTCTCTGCTTATTTTATTTTCCTTTATTTCTTCTTTTAATTGTTTCCATAATTTTTCATACCTACTTGTAGGGAGGAAATAATATGGATTCTCATAATGCTTGCTATAATTTTCATCAATTTGTCATCTATCAAAGGACTGAAAAACAAGACAGAATATTTAAATTATCACATTAGTTGCTTAGTCACATAGATTTACTCAAAATTAATCCCATGCTTCTTATGCAGGTTGAGAAACTAACAACACCATGTACCCTTTTTCTTTCTTCCTAAAACAGCACACAGACACCTCAAATGTCCATGTTCCTTCATTAAAATGTACATATCTATTCTTTCAATCATATCCAGGGATCTTACTAAAGTCATATGGCTTTTGAAAATATTTTCAATTTCAACGGGGGCATTGTTATTTCTTACTGTTGAACTTCCATTTTAGAGCTATGAGTTACCATTTACTAAACTCTTAAGAACAGAATGGTCAGTATACAAACACAAGGATTTTAAGTGACTAGTACTGTTTCATTAAGGATTTTGGTGGTTTTCCTAATGCTTACATAAGCCTTTATATTTGATCCCCTTTTTACTGACATCTGCGTTGCTGGTAAACCCTCAAATCTTCCTGGAGCTTCACCCTTTTATCATGCATTATGAATAATTGAATTAATTATTCAAGAGTGGATTTATGTTTTCATCAAGGTAAACACGCTGACCCATTCACTAACAGTCAGGCCATCTTTAAGAAAGGCTCAGCTGCTGATTCAGCCAAATAATGACTCTTGAAGTGTGAGCTTATTTCAGGGACAAGCTAAGCTGATCTGGAGTGGTGAACTTGCTGTCTTCCTTCTGGAGATATGTGGAGACTCCCCAGAGTGTGACACAATCTCAAGCATTGGCAAAAAAAGAAAACAATAAATAAATAAATAAATAAATAAATAAATAAATAAATGAGGTGAGTTTTTGTCAAAAAATATTAACTTGTTTAATACTTTTGGCTTGAATGCAATAAGCTATTCAAACATGTTGAAACCTTAAAATGGTACATTCAGCTAAAAATTTACAAACACATTGCCCTTGAATTGGAACATGGGGAGATTGTTTGGTTCCTACATAGAACTCCACAAATCACATCACCAATCAACAGTTTACAAAAACATTTGCGAATCCTGTATTTTATGAACAATTTATACCTAGGACATGTAAAAGATTCTTAAAACTCAGTAATAAATCATCAAATTACCCAATTAAAAATGGGAAAAGTATCTGAATACACATTTCTCCAAGGAATATAGTAAAATGACCAATAAGCACAAGAAAAAATAATCAATATTATGAACAATTAGGGAAACAAAACTCAGAACCAAAAGAGATAGTCATCGCAATGACTGTCATTAGAAGGACAGAATATAACAAGTGTTGTAAAGATGTGGATAACTCAAAATTCTCATTCATTTTTTTGTGGAAATACAAAAGGACCAATCATTGTGGAAAACAGTCTAGCAATTTGTGGAAAGTTTAACCATTTGAACTAGGAATTCTAATACTAAATATATGCCATGGAGATTCACAAACACATGTACATTTGAAACTTCTACTTCAATATTCTCAAAAAAATTACTTATGATAGTCAAATGTAGAACCTACTCAAATGTCCATTAACTGATAAAAAGAAAAATTAAATTTCATATAATTGCACAATTAAATTATTTTATTCCACAGTAAAATGAAGTAAAGAACTGATGTATGCTACAATACTAGACTTTGAAAACATGCTAAGTGAAAGAATCTGGTCAAAAAGACTTTGCATTTTATAATCTTAATTACATATAATAAGAAAAATAGGAAAAATATAGAAAACAGAGTGTAGATTAGTACTTGCTTAGGAATGGGTATATTGGGGGGAGATGACAATGCCTGCCAGTGTGTATAATTATTTTTGTGGTGATAAAATGTTTTAAAATCAATTGTAATGTTTGGACAACTCTGAGTACACTAAAAATGATTGGAAGTATGCTTCACATGGGTGAGTTTTATGATATGTGAATTATATCTTAATATTACCTCAAAATATATACACACACATACCCATGGGGAAGAAAAAGTAACACCTTTTCCTCACCATCTCAAGAAGTGGTGGCCGACAGTTCTATAACAATGAAAAACAAGTTTCCAAGAGAAAAACACAAGTTACTTAACAAAGTTTTCCATGACACAGAAGACTTTAGAAATGAAGATCCAAAGAACCAGAGTACTTTGCAAATTTTTATGCTACATCTGGTGAAAGAAGTGGGTAGCTGTGGAGGAATATGATTGGATGAAAAGTTATATGGCCTAATGGCATAAACTAGGGGAATGTAGTGCAAGAATCCAGCGAGGTCTCTATACTTTTCCAGAACTCTCTGTGTAGCATTTTTTTCCCTCCAGGTATAGGACAGGGGACCTATCACATAAGGATATTTTGACCTGCTTTCAAATGGAGAAGATCAGATAATTTCTTTATGGCCAGTTCTTCGTTAGGGGGGAAAAAGGGGAAATTTTATAATGATCTTCCTGCTTCTGAGGTCCCTCCTAATCTCCTTCAGATCAAAGTACTTTGAGATAGTGTTTTTTGAGCGTATCTTTCTGTCTGTCTGTCTGTCTCTCTACCTACCTGTCTACTTCGACTATTCTAATACTTGCCTTCCTTGATCTCCCTGTCTAAAGTGGTACTCACTATATTGTGTCTCTTCTCTTGCTTTGTTTTATTTTTTTAAATATTTGTCATATGTCACCTCAGATTAGAAATCACTAAATATACATCATGTTCGGATAACAGAGGTTTTAAATATGTCTTAGATTTGTCAAAATACAGTATGTATTTTTGTTGCTTATGTTAAACCAAAATTATTGAGACCAAGAGATTTCTGAAATTAAAAAGAAAAGAAAAGAAAAACTTATTGAACCCTTAGAGATGCTAGCTGGAAAAGTTTCAGATTCTGGGATAACTTTCTGCAATTGTTAGCAGCAACACGACTAGTTAGTATTTAGAAATGTTACTGGCTGCTAAATCTATAGCTAAGATTTTTTGTTTTTGTTTTTGTTTTTGTTCTTGTTCTCACATTGTGAGAGATTGAACCCAGGGCCTCACATATGCTAGGTAAGTGTTCTACCACTGAGTTATATGCCTAGCCCTTTTTATTTATTTTATTTTATTTATTTATTTATTTTTAAATTTTATTTTGAGACAGAGTCTTGCAAACTTGTCCAGGTTGGCCTCGAACTTGTGATCTTCCTCCTCAGCTTCCCTGAGTAGCTGGATATATAAGTATGTACCACTGTCCCTGGCTGAATTAAGTCCATTGCAATTCTGAAAATTTGGGTGAAAAATACCATAAATTGTTCACACTGAACCTTTTTTTTTTTTTTTTTTTTTAATACTGGGAATTAAACACAGAGCCTTTGGGCACTGAGCTATGTCTGCAGCCCTTTATTTAATATTATATTTTGAGACAGGGTCTCGCTAAGTCGCTGAATTGCCAAAGCTGGGCTCTCATTGCAATCCTGCTTCAGTCTCCTGGAGTGCTAGTATCACAAGGGTGCACCAGGGCACCTGGATTCCATTGAGTACTGGCTGTAGACACCTTGATTGCCAATTAGGTGTGCTGTTTCATGCTGTAAGACTTCCTTTAAAACTTTCAGATTATCTCATATGCATAACATACACCCCATGCAGACACTCACCTAGTACAACTGAAACTCGAGAGAAGGGTGTGCAGTACTGGATACCTAAAAGAGGGGGGCAGCGTAAGATCGGAAAGCAATTCCTCCACCTGTACCATAATGCTAAACTGAAAAAATATATATCCTAAGAACTTGGAGTTAAATATTCTCAACAAAATCTATACTTCTTTGGCACGAGGATGTTATTGGATCAAAAAGCAAAATCAAACAGCCACCTGTGCAGTATTTAATATTTCAACATTTATTTGCTTTTTTTCCATTTTTAATTTATGAAAAAAATAAATTTTCATAACCAAATAAGACAGTTATTTGAACCTCATAAACAGTAAGACTACTACTTTGTTGGGCTGTTATAATAAAATGCCCCAGGCTACATAAATTAATTTTCTCACAGTTCTGAAGCTGAAGTCCAATATCAAGGTGTCTGTAGATTGGGTTTCTTCTGAGATCTTTCCCATTGGCTTGTAAATGAGTGTTTTCTCATTGTGTCTTCATGCTATTGTTCTTCGTATGTGCATCTATAGTTTCTCTGTGTGTACATATTTCCTTTTATAAGGACACCAGTCAGAGTGGATTAGAAATCACACTTGGGCTTCATTTTAGCTCAACCACATTTACAAAGGTCCTATATCCAAATACAGTCACATCGGGGGTAGGTGTTGTTAGGCCTTGAATATATGAATTATGGGCAAAGGCAGTTGAGCCCATCACAGTAGGACTTACTGACTGATAATATACTCAGAAGTGGACACTGAATCATTCCTAGGCAATTTAAAACTTTTTTCTTTGAATAACTACATTTTAATTCTGTCTTGGTTGATCAAATCAAATGGAAGTCTGAATGTAATCCATCATTTTAATGAATTTGTATCTGTATTATGTAATTATATATATATATATATATATATATATATATATATATCACATAATGTTCTTTTCATAAGGAATTGTATTATCCAAGGCTAAAATATAAAAGCTATTGAGTAATGTCAGAATTTTCAGACTCATTAATCTGGATTATTTTAAGGGTGTTGATATTTTCCATTGAAAGGATCTATACGTGGTTCATTGTTTCAGTATTTTGCAGGTTATACTTTAGGATTCAATAAAATTGTAACATAGAGCTCGAAGAAGAGATAACAGTGTACCTATAGTTCTTTTGTTTTCAAGTAATGAATTTATTAAAAAAAATTTTATTACAACTTCCATGATAACAATATCTTCTACGACAGAAACAAGGATTTTTGTTAATTTGCGGGGATAGTGTTTGTTTAGTAAACATGATTCTTTAGGATGACAGATGTATTTTTTAAGTGCAGTTTTTGTTAATCCCTACATGTGTAAATGGGAACAACATTATATACAGGGCTTCCCCTTAAGTAGTTAAAAACAACTATAAAATTAACCAAATTTATATAAAGTTAAATCTGATCAGTGCTACATGCTCAAATTCAACAAGCTGCTTAAAGTAATTCAAGAAATAAAAAGGTATATTTAATAAAAACTCTATGAACGAAGCAGGAATCAGACTCTCATTAAACAGGCATGTTCAATTAAAAAATAACTTTAGGGCACAGAGTAATAAAACAGGAGTTCAAAATACTAATACTCTTTCAAGTATTACTTGTATAAACTTGACCAAGTGTTCCCACATCTCTGATATTCATATTAACCTAAGAAATAGGGATAATATAACTATCTGGTATATTTGTCTTTTCTTAAATTATGACTGTAAAACTGATTTAACATTCAGAATATCTACTGAGAATATCAATATACATTTTGGGGAATTTTGAAATTCTAATATCCTTACTTGTTGTGTGACAATATGGAAGTCTGTCTGGCCAGTTTTACCGTGAAATTTTACTCTAAGTAATGAAAGTGTTGGTGTTTTCTATGTGATTTTTGTTTTTTTTTTTTATAACCTTCTCTTTGTAACAGAGATTTGTAATACTATATTAATATTTAAAATATTTCTGTCTTCTTTATTTATTTGAACTTTCTCTTTCATCAAGATCTGAGAGGTAGACACTAAGTCAATGACCTTTATTCTGTGTTAAGGGCTTATGCATTTCACCATTTTTACTTACCACTTAAATATCAATGTTGCATTTAAGTACACAGAAAAGCAGATTAGTGAATTCCGTAAGACCACCAACTGTGAGCAGTATTTTTGAAAAGTGTTCCTTCCTTTTGAAGGGGAGGAAATTTTTTTGTCATTAAGTCACTAATACCTCAGACCAACAAGTTAAGGCATAAATATATAGAGCTGTATATATGTGCAAATATGTATGTATCCCTACGTGTATGTATTTATTTGCAAGTGAAAGAAATCTTGGAATAAATTTTTTCTCTCTACCATTTATTTATCTGTTCATTTATTCAATGTCTCTGTCTTGACAAGCACTTCTTAGACACTGAAAATTCAACAGTAAACACAATACACTGTATTCCCTCCCCAAGTATAGCACATGTCAAGGGGAAGAGAAAATAATTGGATAAATGAATAAAATAATTGGCCTTCCAGATTTTAATAGGGTTACCAAGAAAAATAAAAAATAAAAGCTATAAAGATTGAGGACTGAAAGGCTACTTTAGGTATGATAGTGAAAAAGCTGTCACTGGCGAGATGATATTGGAGCAGACACCTGAAAGACACGAGGCTATGAATGACGTGGACAGGAACCTGCTGTCCAGTCCAGGAAGCAGGAGGGACACACTCAGCTTCTGATAGGGAAATGGCCTTACCATGAAATAGGAAGGAGCTGTGCAGGACCTGAGCACAGGCTGAGATGGGGAAACGAGGTAGCGGGCCTTGGAAATTCAGTTCTTTCTCCAGATCTTATTGGAAGTAGAGAGATGACATGTACAGCTTAAAGACTGAACTGTATTCCAAGGCTATAAGACGTAAGAGAAAGTGGAAGGCAGGTTATTAGCATACATCCAAATAATATTTCACTGAGACACTGAGCAGATTTTAGCTGATTCCTATTTAGATCTCTACCCTTAAGTGAAAAGATTGCATAATTTTTCTCTCTCAATACACATTATGCATATATTTTGGTTTAGAGAGTCTATTAATAATTTATAGCTATTTATGTAAGAGGGTGAATATTTCTATATGATTTACTTTTCTGGTTATTGAGTAGCAGATCTTTGTCTGAAGTCATCTTAAGCATCCATTCACGGCACATTTAATATTTTGTAATAGATGAAATGTTAAGGAAATATCAAGGTAATATGCAGCTCCTCACATGAAAAACAGCAAAGGAAAAAATATCAAATGAGAAAGAACTATCCCCGTGTCCTTATTTTTCTGTATTTGTCATATGCAGGGCCACCTATGGGCACAGCTCATAATGTGAAGAAAACCCCGCTTCCTCCTCTGGCAGGGGAACCAGCTTGATGTATCTGCGGAGTTCTCACAAGGGAAGTGAAGGAAAAGCTTTCTCCCTCCTGGCTCTGGGGTTTGGAAAAGACAGTAGAAACAGAAATATGCTGGCGGGCTTGCTCTGCTGCTACCTGCTTGTGCCACTGGGAGGAGGCTGTCACACATAGCCCTGGACAGACACCGCATCCAAGTAAACTTGACAACTTGTCACAACCAAGCAAAGAGAGGGCTTGACGTTTATTTCCACAGCTGTTTTAATTTTCTCTGTGGCACGAACATCAAATTAAAAGACAGCTGGCCTATAGTAGGACCTGATTTATTAGGACCATCTGGGCCTAGTGAAGGTCAGAGGACCAAATAAAAGAAGCCAAGGCATAGGAATCTTTAGTCAATGAGTAAGCCCCACTTAGCAATAGGAAAAAATGGTGAGCGCTTCTCTAGAGCATTCGCCTGGGTAAATCAAAGTCCATGGTTCGTCAGTCACAGACGTCAGCATCAGAACCCAGCATGGTAGACAGTGCCCAGATAGTAAACAGAACAAGATACACCAAGAACCAGCACATGCCTCGGGGCTTTCTTCATTCCACCCCATAGACCGGAGATTACCCCCTAATGCACATTCTTTTATTCATTCCCTTGGGCTCCATCCTGAGGAATGAACTACAAGGAGATTATCTGAGACATGAAATCTGATGCAAGAGATGATACTATCAAGTTAGTGGATCATAATAAACTTCGAGTTACACTGAACATTTAATTTCCCCCCCAAGACTGTGGATGGGGAATGCAAGTGAAATATTAGAATGTTTATAGACAAATTCAGGACATTACATTGTCTTCACACATTTACATTGTAAGTAAGGGAATTTCACTATCTCTCTACAGGTTTATCTTGTGATTATCTGTTTAATGTTTATCACCCTAGGCATGTTTCATGTGAGCAGTATTGTATATATTGCAAGATCCAAAGTACCTAAAATTCTGCTAGGAAACAATGAATTACTGGATGAATAATGGAATAATTCATAAATTAACAAATGTATGATAAAGTATAATTACATTGCATTTTAACAAATAATAATAAAGAAATGATAAATAATAAATAGAGATACTGCCATACAGAAATGGTAGGTAGGACCATGGGAATGATAATGGCAGCATTTCTTGCTTTACCAGAACATAAGGAAGAGACTGACATTCAGGCACCAGGGAATAAACATTCTGCCTTGATAACCGTTTGTGCTCATGGACTGTTTTTTTTCTTTTTCAGTGAATGAAGCTTATAAGTCACATAGCGAAAAATGCCCCAGAAGTCGCTGTTTTGAAGCTTTTGTTCTTCCATATTACTATTTTTAAAAAGAAATTTTTCACTAGAAAAAACTAATAAGAAAATAAGTTACGATATTCCTATGTCAAGTCAATGGGCAGGAGGGATGGCTGAGAATATTTATAATTCATTTGAAAATCTTATTATTTCAGGGGCATTTTTAGTACAAATTCTCCAAAGAACTGCTCTCAGCAATTAATTCATGCTTTCTAAATTTAAAGCATACTAATTAGATAGCCATCAGAGGCAAAGGGGAAAACCATCTAAGAAACCAGTAGCTGAAAATATAGTACACATAAATTAACTGTCATAAAGTCAGTTCTATAAATACAGTATCTCATATTATACATCTTGAGTATGCCACACATGTTTTTGAATTTTATCACATATTTTTCCAAATGTGTCTAGGACATGTGTTAACTCTAAGTATGATTTTTCTTGACACACATTTGCTTATATTAATTAGCAAGTATTCATATAAAATTATTATAGACGTACTCCACGCCACACATTATATAGGCACAGAAGGATGGAAAGATGTCTTTATTATCAAGGGATCTAGATTCTTCTTGGGAAGATGGGCTCATATGTGCTCCCAGCTACAATATAATCAAATACTAACATTGTGCTATTTCTGCAGGAATGGGAAAAATCACTGGGAATAAGCCATTGGAGTAACTGGATAAGTGGGATTCAAACAGCAGCTTGAATAACACATTGTCTTGGATGAGGAGAGAGAAGAAAAGTAGGAGATTCTGACTATAAACAATTGATACTTAACTTTAAACAATTTAAACTTAATTTTAGTTTTCTGTTTAAGTACTGAGAAAGTGGTATGTTATTTAGTAAGTGAACCCTGGAATCCAGGACATGCAGATTTTAATCTTGATTTGGACATCGGCTCCGTACATAGCGTCATAACACTGCTCCAGGAGCTGAACTAGAAAACCTGATAACAATATTACTTTTATATTCACACTGTAAAACACTTTTGATTTGATTGTGAAGTCACTAGTATCATGCTTTTAGGCTATTTAAACATATCCACAGCTAGAATTCTAAGTTTCCCAACCAAAAGTATCAAAAAGGATTTTCTTCCTCTAGTTAATAGCAAAAAAAGCCAACCCCAACATAGATGGAAGTGTTTAATACATGTTGACAAATAAAAGGATTGATTGTACAACAATTGGAATGTAGGGAATGTTATAGAACTCCCTGAAGGCCATTAAAGCTTAGAGAATTCTAGTGAAATAAGATGATGCCAAAGGCAGTATTTAGCAATGACTTTGCAGTTGAATCTACTTTGTTGATCTTCACATTTTTGAGTTACTAATATCTTGCATGTTCGTTGCATGTCAAACTTCTCAAAATAATCACTTAGCTTTTAAGATTCATTCATCCTTATAAATTATTATTTGCCCATGACAGGTAAAGATGTTGCCCATGACTCATAAAAGATATTTAAAGGTTTATCTGTTGAGACAGTAGATCTGTAAAACCACACACCATGAAACCCATATGTACTTTCTTGCCGTAGTTCTCTTTTCCACTATAGCAGTCCAGCCAGAGTTGCTTCTATTTTTTTCTTCCTCTTTCCATAGCTGCTTTTGATTGTCTTTTTTGAGGGATATCTATTCATATAGCAAAGCCTTTACTAGTAAATATTTAATAACTAGCTCTCTGGGGAAAAATAGTCAGGTGCTCATTTTCAGCCTTTGCCAATATCTTAGTCCAGTTTGTGTTTCTATAACAGATTACCTGAGAATAGCGAATTTATAAAGAAAAAACATTTACTTCTCAAATTTTGGAGGCAGAGATGTTGAAGAACAAAGTCCTAGCAGATCTTCTGTCTCATAAGCGTCCAGTCTCTGCTTCCAGGGTGAAACCTTGGCCACTGCATCCTTCCAGAGGCAGTAGCACTGCTCCTGACATGGCAATAGAATGGAAGAGAATCAAAACACTCCTAAAAGCCCTTATGGCAGGGTTAATCCACACACAAGGGTTGATACCCTGTGATGTAAACAAGTCCCATTCAGCTGCACCTCCCAGTACTGCTGATCTGATGATTAACTTCCCGATGTATACGTATTCAAGGGGACAAAACCTGGGCTCAATTATGCTTGCTCTTCTCTTGACACATTCGTAATTGATTAAGAAAGGAAACAAAAATTCAACTTAGACTTCTTTTTCTGCTTCATCACTGTTGCCAACACATTAACAAGTACTACTAGTTTTAGATTCTCTTTTTCTTCAGTTTGTACATAGTCATCATTTCTCTAGTTTTGTTCAACTTTCTATAACGGTTTACAAGTTCTTCTTTCAAACAGCACTTTCTGTCACTTCAGAATTATTTCTTACCACTTGTATCTCACACTTACATATTATACTGACTGGTTATATTGGCCCAATGTACAGCCACCAATTTTTACTCTGTGGAACTCACATTATCTGGAACTTACTTACCACAGTTCTAATTTCTTTGATGGAAAAATTACTTCCTCATCTTTTAATAATTGCCTCTAATGGTATCTTCCACAGAAAACAATTCCTGAGTCCCACTCCTTCCATGGTTATTCTGTTACATTCCACTGTATGCTCATTATACACTTTGCTGATTCCTGACTTTGGAAAATTACACAGCTTTGTGTGTTTATAGATGTTGTTTCTTCAGCTTTTAAGGCAGATACAGTACGATATTGGAATTTATGCTTTGAACATTCAGCATGGAGTTTGATATGGGTAGTTAAACAGTATCATTAAAGAATAAATAAGTACCTGAGCACATGCATTAAAGTCGGCATAGTTATTTCAAATAGCAACAAGATGGAAGCAATAACCTAAGAACTAGTAATTCTGGCTCAATATGATCATATTTGCAGTTTACTTTTCCAGGGTGTCTTAAAATATTTCAAGCCCCTACAAGGAATTTATAAAATTAATTTTAAATGAGAAAGGAAAGACAGTGTTAGAAAGCAGAAGTAAATTGTTTGAATATTTGAGCTCTTAGGTTAGGCCTTTGTAGAAAACATTGGTATTAATATGGCACTGCAGCCCAAATCCATGTATTGCTTTACAGACCTTAGGAGACATGGTTATGTAAAATTCTTCCAGGTTCCTAAGACTCCTGGACAAGGAACTAGACAAGTTCTTCTACTCCTGTGTAGTGTTCTCACATAATGGTTACACATAGATAAATGGAATTAGAAAGACACAGATTAAAATTGCATTTCTGAAAGAAATAATATGACTCTAGGTAAGTGATTTAAAATTTCTAAAAGTCATTTTTCTCATCAGTAAGTTGTGGATGACATTATCTACTGCCCAGGCTTATTATAATATTCAGCTGAGATAATACATAAATATTTGTCAGAGTTTTCTTTTTTACAAACATTAGAGACTAACTCTAGTTACAAGTATTTTTTATTGCTACAATTTAGATATAGATAATGATCACATGCATCATATGGAATTTGCAACTATACATAATATAACTTGATTCTTTTTTTCCCCATTCCCCTCCCTTCCCTTCACCCCTCTTCCCTTCCTTATTTACAAAAGCTTTGGTTTAGTTACAAGTATTTTAACCAATAAAAATATAGACTAGAATGATATAGGACACTCATACACATAATCAGAATTTGTGATTCCAGAGTAATATCTAGAGCAAATGTTGGAAGCACAAAAAGCAGAGGAAAAAGGAAAAAACAAAACAAACAAACAAAAAAAGCAAAAAAAAAAAAAAAAACGGGAGCTATCTGATCAGAACGCTGCTACTGATACCACTATTTGATACACATGACACTCCTCTACCTCAGCATTCACCCAGTTTGAGTTCTAACCTTCTCTTATACTTTGAATTGCTAACCCCAGTTCCAGAGTGTTGGAACATGAAACACTCATGAAACATGACATTGCTTATGAACTGATTATGTTTCCTAACCTTTTTGCAGATAGTTTAAGGAAATGACTATTTTTGTAGGTTTAGTAGTTTTGTAGGACTGGTTAATTTTACTGACAGGACTATATTACCACCAACATGAAACATCATTGAGAAGTGTTCCCAAATAGAAAAAAGGGATTCAATTCTACTCAATGAACAATGGCAAATAACTATTACAATCCATCTCTCTTCTGCCCATCATGCAAAGATTCTTCTCTTAGTTATATAAGGGAACTCCTTCCTAGCTCGCTATTACTACTCTCCTACAAGAAAAATCACAATCAAAATATCCTCACTGGGAACCAAATGCATATCTGTGGTACTATACCTTACTCTTACATCTACGATTTCGGAGTAAGGCGTACCAGTTTCTCATTATCCTCACTTGATATATTGCAAAATATTGATTAGAAGATCAATTTAGCCAACAATGCAATACTTTATTAAAATGAGTAAAATACACAAGAAAACAATGAAAAATCACTATGAATAAATGAATAGCTGTGAAAATTTCCACAATACAATGGCGTTGCTGGTATTTGTTGTATTGTGTCCCACTTCCATTCACTGACTCTGCCTTCAACTAACAGTTCAGTGGAACATAAGTTATACAGGTGCAAAAACAAACAGACAAAAAAGCAAAAAACAAAAAGCATTACACTTTGGAGTGATATGGTCTTGCCTGTATTAGATGACCGTGTCTTTTATTTACTTAAATAAAGCATTTTTGTAAAATATAGTGTTCAGAAAAATTCACATAGAGGATCCAATCAAGAGCTTTCACAAACTAGTTGTACCCATGAAGCAGTGCCAGTGTTGTAAAATAGATTCTCATTAGCTCACGAGTTTGCCTCAAGTTATCCTCTGGTCATTATTCCCTCCAAAGATATCTACCTTTCTGACTAATAACAGTGTGGATTAGCTTTGCTAGTTAGTCTTCCATTACTTTTTACTAGTAGGCCTTGTAGTTCTAGAAGGTGCTTCGAAAGATCCCCTGAGTTCCATCCATAACTTCTCCCTGGCAACACTGCGTTGAAGAAAAGTATTTTTCTTGAAAGTCCATCTGAATCACTCCGATTGACACAATGTTCTTTTCTTTTTCAATCTCATTGCTTAGTAACAGGAGGAACCCTAGAGCATGTGGGCAAGAGTGAAATATTATAGTTTCCAGGTACAAGTTAACTGGTTCTTCTCTTTTCTGTTTATCAGACTAATGATGAAACATTGTCACCAGATGCCAGGGGCAATGCAACTTTGCTCTAGTGAGAAATCCACTTTTGCTATTGGTGTTTCTCATGTAATCCATTGTTATTCTTCAATGTCACAGGTGTCTCTTGTATTTGGCCACGTGGATATGTAATAAGAATGTACAGAAATTATCTCCCCTATAATTTACAAATCCTAACAGTTGCATCTATCTTTGAAATTCCCCAGGTATTCTATACACTTTGAGATTTACTAGTTTTAGGGTGACTCACATTTGACCATTTCTAAAAGTCATGAACTCCATGAACTCAAGCAGTAAGTTTAGTTTTCCTAGAAATTGTTTATATAGGGTCTAGTGTTCCAAGTTAGGGCCTAAAGGTGCTAAAACATTTAGTGATTCAACTTTGTCATACACTTTGTTACTTTGGCATGATGGGAATGCAGGAAGACATTTTGAAATACAAATTGTGGTGATACTACAATGTCTTTCCGCAAGCGTACAAATTCTTTCCAGTAACTTCAGGTGTGTGAACTGATTTAGGTTTGAGAAATAAGTTAAAAATCATAAATCTTGACTTTTTTGCATAAAAATATAAAAAGGCCCTGTAGCTTCCTTTCTATTCTGCTTCCAGTAACCCTACAATCATATAAAAACCTCCAAAAGTATCTGCAGGCTAGATAATATATATTGTTATTATTATTTTTCTCCAAATTTTCTAAACTTAGCAACTTTGATTCTGGTCACAAAGTTGCTAATTGGTCCCTATCATTCATCTTTTTGCACTTGTAAGAGATTGTATGCCAGGAGTCTGTAGAGAATCCTCAGAATTTTGATTACAATAGTTTGAACGTCTCTTCCAAACTCATGTTGAAATTTGCTATTGTAAGAGTATTATGAGATAGCACCTTTCAGAGGTGATCGTCATGATTACAGAGCCCTCATGAATGGATTAATGCAGTACTCCCAAGAATAAATTAGATCTTTTAGAATAGTTTCCTGATAAAATGAATCAGTCCAGCCATTCTCTCTCTCTCTCTCTCTCTCTCTCTCTGTTCCTTCAGTGCCTTTACTTTTTCGCCACATTATGACACTGCAAGAAGGCTGTCACCAGATGCTAGTGCCAGGCTCTTATTCTTTCCACTGTTGTGAACTATGCATTCTCATGGACTATAGAAATAAGTTTCTTTTCTATCCAGTCTGTGGTATTCTCTTAAAGCAGCAGACAATGGATGAAGATAATTAGTGAGATGCATTTCAAACATGCTGACAATTTATTATCTGCATAAGAAATTAATGATATGAGTGTGGTACGTATACTGAATCTCAATTTCTGTTAATCAATGAAAAAATTGTAAGAATTACTTTATTAATCTTTGTCTGTTTAGTACTCTATATTTTTTGGTTTGTTCAGCCATGTGGAGACATTGGGCTTCTTATCTCTAATGAAAATAAAAGTAATCTTTTTCTTTATTTTTTTATTTGTAAATTTTTTATATGTGGCTAGCAGGAGTCGAACTCAGGACCTCGCATTTGCCATGCAGGCACTTAGGCCGCTGAGCTATATCACCGGCCCAGTAATCTTTTACTTTTCCTGCCCTATTTTCCACACTTAAATGAATACAATCCTGCATCTTATCATCTTATGTTTTTTGGGTTTGACTTTGCAACAGGTTCACCTGTACAAGTTAGAAATATTGGGATATCATTTCATTAATATATGGAGACTTTAGTTGTGTAAGGTGAAATAAAGGATGAAGAATTTCCACATTTTTAAATCTCAGCTAGTGAAAAATAACCAGAGATGAGAAACTCCATGAAGATATATGGCTTGTAAATTTAGACATGTTCTACATCCTCTTTATTTTTCTAGTACAGTTTTAGTACACAAATATTTTTCTAATATTCATTACCTTATATTTTGGCTGGACAAAATGCGTATTTCATGTTCTCTATATTGTCCTAATTTAAAAGAGGAGGAAAGCCAGGTAATTCTGGCATGCCTGTAATTCTAGTAGTTGGGTGGTGGAAGCAGAAGGTTGTTGTGAGTTTGAAGCCAGCTGGGGTTACATAGTGAGTTCAAGGCCAACTTGGACTACATAGTTAGATCCTGTCATTAAAAAAAAGAGAGAGAGAGAAAAAAAGAATAAGAAGAGTAGCAGTTCTAATTATGTCTCTTATTTTAATTTTAATTTTTATTCCATCCACATTCCAGATATAATTTTACAATTGCTTATTCTTACTGGTAAATGAGCATAAATAAGAATCTCAGAAATTATCTATAAAAATTAATAAGATTCTGAAAGGTGGAAGTAAGAAGATAAGCTAATAAGGACCTTGAGGCCAAAGGAACTATCTGGTGGTAAACTACTTGTGTTGATTTTTCTCCTCATACATTTCTGATGTTAGAATTTTCTGACAAGGATTTTAAAGCAGTCATCATATAAATCTCCCATGAATAATTATGAACTTGTTTAGAACAAATGTAAAAGATAAGATAATCCCAACAAAGAATGTAACTAAAGAAGAACCAAATAAAATCTTAGAGCTGAAAAACACAATAATTGAAATAAAAAAAAGAAAAAAACCTGTTAGTCATCTAAACATCAGAATGGAAAGAACAAAGAAACATAGTCATTGAATTTTAAGAGAGAACAATAGAAATCTTAAAATCAGAAAATAAATTAAACAGATGAACTAGGGAAAAGAACTTCAGTGACACTTGATACTACAATAAATGAATTATCGTTCATGTTGTAAGAGTACCAGAACACAAGATAAAACAAACATTGAGCTTAAACGAATTATTTGAAGAAACAATGTCTGAAAACTCCCTAAGTTGTGAAATGACTATGCCTATATAGTCAAGAAGATGAATGTATCCTCAATAGAACAAACTAATTGAAACACATTCCATGATGCATCTTCTCCAACCTTCTGGAATCTAAGGACCATGAAAAATATATTGAAATCCAGAAGATATGACACCTTGCCTATAGAAAGAAAGTAATTTATTTATTTTTTATTTTTTATTTTTTTATGTGGTTTCTGGGAGTCGAACTCGGGACCTCGTGTTTGCCAGGCAGGCGCTTATGCCACTGAGCCATATCAGTGGACCAAGAAAGTAATTTGTATCACAGCTGATTTCCCATCTGAAATTTCTCATGCAGTACATTTTTCATATAAAAAAAAGAAGGAAACTCAGCCTCAACTTCTACATCTGTTAGAATTACCCTACCATAAGAAAATGAAAGAGAGAAATAAATTAATTCTTAGATGATGAAGAACTGGGAGAATTTGTAGCAAGTGGACCTGTTCCAAAAAAGTCTAAAAAAAAGCTTATAAATCAAAAAGAATAACACAACACAAAAGTCTTAAAATATCATAAAGGGAAAGAACCGTGATAGAAAGATAAAAAATACAGACAAAATAAACTCATCTGCTCCTGAGATTTCTAAGCCATAGTTAATGACTGAAGAAAAATGTATAACATGACTATAGAGAAACATAGTCATTTTTGACAATTATAAGCACAGTAAGTTATGGAGTCTTAAAAGGAAGAAATTCTACATTTCTCTCAAATTTGCAAAATGGCAATGATAGTAGACTATGATAAGTTATATAAAACCTATAGCAATGACTTTAAAAACTGTTTATTAAAAGTACATTAAAATAATAGATAACTGAAAATGTAATTTTAATAAACATTTAAACCCACAGGAAGCAGGGAAAATAAAAGTGTAAAAATAAAACCAACAAACATGAAACAACCAGAAAACAAATAGTAAAGTAACAGTCACAATATAAAATAGATTATTTCCCTGATGAGAAAATAGCATTTGTAATTTAAAATATTGACAAGAATGAAGAAAAATAGATATATCATATGTTGCTGATAAGAATATAGTTAAAATGCTACAGCCAATCCAGAGAATAATTGGCAGTTCCTTTCAATGAAACTAAACATATTTTTGTCATATGACCTGCAAATCATATTCCTTGGCATTTGTCACTGAAAAAATTGCATCCACACAAAATATGCTTTTAGAATCTTCAAAGCACCTTCATTTGTAAAGTTCAAAGGGTAGAAGCAATCTCAACTTTAATCGGTGAATGGTTAAACAATGTACAGCACATCCAAACATTGAACCACACCCAAAATTTAAAAGCTACAAACTGTTAATGCATTCAATCACTTTGATGGGTGAATGTAAAGGAAATATCCTGAGTAAAAATAATGACAATTTCAAAATGTTAATATTGTGTGATTTCATTTATGAAATATTTCAAATAATAAAATTATGGAAATGGAAGATGAACTAGATATTCAGAAGAAAAAGAGAGTGGGGAAGGAGGTGGATGTGACTGTCAGGGGTAGCAAGAATAGATTCATAGAATGGAATATTAATTACCTTGATTTCCATTGTAGTCACATTATGAATGAAACTATATGAAATATATTGATAAAACATATAGAAATATGTTTTATCAATGTTACTTCCCTGGCTTTGATATTGTATGGTAATTAATGGAAGATGTACCCAACAGGAAGGTACATGGAAATTGTATGTACTACCTTTGCAAACTTCTATGAATCAAGACATATTTCAAAACACAGTATTTTCAAAGTACGAAGAGAGAAGTGAACAAGGTTGTTGGGGTATATTTAATACAAATGTCAGTACTCATGGTCTAGTGGGGGACAAATTCTAGAACTTTCAATATGAGCACACAAATGCAGGCTCAGGCTATTAATAGTTGTGTCCTGGGTGTATTCATGTGTACAAAAACTCCCAAAAGAGAGTAAGTTACCTAACAACTAGTGTATCCCCCTGAATGACACCATTGAGAATAGTACTATTTCTGTATACCTGGATTTGATTGCAAATACACTCCTGAAACTGGGTAACTGAACAAAACTTTTGGTAAAAGTTTAGTTTAGAATAATATTGAATAACAAAGTATATGACCTATGTCCTTGCTTGGCAGTTTAGAATAGCATTCAGTAATGTGAGGTTCTTTCAATAACTATGCGTATTGTCTAATTGAACTGAATGAATCTAAGAGCTCATGGTCTCATACAGTAGTCTATATTCATCTTCAGCTAATAAGTAACATGTCAGAAAATGCATTGAATTTATTTGAGAGAATGAAAAGACCAACTCACACTAGGAGAAATATTTGAGAAACGCCTGTCATGTAAAGGACTAAAATACATATGATCCAGTAATTGTACCCTTGGAAATTTGCCCAAATAAATTGAAAATGTATTTCCATGCAAAAACCTACACAAAAATATTTATAGCAAATTTATTTTAAAATGCCCAGACTAGGAAGTATAAAAGATGTCTGTTATAGGCTCAATTGTGTTCTCCAAAACTCATAAATGATCTACAATGCTGTAAAAAGGCATACTGGAAACAATGAAGTATGTTGCAGTATAAAACATGCCAATCTGAAGAGTAAATACTGTGTGACATTTTTAAAAAGTTCAACTATGGAGACAGTGAAAAGATTATTGTTGCCGGTGGTTTATGACAAAATAGGGGCAGGTGAATAAGTACAACATGAGGAAGTCTAGGATACCTATTCTGTATAATGTTGTATGGTTGATTGATGTTATTACACAGTTATCAAAATCCATAGAGTATACAAAACAGGGTGAACCCTGATGTATATACTATTCCATAGCATATAAATCATGGATTTTGGTTAGTAGTAATATATCAACATTAGGTAATTCATCATAATTAATATTCCATATTAATGTAAGTTTTAACAACAGGGAAAATGGTGGAGGAATGAGGGGGCACATAAAAACTCTGGACTTCATGCTCAATTTTTTGTAACTCTAAAACTACTCAAAGTAGTCTATTCATCTAAAAATTAATCTATATAAATTATACATTAAATTGTGCTTAGTTATCCCATTTATTTTATGTCAAATTAATAAATTGAAAATATAGGATATATAATTTTTCTTTATAATGAACAAATATAAGATATATACTAGGTGCTTATGAGTTTCTATTACTTCAGTGTCATAGGCTGCGTTAGTCTATTTGGGTTGCCATAACATATTATTATAGACTAATTGGCTTCTAAGCAACATAAATTTATTTCTGACCATTCTGGAAACTGGGAAGTTCAAGATCATGGTGCTGACAAAATCATTGTCTGATAGTGGTTTACTTCTTGGGTCACAGATGGTGCCTTCCCTCTGTTCCTGCAAGGAGGAGGGACCTACTTGGCTCTTTGTGGTGTCTTTTACTAGGGCACTAATCTCAATCATGAGGGTTTCATCCTTAGGATTTAAAGCATCTCCCAAATGTCCCTTATCTGAGCACTGTGACTTTTGCATTTTTTAAAAATAAAAATAGAAAAAAATTATCTGCCTACAGCAACTTGTCACATCAATGGACACAATTTTACTTCTTGCATCAAGCTGCTGAGATCAGGTGTTGCTTTCATACTTTAGGTTTCTTCCTTTTCAGGTTTTCTCCACTGACTTTCATGGGATATTCTCCCTTGCTTTTCTTTCTCACCTCTTTCCTTCTACTTCCATTCTCTTTTATCTTTTGATCCTTGTCTTCTCATGTCTGAAACATTTCACCACAAAAGTTATAACAGTCCTTCCTCAAGATATAATTTCTATTTAATGAGTAGGGATAAGAATGAAAGTTAAAATTCTTTGGAGAAAAGATTCCTGTGAATGATAGTCACCGATGAGTATCAGAATATCTCTAGACAACAAAAAGCAAAGTAAATGTTTGAAAAGATCTTGTAAGGAGAGATTTAGAGGTAAAATATCTCTGTTCATAATTTTAACCACAGTTACTACTATCAAGACAATGGAATAAGACATACATATGCACAGAAAATCACCTTTCATAATAGAAGACTGTATTAGTGTCTTAATAGAACCATTTAATAGTTTTAAAGATGTTATATTGTAACCAATTTAGCATTTTAGAAATACATCTTATTTAATTATATTGGGAAATAAGTATATTAAAACATTTATCCCTGAGTCTAAAAACTTAAATTTATAAACAGGGGTGTTCATATACCACTATAGGATGATGCTTTTAATTCTTTCAGGGAGATGCCAAGAAGGGGAAGAGATGGATTAAAGGGATTTCCAGCCAAGACTGATTAAGAGACAAAGAAGGTCACTACAACCTTGTAAAGGGAACAATCCAAGAGGAAGAGATAACAATCATGAATATATATGCACCAGATACCAGTGCACCAAACTATATAGAAGAATTAACTGACACGAAAAATCAAATAAGCTCTAATACAATTTATTTTTCATAATGGGGGACCTTAATACCCCACTGTCACAAATAGACAGCTCAACTAGACAAAAAATTAAAATGAAATATTAGAACTGAACCAAACTTTGGAACAAATGGACTTAGTAGGTGTCTACAGAGTATTCCACCCCACAACATCAGAATATATATTTTTCTCAGTTGCACATGGGACCGTCTACAAAATAATTGACATACTAGATCATAGAACATGCTTCCAAAGGAACTGAAATTATCCCATGTATATTATCAGACCATACTGCAATGAAATTGGAAATCAATGGCAAAAGAAACCACAAGAACTTAATAAACACATGGCAATTAAGTAACATCCTCCTGAACAACCAATGGGTCACAGATGAAATCAAAGAAGAAATTAGATAGTTTCTACAATTAAATGACAATGCCAATAGTCTTAAGTGTTTTGAGGAATTTCCACATTGATGTCCACAGTGGCTGCACCAGTCTACACTCCCACCAACAGTGGAGAAGCGTTCCTTTTCCCTCACAGCCCCTTCAGCCTTTGTTATTGGTTGATTTTTTGGTAATAGCCATTCTATCTGGAGTGAGATGGAATCTAAGTGTTGTTTTAATTTGCATCTCTTGAATGACCAGTGATGTTGAACATTTTTCATATATTTATTTGCCATTTATACTTCTTCATCTGAGCAGTGTATATTCATCTCAGATGCCCATTTTTGGATTTGGTCTTTAAATTTAGGGAGTCTGATTTTTTTTTTTTTTTGAGTTCTCTGTATGTTATAGATATTAGTCCTTTGTCTGCGGAACAACTGGCAAAATTTTTTCCCACTTTGTGGGTTATCTTTTCAGTCTGTTGGTGATTTCTTTTGCTGTGTAAAAGTTTTTACAGAAGATGAGATTCCAGTTATTGATTCTTTGCAATATTCCCCATGCAATAAGGCTTTTGCTCATGAAGTCTTTGCCTACACCTATGTCTTCAAGAGTTCTACCTATTTTATCTTCCAGTAGATTTAGTGTTTTTATTTTAATATTTAGATCTTTGATTGATTTTGATTTTAGATTAGTTCATGGTGAGAGACATGGGTCCAGTTTTAGTCTTCACCATGTGGAAAGCCAGTTTTTCCAGCACCATTTATTAAAGAGGCTATCTTTCTTCCAGCAAACGTGTTTGGCTCCTTTGTCAAAGATAAGTTGGCTGAGTGTGTTTGCAGTTGTTTCTGCATCTTCTAATCTGTTCTATCGATCTTCAGGTCTGCTTTTTTGTTTGTTTGTTTTTTGTTTTCTGTTGTTGTTGTTTTGTTTTTGGCCAGTACCATGCTGCTTTTATCACAAGAGCTCTGTAGTATAATTTCAGGTCAGTGATTGTGATGCCCCCTATCTTGGCTTGGTTGCCCAGAATTGTTTTTGCTATTCTTGTCTCTTCTGTTTCCAAATGAATTTTAGGAATGTTTTCTCTAGATCTGTGAGGTATGCTAATGGCATTTTGATTGGGATTGCATTAAATCTGTATAAGAATTTGGGGAATATGGTCATTTTCACTATGTTGTTTCTTCCTACCCAAAAGCACAGTTTGTAATAGCTAAATCTTGGAAACAAACCAAATGTCCATCAACTAAGGAGTAGATAAAGAAGATGTGTTTTTTTTAATACAATGGAGTACTACTCAGTCATAAAGAAGGATAAACGTGAGGCTTTCTGGGTAACTAAATGCACCTTGAGACCACACTCTTAAGTGAAGTAAATCAGACGCACATGTTTAAATTGTTCTCTGGTGTGAGAAACTGAAAGTGTAAATAAGGAGCAAAATATATAATAGACATTGTGAAATAGGAAGAAATGGTTCAAATGGGAAGGGAGGAAGGAAAGGAAAAGGACAAAATGAGAAAACAGGGATAAAATGGAAAGAAAGCTTTTGTAAATAAGGAGGGGAAGTGGAGTTGAAGGGAGGGGAGGGGGATGGGGAAAAAAGAGGAATGAAGATATATTACATACAGTTACAAATTTCCTATAATGAATGTAATCATTATGTATATCTAAAATATACTAATAAAATTAATTTGAAAAATCAAAGTAAAATCCATGCAAACACAAAAAATGTATACATTGTATCATATATGTAATATATGATATTATATACATATATACATTGTATCATTGATACATATATGTATCATATATACTATATATGGTATATATATTGATATATAATATATACCATAATATATATATACCCTTTTTTTTGTGGGTACTGGGGGTCAAACTCAGGACCTTGCGCTTGCCAGGCAGGCACTTATGCCACTGAGCTATCTCACCGGCCCTATATACACATTTTAATGTAGTAAAAAATTAAAAATAAATAAAAACTTGAATTTAGTGAATAAACATTGAAGCAAGTGTCCTACTGATTAAATTGAAAATTTCTCTTAATTTAATTAACAAATGAAGAGAATGCAGGTGATAGTGTCTGGTTAATAAATTTTTCAAAAAGTACATATATCTTTGTGACTCTATGACTAATGTTAATAATAATACACTGACTCTGCATTTGTTGAACTTAATGAGAAATTAGATAATCTAAGAGAAATTGTCATAATATGGTCAGGTTATTTTTGGTAGAAATTTAGAAGAATATTAAGTATAATATATAAGTCTAGCAAATCCTTGAATAGTATTTCCTGTAACCCTCATAGGTAGTTTAAAGCAAAACATATCTCTCCAGATCTTCTATTTCCTTACTTCTTGAACTTGCCACACAGGAATATCAGGCAACAGGAGAGAAGATGTAATCCCCTAAAGTTGGAATTAAGTAATATATAATCGTTAGTACTGAAATTAAGCCTACTGTACTGAAGAAATTATTGAGTTATTTGTTTTCTATGATGGAGACTTGTGGGTTGATAATTGTGAACCACATTTTTGCCAATGTGGAGACCTCTTTAGTTAGTGTCTGCTTTTCAGTGATGTGCTCTGGGTGTGGCTTACAGTAGGCTTTTGTATCTCTCCCAGAATCTCTCCACCTCCATTTGTTTGGGAAGGGAGGCTTTATTGTATTTGGCTTGGTACTCAGTTCTCTGGGATTGGGCCATAGTATTGTTAACGACACCAAGGCAATTCACATATTAGAATACAGAGAAAACTAATTGATAGCAACAATTATATCACCTTGGTTATAGTAATAAAAACAGCAACAATAATAGTATATAAGACATATTGGTTATTGACAAACCTAAGAACCAATAATGTACCACCCTTAACCATAGCTAGCGGGTCTATGATTATAATAAAAATACTAAGGAAAACCAAACATTGACTTATAATTAATATGTACAAAGTAGAACAACTTTACCTCCAATGCCAATAGAATACTTAGGAGAAATAGTTGTAGTTAACTTTCCATAGATTCATAAAGCTTAATGGTTATCCTAGAAAAGACAGGGTACGTAGGGAATGGGACCATGATAAAAGTAAAATTTGAAAAACTAAGCAATTGAATATAAGAAACAGATGAAAAAATTGAAATAATGGATCCTATTAAAGAGTAAAAGGAAAATAATAGTGTATGACAGTAATATCTCAGTTCATGTACACTTTTGTTTGCAAAAATGTCAGTTTGCAAACAAAAGAATTTGGCAAAATTTTGCTTCTGTTAGCAAACTTTTCATTGGGTGACAAAAATTGTCACAGCCATTTTCCCCACACAAACACAAACACAGCCATCTTCTCCCAAATGGTAAAAAAATTAGTTCATAAACCAAGGTACAAATGTATTAGGTAAAAGTAAAAGAAAAAGAACAAACAAAAAAGGAGAAATTTTCTTAAAAAAGCAAAGCACAGGAGAAAGAGAAAAATAACAAGATTGCTAGGAAAAGGAGTGTCACGAGACATCAACCTCCAAAAATGTATAAATAAATGTGCTGTAGTGGTTGAGCAGTTCCTTTTACTCTCAGCCAGAGAGAGGTCTCCACCTGCCCTCAGCTTTCTGTATACTATCTCTTATCTTTATTTCTACATCCTCTTCCCATCCTTCACCCTGGGAACTTTGAGAGCTGCACTGGATGTGGCAGATTACATACCACACATTACAGATAAAAACCTGTAAATTGGAAAATAAGAGAGATATATTTTTTGCAAAAGGGAAGGAGACCAAGATCTGGAGAATAGGGAGAGGAGAAGAGAGGGGGAAGGGATGAAAAAAGAATTAGAATATGCTATATACATGTATCAACTCCCTAACAACCTTGAACTGGAGCAGCTTGCTTATGTAGCCCACCTCGGGTGCTCTTTGCTTTCAGACTGGCCTTGCCTTGCAATCCCACGTGTGATCAATTTCTAGCTTAAGCCGCTACCCACAGTAATCCAATACATCTACTTAGGTTCTATTTTTTTTTTTTGGAAATTTCTACTTGATTCTTTTTATATTTTCACTTTATACCGAATCTATCCTATTTTTTGGCTACCTAAATGCAACAAACATATATCTAATAGTTACATTTTCTAGATATTTTGAATGTCTGTATGTCTTTCGCTCTTAGTATTTTTTCTCACTTTTTTTGCATTTTTTTATTTTATTGGTACATTTCAAATATACATAATGATAACATACATCACAGAGAATTTGTACCTCTACATGACATATCTTGCTTCTTCTTTTTCCCATTCTCTGCCCCTCCCTTCATCCCCTCTTCCCCTCCTTATTTTTTTAAAAACAATAAACAATAAAAAACAATAAAACAATAAAACAATAAACAATAAAAACCAATAAAAACAATGGTACAAAATTTCAAAACAAGATAATAGGACAGTAACAATGGTTAGTATATTGCTTATTGTTATCTTCAAAGTAGTTGCTCAGATTACAAGATATATGCATTCAAAATTGATCAAACAATATAAGCACAAACCTTTCTTTTCAATGACCTAATAGAAACTAGTAGTATAGCTATCTTAACTTATATATATATATATAATTCTCCTTTTCTCTTCCTTCTTTTCTCCTTTCCCCCACCTCAGTTTCTCTTTCCTTTCAAAAAATTTCTTCCAATTTCCTAATATCTATTATAAATTTTGGACCTTATTTACTCTTACAGCTTCTAACATTAGGGAGACAATACAATGTTTTACACATGTGAGACTGATTTATTTCAATTATGAGTATGGTCTAAGTTGCAACCATTTACCTATAAAAGTCTCAAGTTTATCCTTCTTAATGACTGAGTAGTACTCCATTATATATAAATACCACATATTTTTTATCCATTCCTTGGCTGATGGGCATTTGAGTTCTTTCCAAGATTTAGCTGTTACAAATTGTGCTGCTATAAACATAGGTGCACATTTATCACTACGGTATGATGATTTTAATTCTCCTGGGAAGATACCCAGAAGGGGAATAGCTGGGTCTAATGGGACCTCCAATCCTAGATTTGACGAATCTCCACACTGATGACCACAATGGTTCCACAAGTGGGATTTCTTTTGATGTGTAAAAGCTTTTAAATAAGATGAGATCCCAGTTGTTGATTCTTTGTAGTATTTCCTATGCAGTTTGGGTTTTGTACATAAAGTCACTGCCTACAAATATAACTTCAAGATTTCTACCTACTTTCTCTCCCAGTAGATTCAGTGTTTCTGCTTCAAGAATTATTTAGAATTATTTAGAATTATTTAGATCTTTGATCCATTTTGACTTTAGTGCACTGTGATAGACATGTCACTGGCAAAAACCAGACCTGATTATCAATGGAACAGATTAGAAGATGTAGATATAACTCCAAACACACTAAGCCACCTTATCTTTGACGAAGGGGACAAACATGTTCACTGGAAGAAATATGGCCTCTTTAATAAATGGCACTGGAAAAACTGGCTGTCTATATGCCAAAGACTAAAACTAGACCCATGTCTATCACAGAAACATTAAATCTGATGGAAGATAGAATAGATAAAACTCTTGAAGATATTGGCGTAGGCAAAGACTTTATGAATAAAACCCCAATCACACAGGAACTTTCACAAAGATTCAACAATTGGGATCTCATCTTATTAAAAAGTTTTTACACAGCAAGAGAAACCACCAACAGAGTGAAGAGACAACCCACAACACTAAGTCCATCCATTTACAGGTTTGGTTCAGTTCTGATATTTCTTTGCTGATTTTTTGTCTATTTGATCTGTTTGTGACAATGGGTATTAAGGTCTCCCATTAATATTGTGTTATTGCTTATTTGATTTTTCACGTCTATTAATAATTGTATTAAATTGTTGTGTGCTCCCATATTTGGTGCATACATATTTATGATTGTTATCTCTTCCTCTTGGAGTTTTCCCCTAAAAAGTGTGTAGTGACATTCTTTATCCCTTTTGATCATTCTTGGTTTGAAGTTCACATTGTCTGCAAACAGAATAGCTATCCCTGCTTTTATCTTGATTCCTGTTGCATAGAAGATTGTTTTCTGTCCTTTGATTTTCAATCTACGAATTTCTTTTTGAGTTAAATGTGTTTTTTGTATACAGCATTTTGTTGGACCTTGTTTCTTCATCCATTCTGCCAATCTGTTTCTTTTTATTTGTGAATTGAAGCCATTTTCATTGATATTTTTTTCTTTTTTTTTTTTTGTGGGTACCGGGGGTCGACCTCAGGACCTTGTGCACCAGCAGGCACCCATGCCACTGAGCGATATCACCGGACCTTTTTTCATATGTGGGTTCTGGGAGTCGAACTCAGGCCCTCATGCTTGCCAGGCAGGTGCTTACGCTGCTGAACCATCTCACTGGCCCTTCATTGATCTTTATAACTGATATGTATCAGTTAATCTTTGTCATGATATTTCCTGCTGTTCACTCCCTGCTTTTCACCTCTGTTTAATTGCTTGCCCTGCCTGGTTGTTTCTTTCCATTGTTCTTAGAATTTGGTCATTTTTATCTCTGTCTAGAGTATCTTCCAGTACCCTTTGTAGTGTTGGTTTTGTGGTCATGAATTTCTTCAGTTATTCTTTGTCCTGGAAGTATCTTATTTCTCCATTAATTTTGAAAGATAGTTTTGCAGGATAAATCAATCTGGGTTGGAAGTTGTTTTCTTTCAGGACTTTAAATACTTCACTCCCAGCTCTTCTTGACTTGAGGGTTTGTGTTGAGAAGTCTGTCAAGATTCTGATGGGCTTCCTTTATAGGTGATCTGTTTCTTTTCTGTAACAGCTTTTAATAGTCTGTTCCTGTGCTGAATTTCTGGAATCTTGATTATTATATGTCTTTATGTACCTTTATTTTGGTCATGGCTGTTTGGAGTTCTACATGCTTCATTTATTTGTTTGTCAAATTCTTCATCCTTTTTGGGAGGTTTTCTGCCATTTTTTTTGTGAAGAGTTTTTGTCTTTGTTTTTGTTTTTTAATGGCCTTTGTGCTGTCTCCAGCTTTCTCATTGACCCCAGTCAATTTTATGTTATTCTCCTTCACATCTTCTTGTAGCTGTTGGATTGATTTTTCATGGTTTCACGATATTTTTAAGGTACCTTTCTTTTCATAATCACTAGCTGCAATTCAGTCTTCAAGGTCTGAAATTCCATCCTCTCCATTCAATCTGTTACATATACATTCAATGGAGGTTTTAGTCTCTTGAATTTCTCTTTGGATCTGTTTTATGGATTCCATTTCTTTCCTATGTTGTGCACTTTTAGGTTCCCATAATTTTTCTAAGCTCATCTCTTGCTTTATCTGTGTCTTTTCTAATATCTTTGATTTTAAGCATCATTTCTTTTTTTAAATTTTATTTTAAAGAGAAAAAAATTGAGCAAAATTTCAAAACAATGTAATAGGAGGGTAACAAGGGTTAATACATTGTGTATTGTTATCTTTAAATTAGTCGCTCAGAGTACAGGATATCGGCCTTCAATTGTCCAAACAACATTAGTACAAACCTTTCTTTTCAATGAACTAAGCAAAATTAGTAGTCTATCTTAACTATCTTGTTTTATATATATATATATATATATATTTTTCCCTTCCTTCTTTTCTCCATTCTCCCATCCCAGTTTCTCTTTCCTTTTCAATAGTTTCTTACCATTTTACAATATCTATTGTACATTTTGAAACTTATTTACTCTTTCGGCTTCTTACACTAGGGAGACAATATGATGTTTACACATGTGCATCTGATTTATTTCACTTACAAGTATGGTCTTGAGTTGCATCCATTTACCTATAAAAGTCTCAAGTTTATCCTTCTTTATGGCTGAATAGTACTCCATTGCATAAAAAGATAACATATTGTTTATCCATTCCTCAGTTGATGAGCATTTTGGTTGTTTCCAAGATCTGGCTGTTACAAATTGTGCTGCTATAAACATGGGTACACATATATCACTGTGGTATGATGTTTTTAATTCTTCTGGGAAGATACCCAGAAGGGGAATACCTGGGTCAAATGGGACCTCCACTTCTAGTTTTTTGAGGAATCTTCACACTGATTTCCACAGTGGTTGTACCACTCTACGATCCCACCAATAGAGGAGAAGGCTTCCTTTTTCCCCAAAGCCCCTCCAGCATTTGTTATTGGTTGATTTCTTGATGACAGCCATTCTTTCTGGGGTGAGGTGGAATCTCAGTGTTGTTTTCATTTGCATCTCTCAAAGGACCAGTGGTTTTGCACATTTTTTCATATATTTATTTGTCATTTGTATTTCTTCACCTGAGAAGTGTGTATTCATCTCAGATGCCCATTTTTGGATTGGGTCTTTAAATTTGGGAGGTCTGACTTTTTTGAGTTCTTTATGTGTTCTTCATAGTAATCCTTTGTCTGTGGAACAGCTGGCAGACATATTTTCTTATGTTGTGGGTTGCCTCTTCACTCTGTTGGTGGTTTCTCTTGCTGTGTAAAATCTTTTTAATAAGATGAGATCCCAATTGTTGAATCTTTGTGAAAGTTCCTGTGTGATTGGAGTTTTATTCATAAAGTCTTTGCCTGCACCAATGTCTTCAAGAGTTTTACCTATTCTATCTTCCATCAGATTTAATGTTTCTGTTTTAATATTTAGATCTTGATCCATTTTGAATTTAGTTTAGTGCATGGTGAAAGATATGGGTCTAATTTTAATCTTCAGCATGTGCAGAGCCAGTTTTTCCAGCACCATTTATTAAAGAGGCTATCTTTCTTCCAGTGCATGTTTTTGGCACCTTTGTCAAAGATAAGTTGGCTTAGTATGTCTGGAGTTGTTTCTGCATCTTCTAATCTGTTCCACTGATCTTTGGGTCTGTTTTTTTGCCAGTACCATGCTTTTTTTATCACAGTATCTTTGTAATATAATTTCGAGTCAGGGGCTGTGAGCATCATTTCTTTTTGTGCCCTATAGATTATTTTCTCTATAGCCTTTTCCACTTGTTTTCTCACTTCTGTTGCTATCATTTCAGAAAATTCCAGTGTTTGAATTCCAGTTTCATCTATCTCATTGAGTTCCAGGCTTGTCCTGAGTGAGCTGGGTGTCTGTGGTTGCATTTTACTTCTGCATCTTGTAATTTTCTATTTTCTCTTTTTTTTATTTTATTTTGTTTTCTATGTTGATGCTTGCCAATTTCTTATGATAGCTTTATCACTAGTATCAAGGCTTCCCTAGGAGATGTCTGTTCTTCAAGGATGACATCTATATGTAGGTGGTTCTTTATAGCTATCCTAAGAACCTACCTTCCCAATTTGTAAAGGATGCAAAGTTACTATTTGGCTCAGCACCCAATCCTTTGGTACTGGGATGTGGCAGTGATTATGAACCCATACAATCACAGTGTTGTCATACAGGGAGAAAAACTGATTATAACTTGTATAACATCCTGGCTAAAGTAGTACAGTTAGTAATGACAATAGTTTCAAGTACAGCTTAGCGACTGACAAACTATAGTAACCATTAACCTGCTACCTCCAACCACAGAAGCAAACTCTAAAGTTATATAACAAAATCAAACATACCATGTACCTGTATGCAGTGATTTTCCCCTTAGTGGAGTGATTTTACACTTTTTTCTTGGGGGGGGTGGGGGAATTCAGATGTGTAGGGGACTGGATAACATGATGAATGAGGTCAAATATAGTAGAGTTAAGGCTGGAGGTCAAAGGATGATCACCCAAGTGTTGGGGAACTGGAAGACACAGGAGGGAGAGAATGAAATAGCATGTGCAGTAGTAATCAGAAAGGGAAGAGACAATGTCTACTCACTTGAAAGCTTAAATTCAAAAAGTAGTTGAGGAAAGAGAAATAGAGGATAAATAGAAGAAAGTGAATAGATAAATAAGAAACCTAAACAGTGACAGAGTCTCACGCTTAGTTCAGGCTGGCCTGGAATTCACTATGTAGCCTAAGCTAGCCGCAAATTTGCAATGATCCTCCTGCCTCAGCCTCTTAAGTTCTGGAATTACAGGCATGTGCCACCATGCCCAGATTTCTTACTTTAATTATAAAAAGTTACCGTAATTTCTGGTGAACAAATCAGCCTTCTACTCAACTTTTGAGGAATTACAGAATAGGGAGATAGATTTTTCTCAAATGAGACGAAGATCAAGAGATGGAGGAGCAGGGAGGGAAAGGAGGAAAAGGGGATGGAAAAGGAATTAAGATACACCAGCTCCACATGAGGAATGTAAACATTATGTACTGCAAACCTGTACTAATTAAAAATGAATTAGGAGTATGTTTCTTGAGAAAAATGTGATTCTAAATGTTTGGCTGCATTCTCTATATTTCTTTCTTGTGTGTGTTGACCACTATTCTTCACTGTGTGGTCATTTTTGATGTCAGTTATAAGAACTTAATATTTTGGATAGTTTTAATATTTAATATCAATTGGAATTATTGCTTGAATAATCTTATTCTTTACTACCAGAGATATATAATCTGGGTATTATACATTGTGTTCTGTAATTATTCTTTCTATTCTTTTTGCTTGCTTATTATTTTGAGACAAGGTCTCCCTATGTAGCGATCCTCCTATGAATGCTTGAGATTACAGATGTGCACCACCATGCCCAGACTATTTTTTCTATTCCTAACCAATTAAAAATTATGTTATTATAGTGGCTCTGCTAATATCCAGTTTAGTAAAACTTTCTTGGATCACTTTTTTTAATATACACATTTTGGCTGTTATTTGCATATATTTTTTCATATAAACTTTAAGGGTGTATTACTCAAAGTGGAAGTGCAGTAAGAAAATGAAATAATACAAATATTGGCTTATATATTGTTTTAAATTTATAATTATATATCTTTAGAATCTTATAATTTAAAAATATTTAAAATATTAAAATTTCTGAAGGACTATGATTATTATATATAATATTATTGTAAAACATTGATACTTTATTGCTATTCTATTACAAAGCAGTTACCCAGAAATAAAAAAAAAAAAAAAAAATAGATAGGCTGGGGATATAGCTCAGCAGCACAGCCCCTGCCTGCAAGCATGAGGTGGTGAGTTTGATGCCCGGTACCAAAAAAAGAAAAAAATAGGAAAAGGGAAATATTAAAGATGAAATAGTATCTTATGAAAAAATAAAAAGGTAAAGATATTGAAAGACATAAAGTAATTTGAAAAATAGAATTAATAAAAAATTATAACATGTTCTTGGCTGACCTCTGTCAATTGTGACAATATTAACCGTCTTCCAGTTATATTGATATTTAATTCTTTGCTTCAGTTTGTCACTTTACATGTTTATATCATACACATTTATGTTAATTCAATAATTTGTCATAGGCTTATTAGTCTCGTGCTGAATTATGGTGCCATTTATTTACTCCAGCCTCAATGATCAATTTTCAGGTACTCTTTTTTTTTTTTAAATGTGGGTACTGGGGGTCAAACTCAGAACCTTGCACTTGCTAGCAGGGTCTTGTGCCACTGAGTGATATCACCGGCTCTTTTTTCCTTTTTAAAAAGTGGGTACCAGGAGTCAAACTCAGGACCTTCTTGCTTGCCAGGCAGGTGTTTACGCCACTGAAGTATATTACCGGCCCTCAGGTATTCTTATATATAATTAAGGTAGCACAGAGTAAGTGATGCTGGAGTAGTTATTGTTGCTGTAAGTGGTACCTCTCAGTGGCTGTCCCCAAATGGTTGAAGTGTATCATTGACTTCAATTTCAGGATGAAGGCTAGAAGGGTTTACCTACCCAAATGTCTGTAGAAATTAAACAGCATCTAAAAGCACACAAAGACTATCTAGCATTTCTTGAAAGCACTACCTTTGTATAAATCTACTCATTCCTTATGACGGTTTTATTAATTTCACACTATAATCAGCATAGTGCAAAGAAAAAAATCCCTAAATTTCAAAAAGGTAGAACCACAGTCTATATTAGTTTTAGTGTTCTCTACCAGGACAGAATCAAGGTAAAATATAGGTATAATTATGCACAGGAATGTATTAGATAAGCTTATGGAATCAGCAGGTGAGTCCCAAAGAGCTGTGTCCAAAGGCCAGAGCAAAGTCTGGAGCTCTTCAAAACTTTGCACATTTCCTTCTTCTTTTCCTTTGTATTCCATCCAGGCCCCAAGACTATTGGTTGTTGCTACTCACAATTGGGGTGGGTCTTTGTCAGATATCTGGCCCCCATATCAGCCATCAGCACACACACCCAGAAATGACCTTTACTGATCAGCTAGGTGTTAGTTAATCCACTTATGTTGGTATATAATGATTAAGGGTCACAAAAGTGGACAAGTCAAAGGTCAGATTTAGGATCTTTTGTTTTCATGCATTCCTCGACTTGGACTTGACCTTCTTAGGCCAGGCTCTTCTCTTCTTGCTGAACTTGTTCCGTGTGACCTTACTGATGTTCTGATAGAAAATATTTATAGTCACTTATATTTCCAACATGTCTTGAAAATGTTTTTATGCTCAAAATTTGAAGAACACAGAAAAGATATAGTGCAATACACATCCTAAGGCATTTACATGTCTGGGACATTATAAAGGCTTATATACATATTAGTAAAATAAAATTAATTTAACTCAAGTATATTATGAAAGCATTAATCTGTAGCAAAATGTTTTCTATTAAATTTAGTTGTCTAGGAAAAGGAATAATAGTAAATGCATATATGTTAACTATTTTTATTATCTTGAAAATTTAACCATTATGACAACTGCATTAGGTAGTTACTAATATTAACCCATTTTACAGCTAAAAAACTGAGGCATAGAGAGACAAAGTAAATTCTTCTTGTTACTATGCATTAGAATTGATTCCACATATAGGTAGTCCATCTTCAGATTCTGCCTTTGACCTCATATTCTGCCTGTCAACATGGGAAGACCTAAGTGTGCTAAAGCTAGTGGCTCACCTCTCAGCACCCAGCCCAGATCCTAGAAGTGTGTCTTCATTATTTAAGAAGTGTTTTTAGAGGACAGAATAAAGAAATGGTTACTACCACAGGCTACAGAGTCAGATCTTTTGAGGTCAAAACTGCAATCATTTACTACTGAGACTGTGAGGAATATCTGCCTTTGTATGCCTCATTTTTCACAACTGTGAAATGATGATTGAAAACTATCTCCTTGGATTATTTTAAGGCTTGAGTAAGAGGTATAGATTCACAATACACTTTTACCTTCCCTTACAGTCACTTCGATGACTCCTTTTAGATGCATAATTTACACAAACTACATTAATAGAATTAATGAGAGGTTTCATGGGGGCGAAGGAGTTACTATGCTATGGTTCTTGAAAGAGGGGAAGGTCTTAGATTTGTATGTGAATTAACTCTTAATAACTTCATCTAATTTCTGCTGTAAAATACAATCATTCAGTTTTCAGAACAAACTGCAAGAAGGGAACTTTCCTTTAAAATTTTTTTTCAAAACCTCTCTCACATGACAAAAATCTCCTTTCCCAGCCTGCACTGCACTTAAATGGCTCAGAAAAATAACTATTATGCCACCAGCGCTCACTGTATTATTTGCTTTCTGCTACTTTATTGATTTACCTTTAATGCATAATTATCCAGTGTGCTTAACATTACAAATTCAGGCCCAGCTTAACTCTCATCCAATGAAGAGTCTCATTATTCTCCCTGGCACTATTTCTCCCCTTCCTTTTCTGATTTCCTCAGTCCCGTTATGCTAAATTAGAACTCTAGAGTCTGTCATTTGTTATTGTAAATGAGTTGTTCCTGTTCACATTTCTCAGGCGTCAAGCACTCATTTGTCATCAATGGCCACTATTCCAAGCGCCGGTTTGTTTTATTTGTTAATGAACCCATCATTCTCTGTTTACCAACTTAAATGGGACATTTAAAGGATGTCAGGGACCTGATAGATTATGACTGGGAAGGATACACAGACATGTGGATAAAGATGGTGGGTGACAGGCTGAGACAAAATGAAGCTGCAATAACAACAGAACAACAAAAGAACATAAAGGGGCTGGGGATCTAGAAGCAGGATGAAAGACCCTAGTGAGTGATGCAGTTTGAATAGCCCCAGACACCACAGAATTTGTTTGTCAGAAGATAACATTAAAAAAAAATTGAAGAGCAAGAAGCAGTACTCCAAAATACACCCCTTTATCTTTTAAACTGACAACATCTGAGAGAAGCAAACTCTGGAAGGGCTTTCTTATTTACCTAAGGATCTGATCCACTAAAGAGAAAGGCAATTTCATTCAAGTCCCCTCAGTAAAATTTTATTGACCAAGGAAAACAAACACATCACAGTGGAAGAGCACGAAAATCAAACATCACACCTACGGTCCAGAGGAACTTTGTCCCAGGCCAGTGTTCTCTAGTCTGTCCTTTCCCCTAAATCGTGTATTACCTTCTGAAAGGGTGCACAGTCCCTGACACCCCCTCTCCAATGAAGAGATTATTTAAGCTTCAGCCATCTGGCCACTCTCTGAGTTTTGTTGGCTTCGGAGCATATTGTACATTTATAAGTTTGTACACATTTTCTCCTTTTAATCTTTCCACTGTTAGTTTCAGCAGACCCAATAACTAAACCTTTGGATGGGAGCTTTAAACTTCAGTAAAATTTTTCACTAGACCCTGAAAGATAAGGTTTAAAAAAAGAACCTTCAAAAGAAAACAAAAAACCCTCAAATGTCCCCCCTCCTTTTTTTTTTTTAATAATTTGACCACTTTTCCTGGTTAAGGGAAAACATCAACTTGGTATACAATGTCTTTTGACATACCAAGGTTTAATGAGCTGTGACAGGTTTCACTCTGGTTGTGTTTAATTCTTAACAAAACTTTACAAAACTCTTTTCATTTTAATTGGTACATTACTGAAAACTGTCAAACAGAAAGAAACTGTGCAATGATCATGGGGATTTAGTGTGTTGCATGTGGCTTTAAGTTTTATCTTTTAGAAAAACGTGGAAAGTATTTTAAAGGAACTTAGAGTATATTACAAGGTTGTGGGTCATTTCTTACCTCAGAATTTGTAAGTACCTCTTCACATAATTTTATAAATATGAGACCTGAGAGAGAGAGAATATATTGAAAAACTAGAATTAATGCCATATAGGTTCATAATGTATCATGCAAAAAAGTAGAAATTCATTTAAAAAAACTGGTACATGTTTGCAATACATAATAATTACATTTGTTTTGAGAATATCTAGATAAACAAGTAACTAGATAGATAGCATATTTTGATCATTTTTATCCCCTTTCCCTCTTTTTCCCTACTGTCCCTTTCTTGTGTTCCCTTTGCCCATCTCCCAAATGTGTCTACTTGTCTGTTTCTTATTATCTCACATTTATTTTACCCATAAATTTATTTATATTTTAAATTTTTCATAAGAGATACATAACCTTCTGTATCTGATTTATTTCACATTACCTTATGGTCTCAAGGTGCATCCATTTTCATATGAATTACTCAAATTTATCCTTCTTTATGGTTTAATAGTACTCCAGTGGGTAATAGATGACATTTTCTATAATCATTCTTCTGTTGATGGACATATAGACCACTTCTAAGATTTAGCTATTACGACTTGTACCACTATAAATATGGATATATGAAACCTCTGTAAAATTATTTCTTTAACTCTTTCAGAAATACACCAGAAGAGGAATACTGGGTAAAATAGAATTTCTATATTTAGTTTTTTGAGGAATCTCCATATTCCATTCTATTGTGCTCATACTAGTTGGTATTCCCACCAGCCATAGAGAAGCCCTTTTCCCTGCACCCTCTCCGGCATGTGCTTTTGTGTTCTTGATGATAGCCATTCTCACTGAAATAAGATGGAATCTCAGAATCTTTTTGATTTGCATTTTTCTAATGGCTAGAGATGCTGGTTATTTTTCCATGTATTTATTGGCCATTTGTACTTCTTTTGAGAAATGTCTGTTCTTCATTATATTTGCCTATTTTTTGATTGGATTGTTTGTGCTTGGGTCTAATTTTTTAAAATATTATAGATATTAGTCACTTATCGAAGGAGTAGTTGCCAACTTTTCCCATTCTGTAGGTTGTCTCTTCACTCTGTCAATTTTTTCCTTTGTTGTACATAAGCTTTTAAACTTACTATAATTCCATTTGTTGATTCTGGCATTTTTTCTTGTGTTATTGGAGTTCTGTTCAGGAAGGGCTTGACTATGCTTATGTCTTCAAGTATTTTCCTTATTTTATCTTCTAGCAGTTTGAAGTTTCTGTTTTTATATCTTTGATCCATTTTGATTCAATTTGATTTTAGTACAGAGTGAGAATGTAGGCCTAGTTTCATTCCTCTGCATATGGATTGCTCTCCACCATGGTTTGTTAAAGAAGCCATCTTTCATAGCCCCTGTGTCAAGGAGCGTATGGCTGGAGGTAAACGGGGCCATTTCCATATCTTGTGGTCTATCTCACTGCTTTACCTGTTGTTTCTGTGCTAGTACCATGCTGTTTCTTATTACCACAGCTTCACAGTTAACTTGAAATCTGGGATTGTAATTTTTCCTACCTTGTTCTTTTTTGTTCAGGATTGTTTTGTCTCTTCTGGTTTCTTATAAATTATTGGAGTGATTTTTCTAATTCTTTAAAAAAATGTTGGTAATTATTTATTTGAATTGAAATAAATCCGTGCATCATTTTTGGTAAGATGGCCATTTTGACAATATTGATCCTATTGAAGAGCTTGTTTTTCAATTCTGTATTAAAGAATATTTTAAAATCTGTGAAGTTGTGCTATGTATGCTTACATAATAATTTCTGTTAATGCATAAATAATAGTTCAATTCAATGAAAGTTCAAAATTTTAAGATTCAGAATGATGTACTGAAAGTAGTTTAAAATTTTCATCTAGTGTACCTAATATTGCCTTTTGCTTAGTCTAAAACTTTTTATAAAACACATTTTTAAAAATATTATGTAGCACCAATATCCTATGTGCATTTTAATGTAAATAAATCCTTTGAATTAATTCTATTCCGATAAACTAAGAAAAAAATAAGTCATAGCAATCAAGTGCTCAAGGTGATAAAAAATTAGGTTTGAAATTACTTTGTACCCATTCTTAAGAGGGAAGAAAGGGGTGTAGTGTCATAATGCTTCATCAACACAAAACTATTTGAAGTCAGTGGAATTATAATTTCACACCATTACCTTAATCTCATTACCTTCTAATAGGTTAGACATTTAAGAAGAAAATTTCCAGTCAGATAGAAATGTATGTAAAACTAGGTCATGGAAATAAATGAAGATGACCCATGTGCAAACAGAGGGTATTTTTTCCGAGGTCTCAATAGCTACAAGAGAAAGCATCCATCAGATGCATTTAGCAGAGACTTAAAGGCAGGCAGCGGGTGGAAGAGGGTCACAGTGAAAGAGAAGGAAGGCTTCATGAATGCTCTGAGTGAAGATTGTTAGCATGGGGAAACTGAGGGCAAATATAAATATTTAACTAATTTGGAAAACATATTTGGCTTTCTCTGCATTGGAAATAGGATTGAAAATTAAACATGGTGATGACTGACTGGAGTTGATCCTCTTCTGGGAAAACTGTTGCAGAGATTTTCGTTTGTTTTCCTGGACTATTTTTGGCAGAGAAGAACTTCTTGGATGATTGCTACAGTGGTTCTCAATCAAAATTCTCTTATCCTATATGGACTAGTCATTATCAATGTGCATATTTAGTTTCTCATTCATATCTTTTCAACATTTTCTACCATGTGAGAGCCTAGAAATCCAGAACTTCACCATTTGCAGATTGCTCATGACCACTGATACTCATTTGTCAAATTTATTGGATTAGGAAACTCCTACCATGTCAGTACAGCACTATCCTGAATATGTCTGGGTAGCTCGTGGAGGTGTGGCTCTGGGTACTGTGTATGATTCCTTGCCTTTTTTTCTGGTACTGGTTCTTTGCTCTGCTTTCTGGGTGCCTTGAACTAAGTAGCATTGCTCTACCATGTCTTTCTGCTGTGAGGTTTTTCCTTGGAAATGGCCAACCATGTACTGAATCACCTGAAACCGTGAGCTAATTTAAAACTTTCCTCCTTTAAGTTGTGGGCGTTGCACATTGTCCAGGTATCTCCATAATCAAACATATCGCAGGGTCTTCTTAATGTTGTTGTTGTTGTTGTTGTTGTATCAACATGACAGTCTTCTGATGAGGTAGTTGCTGTGCAGAAGCATGTAAAACTCTGGGTAGAATGCAGCATATTGGCACTATGCACACTGTGGTAAAAATAAATACAATTAACTGTTCTCACAAAATGCTTTAGAATAAGGAATCAGAATTTCCTAAGAATAATCAAGAGTACAAATTCCACAAGTATTTAGGATCAACTTTAGAAAGTCGAGTAGCTTTTTTTCTTAAGGTTATGGATAAGCTGTTCTACTTTGTATCACTGACTTAACACATAAGGCAATATTAGTGATGACACAGATATCATCATGCGTACCCAGCAAGAATCCTAAAACAGCAACTGCTGATCACCCCTCAGGACAAAGAATTATGAATGATCTGTATTTCATTTAACGCAGCAGTGATAGGATTAATTACTGTTGTCAAAATTCATGTTTTTTCAGCCTTTATTTTTTTAAGATTTTCGCCATTGATAACATTGTTCTGCTTATTGAATAAACAAAGATTCAGCAAATAATTTCTTTAGTTAGAGTGCCTGAATAATCCATCTCATTTTGGACATTAGTGTCTCAGTTGGAATTTTCATCCTTGGTGCTTTGTAAAATTAGAGTCACTGTGTATACCCAGGTCTTAAAATACCAGCATTAAAGTCCATGGTTTTAGTGTCTTGAAATAAGACTAAGTGTCCTGTCCACAAAGGAAATAATATCCAGTGGAGACACGTAAAAATCTAGGGTTAAAAGGAATCTTTGGGATCATTCATGATGTGAGGTCAGACCTAAGGCTTTACTTTACCTGGGTTACAAACTTGAATATTCATTTAGACTCTTCCAGGTGGTTAAGTATGTGGCACATAATCCCAGGAAAGTTGAAAGTACAAATGAAGAACTAGTGCCCGATCTATAAATAATAATTTGTTCTTTTCTCTGAATGAGAAGAACAATAACTAAGTGTGATTTAAGGCCATTTGTCCACATTGCTGCATGGAGGCATCATTAATTGGTGTTCTCTAATGTCTCATTTGATGAAATGAAATTTTCCAGTGTTTTTTCCCCATCGCAGGCACATAGAACAGGATGGCACATCTGTGAAACAGTAAAACTGAGGTCATGAGTTTCTATTTGTGATGATCTAAGACTATTAGAATGGGACTGTTCTGAACTAATAATTATCACAAAGAGAATAGAACAGAAAATGGGAGATTGTCAGATGACAACCAAATGTCTACAGAAAATTTAAAGAAGAATATTGATTTGAAAAAGAATAGGAAAATGAAACAAAAATTACACAGGGGTCTGGGTGCAACATCCTGTGTAGAAACTGTGCAGTATTCTCTCTTTTTTTTTTTTTTGGTGGGTACCAGGGGTCGACCTCAGGACCTCGCGTGCCAGCAGGTGCTCGTGCCACTGAGCGATATCACCGGCCCTTTCTTCATATGTGGGTTCCAGGAGTCAAATTTGCCAGACAGGCTCTTATGCCGCTAAGCTATGTCACCAGCCCAACTGTGCAGTATTCTTGATCACCTGGTTCAAAGGACTTGGATTAGGATATACTTGAGAAGATATTGCCTTTAGAACCTTTCAGGAATTTGTACTGTGAGGCCCCCGAATGGACTGGCCTTCCAGTTTTCTAGAGTTCTGGGTTGCTCCCTCTAGTTGTGAGGTGGATACTTGTATCTGTCAGGAATCAATGAGCTTGGCCATATACATTTATAATTAATTGACTTTGTGTGTTTAGGGCAGCACAGAACTTAGGCAATATTTCCTTCCTCTGAGTATCATTATTGATCTGAATTGCAGGAATTTTTCTTGTCTTGTTGGCTTTTTAAAAACATTTTTTGTAACACGGCATAATAATTTTTCTAATGTCCCTCTGTTCATTAACTTTATAAATGTATTTGCTTTTAAGCCGCCTTGATACTTGAATTGCAACATTTATTTTGAAATCATACATTCATTTTGAATCCTGTCATATTTTTGTTCTAAAGCTGTTTCTAAATGTGCATCCTAGATTGTACTTCAAGAAAAGATTCTATTTCCCAGTCTAATTTCTGTTTCCAAATTAGGTCTCACCACTTAAGTTTGAACCAATAGACAAAATGAAATAAAAGAGCTACTGTTATATCATTGCCTTCTTTAACTCTCAAATATTGTTGAAAGGGGTTTTCTGATATACTCTGAAATATTTTATATAGTTTCATCTGACTCTAGAACCTAGAAAAGGTAAGGAAATTAATTTTCCAGACAATTAAGATACTTGTGTTGCACTTCTAAACTTCAGGAGTTAAAAATATTAAGTATTTGTTGTTTAAAGCCACAATGTCCCTGTCTACTTGCTATAGCAACAACAGAAAACCAATACAAGGGTAACCTGATACTGTATGCACCTAAAAGAATTTTAAATTATTCATTACACAGTTGGTAGTCTTGTTTAAACAATCATGAGTCTTAATTTAGCTCAGGTTGAAGATTTAAATTTGATAGTTTTCTGCTTACCAGACTCATGAGTGGGATGGATATTTATGGGGAACAAGTAGGGGAGAGAGAATTGAATATTGGGAGGCAACTGTAAGACAAGGAAAGTAGAAATTGATTTTTTAATGCTTAAGTTTGCCAAATTATTTAATAGCTATGGCTACTAAATTTTTAGTAAAGCAGTGTTTGAAATCGGAATTTCATTCTCAGTCTTCTGCCTACCAATTAACAGAATTTCCACTCAATGTAGGAATTCATCACTTTCTTTCACATAGTATCTTCTGAATAAACAAACTTGTTCAAGTCAAAAGTACCTCACAGTGGTCACTAAAAGGTCAAACTACCTTTGGTGAAGTTATGCCAGAAAAATAAGTTCAATAATTAAAATTATAATAGCAGTACATATAAAAGCAGTTTTTTTTTCTGGAGGAGGACAAGATTTAGTCCTAGGACTCCTCTGAGAGCTGGCCAAGTTTGGTTATAAGTGATGCTTATATACTTCAGTCTCCAGCCACTAACTTGATAATTGGCTGCCTTCAAATGCACTTCTGGCAATCTTTGCCTCCAGGCAGTTAAATAACCAAAGACAGCACTTTCTATTAGTCAGAACAAAGATCTCAGTACAAAACAATGGAGATAATAGGAGAAATTTATCAAATTTTAACAGTGACTCATAGTACACTTTGACACTGTACGTGGGAGAAAGGTCAACTTACTGCTATGTCGAACTGGCTTGAATTACAGGCTTATTGAGCCTATGCTTGTACTGTATCTTGTGAACCTCTTTCTTCTGATAAAACAACACTTCTGTATACATAGCTTAACACAAAAAGGAATCACAAAAAAATAAATCAGAAAGGATGGGGAAAGCTCTCCTGACAGACAATGGGAACTGATACCAAACCTCAGGTAGTATACTGAGAATGTGTATCAGAGAACTCGGAGCAGTGTTGGATTCTGACCTAAAGTTGACTTTTCACACTGACATGGACTGAAGAAACCATGAGCAATAAGGCACAAGCAATTTCTGTGGATGCTTCAGTGGGTAGAAATCTGGGTTCACAATGACAAGAAATGTAGGTCGACTCCCAGTAGTGCCTCCAGGAAAAGAGGAAATCGAAGGATCACCCAAACAAGCAGCTATTTATCTAGAGCTTGTGATACTGTAAGGATACCAGATACAATTACTTACATTTAGTTCAGGCTCAAAGTTATGCAGGTAAGTTGGAAATGTGTGTAGGTAAAACAGGAGAAGGATTCAAGAATGCTTCCACGGGAGAGAGTTGGTATAGGGAAGATGAAGCATCCTATATGATAGGCTCAAAGAGCTTTCTATGATTGCCCCCAAGTTGAGACCAGAGTTACACAGTAGGAAAACTGGATGTTGCTGATCAAATGCTGATCATCTATGCCGACTGCTACAGTATTTGTGGTTTGGTTTCCTGGCTGGTTGCTGTAGAAATTTGGGTAAGAGTTTTATTGTCACATATGGATTGGCCATTGGTATGTTCAGTCTCTCAGATTTGCCAGGTAATCCCTTTGTTATTGCAGATTTCATTTGACGATTTTGCCTTTTGCCTAAGTCCCATGACCCTGGAAAAAAAATAAAGGTTAATTATTTCTCCATCTTTTTGCACATGGGAAGCAGTTTAAAGCAAGGAATCATCAATCCTTCCCCATACAACTTACATAAAACCCTTAGATGTCCCTTTATTAATGCATAGCTGTGCTGAAGACTCTCCAAATTCCTGTTCTTTGCCTCAAGAATGATTAGCTGAACTCTGCATCCATGGACAAAATCTGAAAAACATACTTCTGCCTTGACTTAATCAAACTTTAGTTAAGTTTCTGTCTTTCCTCCAGGCCTCTGATTTTGCCACCCTAACGGCACATATGGTGAATATCTATGAGCACAGGCTCACGTGAGGAGGAAAACTTCTCTGAAGCCCTGTGGATCACACTTGCATCTTATTTTTGCACATACAGTTCTTCCATTATTTCTTCACTTCTTCCCATTGCTGCAAAAATAAAAGCTGTTTTCTGCCTGATGTTTGAGATGTTTGCTAAATTTTGATCAGGGTATTCAATCTGTTGCCAGTACTTCCCTTCTCTTGCAATAACCTTTTCTTCAAAATGGAATAAATTCCTCACCTAAGTCCCCAGTGTTTGTTTGATACTTTACAATTTAAAAATTCACAGGGTAGCTTGATTTAATTCTATCATAAACAGAATGTGCATTGTCTCTTTATTTTTAGAATAAAATTAAAAACATTGGTATGACAAGCAGGTAATCCAAGAGTGCATCAGTGACAGCCAATTCCCATCAGCTCAGGGCAAGTAGCAGCGCTGAAATGCGAGGGCTTATCTATCATGAACTTTCCTATGACTGACTTTTTCTAACCACATGTGCTTATTACTACATTTTCTGAGTGGAGTGGAGATGCAGTTCTTCCTAAAACTTTTCTTGGAAAATAACTTTTCAAATTTTCTATGTAATCAAATTGTTTTTTCTTTCAGTTGGAGAGAGTGAGAAGGAGGAGGATGGGTTTCTGAGTTACTAATGTGGCTATGTTAGCTCTCCTTTTGAAGCATGACAAGATCATTTATTACAAGTTGTATTTGCCAGAGGCAAAGCTCCCTGACAGAGTAAATCCTGTAAAGTGGCAAAATAAATGCAATGAAATCACTGCCTGTGGTAATAGGAGCCAGTCTCAAAGAAATACCAAATGGTAACAAGAAAATCGGTTTAAAGAGCCAAAGGTTTACTCCTTATCAGGAAATATCACAAACTCTCTGGCCTGTGGGTGAAATCATTGCCTTATTTTTGACCTTTGGTACATTTCTCCATCTCCTGTTCCATATTTCAACTGGATAGAAAAATATTATCACCTACTTGTCATAAATATTGTAGGACTCTCCCAAGAGTAAATGCTTGCCAATTACTTTATAACCTCAGCATGGATAACAATCAGGCTAGGTCTGTAGAAGAGCTACTAATCTAACTTAGAGAAGACATACATTTATTAAGAGTGAACATAATTAAATATTGATTTTTAAATATACACAAGATTAGTCTATGCTACTGTGGAGGACAAGGGAAATTACTTCTACCCCTCATACTTCTTAAGTAGGCTCTTAAGTGAACTCTTCAACTGAATCTAGAAACCAAATTGTCACAAGACAGATTAATAGGAGGAAAGCATGCATTTTTTAAAAAATTTTTTACAGGTATATGAGGACACTTTTTTTAATGTGATAATATTTTTTTAAATGGTATAAGTTTGTAACACATATTACTTTAATTTGTTTAGGGATATTGGTACAGATATACACCGTATCTTGATCATTTTGGCTCCACCTTCTCCCCCCCCCCTTTACCTTACCACTGATTCCCATCTCTAAAGCATCTGTCTTTGGTCTACCATTTAATTTGTTTATGTTTTGGGTTTGTCATGTAAGAGAAACCATGCAATATTTTATTTCCCGTATCTTACTTAATTTACTCAACATAATTCTTACAAGAGAGCAAATTCCAAAGAAATGGCTAAGGTAAAATCCTCCGATATTTTTTAGACAAAGAACAATAAATTTATGAATAAATGACAGGAAAAAGGATCCAGAGTAGAAGCAGTAAATTCTAGGGAAGTCACTAGAAGATACACAGGGGAGGCAAAACTCGAGAAAGAAAAGACTTCCTTTAGTGAGTTTATTTGTTCCCATTGTGGCACTGATTTCTAGTCTCCAGTGGTGAAGACTGCTCTCTGCTCCCGGTACAGGGCAGGCATCTGGCTCAAAGAAAGCTATAGTAGGCTACATGTGGTAAAAGGCAGGAGAGAGAGCCCTGCTTACAACTACAGTACAGCCTCTCTTTTGTCTGTGGCCTGAAATAATTAATATACCAAATCAGCATATTTTATTTTGGCATGTAGGTCCCTAACTCCTTCACTATAAATTCTGTATTTTTTTTTACTATAGCTTGAGAAGTATTGAAGAATAATTGATAAGAAAAGACAGATTTGATTGGTCTAAATTGCTAAGAAATAGAGAGTGGAGGACATTCTATTTAATTCTGTAAGTTGTGGCTAGAAAATTAAGAGGACTGACTCTTGGAGACCAGAATATGCCACTTGCAAAATAAGCCTTTTCATAGGATTTATTTTGAAATTGTATTTTAAGAAACTATGTGTTCAAGAGACATTCTGCAAACAAAATACTACAACTGACATTTTGTAAGAGAAATTGGCATTTATAAAAGAAATATGCATCTGTAAGCGAGTTGCCAGGAAGAAAAACAATGATTCTAAATCATAGGAGACTCAGTGAAGTTGATGGAGGCAGGGGTAGTGAACTCACAGCACGTGTGCCCTCATGGGCATGCAGAGCCCTCCCAAGCCAAGTTGCCCCGGCAGCTGAGCATTGGATAACAGTTGTTTTTTCTAAAGTAAAACGTCTGTATTCAGGCTTCATTGCAGTGTTGCACTTCGCGATAAATAAGTGGGTTTGGGGTTTCATTTTGGGCACGAGGTCTCTAAAAGGTTTGCCATCACTGGTGTAGATTTAAATCTACATAACAAACTTTACTGTGGTCATTTTTCTATAACTTTTTTGTTGTTCTTCCTTTCTTTTAGCTGAAGATTACATTTCATTCTAATTTTCAGATAGGTCTTTATGTTACTCATTCCCCAGCTTAAATATGAGATGTAAATATGAGATGTCTATGTTAATAAACCTCTGTTTACTTTTCACTTGTTAATTTGTCTTTTGTTTCAAAGACCCCAGCTAAGAATTTAAAAATGCAGTGGGAAATGATTTTTTCTTGCTTATAGCAGTGTGTCTGGAGTAAAATACAAAGTTAGTAGAGTCAAAACAAGACAGCAATCTCACATCGTCAGGGCCCCTGTATCTCTGCTTCCTTAGCTGTAATGTATTGCTTTTTTACTGACTTATTATGCTGGATACTTAAGATATTGATTCTCCTAAAAGGTGAAATTTTCTTCCTCATACTATTTAGACTACACTCACTTGTTATGAGAGATAGTACTTTCAGTTAATAGCAGTCTTAACTACTTTTGATCCAAGACTTATTTAGAAGTATATTATCAATCTTTCCAAAATATTAGAAATTTTTATTACTATCGTTACTGATGTTTAAGCTTGCTTTTATTTAATAAGTTTATGCATGGGGCACAAAAATTACTCTTTATTTTTCCTTACTAATGATAATTTTTTCTTTGCTGATTAATAAATTGTATTACTTAACGTTATCTATATCCTTTCTGTTCCTTCTGTTCCTCTAGCAGTTTATTTTCTTGCTTTTTTTCTGTTTATGTAGTGCTGGGGTTGAACTCAGGGCCTCCCACATATTAAGCAAACACCTTACCCTTGAGGAACATCTCAGGGCTGTTTGAGGGAGGGCCTTACTAAAGTACCAAGGTTAGCATAAAACTTATGATCTTCCTGGCAAGTCTCCTTGATCATTTTTGAATTGAAAAAAAAATGTTCATCTTCTGCTACTAGTATTGGAAGTCATTTTTTCCTTAGTTCTCTAGAAGTTATTACTTTACAGGTTTAAGTCAATAGTTAAAAATATTTTCAAAATGTACTAGTATTATTTTGGATGGTATATTTCATTTTTATATAAAAATTTTTCAAGTTCAAATCCATTGTTAATTTCTACATGCAGGTAAAATATATGTATACATATCTCCACATAAATTAAGATTTATATATAAAATCAAAATAATTGAAAATTTTTCATTTGAGCAAATATTTGAGATGATTACTCATCTTTACTATATATCATCTATTTTATAACTAGCTAATGTATAACAGGTCTGTGTCAATTGCATTATTTTAATTTTGAAATACACTGTAACATTTGCGTAAGAAATTTAATTATCTTCTAAAATTATCCTTCTCAAATTTTTCTAAATTTTACTTGTTTTTATTTAGATGAAATTAGGATAATTTCATCCAGTTCTAAAAAAGATTCAAATGACTTTTTGAAATATATTATACTGACCTTTTCTTTTGTCAAGAAGAAAGCCTTTCCTCAGACCTTGGATTCAAACAAATGATAGAAATAAATGATGATTTGAAATAATGATTATTTGATGATTTGAAATAAATAAGGTCACCTAAATAGGAACACACAAAGGAGATTTTTTCAGATCTTCCTGTGTAGCAAGGCACTTAATCACCATCACCCACATTTGGCAGAGACTAAAGGCAAGTAGAGGAATAAGAAACCTTAAAATGGAGAGAGGATCTAAGTGTGCTGTAATTGTAGGCCATTGATAATGCAAAGTTGTAACTAATATACCCTGAAACTGGGAATAATATGTGACTACTTAGGGGTACATATTTGGCTTTCTTTAATCAGTTTTATGTTAGAGACTGAATAAAACTAAGAACTTGGTCAGTTGTTAATCAATCTTAGCCATTTGGGGCCAATCTATAGGGATTTATGTTTGATTTCCTGGACTGGTCACCAATGAAGACAGTCCCACTTCCTAGAACAGTTTAATATAAATAATGGGTTAGTTCACTGGGTTTGGTGGTAGAGATTGAAGAGCAGGGTTTTTTTTTTTTTTTTTTTTTTGTGGGTATGGGGGGGTCGACCTCAGGACCTCGTGCGCCAGCAGGCGCCCGTGCCGCTGAGCGATATCACCGGCCCCTTTTTCGTATGTGGGATCCGGGAGTTGAACTCGGGCCCTCGCGCTTGCCGGGCAGGCGCTTAAGCCGCTGAGCCATCTCACCGGCCCATGGGTTGTTTTTATATTTAGTCTGTGTATTTATATATTCAGTCTCTCACCTGATTCTGCTGTATACTAATACAATGGCTTGACTTCAAATTATTTAAGCCTCTATTTTTCTACATCTTCTCCGATGTAAAATAAGATTAACAATCCTGATTACATAATTTTCTGGTGAGGACGAAAGAGACTAATAAGAGTTTAGACTAGTATCTTACACATAGTAAATGATATTTAATTGTTCATTTATTTCCTTGAAAAGTGTTTGATAATTTTATAGTTTTACTTACCTTTTTGCCAAACTTATAGGATTTTAACAAATTTCTTTTTTTTTTCTGAATTTCTTCAAAAGTTTACATTATGTCATTTACAATTCACATTGTGAATTCCTTTAAAATAGTCCTAATTTCTTCATTGCTTAAAAACTAACAATACTGCATTAGCCATTTTTCTGTCTGTGAAAAAATACCTAAGGAAAATCAATTTAAAGGAAAAGTGAAGATTTATTTTGGCTCACAGTTTTAGAGGCATCAGTCCATGGACAGGTATCTCCATTGCTTTCAGGCCTGTGAAGAGTCAGAAGCATATGGCAAAACGGTGTGGTAGAGGAAATCTGCTCACCTCATGGGAGCCAAGAAACAGATATAGAGATGAGGAAGGGACCAGTACAAGATACAGTATTCTGTTCTAGGACATGCCTGTAGCAAGCTACATCCTCCGATTGGGACCCATCTTTCAACTGTCCATTCAAGTATGAGCTCATCACTGAACTCATCCTTTGATGAAATTAGAGCCTTTATGATCCAATCACTTCCCAAAAGTCCCACCTTTGAACATTGCTGCTTTGAGGACACAACCTTCAATACATGATCCTTTAGGGGGGACATTTAAGTGAAAACCATAACAGATGGTTACAGCAGAAAATGCATTCTCAGATTTAATGGTAAGACTGTGTTTTTCACCTATAAAGAAAATAGTAACATGAGATTTTGAAATGTGTAGTCGATCAAACTAAGAATAATGGTTCCACTTATTCTTGGCTGTGGTTCTTTATCAGAAAAGATAACTAACTTCTAGCAAATAATTTTTTCTATATAAAACACAGTCAATAATATTGCCTTTGATCTGTTAATATGATCGTTTACATTATAATTCTATCAATATTAATACATTCTGTTGTTCCCATAGTAACAATTCTTTTTATATTTTTTTCAAAAAACAAACCAAATGTATAACACAAGATATAACATAAAATAAAACACAATAGAGAAAACAAAATATCTAAAGATGGTTTTTACAAAACAGTAAAGAAATACATAGAATTCCATTAAAATTGCTGAAATTTAAAAATAAACAAACTAATAATATTTAAAATGACAAGTGGGCAGGGACATAAGGACTTTTAAGACTCATAAAAATGTTCCACACAATTTTTAAAAAACTTTGATGTATGAATGGGATGCATAGTAAATGCATCCATCATACAATCATCATGAGGAATTGGTACATATTCATATCTCATCTTGATCCTTTATATTTCCCCTTCCCCTCTCTTTCTTCTGGTTTCCCACAATTAAAAGGATTTGTATCTCTGGTGTCCTACCCTGCTCTGCTTCCTGGCTATGGTGAAATACGCAGCTTTGCTCTGCCACCCGCTCCCACCATGATGTTTCTGTCTTGGAGTCAGCCAATCATGTACTAGATCCCCAGAAACTGTGAGCTAAATTAAATCTGTACTCTTGTAAATTTTAGATGTCAGATATTGTGCCTCAACTGTAAAACAATTGACTATTATAGGCAGTAAGGAGCAAAACATTTTGAAAAGAATAAGTGAGTTATAGAAAGTTTTGCCTTACAAGATATAAGATTTTACAAAATTCAGCAACTAAATATAGTACTTAAGTAGGGAGACAATGTGCAGCCCAACGTATCAGACTAGAGACTCGAGGCAGACCTACACACACGTGAGAATTTTAAACCACACATGCTGCATTTCAAAACAGGCAGAAAGAATTTAGAAAATTCATTCTAGGAGTTTTGTTTGTCTGTATTGAAAACTATTAAATTCTTGCTTCAAAAAGAGCAAAAAATTAACAAAGTTCTAAAAAATATAATAAATTTGAAAAAAAAATCTAAATAAAAATAGATACTATTTTATGTTACTTGATAAAGGAAGTTTTTATGCATAAAAACCAGTGATAAAAGAAAAAATCCAACCATAAAGGAAAGGATGATAATTTTGAAAGATTTACAGCTATTATTGCTGTTATTATTCATCAAATAACAATATAGTGATGAAATCACCCACAGGCTGGCAGAATTATTACAGTACTTTCAAATAGAATACAAATTTTTTTTTTTTTTTTGTGGGTACCGGGGGGTCGACCTCAGGACCTCGCGAGCCAGCAGGCGCCCGTGCCGCTGAGCGATATCACCGGCCCCTTTTTCGTATGTGGGTTCCGGGAGTCGAACTCGGGCCCTCGCGCTTGCAAGGCAGGCGCTTACACCGCTGAGCCATCTCACCGGCCCTAGAATACAAATTTTAAAAAAGATGTAGAGAACAGTCACAGTAGGAAAAAGTATGCAAAAAATATGAGTAAACAATTTAATGATTAAAAATGAAATGGCCAACAACCTTGGAAAATGTGACTTATTTTATTAGGAAGAATGGAAATTCAAATGAGAACCCTAATGTCATAACATTTCAGTCACCGTCAGTTGTCAAGAATGAAAATACCAGCCAGCACTGTGGAACACACCCACACCCAGTACTGAAGAAGCTGAGGCAAATGGATTGCAACTTGAGGCCAGCCTGGCTACATACATAGTGAGACTGTGTCTAAAAAAAATAAATAAATAAATTGAAATTGAAAATAAATAAAAATAAAAGGACCTGTCACTTTGAGCACTGGAAAACATAGGGGTGTATATGTTCTTTTTTACTACAGCCAGGCACGTGAACTGGTCAGACATCTAAAGAGGATTTTAGAAATGTTTAGTGATATGGAGATTTTTACATTTTATTGCAACATTGTGGCAACACAGGTTGAAAATATATGTGTAGGAGATTTAGTAAATAAATGAAGATATGCTGAATTCTGGAAGTATTTTAAAATGATTAGAAAATAATATTTATGTTTCAGAGCCAATATTCTTAAATGCTGATTGTTATATTGTGAGTATAATGGTTGTGTTAAAAAATCATTCTCTTGTAGATATTATAGTAAAATATCCAGAGAAGATACGATTTAGGGAATTTGCTTGAAAATAATTCTTTTGGAGATGGAAGTAGAGACAAAAGAAATTGATGAGTTTTATATAAAGATTGTGGATAAATAACAGTCTAATTTCTCAACTTTTATACATGATTTAAATTTTTCATAAATACTAAAAAAGTGAAAATTAAAGAACATTAAATGTAAATAAAATTTGAAATAAAGATAATTTCAACATGCAAATTTAAAGCACCAAAATTATGAATTAAATTACTTTATATGTATACTTTTTTGTGGATTTTTGAAAATGATTATTCAAACTATATTATAAATTAAAACTACATGTAATCTATTCTGAGAATTTTCCTACAGCTATAAGACAGACATATATGCATGTATCAATGATAGGAAAACCAGAATTTTTACATAAGTAGTATCATTCCCATTAGTCAAGAAGTAATTTTTATATGTCTAAAAATTCTGAAAGTTGGTATTTTTAAATTAATGTAAATGGTGTGAGTATTTACATACTTCTATCATTATCCAAAGACAGATGATAGTCTGAAAAAACCTTCAAAATGTTGAAATTATTTTTATAACCAGCACATTTATTTTCCTCTAATATCTTTATTCTTGTCTTTTCCAAATATCTTTACAATTGCTATTCCAAAATATACATAAATTTGTTTTGCTTTATGTATTTTGAGTTTTGAAATAGGGCCTCATTATGTAGCTCAAATTGGTTATAAATTCACTATGTAGAACAGGCTGGCCTTGAATTTTCAACCTCTTTGCCTCAGCTTCCTGAGTGCTGGATTACAAATGTGCACTAGTATGCCTGGCTTAGAACTTTTTTTTTTAAATACTGCTTATAGCTTATGGATTCCATAGTAAATAAATTCTATATTTATTTTCAAATGAATTTTTCCAGACATTTAATGAGAAGAAGAAATGGTGAGGTGATAAGATACCTCTTTCGGTTTAAGGTCACATAAGAAAGTGATTCTGATATCTTGTAATAATTGTGATTTGAGTTTGTAAGTAAGGAAGGAGAAAGAGAGAGAGGAAGAGAATTAGAACTCAGTCAATTTTATACACATCTTAGTCCTCCTCCACTTAGATTTTTATTTGCTATGCCCCCAGAAATCTGCCTATAGATGATCCTGAGAATTTGGAAGTAGCTTGCTTGATCCAGAATAAAGGAAATGTAAAAAAAAAATGGCATTAGTGGCATGAACCTCTGAGTCTCTAGCACCTGTAGGATCATTATTTCTTTGGTTCAGTTACATAAAAGTAAATTAAGATCTTGAAAATTTTTTTTCAGCTTAAAGCGACAATAGAAGATGACTGAAGAGCAAAGACCAAGACTTCAATTTTACAAATTGCTTTAATTTGATGGAGAAGCATTGCTACATTTTGTTAAACTATATTATCATAAAGAGAAGCTGGTCGCTTCTCAGCATGAATCTGAAAGCAAATTATTTCCACAGAAAAAATATGATGTATTTAACTAGGCAAGTAGTTATATTGTGGTACTACTATCTCCTTTGCCTCCAATTAGAAAAGAATTCAATTATCACTCCATTAGATCAAAAAATAGGGCCGGTGAGATGGCTCAGCGGCTTAAGCGCCTGCCTTGCAAGCGCGAAGGCCCGAGTTCGACTCCCGGAACCCACATACGAAAAAGGGGCCGGTGATATCGCTCAGCGGCACAGGTGCCTGTTGGCGCGTGAGGTCCTGAGGTCGTCCCCCCGGTACCCACAAAAAAAAAAAAAAAAAAAAAAAATAATTTTAGTGATACATTCCAAGTGAATTAATTTATTCCAAAGCAGGTTCCAATAAATTTTTAGATTAACATTCATGCATTTTGCTGATTGAAATCATTAGTCAATTCTTTTTCTCAAAAATCAAATGTAAGTCTTTCACATTTGATTAACATTTTTTAATATTAATTTTTCTTAAACTATGTTCTACATTATATATATTTTACTGCATAGGATAATTGAGTTTGTTGTAAAGTTTAATCAAATTACTGTAATATATAAGCATATTTCTAGAAGATTTCATAGTTTAATTTCCATTATTTTGCAATAGGTACTAGACACAGTTATATAGTGTATGTGTTTGTATACATACATTAAAAAGATGATTTGGTGGGGTTATGAGAGAGGGTCAAAAAGACAAATTGATATGATTGAGGTTAAATGGCTATGAATATACTTTTGTTTATTGCTTTTTAAAGTTTTTATTTATTTTTTATTTTATGGAAAAAATAAAACAAAATTTCAAAACAAAATAATAGCAGATTAATAATAGTTAATACATCGTGCATTGTTATCTTCAGTGTAGTTGCTAGAGTACAAGATATGGGCATAAAAAAATTCTCCAAATGATATCAGCACAAACCTTTCTTTTCAATGAACTAAGAGAAACTAGTAATATAATTATCTTATATTTTTTTCCTTTTCCCTTCTTTCCTTTCCCCTTTCCCCCAACCTAGTTCCTCTTTCCTTTTGAAGAATTTCTTCTCATTTCATGATATCTATTGTGCATTTTGGTCCTTATTTACTCTTTCAGTTTCTCACCCCAGGGAGACAATATGATGTTTACACATGTGAGTCTGACTTATTTCACTTATGAGTATGGTCTCAAATTGCATCCATTTACCTATAAATGTCCCAAGTTTGTCCTTCTTTATGGCTGAGTAGTACTCCATTGTAGAAAAGACCACATCATTTTTATTCATTCTTCAATTGATGGGCATTTGGGTTGTTTCCAAGATTTAGCTATTACAATCTATGCTGCTACAAACATGGGTGTACATATATCACCTTGGTATGATGTTTTTAATTATTCCCGGTAAATACCCAGAAGGGGAATAGCTTAGGTCAAATGGGACCTCTGATCCTAGCTTTTGAGGAATCTTCTCAGTGATTTCTACAATGGTTGCATCAGTCTACACTCCTCCTTCTTTTCTTTCAATTTGGATGATTTTTACTACTTTTGCTTGCCTTTTGCCCTGGCTGGAACCTCCAGTAAAATGATAAATAGGGAAAGGGCAAGAAAAGGCACCCTCATCTTCTACTTGATCTTTATCTTAGAGGAAAGCCATTCAGTCCTTTACCATTAACTGTAAAGCTAGATTTATGTTTAAATAGATGACTTTTATCTGATTGAAAAAGTTTGCTTTTACTCCTATTTTTCTGGAATTTTTATTGAGAATTGATATTAGATTTCATTGTGCTTTTTCTGTGTCAAATGCCATATGGTTTTTCATTTTTAAGTTTTTATATTGCAGTGAGTAAAATATGTTAATTTTCACATGTTAAATAACATGGTATTGTTGCTCTATAACTGAACTCATTTATGATATGTTACTTTCATAATCTTTTGGATACAGCTTGCTAAGATTGTGTTCAGAATTTTTACATTAACTTCATAAAGAATGTTGTTCTCTAGTGTTCCTTTCTTGCTGGGTCTTTGTGTGGTTTTGATTTCAGGTTAATGTTGGACTCCAGAATGAGTTGAAAGTAGTCTAACACCTTCAATTTTCTGGAAGACTTTCTGTGGAAATGTTAATATTATATTCTTTAATATTCTGTGAGATTCACTAGTAAAGACAGGTGAGCCTGAAATTTTTGAGAAAGTTTTAAAACTACAAGCTCAAATTCATGAGTAGTTCTAAAACTGTTCAGATTACCTACTTCTTTTAAATAAACTAATGTTTTGTGTCTTTCAAGGAATTGGTTCATTTTTGTCTGGGTAATTGTGTTTATTGGCCAGAGCTTGTCCATAGTATTTCCTTCTTAGCCTGTCAGTATGTACAAAATCAGCAGTGATACTGCCACTCTCATATGTAGTGTTAGTGATTTGTGTCCTCCTTCTTTCTGATTTCTCTTGAGTTATGGTAAGATTGTGACAATTTGTTTTCTTTAAGACTAGCTTTATTTTTTATTCCATTTCTCTCTTTTCTGAATCTTGGTTTTAAAATTTGTTAGGCAGCAGCAAAGCAATGCTTAAGCTTGAGCTTATTTTTCCTCTCCTAATGAAGCAAGACCTTTTTGCATACTCTTACCAGTGCAACATAAACCATAGTGTTTTCCTCTGACTGGTAGGAAACTATCCCTTACTATGCTCCTGGCAATTTTTCTTCTGATCCATTCAAGTGGCACTTGCTCCAGTCCAGAAATTTTCCTCACATCATATGCTGATAAATATTGTTTCAAATATTTATGGAGTTTCTCTCTAGATCTTTGGATTTTTATCTCTGTTGAAGTCTACTCTCTGATACTCTGATCTGTACCAGTATCTGCCAGGATTCCCAGGTTTGTCTCCAAGACTCACAATCCAGATTCTTCCTGGGCTGTTGATACTTGGACTGTAGCCTGAGAATTTTCTTAATGAAGTAAAGAAACCTAAGTCTCCTTTTGTTTACTTTTATTCTCTCAGTAATTATTCTATTTCACTGTCCTCTATCCAGTGCTTTGAAAACCATTGTTTCATACACTGTATCCAGATATTTTAGTATTTTAGTCCCAAGAATAAATCTTGTTGTTGTTACTCTACCTTGGCCATCAGAAAAATCTCTTGTTCAGAAGTAGGCTAACCCATACACTTTTAATCCTGGAAGTATATAATAGTATACGTCTGGAGTACTTTATAGATTTTTATTCCATATTATTATATCTTTGAAAATCCTTTGATAATCTTTCTTTCAAATTATTCTTTGCATTGAACTTTCATGTATAAAATAGAGCTTTATCAACAGTCATCCTCTTATCCTTCCCCAATCCTATCAAGGGGAGCTCTGGGGGACTTCCACAGATCTTTGGGGTTTTTTAACCCATTGACTTATAACAAGGCCCTAAGAACCTACTGTATTCTATGTAACATCTTCCCATCCTTATATCAATGACTGCCCTTTCTTCCCATCAGCCCTGTCAGATTAAAGGCTCAACTTCATCTTCTCCTTTAAATTTAATTATATCCTAAAAGCTCTATTTCCAAAGAGTTAAATGAAGTTTAGGGATTCAGCGTATGAATTGTGAGGTGGACTATTGTAAAGGTGGGCTTGGTTATTGCTGGTAGACTCTGAACTGGGTTGTGTAAATGTAAGAGACCAGTGAAGGACAAACCTGCATACTTTTGCTGTTTTTATACCAGGATTTGAATGTGCAATTGTTATGGCTTGTGTCTGGATGTCCCCCAAATCCTCATGCGGTCATGGGGGCGGGCTTCTAGAGTTTGTGACTGATTCATAGTCTAATGCTGGGATTATGGGTGTGAGTGCTACACCCACCTTAGTGTGGGTAGCCTATACACAATATAAGAGACAGAAAGAGTCTTTCACGCTTCTCCCTTTTTTCCTTTAGTGCTCTTGTTGCTTTTGCTGTCTTCCACCATCATGAATTGTTGCTCCTCTGTCATGTGCCACCCTGCCTTGGAGCCAGCTGATTATGGACTGAAACCTCCACATACTGAGCTAAATAAACCTTTCCTTCCTTAATTTTGGGCATCAGGTATTTTGTCTCAGCAATGAGAAAAAAGTAACCAAGACAGTAATTATGCATGATTTTAAATTTCTTTTTAAAGTTATCCTGAATTACTGAATTTAAAGAAGATGAGTGGGAAGGGAAAGAAAAGAAAACTAAACAAACATACCATTTAGAAATAAACAAAATGAGAAGACTTAGGAAGAGTATTATATACTAACCAAACATTTGAATTGTAGGTATTTGATGTAATGCAAAGAGTCTGTAAACATATCCTCCGTTGCTAGGTAATGATATTATTTAATCCTGCTTAAATATCAAAAACACTTAAGGAGAGTCTTTACTTGCTTTTTTTTGGTAAAAATACAACTTATTGTGTATTATATTTGGAGACTTATATAGTAGAAGAGATTTTATAAAGGATCACATGTATCCATTACCCAGAGAGAAAACGAGTAACAGTTTGCTAATTTCACTTTATTTCCCTTAATTTTTTTTTCTAAATAAGGCTGAAGCATTTTAAAGAAAATCTCAAACATCATCATCCCATATTACCAGTAAATAATTTATGTATCTGTAGCCCAATCATGTATTCCATAAGTTATTTTTAAACAACCATCAAGCTAGTATCATATCTGCCAAAATAAATGCAAACTGTTTCACTGCATAGAATTCCATGTTTACACTCAAATTTTCTCATTTGTCTTGATATATTTGTTATATATTTGTTAGATTTAGTTTATTTGAATCAAACAGCATCTTATAAGCCACCCCCCATAATATGTCTGTGTCAATGTCTGGAAAGAAGAACATCTTTGGAAGTTTTTCAAACCTGATAACTTTAGGATTCCTATGTATTCAGTCAATCGGTGCTTAAATGTCAATTCTGGACAAAGAATGGAGCCATGTATAGAGAAGAAAACACTTTTAACAACTTCAATTTATACATATGAAAGATTGGATATTGTCTTTGTTACTTTCCCCATTGCTGAGGCAGAATACTCAATACTCAGAGTTAAAGGAGGAAAGGTTTATTTGGCCCAGAGTTTGTAGAGGTTTCAGTCCAGGCTGGCTCCAAGTCAAGGTGGCATGGCAGAGAGGTATCACAGAGGAGAATTAGTTCATGGCAAGCAGGCACATGAGAGAGCACATCAGTCTTATTTCTGTTCCTTATATTTTATGAAGGCTACCGGCCCTAGAGTGCATATAGCACTCACACCCATAATCCTAGCCAGAATGCTGTCAAACCAATCAGTTGACTGATTTAGTAATTACATACCTTTTATCCCAGCACCACACACTCTAGATACAGCCTCCTCTGAAAATCCTCCCCTACGACTGCATGAGACTTTGTGGGAACATCTCGATACAAGCCAAAACATTCCACCCCGGGCCCCCAAAGACTCACGCACATCTCTTTAAGAAAAAGACATGTAGTCCATCTCTAAGAGTTGCCAAAGTCCTAACATTTTCAGCATTGCTGAAAATTTCAAGTCCAAAGTCTCTTCTGAGACTTAAGGCAAATGCTTAGCTGCAAGCCACTGTCCAAATGAAAAGAAAGTTAAACATTACCAGTATTCAATGGCACAAGATATACAATTCCATTCCAAAAGGTACAAAAAGGGGATACAAAGGAATGAGTCCAAAATCCAGTAGGGAAAACATTAAGTACTGTAGTTCCATGTCCAGCATCCCAAGCAATCTGCGGCAAGATGTAAACTCCAAAGGACTTGAGTGGCTCCATTTCTATGGCACTGCTAGTGGTTGTAACTCCCAGAGGCTTCTCTCTTGGGCCAGCTCTGCTCCCTCCTTGCATTTTCCTCAGATGATCCATGTTCCTGGCTTCTCCGAAATTCTGGGGTCGCCACTGTTCCTTGGGCCTCACCTCACAACTTCACACACTGCCCTCTCAGGGGCACACTGCCTGACCTCCCAGGACTTCTAAAATCTGGGTGGAAGCCTTCCTGTCCCCACAACTCTTCCATTCTGCATGCACCTAAAACCAGCACCATGTGGATGATGCCAGGGTCTGTTGCCAACTGGAGCAGTAGTCAGGCTTCCTTCTCTCTTGACTGTAGGGATCAACTGCCTGGATTACTGAGCACTCTGAACCCAGTCCCAAGGAGCAAATTCCATAGGTCACTGCCATTCTGGAATATGGTGCCCTGGGACTTCCTTCTCAAAGCAAAGTCTTTCATTTTTGCAATTTTGAGGCTGCAAAGGGTGGGATTCTTTTGTTTCTTGTAATATCCTTAGACCATCTTTTTTGTTGTCTTCTTCTGAAATACTTGGATTTTTCTTACAATTTTTTTCAGTGACAAATTTCTCATCTGTTCCTTGTATGCAGGCCACAACATTACTGGAGCTTCCTTTTTCACCAAACTTGCCATGTTTTGACTCATTCTTCTGGGGACTTTGCTCTTGATTATCAACATAGATCTGGCTAAAAGCCCTCAACAGTAGCCATGCCATGGCCTCAACATTAGACCTCCTTGAAATTTCTTCTGCAAGATTAATTAGTTCACTGCCCTTAATCTCAGTGTCAGGCAGTCTCTGGACATGAGCAAAATGCAGACAAACTTCCTGCCAAGGCATAACACACATTGTCTGGCATCCAAAAGCCAATGCATAGCCAGGGATATAGCTCAGAGGCACAGTGCCTGCCTGGCAAGTGTGGGGTCATGAGTTCAATTCCCTGGACCAAAAAAGAAAAAAGCCAATGCAATGCTTCTTCCTAGCAGAAAACTCTTGAGTATGGTCTTTACCAGCATCATTTCCATCAGGATTCTGGTATTCTGAACTCTGACAAGAATCTCCCATCAAGTGCAGCCCTGAAGCTTTCTAGGGCTATTTTTTCAGCCAGCGTCTCCAAACCTTTCCAAACTCTTCCCACCAGCAAGTTCCAAAGGCTTCAGGACCACATGGTCAGGTACAGTCACAGAGTCTGGTACTAAATTCTGTATTGGTTAATTTTCTTGTTGCTGGAACAAAATATATGACACTGAAAGTTAAAGGGGGAAAAGTTTATTTAGCTCATAGTTTGTAGAGGTTTCAGTCCATAATCAGCTGGCTCCAAGGCTGGGTGGCATGATAGACAGGCATCATAGAGGAGAAAAAGTTCATGGGGGCAGAAGGATCAAAGCATGCAAACTAGCATCTCATGACAAGTGTCTTTCTGTCCCTTATATATTATCCAGCCTACCAGGCTACCAGCACTAACACCCTTAATGCTAGCACCCTTAATCCTAGCATTGCACCATAAGTCAATCCCAGTGTCTCCCACTCTAGATCCAGCCACTTCTGAAAAGCCCCACCTATAAGCCCCACACATCAGGCTTTGGGGGATATCTAGACACAAGCCATAATAGATATAATTTTTTTTTGTGGGTACTAGGGGGTCGACCTCAGGACCTCGCACGCCAGCAGGTGCCTGTGCCACTGAGCAATATCACCAGCCCCTTTTTCGTATGTGGGTTCTGGGAGTTGAACTCGGGCCCTCGCGCTTGCCAGGCAGGCGCTTAAGCCGCTGAGCCATCTCACCGCCCCAGATATAATTTTTAAAACTTTGAGACTTCTCAAAAATATTGTAGCCTAGATAACATGAAAAGTCCTTGCACCAATATGTAAAAATACAACAAATAAATACAAAAAAACCCCTTTAATTCATGTTCATCCTGAAAGGAAGTGAGTAGTTTTCCAAGAGATCCAAATGAAAGAGAAATTAAATTTCAGTGAGGAGAGCTTCTCCTGATACTTTACTGATCTGTTTGAATAGGAAATTGAGGGAAGGAGGCTTGTAAGATTTAAAAATCAAGAGACTTGCCCTTAGAAATCTTAACCTCCACTGAGCAGAGCAGAGTGGATGTGGCATGTGTATAATTTGAGGATATTAGGGACGTAAACGCAAAGGGAATGAATAAATATGGAAAAGGAGCAAGATTTCTTGACAAGAAGCTTAAAGATTGCTTGTTTCAATTTGGGGGTCTAGATCAGGGAACAAAAAATAAACCCTTCTTTATAAATTCATATTTAGAGCCTTATTGTCCCATAGGTTTGCAGGCCAATTCACATTACTTGCACGTTTCACTGTAGGCTCATAAATGTATGAAAATTTGTTTGTAGGATGGTTGTAGTTGAGGAAATTAAGCCTAATTTCTAAGTAATAAGGCATACTAGAAAAAATCTATTTTGTCAACAGGTCTGGAGATGAAATACATAGCAATATCAGACTCTTCCCTACCTCATAGTATAATTATCAGGCATTGACAAAAATATTAGTTTATTCATAATTATAAAAGAAAGAATTGAAGGCAAAAAAGATAGTAATATTAACCACCAGCAAAAACAGGTGAATTTGAATGAGCACCAAATAGAACTTCTAGAGAAGATTAATATGCTATTATTTCTAAAATTTGAAATCTGCTTGGCTAAGTGGTAAAGCAGACATTGATAAATTATCGACTAAGTTTTCCAAGATGTATTAGAAAAATTCACCCAGAATTTTTACTTTTTTGTCTACCCTTAGATAGTTGGAAAATATGAGAGACTGAAACTCATCATAATGAAACTGTGGCACACCAAAGACACAAAGGACATCTTAAACCCAGCCAGTGAGAATCGCTGCATTGATATTCTGCTTCTCAACAGGATTGGTAGGATTTAAAGAGCTGTGGGTGCGTTTACTTAGACTGTGTACCCTAGGAGCAGCTACAGGAATCAACATAAGAGAATGTAGTGAAAGATGAGTAAACCCTAAATTTGATCCCAAATTACCTACCCTTCCCAGCATGGATTAAAATAAGCAAAATATGTTCATTAACCCTAACCTAATATCAACCACCCCCCTCTCTTTTCTCAATTTAATTGCCAATCTTTGAAGTCATGGACATGTACCACATACATTCTTGTTACTTGTATAGTGTTTGCTACATAGAGAGAATGTAATAGTTTAATACAATTCAATTTTAACAGACTTGAATCATTACATATGTACTATACATTTTATTGCATATATAATTTTAATTTCTGAACCTACATCAATTTTTTTTGAGACACAGTCTCACTAGGTAGTAGTTCAGACTAGCCTTGAACTCACTATGTAGCCCAGGCTAACCTCCAACTCACAGAGCTCCTCCTGCCTCAGCCTCTCTATTCTGGTATTACAGGCATATGTCACTACACCTGGCTTACATCAATCATTTTTTATAGTTTGTATTTGATGGTCTAGCTACATTTATTGGTGGATATGAAAGTCACATTCTGTATTATTTTGTAGGGGTTTTCAATGCCAGACTGACATTTTTACTTTATTCATTGTATGTTAAGCATCGTTTTCTGTGTTTGAGCAAAGAAGTGACAGAACTTTATTTAAAAAAATGTAATATCCTATGGAGAATGCAAACTGCCTTCTATTTATTTTTGTATTCCAAAGTTTCAAATAAAACATTGGAATTAGGATAAATATTTAATTAATTCATTTTGCCATTCATCTTCTTCATAAAGAAATTGTAATTTTTTCAGACTTACATAGAATAACATTAAAGATTGCAACCGTTAAGATTTTTTGTTCTTAATTTCCAAATATTTTCTATTTATATGAATCCATATATATAGGAAATATAGAGAGAACATGATATACACGTATATGTGTATATGAAAATACATTTATACAGTACTAATCTATATGCATGTATATAATTTTGAAATCTATTTTTACTACATAATGTATATTAAAGTGTTTGTGAATCAGAAACAATATATTTCCATTCTTATTGCTTCCATGGTATTTTGTTTTAGAGACATACTGTAAGTATTTAACTAATCCTTTTGTTGTTTTTAAATTCCAAGGTTTTTAACACTCCATGTTACAAGAAACTTATTTTACATATATTTTGCAGTTTTTATATCATTTGTTAGAATATGTTTCTAAAATGGATTTTATATGTTAAATGATGTAAAGGCTTAACAAAAATTTGAATCCATTTTTTTCATTCTCACCAGCATTGGGAAAATTTTGGAGATGTAGCCTTCTATGACTTGCAAGGAAAAACAGAATTTAACTTTTTTTCTAAATTAAGTTCTTCTGAAAATGGATGTGCTTTTTTAAACTTTTATGTTCCATAATTAATCTTCAAAATTTCCTCATTTTTACTTTCTCATTGAATGAACAAAATTGATGGATTTTCAATATATATATATATATAATTATAGGATCTGTGCCATATGTATGTATGATATATACCATATATATGTGTGTATGTATGTATATATGTATTTACACACATGTATATATTAGTCTGGTATGTTTCCATTCAGGTTCTTAAAAACAAGCTTGTATATAATATAATTGTAATTGTAATACCTGCCTCAAGGAAATCAAACAAAAATTATATACCATGTAGTCATTTGGCATAGATTTTTATCAGTTTTGAAAATTAATGAAAAATTTTAATGCTTGCTTCTTAAATACTACTGTTCCAATGATACTGAAACTCCATTTTCATATTCCACTTATGAAAGCTAAAGAAAATTGCATCCACTAATTTGGATTTATGTAAAAGAACAAAAAAGACAAATTTTTTGTCCATTCACCTTCTGAAGTGTGTTGTTTTATTTGAATCTAATGCCATTCCAGCTTCTCTGTCTTTTGTCCTGCATGAGGCAATTATAACCCCGGACTGCTACATGGCCTGGGAGCACCAACAAGACTGTTAACACCTTGCCGCTCTGGCACAAGACCACGCTCAGCAGCTTATTAAGATTCAGGCATCAGCACCAATGGCTAACGTGCAGCACAGGCCTGGGATTTTCTTCCAACTCATTTAATTACAGAAGTCAGTGAACTTCTGGACCTGTGCCAGGTGAGAGAAAATGAACCTAGACCTCTGACATTTTGTGTTACCAAGATAGTGCAAGCAACTCTGCATAAAGAAACATTAAAATCTATGATATCTGAAACTGGCAAAATGATGGGCATAAAAGTCTTCTTTCAAATAAAACTTAATACATAACTTAGATTTGCAATTACGTTGGCACAGTGGTGTCAAACTTTTTTTGGCTATGACCCATGATAAGAAATATATTTTGTATTACAATTCATTACAGACATATACACATGCAACACAACACATAAATTACTATTAATAAGACTTTTTAAAAAGACATATAAAAAATTCATGGTATAGTATGTGATATGGCAAGTAATAGGTTGTCTCAAAAAGTGTTGACAACTTTTTAAAAAATTCTAAAGTCCATCACTCGAGAAATATGTGCAGTTTCACTGTGAAGTAAAAATGGAAATTCATTTTTGAAAAGCATTTGAAATATCTGAATATAAGATATATTATAAGCACTTACAAACTAATAGAGAATCCATGGTATTTAAAAGAATAATGCAGAAAGTAAAGGTTAGAGATACTTAGAAACAACAATGGCATAGTAAGCCTAAAAAGAATTATAGTATACTTGGACTGGAAAGGAAAATGGGAAATGAGTAGAAAAGATAAGAGCTTTAGGCATTGGAGAAGGATCCAGAAGTAAAAGGCAACCTTGAGAGTTTTCAATAGCAGCAATGCGCATAGGAGAAATAAGTACAAAGAGAAAGAGGTTTTGCATCTTAACTGTAAATCTAAGAGCTATATTACCTGGGCAAGTCAATTAGCTGTTCACAGGCTACAGTTTTCTTGTTCAAAAAATAAAATGACAATGACCCCCAATTCCCAGGGCATCTGACTCTTTTTAAAAATTAAATGCTTTAATTTTGAGAAATACAACACTTGAACATTGAAAGATGTCAATAAATGCTACATATTATTAGTCATATTAGAAAATTTCCCTTCCTATGTGCATATAAATACTATAGTAATATCTTTGCAGGTACTTTTTATTTCTCCATTATTAGGCACTGAACACTTATTTTCCTTCTCATCATGGCTGCAATCACAGTATTTGCCAAAGAAAGAGCATTTCTGTAGAAAGTTATTCTTATCATCCCGTGTGAGCTAATTTCTTCAGAGGTAAGTCGGAACTGCCCTGGAATGCCTGGTGGATGTTCAATGATTATCCTACAAAGGGATATTGATTTATATATTAAACCATTGGCTGTGAATTTGACTCTATAGTTCTATATTTTCCCTCAATTTCTTTTCAATAGTCCTATCTTTTTCTCTGTCATCAACATCAGAAATGTTGGATGATTTGTTGTTAGGTACAGTGCATGGGAACATAGAACAGAAGTAAAATGCCTGTGGAAGAAATGGAATTGGTAATCTGGATCATGTACAGCTGCACACATGAATGTGCCAGCCCAGCATTGTAGCCACGTAAGTGATACCACCTTTTTGTTTCTTTCATTAAATAGACTGAAATATTTTTTTTATTTTACTTCATGATATTTCAACATGAATTTGTTAAACATTAATATGTTCAGAGTCCACAAAGTTAAAAATGTCAAATTGTAGGTTATACACACAAAGTTTAAAAATGGAAAATATAGGTTCTAAGTAGCTTGTTACCTATAACAAATATGGAAAATATAAATTGTTATTGCATTCTTTAATAAATAATAAAATAAAAGATATGCTGGGATCTCATGAGATTGGGACAGGGCATGTAGGTGTAAAGCTGTCAATTCAAGGTGGTTCAAGAAAGAGATGCATACATGCCTTAACTCTATCATGAGGGATATGTAGATCTTAGTCAAGGCAACCATCTGTTATGGTTATCCTAAGTAATACCAGAAACTAAATAGCTTAGACAACAGATATTTATATTCTCACATTTATGGAGGCTGAAATATAAGACCATGTTTTCAACACTTTTGCTTTCTCCTGAGGGCTCTCTCCTTGCCATGTAGATGTCCACCTTCTTCATATGTTCTCAGATGGTCTTTCGTCTGTGGTTGCACATATCTGTCACCTCTTTTGTGTGTCTAGATCTCTTATAATGACATTGGTAATATGGAATTAGAGTCTACATTCACAGCCTCATTTTAACTTAATCCCCTCATGAAAGGACTCTTCTCTAAATACTGTAGTCATATTTTGAGATATTGGGATTTATTACTTCAACTAATGAATTTGAGGAGACACAACCAAACCCAAAACAGTAATCCAGTGAGTTTCAGTCTTTCTTTTATTCATTTAAGTAAAGTCTGTTTTGCTATAATGAGAAAGATAGCTTCTGAAACATGTCTATTCTTTGCAGACTCTGTTAAAATAAAATTATAGAGTTTATGGGCAAAATGGAACTGGGACACAACAATCAAAAGCTATGTATTATTACATTAAAAAGACAGGAATGAAATAATAAAATGGTTTTACATACTTTAAATGCTTAGGAAATACATAAATTCTGCAACAAATTCAACAGTTTATCTTATGAATGACCTAAATGTGTTGAAATGAACACTAGAAAACTTGCAGTGTGGAAGTTATTGTGAAGTGGTTGGAATGAGTTTTATCTGAGATAGATTTATCTGAAATGGAAAGTCGCAGCATTAGATGTAGAAGCATGTGTCTTACTCCACCCAAGGAACTCAAATTTGTGAACTTCCAGCTTCAGCCTCCCAGGTGTAAAGATTACAGACAAGCACCACCATGCCAAGATTAATTAGGATTTAGTTTTTATCTTCTCTTTTATTACCAGTACATATATAAAACTGCAATACATAATAACATTCATCTTCAGGAACTGGTACCTACACATATTGTATTTTGATCATTTTTACTCTTCCTTCTCCACCCCTGTACTGCCCTTCCCTTTACCCCAGATCCCTTTACCATATCCCTAAAGTTACCTCTTTCCTATCATCTCTCCTTTATTTACTTCTTTATATTATTTATATTTTGGTTTTCTCATATAAAAGGAGTCAAGTAATATTAACCTTCTGTGTCTGACTAAGTTTACTTAGCATTATGATCTCAAGGGGCATTCATTTTCCTACAAATGACTCAAATTTACTCTTCTTTATGGGTGAATAGTAATGCACTGTGTATATTCTACATTTTCCTTATGCATTCATCTGTTTATGGACATGTAGACCACTTCAGTCTTTAGCTGTTGTGGATTGTGCCTATATAAACAAGTGTATGTATGTATAATGTTAATATGATGTCTTTAACTGTTCTGTGAAGATACCCAAGAAAAGAGTAGCTGGGTCAAAAGGAATTTCTATTTTTAGTTTTGTTGAAGAAACTCCATACTGATTTCCATAGTACTTGTGCTAGTTTACCTTCCAATCAAAAATGTAAAACTGTTGCTTTTTCTATACAATATTACCAGCATTTGGTTGCTTCTTTGAGTCCTGGATATTAGCCATTCCTACTGGAGTAAAATGGAATCTGAATGTTACTTTGGTTTGCATTTCTCTAATGGACAAAATTGCTGAACATTTTTCTTACACTTACTGGCCATTTGTACTTCTTCTTTTAAGAAACGTCTATTCATTTTATTTGCCCCCCCCTTTGAATAGCTCTTTTATTTGGGGAAGTCTAATATTTTTTAATTCTTTGAAGAATAGCAGGCAATTTTTTTTCCCCCACAGATTGTCTCTTCATCACTTGGTTGTTTCCATTGCTGTGCGGAAAATTTATAATTTGATACAATCCCATTTGCTGATTCTTGGAGACATTTCTTGTGCAATTGGGATTCTGTTCATAAAGTCCTGGTCAATGTATATGTCTTTTTTTTTTTTTTTTGTGGGTACCGGGGGGTCGACCTCAGGACCTCGCGCGCCAGCAGGCGCCCGTGCCGCTGAGCGATATCACCGGCCCCTTTTTCGTATGTGGGTTCCGGGAGTCGAACTCGGGCCCTTGCGCTTGCCGGGCAGGCGCTTAAGCCGCTGAGCCATCTCACCGGCCCCCAATGTATATGTCTTTAAGAGCTTTATCAATTTTATTTTTCAGCAAATTCAGAGTTTTTGTTTTCATTTCTAGGTCTTGGAGGCACTTAGATTTGATTTTTGCAATGGGTGTAAATATGGATTTAGATTTACTCTTCTGCATGTATATAGCTAGTTTTCTCAGCATGTTTTAAAGAGGCTATCTTCTCTCTAGGGTATTTTTTGGCTACTTTGTCAAAAATCAGATTCCTGAAGGTGCATGGGATCGTTTCCGTATCTTTAATTCTCCTCCATTGGTCAACATTTCTGTTTTTGTGTCAGTACCAGGTTCTTTTTAATTCAGCATCTTCATAGTATAACTTGAAATCAGGGATTGTAGTACCTCCTTCTTTGTGCTTTTTGTTCAGGGTTGCTTTGGCTAGTCTGGGTCTCTTCTGGTTTTATAAATTTTAGGATTTTTCTTCTAGTACTGAGAAGAATGTTGTGGATATTTTTATTAGAATTGCATTAAATCTGGATACAATTTTTACAAAATGATCATTTTGACAACATTTTTTTCTGTCAGGGAACAGGGTTTGTTTGTCTATTTTCTAATGTTCTTTTCAATCTCTTCCACAACACTGTATCTTTCATTATAGGGGTCTTTCACATTCTTGGTTAAGCAAATTCCAATAAACTGGAGAATTTAAAAGAAATGGAAAATTTCTTAGACACATAAAAATTAACAAAATTGAATCAAGAAGAAATAAAAATCCTGAATAGGCCGATAACAGGCAATAAAAAACACATAGTAAAAGCCCTGCCCACTAAGAATAGCCCAGACCTAAAACATCGAGCATAGAATTTTACCAGAATTTCATGGAAGAACTAATATCAATATTCCTCAAAAATCTTTCATAAAACTAAAATAGAAAAAACACTGGCAAATTCATTCCTTGAAGCCATCATTACCCTGATACCAAAGTTGTATAAGGACTCAAATAAAACCAAAAAACAAAAAACATATCAAACAAACAAACAAAAAACTACAAGACAATTTCCTTATCATATACAGATGCAAAATCCTCAACAAGACACTTGTAAACAGAATGTAAGAAATCATTAAAAAGATCATACAACATGGCCAAGTCACTTTCGTCCCAGTGGTTTACAGATGGTTCAACATAATGAATCAATAAATATAATACAGCACATAAACAAAAATAAGGGTGAATTCAGATGATCATCCCTAAGATGGAGAAACAGACTTTGACAGAACCCATTCACAATAAAAATAAAACCTGCTGGAAAATGTATAGAAACGTCCTACCACAGAATGATAAAATCCATTTTCAACAAACCTGCTGTCAACATCGTACTAAATAGGGAAAAACAGAAACTATTTCTTCTAAAATCAGAAACAAGTCAACTATCTCCCCTCACCATTTCTGTTTAATATAGTACTCAATACTTTAGCCGGGGTTATCAGTCATGAGGAAGAAATAAAATGATGTAAATAAGAATGGAAGATGTCAAACTATACTTATTTGCAGATGACACGGTCCTTTACAGAGAAGACCCAAAAATACTCTACCAGAAGACTTTTAGAACGAATAGACCAAGTCAGCAATGTAGCAAGATACAAAACTGGAGACACAAAAATCAATAGCATTCCTGCACACCTCCAATGAACACACCAAGAAAGAAAGCAGGAAAACAACCCAATTCATGGTAGCTTAAAAAATTAAATGTCTAGTGTTTTTTGATGGTGAAATTGTATGCAAGCAGAAGCATAAATTATGCTATGTTTAAATTATCAATTATAGCAGACTGATTGTACATGCACATAACCTTAGCAGACATCCACAGTGTGTGAGCTGCTCTGCTGGGGATAAAAAGGAATGAAAAACATAAATTCTACCATCAAGATGCTCAAAGTTTACTAAAGAAGATAAGAGAATGCCAATCAGAATTTTACACAGTAGAACAAAAGGCTTTAGGAACTGTCAATATTCCCTCATGGTTGTAGCAAAATATGCACATGGCTGCAGGATATGAATTAAGACAAAGCCACTAGGGGTTTAAAAGGGAGAAATCTACCACCTGGATTTGTATTTCAGTTCTGCCACTTCTTGGTTTGTGACTTTTGTGATTTTAGCACACGTAAACGTAGTGCTTTGTACCTCTCCTCATCTACAAAATTCCCTGATAAAATATCACCCACTTTTTAGGACCACAGGGAAAATAAAAGGAATTATACCGTATGAAGTAATTAAAACAATGCCTCACCTATACTAACCATCTGAGGGGTGTCTATTGTAATTGTTATGAATATCATGGTTATTAACCTTAGTGTGTGATTTCATTGTTATTATCACCATAGATGAGCTAGAAGGTCACATAAAGGAAAACAACAATCTTCCTAGAAGTTTTAGGAAGCAACAAAAGGATTTAGGAAAGAAATGAATAGCATTTTGTTTTGTAATACAGCAATCAGGAATATGTACTGAGAGGTAAAACAGAAAAGAAGTAATTCAAGTGAGGGTTTAGAAAGGACAGTAATAGGGAAATGCAGAAGGGAATATACTAGAATGGTATGAGATGAAACCTATGTGCCTTTGTAACTGCTTCATTATGGGCAAAGCAAGCAAGAGAATAAGGACTCTGAATCATTTTAAATTTCTGTTTTAACTAATTGAATAATTTAGGTCACTCGCAAGATAGGGGTATACAGCTACAAAAATATATTTGAGAGGAAAGTAATTTAATTGTGTTTTGAAGTTATGAAAGTTGAAATCCCTGTACGGCAACACAATGAATAATTAAAAATAATACTGTTGGTTCATGAGAAAGATCTACACTGGAAACCTGATCTTGTGCACAGCTGCAGCAGTGTGCAAATGCGTTTCACCAACACTGAGGTGGCTGAGACCCGCTTGTTTCGCTTCCATTGCCACAGTGCTCTCTACCTGGATTCCTTGTCACAACCTTCTAGTTTCTCATTTCTACCTTCAAATAATTTCAGGATTTTCCTAACCAATGGATCCGCACATACAACTTCTCTGTGAATTAGTGTACTAACTACAGCATGGAAGAAACAGATCTGTAAATATTTTCTGCCATTCCCCCCACGTTTCCTGTTGTTACTAGTGAAACTATCATACTTATTCTTCAGTGTTCCAACTGCTCCACCACCTGCATGGAAAACTCTGCCTCTACTCTTATGAGTATATTCATAACTGGTGAAGCCACTGCTAAGGCTCATGTTATGTATCTTCATTTCCATTAAGTTGTCATGAGTGGCCACTATTTATATTTTGTCTCTATTCTTAAAAACACTCCAATATTATCTTCTAATGTCCTATTCTGAAAATAGTTTTATGTTTGCCTTATGTGATTGTACCATAAAGTTGATCATGTTAGTTTTTTACTTAAGACACTTTTAAAGGAATGTGAAGGAAATAGCCAATATTTGAAAGCCATACTTTAGCAAGATGTTGTGCAAAATAGTTATTTTTTATACATGACTTTTCCAAGAACAAGACAGTAGCAGTATGAAATATTAAGGAGAAATACAAATAGCAAAACAGGTTGAAAAAAACTTGGTGGCGATTGTAAAAAATTGTGACTGTTTTAAAATAGTGTGAAATCTCCTTATGGATATTTTATTAATTTATTTGTAAAGTATTTAATTTGCTTAAAGTACAGAGAAAAACAGAAAACAAAACCACCACAAAATCCCTCCTTTTCAGATGTAGAAAGACACTTCACAGTAGATGGATGGCAGATTTTCCTACTGTATTCAATAAAGGTTGTAAGAATGAAAAAAAAAACTGTAAAATTGCAAATCAACTTTTTAAATTATTATGGAATTTAACCGACAGAGTTGTGTGAGGAACAGAGTCCCAAGCAACTAGAGTTTGGGGCATATTCGGTTGTCATTCCATTGAAATACAAAAGTTTAAAGGTAAATTATGTTTTGGGGAGATCAGCTAAATTTTGACCATGTCTGTTTACTGCTCTGTAAATGTTCATATGGAAGCGTTCGTAGACGGCTGGCCGTGTCACGTGATGTATAAAACCAAGCGTCGCTGGAGTTTCTATCAAGCGTGCAAACTACTGCTGGAACTTAAACCGGTGGGAGATATTTTAGTAGAAAGAATATTTAACAATGATCTTTCAAATAACTTTTAGAGGACTAGAATAATAAAAAGCAGATTCTTTAGTTGACTTTAATATATTCTCTGAAAAGATTACAACACAAACCTAGAGCACTAGCACTTCACTTTGGCATGTGGTTGGCTGTACCGATATGAGTTTCAGGAGCAGGCTGGGCTATGGATAAATGTTGGCGTTAAGGACGTAATTATTACACAATATTTAGCTCTGAGACTATCCGAGAACAAGCATAGGAAATGGAGATAGAAATGTGAAACATCAAGAACTGAGCCCCCGGTCATTTTCCTTTAAGAATTAAGGAAGACAATAAAATGAATAAAATGATGGAGAAGAAGAGACTGGCATAGGAAGAAAAACTTTAAGTTAGTGTAGAGCTCTGAAATACAAGAATATAAACTTAAAAGGGACCAATCTGCTAAGTGGTTAATTTATGAGCTTTGTGAAGAATGAAAACTGACCTAATTTAGCAATGTGTTCATAATTGTTATCGTGGATAGATCTGTTTCATTGCTGAGGTGGAGATGAGAGAATGGGAAAACAGTTTAAGAGATAATAAAGAAGATATAGAGAAAAACAACTTTTTAAAGGATTTTTTTTTCTTTTTTGTTTTTTTTAATATGGGTACCAGGAGTCGACCTCAGGACCTTGCGTGCCAGCAGGCACCTGTGCTGTTGAGCGATATCACTGGCCCATTTTTTGTATGTGGGTTCCGGGAGTCGAACTCAGGACCTCACATTTGCCAGGGAGGTGCTTATGCCACTGAGCCCTCTCACCAGGCCCAGGAATTTTATTTTCAAGAGTAATAGAAAATAGGTTGCAACCCAGTTAGTAGGATCAAAGAATGCCTTATAATAGCTAATAAAATTGTGAGAAATAATGAAATCTTGCTTGTTTGGGGGATATTTGGGTTGAATGCATTTGATAGAAAAATATTACATTCTCTCAGTATGAGGAATTTATTTGGTTCTATAAACTGTTACTAAGATTATACCTGAAATATAAACTCTACTTTCCAAAGACATTTATTGCATAATTGCATAATGCACCTGCGTAATAGCTAAACAAATTAGCTCTGACATCACAAAGTCCAAATATAAATCCCTGCTTCTCCACTGAGGATACTCTTAGAAACTTTGAAACTAAACTATGCTTTGTTCCAGCTTCCATAAATAAATAGTCTTCCTTTCGCTGTCTCATTATTTGTCATAAAATTTGTAAGTAGTGAGCCAAAGTTATAACAAGACCTGAAAATTCATAAGCATTAAGAAATCATAGGGCCAGTGAGATAGCTCAGCGGCATAAGCGCCTGCCCGGCAAGCACTAGATCCTGAGTTTGACTCCCAGAACCCACGTAAAGGAAAAAAAGGACCGGTGAGATAGCTCAGCGGCACAAGTGCCTGCTGGCAAGCACGAGGTCCTGAATTTGACTCCTGGTACCCACATAAAGGAAAAAAAGGGCCAGTGATATTGCTCAGTGGCATAAGCGCTTGCTGGCAAGTGCAAGGTCAGGAGGTCGACTCCCGGAACCCACATAAAAAAAAAAAAATCATAAATTCATTTATATGTTCATATTCAGAACACTCAAGAGAACATACATCTGAAGGACTTAATTCATATATGTAATCTGTTGATTATGGTTCAACATGCATGTGCATTTGAAATAAACTATTAATGGATATTTTTAATGCCTAAAATTCTTTGAATACATTTCCTGTGAACACATATGTTATTAGAGATACCAAGGAGCTTCTTTGCACTTTTAAAGGTTATCTGCCAAGAAAAATTAGCTAATCTTATTCCTAACTTTGAATAATTTGAAGCATTTTATTTAAAACAACAAATACTCGAGGATGCCGGAAACATCTTTGCTTACATTCAGCGTGCATTGGCTTAGCGAATGCATTATGACAAGAAAATAGGTAAATATTACAAGAACATAAATAAAAAAATAAAATTGCTATTATTTTCCTGTGACATGAGATTTATACAGACATTCAAAATAAATCAGAAATTATTGCTAGATTTAATGAAAATACATGCTAAGGATGACCAAAATATTATCTATGTAATAAGGAGTATATTTTAAGATCAGTTAAGTTAGCATTCACACCAAGTAAAATAAGAGAATCTCTAATAAGAAATTTGAATTTTTTACAGTAATTTGTTACTATGTTAGAAATAACACAAGTCATTTTTAATAGTCAACAATTTTTAAACACTTCATCTATATGTTGTGTTTTACATAACATTTTATTTTTAGAGAATGCTGCATATGTATATTCCTATTTTTAAGTATTAGATAATTAATTCTGAGAGAACTCATGGAAATTGCTCAATAGTCCATAATTAGTGAGTGGCAAGTTGAAATCTGAACACAAATCAAGGAATTATTCTTCCATGTTCTTATCCTTCACTGATTTAATGCATACAAGTTTTACAGTGATAATGGCTTACACATGAGAGCTTACACAGAACCACAGAGTTCCTGTAATTCACAAAATGTCCCAGTTGTTTCATTTAACTGTAATGAGAAACCTATGGAGAAAGCATTATTTTCTTCAAATTATGGCTGAAGAAATTGGTGTTTCGATAACGTGATTGTCTTGATCACACTGCAAGTTAGGTGGAGTCTAGATTGACTGGAAACAGAATTGGGACATATAACTTTATAATGCGAGAAACATATAGGTGTGCATTTACAGAGAACAGTGTGCATTAGAATGGAATCATTAAGCAAGGGGTGAGAGCAGAAATTCACTTCATATAGACAAAGTAGTACAATCACTGAGAAAACCTTGATGAATATCTTTCCAGTGTGTGTTTGTTAAATGCTTATGAATATAATAAAAGTGAGTCCTTTTGCTTTAGTTTAGTAATGTCACTGAAAAGAAGTGTGATCCTGTGAAAATATAGCTTAATCTTAAAATAAGTTAAAATAAGTTTCTGTAAGGAAAATGGGCATAATGTTATTCATTCATTCCTAAAAGGATAAAGTATTTTTCTTGAAAGCCTTTTGAAATTTAAATTTCCCATAGATAAAAATGTTGTGTGGTGGTCATTACAACTATACTGAGTAATTAGCTTCTTTTCTAATACTACAAGGATTCAACCTAAATTCAACTTTAAAGCCACTTGGGCCACTTGAAACCATGGGAATCTGCAATATGATTATTTTAAAATTAGTTTGCATCTATGTACACATAGATAAATATACGTGCTGATATATAGTCATATGCCAACTAAAAACTATTCCATCAACAATGGACTACATATATTACAGTAGTCACATAGGATATAAAGGACCTAAAAAATTCTTATTGTCTGATGTTATCATAGCTGACATAATGGCAAAGCACAGTGCAATACTCATACTCACAGTGATGCTGGAGTCAACAAACCTACTATACTGCCAATCATAAAAAGTGTAGCACATACAATTATGCACAGTACATTGTACTTGGCAATGATGGTAAATGCCTATGTGGCTGTTTTGTATATGTCTATACCACACTTTTATCATTATGTTATTATTTTAAATGTTTGGTGTAAAATATTATTTCTTACTGAGGCAACAGCCTAATGCATCTTGTGTTTACTGTCCTTTTTGATTACATCAGGTGACTGACCATACTAACTGTGTTGACATAAGCACACTTTATGATGTTTACCCAGTGACAAAGTCATTGAATGATAAATTTCTCAGTCTTGAACACGTACGTGGTTTTATAGATTCTAGTAGTATATAGGAGTTTTTCAAATCTCTTAAGAATAATTTATTCTTGAGCCCTTTTCCCTCAGTGCTTTAGATCAATCTACTGTTTCCTTCAACCATTATCTACTACCTCAGGCAGCTAGTAGTACAATTGTATTTATAGAATAAGACATTATTCTATAAATGTTTTTGACATACTCCTGGGAAGCAGCTTTAGGAATAGACCGGTCCCAACTCAAGTGAAATAAATTCAACCATTTTAACCTGGTGTTCCAGTGAGTTTCCAGGCAGCTCAGATAAAATAATTCATTGTAATTCTTTACAAGTAAGAACTGATCTGTATCCTTAAGTGCGGGGATGCAGCCTGTTATTCTCCTGGCTACTGGTGAGCTGGGTAGGGGGTGGAAGGTATGGACTGAGGTAAATGAAGTTTTCAAAAGAGTTACTCTTACTATCAAGAACCAGGCTAGGAATTCCCCAGTTTCCCATGCCTAAGAGTTCTCACCAAAAGCAAAATTTAGTTGTCTCCAAAAGACAGAAATATTTATTGGCATTATGTTATTCTTGCGAACTACTTAAAGGTACAAATATGCATGATGCTAGTATATAAAAATAAGTCAATATACACAACATAATCCAAAGTTTTAAAATATATTTATATTTAAAAAGAAAAAAAATGCAAACAAATGTTAACGTTATATTCTGAATTGCATTTCCTCAAAACTCAAGCGTTGCATTTCTCATCCCTAGTACTTCAGAATTTGACTGCCTGTGAAATTAGAATAGTGAAAGAGGTAAATACAATGAAATAAAGTTAGGTGGTGCACCTTAAGACACTGTGCCTGGTCGACTCGTAAAAAGAGAATAGGACGGAGGCTCACAGAGGGAGGAGCACGTGGAGATGCGGGAAGAAGACGGCTATCCACAAACCAAGGAGAGGGTTTCCTTCAAATGACCCAATCCTGATGACATCTTGAATGATAGTTTTCTAACCCTCTCAATTGGGAGAAAATAATTGTGTGTCACTTAAATCATCCAGTTTGAAGTAGCTTGTTAAGGCAGAGCAAGCACATTAATACAATCACTGTTTTTAAAAAGTGGTTAATGACATAAAACACAAAGTGTTTTAAAAACCATCTCTTCCATCTACTAAGTGTTTCAGTCAGATTTACACGACTTGAACAATGTACCTGACACTCAAAGGAGAAAGATTTATTTTGATTCATTGTTTCAGAGTCTCAGCCCACAGTCAGCTGGCTCCAAGGCAGAAACCCCATGACAGAAAGGCACAGTGGAGCAAAGCTGCTCATCTCATCCTCCTGCTCGGGGGAAGAACCAAGCAGAGTCCAGGGACTAGACTTCAAAACCACGCTGTCACAGTAGCAACTCAAATTCTTGATATCCATTTTCTGTATTGATCACCTTTCTGTTGCTGAAAAACAATTATGATATAACAACTTAAAGCAAGGAAAATTTTATGTGGCTTGTGGTTTTAGAGATTTCAGTGTATATTTGTGGTTCCAAGGCAAAAACATCATGGCAAAACCCCATGACCCACTCAGACTCACAAGAAATGTGCTTTACTAATCTCCCAGACATCTCTCAAGCCAATCAAGTACAGTCAAGATTAACTATGACATCATATTGGCAAACTTTCTCAGATTCAGATAACTAATTTATAAAATGAAGATCAAAACTCTACCTTACTACAAAGTAAATTGTTTATGGATGTCCTTGATGCTGTTTGTCATAAGCAACAGCAGTGATGGTGGTTATATTATAGACAGCTAAGCTAGGTAGAAATATTATAGGCAGTCAGACAGGGTCAGGCCCTTGAGGGAGTCAATACCGAGGATGAAAATGCATTACAACCACAGCCAGAGGGGGATCTGTTGAAGGTCAGGTCGCAAGATAAAGGCAAAATGACCGGGCCTACATGCCTAAGAGATAAAAAATAAATTAATATTAACATCAATTACCTCGATGGGTGGTCAAAACCTCCATCTCATCCTAAAAAGCCCTGTATTTTTCCAGGTGCACTTGCTACATGACCTGCTTCCCCACTGGATCAATATTACCTAAATGGCTAAATTCATAATCTTATTGGTTGATCATAGTTTTGTCCTGCATTATACCCACCTCATGATTTCACATCCACCTTGTGATTTTGCACCCATCGCTTGATTCTGCACCCATCTCCTGTTTTGCTCTATAAAACTTCCTTTGTAAAGGTACATGGCAACCATTTGCTGAGTCCCCTCCTTTCTCTCTCAGGAGATGTCTCTCTCAATAAAATTTTCCTAATGGTAGCCTGCAGGGCATAACACCAATTTTGTCGTAAAGGCACGTTATTGTGGGTATATAATACCCATGTTTATTCTTTAGAATATTTCTGTTGATGAATTATTAATTTTAATTTTATGAGTTTTATCATATTAAACAACGACTTAACAGGAAAAAAATGTCAAAAAATAAAGTATTGAATTTCTAACATTTATTGTTTATAAAAAAGCATCAAAATTTTCAACATTGACTGATTTTTGATGTACAAGGTCCAAAAAAAAAAAAAAAAAAGAAAGAAAGAAATTCCTATATGAACTACAATGAAAATACCAATAGAACTCTATAAAAAAAATCTTTACTTCAATTGTCACACCTAAGGCAGTCTTCACAAATGATAACAGTACATTCCATACATACGTATTGCTTAAACTGAGAGCACATGTGTTTTGCTTTCCTGACTTTTTTGTAGGACATACATGACATCTTGCTGGTCTTGCTGTTTTGTCAAGAGGTTCTTATACAGTGTGTAGTTAACAGGAAAATAAAATATCAATGAAATAAAGTATTAAAGTCTTAATGTGTATTATGCATTTAGAATAAACATCAACATTTTCACACCAGCTGTGTATTTGCCTACAAAACCTAAAAGATAATATAAGAAATAAATTCCAATTATGAACTATAATAAAAATACCAATAGAATTCTACAACAAAAATAATCTTTTCTTCAATTGTCACACTCAAGGCAGTCTTCGCACAGGACAACTTGATGTTCCATGCACACATCTCCCTTACACTGACAGCACATGTGCATAGCTTTCCTTTCCTGTGTGGCAGGCCATTTTCATCACCTCTCTTGTCTTTCTGTTCTGTCAGGAGTTTGCTACTATGTAGTACAATGTGCACTTAGCAGAAAAATAAGATATCGAGAAAATAGAATATCAAATATGTAATGAGTGCTTAGAATAGACATCAATATCTTCACATCAGCTGTTTACTTGCTTACAAAACCTAAACATCAGAAATAAAATCCTATGTGAACTATAATGTAAATACAAACAAAAATCCACCACAGAAATCATCTTTGCTTCAGCTGTCACACCCAAAGAAGTCTTCACACATGCCAACTGCCTGTTCCATACACAAGTATTGCTGACATTGATAGCATGTATAATTTGTTTTCCTGTCTTCCCTGTAGGGCACAGTTGACATCTGTGTTTTTCCTGTTGTCATAGAAGGTCTTTGTGATGCTGTGCCTGTGCATTCACCTGTCAGCTGACTAGTGTGCTCCACAATTTTTTTGCATTTTTCCCAGGGCAGAAATATTTTATTTTTCCTCTGCTGTAAATAATCTCTTAGGAGGTCAGTCCCAATCTTCTTAAAAAATTTCTGTGTGCTATTTTGCACTTGTTATACTTTTTGTAAACTATCAAACTATGCTACACATGTTTAGGATTGAGTAAAACACAACAATTGGCCAATGCTTTGTGTTTTGAGTGACATCATAATTGCTGCATAACTCATCAACAACATTTCCTCTGCCTTTGGTTTTGTTGTAGAAAGTTACCATCTCAAGTTCCATTTTGTTGCGGTTTCCCTATCAATATTTCCATAATGGTGCAATGTTGACATCAGCAGTACCAGTTTGTTTTTCTTTGCCATATGAGGCCAATGTTATGTCTTTCTGAAATTCAAAGATTGTACTGTACAATTCTCTGTTTTGAAATTGCAACATTTCATTTGGAATTTCTGCTTTGTTCCTGCATACAGTTCCTACACTGGTCAAGTTGTGCTCTGTTAGCAAATGCAACATCAATTTGAAACTTGTAAACCAATTGTCAAATGTCACATTCTGTTTGTTTAGGAGATGGGAGCAATAAGTCTGTTCACAATATCATTTGGCTTATTACTATACGAATAATGACCTGATGGGTGAGTTCCAGGATAAATTTCTAAATTGAAAGCATAATGAATCTTCACACCTATAAGGGCATAAATTTTTATGCTATATTTGAAGGTTTTGGGGGAATATACTGCCTGAAGCTACAGCAACCATGAAATGCTGCAAGATGTTCATCAATAGTCATATATTTGGATGGTGTGTAAATTGCTTGACAATATCCCACAAATCTCTCAAACCAAGAGTGGATAGCAGCCAGATTATCAGTTCTTTTTCTTTCTTGGTGGGTGGTTTTGCCATCAAACCTAAAGCGATTTTGAAAGAAACCAAATCTCCTCAGTGTCATCGTTATTCAACAAATCTCAAGCCCACATCTAACACTTTCTATAAGTCTTTTACATTCCTGTTAAGTACAGCAGACCTATGAAGGCTTTCAGTTCAGCTAATGAAGTGTCAATAAATACATTTTTGAGTACGGCTATTGGTGCATACAAAACATTTTACTTGTATTTCAGCATTTATGTATTTCACATCTTGGAGCATTTCATCTGTTACAATTTCCAACACTGAATGGCAAATGCTGGCATTCTGTTCAATAGGTTTCACCCCTGCCAAGAGCCTCACTGTATTTTTGGACCTAGGTCTAACACTGGAACATTCCGTTTGGTTGTGTGAATATTTTGTACCTTTTCTACTAGTCAAATATGTACTCACATTGCTGTTTTCTTCATCATCTGAATTAAGGAGTTCTGCATTCCCTGTGTGTCGGTTAATTCTTGCTCTTTTTCTGTATAACAGGAATTTTGGCTCACATGGCCAATATCAAAGTCATTATCTTCATCATCCATGCATGAATGATCTGATGATTCTCTTTCAACCTCCTCTGAGACAGGCAATCTGGCATTTTATGTCCCATATTTCTGAATTGGGCTACTTCTAACAGAAAAATCAAAAGAAAACTTTTAAAAATAAATCCTAAATTCAAAGAAATTTTGCAATGAGCATTTCATGGGCAAAATGCACCTGTTGCTGCTTTAGATATCCTGTACACATGTTGCTATTTGTCTGCCAAGTGGGGAATACACAAATGGGTTTTTGCTTTCCCCAGGCACAGCTTCTGTGAATCACACCCACATTCCATTTATAGTAAATTACATGTTTACAGAGCAGAAGAGTGGTGTGGGTGTATTTTACCCTCTGTGATGCTCAGGTAAACATACACAAATCCCGTTAGAGCATTATGTGGGTAAAAATTCCAGTTTGACACATGCACACACCTTGCTGTTCACCATACCAAGTGGGTAAACATGAACATTGCATCCTGTATTCCCCTGGTACAGCTACTGAGATGCACAGCTGGCTACTATTATGCTAAATTACAAATTTACACTAGAAAATTATGGGATGGGTTGTTGTAATCCAGTGTTAGATCCCACAGATTTTTAACCTCTATTTTTCCTTAAAATTCATTCTTCGATTTTGGGGAACATGAACTCAGCATATCAGACATCTAACAGGTTGGGATTTACATTTATTTCCCCTCTATCATTAACATAGTGGTTGTGTTCACCAGTGTTGGTGACAGCAGGGCTAAGAAAGATATTTTTTTTAAATGTGGCTGTGTCATTCAAATATCCTATAATGGCCATATTTCACATTTTTAATAAAAAAATGAATGAATGCTATTTTTAAATGTATTAGTTTAAGACTATTTAAAAAAAGCAATATTTTCTGTCCTTTTCTCTGATCTTCACTTTCCTTTCTTTCCTTTTTGTTCTGTTTTTCTATTATCTTTTGCTTTTATCTATCTTTCTTTTTATATAGATATGTATGTCATAAGAGGAACTATAGCATTACCCTCAGTCTCCTCATTACTCTTTGCAGTCAGTTACTTGCGCTAAATGGGTCACCCTGTTCAGCAAATGCACTTCTATATAATTGGTACTCAAACATAATTTATCAATAAATAAATAAACAAAACTAACTGACTATAGTGTTAAACAGTTCTTTTTCAGAAATAAGGTTACCATTTTCAAATTCCATGCATTTTTCTATGAGGAATTCATTTCTAGTCATTTAGAACCTGAAATATAACCCCCCAAGTTGGAGTTTACAGGTAAAGATTTTATTTTATTAAATGTTATTTCTTGAACCACCTATGGAGAAGAATTCAGTCTGTTGGCAGTCCAGAATTTCAATCAGACAATTACTTAGGAATACAATGCATTAGAATGACTTGCCTCTTGGGGAGAGGCTCTGTGGGCATGGCAACCAGTCCAGTGCTCCCCACAGGGCATGAAGGCTACCTATGGTGGGAAGAGGTAGAAAAGATGAAGGGAATTTCACAACCTGTTTTATTCTTCCCTAACAGAGCAGTTGGCTGCCTACTGAGATTTCCTTGTATTGTATCTGTTTGTTATGGTGCTGGTGAGAAATGAGATTCAGGACATTTGGAGAGGAGATGCTTTAAGATATTTTCTTATACCAAGGCCAAAATTGTTTCCATTATCTTCTTAGGTGGATGCTGACCTATAATTGAATAAAGCTTCAAAAATTAGAGGACTTTCCCAGAGTCTTACTGCAAGAAGCCAGGTAATGAAGAGAGAAAATTTTTAAAAGTCACAATCAGAAGGGAATGATGTAGAGCTTGTGATTATGTGCTAGAGAACACTGAACTGTGAAGGGCCTAAATTCACAGGAGACAGGTATCCAGCTAAGGACTACACTAATGAATTCAAAAAGGCTGCTCTTGCTTCAAAAATGTCAAAGAATAAGAATCAGTTAGGTCATATAAAAGGAAGCACACACAGACACACACAAAATAAACTCAGTAGCTAATGATGGTGTGGAATATTTAAATCATTTAGATATAGATTTAGAGGACTTTTTACCTTGGATAAAGGAAAAAAAAATACATAAATGCCTGCTTCTAAAGTTAACAGATTTGGGTTATAAATCCCTATGAAGATTTACTAAATCAAGTAAGTGCTAATCTGTAAGGTAAAGAATTAAAATACTTGGAGAGACTAAGAAAGACTTCAGTAAGGGCAGCCAATATACAGAGGGATTAAATGAAGTACTATGTTAGTTATCAGTGCAGAGTAACATAGAGCCAAGACAATGACATTTTGTGCCCTTTGGAAAGCCTGGCTTCCTGAAATACCCAGTGCCTAGAGTATGCTACCTCACATGATATAGCAAGAAAGAAACTTGAGTTTTTAAGAATTTCAGAGTAATTTGCAGAGAACTATTTCAATTATTCTGAGTGATTTATTAAGTGTAAATAAACCTACTTAATTTTAGGGATCTCTATTGTTTCTATGGAGCAACATGGTAGAGATATCAAACAATGTGGAGATGTCTGGCAATTCTTCCTCAGTGCATTGAGTTTCATTTTCTAGCTGTTGTTTTCTGCTCTATTTGTCTCATCTCTTGGGAATCTTCCCCAAAAGCCAGAGGTACACAGCTACCTGTGAGAAATAGTCCCTCTCCACTGTTAAAATGTGCTTTGGGGAAATTCTGTGCTAAAAACATTCACACAGAGGTGTAACTGATCAATATATGTATAAATAGTACTTCAACAGATGGAAAATCTTTTTAAGACAGAAGAGTCGAGCTCTAATGCAGGTTTCAGATGGGAAACGTTAAGTAGTACTGGTTGTGGTAGCATCTATGGAATCCCACTAGCATTTGCGTGTTCCCTTGAACTCCACATGAAGCTGGATTTGCTTCCTTCCCTATTACTGAGAGGCTCATTCTAAATTTGACTTGGCTATGTGACCACAACTACATTAGCCCTTCAAGGCACGTTCGTGGATGTAAAGACTTTCCCTTGTTGCAAATAAGGTACCATGAAATGAAGAATGATTGGCTGCAAGGCACACCTAGGCACAGTTAGAGAAAAGGAAATTGGAAAATTATGCAAAATGGTAATAGAGGTAAGCAAGATATTACTGGTTACTGATATAGTTAAATAAACAGAAGGGAAGACGTTGAAAAGGGAAATTGCTAGAAAGTGACATGGCTGCTAGGTTTGACAAATGTGGCTCAATCCAGGAGCCAACTCTTACTTCAGCTGAATTGAGATCTGCCATCATACCCTAGAGGGACTTAGCAAAGAGAAAGATACCTAAGTGGACTTTTGGACCAAGCATGTCACAAAGAAGGGTGGGTGATAAGGTTAGTTTGCATTTAAATATTTTAAAATTCATATAAAATTCAGTGGTCAACTTGAGGGCACATTATAAATGTAACAGAGGACTGAGACTCTGGACAAATTATTCTCAGGGTAACTTTCAGTGACAATAGCCCTCTCTTCTTTCCTCTTCAGACTCCAGGTCAAGTTGAGTTCCTCTTGAATCAAATGATATTTAAATTTCTTCTACAGTAATATCCTGTTTGGTTCTCATGCTTGGATAATAGAAAGCAAAGAAGAGAGATGTGTCCTTAATTTTCATTTATAGTAACTAACAATGTAAACAGCACATAAATGGTATCCAATACATATTTTAATGTTTATTAGAACCAGTCATCATCCAATAAAAGTAAATATGGGTAAGTATAAAGTCAGAAAAATATATGCAGTCATAATTTACTATACTTAAGTCTACTCTTGGTGTTCAAAGTTTAGATATGACATTACAGGAAAATAAAAGGTTAGGTGACATTTGAGGAATGGAGATGAATGGAAGAGTGGAGAGTTAGCGAAAACAGGCAAGGCAAGCTCTATCATGCTATCATTTCATTAGAAAATTTGGTTATTTTTCTAGTTTCTCACCATTTATTCTCTCTTTTTATTACAAAAAAAAAAGCTATTGCTCCAAAACTTACATTAAAATAAAGGAGAACATTATGTAACATACTACACTATGAGATCTAATTGGTATTAGGTCCTTTCATTTTCCTCCAAATGGAAGGAAAATCTGTAAGACATTCTTTTTCTGTTTTTTAATCTATGAAAGAATTTATACCATAAGCGCATCAACTCAAAAACTTGTCAATTCTACAAAGAGAGTGCCTTTGGGTTAAGCAGCTGTGCTTTTGAGAGGAACTGGATGATCATCACAAACCTGGACTTTAGAGGCTGTGTTTTCTGAAAACAAAACCAATCAACACAATAAATAAAACGGAAACCCACCAGAGTGCCTCATAACTGCTGTTTAGTGTGTTTCGTCTGCTTACCTAGTCAAGCGTTCCTTGGAACAGGGCTCCTATTGGCTTTATTTAACAAGAGGAGTGCTTTTCACATTGGCACACCTTAAGTGGTTAGATTGTCATTTAAGGGGAATTCAAGAGAACCACCAGGATAAATTGATCACAGCCATAATTCAATGTTCCAAAATAAAATAGTGCTAAAGTTTCAACATCTTGGAAAACGCATGATGTTTCCATCCAAATATTTTTGCCATTTACTAAAAGGTCTTATTTAAATAGAAAATGCTTATTAACATCAAGAATTTTCTTCATATGCTAGATTGATATAAGAAGTATGCAGTTTATAAAAGGGAGTATTTCTTTTTTTAGCTGGGCCAATTGTTGATTTCAAAAATATTTTCAAAATTAATTCTATCATTATCAAAAGGTGTAAGGGTATGAATCCTAGTTTAAATCATTTAAACCTCTCTGATTCTCCCTCTGTGAGTGGCTAGAGAAACTGTTTTTAAGTGTGATTTTGCTATGCCCTGTCAAATAATTTCTGAATGGAAATTGATTAGTTACCTTAATTACATCTGCAAAATCATTTTGTCATCCATATAGATATGGGAGTAGCACCAGATGTTGGAGACGGTGGGGCCTTTTTTATAATTTAGCCTGAAACCTCAGTGATATTGCATATAGATCCATAGCTTTGCTTCTTTCTCTCAAGTCCCATTCCATACATACACAAAAAAGTGCTCTGTGCCTCATAGTGAGTAGTTTTTATGGATCTATGTTCATATCACTGGCTCTAATTAAATGTCAAATCAACCCAATGCTTTCTACTTGGTTCAGATTTTATACATACTTCCTCTGATAAAAATTCCCATATTTTATCCATATTGAGCATAGCTTCCTGTATATAATTGGCCATATTTTAAGCTCTTGTTTACTTATATATGAAACATCTGTGTCGTCTCAAGGCTAGTTTCTACTGACTGTCTTTTCTCTTGAGTACCACACTCCTTTTTCTTTATATGAAGAGTAATGTCAGATTGTGCCATGGAACATCACAAATATTGTTCTGAATTTTTATTTTATCCTGAAAAGTAACTTGTTTTGTAGGCAGAAAGTTAACTTCAGCAGAATAAAACTGTAACCCTATCTCTGCCCAGGCAGTTGGCAACTAAAATTCAAATTTAATTCTTTTAGTTGTAGTTGAACTGCTTAAGTTTTTTCATGTGCATGCGTGGTTATGATATCTTCTAGGTATTTGGGAAACTCACACACATGATTTGTGGCTCCTATTTTCTGATTCTCTCATTTGTTGAATTTTTCTCTTCAATTTCCAGATGATATAGTTGCCCAAATTTTGTTCTTTGAAAGGGCTTCAGACCAGTATAAGAGCGGGTTTCTAAGTGAGATTTAGCCACCCTGAATGGTATGCTATGGAGCCTGCTCTCAGGCATAAAGCTCATCCACAATTTTTCTCATCCAAATTTTGCCTTCTATCCTGTAATGTCTGCCTACTTTTGGTCAACTCTGTTTCCCAGGGTTGGTTTTATAGTTTGTCTGTAGTTAATAGTTATTATTTCGGGAAATTAGATTACTAATTGCCATGTGGAACTTAAAACATGTTCTAACAGAATCGCAAATTTTTCTCTAAGGTTCTGTAGTTAAAAATAAGGTCTCTATAGCAGAAAATTATATTCTACTTGACAAATATCTTTTGCCTGTATTCTGGGCCCTGAAAATCATTGAACATAGCAAATCAGATGACCATATGTTCAGAAATTTCATTAAGAGTTGTTTTTTATCAAAGCTACCTAATCATATGGTCACCTATTCCATTGTAAGATTGAGCATAAATAGGGTGTCAGTGCAGAACTAAGTCCACATCAGTTACCCAGGCTACCATGTCATCCTCCAATGTCATTTTGATGTCTTCTTCTCAAATCATACCTAGAGCTGTATGGAGCAGGGCGTTATGATCGCTTGATACAAAAGGGACAAATAAATGTTGCTCCAAAATATATCACTTTATTAGAATTTGTTCCATTATAATCTCACTCAGGAGTGGCCATGAAGGCCATGATAAGGGAAAAGTTCTCTCAATCTGTGGATCTTTAGTCAGGGCTCCTGGTTATTCTCGTAGTGGAAAAAATGTGTTACAAAGTAGGAATATGTGTAACTCCCAGGGCAGTGGTGAACGGCTTGACTGGAAGGAGAAATACTAGAATATAAGGGATCAGAAGCTATAGCAAAGAGCGTGGACGGACTTTTGAAACTGGGCAATAAAGTACATAAATAATTATTTTTCACTGGAAAACACACACAAAAGTAAAATCTACCAAAGAAGAGACAATAAACATGCAGTATCAGGCTGACTCAGCTTCTTGATATCATTTAAGATCATCTCTCAAGCTATTGTGTCCTAATGGACTAACAGACGAAATGATAATGATGACAGAGATAATGTAGATAACATGTTGGTAAAACTCTAAGGTTGATCTTACTTCCTTTTTTGCTAAGTATCCAACCTACGAGGAACAGAAGTCTTAGCATATCCATGCTGATAAAGTACAATCTCTTTAGGAGCCCATCCAGCTACTAGATGGTAAGGTGGCCACATTGGATTCCTTCTACCATGGAAAGGTCTATGAAAAGTCTTAACTAGGATTGACCAATATTCCCTTATAGTTTTGCCTTTATTATCCCAAGAATGTCATCCAACACCATTATCTAACAGCATAAAGAATGTTTTAATCACTGACATAAGAGCCTGCATAATATCATATGAGACCAGGATATCCACTATATCACAGAATATAACAGTAGACACATGGCCATGGAATCCAGTATTACACAGAAACAACTCGCTTGATAAGCCTCTGAGTGCCCTTTTGAAGATTCAGCTAAAGTATCATCTACATAGAGTAGCACACTGCAGAATGCAATTCACTCCCTAAACTAATGATCTTGATATACTGCTGTGTCCTCAGTAGGTTGTACATATGAGACCATAACTGATGAGTGAAAACAAGAACGATTTTCTTATCATCACTTCCAGTGACTTCCTAGAGGAAACTGTGCTTCACGTCTATTATTTTGTATTATACAGGTTACAGTATAGGAAAAATTCCAAGATAGGAAAAATTTCATCAATAAATACATCAAGATTGTATTTAAATTTTAAGCTACAACTACCTCTCAGACCCTTTAGATTTCTGTTTAAAAAGACCAGCAGGCAGGGAAAGAGTCACCATTCATGCAGTTATAATTGATCTTCATCATCAAGGAAAATGTTGTAATAACACAGTTATGGAAGGGAAGAATATATTTGGCACCCCAGTGATCGACTGAAGCATCTCTTAAAAATCTTAAAATCTCTGGCCAATTTTAATGATGAATGTAAAAACAAATTAGCCATGGCTCAAGAAAGCATGCATGATCAGACTTTCATATATCTCCATAATGCGGGTTTGGTTAACCTTATCTAGCCACCTAGACCAAAAAAAAAAAAAAAAAAAAAAAAGACAATATTTAAAAAGTCTATAGTGATAGTAAAAGGGGGATTATTATCAATTAGGGGCTCAAGAGCACTTGCAATAGCAGGGACTATGGTTTCTACCAACACTTATTAAAATATTCTCAGAAAGCAAAATCAACACAAATCTTACAGCAGCTAGAAGAGATGAATTTGGACTATCAAGTAGGAGCTGAGTGTGACAGATGCATACGGTCCATGCCTATTATGAGCTACCCTACACTGATCAGGTCCCCCTCTCAGGTTGATACTCATTCTTTAACTGCTGAGAGGATTGGCTGGAAAAGATACACAGCTGTAGCTGTCTCCAGAACTTGCCTTCATTGAAATGGAACTGTTTCTCCGAAAGCTTCACCTTCTTTAGTTGGACATTTTTCTTGTGATTTGTTGATACATGGGCATATAGGCTTAGCCTCCCACCTCAATTCAGACTGTATCCCTTAGTGTCACTCTGAAGGACTGGCTAATGCTAAATGTTGTAACTCTTTCACATTTCAGCTTCTCACGTGGAGAAAGCCTATTTCTTTCACATGCTTGATAAGTCATTGCTATTTTTTTAGTGTATATGTCCCTCCAAAATTAACATTTTAATTCAAACTCCAATGTGTTAGTATTAAGATGTGAGGTCCTTAAGATGTAATTTAAAATATGGGGGCAAGGGCATCATGAATAGAATTAGTGACCTGAGAAAAGGGCTAGAGGAAACTTGCTAGGCCTTTTTGCCCTCCTGTCCTTTCCTACTATTTGAGAATACTTTAAATATTTATAGAAGGTGCAATATCTGTAAAGAACACTGTTGGAGTCTTTGCTGTGCGCTGATCAGAGAAGGTGAGCAATTTACTCCAGGACAGTGATAAGACTCAATTATTTGCTCTGGACAAGTTTCCAGTGTTTGAGTTCAGCTGCACCTGCTACTTTATATGGCTCCTAAACACTGAATATTGTCCAAAAGCTATTCCTGATTTACAGATAAGTTTTCTCTTTTCTAGATATTTGCATGAGACCTGGAGTCAGGTAGGGCTTAGCCGCTTCATGGAACATCCCCACAAAGGACAAAATAGCACTGGCCTCTCTAGGAATTAGGTGACAGCTGCGGGGATTGTAGGCCAAATGTCATTTTGTTATGGGCCAAGAACTAGAGACTCAGAACTACAGGAAGATGCTGGTTTATATTAGGTTAAGTCTCAGAACCCCCTGAACTTCCAGATATCACAATAAATCTTCTATGTCCAAAGTATACCTCCCTGATTACACTGCACACACCATTGGCCAAGAGCAATCTTAGACAACTAGCAAGTTTTTCTTTGATCACTTCTCATTTTTCTTTTTCATATTTGCCTTTCTCTCTCTCTCTCTTATTTTTTTTTTTTATGTGGTACCGGGAGTCGACCTCAGGACCTTGCACTTGCCAGCAAACACTTGTGCTGCTGAGTGATATCACCGGCCCTTTTTTCCTTTTATGTGGGTTCCAGGAGTCAAACTTGGGACCTCACGTTTGCCAGGTAGGCGCTTATGCCACTGAGCCATCTCACCGGCCCCTTGCCTCTGTTAAGAGCTGCCTTTTTTTTTTTTTTTCCAAAGATACTCATTATCTTTATGCTGTTCCTTTTAACTCCAAAGCTTCTCACTAATGTTATTAATCCATCTTCTCAATTTCTGCTTTTCTCTAGACTCTAATTCAACTCAATATATTACAATAATTTACACCTGTTACAGTAGAAGCTCTGTGCTAAGGATCTCAAAGTGGAAATGTGGCCAGTACGTTTTCATTAAAATATGTTGCATGAGAGAAAATAACTCCTCCCTTCATCATCATTGTTCAGAGTCACCATAGAATGCAAAAGAACCTAGCAATATTAATTCTGGGTAGCAAAACCAACTCTTCTGAACGCCATGGTTCTTCTTGTAATTTCAGGCAGGCCTCATGTGGGCAGGATGGAGACAAGATTGTTTGAGCACAATGATGAAAAATACAAAGAGAGATACAGAAATAAAAGGTCTATTTCTCTTAAGGGAAAACAAATAACTTTGTGAATAATGTAAATATTTGTTCCTCCACATAGAATCAATCTATATTGTCTCTAGAATAAATTAATGTTTTCTATTACATAAGAAGCTTAGTTTATGTAACACAAAGTTCTCACTAGGGAATTAAATGGCGTGTTCTCTGAACTAGAATGAAAGGACTCCTATTCAAATTTATTACGCATCCAGAAATCTAACTCAATCCTGTGGTCAATCACTCTAGGGTTAATTTAAGATACAACAGGCATATAAAAACTCCAGAAATGTGTCAAAGGACCAAATCACTCTATTTTTTTAGGCTGGGCTTTGTGAAGTATCAAAGAAGGTTGAAGTTGGGGAGAAATATCTATCCACACACTTTCCATACATCGTCATGGTAACCCCACCAGAGGCTAGCCTATCTCTGCAATAAAACTCATCATACATCATCAGTTTGGCCTGAATGGCTTGGATTATCCCAATACACCATTTTCTTGGGTATTTTGGGAAAATAAAAAGTGTAGCTCCATCAGGTGGATTTCATTAAGGAATAATTTGAGGTTATTTATCATAGGCCAAGTGTCCAAACTTCTTGAGATACCATGGAGAAAACAGTTCATATAAGAAGTAGCAGCAACATAATTCTGTAGAGCATCATGAAAATTTTTCCTATTCCTAGCAAGCCAAAGGAAAAAAAGGTTAGAAAATAACATCTAGTACTGTGGATGCAGAGGACATATGGGAAGCTTAGGTTATTTTAACTTTAAAAAAATAGCCTTACAAAAGCACTGACCTCAAACCTTTATTTGTTACATTAGGTGTAACAAGACCAGAGAGAATCATTCCTGGCATATATCAAATTAGTGGTCCTATATTTCCTAGCAAATTTTCCTCTGACCTTGCCTAGATGGTTTTCTAATTGATATCACTGCTAATGAACACACTTGGAATAAAGAGCTACAAGATAAATACCTTGATTAGTCTCATTTTTTTGGATCATTCTTATTTATAAAATTTTATTTTATGGGAAAAAGGTAAAACAAAATTTCATAACAATAATAGGAGAATGACAATAGTTAATACATTGCATATTGTTATTTTTAAACTAATTATTAGAGTACAAAATATGGGCATTAAAATTTCTCTAATCTATATTAGCAAAAAACTTCCATTTCAATGAGCTAAGAGACACTAATAGTATAACTGACTTGCATTTCTTTCCCTTTTCCCTTCCGTCCTTTCCCTTTTCCTCCATCCTAGATACTTTTTCCTTTTGAACAATTTCTTCCCATTTCACAATATCTACTGTATATTTTAGAACTTTCAGTTTCTCACAACAGGGAGACAATACAATATTTACACATGTGAGACTGATTTATTTCACTTATGAGTATGGTCTCAAGTTGCATCCATTTACCTATAAAAGTCTCAAGTTTATCCTTCTTAATGGCTGAGTAGTACTCCATTGTATAAAAAGACCACATCTTTTTTATCCATTCCTCAGTTGATGGGCATTTGGGTTGTTTCCAAAATTTAGCTATTACAAATTGTGCTGCTAGAAACATAGGTGCACATATATTGCTGTGGTATGATGTTTTTAATTCTTCTGGGAAGATACCCAAAAGGGGAATAGCTGGGTGGAATTGGACCTCTAGCCCTAGTTTTTTGAGGAATCTTTATACTGATTTCTACAGTGATTGCACCAGTGTGCACCCCCACCAACAGTGGAGAAGAGTTCCATTTTCCCCACAGTCCTGACAGCATTTGTTACGGGTTGATTTCTTAATGATAGCCATTCTTTCTGGGGTGAGATGGAATCTCAGTGTTGTCTTAATTTGCATCTCTCAAATGACCAATGATGTTGAACATTTTTTCATATATTTATATTCTCAGCTGCCCATATGTGGATAGGGTCTTTGAATTTGTGGGGTTTAGTATATTCAATTCTTTATATGTTCTAGATAAAAGTCCTTTATCTGAGAGACAATTGGCTAAATTTTTTTCCCACTCTGTGTGTTGGCTTTTCACTCTGTTGGTGATTTCTTTTGATGTGCAAAAGCTTTTTAATAAAGTGAGATCTCATCTGTTGATTCTTTGAAGTATTTTACCTGCAGTCTGGGTTTTGTTTATGAACTCTCTGCCTACACCTATGTCTTCAAGATTTCTACCTACTTTCTCTTCCAGTAGATATAGTATTTATCTTTTTTTTTTTTTTTTTTTGTGGGTACCGGGGGGTCGACCTCAGGACCTCGTGCGCCAACAGGAACCCGTGCCTCTGAGCGATATCACCGGCCCCTTTTTTCGTTGTGGGATCCGGGAGTCGAACTCGGGCCCTCGCGCTGGCAAGGCAGGCGCTTACGCCGCTGAGCTATCTCACCGGCCCCTAGTATTTATCTTTTAATATTTAGATTTTTGATCCAGTTTGACTTTAGTTTAGTGCATGGTGATAGACATGGGTCTAGTTTTAGTATTCAGCATGTAGACAGCCAGTTTTTCCAGCACCATTTATTAAAGAGGCTCTCTTTCTTCCAGTGACATGTTTGGCACATTTGTCAAAGATAAGGTGGCTGAGTGTGTTTGGAGTTGTGTCTGCATCTTCTAATCTGTTCCATTGATCCTCAGGTCTGTTTTTTAGCCTGTACCATGCTGATTTTATCACAGTAGCTTTGTAGTATGATTTCAAGTCAGGGATTGAAATGCCTCTTGCCTTGCCTTTGTTGCCCATGATGCCTTTGCTATTCTATGTCTCTTCTGGTACCAAGTGAATTTTAGGAGTGTTTTCTCTCATTCTGTAAGGTACACTAATGGTATTTTGTTCAGTATTGCATTAAATCTGCATAATAGTTTTGGGAGGATAGAAATTTCACTATGTTCATTCTTCCTATCCATGAGAAAGGGACGTCTTTCCATTTTCTTGTATCCTCTTCGATCTCCTTTTTCAGAGTAGTGTAATTTTTCAATGTATAGATCTTTTACTTCCTTTGTTAGATTGATTCCTGGGTATTTCTTTTTTTTTTTTTTTTTTTTTTGCTATGGTGAAGGGTGTGATTTCCCTAATTTCTCAGTGAGTTTGTTGTTTGTGTACAGGAATGCTATTGATTTTTGAGTGTTTACTTTGTATCCAGCTTCACAGCTGAATTTGGTTATTAAATATAGAAGTCTTTTGGTGGATTTTTTGGGGTCTTCTGTATAGAGTATTATGTCATCTGCAAATAATGATAATTTAACTTCTTTCTTTACTATCCTTATTCCTTTTATTTCTCTCTTGTCTAGTTCCTCTGACTAATGTTTCCAGAACTATATTGAGTAGGAGTGGTGATAGTGGACACCCTTGTCTTGTTCCTGATTTTAGAATGAAAGCTTTCAGTTTTTGTCCACTTAGTATGATGTTGGCTGTTGGTTTGTCATAGATGACTTTTATCAGATTGAGGTAAAGACCATCTATTCCAGTTTTCTGAGGGGTTTTTATCATGAATGAGTGTTGAACTTTGTCAAAAGCTTTTCTGCATCTATTGAGATGATCATGTGATTTTTGTCTTTGACTTTGTTGATATGGTGTATTATATTTATTGATTTGTGTATTTTGAATCATTCTTGCATTCCTGAAATGAATCCCACTTGGTCATGATGTATTATCTTTTTTTTTTTTTTTTGGTACTGGGAATTGAATTCATGGCCTTGTGCTTGCCAGTCAGGCACTGTGCTACTGAGCTATATCATTATTTTCTTGGTGATTTGCTCCATTCTGTTTGCTAGTATCTTATTGAGGATTTTTGCATCTATGTTTGTTAGGGAGATTGGCCTATTATTCTCTTTTTTAGTTGGGTCTTTCTCTGATTTTGGTATCAGGGTATTATTTGCCTCCAGGAATGAGTTAGGGAGAATTGCTTCCCTTTCAATTTCATTAAAGAGTGTGAGGAGTTATGGCATTAAAAATTCTCTAAGTTTCTTGTAGAATTAAGTAGTGTATCCATTAGGACCTGGGCTTTTCTTTGCTGCTAAGTATTCAATTGCATTTTCAATTTCATTAACTGATGTTAGGTTATTCAGAACTTCTATACCTTCTTCATTCAGCTTTGATAATTCATATGTATCAAGGAATCTGTCTGTTTCTTCTCTTTTCCATCCTATGAGTAAAGATTTTTGAAGTAGGTATTGATGATCTTCTGAATTTCCACAGGATCTGTAGTGATTTCACACTTTCCATTCCTCAGTGCATGAATTTGAGTCTTTTCTTTCCTTTTTTGATAATGTTAGCTAAGAGTTTATCAATTTTACTTATTCTTGGAAAGAATCAACTCCTTAATACATTAATTCTTTGTAATGTTTTCTTAGTCTCAAATGCATTAATTTCTGCTCTGATCTTTATAATTTCCTCCCTTGTATGGGCTTTGGGTTTGACTTGCTCTTCTTTTCCTAGAAGCTTGAGGTGCAACATTAGGTTGCTTATTTATGCTCATTCTGTTTTCCTAATGTGAGAATTCACTGCTATAAATTTCCCTCTTACGACTGTATTCATTACATCCCACATGTTCTGGAATGTTGTTCTGAATTTTTGTTTAATTGTAGATATTGTTAATTTCTTCTTTAATTTTATGTGTGACCCATTGGTTGTTCAGGAGGGTATTTTTTAAATTTCTATACATTTGTGAACTTTTTGCAGTATCTTTTGCCATTAATTTCCAATTTAATTGCACTACAATCAGATAATATGCATGGGATAATTTCAGTTCCTTTGCATTTACTTAAGCCTGTTCTATGGGCTACTGTATGGTCTATTTTAGAGAAGATTCCATGTGCAGCTGACAAGAATGTGTATTCTGATGTTGTTGGGTGGAACACTCTATAAACATCTACTAAGTCCATTTGTTCACAGGTTTGGTTGAGTTCTATTATTTCTTTGCATATTTTTGTCTAGTTGATGTATCTTTTTGTGACAATGAGGTAAGTTCCCCTATTACCACTGTGTTATTGCTTATTTAATTTTTCATGTCTATTAATATTTTCTTATATATTTGGGTGCTCACATATTTGGTGCATATATATCAATGTTTGTTATCTCTTCCTCTTGAAGTTTTCCCCTAACAAGTATGTAGTGACCTTCTTTATTCACTTTTGATCCTTCTTGGTTTGAAAGTTACATTGTCTGCAAACAGAATAGCTACACTTGCTTTTCTCTGGTTTCCTGTTGCATGGAGTTTTATTTTCCACCCTTTTACTTTCAGTATATGAATTTATCTTTGAGTTAAATGTGTTTCTTGTACCCAGCATATTGTTGGATATTGTTTCTTGATCTATTCTGCCGGTCCGTTTCTTTTGATTGGTGAATTGAGGCCATTTACATTGATGGATAAAACTGATATGTATTGGTTTATCTTTGTCACGTTATTTTCCTGCTGTTGGTTCCTTGCTTTTCCCTCTGTTTAATTGCTTGCTCTGCCTGGTGGTTTCTTTCTGTTGTTGTTCTTGGAATTAGGGTCTTTTTAATCTCTGACTAGAATATCTTTCAGTATCCTTCGTAATTTTGGTTTGGTGGTCATGAATTTCTTCAGTTGTTCTTTGTAATGGAAGTATCTTATTTCTCTATTAATTTAGGAAGATAGTTTTGCAGGGTACATCTATCTGGGTCGGAATTTGTTTTCATTCAGGACTTGAAATACTTCACTCAAAGCTCTTCTTGACTTCAGGGTTTGTTTTGAGATGTCTGCCATGATTTGGATGGGCTTTCCTTTATAAGTGATCTGTTTCTTTTCTCTAACAGCTTTTAATATTCTATTCTTGTGCTGAACTTCTAGGATCTTGATTATTATATGTCTGGGTGTAGATTTATTTTGGTTATGGATAATTGCAGTTCTATATGCCTCACTTGTCTGTATGTCAGTTTCTTTTGCCATGCTTGGGAAATTTTCTGCTATTACTTCTGCAAATAGTCTTTTTATGTCATTTGTGTTGACTCCTTTTTCATTGACACAAATCAGCCTTACATTATTGTTCTTTGCATCATCTTGCAGCTGTCAAATTGTTATTTCCTGATTCCTTGTTATTTTTAACAGATCTTTCCATTTGTGAATGCTAGCTGCAATCCTTTCTTCAAGGTCTGAAAGTGTATCTACAGTCTCATTCAAGCAGTTCTGCCACATTTCAGTGGTTATTTTTAATTTCCTGGATATCTGTCTGAATCTGTTTCATGCATTCTATTTCTTTCCTGTATTGATCATTCATGGTTTCCTTCATTTTCCTATTGTCCTCTATTTTTTTTATCTACCTCTACCCTAGATTTGCTGAGCATTTCCTTTATGATTGTTGTCATTTCTTTTTTTACCTGAGAGATTATTCCTGATCTTATTTCCTCTATAGCCTCATGGAGTTTTTTCTTTACTTGAGTTGCTATCATTTTGGATATTTCAGGTGTGTGTCTTCCATTTTCCTCTATCTCATTGTCTACTGGGCTTGTTCTGGGTGGGCTGGAGGTCTGAGGTTGCATTTTACTTCTGTGTCTTGTCATTTTCTATTTAAAATGTTTTTATTTTCTTTTCTGTGTTGATCCTTGTAAGTTTTTGTAGTAGGTAGCTTCATCACTAGTATCAAGGCCTGTCTAGGTAAAGTCTGTCCTTTAGGGATGTTTTCTGTCTGTAGGAGTTTCTTAGTTTGTGTCTGTCCCAAGATCCTACATTCCAAATTAATTAAAAGTGAGGTGTTGGTATCTGTTTTGCTCAGTCCCCAGTCCTTTGGTGCTGGGATGTGGTGAGGGTATTACCACAGAGCTTCCCAGTATTGTTACAGAAGTGAGAACTGCTGACAACAGATATGACATCCTAGGTAATGTAATATAATTAGCAATAACAATAGCATCAAACACAGTTTAGAAACTGACAAACTGTGGTAACTATTAATTTTGTAATTTAAACCACAAGAGCAAAATCTACTGTTATATAACAGAACCGATTGTAAATTGGGAGCTTGTATGAAGTGTCAGCCCTAGGTAGTGTGGTTTTACCTTGTGGTGGATAAAACAGAGATAACTGAAAAGAAATAAAGTAGATAACACTGCCAAGCCTGCAGTAGAGTTTTTGCTGGATTTGAGGTTGATCTTGGCCTCCAGATGTGGGGGGCTGAGGCCAGAGTCTCAAGCCAGTACTTTTTGTATGTCCCTTAGCAGCCTCCCACTCCTTACCCTGTTTCTCTCAGTGTCTTTCTCCCCATTGCTGTGCTGCTTTCAGACAGAGACAGGGGCTGTTCCCAGTCCCCTACACCACTGGCTTCCCTTGGTCCTTGCTCAGCCTTCAGTGCTCCTCTTCCACTGGCAAGTCTCTGTCCTCTCAAGTCATTTGTTGCAAGGCAGGGTGGGATGCTGTGTGGTCCTCTGCTTCTGCCTTGCTGTCCAATGCTCCTCAGTCCCGATTTTTACTCCTCTCCTGCTGGGGGAGTATGAACTTCTCACTCACCATAGCCACCCGCCTCTGCTGTAGTCTGTAATTTTATTGGTGGGGGGTGCTGTGGTGTGCCTTTCTGCTCCTGCCCCCAGTGTGGGGATGGACCTAGGCTGCACAGTCCCACAGTGCAAAGCTGTTTAATTCCCCAACCCTCTCTCACCACAGGTCATGGGGGAGGAGTTAGCTGTTCCACTTACTAGGCACCCCTCTGGTGTTTAATCTTGTTCCTAGAGATTCCAGTTAGCTTTCTGGTGCACAAAAGGAAAGGAAGGAGAAAAAAGAAAAGAAAAGAAAAGAAAAGAAAAGAAAAGCAAGAAAAGAAAAGAGAGAAGAGAAGAGAAGAAGAAAAGAGAGGAGAGGAGAGGAGAGGAGAGAGGAGGAGAGGAGAGAAGAGAAGAGAAGAGAAGAGAAGAGAAGAGAAGAGAAGAGAAGAGAAGAGAAGAGAAGAGAAAGAAAGGACAACTTGTCAATCTCCAGGGAGGGAGCAGTTCACTCACTCTGTATTGGCAGAATTTACTGCTTGGCTGTACCTTCCTCTGTTTGGAGGAAGGCAGAAGAGGCAGGGGACCTTATATCCAAGCCTATCCTGTATGGCTTCATTTAGCCACACTTTTTTAGTAAATCCATTTTTATTTTTTCTTCTTTTAAGATTCCAGGTATGGCGGGCATTCATCCCAATCTGGCAACCCATCAGCAGCTGGGTGGGCTGGTTTACCATTTTATTAAATCCTTTATCTATGTTTTGCTTGATCTGAGTCTCTTGTTTCAGATTGGTTTTGGTTTCAGGATGTATGTCCTCCCCTTTCTTCCAATTACCTGTGTTTTTAGTTGTATTTCTCTCAGTAGCTCTGAATGAGACTCCTCCTCTATTCAGCCATGTTGACTCTCTCCTGGATCATTCTGATCTCGGGTCAGGCTAACGTCTGACTTAGAGATATCTTGTGAATCAGCATCTCTCACTAGCAAGGACTAATTCATATTTTTACAAAACCCATTTTTTAAATCTTTCTCCTCCTTTGTGTGGAGCCCTATGTGATGACTCAAATAAGTTGTAGCTGGTCTTGGAATTCCTACGGAATAAAGAAAAACACTCTATACCATTGTAAATAATAATAATAATAATAACAATAATAATAATGTAGGTTCTTTTACGAACATTGTTATGGCTTGGATTTTGAATGCCCCACAAAGACTCCCATGTTGAAGGGTTGATCTATACTGCAGCAATGTTCAGAGATGGGGCTATGAGAAGTAATTGAATCACGCAAGCTCTGATTTTTTCAATGGTTTGATTTATTCATAGGTTCAGAATTAAATGGACTATTAGTGTAGGAGGTGGGACCAAGTTGGAGTAAGTAGGCCATTGGGGATGTGTCTTAGGTATATCATCTCTCTCTCTCTCTCTCTCTCTCTCTCTCTCTCTCTCTCATTTTCTCTATATCATAGTCTCCAGCATGATATTGTGTCTTACCAGGGGTCTAGTAATAACAGAGCCCAGTGATCATGGACTGAATCCTCTGAAATTTTGAACTATCAATCTGTCTTCATTTAAGTTGGTTTTCTCAGGTATTTTGTCACAGAATGGAGAAGCTAACACAAATATTTAGAATGTCTGAGCAGGGTTGTCTATTATTCAGAGGATGTACATCCATACCCAAATATCAATACAGTAGCAAAAGAAGAATTCTATTCTGATCCTACTCTCTGGACCCATTTAAATATATTTTGTGCAAGGAAGCAAAGGGTTTTCTAATTTACATCTGAAAGGAAATTTTCATGTTATTTGGCCTGATGCTATCCTTCAGATGATGAGGAATATGAGGCTCACAGGAGCAAAGTAATTTTTTCAGTATTATTCCATTAGTTAGAGATTGAATGGAGCCTGGAATCAACTTACCAGGTTTCAGCAGTTTTTCTACTCTCCAATAGAAAGAGGGTTAGACAGACATTAGTTATGAGTGGAATTTCACAACAAATTTCCACAAATACCTTTGGATTCCAATAATTTTCCCTTATTATTTCCTTCTCATGAATCTATGACTCTTTACATAACATTCAAATAATGTACATAATTTAATCAACACTTTTGGAAATTTTTCTTTTATTCAGTAGCTTTTTCATATTTATATTTTATACGTATTTATCTCCCACAGATGTAGGTGCAGAATAAAAGTAAAAATTTAAATATGTTTTCCTTCTTAGTGTCTTTCCAATTACTTTAAACTGAATTTCTCAGTTTGGTCAGTCATGTCCCTTCATGTGACCTGTTTCAGGTCTTTTCCAGGCTGATTTCATTTCACTCCTTTTTTCAATGTATCCTGCAATGATCCTCCTGTATAATCAGGTGATATATACAAACTGGGATTCTTGCTGAGGCTTGGATCAGGTTGAAGCGTGATTTTCTGTAGGCTGTATATATCTATGCTTCCAAAGGAAGCATCTAGATTTTCAAGCAAACCAATTTACACAGAAATATTGCTAGAGACATGCCAATCATACAGATGCTACTAAAAACTATGCTGAGAGGTAAGACTGAAGCCAGTACAAAAAACAAAGGCTCTTAGGAGGTGGATCAGTATCTTGAGGTGGTCTATACAGCCTCTCCTATAGATGATGGTTCAAGTGGATCAGAAGAGAGTTGTGATAGTTATTACCTATGTCTATGAAATATTTCTACCTCTCCTCTCCAATCCTCTTGGAAATTAGTAAAGCATAATTTATGAGAATATATTTTGACAACCTGTATATCTTGTCATGTTTGTATCTGCAGTTGTGTGATCATAGCAGCATATGTCTCTTCGGAGCCTCTGCCAGCTGAGTAACTATAAAGAGCACTGCCCCTCCTTTTCCAATCGACCCTTGATAACTTGCACTGGAAATGTAGCACAAATAAGGAGTCCACCTTTGCTGTTTCCCGTCACTAGGGTGCAAGGTTATCACAAGTTAAATTATCCCCTCTGTATTACATAGATACATAGATGATTTGGATGCCATTTACACACTCAGATGATTCTCCATGGATAAGGAATTAGGAAGCTCTATTTATGCTTATCTGGAAGCTGATTTTCCTATGTCCTAGAATTGTAAATCCAGACTTGTTCACCAGGATAGAGTAAACCTGAATATGAAGTGTAAGAGGGGACTCAGTAAATTAGGTCACACAGACTGTGATGCAAATTAGGCTGATTTCCACTCTGAGGAGGCAGTAAGATTTGGGATGTCACTCGAACAGCCATTGGGTTGTCTGTGACTAGATCTATATCATCCCTCAGGATATGTATCTTCAGTAGGTGTCTCCCTGATTAATCTTCTCTAAGGCCAGTCCTATAGCCAATGGAAAGTTTCTTAAAATTATTTCCATGTAGAATATATTCAGGTTCCTTACATATTTCTTCCTTCTATCCCTTTCAACATGTTATTTCTTTCATTGCTTCTGCTTCAGAACACAAATAGAATAAAACTGGGGGGACTGAGTCCTTAAAAACTAAGAAAAATATAATTTTGCAACAAATCTTCAGAGGTAGAAATGGCTAACATTCAGCGAAGAGAAACGGGTTCTAGTCTCAGAACTGACAAATTATTTTATCTTGCCTTACATTTACTTAGCTACCAACAGATGACAAATATAGGTCATTTTTTAGGTTCTAATTCAATCCTCACATTCATTGGCTCTAAGCTATTCTGTTGACTCATTTCTCTGGGTAATCTCATCAGTTATATCATAGATTTGCAAAGAATCTTTAGAAATCATTATATTCTAATTTTCAAACAAAAATCAAAAGAAAAGTGACCTGTTGTCAAAGTGTTTATGTTTTGAAAATAATGTAAAATGAAAAAGTAAATTGGCATAAACCACTCTTGAACTTTAAATTTTGCTGTTCTTCTAAGCCCTTTTTGCACAGCGGTTTGGACTGTCCCCTAAGGATCTGTAATGGGTGAAAGCAAACTTATTCTACATTTAGAGTAATGATTAGAGTTACTAACATGTAATATTATGATTTCATCAAACTCTATCTTTGCAGGTTAATTGGAAAGGCACCAAAGGATTCAACTAAAGTCAGATTTATTTTAACATATTCTAAATATTTAAAGGTAAATGATATAGTCTAAATCATCTTTTTGAGTGAGTCATCTAGTCACCACTTTTATGAAATTATCACACCTGCATCTATCCAAATTCGTGACTCATTATGTTTCACATGGAAATACAATGCATAACTTCCGTATTACTTTTACAGGAGGGGATTTTTTTTTCTCAGTCAACAATTCTTTCCAATACTGTATCTTTTGCGTTTTAGAAAGCCCAAGAGACTGGAACTTCCTGGTGTCCACAGAGTCGATCACGAGACCAAACAACAAAACATTCATTCATTCATGGCGATCCTTTAGTCAAATGTGAGTGCTCTGCTTTCTTAATGGCTTAACCTAAATTCCCCTCAAAGAAGACCCAGAGACAAAATTTCTATGCAGAAAGTAGAAATGGTGAATGGTGGAATTGAGCAGGGAACCTGAAGAAGTCAATGCAAGGGCAGATTGCTGAGTTCACCACCATTATGAATGGCAGCGTTCTATCCTTTAGAATCCAAGGATCTAAGATATAAGACTGAGATTTTTCCATCCAGGGAAAGAATGGAGGAAGCATGTACTCATCATCTCTCATCCTCCATAATTCAGAAGTTGCCTTATGGGAGGTTAACAATCTCGTACTTTCAGGTTGTTCATGTGTGAGTTCAGAGTAGATTCCTATCACTGTCTTGTGGTTCAGAGAAGCTCTGGGCTCAGAAACAAGAGAATTTAAGGGACTTTTAGGGTGCACCTGCATGAAGCTGGTTAAAAACCACGTGGAATTTATTATTAAAACAGTGGCTTAAATAAGAGTTAAAGCTAAAAATGATTAAAATTAGTGCACAAAATGGACCCAAGGCAATCCAAACATTGCATTACTTAGATATTTAAATACACCCTACTAAATTCAACCCAGAAAAGTATCCTATTCAAGATAGTGGCCAGTTACAAACTCTGCAAATAATTGGCTCAAAAGAAGTTAGTAGAAGTATAATCCTCACTGAAGCCACAGTATTAAAGTTACATTGATATTTATCATCTCCCTCTTCCTTCAGTTGTTCTAGTGTCTCCTCAGTTGGCCTAAAAGTCTTTCTTGAAATGTGACCTGAATTTCTTCACAAGTATCAATTGCCTTGCTTATCAGGCTTTTGTAGCTACAAGTGTTCATTTACTGTTATTACTAGAAACAAGAGGTCCAAGAGATGTTAGAGTTAATCCTCTCCAAAATATGTGAAAATCCTAGGAAGGAGACTAGCTACTGGGAGTACTTGAAATCAGTTATTGCTTCTAGTATAATGACTTTCATTTGCTTCCTTGTTTTTGGCATGCTTTCTACCGAGTGAAAAGTCCAAGTTGGCCACATGATAGGTGTGGTTTCAAGTTCAAGTGAGTGACTAGAAGTGATGGTAAGAGATGCCACTTATATTTCTGCCCCTGGGATTCAGATCTGTGTTCAAATTATAAGGGACACAGCACCATACGGGGATTTCAGGTTCATGGAACTAACTTCTCTCCCCTTGTGGCCTCTAAAGGACAACAAACGATGAGCTTTTCAGACAGGTCTGCATACACCTACACATTCTTTACTGCCTTAAGAAAGAGTGTTCCTGAACTTGCAGTGGGAACAATCTCTCACATATTAACTCATGGCAACATGTACATTTTGTTAAGCCTTCTGACCACTTTCTCAATGCTAGGGCTTATAATTGCTGTACCATCTTCCTTTCATTTGTTATATAGATAAAGTTATGTCATAACTTTAAAAAACCACTCCAGTAACTTTCTGGGACCAGGGAAACTTGTCAGAAAATTGGATCTCAAGACAATGATGGGTATTCACATATCAAACCTAATATCTGTCTCCTCGCTTGACCAATAAAATACCCAAGAGGTCTACTTACACACATAGGTACCAGTTATCACTGTTCTATTTTAGCTAAGACTTCAAATGTGTTTAGTGTGTAAGCTATGTACTGAAAATCAGTGGTTTATAGTGAGCCCTGACCCTGATATTAGGCCGAGAAGCAAGGTAGGGTGGGGAACGCAGAGCACACAAATATACTCTTGACTGCACCTGCTTTTGATGTGTCTCACAGAAGGGCCAATCAAGAGAAATCTGCTTTAATCCAAAGACAGGAGATCCTTCTTCTACCACTGAGGGTTAAGAGGGCTTTGGTAAATTATGGTTTTTAGGCTCAGCCACCAATTTTCTACATCCTAAGTTTTACAACCCAACTTTTTTCTTCTCAGGTCTGTGACACTGACATAAAAAACCTGTCAGAGTTACACATTGAATCTCTGTCAGCTCTCCCATACTTAAAATTAACTTCTGTGGCTCATTTTTAGCAGAGATAGGGAGAATATTTTCCCTTAACCCCATAAAGGAGGCACTCTTCTCCCTTAGCCTTCTCTGAGTTGCTAGCTGGCTGACTGAGCCTTTGTCATTTGTCTTGATTTCCAGAGGAGTTAATACATTTCACAATCCTTATAATTAAATTTTTCTCCATCATGTGTTCCACCATGGTAACAAAATCAGAAGGAAGTCAAAGCCAATACAAAAACATGCAACCAATTTGACCAATACTAAGAGTAACTGATTGCTGAAGGCAACAGGACATTCTGAAAAGACTTACACAGTGTCTCATAAAGAAGGAAGGGGGGACACTTATCCACTACACCCATTCCTAACTATAGGCCAGGGGAAAAGTTTACTGTTACGAACAGTGGAACTTGTAAATCTAATTTCTCCAGCTGCCTCCAAGTTCCAAGAGTGACATCCAGGAATCTGTTCATTAAACAGACCCTCAGCTGATTCTGGAGCACATAACATTTGAGAGTACTGTAGCAGGGTTCTGTAAACTGATCTAGGTGGCTATTGTTTTGTAAACAAAGTTTTATTGCAGCACATCGAGGCCTTGTCATTACCTGATTGTTTATGACTGCTTTTACTACAACAGCAAAATTGAGTAGTGGGAACGTTATATAGCCTACAAAGTTTAACGGATTTATTATCTGGCCCTTTGTAGAAAGTTTCTGATCTCTAAGCTATAGAATTCTGAAAGAAGTGTTATGATTGCACAGGCTCTTTGCCAACTGATCACATGATTTTTTATATAGGGAAATATGCAATAAGACTTCAGATAGAGATGAGTGAAAGGCAAACAACCCACGAAAAGTTTCAGGTAAAGAAGTTGGATAGATGCAAAAGATAGTCTTAGAAAAGCTAGGAATCGATGTGAAATAGTACATGTCTTTGATTCATAGCGATAGTTGGCTTCTGTTAGGCAACGTTGAGGTGTAAATTGATTCAGATTTTAGAACTTATCAGTTCTTCCTCATTTTATATTCCAATGCGCTTTATCCATGTTTTTTAAATTAAAACTCAATCTCACTCTTTATAAAGTTAGAAAGAACATATTTGGATTGAATTTCGACTTGCCTACATAACAGCTGAGTGAACTTGGGCAAGTTACTTAATATCTCTTAGCTTCACTGTAAGACACCTGTAAGGAAGAAAAGTAATATCGACTATGAAAAATATTTTTCAGATACTTAGGAGCTGTGTCAGGAAGGATTCTTAGCTGAAAATAATGTAGCACACTTTAGGTGGTTTAATCAGAACAATAACTTGTTAAGAAATATTAAAAAGAAAACAAAGATCAGAATGCAACACTTGGAATTCACAGAGCTAGAAATAATACTCAGCTTCACTATAAACTGACACCAGTGAAGATGCTACAGCTACATGAATCCCACTGCTAACACTGATGGGTCTCAGTAGGACTCTTTTAGCTGCCCCTGGAAACCATGCCTTTCTACAGCTGCTGCGTAAAATATTGCCCTGGCTTGTCCAGTTCCCAAATCAAGGTTAAGGAGACAAGTTCTCAAACGGAGGTCTGAAAGCCTTCTTCCATAGACAAGAACTACTACTAAAGAAAAAATCCCCAAATATTCTGAGACCATTCTTCAAGTTATAAAGAACCAGAAAACCTGATACATGTCCATGACAAAATACAGTATTTATTCATGTACTTTTCACTTCTCCTTAGAAAATTTACTAGTCTTTCTTTTTACTAATGCAATAGTATTTCTTACTATGCAAGTATAATTGAGTCAAAGTTATATATTTGTAGGTCATCAAACTTTTCAGCTTCTTATTCTGAAACTATAGGATATTATAAGAAATAATCACTAGTGGTATGAGGAAAAATCAAATCACACTGCAAAGGTCCACAGTAAATGTATTAGATTAGCTCATTCATTTCTCATGGAAAAAATGTGATTCAGAAAGAAACAAGTTCAAAGTCAATATTGACTTTCTCAACAACAACTTCATTATAATGTTTCTGCCTTCACTCAAACCCTTCTAAAGTTTTATTTGTTTAGAGGGATGAATTAATAGGAATTAAACAACAGCTCTTGCAGTAAAGATGAATAGGCAATTCCTTTGCCCGGTAAAGTGGGTATGCATGACTCAACATTAAACAAGAACATTTAAATTCTCAAATTTCCATTTATTCATTATTTCAAAATTGGTTTTAAGATACTCAGGTAGCAGATCAGAACTGTGTACTAATCTGGTTTAGATCATCACCAGCTGACTATGGATCTTTAGAGCAAATTATGACTTGATATCTATGCTTACTTTTATTTATTTATTTGTTCAATTATTTATTTAAAAGAGTTTTTATAGCTTCCAAAATTTTACACTATATTCTTAAAGAAGGTGGGATGCATATTTGTCATGATCTTATGTTTTATTAAGTGCTACAATTAAATAGCTTTGGAAGCAGGACATAATAAATATGTTGCAAATGATGATTGAGCAGAAACTTACAAATAATTACATAGGTAATAAACTAGTGGATTAACCTGGGTGAAAACAAAGATTACCTATTTTAGAGATAGTTTTACCAATGGGCCATTCTGACTGTGTGCAGAGTACAATATGTTCCCTGTCACCTGACTTTTACTCTCTCCTTCTATAATGGTTAAGAAGTGTCTGTATTTTAAACCAGTAGAAGCAAGACTTTGCGTTGAGATCTAGCATTTATTCTGTAGATGAAGTTATAGAAGATGTGAGTAATTGATTCTTCTTTTTCCTATGGTCCTTCTGCAGGATGAATCCTTGGTAATTTGGGGAAAGTGGGGATGCTGGGTAATTTCAAGGGATGACTTTTATGCCTGTATTTCTTTAATGTGCATGTCTCCTCTGCCAAGGAGTCAAAATTCTCCAGAAGGAATATGATTTTTTGTTTCTTTTAAAGATTATTATTGTACTCCAAGAACAGAAAAATAAAGATTTGGTAAAACTACTATGTACTCTCCATAATTTAATGCATTACCATGTCTCCAGGTTGGCTTCAAAGAAATATTTGAGTTGACACAAGCCCTTTAACATATGAATGGAAAAACACTGGCCTCACTTTTCAATGAGAGCACATGCAAATTGATATGAGAAATTGTATGAGAAATCTATATAATGTACAATGGAGAATCACAGATTATAATAAAAATTTCAGATTGACAGCACAATATGAACCTGTCAAAAGACTTGTCACTGCCACAAAGCAACTCTAACAAGTTATAGGTCAATAAGCTTTTACTTATATGTGAGTTAATGGGAAGACAACTTTATCTTCCGATAATTGTAGTACTTTCATGGAAATCAATGTGATGTAAATTTTGCTTCTTCCCTTCTCTCAGCAGTAAAAGATGCTTGGTGGGCAACTTCTTCTCAGCTGACCATGATGTACAATAAAAATAATCTTCACTTCTCTCCTCTAGAAATCCCTGCTCTCTCTTCTATCACCAAGGAAAGGGAGGCCACCCAGCATGACTTTCTTTCATGTTGTCACCTCTCATTTCAACTCACATAAGGAAAAAGAAAAGGCAGGGCTGGGTTTTAACTCGTTTACCAGCGTGTATGTGGCTTGGCCCATATTTAGTTTTATTTTCTATCCAATAACTCTAACTTCTTGTTTGGTGTGCTAGATGTTGAAATCCAATAAAATAACCTCCACATTTTCCTGCCCTGAATCTCACCTCCGAAACAAAACATAAGCCAAGATGATTTCTCTCTTCAATAGAAAATGTAAGCAGAGATGACACCAAATCAGCTCTGTATGGTTTTTATGTTCATGTGGTTTCCGGGGAAACCTCACCCTAATATTTCTAAATCTTAGGATAGTAACCGGCGTCCCTCAGGTTCTGGCTTTGAGCACACTATGAATGCTCATAGAAAGTTCATGCTATTAAGGAAAGAGAGAGAGGAGCTACTGGAAAAAAAATACTTTTAAAACTGAATAGCTCTCTTTCCTTTTTTTTTTTTTTTTTAGAGCTACATTCTAAATTACATCTAAATGGAGCCACAGAATGTGGAAGAGTAAATCTAAAATTAGAGCGTGTGGAAGAAAAAGTGGTTCCTTTGCCTACATGAGCAAACAAATAAATCTTTATTTAAGTGTAGTTTTCAGGCTTCAAAATAAGCAGGAGGTGATAGATTTTGAGTTTGATTACTTGAATTTCTCTATGCTACATGAATGATGGTCACAAGAGAGTGGAATGGCAGACACAAGACTTAAAAAACTGTTTAGTAAGAGAGCAAAAAATAAAATAAACTCATGGAAATAATCTGCCTTAATCTTTCAATTTTCATAAATGTGGATATATGTGAATGATGATGAATGAGAAGTTATTACTACAGAAAAATACCTCAGTAGAGTATAGCTCTTCACTTTACTAAAGAATACAATTCAGTGTTTCCTGATTACATAACTGTTTTTCTTTGATCTGAATTTATATCTTTTTTAACTATCAAAATTTATCTTTGGTTTCAGGCCCTTCTCACATCTCATGTCTGCTAAGTGATTCTTACTTCACCACTCTTCTCAAATTCACTTATAATTGATAAGATATTTTGCATTAGCTTTATATCTGCAAAAGATAACTTTCTAAACATTATACTATAAACTATTCACTAAATTACTATAGCTTCTTTGGAAGTAAAATTGGATATTATTTCTTTTTTTATATCTAAATTTTGTTATGACCTTAACCTTATTAATTTAAGAATTGAGTCATCAGTTGTAAGAAAAGGCAGGGATAGAAATACGCTTCCATAGCAAGAAGGAAAAATAATGGAAGGAAAGTAACAGTTTGAAAGAGTACACATACAAAGTCAAGGAGGCATTGTCATTTGACACTTTCAGGGTCACTGATCAAGAATTATAAAACAGCACCCTTTTATGTGGGTAAATGTCTTCTCCCTGTGTTCAGGAAATAAAGGATGGACAAAAGGAAAACTCATATCCCTCTATTATATCTCTGCTGTGTGGACTCATGGAAAGAATCAGAGATAAACAAAATGTTCTTTCTAATATTTTGACATGGAGTTATTTATTTTTAATTTTGTGTTCTTTTAGGAAACATACTCATGTTGTAATTTGCATTTGAATTCATATCACCTAACAAAATCCTCAGCACAAAATACGCTTATGCCTACTAAATGTGCTCTCAACAGTAAGATGGTGAAGGGGCAAGAGGATTCTAGATTGTCCAATCACAGCTCAGCATGCTCTAGAAGAAGCAGCATTAAACTCAGATTGAAAACTTGCAAAGGAAATTGATGTAGGGCTGTGAAGGGAGAAGCGACTCTAACCTGGGGAATTAGAGTACACACTGAGATGGAAACATCTAAGATCTTGTCAATCTACTTACTGAACACTTTAAAAGTTGATCTTTTCTAACTGTGGCAACCAATTTAGATAATTCTTAATTTGAAGTAAAATATTAGAAGTGAATATTGTGGTTTAGGCACATCCTTCATAAACTAAATAACTGATATCTTTTATTTCCTGCTGTGGAAATGTAAACCTTTCAATTCCTTCCATCGTCCTGGTACAAATGGTTTCTTATTGCAGAGCAAACAACTGTCACTTTATTATACCAATATCTAAGAGGTATTTATGTCAATCATCTTGAATAACAGAGACAAAATCACTGCATTATTTTTTAAAAATGTCTCCCACTTTCTAAACAAGTTTCTGTGATTTGCAGCCCTTATATGTGAAATGTGGGACCAAGTCAGGCATGTAACAATATTCTATTCTCAAATCAGAGATGAGAAAGGAAAAATTTTTCAGAGGACTAGCAGAAAGGTATTTCATGATTCTAGAAACTGTCAGTAATTTTTGAGTTCAAGAGGATGCTCTAAAAATGACCCAGTTGAATGATTCGGTTGCCTAATGCTATGGCAATGTCTCCATATACCAGAGGGTTGAAATGCTTAAATATGTTGACTGAGAGGAGATAAAAACTAAGCATTCAAGTATCTTGCCCTCTCTAATTGTTTTGACAAACACTATTACCTATATACAGCTTGTGATTTCAACTAAAATCATAACTACAGGCTGATAAAATTTTGCTCTTTACAATTATGTCCATCTATCAAGCAAAACTGAAGTTGGTTATGCTGTCAGGAAACTGAAAAAGAAACTGAGAATATAAAAATGCATTTATTAACTAGCATCATTCTTGACAACATACAAATGGGCTTTAGAGATTCACAAATACTGTTCCCAGTTTTGAAGACCACTTAATAAAGAGTAAGAAATTTTATTAATGGATATTTTATTTGGTTCTTACTTCCTTATATAAATAAATGATGGATATATACACATGGATGTGTATATATATGGAAAATATATTAAAATGATAAGTTATTGGAATGTTTTAATTTTTAAAATTTAAGATGTTTTACCCAAGGGTATAATTCTATTAGTTAACAGCCATAGTCCCTTCTTAAGGCATGAACAATATCTTCCCACATAGTTCCCTAAATAGCAAAAATTCCGGTTACACATGTTTATCTGTACCCTGTAAATAATGTTGGATTGTTTGAGGGCTGGTGTGGGGTTTTTTTTTTGCCTTTTTCTTGACATTTTCAGGTCACTTTTCCAAGTGTATAATTTATTTATTGATTGTGCAAACAATAACTGTGCTGAGTTTATTTTGTATTTATCCTTCTTTCTTCAACTAAATGCAGCATGCCCGTTTAGTTGATTTGCAGTTATATGGCAATAGGAAAATACAATTTTCCATGTTATTAAAATTAAGACTTCTCTGCAGTAAGTTAAAAACAGCTGAACAAAAACATCTCCAACTTGGCAGGTGGCTAGATATCCTGAGGAATCATGTCACAGCTAAGTTTGAAAGAAATATTTGAAAATGCAGTTTAGAGACCCTTAAAGGTCTCTTCTGAGTCCAAACTTTTGGCAGATGTCAAGATTTTAGGAAATCATTTTAGAAGAGAAGAAACTAGCCTAACTCTCTTTTTTACCTCTGCCCAGAGAGATTAAAGCAAAGACCAAGTCAGCTAGGGCTTTGAAAGAGAATTCTATCATCATAATTTAGAAAGATTGTCAATCCTATGGCTGGATGATGCAGTATCGAGGTGGTGGGGTGCAAATGAAATCTTATTGGCAAGAGTTCTAGTCCCAATCATATCAATCATTAGTTGGCTAAATTTAGGGAACTCCGTTATCTTCTTGGAGCTTCGGTTTTTCCATGTACTCAATGCATATCACAATATCAATTGGGTCTTAGTTATAATAGTTTTCTAGCTATTTTGAAAAAGTAAAAGAAGTTGAAACCATTTTGCATATCCCTTACCTCACCTGTACTCCTACCAGTACAACACAAAATTATTGAATTGTGTAAAACTTACTATTTGGTTTTATTAACATAGACTTGATGTAGTGATAGGAAAAAGAAAAAAAAAACCAACTTTGAGCTTAAATCCAGCACTTGTGATGTTGACTATTCATTGCCAAGATCAATCATTTTAAGGGATAATGTAGTCAAGGTTATGAAATTAACTATGTGGCTTCTCTGGTTTGGGTAATCAGAAGATCAAAATAATTGACCCAAACAAATTCAATTTTAATCTTCTCCACTTTCCACTTTTTTAGCAATATGTGTATTCACTACGATTATGCAACCCAAGCCACATTTGCTTACAGGGCAGGGTGGGGAATAAATGAACCAACAGACACATAATATGAAAGCTAGGTAGTGTGTATTGAAAGTAGAACTAGAATTCAAGAACTTTTAAAGAGAACAGTGCTATGTTTGTCACTCCTATCACTGACCATAATGTGATAAAGAAAATATTATCAGGTGTAGCACTCGAATTTAGAAGCCTGTACTACAGTGGTCATAGGCCATGTACCACAGAAGAGTTACGAGCCTAAGGGGAGCATTTGTTGTATCTCCAGGGAGTGTTTTATATGGTTTATGGTAAATAAATTCAAAGGCGGGTAAATAAATTCAAAGGAGGGAAACAATTATTCAGAGTGAGACAGTCAGTGATGATCTCCAATCATGGCTGTGCTATGAACAAACGAATATAAAATCACCTGGCACAGATAATGAAATTTACACTTTTTCTTGTCTATATTCAAACCAAAGGATGTTGGGACCAAAAGAGTGAGTTGTCTAGGAAATGAAATAAGTTGAAAAAGTGAGTTAAACTTAACAAACTTGTGTGGCACTTGGGCTGATGTTACCAAAAGTTAGGCTTGTTTTCAATGTCCAAGGGAATATAATAGCTTTGAATGTCATCCTAAGTGACATCAATATGCAGATTAACTCAGTTGAAATGCAAGGCCCAGAAGCAGGTATATTCCCAGTTAGGTTACATAGTTATGTTTATAGTGTGGACTGTCCAGAGGAAAGAAGAATTTTGTACAGCTGCTTGGAGGAACTGAAATCAGGATTTGGCACAGAGAGAGGGGAGGCTGACCACAGTGCAGTGCAGGATTATAGTCCAGTGGGCCTATGGAGAGGAAATAACAGTCTCCATTTGCGCTGCTTAGAGCTTCATGGATGCTACCGGAAGGTACAGGATCACATTCTAATCTCACTTGATGCTGGGACCATGAATAGGTTGATGAATTTGGTTTCCATTTGTAGAAGAGCTCTGTCTCTCCTTGAATGCAATATTTTGTTGGTCTTTTACACATCCATCAATGTCATGTTTGAGGCTGAGAAACACTGACTTCGCAAGTGTTGTCTACTTTGTGAGTTTTACTCACCCATTCTGAAATCCCAGCCACATTAAGCAACAGGTAAGGGATATTTAAATGTTCGTCCCATTGAAGCTATTTAAATGTTTGCTGTTTCATTGCTGGAAGTGACTTTTGAATTCATGACGCACCAACATCTATAGATAGTCCAAAGCATCTTTTAGTAAAAACTTTTTTGATCTCACAACCATAATTATCTTGATTCCATAGAACAGTTGTTAATTCTAGGGATTAATCACACCAGTAGGACATAATTTTATTAGAGCATTATAAAATACCATGCAAATTAAACTTACACACATACATAGACACCACACGCATATACATTTACATTGAAAATGGATCTTGGCCTTGCTTATAATTGCTTAAATGTTTCTGAGACATCTCCAGAGTGATTAACTTTATTTCCCAACCCTTTCCCAGTCAGCCTATCTATGGAGATCTGTGCTGCTAACATTTTTGGTTAGAAGCCTGCTAGAAAACTGATAGAGTACAGTAGAACCATGACTCTTAGCCTGCAGAGCTCAAGAGCCACTTAATCAGTGAATAGGGCACTCACGGAGCTATGGACTGAGTGAGATTACTTTAAAATAGCTATTTCTAACCCAGACCAGCTGCTGAGTGACAAGACTGCCTGCATAAGCCGGGAGGAGAATGAAAATCAGCTTTTCTGCTATCAAACAATGCTGCTTTAAGAGTTACTGATATCCTATTTATTCTTCATCATCTGTGAAATGGGTTGGACATGTATAATAGTTTTTAATTCTGCACCTGAAGAAACTTGAGACAAATGATTAAGAGATACATTCTACATTTTACGCTGACTGTGAGAAAAAAAAGAAAACATATTCCAAATCCCTTGGCTCCTAGAATCATTAGGTTACTATTGCAAGATGTTGCTTGCTAAATTGTATCAATGAAGCTAGGATTAAAATTGATTGCTTAGATACTGTTAGTCTTGATGGTTTCTTCCAAATCACATGGAAACACATTTTTCCCATGTTGTAATCCTTATATGGCAAACTCCTTTTTAATCTAATAAAACGTTAGTATTTACATAATTGTAGTTTAATAGTAGGGGTATAGGTAAACTTAAAGTTTTATGATCGTTTCTTTCACCCCTGAAACTGTCATTCATGTTGACTTGAAATATCAGGCAACACAGGAACTTCTTCTAACAGTAACTCTATGAGCCAACAATGGGCTCTATTTAGAAATGGCCAGCGGATGAAAATTTCAATGATACTTAGTTTCTTTATTCAAGAAACTTACAACAAAATTAGATTGATACTTATGAACTAAGAAACACTGAATAATACATAGGAAAAATAAGATATAAATTAATAATTTAAACATTGATGAAATATAAACTGTCACAAGAGACAAAGTAATATGAAATTAATAAAGATAATACATAGAAAGAAATATTTGAGTCATAGTTCAAAGACTTTTCAAGATTTGGAATTCTTGAATACTGTGTGTACTTATTTATGCATTTCACACTAGTGGAAGAAAATGAGAAGGGGCAACTGTTAACAAATTTTGTGCTTAAGTTATTCATCAATAGTTGGTATTTAGTAGTTGTCATCCTTACCTACAATAAAACAAGCAACTCAACTTATACTAAATTACTTTAGTGATTGTTTAATAGAATTTTTAAAGCATATAGAATAGAATAAGATACACCTAGGTTCAAATGTTAGCTACTAAATCTCTAACATGCACTTGAGCAAGTGGTTTAAGCTTTCAGAACTAACTTATAACATGAGAATAATTGTACACCAGTGAGGAGTAGTATATAAAGTACTTGCATAGAGCCTATCATGTTCCCATGCTATTATTTAAGCAGATATAATACTGGTATGTGTTACAGCCAGTATGTGTTTTTGTTCCTTTCATAAAATACTAAAAATGCCAGATGGAAATTCAGTTGAACTTTACAAACTTCTAATTTTTAGAATATACACAATCAGTAGTTAAGATTGGTCTTCTGATATATTAACTAATGCCTCAATTTGCCTCATGCCAAATTTTTTCTCTGAGCTTAATATGTTTTTATTTTTAAAATATTGTTATATCATGTGACACATACTCTAGTTGCTCTCATTTTCCAAATACTTATTTTCCCACTCATTTTCTTCTTAATAAATCATGATGCCTATGCCATGTAATTAAGTGCAATGCAGATTGATAATTTATGCTCCTATGTGTATCTCAAAGTTTTTTGGAAAATGATGTATTATGTAGGAATGAATACTTGCACGGCTGTACCTTAGTGAGTGAGGGTGTTCCATCCTGGTTCAGAAGAGCTTAGGTAGAATCCAGTCACCTTCTGTGCATATCACCACTGTAGACAACTGGGACATCTTACTAAAATTGGTGGAATCTGAAGATTTTGGACAAGTGAAAAGTCAAGTGTACTGGGAAAATTGTATAGGGCTGCCCATGTCTAGGATCACAGACAGCTATCATTTGTTCTGTATCATTGATGGGTAATGTTTTAGTTTTTATCCATTGAAATATGAAATATAAACCCAGTGTCAAGTAGTTTTTAAACTCCAGGAAATATCCTCATTGTCCTTTATAAACATAGAATTCATTTCATATATGATTGAGACTCAGTGCTGGATATAATCAGAGATGAGAAGGGTTAATTTGGGTTCAGTATAAAAAAAATTGAGTTTGTATAAAATTAGAAGGAAAACTATTAGAGAAAAAGGGAAAGAGATTAAAGAAGTGGGAAAAGAGTTCCATGGGAGGAATCTCAAAGTATATTATATGCATATGCAAATATGGCAAATTAAAACCAATTATTCTGTATGAATAATATGTATTAATATAAAATTGTTTAAAAAAAGAAGTTTCAGTTAACCATGGAAAAATAAGTAGAATTCTAAACATTTAGTGAATATATATTTACCCATAAAATTAGGGCTGTAGAACATAGCAGATGAAAGAAATGGAAATTTTAAAACATCAGTGAAATAAGAAAACAATATTTTTGTTGATCTGTTGATTGTTTAAATAAAATACAAGTTTTATTTCATAAGGATCATAACAAATGGTTGGAAAAGTGCTGGGCTAGAGGAATGCTTTGTTGCATTTTGAATGACAGCCTGGGTTTTACTATTCAATTCTATATTCAGTCAATACTGCATATAGTTTTTAAGTGTTTATTCTGTATTGGGCAATGTACTCAGCCCATTTTGGAAGACAATGTGGACTCATTTACATAGGCAGATTACTTGTTTGAAAGCAACAAATAAAGGTTTTGTTCTTTTGTTTGTTCATTAATTGTTATATTAATTCAAAGTCAGCTGAGAAAGTGGAAAGTAAACTGCTTTAGCATAACACAGAATTGAGCAGAACTATTTGGGCTACTCATGGAAGGCAGGCTCTGGGCCTAGTCACTCCTTATTTCAAAGCTTGACTAAAGAGTAGAGTCATAATTTACAAGTTTTCCCTGCCATTTTTTTCAAAAGAGTTTAAAAAGGTTTGAACAATAGAAAATTCTCTAAAAAAATTCCAAAAGCCATTTGGTATCTGCTGAATGTTGTCACAAAATTGAAAAGAAAAAAAATCACATCCGGGGGCAAATCCCTAGAGACTTTGTACTACCACATCTACACAGCGACACTTCTGGAAACTGCCTCTAACAGCTCCACACTTGATGGCAGTATTCTGCAGCAAATCCAGAAAATACTCAGGCAGGGCTCAGCCTAGATTCAGATTTATTGGGAAGCCAGGCTTCATTTGAATGTGCACAGTATTCTTATTGAGAGTCGTCAATGCTTTGTCAAATTCTGCAAATGTCTTTTAAATGACCATGAAAGTAAAAACACAGTGAAATGTGAGAGGCAGCCCTCAATGCAGACATAATAATTTTTACTCCTAAATCTGAGTTTCCAAATTATCCAAGCACAGAAAGAACATGATCAGCACATAGAGTACAAAGGAAAGAGAGTGACCACAGTCTCCCTTTGGATTCTGGGTCTCTATTCTTTTTTGTATTCCCTACCTAAACTTGCAAGTGGAGGACAGAAAAAGAGAGCTTACATATCCCTTTAGATTTTTCTTTCAGGTTTTGTAACTGCACTACCATTGAAACCCAGATCTCCTACTTAGTTAAACAGGATTTTCAAAGAGGAAAAAATAATCTGATGATAGGAAGAAAAAGTTTTCTAAGGTGTATGTAAATATTTAAGTGTAAGTAAGTGTGAGTTGCTGCCTACCGACAACCCTGTGTGTATCTGTATGTCTGCGTAAACGTGTGGGTACACAGGCATCAATTTAACTCTCACAGATATTTATTTCTGGATATGATTATTGAAACTACATCACACGACCATCCAAATTTCTATCGCAACTGCGTACTTTCCAAGTCTGTAGATAATTAAATATTTGTAATTGCAGCATGGAAGCAGAATCAGTAACAGACTTTCTAGTTAAAAGTTTGTACCTATCTACAATTTTTGGCAATTGTTAGTTTCAGATGGAATTGCTGCTGATCAAATTTATTCATTGTTTTACTCAAACGGATGAAGTACTTAAATTCGGCTGTCATTATTATGCCAACTCTACTCTGATTAAGGCACAGTTTCTTAGATAGGACAAGGGCTACAAAGGAAATTGCACAGGGATAAAGTAACATATTAGCTCCCAAAGAGCAGGTAAACTTGATCTATACAACCTTAAGTCTTCGCAGAGTCAGGTTATATTAATAGCATTTGCACCTAGTACACCCGCCATTTTTGCTTTCTTCCAGAGGTAGCCTCACAGACTGTTCTGTGTGGATCTTTTTTTTTTTTTTTTTTTTGTGGGTACCGGGGGTCCACCTCAGGACCTCGCACACCAGCAGGCACCCGTGCCGCTGAGCGATATCACCGGCCCATTTTTCGTATGTGGGATCCGGGAGTCGAACTCAGGCCCTTGCGCTTGCCAGGCAGGCACTTGCTCCGCTGAGCCATCTCACCGGCCCTCTTTTTGGATCTTGTAAGTCATTTGTTCCATGAGAAGCTAGATGAAGGTATGTGAAGAAAACTGGTAACTACTCCTGGTTCTGACTTTAGAAATAGTCAGCTATACCGATGGCTAATATGTTTGCTGGCCTTCCTGTTCCAAGACACATCACCACTATATGTGTCTTTTTCTCTGTCCCTCTCTTTCTCTCTCCTTCTTTACTTGTAATAGCTCAGTAGGAAAAATATGGCAGGTTTTATTATAATTCTTGTTTTGATGATGGGAAAATTAAAACATACTATATAATTAATGTGCTGTAATGACGATTGAGAAACTGGTAAAAATCATAGTATTTGCATTCAAATCTCTTGACATTTTAAGCAGTATTCATAGTAATATAATCTGCTACTAGGAGAATTCAACATACCTACCAAACATAGAAGCATATTGTAAAATTTATGAATCTATACTTTTATAAAATTGTCCTTCTATAAAAGCAGTGTACTTATAACTGAATGAGCGAACTTCATTCCTACCTAGGTAGCTCATAAGTTAGTAAACAAGAGGCTCTTTTGCCATATCTGTATGGTCCTCTTTGAAATAAGATAAATCACAACAATTTTAAGGGGGTTCATAGTTCTTATCTGTGTCTATCTTGTAGCATTATAATTCCAGGATTTACTTCCATCTTAAAGATCCTATCCAATTGTAAACATGGAGAAACAGAAGAATTTACACTTGTACTAAATATAATTTAATTAATATATAGCATTTTATACTATTGCTTCGTTTCAAAGCATGAGTTTCTAATCATTTTGTTTAAGCACTGTATAGGGAATAGTTATTACAGTTTTCATTTTATAACTATAGGAAATGAAATGACAAGCCATATCCTTACTTCTAGTTTGTGGCAGAGTCAAGGCTAGTTAAACTCTTCTAAGTCCCATAGTCTTTGAACTCCTTACAAGAATTTTCACTCATTACAACCCCAGGGGATCTGACTGTTTCCTTCCCAACCACAACAACAATGTGACCAAATGCTTGTAGAAAGCTCTCCCATCAACTGTTGGTACCAAAGCTGAATTTTGGTTTGAAGTGGAGTGTAAAGGGAGGCAAGATAAAAGGAAAATCAAGAAATTTTGTTTCCAGAATTTTTTTCTCAATATTCTGTTCATTTATCAAAAATACATGAAGTTTATTGGGCCTGACTCTTTGATATTTATAATTCAAAATGTGTAAAAGAAGTCATTAGGCTTTATTCACCATGTGTTTCCAAAAACTCCATTGTTTCTTACCCCACTTTCAGAGCCCTCCTGTCCTATCCCATGAAATATTTTCTCTTACTCTTACTGTATCTTATGAAAACAAATTTGTAACATGGTGTTTTATGTATAAAAGAAAAGACTTTTGGAGCACAGGATACTTTTAGAAAAAAAATGAAGCATGATGAGACTTAAACTAATTTACAAACACGCTGATCTTTTTGGTAGATACAAGTAGAGTCTATCAAGAAATCAAACAAAAATTCAAAGTCTATGGTAAAACTGGACAATACAATAGTAAAATTGGGGACTCTTTAAATGGTACGACAACAAATAAAGATAGAATGCACCTTCTTTTTAAATATAGATGAAACAGTTAATATGATAATATGTAAGGCTATGAGTCTCCACATTCTAAGGATTAAAATCCCTCCAAGAATGTTCTCTCACAATAATGAAATTAAGCATACAATCAAGAAACAAATAAATGCAAATACCCTCAATACTTGGAAATAAAGAGACATTATTAAAAACCCATTGGTCAATGAAAAAGTCATAATGCTACTAAATTATGACAGTAGAACCTAGCATATAAAAATCTGTAGGCCAGAGCTTACAGTAATTCTAATGCATTGCTTTTCCACTCCAAATCTACTGTCCTTGCTTTGCTGGATGTTGTATTTCTCTTTTGTCTACTGCATTAGACCAAACTTTGTGGACAGTGGAATCTTGGGAGACGCCAAGGGACATAGAGACCTTTTCCTGGGTCTAGTCCAGTTTTACATTTTTCTGAGAGTGGAAGATAGGTCTCCACAAGTGATTCCCACCCCAGTGAGTCTTCTACTAGACATCTCCTCACCAAGTGTTTCCCCAAGCACCCTGGAAAGTTCATTCCAGGCATATCACTCCTGCAATTTTCCTGAGAATATAACACCTGTTGGCAGCTTCCTCCTACATCCCACAAGGCAGCTACTCAGCAAAGTCCACTAACACTTCAGCTACTTCTACCTGGCGAGCCATAGATGCAGTCTCAGTTACTTTTCTTATTTCTGGGACAAAATGCCCAACAACCAAAGTTAAAGGTTAGCTCACAGTTTGTAGAGGTTTTAGTCCATAATCGGCTGGCTCCAAGGCAGGGTGGCTTGGCAGAGAAGCAACCATTCATGGCAGTGGAAGACACCAAAAGCAGCAAGAGGGATGAGCAAGCCTCTTTCTATCCCTTATAGTGTATGCAGGCTACCCGCCCTAGGGCAAGTGTAGCACTCACACCCTTAATCACAGCATTAGACCATGAATCAATCACAAACTCTAGATCAGCTGCCTCCGCAAAGCCCACTGCCCATGACCACACAAGGCTTTGGGTGGGACATCCAGACAAACCGTTACATTCAGATAAGGTGGGTAGCCTGCAAACAATATAGGGGACAGAAAGAGGCTTGTCTTCTCTCTTCCTCTCTCCTTGTTGCTTTTGCTGTTTTCTGCTGCCGTAAACAGTTGCCCTTCTGCCAAGCGTCACTTTGCTTTGGATCCAGCTGATAATGGACTGAAACCTCTACAGACTGTGAGCTGAATAAACCCTTCCTTCTTTAACTTGTGGTGTTGGGTATTTTGTCTCAGCAATGACAAAAAATAACTAAGACAGATACCTCTCTCTAGTAAAACCTGGGAAGGGAGTCTGGGGCTCTCCCAGATTTTTTTTTTTTTTTTTGAGTACTCTGCTTCAGTCCTACAAGAGTAGTTGGTTAGTATACCCACTATTCTTATATTCATTGGAGTTCTCTTTACAACTTTGAATGTAATTCTTTGTTATAATTAATAATTGTATAACAAAATCCCATGCAAATTGCTATGCAGGTTTTGTTTCCTAATAGAATTCTGTTTTAGTCAGCTTTCTTACCTCTGGGACACAATACCTGTCATCCATAAATTAAAGGAAGAGAGGTTTAATTTAGGTCAAGTTTTGAGGAGGTTCAGTCCATGGTCATCCAGCTCTGAGGCAGGAACAATGTTGCAGAATGGCATAGCAAAGCAAAGCTGATCAGTTCTGTAAGGCCACGATACAGAGCAGGGAAACAAAGCCAGAGAACAAAGGTCAGAGGCAAGACATAAACCCCCCAAGGCCACGCCTTCATGACCCACCCAGATACAGAAGTGTGCTCCACTAATCCTGGGGACAGATCCCAAAAGCAATCAATTTTTGACCCTCCACCTTAACCATCAAAATTCCTTACTACTATGTGGATAGAATAGTGCTTTACAATTTATACCCCTCAATGTATATATTAGAAAAAATAGTTCAAGATCAAGTAATGACAATATCTAAATAATGACATGTTGTAATACGAAAGGAAATAATGTTTCATAACCAAGTTAATTAAAAGCACTTGCATTCATCTTAAAATTAATATAATAAGCATATTAGAAAAAATAAGAAAAATTATGCCATCATATTTATAGCTTCATAAAACATTGAAAATGTTCAATGTTTATTTGTGACAAAATACTCGTAGCCCATAGAAATACAGGAGACTCAATGTTATAAACATTATGCAAAAAACCTGTTCCAAATAATATTTAATGGTGGAAACTTTGGAAACATTTAAGATACACAATGAAGCCATAAGGACAATTGGCCAAAAGCATAGTATCCTAAAAAGATGTAAAAATACACTTCATAAATGCAAAGATTGATATATTGGGCTATGTTTACATTAAAAATATATCTTTATCAATGACATAACCGAAAATAATAAAAGTGTGTGTCACAGAGCAGGAGTTTTCTCTTGTAGGACATAACTCATTTCTATTCCTGTCTTTGGTTATGTCTTTCCCACACTCCAGAATGCCTCACTTAATCCTCTGCTTATCTAAATTCCCATCTGTCTAAGCTATCAATCCATAACCTCATTGAGGATGTCCTCAATTATCTCAGAAATCAATCTACAAACTCCCTGAATCATGTTACATTAAGAGATTTTACTAAGCAAATACTTCATATGCAAAAATTTTATTTAGCCTTTCACATGTACCAAGTATTGAGCTACTCTCTTGGGAGATCCAAAAAATATATTAGACATGATCTTTGATTTCACTTAATTATGTTCAACGTTTCACTATTTTCCAGCTACAGTTATACCCCAGTTCACAAACATTTCTGTTTGCAAACAGTTTGGTTCACAAACAGAAGCATTTGGCAAAATTTTGCTTCTCTTTACAAACTCCATGTGGGGTGGCAAAAAAGAATCACGGTCGTCTTCCCCACACAAACACAAATGCAGCCATCTTCCCCAAATTGGTAAAACAAATTAAATTCATAAACTGAGGTATTACTGTGTAATAATGTTTTTCAAACTTAACAGTAATTTTTAAAATAATGTATGATTATTATGTTGCCCATAAGTTTAGAGTACTCGCCACAATGCTGTGCATTAAGTAAATGCCCTACAGATGGTTCTTGGCTGGCTGATTGATTGCTTCATTAAATTCAATGTCAGAGTTTGATTGGAAGAGGCACTTTTGTTCACATCTTTAGCAACAACAAGCAGCAAGTTAACATAAATATCTATTCCAGGTTTTCATGGCTACAAAGGTTTTTTTTTTCACCTGAAGCATAAATACTTTCAGTGTTCACACCTGCGCATTTTACTTTATTGAGTGGTCTAAGATGTAACTAAATCAATTAAGAGTGCTATTATATGCGGCAACTCTTTTGAGATATAGACTATTTCTAGAAATATTTTCTTAGCATTTAATCCATCTTCATTTTTACAGGCTTATGGGAATATTCTTAACAGTAAGCTTTCATTTTATTTCATGAGTATCATTTTTAAAAGTTCCTCACAAAGTCTTAGACCTTAAGACCATTAGGTTGAAGTAAGATTGACTCATTTAGCAGTCAGAATAGAAGAAAGAAGCAGCATCAAGTGAACAAAGCAGGAGCAAAATCCAATTTCCTCCAGTAAATTACTGTGTGCAGATAGCAGCAAACAGGTCATTTAAACAGAGTAGGTGAGTCATTTATCCATTGTTCAGTTAGCAAAATTCATTGGACTGTAGGAGCGTCCTGGTTATTGACACAATTTAATGTGTGCCATTTATCAAGAATGTACTAGTTTAAAGAACTAGTTTAGAGACTTCTTCCAAAATTGGAAATGAGAGGGTGTCTTCGCTTAGAGAGGAAAGAGAACTGAAGGAGTCAACTAAAGGTACCTTCAGGTGGCCTCAATCAGCCAGATATTAACTTATGAGAAAGACAGTGTCATATATAAATTGTAAGTTTTTAAAATATGTATCACCTATAGTAAGAAACTACATATGCTCATACCATTTTAATTTTATGGGGGTTTTGTCTTCCTATCTTATATTTTTTGTGAATAGTGATCATGTATATTTTGCAATGACTTTGTTCATAAAGACGCTAATGGCAGAATAGGAGCTTAATTAATGCATGTTTAATGACTGACACAGATCAACAAATTGCTTGATTAAATTTTTTAACTTGTTTTCCAGCTATCCTGAAATAATCACTCTGGGTCAAGGCTTCCCCCTTTCTATAAGAGCCAGATAGTGAAGATGTTAGGCTTTCTGAGACAGACGATCTCTGTGGCAGCTCCTCAAACTTCCCACTTCAGTATAAAAACAGTAAGAAATGATTGGTAAACTAATGGAAGTGGCTGTAAACTGCATTTACAAAAGGAAGCCACCTAGGGACTAAGCAGTCATGGCGAACTGTGCTGCAGCGGGCTGTATGAATCACTGAAAGCTCTGAAAGGTTTGCCATCACTGTGCTATAGTCTACCAAATTTTTCCACAGGCCTTTGTTTTTTCAACATCTTCTTAACTTCTTTGTTATAGGACATGATTATAAGAATATGATAATCTAGGGCCAGTGAGATAGCTCAGCGGCATAAGCGCCTGCCTGGCAAGCACGAGGTCCTGAGATCGACTCCCGGTACCCACATATGAAAAAAGGGCCAGTGATATCGCTCAGTGGCACTGGCACCTGCTGGCACGCGAGGTCTTGAGTTTGACCCCCAGTACCCATTAAAAAAAAAAGAATATGATAATCTATAATCAAATGTTTTTAAAAGATGAACCCAATCAATGATTATATTATGAAAAATATAAATAGGACTAGTTAGCTGCTAAGTGAATTTTGTGGTGCGACTAAGGAAAGAAAGGCACCCAGAATATCTACTGAGTCAATTTGCCACAGTGTTCTCATTTTCCATCTTTGGAGTTATTTATAATAGTCATGAAATTAACTGTATAAAAAGATAGTTTCGCTAAATGATTAGCAAAAATTACCTAATTATTATATTGGTACCCATTATAACAGAAAAAAAAAAACCTATGATTAGAACAGCTCCTAGAACACACACACAAACACACACACACACACACACGCATTTTGTTAAAACTAAGCTCTAGGGAAAAAGTGTAATTACTTAAGGAACACATCAAAAGAATTAATTTAAATAATTAATGGCAATTCAGACATTCAGTGATTTAACGATACAGTGTGTCATATTTATTAATGGTATTATGTCATGAAATACTAAGTAAAAAAAATCACCATGTGACAAAATAGCATAAAAGTGTCCTATTTTTAACATCATATTTTGTTTGTGATTAAAACTTTTTGTAAGGTTGTTTATTTATTTACAAAAATGTCCAGAGTTATTTCCACAGTGTGCTGTTGTGGTGGTTTTTCATTTTTGGTTCTATTTGCTTCTCTGATTTTTTTAAAGTAAATGATGCCACTTTAGAAAGTATAACATTTTACAGCATTAATTTAAAGGCTTCTTCAAGCTATCTTAATTGACTAGTATATTTCAACAGAACCACAAGGATTTTATGTGCTGTACTGTCATGTCCAGAATCTCCAACGACAAAATTTAAATTTGTTCTAGTCGGTAGAATGAAAGTTGGGTAACAGGAGACTGCTGTTGTAACTCTACCTTGATAGTTTTTTTTTGCTTTTTTTTTTTTTTTTGTAATTGGATGATATAAAGTCAAGAGAATTTTTAATAATGAAATAATTCAGAAGAGAAGGAAGAATGGACAAAACAGAGAATGTATACCAGAGCAAATAACAAAAGATAAGAGAGGAAGTGCTGGCATGGTGAGCTGAATTTAGGTGAGGAGATAATAACCAGTAGGATGGTGAAGTACCTGAGTTCAAATTTAGACTAGTTGCAGACTTAGAGGGTGTGGAAAGGGATTTCTTTTTCAGTTACTGCTAATAATTCTATTAATTACCCTGAAATCTCCCTGAGGAGCGAACTTCTCAAAGCAAGTTAAGAAATTCTCCAAATACAATTTGACTCGGTGTCCTGTTTTTGATTTGATAAAACCTAGTTAGTCAAAGTAAAAGGCATGTAAGCAAATTTTGATAAATAGATGAACCTTGAGACCATAATGTTAAGTGAAATAAATTAGACACACAAGCTTAAATATCACATGGTTTCTTTTATATGAGAAACCCAAATTATAAATAAAGAACACAATAAAAGATAGATGATAGAAAATAGGGAAATAGATCTTTCTCAAATGGGGAGAGGCTCAAGAGATGGAGGGAGAAGGAAGTAGGCAAGGGAAAAAGGAATTCAGATGTGTTATGTACATGCACCAACTCCACACAAGGAGTGTAGACATTATGTACTGCAAACATGAACTACTAAAAAGGAAAAAAGAAATACATGATTCTCAAAATGTTTTCACCTGTTATCAAGTTGTATACAATATTTTTTGGGATATGGAAAAGGTTTGAGTTCAAATTTGTTCATGTGGAGGAAATGTGATATACAAGCAAAAGCAAAATTAAAGGTTACCCATGAAATGTAATTTTTATGCTTTACAATCTCCATAGAGTATTCTTTTTAATATGACCATATGTTTAATACTAATCTAGGAAGGCTAATATAAACAATTAATACCTTAGTTTGAAAACAGTTTGTAGTGTTTTTATGAGTAACATGAAGGAACTCAAATAATTCAGTGCATTTTATAGGTGCTTTATAGTTTTGCTTGTTTGTTTTGTTTTTATGTGGGTACCGGGAGTCGACCTCAGGACCTCGTGCTTGCCAGCAGGTGCTTGTACTGCTGAGCTATATCACCGGCCCTTTTTTTCCTTTATGTGGGCTCCGGGAGTTGAATTCAGGACCTCGCGCTTGCCGGGCAGGCACTTACACCGCTGAGCCACCTCACTGGCCTAGTTTTTTGATGAGGAAACTAAGCCTCCATGTAGAAAGCTACCTGTCCAGCAAGTGCTTTGCTCACTGTCAAAACGATTTCTCTTTACATCTCGCTGTCTCTCACCAGAGAACAGTGCTGTTAACAAGATGAAGGAACCTATTTGAAGTTTGGAGGTTATACTAACAAGTCCAGAAGAGAAGAGGAAGAGGCTTCTCTGGCGTATTGTTTATCTGGGAGGCAGAATGAAAGAGTGGAGAATAGGAAAAAGAGGAACAATTACATGTACAAAAAATAAACACCAACTTAGCAGATTGCCAAGTTTATCTTTTTATTTTCAGATACTCATTTACATTGTTTGACAATTAACAAACTTGTTGAATTTTTTAACTAAGGAATTGTTCTAGACACTTTCCCCTCACTGGGACAAAGTACCCACCACCCATAACTTAAAGCAGAACAATTTTATTTACTCACGTTTCCAATGGGTTTAGCTTATGGTTGCCTGGCTCTAAGGCAGAAATGACATGATGGAGGGGTGTGCCAGGTGAAAGCTGCTCAAACTATGACACCCAGGAAGCAGAGAGAGAGAGAGAGAGAGAGAGAGAGGAGGATCAGTGGACAAGAATACACCCTTACAGATCACAACCCAAGTTACCCACCTCCTCTGACCAGGCTGAAACTCCCCAAAACACAGTAAACTACGAATTTATCAGTAGATCAGTGCACTGACGAATATAGCAGCCCCATTATCTAATCAACTTCCATAATCCTTACCTCTCAACATAAAAGAATTTTTAGGGACATTTTGGGTCCAAGATATAATAAACCATTTTAGATCTAACTCATGCCAATGTGAGTTATATGATGAATACAACTTACATCAAAGAAAAGTATTCATGGTTTGGTGGAGCGCTAAATAATAACTGAAGTACTGACAAAGGAATTCAATACAGTTTACAGGAAGATAGCAGATTTAGGCTTGGGAAAGAATTTAACAATTTAAGGTTTTATGAAAATTAAACACTCATCTACCCATTTATGAATTTTACAAATACTAAATTAGCATCTATGATGTGCAAAAATTTATACAAGGAGAAGTAATTTTATAAATGAGTACAGTTCCTGACAAATTCAGATGTGCTTAAACTTAAAAGAAATAGGAAGGAAAAAAATCATTCATACTTGTTTCACAGAGCATGCAAACTTGGACTAACTTGTTAAAAATGTGAAAAATTCCTCCAAAGAAACTATAATTCACTTTTGAAAGATAGTAAGAAAAGATTCTAAATAAATAAAGAAAAAATTCTAAATAAATAAAAACATACATTATAAATACTATGGAATAGAAGATTCAAAATGTATTTCTACACAAAGTGATCTGTATACACATTGTAATTCCAATACAATCTCAGCCATTACTTTTTTAAAAACTGATAGGTTCCCATCCAAAAAATATTATGGATTTGCAAAGGGTAAAGAATAGCCTAGGCAATATTTTAAAGAAGATTTTGAAAACTGGAGGGTATGAGAAACCAGAAATTGTAATTTCCACTCTATTCCAATGAAGACTTCGTGGACTTGGTTCAGAGGTCATCATATACATGAATGGAACAGAATTGATAGGCCAGAAACTTACACATGGAAAACAACATGTTGTAGGATGAAGAAAACACACTGATACAATGTGAGTAAGATGGGCTTTTCAATAAATGATACCATGTCAATTCAATATCCATATGGAAAGAAGTGAACCTAATTTCAATCTCATACCACATAACTAATTCAATTTCAAATGGATGATAAATACAAATATAAAAAGTAAGATGAAAATGTAAACTACTACAAATGATGAATGGAAAAGGAAAATATGTTTATACAAATGAAATATTAGCCACAAAATGGAAGCAAATATGGGCACATGCTACAAAATATACATGAACCTTGAAAATGTGCTAAGAGAAGTCAGAAACAATTGCACATACTATTTGATTCCATTTTTATTAAATGTCCAAAATAGGCAAATATGCAGAAATAGAACATATGTTAGCAGTTACTTAGGGGCCGGTGGTGATAAGGAGTCAGCAGAGCGAGAGGTAAAAACCATGGGGCTTCTTTATGAGGTGATAAAATTATCCTGGAATTGATTATGGTACTGGTTGCTTGTATGTGTGAACATACTAACATCTAGTGTATCTTAAATATAAAGATCATTATTTGTACTGTAAATTATTAAATGTGTGGATTGCAAAGATGAGAATATCTCAGTAAAATTACTTTAAAAAAATGAAATAAAACCTTTTGAAGGGCAGTAAACAGATAAAATTTCATGTTCTCTCCCTATAAATATTTATAAAAAGAACACAAAAACACACTAAGCATAAAAAATTGGCTAAGTACAACTATTATAAATTTAAAATTAAATCTTCTTGTCATTAAGCCAGTGAAATTTTGTAATATACATGCATATAAAATAAGCATACTCATAACATAAAAACTTTCAAAATCAAAACCAAAGGGCAGTCTAACAGCAAAAAGGGCCAAAGAATGAAGCTTTACAAAGAAAGGGCTATTTAGAGAGCTAATGAAGCTATGAAAGTTGCTAATCATTTTTAGAGATCAAAGAAATGCAAATTAAAGCTAGATTATAGTATTATTACACACTTACTGGAACAGATACAATTTAAAAATGCAGAACATACTGAGTATTTGTGAGTATTTGTAATATTTCAGAATTGTTATATATTAAATCCAGGTGCCAATATCTACTAAAATTTTTATATTTATATTTTATGACCCAACATTTGTACTTCTGGGTAAACAAACAACAACAAAAAAAAAGATATATTTACCAGACAGCATACAATAATCTTTATAATAGCACTATTTATATTATTTTTATCCTAGAAACCACTTACCATCTATTGTTTAAATGTGGTAAATATTTTGCACATTTAGATCTTATATAAATTTTTCAAAGCACTTGAAATGAAATAATCATATTCTACCTATGATTACCTGTGAAGAGAATGCAAAGAGGAGCGTACTAGAAACTGGAAGAGGGAGAAGGGATTCAAGCATTCCACCTTAAAATATGCCAACTTCAGTAAAAGGGGTGTTTTAAACTGAAAGGAACTGAAAATCAGCAAACAGAGCAGGAAATCTTCCCTATTCTGCTTAAAAGCATGTTATAAATTTCCCTTCTAAAGGTGACATTTGTTTCACTTGTAAAGATATTTCTTTTGCCTGTGTAAGGAAAACAATGACTTATCTGGCTAACAATCCTACTAAACAAACCTTATTTTCTATACATTTCTTAGTTGCCTTTTCAGATTTTACTGCCCCTGAGGGCCCAGACCCTCTTCTTTTGTTTAGTCACATTTCCACAGTTTAATCATCCTTTGTTAAGGTGGTACATAAGCCTCAAATTCTAATTATGTTTTGAAATACTCATAGTATTAGTACATTCAGGCTTCTATAATAAAATAACTTAGATTGGGTACTTTATAAATAACAGCAAGTTATTGCTCATAGTTTTAAAGGACAGGAAAGTCCAATATCAACATGCTTTTGACCTAGGCATAGCAGTACCTGCGCGTCATCCTAGCACCCAGGAGGCTGAGGCAGGAGGAATACAGTGATTTGAGGCCAGTCTGGGCTGCATAGTGAGTTCAAGGCCAGTAGGACCAAGTCTCAGAAAAACAAAACAAAACAAAACAAAAAAGATGCTCTCAGATTCAGAATTTAGTGATGACCTTTTTCTCATTTATGACATCCTCTATGTTCCCTCACATAGCAGAAGGGGCAAGGCAGCCTTCTGCAATCTCTTCTATAAAGATACTAATCCCATTCATGAAGGTGGAGACTTCATATCTTAATCACTTCTCCCAAATGCCCCGTCTTTAACATTATCAAGTTTAGGTTCTAGTACCTGGATTTGGAGGGACATCAACATTCATGCCATAGAATGCATCACTGATTCTTCCCATTTGTAGGCACGGTGTGCTTGTAAATAAACTTTTGTTTTATTTTTGATTCTGAGTTAATATGTCTTTTGCCAGCTTAATTAGCATGCCCCATATACAAAAGATAATAGAGCAGAGAGAAAATTAAATTTTTCCTCCTGACGAGTACACCAGAAAGGTTTCTAGGTACTTTGATGAACTGGGTTTTTTTGATGTTTCTTCGTTTTGATCTTGGAGATGGTTAAACAGTAAACTCAGTGAAAATTCATGCAGCTGTATATTATGATGGTATGTGTGTTTTACTGTAAGAAAAATATATTTGAAATACAAAAAAGAGAAACATCAAAGGACATGCAGGTAGAAAATAGCTGTAGTGGGCCAGTGAGATAGCTCAGTGGCATAAGTGCCTGCCTGGCAAGCGCAAGGTCCTGAGTTTGACTCCTTGTACCCACATACAAAAAAAGGGCCGGTGATATCGCTCAGCGGCACGGGTGCCTGCTGGCGCGTGAGGTCCTGAGTTCGACCACTAGTACCCACAAAAAAAGAAAAAAAAATAGCAATAGTAATGACAAGGGGACAAAAGAATACCTGCTCTACCCAGAAATAATAAGGATAGTTTGAGGGAAGCCAAAGAGTTTTTCTTTTCTACATATTTTTTATTGGTCCATGTAGATTATATAGTTTAAAGGTGTTTCATTTTGGCAAAATATGCATGGACTATATTTTGATCATTCCCTACTCCTTCACTGCCCTCGCCAAACCCTCCCCTCTAGTTGCACTTTTTTGGGAGGTTACAATGTGCACAATGTATTTTGGCGATATTCATTCCTACCTACCGTTACTCACCATCACACATCCTCCTCCCCCTTATTCCCTTCCTCCTGTCTGACAATAGTCTCCTTCTATTTTCTTGTGACTATTTTTTAGATTCCACATATTACAAAGAACATACCATATTTATCTGTCTGAGTCTGGCTTATTTTCTCAACATGATGATCTCCAGATCCATCCATTTGTCTGCAAATGACAAAATTTCATGCTTTTTATGGCAGAAAAATACTCCACTGTGTATGTGTACCTGGTGTTCTTTATTCATTCATCTGTTTATGGACATCTACACTGGTTCCACATCTTGGCTATTGTATATTGTGCCACAGTAATCAAGGATCTGCAAATATCCCAGTGGTATGGTGATTAATTCCTTTGGGCATGAACTAAGAATTGCTATATCTGGATCAAATGGTAGTTCTATTTTTAGTGTTCTGTGGAACTTCTGTATTTATTTCCATAGTGGCTGTACTAACTGACAGTTCCCATCAGAAGTGTGAAAGTGTTCCTTTCTCCCCACATCCTTGCCAGCATTTATTGTTTTCTTGTATTCTAAAAGATAGCCATTCTGACTGTTGTGAGATGTCATCTCAATGTAGTTTTGTATTTCCTAATAGCTAAAAACATTGAACATTTGTCTTGTATGTTGTCTTAGTTACTTTTCTCATTGTGGAGACAAAATGCACAACACTCAAAGTTAAAGAAGGAAAGGTTTATTCTTGCTCAGTTTGTAGAGGTTTCAGCTCATAGTTGGTTGGCTCCAAAGCAGGGTGGCATGACAGAGGATTAACAGTCCATGGCAGGCAAGAGGCAGGAAGGCAGCAAGCAGCAAAGTAGCAAGGAAGCAGCAGCAGCAGCCTGCCTCTCCCTTTAATCCTTTCCAGGCTACCCGCCCTTTCATTGGTGTCACCCACACCCAGAGTGGGCCTTCCCATTATCCACATGCAGAACTATGCCAAACCAATTAGTGGGCTAATTTAGTAATCACACACCCTTAATCCCAGCATCACACCCTTAATCCCAGCATCACACACCCGAGTTCCAGCCACCTCTGAAAAGCCCCATCTATGATTGCATAAGGCTTTGTAGGGACATTTAGACACAAGCCATTACAGATGTATTGGTTATTTGTACTCCTTCTTTTGAGAAATATCCATTCAATTATTTTTTTTATTTATTGATTGAGCTCTTTGATTTTTTGATCTGTGTATATACTAGATATTAACCCTCTGTCAGAGAGTAGCTGGCAAGAATGTTCTCCCATTCTGTAGGTTATCTCTCCACTCTGTTGTTTCCCTTGCTGTACAGAAACTACTTAATTTGGTGTAGTTCCATTTGTCAATTCTTGCTATTATTTCCTGTGAAGCCAAAGATTTTTGACTTCCCTTATTATCACAGCAGAAAAAATAATAATGGCTATTAAAATTATTTTATTTTCCTGATAAGAAATTATCAGTATGTTCTTTTATGGTGACTCCTAAAAAATTTGGGATTATTTTTTGAATATCAGGTATAGAGTGGAAACAGGGAAGTAGAAATATATCCATAATTTACATTTCTTTACCCGTTACCCACAAGTCTCAGGTGTTTGATTCATTCATTTGGTACTTGAGATGTAAATAGAGGACAAATCCTCTGTAGTTTACTACTAGAGATTTTTGTAATACAGAGGCAAAAATGTCTTACTGAATTTAAGGAAGAGAAATCATTTTCTAATTGTGTAATTTCAGGTTTCGTTACACCAAAAAGGGAAGACATGAAGAGCAGGGTTTGGGAGACAAGGTGCATGAAGACCTTTCTCTTGCAGACAAATGTGCCCAGAATTCAACAAAATTGTGGTCTCAAAAAAGAGACCAAATCACTTGTGTCACAAAAGGAGCATTTATTATTACCAAGAGGTGAAACCTTTGTAATTTGAACAAATGATAAAGGGAATAATCACCTCTTCATTATGCTTAGGATGTTAGTAGTCTGTCTTTAAAGTGAGAGTTCCAATGAATTGGTGCTTTTACTTCTTCCTAGTTCCTAGTTCAAACTCTTCCAGATTTCTTCTATATCCTTAACAGAGTTTCCTGTAGTATGTGCAGCATGTGAAACTAGTAGTTTTTCAATGTTCTGCATCTAATGTTTTGCCTAGGTATGTGACCGATCATTGTTAGGATGACAGTCACATGTCTAGGATGTATTCTAGCCATATGCTTCTTGGATTCATTTCCAAGAAGGGTCAGTTGGAAGGGGATGTGACCTGGAAGAGGGTGTCTCTCTCCCTTGCTCTTCCCTTATCTCTGTGTTTCTTGGCTACCATGACATGCATGAGCAGCTTTTCTTCCAACTCTGGACTCTAACCATGACTGTCTAGTGGGGCATGAGGCCATTAGGGGACATTCTTCATGTAAACCACACCACACAATTAAAATTTAGAACTGTTGAAGTGTTAAAAATGAAGACTTCTATTACTAAGTGGGAAATAAAGAATACACATTGGTTACCATAAATTGTGGGAGTTGGATATTATGTCTCAGCAAGAATAAAGTAACGAAGACACTGACAATCTCTTTCCCTGATTAAAGGTACTACTACCTTCCCCAGCCTTCTTGGCAGCTAGGCCTGTCATGTTCAATGGGAGGTAAGAAGAGTCATTTTGCCCAAATTTATTTGGTTATCCCTGAAATAAAATGACAGAATTTAGTTCATTTTTGCATATTTTCTGCTGTCTTGGCTACAGACATAATGGACTTTGAGAAGGAAACCACCCTGCCAAATACTTTAGAAAAATAAAATGGAAGAAATGTGGATCTTGTAGATTTGTTTGAGATGAAAAGGAGATACATTCTCTTGATTTAACCCATTACAATATTGAATGGTCTGTCACAGACAGAAATCTCACAGCAATTTTTGAATTCCTGTTCCTTAGTTGTTAGTGAGGCAGATTGTTTCAGTTTTCAAAGATACTTGTGTTATGTGTGGAATGGGAAGCATAGAATACCTATCTCAATTGTCAGTTTGTGTAATGTGTGGTGCTCTCCATGCAAAGAGATTAGTTTATATGTTAACATATAGTAAGTGCTCAGGAAATTTCAACTGCATTATTTTTATTTCAAACTTCATATGGCGGGCCGGTGAGATGGCTCAGCAGCGTAAGCGCCTGCCTGGCAAGCACGAGGGCCTGAGTTCGTCTCCTGGAACCCACATACAAAAAAAGGGCCGGTGATATCACACAGGGGCACGGGTACCTGCTGGTGCACGAGGTCCTGAGGTTGACCCCCAGCACCCACAAAAACAAAAACAAAAAAACTTCATATGGCTTTAACATACTTAAGACAACTAATTCTATATTTCCAAATTTGCTTATAGCTGCAGTTTTCATAGCTCATAAGTACTTTAAACTTATCATATCTGAAAAAAAATTTATTATTTTCAACTTGCTTTTTTCCTACATTTCTCGATTCAAGGAGTGTAATCGTTGTCCACCTACTCATGCAAATAAACATATACAATTATTTTTAGGCTATATATTATCTGAACTATTACCCCCAAATGCTCATGATTCCGTCTTTATACTATTTTCTATACATTCACACTTGTCCTTCACTACAACTGTGTCTAGTTCAAGTGTTCATCTCATTTACATTACTATAGCAGTCTCATAATGATTCTTCCTGCCTACATATAGTCATAAATGTATCTTTTAATAGATGTGCATTTAGTCAGGCCAATATCATGCTTAAAATATTCCCTATGGCAGGCTTTTGGTTAAAATAAAATACAAACTTCATCCCACAGTCTACAATGTTTATGCTCTCACCCTGCTTATCTTTCAGTTTTATTCCCCACTTCCCCATCAGACCCTTAATCCAGCATAAAGATAGCTAGTGTGTGTGGACTTCCGCACTTTCTAACAGTCGACCTGAACTATCTTTGTTAATCTGCTGGACATGAGGAAGACATCATTGCCAGACTAGGAGAGTGAAACAATGAGAGGACAGAAGCTTATTCAAATTCTGTTAGTAGCATGTGGCAGAACCGGGCTTCCAGCCTACACAGGGTCTGTTCATGCAGGTGGGGGTTTTGTAATACTAAACCCCAAAACACTATATACTCCATTCTCTCCTTTTATTCTTTCTTTCTTTCTGTCTTTCTTTCTTTCTTTCTTTCTTTCTTCCTTCCTTCCTTCCTTCCTTCCTTCCTTCCTTCCTTCCTTTCTTTCTTTCTTTCTTTCTTTCTTTCTTTCTTTCTTTCTTTCTTCCTTCCTTCCTTCCTTTCTTTCTTTCTTTCTTTCTTTCTTTCTTTCTTTCTTTCTCTTTCTTTCTTTGTTTCTTGTTGCTTTTCTTCCTTCTTTCTTTCTTTCTTTCTTTGTTTCTTTCTTTATTACTCTTTCTTCCTTCATTCTTTCCTTCCTTCCTTCCTTCTTTCCTACCTTCCTTGCTTCTTTCTTTCCTTTCATTCTTTCATTTTTCTCTTTTTTGTTCCACAATTTACCATGTTTTTGGAATGTGGCTCCAAGCCTAATAAAAAGTTCAAAATTTTGTTCAACATACCCTATTCTGCAAAGTTTTCCTGATCCCTTCCTTCCTTCCTTTTTCTTTCTTTCTTTCTTTCTTTCTTTCTTTCTTTCTTTCTTTCTTTCTTTCTTTCCTTCTTTCTTCTTTCTTTCTCTTTCTTCCTTCCTTCCTGCTTTCCTACCTTCCTTCCTTTTTTCATTTTACTGTTTTTGTTCCATAATGTATCATATTTTTGGAATGTATCTCCAAGCCTAATAAAAAGCTTCAGCATACACTATTCTGCAAAGTTTTCCTGATCCCTCCAGGAAGATTAGGCACCCCTCCCCTGTGCTGCAATAGCACAAAGTCTAAGCTTTCTCGCTGCCCTTGATCTCAGGTGTTGTGAGCATAGTTAAGAACTTTTTCATACAACTTTGTATCAGAGGCATCAAATACAGCAGGGACATAGTAAGTATTCTGTAAGTGATTCTGGACATAGGAATATGGAGAATAAGTAAATCTGTGAATGAATGAAAAAGATCATGATAGCACTATAGCGTAGTATTTCTGAAGAAAAGAAAGTTCCATGAAGAGATTTAAAAAGAAGGAAAAAAAAAACAACCTCAAATCTGACAAATTATAGCAAGACGTAAACACACCTGTGTCCTTTTAGCTGCATGGAGAAGATAATTTTCTTTTTGGACACAAACACTGCCTTATGTGTATGTGTAGAAAAACTTAGTCTATTCCCTGAAAAGTGTCAGCTTTTACAAAAAAAGGGTGATCTTTGAAAGGACATAGCAAAGTTTCACAACTTCACCACAGCTTAGACACAAAAGCAGCAATCCATTATGCTCTTGTTAAATTCACCCCACCTCCCCAACTCTCCCCAACCTACTTAGTCTGCTAGAAAGGGTTCAGCCAGGACCTGCTTCCCTTCCTGAACTGTACTCATTCTAGGTTGGTCTATCATCATAGTTACCCCTCCAAGTCTTTTGATTGTCCCTGCCCTGAGCTTTGAATCGCCATGCCATAGTTAAGCTCTAATCGGGATTTCTGACCCACTGGACCACTCCACCATGGACTTTCCAAAACAAAATATATTTGAATAGACAATTATACTCAAGTAGACAATATCTGAAGGAACTTAAATATCTAAATGGTTTGATATTCTGCCATGTTAAGATCTAGTCTCCAGGGACATTTTCTTTTTTTGCCCTTCTTCCTCTCTAAGCACAATTTGAACTCCATTGTCAGAGGAGTTGCAGAAAGAATACATTATTAAACCTCATGGGCCACATTTTAGCTTTTATTGTAATGAGAAAAGCAGTGTTAGAATTATGGTATGATTTTTTCCCAAAGAATATCTACAAAGGGAAGTTTCTGAAGCTGGAGAAAAACAACACACATGCTATTAGCATGGGTTTATTCATAGTGCTAATGAGTTTGTGCTACTAACTGAATTGTCATTGACATTAATCAAAGAAAGAAAAGATCAAATATGCACAAATTGAATTAAATGAGTGAAATTATCAGACATGCTTAGAAGGCACCTGGGAGATGGGAACATGGATAGCAAGCTGCATACAGCCATATCATAAAGGGGAAGAGAATGGGAAAGGAGTAGGAGGAGCCAACCTGGATAATCACTAGGGTTCAAACAGCAACTGACCACTTTATTTTAGTAATTCATATCGTGAATTTCTGTGACACAGCATGTATATCTGAAAAAACAGAAATTTAGGAGACAAGGATGAAAATAGGAAATTTCCCTAGATAGTTCACTGGTTCAAGGGTTATTCTTTTGTACAATGCTGTATTAATTTTTATCTTTTTCATAAAAAAATGGTCAACACACTTTGCAGAATTAATAGTGGAGGTGGAATTTTTGAATCTCCAGAGTGCGTACAGACCTTTTATTCTCTTTCACACCTGACTCTGTGGGTGGCCACTGTAAGCTAATCCTGTAAATTCTTATATATTTGTATATCTTGCTTTAAATCTGTTTCTCTAGTAAGCACTAACTGATACACTTATAAATGTCACATGCTGGAGGACAAATGCTCCATAATTTCTTAATTCTTAGATGTCAAGGAGTGTTAGAGTAGCATTATTTTCTATCTTCAGTTTCATTATTGTTTTGGTTATTGATTTTTGACAAAATGAGTCACCTAAAACTCAGTACCTTAAAATAAAAATTTATTAGTATCTCCATGGTACTGAGGGTCGATAGAGCTCAGCTGGAAGTTCATGCTTAGAGCCAATCATGTGTTTCAGTCACACAATAGCTGAAGCTGAAGTCACTAGGAGGATGGCTCACTTATACAACTGGAAGTTTATGCTGGCTGTTAGCTGGGAGTGAGCTGCAGCTGTTTACAGTAGTACCTGCACACAGCTACTCCATGCACCTTGAGCTTTTCTTTATACCAGGTGTTATTTCCACGTATTTTATTAGACACCATAGTCACTGGCCTCACGTCACCCAGATTCAAGAAGGTGGAGAAATAGACTGTATCTCTTGATCGGGGAGTAACTATTATGTTGAAGAATAAAATGTGGAATAAGAAGAATTACTTCAGTCATCTTTGGAAAACGTACTTTTCTGTAATTATTGGGAGACAATCTTCAGATTACTAGGTATTCAGACAGCATGTACCTGAAACTGGTCAAGTCCTCTGTAACTTGGAGCCTTTCCAGTAGCCCTCTATAATTCTTTCTGCTTTAACTGTTCACATCTTTTTTTTTTTTTTTTTTACTTTATGTGAGTACCGGGAACCAAACTCAGGACCTCGCACTTGCCAGGCAGGTGCTTATGCCTTTGAGCTATATCATCGGCCCTCACATCTTAAATATTTAGGGCCCTCATGTACCCTTAAACACAATTATTTTATCTCTCAAAAATACTACATTTTCTGTTCCCTTTCTACAGGACTAAACTTTCTCTTGGTAGCTGGGGGAGACATGGAACATTCAACTTTCCTGTTCCATGTTAATATCTCTGTCCAGATGTCTGCTGGTAATAATAGGCTCTTAGGAAATGTGCTTCCACAAAAGCACATATTCTTTATGGCTGGGTAGGATTTTGGTGAGAGAGTGCTGTGGGGAGCTTGGAGGTATAGTGTAAAAACGTCAAGAAAGTTTGCTTTGCCGTTCACTTTCAGACATTAAAACAAAGGCAGATTTAAGAGGCTAAATTATTTTATTTTCCTCTGATCTGTGCTCCAACTTTCTCAGGCTATATGAGGCCAGGTTTGCCTCACCTTCCAGAGGTTCAAGCTACCTCTTAACAAGGAACTTTTGTCCCCAAAAGAGACACACCCTTACCACAGAACTTTTTTTACTATAGATACAAAAAACCAACACTCTTGATCATTGGATTTACTTTTATTTCTTTCATATCTTTGAAAACATTTACATTTTTAGTCTAAGAGAAGGAAGTGTGAAACTATTACATCGGCCAAGTTTGGTACAATGTAAAGACGAGAGTTGGGGTTAAAGGACCTGAGTTCAAATCTTAGCACTGTAACTTACTATTTGGAAGTTAGACATCTCGTAGTACTTCAGCATCTGCAAATCTAAAATAAGGGCAATGATAGTACCCACTTTGTAAAACTGTCATGAAAATTTTACATGCCTGGCAAGTAGCAAATACTATAAAATATTTGCTATTGCTCTTATGTGGTTACTGTCCACTTTTAAAAAGACCTTCATGTTAAAGAAGAATAAGAGACTATGTGATCAATATGAAGTGAAATTATGTGCATCCTTTTGATGTGTTCACTGGTTAATGTGTCGCCCCTCCCAAGGAATATAATGCAGTGGAAACCATCATTGTATCGCTATGCTCCTGCTGGGTCCATGGCTCCTCAAGGAGGAGAGCATATGGTAGAATTTCAGACACCAGAGGAGGTCAATGAGGGGAATATTTTATTGAAGGCAAAACTCTTAAAGTTGCTGATTTTATCTACTCATGGAGTCAGCTGTTCTCCTTAAGAATAAAAACAAAATTATTCATATTCGTCTTTCTATTCTTCATTGTATCACTTTAACCTACAGTTTCTAATTTCTAAAAATACCACAAAGCCAAACCATAATAAAAGGCTCTGGCTTCCAAATTCTACAGAAAAATTCCCAGTCCATGTTCAGGAAAAATTTGCTGACTCCAAAAACTAGTATAGTGATGAGGACAGGTAGAAAAAAAGTATTTAAGAAATATTCTTAGATAATCACTAAGAAGCTAAGAAGAAAAACAAGTGTAATCAATATGAAAATAATAGCCAATACCAAAACACAATAGTAAAATGTGTTTGCAAATTTATTCTGACTACTATCTAACTTTCCGTAAGAGATCTTGTGAATTTACCAATTATCTTTTATATTAAAAGAAATAAGGTTCAGAGAAATCAAGCAATTGTGTCCAAGGTCTGCAGATGTTGGGTTTGTGCGCCAAGAGTCACATTCAGACAGATCTATATCTGCTCTCAGCCTCTGAAACCTGGCTTCTGGTTATAATTCAGTGTTTACACCCTAAGTTCAGTTCCTCCTTACTACCATTAATTGTGATGTATCAACTGGATTGCATTTAGAAATGCCTAGCAAATTAGGAAAACAGAATCTGGGTGAGTTTGGGAGGTGTTTTCAGAGATGAATGGCATTTAGACTAGCAAGTTGAGGGAAGAGTGGCACCCTGGTGGTGGGTACCATCAACCAATAGGCTTATAGACTGGGTAGAATAAAGAGAAAAGAAGAAGGAAGTTGGAATGCATTTTGAAGAACTGCATTCTGCTTGAGCACGTACATCTTTTGCTGCCATAGACTATTAATGTGGGACTCCAACCTCTTCAGGCGTTCAGTGCCGACTCGTGTCAGTGACTCTCTAGGGAACGTCAAGGCCTTCAGGCTCACACTGATGCCACATCCTTAACTCCTCTTGTTCTGTGGTTTCCAGCTTCTTGAACTGAGCAGTTATTAGATTTCCCGGTCTCTAGTCAAAGGCAGCCATTGTGGAAGCTCTGATTCTGTAAATCTATCAAATAAACCTTTCTCCTCTCCCCTGCCTCTCTCTCCATAGATATAGATATAGATATAGATATAGATATAGATATAGATATATTGATTTTGTTCCTCTAACCAAAACACACATCTTGGGAATAAAAATGTACTGAATAATATATTCTAGAATATTTTACTGCCTCAACTACCTTCACCTGCTCGAACTATTCTATGATCTTGTCACTGTCTTGTCTTGTGGCATGCCTAACCTTGCCTAACATCCTCTATCCCTTGTTTCGTATCTGTGACTCTCTCCTCTCCTCCAGTCTCGTGATGTAAAGTTTGGTTTTCCTGATACATTTTCATTGTGAGCATCTCTACACATCTTCTGTTGATCTCTCAAGTTCACTACAGTCATGTGTCAGCTGAACTCCATGTGTCATCTCTAGGGTTTGATTTGCTTCGTACCATAGGCCTCCTTCTTTTATTGCAACATAGATGTTGACTCTCTGGGTAGAGAATGGCTTAGGCCTCTTCTTGGCTCTTTTATATAACACATTACTAGCCTTCAATGAATGCTGAGTGATTGACTATTGGTTAGTTCTTTGACCAAAACTCAAGCCTGGGCTTTGTGTGTCAAAAGATAATAAGTCCTTTGGATAAAAATAATTGTGAAGAATTCATAGAGAAGGTGTACTTTTTGGTGAAGACAAGTCTGTCCTTTTCCTTTACAGAAAATATCACCGTAGCACATAGTGGGAAAGAGCAAAAACTTTATATGCAGCATAATGGATATGACCTAGATATGTTGTCAAGGTAACTCAGTGTTGAGATTAGGCAAGAAGATGAATCAATACTGGAAAGCAAATATGTAAATTGACAGGTCCTTGCTGCATGGCCTTAAACGTTTTCATGACAAGAATAAAAACAATCACTAATGCAATAAAAAAAGAAAAAATTACTCAAAGTCAGGCCAAGTAATTTGAAAATCCTCACATAATTCAGCCAGAAGTATGTGAATGTGACTCATACCCTGAACCATGAACTTGACCTTAGTCTCTCTATAGCTCAATTTCATTATTTAGAAAACAAAGAGACGCAACTGAACAATTACAAAGCTTTGATTCAGTCATTTTGAATTCTCTCTGTCTTCCATCAGCATTAATCTCAAAGAATAGAATTGGGAATCTTTGAAATTTTCTAATCTTTTTTTCTGTTTTTCATATTCCTTAACTTCCCACCTTCCCAAAGCAGAATATGCTGCCATGCTGCCTTTTGGCTTATCAATTTTGTACGTGTACATTCAAGTTTGTAATCTCTTACTTGAACATCACATGTGGCTTTCATAGGCTCTTGGATGATAGAAACAAATTCCATTTACAGATGTGGAAACTGAGTTTTAGGGAGGTCAAACAACTTTCCCATAAGGTTTTGCAGTCTTGGAGCAGGTATTGAGCCCAGATCCTTGTTGCTTTTTCTAGGCCATGTTTTACATCTAGGTTCCTCACTGTGGTTGATGCCCCAAAATGATTTGATGTCACTGGACTTGTAGCATTTGCCCCTCAGCTTTACTGTCTTATTCTTCCTCATTACTCATGGGAGAACTCTGCTGTCAAATTCTTCATTTAAGTAAGAAGCTTGTTTTCTGAAAATCTCAGTAGAACAGAGTCTATAAACATTGGTTAAAAAAGTTGTTGATTAAGGAAATTATCACAGTAAATGCCCAAAAGGTAATGGAAAATATTTGGTGTTTCAGGGCTTGGATAAGAAGGAAAATAGTGCAGAGGGAACACTTCTGACTTTTTACTTTCTTTCCCAACATTTACTAAATCACATGAATATTTTATCTTCAACCAACACATAGTAGCAGGGGTCAAGATAGGAGCAAAGATTCAATAGCTGTAAATGAAAAAAGTCTTACCTTTAGGATTACATAAGCATGTAGATGCAGACATAAATGTAGATGTGTATAGGATACATTTCCTTTAGTTTAACCAAGACTATAAACTGAAAGTGCAATTCACAATTCAGCAACACATTGTCAAGTTTAATTTTTGTGTTGCCGGAATGAAATGCTCCATGAAGAGTTGAGAGAAAAGTTAAAGCCCACTATCAGGATGGAGTTTTAGGTGGTGGATTTGAGCTGAACTATGAAGGCAGCAGAAGCTCTGGAAACACGGAGGGGGCATGGAGCTGGTGTTGAGCCTGATCGTTACAGTGCTGGAAGGCAGGACATGCAAAATAACTACTGAAGACCTAATTTTCTCACACTAAGACAGTAAAGTGAATTAAAACATAGCAAACAAAAGACAATAGATGTTCCTAGTAGCATGAAGATCTTATCTGGAAACAATAAGGAAAAAACCTTAGTAGACAGGGAAAGTGTTTGTCACATGTGTTAAACTACAGTTTCCCAAGTAATACCGTTTTTCAATTTGTGCTTTATCTCTTCCCTTGAGTCCCACCATAGTGCAGGCCCTGGGATGTTTGAGTCTTGAAACACTTCAGAACAGCAGTTCACTGCACCCCAGGGAGGCAGCTAAATTCTAGCACATCTGTGCATTTTAAAGAAACTGAAAGATAGACAAGATGCTCTCTTTCTTTGAGGGGGATAAGGGCGTCTGATCTTTTACCTTCATCAGATTATTTGAACACAATTCTCTTCATAGCACAGATGGCTGGTGTGGAGGGGTAGATACAATCTGAATACTTTTAGTAGCAGAGGTAAAAATAAGGGAACATGCATAAGACCAACATTTTTGTTCAACCACTGAGAAGCTGTAGCTTCCATTCCCCCTTGGCAGAAATTTGAGCATACATTCTCTCTCTTTCTATCTCTCTTTCTCTCTCTCTCTCAGCTATTTTTCAATATTCAAGAAAGTGTAAGTTTATATACCCCTATGTCCATCCAGGTTTCTGTATTGTCCCCATCTTGCACAAGTATGACATATTTGTTACAATTAATGGATTATTAACTACAGTTGATAGTAAACATTAGAGTTCCCATTTTTTAACTTTTTATGTTATTTTGTTATGTTAGACAGTGCTTTGGGTTTTGGCAAGTGTATCATGTAACATATCTATCATTACAGTGCCATCCAGCAGAGTTTCAGTGCCTAAAAATGCCCCGAGCACCACCCTATTCTCACCTCAATCCTCCCATGCTTTCTCGTTTTGAATGCGAAAATCTGTAGGGCTATAAAGGGAGAGTGAGCTTACAGTCAGCCTGTCTGCAGGGACAGGTTTTTCCCAAAGACTTTGAAAGGAGAATACTATTTGCTCTAATAATTGAATGATTGCTGTGGCTTGCTAGTTCCATATTTTTCTCTTCTGCCCCACTATTACACTGTGTTTCTCAGGATAGGCCTAAAACTAACAGCCAACAACACAAACAAAGATAAAGCACAAATCTTAGAATCATTTTGTAAAAAACTAAATCATGGTCTGGCTTGGTGTTGCATACTTGTAATCTCAGCACTCTGGTTGGGAAGCTGAGGCAGAAAGATCACTAGTTGGAGCCCAGTCTGGGCAACCGAGCAATTTAGCAAGATCTTGTCTCAAAATAATCACAATAATAAAAAATTAAAAAGACTGGGATGTAGCTTAGTGTGAACGCTCTGGCTTCAACTTTTTAAAAAAGAAATCATAATTATTCTGGTGCAAAGAAACCCTGATCTCTTCCCTTTCTGGTTGGATTTTAGGATGGGAAGACTAGTGGAAATTTAATGGAGGTAAGGCACAGCTGTGACTCCCTGAGAAGGGTGGAGTTGCATGATGAGGACGAAAGAGCAAGTTTTGGGGCTCACCATTTATGATCAGATTTTGGCTCCAGGCTGTAAGGACAAGCAGGAAATGAATCTAAGGCTTTTCTCCAAGTTCCTCACACTGGCTCAGCAAGAAATGGAGGGAAACAGGTTCCACAGGTAGAAGCATCAAGCAAGAATGAAGTATTTTTGCTGAAGGATCAATTAGATCATAATTAAGAACATGAGCGCTGTAGGAAGACACACATGACCTCAAATTTGGCTCCTGGAACTGTGCGACTCCCCTACCTTCCAATTTCTCTACCAGAAACCTGAGCAACAGTAACTATATTTCAGCTGGTCATAGTGAATTTGAAAATGAGATAGTAGTTGCCAGGATGCTCATTCACCCACAAATGTGATGTAATTTCCAAACAGCGATTCATAGTGAGGACTCTTAATGGTGAGCTGCTAAATGATATGTTGTAACAAAGAAAGGGGGAACCTCTATCAAGAGCTGGAAAAGAAATCATGGGACTACTGGAGAGGGAGACAGGATATGTGTGTGTGTGTGTGTGTGTGTGTGTGTGTGTGTGTGTGTGTGTGTGAGAGAGAGAGAGAGAGAGACAGAAAATAAACATCATTTGAGCAAATACAGAGAAACAAGAGGAGTATGGAACTTAGAGTCAAGATGGTAAATGTGCTGGGTGAAATTGTAAATCTAAAAGGAAACCAAGTCTGATAGTGGGTAGAATTTCCAAGAAGCTGAATGGACTCACCTTTCTTATTCAGCTTTATGCCTTCAACATCTTTGATCTTACTAAAGAGAAAGTCTGAATTAACCGTAAAACTATATCATTTTATTATTATTATCCCCAAATTTATCTAATTTCCAGGTTCTTTATTAAAAATTTTACTTTTTGTTTTTGCTGTCTTACAAAGGTAAGTCATAGTAACAAATACCTACACCAACCAAGGTATGTTAATGAATATGCTTAGTAGAGATACACAATAATGCCGGCCTGAACTGATCACCCCGCCATCCTCAGAACGCTTGTCAGAAGACGCTTATTAATGAGCTATATAAAAACATGCAGCACTGTATTCTCAGTATGGCTTTATGAGACAAATATTGGAATAAAAGTTTAAGAGACAAGACAATATTTATCAGGAAGCTTAACTGAATTTGAGGAATTGAGAATTGGCTTCCTACATGAGAATTGGCTTCCTTCCTCTGTTAAGATTCAGCCTTTCTGTAGGGCTAGGTACTCAGGGACCCTAGAACCTGATAAGAACGGGTCAGGAAAACTCTTTGACTGCTGATGAAATAACAAGAAGGAACATCAGGACTCTGCTAGTTCTGAACTTACGATCTCCAAACAGTCTTGGTATTTCAGCCTGGCGTGGTATTTCTGCCTGTTCTATACTAAGAAATTTCTCATGTGCTGATGCATAATCCAGTATTTTCCTCTATACTTTGTTCTGAAAGGATCTACAATTCCTGTATACCTTTGGGTGTAAGTATCTTAAAGTATCTTAAGTACAAAAAGTATATTAAAGCTTTCAAATTTTCAATACGAAGTAATCTATCAAAATTTACTTTAAAGGAAAGGAAAAAAGTGAGAGAATAAGGCTTGACATGCTAATTGTAGACATCAGTCATTAGGTTAGAGGAGAAATATTTGATGAAATAGATGGAAAAGACAGAGAAAGACAGACAGAAATGTCTTGGGCCACTGAAACTGGACCAATGCTAGTTATGTTCAACCTGAAGAATTGAATCTGACCCTAGTATCCTCCTCTTCACAATTATTGGCTTCCTTCAGATGATAATGTACTGTTATAGAATTTTAAACAATTTGAGATATAGAATTGAAACTCTGACTTCAATGCTTACAAAATACATGTTCTGGAAGGAATTTCCTTCCAACATACAAAAATTCAAGGTGCTCTAGCACAGCGGATTTGGTAAGGAAAGAGAGAAGCAATTGTTGTCATTATGTTAATGTATCACTCCAGCTTTGCAGAGGGTCCTCCAGGTGCGAGACTTTCTCCCACAAACATACCTGTTTTCATGAAGTGTCTCACAAAGAACCCTCTCCAGGGGACAAGACCTGGGCTCATGAACACGGACATCTATGCTTATCCCCCACAAACACAGAATAAATGACAGTCTCAGGACTGCTTCCTTATTTTTTTTTCTATTTTAAATCCAGGGTGTGGGCTTTTCAGTAGGGGTTTTTATTTTATTTTATTTTGTTTATTTTATACAAAGATAACAGTATAAGGGAAGCTTGGGAAACTGCTCCACCAGGCTTTGAGCATATGTCTGAATTTGTTTACAACAAACAAAAATCTTCTCAGCTACTGTTACCGTCACCATAGCAACAAGATTGAGGTTACATCTATCAACAAAGCACTACATAAGGCAAAGGCGAGCCGTTAATAAAGAAGAGCGAATGGAATTACATAGCAGCCAGTTGCCAGTTCAAACAGAGTCCTGTTTCCACATTGTAGCTCCATTTTCTGTACAGAATGGAAAGTGGAGCTCAATAGGCATTAGGAGCCCGTTTCTGTATTTGTCTCGGAGATGGAAAAATAAACAGCTGGAAATTCTTCACAGATCTTAACTCAGTTCCAGGGCATGACCCAATTAATAGGTTTATTTGTCTCAGTAGTATAAAATTGCCTCATTAATGAGGAAGAATAAAACTCAGGAATAACTATAAAAAAATAAATTTCTGATTTTAAATACAAATATTAAAACAGATCCAGAAATCAAGAATGGGCTTAGACAATAAATTGAAATTAAAAGAACATAATTTCTTGGCTTCTTCACTGAGACAAGTGACTTTATGTGAACTACATTTGTACCTGGTAAATTTTACCTACTATTGGTCAAGTTCTTGTGCCCTATTTAGTTCATAGTTTCATACTTTTTTGTTGTTGTTGTTACTGGAAATCAAACTCAGGGACCTCTCGCTTGCCAGGCAGGTGCTGCACCACTGAGCTATATCCCCTGCCCAGTTTCATATTTTAATTGAAAATGAATAGAAGCATATCAGAGAGGTATAGTGAAGAATACACAAATGTAAAACACTGATTTATTCACTAATCTTTAATTGGATACGAGTCAGATATACTAATCCCAAAAGACACTAGGATGAATGAATAAAATAGAGTTCTTATTCTCAGAGTTACCTTTGCAAATACAAATAATTCAGGCTGGTTGATAAGTATAAAAGAAAGTTGCAGGAGAGATATTGAGAAAATGCATAAAATGGAGTACTAAATGCAACCAGGTTATTTTGGTATTTTTGAGGTAATTTATATTCAGTTTGGTGTAGAAAGATCAAAATGATATCTGGAGGTGAAGTATGTGATTGCTGAGTAAAATGGACAAAATATCCTTATAAATTTCAATCAAAACATTTATTTATTTTTATTTATTTATTTTTTTATATGTGGGTACCGGGAATCGAACTCAGGACCTCGTGCTTACCAGGCAGGTGCTTTTGCCCCTGCGCTATATCACCAGCCCAGAACTTTTATATCTTTTCCTTCATCATAAGTGTCACTGCTAACTACTTGACCTAGCAACTTGGAGTGAGACTTTACAGATACGGCAAATTATATCAGCAATTACCCAGATTCTCCCCTGGCTTGAGCATTCATTTTCTCAGTTTCCGTAATGAATTGCCACAAACTGACATGACTTTAAACAACGAAAACATAAAACTCTCCCACTTCTAGATCCTTTAAGTGAAAAGCAACGACTCCGCGCTCTCCCTGAAAGTTCAGTTACTCTTCACAGTGCCTGACTGAACATGTAACAGAAGCAAGGAATTTTGGTGCTGACCCCTGTTCTGTTAACCTGATTTTGATACGAGGGAACTGAGATGAGCAATTTGCCCAAGGTTTAGCTTCACAGAGAGAGTCCGTATTAGAGCGTGTCATTGACTCCAGAACCTGAGCTCTTAGACAGAACGGAATATTACTGAGCATTAGAAGAGGAGGAGAAGGAGTTAAATAAGCAATAGGACATAGGACAGAGAAAGAAAGGTATCATCGGATGTAGACAGAAAGAACAGCCTCTGTTCTGCTGTAGAAAAGCAAATGAAACAGACCGAGAAACAGCTCAGGTGAAGCATGGACATCAAGTTGGGCTTTATAAACACAATTCTGGAAAAACAGGCAAGATCCAAGTATTTAGAGCTTTAGAAGACTGAGAAGCTGTTTTCCTGATGACTTTTAAGAGGTTGTGTATTTCAAATATATTACTGGTTGTGGTAGAAAGAATGAGTGGCAAGAACACAGCAAGAGAAAACCTGTACAGTGTCAGTGGAGATGCAATGTCCCAGTGGGAGAATTTGATGCAAGTAGGGACTAGGTTCAAAGGACGTGATAACTGAATAGACATGAAGGATGACATGAAAAAAGCAATAATAAGAAAAACTGAATACTTTGTTTATATGCTTCTTTCAAAACATACTTATGTCTTTGGAACTATCAATGATTTTACTTTTACTTTATTATCTTTTGGTCCTATTCATGTTTTTCTAGTTTGATTGTTTTGCTGATTATTATTTTTTTTTAATATCCTCTTCTCTTTCTTTTTCTTTCCAGTGTTGGTTTGGAGTATCACTATCTCTTTCACTGACTTATTTCATAAAATGACTCCTGGAGTCCAGAAAGCCTGACAGGTTTCTCACTCATTTTTATTTTCTTAATCTTTAAGTACAGATTTCCTTATGTCGGCACTCTCCTTTCTACTGCCCACTTTAGGCTTCTCCTAGACATGTCTTATAGGTCAACTCTAATTGTTCCCAGGACCTCGAGCTATATCTACACATACACAGTCCTCTCTCATAAGGAAGGCTGCCAAAGGAAGCCACGCTGTATAGCGGTCCGAGCTCCCTGTCCTGGTTGTGAGTGGTTGCCATTTCCTCTTCTCAAACCTGCAGATGCACCTCTATGTAATGTTACTGAGTATCCTGAGCCCCAGGTACAGAACAATTATTCCAATGAATCACAAGAAAATGATTGAGTATCCTTACTGATACTGCAATGATGATATTTTCCTTTATTGGGAGACCTGCATTTTAGCTCATTGAACCTGAGGTTCCACAAAGCAGCCAATAGCAATTATTCTCAAATCTTTCCATACAAGAAAATACCCTGACTCTGACTTCCACTTTCAATTTCTCACACCAGAGAGACAATGCAATATTTACATACGTGTCCAATTTATTTCACTTAAGATTATGGTCTCAAGGTCCATCCATTTAACTATAAATGTCTCAAGTTTATTCTTCTTTGTGCCTGAGTAGTATAAAAAATTTGTATAAAAAAATCCATTATATAAAATCCATTGTATAAAAAAAAATCTTTTCATCCATTCACTGGTTGATCGGCATTTGGGTTGTTTCCCAGATTTAGCTATTACAAATTGTGCTTTTATAAACATGGGTGCGCATATATCACTGTGGTACGATGTTTTTAATTCTTTTGGGAAGATACCAAGAAGAGAACATCCAGGTCGAATGGAACCTCTAGTTCTAGATTTTTCAGGAATCTCCACACTAATTTCCACAGTTGTTGCACCAGTCTACACTCCCACAACAAAACTGTATAATAGATTTTGTAAAACAGGAAGTAATTGTTTAAAAGGAAAGGGATATTGGGGCAGATGAAAGGGAAAAGAAAAAAGATAAAATGGAAACAAAGCTTTGTAAATAAGGAGGGGACGAGGGGTTGAAGAGATGAGAGGAGAATGGGAAAAAAAGAGGAATTAAGATGCATTATGCACAGGTACAAATTCCCTATGATGAATGTGATCATTATGCATATCTAAATTGTACCAATAACCTTAATTATATAAAAAAAGAAAACACCCTGGAGAACTTAAAAAATAAATCCCAGCATCCAGCCTCAGCTATATCAGTATTTGTACTGCTGGGATTCATGTATTTGCATTTTTAAAAATGTGCTTCTCAAACCATAGTGTGCACATAAATTACTCAGGGATCTTTTAAACTTAAAATTCACATTCAGTAGTTTTGTGTGGTACTGGTTTCACATAGAGTGTAAAGGGACCTGGAGAACAATTCTTTTTTTTTTTTTTTTTTTTTTTTTCGGGTACCAGGGGTCAACCTCAGCAGGCGTCCATGCCACTGAGCAATATCACCGGCCCTTTTTTCGTATGTGGGTACTGGGAGTTGAATTCAGGACCTTGCACTTGCCAGGCAGGCGCTTATGCCGTTGAGCTATCTCACCGGCCCCGAACAATTCTTAAAAGAGGCTGTACATTGTAATCTCTCTGGGGAACAAAATGTAAAAGTAAATTAAATAAAAGATCCCTGTATTACATCCCCATAGAATAATGGCAAATTACACTAATATTGCTTATATTTTACCTCCTTGCTATAGTTGACCGCCTAACCCAGAGAGAAGAGATGAAATCTTCTAATGATGGTAAAAGTGCCCAGTGACTCCAAAGCATAGCACCCTGCTATGCTGGTTATTTTAGATTAAAGGTGCTTAGAAAGCAGCAGTCAGTGGAAGTGGTTTTTATCAGTAAGTCCCTGACTTACAAATGAGTTCTGTTCCTGGAGAATTGTTCATAAGTCGGGTTCGTTTGCAAGTCAACAAAGTGAGTTTTATACATTACAAGTGTGCATGTTTGCAACTCAAATGTTCAAAAGTCGGGGACTTACTGTATCTCCTTGTCTGTATAATGCCTAGCAAGGAAGCAAAGAGTGAATTTTGGTCTGTTCCCTGAGTTTTCACTAATCACCTTCATTTTGGCAGGAAGAAATATTGAAGTATGTCAAAATACCTGAACAAACTCGGTCATATATCACTGTCTTCTATTTTGATCCAATTCAATATTCTCAAATCATTTACAAGCCATTGTCTGTTCTGTAGATCCAAAACACTTTGCCCCAGGTCACTGTTTATTTCTTCTAGAACACTGAGGTTCTCTGAAATCATTTGCAATTATCCTAAGAATTGTCTATAATTCTCCTTCTTGGGGCACCGGTGATACAATTGGTTACCACACAGTATTTATATAATTCTTCTTCTCTCTTTTCCTCATGGAAAGAGTTATATAAGCTTCTAAATCACATTGAACTGGTGGGCAGTCACACTATGGGATTGCATCCATGCAAGTAATAATTTTGTCCACATTTTCTTCAATTAATTTGTCTTTGTCAGTTTATTCTAAGACATTCAGACAGCAAAGGAAAACACTCCCTTCACCTTACAGTTGTAATAGAATAAATAGAGTTCTCTCAGCTTTCTTTCACTGTGAATATATACCTGAGATAATCAAATTAAAAAGAAAGGTTTGTCAAAAAAAAAAAAAGATAAAAATTTCAGAGATTTCAGTCTACAGTTAGTTCACTCCATTGTTTTGGGCCTGAGGTGAGACAGAACATCATAGCAGGAGAAAGTGGGAGGGAAAAGCTGTTCACCACATGGAAGCAGGGACACAAAAAAAAAAGAGGAAGGGGTGGGGTCTCAATACCCCATCAGGTTCCACACCCTCAGTGATCTATCTTTCTTCCATCAGAGCTCACCTCTTATTAGCACCACAGGCTGAAAACAAGCCTTTAATACATGAGCAATTGAGGGACATTGCAGATCCCAACTATATCAGATTCTTGCAGAAAGCAGGATTTCTCTTTTTCATGTTTCAAGCCTTTTCCTGATGATGAAGAGAATTTCTAACAAGCTCTTAAGCAGGGACAGGAATATCAGCTTCAGTAAAAAAAAAAAAAAAAAATGTTCTCCACCATGTGACTTGACAGCTATCTGGGAACAAAGAAGAGAAATCCAGCCCAATGCTCACAAGGTAATTTTCTCCAACTAAAATTGAAAAAAAAAAAACAAAAAACAACAACAACGAAGGCCTAGGAAGAAAGTGTTTTGTCGAGTTAAGTCCTGAGCTTGTTTTTTAGCCTCAGCATTTCAAATGGAATTTGAATCTTTGGTGGTTAAATCTCCTTTACTTTTTGGCAGAACAACATTTCCTGTTTCTAAGAAAAAGTCCCCAGAATGCTTCTTTAATGTCAAAGCCTGTTACAAAATAGCACTTGATGAGTTGAATACAAGTGAATGAGAAACACATGGGTTAAGTTTCCATTAACATTCACATGGGTTTAATAATTAAGGGAAAACGCTTGACCAAAAAAAAGAATGTTTCAAGTTTTAGTGAATTGAAGTTTGTTTTTTAAAGAATGTGCTTAAAGCTACTTATTCTGAATTTGACAAGTGCCTGAATGTACTCATCCTGAACCAAAACAACCCAGAACAGGCTTATGCATTTCGACCCAAGACATGTACTTTATCCTTTCCAAATCAAAATCCACCAGATTTGGGGAACGGAAAAGGAATGAACCATCCTCTGGTCATTCATCAGTCTTCAGGAATTCGTTGTTATGTTCACAGCAAGTACTCATGTTTTCTGACTTTTGTATGGATTTGAATTCTCTTCATTAAGTAGAATTTAATAGCAGAGTCTTCCCATTAGAAATAAAAGTAAAATTTGTCCCCACAATTCTGTGATTGTAACGTCACCTTTACCGTAGAAGTCAGTCAGCCTAGTCCAGATGCTGTCCCTTGATAGCAAATTATTTAAAATACTCTGCCTCAGTTCCTCCAAAGCTATGGACAATAAGGTAAGACTAGATAAGAGCCGCTCACTTTTTTTCACTTTGGACTCTTCAACTAGCAAAATTCTAGATGTTGTATGCAGATAGAAAAAGAGAGAAAATTGACAGGGAGTAAAATGGCTCCACAAGAATACTATTTTATCTCACTTCTGTGTGTAACATTGTCTGAGTAACCCTGAGTTTAATGGCCAAGTAGAAGTAGTTCTGCTTTAATTTTCCATTATTATTTCTACATATTGTTTAGAAAGTGACCACCACTAGATTTTATAAGCATCTCAAATCAAAGACATCTACAATGATCCTATTGTCTATCCATCAAGGCTTTTCCTTCATGAAGGTATCTATTGATTTCTCTGCTGGTTGACAACTTAAAACTAGAAGCTCGAGCCTATTCTCGACACAGATTTGTCATGCAGGGAAAGGAGTAGGGAGTGAGAGAGTTCTGATGAAAGCTGATGGAGAATTGGGTTTGGGGCAAATTACACTGCACATTCACCCCCCCAAATTAACTGAGGTGACTGATCTTGAGACCACTGCTTGGAGGTCAGCCCAGAAAGCCATCCTGATGAACAAGCCACTTTGCTCACAGACAGATGATTAAACAAACTAGGAGGTGGGGAGGAAACAGCTCTGAGACCCACAACAGAACTCAGATGGCAATAGAAATGGGACTGTGGTGGTGGCTGACTTTGTACTTTTGCAACTCAGTGATGATTGATTGATTGGTTGATTTTTGGTTGTTATTTCTCTTACTTTTTTTCATTTTTACTGTCTTTTTTCTTTTATTTCTTTTTCCCTTTCTCTTTTTTATACTTCTCTTTTCTACTATTATCTCCCTTCCTTTTCTCCTTTCATCTGGTGTATATAGGAGGTGCCCATATATGTGAAAATGAGAATAAGAATTAATTGATGTTTTAAATTAAATAGTTCTTTCATGAGTGTGTCATGGTAACCCTCAGAAAATTGTGTATAGAGGATTCAAACCTTAACTATCAAAAAATTAACAGGTTACAACAATCTCACAGGTCTTCTCAATCTCTAATTATACTTCCTTCCTCTGTAACCCTCCTCCCTGTCCTACAAACATTCTCTCAAATCCCCTCAACACTATCCCTTTACTCAAGCTATAAAAAATAATTCCAAAAGAACCTGATCGCTTGTCTGTTTTGCACCTATTCATATTTTGCTTCTTTCCCTCTCTTCTTACTGATTAAACTCCTTCCTTTTCTTTTTCCTCTTTTCTTCCTTTTTTTCCTTCTCCTTCCACGTCCCAGTCTAACTGTTAGTAGCAGTATAGTACAGACTAAAAGACGCATAGATAAAAGGCTGAAATTGTTAAAGCAAGTGTTAATGTACATGACTGTTGTATAACTGGATCTGTTCACATTTTTATAACCAGTAGGAATTCTTTTCATATATAATCATGACTTGACCCTGTCCTACTGAATTGAGTAAGTCTAAGATGTAAGATGTAGCAAAATATCAAAATGCAAACCTTGAGAAGATCATGTGACTGGAAGCAGACACTAACTAAAAATATCTTGATATTAGCAACAAAATTTAATACTTAATTGGTCCTCATACTTCAGTATCAAAAAAATAGAAACGTGAGAAAACAAGGCAACAAAATGCTTCCAAAATCTTACCACCCTGCAAAGCAGATCCAAGAGGCATTGATGAGGAGAAAATAAAAAGCCAAAAGACAAAGGATATGAAATAGTAAAAGAATAAAGAAGGAAACTTAGTGAGCTGAAAGATGATATAATTACAAAGATAATAGTATTAATAAACAGAATGATCAATGACCTTGAAAAGATGTAAAAATGTAGCAGAGCTAAAAAAAAATGATTAAAAATATGAACAACCAACTTAGCAAATAGTCAGGATCCATTAAGGAAACAAACAAAAATTCAGGAATTGAAACTTTCTCTTGAATGTATGGGCAGCAGAAGTGACTAAAGTAAAGACAGTGTTAGAACTAGAAAACATGTGTGATACACAGGACTATAAATTCTGAGATTACTTAAAAACAAGACAGCAAGCAAAATGAATCCAACATCAGCTGGATGACACAAGAAAGGCTAACCTAAGACTAATTGGAGATAGCAAAACAGAAGACAGAATGAATGGCATTAATATATCAGCTGACTGATACCATAGCTGAAAACTTTTCAAGTATGGGGAAAGAATTCAACCTACAGCTGAGCAAAGCATAGAGAAACTCAACTAGCCATGGCCAAAAAAGAACCTCTATAGGAAACATAGTCAAAATCATAGAAGTCCAACACAGGAACAGAATCTCAAACGCTATTAGAGAAAATTAGTTATAAAAGTAAACCCACTAGGATTATAGCAGACTGCTCAACTCAAACCTTAAAGACCAGGAGAGCTTGGAGTGAAATGTTTTAAGTCTTAAAGGAAATCAAATTTTAATTCATATTAATATATACTGCAAAACTATGTTTCAAAATTAATGGAGAAGGGAGGAGTTTCCATGGCAAAGAATACCTTAAGAAATTCATGACCACCAAACCAGCACTTCACAAAATTCTCAATAATGTCTTAGACAGAGATAATGAAAACAATACTGTGAAAAAGTCCGATGGAATGAATATATCAGGCAGAGTGAGCAATTAAATGAAAGAAAAAATAAAGGGACCATGAACAGAAAACACACACACACACACACACACACACACACACACACACCCTGAAAGGAAGCAGTGAACATCCTTCAGTAATAACTCTCGATGTAAATGGTCTTAACTCCCCAGTCGAAATACACAGATTGGCAGTTTGCATCAAAAAACAAAACCCAATGATATGTTGAATAAGACACATACTTAATAAAAAATATAGACTAAAAATTAAAGGATTGGGAACAACATATTATGCAACAGAAGCCAAAAGCATGCAGGAGTATCTATCTTATTTTCAGGCAAAGTACACTACAAGCCAAAACTGATCAGAAGAGGCATAGAAGATCACTACATATTGGTAAAGGGGACAATTCAACAGGAAAAGATAGCAATTGTAGATAAATACTGGTGCACCAAACCAATACTACCAGGCAAAAAGATCAGATAACCATTACCACAATCGTAGCGGGGGACCTCAATACCCAACTATCACAAAAAATCAACTAGACAAAATCAACAATTAACATCAGAATTTAACCACAACTTTGAAGGAATTGACTAAATAGATACCTACAGATTGTTCCAACAACAACAACAGAACGCCCATTCTTCCCAGCAGTATATAGAAATTTCTCTAAAACAGATCACATACTAGCCCATAAAGCTTGACTTAATAAATGTGAAAGAATCAATATTATCCTATGTATATTATCAGATCATAGTGCAATGGTACTAGATATCAATGACAAGAGAAAACACAGTAAATTTGTAAATGTACGGAGTTTGAAGCTATTGTGAGTGGTATTGAATAATATATTCAATATATTATTGTATAATCAGTGGGTCACAAAGAAATCAAGGAAGAAATTAAACAATTCCTAGAAACAAGCAGCAAGGCCAGGACGCTATACTAGAACATATGGGACACAGTGAAAGCAGTTCTTAGATGAAAGTTTATTGCTTTGAATACATATAAATAACTTACTGATGTGTTTCAAGGCCTTAGAAAAAACAAGAATAATCTAGATCCAATGCTAGTACAATGAAGGAAATTATAAAGATCAGATGAAAATTAATGAAACAGACTAAGAAACATTACAAAGAACCAATGAAACAAACAGCTGGTTCTTTGAAAGAATAAATAAAATAGATAAACCCACAGTCAAACTTACCAAAAAAAGAAAGGAATGACCCATATTAATTAGAAATGAAAAAGACAAAGTCTTAACAGCACCAAAATTTAGAAGAGTACTAATAACTACTTCAAAAATTCATACAAATTTGGAGAATCTAGAAGACATGGATAGATTCCTAGGCACATATAAATTACCAAACTGAACCAAAAATATATTAAAGAAAAAGCTCTGAACAGGCCAATAGCAGGCAATGAAATTAAGGCAGTAATAAACAATCAAAAACTACCAACTACCCCCCAAAATACTGGTGTCCAATGAATTCACTGCTGAAAATTAGACCTCCCAAAATAAAAGACCTGATGAAAAACTTGGTATTTGAAATGAATGAACAATTGTCAAAAGAAGCGGTAAGTACATGAAAAATGTTCATCATCCTTGGCCATGAGAAATACAAATCCAAACACTGTGATACTGTCTTACTCCAGAAAGAATGAGTATCATCAAGAAATCAAATAACAAATTCTGGCTAGGATGCAGGGAGGAAAGAACTCTTCTACATTGTTGGCAAGGATGTAAATTAGTACATCCATCATGGAAATCAGTATGGAGATTCTTCAGAAAACTAAACCTAGAAATTCTATTTTATCCAGCTATTCCTCTTCAGGATATCTTCCTGAAAGAGTTAAGGATATCGCATTACAGGGGCACATGCATACTCATGTTTAGAGCAGTACAACTCATAGTAGCTAAATCTTGGAAGCAGCCTACACGTCCATCAACAGATGAATGGATAAAGAAAATGTGGTATATGTAAACAATGGAATAGTTACCCAGCTGCAAAGGATGAATTGAAGTCATTTGCAGGAAAATTGCTGAAGACCATAGTTTTAAGAGATATAAATCAGACATACAAACACAAATATCCCATGGTTTCTTTTATATGAGAGACCCAAAACATAAATAACATAAAGAACAAAATATAAGAAAAATAATACTAAATGGGAAGATAGATGAAAAGGGAAACTAGAGATGAAGAAAGGAAAAAGAGAAGGAAGGAGAAAAGAAAGTAAAACAGAATTAAGATGCATTATGTAAGACAGGCATGGTGGTGCACACCTGTAATCTCAGCACTTGGAAGGGTGAGGCAGGAAGATTGCTGTAAGTTCAAGACCAGCCTGTGCTACACGGTGAGTTCAGTGCCATCCTGAACCACATAGTGAGGCCCTGTCCCACCTCCCCCAAAAAAGAAAAAAAAAAAAAAATATATATATATATATATGCCTTAAGAATCAACTCTGTTGGGCCGGTGAGATGGCTCAGCGGCGTATGCACCTGCATGGCAAGCGCGAGGGCCCGAGTTTGACTCCCTGAACCCACATACGAAAAAAGGGCCGGTGATATCGCTCAGTGGCACGGGCGCCTGCTGACGTGCGAGGTCCTGAGGTCGACCCCCGGTACCCACAAAAAAAAAAAAAAGAACCAACTCTGCACGCTGAATGGAATCACTATGTACAATAAACATTTACTGATAAACAATAATATTAGAACTTTTGGCTGTTGTTCAAAGAAAAACTAAGCATTGAATGCACAGATTAGTAAATGGTCTTCATAAACATTCAGAATATTACCAAATTTAATTTTTGTAAAGAATTACAAGGCCAGGCAGTGACACAATGCTATATTTCTAAAGATCAGACACTGAAGCAGAAATGTAGAGGATCATGAGGTTTTGACAGCCTGAGCTGCATAGGGAGTCCCTATCTCCCACAGCAAAAACAACACTAAACTGAAGGAGAGGAAGAGGAATTCTCCAATAAATATTGATGTAAATAAATCCTTCGCTCATAAAACATATTTATAAAAGTATGAATTTCTTGTGCTCAATATATATATATATATATATATATATATATATATATATATATATTTCAGGTTAGGATAGATATTCCAAATTATTGTAGAAGATATATTAACTTATGCTTGCACATAAGAACATATTTCCCCACATATTTATCAGTGGTTTCCACAGATTGAAAAATAAGTCTCATTCCTTTGTGAACTATTAATATATTCTATTTTAAATTAGATTTTTATTTATAATCAATTAAGACATATGTAATATATATATATATATATATATGTATATATATATATATATATAATAAGTATAACTAAAATCTTTGTAAAAATGGACCTTAAGTGATATTTGATATTGTGGTAATTTATAGAAGTTTTAGAAAAAATAATTTTCATTTGATAATTTTACTTATCAATATCGTTGTTCAATCAACATTTTTAATTGTTAATGACACTTTGTCTTAGTAGTTAATGATCTTTTTTATTTTTTCTTTGTTTTTCTTTTATGACTTTTGATTGTTTTAAACTTATATTGGAAAGCTTTCCATCTGAAACATTGAAAGTTTGTTCATTAGTATCATAAAGTATTTGTAATGTCCTTTTTAATGCTTTAGTTTATCAATTGCTAGTTTTGTGGGGGAAATTAAGAATGAAGTTATCCTCAATAATGACTGTATCATGTTTTAATTTCTTAGGCATTCTCAAGCTATTTGTTCTGATCTACTGATCTGTTGGTCTTATGATACTAGGGACAAGCTACTTTAAGTTTGGTAGCCTTATAATGTATTCTAGTATTTTCTGTGGTTCCCTTTTATAATTATTTTTTAAGCTCCTGGTGGTTTTTAATGTTTACTTTGCAACTTGAAATGTAGAAGTAGCTCCCATAATTAAAAAGCAAACAAACAGAAATCATATTGAGATTATGTTGAACTTATCAAATTATAAATGTGAAGCTGTCATCTTCACACTACATATTTGCTATATTCAGTTCTTGTATGTACTAAGAAATCATCTAATGTCAGTATTAATTTTAATTTTTGGGGCCATGGATATAGCTCAGCGGCACAGTGCCTGCCTCACAAGCGTGAGGTCTTGAGTTTGATTCCCGGTACCCCCCAAAAAAATTTACTTTGAAAATTTATTTTAGGTTTGTATTTCATTCTAGAGTTGACTTATACAACAGAGTCTCTATTTTGATAACATTTTCAAAGCTATCCTTCTACCTAGAAAATAAAATGCAAATAAAATGCTTAAGCATGGACAACATTAAGTAGCCCCAGCTACTTTCTCATTTTGTTATAGTCTTTCAAGAACATTTTTTATCTGTCCACTTAACCATTTCCTAAGTATTATAATTTTTATCCAAGAAAACCTGTTTTTCTATCCCAAAAAATGAATACATGATTTATGAGTTTTAGTGAAAACAATGTGGTCCTGCCTTTAAATACACGAGTGTCCGTAGAATGGCTAGAAAACCAATTTCTAATAAGTGGATACATAATAATATCTTAGATGAAAAATATTTGTTAGTTAAATATTATTATCTTAAGATATATTACTATAGTCATGGTCCTCCCACATTTAAGTAGTTTTATCAAAAGAATATAAGGGAGTTTATAGATTACCATCATATATATTAATAATGTCCACATTGCTACATAATAAATTAGAAGTAAATTAATAGTATTTCTGCTAGCCATAAAACATAATACTTAGAAATATTATTCCTGCTTTCCTTTTTTCCTGTTATCTCCTCTCTAGATATAGATGTAGAAAGGCTCGTTAAATCTTAGCCAAGAACCAGAAATTTTCATGCTTTCTGATCTTTGGTGTTAAAGACAACATTAAAAACTGCCAGACTACTTTTGATCATTCTGTAACTATCTTTGTTTTGTAGCATTTTCGTAGAAGCATTTCTCTCCCTCCCATTAAATAGTCTTTTTAAAAAAATTAAACATGATAGTTCATAGTATAAAAAAAAAAAAAGAATTAGATTGGAAGGCAAGAGAACCAGCATCTTAGTGGAATGCAACCATAGTGGATTTAATGATAACACCCAGAGAGTGATGCCCATGCCCTATTTCCCAGAACACATAAGTGACTTTATTTGGAAAATGAGCCTTTGCAGATATAATTAAAATATTTGAAATAAAAATATATTCAAAATTTTTAAGATTGTCTAAGTGAGCCCTAAATCCGATGACAAATGTCTTCATGAAGCAGGAATTTGACATAAACAGAGAAGGGGCAGACCCTGAAATAGAAGCCTTGTGAAGATGGAGTCTCAGGTTACAGTTGTTATGGAGTGAATTCTGTTCCTCCAAAATTCAAATGTTAAAGTCTGAATCCCTACTCCCTCAGAATGTGCCTGTATTTGCATTTAGGACTACTAAACCTTTAAGGTGAAATGAGGTCATTAGATTGTATCCTAATTCATTATGATTGATGTCTTTGTAAGAAGAGGATAGAAACAAACACAGAATAAGGATGCTGTGAAGATGGGGGAAGACGACAGCAATTTACGATCCAAGGAGAAAAGCCTCAGAAGGAACTGGCCGTGCCAGCACTCGATCATGGAAGTCTAGCCTCCAGAACCAAGAGGGAATAAACTGTTATTTAAGTCACCCAGTCTGTCGTCATTCGTATGGGTAGTAATTCCAAAGTATCTGATGACACCAGGTGCTAGATGAGGAAAAGAATTTCTTCCTTGCATCTTCACAGAGAATGTGGTCCTGACGATGCTTCATTATGGACTGTTGGAGTTTTAAGTCACCGTGTTTGTTGCAATTTTTTTTTCCTACAGTCTTGGGTAACTAATACAGTAACTTTGCTTTTACCACAAAATTTATATGGTTTTTAAGTGCTTCTGTTTATTATTATTTTGCATCATGGTCTGTGGACAATAGTGACCAAGGCCTTTCTGCAGTCTTAGAGAAAGATAGGAATATTGGAAGTTTTTCTTAGTGCCATCTGCCTCCAGATTCTTACGCCCCTAGCTTCACAATTTTTGTAGGGAGGAAAAATACCTTGTCTTAAGGGAATCCCGATATTGAAATAAAAATGAACTTAAGGGAGGTTCAACAGTTGGTTTCACATTGTTTCCCATGAATACCTACGACTGAGTTTTTAACTTTCTTTGGGAAGTCTTGAGAGGGAAAAAATGGATTAAATGGGAATGATGATATGTGACAGTGAGTGTCTGTGTGTGTGTGTGTGTGTGTGTGTGTGTGTGTGTGCAGAGTACACTGATGGAAAGACCAAGATTATCCTGAAGGGAAAGGAGAGTGCCAAGTATATATACACATTAATGCCTTTACAGTTTTTCTAGACAATTTTTCTGACAAATTACAATCCTGGAAGATAGTGAAAACAAAGTTTTGTGAATTTTCCTTTCCCATATTCTAAACACAACATCATATTTATCACCATCCTTACATCCTCAAATTTTTGGCCCACTTTAACTTTCAGAGCAGTTATATTATCTGAATAATCCTGGAAAAAATGATAGAACAGGGAACATTAACCACACAATGACAATGAAAAGAAATGGATGATTTGCTCATATTCACACATAGTTTCAGAACTGTCTTTGGCCTCATTTTTGTTTTGTTAGAACATAATTACTACATGCTTTGTGGGGAGTTCTTCCATGTACATAACACATCTTAATTCTTTTTGTATTCTTTTCCTCTCTTGTCTGCACTCCATCTCTTAGTCCTCTTCCTTTTTACAAAAGATCTATCTCTCTGTTTCCTATTATCTATCTTTTTTTTTTTGCTCTTTCATACAGTTTTTTAATTGTCAATTCTCCAAAGAGAGCTTTTCTTTTTGACCAAGTTTTTAATAAGGAAAATATGTTTTATTTACCTTTTTCCATTTAGTTACATAAAACCCCTTCAGAAATCTTGCATTCATTTCAGTCTCTTCCTTTTTCCACTCTTAACACATCATTTCCAGGGCGGTCCTGAAACACTGTTTTAATATGATCATCCTGTTTTAAACCAGCTTTAATACAGCTTTAAATCCATTTTAATACAGCTCACCCCACTGTGCTGGTTGGCCTAGCCAGTGCTACCTTCTCCATGAAGATGTTCATGGAGATCCCATCATCTCTTTACTGTACTGCACTATTTCATTCTTTATACATCTGTGTCTGGACTTTATTTCCTCTAGAAAATTCAGGTTTTGAGAGCAGGAATCCTAGCTTATTCATCAAGGTTCCAACAATATTTCTGCGTGTTCATGAGTGGGTATATGTGTAGTAGAAGTCCAATAAATAGTTCAGAGTGAATGAATTAATAAAGGAACTTAATTTTCATAATACCTTTGAATTAGGTGAGACAGGTATTCATATCTGAGAAAATGAGTCAGAAAAATTACAGGGGTAGTCCAGGGTAATTTTGTTAGTGAACCAGTTGGTCTGAGACCGTTGATTTCTTCATTCCTTTTTTTCCCACAAACTGTGAATCTGGGAACACAGAGATATAAGATGAATTTCACTGCAAAGAGGTAATGCCTTTATGGACATTTAAACTTTTCAGACAACATTTTTATGGCAGCTATGATTATGGCTGAGAGACCTCTAAAAACTACAGTTAGAGGAAAAGGCAAGTTGTAAGTGAATATAAGTGGTGTAACAGATAACAAAATAAACAGAGATCACTTTAAGAAAAATGAAAGAGGGGATATTTCTGTGAGATAATTAGCTATGATTGTGCTTCATTTTAAGAAGAATTCTTAAGTAGAAATTTTTCTAGACATAATAATGACAAGAAGGGCAAATACACTTTGCTTAATCAAAAGAGCTCCCTTCGTTCTGTTATGCTGTCAATAGAGTAAATTGTAAGCTGGCAACTTCATTCTCAAGTGGCTTATGATGGCAGGGAACCATGATCAACCATAATCACACAGTTGTACAGACAGGCAACGTGCACAGAGAGGTCAAGGCCATGGATGAAGAAAGATACAGCAGTAGCGGAGTGGCTCAGAAGGATCCAACCCCTCGGAACGAAGATAAGAAAAATGAAAGGAAGAGAGTGGAGATACGACTTTCACAACGAAACCTCACCGACACGTCATGGATATTTGGATGTTGATCGAACAAGGTTATTTAAAACGCAGAATGAGATGAGAATGGTATATTGTGAAACAGACAAAAACTAGAATGAGGAGAGAATTAAAAAGAAAAAAAAAAAAAAGAAGAAGAAACAGTGAACACTATTTACATGGCAGTAGCCTAAACAAGATTGGCCACAGGTTACAGTTAGCTATCTAAAACCAGTCTTCCTTTTCAGGCATATTGCCATTGAATTTCACAGAGCACTGGTTTTTTTTCTGCAAGTCAGATGTCCAGTCTGACTCATGGGGCTTCCGAAGTGTTTGAAACATCCAATATAAAAGCAGATGTGGGTGTGCATATAACGAGTATGTATGTCCCTGTCATGCAAACTCCTCTTGCTTTCTCATCTGCAAACTTCCAGCCCAAGAAGGCTGAAGGAGAGTTAGGAGAAGCTCATTAATAAATATCTAACAACAGAATCACACACAAAACTTCTGATTAGCTAGGTTACATCCAGAGTGGGAGCCAGGTAGAAGAAAAATATAGACATGATGTGGTTTTCTGCCTAGAACCATATATATATATATATATTTTAATTTTCTCTGACGCTAAACAAAAAGTGTAATCTTTTCAAGTTGTATACTCACTGTTGTTCATGGTGTTTCTGGACTTGGGTGCTTCACAGTGCTTGGAGGGAATAACTGAAGACATTTCTATTGATGTGAAGAATTTGATTTAAAGGCTTACCCTATTAAAGCACCCTGCTGGAATCCTGGTGCTGGGACTACACACAGGGGCCATCTTCATAGCTGGCTAGTGGTTACTTCATGGCATAGGCCATTAGGTCTCAATAATTGAAGAACAAAGGGTGGACTGAGGGGCACAAACTCTGGACACTCCATCCAAAGTGAAGCCACAGGAACATGAGAGATGCTGAATGTATCTGCACGGATTGTAACTTGGCCAACATACCTAGGTGAAATGGCACAGTAATTTTTGCATTCCACTGTTTGCAGGGCCAGAAGAAGTTTAGCCTCATTCACAATATACATGAGAAGCATTTTATACAAGGTCAGGCAAATCAGATAGAGAAGATTTGATAGAAGATTTCAAGAACTTCAATTCTGGCCGGTGAGATGGCTCAGCGGCTTAAGCGCCTGCCCCGCAAGCGCGAGGGCCCGAGTTCGACTCCCGGAACCCACATACGAAAAAGGGGCCGGTGATATCGCTCAGCGGCATGGGCGCCTCCTGGCGCGCAAGGTCCTGAGGTCGACCCCCTGGCACCCACAAAAAAAAAAAGAACTTCAATTCTGAGTCTTACCTTGTTGGCATCAGGAAGCTGGAGAGGCCTGCCTGGCTTTAATGTACGCTTACACCACTTTTGCCTCAATGTCTTTTTCCATAACTTCGAAATGGGGATAATAATGCCTATCTCACTAAATGATTATGCAATTACGCTTTTAAGAGAAAACACAGGAAGCTTTTTCCAATTTTGAGATGCGCAAAGATTTCTTAGATCACAAAAAGTGCGAATCATAAAGACAAAAAAACTAACAAATTTACTTCATCAAAATTAAAATTTTCGAGGTTGAGCATGGTGGTACATGCCTGATTCCATCACTTGGGAGGCTGAAACAGGAGGATCACTATGAGTTTGAGGCCTGTCTGGACTACAAAGTGAGTTCAAGACCAGCCTGAACTGTATAGCAAAACCCTGTCTCAAAAAGACAGGAAAAAAAAAAAATTAAAACTTTTGCTCCTTCAAAGAGACTTTTAAGAAAATAAAAAGGCAAGTCACAGTTCAGGAGAAAATATTTGCTAAGCATATATCTGCCAAAGACTTTCATTCACAATTTATAAATAACTGTTACAACTCAATTATAAGAAAACAAAGACTCTTTTAAAAATAAGTGAACAAAGGACTTTGTTAATAGACACATCAGAAAGATGTATTTCTGCCCAATAAGCAAATGAAAAGATGCTTCATATGATTGGTCATGGGGAACACAAAAATGAAAAACACAATGTGATACCTATTTTATGCCAACTCGAATTTCTAAAATTAAAGTCCTACAATACCCACTGTTGGTGAGGGTAGACAGTTAAAGAATCCTCATGTATTTCAGATGGAAATGAAATGGCAAATAAAAAGGGAGCAAAACAAAAAGCAAAACTACAACCTTTAGAAAACCAATTTGGCAATTTTTTTGCTGCTGTGTCTTAGATTCCCCCGAAGCCTCGCGTATCTGGAAGATGGTGGATCGCGGGGCAGTCACTTATGGGGGAACAGGCCGCTGGTGAGTTCGTAGCTGATTTGCTGTTGGGAGATGTGCCCTGGTCAGCAGAGCTTGGTCACTGGGGCTGTGACTTAGGAGGCAGATTCCCTCTCCAGCTCCTCCCATCTCTCCCTGCTTCCTGGCCACCACGACGTGAGCAGCTTTCCTCTGGCCAGGCCCTTCCTCCATGTCACTTCTGCCTGGGACCACCCTACTATGGACTGAAACCTCTAAAAACTGGGAGCTAAATAACCTGCAGGAGTCTCAGGAGCAGGGAAAGTGATTAAGACAATCGCAAAGTTCCATGTTCATCTGTAGTACACCCAGAGGTTTTACTCCTAAGTATTTAGCTAAAATGAAAGTATACACACAAAAACAAATGAGCAGCTTTTTCAGAATAGCAAAACCAGAAGAGACCCAGATGTCATCTGCTGAGGCATGTTCTGTATAGCCTGGCCTACTCTGCCATGAAAATGAACAATATGTTGATACACACAGTGTGGGCGAATCTATAGCATTGCGTGAAAGAAGCCAGGGCATGATTTTATTTAATTGATTATATTTACGTGATTTTCTTTCTTTCTAAAATGAAAGGAAAAATCGGTCCAAGTACCATATCTATAAATTGCTGGTCCAAGTTACCTGCTTTACTAAAGTGATCACCGGGCTAGTCTTACATAAAACTGTATTCAATCAGTCTGTGCACAAATTGATGGGGTAATTCTAGTGTTCTAATTCTAGTCATGAGGACACTGGCAAACATAAAAGTGAAACTAACCCATCAAAATTGCACAAGTGTTTATGAACCGTTCTGACACATTGTTGCTCTTACTCCACTGGGTTCTGGCCGCTTCTCCCGGTCCAGTTTTTCAGCCCTCTGCAGAACTCCTTGCATGCATGCTCAGCCCACGAATGTGCAGCCCTTCTGGCAGTGTTTGTGCAGTGTGCTTTGCAGTGGTATCGCCCGCATTTACATCCATGCATACCGCTTATCACTTGCACCCTTTGTTTTGGTCACTTATACTTCGTGGTCAGACTGTTCTTCCCCTTGCCAAATCTTGTTTTCAGCTGTTACTTCCTGAAATTTATTCTGACTAGGGGAATTAGGGATTTTTTCTTCACATATAATTCTCGAGTGCAGCAAGCTGATTGCAAATATAAACTGGCTTTCAAATATCTGAAGGGTAAAACATGTTCTCATTCAAGCTCTAACGAGCCCAGCAATTTGTTCTAGCCGACGTTGCCATGTAGGACAGGCCCGTCACACCGCAACTCAGATGTCTTCAAGGACACAGGTCTCTTGTTTTCCCTTCTGTGTCCTTTCCTCTTACTTTCTTTGGAGAACTCTGCCTCTCAATTCTTTCCTCTGAATCCACTTGTTTATTAATGCCCAAAGGAAGCCATCTCCTGAGCACTCAAAGCAAACGCAAGTCACTTCATCTGCTTCAGCCTTTTTTGTTTTACTGAATTTAAGCTACCCTTTCATTCACCCATCTGTTCACCACATCTATTGAATTTGTACTGCTGAATGGCTCTATTGAATTTAGGGCCATTCTAAATGTGTGGTGTAGGAACTGGAGAGTGAACAAGAAACAATTTTGGAGTCATGAATAATATATTCTTGCATCTCTATTGGCGTTATTCTTCAAGGTAAGTTATAACCATTTTAATATCTGGGATCTTATTTTATATCTGCACCTCTTTGTATAACTTTTGCTCCCAATGTGTAGTTAAATAAGTCAACACAAAACTTAATATCACTTACCCCAATTTTTAATGATCAAATATTGCATCTATCTATCTAGTCGGCTACAAATGAAAAAGAGAAACTCTTTGAAAACTATATATGAAAATTTAAGTTGTGGTTTTCCTTGAATACTGAATACATGAGTTACTTTATCTACTACATACATTTATTTCTTATGTAATTTAAGAGAACAAGGTTAAAAAGAAAGAAACATCATATTAGTTCAGATCTTATATTGTACTTTTTGAGTCTTGAACTTAAGAAAATTACCCCTCTTTAAGAAGAATTTAATTTAAATGATAACACAGTACATGTCACTGTCCTATTATTCAGTTTTTCTTACTGTGAAGTCATGAGGCTATGATAATACTTTATTCTTCCTAACTCAGGAAGTTTTTAGTTCATGATTAATAAATTGCCACAACTTTACATACAGTGAAATGGCTTTGGGCAGGGGACAGGTTTGTAAAAGATAAATCTTATTGCAGTTCATGAGCAAAATAATTGTAGTATAATATCATATGATGTATAAATAATATATATTGATTATCTTATATAAAAAGTTGTTTCTAATGTGGCTCCTTCTCTTTTTTTGATAAAGGGCAAAATAATTCTTAGGCTTTCTTCTACATTGTACACAACAAGTAGATATGGCCTTTGACAGAGAATAATCATTACTATCAACAGTAATAAAGTCTATGGCGGAATAATATTGCTAAAGAATCGATAATGCTCTGTTATGAGATGATGTCATATTCATCTGAAGTATAAAATAAATTATGATTGTCATTATCATTCATTGTGGGCAATATTCATTTATAATTTATTATTATTATTACCATACAAAGCAACAGCAAAAACTTATACAGGATCTTGATCATGCTAATATGTTTTAAATCCTTGATCTTCTTAAAATGCACTTTCATCTTTTAGTTTACCGTGAGCATGAAGAGAATATATTGACTACTGCGGCAAATCGGAGACTGTGACTGGTTTGTTTACAGCAGCATGGAAGGCAGAAGGCAGCAGACAAATTCTGCATTCTGGCTATCTGACATAAGAATTTAGGAACCAGATGAAGGGGCCGGTGAGATAGCTCAGCAGCATAAGTGCTTGCCTGGCAAGCGCGAGGTCCCGAGTTCGACTCCCGGAACCCACATACGATAAAATGGCCGGTGATATCACTCAGTAGTACGGGCGCCTGTTGGCAAGCGAGGTCCTGAGGTTGACCCCCGGTACCCACAAAAAAAAAAAAAAAAAAAGAATTTAGGAACCAGATAAATATTTATAGCCTCTTCTTCAAAATCCTTTTCTGGACTATATAGTGTTTATTTTTTTCTTTGGATAAACTAAACCAAAACTCTACAGCAAAGCATTTCCACTTTTTAAGATACATTCTTTATGACTGGAATATCCACTCCATGTCAGGTAACATTAGAGTAGCTGTATTTATGCAAAGAAACGACATCTTCCACAAAGTCTTCTTGGAATAACTTGATGAGAAGAAATGCTCACACTTGACACTAAGCATAGAGTATTTCAGCAAAATCAGATGATTACAGATAGATGGAGTTTTCATGTTTAGAGGTGTGAAGAATCATGAAGTTTACTGAGTTCTAGGTAATGACAAATTGTACTTTTTGGCATTGATATTAGCATCTTAAATTCATTTACTAAACAAAATATTTAGTTTGCACTAGATCACCAATAACAAAAATTGAACCAGCAGGAGGGTAGAGGGGGAAGGAAGGAAAAGAGAAAGTGAGAGAAGGAAAATCTGTTTCCTAAGAATGAAATAAAGTAGATATTAAACATAAGTATATATATCTTAAGTCATATTTCACCAACATTTAAGAAATATATTTATATATTTTTATAACAGGTTTTATTCTGTATTTGTTGTCACACCAATTTCTTTCAGAAATTTTGCTGTAAAAATCAGGTAATGATGTTCTGAATTTAAAAATTGAGAGATTGAAGGCTAAGAGAACTTAAGGAATCATAGCTGAAAAATAAATTTTAAATTACAAGTAACACAGAAAAACATGAAATGTATATAGAGTCAAGTATGTGGGGAGGGGGCATTTTTCATAATATCATCAATTTCTACTCAGAAGCAAACGGAAGCGCATGATTTGCAGAACATTTTGTACGCATTATACAGACGTGAAGTAATGGTAAACAATTTATATTGTTAACATTATGTTATGTTGTCAATGTAATGGTTTGGATTACCACAAAATTTACCTGTCATTTTGTATTAAGTCTCATGGACAATGACAATAATAAACCATACGTTAGCTAGTGTTAATAGGTCTCTAAAATCTGCAGCTTAGATTTTGGTCTCAAGGGATGCTAAAACTTATACCCAACATCAATGTATAGTATTTTCCATCATTCAAAATGGTGCCTTGAGAGGCTTTTGTGCTATCCAAGTGTGATGTAATTGCAATAAGTAAATTCCACAATAACCATAAGTACTTAAACACCTAGCAACAGTAATATATTGTTGTTGTATAACATTGCATGTGTTTATTTTTTGCAAGAGTGTACTAAGGATTGATGCTGGAAATAATTCAGTTAATAAGCTATCATATTATGCTAGCCAATTGCTGTCAGAAATATCTACTTGAGAAATTACAGGGCAAAAATGAATTCCTCAGTTACTGCGGTAGATAAAAATACAATGTAAGTGAAAAATAGTCTCTACTCTCATAGAACTTATACTTGAGTACAACAGTTTTTCATTCATTCACTCATTCATTCATTCAGTAAACTGATCATTCACATTTTTTGAATAACATATGTTCCATTCCCACCATTTGGGCTTTACACATTGAAACCAGAGTAAGTCCCTCCATCATGGAGTTATAGTCACAAAATTATTTGTACTTGTCTAGGTATTATGCCAGAAGATGAATTAGTTAATCAATTATAGCATCCAGTGGGAGCTCAGAGAGGGGACCCCAACTAAATGTGAGAAGTCAAGAAGATTCCTTGAAATAAAATCTTTATGAAGTGAAAAACACAGATAAAGCTGAAAAAAGTCAACTCTAAACAGTGAAATTTTTGTTTATAAAACGAGATGTCATAGATTTATTTTTCCCTGCTGTTCAACAATAAATACAACTAAATGAACAGACCTTGATTAAAACTGTAAAGACAGCTGTGAAAGAGGAGGACTGGACAGAGAGCTGATGATTTTCTTTTCTTCTTCTTTTATTAAAACACCCTGACCAGGGCCTGAAGAGGCCTGCAAGCTCGGACTGATTACAGATTTAAAGAAAAATGTACTAGAATAGACTGCTCTCTCTGACCAAAGAATTGGGAAGGGTGAAGTCCAGCAGCGAACGAGAGTGACCCCCAGCTCCTGCTGCACGCGGAAGCCCCTGTGGCCATTCTGATGCATTGGCAGCAGCAGAACCCCAACTGTGTCATCCCCGCTTCTCACCAGGCTAACGGGCCTCTTGTTCTGCTGACAGCAATGACAGCAGCAAAGCCCAGGCCTTCCCAACTTCAATTCCATAAGAAGGGCACCTGCAGATAGGCTCAGAAGCAGCAGCAAAGCCCCAGGTCTTCTGAGACACTGGTCCACGAATGGAGACTGTTAGGTCCTCCCATCTGGGACTGAGATGCCTTCTTTTTATCATTTCCTTTCTGTTTAGAGAAATTTGCTCAGCCATTTATTTATGATATTTCTACTTTTGATGATTTTTATTCTCCATCACATTTTCTCTGGATTTGAATTTCAGGGTTCACAGTTGTGGGATTTTTATTTTAGAATTGAAACCTGTGCTAATTTTTTCTGCCCCTATGGTTGTTGAAGAGAAGGTGTTGTTGGCTTTGTTCAAATTGCTTTTCCCTTGTAAGTAAGGTGTCCTTTCTCTTTCTCTCTCTGTCTCTTTCTCTCTGCCTCTGTCTCTCTCTCTCTGTCTCCCTGTCTCTCTCTCCCTCTCTCTTCTTGATATTGTCTTTTTGTCTGCCTATGTTATGTCTTGGCATGATTTCCTTTGAGTTTAACTTTTTGAAGTTATTCAGCTGTTTGAATCTGTAGGTTTATAAAACTTGCAAAATTTAGAAAGTGCTCCGTTGTTATTTATCTGAGTAACTTTTTTTTTTTTTTTTTTTTTTTTTTGTGGGTACCGGGGGGACGACCTCAGGACCTCACGCGCCAGCAGGCGCCCGTGCCACTGAGCGATATCACCGGCCCCTTTTTCGTATGTGGGTTCCGGGAGTCGAACTCGGGCCTTCGCGCTTGCAAGGCAGGCGCTTAAGCCGCTGAGCCGTCTCACCGGCCCCCTGAGTAACTTTTTGACTGCTCTCTTTTTTCTCTCTTTCTGAGGCTCTGATGACGTGAATGTGAATGGTTGATCTTTTCTTATATTTACAAAAGATACTATCTGAATATTTTAAGTCTGTTTTCTCTGTTGTTCAGACTGAGTCATTTCAACCATTGTTTTTCTTCAAAAGCGTTGATTCTTTTCTGTCATATCCATTCTACTATTGCATCTATATAGTGAGCGTTCTATTCCAGTTATTGCGTTAGTAAGTCTGAAATTACCACCTGCTTCTTCCTTATATCTTTTGTCTTTGGTAAGATTTGGTACTTTTCTTTATTTGTTTCAAGTGTGAATTCTTAAAAAATCAGTATCATCTCAGAGTTGTCTAGTGATTCTTTTTTTTTCATTCCTGTCAATATTTTCCTGGTTCTTGATATGATAAGAGATTTTCAGCTGGAAGCAGTACGTTTCGGGTATGATGCTGGACTCTGCATCTTACATAAATCTGTTCAGATGGTTTTCTCTAAAACTGCTTCTACAGGGGAGGGACTGGGAATTGTTTTACCACTGCAAGAAAGAGTGAGCCAGTAGGACCTCCTCGCATTGCTAGCAGAGTCTGTAGGAGGGGCGTGGCCTTAGAGGAGTAGCGGTGTTACGCTTCTCACCCGCATGATTTTCACTGGCCGCACAGAGGCAAGCATGTTTGGGCCTCTTCACCACCTGATAGGCATGAAAGTCCTGCCTCTCTCCTCTGCTACAAGCATTTCCTGATACAAGTGTAAAGGCATGGGCGAGTTAGAGTGATTCTATGCAAACTGGTAGGTGTGGAATGGCATTTTTCCCACTCACACTTTGCCAAAGTGGGTGTGTAGGGGGTCACAGAGTTTTCTGCGGTGTTTCACTGCAGTGGAGTGACTGTAGTCTAAAATTGTGTGTACCCTTTTCCTAGTACTTAGGTAATGGTGCAGGCTTTTGTTCTGGGTTTTGTTTTGTCTTTTCTGAATCATGGCTTTTCTGGAATGCTATCTTGTTCAGGATATGTGCACCAAAAAGAAAACCAGAGAATTAACCACCACATCAATCCTGATATCCCAAGGTAAGGTCACTAGCTAATGTTCCTTGTTCTCTACAGAGTCTTCTTTTTTCAAATTTTATTTTATTCATATATGTTTGTAGTACATGGATTTTATAATCATCTTGAAAAGTCAATACATGTACATAATACAGCTCGTTTTTTTTTTTTTTTTTAAATACTCTCCACCACTGTCCTCCCCTAGTTCTTCTTTCCCACTTTACAATCTTGTTGATATTGTTAATTTAAGGTCATGTTTAGGACATATAATGCCCACCTTCACTGAGGTTATTAGGACTTTGTACCTGGCACAACTTCACTCTACATATTTCCCAATCCCTCTCCTCATCCCTCACCTTGCTCCTCTGGACCCCTTCCCATTTTTAAGAGCTCTGTCCCCTTGTCTCATTCTACCCTTTCTTTATTTTTGTCTTAGTTGGTATTTTGTCTTACTCAGATGAAAAATATCATGCAGTATTTAAGTCTGTGTGGCTGATTTATTTCACTCAAATATATATTTGCTAGGTACATCAATTTTCCTACAAATGTCTCAAATTTCTCATTCTTTACAGCTAAGTAGTATTCCTTTCTATATACTAGATACCATAATTTTTTTATCCAATTGTCTGTTGATGGGTACAAACGGTGTTTCCGGGATTTAGCTACTATGAATTGTGCTGCTATAAACATTGACTTGCAGGTGTCGTTGTAGTATGATGTCTTAAAATCTTTGGGGAAGATACTTAGAAGGGGGATAGATGGGTCATTTGGAATTTCTAATTTTAATTCTTTGAGTAATATCCACACTGATTTCCACAATGGTTGTACTAGTTTACATTCCCACCAACAATGGAGGAGGGTTCCTTTTTCACCACAGCCTCACCAGCATTTGTTATTGTTTGGTTTCTTGATTATTTCCATTCTTTCTGGAGTAAGATGGAAACTTAGCATTGTTTTAATTTGCATCTCTCCACTGGCCAGGGATTTTGAACATTTTTTCATATATTTGATGGACATTTGTACATCTTACTCTGTAAAGTGTCTTTTCATTTCACTTGCCCATTTCTTGACTGAGTCTTTAATATTAAGGAGTTGGATATTTTGAGTTCTTTATATATTCTAGATATTAGCCCTCTGAGGAGCATCTAGCAAAATTTTATCCCATTCTATAGGTTGTCTCTTCAATCTACTAATTGATATTTTTTGCCGTACAGAAGCTTTTTAGTCTTCTATAATCCCATTCATTGATTCTTGCTGTTATTTCTTGTGCAATCGAGGTTCTGCTTAGAAAATGCTTTCCTACACCTATGTCTTCAAGTGTTTTTCCTATTTTATCTTCCAGTACATTTAGTGTTTCTGTTTTAATGTTCAGATCTTTGATCCATTTTTATTTTAATTTAGTACATACTGAGAGATATGGGTTCATTTTCAATCTTCTGCAAACAGATAACCAATTTTCCAAGCACCACTTGTTGAACAGACTATCTTCCCTCCAAAATATGCTTTTGGCCTTTTCTCAAATATAAAATACCTGAGTATATCTGTGAATGTGTCTGCATCCTCTATTCTGTTGCATTGATCCATGTGTCCCATTTTGTACCAGTACTATGCCATTTTTATCACTGTTGCTTTCTAATATAGTTTAAAATCTGGTATTGTAAGGACTCCTGCTTTGCTCTTCCTGCCCAAAATTGCTATTCCTATTCTGGGTCTCTTGTGGTTCCATATACATTTTAGGATTGTTTTCTTTAGTTCTGTGAAGTATGCTGTTGGTATTTTCATTGGGACTGCATTGAATCTCTATAACAGTTTCGGGAGTATGGTCATTTTGACAATTTTGGTTCTGCCTATCCAGGAGCAGGGGACACCTTTCCATTTTCTGATGTCCTCTTCAATCTCCTTTTTCAAAATACTGTAGTTTTCTTTGTATAGCTCCTTCATTTCTTTGGTTAGATTAATTCCTAGGTATTTCATTTTTCTTGAAGTTACTGTGGATGGTATTGTTTTCATAATTTTCTTCTAATCAAGTTCACTATCGGTGTACACAAATGCTAATGCTTTTCATATGTTGATTTTGTATCCTGCTACACTGCTGAAGTTGGTTACTAATTCTAAGAGGTTTTCTTGTTTTTGTTTTTTGTTTTGGTGGAGCTCCTTGGGTCTTATATGTAGCATATCATGTCATGTATTTTTAGAAGTGTGTTTTCTTCCAGAGTCCATGATCTTTAATCTTACAAATCACATTCCTCTTTGCCCCTCTTTATAGCCTGGGAGTTATGTGGAGATTTCTCAGCTCAGTGGTCCCCTGATTATAAACCACTGTTGTGGTAACTGTCCAAACTATCACACCAGCCCAGGAAAGGTGTGGAGCATTGGATTCTGAGGCTCCCAGCATGAATTATTGGGGTTGGGGGCCAACGCTGGGTACCTGATGTATATTCTGGTGTCCATAGGACCAGCTGAAGACACTAGGTAGAGGTTCTGTCACCTCAGGGTGCCCAGTGGAGAGGCAGATGCTCCTGGGACTGATGGGGGGAGATCCTGGCTGGCCCAGTGAGGGTGCAGGGTGCTGGGTGGTGTCTTACAGGTATCTGGAGGACTGGGCAAAACAGGCAGACTCTTAACCCTTCCTGCTAACCAGCCAGAGGAGTTAGCTCGGTTTGAGGGATAAATGTTCCAATTGGTGAGGGATAAACTACATGCTCCTGGCGGTGACTCAGTTGTGCCTGGACTTCAATACTGAAGACTTCCGATATGAATAGTAATAGGTCATTTATCCTCTCAGAGTCTGAGACCTGGCAGGTCGGGAGGGAGCCTCTCCCAGCCCTGATCACTCTCCCCTCATGTGCACCAGGGAAAATGTTGCTGGGCTGCAGCCTCCTCAGTGTTTAGAGAGGAGACAATTGGAGGAAGGTTTCCTCTACCCCACACCTATCCTGTGAGGCTAGACTCTTCCATGCTTCTATTTGGGAACTTCTCAGATTGGCCGTTCCCATGATGGGCACAGGCAGAGTTCCTGTGGGCCATTCCTGCCAGGCTGTTTCTGCTGTTTTTAACTCCAACTGTATGTTTTGTTTGATCTACAAGTCTCTTCTTTCAAATTGATTTTTTTTTTAATCAGGGTGTATGCCACTCTATTTCAAATTACCTGTGTTTTTAGTCAGTCATCTCTAAGTCTCTCAGAAATGACTCTTCCTCTATTTAGCTTTATGGGATCTTGAAACTTTTTTATTTTTTTTATAGTAATGTCCAGAGTTTTTGTTGTTGCTGTTGTACTTCATGAGAGAAATAGAAAAAAACACATTCCCTCCATATTCCTTGAAATCTCTATTCACCAACATATGGAGTATTAAATCTACCACTTAATCAGTAACCTGAAATAATGTAAAAAAAAAAAAAAAAGAAATTTCTGTAACATAATTTACGTGTCCACCTATTTTTTAAAAATATACATAACCATTGCATTAAGCTTGAAACAAATGACATTATTTATAGTCAAGTTTTATCCTATAAAAACGACATTTTTAAAGATAGATTATTTGCTGAATAGCATTAAAAAATGCTCTGTACTAAGATGTCACTGGTAACGTCATGGTAACACTAATCAGACAAAGGATTGAGAAAGATATTCATAGAATCCTTCAGGAATATCATAGTAATCTTACAACTCGCAGTAAAGATAGTCATGGCTATTTTCATGTTTTAGTGAATTACAACTACTTAAAAAGTTTGTGCTGCAAGTGTCATGTGTCGTTGGGAGGAGAGTTATGCAGACAGCTGTATGCACTTCTAGGGGACATTCTCGCAATACACACACTGTAGCATTACTCATTATTCAGAAAAAAAAATTTTGACAAATGAAAGGAAAATCTCCTACCCTAACAAAATTGTTATGATCATTTTCCAGAACATGACAATAAAGTGTCTTGAAATGGAAGTGGCTTTGAAAAAACTGTGAACTTAAGCATCTGAGGGCTAGTAAAAATATGTCCATATTTTAAGTCCCCTGGGCTTTTAAGGCAACTCAATGCTGAAGATATTTTAATTGTTGTAAGTGAGTTTCTAGGTTGTATTTAAACATATCCCGATATAGAAGCAGGGGCAGAGTATTCATTCTATTTTCCGGTCTGCACAGATGGTGTCTCTAAGGTGGGGATAGTTTAAGAGCCAAGGATAAACCAGAGGACATGCTGCTTCTTTTCATGGGGAGAGGCACTGTTACTAATAACTATATCCATAAAATTCACAATAAAAGTTAATATTGCCCAGGTTATGGAAAAATATTGTTTAGGGAACATTTTAATTCATTTTTGAGTTTCTAACCTTTATGATTATCACAGACCTTTTAAGTAAAACTCTATGAAGCAGTGGACCAATACCATTTTAAACAAATAGCTGCATAGTGACACAATTCTATTGTAAAAATAAATAAATTATCTGACCAGTATCTCAAAAGTCCATGTGTAAGTGCTTTCTGAATTTTTGATTTCAACAAAGTACACTTAAGAAAACTTCCAGGGTCGAGAGCTAAATGTTATTGAACTCTGGGAGGAGGTTACTGAATGGATTCAAGACACATATGTTCTTTAGATTGGCACTCTTCCTGGAGTGGGACAAATTGTTCCGAACTCTTGCCTGGTGGTTACTGTTAGCAATACAAAGCAATTAATTTCAATAGTGACCTCAGCATCAAACCTCACCCCAAATAGCTTCCAGTTTCACAGCGTGAATCTCCAATTGTGTTGATTCATCTCCATCTCCCATCTAGATAGTCTTCATGATGAGAGCTTTTCCCCCATGGACTTAGCTCGATTTGGACAATCCCACTCTTCGTAATCGTAGTGCTTTGAACTCCTTCCCAGGCATGAATTTCCACTGACTATTGTCAGTCAAACTGTTCACTTCCATCTGTTAAAGTTCAGAATCACTGGACACAATTAAGAACTAAAGAAGGAATCTTCTTCCATCGTATAAATGGTGATGATGTAATTGGAAAAAATCACTCATTTGATTACATACAGCTCTCCAGTTTCATTTGTAAAAGTCTTTTTCTCCAACTACTTTGTAAAAGCTACAAGAGGAACAGTCATGTTTTATTCTTCTGTATCACTCATAGAACCTATACATGTGGTAGGATATAGTATTAACAGCTGATGTTTAGTGGCTTGACTTAATGAGGCTTAGCTTTTCAATTATATTTCGAGATTAACTATGTAGAAGGGACATTTATGATTATCCACATATTATTCTCACTGTATGCATATTATAAGAAAAATTGTGCTAAGCACAAGGAAAACCAAAGAAGATTATGAAACAAAGGTGTGTCCTTAAGTATCTTACAGATTATTGTAAGTAATCAGATGCAAGACATAAAGAGATGTATTGTGGGAGGGTAGAGACATAGAGTTAGAAGAGTTTAGTGAGAAAAGTTTTGCAATTGCACATTTTTGGCAAATTCTTGGAAATAATGCACTGTGAAGTAGATTTTTAAAATCAAATTTGCAGAGAAGGAAGAAAAGGATTTAAGAGAAAGCATTTATTGATTTAATGATTTACTCACATCAGCCATTTATTCAGTGTCTACCTTATTACTTAAATGACGTTTGTACTTATCTCCATCAAATGGCTTCTTACATGTCAGAATTAGTGTAGGGCACAATTCAGGCATCACAGGAGCTCTGGATTCATTGTCAGCACCAGCTAGAAATGCAAAAGAATCATGTCACAATACTAAAACCATTTGAATGTAATTTTGGTGAAATGTTTATTAACTTTGATCATTCAAGAAATGGCTACGGATGTCATACTATGTGGAAGGCATACTCACTTCTACTGCATGTGGAGAGGCAATCATGGAATAATACGTTTCATCATATGCCCACTAAAAAGATATATTATGTTAAGTACTGTAATAGAGCTATGTTCAGTGAATTCATATGGGATACAGATGCGGGAGAAATTAATTTTGCATGTGAAAGTCAGGGGAAGCTGGAAACTAGAAACCATGTTTGAATAAGACCTTTTAAAAATGAAGAATAGTTTAGTTGTTGATATTTTGTGCCCTATACACAGATTTGAGCACCGTGTGGCAGAAGGTAAGCAGGATGAAAGCCTGGAGTTATGAATTAAGGCTACCAACACAATTTGGCCAGAGTTTTGTGGGGGAAAGATGAGTAAATAAAGTTGGATAGGATCCAAGATTTATCGCATATGTAGAAACACTGATGTGGGAGAATAGATGAGACTAGAGTTGGAGATGCATGTCTTAGCATCAGGAACAAAAGAGCAATAATTCCCATCACTGATGTGGATAAAAGAACCCACCGAAGCTTTGAACAGGCAAGAAAATCAGCATACCTAGACACTAATACCAGCTTTGCTAGTCATTAGCTTTGTGGGCAAGTTATATACCTCGCTAAATTTTAGGATGCACTTTGACAAATGAAAATAAGAGAATACCCATTTCAATGGATTATCTGTGATGTATTCCTTTCATAAGCCACAAAGCAGCTATTAGCACAGAGTAGAACACAAAGATCTCAGTTACTGTTGATGCCACTGAAGAAAGCTAAAGCTAGAACCACAGAAAACATTAACTTTGATGAAATAATCAGTAAAAGAGGAAAAAGTAATCAAAGAGGTAGCAAAAGTCACCAGGTGGGTGCTGGTGAGATGGCTCAGCGGCATAAGCGCCTGCCTGGTAAGCGCGAGGTCCTGAGTTCGATTCCTGGAACCCACATTAAAAAAAAAAGGCAACAGGGGAATGCTTTCATAGAGTCTAAAGAAATTAAGAGTTTCAAAACACAGAATGACAAGAGAGATAAAATCTCAGAGTTCTCACTGGTCCTGAAGAAAAGGGGGCCTGGCAAGAATGCTATGTGTATTATACATATAACAAATTGCTGTGATTCTTTTGTTAGAATAGTAAGTTAAACTCTGAGGAAGAAAGTTGATGTACAGGCTTGGAGATAAATAGAAGGATGGAGTGAAACTCTAAGATTGTTATTGAAGGAATATAGACTGACTGTGGCTTAAATACGGAGTGAGGTGGAGGGAATGGATTCATTAGGACGTGGATGTCATACACATTTCCTTGGACAAAATAAATGACATTCATTAAAGAAAAGAAATAAATGAGGGAAAGATAAGGGTATGGGGTGGAAAATGTCCAAAAGAAGATGGAAAGAAAAAGGTGAAGCAAGACTACTTAGTTCATCACAATCAGGAAACAATGCCAAAAAAAAGGGTGAGGGACCAAGCCATGCCTTTATGACCCACTCAGACACACCCAGAGCTGTGCTGCACCAACCCCCTCTGAAGCTCCCAAGCCAATCAGGTTGACACAATTAATCTTCACCACCACACCAATTCAATTAAAAAAATGAGTGAAAGCAAGAACATAATATTGAGCAGTCAGGAAGAGAGAGCCTCCCGGCATGGGTAGTAACTCAAGCCCAGTGCAGGCTGCCATTAGTAACCTAAGGGGAGGAAGAGAAGTGTCTTTTATATTTTTGAATTAAGACAATTGAGCATGACCGACAGGTAGTATAGTGATCATCGAAAGGATGTAATCATAATCCCAGAGGAAGATGGATTTACCTGGGATGTCACACCCAAATTAAGTCTTGAAGATATTTTGTAAGGAACTGAGTATCCTACTAGTTTTTGTTGTGCCAAGCACAAACTGCCTTGGATTACAATCTGGGTACCTTAACCTAGTATCATATGTAGGTAAACTGAATAAACAGTCAATGTAGGAAATTTACATGGAAATATTTAAGAAAGGGACTAAACAGCACAACTTATAATTCAGTAAATAATAAGTATTCAAAATATATAAGAAGTTCTGGTAAATTTCATTTCTTTAGGTATGAGAGAGGCTTTCAAGTGTATCTCCCGAAAAAGTTCTGTTAAAATTGTGCAGAGAGATCTTTTTCCAATACAAACACAAGAATGCGTATACTGATGTGGTGATGTGTTAAGGATCTATAAACATATGGAGTCATAATTCAAGAGAAAAAATATATTAGTATGATTAAAGCTAGGAGTTGGAGAGGGAAATTGCAGAAAGATACAAAAGTCCTTAGCTCCATTTGAAAAAAAAAATTGCTATGTGCCTTATTGCCTTTTCTTAAGGGGGTCAGAAATGACTCATAAAACACTATTTCACAACTGGTGGAATTTAAAACCTCATGAGAGCAGAAACACAGCTTAGTATCTCCATGTAGCATTTAAAACTCAATTATGAAATGTTAAATTAATTCTAAACCAGTATGAATAAAAAGGCGATAAAAATAAATCTTTTCCAATTTCCTTTAGTCTTCTTGTAAAGATGCTAAGTGTCAGGAAAATTCAGCTCAACTCTATGGAAGATTTTTCTCAACTACTGTTCCTCATCCTTTCCACAGCCAGATGTGACCAGAATGAACCTCAAGTCACCTTCCCATAACAATGTCACTACAGACAAAAACAAAATGGGCCTGCTTCTCTACATTTTAAGATTTCCCCATCCAATGACTTTATGCAACAAGACCAATAGAAAACTTATGAGAGGCAAAGTATATAGGGAAATACTATTAATAATTGAAAATACTTGACAAGTTGTCCAATCAATTGCATCTTATGGATGCGGATGACTTTCAGGTCTTCTAAAATCCAAATGTTGCTCATTTGATCATATTCTGAAAGATCCTCCCATGAGTACTTATTATTTTCATCATTGTACTTAGCCCTCATTATTTTCTACACATAATACATTCAATGTTAGCAATGACTCTTTGGTCCTATGGAGTAAAGTTTGGCAGTTAAAATCTTATGCCTTGGAATCCAGCCAATCTCTGTTTAAATACAGGCTACACCCTTCACTCAGCATCTGTTTTTTCTCCTATGAGTTGGAGCCATAGTTTGCTCAAAGAACAGTTGAGAAGATAAAATAACAGGCTGCCAATAAAATACTTGGGAAATAGTCACTTGCAGTGATAGTTGTTATAATAATTACTTTTATAATTATACTTTCAAACAGGTAGATGTTTCCTTCTTTTTTATCCCATGTATATTTTCATAGTCCTTTAAGGTACAGCTCAAGTCCCCCTTCCCTCAACAATTTTATCACCCACTATATTCACATTCTTACTCACATATTTTATGAGTGTAAATAATTTTAACAATCTGATAATATGCTGTTATCCACAACTATTTTACTAAATATATTGCTTTCCTGTAACTACATAATTATGAATTGCAGACAAGGATTATGACTTTGTATTACACATATTTGGATTCTATTCACAATTTGCCAAATGTAAGGCATGTCAGAGCTATTCAATAAAGTGAGGCGATTGAACATATTATCCTTTCATCTGTAAAATGATGACGATACAGGCGTTGTTAAGAAAAATGAGACTTTATTGTCATCCTTCATGAAGACAGACTATTTCTAATTATTGAGAAGCTTGATGTTGGTTTTCATGTTAAGAAATGCAATTCTCTAACTCTCAGTAGATTGTGGACTTCTACATATCCTAGCAACATTAACAAAGACAAATAAATCTTTACTCCTGTAATTTCCATGAAATTGTCTTGAAATGTTAGAAAAATAGGGAGAAATCTGCATCAAGCCTGAAATGTAATGTCATTCATTTGCAAAAACTGTTAAGGAATTTCTACTTTATAATGAACCAAACAGCTTCAAATTTTACTCTTATTAAAAAAGCAGTGTACTATGGAAGTAAATAAGGCAAATTATATAAAATTCAACTGACACCCCTTAATTTAGAAAAGAGAAAGGTGGGGATATTCTTATCAGGTAGAAGAAAACAAGCTAGGGAGTCATAATACTCTGAAATGGTTCTTATAAGGAACAGAAAGTTCTACCTTTGTGGAAGAACTTTTTCCCAGAAAGAGGTAACCATTAAGCTGTGACCAAAAACCAAACCAACAAGGCAAGGTCTCGGTTGTTCACGTTAGTTAAGAAGTTGGAGTTAGAATGCATATTTCCTAAGATTCTTCCACTGGGCAGACAGCTCATTTCTGGATACACCAGACAAGGACAAGCAGAGAGTGGCTGCTATGGAAGGAATCTTCAGAGAACGTGGATACAGCAAAATTGGCTGGCATGAAATGGGCCCATCAAAGGAGACAATTCATCCTCTCAGGAAAAATATAGAAAACAGGTTTTTAGAAAAGGGAAAAAGTAAAAGAAAAAACTCATAATGGCTCCTTACTACAATGTTTCAAGGAGATAATCTTATACAGATTTGAAAACACGATCAGTATGGCAAATATTTCGTTATGAGAAGAAAAGTGTGGAACATTTCTATGTTAAGAAAAAGGCTTCATAGAGCAGAGTAAGCAATTGTAAAGAATAATCTAAGATCATGAGCAATTGTATAGGTAAAAAATCTCATTTGCCAATCTAAGAAGGAATGAAGCCAGGCGTGGTGGTGCACACCTGTAATCCCAGCACCTGGGAGGCTGAGACAGGAGGATTGCTGCTAGTTCGAGGCCATCCTGGGCTACAGAGTTGAAGCAGTGGAAAAGAATTGCACAAGCAAGATTTTTTAGGTAGAAGTGATGCTTATCTGAGTCTGCAAATTACCATGCACCAAGAAATATTGAGTGAAAAGAGAACAATATCAAGACGCAAACCTAATTTCTTTTAATTTCAAAGTGAAAAGGAACTCTCATAAAGCCAAAAATGAGTAACTTAAAACAAATGATGGTGATCATAACAACAATTAATAGAGGTTCACTTCATTTTTTTTCACCACCAGATGCCAAAGATAAACAATACATGCCCACAAATTTTGAAGTAAATTTGATTATAAGCAAAACATGACATTTTTAGTCCAAGTTGTCCCTATCTAAGAGAAACAAGATTATCTTAAGGGTTAAATATTATCTGCCATGTTATAAGCATGCACTCTAAAAATTATGGGATGATATCTTAGTACTCCTTGAAATAGAGAATTCACAAATGTAGAGTCATTATATCCAATCTAGTGTTGATAATAAAGGGTAGCTTTAAAGTAAATGTGACCAAACAAATTCTAGCAATTAATCCCATACTATATAATAACTTAATATTTTTTATTTTAGGTTTGAGATACTACATAGGATAAACAAGAACTGGAAGTAATATAAGAGGAAAAAGAGCTAAAAATATCACAACTAATACTTATGAGCTAAAGGTAGCTCAAAAGAATGAATAAATCCTGTGAAGGATATGAAAAACATATGAAGGATATGCCAGTTTCCCCCAGTTGATATAGATTAAGGCAAATCAAATCAAAGTGTTTATGCTGGGAACAATACAAGTACTTTTTGAAACATTAATATATTTAAGGAGAGTTTTTCTTAAGAAATATTAAAACAAAATATGAGACTATAATATTTTCTCTTTTTATATAAAACTAAAACTTCTTAGCCTCTGCAGACATAATTTTTTTTTAAGGGGAGAAAGCAAAGCACTAATTTGGTATAACATAAAGTTATGTCAACCCATTGAAAAAACAAAATAGAAAGGAACATTAAAAATTAAATATCAAGTAACTTGCCAACATCTGCTGTTAAAAAAAAGAATCTTTAGAACAAAATAAAAAATCCTAGAATAGGGGGCTGGTGAGATGGCTCAGCGGCTTAAGCGCCTGCCTGGCAAGTGCGAGGGCCCGAGTTCGACTCCCGGAACTCACATACGAAAAAGGGGCCAGTGATATCGCTCAGCGGCACGGGCGCCTGCTGGCGCGTGAGGTCCTGAGGTCGACCCCCCAGTACCCACAAAAAAAAAAAAATCCTAGAATACATTATAGTATTATCTCATACCACACTATAAAATATATCCCATATAAAGACTTAAATACAAAAAAAAAAAAATCCACAAACATGAGTGGAGAAAATGCTCGTAAAGATATCTACCATCATGTGGTAGAGTAGACTTCTCTAAGTACAAGCAAAAGCAGAATTGGGGAAGGGAGACAATTGCTAAATTTGGCAATAGAAAAATTAATAACACAAATTAAAAGACGAATAATAGCAAATTAGGAATATTTCCACATACTTCCTTCAGGACGTAATTAAATTCTTAATAAATGGATGGCACTTGCAAATCATAAGTAACAAAGAAAAAAAAATGAAATTGACCACTCTTCATTACCGAGGCTTTCCCAGTCTCTCTGGATGAGGACAGACCCCTTAAAGCACCCTAGCCTTTCCAGTCCCTCAACATGCCGGAGATGGCGTCCTTAACATCTTCTCCCTCTACAGGAACAATGTTATTACGACGATGGAAGTGTTGCAAATTGCACTGTGTGATGGTCCTTGCTTGTCTTTTCAGCTCTGCATCCCAACTCTTCAATACAATGCCTGATGTCAACATAAAGTAAGCATTCTGGTGTTACTTTGAATAGTATGAATAAAAACTCACAAATCAATACATATAACTGATGATTAAATATGCAAAAATTTATATTTCACTAGTAATCAATATGTATATTAAAGATAACATTAAAATAAATTACAATGGTCATAGTTGCCAAATATATAGTAAATAAAAGTACTTTCCTATCATTAACAGGCATAAACATTGGTGCCGCTTTCCTAGATATCAGCTGAAAATATATACCAAAAGGCTTATATTCATATTCTTTGACTCAGTAATTTTGCATGTAGGAATGTTTCTAAAAGAACTAATTATGAAAATAACTGAGATTTTCCTATTATGATATTTCCATTATCACAGCATTCTTTGCAATAAGAAAAAAACTGAAACTAATTTACATGTTCAACCCTAGGTTATTGGTTAAATAAAATGAGATACATTAGCTGAATATTCAGCTTTCAATATGAGTTTATACAATGCTTAATGAGTAGTAATGTTTTCATATTATTTTTTAATTGTGGGTGATAGCATATAATGGGCCAGACATAATTAGCAAACAGAAATGCATCAGGAACAACTTTATCGTAATGATGAAAATGGATGCAACTTGCCTGATGTGATGGTCAAGGTAAGGAGCGGAAGACCCCTTAGGCTCTTGGATTTGAGATGAATGACACTGAACTGACAGGTCCTCTGTTTGTAATTTTTAATGAGCACATTTTATACCCTTTAGGACCATTGTTTCTCATAGGTAAGTTAAGCATTCCCCTTGCATTTTTAATTTGAACAATTTATTGTTTAGAAGGAGAAAAAAACTCATGTTTAAATAACAAGTCCAGGGTAAATCTTACCCAAATGAGACACTTCACAAGGGCCGGGCTGGAAAGTTGTTTCTTCTTCAGTTCATGAGCAAGGGAGTGATTCAGAACGCTTGGCTTGGGAGAGTCAAAATCAATGCAGCCTAAGTCCCCCACAAGAGAAAAAACTTCTGGAAAGCCTACGGAGAGGAAGCTATCTATCTATCTATCAACTATTTGCTTACAGCCATCAGTATTTTTGGGTGTGATTTCTAGCCTCTGGTCAACTATTTTGCTTTTGCTTTGTGTTGTTGAGTTTTTCCAAAAACAACCGAGGCTGCATTCTTTAGCAAGCAATTGAGAAAAAATACCTTGTATTTCTATGTGTTAAAATGCCCAAATTTTTCTACTACATCACTTTCCTCCTCCCTGGGCAAACTTTATCTCCCAACACCCGACAAAATTATCCTTCAAAGCCTATGATTTTCTTCTTTAAACACATATCAAAGAAAAGCACTGGAGATTTGCATTCTTCTAAACAATTTATGAGAAAGTCTGTCTGACTATATTTCCCAGTAGGAAGGACTGGGCCATTTTTATAAATAATTTATTATTGTTTTCTTCTGTGAGCAGTAGTAGATGAGACAAAAAAATCAAAGGTGATTAAGTTCTTTAAAGCACATGCATAGACACATTTTATATACATCTGTGCAAGTGTTTATGTTTTGTATTCTCTGTGGATATATGTGAATGCGGACACTCATCTCATATTTGAAGATGTAAAAGGTACTAAATGGAAAACAGGAAAGCATGCCAATAACCAGCTGATGGGAGACATCTGAAAGAAATTAGACACATTTTCAGGAGTACTTTTCCACTCCATCCCTATGCCCCTGGCTAACATGTTCTTTGTGCACTGAATTCCAGCTTTGGAGAAGTTGCCAGACACGCAGGACCAATGCATGGGCCTTGTGTCTCCTACGCTGATCATATGCAGCAGGGCAGGGACTTGGGCCAAGCTCCCCTGCTATGACTGTGTGGGACCCTGAATCTAATGAGTTATTGTGTACACACATTTTCTCTCTTTCTTCCTCTGTCCCTTTTTCCCTCTCTCCGTCTTTTTCTGTCTCTGTCTCTCTCTGTCACTTTCTCTCTTGTCTTTGTGTCTCTCTCTGTCCTTGTCTCTGTCTCTCTCTTTCTCTCTCTCCCTCTTACACACAGATCATTCATTCATATGCTTTCTCTAAGGGGACAATGGGTTAGGCAGGTAAGCTACCCCAATCAAGAATATCAAGAGATAAATGAATACCAATCAATGGGATTAGATTTAAGGATAGAGCTTACTAATGAATGGAAATCAACAAATACCTGTAGGCTTAATATTTTGGACAAGTTACCCATACTGTTTCAGAGATTCTTCTTCCACATCACCCTCTACCACTGTCACTTTCCATTTTTTCAGAATAACCTGACGCCTATGAAAACAAAGCATTGCTCTTGGTTAAGAAATATCTATAGCTTCCTTCTCTGAGGACTTTGCGGTCTAGGAGGAGTCTGTATTTGCTATTTGCATCCATGTCCTTACATCTTGGATTCCTGACTTCATCCTCCTCTGCTTTTTCCTGCGTGGCTTGCTAATTCTATTTCTTAGGCTCTCTTGCCTCTTGCTACTGGGTAGCTTTGGGCCCAGTTAACACTGGTGAGAGAAGGTCAAACAGAAAGAAGGCAAAAGCAATGGTGTTTTTTCCTTCCTTTTGACTGCTGATGGCTTCTTGTAGTTTCTATGACACCTTTCCAGCCTCAGCTCACGCAGGGCAAACCTTCTTCCTACCTTCTACTCGTTTAGATGACTCTTGCTTCTGGGATCTGGCCTTGCTCTTTTTTGCATTTCTCCCCCCACGCCTGGGAAGTGTTAGTATTACCCTCCTCACACAAGTCTGTTAGTTTCCATGTGCTCCCCATTTAGGCTGTCAGCTATTATAACACCGCTATAGTGAGTTCCACACGATAATCTCCGCAGTGTAACTACCTATATTAAATCCTTTCCTGTTATCAGAACCTGACTGATGCAAACATATGCCCAAAAAGAATATGAAGAGGTACGGGTGCAGGGAGTCAGCTTGGCTGAGAGGAAAGAGGGACTACCAACTCTACTTAAAAATCATTTTTCGCTAACAACTCTAAGACCCTGCATTTTCTATTGCTCTTCCTCCCACGTCTCAACTCTCGGATTTTATGTGGTATTCAGAAAAGTATATAAAATTTGGAGCAGGCCATTTCCTAACTGCATGACTTGAATTAATTTCTCCAAGTCTCAGTTTTCTCACCCTAAATGGCACCTGACCTGATAGATACCGAATCATGGTAAATTGTACAACTCTGTTTTCTAATGAGGTACATGAGGTGCTTTATGAATCTGCCCACATTAGAACATTTCATAAGAATATTTCATTTCATAACATTCCATTTAATAAGCAATAGTTTTTAAAGACAGACTGACTAGTACTGGGCACTAAATGTGGAGATGACAATTAATAGAAAAAAAAAACTTGATTCTGGGTGTTTTAAGAAAAATTTCGGATAAGTTTGGTGTCTTGCTTAGACCTCAAATAACTCCAAGTATGCAAGTGAGTTGCTCAGCATGTAAGCAGGCTGTTCTTGCCTAAAAAGATACAGAAAAAAATGTATTTTTAGTTCAACATAGGATTTGTGGTTATTCTGAGTATATTTTAAACTTGACACATTATGTTTGCCTGGAAAATGCATCAAAAATGCTAAAATACAGTAAATGAGATCGCATTTCTGAGGGATTTCATGCATCTTTAGAAAACATTATATAGAACTAAATCAAATTCATATTGATGAATACATTTGCAATAAAAAGAACCTTGGAATAGAAGACAGAAAAATCCATATCCTAGTGTATGAGTTAGCTAATGTTGCAATACTGGCCTAGAAGAAAGTGCAGTATTGTAAATTTTAGTTTCTCATATCAACAAGTGTCTGTATTTTTCATATTCTCACATCAGCATGTTTGGAGCTCAGCTGGCCCTGGCTCCTGACTGGAGGTCACTTCATATGAGACCTTTCATTGTTATTCTTGGGTCAGCAGCTACTGCTCTTGTGTTCTCTTGGCAAATGACAGGGGTACAGAAGGGAGAATGAAACAAATGGTGCATATTGGGGTTTCACCCCAGAAAAGTCAGACTGACACTTCTCCCCCATGACATTGGTCAACAAAATCATGTCTCTCACTTAACATAAATGGAGAAGAGTAATATATTCCACCTCATTCACTGGATAGCGTCACACCTCGTGGCAGACGACAGAGAGATAAAATTTTAACAAACAGAAAGCATGAAGACTCACGAAGAGACTCAAAATACTATAGTTTTTTTTTAATCTATTGACAATTGGCCTGTAGTATTTCAGAAAAAAATCAAGCTCTTTTTATGTAAAAATTAGAAATTGGGTTTAATCATTTCCAGTGTCATATCTAACTCGTTAGTTTAGCAGAGATAAATTCATTCCAATGATTTATTCACCTTTGTTTTATATAACACTATAGGTTTTACTCATCAGGCCAATCAAATTAATAACATTATATTAGAAGAATTTAAATATTTCAGAGAACAATCATTCAAAGGATTTTTTATCATGAGTTTATATGCCTAGATATTAATTACACACAAATCATTTTCATTCACTAATACTGTCCTAAAACACATTTAGTTAGAAACATGCTAGTCAACTAATTTGATTTATTATATTTAGGTCATATTTTAATTAATTGGGCATGCAACCATTTCAGATGCCCCCACACTCCAATTTGTTCCCATTTTCAGGGGCCGATAGAACAAAATTCTTGTTCACTCTGCCTCCTCTGGCAACAGCAAGACCTGGCACAGTACCCAGAGCTGTGAATGAGATCAGGGCATCTGGTTCCCACTTTTGGCTCTGCCACCTAACAGCCACATGACTCTGGACAAATTGATGATTTTGTGCTTTTTCCTCCCCACTGGGGAAGAGACACAGCTGAACCACTTTACTCAGAGGATTAGTGGGATGATCAAAGGAGATTCCATGTATAAAAGCAATTTGACAAAATAAACTCTGAATGCATTTAAGAGTTCCATAGCAAGGATATGTTCTAATTGGTTTTCTTATTATTTAGGTATGGTTGGCTATATATATTACAAGACAGCTGACAGATCCCAGTAGAGAGAGAGGGTACATTACTCCTTGATGGCCCACACAGGGACTGGTCAGGGTCAGTGGAAAATCAGAGGGAGAGAGGTGAACTGTGGGAAAGCCTTTGTTGTGGTTTCCATGGGAAGGAACAAGTTAGACTAAACAGCCTGAGTGCTGGTTCATTTTAATAATTCCATCAATCTCAGAGGCATTGGGACTGTCTTTAGTCTTCTAGCACCTGGACCTAGTGTACTTAGGACAAGCATCTAGTGGTCTGGGTTGTGAAAGTCCAGTGGTGACCTGGAGTGTAGACACTGGACTGATTGGTTTATATTTAAAGGGGGCACTCATAGGAGAAGGACTCCTCTCCAGGAAGGGGGATGATTAGGGAAGCAGCAGGCCAAGACCAGGTGAATCATGCTTATTACTGTGTTGTCCAGAAGGAAGTATGTTTTCCAAATACACATGGGGCAGATGTTAAAGCATCAAGTTGAATGAGTTGGAAAAGTAATTAAAACTGGACATCAATGCCTATCCTTCCTACAAAAATAACAACAACAAAAAACACCTTCCAGAATCTTCAGCCTGCCCATGGGGTTGGAATATGGAAACTGTGTTACCCTAACCCATGTCTTCAGAGAGCATCTTTAGCCCTCTAATAATTTACTTAAAGGTTATTCACCCAATTCACACACATAACAGTCAGAGAATAATTATCTAGGTATAAATTCTAGAATGAAGCTACAGTCTTGGTCTTAGATGTATAAGGAAAATAATGATTAATGCTAGAATAGCAAGGAATCCTCTACGTTTTCTCTGAAGAAGCCTTTCTGTGGAGGTGACATACAGAACCTGTCGCTGAAGAGCAGATTGCGGTAGTGAGCCCAAATCACAGACTTGGGGGAAAACTTGGAGCCTAGATTCTAGTTCAAGTTTCACCACAACAGGTCAAAGTAGTTTAATAAATACTGAGTGTGTTACTCATCTCTTTAAAAAAAAAAAAACACATCTGTAGCCATCTTTATTTTAAAGACATAGCATAAACATATTGAAGGGGCCGGTGAGATGGCTCAGCGGCTTAAGCGCCTGCCCGGCAAGCGCGAGGGCCCGAGTTCGACTCCCGGAACCCACATACGAAAAAGGGGCCGGTGATATCGCTCAGCGGCACGGGCGCCTGCTGGCGCGCGAGGTCCTGAGGTCGACCCCCCGGTACCCACAAAAAAAAAAAAAAAAAAAAACATATTGAAATAATGCACAAGTCACTTTGAAATCTAACCAAACACTATGCCAGTTTCCCAGTTCAAACCAGGTTTGCCTTATATTTCAGACTTCAGCCAAGAAGTATTCTAATATGTGTTTTCAATTCCCTTAAAATGCCATGTTCTTTCATGCATTTGCTTCCTGAAACTTCTGATTCTTTGGACCTGAGTTGATATGTCACTTCTTTGGCAGGTAAGTTTTCCTCTGGCCCTTTACACTTGGTCTTAATGCAAGTCCTAATGAGCCAGATTTGCATCTTCTATGAACCAAGGCTTAACTGCCTAATTACTATTATATTTCCCTAAATGATCCAAAAGATCAGTGAAAATAAAGGATGTTTTTACTCATCGTGTAGTCCCAAATATCAAAACTTTGAAATTGGCACTGTAGAAATTACTAAATAGTGTCAGTAACTCCAGAAAAACTTGCTAGCTTCTGAGACTGGTTTAAATGCCTGTCATCTATGTTCCCATATTTCCCAGTTGTATTTATTTCCTTAAACATATTTTAGTACTATTGTTTATGCAGGTGTCTTCTCTGTTAGTCTTCAAGTTTATTAAGGACAGACATTGTGAACTGTGCATCTTTGTGTCTATAATTTCAAACACAGTGGTACAATTTAGTTACTTAGAAGTGACATCTATTATTATTACCATTATTATGGTAAATGCTTGTGAACTGATGGATGAATAAACAAATGCAAAAAAGGACATAATAATGCATTACAGATACCAAAATGCATGTCATGTCTCCCTCATAAACTTGTTTCCAAGTAACAAGACAAAATTAAATTATTCAGAAAATTACCAAAAGTGAGGAAGAAATGCAAGGTATTAGTTGAAAACTACTAAGAATGGAAAGTTAGAGAATATAATTTATTTCAAGATTCAGTGAACCTCACTATTTAGATTTTTCCTATTCATTAAGTTAAGGAACTTTAATTGCTACTGTTTTGAAAGTTAATTACATTCATAAATACATGTTTCCTGCAATGACCAGAAAACCAAGGACTCAATGTCTCAGTAATGACATTAAGAGCCACCATGATGACTTCGTGCCTGATGTCTAAAAGGTTGATGCATCTCATTAGGAAGTTGGACCCTGGTTTTCACTATGAAGTAATAATTTAAAAAATTTAACTTGGAAACCCTTGCATCACAATAGTCTTCAACTTTACATACCAGGTCCATTGGTGGAGATTCACATATTTTTCTACTCCTTCTCCAAAGGAATAACAGTGACCAAGTAAGCAGTTTGAAGATTACTTTTCAAAAGAGGAAAAAGTTGTGTGTAGGTGAAATATCCAAATCAAAGTACAAACATGTGGGACACTAAATCCCAGGTTGAGAAATATGGAGAGGAGTAAATGATAATTTAAAATTTTTTCTCAAAGCAGTTTAATAAAGGAAGAAGAGAGCCCTGAGCATTTTCCTAGCTCCTTTCCCGGATCAAAAGCTTCATTTGCCAGCATTTGAACTTCACTGCAAGACAAGAGAATACCCACCAGGAAAGCCCGGCTGTGAGGGGCTCCTCTCCTTCCTGCTAACTCCTCCCACACCCATGTCTTCTGCAGTGTCCGCTAGTACTTTCCTCTCCTCCAGTGACGGCTGAGTCCAGGGCTGTGTGAATAGTCATGTGTGTTCTTTCTGGGTAAAACGAGTCAGATTATGGCCAAACAGGAAAGAAAGAAGCAGCAAGTTGCTAAATCCAAATTTTTTTAAAATGTCTCATATTCCACTTTTTAACACTGTTCTTTTGGCCACCTCAAATTTCAAGGCAGGGAGAGAGAGAAAGAAAGAAGGAGGGAAAGAGAGACAGAGAGCGAGCATTTCTGTTTTTCCTCTCTTCATTACCCCAGGGCATTAACCTACTTTGAACTCAGTTTATGAGATGAGCTGGTTCTACACCCAAGAGGCATTATTATCATCCAGTTCAAAAGTGTTCAACATATGGACATCGTCAAAACCCAAAGTGACTTTATGTTCCTCATTTCTAGTAAACAATTAAAGAAATCTAATCAAGACACATGCCTGTGTCAGGGGCTAGGCAATGCACCATTAAATGTATCATTGAGTTGTGTGCCGAGCTTGCGAGACTCTACGAACTCGTTTTAATTTTACACAGACAAATTGAAAGACCCAGTATCTTCATTAGGTTGCAGCTCCCATTTGAAAAACAAAACAAAACCCAGGAAGTCGTCATGGAAAACAGAAGCTGCATCTTCAAATCACATCCATATTGGCATTTCACAACTGTAGCCTGATTGTATTGTTAATTAATTCTTGAAATGCACAGTAAGCCAAAGGGACAATTTGAGAATAGTACTTGTCATTTAATTAGTAAATTAAGTTTTTTTTAAATCTCAAATGTTTCTCTATTTAATTAGTATGTACTGTAGGCCAAAATCTCACACTTGCTGTATATTTTCAGAATAAATGGCTTTGCTTATTTCTTTCATTTGTCAAGCCAATAACTTTCCAGAAAGAGGCTGAGCTGGGGTGGTAAGGAAGAAAATGAATAAGAATACCAGAATAGAGTACTTGTTATAGCAGATCTTATTGCAGAGCAGGGAAAAAGGAGAAACTCTTTCCAGGTACTACTTTGACATCTATACAACAGAACACAACTACAGCATGAAGGGTTTTAGAGTTCATACAGACCAACATTTCTTCCTTGGCATAAAATTTTGAGGTTGGAGGTAGTAAAACGGTGCTTCAGAAGTTACATTCCTAGGTTAAGTAGGATGGTGTGAATTATTATCTAGGACTCTTCTCTACGTTTCTCAGATGGATTCATGACAGAGTGTATAGAGCAGTTGTAAAACTGCGTAGAAGGCAGGTGAAGTGCATGTGAAGAAAACTTTATAATACAAATTCTTAATTTCAAATATCGAAATACTGAGATTCCAACCACATTGCACTTGGCTTTAATACATTACCAATTAATAATTCATGTGCTTAAATGAAGAATTAGTCAGCTTGTTTCATTTTACATTCTGGGAGCAGTTTTGTCATTTTGGAGCGAAGTTCCATGAACATTTCTTAATATAATACCAGGATATGTCAGTTCAGTCTTAACTCACATGTGCCATGTCTTATTTTCTTCTTAATTAAACACAGAAACTACTGATTTGGGGACAGAAATAGAATCTGATGAAGTCTGAATTTCTTCCCAGAAAATATTTTGTCTTTGCCTCCGGATGTCAAAAGTGACACATAAGTATATTACACATAGGGAGGGGGGCAAACACCCACCCCTGGGGCCAGACTCGGGCAGGAAACAACAACTGTTTATCCACTTTTTCATTCTAAGTACTAGGGCTCCAATCCAGAAGGTTCTGTGATGGAATGACTCCCCCATAGTCATTGCCTAAACCAGTCCTGACCCATCCTGGAGAATGGATAAGGAGCAAAAAGGGAGTTGAATATAAATTAACCAATTAAACAAATGTTAATGAGTGCAAACCACCCAAAAAGCATGCTGAGATAAATATAGCTTCCTCTAGGAAATTACACTATAACTCAATGTAAAGAATTCATATCTGCATAAAACATTCCGTGAATAAAAAAAAAAAATTGTGTGCTAGATGGCTTAAACGTAAGTGCTCAGGAATGGAAAATTTTGGCAGGTTATATACACAGAAGGCCATGCAGAGGCAGAGTTGGGCCTTGAAAGTTGGTTCACTCCCCTCCAACCCTCCAGTAGAGTTGGAAGTCTTGTTTCTTTCCTCTTGCAGTCTGCTCCTCTGAATTTTTACTTATGGCTTCCTTGTAATCTGTGCAAGCTTGCCATTCCTATCCTCACTGCCATCTGTGGCTTCCAGTTTCTTATTTTGGATTCACTTAGCGATGATTGCACCCAAGTGGAGTCATCCGTGTTCTAGGGTTGCAGATTTCCTTACTGAATGTCCCAATCTAGTCTGTAGGTCACCCCCAGTCTAATAGATACCACCGCCAAGGCAATGATATCCACGAAGACACTGGTAAAAACTTTACATGAAGTACGAAGAACACCACTTTTGCTGCTTTCAATTCCCACAAACACTATAGGCAGGCTTACAATGAATTGTCTATTGTACTTACTTCTTTCACCTGTGTATCAGTTGGCAAAATAATTTAGCTAAACAGTATCTATCTTAGGATCCCTTTCATTTTCGGTATGCTATGATCACAATGAGATTGTTGATCATTTGCATATAAATAGATCCTATGTAATTATTGAATCAAATAGGAAAATAAATTGTTCTGATAATTATTTTAAACATGCCCTCTGTGAGCTTCTAGTTTCATCTTTAATAAAACAATTTTAACAAAGTAAACTTTTGATTAAAATGGCAGATGCCAAAATGGTTCAGCATGAGTCAATGATTCATTAAATGGAAAACTGTGAAGCTGAATTGTGCTTTCAGAATTTCTTATTTTTTTATTGTTAGTTTAGGGGAATTGATATCACTTTGCCTGTTGTTGTTTCAAGAAAACACATACTGAACTCTTATTTCAAGCTCAATTCTCCAGTAACTACAGTTAGGTCATTACAGATGAGCTCTTTGTAATCTCTGAACTTCATCATTTTTTACCTATAAAATAATGACATTTTTAAATTTACTTTGAAGAATTATTGCCACATGAAGTAGGAGAATACAAAGCAGGTTAGTGGGGAGGGAAGCTCAGGTTCAGTAAAGACACTCTTGCTTCTTTTCAGATTTGATCCATGGCACACTGGTACAACTATATTGCTTTAATGTCAATAATACACACTATTTATTTTAACCTTCAAATTTCAGTGGTGGGTATGTGATGAAGAGTAAACTATCCCTGTGGCCATTTAACAGCTGGTGTTATTATTTGATACATATGATGTACTCAGTAAGAGATTGTTGAAGATTTTCTCTTACAAGTATTTTTAAGCTGAGTATTAAAATGCAGGTAAAGGAAAATCAAAAATGTTAGTCAGGAAAGGCTATGGTATGCTGCATAACAAACCCCCATACTGACCTGTTTTAGTGGTAGTTTTAAATTAAATATAATATTTTTTCTCTCTCAGCATATAGTTGGATATAGGTCCAGGTGACTTGTATACGCCAGCTCAGCTTGTTCAAATTTTGTCTTATTTCATTTAGCTAAAGCAACTCATATGCCCAAGCCTAACTGAAATGGAGTAATGAAATACAGTGTCTCATTTGCCTAGTAGGAGCAGAGAATTAAATATTGGAGAACAGCACCAACATCTGTCATGGAGGAGGTTTATTTCTCTTCCACCTCCACCTAAAGCTCCATACTACATAACGGTGAATTAGTCAGCTTCCCTGTCATTGAAATATAGCACTTCACAACCACAACATAAAGGTAGATAGGTTTGTTATTTGTTTTTTATTTCATGCATCTTTGTGGTATCCATGTTTGTACCTTCACAACTTACAATAGCTAAGCTCTGGAAACAGCTTAGATCCCCATCAACAGAGAAATGGATTAAAAAATGAGGTATATATACACAGTGTAGAATTTTTCAGCTATAAAGTCAGATGAGGGCCGGTGAGATGGCTCAGCAGCTTAAGCGCCTGCCCGGCAAGCGCGAGGGCCTGAGTTCGACTCCCGGAACCCACATACGAAAAAGGGGCCGGTGATATCGCTCAGCGGCACGGGCGCCTGCTGGCGCGCGAGGTCCTGAGGTCGACCCCGTGGTACCCACAAAAAAAAAAAAAAAGTCAGATGAAACATGTGATTTTCACGAAAAGGGATGGAACATGGAATTATAGTGTTAAGTGAAGTAATTGAAACACAGAGAGTTAAGTATCACATGGTTTCTCTTATATGACAAACCTAAAATATAAATAACATAAGGAAAGATGGTAGGAAACAAGGAGGTAGACTTTGTAAAGATAGGATACGGGATTGTAACAAGGAGGAGAGAGTAAAGGGGTAATGGAAAGAACAAAAGTTTTCATTTTCCTCATGGTTTCAGGGGATCCAGTCCATTGTCAGCTGACTCCAAGGCAGAAACATGGCAGAAGGTCATGGTGGAGCAAAGTTAGTTAGTTCACGGCTGCCAGGAAGCAGAGCAGGGAAATAGCACCAGGGGCAAAGGGGCCAAGGACCTTCAATAGCACCCAAGTCAAGTCTGTGATCCTCTATGACCCGTCCAGCCACATTCAAAAGGGTACCTTACTAATCTGTGTTTCTCAGTCCAGTCACATTTACATATCACAGCTCTCAGAAACGACACATCTTTTGGCTTTATTTCCAAGTTTTATCCTCTTGCTTGGAAGTCAGACCATGTCACCTCTTTCTAAAGTTTTCAAAGATTTTGGAAGTGCACTGCAATATCATCCCAGGTAACCACGGCTAATTAACGCTACTGACCCTGGCTCCATCCAACTTTTTTTTTTTACCTTATTTCTTACTTTGTAAATTTTGATTGCATACCAAACTTCTTTGCACATTCTAAGCTCATTCCTACCCTAAAACTGTGCCCTTTCAGTTCTGTGTGGAACAAGCTAATCCAATCTACACATGGCTAATTTTCCATATATTTCATATCTCTGTGAATGTGATAGGTCTTCAGTCAGCCCATTCATAATGACCCAGGGTACCACCCACAACAGATTTCCTCACTCCATCCTCACTTGATCTCATGAACTTCATGGAATTTATTAATATTTAATAGTATCATATGTACTCATATGTTTAATTATCTCACTCGTTGCTACTCTTCCCCTCCACTTAACATTGTGAGGTATAAGATCTACAAAGTAGCAACACTATCTATTTTGTATACTAGCTAGAACAATGTCTGGCACCTAATATATATTTAATCAAAAATTTTTTAAATGAATTGATTCTCTGCAATGGTAGAAGATACGTGTCATAGGGTTGGAAACTTCTGCCAAGGACCAGATAATAAATATTTATAGGCTTTTTGGACCATATTGTGTTTATTACAATTATCCCACTTACCATTTCTGCCACTATAGCTCAAAAGTACCCATAGAAAATATTTTTATGTATAATAAAAGGCAACACTGAATTTGGCTTGAGCCCCAAAATGTATGATACTGATACTGAAGGTGAGTGTCTGGGACTTTTAGAACTTTGACAACTGATTCTTAGAAGACGGGGTAAACGTCTTGGCTCTTCCACCAACAACTTCAAGTGTCAAAATCTTCTGTGAAATGGGACTAATAATGGAATACCCCATACCTCAGAACTGAGATTGCATAAAAGGCAGTTAAATACGGTATATGGCGTATATCAAAAGACATAAGTATTTACATTATGTTTGACAATAAATTCTTATGAAGAAGTTATTATAATAGATTAAGTGGCAAATAATAATGGCAATGGAACTTGGGTTGCAGAAACAGATGTCATTTAAAATTTCAGCAAGGGCCGGTGAGATGGATCAGAGGCGTAAGCGCCTGCCTGGCAAGCACGAGGTCCTGAGTTCAACTCCTGGTACCCGCATAAAGGAAAAAAAGGGGCCGGTGATATTGCTCAGTGGCACAAGCCCTTCCTGGCAAGCGCGAGGCCCTGAGGTCAACTCCCAGTGTACACATTAAAAATAAATAAATAAAAGTAAAAGTAAAATTTCAGCAAGTGAAATTGGCAGTTCCAGTGACTAAAGCATACCACATTGATATGGATCCCAGGTATCATTACTTTCCCCCACTCCTCCATTTCTAGAAATTCCATTTATTATTTCAGAACAGGCTTCAATTCTTTACATTGGATCAGCTTTTCAAATTCCTTAACAGCATTAATTATTTCTTTAATGATTTTAAACACAATGTAAGGCCTCGTCTCTTTAGTTCTGTTCACTGTTTACACTTTCATCTTCTAGAATGTATTATAAAATCTTTGCGAGCAAGGATAATTTATGTTGTTTTCTATTTCTTTGTCTTTGTCATTGCATTCTCCATCACACTTGGCACAGTGACTTGTACATATTTTATAAATTAGTTTTAAAATATTTTAAAATTTTAACTGACACAATAATTATACATATTTATGGGGTACAGCATAATATTGAATACATGTATGTAATAAATAGTGATGAGATCAGGTTAATTAATATACTCACTACCTGAAACATTTATTATTTCTCTGGCTTGGGAGCACTCAAAATCCTGTCCAGTAGCTATTTTGAAATATATAATTAATTGTTGTCAGTCACAGTTATCCTTCTGCACTATAAAACGTTATAAATTGTTCCTCCCTTCCAAGTGCACCCTTGTACACATTAACTATCCCCGCTCCACAGCCTTCTCTATTTCCAGTCTCTACTAACCAATATTCTACTCTGAATTTCCATGAAATCAATATTTTAGCTTCCATACATAAGTAAGAGCATGCAATATTTTTCTTTCTGTGCCTGATCTACTTCACTTCATAATGAGCTATTACTTTCATAATGTCCTCTAGGTCCATGATGCTTCCAATGACAGAATTTCATTCTTTTTGATGGCTAAATAATATTCAATTGTTTATACATCCCACATTGCCTTAATGCATTCATCCATCAATAAACACCTGGGCTAATTCCATCTCTTGGCTATTGTGACTAACACTGCAATAAACATGGGAGTAGTAAAGTCTCTCCAACATACTGATTTTATTTCCTTTGAATATAAAGTCAGTAGTGAGATTTTTGGATCACACAGTAGTTCTATTTCTAGTTTTATTGGCAAAGTCCCCTTGGGTTTAGGGTTGATGCTAAATGGAGAGAAGGGATAGGAAATGCTGTGTGCCTACTTCCTTTCTTTAAGAACTTAGGGTGTGTGTCTTCATGCTCTGTGACATCTCTGCCACATCCTTATTACCCTCTGGTGTTCTGTCTCAGGTACTCCACTGGAAATGTAGCTCTTTCTTCTATTTATTATTTTTTTCCCTTTTTGTGGAAGAATTTGGCCAAGCACCTCCATTCAACTGTCTTTCCACTGTCAGTCTTTCTCAACTTTATTTATAATTCTTTTTCTCTTTTTCTTTTCTTTAATTTTTACTTCATTACCTCTTTATTAAAAACTATTTGTATTACTTAAAATTCAAAAAAATTAAAAATGTATTTTAACACTTGAAAACAAAAATTTTAAATATCCATGGTGCATCATGTGATGATGTCTCAATATATGTGTACATTGTATAATTCTTAAATCAGAATAAATATATGCATTACCTCAAACCATTATCATTTCTATATGTCAAAAAATCTTTAAAATGCTTTATCCTACCTTCTAGAAATATGCAACATATAATTGTTACAGTCACCCTGCCATGCAATAGTACACCAGAAATTCTTGCTCCTTTCTAAATAAAGTCCAGGGAATGACTAAAGGAATTACATGGATGATTTTCTGAAACAGAATTTCAACTTTCACTTCCTGGAGTCCCCACCAGTAAAATATACACAGATGAAACACTGTATCATTAACAATGGTTCAGTAATCTGACCTATGTGTTATCCTTAACATCTGTTTTCAGTGCTACAACATCATCTTGGCTGCCTGTGTGCCATTGTACTGGGAAATGTCTTTATCCACTCTCTATTCCCCACCCAACAGGAACCCCATTGCCTGCCTTATGTGATACTTGGAACCATAAAAATAACACAGGGATGACTTCTTATGTATGATAATTAAAAAGAACAAAATGTCTTGGATGAAATATTACCAGCAAAACGAGGCATGGCCAGATGTTGTGCAATGTAAGACCCACCATAAAATAATAAAGAACTGTACTCTGAGTCAGACTGGTCTACTTGAGGAATGTTTATTTCTAAAATCCAATGAAAAGCAAAAATAAATAAATGCTTAAAGAAGACTGCTTTTTCAAGAAAGCAGTGTGTTCTCTTTCAAGTGGTTTGAAAAGTAAAGATTATCACAGACAAATTTTGTATAATATATATTTTTTTTGGTTTGGGGTTTTTGTTTTGTCCTAAGGAAAGGGGAATTTTAAAGAGGTGATTCTATAAAGATAGATCTTTTAGCATTATTTTTATTATTATAAAATTTGCACAAACTTGTTTTAGATTATATGAAAACAAAAAAAATCAAAATGGTTTATAATCTTAGGCAATCATTAACCTCATTAAAATGTTTATGTTTCCTTTTAGTACATTTGTTTATCTATGGTTTTAATGGAATATTTCAATAAGTTGCTAAAACTATTGACTTTTGTCGCTAAGTCTTGTTTCCTCGTAGCCTTCCACCTCCAAAACTTAGGCATGAGTTCATTGTACTACAGAAGTTAAATTCTGCTATGAAACACAATAATAAAAATCAGTCATTTGTTTTTATGCTATATTTCCATACATCATGAAAATAATCTTAAAAATTTAGACTTGAAGTCCAATTTTATGGAAAGAACAATTTAACTAAATTTCTGTAGCTACTAATTCACTTATCTTGACCTAGGCCTGCTGATCTACATCAAAGACTTCCACGGTGTCCCGGGAGGTCTCAATTCATGGATTGCAGTCAAGGACATGTCTTCTGCTCTAGGTCTACTGGCCAAGGGCAGAAGAGACAAGGAAATAGAGCTAAAAGGTTAAAAACAAGTGTTCTAGACATTCTCCATCTATGCTTCAAGACCAACTAGAAACAATTAAAAGGGTAATTTGAAACAGCTAAAATGTTATGAGGGAGCCATAGCATATTAGTGTAAATACCATGTTTACCATAGATTGTAAGGCAAAGCTAAACAAGAACAGGGATTTTGGTGTGGAGCTGCATGTAACACAGCATGGAATATAAAGTAGGCAGTGGGCATTTAGGTAACAGGACCAAATCAGATCTCGCCATTCCTGGCTTTGCCTGATATTTAAGAAGTCAAGAAGCTTGATTTGTTCTTTCCAGATACATAAAGGATCCAAGAAGAAAAGAAAAATAAGAAGAAAGATAATCCCCTATCCAGAATAGGAACAGGACTTTGCCATGGCTGGTGAACTTATAACTGGACCAATGGCTGGGACTGTAGACACAGTGCTATAACCAGCAGGTTGAACACAAAAGCAAAGGAACAAGTTGCAATCTTATGGGACGCCCTTCCAAAAGACCCACTATTCTACTGCATAGACCAGTGAAAAGCAGAAGGTCGTGACTGCAGTGACTTGCAGCCTCTTTTCTCCTTATTTATCCTTATATACGCAACACTATCTTGGATAATATCATCTGTGAGGTGGAACAGAGAGCAATTATGTCCAAAAAATGGATAAAATGCTAGTAACAGCCAAGTTAAACTGATTTTTGCTTCCTAGTATGGGGGTGAGCCTTATAAGATGTTATAGGAAATAAAGTAACTGCCTCTGTTTGCATATCATACTATACATAAATTAATTCAGTTACACAAATATGAAATATATATTCAACTTCCAAAATGAAGAGATATTGTATATCCCACATTACATATTGTATTTTCCTATATTACTTTATGAACATTTACTATCTTGTAATTATATATGGTCAGCAAAATAACATTTTAATAGCTGTACTGTATGTAATTATATAACTGGATTTTGATTTATTAATTGATTGCTTTATGTAGCAGTTATGTTTTGTCAAAAGAAATAATGTTGCTATAAAGACCTTGGTATATAAATATTTGTGCAGTTGTTGGCTCTTTTATTCGGGATAGAGTCCTAAAATGGATAAAGAAGACTTAGTGATGAAAGGTATGAGCATTTTAAACTGTATTAAAATATGTCACCAAATTATTCCTACAAAGTCTTTAACATTATATTCACCTGGGACTGGAATATTAAAGTGCCCATTATACAATTTGCTTACCAAAATTAAGAATAAAAATCAGGGCAGTTTGCACACAGTGGGCTCATCATGAATATTGGTTATAAAAAAAGGTAAACAATCTCTTTGCCACTTAAATATGACTTTATTATCAGCAAAATTACATATTTTATCCATTAATAATCATTCTATTTTTCTCCTTTTTATGGACCCTGAAATTTTATTGTTCTTACATATGATTTCAATAGAGTCTCCTCAATCTCTTCCCAATTGATGGCTCTTTGTTTAAGTAAAGCTTTTTGGCATCTCTTTGCTATAAGCTCAAAATCTTCTTGGAGTGATTATGAGTTCTCATGTTGTGTTCTTATTGCTATTATTTTTATTTGTTGCTTTCACCAGACAATCAGGAAATGTAGCATGCTGGCTTTAGATTCAGAAAATCTGGTCTGAATCTTGGTTTCAACACTTTCCAACTGTGGGGCTTTGGGCAAAACACTCATCTTCTCCATCCCTGGGTGAACTCATGTACAACAAAGATACTGATTACCGTCCTAATATATGTGTTTTATATTAAAAAAAATCTACTGAGTGTGAACTGTGGGCTGGGTTTATTCCTGGTAAAGGGATAAAGAAAGGATCATTCAACAAATATAAACTATGTGTATACAAATTTTCACATTGTAAATAGAAAGGTGTTGCTTAGTGATTGTTAGATATTCAGAACAAAATGGAATTATTAGCATAATCTCTTAAAAACTGTATACTTTATATAACACATACCTTTATATACCATGACAATACTTCTGACCACCATTAACTTGTGTCATTTTCTTGCTTTCTTAGTAGTAAATATTTGCTTTGCTGGGACATTCATAAACATTCTCACTGTAAGATTATCTAATTTGTCCAACAGTTGATTTAAGATTCTACTGTCAGACAAAGAGCGGAATTAACTGACTCAAAGAAAGATCCAACCTCTGACCTTGGCTTCGTTAACATTGTGTGCTGACTCATCAGGCTGACCAACAACAGAAATTCAGTCCATTCAGCTGATGTGTCCCTAGGATGTCTATTTCCAGGCACCCTGATATCTATTTCCCAGAATCTCCCCACCTCTGGGGAAAAATAACTTGGACATCACAGTCAAGCTTAATGCATTTCTATTTAGGGATCTAATGTCTGGTAAAAAAATGATATCTTTATCATTTATTTAATACATAAATGGTTCTTTTTTTTTTTTTTATCTGATCCCCCAAAGCTTGGCAAAGTAAAGGCCATCCATTAATCACTTTGCCCTTCAGTGAAGTGCAGCCATCCAGTCTGTGAGGGTTGTAGCTTGGTCAGCCAGGCATGTGGCCTAACTCAATAAAAACTTGGAACTGGAGTCCTTTTAAGGGCATTGTAATTGCCCTTTGTTGTAGGTAGAGATGATGGGATGGAGGCAATAAAAAGAGATCATTTTCCCTTAGCTATAGCAATCTTATTATAGTAGGATTGGCTTTGGGAGGCAACACACAGGTTTATGGTGGCAGTGATAAGTCCCAGACGATACCCCTTGGGAAGCCCCTGAGTTCTGACACATCTAAGGCTCTAACAAGCTGATTCTGTCTTACCTCATTCTTAGAACATCTAAAATAGAACTTAGTATCTTCCCTGAGCCCTAATTTTCTCACTGCTGATTTTCTATCAACAATGTTATTCTCTAGGTTTTATTCTATGAAGGCCAGTGGTCTCTCACCTGCATTTCTTTTTCATCTCTGATTTTCCCTGGTCATAACATACTTAATCCAGTCACTTCCTGTGCATCCCCTGATGTCTTCATCACTAACACCTGTTGAATTTACCTTAGAGTTACTTCTAGAGCTTCATTAACAATTAGTCCTTCAGGCCACTGTTGTTCCAAACATCTCTTTTACAAATAAATGACTTCAAATGTCCTTGCCCTACAATCATACTTTCTCTGAGGTAGAAGACATTTTCTCTAACATTTATAGCAGTATTTCTTTTTGACTATCAAGGTTGACCACAGCATGGCACCAATTCTCTGAAGTGTTAATTCCAACTATTTTTTAATATCTTTCCTTACAGTCTTTTGCCTTTGTATATGTTCTTTCACTAAAAATTCAAATCCAATTTCCTTCAATTTCCTTCTCCCACATTTATTCAAAAGGAAGTATTTGAGTAACTCTTATGGGGCCATTTAAGATATATCAGTCATTGGGCCGGTGAGATGGCTCAGCGGCTTAAGCGCCTGCCCGGCAAGCGCGAGGGCCCGAGTTCAACTCCCGGAACCCACATACGAAAAAGGGGCCGGTGATATCGCTCAGTGGCATGGGTGCCTGCTGGCGCGTGAGGTCCTGAGGTCGACCCCCCGGTACCCACCAAAAAAAAAAAAAAAAAAAAAAAAAAAAGATATATCAGTCATCTCCTGGGTCTTACAGTACGGAAGCTATCGAAGCAATAATTGCACATCACAGATCCCAACCTGCTAGACTGCCATGCTCTTTTTCCCAAATGCTGGAAGTGATAACAAATAGTTCTCAGCTTTATATTGCTCAAGCACTGCCCTTGATAAGGACCTTGACCTCATACAAGGTAATGGAAAAGTCCACATGCAACGAACAGTTGATGTGGGGTGTAAAACCCTGGCTTCCTTTTCATCTCCAGAATATCCCTGAATGACCATCTATCCCAGCCTAAGAACAAATGATCCTTTCTAAGACTTAAAGTTCATCTTTGTCCTCAACCTGCCTTCCTTCTCTCCACATAGGTGTAGATCCATGCTCTCCCTAATAAATCTCCCATGTGCAAATATATCTGATTCATGTCATGGGGACCCTCCCAGCAGCATCTCCTTGAAGATGTCAACCTATTTTTGCAGTTTTAAACGGTTGTACAGGCACTGCCAAAAACATTTACATACACTTCAGGCAAAGAAAAACACATGAATATTTTAATACTAAATTTATTGATACATCACGAGATTAGTACAAGTTACTTTTGAGCTCGACAATTACAAGAGGTGCTCCAAGTGGTGGCCATGAGTTTCTGGACATTTATTACTATGGCAAACTGCTGCGTGGCTAACCTTAGTCACTGAGATTGCTGCACATCATTTTCAATTTCTTCTCTAAAAGCCAGCAGTACAGTGTGTTTTCAGTGATATACCATGCCCTTTAGGGTCCCCCATATGAGGGTAACACTTCCTGTTGATAAAAAATACTATTTTTCTTTAACCTGAAGTGTGTATACATTTTTTTGGTGGACTCAGTATTAGTCTTGACTTAGGTAATCAGAAGTGTAGCCAGATTTTAATGGGTGGGGTGGGGGGATAGTGTTTAGCATATATTGGATAAATCAATAATAATTGTTATTTTGGATACACAGAGAATTATATTCCCATTGCAGTTAACTTAAAATACTCTTGAAATTGACAAATACAATTTCCCTTTTTCTTAATTAAGTTGCAACTCAAGACCATAAAAACCTGGCTTATAGGATTTCCGAGTGCCTAGCATTACACTGAACTTTTTGCCTCTTGAAAAATAAATTTTTGGGCCAGTGAGATGGCTCAGCGGCATAAGGGCCTGCCTGGCAAGCGCGAGGGCTCGAGTTCGACTCCCGGAACCCACGTACGAAAAGAGGGCCGGTGATATCGCTCAGCGGCACGGGCGCCTGCTGGCGCGCAAGTTCCTGAGGGTCGACCCCCGGTACCCACAAAAAAATAAAAATAAAAAATTTAAAAAAATAATAAATTTTTAAAAATTTTTCTTCCTTTCAACTTACTTGTTCATTTCTTCATTAGTATAGACCTGGTTACATAATGAATAGATTAGATCATTTCAGATTTACAGAAGTTGAAAAATACCATAAAAATTGCCACATACTCTACCTAGATTAGCCCAGTGTTAAAAATTTATGTCATTCTTAGCTTTTGATTTTATCTCTTTTCACACACAAACATGACTTTTCCTTTCACGATCTTCCTTCTTGTGATTGCTTAGGAGACTGAAAGTTCTTCTGGATTAAAAAGTGGGTTGTTACTCTGTAGTTTTACAACTAATGGAAACTGCTATCACTTTGATACAACAGAACTCGGAGGGGAATGGTAACAAGAGCGTTACAAAGGCAAGCGCACTGTGCCCTACTCCAAATGAATTCTTCAGTGCCCAAGCGCAGCATAGGAGCACATGGTAGAAAAGTGGTAGATGCTCGGGTTTCCAGAGGCTCACATGGATTAACTATGTGTGCTGATTAGATTAATTTGAAAATGAAGATGAGCTGGCTTCCTTAAGTGTAAAATATTCTACCCTTTAAACAAGCTTGGGTCCCTTACCCAATTTGGAAATAGGTATAGAAAGCACTAATAGTGAAAGAAAATTAATTCCTCAAACCAGGAAGGAAAAGGCAATGAATAAAATTTAAGTCTTAGAAATCAAATTAACAAGATATTTCATGCATACAAAGTCAAATTTTGTCATTTTGAATGAGAACTTTATAAACAGGGTGGCCATATATCCCAGGTTATCTGAAAGAGTGATGCACTCTACAATATGGATTAATTTCAAAAGCATTTTGCTAAGTGAAAGAAGCTAGACACAATGGCCACGTATTTTATGATTTTATCCATATTAAATCCCCCAAATAGCAAATAGGTAAATTCATAGAGACATGAAGCAGACTGGTGGCTACTAATGGCTGGAAAGAAAGAAGACTGGGAAGTGACTGATTAATGAGCATGAGATTTCTTTGGATATATTGAACATTTATGGACAAATATCTATTTAATTTAGTCATTTAAAAAAGTCAATAATGGCACTTATTATTGACAAAAATGTTGGAGACCTACCATTTTGTCATTAATATGAGTAGGTAATTTTGTCAAAACTTGAAAATAAAATAAATGTTCAGATCCATCCATGTGTTTATTTACCTTGTCAAAAGAAAGGGCTTATGTTTTGCATTTATGAATATTGGATCGTTAAGCAAAAAATACTTTAAATACTTGCCCCGGGTTTCCAAAAGTATTTTCAGTTTTGATATATACCCTGTTCTACATGCGGCCTCCATCTGAATTTGTATGAAACTTTCCCAAAGTCCCTGGCAAGTGAGGGTGTGGCATAAGCAATGTACAAATTAAAGGAAGTTCTCCCTTCTTTTCCATGGAAATGGTGTACCTTAAAGAAGTAGAATCAACATGTTTCTGACTTTCTTCTTGTACCTTAAAAGACATTCTCTGAGACCCCTGTGATGTTCAAGAAGTTTCAGGAGATTCAGTCAAGAAGGCCTTTGTCTACTGCAAGCTTAATTTTGCTTAGAAAATCATCCTTACCTTTCTTTTAGGTGTTTCTTTTAATTAAATGGACTGTACGAGAATTTCATACCTAAGGATCAATGGTTTAATTGTCAATGGATTTAGGCATCATGATGCAGCCTTAAGATTGAACTGCACCAATCATGTAAAAAATTAAGGCAACTTGTCTAAGCCAGAAAGAACTTGGTGTTTACACAAGCTGGAACAATTGCAAAATTTCTGGCCTCAGTATTTCTGGCTGGTACTCAACCATTAGAAGTAATGTGATAGTTGCTCTCTCTCACTGGTCATGCGAACATAACTTTAGAGTTAGTAAAAATTATTAACAAAATTATATAATATAAAAACGCAAAAGCTCTCTTCAGTCATCTAGAAGTGAAGGGGTAGAAATATTTCCCCTTACATTTCCTTTTTCCCTCCCTAGTGGAAATTTAAGTACATATTCTTCATATAGCAAGAACTCAATAAATATATTTCAAATTGAATTTTTTACCATATTTTCTTTCTCTCCATCAGTAAGTGATTCAGATCTTACAAAAAAATAGAATACTAATAGTGAGGGTTTATGATGAGAAAAGTTCTATAATTAGAATGGATTGAATAGTTTCAAAATCTCCCCAGTTTTGGGCACTTAACATATTTTACTCTCATGGTATCTATGGGAAGGGAGGAGGTGGAAGAAAATCTTCTTGAGAGTGAATCTTATCTGAGTTCTACTTTATGCTTTTAAAATTTACTTGATAAGCCATTTCTCCTCCTGTCCATCCATTTCTTTTCCACCAAATTGAGATTACAACATCTATTCCACAGTGCTGTCCAAAGGCTCATGTCATACAATTGCTAAATTACCTGACAACATTTATAGTATAATATTAAGCTTTGTAAATATCATTTTCTTTCTGTGTTCTGACAACTTATCTTGGAATAGAGATTGGGGTCATGAAATATTTTCACTTAATTCACTCTTACCTATTTTTTCACATATTAAAGACTACAGCCCAAAGGAAATAATGTGTGTATGTTTACTTGGGAAAAACTTTTAAAAGTATTAAATTTGACTCCAGTATTTCATCTCACATAAGTGTACCCAAATTTGAGTTTTGGATTTGTGTCAACTCAATCTCTCACTACTCCAAAATAAAAATTTGAACATTTTTTTTTCATTTTTTATGTGGATGATTTCTTCCAAGTGATCCATAACCAACTAAGATCAGTAATTAAATTCACACAGTTTATTGACATGAATACTAACATAGATAAAGCAGTTATTGTTCTGTCTAGACCCTACTCAAGTCAGAAGGAAGAAATATGACTTTCTTTGAAAATATTCTGAACTTGCATTTGTTCCATATGATTATCATTATCATTTTGTGTAACTAAGGCAATGTAGGGGAGCGAAGCATAATTTCTCTCTAACTCTTTGTGATGGTTATTCTTGATTGTCAACCTCATTGTTTTGAGAGATACCTAGTGTTTATAAAGCATATTTCTGGATGTGTCTGGGTGAGTCATTAGGATATCATTTTGGCAACAATAAGTAGTTGCTGGTCTATTTATCTGTGGCTCTTTTCCTGTCTTTCTGTTTTCTGTGTGCCATAAGGTGAGTAGTTTCCTCTGTTGTGCCCTTCCACTGTGAGGTTTCTGTCAGTTAACCATGGACTGAAACCTCTGAAACCATGAACCAAATTAATGTTTTCCTGATTAAATTGACTTTCTCAACAATTCAGTCACAGTGGTGAAAATCTGATGAGTATTCCTTCACTGTTATTTGTTGGAACTAAGATTAATAAGATAAAAAAACAAACAGAAGATTAATAACAGTTGTAACTCATGTATCCATGGGAGATACACAGAGAAATGGACCAAGTCTCAGAAAGATGGACTTGAATTAAGGCATTAATATCATCATGTTACAGAAATTAGAAAGTAAATTGTCCTACTTTTAATAAGACTCTCTGTGATAAAAAAGAGAGTGTAGAGATGAGCCATCTCTCTTCTCATCTTTACATAAGGACACTACATGGTATGCCAAATAGTCACAACATTGTATAGAGGGCAGGGATCCAGAACATTTTGTATATTCTAACATGAGTCTTCTCTTTCCACTTGGATGAGTCCCCACTTCTGGCATGCAGGGACTTTCTTCCTAGACATACAAGGTTTTGAGCACTTTGTCTTTCTGTTTCCTGTCTCCTTTTACACTGAGAAAAATGTTTTACATTTTTATTACATATGTATTTAATAAATCTCACTTTAGAATTATCTTCTCAAGGTAACACACAGAATGACTAAAGTATCTACCTAAACTATTCGATCATATGTTTATGGTTATAGGATTTAATCTTGGAGCTAGATAATAAAATATGCTATATATAATATCTGTTCAACTCTCAGAAAGCAAAGTTGCTTTTAAGTTTTATTCCATGCTGAAAAATGGAATGTTTTCTTACCTCAGTCATTGCTCTCAATAAAACTAAAGCTGTTTAAGTGGGATGTGTACAGGAGATACAGGAATGATGATTTGATACACTTACCTGCAAATTTTAAAATAATACATTATATGAATTTTGGAAGATAGCTCTCTTCATAGCAAATTTAATACCTAAGAATACATGTGTAATATAAAGATCATAATTACTCTGTTATAAATTCTGCTTCTATTTAAATTTAACTACTCTCTAGCTATATGAGACTGTTTTGGGAATTTGGCCTTTTAGAAAACGCTAGGTCCCTTCATTTACAGGCTAGATTTTAAGCACATAAATATATATCAACACTTTCCCTCCTTAAAGCTCACTGACATTTTGAGTACTTAATAAGCTACACAAATATTTTTGAGTGACAGTTATGTAAATTTCACTGGTAGCTAGGTTAAAAAAATAAACATGATTTGTGTCACAACCCTGCTTTTAATCTATCAATTCCAATCAAATATTTTTTCTCCTCACCTTGAATCCTAAAATATGAAGACTAGCTCAATTACCAGATCTTTACCTTTAGTTCTTTCTTTTCTGTTTATTTCACTTCTTGCCTTCTCTTTTCCTCTTCTCTTTATTTTCTCATCATTCTCTCCATGTCCATCTTCTCTGCCCCTATTTCCTGTCCACCTCTCCCTTTTTCTAGTAAAAGGTTTATTGCTTAAGATTGACCAGCAGATGAATGTGACTAGAACTCAAGAGCATAAAGCTTAAAAACATGAATAAATGGCAGAAAGTATGCAAAACTAGCATATGTTTGCGGGATTTGCTATGACCACTGTCCATTTTCTTTCCTCCTGACACTAAAACAAGGCCTCTCCGGGCTTCACAGTCTGGGCTGCCATCTTCACTTGTCCATTGGCCCCATCTCACTGCTCCCTGTGTGGTGCTTGGTCCTCCACTCTGTTCCTATCATCCTTCTCTCTACAATGCATACATTCCATTATTCAAATAAACAAACCCACCAAAAACCCGGACTCTTACCAGTGAAGGACCTCCAGCTACAGCTCAGTGTTTATTTCAAATCCTCTTTCTTAATGCCTTCTATCCAATTAGTCATCAGATCACTAGCTTAGCTTTAAAGATCCCTCCATTCGTCATCTCACTTTCTTACCACCCTGAAATCAGCCATGCTATCAAGCTTGGGTTAGATTTCTCCTGGATTAGTAGAATCACCCACACATTTCCTTCTGCTCTATTATCAACAAATAGCAAATGCTATATTTTTCAAAATTCTACTGAGATCATAACAGCATTCTGGGGAAACCCCATATAACATTCTTAAAACCTACAGAATAAAGCCTAATCATCACAGCAGCCAAAGTGCCTCAGCATGCATCTGATATCTCCACTCTTCTCAAGTTCTCGCACCCTTTCTGTTGTCTTGAAATCTGCCAGATGCACGCCCCTATTAGGGTATCCATGCTTGTTTTGCCTCACATACCTTTCTGTTTCTCTCCTTTTCTGGATTCCTTGGATCTATGATCACGCCTTCCAATGAGCTCTATCAGGATCCTCATCTAAAACCGCCATTTAGTTTCTTGATTTATCTTCATGGCATATGTTATTATCAGCATCACTTGTTCTTGCTTTCTATCCTCACACTACAGTGTATGATGTACTAAAATAAGTACTTCGGTTTGTGTTTTATGTTACTTTGTTACGTTTAATAGTTTTGTTTACTTCTGTAGCCATTGACCTAAGGTCAATAGAGTGAGCATTCCTAGCACTTTGTAGGCAATAAATATATTTTCAATAAAACAAGCACATTTTCAAAATTATTTTGAAAGATATTTCCAAGAAAAAAATCGTCATGATTATACATTAAAAGAATGCAGCATTTTTATTTGTTATGCTGAATATATAATGTTTAACATAACAAGGTAGAAAACTGAGATGTGCATAATGTAATACATCTTCCTAGTCTGAAACACCTTCTACATCATATTGTTTATTTCAAGTAATACTTTTCAAGTTATCCTTGTTCCTTTAAGCTGTATCTTCTCAGTCTGTGAGGCTTTCAATAGTAGCACGAATAATCTCTTTTTTCCTTACACTAACAGGCTTGCAGAGAATCATGGTACATTCTCAATGAATATTTAATGGGTAATGGATAACTTGATGAATATTAAAATGCATAATATTTCCCCTTAATCTTGACAAACCATATCACAAGACTCCCTCTACAGAGTCAGCTTCATGAAATCTTTGCTAATTCAAGGAATGAAATTCATTGAAAATGTAATTAATTGCCTGATACATAGTTCTTTTGCTCAATTTAGATGGAAATCACAAACTGATGAAGTGCATTTCTTTTTGGTATTAACAGCACTGAGCTGAAAGCTAGCAGCTAGCAGTGTTAGTGTTAGTGGCACTCCACTGCTTTCCAGGCAGCTAGAACCAGCAGCTACTGGCAGAACTCAGGAAGTCTCCCAGTGGCCCAAAACGGTGGCTCCTGGCAACTCCACTGCTTTCTAAAATTCTCTGACTGCTAGTGACCCTCAGTGTTACAAGTCCCAGCTGCTGTCCACTTTCAGCATCAGCAGACTTTGGTGTTACCAGCTGAGTCTTTGCTGCCTAAGAAGGAAATAACCAATAGGTAAACTATACCATCTAGATGAGGTTTCATCATTAGGACTTATGATGCCGCAATAAAGCAGAACGGTGCATGAACCGACCCACTAATGGTAGAGGGAGATTGCTTATGTAGAAAAAACCATAGTCCTCTGCATGTGCAATGTAAAGCTTTCTATTTAGCCACCATTGTCACAAACCTGAAGGAGAGCAGTTGCAGAGGGGCTGAGTCATCCTGAGAGGCTGTGGGGAAGTCATTTGGGATGGACCCATGATCAAAGCTTGTAGAAGTCAGTACATATCTCTTCAGATTGGAAATGGGCCTGTGGATGTGGCTACAGCCCTCTGAGGCCATTGGACTAGCTTCAGAGAAGAAAATAAATAAGTAAACAACAACAACAAAAAAATACTTTTGGGGAAATTTAGGCCATCTGCTAGAAAATAGATGCCTATAGTTAAAAGAATGGCAGACTTAAAGTGACCTGAAATATAGAGTCTTCTTCATCACTTCTTACAGCTAAGTCTTTTTCCTCCATTATATCCTAGATTTGACTGACATTTCTGGTGTGGCATCTGTGAAAGGATGTCCGGTTTTCATAATACGCCATTCTCTTTGGTAGTTTCTCCTTTGTCCTCAGAATCTGTAAAACAGAGAAATAACTCTAAATACCTTGTGAAACACATTAATTTAGTGGATAAAGATAAGAAAAACCTGTGTTCAAATGTAAATGAGTTCAAAGTGCAAATAGACAAACAGAAACTTGTGACTAGATAGAAAATAGATAATACATACGAGGAAAAGAATTTGCTTCCAAAACTACAAGAAATATACACAAAGGGAATTGTTTGTCTTTGTGGAACATAAGTCCCAGGGTCATATTCATTCCCTAATACGTGCCAATTCCATCACTGAGTTGTCATTTGCCATAAAGTGTATGAAAATAATGTTATCCTGAGTGTGTCTGTTTAGTCTTATGAATAGAAACTGAATTTACATATAATAAAAGGTTGATACAACTAATTTGTCAGCGAGCAAAAAAAAAATGAATATTTATATTAGAGCTTGATATTTTTACTTGCTTCTTAAAGACTACTAAGAGAATGACTACAATAAAGTCTATGGCAAGATTCTTGTGTGAAAATAAAATTGTATTATAAGTGTTGTGTAATAATAAGCAGATTATTGTTTTGTTTTACTGGGTATATGCCTGCATATAATACAGTACTGTAGAAAATTAATTCACAGAAAAGGGTCTAAAGGTAAATGATCTAATTGTGGAAGCAGAGTTAATTTTATAATACAGTACAGCTAAAATGAAATTTGATGGTGATCAAAAAATATGAAAATGGAAACAGTGAAACTAATAAAAGGTAGCATGCATAGTTGTGTAGGTAATTTTTCTGAGTGGCATTAAAATGAAGTGCAAAGAAAATGAAATAAAAAATCTATTCATGTGCCTTATGGAATCATAAATTGCAATGACATTCCAATGAAAACAACACGATTTGCCCAGTCAAAGCCAATTACGTTCAGGGAAAGAGAGTGAGGCAGAAAACAATGGACATCCTGAACACTGTCAGTCTGCATCTTCATCTCCTTGGCAGTTAAATCACGTTAATGTACTCTTTTACATAATTCTTCATAAAAATGTTCTGGCTAAAGACAGAGAACTGTGAGTTCAAAACCATAAAAATATCTGTGTTCAGGGACTCTTTTAGAGGTTATTTGTCTTTTGTGTTTTTATTCACCTATTAGTTTTTATTACTATGCACTGTTTTAATACAGACACACTATTGTATCTGACAATTATTAGGTTATCCTCTCCCATTTAGCCTAGATGCATTGCTCATAAATATGATTTAATCCCAGCACTAAATTTATTACTTAATAAATGTTCTAAAACCCACACAAATAGTAATGATAATCATAGTATCAAGGGCATTGAGCTAGAAATTTTGAGAGCTGCATTCTAGTTGTGTGATGCTTGACAATAATGAGGGGTGTGACCCTGTTCAAGTAACTTCAGTTGACTTGACTGGCACATTAGAAGCAGATAATCTTCAAGAACTCTGCTACATACCGCCCTGTGTGGCTATTAATAGCCTTTACAAAGACGTTTTATTTCCAAGATGTATTTTGAATCTCAGAACAATTCCATTTATTAAAAAGATAAATTGAAATTAATACAAACTACATGAAGTTACAAAAATAACAAAATAAATTAAAAATGACGTATTTAAAGCTGCAGACATATGATTAATAGGACTGATTTAAAAAGACATTTTATTTAGAAAATACTAAATGCCTACTACAGTTGTCAATGGGAACACAGTGAGGTAACAAAAGAGATAGGTCATCAATACCTCTGGGGTCAGCATCTAAATATTCTACCAACTGTAGGCAGAATATTTTTTTTTTAATTACACCTGTACTGAACATGTACAGATTTTTTCCTGGTCATTTTTTCCTGGTCTTTGGACCCTAAGCAATACTTTGTAATAATGAATTACATAGCATTTACATTGTATTAGGTACCTGAAGTAACATGCAAATACTACACAATTTTATATAAGAAACTTATGCATCTGTACAGATAAACAACACTATTTCCATTATGAAATTTCCCATTTAGTGTCAAGGATTCTCTTTGATACAGATTAGCCCTATCCACGCAGCACAATGCTGTCCCTGATAGTCTTCTATAAAATACACTCTCAGAAAGCTAAATTAAGGCAAATAATCAAGAAAATTATAAAAGTTAAACTAATAGAAGCAAAATTTCTAAAATGTACTGAGAGACAGAGACACAGAGACAGAAAGATTTAACTTTAATTAGTCCAGAGTTCCACAAACACATTTGATTGTAAGTTACCCATCCACTGTTCTCCCCTTTGTAACCTAGAAATTGCTAACACCAAAGTATGAGAAACAATGGTTTGAACCACAGATTGCAGTCGCTAAGGATTATTTAGATAAGGAAAACTAAAAAAATCAAAGTTAAATTTGGGGCACTGTGGAGTACTGCAGAGCTAAATGGCTATTTTATGCACAAGCTCTTATTTCCTTTTGCAAAGAACAATTTAGAAATCCCTATAAACCAGAACTATTTCTCACCTCTTCCTTTTTCACCGTATTATTCAACTAGGAAAATAAACCTAATAGAATATTTTTGCCTAGGAAATTTTTTTGAAAGTTCTTTTTAGTACATAGTTCTTTCTCTCTCTTACCCAGTATATTCTAATTAGTCACATCTTTCCATCCAGGTGCTGCTCTTAAACACAGTACCTTCCCTCATTTAATTTTTGTTTTATTTTAGAGTAGAAAATATGCTGTTTTTAAAAATTTCTTGTTTCTTTGACATTTCCACTTTTGTTTTAAATGGAAACATCTTCCATTACAGAAAGGAAATATTATGCCTAAATAATTGCAAGGAAAACAAATGGCCAGCAGTATCCAAATATGGTAACATATAAGTGCCACAATATTATATATATATATCCCTCAGCAACTCTTCTTAATCCAGTAATCACCATTTTCTAAGTGCTGTGGCAATGTCTTTTAGGACCATAGACAAAATAAAGTTTGCATGTTCTCAGTCATGAATGCGTGTCCTTTCATGTTTGTCTAATAGTTCTTTATTTTAACACTAGTGAAAATTTGAATATTGAAGAAATTCATTGAGCAATCATATTATAGCAGCATTTCTTGTACTTTATATTACTTTCAGGTCTCTTTAGTCAGATCATGTCTGTGTGCGTGTCTGTGTGTGTGTGTATGTTTATGTATATGTATACAAGTTGATATAGAGGTAACAAAATATAAAAATAATTATAGTAAAGTAAAAGAAAGTTTTAAGGTATATCTCTAATGAAATGTTAGTAGGCAAAAGGAAAGAGCTGAACTCTAATCTGTGATTTGCTAGGAGTCAAGCAATTAAATTGACAAATTTATGTTTATTTTAATATTCATAATCACAGTTGCTCCCACTATATATTGAATTAGGAATGTCTCTAAAACAATTTTTTTTAAAAAGTTAAAATCTTGGGCCGGTGAGACGGCTCAGCGGCTTAAGCGCCTGCCTTGCAAGCGCGAAGGCCCGAGTTCGACTCCCGGAACCCACATACGAAAAAGGGGCCGGTGATATCGCTCAGTGGCACGGGCGCCTGCTGGCGCGCGAGATCCTGAGGTCGTCCCCCCGGTACCCACAAAAAAAAAAAAAAAAGTTAAAATCTTGACTCATGAAAATAAATATATAATTGGGTGTCATTAATTTCATTTAATTTATTAATTTAGTGAGAAAATAAGTAAATATTAAGTTAAATTTGAAGAATAGACACATATATAATTTCAAATGATGAAAAAATTTACTGATAGAGGCAAACATCATATAGGGCAATATCCCATAGAGAAACAAAATATAATGTTTGGGATAATCTTTTCTTTAGAATGAAAATCAATTCATATCTACAGAAAAAAATTGATATATATTGTTGAGGAAAAGAATTACTTGCCTGCCTTTCAATAATCTATAATTTAATGCGTTAATACAGAGTTGGTAGCAGTGAATTCTTTTAACATTTTATGCTTTCTGTCTATAAAATGATAGAGTTGTAATCCATGATCATTAAGCTTTCTTAAAATTGAAGTATGCTCTACGATCTTTGAAAATGATGACATTATGATAAAAATGTAGAGTTTAAGATGTAAAATATGATAGTACCTAAAATGTTACATATAAGATTTAACATATTTGCAATAAAATCATAAATAACATATTAGAAGATTGACACAATAAAATATGACTTAAAATGTTAAAAATTGCAAAATCAGGTTGAATGCCAGGTCACATTTCCCTGAAATTAGGCAAATAAAGTGAGAGAATGGATATAGCAAGATCGCACTGGAATACCACATCTATAACAGTAAGAGATTACTAGAGAGACAGATTTAATTCAAGATGTACAAATATATAATTATTTACGAGATCGGCTTACAGTGGCTGCCCACAGAGTCAGGGTGGAAGAGTTCAAAATGTCCATGTGCGCACTGGACCTCACTGTAGTGTCCCACGTGAGTCCACAGCAGGAGGCCAAAAGGTCTGCAATGGAATACTGAGGGTCCATGCTGGAAGGCAGGAGATAACATCCAAGGTGAAAGCAAAGACTGGAGCTCCTCCAGAGAAACAGAAGACAACCTTCCCTGTCTGTTTCCCTTTTGTAGCATTCTGGCAACAATCCTCCTTAGTGTGGGTCTTGCACACCCAGAACTGTGCTGAACCAATTTAGTTAGGCGTTATTTACTCAAGTTGAAGCAATCAATCAACCATCATAACACCTATACATGAGAATGATATAAGAGGCACGACAACACCCATTTTGAGTATGCCTTTATAAAAACCACTGACTGAAGCCTAAACAAACAAGCTTGACAATAAAGAGAGATTTACTGAATGAAGGAAGGAGGATGTATACATTACAAAGTGTAAGGTAGATTTGAAATGATTCTAAACACTTACATCCTTGGCTACATGACCGGCATGTTTTGATGTGATAAGAACTTGGAAAACTTTCCCTCCTCTGAAGAATATGACCTCATGGCTTATCAGACTGCACATGTAAGCTGTTGATCTCAACTTCTTGACTTCAAAATAAAGGTAAACTCAGCAGCATGACAGACATTTGAGAGTTCAGGCTCTGAAAGGGTCACATTCTGCTGGTCTTTGAGTTAAGGCATGAAGCCTTGTACTATATTCTACCAAGCCAGTCTCTCCAAGGAGAACCGTATGTACCAAGGTACCCCTCAAATTTTAACTACATATTGTACAGACATCTGCTTCCATCTTCATTGGGCAACTAAACCAAAATTATTAAATTTTGGAACTCACTTTTATGTGGCTAATGTATCTCATCTATCAAGTGTATTGCTAAGCAGTTCATTCTCATTAATTTCCCTGCTTTTAAGCAGTGTAAACCAAAATTAAAAATCTTAGTATAGCAATAAACCATGTTATTCATGAACTCATACTTTAGTCAACTTTTTATTGTAATTATAAAAAAATGAAAAGATACTTTGAAAAATGAAAGAGTCATAAGACCAGGTATATAGGAATAAATCTCTGGCATGCTTGGTTCCATCAAGGAAGGCAAACCCCTTTGATTACATTTCAGTATAGCCAGGTTGATGCCAAATAATTTGTGTAACATCCCAAGCTCTATGACTCTAGATATCCAACAGAAAGGAATTCTTCCCAACCAATTTACAAAAAGGATGCTACCCATAGAGGCTTGGTGTATGGCATTCTGACTTTTAGTTTTTCTTAGGCCAACTATAAATTCATGAAACGTTGGGCATTTTTTGCCAAGTGTTAAGAATTTTGTTATTATTATCATGTCTAATGTTCACCATGAATTTTTGGTTTTACAAAATGCATAAAAATCCAGCTATGTAAATATTTTACACATATTCCTTGAGCAAAGGACATGTTGATCTGTGCAGAGTGCAATTTATCACTTGCGAGTGTTTTGGCTAAAAATAACAGAAAATGTGACTCAGTGCCTGGAACAATATAACTGCATTTGCCTCATATAACAAGTGGTCAAAATTTAAGGTATTCACTGTGTGCATCTCAGTGATCTCACAAAGGACCCTATCTTCCTGACTTTATGCTTTATCTTATGTTTTCCTTAAGCTGTAACTATCTCCCTTAACATCACAATATCCTAGTTAAGCATGATGTACAAAATGTTGTGCTTGAATTTACAGGAGGAGGAGGAATAAAGAGGCAAGAGAGGGCTGGTGATATAGCTCAGCAGCATAAGCACCTGCCTGGCAAGCACGAGGTTCTTAGTTTGGTTCCCGGTACACGCATAAAGAAAAGAAATAAAAAGAGAGAGAGAGACAAGAGAGGAAGAAGTTGCTTGAGTCAAGAAATCAAAAAACATAAGCAGAAGTCCCCAGCATTCTTTCATTCTCACCTTACAGTCATTACTATATATTATTAGTCATTCATTACTACAGGGACTGGAAATTTATGCTGCTTTAATAGATTCTTTTTCAGCTTTAAGAAAAGCAGAGTAATGCTAACAAGAAAAAAGTGGAATATTAATATCAAATTTACTTGCAACAATATATAGTACTTTAGTTACTTAAGCCAAAATTAAGATGAGAGAGCCTTATTCTCAAATATACAGGATAATAGGATGAGCATATCACAAAAAAATATTTAGAGACTATCATCTCAAATGAGTTAAATAAGATGCTATCTTATTACTTGGAGCAACATAGCCGGATCTAGAGAACCTAAGATTAGATGAAATAACCAAGCATAGAAAGACAGGCATCGCATGATTTCACTCAGATTTGGAATCTAAACATTGTAGAGCTCCCAGACTAGAGGTAAGAATAGCAATTGCCAGAGATCAGAGAGGGGAGGGCAATGAGGGGATGGGAAGAGATTGCTCAATAGATACAAAGTCGCAGCCAACCAGGAAAAAGTTCTGGGGTCCTATTAGAAGGGGATTATAGTGAGAAGAGAGGTTTTTGACTGCTTTCGTTACAAAGAAATGATACATGTTTGACATAATGGATAACCTAAGAATTCTGTGTTGTCCAATACACAATGAATAAGTGTACCAGACACCATTCTATATCCCAGAACAAAGAGTTATCATCTGTCAAAAGAAAATTAAATTGTGAATGTCTTTTTTTATCTACCAAGTTGATGTGTTTTCTCTTTCTTATGCTTGTGATGAGTGCTTCTAGAAAAAGCAATATAAGAAATACATATTGTTGAATGTATCTCAGTGACTCTGTGGGGTCTTTACATATTTTATCATATTGTGCCTTTATAACAAACTTATGATGTTAAGGAGGAGTATAGAATATGAGACTAAAGAGGATGGTATTGTTTGTCCTTCAAAGTCTATCTCGAACTTTGTGATTCGTGATCTATGACCTTTATCCCATCCTTACATATCAAATATCATGCTTACTAAGCCAACAAACAAACCTACGAAAATAGAGGGAACTTGAGATGATTTATTCAATCACAATACAAGTGGTTGATAATTTTGTCACTCTTTGCCATGTTAAGAACTTCAGAGAGAAAACTTACAAAAACTGGAGAACAAGATGGTCCAGTTGAGTTCAGTTAACTAATTTATGGAAGCTTTAGGCAGTTTATGGGCTTCAGCTGCCTATAGAAGTTCAAGCATCTGAATAGTTCAGAACATTGGAGTGCATGGTTCTTTTACCACTGATACTCTGGAAAGACAATGTTAAAACATTTTTCTCATTGATTCGTGTTTGGGAAAATACAGTAATTTGTCAAATCAATAGTTTCAATAGTTTGTTGTTATATCTTTGTACTACAGTGAGTAGAGAATTGTTTCTGTTCAGCATAATTTCCTTATTGCTTTTGGAAACCATAAGCCTGTTATGTAGAAATACAACACATAGCAACTGCCAAAATATACGGGTGCATGTGTCTGTGTGTGTATGTGTGTGTGTGTGTGTGCGTGCGGGCATATGAGTGATATACTGTGTATATAACTCACATATGTCTGTACAGCTGTGATGTTGAATAACATACCACTTGACATGTGGAAGTGTATAAAAGTGGTCGAGTACTTTTCTTTAGAATACTAATTGCTGATAAAACATGATTACCATGTTTTGGGAGCCATGTTGAAGTTTAGCGTGCCAGATTTAAAACAAACAAACAGAAACAAACAAGCAAGCAAAAACTGATATCCTTTTCCTTTCATTTTGTTACTACTGAGTAGGCATCAAAATTCCAGCAAAAAGTTGTGTGACAAATTGAGCACATTTCCATGAAAATGATGACACCGAATAAACTCAGGGATTTTACAATAATTAAATAATACTTTCAAAGAATTTAGCATTTAGTATTTGATGAAGAACTAAATAAAATCACATGTATTTCATGATAACATTAAAAAAATCTTTTGAGACTTTGCTATGACTTTATTACAGGCTTGGTTAGAAAACTTGGAAGACCCTTGCTACCTTCATAGACTCTTGCGCAGCATGCTCATGATCGAACTATGTTCTTCTTAGTCATCCTGGCCACAGAACATTTCCTTTTGTTGGGTGGGTGGCACACTCCTATAATCCCAGCACTTGGGAGCCTGAGGCAGGAGGATCGCCAGGAGTTCTAGGCCAGCCTGGGCTACATAGTAAGTTCAAAATCAGAGTGGACTATGTAGTAAGACTCTGTCTAATAAAAAATTCTTTTATATTTTTTCAGACTTCCCTCCTAGATCCTGGGAAAATGGAGTTTGCTACTGTCAAGAACTGAATGGTCAGATATTTTTATTTTAAAGCTAGCATATTCAATTTCATGGATGTTAGTAGAAGACCTAAGACTCCTGGGTCAGCAACAAAGGTTAGTAATCATTGTATTAGCAATTTTGAGTCAATTTACCGAGCACTAATTCTTACAAGGTGACACAAGGAAAGTCAGATACATTCTGAGTTGCATATCAAAAATTAATACTGAGCTTAAACTATTATCTTTTGTAATGGGGACTAAATAGTACTAACTTGTCTCCCCAAGGGAAACATTTAGTTTTATAATAAAAATTTTCAACAGACAAGGAAAACATCCTTTAATAAATAAAAATTTATGGAAACCCATAACCCACATGATATCTAATGATTAAAACTGAATACCTTCCCCTAAAATGAGCCTTTCTGGCAGATATGCTAGAAGTTCTACTCACAATAGCAGAAGACAAAAAAAAAAAAGCCATCTTTATTGTAAAGGAAGAAGTTAAACAGTTATTGATGCATGACTTCATTGTCTATATAGAAACCCTAATGAAATCTACAAGAAAATGACACAGAAATAATAAGTATTTTAGCAAGATTGTAAGATATTAAAATAATTATAATGCATATATAATATATATAATATATGTTATAATATATTATATATATAATATACAATAATATATAATATAATATATAATAAATGATAATATATAATACTATATAATATAATATATAATATAGTATAATATAATATATAATATATAATATATATGTTATAATATATGTAACAAAAATTACAAAATAACATTTAATAAGATATGGTATATAATATATAATGTATATAGTATATATAATATATAATAATATAATATATATAATATATAATATATGTTGTAATATAAATAATAACAAAAAATTGCAAAATAACATTTAAAAATAGATACATTGTACACAATAAAAAATAAAAGAAGAACTCAGATTAACCGGACACAGATGTACAAAAATAATGTGCTGTAAAAGTTAAAATCTTTTGAAAAAAAGAAAATCTTATTAGGAGAAAGTAAAGAAGATAGATAAATGGCAAGACATTTTTAGGGGTGAAAATTATAAAAATTATAAGAAGTAAATTATCTACAAATTAATATTTGGAAACAGTGCTATTCTAAACAAAACATGAGTATTTTTTGTAGAACCAGGCAAGTTTTTCTAAAACCCGGTAGAAATATATGTTAGAATAGCCAAAATAAAAGAAGAAATAATTCAGTAGGTAGCAAATATTAACTTATCTCAGGATTCATTATGAAACTACAATAATCAAGGTAAGTAGAATGAAGATTAAGATAGGTAAAAAAATTTGATGGAACATATCAGAGAGAGTAGAAATATATATATACACAGGCAACTGATTTTTGACAAAGGCATATTTGTTATAGAAAGGATAGTCTTATTAACAAATGTTGCAGCAACCACTAAATATGTAATAAAAATAAGTGTGCTTTGATCCATACTCCATATCTATCACTTTAAAGAATAAATTCAAGATAAAAAAGAAAATGTCAAATCCAGAACTATACGAATTATAGAAGAAACATAGACTATAATCTGTGGTATTGGTTTAAAGTGATGTATTTCAGATATAACCTTAAAAGACAGATGAATAAACTGAAAAAATGGACTTCTTCAAATTTAAAAAACATAAATCTGTTCTTTAGGAGACAATTTTATTAGAATAAAAAGATAAGCCATAAACTTGGGGAAAATACTTGCAAAATAGCGATTTGATAAAAGATCATCCAAATTATATAAAGAAATCTCAAAATTCAAATAATAAAATTAAAGTGGGAAAACATTTGAACAATCATGCCTCTGAAGCAGCTATGTGGGTAGCAAATATGCACATAAAAAGCGCTTAACATTATTTGTCTTTAGGAAAACAAAAATTAACACTACAATAGAAATCACTATGTATATCAGAATTACTAAAATTAAAACCAAGTTTTACCAATAATATAGAATTGTAATTATCCAGCACTAGTATTGGAAGATGAGGTGGTACAACCGTTTAGGAAAACACATCAAAGTTTGATGAAATTTACATCTAAATCTCCTATACGAACTGGCCGTCTAACTCTTAGGTCTTTAACTATAAAAAAAGTATATGTATCACATATATGCATATTCACTATTGCCTTGTTTGCAATAACCAAAAAACAGAGATAACTCAAATTTCTATTAACATGTGAATGGATGAACTGGTTGGATATCTCTATCCAGTGGATTACTACTGGGGAATAGAAACGCATGTACTATTAAGACCTGCAACAGCGGACTGCTCAAAAGGGTAGAGTGCTGATTATCAGCTACTCAGCTGCTGCAGAACAAAGTGCTGGGAGTCTGGAAAACAGTGGCCTGGACAGAATGCAAAGGAAGTGCAGGGCACGTGGGAACCACGAGGGAACTGACAGTGGAGAAGAAGAAAATGGGATTCATTTCTACAGAGGAAACAGCTCACAGCCGCAGATCCAAGGAGATGCGGTGTGAATGCAGCAGCTGCGTAGCCGCCCTGGCGGGCGGGGAGACATCAAAAGCAACTTTGCTCCTCATTCAGACTGAGACCTGAGCTGTGCTGGGGGAGTCTGATACTGCAGGAGGCAGCAGTGGGAACAAGAGACACTGTTCGCTGAGTGCCCCCAGCCAAAATCAGCTGTCGGTGCATGAACTAAAAAGGCACGCAGCGCACAGTCGCGGGGAGGAATGGCAGTTGACAGGCAGGCCCGCCATCCCATTCTATTTTAAAGGGCTCAGGGCTTAAACTCTAGCAGCAGAACAGCTCCTGGGTCGCTTCACTGCCCACATCCCTGACTGGGAAGAGGGAAGCGTTGTCCAGTCACGGTAGATAGCTAGCAGTAGGACAGCAGACTGGGGGAGTTCTGCCAAGAAGCAGGACCGCTCCATTCCACAGGGGCCAAAAACCAGTCTTAGCCCTACCTACAATGGACTGGAAGCAGCCCTGCTCTGCAGCAAGTGGCACAGGCAGGCAGGTGGCCTTGGATGGTGGAGGGACAAGGGTACAACCTCCACCCTACAACCAACGCCTGAGAGGAGTCAGTGGGGGGCCAAGATCAGCCTGGCACCCAGCAGTAATCCTACTGCAGACTTGGCGGGGTGACTCAGTAGATTCCAGCTCTGACTAGGGAAATAAGGCAGAACTGGGGGTACCAGAGGAATTTTTTTGGAGGGGTGGTTGTTTAGGCTTTGACTTGTATTGTTTAGTTTATTTTCTCGGATGTATCTCTCTTTCCTCAAATTATCTTTCTTTATTTCTGATATCTACATGTGAATGAAAATTGTCTCTAGTCTTTCTGGTTTGCCTCAATATTCTCATGCTTTCTCCTTCATTCTGTCTCTCATGATCTCTTCTCCAGCTTCCCAAAATTTGGGTGATCATCCTTTGTCCCTCAGCCTTGCTTCTACTGTATTTCTCTTCAGGTATTGCTCTGTTTTGTCCCCTATCCCGCCTAAATCTCCCTTCCCCACAGGATAAAATCACTCTACCAAGGGGTATCTCACTGTGTACAAGTTCCTGGTCTATGTTGGATGTTGTTATATAACCATAGGTCTTGCTTCTAGGGTTAGAGATACCAAATTAGCAGTTACTGCAGCTTGTCAATTTCTAGGCTGTGCTTGATGATGTTATCGTTATAGCTAGGATGCCATACTTGTTATTATCAGTTGTTCAACCTTGTAGGACAACACTGTGAAAATCTGGGGTCATAATCATCCTCGTAGTGCTGTACCAAAGGTCTGGGTGCTGAGCCAAATAGATAGCAACTTCTTATCCCTAACAAAGTGGGAAGATAGGACATTGGGACAGATACAAAGACCAACAGCCAGCTACACCTAGAAGACATCTCAGAGGAATCGGCATTTCCTAGAGGATCCTTGATACCAGTGATAAAGCTACCTAACATAAGAAATACACAAAGAAAAACACAGAAAACAAATTCAAATAAAAATAGAAAATGACATGACACAGAAACAAAATGCAATCCTGGGCTTCCAGCCCATCCAGGACAAATCAGGGGACAATGAGATAGAGGAAATCTGAAGTCATTCAGCTGAATCTTCTGGAATGACAGCAGCAGAAGTTAAAAAAATATATACATGAGGCTATAGAAGAAAGCAGAACAGAAATAATTTCACAGGTTAAAAAAGAGATGGCAACCATAATGAGGGACCTGTTCAGAAAATCTAGAGTAGACATAGATGTAGATTAAAAAATTAGAGGAACACAGAAAAATGATGGAAACAATGAATGCCCAATATAGGAAAGAAATGGAATCCATGAAATAGATTCAAACAAATATCCAGGAAATTAAAAATTCCATTGAAAGTTCGCAAAGCTATATGAAAGAAAGTGAAGATACAATGTCAGACCTAGAAGACAGGAGCATGGTTAGCAACCACAAAAAGAAAGTTCTATTAAAAATAGCAAGGGATCGGGCCGGTGAGACGGCTCAGCAGCTTAAGCGCCTGCCTTGCAAGCACGAAGGCCCGAGTTCGACTCCCGGAACCCACATACGAAAAAGGGGCCGGTGATATCGCTCAGCGGCACGGGTGCCTGTTGGTGCGCGAGGTCCTGAGGTCGTCCCCCCGGTACCCACAAAAAAAAATAAAAATAAAAAATAAATAAAAAATAGCCAGGGATCATGAAAAACAATCCAACAACTGCAAGATGATGCAAAGAACAACATAAGACTGATTGGAATCAGTGAAAAAGGAGTCAGCACAAACAACATAAAAAACATGTTCACAGAAGTAATAGCAAAAAACTTCCCAAGCATGGAAAAAGAATCTGACACACAAATAAGTGAGTCATGCAGAACTCCAATTAGTAATGACCAAAATAAATCTATACCAATGTATATAATAATCAAGATTCCAGAAATCCAGCACAAGAACAGAATATTAAAAGCTTTTAGAGAAAAGAAACAAATCACCTATAAATGACAGCCCATCAGGGCCGGTGAGATGGCTCAGCGGCTTAAGCGCCTGCCCGGCAAGCGCGAGGGCCCGAGTTCGACTCCTGGAACCCACATACGAAAAAGGGGCCGGTGATATCGCTCAGCGGCACGGGCGCCTGCTGGCGCGCGAGGTCCTGAGGTCGACCCCCCGGTACCCACAAAAAAAAAAAAGACAGCCCATCAGAATCACAGCAGAATTCTCAACACCAACTCCTAAGTTGAGGAGAGCTTGGAGTGAGGTATTTCAAGTCCTGAAAGAAAACGACTTCCAAGCCAGATTGATGTGTCCTGCAAAATTATCTTTCAGAATTAATGGATAAATAAATACTTCCATAACAAAGCACAACTGAAGAAATTATGACAACCAAACCAGTTCTACAGAGTTTTGAAAGATACTCTAGAAAGAGATAATAAAGAGTATCAATTAAAAGAAGCCACCCAGCAGGGCAAGCAATTAAACAGAGGGAAAAGACAGGAAACCATCAGCAGGACAGTAATATGACAAGGACAAGCCAATACAGATCAGTTATAACCATTAATGTAAATGGTCTCAATTTACCAAATGAAAGAAATAGACTGACAGAATGGATCAAGAAACAGGGTCCAACAATATGCCACATTCTGGAAACATATTTAATTCAAAAAGAAATTTATAGACAGAAAGTCAAAGGATTGAAAACAATACTCCATGTGACAGGAACCTAGAAAAAAAAGTAGGGACAGCTATTCTGTTTGGAGAAAATGTGAACTTCAAGCCAAGACTGATCAAAAGAGATAAAGAAGTTTACTACGTACTTGTTAAGGGAAAACACTAAGAAGAAGAAGAGATAACAGTCATAAATATGCACGCACCAAACACAGGTGCACCCAACTATATCAAACATATACTAATGGACATGAAAAATCAAATAAGCACTAACACAATTGTAATGGGGGACCTTAATACCCCACTGTCTCAAATAGATAGATCAACTAGACAAAAGATCAATGAAGAAATATTGAACTGAAACAAATCTATGAACAAATGGACTTAGTTGATGTCTATAAAGTGTCCCATCCCAAAACATCAGAATACACATTCTTCTCAGCGGTGCATGGGACATTCTCCAAAATAGACCACATCCTAGGCCATAGAACATGCTTAAGTAAATGCAAAATAATTGAAATTATCACATATATATTTTTGGACCATAGTGCAATGAAATTGGAAATCAATGGCAAAAGAAACCACAAAAACTCAATAAACACATGAAAATTAAATAACACCCTATTGAACCACCAATGGGTCATGGATGAAATTAAAGAAGAAATTAAACAGGACCTATAATTAAATGAGAATTCTGATACAACAAACCAGAGCTTATGGGACACAATGAGAGCAGTCTTAAGAGGGAAATTAATTGTAGTGAAATCTCACATCAGGAAAACAGAATTGAGCTCAAATAGATAACCTAATGTTAAACCTGAAACTTCTGGAAAAAGATGAGCAAGTCAAGCCCAACACTAGTATGAGGGAGGAAATTATAAAGATGAGAGCAGAAATTAATGCAATTGAGACTAAGAAAATAATACAAAGAATCAATGAATTGGAAAGTTGGTGCTTTGAAAGATTAAATAAAAATATGATCCATTAGTCTTAATTACCTTTCTCTCATTGCTGGAACAAAATACCCAATGTCCAAAATTAAGGAAGGAAAGTTTTATTTAGTTCACAGTTTATAGAGGTTTCAGTCCATAATCAGGTGGCTCCACGGCAGGGTGGCATGGTGAGGGGCAACACTTCAAGATGGCAGAAGATAGCAAAAGCGACAAGAGCAAAAAGTGGGGAGAGCAAGCCTCTTTTCCTTCCTTATGTTGTACACAGGCTACCCGCCCTAGGGTGGGTCCTTTTTAAACCCACACCATCTCCGTGCCCTCCTCTTGCACAGGATAAGGATGTTCACAAAGTGAGGACCCTGGCCCCCTGCTGAGTTGTTTAGTTAAACATCTAAACTTCTGAAGTTGACACAATGTACCAACCATTACACAAACCTTATCAAAATAAGGAAAGAAAAGAATCAAATTCATGACATTAGGAATGAAAAATCCTGCAGAAATCCAGAATATCATCAATACCTACTTTGAGAACCTTTACTCTCATAGAATGGGAAACAGAAGAAATGGACAGATTCCTAGATACATATGAATTACCAAAGCTGAATCAAGAAGACATAAAATTCTGAATAACCCAATATTAGTTAATGAAATTGAAAATGTAATTAAAAACTTACCAACAAAGAAAACCCCAGGTCCTGATGGATTCACTGCTGAATTCTACAAGAAACTTAGAGAAGATCTAATGCCACTAATGCTGAAACTCTTTAATGAAATTGAAAGGGAGTTATTACTTCCAAAATCATTCCTGTAAGCAGTAATTATTCTGATACCTAAACCAGACAAGGACCCAAATATAAAAGAAAACTACAGGCAAATCTCCCTAGTGAACATAGACGCAAAAACCTTTAATAAGATACGGGCAAACAGAATGCAGAAATCATCAAGAAGATTATATACCATGACCAAGTAGGATTCATCCTAGGGATGCAGGGATGGTTCCATATATGGAAATCAATAAATGTAATACACCATATTAACAGAGCCAAGGACAAAAACAATATAATCAACTCAATAGATGCAAGAAAATATTTTGACAAAGGCTAACACCCATTCATGATAAAAACCCTACAGAAAATTGGAATAGATTATCTTTATCACAATCTGATAAAAGCCATCTATGAGAAACCAATAGCCAACATCACACTAAATGGACAAAAACTGAAAGCTTTCTCTCTAAAATCAGGAACAAGACAAGAATGCCCACAATCACTACTCCTGTTAAATATGATTCTAGAAACATTAGTCAGATCAACTAGTCAAGAGAAAGAAATAAAAGGAATAAAGATAGGAAAAGAAGTTAAATTATCATTATTTTCAGCTGACATGATACTGTACACAGAAGACACCAAAAACTCTCCTAAGAGGCTTCTAGATTTAATTACCAGATTCATTTGTGTAGCTGGATACAATGTAAAACTCAAAAATCAATAGCATTCCTGGACACAAATAACAAACCCACTGAGAGAGAAATTAAGGACCACACATTTCATAATAGTACTGGAAAAAAATGAAATACTTAGGAATCAGTCTAACGAATGAAGTAAAAATATCTCTAAATTGAAAATTACAGTACTGGGAAAAAGGGTATTGAAGAAGATACAAGAAAATGGAAAGATATCCCTTGCTCTTGGGTAGGAAGAACCAACATAGTAAAAATGGCCATATTCCCAAAATTGTTATCCAGGTTTAATGCAATCCCGATCAAAACACCATTACCATTCATCGCAGAAGTAGAGAAAACACTCCTAAAATTCATTTGGGACCAGAATGCACCTAGAATAACAAAACAGTTCTAGGCAACAAAAGCAAGGAAGGGAACATCACACAGTCCCTGACTTGAAATTATACTATAAAAGTACTATAAAAAAAAAAACCATCATGGTACTGGCAAAAACAAAACAAAACAAAACAAAAAAAAACAGACCTAAGGATCAGTGAAACAGGTTGGTACATGCAGAAACAACTTCAAACACATTCAGCCATCTTGTCTTAGACAAAAGGGCCCAATACAGTCACTGGAAAAGATAGCCTCTTTAAGAAATGGTGCTGGAAAAACCGGCTTTCCACATGCCAAATACTAAAACTAGACCCTTGTGTATCACCGTGACTAAATTAAAATCAAACTGGATCAAAGATCTAAATATTAAAAACAGAAACACTAAATTTGCTGGAAGAGATAATAGGTAGAACTCTTGAAGACACAGGTGTAGGCAAATATTTCATGAATAAAACCCTGATGGCATGGAAAATACTACAAAGAATCAATAACTTGGATCTCATCTTATTAAAAAGTTTTTGCACAGCAAAAGAAATCACTGACAGAGTGAAAATACAACCCACAGCATGGGAAAAAATCTTAGCCAGTTGTTCTTCAGACCAAGGACTAATATCTAGAACATATAAAAAATTGAAAAAAAAACAGACCCCCCCCCAAATTTAAAGACCCAATTCATAAATGTGCATCTGAAATGAACAGACACTTCTCGGAAGTACAAATGGCAAACAAATATATGAAAAAATGCTCAGTGTCACTAGTCATTCGAGAGATGCAAATTAAAACAACACTGAAATTCCATCTCATTCCACAAAGACTGACTATTATCAAGAAATGAACCAATAACAAATGCTGGCAGGGGTGTGGGGAAGAAAGGAACCCTTCTTCACTGTTGGTGGGAGTGTAGACTGGTGCAACCACTGTGGAAATCAGTGTGGAGACTCCTCAAAACACTAGGACTAGAGGTTCCATTCAACCTAGCTATTCTCCTTCTGGGTATCTTCCCAGAAGAATTAAAAGCATCATACACAGTGTTATACTCACACCAATGTTTTTTTTTTGCTTTTTGTTTTTTTTGTGGGTACCGGGGGTCGAACTCAGGACCTCGTGCGCCAGCAGGTGCCCATGCTACTGATCGATATCACCAGCCCTTTTTTCGTATGTGGGATCTGAGAGTTGCACTCGGGGCCTTGCGCTTGCCAGGCAGACAATTACACTGCTGAGCCATCTCACCGGCCCTTCACACCAATGTTAATAGTAGCACTGTTTGTGATTAGCTAAATCTTGGAAACAACCCAAATGCCCATCAACTGAGGAATGTATAAAGAAGATGTGGTTTTTCTATACAATGAGTACTACTCAGCCATAAAGAAGGATAAACTTGAGACATTTATAAGTAAATGGATGCACCTTGAGTCCATACTTTTAAGTGAAATAAGTCGGACACACACGTGTAAATATAACACAGTTTCTCTGGTGTGAGAAACTGAAAGTGTAAACAAGAGCCAAAATACATAATAGATATTGTGAAATAGGAAGAAATTGTTTAAAAGGAAAGGGGGGATGGGGGTGGAGGAAGGGAAAAAAATAAGAAACAAAATAAAATAAATAACAAACAACAAAATAAAATGGAAACTAAAGCTTTGTAAATAAGCAGGGGAAGAGGGGTTGAGGAGAAGGGAGGGGAATGAAAGGAATAAAAGTAAAACTAAGACATACCATGTACAGGTACAAGTTCTCTGTGATAAATGTGATCATTATGTATATCTAAACTGTACCAAGAAATTTAATAAATTAAAAAAAGAATTTATATAGTAAGAGCAATCAACTAACCTATCGTTTAACTGAGGTTTTCCCTTAATTATTTGGATAAACTAATTTCTATTGCAATATTGCTAGTTACAAGCCAATAAAGATTTACTGAATTAAAAAAAAAGATTGAAAGCACATTAGGGGTTGTCTAGGCACAAAGGGACAGGAAGAAACCACTGGAGGTGCTGGCTATCTTTCCTGATGGCATGATTACATTTTCATGTATATGAAAATGTATACACATGTGTATACACATGTCAAATACAGCAAACTGAACATTGTAAATGTGTGCTTCTTATTGTATAATAATTATACTTAATAAATCTGTTTAATATAAACTAGAAAATTCCTTTCTCTTCTTACTTTTCTATTTCCAGTCAGTTATTCCCCTTGGCAGAAGTTATAGATTCAGCTAGCAAAATATTCAAGAAATATAGTTTGTAAAGTTTCAGAATTACTATATAAGAGGAGATTTAGAAGCTTGGATTCACTGATGGAAACAATATGTAAACTACTGGCATAAATCATCTGTTTATTCACACTTCCCCTTATATATATTTGAACTACCACTCCAAAAAGAAATCATGATTCCACCTAACAAAATGGGAGGTCACTTTGACAAAAAAATATGTCCTCAATTTCCTTACAAAAATAAAAGACAATCAAGCCTTAGTAGTTAAAGTATCCATCATTGTAAAATATTCATTTCTATCATTGTTAGTCTTAAGGCCCAGGGAAGTTCTCATAGAAAAGTAGAATTGTATCCATCAGTACTACCATGGAGGATATTAACATCAGGTGTTTGGAGGACCTCCAATTTTCCCATCCATAATAATGGTTTCTTCTTTATTGGGTTAATTCTTGTTAGCAGTTTACTACAATTTTGTTTGCACTTTATCTGAATTGGTTTCATAACAGGCAATTGTATACATTTTTATGGAACCAGCCTCATGTCTTCAGCTGGGGCTATGACAAATTATATTGTTTTATTCATTTCATCATATGGTAAATATACAAGGAAGGCAATAACTCTAGTAAATTCTGCTAGTAAATTCGCTAGTCCTATCAATAAAATCCACAATGATGTGACCCTATAAGAATTACACTAAAACAAAACAAAGTGAGAACTCGAAAACTGTCTCACAAGTCACATTTTACATAGAATCACTACACAAATTCTAGATGTTTAATTTAAGGAAGAATTAAAATGGCATTTTCATATGTGCACATGGCATCATGTATAGATGGGCTTAAATTTAGCTTGAACTGCCTCAAGGACAGAACTCGAAAAGGCAAGGAAGAGCCTATTCCAGTCCAGGCATCTCCAAGTATGAAGCTGCTTTTAGAGTAATGATTTGTCCATCGTTGAAATTGTTCCACAAGAGGTCAAATGATTGTCAGTTATAAAAAGAATTTGTTTATGAAGAGTAGGTTGAACTGCTGGATATAAATTCTTTAAAGCTGCATCCAAGTTTGGAAACTATCTAACTTAGTTAAAATAAATGGCTTTTATTTTACATTGTTATATAAGCATGGCAGATAGTCATGATTGAGTACAGTGAACTGCCAACATTTGTGAGTCCTCAAATTCTTAGCCATATATTGATATAGTAATAGTGTCTGTATGGAGAATTTTGGTACTTTAGCACAAAATGTTTTAGTATATTTCTTAGAGTTCCTTTGCTATTAGTGTTCAATTCACACTTTTAAATGGGTAAGGGTCATTTTTCACAAGATAAATATTCTTAAGATTCGTATTGTCTTCAGTCTTCCTGCGAAACCCCTCCAGACATATATAGAAATTAAGCTAAGTGATAGTAATTCACCTTGAAAAGTTCATTTTGGACAAAAGAATCATTTGTGTGTAATTGTAATATATTTCTACCAATATTAGAGAAAACTAAACACTAGATTGGGCAAGAGGAACATTTAGGCATAAATAACATCTTGAACTATATGAATGCAACAAAGTTATCAGAAACAAAACAGAAATATGGAAAAGTTCTGAATCTCATTTTAATTTCTCCCCTTTTTGCTATTATTCTTCTTTATTTGCCCTTGTTTATCTCAATTAAATAAAAGGAACATTTGACTATTTTATGTTCATTTTATTAGCACTTTTCCTCATAAATACTATGGCACAGTTAGCTTTGCAGCATGGGAACATTAGCTATTTTTAAACTGGTGTTTTTTATGATTTTCATGGTTTGCTGGTGGGTATGCACTAGGGCAATGGAAGAAAATACATTTATTTGAGAAAGCATTTCTATATTTAGTAAGTTTTTATAACTCTATTTAGCTGTTTGTAAACCAGTCCATATGTTGTCAGTTTAAGTAAAAACATCATTGTATACTGATTCTGCTAAATTCCTTTTGTTTTATCTAAGAGAATATTATTATTTAAACAAAGGTCAGTTTGAGAGGACCAGAACAGAAAAGATTTGTCATGTTTGTGGAATTTCAGGTTACTACTCATTCAACTTCTTTTAATCTGTATTCTCACCCTAAATATGCACACAGGTATACACACACACATGTACACACACACACACAATCGGCATAAAAGTAAATAATCTCATTCTAGTCCATACATCATGAAAACCACACTTGAATGTTCCTATTATTCAACTACTTGAAAATAAGTAAATTAATAGATACAGTGAATATTATATTCCTTTTCTAACTGGACTGTGGACATACAATGTCAGCCAAATAACTGATTGAAAAATGAGATTTTGGATAAGGAATGAGAAACAAGTCTACATATTAAATCAGCGATCCCTAGGAGTTGTAAGTGTTAGAGCCATTTTCTTAGTTATCCACTCCATGCTCTCATTTTCCAATCTGTTCCCTCAGATGTTACCTCTCCTCAGCAACATTCTCCTCAAGGCCATATTGTCCTGAGAAATTTCAGTTTCATTACAGCCAATGGCTTTGAGACTAAGGTGCCCCCCCATATATCAATATTTTTAAAAAGAAAGAGAAAAAGGCAGAGGAAGAGACTTAACTTACAAAAGAAGTATTCTGTGTCCTTCCCCACAGATATTATAGTTTAGACTGGGGACCCAAAATGATTTGGATGTAGCACTTGAGTAAGACAGGAGAGACAATTCATGATGTTCCCTTCCCTTCCGCGTAGAGAGAGAGAGAGAGAATTCTTATCTGGGAGAGAAGGGTCATTTCAGAGGTCGCTCCTGGACCTTTGGTATTCAGCGAGAACCCCTATTTGAGACCCTGCCATTGATAGAGATACGCATTTCCTCCGGAGTCAGTCCTTGCTCTGGCATCATTCCTTTTGCCTTCCTTGCCTGAACATACTTTGCCATAATCACTGAAGAAAAATACCACAGTTGCTCTTATCCCCATCAGAAATATAATTGACTACTTGTGTTTGAAATTAGATGGCAAACCACTAATTTTTTCAAGGATACAAAAGAAAACAATTAACAATGATGTTCTAGTTTCCAAATCCACATTTTGTTTGCATTAAATAAAACATTCTGGGCATTTAATTTTTTAAAGTTAACCTTTATTAGCACATGCAGTAAAGAGTTAGCATAGGTATTTGAAGACCTCTGCATCAGTCATTAACAAATAAATAGATTTTTCCAAATATTAAAAACTCTCATTTTATATAAATAATGCTTTGAAAAATGTATATATTCTTATTAGAATATGTTGCATTCGTCTTGATAGAAGAGGGGTCGACAGATCACACAAATCAGCGAGGAGGCTTTAAGTACCTGCCCTGCTGCAAAAAGGATAATTATGAAGTCATCATATGCTCTTACTGAAGTAGAAAATCCTAAGAGAAAAAAATTTCACTTTTGTTTTCCAAACCTAATTACCAACCATCTCTGGATGCTGAGTGGCCTTTAACTATCCAGCACAGAGAATCATTCTTTCTCCTAGAGAAGAGAAATTCATCAGAAATTTTACTTTAATTTGTATATATATTAGGGGTCATTTTTCAGAAAGGCCCATTTGCAAGTTGCCCAATCATTTTTTAATGGTAAAGAGCTGTGAGAAACAGTAAAGCTCACACATGAATTCTCTAACGTCAATCATCAGATTTAACAGTCACAAACAAGAAAGAAGCGTATTTATTTATTTATTTATTTATTTATTTATTTTGTGGGTACTAGGGGTCGACCTCAGGACCTCGCTCACCAGCAGACGTCCGTGCCACTGAGTGATATCACCGGCCCCTTTTTCGTATGTGGCTTCCGGGAGTCGAACTCAGGCCCTCGTGCTTGCCAGGCAGGCGCTTACGCTGCTGAGCCATCTCACCGACCCAAGAAGCGTTTTTTTTTTTTTTTTTTTTTTTTTGTGGGTACCGGGGGATCGACCTCAGGACCTCGCGCGCCAGCAGGCACCCGTGCCACTGAGCGATATCACCGGCCCCTTTTTCGTATGTGGGATCCGGGAGTCGAACTCGGGCCCTCGCGCTTGCAAGGCAGGCGCTTAAGCCGCTGAGCCATCTCACCGGCCCCACAAGAAGCGTTTTTAAATCCTCTGTTTTCCTATGTACATTAATAATTACAGTGAGAATTCATCTGTCAGGAATTGTTTCTCCTAATTTAAAAGGTTATTGTACAAGAAAAGTATTATTAGCCTCATATTACAGAAAAGAAAACAAAGACTTAGATTTTTAAACCATTTACTCAAATTGAAACAATGATTACAAGTGAGTGGGTAGGACAGAAATTCAACTTTCCTGCATTTTCTTGCCCTTCTCTTTACAATCCCCGATGCTGGCTCTCCCACTTAAGGAAAATTGTATGGCAGATAATTACACAGACCTGTACTTCTCGGAATATATTCATGGTGATTTTGTACATTTGGTGATATTTCACTACTCCTTTGTGATATTATTACATAGCTCAGTAAGCAAAATAGTTCATTAAATTCTTCAGCAATATTGGCATTTACCCAATTAAGTTTGATTGTTATTTGCATTACATGGCTGAGTTTATCACAGGAACTACTTTATATGAACTTATGGATGCATTCCCAAGATCAGAAATAACAGAAGCTAAACATGAATTTTAGAGCTGCTAAAACTTAAGTGTCTTCTCGAAAAACATCATCAGAATCTGCAGGATCCAAGATAGCAGAAAGGAGGAGAGTCAACGATGATGTTGAAATTCATTTTTTATTCACCATACGTTATCTACAACTTTGACTAGAGTATGAGTTCAGTTCTCCATCATGCAGTGAGCACATAGAGAAGGAACAGTATATTCACTGAAATAAATGAATGGAAATGATACTGTTGGATAACAGTTTAGACATCTGTGAGCCTAGAATGAGAAAGAACACCACACCTTTGCCATTATTTGCATTGACTTTGTATTTTCATGTCACACTGATGGATAAGGAAAGATGTTTCTTGGTTTTCGTCTATATAGTTAATAGTGGTAGATACTTTGAATGCTCTATTTAATGTTTATGAAACCTTAAACACAGCTTTTCTAGGTCTTTGTTCCTAAATAATGATGTCAAAGCTGAATTGTTCTCTTCACTCATAGAGTTAATGACAGGACACCGAGTTTCTCGGAGTCCTGGTTCAGTACTCTCTCCATCTCAGAATGTCCCTGCTGCTGTACAAAATTTAGGTATCAGGAAAGTAACACAAGCAAATTTTTCTTTGTTAAGCATCACTTTTCACAAAGATTAATATAGTGAGGATAACAATCAAGTCAGGGAGATAAAATTGACACATCCACTTAATAAATGGTGAGTTCTAAAAGGCGTTAGAAGCCGTGCTAGGTACTAGAGAAGGAAAGCAGAAAGAAAGATTAATACAGTCACTATTAATAAAACATATAGTCCAGCATTCTAAGAATATTTAAAAATCCCACAAACATTGGTGTACTAATACCTATGGTGAGAGCCACAAGAGCCAAGTATAAGGTTCCATGAATGAATATATGCACAAAAGAAGCCTAACCACGATCCACTCCTGAAAGAGTGGATGTTTAATGGAATTTTAAAGAGAAAGGTAGCATTTATCCAGGTAAAGCAGGAAGAAGGAAAGTATTTCAAAATTAGGGAGGATCGTATGATCCAACTTGGGAAAAATCAAAGAATCAGAAAGAAAAGGTATGGTTGCTTAAAGAGTTGGAAGGGTGTAGGATCTACAATTCCAAATAGATGAGAGGAAACATTAATTCATACCCTGAAAACTTCTAAGAATAGATGGACTGACAACTTATGTATAAATAACAAAATATCAATGAATAACATCTAAGACCACGGTGATAAGTGCAGAAAAACACTAGATGTGGTGACTAGAGGCTTCAATATAGCAATAATGTTAGTTCTTACCAATTTGCCTATAAATTCAATATGCTTCTAATAAAAATTTAGCCTTTATTTAGCATCGGAAAGGTGGTATCAAAATTCAAGTAAAAGAATAAAAGGAAAATTGATATTTAAAATGTGTTTTGAAAATATATAAATTGACCAACATGCCATAGTGTAAATAAAAACCAAGCATTAAACAGGAGTAATTAAGGCATTGTTGCTATGTTGCAGCATTATCAAGATCTCGCAAAGAGGACCAAGGTAAACACAACTGTGTATAGAAACCTGTAGATTTCAAAAGGGACTTAAAAATTATTGAAAACAGAAAGAACTACTTAATAGGCAATTTGGAACTAATAGTTGTCACATGTAAGGTAATATGATTGGTTCACTAATAAATATATTTCTGCATGCATTATAGATTAAAATATGAAGATAAAACTAAAAATTTAAATACAAAATATAGAACAGTAGTTACTGTACTTTGGATGGATGGAGGGATCTTAACTATTTAAAAAGTTATCCCAGGGCCGGTGGGATAGCTCAGTGGCATAAGCGCATGCCTGGCAAGTGCGAGGTCCTGAGTTTGACTCCTGGCACCCACATAAAAAGGAAAAAAGGGCCAGTGATACCGCTCAGCAGCACAAGTGCCTGCTGGCAAGCACGAGGTCCTGAGTTCGACCTCTGGTATCCACATAAAAAAAATAAATTAAATTAAAATAAAATAAAATAAAAATTATCCCAGTGTATTTTAAAAGACAAAATTTAATGGACTATACAATAAATGTCTGTATATTCAATAATAGAAAATACTAAAATACGATTGGAGCCTCCTGTAGAGATACCCCCAATACATTCAGTGTTCCCTTTCTTTCTCACAATAACCTTCATCTTTAAGGCGAAATTTATCACTATCATTCCCTTCTTTTAATTCCTTACATATATTTATAGTTTTACAAAAATATTCTATTTAAAATTAAAGTCTAAATAATTTTAAACTAATACGTTTGTGTTAGTCAGCTTTCTATTACTGTGACAAAACAGGGTAGTAATCAACATAAAAGAAGGAAAGGTTTATTTTGGTTCATGGTTTCAAAGGTTTCAGTCCATGGTCATTTGGCCCTGTGACATTGGGCTTGTGGCCACCCAGTTCATCATGCTAAGTGAGCACGACTGGAACCAAAGACAGTGAAAAGGAGGAGCCAAGCTCACAGCAGATCCTTCAAGGGCACACCTCACTCCTAAAGGTTTTACCCCTCCCACCCCATGGCTGGGGAGCAAGCATTCAACACACGTGCCTTTAGTAAATATTCAACATCCCAACTACAGCAATCATTTCCTATTGAATTTTTTTTTTGCTTAATGTGATTTTTCCATTCAAAATTATATTTCTTGGATTAATTCATTTTGATACATGCTCATTTGTTTTCACTTTATTTTGTGAATGTCAGGGAAGTACATATTGCATTTTATAATGCCTAGATGCCATCTCTTTTTGTTCAGATGCAGGAAATAGCTCTATGTGTAATTTATTATAAAATGCATTGTTCTTGGCTAATTTCAAATATTATTTCAGTAAAAAGGGAGCAACGCTGCTCTTAGTCACAGTATCATAGGTCTTTGGATAATTTTACCTCTACATTTCCCTTGTACCATTTTAAGTGCTGGTTACATCATTCCTGATGATGATGTGATACACACCAAATGACATATGAATATTAATGCCCAAGAACCCAAATAATTTTACTGTTCTTAAGTGACGGTGATCTCACATGCAAGTCTTACCCAGAGCATACAGGAAAATATAAGGCAATGCACTCAGACTTCCACAGGTTGCCAAAGGCAGGGAGAAGAGAGAAGAAGCTCATGATCAAAATGAGAGTAGTCCATTCTGTGTAAGTAATATAAATCCCACTTATGACACTGGGTGGAATAAGTGCATCAACACAGTGTCAATCAGAATCAAGAAAGGACAGGAATAAGAAAGACTTTTCCTGATTAGAAAGCTGAACAGACAGGTACAGTCAGTCCTGAAGGGCTTCCTGAACCAGCGCATGGAGTTGGCTGAAGGGTGGAATGAGATGGACTGAATACAGCCATCAACCATGCTGTTTCCCAGTGTTATGGTCTGGAGAGCTACCGGAGTTTGATAAGTGAGAGATGATACGTGGGACCATACTATGATATATGGACAATGGCTCGAAGCCAGAACTTGTCCTCTGATGACAGGCTTACAGTGCATTATATAAATGAGAATCACACAAAATCTTGCTAGCATCATTTTGGTGGCTTGATCTCATTTAACTTCATAATGGACCCCCTGGAGTGGGATTTGGAAGGCCCAGACTTTCTTCTTAGAACTGATGTCTGGCTACCAGGTATGGAGATGCCTCCACAGATCAAGTGGAATCCAAGTATAGGAGCCAGTGAGTCGGACTCTAAGCTTACATGCCTGTCCCTATGGCACTGACATCCCAGACCACTGAAAGCATACGAATGTGACTTAGACGTATTCAAAGAAGTCACTTCAAGGAACATGGAACCCTAAAACGTGGAGCGTGGAGAAGGTCCCCTCTTGTCAAGATCTTTGGGAAGTACTGCTCATAGTGATTTGGAGAGAGAAAATCTGCAAGCTCAGGGGGTTTTAAATCAATGAAGATTAGTAATTACTAAAAGTTAAGAGCCTCTTATGTAAATTTTTTAGACTTGAGAAATATGTACTCTGGCACAAATGAAAGAAAGATGAAATGATAATTGGTATTCATATAGGAGATATGATCAAAAAATACAGTGAGGATTTTTAAAATAAAAAAGGGACTTATTACAGTGAAAGACATATTGATATTAATGCCTCTCAAAATACTCCTCCTTGCTTTGAGCCATCATTCTTATCCCATCATTCTCATCACTTTCTTAAGCACTTTTGTCCTCTTTTATGAGAGTCTTTAGTTGTGTTGTTGTGGCAACTTCAATGTCTTACATTGATTCATAACGTTCACCTCTTATGGTCATTTTGACTTTGGGGGAGAGCCAGAAGTCACATGATCCAGGTCTTGTAAATAAAATGAATGTGGAAATTTGTGTTTTCATTTGACAGAACTGCTATATGCTTTTGATCAACCATGTGTGATCAAAACATCCAGTGAATGTTTAAATAAAAATTCAAGAAATTATTATAATAAAAGACATTGCCATTAATCTTTCTCAAAACACTCACCCTCACTTTGAACACATGTATCCCACTGTTCTTGGTAATTTGACTTTGAGTGTAATGAGACTTTACAAATGTAATTGTTCACCGTATTTTTGTCCCCTTGTATTTTGACTATAAGCTAAGTTTATATTTTCAAGTATATTTGTATTCGTAGGATCGACATTTTATATTATTTTATTATTTTTTTTTGTGGGTACCGGGGGTTGACCTCAGGACCTTGTGCACCAGCGGGCGCCCGTGGCTCTGAGCGATATCACTGGCCCTTTTTTCATATGTGGGTTCCGGGAGTCGAACTCACGACCTCACGCTTGCCAGGCAGGCACTTAGGCCGCTGAGCCATCTCACTGGCCCTGGATTGATACTTTAAAGTGTTATAAGATTCTAGAATTGGTGAAAATTTAAGTATCATTAATGTAATCCTTCAAATATAGCAAGGACCACTGAAGTCTGAGGTCATGATGAGGGTGTATCTTTAACCTGGTCCCCAGCATAGCTCACATTGTACTTTATATCACCTCACCAGTAATTAATTTACTTTCATATCTCAATATGCCATCTTAGTACTTCAGTTCCAATTTTGTTGTTCAAATTCCTACCTTTTAGTTCTAGTGTCCCTATACTAGAACTTTTTTTTACTTTTCAAAATTTGCTTTCAGTTAAAGAGATTTATATTTCACTTATGAGTTTGAATTATGTCGACATTTCACAGAAATTTACTTGTTCGAGTTTATCTCCATTGATGAAATTCAAATATTTATTTAATGGGACACAAATTTCCTGAGTAAACTAGCAGGTAAATGGGACGCTGGGGGAGAGGGGCATTTTCTCATGGGCACTCCAATTGCACCATGTGGGCAGCCGAACAATCTGCCCACAGACCATTTCTAGACAAATTTGCAAAATATTTTATGAAATGTTTGTCATTTGGCTTCAAAATGCATTTTGAATTCTCCTTTCCAAAACCTTGTTAAAAACAATAGTCAAAAATTCAAATGTATACACGCACAATAATAAAGAAACAGAAGTAACAGAAGATGGGCCAAGGTGACAAGATATTTCAAAAACACTGGAAAATGGCAAGCGGATTCAGGGTAATAGCTGATAGGAAAAGGGAGAGGGACTTCTAGTTCTTGTGTGTTGGCCGAAGAGTGTACGTATGGTAATGAAGCCAGTGTGTCCTTACGAACAGGGTGGAGACTGAAGCCATACGGACAAAAAGGGTGTGGAGTGAAACAGAGGTAAAAATTGGGAATGGGTTATTAGGTACATAGAATACTACACTGTTGCTATTATGCCTATAATCATGGAAAACTGCAGTAGAAAGAATTTTGTCTTCTGGGAAAGAAACCTAAAGATTTTTTTGTAAGGGGAAATTGAGCATGTATCTAAATTTGGCTATCTGGGAATCTTCAATGTATTTGTGAGCTTACATAATGATCGCTCTAATCCAACAGCCCTATGAAAACACAGAGAACTTCCAATCCACTTTACATGTATCTCTGTTAAACATTAGTTGATAATCAACTATCTCTAATCACTTAGAGAAATTTTGCAATGTAAAGAATAAAAGGATATAATAATCACAAAATACGAAGATAGTAGAAATAAAATAAGACTATAATCAGTGATTTTTCTATACGCCAAATTTATGCCACACACATATGCCAGAATTATACATACGCGTGTGTAGTGTGGGGCTGTGGGTCGGGGGCCCTCAAGACCATTCCCAGTTTCAATGATTCACCAGGCTAATTCACTGGGCTCCTCATGTAGTTTTACTCATGATTATAATTTATCATAGTGAAAGAAGACCAATCAAAACTAGGAAAAGAAAAAAGTAGCTGAAATAAAACCCAGAGAAAACCAAGTACGAGCTTCTAAGAGATTTCTCCCAGGCGGTACTTAATTCCCTGACAATGAAGTGGACCAGCATGGCAAACACCACTCTTACCAGTCCTGGGATTGGTGGGAGTCTACCTCAATTCCATTTCCTCAGATGCCAGCCAAGGAACCATCTAGCACACAGAGCCTGCTGAAGATAACTGTTCACTATGTTAACTCTTTTTACTAAACGTAAAGAAAACAGAGAAATAGGAAAACTAGCATTCAGATGCATTCTGGGGAACAGCCACTCATATCCAACCAAAGACTGATGAGTAGCGTGGTATCATTGATGTACCCATACCCCTCGGCATTTAACCAGAGATTTCCACACTGAGATTTGGAAAGAGCATCTATAATATGCTCTCCTCTCTTCTCATCTCCCTTCCCTTCTCTACCTTTATCCTCTCTTCTTTCTTCCTCTGTCTTCTCCTCTCCTCTTCATTTTTTTCTTTCCTCTCCTTTTCTGCTTAGCACATTTCCTGGTATATGGGATTCGCCTCATATCTATTTACAATTGCTTTTGATTGTAAGGCTCAGATTACAGGTGCTTCTGGTTTTGTTCTGATACATTTTGTGTTCTCTGTGATCTCTTGGGATCAAAAACTAAAGATCTCTCATAATCGTACATTCCCTCTTGAAGGGAAAACACAGATGCCACATCAGGAAAATATGCCATTTCTCTTGATAGCCAACCAACCGATAACTAATCGTGAAATACCATAGCTTCAAGAGGTCTAAGGAGACTCCTTATTGAAAAGGAAGTCCAGAAAGGTAAAATTGTTGGTCAATATCACATGCATCATTCATATAAGAATTGAGACACAATATCAGAATCTCTGAGTCCTTGCCCAAAGTTATTTTAATTATGTATATGAGTTTTCTGAGGTCAACCAGACTTTAATTAAGAAATGTGGACTTTTCCAATTTTAAATTTGATGTTAAACATTAGTAAATGAATTGCTTGTTAAACAAACTCTCAAAAACATATTTAAATAAATTAATTTAATAATATCCATTACTTCTTTAAAAGATCAGCCCTTAGATATTATTTTGCATGACTATGCAACTTGATTTCCTTACAACCAATTTTTCATTCAATTGCCCTTTTAATCTGCTCTGCTTATGGATTCCATTCAGTATCAGCCTTTCACTGTCAATACTGGACATAACCATAAAAGGTATTTCCACTAGTTCTGGAATTATAAAATGTAATATTGTCAAGATTTCAAGGATCATACATATAGTCTTCGGATATAATTCACATACATACATTCACCCTGTGAGCTGTACTATTTAGTGATTTTTAGTACAGTCACAAAATTGTGCAATCATCAGGACTATTTAGTTCTGGAACAGACATTCTAGCATTTTTATCACACACACACACACATACACACACACACACACACACACTATGTATTCATTAACAATCACTCTCCTTTCTGCTCCCACCCTTCAGCCTTTGGAAATCACTATTCTAGTTTCTGTCTCTATGGGTTTACCTGTTATGGTTATTTCATAAAAATGGGGCCTTATTATATATATGGCATATTGCTTCTGGCATCTTTCAATATGTTTAGTTTTTTTCAGGTTCATTTATATTGCAAAATTAAACAGTACTTTTGGGGCCGGGGATATAGCTCAGCAGCACAGAACCTGCCTGGCAAGCGCGAGGTTGTGAGCTCTATTCCTGGTGCCAAAAAGCCCAAAAAAACAGAAAAACAGTACTTTTAAATGTTTGAGTTAGATTCCGTTGTATAGATACACCACATTTTGGCTATCGTTTGATGGACATTTTGGAAATTTTCACTTTTTAGCTTTTTTATGAATAATAATGCTATGAAAATTTATGAAATATTTTTGTGTGAATATATGTTTTGAATTCTCTTTATCCACGTTTTTGTCAACCCTTGTTATTGTCCATTTTTTTATTATGGCCATCCTAATGGGTATGCTTCATTTATTTTTATACCTACTTTAAACTCACCTGCCAAGAAACTATGTTTTGTACCCACAAAATATAGGATACATAGTAAATATAACTTGATGGAGGAATAGATAATGATTAATATAAATAACTGCCACTCGTAAATAACCATATGCAATTACATGTTCTTGTTTGAATTCCCCACATTAAGAGAAGATTGTTTTCTCTTCCATTTACTATTTTGCCATGAAGATCAGTTGTTATCTCTCTTGTGAATGCCAGAATGTAACTCAAGATATTGATGTTAATTCTGGAAGGCATTTCTCATCAACTATCATGGATCCCACAAAGATTCACAGGCACTAAATTTGCTTATTTTTCCTTCTTTTGTCTCTGATTTCACCCATCATTTTCGGTTTTCTCTCAAATCACAGGCTTTTCAACATGACATAAAGAAAAGTAAAAGCAGACAAAAGGTACTTTTTCTTTCCTTAGATCATTTTGAAACATTGATGTGAGGATGTTTTCAAGATGGAAGACTACCTACTTCCTTAAATCTTATTGCAGAAATCACAACTCCGAAATTTTCTGAAGAAAGATATAAAGGCAAAGCTTCCATTTTATGTGCCACTTACTAAATGGGATATACTATGTACGTATCAATCTTAAATTTTCTAACTATTATGGTAAGTAATTTTTTATTGTTTAATTATGAAGAACTGAAACTCAGTGAAGTTTAGTAAAATATCTAATACCAAACACTTAGCCTATAACAAATCTAATGTGGAAATGCACAGTGGTTTGATTTCAGAAACTGTACTTTCAATTATTTCATCCTGACTAAATATTTTTAATATTCAGATAATATTATGCTGTGATGTTTTTCATTCAATTACATTCTGAAATGATGTGCTAAAAGCCAAAAATTAGGCACTTCAGTTTTATTTAATATTGTACTGTGAAATATTTGTGGTTTTTCTAACATAGGACAATGTCTTTTCCATTGAGAGACTGAGAAAGATAGTGGCATCTTTCCATGATGTCAAATGCCAGAAGGAGTGAGGAAGTATAAAATGTGCAAAAAATCAATGGAACCGCTATTGTGTACAGTTCATATCCATCCTTTTATTCAAAATCCAGGAAATTCTGAGGCAAGTATTGCAATTTACTTCTGAGGAAACAGCATATCAAAATGAAATAAAACATTTTTATTTATGTCATAAAATTCTCATGACCTTGGAGACCAAATCCAGATTGGCACCCAAGACAAGAATGATGCACAGACTCACATATTTTCCTTTTGCTTATGATTCAATGCCAAGGCTAAGTGTTATATGTCTTCATCAAAGATGATCACGATATATCTGTATTACTGACTGTAGCTCTCAGTTGTGAAATGCAATACTTGAGTAATTAACCATACTTGCATTATGAATGGTTTTCTATATCCCACACTAAATTAAGAAACTTTTAGCTATAGAAACAATTAACTTTCATGATAAAGGGTAAATGTAGATATAACTGATGGTTTCCCTATTTGTTCTTCACTGTTGATATATTAACTGATTTCATGGCTAAAGACAGAATATCTATTTAAGATTCTTATACAGTTGCCTGTATTTGATTAATGTACTTGAATCATGCCAGATAGTTGCAGCCTTTCAGACAGTCCTGCTACATCTATCTAAATGTAATTACTTATCTATTTGTAAGAAAGTTTAGATGACTTGTAAAAACTTTATTGTTTACACAAGCCAAAGAATTTTTGCATTTGTTATGCCAACCCATTAAATAATTGCATCATTTTTAGTACATTCCAAATCAAACCATACTGAAAACCCTTACCATATGCCTGTTTTCACAGGGCAAGGTTTTTAGTTAGTTTTTTCCCCTTTTTAAACATCTGTGTTTGTTTATTGGTTGTATAAATATTTAAAGAGAGGGGAAGAAACCTCAAAATATAAGTGAAATCAGCTTTCTCAGCCCCCTGTTGCTTGAAATAAACTTCATGGAACTTTTTAGTGTGAACATGTAAGAACACTGGCCTGAAGTCAACAAAAGAATGAGTAACCTTTTGAGTATGTTGTTTATTTCGAAAGTTAATGAAGAAGTTGTTCTCTTCCGAAAGAAATTGTATTCAGGTTTTATTGGGTAAGCCATGTTCTAAACTCCAGCCTGTTAGCTTGAAACTCTGCCCTAGTGAAGTTAACCAGTCTCCTGACCAAGATTATTAGATATTTAAAAATAAATCATAAAAACTATTAAAGCAACATCTCTGAAAGAAACTTTTGGTTAGTTTGTTAGAAACAAGTATTTATATCCATTATCTGGTACCCAATCATGTTTTTTTCCTTCCCATATGCACTACATTTCTCTTTTAATAATTATTGTTCAACTATGTTAACTGGTTAAATCATAGTACAAGGTAGTGGGGGATTTCACAAAGGCTGCTGTGTAGGGCTATTTTCCCCTTTTATGGCTTTATCATATCAAATAATTGCTTTCTAACTAAAGATGAGTTGATGCTGAAGTTGGGGCTTCCTCTGCGATAGGTCCATTGTGTGTGTGTGTGTGTGTGTGTGTGTGTGTGTGTGTGAAGGTACAACTTAGGCTAGCTAAAAAGTCCGAATATAGAAAACATACTTTTTGTGGTACTGAGAATGGAATAAACATGGGGCTTAACCCTGAGTTACAAGCTCAACTCTTTAAAATTCTTTTTTTTTTTTGAGACAAATTTTTCTCTAAATTGCCAAGTTAACTAAGCTGGGCTCAAATTTGCAATTCTCGTGTCTTAGCCTCACACAGAGTTAGGACTGTAACACACCAGCACGCCAGGCCAAGATCAGAGTTTGGATGCACATCTCATCTTTCCCAGTTTAAATTAGAATCCTTACAAATTGGAATAGTCAAAGCCAGGATTTAGACATTTCATGCTATATATAATCATGCTAATGGACTTCATAAATTTTCAAATTTATGAAGCAAAATCAACTATTTTCAACACAAGGAGGAAAAAAATCCATGTTTCTTCCAGTAGGGGTGACAAAGAAGTAGGTTTTCCCTTTAGTTTTTCAGAAGAAATTTTATTCTACCCTTCAATTGAATTACAGTATTTACTATAATGTTGTATCCGGTACTTATGTTTGTGTGCCTTAAGGGAGTAGCTCAAAATCATTATTTTAATCTTGAGGAAAATGAGGCCTAAAATTTTTCATATTTGTACAAACCCATGAAGGGAGTTCCAAGCCAAGCTGCCTACATTGTGCATGTGTTTTTATGTAGTTGTCCCTTTGATGATGAAAAGCATGTTTGTGATGTTAATGGAAGAAAGCGTCTTCAAATTAATGGTTGAATCTGAGGTTGTTTAAAGCCAACATATGTTTATTTTCATACATGCATTAGTAATCTTAGAGTTTTTAAGTATGGCAACGTGGTTATTATCAGAAGACAAATTTGAATTCCAAATCTACCTCTCACCCATTGAGTTGGGGTCAGTCACTTTCGCGCTCTGTGCCTCAGTCTCCACTTCCGCATAATGAAGTGATCGTAAGAACTAATCATTAAATTCCTCCCTAGATTGAAGCGTTAATGATGTAGTTTCTCAGCATGTCTTTGTTAGAATCATACTTTCTTTGTTCTGCAAATTTAGTTCATGAAAACCAGGCATCTGCCAGAATCAAGTAGTAATCACAGTTGAATGTGTCCTTTTAAGCAAAAAAAAAATCAATATTGTACCTGTGATTCCCCTAAGCCTTGTTACAAGGTTGTATTGAATTATGAACTGGCCAGACCTAGATTATCTTAGTGTTAATAAATGTATTTTTATACCATCTAACCTGAAGATGTTCAAAAACATAGATTCCAAAGAGAAAAAAAATTGACCATAGATTGCAATATATGTATGACACACTATTCAAATTTAAGTGAGTACATATTCATGAAAGTTGAATTATTTTTAACATGTTAAAAATTTTAAAAAAGTGTATAAAAATGAGCCCTTCTCTTTATGGAAGGCAGTTGGGTAGGTTATCGCCCAGACCCGGGAGAACAGGACGCAGCCCTTCTGCTAAGGTTCTTGCTTCAGTAGTGGATTCATCATTTCAGTGCAATGGCCAGAGTGAAAAACAACCACGTTTGCTAAACCGTTTCACTCTATTCAAATAAAGGTTAAACTAGAAGTCCGAGCGCTTGTATTAATGTTCAAAGTCTGATACGAAGTACATATTTAAATAGTGTGAGACATCAAATTTCCTTGTACCTTAGAAATCTTATCCATTAAATGGGTACATGACCCTGGCAAACTTACCTAAAAGATTTTAAAGCAGGCTAAGAAATATTAATATTTTCTGGATGGTTTAAAGTGCTATATATTGACGTGTCAATGTCTTCGAGACAATTTATTAAACTTCCTTATTTTATTTATGGAATTACAGTGTTTTCTTCTCCAGTAATTCCCATTACTACTAATAGTGAAAACAATATAAGCTTAGAATTCTATGTATTGCAGCAAAAAAAACAAAAAAAAACAAAACATAAAAATGGCAATATGTCTACTAGCATACGTTTGGATAGATCCAAGAAGTCCTTATTATTACACACACACACACATACACCTAAATAAACTAACACTCTTGCAGACTGCGCATGTACTTGTAAATTATGGAAAGTTAAAATCAGGCTGATTTCCATGCTATTAAGATACATATAGCCATCTTGACGATTACTTATTGAATCCAGGGCTTTTAAATCATATAAATGAAGGATGAAGTCTTTTTCCTTTGCATGGGATTTGCTCTGTTTTGAAACATTTATTCTTTTATACCCATAATCCTAACTACCACCAAAACTCTTTGCTAATGATGTGAGCGACAAACTCAGATTTCTTTCGTTCTCCATTTTCCAAATCATTAAGAATAGGTCTCTCTCCTGAAGGTTTTCCGACAAAGAGAAACTCAGTTCTCTTTAATTAAATCCAGTGGCCTGAAACACCAAAGAGAAGATGTAAACTCAGGGGATTCCAGCAGGAAGGGACTGCTTAGATCAAAGGAAATGTTCACATGATACTAAGAGTGGGAGCTAGAAATATCTCTAGAGAAAACAAAAAAATGTAATGTCCTGCAGGCTTTCAGGACAAATTTGGTTCCATTAGATACATGACTTAGTGAAAGTCGCGCTTCACCTCTGAAAATTCAAATGTCCTCACCTACAATAATAAATGTTAATATCCAACACTTAGACTGTTCTTAGAATTGAATATAATATGTGAGATGAGAGAAAAAGCTAACTTTTGATCAATACCTATGAAATACTCCACCTTTCTCTAGGCACTGCAACGTGCGTCTCAGCCAGCCTTCAGATAAGCCCTTGTGGCATGTGTTTCCTCCATGTTACAAATGAAGTAAAAGACAGCTGAAAAGTAATTATCACTGTTACACAGCTAACAATTGGAACTAAAAACCATGATTTGAATAAGCATCTGTTATAATCCAAAGTGGATATTTTTCACATTAACCCATACATTTTCTGCAGGACTTTCAATAAATATCATTTTCATTCATTTAGAAATTGGTAGAATAGGAAAGGGAAAAGACTCCCAAAACTCCCAACTTGTTGCCAAGGATTTAGACGCACCTAGATCGGATATGCCGTATGAGACCTTACATGGTAGAGAAAAAAACAAAAATCACTTTTAAGCTAACATTCTTGATTTCATATCCTGGTTTCACACTGGCAAAATGTGTTCCTTCATGCAATTTATTAGAATTCATGGAGTCTCAGTTTTCTCATCTATACAACAATAATTATTAATTATTAAAGGCCTTATCACAAATTTGTGACAATTAAGTGAGAGTAATTGGGTCAAGGAGGCAGATTAAGTCAACGTGTTTACTTAATTTGTCATAAAATACCATCAAATGGCAAAGCAAATGCAAGTTAAATAGGAAATAATGGAGGGAAAAGAAAGAATACAACAGATAGCTACACATTTTGAGAAATTACTGAAAATAAAATAGCAGATCTCATTAGCAGAACAGAAAAAGATCACCAGAAAATATCACTTCTCCAAAACCAAACAGAAGACTCTTGAGAATAAGACAAAAAAATTAGCCTGGATAAATCAGAGGGATTGTAATGAATATTTGGGGAAAATAAATACATTTCTGAAAGGGTTCCTTCCGGATACATTCTGAAAAATTGAAAACAAAAAGAGTCTAAAGTAAAATGAGTACTAATAAGTAAAATATTATTGGACATATCAACCTGTAAAACTTACTAATAAACGAGGCATTATGAAAAACGTGACATCACCTGTACTTTGGTGGTGCTTGAGGACCCTGAGAAACCAAACCTTACATGAACAAGTGACGAGAAAAATGTATCCTGCTCTTAAGCTTTATAGAGACTTTCAAACTTGTCAGTCTCTGCTCTTGCCTCTGTTGAAGATGCTTCATGAATACCAAATATATAAATTTTTGAGGCCTTTTCACAATTGAACACTTGAAGTTATTAACACGTGTTACTACTATATGTAGTCTATTTTTCTTGAGAACCAGCTTATTCATATTGAGTATATATATATATATATATATATATATATATATATATCTCAAGCTCTCATGAAATCAGGTGCATGGCATAAATCTATTAACAATGTTATCCCCCCAAAACTCACAAGTCCATGATTGTCAAATATCATTTCTAGTTAGTACATTCAGTAGCTTTGGTTAAGGTCTTGGCTTGAAAATGCCCTTATAGAAAGGCTTTGTCAATCTTGATATGTTGTGATTTACCAATATGATATGCTTATTATTTTAGAAGTTTCTCAATCAAAATGATATTGATATACTATATCTAACAACTCCACACATTTTGAAAAGTAAATTATAAATTATATTGTTTGATTATAACCTGATAGAATCAGAAAAGGGTAATTCTTCTCAGTGTTAGAAATTCCATTTATCCCTAATTATTAATATATTTATCAAAAATAGATATTGAATTCTATCACATATTTTAAGGCATATATAATTATATTACAAAATTGGAAGATTTCAAAGGTATCAGAAAAATATTTGATAAAATTTACCCTCCTATCCTATTCATAATAAATACTATTAGGAAAAAGGGATTAGGAAGACATTCCCAATATATCTTAGGGGATGGGTACTAGACATCTATGAAAATATTCATTATATTGTTAATAACTCAAATATTAAGGCCAGGAAATACAATGTTGTTACTGTTGCTAGGATTCTTTTTTAAGGCTGAAATTGTTAAAGACCATTAGAAAAGTAAAAATGTAAGTGCTATAACATCTGAAAGAAAGAGACAAAGATAACTGAATTACAGATTAAGCAATTGCATATTAAAATATCTCACAATAAGTGATCACTATAATAAAATAATACACAAATAAAATAACAATAGTAAAAGATTTTGCAAAGTCATCAACATGCTTCAGAGAGTGTTGTAAGTCTGTAGACATTAAAACATATATATTTTATAATAGGTCGAAGGAGATATTTCTATTTTTAATCCCATGAGGAAAATTGTAATTACGGATGAGGAAACTTAGGTGTACATTGGCTACTTCACACAAATTTGTGAGGACTGATTGGAACTCAGGCGGTCTGAATGGAGAGGATGTGTGCTTAACTGCTCAGTTTGTCAATGCACTAGAAATATTCAAATAGGTAATGCAATTGTACCATGATTCCAAACGTAATAGCAAAATAAATCATTAAATACTGCTGAGAAAACTTTGGAAAAATATCAATCCATTGAAAACTGTGCAGGAGTAGCCATAAAAATATTGAGACAGAAAGAAAATCATAAATGATTTGCCATTCCAGGCAATAAAATTATATAAACAATGCTCTATTAGTAAAAGCCAGGAAACAGTATAATTGATGTAGAAGAATCTTCAATGGAAAATTAAGAAGCAGAATTATACATGTGATATAGTTTTGATAAAAGTTACACTTCATACCAAAGGGGAAAATAATGTTTATAGTACTAGAAAAATTGTCTTTATTTGTAAAGATAAGCATTCACACTCCTTTCTCATACCGTACACAAATAAATTACAGGTGAATTAAAAAGCTAAAATGATAAATATAAACAAGTTAAGAGAAAATTTAGAATGTTTTAATAACTGTATAAAAAAGGCTTGCCTTCACAAGACATGCAGTCTGAAATCTATTTAGCTAAGGCTAGCATATGTAATTATTTAGTTGTATATTTTTAAAATTCTGTGTAATGTAACTAACTTGGGGGATAAAGGAAACTTTCTATGAGGAAAAATTTTAAAATATATAATACTCAATAAAATAAATAAAATATATAAAAATCTCCTAAATTCAAATGAGTAAAAAATAAGGTCACAATTAAGAAATTTAGGCAAGGAATTAAATAAATGGCCAATTATGTGCAAAAAATATGAAAGGTACTAGCTTTCTCTAATAGCAAAATACAAATTATTTTAAATACTATTTTGTGCCCATTTCTATTGTTTTAATTGCAACCATAATCTTTGGTAAAGCTCAATGGCTTAAAACACAAATTTATTATTTGAAGTCCTACATAATTTCTACTGGACTAAATACAACCACTATGGAAATCAGCATGGAGATTTATCAAAGAATTAAAATTAGAAATTCCATATGACCCATCCCCCACCCACCAGATAGCTTTCCCAAAGAATTTAAGATATCCTACTGGAGCGATAACATGCACAGCAATATTTATATATGCACAATTCATAATAGCTACATCCTGAAAGCAGGCCATATATCAATCAACAGAAGACTGGAAAAGAAAATGTGGTATCTATATATAATGGAATACTATTTGGCTATAAAGAAGGACATATTTGAGATATTTATAGGAATATGAATGCACCTGGAAAATATAATATTGAGTGAAATAAACCACACACACAAGCTTGAATAGCAATGGTATTTCTCATTTGAATAAGGCAAAGTACAAACTAAGAGAAAAATAAAGATTAGACAGAAGGAGACAAGATGATGGATTTCTTGTAAATGGAAAGGGGTGCAAGGGGCAAGGGGCAAGGGGTGAGGAGGAGGGGATGGGGAAATACATAGAGTGCATTTATGCTTTGTGGAGGATTCTAATAACCTCAATGAATGTGGACATTATATGCCATAGATAGGAACTTAAATTAATAACACCAACGAAAATGAAAAATGGGAAAAGGGAATTAGAGAAGAATGGAGGCAGAGGGGAAGAAAGGGGAAAAAATAAAGAAAAAAGCTGTGTTATGTAAATGTACTAACTCCCCAAGATGACTACAAAGTGCACGTACTGCAAACATGGATTACTACTACTACTGCTATTACTACCACTACCACTACTACTACTATTAACAATAATAAAATAAAAAATAAAATAAAATCATGATGGAAGCAGGGCCGTGTCTCTTCGTGGACATTTTGGGAAGAACCTATCTTCTTGCCTTATTCAGCTTCCAGAGGCTACTACCTGTTGTGCTTCTATGATTCAAATCCTATTATTTAGGTTTCTTGCCATCTGAGGTCCCAGTAGGTGAGGTGTTTTGGAATAAGTAGATCCTATCATACATCTCGGGACATGACAATTAGCTATAAGACTTTCTCATATATAAGCACTTTAAGTTATTCAAAATGGTGATTAGTTTAGACTTCAATCTTATTTCTTGTAATATGTTTCCTCATGTTTTGTGACTGATTTTTTCTCTAACATATCTACTAGGATTTCATTGAGCAAATGTCTTATAATCCTTCTGTTAGGTTCCATGTCTTATCCTGTTATTCATAAAATAAATTCCAGTCTTGGACTATATTAAGACTCAATGTAATTTGATACTGACAAGTACAGATTATTAATGTTGGAAGTGACCTTAGATGTTGCTAAGCCAGTTTTCTCAGTAGGGAGCTCTTAGACTATTTTGTGGGGCAATCCCTTGTTGTTCAGGAATTTTCCAAATTTTCTTCATTTGAAGCCAAAGCACCCACAGATATTTCCAAGTTTACCTTTCCAAATAAATAGTTGACTGAAGTTGAGCAAGGTAAAGAAACTTGCAAACATCAAATGTATGAGCTCAGAAAACAGAAAAAACATTTTTTGACTCCCTTTTCATCTTATTTACTTTTCACGTTGCTGAGACAAAATACCTGACACCCAAAGTTAAAGGAGGAAAGTTATTTTAGCTCAGTTTTCAGAGGTTTCAGTCTACAGTCTGCTGGCTCCAAGGCAGGGTGGCGTGGCAAAGGAAAAAGAGTGTGTCAGGGGAGGCAGGAAGCAGCAAGCCTGCCTTCTTTCTGTCCCTTTTAACCCATCCAGGGTACACGCCTATTGATTGGTGCCACCCACATCAAGGGTGGGGCTTCCAATCACCTACACCCAAAACAGTGCTAAAACAATCAGTGGACTATCCTTTTTTTTTTTTTTTTTTTTTTTTTTTTTAATGTGGGTACTGGGTGTCAAACTCAGGACCTCGCGCTTGCAAGGAAGGCGCTTATGCCGCTGAGCCATATCACTGGCCCAACTAATCCAATTATTGTGCCCTTAATCCATATTCACACATCCTAGATTCAACCACCTCTGAAAAGCCCCACCATTGACCACATAAGGCTTTCAGGGAACATCTAGACGCAAGCCATAACATTCTTTTGTTTTTATTTCTGTTATTCTGTTTCATAGACTTCAAAAATGCTAGCTTTACGTAGCCAAGTTAATTTTCTACCTATTTTCCAACATAACTGAGTGAACAGCTGAACATTCCATTAGCTTCTTCATTTATTTATTGTTATGAATATGGTTTCACATTATATGCAATCAGTCCGTGGAGTCAATCATGCTTTACTCTACTTTTACAATGATTCTTTCATTGATGAAAAGAGATATATACCATTAAATCTGTTCAATTATGATTTAAATGCAAGAATTTATAATAAATTGGAGAGCATTGCTTGTCAACTTGATGAGAAAATTAACATGAAACATACTGTTTACAAATAAAAATTATCATCTGAAGGAAGAAATTAAGTTGCTTTGCAATGATATAAAAGTATATATGTAGTGAAATTTGAGCCAGCAAAATATGTACCTTAAGAATACAGTGAAAAACTTAGATTTTTTTCATAGATTTGAGTGACAGGATAGTATGTATCACATAAGTAACTATAATCAGAAGTTTCATATACTTATACAAATCCTGATAGGCAGTAAGAATCATCATACATAAAGAACATAAATACTTCTAGGGAAGGAATCTGTGATGATGTCCAAGGGGAAAAAAATAAACCAAACAAACAGCCTGACAGGAAAGGGACATGGATTAGTGTTGAAAAGCAAAACAGAAAACTCTCAGTGGCTTGGAGAAAGGTAGAGAAAAATTTACCTGCAGTAACCCATGAAAGACAGCTCATTTTTCCTGTAGGTGTCATCGGAAAGTATTTTAGGACTTTTTACATTAGGCTGAAGTATAATCTAGAAAAGGAGAAAAACTATGTAGTCTGGTTAGGAGGAATAAAGATGAGTCACTTGTGGCAGAGAAATCATAGTGACTAGCTCTAGCTGATTCGAGAAGATTCCTGAAAGAATGCAAAATAGTGATGCATACAGTATGCTAATGAAAACATGCAGGAAGAAATCACCTGGGTGTGTCACTTATTATGGAAACTCATGTCCATTGGAGACTGAAATAGCAAATGCAAAGGATCTCTAGAAATACAGAGAGACTGAACACTTCAAGTGTTTAGTGAGGCCACTCATCCTTTGACACACCAGGAATGGAACAAAGAGGCCATGACTGCTTGTTAGATAGAAGAGTTAAGGAGAGCAAGTCATTGTCAGTACCTATATGCAATGTAACCACTTAATGTTTAATGTCTGTGTAATATTTTATTTCCTACTAATTAAACGTCTTAATATAATTTGTCGTAAGAGTACTTGTCTAATATTTTAGCTGTTGCTAGAAAGTGATAGGAAAGAGGAAATACGCCTCCTGGCAAACGTCCATGAGACTAATTATCCAAGGAAATTCATGCCACAAATGCAGCTAATTAAGGTTTTATCTGCATAGGTGAAAACAAAACTTTTAATTGGCTTTTGTTCAATCTTTTTTTCTAAAGCTACTGCACCAAAGATTGTGTTTGATGTGGGTTTGCTCTGAGCTTGTGCTTTTATCTCTTATTTGTGTTTAGAGCAAGAATGTAAACCACAGAGGTCAATAGGAACAAAATGAAGTAATTCCCACTAAATGCTGGTCTATGAAAGTGCTTATGTTTCACCCTAATCACCTTCTCTGAGAGCTGCCCTCCACTCAATTCTACCAGGTAAACTCTCAATTTTTGGGATTCCAGTGTCAATATGACAATGGTTCCTTATGCCACGACTATGCCACTAGTACAGTCACTCAATGGGTTTTCTATGTCTCTCGATTCCCCTCAGTAGAGCAGCTCCTAAAGTCCACTGGACGCTGACTGCTTTTAGATACAGGATTTCTCTGTAGGATGGACAAACACTAAGAAAGGAGATTCATCTTCCCATCTTCCAAAGAATGTAAGGTGTTCAAAACAACACGAACCACTGAAGATCAAATAGATGAATTCAGCACTAACACCAGTGAGAAAGTTGTTTGTTTTACCCACTTTCTCTGCTCTGTACTTACACGAGGTCTCTTCCATCGACTGGCTGCTAAGGATCGATCTGTGCATACTAGGGCGTTCTGCAGCAATTGGTAAAAGAATAATTGAAGTTTGTGGTGTATTTGCAATATGCCAGGGACTGCAAAATACATTATCTTTTTTAACCCCAATAAGAAACTTTGCTATACAATATTAACTTCTTTTTTAAAAATGAAGAAACTAAAACAGAGACATTTAAACGACTTGCTAAAAAAGTTATTAAGTGGCAGGTGGTAGCCTTGAATTAAGATCTTTTGACTCAAAATCAGAAATGGAGTATTTATCATCAGATATACATGGTCATGAATGTCTATTCTACCTCTCAGTCTTATTTCCACAATAAAAATAAAAACATATGGACAGTGGATAATAAGATTAGCCACAATACAAGATTGATAGATTAATTGAACTAGATATTTTATATGAAAGTATGCAAAGTATTTTTCATAGGTATAGTCTAAAAATGTTATCACTTGTCTTTATAATTTTAAAGCATCTTATCTTCTATTCCTCTCCTTGATTTAGTAAAATCCACTTACTGTTAAATACTGCTCAAGGTGACTGCTATATAGCATTCATCTTCAAGGAGTAAATAGACCATGGATTAAGTATTCCTAAAAAAAGAATTATTTAAAATGTTTATCTACTTTGCAGGGATGTGTGTGTGTGTGTGTGTGTGTAAAACTTGAAGAGGGAAAGTGAATCAAGATATAACATGTCCAGGGAAGAAGGTTAACTAAAGCAGGCTTTGTCAAGGGTCTTTGAGACTCTAAAATTTAGAGAATTTTTCTCCTATTATTTTATTGACACTGTTCTGACTTCTCACTCATATTATTTGCAACAGGAAATCTATTTTCTTATTTTCATTTCTTTCTGTCCAAAGTGTTTTTTCTGTCTAGTACTTTTTAAAATTAATACATTGTTGTAGTACATAATGATTATATTCTGTTTGGGGAGTTGGTACATGGTTTTATTTGATCACTTTTTGAAAGCAATCATATGATGTATGGTATTGTAATTTTCTTTCAGTTTTGACCTTTAGGACTTACTAAAAGAAACTTTTGCATAGCTTTAGCATTTTAATTATGTTTATAAAATTAGTGACCTCTATTCTCTAAAACATTTTTTTCTGTTTCTTCTACTATCCTCTTTTGAAATTTCAATTACATGTATATTCACCATCCGATATTGTAGTACTACACTAACAATTTGGATTTATTTGTTGTTGCTTATTTTTTGTTGTTTTTTGCAGTTTCTATTACTGTACCTTCAAGTTTACTAGTTTTTTCTTCTGTAAATTCTAATTTGTTGTTAATGATATTCAGTATATATTTTAAATTTTACTTCATTCTCAAAGTCAATTTTGATATTTATCTCTTCCTTCAATCTGTTTCACATGTTTAATCTTGAACATATGGAACACAGTTTAAGATAACTTTTAATGCCCTTGTCTACTAATTCCATCATCTATATTATCTTTTGAATTTATTCCTATTAACTGATCTCCATCTATTTATGTGTCATATTGTTTTTGTTTCTTCACAGCCTGGTAATTTCTCACCAGGCTCAGACATCATGACTTTCACCTTTTTGCATTTTAAGTAAATATTCTTTAGTTTTGCTCTAGGATACAGTTGTATTACTTAGGAATGTTGGGATCTTTTTAGTGATTGTTTTTGTGTTTTGTAGACTGGTTTTGAATAGTGTTTTCATCTGGGCCTAATATTTCCCCCACTATGAAATCAAACCTATCCTGAATAATCTATCCAATATCTAATGAATTAAGAAATGCTTTGCTCCAGTTGGAGCAACAACGAATTATTAATCTTATGAGAACTCAGAGGATTGTTCCTAATGCTCCTTTTGGATTTTCCCCTCTTCAGGGCCAAAAGTAGTTTTTGTACACAAATATACTGGGCAATAGTCGGTTGGAAACTCAAGAAGACCCTATAAAATCTCCAGAACTCCAATTCTGTGAAACTCCTTTATCTGGAATTTTCCCCAATGAACTCAGTCTTTAGATTGTTTTCTGTTTTCTCCACAGAGGGAAACTCTTAGGTACCATTTTGATACCTCCCATATATGCCGTTACCCTGAAAACTTTCTTTGTACAGGAGGCTGGAGCTATCACAAACTTCAATCATTTATTTCTCAGAAATCTCTGCCCTGTGCTACAGAATGTACCTTGTCTAAAACAAGTTGTTTCCTTGATTTGGCCTTAAGTGTTAGTTTTATCCTTTGAGATGGTAAATATAGCTCCTATTATTCCACTATCACCACTAGTGGAAGCTCTTGAATATATTAATTTATGTTAATGTTAAGACTTCTTTTACTCATGTGAAAAAATCACTTAAGCATTAAATATTTGGCACTGGAGTCTAAGGGGCTCCATCTATTACACTGTGTTAAGAATGTGTACGAATGAGGATCAGAGGTAAAACAACTGTGTCCTGGGCATTTCCACAGTTTAGAGGTCAGGGCAATGATTTATAAGAAAAAAAGAAGAAAGACCCAGAAAGTAACAGAAAACCTAGGTGCATAAGAGCTCCTTTAAGTCTGGTGAAGAAAATATTTGAGGAGAGAAATGTCAAATGATCCAGATATTCCAAATATAAAAAAAGACAAAAGAATTACTACTAGATTTAGTAACATGGATGATATTAATTATGTTTAAAAGCACTTCTGTAGGTTATTGGGGCTGGGAGGAATGTTTGCTTATAGTGAATCTAAGAGATAAATATAAGAAAACCAATGTACATAAACCTTTCAATAGATATTTATGTAAATAAATAGGTAAGGAAAAATAGCAAGAGTGTAAAAGTGAGATCAGAGAGTCTTTAATTATTTATTTTTTATTTTTGGAAATAAAAGCATATTTTTTTGGTGGTGGGATTATTCTGTCAAGAGAAAAAATACATTACTGCTAGAGATGTGGGGAGGAGAAAGCTGTGGAAGCAATGCCCTTGAGAAGGTCAGGAAGGGTAAGCTCTAACTCAGAGAGGTGGCCTTAGCTGGGAGCATGGATATCCCACCGATAAGTTCAATAAAGCATGCAAAGTACAGCAGCAAGTGGGATAATTAGGTGAGGATTTTCTGGAGATTTCTTTGCTTGAATTTTCTCAGTGAAGCAGAATCTACAGGTTTAATTTGGCAAGAGTGGAAGGAGAATTGGAGTTCTGAAAGAAAACCTCATATGCAGTGTCTAACCAGGGAAAGAAATGGACTAGAGAGTGTTTTTCTGATTACTGGGCAGAGTGAATCTCCTACTTCATTTTAGTGATCGTGAATTATGAGTGAGAAGAATCATGTGTTTTTATTTATCATTTATCTGTAAGTTCTCCATTTCCATTTAGTTAGGCAGCTACACACTCAGAACACTTGGGGAATCTGATTTAACCAGGATTAGTTTTTTGCCAACCTAGAAAAATGAAAAGAGAAAGTGGCAAGCAAGTTGAAAGAGTAGGAAGACAGCCTTTATGAAAAATGACCCTCAAATTTAGACCAGATAGATATAAGAAAGGACATAGAAAAAGGAAGCTATAGAAAAATTGAGTACAATCATAAACACATTGTGCAGGCATTGTTTATGTTCTTCATGCATCTTAAAGTTCACTTAGTAGAAGGATCAATGGATATAAGAAGTGGCCTTCTCAAAGAAGGATTTCTGGGGCCAAGTGTGGTGGCACATGCCTGTAATCCCAGCAATCTGGAGGCTGAGGCAGGAGGATCACCGTGAGTTTGAGGCCAGCCTGGGCTACAAAGTGAGTTCTGAACTGCATAGCAAAACCCTGTCTCAAAAACAAAACAAACAAAGAAACAAACGAACAAAAAAATGATTGTTGTAATTGATTTATTAAAGTCCGTGAGTTGAAAGGACAGCAGGTGGCAGCATGGCAATCAGTCACTGGGTAAGTGTGCTGACTTCAAGCTTTAGCATTAGAATCACCTGCAGGGTTTGATAGGATGAAGATTTCTAGACCACTATGCCAGAGTTAGTGACTCAATAGGTCTGAAAAGTTCCTAAATTATATTTGAGAGAGCTTCTTGAAGGATCACAATTTGATAACCATTATTCTACATTATCAGAAGTATCTAATTCAATTTACTGCTACTTCAGAAAGCATGAGAAAAAGTATTCATGTTAGAATGTGAGTATTAAAAACACTGAAAATGTAAATTTTAGAATTATTAAACAATTTATTTGTGTATATGTGCACACATCCATGTACATATGCATATATTTTGTCAGGGATTCTTATATTAGTATTCCTGCTAAAAAAATAAAGTTTGAGTGGTGAAATGTAAGATGCATTAGAAAATTAAATCTCAATTCTAGTACTCACCCATAGATCGAAACAGGTCATCTTTCTGTGCAAGTTGTTTTAACAAAAATATCCTTTGACCATAAAAATCTATGTCACCTGCTCAGTGTTACATGGTTTCCCACTATGTGTGGATTAATGCCTTCATCTTATTTGCTTATTTCTCTTACAATAAGACCCCAGGATCTTTTTTCCAATCTTTGACAACTTATTTAAAACAGAAAATTATGGAAACATGTACTTATTATTTAATGAAATTAGACAACAAGCAATAGAAAAAAGGATAGTGATTATGTTGGCTGAGAGTGGAAACAGTATTGTATTTTTGACATAATCTGGGAAAGATACACTCTGGAAAACTGATGGCACCTTCTCTTACTGTTATTGATAGAGCTACATAACAAATATATTATCTATATCTAGATTTATTCTCTTCTGTTAAGTCAAAGAATACGGTGACAGCAAGACCTATAATAAGATGTCTATAATTAATTATGGGACAGTTTCTATCTAATTGACTAATGGGTTTCAAACTATACCCCCATGACAAATCTGGCCCACTGCTTTATAAATTTAATTGGTACACAGCCATGGCCATTAGAATAGGTTTGGTCTATGGCTACTTACAAACTACAATAGCAGAGGTGAATTACTGAGACAGAGATAGCATCACCCAGAAAGTCTAAAATATTTACTGTCTAACAGTTCACAAAACAAGTTTGGTATCTTAGGAGAAGCTTATGGATAGCATGAACCACGTGTTTTAATTCCTTATTTCATGAATCATGTCATTTTTGCATATCAACAACTAATCATTCTTATTCTAATATTGAAATTAACCTAAAATTTAGTAAAGCTATGGAAATACAAAATAAGTATATATGATCTACCTTGGGATACCACTGAATATCACCATTAAGTTAATTCAACCACTTGGGGCATATATTTGAGATTCAATGCATGTTTTATTTTTCTACCAAATGTTTTATTCTAGATAGCACATTACAGTTTCTTATAACCCTAGCATAGGGGAGAAACTTATTTTTCAGATGTAGAAATAATATTTTTTGCTATCCCATTTATTTAGCTCATTATCCCCCTCACGACTGATAAGAAATGTTATCAGTGTAGGAAAAAGGAACCAATTGTCATTTATTCATAGTTATTATGGATAAGGAACCATATAAGTTAATTTAAAAACACAATGTAGTATATTCACTGAATAATCTTGCAAAGCAATTTCTTTACCTATCTGCATATTCAGGAAAGGTTAAGATTTGGAAATTAAATTATGGGCACAAAATCCCTGTTTTTCCAATATATCAAAACATGTTTTTTTAATACTAAATTTGACTTAAAAATAGACATGCTATGAGGAATATTCTTCAAAATTCCTGTTGTTTTTTTTTAGTATCTCAAAAATTGGTAGCCATCTATAATACATGATCAAGAGTAAGACTAAATGTTTATGGTAAACAATAAATTAATAGCAATTTGAAATATCACAGAAAGGTAATTTAAATATTTGTTTTTATGTATTCAATCATAAAAATATTTATCGAGCTCTTACACTGGGCCAGGTGCTGTGCTATTTGTTAAGAATTTAATGATGAAATTGACAGGCACCATTCTTGCCCTTGCTGAATTTTATATTGATGATTTGAGAGTTTTTGTAATGACGTGAATCTCTTTTATACTTGTATCAATAGGTACTTTTTAAAATCCTTTTAAAACACTTTCTTTAATCCTCATCTCCTATATGAAATAAATTTTGTTACTTCAGAAATCTAATACTATGTTGAGTCTCATATGTAACAAAATTAAATAATAGTTCCATAGGGTTCATGTATTATTATTGAGATGATAATTTGTGTCTTTGGTTGCAGAACAATGACTTCATTTACTCTATTCCAACAAACTCCATGTTTAAACAAAAATAATCATACTGTCCACATAAAGCGATATATTACATATTTTTGGAAATTGTTTCTTAAATTTTGTTTCCATGGGAATTCTGTCTTAATCCAAAATTAAATATCAGAATACTAGAAAATATAGAATACTACAGAGTATTTCAGTCTAGATTAGTTATTTTGTAGATGATGAAAAGAATACCTGAAAAATGTGTGAATTATAGCTTGTCAGCAAAACACTGCTGAATCACTTCACTGCAGTGCAGATGCCTTTTCAATGCCCTATGAAGACTTTCTCTAGCATTAATATTCCTGCGATTATATCCTGCCATTAACTGTGTTTAATGGGGTCGTATGATCAACTTTTATATTCTAATAATCCAAATCCATTTTCCTGGATGAAAAATTTTGTTCTCATCTTTTCTTTTATTCATCAAAATGCCAAATAAAGCACATACTGAAGTATAACATATCCTAAAATGTTATTGCTCGCATTTATGTTCTCTTGTTCCAAGAGGGAAAAAAACACTATTAAATTATAACAAATCTGTTGGTAATGTATTCTGCAGCTTTATGACAGCCTGAAATGTGAGCTTGATGATAGGCATCTCCAAATAAACTCACATCATTTCCTCTCCTTGCTGTGTGTTTGGACAGTCGGTCAATGCCTTCACTCGTCTGTAAATACTAAGTGATCTGTGTTATACAGCCCAATTTGCACAAAATCTACAAGGGCACAAATCAATAACACTGGCTACTGCTTTTAATGCAACATTTGAAAAATACTGGAGTTTGTTGGATGGATTTGCTTTATTACGGTCATAATTTGGTATATGTGTATCATGTATTTATATACCTTAATGCTGCCATTCTCCCTTTTTCTTATTCTTATGGTCACCAATAAATATTTCAGAAATATTACCACTCTCATTCATTTTTATTATACTAGTTAAGTGAATCATTTATATTTTTTAGCACTGTAGAAAAACCTTGACTCTAATTTCGCTACAGTGATCAAATGAATAGCTGGAGATATTCATAAAGATCATCAAAGCCAGATACTGTGAATTCAAAACTCACCATCTGGGCCTGTGAGATGGCTCAGCAGTGTACGCGCCTGCCTGGCAAGCGCAAGGGCCCGAGTTCGAATCCCGGAACCCACGTACGATAAAAGGGGCCTGTGATATCGCTCAGCGGCGCAGGCGCCTGCTGGCGCGCAAGGTCCTGAGGTTGACACCGGATACCCACAAAAAAAAAAAAAAAAAAACTCAACATCTCACAATTATTTCACTTTGGACAAACAACCTAGACTTTTTATTCCTTAAATTCAACATTTTAAAATATGGGGTTAATATTAATATTTACTTTGAAATGACTGATGCTGATTGCCACTGTGATTGGCTTGAGAGACGTCTAGGACATAAGAAAAGCACACCTCTCGGTGTTCCTGGGTGGGTCTTAGATACATAACACTGGGGACTGCATCTGGTCCTTGGCCCCTTCCTGCGATATTCTTCCTTTGTTAGCTGCTTTCCAAATATCATGAGTTGAGCATCTTCCATCAGCTATACCATGATCCCACGATTGTTTCTGCCTTGAAGCAGCTGATCGTAGACTGAATCTTTGGAATTGTGGGCCCAAATAAACCTTTTTTAATTTCAATTATGTGTTTTGTTTCAGCAACTAAACGTTGACCAGTATGTACAAAACCAGTAAATAAGAAAATCCAAATATTATTCTTCACTTTACCCCTGGTACTCAGTGAGCACTCAAAATTTATTAAGTGCTTTAACTATGGTGATGACAATGATCACAATGACAGTGCAAGTGAGGTATCAGTGCTCAGATCCCAATGTCCAGGTCAGTGAAAAATGATCCAGAATAGGTTCCATTGTGCATTTTGAATATCCCTAAGGCTGGAAAGTTAGGTATATTTCCACCGGTCATCTAAGGTCACCAATTATGAATCCATCATGTTAGTCAAGATCAGCATTATCGAGGGAAGGCCTGGAAAAAGCAAAAATCCACACAGTGCATTATATAAATTTATAATGTAAATAAATTTATTATGTAAATTTCTTAGTATAGCTTGTTAGCCCACATGCAAAATTATACAGATCCATCCCTTTCCAACAGGAAAGCCAAGTGAGGACTATGACAAGGAGGAGAGCTCCTGAGCCATGGGAGGAATCAGGGATAGTGTCCAAATGGAGATACGGAAAATGGGTCAAGCGGCCAAAATAATAGTTTGTGCAACAATTATCTAAGGCATGGACACTGGAGGTGACCATGGAACAGACCAGCAGTCGGAGAATCACAAATCAGAGTACAAAAACAGACAGTACAAACAGAAATAAGGTGTGATCTGGCTCAGTACTTGAAAACTTCACCTGAAAGAATTATCTGTCTGCATTTTAGAGCTGCCAAGGTAGGTACAATATGAGAAGGACAAGGTAGGGACTGCTAGCTAAATTCTACGTAAATGAACTGGTTGATCCAAAAATGAAGAGCCATTAATCCATAATGTGGTTTTAAAATTCCCGTCTGCTGACTCACCATCTTAAACTTGTTCCACCATGTCACCTGAGAAATGCTGAACTAAAGTTACTGAAGACCACAGATGGGTGGAATGGGACCTCCAGTCCTAAGTTTTTGAGGAATCTTTACACTGATTTCCACAGTGGCTGCACCAGTCTGCACTGCCACCAACAGTGGAGAAGGGTTCCTTTTTCCCTACAGCCCCTCCGGCATTTGTTATTGGTTGATTCTTGATGGTAGAATCATTCTTTCCAAGATGAGATGGAATCTCAGTGTTGTTTTAATTTGCTTCTCTCGAATGACCAGTGATGTTGAGCATTTTTTCCTATATTTATTTGTCATTTGTATTTCTTCCTCTGAGATGCCCATTTTTGGATTGGGTCTTTGAATTTAGGGGCCCTGATTTTTTTTCAATTCTTTATATGTTCTAGATAGAAGTCCTTCATCTGAGGGAGAACCAGCTATAATTTTTTCCCTTCTGGGTATCTTCCCAGAAGAATTAAAAACATCATACCACAATGATATATGTGCATCTGTGTTTATAGCAGCACTATCTGTAATAGCTAAACCTTGAAAACAACACAAATGCCCATCAACTGAGGAAGGGATAAAAAACATGTAGTTTTTTGTATAATGCAGTACTACTCACCTATAAAGAAGGATAAACTGGAGACTTTTATAGGTAAGTGGATTCAACTTGAGACCATACTTATAAGTGAAATGAATCAGGCCCCTACGTGTAAACATCGCATTGTCTTACTAGTGTGAGAAGCTGAACGAGTAAATAAGATCCAAAATGTATAGTAGATGTACAGTAGATGTGGTGAATTGGGAAGAAACTGTTTAAAAGAAAAGAGAAACTAATGGGGGAAAGGAGAAGGGAAGGAAGAGAAAAGGGAAAAAAAAAATATATATATATATACACACACAAAATAGTTAAGATAGTTATACATCTAGTTTCTCTTAGTTCATTGAAAAGAAGGATTTGTGCTAATATTGTCTGGACGTTATTTTATGCCTGTATCTTATAATCTGAGTAACTACTATGAAGATAATAATGCGCATTGTATGAACTATTGTTCCTCTCCTATTAACCTGATTTCAAACTCTGTTTTATTTTATTTCTATTTTTCTTCTTTAAAAAAAATAAGAGATAGAGAGAAACTGTGAAGGGGGAAAATGGAAAGAAAGGAAGGGAAAAGGAAATATATATATACACACAAGATAGTTAAGAGAGCAATATAGCTATTTTCTCTTAGTTCATTGAAAAGAATGCTTTGTGTTAATATTGTTTGGACGATACTTCATGCCTATATCTTGTACTCTGAATAACTATTATGTAGACAACAATACACAATGCACTAATTATTGTCACTGTACAGCCTGTTTTGAAACTTTCATTGTTATTTTTATTTTTTTCTCTTTAAAAAAATTTAAAAAATAATAAAGTTACTAAAGACCAGAAAACACTGTCATCGTAAAGATGTTTTACTTTACTGACTTAAGTCCATAGATCTGAAGTTTACAGACCTTTTCAGGAGCTTGTATCAATTAGATTTAAGAAATGGCCATTACATAGTAACTTAGAAAATAATCACTACCAACTAATTCTAAGAGATGTTAATATGTATCTGTTATTAGTTTCTTAGATGAACCCACATATTTGAATAATTCTTTGAACTTAACTTGGTCATCAATATTAATTTTAAAATCTCCTTTGTCTGTGAATGTATTCAACAGCCATATGAATACCCATTTCATAATGCATCATGAGTCAGTTCTCAGCAAATTTCTACTCAAAGTCCTTCAATTCTTTTTTCAGTTCACACTAAGTGAAACTAATGCCCTTAAAAGGTCTACAATCCCATGTACCAACTCACTTTGTCTTTATTGTGCCCATTTTGGCTCATGCTGTCCCAATTGCATTGGATTGTTTCTTGTACTTGCTGTTCTTTTTGACTGTCATATTTTCCTGCCCCTAGATACTAAATGATGGATTCCTTCACTTTCTCTAGGCCTCATTTTACAAGTTATCTTCTCTACAAGACCCTTGCTGGGCCCTTCAATATATCCACAACTTCGGGTGCCGGTGAGATGGCTCAGCGGCATAAGCGCCTGCCTGGCAAGCACAAGATCCCGAGTTCGACCGCCGGTACCCACAAAAAAAAAAAAAAAAACACAACTTCGTATTTCCTCCCCCTACTTTGTTTTTCTTCATACTTATCTATATTTAAAAAGAAATGCATCTTATGTATTTGTTTTATTCATTTTTGTTTCCACCAGCCAGTATATAAATTTCATGAGAGCATACATTTCTTTTATTTTGCTCAGTTTCAGATCTGCAATGACCAGAATGCTATCTAAATTAGAAGAATGAGTAAAAGAATATACAAATAACAACAAACATTTATAGGAATAGATTCTGACCCCTTTAAATTATATTTAAATTCATTTAACTTCCTTGTATGAGGAGCAAAACAAAGCATCTTTAAGATGAAATAAAATTGGATTTTACAAATTCTCTGACATTAACATCTTTTGCACTAGACATTTACTCATAGCTAATTTCATTTTCATCAGTAGCAGCACAACCACTTTTTTTTCTGCTAAAAAAAATTCTCTACTCAGTATCTTCCAGAAGGATCGGCACATTTTTTCACCCATGGTATCTTAGTCCATTCAGGTTGCTGTGTGACAAGTAGCATAGCCTGGGTGTCTTTTAAACAGAAATTTATTTTTCACAGATCTGGAGGCTGCGAGTCCAAGATCATTGCACTCACTATGAGATTCCATGCCTTGTGAGGACCTTCACCATCACACCACTTCACAGATAACCATTATTGCTGTGTCCTCACATGGTAGAAATGGTGAAGAATTTCTCTTGATCTCTTTTACAAAGTTACTAATCATACGCAACAGAGTTCTATGCTCATGAGGGACTAACCTCCTGCTATGGTTTCAAAGTAGCCACCAAAACTCATGCTGAAATTTAATCCTCGTTGTGTGGTGTCAAGAGTTGGGCCCAGGTGAAAGTTTAAGAGGTGATTAGTCCATGAGGCCATAGCCACTTGTGGATTAAAGGGTTAATGTGCTATTGCGATCATGACTTCATGATTTGAAGTCATGACGGAGTAGCGTCTTCTGCCTTGTAGTGGCATATGTAGGAAAGCCTTGAGCAGATGTCAAGCAGATGCCAGCACTATGCTCTTCGACTTTAAAAAGGGTGAGTCAAATACCATAGGATGTGAAGTGAGCTTTGCCATTAAGTCATAAAGCCAAAATTTATTTTTTCCCAATTTTAAACCTACTTATAACCTACTTATAACTTTTCATGAATAGCAGCATTTTGGAAAAATTATTGGTTGGAGTCTACCCTAATCCTCGTAGCCTTTAAAATGCTATACTAGTTCTGAGTCAGGAAGGTACGAAATCTTTTGGCAAAGCAAATGTAATAAGCTCACAAATAAGGCCAAGCACAGCTAGTTACTCACTCTCCTATGCTGTTTGTCTCAATTTTACATCTTGCTTGTCATTTTGAAAGACATTTTTCTTCCTAAAAACTTTTCTGTTTCTGAATACACTAAAGCTACATCCTAATATGGTAACAATTGCTGCAAAGTTTGTTATTTATTGAAATCATACTATTGTGTCTATTGTCCCTACTCCATTTTCAGGAACAATTTGGTTGACTTGTGTGTTAGTGCATAAATATCCCACTACAAATTAAATGGTTGTCAAAAGTATTTTGGGAAATTGCAGTGAAAAATAAACCAAAGCACTACATGATTTATCATTGAACCCACTCAAATCTCTAGCAGTACATTGAAAATCATAAAGGAAAAGCCCTTTCACAGTGTGTGTGTGTGTGTGTGTGTGTGTATGTGTGTGTTTGTGTGTGTGTGTGTGCGTGCGCTCCCTAGGCCAGTTTGGAAAAAGAGTGTTAAGATTTCAGTAAATGAATATTTAAAAGTAAAGTCATTTAATCTGAAGCAGAAAAAAGTTCCATGGTTGTGAGTGTGCTCTGTAGCTTAAAAAAAAACAGAAATGCGGGCCGGTGAGATGGCTCAGCGGCGTAAGCGCCTGCCTGGCAAGCGCAAGGGCCCGAGTTTGACTCCCGGAACCCACATACGAGAAAAGGGCCGGTGATCTCGCTTAGCGGCACGGGCGGCTGCTGGCGCACGAGGTCCTGAGGTCGACCCCCGGTACCCACACACACACACACACACAAAAAAAAAAAACAGAAATGCCATTGACTTTCTTAGTTTAATTAAGTGATTCCTAATTAAGATACTACGAGAATGCTGGCAGCTAATAACATACAAAATGTTTTGGCTTAAAGTTTATGCTGTAATTTCTGGTAGTGGTGATGAGGGTGATGTTTTCAATGATGATGATGATGATGATGATGAAGTTTCACTTTTGTGTACTATTAAGCAATGGATTGAAGGATAGAGCGTTCTAAAATATGTATATTTGATATTACACAGGAAGAAAAGAAACAGGCAATTAACAACACATATAATTTGTAGAAGCCCATATGTCTGCTCAGAGAAAGAATGATAAATGGAGAAGAAAGATAGAACATTAAAGTCAACTATCTTCTATTAAATGATGAGTGCATTAAGCAAAATGAGCCCTTATAGATTAAATATCTTAGATATGTATGTATAGCTTGGCTCGGTAAATATTTATTGTGTGCCTATTTGATTTGTCAATGAGGAGGTAGAAATCAACTGTGCTTCTTGTCTCTTTTTGCTTAGGTCCCAATTCAGACATAGCCAGTTTCTTGGAGAAATCATTTCAAAGAGCAAGCCAGGAAGATTAGCATTAAAATAAATTCTAGATGATTGTCGAGAATCTGCTTTTAAGGACACTTGTCAATGGGTCAAATTCTTCGATTGCCCTGCAAGGTGATTCATTTTCATGCACGCATGGACTTGTGTCATTATCTACAGATGATCCGCAGTCTGTGCCTACTCATCTGCTATAAATTTCCTTCTGCTCTTGTGGTACTGCTTCTATTTGAAATACTATTACTCCTTCATCATATCCATTGGGTCATTTGTGTGTTTTAGGCACATAGGCTGATTTGTATGTTGAGAGGTCTGAAAGGATCTATTAGCGGCTGGAAGAGACAGATAAGGAAAAGATTCTGAATAGAACTTATATACTGTTCCACCAATCAGACACCAACTAGTATGCTCAACTATTCATCTCTTTTACATATTGGGATTGTTTTGTAGGGTTTAACCTAAATAAAGTGACCTGTACCCTAAAAACAGTTTCAATACCACTGACCTTGCTTGATATCTTTTTTATGTTTCTGATATTATCGTTGGACCACTTGTATAATGAAAAACCATGGCACAAATATGTGTTTGGAGGATTCCTTCTTTATATACAGGTGAACACAGGAAAACTCAAGGAAAAGAATACATCAGTAATTATAACATCCTTTTAAATCATGTTTTCTAGGCTGATTTTAGAACATTTCTGCAATCATTTATATTAGTATGTTCAGAGAATAAAATCTGAATTCCTATGGGGTTCATGAGAGGGCTTCAGAAATTCAGTGAAGCATCTGTTGCAGCATGAGAATTTTAAATTTTAAAGTTTTCACTGTTAAAAGAGCCCATAGTTTATTAGAGTCTCAAAAACTGCAAGATGGGCCGGCGATATAGCTCAGCGGCATAAGCACCTGCCTGGCAAGTGTGAGGTCCTGAGTTCGACTCCCGGTACCAGCATAAAAAAAAAAAGAAAAAAAAAACCCTGCAAGATGACAAAAAATTAAGTTCTAATACGTTACAGAAAAAAAAATAAAAGACAAATGACTAACAGAAAATTTATCTCCTTTTAAGAAACATGAATTTAATATAATAAAAAGCAATGAAAATATTATCCACAACCAAATACTGCAGTTCCAATTAATTTCTCCCAAGATTTAGCAGTTTTTCTTCTCTAATTTTATCCAATTTAGGTTTATGTAAAGAAGCAATTTGTTGGGCCGGTGAGATGGCTCAGCAGCAGAAGTGCCTGCCTGGCAAGCACGAGGGCCCGAGTTTGACTCCCAGAACCCACATATGAAAAAATAGGGTGGGTGATATCACTCAGCGGCACGGGCGCCTGCTGGCACGCAAGGTCCTGAGGTTGACCCCTCCCTGGTACCCACAAAAAAAAAATAAGAAGCAATTTGTTCTATGAACTAAAGGACATTAGCATATGGTTTATAAAGTTATCCCTGAGTATCATGCGGAAATTTGTTCCAAGAATCCTATGGATACAAAAGTTCACAGTTATCAAGTCTTTTATGTAAAATGGTAGAGTATTTGCTTATAACATATTACAAGCTACTGAATACTTCACGTTATTTCCAGACTACTTATAATACCTAATATATTGTAAAGATTATTCAAATAGGTGTTATACTACATATTACAAGAAATAATAACAAAGAAATATCTGTAATTGTTCAGTACGAGTAAAATTTGAAAAAAAAAATTGCTCCTTGGTTATTGGAATCTTTTGATGCAGAACCCACGGTATATAGGGTCAAATGTACTTGTCCAGGTTGGTTCTATAGCTGGATAATGCTTATGTCGTTAAATAGTGTTGCAGAGACTTAACCAAGGACTTGCTCGATCAATAGAAAGAGCAGATGAAAAAGTGTATCTCTATAATGAGTAAGAGTTGTATTTTCTCATATCCTAAAAGAAACCTAGAGTTTCTGTAGATTAAGGTAGTTACGTTATATTATACTTTTAAGTGACCATAAAATTACTTTTAACAAAGATACAGAATTGTTGGGGCTGGTGAGATAACTCAGCGGCATAAGCGCCTGCCTGGCAAGCGCAAGGTCCTGAGTTCGACTCCCGGTACCCACATACGAAAAAAGGGCCGGTGATATTGCTCGGCGGCATGGGCGCCTGCTGGTGCACAAGGTCCTGAGTTCAACCACTGGTACCCACAAAAAAAAAAAAAAAAAAAGATACAGAATTGTTGAAGGATATCAGAAATAATTTATTTTTATTATAATGAAGATATTTCAACTTTTGATTCAATGCTAAAAATCTCTTTTGGAAGAACCTACATCCCTTTGGAGGGCTATCTCTCTGTGCAGTATTATTTCTGTCCCCTCTTCCACGAGACTATCAACTACAAAGCGTAGCTGATGAAAACACTAGTGGATATTGATCTATAAAAAACCATTATTCCCTTTCCAAGACATTGGAGTTTGGAAGCCTTAAGAATCAATCAAATAATGGTGGGTTATGAAATGAAAGAAGAATACCAAGGTTGTGTCTAACTAAGCTCCAACAAAAAGACCATGAGCAAGTCCCAGAAACAGGAGGGGCTATAGAAAGGAAGTGAGAAAATGAGCAATAACGCAAATGTACTTCAGTCAGAGACTAAGGCAATGGCCTTTTCTTCTGCTGTCCAATTCCAGATGCCTATGACACTTAATATCTACCAGCTGAAGTCTTTAATTGAGCAACTTTACACTTAAGTGTATTTTTTTTAACATTTTCAGTCCCTTGCAAGCTGCTATAGTCTGAAAATGTGTTTCCCTATAAAATTCATATGTTGAAATTCTAAACACCAAGATGATGGTATTAGGAGGGTGGGGCTTTGAGGAGGTAATTAAGTCATGAGTGGCTTTGTCCCCTCACATGAGACAGAATAGTGTGACAATGAGAAAGCATCACCTAGAGAAACAGGCCTTTGCCCGACCTTGAATCTGTCCATTCCTTAACCTTGGGAATTGATCTGGGAATCCTTGAGTTCCCAGCCCCCAGGACCATAAGAAATAGATTTCTGTTGATTATGATCTACCCAGTGTATGATATTTTGTTAATATTTCATGAATGAACTGTGACATGATAAAAATCATCGACATTTTATCCTTCTGCAGAGCCTTGGTTATGCAACTTTATGTGGTAAAAAATAAAAATCCAAAGAGTCATGAAGAAATGGTACAATAGCTGGGGGGGGAACAAAGATGTACCCTGGATATCAAACACAAATTTACATATATAGGCACAAAAATATATATGTGTACACACAGACATATACACATATATACAAATACAAATTAAGCTGGGATAAGGAAGTCCACAGACTACCCGGTACTGCCTGAGCAAAAAAGAATCCTTAATAATAACAATATTGTAATCACCTCTACTATTACTACCACCTATTATACTCCAGCTTTAAACACGAGATTTCTTAATACAAAACACTGGAGCATTTGATTGCTTTCACATCCAGCTCCTCTTCTGAGTCTATTAAAAAGCTAGTGAAACCAGTTAGAAGGCATTTTATACTGGTTAGGAGACCAAGTCTAACAGAGCCAAATATTCTGACTCCAAGTTAGCTGTGGCTTTTCCATTATATCAGAAAAATATTTCCATACAACTTTAAAGCCAAAGTTAAATACAAACTGAAAAGTACTGAAATCCATTGAAATATCCAGTCTTTTATCCAAAGAGTCTAAGAGAGAAAGACACAGATAGAATCAGCAAAATCTATCTCTTGCCTATAAGTCTGAAAAACCAGACCCTGGTGTAGTAAGAAAAGACATTTAGGTATTTTTTTAATGCGTCTAGTATCCACCTCAAAATAAGTTGTGTGCAACATACCAGTCACATGATCATCATCGTTTAGAAGTTTTACAAGGGATGATAAGCCTGCTGTTAAGATGTTTCCTTTTTGTGTGTGTCCTGGGGTTGGACCTCAGGACCTCGCACGCTAGCAGGCACCTGTGCCTCTGAGTGATATCACCGGCCCTTTTTTCTTATGTGGGTTCTGGGAGTCGAACTCAGGATCTCGCGCTTGCCAGGCAGGTGCTTATGCCACTGAGCCATCTCACCGGCCCTTTTAAGATGTTTCTATATGCAAAGAACTCAAAAACATATTTATGGTCTTCAGGACTGTGGAAAAGATATTGATATGGACAAAAGAGCCGAAAAAAGAGTATGACAAAAACACAGAATGCAGTGTAACATGAAATAACATGTTTAAATATCAGGAGTAAAAATTCAAGTAATACTAAATCAAAGTAGTACAAAATTGAAGTAATACTATTTTAGAACTATGAATGTAATAGTTGAGTAGAATATGATTGTAAAAGAAAGATTAGCAAAAGCATGATCAGTTTGATAATAAATATCAAGACTAATTTATATAAACAATTTACATACACGTTGGGAAATAATGCGAGTGAATGAATGAATGAATGAATACGGGAAAGGAGTAAAATCATGAAAGCCAATTAGACTTTAGAATGCATAATATACAAGTTTAATAATTTCATAGCAAAAAGTAGCTCCTACCTTCACAGAGTATGACGCACTTTTGAACTGAATTCTTGGAGGCTATTCCACCCATTTTTCTCATCTTAGAAATGCAGAGACTGAGGTAACACATGATAGTTATTTGCGCAGTGTGGCAGAGTTTGCCAACAATTGTGGGAACGGAGCCCAGTTACAGTGATTCTCCTTCTGTTTTATCTCCCTTTTACAATCTTTGTTGATGAGCATTCATCAGATTTTTTATAGTATATCAAAAGACATAATTGAGAGGCTTGTATAATGGAAAAGTGAAGTAGCATTATTATGACTTTCTGTTATCCATCCACTGAATTATCCCGCTTATCCAATAGTTAATGTAATAGAGATTCTACTATCTGACAAATATTGTGTAGTAAACATTTTTTTAAACATTTAGTCGACTGAGAATTCATTCTTATTAGAAAGATGTGCAATGCAATTTGACTATATTGGTTTCCTTGACACTGTAATATACAGTACAAATAACAGTGCCATTAAAAAATGAGTACTGTGCTTTGAGCACCTGTTTTCCAGTCTAGGGTTGCAAAGCCTGGAAATATGAGCAGGGTGCACCACTACATTTGTATCATTCACTCCCTATTAGCAGAAGCTGAGGACCTCAAAGATTCGGCTTAGGATGCAGGATTACAGGGGCTATTTGGAGGTTAACAGAAGAAACAGCATTTCAGCGCCTAATGTGGCAAGATTAAGATTGCTAACGTGATATTTTTCATTTGTCAATGGATAAAGAAGAGTCATACAGCCCCACTTCCACTGCTGCCTGAGGGAGGCTCTGAATATGTGTCTCATCAGCTAAAACCTTTCCACCGAGGTCACCATGTAAACAGTTAATGAGCTAGAAACTCTCTGGGGATTCATTGAGCACATTTGGATGCATTCTATAGATATGTTCCATCAATGGTAGAATTATGTCAACAATGTTTTAAAAGAAACTGTGGACATTCGATAATATGTTCACAATAAATTTCTTATTTCTTAGCATAAGTAACATTTAAAGATAGCTTTTTATAATCATCATTAAGAGTTAAGCCAAAAGTCATACAACATACTAACTTCTCACTCTGATCAAATGAAAGAGATTTAGGCTGTCAACTTCTTTTAGATTGACTGCTCAGTTTCAGGGGAGTAGCCTGCATTTACTCTTGCCATGAATGTGCAATTATGCATCACTGATGTTTTATTTCTACCATAATCATGATAAGCATTGTACATTTCAATGAATGTACATTATGTGACTGAATCATTAGGACTAATAGTTCCTTGCATAAATATAAAATGTTTATATTATATTTATATTCAACGCACTCTTAATTAGCACTCAGTATATGCATGCTTTAAAAATGTTATACTAACTTAGTCAAATCTTCCTATTACACCTCTCCAAAGTCTTGTCGGCAGAATATTTTGGTCCTCATGACACATTCATTTTCCTTGAGCACTTTAACAACTAGTCCAATTGTCTTTCTCTTTCCTTCCATTGTCACATTTCCCTTTCATATTGATGATCCATCTGATAAACTGATAGAACTATTTCTCATCTCTGGTCAAATGAGTTTCAACTTACTCTATGAACACAACCATAGTTAAATCCTGTCTCCATTAGAAACATTTCATCTTTTGTGTTTTGAATTAGGACTGTTCTCTTAAAATGACAGCTTCCTCAATTTTATCTTTTTTTCTCTCTCATGTATAGAATCTGTGATTAACTCCTATTGTGACTTCCTGTTAAATTTTCCCTATTTTTTCCAGTTGAGCTGCCATTTACTCTCCTCAACCACCATAAAAGCCACTAGTCAGAGGTTGGAAAGACCATAGAATAGAAGAATCACATCTTTACTATGCTTGAGTTGGGCTTCTAAAATAATAAATTTACATGTTACTTTAGACATACACATAAGATGATCTTATAACTATCAGACTACAATTACTCTGATTAACAACATTATACCATTATTTCTTCTCTTCAACCATTAATACCATTATTATTTACTTTGCTTATTATTGTATGTTAGTTCTATACTAACAGTTTTGTTATCTGTTATCATATTTATTTCTCACAATTACTCTGTGGCATTAATATTGATAGTGTCCATTCTAAACATGAGAAAAAGAGACAAAATATTTAAATTATTTGAGCCAGCTCAGAAATAGAGCCATGGCTAAATCAGGAATTCAAAGGCAGATCTGGCCACATTACATCACTTATGTTGCAGTCCAAAGTCCCAAGTGTCAATTGAAGCTATAACTGTCATCAATACAAAGGTAATAATAAATCCTCTTCATTTTTATTAATTGATTTCTTCACAGTGTTGACAGTTTCTTAGCCCTTCCATTAATTATGTTAAAATCAATTTTAAATCCAAGTAATTAGACATCCATTTACGGACATACAGTAGATGTAAGAAAACTCAATAATGAGATAGATATATACAAATAAAATAGCATACATTTATTCATATTACAAATTGGATCTTTACTTGACATTAGAACTCATGATGGGATGACTTCTAATTTAAAACTCTTCTAGTTCACAGATTATAATCAAGTATACAAAGAATTAGTAAATGAAATAGAGATAGAAAACAACTCAAACTTTTTGGTTCATCAATCAGACAATCTAGATAGTCTAAGACACATATAAATTATAACTTTTCAGAAATTCATGAAAAATGGGGGACTGAGACTCTACATTTGAGAATTACACGTACCTTGGGGGTAGAACACACACACACACACGCACACACAACGTATATACCTAGAAAATTTTTAGAAATGTTCATATGTTGTGATATCAGGATGTCGAGAGAGCAGTCACAAGGAAGAGAAGCCCCATTTCACGAAAACAGTGGTTTCTTAATGCCTTTTTTTCTTTTTTTTTTTTGTATCACAACCCACTCCTAAGGGGACCCTTTATTATTTTTTTTTAAAGTCAACAAATTCCATGACATTTTAATACCAAAAGCACGGTTCATATCTCTTTTTTATACTGTGGGCACTCTAGAAGTCCACCAATTATTGTAATACCTAAGATTTTTTCATTCCCTATGCATGAATTTTATACTTTTAGATGATAAACACAGGTTGAAAGCGCATGCTTTCGCATTATGGAAGTATGCGCTTGAATTTAATGTTAAATGATATTATCAAGCTCTATTTAATAACCATATCATGCTATTTTATCACTAACTAGATTTTCACATTTAAAAGATTTTGAGTGCATTTTGTTGAGCCTGTTAATTCATGCACTTCATGTCAGTCCCTTATTAAAATTCTTCTACCTGGTAACAGTATCTACCAGTAAGTGCATAGTGCATATTAAATCAATTACTGCAAGTTCAAGAGGGCTAAATGTATTTTTAAAAATACCTTCAATGTCCTTGGCATCTAGCTGGGTGTTGCATCAAATTTCTAAATTATTAGAAGTTACCATCATCTCTGAATGTGAGCAAGTCATAATTTGAAGAATTAGTAAAAAATGTTGATTTCCTTTTTTGACTATAATTTGTGTCAAAACAGCAATAGAGTAAATATCACAGTAGCTTTCATATAATGGCAAAAACAAGGCACAAAATATAAACTTAATATCCTCTAAACGTGCCAAGTGGGAGCCTATGAGATTTTCTCCAGACTTGTAACCCACTCAAGTCTGGGGAAATACCATGAAAATGTTTTCCCTCAATCACTTATAATTGGTATTTTTAAAGTGATGGGAGCAAAACAAAGGGGAAGGTTTCTTTGGATTTGCTGCTTTTGTTTGGAATTGCTCCAAATCACAAGTAAATACAGGGCAAATTGACATTTTCTCAGTTGAGTGGTAACCTTTTCCTCCTCTATTTCTTTCCAAGGTTTGTAAACAGATTTGAGCCAAGACATTCAAAAATTATTCTCAAGCCAAACTTCCAAATTGACAGTTGAGGCTATGCACAAATTGGCTTCACTTTTACATTTTCCAACTACATTTTTCTTTTCCCCATCACAAACGTTCAACTATTTCTCTGTGATTCTGTCATTGCACCCTGAGAACCATGCTAATTGCCACCTTGGCAACTGAGTTTCTTATTTGCTAGAGTTTTGCATTCATTATGAGATGTCACACCCATCCCTCAAGGTGCTTAAGAAACCCTCAATAATCTCATTCATTGATCCATTCCTTCCTTTTCTAATAGTGCTTGTTTTATCTCAGCTGGTCGCTGATGTGGCAGATACCTCTACTCACTCAATTGGCACCATGGTACTCACTATGTGCCGTGCTTTTTTCTGAGCATACAGAAATTTTTCTCAGCACCAGGGAATCAGATGGGCAAAAATCCTACCATCAAAGGATTTTTATGTTAGGAGAGGGAAACAAACAATAAAATGCAATACATAAAATATTGTATATGTAAATAAATCTAAAGTGTAATATGTAGAGCAGGAGGAGCTGTTGGCAAAGTTTCTTTATAAATAACCAGCTAGTAAAACCACTCCACTTGCCTTGTAGTATGAAAGGAACCATGGACACAGACAGTATGAACAAAAATGATTGTGCTTCTGCTAAAAAAGTGAATTTATTTTATGAAACAAACATCTAAATTTAGTACAATTTTTTTCATGATAAAATATTGTTCAACCTAAGACAATAAAAAACACCAAGAGGAATCCTAAATGCACAAAGTGGGCTAAAGAGTGTTGGCAGAGTGGAGAGAGATTACACTTTTAGAGAAAGAAGCCACAAAAGCAGTCACCAAAAAATGTCATTCAAATAAAAAGCTGAAGGCAGATGTATAAATTTCATTTGATGATAAGAGTAATCAAAATAGTCCTTCCATTTTTCCAGTTCATTCTCTCAGTCTCTATCTCAATAATAATTTTTATAGATCTTTTATGTGAAATCTATGAACAAAACCCCTCACCCTCAAAGGATCCTGCGTATAGAACAAAATTTCATAAAAAGTGGTTTTATTTATAATCTTATGTATATTATTTATGCACTTAAAGATATTATCTTAAGAGAGACTCTTTTTGCTTCACCAGAATGACAAAGAATCTATGCAATAAAATTATGAAAAATTCTTTAAACACCAAAATTTAAGAACTGGGCCGGTGAGATGGCTCAGCGGCATAAGCGCCTGCCTTGCAAGCGTGAGGGCCTGAGTTCGACTCCCGGATCCCACATACGAAAAAGGGGCCTGTGATATCGCTCAGGGCATGGGTGCCTGTTGGCGCGCAAGGTCCTGAGGTCGACCCCCGGTACCCACCAAAAAAAAAAAAAAAACAAAACAAAATTTAAGAACTGCATCCTGAAAGGTTAGATGAGAGTTAGAACTGGTGTTCGGACCTTGGTTTTAAATTCCCCTAAGTATCTGATGGCCCTTTGATGTATACTGTATCAAAAGTTCTTTATGTACAAAGACAAATGCTCTAGGAGCCCCCACTCCTTACCTATAGAATTAGTCTAGAAATATTTTCTCCTTTACCGACTCTAAACCTGCATGTCCTTCCTCAACTCTTTCTTTCTTTCCCTTTTTCTCACTGGCTCTTAGCAATGGCGTCATCTATTTCAATAACTCACTCTCATGCTTATTCATCTCACCCTCCCTCAACTTCTCCACTGCTGACAAACTGCCACACATTACTGGTCTGGACTTAACTGCGGGCCTTAAAAAATGGTAATATATGTGACCAAATCTGGCACTTGCTGAATATAAGACATTGTACTTTATTCTGCATTGTATTAATTCATTTGGGTCCACTGACAGTCTAAGAAACAGCTACCCTATCACGCTTATTGACATTTTAAATTAAGGCCCAGGGATATAGCTCAGTGGTACAGCACTTGCCTGGCAAGCATGAGGTCCTGAGTTCGATTTCTGGTACCAAATAAATAAATAAATAAATGTTAAGTAAGTAAGTAAGTAAACAGAGGCACAGAAAGATTAAATAACTTGCTAAGGCAAGAATTTTAAAGAGACTACACTCTTAATGAATGCTTATGATTACACCCAAGGCATATAGTTATTCGATATTTGTAATAAATGAATATCTTTTGCTAAATCAAAGAAAGATATGTGGAATGAATAATACATCATGACCACTTTTAATGAAAGGGAACTTTTCCAACCTGATATGAATAATATGAAAACCTACTGCTGATATCATACTTAATGATGAAATTATAAAAGCCTTACCCCAAGATTAAAAACTGGATAGAGGGGCCGGTGAGATGGCTCAGCGGCATAAGCGCCTGCCCGGCAAGCGCGAGGGCCCGAGTTTGACTCCCGGAACCCACATAGGAAAAAAGGGCTGGTGATATTGCTCAGCGGCATGGGCGCCTGCTGGCACGCAAGGTCCTGAGTTTGACCCCCGGTACCCACACACACACACAAAAATAATAAAATAAAATAAAAACCAGATAGAGACGTCTTTTCTCACCAATCCTACTGCACATATTGTGAAGAGAATCTAACCAAGGCAATTAGACAATAAAAAATAAAATAAAAATGGTTCCAGATTGTAAAGGAAGAATAAAGCCATCTTTATGTTTACTTGGCATGACCTATATAGAAATCTGAGAAGATCTGAAAAAAAAACTAGAACTAATAATTAACTTAACGTTCATAGTTATTTACTCAACAGGAAAGATGTCTTTACGCATGTGTGTGTTTATGCGAAGGGTGGTACGCGCATTCATAACTCTATTTGTAATTTCCCGAAGCTGCAAACAACCCAAATGATCATCAACACAGGAACAAATAAACAAATTATTGTACTTCCATATGATAGACTTCTCAATAGTGAAAAAAAAATGAAAATGAGTTGTTCCTGTACACAACATAGGTGGATCTCAAATAATTAATACTGAGTGAAAAAAACCCGAAAAGTATATGATTCGATTTTTATAAAAGCCCATAAAATGCATACTAATCTATAGTGACAGACAATATCTGGGCTTGTTCGGTGGAGAAGACTGGAATGGCAAGAAGGAGAACTTACAAAGCAGCATAAGGTGACCTCGCCGGGTGATGGTGTTTTTATTATCTTGATGGTCATGATGGGCACCTCTGTCAAAAATGTTGAACTGTTCATTTTAAATGCATCCAGTATACTATAGTGTGATTATTATTCCTCAACGAAGCTGTTAAAATAATGACTATGTTAATTTCTCTCAACATTGACTGAAACTAAATAATTGTTATTCATAAGTGCTGGTGACTTGCTGTAATCTATGCAAAGTATAACACTATAGAATAGCTACGTGTACTAGGGTCATTGTCATTACTGAAAAATTGTTATAATGCTTCATGTAAACATCAAAAAATTCACTTTCGTATTTGTACATGCTTACATCACTTACATGGCCACTCTGTTCTGATGTTTACAACGTAATTGCTAAGATAAGCAAAAGTAAAATCAAGGGTCTGTTGTCTAAAGGAATGTTGACTTTAGCTTAAATGAGCAATGATTATTAGGTAAGTCATTTTACTAACCATCAGAATTAGCTTAAAATTTGACTGCAATATATTTATAAGGAGCCAGATACTGTAAAGCCATAAAAAAGGTGCTTAGTTTAGCACGTCAGGGAGGTATATTAATCAGGGTACTCAAAATCCCTGCTGTAATGCACCAAAAATGTAACCTGAAATGTGAAAAAACTACTGTAACTTTCAGCATTTCAAAATTTACTTGCAGGAACTCATTCTGAAATGTCTTTATGTATCACATATCACTGACATAGTCAAGTAAATTGTTTTCAAACCTTTTAAGACACAGGAATTATCCAACTGAAAAAGTTATAAAATTTCATTTTCTCTATATATACTTAAAATAAAATAAAATTGAAAACTTCCTTGAGTAACTTATTGTAAAAAGAATGAGTCTATATATGGTGAAAATTTCCATAATCGCCATCAAAGCCTTTTAAAACTTCTAAAACTGGAAGAGTCTTAGAAATCAGCTAGTGTAATTCTCTATTTTAAAGATGAAAAAGTGAAACCTGCAGTGAGGTACAAAATTGATATACTGAGATAACAGAGGGTAGGAATTAAAACCCAGAGAATACTTACCTTATTCTCTTTCTCTCTCTCGATGATTACAAGGAAAAAGAAAAGACAGATTTTGAGATTTAAGAACAAAATTTCCTGTGTCCCTGGGTTCTTCAAATTATTATTCAAAGCACTAGGCTATCTATTCCATAAATGCACTGGCTTCAGTACCCTTCAATACTACAGGCTTCGTGCACACTTCATTTGTTAAAAAATGTCATGAATATTAAATAATTGACAGCTGCATGCTTTGACCCATGCCTGAAGCCAGCACCAGGTGTATTAGGAATGGCGTAGTTCTACAAAGAATAGAAGGAGAGAGCTAATTAAATCCTGGAGAAATTATCTGCAGAGATTGAGATACCCTCTGGCATTTGTTAACACCAGGCAAAAGTCCCTAATTACAGCTATAGTGTTCATGACACTGAAGTGCTTAGGACCAGCCCCGGTGTGCTTTTCTGTGCCTGTAATTTTATCAGGAAATGTGAAACCATCAAGAAACTTGACAGGTGTCATTTTACTCAAATGGAGTTGCTTTCAACAAATCTAAAAAGGAAATGCATTTTCCCTATTAGATCAAATTAAACAACGAAAATGCTTTTCTCACTCTCTTCTTGTTAGTTGGTAAGAAAAGACCATAAGAAACGACTGTGGCTTTGAAAGATTGATAGTTCAGCTGATTGGGTAGTGCTGCCACAGCTGAAGCACTGTTAGTTGATGGACATTGTAGAATGGGAAACAATAACATTTAATTCAATTCAGAAAATATTTATTGAGCTCTTATGAGGGAGTATTCTTCATGCTTGATCCCATGGCTAAGAACTGTTCCAAGGTAAAAAGCCTATAATCTTGTGATCTCAGCTTACACAGTTTCATGCTGACTTTCCAAGGCTAACTCTACAGCTGTGTGATAAAAAGATCGCTGATCAGTAGGTGTGGTTTGAAAGGTGTTTGGAAGGAAGTGTTTTTCTCTGCAATTTATCAGTCACCTGCCTACAATGATGCCAAACTGAGAGTCATGGGAAGTATCCATGTTGAATAGAAACCAAGAGTTTATCAAGTTCCTACTTCTGTATTGTAAATTATAGAAGCTTGAGCTCAAGCAATTTGTCCAAGTTCACTCTTCAACCATAATATCGATGTAAGAGTCCAGGACAAAAATACTGTTTCTTTTCAGTCCTTCTTTTGCACAAAACCCTGTTTATTTATTTTTTTCTGGTTTTTCTTCATCTTTTTGGCACACACAAATCTTACTCATGGGACAATAGATGAATGCTTGAATTAGTATATTCTGGGGAAAAAAATTGATATTACTCTTGAGTTTAGTTAAAAACCTGAAAGTCAGATAGCTGCATATGCGCATTAACTTGTTTAAATGCAGCACATTATGAGGAATGAGGTATCATCTTGGTCATGTAAAAGTCTGGGGTGTAAATTAGCTCTTATGTAAATCTCTTGTTATATTTCTTTATGCAGTTTTCGGGTCACAGTATTTAACATTTCTAGGCCTTAGTTTCTTCATCCTTTAATGGCAATAAGGTATATTAAAGTTATATTAAATAAGGTATTTTAAAGTATAAGATGAAATAAGATTCTACCTCACACATAAATATTACAATAAAATCATCTTTGGATATAATGAGGAAGGGACAATCTTCAGATTCCAGCCTTTACTTATAACTTGGTTTCATCCTACATAAAAAAAACAAATAAACTCTATGTGAGCAATGTCCTGCCAAATTTTTAGCATCGATTTTTTTTGAATTAAGTGGCTAAACTTGGAATCTTTTAATACAATCTTCTAAAACAATCTAAAGTCGCTGTGGTCCTAAAAACTGTTGAGCAGCTACCAAAATGATAGGGAGAGATATTTTGAAAGAATTGCCTTCCCCTCAGAATGCTGTGATTTCAGAAACTAGTTACCTTTTTCTTTTTTAACTCAGAAATCATGCCAAAAATGAGTTGCTTCATGAGATACATTGTCATACTTCATGAGACATAATGAAATAAATATTTGCTTATAGAAAAATCACTGATTATAGAATAATGTTTACATCTTAGAAAAGCTTCAATGAATTGAGAAATGGATGGGTAGGTTAATAAAGCATAGTGGAAACTATAACATAGTTCAAAGTGATTATAATATAATTGTAGCATATCAAAACTTGTGAAAACTTACATATAAAAACAATTGTGAGCTAAATATTCAACATAAATTGTTTAAAAGAATAAATAGAAATAAAATGAATAAAAGCAAGTAAAATAAAATACAGGACAATATTATGAATTTGAAAACTTAAATCAAGAAGAATATTCTCTATTAAATAAAACCTGCCAAAGTCTGCACAGGAAAAATGTAGAATAAGTAATCAGCTTATAACCATTAAAGATTTGGATCCATTGTAAAATGTTGATACATTTACATGAATGAACAACAGATTTGGAGAAGCTTAGAGATATTGTTACCTCACAATAAGAAATAGGTAATAACAATATTATCCAAAATCTTCCAGACAATGGGAAAAGAGATTATTCTGAAGAATTCTCTCAAGAATTAGGTGTTTGATCAAGTGAACCGCCTTAATACCTCCTGTGCAATTAAAAATGCAATATTGTAATTCTCCCAGACACCCTGCAATGGATGAATTCTAGAGTAGAACATTACTTAATATAGGAAGGATACATTCATATGCTGTTCAGTTCAGAGGATGAACACACAGATTACTGTTCCACTTCTAATTAACACAATCTTCTTTTATTGTTGTCCTAAAGACTCTGATGCAGCCAAAAAACTGCTAAGCATTAGTAAGTTGAAAGAATTGTTCTTCCATGCTGTGATCTCAGAAATCAATTTGTTTTTGCTAACCTAAAATCCATGCACAAATAACTTAATGTCTCAAAATAAGCATTTGCTGTTTTTCATGATACCATGAAGAGACTTGGTAACTCACTCAGTTTGCGTCAGGTCAGTTAAAGTGAATGGTCTAGAACTGTGTACCTCCCATGTCAGTTTCCAAAATGTTTGAGCCAGAGAGCTTCCACTGGGTTTTCTTGTCTTTGTTCTCCGTTATTTCTTTCAGGTGGCCTTGCTTGTGCTTCCACAGATGGCTATCCCTGATTGCAAAAGAACAGCAGAGACTGGAAAAAACGAGTACAAGCACCTTACGACTCTTACCCGAGAAAGTTGCAAGATCAGTCCACAGTCAGTGTGGGAGGACACTGTCTTAGTTCCTTTTCTCATTGCTGAGACAAAATACCTGACACCCCAAGTTAAAGGGATAAATGTTTATTTAGCTCACAGTTTGTAGAGGTTTCAGTCCATTATCGGTTAGCTCCAAGGCAGGGTGGCTTGGCAGAGAGGCATCTCAGAGTAGAACCAGTTCATGTCTAGCAGAAGACAGCAAAGCTAAAGCAAGCAAGGGACAACTACAGCTCTTTGTATCCCTTATATCTTATCCAGGCTACTTAGTTTGAGTAGAACTCACACCTTTAATCCTAGTGCCCTTGAGCCTAGCACTGCACCATGAATCAATTCCAGTGTCACACACTCTAGATCCAGCCACCTCTGAAAAATCCCCAACTATGACAGCATGAGGTTTTTGGGGAACATCTAGACACAAGCCATAACAGACACTATCAATGTACAGTTAAGTGGAGGGAAATATGTCAAATAAATGCCACATATTTAAATCTAAGAATGGAGTCTATAGTATTTATCAATATAATATTTTAGAAGGACTAGTTTATTGAAAAACTTACTCTCCAGCCAAGGGTTTTCTTGTCAGCTGGACATGTTGAACATGTTGAACTTACACCATCAGTTCACTGAAATTTTGTCTATGTCCTGATACCTACAAGGAAATGTCAGGCAAAATCTTATTCCTTTAAAAGCCTCAAATTTAGGCTGGTGAGATGACTCAGCGGCGTAAGTGCCTGCCTGGCAAGCATGAGGGCCTGAGTTCAACTCCCGGAAACCACATACGAAAAAGGGGCCGGTGATATCGCCAGCGGCACGGGTGCCTCCTGGCGCGCAAGGTCCTGAGGTTGACCCCCAGTACCCACACAAAAAAAAAAAAAAAACTAAGAGCCTCAAATTTAATTTAATTGGGACAGATCATCACCACTTGAGAAATTAAAAATCTCCAGAATGCATTAATTGTTTCTCAGCTATAAAAGGAACATTTGACAAAAACTCACAGAAAAGGAGTTCGCAGTGAGGGAATGAAGAGCTATCACATGAGCTTGACCTTCAAGAATAAGTAAAAATTTTATAGAGAAGTGGAAATTTGGAGCCTTTGCAGTTGAGAACACAAAAGTAAAAACTGTGAAAAATGGGAATGATCTTGTCTTGAAGCGGAGATTTGTAGGAAACCTGTGCATCCAACAAAGAAGAGAATCAGAGTAGGTGGGTTCTGTGTTGGACTACGGCAAACCAAGATCTCTATTCTCTGTTGATCTCCGGTACAGTAAAGCTGCTGCCCCAGCCTAGAAACTGACTTCTGAATCTCTTCCCTAGGTTTTCTTTAACTAGTTTAACTACAGCATCAAATACTAAGCAGCTTGAAATCATGAGTAGTAACATCGCCACTTGAATGAGATTATTTGTACTTAGGTGATAGTGCAGGACCCTGGGTACACGAATCTTTTGCAACTTTTCTCACAGAATTCCAGATTGGATCAAAATATATGCAGGGGAGATGTTCTACTCGATTGTGTTCTATGTTGTCATGAGATTTGTTACGTGAAAAGTGCCCCCTCCCCTCCCTATTTCTTCTCCCACCCAGTCTCCATCAATCTCTTCACAAGTACAGAGGAGGAATTTCTCTAAAATGTAACCCATCATAAAGGACAAGCTCAGAAGTCTTATCCTTAACATGGCTCATAAGGAAAAAATGCATACTTTTTGATCCTGGGCCTTACTTCCCAGCACTGAGACATAATAAGTATTTGGACTTGGTTCATCCACAGCAATTTCTCCTCTGTGAAGGACACGAGCATCAAGCTCAGATCTTAATAGTTAAGTGGAATAATGAAGACTAGTGCTAAAGACCAGATGACTTATGGTACTGAAATAAATCCCTCTTTTTAAGGTCTCTTCCCTGACTCTCCCAAGTATGAAGAAAGCAAGGTACGACTTGCTTTCTAAGGAGTCATCTCTTATAATCTCTGCACTCTATTCCTCTTAGAAATGTGTTGCTAAGATTTCCTGAGGAAATGCAGTCTCTCCTTCATTCTTTTTTTTTTTCCCCTAAGCCAGCAAACGTATACTTATTCATAGAATAGCAAGTAGAGGCATCGTTCTACAGTGTTTTCTCAGATTAACGCATCTATCTTGCATTTTAAATTTGGAAAGATGGAAATAGGATATACATACAAACCTGAGAGAAATACAAAGTACCTCGTACACTTCTTCCAATAGGAGAACACTAGAATAGGTTTCTGTTGCCAGAGGTATGGAGACCAGTATGAGAAGGCTACAGCTTCTCGAACAACTTATCCTTCTTCCCAATGTTTTTCCATACTTAAGAACAAACTGATCTTTTTGCTTTGGCAGATTCTATCTAGAATGGGCAGAATTAAATTGCTAGTCAACCACCCAAATTTTCCAGTCACCACGGAACCTCAACAGATCTCACCCTGTCTTTGATCTCTAATCGTTAGGATCTTTCTGTGACTTCCATGTCTATAGTATATATTGATGCCTTATATCTTGCTGTCATCTAAAAGTGGATCCAAATGACAAGTTTGCAAAGGGAAGACAATTTCAGTCACTGGATTGTTGAACCATTTGTTCTGTAAGTAAGTGGGAAAATATCTTCTATATATTGAATATTATATATTATATATTTTCAAAAATTGTTATTTTTTAATATTTCTGGGAAAGACAGAAGAATAAAGAGAACAAATGCTATTATATGACTGTCAATATAGCTCTTTTCTTTTCTACAAGGGACGTTAAGGATAAATTGAGAAGATTTGCTAGTGTTATAAAACAAAGAATAAAAAGTTGTAATTCTAGATTGTGTGGATCATAAAATATTATTTGTTAACTTAAAAGACATGAAAGGAAGAACATATCAGAATACTCTTTGCAACCTTGTTTCTCTGGAATGTTAAATTGTATTCCTCAGACAAAAGGATTGATGTGATGATATAATCAGACTCTAGGATTTTAAATTCCCTCCATTAAAGAAATCCGACAATTCCAAATGAGAGGATAATTTCATAATTCGAGGTGTTTTTTACAAATACTGGGTGATATCAAGGAACAATAAACTAGACTAATTGTAAATGGTATTTATTTTCCAAATACTCATCCAATTAGAATCATGAGATACGAGGGCATTGTCACGCAAGATAACACCTGCATAAGTGCTTTTATAAAATATTTCATCTGTTTAGCTTCCAATTTTAACCTACTTTCTCATATTTTAAATACATTTCTTTATTAGTATTTTCATTTTGAGATATGTTGGTTCTTTTCTAATGTCTTAAAGACCTGATGTATCTGAATATGAAAATACTTTGCTCCTTCTCATCTTTCCTTTGAGGAATTTTCCTTTTCAAGGATGAAAAGCACAAAAGGTCTGAGTACGCAGCTCACTAAAGAGAATCCGTAGATATGGCAAATAAAAATCTACTTGATGTAACAGTTTAAAGCAACAACTTACCACTATGTGCTTAGTAGCATTGTTAAAGTATTTTAAACTGACAATACCAAAACTGGCAAATATATAGGTAACAGCCAATGATTCACTGTTGTTGAAAAGGCAAAATGAAACAGCCACATTGAAATAGCTTATTGAAAATTTAAACATACTTTTACCGTGTGATCCACCAATCACATTCCTGGCCATACACCCACGTTAGTTGAAAGCTCATGTCCATGAAAGACCTACACACAAATGTTTATATCTGCGTCATTGATAATATCCCCAAATGAGATGAAGCAAGATGCCTTTCAACAGGTGAATAAACAAACACTATATCCATGCCATAGAATATTACTTAGTAATAAAAATAATTGAACTACCAGTACACAAAACAACATAAGAATTCTTAAATGCATATTATTTAATGAAAGAAGACAGTTGAAAAGACTACATATTTTTGATATCAAACATGTTACATACTAGAAAAAGCAAAATTATGCAGAGAGTAAAAAATTCAGTAATTGCCAGGGGATTAGAGATAAGAAGAGAGAAACGAATAGATGAGCCCAGAGAACTGTTAAGGCAGTAAAATTATTTTGCCTGATACTGTCACAGTGGGAACATCGGATTATGAATTTATCAAAACTCTTAGAACTATACAACTCAAAGTGTGAACCCTAATGTAAACTATAGACTTCAGTAAATAAATAAAATGTATTGGCATTGGCTTATCAATTATAGCAAACTACCACACTAATGCAAGTTATTAATGATATAATAGAGAGAGAGAGAGGATTTGGAAGTTCTTTTTACTATTTGTTTAATTTTCTGCAAACTTAAATCTCCTCTAAAATTAAAGTTGAAGGATTATATTATTTGTCCCAAGATTTATTAAAAAGTTACAATTATACACATCGTGGCATTGATATAGGAATAAACAGAATAGATAATCCTGAAATTAATTTCATAAATAATCAGTTTCCACAGAACATATACATCTACATTTATGAGTTACAACTATGAAACTTAATATACAAAACACGGAAGAAAATCTTGGTAAACTTGTGTCTTAAAAAGAACATAGGACAGTATAAACTATAAAAAGAAAAATGATAAATTAGACTTCATAAAAATTAAGATGTTTAGTCTTTAAATGAATTTATCAAGAAAATGAGAAGAGCAAGACCTATTGAAGACTGATACAGAAATAGTTGCAAACATAAATTTGATAAGTATATCCAGGATATATTAAAATATAAAATTTAATAGTCAAAATGTTATCAAATTAAAATTTTTTTAAAATATGAACAGATCTAAAACCCAAGAAGAGATATGGCAAATAACACAAAAATGATGCTAACATTACTAGTCATTAGAAAAACAAATTAAAACCACATTGAGACACTACTATATTCCTGTTAAAATTTTCAACAACATCAAATACTGGCAAGCAATTGAAACAGCTGGAATTCTTACACATTGCCTGTAGGAATGGAAAATTGCATATCCCCTTTGGAAAACAATTTGACAGGTTTTTTTTCTGAAATACAAACATACAATTTCCATGTGACCCAACCATCAAACTCCTAGGTATTTTCCCAAAAGAAATTGTCCAAAAAAGATTTTTGTCTGGATTGTCATGCAGCTTTATTCAGTGTAGTTCCAAACTGTAAACAACCCAAATGCCTACCAGCTGGTGAATGAAAGTAAACTGAAAAATTACCATCTAGCCACAATTGTTAAGCAATGAAAGAAACAAATTAGTGATGTGCAGCAACATGTATAAATCTAAAACATATTACAGAAAGTGAATAAAGTTAATCACAAAAGACTATATATTACAGAATTTTATTGATTTGAAATTTTAGCAAAGGAAATTTTTGGTAACAAAAGATCAACAGCCTGGAATTAAGAGAGGGAATTAACTATTAAATTGTATCCCCAAATTGATATATTTTTGTTTTATATGAATTATTCTTGAATTTTAAAATCAAGCTCCTTATTTTACACTCAAGAACCAGCAAAAGCTATATACACCCATTGATGTTTATCCCCTAGGTAGTAAAACACACTCAAACTGGATGGCACAGCTTTTCCTAAGCACATGTCACACATTATTAACTTCATGCCTTTTGCACAAGGTAGTCATACTTCTTTGGTTTTAGAGTAGAAATTCAATAAGCATATTTTAGAAATGATAATGGTTTCTCAGACAGAAGTGACCTGCACAATCCCAAAACCTCGTTAACAAAAAAGCCAGACTTAAATCCACACGTCTTGATTCCAGATTGAATGCTCACTACCATCAGAGGTCTTCCTCCACATACTTAGAATCAAACACTGCGTATTTCTGTCAAAACAAGTTTTGTCTCAGATGTGTTCTAGTCAGAATACATAATATTTCCCTGTTTTTAAAGTGGGCCACTGCTTTTACCCAGTGCATTTTTTTGCTATTTAATCACGTGACCTTGTTTTACATTAAGGTATACTTTCCCTAATCTCACTATTAAATTTTGAGTCTGAATGCAGTCATGTGTATTTCTTTACCCAAGAAAAGTACTTGCATGGTGCTTGATATATAGTTGTTTTTTGTTTTCTCTTTTTTTTGTGGGGGGGTTTCTTTTGTAATTGCATATTGCCAGGGAATGAATCAAATTGGTTTATCAGAAGAATCTCTGTACCTGTGTTTGATGACGAATCATTTGGGTTAGAAGCTTTCATAAAAAGCACTGAAGAATTTAGTATGTGAATTTTTTTAAAGCAATGGAAAAATATTTCCATCATAAAAATTTAGGTATAATTATCTGATGGTGCAAAATATTAAGCTAAACATCAAAGCAGTAGACCCTAGTGAGTTGCATTCCTGCAACAAAACTATCTAAGAGAAACCTTTGCCCTACATCCTCAGTCTTTTCCATTTAATGAATATTTCAGTTGTTTTATGCATACAATATTACATTGGCAAATGCTTGTTTAATGGACTGAAGCTAATGAAAATCAAAGCTATGAATGTGTCAATTCTGATCTTGTAGTTTCTACATTACCTGAATTTTCTCCAACTCCTTGAAACAGACTTTGCCAGGAATCCTTAAAATCAGATTACTTTAGTTTCTTTGAGGTATAAAAGCATATTGGTTCATTTAATTCTCATAGTCCTCCATTTAGGGTTAATGCACACTTGGATCCATATTTTGCCTCAAATTGCCAAGTTGAAAAGTAAAAATATAACTGCTATATGATCCAGCTATACTGCTCCTCAGTGCATACCTGAAAGAAGTAAAGGCAGCATTCTGTAGAGATACCTGTATAACCATTTTTATTACAACATAATTCATAATAGTCAATTATTGAATATGTCCAGGTGCCCACAAACAATGGATAAAGAAAATGTGGTATACATATACAATGGAGTACTATTCAGCCATAAAGAAGAATGAGATCATGTCATTTGCAGAAAAGTGGGTGAAACTAGAAAACATGATATTAAGTGAAATAAACCACTCTGAAAGACAAGCAATAATCATTTTCCTTAGTATGTGGAATATCTGGGAAAAAAGAAAATGAAATTAGAAGGAATACTATTAGACAAGAGGGAATAGTTCACAGGGAGGAGGAATAAGGGGGAAAGGAGGATGAAAGTGGAGAGATAAGATTGAAATATACCACATATATGTAAATAATTATCAGTGTAAAAGATTTTCTATATAGAAATGTTTCATGTAGAAAAATTGATTTTTTAAATGTCTAACTCACTTTAATTAGAACACCATATAGTTTGTCACATTTTTCCTATTTACTGAGAGATCTTAAAAATAGAAATCTAAACTAACATAAGTGACCTTGGTGACATAAGTGATCTTCTAGAGGAGATAAGACAGCAGCTTTAAAATACTTAAAGAAATTTTGTTTATGATTTCTCAGGATTGGCCATGGAAAAGTTTGTTTTAAGAAACAGTGTTGTTTTAGTGAGAGCTTTTAACCACAAGTGTGAGGTTACTTTGTTCCTAAATTTAAGATAAATACTCATTTCCTAGTAAAATTTCAAAAGAAAGGGGCAGGCAATTTTCTAGAACCACATGATGTGGTGGAAAAATACAGTGTTCTTTTAAATTTTTAAAAATCATTATATTAAAAGACACATTGTAATGAGCCCCCCATAAGTATATTCCTTCATTTTTAATTCCTATGTGGAAGTACATTTTTTCCTGCCAAGACTGGGGATTTTATAGGGTTTTCCCTAAACAATCCAGATTGCTAGAGGTGCAGTGAGCACAGGCAGTGAGAAAGGCTCACAAGAAATGTAAAGCCAGGCTGGTGAGATGGCTCAGTGGCGTAAGCGCCTGCCTGGCAAGTGCAAGGTCCTGAGTTCAACTCCCGGTACCCACATACGAAAAAGGGCCGGTGATATAGCTCAGTGGCATGGGTGCCTGCTGGCGCACGAGGTCCTGAGGTCGACCCCTAGTACCCACCAAAAAAAAAAAAAAAAAAAAGAAAGAAATGTAAAGCCTACATCCTAGTAAGCAAACAAAACAAAAACCCAGATAATGTTGAACTAGTGCAGAAACTGCTTTTAGGAGAACATGGGTGCTCAACTCAGACAGATATGGTAAAACAATGCTACCTATAGTAGGGAACAGGTAAAGTGAATAAGAATTACAAAGACAATTGTTACAGTGGCCACACATTTGGAATTTGTCCTTGTCCTTAGCAGAGTTACATTTGCTTGTTCTCCTTTTGCCTGGCATTCTAAATTCTAAAGAAAAGCTACACTTAAATGATCACAATGGTAACTGCTAAATAATCTCTTTTTGATTTTCAGAATCCAGAACATTAATGACCTTCTCATTTTATCAGATTGTGTAAAGATTATCTCCTTTCCACCAACTGTTGTCTTCGTGTGTTGGCTTTTTAGCAATGGATATACATTCTAGAAAGTATATTCTTCTAAACTATTACTAGGAATAAAGGAAAATAAAGACATTTTTACATACATCAGGAAAGCAGAGTTTATCTTTCCCATGTCTTCAGCAAAAAGAACTATTTTAATACTTACTGTAATAAGAAAAAAGAATACATTTAGAATATTCAGGAATATAGGAAAGAAAACATAGATCAATTATATAGACTTATTTAACCATAAACTATAGAATTACTACTGATGATTATAGATGTCCCCCTTTAGCCACGGGGAATATATCTATTGAACTCCAGTGGATGTCTGAAGCCACAGGCAGTATGAAATCCTATAAACCCTGTTTTTTCCTTTCCATTGTACCTATAATAGAGTTTAACTTAAATATCCATCACAGCAAGAGATTAACAACAACCAAAAACGAAATAGGACAATTGTAAAAATATACTATAATAAAGGCTATGTGAATGTAGTGAGAATATCTTATTGGATAATATTTACCCTTCTCCAAGTAATGTTGTGAACTAACTCAGGATGTGAGGAGAATGGCAGCGACACTGTTCCGCCCTGTTAGGTTACAATTGATCTACTGAGGCTACATCAGAAGGAAGGTCATCTACTTCAGGTGATCCTGAATGATGGCATTATGACAGTGTTGCTGGCAGTACGCCAGGAATTGACTCAATGGCTGGGCAGCTTTGAAGCAGAAGATTTTTGTTTTGTTTTGTTTTGTTTCAATCTTGTATAACTGACCTTAATGCATGATTCCATCTGAGTCATGTTCAATAATATTTTCCTTTCATATCTGTGCTGTTTGAAACACTTTGGTAAATTTGGTAAGATCCACATTGCTGCTTCTGCCTCCATTTCCTCCTTATCATCTTTCTCTTGTTATGAGGGTGACTCAACAAATACATCCAATTCTTCATTTGCTAGCACTGCTAGTTGGGCTTCCACATGTTTTTCCAGGTCTTCATCAAGTATGTAGGCAAATCCATCTTTACCAACACATCTTACTGTGTGAATTATTTTCCTAATATGCTTATCCATCCTCAGAAAGACTTTAAAAATCATTTAGGACATCATCAATAAGTTCTTTGAAAAGACATTTATATTTTAATTTATTCATTATAACATTGATAAGTTATTTCATCAGCAGTAGTGAATGATTGCTATCACTGCATTATGACCAGATTAAGCTCTGTGTCAATTGCTGATTGACTGTGGTCAAATACCAGGCAGGTATATGTGGCTATAAGAAAACAAATATTGCCATGGTCAGTGACTGAATCCATAAAGTTGTATTTGGAGGTACAAATAAAAATTTTTTTTTTTTTTTTTGTGGGTACCGGGGGGTCGACCTCAGGACCTCGCGCGCCAACAGGCACCCGTGCCGCTGAGCGATATCACCGGCCCTTTTTTCGTATGTGGGATCCGGGAGTCGAACTCGGGCCCTCGCACTTGCAAGGCAGGCGCTTACGCCGCTGAGCCATCTCACCGGCCAAAAAAAATTTTAATATTTTTATTTTCATAGCAACAGATTCAGAATAGCCAGATGTATTGTCTATTATTAATAGGACATTAAATTTTAATACTTTTCCTTCCAAGATTTTGTTTTCCATTTTGGGATTAATCATTGGTAAAACCATTACAGGTACAAGGTGATTGCTATCTATATTTTCTAATTATGTTGTCAGGGTAGGTAATTTCTGTTCATGTTTTTGAGTGCATATGGCATCTTTGCCGTGTACTCTATGCTAAGCTTTTATCAAATGCCCTACAGGAATACCACATAATATCAGAGTTAATCCATCTTTCCATATTTTATGACGTGATATCTCTTTTGTATTTTTTTAAAAATTGGATTTACTTGGGTATTTTCTTGTAGAAGAGCCTGGTTTTATCTCAATTGAAAAGTTTCTTTGGATGATAATCCGTTTCTTTAATCAATTTCTTCAACTCTCCTACAAATATGGGAGTGACTTCTTCATCAGTAGATGCAAATTTTCCAGTAAATTTTATAATTTTTAGTTAAATCTATTCCCACGTTGCTGCAATTGTCCCTTATTGGTAGTCAATCTGTGGATCACCCATTTCAGGGGATCTCTTGCTGAAGTTTTCACATAGACTCAAAATTTTGAGACACAAAGTGGTTGCTGTCAGCCAAAACACATTTTCTGTTCATGTCTTGCACTCACAAAATTAATGCCTTTTCCATCTTAACTAAGCACACATAACCTTTAAAGTACGTGTTCATATATTTGCAGTTTAAGCTACGAAAGTAGCACAAATCTATATTTTGTTTTTCACAGTTTTATAGACAGACATTTCTTCTTTCTTTATTAAATTGAAAACTTTCAATTTTTCACGCCAAGGAAACACTTGATAGCTTCTATTTGGCCCATCCAAATTGCCTGCATCATGACTCTCACACTTTTGAGTCAGGCCATTGTTGGTAAAAAGAAGGGTTACTGGAATAAATAAGAGCACTGTGATAGCATGACACTCAATCTAATAACTAAGATGCCTACCAAAAGACTTAATGGTTAGGTAACCTATATATATATAAATAGTATATATATATAATATAATATTTATATATTTTAAATATATATAAATTATATATTATATATTATTATATTATATATAATATAAATATTTATACTATATTTATATAATATATTACATTTAATTATATATTATATAAATTATTATATTATATATATACATATATATATACATACATATATATATATATGTATATATATATTGTGTGGGGGGGTGGGTACCGGGGGTCGAACTCAGGACCTTGTGCTTGCGAGAAGGTGCCTGTGCCGCTGAGCGATATCACCGGCCCTTTTTTCCTTTGTATGTGTGTTCCGGGAGTTGAACTCAGGACCTTGCGCTTGCCAGGCAAGTGCTTATGCTGCTGAACTATCTCACAGGCACTAGGTAACCTATATAAAACAGATACACGGCTCAGAAACTTGACTCACATGCTGGGCAGGGTGGAATGGGATAGCTTGAAATTTCATCCTGCATTTCAGAAAGACATGCAATCTAAAATGTATGAAATATTTATTTATGGACTTTTCCATTTATTATTTTCAGACCATGGTAGACCGAGGATAACTGAGACCATAAAAAGTGAAACCCGGGTTAGTGGGAACTACTGTAATTCCATATTCAAATCCAGAGATTTTAAATCTATTTTTTATTATAAAGAGAATCCCTGCTCATAAACAATTCAGTAAGGAAATACGAGACTTGATTACAACTGTTAACATCTATAATCAATGTTATGTGGTAAAAATGGCTGATTTATATAAATGGATCACATGACTACATTTCAGAAGTCTCAAGTTATTTCAAATATTTAAAAGCATGTGTACCATGCTGTCTGATTTTAAATGAATTATATTATAATCAACAAATAATTTTTAAACAAATATGTGCAAGCATACTAAAACATTATTAATTTACAGGCTTAAGAAAACATAAAATGGGGGACTAGCAATATTAGTAAATGAATAAAAATTAAAGCACTGAATAAGAAATTGCGGGATACAACTAAAGTCATTTAAATTTTAAATGTACATCTTCAACATATGGAATGACTTGGAGAAGCTAGAAATGTAACAGCAGAATATAATTACACTGAGTAATGAAAATGTCATATTAAAGCTATGTGGAAATAAATGCAGTTAATACATAAAAACAGTAGAAAGGAACAATATTGCATGCAGGTTCTTTGTAAATATAAATAAAATAAGTACACTCCAACCCAGATGAAACATTGGAAAAGGCACAAATAAAATGTGTTAAGAACTATACTAATGTATAGAGGCAACACAAGAACAATAGAATATTTTGAAAATATGAAAGCATAAAAATTATGGTGAATTTAAACATATATGAAATTATTCATAGTCTGAAATGATAATAATTACCAAAATAAATTTGGGTATAAATATAAAATCTTAAAAGTTTTAAATAAGATCTAATTAGAATAGAAATAAAATATATTTTCTTGCAAGAAAAAGGCAACAGGATTAATTTAACAGTGAATGTCATCAATCTTTTTCAGTAGAGGCAATTCTAAACCTATTCAAACTTTCTCAGAGAGTTAAAAAAGAACATCCATTCAAATCATTATTGGGAATGTCTAGCTTAATTACAGACCAAAACAGACCACACAATAAAACTATAGGCATCATGATTTAGTAGCATAGATACCACTATCCTAGATACTATTCTAGGAAATACAATCGAACTTAATAGAAATTTCACCATGATCAAGCAGGCATCCCCACCCTTTTATAAGTAAGGAGGAAATGTCTTGGGATGCATATAAAATATGTAACATAGTTAATGTACACATTGATGTATATAGGTAATGTATAGTGTATAATGTATATAATTAATGTATAATTATATTTATTATAATAAAAATCAAAAAGAGGACAAGCAGCTTTCAGGCTGGAGGTTGGACAAGTCTGATAGAATTTAAGAATCCAAGGGTGATTCTTCATCAGAAAATTATTTATTTTTCTTGCCCTAGATTAAAGAAGAAAAGCAAGAGTGCTTTTTAGAAATATTCAAAAGTATTTAAAAAATTAAAAACCATTTTATGATGTAAAAAAATCTATCTAATGGGAACCAGGAAGAAGAAATTTTAACCTGATTTTAAGAAAAATCTTTATTGGGGCCGGTGAGATGGCTCAGCGGCATAAGCGCCTGCCTGGCAAGCGTGAGGGCCTGAGTTAGACTCCTGGATCCCACATACGAAAAAAGGGGCCGGTGATATCGCTCAGCGGCACGGGCGCCTGCCTGTGTGCGAGGTCCTGAGGTCGACCCCCCGGTACCCACACAAAAAAAATCTTTATTAATAGCAGTCTTTAAATTCAATGGTGGGCCGGTGATATAGGCTCAGCGGCATAAGTGCCTGCCTGGCAAGCGTGAGGTCCTGAGTTCGGTTCCCAGTACCCTCAGAAGGAACAACAACAAAAACAAACAAACAAACAAACAAACAAATTCAATGGTGAAACTCCTTAAATAACTTCCAGGAAATTTGTCCCTGATTCTAAGCAACACCAAACTCATTACTTTAGTCAATTTTATAAGAAGTATGTATTGAACTCATGCTTAATAGTAATAATTCAAGAGAACCTAGGGAATATTAAGACTAATAAAAATGGTCAGCAAACTTACAATAAAGAAATCAGCACAGAGAAGTGGATAGAATTAATCAACTATTTTCAAAGTTAAAAAAAACCTCCTAAAATAACAACATAGCTGTAAGGTAACTAAGTATAGCTTAAATAAAAGTTGTGTATGATTGCTACAGAGTAAAACACAGTTACTGATAAAGCATAAGAGGTAACTTGAAATATTAAAAGAAAAACTCTCTATGGATTAGAACTCTAATACAATCTTTCTTACTTTAAATAAGCTACAAACTAGTTATCTCCTGCCCAGGTCAAAGTTTGTTGTTGTGTATTGTACACAGTAGATTTAAAAATCCTCTACATCTCTATGGTATCAATTCTAATGTTGCCATATCATTTTTGATTAGAGCCTCTTCTCCATTGCTCTTGGTTTGTCTAGCCAAGGTTTCGTCAGTTACGTATATCATTTCAAAAGCCAGGGTTCGGTTTCATTGATTTTTTTTTTTTTTTGTCTCTGTCTCATCAGTTTCTGTTCTGATGTTTGTTATCTCATTCTTCCCATAACCTTTGGGCTCTGCTTTTAACTCCCTGAGAATGAAGTTGTTTATTTGAGGTCTTTCATTTTTTAATCATGTAGTCATATATTCTATAAATTTCCCTCTTAGCACTGTACAGCATTTTCTATGTCTCATAAGATTTGGTATGTTGTGTTTTCACTTTCATTTATCTTGAAGTATTTTTTACTTCCCATTGATCTCATGTTTGGCACATTGGTTTTCAGGAGTGTGTTGTTTAACTGCTACATGTTGGTGAATTTTCCAATATTTGTCCTGTAATATATTTCTCCTTTACTACAATTTGATTAGAAATGGCACAATTTGATTTCATTTTCTTTAATTTGTTATGATTTTTTGTGGCATGGCATATTATCTATTCTGGGGAATACTTTTTATGCACTTGAGGAGGATGTGCCTTCTGTGTTAAATGTTCAGTATGTATCTATTAGGCCTATCTGTTGTACAGTGTAGTATAAGGCCAAAGTTTATTAGCTTTGTATCTGCATGATCTGTATTCAGTAGGGAATGCCAAATTCTTCTACAACTAGTTGTTCATTACGTTTTTCTCTCTTCTTATCTGTTAATATTTGCATTACATATTTAAGTGATCTGATGTTGGTTGTTATATCATCTCATTAGATGATCCTCTCGATAGGCCTTCTTAAAATTTTTTCATCTCGATGAACTGGCCCTATAATCTCTATGTGTAGACTTTCTTTGTCTCTTGACTTAAAGCCTGTTTTGTCTAAAATAAGGATAGCTTCTCCTACCATCCTTTGGTTTCTTGATGCACGAAATTTTTTCCATCTCTTCATTTTTAGGCTATGTTTACTTAGAGCTGAAATGAGTCTTTATAGAGTACTTAAATATGATTCTTGCTTTTTTAAAAAATATGTGCATATTTTAGATAGTGAGTTTAATTTACTCTTGTTTAATAAGTTATTGATTGTTGTGACTGTATACTGCCAGTTTTTTTTTTTTTTTGGCCGTTTTGTAGATATAGTGTTCCTTTTCACTCTTTTGCTGACTTTTGCTGAACTTTGCTGGCTTTTAATGACTTCCTGATGTATTATGTTGTACTTTCAAGTTCATTCCACTTTGAATCTTTTATTTTATGTTTCTAATATAGGATTTTGCCTTATGGTTGACATAAAGTTTACACAAAGCATTACAATAATAATGTTCTAATTTAAATTGATATTTTAATCGTGTATAGCACTATACTTCCCCTTCCTTTCCCACAATATTGTTTTTGAGGTTACAATTTATATCTTTTTGGATTGTTATCCATTAACAAAATACTATAGCTTGCAAGAATGGTTCAACATAATTAAATCAATAAAGGTAATACATTACCTAAACAGAAGCAAAGTCAAAACCACATGATCATATCAATAGATGCAAAAAAGCTCTAGACTAAATCCAACATCACTTTATGATAAAAACACTGAAGAAAACAGTTATAGAAGGACCATACCTGAATCTGATAAAAGCTATTTATGACAAACCAACAGGCAACATAATAAAAAATGGGGAAAAACTAAAAAACATTCCCTAAAATCAGAAATAAGTCAAGGATGTCGACTATCACCACTTTGATTCAACATAGTACTTGAAACATTAGCCACAGCAATCAGGCAAGAGAAATAAAAGTGATACATATAGGAAAGGAAGAACTCAAATTATCACTATTTGCAGATGACAGGATACTCTACAAAGAAAACCCAAAGAACTCTATCAAAATAACTCTTAGAATTAATAACCAACTTCAGTAATGTAACAGATACAAGATCAACACACACAAATAATTAGCATATGTGTACACAAATAATGAACTCAATGAGATGGAAATTATGAAAACAATACTATCCATAGTAACTTCAAGGAAAAATAAAATATTTAGGAATTAACATAACCAAGAAAGTGAAAGAGCTCTACAAAAAACAATAATACTCTGAAAAAGGAGATTGAAGAGGATATCAGAAAATGGATAGATGTCCCTTGCTCTTAGGCAGAACAAATATTGTCGAAATTGTCATATTCCCAAAACTGTTATATAGATTCAATTCAGTCTCAATCGAAATACCATTAGCATACTTTATAGAACTAGAGAAAAACAATCCTAAAATTTATATGGAACCAGAAGAGGCCCAGAATAGCAAAAGAAATTTTGGGTAACAAAAGCAAAGCAAGAAGCCTTGTAATACCTGACTTCCAGCTATACTATAAAGCAATAGTGATAAAAACGGCATGATACTGTAAAAAAAACAGATATGTGGACTAGGAACAGAAGAAAGTGCACAGCAACATCCGCAGACACATTCAACTATTTGATCTTTGACAAAGAGGCCAAAGCCATATGTCAGAGAAAGACAGCCTATTCAGCTATTATCTGTTTGCAGAAGATGGAAACTGAACCCATATCTCTCATTATGTACTAAATTAAAACAAAAATGGACCAAAGATCTGAACATTAGAACAGAAACATTAAATATACTAGAAGATAAAATAGGTAAAACACTTGAAGACATAGGTGTAGGAAAGCATTTTCTAAACAGAACCTCAATTGCACAAGAAATAACAGCAAGAATGAACAAGTGGGATTATAGAAGAGTAAAAAGTTTCTGTACAGCAAAAGAATCAATTAGTAGATTGAAGAGACAACCTACAGAATGGGATAAAATTTTGCTAGATTCTCCTCAGACATAGGACCAGTATCTAGAATATATAAAGAACCCAAAATATCCAACCCCCTAAAATTAAAGACCCAGTCAAGAAATGGGCAAGCGAAATGAAAAAACACTTCACAGAGGAAGAAATGCAAAGGGCCAACAAATATATGAAAAAGTTTTCAACATCTCTGGCCACTAGAGAAATGCAAATTAAAACAATGCTAACATTCCATCTTACTCTGGAAAGAATGTCATCTTTAAGAAATCAGTAACAAACGTTGGTGTGGCTGTGGTGAAAAGGAACACTCTTGCCTTGTTGGTGGGATATAAACTAGTACACCCACTGTGAAAATCAGTATGAAGATTCCTCAAAAACCTAAAATTAGAAATTCCATATGACCCAGCTATCCCCCTTCTAGGTCTCTTCCCCAAAGAGCTTAAGACATCAAACTACAGCGGTACATGCATACCAAAGTTTGTAGCTACACAATTTGTATAGTTAAATCTTGGAAACAGCTTTTATATTCAACAGATGATTGGATAAAGAAAACGTGCTATCTACATATAATGGAATACTACTCAGCTATAAAGAATGACAAATTTGAGACATTTTTAGGAAGATGGATGCACCTGGAAAATACAATGTTGAGTGAAACAAACCAGACACATGAGCTTAAGTACCATATGATCTCTCTCATTTGAGTGAGGCAAAGTACAAATAAAGAGAATAATAAAGGGTGGATAGAAAGGGACAAGGGGGCAGATCTCTTGCTATAAGAAAGTGATCCAAGGGATCAAGGGTGAGGGGTGAGGAGGATGGGGAGGGGAAATAAGTAGAATAAAGATATTTCATATACAAGAACCTAATATCCTCAAAGAATGTAAACATTGTATGTCATGATATAAGCTAAGATGAATAATATCAACAAGAATGAAAAATGGGAAAGGATAATTAGAGGAGGATTGAGGGAGGGAGGAGGGAAGAAAGGAGAGAAGGGGAAAGGGACTTGTAAAAGACTACAATGTAAATATGCAATAATAAAATTAAAAAGTTAAAAATATTATAACCATAAAATTTTAAATATTTTTCTTTTATAATTTATATTAGAGTTATAAGTGATTTGTATGACCTATTACAATTTTAGTATATTCTGAATTTAAATATATACTTCCTTTACCAGTAAGTTTTATAATTTTATGTTTTCTTGGTACTGGTAGGTTCATGCATTTCAGCTGTAAGAACTCTCTTTAGCAGTTCGTATAGGTCACATCTAATGGTAACGAATTCGCTCAGCTTTATTTGTCTAGTAAGATATATATACCTCTTTCATTTTTTTTTTTTTTTTTGTGGGTACCGGGGGGTCGACCTCAGGACCTCATGCGCCAGCAGGCGCCCGTGCCGCTGAGTGATATCACCGGCCCCTTTTTCGTATGTGGGATCTGGGAGTCGAACTCGGGCCCTCGCGCTTGCAAGGCAGGCGCTTACGCCGCTGAGCCATCTCACTGGCCCACCTCTTTCATTTTTGAAGGACCAATTTGCCAACTATTGTATCCTTTGCTGCCAGTTTTGATCTTTTATCTTCTGAATGTACTATCTCATTCACTCCTGGCCTGTAAAGTTTCTGTTTAGAAATTCATGTATTAACTTAAGTAGATTCCATTACATGTGGTGTGTCTCTTTTTTATTATAAAATCCTGTATATAAGAAGAGAGGTTGGGGATATAGTCCAGTGGCAAAGCACCTACCTGGCAAGCACAAGGTCCTGAGTTTGATTCCTGGTAAAAAAAAAAAAAAAAAAAAAAAGAGAGAGAGAGAAGTGTTAAAAGTTATCTTCTCCATGTGTCAGCTATACCTATTATGTCACTATTAGAATACAGAAAAAAGATTTTTCATGGTAGTTTTTCTCCATAAGAGTGTTGTATTTGGCTTTCAGTTTTCAGTTGTCACATCTCTTAATAGAGTAGATGTATGTTACTGACAAATTGCATGAAAACATTTTCTTTACTGTGTTTACAGTTAATGAAAACAACTACTCAGAACATTGAGAGATTGGGCTTCTAGTGCCTATTTCAAACCCTGTTTAAGACTTGGATTTCTCTCTCTCTCAGTATTTGAGAGAGAGAGAGAGAGAGAGATTATATACATATAATATATATATATATATATATATATAACCGATTTTTATCTGTATCGCTATCCATGCATCTATGTGTCTAGGCATCTAGGTATCTAGGTATCTATCTATCTATTTATATCTGTCTATCTATCCATCTATCCATCTATCTATCTATGTCTAAAGGAAGCTGGAATTAGGTTCTCTACTTGGAAACATAAAACCCTAGCAAAGACACTTAAACTCTAAAACTTGAGGACTGAGATACTGGGGTGGGGGCCTGTCTCAGAAGGTGGAGGATGATGGAATTTCCAAGAGTGGTTTGTACATGGGGTCCATGGGACAAAGAAACGGTCTTGGGAAAACTGTGTTTCTTAACTTGCCCTATTCCACAATGAGATCACGCCCATCTCCACAAAAAGGGGATGATTTTACCCCCCCCAAAAAAAATCTTTGGGACATGATTTGCTTTGCAAAGAATTCTGCTTTTGGAGTTACCTGGCACCTATGCGCTAGGTAAGTGGATCCCACCAATCGGACACTGACAAGACCTTATCTCAAGAGCTAATGGTTCAAAAAGGATGGGAGAGAAGCTCTTTCTGTCTTTCAAAGTGATATAACCAGAGACTAAATGGTGGATTTCCAATCTCATGAGAGATGGGGGCACATATTTTAGCAACTATTGATCATCCTGGCTATTTAAATGGATATAATTTTTCATTTTTATCAAACTTTACACAAGTTATCTTTTCAAAAAATGCTTTTGTAAATTCTTTTGTGGTATTATCAGTCAAATTTACTCACTTCACAGGAGCAATGAACGTGTGTTTTAGTGTCCCTATCAAGTATAATGATCACAAAGAATAATTGCTTGATAAATATTTAGTATTCTAAACTGGGATAGTTACTTCCATAGTTACTTTCTTTTAGGTAGTAGTAGAGCTGGACTATCTAGTTGGAGGACAGAGATAGAGAAATATGATAAATGAGAGAGAAATAGAAGAGAGGAAGGTACTGAGTACCAACAGGCAATATATCTTTCAAAAGGTCATGTACAGGCTTTTAGTATTTCAATTGTCATGTTAATTGCTACATTGACCTATAGATACATAAATTTTACTTTATAGATCTCATTATTCTTTGACTGGAAAAATCAAAATTCACATGCACATTTTTTTCCCTGATAATTGAGCATAAGAGATTCTTCTGTCTTCATTAAAGTGTTAATGAGCTAGGTCAGATGTTTATAGATTTTCATCAAATTAATCAGAAAATGAACCCTGTAGTCAATTTTACTTCCTTTTCCAAAGTTCATTAAAATATAATCTTTGAGAATTAAATTGAGTATTGCTAATCTGTTGCTGGGATACCATTACCTCCTCTAGTCAAGAAGGTACTTACAGTGTAGAGAGAGAAAAATGTTTGGCCACATGCCCATTTGGAAGTTATTCATTATTATTGGAATATCAGCTTTCATAAGCAATTATAGCACACCAGAACCAAAAGATAGAAGTCTAAAAATTTATTTTGTAGTTGTGGTATTTAATGTCATGTAATCAAATACTTCAGTTCATAGAAATATAGTGGTAAACCCTGATTCACTACCACGTTTTCATTAATCTTTCCCTTATTCATAATTTTTCCACTATAGCTAGACAATTCCTTCTGTCGTCAGCGTAATATGCTTCCTTTCTAACTTTGTATACACTTTTAACTGAGAAACTATCTTCATTTCTATCAAAATCAAATTCATCAGTAGCAAGAGCCCTAGGATAAAACTAAAGAGGACTTTAGGGCTATACTGGCATGTCTGCCAAACTCAATTTTTTTTTTTTGTGGGCACTGGGGGTCGACCTCAGGACCTCACGCGCCAGTGGGAGCCCGTGCCACTGAGTGATATCACTGGCCCTTTTTTCGTATGTGGGTTCCAGGAGTCCAACTCGGGCCCTCGTGCTTGCCAGGCAGGCGCTTACGCCGTTGAGCCATCTCACCAGCCGAAACTTTATATTTTAGAAAAGTAGATTATTGAGACTGAAGTCATTTCCCCTATATATTTACCCCTGATAACTGAACTTGAGACAGGATAGAAGAAATAAATATAGGTAGAAAGAAGAGAAGGAAACTCAATTTTTTATCTCCTGTGTTACCTTAAAACTCTGGGTCCGATCCTTGCTCAGCTCTGCATATAAACATTCTAATCACTTAAGGAGTATCTGTATCATGAGATTTATTAATCTTAAATATATTAATCTATCTCATGTCCCCTCAAGACTGAGGATTCCAAGAGTAATTTTCAGAGTGAAAAGAAACACATAATTTCAAGTTTTCAAACATCCAGGTTCAGACACCCTTGGGGCGATACCTCAAAGTCACCAAACCTACAGTCATACCAGATTCCAGAAAAAGCAGAGCCTGACAGACCCACCCATGGCGAGATTACCTAACCCAAGCAAGAACAAATACCCCGTGATGTGAACAGAGATTGCCCCTTACCCAAGCAACAACAATCATCTCGTGTGAATGAAAATGTCCCTCAAGCCATAATGGTTTCTTCCAGAGCTATGAAACCAGAATAGAGATAATGATAACCAGATCCTGACCCACTTCAGCAGTGTGTAAACCTGGCCTCCTGTTTTTGTGTGTTTTGTGTGTGAAGAAGTCAGGCTGAACTCTTACATCAGAGTTCGCCTCATCCAGTTACTCTGGCTGGAATGATTTTTCTATTCCCCATTACTGACTTTGTGTAATTGACCTACCTAGGCCTCTTACTGACTTGTCCTGAAATTGTCAGTGATAAGAGTCAAGAACCCACCTGGAGGGCTAAATTGATGTCCTCATTCTTCTTTGGGAGACCTTCTGGACTCCACTAGGTGGCAAATCTGCATGCCCTTCACTCACACCACTAACTAATTTAGCATAACTTTGCTATCTCAGTGTCTTCATTAACATAACATCAATATTTCAAGAGATATTTGCCCAGGCAAATAACTTTAGCATTTATTAGAACTTCCCTGAGGACTTATCAATATTTCAGGAGTCCTTGCCTTTTTGCTTTCATCAACCCTACCATTATATTTTGATCCTTACTCAACTCTAATCAAATTCCCACTTTGACAAAACTGACTTAAACTAAATTTCAAATTCTTCATAAATTTCTTCCTTGCCTTTCCTCTGTGACACAATTAAAGGTCTGTCAAGTGACATTTTTCCCTTACTGTACTAACAATATACTCCCATTTGTATAATCAACAGTTTTTGCTGGTGAATCTGGGGAGAAGGGACAGGCACCTTACACGAAGGCCGTGGACTTATCTGGAGAGCAAGGTGTGGTCATGGAGGAAGTCATCAACTTGATAAAGAAAAAAATTGTGAGTTAGTTATTGAGATAGGAATTCTCCATGTAGCAAAATATCTTGAAAATGCTTGCCTTCCGGGCCAGGCCAATATTGAAAATATGATCAAACTTTAGCAATAAATTAAAAAACATCATAAAGAAATGAAGTGAAAGACTATTTTTGGTACCCAAATATGATGTGAGTTTAATCTTCCCTGGATAATGAAATTTCAAGGAGGGGATCAAAAGCAATTGTGTTTCTTCTAGAGGAGCTTCAGATGGGGATATCGTGGAGAGCAAGATTCATTGGCCTCTGAGGAAAGAAACAGGAGAACAACGGAAAGCAAAGTGTTTGGAACTGAGGTTTCTCTGAGACCTTTTCATTTCCTTTAGTTGGAAGTGCTTTGAATACCAAAGCAACATACACTGGGGTATCACTTAGTGAGAACCAACCCTAACATATTTAGAGAGAGTAATAATTGCTAGAAATTTTGACTCAAGGAAAAAAGAAGATCTCAGGAAATGGTGAGCTCTATGGCCCTTTGGTTTTAGTAGCGACTGTTCTAGGAATTCTATGGAAAACACATGGACCTAGGCAACTTAGATCTAGTCATTTTTATATCTCACCTCCTACTTTCTTCTGGCTTCCCAAGACAGATTAACTCTTAGTTTAGATTAGGTATGCACCCCTGGATGCTCCGACTCTGAGAGTACACCTAGTAACATGGATGCTGAGAGTTCATTTTGTTGTATATAGTCATTAGAAAATATAGATTTACTTAAATAAAAAAACACTGAACCAGTAATACGACAATGTTGTGCATATTTGTCCAGGTATTTTTACACTTATTTTAAATAGATGTGCAAAACCTGTTTATTTAGCAAAAATATTTATATTTTTAGTCATTTAAATGTGAAAACTTACAAATAGCACACACAGATTTCCATGTAAACATAACTTTAACTGCATCAGTTTCATGGCTGATCTCCATGAAATGAATTGATCCCAATGAATTGATGCAATCTTGTTCCCAATTTTTTTACACTTTTAAAGAATTTCGAATAAAAATTTTTCTACCTATAAATTGTCATATCCAATTATTTCCTTATATTTAGAAATGTAATTACTGTTTCATGGAATATGCCCACTTTAGTGCTTTTAGCTCCATATGATCAAATTGCCTCTAGAAGTAGTCCAATTTACACTCCCATCAAGAGTGTATCAGTTACACAATTTTACTCCAGTTGCAGTAACAAGATTTCTTTTTAGTTGTTGACAATCAGGCATATTGTTTTTATATGAGTTTCCTTGACTATATTGTTAATGAGAACGTTGGATATTTCCAGTAGTAGCTGAAAATTTGTGTTGTGATCTTAATAATTTTCCCTTTTCTGCATGTCACCTATTTTCTCTAGTTACACCTAGTTGTTATTGGAATGCCTATTATAAGCTTTCTTTTGTTAAAGATATAAACATTCTGTCAGGTATAGATGGACTAAAATATTTTTCATAATTGTCCTTTAAGTTTATAGTGCATTTGTTCCATATATATAAAAACACAAAATTTTTTGAAGACAAATTAGTAATTCTCTTTCTTTATAATTTCAAGAGAATCAAGTTTAAAAGTCTTTTCTAATATCAACAGACCATAAATATTGACTTAAAATTTTATCCAGGAAGTGTGCCATTACTTTTACTTTTATTTAATTGAATCATGGGTTGTTTTGTTGGGAAGTATGCATCCGTCTCTTTCTCTTAATTTCTTTCTTTTATTTCTCACAAACATTATTATGTCAACAGTTATATATAATGGGTTCTCATTCATACATTAATTTATTTTCTGTGTATGTAAGCCTCTTACTAGAATCTAAAATAATATAATGGGCTGTTTATTTCCCAGAGGTATTTCATTTGTTCTCTTGATATTATTATAGTACTATTGGAGATGTTGAGGCCCTATGTCTTTATGTTTTGTAGGAAATTACGTCCTGAATATCCATTTGTTCAAAATTGCAGCTGTTTAAAGACCTTATTGTCCACATAAAATTATGTGCTAATATCCCCAAATCATTCATCAGAAGTTTTAATTGAAATTCCATTGATTTATACATTAAATTGATGGAAATTTCTGTTTTTGTGTGTAATAAAATTATTTTCAGTTTGCATGAAAACTGAAATATAAACTTCATTCAAAATAAATTGATGCCAGTTTAGAGCTGAACATGTGTGAATATTCAGGTTATTAGCCGCTGAAACTGATTCTAATAAACAAGCCACAAATAGCTCTCCTGGTAATACCTATGGTCACTCCTAGAATCAAAGGAAAGCGTGTAACCTTCACTCTCAGGAAGGATGGGCACCAGGAGATCTCTGTAAGCAAAACAGCAGTAGCCCTTAGCATGCATGAAGGGCCTTTTCCCCTCTGTCCTTCTATCTGTAGAGTACAACATAAGATGCATAAGATTCTATTATTTGCTGTTCTCTTTTTTTAGCAATAACATATATACAAATAATGTGCCAAAAACAACCCAAAATCTTAAATATTTTTCCTACTAATTTGCCACACTTAAATAAATTTCCAAGTTAACATAGGGTATCTCCAAATTTCCCTTTAGAGCCTTCATAACCTCCATTCCTTTTTCTCCCTTGCCAAAGATGCTTATTTCTAACATTATAGTTTCACTTTACTTGTTTGCCATTTTAATATCAATGAAAGTATAAAAAACATAGTCCCTTTTATCTTACTACTTCGACTTCCCATATACTTATTAAGTGCATAGCTATAATTTATTTTTCTCTATACTATAGTACTGTGTTGTATGAATAACATCACAATTTATTCCTCCTCTCCAATTATGAATAGTGGTATCATTACTGTCTTTCTTTATGAACAATTCTATTAGGAACATTCTTGTACATTTTTATGGGTTCATATACAGAACATCAAAGTTTTTCTTTGCTCTATATCCATAAAAATATGTGATTGTGGCCAGGCATGATGCATGTCTATAATCCTAGAACTCTGAAGGCAGAGGCAGGAGGATAACAAATTGGAGCTCAGCTTGGGCAACTGACTCATTTACTGAGAATCTGTCTCAAAATTTTAATAAATTTAAAAAGGGATGTAGCTCAGTGAAGATTCAGGGCTCAATCCCCAGTATGATAGATATAGATATATAGATAGATATAGATACATAGTTGATAGATATAGATAGATAGATAGATAGATAGATAGATAGATAGATAGATAAGGAGTGATTCTATGTATCTATTTAATGTTGCCATTTTGGAGGCCATACAGTGACAATTCATTGCAGTATTAACTGCTTTTCTCTGATTACTAATATAGTTGAATCCATTTCATAGGTTAACTATCATTTACATAACCTCATTTAGAAAGCCTGTTTTGTAAAGTTCCCAATTAATATCACAACTATATTGGCTTATTTGTCATTTTTCTTCCTGAATTATTTTTGGATATCTGATACATTGCTAAAATAATTCTTTGCTCTTTGTATGACAAATATATTTCTTTATATAATTTGAATTGCACTTTCTTAATTAGGTCTGTCAGTTAAAAATTTATTAATTGTAATATAGTCAAATCTAATAATATTTAATATCAGTATATTCTCAAAACAATGATGAAATTATGTTACAGAGAATCTAATGTTTTGCCTTTATAACTATTGGACTGATTTTTTTTTAAGTTCTGTAAGAATGATAACTAAACACTTGTTTTGAACTCAAATAACTAATTTATAGACTATAACCTATTTTAGCTATCATTAAGATTGAATTATTGAAAAATGTTACTAATTTGGAAAATCTCTTATGGTTTTTATGAAGCACATCATAGTTGTATATGATCCCCCTCCAAGTGGGTGAGCAAAACTGCAAATGGAAAGGGTAAGAGAGTTGGAGAGAGAAGGGAGGGAGGAGGGGAAAGAGACAAAGAAAGAATTAAGATGTGTTATGTACATATATAAACTGTCCACAATAAATATAATTATTACATACTGCAAAAATGTACTAATAGAAGAGGCGAAAAAGGAAAAAAATATTAAGGAAATATTTCCAAAATAGGAAAAGACAAATATTAATTTATTACTCAGCATTAAGCCTTGTCTTCAATCCAGCATGAAAATATATATGATCCATTCATAGACCCTATTATTTTGAGAGTCGTATTTGCTGGTTCTTCTACCAATACCAGCTCTTTTAAATCAGCTGTATAATAAAATATCTAGTAAACTATAATAATAATTTCTGTTTTTTTCATCTATAGAATTCTTTCTCCTTTTGGTTTCCAGTAAATTTTAGATGTACTTTGGTAATTTTAAAAAGTTCTGATTTAATAGGGACAGCATTGAATTTATAAATGCATTTTATTTGCACAATCCAATTCATGAGTAATATTTATTCATTTATTTAATTATTCTTATTAATTTTCTAAATGTACTTTATAGCATTGTATAAATGCCTTGTGCATCACTCATTAATTTTATTTGCTGTATTTGATATTATTTAAACTAATATTTTTCAGCTTAATTTGATGAAATGTTTATAGGTAGTATAAATAATAAAATTGATTTTTATTATACTAACATTAACAACAGCCTCATTAAACTAATTTGTTAGTTTGAATAAATAATCTGCCAGCTTTTGTGTTTTCTATGGATTCAACTATAATGTATGATAATGCCATAATTATTATCTTCCAATTATTATATCATTTATCTATTTTTATTGCTCTGCTACAGGGGCTGCATTTTCTATCACAATGTTAAAAAAGAGAATAACAGTGGACGTACTTTATGTCTCTTTCACAATCTTGTAGGGAAATATTTCAATATTTCACCATTAAGGATGATATTTGCTTCAGGTTTTATTTTAAAATAACCACTAAGAAAGTAAAGATGATCTTTATGGTTTACTAAATGTATAATTATAAATAAACATAAAATTTTAACAAGTTGTTTTGCTTATCTTTTGAGACAATGATACATTTTTTTTTTTACAGATGCACCTTGACTAAAGGAGTTAAATTCTAAAAAAGTCACCATCAGTTGAGACTATCATATGGCAAATGCCTTTAAAGCATCTCAGCAACACAATGTGCTGTACATGGCCCTCAGGCTCTTGTAGCTGACTGGAATCTGCAGCTTACTTCTGGTGAGCAACATCATGAGAGGATTTTGGCCCCCTATTATCACCTGGGAAAATAACAAAATTCACAGTGTACATTATTCCAAAAGCTATTGCTTTCACTCCATTGTAAAGTCAGGAAAAAGCAACTCAAACTATTGTAAGTAAGGAATCTTCAGTACTTATTTTCTTCTATATTTTTTTCTCTCTTTTGAATGCAATATTCTTTTCCTAACAAAGTCCTGAATTTACTGACTTTTAACTACCTTATTTCTAACAAATAAAATTAAGGACAGGAATTTCCCTCTGTGTGTAGATTGGAAATCTGCCTACAAGTTTGATAAGCAATGTTTTGTTATCATTTGTTTCAATAGATTTTTCAAGTGTCAGTGTCATTTCTCTGTGACTCAAACTATTTTTATTTATGTCTCATTTTAAAAACATATTAAAAATTCAACCTACCATTTTGTTACTAACTTCCAGCTTAGTATTTTGAATAGAAATCCATGATGAGAAAATTGGCTAGATCCATGTTATTGTCCAAGGGTTGTTCAAATACTAAAAATATTCTTATGGTTAAAAGAATATTCTATTATGCTATTCTTGGGTGCATTGCTTGTCAATCAGTTAGACATTAATTATGTTGATCAAGTGTTTTAAATCTTTTCTAATTTTCCATCTGACACTGTAACTGTAGATTGGTTTATATCTGTCATTCTTTTGTTGTTGAGATGCAAGGGTATCAGGCATAAACAAAATTAAAGCTTTTTAAACAGTATATGATGCTCCTTTTTTTTCTCCCATAATTTTTCTTCCCCTAAGGTTCTATTATTTAGTTTGGCTTAGCTTCTCTAGTACACATTTTTCTATGCTTTTTTGCTTTACATTTGGGGACAATTTTCTTTGAAATCTTTCTCTTAAAAAATGATATAGTTTCCTTCCCCAATTTGATAATCTTTGTTTTCTTGAGATATATTCTAGTTGTATTTAATGTATTTCTTATCATCTTGGATGAAAATTACCATTTTAGCATTTTACTTTATAGTTAAGCCATATATTTTATGTTTCTGTTGTCTCCTTTTCTTTGCTTTGTATCATGAACCCCTACACTTTTCTTAGCAACTGACCCCATAGAATAGAGCAGGCATGCTCACTTATTGAATAATATTAACGGGCACTTTCAGCATTTCATACTTTTCATACCTTTCCTTAAATCTACCTTCTGGTGTGTGTGTGTGCCTGTGTGTGTATGAGCAGGTCTCTTCAAGCTATTTTATTTTGCATTTTGCCTAGTTTGCCAGTTGTCTTCAGTAGGACAGTTAGTCAGAATTCATACTGCACCATTACTGAAGAGAAAGAAACAACATTTTGGATTTTGAATTATGAAGATTTCATGGATATTCTTCAAACTCAGCTATGACTTTACATTTATGTGTGTGTACATTTATTGTATATTATTATTTAAATATATTACTGTGTATTTATTATTCATTATATGTATAGTCACAATGTACCTAGTAATTTAAATGGGAAAAATCTTTCCATATGTCTACTTTAAAGTTGTTGGAAGCAGAATATGCAATTTTTCCTGACTTAACATACCTTTAAATTCTTTGAATTTCAATATTAAAATTTTGGGAGAGGAAGGACCAAGATGGCAGAGTGGTGAGCAGCAGAGAAAGAGCCTCTCTGAGAGTCACCATCCAGATGCTGGAATACAGCAACTCCAGGAAGACAAGACGGAGGGAAGCGGGTCCCCTGGGCCCAGGAAGGATCTGAAGTGCAATTTGAAGCCCACGGAGAGAGTGAAGAGAGAAACTTCAACAAAGAAGGAGGTAGCCACTGGCACCTTCTCCCTGGGTCAGGACTTGCTGTCTGACGGGAGCAGTTCAAACCTGTGGACCCATGGTGACTGCCAGCAAACCCAGGGACCTCCATGAAGAGATGTAGCAGTGCAAGGAAGCAGTGGACGTGAAGGACTGCACTGGCTGGCGGTGAATGCTGAGGTCTCAGTCATCCCCGTACAAGAAAGCAACTGGCCAGGAGCCATCTGGGGGTCGGCTGAGCTCAGAACTCAGAGCAGCTGTGGCTCCATCCATGGCTCCCAGCTGAGCTCAGGCCCACGGAAGGTGTGCTGACAGCTGTAGGCAGAATAAGTCGGGTCTCGGCAAGAAAGTGCAGGGCTGCTGAGATTTTCCACTACCCTACCAAAAAGCTACTGCTGGCAGGGTGGGACAGATCAGCATGGATCGAGACTGTGTCTCCACATGTTGTCTACCAGTGACAGCAGAGACAAACCTGGAAGTGAACTTTTTCTTTCTTTCCTCTCTCTTGTTTGTTTTTGCTGTGGTGGTGGTGGCCTGTTTGTTTGTTTGTTTGTTTTGTGGGTACCGCGGGTCGACCTCAGGACCTCGCACACCAGCAGGCACCCATGCCACTGAGCGATATCACCAGCCCCTTTTTTGTATGTGAGTACCGGGAGTCGAACTCAGGACCTCATGCTTGACAGGCAGGCACTTACGCCGCTGAGCCATCTCACCGGCCCTGTTTGCTTGTTTGTTTCCTTCATTGTTTGATCTTGTTTTTACATGAGTGTAAATGGAGTTTCTAGCTTCTTTGTGGTTGTGGTTCTGTTCCATTTTTCCTTTTATTCCTTCCTTCTGTCTTTCCCTCCAGTCTTCCACAACAGTTAACATGATCCCTCTTTGTCCTCCAACCTTACTTCTAACTCCTTCCTCTTCTTCCACTTCTCTATAGTCTCCTTAACTCATTTTAAATTTTAACCCCGAGGGAAAAATTGACACACTAAGGACGTGTATACTGCATATAATTTTCTGGTTTGTTTTAGATTTTATTATATAACCACAAATCTAGTATATACAATTAAAAGTGGCAAATAACTGGTTAGCTCAGTCTAATTTTCTAGGCTGTGTTTGATGCTCTTGATACCACTATAGCCAAAAGTGATATAATTTTTCTAAACAGCTGTTCTTCCTGGTATTCTATGACTGAGATTGACTAAGGGTCACAGAAAATACTATGGCACAGTGCCAAAGAACCAAGGACTGGGCCAAACAGGCAGCAACCTCTCATCTCCAACAAATTGAAGAGGTAGGACCTTGCAACAGACTCAAAACCACAAAACAAACTACACCTGGAAGATACTTTGGAGAAGTAGTCATCTCCTAAGTGTTTTAAATACTACCAATAAAGCAACCTAACATAGGCAATTTACAAAAATCACCCCAGGAATTAAACTAAAGAAAAAAAATTAGAAGACACTTAAACAAATGCAACCTGAGACATACAGTTCACCAAAGGCAAACCCAGGGGGCAATGAGGTGGGACAATCCAAAAACCACCCACCTGGCATCTCTGAAGTGGTAAAAATAAAGCAAATGAATGAGGCTCTGGAAAAAATAAAATCAGAAATAATTTCTCAGATAACTGCAGAAATGATGTCCACAATGAAGACCATACTTAGGGACTGTACAGCAGATACAGACAGATATAGATGAGCTTAAGAAAATTATGGAAGCTATGAATGCTCAGCATAGGAAAGAAATGGAATCCATGAGGTAGATTCAAACTGATATCTGGGAGGACAAATATTCCATTGAAAGTATTCACAGCAGATTAAGCAAGTGTGAAGACAGGATCTCAGATATAGAAGACAGGCTTGTGGTTAGTGATAATGAAAAGAAAGAATTCTTAAAAATAGCAAGGGACCATCAGAAATCACCCCAGCAGCTGCTAGATGAGGCAAAGAAGAATAACTTAAGATTGATTGCAGTCAAAGAAAAAGCAGGAGATAGCATAAATGATATATTAAAAAAAAAAACTGTTCAGAAACATCATGGCAGAAAACTTCCATGATAGAGAAAAAGAATTTGATGTACAGATAATTGAATCACATAGAACTCCAATTAGCCAGGATCAAAAAAAAAATCTTTAGCCAGGCATATCACAGTCAAGATTCCAGAAATTCAACACAAGAGTAGAATCTTAAAAGCTGTTAGGGTAAAGAAATAAATCACTTATAAAGGAAAGTCCATCAGAATCACAGCTGATATTCAGCACAAACACTCAAGTAGAGAAAAGCATGTGGAGAAGTATTTCAAGTTCTAAAGGAAAATAACCTCAACCCAGATTGATGTACTCTGCAAAACTATCTTTCAAAACTGATGGGGAAATAAAATACTTCCATGACACAGAACATCTGAGGAAATTTCTCACCACCAAGCCAGCACTCCAAAATATTTTGAAGGACATTCTAGAAAGAGATAACAAGGACCAAAACTCCATGAACCCCAACAGAAATAATCCACCAGGCAAGGCAAACAATTACACAAAGGGAGGGAAAAAAAGAGGGGGAGCCAACAACAGGAAAATAACATTACAAGGATAAGTCAATACATATCACATTTAACCAACAATGTTAATGGTCTCAATTCACCAATCAAAAGACAGACAGGCAGAATGGATCAAGAAAAAAATCCAACAATATGCTGCATACAAGAAGCATATTTAATTCAAAATGAAATTCATAGACTGAAAGTCAAAAGATGGAAAACAATACTTCATGTGACAGGAACCAGAAAAAAGCAGGGGTAGCAATTCTTTTTGCAGACAAAGTGAATTTCAAGCCAAGACTGATTAAAAGAGATAAAGAAGGTCATTACCTTGTAAAGGGAACAATCAAAGAGGAAGAGATAACGATCATAAATATATATGCAACAAATATCAGTGCACCACACTATATAAAACAAATATTAATAGACATGAAAAATCAAATAAGCACTAATACAGTTGTATTGGGGGTTCTCAATACCCCACTGTCACATAAACACAGATCAACTAAACAAAAAATCAACAATGAAATACTAGAACTGAACCAAACTTTGGAACAAATGAAGTTAATAGATGTCTACAGAGTGTTCCGCCCCACAACATCAGAATACACATTCTTCTCAGCTGCACATGGGATGTTCTCCAAAATAGACCACATACTAGCTCATAGAACCTACTTAAGTAAGTGCAAAGGAATTGAAATTATCCCATGTATATTATCAGACCATAGTGCAATGAAACTGGAAATCAATAGCAAAAGAAACCGTAAGAACTTCCTAAACACATAGAAATTAATAGCACCCTCCTGTACAACCAATGGGTCATATATGAAATTAAAGAAGAAATTAGACAGTTTCTACAATTGACTAATGATGACAGTACAACATACTGGAACTTATGGGACACAATGAAAGAATACCGAAGAGGGAAATTTATAGCAATAAATACCCATATCAAGAAAGCAGAGCAAATAAACAACTTAATGGTGAACCTCAAACTTCTAGAAAAAGAATAGTAGGCTAAGGCAAAATCTCATACAAGGGAGGAAATTATAAAGATCAGAACCGAAATTAACACATTGGAGACTAAAAAACAATGCAAAGATCAAAGAATGGAAGTGTTGGTTCTTTGAAAGATTAAATGAAATTGACAATCCCTTATACAACCTTATTTTAAAAAGGAAAGAAAAGACTAAAATCCATGCAATTGGGAATGAAAAGGGTGAAATCACACTTATCCAGAAGATCATCTATACCTACTTTGAAATCTTGTATTCTAACAAGATGGAGAATGCAGAAAAATGGACAGATTCCTAGATACATATGAATTACCAAGGCTGAATCAAGAAAATATAAAAAATCCTAAATAAATGAATACCAATCAATGAAATTGAGCATGTAATTAAACACCTCCCACCAAAGAAAATCCCAGGTCCTGATGGATTCACTGCTGAATTCTATAAGAAATTTAGAGAAGACCTAACACCACTACTTCTCAAATTCCTTAATGAAATTAAAAGGGAAGCAATACTCCCAAATTCATTCCTGGAATCAGGCATTATTCTGATGCAAAAACCAGAGAAGAACCCAACCAAGAAAGAGAACTACAGCCCAATTTCCCTAATGAACATCGACGCAAAAATCTTCAATAAGATACAGGCAAACAAAATGCAACAAATCATAAAGAAGATTATACACCATGACCAAGTTGGATTCATCCCAGGGATGCATGAATGATTCAACATATGTAAATCAATAAATGTAATACACCATATTAACAGAGGCAAGGACAAAAATCATATGATCATCTCAATAGATGCAAAAAAAACTTTTGACAAAGTCCAGCACCCATTCATGATAAAAAACCCTACTGAAAATTGGAATAGAAAGTCTTTATCTCAATCAGATAAAAGCCATCTATGAAAAACCAATAGCCAATATCATACTAAATGGACAAAAACTGAAAACTTCCTCTCTAAAATCAGGAACAAGACAAGGATGTCCACTGTCTCCACTGTTATTCAACATAGTCCTGGAAACTTTAGCCAGAGCAATTAGACAAGAGAAAGAAATAGAAGGAATAACGATAGGGAAGGAAGAAGTTAAATTATCATTATTTGCAGATGACATGATACTCTAGGTAGAAGACCCTATAAACTCCACTGAAAAACTGCTAGATTTAATAAGCAAACTCAATAGTGTAGCTGGATACAAAGTCAGCACTCAAAAATCAATATTCTTCCTGTACACGAATAACAAACTCACTGAAAGAGAAATTATGGTAAAAACACCTTTCACAGTAGCATCCAGCAAAATGAAATACTTAGGAATCAAACTAACAAAGGATATAAAAGGCCTATACATTGAAAACTACAGTACTCAGAAAAGGAGATTGAAGAGGATATCAGAAAATGGAAAGATATCCCTTGCTCTTGGGTAGAAAGAACGAATATAGTGAAAATGGCCATACTTCCAAAATTGTTATAGAGATTTAATGCAATTCCAATCAAAATTCCAATAATTTATCTCATAGAATTAGAGAAAACAATCCCAAAATCCATTTGGAATCAGAAGAGCCCTAGAATAGGGAAGACAATTCTGAGCAACAAAGGCAAGGCAGGGGGCATCACAATCCCTGACTTAAAATTATACTATAAAGCTACTGTGATAAAAACAGCATGGTACTGGCAAAAAAAAGAGACCTGAAGATCAATGGAATAAATTAGAAGATGCAGAAATAACTCCAGACATACTAAGCCACCTTATCTTTGACAAAGGTGCCAAACACATTCAGTGGAAGAAAGGTAGCCTTTTCAATAAATGGTGCTGGAAAAACTGGCTCTGCACATGCTGAAGACTAAAACTAGACACATATCTTTCACCACGCACTAAACTAAATTTGAAATGGATCAAAGTTCTAAATATTAAAAGAGAAACATTAAATCTGCTGGAAATAGAATAGGTAAAACTCTTGAAGACATTGGTGTAGGCAAAGACTTAATGAATAAAACCCCAATCACACAAGAACTATCACAAAAAATCAATAGCTGGGATGTCATCCTTTTAAAAAGCTTTTGCACAGCAAGAGAAACCACAGCAGAGTGAAGAGACAACCCACAATGTGGGGAAAAAATGTTTGCCAGCTGTTCCTCAGACAAAGGATTACTATTGAGAACATATAAAGAACTCAAAAAAATCAGACCTCCCACATTTAAAGACCCAATCCAAAAATGGGCATCTGAGATGAATAAACACTTCTCAGATGAAGAAATACAAACAGCAAATAAACATACGAAAAAATGTTCAACATCACTGGTCATTTGAGAGATGCAAATTAAAGCAACACTGAAATTCCATCTCACTCCAGAAAGAATGGCTATTGTCAAGAAATAAACCAATAACAAATGCTGGAGGGGCTGTGGGGAAAAAGGAACACTTCTCCACTGTTGGTGGGAGTGTAGACTGGTGCAACGACTGTGGAAATCAGTGTGGAGATTGCTCAGAAAAACTGGGATTGGATGTCCCATTTGACCTAGCTATTCTGCTTCTGGGTATCTTTGCAGAAGAATTAAAAACAACATACCACAGCGATAAATGTGCACCCATGTTTATAGCAGCACAATTTGTAATAGCTAAATTTTGGAAACAACCCATATGCCAATCAACCGAGGAATGGATAAAAAAGATGTGGTATGTTTATACAATGGAGTAACTACTCAGCCATAAAAAAGGGTAAACTGGAGACTTTGATAGGTAAGTGGATGCAACTCAAGACCATACTCATAAGTAAAATAAACCAAATGTACACGTGTAAACATCATATTGTCTCCCTAGTGTGAGAAGCTGGAAGAGTAAATAAGATCCAAAATGTACAATAGATATTGTAAAATGGGAATTAACTGTTCAAAAGGGAAGAGAAACTGGGATGGGGGAATGGAGAAAAGAAGGAAGGGAGAAGCAAAAAAAAAAAAAAAAAAAAAAAAATATATATATATATATATATATATGATAGTTAAGACAGATATACTACTAATTTCTCTTAGTTCATTGGAAAGAAAGGTGTGTGCTAATATTGTTTGGGCAATGAAATACTGATATCTTGTACTTTGAGTAACTAATTTAAAGATAACAATATGCATTGTATTAACCATTGTTATCCTCTTATTATGTTGTATTGAAATTGTATTCTATTTTTTCTCTTTAAAATAAAAATTAAAATAATAAATAAAATAAAATTTTGGATTTTTTTTGAACTTCATCTTTCCCCATTTCATTTTTGTAATTTATTACTTCCTATGGATTACATTAATATATCTATATTGCAAACTTAAAATAGCCTAAAATTAACCAGTAGCTTGATCTCCCTCCCAAACATCATAAGGCCCTTTGAAAGCTTTACCACTGTTAACTTCTTTCTTCTAGTGAGCTTTTCATGTCTACTTTTAAAAGTTTTAGTAGTTTCAAACATTTCATTCTGAAATGATTTTAATCTCCCAAGAAAGTTTCCTGGGTAGTTCAAAGAACTCTTATGTTGTAATTTTCAACATTTTAACCAATTTGACAAATCATTCTCTCATTTTGAATCATTCGTAAGTTGCAGACATTATCACTTAGTTGCCTAATTATCACTTAGAAATTCAGTGTGCATTTTGTAAAAACAAGGACAAGGGGCTGGTGAGATAGCTCAGTGGCATAAGCACCGGCCTGGCAAGCGTGAGGTCCTGAGTTTGACCCCCGGTACCCACATAAAAAAAAGGACAATCTCCTACATAATCATTCTATAATTATCAAAATATTAACATCAAAATTAACCCAATAATGATACATAATACATTCAAATTTTAGAAATTGTCTCAGTACTGTCATCTATTAGTTCAGTATTTAATTTAAGATCACATTTCATTCTTTACTTTGTTTCTCTAATTATTAATTGAAACTACAGTGGATGAAACCGGCAGACATAATCTTAAGCAAAAGTTTTAGCAGCTCCAATAACATGAGTGTATATCATATACTTACTAATTGAATATAAGGAAGTGTTCCTGTCATAGTTGCATGACTTGCCCGGGTTATATGATCTTACGTGGACCCAAAAAAGAAACTTTTGCTGAGGTAGCTGGACAAGCAAATTTATTCTCTATTCCACTTTTCTCAGATTTATTTCTCTTTCATCACTTTGGGATTCCTGCTTCATGTGTGTGCTCTGAACCACATGTTCTGATATGCCCAGAACCAAAAGCAATATATCCTTTCAGCCTTCTGATGCTAAAATATGGGATTGAGTTTATGTCAAACTCTGTGGTGGTTAATTATTCCTCAGGTGTGGAGTTTTTACTTTCTTTTGACTCCTGCAGATTTCTTCTTTTGGTGGCACTTCAACAATTATTTTGAATGGAAATAATCGTATCCAATATTTTGGGTTTTTTGGATGAAACTTTTGATTGGGATAACCAGTCCTCTAATAGCTAGGAAACAAAGCTCATGTTTAACTCAATGTTCTTTCTAATTTGTGTATCCAAACAATTGGTTAACACATTTTTCCCCATGTTCTAATTATTCATATTTCTTTGTCTAGGAATTCAAGACTGTATTTATTTCATCATAAACTATGTTTATGTTATTTAATATTTTTTCCATTTTATATAATCTGCATCCCAATAAGACAACTATTATGAGCTTAGACAAACCACATGCATGTCACAAAACATAAAATAATTGTACGGGTCATTTTATGTTATAGAGAACCCTGAAGCCTGGAGTTCAGTGCATCCTACATACAATACCATGTGTGCCAGAATTAATACCCCATTGTCCAAAAAAGATGAAGCCAAGGGTCAGAAATGATAAATGATACCCCAGGATTACATACCCCAAACTTAACTCATATACCACATCCTCTTTCAGAATTCTTTCCATTTTTATTTGTTTAGTTGGACTTTAAGGGGATTCTTTAACTTGAACATTAGAAGGAAACTCTTGAAGGAAAGGAAAAGGAATTTTTCAGTGTTTTGGCATGAAGTAGTGGTGTCTCATAACAGGAACAATAAAATAACATACAGATTTCTCATGTTATTGTATGAAAAATAAAAAGCAGAACCTCACAAGACCTGTTTTTTTAGGATATCACCTCTAAGATCTTGCTGTTTTCTTACTCTCTAGGGAAGCAGTGGAAGAGATCATTAGCCTATTTATGATCTTCAGGTATATATGTATGTTGTTGTTCATAAAACTATTTTAAATCCCACTAAAGAGCTCATGGAGAAAAAACAAAAGAGCCTCCCTCCACCTCCCTGCTTTATGTCTTTCTGTCTTATGGTTTAGATCTAAAATGTCCCTAAAAGCCGGGCTTTTGAAGGGTGATTGAAGTATGGGGCAGTACAGCTGACTGGGTGTTAAGAAGTAGGGTCTGGTCAGAGGAGGCCAGGAGTCTGTGGGCATCGCCTGGAAGGGTTTGTCTCTCTTCATAGTTCCTCCCTTTTATTTCTGATTCCTGGGTGCCATGAAGTGAGCAGTTTTCCTCCACAAGTCCCTTCCACCATGCTGCTTCTGCCTGGAACCTTGAACATGCAAGGACTGAGACTACTGGAAAGTGAGCCAAAGTAAACTTTTCCTCCTTTAAGTTGTTGGTGTCAGGTATTGTATATTTGAGAGGATAAGGTGAATAGGTCTCTCTCCCCGCCTCTTTCTTTCCCTCTCTCTCATTGGTTAGAATTATATCATTGCATTAGATTAAATCTTTAACCTAAGAAAGGCAACATTATACTCTTGGGATGTAGTTCAATGGCAAAGAACTTCCCTAGCATCAGAAGCCCCTGCAGTACTCCAAATAAATAAATAAATGAAACTTTAAAATAAAATAAAAAGAGAGGTGGCTTTCCTTTCATTCTTTTTTTATATATATCTTAGGAAGGCTTATAATATTTTAGCACCTATTTTTCAGAAATGTGTAAATAATTCTTCAGATGGAGAATTAGTCCTTGTGAGGTGAAATGGTTTATATTTGGCAAATCTACACACATATCCCTGTTCTCACTGTTTTCTTCTATATGTGACACTTGTTGCTTTTACCAGGAGCTTGCTTTCAGCATTTTAATTTAATACTTGCTAAGTCTTGGGGGTAAGACCTCACAGAGTGACTTTCCAAGTGTAAGCTGCAATTGCCTACTTCAGAAAATCTCAGTTAACTGATAAACTTGTTTATCACCGGGCAGCAGCTCCAATCTGCTAAATCAGGTACTATGAACATTCAATTTCCAATTGTGTATGTAAGCATTTTCTTAAAGGATCCATGGGCCATGGAGTTTAAAGCACTGGTTTAAATACCTGTGTTGAATTGACCTACTTCACCTTTTCTCTTAACATGTCCCTGTCCATCCAAATCATATGTATGGATATGCTCATCAAGAAATTTACATTTTAGTCAAAGACATAGAGGTCCGTGATGAGCAACAAAATAGAGACTGCCTAGTCATTCACACTGTGAAAATCTATGGCACATTTTATTTAATTTAAGAAATACTCAGATTCCATTAAATTACAATTATAATCTATTCTGTTTATGTAACTTCAGCTTTGTGTAAAAAAGATTTGTGGGGTCCTTATACAATAGATACCAGTGAATGTATGGCAATCACATTTTAATACTATGTTTGTTCTCGTAGGTTTGATGTACCATGTAGAAAAATCCAGTTGCTCTCTTTAGTGGTTTGTAATATTGGTAATAGTATCAGATATCAAAAGTAGAGAGGAATGCTAGAGAAAATAGGTCGAAGATGTGATCTGAAGACCTTTCACATCAAAGAGGCAGACAGATGTAATACAATTGAAAGGCAGGAGACTCAGCACTGCTAGGCCCGGGTGCACAGTTGCACACATGCCTTTGGAGGTTGGAGTAATCAGCAAGCCCAGCAATGTAGAAGCATCTGAAGCAGCAGTAAGGAGGCAGCAGTTGGGTCTGGAGAACTCCACCAACAGAAGACCAGTCCCAGTGCCCACATCCAGAGGCCAAGATCAGCTCCATATCCAGCACATTTCTGGGATCTAACATGGACACTATCACAGAACTGTAAACACCAGAGATATTTCACTACTTTTATTCTCCCTTGTATGTCTGACTGGCTATCCCTTTCCTGTCTGTTTGGATGTCGTCTTGTTTTGTTTTGTATTTTGTGATTATTTTTGTTTTTGAGCTTTTTTTTTTCCTCCCTTTTTCTCTGGTCTCCTTTTTTTCTTTCTTTTCTTCTTTTCCTTTTTGTTCTCCTCTTTATTCCTTCATTTTTTCACTGTTTAGGTTTCTTACCTTTCTTTTTCATTTTCTTCTATTGATCCTCTTTCTTTATTCAACTACTTCTTGACTTTAAACTTTCAAGTGAGTAAACATTGTCTTTTCCTTTTGTGATTACCCCTTTGCATTTTATTTCATTCCTTCCCTCTGTATCTTTCAGTTTCCCAAAATATGGTTGATCATCATTTAACCTCCAGACTTGACTCTAATATATTTGAACTCATTCACTACTTTATCCTGTCCCCTACCCATCTTAACCCCCCACCACCCTGTAGAAGGGTAAAATTACTCCACTAAGAGGAAAATCACTGTATACGAGTACGTGGTATGTTTGATTTTGTGATATAACTTTAGAGTTTGCTCCTGTGGCTGGAGGTAGCAGGTTAATGGTTACCATAGTGTGTCAGTAGTTTAAGCTGTAATTGAAACTAACTGTACTGCTTTATCCAGGATGTCATACATGTTATAATCAGTTTTTCTCCCCTGTATGATAATTATGTGATTGTATGGAGTCATAATCATCACTATGGCCCAATATCAAAGGATTGGCTGCTGAGCCAAATAGTAACTTTGCATTCTTTACAAATTGGGAAGATAGGTTCTTGGGAGAGCAATACAGAAACACCTACATCTAGAAGAAATCCCTAAAGAAAAGACATCTCCTTGGGAAGCCTCAATACTAGTGATAAAGCTATCTATCATAAGAAATCAGCAAGCATCAACATAGAAAAATAAAAATAAAAAAGAGAAACTAGAAAATGACATGACACAAAAGCAAAATGCAACCCCAGATCCCCAGCCTACCCAGGACAAGCCTGGAACTCAACGAGATAGACAAAATTAGAAGTCAAACACTGGAACTTTCTGAAATGATAAAAACAGAAGTGAAAGAACAAGTGGAAAAGGCTATAGAGAAAATAATTTCTCAGGTACAAAAAGAAATGATGCTTAAAATCAAGGATATTAGAGAAGACACAGATAAAAGCATAGATGAATTTAGAAAAATGATGCAAACAGAAAATGCCCAACATAGGAAAGAAAAGGAATCCATGAAACAGATCCAAAGAGAAATCCAAGAGATTAAAACCTCCACTGAAAATATATGTAACAGATCGAACAAAGGAGAGGATAGAATTTCAGTGCTTGAAGACAAAATTGCAGCTAGTGATCATGAAAAGAAAGACATCTTAAAAATAGCAAGAGACCATGAAAAATCAGTGCAACAGTTACAAGATGAAGCAAAGAAGAATAACGTAAGATTGATTGGGGCCAATGAGAAAGCTGGAAACCACACAAATGCCATAAAAAAAACTCTTCACAGAAATAATGGCAGAAAACATCCCAAGCATGGATAAAGAATTTGTCGTACAAATAAATGAAGCACATAGAACTCCAAACAACCATGACCAAAATAAAACTACACCAAGACATATAATAATCAAGATTCCAGAAATTCAGCACAAGAACAGAATATTAAAAGCTGTTAAAGAAACAGATCACCTAAAAATGAAAGCCCATCAGAATCACAGCAGACTTCTCAACACAAATCCTCAGGTCAAGAAGAGCTTTGAGTGCAGTATTTCAAGTTTAGAAAGAAAATAACTTCCAACCCAGATGGAAGTACCCTACAAAAGTATCTTTCAAAATTATTGGAGAAATAAGATACTTCCATGACAAAAAACAACTGAAGAAATTCATGACCACCAAACCAACCCTACAAAGAGCACTGAAAGATATTCTTGACAGAGATAAAAATGGCCACAATTCCAAGAATAACAATAGAAAGAAACTACCAGGCAGGGCAAGTAATTAAACAGAGGGGAAAAGCAGAGAACCAACAGCAGAATAATAACATGACAAAGATAAGCCAATACATTTCAGTTACAACCATCAATGTAAATGGCCTCAATTCACCAGTCAAAAGAAACAGACTGGCAGAATGGATCAAGAAACAAGATCTGACAATATGCTATACACAAGAATTGCATTTAACTCAAAAGAAATCCATGCACTGAAAGTCAAAGGATGGAAAGCAATCTTCCATGCAAAAGGAACCTGGAAAAAACAGGGGTAGCTATTCTGTTTGCAGACAATGTGAACTTCAAACCAAGAATGATCAAAGGAGCTAAAGAAGGTCACTCTATACTTGTTAGGGGAAAACTTCAAGAGGAAGAGATAACAATAATAAACATGTATGTACTAAATATGGGAGCACCCAACTATATAAGACAATTATTAATAGACATGAAAAATCAAATAAGCAATAACACAGTTGTAATGGGAGACTTTAATACCGCATTGTCACAAAGATATACATCAACTAGACAAAAAATCAGCAAAGAAATAACAGAACTGAACCAAACCTGTGACAAATGGACTTGTAAGTGTTTTCAGAGTGATCCACCCAACATCATCAGAATACACATTCTTCTCAGCTACACATGGGACATTCTCTAAATTAGAGCATATCTTAGCCCACAGAACATTCTTAGGTAAATGCAAAGGAACTGAAATTATCCCATGCATATTATCTGATCATAGTGCAATGAAATTGTAAATTAATGGCAAAAGAAACTGCAAAAAATCCATAAACATATGAAAATTAATTAATACCCTTCTAAACAACCAATGGGTCACAGATGAAATTAAGGAATAATTTGAACAACATCTACAACTAAACAAGCATGCACAACATATTCTAACTTATGGGATGCAGGGAAAGCAGTCATAAGAAGAAAATTTATACCAGTGAATTCTCACATCAGGAAAACAGAATGAGCACAAATAAGCAAACCAATGTTGAACCTCAAACTTCTAGAAAAGAAGAGCAAAACAAGCCCAAAGCCCATACAAGGGAGGAAATTATAAAGATCAGACCAGAAATTAATGCAACAGAGACTAAGAAAACAATACAAAGAATTAATGAATCAAAGAGTTGGTTCTTTAAAAGAATAAAAAAAATTGATAAACCCCTAGCCAATCTTATCAAAAAAAAGGAAAGAAAAAACTCAAACTCATGCAATATGGAATGAAAAGAGTGAAATCACTACAGATTCTGTGGAAATTCAGATCATCAATATCTACTTCAAAAATCTTTACTCTGGTAAGATGGAAAACTCAGAAGAAATGGACAGATTCCTAGCTATGTATGAATTACCAAAGCTGAATCAAGAAGATATAAGAATTCTGAATATGGCCAGGGATATAGCTCAATGGCACACTGCCTGCCTGCCAAGTGTGAGGTCATGAGTTTGATTCCCAGTACCAAAAAAAAAAAAAAAAAAAAAAACTGAATAACCCAATATTAGTTAATGAGATTGCAAATGTAATTAAAAATTACCAACAAAGAAAAACCCAGGTCCTGATGGATTCACGGCTGAATTCTACAAGAAATTTAGAGAGGATTTAATGCCAATACTCCTGAAACTCTTCAATGATATTGAAAGGGAAGCAATACTACCGAACTCCTTCCTTGAGGCAGGATTTTCCCTGATACAAAAACCAGAGATAGACCCAACCAAAAAAGAGTACTACAGGCCAATCTCCCTAAGGGCCATAGATAAAAAAATCCTCAATAAGATACTAGCACACAGAATGCATCAAAACATCAAGAAGATTATACACTATGACCAAGTGGGATTTGTCTCAGGAATGCAGGAATGGCTTAACATATGCAAATCAATAAATGTAGTACACCGTATCAACAGAGCCAAAGACAAAATTCACATGATCATCCCAATAGATGCAGAAAAAGCTTTTTATGAAATCCAACACTCATTTATGATAAAAACCCTAAAAAAATTGGAATAGAAAGTGTTTACCTCAATCTGATAAAAGCTGCCTATGACAAACAAACAGCCAACATCATACTAAATGGACAAAAACTGAAAGCTTTCACTCTAAAATCAGGAACAAGACAAGGATGTCCACTACCACTACTCTTATTCAATATAATTCTGGAAACATTAGTCAGAGCAATTAGACAAGAGGGAGAAATAAATGGAATAAGGATAGGAAAGGAAGAAGTTAAATTATCATTATTAGCAGATGACATGATACCCTACATAGAAAACCCCCAAAATGCCACCAAAAGACTTCTAGATTTGATAACCAAATTTAGTAGCACAGCCAGATACAAAGTCAGCACTCAAAAATTAATAGCATGCCTGTACACAAACAACAAACTCACTGAGAGAGAAATTAGGGAAACCACACCCTTCACAATAGCATCCAAAAAAATGAAATACTTAGGAATCAATGTAACAAAGGAAGTAAAAGATGTCTACATTCAAAATTACAATATTCTGAAGAAAAAGATTGAGGAGAATATCAGAAAATGGAAAGATATCTCTTGCTCATGGATAAGAAGAACTAACACTGTGAAAATGACCATACTCCCAAAATTATTATATAGATTTAATGCAATCCCAATCAGAATACCATTAGCATACCTCACAGATCTAGAGAAAACATTTCTAAAATTCATTTGGAAACAGAAGAGACCTAGAATAGCAAAGGGAACCCTGGGCAACAAAGGTAAGGCAGGAGGCATCACAATCCCTGACTTGAAATTATACTACAAAGGTACTTTGATAAAATCAGTATGGTACTGGCAAAAGAAAAAAAAGAAAAAAACCTGAGGATCTGTGGAATAGATTAGAAGATGCAGACACAACTACAAACACACTTAGCCATCTTATCCTTGACAAAGGGGCCAAACATATTCACTGGAAGAAAGATAGTCTCTTTAGTAAATGGTGATAGAAAAACTGGCATTCCACATGCCGAAGACTAAAACTAGACCCACGTCTATCACCATGCACTAAATTAAAATCAAAATGAATCAAATACCTAAATATTGAAACAGAAACACTAAATCTACTGGAACACAAAGTAGGTGGAAATCTTGAAGACATAGGTGTAGGCAGAGAATTCATGAACAAAACACAAATTGCACAGGAAATAGTTCAAAGAATCAACAACTGGAATATCATCTTATTAAAAATCTTTTGCACATCAAAGAATTCACCAACAGTGTGAAAAGACAAACCACAGAGTGGGAAAATATATACAAGATAGTTAAGATAGCTATACTACTAATTGCTATTAATTCATTGGAAAGAAAGGTTTTTGCCTATATTGTTTGATCAATTTTTCTCACCTGTATCTTGTAATATGAGCAAGTACTTTGAAGATAACAATACACAATGTATTAACCATTGTTACTCTCCTGCTATCTTCTTTTGAAAATTTGTATCACTTCTTTATTGTTTTCTCTCTTTAAAATTAAAAAAATAAAAAAATTTAAAAGGCAAACACAACAAGCAGAGAGCAAAACCACTTGGGGTGTTGAGAGCACGTGGAAACACTAGTAGGTGCTTTATTGTAGTTTAATCAGAGAATCAATGTGATAAAATTGGAAAGAGGATAAATTTTGACAGCATTCAGAAATGAGCAATTCAAAGATCTCTTCCTGAGTACTTTTTAATCCTAGATTTTTCAGCCGTAATGTGGAAATCATAATACCTATTTTGCAGTTGAGTCTCCATTTTTGTGTTTTTTATTGAAGCCATATGTATACAAATCATAGCGAAGTAACACACTTATGGAACTAAAGTACAGATCAAGAAACAGTGCATTCCCCCCACAGACGCTTCCATCGTACTCTGTCATTATCCTCATCATGGTTAGTCACTATTCTGATTTCAGTCAACATAGATATGTTTTTCTTCTTTCTAAAACATATGCAGTGAATGCATTATCATAATATATGAATATTTGTGTTTCGATTCTTGGCTCTACATGACACAGGTTCATTCAGGTTCTTCAATGCAATTGTACATTCTTTGTAATTTCTCCATTTTCTTAAACTGTAATCAGTGTTTAGAAATTGCACCAATTTATCCATTCTAGGATGGTTAGGCATTTGGGTTTTTTTCTGTTTTCTGCTATTATAAATAATGGTGTTAGGAATATCTTCATATGTCTTTCATTCCTCATATTTATGTCATCTATAGCAAATTGCTGAGTTAAAGAGTATGAACATTTTTTTGCCTTTAGACAATATTGTCAAACATTCAAAAATATATTAATTCCTATAAGCTATTCCATGAGTTTCAAATCCTAACTTTGAATCATATTATTTTCACTGTTTTTCTTTAGTTATTCTGATATCATTTGTTTTATTTTGCATTTTTCTAATTATTTATAGTGTAGAGCTCTAAACTAAAGTCAAAATTTCTGTAATAAAGTATCTTCTATATGAAGTATCTGTTCAACATTTGCTCATATTTTTAGTTGTCTTATTTCAGAGACAAAGGAGTTTTTTTAATACAGTGACTCCGTGGACAGTTACAGTATATGTAATCTATCACTAGCCTTTTGCAATTACACATACATTAGTCATATTAGCTTACCAAATTCTCAAATTTTCTGAGTCATGAAAATAGTATATTTTTCTGAGTGTTCTTTTAGCTTTCTCATTTTCTAGCTTTAAGTATAGAGATTTGTTTAGTTTTCTTTATTCATAGGTACTTAATATTTTTCACTTCTCTCAGTGGTCTAATTTCTCTCTCTGATGTTGCTGATATATATAGAAATATTATATAGTTGATTTTATAGATTGTTGTATCCAACAATATTGCTTAATACAGGTACTAATTCTTAAAAATGTTATATCTTTACTATTTTCTAGCTGTTCAATCTTGTTCCTGGCTGCAAATAAAAATCAGTCATTCTTTTTCAGTTCTATGCCTTAGGTTTCTTTTCTTTGCATTATTGCACTAACTATAGACTTCTCTACATTCATAAAAGTGGTAATACTGAACATTTCTGTTTCCTTCCCCATTGCTAGGCAAATGTTTTCTGTATTTCACCACTGAATTTAATGTTTCTTGGACTTTTCCTGGTTTTACTTGCTCATATTAAAGAGATGTTCCTTGTCTACTTTCTTATACCATTAATTGTTATGCATTTTTGCATCTATTCAGACAATGCAACAATTTTTAATGTTTTATATAAATTTGGTGCATTTCTTCAAAAGTTTTCTAATGGTAACTATCCTAGGATATCTACTATATGTTTTGCTCATATATCTTGAATTAAATATCAAGTACTAAGACTAATTACTATATTTCTAATGAAAGGTTTTGTGTTGATAAATTTACTTATTTAATTTCAGTGGCATTTTGTCTTTTATGGATTTAGCTATATTTATATTTGCATCATTTAACTTTTGTTATGCTTTTATTTTCAAACATTTCCCCCCTCACATGTTAGAATTGTAAATCATATGTACTATTGATATACACTGTATCCACTTTCACAATCTTTGTCATACATTATTATATTAAGTATAATTTATTGATGTCTGAATTAAGTTGCCTATTCCACTATTGTTTTTCCACATACCCCATCTATTTCAGTTCTTTTACTTGCCTTCATACTTTATCACACCCTCTCTCAGTCTTCTTCAATTTGTAACTTAGATATTATGACATTCTTTTCCCCCCACTTCTCTTGAAAGTTACACTCAATCCTGAAGCATGCATATTTTACTTACTGGATATGTTTAATTAATATTTTACTATACTCCATTTACTGTACTATCTAACCTTTTAGACTATTGGCTTTATTTATCCTTGAATTTTTAACATAATTATTACTTCTATAACATTAACGTATATTTCATACTCCAGAAGATATAATCATTGCTCGAATGCTTGATTTTTATTTAGAATTGCCCTTGTTACATATTTATTTATTCATCCTCTGTTTCCTATACTACCATACCTACTATCAGAATCTTTCTTCTGTCTGAAACTTCCCTTAGGTGGGATTATTTTGGAAAGATCTACAATTGGCAATTTTTTTTCTGAATATATCTCTACACTGATACCTCAGTCATCAAACTCAATTCTTTCCAAATTCAGATTTTAAAGTTCAAACTGAACACATTTTCCCATATGAAATAATAGAAAACCAAGAAATTTGTTGTGAGGCCCAAAAATTACACTTATAAATTCATTTCCAGGACTTTAACAAGTTTTGCAATGATTTCTTTCTTTAACTCTATCGTGGTTCTCATAATTTTCCTCCTACCTTTACTGCGGTTTTCACCAACTTTCTTTGGAACTGTGGTTATGATATTTTGTATGAATAAAGTGCAAAAAAGAAAAGCACAGTGGTGAATGTTTTAATGCACTAACACAAGGACTATCTGTTGTCTGGATGACAGTGGCACTTAGACTGAAGCGTCACCCCGCTGTGTCCATGATGAGACACAAAGTGTGACTCACTCGGTCTGTGCAGGTTTCTTCAAGTCAGATTTTCAGTCTGACTTGGAGCAGAGTTATGAACACTGAGCAGGTTTTTGTTGTTGTTCTAACTTTGCTGTTTGAGTAATGGAACGTTTGAGTTTGGAGTTGTTCAACAATTGAAGTACCACTGTATTTGCCTTTACTGCTATAGTTTATTTTCAATAAATACTACATTCTATGATGCTTATGATTTCCTTCCTTTTATTTAAACTGGCATTCCAATGTTTTCTGGATTTTACTGTTTATATTGAGAAGTAAATAATCATGTTCTTATAAATTTGAAGGTAAATTTTCCTTTTTTATGCCTGATTCTCATTTGTCTTTGAGTTTCAAGAAATTTACTCTCATGTCTATAGTTATATCATTTTCTTTGTTTATATTTTCTCATTAATAATATGTCTGATTAGTTAGCTGTATGTGTTGTTATCAGCTTTGATAAATTCTTGGTAAGTATGTCTTCAGATATCTAATCTGTCTCAAATTTGGCCTTTGTTTCTAGGATTGAAATCAGATACTTGTCACATGTATCCATGATGCCCTGTGACATCCACCCTTCTCTATTTTTGGATTTACTTCTGCCTCAATATTAACATTTTCAGGGCCGGTGAGATGGCTCAGCGGCTTAAGCGCCTGCCCGGCAAGCGCGAGGGCCCGAGTTCGACTCCCGGAACCCACATACGAAAAAGGGGCCGGTGACATCGCTCAGCGGCACGGGCACCTGCTGGCGCACGAGGTCCTGAGGTCGAACCCTGGTACCCACAAAAAAAAAAAATATTAACATTTTCAGCTTATAAAACTCCATATTGGAAATCCTGTTTTCTGCACTGTACATTTTATTGTTAAACTCATTTATAGGCTTATTATAATCATTAATGTAAGTTTAAATTTGAAGATTTTCATTTTTTTTTACACTCAAGATAATTAATAAAATTTACATATTTAAAAGTATAGGTCTGGGAAATAGCTCAGTGTCATAAGCACCTGCCTGGCAAGGAGAAGGTCCTGAGTTTGATTTTGGGTACAAAAAAAAAGTATAATTTTGAGTGTTTGTATCTTATTTATTTTAAAATTCTTGTCTGAATAATATAAATTCTAGATCATCCTTTAGCCTAAGTTTATTGATTTTTTTTTCACTTGGGTTTTGGTCTTTTTTTCTATTTTTTTACATGTTTGCAAATTTTGGTATCATACTACATAGTATGGATGACAAAATATAGAGGCTTTAAATATTGTAATATTATTTGAAGAGAAGATTTACTTTTCTGTTTTGCACATAATATGGACTTGGCTTTATTCTAATTTGCCATTAATGCCAGTTCTTGTTTCTTCCAAAGCTATTACTAAAACCTATGATTATATCGAAGATGTTCTACCTTTTCTGGATATTAAACTCTAACATTTGTCATCTTTTTACTACTAGATCAAAACAAAAATGTATTAGCTTTTTAATCTCTCAAAAATGTCTTTTTGTGTTTGTTTGCTTTTTTCTTGGATCTAATTGTACAATTCAGGAGTCAATAAATTGTTTTAGGGTTAGTTGTATACAGAATATTAATCTTATCTTGGGATGTTGTCCTACCCTAGAATCAGTGCTCATTAATATTCTCTTGTCTTGTTGGTTTTTCTTGCTTTCACACAGTTGTTTATTGCTTTTTATCCCCAAATTTTGCTAGGAGGTTTAATCTGCTACCATTTTCTTAATAGTCAGAGAAAGACACGGGTATATGTATAGTTACATTTATAAAATCTGCGGTATTCTTTTCCAAAATGGGTATAAAATTTTTTTTTTTTTGTTAGCTTTTGACCAGTGCAACTGATGTTAAGTGGTTATCCAAGTTTAAAACTTCCATTTTCTTCTTACTGGGAGTTTAATGTCCTTAATTGCTTCAGAATTTTTTTTCTTCTGGAAATTTTTCATTTGAAAGTAGCTTACTATTACTGTGTCTTCAAGCTCTGGTAACAGTTTCTCTGTTAGTCAAATATTTCACGTGAAGCTATAATTTCCTTACATCTCATTGTTCTTTGAAGGGTGTCCTCTTTCTTCTACCCCTCTAAACGGATGATTCTTGTTTGATCTGGAAAACCCACAACCAACATCAGCTCTTATAGAAGACTTTTTTGACAGGCAGAACATTTTTTAAAGAAAGAAAATTGGCAGAACATACAGTTTCTGTACAGGTTGTTACTAAATCTTACATGTGATACTGAAATTGCCAGTGTAATGGAAAAAGAATGAAATTGCTTCTCCTCACATAGTTTCCGTGGAAAATCCCCACAATTTCTATTAACACCTTTAATTTATGTAGTATCAGGACCAAAGTCCCAGTTTTACATAAAGATAAATACCAAACTATGATTATCCCCGTGTGGAGTCAGAGAACTTGCTCTCTCAACAGTGATATATCCATTTACTGTATTTAAGAAATTCCTCGTTTGAGGCCCCAGTTACTTTGAGGTTATGCTTGGTAATAGTGGCATAACAAAGATAATTCACAGAAGCCCACTTAAGGGAATTACTAGTAAAGAATATTAATTTATTGAAATCAAGTCTCTCTGCCCCAAACGTCTCAATTATCACTATAGATGTTAAAGAAATTGTTGCTGCTGAATGAATAAAACAGAATTTAAGCAAGAATCTTTGAAAAGTTTTTAATTGCAGACACACTGTGATTACTGGAAAGACTCCACCTCACCCATACTTCTGGGTACTTGAACTCCATGTTAAGTTTGAATGGGGAACAAGGAGATCAAAAAGTAACTAAGGAAAATGACAAGGCAATCTCTGGTTCAATTAGTAAATACTCTCTCCCCATAGAGAAACTAGATCTTCCATTATGACACACACACACACACACACACACACACACACACACACACACACACACACCAAATTAAAACACGGAAACAAGGAAGTGGAATGATCCACCATTTTGAGCGTCTGACAGAGTCCAAGCACTTAACTGAATTATTCAACTTTATCTCTGTGATTTGAACAAAGTTCATTACTTTCTGTTTTATCATCTGTGGTAGTTAAACTTATACAGTATTTAAAATATAAACTAGCCCAGGAGATTTCACCACCAAGGATCCTGGCAGCCCTAGCCCAGTCCCTACAGTTTTTGCAGACCATAATGTTACTTGACTGACATGAATAGAAACTATGACTCTACATTCTCCCTGGAACCAGACACACTTTAACGGATTGAGGTGATGACTTTGAAGCTACCTATAAGTAAAAATCTTTCGTCAGTAAAACAACCCCAAATAGGCTAAAGCAGTCACTACATCATAAAATGCATAGGCATTAACCTAAGGGTACTAGAAAAACAAAACATGAGATAATATAACTTTATCAAGATAATAATATTTTTGTAGTAAGTGAGCTAAAAAAATATGGAGGTCTATAAGTTACCTGAAAGTGATTGCAAAATAATTAACAAATCTCAGCAATAAGAAAGGAAAACCAAATACTTAATAGATAATAAAAACAGGAAAATAATACATGAAGAAAATGAGAGACTTAACAAAGGAACACAAATCATGAGAAAAGGAACAAATAGAAATTATGTATTTGAAAACTTCTTTGAGTAAAATGGAAAAATATAACAGCTTGAGGAAGAACTTTAGTAAGCAGAGGAAAGAATCTGCAACCTTAAAGAATGGTCTTTTTAAATTATCCTGTCAAAAGGGTAAAAAGCAGTGAGAATTTTAATAGTGAAAAATGAGTGTGGAACACATTTGAAAGAACTAATAGGTATAATATGGGAGTTTCAGAAGGAGAAAAAAGAAAGAATCATACAGGCATTTTAAAATATAATCACTGACAACCTCCCAAATCTTGGGAAAATAAGGATATACAGATTTATGAAGCTCAAAAGTTTCCAAACAGGTTCGGTCTAATGAAGACCATGCTGAGATACATCATACCCAAATTTTCAAAAGTCAAATAAAGAAATTTTGAAAGCCATTTTTTAAAAAAGTTACCAATCACATACAAGGGAATACTCATTAGCTATTAGTGGATTCCTCACCAGAATTCTTATCTTGCAGATCAAGAGCGACAGGATGCACTTGACTTGCAAAGAAGAAAAAAAAAAAAAAAACTTGACATGAGAAAGTGGTCCTTCAGATGAAGGAGAGACAAATACTTTACTTGACAAACAAATGCTAAGCAAGTTCATGGCCACTAGACATATCTTATAAGAAATGCCATTGGGAATTTTTAAAGCTTAAATAAAAATATGCTAATAAATAAAGTGAAAACATATGCAAGTAAAAAATGACATTTAAAGGCAAACATGTCAAATTAGCAGTATATTAATACTGAAAATTAATGTATTATTTTAACTCTGCTATAAAAGTTAAAATAGGAAAAATACAGCTACAGTATTTTGTTAATAGATACATCATTTATAAAGATGAAGATTGTGACATCAATAATATAAACTATGGGTAAGTAGTAAGTTACAGGATAGTAGTCTAGTATTTGATTGTATTTTTCATCAGCTTAAACTGACCTATTAAAACTATTAGATTTACATGTATTATGTAAATGTCATGACAGCTCCCAAATGCCTATAGTATATATATAAAAGGTAAAATAAAAAGAATCAAATCACCAGACACAGTGGCACACATTTGTAATCACACCACTCAGGAGGCTGAGGCAGAAAAATTGCCACAGGTTTAAGGTCAAGCTGAACTACATCATGAGACTCTGCCTCAAAAAGAAAGAATCAAATCATACCACTACAAAAAACTTATTGATTCACAAAGGAAGACAGAGCAAAGGAAAGAAAAGAGAAACTATGAGAGGGTAAACAATTAATAAAATAGCAATAGTAATATTTATCTAATAATATTTAATTTAAATAAATTAAATTATTCAGCCAGAAGATGTACAGTTTCTGAATAGATTTAAGAAAATGGTTCAAATATTTGTTGCCTAAAAAAGTCTCACTTCAGGTTTAAGTACACACATAGACTGATAACAGACAGATGGAAAAGATACTCCTCACAAATGCAAATGGAAACCCAAACAAAGCCAGTGTACCTACATTTATATATGACAACATATACTTTAAGTGAAGAACTGTGACAGGAGGTAACAAAGTCCATTTTATAATGATAAAGAAGCTATTTCTTAAAGAAGATATACAAGTGTAAATTTATGTTCACCCCATATCAAAGCAGCTAAATATATAAAGTAAATATTAGCTGATATAAACAGAGAATCTAAGTAAATTGGTGAAATTCAATCATTTAAACAACAGATTATGAAAACAAAAAAATTATAAAATTAGACTGAACTACACTTTAGACCAAAACATCTATATCAACACAATATATATTCTTCTTAAACACATACAAATTATTTTCCAGAGTAAATCATTTGTCAGCCCACAAAACAAATCTTATATAAGAAGACTACAATCATATAAGGAATATTTTCTGATCATAATCTGAAAGCAGAAATTTATAAGAGGAATATATTAATAAGCTTTTCATTATGGGGACAAAAATTACCCATATCCTGTAATTTAAAGGGGAGATTTATTTGGCTCATGGTGTGAGAAGATTCAGTACATGTTCAACTAGCTCCAAAGCAAAAGCATGATGGCAAAAGGTCATGGTAGAGCAAGCTTCATGGTGGCAGGTTTCATGGTGGCAGGGAAGCAAATCAGGGGACATTACCAGACAGGAAATAGCAAAAGATCAGATATGAAGCCTTCATCATGCTTCCATCACCCATGCATACACACTGTGGTTTACTGATCCCTTAGGTGGCTCCCAGGCAAACCAAGTTGACAATTAGATTAACTAACATCTGTCATCACTTGTTAACTGGACACCCAAACACATTTTAAACTATAATTAATCTCAAAAGAAACAGTAATTCCAGCTAATATGATACAACACTTGTATGCAAAAAAAACACAATAATTCCTTCCTCCAAAGACTCAAAAGTTTCGGAGTCTCTCAAAAGTTCATGCTCAGAGTCTTCTCTGGGACTCTAGGCAACCCTCAGCTGGGAAATCCTATAATACTCAAAAAGTTACATTATCCCAAAATACAATGGCACAGAGTAAATATTCCCATTCCAATATGTAGGTATAGGGGAATAGAAAAGAATAGTTCCAAACCAAGACCAAAATCCTGCAAGACAAACATTAAGTCTTGTAGCTCCAAGTCTGCTACCTGGGACACATAGTAGTGAAAAGTGAGTTATAAAGGAATTGAGTAGCCCCACTCCTATGTCCTTACTGGTTGCAGACCACATGGCATCTTTCTGGGGATAGTTCCAGTCACTGCATGCAGTTTTTCTTGGCAGGTGGTCCATGTTCCTTACATCTCCAGCTTCCTAGATTCTCCAATGCACCTTTAGATTCATTCTCACATTTTTGTGCATCCCCGTGTGTGCTTCTCAGGAACACATTTCCTGGCCTCGTAAGCCTTCTTTGAAATCTGGGTGGAAGCCTCCTTGACCCCACAACTCTTGCAGTTTGCATGACTATAAAACTAACATCATATAAATGAAGCCAATAACTACCACCAGCTTGAGCAGTAGCCGGGTCTAGGTCCATGTTCTGTAACATCCTCTGAGTACCAGTAAGCCTGGTCATGGTGCAATGAATCTCAGGAACAAATTCTCTACATAGCCCTTTTCAATCAGGGTCCCAGAGACTCTTGCCAAATGAAATGTTTACGTTTTTTGACCCTTGAACCTATAATAAGTGGCATCTTTCTGATTCTTCATATCACAAGCATGCCTAAAGCATCAGACCTAGCATTAAAATGTTGAAAGACTTCACCATAGATCAAGCAAAAGACAGGAAAGCCCAGTCCTGTCACTTCTGCACAACATAATACTGGAATTTCCAGCCAGACCAAGTAGGTAAGAAATAGAAATAAAAGACATTCACATTGAAAATCCAAATCTAAAATGGACTCTGTTTTCATAAGACATGATTTTATATATAAAATAATCTAAAGACACCACCTAAAAATTCCTAAGACTAATCAGCCAATTTGGTAAAGCCACAAGATACAGAATCAAATTACACCATCTACACTGTCAGGTTCCTTGCAATATTATTCACAGAATCTTAGGCATGGAAACAACCTAAGTACTTGCCAACAGATAAATGGATACAGAAATTGTGCCAAACACAGATACACACAAATGTACATGCACACAGGCACAAACACACTGGCATATTATTAATCTTTAACAAACAAGAAATTCCTGCCATGTGCATCAATATGGATGACTTGGCAGTAATTGTACTGTGTGAAATACGCTGGATACAGAAAGAAAACCACTATTTGATCTCATCTAATGTTGAATCTTGAAAGAGTTTAATTTAGAGAAACAGATGAGAAAGGTGGTTGCAAGGGACTGAAGTAAGAGAAAGAGGGAGAATGTTGGTCAAAGGGTACAGAAATGTGTAAGTTGTAGCCACATAATGTACAGTATAGTAACTATAGTTAACAATAAGGTATCACATACCTGAAACTTGCTAAGATGTATCTTAGATGTCTTCATTGCACTCATAAAAAAGTTAACTATGAGGCAATGGCTATATTAATTAGCTTGATTTGGAAATCATTACACAACCTATATTTATATCAGACATCACACTGTAAATCTGAAATATATATTGTCAATTACATTCAATGAAGCTGAAAAAAAGAAAAGAATACAACAAATACAAAAACATTGTTCTAAAGGATTTACATGTGTTAACTTATCTCATGGTCTTCAACACCCTCATTATAAGGTTGTTGTGTGCATTTCACAGTAGACAAAACTAAGGTGCACTGAGGGAGAATAATGAGCCCAGATCACCTATCCACTTATGGTAGAATGGCATAATCTTTGCCATACTGAGATCCTAATTTGGGCCTTCTTAATTTATTTATGTCTATAGGACTTACACAATCGTTAGCTTATGTTGGGATGATACAAGGATCAGGTGCCAAAGGAGGATTTTACTGGTGATGCCTACAGACAGGAAAACAGGGAAACAAGTGAGTCCATAAGGGCTATAAAACTACGATATGTGACTGACCCCCTGTGAAGTAGAGTTGGAGTAAATATTAGATGAAAGTATTCTAGACTGCAATGACAACCAAGAAAGGTAGCACAAAGCCATTGGTGACTACCCAGGCCAGAGCTAATCACCAGTACTGAATTTCAATTCTCCAAGAACAGTTCAGCCTTGGTATTGCCTGGCTGAGGTCCAGCCTCTTAGCAAATACAAACAGAGATTCCTGACCCACAGCACCTGGGACTCTTGGTTACAATGCCTGCAATTGGAGCTCTGCAACAGGAAAAAATTAGCTCACATGATTAACGCATAGTTTAATTACATATTTTTACTACCTTTAAACTGATTGCTACTTGTTATTCTTTAAATCTTTATGAAAACAGAAACATAAAATATGGCAAGTATTTCTTTGTTACTGTTTAGTTGATTGGTTTGTTATATGATGTATTTGAATCTTTTAAATGTAAAGTACTATTTAATAACAAGAATTTCTATTACTTGATCTTTAAATTTCCATATTAGGGACTTTTATTTAACATACTAGCAGGCAAAAAGAGGTTGCACTGTCAAAAATTTTGTTTTCAAACATCAAAGATTTTTTTTTGAGATTGTAAGAAAATTAGAGATTGTCACCAAATGTCATTTTCAATAAGTTTAAAAATTTTTACATTTATTTTACAATATCATTCTAGTCTTAAAGCTAGAAAATGAATCCTATTCTGGTGTTCAAGTCAGGAGGTATGTCATCATGATTTTTGTCTCTTTTGTCAACTGTTTTACATAGGATATTGTGATTTCTAGATTAAACACATGTGTCTCTCCCTTTTAGCAGCGCAATCTAGCGCAATATTCTCAACTATTAACTTTTCTCATTGTCTCATACAGGAAATGAGAGCCAGTAGCAGACTGTGAGGCCTTAGGGTTCTGGAGAGTTGCCAATCTGAGTGAGGCATCCCTGAACATCCAGCCTCATGAAGTCTTCACTCATCTGCCAGTCAGCTGGGGCTGGGAACATGGCAATCAGAACAGCCAGTTCAGTCTATGACCCTTTCAAGGGGAGGGAGAAGGGACAGACTTACTGGGAAGCCCTAATAGATAAGGGCTGTTTTCCTGTGTCTCACACCCAGAGTTCTGCCTCTGCCTGTCTCTCCTGATTATGGTGAGTATTGTATGGATGATTAGTGATGGCAACGCTACCCCTTCCATGATCACATATTCTGACCTCTTGACTGGGTGGCAGTGATTGCACATTGATCCCCAAATGCATGACCAGCCTCCTCCTCCCCACCCAATACAAACACACAAAATGTTGTCTTCCATAGATGTATAGATTAGTCATCTTCTTTTTTGTTATATCAAATTCAGTTCAAAATTTGAATAACATGCTTATTCTGCAACTCTATTTTCACATGAAAACCAATATACATTCCTCAGTGCAGAGTCTGATGATAGATTCAATTCCAGACAAGTAATATTTGTTCAGAGTTCTGACCTGTTGTAGGAACAGATATTTTTAAAAATGTAGTATATATGTTTTCTGCACTCAAAATGTACAAGATCTAAATGAGTTATTAGAAAAAATAATTTAAGAAAACAAAACACAACACTGTAATATATTAAACCAAATATGAACACAAAATGCAAACTAATAAGCACTGATGCTAAAGTTACAATAATAGTATTTATCTTATGTATAAGGCTCAGGAATATCTACCTCACTTTATTTAAACCTTTTTTTCAGCATCTGGAAGCAAGCAGCTCCTAGAGGCAAGCAGAGCAAAACTTGCTATTTTTGATGTAAATAAAAAGAGAATTACTATTAGTAATCGTTTTGTGTAATTTCATATAGCTATAACATCAGAGACTGGTAAGAGCTTTAATCATTTGACATATCTTAATAATATGCTTTGGGGAATCACAGAATTCTTACTGGTTGGGGTGATCAAAATCTTTCCTGTGACTGTTGGAATTTGAGAAAATATAATTAATGAGCAAATGATTACAAAACACATTTTTTTCTGTATTAATGCAAGTTTTTGTTACCATAATGAAATACCTGAGTCTGGGTATTTAAAAAATGGTTTACACAGTTCTCAAGTGTAAAAACCCAAACAGCACAGTGCCCCTCTGGAAAGACCTGTCTGACTGTATCACCTCATGGTAAATGGTACCACAATGCCAGGTGCACATGAGAGAGGGAGCTATTACACCGGGGAGACAGGAAGCCAGAGCATCAGGCAGTGGCCAGTCTTGAGCCCTCCCTCTGGTTAAGCCTCTTACCACCTCTCAGCACTGCCACCCTGGGGACCAAGCTCACAACACATGAACTTTGCACAATTCAGTCGGACTATATCCAAACCATATTAAGGCCCGCTTCTGTGTTAAAAGTATTGTGAGGCGTAAGAGGAGGAGAAGAATATACCAAGGATCTTCCTTTGCCTTTACTGAGGTAACCACATATGTATGACACAACTAAGAGTTACTTTCCTAGAGTAATGGGCTCACTATTCTGGATAGGCCAAATCATAAAACTATTCCTTCACAATTCCCTAAACTTCCGGTTGAATGCCTTAAAGGTAGAAAAACTTAAAATTCCTAAAAACATAGTGAGATTGCAAAACAATTGGAAAGAATAAAAGAGAGGAAGAAAATACATTGTGATCTTTAATCATGATATGTCAACTTAAATGGATTAGGAAATGCCCAGGTGATTAGAAAAGCACACTTCTTGGTGTGTCTGTGTAGGACATGGAGTCTTGACCTTGAGTACTACATAAGGTCCTTCTTTTCTGACACTGTTCCCCTGTTCTGCTTTCCAGTTACCTAGAACTAAGTAACGCTGCTCCACCATGCCCTTTGCCACCAAGTTTTTGCTTTTCAGCAAGCTATTCATGGACTGAATCTCCTGAAACTGTGAACAAATTAAACCTGTCCTCCTTTAAGTTTTGGATATTGAGTATTGTTTTTCAGCAACAGGAAACCTGACCAATACCCACAGCCTGTTGTTAAGTGTTAGGCTTATAGTCAGAAGCTCGAGACTATCAAAATCAAGATAATCCCTTATTTTTTATGTCATAGTCCTTTTTACAACATGCTGTTATGTTGACTGCACTTTAAGGAACATGTAAATGAGGAGAGATAAGAATTAAAAATCACTTCAAGAGAGGAAGTTGTGCGCAGTGAGAGGGGTTTGGCACCTGATGTGGACCTAGTATATCTCTTTACTACATTTGGGATATTGTTTAGATGAGAAAATTTTAGAAAAAGACATCTGGGGCCGGTGAGACGGCTCAGCGGCTTAAGCGCCTGCCTTGCAAGCGCGAAGGCCCGAGTTCGACTCCCGGAACCCACATACGAAAAAGGGGCCGGTGATATCGCTCAGCGGCACGGGTGCCTGTTGGCGCGTGAGGTCCTGAGGTCGTCCCCCCGGTACCCACAAAAAAAAAAAAAAAAAAAAAAAAAAAAAAAAAAGAAAAAGACATCTGCTGAGAAAGTGGACTATCAATTGTCACTATTCAGAAGTCCAAGCTTTTCTCTCTAAAATATTCTACTCCAAGCTTGGGAAAATGACAAGTGTGATACTTAACTGATTGTGTCAACTTGAGTAAGAAATACCCAATTAAATTGGCTCAGCATAGTTCTGGGTGTGAAAGATCCACCCTAGGGTGTATTGTCACTAGAATGGTGCAAAAGGTACATGAAGAATGAAGCCTTGCTGCTGTTCCTTCAGAGGTGCTCCATTCTTCGCCTTCACCTTTGGGATCATCTCTTCGCTTCCAGTGCAGACTCTTCAGTCTTCCATAACAGATCGTTCAGCCTCTGAAACAAACTGCATGGGATGCTACACTGAGTTCCAGGCCTTTGACTGCATCCTTCAGATCTCCAGGGCATAGACAGACTTTTTGCACTCACCCACATCTGATTCTGTGGGCAGCCATTGTAAGCCAATCTTGTAAATTCTGATATATTGTATATCTTGCATTAAATCTGTTTCTCTAGTAAGCATTGACTGATACAACAGGAATATCTTTGTTGTCTGATCTATAAAGTAGTTAGAAATAATAATCAACTAACCACCCAGAGGGGAATTACTCAAAGGGGAATGTCCCCTTCTATATGGGGTATCATCGTAGGAAAGGACAATAGAGAGGGCAGTAATCAGTACCGGGAGTGCTTCTTCCTCATACATTCATATTTATGTAAACAGTTATCTTTTTCAAAATAAAAGAGAAAAATGGCAAGAATAGACATGTAGCCCCACTACCAAATCCTAGCAATAAATATGTAGTAATTGGTTGTGCCAACAGCATCCCACTTATAGCGTTCACTCATCCACCACCCCGGATTGGATGCTGAAGTATCCTCCACAGCCTTCCTCTTCAACTGCAGGAATGAAGATATCCTTTTATAAATTACCACTACTGTGTAAGAATCCCATGAATAAATTCACGGAAAAACATACTGGGGTGAAAACGAGACAGGTGCGTGTAAGATGTTAGACAAACAGAGATCTCTTTGGATCGTAGTAAATGTTACCATTAGAGAAATGATCTCTAAGGAATTTTTCCACTCTAATGCTTCAAAATGTTATAGGAGTAATAAAAGCCCCCAAAGAGTGAGTAAATATAAAAGTGTTTTGAATACTAATAGCTAAATAATAAATATGTTATGAAAATCATGCCACAAAGTTCACTCGCTATATGTTAAACGGAGTGAGATTTTAGAAGGAGACTGAACAGACACTTTTCTGCTTGTTAGCATTATTTGCTCTTTGGACTCCAGCATTTGATCTGCCTGGACATGCCCATTGCCTATTTTGCCCAATTCTAACTTCCAAACACAAGTGATTCATTCCAATGCCAAGGTTTTCTGTGGCCACAGGGCTGTATTTCCAAAGAGACTAGAGCAGCAATTTTTTTGACAAAACACCTCCTGCCACAGATATTACCAATGACTCTTCACATTAATTTGCACTTTTAAGATAAAAATGGAATCTCAAACATTGTTGTACTGGGACTGTTTCTCCAATGCTGCATCCACATCCATGTTGACAATCCCTGCTTCGCTTTCTGTCTCTGTCTTGCCTGTTATTTCCATCATAATGGAGCAAGACTAACAATGCAGGCACTGAGCCAGCTCCCCTCCAGTGGGCTTTGGATATGTATACATATTGAGGGGACATTTAAATGATGTTTGTGTGCTGCACAGTCAGAAAAACATTTCCACACTGGCTCCTTTGATCTCCTAAAAGCCAGCTATCATAATACAAGAAGATTTCTTAATGGATATAAATAAATCCAAGTGGTTCCAGCCTACCCCCTGGAGCCTGTGTGTCTCCTCTGGCTCATTGGAGTTTGGTTTTCCTCAGATCATAGTGGGCTCAATTACCACATTTTATGTACACTTGCGTTCCAACAATACTTAACATAGAATTAAAAAAGAAAACACTTTTTATTATAATAGTAAGAAATAAGTGTTAGGGATACTGAAAAATATTATATACAAAAGAAAGCCACAATGGAAGTCAGTTTCTCCCACAAGAGAAGTTCTGGAGAGCTCCCTGTGTGAAGGGTCATTGGTAGCTCCGTGGTAAAACAAAAGATGCACTTCACTTCAGCTTGACCCAGTTCCAGTGTCAGAAACAGAGAGCAACAAGTTGTAATTACTTTGCAGGTTGCCAAATTTATCTGAAGCAAACGGAAGGTAGGAATAATTCAGGATGGAACAGGAATCAGAAGCCTTCACAAAAGATGTGTTTGACCTAGAAGAAAAGCATTTGGAGGGGATTCTGTGTGGGAAAAGGAAGACAAATCTAAACAGGACACATTTTGGGAGTTATGAGAACATCCTGGAGCATACACCATATAAATAGGAGTTGATACAGAATAAGTGAAGTAAAATATGGGAAATGTTTATAATCAGACTGAATGATAATGAGGGCCTTAAACAGAAGAGGGCCAATAGGCTGCTCATGACAGAAGAGTAAAGGATTTGGCACTCCGTGTTGTGTGGGATTAGCAAAAATTGAGTAGTGAAGAACTGCAAAAATCTCTAGTTGGGGTTATTGAGACCATCATGCTGAAAATACAGGAAAAGAAAGTGATTTGATGAAAAATTAAGTCTCATGTATATTGTGTCCAATATACCCACAAAATGTGAATATGGAAAATTGACAGCAACTGGAAATACTGGTCTGGTTGTGAGGAGCGAGAAAAATTAGACAAGGGGTAGAGGAACCAGAATTTATATTCGCATAGCTTGAGAGAAGCTGCAAAGTTCCAAGGTAAACAGAGGAGAGTGACCAGTGTAGCAGAGACTGAGCCAAAATAAAGGCAAACCAGGTGTGTATGGAAGAAGAAAGCTAGGATAAGGGAGCATCTCACAGGCAGCGAGCAGAGAATGTGTTACCATCCCTCACCCATCATGAGGGTCCTGGGTAACACTCTAGTAACAAAAGACATATGAACAAGAAAAAAGCATAACTAATTTGCTTAATCAAATTTTTCTGTGACACAAGTGTCTTTGGAAGTGAAAACCCAAGGATCCAGGTAAACAATCTATTTTTATGCTTGTGCTTGATGAAGAAAGGAGAGCTATGGAGAAATGTGATAGGAAAAAGGGTATTATGGTAAGAGGTTGAAAGGGTGCCCAGCAAGGCCTGGCTAATCAGATTCATCTTGGCTTTTCTTTGTAGCACTGCTTCTTCCCAAATATGAAGCAGGACCCTTCTGGGAATGAGAATCTTCAAGGGGGAAGAGAAAGAGTGACTTTTTCTAGGTTGCATGGCTGACTATGGAGAAGATGGGTTCTAGCATTTATAATCCACCTTGGGGAAGAATAATTCTGGCTACTGTGACTCACTTCAAAGGAGAAAGAGAGATAGAAAATAGAAGTATGGAAAAAGAAAAAAAAAACTTACTTTTGAGATTGCTTTGGAGAGAGTCTCCTCTTGTTCCAACTACTCAGCATGCCAAAGTGCTATACTTTGGGGATATGGTTTTCTGAGACCCAGAATTACTCAACACTACAATTGTTACAAATAACTCCTATAGTATGAAAAACAAGAAGGATTGTTGGGGTAGCAATTTCAGTGTTGTAAGTATAATTAACAGATTAAGAGAAAGAAAGGAAAAAGCAAAAACCAATAGTAAAAACATGAGAGATTCACCTAGATTATGACTAATCTTTAAAACAAGTTTCAAAGTAAAGAGAAAGCAACAGGCTTTTATCTTTGAAGCTTGAAGGTAAGGAGATTGTAAGTGAGGGGAAGTAGCAAGTGAAAGGAAAAATTGACGGCATATGTCAGTTACAATCCATGCTCTACCATCACTGTAGGAATTTTGGAAAAGAAAGTGTCTCAAATGTTCTAGATTATCATCCTGGTTCTTATTTCTCAAGTTGGACCTCCTAATTCTTAGTAATACTTACAACCCTTGTCCAAAATTCTCCTAGGCCTTCAAGGGATCCTAGTGCACCTGTACCATACATATGTAGGCCAAGTGTGACAATCTCTACTGTGCTCTTGTAATTACTAAAGGGAAACTGAAAGGGAAATCAGAATCTGAGCCATTGGGAAAGGGCAACATAATTATTAAACAAACTTGATGTTACATCTGAGTTGCCATGTGCTCAACAGAAATGGAAAAGTAAAAGGAAGAGAAGATAAGAAGGATAGAATTAGAATCTGAAGCCTAACAGAAGATCAGAAATTGGGATATCTGACAACAGAGAAAGAGATACAGACTAAACTGGGATGAGTAATTTGAAAGATGGATTTTGAAACAAATAAGTGGGTAATTAAGAAAAGATATGAAATCTCAGACAAGAGTACTAGGCTAAGCAACTCAAATATTTCATACTCTTCCTCTGTAGAATTGTGAATGCTAAAGATACCAAGAAATCATGCAATGATGAAATCAAGGAGTGTCTGATTTGACCTTTACCAGCAAGTCACGTGCGCCCAAAGTTAGTGAGTGCTGGCGATAGAGACCAACAATGACCAAATGAGAATTGAGATAAAAAGAACGAACTTAGAGAACACCTTTTTACCTACACTTGTGAAGAATGGAGATATGAACAATAGCAAGATCTTTGAGATAATAACATCTTTGATTTGTACATTTTACTTAGTTGTATTTCTTTTCATTTGATCCACATAGTAACTATGTTATCAAAAGAAATAAGAATTGCCATTTGTGACAAGAGGGTGAACCAGCATGTTAAATAATTTTCTCAAGTTCTTGAAATTGTTGCTGTCAAAACTGAAGCATTGGTCAACTGAGTCCTAATTCAATGTTTTCCACACTTCTTTATAAATTTCAATGAAGTTTTCATTTCAAATTAAGGCAAAACAATTGGGTAGTCTGACATAATAACTATCACTTCATTTACTCTTGTCTTCTTTCTCAAGCTAATGGTGGGACAGATTTAAAATCTACATTCCAAGGTGAATTGTCTTTCTTTTTCTATCCAAATTTCTTAATGAAAGACTCATGAGATCAAGAAGGATTTGGAAAACTAGAACAAATCTCACGGGAACAAGATTTGCCTGTTTCGACTTGTGTATTCCTTTCTGGTTCTGCAAATATTCCACATACAAGACTGGGAGCTAAGTCACATCTCCCCCTCCCTCTCCATCTCACCCTTGGAAACCCTCATCCTCTCCTTTTCTGTTGCCAAGGTCTTTCGTCACCTATGAAATTAGTCTAAAATAATGAGACATTCCATGTGAGTAGTCCTACAAATGCAGGCATCCTTTAGAGCAATAGCACTTCATTTCTGTATAGAAACAAGAAGTGAGTTGGGGAAGGGTTGAGGAGACAGTAAAAATGACCTGCTAAATCTCATTTTTTTAAAAATTACAAAAAGAGAAAAAAAAGATTAACTGTTCTCTGAATGGTGCAGCCTTCCACGAGACCAAGTAAGTCTTCTATAAACTGATTTGCCTTCCTGACTGTGATTTACCAGACTGACACCTAATTTGTTCCAAGCACAGTTGATGCCTCAGACACAATGGTGGATGACAGCACACATAACCTCTCTTTCAGCTTTCATCTTATATATTCCATTTGAAGTTGACTTCCGACAAGAGAGAGGCACAGAATTAATATTACCTAGGATCAGCTCAGTCTCCAGAGGGAGCAGCAAAAGCTTTTCTGGAAACAATAAACCCTTTAAACATGACAGGGGGAATGGGACCTTAGGAGGTCTCAGAAAGGATCCATTATTAAAGAAAGAGGGGGGAAAGCCCTCATGGGTGACTTTGATTTTTTTCTCAGCAAAAGCAGTGATGAACTAGTGCCAGTTTTACATACAAATTTAAAGATCTAGGATGGCTTGTGTTAAAAAATCTCTTTCCCCTGCCCCTTAACATATTCAGTAGAGAGAAAGAATTCATTGTGGACTGTATCTGTCATGACGTTAATATTCCCTTTCTGTTTAAACTTTACCAAATAAAATTAAAATAAAAAATTGATAACCTCAGCAACAAAAGCCAGAGAGGGAACACATTATTTCTGACATTATGTAGAGTATAAGGTCAAACTAAATTAACCAAATTATACATAAGAAGTATGTGTGAGTCTAAAGAAATAGTCTATTTTAATTGAAACTTAACTGTTTGCATAATATAAACCATTAAATTTAAACTTAACTATATGAATTTCAAAAAAATTCAAAGAGGAAAATACACACACACATACACACACACATGCATATATATTTACATGAACACCAATATCTTACATCGTTATAATATTTCATTCCTGTAAAATAAGTACATTTACTCATTTGATATTTAGCACACAGATGATCTGATTGCGTCAATTCTTTTGTCAATTGACTTAAAATAGCTTCTCAACCTATAATGTTTAAGGGAATCAACAGAGGCAGCTTTAGTAGAACATATATTGTATGTGAAGCCAAAAATACTATGCTTTTGTTTTATTCTTCCTCTTGAGTAAACCTCTTATTCCTTCTGGGCTACAATACACCTGTCTGTGTAATGGGTATAAAGATACGTGTCTTACAACATTCTTGAGAGAAGCAAATGGGATCATTTATATCAGTTGCAAATAACTAAGCATCCCTCTTGGGTGATCTTGAAGTGCTGTGGTTCAGGTTCAGGATGATGAAGGCACAGACTGAGTAAAGGATTGAGTAGAGCTGATGGACGGAGCAAGAGGGTCGTGAAGTCCTCATTCTTGGTGGCTCTTTCAGGGCTGTTAGAAGAAGGGCCTAAACTGGCATCCCAGTAAGGTCGCAGAGACCGTGTTTTAATTACCTATTGGAGTATAGGAATAGTGTTTCCTCAAATTCAGTGGCTTAGAACCAGGGATTTATTATGTCACAATTTCCATGTGTTAGGAATCCATGAAAGGGATTTCTGGGACACTAACTCAGTCTGTCCCAGGCTTTCCTCTAGGCATTGGCCATCCCAAGCCTGGGCTAAGAAAGATCTGCTTCCAGATTATGACAGATCCCATAATGTCCTCCTCCAAGTTCACTGAGGTGACTGCATTCTTGGCGGTTGTGATCAGCTGAAGGCAACCAAGGCAGAGTGGCTCTTGACACCTTACTATGTTGTTGTCCCCAAGGGACAGGTCTTGCACTACAAAGAGTTGCGGTGAGAAGAGTATTGCAAGTCATCTCATCTATGAGACACAAAGAAACTGCAGTGAACTGGTACACAACTGAACTCAATTAACACTCAACTCCCCGACCCCGCATTCTCCTTTAGGGAGAAAGACGCTGATTACAGTAAAAGTGAGCTGATGTTAGCAATTTCTGTCAAAAAGCCGCTTCCTGGGTAAGTCCTGGGGCCGGGACACACAAACTTGAACTTCTTACAAACTGTTAATTGATGTCCTAGAGGGATCGCAAACTGACTCATTTATTCAAGGAAGATTCAGTGATATTCACCAGATAGGAATTAATGAGGCAAGAACATAGAACCACATATTTAAGTAAAATTTCCACCAAATGGGATTAAAAGTAATTAGGGTCTGGTTGTAGTTCCCAGTTTCTCAGAAAGAAAATAAAATGAAATAACCAGAAATTACCATAAAAGATGACCTATATGTGAAGAGTTAATCTCTTAATAACTTTAATGTCTTTGAGTTGAAAATGATACCATTATGAATTGAAAATTTAGTTAATATAAATTAACTACAGTGTTTTTTAAAACATGCCTTCAATTTTACAAAGCACTTTTACACACATCATCTGCAACTCACTTCCATCATGGCCATTTGCCTGTTGCGAAAGTTCGTTAGAACTTCCCCCAGGTGGAATGCTTTGCATGAATTTCCATTCTTCATTACTAGTCTACCTAACCACATTATTCCCAGTGTGTGTGTGTGTGTGCACACACATACACACATGCATGCATGCACACACACACACACACACACACACACCTTTTATGTAAATCCATTCATGCATCCATGCACTTCATCTAGTCAACCCTTACTAATATTTCAAACCTCAGCTGAACCCTCACTTGCCCTAGGTTAGTCTTCATCCCACACTGTACCTTGGAATTAACTTGAAAGACCATCTCTAGATCAATTACATCAAGATTCTGCAGGAAAAGGCCAAGCATCCATATATTTTAAAGTTCTTTAGGTTATTCTACTGGACAGTCAGGATTGAAAACCCTACTCTAGATTCATGAATATGGGAATTAAACCAAAGTTTAAGGTTTGCATGGGATCAGACTTGTTTTTTTTTAGGCCCAGGGAGGAGAAAGCTTCTATACCCACCATATCGAGAAAATATTCCATTTTATTTATATGGACTAAGTCTCCAGTACCTTTCTGTTTGTACTATCCTCATAGCAAGTAACTCCACCATAGCAATATAATGAGCATTAATAGGTCTTAATAAAATTAACTGAACACCAGAATATATTGGGTAGCTTATAAAATATGAACATTTTTGTGCCTGACTCCATAACTATAGAATCAGAGATTTGAAATTAAGGTAATTCCTTTATATCATTCATTGAAATTGGTGTAAATGTCAGGAAACTGTACTGTAAAGGGATCATGTAGTTCAATTACCTTGAACATTTTTCTAGATCAAGAATTATATATAAGCATTGGGGATATAGCTCAGTGGCACAAATGCCTGCCTAGGAAGCACAAGGTCCTGAGTTCTATTCCTGGTCCAAAAAAAAAATATATATATATATAAAATATCTTGATGGTGTTTGGACACTTCCAGCAGTACGACGTTCAGCATTTCTCCTCTGAGCCTGCTTCACTGTTGGACTACTGTGATTAATAGCCTATACTTGCTCATCGTGTTCAAAAGGTCATTCTTCCATATAATTAATATTTATTAATTACTATTTTCTTTCTATCATTTTTTATTAGTATGAGGTTAAAGTAGTAAACACAATTCATGTCCTGCCCACAAATAACTGAGGAGTGTGAACAAAGGAAAGGTAAATTTCGGTAGGGTGATAAATACTGCTAAAGAAGTTCAGAACAGGTAATTCTAGGACTTGTGGAGGACAGAATAAAGTTTACAGCATGTCTAGAAGGGCTTCCCAGAGAAAACAAAGACTAGATTGAGGCCTGAAAGTTGAGCAGTGGTTATCAAGTAAAATGTGTGTGACTATAATAAGGAGGCTGATAGGAGAAAAAGGTATTGCGGAACATTATAGGCAAATAGTTTTCCATGGGTCTGAGGTGGTCAACTACCATGGTTAACTGAAGATGTCTCTACTTTTAGAATTAGCGTCCCATGTATTGGGTCCCTTGGGTCCCTGGTGATTCTCCTTAGAGGCTAAATGAACTTCAGTAACTAAGGTGAACTAAGATGGCCAAAATTATTTCACCGTATGAATGTCGGTGTTAATAAACTTCACCACTAATGCTCAATCTCCTACAGGCATCTGTGCATGCTGTAAGACCTTCAGAAAGTAAGAAAGGCATTATAATTAAATGGATCTGAGAATAATAATAAGGACCAATTTGGCCAAATTAATAATTTTCATACATTATCCTGGTTGTACTCTCAGAACTGCTCTATGTGCAAACTTTACCACATATGCTATAGATAAAACACTGGTTCCTCTGTAGAAAGCTGTGCAGGACCTAGACTTGGGGTGAACCTAGGAGAAATATCTGGGATAGGGGATCTCATTAAGCACAGAAACAGATTTCACCCATCTCAGCTGATAATGAAAATTTTGTTAAATTACTAGGTTAATTTCAAGATTTAAGAAGATTACCAGGAATAGATGACTCTGATCTCAGATTGAGAGATAAGACAGATGTGCTGTGAGAAAGAAAACAGATGTGATGCGATGCCCTAGAATTTCTTGGAACACAGTTTAATGAAAAGCTCTCTTTCAAGTAGTCATGCTAGTGGGATCTTTAAAGTTGATTAGTTGACAAGACTACTTAGCATATTAAAATAGTAGATACTCCAAAGTTAAAGATTAAAAAGAATTTTTCTCTTACTGTCTCTCACTTAATTGCTTTCAGCAGCTTGCTTGAAACAGCTGTCTCCTTATCCTATCCTAATGAGGCTCGACTGCTAGCATGGAATATTTAATGCCACTTTTCCAATGTGACTCATTGAAAAATGAAAATTCTCTTTCCTACAACTTTTTGGTAGACACGAGTTTTGCCGATGATAATCCGAAGGAAAACACTAGGAATTCACCTTATCTGGCCTCCTTGTCCTAAATGAGTATGAGAATCTCTGGTGCACGGCTTTGCATTGATGAGGTAACAACCAACTCTGTTATTTCTTTAACGGATATATTCATTCTACAGGACACTAACAGAGAAAGGACAGTGATTGAAGAAATTATTTTCATACTGTCATGAGCTGGAAAGTGTTGAAAGATATATTTTCAGGTAAAGGCAGATATTATGGTATAAACATATCACTGATTTCAGAAGATGTAATCCCAGAGCTCACTCTAGTCATGAACTTTATTCTCACTCATTTTTCTTCTAATAAATATTCAGTCAACCTTGTATTCAAACCAGTCACTAGTCTACCCCTGAAGATGCAAGAGAAATGAATCAGTCCATGTGCTGCTCATGGAGATTTTGCTGTAAGTCAGATACTATCCTAGGTGCTGGAGTAGACCTGTATTCAAAGTGATTCAGTGATTTAGTGTCCTCAACTCTCTTTGAGAACCAGTCTTCCACATATCCTGTGGAGGAGGTCGTCCAAAACTCTCCTTTCCCTTTATCAAATTTGTGTCCCATGTTCTTAGTTTCTTTCTTCCTATTGCTTCTTTACCCTGCAATCTGAGGCTATAATTTTGACACTTAGTGTTCCTTAGGGAACAGTTTTATTTTTGACTATACCTATCTTTGCTTCCTTCTAACTTTTCATTTCTCACAGAACAGTGTTCTTCCCCATAGTGAGAAGGAGGGACACCTCGACTGAAAATATACTATTAATCTCATGTTTCATGATAGAGGCCCAAATTGGCCATTTACTCTGCCTAAGTTGCCAGAGGATGGTCAGGGTTCTGTATCAGTTCTCCTCATGACCTGGATTAAGAAATATATTTCCGACAGAGGAAATCTGGTGCAAATATGCTCATCATGGGATTTTCTTGGCCCTATATTTTGTGAAAGAAGTTGGAATTGATTCATCCATGGGCGATTTATTCTTTTGACAAATATGTATTGATTAGTTATTATATTGTAGAAACTGAGCAAAACACTGAAGATCCACTAATAAAACAAACTAACCAAATGAGTAAGGAACTTAGTCTCTGATTTTATGTAGTTTACTGGTTTGCTGGTAAAATTTGTGAGGTGTGAAAGCTTTATCTTTGTTTTAAAAGTGCCTTTGAATGCATTTGCTTGATCACTTTCTTGCATAATTATCTTTTGAAATTTCCAAAGAACTCTGAGAACACTATATAATAAATTAAAAAAGTATTTCTTATAGCTTTGGTAAAAATGTTTCATATTTTGAAGCTTAAAGAACAAAATTGCTATCTGTACTATGCTAGTAGAAAAAAAATTTCCTTCAGTTTTTTTTTTTTTTTTCCCACAGACAAATGGTGGTGTCAAAAAGAACCAAAGACATTAGACAATTTCCCCTGTGGAAAAATGCACTAATTTGTGTGTGTGTGTGTGTGTGTGTGTGTGTGTGTGTGTGTGTGTGTGTCTGCGATCGCTGAAACTTATTATGTGCATGCCCTTTTATTACTCAGTTTTGAAAGCTTAAATGAAACTCTCAAACTTACAGTATTCCAAACTCAGTTAACGTTGTCTTAAGACCTGGGTTTTATGGATGTTGCTAGTATTGCTGCTTTAAGATGTGTTCATTTTTATTTCCAATGATGGGATTTCAACACAAAGGAATTCTATATTTCTTTCTTTTTTTTTTTTTTTTTTTTTTTTGGTACCAGGAATCCAACTCAGGACCTCACGCTTGCCAGGTAGGCGCTATGCAGCTGAGCTATATCCTTGGCAGTATTCTGTATTTCAAATACATTTGTTCAGCTATATAGCTAAAATGTCAGCTGTGATATTAGAATAAAGTCTTTGTCTCTATTCCTTGCATAGAGCCACTAGAACCTTTGAAATCTGAGTGATGAGTGTCTTTGTAATGCTAACAAGATGACTCAGGGCTGAGAAGCTTCTAGTTTCAAAATTGGGGCGTTGGTCTCCAGAAAGATAAATCCATGACTAGAAGATGAAAACATTCAGGATCTTTACCCTTTAACCTCCTCAGAAGAGAGAGCGATTAGTGATTGAGTTCACTCACCGATGACAAATGATTTGATTAATCAAAACTATGTAATGAACCCTTCAGAAATTTCCTGCACTGTTGGGTATAGAGAGCTTCCACATTGGGAACACATTCACACAGCTATCTCCAAAAAAACAAGCACTGAAGACCCACCTGGACTGCACCCCTCTATCTGATTGTTCATTTTCAGCCTTTTTGACAAACAGGTGGACCTAAGTAAAGTGACTTCCAGAGGCTGGGGAACGGTTCTGTCAAATTACCAAATTTGAAGAAGAGGTCAGAGAAACTCTTGATTTAGAGCCAGTCAGAAGAACAGGCGGCTGAGGATTTGCATGGACATCTGATATTTTGGTGTTTTATCAGACCGAGCCTTTTAATTTGTGTGCAATCTGATGCTAACTACAGGTAGATAGTGTTAGAGTCGAATTGCATTCTCAGACCATTTATGTCAAAGAATTGGAGAAGTGGAGTTGAAAAAGACATCACATACTTGATCTCAAAGGAGACAAAACTTAATACCTATAACCCTATTTTATCATAAAGTCATTAGGTTGATGCAACTGTTAAACAAGAAAATTCATTTTCATCTGTGACATGCCTGTGACTAGAAAATTGGCATCTGTGATACCTCCCTGTTCTTATTGCCTGATAAGTATTATTTATGTATTATCTAGTTACATCCATTTGGAGGATTAGGAATGAGAGAAGATGATAAGTCTAAGCCATGACCGCTAGTTACAAAGAGTATACATTCAATCACTGAATCAGTCATGGCCAAAAATCTACTTACAATACCTGTGTAGATTCCCCAGTAAAAAGCACTTACCTCAGTTTCTTTTGACCAATTATAATAACAAAGGTAGTCTGATAACGTAGGAAAAGTGAGAAGCACTTTGATGAGAAATTTCAAAAGCAGTAGGATGACTGAGCTCTTATCAAAATTCTTCCTCTGGTAGGTGAATGACGACCAATTTTTTTTTTATTTTTTGAAGAGAAAAAAAATAGAAACAATGATACAGAGTTTTAAAACAAGATAATAGGAAAATTGCAACAGTTAATATATTGCGTATTATCTTCAAACTAGTAGCTCAGATTACAAGATATAGGCATGCAAAGTTGATCAAACAGTATAAGCACAAACCATGGTGTTCAACAAAGTAAAAGAAATTAGTAGTATAATTTTCTTGGCTATCTTGTGTATATATATATATATTTTTTCTTTTCCCTTCCTTCTTTTCTCCTTTCCCCCATCCCAATTGTTCTTTCCTTTTGAGCAATTTCTTTCCCTTTCACAATATCTATTGTAGATTTTGGATCTTATTTACTCTTTCAGTTTCTTACACTAGGGAAACAATACAATATTTACACATGCAAGTCTGATTTACCTCACTTATGAGTATGGTCTCAAGTTGCATACATTTACCTGTAAAAGCCTCAAGTTTATCCTTCTTTGTAGCTGAGTAATAGTCCATTGTATAAAAACATCACCTCTTTTTTATCCATTCCTCAGTTGATGGGCATTTGGGTTGTTTCCAAGATTTAGCTATTACAAACTGTGCTGCTATAAACATGGGTGCACATATATCGCTGTGGTATGATGTTTTTAATTCTCCTGGGAAGATACCCAGAAAAGGAATAGCTGGGTTGAATGGAACCTCTAATCCTAGTTTTCTGAGGAGTCTCCAAACTGATTTCCACAGTGGTTGCTCCAGTCCACACTCCCACCAACAGTGGAGAGGTGTTCCATTTTCCCCAGAGCCCCTCCAGCATTTGCTATTGGTTGATTTCTTGATGATAGTCATTTTTTTCTGGAGTGAGATGTAATCCCAGTGTTGTTTTAATTTGCATTTCTCAAATAACCAATGATGTCAAACATTTCTTCATGCATTTATTAGCTATATGTATTTCTTCATCTGAAAAGTGCATATTCATCTCAGATGCCCATTTTTGGATTGTGTCTTTGAATTTGGGGGTCTGACTCTTTTCAATTCTTTATGTGTTCTAGATAGAAGTTCTTTGTCTGAGGGACAGTTGGCTAAAATTTGTTCCTGATCTGTGGTTTTCTTTTCACTCTGTTGGTGATTTCTTTTGATGTGCAAAAACTTTTTAATAAGATGAGATCATATTTGTTGATTCTTTGAAGTACTTCCTGTGCTGTTTGGTTTTTGTTCATGAATTCTCTGCCTACCCCTATGTCTTCAAGATTTCTACCCACTTCCTCTTCCAGTAGATTTAGTGTTCATGTTTTAATATTTAGATCTTTGATGCATTTTAACTTTAGTACATGGTAATAGACATGGGTCAGTTTTAGTCTTCGGCATGTGGAAAGCCAGTTTTTCCAGCACCATTTATTAAAGAGGCTATACTTTTTTCTTTTCAGCACTAGAAATGATTGCAAATGAAGCCTCTCTCCAAGCAGCATAACAGAATAGCTTTCATTTACATTGAGACATCTGGCATAGACCAAGAGTTTTCCCAGCAGTGTGTTTTGGTTTTGTTTAAGAAGACAGAGGCAATAATAAAATAAATATATACCAAGGAAACATAAAAATTTGGAAAAAAAAGTTCCTTAAGAAAGACTATTTAGAGGCATTGGATCATATATGAGCTCATTGCAAGTGTTTATTGGGGTCTGGTCTGATTTGCTCAGACCGTGCATTCTCTTTGAGATGAACAGAAGCACAGAGAAGCTGGTCAGATTTAGGGTGATGTGGGATGTACTCACTCACTAGTCAGGAAATAGACAAGTAAGGTATGACCGTTAGGTGATATTAGACTGATAGTTAAGATTTCCTAAATGCATATGGTCACACTTTTAGTGATATATTCATAAAATGCCTGGACATTCCTCCTTCTGTTTACGATAGGGGCATAATTACTCAGGTATCATATACTAACCACTCTTACCATACAGACAAAGTGAGTTCTCTTTATCTTAGTAGCCAGGCATTGTGGCCCACAGGGTAATTCCTGCAATCTGAGGAATTGACGCAGTAGCGTCATAAGTTGAGCCCAACTTGGGCAAATTAACAATTTAGCAGGATACATCTCAAAATGAAAAAAAAGGGAAACTAAAAAGAGCTAGAGATAAAGCACAATGTGAGGGCCCTGAGTTCAATACACAGTGGTACAATTTTTTGTTCAATTTAGAAAAATTTTATAAAGTAATACTATAAAAATAAAAGAAAATAGATAGTTTTTGATTAGTAAAGAACTTAAACAAATGCCAGTCTAGCCATTTGTCTAGACAATAGACAAAAGTTACACTGGGCAGCTGAATTATAATAAGGTTGAGGAGGAGGCTAGCTGTCTCTTTCCCAAGCCTCAACAAATCCTGGAGGTGACATTTAGAGGAAGCCATAGAGGGGATAGAGGTGGGAAAGTAGTGACAAAAGAGACCACGACCTCTTCCTTGATATAGTTCTGGGTAGTAGCAAGCCTCAAGAGTTTCAGGAGTCTCACATTGTGACTTAGGAGAGCAATGAAATAAGGTGACTGTGAAGCTTTCATTTTAGACTAAATTATTGGTCCTATTTTTTTTCCTCTTATGTAATGCTATTCTAAGCATATGCTTGAGCTGATCTCAAAGAGGTTGGTGTATGTTGAATTTGGGTTTGATTATGACACTTGTCTTCTCCAATGAGATGTTAGCAACAATGACCTGGACAGATTCTTGACAATATAATTTCAGGTTGATTATGTCTTCTTATATGGCTGCTTTTTGTCAAGAAAAGATTCCTTGGGTTTAGTGCTAATTTATGGAGAAAGAGCTTCTCTGTAGTCTGAAGCTCAACCAGGATCACCTAACTTCAATGAACCTCAACTAATACTTCACACATGCACAATGAATAAATGCTTATCTCTGTAAGCCATGGAGTGTTAGAATAGTGTTTTACAGCACTTTTGTACAGCTACCTGGTATGGGTGTCCAAGCAATCAACCTAAAGCCATCTCTAAATTCTGCAGGTACCAGTGAAGTAAAAGAGGAGATAGAGGTAGGGAAGTAAGAGAATAGATACCAATAACCTTGCAGTAAAAAAAGACTAATGTGAGTATAAAGAGATATAATTCTCAATCGCATGATGCTTCTAGTACAAAAATAATGTATGCCAAATTTTCTTGTGAAAGAAACTTAGAGGCTCCCAAACAGATTAGATTAGTGCTCTAAAATAAAAATTTTAAATGATATTAATAGATAGAAGCAGCACAATTATACACAATTTTGATATGCTGATCATCAAATGAGTTGGTCCTCACGTTTTCTTGGTTGGGAATATAAAGATGAAGAAACCAGGGGTTGAGATGGAAAGCACTGAATCAATGTGATGAACTAGAGCTGTAGTCATTGCAAGCTGAGACCCTTAGGAAAGCCAACGTTGTGAGGGAACAAAAATACTGTGTTAGCACGGGTAGCTGGCCAGAAGAAAGAAAGGATTTGGGCACAGAAAAAAAATTAGAGATGCAATCAAGAAGAGAAGAGATTACCAGAAAATTTGTAAAGCTACTTGGTTCCTCAACAAGAGACTAAATTGCTAGCCAATTTTTAAAGCTACATAGTCTGATGATTTTTGTATTTCTGAATCTTTTGATATTTATTCTGGCAATAAAGTCCTCATTATTCAAGAAAAATTATTGAGTGTTGCCTGCAAGGAAAAAAATTCCTACTCCGTCATCTGAAAATTGTATAAAAAACCAAAAATATTACTTACATTTCTATATCCAGATTATAGCTAACAAGCTTTGATTCTAAAATAAAGATGTTATAATCCATTAAAGTGCTACTCTGGGTGGCCAAGGGAGATTTTTATCTCATTATAAATGGCACTACTTTGTTCCAAAGGCCTCCCTTTTTGAGTGGGTTTGTGCAAGCTTCTCTACTTTCCAAACCGACTCAAAAAATTGCAGTCATTTTGTTTGGGCTAAATCCCAGGACTGTCTGCCATTTCTCAGAGAAATGGTGAACCCATTTCTAGGATAAACTATCTTAGGAAATTCTCCTTAATCCATTCCATGTTTTCCCACTCAGTAGCCTGAAAATGGCCCACATCCATTTGCTGGTACCATTTACTCATTAATTACAGGGGAACAAATTGCCACTTCTCTGCAGTGTACAAATTTCTATCCTTCTTAAAGCGGCTGCAAAGCTAGGTCAGCATGGAGAATATGACCCTGTAACTGAACTGCTCTTTTAATTAGGGGTAGAGTAAGAAGGAGGGAAAAGACAGAGGAATTTTATAGACTGCCTATGGAGTGTAAGCAAACCCTGTGGCTTCATTTACATATCTAAATTTAGCAGACTTCAGGCTCCTCTCAAGCTCTGCTCCTTCTTTTTACTCAGTACTTTGAAAGGATTTGCAAAGAGGTTCCCTAAGTGAAACTGAACCTGAGAATAAACATTATATGTGCTTATATTTTCTCATTTGAATATTCTTACACATATATTTAACATACATTTTTAACTTACAAACAATTTTTAATGATATTTCACCGCTTCTGTAAATTGATACAAGAACTTGGAATTTAGGACTGATACTGTCCTCAATGAACTACAGAAGCTGTTGAGAAGTCAGTTATTTCACTGCATACAATATAAAACTTTGGCCACTATAATTCAGATGACTTATGCCTTCATTTGCTTAATTATCTAATTTATTAAAAGCGGCTTGAGTTAATAAGGCATAAGTTTATTTTTGTTACTTTTAACCAATATTAGTAGTGTGCTTAAACATATTGTGATTTTGTTTATCTCTTCTGTTTACTCTTTGAGTGGGGAGTCTGCTCAATCCAACTTTACGAATAACCTGATTTCTTGAAGGAAAAGCTGACTTACAGAGGGATTTAAGTGGAAAGTTATCTTAGTTATTCATTTATCATTATTATTTTTTAACCAAGGAGAACAGTGAATATACTGGATTGGAGTGACACAGAGCAACCATGCTACCTTTACTCTGGTGCACATCTTGAAATTAAAAAAAAATAAAAGTCCATAAACTCTGTTTTCCAGACTCCTTTGTGACTTAGGTTTTATACATGACTTGAATTCAACTAATCACCTGAACTTGCTTAATTTTGCAATAGACAAGTATGATGAAGTCCACACCTTACATATATTAGTGTAAATACATATTGTGCTTTTCCTGCTGCCAAGCAAAGCCATAGAGGTGTTGGGTTTCTCTATAGTAACATTCATATGTGTGATAGGGTTCTACCACTGACTTTATATTCATGTATCAAAAGGCAGAGTATGGGCACATACTGATTGATAGTAGACTCAGCTGATGCAATATAATTCTACCGCCAACGATGTTGGTGGTAGTTTCCGGATTCCAACCAATGTGGTGTGATCTTAAAGTCCAAAATCCAAGCCTGGCACTCAACCTTTCTGATTATGGCAGACGTAGCTTTCCAAGTGGCAAGTCAGTTCTGTTATGTTCTGCAATTTATTCTTGGATGCCCACCCCAGATTTCACTCCACTATCATTTGGAGTGATTTTTAAGACCTCCTTCCTTGTATTAATGAGTTCCCACAAAAAGCCACATTTCATGCCAATTACATCTTAACATCAACTAATATATTATTGGTTCAAAATGGAGCTGTGAATAAGAAACAAACAAACGCCCAAAGCTTCTTATTGGGTATCTGGGATTGGTTATACCATTTGAAGGCAGTAAGAATGAATTATTGTGAAAGGAAAGGTTACTAGTGGTACACACTGTTAAAACAGGTATTTAAATTATCCTTTATAATTTGGCATACAGGGTCTAATGAAGGACAGGTTAGACGGTCAAGGGTAATGATGAGGGTGGTGATAGAGGACGTAACACTGTAGGACGTTTAAAATGAACAAACACAAAGACTGAATAAACTGATTAATTCTAATTGGAGAGATTAACATACAAAATAACAGAGTAGATGTTTTAGATGCTCGGTAGCATTAGTGAAAGCAAGTTTATATGCTTTATTTAAGAGAATATTTTATCATTACAGCATTGATAAATCCAAAATCTAAACTTAGACTATGCCTGTGTATTTTTGCATTAAAGCACAATTTGGATTCACCAGCCTTAGTAATGAAAGTTGGAAACTTGGATCACATTAAGAATTCTATAGTCATAATGATAAGATTGAGCAGGACTTGTGCAATGACAGGTACTCAAATACCAAAGCTTATATCCTTTGTTAGAAGAAGCAACACTTATCTGATAGGCATAGTCATTCTTTGTTGGAGAAACTAAAATGGCCTCATGTCCTATCTTTCCATATCATCCCTAGTTATTTCCATATAACTAATCACTGTCACACTGCAGAAAGATTCAGAGACTAATTAAAAGTTGAATATAGAGTGTGATGCCAGCCTGGACTATATAACAAATTCAAGGCCAGCCTGGACTATAGACGAAGACCCTGTATTTTCAAAAAGTTTAATATAGGAGATAAAGAGTTAGATGATAAAACCATTGTAATATTTGCAATTTGTACTACTAATATATATTGGCAAAAATTATATCTTATGTGTAGGATGGTGATACTTTAAAATGGAGAGAAACATCACTTTATATCATGTTCAATTCATTGAAAGTATAATATAGATAAATAACTTTTTGGATGGAATAACTGAGATCAAAGAACTAGAAATAATTCTAATTGTTTGGTTCATTTTTTGAATAAAACCTACATTGTAAAAAGTGGTCTGCATTCAATGATACTGAAAAGTCAGAAATTCTTTGACATAATAATAAAGAGCCAAATATTTAGTGAGAAGGGGAGACTGCTGTGATTTACTGAATGTCAGCTTACATACCCCATGATTCCATCTTTCAGAAGCATCTGGAAGAATTCCAACCACAAAGTCATGAGAAATAAACTGAGTGAGTAATCCTAGCATCCACGTAAAGTACTGTATTTAGTCTGTGCAGGACAGAGAGTCAAGTGAAAGACTCTGACACTGACAGGCTTACCAATTGTAGGAAATGATGACGGAATAGAGGGCAGGGGGAAGGCCGTAGCACTTAGCTGTCAAGGGAGGGGTGATAATCAGAACATTACGACACATAGAAAACTTTGACAGTGTCTCATTGATCACAACATCCCCAGAACTAAAATCCTGCTTAATCTGGTTTGAGCCACAGCTCCTCAACCAACCTTCACCACTATCTATATTTTAAACAGTAAAGATCATTTTCTTCTGATACAAAGGAATGCTGGAAAGGATTGAGAAAGATGCTTGCTACGATTTTGAAAGAGTTGTTCAAATTTGCCTCTGTGGTCCTCTCCAAAGTCATTAGCATTTAGATGATGGTTGTTACAGAAATAACAGAATGGCTATGCACTGGGGAAGGGGAAATACCCAGGAAATTTTTGAACTGAATACAGAACCTGATGCAGTATTAAGTTCTGGGATTCCGAAAAGCTGTAATGTTCCATGGGTAAGAGTGAAAAGGCAATAAGAGGAATTTGGCTGAAGCTCACTTCAGAGTATCCTGTGTTTGTTCACCTGTTCATATCTATATAGTTCATGTAGATGTATGCAACAAGTGGCAAAACACCCATGCCACTGCTTTGATACGTTAGGTAAAAGCTTTGGGAAAGACCAGCTGAAAGATCCAGGAGCTTCCAATTCTCATGAAAATGATGACATAAATGCAATGCTTCATGGAACGCTCTCAAAGATCTCTTCCACTATCAATCACTTAACACAGGGAAGTTATATCTGTTACATCCCAGTTCATGTCACCAATGTGGATGGTGCACAAACATATTTTAAAGAATGACCGTGATCATTATAAAATTAATTAGATCATGATGTCTGTTGCAACTGATCCACACACTGTCTTCTCACTAGAGTAACTATGCTGGCATGGTCATTGACTTCTGACGTGCAGCTATTAATATTTTGAATAAGTTTTCCCCCATAGTAGATAAGCAGTCTTCAGTTTCTTTCACTTGACTTGGGCAACAGTATAACTACATATTCTAACAACAGGATTATTTCAGCTGTATCTTATAATTAGTCTGTTAGGAAATTTGACTTCTTCACCTTCCTCAGGACACCAAGTCTACTACATTGATTTTCTCAAACTGATAGCAGCTAGTAAGCAGAAAGTAGCATAACTCTTGCCTTGGCAACTTACATCTGTTGCTGCTAGAGGTCAAGATTCAAGCCATAAAAATTCAGCAGCCCGCTACCTTGATAAAACTTACAAGTTACTTATTTTGACCTTCTGAGATACACCTTGTAGAAGACCAGAAAAATCAGAGTACCTTGCAACCACTTTTATTAAGAAAGTACCAATTTTTTTCCAGACTCGAAGGATTTTATGGGCCATATGGGACATACGTGGTTATTTTGTCCCTATTTGACATTTATTGAAAAGGCTCAAAATTAGCATCTTCGAGTAAGATACAGACAAAAATAAGCTTCTGCACCTGGTACAGGATGCAGTCCAAGAATCTCTGCTGTTTGACACTTATGATGCTGTCGCATCAGGATGCTATATAGAGGCTCTAATGAAATCCTGGTAAGAGAATCAGTTTAAGATCTTAGAGATTTGGAGAAAAGATATTCTGAGAACTACTAGACTTTAGTGAAATCCTTCTCAAACTTTTTGTTCTTAGGAGTTCTCTACACACTTAAACAGAGTTGAAAACCCAAACAGCTTTTGTTCTTATGGATTATATCTTTTGGTATTTCCTACATTAGAAAATAAAATTGAGAGAATTTTAAATATTTATTTAGTATTTTCTTTAAATAATAACGATAAATAAATGATAGAGCATATTTTTGTGAAGAATAACTACATTTTCCAAAAAATAAATTAATGAAAAGAGATGAATTGTGTAACATTTTTGGAAATCTTTTTTTTTTTTTGTGGGTACTGGGGGTTGACCTCAGGACCTCGCGCGCCAGGAGGCGCCCATGCCGCTGAGTGATATCACCAGCCCCTTTTTCGTATGTGGGTTACAGGAGTTGAACTCGGGCCCTCGCGCTTGCCAGGCAGGTGCTTAAGCCGCTGAGCCATCTCACCGGCCCTGGAAATCTTTTAAATATATGGCATAGTAGAAAACAGCTACATTCTTATACATTATATTTGCTTCCTTTTTTTTTTTTTGGAACTGGGAATTGAACTCAGGACCTCACCCTTGCCAGGCAGGCGCTATATTTGCTTCTTCATTTCAGTCTATTTCAATAGATTATTTTGGTGGAAGTACTCATATATGAAGACAATCCAGTCTCATATATCTGTGTAGTTAGAAAAGGGAGGATTTTTTTTTTTTTGTTTTGTTTTGTGGGTACCAGGGGTCGACCTCAGGACCTCATGCGCCAGGAGGCGCCCATGCCACTGAGCGATATCACCGGCCCTTTTTTCGTATGTGGTTCCAGGAGTCGAACTCAGGCCCTCGCGCTTGCCAGGCAGGTGCTTACACCGCTGAGCCATCTCACCAGCCTGGGAAGTTATAATATGAAAGCTTAACTCATATAAATAAACACCTTGTACTTCAACACAAAAAATGCATTCATCTACTTTGTTGAATACATCTTTTATCTACATATGGTTTTGGAAAATTATGCTATGGTCATTGGAAAGCTGTATGTTCCCTGACTTAGGCAATCTTTCAAATTCTAACACATTGTATTTATAGAATATTTAAAAATTACACTTGTGAATGTCACCACCAAGCTCACTCAAGGAGTGTTTTAGTATTGAGAAACTGTCAAATAAATAAAAATTTCCAAACTTTTAATTTTCACTTGAAAGCTTGAATTTTATCATTGGCAGAAAAGCTGTCAGTTGTCTTCCTTGAAGTGATTGGTTCACTTTATTCATTTTTGAGAAAATGTCTGCCTAACACTCAAGTCTGAATAACAATAGACTGAAGTCAGTCATTCTTTCAAATATAAATCGTGTTACATGAAAAAAGCAAGAAGTTTCACTTACCTCTCAAATAATAACCCAAGACATTTGTAATACAATTTTGTCAGTATGAGGAGTGCTTTATACATACTTTCCATCTTGTCATAGAGATTATTAAAAAGTCAAGTACTGAGTAAAATTAGTAATTTTAACTTTAAAGTTACTCTTAAGTGACAGTTTTTTCTTTCTTTTCAGAAATCCATGCCAATGAAGAATATAATGACTGCTAATATTGAGTGTTTGGTTCTAACGCCTGATTCATGGTAAAAAGTCAGGATTTTATTCATCATTCCTTTGTACCAGCAGTGGAAAACAAAATCAAATGACATTGTATTAATACTTTTTGGGTTGTTATAGGACAATACCACCGACTGGGTGGCTTAAACAGAAATTTACTTCTCAGAGTTCTGGAGACCGAAAGTCCTGCAACAAAGCTCCAGGTGAGCCAATAATGAGGGCCTGCTTCTTAGTCCGTACATGGCAACTCTCTCATACCCTCATATGTCAAACAATAGAAGGAAAAAGAGAGCAACTCTCTCGCACCTTTTCATAAGGACATTAATCTCATCTATAAGGTTCCACTGATATGACTTAATGACTCCCCGAAACTCTTCCCTACTAGTGCCATCACATTGGAGGTTAGTATTGCAATGTACAGTCTTTGAGGGAGTGCAATCATTCAGTCCATAAGACATATTTCAACGTTATTATGAAAATAGTTGCGATGTTTCATATTCTCTAAAATGACCTTGTGGTCCATGAGAGTTCATAACAACACTCTAAGAACAACTACTTCAGAAAAAGCTCCTGGCTATTTAATGAGCCTTATTAAATTAACACCAGACTATAGAAAATCAAGTGACCTGCTGAGCAAGTAACATTTCATGAGTAGGTGTTACCTGAGCGATTAGGCCGTAGGTTGGTTGGCTCGATAGCATTACACCACAGCATTACACAGAAGTAGTAGTCATGAGATTGATCTCAAGGACATACGAAAGTAGACTGCACAGAGGTCAGTCATCCTTGCAGTGCAGTTCCTCTTTCTCTGCTGCCAATGCTCTGTCACACCACGTTTATAGCCTCAGGGGTAGCTCCTAATGACCAGTAATTGGGGAAGAAAAAATTCAGATGTACTATATAAATTGTCCTAAACAAAATGCTGACATAGTTGAAAGGGCCAGCTGCATCATTACAATCACACTCAGATGTGACCCTGAAAGACAGTGAAAAAGGAAAACCAAACACATAGGCAAACTTCCTTGCCAGTGTGATGGATTTACATGACTTTACAGGGATTTCCAAACAGATTGGCTGGACGATCAAAAAGTTAGAAATAATATGGTTACATGATTAATGTCAATGAGTTGTGCTTGAAAGATTTGAAATGTTGGGAAATGTTTAGAGTGTGGAAACTTAATATCCCATAAAAATGCTTACTGGTTTCTTAAGAATTAGGCAAAAAATAACTTTAATATTTTCCTTTAGTCAGCCTGAGTGGATTCATTTGGGTCTCCCAAAAAGACCAAAATATGAGGAGATAAATTATTTATGACTTCAACCACATGGATGACCAACACTCAACAAGGCCAATCCATACACCACTACTGCTAAATATTCAAACAATCAGCATATCCAGAAGGACCAGCTAGACAACTGTCACCAAGACAATTATCCTTTAAATCATCCATCATGTATTGGACAATCATTTGTCCATACTTGGGTTGCACTTTTATTAAATACATATTTTAGGTGACATTCCCTCTGCCAGCAATACTGTTCGTAGCCTAGCCGAATGCTTTATTCACCACCATGGTACCCCAGACTGCATTGTTTCTGGTCACGAAACATGTTTGTCATGAAAGGAGTACATCAATTAGCTCATGCTGATGATGCAATTCATTGGCTTTGCCATCACTCACAAGTAGTTGGGATGGTGTGTAGATAAAGGAAGGTCTTTCGAAGACTCAGTTACAAAGCCAATTAGGAGATGCTTTCCAATACATGATGCTTCTTTCCGACAATCACTTTATTGTACCAAAGTACAATGATAGAAAGACATAAAAGCAAAATGTGGTCCGCACCTCACTGTTACACATTCATGATGAACCATTCACAAAATGACTGTTCACTAATAATTTCAATTTAGGATCGTGTACTTGAGAGGTCTTATACCCAACAAAGAATACTTCTGAAAAACAGTATTACACGTCTTGTCAGTTGGAAATTTGTATTGCTGCTTAGTTATCTTTAGTCCCTCATGCTACTGTACCATCAAGCTTAGAAGAAGCAGCTCTGTAAGGATAATTAATTCTAGTATAGAAAAATTGATTTAATAGTATTAATGTGGGTATGGGACTGTCCAGTGAATCCATGGGATACTCGGAAATTCCTGTTAGTATTGCTATGTGTATTAGTAAAATTTAATGAAGTATATGGGTAAAATACAATGGATAAGCATTCTGGGAGGCTGAGGCAGGACGATTGCCTGTTTGAACCCAGGCTGAAAACTCAGCAACTGAGTGAGATTGTCTCAAAATAACCCCCCCAAAAAAATGACTGAGATATAGATAAGTGTGAAAGATCTGGGTTTAATCTCCAGTACTACAAAATAATTTCAATGAATTAACATGATATATATATGATATAAATATATAATATATTATATATAATATATAATGTGTAATATATAATTATTAGTATAATTAATATATTATATATAAAATATATGATACAAATATATATAGCTGTATATATTTGTATATATGTGTAAATATATTAATCTATTATGTATATGTGTATGCATGTAGACTACCTAAATATATAGATATGCATTTATATGTTCATATATATGTAGCTCTAACCATTAATCTATTATATACATACATATACATGTGGATGTGTTTATAATTTCTTCCTACTGTTTGTATAGAGCATGGTGATTATGATTATTACTTTAAGTTTACTGAATATAAGGATAGAATTGAGTTGGGGTAGAAATAAAAGACACAGTGACTGATGGTGCGTGGGACATCCCATTGGTAGGAGGGTAAGTGCATTTTGATTTCTTTAAGGGAAATTTGCCTACTGCCAGGAAGCTTGTTGCTGCTGTTGTTCATATGTAGAGAAAGTGTTTAAAGGTATAGCTCTTTCGGCACATCCTTACCCTGGACTCAGTAAGTCTAAGATTTTATGTATTTGATTATCACTGCAGAAAACTGGGAAGTAGGTGGTTCCCAGATTACAACTTAGGGAGACTGATAGAAGAATAAAGCAAAACTCTGCAGGACTTTAGTCAACTTTAGGACTGCTGAATCAGGAGCAAGCTAAACTTGAACAGTGGTTTCAGATAGCCCCCAGCTGCACTAGAATATAAAGGGAATGTGCCGCGGTGTCTTCGCACCACCTCTTCCCTTCCGTGCTCCCTGACGCCTGGGCTGAAGGAGACATCGTTTTCACGCAGCTTTGATGACCCATCAGAGAGGAAAGTTGGATGCTTGGGGCTGAACAGACCTCAGGCTACACCTTTCTCTCCCACTCCAAGTCATCTTTTCTCTTTCATCAGCACTATAGGAGGCTGCCCCATCGAGATTTTAATTTTTTGCCACAAGGGTGGACCAGGTCAAGCCAGCCATCCTTCCCCACCTGGGCTTTTCTTCATTCAGGTTTGGAGCACAATTGAGGCTCTCGGAAAGAGCAGATGCTTTTAATTTGCTTGTGCTCATCTCCGTTGCTTGCTAGAATAAAGCCTATGACTAGAAAACGATTCTGGAATATAAGGGAAGACTATATAATTCCTACACGTGTGGATGAGTGGAACTGTCACTTTTACTTTTTAGCAACCTCCTGTGAAATATTTAAACAGTGAGAATATTTATGGTTTAACCACTGTTAGCCCTTCCTGAACTGGTTTCCTGGTTGAAATGCATTGAGACAGTGAAGGAAAGGAAGTAAAAGAGCAGCCTTTGATTGATTAGGATTACCTTGGCTAACATCTTGCCAGTCCTTGGGTTTAATGATTATACCAAGTGGTTCAAGATTTTAACAATTCGGGGGCCAGTGAGATGGCTCAGCGGTGTAAGCGCCTGCCTGCCAAGCGCGAGGGCTCGAGTTCGACTCCCGGAACCCACATACGAAAAAAGGGCCGGTGATATCGCTCAGCGGCACGGGCGCCTGCTGGCGCGAGAGGTCCTGAGGTCAACCCCCAGTACCCACAAAAAAAAAAAAAAAAAAAAGAGATTTTAACAATCCAAAACACTCAGTATTCAGAGTGGCAAGCATACTTTCAAAATACATATTAAATATTTCATCCAGAGAATATTCAGCCTCCTTTGACTACATAATAAGATACACAGTGAGTAGAAGTGTAATAACTATTATTTCTTTATTTTTCTGCTAAATGATTTCTTCCTAATAAGGGAAAAAAATTAGAACCGTAAAGCTATGGCTTCTCAGATTATCATAACCAGAGAGATATTAAAGAATATTTGACAAAATTTTCATTTCATTGTTGGGAAAATGTGACCTGAAGAAAAATGTATAAACTTTTCCAGATAAAATAGCTTGTTAGATTAAAATAGAAAAAGAAATGATATGATAACTGAAAGCAAACTTGATAATTCAATTATCTTTTTAAGATTTCTTTAGAAAAATAGCATTTGTTAGTTTAAATAAAGATTCTGTCTTGATGAAAATAGTGATTCCTTAGGAATTTGACTAGCATAATAGCTTCTGGAAGATACCAGATATGAACTTATGGAAATAGAAACATGATTTTTTTCTTTCACCGTGACTCAGAAACCAGATAAGCTTAGCAAAACTTAAAGATAATTATTATTAATAACAAATATGTTTTTATCCATCTTTAAAAATACATAAATTTAACTTTTACTTTCATTAGAAAAGAATAAAGATGAAAGCATTATTTATTCAGTAACCTGCCACATAAAATGTTCATATACGTCATGTTTAAAACGGTGAATAAGTGAAGGAGGAGGAGAAGTGATTTTGTTTTATTATCTGAAGTCTCCATAAGGAAGCCAACTTTCTCGGTGTATTTAAAGTATAGTGTTGAGACACAGAAAGACATTTCTGTTAACAATGGACTGAACATACAAGTGTTCCCTTAAGATTATATCATCTAGTGATCCCATAGCCATCTCAGTGTGCATAATTATGTTGTATAATATTTGCATACAAAATCACGCAGCTGCATTCTCAGAGCATGTGCCATCATTAAACAATACATGCCTATAATGGGCAGGGGTTTTGGTGCAGGTAGAATGTCTTCTATGATTCCAAACACACTTAAGCCAAGGAAGCCCTAACCTGCTGCATTGGAATGTGATTTCTATATCACTTATGGTTCCAAGGTGAGGGAGACGAGACATAAAGTTTATTCTAAACTTGGTTGTACATAGCAAGGGAGAAAGAATTACTCTGCTCTGAGCACAGCTACCAGAACTCAGCTAGGTCTAACTTCAGACTCCAGAGGGACTTTTGAGTGCTCAATGTAGAGGAACGCAGTGTGGAGCTTAGAATCCTGAAATTAAAAATGACAAGAGCTAGACCAGGATTCAGATATTAGTGTAGGTATAATAAAAACAAAATAATTATTAACGGTGTAACAGAATAGTTATTTTGGTAAACCAGGATTAAATGTGAAATTTATAACAAAAGTATACTTTAAAACTTACCAGTTTGAGAGGTGAGAACAGATGACATTAAAAAAGAAATATTTAAGAAATGCCTTGAGCTGAATGATAATGGGGAAAGATGTTTTCTTTTATTAGTTTTTAAATTTTTTTCCATAGTCTCAGTATAGTGTAAATCAACAGTTCGGGGATGGTACCAACACAGCATTGAGCATGGGGTCACTTAATTCACATTGCTGAAGCAAGACTCGATGCACTGTGAAGCATAGGTTTTTGGTGTAGTTTGTGGAAACCAGTGCCCCACCTTGTGTTAGAGCCAGGCTTGCTTTCTTTTTTTTATATGCAGGTACCAGGAGTCGAACTCAGGACCTCACGCTTGCCAGGCAGGCACTTATGCCACTGAGCCATCTCACCGGCCCCAGAGCCAGGCTTTCTTAACTTCCTGAGCTTGGGTGATTTTCTCTGCAGTAATTCACTGATTACACTCTGTACACCCTGCTAAGTACCTGAGGGGAGCCCTTCACAGTTCTCTCTCTCTCTGAAGTTCTCTGTTCTCTGATGTGCTGTAAGCTTTAGCCACCATGGTCTTCCCAGTCTCCTAGTTCCTTCTTAATTCAGAGAATCCACCTGGCTCACCTTGGGTTCTGTCTTCCCCTGCAATGGCTGAGAAATTCTGCTATGGCAGGAAGGTCAGTCAGTCACATGGTTTACCTCACAGTGTTTTGCACTTCACAGGAATCACTGCCCCACATTGCAGACGTACAGTGTTCTATAAAAATGAGCTCATGTATTTTGCCTTTATTGGAGGGTAGGTGGAAGTAAAGTTGATTCAAGTACTAAGGCTGGTTTCTAGAAAAAAGAGCAGCAAGTTTTCTCAAAAATTTATGAAAGAAGTAAAACGTCTTTAGCAAGTACTTCCATTACATAGATGAGGAAGGGACTTTTAACACTTTGTGTCAGGGAGTGACCATAAAACTAGTGCCAAATTTACAGCAAAAAATAAAGTCATAGACCCATATCTGTCATAAACATTGACACAAAAATCCCCAAAATAACATTTGCAAATTGAATGTAATACTGTATAAAATGGACACTAGTCCCTTAGCTGTGTTGTATATCCCAGCTTTCAAGGTTTAATCAAATTTTAAAAAGAATTCAGGTACTTTCCTGATCTAACAGTATAAAGGAAAAAAAATTATTTTAGTATCTCAATAGATACAAAAGAAGATTGTCACAAAATTCATTATAAAAATCCTCAGTAAACTAAGGCAATTATTCCACTCTAGTAAAAGACACCTAAAGCATACATCATTAAGGGATGAACACCTCACCCACAGAAAAGAACAAAAGCAAAGCTGAATGGTCAGTTCAAGCACATAAAATGCAATCAATATTCTTAGTTATCTAGGAAATACATATTAAAGATGGAGATTCACATCCACAGGAATAGCTAAAATGATAAAGAATATGCTGAAGATAAGGAGAAATTGGGAATCCACCAGTGGTGGAGTTAGAACTCTACAAGTAGTAAAACTGTGTCAGTAAAGAGTTTCTTTCTTAAAAAGTTATACCAACTCTATGACCCACCAATTCCATTCATGTACTTATGAGATTTGCTAGTGATGGTGACACAAAAATTTGTACAGAGATGTTCACAGCAGCTTGTGTGTGTGTGTGTGTGTTTGTGTGTGTGTGTTATAACAAGGATCATACCCAGGGCTTCCACACTGACTATATCCCCAGCCATTTTAAAATTATGAGACAGAGTCTCACTAAGTCATTACAAGTCAAACTTGAGATCCTCCCATCTCAGACCCCAGAGTGCGGGGATTACAGGTGTGCACCACCGTACCTGGCTAATATTTTATAATAGATAAAAACTGAAAACAATGCAAATGCTTGCCAATAGGAGAATGAATAAATTATAGTACAGATAAACTAGCTATATTACTCAGCAATATAAATTAAAAACACTGCCAATGTATTCATGGGGTGAAAACAGCTGGATACAGACGTATGTACCCACTTGTTAGAACAGACAAAACTTTATAAAGTTTAGAATAGACAAAACTCATTTATAATGATAGAACTCAGAACAATTCTTGTTGAGGACGACTGGGAAAGTGTATTCTCTTATTAGCTGACTTTCTAAGGTGATGAAAATGTTAGCTATCTTGATAGCAAAGTGAATTATATGGGTATATGCATTTACAAAAGCACACTGAAAAATACAGTTAAGACTCATGCATCTTACTTTGGAGGATTTTATCTCAATTAAAAAAAAATGATGGAATGGATGACTCAAAATTTTCATGAGAGTGGTAAAATATATAAGTATTCCAAAGAAAGTCAAGAAGTTCTAAATTAAACAGAAGACTATGATTGTACTTCTCAAAAATAAAGAAATGCTAGAATGACAAAATTTACTTATAGAAATACTTAAAAAGCAAGACTACTATTAAAATGCCCTCCCAATAAGGACCCACTGAAAGAATTTAGGCAGGAATTGGTATGTTAAAGCAGTGTTTTTAGATAAGTGTGCACAGACCAGAATTAGCTATGAGGTAGAAATTTCTGCTGTAGAAAACCAGAGCACAGAGTTGCCTGTAAGGAAACCAGGCTCTTGAACCTCTGCAGGCTGCAGAGTCAGAAGGCCAAGAGAAGAGTACAAAGTATGAATGTCACGCAGCACAAGCAAGTTCAAGGTCATTCTTTGAGTAAAATTCTAGTCTTTATTAGAATCTAGGAGAAGGATGCGTAATGGACTATAAAGCCAGGAAGCACTCACAGGAGCACCCAGTCTACATCTTAATGACATAAGCAGAGAGCTAGCCAGAAGGCAGAGTCAACACCTAATTACTGAGGAAAGTGCAAAGACAAGAAACATAGCAGTGCATTGAATTTAAATTCCTAATAAATAGAGAGCCCTTGCCTTTTCTAAAGATGTAATTGAGAACATTCAGTTTCAGTAACCCAGTGCTCTGGAATTAAAATGTCAGTTGTTGGGTTTTTGCTGTGTTTTTTTTTTACTTTGTTTTTGTGCAGATGAAAGTTATTCCAGGATGAGTTTCATTCTAGTACATTTTAAAAGATAATGACCTCATAATTCAATTTGTGGGCAAGTACTGAGCATATAATATGCTTCTATAAACTTAGTCCTATGTACATGGGAGTCAGAGTGATTATTAAAATAATAATCAAGAATGTCTCTGAAAGTGCAGAGCTTATATTTTAGCTTGAGGTGGCAACTCATACTCTTATTTTACTTTTAAAAACCAGAATTTAAATTTCTTTTTTTTTTTTTTTGTGGGTACCGGGAGTCGAACACAGGACCTCACACACCAGCAGGCACCCGTGCCGCTGAGCGTTATCACTGGCCCCAGAATTTAAATTTCTAAATGAAGTTACCTAATTGTTCCAGAGAAAGATATGGGTTGTTTCCATGACTGAACTGTATTGGACCCATTCAATAATTGTTTAAAGGCCTATAACATAAAACTTTGTGGAAAAGCATGAATAATGGTAAATATTTGCTCTCACAGTATCTTTTTAATTTATTCTAGAAAAAACTGAAAGTTCCTCTAAAACAGATATTCAAGTAAAGGGTGAGAATGCTGGCTAATCCCATAATGTTTTGTAAAAAAAAAATTTTAAATGAAGGAGTTAACAAAAACCAGTTTCCTGTATGCCACATGCTCTGGCTCTGAAGGGAAATCTACTGTTAAAAATTAGAAACTGTGCCATCAAGTGTTTAGATGTTTCCAAATATCCAGCTGTTTGGCATTATGCAGCTCTCTCATCCAGTTGATTGAACAGTGAATGTTTCTGTTTTACATCTGCTTGTTGTTATATAAACAGTGCAATTAATTTTGTTATCACCACTATATCTGACCGTGTAAATAACTACTCTCTTATATAGGTCCTTAATGTTTTATACTTTTTCCAAGGACTACTTATCTTCAGTGTTCTCCTACAATTTTATTAGATGAATGTGTGAGGTATGACTTGATCTACTTTCCCAATGAGATATGGCCAGTGCCTCCATGTCTGGGGGAAAATGAGTGCTGCGGGGAAGGAGTCTTCTTTCCTGCTAGTTTCCATACTCTTCCTGTGGCTGACTAGGAGGGAGGTTCCTCTCTGAGCATATTCTTTCCAGTATTCATGCTCCAAGTATTGCACTCCATCTATCACAGTTTCATTTTGTTCTTATAAGAATTAATTTTCCTTTTGTGTGAGAGACAGCTGGACATAATGACAATTTTCACCTGTATCTCCCATAGGAGGAGGAGCAGTTTAGATTTTTCTCTCATTTCCTATTATGATCTCTTATTAAATTTATGGCTGTTGTTGTCATATACCTACAAAGTGTAGTTATTTTTGACATAGGTATCTAAGTGAACTGACACCAAAATTTGTTATTCTAGTAACAGGAAGAATTCCTTGTTGGAGGATAGAGGATGAGAAATATGATGATGCCATGGGGTTAGTTCTACAGAGTAAAATATCACAGTTCTCCTCTAAGGCACATAAAGAATTTTATGGGTGAAGTCAAAGAGACTACAACAGTAGCCTCTCAATCCAGTAAGAAAGAGGAGTAAAGAGAATCCAAGCTATTGCCTGAAAGATCTCTTAGAAAAGAACATGCGTAACTGAAAATATAAGTTGGTTGTCTCTTCCAGGCTGCAGCATACCCTACTCTTCCTTCCTATTCTCCTCTAAGCATGAGTTCTTATTTTTGTCATAATTTTATTATAGGCCAGTTGTAAATTTTCATTTTGCTTAGCCTAGCACATCCATCTAGTAAATATTAAATTTACCCCTCTAGGGTATTTTTAGTTAAACCTTGTAGCTTTCTTTTAGTGTCTAATTCTTTGGCTTAAATTATTTACACATAAATTTTCACAAAATTTTATCTTGTACATCATATAAGATCTTTAAAAGGCAATACTACAATGCTTATCAAGAGGGTTAGTGGATTTCTTCAAATACAGGTCACTAGATGAATGTGTAAATTCAATGCTAAAATATCAAGAACTTTCCAACTGCGTTTCTACTGGTAAAACACCATGCTCACCGACTACATTTACTTAACAAAGGTACTTGCAAGCTATGTTATGAACACAGGAAGCCTTCAATGATTTCACAGTGCATCAGATAGAGCATAAAGGAGTAAAATAAGTTCCTAATAATACTAAAATAGATATGAGTTTATGAACTCTGACTATAAGAGAAAAACTGTTCTCATAACAAGCGTAATCTTTCTTATAAAAAGGTAAAGGAACTTACTCAAGGCACACAGATGTTAGGTGATGACCTAGTCCACCCTGCAGCCCTACACTCTGAAATACGGGACTGTGTGCTTTCCGTCTTAAAACCAGTACCTCTGCTTGAGTTCTTCTCTATCATTCATAGCTTTCTCCTAAAGTCTGAATTCAAATTAATAATTTCCCTAATGCCAAAATGTATGATCAGATTCACAAAATTCTTATATAATTTATGCATCACCTTATTCTACGTCAAGCATTTATTAAGCACCTACTGTGTTTCTGGCACATATAGGTGAATACTCCAGAAAGAAAACTTGTAAACATAATTACGTCACAATGCAATATGGGATAGTAGGAACCCTTAAGGAACATCAGCAAAGGGTGGGATTAAGTCAGGACCAAGCCCGCGTGATGGAGTTGTGTCAGAGGAGACTTCATCTCCCCATTTAATGCCTCATTTATTTTCCTTTAGCACACTTTCCAAACTACCTCCATCCTTACCCACCTGACAACAGTGTCTCCTCTGTGTTTCTCAGTTCACTGCAAAAATCTACATTCTCTCTAAAAGTCCTTTCAGTGTTTTGTTTTTCATGTAGTCACCTCTCTTTATCGTGTAGGGCCCTTCTCTGTTTGGCAAACATACTATCCAACAATGATCTGGGTGCATTTTATCCACTTGAAATGTAAAACAACACATACTACTCCTTACTTTTTGGGACTATAGAACCCTATTTATGCATTTTTGCATTTTTCTACCATACTCACTTTATATTTCTGAATGGGCTGACCATAAAATACTTCCTGATTACATGCCAGTATGTACCAAGCTTTTTCACTTTCTTAGTTTTGTGTGTGTAGCATGCCTTCACTAATTGCCATACATTGCAACGGGAAAAAGACAGGCTTGCCAATAAGGATGATAAGGTCTTTCCACAATTAAGAATCGGAAAAAAATAGAAAGCTGACTGGAAAATCTGTTTGTCTGGGTAACGGTTGATACATCATGTCAAATTGAGAAGTCTAGAAGCTTAACTAAGTAACTCAGTAGTTCCACATCCTAGTGTGTAGAGGACATGCCCTTACAGCTCTAGGGTGTTGGTCATTGTGTGAACTTGAGAAGTTCAGAAATTTGACTAAGTGACTTAGCAGGGAACCATGGTCCTCACTTTGTAAAAATCCTCATCCTGTGCAAGAGGAGGGCGTGGAGATGGTGTGAGTGCTACACCTGCCCGGGGGGACAGCCTGCTTGCAATATAAGGGAAGAAAAGAGGCTCGCTCTCCCCTCTTTTTCTCTTCCTGCTTTTGCTGTCTTCCGCCACTTTAGTGTTGCTCCTGTGCCATGCCACCCTGCCTTGGAGCCAGCTGATTATGGACTGAAACCTCTACAAACTGTGAGCTAAATAAACCTGTCTTTCCTTAATTTTTGGTGTTGGATATTTTGTCCCAGCAAGGACAGAAAAGTCATTTATCTTCATAGGGCCCTACTTTATTTATTTTTAAACTAAGAATTATTGGACTACTGGGTCTTCAAGACCATTTCTAGAAGTAATATTCTATCACAGCTACTCACTTTTTAGAGACTGCTTGATAATTTTCCATGTCCTATACGCTTACACTTTGTTTATATTGACTGTTTCTCTCAAAACTGTCCATTTCTCTATTTGTTTCCATTATAATTTGCTTATTTGGAATGTTATTCCTCACTAATGTATTGGAAATATTAACTACAGGGGATCAAATAAGTCTCTCGTTTTTAAAAATCATGTCCAGATGTAAAATGTCCTCATTACACAAATTCCTTTCTATATCAGTTCATTCATCCAGAGAGATCTGACCAATTACTATATAAGAGAGAAAAAGAAGCTCAGAGAGGCTGTTTATAATTGTGCAATGATCAATAGTGTGTTATCTGCTGGACTCCAGAGCAATTTTCATATGATCTCTCGTGACTGTTTTCCCAATCTCAATTTTCTTTTAAATAATGGTAGCCAGAGTGGATGGTATATCAATTTATAAATACAAGTAAAAATATAAATAAAATTTAATATGTCTTACTCTGTAAATCATTCACCATTCTCTAGCAGCAATAAAACCCTAGAAAAGAAAAATATTCCAATTCACCATTCTCTAGTAGCAGCAAAACCCTAAACATAAAAGAGTCCCAAGGGAAACTCTGTATACTGAAAACCTTCCATAAATCACCCCATGATTCCTCAGATTTTTTCATATTATGGATAAAAAATATGAACATATTTTTGCACTTTTCTTAGACACTTGACCATCCATAAAAATGCATGTGCCATAGACATGGCCCTTTTTAGAATATTATAAAACGTGCTCCATAACATTTAATATAAAAGGGAAATATTTACCTTCTTTTGACAAACAAAATATGTCCTGCATGACTGAAGAGCTATACTAAGTTCAAAAATGAAGTTATCACCCTAGAATTTCGATTTTTACTGTTAGTCAATAAATTTAACACAAACACCAGAAATTTTTTTTTGTTTTTTAAAAATTATTATTTTGCTAGTATATGTTTGCAATACATAATAATTATAGCCATCTTGAAGAACAGGTACATACACATATCACATCTTAATCATTTTTACTTCCCTTTCTTCACTATCCCATCTCTCCCATTCTCAGATCCCCTTGCCATCTCCACAAAGTCTCTCTTGTTGTTTCCTGTCATCTATATTTTATTTTGACATTTAAATTATGTATATTTTTGTTTCTCATATGAGAAAAATCATGTGATAGTTAGCCTTTAATGTTTCATTTATTTCTCTTAGCATTATGGTTCCATGGTCCATACGTTTTATCACAAACTTGAAATATTGTGAATGGATTTCTTATGGAAATTAAGCGGCTTATTCTAAGTATCATATGGAAAATCTAAGGGCTTTTCTAATGAAAGAAACTAAAAGGGGAGGACTTTGTAAATATTTGTCAATATTGATACTCAGGAGTGAAATCAAGCACTGGAACAACAGGTATGGCACAACGGTGGATCCACATATATATGGATTTTACATAGGTGAATAAAATGTTTTTCTAAATCAGTGGGGAAAAATAAAATACCCTTCCTGATAGAAATGAATTAATAAATGGAAAAAATATAATTTTATTCTTACCTTATACTACATATAAGGATAAATCCCAGCTGAATGAAAATTTATATATGAAAATAAAATTTTTAACAAGAAATTACAGAATAAATATATGACCTCAGATAAAAAGTGCTAAAACAGGGCCGGTGAGATGGCTCAGTGGCGTAAGCACTTGTCTGGCAAGCGCAAGGGCCTGAGTTCGACTTCCAGGACCCACATATGAAAAAAGGGCCGGTGATATCACTCAGCAGCACGGGCACCTGCTGTTGCGCGAGGTCCTGAGGTCGACCCCCAGTACCCACAAAAAAAAAAAAAGAGAAAAAAAAAGAAGATGGGCTGGTGAGATGGTTCAGCGGCGTAAGCGCCTGCCTGGCAAGCGCAAAGTCCTGAGTTCGACTCCCGGTACCCACATACGAGAAAAGGGCAGGTGACATCGCTCAGCGGCACGGGCCCCTGCTGGCGCACGAGGTCCTGAGGTCGACCCCCGGTACCCACAAAAAAAAAAAAAGAAAAGTGCTAAAACATAAAGCAAAATTTCACCCATTTTGTTATATGGATATATAAAGTTCTTTTTAAAAAGACAGCATGAGTAATTTCAAAATGAAAACTACATGTAACATAAATATATCTGCAACACATCAATATGACAGAAGAGTAGACTGCAATACATAGAGGCACAACCAGAAAGCCAATTAGAAAGACACATATTAAACAAATAATAATGAATAAATGCAAGCAACTCAAAAAACCCAAAGTACTAATATTTAGTAAACATACAAAAACAAGTGCCCTTTCACACACAATTTCTAAACCTTCATAAAACAGCGAATACTTTTTATGTTTCTTTGTTATGCTGAAATGGAAACAGAGAAAGAGAAAATCAATTTAGGCAAAATGGTATATAGTACCTACAGTTACAGACAAGTTACATTGACAAGTTCTGAATTTAGTGTGTAAAAATATGAGAAATTAATTTTTCTTAGTCTGAAATATATCTCTCAGGATATTTATTAACTATAAAGCAAAAGGGAATAATTTTACAGTGGAGAATCCCAGACAAACATCACTTTAAGCAAGTGATTTAGGTTAACATCACTAGTAATGGCACACTGATATCCCGAATCCTTTGATACCAGACACAAAGAACGCATCATTTCTGTGGTATTGTTGCCAAAAATGTGTTATCTCATTCCAATCATGAAGGAAACATAAGATAAAACCAAACTGAAGGAACTTTTATAAAATAACATGTCAGTGTTCTTCAAAACTGTCAAAAATATCAAAAATGAGGGGAAAAAACTGATGAAGTTAGAGATTGGAAATCTAAGGAAACACAGCAATGAAATGCAAAGTGCAAAGCCTAGTAGAATCCCAGAACTGAAAGTGTACACTAGAGGGAAAACTAATAAAATTTGAGTTACGATCTGTGGAAAACAAAACTATACAATGTGAGTTTCCTGATTTTAGTAACTACACTAATGCAAGGCATAAAATTTAAAGAAGTTAGAAAGGGCCGGAATAGAAGATAGATAACTAGGAAGTAGGGACAAGATGGAATAATTTTCCAAATTATCTATTTTATCATTTGAAAAATAATTTAATATATATGCTAATATATTTCATTTATACTAATAGTTTCTCTTAGTTCTTTGAAGACAAAGTTTGCTGCTTTTACATGTTTGTATCTTTTTTTGTTAGACAGTCTTTTCTGGTCTATAACTTGTAATCTGAGTAACATTTTGGCCAAACTTCTAATACTATGATTCACAGTATATTTGTTATTCACAAATTATTTTGTTAGGGCCAGTGAGATGGCTCAGCGGCTTAAGCGCCTGCCTGGCAAGCGCCAGGGCCCGAGTTCGACTCCCAGAACCCACATACGAAAAAGGGGCTGGTGATATCGCTCAGCGGCATGGGCGCCTGCTGGCGCGCAAGGTCCTGAGGTCGACCCCCTGGTACCCACCAAAAAAAAAAAATTATTTTGTTATGAAACTTTGATTTATTTTTTCATAAAAGAGTGCTTTTTATATTTTCTTTATTAATATCTACTCATATTACATTATGCTATATATGAAAATAAAGATGAAGGGCATATATGAGAACACATTTGTAACATTTATGCAACTTTTCTGTAAAGCTAAAATTATTTCAATCTTAAAATGAAAGGAAATAATGGAAGGGGTACAGAGAAACAAACTTTTAATAACTGAAGAAAATTTCCTGAGAAATTATTAATCTGTGGTGCTGATTGACATAAGCATATTCTTTAAGCAGACACCTTCTCTTCTACACACATACTTTAGGGAATTATTTCCAAATTTTTAAATTGACTTAGTAGTTTTGAGAGATGGTTAACAATACAGAACAAAAACAATATAATGAGGCAAAATAGGATAGGGAAAATCAAAATATATCCCAGTAACTGGAATATTCCTTTGTGAATATCAAATTTATGTACCTGTGTAAGTTGTTGACATGTACAATTGGCCTTGCGCAAAATATTCTATGTGTTTATCAAATTGTGTAATAAAATGTATCACTTATTGAGAATCATGTCCACATCATTGGTCTGAAAAAATTCAAGCACTTTGAAAAATTAGGTTAGAATAATTTTAAGGTTTGTTTCTAAAAATGAAAGACTGGGAACAAATATACAGCTAAAGAATAAGTACAAGTCGATGAGTTGTGTGACACATATTATAGATAGACTCAACAAATCCTAGCCTATTAGACAAATCTGTCCCATTTTCTGTTTTTGTAAAATAATTTTAATTTATCACAGCCAAAAATTCATTTATACTTACTGCCTATGACTGCTTTCACTCTTCAAAGATTGAGTTCAGTAATCCCAACAAAGACTCCATGATTTAGACTGGAATATTTAGTCTCTGAACCTTTACAGAAAGTTTTCTCACTTAGCTATATAAAATGATTAAAATGGAGCTACATACATAAACATGGTTAATCCTCAAAACTATAATGTTTGTAGAAAAATTAAAGAATAATATGCCATTTTGAGTTTGAAATAATTTGTGTGCGTGTAATTTAAATGGGACAAACACAAGTGTTCATTTTCTATTGATGCACGACTGATAATTCAGAGGCTTAAAACAAAATCCATTTATTATTAGCTCACAGTTCTGTAGGTCTGGAGTATTTGAGAACAGCATGGCTGGGATTCTCTGCTCAGTAAGAGTCGATTCTAGGTCAAGGACAGGGTCACATCTGAGGTTGGGGTTTCTCTTCCGAGCTCACATTGTCAGAAGAAATTGCTTCCTTGTAGTTGTGTATCTGATGTGCCTATTTCCTTGCTGCTGTTAGCTGAGGTCATTCTCAGCAAATAGAATCTGTTCAGGATTTTGCCAAAGGTGTGCCTTGCCACATTAATTTTCTCCATCTTCAAAACTAACAAGGGAGAATCCTCTCACATCAAATCTCTCACACTTGGCTTTATTTTCAGTTTTTCAACTCTTATTTTTCATTGCTATGCTGTTCAGGCTGGCCTTGAAGTCACTGTGTAGCCCAGGCTAGCTTCAAACTCACTGCCATTCTAACGTCCCAGTCTCTCAAATTCTGGGAGTACAGGCGTGCGCCACCACGCCAGGCAGCTCTCACACTTTGAGTCCCCCGCAAGCAGATCTCTCAGTCTCGCTGATTACGTAAGATTATTTGAGCATATGCTTCCTTTGTGAAAGTCAGCCGATGTGAGAGCTTAATGAGATCAGAATCCATCAATCATCTCCTAAAGCAGTGTTTGATTGACTACCTGGGAGGTGTGTGTACCAGGGCATGGGAATTTGGGGAATCATCTTCGAATTCTGCTTACACAATGCATAATAACCACTGCCCTAATTAATATTTATTTCAGAAATGTATTGAAACAAAAATATTTTTCCAAGAGGTACACAAATATCTTGAAATCTACCCGTAGTACATTTTCTCAAAAAAAAAAAAAAAAACTGTTATTAAAATGGAATTGTCCTATATATTTCGCAAATAGATGTACATTATAGTATCTTTATATTTTTGTGTATGTAAATTTTCACAATTGAATTTAAAGAATTTATTTTCAAGTTTCGCTTAAAATCAGTCCTCTTAATTGCCATGTTTTCCAACATTTTATTTGCCCTTTTGTTGAAAATAATCCCCCAGACTCAATTTGCCAGTGTAGACAATAAAGCACCCAGACATGGAAATCTTGACAAAGCGTTTTACTTTTGCAAAAGGGTGCAAGCTTGAGGCAGCAAGCAGGCATGCAGAACAAAGGAGCATTGCCCCTTTTATCCCTAATGCAGGAGGAACCGCTGAGCTCTTTCCCATTGGCTGGTTTGGAGGTTCACGATCTATCCTGATTGGCTCAGACTGCCAAGGGGAATCTGAGTGGTTGTTGAGAAGAAGGGAGAGCAGAGCGGAGGGGATATGGAGAACAGAAAATCCTTGGCCTGGGAGAAGCTATGTTTTGGTTTGTAGCTACGTTGTCTGGATTGAAACTGAGCAGGCAACTTCTGTAATGTAGTATGTTCAGGAAGGGCTATCTAGGGTGCGCTAGAGTCCAACATGTAGTCACTCCTGTTTGATGGAAAAGACAGCTTATTGTTTCCCACACATGCGTAATTTCAACTTTTGCCACAGTTAATGCAAGCATTCTTGAGCATTGCACACCATGACCATTTTGACCACATCACCGCTAAGCAGTATATGCACTGTAAAATAAGGTAAGAAAATCTATAGCTAATTTTTTTAAATCTGTGTTTCAACAAGCTGAATGTCTGACATTCTTACAAGTGAATCAGTTTGGATGAAATGAAATAATTTGTTTTGAGTTTTTTTTTTTAGTTCACGTAATTAATATGTAATTATTAATGCTTATGACTTCCTTTCCCCTAAATTCTAAATTATTTAAGAAATACACTTTTTGTAACCCAGTCCTAAAAGAGTAATGTTCAAACAGCAGGTTCTTTTGCATGATTGAATTGGTTAAATGTGATAGAAATTCCTTTGTAAATTTAGAGTGGGGAAAGGAAGAATTAGACATAATACTACATTTTGACATTCTGTATCAGTGGTGTGTAGGCTTTAATCCCAGAATTCTGAGAAACTGAAAGATAAAGAACACAGTTTGGAGCCCAGCCTGGCCAAAAACAAAGAAAAGGGCTGAAAATGTATCTCAGTGTAAAGGCCTAGTATTAAAAAAAAAAAATTTAGTAATAAAATACCACTCAAAAAGAATACAAACAAAAAAATCCATTTTTATTCTCTTATTTGGAATCATCCCTCCCCAATGTGAGAATTTTTCATTATCCATCAACAGCTAGGGATTCCTTTCTCTGTTCTAGAGTTCATCAGCTGTAACCTTTTGGTTCTCACATTGTGTTACTGCTTTTCTGGAATGTCGATTCTCTTTAGAAATAAATGTCGCAGTATTGCCTGTGCATATTAATAACTGAGACAAATTTCCCAAAGTATCAGAATTTCAAAACAGTTCACTAAAACTCTCACTGTGGAGAATACTCTAGCTATAAGTATATATTTAATCATGTTCTTTTTTGACATATGAGAGAGCCATGTAATAGTTACACAGAACTGGACTCACATATATGTAAATGACAATCTGTGATGAACTGTTGGAACTCCTGGTTTTCAGCATAAATTTTTCTCCTGGCTGTCAGGAAATTCCCTGGGATGTAGTCCCATCTGCCAGGTGATGAGGCTATCTTGACTGCAAATCTTACAAACTACACTAAAGCACAGTATCTGTTATACAGTCCTCCTTAAATGCTGCAAACATGATGTAAATAGCAACAGTACTGAAACAATTCTCAAAACCCTGGGTTCTGTAAATTTCTTCAATTATATAAAGTTCTGTGAGGTTAGGCACATGAATTAATATATCTTGCCCTGGTACAGTTAAATCTTTATGTCAGGATAATGTATCTTGCCTGATTATATCAGCTGAATCATGGCTGTTTACCTCAAAAATATGCACCACTATATAAATAACAAAGTTGTTTTTCTGCTTTCTCTCTTCCTTTTTTCACATAAAATAAGTCGGAGCTAGACTTTCTAGAGCTAACATAGCTTTATGCAGTCTGTCAAGGATTCAGCCTTCTTCTAAATCTAATAGTCCAGAGACTTCAGTGCCCAAATGGTTACACAAGCTCCAACCTGATATCCACATTTATAGCCAGAAAGATAAAGAAAGGACAAATAAAAGCATGCAAAGAAATCCAGCTGCATTTTAATGTGGTTTCTTAAATCTCTCACATAATCTTGCTGCTTACATTGGCCAGTCATTATTGCCATTCTATTTGCAAGGGAAGCGAATAATATACTCTTTATCCCAGGGTGCCACATACCCAGTTCAAAGTCAGGCATCCTACCTCTAAGGAAGAGACAGGAGAAATCAGGGTAGATGACTAGCAGTTTCATGTACATGACTAAATGCAAGACCAGGACAGATAAACTAAAGTGCAACTTCCACATTTTAGAGCTATAATTCTATAATCTTTGGCTGTAAAACATAAAAGTCATTTTACCATATGCATATATATATTTAACCTGCTTGTCAAATTTGTGAATATGAAAATCTAGCATAAAAACAAAATCTTTTTGATAGGCACAGCTTTTTAAAAATATCATTTCCATGAGGCACTAAAGCTATAATATCTAAAACATTCCTAAAAAGGGAAAAAAAACATACACAAACCACAGAGCTCAGAACATGCTATCAATCCCATTCACAGTGGCAGAATGGCTCTAATAGCAAAGACATTTATGAGTCATAAATTACCATTTATAAATGCAGTGTTTAGTGTTCATTTCAATGGACGACATATGGTCGCAACATTTCCAAATAGCTTGAACTGATAAATAGGCCACTGAAGTGGTTCAATTTGTTAAAATGCTAACACATTAACTCCTGCAGGAGTGGAGCTGCAGGTTTGCATCTGAAATGCTGAGCACTGGCTTTGAGAATGTGAGATGCTACCTTTGAAAACTGGGCCAGGATTTATGAAGTAGGTCTTGCAGGCCATTTTTCATCATGATTTGAATGAGTCCAGGCAAGGAGACTCAGTGATCCTTCAAGAAGAACCCCCCTGATTTGCTTTCACATTTCAGAGTAAGACCATCTCAATACCAGCAATGTTCCACAATTTGAGCTGAGCTATTTTCCCCCTTTTTTATTATTATATGTTTGCAATACACAAATATTTTAATCATGGAAAATTGTTACATATACATATCACTTGTTGATTCTTTTACTTCACCTTTCCTTTTCTTCCCTTCCATCCTAAAATCCTCTTCTGTTCTCCAAAAGGCCTATTTTCCTGTTTTCTACCTTTTATTTTGGTTTTTAAATTATTCATACTTTGAGCTTTTCATATAAGAGAAACCATACCATATGTAACTTTATGCCTCTGATTTATTTTACTTAGCATTGTGGGCTTCTACATCCATTTTTCTACAAATGACTCAAGTATATCATTCTTTACGGCTAAGCAGTACTCTGTTGCGTGTGTATACCACAATTTCATTACCCATTCATCTTGGTGGGTTGTTTCCAAGATTTAGTTATTATGAATTATACTACTATAAACATTCTGAGCTATATATAATGAACCTAATTGTGACCAAAATGTTTCCAAATATTTAAGTACAAATAAATGGAATAATTAGCCCTTATGACAGGAAAGAAAAGAAAAAGAAATGCTTCATTTAAAACTAGCAAATTTATACTTAAAATGAATTGAAAGTGAAGAAAAAGGGAGCTTTGAAGTCTTCACTATGTCATAAGAAATAAATAGCTGAACAAACTGGAAAAAAATTCCAAAAGTTCTTAAAGTTTACAGGGAAACCCGCTGTCCTTAAAACTGGAAAGAAAGCCAGATACAGAAACTTAAATTCTGACAGACTAGTAGAGATGCATACATAGAAGCCCCCATGGAAATAAGTATTGGAGTAGAAAAACTAGAACTGGAATTGGTAAATTTGTGAGGGCTCATCCAACAAGCCTGGAAATTGTGAACTCCAAGGGCCCAACCTTATGGGAGCATATCCATACTTTTGAGAGTTTTACCTTCAGGAACTCTACAACACTCTCAATGTCCATATTAGTGATTAGAGAAAGACTTGCCCGCAATTCTGGTGGGGGAAAGGAAAATATTTTGAAATACTTCAGAACATTCTGTTCTTGTTAAGCGTGTCCTTTATGAGAAATTATTTACCAGAACTCACTAAGGTATTTTCAGAATATAAATGAGCAGGAGAAAGGGATTATCCGAGTCAAACTCCATCTAGCCTTGTATGTGAGAGAAGAGTGATGATCAACGCCAACCACCTCTAGTTCTCTTGTTCCACCTAAACAGGGAAAACTGAAAAAGCGTGTGTGAATTTCTTGGGTCTGGGCATAGGCACACTAAAATTGTGAAGCTAACCATAGACTTACAGAATGCATCCCTTCCCTCTAAACCTTACCAACAAATTACCTATGGCTTATTTACTAGAGTTCTTTTTATATGGTACATTCTCCAATTTCCAACACAACACTTTAAGCCATACTGAAGGAGAAATTTCAGTTTTAATAATAAAAGCCCACTAAGAATGCTTGCTGAAACCAAACGGACATGCCTGGGCAAGCCTGGGCAAGCCCGATAATACAACATCCTTTCCTTTATGTAACCCATGCTTGTTTAACTGATGGCCTTGCAATGTAACCTAAGATGTTTTAACTCCCTTGGCAACCTATGATGTCACCCAACCCTCCAGTCATAATGCACCAAGTCTGTTTCTGTACCTCCATGCTTGCTCTTGCCATAAAAACCCCCAAAACCTGCCGGACAGGGTCTGACTCTTTCGGAGAGATACCAGTCAGGCCCACTGGTGTAATAAACTGCTGCCTCCTGAACCTCCTCAGTGCCATTTCTTCCCTTGTTCAGTCTGTTTTATGTAACATTCTTGGTTCCCTGACTGGGAAGACCATGCTGACTGCTTAGCTCACAAACTGAGGCCTGGCAGCTGAAGCAGGGACCTCTCCTCAACTGGAAGGCATGCCCTCCAGACCTTCTTGGAGTCCCCTTGGAGGTCCCTGCTCGGTGCTAGTGGCCCTTGTTGGACCAAAAAGAGGTAGGAAAGACACAGACGGGTTGTCAGATAAGGTAAGACCCCTGGGGGTGCCCCAGTCAGTCAGTCAGTCCTGCTCAGATCCAAGCAGAAGAAGAACCTGATCACCTGTTGTTAGTTGAGACCTCCTGCAAGGGAAGAGGGTTGGAATGTTTAACCTCTGAGAGCCTGCTGAATGATTGTGTGAGTGTTTGCAGCAGACTCCAGAGCTACAGGGCTTGAGTACATCAGATTTCTGTGGTTCTGTGGTCACATCTAAGTGGCTAAAAGGCAACTCAAGCTCTGTAATGGAGGTCTGACCTGGTATGGGGATTATACTTACTTGCCTATTGCCCAGATGGACCTTAGTCTCCACAGGGTGTGGCCAGAGCCAGAGAGCATTTGGTTCCTCATCTGAGGAGCACCCACCCTTTGTCTATTGTGCCACCATTCTAGGGTCATCACATACACCACAGGGTGATAGAATGGGTGCAACCCAGAGTAAACCTATGGTCCTTGATTGTGTGCTGAAAAACTTCAAGAGAGGATTCCCTGATCACTACAAAGTAAAACTGAAAACTCTGAGGCTCTGAACCTTCTGTGAGAGTGACTGGCCAAACCTTTGCCCAGATTGACTGTCCAAACAATGTCTCGATGTCAAGACCATCCAGCAAGTCTGGAATGGTGTAACACACCCCAAGACCTGCTGCCCTTACATCAATTCTTGGCCTGCACTTTGGCTCTACACCTGTGCATGACAAAAAGACCATCCTGGTCATCAAAACAAGTTTCTGAGACCACCCAAAACCCTCTCAGGCCTGCCCTAAACCAGAGAATCTTTACCCTGTCTCACCTGAAGACCTCAAGTCCGACTTGCCTCTTCCTTACATTCATGGGTCCCAAACAGCCCAGCCGGCCTCTGCACCCCCACCACTGCTGCCCTCCACCCTTCCAGATTCCACAGTGCTAATGCCACCACTGCCGCAAAGTGCATCTCAAAAACCACGCCCATTTTTGCCTGCTCCAGCTGCACCCTCTGGTGGTCCCTCAACTCCATCTGCTATTCCTGATTCCACTGGACCCACACTGCCTACCCAAGCCCCTGCTCCAGAATTTCTCCTGTTGTGTGGAGGTCTACAGCTGCCACAGTTTCCTGCCAGCTGAGATTCTACCTCTCCACTGCCAACAACTGCTGCAGTGCCTCCTGGACTCCAGATTGATTTCTCATCAGGTGCTGTCAACATGGACAAAAATGTTGATAGCCCTAGCAGCCATTGGCTCCACTCTGCCACTCACACTGGGGCTCCAGCTTATCTCTAGCTGCCACTTCATGTCTACCCCAGACCTTAGGGAGGTGTACCTAACCAACTGCCTTTGATGTATGATCAGCCATTTAGTTCCTCTGACCTCCTGAATTGGAAACACCATAAACCATCCTACTTGGAGAAACCCCAAGCAATGACTGATCTTACATCCATCTTTCAGACCCACCTACTGACATGGGATGACTGTCAACAGCTCCTTCTGACCCTGTTTAATACTGAAGAATGCTACCACATTCTAGATGGGGCCCAAGCCTGGCTAAAAATCAAAAGTCCCCACCATTGTGGTTCATCCTGTTGCTTGGGTGCACACAGTCCTCTCCTGAGCACTTCCAAACTGGGACTGCCATTACAACAGAGGGCCATGAAGCCTTAGGTCACTACCACACAGCACTCCTTGCAGGACTCAAGGAAGGAGGAAAAAAGCCAATAAAAATGTCCAAGGCAACTGAAGTCAGTCAAGAACTCAGCGAAAGTCCAGCCAAATTTTATGAGAGACTCTGTGAAGCCTACCAGGTCTACATACCCTTTGCCCCAGAGGCTCCTGAAAATCAACAGATGGTCTATGCTCTTTGTTGTGCAATGAGCCTCCAACATTAGAAGGAAAATCCAAAAGGTTGATGGCTTTGCTGGCATGAACACCAACCAGTTACTTCAGATTGCTCAAGAGGTTTTTGTAAACCAAGAAAGAGAGGAAAAGAAGGAACAATGTGAGGCAGATCACAGGGCCCAAAACTGTCCTTTTAGCTGCAATGCTAGGGAAGCCCATTCCTGAAGTATCTTGTCAAGGCCAATCTCATCATGGCAACTGATATAAGAGAGTTCCTCAAGCCTCACAGCCTAAAATTGTAGCAGGACTTATGCCCTGGCAGCTGACCAATGTGCTCATTGCAGACAGTTTGGATACTGGAAAGATAAATGCCCCCTCCATCTGTGAGACACAAAGAAACTTCAGTGTCTGGGGCCACCAAAGCCTGAGCCTCTTCTCCCTCTCTTTGCTAACAACTAATAGGACAGACCGGGCTCCATTAGACTGGGCCCCTGGGAACTCATGATCATTGCCAGAATTGGGGGAAAACCTATGATTTTATGGTGAACAGTAGGGCTGAACATTCATTTTAACTTAGCCTGTCATTCCCTTCACTTCCCAGTGAGTTTAAGTTATCAGCACCATGGGAACTCCCACTGCAAAGAAATTCTGCCAAAGCAGGGGCTGTGAGATTGGTGGACATTTTATCAAACATGAATTCTTATACTTGCCTAAGTGTCCTATTCCTCTCCTGGAATGTGACCTCCTCTCCAAGTTGGGAGTGACCATTTCTTTCACCCCAAACCAGCCAACTTCCCTCATGCTCTTGTCTACTTCTCCAGACTTGATACTGACTCTGACTGTACCCTGAGAAGAATGGCACCTGTATCAGCCTGAAATGCCTAAAAATCATGACTCCGAAGTTTTGAGAGACTTATTTCCAGAAGTATGGGCAGAGGACTCACCTCTGGGGCTTGTAATCAATCACAGACTTCTGGTGATTGACTTCTGTCCTACTGCAATCCCTGTTGCTGTTAAGCAGTACCCTATGTTGAGAGAAACCTGACTTGGCATCCAGTCTCACATCTCCCTCCTGAAACAATTCAGAATCCTGGTAGGCTGCCAATCACCTTGAAACACTCCCCTCCTCCTGGTGAAAAAAACAAACAGAGACTACCAGCAGGTGCAGGACCTCCATGCCATCGATTCAGTCACCACAACTCTGCACTTGAGAGTCCCCAACCCTTATATTCTGCTGGGTCTGCTTCCCCTGGATGTTGCCTGGTTCACCCATCTGGACTTAAGAGGATTCTTTCTTCTGTTCACAGGTCACACCTGTCAGCCAGCCCATATTTGCCTTTGAATAGGAGGACTCAGAGACGGGATGAAAAGGCCAACTTACCTGGACTTCTTTACCACAAGGTTTCAAGAACTCTCACACACTCTTTGGGGATGTGCTGGCAGCTGACCTAGCCCAGTATCAACATGCAGACTTTAACTGTACACTCACACAGTATGTTGATGTCATAATAATCAGTAGTGTGAGCAAGACAGACTGCTGGAAGGGAGCAAAAGCCCTTCTCTGCCACCTACTGGCCACAGGCTATAAGGTCTCCTGGAAAAAAGGCTCAAATATGTAAACAAAAGGTACCTTATTTGGGGTTTGACTTAGAAAAAGGACTCAGGCACCTGGGCCCTGAGATAAAAGAAGTCATCTGTTCCATTCCAAGGCCTAAAAATAAAAGATGGCCTAGATAATTCCTGGGTGCTGTGGGGTTTTGTCAAATTTGGATACTGAGATTTGCTGAGAATGCTAAGCCTCTATATGACATGCTGACAGGAAAAGAAAATGAAAAATAACTTTTAAATTGGACTTTAGAACAAACTGAATCCTTCCAGACCACAAAATAAGCACTGTCAACAGCCCCAGTGTTAGGCAATCCTGATGCAACTAGGCCCTTTATCCTGTTTGCTGATGAACAAAGACACATAGCATCATCAGGGGTCCTGACCCAAAAGATTGGCCCTTGGGAGAGGCCTATCACTTATTTGTCAAAGGGCATAGACTCTGTGGCTAAAGGTTGGTCCCCCTGCCTGAGGGCACTGGCAGCAACCGTTGTTCTGGTTAAGCTGACAAACTGCCTCTGGGATAAAACCTAACAGTTCAAGTGCCACATGCTGTCCTGGAATTATTCAACAGTCAAGGATGCTGCTGGCTTTTAAACAGCCATGTCACTCAATATCAAGCACTGCTTTGTGAAAACCCATGGCTTACTTTCCAATTAGTTAAGCTGCAGAACCCAGCCACATTCTTGCTCACTGACCTCAGTCCCCCTGATCATGACTGCCTAGCCTTGACTGAAGAGCTATTTGCAAGCTGACCAGCTCTACAGATGGAACCCTTGACTGATGCTGAGTACACCCTGTTTACAGATGGATGTAGCTCGGTCAAGGACAGGAAGCACCAGGCTGGATATGCAGTAGTCACTATGGAAGCGGTTCTCCTGGCCGGGCCTCTTCTGCAAAACCGGTCTGTTCAGCAAGTTGAATTATGAGCCTTGGTACAAGTTCTAAACTAGGCAAAAGGAAAGAAAGTATACATTTACACTGACTTGAGATGTGCTTTTGCCACCATTCACGTCCATGGAAAGCTGTACAAGGAACATGGACTTCTCATGGCAGAAGGAAAATAACTTAAAAACAAGGATGAGATTTCTCAACCCCTGACTGCAATTTGGAAACCTAAGAAGGTTGCTACTGTCCATTTTAAAAGGCACCAAAAAGTGAAAGACACTGTCACTCGTGGCAATCACAAAGAGATGAAGCTGCCAAATTGGCAGCAGAAGGATCCACCTGGGGGATAAGTGATTTAAAACAGAATCTGGAAGCTCAACATGAAACATCCCCTGATACTGTCCCCAGGCTCTGTAGTGAGCCCCTCCACTACTCAAAGGATGAAAATAAGTGGATGCAACAGGAAGGAGCCTACATGGGACCAAATGGTGCTTGGACTTTCCAGATGATCAGATGGTCATTTCTCAGAATCTGGCCTATACTTGGGTCCAGTGTCCTCATGATATCACCCACGAGGGGAAAAACTGCTGTAAATCAACTTCTAAGTCATTATTATTACATCTCCCTAAATTGGCCTCAGTCTTTGCCTGTATTAGAGATGTCAAATCTGTTCAAAGACTGAGCCCTCATAAGGACAAAACCACCACCAGGTATCAATTTGCTGGATTTTCCCCTTTCAAAGACTTACAAATAGGCTTTACAGGGATAAAACCATGCAGAGGTTACAAATATCTCCTGGTGCTTGTCTATACTTACTCTGGGTGGCCAGGAGGCATTCCCCACAAGAACAGAAAAGGCTACTGAAGTTTGTAGAGCACTACTAAGAGAAATTATTCCTAGATATGGGCTGCCCCTCACCATAGGTGGTGACAATGGGCCCATGTTTGTGGCAGAAATAACCCAAAACCTGGCTAAAAGCTAAAGATCAAATGGAATCTACATACTGCATACAGGTCACAAAGTTCTGGAAAAGTTGAAAGGGTGACTAGAACTTTAAAATCAATACTAAGTATCACCAAGAGATTCAAGCACCATGGGTAGATTTGCTTCCCATGGCCCTTCTCATGGTGTGCAGTTCACCAGGATCCATGGGTTACACACCCTTTGAAGCCTCATAAGGGAGACCCCTCCATAATCAGGGGCCTCTAGGGAGACCTACAGCAGTTAGGTAACATATCCCTACAAGAACAGCTAACACAGTTAGGAAAAACCTTTTCTCAAATACACAAGAACATAGCTGAAAGGCCACCCATCACCACAGGGACTCCCACACACACTTTCAACCCTGGGGACCTAGTGTGGGTAAAAGATTGGAAAAAATAGACTCTACAATCTATCTGGAGGGGCTCCTATGTTATTACTCTCACAGCAACAAAGATTTCCAAAGTCCGGCCATAGATCCATCATTCTCGGATCATTAAAGGTCACCCAGATGACTGTTGGAAAGCCTACTCAGACGAGTCAACTCCCCTGAAGACAACCCTGAGGAGACAATGCATGCAAAGCTCTGCTCCCGTCACTCTGGAAGCTGATGGTTCTATGCACAGCTGAAGCTGGATAGATACTGTACACTGGAGCACCTGCCCTGATTCATGTTCTGCTACCCAGTTTGCTTTCTAGCTCCTCTCCTCTTGTTAATCTCAGTGGTCACCCTAGGGATCTGGGCTGTTTCTCCAGAGTATTGGAAAGTCCCCCATATGGTCACTTTCATTCTCTTGTACACTGATATATCCATTGGACTGTGTACTCTAAACTGCCTTTCCTAGATAAAAGGTCAAGATGACTGCCATTATTAATCTGTATTCATTCCTGTTTAGCCTGCTTGACCCACATGTCTGCCAGGCAGATTCAGGGCACTGGGAGTTCCAAATCCAACTTTATGACACCAACCCTATAGTAATCCTCAACCAGACTAGATGGGACTCCTCCCAACCTACTGTGTATTTATATTTTGATGCATGTCCCATTCAAACCAATAACCCAGATTGGGATTCCTCTTTCATGCCAGACTTTGTCATGGAGTGCAGAGGCTTAAAATGGGACCAAGAATATCGAACTGATAACAAATATATCTGCCTTGAATGGGTCCTGGGATCTAAACCCTACTGCAAAAGCACTCTAGATTGGTTCTGCCCTTGCTGGGACTGCCCCAGCATTTACTATGAGGGACACTCAAATATCCTTTTCACCCAACTCCCGTCTGTCTCAAATTGCCCACAAGGAGCTTGCAACCTGATCAGATTTACCATTAAGGACCCCACCCTCCAGGCATGGACAGAGGGTCACTGAATGAGTGTCCAGGTGCATGGGAGGAAAAGACCCAGGGACAGTTGTAAAAATCAAAAGGTTTGGATCCCCCCATCCTGTATCAAAATTCTTACACCGAAGCCACCACTGTTCCCATCGGCCCCTGAGCCCAACAACCTTACTGGCCCACCTACACCAGACCTGCTACTTCCTGGTTAACAACACCCACCAGATTCTCCAGATGGCAGATCTCAAATTAGGGGATGACTGCTGGCTCTGCGTCCCCGTTGCAGCTCTCTCTTACCGTGCCCTAGCCCTAACTCTAAATGGCTCTAGCCTTGACACTACTTCCAGTCCTGATTGTTGCTCCCGTCCCACCCAAAGGAGGTATGGGGGAATGCCACATGCCCCCTGGGTTCCTGTACAAAACCAAACATCTCAGCTGACTGTACAGATGTTCTGACTGCCACCTCAGGCTCCCTGATGGCTCCTCATGGAGCCTTCATTATTTGCTCTGATGGGGTCCACCAGATGATTTCAAGCTCAAAAATGAGCCTTTGTGCACTTGCCTACTTCTTGCCTGACCTCTCTGTTTACGCAGGTCAAGAGGGTCCCACAGTTACTCACCAAACCTGCCAGAAACAGGACCCACTGATATTACCAATCTTGGCAGGGATAAGCATAGTGGGAAGCTTGGCCCTCAGTGCCACTGTCTTGGGTATGGGGGCAAACAGCAATACTCGCAGTTGGGTACAAAAATAGAAGATGATTTTACAGTGGTGCAAGGAGCACTTGACACGCTCCAAGACCAAATTGACTCCTTGGCTGCAGTGGTCCTCCAAAACCACAGAGCTCTAGACCTCCTCACTGCTCAACAGGGAGTCACTTGCCTGTTTTTAGAAGGATGCTGCTATTATGCTAATAAGTCTGGTGTTGTTAGGGAAACAGCCCACCAGTTACAAGAATGGATAAACCAGCGGGCCTAAGACAGGCTCCTACTGGTGGAGCTCCCTGGAAAGCTGGGAGCTATGGTTGGAAGCTCTATTTGGACCATTAACAGGCCTCCTCTTTATACTCCTAATAAGACCTTGCCTATTAAATTGGATCACCTCCTTTATTACAAAATAGATAAGCAGTATCAGCCTTCAGATAACTCTCAGATTAGGTCCCTCCTATACAGCCCCAAACATCAACAATGCTGAAAATGATTTGTCTGACTAACTAAAAGAGGGGGAAGTGAAGAAGAAATTTAAGATTTAAAAATAAGAGCCCACTGAGAATGCCCACCAAAACCAAACGGATATGCCTGGGCAAGCCTGATAACAGAACATTCTTTCCTTTGTGCAACCTCATGCTTGTTTATCTGATGGCCTTGCTATATAACTGAGATGTTTTAACTCCCTTGGCAACCTATGATGTCACCCAACCCTCCAATCATAATGCACCAAGCCTGTTTCTGTACCTCCCTGCTTCCTCTCCCCATAAAAGCCCCAAAACCCTGCTGGACAGGGTCTGACTCTTTGGGAAAGATCCCACTTGGGCCTGCTGGTGTAATAAATTGCTGCCTCCAGAACCTCCTTGGTACCATTTCTTCCCATGTTCGGTCTGTTTTCTGTGACAATACCAACGGTCAAGCAAAAAAAAAAAAGAAAAAGGAGAAGAAGTAGAAGAGAGAATACACATCAGACTCAGACTCAGATATGGAAGGAAGGTTAGAATTATCAGGCTAATATTTTAAAATAACTGATTTGTAGCTTAAGATCTCTCACACCAAAAAGTGGACAACATGTGTATTAGAGCTAGAGAGAGAATTCCAAAACAGAATAAAAATGAAATTGTAGAAGAGAAAAGCTATAATAAAAGTAATGCTTTTGATAGGTAAGCAAATGATACAGTAGAGGAAAGAGTGCCTAACCTTGAATATAAGTAAATAGAAACTTACACAAGAGAAAATGGAAGTGGAAGGAAGTCTAGAAAAAACTGAAACAGAATATCCATGCCTGTAGGACAACTATAAAAGTGTAACATACATGCAATTAGATTACTAGAAGAGAGAAAAAGGAAAAGAAGTAATATTTGAAGCAAAGTAACTTAGAATGTATGAAAATTAATGTCAGACACCAACCCACAAGTCAAGGGTTCTCAGAGCATATCTTGCATGGTAAGTATGAAACCAACAATAACAATACCCACAGTAAAAGCCCTACTTAGACATATATTCAGCCCAGAAGACTTTTAGCTGTCCAATTGATAAGTGGGGAGGCAGTTCATTTGATTTTCTTATTTCTCTTTTACTTTTATTTCTTCTACTTTGCATATGGTATGGATCAAACTTTATCCAAAGAGGAAAAGCAAATTAAGCAACATGTACAATGTCTTTTAAAAACATCTGGATGTAAAATTTCTGAACCTCAACTTATTAAATTATTGATAGTTTTTTGACAACAATGTTCATTATTTCCTCTGGAGGACATCCTGAAGGTGGAGGACTGGGAGCATGTGGACCAAAAATTGAGACCATAATTAAGTCCTGTATATGCTACATGCCTTGCTAACTGGCATCTTTGCAGCCTCAACATTCAATCTGTTCAAACAAAGGAAGGTTGCCTAAAAAAGTTGCCTCTTCCTCCCTCAGCTCCCTCTGAAAGCCTCTTTTCATCTCTGACCCACTAGGGGACCAACACAGGTGGCAAGAGGTGGTGCTGGGAGGGCCCCAAAATTACAAAACCTTGTACCAACTGGAACTGTCTTATTAAAAACAAGAAAAACCTGGAAAACCAGGGGAAAAAAAGTGAGAAAACCAAAGACAACAAAAGTCAACCCAGTAAATTACACTAACCTAGAATAAATATATCAGGAAGAAGGAACGCCCATCAGTATCTTTTACAAAGGCTCAAGTACACACACATATGAGCCCAAAACTATAAATCTCAAAGGCATATCTCCAATCTGTGCTTTGTACTTTGTCTCTTGCTCGTTCTCAGAAAGTTAGAAAGCAGTCATTCAAGTTTTTCGATTGCTGGTTTTCTGCTTGGCAATATGGTGGACATCAATCATAGCTTTTGTCTATGGAGACATTTTTTGCTAAGGACTGGAGACTCACTCTGGGAAAGCTTTTTGATTTAATTGTGTTTTGGCCTTTGAGATGGTTAGGATTTGGTTCTCATGCTCTCAGACAATTATCTACTCTATGATCATTTGATTAGAAGACCAAGTCTCCAGAATGATAAATTTCCCTTTCCCTACAACTCTTTCTGAGTGAAGTTGACCTTCACTTCCCTCTAGGCCATATTCTTAAAAACTGCTCTAGATTTAATCTTCAAACTATCAAAAAATACATATTAAAGTTTTAGTTCAAATTCATCAGCCTTTCTACCCTTAGAAAGAACTGGAAAATAACTCCTTTAATTTCCCTTTCCCTTCAAGAATGCTGCTCCACTGGGCAGACTGACTGGTTTTATAACACAGATAAGTTTATTGATAAAATAGAAAAACATTCCTAGGGACTCTTATGAGTTTGTTAACTGTTTTAAACAGAAACAGGTCTATTTCAATAAGATAAACCATCAACCTAGATCCCTTCTTAAAAACAGTCTTTGTTTACGCAGGTGGAAACAGGGTTTTTCCTTCTCACAAGAGATCTCTGCTAATTGATGACCTACAGGAAAAGTTCTATTTATAGTTACTAACCTAAAAACTGTAAAAGGGTTATTATAGTTCTACTTGTCCAATATATCTGAAAGTACACCCTAGTTTAAAAAAAACTGTCTTGTGAGTATTTGTCCATCTGTTCAATCTATGCTAGCAACTGGCTATAACACCTGTATCTGCTTTCTTGAGCTCAACAATTTCCTTTTCTTTTTTAGCTCTTCTTTGAGATTTCCATGGAAAAACAATTTATATAGGTTTTCAGGGTAATGAAACTTATTTAAAACATTACCCAGTAGAGACCGACTGGCTTGAGGCTTACATAGAAATAAAAGCTTTAAAGTTTGATAACATAAAGTTTACATATGATTTAGTTTAATATGTGTGTTTCAAAAAAAAAAAAAAAAAATATGTGTGTTTCTGTGTGCTAACTTTTAAGTGCACATTATCTTCCCAAAGTTTTACTTAGGTTTTCTTATAGATAAATAAAGACATTATCTCACATGCTTGTGGTACATGTAGCTTAACAGCGGGCTAATTTAAATTATTCGATAAGAGTAAAGATGTCTTTAAAGTTGGTAATGTATTTCCATCAGATTCTTAGGTACCCAAGATAATACCAAAATTCAGTTTTATAAATACAATGTCTATTATTGTCTGTGTACTCTAATTTAAGAGGTTTGTTGGTCAAAAAATTATATATACATATGTATATAGATATATATATATATATATAAAACTTTAAAAGTGTTAATTGTTATGATGAGTCATGTAAAGTAATTGTTTTTGACCATTATTAAAAGATTAAGTTTTCTATGTCGAAAACAATGTGGTTTTCTGAAAATATTGAGATGCTCTTGCTTAAACTTACATAACTAGATTTCAAAAGAGTTCTATACTTTACTAAAATAAGTTTCTTGTGTTCTCATTGTTAGGCTTTTGGTTACTAAAAAATGAGTCTTACAGGGGCCGGTGAGATGGCTCAGCGGCTTAAGCGCCTGTCCGGCAAGCGCGAGGGCCGGAGTTTGACTCCCGGAACCCACATACGAAAAAAGGGCAGGTGATATCGCTCAGCGGCACGGGCGCCTGCTGGCGCGCGAGGTCCTGAGGTTGACCCCCCGGTACCCACAAAAAAAAAAAAAAAATGAGTTTTACAAATTAAAGATTATTTAAATGTTAACCTGTAAAACGTTTTCAATAATCAGTTTATGATTGGTTAAACAACTATTATCTTAGTTTATGACATAACATATATTTTGAAATCTATATATCTATATATATCTCCAAGAACAAGCTATGCTGTGAGTCTAAGCTTTAACGTTAAGTTTATGGAATTAAGACTATAAATTGAATACATACAAACTAATACATACAAAGTAACTAACACATACTTATAAGCTTAATACATACAAAGTAATTAATAGATGCTCTCCTTAATGCAATATATGTTTAGACCTTAAATATATAAAATGATCAAAATTTGACATCTCTTTAAGTTTGGGCCTGACATTTAAAGTTGATCTAAATCTATTGGCTATGATTAAATAAGAATTTTGCTGTTGTATAAATGAGATATACTTTCATATTGGGTAATAGGTCTATTTGCAGTCATTGCCACTGTTTCCTAAACTTATCAGACTTCTAAAGATGCCCTTAATTCTTGTCAATATAGTTACATCTTATAAAGACAATTCAACTAAGACAACCATGATTTATAAAATCTACTCCTCAGGCAGGAGTCAATCTTCATGGTTTAAAAGGCAATGAAATTTGGCAAATGGACATGAGTCAGTATAAATCTTTTCGCACACTGAAATATATTCATGTCTCTGTTGATTACTACTTTGATTATTTATGTGCCTCATTCTTGAAAGACAGATTTTTCTTTCATGATTATTCCAAGACTTGGCAGCTATAAAACCTCACATCGAAGCAAATTACCTTTAACCTCTTCAGCACAGAGGGTCAAAGAGACACCATACAGCCTTTGGTTCTTGATCTACCAGTTACCCTCTGGGACAAAGGTTTACTATTTAAAACTCAATTATTAAAACAATAAAGGGGAACATAATGGAGAAGTTTCCTCCAGAAGAACAACTCTGTAAAGCGCTCTTTACTTTAAACTTTTAAAAATTGTAATTCTGATGAATTTACGGCAGTTGAAAAGAATTTTATACCAGCAAAAGAAAGACCTAACCCACTGGCTTTGTATTGACACACATTATCCAGACCTGAATAGTTGGGGCCCTTGGAATTGCTCATGTGGGGAGGAGATATGCTTCTGTTTTATCATGCATAGGCACTCTCTGAGTTTTCACAAGGGCTGTTCACCCATATCATGTGACAGCAAGTGAGAAACAACCCCATCCCTGAGCTTCAGGCAATGGCTCTACAATCTCCACTGAAAAAGTGCAACAAGAGGAGGAAAACATATCCATTAACCTCTACAATACAATCCTCAGGACCTACCCAGAGAAAGAGTTGAGAAGCTCACTGCACAGGTAAAACAGACCCTACAAAAAACTGGCATCCCTTCTACCCCAGCAAAACACTTCCTGGCAATGATAGCACAAGTCACCCATAACTCTAAAATGGCAAAGGTAAAAGGATTCCTCTTTATTCCACTCCTGTTTAACTATGTACCAAAGTAAGTGGCATTACATTGGGCACATATACTTACACATCCTGTTTTTAATATAGTCACTTGGGGGGGCAATGAGCCTGCCCTCTTTTCAAGCAATACCTCTTACTCTACCAGAGTCCTAGGTTCTTCTCTGTCTCATAGGCACCTTCCAAAATCCAGTATTCCTGTATTTTCTCATCCATGGCTGCCCATAAAAGATGACCTAGATTCAGATGGACTGCACTTAGGTCCACCAATACCTCTATTATTCATCTTGCTTATAACCTAACCCTAGAAAATTGTGAACTCCATAATGTCACAGTGTTACAGTGCAATTTAACCTGGAATTGTAGTTTACCTTGTAATTACAGCATCAGGCCTCTCTTACAGAAGCCCGGACTTGCTGGACATTATTATGCCTTTCTTGTGGCACCTACTTATATCCCCTTAAAAAAGTCTTATGGGGTTTAGCTATTCCTTTCTTTCCTCTCATTTTCAGAATCACCAGCTATCAACATATAGATAAGCTCACATGGACTGCTAATGATACCTTTGATTGTGTCATGATCTGTACTCCCTGCCATATATTCTGCTCCTTACTAAGGAGGAAATTATTTTCACTGTTTATAATTTATCCATTCCTTGGTACCAACCTTTTAAGGCTCTCAATATAACCTTGTCTGCAAACTCCACGTGGTTCACTCTATGTGTCATTAGTAATATTATTCCTCAAATAAATAATACTCATATTATGGTGATTAAACTAAGGACTGAAAGTGGCTCCCCATAAATCTTACAATTGGATGGGATATTCTACTCTTGAACAAATTACCTCAGCACTCAAATATCTCAGAAGCTGTTTTGGGGGAATTTTGCCATCCAAACTGTCCAGACAATATATAACTATTTTCAAATATAACCTATGAGCTCGTAACACAATCCAATATGGATAAGGAAATTTTACAAAAACTGAATGCTCTCAGAGCCATGATAGGATGGCTCAGTAAACATCAACAAGCTCTTTGGACACATAGTAAGCTCTGCTGTAATGCTGGTTACCATTCCATGTGGATCACTCTGATTTCATTTAATCATTCTGAATCATGGGGCTAGGTCCAGCGTATGCTCCATGGTGCTTTCCATGCTGATCTCAAAGGAGAGATTTCTACTCTTCAAGGACAATTACGGCCCAGTTACATAAACTTCAAGTGGAAACTCGTAATATTACTTTAGATCATCTCAATGATATCGCCCATCAGGTGAATCCCAAAGTTGGGTTGGGCCTAAATCTATGCATATGGGTCTTCATTGCTATTGGAATAATTTTCTTTTGCTCTTTCTTGCAGTCATAAGAACCCTCCGTACACTTTCAATGCATGCTGAGTAATGAGGCCATGATGAACTTCCTACACCAAGCCCCAAACCCCTCTACCTTGTACTCTCCTCCCTCTGCTCAATCTAGGTAATAAAATGAAACAAGAAGGCTATGTCATGACATTGGCCAGAGGTATGCATGAGATGGATATGCAGAGATAAGAAACTTTTGTAGCCACAAGGCCAGACCTTGCAGAATGCAAAAAGATTAAAAGACAACCTACAGGGCCACAGTCCAAGTAGGATCAAAACACATTGCCTTAAGGAATGTATGCTCTGGTCCTTGTTCTCCCTGTACTCTCATTAATTACTTAGATTAGCTATAACGTTAATCTTGTTATGGACCACTCTTACCTTCCCCTGCCCGTACATGAATTCTTGCCCCGGTCCTTTATCCTTTCTTTCTAGTTCTATCAATAAAATCCATAGAAGCTTCAGGTCAGGGCATTTTTTGCCTGAGACTCTCTCATGCTGAGGGATCTCAGGTTAAGGCAGGCCTTCTGGGTCTTTTTGGAGGTTAAACTGGATGTGGACTCTGAGTAATCGCTCATTCTTTGCGCCCTGCCACAGTTGTGAAATGAAAACTGGTTTCCACAGTGGTTGCGCTAGTTTACAATCCCCCTTACAATATAGAAATGTTTCTTTTTCCCTGCAGCCTCAACAGCATTTGTTACTATTTGATTTCCTGATGTGGTCAATCTCTCAGGAATAAGATGGAATCACAGTGTTGTTTTAACTTGCATTTTCCTAATGGCCACCGATATTGAGAATTTTCTAATGTATTTATTTGCAATTCTTCTGAGAAGTATCTATTCATTTCAGATGCCCATTTTTTATTGTTTCTATGATTTTCCAATGCTTAATATTTTTTAATCCTTTATATATTCTAGGTATTAGTCCTCTGTCTGAGGTGTAGCTGGCAAATTTTTTCCCATACTGTAGGTTGTCCTTTCACATTTTGGTTGTTTCATTTGCTATGTAGAACCTTTTAATTTGATATAACCCTATTTGTTGATAATTTATGTTATTTTTTGTGCAGTTGTGGTTCTGTTTGGAAAGACCTTGCTTACACCTTATGACATCAAGATTTCACCTACTTTATCTTTCAGCAGATTAAATGTTTCTTTTTTAATATATATGTCTTTGATCTATTTTGATTTTAGTTTAGTACATGGTGAGAGATGAGAGTCTGGATTCAATTTTCTGCATAAGTAAAGCCAGTCTGGGGTCTCACTACCTTTTGCAGGCTCCAGCTAGAAGGTCCTGAGGCCCCCTGTGTAAGCCTGCTGGCGATTGTGAGTAATGGATTGAGTGACCCATTAGCATAGCACCTCCATTTTGTGTGAGGAGAAATGATCTACATATTTTTTCCTGTGTTAGGCAAGCCTACCCTCTTCCCACAGTCCTGCCTTTCCCTTGTGTTGGGGCACTATTGTTTTCAAGCCCTGGGTGCCTGGCATTTTGACCCATACCATTTTCCTAATTTTGGCTTATCTGAATCCCTGGCTTGCATGTATTGTACTTGCCATGCCCCGCAGGGAGGCTAGAGTAAATAATTCATCAACCAGGCCGTGAAGGAAGAGTCGGCATCCTCCTTCAGCCCAGTGTTCTCCCAGGATGGCTTGTACAACAGTTTGGGTGGTGGAGGGGTTGCTGTGATCCAGGGTGGCCTCGTTTCCCTTCACACCCCCACCACATGTGCTGCATTTTGGTCCAGCTAGACTCTTTGCATTTACCCTCCTGTATCACACTCTACCTTGAGCACCCCTATCACTATTGGACATACCCAGAAGGCAGAAAATCAGTACACAGTACATACTAGAACTCAGCAGTACTTTCAATTAAGTGGTTATAATTGACATGTCTAGACTACTTTTATCAATGGCAGCAGAATGCTCATCTTTCTTTTTTTTTTTTTTTTTTTTTTTTTTGTGGGTACCGGGGGTCGACCTCAGGACCTCGCCCCAGCAGGCGCCCGTGCCGCTGAGCGGTATCACCGGCCCCTTTTTTTCATATGTGGGCTCCGGGAGTCGAACTCAGGCCCTCGCGCTTGCCAGGCAGGCGCTTACGCCACTGAGCCATCTCATCTTTCTAAAGGTAATTTGAACCACTTAGTAACCAAGATAGACCACTTTTTCAACCATAAATAAAACCGTTGAAAAATTTTAAAGAATGGAAATCACATAATGTCTGGTCTCAGACCACAAAGTAATTAAACCGGAAACTAATAATAAAAGAGAGCTAAAGAGTCTCAAAGTACTTGGAGATTTAAACAACACATTTCATAATAACACATGACTCAAAGAAGATAGCTCAAAAAATTTTAAAATATCTTGAATGAAACAAAAATGAAAACACAACTTGGACTAATTTTATGGGATGTAGTGAAAGTAGTGCCCAGAGAAAATTTATAGCATTGAATGCATGCATATGATTAAATATGTAGAAGGAGTTGTAAAATTGATAGTTATTTGATAAATTGACAAGATCCCATGGACATTGAAAGGTTAATAAATATTATGAGAACTCTGATCCCTCAAATTTGATAACATAGATTATATGGGTCCATTTTTACATAGAAACAGTGTGCCAAAACCTTCACAAGAAAAAATTTCCTGTATAAGCTTATATCTATTAAAAAAATTGAGTTGATAATCAATAATCTTCTAAAACAGATAGCAAAATGCCTAAATAGGTACACTGGTAAAAATCAACAAACACAGTAAAAAACAAAACATCAAAAACCACCACACATAGAAAATATACCAATTCTTTTAATTTTCTTCCAGAATATAGAATTGAGAGAATACATTCTTACTAATGATATGAGGTCAGAACTACTTTTCTACCAAAACCAGACAAAGATATTTTAAGAAAAGAAAATATCAAAGCTAGCCATGGTGATATGTCCCTATAATCCTAGCTGTTAAGGAAGATGAGGCAGAAGAATCATGAGCGCAACATCTGCCTGAGCAGCACAGTGAGACACTGTCAAGAAGGAAAGGAAAAGAAAAAAAAGAAAGAAAAGAAAAGAAATACAGACCCATGTCTCATGAACATAAATGAAAACTCCTCAAGAAAATGTTAGCAAATAAACCCCAACAATGTATAAAAATAACTGCACAACATGATGAAATAACGTGCACTCCAGATGTGGAAGAGAGTGATTCTACATTCAAAATTCATTAATATAATCCATCACATAAATAGGCTAAAGAAGAAAAATCACATAATCTTATCAGTAGATGGAAAGAATCTGACCAAACAAACACCATCTCATGATGAGAACCCTTAGCCAACAAGAATTAGGGGATAACTTTCTAACTGAGGTAAAGATATTGCAAAAAATTTATAATAAATATACTTCATTGCAGTCAACTCGTAGCTATCTCACGACAATCAGGAATGCAGCAAGGATATTCCTTCTCACCACTCCTTTTCAACATTATGCTTGAAGTTCTAGCTAGTACAATAGGACAAAAGGATTGTAAAGAAAGGGAGGGAAAACAGGGAGGGAAGGAAATAGGGAGGGAGGGAAGAAGGAAGGAAGCAAGAAAGGAAGGAAGAAAGCAGGAAGGAAGGAAAGAAGAAAAACAATGAGTGCACAGACTGGGTAGGAAGACATAAAATTATCTTTGTTCACAGGTGATATGACCAACCACCTATATAAAAAATCCAAATTAGCAGATGACAACATAAACCTTTTCAAGTTAACAAGAAATTATAGCAAGGTTACATATATGATGTCAATGCACAGTTTAATCACGTTTCTGTATACCAGCCATGCTCAATGGGAATTTAATTTGTGTTAGTACTCACCCCAAATTAAACGCTTATGTATAAATATATCAAAACAACAAAACTATGATAAAATAAAAGATGAAATAAAAAATGAAGAGATATTCCACGTTTATGAGTAGTAGAAAGACACAATATTGTCAAGAATTCAGTTCTTCCTAATTCGATTTACAGATTTGCATCGATACAAATTGCTATCCAGTAAATTACTTCTATGTCTCAGAAAATTAATTCTAGGTATATATAAAGAGGAAAAAGATCTCAAAATACCAAAACAATATTGATGGGCATCAAAGTTGAAGGGATAGCAACTTTAGGATTTAAAGCTACAATAATCAAGCCAGTATATTATTAGCAAAAGAATAGACAAATGGATAAATTGAATAGACAGCCCTGAAATAGACCAATATAAATATAATCAACTGATACTTGACAAAGACACAAAGGTAATACAGTGAATGAGAACCATCCTTGTGAACAAGTTGTAATGGAACAACTAGGCTTCCATTTGGAAAAAATTTAATGTAGACACAGAGCTCATTCTTTTCCCAAAAATTAGTTAAAAATTGATCATAGATCTAAATGTAAAATGCAGAATTACAAAGCTTCTAGATGATAACATAGGAGATAATCTAGAATTCTTTGTGCATGATGATTTCTTCATATAACACCATCAAAAAAGAATTGATAAAATTGAGTTTAGTAAAATTTTAAAATTCTGCTCTGTGAAAGACACTGCTAACTGAGTGAGAAGAGAACATACAGAGCAGGAGAAAATATTTGTAAGACCTGTTAGGAACTCCCAAAACTCAAAAATAAGAAAATGAGGAACACAGTTTAAAAATCAAGAAAAGACCTTAATAGATGACTGATCCAAGAAAACAGATGGAAACTAAGAATATGAAAATATGTTTAATACCATACAACATTAGGGAAATTTACATTAAGGAAATAATATGTATTTCTATTAGAATGGCCAAAATCTAAATCACTTGCAACACCAAATGCTGGCAAAATGGAATAACCATAGTTCTCATTCATTAAAGGATTGTACAATGATGCAGCCAATTTGAAGGATAGAGTGGTAGTTTCCTATAAAAGAAAAACTTTTACCATTGAATTCAATAATCAAACTCCTTGGTACATAGTCAAATTGGTTGATTTGTTCCACGATTCTAGGGAATATGGCTGCAGTTGTGTTCATCACCAAATGTGGCGTTCATGAACAGAAGCAAAATTTTGCCCAACACTTCTGTTAGTGAACAGAATTTTTCATGAAAAGTAGCATTTGTGGCCCAAGGTATTACTATATTAGATTGGCTTACAGGATTAGAACCTGAACAATACACCATGGCCCCCTGCACACTGGAGAGCAGATGATACAGCTATTCAGTCCAAAAACCAGGAAGCCTAAGAGCTGGGGGGTGGGCAAAGTTACACTAAAGGCCTAGACGCTCTCTAGGGTGCCATTGAAAGGCTGAGGAAGCTGGACTGATGTCCACAGGCAGTGACAGCCAAAAATGATGTACCTGGTCAAGCAGAATGGAGGTTTTCAAACTCGGGCCAACTTCTTCATTCTCATTTTCATTCCATCCAGGCTATTGGACACTGCCACCCAAAATCAAGGTGGGCCTGCCCCCCACCCAGTTTTCTGGGTCTGCATAGCAATTGTAGTAGTTAATTGTCATGTCCACTTGAATAAGAAACACTTGACAGATTGGTCTAGCCCAGTTCTGGGTGTGTCTGGATGATTTACTTACTAAAGACAGAAGGTCCACCCGCAGTGCGGGCAGCACCGACAAATGGGTTTGTAGTCTAGATAGAGTAAAAAGGGAAAGAAAAAGGGAGTCTCACTTCTGCTTCCTTGGAAGAGCTTTAGTCTTCATTATTGCCTCTGGATATCCATCCCTTTGGCTTCAGGATGCAGACTGCAGGATACAGCCTGCAGTAAGCTCCAGGCCTTGGACTTTTGACAAGAACCTCCAGCTCTCTAGGGCACAGATGGCCCTTTTGCATTCTCGCACACCTGATTCCGCAGGTGGCCATTGTAAATGGACCTTGTAACTCCTTTATATATTGTATACATTTTTTATATTTAATCTGTTCCACAAGTGAACCCTGATGCAACAGTCATCTCTGGAAACATTCACACAGACACAGCCACAAATGTACTTTACAAATCTGCTAGGCACCTTAATCCAGTCAAGTTGATGATTACAATTAGCTATCACAAAAAGTTATTTTTGCATGGATATTTATGGCAGTGTTACTCATAATTGTCTAGCAGCCAGTACGATTTTCTGTAAGTAAATGTACAGATAAATTGTGGCAATCCAGACAATGGAATGCTACTGTATGTTGAAAAGAAATGTACTATCAATGTATGAAAAGACATGGAAGAAAACTAATAGATAGATAGATAGATAGATAGATAGATAGATAGATAGATAGATAGATATAATGTATATATCAATCAGTAAAATAAGTAAACCTGAAAAAGCTATGTAGTATATGATTCCAAATGTTGGAAATTCTGAAAAAGCGCAACTATAAAAACATCAGAAAGATCAGTAATTGCCAGGGGATAAAGAATTGGGAGTAGGATGAATAGATGGAACAAAAGAAGGGCTGTGAAACTCTTCTGTATGATATTAGACATATGTCAGCATATATTTATCAAGGCACATAGATTGTACAACACAAAGAATGACCTGTAAATTATGGAAATTATATGATAATAATGTGTCAATGTTGGTTCATTGATATTAACAAATGTTCTACTCTGATGTGGAATGAACACAGTAGGGGAATTGGATGAAGGCTATATGGAAATTCTTTGAACATTCCACATAATTTTTCTGTGAAACTGAAACTACTCTAAAAAGAATTGTCTTATAAAGACAATTTCTTTAGAAAGGAGGAACTGGCACTTGAAAAATATTTGGAAACAATTATTATTCTAACCTTATGCTGACATCATAACAATTCATTCCTCAAACACCTGCAACTAAAACTCTTCATTTATTTTACCATCTGTAATAATTGATACATTATGTCAACTTGAGAAGTCTAAAAGCTTAACTAAGTAACTCAGTAGTTCTACATCCTAGGGTGTGGAGGACATGCCCTTACCACTCTAGAATGTTGTTCATTGTGTCAACTTGGGAAGTTTAGAAATTTAACTAAGTGACTCAGCAGAGGGCCAGGGTCCTCACTTTGTAAACATCCTGAGCCTGTGCAAGAGGGCACGGAGATGGTGTGAGTGCTACACTCCCCCTAGGGCAGGTAGCCTGCATACAATACAAGGGAGGAAAAGAGGCTTTCTCCCCTCTTTTGCTCTTTCTGCTTTTGCTGTCTGCCTTGGAACCAGCTGATTATGGACTGAAACCTCCACAAACTGTGAGCTAAGTAAACCTTTCCTTCCTTAATTTTGGGTGTTGGGTATTTTGTCTCAGCAATGAGAGAAAAGTAACCAAGACACTATCTCCTTTCAATCATTCTGATTCCTAGCTGATATCCCCTATCTAAACTTTCTTGCCAGAAAGCCTGTGTGCTCTTCCACAGTTTACTTATACCCTGCTTCCCACTACCTTGATCATATACTGTTGTAAATTTCATTTTCTCTTCTACAGATGGTTTTCCTGAGGATGAGAACCAGACTTTCACTTTTCTTCCCTTCATTTTCTTGTACAGAGTCCGTATAGATAGGCAGTGTTTAGATAAAATACTTGGAAACCACACTACTTAGATTTGAATTGCAGCTCAAGCATAATGCTGGGCAAGTACTTTAATTTTCCTCTGCTTGTCTACTCATCTCTAAAATAAAATAATAATAAAACCAACTTCAGCATGTTGTTGAGAAAAGTAGGAATAATAGTAAGTATAAAAGTATTCAAAAGAGTTTCTGGCATGTAATCAGCCATAAAGTGTTATTGCCAAAACTGTGTGTGGCCAGAGAGATTTAGAATATCATTTTTTTTCTTTCTTATAAATGGAATAGTCTCATCTTCCTCATAAGAACACTACATACATATCATGAGGAGCATCTGTTGGGAGAAGGATTTTCCCTGCAGCCTGCATTGAAATCACATTACTAGAAGATTTTTTTTTCTATCCTCTTTTCAAACTCTAAGATTCTTGTTGGCCAGAAGATTTAAAAGGAGATTAAATTCCTCACAGCCCAGTATTCTCCTCTGCCCAACTCAAAGTTTAAATTGTTCATAATGGCCTGTTCTTGCAGAAAAGAAATCATTTTATACGTTCAGATTTCATCAAATGGATAAATGTGGTTGCTCTCAGCTGTGATTGAGAGAAGCAAGATAATAATAGTTGAAGAGAGGGGTCTGAAAAAGTAATAGAGAGATGAAGACTTCATATTAAAGATCACGTGCTGCCAGTGTTCAAACCTCAGGAGGATAATTTAGAGGTGGACAGATGTAGTAAGGAGTATTCTGACCCTGAAAACAGAACCTAGCAAAGCAAAGACTAGCAATCAGAGAAACAGGTTCCAGTCAGGGAGTGTGCTAGACATTTGTCAGGTGGTCTTAAGCAATTCTGTTAATTGTTTGAACCAAAGATATATTATGTGTAGACTACATTTCTGAAAGTATTGAATTGAAAGTAATATGTAGGTGGAATTTGAAAACTAAATGGGGAAAAGTTTATAGCAATATGATTTTCCCATTGAACCCATTTCATTTCCCAGTGCATATAAAGTTATGTTTATATTGTACTACATTCCATTAAGCATGCTATAGGGTTATCACACAAAGTACATACCTACTTAAAAATACCTCATTAATAAAATAATAAGTCATCTTAGCTTATAAAAAATGGGATCAATAGACTTGCTGGACACAAGACCACTTAGAAGCTTTCAAATTGTAACCACACACACACATACACACGCACACACACACACATGATATGTAGGAAGTACAGTGAAACTAAGGAAAATAAAATAGGTAATATGATTTCACTAGGGAGGTGCTATCCTTGGGAGATATTTAGAACAACTTACAAATTGTGACTACTTTTAAAAATGTTATTGACTTAGTATCTCAAAATATTATTCCTGATATGTGTGCTTATGAAAAATCTTTATACAAAAAGGAAAATGGAAGGTATTTTACTCACATAAATAAAATACATTTGAAAACTATAATTTTTAATAAACAAAAATGATGATTTCAATATTGACTGATTTCTAAGCTCACAAATTCAGCAAACAAAAGAGGTATAAGTGTCAGATTCCTAGTTTAGTTATGACATGATAGATGTCATCAAAAACTGTCTTGTCACTCTTGAAGGCCTATGTAATGTTAAATACCAATCAATATTTAGTATTCATTAAATTGAAATGAGTGAAGAATCCCCTTAGATTTAGAGGTCTTTTAGGGAGAAGACTGGTGTTTCAAACTGAGAGCAATTAGCAAGGTGCTGACATGCCTGTAACCTGTATTTTTATCAGTTGCGTTCTATCGAAGTAAATAACAGAGAAATAAAATCATAGCTGCTCAATTATCACTCTGCCAATTGTTTTTGAGAAATATGTATGTTTTTCTTGATATTAGAACAGTCAATATGTTTTATGTGGAAATCAATAAGAATTTTTCTCTGCATTTTACCTTAACAAGGTATGATCAACATATACAACATATACAGTGAATATTTAAGCTTAAAAAAATGTACAGCAAAGAGACACATTTCCATTCTCAATAAATAAAAAATGGTATAATTTGTTGAATTCAAGGAAAGGAATCCTGTGCCAAAATATCTCTGTAGAGCTCAAAATCACTGCGTGCAGTTCTATCATTACACTCATTTGTTTGAAGCCATTATATTTAATGCAAGTTGCAATAAAACAATAATGTGTCTGGCAGTGATGAACTGTTTGGCCATTGTCTGTCACCTACAGGTAGGTGAGAATGATAAAGTCCTGTCAACAATGACTCTAGACTCCTGGTAGTTGTGAACATAACACAGGGTCAGTTTTGTCATCAAGGAGTGAGTGGATTGGGAAAGCATCATCTACTCTATAATTTCCATTTGTTTTATACTCTTCCCATGAAAAACTTACTTTTTTTTTTTTTTTGTGGGTACCGGGGGGTCGACCTCAGGACCTCGCGCGCCAACAGGCACCCGTGCCTCTGAGCGGTATCACCGGCCCTTTTTCCGTATGTGGGATCCGGGAGTCGAACTCGGGCCCTCGCGCTTGCAAGGCAGGCGCTTACGCCGCTGAGCCATCTCACCGGCCCGAAAAACTTACTTTTTAAAAAGGAGTGTTTTGATCTTAATGAGCTTTCAAGCTAAGTTCCAGGTTTCTGTTCCAAACATATTCTTGCCTCATTCCACTTGCATCAGCCCTTACTTAAAGTGAAAGACCATAGAGTTGAGCGAAGATAGATGAATTTACAAAAAAAGACTGTTCTGAAGAGTCAGGCTTTTTCATGAAGTTATCAAAGTCTTCATTAGGAGTTCAAGGGGTGGCAAATGTACTTAGTAACTATCTAAATTTAAAAATATTTATTACAGTAAAAGCCATATTGCCATTGATCCCCCTCAAAATAGTCCTGCTTTATTTAAATGCACTCATTCCTTATTTTTACCAGTTTCTGAAGTAGTTCTGGAAGTCCTCTTTCACAAGTGTCTCTAGGATATGTAATCAAAAATCCAACGAATGCTGCTGCTGAATGCCTTGTAAGGCAGGCTTGCAAAAAGTGGTGCTCGCATCCACCTTATTCACCAGATCTGGCACCATTTGAATTCTGGCTTTTTCCCAAAGTCAAAATGATCATGAAGGGTAACGTTTTGAACCAGTTCAGGCAATGGAGTATCATGACAGTTACGTGGATCTGTGTTATACTCCTCCCATACCACTGAATTGCCTTTCTCTCTCACAGAACTATCTCAGTAAATGTCATGTCTGTGATTCCCTTTATTTTTTATGTATGATTTTCTTACTTATAATTAATTGCTAAATTATACACTTAGTTAGCTGTTTTTACATTGGTAAAAATACCATCACGCATGTAACATATCATGGGGTGAGTTTTTCCCACTTAATAGTTCATGGTCGAATTTTCTTTATTGTAGCATGATGCTGAATTCATTCGTTTGGATTGAGACATATTCCGTTAAGTTACCTGTGGGAGTTATAATTGAACTCCCAATAATAAAGAAAATGTTAAAAGTAATGACGGCAACAAGTGGTACTTTGCAGAGATAGGCACAATTAGAAGAAAGACTGCTCACTTTTAATACAAAACAATGAAAATTCAAAGATAAGGAAGTCATACCTTTATAGTGGTGAAATCCAGAATGCTTCATCCAATGAAACTTTTTTCAAAATAAGAGTACTGACTTATACTACATTAAATACAAAATTATATACATAGAGATCAAAGGAAACATACCAGAGAGAAAGTTGCATATAGAGAATGGAATGAAGAGGGCTAGAAAGAATAAACTGGTAAAACATAAAAGTGAGTAAGTTCTTTATAGTTTTCTTTCAAAAACTAAACTTTTAAACACAATTGAGGACGTCGTAAAATATGATGCTATATATTGAAGGAAATGTTATGGTAAGAAAAGGATGAGTTGAGGGCAGTTAAATAGAACTGCAGTCAGATTATTAGATTTAGAAAACGGTAGAAGAGAAGGCAAAAAGAGTAAATAGGAAGATGGACGTTTGAGGTAGAAAGTGAAAACTTTAACATGCTAGGAGAAGGAAATGTGATATGTGAAGTTGACATTAAATTGTAAAAAGTAAAGTAAAACTATGTTGTTAAAGAATTTTAAAAATTAAGGAGGCATTTATTAATATTAATGGAACCTTGAAAGACTAATCAAAAGAGGTATGCATGCTTAAACATCAACAAATCAGATGCAAAATAATATGAAAATAATTCAATAATCTTAAAAGGTAATGGAAAGGATGTAGCAAAGAAATAACAAGAAAAATGGTACAAATGAATAACAAGTAGCCAGAATTTAGATTAAATACAATTCTGTGAAAATCCAGCTTAAATGCAAATGATCTAAAAACTTCATTCAAAAGGCAAGATAAAATTATATGTTACATAAAAGATAGACTTTAAATATAAAAACACATATTCTGAAAGTAAAAGTTTTCAAAATTATGCAAAAGATAAGTGCAAAAAGTTGGCATGGCTATATTAATATCAAATATTAATAGAAAAATGAACATAATCCAGAATACATAGATAGCATCATGACTTCATAGTTCTCTGTTATTTGAATTTCATGTAAAACAGACAAAACTTAAAATCCATGAACAATGCATTTTGAACATAAATAAACAAGTAAATAAAAAACTGGGTGACAAGTCAGTCACCCAACTCAAAAGTAAATAAATGTGGATTAACCAGCAACACAACATGATCAGCATTGTACTAGTGATGGAGTGTATATAAGAAGGAAGAGAGGAGCTGGTGGGGAAGGTGTAAAGGATTTGTATACCTAGAAAGTCCAGCAGGCCAATTTAAGAACAATTAGGAGTCAAGAGTATAATATCTTTAATACTGGGTGAGTACAAGAGGCCTTTAGCCAAAAGACTAAAGAAGCTGGAGTAGTGTAGACTCTCTAAGCTCTTTTTTTTGTGTGTGTGGGTACCAGGGGGTCGACCTCAGGACCTCGTGTGCCAACAGGCACCCGTGCCACTGAGCGATATCACCGGCCCCTTTTTCGTATGTGGGATCCAGGAGTCGAACTCAGGCCTCGTGCTTGCAAGGCAGGTGCTTACGCCGCTGAGCCATCTCACCGGCCCCTCCCTAAGCTCTTAACACTGAATTTTAAAAGTGCCCTCAAGAAAATGATTGGAATCAAAATTGAGAAGAAAAAAGATAACAAACAACTATACAAAAATCTACACTAATGCTGTGCAATTTAGTTAATGGTGGAAAATTGTATACATGGGCTGACAAATGTGATAACTACAGTTATATGAGGCCAATGATCAGTTAAAGGGACAGTAAAACTGATAAACTGAATTTTTCATTTTATTTAATTTTAAATAATTTTAATTAAAATGTAAGTATTTCTGCTCTGGTAAAGATACAGTAGCATATTACTATTTCTGTGGAACGTCTATGCAATCATTCTAAATAAGCTTTAGCAAATCAAATATAACAACTGATATTGTACTTCACAGTGAAGTTGTATGTTTTATCCCTATTATCAGAGCAAAACAGGGATTTTTCTTTTCAATTATTTAAAATCTTTTTTTTATTGTTGCTTTCTACATTAGTACGAAGAAGAATTCATTAGTATGAAGAACAATTCACCACTCAAATATTACATATGTGATGATATTTCATTGGTACATGTACATGATACATTTAATTATTTTTAAATCCCATTGTCCTCCTCCCTCTCTCCCCCTCTTAGTACTCTTACATTTGGTGTTTTTGTATTTTTAAAATCTGAGATAACTAGGGGAAAATCTGACAAAAGTGCAAAATGTAGGCACTAAAATTAAAATGAAATTTTTGTAATTTGTACAAGTTAACTATCAGTTAAGATGATTATTCTCAACAAATTTAATCTCAATCAAAATAATAGTAGTGCTTTTTTGTAGAAATTCATAAACTGCTTCTAAAATTCAAAGAAATACAATTAGATGGCCAAAATACAGTAACTTGTATAAAAATGTAGAAAGTTGGAAAATTAATTTATGATACACTATAATCAATAAGGTGTTGTATTGACATTAAGATACAAAATGTAAAATGGAAAAGAATGTAAAAAGGAAAAGAATAGAGAGAGTTCAGAAATGTATTCACATTACACATACTTCAATATATGGACACCTTATGATTAGCAATTCCAGAGAAAACTATAGGTAAGGAAAGATTAAACAATCAGCACAAACGTTAGTGCTATTCATACACAAAATTACTTTGGATCATGTCTTATATAATATAAAAATTTAATTTAAAGAGAACTGTAAATTTTCATGTAAAACAAAAAATTCTAAAACTTGTAGGAGAAAATAGAAAAAGATCTTTATGACTTTAGATCAGCCAAAACTTACTTAGATGTGCAACCAAGGCACAGTTCAAGAAAGTCCACATTGATTTTCTGACCTCATCAAAATATAAAACTTCTTCTTTTAAAAAGATACTTTACAGAGTCAAAGAATGTGTCACAAACTGGGATAAAATATTTGCACTCTTTTATCACACATCAGATGAAAGAGTTATATCCAAAATATATAAATAGCTATTAAAAGTTACTAGTAAGAAAATAAAGATTTGAACAGACACACTAATAAAAAGTGGCAAATAAAGTTCTGTCCAATGAGCACATGAAAAAGAAATGAGTGTCATTTATCATTATGGAAATGCAAATTAAAGTCACCATCAATACCTCTACATAACTACATCACTAAAATTCAAGGCTGTCCATACTGTACGCTGCATGGATATGGAGGACCTGGAATATTCACGTACTACTGGTATGTATGCAAAGTGACATGACCAGTTGTGAAACCATTTAACAGATATTAAAAATAAAACTAGCATATACCTAACAAATACCCCTGTCATTGCATTCCTTGTTATTGACCCAAGATAAATGAAGTTCCATATGCCTTTAAGGATTTTATGCAACTGTGCATAGAAATAGCATATGTACTCACCAACTCCTACAAACAACCAAAATGTTTATGAATAGATAAATGAAAAAAAAGTGTATTTCCATAAAAAGGAATACTAGCAGTGCAAATGCTACAATATAAATTAATATCAAAACAAGTATGCTGAAAGATGCTGGACAAATATACACATATGATATATTTCCATTTACATAAAACATTAGAAATGAAAGGCTGCTTGTCTTTTGGATGAGATGTGTATTGTGAGGTTGGGATAAAAGAGACATCTCTATGGTATCTTGAGAGTTTAGCATTAGAGCCAGGACAAGAAGGATTAGGGTACAAGACCCTGTCCATTGAGGAGGAAGACAGGTGTAAGCCCCTGTTTGGCAGTGTCTCGAGTGAGGGTGATGTTATGGGTGCAGTGGGGAAGATCTCTCATTTGTAGAGAGGAGTTTTGGGATCACAAGATTAGGCAAGTAAGGTTAGTAGGCCAGCAATGAGGACTGTAAATAGAGAGAGAGCCTACTACGGTTGGGTTAGATGGATAAGATAGATGGGAGGTGTTCCAGTGTGTGGGGGGGCCATGTAGAGAACTTGTCGATATGGGACACAAAGCCAGAATCCTGTGAGGTTTGAGGAGTGTGCGAGAGTGAAGTATGTGTGTGAGAGGAGTTGGATAGTGGGGGATGGTTCGTGCTGGGCAAGTTGGCACGAGGTTGTGAGGCAGGTGTTATTGGGGTGTTGATGATGAGAGGTGGGGTTATAGTTTGAGCACTAAGAGTGAGAAAAATGCCTTTTGGTGGATTTGAGGAGGGATAAAAGTAAAGACCCCAAGTTTTTCCCAGGAGGTATTATGGGTGTGACGTGTTTTTGACTGTGAGTTTTACCTGTTTGAGATCTCGACCTCAGACTATAACTAAACCAGTTCCATAGATTTGGGCCAGAATGAAGGGGTCTGATTGTTCCCAGATATCTGGTTGCTTTTTAGTTCCCGAGTATATGCCGATAGTTTTACATCTCACTGATCAACATAAAAATAATAGGTGTTGAGACAGTTATGCTGATGCATTGTAGGGGGCTGAGGGGTCATGACCAAGCCAAGTTGGTCACAGCAGATGTCTTCAGGTGACTTACAGCCATAGTGTCCCTTGTCTTCCCAGGTTTGGATGTAAGGTCTGAGATGACAGTAGGGAATCTCAAAAACGAGTGTGGAATGGGGGGGTGAAGTTGTGGGAAGCAATTATTCCCCCATCTGTTAGGGAAAGAGTGAAAGTGTAGGTAGTTTTGGGATTGGTCCAGGAGTCGGGCTGGAGAAGGTGGGAAGTAGGAGGAGTGTAAGGCCTAGAAGGTGAATCATATTTGAGAGTAGTCAAGAGTTTGAAGATAAGGATATTTTATCAGGTGAAACAAGTGAAAAATTCTGGGGTTATTGTCCTGTAGAAGAGGAAAAAAGCTATTTTATGTGGGGTTTGGAAGTCTCTTGGGAAGACAGCCCAGAATCCAACTACGAAGCGAATAACCAACAGGAGGGAGAAGACCAGAAACTTGACAGGGTAGCAGTACGCGGGTTAATTTGGAGGTTTGTTAGGAGTTTGGCGAGACGAAGGTGAGTGCGGGACAGGAGATGTGATGACCACTCTGGAGATGAGGGCTTGGAGTTGGAGGTGTCAGGATTGCTGGGGCACCCCTTAGCCTGAGTGATGTGGAGCCAGGGCAGAAGGCTGGAGACCTGGATTGCGGTTGGTGTTGTGAGGATGGCCAGGTGGGGTCCATTCCACTTCAGTTGTAATTGTGTGGGCTTAGAAGATTTGAGATACATTAAGTCCCCAGGGAATATAGTGGCTTCTGGTGATGAGTCATTTATTGGTTGGGATACACAGTGGTTGGCATGTTGTTGTAACAGGCATCTAAGAAGGGAAAGAATTGGGATATAATCAGCGATAGGGGTAAGGTTTTGTGAGATTGGTAAATTGTGAAGTAGAAAGGGCCTACTATACATAAGCTCAAAGGGACTTAGAAAAGTGGGTGCTTAAGGAAGTGCCCTGAGTCGAGTTAGGGCCAAGGAGTTGAAGCTAAGATAGGTGTAGCTCTAGGATGAGTGTTGTGAGGTGTATTTTTAGAAGACCATTTGCCTTTTCTACCTTTCCTGAGGATTGTGGATGGTATGGTATGTGTAAGGTGCCAGGTGACATTAAGACTCAAGGACGCTTGTTGAGTGATCTGGAAAATAAATGCTGGACTGTTGTCTGATTGAATAGTTTTGGGTAGAGCAAATCAAGGGATAATCTTTTGTATGAGAATTTTAAGAACTGTCTGTGGTCTCTCAGGCAGTGGGAAAAGCTTCTATCCACCCTGAGGAGGTGCAGACAAAGGTGAGAGGATATTTGTAGCTCTTGGAAAGAGGCATGTGTGTAAAATCTATCTGCCAGTCTTTGCATGGAGTGTGTCCACGAAGTTGATGGGTTGGGAAACAAGGGTGAGGTGAGTGTCCCTGAGGAGAGGTTTTGGCACAGAGTTCACAATTGTTGGTGGCCCAGCAAATAATGGTTTTTAGAGAGGGAAGGGTAGGGACTGGAGTTAAGAGTTTATATAGAGCCTGTGTGCCTACATGAAAGCAGTTGTGTAAGTCATGAGAGTGAAGAATGCTGAGTATGTATTTTGAATCCGTATAGATATTTATGATCTTGTCTTTGGCAGTGTGAGAGCTTGTGTAAGGGTGACAAGTTCTGCCTTTTGTGAAGATGTCCTAGGTGGCAGTGGACTTGCCTCTATTACCTAAGTGCTGCTAACTATGGCATATCTTGCCCTTTTTTGTGTGTCTGTGTTAGTTGAGCTGCCATCTATGAACCATGTGTCAGAGGCTGTAGAGAGAGGAGTGCTATTAATGTGGGGTAATGGGGTAGGGGTCATCTGTAAGACCTCAGTGCAATTGTGGTGAGGGATCTCATCAGAGGTGGGAAGTAAGGTTGCCGGGTTGAGGGAACTGCTGGCAGAGATAGTGATTGAAGTGTCTTGTATGTGCATTAGGTGAACCTGCTGTAGGCAGGAAGGAGTCATTAGGGCAGGAGTGTTTTGTGTGACATGAGCTCATTAAGGGGATGAGGTGAGTGGACTGTCATTGATTGCCCTAAAGTGAACTTTTTTGCCTCTTGTGTTAGTGTGGTTGCTGCAGCAAGAGCCCAAAGACAGGGAGGCCAACCATGTACTGTGTTATCTAATTGTTTTGAGAGGTAGGCTACTGCTTGGAAGGAAGTTCCCTTTTTTTGTCCTAGAACTCCCACAGCATTATGATTTTGAGAAGTGGTGTATAGAATAAAGGGTTGGGTTGGGTTTGGGAAAGTGAGGGTAGGGGCCCTTAAGAGGGCCTCTTTTAGTTTATAAAATGTAGACTGTAGAGGAGTGGTGGGGTCGAGAGGCTCTGACAGGGAACCTTTGGATGCTTTATAGAGAGGTTGAGCTAGAGTTGCAAAGTTAGGAAGCCAAAGGCAAAGGAAGTTAGCTAGACCAGGAAAGGATAGAACTTGTTGTTTTGTGGTTGGCACCTGGAGGTCACAGAGAAGGGCTTTGTGGTCGGTGGTGATCAAACGAGTGGTGGAGGTGAGGGTAAGCCCCAGATATTTGACTTTTGGTGACATTATTTGGGCTTTGGTGGGGGATACCCTATAACAGTGACCTGAGAGGAAGTTGAGGAGAGTGGCCGTATGCTGTAAGGCTACAGCACAGGATGGAGAACAGAGGAGCAGATCATCCACATATTGAAGAAGAGTACTAGGCTTGAGGTTAAGAGTCACCAGGTCAGAAGCAAGGGCTTGGCCATAGAAGTGAGGACTATCTCAAAATCGCTGAGGTAGAACGGTCTGTGTAAGCTGTAAAGACTGGAGGATGTCTGCATCTGCCCTCCTGAAAGCAAAAAGGTCCTGATAATAAAGGGATAGTGAAAAATGCATCTTTAAGATCTAAGACAGTAAAGTGGGAAGTGGATGGAGGAATATAGGACAGCACAGTGTAAGGATTAGGCACCACTGGGTGGATCGGCACATTGTTGATAGCCCTGAGATCTTGCACAAAGCAATAGGAGCCATTGGGCTTGAGCACAGGCAGAATGGGAGTACTGTGGGAGATTGGGCAGGTCGAAGGAAGCCATTGGTTAATAGGCATTGGATGATAAGTTTAAGTCCCTGTGGCGTTTGGGGGCTATCCGATATTGGGGAATACGTGGAAAGGCTGGAGGATTTTTAAGGTGAATTAGCACAGGGGCAGTGTGGGTGGTGCAAGTGGGGATAGATGTGTCCCAGACTGTAGGATCAACAAGGGAGGGAGGGAGAAGGGGAATGGAACTGGTGACGTGTGGTGGGTGTGTCTGAAGGACGAGAGCTGTAGGGAGGGAAAAAGTGAAAGAAAAATTAAGTTTTTGGAGATCTCTGCCTGAGAGGGCGTGGATCAGGTTGGGAGAACAAGGAAATTATGGGTGAGGAAAAGGGTTTGGAATCAGCAGGGGATGGGTCCCGTCTGGAGGGGTTGTGTATGTTGACCGTCAACTCCCACAGTGGAGACCATCGATAGGGTACAGTGGCCCAAAAACTCAGGAAGAGCACTATAGGTGGCCCCCATGTTGGCAAGGAAAGAGAGTGTTTTACCTGAGATATCCAGCGAGACTTGAGGCTCCAAGAAAGATACCTTGAGGGGGGCCGTGGATCCTGAGCCCCATCAATCCACTTCAGCAGCGAGACCAAGCAGGTCAGCTAGTGATGAGTCCAGTGGCAGCGATGAGATCTCCTGTGTGAGTAGAGAATTAGATGACCTACCCACTTTCTGGCAGACAGGGTGGTCGCACTTCCAGTGACCCTCAACATTGCAGATGGGACAAGGTCACGGGTTGGCGCAGGCTCGTGCCCAGTGTCCTCTTTGCCACAATTGAAAAATGGTTCAGGACAGGCTTGGGAGCTGGCTCCTTCTTTTATAGATGACTGACTTTTATTGGTCTGAATGGAAGCCCCAAGTGCCACAGCCAAAAGTTGTCATTTAAGTTTAGTTTTTTGAATACTATCTTGTTTTTGTTGTTCTTCCCTGTTATTGAAGACATGGAATACCAGGTTAAGAAGGTCTTCCTGTGGGGATTGAGGGCCAAGATCTGCCTTTTTGAGTTTGGCTTGAATGTGAGGAGCCGATTAGGAAATAAAATGAGAATTCATAAGGACAATGCCCTCAGGTGATTAGGGGTCAACATTAGCATATTTTGTAAGGGTGTCAGTGAGATGGGAGAGGAACTCAGTGGGGTTTTTATCAGAGCACTGAGTTTGTTCCTGCAGTTTGTAAAATTTAGTCTGTTTATGGGAGATCTTATTTAGTCCTGCTATGATACAGCCAATCATCCAGTTCATTCACTGGGATCCACTGTTGCCCTGTTAGTCCCATAGGGGATCTGCATTAAGGACAGCTGCCACCCCAGGAGGGTGATCAGCACTTCATTGATGTCTATGATCAGCATCTGCTTGGGCAGCAGCCCATAGTTGGACCTTTTGTTGTGCAGACAGGGTAGAGGTGAGAATGACATATAAGTCCTTGTAATGGAGGTCATAGGAATTAACAAATTGGAGGTCTTTTATGTAGTTGGATGGGTCTGTGGAGAAGGAGGCAAGGCATTGGGAAATGTGGGAGAGATCAGAGAGAGTGAAGGGAACATGTATGAGAACTAGGCCTTCAGGCCCAGTGACCTCACAGAGGGGAAGTAGGGATTGAGGTGGAGAAGATGGCTGCTGTCACATGATGGGGAACCACAAGATGGCAGCTGACCACCGTGTGACTGCTGATGACAAGATGGCTGCTGGTGAGAGGAGTAAGATCGGGTATGGTGTGCTGGGGGAGAGAATGGTGGTGGGGAGTGTGAGGAGTGAGAAAGAAGATGGCGACAAGGGGACCAGAGAGGGAGGGGAGATGGGTGAAGGGGTATTAGATGGAGGGAGGACTGCTTGTGGAGGTTGGGGTAACTCTGGAGGGTATGGAGGAGGGGGAACAAAGGCAGAGGAGACATCATCAATAGGATCAGTGGGGTGATTGGGGAATGGGTCTGGTGGTGTGGAGCATGCCAAGAGTATTTGGGACACTCCACACACCTGAAGGAGTGAGGGACATGCCCTGAGAGCAAATAAGGCTCACACATAAGGGATTTCTGACCACTTGCTGCTGTGATAGTGAAAATTGTCTAGATCACGGAGGATATTGAAATCAAAAGCACTCTCCTTGGGCCAGTGGCTGCCATTATTGAGCTTGTATTGAGGCCATGCCATCTGGCAGAAAAAGATTAATTTTTTAGGTTTGATGGTCTCCTGGAGACCAAAGTGTTGAGATTTTTTAAAAGACACCCTAGCGGAGTGTGTTTTGGGGGCTGGGAAGGAATATTTCCCATTGTGATCAAATCGGAGTGGTCCAAAAGACAAAAGTTGATCACAAACCCTAAGAGAATCATCACCCTCATCGGGGTATGAGAAGAGAGGATTGCCCATTGGTCATCACCTCGTCATGAGCCCTGTTGGTCATCACCTCGGTGACAGAGGGGCATCCCGGAGGATGTGAGGGAGTCCAGGCATTGACCAATGACTTTCGAGAGAGAGATAAAATTAGAAACTCCCATAAAGAGATTAGCTCACCTGTGAGAGGCAATGAGGGCCAGTGCTGGATGGAAGCTGGCAATGGCAAAGGCAGGGCAGAAAAAAAGAAGTGTGGCTCATTAATGGGGGAAGCTCGAGCTGGGGAAACTCCCCAGGAGCTACACGCCCCAAAGTATATGAGTCACGGCACCAAAATGTTAGGTTTGGCATGAATGAAGACAGAGGAAATAGAATGAGGGAAGCATTTATTGCCAGCACAGGAGGGCTGCACTAGAGTGCAAGAGACCCTCTGAGGAGGAGGCTGTGGGGCAAAGCATTTATTAGGAAGTGGTGATATGCTGTTGTTTGGGCTCTCCGCCATGTTGAAATGCTGCCATGATGACTAAGCAGCTCTTACAGGGGCAGAAACCCATCAGTTCCCTTTGCTGTGGAGAAGCTTTTTAAATTTGATGTAATCATAGCTATTAACAATTCTTGCTTTTGTTTTCTGAGCTATTAGGAAATATTAGTCCTACCTAAGAAATGGTTGCCTGTGCAAAGTAATTTGAAGTAATTTCCCTGGGCTTTTTTCTAGTAGATTCAAGTGTACAGATCTTATACGAAAGTCTTTCACAAATTTTAGTTCTTTTTTGTAAAGACTGAGAGGTGGGGGTCTAGTTTCAATCTTCTACATGTGAGTATTCAGGTTTCCCAGCACAATTTTTTGAAGAGGCGGTGTTTTCTCCAACATATATTTTGGAACCTTTGTTGAAAATCAGTAGACTGTAGATTAATGAGTTTATTTCTGGGTCCTCTATTCTTTTCATTTGGCTGTGTGCCTGTTTTGTGCTAATACCACACTTTGTGTTATTATGGCTTTGTAGAATATTTTGAAATCAGGTATTCTGTTGCCTCCAACATTGCTCTTTTTTTTCAGGATTGCTTTGGATATTCACAGTCTTTTGTGGGTCCACATTAATTTTTGGATTCCTTTTTCTAATTCTATGCAGAGTATCATTGACATTTTGATGGGAATTGAATTGAAACTGTAGATCACTTTCAGTAATATGGCCAGTTGAGCAGAATTAATTCTCCTAATTCATGAATATGGAAACTCTTTCCCTCCTCTAGTATCCTCTTCAATTTCTTACAAAGTTTTTTTTAATTTTCATTTTGCAGGTCTTTTACCTCTTTGGTTAGGTTGATTTCTAGATATTATATGATTTTTTAAACTAGTGTGCAATTGCTCTTCTGATTTTCTTCTCGGCAAGTTTGTTATTGATATGTAGAAAAGCTGTAGATTATTTTCTGTTGATTTTCTATCTTGCTGCTTTATTGAATTTATCGATCATTTTTAAGAGATTTTGGTGGCATAATTAGGGTTTTCTAAGTATTGAGTCATATCAGCAGTGCAAAGGGATAATTTGAATTTCTCCTTTCTTATTTATATCACTCTTACTTTTTGTTCTCTTGCTTCATTGTTCAGAGTAAAATTGTAAGTACTATATTGCATAAGTGATGAAAGCAGGTACCATAGTTGTGTTCCTGATTTTAGAGAATATGCTCTCAATTTTTTCCTATACAGTATGACGTTGGCTATGGGTTTCTCATATATAGCATTTATTATGGTGAAGTATGATTCTTATTTCTCCAGGGCATTTACCATAAAGGTTGAGTTTGGTCAGTGGCTTTATATGCATCTATTGAGATGATCACGTGATTTTAATGTTCATGTTCTTTATGTGGTATATGTTATTTGTTGATTTACATATGTCAAGCCATCCTTCATCTCTGAAATTAACCTGACTGGATCACAGTGTAGTATCTTTTAATTGTTGAATTCAATTTCCAAGTATTATGCTGACCATTTTTGCATCTATGTTCACCAAGGATATTGATCTATCATTTTTCCTTTGTAGCTTCATTAGGCTTTGGTAGCAGGGTACTATTGCCAAGGTCCCTTTCCTTTCTGTTTATAGAATAATGTGAGAAGCATTGTTATTTGTTCTTTAAGAATCTGGTAAAATTCAGTAGTGAATCCATCTGATTTTCATTTTTTCATATTAGGAGACTTTACTAATTTTTCAACCCAATTTTTATATTGATCTATTTAAGTTTTTAAATTCCTTTTTGGTTAAATTTGGATAGATCATTGTGTCCATAAATTTCTTTTTGTATGTTTTCCAATTCATGAGCATATAGTTTTTCAAATGTTTTTGTAATGCTCTGTGGATTTTACTGGTATTTCTTGTAATATTTCTCTGTTCAACTCTGATTTTAAAATAGTATTTCTCCCCTTCCTTTGGTTATTTTACCAAATAACTTCTCAACTTTTCTTACTAACACTGTTTCATTGATCCTTTGTATTGTTCTTTCAATCTCTATTTTATTTATATCTGTCCTGATCCTGATCTTTATTATTTCTTTTCCTCTAATGATTTTAGATTTAGTTTGTTTTTGTTTTTCTAACATATTGAGATACATCATTGCATTATTTGTAGGAGATATCTGTTTTTTGTTGTAGGCATTCATAGCTATGAACTTCCTTCTTAGTCATCTATTGTCAATTGTGTTTCCATTTTTATTTGATTCCTCAATTTCCTCAATGATTACTAACTGTTCAAAAGTGTATTTTTCAATTTTTATGTGTTTGTGTAATTTCTGTAGTTTTTCTTGATGTTGATTTCTGGTTACATTTCATTATATACTGATAAAATATAACACTTTTTTGTTAGATTTGATTCATGGCCTAATACTGTATGCTGATGAAAAGTCTGTGTGTTCTGCCACTTTTGGATAAAGTATTCTGTAGATGTTTGCTTGTTCATTAGGTCTGTAGCAGTGTTCCCCAACACTTTTGACACCCAAGAGTGTTTTTTTAAAAGACATTTTTTATAGACTGGTAGGGGATAGTTTGGGGATATTCAAATGCATTACATTTATTATGAACTTTATTTCTATTATTATTACATTGCAATGGATAATACATTAATTATATAACACACCATAAAGCAGAATCAATAGGACCACTAAACTTGTTTTCCTGAAACTAGATGGTACCATCTGGGGGTATGGAGAGGCAGCGATGCTGGAATTGTCTTGCTTATGTAACTCCATAATCTCACTTCATTGCTGTCACTGCAAAAAATCCTACTTCACAAAGATAGGATGTTTGCAATGGAAGCAGTTTTTTCAGTACTTTTGTGGCAATCTCAGGATATTCTGCTTTGACTATAGTCCAGAATGTATGGAGCTTTGAAACTTACTTTTAAAGGCACTGTCTTTTGCATTCTCAAGCAGTTGCCTCCTCTAGACTATACAAAGTTGATCCACTTGGCTTATTCACAAATGGGTTGCAGATCCATTGCTTCCCAACCTGAGCACTTTCTGTGGTTGGGTAGTAATATTCAATGTCTTTTGCAAGCTAGAATAGTGAACATGCACCAACTAGGAGAAAGAAGTCTCTGGCTTAGACTCTCAAAATCTCAGGTAATGGGGGAACATGTCAAAAATCTCAATGTTCAGCCATCACCTCTATAATGGCAGATTGGCTTTAAATGTAGTTATTTCACCTGCCAAAAACATAGTAGTTATTCTCCCCTGAAGTGACAGATTGAGTTCATTAAACAGGTGGAATATGTCACGCAAGAAAGCAAGTTTTGAAAAGCATTCTGTGTCACTGAAATATGCTGCCAATTGTGAGTTTTTCCAAAGCAATTTCTGAAGAAGTTTTTGTAACTCAGAACTTCTGTTCAATTATTTACCTTAAGAAAGCCAACTGAATTCTGTATGTGAGTAAATGCGTATGCTCTTCATCCATCTCTTCAGAGAGCTGTGTAAACAGAGCTGAGTTAAGGACATTTACTTTAATGGGGTTGATAATTTTAATCATATCCTAAAAATTATGAAGTTAGGGTGACACAGCGTGGAACTTCACATTCAGAAGTTAACTCTCTGACCTGAGTAGTTAAACCAAAAAACCATCCAGTTATGACAGCTACTCAGTCCATGGAGACACTGACACAAAATAACCAATTCAGTGCACATAACACAACCTCATGTGCATCTTCCTAAAAAAATTTGTTTTGTAAAATTAAGCATTGTTGCCTAGTTGTCAGTATTGGTAGAGTAATGAACCTGGATGTCATAAAACGATGACTCAATAATCCACTCTAACAATTGTGCCTCAATATCATGTTCTATTTCATGAATTCATCTATTTACGGTTCTAGCCACGAGAGGAAAACATGCCACCTTTTGAAGTATAACCTTTCCTAAAATTCCATGACAAATGTCCTGAGCCTTAGCAATTGAGAGGATCAACTCTTCATCAGTAGTAAAGGGCTTCCTACCGTTAGCAATGTATTAGCCACTAAGCATCATGCGCTTAACACAGATACTTTTGGTGATGTAATGACCCCCAATAATTGCATATTTTCTTCATGTTCACCTGTTTTTCTTCTTTTGAAAAACTCCAAAAGCTTGTCTTTAATTCAGAGTGTTTGCCTTCCATGTGTTGAAGCAGTTTTGAAGGCTTCATGGATTTGTTTGATAACCAGTCACAATATATTATCCAAAGAGGACTTTCAAAATGTGAATCGCCTGTTGCAATGAGCCCATAATTTAAGAAGAAGTGTTGGTATTTTCTTTTAAATACAACTTTCATTTTCTTAGCATTCTGGGAGTCTTCTGCTCTCTCATTATTTTCCCCATTCAAGGAAGCTCTCCAGTGACTTTTCTTTCACTCACTTTAGCTAAGATTAGCTTGTAGGCTTTCTAAAACTATGATTGAAATAAGTATGCAGTGAAGGAAAGAGGCATGGATGGAGGTAATAAGGTAATAATGGGGAGGTCAGGCACAGACTAAAATAAATGTTGGATTCTGACTTAAAGCCTGGCACCAGATGCAGCTGTACAATTGAAGTACATCACCACACTTGCCTCTATAAAGCCTCCCTCCAGTTGCACCTTAATTATCAGTTGCCACTCACTGATAAGGTTTTGATATGAATCTGCAAGCAATTTATTTATTATGGTATTGGTGCAGTCAAACTTCTCTGCTAATGTTACTCTGTATTTGCATAAGCTCCCCAGTGCTAGTATCTCCACCTCAGATTCACCTCAGATCATCATGCATTAGTATCGCATAAAGAATGCGCAACCTAGACCCTTCAAATGTGAAGTTCACAGTGCAGTTTATCCTTTTAGGAGAATCTGAAGTTATCCCTCACTCAACAGGAGTCAGACATCAGGAAATAATGCAAATGATGGAGTGCAACTACAAATAGAGATGAAGCTTTGCTTTCTTGCCTTCCACTTAGTGCCTGCTGTGTAGCCTAGTTCTCAAAAGGCTATAGAACAGTACTAGTCCATGCCCCAGTAGTTAGGAATCCATAGTGTAATTTAATTCTGATGCTTCATTGATTTTTTTCCTCTGGGCAATATATCTGTTGGTGAGAGTAGGATATTTCATTCACCCTCTATTCTTGTATTAGGCCTATCTCTCCCCTCATGTCTTGTAATATTCTTTTCTCTTCTTTAATAAAATTGAGTGCTCCAATGTTCAGTACACATAAAGTTCCAATAATAATATCATCTCAATAAATTATTTATTTTATCAGTATGTAGCCTTGGTTTTTTCTAATAGATTTTGACTAAAATTGTCTTTGCAGGATATGAGTATACCTACTCCTGCTTGCTTTCATATTCTATTTGCTTGAAATTTTTTTTTCCATTTTTCCTCTTTCAATTTGTACATCTTTTCTGGTGAGGTGAGTTTCTTGCAGGCAGCATACTCTTGGTTCTTGTTTTACAATACAGTCAGTCTACATTTTTAAATTGGAGAATTAAGACCATTTACAACCAGGATTATCTTTGAGATACATCTGTGTGCTCACTTGTGTTGGCAAGATTGGCTATCCAAAGTTTCTGCCCACCAGAGTTTCTCTCTGTTTTCTTATCCTTGATGAGAGGCTGCTCTCAAGGTGTTTTGATTTTATCTCATGAAGAAGGACGTAAATGCTAATCTTCCTCTTAAATCTGTATCTGGCACACTGCCTCATAAATAGAATCAAATAAATTGATGAAGAAGAAAGCCTTCAAAACTTCAAAGTATTTTATTGATACACAGGTCATCTTCAAATTGGAAGCCCCAGGATACCCACAGAATGACAGTCCACATCAAGGCTCTTCAGAATGAGGACAATACATGGTATAACTTTCAATCTAAGTCTGGAGGCATGAGAAATGGGAAGATCACTGGAATGAGAATCAGTGTTCAAAAGCCAAAGTCCTGGAGTTCTGATGTTCAAGGACAGAAAAGGTTTTTGTTCTTTCTGGACTTCTGGCCAATTAGATCCTTTCCTATATTTCTTTTGAATAAAATAAATGAGAGTGTTCATCCATACCTTGTTCTCCACTTTAGATATAAAAGGTTGATTATTTTATGATTTAGTCTGATGTTAACTACAGGTTTTTCACTACTGCCCTATGTCAGTTGAAGGAATTTTTGCATATTATTAAAATACATAATAAATGCATGTTGAATGTTTTTCTTGCTCCAATAAGAATAATGTTTTCTCTATATATTTTATTAATATAGTGAATTTTGCATTGGTAGAATTTTTCACACTAAATCCATCTTGAATTCTACTTAGTCTTGATGAAATTACTGAATCTTATAATTTTATAGTTTTTATATGTTGTTAGGCTGTACTCTATGATTATTGTGCTAAATATCTTTTTTATTTTCTATCTGAAGATGAATCTATAATTTCAATATTGTTACATCTTTGTCATGTTTTCATATTAAAATATGTAGGGATTGTAAATGTAGTTGCTATATATACTTTTACCCTCTACATTTTCTGAAAGTGTGTCCTTAAATTACTTAGATACACCATGAAGCAAAGTCCTAGAATATCCTTTGTGGAAAAAGAACTAAAATTAATTCAATTTCTTCATTAAAAATAAGAATATTCACTGCTGTAGTTCAACTTCATCCTATGAAACATATTTGTACATATTTTATACCTCTACACAATATTTTCTTTACCCATGCACTATGTGTCCTGAGAAAAATTAAGAAATGCTAATGGAATTTCATCAGTCTAAAAAGTAGTGACAAAAATGGCAAATTGAACTGTCTGTAAAGGATGAATAACACATAACTTGCAAGTGAGTAAATGCAGAAGATTATTATTCCACTGAACTACTGTAAGATGTATGGCTATGTAAAGTAAACATTATAAGGTACTGTAGATTTATAATATATGTAAATACAATTTTCCTTAGTATAACTAGTATTATATACAACAAAACTTGATGGTGTTGGTAGGGAATAAATGGACATATATTTGTAAAACTTCTGCATTTTTCTTAAAGTGGTAAATATTTATTCTAAGTTAAAATTAAAAGCCTGCATTATCATATTTAGGGAAATCAATAAAAATAATGCAAAAATATTATTTAAAAAGAGAGATAAATACTCCTTAAATGTTCTTTGGTTGTCTGTTTTTTCTTTTTTCTTTTTTTTTTTTTTGGATGCCGGGAATCAAACTCAGGACTTTGTGCTTGCCAAGCAGGCACTGTGCCACTGAGCTATATTCCTAGGCCCTGTCTTTGGTTTTCTATTAGACTGTACATTTTAAAACTTTGAATTATGAAACCACAAACTGGATGTGATGCCACTCTACTTAAAGTGTTGGCCACTGGTAACCAGATGGCTTATCAAAGAGATAAAGCCTGAGCCACTTTCTTGCTTTGCTTTCTGATTATTTTTGGTAACAGTGAGCTTGTTTTAGGAAGGTGTAAAATCTATGTTATTATTTGTTTAGTTGGGTCATTCACTGTTTGGAGATATTAGTAAATCTTCTTAACAAATTCTCCCTGTATTCATTTTGAAATATTTTATTTCATATTTTTTATTATTAATGTTACATTCTGTATAGTATTCCATGTTAACAGTTTTGGATGTTGTTTAAAGTTTTCTTATAACATTAAAGAGGTTTTATCATCTTTTAATAGACAGAATTTCTTCAAAAATGTCAGTGGATTTAAATTAATGTTCCCCTGTATGTAATATTTTAATTTTTCCCTAGCTATTTTCAAAGTTTTTCCTTCTTTTCAGTTTCCAATAACTTGATTGTGATAGGCCCAGGTGGAGTATTTGTATTTTTATCCAGTTTGAAGTTTATGAGATTCTCTAATCAATATATTTACGTTCATGAACAAATTCAATAAATTTTTGGTTAGCATTTTTTCAATTCTTTTCAGCCTACTTTCTTCATTTTTTTCTATATGCCTCTCAATAGATATATTTTGGATCATTTTATATCATCTCACAGTTTCCTGAAAATCTTTTTCTTTTTTTCTTTTTTCTTGTCTTTCTTCAGTTCTTCATATCAAATCATTTTTATTGATTCATCTTCAAGTTCAAAGACTTTTTCTTCTGTGATACCAATTTAACTGTTAAGTTCACATTATGCATTTTTAAATCCTCAGGTATTGTATTTTCAGGTATTATTTCCATTTGTTTCTTTCAGAGTCATTTTATTTTGAGATTTTTTTCTGTTTTCATATTATGAGCATTTTTTACATCATTAGGGAAAAGGGAAATAGCTGCTTTAAAATATTTTTCTGTTAATTACAAAATTTTACTGTTTCAGAGTTAGTCTACCTTGATTCCATTTTGTAATACAATATTTTCCAGTTAATTTGAATATTGAGTACTTTTTATGCTAGACATTGTGAATGATATGCTTTGAAATTCTGTCATTGCCCTCTCAAAAGTATTGAATGTCAAAGGTTGAGTCATTTCAGCCTTTTTAGAAACCACTTGATTTGTCTGGCCTGAAACTGCAAATTTCCCTCCTGTAATAGGAATCACAAAACATCTTCACTTACTTTCAGTGGTGCAGCTCATATGCCTCACACTCATATGAGTCTTATTTACCAGCAAGATGTTTAGGAAGACAGATATTGGAGAATTTTTGCCCTGGTTTACTCCTGCAATGGATTTCCACCCGTAATTTCATTGACTGTTTTGGTTGCCTTTTCCTATTTCTGGTGCTATACACCAGAAAGACTGTTGTTGGTTTTTCTTTTTTTTTTTTCCTACTATTCATAGTACAAGTTGACCCTGACTGTATCTAAATACAGTGAAGCTAGACAAATGCCCAATTAGTTGACTCTGGTCCAACATTTGCCAACTTTTTGTAACTCCCTAGTGTTTTCTAGAGAGTTATACTTGTTTTCACTTTTTAAAATTAAGTTTATTGGTACTGTTTAGATATACATAATTCTCATAGTCATCATATGTAACTTGTACCCCTACATTATATACCCCAATTCTGATTTTCCCCATCCCCCACCCCTTCCTTTTGCCCCTCTTCCTCTTCTTATTTACATAATCTGTGTTTCCACTTTATCTTTCACTTCTCATTTTCTCCATTCCCTTCCTTCCTTACCTCTCCTCCACTTTGTGCCTCTACTCATTTGAGTGTTTTCTTCATATTTCTCAATATCTATTGTACATTTTTCCTTACTTATACTTTTAGTTTCTCACAACAGAGAAACAATGTGATATTCACTGATGTGTGTCTGATTTATTTCATTTTAGAGTATGGTCTCAAGATGCATCCATTTACCTAGAAATGCCTCAATTTTATCTTTCTCTATGGCTGAGTTCTACTCCATTGTATAAAACAACACATCTTTATCCATTCATCGGTTGATGGGCATTTTGGCTATTTCCAATATTTTGCTATTCCAAACTGCTGCTATGAATATGAGTGTGCATATATCACTGTAGTATGATGTTTTTAATATTTTCAGGAAGATACCAAAAAGGGAGGTAGCTGGATCAAATGGATTGAACTCCTTTGGAATATTGTTCATAAAGTCTTTGCCTCCTCCTATGTCTTCAAGAGGTCTACTTATTCCCTCTTCCAGCAGATTTAGTGTGTCTGATTTAATGTTTAGATATTACCCCATTTTGATTTTAGTTTAGAGCAAAGTGAAAGATATGGGTCCAGTTTTAGTCTTCAGCATGTGGAAAGCTAGTTTTTCCAGCACAATTTACTAAACAGGCTATCTTTCTTCCAATGATGGCGTTCAGCCCCCTTGTCAAAGATAAAGTGACTGAGTGTGTTTGGAGTTTTTCTGCATCTTCTAGTCTGTTCCATTCATCCACTGGTCTGTCTTTTGCCAGTACCATGCTGTTTTGCTCACAGTACCTCTGTACTATATATATTTTTTTTTCTTTATGTAGGTATCAGGAACAAAACTCGGGACCCCACGCTTGCCAGGCAGGTTCTTATGCCACTGAGCTATATCACCTCCCCTGTACTATAATTTTAAGTCGGGGATTATAATGCCCCCTGCCTTGCCTTTGTTGCCCCGAATTGCCTTTGCTATTCTAGCTCTCTTCTGGTTCCAAATGAATTTTGGCAATGTTTTCTCTAGTTCTGTGAGATATGTTATTGCTATTTGGATTGGGATGGCATTAAATTTGTATAACAATTTTGGGATTAGGGCCATGTTTACAATGTTGGTTCTTCCTGCTCAAGAGCAAGGGATATTTTTCTATTTTCAGAGATCTGCTTCAATCTCCTTTTATAAAGTACTGTAGTTTTCTTTTTTCTTTTTTCTTTTTTTTGTTTGGGTACCAGGGGTCTACCTCAGGACCTCACGCACCAGCAGACACCTGTGCCGCTGAGCAATATCACTGGCCCTTTTTTCATATGTGGGTTCTGGGAGTCAAACTTGGGCCCTCGCGCTTGCCAGGCAGGTGCTTACGTTGCTGAGCCATCTCACCGGCCCATACTGTAGTTTTCATTGTAGAGATATTTTACGTCTTTTGTTAGATTGATTCCTAAATATTTCAATGTTTTCAATGCTACTTTGAAAGGTGTGGTTTCCCTAATTTCTCTCTAAGAAAGTTTGTTATTTGTGTACAGAAATGCTATTGACTTTTGAGTATTGACAATGTATCCAGCTAAACAACTGAATTTGTTTATTAGAAATAGAAGTCTTGTGATGGAGTTTGGGGTCTTCTGTGTAGAGTATTACATCATCTGCAAATAATGATAGATTAACTTCTTCATTTCCTGACTTTATTCTATTTCTTTTTCTTGTTTAACTTCTCTGGCTAATATTTCCAGAACTATATTGAATAGGAGTGGTGATAGTGGACATCTTTCTAATGTTCCTGATTTTAGAGTGAAAGCTTTCCCTCTTTGTACATTTAGTATAATGTTGGTTGTTGGTTTATCATAGATGGCTGTTATCAAATTGAGATAAAGACCATCTATTCCAATTTTCTGTAGGATTTTTATCATGAATGAGTGTTGCACTTTGTCAAATGCTTTTTCTGTATCTATTGTGATTCTTGTACTTTGCTTGTTGATATGGTATATTACACATATTAATTTGTGTATTGTAAACCATCCTTGCATCCTTGGAATGAATGCTTTCTGGTCATTGTGTATAATCTTTTTGATTTGCTCAAATTAATCTAATGTTGAACCTCAAACTTATAGAAAAAGAAGAACGAATCAAGCCCAAAGCTCATGCATTAGAGGAAATTATAAAGATTAGAGCAGAAATTAATGCAATGGAGCCTAAGAAAACAATACAAAGAATCAATGAAGCAAAGAGTTTGTTCAGTTCTGATATTTCTTTATTGATGTTTTTGGCCAGTTGATCTCTTTGTGACTATGGAATATTGAGGTTCCCCATTACTGTTGTGTTAGTGCTTATTTGATTTTTCATGTCCATTAATATTTGTTTTATAAAGTTGTGTGTGGCAGTTTTGGGTGCATATATATTTATGATTTTTATCTTTTCTTCTTGGAGTTTTTCCTTAACAAGTATGTGGTGAAGATCTTTGTCTCTTTTGATCAGACTTGGCTTGAAGTTCACTTTCTCTGCAAATAGAATAGCTATCACTCTTTTTTCCAGGTTCAGTTTACATGGAATGTAGTTTTCCACCCTTTGACTTTCAGTCTATGAATTTGTTTTGAGTTAAATGTGTTCCCCGTTTGCAGCAAATTGTTGAATCTTATTTCTTGTTCCATTCTGCCAGTCTATTTCTTTTAGTTGGTGAATTGAGACCATTTAGATTGATGGTTGTAAATGACATGTATTGGCTTATCCATGCCATATTATTTTACTGTTGGTTCTGTCTTTCCCCTTTTCAATTGGTTGCCTTGCCTGGTGGCTTCTTTCTATTGGTTTTTTTGAAATATTAGTTTTCATTATCACTTTCTAAAATATTCTTCAGAATATTTTATACAGCTGATTTTGTAGTCATAAATTTCTTCAGTTGTTCTTTGTCATGGAAGTATCTTATTTCTCCATTGATTGTGAGAGTTAGTTTTGTATAGTACATCAAACTGGGTTGGATGTTATTTTCTTTCTGAGCTTGAAATAATTCACTCCAAGCTCTTCTTGACTTAAAGGTTTGTGTTGAGAATTCTGCTGCGATTCTGATGAGCTTTCCCTTATGTTTTTTTTTTTTCTAACAGCTTTTAACATTCTGTTCTTGTGCTGAATTTATGGAATATTATTATATGCCTTGGTGTAGATTTATGTGGTCATGATTAATTGGAGTTCTATATGCCTCACTTATTGGTATGTCAGATTCTTTTTCCATGTTTGGGAAGTTTTTTGCCATTACTTCTGTGAACAGATTTTTATGTGGTTTGCACTGACTCCTGCTTTTTCATTGACTCTGGTCAATCTCATCTTGCTCTTTGCATCATCTTGTAGCTGTTGGATTGATTTTTCATGGTCCCTTGCTCTTTTTAAGAGATCTTTCTTTTCATCATAGTTAATAGCACTGCTCTCTTCTATATCTGATATTGTCTTCACTTTCATTCATTCAGTTTTGCAAACTTTCAAGAATTTCTAATTTCCTGGATTTTTGTTTGGATCTCTTTCATGGATTGCATTAATTTTTTTTTATTTGGGCATTCATGGTTTCCATCATTTTCTTAAGCTCCCCTGTATTTTTATCCATGTCTACTCTACATTCACTGAGCAAGTCTCTCATTATGGTTATCTTCTCTTCTTTTTTTTACCTAAGAGATTATTTCTGATCTGATTTTATGTATAGTCATCTGTTCTTTTGTTTTTTTGTTGTTTGTTTTTGTTTTTCTTTCTTCTGGTACTATCATTTCAGAAAATTCAGGTGAGTTGCTTCTGATTTCCTCTATTTCATTGTCCTCTGGATTTGTCCTAGGTGGGCTGGAGGTCTGGGATTGCATTTTACTTCTGTGTCTTATCACTTTCAACTTTTATTTTAATGTGTTTTCTGTGTTGATGCTTGTTAGTTTCTTATGTTAGGTAGGTTGATCACTATATTAAGGCTTCATTAAGAAATGTCTATTCCTCAAAAAAGTCTTCTAGGCCGGTGAGATGGCTCAGCAGCTCAAGCGCCTGCCTGGCAAGCGCAAGGGCCCGAGTTCGACTCCCGGAACCCACATACGAAAAAGGGGCCGGTGATATCACTCAGTGGCACGGGCGCCTGCTGACACGTGAGGTCCTGAGGTCGACCCCCCGGTACCCACAAAAAAAAAAAAAAGTCTTCTAGGTGTAGCTGGCTCTTGGTCTTCATGTCTGTCCCAAAATCCTACTTTTCCAATTTATTAGGGATAAGAGATTGCTGTTTATTTGGCTCAGTACCTAGGCCTTTGGTACTGGACTATGGTGATGATTATGTGTGTGGACTATCACAGTGTTTTCACACAAGGGTGAATAACATTATATCAGGTATGGTATCCTGGATAATGTGATACAATTAGCAATAACAATATCATCACACACAGCCTAGAAGCTGATGTACTGTGGTAAATCTTAATTTGGTACCTTTAACCATAGTAGATCTTTAGTTATATAACAAAACCCAACATACACCAGGAACTTGTTTGCAGTAAGTTTCTCCTTGGTAGAGTGATTTTACCCTGGGGTTGGGGTACTTTAAGAGTGATGGGGGCAAAACAGTGATAACTAAAAAGAAATATAGTAGAAGCAATGTTGAAGGAGAAAGGATGATCACCCAAGCTTCAGGAAAATGGAGAAGAGGACAGGAGAGAAAGGACAAAAGAGAAAGCAAAAGAATATCAAAGCAAATTAGAAAGACTAGAGGCTGTTTGCACCACTGGTCACAGGGCCAGTGGAGTGCTGACTCCACAGTCCTTGTCCTTCCACACCCAAGGCTGCCTGTGCCACTGTTCACAGGGCGGGAGGAGTACTGACTTCCCAGACCAAGACTACTTGAATTCAGCATCTGCAATCTATATCCCTCTCTTTGCCAGTTGGTTGTCAGGCAGGAGGAGCCATGCTGTTCCACTCACTACCCTCACCTCCACCACTGTTGTCCTTAGCCTTGTTGTTGCTAGAGGTTCCAGTTAGCTGCTAGGGCACATGAAAATAAAAAAAACCTGGTGAAACTTCAGGGAGGGAGAAGCTTCCTGGTCACTCACTCTTGTGGGTACTAGTGAAATTTACTGCCAGCCTGCAGTGTTTAGAGGAAGACAAAAGAGGAGAGGGGCCTTACATCCCAAATCTATCCTGTATGGCTTGAGTTAGCCACATAATTTCAGTCCATAAGTGTTTTTGGAAGCTTCCCTAATGGCCTTCCTGCTCCGCAAGCAGGTAGGAGACACACACACAGCCCTGTAGGCTGGATAATTATTTCATAAAGTCTTATGCTATGTTTTTTTTATGGTTTGTGTCTGGATGTCCCCCCAAAGCCTCATGCAGTCATGGGGGATGGGTAGCCTGTATACAATATAAGGGACAGAAAGAGGCTTTCTTGCCCCTCTTCTCTTCTTGTTTTTGGTATCTTCTGCTGCCATGAATGGTTGTCCCTCTGTCATACCACCCTGCCTTAGAGCTAGCTGATTATGGACTGAAACCTCTACAACTGTAAGCTAAATAAACCTTTCCTAATTTAACCTTGGGTGTCATGTATTTTGTCTCAGCAAGGAGAGAAAAGCAACTAAGATAGAATTTGGTACCAGAGAAATGGGGTTGCTGCTGTGACTATACCTGACCATGTGGTTTAGGAGCCTTTGGGAATGGCTAGTGGGAAGAGTTTGGAATGAGTCAGAGATGCCTGCTGAAAAAGTAGAGCTGGAATGCCTTAGCCTGTTCTGTGTGGGAGATTCTGATCAGAGCACAGAAGACCAGAAAGACAGTAAAGACCAGAATCAGAGATTTCTGATGGGAAAAAGGACTACATTGGCTGTTGGACTCCAGGCGATGTGTGTTATGGCTTGGAAAATAGTTTGTCTGCATTTTGCTCATGTCCAGAATTTTCCAGAGACTGAAATTAAGGGCAGCAGACTAATTAATCTGGCAGAACAAATTTCAAGAGAATTGAATGTTGAGGCAGTGGCATGGCTACTATTGGGGGCTTTTAGCCAGATTTATGTTGAGAATCAAGAGCAAAGAGCCTACCAGAATGATTTAAAACTTTGAAAGGTGGGCCAGAAAGAAAGCTTCAGTAAAGCTGTGTGAAGATAGAGCAGAGGAGATCTTGATTGATGAGAAGGAATAGGAGAATAGCAAAGATTGTCTGAGGGCATCATAAATGCAGCAGGACTCCACCCTTTGCAGCCTAAAAATTGCAAAAGCGAAAGACTTTGCTTTGAGAAGAAAGCTGCAGAGCACCATATTCCAGAATGGCAGCAGCCACACTATGTTCCAGAATGGTGGCAGCATAGAGAATTTGTTCCTCAGAACTGGATTTACAATGCCCAGCAATCAAGCCACTCAACCCCTACAACCAAAAGAGAGAAGCTTGGCTACTTCTCCAGCTGGGAGCAGACCTTGGCATCATCCATGTGGCCTGGTTTTAGGCACATGCAGAATGGAAGAGTTGTGGGTTCAGGAAGGCTTCCACACATATTTCAAAGGGTCTTAGAAGGCCAGGCAGTGTGCCATGAGAGGGAAGTATGTGAAATTGTTGTGACTGTGAAGCCAAAGGTATAATGGAGGCCCCAGAATTTTGGAGAAGCCAGGAACATGGATAATCTGAGGAAAACTGTGAGGGAACAGAATGGGCCCAAGAGAGAAGCCATGGGTGCTACAATCACTGGAAGTGCCATAGGGGTGGAACCACCCAAGTCTTTTGGAGTTCACATCTTGCCTCTGATGCTGCACCTGGAACTACAAGATTTAATATTTGCACTGCTGGATTTTGGATTGGTTTTGGTCCCATTCCTTTGTTTGTAACTTTTGGAATGGAAATGTTTATCTTGTGCCATTGAATGGTGAAAGTATGTAACTTTCTTTTCATTTGTATAGGGGCTCATAGCTAAGAGTTTGCCTTACATCTCAGAGAAGACTTGGGACTTTTTCAGCAATTCTGAAACTGTTAGGACTTTGGCAACTCTTAGATATGGACTAAATGTCTTTTGTGTAAAGGTATAGACATGAGTTTTTATGGGGCCGGGATGGAATGTTATGGTTTGTGTCTGGGATGTCCCCCAAAACCTTATGTGGTCATAGGGGGTGGGTAGTCTGCATACGATATAAGGGACAGACAGAGGCTTGCTCTCCCCTCCTCTCTTGTGGCTTTTGGTATCTTCTGCTACAATGAATGATTGACCCTCTGCCATGCCACCCTGCATTAGGGCCAGTGGATTATGGACTGAGACCTCTAAAAGCTGTGAGCTGAATAAACCTTTCCTCCTTTAACCCTTTTTCTCATTTTGTCTCAGCAATGAGAGAAAAGTAACTAAGACAGTTTTGTTTGATCTCCAAGTCTCTTATTTCAAATCAATTTTGGCATCAGGATGTATGTCCCTCCTTTTCTTCCAATTACCTGTGTTTTAGTTGATTTTCTCTGAGTAGCTCCAACTTGGCTCCTCCTCTACTCAGCCATGTTGAAATTACTATAGTTGTTTTCTGAAAGACAGTTAGATTGATAGAATCCTTGCATGCATGTTCTAAAAATATATCAATATTCAACTTTCCCTGCTGCATCTTTCTCTTATATTTTGGTTTAATTATTGTGGTGCTCGGAATCAAAATCATGACCTCACATGTGCTAGGCAAGTGCTCTATCACTGAGTTGCTTCCCAATCCCATATATTTTCAAATGTTCTAAAATGTTCTGCTTTTCTCCATTTCTTTTTCCTGTAGCTCTTCTCTCATTTTGCTTTGAAAACAAATATATGTTCTTACTGTTTATGTATCCCACTTACTAGTCTTTAAAGGTAGGCTTGCATTTAAACTCTTTAAATTAACCTTTATCCCACCCTGACCTCCTATACTTCCTCTTTCTCCTTCTCCTCTTCTTTCTTCTCTTCTTATCCCCCTCCTCCCTTTCTTCCTCCTCCTTCTCCTCCTCCTCTTTCTTCCCAGTGTTCTTTTATTCTATTCTAATCATTAAACATTTGTCTTTATTAATGCTTCCCTAACTGCTATGCTTTTATTTTATCTTTCTTACATTTTATTTGATGAGCCAAATCTAATGTTTTCATTTATTCTAACACAATAATTTACATTGCTCCATGAAAGTGCTCTGTATTATTTTCCAAGTTTTAAACTGAGGAAAGGAGCAATATTGTTCATTGGATAATTTTTAATCTGAGAACAGATGAAATATGAATATATGCCACATGCCACTAGGGCATTTGTTCCACAGCATGATTCTATATTTCTTAGGGTTGGCTAAATATTTTCTTGATCTATAAAAAACATAGGATAGAAAAGATACTAGTGATCTAATGGAATGGGGCTAATTAATTTTCAGATGATTTCATAACCTCATTATGAAATGCTAGAAAATAGAATGTCTTACAGGCCATAAAAATTGTAGTAGGAATTTCTACTCACATAGATTCTTTTTTTTTTTTTTTTTGTGGGTACCGGGGGGGTCGACCCCAGGACCTCGCGCGCCAGCAGGCACCCGTGCCGCTGAGTGATATCACCGGCCCCTTTTTCATATGTGGGTTCCGGGAGTCGAACTTGGGCCCTCACTCTTGCCGGGCAGGCGCTTAAGCTGCTGAGCCATCTCACCGGCCCTCACATAGATTCTTATATCATTACATCCTTCACTGCCTAATCACACTGATTCCACGTATTTGCAATCCGGAAATTTTTAGTGAGAATTTGCATTCTTTTCTTTGGTCATTTTCTTTCTTCTATACCACTTCATGAGGATAAAGAAAGTATATATGAGGTGTTAATCTAAGCTGCACCCAAAGTTTTACTTTATATCTTGACTGTTTAAAAAAATGTGTTCTATGAGATATGGTATATTGTGGCTTCAGGTAATATTTTCTATATGTGTACTTTTCTGTCTTTTTGTTGTTCATCTTATCAGATATTGAAGTTGATGAGAGAGAATTATGGCTTCTCAATGTGTCTGTTACCCATAAATGTTACGGCATGGGCTATTAACTTTTTATTTTGAGTTTTTTCTCTTCTTAAATCAACCTCTACTGTCTCATGTAAGAGATTCTAATATCCAAATTTAATTATGTCTCCTTCCACTTAAAATTCCCAGTAACCTAGACATGACACTAAAATCAGGTAATTAAAAAGGGAAAATTGTATTTTAAAAAAATTAAAGAGCTTTTTCAGGAGAGTACAAAAACAATCCCCAGAATAGGAGAAAATAGCTCAAACTTTAAATCTGTTAAAACAAAGCAAAGAGTCTGATATAACATTTATATCTAAAATGTATTGTATTCAAGACACTAAAAGCTCAAAAACAATGTTTAAAAATTAAAAATTTGCAGAGGTCTTGTATAAGCATTTCTCCAAAGAAAATACAAAAATAGCCATGAAACATGAAAATATGTTTAATACCAACAGTTATGAAAAGAAATGTAAATCAAAATGAGAATAAGGTACACTTCATTCCCATCAGGAATGCTATTTAAAAAAGAATAAAGTAACGATGGTTGGAGACAGGGGATTCCATGTGCATTGCTTGTACTACCGGTGAGAGCATGAAATGATGCAGCTGTTGTGCAGACAGTATGGTGGTTTCTCAGAAAGATAAAGATAAAAATATCATATGATTCAGCAATTCCACTGGTGATCTATCTATCGTCAAAATAACTGATAAGAAAGACTCAAAATTTATCACAAAATTCATAGCAGCATTATTTCACAATATGTAAAAGGTAGAAACAACCTAATATCTATCAAAAAATAAATAAACAATTAAGAAGTGGTCTAAGCCTACAGTGGAATATTATGCAGCCTATAAAAGCAAATTCTGATTTATGCTACAACATGGATAAATCTGGGAAACATTGTGCTATATGAAAAAAGCCAGATAAAAAGGATACATTTGGTGTGATTATGCTCATGTGAGGTACCTAAAACAGGCAACTTCATTGAGATAGTAAGTATAACAGAGATTTCCAGGTGTTTGCAGAGGATGTATGTGGGTAGTTATAGTTTCATGAATGCAGAGGGGGGTTTTTTTTGGTTGTCCTTTTTTATGTGGGTACCAGGAGTCAAACTCAGGACCGTGCACTTGCCAGCAGGCGCTTGTGCCACTGAGAGATATCACCGGCCCTTTTTTTCCTTCATGCGTGTACTGGGAGTAGAACTCAGGACCTTGTGCTTGCCAGGAAGGTGCTTATGCTGCTGAGCTATCTCACCATCCCGTGAATGCAAAGTTTTGTTAGGCATTTTGTTAGGTAAATGGAGAGTAGTGATGATTGCACAACATTGTGAATATCATTAATGATACTGAATTGTGGGTCTGAAATGATTAACATGGAAAACTTTGTGCTACATATATCACATCACATCTTAAGAATACAAAAACACTCCCACTGTATATTTTTAAAAATTGAGAATGTTAGTCTAGTCCTTTCATGACATAGTCCCTTGCTATCTCCATCCTTTGCTGCTTCCTCTCACCATTGATCCCAGCAATAATGCAAATTCCACAGATTCTTCAAGAATGTTATGCTGCTTCCATCTTCTGTTTAATGTGTTATCTCTAAAAGTAGTTCTTGTTCTTTTAAACAATCTAATCTACCTTTTAAACTAAGTTCACCCATTTATTAATCCGAGCAGTTTTCCAACATTCTGTAGCATACAAGTACAATTTATAGATCCATAAATGGACCACTGTCAATGGTAGAGTTTTCTTTTCCTGCCATAAACATATTGATAGCATGGATGTTGTGGATTCACAGCCATGAGGGACACTTGATGAAAGGGGGCTAATTAAGCATCATCATTAAAATTTGTAACTTAAAAAAAGAAAATTTTATTATCTATCCTATACTAAGCACATTAAACCAAATGATAGTTACATCCCTGGATAGAAGGGGAGGTCAACTTGGGAACAAAAATTGGATCTGCATTGACAAACAAGAAAAGAATATTCAGATATAGATTGATGAAAGGTCGAGAGAAAGAAAGAAAGAGAATTCTGGAAGATTCATGCTTGGGAGCACTCAATAAGAATAAGCTGTTTCTTACTGTTTGGTTCATTGAGATAATAAATGAGCCATGTACATAGCCTTCTTAGATTTTAGGTTTGTATCACTTGCATTTGGAATGATTACCTTTGATTGCATTTCTGATTATTTACATATGTCCTTCCAATATTACTTTCTCAAATTATTATTCTGTTTGACACTGCCAGACTGCAAGATCATAAAGAGTATTTCCATGCTCTTTAAATCTTGCTTCCCCAGAACCACACCTTAAATTGAATTTCAAAATTAATTGGTTTCATATCTTTAGAATTGTGTTTATTTCTAATTACAAAGCTACTTCAGATGGGGGTAAAAAGAATTATGATGTGTCATGTACATGTACCAAGTACCAACAATGAATGTAATTATATATCATAAATGTGAATTAAAAATAAAACTGGGGGAAGGGGATCTAGAGATAGAAATAGAGAGAAGCAAAAGGAGGGGAAGGGGAACTAAAAAGAAAGCTGAGTTCATGTTGTTTAGCTCAGTTTAAGAAATACATATTTATCATGTACCTCTCATGCAAAACTGAATATAAAGATAAATATGAATTGATTCTGAATCAATTCTGAAGTCCATAAAAGCAGAGAAACACAAAAAACAATTTCAGTACAAAGTGAAAAGTGGTAAGATGAAGTACTGTGAGAAGAAAGGCACTTAACAATAGGATATGCATTCATGGAAATAATTGAAAGACTATAGAACTAAAAATTGAAAAAATATAAGAAAAATAAGAATACCTCATGGCATGTAGATTTTGGTATATTTTAATGAACATTTTTAAGCATCATTTTTACCAAAATGATCAAACATTATCTTGTTATGAATAAAAAATAGGTATTTATCATATTTTACTTAATTATCATGCTATTGTTAACATTACCATTATTTCAGCATTTATTCACTTATAAATAATACTGCAATGGCAAGCAGAAACACCAAAACGACACCCAGGATTTGGAGGCAGATTTATTTTACATCAGTGGGCACTGATTGGGATCATTCCCAAAATATAGGCTTTGAAGGCCCAGGGAGGGAAGTTTTTATGGTCTACAAAGGGGAGGTACAGAGGTAGAGTATTTGGCTGTCTTTGATTGGTTTTCACAATATGCATCACAGTGACCAGCCATTTCTAAGAAACAGAAGCAACTGGAACTGCAACAAGAACTGTCACCTGGGCAACTAACAAACTGGCTGGGGGGCATTTTCTGCTATATTTCCCCCCTTTTTTAGTTTCCCCAGCAAATCTTTGCTGGGCTTGTTACATGTGATCTCCTGAGGCAAGGCCCTACTAGATGCAGTAACTAGAGGGCTGCCAGTGGTCCTAGGATGGGCCCTAGCCAAGGTCCCTGAGATTGGAAAGATTTCCCTTAATATAGGGTCTCTCCCTAAGTTGCTTTTAGGAAGAGACACGTTTTAATATTACTCTGGCCAAGGAGTCATTTTGACCCTTGAGCATGTTCAATGCTCCTTGGATGCTTGCCAAATCTTGGTCAATTGTAGAATAAGGGGAAGGGCCTTACTGGTTGCTTTCTATTTTAAATGAAAGCAAGAACTAGAGTAAGGATCCTCAAAAGTCACAAAAATCAAGGGGAATAATGCACTGAGATATGGAGTAATCCTGTGAACGGTGTTCTCAGGATTCAGCCATGTGTGGACTGGTCAGCACCCAGAGTGAACAGAGCAGAGCTGAGTGTGTCGTCTCTTCAATGTGAGCTTCAGAGGAGCTGTCTGGTCCAGGTAAATTCTCCAGCAATTGCCTAGATGGGCTCTTTAACTTTGGAATGGTGGACCTAAAGCTGGATTTCTTAAACATGTAGAGGTAGTTAATATGCACCTGGGTTATATGTGTGTGCAGGAGTGTCTACAGGTAATGTTGGTCTTTTAGCTAAACTGGTTATAAATTATTCCTGTAAGGTTATGTTTTATTTATTCAACTTTTTCAGAACTTGTGGCCTGTATGCTGTATGTAGTTTCTATTTAGTTATCTCTGCTACAAATACAGGCCCATTGTTGCTGCCAATGGTCAAGGGTAGGCCACATCTAGGGATGATTTTTCACAGCAGGACCCTACAAACTTCTGTTGCCCTCTCAGCTCAGGTAGGGAATGCCTCCGGCCAGCCTTATTAGGTGCACTTAAGCACTAACAAATATCCATTAGCCCTTATAAGGCTTTACTTTAGTGAAGCCCATCTCTATGCCCAGTGGAGGTAGGGGCCAGTGACACAGATGTTGAAGCCTGAGTTGGTTGCAGGGATACAGATGCCAGAGCTGTGGCTTGAATTTTCAGGACATATGGTAGGGGCAACACTAGATCTGATTAAGATGGGTCTTCTGGGAGTACCAGGTAAAGTTTTTCTGGCTGGGGTTGATGTTTCAGTCAACTGGATCCCTGGAGGGGGCTTAGGCCTCTAGACCAGATTATTTTCAGCCCAGGTTTGGTGTCATTGGTGGCAGGTTTCCAAACAGCAGCAGGAAGCAGTAGCAAGGACAGCATTAGCCAAAATAGCTTTGTCCAAGGTGACCACAGAATATCTAGCCTGTCCAGCTCCATTCCTAACAGAGTTACTTCCATCCGTAAACAGGGTGTACTGAGCATCTGACAGGAGGTTCATATTTAAGTCTGGTCAGCTCAAGAATAGTTCATCAGTCAGTGCCAGGCAGTCATGGTCTGGTGGGCCCAGCTTGGTGGGCAGGTACAAGTCAGGATTGAGTGGTTTTATTGCCACAAGGGTCAGGTGAGGATATTCTCATAAGAGTCCTTGGTACAGGGTGATGTCTATCACAGCATGTGGCACCTGGACAATTAGGTCTCAGCCTAAGGTGAGCTTGTCAGTTTTTTGATCAGAAGGACAGTGGCACAGAGGCAAATGGGGGAGGCAGCCCTTAGTGACTGGATCCAAGTATTTGCACAGGCATTGATTTTGTGAACTCAAGAATCCAGATTCTATAGAAGCCAGCAGCTCCAAGCAATTTGCAGAGTTTTTCTTGTAACCAGTTCCTGCCAGATATTGCAGCAGAGTTTTTGTGTCTTTCCAGTAGGCAGCTGGGTGTCATTAATCAGAAGTGCAGTGATATTTTGTGCTGGGAAATTAGCAAAGTCATCTGTGAAGGCTTCTCCAAAGAGGGTAAACAAGTTTTTGGACCTCTGGTAGGTTGAGTCCAGGTCAGTTAACCTTTGAGTTCAGAACTGGGATCTTTACATTTAGAGGCAAAGACGGGCTGGCTGACAGGAGCCAATTGAAGGCAGAAGAAGGCATTTTTTAGGTCCAGGCAGGTGTACAAGCAGGCTGTGGGTGGCAGAAGACTGAGGCAACATATATGGAGGGCAATCGTGGTAGTATTGACAGCTCAGAGATCTTAGCTGACTTTACAGGAAGAAGAGGTGTATTTTAGCAGTTTGACAGTCTACAAGCATTTTGCAATTCAAGCAGGAGGGGACAAAGTAACAGGCTGTCTTGGAGTGGCCAAATCTGTTGTCAGAGCCTCCCTGAAAATAGTGGGAGAGTTCCCAATCCCTTGTGGCAATAGTCAAAGTGAGTAGACACTTTTTATTTCATCTCTGGATCTTCTCATTTGAAGGCAAATAGGGACTGGCTAGCAGGGGCAATTTGTAAACAGAAGGCATCTTTTAAATCCAGACAAGTGAACCAGATGGCATCTGGAGGTAGTAGTCCAAGAAGGGTGTCTAGGTTGGGAACTGCAGAATGTAAGGTGATGGCTGAAGCATGGTTGGTGGTCAGGCCCAGAGGTGATTCTTGGCTCATACCTCTGGGAGGAGAGTTTTCAGAATTTCAGGACTGTGGTTATCTGTCTCAGGCTGAGGGAGGTGTCATCTTCCTCTCAGGGAAGGTGCAGGGTTAAATGAGAAGGAGACTGACTGGCTTGGTGACAGGAATTTATGTTTGGTGAGATGTCCTCTGAGGCTGCAAGTTCATGCCTGGTAGAAGGAGTGAAAGGTAAGTGTCCCAGTTGCCCTGGTGATGGTAACTTTTTGACCTAGGGAACTTTTGAAGGAAGAGAGTTCTGTTCCATTGTCTACCAGGAAAGTCACAGGTTTGTTCCTGACTTTTGCAATGATCATGTGCTCTAGGGGCCCAGTTTGACAGAGCTCAGTCTGTCCTATCCATCCAGGCCTGACAGGGAGAGGGGAGGTTCAGGTTGAGGTGGACCTGGATAGCCAGGTTTCTTTGTGTATTGCAGATGGATGAGGCATTTATTTTTTGTGTCCATAGCCCTTATAACTCATAGCCAGAGGGTGTGGTCATCTATCAGACTGGATTTTCTTATGGACATCGTGCTTTTCTTTTATCAGGTTTCTGAGTAACAGTGGTCGATGGGCTTTTAGTCTCCCTTTTTGACATCTTAGAGGAGCACTTGACTGGGTTGCTTTGTTGAAAGGCCATGAAAACCCATTCAGCAGGGCTGACAGTCCAATTTTTCCTCAAATAAAATGTGGACATTTCTGTGTTGAATAGACTGAGAAGGAATTGCTGACAGTCATCTTGGGTGGGTGTTAGATGACACTATCTGATCAGGTAATGTAAGCAGAAGGCTCTGGAGGGAGGGCCTCTGTGGCCAAATACAGGGCAATGGCTAGTTGGAACCAGTTCAATTGGTTGGAAGTAGATGAGTCAGGAACAGGGAGCGAAGGTGTTGGCAGCAACTGCAGCAGCTGACAAGGGAACCAAGGTGCAATTCTCAGGAAGAATGGGCCTCTTTCTCCTCTTTTTTTTTTTTCTTTGAGAAGTTTTGTTTCTTTTTTAACTCCACAATCTCTAAAAAGCCCAATTCCTGCAGTCAGGGACTGTCAGTTTTGACTAATTCCCATCTCTGACTTCCTACGTATGTGTTGTGTACACTTGTATGATGGTGTGACAGACAAAGAGTGGGTGCCCCTCAGAGAGAGACCGTTCAGATGCCTGCCTGGCCATGCCCCTTGAGGGGGCTTAGGCACGACTTAGCTAAGGAGGGTGCGAGGCCTCTGTTATGCCATATGTGAATCACCATGGAACCACAGATGATTTCCTAATCAGCCACCATGGCCAGTGCTTCCCAGTCTTGGTGCACAGGCAGAGCAGCCTGTGGCCTATTCTGTCCATTCCACTCACTCACACATTCATTCAACAGGCACTCAGAGGCTAACCATTCCAGCTCCCTTCCCTTAAAGGTGGTTCTGACTAATGAGAGGTGATCAATCTCTCCTCCTGCTCTAGCTGAGCAGAACTGAAAGGCAGACTAGGCTGGGGTGCCCCTGGGAGTCTTACTGGAATCAGGTAGGCAGACAGATAGCATCCTCCTCCCTTTGGGGTCCAATGTGAGTGGCTCAAGCAGGAAGCCAGGAATCCTCCTCCAGACCTCCAAGGGGACTCGAGAAATCTCAAGGGCATGCCTTCCCATCAGGATCTGGAGAGGTTCTTGCTTCATTTGTGAGGGCCATGACCAATGATCAAAGAGGTCAGCATGGTTGGTCTTCCCAGCCAATGCACCAGATGCAAAGGCAAGCAGAAACACTGAAACAACACCTAGGATTTGGAGGCAGATTTATTTTATGTCAATGGGCACTGATTGGGATCATTCCCAATTTTCAGGCCTCATAGGTCCAGGGAGGGTGGTTTTTATGGGGTCTGCAAAGGGCATGTATGGAGGTAGAGTACTTGTCTGTCTTTGATTGTTTTTTACAATATGCATTATAGTGACCAGCCATTTCTAAGAAACAGAAGCAACTGGAACTGTCACCTGGGCAGCAGACAGACTGGCTGAAGTGGCATTTTCTGCTACAATACCAAATTGAATATTTCCTTTAATCCACAATTTCTTCATTTCTGATCATTTATAGGACAGACATCTAGAAATAGTCTGCTGTGTCAATAGTAGACTAACTGTTAAAGATGCAGGTAAATGTTATGTCTAAACTTTGGAGTAATTGATCCTACAGATTTTAAATGACTGAGAGTTCCCTCTCTGTCCTAGGGATGCTTCATTTTGTTTTTCCCTCTGTTTCTAATTCCAGCCCAGTGTCCATAAACCTTTCTTATTTCATTACCTGCAGGGCTATACTGTCATCTGGCTGTAGGATAAGCAGCATTGGCTTACACAGTCACTTTCATAACACTGTAAATGGAAGCAGCAACTAGGTTTGGATGAGTGAGTTACCTTCCTAGTTAATAATGTTTTATGTCAATTAAAAACACCCTAGTATTCAATGTGGCACCATACCATATGGGCAAAGGAAAAGTTTACCTAATCATTGCACAAAATAAGGCAGTGTTTCTCTTGCTTTTATATATGGTTAGGTATGTGTTGAAGCAACATTGCCCATGTTTCAGTGTCATAAGTTAGCTCACAGAAGTAATGTGGATAATTTTTTCCAGACAATTGTTTAGATTCCTTACTTGGAAAATATAATGAAGATGCAGAAGTTGAAAAGGGCAGCGTAGTTTCTCACCTAAGAAACAAAGCCAAGTGCCCTCTTAAGAGAAAGAACAAATCAACTAATCAATTAAAGGAACATTAAACTTTTGTCAACAAAATGAAATTCTTTGTGTGGTTTCCAAGGAAATATATCCCATTAAAGAACACTGCAAACAGAAATACCCTCGGCACCCAACTAACTAGAGACAGATGCATGTGTTTATCATTCTTCTCCCATGCCCACTGCCTGAGGCAGTGAAAAGTATTTTCTGTTGTCCTTTTGCCTTATCTCTTCCAACTCTATATTTTCATCCTCAATAGACTTCAATGCTTACTTCAAAGAATATAAATATTTTTCCTGTTTTAGGACTTTAACAACACAGTTTACTAGTTCCCCCTACGCTTTCTAGGCCAATGGACTATATCTCAAATGAAGCTATTCAATAAAGCATCATCTTAGAAAAAATGTAGCCTGGACTTTAGCCATCTTCCAACTACTCATAAAATATCTCTTTCTCTAATGTTGATGTAGACTAAGAAAAGGCAGATTTGTAGCAGAGATTAGCTCCATTTCTAATGTATGAGTTCAGGGGAAAACGTGTTTCTAAAGAGTTTAATTAAAGCAAAGGACTTATTTATTTTTTTAAGTCACAGTGTTTTTTCCTTCATCTTAGTGAACTCATGGTGATTTAAGATCAGTGGTTGCAGATGCATTACAGTACCCAAGAGTAGAAGAGAAGTAAGAAACAAGTCCAAAAAAGGGAAGAGATAACAAAAGAACAGAAACTCTTTGTGGAAATCTGCTCTTGTGAATTAGTCTTTCTAAACATCTTTTGAATCCTAGTCTCAATGTCTATTCATGTACTTGAGCTATATATTGAAAAGTTCCAAAATATAAATCCAATATACAAGGATTTGGGACTACACTATTAAAAAGATAAACAATCTCTCTATAAAATTTACATTCTAGGAAGCAACAAATATTCTCAACAGGTATCATCACCTAATTATTTTATGATTTCTCTATAATTAAAAGTAAAAATAAGGTGTCCAGAACCAATTAGGGAAAGTTTGCTTGAAGAATTAGAATTGTAAATGAGCTTCAAAAGATGAATACCTAACAGAAGACTATCACAACCAAAGGAAAGAACATTGCAAAGGTCTAAGATGGAGAAAAATACACATGTTCCAAGAATTGAAAGGATTTCAATTGGGCTAAACAAGAAAGCAAGTGAGCCGTCAGCAGAAGATGAGTCTACAAAGTGGACATTGCCCACATCTCAAATATGTTCTAGATATTTATTCTTGGAGCAATAAAAAGACATTAAAAAATTAGATGGATTTGAGAGATATTTAGAAACATTTACATTGTATGACTAAAAGATGAAAAATGATGGTGAACAATGATCCTAGAATTTGTTAGAGCAATTACAGGAATGGAGGTAAGTGTCGTTAAAAGTTACAAAGACTCTTGATTATGCATTACAGAACCCTAAGCAACTATAAATAAAAAACATGCAAAATTAGAAAATTTATTTGCTTTAATAGTAAAAGTAGGGAAAAAGTAAGGTAAAATTAATTTTATGGTTAAGTGGAATTAAATACTAGACTGTATTAAACCATCTTTCCTTTCAACTCTTAAATTGTTTATGTGAATTTTCATATTGAGTAGATAGACTTCACTCATTCCATAAGTCACTTGGCTATAATCATCTCTTTATTTCCAAAGCATAAATTCAGTATGCATGAATAGTTTTTCCTTCCCATTTTATTTTGGGATTTCTCAAAAAACAACTATTATCTTTTCTGTACTGCATTTCTGTGACCATAAGTGTAAATCCTGACCCTAATGGTAGTGAAAAAACCAACTGAATAACTCACTGTTCACCTTAAAAAGTCACCACATTTTTCATTCACCAATTCAAAATAGGTGGATATTAGAAGAAAATCAAACTGGACAGTAGAAGGAAGATAGCAAGTTTTGGAAGCCATAAGATTCAGATAACCATATGTATCTAATAGACAGTGTTGAGGGGCACTTAGATTTCCAGGTACCTCCAAGGTGTGGTCTAAATTATAGATTCGCTTTGGGGTGAATTACATATGGATGATAACTGAAGCATGAACACATGATATTATACAGTGAAAGAATAAAAAGGAAATAAAATACATTTAAGATAAACCTTGAGGGCCGGTGATATAGCTCAGTGGCATAAGCTCCTGCCTGGCAAGCGCGAGGTCCTGAGTTCGACTCCCGGTACCCTCATATAAAAAAAAAATGATAAACCTGAAATAACATTTAAACCATCTGACTGAAGAGACTGAGGAATAAGGAAAATAAAAGACTCAGAGCTAAAGGAAGAACATCTTTCAAACAAGAAGGTGTTCTAATCGATTGAAATATGTCAGAAGTCACTGTAAGTAATACTTAAAACATGTTCAATGGACTTAGAAAAAAAGGATAGCCTTGTCAGGAATAATGAGTGTCTTGCGGGTAGAGTGATGATAGTGGGGAAGCATGACTGGAAAATGGAGAAAGCAAAAAAGTAAACTCCACTAGGAGGTGACTATGCACCAGAACACTGAAGGACTCAGCTCTATTAAAACTGAATTGAGGTCAGTTTTTCTTGTGGTTTTTATAGTATGTATGGGTGTTTTCATGTGTGTGTGTATGTTAGGAGATGGTCATAGTTAATGTTCATGGATCTGTATGCATTTATTCTTCATTTAAAAGTTTACACTAAGAATGCCAATAGGAAAGAGTACAATACAAAAAGCTAGGAGAAATATGTAGAAAAATTATAAAAAGTAAAAATAATAATAGATGAGTTTCCTTTCCTAAATTTCCATAAATTTTTTATACCAGAATAATAATATTCTGTTTTCTTAATGTTGCTTTTGTCACTCTCATATACTCAATGGTTTTTCCCCAGTTCAAGATCTCTATTAGACTTTGCAATAGAGCACTTAGCTCTAATGGAAAGAATATAGATATATATATATTTTTTTTTAATTTATATTCAGCGTCTGTCTTAGTTACTTTTATCATTGCAGAGACAAGATACCTGACACCCAAAGTCAAGGGAGGAAAGGTTTATATAGCTCACAGTTTGTAGAGGATTCCGTCCATAATCGATTGGCTCCAAGGCCAGGGTGGCACATGGCAGAGGGGCAAAAGTTGACAGTGGCAGAAGACAGCAAAAACAATGAGAGGCCTTAATAGCATCTTTCTGCCCCTTCTATACTCTATCTAGGCTACAGGGATGAGGGTGGTGCCAAGTCAATCAGTGGACTGATTTAGTAATCACAACAACCCCAGCATTGCAATGAATCAGTCACACACTCTGGATCCAGCCACCTCTGAAAAAAGCTCCACCTATGACCACATGAGGCTTTGGGGGGACATCTAGACACAAGCCATAACAGCATCTTATTTCAGGTTATATAGGAAGAGGAAACAGAGAGCATATTCTATGTGTTTCTATCAGTCCACTTATGGTTTATCAAATAAACATATTGACTTGAGTAAAACTATTGTGTTCTACACACATTCTTAATAATGATTAGAAAGTTATATATCTTTTAAAATATTGTTGTAGCTCAGAAAACAATTCAAACTATGATACTTCAAAATGGTAAAAACTTTGAATTAAAAAACATTCTAGGGCCGGTGAGATGGCTCAGCGGCATAAGCGCTTGCCTGGCAAGCGCGAGGGCCTGAGTTCAACTCCCAGAACCTACATACGAAAAAAGGGCCGGTGATATTGCTCAGCGGCACGGGTGCCTGCTGGCATGCGAGGTCCTGAGGTCCACCCCCGGTATCCACCAAAAAAAAAAAAAAAAAGACATTCTAATTATTTCTAAACACGAGTCCTTAGAATCTACCTTAGCAGCAAGGTCACTCTAACTTTCCCTGTTTCTCCCCGCAAGTGCTGTGAGAAGCTGTCTCTGAAATTTTCTTATCTAGTTTAGGAAACATAAAAAAAATGCAATTGTCCTATGACCTCTACTTAATTAACTTATTCAAATAACCGGGAAAGATTAACTAGTAGAGAAAAAAGAGACTAGAGTCATATTAGTAATATTTTTCATTTTTCCATTTGAGGTCAGTTCTGAGAGATTACATGGGAGACTCTGAACAATAACACACCTCACATTCTCAGTAGAGCTCTATTCTTTACCTTCCTTTAACTAGTCTCTACTTCCCCTATGGATGAGAGGAACTTTGTTCCAGGCCAATGTCTGCTCTTTGAACTCCTTCATTTATTCAAAATATCGTTTACTACTCCTCTTGAGTTGCCTATAGCACCATTTCCATTCTCCTATTGAAGAGGGCACTTAAGCTTCAACATCTTATCCTTTCTTTAAGTATCATATTTTATATGGCTCTTGAGCTTGTGCACATTAGTAAATTCAAATGCTTTTTTCTCTTGTTATTCTGCCTGTTGCCAGTTCCTTTCAGCAAACTCAGAGAGGGTAGAGGAGAAACTTTCTCTTCACTCCTACAAGACTTTTTGCAAAAGTGGGTTCCAAGCTCTGAACCCACAGTTTTCACACATGCTCAGGCAAGAAAACTTTAGTAACCAATTTATTGTGAGGAATTTTTAGTGATGTAGTTAATATCAGATATAGTAATAAAGAAGGAGAAAATATAGCTTGTCTGAGAAGAGAAGAGGCACAGGACATGATATAGTTTTCATTAAAAGTAAATTTCCCAAAGCTTGGAGTTTCACTTTATGTCAATAGTAACACTTATCAAAAGACATACAGAAAGTGAATTCCAACACACTGGAAATTCACCATCTACTAATGATAGTGGTTATGGGCTGAATATTTCTGTCCTAACAAAACAGAATACTAACATGGCATTAGGAGATGGAAATTTGAGGAGGTAATTAAGGTTAGACTATGTCATGAGGGTAGGAACTTGTGATAATATTAATGCACTTATAATAAGATATTGCTCCCATTCTCTCTCTTTCTCCCATTCTCTTCTCCTCTCCTCTCTTTCTTCTCCTTTTTTCTCCTCTCCTCTTCTCTCTCTCTCTCTCCCTCTCTCTCTCTCTCTCTCTGTCCTTCTCACCTGCTTGTGCTGAGCTGTCCTCTCCAAAGCCCCATATGGGGATATTCAGAGGTAGCTGGATCTAAAGTGTGTGATGCTGGGATTAAGGGAGTGTGATAATTAAATTAGTCCACTGATTGGTTTGGCATAGTTCTGGGTGTGGATAATGAGAAGGCCCATTGTGGGTGTGGGTGCACCACCCAAAGGGTGGGTAGCCTGGGTGGATATAAAGGGACAGAAAGAAGGCAGGCCAAGTGATGCTTTTTCACTACTTCTCTGCCTTGCTTCCTTCTGCCTGCTATGAACTCTTTCTCCTCTACCATGTTCTTCCTCCACCCTGCCTTGGAGCCGGCCAACTATGAACTGAAACCTCTACAAAATGTAAGCTATAATAAACCTTTCCTCCTTTAACTTTGGGTGTCAGGTATTTTGTCTCAGCAATGAGAATAAAAACTAAGACTCCCTCCCATTAGTAACCCATTGTATATGAGGTACATGAAGTATTCCATCCGTTTGACCTACTGCTTTTCCACTTGAAATATTTTATCTGCATCCTTCTATTTTTTCAAACTTGATTTATTTATTAAGATCCTCTTCAAGAATATGGGTACAGGCTCATGATCAATTTACTGGTAACCTTAACCAGCTCTAAGTACAGCAGAGTTACTAGGTATGGAGTAAAGTATGTGACTAGAGGTAGAATGGCAAACCTGGTTGGTTGATTAACCACTGCCTCTTGTTCCTGGAAAATAGAAACTCTCTTTTGCTCAGGGCTATATAAATACACCCAGTATTAAGTGAAATAAATTTCTCCCCAATTACCTAATGTAGATAGACATAACCATGAGACACAGTTATGGTCCAGGACAGAGAAGCAACCATCAGTTGGGTGTTCTGGATGAGCTTTGTATTTTGATGTTTTAGTAAGGAAAAAGTCATTTCTCTGGCACTCCCATTTTGACCCTTTCTTGTCTCAAAGGCAAATATTACATCTAGAGCTGCAGCAGCCTATTTTGTTGGTGAGATAAGAAAATGATCCAAATATATTAACAACTGCAAAATTAAAACAAAGTTCTAACATTTTATGATTGGGATGTTATATATCTAAATCAATTCCAGCAATAATAATACTGTTTTTAAGGAAGAAATATCACTTCCCATTTAATGTTCTTTGCCACTTTCAATATTAGCTTCAACTTTTATTTTCAGGGATTTTTCGGGGTGGATGGGGAAGGCTCTGAGGCTTCAGAGAGATGTGTTAACATTAAAGGAGGTGAAGAAAGAGGTTATGGGCCATTAGGTGCAACGATACCTACTCCAACTTCAGCCACAAAACTTACACTTTGTATTTATATGCTATGTATTAACTTTCTGCTTAAGAGTTGACTTAAAGATAAGTTTCACTTATTGGGAAAAAGTTTTTAAAAATATTTGCCTATCCAGTTTCTAACTTCTCTCCCAGCTTTAGATTTTCAATTTCCAATTTTTTTTCCTAAAATCATGCCTCATACCTCAAAGTAATATTTACTTTTGACAGGGCAGAGTACTCACAGTCTGTATTATCTTCTGACAGTTTTTTTTTTTTTACTTTCAATTCAACATTTACATTATCCTTAATACTTGGTGCTTGACAAATTTTCATCAGTGTTAATCTCATCTCCGGAGATTATCAGTAAATAGGGAGGATGTCCCACATGTTAGAGTTTGAAGCAGTTATAAGGGCATGTAGTGAGAACCTGAATACCTGCACGCTTGAACTGCAGAATTACACACCTTCTAACAACCTGTTCCTTGTTACTTGTGTGTCAGAGATTTCAAGGGCATCTCATTCATCATGCTTATGTGGTTGTGGATAGAATTTCAAAACACTTGAGAAGATACATTTCCCACCCGCAGATTACTCATTACAAAGTTAAAAAGGCTCTAGTTTGAAGGAAAAGATGTCCACACATTCATCTCTGTCTGGAATTTCTTCTATCTTCTTACTCTGATTTAGCATTTTTACTGACATAAAGCGAGTCGTGGGCATGGAGTTACTAGGATTATTCCAGCATAGTATGAGTTCTATTTTTCCAGATTGTAGAATTTGTGTTTAATCTCTCTTGATATGTTTTGGCTTCATTTCTATTAAAGTTGCTGATCATTGGTTTCAAAGAGAAATCCATCTGAATGTGTTAGTGACTTCCCAAGGTTATGCTGATAGTGCAGAAAGCAGGATAGGTAATGTCAGGGTATCTGTAAGAGGCAAATGAAGAAAGAAATCAATACTTTATGTAGATAGCCTTCACAAAGCATTTTACTTTGTATTATTTTTCCCTTTATTGCTGAGTTAGGACAAGCACAACTGTGAGTCATAGGGAAGTGCAATAAAGCTAGAGATGATCAAAGTGAACAAGATGCCCAATCAGTAGCAGAAAAGCCTTCACTCTAGGGTTCAAACTTTCAGTAATTCTTGTATTTGAGAAATGTTTATGGAATTCTTCCACATAACAATGTAGATTGGCACTGGGGAAACAGAATCTTTTCAGGAACTGCTTCCTGCTCTCCAGAAACATGGAAGAAAAAATGAAACTATTCTTAACTTACTATGTATCTAACACACGTGTGGCTCAGAGAGAAGCACAGTAAAGATTAGTTAAACTTAACATGAGTGGCCAAAATATGAGCCTCAGTGTCACCCACTGAAGTCCACAAATGCCCCTGTCTCTTTTTAAAGTAGAAGTTCTCAATATCTTCAATACAATCATCTTTTCTTTATCCTTCAGAAATCAGAAGTGGTAAATTAGCTGGGCAGGATGGCACACAGCTGTAATCTCACCTCTCTGGGAGGCTGAGGCAGGAGCATCCCAAGTTCACCGCCAACCTGGGCAATTTACGATTTAGCAAGATCCTGTCTAAAAACATAAAGTAAAAAGAACTGGTGATGTACCTCAGTACAAAGGCCCTAAGTTCAATCCTCAGTACTGAAAAAAAAAAAAAAAAAAAAAGGGAAATAAACAGAAAAGGGAGCCTGAACAGACAAAGAGACATATAAGAAAAATGGGAAATGGGAAGATGAAAAACCAATAATAAGGATGTCAATAAATTGTAAAAGTCCTGCACACAATAACAACAATGAAGACACAAATGTAAAGAATCTCTATCACTCAGATGATTTTCAGTGCGCAGTAAACAGCATTTCGCTGCTCGGGGACTTGCAACATAGACTAAACGGGCATGCATAATAGATGAGGCAACTAGTATGTGAGTACTAGGTATTTTTACATGTTTATTTCATTTATTCCTCACAAAGACCCTGCTGAACTAACTCATTCTAGTAAACAAATGAGATGAAGGCTCCAAGTAATCAAGAAACCTTTTCAACATAAATCATGAATATGAAGTTCAATGTGCTAAATTATTTTAAATATCTAATTGTGGTTGTAACTTTGACTTTCAGAGCTCCTTGGGAGCCACTTCCTCGATGGAATACGTTATTATAAATCTATAAATGACATCCAAGAATGTCCTAATAGTACTCTAATCTTATTACAGGCACAATGCTCGTAATTTAGAGAACAGTATTGGCCAAATTCAAACACAGATCAAAATCATGAATTGCACTGTGTACTGCTCAAGGATAGAAATCCCATTGATTTAATTCCAAGATCCTGAGGACTCAGAAAACTCTCAAGTAAAAAATTTAATATGCAGTCAGAATGATTTAAAAATGACTTATTGTTTTACATTCTGTTTTTGTTTAATGGTCCCCATTTTCAGTCCCTTAAAATGAAAAGTGTCACAGTAGATTCTTTGCCTTTTGTCTTTATTCTCTTCAACTCTTGTCCCTTTTCCTATCTCCTCAGTGTGAGCAACGTAATAGTCACTGCCCATGACCCACTTACTAGTGGTCACAGGCAAACCCTTTCCTATTCCAGCTACTTTCATGTCCTAGAATACCTGGGTATGGTCAACTCACACAGTGATTAAATTCCCTGAATATCTCACATGGCTGGGAAAAAACACTGAGATATTCTCTTGAGCTGTGTTTCTTTAAAAAATTACCCCTAAGTAATTTGAACCCATATTTAAAAGGCACAACAAAATTCCTCCTTTTACATAATTTATTTTTAATGCTCTGTTTTTATTGTACATTGAAGTGAAAGCTACCATTCCTGCTTTGGTCTTTATTTTGAAATTGCGTCTACTTTGTCATTGATTATCTTGCAGTGGTGTTGGTTTAATTTGTACCTCGTCTATAAGCTCTGAAATCCCCTAGGAGGAGACAGGGACGCCTTGGCTTACTCATGCGTCTTTACAGTCAGGGACAAGGGATAAGGAGAGTACCATAAACTGTGCTATTTATAAGTTGAAGACCTTGGACAACTTAGTTGACATCTACAAGTCTTAGATTCTTCATTTATAAGGGGATTGTAATATTTATCTTATAGATTCATCATAAAATGATATGACATGACTTATTTAAAAGAGACACTAAATTGTTGACTAAAAAGCATTATTGATCTATTATAATTCCTATTATCTAACCCAGTGCTTAAAAATAATACAGGCCTCAATAACTTTTGATGATGATAAAACTAAAAGAAACTAAAATAGCACTCTTTAACTCCTACCATACTAATTAGTAACACTCACAGCCTAAATTTCCCCGAAAATCCCATCTTTGCTTCTATGTGATCCAGTTGGCTATTAGAAAAATGATCATAATTTAGTTTATTTCATGTTTTCTGATCCTTCCCACACACTTCTAACTGCCCTATGTCCTCTTAGAATAATATGAAGACCAAAGGACCCCATAGAAGGATGCCAGTTTATATGTAAAAGTAAAAAAAAAAAAAAAAAAAAGAAGAAGATACCAGGCATATCCTCAGAAAATGGGTACTTGATTGCAAGCTGTGCCATAAGCTAATGCTACAACTTCAGGTGAAGTCAGTACCTTATATAACTATAAGATGGGTTAAAGCCCCCCTTTTATATCACAAGACACTTGTAAAGACAGCATGCCATAAAATTTTCCCATGTGTGAAAATGCACTTGACCTCTGTGGTGTCAAAATGTTAGGCGTTCTGTTATCCTTCGTGCTGCCAACGACACCTTGGTGATATCCTCCTTTAAAAACAATCCAGTTCTGTCTGAATTTCTTTATTCTCCGGTATAGTTACTTTATCTATGCCAGTAACTTCTTGGAGGTGTTTATAGTAGGTCCTTACCTGATTGTAGATATTAGTACAATCCAGGCGATATATTTGGATTTTGAAACAAGGCTTCAAGGTATAAAATGTAACTATAAAGTGTAGATATAAGGAAAATCGTTGTTTCTGAGTTTAAATTTTAAAAAAACTGGAGAAGTGAAATGTATTTGGGAAGTGTATTTGATATAAGAAAGACTTTTAATGTCATAATTCAGCTTTTATTGTCAGCTTCTTGTAGAAAGGAAAGACCTCTAAATTGGGCATAAAATCTACACTATTCTCCTTTTCATTAAACCTTAGAGCCCATTCTCCATCAACCTGCAGTAAAAGTGGCTTTTCACTTCGTGATTGTCTATCACGTAATAAGTGGAGTAGGAGGCATGCTGATAAAATAATGGAGGAGAGATGAGTCAGGTCTAGAGGCAAAAATTAAAATAAAAGCCAAATTACCTAGTTTAGCAGTTTGGTACAGGGCGCCCTGCGGAGCATGTTCGTGGAAGTGTCTTAGGGCTCACCTCCTCCACCACTAGGGGTCACAATTACACAGCACAGACACATAAACAACTGGTGGGCCAAAAAGGAGGGTCCAAAAATCACCATTTGGAAATGTTTTTGAGAATTGTGTGCAGAGAGTACACTGAAAAAGCATTTGCCATATGCCTGCCAGGTTTAATTATATGTTAAGGAGTAAGAAGACACAATTGGCACATAGACTTGCTCCAGCCTATTTTACGGTCTTATTTTTCTCTATTTCCTCATAAAACACCACTTGGAACCAGATTTGAAAGAGGCTGTCCTCGACGCTAGGGGTCAGATTTCTAACATTCACCATGGCAGGACAATTTGACATTAAAAGAATCAAAATCTTCTGGGGAAAATAGGATTAAGAGAGGAAATATATGTGGTTAACCTATGGAAAGTTTCCATAAATATATCTATTTTTCCAAAAGCAAAGGAATAAAACACCATCGTCAAAAAATGTACACAAAAAATAAGAAAATATCAGCACTATTAAAATGTCTTTTGGAAAGAATAATGGGAAGAACACTATAAATTTCTGAGCATTATCTCTTTTCTAAGTTTTTTACTATTGTCCTACAATTTCAGAGTGGTCTAAATAATTATATTTATTTCTTTGAAATAAACACTTATAGATAATGACACAAGGGATGTTTGTGTGCCTGATTCTCGGTATCTACTGGTTTTATTCCCGGAGAGCTTCCAGCTTCTGTGCCTTAAAATCCAGGGTGAGTCCTAACTCCAGCCCTCCCTGTTTCCTGTTTCTTCCTGTGCTTGTTCACCTCTCTCCCTTCTCACAAAAACTAATCTCAGAGGGCTTTTTTGAAACCTAACATTGTTCCCCTTATCTTCCCCACTCTTTGCCAAGGTTTTCGTAAAAATTTAACTTTTTGACATTTCTCCACCTTCCTTTTCTATACACAACCACTAGTTTCCTTTTGCTCTAACTGTAGTCAAATAAATCAAATTTAGTGTATACTGGAACAGAAAATTTCACAGATGTCAAGAAGCTGCTCAGAAATGAATTCACATATGCAATTTCAGGGAATTTGAGGGCTTGTGGTTGGAATTGAATCTCTCTCTCTAAGATACAAATATAGATATAGATGATATAAATAGATCTCTACATATCAATAGATAGATGATAGATGGAAATGAATTTCTTTATTTTTGAGTGATTTATGTGCTTAGTCTTATCTCTAAATTAGTAAATATGGACTGGAAAATTAGTTAAAAATAGTTGCACTCTCTTTAGACAAAGATCAGGGATAACGGAAGTGAACAATTCCAACAGTAAATGCACTTTTATAGTTACATAGGCAGTGTGGTCAGTGAGATAAACCCAATCAACAGGTAGATGGGGAGCTGGTAAATAGCTTGTGTTTAAATACTGACTTTACCAATGATTGTTGTGAACATGAACAAGTTCCTTAAATTCAGGTATTCAAAATATAATATAAAATTCTAACTTAAAGTACTTTGATGAGGAGTAAATAACTATCTATTTAAATGAACTTAAATGAAATAACAGCCTCAAACCTTCAGGACATTTAAGTGGGGATAAGGAGTTTCCAGTCTTTACTGGAATGACCAAACTGTGGGTTCAGTTACTGAAAGATTGTCGGTTTTGAAGCATGAGACTTGTTTTTAAAATTCCTCTTTCACAGAGTTTTAGAGACCTCTACAAAATTGAATGTGAAGTCTGAACTACTCCTCTGGATACATTTTTTTTTTTTTTTTTTTTTTAGTGCAAAACATGCATTACATCGGAACTCCAAATTCTGACTTAAAGTAGGCTTGGACAGTGTTTCTGAAACTACAGCAATGACAATAATATTGCCTTATATACTTGGTGAAGAAAAATAGTTTTATTCATTTGGATAGTTGGGAAGGGAGGAAATAAAAGTAGGAAGACTTAACAGAATAGAATCTTTGCTTGTATTGACATAAAAAGCAATCAAAAATGGATTACAAATTTATATATTTTTAAAGCCATAAAATATTAAGATAAAAATATGTTTTGATAATTATACACTACAGTAATTTTTCTAAGACAAAATGATTAGGGATCTAAAAAAGAAAAATATACAACTACATATAAAACTCAAAGTTTTGAACAGCAAAACACGGAAACACAGCCTTAGGGAAAGCATCCATAATTTTTTGGTGCAATAATTTTTCATTCTGCTTTTTGAATTTAGGCTTTTTTTTTAGTATATGTTTACAGTCCATAATGTTTATATTCCTTGTGTGTAGTTGGTACATGTACATAATACATCTTAATTCCTTTCTTCCTCCCCTCTCCCTACACTCCCTCCATCTCTTTATCCCCTTGCCATTTGGGAAAGATCTATCTCCTTACTTCTAATTGTTTATCTTTTATTTTGCTCTTTATTTATAATTTAGGTCTCATAATCTTTTAAAAAATCTAAAAATTAGTAAAACATAAAAAACCTTTAAAATTTACTCAATGAGAAAAAGAATAATATAAAAGCAAATTATAGAACATGGCAAGCTAATACCAAAATTGTAAAGAAACAGTTTGTTATTGAGAAATAAAAATCCAAACACCAATTAAATATGATATTAATGCTTTAGTGTTATTTCAATTATAAAAGAACTATATGTTCATTGAAATGTATTTTTCCCACAGGTAACTAGTTTTGAAGTATGGAAATTATTTTGCTCCATTTTTATTTGTGAATAACTATACATATAAGCATATGTGCATGTCATTGAGATTTGTGGCTTGTGGTGATAACAGTTCTTATTTTTCTAAAGGTAAGGTATTTATCTGGATTTTTTCCCTTGCAGTCATAGAAGTCATAGAATTCTCATTAGAGATGGTCTTATGTTAGCACATGTAAATGTTTTGTTTTTCGAACAATTTCAATACACAGACACATTGATAATTAACCTTCTCTTTATTGATAGCTAAGTACTCCATAGTGTTTCATTATAAAATAATGAAATGCATTTTACATGTTACAATTTAAAATGTTTTTCTTCACGATTGCTAAAACATGTAAGTCATTGATGATACCTGACATGACAAGGACAAAGGAAAACAAATAGCATGTCATACTACTGGTGGGAAAATAATAGGCAAAAAAAAAAAGAAAAAGAAAAACTATCTGAAGGCAGTTTTTCAGTATCAAGAAAAAAAAAATCTTGGAATGAATCACAACAAATTTTTAACAGAAGTTATTTCCAGAAAGAGAAATTTTATTACAGGAGATGAAGTAATTTAGAAAGACTTTTACTTTCTATATAATACCTTATTGTATGAATTTTTAAAATAAGTATATATCTTCTTGCAAAATAAAACTAAAAATATAAGAATTCCATGGTCAAATTTTTTTTCCTATACATATATTATATTTCTTGCTTGGAAATTTATGATGCTAATTAAGCTATGAGAAACCCCATGTTACTCAAATGTTGCGTCCTTTAATTGAATAACTCCTATTAATGTGTCAATAATTATTTCTGTAAAACTCTTTAGAAAACTATGCTGGTTTTCAGAGAATAGCTATAAAGAAAAGGAGATCTTCCCAAATAACAAATTGCTCAAAATAAATTACTTTCAAGATTTTCATGAGTATCAGGCCCATGCCTTTAGTTTGAAGAGCAAGCAGTTTCTGTGAACAAATGACACTTCCTATGACGGCTGCAGTAATTACCTCTGTGCTTGAGGAACTTCATGTTTCAGGACAGTTTATACTGCTAGCCACAAGTATGTGGTCCCTGCAGGAAATCAAGGAGCCCAGGAGCCAAACACAGTGAAAATCATTTACCCTAACATGCTTCAGTGTAGCTCCAGTAAAAGGCTTGGGGCACAAGTGAGATATAATACAATGCCTTCATCTTCTCAAACTACAGCTCCTCTTAGTTTGCCTCTCCTACTTTACTTTAGCTACTGACATTCAAACTGACTTTTTGCATTTATAATAGTAGTTTCTGTCTTGTTTTTACCACTGTCCACTGAGACCACTGCTGTGATTTTCTGCTGATGCACAAGACAGAAGAAAGTGTCCCGGAAAATGCACCACTTATTCCAGTCATTTTGCTAAAGGACACTCAAGTGTGGGTAAAGTCGTCAGAGAAAATGACAGAGAGCTGCATGCTGCTGTCAGGAATTGCTTCCTCATCAGCGGCTCAATTTTCAAAAGCTAGTCTAAAATCTCATATGCTCTTCAGCTTTCAGACAAGTAATATGTGAACTACAAGACATCTAAACTACAGGTTTGAGCAGGGTTATTTAAAAAAAAATGAAAGAAATAAAAAGCAAAGAAATGAAACACTACAAATAAAACAAAAAAGCCTCAATGTTGCAAAGCCCTGGACAGAGACACAATTGTTTTGAAAAAAGTAGCAAGAAACTTAATCCAAATGTCAATCACAGACATTGGAAAGTTTACAGGGTGTGTTGTGTTCTGCGTGTTCTAGGAGAAAGAGAAAAAGTGAAAAATGAGAGTGCAGAGTGTGGGAAAAGGAAAAGAAAAGGAAGTGCAATTCCCAACAATGAGAAATTTGTATCTTGGAAGATAAACACAGAAAGAGAAAAGGAGAAAGTAGGAAAACAGACAGGGAAAAAGAGGGAGGAAGAGAGAAAAGAGAGGCAGTTCCATATTTCACAAGATGAGTTCCAGAAAGCAATAATTTTTAAGGCGATGACAGGCATTATGACAAAATATAAAGCCATTAACAATAAATGATTGTGAGGTAAATTTAATGTCAAGTTCTCTGGAATTTTCACTATTTAAAAGTTTCCTGGGGCTGATGAGATAGCTCAGCGGTGTAAGCGCCTGCCTGGCAAGCGCCAGGGCCCGAGTTCTACTCCTGGAACCCACATATGAGAAAAGGGCCGGTGATATCGCTCAGCCGCACGGGCGCCTGCTGGCACGTGAGGTCCTGAGGTCGACCCCCAGTACCCACAAAAATATAAATAAATAAATAAATAAATAAATAAATAAATAAATAAATAAAAGTTTCCCGACTTTAAAAGGAGATATATCTTTTGGTTCATGTAATATTCAAAATTGTTTTTATTGATACCAAGTCTATTACCATTGCAAAACTATTCCTCTAATTTTACCGTTTAAGAGAACTCAGAAATCTCTACTTTCACTTTTGTTGATCTTAGCTTCAAAAGAACAATTCTCTGTCTTTCATTTGACTTTAATCTTTCTGTCTATAAAATAAAGGAATTTTCCAGATTAGTTGTGGGGGCATCATTCTGCTACAACTCAATCATGACTACGCATCCCCAAGCCATCACCTATGTAAAACACATCGCTTAATTGCTTGGGTAATGCTTTTCCAGGTCCCAGTCCCCAAAAGAGTTATACTATCAGTGGAAACAAACAAACAAAAAGATTTTGGCTTCTGAACATTAATTCAGAACAGCTAATGAATTCAGTAGGAAAATCAAGATTTGCTATTTGGTGTTCATTAGAGTCTACTTATAATTGACAACTCACTACACACAATGTTGCTTTTTTTTTCTCCACATCCTTGTGGGAAATATCAACTTGAAAATACTGTATTTAGGACTTAAAAATTTAAAACTTCAAATATTACAAGTTTGGAAGCCATCACCTCTGTCCTATAACAAGAAAAAGATGGACATAATAGAAATCTTTTTCTGTGTGGACACAACACAGAAGTTGTGGGCAAACTATCACTAGAAAATCTGGAGAGAGTGGTACATCAGGAAAATCAAACTCAAGCTCTGCATAACTACAGTGAAGTGGTAGAAACACTTCGTGACATTTTTACAAACTGCTGAAGGCCAACTTCGAATGAGAAACTCCTAGGATCACCGTCGTTAAAAAAAAAAAAAAAATTGCATACTTTCATGGGCTTTGCCATCAGAACTCCCAGCAGATGCTCGGAGTGAAAATTCAAGGAAGAGCTTGTAGGACTCTGACAGCCAACAGGGAACAGAAGAAAAAGCATTGTTATATCTATCTAGATTCTTCATACAACCAAAGTCTACTCCATGGAGGAAAAGACTATTAGAGCTCCATCTCTACCGCGTAAGGGCATTCCCACTCCCATTTCAGATCCTTTTGGTCTTCCTGTCTCGCTCAAGTGGCAAAGTTGCATAGTCACCAGGAGCTGGGATTTTAAGAATATAGGTTTGGAATGACAGCAAGGAAAGGGAGTAGGCAGCAGATGGGAGTTTATGCCTCTATAGAAACGCTTGCGAAATTAGACTGCATGGATAATATAAGCAGAAAAAATGGGAAGTGATGACTGAGATTTCATCAAAAATTAAAACTTGTTATAGCAGCACATCCACAAAATTTTACTATAGTAATCATTGATGGCAGAACGTCAGACCTGGTCTAAGGTGGTATGTTATGGATTATCCCAGATGGAGGATGGAGGGGAGTCATGTGCACCAGGGGAGATTGAGGACTCTGTCACCAACAGCCATTTTGAGGTCAGGTTAACATGAAATACTGTTTTTGTAAAAGCCTCATCCCCTATTATTTGACACATCCCATCCAGTTTTCAACAGTAGAAGGAGGATGAAGAAGATAAAGAGGAAAAGGAAGAGGGAGAGGAAGGGGAGGGGAGAGAGGAGAGGAGGGAAAAGAGGAGGAGGGAGAAAAATGACAATTTGTTTTAAAAGCAAGATAAAACATAATCTGAAGATACAAAACAAGCCTCGGGATAGAATCACATAGGACACACACAGTAGTAGAAATCGTCAGGCAGCGACTTTAACATAACTATGATTAATAATGTTACAGGCTGTACTAGAAAATGTAGACAATAGGCAGGAACAAATGGATAAGGTAAGCAGAAAAAGTGAAATTGATAAGAAAAAAACCAAGAAGTACTAGAAATTAAACATTGTAACAAAAATAAAGCATTCTCTCTGATAGTTTCATCAGTACAGTGGATACAACTAATTAAAGATTCTATGAGCTTGAAGGCACATTCGTTCCAACTTTCCAGATGGACATGCAAAGAGAAGAAAGAATAAAAATAACAGAAAATAATATCTAAGGACCAAAGAACAATTACAGTTGTAACATATACACAGATATACAGTGGGAATGCCATCAGGAATAAGTCACAAAACAAACAAAAAACAGAAACACCCACCCACATTGCTGTAACTACAGAAATAATCCCACCAATGGAAGTCTTTCTCACACCAAACCTAGGTGAATTCATTCCTAGAGACTTGCCCTGAAAAATGTTAAAGGAATCTCTTCACGTAGATGAAAACCTGGTTAGATCAAAACATTTAATCTACATAACGAGGAGATCATTAGCAAGTAAATAATTGATGGTAAATTCATATCTCTTATTTTTCTTAATCTTAACTAAAGTAGGAGATTGCTCTCTAAAGTAATAATAGTAATAGTGTATTAGGCTATTATGGCACGTATATAAGTGAAATGAATGACAGGAATGTCACATGAGACAACAGGAAGGAATTTGAAAAACTTTTCGAAGATGCCTACTACCCTAAATGGGAAATAGGATAATGTTATTTTACATAGGCATATGCAGTTAAAAATGTATATTATATTGCTCAGTTAGAGAAAATGGAATTATATAAAATACTCAATTAAAACCAGAGAAGACAGAAAGAAACAGAAAAATACAATGAGTAAAATACAGCTGCAAAGAAGATGGATGTTAATTCATTTACATTAGTAATAAGTTTATTTTATTCTATTTTATTTTTTTGTGGGTACCAGGGGTCGAACTCAGGACCTCACGCTTGCCAGGCAGGCGCTTATGCCGCTGAGCTATCTCACCGGCCCCTAGTAATCAGTTTAAATTAGTGATGTAAATGACCAATTAAAAGAACGATTATCAGAGGAGATGAAATGTGCACACACACACACACACACACACACACGTGCGCACACCACCACACTATCTGCATGTTGTCCGCAGGAAACATTTTAAAACTCAGGTTAGAAGTAAAGGGATAGAAAAACATAGACCATGCTAACACTAAAAAGTATAAACAATTTAGCTAATCAGAAGAAAGAGGATCTGCACTAATTTTAGGTAAAGCAGAGTTCAGAACAAGGAAGGTTAGCGGAGATAAGAGGATTGTGTCATGATGAGGGCAGCTCTCAAGGGAGATGTGATAACCTTATCATATGTGACCTCCTGGGGAGTATCAAAATCCATGGGGCAAAAATGCTAGGATTAAAAGGAAAAATAGAGAAATCCACTATCATAGTTGAAGGCTACAAAATCATATGAAAGGTGTCCTTGATGAAGTTCAACTAGAAATTAATCACAGAAAGACAATTGTAAATCCTTAAATATTAGAAAACTAAAAACATATTTCTAAGTAACACATGGATCAAAAATAAATTTCTTGAGCCCAATGTGGTGGCACACACCTGTAAACCCAGTACTCAGGAGGCTGAGGCAGGAGGATCACTGCAAGTTCGAGGCCAGCCTAGGCTACAAAGTGAGTTCAAGGCCAGCATAAACTGCATAGCAAAATCCTGTTCTCAAAAAGGCAAAAGAAAACAAACAAACAAAAAAATGAATTTCTAGAAAAAGTAAGCATATATTACACTATAAAAATGAAATAAAATATCAAAATTTGTGGGATATAGTGGAAACAGTGCTTAAAGGGAAATTTATAGTATTAAATGCAAATATTTTACTATAAAGATGAAAATTCTAAAATCAATAATCTTCCTAAAGTTTCAGGTAGCTAAAGAAATAAGAGTAATTTAAGCCCAGAGCAAGCAGACAGAACTGATAAATTTGAACAATACATCAATGAACCAAAATCATTAAAACAATAGGGAAAAATCCACAAAACTGAAAATGGGTCTTTTGGAAAAAATCAATGGAATTTATAAGACTCTGGGGCTGAATAGATAAATAAATCTGAGGGGTAGGTCAAACAAAAACCAAATGAAATTATGTTATGCATAATTTTCTCTGTGTAGTCTTCAGTTAAATGACATGAATTAAGAAGGTAAATTCTGTGAATATTTTCCATTTATGCATGAACACATAGAGATATGTAACATTTAGATAATGTATAAAGATTCTAAGGTTTATAAGGTCATTCTACTGTTAAGTCTAAGTTCAAACAACTATGATTTTATATTTCAGTAAAGTACAGTTTGTATTGAACAATTTTATCTCTCGATACTGCATTTACACTGAATTATATCAACTAGGAAGACTGGTTGCAAGGAGCATTTCACCTTAAAACAAAATGTTTTAAATAATGTATTATTTTATTATAACAAGAAATTCAGAGTTAGAGAAATGTCAGGATTTTTTTTTACTTCACAATGGTGTGAGAGCGACACACAACCTAACCAATGATTAATTAATCTATTAATTGATTATTAATTAATGGGGTACAGAGAATGACAGCCAGGGCTTCATGCATGTTAAGCTAAGTTCTCTACAATGGAGCTATAGCCCCAGCTCCTTTAAACACATTTTTTTTTGTGTGTGGGTACCGGGGGTCGACCTCAGGACCTCGTGCGCCAGCAGGCACCCGTGCCGCTGAGCGATATCATCGGCCCCTTTTTTCGTATGTGGGTTCCGGGAGTCGAACTTGGGCCCTCGCACTTGCCAGGCAGGCGCGTATGCCGCTGAGCCATCTCACCGGCCCTAAACACATTTTTGATGTAAGATGTTTTCATTGGAGAATGGGTTTATTGGAAGATAACACCACCATAATTCAAGAAGCACTGGTGCTATTTTCTATATGAAAAAGCTTGGAAAGTTAATAAAATATAAGTGGCAGATAATATAGATACTTTTAGTACATATGTGATATAAACTATGGCAAATCTAAGTGTGTGACACTAAATATATACTTATTTAATATTTGGACAGTTAATGATAATTGTTTTGGAAACCAAGACTAACACTTTGAATCATCACTTGTCATTATCCCTTACCACTATTCAAATGCTTTTAATGAAGTGTATAACAAATTTTTTGGTCTTGTTTTGTTTGTTTTCTTTTTGTTTTTGCAGTGCTGGGGTCTGAACGTTGAGCCTTGTGAATATTAGGCAAGTGCTGTACACCTGACTCTTAATAACAAAGTGTTTTTAAGTACAGTATATAGCATTATAGGTTTTATTATTCAGGCTAATACTAATTATACATAAATAAATAGATGATATTTTGTATAAGGAAATTGATGGTAATTGTTCAATGAGCAACAAAATCAAAGTATTGAAGCACGTATTAAAAGAGAGAGCAGAGGGCCGGTGAGATGGCTCAGCAGCGTAAGTGCCTGCCTGGCAAGCACGAGGGCCGGAGTTCGACTCCCAGTACCCACATACGAAAAAGGGGCCAGTGATATCGCTCAGCAGCATGGGCGCCTGCTGGCACTCGAGGTCCTGAGGTCGACCCCCTGGTACCCACAAAAAAAAAAAAAAAGAGAGAGAAAGACAGAGAGAGAGAGAATAAATGAAGATTCCAAAAATAATATCGTAAAGTAGGTAGATATTTGCTCCATTATAAAGGGCAGACACTATGGTTATCAGAAAAGTTTCACTAGAAGAAAAAAATATATATATATAACAACGTAAGCATAGAATGGCCACCTGCAAAGTCAGGGCTGGAAGAATGCAAATAGCTGTCAAAACACCTGAGAGCCAGGGGATTCAGTAAAAAGTCAAAGGCCTGGAGCTCACTGCAGAGTCCCATAGGCATCTGTATCCAGAGCCAAAGTGTCTGTGTTGGAAGGCTGAACACTCTATGCTGGAAGCCTGGAGAGAGATATCCAAAGGTAATAGTAAAGACTTGCACTCTTCCAAAGAGCAAAAGCAAGACTTCCTTCTCCTTTCCCTTTTTATTCCATCCAGGCTATAACCCTTTTGGTTGGAGTAGATCTACCCTACCACACCTAGGGTAGATCTTCCCTCTTCAGTAACTTGGTCATCCAAACACACCCAAAATTGTGTTAAGCTAATCAGCTTGGCATTTCTTTTCAAGTTGTAACCACAATTAATGATCACAGGTCTTAATGTTTATATCTCCTCTTATTAACATATTGGAAGCTTGACCCCATGGTGAAGGTATTAGGATGGAGAATCATTGAGATGTGATTAAGTCATGGCGGGATAGCCTTCATGAATGGGATTAGTGCCCTTATAAATAAATCTGTACAGAGAGGTTGCTCTCTTCACCATCTCCAAATCTGCCAGGACTTGATGCTATACATCCCAGCCTCCAGAACTAGAGAAATAAATGATGATTGGTGTTATGGCTTGTATCTACATGGCCCCCCAGATCCTCATGCAGTCATAGGTGGGGCTTTTCTGAGGTAGCTGGATCTGGAGTGTGTGATGCTGGGATTAATGGTGTGATGCTGGGATTAAGAGTGTTATGCTGGGATTAAGGGTGTATAATTACTAAATTAGTCCACTGATTGATTTGGCATAATTCTGGGTGTGGATAACGGGAAGGCCCACCCTGGGTATGAGTGCTACCTGCCTTAAGGGTGGGTAGCCTGGGTGGAATAAAAGGGACCAAAAGAGGGTTATCGCTTGTTGCTCGCTTGCTGCTTGCTGGTCTTCTGCCTACCCTGCTTTGCCACGGACTGTGTACCCTCTGTGATGCCCTCTGCCATGCCTTCCTTTCGGGGAGCCAGCTGACTGTGGACTCAAACCTCTACAAACTGTGAGCAAAATAAAATTTCCCTCCTTTAATTTGGGTTGTTGGTTATTTTGTCTCAACAATGAGAAAAGTAACTAAGGCAATTGGTTATAAACCACCAAATTTATGATATTTTGTCTTAACAGCCCAAATGGACTAAACCAAGAGTCAAAATGTGATCTCAAGGTATTCATATACATAATGTAAAGGACTCTTACTCCTTTACCAATCATATTTCTTCCTGATACTATGTTTTTTGTACTGAGAGCTGTTTATATTCCATGTTAAGTGTGCACATTTGATGGAGAGATAGTCTGTTAGAGTGGTAAACTGCCTTGCGGATACCTGGACCATGTTCACTCTTGGTGAGAGAGACTGCAATTCCAGGTCACTTTCACGCTTCTTGATTTCACGTGGCCAAACTTGATACGGGCTAACAGAAATGGAAGGGACTAAGTCATATGGTCGAGGAAGGGCAACTCCCAGAATACTTAAGAGGTTGGAAAGTTGGGGTGGGCATCTGTCTTGTTACAAATAATTATGAAGTCACGTCACAGAAATAGCCTGGAGAAAGAGATACTAAATGCACAAGTTGCACCTTAGCTCTAACTTCGCCAATATTCTTTCAACCTATTTTCTCATTTTTTGAGATCTAGTATCCAAGTCCGGGGTGGAGATGTCACATTAGTAGAATTGAAGGCACATATCCACGCTCTAGCTGTAAAGAATGGATCGGTGGGCAGCAGACAGCTTTCCTGTCTCTCTGCCATGGGATTCAGGCTTAGCCAGATTAATAGAAAACTCCTGAATTATAAGAATGGAGTTCAGTGTTTGGAAACCAATAGTATTGCAAATGCCAGAACAATTTTATTAAGATTTTAACTCTTAAAAAAAAATTAAGGGCCGGTGAGATGGCTCAGCGGCGTAAGCGCCTGCCTGGCAAGCGCGAGGGCCCGAGTTCGACTCCCGAAACCCACATACGAAAAAGGGGCCAGTGATATCGCTCAGTGGCACAGGCGCCTGCTGGCGCGTGAGGTCCTGAGGTCGACCCCCCGGTACCCACAAAAAAAAAAAAGAAAAATTAAATCTGGGCCGGTGAGATGGCTCAGCAGCGTAAGCGCCTGCCTGGCAAGCGCGAGGGCCCGAGTTCGACTCCCGGATCCCACATACGAAAAAAGGGCCGGTGATATCGCTCAGCGGCACGGGCGCCTGTTGGCACGCCAGGTCCTGAGGTCGAGCCCCCGGTACCCACAAAAAAAAAAAAAAAAATTAAATCTCCCAGATTTGCTGAAGCCCCTTCCCCACCCAACATTCCCACCAATATATTTGGTAAATACACTGATTTATGACTTTCTTTGGCTCAGTAACTATAAAAGTTCATGTAAAAAAAAAAAGTTCATGTAAATTTTTCCATGGTGGAACATGTCATTCAGGGTGACTCAAATCCACGTCATAGTCACCCATATTTAGCTCACAATAAGCCCTTATATTATTTGCTTAAAAAGTTACTAAATTTTATCATTAGATCATGTTCAAACTACAAAAAACCAATTGTGATGCCAAGGAATTATGTCACATTCAGATGTATAAAATAGCAATAAAATGGCATATGTGTATTTATCCACATGTGTGCACGTTAACATCTTGACCCCTGAACCCACTATAGGCAAAGCTAATTGATACTGTATTATATTTTCCCTGCCAAGCCCAGACAAAATTTTTATGAATACTATGATCTAAGTACCTAGTGTTAGTCAATCAGAGTAGCCATTTAAGATAAAATTTGCTTGCAAACATAAAACCATATTACTGTACAAATGGAAAATCAGAGACTGAAAGAATTTAAGGAACGTTATCAAGGTACTTATCAAGACAGATAGTTAATAGAAACTCAGGGCTAATGACTAATAGCTAACATTTCTCTAGCTCCTCAACCTACCATAAACTGAATGTTTATGCTTAGTAATGCATTTAATCCTTATTGCATGCATGTAAGATAAGCATTATTATAATCTTTGATTTTATACTTGAGACAGCTGAAACACAGACAGGTAATTTGCAGATTCAGGATCTGAACCCAGACTATTGCAATCCATAATCCATGTGCTTTACCATGATGCTACATTTTGCACAAAGCATAAAACAATAGTTAGAAATTTTGGCTGTAAAAATTGCTGTAATATTTTTAAAAGTGTTTGAAAATTAACTTTCTTAAGAGCTCATATTTACTATGTACTGTACCTTGGAAACCAATTTTTTGATATTCTAGTTAGGCTATTTCCAAAAGTTCTGCTATTAACCCACCCTTGGTTGCTGGAAGCTCCTTTCTACCCTATAAATTGCTCGCCATTCAGACTATCAGATATAATAAATATATTAGCCATAATTTTCCATCATAATCTTTAAATAAATAAGGTATTTTTACTATTTTTGACTTCTGTGAAAATTTAACCTCATGCTAAAGATGAGGAAATCTCAACAGTTAATTATATTTGAGTACTATTTTTTGTGTGTAAAATAAAATTAGAAAGAACTAAGATATCACTAAAATATCTTCATTTTTAGCAACTTCTTAGAAAAGGAATATTTCAAATATTTTTTTCGAGAATGTTGAAGATATTTAATCAAAGTAACTCACTATCCGGAACAAATATAGAAAAACTCACATCCTATTCATTTTCTAATAAACAAGATATAATTCATTCACTCACTTAAATAATGACAACTTTGTCTTTTTCTTCTACTGTGGAGTTACAAACAGGGGTTCCTTCTAAAGCAAATATGAAAAAAACTCTGGTAATTCTTCAGAGCTTGAAACTTTGACACTTTAATTCTGATATAAAGGTGTATTTAAAAACTCAATTCCTTACAATCCCATTCTCAAAATCCACTAATATTACCATGATATATTATAATAAAAAATCAAAGTTTAAATCAAGAAGCATTTAAACTGATGAAGAATACATTAGGAAGTACCTCAAATACAAAATGAAAGTGAAGAAAATTGTAATGATGGTGTCATTTGTATTGGTGAAAAAAAAGACACAAACACTACCCCCCAAATTCCTCGATAGAAGATTCATTAAGATGAGATGTTTCCATGCTTTAAAATACTACGTAAGTTCTTTTACTTTTTTATCTAGATGAAGACACAGGGACCTGCATAAAACAAGTAAGAAATAATAACTTTTGAAACAATAGCTTCCATGTCCTTGGACACAGGTGATAAAGGACAATGATCCTTGAGGGATAGAAAATAAAAGGAACCCTATAATTGTTCCAAGTTACTCCCTAGTAGATTCTTCAGCCATGGAGTAGGAAAGAAGAAGCTAGGCACAGTCCAGTGGAGTTGAGAGAAGAAGCTGGAAGAGACCAAGGCAGCTAAGAGTTCCCAGAACACTTTTGCTTGGAGAAAAAGAAAGGATAGCAGAAGGTGGTCGATCAGCACGTGCTATAACGACACTACCTGAGCTTGGATGGGTGGATGGGGTATGGAGCACTGGAAGGTACTAGAAGGAACAGTACCCATAGCTCACATAAGGTCGGAAAGGATTTTTGCTCCAAGATAATGCAAAAATACCTCATAATTCAGAGATACTGAACAGAGAATTAATAAAGGTCTTGCCTCTAGTGAGGATTACTTAGCACTAAATTCTATACTACTCTGTTTTTGCTTAAGTAAGCTTAAAAGCAAGAGTTGAAAAACTCTGTGTTTCCAAGTAACTGAACTACATTTCAAAATAAAGTTCAAGAATATTTATGAGAATGCAAAAAATAACGCCACTCAGCAAAGTAAAATTTACAGTGTATGACAGCTGCTTAAAAATTATCATGTATGTTTTAAAAATCATGAAAACACTGTCCATAATGAAGTGCAAAAACAATTACTCAAACTGGCCTATGTATAAAACTCACCACACAGAGATAATAAAACAGTATTATTATTATTGTATTTTATTTAATAAATTATCTAGAGAAATAATTAAACATGCTAAATTGGGATATTAAGGAGATATATATAATATATGTATGTGTTATATAATATATCTACATTTTTATGTAATTGTATATATGTGATACATGATGTATACATATATATATATAAGATTTATGTAAGTATGTATGTCAGCCTCAAAGGGTGAAACTACACATCTGAGATGAAAACACGTTTTGTGGTGTTAATGGCACATTAAATATTGCTGAAGAAGACATGCAAATTGAAAAATGGCATAGGAAACCATGAAAAATAAAACAGGAAAGTGGCTCAAAAGAAAAAAAAGACCATCAGTGAGCAGTGGCACAAGTTTCTGTGGCTAATATACATGTAATTTTTTCCTTTGAAGGAGATCAAGGTAGGGAATAAAAAAATACTCAAAGAAATAAGGACATTTTTTTTCTAGATTTGATGGAAAATATTAAGCCTTGCTCCAAAAAGCCCAAGTATGAGAAACATAAAGAAAAGCATGCCATGGTAAAATGAGTAAAGTAAACAAATAACAAATAAATTTAAAAAGAAAGGAGGAAAAAATCTTGAACTCAACTAGCAACTTCATGATAAGAAATAAAAATAAAAATAATAGCGGGTTACTTGTAGGAAACAATTTCAAAGAGATTATAGTGGAACATCATCTCTAAATTGGTGAAAGAAAAAGCCTCCACCTAAAACTTTAAACCCATCTAAGACATAATTTAATAATAAAAGCAAAATAAAAACTTTTTCAGAAATGAAATCTTTAAATAATTCAAGCCTGGACTGTAAAAAAGAAAAATAATACTAGAAAGAAAAAGATGCCATATATAATTTAAATACTGGTATAAAATACATAAGCTTTTCTAATTGTTTAAAGTACTTCAAATGGCAATTAACTGTTTAAACAAATAATAACGATGTAGTGTCAGGGCTATGACACATATAAAAAGAAAATGTGCAATAACAAGTAAACAAAACCTACAGAGGAAGAAATAGAAATGAAGTACTGTAAAATTTCTATAGTATAGTGTAATATCAATATATGGTTGATTATAATAATCAATGAATAAAATCACACAGCAGTAAATTATAGTAAATAACACGACATAGGAAATAGAACAGTATTTCTTTTACAAAATTAGTGAATTAACTCAAAAGAAGGGAGATAAAGAAAAGGAAAGAGAACAGGAAGAGTTGAGACAGAAAAGAAAGAGTAGTATGATAGACTTAAATGTAACTATAAAGGTAGTCACACTGAGCATAAATGATCTAAACATCTCATGTAAAGGGCAGATTTGTTACTTAATACAAAAGCACATCTGCCTAAAAGAAACATATTTTGAAAATAGAAACCAGAACAGGTAAAAAGTATACACCCAAGTGAACATTACACAACGAAAAAGCTGATGTAGCTATTTTAGTATCAGTGAAAGTAGATTTCATACTAAAAGTTATTTTCCAGGGTAAATAGGGTCACATTATAATGATAAATTGATCAATTCATCAAAAAGATGTGATGATTTAAATGTTGTAAGATTCAAAGCAGTAGAATTTCAACACGTTACCCAACACCTCTATTAACTGCATATCAAACATACAAAAATGGACCGTATAGTGGACCATAAAACAAGCCTCAATAAGTTCATGAGGAAACTGTGCATGTCACAGGAAACATAATTTTAGCCACTATGAAAATAATTTGAAATCAGTAACAGAATAATAGCTAGAATATGACCAAATATTCAGAAACAAAATAACATGCATTCAAATAAAAGTAGTCAAAAAAGCTAATTATCATGTATTTTCAACTAAAAGAAAATTAACAAAATATGAAAAATTTTTGATTGTTGGTGAAGCGCTCAGAGGGAAATGGACAGCAGCAATCACCTGTAATGGAAAAGAGGTAAGGTCTCCAATCAGTGACCTCAGCTTCCACATGAAAGAAATAGAAATCAATGAAATGGAATGAAAAAATTAAGTGCAAAATTAGTGGAACCCAAAGTTGTTTCTTTCTGAAGATAAGGAAAATTGATAAACCTCTAACTAGACTGATGTTGTTGAAAACAATACAAATTAATGATATCAGGAATGAGAGATCTTATCATAAGAGACATTAGAGATATTAAATTGATAACAAAAAATATTATGAATTTAATGAATGTTCTAAAACATGTGGAAGAAAACATAGAAAAAAAGCCTTGTGATCTTGTCTTAAAGATTGCTTAGATATATTATCAAAAGTGTAAAGCTTTAAAGACAACATTATAAAGACAATTTCAACAAAATTAAAAAAGTTCTACCCTCTGAAATACAGTGCTAAAAGAGTTAAAAGTCAGATCATAAACTGGAGAGATTATATCCAGAATAAGTTAAAAACTTCTAAATCTCAGTAAGAAAATAATACAATCATTAAAATAGCACAGTGATTTGAACAATCGCTTCACTAAAAAGATTGCCCAGATGACAAATGATACCCATGAAATGATATCCAACATCATTAGTCATTAGGCAAATGCAAATTCAAGCCACAGCAAGATAACACTAAAGACTTATCAGGAATATCTAGCAGGCAGATTCCCCATACCAAGTGTTAGTGGGGATATGAACTAACTTGAACTCTCAGGCAGTGATAATCAGATATAAAACAGTAAAGGTGCACTGCAAAATAGTCAATTTTATTAAAATATTAAACACATGCCTACCATAAAATCCAGCAATTCCAGGACCATCTATTTATCTAATCCAAATGAAAAATAGGGTCATGAATAAACTTGTATATGAAGTCCATAGCAATTTATTTGAAATAGTCAAAATCTGGAAATAAGCCAAGTGTCCATACCAAATGAATAGATAAATAATTTCTATAGAGTCACATCCCATAATGGAATACATGGATGGATTTCAAAACAATTATGATGAGTGAAATATATTAGAGCTAAAATGCTTATTGCATGATTCTACTTAACTTAAATTATAGATAATGCGAACTAATTTATGAAAATCAGATCAGTACTTGTGTTGGGATAAAATACAGTGAGAAGAATCAGAGAGAGGTATAATAAAGGGATACATGAATCCTTTGATCATGATGAGTATGTTTATGTATATAAAAAAGGACAAATCCTATAAAATCGCATTACTTAATTGTATAATTTATTAAAATAATTATGTAAAGAATGAGTAATTTAAGGGCCATGTTTATCCATGTGGAAAGATATTCATGAAATATTTATTAAATAGAAATAAGACACATAAATCATTATGTAGCATATACAATTAAGAGTAATATAAACTTCATTTTCCATTTTATCTGGAAAATTGAGCAGTTGGTCTTGCCTGGGTTTAATGCAAGTTGAGAAAATTATTATTTGTATTGTTCATCCTCATATGCAATAATCAAAAACTGAGAATGTTGGGATTCTCAACAGTACCTATCAAGATGATGGGATTTAACTGTTTTGAAAAGAGATGACAAAAGGAAGACAAGTAACTAATTAAAAAGTAGATAGGTGTAGATATTGAAATACATGCGGGTATATATATGGACCTGGGCATATAAATATTAGTATACATGTAGATACAGGTCTCCGTAAAAAGACGTATCAATATGAAGATAAATTTGTGTTTGAAAGATTATGTCAGTGGAGGTAGGTATTAGATAAGCATAGAAAATAATTATGAAATATGAAGCACTCGAATCATATTCTGAGTCTAAGGCTTAGAGGATTGCTCTTCATTTTGTCACTTAGATTTTATTTGACATTTCTAACACATGGACTACATTGCTAATCAGCAAAAAGCACATAATAAATTATTCACATATCTACTGCAACCTTCACTTTATTATGAAATCAGCAAAGTTAAGTGACTATATACTTGCTCACACAGACAGTGATAATTTTTTAACAAGTTATTCTATGAATTAATTTCCTTTTAACAATATTCAGGGAAATAGTGATTATTTCCTATGTTTGCGTCTCTAGAACTCAACTGACATGACTTGATTCTGCATGGCTTGTGTCAACAAAATATCATATAAATACCTCTATTTAAATTTAAAAAAAAAAAAAAAGGCAAGTCACTGCATAGCCTGGCAGGAAACCCAAGGTTTAAGCCAATCTGATTTTTTTCTAGGTGATGTTAATTAAGTATCCTGAGTCTTTGTTCAGACAGCATTCTTAATTATATCTTCAGCTACCTACTAGAGTCTTACTTCTTGTCTCTCTTAGCTTTACTCTAAGACTTCTGGTTTTGTACGTATTAAATGCTCAGATACAAAACAAAAATGGCAAGTACCTCTTGATGAACAGGCTAATTCTCTCATATTGACAACGATTGCACAAAGGTCTTGTGCTTTGAGATACTTGTTTTTTAAGTGAGAATTATGAGTCAAAATCCATATTTACCAGAAAAATGTTTTTTGACTAATTATGCAACTCTTACATGCGGTCCAAAGGGTGATATTTTGCCATATATATTATATATATGGCAAATATATTATATATGGCAATATATCATATATATTATATATGTAATAATATATATATAACACATATAGATCACATCCACACCAGTCCTAGATTTCTTGAGAAACCCTACAAGACAGAACCACAACACCACACCACATAATTGCCTTTCACGTTAGCTACACTCAGCCCTCTGAATTTTCCCAGGGTCTGCTGGCTCCATTCTAGTTATCCCTGCTTCACTCTACTTTTCCCCTCTCTCAAGTTCCAGTCCAATTTCTGCAGCTTTTGCCCTGAATTTTATTATAATTACCTATTTAATCCATTAGAGGGTAAATTCTATGCTTCTCGAATATGATATTCAATTTTATTGTTTATTTTCCAAAATATATATCCCCAGACTGTGACACGTGAGCTTTATGATATGACCTGATACTTTATATTTTTTAGAAGTTTCCTATGTTAAACAGTAACATAAAAATGAAGACACACTATCGTAAGCTTCTTTTGAAGCTTTCCTTATATTTAAGAATTTAGAAATCCTCTGGCTGCTACTGGAACTCTGGGCAGGTTTGAAACTCGGGCAAGGAATATGACATCAACACTTCCTATATAAACGATGCAAACAAAGTCATTTCACCCATATGAACCAACTGGAAAAAGTGGTATATCTGTGAGCCATCTGATATCTATAATATCCAATTTTCCCAAATATTTTCTATAAAAATATATATTTTATACTATATATTATTACAGTATATTATACGTATTATGTATATATAATCTTCCAGAATATATTCAGAAAAGACTACAAGATTTATTACAACAGTAGAGATTCAATTAATGTCTTTTTTATTGAAAGAAATAACTGACTGTGACCTAGTAATGGCCAGACCAGGCTTCTTTTGATAAATGAATAAGAATATTTGCAGCCGAAAGGATTCTAGGAAAATAGAATAAGCAGTAGCAGACCACTTTCCCCAAATCCTCTATAAAGATAGAAATAGCAATGAAACAGCAAAACAATAACAAAAGAGAACATTTATGACAAAAATTGTGTAAAAGGATATTCTCAAAATCCAGAATTCAAGCAAATAGGAACAAACTGAGTTCTTTGTGGAAATAAACAGAAGAAAGTAAAATGAGGAACAAGATATCTAATGGATCTGAGATCGCCATAAGCCCTAAAGGGTCAGTAAGTATTCACTGAAAAACACGGCGAGCCAACGTGAGAAGAGCAGCCAGAATGGAAGGAACCGCACACTCCAATAACCGGTAAACATGGGGTCTGCAGTCTGGCCCCGTCCACTCTTAAAACTGGAGTCACAGGTCCCCCCCAGGCATAGCAACTGATGAAGAAAAAATTGAGAAGTGGGGGGACAGACAAGAAAGAAAGTGAAGGCTCATAGAGAAGTGAGTTGAAGGCATAGAGCAAGAAAAGAAATTTAACAATGAAAACCCACGTTTTTAAAGGCACTCGTATAGCACAGAAGGAACAGTTCATTTTAGTTAGGAAGGTTCTCTTCAACCTCGCCTTTTTCTAAAGCTTCAAGGAATGATTTTATGTAACACACATGCCACCGAGAACAAGCTAGGGTCAAATTCCTTTTAAAAATTCTACAAGTTAGGGGCGGTGAGATGGCTCAGCAGCATAAGTGCCTGCCTGGCAAGTGCAAGGTCCTGAGTTCGACTCCAAGAACCCACATAAAGGAAAAAAAGATTCTACAAGATAAAAGAGAATAAGGAAAGAAATTCATATTCCTGAAAGCAATAGAATCAGTCAGAATTACAAACTCAAATAAAAGACTAAAACTGAGATGCACTGTTTCAAAATTAGCTTTAGAATGATATGGAAGAACACCATGAAGGATACTTGGAAAAACTCAGGCCAGAGTTAACAGAATTCAGAAAAGAACTGGAAATAAAATTTAAGAATCACTTTAAAATGAAGACTAAGCTTAAAAAAAAAAAAAAAAAAAAAAAAAAAAGCACACACACAATAAAACAAAAAATAACTCCTTGAACTCCTTGAGAAAAATAGAAGGTGAATTTGTCAGTGTTCATGAGAGAAAAAGAATCACTAAGAAATATGGAAATAGGTCTAGGAACCACATATATTCCCGAGTCACACCCTTGTAATTCATCCACCCAGATTTATTCAGAAATTTGCTTTACTAATCTGCTCAGTGCTTCTTAACCCAGTCAAGCTGACAGTCACAATTTATGGTCATGTGTACACACACGTATATTATGTATATTTATTGTGAGGAATTGGTCCGTGTGATTATGGAGGCTGAAAAAGTCCCGTGATCTCTCATCTAAAAGACAGAGACCCAGGAAAGCTGGTGGGGGTGTTTTAGTTCAAAGCATGAAGATTTCAGAACCAAGAGAACCCATAGTGTGAGATGGAGAATGGGGAGATGAACTTTGTGTGAGAGCACAACTCTAGGAAGATACCAACATCCTAGCTACCCTAACTGAAGAGGACTAAGCAACATCCAGGGGGCTTTGGGATATACAAGAACTTGTCCTGTATTTAGCCTTAAGGAAACTAGGAGCTTTGAGTATGAAGGTTTTTATAATTAGGTGGGTGGTATCATTTCTCTTCACAGTTACACAAACATTGGTTTTTATTTGTTTTTGTTTTTATTTTGTTAAAAAAAAAAAAGGAATGCAAGAGAGTGGCTGAGTTACCCGGTTCAGGCAGCAGTGCGGGTCACCACAGTGACACATGGCTTTGTATTCAGAGCATTCAGTACTCGGTTTAATGTTCCACTGTGGCTGTCTTTAATTTCTTTATAATTTTCAAACAACTATTCCTACATTTTCAGTTTTCACAGAGCCCTGCAATCATGTAGCTCTAATTCTTGGAAAGAGTGTTAGTAATTGCTCATCTGATTATCAAGGTACTATGTCCAGCTTGAAGCTCTGGCTAGTAATCTGATCCTATAAGAGAACTAGAGTATAATACAGGAGAGAAGAGTTAATTTGAACGTCATCAATTTGTTTTACATAAATGAGATTGAAGAGCAGAATATATTTAATGGGCCAAGGACACAGAGGGACAGAGAGGAATTGATTCAAAGCTCACCAGGTGTCTTAGTTACTCTTTTCCTTGTTGAAACAAAATATCCAACACCCAAAGTTAAATAAGGAAAGATTTATTTCAGCTCACAATTTGTAGAGCTTTCAGTCCATAATCAGCCAGCTCTAAAGCAGGGCGGCATGGCAGAGGGGCATTGCAGAGGAGAAATTGTCCATAACAGAGCTGGCAGGAGGCAGCAAGCAGCAAGAAAAAGCAACAGCAAGTTTTCTTTTTCCTTTAATCCCATCCAGGCTACAAGCTTTTTGTGTGGTGCCACCCACACCCAGGGTGGGCCTTCCCATTATCCACACCCAGAACTATGCCAAACCAATCAGTAGATTAATTGGGTTATCACACCTTTAACACATATTCACATACCCTTAATCAATATTCACATACCTTCAATCATCCACCTCCTAAAAGCCCCACCTACAAGAACATGAGGCTTTGGAGGGATGTCTAGATACAAGCCAGAGCACCAATAAAGGACTAAATGCTACTAGATTAATCGTAGGCTCTACCGGCTTGTGAGAATGGCGCAACTAATCAATTGTCTCTCATAGTCTGGTTGGTACAGTGGTTACATGCTGCTCAGACTGCCCATTATGTTTGAAAACTTTTCCAAAATATGGACTATGTCTTATACTGCGGTGAAGGTAACAAGTGTAAAGTTTACAAAAAATTTGGTTGGACCTAATTTTATAAATCACTAGATAAGAAAATGATGTTTAATTCAAAGAAGGTCAGGAATAAATGAACTCAACTGAGCTATAGAGTAAAACTTTGGGTGAATGCAGCTCCATGGTTTAGTTGTTGATAGGAACTTGCTGGATAAGTAATGAGTCTGATTAATCCTGATTATATAAATAAGAAAATTAGCCTTTAATTGATTAAGGTGGTCAGTCAAAGTCACTTCAAATATACAAGTACTGGAATCTCTGGATTTCAGTCCATTTGTGTTTTGCTGTCTCTACATTAATGAAGCTCCATTGAACTGAAAATGCATGCATTTATTTGAAGGTGAGAACTTAAAAACCATCACTGGGTCTTTGTAAGAAACTCAGTGAGGGTAAGATTCATGCATCGTAACGAGGAATGACTGCGGAGTGTTCATTTCTTATGTTTTGAGTCTTCCAAGACACAATAAGGAGGTAAATGAGGTATACGATGTTGTCTTCACTCCATTGTCTTTCATTATTGAGTAATTCAAATCCATGAACTTTTCTAGGTCATAATATTTCCAGGGTATGAGAACAAGTTATGAGTATTGAAAAAAGCCTAGGTTTCATCATTTTGTCATGTTAATCAATTAAAACAATAGGCCCCAGCAATTTCTTTTTTATTATTATGTATTACCCATCTTTTAAAAACTTTGCCTCGTTTCTATACGGTTTAAGATTCTGCCTAGTGAATTGGACAACTGAATAATCATCCAGTTAGTTGAATCAAGATAGACTATTGATCTACTTAATATTGCTTGAAATACATCTGTTAGATTAAAACTAATTGGGAGTCTTAAGGCTATTTGGGTATGTGAAAAACCTGATAAAATTTATATCTCTCAAATTTATATCTCCATCAAAGAAAGTGTGATTCTTCCCTGCAAAGGTTTGTTCCCATGTAGGAATAATGAGTCAGGCTTTCTTCTAGATCAGAGCAGGAAGTAGCAGCTTGGCTGTGTATTAGAATCATGTGGAAAGCTGCTATCCAGCAAGGATTTTCTATCCGTCCATGAGATCAATTAAATCAGAATTTCTTGAGGTCGGACCCAGAATCCGTGTTTAAAAAAAAATTCTACAGGTGATTCTAATATCCAGGAATCAGTATTTTTAAGACTTTGCAGAAGATTCTAGTATACAAAGTAAATAACTATTATCCTGAAATTATTTTGATGCCACAAAACAGACTTTCGTGCTCTCCTCTTAATAAACATCTCCCATTTGAGGATAGATACTACCGTGTAATTAGTGAAAATCTATTTAATTTAAATGGGTTCATCTGTGGACATTGCTTAGATGTGTCCAATTTGTCACAAGTGTGATGAACCAGGCAATGCCAAAGAATAGTGATTACAAAACTCATCTCTGCATACTTCCACTTTGCTCTCTCCCTTTCCAGCTTCTTTTAAAACTTCTCTTTAATAATTATGTCTCCACCATGAGTAGGGATGTTGTATACATACCATGTAGACTATGATTCAAGCCTGCACCTTGACCCACTCCTTAGTTTTGATCTTACTAGCATTTGACTTGATCGGACTTTGCAGCAGTGCATCCTTTCCAAGACAGGGGATGACTTTGACAACACTTTCCTTGTGTTCACCACCAGAGAAACCCAATTCCTTACCTTAACAACATAATTATCAATTACCTGCTCCCACTGGGAGACTAAAACGTCAATGCAGGCCGAATTCAAAGTACTCTTGAGAGATTAAGCAAAATTATCAAGAAAGGCAAACTACTATAACAGTTCTTAGTAGAGCAAATTAAAAATTTCCTCTGACATCTTTCTTGAATGAACAAAATGGTCATCAGAGACCCTTCATAATAAATTTAGGTTTTAAGGGTTTTTATTCCATAGATTAGAAAAGCCAAGAATAGCAGCCAAACTGAGAAATTCTTTGAAACAATATGCTCATTTTATCATAACCCAGATCTCTAAGACTTATATGTAAGACATGCCAGAGCTTAAATTTCACAGGCCAGTGTAAAACAGGAGCAAATCATATATTCTAGGGGCAGAAGGGACCAATCATTATGTTTAGAATCTAAAATAGCAATAGAGTTTAATTCAACATAGTGATTCCAAGGAAAGGCAGCACTCTGGGGTATTTTTGAAGCTGTTGTCAAGCTGAATGCAAAATTAATACTCAAGTCTCACCAGGTAGAAGTACAGAGTCCTCCTTGGTGAATCTGTTGTGAGCAGTGCCCCAAGCTATGCCTGGGAATATGGGCCACGGGTGTCAAAATCATTCCCTAGGAAAGACAGAAAAAGATTGCAAGGTGGCAGTTCCTCAACCAAGTTGAACATGATTTATACCATAGCTTCCCCGCTCTCATGAGAACAGGTGTATGAAGCAGGAATAGAGAAAGTTTATCTTTTTTTTTCTCCACAACTATACAAATTTTGGCAGGTCTCATGTGTGAGCAGATTTCCTTGGGAAGGCATATAGAACCAAGATGAGTTTTAACATATAGTTAAGCACATAATGTGTCAGACACATCCAGGTACTTTGTCATACTATTTAATCCAGAAAGAAAATTTCAATTAAAAGGTATTTCTGTATTACACGTGAAAATACTGAGGTATAAAGATTAAGCCATTATCCCAACTCAAGCAAGTCTTAAGTACTATGGTCAAATTTAATTATATAAAATAAATATCTTGGGAAAATACCTTTAAGTGATTAAAAAGCATATAATCTTTTACACAGCATTTTTCATTCTGTGTATAGAAGAAAAATAAAAGTTCAAGAATGCAAAATACCATGTTATTAGTAGGTAGGACTATAGATTACATTTCAACTATATTTTATTTAGCTATTAAAATGAACAAATAATTTGTATAATAAAAATATCACTGAAATATCAACACTGGACTAATTTAAATGAAAATATGTATTCTTTATGCTGTGCCATAAGATTGAAAATTTATACATATCTATATAAACTTCTGTCTACACAAATATAGTTTCATTATTCTTCCACAAACTCTTACCCAAGAGGAGCAAAGTTACCATAACTTTATTGTCCTTCATGTTTTTAATAAAAAACATCAAATACTAGTTATATCACCAAAACATTTGAATAGCTTGCCTCAGAATCTTCACCTTCTGGGTGCACTGACCACAAACTATTATGTCCTGATACTTATCCAGTTCTAACCAACACTGCATAAAAGACCTGATTCAAAAAAGCCTTAAGAGCTAAAAAATAAATAAATAAATAAATTACACTTTCTCCTTCCCCTTTGGAGAGGGTAGTGAGGGGTGTGTTGCTTCAATGTTCTCCCTTTTCCATGGAAAGCAATAAACTTGGTTTTGCATTGTTCACATGTATTTTTAAAGATAATTTAGGGAAATAGCACTTGGCAGAACTATGTCCAAAACATCGTTCACTCTAATTACTAAAAAGAGATAGAGAGTATTTGATGTGATTTTTTCCCATCCAGTTTAGTCTAATGGGGATCAAAGAAATACTGTGAGAAAAAAAACCTGTTACCATGGCTTCCTTCTTTATGATGAATGGAATCCAGTAAATAAGGAGCCTACTAATTTTTAACAAGTTTATTACTAATAAATAGCTGGTGCTATGGCAGCTGAAATTTTAAGATTTAAAAGAGCCTTATTTCCACCAAAATACACAGGCATAAAGAGAACAAAGAAAGCTACTCTGACCCAAGTACAGTCTTACCTTGAGGCTTGCGTCATACGTGGTCTAAAAGAATGATGGAAGGGCACAATCTCTAAGAGCTGGAGCTAGGAGCTACATGAAAAATATACGAGAGAATTACACCCAAGAAGCAGAAAGGTCTCCACATACCTAAAGAACAGTACTGAAAATCTGTCTACTTTAGCAGAGTGTCAGACTCGCCATGTAACACTGATATCTTGATGTCAAAAGTTTCTAGGTGTTTTTTGCTTGAAGTAATGTAAGTCATTATGACTCATATACTTCCTCATAGAGACTTAGGAGGATAAAAAAAAACTACAGGGCCGGTGAGATGGCTCAGTGGCGTAAGCGCCTGCCTTGCAAGCGCGAGGGCCCGAGTTCGACTCCCGGATCCCACATACGGAAAAGGGGCCGGTGATATCGCTCAGTGGCACGGGTGCCTGTTGGCACGCGAGGTCCTGAGGTCGACCCCCCGGTACCCACAAAAAAAAAAAAAAAAAACTACATATATGAAACTCATACTAATGGGCACAGAAGAATCACATATATAGATATACATAAATACATATAAAAATCTGTCGAGGGACTAACTTTAATTAGGTTAAAATACCAGCAAATACATATTTCAACCTAATTAGGTTGGTCCCTCGACAGATCGAGAAGCCAACAAAATTTATCATTTCTCCTCAATTCTTTTTTAAATAGTTAATTATTCTTCCATGAATATAGGTGTCATACGACTGTGCTTCAGACATAAGGGGTCACCTCAAATTGGTTTCTCTTAAGTGTATCTATGACATTATTTAGGATGCAATTAAATGTCAATAGAGTCAACAAATCTTATTAGATAAAGACCATATTTGCTCATAAAACACCATAATTTAAATAAATATCAGGAGAATTGAGTCATAGGTACTTCAAAAATCAACATCTAATCAAAATATGGAAAGAGTAAAGTAGAAAAAAAAGGCACAATTTCCTGCACAATCTCATACTAGCTTTGTCCTCATTCTATTCCCAAAAGCATCTCCATGGCATGCTAAGATATAAAAGGATTGTTATTTGGAAAACTGGAACATTAAGCCTCCACTAAACTCTTACCCTTTACCTGGAGATATTGGCCATGGAATGGCTTTTCCATCTTCTCTTTCATGGTGACAAATTGTGACATTCATATGGTATCTCCATGTTTGTGTCTTTCTTCCAAGAACAGCAACAATAGATCAGGTAACATTGCCTAAGGTGAGTTTTTACACCACAAACAAACCCAGTGTTTATGATAACACTGAGACATGGCTCAAAACAGGTGGAAATGTGGGCTACAGAGGCACAGTGAACAGCTAATGTTGGATAATATTGACCTACAAACACCAGTATTTGAAGGATATCAGAATATTGTCCCTGTAGTGATTCCAATCCTCACTACATTACTGATGAGTTCAATTTATTCTATATTAAATGCCAACTTTCTGTCAGATAGTATACTAGGCATAGACATTCGCAATACTAGTAACACTTGGTCCTATTCTTATGATACATTCAATCAAATATGGAAGGGTTTTTTTTAAAAAGAGGAAAAGAAATATGGAAAATATGTGAGTGCCATTGTATATTTTCCAACATTTGTGCTAGATCTGAAGAGGTTGTATGTGCCAATATCCCACCATGAATGTATTTATTATGTATTGCACACATATATTAATTAAAAATAATATTCTATTTATAAAAATACAGTCACCCAAACTAAGTCATATGGTGGAGCTGAAATTCTGATTATGTACACAAGGGCCCAAGTGAAGGCTACAAAATAGGCCACTACCTCATGCTCATGCCAAGCATGATCCTGTCTTGAGACCATTACTTTTATTCTGAAACACTTTAACACTTTACGTTCCCTTAGTTTACTCCCTCACCCCACGTAATTTGATGTGCACCCATCATGACATCTTCAGAGACATAAGGCTATCTACAACTATTTTGCTTTACCTTTCATTTTTACCTGAGTTGTTACCTGACATGATACTTCGATTTACGTTTTCCTTGGCTTTCCCTGCACTGGAATGTAAGCTTCATAGAAGCAAAGTGTTTTCCGTTCACTTTACAGATGATGTACATTTCCAAGATCAACGCCAGACACACAACAGTAGCAACTGCATTTTTTAACTTCTTTCCTTAATTTCATCCCTTAACTTCTTTCTCTACCCTTACTCTTCAACCATTATGACAGCTCTGAGGCTGGAAAGCGTAGGCAAGACTCATGACATCCCCATTCTCTTTTGTTTTCTGGTGCAAAGTTCAGTTAGGAGATGTGGAAACTATTTGCGGGGAGGTGTGCTGGGCATAAGGGTCAAGGTGGGTAAAGAAACATCTACTCATTTGGAAAGTAGGAGGGATTCTAAACTCTCTTTCTATCACCAATGTCTACCTCCTTAGATCAGCCAGAATTTAGCTTCATGAGAGATCTGGGATGATTGATATGACTGAATTTACATACGATTACATCACCAATAAATTATTTTCTCCCCCTTCCTTTTTCCAGCACTCAATTTCAGAGCAGTGCTCTCCCTACCCTACCTACAAGGTCTTTTCACTGCCAGGCCTCTTTCCAGTTTGTCCAGTGGAGTTGCTTTTGTCAGTTTCCAGCATCTCCCCATGCAGTTGAATTCCATCTGTGTTATTTAAAGTCTGAGATTATATGGCTTTGGGGTAGGAGAGATTTTCTTAACCAGACAGAGAAAACACAAATTATGACATAAAAGATTGATAAAGCTGATGATATTGAAATTTGAAGTATTTGTACTACAAACCATTATAAATAGAATAAAGGGCAAGGTACAATTTTGGGAAAGATATATTTTCTTCATTTAACTAAACAATATGTAAAAAAAATTCCATAAAATAAATATGAAATGACAAAGAGTAAGCAAGTTTAAAAAATGAAGCAATTCATGAACAGTCCATTCCCAAGGGAAAACAAGAATATCTGCAAATATATAAGATGTTCAACTTTACTAGTAATCAAAGAATACAAATTCAAACACTTTCAACCTTCTCCATTACATGAAAGAGGAAGTGTTGCTAAGCATATGGGGAGATTAGTATACTTGCAAAAAGAAGTATAATTTGGTGTAACTACCTACCTATGCATTGTTGGGAAACTCCACCATAATAGCACAAGATGCTGAGTGTAAGAATATTCATTTTTACAAAATATTAGAAGTAATTTAAATGTCCAAAACCAAGAAAACAGGTACATAAATTATAAATTATTTATACTAATATCTAATAAAAATTAATATCAAACAAAAAAGTAGATGAGCGATGTTTGATGTATCATTTCTGAATATTCCAAAATCTGAAAAAATATTATTAGATATTTTTATTTGAAAATAAATATGTAGTAACATTATAAAAGCTTTAAAGGAAAAGATAAATAAAAAGTCTTACAGTTGTTGTCTATAGGGGAAGATAGAAGAATGAGACCATAAACACAAATAGTACATGCTAGGTCTGATTCTTTAGAAAAAAATGAAAAAAATAAAAAAATAAAGAAGTTTTAGATGCATAGGTATTTAATTTTAATTATTGCCATACTTTTCAGTAAGTTTAAAACATTTTATTAAATATGTGTTATGTATACTAATCTATTACCAAAACCAATTTGAAATATAGGTGACTTCCAATCTCCTACCCACTTATTTTATTCCTGTAACCGTCTGATAGCTTGGAATCATCTATATGGCTGATTTCATTGAACTTTGAATGGAAGTCTCATCCTCATACTTTGCTGCACCACAGCCCTCAACCCTGTGGAGCACTCTAATGCTCTCTGTTTTTTTGGTGGACTTTACAAGGAATCTTGAAGTATGGTTACTAATAGTAATATCTAATAGTGTGGTTTGTAGTGATGATAATACATTCCTGTTCTAAATAATCATCTACTCATGTTTAAAATACACCTAATGCTTTATTTCTTTAAGGTAAGTATCACCCACTTCATTCTTTGTCATTGAAATGCAAATCTTTCTGGGTAGGATTTGCATTTTAATTAAGCCCAGAATACTTTAGAGTTAATGAGTTTAATCTAAGACTTTCTTCTTGACAGAAAGGTATGCTAACTAAATGGCCTTTTGATCATTTTGGGAAAGTAAAATACATAGGAGTGGTACTAAAAATGGGGAAGGAAGGTACATATTAGGACAAAATTGTACTAGGCATTTACCAAAAAGATGTTAGAATCTGACAGAAGTCTGGGTAACATCCATTACATTCTTTACTTTCTTATGCTTTCTTATGCTTTAGTCATAATTTCTCACTCCTATTTGTATAGACCTAACCAACTCACTGGCCCAATTAATTTACCAAATTCCATTTGTGTTATTAAAAGTGTGAGGTTATATGGCTTTATACGTACTTTATATGACTCTTATTATGCCTCCACTAATCAATTTAGTAACTTTATGTAGAAGGAATATTTTGATGGAATTCCAAAATCATGGACTAACCTCTACCTGTATTTATTTTAACAGCATCTTCTAATCTCTTTGAGCCCCTAAATTCTATAAAATAAACCATAATAACTGTGTATTCACCTTACATATTTGTTCTGTTGGGTCAAGATGAATAAAGCTTACAAAAGTTGGTCATAAAATATAAAGTGATCTGCTTATATATGTTAACTGGGTTGTTTGTAATTGCAAGAAAAAATAATCTCATATCAAACTAGTTTAAATAAAGGACGTAACTGTTTGCTCATATTAATATAAAGTCCAAGATTAATATATTCAGGCTCAATTTTATCAGAGTTTTTGGCTCCTTTTCTCCATTATTCTAGTAATGCTTCTGCCATTCTCTGAATGCTAGCTTCATCTTCAATTTAGTTCACTAATGGTTTCAAAGTAGTTGCCAGAAGCAAATTGACCCATCTGCTTTCTCAATAATTTCTAGGAGAAGTGGGAAGAGGAGGTCAAATACCATAACTACCAAATGTGTTTCCAGATATTATGCTGATTGTCTACTGTTGATGTTCCCTAATCATTTCTGTGGCCAGAGGAGTGAAGTAAGCCGACTGAACTAGGCCTATTACAGGAGATTTGGAATCAGCCTGACACCTTAGGTCAGCCAGACCTGGCCTGAGGAGGTCAGGTTAATCCCACCAGCTTTACATTTAGGGTGTGTGAAACACTCATTTTATTTATGCTCTTGTACTAATTAGCACTCACAGATTGTTTTAATGATTTCATTAATATTAAATGTTCAACTTTTTTTTGCTATTATCGCTACTTATGCTGCACCACCATTATTATTTTCTCCATGATTATTATGTCTTCCTAGGAACTGAAGAGTTTTTACAAATAAACAGCATTGATGTTATATTTTCAAGCAAAGTAAACATGCAGTTGAGCTAACTTTGTTGCAAGACAGGTCTCATTATGTGTTAGATTTCTTACCTATAAACAATTTTTTTCTCAGTTTCTCTTAAAGAATCTTTGGGACATCTTGGGATGGTTTCTTTGGATGAGAATCGAAGTGAGTACTCCTGAACTTACTTTTCTTTTCATTGACTGGTGGCCAATTTGTTGTGAAAACTTAATGAAATAAGTTTTATAGTTGAAAATAACACAATCAAGATATACACTGTAATTTGTGCAGCCTGTAGGAAACAGGTCTGTTTTTATCCAGTAAATTTATTGACAAAATGAAAGAATATATATACCACAATTTTTAGAAGACAATTTGGATGGACTTCTGGTTTTAAGGTGATCAAAATCTGATCATGTTGTTCACTTTATATGATAAAATTATATAAATTTATTAATAGAAATTATGGGCTAATACTTACAAGAGATGTTCGAAATTACCATGATGTTCTCAATTTTCTCTGTTTTCTTTCCAGAAAGGGCATGTTAAATTATTTCCAACTGCCTATTATCCTGTGGTTTTCAATCTAATCAATAGCATTAAATCATATTATACTAATCAATTAGGCAATTACATGGATTGAGCATACAATGATATAGGAACCACAATTTTCTATGTTGGAGGTTGTGTATAATTAGTAATAATAAGATATAGGCTTTAAAATTAAAGGCCCAATCCAAAAATGGGCATCTGAGATGAATACACACTTCTCAGAGGAAGAAATACAAATGGCAAACAAACAGATGAAAAAATGTTCAACATCACTGGTCATTCAAGAGATACAAATTAAGACAACACCGAGATTCTGTCTCACCCCAGAAGAATGGCTATTATCAAGAAATCAACCAATAACAAATACTGGTGGGGCTGTGGAGAAAAAGAAACCCTTCTCCACTGTTGGTGGGAGTGTAGACTGGTGCAACCACTGTGGAAATCAGTGTGGAGATTCCTCAAATATCTAGAACTAGAGGTCCCATTTAACACAGCTATTCCCCTTCTTGGTATTGTAAGAAAAATTTTCCCTTCTGGGAATGCACAGTCTGTACTGTCCCCCTCCTCCCAATGTTCCGGGAATTGAGCTGTTACAAAGCTACCTAAAGTAGATAAAAACAAAACAAAGCTGACCACAGACCAGGGAACTGGGCTGCAAGATAACGACTGACCCTGGGCTAAGAAATTTGCAAGGATTACAGATTGTGCTGTTCCGGACCACCTGAAGCCCATATTAGAAAACATCCTCCCGCTCGGTCAGCCAGCCTAAAAACTCCCGTATGAGTGTCTTCTCCCAATGAATGTAAAAAGCTGTTTAAACTAACCAATGCTATCTGCTTCTGTAACCACGCTTACAAAGACCCCTCCTCCCTTTGTTCTATAGACATATAAGCCCTGCACAGACAAACCTCGGGGCCCACTGTTCCTGCGTGTTCAGTGAGCCCCACGCATGCTTGGATAATAAAACCCCTTGCCCTTTGCATGAGAGAACGCTTCTTGGAGTCTTCTTTCACACGGCGGGCATCCCGACCCTAACATTTTGGAGGCCCCAGCGAGATTGGGGATTGCCCCCTGCGTTGGAAGACTTCAACAGCCACCTCTTGGGGTAAGTACGACCGTTTCTCTCTCTCTTTGCCTCTCTTTGTCTTACTTTCACTTTGCGGTCGCCTAGTTTTTGTTGTGACTGGCACCAAGACGCATGAGCTCTTGGTCCAAGTGACTTGCCTCTGGGCTTCTGGGTCACAAGTCACTTCCCCGGGGGACGCCTCGGAGATTATAGGTCCATAGGGCCTATTCAGTGGGGGATTCCCCGGTCGTGTTTCTACATAGACTCCTGGAGCCTACCTCCTGGGCTCCTGAGGGTCTGTTCAGCGGGGGATTCCCCGGTTGTAACTCTTTCACTTCCTCTTCTGGGGAAGTTGTGTACGCCGACATTTGTCTATTATCTTGGTCTTAGTGTTTGTCTGTCTTTATTTGTTTGGCGCCACTAACCTCTTTTGTTCCACAGCACCCACCATGGGCAATAAGGAGGGAACCTCAATGCCTCCTTGCCTGGCAGCTAACCCTTGGGGGGGTCAAGGCGCCAAAAAGCTGATCTTCAGCTGGCCCCCCCAGATCAGCTACAAGGCAGGACGCAAGGCTACAAGACAGAGACAACTGAATTCCCGCCTCCCAACCAAGATAAGCGCGCTTGTAATTGGGTTTCTGGTTTGGCAATTTGCCCAAGGCTCATCCAGGTATCTGTTCTGTGCTAGCGTCTGTTCTGTTTAAACCTGTGAGAGCTAGGCCACCGGATATGGTGTTTTGCAGTCTATCAGAGGTCATCCTCTGAATCTGTTCTAAATTTGAGGTCGGGAGCGATATGGTTATTGTTCCCGGGATTATCTGTTTTTGTGTGTGTGTGCATGTTCCTCCCCTGTGTTACATCTGTTATCCCCCCTGCGCCTGCGCTTCCAAGTCACTGTTACCAGAAGAATTCAACCTGCTGGCAGGAGACCATTTGTTAGTCTCAAAATTTTATTTGCATTTCAGATTAAGTGGAGGGGACAGGACTTGCTTAGATAAATTGTAATTGTGGGTTACTGTGTTGTCCAAGTCATTGGCATAATGGGTTCTGCTGGTAGTAAGTCAACTCTTTTAAAATGTATGCTTAACAATTTTGATAAGTTCAAAGTGGATTATAGAGTTAAGATAAAAAGTAAAGCTCCAAAACTTCTGTGAGCTTGAATGGCCCACATTCAATGTGGGATGATTAGCTGAAGGGTCGCTCGACCCCCAGGTAATCAATGGAGTATAAAATATTGTCACCGGAAAGCCTGAGCACCCAAATTAGTTTCCATATATAAACTGGTTGTACGTGGTGCGAGTGCTACCCCAATGGCCAGCCTGAACGTCACCAGCCTGGCGCTGCCTGCAAGCACCTAAAAAAGTTTTACAGGAGAAATCTAATTACAAATTTTGACTAAATGGCACTTATACTTTTGGTTTTCAGTTTAAACTGATGTACATAAAACATTTCTTGTGCACTACAAACTCCTGAGTGATGATTAATCAAAATTACTATCTAAAAGAAAAAATATAAATGCCTGCTTTGTCAAAACATCAAGTAAACTGAGTAAGCCACAATGGGAAACACAAGCTGGGTGCCCTGGCTCAAAACACCTGGGACAAAAACCTTATCCTGAAGCGTGCTTTTCTCTTTCTCTGCACACAAAGAGGGTCTCTGCTCTTAAATCACAAATGGCTGCAGCATTTGCAGCTAGCGGGAAACTAGGCATAATTGTAACAACCCAGGAACAAGGGGTCAAAATAAGTTTTGACAAAGATATATCAAGAAAATTTATATAAATGATATTCTTACAGAGAGAATGCTAAGAGAGTAAAAAAAAGGTTTGAATATGTGACAGAGGGTATGAAGATGACTGAGCTGGAAGCTACATAGAAGGAAAACATGAAAGTTGTCAGTATTTTTATAAAGGAATTTATTTTTTGTTTCTTCCAAATTCTTATGAGAGATCTCTGCTATTGACCTATAAATAATTCTGACTAGTCTATTTGTAATTTCAAACTTCTAAAATTATAAAAGTTACTATAATTTAATTTGACCAATATATATGAGTGCACTCTGATTTTTTTTTTAAAATTTGTCTGTATGTTTTGTTTTTCTGTGTGCCCAACCTGTAAACAGCTGTTTTATTTGAGCTCAACAAATTTTCTTTTTACATTTTTGGATTTTTAAAATGTTTGTCTGTTTTGACAAAGGTGCCAAACACATTCGCTGGAAAAAAGATAGCCTCTTTAATAAATGGTGCTGGAAAAACTGGCTCTACACATGCCGAAGATTAAAACTAGACCCATATCTTTCACCATGCACTAAACTAAATTCAAAATGGATCAGAGATCTAAATATTAAAACAGAAACATTAAATCTGATGGAAGGTAGGATAGGTAAAACCCTTGGAGACATTGGTGTAGGCAAAGACTTTATGAATAAAAACTCAACCGCATGGGAACTATCCCAAAGAATCAATAACTGGGATCTCATCTTATTAAAAAGCTTTTGCACAGCAAGAGAAACCACCAACAGAGTGAAGAGACAACCCACAATGTGGGAAAAAATGTTTGCCAGCTGTTCCTCAGACAAAGGATTACTATCGAGAACATATAAAGAACTCAAAAAAATTAGACCTCCCAAATTTAAAGACCCACTCCAAAAATGGGCATCTGAGATGAATACACATTTCTCAGATGAAGAAATACTAATGGCAAATAAATATACAAAAAAATGTGCAACATCACTAGTCATTCGAGAGATGCAAATTAAAACAACACTGAGATACCATCTCACCCCAGAAAGAATGGCTACTATAAAGAAATCAACTAATAACAAATGCTGGAGGGGCTGTGGGAAAAAAGGAACCCTTCTCCACTGTTGGTGGGAGTGTCGACTGGTACAGCCACTGTGGAAGTCAGTGTGGAGATTCCTCAAAAAGCTAGGGTTGGAGGTCCCATTTGACCCAGCTATTCCCCTTCTGGGCATCTTCCCAGAAGAATTAAAAACATCATACCACAGCGATATATGTGCACCCATGTTTATAGCAGCACAATTTGTAATAGCCAGATCTTGGAAACAACCCAAATGCCCATCAACTGAGGAATGGATAAGAAAGATGTGGTATTTTTATACAATGGAGTACTATTCAGCCATTAAGAAGGATAAACTGGAGACTTTTATAGGTAAATGGATGCAACTCGAGAAAATACTCATAAGTGAAATAAACCAGAAGCACATGTGTAAGCATCGTATTGTCTCTCTAGTATGAGAAACTGAAAGAGTAAATAAGATCCAAAATGTACAATAGACATGGTGAATCAAAAAGAAACTGGTCAAAAGGAAAGAGAGACTGGAATAAGGAAAAGAAAGAAGGGAAAGGGAAAAAAAATTGTATATATATATATAAGATGGTTAAGATAGATACACTACGATTTTTACTTAGTTCATTGAAGAGTAAGGTTTGTGCCAATAATGTTTGGATAATTAAATGCTAATGTCTGGTGTCCTGAATAACTAACTTAAAGATAGTAATACGCAATGTATTAACCATTCTTACCCTCCTATTATGTTGTTTTGAAAATTTGTTCTTCTTTTGATTTGTTTTGTTTTTTCTTCTCTTTAAAATAAAATTAAAAAAAAAAATAAAAATAAAATGTTTGTCTGGTATGCTTCCACCAAAAGTTGCCAGCTGGCCAAAATGATGTTAAAATTGGTTCTATAAATGTAATGCATGTTTTGTTTTGTTTATTGTTTATTGTTTATTGTTATATTATAATTTGAGAATTTCTTGTTGTTCAAAATAATGTGTTAAGTGATCTGGTTTTCATAAGTCATCAAAAATTGTTAGACAAAATGTATTATTGTGATATGTTTACATTGGTCATCATCAACAGGTTAAATTTTCTAAAACAGGACAATGAGGTTTTCTGATTTAAAGATGTTCTGGTACAAAACTAAATTAAGAAACAAAAGTTTTTATATGGCTATGACAATTCAGTGTTGCTGATCTCATAATATATTAAGTATATTCATACCTTCCAGATGTACAGGTCTTCTAAAATATAAAAACTGGGATTGTTTACAGAGATAACATTTTCTTTCTTTCTTTCAGATTCAGACACCTACCTTTGCTTGTGCTCCAGATATTTATAATAAGAGGTTCATACTAATATAAGGTCACCAGTCAAATGATAATTTTTAACAAAAACCTATGTGATGTATATGCTATATACGTGCCACAGTATTTAGAGATGCCTAGATATTAAACAGTCCAGATAATGTCATAAAATTTCTTCAGTGATGTCCATTAAAAGACAAATTAGATAAAAACATCTTATGTACTAGATAGAGATAATTGACTAAAAAGCTCAAATTTGCGTGCAGACTGCTAAGTTTCTAGGATTTATATTAAAGGATGAAACGCGCTCTCTGCCAATCTCATACACTCAGGCCATTCAGGGCCTCCAAGTGCCGGTGACCAGAAAGGAGTTGAGGGAATTTCTGGGAACCATTGGGTAATGTCGCCTTTGGGTCCCTAATTTTACAGCAATAGAGAAGCCCCTCTATGAGGCTTTAAAAGGAGGAAATAGCCCTCTGTTGGAGTAAAATCCTAAATGACAGGCTGCTTTTGAGGATTTGAAAGACAGATTGGTAAGCGCCCCTGCCTTGGCACTACCTGACATCACGAAATCCTTCCAGCTGTTTGTCCATGAAAAGGACGACATTGCTCGGGGTGTTCTTACACAAACACTGGGACCCTGGAAATGCCCCGTGACATATATATCTAAGAGACTGGACTCCGTGGCAGCAGGATGGCCTTCCTGCCTGCGTTCGACTGCCACCACAGCCATTCTAGTAAAAGAAGCTAACAAATTGACTTTGGGACAAAAGCTAAGTGTGTTTGTGCCCCATGCAATAGAGACTTTATTGAGAGGACCTGGAGGTAAATAGATCTCAGGAACCAGGTTGGCCCAGTACCAAGGGACCTTGTTAGAAGACCCCAGGTTAATTATCAAGACTGTACAAGCTATTAATCCTGTCTCTCTTTTGCCCACTTCCCTGGAGCCACCTGAACATGACTGTGCTGAAGCCATTGAGATGGTGTACTCAGCCCGACCAGACTTGCAGGTTGTGCCCCTTCAGGACCCGGACCTGACCCTCTTTTCAGATGGCAACAACATGGTAATCGATGGGGTTTGGAGGGTGAGAGCAACGGTTGTCACCTTAGAGCGAACCATCCAGACAGAGGCTCTGCTTCCTGAGACAGTTTGTGATATGGACCTGATGTGCTTCGGTGACTGAGAGGGGCACTAACTGATCCCACAACAACTCTGTCTCCTGGCAACACAACGACTAGGTGTCCGGAGACAAGGAACTGTGCCATCTAAAGATGTTATAGTGGATTTTACTAAAATTAAACCCACCAGCGGAAATAAGAGATACTTAGTAGTTTTGATTTGTACCTATTCAGGATGGGTGGAGGCCTCCCCACTAAGACTGAAACATCGAGAGAGGTGATAAAAGCTTTGATGGAGCTGATCATTCTGTGGTATGGGCTCCCCATAATGGTAGGTTCAGATAATGGACCTGCTTTTGTGGGTAAAATGGTCAAAGGCCTTACAGCAGTGCTGGGGCTAAAATAAAAACTCCATACTATATATTGGCCACAAAGCTCAAGCCAAGTAAAAAGACAAAACTGTACTTTAAAAACCACCCTGACAAAGTTGTGCCAAGAGACTGGGGCTAACTGGGTTACTGTGCTCCCCGTCGGCCCTCTTGCAGTTACGGTGCACACTGTACTGAGGTGGACTAACTCCATTTGAGATAATGTTTGGGAGCCTCCCCCACTGATACCTGTTTTAAATAGATTACAGGAGATGGAAACTTTGAACTTGCACCAACAGATAAAGGCGCTGCACCAGATGCTTCAGAAACTTCAGCAGACTGTTATGGAGACATCTGATCCCCATGCCCACGCCAATCCACTCCTTCAAATCCAGGAGACCAAGTCCTGATTACAGCCTAAAAGAGGAGCCTCTCCAACCAAAGTGGGAGGGACCCAACGAGGTGATCCTAACCACTCTCACTGCTCTTAAAGTTACAGGCTGTGCTCCATGGATTCAATGCTCCCAAATCAAGATATGGACACCTGAGCTTACAAAAGTGCGACCTTCTGCCCCAGAGACCTTCAGACCTCGATGCACCAAGAGACTTCAGCAAAAGCTGCTGCAGCTAAACACCAACATGACTCTGGTCACCGCCCTCACCCTGTGTAGCCTCCTCCCCTTTGCTCTCCTCTGGGCCAGATGCACTCCCTATGTATCAGGAGTTTCCCCCTTTGAAGCCATGTTTGGCCGACCTCCCCCTCCGTTACCTAAACTAGCTGAAAAAAAGATTGCAGAACTTACTAATCAGGATCTCGTTAAGTCCCTTCAGGCTCTACAGCCCGTGCTCTCCTCCATCCATCGGGTGTTCCTCCAAAAACACCCAACACCTGACCCACAGACCACAGAACCTGCTCAAGCGATGGAGCCAAGTACCCAGGTACTCTTCAGGCGATTTCTGGAAAGACCACCCGGATCCACCATAGCCACTTCAAAGTGCTGCCGACCTCAGTCTCTCCACCCACAGAACCAGATAAGTAAACGATGGAAAGGGGAACCAACACCCTAAAGATTAAGCTAAAAAATGTTCTGCTTGACCACGTATGTGTTAATGTCACTGATGTTATTAATATTGCTGCCCCCACCTGTGATAAATGGCCTGAAAGCCAAAAATCTGGCTTTCACTCTCCTTCCTATAAACTGGACTGGGTTATTTAGACATTATTTCAAGAAATAAACCCATACCTATTCCTAGCTTCAAATATATAACCAGATTGACAATGTAAAACTAATGCTCATTAGACAACAATATGCAGCTCTAGATGATCCTAAAAATGGACACTCCGATCTCTAAGATTAGAGATTCCCAAAAACAAAAAGGGGGGAATGTAAGAAAAATTTTCCCTTCTGGGAATGCACAGTCTGTACTGTCCCCCTCCTCCCAATGTTCCGGGAATTGAGCTGTTACAAAGCTACCTAAAGTAGATAAAAACAAAACAAAGCTGACCACAGACCAGGGAACTGGGCTGCAAGATAACGACTGACCCTGGGCTAAGAAATTTGCAAAGATTACAGATTGTGCTGTTCCGGACCACCTGCTGCCCATATTAGAAAACATCCTCCCCGCTTGGTCGGCCAGCCTAAAAACTCCCGTATGAGTGTCTTCTCCCAATGAATGTAAAAAGCTGTTTAAACTAACCAATGCTATCTGCTTCTGTAACCGCGCTTACAAAGACCCCTCCTCCCTTTGTTCTATAGACATATAAGCCCTGCACAGACAAACCTCTGGGCCCACTGTTCCTGCGTGTTCAGTGAGCCCCACGCATGCTTGGATAATAAAACCCCTTGCCCTTTACATGAGAGAACGCTTCTTGGAGTCTTCCTTCACACGGCGGGCATCCCGACCCTAACAGTATCTTCCCAAAAGAATTAAAAACATCAAACAACAGTGATATATGCACACCCATGTGTATAGCAGCACAATTTTTAATATCTGAATCTTGGAAACAGCCTAAATGCTCATCAACTGATGAATGAATAAAGAAGATGCTGTGTTCTTATACAATGGAGTACTACTCATCCATAAAGAAGGATAAACTTGAGACATTTCTAGTTAAATGGATGCACCTCAAGATCATACTCTTAAGTGAAATGAACCAGACACAAGTGTAAAAGTTGCATTGTCTCTCCAGTGTGAGAAACTGATAGTGTAAATAAGGACCAAAATGTACATAGATATTTTGAAATAGGAAGAAATTGTTCAAATGGGAAGGGGTACAAGGGGAGGGGGAGGGGGAAAGGAAGGAAGGGACAAGAAAAAATGAGAAAAGAAGGATAAAATGGAAGCAAAGCTTTTGTAGATAAGGAAGGGAAGAGAGGTTGAAGAGAGGGGAGGGGAATGGGAAAAAAGAGGAATCAAGATATATCATGTACAAGTATAAATTCCCTATGATGAATGTGATCATTATGTATATTTAAATTGTACCAATATGTTTAATTTTACTAAGTGACTACTAATATAAAATTATTAGAAATGTATTCAAAAATATGAAAAAAGACCATATATATCAAAACTTCTTGAAGCATTGGGATTGTCAAGACAGCTTTCGTGACAAATACAGGGGTTTAGGTAGGCATGTAAGCCAATTGGAAATATAGCAATAGAGGAAGAAAGATAACGAAAAATATTTCAAGAAGAGGACTTATAATACACAAAATCACAGCATTGCCCAAGTTATGTTTAGGAGACTTTGCTCAGTAATTTTGTCAAGAGGATTGTTTGTATTGAGAGCTCTCAGGTTAAAAAAAAAAAAATTGACGAGGAACTTGGGTCATTAGATTGAAAATTTGAATGCTAACATTAATCCATATCATTTGAAGAGCACAAATAAGACACAAAGGACCACAGGAAATAGATCAGGAAGCATTTATTCATGACAGCAACCTTGTGAAGTAGAGAAAAAGAGGTTCATTCCACATTAAGTTGCTAAGTCTTCAAACCAAGACTCATTCTCCACTCTAGAGTCCATAGTTAGTAGTGACTGAATTTTGACTTGAAAATGAAACCATGTTCAATCTGTTAAAAAAAAAACCTAGCATTAAACTAATAAATATTTAAAATGAAAAGAGTTTTAATATAGAAAACTTTTTGTAAGACACAATATACTACCTAAGTAATTTTTAAATGAGTGGAGAAAGTAGAAATAGAATTATAGAATGTGTAAAATAAATAAATTTAAGACACATGATAGAAATATTAATTGAACTAAAGGACTGATAAGATATGAAGGAACAAAGATTAAATAAAATAATAATGATTTGAAGACAATAGGGAGAGTGTGACACTGTCACACATAGACAAGAAAATATTGACAGAAATGCTAATTTTAATAAGAAAACTGAAAGTATGAATTTCACTAGCGTGATTAAAAATGATGAAAGATTTCAGGTAAATTCTAGCAATTAATAACACAAAATGAGATTTGAAAATAATACCATATGTGTTTGAGATTCACTAGTTCAGGTTACAATTGATGCCTAATTATTTGCTGACAAATTTCTCTCTTGCACTCAGCACTACTTTTCTGAGAACTGACCCTTCTATTCATATGCATGGTTTCCCAGGAGCAGTCATGTTCATAAAATATGATATTAATCCAGGACTATACTGGTTTGAGTGGGCAACTAATGCAAGCTGGGTTAATCAGCATTTTCCTTAGAAATTTGGAATTGAGACTAACCCATCCCAAAGTATTGGCTTCCCTCCTTGCTATGGTTTGCTGTGAACGGTCCCCTCTATTACTCAGGTTGAGATTTGCTCCTCAGTGTAATATATTGATAGGTGGTGGAGAATTTAAGGGATGATTAGGTCATTAAAAAGGATTAATGAATTTCTTGAAAAACTGGATTAGTTCTTTCAGGAAAGTATTAGTTCTCATAAAAGCAGATTGTTATTAAGCAGATCAGTTGTTGCTTTGTTCTCTTTCTTCCATGCACGCCTGTTTCTCCTTCTACTTTTCTGCCATTCATAGAGTAGCACATGGCTTTCATCAGAAGTTAAGCAGATGCCAATGCCACACTCTTGGAACTCTAAAACCATGAGCTAAAATAAACCCTCCTTTTAATTAACCACCCAGATTCAGTTACTTTGTCATAGCAACAGAAAACAGACTAAAACACTCGCTAAAGAAAGAGATTACATTAGTCATAGCTATTTTCCATGATGTGTATTACTAAACAAAAGAAGCTTATATGGAGCAAAAACAAAGAATAAAAACAAAGAATAAATAATGAATTGTCTTAGTTACTTTTCTCATTGCTGAGACAATACCTGACACACAAAGTTAAAGAAGGAAAGGTTTATTTAGCTCACAGTTTGTAGAGCTTTCATTCCATAATTGGCTGGCATGGCAGATGGCCATCACAGAGGAGAAACAGTTAGTGGTGGGCAGAAAGTAGCAAAACAACAAAGGACAACCACAGTTCTTTCTATCCCTTATATCTTACCCAGGCTACTCGAGGCGGGTAGCACTCACACGCTTAATCCTAGCGCCTTGGATCCTGACATTGCACCATGAATCAATTCCAGCATCACACACTCTAGATCCAGCCACCTCTGAAAAAGCCCTACCTATGACTGCACGAGCCCTTTGGGGGACATCTAGACACAGCCATAACAATGGGAGACAGTGAAAGAAGTTTCTCTCCCTTGAGTCACTTTATAAATCTATTTGAGGTATAGCTATCACTGTGCTCTTTGACATCAGGGAAATATCTTCTATCCTAATAAATGGTTCCCTTTGTGTAAATAAGTTTTTCAGATTTACCAAGCAAAAATATAGAACTCCAGTTTAAATTTGAATGTCAGGTAAAAAGTAAGCATATTTTTAATATGAGTATATTCCCTGTAATATTTAGTACAAACTTATGCTCAAAATAATTACTTATTTATCTGAACACATTTTTGTTGCTTATATTTTATGTAGTCATACTATATGTCAGCCATCTACAAATATTAATTGCAATTATTTTTATAATCAAAATACTCCTAACATGGAATTTTTGAGTTATAAGAAATCATAGGGCTGGTGAGATAGCTTAGCAGCATAAGTGCCTGCTGGCAAGTGCAAGGTCCTGAGTTCAACCCCCGGTACCCACATTAAAAAAAAAAAAATTTCAAAATGTACAGATTTTCTGAGCTGGGCATGGTGGCACAAACCTGTAATCCCAGTACTCGGGAGGCTGAGGTAGGAGGATCATTGCAAGTTCGAGACCAGCCTGGGCTACAAAATGAGCTCAAGGCCAGCCTGAACTGCACAACAAGACCCTGTCTCAAAAAGACCAAAAAAAAAAAAAAAAAAGAAAAAAGAAATGATAGCCTTTCTGAGGGAGCAAACAAGACAAGCCTGACAGTTGAGCCTTGGGAAAGACTGATACAGTTCTGTGATCTCCTAATTTACTTGTCTCTCAAAGTACTGGAATGACTATTATGGTCAAGTCATCATATTTTTAATTAAAAAAAAACCTGCTTATTATTCATATAACATATTGGGTCATTCTTCAAAATCAAAGACCTTGGTAATAAAGTCTGTGTCATTTGTGTATGAATTTCCTACGGCATCTAACTCAGGCCTGGAGAAATTATGAATACAATATAAATACTGGTAAGATTAAAATTTTCATCATATAGATTACAGGCATAATTAGCTTTTTCCCCCATACTCTGTTTTTTTTTTTTTTTTTTTTTTTTTTTTTTTTTTTTTTTTTGTGGGTACCGGGGGGACGACCTCAGGACCTCACGCGCCAACAGGCACCCGTGCCGCTGAGCGATATCACCGGCCCCTTTTTCGTATGTGGGTTCCGGGAGTTGAACTCGGGCCCTCGCGCTTGCAAGGCAGGCGCTTACGCCACTGAGCCATCTCACCGGCCCCCATACTCTGTTTTTTGATCCCTGCCTTCTAAACTACATTTGAGATTCTTTGTAAGTTGAGAATCTTTAGAGGACCTCACAGCGTTATAATGGTATTAAAATAAAGAGAAAAAAGATGTCTGGGGAGAAGAGGAAAACAAAAGTCCAAAGAAAAATCTGAGAGAAAGCTCAGCATTTCCACTAAACACTTCAAGCTCACCCGCTTTAGCCTCTGCAGGCAGCAATTACATTCTGAAGGAAAATGTTTTACAATTGTAATTACACATAATAGGAGGAATGTATTTTTCCTTCATCCTACTCCCATGGCGAGTCAATTTAATTTTTAAATATAAGAGATATAATTGATTTTAGCCCTAGATTAGTGCTGAAAATGATCTATATGTGTTCTCACTAATGGAACAAGAGAATTGGTCCTCCTTGGAGACTTCTACCCAAACCTGTTCATCCGACAATTACTAGAGTCTGACAGGTTAGTGAGCAAGGAGAGGATGCAGGAGGCAAACACCCCACTGATTAACAATTGAGCAAAATAATTAATATTATGCTCTTCCCGGTTAATTATGGATTAAGCACAAATATATTCTCATCATAGAGGCCACAGAGTCATGAGGCTGCCTGGGAGAACCTTGCCCTGTACGACTCAGAAAATGTGCCCTAGGGGAGAATCTCTGGGCAAGCATGTTTCTGAATGGGGCTTTCATGGGAGGGGATGGATTAGGCATGGGCTCATGTTTCCTAATAGTAGCAGACCTATCTTTCATCCGGCAATGGACTTTTTCCATCTGCTCCTCTGCCACACTGCCACGCAGCTGGTAGGTAAATGGAGCAGTTATAGCTCCAGGCACAGCTATGAAATAGGTAGTTTATACCCTGCCATTTCATCATCAAAACCAGCCCTCAAGCACAACTTTAGAGTTCAGTTCTTACTCTCACTGACTTGTAGACTAATCCTCCCTAAAGCAGGATTAGTGACTGGGATATTAGCTCCTAAGACCATAATTTCCAGGAGTATTTGCATTTTAACCAACAAACCCAAGGAAGCAGAGTTGGCACTGGCCCATTGCTGGTAAGGTAGTGCAGAAATCTAGGATCCAATTCACGGAATTTATAATTCCTCCATTTACCAGGAAGGTAATTTCTAAGTTGTAAAATAGGGTTATAGTCACCTCATGAGATTTTTATGATAATTAAGTAAATGATATGATTGACGTAAGCGTCACCAGCATGGAGCTCAGCCCCTGAGAAGATGTCTCAAGGTGTGGGGTAGAGAAGCTATAGGGAAGATGCTGTGTGACCCGGGAGAGTCATGACCCCTGTTAGGGCTTCGGTTGCATCCGTTTTAAAAGGAGAGCAAAGTCTAAGATCTTCTCTCCTTATAAAGTTCCAAGATTGCTTTTCTGCAAATTGAGTCCTCTCCTGAGCAGCAGCAAAAAAAAAAGAGCACGTGACTCTACAGGTAAACCAGCCCTTGCAGTCATGATTGGAGAGAGTCTCTCAAAAACTTTATTTAAGGGCCGGTGAGATGGCTCAGCGGCTTAAGCGCCTGCCCGGCAAGCGCGAGGGCCCGAGTTCAACTCCCGGAACCCACATACGAAAAAGGGGCCGGTGATATCGCTCAGCGGCACGGGCGCCTACTGGCGCGCGAGGTCCTGAGGTCGACCCCCCTGGTACCCACACACAAAAAAAAAAAAACTTTATTTATAAAAAAATTATTTAAATATATCAATTTCAAAAATAAATAAATAAATATATCAATTTTTTGACTATAGAGTGGATTAAGGCTCAGGACATTGCAGTTGGCAAGTGGAAAAATGTGCAGGGAGGTATGCTAATGTGGTTTTCTTTTGAAGAAATGAAACAAAGACTGAAATGTCAGTAAAGTAGAACTATGGTGAAAGTAACAGTAAATTCTCTTAACTTCTACAAGTCAGAAAATGAATTTACTATTTCTTCCTCAATTATACTACTTCTCAGATTCCAGCCCCTGATAGGTTGGCATATGTGGTGAAGTTTCACAGTCAATTTAGCATTCATCTGTGCTGTCCCATATCATCCTGCCATGTGATTCTACACCAGTCAAAACATGGTAGTTCACCAATATTTTAAGAAATAGAGAATCAGAAGTGTCTCCACTGGTGTGTATCTGTGTCCATGTTTGTGCATTTATATGTTTGTGTGTGTGTCTGTTGAGTCTATTTGCACTCCCAGATAGATTATCTTTGGTAGATTTAGAAATCATATAGCTTGTCTTTAATAATAATGGATGTGTAATAGATGGGATATCATCTATATTGCTAGGAAAGCACTGGAGCCTACAGTTCTTGGACTAGCTAAACTACTTAAGTGGAGTTTGATGTATTTTTAATGTTCAAGCTCACACATCCAAGCACACTCAGAGAGTTTCAAATGGCACTAAGCTGGCCCATGAAACTCACTCCAACCAATAGGAAAAGTGAGAGGCAATATAAAAGACCATTATTTTCATTCTAATTCACATAAGCAGATTCTTCAATACCAGCTGATTATTCCAAAGCCTCTTCACATTTGTTTCCTTGCACAAATGGGTTCCTAAGAAATTCAGAAGAGTCTAAAGGCTGAAAAATTCTAAAACTAGAAATTATGGATATTATGATCAAACATTTGTCACTTGTCTGTTACAAAGTTATAAACAATTATCTCCTTGATGATGTCGAACTTTTTATCGTTCTCACCTGGATAATGAATGAGAACCACTCATTTTAAAGACTTTAAGACATACTTAATGGCTTAATATTGACACTAGATAGAAAGGGGAATTATTTGAAAATAAATCAGCATTCTATTTTTTTGAAGTGAAAATTGAGATCCCAGATAAGTCAGTCAAATATTCCTTCAGGACTGCATCATGGACCCTTATAACCGTGAAGTTTTCACTTTAAAAAGTTATTTAAGTATGATAGACCAATATACAGAGTGTTTTCAATTAGCCTTTGGAGAAATCAGAGAATTCTTAGCACCCGAGTAGAATTAAACTTAGAGTACACCACTTAGGTCTTTTAAGTAACAAATTAATTAAAATAGATTTGCTTTGAAATCATGATTTGAATGGCCAAGTTAGAGTTTATGTAAAAGAATACTGAGCTCTGGATAAATAAAGGGAGCCTGTGAATAGATGCATGGTCTATTATATGAAAGAAGTGACACCTGTGTTCCTTGCCTGTGTGGTCTGGAAGTAAGTTTCACAATCACCTATAGTTGTTTATAAGGTAACCACTTCCAGAGTCAAAGAAATCTCCTCTTCATTGAAATATTTTGTATTCTGGTTTGTTGGCACATCTGTCCCTTTGACATTTCCCATATAGCCATCCTTCTCGGACATTTACCTTCCTTGGTAAGAATATTTGAAATGTTGAGACGATGGCTAAAGCTTCGTATTTCCAGCTGATAATTTCCTTTGTCTCTGTCTTACTAAGAGAATACAAGCTTTTTCAGAAATAAGACTTATGTCTCATTTTAATTCTCCATAGCCCCTAACATGATGTCATTCAAATAATAGGTAATCAATAAATATTAGCTGGATCAAGGCATTATATCTATTCAGCGTCAAGGGTGCAAAAAAGGCAGTGGACAAGGATTGAGCTTTGCCATTACAGGAACTGGATTCCTGGCTTCATTAACACCTGGATGACTGAACTGATTATTCTATCATAAGGAGAAACTTTTCTAATGCTTCAGACACTGTCCTTAGTACTTGTTATAAATTATATATCTTCAGGAAATCTGAAATATTTCTTACCCATTTTACAGATCAGAAAACTCAGGCACAGAAAGACTAAGTAACTAGGCCCTGGTCACACAGTGACTGCCAGTCAGGACTTCCATAATCTCTCATTCTTTTTCAATGACAGTGCAGTTGCTTTTACCAGCATTGCCTCTACAAAATTTCTGGCAAGAATCTCTAACTCAGTTTCTCCATTGTATCATTATTTTGGTAAGACTTGAGGTATATTCCAATACAGTTTACAAAAGCACTTAAATCATAGGTACAGGGAAATCATGCAGTATTGTCATAAAGATGTGGAGTGGAAGGGAAGACAGAGTTGCTGGGACCTGGAGACAAAGAGGTTGTATTAGCTGCCTCCCCTTCCGTCACTCTCCCAATCTCCATTCCCATTGTCTGCAGGGGTGACTAGCAGTTGAGCTGGTCATGAGGCCAGCCTGCAGTGACCTGATGGGGGGCAAACCGGAGCAATAACTCATATTTCCTGCTGGTATTTTCCATTGGTCAAATCCAAAAGGAAGTTACAGAGAATGGATTCTATTTGTGGAGTTCATGTAAATCAGCTTCCCAGAGGAAAGAGCAGTTGAAAAGTGATGGAGGGTGGATTCAGAAGAGTGAACAGAAGCTTGCCATGAAATCTATCACGTAAAATAAGTAAAAGATAGAATTGTACTTGGTGATTTGAGGTCGTTGGAGGCAGGGGAATCTATAAAACTGAGAAAGTCTTGGCTAACTTAAAGCATTCTACAAAGTTATCACAATTTTTTTCACTGCTGAGTTTAGTTTAAGCTTATTTTTCATTAAAGGAAATGGCATCAGGAGCAAACTTATAATGCACCCAAGATATTAATTGAAAAGCAGTTGTAACCCAGAATGAGGGCAGGGAAGTAATGGCAGCACATTTAGCACAGTGGGTAGCTCTGCTCTGTCAGATCAAAATGGCCCCAGCCTGGGAGCTATGGTTTTCAATTCCACTTTAACAGTCATGGCACCCTGGAGGAGAAGTGGAAAAATGCCAGCTAACATTTTTAATTTTGCCCTCTAGAGTCAGTATTTCTTTTCTTTCAACTCAACCCCTTGCTCTATCCAACAAAAAATAGACGAAAAATATTCATACCAGCTGAAATCTTAATTAATACTACCTTCTCAGCTGCGGCACCAGATCCATTTCTCTTGACCTTACAAAGTCCCTTATTTTGCATCCCGAGGGCTCCTTTAATCTTTTTGGTTTATCACCCGCATTGGGTGCTCAGCATGAGTCAGGATGACTGGCATGGGTTGGATACTGAATGGATAGAAACACTCAATAAATGAATATACAGCTAAAAATTAAATAAGTAAATAGGTTTGAAATAACATATCTTCCTCCAAGTGAAAGTAAGCAGAAATTAGGGATGAAAAGGAGACAAGAGGCAACATTTTTGGTTTAAGTATGAATCTAGTGTACAATTTAAAACCCTGTATTTTTCCAAGTTTTAAAAAATGTATTATTTATATTTTCCTGTTGTTACTGAAATATCTTAGTTGTGTGAGAAGGTGAGAGACCTGAACATGTGTAAAAACTATATACAGAGAGACAATGGCTGTTACGGAAGAAACTCACTTCTTATGTTCTCCTCTGCAGTGCAGCTAGACACCAAGGTTCACTGAGGTAAGGAATTCCTCTTATGTTTTTTGCTTATCTCCCACAGAGACTAGCACATAGGTGATATTCTGTGAAACTGACACAAAGCAATGGCCCGTGTCCTTTACCATTATGTTTAGTAGTGGAAATATTCACCTAAACAGGGATTTCTCTGAGGCTATTAGAAAGCACATGAAAAAAGAAACCGTTGAGAAGGGTTAGTCAAAAATATTCAAACCTCATTTGAATGTTCTTTTTTTTTTTACAGGTGGAAAGGGGTAATCGGTGAATAGAGCTAAAGTAAGCCACTGAACAAAGGAGGTAGTGGGGGGCAATTTACTATTAGAGGGGTGTTTAGCCAATTTGCATACTATACCCCAACAATTGCTAAGATTTTTTTTTTTGTTATAAGAACTCCTAATCTATGTAGAAGTCAAAGGTTTAAATCTGAAAGGAAAAATTAATTCTACCATCAGACTTACCCTGCCAGCTAAGAAATCTGAAGCAACCACAGATTTATATTTCCACCATTGCTTCTGCATAAGCAATTACATTAACAACTGGTTCTGAATTGCTCCAATTACTTCTTACTATTCTTCATAGCTTCTCACATTTTTAATAAAACACTATTTTTGAAATGCCTACCATTTCTTATGGGATATCATAGCTTTTTTGCTTTCTACTTGTGCGTGCCTGGGAGGAAAAAAAAAGAGTTCTGGGTTTTCTTATTTGTTTTGCTTTCTGAGCTTATGTTTTTGACTAGGCATAAAGTTGATTCATACACAATATACGCAAGACTTCTCTCTACTTGTCTTAACAGATACCTAAAGAATCTAGTATCTGCAGTGGACAAGAAAAATGCCTCCAGAATTAGTACAATGTGGTATCCATTAGTGTGTTTACTGTTTATCTCTTAGACTATTATCACCAGGAATTACAGTCCTTATGGTCTAGGTAGAATCGCTCACTATTGTAAGCAACTATCCATCCTTGTCTTCAGTATTCACTTAGGCTATTGACTTACCAATAGTGATAGCAGAGGCTAGCTACAACTTTCTCCTGAATGTCAGGACGTAAGAGTTTAAACTACTAACATTTTTTAGAAAATTACATATATATATATATATATATATAATATATACATATATTATATATTATATATATATGCTATTTCTTAGCTGACTAGTGAATTGGAAAAAGAAAACTGTGTATAAAATAGAAAATATAGAAGCCATGCATTTATAAATCAAGAAAGGATGTACAATATTTTTGGTAGAGCTAATTCAGTTACAGAAGACATGGGGTCTAAAAGTCTTGAAAATTTTTAGTAATCTAACCTCTTCCTGTAGCAAAACCCAAATGTGAACTATGTCTGATAAGAATCAATTCTTCTGAGAAAGAGTTATGTGTCTAGATGGTTATTTTCAGAATTTAACCATCCTCCCTGCCACCATCATTAGTCTTTTAGATTGGTACTACCTCATATTTGGTTTAATTCAGTTTCCTGTATTTGTTTGTGAACAGCAATAAAAAATAAAAAATTTAAATTTAGTAAGATGGTGAAATTTTTATTGGAAATACTTCTCCCAATTTGTGCTGTATTTATTTATTTATTTTTTTGTTGTTGGGTACCGGGGGCTGACCTCAGGACCTCACGCACCAGCGGGCGCCCGCGCCGCTGAGCAATATCACCGGCACTTTTTTCGTATGTGGGTTCCAGGAGTCGAACTCAGGACCTCGCACTTGCCAGACAGGCGCTTATGCCACTGAGCCATCTCACGGGCCCTGTGCTGTATTTATATAGAGATTTCCTACCAAAACTACCTAACCCAGAACCATTTGCACTATTTACATACACACATACACAAACTTGTTCAAGGAATAATGCAATAGTATGAATAGGAGCCTGCACTCTTGTATTTAAATATTTCAAAGTTATAAGTTAAACTAATAAAGTATTGAATATCCATGTTCTATCTACCTACCTAAAAATATTTTCAGGTTGACCCAGTTTGAATTGATAGTTACGTGTTTCCTTATTATTTTATTTATTTGTCTTTTTATTTTTTTATTTTGTCTTTTAATTACATTTATCTTTAGCTGATATGTAAAAACATAAAATAGTACATATAAATGGGATAACATGATATTTTAATGCATGTATACATTATGTAATATTTAAATCAGTCAAGCATATCTATCTCATTTATCATGTCTTTATAGTGAAGACTTTAAAAATCCTTTCTTTCCTAGCTTTTTGCAGGGGTACAGTATTGTCATCTATAGTCGCCCTGCTGTGAAATAGCATGCCAGAATTTGTTCCTACATAACAGTAACTCAGTGCTCACTGATCAGCCTTTCCCCAAGCCTCCCTCCCCAACCCACTTCAGCATTTGGTAATCATCATTCCATTCTCAACTTTTATAAGATCAACTTTTTTATGTTCTACATTTGAATGAGATCACATATTATTGGTTTTTAGTGCCTAGCTTCTTTCTATTAGCATAATGATCTCCATTTCCATCCATGCTGTCACAAGTAGTAGGATTTCATTATTTTTATTGCTGAACAGCATTCCACTGTATAAACTGCATGTTCCACATTTTCTTTACCCATACGTCAACTGATGTACAGGTGTTTCCATTTTTTTCTTGACTATTGTGGAGAGTTTCGTGATGAACTAAGAGAGCTTCAACCTCTTTCAATCTCAAAAAAGCATGGTGACAAGTGAAGGCAGAGCCCCCTGGTCCCTGACACACTGCTGTTCCTCTTCCTTCTTCTCCTCTCTTCCACCCCTGTTCCTGGCCTGATCCTGAACTGGCAGAAAGTGTGTGTGCATGTATGTGGTTACACTATCCTGCACGTCCAATCTCTGTCACCACCCTTGTTAAAGTTGTCTTCTTGGTCACTCTTCAAACTTAAGAGAAAATACACAAGTTCAAATACATGGCATCAGGAGAAGGGAGGTGAAGGTAAGTGGAGTGTGGGCCTAACACAAGGCTAAGGCCTTTGGGAAAGACATTCCAGGGTCCCTGGATCTGCAGAGTTGTCAAAAACTATAATGTGTGTGCTCCTGACACACATTGCTGCTGGGCCAGAAGACTTTCCATTTTAGGACAGAGAGAGAGGAGGATCAGGGCAAGATTTCCACAGCATGGAATCCAAGGAAGGGCTCAGATTTCTCAGATCTCGAAGTGAGTAAACAGATGGATATTTTACCTGAAATGTTAGCTACTTAAAATCATTTTTTTTTCTCACATGGAAAGGCCTGGAATCTCACATACTATAAATCTGGACTAGCTTTTTCTATAGCTCTGAATGTCATGGATTCCCTATTTTCAATATTCAAGAAGACAAGCTATGTCCATTTCTGCTGATAGTCATCAGAATAACCTACCAAATAGAGAATATCCTAGTGAAAGATGCTTTCAGATGATCTGTAGCAATTTGAGTTACACTAATCAATGGCTAAACACTCTGCATCTTTAGGCTAACGTGGAATGAACAGAATCTGGACTATGCTTTGACCTGGCCCACATTCTAACAGCCTTCCCAAGTCTGGTCTTACCCTATCTTCTTAAATGCAAAACCTATTTAGAGCAAAAGCATCCACGTTAAGCATCCACAAGCATTTTCCCCACTCTAACATTCACCCTTTTTCCCATGAAGACTTTCAAAATAGGAAACTCTAAGTAGAAGGTGTATTTATTCCCAAGCTCATTTCCATGAGAAGCATTCACTTAAAGCACCTACACAGAGCTCTACCCTCAGAGCTTACTGTGAGGACTGCAGTAGATCATACATCTGGTTTCCTCTGGGCGTCAGCTTGGATAATTAAAATTCACTGATTTATTGGAAAAATTGAAAATCACATACATAATGCTTCTAGATATTTTCAAAGGGATCTACGCCTTGTTAGGTGAAACTCAAGAAAACAAAGGAAAATCCAAAGTCCTGGGATTAAAAGTCTCCTTCCAGACAGGTTCCCAGAGAACTTCAAGGGGGTCCTCAAGTTCTTTTCTTATTCCATTCTTGGAATAAAATCTTAAAACAAGAGAAACAACAACACTACCTTCTAAGACATATCCAAAGAGCCATTGCCATTAGTGATTTCTAGTGACCTTTAGAATGTAATGGTAGCCTTGAATAAAGACTTTGTGGAAAATTGGTGAAATTAAAAAATATAAATATTGTGTTTTTCCTCATTTCTAACTTATTCCTCTTATTCATTGCAATTCTTTCTGTAATCCTTTATGATCCACAAATTGTTTTACTAGTTCTCATGGCAATATATATTTTTGAGTATTGTGGATTGAATCCAGGATTTTCACACTGAGCCACATCCTAAAACTTTTTTTATTTTTATTTTGATATAAGGTCTTCCTCAGTCACTCAGTTGCCCAGGTTTGGCTCAATTTATTAATCAGTTATTCATGTCCACCAGCAATTGAATGTTTTAATGCACTAGCAGCATTATAATTTTCAGTTAATGTGGGCCAGTGAGATGGCTCAGTGGTGTAAGAACCTGCCTGGCAAGTGTGAGGTCCTGAGATCGACTTCTGGTACCCACATTAAAAAAAAAAAATTCAGTTAATGTTAATAGTATGGGAGGCATTTGTGGATTACTGAGAATTGGGAAGATTTGGGAACTAAAACCATATGCAATAGGATTTACTATCGGGATAAATATGACTAGCTCACCACCTTGTTTTCATTAGCTTAATTTAATTATTCCACGCAATTCTTACTAGGAAGACGAAAGTTACAAATAACTTTATTGATTATTCTTGAATCTTTCAAAACACCCTTGGGGCTAGGGATATAGCTCAGTGACACAGCTCCTGCCTGGTAAGCATGAGGTTGTGAGTTCAATTCCCAGTAGCAAAAAAAAAAAAAAAAGAAAGAAAAGAAAGCATCAAACAAACCAAGATGCTTTTAACCTTTTTCTTCAAATGTTTGTCCTAAATTATTATTTCATGATTCTTACCCAGTTCTAATAATGTCTCAGCAAATAAACCAAACTACATTTCAATAGTACAAGTTTCACTTTTTGCTTTTGAAGACTGTAGTCTTGCTCACCTGATATACAAACAATTCATCTTTGTCCTAGTAACAAGTTATTCTGGTGATACTTGGGAGGCTGCTATTTAACAGAGTACTCGAGTTCTTATTTTGGGGAGCCGAGTTATGGAGAAGATAAGGAACTGATTACTCTCCACTGCTGAAAGTGACCTACATTCTTGGAAACCTATCCATCCATTTACATTAAATGTATTGGGATTTTCTGCTCAATCCATTATGGTAAGTGTCTGACTTTCTTATTTATGTGTCACGTCTAATGATTATGTAACCATGTGTTGGATTTTCATTCCCTCGAGCTATTGAGATTCACCACAGATGGACAAAAGTACCAGCTTCTCACAAGCCATAATGATTTTGTTTGTGAAAGAAGAAACACATGCATTCTGAGCCAGACTTTCGTTCAAATGTGTGTGAAGAGATCATAAATTTCTAGAAGCTCTCTACTTCCCTGTGTATATACCCACATCATCTGTACGCCCTCCAGTTTACAGGAATAAATGAACTTCTGTGCTTGACACAATTATATTTGACTCCCTTAATGTTAAAAATTAATTTCCTAATAAAAAAGTACATACCACTGTCAATGACTATCGTCTACACCCTGAAGTGAATCAGTTAGAGATGGGCCCTGTGCAGGAACAGATTTGACGTTGAAATTGAAAGCCAGATAAACAGGCTGGGGTAAAAGGAGGTTTAATTAGAAGGTCCGAAGACAAAGTGCCTGAGATTCATGAACGAATATGATTTGGAGATGACAACTGTGTACAGTGGCACCTTCACAATTCCTAAGGTGATCATGGAAACCTTTTTGATGTCCTCAGTGATGAAGTATTCTAGCTACTAAAGATGAATTTGACTTGGGGTGATAATAAAAATATATATATTTAGTCCAGAGGAGGATGAAAGGCCTTATTAGGTGATATAGTTCTGAATCCAAAATATAAGATGGATAAAAAGAATAAGATTATTTTATTGCTGCTATTTCTGCCTCCGAAGATAAAGTCCACAGCCATAAGTGTAAGCCACCTCAAGTGACAACAAGGAGATACTTTACTTAGCTTGATTTCTGTACTTCATATTCATCTAAAAATGAAATTCAACCAGGTGAACCTTTTGTAAAAAATGGAGGATTGATATTTTTTTACTTGGAAAATTATGTTTTCTCAATGAAGTCATCTACTAACATTAAAGCACAAATTTGGGGTGTTCTATTTACTCACTTTTATACAGTTTGAAGCTTTCCCTGGGATTGATTTCTTTCCTGGAATTCTTCTTCATAGTTGTTTGAAGAAAATTGCAATTTACTTAAGGCCTGGAAAAATCAGAGTTTTGCATACCTAAGGTCTTGTATAAAGCTTTGTAGATATTAAAATATGTTCATTTGATTTTTGTATTTAAATAATAGTTTACCACATATGTACTTCTACTTTGAAATTACAGTTTTCTCTGAACATTTGAAACACATTAGTAGATCTTATTCTTGATTCTTTTATTGCAAATTAAAATTTTAACATCAAACTGATACTTGATCCTTATAGATATTTACTCATTCCTTCTGAAAATTCAAATTTTTCTCCTTATCTTTGACATTATTAAATTGCAATGTTATTGTTAATATTGTTATTTCATTGTTATATTTCATTGTTAATATTTTCCCTCTGTCTATCCTGTTTTTTAATGTTGAACACTTTTAATATGAGATTTTTAAATTTTTTAATTTAATTATTAGAAATTATGGGTTATTTTTCCTCTGAATATTTTTTTCCTTTTTATAAAATGGATTTCCCTCTTTCCTTCTGTAAAACACATTTGTCAAATATTGGAATTTTTATTCATATCTTGCACATCTTTTAATTTTTCTGTAGTTTTGTTTTTATGCATTCTTCATGTTCAAAATTGTTCCTTGATCTGATATTTACGTTTATTTCTCTATTTTCCTGTTTTTAACATATTGCTGTTCAGTTCAGCTACTGAATTCTTTACTTTCACTTGTTTTATGCCAAATACTGCCTTGGTCTCATTAAGGAGGTTTCTTACACTAATTTAAAGTAGTTGTTAATTCTTCTTCATTTGGTATATGTTGCACTATTTGGCATAAATAAAGCAAGTACTACTTGTATATTTTTTGTTGGTTTCTTAGTTTTCTGCTAGCTCATAGTCCTCTCACATATCTGAGATTGTGCTAATATTTGTGAGAAAAGTGTGAACCCCCAGAATCTATCATAAAGCCTTCAGTTGGTCTAGGGAAGGTAGGAGTAAGGGAAATGAGCCTCAGAACGAGGCTCTCTGATAGTCTCACCTGAGCTCAGTTAGATTTTATTTGCTTTCTCCCACAGGAAACTCTGTCCCTCAGAGAACCCCCATTACCCTATGCCCAACACTACAATTTCCCAAGACTTGCTGCCTCTTTGCCATCATTCATTGCTTAGGAACAGGTGAGTATGAGTAAGTAGTGTCTGGAACTTTGTGGATCTTCTTGCACATGGTGACCCCTTTTAGTCTCAGACCCAGGCTTCCTCTCTCCCAACACCACACTCGCCATCTTTGGCAGGCAGTAAGCAGTGCTGCCACTGCCCGCTTCTGCTTAGAGTGATGCAGTAATAACTACTGCAACTTCCAGACAGCATGATAGAAAGAAACACACAACAACTAAAAGTGATTCTCGAGACTCGGGACATGTCAGAGTGATATCTGGCCCTTGTTCAAGTCCCCAAAATCAGGATGCTGCAAACTTCTTCTTTCAGGGGATTTTGGAACTCTTTTTTGGAACAAGGTCTCACTAAATGGCTAAATTGGGTTCAAATTTATGGTCCTTTTGCTTTAGCCTCCTAGAGCACTGGAATTATAGACATCTGCCACCATGCCCAGCTCAACTTAATTTTTATAAAATATGCTCTAAGAGTCATGTGGACTAATTTCCAATGTTTTTTCCCACTCTCATCCCAACTTACACTGTGCTTTTGTCAGATCACAGGTCAATAATGAGTGGTTATCTAGTTTAGGGCTGTCTGTCTTTGAGAGCTTTTAATGTGCTTGTGTACCCAAGCAACAGCATTGCAAAGGTTAAGCAGATTTAAATAACTACCATGCTAAACTCAGGGGAATGGTAACGTACCTGCAGAAGAATGGAGGGAGATTGCTGTGAATGTGTGATAAAAAGCACAACAGTGCAAAAATAAAATATACATATATGCATAAACAATGTATGCATAATCTTTATGAGCACCCTTTGACATAGGTATTATTGTCCCATTTATAGATAATAAAGTAATTTCCAGAAACTGTAGTACAATCTGTAGAGATCACAGGTAGTAAGTGTCAGTTTTGGTATTCAAACAAATAACTCTCTGATATCAAATCTCGTGGTCTTCTGAGCTTGCCAAAGTTTCTAATACAAAAGAAGGAAAGAAATCTCAGTGGTTTGTGTGCATGAGTAAGCCGAGTTGGCATTTGCAAGCACAAACACAGTCAATTCTTATTTATTTCAAGTTAAATTGACATATACATTGAAAAGGGAGGACCGTCAGCCCTGCTGCGATGACCACAATCTCTTGTATGTGCCGACCAATGGCCCCTCCATGTTGTACAAGATACAGCAGGGTAGCTGTGGTCCTTCTCAAAGAATAAAAGTTACTCTAACTCCAAATAAATAGGACGCATAGAAGGTAAATTTAGGAAGATGAAAGTGTTTTAGACAAACTAATAGACTCAGCTAGGGAAACACAGCTATGGAATTTATTTTCAGTACTGCCGGGGAGTTCCAGTTTGACAAAGTTTCATGAGTAATGCTAACGGGAACGTCAGAAGTCTGGTCTGCTCGTCTGATTGCAGCAAGCATCCTGCTGTGGATGCGGAATGAGAATGGCTGAATTTCCAGCTGAAGAGCTCATAATGGAGCATACAGTTATGGCTTCACATGAAAAGTAATGTATGGTGCAAAAGATAACGAAGAAGAGTACAATACGATCTGCACGCATTCCTGGGTTTATAGCCAATCAAGTGGAGTATTAAAATCTGAGCGCACTTAATTAAATGTCTCATTTTGAGGAGTGTGATGAATAGGGTCATGAAATGGTTAGTGCTGAGAACTGAAAGTCAAATGCCCTAGATTCCATTGCAAACACCAACTTCGATTCACTTGAGATTGAGAAGACAGGAATTCAAGCTTATACTCACTCATACATTGCCTTAAGTCCCGCAACATACAATGTAAGTTGAGATCATGGCTTGCCAAGCTCTCACTTGCTCCTGGATAACATAACCCAACCTCTTGTTTATGAAGACAAAAAGAAGAGCTGAATCTCTTCATTCATCCGGAGCTCTAGAATGCCATGGTCCCATCTTTAAAATTTTCATCTACTTGTGAATAAGACTTCTTTAAATGTCTTTTGCAAAGAGCAAATTATACATTAAAAGCTTATTTGTTAAGAGAAGAGGAAGTCACTCTTGGTAACTATTCTGTCTGTAAAGAATTATGAGGGGAAATATAGAAATTCATCTTACGGGTATTATTCTTTTTAATAACTCTGAGAGTGTGACTATGTTGAATATTTAAATTCAAATGTAAGGGCTTCCTGAAAACTGAGCAAATGAATGATTCTCCCTTAGCCCCATCTAAGTGTTATAAAACTAATTAATTTAACCTGGAAGTTTTTCTTTTTGAATTTATGGTATTTGATAGAAATTGGCTGTCCTCTGTTTCTTTTCTTTTTAGTTTTTTCACACATAGTCTTGTTCCTGTTCTTAAAAAATTTTCCATCAAATTTAGAAGTTAACATATTCATGTGAAGAGATTTTTAACACTATAACAATAATTTAGGAAAAGTCCTTCATAAGTAGGCCATTCGGCAATCAAACATGAATCAAAACCATGTGATCAAAAAGTACTTAGTACTCACTTTGCGTAGGACAATGGAGTAGCTGCTGTGAATGATGCAACGGAATTTAGACCTGGAAATCTAGATTTTCTGTTTCTCACTGCCACAAGTGCACTTTCTTAGCTATTATGTAAATATCCAAATTGTTCTAAGTGCTTTTAGAAATGAAATCTTTACTCCTATAAAGGCAAAGAATAATCCTTTTCTCCCATAAAGCACTCAACAATTTTCAGAGCAATTTTATATTCATGATCTCACTTCATATTCACAGAAAACCTACAAAATAAGTAGGGCAAGTGTTCCCTCATACATACATTTTCGACCTTAGAAACTGGGGTGTAAAGACATTGCAAAGTACCTAAAGGCACAGCTATCAAGTGATGACAAAGAGACTAGAGCAAATGTAGTCCAATTTTTAATGTGGCACTCTTGTATAACAGCTTAAAAAGGAAATGGGGTATTTGGCGGAAACACAAGAGGAAAGAGAGAGAGGGAAAAAAAGGGTTTAGGGACAGTTATTAACTAGTCTCTAACTACTGTTTATGCTATTCTGCCAACCTCTGATTGTCCTATTATTCTCATTCCAGATCTTGTTATGTCCCACCGCATTTGTAAAAAATTTTGGGGTAACTTCAGAAGTCCTCTGAAATTGATCAGCTCTTTTCTACCAAATGGAAATATAAACTCTTTTCTTCTTGTCATTTATATTTCCATTCTTTCAAGGTGTTATTTTATAGTAGCATAACTCTATTAAATTATATGCCTCTTGCAAGCAGGTAGAAGAAAAGGGGTACAATCTACTGCTTCTTTGAAACTTTTAATGAACACGCAAATAGATGTACAGGAAGGAAAGTAGATTTTTAAGAGAGATCTCACTAAACCAAAGTTGATTTTACCCTCATCTGCAGCCTACGTTTCCTAGTTATACTTATCTTGCTATTACAACAGTCTGAAGCTATGCTGTCAAATGTATTAAATATGGATTTAATATAAATTGATTCCCATAATGTGCACCCTTTTGGTAGTTTTTTTTTTTTTTTTTCCCCTGCTTCTGCTTGTTTGGTTTTGGTCTCAGTGTTAGTAAGAATAATTATTTTGAGATTTATTCACATTTTGGTATGTATCGATAGTTTATTTCTTGTCACTGAGTTGTTCTCCATTTCATGGAAGGACTATAATCCATTTATCTAATCACCTCTTGGTAGATTACCAGCTTGCTTCTGGGTTTTGGTTATTGCAAATAATGCTACTGTGAAAATATTACTGTTCAAGTCTTTATTTAATCACATGCTTCAATTCTCTTGATAAATATCTAGAAGTAGAAAAACATTATTATATTTTACTTGTACAATTAATATTTTCATAAAATCTAGTATTTTCCATTAACATATTTCTGGTTTTGAGGATGAGATAGATACATTAAGATCATATTCATTTTCCTGCTATGTTACTAAAGTTTTTAATAAAAATTTTTCATTCCATATGTTTTTTCACTATCTGTGGAGATGCTCACATCCTTTTTCTCCTTAAACTACTAAAGAGATAAACTATGAATATAAACTATTATAGACTTTCCAGTACTGAGTCATACATCATTTTTAGAGTAAATTTTCCTTACTACTGATTTTTTTAATGATTTGTTGGATCCTGCTTTTCAATATTGCACTTAAGATTTTTGCATAAATGCACAAATAGTACTGGGATGTGGAAATTTTGCAGTTGTTGGAGTTTAATATTGATATTTGTTTCACAACAAGAAATTGACTGAATTATTTTCCCACCTATGTTCTGAAATACTATGTGTAACACTAGTTCATCTGTTCTTTAAATGTGCAGACAATGGAAAATACTTTTTCTCCCCAAGTTTTCTGGTTCATATTAAGAAAATGATCTTGTAAGAAGTTTTCTGTCTTCTAGGGTAATATTTTGTCGAAAACTAAAACCACCTATGTTCACAAAATTGAGTACCAGGAATGAGAACCAAGATCACTTCTGTCAGTACAAGTTTTACTACTGTTTCAAGGAAATTCTTGCCCAAGGAAGATAAAGCAATACATCAATAAATAACTTCATTAATAGCTTTGAGATGTTACAGAAAACCAATTTATCCAGTTTCCTCACCTTGGAAAGGAGTGATACATTTTAATGATGTAATACTCTTGCAATTGTGAGTAAAAGAGGACTGAAAACCAGCCCAGCAAACTGAGATCCTCGTGGCATGTCAGTGGAAGAAATGCCAAGCCCTGAGGATGTACTTGATTTGCTGAAGTAACCTTGAAATATCTCATCTCGTGTTTCCTTGTTGTAGGAGATTATGTCTAAAGACATTAGAGTCTAGCTTGCTGATAATTTTATACAAATAATCCTAAACAACAGAGAAGGGTTTGTCTTTTCTTTGCAGACTGTGTATAATTTCAATTTTGACTTTTCTTTGGCCCCAGGGATTATACAGATAGATAATCCTTAATTTATAAAAAATTAATATTTGAAGGATTTTACATTAAATATTACATTGGATTGTGATCAAAGATAGTGAACTAAAGAGTTCTTCTTTCAGAAATGTTTTATTTATGAGCAGCATATTAAAAATTACTGTAAATATACTCTGAATAGAAGCAAAAAGGCTTTTCTTCCTTTTGTAGAATACAATGTTGTACATATTGTATACTTATGTATATCCACACATAAAATCTAGTTTATTGACTGTATTATTCTATGCTTCTGTGCTCTCACTTATTTCTTGTCTATTATATCTGTGCAATTCTTGAAGATGGTACAATAAAATCTTTTCCCATAATTGCATTTTTATCAAGGTCAATGTTCATTTCTAATATTTTGCTTTATACATTTAGCTGCTATCTTCCTGGTGCATGCAACTTTATGACTTTTATATCTTCTTCATAAATTTTTCCTTTTATCATTCTGTAATGTCCTTCAGCAACCTCTTTAGTACTTTTACTTCACTTCCCACTTTCTCTATTACATCTAATGCTCCTGCTTGTTTTCTTGCATTTGTCTAGAATCTTTTCCCAGTTTTTCTTTTCAAACATTTTTATCACATTGCACTAAGTGTTCTTCCAAGCAATATATAGTTAAATATTAGTATTTTTTATTCAGTTGGAGAGAAACAAGTACCACATTATCTGTTGTTTATAATTTAATTTACTTTTTTGTCTTCATTTTCCTCATTTTAGCTTGAATTACTATTATTATTATTTATTTTAAAGAGAAAGAAATAGAAACAATGATGCAAAGTTTCAAAACAAGGTAATAGGAAATTAACAATGGTTAATACATTGCGTATTGTTATCTTCAAAGTAGCTGCTCAAAGTACGAGATATAGACATGCAATACTGATCAAACAATATAAACACCATTCTTTCCAATGAACTAAAAAAATTAGTAGTATAATTATCTTAGATATCTTGTGCATATATATATATATATATATATATATATATATACTCTTTTCCCTTCCTTCTTTTCTCCTCTCCCCCATCCCAGTTGTTCTTTCCTTTTGAGTAGATTCTTTCCCTTTCACAAAATCTATTGTAGATTTTGGATCTTGTTTACTCTCTCAGTGTCTTACACTAGGGAGACAATACAATGTTACACACGTGATTGAATTATTATCAATTCTACTCTTTCCTTTGCTAAATCAGAAGTTTAATTGATATGTTGTCTTCCTGTTCCTCTAGTTGTTACCTTCACTTCCTCTGCATTTACATATAAACATTCACCCACGTTAAATGTAACAATGCTTTTCGTTTCCCCATTAGGGCCCTTGTTCCTTACGAGAACATTTACAATCTTTTAATTACCCTCTCCTTGCCATTTTATAAGTCCTGAGTTTTCCTGAGATATACAACTATATTTCCCCTTGTAATACGTTTTTACTGTTTTGCAAATTTATATTTAATAATTGTATTATAACTAATAATTTTCTCACAATCAGTTCAGATTTAATTGTATTTAGTGCAAAATTCTTTACCATTTTTTGCTCAATTCATTGGTATTTAGTGTTTTTCCTCAGGTCATTTCTTCCTATGTGTGCTTCATTATATATTCTCTGACTCTTTGAATATTTATGACTTATTTGTTTTTTAATGTGGGTACTGGGAGTCAAACTCAGGACCTCGCGCTTGCCAGCAGGCGCTTGTGCGGCTGAGTGATATCACCGGCCCTTTTTTTCCTTTATGTGAGTACCAGGAGTCAAACTCAGGGCCTCGCGCTTGCCAGGCAGGCACTTATGCTGCTGAGCTATCTCTCCAGCCCTCATGCCTCATTTTTGAATATAATAGATAAATGATATTGTAGGAGCCAGCCTATGAACTTGTACCTTACTGAGGGACAATAAGGATGAAACACAAAGAGACACAGGATTAGTTAAAATATGGGGGGCCAGGGGGCTCTTGTCTCCCTTAGACAAAGAGCCCTGAGTGACTGGCACACCTTGGCTTTATTCACTCAGACAGGGGCACAAGCAATCAGAGTAAAAGAGTATTATCTGTGTCCCACCATCCATGGTACATATCCAAGTAAACAAGATCGTAGCTGTATTAATTTTCCCTGCAGTGTATCAGCACACACTCAAGTCTTCCTTCCTAGTGCTCACAGAAGAGGTCAATTAGCCTTAATCTTCCTATCTGGCCTCCCACATCTCCCCTTTTTGTTTTACAATAACCAGAGTTGAATATCAATCACAGTTTTTTTTCCCTAGGGGAAGCATGTAAGTGTGATTATTCGACCTTTTGTCTTGAGGTATAGCCTTTAATGACTGTATCTCCACCCACCTTGTAATGTGTCTACACTGCCTCTTTTCAAGAGCCTAGCCCTATCTGGCTGCTTATATTATTCCTAACTTAGCTGTCACCCCTCTCTGGAAAGGTATCCGTAACCACCGTGACCACTCGAACTTATTCTGGCTGAAGAGGGGTGTAGTTGTAACCAGCAGTCAGAGACACCCTCCAGGGGGTCTATTTTAAAGGGCTCTCCATAGATACCAAGCATCCTCGTCTCAGGCAGGCACTGATGATGAACAAGTCTTTCTGCCTCTTGAGCAGTTCTCTTCAGTTGTCTGAGGGAAGGCTTTTACTGGTGAGGAGAGCAGAGTCGAGGTCCTCCACAGGCGTATCACAGGGAGGACTTCTCCATGGTCATAAGCTCCTAAAGGGTACCCACACTGTCTGTCCATTTCCCGCAATGATATGAGCAAACCCCCACCCCCGTGCCACCAGGGTAACCAGTCCCTTCCATTTTCCCGTCTCTGGGGACCACCACAACACTTGTGCCTTCTCTCTTTTCCTATAATCCTGTACTTTTGACCAATGTAATTCTGCCAACGTGCTATCTATATTACCAACAGGATTAAAAAAATTAGGTGTGAACATTGCAAAATCAAGGTGAGCTTGTGGCTTATGAACTATTATTCCCCCTTTTTGTTTGTGTAACTGTCATTTTAATGTTAAATATACACACTCAAAAAGAGCTTGCCCTTGTGGATTATAAGGAAGTCCTGTGGAATGACTAACATTCCATTTCTGCTTTGAAAGCTCCTGCTTGTATAGGCAGGGACATTATTTATTTTTATTTTCTTAGCAACTCCCATCTTTGCAAATTCCAAGAGACAATGTTGCTGTATATGCCGGCAGTCTTGCCTGCATGGCAGGTAGCATGAATAAAATGAGAATAAGTGTCTATAACAACATGCACATACTGAAGTTTGCAAAATTTGGATATATGTGCTACATCCATTTGCCATAGCTCATTTGATCTGTGTACATCTGAAGACTTTTGTAAGCTGGTTGGGAAGATAAAGACATTCAATAGGTTGACATTTATTATTCACTATTGGATAAAAATGTCCAGTAGGAGAGTGAGGAATAGGCAGTATGATCAGCATAAAAGACACAGGCGGACTAATTGGAAACAGCTGTCTACTTGCCAAAGTAATTTCTGTTATCTGGAGCTCTCTAAGAGCCTCAGATGTGAGGGTATGAGGAGAATTCAAATCTGGAGAGCCCTCCAGTGTTTCATACAGATTGCTTAGCTGATATGTAGGTATTCCTAATTTTGGATGAATCCAATTAACTTTCCCCCAATAATTTCTTTAAATCATTGAACATTCATAATGAGTCTCTTCTTAATGTTAATTTCTGGACTCAGCTTCTCTTTCCATTACCAGAGTTCCCAAATAACTATAGGAGGAGATAGTCTGAATTTTCTCTGGGGCGATATATGCAAGTGCTTGGTGATTTCCTCTCCACGAGAAGAGCAACTGCACCCCTTTTCGCCTGGAGTTGAGTATACTGTTTATGGCTATGCCCTGTTTTGCCACAATTAAAACATTGTATCTTTGAAGAAGCCCAATTTTGTTTAATTAAACCAAATATAGCTTAGGCAAACAGTGACCACCTATGACCTTCAATACCCACATCTTGACATACCTTCAAATAGTTTCCAAGATTTCTAGTTACTCAGATGACTTGTTTAAGGTCTTTATTGGCATTCTCACAAGCCACCTGCCACACGACAGTCTCTAACGCTTGGGCATGTGGTATCTGCTATTGAACAGCTTCCTGCAACCTGGGTAAGAACTGGGCATAAGGCTCATGGGGGCCTTGAAGAATGCATAAAAAGGATCAAGTGGGAATACCGTCTTCAGGAATAGTTACCCACACTTGATTCATTATGAGAGCCATTTGCCAATAAGCCTGGTCTGGAAGGGTTAACTGCGAGATTAGATCTGAGTGTGGAACTGTTCCCAACAGCATTTCTTCTGTAATCTCTAGGTGTCCTGCCCCTCGATTTTGTTGAGTTTGATCAGCTGTTAACTCTTGAAAATCAATGTGGAAAGTTAAGTATTGCCCTGCGGAAAGGCAGGACTTAGCTAAATGATTAATGTCTAAAGAAGGTAAATACAGAGTTCCCAGGTCAGTCTCCAACAAGCCCAACATGAAAGGTCCCTGAACCCCATTATTCATGACACTGGATTTTAATTCTTTGAACAACTTTTACTCCAAAGGATGTGCTCATGAACATTTCATTGTGGATTAATGGGGTCAGAACAAATATTAATTGGAAATGTACATGTCCCAAAGGTCTCTCCATTAAGTTTAGCCTGTCTAACCAATTTTTGATAAGGAGACATTACTTCAATTTCAACCACAGGTGGAGGAGAAGAAGAAGAGGAGGAAAAGAAGGGCACCAGGGCTCTTCATCCTCATCCCCATCCTCTCTCAAAGGTGCACTGGGTGTGGGATGTTCTCCCACTTGCAAAGAAAGGGCAAAGAACTGCATGGACCAAGCTCCATGTGGAGAAACGTTCAGGGATATAACAGAGCCCTGGGTATAAGCATGCTACAAACCCTCTCTCACTTAAACTCAACTCTCTACATCAAACTTGTCCATCTGAGGAAACCAAGGATTATGCTTGATAACATTGTGCAACATGAAAAAAGTCAACTGAGTACTAATATGAGTGCCAGAGTGGTGCAACAGAATTCCCAGTAAAGGGATATAACACTGTACTTCAGTCACTGAACTTTGCCCCATTACTCTGACTGAAACTTTTCCACACTCACTCATGTTCCTTTTTTTTTTCTTTTTCTTTTTCCTTTTCTATTTTGTCATTTTCTTTTTGGCTCCTGGCACATCTCTACTGCAAAGTCTGCACTGTTAACTCACAATACTCCCCCAGCCCAGTGGACTTCCTTGATCAGGTCCTAGTTTGGGCACCATTAGTAGGAGCCAGCCTATGAGCTTGTACCTAACTGAAGGACGACAAGGATGAGGCACAAAGAGACACAGATTTAGGCTAAAATATGGAGGGCCAGGGGACTCTTGTCTCCCTTAGACAAAGAGCCCTGAGTGACTGGCACACCTTGGCTTTATTCTCTTAGACATGGGCACAAGCAGTCAAAGTAAAACAGGCTTATCTGTGTCCCACCATCCACGGTACATATCCAAGTAAACAACAGGATCTTAGTTGTATTAATCCACTGACACGTAATACACACATTTTCTTCAGCTGTCATAATTCTGCAGCTTTCAGTGATTTAAGCTGGACTCTACTGATCAGTTCTGATCGCACAGATTTTACCTGGTGGTTACCTCTGAGTTGGCAAGTCTAGGAAGGTCTTGGCTAGAATGAGTGCAGTAACTCATCTTGGCTGTACTTGTTACAATGTCCACCAGTGTGTGTTCTAATACTGAAGGCAGAAGAGAAAGTAAAAGCACCTAGTACAGTTAGAAACAAAGGAGCTGAGTCACTCCCTTCCCTTCCTTCAACTGTGGATGCCACACCACCCTAATGATTATCCAGGAATAAGCTCAGGAGAGCATGAAGATTGCTTACATCAGCAAAGAGAGACAGTAAGAAGCACCTAGCACCAGTGGATGTCTGCGCCTGTAAATACTAGAAGCCTGAGTTACACAGGCCTTTTATTTTTTGCCCACTTTGCCCTTCTGCCTATCCCTGCTGCTGCCCCACCCTCTTCAATAAACTTGGTACATACTATGAGGTGTACACCTGGCAATTCTTCCCTTGTTGTACAAAAGAAGCTAGACTATTTTTGGCCCACTCAACTGTGACACACCTACAGTTCTGGTGACCAAATCCAACAACCACCACACCAAGGCTTCTGCCTCATTCTGTTGGCCAGAACAAGGCAGGAGCCCACCTTAGATTCTAGATGTGGGTGCATAAATGTCTTTCTTTACTGAAAGGAACAAAGTTTGTGGCTTATGACATGCCTACTGAAAGGAAAAATAATAAGGATATTGATACAATATATCAGCCATAGTTCCCAACATGGATCATTCTTCACTTAAATGTTTCTACTGAAATAAGCCCACTCTCCTACAAGACATTTTGTTTGTTTTATTTTCTAATTGTTTCTTCACTAAGGCCTTATTTTTTATTGTTTGATGACCAAGAAAATACCCATCTCTTAAGCAGTTGTATTTTTTAATATGCTGTTCTGGATGCTATAATTGTTTATTGGTTTGTTTGTTTGTTTTCAATTACTGGTTCTTTGTGTTTGTTTTCCTCAAGCAGAGTTTTATTCACCCTGTGTAATCAAACTCAATGGCTGGAAAGGAAATCCCTTGAATCATGGGAGGAGGTGCAGGAATTTTGGCTCCTGGTGAGAAGCGACTTATCTGCCAAATATCTGTTTGCTTGTTCCCTGTCAGGACACCAGATACTACACGGCATTTTAGAGACTATGGTATTAGATGACTGAAATTCCCTCCAGGAATCAGAGTGCTCTGTCACAGACCAGGGGTCTTTACTCCAGAACCTCATGCACCATGTAGTGATGGACAAATCCTGACAGAGTCTGAACCTGACTTCATTTTGGGGACATAGAATTCCTCCTCGTGGTATCTGGGTACATCAACTTGTCAGTAGTTCCGCTGCTAGAAAGAGAGCAGCAGAGATGATTATCCTGGCCAGTCCTCTAGGAACCTGGAATCATAGTATTTTACCATGAAATGATACCAGCTTTTCTTTGTAGCAGCATTAATGAATTTAGATGTGAGAAGAAAGTTAAGCCAGTCATCTCAGGAAGTGTCCAGTCACTGGGAAGGATCCTTTACTTGGAAGGATCCACCCACGGATTATCACTGCCTTTAAATGGTAGCTCAAATACCAATGAGAGCTCACTCAACCAACTTAGGGCAGTGATAACCCATGGATGGGTCCATTCAGTACATGTCCAGATCTAATATACACCAATCACACATTGTGTTATAAAAAACAATAACCCCATTGGTTCACCAAATTTTACCAGGTAGAATTTTAACAGTGTCTTAAATATGTTCACCACAAATATTTTGTCATACAAACTGTCTTTACAGATCAGTACATCTTGGGGAAAATCTCTTTCAGTTTCTCCAATAAATGAATGCTTTTTGAGGTAGATTTCCTGGTCACAGAGAAATAATTAACAATCAGATCATTGTGTAGGAAAAAATACATGAAATTTGACTGTGAGTTCTTTCAGAAACAGTTACTACGGTAGCCATCACTGTCCACTTTTTCATTGCATCATTTATCTAAATCTGTGTTTTCTCCTTATGGTGCCACTCATCTGGCAAAAGAGCACTTTGAGCTCTACATCTTTTACTGCTAAAAAAAGAAGAGAATTCTGATGTCTTAAATAAACACTTCTTATGCTCACCACATGAATACATTTTAATATTTGTCTCAGGATTAGTGTAGGCTGGAGATCATGACATCTGCCTGCCTTATGCAAAATCAAAATATACTATTACTGAAACTACTCCAAGTATAGATTTCACCTTAGGTCTTGTTTATGGAAAAATAAGTATGGAAAGGAACCAGAAATTTGAGTCTTAGCCAGGTGTGGTGGCACATGCCTATAATCCTAGAACTTTGGAAGCTGAGGCAGGAGGATTGCCATGAATTCAAGGATGGCCTGCGTTATACAGTGAGACCCTGCCTCAAAAAAAAGAAAAAGAAAAAAGAAAAGAAATTTGAGTCTTATCAATCAGTAATGAAAAACAACCAGAAATACCTATACTTTTGTCTGAATTTACTTCAAAATTCTATATCATATATCTGTATCTTCTATATCATATATCTGTATCATCTCATCTCCTGATGCCTCTGGTCTTGGTTTATATCTTAGACTCATTTTCATATTGACAAGTAAATAAAAAAAATTTTGGACTGTTTTCCATTGAATTAGTTCCTGACATTGCTCATTCCTGCTTCTACTGTCATTCTTTGTGAATCAGAATGTGGTGAAAGCTTTGCCTCACATATCATCTGATCTCAGCCCACAATTTGTGAATTGGCACTTCTGTGTGGTCACAGGTAGCCTGAAAGAAGGTCATTCCTCTATGTCACACATACCAGAGTAGCAGTTGTCATAATGTTTAGCTATTTGCATCTTCCACAGCAACGACACCAGTCCGCGTGAATAGTAAGAGGTATTTAAGCACTTGCTGAATCACACCTTGTTTATAAAATGCACATGTGTGTGTTCATGTGTAAAATTTACCTTTAAATATTTATAATTACATAGCTCCACAAAACACACACCAACACTTATTTAGTGATTACAAAAATAATTTATTCTCAACATTAAAATTTATAACATTTTCCAAATTAGCTTTTGTTTCAATTTATTTCCGTCTTTCACTTGGGTAATAATTTAAACATACTTAATTGTTTACATGTTATATTTATGCACGTCAACTATGAGGTATACAATGTCTGTAATATGGAAATTTATTGAGCTTTATATTATAAAGCATGAACAATTTGCAAACTTCTTTCATGTACATTTGAAAATAATATGTGTTTTCCATTGATAAGACAAACAGTTCACAACACAATAACTGGATGAAATAAGTTGAATAATCTTTATGTCAGTCACAAACTAAGAATACCATGTTAAAATTACTCTATTTTAATATTGAATCAGTTTTAATTTTAAGTAAATATATAAATATATATAAATAAAATATATTTCCCTTAATAGATAATTTAAGAAAAGGTAAAATTATGATTGATGTACACATATAAAAATAAATCCTATTAAAGAATTTGCTTTTCTCATCTGAGTGGGGCAGAAATCAAAGAGTACAACACAATTTTAACATGTAAAATTGGATCATTGGTGTTTTAAAATTAGTTGGCTATTCAAAGAAACAATAAAATATTAAAAAATAAACTCAGAAAGTAAGATACTTATATAGAAACTTAGCCCTTTTTTAAGTAAGAAAACTGTTTTCTTAAATAATCAGAGGTATAATAAATTCAATACAAACCATAGACAGTTACTCTGGGAAGATATCAAATCTTGATTTTCTAGGCATATCACCTAGACAGAAAGAATGACTTTTTCCATTTTGTATTTTGAGGACATCAACAGTCAGCAAGGAGACAAATATAACAAATTTGAACACATCTACTTAAGGTTTAAATATGTCATAGCTTTTCAAATTCAGGTATTACAAATCATGACAAATAAAATTAATTTTCAATTACTTCATTATGCTCTTTCATATTATGAGCTCTTTGAGTCTCAGTTACTGAACATTCATCTTAGTACTATTTGGGCTTCAAAAAGGATACCTCAAAATGTGGTGTTTTGGCTCACTGAGCTGGAGAAACAGTCTCAGAACCCAGATCTCTTTAAATTTCCCCACCCCTTCCACTGCAACATCCCCTTTCCCATCCTTCTAGCATCTGTAATCCCCTTTTCCAAAGCACAGGGAGAGACTTTCTCTGAAATTCCTTTATTTGACTAAGGGAAGTGTTCTCTCAAGAAGAAATACAATTAATATAAACTCTCATTAATGAGGAAGGATAACCACCAAAATAGAGATTGAAAACCAAACAGCACACCTCGGAATTTTTCCCAAGCCACTGATATTCTTTGGGCCTATTTATTTCTCCTAAAAGTATTTACCCATTCTCCACATTGCTTAGAGTCACTGTTATGGTTTGTGTCTAGATGACCCCCCAAAGCTTCATGTGGTCATAGGGTGCTTTTCTTTTGTTTTTCATAGGGCTTTTTCAGAGGTGGCTGAATCTAGAGCGTGTGATACTGGGACTAAGTGTGTGTGATTAGTAAATCAGTCCACGGATTGGTTTGGCATAGTCCAGGCTAGGATTAAAGGTGTGAGTGCTACACTCACCCTAGGGTGGGCAGCCTGCATACAGTATAAGGGATGGTAAGAGCTTTGTCTCCCTCCCTTGTTGCTTTTGCTATCTTGTGGGCGACATGCACTGTTCTCCTCTATGATGGGCCTCTGCCAAGCCACCCTACCTTGGAGCCAGCTGAAACCTCTAGAAATGGTGAGGCAAATAAATCTTTCCTCCCATAACTTTGGGTGTTGGGTATTTTGTCTCAGCAATGAGAAAAGTAACTAAGACGGTCACTAATTTAGGACTTTTCCTATGAAAAGAATATCAAGATGCAATATGTATATATACTAATTCCCAACGATGAATGTATTTATTATGTATTGCAAGTATATACTAATAAAAAAGGGGGTGTATTTAAGCTTCAATCAACAGATCTTTTGAGTTTCATTCTTTGTCTGGCTCCAGTGGACGTATGTATGCTAAATAAATCTATACGCATTCTCTCTTCTGATCCTCCTCTAAGTCTGTGTTCCACTTGACTCAATTACTTTCATTGGGAAAGTCTGAACTTTCATACTGGAACAGTCTTAGAGTATTCACAAGTAGAAAACTAATTTCATATTATTTCTAAGTTGTTACTAGCATCTCTTTGTGTTATCCTCAAATGAGACAGTAAAGATTACAGAATTCTCTGCTTATATTTCTTTTATTTCTTTCAACTTTGAGACAAGGTTTTGCTAAGTCACTTAGTTGCCCAGGCTGGGCTGAAATTTACAATCCTCCTTCCTCAGTCTTCCAGAGTGCTGGATTATAAGAATATGCACCACCACACCTAGCTCTACTTCAATTTGTATTATAGCATATATCAGTAGCTGTAATCAAAAAAAAGCTCTTTGAGTCTTAAATATACTTAAGATTATAAAGGGGATTCAGGACTAAAAAATAAATAACAATGAAATCCTTCTCTAGAAAAAATATGTTGTTTCTTTGACAAATAAAAATACACCCATAATTGTTATGTTTTCCGAAACTATTTCTCCTAAGTAAAACGTTTTAAACAAAGTAATTTTATTTCCCAGAGAAGGCTCTGGACACCCACAAATGGTATACACCATGTCCTGGCAGTCAACAAACCTCATGAAAATGTATAACATGGCTTTCTACATTCACGCTTCATATAATTTCTCAAAGCAGCAACAACAATGAGACCCAAAGCCTCACTGTTTCACATGAAAATGGAGAGCAAAAGCATACAAATTGAAAATCATTGCTTGGCAATCAATGTTTTAGTATGATATCATAGCTTAAAAATATCAAAGTAGCTAATATGTACTTGTTAATTAACTCGAATTAATTTTAATATGAGGTTTCTACTTAACTAAAGATGTCAGAGGCTAGGGTTGTAGCTTGGTGGTACAGGACTTGCCCAGAATGTGTGAGACCCTGAATTTAACCACTTGCAATGCAAAAAAAGTCTTGGAAATTTACAAAACTTAAATTGTATTGGCATAGTCAATCAATGGTTAAATACAAACTATATTTTTCATAAGCTTAAACCTAAAGTAGACGTAATATTAACATATTTAATTAATAAACCTGTACATGTTTAGGAATATTACACCCAAATAGAATAAAAATATTGTTATATTATACTTAACACTAATGCATCAAAGAAAACGAGTATTTTATTAAATCAAAGTTACTAAACTAGTCTTATTTGCTGAAGATTTGCCTAAATTATGTGAATTTGAATGCTCAAAACATTTCTGAAATATTCTTTATTAGAATACTTTAAAAATGTTGCATATTGAAAGTTTTAGAAGGTCAATTTCCTTATGAGGGGGAATGTTAAAAGTTTTCAATATATTTAAGCTTCCATGAAGAAATCCAACATAAACAGCAGCTGCTTAGTACACCCGAGTGTCGGTCTTCCCTTCCTCATTGTCTGCGCTCTCCCTTTCGGATTTGCCTAGCCCACTGTTTGCAACAAATCTGCTGCTATGCATCTCCCGATTCTGTTTCTCCAGTTGAACCCTAACTAATAGAACACGTTTTGGTTTACGTTAAAGTATTTCCTTAAATTATATTAATTTTGGCATTAATTAGGCATTATCTTTTCTATATATTTGTACATAAGTGAGAAAGTCCTTGAGACACGAGACCTTAATTCAATGAATTAACTTTTTCAAGTACTTGGGAATTTCCCAGGGGAAAATATTTGACAGTAACCCTCCGATTATTGAACACAAGAAATTTTATAACATTAAAACAAAGTAATGGCTACAAAGGTTTTTTTTTTTTTTTTAATTTTGGTTGGTTTATGATTAACCAATATATTATGGTTGTCCAATATATTATGCTAATTGTTTCCTTCGCAGTGCTCTTATATTTCTTCAGATTTCTCTGAGTGTATTCCGTCATCAATCCCAGGGAAGTACTGCTGCCATATTTGTTCGTCAGGTCTAGGTTTTCCACTATATCCCATCTGGATGAATAAAAGGGAAATTCCTGGAACTATCTGAATGTTAATTTCTTTTCTACTTATTTGGGATTAGCTGATGTGAAACACAGCCAAAAGTATATTGTTCAATCTACACTTAAAACAGTTATTGAGATTCTGCTTAGAATAATGCGCCTACCTCAAAAAGTGTGCATGCTAATTCAAAGAATCTGTGGATATGTTGCATTACATGACAAAGAGAAATTAAATTTGTAGGTAAAATTAAGAGTATGGATCAGCTGACCTTAAAATAGATTATTTTGAGTTATCCAGGTTCCAAAAATATAACCATAAGTTTCTTTAAATGTGGAAGAAGGAGGTAGAAGAGAAGATCAAAATGATCTGTTATGGGAAGGACTCAATATACTGTCAATGGCTGTAAATGAGGAGGAAAGAGACCAAATGCCAAGGAAGAGAGGTAGCCTGTAGAATTTGGAAAAGGCAAAGAAATGGATTCTCCTCATTACCTGAGAGAAGGAATACAAATTTGCCTACATCTAGATTTAAATCCAGTGAGATCTATGTTATACTTACAAACTCCAGAATTGTAAGTAATAAAATGATCATGTTTTAAGCCACTTAATTTGTGAAAATACCTTAGGCTATATACCAGAATGGGAAGCCTTAATATTTTCATCTTCAAGATCTAGATTGCAAAAGTTACTTCTGGATATTCTTTATTACGTGGCAATTAACGCCATCTTTTTTTCCTCACTTCTTTTGTTTTCTCCTTGCAATTCCATTTTGTAACGAATTTGAATTGTCTTTGTACTTTCTTTTGTGAACATACTTAGTCAATCACAATATAGTAGAGAAAGAATGAAATAATAATTTGAAAACAGTACATCTTAAAACACTTATCCTGCATGTGTTTTGTGTTTGTGTGTGTGTGAGAGAGGTAACATATTTAATCTTTAACTAAATGACATAGTGCTCATTTCCTGTAAGTTTTCCAACTGATTTGGTTCTTTCATTAATTCATATATTTATTCCACATTCTTTGGATACTGATTTTGTGCCAGGCACTGTCCTTGGTTTGGAGAATACTGTACTTAATGCAGTGTTTCACACATGGTGGCTGTTTCAACCTACACTGTTAAATTCATTTTATACAATATCCCCACAAAGCCTGTTTCTGTTTGTGTTTCTCTGAACAGACAGAGGTCAAGGTTTCTTGGATTGTTTTCCATTTAATATCTATATTCTGAAGACTATTTCTTAATCAAATAACAAGCATAAAACTATCTAGGTTGAAGAAAGAATTCTCCATGTATACAGTGATATTTTTTAATTATAATCAAAATTATCTGTCAAGCACAGATCAATACTGTACTTGGATATTTAAAAAGCTAAGGGGAAAGCCAGAGAATCTGCAAGAAAGTGAGCAAGAAAAGCAATCATTAGATACTATTAAATCAATGACCATGGGGAGCTCATTCTTTCGATAATAGCCAATGTTTCAAAAACATATTGATTCACCTTTATAATAATTATGCTAGATGCACAGGCAGGAGCAAGTCCAGGAATAGAGAAACAAATTTCAGGCATCTATTCATGCCTCAAAAGACATGTAAGTGCCAAATGTTCACACTTGAATGGGCAATCTGTTCTCCAGGTGCCTGGAGAGGGACCTCTGTTTTGGTCCACCCTGCCTTATGCTTTTGTTTAATCATTCATGGTGAAATATCTGATGTTAATGTTTCTGTTGCTTACCTTAGGCTCTGCAAATTAATATGAGCTGTACAGACCCTTTCCATTTGAATGCTTGGCCTCTTTAGTCAAGATCTCTGCAGAAACCATCCTTCCTACATTATTTATTAAGGCATGATAAGGTAAAGTAATTACATTATCAGATATCTCTGTCGTATTTGAGCAATAATAGCACACGATGCGTTGGAAAGAGGGTATAATTACCACAAGGCAATCACACCACTGGGGATTATAGGAGCTTGGATGCATGTCCTTCCTTACAATGCCCTAAGGATGTGATTATCTCGAGAAGAGAGAGAGAGAAAGAGAGAAAAATCCAACGAATAATGTTGTATTCTGTTATACAAAATTTATAGGAAAGGGCAGAAGTATATTTCATATGAGGATGTGATATGCAGTTTAGAATATTTGAACAGCAGTTTGAAATTAGCTAAGCCACACATGGAAGTTAATCTGAGCCTCCAGAAAAGCAGTTGGCTACTCTAAGTCATTTTGTGAAACAAAATTGGATTCAGAAGTGAACTGAGTACTATATTAGCCTTGTTGCAGCGTTAAGAAAGTGGTCTGATGGAACTACCCATTTCTAGGGGCTCAGCCTTTGAGTTTGCCATTCTTTGGCTACCTCTGAAAAAGTCTGGTAGGTTGAGAATCATCACGTAGGCTGCTATCAACATGCTTTGGTGGCAAAAAAAAAAAAAAAAAAAAAATGGAGGAAAAAGGAGGTGCTTTTAAATTCTTCCACCAAGAATTAAATAGTTATATTGTGTTTAAATTGAATTTCTTATGTACAGAAAAAGTAAGAGTAAGAAAAACAGTTTCTTCTAGACCACAGTCATATCTGTCTTGTAAGATGCAGATTTCAACTATGTGTTTCACAAGTAAACCAGATCAAACATTTTCTCATGTATGAAGGATTGAAAATAAAACTTTCACACTAAGGTGATTTCCTAAAGAATATGCTTCAGAGTTTGACAGAAGAATAGCAAGTCCAGAGAGGAATTATTGGAATCAACTTTTTAATCTTACCACAAAATCAGTTCAATACACAAAATGCATATGTTTTTATAACAAAAATATTTAGAAAAAAGGAGGAAATTTCCAAATTACCTTTTCCATCAAATAATCTAAAATATCTGGATAGACAAAAACACCAGGCTGCTAACTCATGATTTCATCTCAGAGAAAAATTCTGTGATGCCCAAACATCTAACAAGGAGGTAAATATTGTTGTGCACTATTTTTGTTAAGAAAAATGTACAAAATTTCAGAGTCTATAATCATATAAAAACTAAGTAGTTTCATCAAACCAACTTATGTCAGTGTCATCCAGATTTGGCATTAAGTGGTCTTCCTCAGAATAGAACTTATCTATTACATATCATGTGTGGGATCAGTGAGTGGTAAAGAAAGCAAAAAAGAAATAGGAATACTGGGAACCACAAACATGAGAGTCATCAAATACCTGTGACTGAGGAGTTTCAGGCATGATGAGGTCTCATTTGTGGTGTAAAATGTTTTGAATTTGGTACTGAGAACACAGTAGGGAATCAGATATTGCCTTTGCTCTCAGAAAGATTTAACATCCTATTTTATTATCTTATATGTCTGAGTTCTTACTCCATGACAGATTTCTTACATAAATGCATTCATTTAATTTTTACAACAGTGAAATAGGTGTTATTATCTTCAAAGATCTTAATTCAAAGAAATTGCGACAGAGACTGTTGAAGTAATGTGCCCAAGGTGACAAAACCTGGAAGTCAGAGATGGAGCTTTGATTTTACTTATACAGATCTGGATCCTGTGTTTTGACCACTTATACCCAGCACGGCTGCTAGTGGAATGAACTATATGAAAATACAAAAGGAACTAAATTTCTGTGGTTGTTGACATAACTATTTACAAAATACACAGTGGGACACATGTGAATATACACTCAATTTTATAGGAAGGTATGATGGCTAATTTTATGTGTCAGCTTGACTAACCTAAGGGATTCCCAAGTTTGGATAATGTTGTTTCTGGGTTTATCTATGAGGGTATTTTCTGAAAACTAGCGTTTGAATTAGTAGACTAAGTAAAGAAGCTTGCCCTCACCATTGTGAGTGGGCATCATCCAATCTGTAGAATGGAAAGGCAGAGGAGGGAGAATTTGCTCTCTTCTTGCCCTGGAATATCCATTCTTTCCAACCTTTGGGTACTGGCACTCTTGATTCACAGATATTCACTTTGACCAGGACTTACACAAGAAGCAGTACCAATGACTATTCATGTGATATTTGTAGATTTACATGCTGAATCTTGGCTTTTCCGGATGTAAGCTGAATAATTTGGCATTTATTCTCACTCCACATGGTGAAGCTCATCCAAAAGTCTTCTAAACGTTTAATAAATATTGCATCTAAAATAAATTTGATGCAGCTCCTTTGAATGGAAATTACTTTTTCACAAAACAATGCTACTCAGTAAAGAGCGAGGTTGGTGAAGGGAAGAAAGATCACCAAATGGACTGGCACTGAACTGGAGGGATCCTGCTGAGGGAATCCACATTCCACAACAAGAAACCTAGCATGCTTTTGTGCTCCACACCTCAAATTCCCAAAGCTGAGAAAGAGGAAGCTGAAAATGCAACTCCTTTCTTGAATTCTCCAACAAATGCCTATGAAAAACCTTGGGAGGTTTTGCATGCTTTGTAACCAAGGGAGAGAAAAAGCAAAAATAAGTAAAAGAATCTGCCAACATAGCCGTAGATGCTAAATACATCTACCACAAGAATAATCATCAAATCAAACCTACTGTTTTAATAGGTAAAATGTTTTCATTAATCTCTAATAATAAAGTCTCCTCATTGAAGTAACTGAAACCATTTATCTTCCAAATCTTCAGAGGAAGCTCCATTTTCAAAATCAAATTCTAATTCAGCTATTCCACAGAGAAATCTAAAATTCTAAAGCAGATTTTATTCTTGTGAATGTCTTTTTTCAGATTTATTTTGTCATGTTAAAGACAATTGTATGGTGCAAATGCAGTAGGAAGCCTTTAAGAATGGTCTGTTATTATAAAGCATTGTCTATAATTAATATCAATTAGAATCTATTAAATTTAATAGACTTTGAGTTATTGAGCCTAATTCAATTTCAATAAATTTCAATTAGTCACAATTTGTTTCCATTACTTTTATTAATTCCAGTCACTATCAATTACCTTCAATTAATTTAATTTACTGGCAATATATGTTCAGGTAATTCTCTATTACTTTCAATTAGTTTCTATTCATTTCAGTGGGCTTCCTTAGCTGCTAACTGATTTTGTAAAAACAAATGCACACTTATAATATGGTTTCTACAACACACGACAGCCAGACGAACTAATTATTTCTAAATCCAAACTTACCGTAACACAATTAGACCATCCTATGACCTACATATCATCTGCATTCACCTCTACCTATCTTCTCCCTGGCTTGATATGACCACAGAAAGCCTTGCATTTGTAAAGACACATCAGATGGTTCACTGATTCGTAGATCAATTGCACCTACTTTGTAGGTAGAACCTTGCTAGGTTCAGGAGATAAAGCAAGTCACAGAGAGTACACCTCAGAGTTTACAACAGGTTTTCTCAACATTAGTCTGATGTTTGATGGATGAGCCTAGATGTATCTTATTTACCATGGTACTCACTGAACAAAGTCATTCCTTCCATAAAACATATACTCACCAAATGTTTTGTGGGTTTGAAAGAAAAGTCAGTGTTGAAGTGAAGAACCTGGATAATCAGAACAAATTCTGAATCCCACAGTAAATATGAATATGTTCTCTCCATAGGAAGAAAATAACATCCATTTTTCAAATATTAATGAGAGATGGAAAATCAGAGGTCTTATAATCTAATATTCACTCTGTAATTGAAGTTTTTGAGGTCAAATAATTGAGGCAACATGTATATTACATGACTAATTCTACAGGCAATAACCTTACCTTTTCTTTGAGCATTTACATTTAAAAAATTAACATATACAGTACTTTTTCACAGATTGCAGAGCACTTTAGCTTCGATTAACACATTTCATGCTTCTTAAAACCCTGTGAAGGAGAAACTGTAATTTTTTTTTTTACCTGCACTGAAAAATTAAGTTGTATAACGTGAAATGAGATTTGTTCAATATTGGACAGCAAAGAAGTGGTAGAGTTCAGAGAAAAAGAAGTTATACTGACAGAAAAATCTAGCCCCTGGATTCTTGAGGACCTCTTTTTAGGGACAGAAGTAGTTTAAATATGTAGGTAAACAAATTCTGCTCACTTGCACTTAAAATGAGGAATTCCTTATAGTTGACCAACATGTGCTAACTAGGCAGCTATGTTCCTGGGACAGACACTAAGAAATGGCTCATTTACTGGGCCTCCTGCTCTCTTCCACTCAAGTGTTCCTTAGAGAAAGTACCTGTCTGGAGGGAAGGGACTGGACCTGTGACAGCTGGATGAAGCAGAGAGCATGAATGGAAAACAGCACTCCACCAGGGGACAGCCAGTCTCCCGCAGGAGGAGCCGACTTTGAACAGGGTTCTTTGGCAGCAGGCAATACAAGAGCACAGGAAGCTTGGCTCTCTCCCAACACATCCCTGGCAGAAAACTCTCTGTGAGAAAAGAGGGAAGGAATTCAAGGCTGAATCCAAATCAAGTTGCCAGAGGGCTCTCAGCTAAGATGTGGGAGGTCCTGGGAAGGAAACCAGGGACTTTAATAATCAAAAGGAAAATTGGCTGCAGGGAATGACAGAGCTATTGTAAATGAAACTGAAGGAATCTTAGCTTGGGACCCATATACTGGCAGGGAACGCCTTTCCCACAGTGACTTGCTGACAGCAAAAATGGAGACAAAAGAAAGCTGTGGACCATCAAAAAGCCGAACATTCAGCAAATTGGGCCAAGGATAATAAATACCTATTTTGTATCACTTTGTCATTTGATATTCTATTTCTGTAGACTTATCCCAAGTTACTACAATGAACATTTAGATAAATGTTTAATGAGTGTTCCTATCATTGGCCCAGAACAAATTCACTTCTCTGGTAACTGCACCATACAACTTACTCTACACTCTGTTCTTCCTCATGCTACATCTCCATTTCACCCTGGACTCTGGACTCCCTGCTTATCTCAATGCTATCTATCCTCCTCAACAAGATCAGATGCAGAATCTATCAAGAAGCCATCATGATTGATATCAGTGAACCTCACTGCAAAGATTTTCAAAATCGAGCTCCTAATATATACCAATATACTGGGCATCTGAGAAAGAAATTGTTCCTTTCCTTCTTGTAATGAAATGGTGACATCATAGAGAATTCTTTCACCCAGTGACTTACAAATAGAATGATTTTTTTCAGAACTGTAATGGTACTCATAGACTTTACCACTCCATTTGATAATTTCAATATTTTCACAGTATTTATTAAATGCTTTATATGAATGACTTGTTTAACCATACACTAACTTTGTGTTTTTCTAAATGTTCTCAGTTAGACATTGAAGTAAAATACATAGGCTTTGGTTTTCTTTATGCTTCAAAATGCACAATACCTAGAAGATGTTTGGTAGGGGCTTACTGTATGTTATCATTGGCTGAGTGGAGTAGTCTGGAAAAATGTATCCAAACATACTTCTAATTCACTTAATAGTTAATGACTATTAAGTATCTAGAATGTACAAAGCACTGCACTAAATGCTTTGGTCATGTGACAAATCTTGGGTTTCAAGTTTATAGAGCATTGCAATTTCTGTAGATATAGTAGTAAGAATTCTTCTTCCCTCAAGAGATTTTACAAAAATTGATGTTCCCTTTTGAAAGGTAATTGAATATATAGAGAGATATAGATAGATGATAGATAGATAGATAGATAGATAGATAGATAGATAGATAGATAGATAGATAGATGAAAGATAGATGACAGACAGATCTGAATCACTTATTGCTAATTACTTTTCCTTCAAGTGATTACCACTTAATTTTAAAACCATATTCTATTTTGTACGTTGAATTGAATTTATCCATTTTTTCCTCTACCTAGCATGCTCTTTGATGCTAGAACCAGGTCATCTTTCTTTTTCACCTTCTGCTCTACAGATATAACTATATTAGACTAAATACATGCTAGCTTACTTATCATACTTCTTAGGAGAGGACATTGAGACCACATGCATAATATTCACTTTAACATGCATGATCAGATTGTCCATATCTTCCACATTAAGAAACTTATGATTTTGTGTAAACAGGGTCAGTTGGTCAGTGGCGCTTTCAACCCCTGTTAGTCTGGAGTTCTCAATATAAATAGAGGTCATGATATAAAAGCCCTTTTGTCACTCTATTTTATTTCCATGTGTGTTATGTTGTTAATTATTTGAAAGTGTAGATGTTTGTGTTTCCTTCTTGAATGAAGTAAGGGGAGTTCTCATGAATCATCATAGACAAAAAATATGACAGTATTTCTTGTGCTAAAAAACCCTATAGTATATGTAACTAATGATAAAGAAGTATGACACTGATGTTAGTCTAAGATGCCAGAACTAAGTGAAGTGTATCAGGGGGCTTATGAGTTTTGAACCTAGAGAGATTTTTTTTTTCAGAGAAATGTAACATAGCCTCCACAGTATGAAGGCAGGAAGTTAAGGCTGACAGGCTGACAAGCACAGAACCAGAGGTACCGTGACATTACACTAGCCCCTTGCTGCTGGGTGTGGCAGTGCATAACTGTAATCCCAGCACTCAGAAGGCTGAGGCAGAAGGATCATTGTGAGTTTGAGGCCATTCTGGGCTACATAGTGAGTTCAAGGACAGCCTGAACTACATAGTGAAACCCTGTCCCAAACAAATTAACAAACGAACTGGCCTTGCCAAGGGTCAGTTAACTCAGGACTAAAAACATGAGCTTTGCAAGCATGGCTGCCTATAATTGCATTCTTTTTGTTATCCTCTGATATTCAATACGTTTGTATTTACTGTTTTTTCCCCTGACACTGAAGCTCCTCTTAACTGTTATCATAAGAATACAGTAAAAGTCATGTTCCTCTACTGGGCCTGGAGTTTTAAAACAGGAATATTTGCCTTGTCTTTCTGAAGAGTGTTATAGAAAGTGGCAGCCATGACCACAATGATAGGACCATAGGGAGAAGCTAGAACCAAAACAGAAACCATGGGGGTCTGTAGTCACACCCTGCTACCTGTCTAGATTGTTCTTTGGTTGAACCTTGGAGAGGAGTATTTGTGTTTAGTATGGGGAATCTTCCATTTATGGAGCCTTCTGCTGCTTTTTAAACAAAGTGAGATCAAGCGTGATATAAAATGTGGGATAGAAGCGCAGCACGCTCTTAAAGTTTTACAATTCATTTTTGTGTGTATGTAAACCTTGAGGAAGTAGTTTACTATAGCAGGCTCTCAACTGGCTTCCCTCCCTTCTGGCACTATCTCTAGTCTTTTCAGCAAACAGTTGGTGAACTCACTTCCATTAATAGGACCTTTGTGATGCCACTGCCAAAATCATAAACTTTCATTTGGCTTTGTTTCCTGCAACGACCCTTCTGTAAACTAAGAGGCATCTTGGATTGTTCCTTTCTTACTATCCATCAATTGCTTCCTAGCCCCCAGGTCTTGCTCTCAATGTTTTTCATTCTGTATTATTCAGATTTCCTGTTGCTGGACAAAATATCTGGCACCCACGATTTGAAGGAGGAGAGGCTTAATTTGCTCACAGTTTCAGTCCGTTATAGGGTGGCTCCAAGGAGGACATCGTGGCTGCAGGGCATGGCCAAGCAAAGCCCATGTTGTCTGTAGCAGCCTGGAAACAAAGTAGGGGAACAGTACCAGAGAGGAAGGCGCAAGGAAACAGAATAAACCCTGAGGCCATGCCTCCATGACACACTCAGATGCACTGAGGGATGTTCCACCAATGGCTGGGATAAGTCCCAAAACAAATCAAGTTGAAACTCCACTCTTATCACCATACACTTTTTACAAATGTCTTCTCTCCTGCCTTTCAGCTTCTCAAACTACACATATCTTCTAAAGTTGTGTGAAAATCTATTCTTCCTTGAAGCTGATGATTACTCTACAGCTTTCATTTCATGGGCTCATTTTTGCAAGCACAGGTACTAGTAATCGTAACATCTTAATGTTGAATTCTTATTTACAGGGAGATCGATGGCTACCCCAAGGACAGACTTTGACTTATGTTCCCTCTGCCAACTCCTTGGGCCATACCAGAGCGAGGAACTAATGGCAATGATCCTCTCAGTGTTTCCTGAGAGACCTGTTTTCCTCCATCTCAAGGAGGCCAAGGCAATGGTGACTATGGTGATATAGGTTAGACCTGTACTCTGACATGGATCATAAAGCATCTGTATTTGAGGAGGAGAGATCAGACAGCCTGAATCCTCACAAGCATTGGATCCAAATCTCTAATTTTTCCTGCAGTGACATCTAAATATATTCCAGACAAATGATGGCTATAGTTACTAAACTCTCAGCAACCTTAATACTTAGGATGCATCCTGAAGATAGAACAAAAATTTCCAAATCATCCCCAATTATGGAAGGTCTCCATATTCGTGTATTGTTGTGTCTATGTAATTCTCAGTGGGCAAAGTGGTTTTACCTCCAATAAACATGTCTTGAAAACCCTGCATAGATTGTTCTTTCCCTTTCATAGTCTCAATAAAGAACTCAGGCCCCAAGCTTGCAAGCCCCTTACATAATTCAATAAAACGCCATACCATTGATTCGAAATACCTCAGAAACCTCAAAGCCTCTGATATTCTCAGGAGAATAATTGACCAGGAGACAAATGAAGGCAGGTTTTAACTACTTGTGGTAAGAAGTCAGATCGATGTTAGCAAAACAACTCCATATAGACATAATTCAGCATCTCCTTATAGATGAGAAAGAGAACGGCACTATTTCTGGACACTAGAAATACTACCCAGGCCTTGCAAGAGGCTTTTCTTACTCTCTGGGTTCTCATCTATCAAACAAGGGTGTTGGATCCAATCGTTCTTGCTTTCCTACAATCCTACTATTTTGTATTTCTCTGGTATATCGGTTGCTCTCTTGTCTTTTACACACTGCCACCAGATGCATGCTACATTCTTCTTTACTCTGCTTCGGGTCCCAATTAAAAAAAAAAAAATTTACCAACTCCGTTTACTTGACTGCCTTGTCCTTCAGTTTCTGGAGGGTTTGGCCAGTAAAAGGCCTCAGTAGGAGCAGAGAGTGAAGGAAGAGAAACAGACTGTGTATGTGTTGCATGCTATCTGCTTTGTTTGGCCCATGGTCTCTGGAAGTAGCCACATCCCTTCAACGTTACAGCTCTTGTCAGGCAGTATGCCTTCCACAGCTCTCCAACTTATACAATTTTGGTATTCTTACTGTCTGCCTTCCTCCTTTATGCTCATGTTTGGTGGTTTCTTTCCCTTCTTGCTAATCTCTGGCAACCACAATATTCCTTGTCAATTCACTGAACTCTTCCCAAGTCCCTGTAAGTACCAGCTGCTCCTTCATTGTAATCTGATGACACATTTGAGTTGGATCTGTGTTTCCTACAGGGACCTTGATTGAAATATATGATTACATAATATCAGTGATAGTTTTAAAGGAAGAACAATCAAGTACTAAGACACAAAATCTTTTGAATAGGATGGACAGTACACAGTTTCAGGTTCTTTCTGAAAGCAGGACTACATCACAGAACTATGCAGGTGTCAAGTGACAGAATCCCTTTCCTCTCCCTAGCATACAAATAGGTCTCGTGCTAGGATGGTATTGCTTGGCAAGTGATGTGGGTGGAATAGTGAATATGATGTAAGATAGTCCCATGAAATATAGAATATTCATAACACTATTTGATATGTCTCTATAAGGTGGAATGTCAATCAATCAATAGATGCTTTCACAAATAACCACAAAATTAGCCCCTTAAAAAAATTCATACTTTTATTCTCCCGTAGTTCTAGAGACTAGAAGTCCAAAATCAGTTTCACTGGGCTGAAATCAAGGTAATGACAGCGCCATACTCCCTCTAGTGGCTGCAGGGGAGACTCCCATTTCCTAGCCTTTCCGCCTTCTAGAACTGGATTCCTTACATTCCTTGGCTCATGGCTCCTCCCTATATCTTGGAGGCCAGCAGCATAGCACCTTGCTTCAGTGACCAGATTGTGCAGTTCTCTAGTCAAATTTCCCTTGGCTTTCCTGTTATAAGAACATGTGATTAAAATTAGGGCCGATCTGATAATTCAGCATGATTTGCATATTCCAAGATCCTTAAAATAATCACATCTAAGAGGTCTTCTTCTTTATATTAATTAACATTCACAAGTTCTGAAAGATAATACATAGATGTATTTGGGGTGGCTGCAGTATTTGCCTACCACATACTGTGCTTAATTTTGTGTGTCATTTTGACTGGACCACTGGGTGCCCAGACACTTGGACAAACATGATTCTGGGTGTGTTGGTGGGGAGTTATTTGGGTGTTTGAATTGGTAGACTGAATAAACCCAACTGCTCTCCCTGGCGTGGGTGAGTCCCTTTCAGTGGGCTGAGGCCTGAATAGAATAAAAGCATCAATCACTCCCCTCAAGGATGTCTTCCTCCTGCCTGACTGCCTCAAGTAGCCCATGTTTTCCTTGCCTTTGGTTGTGATATTGTTCTTTTTCCTAACACTGTACTCAGACTGAAACATCAGCTCTTCCTGGATATCAAATCTTTCTGAGTTTGAACTACAATTTCATGAATTCTCAGGTGCTCAGATTCACACTGGAACCATTCTTCCAGCTGTCCTGGGTCTCCAGTTTGCCACCTGAAGATTCTGAGATTTCTCAGCCCCCATCACAGCGTGAACCAATTCGTTACAATAAATCTGTATCTCTCTGTGTCTTTTTTCGTGTGTGTGTGGGGGGGGCACTGCCTGTTCCTTCTTTTTCTTTAGAGAATCCTGACAAATATACACAGCTGGGGCCGGTGAGACAGCTCAGCGGCTTAAGCGCCTGCCTTGCAAGCGCGAAGGCCCGAGTTCGACTCCCGGAACCCACATACGAAAAAGGGGCCGGTGATATCGCTCAGTGGCACGGGCGCCTGCTGGCGCGTGAGGTCCTGAGGTCGTCCCCCCGGTACCCACAAAAAAAAAAAAAAAAAAAAAAAAAAAAAAAATATACACAGCTGGACTTTTAACCTGCTGTCTGAGTTTTCTTCATGTCTTGATTAGTACAGACCTAGTTCAACAATCTAGACAAAGGGTCAAAACTGAGAATAATAAAGAAATATGTGGAATGAATTTAACAAGAGTATGAAAAGTATATGTCAACAGCTGAAATGTAAATTTAAATCCAGCACATATAAGAAGCCACAGTGACAGATTCAAGAAAAGATGTGTTCAGTGTTTATTATGAAAGTATAATAACTAAATTATACATAAATCAGATAAATTAATGACAAGAGATATATAAACTTCTCTTATATCCAGCTGGCTGAAAAACCAACACAATAGCATTGGAAAGGAAAAATAAGAAAAAAATGCTACATTCTTTAATTTTCTTAAATCATATTTTTCTTTCCCTACCTTCCTTCTCTTTTTTCTTTTCTTTTCTTTCTTTCTTTCTTTCTCTTTCTTCTTCCTTCTTTCTTTTCCTTCCTTTGTTCTTTCTTTCTTACACCTTTGTTTTGAACTAAGATATAAATATATTTATGATCCACTTAAATGGATTTAGATTTTGCCAATTTGCGTGACCATCATCTATGACTCCAGTCTTTAATCAGCTATTCTATACATCCCAAGTTAACTGTCTCTTTCACCAATTATTTGGAAAATCAGTTACAAGCCTGGATAATCATCAAAATTACACAAGGGTTTTTTTGTTTTTTGTTTGTTTGTTTGTTTTTGTTTTTTTGTAGTTGCTGTTTTTGGGTTTTTTTTTTTTTTTTTTTTTTTTTGACTTCTTGAATGTGGCAGGTGGGATTCTAAAGATGTCCTTCCAGTATATCTGTCCCCTGTAAATCAATCAATTATTCATCTAGGGACTGGAGTAAGTAAATGCTAGAGATATAATCAGTTGATTTGAAAATAGACAGAGTAATCTAGATTACTCAGGTGGCCCCAATATAATCTTGCAAACCTAAAGAGTAAAAGAAATGAAAAAGAGATGCTACAAAAGAAACAAGATGCAACAGAAGGAAAAGTCACAGAGATCTGAACCTAAAGAAAGTTTTGATGTGCCCTTATTAAAGAAGAGGGGTCTATTTCCCAAGGAAATAAGGAATATGTTCAAACTCTAGAAACTTCAGATGAGTTCCAGCCAATACTGTGTGAGGAAATAGTGACCTCAGTCTGGCAACTACAGGGAACTAAATTAGGCCTGAGTGAGCTTGGATATGGATTTTCCACAGAATCTCCCAATAAGATCCTAGCAAGTTACAATTTTGACTTCAGCCTTGTGAATTCCAGAACAGAGAACCCAGGTGAACACAACCAGACTTATGACTGCAAATGTTAAGGCCAGAATATAAGACTAATAGCCTTGGCTTCATTAGAAATTTGTATTTTGCATAATGATATGAAAATGAGTGCTAAAATTAAAAATAAAAAGTGTTTGGAAACTTATTTAGATATCACACTTGATTCAATAGGCCACTTGATGTGACATGACTATTATAGCTCATATCTAGATGTCCCCCCAAAGCCTCATGCATTCATAGGTGGGGCTTTTTGGAGGTGACTGGATCATGGGTGTGTGATGCTGGATTAATCCACTGATGGGTTTATAGTTGGGTGTGATGGTGGGAGAAGAATCCTGGTGGGAAGAGGTGGGTCACTGTGGGTGTGACCTGGAATAATATATGTCCTTCCTACTCCTTTGATCTTGGTCTTTTCTTTGCTTCCTGCCTGTCTTACCATGAGCTCTTTCTTCTCTGCCAAGCAGCTCTGCCATTCCACCCTTTCTTGGAGCCAGCCGAGTATGGACAGAAACTTCTACAAACTGTGAGCCAAAGTAAACCTTCCCACCTTTAACTTGTGGAGGATGGGTAGTTTGTTCCAGCAATGAAAAACTGACAAAGACAATGACATATCGATTGATGAGAATGACTTAGACTTCACCCTGTATACAGGCCCATTGGTGGAATAGTATTGCCTATGAACATGGTGAAAGATGTAGCTATTTCATCCTTTGGAATATTATTTTTATTTGGGAAGATTTGAGTTACAAATATTTTTCAGAGCTTATCTGAAAATGTGAGGAAAATGAGGAAAAAATGTTGGTTGGGAAGGTTGACATGTTTTGACCCTTAAAGAAGTGTCAGACAGTTGACAGAAATGTAAATTGAGGACATGGTGCTTGAGAAAAGAAGCAAAACCTTTACAAAACGAGGCTGAATTTAGCCTTCAGTACATCACCCTGCTTCCAATGGAAGTAGAAATTTCTCTTCATTCAAATTCCTGGTGAAATTATCCCATTCAGATTTCTTCCAGAAAATCTTTGGTAGGTCAAAATACAAACTGGCAATGTATTATTTCTATTAATCTCAACTTTTGATTATTGAAAATGACTGTGTCGGTGTGCGGGTCTGTGTGTGTTAATATGGGACTATGCGCTCAAAGCATGTTAGGCCAGTCTTACCAGTTGTTGTAGTCAGGTTTTGCAGGGGAAACAATACAATACGGGACACATAATTTATAGGATTATTTTATAATAGTCACCCAAAGAGTCATATACAAAAGAGTGCAGGAGATCTGTCCACATACTAAAGACCCAAAGAATCCAGCTGAGGGCCTGGATTCCATAGCAATGTCCTGCATGAGTCCAGCTGAAGACCTAGAACCCATGGCGATGCCCCTCACGAGTCCAGCTGGAGGCCCAGAGCCCACAACAATGTCTCATGCAAATCTGTTTCATGGATCTGCACTGGGAAGGCCCAAAGGTCAGTGGTGGAAACTAGAAAGTCTGTGCCAGTGGGATGAAGGATCTGTGCCAGCAGGCTGAGGGATCTGCACCAGAGCCAGGAAGCACTGCTCAAAGTAAAGACCAGAGCTCCCCCAAAAGGTACCACAGCCATCTTCAGTGACAACGAGGTCCCAAGCTCCTCCAATGATGAGAACAGCCACGTTCCTATCAGGAAAGCCAGTGTGACAAGCTCCTTGAGGAGAACCAACAGCACCACCTCTTCCTCTCCAGTTCTCCTTTTTATGTTGTTGGCAACAATCCTCAAGCAGGCCCTCCACACCTAGCACCATGCTGATTCAGGTCAGCTGGGTGTTACAAGTTGACCACCAGTTGTCAATCCAGCACACCAGTGAAGTGGATTGGAATAATAAGAAAGAACCCCTAGGGAAATGTACATACTACTTCAGAAGTTCACCATTATTGGAAATAAACCTAACACAGAAACCATTCTTTGCTTTTAATACTAGACCAAAAAGAAACTAAATCCATACACAAGGAGAAATTAATTTTTAAGCTAAGTCTTATATAAACACATGACTTTGGAACCAGGAGACGCTGGGAAGGTCAAACATTTTTCATGTAATCTCATACTACTATTGAGAGGAGAATTTTAGAGCTTGGGGGTTATGTTTTTAAGCATTCTCAGGGACCAAAAGAAAACATAACTTTGAAAAAACATGTGCTCTTTGGAATATTGAATTGTTTTGGTGCCATCATTGTTAATTTTAAGAACACACGTATGTGGTATAATGTAACAGACTGCGTACTTTAACAGAGAATCGGGACACCTGGGGATGAGATGGGTGACTAGTGCCGATGATGGTGCTCTTACACGACTGTTAAGAATAGGATTATATGGATATTAGAGAAATATTCGAGACTCGTTAGATCATTGGTAGAGAAAGAACTTGAGGGAAAATTACTTTAGGACCCCAACATTTCAAAAAGGCCCATAAATTTCATATTTAAAATAAATGTTGGGCTGGTGAGATAGCTCAGCAGCATAAGCACCTGCCTGGCAAGCATGAGGTCCTGAGTTCGACTCCCGGTACCCACATACGAAAAAAGGGCCAGTGATATCACTTAGCGGCATGGGCGTCTGCTGGAGGGCGAGGTCCTGAGTTCGACCCTGGTCCCCGCAAAATAAATAAATAAATAAATAAATAAATAAATAAATAAATAAATAAAATAAATGTTCAGTTTATTGTTCCCTCTGACTTCAGAGCTCAAGTCCTTCTCACTATGATTAATCCTTCACTTGCTTATACCACACAGTACTTTCCCCCAAGTCCATTTTGTCCCCTTTGTAATATTGATCAGGAATGATATTTCAAAAAAAAAAAAAAATCTTGTTTCTTCTCAGAGTCTTTCATTTGTTTTAGCTTAGGCTAAAGACCAAGTCCTGTGTCAACTTTTCACTTTCTGTACTTCTTCAACACAGGGTCTTTCTCATTTACAATGTCTCAACTGTTCCATGCTACGTACCCTTCCTTCCACTTATGTCCATCTTGTCACCAGGCTTTTCCGTATTCTCTGATTCTGTTTTCCCAGTCATTTGTTGAAGGAAGTCTCCCCTGACCCCACTTCCCATCCAGATTATTTCTCCTACTTTACTCTCCATAGGCCCCTTTGCCTTTCCTTCAGTTCTTTTACTTTATAGAGCAGAAAGCAGCATAATAAAGCTCTAGTCCCTCAGTGCTAATGTAGACAGACCCTAGATATCTACTTAATTAAGGGTTGTAAATTTGATTTTATAAAGAAGAGAAACTTAGCAGCAATTCTGATCCAAAGACTTTCCTGGGACTCATTTCCAGCCCAGTCAAGACCTCTTTGCCCTGTTATGGAACTAGAACTGCAGGAACCTCTCCACAAGAAGAAATGTTTTGGAGCTTTGTCCAAAAATAAATAAATAAATAAATAACTTAATTTATATAGGTCTTGGATAAAGAGGGAAAAAAAATCTTTGTGTTGGGATATCTGGCTCAAAAATAAGCTTAAAAAAAATGAAACATTCATCTTCAGAAAGTAGACAAACTGATCTTGTCATCAAGCAAAATGTCTATAAATAAAAATGTTAAAACCTGTCACATATAATTCTATCATGACTTTAAAAATGTAGAAAAATATTACTTGACATTTGATGGAATAATTTCCAATGAAATAGATGACTTATAATTCATAGTATTTTATAGGTTATAAATTTTTTTATATAATCTCATTTAATTCTATAACAATATGATGAAACAGTTAACCCCTTTTTACAGATAAGAAAACTAAAGTAGCATTTATGAAATAATGGGGGCAGGTCACACAACTGTCAAGTAACAAAGATATCAATTAAACCAAATTCTTTCTACAAAAAAGGTTCTTTTGAGCATCCCTACATTCAAACAGACGAAAATAATAGTAAAATTATGCAAAATCATCACTTGCTACACACTAAAAACCTAGTCAAGAATTTCACAAACTTCACATCAGAATATCTACACTAACTTCAACATTCTGTAGTGCACAAAAGAATATTTATAATCATTCCATCACAACAATATGGAAAAGGATAATGAGTATCCTCACAATTATGAAGATTTTTTTCCAGTCACACTTCAGGGTTTTCTTGTTTCCAATTACCTAAATTACCCCAATTTAAATGTTTTTAAATGCACCTTTTTAATGTAGAAAATTAGGGAGAAAAGAAAAGTAGTGATGAAAATAAATAAAAATGGTAATTTTAAAAATAACTGAACCAGTTACATATATCTACATATATGTACATACATGTATTTATATATAAACACATATAGGCCCTTTGTTCACTTATATACTATTGCTAAATCAACTGTAGTAAATTGTGCAGGTGGTCCCAAATCTTCTCCTTCTGTATTCTTTTATAACCTGAAGTTCTTTCCAATAAGAGGTGAAATCTATTTCTCTATCCCTAGAACTTAAGTGTTATTTCACATTTATGTTCCCAAAGAAATGTGCTATTTCTGACCGCTTGCCTGAAAGGCTGCTACAACTTCTGCTCCCTTGCTAAGAACTACCAAACTTCCATGTCAACATCATGGACCAACATGAGGATATGACACATTTGGCCTACGTGATTTCACAGGGCTGACTGACAGCAGCCCACCCCAGAGCAAAGACCTGACCTGCTCCTGAGGAAAGCTATGACCAAAACACAGCCCAAGTGAACTGAACCCAAATTGCTAACCCATAAAATCATAAACTAAATCATTGTTGAAAGACACTGTCTTAACTATTTTTCTCACTACTGAGACAAAATACCTGACACCCAAATTTGAAGGAGAAAAGACTATTTAGCTCAGTTTGTAGAGCTTTCAGCTCCAAGGCAAGGTGGCTTTTCAGAAGGACATCTCAGAGGAGAACTAGCTCATAGCAAGCTGAAGACAGCAAAAGCAAGCAAGTGAGGGACCTTAACAGCATCTTTCTGCCCCTTTTATCATATTCCAGCTACTCAGGGCAGGTAGCACTCACCACCTTAATCCTAGTGCCCTTGAGCTTAGCATTGCACCATGAATGAAGTCCAGCGTCACACACTCTAGATCCAGCCACCTCTGAAAAAGCCCCAACTATGACAGCATGAGGCTTTGGGGGAACATCTAAACACAAGTCATAACAGACACTGAGCAGTAGATATTGTATACATCAATTTTGCTCTTCTGCCAGAAACTTTCTCTTAAAAAAAGAAAAAGAATTCATAATTTACTCTGCTACACAAAGCAATGCAAATGAGAGGTTAAGTTTGAAATTTTGTTGTGTGACTTTATACCCATTTTGCTTTCTCTGGGCTTTGGTTTTCTCATTTAGAAAACTCTATGGTTTGAACTACAAAATATTCAAAGATTAATCTGGTTCCAAGGTTTCATGATATGGTTATTAGTGGTGATGTTGTTAGTCTCATTGAAGAATCTAGTTCAAGGTCCATGCCCTGTCCCACAAGTCTCTAAGCAGTCCTGATGGAGCCATTTCTGTGAAAACACAGACACCTCCTGGAGATCGTAAAATGCACATAATGGGCAGAACAGATGTCTTTGTCCACGTTGAAAACCCAAAGGTAGGCTGGAGTCCATGCACAAATTTTATAAGCCCTTTTCTAGTGAAATTTTAGGAAAGAAAATTCATACTTAAGTATTTCTCCATCTACTCTTTCATAAGTAAGACACATGAATAAGACAGAAATTCTCAAAGTATGGATCAGCAACATAATCAAAACAACCTGGAAGTACTTGTTAAAAAACAGGCAAATTCTTCAGCATCTTTCAACCTCCAATTCTGCAACAAGTAAAATCTAGAATTAAAGAAGTTCTGTACATGATTCAGAAGCAAACAGAAGTTTAAGAACTATTACTTGTTTTGCATCCTCCCCCATCAAAAATAGAAAAACTATTTTCTTGTTTGTAATCGTGTATACCTCCTCATTCAAGTAAACTGTCTTACTTGATTGCTTTTAACTATTAAAGAGAATCTGGAAAAAAAATTGTCATTTAAATGCATACAGGGCAGGGAAAAAATTGTCATTTTGATTGATATCATGGGGGAGAGATAGATTTGGATCCTGATTAAAAGTCTTAGAAAACATCTCAGCAAAAATTCAAGACAGTAAGAGAACACTGCGGCCTTAGAAGTGAAAGAGGGAGAGAGAGCGAAAGAGAGAGAGTCAAAGAAAGGGTTGTAGGAAAACAAATAGCTCATGTTTTCCTAGGACTAACCCATGTTAAAAGTTTCTGAGAATCATGTTGCTTGGATTAGCATGGTTTAAAGATAATCACTCCCAGGACTTACCTCCAACTTGAGGTTCCACTAGGCTGGAAAGATAGCAAGTACATAATGTAAAGCAAACGGGAGATCCTATAACTTGTAGCACTGTAGCCGTTCAAAGCCACAAATGCCATTTGGTCTTTCTCTGCACACTTTCTATTAAGATTTTTCTCAGATCAGTGACTGAAAATATTTTCCTTTGTTTTTTCCAGTTTCTAATTGACAAGCTCCTTCGTGAAAACTTGGCCTTACTTCTTGGCAAATGCAATAGCTACCTCTTTTATGTACATTATAATCATTTTGAATTCAGTCCTTTATTTTTTCTACATCACTACTTTCTTAAAAAGGGAAGAAAGAAGAATGAAAAAGAAAAATGAAAACTAGGGGATGAGATAGGTATAAACCATTATTTATTGCCCACATACAATGTCGTATGTGCCTTCACGTATTATTACAACTACTCTCAGAATAATGCAATTAGGTAGGCATAATTTCTTCTTTGTGGATGAAAAAACTGAAACTCAAATTATCTGAATCATTCTTCAATTTAAATCTGGTTAAGTTTAGCCCTAAAGGCCATGACTCTTCAACTCCTGTAGAATACAAATTTGAATAGAAAGCATTCCTGGGAATGAGGCCAGTGATTTCATATCAGAAAATAAATTCCTGAGAATGCGTATCCTCTTCTGATTCTTCAGTGAACTTGAGAGGGACTTCGAAGCGAAACTCTCCTGTAGGTCAATCTCCTTTAAACTGTAGATGTTTACTCATTAGTTAATCACGACCTTCACTAGGTATCATAATATTTAATGAATTATTACACAATGAAAAATAATCAAATTTTTAAAATTCATGAGGCATTATATGCAGTAAGGGTAAGGTTTTGTCTAGAAATTGTTTTTATCAATTATATAAATGTGCATATATAGATATGTATAGAGTCATAAGATATAATATACTTTCTAATGTAATTGTGAAAAAAAAAATTTGGAAGCTGCTGCACTAGTTAAAAGAATGTTGCCAAAGCAGGACATTTTTTCAGAAAAAGAAAAATGCAGAAAAGTCAAGAAAGAAGAAGAACAACACTACAGAAAACACTGTAAAGTTCCAGAGTTTTATAGGTGTGAGGAATGGTCATTTCCCTCATTTTCATCTAATAAAATCATTGAAATGTTGAGTTGGAAAGTTTCAGTGGCAAAGTCGGCCTGAAGTCCACAGACCCCAATCCCCTAGGATGAGCTGGTTCTTCTATTAAATACCTACTAGATTTTTTCAATCTTATTCTGTACATGCAGGATCAATATTGATTTATTGTACTGTATTGGGCTTTGTCCAAAATGGATGAGGCATTTCTCATTCTCTCTCCCTTTAAGAACATCATTTATTCAGGACTTGCTGAGATATATGTTCTTTATTTTCTTATTTGCTCAGGAAAAAAAAAAAAATCCTGTCACATTTTTCCACCCATTAGAAGCCCATAAGGGGTAACTGATAATGGATAACAAGCATCCACTGTTCTTCTCTTTTGGTTGTAAGACTCTTGCCTGTTGAAGAGGCCAAGGAAACATTTAACAAGGTTTAATATACGGAGTAGATATAGTGGAATAGCTGGCCATTCAGAATGTCGTTCTAGCCTAAAACTGTCATGAAAAAGGAGAAACATACAGTGGAATTTGATATGATTTCTTCTAAGTTATTATTTTATTTGGTCACTGACAACTATTTATTGCACCTAATGATGTGGGAATTATACATAACAATAAAACCTATGATCTGTGTAATGATTAAAAAAACTGTTTCAATGTGAGTTTACATATTTATCTCCTTTTCATCCTTCTACTTGATTAGGAAAGTATATAAGCTCTATCTTAGTTACTTTTCTCATTGCTGAGATAAAATACCTGACACCCAAAGTTGAAGGAGGGAAGGTTTATTTAGCTCACACCTTGTACAGGTTTCAGTCCATAATCGGTGGGTTCCAAGGTAGGGTGGCATGGCACGGGCATTGCAGAGAAGAAACAGTTCATGGCAGGCAGAAGATAGCAAAGCAACAAGGGATGACCAAAACTCTTTCTATCCTTTATGTCTTATCCAGGCTACTTGAGGTGGGTAGCACTCACACCCTTAATCTTAGTGCCCTTGAATCATTGCACCACGAATCAATTCCAGCGTCACTCACTCTGGATCCAGCCACTTCTGAAAAAGCCCCCCCCATGACTGCAGTAAGCTTTGTGGGGGGGGACATCTAGTCACAAGTCATCGAAAGCTCCATTTTCACAAGTGAGAAAAATGAGGCCCGGTTCAGTTAAGTGATTTATGCAAGATCATACAAGTTCATTGCAAGTTTAGAACAGAATATGTAACTTCCCAATCCCACCCTTGCATTCTGCACCATATACAGTGGCACTCTCATTAATTCTGTGGCATCATGTTCTCTGTTCTGTTTCCCTAGCTGACTTGTGTCACAAAAGTGTTTTTGTAAACTTTATATTTAAAAATGGAAAAAAAGGAAGTGGAAGGTGGAGTGATTATTCTCTTGCATCTGCTGAATGCAGTTAATTCCCTGGTTTCATGAATATAAAACGGTCTAGAGGAATATGTATCTATTTATGTAACAATAACATATGCTGGGAAATGTATGTGGTTAAAATACAGATACATTGGTTTCAATTCTAATATTGGTTTAAGTAAATTATGTGTTAGGCCCCAGCCAACAAATATATCCGTTACAGTTAACTTCTCTAATTTGGTTAAAGGACCTGAGGTTTATTCTGCAGCGCATGTATATCAGGTTATGTAAAATTAATAGCTGAAGTTCACTCATATGGCTTTAATTAGGATGCATGGGTTGGGATGAAAAATAAAGTGAGAGCTCTGGCTTTGATTATAACTGTATTTGCTCCAGTATCAGTGTCTTCAGTGGCGAATACGTGTTGGCTTCACTTAATACATGTTTGTTCAAAGAAACCATGCATTGGCTTAATTTCACTTTGAAGGCTTTCATTAAAATATATTGTTTGTCTAAATACCAGTTTAGTTCATTTTATTTAATTATCCAAGAATATTTACAGGGGCCTGGGATGTAATTGTGTATGTAGAAAAAAATGTTGATTGTGTTATGTTTCAAAGAAAATAGACTGATCTCTGTGAAAACCTTTTGGAACTTTTGAGAATTGTCCTATTTCCAAGTCTATGTACTTGTCTCCAAACACAGCTTTGTGAGTCTGCCTCATTTTCTTCCCAGAAAAAAGAATTATTTGAGGAGAAAAGCATTTCTTGCTGGGAAATACTCTTCTTCTCAGGTAATTGCTACATTTTCCCACAAAATCCAAGGTACAGAAGTGAGTTTTATAAAATCAGTGACTTTATTTTTTACATTTTCCTAATATTTATTGATTCTTTGCAATAATTTCCCACTTAATTCCCAAATAATTTCTCACTTCTGACAAGATGTCCTTGGTGATTGTTCAAATTCTCAGTGAGACATACCTTACCACTTTGCCTGTTTGACGAGATTGTCATGACTTAAAGGCAGGAGGCCATGCTCTGAATTACTTTTACATCTTTGATTTCTAGCTCTGTGGTCTACATATAGAGTTCTGGACATACAGAACTCTCTATCTCTTTCTCTTTTCCAGCCACCACCCCCACTGTGGAGCTGGGGGGCGAATGCAAGCTACTCTTAGCTTAGAGTGAGGTGTATGTGATAGCATAATTACCCAGCCCCAAGATGAGCCTCACCAATCAAGAGGGACATCTGAAAAGCCAGATGATCAGTGGCACAGAGATCCAACATGCACAGGACAGCACATTAATATTGTGTAAGGATGTTGTGTATCCAGATCTGCAGATTGAGGGAATGTGACGGGGGTTTGGTAGAGAAGAGCAGCTGTCAATCATCAGTCTGTACTGTTCTAGGCTCTGATGCCAGACAGAACTCAGTGTATCATAGCAAAACCTCCACCTAGCTGTATGATCTTGTGAAAGCTTTTAAATCTATCTTCACTCCAGTATTTTGCTCTGTAAAGAAGCTGATACTTATAAAAATTCACAGATTTTCCACATTAAGGTGATTAAAAATTGAGGCTGAAAATGAGCAAGCAATTTACTCAAGTCTGTTCAAATAATAAATGGTACAATTGGGATCAAAATCTGCCTGTGTCCTGATGATATTAAATGCACATGCAAAGGTAACAAGCAAAAGGTCCAAGAACAAGAACCAGGAGCATGACCTCCGTGATGCTGAAACACAGGGCTCCTGGCCATCCCAGGATTCAAGGACTGGTGAAGAATGGGATTGGTGGGCCAGTGAGATGGCTCAGTGGCATAAGCGTCTGCCTGGCAAGCACGAGGGCCTGAATTCGACTCCCAGAACCCACATACGAAAAAAGGGCCGGTGATATTGCTCAGCGGCACGGGCGCCTGTTGGAGCGCAAGGTCCTGAGGTTGACCCCCGCTACCCACAAAAAAAAAAAAAAAAAAAAAGAATGGGATTGGTTCTAGTTTTTGTGCAGGGCTCAGTTTGCCAAGTGGGATAAAATGGCTTAGATGTAGATATTGGAAAATCATCAGGACATGAAGCCAGACTACTCCATCTTACCAGATCCTCTCCTTTTTCTTCCTTTTTCTTCATATCTTATTCATTGGCTTAAATTCTATGCTTTAAAGCACATGACCAAGATCATAACAAGAAAAGGTGCTGCATATTCTGGCCATTGGTCCAAAGGTATCCTCTTCACAAATTATTTTGGTGCCAGAAACCCACCATCAAATATTCATTGCTTTTGATCCAGAGATATTTTTAGTCTGCAAAATGTCTTCTATTAAAATGAAAGCGCCCCTTGAGGGATAGAGAGCCTTTTAAGCTATTATCGCTTAAAGTCATAGTGGGTAGTTTATGAAAATTGGGATTAAAATTCTTCATGCACTGAAGGACACAGGAGGAAAACAGAAAAAAGGATAAACCCATGGTGATGGAGAGTGGCACAGAAGGGTCGCCAGAAGATGTCCCCTTTATTTTCCCATTTATCCCCCAGAATCTTGGTGCTGCTTTTATGATGCATGCCCTGCTGTTGCTTGTTACCTCTCTTCCCCCCACTCCAACTAAATGCTCATAAACCACGTCCTCTCTCTAAAACTAAAGAAAAAATAAAGACAGGGCATTGAGCAAAACTAAAAGAACAAGATGAGAAAAATAAAACTTACAGCTATTCATAATATTACTGCACTTTGAATTTTATATTTTTAAATAATTTGTGATCTGAGAATTAAATAACATTGGTGATCATAGTTCAGATTCAAGCTTTGTCATGTGTAATCTGCATCATCTTTGAGTTTAATATCCTCTAATTCTCTCTGAGCTTCTGATTTCTTATTTTAAACTAGAACCTCACTTAAGGAAATTATAAATATAATTGAAACACTGAGCATGGTGCTCGGAGCATAATAATTATGGGGCAGCTAATAATAATAAAATGCTTATCTGACAACAAAAACGATAACAGCAATACTACTTTCAACTCCACATTGGACTCTACTTTGGGTGTTGGTAGTCTTTGTCCTTGGAAGTTCTTTGGATTAGGGTTGAGAACCATCCAGGGTAAACCAGAAGAAAGAAGCCTTAAAATGTGGTAAAGGTTAAATTTAAAAGCACTTCCGATGAGCCTCACGGAGCAATCCTGTAATCCCATCATACAGGAAGGCAGAAACAAGCGGGTCATGAGTTCAAGTCCTGCCTGGTGTGTCTCTTCACTCTGTTGATCATGTCCTTTACTGTGCAGAAGCTTTTTAATTTGATACGATCTTATTTTTTAAAATTAAATTTGGCCCAGTGAGATGGCTCAGCGGCGTACGTGCCTGCCTGGCAAGCACGAGGTCCTGAGTTTGACTCCCGGAACCCACATACGAGAAAACGGCCAGTGATATCGCTCAGCGGCAGGGGCGCCTGCTGGCATGCGAGGTCCTGAGGTCAATCCCCGGTACCCACAAAAAATAAATAAATAAATTAAATTAAATTAAATTAATTTTATTGGTACATTTTAGATACACATATTCTCATTTTTTGAAAAAAACTAAGAATATAAAGTTTATTTGACACAGGTATTCCCCTTGTAGGTATTTTCCCAAAAGATTAAAGACATTATATACAGTGATACATTCAGACCCATGTTTATAGCACACAATTCATAATAGCTAAAGCTTGGAAGTAGCCCATATGACTGCAACAGATGAATATATAAAGAAAATGTGACATTTATACACAATGGAGTACTATTCTTCCAGAAAGAAGGTTAAGCTTGAGTCATTTGTACAAAAATAGACACACCTGGAGAGCATAATGTTAAGTGAGCTAAATCAAACATGCAAGCTTAAATATCACATGGTTTCTATTATATGAGAAACCCAAAATATAAAGAGCAAAATAAAAGATATATAATAAAAAATAAATCTTTTGCAAAAGGAAAGGGGTCTAAGAGATAGAGGACGGGGGAAGAGGAGAAGGGGAAAGAGGACTAAAAAAGAAGATGTGTTATGTACATACACTAACTTCTTATGAGGAATATAGTCGTTATGTACTGCAAATGTGTACCAATAAAGATAAAAATTTTAAAAAGTGAAAAAAAAAAAAAAGGAACCAGAACCAAGTACCAAGTCAGAAGGATAAGTAGCAATGACAACAACAGTGCTAGTGATAATGACTTTTGATACCCAATATTATTCTTTCAGTGCTTGGTTTATAATTCATATTAATACAACCATTCAACCAGGAAGCTATTGTTATCCTCAGAGTAAAGAAGAGGAAACTGCGACTTTAAAAAGTGAAGTACATGGCACAATGGTATTGATAGAAAATGTCAGAACTAAAACTCATGACTGAAGGGATGGTGATGAAGACATTCCTGCTGAAACCTGCCAAGAAGCTGTCCAAAAGGTATAAAGATGTCCTTCCCAGAAGACCAGCGGCAGACAAAGGCAACGTATTGCATTTTCCCTGGGCCTAATCTAGCCAACACCATTCATTAAAACCTGACTCCCACACTACGCCCTGCAGTCAGTCACCTGTCATCCGAGGCAGATGTTCTTTTCACGATAGGGCCACGTTCAGCCTGCCCAGCCACACTTGCCTGTGCTCGGTCCTAACTGGCATTGGGCACTGGCTCTGAAAATAGCAGTCAGTGATATGAGCATAAAGGCAAATGTCATTTTCCACTTTAGTAGGCTAGAATGCAAGAGCTAATTTTGTCTACTTTAAAATTATGCTCAGGGCCTGACCTTATGCTTTAATTCTACTTATGAAAAATAAAAGCACAGCAGTGGCTGGGAAGAGCACAGAGCTAATTTTGTTTTAGTATCTTGCTCTCTGAACTTGAAGACGTGCATTCTATTTCCAGATGATATTTTCTAAGGACATTTTCAACATCTGACACTGTTTTGAAGTTGACCTAGTCCTATCAGGGATTTGAATGTGTGACGCACACCAACATGGCCCAACCACACAGCAAACTGTCAAAGAGATGTCCCTGTAACCCAAAGAAGGAGAAGTCATGCGTCATCCCTGGTACAAACAGTGGCATTGTCACTTTTCTTAGTGTCATTGAACTTCCTGGAATCTCTACCTCAGTCCTTTGGCAAAATAGACAAAAGAAATTAGAGGTGACTCTGTCATAACTCCAGTGAATGATGGGGCAGAAGTTTTCGATGCAGCGGGTGGTTTTAGGAAAAAACTGAGGGAGCTGGTAAATGACTCCTACTGTTGTGTTGCAACTTGTTCAGGAGTCACCATTCCCCAGCTCCACAAAGTCAGTACATACATCAGTGGCCCCTCTTCAGTCTCTTGTCATCTTTTCTTCCCTGGGACTTGCTCTTCCTGTCATTCTGCATTCTCCTTTGCCTACTAATCCTGTGTGTTTGTTTTTCCCGTTTGCTTCTCATCTTTGTCAGAAATACTCCCAAAGCTAGGGCTTCTAGCATTGTAAGCTTTTCCCTCAGTAGGACCTAGCCTTTACCTCTGTGCTGTTGAAATAACTGTTCAACTGGATGATTAGTTACTTCCACACGCATAACGTGCAATTGAAAACAGATACCGAGCTCTGTGTTCCTCCTCTGTGGCTTTATAGGGCCATTTTCACCTTTGTTCTTCTTCTGTATATAAAGTAATGCTTACCTTGCTACCTTGCTACCTCAATTTACCCTCAAACAGAGGCCCAGAGAAGACCAATTTACATGTGAATGCATGCATGATTTTACTCACCCACTCAACAAGTGCTTATGGAATACTTATCATGTAAAAATGACTATAAAATAGAAAAACTGCATAATGAATGCTGTGGTTCTTTAAGGTGGGACTGTGAGGGGGAAATTTAATCTACCATTTTGTTTGCTTGCTTTGTGTTCCTACGAAACAAATCACAGATTAGTGGAGTGAGTTTTTCACTTTTCACATCTTGTGAAAACCAGCTTCACAGTTATGTTGAGTTATGCGAGCAACAATTATTATTCATGTTAAGAAAAAAAACTATGGAAAATATAGAATTTGAAAGAGAAGCAGGGGAGATGCAGCTGGACTTTCAGTGGTGGAAATGATCACTTGTTCTGCATGGAAAATAAACCCTGTAATTACAGCAAGCCATACTGCTTCCATCCTAAGTCTACTGATTAGACTACAAGCATACCCAGTAGTGGAAATGCCTCCAATGAACAAATACTTCTGAGAACTCCATAGAGCTACTCCATGTTGCAATTAAAGACTTGATATGGTATGTCCCAGTGACTACTGAGAAAGGTGGACATCCTAAGGTCCTCCTCACAGCACAGGAAAGTACCCCTTCCTGCCTGCTGACACCAATGCTGCCAAAGATTGCATCCACGGAGAAGGCCCTAGAGCTTGCTCACTCCATATGCATTAGTCACACGAGGCACAGTTGTCATTAGTGACTCATTCACATTCTGAGGTCGGATTCTCCCATTAGCAGTTTGCGGGCACTGCCAATCAATTTCTGTACACTTCTCTCAAAATCAGTGGGTAAGAGAAACGTACATATTCAAAGGAAGAAAATGAGGGAGTACAGAGGTAGTCAAGGCCACCTGTGGCTCCGAGAGGGCAATGGAAATTCCTCATAGATGGACATTTTTAAGAAATTTTGCATAAAGGGCAAGACCCTGCTAGAATACTGTCTGAGTGACAATGGAGTTAGACACTGCTTGCTACTGGATTTAAATTACCTCAAAGGACTCCAGGTAAAGGCCTCGTTAGGCCAGAATTAAGGATATGTCACCAAATGTTTAAGATTTCTTTCCTCTAATCATTAAAATCAAGGCAATTGGGAGTGACAAAGTGTGCATGATAATTTAAAGCAGACACTCACTCATTCACTCAACTAATTTATGCTTTAGAGCTCTGGCAGGCTAAAGGGAGTTGTCTGGGAGGGAGGTTTGAAACATTCCCTAGTTCAATCAGAAATTCCAAATGCCAGGTTCTGACCTTGGAAATCAGCTTTCACAGATGTCCTCCTTTTTCTGGGCTTCATGGCCCACTGACTGGGTCTACGCAAGTTTACAAATCTGGGAGTAAAATCTTCCCTAAAGTCTGAGTACTTCTTATGAAATCTGGGTGCCGCAGAGATAGCACAATGCTATTTTACTCTTTCAACAGAACCACATTTGTCTCTTCCTTCTTCCTACCCCAAACTGTTAAAGCATCAAACTCCCATCGTGGTTCCGTGATTTACCAGAGCCAAGTTCCAGTCTCAACCTATTTAAGAGTTTCTGGCCCAGGATGTATCACTGAACTCCTTGGTCAAATATTAGCTTTTACCTCATTGGATTTTTATGAAGATTTAATTAAATAATATAAGTAAAATATCTGGTAAATTTCCAACCATAGATGCAGCTAACAATATTTATTAGTAGTATTTCAAATGTTATTATTTATAATAATTGTTGTATTTTCAGCCAATAATGAACTTGGGGTTATACAAAACTGGAAACTCACTTCTAAGGTTCTATTTTTCTACTATGCAACATAAGGATAGATTTCTTTAAAGCATTTTTAGTTATTCAATAAAATATACTAAAATGAAATATACTTTCTTCAAACAGGAAAACCAGTAGGCATCTCTCTGAACAGGTACATCCAAAATAATTCTAACATTCTGAACAGGTACAACCTAAGTAATTCTAACATTCTAACATAAATTGCAGAGAATGCATCTTGACCTCAAGTTTATATATCCAAAGTCATAGTAAACCATTAGCTTTCTTTTTTGTTTGTTTGTTTGTTTGTTTGTGGGTTTTTTTTTTTTTTGGTACCAGGAATCGAACTCACAACCTCACACTTACCAGGCAGGCACTGTGCCGCTGAGCCATATCCCTGGCCAAGTTTTCTTACACTGAACAGGTACAATCTTGTTTATGTCTCTCCTTGTAGGATTTTCCTTTGGGAGCTCTTTGTTGTGTTAAAGTGTCCAGAGTAACCCAACTTTCTTAGAACTTAAACAACTTTGTTTTCAGTTCTCCAATGTAGGCCAATATTAGGAGGGTGTTCTATGTAAAAAAAGTGTCAGATCTGACCTCAGGTGCCGTGATGATACTGTGATTTACCCATAGGAGCTCATGGGTAAATAGGCATATTACTCCCTAGCCACCCATTCTATGTTAAACTTCAGGAAGTTCTCAGGCCCATTCATTCATCTCAACCCGCAATGCATTTCCACTCTACAATCTTTGAAAAAAATTCTCCTGAGATTTGTCCTATATTTCACTTCAGTTAAAGAAAAATCAACTGGAATAACCTGGGATGAAAGGAATCTGGTTAATTTAATTTTCTGCTTTAGCTGTGCATTAACTAGAAAACATTTTGATTTTTATTCTTATTGTTTAAAATGTATGACCATGCTTTCTTCTCTTAGGAGTTACAATTATACCCCACAGTTCACTTTCTTTCTTTATAATGTGATAGAATAGGACAAGATTATCTATGAACTCCTTGCCATATTGAGTACTCTGTGATTCTGACATCAACAGACAACCTAACAGAGATAAGGAAAAAAAACCCACACATGCTCCGCAATGCCATGTTTATTAGAAACATTTCCACTCAAGGTTTATTTAAAATACTGTCTTAACAAGTTCCCTGCAGCTCAGATGGTAGCAGAGTAGTACAAAAGGGCTCAGACACAGTTCTGCCAGGGCACAGAAGGGCAGCAAATCTAAGAATGGTTGGCTTGCCAGGGCACCAGGAAACACCCTCTCAGGACAGCCCACATCAGATGTGATTTCTTCTCAGGCATCTGCTCTGAGGATCAACAGAAACCCTTGAATTCTTTTGCTGTGACTTCAAAAACACAGAGTGAACCCTTTAATCTGCAATTATCTGATTAGTAGGAACCTGAAACCAGAGAGGAAGGTTATTAACCATTTGGATTTTATTTCCAGCCTTACTGCCCCTTACTTTTTGTTAACTTCATCCCAAGCCAACAGGTGCTTGAGAGGGGGATGAATTTCATGGCTGTTTTGATTTTGGAGGGGATGGAAGAAGTAGTGGAAAAGACTTGGAAATGATCTTTGCTGACTCTGTGCTGAAATGTTAGGTGTTTACTTTAAAATCCTTAGATACTTGTCATGGTTCATAAAAGAGATTGACGGCTCCATTATCTGAGATGCTGGTGTGTAATTCCTATTAGTGTGAGCAGGAGTTTCAGCAGCAGAGCTGTTTGGGAGCCTCATATTTGTCTCTCTCTAAACAGTGGTGTTGAAAATCAACCATCAGTTATACAGCACAAAGGTCAATCTATCAATTTAAAAACTTACAAATTGTTCTCTACGCTAGATTCAGGGTAGCGATTAACAATTAAGTACAACTTTATCAGCTTACCCATGAGGAAACTGAATTGTAAAGAGGGCATCGCATTTGCTCAAAGTCAAGGAGCTAGCAAGGTGGGAAATCATGGCTTCATCCCAGGACTCCTGACTTCTCCAGAGCTTCCAGGATAATATTCAGTCCTAGAAAAATTAAAGGTGCTAATGACATAACTGCAAGCAAGAAAGTACAACTTGCTTCTTTTCCTACAAATGTTGGAATCAAACTGCCTGGATTTGAGCTCAGCGTAAACAAAAAGCCATATTTACAACACATGTAAAGAAACTGTTTTTAGAGATTAGTCAAAGGCAGTGCACGATTATGATGCTCACGGGAAGATAGGCAAACATTATCAAGTCCTTCTCTGAGAGTAAGGGGAACCAAAATAAAGCACTATCAGCTCATGGAGTTAAGGAGCCAGAGATGAAAGACTAGGGAGGCTGGAATAGAATAATTTGCAAAGCAGGATTTTGAAAAAGAAGGTAAAATATACTAATATACTTAGGGATACCTTGCTTGGTACCCTATGCTGCCTCGCACATCTAGGTAAAGAACCAGAGAATTATGCCTGAAAAATTATCAGAACTTGCACACAATTAACAGAAGTCTGAGCACTGACAAGCCAGCCCTACTGCCCCCGATCCTCTGTTTCATTATTCTTCTTTCTTAGATTTTTCTGTGAATTTTAGTTGGAATAATATGTATTAAAGTATGCTCAAGTTTCATAATTTTTTCCCGAACTTGATGGAATCTACAATAAGCTCATCAGAAAGGTCCTTCATCTCTATTATCGTATTTGCCTGTTCTTAAATTTCTATTTGCCTCTTTATTAAATATCTCTTAGCCAGAATTTTTCAACTATTTGTGCATATCATTCTCTTTTTCAACTAGACCTCTTTGTTACTCATATTCCCATAGTTGTGACAAAATATCTGAAACAAATCAACTTAAAGAAAGGAGATTTATTTTGGTTTGCAGTTTTAGAGGTTCTAATCTGTGATCATCCAGCTCCTTTGCATTAGGCCTGTGGGAAAGCAGAAATATCATGGTGGAAGGGTGTGGTAAAGGATAGATGCTCACATCATAGCAACCGGGAAGCAGAAAGAAGGAAAGAAATGAAGAGGGAGGGTCCACAGACAAGATATAGTCCTCAAAGGTACACCCACAGTGACCTGCTCCCCACCTCCTAATAGCCCATTTATCTATGAACTCATCAATTAGCACTCTCATCATCCATCTCCCTCTCTAGGCCACACCTCTGAGTATTTTTGCAGTGGGGATCAAGCCCTCAATACGTGAGTCTTCGGCGAACACTTCCTATTTAAACTATAACAATCTCTCAATCAATGAAGCCTGACTTGTAATTCCAATATCTGAATCATCTTGAATTTTAGTTCTGATGATTGCTTTTGCTTTAACTTCTTTTTATTTCTACGTGCTTTCAGTACATAATGATCACATTCATCGTGGGGAGTGGACACATGTGCATGACACATTTTAATTCTTTCTTCATCCCCCACCCTTTACCTTCCTCCCCATGCCCTCCATTCCCTGGCCCCTTCCCTTTTTCCTATCATTTACCTTTCATTTTGGTTTTTCTTTTTTTTTTTTTTTTTTTTGTGGGTATCAGGGGTGGACCTCAGGACCTCGCACGCCAGCAGGCGCTTATGCTGCTGAGCCATCTTACCGGCCCTCATTTTGTTTTTAATTTATTTATATTTTGGGTTTCTCATATAAGAGAAACCATGTGATATTTAAACTTGCATGTCTGATTTATTTCACTTAACATTGCTTTTGTTGACTGCTTTATTGCTTAATGATAATTTTACTGGATTTCTACTTTTGAGTTGAATTAAAGACATTTTGGCTAGATAGTTTAGGCTGGTTGCTTTGGAGCCAACCATGGAATGAAAGCTTTACAGTCATGAGTCAAAATAATCTTGTTTTCTTTTAAGTTGTTTATGTCAGGTGTCCTGTCACAGCAACAAAAAGCTGATTAACACATGAGGTTAATGGGAAGTAATGGAAAAATTTTAAGTATGTCTTGGGGTGTGTAAAGACACAGATATCACATCTGTATCCAAAAGGATGTTTCTACTTTAGGGAAATTGACCTAGCTGTTCTTTTCCAGAGGCCCTTTGTCATTTCCATCCTGTTTTTTTTTTTCTAGTTGTTCACGTCTCCACTGGCTTGTTTATCTCACCATCTCAAGTACTCTCTCCCTGACCATTATGATCTACAACTTAGCCACCTATTCTCCATTATTGCTTTTGTGATTTTCTAGATGGAATTGCAGCTAGCAGATATGACCTCATTTTTTGTTTATAATTTGTGATGTTATAATAAGAGCAGGGCCTCAAACAGTGCTTGGCATCTAGTAGGGGCTCAATGTAAATATTTCATCTGTATCTAAGCTGTGTCCCTTCCTTATTCTGTTTTCTCAGTTTTAGTTGTTGGCAGCCACACTCTATTTGTTCACATCATTATGAAGCAACCTTATGGTGGGTAGGTCTATTATTTATAAGGTGCTCAAAGGAAATGAAGTGGGTAATTTTGAATGTTCAACATATTCAAAGCAGAGCTGGGCAGAGCTGAAAGTGTACTAGGACTTTGGTCTTCTGCTGCATCTTGATTGTGATTTATTTCTAAGCATTTTGAGTGATACCATGCAGATCTTGAGCCAACACTTTATTTTTGTCATCCAGAAAGAAGTTATAATGGGGTGGCATCTTTTCTTTCTGTCTTTGCCTTCCCTCCTTCATCATCCCCAGGTATCAGAACCCCTCAGCTTGTTAAAGATTTGCCTTTGAGACGGAGGTCAAGGGCATGGTTAAAGCAGTTGGAGAAAATTACGTTCTCTCTGCCTTAGAAAAATATAGCTCTCTATGAGGCAGGAGAATCTCTCTGGAGACTACATCTTTGAATTCCTGAAGGTTGCATGTTTGAAATGTTAATACAATTTTATGGATGAAAATTTTACCTGCAAAACATTTCTAAAATATGTGCCTGTCAAATGTCTTTCCCCCACAGGGACCGTTCTCCCGGCACATCAAAGGCAGCGTCCCTCACAGAGACAGCCCTTTGCAATGGAAGAAATGAGACCTTCTGTCATGAGGAGGCAAGGCTCACAGTGTTCATTTACTGTAAACTCTCAATTATCCACAGTGTTTAGAGAAAGAAGGCTCGGTGAACAGTCCCCAAACCATTACTTTCTGGGAAACATTTTCATACAATATTTGTACGATACGCTTGTGATCTTGGAAATATAAATCTCTCTCATTTAGATAGACCAAAGTATACCCAATCCACCACCCTATCCATGCTAATATAGCCCCAGCCATTATAAAAATGCAAGTTATCTAAACATGGAAAGAAGCAAATCTATAGGAAATACTGGGCTTCTCCTAAATAATGGTGGCGAACCAGGGCAGTGATTTTCAAAACTTAACAGGCCAGGCGTTACTATCAGCGGAAAGACGTGTTCTCAGAAGATGCTAAGGCTGTGGACCCACAGACCACATGTTGAAAACCACTGTGCTGGAGGAAAGACCCGTGGCCCGTCTCTGCTATCATCCCTGTTCTTCCTCCCGCTCCTATGCAAGCGCTCCTGCTCTTCCTGGGATGCTCTTACGCACACATTCTCACTGGGACAAACTTCAGTAACACTTTATGCCTAAACCAAAACTGACTGTGAGCCAAAAGATACTGATTTCTGGGGATTTTTCTCACATAATTTATGAAAGATCACCTCTAAGTACACATATTTGCATACGTGCATTATGGAGGTTACAAAAGAATTAGAAGCCCGGTCTCAGGTCTCAAGCCTGCTTAGGCTTAATATCGAGGTTGAAATCTTACTGGCTCTTTAAGTACCTGTTTTCTTCCACCTCTTTGTGGTTAAATTGAAGTTGGAAGTAATTCAGTAGACACAAATACATTTATGTCAAGAGAGAGAGCAGCAGAGAGGTCAAGTGAATTTGTCTGGAAGTTTTGAGAAAATCATTCTTAATTTCCCTCTTCATTTATCCTTAAGCCTATGAAACAGGAATCTCCCCCCAGCACTACCTACTCTCTAGAGTAAGTACTAGACAAGAAGCTGCTTCCATCACTTATTATTTTTCCTGGGAAGAATCACAGGTTGTAAGGTGAGATACGAGAAGCCTGGTGCTAACATGCAATAGTCCACATTTCTCTATCAGCTGCATCCATTGCTGAAGGTTGTGAAAAATGAGATGTCCACTTACCTGGCACCGTCTTCCACTTGTGTTTGTTTGATGTATTTCCTGTGGGGAGGCGACAGCATGAGGATGTCCGGCTGCAAAGGTCACTGCCCTTCCTGTCATTCCTAGTTAGGAGTATGGGGTACCAGAACATAGGATAGGCACAATTTCTTGGTCTCAACCATGTTCCCAAATCTAGCTTAATAAGCAATAACTCTGAAGTGACTGTGACTTTTTTTTTTTTAATAGTGCATATGCCTCAATTTTTTTCTAGCTCCAGACGAAAAGATAAGACTCACTGAAAACTCCATCTAAGAGATTTGGGCAGGTTGTTGGACTGGTGGAATTGGGCCTAATAGACATTGGGAGTAACGCAAGCTGGAGCCATGCTGGCAGTGATTTTGAGTCTAAGTTCAGTTTTATGGAAGGAAAAATCAGCAAATACAAGGAAGGTGTTATGAGCAACACCAGACTGGAGATTTAAGACCCAGGCAGGTCATCTAGGTCTGGGAGCTTAGCTATAGCAACAAGAACATTAGCTGTCTGAGGAACAAGCTTGCATGAAAGAATTGTAGATGAGGCTAAAGTTGTATAGCACACACCTAAGCCACAGCCTTAGAGGGCCAGGCAGAGGAGACAAGAATGAAGACACAAGGAAGTAGAATCTACTTGATTACCTCTGTTTTGTTTTCTGTTCCATAACATAATCCAGTGGCTTAGGTTTACTTCCAGTTTTTCAGTGATTTTTTTCTCTAAGAACCAATCTTTTCATTTGTTCTATTGTCTTTCCATTTCATTTTATTTTGTGTTTGTTGCTTTGAGATAGAATAAGAATTGACTACCAGCTTCAGTTACATTGGTGAAAGTTGTACTTTGCTTTCTGAAATCTCATCTAGCCAGATCAGAGGTGTTTTTATTTTGTTCAGGTTTGTTTTGTAATTTCTGTGTTTGCTTGTTTTGTGCTTATGAGCAAGAGTGAAAGTGAAAAAGCAATATTTTCATAAAATAACCTAAGGGAAGAAATCACCGGATACAAATTATTGATTGCATGCACCCCTAGTGGGCTTGTTATCCTATTGACAGTTTGTTGAGGATCACAAATGAATGCCGTATCTTCTACGAGAAATATGATATTCATTCAGTGTTCAGTAAATCCATATATTAAAGCCAAACATTGATAAATAATGTAGACCAATAACCTCAAAAAGGCATATTTCCATATTTCCTGGAAGGGTGACAGCATGCTACTATTTTTAATGGTTCTCACTATTGCTATATGATATGTGTGAATGATGTTTCAGTGGTTAAAGCTCTGATTTATTAATTAGAATGGTGTTTTCACTGTGCTAATATTACCCCAAGTTGAATGATAAGCACATATTTTAAATATGAGGATTGGCAATTGCACAATATTTTAAATTGGATTGGAATATGAAAAGGATAAAAATCTCTCAAAGGTATAGAGGATTTGGATCACTTCCCTGTGTACTGTCAGCTTAAAAACAAAATTAGCATTTGTTTTATCAAGGATGAAGCATACCAGTGTATTACTTTAAAATCAACTTGGGGAGTGCTTAGAGACCATCTCCCACCTTTGTCCCCTACTACCTGATCAAAACCCAGATATTTTAAAACATGTTACTTTCTTATTTATGTTCAGACTTTACACCAGCAACATGCAAGGATGTTCTTTACCCAGATCACCCTCCATTCTTTCTTGAAAGAAAGCAGATTGCTAAGATTTTCTTAATAACTATCCCCACCCCTCCTGTCAATATCCTCTCTATAGGCCAAAGAGGCAATCACATTGTATGGATTTTTGGTTTGGGTTTTTATTGATTTTTTTGTGTGTTTGTTTGTTTGTTTGTTGGATTTAAGTGTATAGTTATTTCAAGTCAAAAATCTCTAGGCACTCCCCATTAGTTTACATAGTTTCCTGGATGTTAATATTAGTTCATTATTTGGTGATGTAATACTCACATTCAGAAATGGGAGAAGCCTGTAATGTAAGTTGGCTTTGTTCCTGGTGTTGGATTCATCACGGTCATCTTCAGTGAGTGGGCTGACTGCTCCTTAGTTGTCCTTGAGCTGCCTCTGCACTGGAAAACACCATACTCTCCGACATCAAGACGGAGCAAAAAAGAAAACAGAGTATTTAGTACTTTTCAGGTTTTGTTTTTTATCTCTTCAGTTCTAACAGAAAGACAGTAAAAAGCATTGAGTTGGACTAAAGTAGGAACTTCCTAACTCTACAGATTGGTAATTGATGGGTTTGTGGGGCATAAAAAGTGACAATTCCTCCTACGTTCACTCTCAAGGGAAAATGAGGAGCTCTTCTGTCCCCACGCAAGGTCCCCTACATGATTTCTGGGAGTTTTCGCATTTTGCCTGTCTGCATAATTATACTCTCCACTCACATGAATGTGAAAATCCAAAACTGAAACCATCTGACATGCAATTTGGTCTAGGAAGGGAGCTTCAAGGCCTCTCACTGAGCCAGTCTTAAAGGCAGCTCTGCCATCATTGTTCTAGAATTGCTTGAAGAGAGGCAGCTGATTAGAAAGAGCCACTCATTCTTGCTATCACTGCTATGGTTTTGGGTGGTTTTGTAGAAGACAATTTATTTAGTTAGCTTACATGTAAGACAGCTAGCTAGTGGAAGGGTCTGAGACAGAGTAGGGCAACCAGCCATACTGATAAAAATTAAGAATAGACTAGGGCTTTGGACAAAGAATGAATTTCCTTAAGCAGCATGGAATGCAGCCCACTCCCTACAAACATCCTGAAGGGGTGTACAGCCAGTAAGACCCTGAGCTTTGAGGAAATTATAATGTAAATTAACCAGTTCCTTCTGAGACCCCACTTTACTGTAAACAATGTGTAAAAGAACTGTACTAGAAAGCCTGAGTCCTAATTGGTCATTTTAAATCCACAGATATTGGGGTGGGTGACTGAAACACCTGGACCCATCCATTTACAAAAATGTTCCTGTTTTAGGAGTCATAGATAATCCAAGGTTAATGATGCTATCCATATAACCTTGCTGTGTGGCCCATTTCCCTACTGGATCAGTATTAGCTCAGCAGCTATACTTCTGATGTTATTGGTTGATTATATTTTGATCCACGTTGTACCCACATTGTGACTTTACTGTATAAACTACCCCTGACAAAGGGCACCATTGGCCACCCACTCGGGACCCCTCCTGTCTCTCAGGCACTGTCTTTCAATAAACCTTTCCTACTCTTAACCTCCATTGTCCTGGTAATTCATTCTTCAATTACAGGAGACACAAACTCAACACACCTGACATCTAACTGGTTGGGAGTTACATTTCTCCTATATCTTTCTGATATGTATGTCTCACTCATTATCCTACAACACTAGCCCAGTGTTTTTGTGTCCTTATAGTCATGAAGGATTTTAACGATAATCCTATTTATCATTAGGGGGATTGATATAAAATGGGCAACACCTTTCAGAGTAAATGTCTGCCTTATTAGGAGATTCTCCAACATCACTGTCCCTAACCTTTCCATGTAAGGAGCTACTTTGGTTTACCTCAGAAGTATTAAGATATTGGTCTCTTGCTGGTACTGACTACAAGCTTCTGGCAAGACAGTTTCGGTCCATATTCCTTTACTCCTATTTGTGATTTCACTTGCTTCACAGAAAAGGAAGAAGAGGTAATAACTATGGGTTTGAAAAATCAAATAGTTGTTTGAGATAGTCTGTTTCTTGTTTATCCGTATCCATGAATTATTGTGTTCAATTAAAAAATTGCTACTGAATGCTTTATATTTGGCAAAAAAAGAAAAATAAAGCACACCATCTTTCTTGCAATAAGGATTTCAGGATTATAGCAGATGGTCAAAGGTAAACAACAAATTGAAAGCAGCACACACAACACGCACACAGTAGAGATGTATAGAGAGAGTAGAGATGCAGTGGGAGAATATTTAACTCTGTTGGCAGAGGAGACTTCACAGGGAAGGTAATGTTTGGACTGTATTTTGGAGTCGTGGATAATAGTTAACAAGGTAAGTATTCAGAAAGGAATAAGTAAAAGTGCTTTTGCATTTCAATAAAAATTTATTGAGCACATACATGTGCTAAAACTTGGTATTACATATGCAGCAGAGTAAACAAAACACCATTGGCTGCATAAAGCATGCATTCTGTTGTCAGGGAGACAAAAAATAAACGTGAATATATTCTATGATGTGGTAACAGAGGAGTCAGCAAAGGTCCTTGTGATAAGCCTTAAGGCAGACAATGAAAACCCTTGAGAGTGTGCCACTGTGAATTAAGGGAAGGAAAAGCCTTCCATGCAAAGTGAACAGCGACTGCAAAGGCCCTGAGGCAAACATTCAGGCCATGAGACAGATAAGGTCAGAATGGTAGCCAAGGGCAAATTCTTGTAGCTCTTTAGATTTCAGTAAGAACCAGTTTGATTGTGGGATAAATGAGAACTCATATTTAATTTTCTCTTTCTTATTACCATTCTGAGCTTAGACTATAAGAGGGACAGAGAGGGCAACAGGGAGTTCAGTTAGGTGTTAAGGAAACAGAAAAGTGCCCTTGGTAGATCAATATTTCTAGAACCTAAAATGTTCTTGAGTAGCCCTAGACAAGGAGGGAAGAAAGAAGATATTCAAAGGCTTGGTCCTAATAGGTCTTGGGAAGACCCAGCCTTGGACCTTGGCAGTGGAGAACATGTAAGAATCTTTAAGTGAGGCCAGAATTTGGTCCTATGAGTACTCTGGAACATAAGGGTGACATCACTGTGTGTGATGAAGTCAGAATTGAAGGCTAAAAGTGAATGTAGTAGTCCAGAAAACATGAAAAATAGTTAAAGAATTAACAAGATAGAAGAAGGATGAAAGACTAATCTGAAAGCTTATTAAAATTCAGTTTTTTATGATTTAGCCATTGGATAAAGGTTAAAGAGAAGGGATCATGGAATTCCCTTTGGGAGTCTTAGAAAGATCATTTCTGCATCCTGCTCCTGAGCTTTGAGGCTTATATGAGTTGTAGAGACTGAGGTCTCCGTCTGCCTTCCGAATAGATTCACTTTCATGGGGTTTATAAGCTAGTTGCTAATGCAAGGTCATGCATACTGTACCTGTTGGCAGCAGTTATACAGAAGACAAAAAATTAAATTTCCTGCTTCATACATAGAAAGTGACCTACCTGTCCTCTAACTTTGAAAGCCTCTAACCAGTCTCTTTCTGATCACTTCCCATCTTGTTTTAAAACCAGCTTGGTGAGGGTTCCCCCTCCAGTTAGTTTCCTATTCTATGTAGATGCTTCTCCTATAATCCCCTGGTTTGATGTATGAAGACACGGTTATTACTGCAGTGGGCTCTCCTCACACCCCTTCCATCATAGTTATGGCTGCAACATAACAGGAACTTCAGTGAAAATGAATGTTAGAAATCATAATGGCATTTTGTTTCATGCGGCTTTATTTAGGGAAATGCTATTCAGCACATAAAACAAGGGCTGCCCTAGGAACAAATAAACAACTGAGCTCCATAATGTCATGATTTGATGTCAAGAATATTGTTGCCTGGGAAGATTCTGATGATGTTTTTATTTTATATTTCATCCCATCTTCTTTAATTTTGCTTAAAAATTAATGGGTGGTCTTCATTATCAAGTTAAAGATTGCAGGGGTGATTAAACTCTTTTGTTTTATGTGTAAAAAGAAGGAGTCCTTATTATAGCATAAGAAATGGTGCCAAAAGGGTGACATCCTATTTTCCTTTGGTACTCACTCAAAGCCATTTCAATTCAATGCTTATTTATAGAGCAACTCATATTTGTAAGATATCAAATGGTCACTTTATAGATGCAGTGATGAGTAATAGACCACAGTTTCTTTCTCAAGATTTTGTCACCTGAGATGAAATTTGTACAAAATACAAATGTAATGGATGAGAAAAGGTTCATCAAGTATCATGAAATACAAAATATTGTGAACATGAAGAAAGAGCTCACTTATTGCTGCACAAATAGGAAGATGATCATTAATATCTTGCTTAGGAATTAGCTGAGGGCTAATGGTGGGTTTTGGGAGAGAAAAGGTAAAAGTGATAACCAAAGACTAAGTGAAAATAAGATTTAGCAAATGGGCTAAAGGCTTTGCAAACTAGTAACAACCACAGGCATAAAACACAAAAATTTTACAGCATCACTGCATATTTGAGGGTTCAGCAATGCTGAGAAACTCAGCAGATTTAGTATTCAGTAGAGCAGTAATATGACATGGTGCTAGAGAGAACAGGACAATCCTTGGCAAGGTAATTCACATGCACCCAGGATGTGGAAGTCCTAGAATGCTCTAGAGTATAGCCTGGTGGCAGAATTGGAGTATGTGAAAGTTAAGCTTGATTGTGTCAGCTAGACTGGCTAGGGAGCTGCCCAGGGATTGGTGGAGCACATTTGTAGTTATGTCTGTGTGGCTCATGGACACATGACCTTGGGTACTATCTCTGGTGTCTCACCCCTTCCTATCTGGTGCTGTTTCCCTATTCTACTTCACAACCATCTTGAAGGAATCATCTTTCCTCTGTCACATGCTTCTGCCACGATGTTTCTGCCATGGAGCAAGCTGACTACGGACTAAATCTCCCAAAACCATAAGCCAAATTAAACTTAAATTGTGGGTATCAGGTATTGCTTCTCAGTGACAAAACACTGACTAATATAGGAGGGCATGATGGGGATAAAACTAGTAATAAGTGACTGATTGGAGGTGATGGGACTTTCACTGTGGAAGTGACAGTAACAGGAGACTGAAGAAGACAGGACTATTCCAGGGGTATAATTCATATACTTCAGCGATTGCCTGGATAAAGGAATTGAAGATGAAAGAAGGGTTGAAGTTCTTCTTCGTCATCATCTTCATCTTCATCCTAGTCCTTGTCTTCTTCTTTTTTATCTTTTTGAGATGGTATTTTGCTTTGCAGTTCAGGGTGGACTTGAACTCACTTTGAAGTGCAGGCTGGCTTTGAACTCACAGGGATCCTCCTGCCTCAGACTCCCGAGTGCTGGAATTACAGGCGTGTGCCACCATGTCTGGCTGAAAGAAGGGTTGAAAAGGATGGAGTTCATGAATAGAAATTAGGGATTTTTGCCACTAAGGGAGAAAAAGTCTTCTAAGTGAACAAAAACTCATCCATTTGGTTTGTAGATTCATTAAATAGCTGCTCATATGAATTTTAGTATATTTGCAAGTAGATATTCATGGAAAAATATCAAAGATTTTAGGCCATATTTTCTCTTTATTCTGCGTCAAAATGTGGCATCAAGATAACCTCCTGTTGGGGTCGGGGGGTTGAAGGAGTATTTTTGCAGGTAAGGTCCCCGGGGAAAAGAAAGCATTCAGACCTGACAGTGGCAGCGGCGGCAGCAGCAGCGGCGGAGGCAGCAGCAGCAGTGGCAGTGGCAGCAGCAGCGTCTTTATTGTTTGGCTTGTATGATTGGCGTCATCAAGCTTTACATTCCTGAGTACTATCACAGCTGTGTAGCACGTATGTGGTTGTCTATGCTAAGTCCTGCTTATATAAGTGTATCCTATTATGCGCATGTGCCAGACAGCGGGTTGTGCGCTTATGGGTCCTCAAATGCCCTGGGCTTTGAAGCAATCTGCTGTAGCTCCCCATACTCTCCCCCATCAAAGGTTGCTTCTTACGAGTGGCCCATAGAGTGGACCCTGTGCACAAAGACCACAACAATAAAGGGAATAGCATGATTCCACCACCCCCATTGCCATCACAGTGCCGCTTATGGCCACCCAGAACCAGGTGGATCCCAAGGATTCCCACCAATGGCTGAGCGGGTCCTGCTGCAGGGCCTGGATGGTGGGCACCTCTACAACCATTTCCTGTAAGGCTTCTTGTACCTGCATCTGGTGGTCAGGGATATAAATTCAACATGCTATATGCAAGAGGGTGCAAGCACCCCCTTGCACTGCAGTTAGCAAATCAAGTGCCATGCGGTTTTGCAAAACCACCTTTCTCATTTGGGAAGTTTCATCCATGAGCAATATCATAGCCTCGTGCATGACATTCAGGGACTGGGCCATATGTTGAGCAAGGGCTTCAGCCTAGAGGGCTAGGTCCATGGTCCCTGCCCCTGGTATCATCAAGACCATTGAATAAAACTACCAGGACAGCCATCAACTACAGTGCCGCCTGTTGGCCACAGTGTCCCAATTATGGTGCGTGTCTGGGATGGTGTTCTGATAGTGCCCTTAACATGGGAATCCCCAGGTGCAGAGTCCATTCCAGTGTGCAGTAGGTATGCCAACCTGTGGTACCACAGATCCATAAGGCTTCTGCAATGGGCCAGTGAGTGGGCACCACACTGATTACCTTGTGGCTGTCCCACCAAGTATCTGTATCATTTATCAGTAATGTGCTGCTACACAAGTCAAGTGGTACCACCCTGTGGTGCGGTTCCCCACTGATGTATTTACCCGCTGAATACAAAGCAGAGCTACATCCAGTAACGTTACTTGGTTTCCCGTCATCCATCCCCAGTCATTGCATGTAACAGGCCCCAGTCCCTGTGGGGTGGCCATGCTCTTCCAGATCAGCGCCTTGACAACCTGGTGTCACTGATCCCAGCAAGAACTGGTCTAGTTTTGCTGCTGCCACTCAGTCCAATTGAGCATGGTCACCAAAGTGATCCTCTGTGAGAGGCCCTCAGCTGCATCAGTCAGGAGTTCAGTACTACCCAACGATGTTGATTGTTGGTGTACACAGGCAAACATGTGTGTCCAGGAGATGACACTGTTAGCATGGCTCATCCTGGTCAGAAAGACAGAGCAAGAAAAGAAACCATTATAGGGAGATCCTACCCATCTGGGAGGATACAGGCCACATGTTCTTCCCGTGATAGGATTGAGGCCGGAATCATCTTACCCCCCAACCCAGCTTAGAATACCAATCCTGAGCTCCCATTGTTGCTGGGGTTAAGGGTGTTGGGGCTAGGTCCCCCACTCCCAGGGGGATGGGCCACGCAGCCACAGCATCACTACCTTTCACAATAGTGGCTCCAGTATTGGGTGGAGAGCACACTGAGGCCCTTGTTGAAGTCCAGGTCTGTACTTCTATGTCATGTCTTAGTCCTTCCGCCACCCCCCCTCAAGACTCCAAAAGGAACACCCAGTTTTCCACCAGAGGTCCGTGGGCCAATCCCAAGTCCATTGATAGTAGACTCCCAGCCACATAGTTTCCAAAGCCAAAAGGATATTAAGGCTCCTTTCATTACCTTAGGATCTTGCTCTGTGGGACAAATACACAGACTGGCTGGCTGTGCTTTGAAGAGGTGATCCAATGGGCTGTCACCTGTAAGTTGGGGCTGGTCGTTGAGCAATTGGACCACCTGAGGTAAGGCCCTCATCCACCCAGCGAACTTTGGAGCCAAATAGGCCAGTTTGGTTTTTAAGAGCCTGTTGTACCTCTCAATCATACCGGCTGCCTGCGACCAGTAGGGCACATGATATGTGACATCATGTTACATCATTATCTTTGGCCCGTTGTTGCACCTGAGCCCCTATGAAATGGGTTCCCCGGTCAGACACTCTCCCTAGCGGCATCCCGTATGCAGCAGTCAACCATTGCAATGCCTTAATGGTATGGGGGTGGTCAGCGGAGGGAATGAGGTAGGCAAAGCCTACACCTGTGGCTGTATCCACAGCAGTCAGAGCATATCTATGTCCCTGCGAGAGGCAGGGGCCTGATATAATCCACCTGCCGTTGTTGCAGAGGGTGGTGCACTCGTGGTATCGCGCCAAGCTGTGTGGGCGCCTTTCTCCTCCAGGAGGTCAAATGGACACACAGTGGACACGCCTTTATTGCAGCCTTTGACTCAGCAGGAATCAAGTCCAGGTGCCATAGTGTGCTACTGCCTGCATGGTGTGGGGTCATACATGTCCTAATTTCTTATGGAACCAAGAGTCCGCTGCAGAAGGTAGCCCTCGGAGAGTGGCTACACATGGCAAGGCATCGCCTAAGTCACAGTGAAAGGAGAGGATTATGTCCTGAAATATGATACACTCCATGGTCCGTAGTTTGGGCATGCTCACATAAGTCTTGCCATAGGTCAGTGCCCCACAAGCCTTGGTGTCCTATGTGCCAATCCTGGGCCAAGCCAGTAACCAAAGTGTCAGCCCCCTAAAGATGGCCCAAATGTCTGTGCAAACATATAAGAGACCTTCTTCATGTATTACAAATAGCCACACTGCCCGTAACTCTGCCCATTAACTCGACCTGCCCATTCCGGTTTCAAGCCAGAGGGTTTCCGTGCTGGGCAGGACATCAACTGCTGTCCATTGTGGGGTTGTGCCATGGCTGGACCCATAGATATACCAGGTGTCAACCGGAAGTCCCTCTTTCCCTTCTGGATAGGGGACAGGTGTCTGTCATCCTGTTAAGGTTTCCTATGTCATATACGTCATCGGTCCCAACACTGTTGCCAATTTGGCTGCCAACAGGCTGGCCGAAAAGGACAAGTAAGTCTGTCCCCCAACACCTGAGGGTGGGGGCCCGGGCCATTCCACTCCTGGGACGGGATGTCCGTGTACAGGCCCAACCCTCTCTCTGGTATTCGGGCTGTTCTTCCACTGTCCGCTGCCCTCGATCCCCTCACCGGTGTGCAGAGCAGTATGTACTGCTGCCAACAACTGAGTGCCAGTAGATACTTCTGCTTCCCTTGTTTTTGTCACAGGCCCCATCCAAACCCAACATCATCTATGCTCACTATTAGGGTAAATGTGAAGGTCAATGACTGGAGGGCTTGTACCAGCGTGACCACTCTCTTCATGTCCTGAAAAACAGCTTCCACTGTGTCTGTCTAGTCCCATGTCACACCCTTCCAGGTCATCTGGTGCAAAGGGTACATCAGGGTATCTAGGTGTGATATGAACATCTGCCAAAAGTCCAATAAGCCCACATATGCCTACAATTGGCGTACTATTGTGGGTCTGGGGTATGCCTGGATTTTATCAATAATGGCATTGGTAATTTCTTTCATCTTACCTGGTCAGATAACACCCAAGAATTTGACAGACAAGCCAGGTCCCTGGACCTTGTCCTCATTGACGGCCCACTGCCAGGCCAGCAAAGCTTTCTATAGACTATGTGGCAGCTCACAAATCCAAAAGGCAATCAGAGGTTAGCATAGTATCATCAGTATAATGGAACATGACACAGAGTGTGGCTTGATCCAGATGGCCACATCCTGGGCCACCAGGCCACGACACAAAGTCAGGCCATGCAAATGGCCTTGTGGCAACATCTGGAAGGTCCATTGCCTGCCCTTCCAGGTGAAGGCAGACTGATTCTGACTGTCAGGCATGATACCAATGGAGAAGAAGGCATTGGCCAAATCCACAACTAAATGGTATCAACCCAGCGTCAGGATGAGAGGACCTATCAAGTCTGTGATATTAGGCACCACTACATGCAATGGAGGGGTCACTTTATCCAATCTCTGGCAATCTACAGTCATTCACCAAGTCCCATCCAGCTTCTGTATGGGCAATACCAGGGAGCTGAAAGGGCTATGTGCAGGGTGTATCACCCTTGCCTCTTCCAGTTTCAAGATGGTTTGCCCTATTTCCTCGTGCCTCCCAGGTAGTCAATACAGCTTTATGGACACACCCCGCATGCCCTGTGGGAAAGTCATCAGAGTGTGGCGTAGATGTCCTCACACATGGTTTTTATCATATGGATTTGCAAGTAAAATTCTCCCTGTGTGGTGTTGAACCAATCAGTATGTCCACCCCTGGTCTGTATTCAGTAACTGGAGAAACATAGACATCGCAATGGTGCAGAGCCAAGTGCCCAATACCCAATGTCATCTGGGCTCTCTGGACTATGATATAGTGACCTGCGCATCCTTTTATATGTGTAGTAGATCCCGTGAAATGGTCCGGGTTGCCATATATTAACATTGATTCAGCCCCTGGGTCCACCAATGCACGTACGTTCTTTGGGGACCAGTTAATAGTTTCACATGTGGCCTCTGGTCTCCCAGGGTCTCCATTAACTGGGTACCTCGGCCTGTTTCCTAAACTGGATAAAACGATGCCAGCATCATGTCTTCCTGGTTCACCAGGGCTGCTTTCACCTTTGGGCCCATCAGCCAGTACTGCTTCTCAGGGTGCAACTGCTGCCAGAGTCACCAACACATCTAAGGGCTGCCCATCTATCTTATCTGCAGCTAAGCTGGCAGCCAGCAGGTTCATCCAAATTTGGCACCAGCTGACCTTCGGTGGCCCCAAAGCCTGTCCATGACAGGTTGGCCCTGGCTGTTTTTTCTCTTTTGGTGGTACGGCTTTTACAGGTCTCACCTTACTTTACTTCCACATCCCCCAGCTGGGCTAAGGGAGACCGCAGAGTTGTGGATCAAGCAGTCTATGAAGGGGGCTAGGAGGGCCCCACTGTCCTAGATATGCCAGCTGCCCTGCTCACCAGGATCAAGTCCTTTATGCGTGCCATAACCAGCTCCTTAGGGCTACGATACTGCATAGCACACATCATTTGTCCCATGTTCATTTCTCATAGCACAATTACTAAGTCCAGCTAGGTTGTCCATTCCGTTACTTGCTCTGGCAAATCACCTGGATTCACCCAAACCAGGTGGGCCACTGCCATCAACCAGTTTATCGAAGTCTGGTTGCCTTCTGGTGGGGCTGCCCTTTGCACATCCTGTAGATCCCGTCACATAGAGGGGGCTATACTAGCTACTTGGGACATCACCTGTGAGCTTAACTCCATTTTATCAGCCCTGTCATCCCATAGCTGTAGCAGCCACATGGACCTGATTTTGCCCACCTTTTATTTTAATTGTTTTCCCTTAACTCCATGGCCATGTAGGTCATACACATTGTGTGATGGGTAGAGGTGGGTAGTCCTCCTGGTCCCCATCCTTGGGCCAGGGGCTCCTCCACTTCCACCTTCTGTCGAATAACAGGCCTCTCGTGCAATACCAGGGGCCTCTCCTGGTGACTCTCGGTGATGGGGACTTATGGTTCCAGAGGAAGAAGTGCTCCCTATGCCCCGCAACATAACTTCTGTGGCAGCCAGCCATTGTTCCAGGTCCTCCTTGGTCTGTTGCAGCTGGCCTACCTGCCGGAGAAGGTCTTCTGTCTCCTGCCCCACATGGTGGAAAAGAGTGAAAAACAGCCAAGCCATCCGCTCCACTGACTCATGGTGCAGGGAAGGATTTGCACATCTATCGCTTCTAAGGCTTTCAAAACATCCCCGGGTGTTAGACGGACAGCTTCCCAGGCCTGGGGGCCTTATAAGCCACTAAAAAGGTGGCTACCTGTAACCAGGGTGAGGCTGGAGAAGCACATCAGCGACGCCCCAGGGCTCTCTCTCACTGTCAGGCGTTGTTTTGACCGATGCGGGGGAGGGGGGACACTCACTTCATCCTGCCGACTATGCCACTTGTCAGGGTTGGGTGTGGGTGAGGTCCCCAGGGAGAAGAAAGCACACAGAGCCGACATCAGCAACAGCAGAAGCACCAAGCATCTTTATTGTTCGGACCGCATATATCGGCCACGATCAAGCTTCACACTCCCGTGTGCTGTCCTAACTGCGTAGCGCACACATGGTTGCCTATGCTGTCACGCTTATGTAAGTTTATCCCGTTGTGCATGTGCCAGACAGCAGGGTCATGTTTTTATGGGTTCTCAAATGCTCTGGGCTTTGAAGAAATCTGCTGTGGCTCCCCACCCCTCCCTCCCTTCCTTCATGACTTAATAGAGTGCGCTGCTCGGATGCAAAGCATTTGCCCAGCCACCTTCTACCTTAGAAGCAGTTCTGCCAGAAAGACAGAGCAAAAGTCCTTCCAAAATAATTGCAAAAATTATTAACCCCACAGATATTCATATTTCAGGTTTCTGAGCACTAAACTACAAGACCAACACTATAATCAGGTGTTAGTGTCACTACATAGTCAGTGTACTCATTAGTTTATTGTGAGCAGCTCCTGTCCTTAATCCAGAAAGACACTGGTTCCCAATTCCTCTCAGCCCGTATGATTTAGGTTTAATTGCATGTTTTAATTACTTGGTACTAACATAAGGTTTTTAAAGACCTCTAGCTTATAAAGGAGTCCTAATTTTTAATGGCACATGCAGTTGAAATAAAATCCCATCTCTGTATTTACATGACATCTGCCCTTTTTGTTGTTATAAGAGAAGCAATGGAAACTTCCCTAGAAGATTAGTTTTTTCAGATGGATAAATTCCTCTCAGGAATTAGAGGTAACAGGAGCAACCTCTAATGCCATGGGTTTCCTGCTAGCTTCAGTCATTAACTGATTATGATTCCCTCACTCTAAAAGTCCCTACCCTTCTCCCAAAGCTTTATTTATTCATAGGAACCCGCTCAGTCATAATAAATCCTCTTTTTAGACACCTAAGTTAGTTCCCTTGTTACATCTTAAAAGTCCTTAGAAATTTAGGGTATATCTTATTTCACATTATTCTCTTAAAATTCTCTCAACCCTGTGATACAAAGCAAGTAGCTCTTATGGGAAAACCATCTTTCTCAACGGGCTACAGAAGCAAAGAGCAATTTGAAAATTGAGACCCTCATATGAACAATATTGATTTAGCATGGAGATTGCCTTCAGTGTAAGACTCTGAGAGAGAAGTAAGGATCCATTCAAGATGTAGGATGTGTGGGGAATTAGGCGATGGGTCTCAAGTGCTGCTGTTTCAAGTTCTGCCGGTTCAAATTCTGACTCAGTCATTTACCAGTTAAGGCCTCCATTTCCCCAACAGCATAATCACAGAATAGGCTGGAGAGATAACATAAAGCACTTAGAACAATGTCTCTCACTCAATTTTACAGGCCTCCCAACCCCAGGGGATTCTTGCAATAGCATGATGCATGTGCAACCTCAAAAGAAACTCTGATAGTTGTCACAGTACCTTCAACACAAGCTCCTTGACATCTTCATGTCAGCAAGTAACCTTCTCTAAGTTTCCTTGAAAAGCCTACTGACTAAAAACCATCCCTCCAGATGTACCCAGTCTTAGCCTGGGGTTTTTATTCTGTTCTTGGACATCAGCGTTAAGTTCTATTTGGGCACAATCTGTTCATACTACTAGAGGCTGTTTCATCTCCTAGACTTCGTTAGTGTTTGTAGAGTGGTAGCTTATTGCTCTAATATAACTTGTTTGTATCTATTTTACTTGAAGATAACATCGGGAAATTAAAAAAAAAAAATACTCAATATGTTAACACATCTTTGTTTTACTCTAAAAATCATATCATTGAAAACTTCTGATCAGCTGAGATGCTGCAATGTTAAATTATTAATTCAAATTTCAGATAGGAAAATTATACAGAAGGTGGCAGAACTGACTTTAAGCTCTGTGGACTGAGGGTTACAGCAACAGTTAGTTACATTCATAACAGTTACATTCATAACAGATCATTAGGCTATGGCACAAGCAGTGTCACCATAGGGAACCAAACAGCTTGACTGCAAAGTTTTAGGATGGGCGTCTCATCCACCTCTGCCTTTCACATTCCAAACTGTGCCACAGAGGAAAGAGCTTGCAGCTGGCAACTCAGAAACAAAAAGAGAGAAACAGACTGTTACTACCAAAATCTCCCTAAGGAGAGCAAGAGGAGAGCAAATGAACTTTTTCTTTCTGAGGTCATTTGCAATCACTTTCACTCTTTTTAAAATTTTGTTGTTGTTGTCAAACTAATATTTACAGAAAAGTTACCAAAATAGCAAAGTGCCCCCTGCTGTCCACTCCACTTCCACTGATATCAGCGTCTTATGTGCCCATGGCACATTCATACCAAAACCAAAACTAAAATTAACATTGGCAAGAGCTACAGCTAAACTACAGTCTTTACTTTGATTTTGTTCATTTTTAAAATTGTGCTCTTATAGTTTTACGATCCAATCAAGGGTACTACTACCTTAGTTACAAGTCCTCCAATCTGCAACAGCTTCTATGCCTTTGATTATTATGCCCTGAGTAATTGTGACGAGACACCTGGGAGAATGGCCCTTACTATTAGTTTGTCTGTTGCTACCTTATTTCAGTTTAGCTGGTAGGTTTTAGGGTAGGATTTCTGTTATGTCCTTCTTGGTGCCTCATATCAGTAGGCAGATAACATGGATATGTATAATTACTAATGTTAACCTTGGTCATTTAGTTAAGGTAAAATCTGCCAGGTTTCACTACTAAGTTATCATTTTCCCTTTACAAATGCTATGCACTAGGAACAAGTCACCATCCCAGCCCTTCTATTGAAGAATGTTAGAACATGTGTTAAAGTAAACAAGATAACTAATAAAATATTTTGAATGGGATATTTTGAGACTATACAACTACGTATCCTGTTTTTCCTTAAGGGTTCCCTCATAAATTTAAGTAGTCGTCAGTGGATTTTAACTGCAGCATTTTCTTTTCATTTTTTGAAAGTTTTAAACTGTGAATTCATTTTAAATAACTAGAAGATCATTCAGGTCATACGTTTTATCTTGTATGAACATTGGTAGTTTGTTTGTACACATACATTCATCAAAGGGAAATTCATGATAGCCTTAAACTAGAAAGAATTAATGTATTCATCAGGATAATGGCTATATGAATTGCTATATAATCACATGAAGGAAAACTGTACGGGCTTAGAAGAAGTACACTATTGCCATAAGGAGCTACTGTCTGAATATTCGCACATAATAGTGAGCAAAGAAGTCAAGCACAGAAGTGTCTATTTGACTTATTCTACTTATATTAAGCTCAAAACCATACAACATTAATTTATGCTATTAATTAATAAGCTATTATTCCTATTCCTCAGGCTATTATTCCTCTGGGAAAGGCGATCACTACAATGGGGCATAAGAGATGCTCCTGGGATCTGATAATACTTTTCTTAATCTGACAATTTGGTTATAGATATATACTTAATTTTGAAAACTGATCTGTACCCTTGTACTTTGAGAACTTTCCTCTATGTGATTTATATTTTGATAAATGTAAAAAATCTTTAAAAAGTCTATTTCTTTTTATGTGATCTACCTCCCAGATATCTTAAAAAGTTACTTGACAAATGTCAAGAGTATGATTTGAAAAACTTCAAGTTTCATTGGTTACTATAAACATGACCCCACTGTGAACCCCGGAGGGCCTGGCCAGAGAAAATCATCCATACTGGGTTCTAGGAAATAAATTCTTTCTTTCATATTAAATATCTAGAAATTAAGAACCAAATTATAATGTTTCCACATTTCAATCTAAAAACTATCAAATTATATTCACTAGTAATTAAAGCAAGTTTAAAATAATCACAATTTTAGAGAACCTAGGAAGAAACCTACTAATCACCACTCTCTCCTAACTATGTTTTTGGTTCAGCAATTCAGCCCAAGGTTACACTGAGACTTGAACTTCATTTCCTTTTTTCTTGTGTTTCTAGTTTGTTTTTGTATAGTACCCATTATCCTGCCATATGCATATTTCTCATATATAGATGTTTTGGTCCCAATTGCAGTTTTCTACTACTAATTCTATTCCACCATTACTATTTAGATATCTTCCATTATGGTTGTATAATTATAACTGAATATTGTTGTAGTATGGTGTGGAAACTTGAATTCATGTAAAAATATTGAATAATGTCTTATATTCTCCTGGATTTCAAAGTCAGTAATAATCCTACATATTCTTTCTTATCCAGTTACAAGAGCCTCTTCCCAGATTGAGTACAGAGCAGGTGAAATTGAACAACGTTGCTGGCTCTGGTATCTATTAAGATGACACCATCTGTTCTTAAGGGGTAGACTTGCCTCTTTATGTGCTCTTTATCTTGTTCTATTTAGAAATTTAAGAGTGTTGTTCTTTCTTAATTACCCTTGGCATAGACTCAAATTCATTCTAGCTTTTTGTCTTTATGACAATTTACTATCATTTTATGCCATCCTTTAGTGTCTTTTGTGCATGTTGATTTTATTTCTAAAATATCTCTAGTTGATCATAAACTAGTCTCTAAAAGGTGGTATTGTTTGTAGAAAGAGAAGAGCTCTTTCAAGAAGAAAAAATATAGTCGTACAAATCAACTTTGCCACTCAATGACCTTGATTTAATCCCTTAATGTTGACGAGAATCAGTTACTTCATTTGTAAATGGCAAAACATAATACCTTACTCAGTGTTATTTAATGAGCCAATTTGCATATAACTTAAGTCATTAAACATTATATGTATATGCTAATATAGTGTAAAATATAATTTGGATCTATAGTACATAAAATATATATATACACTTAATATGCCAATTATTTATTTATTTATTTATTTTTGTGGGTACCTGGGGGTCGACCTCAGGACCTCGCGCACCAGCAGGCGCCCGTGCCACTGAGCGATATCACCGGCCCCTTTTTCGTATGTGGGTTCCGGGAGTCGAACTCGGGCCCTCGCGCTTTGCCGGGCAGGCACTTAAGCCGCTGAGCCATCTCACCGGCCCTTAATATGCCAATTATTAAGTTGAATTTAGTTTGTTAAATTTTTCTCTTTTCATCCTTATATTCTTAATCATTTACCTTTTGTTTTCAGGCACCATGCTTTCTGAAATATTTTGAAGTTTCTTTGACTAGTTTTGTAATTTAGGTATCCTACACTCAGCCTCCCCTTCCTAGGCTATTATGAACTCTGAGATGACATGGTCACTTTCTCCCTGGGTACCTGTCACTTCTGCTTCACCGAGCAGTTCTTTCTTGTTAGTCAAAATTAATTTCAGAGTAGCAGTTCTCCTCATTGCCTTTTTAGCCCTCCTGAGAGCTGAAATTGTCAGGAAGGCAAGTCTGGAGTTTATCAGATTTTTCTTTTAGCAGTCACTTCCAGCAGTCATCTGGATGTGGGTGTCCCCTAGTGCCACTCACTACTGAAGACCAGGTGTAGATACACCTGTGTCCTCCACTGTGAATACACTGTGACCCACAGCCTGAGTGGCTACTGTCTACTTCCAGCAGTGAAGTCATTTATATTTTATCTTTTATTCTGTACAAATTCTCTCTTCTAAGATAAAGCTCATGCTGTTGAATTTTTATCGATGTATTTATCTTCTTGATTCTTCCTCAGTATTTCTGTTAAGTTTGTTTCTTTTCAATATTTTGGGTCCATGCACAAAAAAACCACCTAACCTAATTTAATTTCATTCAGGAGACTGAACTTTCTTCCTTATTAATCATCTTCTGTCACTGTAACACCCACAGGCCACCCACATTAATGGAAATATTGGAGCCTAAACGATCTTCTTTGTTATTTATTTTCAGTTTCTCTGCTCATCTGGGATATCACTGTTCATTCTTCATTGCTTTTCCTGCTGTCCTGTCTGTGTGCCCCATTTTACAGTTCTATCTCAGTATATCCAGCCTCCACTTCAAATCTCACACTTGCCGATTTCTAAAAAATAAAATCAGCTGGCTTTTAACCATACTCCTTTTTAACCTTTTTAAGTTGCTCTCCATCCCATCCCATAGGTTTCTTTTGTTTTGCTTGATAATGATCCAGAATCCCTTTTATGTAGCCAATTGCATATTTCTCCCAAGCACCTTCACTTTTAGAACAATAGAAGAAAGACAAATAACCATTTTAACTACCATTGGTTATGTAGAACTCTAAAGTTCTACATGTTCTATATCAGCATTTCAGAGTTTATGACCATGGGTCTCAAACCCTGTGAGAACCTTTACTCACAAAGATGTCTGTGATCACAGAAGGTTAAGAAAATCTAAACAGTATGTATTGATCAGTTTTTTTTATTACTGTGATGAAAACACCTGACCCATACAAGGAAGAAGGACCTATTAGGGTCATGGTTTCAGGGATTCAGTCCATGGTTAGTTGGCCCCAAGGCAGAAACATCATGGCAGAAGGGCCTGGTGGAGGAAAGCTGCTTAGTCCATAGTGAGCAGGAAGGAGAACACAGAGGAAGAGAGCCAGTGAGAGGTACACTCTACAAAGACATGCTCCTCGTGACCCACCACCAACTGGGCCCAGCTCCTAATGGCCCATTCAACTCGAACATGAATGGATTAATCCATCAAGGAGCATAACACTCCCATGATGCAGTCACTTTCCCAAGAGTCTCTTAACCCAGTCAAGTTGACAATTAAACTGGACTGTCACATAGTATATCTCTTTTGGTAAATTGTATATTCATAAAAAAATAAAGAAATATCCATCAGTTAGTAAAAAGATAATAAGGAACTATAACTATTTAACATAGTGTTTCCAGATTATTTGGAAATTTCCTTATTTGGGAATAATGAGTAACAACCCAAGAAACATATTTTAATATATGTTAATATACATAAATACATAAAATACATAAATAAATACATAAATACATAAAATCCATTGAATACTTACTGTATGTTAGATATTATACTAGGAAACCACATATATATGTTTGTTTATATACACACATATATTGACTCAATAAATATCTATTGAGCAGTTACTATCAGCCAGCAATCTTCTTGTTACTGGGAATATTGTAGTGAAAACAAACTACATTATCTACCATCACTTTTGTAGGCACAAAAGACATTAAGTTAAATACACAGTATATTAGTAAGAAATAATAAAAAAGAAAGATTAAGCAAGAGCCAGAATTATATCATTTAATGACGGGTGGGATGGGCTACATATTTTGAATGAGTAGACAGGAAAAATTTCACTTAGAAAGTAACTTTCAAATAAATACTGAAGGTGTTGAGATAGTTTAGTCTTGCAGATAAGAGAACTATAAGCAGAGGGGACAGTAAGAATAAATAATTTGACATAAACAATGCGGCCAGTTTATTCAGTGAACAGCAAAGACCAATACAGCTGGACAAGAAAGGGCAGAGAAACAAATGAGCAGGAAACAAAGCTGGTGATATAACAAGGGCAGTTTGCCTTTCTATGAATTAAACGTGCCAAGCTACTGGAGGTTGTTGAGGACGGTGACATGATTTAACACCTCCTAACAGGATAATTTTGGCTGCTGTGTTGAGCTCAGAAAACGTGGCCAAGAGCAGAAACAGGATATTGAGTGACTTGCAGAAGCACTGGTGAGCAATGGTAATGGCTCGGATCAGAATCAGAGCAGTGCTTGCATTGTAGAACTATTTCAAAGGTAGAGGTTCGATGCCAGTTTTATTTTGTTTATTGTTGCTGTACGATCTCCCTTGAACAGTTGGAAGACAGGAATTGCCACTGACTGGAATGGACAAGGCTGTAGGAGAAGCTCATTTCTCAGGGGGAGGGTATAGGACATCAGGAGCACAGCTCTTAAACTCTTGATTGGTGGCTGCTGGTAGAAGCTGTGTTATCTCACTTACTCCTCTTAACAACACTACAAGGTGGATATTAATTTCATACCTATTTTGTTCCTGAGAAACTAAGGCTTAAAGCAGTAAGTGTGATGTGAGCTGAACTTAATTGGTGTGATGTGAGCTAAGCAACTCCGCTGAACTGAGCTCTGAATCAAAGAACATCTCACTTTTGATGTCCTGTTTAAGAGCTAACAAAATTAACCAACAAGAATAAGCACTGCTAATTATGACCACTGAACTTAGAGGTATTTTCAGCTTCTTGCATTCAAAACACCCACAATATGTAACACTGGAGGGCTTGGTAGATTCAGGAAGGCTCTCTAGGTTAGTTTTTTGCTACTGAAGACAGTACTCTCACCATGCAAGAAGTATTCCTAAATCTCAGAAGGGAATGACTGTGGCCACAGCGTATGTCTTCCTTCTGGACTAGTAACATGGGCTCTGGCATTCTTTATCATCTTTCAATTCTCTCCTTTTGCAAAGCATGGAATACACATTGTCTTCAGCCCTGGGGTCTGTGATATACCGCTGGTGACTATGAATTTGTATTAACAATTCTCCTTCCTATGACGTGTTTACATCTCTCTTCATCCTGACTTTGATCCTGCTCTACTTCTCAAGACCTTTTTCTTTTTGCTATTTTAATTTTTTTTTATTTTAAAGAGAAAAAAATACAAACAATGATACAGAATGTCAAAACAAGATAACAGGAGATTAACAATGGTTAATATATTGTGCATTGTTATTTTCAAAGTAGTTGCACAGATTACAAGAAATAGGCATGAAAAATTGATCAAATAATAGAAGCACAAACCATTCTTATTTGGCATCTTCTTTCATGTACTAGCGTCCTTCCTGCTCCTTTATAAGCTATAATTTTTTAAATGACTTTTATCAAATTCCTTCACTTTAAGAGAGATCTCAATTAGCAGTTTGAAATACACTTTACTCTAAAGCTCCTAGATTTAAAATGTAACCATAGACACTTTTTTCCCTTTGTAGAACTTCCTCTTTCTTGTCTCTAGTAAGCAGCTTGGAGCAGGGGGAGAAAACTGGGGGAAATGGAGGATAAACGTAGACAGTGTGGCCAGTCACCCATGTTTAAGGGATGGGCTTCTTTGCTGATGAGTTTTGTCTTTACAGAATAGACTGGGAAGCATAAGCTCATGAATCACTGGGATTGATGGTTTTTCTCCCTCTGTTCCCCCATTCCCCTCTCATTCTCCACTGACGTTCAGATGAGATGTAGGGGTAAGTGCTTGCCAGGTCACAGAGGTCCATTTAGCTCCAAATCCTGACAGTGCCTTCAGCCAGTTTAGTGCAGATTCCACCAGTGCGCTTTGACTTCTCAGAATCTCTCTCTTTCAAAGCTTCCCAGAAATCCATCCGTTCAGCTCACCCCTGAATGCACTTTAAGCAACGGACTGCCTCTCCCGTACACATGTTATTAATGGTCTCTTTTCAAAAGCAGAGATAGTGCCTTGGAAAATGCAGTATTGATTTTTCCCTTTCTTTCTCACTGTTTCAATCACTGCTCATTTGAATGGCTTTCATTTTTAGCAACAGCAAGAGAATCTTCAAAGAAAAGTGGTTTATAGGATCAGCCTGAAATAAAATCACCGCTCAATTTAAGCTCTGAAAAATACTATCGATATTTTAATAGAAGTTTGGAGAACCTATTGCGAGCTCAATAATAGCTACAAGGAGTTTATACACAGAAATCACACTTAGGGATCATTTTATTTTTTTAGGCAGTATGTGTTAACAGCAAATCAAGGTTTAAACATTCACTCACTTCCATACAGTACACATCAAGAATCTCAAGAGTGTGAAAATGTTTAGAGTATTTCAGCATGTCTCTCCATAACTCAAATGATTTGTTTGTAATTGACCATTGTAGAAAAAAACCTAGGGTGGTTTTCTTCTGAGCTCTTGTTTGCCTGTTGCTGGAATGAAGTCTCCTTACAGCGGAAAGACCTGGAGTCCATGCTGTTAAATGAAATTGTTGCTCAAACAGAATAAGCAAAGCCCAGATAATGGTGTCAAATGGTACAGATGGTAGATAGTACAGCCTCAAGTTCCTGCCCGTGGTTCTGTCTCCTTGGGCACCTAGAACCTTGCTATCCTGCTGAATTCTTTCCTCCATTTTCCTCACATTTTCTTTAAGTCACCTGGATCTTTTCCATTCTGAATCTTCCTGTGCTGCCTGAGTGGAATAGTAATATTAATGTATTAATTGACATATTATTTAGCACGAGGAAAGTACTACCTTCCAAGACCATATCATGAACTATTTCCTCTGCATAACAGTGAGACTTGAATCTATCTTAATGGCCCTCCTTTGTGTCAACACCTGTAAATCACTGAAAACATGTATCATAGAGTATCTTGATTTGTACGTAAGTATTCTACACGTGTGCCAAAATTTCTAGTGAGGTCTTTGAAGTCATTGTTGAGTAAATGAACCGATATTTACTATGTGACTAATAAGTGTGGAAGGCACCATGTTAGATGTTAGGAAAATTCAAAAAATAATAAAGCATAATTTTTTAAAGGTTATTTGTGCTTAGTATGTATGCATGTTTTATGTCAGAAAAAGTTTTCACGGGATGACCTTGGTGTGGAGGAAGATAGTGGAATGGAACTCCAGAAAGAAGAGTATAGGACAAAAGAAAGTGGGAGTGGTCTATTTAGTTGTGTTAGATAGAGTTCCTGGGGAAATGCAGTGAGATTCAGCTTTTAAAATGGTATCAAAGGAGAGGAAATCAGATGAGAAATAAGATGTGTCTTAGGGCCAGTGATATAGCTCAGCGGCATAAATGACTGCCTGGCAAGCATGAGGTCCTGAGTTTGACTCCCGGTACCCACATATTTAAAAAAAAAAAGATGTGTCTTAATTTGGAGAATCAAAACTATGTTTTGAGTAGATCACACAGACAAGGAAAAGGAACATTGATTGGGAAGAGAAATATCTATTCTACTATGTAAAAAATATTAATTGGGAGCACTTTATATGTAAAGAATGATTGTACACCTTACAGATAACTTTAAAATTGTAGGGTTAGAAAGCTATTATGTTGAATGCTAGCATGAATGCTATGAAAATGGAAAGCAAGAGTCAGACTGAGAAATGTACAAAATTTGTACCTGATTGAATGTAAAAGGGAAGAAAGCCAATACAACATGAAGGCCTGCTCAGTATGCCCTAAAATGAGGAAAGAAAAGTGGGAGGGAAGGATTTGAAGTTGTGTGAATAGTGTAGGAACACTGACGGATTAAATGTTAGCCACAGTGCTAGGGTGTTTGGTGCAAGATTCCCTTTTTTGTGTGTCTCTCATGTAGGACCTTCAGCTTTGCTTATCTTCCACAGGGACGTTTGATTATATAAGGTACAAGCACAGGGGTACCCTGACCTGCTTTGTTCTGTTATTAATCCTGTTTAACCTCTTGGAAGATGCACAGAGCCATCCCATCAGAAATTAGCTCAACTCCCATAGGACAGGAAGCTTCTTCATCTCATTTGGAGGATTCCTGTGAGTTCCACTTGGCCAAACGCCTCTCACCAGGTGCCTACTCAGGTTTGGGGGAAGTCCTAGAATAAGAAGTGGTGTGAGATTTGCCTGGCCCTTTCTTCTTTGTGTACATCTTTCTTGAGAACCATGAAGGGAAATCGTTCTGGCAGGCAGCCATTTTCATTCTTTTCCCAGCAGAGAGGAACTCAAAATAACACAACTAAGGTTTCTCTCCCCTCTTCCACACGTTTAGTGTGACCTGATATAGGGCCTAATCAGCATCCTCTCAACAGATTCCCACAAAGTTTTCTGTACACTTTACCTACTTCAGTCCCTAAAATGTAGACGAGTCACGAGAGCATAAGGTTCCTTACAGAAATACTCTCCCTTCTGAGAAGTAAAGTTCTACTTATGAACACCAATATAGAAAGAAAAATGAGCATGTAGAAAAAGAGATAACCAAATAGAAGAAGGCAAGCACTCATCCTGCTACATTCAGTATGCTTGATGTTTTCAATGTGTGATTTCACTTAAAAAGTGCATCACTGGTGGAACATCATCCACTGGTTGAGAGGAGACGAATAGCTAGGAAGAACTCTGAAGGACACTAACACTACACTGTATACAAAACCCTTTCTCCAGCCTTCCTGAGGCCAGCACAAATACTAAGCAGCCACTTCATTAAGGATTTGAAAAGGAACCAGTGGATGTATTTTGTATTCTTCATCCAAAACATGTTAAGCATTAGAAAATAAATTCAAATTTTATTTCATTTCTATTTGACATTAGCTGGATTCGATATCCTCTACTATCCACCCCATGACATGGATTCGTGGAAAACAGAGGTAAAATTTTCAGGTTTATGAGGCTGTAGACATGAACTTATCTTTGGGGCTTCAGTTGTTGTCATTATCGCTGTTGTTTATCCAGGACATTAGCATTCCAAATGTAAATGACCTACTTCTTTAAAATTTTTAAATTCTATTGTTCTATTCAGGTATAAAATTGTCCTGAAAAAGAGAGTTTGCCATTGCCTACAAGATTTGTTACAGGCATCTTATTTTACCTGGATATTGAAGCCTCGTGATAATTAAGCACTGTATGTTTCATTTGTTCACACCAGAACATTTCTCGTCAAGTCCGTGTTTATGTCTTCCCATATAACTGTGCAGAATTACTTCGTATTCAAACATTTAGCGCAGGGCTGGTGAGATGGCTCAGCGGCATAAGCGCCTGCCTTGCAAGCGCGAGGGCCTGAGTTCGACTCCCAGATCCCACATACAAAAAAGGGGCCAGTGATATCGCTCAGCGGCACGGGTGCCTGTTGGCACGCGAGGTCCTGAGGTCGACCCCCCGGTACCCAAAAAAAAAAAAAAAAAAATTTAGCGCAAATGTTAACTATGAAACTGGCTGCAAAGTATATGGGGCACTCTTGGTAAATCTAAAACAATTCTAAAATATAAGTCTATTAAATGTTAAAGAAAAACTCCAGAAAATATTTCTAACCACCTCCCTTCCGTGAATGTGCTTATTTCTAGAATATGTTCTAAGAAAGACACACAAAACCATACTTTTGACATGAGCAATGGTATTATTCACGCACATCTGCTAGTTGTTCAGTTGGCTGCTTTCCTCTAAGAAGACAGAGCCATGTCTGGAGCTTCCTGGTGTCCTCCAAAGAGCTGAGCCCAGAGGACAAATAAAATCATGGTGGACTTGCCTGCCAGAGGGCACTGATTTAACAAATAATTTGCTAGAGTTACTCATGTTAGAACTATTCAGTAGCAGAATGCTCTATTTATTTATTTAATTATTGCTCTTATAATCCAGGCTTCATCTTGCATTCTTAGGCCAAAACATTATACTCACACTGATTTAATAGTCTTTGTATAGCACACAATTCTCATTTTGCTTAATGAATAATGCCTGTAGCATGTTGCTAGACATAAGTTCTCCAAATATATACAAGTCTGTCATCAAAACTGACATATTTGTGGTTAAAAAAAAATTGTCTTCATAGGTAATTAAAAACACATTCCCCCAGTTCTCTCAGACATACATGCACACACACACACACACACACACACACACACACACACACACTCCAAATTCTGACACTTTACAGAAGACAAAGAACCCCAATACATATTTAAGCTCACTTTAGTCTACTTTAAATAAGTATCCTTGAGCAAGAGGCCAAATAACCTAAACTATAAAATGTCATTTATTAATAAATTTGAGTCATTATCATTCTAACGCTAGAATATTTTTTAATTCTTATGGTGGTTGATCTATCAAAACTGAACTAATAAAAATTCTATTGTGCATCATCTCCAAGAAAATACATTTTATTCACAATGGGAAACAATAGAAAAAAATTTACCTATGCTTAGAAAATAATAGAAATTCAAAACTTTTATATAAAAATTTAAATTGCAAGAGAATGAAACACTCAAAGATAGAAGGAATTCACATTTACTTGTCAATGGTGAGTAATGACAATGCATCTGTGTGTCTTTTGCCTCAGGTATGGCTGATATTTGGTTCTTCAGATATAAACCCAAGGAACCCTAAAGGTTATTATGAATAGTAAATGAAATAAATGAGTATGAATCAATAATTGATGGTAATTTTTAAAATAATAATAATAATAATAAATTGTAAGCATCCAACCCTGAAGCATGTTGCAAATAACTCGCAACATAATCACAACAGGAGAAAGCCAAGTGAAAAGTCTTCCCAATGAAAAATGGATGCTTGGGTTTGTAGATCATTAATCTATATTTCTTTCCATGGCCTGTACACTCTAGCATCAGTCAAGTTAATCTAATTCAAGTTAAACACTTAATTGAATGTCCCCTCTAAACAAGGTTGGTTGCCCTGGGAATCATATTCTAAGGCTGAGATTAGAGTGTAGAAGGATGACTGAGGTGTGCTGGTGACAGCATCATGTCTGGGAAGAAGGGGCAGTTGAACTGGGGCTTCAGCCAATCTTATCATGCTCTGATTCTGAGACAGTTCAAAAATATCTCAGTAGAGACATGGGATCTGGACCCTGTGCCCTTGGGTCAGCCAAGAATTGCATGTGGATTTTCCCAGGATGCAGGAGTAATCTTGGGAGGGACAGATCCCATCAACCGTGGGGAATCCTGGTGAGGGTATCACACTGAATGGTGCCCAAAAGTTTTCTTCTAGGTGTTTGGGGAATTAAAATCTACCCTCAATGATCATTTACTCTGCTTTGGAAGATTAGGGTAGTCAGACAGGTAAACAAATATTTTTAAAACAGTGAAAATTCCACTAATACTGTCACACAAAAATAAAATATTGGTGTACAGAGTAGGGAATGGTAAAGTGACAGGAAAGGACCAGGATTGTTATATTGCCAATAAAACTTCATAGTTGTTACTATAAACAGCAAAGTATAATGAAGTCAAAGCCTGGTCCAAATTGCAAGAACCATCACTCCTTTGCTAAAGCAATGGTTTGGCGAAGCCCTATCCTACAGAAGCTGGGCATTATCCAGAACACTGGCAGTCTAAAGCATAGATTCAGAATTGGAATATATATATATATGGAATTAATTCTACACACTTTAAAAGGTCATCATGAATAGCCTTATGCCAATAAATTTGAAAGTTTTGATAAAGTCAACAATTTTCTAGCTCAGCGGCATAAACGCCTGCCTGGCAAGTGCAAGGTCCTGAGTTCGACTCCCGGTACCCACATATAAAAAAAAAAAACACAACAACAAAAAAACAATTTTCTCAGTGAAATAACCACTTAAACCTGACAGAAGAAGAAATAAAATATCATCTGTATGGCCCAATATCTACCATTGAAATTAAAGCCATTGATGTAAAGAAAAAACAGCTAGTATGGAGAACAGTTCCTTGAAAATTAAAAATAGAATTGCCAAATGATCCAGCAATCCCACTTCTAAATATATTTTACAAAAGAATTGAAGTCAGGATCTCCAAGAGATAGCACTCCCAAGTTCATCACAGGATAACTCACAATACCAACATAGAGAAACAAGTTTTCATTGATGGATGAATGGATAAAGAAAATGTGTCATACACATACATGGAATTTTATTGAGCCCTAATTAAAGAAGAAAATTCAGCCATATGTGACAACATGGGTGAAGCTGGAGAACATAATGCTAAGTGAAATAAAACAAACATAGATGGACAAGTACTGCATGATTCCATTCGTATGAAATATCAAAACCAACCAAACTCATGAAAACAGAAAGTGGAATGGTGGTTGCCAGGGACTGGGAGAAGAGAACCACTGGACATTACTTCTTAACTTGTATAAAGTTTCAGTTACACAAACTGAGTAATTTCTGGAGGTTGATGTCCAACATTGTGCCTATATTTAACAGTACCTTATTGTGCACTTAAAAATGTGTTGAATGGGGAGATCTCATGTTAAAATTGAAAAGAGCTGAGCATGGTGGCACACGCCTGAAATCCCAGCACTGGGGAGGCTGAGGCAGAAGGATTGCTGCAAGTTAAAGGACAGCTTGGGCTACATAGTGAGTTCAAGGCCAGCCTGAACTACACAGTGAGACCCTGTCTTAAAAGAAAAAAAAAGAGAGAAAGAAGAAAAGAAGAAAATTGAAGAGAGCAGATCTCTTTGTTATTACCCCATTAAAAAGAAAAAGAAAAAGTAAAATATATCCAAGTGTTCATTTATGAGCTTTTATGTATATTTCCAAGTTGTACATTAAACTTTAATAAGATTTATTTTATAGCAAACAGATAAAAAGAAACTAAAATCATTATTTAAGACTTCCAAAGATTCATGACCTAAATAACATTACTACTGAATTTGTCCAAATATTTTAGAAAAAATATCATCCAGGCATGGTGGCACACTGCTGTAATCCCACCATTCTGGGAGGCTGAAACAAGGGGATCCTATGTTCAAGTCCAACCTGGGCAACTGAGTAACTTCCCAAAACCTTGTCGCAAAATGAAAGAGAAAAATGGCTCAGGGTACCGATCAGTGCAAAGGCATCTCAGAGTTCAATCTCCGGTACCACAGTAAAATCACTTAGATTACATAACGTCCAGAGGAAAGTGGAATACATCTCATCCCTTTTTTGTGACTCAAATATAACTTTTTTTTTTTTTTTTTTTTTTTTTTTTGGTTCTGGGAATCAAACTTAGGACCTTGTGTCAAGTATAACTTTGCTATCAAAAACAGACAGCAACACTAAAAGAAAATTACAAAAGTGTCTCCTATAATCATAGGATCAAACATCTGAAATATAATACTAAAACAATTCAGAATAATATTAAATGGATAATACAGTATAATTAACCCAGGCTTATTTAAAAGTGGAAAATAGCTATATGGTTATCTCTATAGATATTACCCCATTTCCATAGAAATGAGATTTAACTAAATACCTATACATGATTTTTAAAAAATCAACAAACAAAAATTAGAGGAAATTTAATAAATGGATGAAAAATATTTTTATAAAAATCTTATGGGCCGGTGATATAGCTCAGCGGCATAAGCGCCTGCCCGGCAAGCGCGAGGTCCTGAGTTCAATTCCCAGTACCCGCATATAAAAAAAAAAAATGATATTTAATAATACTTTTTTTATTTTAAAGAGAAAAAACAATGATACAAAATTTCAAATCAAGATAGTAAGAGAGTAACAACAGTTAATACATTGTGTATTGTTATCTTCAAAGTAGTTGCTCATATTACAAATATAGGCATGAAAAACTGATCAAACAATATAGGGACAAACCTTTCTTTTCAATGAACTAATAGAAATTAGTAGTATAGCTATCTTAACTATCTTGTATATATATATTTTTTTCCTTTTCCTTTCCTTCTTTTCTCTTTTCCCCTATGCCAGGTGTTCTTTCTTTCTGAACAGTTTCTTCCCATTTCACAATATCTATTGTACATTTTGGATCTTATTTACTCTTTCAGCTTCTTACAACTAGGGAAACAATACAATATTTACACATGTGAGTCTGCTTTATTTCACTTATGAGAACAGTCACAGGTTGCATCCATTTACCTATAAAAGTCTCAAGTTTATCCTTCTTTATAGCTGAGTAGTACTCCATTGTATAAAAATACATCTTTTTTATCCATGCCTCTGTTAATGGGAATTTGGGTTGTTTCCAAGATTTACCTATTACAAATTGCTTTGCTATAAATATGGGTGCACATATATTACTGTGGTACGCTGTTTTTAAATTTCTGGGAAAATACCCAGGGAGTAGCTGGCTCGAATGGGACCTCTAATCTTAGTTTTCTGAGGACTCTCCACACTGATTTCCACAGTGGTTGCACCAGTCTGCATTCCCACCAACAGTGGAGAAGGGTTCCTTTTTCCCCACAGCCCCTCCAGCATTTGTTATTGGTTGACATCTTGATAATAGCCATTCTTTCTGGGGTGAGATGGAATCTCTGTGTTGTTTTAATTAGCATCTCTTGAATGACCAATGATGTTGAACATTTTTTCTCACATTTATTTGCTGTTTGTATTTCTTCATCTGAGAAGTGTGTATTCATTTCAGATGCCCATTTCTGGATTGTGTCTTTGAATTTGGGGATCTAATTTTTTTCAATTCTTTATATGTTCTAGATAGAAGTCCTTTGTCTGAACGACAATTGGCTAAAATCTTTTCCCACTCTGTGGTTGGTCTTTTCACTCTGTTGGTGGTTTCTTTTGATGTGCAAAAGCTTTTTAAAAGGTGAGATCCCAGTTGTTGATTCTTTGAAGTATTTCCCATGCAGTTTGGGTTTTGTTCATGAAGTCTCTGCCTACACCTATGTCTTCAAGATTTCTACTTACTTTCTCTTCCAGTAGATTTAGTGTTTCAGTTTCAATATTTAGATCTTTGATCCATTTTGACTTTAATTTAGTACATGGTGATAGACATGGGTCTAGTTTTAGTCATCAGCATGTGGACAGCCAGTTTTTCCAGCACCATTTATTAAAGAGGCTATCTTTCTTCCAGTGAACACGTTTGACCCCTTTGTCAAAGATAAGGTGGCTGAGTGTGTTTGCAGTTGTGTCTGCATCTTCTAATCTGCTCCACTGATCCTCAGGTCTGTTTTTTGCCAGTACCATGCTGATTTTATCACAATAGCTTTGTAGTATAGTTTCAAGTCAGGGACTGTGATGCCTCCTGCCTTGCCTTTGTTGCCTAGCATTGCTTTTGCTATCCTAGGTCTCTTTGGTTTCCAAATGAATTCTAGGAATGTTTTTTCTAGATCTGTAAGGTATGCTAATTGTATTTTGATTGGAATTGCATTAAATCTATATAACAATTTTGGGAGTATGGCCATTTTCACTATGTTGGTTCTTCCTATCCATGATCAAGGGATATCTTTCCATTTTCTGATATCCTCTTCGATCTCCTTTTTCAGAGTACTATAATTTTCAATGTATATATCTTTTACTTGCTTTATATTGATTCCTAAGGGTTTTTATTTATTTATTTATTTATTTTTCCAGATGCTATTGTGTAGGGTGTGGTTTCCCTAATTTCTCTCTCAGTGAGTTTGTTGTTTGTGTACAGCAATGCTACTGATTTTTGAGTGTTAACTTTTTATCCAGCTATGCTACTGAATTTGGTTATTAATTCCAGAAGTCTTTTGGTGGAGTTTTTGGGGTCTTCTATACAGAGTATCATGTCATCTGTGAATAATGTTAATATAACTTCTTTCTTTCCTATCCTTATTCATTTTATTTTTCTCTCTTGTCTAATTGCTTTGGGTAATGCTTCCAGAACTATATTGAATAGGAGTGGTAATGGTGTTAATAATAAAATTTTGGTTGTTATCTCCTATTTTCCTGAAGGAATGAGATATAGACACAAATCATCACTTCTTTTTTTGTGGGTACTGGGGGTCAAACTCAGGACCTCGTGCTTGCCAGGCAGGCGCTTATGCCACTGAGCCATCTCACCAGCTCTAAATCATCACTTCTGTTCAATACTTTAAAAGTTTTTAAGGAGGACAATAAGGAAGAAAAGTAAGTGAAAGTCATAATATTGGAAAGAAATAAAAACTATTACAACTTTGGATGATTTGGATGTAAAAACTTAAAAGAATCTGCAGAAAATTTACAGCTAATAATTGAAGTTTCAATGTTGCAAGACACAAAGAACTGCTTTTCAATACATCATCAACAAGAAAAAATGAAGTTTTTTAAAATTGTAATAACATAGTAAAATATTTCTAAAAACTGCACAATATTAATAAACAAAGCAAAGAAGACTGAATAAAAATAATACTCACTTATTGAATGATCTATTATGATAAATTTATTATTTATTTGCAAAAAGATCTGCAGCTTCCACATAATCACATTACAGTGATAAAGAACTCTAGACATTTTTTCTAGGAGGTTAACAAATAATTTCTAAAGTTCATATGGAAATGTAAAGGCCAAGAATAGACAACACACTCGTAAAGAACAGAACTCGACAAATTAAATACAAACACATATCAAGACTTATTATAAAGCCGTAGTAAACTAGACAGAGCAGTACTGGTCTTTTATTAAATGGTATTGGTTTATTACCCATATGGAAAAATATCTTAATTTTTATCTGTACATAAAAATCTTTTGTTGGTAAATTGCAAATCTGATAGTAAGAGAGGTAAATCACAAAATTTTAGAAAACATAGAACATCATTATGTTACTTTAGGAAAAGTTTTCATTAACAAACACATAATTTGGTAACCAATGTCAAAAATATAGACAAACTGTGCCTTATTAAAATTTAAAATTTTTGCTATGGCATGACAACATCATGATTGGTGATCCATAGCATGGAAGAACGTGTTTACATGTATACCCAACAAAGAATTTGTATTTGGAGTACATGAGAACAAAAGCCAAAAGAAAGTAAAAAGATAGAAATTACATAGTATTATACCAGCAAAAGCATGAGAAAATGGAATAAAACAACAAAATATGACCAAGCATAAAAACAAAAATGAGAAGTGACACTTCCTGATGTTAAAAAAGTCAGTTCTTCAAAGACATATAGCAGTTACACATAGGTATGTGCCTAATAACAGACATGCAGAAAAACAGAAGTAGGGCCAGAAAGATGGCTCAGCAGCATAAGCGCCTGCCTGGTAAGCGCGAGGGCCCAAGTTTGACTCCCGGAACCCACATACGAGAAAGGGGCCGGTGATATCTCTCAGCGGCACGGGCACCTGCTGGCGCACGAGATCCTGAGTTCGACCCCTGGTACCTACAAAAAAAAAAAAAAAAAAAGAAAGAAAAACAGAAATAAAGGAGGAAATAGACAAATCTGTAATCAGCTAAAAATGCAACACATCTCCTAGAGTTATGTATATCTAGAAAGAAAATCAGTAAGATTAAGATATTCTGAATTACATCAGTGACTCCTTTGATAAAATGTATACTTATAGAAGAGCATAACTTACATGAGCAGAATATATATTTTTTCAAAAGCAGATGCAATATTAACTGAAAGAGACCATATGTTGGAGTATATAACAATTTTCAAAAATGTTAAGAGATTATAATTTTACAGAGTTGGTCCTCTAAGAATAATGCAGTTAATTTTGAAATTTAAAAATTAACATATGAATAAAAACCATGTTTTGAAACTAAAAACTACTTCTAAACTTCAGTATAAAAGAAAAAATTACTATAAAAATTTGAAAATATTTTAAGCTAAATCATATGAACTCACAACATATCAAAATTTGTAAGATTCAGCTAAACTAGTACTTACAGGGAAATGTGCAGCAAAACTAAAAAGCACAATTCTAGAATCAGTTATCTATGTGTATGTCTTAAAGTGATAGATTAACAAATTAAAACCAAAGTAAGCAACAAGAAAAAATAGAGATGAATTGAAATTATTGGATAGAAAAGAAATATGATCATTACAAAGCTAAAAATTGTTAGTTAAAAAAAATATATATGTGATGGACAAACACCAACAATACTGTTAAGTATTGAAATATAAAATGTCTCTACAGGTCCTAGAGGATTATTTTGAACAATTTTATGACATCAATTATCTAACTTACATGAAGCTAACAAGTTCTGTGAACAAACCCAAGCTTATGTAAAATCTGAACAGTCCTTATTTTTGAAGTAAATTGTATTCAACATCAAAAATTAAAACAAAAAAAGACATCCTTTAGACACCAGTGATTTTCCTGGCAAAAATTTGAAAATATATAAAGTAAGATGATAGCGTTTTTACAAGACTGCTTTCACAAAATGAAGAAATAGAAAATATTTCCCAGAATATGACATGAAAAATATTTTGACAAATGGAGAAATAAAATGAGAAAGAAAGAATACCAAAAAGAAGAGAAAATTGCAAACTAATACCCTTCATGAAATATGCACTCAGTTCTCAGCAAAATAGTAGCAAATTGATCCCAGCAACAAAGTCCAAGTGGAGTTTATCCCAGGATTGCAAGATTTGTTTAAAATTTGAAAAAATCAGAGTATTCCAATTTTACAAAATAAAGAAAGTTTGCATGGTAACCTCAGTAGATGCCAAAAAATAATTTAATAAAATTCAATAAATTCTCAGCAATCTAAAAGAAACTTTATCAATCTAATGAAGAACATCTATGAAAAACCGGCAGCTCACATAATATTTAATTGTGGAATAAAGAATGCTTTTCCTTAAAGCAGGAAACAAGGCAAAGATTTTCACACTCATCACTACATTTTCAACATTCTATCTACCCAGGGAAATAAAGCAAAGTAATTTTTAATAAATAAATAAAAGACTGAAAAATTAAAAAATAAAACTGTACTATTTTCAATGTAGAAAATTTGAAAGAACACTCAAAAGATCTTAATGCTGAATAATATGCTACATTAATAAATAAGTTTAACTACATCACAGAGTACAAAGTCAATATCTAAATATTAACTATAGCTTTATATACTAACAATATACAACTGGAAAATAAAGAATAATCCATATCCAATAGCATTTTATCAGAAACAATATATCAGAAATAAATCTAAGTTTTTAAAAGGCAACTTTCCTACATAGAAAAATACAAAAATCTTAAAAGACAAAAATTAACATTAAGGAATTAAGGAGAAAAAAATGACAGCTTAGAATTTAATACTCAAATTACTTTGGAAATCAAAGGAAGTAAATACTTTTTAGCTAAGTGAAAATAGACACAAAGAAGTAGATATGGTCCTTAGATTGAGAATTCATATTTAATTTAAAATATTATTATAAATGAAAACAGTAAATGCAAGGGCCCATTTAATTTCAAATACCTGATGTATGGAACAGGATTTGGGTTCAAGATAAAATTGAAGTCTATTTTAAACGACTCTGGTGCACAAACAGCAACAATGAGGTTTCCCAGGAAAAGTGAATAAAGTTCATCTCTCAGATGTGGCATTTAATTTTTTTCAGGTTATAAAATTTTCCTTGGGAAAGGAATCTGTGTTATTGTAAATGCATAGATGAATATGGAATTTTTTGTGCTCCACAAAATGCAGAAGGAAAGAAATGAGAAATTCATGTGTTGGCTGATGAAAGTCTGGATTTCCCCTTAACAGTGTATAATTCCATGATCAAATTCTTAAATTTGATTTTAAGGGCAGATTTAAGCAGTAGTCCAGTTCCTTCCCTTCACCTCCAAACTCTATGGCAATTATTTTGGTATGTCTAATAAGAACTGTTAACCTTTTAAAATAAATGAAAAGCATAGTTGGAGGTGCTGTTTCAGTAAAATTTTTCTTAAAAATTTCACATCTACTGATTCCAGAAAAGACAATGTTTTCAAGAGCATTGATAATAAGAAATAAATCTTAAATACCTTAGAAGGAAAGCACCAACCCATTACGTTCAACTACTCTGAATATGCCAATTGAACTCAAAATCTGCCTTAAAAGAGCTTATGCAAATTTCAGACTTGATCTCTATTGCTTGCTTCTATAGCACTTCAGGGTCACCTAGATATGGACCTTGAAGACTGAGGTCCAAGGACATGGAGCATCTCCCCCACATGTCGTCCTGCCCCATTCATACAATCTTTAAGTTGCGTGAAGTCTTAGATATGATGTGTGCTACCCATTAGGTAATATCTCCTCTGCATGCTTGAAAAATGATCTTCAGGGTTTAGCTTAAATGTCTTCAGCAATAGGCTACACGTGTATTTGTCAGGACAGACTACTCCTCGGTTCGACAGCTCTAATTTTTGGAAAGCTTCTCCTCAAACTGAGGCAAAATCAGTCTCCGTGTAATTTCCACCCACCGTTCTTTGTTCTGCTTTCCAGTGCAATTCAAAATGAATTGACTTTCCTCACCCCATCCACTGCAAGTAACAGCCCTCCACATAGGCAGGCTGATTCCCGCAGTTGACTGTAATATAGAGGCATGTGGCCTTGTGCTTCAATCTGAAGATGTGAACTTAATTCTCTCATTTCAGTGGTCACTCCTGAATGCCAAGCTACTCATTTCTCTGAGCCTCAGGCTACATATCAGTGTAATGGAGATTCTTTGAGGTTCTCTTGGTTTTGCATGGATTATCTAGAGAAAATCTGTTGGAATATACTCTTTCAGCTCTCATACTACAAATGTGAGACTTGCTATTTTGTCTTCATTTACACTGAAGAGTAGTTCACTTTTGAACTATCTTCCTACAGAATTTAATTTCCATTGTTCTCGTATTTATTAAATTTTCTTGAGTAAAACATTTCAATGCTCAAGTCAAGTTCAGCCAAATTTCCACTGCTCTGATTAATGCAGCTGGTTTTCTTTCCTCTTAGAGAGTATGGAGGGCTCAGTAGCATCAAGCTAAGTGATAAACTGTGGTATTTTCTTTCTTTAGTTATCTTATTTACTTATCTAAATGTATTTATATGTCACAGAAGGTATTACTCCTTCCTTATTCCTAATCTATATTAAAATTATTTTCAAGGTAGATGAGGTCATAGCAATAAGGTGCGAAATTCAAGCTAAAGAGATAAACAATTGCCAAGAGTCAGGAGGCATCTAATTAGTATTTATTTTCTCTGAATTTTCCTTAATTGATTTGCTTATTATGAGCCATGCCCAAATTCTTTTTCTTTTTCCAAATTCTAAACATAGGAATATCTGCTTAAGAAATAGGCTAAGCTATAGTTTAGAAGCCTAATAACTTTAATCTCTATAGTAAATGACTCAGGACAGTAACTTAATCAAAAAGATTTATGATCTACTTAAAACACATGTGCCTGTGTTCACCATTTCTAGGGAAACATGATTATTAAATCTGATAGCAGTTGCATATGTAAACTACTATAATTAGGTGAAATTTTTCTCCTTCTAATTCTAAAGGACATTCACCAGAGGTATTGAGGAAGATTAAACTGTCAGATGTAAGTTACAGTATAAAATACATGTAAGTGAAAACACTCTGTATTTTATTTTGAATAAATAGCAAGAAGTAGATTGCTAATGTTGAGCATAGGACACACTAATAGGAGAAATCGCTAATAATATAAAGAAAAGGAAGAATAAAGTAATGATAAACTAAATAGAAAATATGATAATGGAAGAATCAACACTAACTTTAAAATATTTGAAGAATTAAGGTCTAGAGGTTCATATGAGAAATATTAGTGAAATTGTCTCAACTAAATCACCAGAATTCAAAGATTACTGGTAGAATAGGTTGTGGATCAAAACCAGGCAGACAAGCAGAAAAGAGAGCAAATTATTAATTCTCAAAGTCTGTGTGACTTTGCAAAAAAATGATAAGCAGAAAGGACCAATGATATTCCAACACCAAAAGTGTCCCTAATGGCAACACAAAAATAAATACTGTGGTCAACGGGGACATGTTCAGGGAAATTGAACAAAATGAGAAATAATTTCAGAAACTCAGATAAGCAGGGCATCTGGGTAGATGGAGAAATTAAAAAATTCTGTGTGCATCAGTTAGATTCAGCTGCAAAAATTAATACAGTAAGAGAATAGCTTGAACATAATTAAAGTTGATCTCTTTCATATTTCTTTTAAAAAGTCAAATATAGTCAATTAGAATTACCATGGGTGATCCATGAAGTTATTAGTTTGTTCCATCTCATCTCCACTAGGAAAGACCGTTTCCTTTAACAGCCATAAATGACTGCTGGAGCTTTAGCCACCATACAAAAGCATTTCAGAAACCAAATTAGGGGAGAAGAAAAACAATAGCATTTTTCCTCTATTTAGAGACTCTTTCTAAAAACTTACATAAAAACATCCAATTCCTTTTCATCAGACAAACTGCTATTATATGGCAATATATTTGCAAAGCAAACTGGGGAATGACCTCAGGTAAACTCAGGGGGAAATGTATAATATGAAGTAATTCATGTGCGCTGTATATTACTACATAACAATATCAAAGCATAGCATTAACATTTGTTCATAGTGCTCATTATATGATCAAGCCATGTGTAAAGTTTTTATGTTATCATTTCACAGCTATTTTGAGGTAAAAACTAATGTTCTTCCCTCTTTATAAATAAGGAATGAAAAGACAAGAGAGTATGAAAATTAGTTCAAAGGACAAAACATGGCATAGACTTGGGAAAAAGCAAAAGACTAACATCTGGGTCTGTCATATTCCGGAGACTGAGAACATAATCCCGGCAGCAGTGGTACCCTGAGTACGTGGAAGAGACTGACGTTAATAACTGGGGAGATATTCTTTCTAAAAAGCATGCCCTGTGAAGCAGAAGGTTAATTTTATAGTATGACCACCTTAGAAACTACCCGTGAGGAACCTATGTATAAAAAGAATGATGGGAAAATGAATAAATTAAAATCAACTATGGAGAGAGGGAAGAGGAGTGATAAAGGAGAGATACAATAGGAAAGCAGAGAGAGAAAAAGTAGAAGACATTGAAAGTATTAAAAATGATGGGGGAATATGGAAAAGTGGAAAGGAAGCAAAGTGAATAGCCGTGCACTGCTGTGCCGCGAAGGAAAGCTGTCTTCTGTTCGCTCTCTGTAAGAATTCAAATGGCTGGAAATATTGTTCCTTTTTACAGGCAATACATCAGTTTACATATGCACAAAAGAATTTTAAAATGAAAATGACAATGGAAATTTTGTGATCCATTTAGAAGAGAAATTTGGAGCATTTCATTTCTTATGAAAAAGAACACTCCAGCTCCCCAGCCTTAAGACCCATCTCTTTGTGTGCTGGGTCTGACCCGGCAGTCCAACTGGAAGGTCTAAAATGTGCAGGCAGGGGAGTGAGCATGAAAGAAACAATGAAAGAAATAGAGCCATTACATTTTTATCTCATGTAAAATCTTTAATAATCTCTGTAATCTAAAAGCTTTTAGGTCCAACTTTTGTTTGATGGTTGGATTTGCACTGACACTTTGCAAAGCAATGAGAAGTGATACATCCTCCTTCTTAGTAATAGCTGGATGCAGAATAAAACTCTCAATTTCGGCACTTCTGGTACACAGGTAAGTTAGTTGCAAAGTCTTAGCCCATTAGAATGATTACAGCCGGCTATAATGCACAGCAATAGCAGCCTGTAAAACTCCTTGGTAATGTTTAGTTATGTGCCACCTTGTAGAAATAATTACAGGAGTTAGTGAGAAAGGAAAACTATTAGATGGATAGCTATCTCTACTTCAATAAATCTGAGAAAGTGTAGATTTCAACAAATGTCACTGGTCTTCAGACTGATATGGAAAACTTGTAGACAATCTCCTTCAATTTGCATTTCCCCCCCAAGGGGTAAATACAACTTGTATTCAGATAATGACTAAATCCAACCTTCTGGAATCCGACCACGATGGAAATTAACATTAAAAGCCTTAAACACATTATTAAATATCTTATATTCAGTAAGAGATTTACGATCCAGTAATGAGTTTTGAGAATACAATGGTCAATGAAGTGGCCTTGGCTCCCATGACAGAGTGTTTGAAATATTGCAAACCTTTTGTATTTGAAGTCTGATACCTGGTTTATGTGCAAGTATTAATATCTTGACATAAGGAATGAGAACGTATGGCTCTATCCTCAAGCAATCAAGGGGAATTTGTGTGGAACTGGAAATCTCTGTCACTTAAAATTCAAAGGAAGTGAAGGCCCAATTTTCTTCCAGACCCCAAACCTACTAAGATAAAAAGAGCTGCTTTTACCGCGACTCCTTCTACTTTCCTGGATAATAGAATCTCTGCTCCAATGTAGAGAACATTCCTATAAGATCAGTTTTTCAACTCATTTGCTATGATATGCAAGAAGATATTTTAATTCCAAAGTTTTCGTATTTTATTAGAAGAATTATGAAGAACAAAATAACAGAATGGAAAACAAAAGGTCTAAATGGCAAGGGCTGAGAGAGTTGAAAATGCCCTCTTTATTCTCCAAAACAGAAAGTAGGGAAATTATTTTTAAATCTCAAATATGGTTCATTGATTTGGGAGCAAATGAAGAAAAGAAACCCAGTGCCATAGGAGGTGTTAGCTCCAGTAGTCTAAAGCGATATGCAGCAGGCGGGATTCAGACCCAGCCATAGGGCTCAATAGACCAGGGTCCAATATTGCCGGTTACCTATTTAATCTCTCTGCTATCATACCCCTTAAGCAAAATGAGACAAATCGTTGCCTGCTCATCTCATAGGAATATAATTTACTGCAAAAAATAAAGAAAAAAAAGGGTTGAAATCTTTTCAGTAATATAAATACAAGTGAGTACTGTTTATGAATATCTCAACCAAATTTTAAAAATAAATTTTGCAAGTTGTTCCATGTTCTCAAAGCATCTGTAGCAGGCTTGATCTTCAAAAGAAGGGAAAAAAAGAGTCCATTGTCTTTTCTGTGAATATCTACTTTGTTATACAATTAGTTGAAATCATACATATTTCTTAACACAACAAACCAAAAATCCTTTCAAAATAACCTTTACTTAAAATCAATTCTTTCTAACATTTTGTTCCTATGATGTATTTCTTTTTTGATATCTTATAAATGTACATACAACATAAAATGTATATTTTTTGCTCAATGGTTTGTCCTAAGAAGCTATTCAAGATTTTTACCATTTTATGCATTTTTACCTTTAAGCCTGTGATGCTATGGAAGATTATTATCAAAGAATCAATTTAATAAAAGACACAGATTCAAATATCTCTATGCACTCATTAGAATAAATAAAAGGATACGCTGCAAGGCATTCTACTGACTTCTCTGGTTAGAAAGGGCTTACAGAGGTGTGAAACCAAGTTCTTTCTTTTATAGGATCTCAGAGAAATACATTATTTCAAATGTGAAGGTGCCTAGATGGTACACTTTGTTCCATATGAACACTTGGGGCTGTTCAGAAACATTTTAGTCTTTTACATTGTCTAATAATTTCCCCCTTCCTGCTCAGAGCCACAAAAATGAGGTCTGACTTGAACCTGCATCCAGTATTTTTGAGAAAAGTGATAGCTTTACATAATCACCAGATGCCTATATCAGCACAATGAATGAAGTACTGTCTATAGCAAACACAAAGATAACTACGTGACTTTCTTATTTATCATCATGTTATTAGCCGCTTTATAGCAATCACCATAACTTTTCCTCTATCTCCTTTCAATTATTTATCTATGAAAAACAAAAGCCTATAACAACTTCCAGATTTGTTCTGGCCCCAAATATTATCACAACTGCCATATCAGAAATTGTATAACCTTATGTCTAAAAGCAATCGCAATTTTGACTCTAAGTGTGCAAAGGTAGTAATTATTGCTGAGTTTTCTTGACGTCAGTGCATTTAATTTAAGCCTTAAAATGAGTACACTCAAAAAAGCATACTTCAATTTCCCAGAGGAAAGCAAAGTGATGTGTAGCTAGGTAGATGTCTTTATTAACAGAAGTAAAAATAGTTTATAAGTTGATAGAATAAGTTGAGCATATCTGTCCACGGTCTAATAAAATCAAGATCTAAGAAAATATTTCAGGAAGACATGCTTGTTACAACGAAGCTCTAGAGCAAAGAAACCCTTCAGCTACCTGAAGAAAAGATCTGCATACCTGGATGGGATGCAAAGCCCCTTATCGTCAGCACTGTAGAGGAAACCACCCTGTGTTCTTGGGAACACTATCTTTCAAAATCACAGGAGGCTATTTGATGCAGGTTGGAGAAGTGTTAATTTTACATGCAGATAAACAAAGTTTAATTAATGAAAGCGTTATCGTCGGCGCAGGGTCAGGCAGTGAAGATCTGGTCCAAATCTGAAGCGCACACGCGTCTATCTCAGAACCTGCGCTTCTGCTCCTATCCATCAGTGTTTCACAAACCGCTGTGTGACAGGACAAGGAAGAAATCCAAGCTTTATTTTTAGACACGGGTTTAGAAAATATATCATATGCTCTCGTGAAAGCTGTGTTTGAAATAATGATAAAAATCTTCGACCAGATCCCAAAATGCTTATTGAACCAATAGCAGCAGAGATGAAACAAGCCGTTATTTCTCACACGGCCCCAGGGTGGCGCTCAGGGGTAAATCCTCAGAGAGCTGGGGACCACACCTGGATATTTCGCAAATTGGGATTTAGGGAAACATTCTCACCCACAGAGAGCGATCTTGTTTATAAGCATGATCAACAATTCTACATATTTGAGGGTTATTCAGTGGCTAACACAGTACAGAATGTCATTTAAGATTTTTCCATTTGTGCTTTTTTTGCAAAATTATCATAAAAATTATTATTTCAGAGTTTCAGTGTTTTACTATTTTCGTAAACATTTACATAGTGCATGTGTTTCAATTCGTTTATTTTTTTAAATGTACTGTGTCTTTGCTTAGGTGAATATTTGTAAGTAGTTAGCTGTTTTATTTTTATTATTTTTAAACAAACTAGTAATCTATGATAGTCTTTGAATTAACTTAATACATTTTCACTTATTTCATGCCTTATACTAAATACATTCCTGCCCTTGTTTTGTATTTTTTATTTTATTCTTTTTATAAGTTATTTTATTTTTCTTTCCTTGCTTTTTTTGAACTGATAAAATTGATCCCTATTCCATTTTTTTCTCTACTGCCTGAGGACCTACAAATTGCAATCCTATTCTTTTAGTAATTCCTTTTGTTTTAACTTTGTAGGGGAGAAATACAGAAAAAAAAAAAACTTTTAAACATGTATGCCATTGAAATTTATGAATTGTATTTTAAAATGTACATGTTGATCATTTCATTCAATAGTAACACAGCTTTAGATTTTTTGTTTTTATAATTTGTATGATACATCATTTCCCATTTCTAACATTTGACTTTTCTTTCCCCCCCCTTTTTTTTTTTTTTTTGCTGTTGTTACTGCATGTTGGTGATACAGATTTTGGCTGATTTGTGCATGCCTATAACATACTTTAATCATTCCCTTCATCATCCTCCTCCCAAACTCCCTAATCCAACATGTTTTAGGAGGGCTCAATGCATATAGTGTATTTTTATCATATTCGTGCCCCCTACCACCCACTCTTACCCCTCCTTTTGCTCCCCCTTCTTCCCTTCCTCTCGACTAATCATAATCTCTTGTTTTCTTCTTAGATTCCACATATTAGGGAATCTGAGCCTGGCTTATTTCACTTAACGTGATGATCTTCAGATCCATTCATATTTTTACAAATGACAAAATGTCATTCTTTTCTATCCATTCATCTGTTGATATGCACCTAGGCTGGCTCTATTTTCTTGCTTATTTTATATTGTGTCCAATAATACGTGCCCAATAAACATGTATTACACAGGTATCTCTACAGATTGCTGACTTTAATTCCTTCAGGCATGTAACATGGAGTGGTACAGCTGGCTCTCATGGTAGTTCTATTCTTAATTTTTTGAGGAACCTCCATAATGATTTCCATAGTGACTGTACTAATTTACATCCCCAAGGGGTTCCATTTTCATACTTGCCAGAATTTATTGTTTTTGTATCCTTGATGAAAGCCTTTCTGAGCCAGGTAGGATGAAGTTTCTTTTTATTTTATTTTATTTTTTTTTATTTTTTTTTTGTGGGTACCGGGGGGTCGACCTCAGGACCTCACGCGCCAGCAGGCGCCCGTGCCGCTGAGCAATATCACCGGCCCCTTTTTCGTATGTGGGTTCCAGGAGTCGAACTCGGGCCCTCGCGCTTGCCGGGCAGGCGCTTAAGCCGCTGAGCCATCTCACCAGCCCTTCTTTTTATTTTAAAGAGATGCCTGACAAACACTAAATGGCTGAATGTTTCCTATTTTCCACTGAAATCATTTAGAATATTTATAATTAATATAACCCCTAATATATTTGGAGTTAATATATTTATTTATTTTATGTTTTTTGTGAGTTTTACATTTGTTCTATTTTTATTTCTTTTTCTCTTGCTTATCACCTTCTTTTGGACTGATTATTTTCCTCCTATTTCCATTTTTCTTTCAATTAGTTTGGAAGTTACAATATATATATTTTTTTAAAAGTGGAAAAGGGGAAAAAATAAAGTAATGAGTATCTTTACCTCTTCCCAAAATATATATAACCCTTAGGTCATTTTAAGTCCTTTTACCACCTTCCTGCCTTACCCTATTGCTTATCTGTCTTTTAATCCTATCCGAGTTTTACTCCAACAAAGACAAAATGATCATTCTTGTATATAGTTAATTTTGCTTGTGTAAACCTGCAAATTTATCCTTTCTTTTTTCTTTTTCTTTCTTTCTTTTTTTTTTTTTTTTGTTGCTACCGGGGGTCGACCTCAGAACCTCGCGCGCCAGCAGGCGTCTGTGCCACTGAGCGATAGCACCGGCCCTTTTTTCATATGTGGGTTTGGGAGTTGAACTCAGGACTTTGAGCTTGCCAGGCAGGCGCTTATGCTACTGAGCTATCTCACCGGCCAAAAGTTTATTCCTTCTTAGGTCTGATATAAAAGAAACTGTCAGTTTTTCCCTTAAAACATATTCATTTTATCTTTGTTCCTGAAATATGTACTTGGTGAATATAGAATTTCAGGTCCTCAAATATTTTCAGCAAGTTAGAACTATTCAAACTTCTGCATTCCACTGAGCATTTGAGTTAAGCTGCAAGTGATAGTGCTATACTTTAAAATCTGTCTTCCTCCCTCATTCCCTTCCTCTCTGCATTTAAAATATCCTCTTTATATTTGAGGTTCTCAAGATTGATTATAATCATGTTTTTCTTATCTTATCCTAACTGAAATTTGCTGAATTTCTCTAATATATGGATTTTTACCTTATTAGTTCTAGAAAATTCACAACCATTATCTTTTAATGTATTACCCTTACTTCATTCTCTTTCCTCTTTTATTTTTTAGAACTTGTACTCATCACATTTTACCTCTTCACCCAGTTCATGTGTCTTAATTCCTTTTCATAGTTCCCATTTTGCACCTCTTTGTGCCAGACTAAAAATAATTCCTTCCGATTTTTTCCCAGGTCACTCTTTAGCCATATCTAATCACCTGTGAAATCCATCATTGCATGATTGAACCTACTCTACTGAATTATACTTCGCATTTAATAAAATGTCCGTATTTTAAATATAGCTCAGTAAGTTTTGATAAATGTATGAACCGAGAAGCTTTCAGAAAAATTAACAGAGATCATTTCTTTGTGTCTGTTTGTAGTCAGTCCTCCAAACCCTACCCTAGGCTACTAATTATCAGGTTTTTTGTTTTATTGATTTGTTTTGTCTCTTCCAGAATTTTCATAAATGGAATCATTCAATATTTTCATGTTTTGACCTAGCTCCTCCTATTCTTCAAAATGTTTTTGAGATTTACCTATATTCTTTTATATATATATAGTGTGTGTTCATTTTTATTAAGTAGTACGGTATTCTACTTTATGACTATTGCAGACTTTTAAAATTCATTCTTCTGTCGGTAGATCTTAGGGCTGTTTCTAGTTTTGGGATATAAGGAATGCGGTGAAAATTCTTTTACATGCTAAGTATGTAAGAGTCAAATTTCAGAGTTATTTAGTCAGTGCATGTATAACTCCATAAAGAACTGCCTAGATAGTCTCCAAAGTAGGTATTTAGTTTTGCATCCCCATTGTCAATGTAAGTTCCATGATGTCATTCAATACATAACATCATCTGTATTTTATATTTTGATTCTCTTTAATTTTAGTCATTCTAATGATGTATGGTGGAAATTTATTGTGGTTTTAATTTTCATTTTCCTGTTGGATAATGCTAGTGCACATATTTCCATTTACTTATTGGACCTTTATTTATTTTCCTTTATTAAACACTGGCTCAAAAAATTTTCCCATGTTAATTGATTAGAGCACTCAGTACTGTTAACATGACAGTTTCCTCCTAATAATCCTGTAGATCTCATGTAATTATAATCACAATCAGTACCCCAACAGGCTTTTGTTTTACATTAAATAGTGTGACTCTAAAATTTATGTGGAAAGACACAAGCTTTAAAATAACAAAGATTTTGTTGGGAGGACTTTCAAAAACTCAAGAAAACAATCCACTTAAATTGGGTAAAAGATTTAAGTAGACACATCAACAAAATTCTGTGACTGGTAAAGAATTACATTAAATGATGCTTAATATAGTAATGAAGGAAATGCAAAATGAAAATAAAACAAATGGGGCTGGTGAGATAGCGCAGCAGCATAAGCGCCTGCCTGGCAAGCACGAGGTCCGGAGTTCGACTCCCAGTACCCACATACAAGAAAAGGGCCAGTGATATCGCTCAGCAGCACGGGTGCCTGCTGTTGGTTGAGGTCCTGAGTTCAACCCCCAAAATAAATGAAGAAAAAAAAAGAAAAGAAAACAAATGAGCTATCACCACACACCTACCAGAATTGCTAAAATAAGTGTACTCCTTTGTTATTTTATGGTGCTGAAGATTGAATCCAGGCCCACGTAACTGCCAGGCAAATGTGCTACCATTGAGCCACATTCTTGGCTCTTAGAATTGCTACATTAAAAGTAAAATTTGATCACATCAATTCCTAATGAGTATAGAAATTATGGGGATGAGATGTTGACGAAAAGGGCCACAAAAAGAAAAGCTCCAAAAATCTTCATTATCTAGCATCCAACAAGCTAACGATCACATCAGAAATTATAACTAGTAGACATGTGGCATAGCAGGAAACATCTAGATAACCAGGAAGACAGAAACACAGAAATGACACCGCTGAAGGAATTAAAAGTTGTGGATGTTAAAATGACTGTATTGAGTACGATCAATGCCCTGAGCTCTGTTCCTGTTGGAGATGATACTGATCCAAGAAAGGGTGGCAGGAGGCTGACCCTAGGCCAGTCCTGAGGCCAAGATGAAGATAGTCTCCAGAGAAAGCCTCTCGCTTCTCTATGAATCATTCTTCCCATGGTGATCACAGCAGAGTCCATTAACAGTTTGTTTAACCCCCTTGTGAAGCAAACGGGGTTGACTGAACTGCAGCGTCTAGCAGTAAACTCATCTTGGTCCCCAGTTTTGTGCTGGATGCTCCAGTCTGGCTTCCCTAGGAACCTTTCTCCCAGGGAGGAACTGCTGGGGTTTTTTTGTTTGTTTTTTAAACATTAAAGAAAAAATTAAAATGATATAGAGTTTCAAAACAAGATAATAGGAACTTAACAATAGTTAATATATTGCATATTGTTATCTTCAAAGAACTAAAAATAATAAAATAACAAAAATAATAAAAATAACTTCGCTATCTTGTGTGTGTATATATATATATGTATTTTTTTTTCTTTTCCTTCCTTCTTTTCTCCTTTCCCCCATCCCAGTTGTTCTTTCTTTTTGAGCAGTTTCTTTCCCTTTCACAATATCTATTGCAGATTTTGGATCTTATTTCCTCTTTCAGCCTCTTACACTAGGGAGACAATACGATTTTTTGCCTGCTTCCAATGAACTAGACTCTCCCAGGCTTGCGCCTCTCTTCTTGAGTAACACTTTGTATTTTGGGTTCAATTCTTATGCAAGGATATATTTATCTCCATTTTTTATTTTTTGTTTTCTTGTACCTCATCTTTTTGCCTTTGAAAAAAATGTGTCATATATCTCACCATCCCGCCTTATGCATGGAGAAATATTTTTGACTATTCAGTTACATGAGGCCTCTCTCTAAACTGGGAATCAAGCCATTTCCATTCAATGAATCATCCATTCTTCTATCTTCACGTGTTAATACCTTATTATCATTCAAAATAAAATCAAGCTTCTTTATAAAAAAAAAAAATCCCAGGATTCTTATGCCAGAAATAGTCTTCACCTCATCTGAAATCTAGTATTTCTTTATGTCACTTATGTGGAACTTATGACATTATCATTTTTATTACTGTTGCCTCTGTAATCCACATAGTATTTTTGGTGCTTTTTCCATTACCTGGAGTCATTTGCTGCGAGTCATCCGTGGATGTGATTGAACTATTCCTGGAAACCTCACATCCTCAAGTTCACAGGACAGTGTGGAGAAAATCCTCCCTCCAACGTGATGGCTGGTCCAGACCGCGTGTAGTACTGGAATAGGAAGGGTCAGACACACAGAAAAGAAACTTACTCTGTCAATCTGCAGTTTGAGGGAGAGAATTAAAAAAGGATTGCTTAGGCGTATGTTCTAATCTCCCCACAGAAAAGATTGAAAGTCCAAAAAAAAGAAAAGAGAACACTGAGTAGACTAGATTCCAAGAAAGTTCTTATCTGGTTCCTCATCTAGAACTCTGGGAGGAAACCACCTATTTACTAAAAAAGTCCAAACACCAGAGATCATCGACTTACAAAGAGAAAAGGTTTATTTTGTCTTACAAGGTTTCAGTGCCTGGTCAGTTGGCTCTGTTGCTTTGGGTCTGCGGTGGCAAGAGTTCATGGCAGAGCAAAACTATTCAGCTCCTCACTGGGAAAGGAAATAAGAAAGGACTTGGGTCTCGCTATCTGCTCCAAGAGCACATCCCCCAACAACCTAAAGAGCTCCCCCTAGGTTTCACTTCTTAAAGGCTCCACCACTTCCAACAGTGAGGCTCTGGGGACTAAACCTTTAACACATGAGCCTTTCAGGAACATTTAAGAGCCTAACTACCATACTTCCAAAGCAAGCAGCTCTACATACACCAAAATAGAGCATCCCTAGAAGAGTCCAGGAGGATGAAGCAGCATTGACAGGTGTAGAAAAGGAGGTGAGTTTGTGTTTATAAGTCACCCCCTGCCCTGTCCTTCATGTAACACTGATACTGAATGACAGACAACAAACAGGCCACTAGGTCTGCTCAAGGAAAAAGATACAAGGGTATCCTTCAACAGAGGTAAAAATTACCCCAGGATCCAAGAGTGCCTGCAGGATCCACAAGGGTGGAAGAGAGATGCTTCATCTGAGAGCACTGAATTCAGCAACTATGTTTGTCTGTAGCACATACGAGCAGATCGCCAGGTTGCAAGGACACAAAGCACTCTTCTGCATACCAACCTATACCCACCAAAGGCCTAGAAAGCTCCCTTCCTTCCAAAGCAATGAAGCCTTCCAACATGATTTCCTTAAATACCTTGAAATACTACATTTTGTTTTACACATTCATCTACACCAGTTTGTGTGCACACTTATGCTCATGCATACACACATAGGAAATTCAGAAAACTAGAATGTGTTGGGGAATGTCCTTTTATAGAAAAATTAGATGTTTTTAAAAATAAGACTCTTGGGTCCCTCTTTCTTTGTAAGTGTTAATTTTATACCATAAATAGCTAATGTTTCTTTGTGTCTTAATATAGTATATCATAAACTTCTTGTAGATAATTTATTTATTTCAGTATTACCTATAAAAATCAGGATAATTAAGGTGCTCAATAAATCTTTGCAAACGAACATCAACAACTGTCAACAGCCTTTAACCTTGAATTGTGAATCGCATGCTAATATCATACATGGTAATTACTGTTATACTAGAAAGAAAATCACACCTTCTGTAGGCTATGCTGGTTGTCTTTTGTTTTCACACTTCTCATTTTATTCTTACAGCAATCAAATGTACATATATTATCCCTATCTTTTAAAGAAACAACTGATTTCTTACTTCGGGTATGTAGATCCAAACACTTTGACAAAGTAAGCAGTTAACTTATATATCTAATTTCATGTAGAGCAAATGACAAGTAGAAATAATAAAATATGTGCTAACATGTACTGGACCTATACTCACGTGTCTTCATATGTAGCATACATCCTCATAGGATGATCCTTAAAATGACATTTATGTAGAGATTTTACCACAGTGCCAGACACATTGGAAACAAACAAAATAACTACCCATATACTTCTTACTGACTCTCCATTTTCTACCTGTTTATTACATATTGGGCTACCATTTTTCACTGCACACATTTCACCAACAGGATGCCTGGATCTCGGGTAGCATCGAAGTCTGGAATATAGTCACAAACCTTCTATTTGGCTCTTTCTGGCTCCACGGATGCGCAGTATATCAGACAAATTGGTGAGGAGAGAAGCCAAGCCTGAGTGAAATGATGAAAGACCTAGGGAAAGAATGCTAATTTGGAGCTAATTTCTAAAATATTGGCTAGAGATTTGTTCAGCTTCATGGGGACACGATAGGGATTCAGGCAACACTGAGCCACTCTTCAGGGAAAATTAGAGAATTCTGGAAGTGGCTGCTCCTTTGCCTTTTTCTTTTCTTTTTTCTTTTTCTTTTTCTTCTTTTTTTCCCTTATACTGCTGGAAGAGTAAATCCCAACTGAAATACCCAATGACAAGGTTCTCACTGAAGTCTGTTTCACAAATGGAAAGGGAACAGAATCATAACGGTACAAAATTTTAAAAGAATAAAGGTGCCAATGGGGTCATCATTATCAGAAACCAGTCTTGGGACAGGCAAGCCCTCTGCGGGATGCCTCATACCACCACACAGGATCCAGAAACAGGGAAATCCAGAAACATTTAATACACATCAAGGACCGACGTGAAAGGGAAAGAAAGAGGCTAATAAATCATCAAACCTGAGAAGGGGAGAATGGAGAGGCAACACTTCACGGCAGCTTGCGGTGTGGGATTTTTAGTCCACTTAATGCTGGGTTCACTCCGCTCTTCCCTCCTCTGTCACTCCTTCCACCCACGTTCCTTAAGGATCCAGTTACACTGGGGGAGGCCCCAGATCAGAATTGAATATAAAGTGGGAAATACATTTAGCATTGCCTTTCCTGGGTCGAGCTTCTGTTATACTCCAGAGCAAAGTAGTCTGATCTCTTTATGCCCAGATATTTCCTTCCAGAAGTTTTCAATCGATTTTAGGCCTGTCCTTATGAAAATACCACTATCAAAGCTAACACAATCTGCACATCTTTACAAAGAAGCTCTCCTCTCCTCGGGGCCCTGGAAGGAGTGTGAATGCATTTCTAGCTTGTGGGTAAAGAGCCAGCCAAGCACTGGAGAGACAGCTTTGGTGACACTGTTTTTCATTTCACAGAGGACAACTCGTGTTTCTCTCCTTAAATATACACTGCAAGCCACGAGAGACGGCAGCTGTCTGATTAAACCTGATAAAGCCTCCTTAAAAATGAGACTTGGGGAAGTGCATCACTTTGGTTGCAGAGCTGCCCAATTTTCCCGGGAACCCAGAGGGAGCTGTGTACTGTTGGGCAGGGACAGAGGATGGGACCTGAGGGAGAGAAGGCAAAATTACTGGCACACCAAGTTGTTGGTGTGAAATAACAGAACATACACAATACATATTTAATGCAAACTAGATAACTTTACTTTATAAAACATGCAAAAGGATAACCTCATCTACCATTTAAAAAGCCATTGATGAAGTCTTTGATAGTATACCAAATCCCTTCTTAAATTATAAAGAATTAATAGGAACAGTTTATTTTCTCCAGCAGGCTCTACTGGCAAGAGGACCTGGGAAACTGAGACAGAGATATGATCACTGTGTCTAAGGCTTTGGGACAGCCCAAGACACTCCCTTTTCTCTCTTCAAAACCAGTGGGAGGCAATTTTCTCTTGAGTTTAAAATAAAAACTTAAACATATGTAGATACCCATGGTATTCAAGTAGAGTAACTTAAAAATGAGGAAAGCTTGGCCTTATTAATGCTACCTTCATTGTTTCTTAATTTTATCAACTCTTTGTTTTCATTGTTTCTCAAACACTCTACTAAGTCTGAGGACATGAGCCAGGCTGCTTTTCACCCAGTGTTGTTGTCAGAAAAAGAATATGAAATTGCATAACTGTGGTTTCCCAGAGAATCCCGACATGGAAAGAGTGAGAATCCTCTGCACTGATGTGGCTTCTCTAGAGTCTAATAAAACAAAAGGCAGAGAGGCTGGAGCTCTGAGCTCCTCCAGCCTGGAGTACTTTGACTCCTGCGGGATGAATGCTGAGGCTACTGAATGTCGGTTAAGGTACCTGTCTCTGAAAAACACTGATATATAATCTTATTTCATATATTTCCTTCATATTATCTTAATTTTTAGCTAAATAGTAACTTAAGTGAAAGTAAACCTAAGCCCAATGAAGTCATCTTTTATGATTTAACCTTAGATTCATTTATGAATCGAATTTGGATTAACTTCTTTGGTGCCATCTAATTCATCCTTATAAGTGTTTCAGTTGTCAGCTCCAACTTTATCACCTAGAAAATTTAACCTAACCCTTATCCTTATTGGTTTCTCTGTCTTCTACATTCCAATAAAACTACCATCTGTTACCACTCACTTTATATGAGTGTTGATGTTATCACTTACTTTTATTTTCCTTTTGTTACCTATACAATTAGAAGGCAAAAGTTATTGCTTCCACATATTTTTATCACTCACAGAATTTGATCTAGAGATTGATGTTCTGTGATTATTCCATAAAGAGGAGCTCAGGGAATTTTCTTGGAAGCCAAAATCCAGAGTTAAATCAACACAGTGCTAGCCCCTGCATTGTTCTGTGTGAAAGTTTTCAAGAACTTGGTAAGAGTGAAGAAAATACGTACCTACCAATGTGGGTGTAGCATTGTGCTAGAGTCAAAGAATAAAGAAACCCAGATCACTTTTTCAAACTGTTTCCATAGAATTCTAGTTCCATGAAATTATAATTTGTAATATACACAAAAAGAACTCTGACAAAGAACAACTGAAGAAATTCATGAACACTAAAACAACCCTACAAAGAGAACTGAAATATATTCCAGACAGAGAAAAAATGACCACAATTCCAAGAAGAAAATCAGAAAGAAACCACCATACAGGGCAAGCAATTAAACAGAGGGGAAAAGCAGGGAACCAACAGCAGGAAAATACCACGACAAAGATAAGCCAATACATATCAGTTATAACCATCGATGTAAATGGCCTCAATTCACCAATGAAGAGAAACAGACTGGCAGAATGGATCAAGAAACAAGATCCAACAGTGTGCTGTATATGAGAAACACATTACCTCAAAAAGAAACTCATAGACTGAGTCAAAGGATGGAAAACAATACCCCATGAAACAGGAACCCAGAAAAAAGCAGGGGTAGCTATTCTGTTTGCAGACAATGTGAACTTCAAGCCATGAATGATCAAAAGAGATAAAGAAGGCCACTATATACTTGTTAGGGAAAAACTTTAAGAGGACATGATATTGGGGGCCAGTGAGATGGCTCAGAGGTGTAAGCGCCTACCTGGCAAGGGCGAGGGCCCAAGTTCGACTCCCGGAACCCACATACGAAAAGGGGCCGGCGATATCACTCAGTGGCACGGGCGCCTGCTGGTGCACGAGGTCCTGAGGTCGACCCCCGGCACCCACAAAAAAAAGAGGACACGATAATAATAATAATAATAGTAATATATGCACCAAATATGGGAGCACCTGACTATATAAGACAAATATTAATAGACATAAACAAAAAATCAGCAAAGAAATAACAGAACTGAACCAAACCTGTGAACAAATGGACTTAGTAGACATTCACGGAGTGTTCACCCAACCACATCAGAATACACGTTCTTCTCAGCTGCACATGGGATGTTCTCTAAAATAGACCATATACTAGCCCATAGAACATGCTAAAGTAAATGCAAAGGAATTGAAATTATCCCATGCCTATTATGTGATCATAGTGCCATGAATTATGACAAAATAAAGCATAAAAACATCATAAACACATGAAAATTAAACAACATCCTCCTGAACAACCAATGGGTCACAGAAGAAATTAAAGAAGAAATTAAACAATATCCACAATCAAGTGAAAATGCAAATACAACATACCAAAACCTGTGGGATGCAATAAAAGCAGTCCTAAGAGGGAAATTTATAGCAGTTAATTCTCACATGAGGAAAACAGAACGAGCACAAATAAACAACCTAATGCTGCACCTCAAGCTTCTAGAAAAAGAAGAGCAAGTCAAGCCCAAAACCCATGCAATTATAAAAGGAAATGATAAAGATCAGAGCAGAAATTAATGCAATTGAGACTAAGAAAACAATACAAAAAATTAATGAATCAAAGAGTTGGTTCTTTGAAAGAATAAAAAAAATTGATAAACCCCTAGCCAATCTTATCAAAAAAAAGAAAGAAAAAACTAAAATTCAGACAAAGAGGCATGAAAACAATGAAATCACTACAGATCCTGTGGAAATTCAGAAGATCATCAATACCTACTTTGAAAATCTTTACATGCATAGGATGGAAAACACAGAAGAAATGGACAGATTCCTAGATATGTATGAATTACCAAAGCTAAAAGAAGGAGATATAAAAATTCTGAATAACCCAATATCAGTTAATGAACTTGAAAATGTAATTAAAAACTTACCAACAAAGAAAAGCCCAGGTCCTGATGTATTCATGGCTGAATTCTACAAGAAATTTAGGGAAGATTTAATACCAATACTCCTCAAATTCTTAAATGAAATTGCAAGAGAAGCAATTCTCCCTAACTCATTCCGAGAGGCAAGTACTACCCTGACACCAAAACCAGAGAAAGACACCAGCAAAAAAAAGAACTACAGGCCAACCTCCCTAATTTACATAGATGCAAAAATCCTCAATAAGATACTAGCAAAAAGAATGCAGCAAATCATCAAGAAGATTATACACCATGACCAAGTGGGATTCATCCCAGTAATGCAGGGATGGTTCAATATATGCAAATCAATAAACATAATACACCATATCAACAGAGCCAAAGACAAAAGTCACATGATCATTTCAATAGATTCAGAAAAAGCTTTTGATAAAGTCCAACACTCATTCATGATTAAAGTCCTACAGAAAATTGGCATAGATGGTCTTTACCTCAATCCAATAAAAGCCATCTACAACAAACCAACAGCCAACATCATACTAGATGGACAAAAACTGAAAGCTTTCATTCTAAAATCAGGATCAAGATAAGGATGTCCACTATCACCCCTCCTATTCACTATAGTTCTGGAAGCATCAGCCTGAGCAATTAGACTAGAGAGAGGAATAAAAGGAATAAGGATAGGAAAGGAAGAAGTTAAATTATCATTATTTGCAGACGACATGATACTCTACATAGAAAACCCCAAAAATTCCACCAAAAGATTTCTAGATTTAATAACCAAGTGCAGCTGCACAGCTGGATAAAAAGTCAACACTCAAAAATCAGTAGCATTTCTGGACATAAACAATAAACTCACTGAGAGAGAAATTAGGAAAACCACACCCTTCACAATAGCAACAACAAAAAAATTAAATATTTAGGAATCAATCTATCAAAGGAGGTAAAAGATATATACATTGAAAATTACAGTACTTTGAAAAAGGAGGGCCGGTGAGATGGCTCAGCGGCTTAAGCGCCTGCCTTGCAAGCGCGAAGGCCCGAGTTCGACTCCCGGAACCCACATACGAAAAAGGGGCCGGTGATATCGCTCAGCGGCACGGGTGCCTGTTGGTGCGCGAGGTCCTGAGGTCGTCCCCCCGGTACCCACAAAAAAAAAAAAAAAAAAAAGAAAAAGGAAATCAAAGAGGATATCAGAAAATGGAAAGATATCCCTTGCTCATTGATAGGAAGAATGAACATAGTGAAAATGGCCCTACTCCCAAAACTGTTATACATATTTAATGCAATCCCAATCAAAATACCATTAGCATACCTCACAGATCTAGAGAAAACATTCCTAAAATTGGTTTGGAAACAGAAGAGACCTAGAATAGGAAAGGCAATCCTGGGCAACAAAGGTAAGGCAGGAGGCATCACAATCCCTGACTTGAAATTATACTACAAAGCTACTGTGATAAAATCAGTATGGTACTGGCAAAAACAAAAACAAATAAAAGACGATCTAAGGATCAATGGAATAGATTAGAAGATGCATACACAACTACAAACACACTCAGCCACCTTATCTTTGACAAAGGGGCCAAACATGTTCACTGGAAGAAAGACAGCATCTTTAATAAATGGTGCTGGAAAAACTGGCTTTCCACATGCTGAAGACTAAAACTAGGCCCATGTTTATCACCATGCACTAAATTAAAGTCAAAATGTGTCAAATATCTAAATATTAAAACAGAAACCCTAAATATACTGGAAGAGAAAGTACGTAGAAATCTTGAAGATACAGGGGTAGGCAGAGAGTTCATGAACGAAAACCAAACTGCATGGAAAGTACTTCAAAGAATAAACAACTGGGATCTCATCTTATTAAAAAGATTTTGAACATCAAAAGAAATCACCAATGAGTGCAAGTACAGAGTCAGAAAAGTTTTTATCCAACTGTCCCTCAAAGTACTTCTGTCTAGAACATATAAAGAATTGAAAAAAAATAATCCCCCCAAATTCAAAGACCCAATCCGAAAATGAGCATCTGAGATGAACACACACTTCTTAGATGAAGAAAAGCAAACGGCAAATAAATGTATGAAAAAATGTTCAACATAATTGGTCATTCAAGAAATACAAAATAAAACAACACTGAGGTTCCATCTCACCCCAGAAAGAATGGCTTTTATCAAGAAAACAACCAATAACAAATGCTGGAGGAGCCATGGGGAAAAAGGAACCCTCTCCACTGTTGGTGGGAGTGTAGACTGGTGCAACCACTGTGGAAATCAGTATGGAGATTCCTCAAAACACTAGGACTAGAGATCCCATTTGACCCTGCTATTCCCATTCTTGGTATTTTCCCAGAAGAATTAAAAACATCATACCACAGCGATATATGTGCACCCATGTTTATAGCAGCACAATTTGTAATAGCTAAATCCTGGAAACAACCCAGATGCCCATCAACCGAGGAATGGATAAAAAGGATACGGGAGCTGAGCAGAGAAGAGGCTGTGGAAGCCAGGGAAGCCTCCTTAGAACAGATGGCGCGTGAACTTAACCTGAATAGAAGCAATGGCACCCCGTGCAGAGCGACCATAAACACAGCGACAGTAAATGGCATTGCGCTGGTACTTTCCATTATATCAAGCTAGCATAACATCAGTATTATTAGGTCAGCAACATTAATTTTCTAATATTCTCTGTATTGTAAATCTTTCTCCTAAAATATACTATGTGAGTGATAAATTTTGCTTTCATCCATAATTTTTTTTTTTTCATGTGGGTACCGGGGAGTCGACCTCATAGTCTCGCACTTGCCAGCAAATGCTTGTGCTGCTGAGCGATATCACTGGCCCCTTTTTGTCCTTCATGTGGGTTCCAGGAGTCGAACTCAGGACCTCACGCTTGCCAGGCAGGCGCTTATGCCACTGAGCTATCTCACCAGTCCTCATCCATAATTTCTTAAAGCTGAGATAATAAAGAATGTTAAAGTTTAAGCAACTGGTTTGACAAAAAAAAAAAAAGAAAAGAAAGCTGAGTTCCAATAAACAGCCATATTATTCATCTCATTATCTTTTTTGAATCAGGAAATTAGTTAAACTCAGTGTCCCAGGAGGCAGACACGAGATTCCGAGTACCTTCTCTGCAGGGTCTTCATCATCTCATAGCATTAGGCACAGCCCATCCACCTTGGTAATGGCGGCTGTACAAACCCCCGACCATCCCTCCATTGCCTTGGGAGTTGACCTGTCCGGTGTGTATGATATCCACCATCCTGTGAACTAGAGGCTGTCTCTGGAGCAAAACTCAGTGACCACTTCGGTGAGCACCCACCTGCAGAGTGCTGAGATAAATGAAAGCTCTGACCTACAAAGCCCTGTCTTGTATTTTTTCTGCAATCCCACTGCCCTTTCCACTATGAGATCCTAAGCCACTGGGTTCTAGTTGCTATTTATTGTTTGTCTGTCTCTTCCACTAAACTCTAACTTCAGAAAAGCCAGAGAATCATTTGGAATGTGACCACCACCCACTGTTCAGTATAAACATGATTCCTGTCCTTAAAAGTAAAAAAAAAGTAATAATAAATAATGTGGTTGAGGAAACCAACCTTATCCTCTGTCAGACACACCAAAGCGATTTGGTGTCTGAACAGTTACCAGAAAGCTACAGGACTAGATTCTCACAGACCAAATTCAAATACAGAGACTGAGGCCAAATTCAAAGACTTTTTAATCATAATGTAGTATAAAACTCTAGAAAGAGGGATATGAGTTGGCTAAATGGGAAGGGAGTCAGTAGTTTTCATCATCCAAATATCATTTCCCCCTATCCTTAGACATAATGCAATAAGGACCATCGGACATTTCAACTTTCTTTTTTTTCCTGGTTCATTTGGTAATTCTAAATGACATTGCCTGGCATGGATTTAAAAAGTTAATCATATCTCAATGCCTTGTTTGAACAATGAAACCACAGACCAAACATAATATTTTGAGCCTTAGTTGGTACAATATATTTACTTTTTATCAGGGGATTCAATCTAATCTTCCAAAGTTTGGACACTGAGGTTGCGTTATTGAGAGAGAATCACAGCTTGTAGATAGGAACTAGTCAGAGGCAGAGACAGGCACTATCCTTGGCTATCACACTTCTTATTGAAAGGACAGAATCAATTAGGCCTTGTTTGCCCTAGAGGGACCTCACTCCTCAGGAGAAGACAATGAAGAGACATGTGCTGAGTGACGGATGTTTGTGTGGGTGGTCTGAGAAGTGGATACAGAGACAGGGTTCAGTACGTGGGATTTCCAGTTCTCTTGGTAGCAACAGATGGGGGAGGAAAATGTATTGAACAGAAGGAAATTTTAAGCCGCAGTGCATCACCACTCTTAGTCTTGATCAACCCCATGGGGTGCTGCGAAGTTACCCATCAGAGTGATCCCCTGTTCGGCTAAGATGGCAAAACCTTCCAGGATTCTACACTGATCTGTTATTGGATACTGGTTACCTTCAGAAGGAATATGTACCTTGGACCAGTTGGCTTTCTGTAACGAAATACTTGAATGGCCTAAAAATTGATATTGGTTTCCCAGGACATGTACCTCTTCCTGCAAAACCCAAGAACCCCAATAACTAAGATCCCACTGAATATCCCAGACACGGCTAAGAGTAATCAGGAAATATAAATACAAGTTTTTACTTGTAAAAAATGAGATCCCTTGAGTGTACTTTTTAGATACTGGAGAAAGAGGGGGCATCTGGTTCAGGTTAGATTAAGACCTGACAAGGAGTTCAGGTATTGGTATAAAAAGCACTCTTATTTGTCTGTTTAAAAACACTTAGTGCACTGATCAGCCACCGCTACACGTGATTTTGCTACAACCCCGTGCAGTGAACACAGAAGCGAACATCATTTCCGATTCAGAAATGAGGAAAGTGAAGGTCAGACGGGAAAGGTGTTTGGGCCTGTGCTCACTGGTGTGTTTCAGGGTCGCAACAACATCTAAGACTTCCTGACTCACAAGTTCTATGAGCCCATGGGACTCTTTACGCCCTTCTTGTAATCTGATCAAATGCCTCACTTAGGCGCCTCTCCCAGCTAAGGGCTTTAGTCCAGTTGAGTGCAGATAGTTCAAATTCTCCGTGAAAGTGGGATTTCCACTGCTCCCATTGCTTGTTCCTGAAATTCGCTTTCTGATAATCCTCTTATTTCTCCTCTTTAGTCCAGGGTAATCGTATTCAGGCTTTAGCTGATTGTAATTGTATCACAGACCAAAAGGTTTCATTAAGCAACCTCTGAACTCCTAGCTTCATTTCAGAAGTAGAAGCTGAGATATCTGGATTCTCCGACATGACTGTGGGCCCAAAAATTCCTTTGCCCGGGGCTCACTTTCTTTATCCGTAAAGTGATTTCCTGGGCTAGAGGATCGCTGTCATTTCTTCCAGGTTTGCAATTCTTACTACGAATATAGAAGCTGCGTGTTAATGGCTTCTAAGAACTCTGTAAGGCTGCTGAATAATGCTCTCAGCCACTATCAGTAACAAACTATCTCTTTTTATTTATTTTTATTTTATTTATTTTATTTTATGTGGGTATTGGGAATCGAACTCAGGACCTCATGCTTGCCAGGCAGGTGCTTGTGCCGCTGAGCCATATCACCAGCCCCTCTTTTTATTTTTAATGCTGTTATTCTCTGAATCTCAGTCACATTTTGGTACTGAACTCACAGAATTGCTTCTATTAACACCAACAATTAGAAATGTGTATGTATATTATAATTTTTTTGTTTACTGTGTTTCAACGTTTTTCCAGATGTGGAAAAAGGAATTTTCATGAAAACTTACTTCCCTTCAGTACACATTACTCTTGGATTTTTGAGGTGGCCTAGAACCACAGTAATCAGACTTAGCAACGCATACATTTAGAGTATAATATACTGATGCTGCTACAGAGAGTAATACAGAGATCATTTAGTCAAATGATTTCACAAATAAGGAAACTGAGCTTCAAATACAAGTCTTTCTCAACTGAAATTGAATGAAAAGAAAATTTAAAAGTATGCCTTGCAACTACATTTCATTTTAATTATCACCCAGGCAATAATTATGGAGGATAGAAGTAAGTGATGATATTCATTGCAAAGACTAGACTATCCTGCTGAATCTCTCTATGACCTCCAAACAATTATTTAGTTCTTAACTGGCCAAGCAGCTGGGATGAACAAGAACCATTGTAACAGGTGCCACAAATTCCGGGTCTTTCCAAGCCATAGTAGCAACATTATTTCCTCAAAGAGGACAAAAGGTTAGTCAACTCACCCTTCAGTTCTAGGATTCAGTGATGATTACAACACAAAATGCTAATTTTCCCTGAGGACTAAAAAGATGTATGTTTCTCTATTCTCAGTTAGCACTTCTCAAACCCAAATCTTACCATATCTGAGGGTTCTTATCCTTTTAATAAAGCTTAGGAAGAGCACTCAAGTCAGATTTACCCACTCCTTGCTCCCCATACTGAAACACAAACAGCAGTGCCTCAGAGATGCCTCACTGCTTTAGATCTCCAACATTCGATTAGTTTTCCGTAGAAGTTCTGTAGAGCTAATTTCCACTAAATAATAATGAATACAAAAACGTTCACCTTTTACACCTCCCACAGGATTCACTCTATAGTATTAATGAACAGAGAGGAGGGGTGCTGATTCTTTGAACCCAAGACTTTGATCTCCAAATCTGAACTCTTCTGTTATGACAAAGCTGGTAGGTACACCTTTGCCGGAAGCTGTCTCCCCAGCGACTTTGTTTGCATGCCATAGGTACATCTACACCACCTGGGCCCAAGGCCATGCCTTGTGGTGAGTTTTTAGAAAATGTTAATGTACTTTTCTAATTTGAGCTATTTGGTATTGAAAGCACAAGGCTCTTCTAGTCAACACTGATATAAATCTACAAAAAAAAAGTTTGCAATTCAGTCACTATATGCAACCTGGCCAGGCTTTTTACCTTAAGATAGTTTGTCTCTGCTCTGAAACTTGCTGCTCAGTGTTTTTCTTTTCATTTCCAGTTTCCCTGAAGGTATTTATATATAAGAAAAAACAAGAGCAAAAATATACTTGGGTGCTTATTTGTACAAAATACCCACAAAATTAGGGCGAAACTCAACACCAAGCATTCTCTGCCTCCCCCGCCTAACTGTCCGTCAAGACACAAAAACTCGAACTGAGCAATTGAGTCTTACATTTATATCTACATGACATTTAGGAAAATTGAAGACTGGAAGCTACACATACAAGTAAAACCAGTGATTAGAGACAATGAGATTCAGTCTGCAGAAAAAAACAGCGATATTATTAAAAAGACACTAGCAAGTCTTTCAGACCCAAAATATAGACTTCACAAAAAAGTTAACAGTTCTAGAATTCATCACAAATGTAAGCGTGGGTTTCTTTTAACATCAATAAAAACATGTTTTCCCAAAGGCATGCATTATGTCAGAAACATTTAGAATTCACGTCTTTGAAATTAATTTTAACATTTATCCCACAGCCATTTACTGAGAGACAGGAGCCCAGAACTATGAGAGAACAGGGTTCAGAGGTAGTCAATCAGTGAGAGTTCAGCTCTGTCACCAGGTAGATGACTTTGAGAGTGTATTTACTTTCTCTGAGCTTCGGCGTCCACTTTCATGATTGGGGTAATTACACAACTGTAGTGAAACTTACCTGAGATCTCACACAGGGCATGACAGATACATACCTTCAATTAAATACTAGCTGCTAAATTAAATTATAATTATTTTTGCTTCAACACAATAGCTGTTTCATATCTACAATATATTTGGTGCTTAGCCAATAAGAGGTCTACCTCTGGGAAATAGGGATGCAGTGGGAATTGGGATGAAACTGAAGAAGTCTGAAAAAAAAGTCATATAAGGTCAGGCTTGATTTTAAACTGAGAGTTCTGTGGATCAGCACAATAAGCCAGTGTGAGCCTTTGGGAAAGAATGTGTTAAGGCAAGAAGTGCATCCTGGTAAACTGACAATCCAAGAAGCAACGCATCCACTGAGCGGAAGAGGTCTCTTCACGCTGCTTGGAGACGCAGCATGTCTGATGCAAAAGCAGGAAAATCTGGGTGAATGCCCTGCCAGCAGGTACAGCCAAGATTGAAGAGAATGGCTTGGTGACTTTCTAGAGGTGAACTGACCGACACACTTGTGTAGATTCTGACTGAAGAAAAGATGTGAATACAACAACCTTGCTCTGAAGAAGTTCACTTTTACAATTCAAAGTAGATTATAAGAGAAATAAAATCAAAGCTCAGTGTTAGTCAACATAAATATAGAAGATATCAATTGTATGGGGAAAGGAGGGCTAGCGTAATACATGGAGAAGAGTTTCCTTTGAGGAATAATGCCATTTAAATGTGGGCAATATTTTGATGATGATGCTGGTGATGATGACAATGATGACAATAACACTAGAAAAACACTCTGAGCTGATTACAACTATGCTTTATATTATGTACACAAACTCTTGCTAGATAGTATTATTAGCCCTATTTCTAAACTAATGAAAGCTGCAGCTCATAAAGATATCTTCTTGAAACATGCAACTGTTGAGAGGGAATTATAGATGAAGAGGGAGAACATGAACAAAAGCAAATAATAAGAACTGGAATATTTATTTAACAAAATTAGAGTGGACTGGACTGAATGGTGCTCAGATTAAACAGAAGAATTAGTGGGAAATGAGTTTGGATAGAAAGGTTATAAACAGCCTTGAAATCCAGATTTAATATAATTGGCAACAGAGAGTCATTGAAGATATCATTGAAATGAAGTGATAACATAAAGCTCTACTTTAAGAAGTTTTATATGACAGGACAATATAGAATGCATTAGAGTGTAGGAAAAGAGCTACGAAGAGCTTAGAGGTTATTGAAAAAATGTGTTACAGTAATGGTAATATTTTCCAGTTACCCTTGAAACCTTTCAAAGCAGAAAATTGACCTCAAAATAATTTTATTTTGTAGCCAGGGATCCTGCAAGTGCAGAAACTGAATTTCTGAAATTCTGGATATGCTAGAGATACCTGGCCAGAAAGACACAGATGAGAATGACGAGCTTGAGGTCAAGTTATTCTATCAGGGGCTGACCTATATTCTCAGGTGTAAAGAGGGAAAAGTCCATCTATAGCTCATACCCAGGTTTATCTTTTTTACTATGCCATCAAATTGATTGTGGAAAAAGAGAAATAAATGAATAATTTTGGAACCTTTACTTTGACTTTTGATTCCAACCTTTCCCAACATGATGAAGGTCAACACAAAATCATGTTTGGAATTTTACGATAAATGACCTCCAAATATTCCTACTGATTGTCTTAAGGAAAGAAGAATACTTGCAAGAAGTCAGGCTTACGTGGAGGAGTAAGATAGATTTACAAGGACAAGAGTATAGAAAGAACGATGTCAGAAGTCATGATTCAAAAGACAGTCTCACAACTTGATATTACTGAAGCTTAACTCTTCTAGGGTAGTCCATACACTATGAATTTTTTCATGAAAATTCCATTAGGAAAGTCACATGGAGCTCACAAGAACTTACCTATTATTTGTTGTTTAGAAGCCAAGCTATGAAAAACTGTGAAATTTGGTGAAATATTATACCAGTGAGGCTGACTGATATGTTCTGAGATGGTAGTGGTCAGCCGTGTAGAAGATGAGCACCTCAAACGCCAGCTCACTCCAGAGTTCTTTCCATTGCTCCAACTTAGTCTCCAAGAAGCAAAGCATTCAAAATAATGAGAGTTTGACTAAAATTTGCCTGTATTGTCCAATTCCCTTACCCCATTTCTGCCATCCATGATAGTACACAACAATATTGTGTAACTATGGTGAAGTGAAGAATGAAGAACATTGTCCTTAAGCTACAACAACAACCAAGTTGGGCTTGTGTTTTATACTTAAGTGAAGTATATTATATCTAAATACTAAATGTATCCATTTAACCTTTTACACTCATGAAATTGTCAGATTGGGACAAAATGAAAGGATGATGGATATGTTAAAGATTGGCATTGTGTAAAGATAGCTAATCTTGGAAGCAAGCAAACTTGAAGTATAATACAGTGATGTTGTGTCTATGTGTAAGAAATTTTATGTTCTTGGCATAAATTTCCTCATCTGTAAAATAAGAGAGACTAAATAAAAGAACTGGTGAGCCCTTTAAGATGGAATGTTCAATGAGTCAAACCCTTTAAAGAAATAGCCAGTGAATTCAGGCTCCCGGGCAGATGGCCGAGCTGGCAATGTCCAAAAAGTGACAGCTTCTTGGCTACCCAATTACACCTTTCAAAGGAAAACAGGAAGTACCCAACTGCTTCCAATTATAATATGCATTGTGCTGAGGGAAGACAAAGTCAAATGTGCAAAAGGCCTAATGGAGTGTGCAGGAGCCGCCTCCCGCTGCAGTTTGCAGCTTTTTCACTCTGTTAGTTCTCACTACCCAGTCAGCAGACACGCGGGGGGGGGGGGGTTGGCAAAAGAGTAGTTGTTTTCTGACCCAAGGGGATGATACCAATGCCATGCTTCTATTGTTTTCAGATAAACATTACAGAGGATTCTTAAGTACTGTTTTCTGCTTTCAGCATCAATATCCTAGTAAGAGGAATGCAAGGTGTGTTGGAAGTAGAATCTGATCCATTCTGTATAGTAGTTCGCAGTTTAGCCAAACTCCAGGAAATCCAGATGAAATGAGGATTGTCAGTAAGAAGATGGTCACTGTTGCTTTCATCAAAGCTGGAATTATAATCATCAATATATGAGTGTGCCATTGTAGAACATTAGAAGTCATTCCTGGTATACTTTCCAAGAGGCATACCTGCCATGAGTGCTCCACCTTGGTTTTGCCACTCATGTAGTTAAATTCACCTTACTTTGAAGGTTTACTGAATTGCAAACATATGCAGATGAATCCATTTACTAAATCCAATAGGATTATGAAAATCAATTGTGAGGTAAACAGCAGATTGCATATGAAAAGTACAGTGTCTGTGTATGGACATAATGTTATTCTAAAATACATTTTTCAGAATATTCTTCTTTCCAAATTCTGTGATTATAGAATTCCTCGGCAGGAAAAACATTGAGAAAGGTATACCTGTCTCTAGATTGTCTCTATAAATATTTCTTTTTAAAGCTTTCTCTTCAGAGATGGATGCCATAATTTTTCATAGTCATCTAATCCTTTGTTTTATATATTTCTCTTTATAGCTACTAGAACTCACCCTCCCTGCAACTCCGCTCCCCTCATCCCTACTGTCATAGAGTATTTAATTTACTTAAATAGAAAGGCTGGATAATTGTGCTGCATGTTTAAAAGATTAGATTAATTGTATGTTTTAATCGATAAATTTTTTAGTAAATTTCACTAAGGTTTGTGATGAACTGTGATTGGGCACTACAATTTTGTATGTTTATGCTGCAGGTTTATCACAGCCTATGAACAAGCACTGGTGTTTTAGACATGTGGTTTAAAAAGGCAATACAAAAAAGAGTTTATCCCCCTCTTCAATTACACTTCAATAATACTTTGTTAAAATACCTAAATATGGTAGGTGTGATATTTGTACAAAGAAACACACATAGCTTCAGATTTGGAAATTGAGATCTTTTCTAATTTAAATTTGAAACATTTATGATCACTATTTAATGTAACTTCAGATTTTGTCCTCAGACTCTAAACAGTCTAGGAGTTTTTAATATGATGTATAAAGATTTTTAATCTTTTTTTATAAATTTAATACACCCACATGCTGACATACCCCCAGTTATATATTTTCATCATTTTCCAATCATTTGTCACTGTAAGCTTTTAAACACAATATTGCTGTGTAACAGGAAAGAAATAAAATAGAATTCCAAATTAGTTAGATATCTTTATAATCCTGGAGGTGCAATACCAAACCATGACTTTAGAACATATTAATCCCAATATTTATTTCATAAATATTATTGTTATTATCATACTTCGGGCCTTGGATTAGATGCAGAAGATGTGAATCCACCATAAAGTCAAATCTATGTTCTCCAAAAATTATTTATTTTCTGTATGTTCCATTTTAGTGTTCTAACCTCTTTACAATATAAAAGGATTACATATTTATGTAGGGAATGAAGAAGCTATCAAGATTCTTCTAATATGTGTAAAATACCGAATTTTAGGTTAGAGTTCACATTTTCATTCTTTCAAACTGAAACCATCCCATATGCTAGGTGTAAAGGAACTCTGATTTACCTTGTTGATCTCTACGCAACCTTTCTTCTGTCCTCTAGTCCCTGGCATTCTATTCGAGCATATCACCTGAGGCAATCAATGCCAATGGACTGAAATTTACACTTCAAATAACATTTCTTTGCACCCCTGGAAACAAACACTTTTTAAAGTATATCTCCAATAGTTTGAGATTTTTAGTATATCACCAATATTTTGAAAAGAAATGATACGAAAAATTTCCTAAAGCTCAGAGAAAGAATCTCTAGAGAGGTGACTGCCATTGGTGAAAAACAAATATATATCTGATAGTCTTTTTAATTTATCTTAAATTTTTTTGAGACAGGGTCTTGGTATGTCATTCAGACTGCCCTTGAACTCACTAGGTAGCCAGCCTGGCCCGGAATTGATTATAATCCTCCTGCCTCAGCCTTCTGAGTGCTGGGATTGCTGGTGTGTACCACCATGCCTGGCTGATAGTCTTTAAAAAAAAATTGAGATCAAGAGGTTTTGGAATTCTAAAAACTCATCAGTTCTCCTTTACAGCAAGTGACTTTATATGAATCATTGAAAAGGCTTCAAAATACACTATGTAAAAAATAACACAGCCGAAGTTTCCATTAATTTAATATTCCATTGTGACAGTTTTATTACTTAAGTATTTAAATATAAAAGTTTCTAGGGAGAAAAACAACTCATTTTGTTGTTAACTGTGCCCATGATAGAATGATGCTCCAATGAAATCTTAAAATTACATGGTTATTATATTATATACTAGTACAAAAAACCCTGAGAATAAATGTTGAATGTGAAAATGAAATAGGAAGACTCTGGGTTCCCAAAATACATTCTATCAACAAGATTTAGAAAAAACAAAAAAATAAAATATCCAAAATGCCATTGTCAACTTCTATATTTTACATAGGTCTAGCCTTTCCCTAATGCACTCAGTAGCTCAAATATCAAGAATTTCAGAAATAAGCCCATAATATATTAGAAAAACTAAGAAATTTAGCACCCAAACTCTGATGTTGATTTCAAGGGTTTACTTAGAAACGGCTATATATTCAAGCCCAAGATCAATAAAAGTATTATGGAAATAAGGTAAATAATTACTATAGTCAATTTTGGAGCTGGCAGATTTGATACCAAATTAATAGAAAAAGCATAAATTTAAAAATGTCTCAAGCATATTTCCTTACAATCCGATGTTCCCTCACCCCACATCACCAAGGTTGTTTCTGAACTCAATTTAATTTAACAGTGAGGATGATGCTTCTCATCCCCAAAGAATTACCCTGAACTCCTCCAGACCTCATTGTATTCCCTTAAATCAGCTTTATTTCCACTGGCACACTGAACATCTATCAAGTGTGAACCTGAACTAGTTACTGCTACTTCACAGGAGTCCTCACCCCTTTTCCACCCCACCTTATCCCTGACCTACCATTTGAAAACAGGCAATTAAATGTCATTTACACCCCTTTAAAAAAATAAAAATAATTCCAAGTGTTTCCAGTTTTAGTCTCTCTCAATATCCATCACCGTTCTTCATATTTATTTGCCAGAACACAGCAACGGGGTCATTCATTAAGCACAGCACAGGAACTGGTGTCGGACTCTGCCTTGGTGACTATCGCAGAATTCTTCTGCAGTGATTTTTTAAAGTCTATACAAATAAGATGAAGAGAAATGCCCAGAGCAGATGGGTGCTTAAGAGTGACTTATTACTCCAGTGATGCAGATTCTACGGGCAGCTCAATGAACAGGGTGATTTCATCCACGAATGAGATTATTATGAAACTGCTATCACCCTGTCATGAATAATTGATCATCACACTGTTCAGGAAAAAACAACAGATGCGATAAACAATGAAACAAATGTGACAAAGAGAGAGCTTATAGTTTATTATTTTACTGCCTATTATTTTACCATTTGTGAAGATGCCATAGGCAAAGTCACTCAATCCCTGCATGAGTGTGTAAACTGCATGACAAGTAAACAGTATAATTAAGTGATTTAACCCTGACTATGGAACACGCCTTTTGGGTTTCACGGAAAAGCCTGTTTCTATGAGAAAGTGCAGAACAGTGTTGGCTCTTTCAGAAAATGAGTAGTTAGCAGAATTTCTTTTCTGGTTGTCTCCCCTTTCATTTCAACTTTCTTCTCAAAATGGATGTGCTGTGTTCCCCAAGGGCCCATTCTCATGTGGGACCTTTAATCCATTGCAAAGCTCTAACTCAAGGGTTCCATCCAGGCATCTTCCATGGCAATATCTCCAAAATGCACATTTCTTTCTTCCACTAGTCAAAGCCTTACGTTCTCTCCTTCCCCTATTATGTTGGCTTTTAGAGGAAAAGTAATCTGATTAAAAGAAACTAAGCTAAATCAAGCACCATGATGGGTGATCACTTTCTACTGACCTAGCAATTTGATGAAATTTCTTTCTAGAAAATAAAACTAAAGTGAGACGAAAGAGCCTGTAAATTTCACTGAATCCACCTTTACCTGTCCATTTTTGATGTCTCTTGAAAATCATAGCATATGTCAGAAAAATCCAGATTTCCAATATCTTGAAGCTCTATGTAAAAATATTTAAAGATATATATGCTTGCCAAATGGTTTTCATTTATTTCTACAAATTAAGATGGAAAAAGAGACAAAACATAAAAGAAAATAAAAAGACAATATTAAAAGTTGTAATTTTCAGAGCTCCTGGAAAAGGATGGAAATCCTCTTAAAAGAATCAAGGAGAAATAATGAAAAGAAGCTTTCCTGAATTATTGAATTTGTAATTCAACAGAAGGAAAATTTTCTAGATGAAATTCTAAAATAGCATGCACAGCATAAAAGCAGAAAAGTAAAGTTGGAATAAATAAATTTAAAAGGGTAAGAAAAAGAGAAGCAGAAGATACTCAGTGTAAGGTATGACCCACCTAAATGAATTGATTTCACTCATAAAATGTACTCCTGTAATATTTTATCTAGTTATAAGAAAGATCCATTTTTAAGAATTTGCATGCCATAATAGCTATAGTATTTAAAAGCAATTCAACCCATCTCTAGTGGTACTTATAATACATAAAACAATCACTTAGAAAGAATCAATGGCAATAAAAATAATACACAAAATTGCCTTCATGTAGTAGAGAATCAATCTCTGGTTACTTGGACAGTCATTAGTTAAAGAAAATAAGAAAGAATAGCAATGAATACTGAGATAGAGAACATGTTATACCGGAAAGCAGAGGAAGAAATTTTTTCTCAGGAGCCAGTTAAGATGGAACAGTCATTCTTTGGTAAACTCATTCAATCTCATGCCTGTAAATATTAATTAACTATGATGCCTCTTTAATTTATATCTCCGGCTTGGACCTGCCCTCTGAATTCCAGAATCATATACCAAACTGCTTATGCACCATCTCCACTTGGTTTTTGTGGTATATTCTATTATTATTATGTTTATTTACTGTTATTATCACCACAATTGGCTGGCTCCCTAAGGGGGTATTATACTACTTAATCTACAAACTACAAGATTAGCTCTAAGAAATTGTGCTGTGTTGGAGAAAAATATGGCAATAGCTAGAAGAAAAATTGTGCTCAAATGTTTTATTTTTTCAAGATGACAAATAATAACGTGTCTGCAACAAAAATAATTCAGATAGAAAAACTGATGACACGAGAATGGAGTGGAGAATGATTTCTCACTCAGCAGTATAGCAGCATTAGAAGCTCCACTGAGAATCTGATAAAAATTATATAAAACAACCATTTAAAGTCTCCAGAAGTGGTGGTAAGGGAATACAGCAAATGCAGAAGTATCTTTCAAGAACATCTATTAAAAGTCAGTAGGAAATGAGAGTGCTTTGTATCTGAATTAAGACTATCTTCTAATCCCAGGTCAGTAAGGTGGAAACTCCATTCCAGACAAGTACAGCGCAAAGAAAAGTAACAGACCAAATTATCATTAAAGCTTCCACTTGGACGAAAATCTTCCAGGAAGAAACAAGATGTCAGCATTTCTCATTGTTTTCTCCACCTACCTATTGCTGAAATAAAATTCTCAGCAAATGTGACCGAGATATTGGGTCCCTCTTCTTCAGCCGATCCTCATTCATGGATGGAGGCTGTACCTTAGAAACAACTCCACTAAAAATACTGAGACCTTGCTCATTCTCTCCTGGTTCACAGGGTAGTAGTTATATACTAAGAGAGACCAACTAAGACAACTTGAGGCCACTGCCCAGTCTCTACCTACCTTTATCTGCTACAGTAAGGGTATCATTCAAAAATAAACTTGCCTTTGTCCCCACTCCCAACTCCATAGCTGTCGCTCAACAGTTTTGCCTAGAAGAAGCCATCTATAACCAGGTAGGCTCTAATCTGTTTGTAAAGGAACTAACTTAATGTAGAGCAAAGTGCTGAGATGTTCAAGCATAGAGGAAGCAATAACAAACAGTAGAGGCTGGAGTGAACAGGAATTAAGAGGAAATGGTTAGATTCACTGAATACAAAGGTAATTGCAGGTTGGCTAGTTTACTAGAGAGAACCAAGGAAGGAGACAGATGAAAGGACCCATCCTGGGGTCAAAAAAGTATATCAAATGCTGACCTTGATACTGAATTGTACTGGAACAGTCCTAAGAGCAATTTAGCTCCCAGATCATCATTGGAAAGAATAGGGCAACTTCCAGATGATTAATAGAGTTTACCAAGTAGGTATGGCTAGGAAAAGTAAGAGTAAGGAGAGCTCTGGCAACACCACTGTAATTTCACAGCAAGTGAGACTATCACATGTTACACCATTGTTAGCAAGATATAATCCAAGATATGTCGTAAGTAAGGAACACCTTCAAAGGGTTACACTATTGGGTGAAATGAGCATCACTAAAGTCATCCAGCCAATCACTAAACAAGTAAACCAACAGCAATAACACGTCCTGGAAGGGAAGTCTACTATCCAGAATTGCTACAATGTATTTGCAAGAAAAATTGCAAAATGTTGAAAGAAAAATGGCCTATACACTGAGGAAGTTTGGAGCAGACAACAGAAATGGCTTATGAGAGTGCCTAAATATCAGCTTTAATAGGAAAAGATTTCAAAATCGTCATTATAGTATGTACAAGGAAGTAAAGGGACCCATAAAGTAAGTAAAAGAACATAAAATGACAATGTGTTGTCAAAAGAGAGTATCAATAAGGAGACAGAAATTATAGGAAAGAATCAAATATAAATTTTAGACGTGAAATGTATAGAAATTGGAGTAAAAATTCACTAGAGGGTCTCAAAGGTAGATTTGAATTACAAATTGGATAATAAAAGGATAAAGTACCTAATCCAGTCAGTAGAAAGGAAAATTTATGGGAAAAAATTAACTCTCAGAGAAAGGCAGAACACCAATGCATATTAACAACAGTCATACTGGGACTAGCAGGTGGAGAGGAAACCTGGAAAGGTAAATATACATATATACACATTTTCAATGAAATAACCACTAAAACAACCCCACATTTTAATAAAAATATCTACTTCATCCAGGAAACACCATAAACTTAAGTACAATAAACACAGAGATCCATGCACAGACACATAGTAAAAATGCTGAAAGCAAATGACAAAAAAGCAAATGATAAACAAGTCAGATAAAAATGACTTGTCACTTACAAGAGAATCCTAATGAGATTAGCAACTGACCGTCAAAACCAAAGACAACGAGACAGTAGGACAATATATTCAAAGTGCTAGTAGCCAACTACAATTTCTACATCTACCAAAACTAACTTTCAAATATGAAAGTGGAATCAGGCATGTCTAGAACTTAAAAAATTTACAGAATTGTTTTCTACTTTACCTGCCTCACATGAAACTATTAAAAGAAGTTTTCAAATACACAAACAATAAAATATTAGTACAAGTATATAATTATAAAAAGCATATATACGTATTTATTTCCCTTTTCTCACCTAAGTGATTGAAAAAGCAATTGTACAAAATAATATGTATGTAACAGATTCAACCTATAAGATATAGACATGTAATATATTTGCCAAGCTGAGTACAGAAAAATCTGTATTGAGTTAAGAAAATGATTTCAGATGATATACACAAGATAGATGTGCAGAGCAAGAAATGATAAATAAGAAGATTAATATAATGAAATCTCTAAATATATACTTGTTTTTATTTCTTAGCATCTTTAAATACCAAAAAGTTATACAAAGTAATATTTTAAGAAAGTATTTTACACTTACAGTAAAGCATGTGTAACATTTACAGGTATAATAGGTACAACAATTGACTAAAAGGAAACTAAAAGGGAGAGAAGGAATAGCCAAGTAGGAATAATGTTTCTATGTCTTAGTAGAATTAAATTAGTGTAATCTGAAGCCAGCTCTTGTAAGTTAATATGTTAAGTTCTAGACAACCACTATGGACAAACCTAAAAATAATCATCAAATAATTTAAAAAGTTGCATTAGAATGTGTTTACTTAATTTAAAAAGCAATAAAGCAAAATATGATATATAAAAATGTAAAATGAAGGCATAAATGGAGCTATATGAATAATAAAATAAATGTGAATATATTCAAACACCTAAGGGAAAGGCAGGAAATTATTAGACTGGATAAAAATCAAATACGCAACAAGATTCAATTTTATGTTTTTCACAGCAAAACTAATTCAGATTCCAAGACACATACAGATATATAGTAAAGAAAAAAAGACTTATCAGGCAAATATATAATATAAGAGAACCTGAGTAGATCTACTAATATCAGACAAAATATATTTGAAAAAAGGCTTATCAGGCAAATATATAATACAAGAGAACCTGAGTAGATCTACTAATATCAGACAAAATATATTTGAAAACAGCAAAAACAAATTACTAGAGATAAAGGACATTTTATAGCAACATAAAGATTTATGTATTACACATATATGTACCTAATAACAGATTACTCAAACACATGAAGTGAAAATTTACAGCAAAGAAGGAAAAATAGAAAATCCAAGAGAAATACTTGGAGATTTTAATACCCCCACTTTGAATACTGGAGAAAGATAGCAAGCATAAGGTCAAGAAGAAAATAAAACGTTGAAAAACACAAACTAGACCAAATAGACATTCAAAAAACAGTATGTCTAAGAGAAGCAGAATATGTAGCCTTTTTATGAACCTGTATAACATTCTCCAGAATAGGACAAAGAGTTGGTCATAAAATAACTCAATAAAATTTTAATAAATTGAAACTATGACAGAATGAAATTAGAAGTAAATATCAGAGAAAATTTTAGGAAAATCACAAACATGTAGAAATTATACAACACATCCTTGAATTATCTATCAGGGAGAGAGGATCAAAAAAGAAATCAGGAGGGAAACTAGAAAATACTAGTAACAAACAAAAATGAACATATAACTTACTGTAATTTATAGGATGCAGCCAAAATAGTGCTTAGAGGCAAATTTATAGCTATCAATTTTTATATTTATTAAAGATCTTAAGTTAATATCCTAATCCTGCTCTTTAAAAAAATAGAAAAAGGAAAGTAAACTAAATTCAATGCAAATAGAAGGAAAGAAATAACATTAGAGTAAAAGTTGATGGTATAGGATAGAGAAAATTAGTTTTAAAATTCATTGAAACCAAAAGGTAGTCCTTTTCAAAATGCTTACCTAGGGAAAAGGACATACAAAGGACTTCAAAGAATGCACGGCCTGTTGAATGTACACGAAGAAAGCTTCGGGAGTGTTATCCCAACGGCAGGAATTAAGAAGGGATGAATTGGGCCAGTGAGATGGCTCAGTGGTGTAAGCGCCTGCCTGGCAAGCGCAAGGTCCTGAGTTCGACTCCCAAAACCCACATACAAAAAAAGGGCCGGTGATATCGCTCGACAGCACAGGCGCCTGCTGGTGTACAAGGTCCTGAGGTCGACCCCCGGTACCCACAAAAAAAAAAAAAAAAGAAGGGATGATTTATCATTCAGTGTCGATGGAGTGGAACAGCTCTGAGTGCTGATGACAAAGGGATTGTGTTATCCGATCACTTGTCTCAAGGCTCAGGGTTTGGACCTGCACTGTTCAACAATTTTAAGTTATTAAATAAAGCATTAAAATAATTCTCAATTACACTTAGAGACCCGAATAACTAGAGTACGTCCTTAGTACACTACATGATCAGGTTCAACTGGTTCTTAACAGACTCAGCAACCTAAAACAAATTTAAATTTAAGAGGATAAGACAAAGTTTTTAAAGTATAGTCACAGACTGGAAATTTGGCAGCAGCATGCATTAGTAGGAAAACCACAAATTTGTTGGCAGGTACGTGGCTGTGGATTTTGTCTTTATCAGTTATAAACAGTGAAATCTGGGCAATGTGATTGCTCGGTTTCTTTGTGCATAAAGTAGGTGTAAACAGAAGAAAAAATCACCTCCTTCAGTTTTTGGATGTCACTTACACAGATGTTGCTTCTTTTGTTACAGAACACAATAAGACCAGCCTCAGTCAAAGCTGTACCTATTGTTACTTTTAGCTGCAAATAAAAGAAAATTCCACTAACATGGCCAAAACATGTGAGTTATATGCATACCTACTTCACCTAACAAGGTTTCCAGGAGTGGTTCTGAGTGTTATTTATGTCATGAAAGACATAGGCAACTTCTCTCTCCCAACTGCCAGCCCTAGCATGTGACTTCAGAAGATGAATGCTGTAGCTCCAGGTATCATATCGCCATACTGACCAGGAAAAAAAAAAAGGAGAGGCAAAGAGAACAGGAGGGCCAAGCTTGTTAATTTCATAAAATATGCATAAGAATCCAGCAATTTCCTTCCCAGTGTCCTGAGCAAAACTGTGCCACCAGGTCTCAGCTCCAAGCTGGCTGGGGATTATGGGTGCTTTCCAGTTAGCCAGCCCACAATGAGTGCTTCACTGTTAGAAAAGGGCAGCAATTTCCACACACTAATTAATTTAATTCTTACAACAACCTCTTTTTGCAAATGAGGAAATGGAGGCACAGGCTGATCAAGTTACTTGTCAAAAGCTTCCCTCAGTAAAATTGTCAGTAGTGACAGTGCTTTTGTTCCTATACAAAAGAGTGTCCATCTCTTATTACTAAAGAGTAAGCCTCTCCCTTTGCTGAGCCAATTTTATATCAAGGATGATATTTTAGTGTTCAGAGCGAGACTATATTTCTGTCCTCACTGGCACTCCTGGCTTGGGGAATTTTGTGTAGAATACAACGTGAGCGAACATACATAACAGCCTAAATTAAACATCTAATGTTCAGTGAAGCCAAAATATGCATGAAAAGTTGAACACCAGAATAGCTCCCTGAACAGGCATATTTCAGTAGCTATTCCCAGGCTGTGTGCATGGAAAAGAGAGAGGTGCCTCTCTAAGGAATATTACCTGGCCCTAGGAACAGGAAAAATTGCCTTAACACATCTGCCACATCCTACCCTAGTTATCAGTACATAGTACTTGCAATGTGGCCAAAATTTTTAATGCACCTTCACCTGGGGCAAATTTTGGAACTCCAGGTCCAAATAAAAATTGGAATTGAAACCTTCTTAATAATGTAAAGCAACAACACTGCCTTTGTAAGCTGACAGTGCTGCAGTCAGAATTCTCTGATTTCCCAATATGGCGCTAGCATCTCTTGCCTCAGAGTTCACATGTCTGAATTTAGAAGCTGTCGTAGGTGTCTTCAAGGTGAGTGAGAGCCGAGCCTTCCAAGATACCAGAGCCATGATTTCCTACCTGGAGGACAATCACAGTAACAGGTGAGAGCTCTGTATTTCAGCCAATGTGGAGCAGAAGGGCCAAAAGAGCAATCATAGCAAAAGAAAAAGAAGGAATGATTTTTTTCAGGAGAGTCCGTACCCAGAACCAGAACTGGTAAGAAGATCATAAGCTGTTCTGAGATTCAGCAAATTTTGAGGAAGGCATCGAAACTCCTGCAGATCTTGCAACAAGATCAATCCATTACAAAAGTGCATAGATGCATTTCCCAGGAATGGTGGCACAAATGACATCTGGGTGACCTAGATATAACAATAATGCTTGTGCCTAGGATTACCTTGAGCATCAAGCAATATAATGGTACTTCAAGTGCTTTATAAACAGTAAATTTTTATATGGTGTTAATTACTATTGCTGCTTTCATTGTTCTCTTTATTGCTTTTAATCTGGAAGTGGTTTGTTCAAAACATTGCATATTTTAAGTCTGTGCAGTTATTGACTGGTTGATTATATAGTTTTAAAAGAAAAACTGGTATGTACTTCCATTAGGTCCCCCTTCCAAATTTCCAGTACCTGGAGGGGAAACAGAATTGAGAGTACAGGCAATTCTAGGAGATGCAACTTGCCAAAGGGACAGTCAGGAGACAGCACAAAAGGAGGTCTGCTGAGCTGTTTGAAGGGGCTCGCTTGTCTGCTTACAGGAAGAGAGAGCATGCATCCTGGTTGTAATAAGTGAGCTTGGAGGGCTAGACAGGCTCTTTAATCTCAGCAATGACACCGTGAACTCCAGTTCACCTGCTCGATTTATTTACATTGCTTTTCCCCACTAACAAATCCAACTCTCCATCAGATTAATCAACATTTATCAGCCAGCAGCGGGAGCATCATTTCATACCATAAGTAAAATAGAGAGGGAGTGAAATGGAATAGAGAGAGAATAAAACTCCCATTACTCCGTGGTTATTTTATTCAGTATGTATTTTATTCACATAATGAATGATGCACTTCGACTTTAACAGCATAGCAACCCTGGGTTCTGTTTGTATAATGTTTTCCTGCCATGGCCTGTGCGATTCGGTATCATATGCATAGTAGGATAACAGATGAGAATAGTCATGTCCAGGTTTGGTGTGTAACATAGCCCAATTAAACCAAAGGTGGATTAATCAGCAAGTTGTGCAGAGTCGTCCAAATAAATTATCAACAATCAAAAATAATTTGTCTATGTGGTGTTTCACTGACCAGCAACACAAATCATTCATCCATTCATACTTTAACCATTATCAACCACCGAGTATGTATCAGAAAGTATTCTGGGTGCTAAAGATATAGCAATGAACAAAGTCCGAAGTCACCTCACCCCAGGGAGTTCGCCTTAGGGGGTGATTCCAGACCACCGCACATGAATAGATAATAACATGTAGTTGTGTTGTAATGAAAAAATACAGTGGGCTAAAGCAGAGAAACAAAGAGAGCTATACTGGATAAGGTAGCCCAACGGGATGCTCCACGATGATCAGGCAGCAGAAATCTGAAAGAAAGGAAAAACCCAGACATTCAGATATCTGAGGGAAGTGAATTCCAGACAGATGAAAAAACAAGGAACATCTGAGGAACAGAGGGAGGCCAGTGCTTCCAGACAAGTGAATGAAGGGAAGAGAGAGGAAAGAACGTATCAGAGATGTAGGCTTGTACTGTATCGTGTAGGTTTTTATGTAACAATAGGAAATTAAAAGTGATAACAATCAGGTAGAAATTTTTAAAATCATGTTAGGATTTTGTGTCTCTATTACTGAAAGACAGAAAGTCTGACTTATAATTTTCCATATTTCCAGTGGAATACTTGATACCTCCCACATTACCAATATTGTTATCATGCTGATGATAATGATGATACCATGGGATATTTGGCAATTAATTTGTTGGCCAATACTGACGAGCTAGAAAAACAAACTTTTAAAAAATTGGTTTACTCTATTTGTTTAATTTTTAGTGTAAGTGTAACACACAAAAAATCAAGTATACAATTTATATTTGAGTGGCTCAGTGAATTATCCAAAGTGAAAATACCACCCAGATCAACATACTGAACAGTACAACATTCAGTGGTCACTTCTGGTGTCTCCCATTTATAGCCTCTTCCAGATCTCTGGAGTTAAACTCTACCTTGATTAATGACAGCACACATCACCTTTTCCTCTTTATTAAATTTTTAATAGGTGTGAAATTCGTCTTTATTTTGCATATAGCAATGTCTGCTCATTTTCAATCATGTTTAGGAATCAGTTATAGATGTACCAGATTTATTTATCCATTATATTCTTGGTAAACATTAGTAACGTTTTCAGTTTGTGAATGTTAACAATTGTGCAACTGTGAGTAATCTTGCACTTTGCAATTGCTGCACATATGTAAATTGCATTGTTGGATGTATACCTGGGTGTACATCCAACAAAAGAATTACTCACATTTAGTAGAGAATTTCAACATTTTTTTCAAAGTGAATTTAACAGTCTACTCTTCCACCAACCATCTGGATATGTGTATAGTGGTATCTCCTTGTAGTTTTAATCTGCATTTTTCTGTAGATTAATGTGTCACAGTACTATGTAATATTTTTATTGAACACTTATTTACTCTCTCGTTTAGTGCCTGCCCATTTGTTGTTCTGATTATCTGTCTTTGTCTCATTGATTAAGAAGAATTTCATTAAATCTTTTGCATATATGTGTTGCAAAATAACTTTCTGGTGTTATGACTTTTACACTTTCAAAAGTTATCTTTCAAAGATCAAAAATTCCCTACTCTAATTCAGTTTACTTTGGCAATCCTTCACTTAAGATTACTTTATTGTAACCTGTTTGAGAAGTATTTACCAATCCCCAAGTTAATGAGGCTATTTTCATATATTACATTGTTTTATTTTTTCACATTTGGAGTTACAATACTCTGATGAGAATTATTGTTTGTTAGCATGTGGTAGGCTTCAAATTTCAGTATTTTTTTTTTAATTTCTGATGACTCTCTCATTGAACCAACATTATTTTTGGAAACAATGGCCCTCCTCCTTTGCAGTACTGCTGTGTTATAAGAGATATGTTTGTAAATCAATTTATGCTGTTTCTCATCTTTGTATTCTGTTCCTATACTATTTATTTATCTGTCCATTAATACCAGGGTTAATTATTGAAAATGTATACTGTTACACTATGTGATAATAGAATATTTCTGAGTTTTTCTCAGTATTTTCTTAACTTTTCTTGCCCTTGTGTCCATGTTTTATATAATAAACTTCATTTTTGGAGAAATTTTAAGTCCACAACAAAATTCAGCAAAGTTCAGAGATTTCCCACGTACATACCTCTCTGACAAAGGCGTGCGCTAGCCTCTCTACCACCAAAATTCCTCACCAGAGTGGTATGTTTGTTACAGTTGATGAACCTGCAATGACACATTGTCATTATCCTAAATCTATAGTGTATATCAGGGTTTACTGATATATATTATGCATATATTATATGAGTTTTGACACAATATGCAATGACGTGTATCCACCATACGGAGTTGTTTCGCTGTCCTATAAATTCTTGTGCTCCTCCCATTCATCCTGCCATCTTCTTGCATTTCCCTGTAGCCATGAGTAATAGTCCATTGTCTGCATTTAACACAGGTTAGCCATTCACCTATTTGAATATATTTTGGTTGTTTTTAGGTTATGACAATTATAAATAAATGTGCTATAAACATCCACGCATTTTTGTGTGAACATTAATTTTGGACTCCTTTGGATAGATACGAAGGGGCACAATTTCTGGATCATGTTGTAATATTATGATGAATTTTCTAAATATGCCAAACTATTTCCAAAATGGCTATACTCTTGCATTTCGACTAGCAATGAATGAGAATCTCTGTTGTTCCACATCCTTGCTAGTTTTATCAGTGAGACCCTCTCTCAAAAAAAAAAAAAAAAAAAAAAAAGGTTATCATCATACCAAAGGGCATCTTGGCTTTCTCTCATGTTTTTTCTAGGAGTTTTACTGTAGTTTTCTATTTGTCATTTAAGTCTTTGAGTTAATTTTGTCAATGATGTAATTCTGTATTTAGATTCACTTTAATTTCCACATGGATGTTCAGTTGAAAAGATTAATTATTTGCTTAATTTTGTTGTCTTTGCTCATATGTCAAAGATCAATTGACAATATTTACATGGATTTATTTCTTTTCATTTTCTTTTTCAATGTCACACTGTCTGAATACTGCCCTTAACAGTAAGTCTTGAAGTTAGATAATGTCTGTCTTATCACTTTGCTTCAATATTGCTTTGGCTGTTCTGGAGTTTTGGCTTTCCTATACAACTTTTGAATCAGTTTGCTGATGCCCATAAAATAACTTCCCAGAATTATTATTGAAATTGTGTCAAATCCATAAATTAAGGTGAGAAGAACTGGCATCTTGACAATGTTGTGTCTCTTTATCCATGTATGTGGAGTATTTCTCCATTTATTTAGTTCTCTGATGTAATTCATAAGAATTTTATAGCTTTCCTCATATTGATTTTGTATTTTGGTAGATTTATACCTTAGTATTTCATTTTGGGTAGGGTGCTAGAGCAAATGGCATTATGCTTTTAATTTCAATTTCTACTTTTATATTTCTATATATAGAAAAGCAATTGCCTTTCTGTTTACATGTAATAAATGAATTTATATTTTAATAATACTCAATTATTATTTGTTTCTCATATCAACTATGCAAGGTGGGGTTTTTACTTTAAAATTTAATTGACACATAAGTCGGATGTGGTTGTGCATGCCTGTAATCCCACCACTCAGGAGGCTGAAACAGGAGGATTGCTGTGAGTTTAAGGCCAGCCTGGTGTACATAGTGAGTTCCAGACCATGCTGAAATACAAAGTGAGAACCTGTCTCAAAAAATAAATAGATAGGCCGGTGAGATGGCTCAGCGGCTTAAGCGCCTGCCCGGCAAGCGCGAGGGCCCGAGTTCGACTCCCTGAACCCACATACGGAAAAGGGGCCAGTGATATCACTCAGCGGCACGGGCGCCTGCTGGCGTGTAAGGTCCTGAGGTCAACCCCCCGGTACCCACAAAAATAAATAAATAAATAAATAAATAAATAAATAAATAAATAAATAAATAAAATTTTAATTGGCACTATATATATATATATATATATATATATATACATATATATAATCTAATGATCATATCAGGATAATCATTGAGGTATATCCATCATCTCAAACATTTTTCATTTATTTGTGTTGGGAATATTCAAAATCCTTCCTACTAGATACTTTGAAATATAGAATGAACTTCCATATGTTATCTTTATATCCTGTAGCATTGCTCTAATTGCTTATTTATTCCATGAATTTTGTTGATTCTTCCAGATTTTCTTTATAGATGATGATGTCATTTGCAAATAAAGACAGTTTTAATTCTATCTTTCCTATTTGTATATATTGTTTATTTTCATTTTAATGCAGAGCACTTAAAATCAGGGCTTTTCCAAATACTAAACACACACTTCACCACTGAGCCACATTCCCAGAACCACTACTCTCCTTTTAGTCTCATTGCTTTGGCTGGGATTTATGCACAATACTAAAAAGGACTGCTGAGTTGTTATCATGAATGGGGAATGGATTTTGCCAAATACTTTTTCTGCATCTATTTATACAATTATGTGAATTTTTTCTTCTTTGATGTATTATTGTGAAGGATTACATAATTTTCACATTTACATATTTTCAAATGCTGTACCAGCTTTGCTTACTTAGACATGGTCCATGTATCAGTCAGTGTTTTAGAAGAGAAACAGATATAACACAAGATATAACACAAATGTGTAAGAAATTACAAGATTGGCTTACAAAGGTCACCCACAGAGTCGGATGAGGAAGAGTGCAGAGGGGGTCTGTACACAGGAGACCGAAGGATTCAGTCCGAGGTCTGGAGCTCACTGCAGTGTCCCATGCTCACTGCAGTGGCCCTCCTGTATCAGGAGGCCAATGCGTCTGCAGTAGAAGGCTGAAAAGTCTGCTTGGGAGCCGGAAGATGACTTCCAAGGTGAAGGCGAAGACTGGAGCTCCCCCAAAGAAACAGAAGCAGATCTGTCCTTGTTCCTCTTTATGCCATCCAGGCAACAAGCTGCCCTAGGGTGGGTCTTCCACACCCTGGGCTATGGAATTGCTGAGCCAATTTAGTTAAACTTCTCTTAAATGAACTTCTCAAATTGACAGAATCACTCAACCATCACACTCTATAATACCTTTTTGTACATTGCCGAATTTGATTTAATCGTATTTTATTGTAAACCAGGCCTATAATCCCAGCACTCGGGAGTCACAGTCAGGAGGCCAGCCTGGGCTACATAGTGAGACCCTGTCTCAAAAAAATTTTTTTGTTGTTGAGGATTTTTTTTTTTTTTTTTTTTTTTTTTTTTGCTTTTGTCTTCCTGAGAGATACTGGTGTGTACTTTTCTGTTTTTGAAATGTATGGTCTCATATTAATATAGGATAATACTGGTCTTCATAAAATAAGGAGTATTCCCATTGTTTCTATATTCTGGAAGAGATTGTAGATGGTTGATACAATCTCTTCCTTACATGTTTGATAGAATTCAACAGTGGAACCATTTGGGCCTGATTTCTGTTGGGTAGATTATTATTTGTTGATTCAAATTCTTTAATAGATACTATTTAGGTTATTACTTCTTCCAAAAGGTTTGGAAGTTTTTTTTTTTTTTCCATACTGTGGGTTAAACCCAGGACTTCCACAGTGAGATATCTACCCAGCCCTTATTTAATTATTATTTTGAGACAGAGTTTTGCTCAGTTGCTAAGTTGCCTGAGCTGGGCTGGAACTTGTGATCCTCCTGTCTCAGTGTCCCAGATGCTGTGATGATAGGTAGATGGCAGCACCTTCGCTCAAATAGTGCCTTTTAAAGAACCAATCCATTTCATCCAGGTTTTCAGATATGTAAATTTAGAGTGGTCCATGATACTAAGGTATTATTTTTTTAATGTCCATAGAATCTGTAGTGATGACCCGACTTTCATTTCTGATATTAATAATTCATATTGTTTCTCTTTTCTTCTTATTTAATTTTGTTGAGTGAAAGAGCAAGGTTTGGTTTTGTTGATATTGTTTTCCTGTTGATTGTTCTATTTCATTTTCATTTATTTTTGCACTAATTCTTTATTATTTCTTTTATTCTGCTTGCTTTAGAATTACTCTTCCTACTTTCCTAAGGTAGAAGTGTAGATTACTGATTTTAGAATTTTACCTTTTTTCTAATACATACATTCAGTTCTTTGAATTTTCCTCTAGGTACCACTTTTACAGCATACTGCAATTTTGATAAATTGTGCTTTCATTTTTATTTGGTTTATATTTTTAATTTTTCTCAATTTCTTCTTTGTCCTATGCCCCATGCATTATTTAGAAGAATGTTTTATGATTTGCAACTATTTAGAGATTGTCCAGGTACCTCTCTGCTTTTGATCTTTACTTTCATTATGGCCTGAAATAAGACATTACATAATTTCTATTCTTTCAAATTTGCCAAGTTGTGTTTGATGTCCAAGCATGAGTTCTACCTTGCTGAAGCTTCCATATGAGTTTGAGTATTAGTATAGCATATGTTTCTCTATCCATTTGCTTTTATTCTAAATGCCTTTTTATATTTAAGGTAGGTTTTTTGTAGACACCACATAGTTGAATCTAGTTTTTTTTTATTTTAATCCATTTTGAAAGCATTTTCTAATTAATGAATTTAAGCCATTGGCATTTAAAATAATTGCTGTTATAGTCAAATAGCTACCATATATGTTACCATCTTCTATTTATTGCCTTTGTTCTTTGTTCTTATTTTTGTATTGCACATTTTTTCTGCCTTCTATGGTATTGAACATGTTTATATTTTCTCTTCTTTTTCAGCATATCAAATATACCTCTCTTTGTACTTTGTCCGTGGTTACCCTAGAAATTGCAGTATACATATACCATACAAGTAATCAAGTCAAGTCCACTTTTAAATAACACTACAGTACTTCAAAGATAGTTCAAGTACCTTATACAAAATAATCCTAATTTTCCCACCCATTCATTATATCATTTCTGTTATTCATTTTACATGTGTATGCACATATACATGTATATAAATACATCAATATTATTCTTTTGAACAAACTTATTTATTTATTCAATTAAGAATAAGAAAAATAGGGCCGGTGAGACGGCTCAGCGGCTTGGGCGCCTGCCTTGCAAGCGCGAAGGCCCGAGTTCGACTCCCGGAACCCACATACGAAAAAGGGGCCGGTGATATCGCTCAGTGGCACGGGCGCCTGCTGGCGCGCGAGGTCCTGAGGTCGTCCCCCCGGTACCCACAAAAAAAAAAAAAAAGAATAAGAAAAATAAAAAATTTTATTTTGCCTTCACTTATTCCTTCTCTGATGCTTTTCCTTTCTTTATGAAGACCTATGCATTGACCTATATACTTTCCCTTCCCTCTAAAGAACTTTTAATATTTCTTGCTAATCTGGCCTATAGTAGAAAACTCCGTCAATATTTGTTTATTTGAGAAAGTCTTTCTCCTTTACTTTTGAAAGATAATTTTACATGATACAGAAAATATTTCATTTCGTGCTCTTCTTTCTGGCATAGTTTCCAAGGTGAAGTCAGATACACATCTTATCTTCGTTCCTCAATAGGTAAATTGTCCACCTTCCTTGACTTTTTTCAAAGTTTAATCTGTATATTTGATATTCCAAAATTTGAAAGTGATACACCTGTTTGTAAACTTGTTGATATGTGTCCTGCTTGGTGTTCTCTAAGTTTCTGGTTTGTATCTGTGTTACTCAGTTTGGGCTGCCAGAACACAATACCATTGACTGGATGTTTTAAACAAAGAACATGTATTTCTTACAGTTGAAGTTAGGGTACCAGCACCCTTTGGTTCTTGGTGAGGTCCACTTATTGATTTACAGATGGCCACTTTGTCAGTGGAGAGCTGACATAGTGGACAGCAGAGGGAGATAAAACAAGCTGCCTTATAGGGGTACTAATTCTACTAATGAAGGTTCTACCCTCATGAATAGGATTGGGGAGAGGTTTCAACACGTAAATTGGGAGAGGGAAGTAAACATTCAATTTATCCAGAGTCTGACATTAGTTTTGGGGAAACTCTCAGCCATTATTGCTTCAAATATTTCTTTTCTTCCTTTTCCTATCATTATCCTTCTGTTTTTACCATGAGGCACATTTACACTTTTGTAGTTGTCACACAGTTCTTGGATATTCTGTCTTGCTTTTGTTTTTCAGTCTTTTGTTATTTGCTTTTCTAATTTGGAAGTTGCTATCAATATATCAATATGTCTTCAGACTTACAGATTCTTTTCTTTTCTTTTAGCTATTTTCTTCTACTGAGATGCCCATCAAAAATATTCTTTATTTTTGTTATAATGCTTATATACTTTAGTAATTCCTTTTGATTCTCAGAATTTGTGTTTACGTTGTTCTGTTTACATGTTCTATGTAATCTCACATGCTACCTACTTTGTCCGATAGAGTCATTAACATATTAGCCATAGTCGTTTTAAATTTTTGCTCTGACATTTCCAACATTCCTGCCATATCTGAGTCTGGTTCAAAAATATTCTCTCTTTCTTCAAATTGTGTTTTGCCTTTTAATTTCTAATTTTTTTCTTGATAGCTGATATGACATTCTTGGTAAAAAGAACTGAGGTAAATAGTAATATCGCCATTAGGGTAAAGAGAGCAGAGGCATGTTTTGTAGAGCTGTAATTAGATCTCAAGTTTTTAATGAGCCAAGCCACAGGACTATGAACTTCACAATTTCTCTTAGGTTTTTTCTTCTTTCCTTGGCTGAGACTGGATGGAATTAACTATTTTATTTTCCCATGTTTGGCTGGATTCAGGAGGGAAAATACATACTTTAGAATCTGGTAAAATATTTTGTCTTGAGTACTGGCCTTGTTAAGAATAACGGGATGTTCTGGCATATTTTAAAATAGTTCCCTTTCCATACCTTTGCCAGAAAAGGAGGAGATTTTTCTTCAGTCTTCACCGTGAAGACCTGCAAAAGCTTCTAGAAATAAAAAAGTCTCAAAAGTGTGGGACCCCTCCCCATAGCTGGGTCCCCCAGTTATCTCTTAGACTTGTCTACATGGAGCCCCTGGCAATTCATCAGTGACAGCCCAGGTTTTCCTTCCCCAGCTTCAGTTCCTGTGGAGGTTTCTGTTCGTGAGTTTCTGTTCTGCTAAATTATTATTATCTTTATTCAGGCTGTCTGTTTCTATAATTTTGGAAAACAGCAGTTTTGCCTTAGAGTGCAAATATCTTTGTTTATTTCCAGATGGGCAGGACTGCTTAATAATAATATATACTCTTTCAAAAGTATCATATATTTTGCATTTGAAATCACTACTAAACCCTAAACAGTTGGTAAGAAATGTATTATTGATTTTTGCCTTTTAAAATAACTAATAGCTATATTTCTCCCTCTTTCTGAGTTGAGGTGATAATGCTTTTCCCATCGATTGTAATAGATTTTTGCGTACCTTGGATAATAACCTATCAACTATAAAATGTGTGGAAAATAATTTCCTCTTGCTTATTGCTAGCAAAAAGTTATGTTCATCAATAAAATCGTGTTTTCTTCAAAAATAGTCCCATATCTCCTATCACCATGTCCAGTCTAGAAGTTCAAATATTTGGTAAAACCCTAGGTTCAATCCATAGGACCAAAAACCAACCTCAAAACAAACAAAATACAGAAGTTTACATTTTTGCAGTTTCATCATCAGAAAAATTTCCGTTTTTTTTTTTTTTTCCAGTGTACAATTGTTATTTCTTGGGACTGAAAGGCTGTCCATTATATTTTTACCTCCTGGACTCAAATGCCACTGGTTACTACTGGTTACTTGGAAAGCCTTTTGAGATCAGTCAGGGAAACTTCCCTTCTTAGTAACAGCAAATAAAAGCCTGGGTTGAAGGAGATGTGACTACTTCCACCTGCTGCAGCTAGCAAGCAACAAAGCTGAAAATAGCCACATGGCCTCTTGACTCCAAGTCAAGACCGTGGACCATTCACAAAGGTGGTTTCCAGTGAGCATGCCCAAGTGCTTGCTTGAGATAAAAATAAATGTATAAATAACTCTAACCTGCCAAGCAAAATAACTCCACATATGACAGTCTTGAGAGCCAAAAGATTCGACGGCATATTAGTGTTAGGAAATAGGAGAATCAGGCTGAATCGCTAATTATGCATCAGTGATAAATAACATGGAATAAATGCATTAGGACTGAGTTTGCAGTGTGAGGTTTAGAGTTGGCCACCAAAGAGAGGAAAATACCAGGGACTATTATGTTGTAATGAAAGCACATGGCCTGACCACACGCATGCTTCTCTATGCGCTATCAGTTATTCCTGTAGCTTTTATTTTGAGTGGCTACCTTAGCCCATCGGTGTAATAGGTACTGGAAGAAATTACATATCACATTTAATTGTCATATTCAGCAGCACTGTGAAGCAGGCTATCTTGGAATTTTAACAGAGTGACTTGGCTGGCTTGCCAGCTACTATAAAATTGGCCTCCTAACTACTTTCCTTACTGCAATCTTGATGACCTTAACTGATGAACTCTTACAACCTTTCTCAATTTAATTCAATTTTCTGACATTTAAAATTGAATTTTTTACACAAATTAATGTTAAACACAAGATTCCTTCACCAACCACCCCTCCTGTTTTCTTCCAGGAAAGAATATAAGAGACAAATCGAAATATAACTAGCTAAAATTACATACAGCACATACTTGACACACATGTTAGCATGAAAGTTTTTAATATAAAATATTTTCCATATTTGTTGTTCTAAGGTAAAAACTAAAATAAATATTAAGTTTATTCTTTTGTCTGCTAAAAAGACTGAACTTTAGCTAGGCATGGTAGCACGTGCCTATAATCCCTGTACTCTGGGAGGCTGAGGCAGGAGGATCATAAGTTTGAGTCCAGCAACATAGCAATTTAGTGAGATCCTATCTCAAAATTAAAAATGGCTTGAGATTGTAACATGGTGCAAAACCCTGCATTCCATCCCCACTACAAAAAAATTAAAAAAAAAAAAAGACTAAATTTTGTTGTTAATTATATGGCCTTAGAGGTCAGATAGGCGTGGGCTTGAGTTTTGGCATGACTATTACAAACTGTGCAGCCTCTCTAAATGCAATTTTCTTCACATAATAATGGTAGCCTTGATGTCTACTTGATGTAATGATTGTAAGAATTAAGTGAGAAAAATGCACATAAAGCCCTTGAATGGTTTCTAGCACATACAAGAGCTTAATAACTGGCTGATATTTCTGCTCTTCATCGGCATGCCCCATCAGAATCTGCCTTAGTCTCTGTCCCAAGGATTTTAATTTCAGCCAAATATTCTTAGGTAACATCGGGTTTAATTAGCAATGCTGAAACACTGTAGGTTCCAGCACAAACAAATCACGTGGCAGTCTTGAATTTTATAAAGGTGAGAATGAATGCAATTCTGTAAGTCTTATTCCAGGTGCCATAGACAACTTAAAGAATCTCAAGACAACGCTGTCAATCCCAGGGCTTTCAAGGATTCCTTTCTGCAAAGTTAAATCAGGAAATCACATCTGTCTTCAGCTGGGGTTACCATGGTGACTATGAACTTGTCTTACAACAACTGTTAGTGCTTTAGGGACGCCTTACTATTGTCTTTAACCTGGAGAGCATGGCTAAAATTACACAGTTCCAGACTTGGAACAGTTCTAAACCTAACAAGACTACCCTGTATAGCTAGGCAAAATATCATCTGTTCTGTACCAGGCGGAAAAAAACTGGTCGCTCTCCGCGCCTGAGGGAGAACAATTAACAAAATAATGTGTGTATACAAACGTAGCCTCTTCATGCTAGCTTGATTACTCATCCCTGATCAGAAGTCTGAATTACGAATCCTCCTCTTCTGAAATACATGAAATACATAGCTCCTCTGAAGTATATGGCTTTTGAAATCCCAAATATTTATCATTCATGAACATAAAAACAAAGCTTTGGAGAAGAAAGTTGCATGAATAAATGGTTCTTAAATAGGTTGACTTACTTTTACTCCTCATATTCACTTTCCTGTCTTTAACCATAGTCAAATAGGTAAGTGTGTAAAATGTGACATATGATCACGATCATTATCATCATCATGAACTGTCGTATTATTTCTCTCCTCTGAGTCCAAACGCCCTCACACTGCACACATCACAAGCTTTGCCCTCTTTTTACACCATTTGTCACTTAAACAATTCCCTCTGCTAAACCCAATGAATGCTACACATGTAGCCAGCAACTGCTTTTAGTGCCTCTCGGTTTTCTCCACTAAAAATAGCAGACACATAAAATCCCTAATTCCCCATTGCAACTAATGGAATTCCAGCCTCAAAGATTTCAAACAGTTATCTCCTCTGCAATCCAAGTTACTAACATGCCCCCCTGCTCTGCCAGCTCAGGTGTCATTATTTGGGAAATATTACTTCTCGACATCCTCTTTTTCTAGTTGTTTGCTTTTTTCATTATTTGCAGTTCAGCAGCAATTGAGATCCAGTGTTGCAGAAAACAACAATAACAACAAAAGAGCCACTTAATAACTAAACTTAAAAACCAAACGAGTCAGCAGCGAACAATGCCTTGTCAACATTTCTAAATGGAACAGAAAGAAGGCAGGCCGAAAGGACAGAGAGAGGGCAAAAGAGAGAAAGGGGTACTTCCTGAGGGATGAGCATGCCTAAGTGCTTCAGCTAATGGCAAAGAGGACGTCTGCAGCACACTGGGGACGAGGAGGAGGGAAATAAGGGAGAGCTAAGGAGGCAGCAGAGATTTGCAATCCCCAAGGCCTTTGTGCTCCAACGGAAGATTTTGAGGAGCAGGAGATATTTAGGCCTGAAGAGCTTTCCAGGCCCCATCAAATCTTTGCCCAGAGGCATCTGTGTATTAGGTAACATATTCTTGAGAAAAGGAGAAAAGGGCAGAGTTGTGATCTCCTGTGAAGTCAATTCCAGAACTCGGACCATTCTCCATTTCCCTCTGAAAAGGGGCAAAATAAAACTTTTTCCTGGCTTACTTTCAGCGCTTCAGTTGGATTGAGGGTGCTAGGCAGATAGACCCCCAGGACCTCCAATCAATAATAACCAGCTCTTCCTCTGAGTCGGTTATCTACTGTATCACCCAAGACAAGTGAACAAAGTTGTAACTACTTTCCCACTTCAAGGGCACTGCTAGCCTTCAGCCACACACATGGTTTTACACAGCCACAAAATTCCACAGGTTGGGTTTGGTTCACCACCTCTCTTCCGAAATTATCAACACCAATTTAGAAAGTTGCAGGAATAATCCTCCCAATCTTCTGTTGATCTGTTGACAATGCCCAATAGATTTAAATTAGTCTTTTTGATTTTCTAATAAGACCTGCTACTGAAAATCTTGCCTAATTGTTTGCTCCACTGAAAAATGGATTTCTGACAAATTAAATGGTGTTGCCATTCTGGGTTCCTTTCCTGAATATCTTACTAATTAAAATGTAGAAAACCATGCTTAAAACTCACCTCCTGCATGCCTTCTGAACTATATTTTTACCTCTCTACATAGCTACTCTTTGGTTTATGTGTTAGTCAGCTTTTCTCCAAGACACAACACCTTTAAGAGGAAAGGTTTCATTAGGCTCATGTGGGAGATTTAGTACATAGTTGGCCAGGTCCAAGGCACAAACATCACGACAGAAGGATGTGCAAAGCAAAGTTGTTTTGTTCATTGTGACCAGAAAACTGAGCACAAGAACAGCCCCAGAGAGTGTAAAGGGATGAGTGATGAGAAATAGATCCAAGATCATCCTTCCATGACCCACCAAGATACTCAGAAAAGTGTTCTGCCATCCCCTTAGCAGATCCCAAAACCAATCAAGTTGAGACACCAAGTTGAACTGTCACAGCCTACATAACCCTGTGTAGGCTTTTTTTTAATTGGCACTGCCTACATGGCATCTTCACATAGATATCTAGTAAGATCATTGGATTTGTCATTTAAAATAACCACTCACTTTTTCTAAATTGAATCACATGATTCTATTTGTATGAAATTCTTGAACAGACAAAAAGAAGCCTCCAATAGGGAAAAGGACTAGAGAAATTATTTCTGGGGAGGGATGGATGAGGAAGGATGAGGAAATTTTCCAGGGTGATGGTCGTGTTTAATATTCCATAGTGCTCTTGGGTTCACAGATGTTTGTGATTGTCAAACTTCAGTGGATATCTTAAGATTTTCAGTAAAAACTTAAGATTTATGCATTTCATTGCACATAGTTTTTTTTTTGTTTTGTTTTGTTTTTTGTTTTGTAAGCAATCAGGTGTTTTCTAGCCTTCCAAACCAGTTTCCACATTCTTTTTTTTTATATGCAAGTACCAGGAGTTGAACTCAGGACCTTGCGCTTGCCAAGCAGGCGCTTATGCCGCTGAGCTATATCACCAGCCCATTTTCCACATTCTTAAAAAAAATAATCCACTATTTAATTTTACTCAGGGCTAAAACCTCAGAGTCATCTTTGCCTTATCTACTCGTGCTAACCCATCACCAATTGTATTGGCTCTAATTTAAAGATAAAATTGAATGTGACTTGTTTGAAGTACCATATTATCAATATTCAAAGCCAAGTGATCATTAGCTATTCCCTGGGCCATTGTGAATTTCCGAGATGGCCTCTTTGCTTCCAAAGGGACTGATCTCCGATGCAGTGCCGCCCTCACTGCAGCCTCACGGTCCAGTCCATATGCAGCAGCTACGCTGAATCACGTAAAGCGTAAATCGGATCATGGTTCTTTCCTGTCCTTCAACACTTCTCATCACAGTTAAAGTGAAACCAAAATCACAATATATTTTCCCCCATCGACTCTGAGGCACTAAATTATCTGGCTCCTGCCAAATCCTCCAAACCAATTTCTAACCTCATTCTCCCTCTCCTTCCACCGTAGCCCTGCTGGTCCCCTGATGTTGTGCCAAGCATACCCCTGCCTCTCCGTCCATGGCGCGTGTCCTCAGACAACAGTTCGGCTCATCCGCTCACTTCATTCAAGGCTCCGTTCTAATTTTCCTCTGCAAAAGAAGTCTTCTCGATGACTCCCCCTCAGTCAGTCCTTCCATTGTTTTCTATTTTTTGCCCTATCTCATTTGGTTTCATGGCATTCATCATTCTCTGAAACAGATTATTTAACTGTCTTCTGTACTTGAACATGATCTCCATGAGGTCAAAACCATTACTTGGTTTACAGCAATATTATTACTGCAATTTCTGGACCCACGCTACAGGAGATCAAATAATACTTCTTATATTAGTAAATGGACAAATGTGTTGTTCAGTGTGGTGGCTGTGTGATGTCACCCCTGAGCCTCATGCAGTCATAGGTGGGGCTTTCTCAGAGGTGGCTGCATCTAGAGTGTGACGCTGGGGTTGATTCATAGTGCAATGGTAGAATCAAGGGCACCTGGATTAAGGGTGTGAGTGCTGCCCTCCCTAAGTAGCCTGATAAAATATACGAGCTAGAAAGAGCTGTGGTCACCCCTTGCTTACTTTGCTAACTTCTCCCCACCATGAACTGTTTCTCCTTTGCAATGCCTGTTTGCCACGCCACCCTGCCTTGGATCCAGCCAATTATGGACTGGAACCTCTTCAAACTGTGAGCTAAATAAACCCTTCCTCTTTGACTTCGGGTATTGCGTATTTTGTCTCAGCAACGAGAAAAGCAGCTAACACATATAGTAATGGTTTTTAACCCTGTAATAGATAATAAAAATAGCCACTATCGATTTTTTTCCCCTTCCCACATGTGCCTACTCCTCCTCACATGCAAAAAATTCTAATCCCCACCCATATGAGTGTTTGCTGGCCTTTGTGACTTGCATTAGGCAATAGAGTGTGCTGCAAAGAGAAGTTTTGTTACTTCCAATGGCAGGTCATAGATGTCTTGTAGCTTCCATCTGAGTATCTTACAACTAACTCTTTGTCCTTCTGAGGAACCAGCCACTGCACTGAATGCCCAGTTGCCAAAAAAAAAAAAAAAAAAAAAAAAGGCTATATATCAGCTCTCCAGCAGGTTCAGCCAAGGTCTGGCCGGCAGCCAGAAACCACCAAACCACCCTATTAGTGATATATTTGGGCTGCTTAGTTGGGTCCGGCCTTCACATAGCTCCAGGCTGAACCATTACTGAATGGCAACTGCATGAGATACCAAGCGATAGTCTTACAGCTGAGCACCATCAACTCCCATAATCATAAGAAGTAATAAATTGTTCAAAGCTATTAAGTTTTGGAGTGTTTTTGGTATGTTGCAACAGATAATCAGAAATCTTCAAAATACACTTTTCTTGGGCTAGGTGTGGTGGTCCATGCCTGGAATTCCAGCACTCAGGAGGCGCCTGGGCTGCATAGTGAGTTCCAGGTCAGCCTCAACTGAGGAAGAGGAGGGGCCAGTGATTGAGCGAATAGTTGATTGTGCCCCAGTGATGAAGCTTCCATGAAAGCCCCTGAACCTTGGCATCTGAAGATCTTGTGCGTTGCTGAGCTCATAGAAGTGTTCTACAGGAAGGAGGTAGGCTTCCTAACCAGGCTGAGTAGGGGGAAGGCAGGCATTTTGCTTGTGTCCCATTTTGCTTCTGCCTTCTGCCTTCAGTCCTAGTTCTCCTCAGGAAGCTGATTTTGTGCCTTGCTACACTGAGTATTCTTGGAGTATGAATTAAAGCCTCACTAACATTTTGTCAGTGTGGTACCTTGTAGAATGAGAAAAGACCACAGACTGGTGGAGTCCATGGAAGCAAGGGCTTCAGAAGGATGAAGTAGCTCTCCAGCTCAGAGCTCTTGTAGACCAAGACACATAGGTGGTCACTACTTTATTGTATTTCTGGCCCATCAGGAGCCCTGGCTGTCTTTCCACTTATAACCCAAGACAATATTAGTTCATTTTCTTAGAAATTCTTGCTGTCCAGAAAAAAATTTACCTTTTCTTGAAGTTAGCTTTGCCAATGATTTTGAGAAAAAATCTCCTGCCCCACAGAAATGGCTCAGTCCACACAGCACATTGGACTTATGGTTGGCCTTGCAGGGAAGATGCCAAAAGTCACCTTGAAGTTGGAAAAATCTGGAGAGAAGCTTATCCAAATCATTTCAAAAGAAAATCAGGTACAAATTCCACCAAATAATCTGAGCATTGTATTAGTATCAAAATACAATACCAGGTAACAATAAGGTGAACAAAAACAAATATTAAACTAAGAAAGAAAGAGAGAAGGAAAAAAGAATAAAGGAAAAAGTGAGGAAGAGAAGTAATAAAAGAAAAACAAAAGACACTTGAGAACAGTAAAAGAATAAAGAAATTTTGCTATGACACTTTGCTCTAAAAATATAACTAAAAATAATTTCAAGTGAGAAAATAAAATTATGAGAAAAAGATAAATAAAAGAAAAAATGAGAAAAAAAGCAATAGAGAATAAAAGACAAAATAGGCAAGAAGTCAAGAAAAGAGTAAGGTAATTTTGGCCAAGTCCCTAAGATCATCAAAAACCAGCTTTCTGAGTAGAAGAATCAACACCCCATGCCCAGTCAAGGACTTGTATAAATACTTGGGGTTTCTTAACAATGACTCCTTGCAGAGTAAGAAATAGGCTTATCATGGTTAAGCCTGATTCACATGGCTTTATTGCCTTTTGCTCTCAAAAAATTTGCTCTTTAATAAAGGGGAAAAAAGGATCCGACACAGCTTTTAGCTTATGTGGGTTATAATGATTGATATTTGCCTTAATAGAAATCAAACATATAGGATACTTTAAAAAGAAAAAAATCAATAATAACTGAAACTATGATAGCAGTTAAGTAAAGGGAAAAGTGTATTTTGGCTGAGAAAGCTCTTTGGAAGAATTGGATCTCATGACAGTTCTTGAAGAATGGGAAAAATTTGCCTAGGCAAAAATAAGCACTAAGCTATTTTGAGGGAATTTTTCAGGAAGGCATAGATTGAGAACAATATATGCACGGTTGTGAAAGAAATGTTTGCTTCTTCAAGCATGGAATAGGGCTGGAGAAAAATGCAAGTTGTAATTGGAAAGGTGACTTGAAGTTCAGGTACAGAATAAGAATATGTTCCTCTCACTGGCGTAGACTCGTAAATTCCACCGGACCAGTTTTAGTCATCACAGAATATTGATTGAGATCAGCTACCTCAAAGCCGGACTGTTTGGGTTCAAACCCAAAGTCCCACAAGTGGTAGCTGTGTTACTTCGGAGAAGTCATTTACTTTTCTGTGCCTCAGTTCATTGTTTCTAAGAATAAGATAAGAACCAGAGTGACCACATAAGGTTGTTAAATCTAAAACAATACATAGAACCTTGTAAGTGCTTGGTAAGTGTTTCGCGAATATAAATATAGTTAGTCCTCCTTATTCGTGATTTTGCCTTCTGCAGTTAGTTTCCTGTGATTGACCACAGTTCAAAAATTTTAAATGGAGGGCCGGTGAGATGGCTCAGCAGAGTAAGCGCCTGCCTGGCAAGCGCGAGGGCCCGAGTTCGACTCCTGGAACCCACATACGAAAAAAGGGCCGGGCGCCTGCTGGTGCGTGAGGTCCTGAGGTCGACCCCTGGTACCCACAAAAAATAAATAAATAAATAAAAATTTTAAATGGAAAACTCCAGAAAAAAACAATTCACGAGTTTTAAGTAACTTTTATAGTATAGTTATACTTGTACTAGTTTATTGCTAATTATCGTTATAGTATTAAGGTCTGCCTAATTTATAAATTAAACTTTATCATAAGTGTGTACTTATGGGAAAAATACTATATAAAGCGTTCGGTACTGAGTTTTCAGACATCCACCCCTAGCTTTAGAAGGTAAGTCCTCAGGATAAGGGGGCCCTGTTGTACTACATGAGGGAGGAAAAAACTTAAAAATGAAATGTTCATTTTACCCTCTACAGAACACAAACCCTTGCAGAGCTTGGTGTCAGTGAAAACATTCTACATTTGTTCACTTAATTTGCCTTCCCATCTTTATCGAGGAGATAATTTTAACTATTAGATAATTCTATTCTACTTGCCATATTCATCATAAAAGATTACCCTAGATGGTCACCTTTTATGTCTTGTTTTACCATGGATGTTTACAGTTAAAATTCACGAGGATTCATTGTGTGCTAAGCTTGACTGTGTTCTTCACTCAATTTCACAGCAACCTCCTAAGCCGCAAAACTGGATGACCCCATGTGATCTAGAAACTCAAGGCTGCACAGGCGACAACAACTCCTTGCCTGAAAACACCGGCACCAGAGAAAGCAGCAGGGTCTGCACTCGGCCTTTGGCTTTCTGGCACCAAGTTCTTAGATAGGAGAGTCAGAAAAACTCAGCGATTCAACATCTTCGTGTTAGGGAGGAGTAAACGGAGGTCTATGAACTCACCCAGGGCCACCCAAGTCAAATGATCTTTCCACTTTTCTGCTTTGCTGATGCGGAATATACGTCTTTACTTATAAAGATGGTTTTATCTGGTATTTAAAGATAATAGTACATTCCTAAGGTCAACAAAGTCTCCATTAAAAAGATTTCTCTCAAGAGATTTTAGAACCCCGAAGAGTCATGGAGTCCATCTGCCTTCTTCCTATCCAGGCCTCCACCGCCTCCTCCCTCCCCTCTCCACATATTCCACACTTAAACTTTGTCATCACCTCACCGGAAGTCATTATTAGATTTTGAATATTTATTCTGAAATCTAACTCTCATGTATATTTACTGGGAAATAATCTTTTAAAAATATGCGAATAAATAATTTCCTAAATCTTTTGAAAAGGCATACTGAAGATTACAAAGCTGCACTTTATACAGAATCCCTCCCAAACTGACCTTAGGAAAGTGACATGCTAGTGTTTGTTATTAGAATAATCCCTTCAGTAACTATTTTTTAATCATTCCTGACTTTCCTAGACAAGTAGCTCTTCCTAAAAAATATCCAAACATTTACTTTAGCAACTTTCCAAGGTGAAACTAGGAAGTCTGGAAAGGCCGTCAGGAATTGATCTACAAATCTCAGCACCACCATGACGATGTTCACAGAGTCATTTTTATTAGGTTATGGAAGGGCACCTCTCAGTTTATTCAACTCCCAAAGCACAGAGTATGAGGGTAGTTTATGGGGAGTGAGGGAGAGGGAATGAAACACGAAGAGAGGAACAGTCAATTCCGAATGTGCTGAAGCCTGAGTGGTGGTTCAGGCCTACAGCCCCAGCACTCTGGAGGCCGACGTAGGAGAATCCCGCTCAAGGCCAGTCTGGGCTAGATAGTGAGACCCTGTCTGAAAAGAAGAAAAAGTGGGAAGAGGCTAATAGAAATGACATTTATAATGATTAAGGTATTTTAAATGTATGTACCAACTTCCCAAAATAAACACTATTATCATGTAATAACATGCAAAAAAACAAAATAATGTGTTGATTTGGTCACCACAGAGCCACTAGCACTGTGACTCCCAGGAGCAAGGGGGAAGCTTCATGAATTTCATTCAGAATCATTCTGGGGGCAGGGACAAATGCAGATTTCCAAGTTATGCTGAGTTGCTGGCAGGGTCCCACAAACTGCCTGCAGTGTAAGCAGAGCCGCCTGGGGCAGGATGGGACAGGTATGCACCACACCCCCAGGAGGTGCCCTGCATAACGCTGATCTGTGCCTGCCAGCCCCTGCAGCAGACGCCGGAGTCCGCATCAAGACCAAGTTGTTTACTTGTTTGTTTTGTTTTGTTTTTGTTTTTGGATTGAACCCAGGGCCTTTGCACTTGGCTCTATCCCCAGTCCTTTTTCTTATTTTCTTATTTTGAGACAGGGTTTCACTAAGGTGACTCTATAAATTTCAGGTTTCTTCCCTATAAAACCCAAAGGGCTGATGTGAGGATTAAATGTGATATAATATCAAATGTGTGAGACAACGGATAAAAAGATTTTGCAAATAGAGTTGAAGAAACACTAAACGGCCGTGTGCAGTGGTGCATGCCTGTAATCCCAGCACTCAGGAAGCTGAGGTAGGAGGATTGCTATGAGTTCGAGAGGCCAGCCTGGGCTACATAGTGAGACCCTGACTCAAAAAACAAAACAAACAAACAAACAAAAAACACTAAACAACTTTACTAAGACCAAGACCAAAGTTCCAACAGTTGTCAATTGCCTACAAGGCTGCAATCAATCACCTTAAAATTGTGTATAAGATTACCCACGACATGATTCTTATGTAAATTCCCTCTCTTACTTGTATCAGCTCCCCTGAACTGTTCTGAGTTAAAGTGATTAAAGCATTATCATTCGACCATACTGCTTCCTCTCCTGTTTCTCTGATGTATCCTTTCTTCCTCTTTATCCTGGAATGTGCTATGATTTTTTTTAGAGATATTAATTTGTACTCATTTTTATTTCATCAAAATGGTCTTTCTGTCCTACATACAGTGGAGAAAAGTTCCTTTTTCCCCACAGCCCCACCAGCATTTGTTATTGGTTGATTTCTTGATAATAGCCGTTCTTCTGGGGTGAGTTGGAACCTCAGTGTTGTTTTAATTTGTATTGTGGATGGGGGTGTAGACTGGTGCAACCAGTGTGGAGATTCAAAAAAAAGCTAGGACTAGAGGTTCCACTCAACTCAGGTATTCCCTTTCTTGGTGTCTTCCCGAAAGAATTAAAAGCATCATACCACAGTGATATATGCACACCCATGTTTACAGCATCATGGTTTGTAATAGATAAATCTTGAAAACAGCCCAAATGGCTATTAACTGATGAATGGATAAAGAAGATTTAGTTTTTTTATACCATGGAGTACTACTCTGCCATAAAGAAGGATAAGCTTGAGACATTTCTAGGTAAATAGATGCACCTTGAGGCCATACTCTTTTTTTTTTTGTGGGTACCAGGGGTCGACCTCAGGACCTCACGCTCCAGCAGGCGCCCGTGCCACTGAGCGATATCACTGGCCCTTTTCTTTCGTATGTGGGTTCCGGGAGTAAAACTCGGGCCCTCGCGCTTGCCAGGCAGGTGCTTATGCCGCTGAGCCATCTCACCGGCCCCCAAGGTCATACTCTTAAGTGAAGTAAACTGGACACACATATGTAAATAACACTTTGTTTCTCTGGTGTGAGAAATCAAAAGTGTAAATAAGGACCAAAATGTATAATAGATATTGTGAAATAGGAAGAAAATGTTCAAATGGGAAGGGGAACTAGGGATGGGGGAAGGGGAAGGAAGGAAGAGAAAAGAAAATAATGATGAGAAAAGACAGAAAAAATGGAAACAAAGCTTTGGTAAATAAGGAAGGGAAGAGGGGTTGGAGGGAGGGTAGAGGAATGGGGGAAAAGAAAAGAATCAGGTTATACCATGTACAGGTACAAATTCTCTATAATGAATGTGATCATTACGTATACCTAAAATGTACCATAATTAAACTTAATTAACTAAAAAATAAATAAAGTTTTTGTGTGAAAAGTATAAAACGTGATCTTTCTCTCACAGAATGAGTGTATCTCGCGGTCTAAACTACAGCAGGGATATAGGATGCCTGTGCCCTGTGTGAGCTGAGCAGCGCGCAACTCCTTGAGCATTGCAGCACTTCGTAGCTTTAGATAACCCAAGGTCAGCCAGCAGGACAGCAGAGGCAGGTCATCCCTTCTGGAAAAATTCATGGATCTTCTGTGCATACTAAGCACTGAGGGAGGCTCAGGGGACAGAGCTGTGAGCAAAGCAGACTTACTCTCTGAACTGTGTCATGTAAAATAGACTCACGGGCCATTCAATCAATGGTTGTAGCGAAACAAATCTAAGGTTACTATTGTGTAAGTACAAGGAAGGAAAGAATATAGTGTTGTAGTAGTGGAAAACTGAGAAAGGGGGCATGGAGGGATTTGACTTGTTCAGGGAAGTCAATGAGTGTGAGGTCTGAAACATAACCGCGAAATAGCCACGTGTGCCTGATGGAGGGGATCAGAAAGAGTACAGCTCCAGAAGAGAAGCAGCAGGTTTAGAGGAACCTATAGGTAGAGGTGTCATGTTCTCTGAAGCAATTAGCAGAAACCCAGAGGGATCTAATGAGTCAGTGCACAGAAAACAAAGGAAAACCTGGCCTGTTCTATAAAGCCTTGGAATGAGCAGGAACTCCAAGGGCATATTTTCAATACAATGTAGCCACCAGTTCCACTACTGTAAATGAAATAGCAAATCCAAAGTGCCATGATCATCCATGTTAATGCAGTTGACATAATTTGGGTAGATTACCCCCCCAAGAGCTGGTAATCATAACAGATGTAGTTTTGAAGCATTAATAATTCCTTCTTATTGGAATTTCTTAAATTCATAAATGTATGGATCTTAAAGTTTCTAGTTTATTCCTCAAGCATAAAGACAGAAACATACTGAATGTATATCTGAATGTATTTATGGTTTAGGTGGAATATATAAACTAAATTTTGGAGCATATTTTATGTTTGAAAAGACATACAGAGATTTTCCACTGATCGCTTTAAAAATTGGCCATGGCATTAAACTGATATTTTCTCTCTTTATAAATTGGTGGAAACAATGGATTAAAATTATATGTCTTTCCTCTCAGCTTTATCAAGGCATATGTTTGTATTTTAAAAGAACTCATTTAATACAAATTTTACAGAAAATGGGCATTATTTAAAAAGACAAGCCTTGCAGATGAGCACATGTCTGGTTAATGGCTAATGGCAAATGAAAATTTCGATCTCTTGACCCTAAACCGTCTTCTGTTCCACTGCCCAAGAAATCTAAGGAAGTTGGCTGTTCCCTGACAATCTAAATTCCTGTCCCAAATGCTACAGTCTGTCTCCTAGAAGCCCTGGAGTGAGGAACCCAAGAAAATTTGTAACCACACACTTTCCTTGTTATGTTTCCTAAGGCAACAAGCCACACCTATAGGAAGAGAGTAAGATACCTATCTCACCCAGCAACCTTGATAGAGACTGAGAGGTTCATGAAAATCTGCACTAAAATGACCAATACCTTTCTCTCTAGGGAATCATAACAGGATTTCTGTGAGTGAGCGATGGTACAACCGTCATGACCTTGAACCCAATCTCATGCATTTTAAGAGTAAATTATAAAATATGTGTGCTATTATGAGTGGCAAGTTACCAGTATCACACCTCACAAGTAATAACACATCAGCACGTCTTACAAGCTCAGTTGAGGGCTTCTACTTAGGAACCTCTTCTCACTTTTCCTTTTTCTCTTTCCTCTTCTCCCTAGCTTTCTTCTCTCTCACATCCTACCTGTAGATGGTTTTATCCATTAAGTTTTGTGTTCTGATTATCATTTTAAAAAAAGGAAAGAAGAGCCAGATGTTTACAAAATTCTTACTTCTCTTCTCGATATGGACATACAGGTACCAGCTAGACACATTAAGGGAAATACGTCACCCAATGCCTTGGAAATGTGTGACTCTTTTCTGACCTAATAGTGTGTACACATACACACAACTGAAACTGACACCAGCTAAATAAATTCCTCACTTACCCACCTTTCTGGAGAGGGATCTCATTTGAGAGACCCTTTTCAAGTACTGAAAAGGTGAGCCAGGGGGCAGGCAGACAGGAGAAGGTTATTTTTTTTTTTTTTTTTTGTGGGTACCGGGGGGACGACCTCAGGACCTCACGCGCCAACAGGCACCCGTGCCGCTGAGCGATATCACCGGCCCCTTTTTCGTATGTGGGTTCCGGGAGTCGAACTCGGGCCTTCACGCTTGCAAGGCAGGCGCTTAAGCCGCTGAGCCATCTCACCGGCCCTGGAGAAGGTTATTTTGAGGGGTGGTTTAATTTATGGGGTTTATTTGTATCCGCTATCGTTCAGCAGGAAACCTTTTAAATGATGTTAGCATGCACTAAACTGTGATAACTGAACTGATGAGTTAAAGACTTGACTGAACATTTAATGTTGCTTATTAAATAATTATGATGAGGTTTGACGAATGTCTCTGATTCCCTGAACTTCCAACTGAGATTTTCAGCGTGAGTTTCATTAGACAGACATAGATAAAGCCTGCTGCAATCCAGCTGCAAATAAGCTTGCAAAACATTTGAAGTGGAAACCCTCTAATGTGAATAATTCAACTCTCTTAGTCTATCTTTCTTGGTCCTCCAACTGGTATTGCATTTTCATTTAATGATGGAGTAAAAGCAAATTATCCTATGTATGGGGTTTTCTAGAGTATCATTGCAAGATAACTCCATATGTACTTAATGAAAAATTAATCTGTAGTCTTTGTCAAAGGAAAAACTATTCCACTTAAAAAATATAAATCTTAGCTCAGCAGCATAAGCGCTTGCATGGCAAGCGCAAGGTCCTGAGTTTGGTTCCTGGTACCCACAAAAGAAAAAAAAAATATATATATATATATAAATATATAAATCTTACTCTGACTTACCAATCATCTTTCTTCCAGAATACTAGAGTCATGTGTGTCCAATACAAATGATCAATGAGAAACACTATAATGTATTGAAACCAGTGAACTTGCTCAGCGTCAGAGCCAGATTCATTTGTTATAGACATCTGTCATCCACTTTTGAAACACCTCTATGCACTGGTATAAGGGCTCACTAGACCATCTAGCAGTGTATTTTCAAATCAAAGCATTGAGAATCTAGGATTTTTGTCTCTATGTTAAGCTGTGTTATTTTTAATGGCAAATTCAAATTACATATTTCATTTATGCTTTCATTATTGATGATTTTTGTAAAGTTCATGCTGAAAGCCTACTCCACAATAAAAAAGAAAGTAACCTGCATTAGAGTGAAAGGATCCCTGGCATTCAAGAGAGTTAAGTGACATTCGAAGAGGCACTAGAAGGTGGAGGTTAGGGGAATAGGATCTAGACCCTCATTATTTGTGTCTGAATTCCCCACTCTCTTTCCACCAGCTGTGGAGCAAAAGTTAGTCCTGGTGTCCAGGGGTCCCTGAGTCCTAGTTATACCTTTGAAGTGGCTAAAACTACATCTGGGAGATTACTGAAATTCCTGGGCCTCAGTTTCCTTGTCAGAAAAAAATGAAGCTATTGAGCCCTATTCATGCTGCTCATATTCGAAACTACTTGATGATGATTTAGTAAAAATTTCTCTAAATTAATATAATTTGTAATTAATGAAGCCTATTTAACTGGTCCATAAAAGTGATATTTTGACAGTTAATTTAAAATATTTTTAATGCAGAATTTCAGTGTGTAGTTTTGTTTACAGTTTCATGGGCCTCTAGTGGCTTAGAAAACATTGGCATACCTAATTCTCAATTCCTAACCCATAAATTAAAGAAGAACAAAGCACCTAAAATCAATTTCATGTTAATTCAAAAGTTTGAGAGCAGTTAATAAATGACAGAGAATCATTAAAGTCATTGTTCACAGCTGACCATGTCTGTAGATATGACCATGATTTGATCTTCATGTTGTTCAACCCTTTTTCCTCAGCCCTTTCCCTGTCGCATATTTTTTTTTCCTCCTGCTTTGCCATTGGTCTTAGAGAAGAAAAAAATTAAAGGAGGGAAGGCCAATAGAAAGGAGCCAGACAATACATAGTCATTCTGTGTTTGATTTAGCAAACCTGAAATAATGAACCCCAGGCATGAGTTACATCTCCAAATTGTGTCTTTGAAATTATTCTTCAAAAATCTTTATCCACAATATTCTTGCCTTTATTTGACTTTTAAAATATATTCTTGCTGAACACACCAGGCTATCTAGGCAATGGACTTACACATATATTCTATAAATAAAATAACAAATCTAAAAATCAGACACATAGAGATTTTTAACCAGAAAGTAATGCAACAAAATCAAGTAGTAAAACCGTGGTGCATTGATGGAGGACTGTTAACCTACCTTTTCCTTCAATGCAGTGAGCCAGTAGTAAAACTTTGTTTACTGGCCTGGCATCTGGTCTCCTCTAATATCCATTTCTGCATTTTCTTCACCTATTTTAACCCCTGGATTAGAAAGCAAATCCAGGAGCAATAACCTAGGAATTCAAGTTTAGCTGATCCCACTACTCCATGATCAAAATTGGATTCTAGCAAGTATTCCCACTTTATAACCAAATTTGTTCTTAACTGAAAAATTATTTCCCCTAACACCCTGTCCCTAATATTTTATTTTTCTAGACTTTTGGCTTCTCTTGCATCCAACTCTAAGATTAAATGCTGACTTCCTCTAAAATAACTTCTAGCCTTTTTTATTTTCTGTTTCCCAGAAGCTATCTCCCCTTTTACAATTTTATGGTCATCGTGACCTGTTTTGGGTTTTGGAATTGGCCAAACAACTTTATCCCAGTGGGGGTGTTTAATAAACAGCTAAAGCAAGAAGATTCCTTAAAGGGGAGGGAGATGTTTTTGGAATATTCAATTAAAAACTAAAAAAAAAAAAAAATAGTGAATTTTACAAGCTACTTGAAAACTTTGTATGCTATTTCAAAAGCAATTAACCAATAATTAGTTAGAAAAATCAGGATTTGGGCATATCTTTTCCAAGGGATACAATTCACTCTACCACAGTACACCTATATTAAAACATTATACAGTGTTCAATTATTATAATCATTTTTAATTCACCATAGTAAATTCAAGAAAGCTTTTCTCCCTTGTTATATAAGTAACTACATAGTGGCCTTAATTTTGACCCTGTGACCCATAAAGTCTAAAGAAAAATCTGCTACACTTCCTTACCTATTATAGCCACTATGCATGACTAAATATTAGCCCTAGGGCTTCTTTAATATTGTTTACTTACTATTTGGCTTCTATAATTGCCACAAATGAATAGCTCTTTCTATTTCTGAAGAAAAGTTCTGATATGAACTTATCCAATTATTATAAAACAAAACATGATAATGACACCATAAATAAACATAGTGGTATCTACATAAGCAAGTTAGTTTGAAAGTTTGCTAAATGTGGTGAAACTACTAATGCGAATGCTATAATAAATATCATAAAATATTGCCATTAAACCAATGATTGTTGAAGTACAATAGGTTCCTTTTACCTTTTTAACCTCTTCCCTCAAAAAACAAAATTAAGTTGAATTTAAAAGCATATATGTTGGGCCGGTGAGATGGCTCAGCGGCTTAAGCACATGCCTGGCAAGCGTGAGGGCCAGAGTTCGACTCCCGGAACCCACATACGAAAAAGGGGCCGGTGATATCGCTCAGCGGCACGGGCGCCTGCTGGCGCGCGAGGTCCTGAGGTCGACCCCCGGTATCCACAAAAAAAAAAAAGCATATATGTTTTATTACTAAATATAAAGTGAATATTTCATACTAGAAACATTGTTTTTGAGAAATTACCTATATTTTTTTAGCTAAGATCAAATCAAAGTGAAGCTGGGGAATGGAAATATCCCAAATGGGGCATTGCCTCCCAAGGAAACAAATTATGGAGTAACTTCAGGTTAGACGTACAGCAGTCATATGAAGATTCTTGTCATTGTATACAGCTATTATTGACATAATAGCAAAAGGATCAAGAATGAGATGCAGCAAGTCATGAGATCACTGGAATTTCTTGAAGCCCTGAATCTGACTTGCAACTGCCTTTGGAAAGTGAGCCAGCTATGCCTTTGAAGAAAGAAAGCCATCAATCTTGCTAAATACCAAGGCAATGACTAGTGAAACCATGCCAAACTTCCCTCTTTTTCTCCCTAATTCCACTACCCCTAAATAAACTCAACATATCATATCAGAAGAAAAATCTCAGGAACCTAATAATTTCCCACAAACTTCTTATCTTCAAGATAGCAAACATTATCAAAAATAGTTGGATACAAAATGAGAAATGAAAATCATCAGTTAAACTAAAGAAACCAAATGATGCCAGAAAAATACTGTTCCAATAAAAATTATGATATTGTAGTTGCTATAAAAATTCTGACACAATAGATAACAACAAGTAAGTTCCAAATTTCATTTCTATCCAAGATTCTTGGGCAAGTGCTTTAGTTTTTTAGGCAATCAATAAACAGATGGTTTCACTAGGATTCAAATCCCATTTTTCCCCATTTTCTCTCTGAAACAAGGCAATCAGACTAAGGGATTCACAGGGTTGTCATATACGTGATGATTTGATGTACATTGTTCTTGAAGAGGTTTTTTTTCAGGAGGGGTAGTTATGGTGTTTCTTACTCCAACCAAAGGCATCACATTTAAAATTATATTGATCAAAATGCTCCCTATTAGCAAATAGCCACCTCAGACCATGGGTTAGCAAAAAGAATGAAAGGCAGCAAAAGTACTTTGACCACCATGGAAACAATAGTTACAAAACATACCCAGTGCCTACCTCCAAGGCATAATCTCATGGTTCAGTGTGATGGAGAAGCCACATAAAACTTTTAGTGATAGTTAAAACAGGGAAAATATAATTTCTTTCTCTTTCAGTGGCAGTGATTTATCATATTTTGGTTTTGGATGTACTTAATTTCAAGCATTCTCCTTATTGACTCCAGGGTGTGGCCAAGATCCAGACTGGCAAGAACTGCAACTCCTGGTGAGTGTGGGAAGGCAGCCCAGAGAACAGAGATTTGGAAAACAGAAGATGGAGGTCTAATCAGAAGAGAAATAAACTGTTGTATTCCATCCAGTCCAACTCTTTCATTTGGAGTAATCCAGCTTCCAGAGTTTCTGGGAACTGGTCAAACCTCAAGTTCCTTCTCTTGCCACAAGTAGGCTGAATAGCCCTGCTACTTTCAGCCAAGGATTAGGGCTTTTGTTTTTATCTTGGTTAGCATTTTACCTTTGAAATATACCCTGTGTTAAACAACGTACTCAATTGCAGACTGTTCACAAAATCACAGCATGGAACTCACTCTCAAGCAGTGTTTTCCCTTCCAATTATACCAACATTTTGTCCTCCCCAAAATGGCAAACGTAACCTGAATGAAGTAGAGACTCGTTTATGTGAGTTAGTGTGGGTGCACTATATATGAGTAAGTCGTGTGTGCATTTTCCTTCACAGTGACTTAACTGTTTAATACAATATCAGTGTAAGGAATGTGCCATTAAACTGATATTTTCTTATATACGCTATACTCATTTCATGTATAGGCATACAGTTACATGGTCATTCTCCATTTGTTAATAACAGTTAAATCATTAGAGGATAATCATTTTTTAACATACTGAGGAAAAACAGCCTGAAACACATATTTTTAAATGGAAACAGCAATAAAGCACGTTAATGTGGGATAAAATAGCTGTTAGAAGAATTAGTTTTTAGTTGAGATAATATATATGCATCACATAAGAATTTTAAGGATAAACTATCTGGACATTTTCCCCAGATGTTGTATTACCATAGAGCTGTGAGCTGACCAAGGCGATCTCTTAAGGTTCCTTTGTTTCCTTGAGTTTTATCTTGTTAATCCTAGAACTCCAACGCAGCTGGGTCTTGGAGGGCCTTTGTGTGTGTCCAGCCTTAGTAGGAGCTGTGATAAGGCCCTTCCAGAAGAAAAAGAAGACACGGTATTTGCCACTGGCAATTGTTAGTTCTTACGGTGAAAAAAAAAGCAAGATTTAAGATCTTACACACAAGATTCAGAGAGTCAGTGGAAATAAGTGTGCAGGAAAAATATGATAAATAAATGAGATTCCAAAGGGCAAAGAAAGACGATAAATAGAGAAATAAAAATCCCAGAATTGAAGGACATATGTGGGATGGAAATCCTAATAGATTTTTGAAACAGAAGGAACAAGGGAAGCGAGACAGCAAAATGAAGACAGATGACAGCAAATGGAGGCAGAATTTGTAGAGACTGGAAGGGGGTCTGGGTAGGGGGAAGGGAGAGTGTGGAGGGGAAGGAGAAGTCAAAGAGATAAAGGTTGGGTATGTTTAGGTCCCAGTACCCCTCATGTATTTATTATGTATCACAAACATACACTAATAAAAAGCAATTAGACTTAAAACAATAATTTATCCAGTGTTTGTTAGAGAACAAAATAAATGTGCAACAATTCTAAACAAGAGAGAGAGAAAGAGGGAGGGGAAAGAATTAATTTGGCAAACCAACAGAGAACCATAATGGCTAATTTCCTTGTTCCCCAGTCCCAGCCATATTGCATAGGGCAACATGACTCCTGATCTCTCTGTGTATAATATTGTTAGAATGCATTACCTTTTCTGAATTAGCTAGTGTAGGAAGAATACTCTTCCAATGGAAACAAAAGAGTTAAGTAGATTTTAAGCAGAATTGAAACCATGAGACAGAACTGATGCATCTCTTTGATTGTCCGAAAGCCAATAGAATCCCCTGATCCATTCCATTCTGTTTATTTCTGTCGTGCTGAGCTAAAGGATAGGTAAAACTTTCGCACTCTATTAAGTGGATAGCCCTGCCTCCCTCATTGCAGCTGCATCTTTGCTGGCCTATATTTCTTGCATATGGATAGATCACTCCTAGCTCGTTCGACAGACACTATAATATTATTATGTAAACACTGCCACTTGGGAATCCTATGGACTGATCACTTCATTATAAGTGTTATCAGAAAATACAAGAGAAGTGTGTCCTGTACTCAGTGATACAAGAACATAACTTGAGTGAAGTAGTTTACTGTCTGGCTACTCTATTGGCTAGGGCAAAAGATGAGGAAAGCTGGTTACAAAAGCCAGGATAGCAACAGACATTGTGCAGCAGAGGGACTGTCCTGCCTGAGCTGCTTCCTGAGTTTTGACCTCTTCTTTTCTCCAAATAAGGACCTATGTTAAGGCACTGGCAGCATTTAATTTCTCCACCTAGTGTTCCATGCCCTTGAAGAGTGTCTACTTTAGGACAGAAGTAGTTAGCCCTGTGTCTAGAGAAGAGGGTTGTTTAGTAAAAAATCTCTCAGACTTTAGGATCAGGAAGACCTGGATTCTGTACACTCTATTATTCACTGTGCAAGTGAGCATTTTATACCTTTCTTTTTTCTTTTTTAATTATCACCCACCCTATTTAGAGTCCTTATTTCTAAATCAAGGAGTTAGTGAAGCCTATCTTTAAAGCCCCTTTCTGTAGTGTCATTCTTTTTATTTTGACCAAAAATATTAATCTGGAATATTTGTTTAAGCTTTACTTTGTGAAAATAAAAGCTAGCTATTGATAAAATACAGCTATATATGATCCCAGTGACAGGGCTCAGTAATTGTTTGATCATAACAGGTCACAAAGGACAAGACTCAGGAAAAGTTTATGGCAAGGACTTACAAAAAATGATCCAGACACGGAGCTTGGAGAAGTGGGCATACATCCTCATGCTCCTGAACAAGTCCTCAGAGGGGTAGTTCCCAGAGATGCCCAGTACCTTTCGGAGGAGAAATTGAGTCAACCTCAGTAGGTTGCACCAAGCACACCTTGAACTAACATCTTACACTGTGGAGAGCCTTTCTCTAACTCTCAGATGCATTGTCTCTTAAAATGAGGGGCTGCCAGCAAAATTTCACTGGATTGTGGTGCAGAGTCTACGGTTTGGATGTAGCTTGTTACCTTGAGAAATTTCCACTGTGAAACATGACCACGAGCCTCTGAGCCACTGTGTCAGATGAGGAGTAATATGCATTGCTTTCAGGCCAACGAAATCTCAGAAAGCTCCATTAGAAACTGTGGGCTAAAAACATTTCACCCATCTGAGAGATGCAATAATGTCAATTTTGCAATTACAGTGCATAAAACTCACCCCGCCCTTGCAAGTTTTTAAATGTTTTTAAAGTTCTAAAGCAGAAAGCCTGTAGACACACAAAATAATTGTTCAAAATGAGTGAATGGATGGATAAGTAATACACAGTTTAACTCCTACATTATTTAGTTGAGTGTCTCGTTAAATGTTTGAATTTGAAGGCACATTTAAAATTATCGTACATCATTATTCAACAAAGGAAACAGAACGAGAAATGCTGGAAATCTTTTCTTAGATTTCCTAATTAATCAGTGACCACAGTTCTTGTTTCTAGTCTATCATTATTCCAAAACCACCAACTCTGATGTCTGATCTTTTATATTAACCCCTGGCATCAATTATTGATTGCAAAATTCCTGGAGTTGACGGAGATCTTCTTAAAGTCTGGTTACAGTCTCTTAGGAAATCACTTATAAGGATTCAGAGCATCCTTTCCTTCTACAAATAATTATTGCATTCCAAATATTTGCTGAAAATTTCTATTCAAACTGCGGTATCATTCAAAGATGAAGAGCTATGCTTTGTCTCTTGTAGATACTTAACATTTCCACTAACAAAGTTCTTAAAAAACTGACCCTTTATCCTTACCCTCTCGCTCCCTGTAATAGTTGGCTGTATCCAAACTAAGCAGAATAGAGATGGATCAGTATGAAGAGACATTATGGTTTAAAAAAAAGATATTTATACAAATGACTGACTCTCAAAGAAATATTTTAGGGGGGATGCCAAATTTTAATTTGCTTCAAAGTTCCAAGGTAATATAAATTGATTTGGTAGATTTTCAACTAGGCTGTTACATTTTGGAAAGTGCAAGAGTTCTCTTTCTTCTTTTCCCATGGAAGCAGAATTCAGCTGTCATGTCCCTTGAAGACAGGGTATGTCCTGTAGTTTGGCACAGGAACCAGAAATCTCTGTGCTTTGGAGGTTTCTGAGAGTGGGGAGCTCATGGTAGCACCTTGTATCAGTGCAGCGTGAAGAACTGTGGTGTGGTGTGGTGTGGTGTGGTGTGGTGTGGTGTGGTGTGCTAGCATGCAGGGATGAAGCAGGTGGGATAATGCCACATCTGTTTCCTAAGAATTGCAGGCAATCTTAAAGAAGACCAGCCTGGTTCTTGTAGCCCCAAAGGAAATGGGCATAGAGGTTATCCAAAGCGGAAGAGATAAAAGGACATTGATGTCATATAGACGTAAGGGACATCCAGCTAGAGCTTCTATTTTCTCCTTGCTAGGGATTTAGATAAAATTGAATAATGCTTAAATAAACCATCATCACCACAATTCTTTCTTTTCGTGCTGTCAAAGGCCACATGATTCCACTGCTGGAAAGAAGCCCTATGATGATAGAAATAAAAATGAGAGGAGAGAGAAAAAGAAAGGATGAATAAAGAAGTGGTTTAAAATTATACATTAGTTATCATCTCAGTCACTTTGCTGTCACTGAGACACAATTCTCAGCTTCCACAAAGAAAAGGAAAGATGAATTTTGGCTCACATTTTCAGTCCAGAGTCGGCTGTCTCCAAAGCAGGAAGGACATGGTGGAAGGGTCTGGCAGAAAGATGCTGCTCATTTAATGCTCAAGAAACAAATAGAGAATGGAGGAACTGTAGAGGGAGGTACAGGATACACTTCTAGGTCATGCATCGGAGGACCCACCTCCAACTCACCCCACCTTCTAATAGCACAGTTAACGCTGAATTCATTCGTGGATCCAGTCACCTTCCAAATGTCCCATCTCTGAACACATGAGGTCTTTGGGGGACATTCTAGATCTAAACCTCAACAATTATTAACAAGCAAATTAGAATCCAAATCAAACAATTAAATAGATCTGATGCAAGTAAACCAAGGCCTCAGAGCTAAAAGAACTGTAGTCATGATGATGAAACGAGTCTCTGTGCACAGGACGGACTAGTAATCGTTTATGCCTATTACAGGGAAAATGGAGATTCTGCCTAAAGTGTAAGCCAATTATTCCAATGTGGAAAGGTTTTTGATAACAGATAAAGGAAATGCATTGGGAGGTGTGATTAACAAGGATCATGGCAAAGGTGGAAGAAAGGTTATGAAAAGCTCATTAAGAGAGTCATCTTTGAGTTAATCTTGAAGACAGAGAGGTGTTCTGCTGTGAAAACACATATGGTTTACTTTTCCAGAAAGTATATAGTATGTTTTAGGAGATACAGACACTCTACATGCAGGGAATAAATGCAGCCTGAAAGGCTGGGTCCCCAGCTTCTGAAGTGGACTACAGCAAGTGGAGCGGCTAGAATGCTCACCCTCAGGAACAGGGGGGCACCGATTGTCAGCTCAAACCATGTGTCCCGAGGCTCTCCTGAGTCATCACGTGCACCTCAAACCCTGCTCTCATCACACAGAAAACAGCAAACGAAAGAGTCCTCCTGGCACAATAATAACACCACTTTCTTAGTGCCATGTGCCCAGCAATGCTCCCACTGCTTTACTTACACAATTTCACATAATCAAACAATCTTATGAGGAAAGAAAGTCTGAGTAAATTAAAGTCATAGTTTGTAAGAAACGAAGTCCCAATCGGACAGGCTAGATGACTCCAGAATATGTATTCCAAACAATAATACGCATGGATGGATGGAGGGGTAGATGATACATAATAAATGTTTTCTTTAGAAAGCATTGTCATCTCTATCCAATCTGTTCTGCCTCTGTTCTTCATTTCTGTTTCTTTTTTTAAAATTTTTGTTAGGACATGTTTGCAGTATATGAAATTTGCATTCATTTTAGGGAATAGGTGTATGTATGTAATATATCTTGATTCCTTTTTATTCTCCTTCTGTTTTAGTTATTTTTCTTGTTGCTTAGAAAAAATACTTGGCACCCAAAGTGAGAGGAAGAAAGGTTTATTTCAGCTCACAGTTTGTAAAGGTTTCAGTCTGTAGTTGGCTGGCTCCAAGGCATTTTGGCATGGCATGGGGGCATCATCACAGAGGAGAAAAAGTCCATAGAATGGCAGGGGAGGCAGAAGGCAGCAAGCAGCAGCAGCAAGCCTGCCTCTCCCTTTTATCCCATCCAAGCTACAAGCCATTTGGGTGGTGCCAACCACACTCAGGGTAGGCCTTCACTTAATCACCCCTCTTAATCCCAGCATCACACCCTTAACCCCAGTATCACATGCTAATCCAGCCACCTTCAAGACTCCCCATCTGTGAGCACATTAAATTTTGGGGAGACATCTAGATACATGCCTCTCCTCCCCTCTCGCCCCTCCTTCTGTCTATATTCTCACTCAGTGTTGGCTTATGTTTACTTCCTGATCTTTTGTCTTTTATCAGACCTTACACTAGACTTTGGACAATGAATCTACACCTCTGATCCTTGACTCCAGTGATCCAAAGTCTGGTCAGTGTTTTGGGCCTGCAGTATATATGAAAGGAGAAATATTTTTGCTTAAGGGAAAGCCTTCTGGTACCCCTTGTCACAAATTTGAAAAACTATCATCAAGCTCACGTCCCTAAGAGTATCCAGTGAAATGTGATGTGTTTAGTAGTCTATATGCAAATTCCTCAAACTAAATGCCAGATGGGCATATTTTCAGTTATTTCCACTCTAGGTCTGAGTTACAGGGAATCCTCACACAAATTCCTTCCTCTAAGGAAGGCCCAAGACAAATACTTTTCTAAGTGTGGTTTCTGAGGGATTTTTAAAAAATGCAATGCCTGGCACTCATCAAACAATTCCCGATTCTGTCAAGGTGGGGCTCATTCATGAATTCGTACCATGTTCTCAACAAAAATCTTACGCACACTGAAATCCAACTATGAAATGTATGTAACATAATGATACAATATATCCATTTACAAAAGAAACCAAAGTTTCATGAAATGATACTTACCTTACTACATACAATTTACTATTTTATATTATATTGTATTTTCTTATATTATGCATAAAGTGACAGAGTGGTCTAAAAGATGGCACTCTGCAGACCAGGTCACTTCACCATTGTTGCCTTTCCAACTCTGTTCCACCCCCATCAGGTTTCTCTCCAGTTATGTCTTCAGCCACATCCCTTGTTCCATATTTTCTCCACCTTCTCCCTTTGGTCAAAACTTACTCTCCCTCCTATAGATGCATTTAACTTGCTTATTAATGTAGAAACACAAATGATCTTAATTTTTAGGGAGTACTTCATGCTCCAATTTTTTCTTTCCCCACAACACAACCTGTAAGGAAGACCTCTCATGCCTCAGAGTGGAAGCACCCCTCGCTGACCTGGCTTGAGTAAGTCCCCAGTCTCTTGAGGAGATTCCTCACGCATCCAGTAGGAAGATAATAAAGCTAGAGTGAAGATCCAGTGCAGCAAAGGGTATGTAAGCATGGCTAGCACAATGTGGATGCATAGAGGGCATTTTGTGTGTAGTAACTGATTTTCCGTTATCATTCCTTCCCTTGCTTGTATCACTTCCTCTCTCCTTTCACTTTATATCTCCCCCCACTCCATGAATAGGCCTCTTACCCTGTATATTACTCCTACAGTCCCTAGAACTAGCACCTTCTGATGTCTCCAGGACTTGTGGCATTCCATTCATTTTTTTGTCACAAAGTGGAAGGACAGTGTTCCAAACTTTCGATTTCAACAATTACTCATGTAATCATAACCTGAAGTTATCTTGAAAAAAATCTACAATTCAGGGTAAAATGTGTGCAACAATGACTTACTAACCCCCCTCCCCAGGGGTGGTGGATTTCTCTTGAGGAACTACCGCACCAGGGAGATAACAGCCTGCTCCATTAATAGAATTTTAGGCAGCAGCAAGCCAGTAGGGAGCTTCAGAGAAAAAGAAGACCAGGAAATTCCCATCAAGTTCCTCCTCAGCCATCTAACTCAAGGCTGGACCTGTGCTCAGCTCCTTATAATAATGAGCCAACTTCATGGGGGTTAGCTTAGAGGGAAGGATGACAAATTGCTGTCCTTTTCTGATCTCATTTGTTGTCAAGAGTCCTTTGATCTGTGACTGCTTAGCAGAGATTGCATTGCATCAAACACAATTAGATTTGGACAGCCTGATAAGCTTTGCTGAAGAGCACGTCAGGCCAGGCAGCCACTTGCTTGTCAGGCTACTGGGGTACTGGTGACAGCCTCCACTCCCCCAAAATATTTCCATCTGCCAGACCCTGTGCCACCCATCCTGAGTGCAGCATAAGCTGTCCCATGGGTGCTTCAATCAAGGGATAGAAAGAAGAATAAAGATCTTGCGACTTATTTAGTTCACCCACTTTCAAATATTTACTAATCAACCACAGTGTTAACATCACTGGAAAGAAGGAAAAGAGAAAACATTGACTGAAAAAAAAAAGGAATAGGAATATACAGTTCTAGAATATAAGGGGGGAAACAAAATCCACTTGTGTAGCCCAGCCTTTGCAATCTCAGAGGAAGATGACTTATTGCAGATGTGATTTTGCCCGCTTTACTACAAACATGTTGGCTATGTGTATATTCTTGGAATGTGAAGTAAAGACTCCAGCTAATAATAAATCAGTTTTATCCACATTTTTAGCCCAGGCTGACTTCTCTCCAAATAGGCAGTAAATTATCTGTGTTTCCCAGGCTTAAGATTTGAGATTACTAACTGGCCTCTAGTAGGCAGTTATGAAATTTTCTACCAGTGTCATGGAAGTCTCTCTTGGTGCTGGTACTCTCCAGGGTGACTCCAGCCACCTACTTCTCCAGAGTTTCCCAGATAGCTCCTTCCTAATAGATAAGACATGCACTACTTAAAGATTAGATGAAGAAGAAGACAAGAAGATGTTGTGAAAATGGAGAATGAGATTACAGTAATGCAGCTACAAGCTGAGAAACTCCTGGAGCTATAGGAAGGTGGGAAAGACAACAATGACCCCCTTCCCCTACAGCCCTCAGAGGAAAAGCCACTCTGCTAACACCTTCTCCTTTAAAAAAAAAAAATAATAATAAGCTCAAGCTACTATCACACTGTGTACTTCTGCCCAGAGTCTTCAGAGACAATAGACACGACCCTCCTTTTTGAAAAAACAAGCACACACACACACACCTATATATATATTAATGGAAGGCAGGAAAAACAGACCACACTAAATAGATGGAAAAGGATGTTTAGTGTAAGCACAGCAGACAGATGCTGAGCGGAAGGCAGTGTCATTGGTCGCCTGTAAGATAGGGCATCCTCAGTGCCTGCTCGTATCCTGATGGAGACACAGGCTTGCTGGAGACACAAACGGAAGATGCTTCAACACAGGAGACTCTCACTGCTCCAGTTCGCTCCAGAGGAACTTGCTGACTTTTCCTTTTCTCCTGGGACAAATCCAGTGTTATAAATGCCTCGTCCTTTGCCAGGGTTCACATTTTTGAGGAGCTTGTCCCTTCTTGGGCAGAAATGCAGGGTACTGGCAAACAGTGTCTCTCTTAATTCTCAGTCTTGCACAGGTAGCTCATCATCTCTCCAGGGAGGGAAGTCCAAGCCCTGCTTCCTTTTCTGGACTGGTGTCTCTGATTGAAATTTCTTTGTGCCTTCTTGTCCTAAATTTAGATCTTGGTTGGTGTACTAGGCACCTTTTGGGGCCTGAGCTTTTAGGATCCCTGTGTTCTCGCTGCTCCGGGTTGCTCATTCTGTCCTGCAGGTAGAAGCAGAGGTCCTAGGACGTAGCCATATCTCTTCATACGGTGTGAGCCTGGGGCCCTGAGTCCCCAGAAGACAAACTATCTGAACCAAGAGCAGAGTTGCAGCCACAAGCCTGAGGTTTTTCCTTCAGTTGGAGCTTTGACGCTTCACCAAGATGGTCTTTTAGATGTTCTCTACATAGTTCTCACGCTCATAATGTTCTTAGTGGTACATGGATAGACACTCTACACTCCACAATTCTCTGAGTTTGGAAACTTCTAGGGTCATGGGCTCTCAGGATATCTCTTGATTTTCTTTTTTTTTTTTTTTTTTTTTTTTTTTTTTTTTTTTTAAAGAGAAGAAAAAACAAAACAAATCAAAAGAAGAACAAATTTTCAAACAAACATAATAGGAGGGTAACAATGGTTAATACATTACGTATTACTATCTTTAAGTTAGTTATTCAGGACACCAGACATTAGCATTCAATTGTCCAAACATTATTGGCACAAACCTTACTCTTCAATGAACTAAGTAAAAATGGTAGTGTATCTATCTTAACCATCTTATATATATATATATATATACAATTTTTTTCCCTTTCCCTTCTTTCTTTTCCCTATTCCAGTCTCTCTTTCCTTTTGACCAGTTTCTTTTTGATTCACCATGTCTATTGTACATTTTGGATCTTATTTACTCTTTCAGTTTCTCATACTAGAGAGATAATACGATGCTTACACATGTGCTTCTGGTTTATTTCACTTATGAGTATTTTCTCGAGTTGCATCCATTTACCTATAAAAGTCTCCAGTTTATCCTTCTTTATGGCTGAATAGTACTCCATTGTATAAAAATACCACATCTTTCTTATCCATTCCTCAGTTGATGGGCATTTGGGTTGTTTCCAAGATCTGGCTATTACAAATTGTGCTGCTATAAACATGGGTGCACATATATCGCTGTGGTACGATGTTTTTAATTCTTCTGGGAAGATGCCCAGAAGGGGAATAGCTGGGTCAAATGGGACCTCCAACCCTAGTTTTCTGAGGAATCTCCACACTGACTTCCACAGTGGCTGTACCAGTCGACACTCCCACCAACAGTGAAGAAGGGTTCCTTTTTCCCCACAGCCCCTCCAGCATTTGTTATTAGTTGATTTCTTAATAGTAGCCATTCTTTCTGGGGTGAGATGGTATCTCAGTGTTGTTTTAATTTGCATCTCTCGAATGACTAGTGATGTTGCACATTTTTTTGTATATTTATTTGCCATTAGTATTTCTTCATCTGAGAAATGTGTATTCATCTCAGATGCCCATTTATGGAGTGGGTCTTTAAATTTGGGAGGTCTGATTTTTTTGAGTTCTTTATATGTTCTCGATAGTAATCCTTTGTCTGAGGAACAGCTGGCAAACATTTTTTCCCACATTGTGGGTTGTCTCTTCACTCTGTTGGTGGTTTCTCTTGCTGTGCAAAAGCTTTTTAATAAGATGAGATCCCAGTTATTGATTCTTTGGGATAGTTCCCGTGCGGTTGAGTTTTTATTCATAAAGTCTTTGCCTACACCAATGTCTCCAAGGGTTTTACCTATCCTACCTTCCAGCAGATTTAATGTTTCTGTTTTAATATTTAGATCTCTGATCCATTTTGAATTTAGTTTAGTGCATGGTGAAAGATATGGATCTAGTTTTAATCTTCGGCATGTGTAGAGCCAGTTTTTCCAGCACCATTTATTAAAGAGGCTATCTTTCTTCCAGCGAATGTGTTTGGCACCTTTGTCAAAGATAAGGTGGCTTAGTATGTCTGGGGTTGTTTCAGCATCTTCTAATCTGTTCCATTGATCTTCAGGTCTGTTTTTTTGCCAGTACCACACTGTTTTTATCACAGTAGCTTTATAGTATAATTTCAAGTCGGGGATAGTGATGCCCCCTGCCTTGCCTTTGTTGCCCAGAATTGCCTTTGCTATTCTAGGTCTCTTCTGATTCCAAATGAATTTTAGGATTGTTTTCTCTAATTCTGTGAGATATGCTGTTGGAATTTTGATTGGAATTGCATTAAATCTGTATAACAATTTTGGAAGTATGGCCATTTTCACTATATTGGTTCTTCCTATCCAGGAGCAAGGGATATCTTTCCATTTTCTGATATCCTCTTCAATCTCCTTTTTCAGAGTACTGTAGTTTTCAGTATAGAGGTTTTTTACATCCTTCGTGAGGTTGATTCCTAGGTATTTCATTTTTTTGGATGTTATTGTGAAAGGTATTGTTTCCCTAATTTCTCTTTCAGTAAGTTTGTTATTTGTGTACAGGAAGGCTATTGACTTTTGAGTATTGACTTTGTATCCAGCTACACTACTGAATTTGCTTATTAAATCTAGCAGTTTTTTAGTGGAGTTTTTGGGGTCTTCTGTGTAGAGTATCATGTCATCTGCAAATAATGATAATTTAACTTCTTCCTTTCCAATCATTATTCCTTTTATTTCTTTCTCTTGTCTAATCGCTCTGGCTAAAGTTTCCAGAACTATGTTGAATAAGAGTGGGGACAGTGGACATCCTTGTCTTGTTCCTGATTTTAGAGGGAAGGCTTTCAGTTTTTGGCCATTTAGTATAATATTGGCTGTTGGTTTGTCATAGATAGCTTTTACCAGATTGAGATAAAGACCCTCTATTCCAATTTTCTGTAGGGTTTTTATCATGAAAAGGTGCTGGACTTTGTCAAAAGCTTTTTCTGCATCTATTGAGATGATCATGTGATTTTTGTCTTTGGTTCTGTTAATATGCTGTATTACATTTATTGATTTACGTATGTTGAACCATCCCTGCATCCCTGGGATGAATCCAACTTGGTCATGGTGTATAATCTTCTTGATGATTTGTTGGATTCTGTTTGCCAGTATCTTATTAAGGATTTTTGCATCTATGTTCATTAGGGAGATTGGCCTGTAGTTCTCTTTCTTAGTTGGGTCCTTCTCTGGTTTTGGTATCAGGGTAATGCTTGCTTCCAGGAATGAATTTGGGAGTATTGCTTCCCTTTCAATTTCATTGAAAAGTTTGAGAAGTAGGGGCGTTAGGTCTTCTCTAAATTTCTTGTAGAATTCGGCAGTGAATCCATCAGGGCCTGGGCTTTTCTTTGTTGGGAGGTTTTTAATTACATCTTCAATTTCATTGGCTGATATTGGTTTATTTAGGATTTTTAAATCTTCTTGATTCAGCTTTGGTAATTCATACGAATCTAGGAATCTGTCCATTTCTTCTGCATTTTCCATCTTAGTAGAATATAAATTTTCAAAATAGGTATAGATGATCTTCTGGATTTCTGCAGGGTCTGTCGTGATATCACCCTTTTCATTTTCAATTGCATGGATTTGAGTCTTTTCTTTTCTTTTTTTAATAAGGTTGGATAAGGGTTTGTCAATCTTATTTATTCTTTCAAAGAACCAACTTTTTGCTTCATTGATTCTTTGTATTGTTTTTTTATTCTCCAATACGTTAATTTCTGCTCTGATCTTTATAATTTCCTCCCTTGTACGGGCTTTTGGCTTAACCTGCTCTTCTTTTTCTAGAAGCTCGAGGTTCACCCTTAAGTTGTTTATTTGCGCTTGCTCTATTTTCCTGATATAAGTGTTTAATGCTATAAATTTCCCTCTTAGGACTGCTTTCATTGTATCCCATAAGTTCCGGTATGTTGTACTGTCATTATCATTCAGTTGTAGAAAGTGACTAATTTCTTCTTTAATTTCATCTGTGACCCATTGGTTGTTCAGGAGGATGCTGTTTAATTTCCATGTGTTTAGGGAGTTTTTGTGGGATCTTTTGCCATTGATTTCCAATTTCATTGCACTATGGTCTGATAATATGCATGGGATAATTTCAATTCCTTTGCATTTACTTAAGCAGGTTTTATGAGCTAGTATGTGGTCTATTTTGGAGAACGTCCCATGTGCAGCTGAGAAAAATGTGTATTCTGATGTTGTGGGATAGAACACTCTGTAGACATCTACTAAGTCCATTTGTTCAAAAGTTTGGTTCAGTTCTACTATTCCATTATTGATTTTCTGTCCAGTTGATCTATCTTTTTGTGACAGTGGAGTATTGAGATCTCCCAATATAATTGTATTAGTGCTTATTTGATTTTTCATGTCCTTTAGTACTTGTTTTATATAGCTGGGTGCATTGGTATTTGATGCATATATATTTATGATCGTTATCTCTTCCTCTTGGATTGTTCCCTTTACAAGGATGTAATGACCGTCTTTATCTCTCTGAATCCTTCTTGGCTTGAAGTTCGCTTTGTCTGCAAAAAGAATAGCTACCCCTGCTTTTTTCTGGGTTCCTGTGGCATGGAGTATTGTTTTCCATCCTTTGACTTTCAGTCTATGAATTTCTTTCTGAATTAAATGTGTTTCTTGTATACAGCATATTGTTGGATCTTGCTTCTTGATCCATTTCGCCAGTCTGTGCCTTTTGATTGGTGAATTGAGACCGTTAACATTGATGGTTAAAACTGATATGTATTGACTTGTCATGATATTTTCCTGTTGTTGGTTCCCACTCTTTGTTTTTCCGCTTTCCGGCTATTTAATTATTTGCCCTGCCTGGTGGATTCCTTCTGTTGGGGTTCCTATCTCTTTCTAGAATGTCCTTCAGAACGTTTTGGAGTGCTGGTTTGGTGGTCATAAATTTTCTCAGATGTTCTTTGTCATGAAAGTATTTTATTTCTCCATCAATTTTGAAAGATAGTTTTGCAGGGTACATCAATCTGGGCTGAAAATTATTTTCCTTTAGAGCTTGCAATACATCATTCCAAGCTCTTCTTGAATTGAGGGTTTGTGCTGAAAAGTCAGCTGTGATTCTGATGGGTTTTCCTTCATAGGTGATTTGTCTCTTCTCCCTAACAGCTTTTAAGATTCTGCCCTTCTGTTGAATTTCTGGGATCTTGACTATAATATGTCTGGCTGAAGTTTTTTTTTGATCATGTCTAGTTGGTGTTCTAAAAGCTTCACTTATAGGGGTGTCAAATTCCTTTTCTCTTCCAGGAAAGTTCTCCCTGATTATGTCTTTGAACAAGGTTTTAATGTCGTTGATGCTATCTCCTGCTTTTTCATTTATTCCAATTATTCTTAAGTTGTTTATCTTTGAGTCATCTAGCAGCTGCTGAATTGATTTTTCATGGTCCCTTGCTATTTTTAAGAATTTTTCCATTTCATGATCACTAATTGCAAGCCTGTCTTCTATATCTGAGATCCTGTCCTCGCATTGGCTTATTCTGCTACAAATACTTTCAATGGAATTTTTTATCTCTTGGATATCTGCTTGAATCTGCCTTATAGATTCCATTTCTTTGCTATGCTGAGCATTCATGGTTTCTATAGTTTTCTTAAGTTCATCTATTTTTTTGTCTGTATCAGCTATAGTGTCTTTAAGCATGGTCTTCATTGTAGACATTATCTCTGCAGTTATCTGTGAGATTATTTCTGTTTTAATTTTTTCCAGAACCTCATTCAGTTGCTTTGTTGTTACCACTTCAGATAGGCCAGGTGGGTGGCTTTCGGATTGTCCCACCTCGTTGCTCCCTAGGTTTGCCTTTGGTGAATTGGATGTGTGTGGTTGCATCTTGTTTAAGTGTCGTCTCATTTTTTCTTTCTTTAATTCCTGGGGTGATGTTTGCAAATTACCTATAGTAGGTTACTTTATTGCTAGTGTTTAAGATCTTTAGAAGATGACTACTTCTCTGCAGTATCTTCCAAGTGGAGCTTGCTTTTAGGTTTTGAGCTTTCTGCCAGATCCTACCTCTTCAATTCGTTGGGTATGCGAAGTTGCTACCTGTTTGGCCCAGTCCTTGATTCTTTGGTACTGTGCCACTGTATTTTCTGTGTCCCTTAGTCAATCTCAATCATGAAATATCAGGAAGGAAAGATGTTTAGAACAATTATTTCACATTTGGCTATAATGTTAACTAAAGCATCAAACACAGCCTAAAAAATGACAGACTGAGCTAACCAGTTATTTACCACTTTTAGCTGTATAGAGTTGCGGTTATATAACAAAATCTAAAACACACCAGAAAAATTATATGCAGTATACAAGTCCTATGTATGTCAATTTTTCCTTGAGGAGTTTAAATTTAAGATGAGTTAAGGAGGAAATAGAGTATTGGGAGAAGAGGAAGGAATTATATGTAAGGTTAGAGGACCAAGAGGGATCCCACTAAAATTGGGACACTAGTGCAGAGGACAGGTGGTAAAAAGAGAAGGAAGGGATAAAAGGAAGAACAGATCACAACCACAATCACAAAGAAGTTAGAGGCGCTGTTTACACTCATATAAAAAACCAGAGAGAATAATGAAGGAAAGAGCAAATACACATACAGAAACAAAAACAAAGATAAAAACAATAAAACAGACAGATCAAAAATAAAACCCCACCAAAAAACAAAACAAAACAAAACAAAAACAAAAAAACCCTTCGCCAGAACAAAAAAACAAATCAGTGAGAAAAAAAATAAAAATAAAAATAAAAAATAAAAATAAAAATAAAAAATATAAAAAGAATCAGTTCCAGGTGTTGACTCTGTTGTAGGCAGGTACCTTGTGACAAAGTCCTGTTCTGTGCAGGTCCGTCCCAGTAAGCCAGGAGCGCCCTCTGGTGGGTGGTGAGCAGAGGCGCGTACTTTCAGGCAGAGACCAGTCTAGCTCGCCTCCGCTCTCGGTGCCCTTTCACGATCCCTGGGCCTGAGAGGCTCAGCGCGCTGTCCGGAGCGCGGGCTCCCTGCACTGGTTCCCGCCGCTCTGGCCTCTCGCCACGCCCCCCACAATGGCGCCGGGCCAGTCGCTCTCCGGCGCGGGACAGGCGTGGCTGAGAGTCCAGTCTCGTTCGCCTGCTGACCTCAGCACACTTTCGTGGGCTCAATTGAGAGGCCCTGTGCTGCCCTGTCCGGAGCACAAGTTCCCAGAGCAGTTTCCGAGCCGCTCTGAGTTTCGCCACACCCCCCACAATGGCGCCCGGCCGGTCGCTCTCCGGCGCGGGGCAGCTGTGGCTGAGAGACACTCACCGCCGGTCAGCGCCGTTCCCCGCCGCTCCCCTGCCCCGCCGCCGTCCCAGGATCCCCCGCGGGGGCTCCCTGGGCGCCAGCTGCCACCGTGTGTCCGCAGAACCGAGCCTCCGCCGGCGCTCCAACTCCCGGGATAGTAGAAGGTGCGCGCGTGCGGTCTGCTCCTTCTTTCCTTCTTCTTTGTTGGAAGTCACCCGTCACTGGTGCCGGGGGTCCCAGATTGCGCTTCAGAACTTTTCTGGGTTTCGGGGAGGCATCTCCCCCCCTCCTGCGCTTTCTGGGTCGCTATATTCCCGTGTTCCAATGGTAACTTTTAGAGAGAGTTTTGCTGCCTGCTTCTTACTCATCCGCCATCTTGAGGTCTCCCTCTTGATTTTCATTTTGACACTGGGATTTTACCTTGATGGTTTCCTTGTACAAATGCTGTGGTTTGCCTTCAGTGCTCCTGCATGCATAGGCAGCTGTAACTCAGTTCACAGCCTGCCTCGGTTGTTTTAGAAATAATCTCTCCTACTTCCCTTTTGCCAATCACATTTCAGAATCCATTCATTTCATAACTTTTATCTCCAGGTGTTTCTGACAGAAAATTTAAGCATAATAAAAAGTACTAGTCTCCACTAACTCAGTTGTAAGTTATCTCTCAGAAAAAACTTGGGGATAATTTTAAAAGGCATTCTTTGTAAAACAAACACCCAATGTGAGAAGATGAAAAGTATAATATCTTGACATATAGCTGCCTCCAAAACAGGACTGAAATGAGAAAGCATAACTTTCCTAGGACTGGAAATATTGGAAAAGAAGCCATGACCTCACAGGAACACTCTGAAGATGATCTCTCTACAAAAGGATGCAAAAGAAAGGAAAGCAAGTCAAACTGAGCCAGCATGCAGCCAGTATTTGTCATAGTGAAACAGAGATTGGCAGTACTGGATGGCAGGCCATGATTTACTGGGGTGCACCAAAGGAGCTCACCTGACAAGACAGGAAGGGTCGACCCCTAACACCAACCCCACCGCCTAAAAACCACAGCACATTATGAACTACTAGAGTCATTCACCCTGGCTATTTTGCAACTCCAATTTACAGTCATATATATAGTTTAGTACAAGTTTCTATTATCTATAAATTGTTTTACCCCTGGCTTTCTCAGTATTGATGCCACCAATTCCACAACGTGAAAGTCTGAAGTTTTTCCAGGGATTTTGCTAACTCTTAAGACTTTCCTCTTTAAAGATTTCCTCTGTTCTGAACATCAGCTTTCTCACCTACTTTCGTATTACATTGCACAAACTAACACAATTTTACTAAAAACAATAACAAGCCAAAGCAGCCCTAATAAAGACACTGGCAAAGGATGATGGAGTGGTATGGAGACACTATTATAACCTACGGCAAAACATGTGATAGTTTAGTATTGATAGCTTCATAATTTAAATTTAGTGGTTTTTGTTCACCAAGACGCTTTGGGGTTACTGGTAGTAGAAATCATAATGAAATTAATAGCACTTGCCTATGAAGAAGATGGGAAGAAAGGTGTAGATTCTGTTTTTATATTTTTGTCCTCTTGAATTTTTTAAATGTTCTCACCATATAAGTGTTTATCATTTTTATTTTTAATGAAAACTTGTTAAGGGTGAATTACTGGCCAAAGAAATTATGCAACTGCTACTCCTATGTTTTAATGCATTGGTAGAAGATAGCTAGAATTCTATGTAGTCAGTCACAGACAACAAGAGTCAAGGGCAAGAGACTCCAGCAGCCACAAGTACAGGTGTTGGAAAGGAAGACAGAGAAGAAAAGGCAGCCTACAAAGTATATGTCACCATATTGCTTTGCTGAATCTTGTCACAACTGGGACTAAACAGGAAGTTAGTGCAGCATATAGCAAGCTGGGAAATCCTTGGGAAAACACAAAACATCATGTGTCAGAATTATCACATTGGAAGGATTATTGTTTGAGAGTTGATCCCAAGAAACATTAATTCACTGGCACTTGAAATTTCCAGGGACCTGGGGAAAGCAGGCTCTGGGGAGAGAGGCTTTCCCTCAGGAAGTTGTAAGTCAGGGCACTTAAGTATGGCCGATACAATGCTTGAGGAGACACAGCAAGCAGCTTCTGATTTACTGCAGTATCTTGACATTTACGTAGAATAGTGATGCACTTTATCATCACTTCTGGTTTGGAGTTTCAGAAATTTGATTCCTACTACTCCCCTGATACTGACAATTCTCAGTGTTGGGGCTATGAGGGGGCCCCCAAACTGGTTTGTCTTTCCAAACTGGGCCTTACTGGAAGTGAAATAACTAGAATGAGAACTGCTAAAAATAAGATGAACTTCAGGGATGATTGGGGTGGTACCCACTTTAATGTGCTCATATTTTTCCCTGTGTAATTTTTATGCTTCTGGAGATATCCTCATTTTGAATTTGGGAAGACTCTGTCCCCATGACACACTTCAATCAACATGAATCAGGACATCACACACAGTGTAAGACAGGTACTGAGAAAATCAACTGGAATGAAAATCAGTGAAATTCTATGGAAAGGGAAAAATAATAAATATTTTAGACCTTGTAGACCATGAAGCAAAATCAGGGATGCTATGTAGGAAACATATAATAAGGAAAACACAAATTTCCACAATTTTTGAAAATCTTCAAAATATAATAATTTAATCCATTTTTATTATAAAAGTCTACTAATGGAATAGAATTTTTAAAGGCTATGACATTACACCTAAATGTGTTTCAAAGTTAATGCTCTCTACAATCAAAATCAATTACAAATATTCATCTGTTAATGTGATTGGTAATGAGATTTTCCATATTCCAAATTTACAAATGTTTTTGCACAGATAGGTGCTAGCAAATAGATTTATCATTCCATGGTCATACAACTTTAGAGTATTCATAATTTAGAAGAAAGATATAGAACTATATTAGATTTTTCTTGTGATATTTGGTTTATAGTATGTCATTACATTGCAAACTAATCACTTCCATTGAATGGAATTCAATGAATTCAATGAATTGTTATGTAGGAACATCTCAAGTGTACATTAAATTGGTTTTTGGAATAGTGAAATTGTATTTGTTCTTGCACTGAGCTATGAGAGAAGTTGCTAGAAATGTAGTTTAAATTTTAAAAATACACTAAAAATTTGAGTGGAACTAGACATTGTAATTCAAATTTTAATTTTTAACAGTATGGGAAGGATATAAATCAGCTTGGCATTACTTGAGATTCAAGCAACAATAATTTTTAGAATTACCATAATATATATTTTCCATATAATTGCTCTTTTGTCTTGTAATTTTAAAATTATTTTTTTATAAAAACATTCTAAGTTGTTAGCAAAGCTAATCTCCAAAGCCATACAGTGTTTGATATAATAGTTCAGGATGGTTTTTCTCAGAAAAATTGCAATCACAGCCTTGTATATAAAATATTGCAATCAAATATTATCACTGTTATGCCATAGGACTTCTGTATGACAAAGCAAGATAGGATATTCAGAGTGTATGTGTCTTAGTTACTTTTCTCATTGCTGGGACAAAATACCTCACAACCGCAATTTAAAGGAGGAAAGGTTTATTTCAGCTCACAGTTTGGAGACATTTCATTCCATAGTCAGCTGGCTCCGAGGCAGGGCAGCATGGAACAGGGATGTGGCAGAGGAGAAACAGTCCATGGCAGGGCTGGCAGAAGGCAGCAAGCAGCAAAGCAGCAGCAAGCCTGCCTTCTTTCTGTCCCTTTATATTCCATCCAGGCTGTAAACCTTTTGGGTGGTGCCACCCACATCCAGGGTAGGGCTTCTGTCTTCAGTAAATCCATTCAGTCACACCCAGAACTATGCTAATTCCAATCAGTCCACTTAATTTAGTATCACGCATGCTTAATCCCAGCGGCACACTCCCTAGATCCAGCCTTCTGAAAACTTCCACCTATGAAGGCATGAGGCTGTGGGGGTACATCTAGATACAAGCTGTAATACCATGTCACAAAACTAATGATAGCAAGCCACACAAAGTCATTGAAATTCATCAATAATACAGAGACTACCAGTTCAATAAAACATGCTTATGTAAAGTACCTGTTGGTGAATAATATGACGGATAGTATTTAAACTCTTATATTTCCACAAGTTCGGTAAATTTTTCCAACAGTATTTTTTCTAATTTAAACATATTTCTTCAACTACCAGTTATAACAAATTTTAGCAGATTCCTCTTCAAGTTTCACTGAAATACTTCTTTCTCAAATTCTTTGGAAATATTTTTGGTTGTACATTTTTCAAACAGATTATTCATAGAGAACAATTCTTCAGTCATTTCAACTTGACATTGACATTTTAAGAACCAGCAAAAGCTACTCAAAATTTTTGAACTGCTTTTTTGACCATTAATATTGTTTCAAATTCAAATTCCATTAATATTGTTTCAAACCACCCTTTGAGCAACTGTTTTCAGCAAAATGCTAACATCCTAAACAAGTTTATTTTTTCCAAATATGTTTCTTTAGCTATTGCAATGAAACACAATGTAATGAATTCAACATCAGTAAGTGCTTTTTTCTGCTAAAATAACAGACCACTTAAAAATTTACTTTGTTCCATTTTTCACTTTTGTGAAGAAATTAAGCAGTTGTAAAATATTTAAATTTTCTTCTTTTTATGGCCATTTCTTTCCTTTGAGTTACAGATATTGTAAAAAGTGCTTAGGTTGGTAATGTCTATATACATTAAATTCTTTGAACATTGCTATAGTCTCATTGCATGCGAAATACAACATTTTTACATTTAGTTTTTTAAGAGGCTAGATAAGGCCAACTGCATCCATCCATCCTTGGAGTTATAGACCTTCCCCTTTCTGAGGCCATTTTCTCATTTTTTAAAAAAGTAAGGCCAAGTCACTTCTGTTCCTTCATAGATAGGAATCTAACAATTGGATTCCCTTCGTACATTTATACACATTTAAGTCATAGAATTGCCCTTTTGTATCAGTCACTATGCAGGCCTAGACAACAGCAGCCAGTTTAACTGGTTTAGGCAGGAAGAAATTTATAAAAGAATACTAAGTGGGCTTACAAATTTATGAGGAGAGCTGAAGAAATAGGCTACTGGATGAGCACAGAGAAACAAACTCTGACCTTCACCGTAGAACAAGTCCCCATATTTCTTCCTTGCTCTCCCATGATCAGAAGGCTGTAGGATTGGGGAGCTCAAGGGACAGGTAACAAATTACTAGGGAACCACCAAATTTTGAAGCCACCTCCCCAACCATGAAGTCATGGCTCCGTCTACCGGCATTCAGCCACGAGCCAGGCCATTAAAGTCACGCTTCACACCATGTTTCTTTTCCCAAATGGCTCAGTTCCAAAACAGGTCTCAGTGAAAAGCATCTGATTGTGGAAACCAATTCGCATGCAGAATTCTGATAGAGTTCTCGCAGGGAGTCTTGCTAGTGGTTTATCTTTCCTGCTCCAGCTTCCTGGGAAAGTTGGATTGCACACTGAAGTCCATTCCAGGATGTCCATTCCAACTTCTTAATGCTTTTCAAAACTTGTGTATTCTTGCATAACTTTTAGACTGAACCAAACCACACTAATTTGTACGTGAGTGAGAAGTAAATATTGATTACTAAGCTTATTTCCCTTGCAAGTGAACGTAAAAGGAATGTTTGCAAAATGGCCCCTGGAAATAAAAATAGAGAATCAAGAATTCACTTTCATTTCAGAAGGTACCTGAATGAATTAACAAATGTATATCTTAAGAAAAATTCTTTCATCTCATCTATATCAAATAATTTTGGCAAACTATTACATTTCCCTTTAGGTTGTAGCACATCATTTGAGATATTTTTCCCCATAATGAGGAAAAAGTGACTGAGATGGAGAAAAAGGCTATCAGATATTCTTTACCTAACACTTTTCACCGTTAAGCAATTTTTAACATGATTCTCTACAATTCTTTACATAAAAAATTAATACAAGTGGAAAAACAAAGGTTTATATATACTGGATGGTAAATAAGGCCAGATTTTTGACTATTGACATTTAATATTATGTAAAAATATATGGTGAATCATAATATATGTAAATATTAGAATTAATATAATTTTTATTAATATATTACAAATATTTGTAAGAATTTTGATGGTGTGAGATGAGTAAACTAAAGGAATTTGAAATTTTTCTTCAATACAGTAAGATGCAGAATCATAATTTTTAAATTAATTTTAATTTTTATCAGTAATAAATTCATGTTATTCTAAAATAATATTAAAAGACATAATGTAATAGTCCATGCCTCATATCCCATTTTGTTACTTTTGTACCACAGAAGAAGGACATTTTTACTTTTTATGTCTCTCTTTGTTTTTACCTTCATATATTTAAATAATGTGCCTAAATTTCTACATCTTGATTTGATAACCTCTTGTCTAGAAGGAAGTAATTTTGATGACTTTTATGTAGACACCCAAATGTCTCCTCCTCCCTCATCTTTCCAGTAGAGTCATAGTTCAACTTTTAAACCAACATTTACCATCATTTTACACTCAAGTAATGTACTATATATCTATTCTTGTCAACACTTTGTTTCATTTACAGTAAATATTTGTCTCAATTTTATATGCTGTTTCCCGTGTAACTAACACTATTTTTTGTAAATATTGATATCTCAAAAAAAATGATCAGTAATAAATTCCAAGCACTCAACGATAGTTTTACAAATCAATTAATTAGATTTTTTTTTTCCCCCAGAAGACCTCTGCCAGCTCCCAACTCATCTCTTCTCTTTCATCTTTTACCCCATGAATAGGCAGTACAGTTATGTTCTCGGAATTTTCCATAGCTTTCTTTTTATGTCGAATTCTTCACCAGATCAAATATCTTTCTCAATTGGTTTAATTCTTTATTTTTCTGAATCACAATCTCCATTAGCTGCCTAAGAACTATGAAGAGAAAGGTGCTATAATTTAAAAAGAAAAATATACCCTAAATATGTTTAAGAAAATGTAAATCAAGATTCATATCTATCAATAGATAGGTAAAAATTTATTAAATATTTCAGTTCAAGAAAGAAATACAATAACTGAAATCAAGAGCTCAGTAGATGAGTTTTTCACAGGCACACTCAAACTTCACAAGAGAATTAGTGATCTGGAAAACAGATAAAAGAATATATGGAGAATACATTTTAGAAACAAAATGACAGAAAACACAAAAAAGAATATAAGAGACATAATTAATACAGTGACAGGGTCTAATAAATGGGTAATATAAGTGCCCAAAGGAAAAGTAAAAAAAAAGAGTGGGATATAAAACAAATGCAAAGAACTATTACTTGAGAATTTTCTAAAAACGTATGAATACCATGCCACAAATTCAAGAGGTACTGCAGACCTCAAAACAGATGAGGATAAAACAACCTACATTTGATTCATCATAGAAGTACCACTGAGACAGAAAAGAAAAGCAAAAGGAGAGTTTTAAAAGTAGACAGAGCACCCTGAAAGCAATGATAAAACCTACAACTAACTTCAAATCAGATACAGTGGAAAGAGAATGATAACCTAGTTGCATTCTCAAGGTCCAGAAAGAAAATTACTGCCAAACTATAATTCTGTATTCAAGGGCAATAATATTAAACATGAAGGGGGGCAAAGACATTTTCATACCAAAATGTATATAAAAGAATATGTCACCAGCAGATGTGCTGTAAAGAGAATATAAAAACTTGCACTTCAGTTGGAAGGATGATGACCTCAAATATGAACTCAAATTTCCTGACCCAAGTGAAGTTTATATGCATGTGTTTACTTTGTGATAATTTATTGATATGTATACCTCTCTATATATGCATTATGCATCAAAAATTTTAATAAAATAAATTTCTTATGTATACATGGGTCTGTCTCTGAGCTCTCTTTTCTGTTCCTTTAGAAGGTCCATCTATTCTTCTATCATTATCATTATTTTCAATGCTACAGCATTGTTATACTTCTTATATCCTGAGCGATCATATAATTTCATATTTGTGACTTACAATGCTTGACAAATGTTTAATTATATCTCCCTGAGTTTTAGTCTTTCTATATGAGAACTGGAATAAAGATTTTGAATTCTTCAAAATGTCAAATGGGGGGCCGGGGATACAGCTCAGCGGCACAGTGCCTGCCTGGCAAGTGCAAGGTCCTGAGTTCGATTCCCAGTACCAAAATAACATCAAATGGGGATCTTATTAATATTGAATTGAATTTATAAAATAATTGGAGGAAGTACATATACCTTTATAATAGTGTTATTCCATCTAAAACTATCAAATGTTTTCCATTTTCAAGGTAAGTATTTATTTCTGTACAGTTTTAATGATTTTTACTGAAATTTCAAGTGGTCCTGTTTAAGTTTTTAAAATGTATATTATGTTGTAAATGATTTTTAATTGTCATTATATTTTCTATTGCCTATTGTTTTTCAATACAAATGTTATTAATTTTTATTATGAGTTTTATTTAGATTGTTAATTCAATGTGTGTACATATAGATATGCACATAATTATATCATCTATAAATATTGAGAGAAGAGTGAACAAAGAAAATAAATGAAAGAAAAGAAACAAAAAGCTTTTCCCTTCCTTTGAATTTTCACACCTCCATTTCTTTATCTTATTCTGTCATGGTGGTTTCTTTTCTAAATGTGAAATGATGGTGATGGCCACAAGTTTTTATTTTTCTGACTTGCATAGCTTCTAAATTTTCAACATTAAGTATGATAGAAGTTTTTTGTTGTTAAATTGTATCAAATTATTAAAACATACAATGAGAAAATATTGGAGTAACACCTAAGAACTTGAAAGTATAAGAAATAAAGTAGGGCTGGTGAGATAGCTCAGCGGCATAAGCACTTGCCTGGCAAGCGCGAGGTCCTGAGTTCGACTCCCGCTACCCACAGAATAAAAAGGGCCGGTGATATCGTTCAGTGGCACAGGTGCCTGCGGACACATGAGGTCCTGAGTTCGACCCCTGGTACCCACAAAAAAAAAAAAAAAAAAAGAAAGAAAAAAGAAATAAAGTAAAGAAATCAACAGCATAAGTCAATATATTTAAAAGATATAGAAGTAAGTCTAAAAAGATGAAATCACATCGCACACTGCTGAAATCAAGATTATTAGTTACTGCTTTGAAAATCTTCACTGTAATAAATCAGAAAATCCAGAAGAAATGGATAGATTCCTAGATACAGATAAATTATCAAAACCAAACCAAGAAGATGTAAAACACTAAATAGTCCAATAACAGCAATAAAATTAAAACATTAATAAAAGCCTTACCAACTAAGAAAATTTCAGGACTTAATGGATCCATCTCTGAATTCTATAAGAATTTCAGGGAAGAACTACTGACAATACTCCTCAAACTCTTTAATGAAATTGAAAGGGAAGCAGTATTGCCTAACTCATTCCTGGAACCCAGCATTGCTATGATTCCAAAGCCAGACAAGAACCCAAATAAAAAACAGAACTACAGACCGATCTCTTTAATGAACACAGATGCAAAGATTTTCAACAAGATAGTGGCAAGCAGAATGCAACAAATCATTAAAAAGATCATATATCATGACCAAGAAGGCTTCATCCCTGGAATGCAAGGACGGATCAATGTACACAAATAAATAAATGCAATACACCACACAAATAGAAGGAAGGACAAAGATCCCATGATCACCACAATAGACATGAAAAATGCCTTTAGTAAAATCCAACATCTATCTGTTATAAAAATCTTAAAGAAAATAGGTATAGAGGGGCCTTATCTCAATCTGATAAAAGCCATTTATGGCCAAGCTACTGACAACTTCATATTACATGGAGAAAATCTGAAAGCTTTTTCTCTAAAATCAGAAACAAGAAAAGCATGAGCACTGTTACCACTTTTGTTTGATATAGCACTCAAAACCTTAGCCAGAACAAGCAGACCAAAGAAAGAAATAAAATGGATATACATAGGAAAGGAAGAAGTCAAATTATCCTTATTTGCAGAAAACTTCAAGCTTTACACAGACAATGCAAAAAATCCACCAAAAAGCTCCTAGAACTAATAAAATCATACAGGTAGCAGGATACAAAATCAACACACAAAATTATATCTTTCCTCTTACATCAATAATGAACCCATAGAAAGTGAAATAAGGCAAACAGTCTACTCACAATAACTTCAGGAAAGATGAAATACTTAGGAATTAATCTAATAAAGAAAGAGAAAGATCTCTGTAACAAAAACTGGAGTATTCTGAAAAAAGACATTAAAGAGGACATCCGATAATGGAAAGATATTCCTTATTCCTGGATAGGCAGAACAAATACTGTTAAAATGGCCATACTAAAAAATTAGTATGTAGATTTAATGCAATTAAAATCAAATAACAGAATTCTTCACAGAACTAGAGAAACAATCTAAAATTCACATGGAACCTGAAGAGACTTAGAATAGCAAAAGCAATCCTGGGCAACAAGAACAAAGCAGGAGGCATTGCAATCAGGGATTTAAAACTATATTACAACCTTTACAAAAATCGGTATGGAGATTCCTCAAAAAAACTAAAAGTAGAAGTTCCATTTGACCCAGATAATTTCCCTATTAGGCATTTTCCTGAAAAAGCTAAAGGCATGTTTCAGCGATATATACATGCCGATATTTATAGCAGCACAACTGCTATAAACATAAATAGATGTAAATGTTGGAAGCAGCCTATATGTCCATTGATAGACAAATGGATAAAGAAAATATGGTATCTACACATAATGGAATACTACTCTGCCATAAAAAGGATAAATTTGATTCACTTATAGGAAAGTGGGTCTACTTTGAGAACATAACATTAAGTGAAATAAACAAGACACACAGCTTAAATATCACATTCTTTTTTCATATGAGAAACCCAAAGTATAAATAAAAAGCAAAGCATAAGTTATATGATAGGAAATAGAGAAATAGATCTTTTGGAAATGGGAAAGGGACTAAGAGATGGATGGAGAGAAAAAGGCGGAAAATGTGACGTAAAAACATTAAGATGCATTATGCACATGTACCAACTACCCACAAAGAATGTAATCATGTACTGCAAACATGCACTGATAAAATTAATTTAAAAAAAACTAAAGTCGATTATGGGAAAAATAACATTTTAGTTATAAAGAAGCAAAAATCCCAAATAAGATGGAAACAATTTGAAACTGTCATGTACAAAAGTTATATAATAATAAGACTTTTACCAAGAGTATAAGAAAAATTTTAAGGAGGAAAATACTGAATCTTATCCAGCATGTTAATACATAAAAGTTATGTGACCATCTCAGAAATGTTTCTAATAAAATTTAATAACTGCTTTTTTGTCAAAAACTAAGGTTACAGATATTTTAATAGTCCAATTACTTTCATAAAGGATGACCAAAAATTGCATATTTTTCATTAATATTTATAAGATAATATAACAGGAGATATAAACATGACAATTTTATCAAATTCATTCAATACAAGAATTGACCGATTAAAATGACACCTGGGACCGGTGAGATAGCTCAGTGGCATAAGCGCCTGCCTGGCAAGCGTGAGGTCCTGAGTTCAACCCCTGGTACCCACAAAAATAAATAAATAAAATAAAATGACACCTGCCCAACAACACTTGGGGAAGTCAGTAAGTGAACCAACACGCTGCCCGAGTGACGCTTGGGGCAAACCGTTAAGCGGTTAAATTTCACCCTGCTCTTTATTTTGCCTTTTTTGCTAAGCAGTCACAAATTTATCCAAACCCAGCACTATTATTTTTCTCTCTCACTATTTCACTTCTGCCTGAGCCATCTCTTTCCTTCCCTCTGCAAGATGCGTATTGGAGCCTCTTATTCCGTCCTCTTCCCTGCTTCTTAAAAATTTTAACAATTTTTATTTTGTTCTACTATGCTCACAAATACTCTCTCCAGCTGTTTCATTCTATTAGATATTTCGCATTTATATTTTATTAAATATGCGATGAATTTCTGGCTCTTCTAATTTCATTTTCATATATTCCTGTTTTCTTAGGAAATGCTTCTCTTGTTTGCAAAGACAATAATCCATTCTTTCTGGATTGCATCAGTCTTAATGTTGCCTCCAAGATGAGTTTCGTGTGTTCAGTCTCATAATGAGTTCTACCACTTCTGTTCTGAACTGCTACTTTGGTTTTCTAATCTGTACAGCTCCAGAATACGTTTATATTTGTGTTGTTTGCTTTCCTCCTTTTATGGCAGTTCTGTTCTGCATGCTTTTTCTTATTCTTATATTGTTGTTCTGGAACATTACTTTGTTGCACCTGTTTTGTTGTTGTTTTGATCTTTTGTTAATTTGCTTTATTTAGGATGCATTTTTTTTCTTCCAAGGTAGAGGCAAGGAGTGTTTTTCTGACTATATCAGTAATAGCTGTAAAAACAATTTTGACAGGCGTTCACAGACTAGCAATAAACGCAACTCTTCACCCTCTCAGGGAGACTGTATACTCACCATGAATTACACATGCTTTTGTAAAACCTGAACCACACTACCTACGTTTGTCTTCACCTTCTTCTGGGTACAAGATGCCACTGGGGTTTTGGTTAACTGAATATAATTGACAAATAAAAGTATACATATTTAAGGTATGCTACATCATGTTTTGATATACACATAGTCTGTGAAATGATTACTACAGGCAAACTAAGAAATAGCCATGATCTCGCCCTACAGCAATTCCTAGCTTCTTCCACTTAGAAACAGTGCATAATAGCCACAAGATAAAAGACACTCTTAAGAAAAAAGAAAAAACAATGTCCTCAGCATCTCACCTCTAGAGGCAGATTAAAACAGTTAAGTGGGGCCGGTGAGATGGCTCAGCGGCGTAAGCGCCTGCCCGGCAAGCGCGAGGGCCCGAGTTCGACTCCTGGAACCCACATACGAAAAAGGGGCCGGTGATATCGCTCAGCGGCACGGGCGCCTGCTGGCGTGCGAGGTCCTGAGGTCGACCCCCGGTACCTACAAAAAAAAAAAAAAAAAAAAAAACAGTTAAGTGAGCATCATTCTAGATGATTTCTTGATGCATCAATGCATTTTTGAAAAAAAAATTGGCAGTGACATACATATAGCTTTCTAACATGCTTTTTTCTCTGACTGGAGTGTAGTGGACAAGTTTTCATTTCAATAAATTCATGTCAACATCATGATCACTTAATGATATGATTAGTAGCTCTTTTATCCATCCCCCCATTACCCTGTCTTACCCCCTTCTTTTCTCTACCCCTTATTCCCTTTCTCTTGTCTGATCATGTCTCCCTTCTACTTTCATGTTGTTTTTTTCAAATTCTGGGTATTAGAGAAAACATGCAATACTTGTCTTTCTGAATCTGGCTTTATTTCACTTAACATGATGATTTGTAGTTCCATCTACTTTCTTGCAAATGATGTAACTTTGTTTCTTATGGCTGAATATTACTCCATTGTATATATATATCATTTACGTAAGATTTTCTTCATTTGTTGATGGCACCTAGGATGGTTCCATATGTTGGCTATTGTATGTTGTGCTGCAAAAAACATGCGTATGTTGGTACCCCTATAGTATACTGAGTTCAGTTTCTTCAGGCATATACCAAGGAATGCCAAACCTGGGTTATATGGTGGTTCTTTTTTAGTTTTTTTTAGGAAACTCAATACTGATTTCCATAGTGGCCATACTAATTTACATTCTCACCCACAACGTAGATGGGTTCCTTTTTCCCTTCATCCTTACCAGCGTTTACTGAATGTCATTGGAATTTTGATGGGTATCACATATGTCCATTTTAACACTATTAATTCTGTTGAACCATAACATGGTAGGTCTTTCCGTCTTCCAGTGACTTTGCCAATTTCTTTCTCCAATGTTCTATAATTTTTATTGTAGTGGCCTTTCACCTCCTTGGTTAGGTTGATCCCTAGGTATTTTATTGTTTCAAAGCTATTGTGAATGGAATTGTTTTTCTGATTTCTTTCTTAGCTAGTTCATTATTAGTATAGAAAAGATGTGGGCTTTTTATTGTTGACTTTGTATCCTGCAGATTCTACTCTTTCTCATCATGTAAGGTTTTTCTCTTCTTACTTGCAGAAATGTTAAGCTTATGTATCACAAAATATATAATACATAGGTACACAAAATTTCTACATATTTGGAGTTTAGTGGTGGTAAGATTATTCATGTGTTCACCACTATCTTGACCAGAATTACCCTCCATTATTTTATCACCTTTCAAGTATTTATTGTTTTTATTATAAAATTTTCAAATGTATAGAAACTTAAAATAATATGACTAACTTAAAAATTAGATAAAAGTTAGCACTTTACCACATTTGCTTTATCAGTTTGTATAAACTGAACAATATGAAAGAAATTGCTGGCACAATACTTTATACCTAAAATATTCAGTATGTATTTTGTAAAATTAATCATTAACAGCAATGTCATACTTAAGGAAATCGAGAATATATTTCGATGATCTAATATCTTGTCCCTATTCAAATTTTCCAATAGTCCCCAGAATGCATTGCAACTTTTTCTTTTCAAGCCAATATACAATCTATTCTCACCAAAGGTGTAGTGTGGTTATCTTATAAATAGGCCCACATTCTAGAGTTATCTAATTACTTCCTCACTGTGTTGCTAACCTGTTATCATCTGTATTTCTTTAAAACTAAAGTTGAGAAGCCTGACTAAATTTATGTTAAACATTTCTGACACAAAAATAGAAGCTGACATCTCATTTCTCATGGCATGCCCATCCCAGACTCCAGGTACATCTTCACTTTCTCATGTACGAAGATATTCCAAACTCAATTTATACTTTTCCAATCACAGATCTAGTATCATCCGTTCCCCCAAAGATCCATGATTCCTGGTTAGTGAAAAAATATGATTGTTGGTTGTCTTAGTTGCTAAATCTTTGTTGTGAAAAGTTGTCTGAGCACCCCTGGCATTTACCAACAAGATACCAGTAGCACTTTCCCAGTTGTGACAAGCAGAAATTTCTCTAGACTTTACCAAATATCCCCTAGGGGCAAAATCCACTCCCCAATTGAGAGCCAGTGGCCTCATGATACTTTTTCCAAACCAGATCACATAATAGTCCCCAAAGCCTGCTTAAGTAAATCCAAAAGAATAGAAATAACCCATGCATGCTATCAGACCACTGTGCAATGAAAATAGAAATCAATGACAGAAGAAATCTCAAAACAGGCAAAAGCTACTGGAAAATTAACAATATACTCCTAAACAACCAATAGGCATGGAAGAAATTTAAAAATTTCTGGAAGTTAATGACAATGATGGTACAACTCATCAAAACCTCTGAGACACTATGAAAGCAGTTCTAAGAGGAAAATTCTTCACAACAATGCTCACATTAAGAAAACAGAGCAAGCTCAAACAGATAATCTTAGGGAAATCTTAAAATACTTAAGAAACAACAGCAAACCAGCCTCAAATTAAAATTAAGGAGGGAAATTGTAAAGATGAGAGAGTAAATCAATGAAATTGAGACCAAAAAAAAAAAAAAAAAGTAAAAAAAAAAAAAGCATCAATGAATCAAAGCGCTGGTTCTTTGAAAGAATAAATAAAATAGATGGACCCCAGCCAGACTTACCAAGAGAAAGTAAAGAAAGACTCACATCAGTGCAATTAGAAATGAAAAAGGTGAAATCACAACAGATGCTGGAAATCCAGAAGATTGTAACTACTTTAAAAAATTATACGCCAGCAAATCAGCAAATTTTAAAGAAGTAGATCCTAGACACATACAAACTACCAAAACTAACCCAAGTAGACATAAATATACTTAACAACCCAATAACAAGTAAATAAATTGACACAGTAATAAAGAATCTACCAAATAAAAAAAGCCGAGGACCTTCACTGCTGAATTCTACAAAATTTTAAAGATGTTATATCAGCAATACTCCTCAAGCTCTTCAAAGAAATTGAAAGTGATGGAATACTCCAAAACTCAAATCCAAAATTTATGAAAGCCAATATACCCTGATCACAAAACACTATAAAGACCCAACTAAAAAAGAAAACTATAGGCCAATATCCTTAATGAACATAAATGCAAAAACCCTCAACAAGATATTAGGAAATAAAATGCAGTGCATTATCAAAAAAAAAAAAAATCATGTTACATTGTGATCAAGTAGGTTTTGTCCCAGAGATGCAAGGATGGTTTTAACATACATCACATAACAGAACCAAGATCAAAAACTTATAATCATTTCAATAGATGCAGAAAAGTCTTTCAACAAAATCTAACACCACTTCCTGATAAAAACCATGAAGAAAACGGTATAGAAGAACCATACTTGAATATGACAAAACCTATGTGTGACAAACTAATAGCGAGCATCATACTAAATGTGAAAAAGCTAACAGCATTCCTTCTAAAATCAGGTATGAAACAAGCATGTCTATTACCACTTTTTCTATTCAACATAGTACTTGAAACACTAGCCAGAGCAATTAGGCAAGAGAAAGAAATAAAAGGGATACATATAGGAAAAGAAGAACTCAAATTATCATTATTTGCAGATGACATGATACTAGACCCAATGAACTCCACCAAAAAACTCTTAGAATTCGTAACAAACTTCAGCAATGTAGCAGGATACAAGATCAACTTACAAAAATCCTCAGCATTTGTGTACACCAATAATGAGTGGAATGAGAAGAAAATTATGAAAATAATACCATTCACAGTAGCTTCAAGAAAAGTGAAATACCTAGGAATTAACCTAACAAAGGAAATGAAAGACTTCTACAAGGAAAACTACAATACTCTGAAAAAAGACATTGAAGAGGACATCATAAAATGGAAAGATATCCCCTGCTCCTGTATAGGCAGAATCAATATTGTTAAAATGGCCATACTCCCAAAACTGTTATAGAGATTCAATGCAGTCCCAATCAAAATACCAACAGCATACTTTATCGATCTTGCAAAAACTATCCTAAAATTCATATGGAACCAGAAGAGACTCAGAACAGTCAAAGCAATTTTGGACAATAAGAGCAATGCAGGAAACATACCAATACCTGACTTCATGCTACACTACAAAGCAATAGTGATAAAAAATGGCATAGTATTGGAACAAAAACAGATATGTGGATCAATGGAACAGAACTGAGGGTACAAAAACTTCCCCTGACACATCAGCTATTTGATCTTCAATAAAGGGGCCAAAAGCACATGTTGGAGGAAAGACAGCCTGTTAAACAAGTGGTGCTGGGAAAACTGGTTGTTTGTGGCAAAAGATAGAGTGGACCCTTATCTCTTACCATATACTAAAATAAAATCAAAATGGATCAAAATCTAAAGATTAAAACAGAAACATTAAACCTCGTAGAAGACAAAATTGTTAAAACACTTGAACACATAGGTGTAGGAAAGGATTCTTTAAACAGAGCTTCAATTGCACAAGAAAAAACAGCAAGAATCAGCAAATGGGATTATATCAGACTACAAAACTTTTGTACAGCAGAGTTAGAATCAATCAGCGGAGTGAAAAGACAGCCTACAGAATGGGGAAAATTTTGCCAGTTACTCTTCAGACAGAAGATTAAGATCTAGAATATACAAAGACTTCAAAAAATTAATCCACCTAAAATTAAAGATCCAATCAAGAAATGGGCAAGAGAAATCAACAGACACTTCATAAAGGAAGAAATACAAATGGTCAACAAATATATGATAAAAAGTTCAACACTCTGGCCATTAGAGATATGCAAATTAACAATGTTAAGATTCCATTTTTGTCCAGAAAGAATGACAATCATTAAGAAATCCATCAATAAATGCTGGAGAGGCTGTTGTGAAAAAGGAATCCTCTTTCATTGTTGGTGGGAAACCATTATGGAAATCAGTATGGAGATCTCTCAAAGAAATAAAATGAGAAATTCTATATGACCCAGCGATCACCCTGCTAGGTATCTTCCCCAAAAAGCTTAAGTCTTCATGCTACAGCGATACATGCATACCAATATTTATAGCTGCAAAACTCATAATATCTAAATCTTGGAAATCATATATACTTAGCCATCAACAGATGATTGGATAAAGAAAATATGGTATCTATATGTAGGAGAATGCTATTCTGCAATAAAGAATGACGGATTTGAGACATTTGTAGGAAAATGGCTGCACCTGGAAAATATAATGTTGAGTAAAATAAACCAGACACACAAGTTTAAATACTGTATGGTATTCCTCATTTGAGTGAGGCAAACTACAAACAAAGAGAATAATAAAGGATGAGTAGAAGGGGAGCAGGGGATGGAAATCTAGCAATAGGGAAGTGGTCCAAGGTAAAAAGTGCGAGGGGTGAGAAGGAGGGGAAGAGGAAATAAATAGAATAAAGATATGCCACATACAGGAACCTAATAACCTCAATTAACGTAACCATTACATGCCATAACATGAGCTAAAATTAATAATATCAAGAAAAATGAAAAATTGGGATAAGGGAATTAGAGGAGAAGGGAGAGAGGGGGAAGGAAAGGGGAGGGGATTTAAAGAAAAAAAGAAACAAGCTGTGGCATATACATGTAACCACTTCCCAAGATGATTGTAAAGTGTATGAATTGCAAACATGTACTAATAAAATAAAAAAGTTTAAAAAAGGAAAGCATTGCATGAATATTCTTCCGAGCTTTGATTTGTTCCCTTAATGGTGTATCCTGAAGAAAACTCCAAAGCAGCACGTAGAGATAATCCTCATTATGTTCTAAGGTCTCCTGGTACCCGATTGTACAGCGGAATCTGAAAATTCATTTAAGCACTCCCTAGTGCTGGAGAGAGAATAAATTTTTTGCCGATGTTCTTTCATGTGCATTGATGTATATCTTCAAGATAGAGTCCTAAAAATGAGATTTCTAATTTTAAACGTACATACATAATCTTGGTTTACATTATGAGATTTCTACCCATGATACACCACTTTTCATTTCCCAGCAGCGAGTGAGAGGGTTTCCTAATGGCTTTGCAGTAGTTTATTTTATTGCAGGAGTGAAGAATGGGCAAGAACACGGGTGACAGTGGTTTCATTAATTTAATGCACAAGAAGTAGTATTTCCAAGTAGATCTTTGCATTTCTCTTATTTAAGGGAAATAAAGGGCCGGTGAGATGGCTCAGCGGCATAAGCACCTGCCTGGCAAGCGCGAGGTCCTGAGTTCGACTCTCGGTACCCACATACGAAAAAGGGACCGGTGATATCGCTCAGCGGCACGGGCGCCTGCTGACGTGCAAGGTCCTGAGGTCGACCCCCGGTACCCTCAAAAAAATAAATAAGGAAATAAAGGAAGCATTTTTATATATTTATGGGCTTTTCATTTTTATCCATGTTTAAATCTTTTGCCTTATATTTTGGTTTTCACAAGCTTTTGGATTTGTCATCTCTATATTTTAGAATATTTATATTTTAGGAATATTTTCTCTAATATTATTAGAAATTATATTCTGATTTGTCATTTGTTTTTATTTTGTTTACTGTTTCTTCCAAATATTTTAATTACTTTTCTGCATTAAAAATTTTCTTTAATTGCTTCTGAATTTTGAGTTATGGTGAGAAAAACCTTTCCATACTAGTAGATTATAAATAAATTCCGCTTTTATATTGAACTTGTTTTGTCACACTTTTTACATTTTTTCTGAAATTTATTTGGAATTTACTTGGGTGAGGGTAAAGTATTAAAAATTTTATAGCTATCCCATATTTTTTTTTTTTTTTTTTGTGGGTACCGGGGATTCGACCTCAGGACCTCGCACGCCAGCAGGCGCCCGTGCCGCTGAGCGATATCACCGGCCCCTTTTTTCGTATGTGGGATCCGGGAGTCGAACTCGGGCCCTCGCGCTTGCCGGGCAGGCGCTTAAGCCACTGAGCCATCTCACCGGCCCCCATATTTTTTAAATCATTCATTAAAAAATTGTTTTCCTCCAGTGATTTGAAATATCTCATTTATCATATACCAAATTCCCATGTATACATGAGTTTACTTTTTGATGTTCTTTGGTGAGATGCACTGATGAATTTAGGGTTTTTTTGTCCAGATGGCACAATATCCTAAATTGATATATTTGTTTATAGTATATTTTAATATATAATGGAACATAGCAGCAGCATCTTACCTATTGAAGATTTTCCTGACTAGTATGTTTATTTGCTCAAGTCTTTTTTTTCAATATTTTGTTTTCCAGTTCTATTGTAAACACTATGCTGTATAATTTGATGAATTAGATTTCATTGAGATTTTAAATTTTGATGTGTTTTAACACTTCAAGAACATCAAAACCTAAGTTTAGAGAAAAACCCATACGCTTGTGGTATGAAACTCCAACTAAACTAAAATTATTAATAAGTTTCTTTTAATAAGTTGGATGAAGAGAACTGATATGTTTATTTTACTAATAAGTCATTATAATACATTTGAATAACATTTATTATTGCTATGAGACCAGATTAATCTAAGTATTAATTTGCAAATTCACACAGTGATAAACACGATTATGTTGGTTTTATGTAATAGTTTGAAATTACATGTTTTCCAAATAGATAATCATCTAGATTTTCAAATGGATCTTCATGAAAAGTTTGTATTATATGAGCTGACCAAGAAGAAGAAATTAATAACTAACTAAACTAATGTCATAAGACATTGTTCAGCTTAAGAAAGAATATTTGCAAATACATATCCGATAAAGAACTAATATCCAGAATACATAAAAATTTCAAATAAGATTAATTAAACTACACTTCTTTTCATTCTTTATTTCTATCTTTATAGCTTTTCTTTTACTTATTTAATTTCCATGAGTAATCTCCATCACAGTAAAAATTCCCACAAAGATCGACCAGCTACAACCATAAGCCCACAGTCAAAATCACGAGTGCAGCAATCCCACCTGCATGCTCACAAAGAAAAACAGCACCTCACTCCTCTTTCTTCCACCCTTCAAACACCTTGGTCTTTGTTCTGTTCTTTATATTTTTCATGTTACCTTCAGCCACTGGTCTTTCGTGCATGGAGGAATTTTCTTTGCTTCTCAGCTTGGAAGTACTGGAAGGAAATGGCATCCTTAAAACCAAAGCAAGTCAATGATAATTAATGATACAACCTAAGGCTTAATTAGAGGCCACTGAAAATATACAAAGATAATAATTTATTATTCACTACATGTTGTCTCTAAAATACAATAGTCTTTACAGACACGGAATTAAAGAGTATTAGAAGTTGAAAAGGGCTGGTGAGATGGCTCAGCGGCTTAAGCGCCTGCCCGGCAAGCGCGAGGGCCCGAGTTTGACTCCCTGAACCCACATACGAAAAAGGGGCCGGTGATATCGCTCAGCGGCACGGGCGCCTGCTGGCGCGCGAGGTCCTGAGGTCGACCCCCCGGTACCCACAAAAAAAAAAAAAAGAAGTTGAAAAGACTTAGAGATTTTGTGAAAAATCCAGAGGATTATTTTATACAAGAGGAGACTGAGCTAGTCTCCCATTTAAAGACGTTGAACGCATTTTTTCTGATTTCTTATCTATTGACGCAACTCTTTATTTTTTTCATTTGGACCTCCAAGTCTTATTTTTATTCCTTTATAATATATTTCTTTCTCTTTTTCAAAAGGTATTATTTGGAAGTTTATGTTACCAAAACTGGCTTCATGAGAGTTTTCAAACTTTCATCACACATACAATGAGAAACAACATGCTTATTCTTGTGTGCTCATTTTTTTAAGCGATACTCAAAAATATTTTAACATAATATTTGTCTTTTTAGAGTGTTGGTAAATTATCCACTAATGGATTAATTTTCTCACATTGCTTCAGAGTCATGACTCCCAAAATTGAACAACATTCATGTCTGTTTCTCCAATGTATCATTTACAGTATTCTGAGTTCTCAATGCAGTAGATTAGGTAGTACTTGGGAATTCATATATTTTTTAGACAATCCAACAGCACAGATAGACTAAGAAATCACTGTTTTAAAGAATTATCAAATTTTGATGTCCCTGAAACTAATCTTATGAAATATACCTAGCCCAACATAAAATAATTATGATAATAACAATAATAATACAGAATGGTGACATAGTATAAAAGAATAAAAAGATTACCTAAGCTTTTAAGGTCTTTCTCTTGAAGCACCCAATTATTTGCACATGCAAAATTTAGTACAAGCTGGATTGGTTGACCCAGTAAAATAATCTAGACTGTGAAATGTCTAAGTCCTATATTATTCAGATTTAGAGAGCACCCTCCTGACATTTCTTTCCGCTGCTTCACAAATGCCATCATCTTTATGACTGTAGCCTTTTTATTTTTCCTTATTGCTGTTGCCTTCCTGCAGACTTCATAGCAGCTCTGACAGTCCCCCTCTTGATTCATTTAATCCTCCCCCCCTTGTCTCCACTGTCTTTTTCCTCCATCTATTTTAAGTTACAGGGAAAGACAAGAAAATCATAGCCTAAAGGCTTTCAGAATTTAGCGTTTTCACTCTATGGAATATATGAATCACTCGCTTGCACATTCTGGGGTTTGCTTATTTGTTTCTTTTTCCAAAAGAAATTGTTTCTACAGATTGCAAAAACATGGATTTTGATATTGATTCTTTTTTGACACTCTCTCCTCATCTGAAATTTCCCTTGCTTTCTTTTCAGACACAAACATGTTCACAATATGTGTCTGGCAAAGTAAAACAGAACATGACTAATATGGTACAATGTCTTCAGTAGACAGCATCTGTAAACTACTACAGTTATAAAAATCTAGTCTTAGTTAATGCCACCAGTACAATGTGCTCACTAGCAGGAGTTTGAGATTTTATTCTATGTTCAGCTCAAAGAAAGAGAAACATTAGCAGTGACTTTTCCATGTAGGTGTCAGCCAGGCCCTGGAGCTTATGACATCATGAAGGTTAAAAACTCTTGCTTTATTAGGTGCTGTGTTGGAATCTGCCTTTTGGTCATTTTTAGGAAATCTATTTCTCAGTAATATATTGGAGGTCATCAAAAACTAGCTAGGGATTTCTCCCCATACTGAGGGTTCTACCATTTGCACTATCTCAGGCCATGAAAAGAACTGAGAAAAAGAAGATGTAATGATTATCTAACAGACGCTATTACTTTGAAAAGAAATAAATGCCTTGGTGAGCTTTTCTCTGTATATTCTTTGTTTTTTTGGTCAAAAGTTAAATCATCAGGATTCAGAGGAGAGGACCAGGTTGGCTGCATTTAGACCTTGCTACTGAGGCCTTGGACACAGACCAACCCAGGTCATGAGGTCCGAGACTAAAGCTGCACATTTTTAAGCCATGTGTTTGCTTGCTATTTCCCTGCAACATTATCTCTTAAACTTACCTGTAGTCAGAATAAGTGACTGGACAAAGCTAAGTGTAGGGACTGGGCATCTTGGTTCATGGATGTCTTGCTATCTCTCCCCTCCTTGAAAATGCAGTGATGAAAAATCTGTACCAAAGATAAGACAGTGAGTGCCAATGCCCATGGCCAATCTTTATCATGGATCCAGGAAAGAACAAGACTCAGTTGAAGGTCTACAGAGCCAAAGACTAAGCCACACAACAAAACAAAGCAACAAATGAAGTCTTAAAGTAGCAGGAGATGCAGATATGCTACAGCCAAGGAGAACTTCAGAAATAGTTCTTTTTATAAGGCCACAAATTTTGAACTCCTTTGAATTTAAAACTTCACAGGTGATGCTAAATTCTAGTTTTTTAAAGACCGTGGTCTATTTCAAATTGTTGTTATGGTTCATATCTAGCTGTTCTCCCATACCCTCCTGCATTCACAGGTGGGGTTTTTAGGAAGTGACTGGATCATAGGTGTGTGGTATTCACCCACTGATGGGTTCATAACTGCATGTAAAGTTGGGAGAGGAAGACTGGTTAGAGGAGGTGCGTCACCAGGAGTGTGGCCTGGAAGGGTCTACCTCCACTGTCCTCCCTTGATCTCTGTCTGCTTTCTGCATGCCATGCCACGAGCTCTTTCTCCTCTTCAATACCCCTCTGCCATCCTGACCTACCTTGGAACCAGCCAACTATGGAGTGAAACCTCTGCAAACTGTGAGGCAAAATAGACCTTTCCTCCTTTAGTCGTGGGTATTGGGTATTGCGTCTCAGCGAGCTGAAAGTAACTAAGACATTTTTCTATGCCCTCCATTGACATAATAGGACATAGACATAGTAAGAAATAAACAAATGATCAGTCTTTTGTTGAAGGAAAGATCCTGACTGTCTGTAACACATTTCATAGCTATTTTGATAGGTAGAGTCACATACATCAATGGAATTTGAAATGCCAAGTTGAATTTTCATGTTCAGAGAAGTAAACTAGATTTAAACTGAAAGTGGAGATAAAGAGTGCAAGCTGTGAGAGGTCGTGAGTTTTTTCCATCGTTTTGTCCTCTCTCTTGTTATTGCTGCTGATTCTACCACTGCTACTGCTGTGAATCACACCAAAGTAACATGGAAGCTGCCAATAGGAGCTGCCTTCCTCGCTCATCCTCACTGCTGCTTCTTTAGAGACTTCAGGACTCATCCGAGTGCTACAGCGTTGTACCTCCATGTGGCACATCACTGTGTGTGGCACTTGTCTCACTTCATACATAAAGGGCTCTTCTCTAAGGACCAGCACTTTGATTGCTCATGAAGTTAAATCAGTCTGATAAAAAAAGTTTCTCAAATAAATTATTTGTATAGAAATCAAATTGGAAAAAAAATGAAAAAAGGAACAGAAAGCCAGGGTTGAGCATAGAAACAGCCTTAAAAGTCATTTCAGTTGAACACCAGTGTGCTGCTGGCTTCTCCTTCCTATATGCTGGCTCTCCCCCATGAAATCTCTCTTATGAGGACTGAACACTTCAAGATTTTTCTCCATTCTAGTTGTTAGTGGTAGTCACTCACTTTAAGACGACACTCTAAGAAATTGATTCAGTCTTCGGAAAGGGTTGGACTAGCACAAAGTGGAACAAAATACATGTCCTTAGTTTTAGATATTAAATCTAACTGTGATGAGTAACTTGGATGTGAGGAGAGAAAGACTAGACCAAGAGGGAGTTGAAATGAGGACGATAATTTAGATAGCCCAAGTTTATAATTTAGATATTCTGAATTTCACATTATGCCTTACGTATAGTGAGAGATTCCAATGCGGTTTTATATATACTATATAATTTGATCCACACACCAAGCCATCAGGTAAATAAAATAGATTGATAATCCACACTTGCATTTTGTTATAAAACTGTTTTCATGTGAAAGTTTTTAAATCTGAGACTAACTCCACCGAAATTATCTCTTGGTGGGGCCTAAACCACTAGAGTAGGTATATTTGCCTCAAAGTAATTAATGGCGTACATCTCACCATTGATTCCAGTGTTAACCACAAGATTCAGGTTTCGGTGACTACAACACAGGATATGATTTTCTACTTGGACTTCTGAAAAAACAGAATTCACAATTCATTAATGCTGCATACATACCATCTTTTGCTTTTCTTTCCTCTTAAAATCTCACTGTTCACTTTTATTGGAGCACAGTGCACTCAGAAATAAGGTTCTTGGGCCGATGAGATAGCTCAGCAGCATAAGTGCCTGTTTGGCATGCGCGAGGGCCCGAGTTCGACTCCCGGAACCCACATACGAAAAAAGCGCCGGTGATATCGGTCAGTGGCACAGGAGCCTGCTGGCACGCGAGGTCCTGAGGTCAAGCCCCCGGTACCCACAAAAAAATAAAAAAATAAGGTTCTTGAACTCTGGGAGGCTGAAACAGAAGGGCCACAAGTTCAACCCCAGGTTGGGCAATTTCACAAATTAATGAGACCCTGTCTGAAAATAAAAATGCACTGGAGAAGTAGAAGGTCCCTAGATTCAGTCCCCAGCTCTATAAGTAAATAGTTCTTTGTATCTATAACACAATAAGATCAACTTGTTTCCTCTTCTCCTTCCCTTGTAATGTTAGTCAGTGAATGCCCACGGATCTGTGGTCTTGTGCGTGGAGGAGAGGGGGTAGATTTCTCACTCTTGTCCTTAGGATTCAGGCTTCAACATTTAGAGTCCCCAGGAGCACTTGTTTGTGTTTGCATTCAAAGTTGTACGTATTAGGACACAGAGGCATCGTGGCCTAGTTATACGTGGGCCCCACCAGGTGTATTCTCTGACTTCTTTGGTGTTCCAGTTCCTTATCGCTCTCCAATGTGCCAGATGTTTCTTAAATTGCTCTTTTGCTCAGTAGATTTGAAATCAGTGGAGCTCGGTGGTAAAGGGAGAGCACTGTTGTTTCTTAATTTTGTTTCCTTTTTTTCAAAGACTCCTGCCATATCTGTGCCCTAACAAAACTCAGTCCCTCCCTTTGTGACAAATTTTGAGTTTCTGTTCTAAAGTTTCACTAGCCCAAGCAGAGTCTCCTGGAAACTATTTCATAACACATAACCCCAGGCAGAAGCTCACATTCTCAACAAAAGAGAAAAATAGAAAGTTTTATTGTGGTTTTCTGTCTTTCTTTGATTCTCAGTGAAGGTGCCTACATGAGGCTGCCGAGCTTCAAGTTCAAGGCTCAGTTCCCTCGGTGGTTTTCTATAAGCTGTCCCTTCCTCTTCCTGGGAGCTTATGGACTTTGAGGGTTATTAGTGAGCAGATATAGCAGTTCACAGAAAACTTCAGAGGGAGCAAAGTCCCACTGGTTGTTTTGTTGAAACATCCTTTGTTGTCCAACTCAATAGAGGAAGTATACAATATAGTGGAAACAGCATTTCAGAAAACTAGGTTTGACTCTCAGCTATTCCACTAACCAGCTAGATGACACTGGGAAAGATATTTAACATCTCTGGGGCTACTTTCTTCATCTTTTTTTTTTTGTATGTGGGTACCGGGGGTCGACCTCAGGACCTCGCACGCCAGCAGGCACCCGTGCCGCTGAGCGATATCACCGGCCCTTTTTTTGTATGTGGGTACCAGGAGTTGAACTCAGGACCTTGCGTTTGCCAGGCAGGTGCTTATGCCACTGAGCTATCTCACCAGCCCTCTTTTTTGTTTTTAAAGAAGAGTTGAGTAGATGATCTCTGTGCTTTCATCCAAGTCTACCACTTTGTGTTTATAAGTCTTTTACTAGTCCAATGAATATTTATTTCCTGCTTCTTTTAACAAACTTTATGTTGGGCTCTAGAGATGTTAAAATACAAGCATACTTTCAAAGCATATAATCTAATGGATGTGAAATCCATAAGAATAATAAATAAGCATAATATTTACCATAAGTCTTATAATCAAGATTTCCTAAGTATAAGGAAGTGAAGTATAGTAGCAAATGAAACATTCTTCATTCAGATTGTGAGGAGAAAGTAAGTAGTATCAGATTCATTGGATTGTATCTACTTTTGCATTTTGCAGTTGTCCAAGAAAGAATATATGAGTATTGTATGTAATTGTATATATATTGTTATTCTTAGAGTTAATTGTTAGACAGTTGAGAACTTACTCCATGCTGGTGATAAATTTTATGTTTAGCATTTATCATTTGTTGTCATTTTTAAATTTAAAATACCTGTGTGGTAGATACTTAATTCTAGCTGCTGAAACAAGCCCAAGTTCAGTAGCAAAGCATAATAAATAGTTAAACCACGCTTAGAGTTGTTTTTGTTGTTGATTTCTGACAACCGATGGCTCAAAACTCAGCTTCTATCTTGCAATGCATGACCCCCCCAGACTGTTGCAAGGAAGACAGAATCAAATGTCTTCTCTTATATAATTCTTAGTTTCTATTTTCACTTTCAAAAACATTGAACTATTAGGCTGGTGAGATGGCTCAGCGGCATAAGCGCCTGCCTTGCAAGCGCGAGGGCCCGAGTTCGACTCCCGGATCCCACATACGAAAAAGGGGCCGGTGATATCGCTCAGCGGCATGGGTGCCTGTTGGCGCGCAAGGTCCTGAGGTCGACCCCCCAGTACCCACAAAAAAAAAAAAACATTGAACTACTTACAGGTTTTGAATAGTCACTCTACTTCATTCACTCTTGTCTTTGCACATGCTAAACTTTAAGCTCAAAATAATTATTTATTTCCTTGTAGAAATCTCTTGTTCTACTTTCATAGGCAATACTCTTGCAAATATTTTGTTAATGTTCTATACATTTTCCAGGACTGTAGGGAATTCGTCTTCCTTGTTTGATGTGAAATGTTAGAAACCAGATTACTTTCAGGCAGACAGACATATGACAGCCTCTCCCCAAATGTACTTTGTTCTCATTCAGTGGAATACATCAGAAACAAAACTCATCTTTCATCTTACTTTTCATTTTATGACCCTTACTATTTGTTGCTAACATGCCTTTTTCTTTTCCCTGATCTGTGGGCCTGATTCCTTCAGCCTTGAGACTAACTTCTTCATGGTCATGACAGTGTTCTTTCTGTAGCATGGCTGACGTGTGTTCTTTCTCCTCATCCCCATGACCATCATCACAGGGATGGTTCAAGTCCGTGTCACTTGTTTCTCTATCCACTTTAGTAGCTTCATAACCTCCAGCCATTTCCTTCTTCTATATATTTTACTTCTGTTCCAATTACATTTCTTTTTTAAAATTTTTTACCCCCATAATGGATTACAGAGTGACTTACAAAGAGAAAGTACTTAATAAATTAATTTTTCCTGAAAATTATCATGATAAATATCTATTAAATAATCCAAATAACTATCCATGTGTGCTTATAATAGGGATATTACAGGGGACTATATTACATGTATATAAGGGAATCAAGAGAGTAACTACCACAAATGAATTTGCAGTGTTCTTAAAAACTCAAAGCTTTCTAGAATACTGACAATCATTTAGATGTAATTTTGACTTTTGTGTTAGTGTTTGTATCTATATGTGTATACCTAAGTAAACACACAAATACATGCACATGCACATATAGGTAGAAAAATCTGTCATGTAATAATAAAGCTATCCCATACCCAGCCTTTTTCTTCAAACAGTGTAAAATTTCTTAGGGAGATTTATTACATAAGCCTAACTCAAAGCATACCTTAGAGAGTAAACACAAAGGAAATATACAATAAAAAAGGCTCTGATCAAAAGGAGTAAAATAAAAGTCTGCATCTTCTGTATAAACAACATGTGTATTTTTTACTGGTAACTTTCTTCTCAACTAATGAACATAAGTTCAAAACTGCACAGGGCCTTTTAGGGCATTCGAGGAATTAGAATCTGCCTTTTAAAACTAATATTCACATCTTCAGGGGAAAAGAACTTTTAAAGCTTGGTTTGAAATCAGAAATTATTTTTAAAATATACTGAGAAATTTAACCAACTAAAACTATAAGACTTCTCTATGTAAAACATAGCAATATAAACTGAAAGGTGAATAACAAAATGGGAACTAATACTAGCAGCATAAATAAAAGAGCTAAGACCATTAATATAAAAACCGTTGTCATGAATCAATAAGAATACTCCAGGGGAAAAATGATCAAGTGATATAAATATACAGTTCATTGAAGAGTAATTATAAGTGACTCATGAATGCAGAAAAGATGTTCAATCTTACTAGTAATGAAAGTATAACAAATTAAAATAAGTTACAATATTTTACCTATCAACTTGGCAAAGATCTAAATGATTAATGTGCACAGTTTTGACGAGACTGTGGCTAAACAAGATCTCTCATATATAGTTAGTGTATGTTAGAATTTGTTTCACTTTTCCAGAATGCATCTGAAAAAACCTTAAAAACTCTACTTATTAAATTATACTCTAAAGAAAAATTGTATAAATTTAAAATACATGTAATTATTTTCATTGTGCCATTATTTATAGTAGTGAAAAAATGGAAATAACCTTAATTTTTAAAAATAGGACATTGGCCAGGCATGGTGGTACATACCTGTAATCCCAGCACAAAGGAGGCTGAGGCAAGAGGATCACTGTGAGTTCAAGGCCAGCCTAGGCTATGTAGTGAGTTCAAGGCCAGTCTGGACTACACAGTGAGACCTTGTCTCAAAAACCTAAAAAAAAAAGACATTGATGAATCTATTGTAGACTGTTAACATGATTGAAATCTATAAAATTTTGATATCAGAAAATGTTCATCATATACTGATGAGATGGAAAAACAGACGGGAGAATGATAAATGAAATATTAATCCATTCACAAAGAAATTTATTTGTTAGTAAAATTGTAGAAAGATTAATACAGAATATAAGCATGTTTAAATCTGAATGATTCATTATTAGCATTTATTTTCTTTGTTCGAATCAGTATTTTAATTTTTGACAAGTGCAGATTACTTTTATAAAAGATATTTAACTTATGCCATAGCTGTGGCATGATAGAGTTTTAAATTTAGAAGGAATCATTAAAATCTAGTCCAAGTTGGAGACTAGTTTAATTCCCAGTACAAGTGTCCCTAATGGACAACAATAGTGCTTGTCCTGAATATTGTAAGTGACTAGGAGAATGATACTCTACATTCTATTTTGGAATGTTTATTTTTTCTAATACTTTTCTATGCATTAGTCTTAGTTCTATGTTCTGGACAATAGCAGAGAAATCTACTTCTTTACCTATAGGACAACCTATCAATTCTTTGAGTGAAATGATTGTGTTCCCTCTCGCTCTTGTCTTCACAAAGATATCAGACCCTGTGATGGGGAATATTGTAAATGAGAAAGGACTTCTGAAAAAGAAAATATCTTAAAAAAAATAAGAATGATAAATTTAGGCTTCATGGAAAATATAGAACTTGCTGGAAATCTCATAGAACAAGCTAAGTGTTGATGACCAAAGAAGAAAAAGATTGGAAATATGAGGTCTGTAAGTTTAAAGACAGCTTCTTCTTCATGGTTAAATATCCCGCTGAAGTGAAGAGTGGAGCAGAATTAAATTTTACCTTTCTTTCCATCCATACTTACATTGTCACTCCACGCCTCCCAGAATTCTTTGCTATTTTAGGAAATGCAAAAAAATTAAACAAAACATTGTTTTGTGGCTGTTATTCTGTTTTAACAAAGCCTTTTTTTTTTCAAAGTTTGTTCATTATTATTCTATAAGCTTCTTCTTATATGTAGATTTCTAATCCCCAACTATGCTACAAGCCATGTACGTAAAGCCAGAGATGAATTTCAAATTTGTCCATTAGCTCTGCCCATGTCCCTTACTGCATAAGAACACATACTATGTACAGAACAAAATACTTTGGCTTCCTAAAAATTATGGGGGCTTTTCATCATTGCTGATGAGTCCTTCTGAGATAGCATCACGGTTCTTCCCCACCCCATACATGAAAGGCAACATCCTGTCCGGCTGGCACACTAGCAGGAATAATAATATCATAAGCTGAGGTCAGTATTTCTTCCAGTTTTAGATATACTATGATACAACTTCACACTAACAACCGTGGCTTTTGTGAACTTCAGTGATTAATGATATGGATCATTTTCTCCCAATGGAGTTTCAGATCTTAGATCAAGAGCTCATGAAGTCCTGAAGGCCATTAAGCATCCAAGCTAAGAGCTGCCCCAGTCTAACACCTCATACCTCTCCTCTTACTCATTTTCCTCTGTCCTTTCCATTTCTTCTGACACCATTTGAGACCCTACAGAATGACTCCTCATTTCAAATTACAAACAGGATTCTCAAACCTTGGCATCTACTTTGATCCAAAGGCTCAAACTATTTGTTTTTAATTTCCTCATGATCATTCCACCCTACGAGAGCAGCAGGGAAGCCAGACTCTGTTAATGCGTCTCCTTCACAAAGGTGGTGGCAAAAGAGGGCGCAGTTAGTGTTTCTGAAAATTTTCAGAATTGCTTTCCCTGTTCAGTGCAGAAAGGGGTGATGGAGAACTGACTCAATGAAGAACTCAGTCAGTCAGGTGCCTCGGAATCCTCCTGGTGGGCCCTGGAGCACAGGACCTGATCTGACTATCACATCCCTCACTAAGATGCACCAAAGGGACCAGATTGGGAGAAAAATATATAGTCGACCCAAATTAAATATAAATTATATATCACATACACCACATATTTACAGTCAGCACCCACCCCTCATTTCTGTCACTACGAAAGTATGTATCTAGTCGTATTCCTATGTGTAACCCAGAATATATGCTAATTTCTAATAAAATATTTGCATTTGCAGTAAGAAATACTTCACTATTAAAAGTTTCTGGAAAAAATTAAATAATGGTTATTACTGCAAACTTGGAAGGCTGTCAATTGACATCGAATTGGAGAACCTTCTAAGCCCCTTTAAAATAATGTTTTCTTATTCAAGATCGCCCCGAATGACATCACAAAACAGAAATACCCTTGGCCTGAATCAGTTACCTAATTATACCATATTTCTAATTCATTTACTGTGAACTGTTAAGTTGAAATTCTCATTGATAAAATTTTAAAGAGGAAATCTATTATTATGGGCTGGGGATATAGCTCAGCAGCACAACACCTGCCTGGCAAGCTCAAGGTCCTGAGTTTGATTCCTGGTACAAAGAAAAGAAAAGAAAAGAAATCTATGATTATGAATGCAGTTCTAAAGAAAAAGAAAATCTAAGGCTATATATGCTATTCCGACAACTCATTCCACTTAATCCCACTGCCATGGGACAAGCAGCCAGTAACAATCTCCTCCTCTACAACTACTAGATATTAGCAGGTCTTTGGAGGCAGAAAAGTGGTCAAAATTTGCTAACAGAAGAATAACCCTAAATTGAGATAGAAAGCTGACTGGATCCTGAACCTTCAGCAAAGAAGTTAAGAGCGATGATATGGAGAGGTTCTTCATAAAGGACATGAGATCGGGAAGTGAACAGTCAAAGAATGTTTGCCCTAAAAAGTCCAGACATTATGTTCTTGAGTTTCTTTGACAGTCGGTTTAAGCCCTTGATGAACGTATCAGCAGCCACATCACATTGCAGTTCATCAGTGGAGCTCTATAGAGGTTGCGTGATAAGATATTTCAGGAAACGGTGATGCAATACTGAGTTTCCATTGTTCACCTTTTATTAATTAATAGCTCCCAATGCATAACGTATATATAACATCTTGGTTGTAGTTGACTATCAGTGGCACCTGATTCTCATGCAGAACTAGAATGTATGGTCTATGAGAAGTAAAATGCACACAGATTCTGTTTGGCCTCCTTGCATGAATGCCACATCCTCCTCAAGACCAAGTCCATGACTAACTGACAAGTCCAATGGAGAAAGAGCAGAAAACAGGAAAACATGTATTATACATTGCCCTGCATTCATCAGACTGCCCTTCAGAAAGGGGAAATAACAAAGAGTGAATGGTGGGAAGTCATTTTATCTGCTAGAAAAATATGCCCTGTTCCCTACTCAAAAAACAAGTGGTTGTGAAGCAACCACATTATTTAAAGCTGCAAGGCAAACAGGAAGAGGCAAACCAAACACACAGGCTCTGAGAACTTCCCACAAGCATGCCCCTCAGCTGGACTCATTTGCAAGCATGATGGGCATGCTGACAGGCTTTAGTGGTTGCTGTGAACTCATTTCTTTCTTGATGAGAAAGGAAAGAGGAAAGGAAAGTGCCAGTTCCTCTTTAGCAAGCTAATGATTCCTAGAACTAACCACCATCAGTTTAAGGCTGAGAAAGAAGCCCAATGCAAAAAATGCAAGCTTGAAGTTACAAACACTGCTAAAGAATAAGAGGGAGAAGAAGGCCACCTCTAAAACTCTTGAGAATGGCAGTACTTACAGTTAATTTGCAATATAAATGACTGTATTGGCAGTAGAACTACCGTCACCGAACTTTGCAAAGTTTACACGTTGGGCTAAAATAGTCCCCAGCTTTGAAATGTTAATAGGAGTGGGCAGGCGTTGCAGGACAATTGTATGGGATGACCTTTGGCCTCAGGTCCCATTTTAGCCACATTTTCAAATACCTACAGCCACATTCTGTGTTCAGCACTGAGCTATTATTGTGTTGTTTGACCAATGAGCCTCAGGTCTGAGAAAGAGAAGAGAAGAAGAGAAGAGAAGGGAAAAGAAGAGAAGAGAAGAGAGAAGAGAAAAGAAGAGGACGAAAATTGTGACCAAAAAAGCAATTTCGGTGTTTTTAAAAGCCTTATAATAGTCTAATGAGTTTGGTACCAATGTCATCACTTTATAAGGGAAGGTTCTCTAATTGGAGTAGCTGGCACATCGTCAGGAGTCAGTTGAGACCAGGTCCACTTGATGGCACATCCATTCCTTTCCCCTCTGACTTCTAAGGCAAGACAAATAGTACTTAGGAGTTGTGGAGAGAGCGGTAGTGAGAGAGAGTGCCACCATGGTAGTGACTTCTCATTATAGAGAAAGAGAATTTCTTTTAGTCCAGAGCAAGCAGTCACAGAGGAAACTTTCCTCGTTGGATACAGCAAGTTCGAATCCTCAGCACCATCAGAACCCGCATACCTTTTTTGAGACCCTCACCTTCCAGATATGGGTTTCAGAGAAAAATACACCAGTTGGCTGACAGTGATATTAATGTATGTTTTCCCATTTCTTTCACTCCTCTGACAAGATGTAGTGTCACAGAGAACCAAATTAACACGCCGGGAGGTTTCATCATTAAAGAAATACAAGCGTGCTTTGATTATTGCTGGCAAGAGAGCAGAGTGTGAGGTGCAGACAGCAATCCTGTTCTCAGAACTCATATTCTTGCAGAGTACAGCTCTGTCGCAGTGTATCTTGAATTGCGAGACGGGGTGTAATTTTTCAAATCTTGAGGGACAAAATGATTTCCAAGCTAGGTACTTAAAAGTATAGCCAGCCATAGATCGCAATGAACACAGCTGTCGATGTTGCCATAATCATAAAAAAAAAAAAAAAAAGAAGAAGTAGAAGAAGAAGAAAGGGTGAGAGAGAGGGAAACATGAGAGACAGGGGAGAAAATCACAAGAAGCGTTTCTAGCTCTGTTTGTATGAACAGAATATGCTATTTGTGAGATTAAGCCAGAAAGGCACTTAAATAGAAGGGTAAAGATAAGATTAGTTTATCTGAAACAAGTTATCAACCACAATCAGGCAATTTACTGAAAGAACTTCAAGAGTCTTCACTGTATTATTGCAACTCTTGTTGTTTGCTTTGCACTGAAATTAAAGTGTTACCATTTTAGGACTTATAAAAATATATTTACAGTCTATTTGTTGTTTTGCCATTTGATTTAAATCTATTAATTACACAAAATAGGTCCTAGACCAGGAATCAAATATCTAGGCTCCCTTGCATATATTTCCCTCACTCATTTATTACTCTTTGATAAATTGTTTCATCCCTTAGAGCCTCAGTTTTTCCACCTGAAAATAATAACAATAATAATATCTGCAATGACAACTCTACAGAGAGAGTTGTGCATATCAAATGGGACAATTAATGAGGAAGCAGACTGAGGTCTCAGATCTGCCCTTCGGAGCACTGGTAGTGTCTCAGTAGGCACCAAGCTAGTGGAGTCACATTGATACCTTGCAGGAAAGGGCAAATATAGGAGGTTGGAAGCGACATACGTAGCTATAGTTGTGTCAGAAATGTACCTGAAATAGCAGTCATCTGAAAACTAATTCACTGTTTACTTACATCCCAAGACTGGAGGAGACATGACTTGTATCTACATCACATAAAATAAAAACAAACAGCTCACATTATGGTCTTAATTAATTGTCCCACAAACCAATGTAGTATTCAGCCCTGAATGAAAATAGATAACTACTCCCATTGTAAAATAGTGTATATCTAAAAATAATCTGACTGTAACCAAAAGTAATGATTCACAGGTTCTTTAAGTCTCCAAAATAAAATATTCCAGGTTCCTATGAGAGACAAAAATGATCTTCTACATAATGACCATATAGCAGAGAACAATGACTAGGGAACAAGTCATTGTCCATTATCCAGTTCTGCAGAGAATAATGGTTAAAAACAAGTTAAGAATTATTCAGTCTTTGTCAACTAGCAGAGGAAGTTTGTAGGGACAGAACCCAAACCTCAAAGAATCAGGTCCCAGGACCAGTGTCAGGCAGAGTGGTTGGGAGAATATCCATCACAACAAAAATATATTAAGTAATTTGTACCCATAAAATAATTTGATTTTTTGAAAAGCTGACAGTTATATTTTATTTTACTCTGCCCCAAACCCTGAGGACATATCAGTCCAGGGAAAAACAATGCTGTTTTGCATAAAGAAAGGAAGTTGCAAAAGTTTAACAAATTTTTGTAAGGGTCACTGGGATATGACTAAGAAAATATTCTTTAAAATTCTTGTGACCATAGTCTTCAGTTGAGTTCCATGGGAAAGACTTAAATTTAAATTATTACACTGCTGTAAAAATATGAATACTTTAGAAGAGTTTGTGAAGATGGTGCTCCAGCAACTGACTCACTATGATTGTCACATCGAAATTTAGCCAGTGAAATGAATTTCTGAGGCCATTTTAACACATATCCATTGTGAGGCAGATGGTAGAAATGGAACTCATTTCATATCCATGAAGATAGAACAATTATTTAGGGAAACTAACCACATATTTTCAGAATATTGGATCATTAAGAAACCACAGAAGAATAATTATTTTTTTTCTCTAGAAATGGACTATACATCTTGAACCCAAAGGTAGCATTCTTTGAACAACAATTCCCTCAATATGTTTATTTCTCAGATTCTCTCAGCTCATATAATGGACATGAAATCTAAGTAATTCAAAAGTCAAGAGTGTGAAATCTATAACTCTATTCCTTTATAACTGAAATTAACCTAAATCTCAATTCCCATTTCCAATAATGATAGAAAACTGAGTAACTTGACTCTAACTAGTCTCTTTAGTTTATAGAGAATCTCAAAGGAATCAATGTTCAGTGTTTCCATTCTCTCTAAAACGAAGCAAAATTCCTTGTGAGCCGATGTTTTCAATTTTGATACAGTACAATTTATCAAATTGTCTTTTGTTTACTATTCTTGGGGTCATTTTTAAAGTCTTTGTCTAACTCAAGGTCATGAAGATAATATCCTGTGTTCTATTTTGGATAGCACAGTATTTATGCCCGAATCTGAGATCCGTCTTGAATTTATTTTAGTATGTACTTGAGATATGAATCAAAGTTCACCTTTTTTTATTTTTCTGTAAGTTTATCCAGTTGTTTTGACACCACTTTGTTGCAAATAGTTCCTAAACTATTTAAGCATCCTTGTCAAAAGACTGATTGACTGTGTGTATTTGGGTGTATACCTAGATTTATATTCTGAAAAAGATGTGTAATCCAATAGTTTAAACAGTCCAATTTTATTCTTTTTTCCCAAGATGTAATATTGATTGTTTTAGGCCTTTGCATTCCTATATACTATAAATTATCTAGTCATTTTCTCAACTTCTAAAAAATATTAAATTTTTAACAAATTTGTTGTAATTTTCTTGAATCCATAGATTACTAGAGGAAATGTCTAGAAAATCGACTTTTCCAACCCATGCTTATGGCTTATCCCACTGTTTAGTTTCTTCATGCTTTAAGTTACGTCCTACAGGATTCCTTATCAATTTCCTCCATTTCTTTGATCATATATAAACACTTTTATTTATTGGTCCCCCCAAACCCTACTGCACTCAATGTTGGGGCTTTTGAAAGGCAATTGGATTGTGGGAGCTTATAATTGACTTGCTATTAGGAGTTGGGGTCTGGTTAGAAGAGGGAAGTCACCTGGGGTGTGACCTAAAAGGGCTCATCTCCCTCCTTAGTTCCTCCCTTCTCTCTCTGCTTCCTGCCTGCGTGTCCTCAGCAGCTCTTCCTCCAGCATGCCCCCGAGCTATGCTGTCCTGCCTTGGAGCCAGCAGACAGGGACTGAAAACTCCATGAACTGTGAGCCAAAATAAACCCCTCCTCCTTTAAATTAAGGGTTCTGGGTATTGGTGTCCCAGTGCAAGAAAAATAATTAAGACAGTATTTATTTATAAATATATGTGCATATATCTATATAATCTTTTTCTAAATCTTCTGAGAACAATTTGCTGACATGATGACCCTTCACAGCTAAATGCTTTATTTGGAATGATTTTCTAAAATACAAGTAGCCATGGCACTATTATCAAATCATGAAATTTAAAAATCATATAATACTCACAGTTTATTAATTTTTCCAGTTGCATTCTTCATAGCAAAATCAAATTCCAGACTAAGTGTTCCATTCAGTTATTGTCTCTTTTAATCTAAAACAAAGCTGTTTAATACAATTTATCATGAAAATAAACTGCTGCATATTTGCTCTGTCTAATGTGGTTAACTCTACCCATATGTGGCTACTGAACACTTTAAATGTGGATAAAACATGAGAAATTTATTTTTAAACTTTATTTAATTTAATTAACTTATTAAAATTCTATTAGTCACTTGAGAATGGTGGCTAATATATGAGACAGTGAAAATTTCTGGGATTATTCTTCAGTTTTTCTTGTCTAGAATATCCTTGATATTTTCAATAAGGTTAGCTATTTCATAGAGGGTCCCTCAATTTGAGTTTGTCAGATGATTTTACATGATTAGACTCAGATTATAAATTTTGGGGGGTAAAATTTTGCAAATGATACTATTTTCTTCTCAGTACCTCATGTTTAGAGGCTCTGAGATGATGATATATTTAATTTCCTGTAATTTTTCTTTGGATAACTTAGTTGACAATGTTCTTCACTGTTAATTAAATAGATTTCCCTTTTTATTTAAAGCAGGGCATAGTGACAAACACCTGTAATCCCAGCTAAGATTACTAAAGAGGCTAAGGCAGAAGGATTTCAAGTTCAAAGCCAGCCTGAGCAATTTAGCATGACCCTGTCTCAAAATAAATAAATAAATAAATAAATAAATAAATAAATAAATAAATAAATAAAAAGGGTTGTAGATGTATTGAAGTAATAGAATGCCCCTGGGTTCCCAGTATTGCCAAAAAACTCTATCTTGTGTAGTGATATTTGAGACTATGTAAATACCTTTGACTCATCAAACTTTCACATGTTATTTTAATATTCATTGATGATTCTTGTCTAAGTTATTACAACTACTTTTAAAATTGCCTTTCCCAAAATTCTTAATTATCATCTGCTGAAGGATTCATACAGCACAAATCATCCCATCATTACCAGACCAAAACTCTGAATTACTATTTGAAACATGAATTCTCTTGATGCATTATGATCGATTGAGAAGGACATCAATTAAATAGGTTGAATGTAAATATATGCACTGAAACATGAAATGGAAAATATTACAGAAGCCAAACTAAGAAGTCATTAAAAGGAGTAAAATAATTTTATGTTAGAATTATGCATTTGTGTCATTACTATTTGTATGCACTTGCCATTTTGGTTTTACATACGTATACCAGATATGATTATCTTGTTTAATCCTTAAAGTAACCCAGTAAAGCAATGTTGTTAACAGTCATTTGACATATGAGGAGTCTGAAGTTAGAGAATCATTAATGTCTTGGATCATACAAGTACATAGAACATAGGCCCCCATGGCTGAATGTAAGAGTATATGTGTACATCATTCTAAATTTATTGGGACTTTTCTACTTTTTTCTAAAACTTAAGGCTGGAAGAATTAGTGTTATCTTTTGTGATTTCTAGTTAGCTGGTTCCAAGTACCAAACAAGTAGCTGAACTGGCATTCCATCTGTGTAGACGGTGTGTTCAAAGATAGAAGTTGAGTGTTATTAATATGAGAAAAAGAAGCCAAAGTTGCTGAGAGATATATCTGAAAGAAAGACCAGAGAAGAGAAGCATTTAAGTTATGCACATAAATCAAATTCTTTCAAACAGATCTTTTTCTTGAAGAGTGAATTTCCCAGAAGATAAAGATATTCCTGGCTTCTCCATTGGGCCACCTCACGCATACCAAAAACTACAAGATTATTTTCTGCCCCTTTCATTCTTTAGATAGTTGTCTCTGTAACTTGCTCTAGGCATTGATACTGGCCTGAATTAGTAATATAATTGAAGATGGAAAATGTATTTACCCTAGATTTCTAAAAGACAACCAATTTTTAATTTTGTTCAAGGACCAGTTATATAATTTGTAGGTCTGGACTTTACCACTAAAAGGCTTTCAGTCCAGTGATGATGCAGGATTATGAAATACTCATATTAATGAACCAGGGTTAATAAAGTAACAATGCACATTGATACTTACCGCATACCTGGTGCTATGTAGCAAGTTAACAGTATTATCAAAGCAAGTAGAACTAGAAATGGAAATAATGCAGATACAGTGTGGCCTTAAGAAAAAGTTTCACCATAGAAATGGTGCTATAAATTGAGCACTATAAGTTGTTATTATGCCTGAAACATGGATAAGGTGCAACCCACAAGTGTTCCGGAAAGGTGGGCTGTCATTCATTCCTTTCTTTTCCAGCCACAAAAAGAAAAATGAATTGCAAGAAAAGATGACAGCTGTTTTTACAGAAGTTGAAAAAGAGGAATCATCCGTATACTTATTTAACTCATTTTAGTGACAGTTGACTTGTGACGCACCGCCCATTCCCTCCATGTGTCTCAATATTATAGTGAAGAACAGCTGGCCTCATGACTGCTAACAGTTCCTCCACTTTAAGCATTCTTTAAATTCTTGGTCAGACATTGATTTGATGACCGGCTACATAAACGTGCCATGTGAAGTAGTTATACAATACACAATTGAGAAAGACTTTGTATTTATTAGCTCATGAAGACATTTTAAAATAGAAGGGGTTTATTAGGAAAATGAAAATCAGAAATCAGTGTCAAGGACCAGGGATGTAGCTCTATGCAGTATGCAAGAAGCCTTGGGTTCAATTCATATAACAGCAAAGGGAGAGAGAGAGAAAGAGAGAGAGAGAGAAAAAAAAAAAGAAATCAGTATCAAGAGAGGAAACAAAATGACAATGTCAGAAATATGGCAGTCACCCTCAATGGAAAGGACATCTTGAAGTAAAACCATAGTTCAGTGCAATAAAGGATGCCAGAAGTTCATTTTCTGTCCAACGTGGTAGCTCTCAAAAGAGTGATACAATACAATCTTAGGTAAAGGGCTCATCTCTGGTGTTAAGCACAAATAGTATAATAAAGACAGTAAAAGCCACATGGAAACTGTCGGTAAGGAGGAAGGACCACAATACACATAACTCCAAATAGGCTGTTTTTTGCCCAAACCTCAACTACAGACTTCTGCGACCCTCACTGTTATTAAATTCTTTAAGACAAAAGTAATCCCTACATTGAAGAAACAAGCTTTAAGGAAGGTAATCAGAAATCAACTTATTCCCCCTAACCCCACCACTCCTACCTGTCTTTAAGTCTATCTGAGGTGACAGGGGCTGCACTGATAATTCTTACACTCTACAAATTGTTTATTGATTGCTTCTAGCAATACCAAGTAATCCTAATTTTGTAGCTAAAATTTCCAATCCAGTAAAGCTCCAAACTGGCTTTAAATTACCCTCTACCCCTTCACACTGCTGGAGATATGAAGCCTACAGCCAGGGGAGGTGGTATCATCACTGCCTTTAGCTTTTCTATGAATCTATTCAAATTCCTTCCACTTGGGTCCAAATAAGGGGCAGGTACACCAATATCTCTCTCCAAATCTTCATCAAGTTATCAACCCCTAACCCTTTTCTATCTTTTTGTGGGGGGGGAGGACTGGAAATTGTATGTCTAATTGGTTTTTATTTGACAATCTGCATCTGTCTGTCACTTAAGTAATATCTATTTAAACTATTTGTGTTAGTTTTACACTATGTTAGCTCGAAATATCTAAGAGACATGAGAAAAAATTCTTATTTGATTTGAGAGTATTCTCCTGAAAATGAAACAAGAACTTCACAGGAGAACAAGATCATTAGTAGCAGGAATAGTTAGAAAAGTTTCCATAAAGGATATGCTACATTTGTTGTAACTTAAAGGAGAGATGGATTTCCTACAGATATAAGTGAAAGAGAAATTTCCTTATAACCACTGAAAGAGTGTAACTATAATCAATTTGTCAAATTGTAAAAGAGCCAGATATTTTAGAAAAAATTAATATGTGCTTGACCTGTGCTATATGGAAAGTATTTACTTTTACCCATTTTTACTATATACCTGCATCATTCAAATGATCAATTAGTTGTAAGAATACAGGAACTGGAGTGCCCATAGGCCCTTTGGGGCTAACCAGTATTGGAAGTCGTTCCCTTGGAGAAGAACAGATACGTTTTTCCTAGCTCCTGGCAGGTAAACCACAGGCACTTCATTGAATCTCCATCAATTACATGTTTTCCCAGGGACTTTAATTGGGAGCCAATAAAGCAAAGACACAGGGAGTAAATTGAATACCTTGAGCAATGGTGACGGCATTCACCTCCTGGCAACCATGGCAGTGGCAACTTCTAATAATCAGGCCCAGTGCCGTAGGTCAGATTTTTTCTGTGGCCTCTTCTTGGATGTAACTCTGGCGCACTTCACTTATCTACTGCGGCTTCTTCACATTTTCTGCAATTGGTTGTTAAGCCTTTCTAGTTATTCCTGGAGTTATCCAGTATCCTTTCAATAAATTCCTTCTCTAATTAATTTACTCAAGTTTTGTCTGTGTTGTTTCCAATCAACAACCTTGGTGAATAAATGTGTCTTTTATTTCTTGTTCTCTCTTGTTGATATAATAAGCACTCAATTGTTGAACTGTATTGAATTGAAAGGTTTGTTAACAAATTCTGAAAGCCTTTAAGTTTTTAAATGGACTATTTTGCATTTTATTTTTCAAGAAAAACACCATTGAATAAAACTTTTTTGTTGATGCTCTCAGTATTCCCTCTTTTTTTTTTTTGTGGGTACCGGAAGTCGAACTCAGGACCCCACGCTTGCCAGGCAGGCACCTGTGCCACTGAGCTATCTCACCGGTCCAGTATTCCCTCTTTTAAAATCTCACCTATTTTAAATGTTCGCTTCAGCAAATATCTCCACACAAGTAATGCTACAATTTCTATCTCTACTTATGTTTTCCTTAATGTTTCCAGTTCATGTTCAAATGCTTCCTGGATATTTTCATCTGAGTGTGCTGCCAGCACTTCAAGGGTGTCATTCAAAAATTAAAGCTCTCAATTTATGGCCCAAATCAGACTTTGCTTGACTTTCCTATTCTTCTTACTTCATGACAAGGTCCAAAGTCTTAGAGTCACCTTTGACTCCTTTCTCTCCTCTTGATTCCTTATCAAGACCAACTACACAGTACTTCAGTGTTAGGAATTTTGGGGTTGGTCTCTGAGTCTCCCTGGCTTTATCACTCTTATTACATTCTTATTGGATTTGATATAACTGTATCACCCTGAGAAATGGCCAGAAGTGAAAAGCTAGAAGGAAAAATAACTAGAAAGAAGGACTAGGTTTTTAGTGCAGATCTATTGAAAAGGATTGGTTCTGACCATTAGAATGGAGAAATTGAATTTCAAGGATGACCTTGAAAAAAGATTTCAGTAGAGTAGTGATAATGACCATGAGGCTCTTACAACCATAAGGAATTGAAAGAGCATGGTATAAAAGTTGGGACTGCAAATGCAGGCAGTCTCTTGAAAATATTAAGAGAAATCAGTGACAGAAAGGGGCAATAGTCAAAGAATGAATATATTTTTGAAATAAAATTACCTATTATTTGGATCAATAATTTGTGGCAAGGCTGTACGAAGTAGTGATCATGAAACATGAGAATTGTAGATGGACGGCTGGGATTCACATCCAGCACCTTTATGCCCTACCATGATGACAGGCACACAAGGATTGCCTCGCTGTGCCTCAGTTTCTACATCTGAAATGGAGCCAGTAGTAGTACTCTCAATGAAGATTAGATAAAGCACATCTGAGAAAGTCAGAGGGAGAGAAAAGCAGCCCAGGACGAAGATGGGAATGTGATAAACACTTAGCGTTGTGCAATCCATTTGTTGTTCTGCCCTGGTGGAGACAGTGGGCAGATTGTCTAGGTGCTGAACTGAAGGATTTTTTGCAAACTTCCCTGGGATACTTAGCAATCCCTTTGTTCTCAGCTGAATAAGAGAGACCTAACTGGTAATCTCACTCCTAGACTACTGTTCTTTTCAAGCTTTCGGTTCTCCTCCTTCCATAAATCAATAGGCATACCGATTCACAAGGACCCAAACATGAGCTGCTATGATTTGCTACTTGTCCCTTTTTGTCAAAGGTGTAGTACAGAGTGTGTAGTTAACAAAAGGAAAGAATAAGGAATAAGTTGTAGATAAACATTTACATGGCTTAATATTCTAGAAGAGGTCTCATAAAGTTTTTGTTTAAAATCTATGGGCCTTCCCTCAATGTGGTCTGGAAACATTTACACACCCCAGATAGGTATGTAAATTGGAGAATTACATCATATTATACACAGATGTACACTTTGTCTGCTCTGGGGCTATTGGATTTTACCCTTCCCACCACGAAAATGTGCCAAGGAACTTCTGAGAAATGAAGAGATTATGGGCCTTAAATGGGGGAATATAGTTCTCTCTCTCTTTCATTCCTATACCACAAGTTAGACTAAAGCCATATGTTGGTCCTGGGATCAATACATTTCCAAATGTCAGTGTGCCGCAGGCCAACAGTCATCACTCATTATTCTGTACAGGGCAGCTACTGAAATGGCAGTGCCTCTGGATGGAAATCAGAAAGTACTACAGACAATGCCTTATGAGTGAGAAAACCAATAACCTCTTACAGAGCTTTGGCATCTGCCTATCTCATTTCTGTCTAATAATAATTCCTCTGTTTAAGGGAGATAGAGTTCATAAACCCCCTCTTATAAATAAGATCATTGAGGTTCAGAAATCCTTAGAGTCTCCCCATGATTTGTATTATGATTTAAGACAGCCTCCATGCACTGTGTTTAATTTCTAATTCTACAAAGTAACACAAAGCAAGAAAATTCACCACCTACTAACATATCTTAATAACTACAAAGGCAGGGATTGAAATCTAATAATATTCATATTCTCAACAATTATCCCAATAACTGGCATGGGATACCCACTCAGTTTAGATACCAGCTATCTAAATATATCAAAACCAAATCAAACGGGCTATTTTATTACATGCTTCTTTGGGGTGTTCTCATCCAAGAAATAGACTCAATTTTACTGTATCACTTAAATCCAAGGGCTGCCAAAGGAAATATTGATCCAAATAATAGGTAATTTTATTTCAAAAATATATTCATTCTTTGACTATGCCTACAACTACTATTTCTCTAAGGATAGGTATAGCACACAGAATATATTCCCCTTTACAAATTTCCCCAAGAGCAGGAATTGTGTTGTCCATTCTTTGTGTATCTCAATACATTACACACATTCCTGCAAATATTTGAGAAAAAAGAAGTTCTAGGAGACAACATTTAAAATTATGAACACTATTTCTTAATGACATAGAACTCAACCAAGTCATAATAATTTCTGGACAAAGGCAATACACATGATTTTATGCTGAAACCTATAGAAAATACAAGATTTTTAGACAAAGTAGTTTCTTTCTGTATGCTTACTTGTTAAATAAATTATGTTAACAAACACACAATATGAAAAAAAATAAGTACAGATGTAGCTTATAAAATTATAAGATTTCAAGAAAAGAATACATTTGGTATAAGGGTCAGGTCTTCTTTGGAAAGGTGGTGTAGAGACTCAAGAAGGATACCCCATCAAAGTTGTCAAATTTGATCTAGGTTCCTGATCAACCATCTCCATCCTGGAGGTACCCATGCTCTGAGAGGTGATAAGCCTGACTTTACTTAATCTCAGATGGAATAGTTTTGCAAATGATAACTCCATAACCATATTTCTTTTTTGATGGTGAATTTTTGGTTTCGTGTAAATCCCTCAAAAACATTACCACCTGAGTCTAATCATCAAGATATGAAAAGTAAACCAAAAGAATTGGGGAGGTTTAATACTTAACAATACCAAAACCTGTTAGAAAATGATTAGGGAGGCCACACTGACGCATCATCCAAGTAAACCTGTCATACCACTCAACCAGAAATCCTTCCAAACCATGTCACCTGAACACACGATGAAACTTCTATTCTCAAATGAATACATGCATATAAATGTTCCAAAGTCAATTTAAGTTTTCTAATTTTATGGGAGGTAGAAAACAATACCCACTAAAAAGCTAATGGTCCTTATTAGAAAAGTGCTCTCTCTCTCTCTCTCTCTCTTTCTCCTTTACATCTTTACATCATTTCAGTTTCATTTCTCCTAAGGATATCAGTTCAGTCATTTCCCAAAGAGCTCTTTGCATCCGCATTTTTTTCCTCTCCTTCTTTCATCTTCCTGTTGACAGTCAATTAACTCTGCTAGAAAGTAATGTTTGGGTACAACATTTGAAGTATTTATAACAAATACAACGGCACTATAGATATTGACAATTCACCCATAGCTATGACATTAAAAATAATTACTTGCAAATTCCACAGCAACAAAATATTAATTAGAGAAATCTGACTGCTGAGTGATCTAAGATATTTAAGGGAAACAGATACCCATGCACGCAGAGCTGTTGGCACCCTATCCTTTTCTCTGTCCGGAAAGCTTAACATTTTGCACTAAGTCCTCTGCTTGACTCCAGAGCTGAGAAGCAGAAGGAAATGTGCTGTTCTGAACATCCTTCCTCCCACCCTCCCCTATCGGAGCTTAGTTTTCAAAGGCTGACACAAAAGGAGTATTATACATCATCAGCTCCATGGCCCAAAGGTACCTGACTGGAACTGGGAGCTTGTCCAGTCCACACAGAAGGAAAATATTACCCTCCTATTTAATGAGGCAGTGCTGAAGGATTAATCATTAAGTAAATAGCAACAAGCCAGGAGGTTTGCAGAAGGGACAGAACCCCACCCCATGTTCTCAACTTTTCTGGGATTCAGGATGGAAATTATTACAGGAATAGTTTGGAAGGGGCTTCACTAAGGAACCCCTTTCAGGACAAGATAGAACAGCATGTGAAACATCAAGTGTGATCCAGCCAAGGGGGGAGCTCATTGTCAAAGCCCTCCAGAGAGCATAAGTTCCTTTTGTCTCCCAGCGACATCCAAGTGCAGGATTGATAAAACCTGGAGAACATTCACAACCTGGCCGTGTGCTGCTGTGTGGCTTCAAGCAAGTCACTTAACCTTTTTGAGCCTTGGCTTTCTCAAATTAAAAATGGATTATGTTACTGTTATTGTCAGGTATCCTGTAACTATTCACACATGGAAAATAAAAGTCCTGCCACATGTCCTTACTGTGAGGACAGATCTAAATAAATGCTGCCTTTTTTAAGAAAAACTACTTCTGTAATCTGAGCCAGGAAACCCGAGGCATTTGTCTGTACCAAATAGAGCATATGCCTTCTTTTAGGAGCTAGAAAAGACATTGCTTTCACGAATGGCCTCACCTTGGAGCTGCAACGTGCCTGGGCTAGTCCATGCAACTAGACAGTGTTGAAAAGATATAGACATTTCAGGAAACATGCTACCTCAAAGGTGATTCCTTATTTTAAAAAAGAAGTTGAATAACAATCTTTACCTGCAATTGATTTAATCTGTGCTCTCTTTTAGATTTACTTGTTCATTTGTACTGATAAAAATATTTACTAGATATCTAAAATGTGCTGAGCTTACTACTTAATGCTATATAGAAGAGACACAGTTGCTTAATTTATGGCAATTTACAATATTACATTTGAGGAGAAAATAGCAAAAATAAAATATGTAAGTCAAAATATAAAATAGAAATTTGGAAGAAGAACTGAAAGCTACATATCCAAGGCAGCTGGAGCAGAACAGCAGTTGTTATGCTATCTTCCTGAGTCCATGGTGATCTGGAGGTACAGGAGGTGATGGTCTCTTTAGTGCTCATACCTGATATCATGCTGGGGGCCCAGCTTCCAAAGAGCATCACCGGAATACTCATGTACGTGGTGAAGTGTGCTGAGACATGTGCGGTACCATTTGGAACCAGAAGAGACCTAGAATACCAGAAACAATCCTGCGCAACAAAGGCAAGGCAGGAGGCATCACAATCCCTGACTTGAAATTATACTACAAAGCTACTGTGATAAAAACAGCATGGTACTGGTCAAAAAACAGACCCAAGGATCAACGGAACAGATTAGAAGATGCAGAAACAACTCTACCACCTTATCAGTTCAGCCACCTTATCTTTGACAAAGGAGCCAAACACCTTCACTGGAAGACAGATAGCCTGTTTAATAAATGGTGCTGGAAAACCTGGCTTCCCACATGCCAAAGATTAAAACTAGACACATGTCTTTTACCATCCACTGCACTAAAATCAAAATGGCTCAAAGATCTGAATATTAAAACACAAACACTAAATCTGCTGAAAGACAGAATAGGTAGAACTCTTGAAGACATTGGTGTAGGCAAATACTTTATGAAAGAAACCCCAATCACACAGAAACTATCACAAAGAATCAACAACTGGGCTCTCATTTTATTAAAAATCTTTTGCACAGTGAAAGAAATCACCAACAGAAGAGTCAACACATAGTATGGGAAAAAATATTTGCCAGCTGTTCCTCACACAAAGAAATAATACCTAGAATATATTAAGAACTAAAAAAAATACCTCCCAAATTTAAAGACGTAATCCAAAAATGGCCATCTAAAATGAATGAACACTACTCAGATGAGGAAGTGGAAATGGGAAATAAATATATGAAAAAAGTTCAGCATTACTGGCCATTCGAGAGATGCAAATTAAAATAATGTTGAGATTCCATCTCACTCCAGAAAAAATGGTTATTATCATGAAAACAACCAAAATGCTGGTGGGGCTGTGAGGAAAAAGGAACCTTTCTCCACGGTTGGTGGAAGTGTAGACTGGTTCAACCACTGCAGAAATCAGTGTGGAAATTCCTCAAAAATCTAGGATTAGAGGTTCCATTCAACCCCCTTATTCCCTTTCTTGATATCTTCCCAAAAGAATTAAAAGCATCATACCACAGTGATATATGCACACCCATGTTTATAGCAGCACAGTTTCTAATAGCTAAATCTTGGAAACAACCCAAATGCCCATCAACTGATGAATGGATAAAGAAGTTGTGTGTTTTTTTTTTTTTTTATATAATGGAGTACTACTCGGCCATAAAGAAGGATAAATTTGAAACATTTCTAACTAAATAGATACACCTTGAGACCATACTCTTAAGTGAAATATATTGTACACACGTGTTTAAATACTACATTGTTTCTCCAGTGTGAGAAACTGAAAGTGTAAATAAGGACCAAAATATATAATAGATACTGGGAAATGGGAACAAAATGTTCAAATGGAAGGGGGGAAGGAAGGAACAACAAAAAAGAGAAGAGAAGGAAAAATGGAAACAAAGTTTTATAAATAAGGAGGAGAAGTGGGTTGAAGGGAGGGGAGGGGAATGGGAAAAAAAGAAGTAGCAAGATATATCACACACAGATACATTCCCTATGATGAATGTGATCATTATATTTAACATCTACCAACAAAAGTAAAATGGAAGCAGCAGAAGTCCACTGTCACCCAGGAGCTCTACATCAGATATATCAAAGTGCACTAAAATAATCCCAAAGTCTGTGCAATCCACATTATAGGAGGAACAGTGAGCGACAAGTCTGTGGGAGTACAGAAGAATGAAGGAAAAAGAAAAGATTGCAATTCAAGATCAAATGTCAAATGACAAAACAGTAAGAATCTGTATTAGTTGATTTCCCCCTCCCTACCTTTATGTTTTGGACAGGGACATTCTCATTTTTTTTGGCATCCCATCCTGGTGGCCTTTGCAGATTCCATTCCATCTGTCAAAATTTTGACTCTGCCAGTCATGACAGAGAAGTACCATCCTGAAGAGGAAGGAAACCAAACATGGTTGGTTTGGGATTTTCATAATGGCTAACAAAAACAAGCAAAGAAAACTGAAAAAGTTAAAGGAAAGTATATGTATGAAAAATGTGATTAAATATTAGAGGAGTAGATTAAATGATGCATGGTCAAAATTGTCCCAAAAATGCAATATTGGCATGGTCTGGGATCAATAGATAAAGTATTATAGAGGAAAGGAGAGGCTAAAATCCAGTTTCAAAGAATAAAAAACACAGGAGTAAATCAAGAGCAAATATAAGGGTAATCCCGGCAAGGAGAACAATTTTATAATTGAAGCAAAACTGTACAGATGGGAGTGATGGGTAATAGCCAAAATGATTTCCTGTCTCCAGGTCTCCAGAGTATAGCCCGAGCTTTGAACCCAGCCTTCTAACTTCCACCCCTCTTGTCTTGTACCTTCGCATTCCCATCTCTGTGTCTTTTTGGCAGGGATGCTTCCCAGGACACTTAAATTGGGACAGCTCTTTCATACTTCCAGCATAACCGTCATCGTATATGTCTCTAGCACATGCTCGTAACGTCTGTAGTGAACAGTCATGTCCACAAATACATACGGCAAGGAGTGTCTCGCACCGAGTAAACTTGAAATTGAATGGGTGAGCAGATGATTATCAGACTCTCAACACGGAGATCTAGCTGCAAGAAGTCACATCACTCATGTAAAGGTGAAACATGTTTCAAGTCTTCTAGAACTCAGAATTTGGTGCGGGGGGATGACCTGCATAAGATGAATTACGAAGTAACATTATAAAGCATTTCATAGACACACATGGTACTGCGGAAAGTATGAAAGAAGCCATCAGCACTGCTGGGAGGGTCAGGGTAGGTGGCATAGAGGAGGTGAGCTCTTCACTGAGACGTAAAGGCGAGGAGGAGTGCTCACTCTTTAGCTAGCAGAGAGGAAAGCGGAGAATTTGAAACCCGAGGAGCGTAGTGAGCAGTAGATTAAATTGGAGTTCAGCAATGCTTTGAATTACAGTCTTTATCTACAGAGAATCGCAGCCAGAGCATATTGTCACAAGTTGAAGTCTAAAATTGTCTTCGATCAAAAGTTCCCAAAGGGTAAGAACCATGTCTTTGGTATGTTCTCTCAGAACTTCATGCCTCCTGCACAGTGGGTGTGCAATAAATATTTAATAATAATGAGTTGATTAATTGAGAGCATTCATTTTCCATATGCATGGGTAGAGTTCTCTTTTCACTTTAATTACTATTGCTTTAATCATCACTAAATAGCATTGCTTAGAGAGCAGTTGGTTCCTTGTTAAGTGCTCTGGCTGCCTGAATGTCTAGCCCGAAGGTAAGTAGCAGTATCAGAGGGTAACACTGTTCTTACTTTAGGTAAGCGATTTTGTGACACTTCCTATATACAACTGAACAGTAGAATTCTGGAAGGACACTTGTTGAAAATTACCATCTGAATGGGTGTTGAAGAGGATGACTGACACTAAAAAATGGAAGTATCTTGGCAGGAATCAGGGGCAGTTTATCCCATGGCAGAGGCTGAAATAAAATCAGAAAGAGTCCTTCGAACAAATGAGTGAGAGAATGGATAGGCTCCTGGCTGGATGGTGGCATTCAAGGGGAAATCCAGGTCTCAGGGTCACTGCTGATGTGCGTGTTCCGGATGAGATACACCCAACACAATGGGGGCGAAGAATGGAAACTCACCTCTATGTCCCAGCATCTCTGCCCGCCACAGCATCAGTGATCAGACTGCTTAGGCTCTAAAAGGCCAGGCTCACCTCAGCTGAGCAAAGCATAAAGAGCTGCCACCACTTGGGCCAGGATCAACCTGGAGACAGGTATCCTCTGGTAAATCTCAGCCAGATAATGAAACAGAAGGAAAGAGAAGATGAGAGTTGGTAAGAAGGAGGAAACGGGAGAGGGAGAACATGTACTGCATTCTCATAAGCTTCAGTGGAAAAAGTATTTAAGAAGGAAGGAGATCAATTTACTGCCTCATACAGCAGGGAGGAAGTGATCAGTACAGAGCAAGTATGAGAGCTGGGCTTTCAGGCAGGCATCGTGGATGATCTTAATTCATATTAATAGGCGTTAAGTAGTGTGTTCTCCTTCTCTACTCATGCCACAGTACAGCCTGTTATGCATAAAATATCAGGGTGACATTTTCAAAATACAATTCAGATTCTATCACTCTCCTGTGTAAAGCTCCCCAATGGCTTCTCATAGTCTCACTCCATGATTATCATAGTACGGGGTCTCAAACTTGAAGAGTCTGGAGGGACCAGATTGTAAGTGTTGAACATAAGTTTTGAGATTGGAAGAACCTCTCAGAATAGAGAATGTGTGACCCATTTAAAAAGAGCTGATGGTGATTGCCTCCAGCCATGTGAAAATGTGAACCCATAGTTGCTAGAACTCCTAATTTTTCAACACAAACTGGATATCCAAGTTTTCATGTAAAATCTCATTTTGGAATATTGGATCAAATTTCTAAAATACAGCTCACGCCAAGCAAAATGTGTCTGCACAATTGTTCTGTCTTCTAGCAGCCAATTGGCCTCTTTTGGGATAGGGCTTAGGCCATTCTACAAATAGTGTCAGCTAAAATTATCCCATGGTTGCTGATACAGAGGTTAACATTGTAGGAAATACAATCAGTGTTGTGGAAAGCAAATGGCAAAAACAAGTGGCTCTGCTCGTACCTGAGAAGTCTAGAGAGTAGCATCCAGGGCTAAGGGTAAGAGACTAAGGTAAGAGGCCTCATGGGAACAGGAGTACATCACCACAGGAGGAACAGGTGCTTGGAACTATAAATACTTTAATAACTTGCTGAGACAACAAACTATTCCAATGAGTGGCCTTGTCTGGCTTTCACTATAGTACTTAGAATTTCTGGCCTCTAACCTGACAATTTCATTTTTATAAATTCGTGTAAGAAGAGGCAGTAGAACTCGGAGGAGTCAGAACATCCTGTTAATGCTCAGAACAACGTCCATCTCTTCAGAGCGTCAAGTAGGTGAAAAAAACAGTCAACAAATAACTAATTTCAGGCGGTTATTAGCGGTACAAAGGAAATAAAAGAGGGCAGTAGAATAGAAAGGGAGTGGTATAGTTGGGACATGGACATCTCTTAGGAGGTAGAACCTGATCTGAGAACTGAGAGGTAGGAATGATGTAGACAGGTAAAGTTCTCAGGGAAAAGCATTTTGGGCAGAAAGAACAGGTGATAAAAGAAGTGGAAGAGTCTAGAGCAGTGATGGCAAACCTATAGCATGTGTGCCGCAGCAGGCACACAGAGCCCTCTCTGTCGGCGCACAAGCAGAGTTGCTGCAGCCTCACCCCAGTATCCGAGCACTGGATAACTACATACATACGGGCAGTGTTGGCACTTTGTGATAAATAGGTGGGTTTGGGGCTGCAGTTTGGGCACTCAGTCTCTAAAAGTTCCCCATCCTTGACTTAGAGTCTTAAAGAACGGAGGTGGAAGGAGGTATGATTTTGTGAGATGAGACCACAGTGTAATTGGGAGGTGTCCTGCAGAATCCAGAGGCATGGTAAGAATTTGAATTTTGTTCTATTTTTATTGGTAAGCCATTGGAGAGTTTCATGAACAATGTCTTAAAAGATCACACCAGACATTATGTGGAAAATTGACTTGAAGGACAAAGAATAAAAATGATGTAGAACTTTTAGAAAGTAAATGCAATAGACCAGGTAAAATATTAAAGTATCCTGAGTGTGTGTTTAACAGTGATGAGTTGCTATACAAGTTCTGAGGCAAATAAATGAGAACATGGAATCAAGGATTTTGAAAATCAAGGTCAAGTTTTGAGAATTAATTCAATTCTTGAGGAGAGTATCGAGGGTGGTAGTCACAGAATTGGTGTAACAGTAAAGAAATAATTTATGGACCCCATCGCTACCACTACCATAATTTGATTAAGCACCCTGAAGCCAGGCACTGTGCTAATTTGACTTTGAACTTGCAGTTATTAGCATATCATAGTTAGCCAATAAGCGATTGAAGAATGCAGTGAATAAATAATGGAAGAACAATGTATTGGATAAAACAACCTGCATTTTATGGAAAGATATTAGAAGAGTAGCAGGCAACAAGGTTGCTACAATAATATAGATTTGAGAGTTAAAGCACTGTATTAGAAGGAGGAATAGAGAAGAATAGAATCTGTGTTTTTGAAAGAAATCAACAGAACATGGCGATTGCAGTAGCCCACTGATTATAAAGGGTAAAATTGAGAAAGAAGTAAAAGGTGACCATAATAGATATAGTGGATTAGCAAGTCATATTCCTGCAGCAGCCCCCTCACACTCCCTATCCAGTGTGTTTCCCTGGCCTGCAGAGTTCAGAGAAGTGAAAAACACATTTCCCAGAAGCCCTTGCAGCTAGTGTTCTACAGGGATATAGGTTTGCTCATTTACATGACACTGGAAAGCAGAATTGAAGTGGATACTGCTCCACCTGCCTTTGCTGTTTTGATGGCAAGAACAGCAGTGGAGATTTTAGGTTTTTTAATGCCACATTTAGCAGAGGTCTTAAGGTCTAGTAAATAGGTACACATGTGTCAAGAGTCAGGGAGTGGTATAGTTGGGACATAGGCATCTCTTAGGACTTTTATTTTACTCATGCAGATTACAGCTGGTTCAGCCGTGGTCCTAGGACTGACAAACAGTAATGGCCTCTTAATTATAGTACTTTGCTGGTGATGACCACTTCCAGGCCATACCAGCTTTGAGATTGTGGTAGTATTGATTACCATGAAGAATCATCCGCTTCTTTGGTGGACAGATATAGTGTGGTGGCTTCAGGAGCTGTTGCTGAAAACAACATAACATATATTTTGTTTCGTCAGCCCCTCAGGTGACCCCGTAAGTCATTTAATTCACTCATAATAAGCCACTTATGGCTTAAATTATCTAGCGTGGTTGCCGTTCTCTATAACTGATCTACAAGAGATACAATGAGTATTTATAGATCTGAATCTAAAAGACTGGGACAGTGGATGAAACATGACTAGAAAGGAGACATTAGGCGGCTGAGAAGATGACAGAGCCTGAAAGACAAAGAAAATTTTGTCTTGTCTTAGAGGAGTTGAAATAGGCAGCTTGATGAAGGAAGCAAGGTCAACAGAGGGTAGAAAAACTTCAGTGCATCTACAAGGTAGCAAGGAAGTACAAATAGGTGACAGTCGGGCAGGTGAGCACAGAAACACTGAGAACCTGCAGTAGCCAGCGGAGCTCTGGAAGAGGGCAGCACGCTGCGAAGAGGTGAGAGTGTCCCACAGGATCACTGAAGGCAGGAAGATCCGCAGGAAAGCATTTCCATAGCAGCTTAAGTGAATTCAGTGTCTGTATGTTTGAACTTTGTCAGGAGAGTGCATGGGATTGAGTCGCTGGACGCACTGGCTGTCCTGGTTACTCCATGCAGTCTAGTAGAAATGCACAGGGCCACTTAGCCACCAACAAAACACAGAGCATTTAGACGACAGTGGGACAAAAATGCCTTCCCAACCGAATTTGAATGATCTAGGAAAATCCCGTAGAATGAGGTACTGGAAATGGTTTTCTAAGTTGAATTCAGGACGATTTACAGATTCATGGAACTATCTTAGGTTTAGTGATGTCCTTAGTCTCCAGAGTGTTCTTGTCAACTTTAGATCAAGGATTACACAAGAAGAATACAATGTATGTGAAACAAAAAAACAAACAAACAAAAAAAAAAAAAAAAACAGAGAAAGGAACACGGCTATGAATCTGTGTTTGTGGGTAGGTTTTACAAGTGTGTTTATAATTTTGCATTTTATTCATTTGCTCGTGTCTTTATTTGTTTGGCTTTTTTTCTTTTTTGCTTCATTTTTGACCCTGATCCATTTCAGAAAGCACTTAAGGAAGAATTATGCATGATGTAGTTTGTGCTTTTTGTACTTTCACTTTTTAAAGCGTGTGTTGTTGATCATTATCTCGATAATGTACACAGTCTGTTGCCCATCCCACTTCTCTGTCTATGCTCTGTCCCTACTGAATTTATAAAGAACTTTTGATAAAAAGAAAACAAAATATGTAAACACCAACATACCACTCACAGGCATCATTCTGACATAGAATATTGTATAAATCATCCCATTCACACATGCTCGTTGTGGCAATCACACTACCTCCATAAATTGTGTTGTACAAGAGAAAACACACACACCTTCAATTTAATGTTCCTCTCTGCAGTGACTTAAAGGCAGAAGCTACAGGCTGCAATTTGCTGTCAGGCTGTCTGGTTCTGAAACTTTCGAGTGGCCTGTTTTATTTGTCCTTTCTAAAGTTGTAACATCTGGATTATTTGGGTTACAGAGACTTAAGTACAAGAGAAACACAATGCTCTAAAAGGAAACAAGGGAAAGGAGAGAATAATTCTCACAGCTTTCCAATGCATGTTAGCATAAAATCACACAGGACGTTTTATAGTTTTCAGTTTGAGAGTTGTGAAAAGCAGCATTCATAGGACCCACACATTTTACCTCCCTTCTAGCATTTCTACAAATCCACTTCTTGCAAAGATGATGATGACGATGGCAATGTTATGGGTAAAACTATGCCCCCCAAATTCATAATTTTGAAGTACTAGCCCCAGTACTTCATACTGTGATATACTTGGAAATAGTTTCATTGCAGTTATAATTACTTAACATGAGGTTATAATGGAGTAGCCTGGGCTTTTAATCCAATTTGACTAATGTCCTTATAAAAAGTGGAAATACAGATGTTGACTTGCACATAGGGAGAGTGCCATGAAGATAAAAACAAATGTCTATAAGCCAATGAGTGTCAAAGAGTACCAACGAAGTAGCAAAACCTAGGAAAGAGGAATGGAACAAATTCTCATAGCCCCCTGCTGGCACCTTGGTCTGGCACTTTTGGATTTTAGAGCTCTAAGTCAGTAAATATATTTTGTTTATGCCACCTAGCCTGTGGTAATTTGTTATGACAATTCCAGGCACTGATACAGGCAAAGATACTGAGCATAACCGCAAATAACTAATAACATTCACATATATCCTATAATCCTTTTGAGGTTCTTTCCCCAAGGTAAGAAAAAGGTAGAGCAAAGTTTTTGCTTTAAAGAAACTGATGGAAGTGATAGGGCATACCCACCCCCAGGTTAAATAAAAAAGTAATGAAAAAACTGGGACAAGAAAATTTCAGAAGTGACTCTCTGGAGATTCTAAGAATGTTGATCCCTGGTCTATGTTAGGAAATAAATAGGAGGAAAGGGGGTGAATGTAACTCTCAGATACTTGATGTTCCCCCAAGCCTGGGTTACAAGGTTCACAGTCCATCTTCAACAGGAAGATGTTGGGCCAGGCACAAGGGTGCACCCTTGCGATCCCAGCAGTCTGGAGATGGATAAGCCAGGAGGACTGCAAGTTTGAGCTCAGCCTGGACAACTTAGCGACTTAGCAAGACCTTGTCTCAAAATAAAAAATAAAAGAGGTCTGACAATTTAGCTCAAGGCAAAACCCCTGGTTCAATCCCCAATACTACAAAACAAAACAAAAAAATTGTTGAAGGAGATGAATGCTACAAACTCAGAATGGAAGGGAGAGCAGGGAGTAAATCTAATGACAATAACAACAGCATCATTACTTCCAGAAAGTGTTTCCATTCTCCATCTCATTGGATATTCACCTGCAAATGTGGGAGTTGATACCACCAGCTTTATTATTCCCCTTTGCATATAGGGAAACTGATAGTCTGAGAAGTGAAATGAGCACAATCAGCTCAGGCTAGAGCTAAATCAGGATGTTTTCTAGGAAACTACAGTTGAAGAAAATGCTTTCAGTGGGGGATTTTACATAAGAACATAGTTACAAAAATAAACAAGGGTCTTTTGACTTCATTGAAATTTCAGAGGTCCTGAAATTAATGTACTACTTTAACAACACCTACAAATGTGGCCAAGGAAGGGATAGTAGAGGAGTAACCTAAGACACCATTGAGGAATCCAAGGACTCACTGCCTAGCTTAAAAAGCTCTGGAAAAGAGATTTCCAGTGGCCCTCTGGCTCTTGCATTATATGGACAACAGGGAGAAAGGGTGGCGTTAGGCTTGCTGGCATTGCTTTCCCCAGGGAGGGTTTAGAGGGCTCTGTGGACATGGCCTCTGCACACAGGGCTCTACCCTGACTTCCGATGGCAGCAGCCAGGTGAAAACAGTAGGAGGGACAGTGTCTTGCTGCAGCCTTAAAGATCAGACAGCAATCCAGCTGCTCCAACCTTCCTTGGAAATCCCTTATCGCTTTGTCACCTGGGCATTTTTCTAAACTTTCAAAACCCCTTTTATATATTCATTATATGTCTCTCTGAGAATAATGAGCTGAGTTTCCTTCCCACTCTGTCAGGTGGAGAGATGACTGCTTTGGCCTACACCTGCCTCACCCTGTCTCACCATCTCAAAGCCAACCCACTTCTTACCTTTCACATCTGGTGGACAAATCATCTTCTCTGTCCCCTGCATGAGTGTGTGACTTCCAGCCTTCCTCTGTCAAAGCACCATTCAGTCACATAGTCACATAGTCTCTATTTTCTGTGGGCTCATTAATTTACTAACCAAGTTTTGATCATTTTTCTTTATGCAAGTTTCTAGTCAAGAAATGGTGACACAAAGATAAACAAAACACTGCCTCTGCCGGCTGTTCACCATATAAGGATGGAATTACATTTCAGCGGGAAGATGAAGAAAATTGAGCCCAGATAATTAGAACGTGATATGGGCTACAGGAAAATACGTCAGTTTTTCATTGCTGTAACCAAACATCAAAGGAAAATAACTTAGAGGAAGAAAGGTATATTTTGGCTCATGGCTTCAGAGATTGCAGTCCATGGTCAGCTGGATCCATTGCTTTAGGCCTACGGAGAGGCGGAAACATCATGGAAGAAAGGTATGGCAAGGGGAAGCTGATCAGCTTATGTCAGCCTGCAAGCAGAGAGGGATGATCTAAAGAGAAGGGGGAGCCAGTGGCCAGATCTAGTGCCCAAGGTCAGAGCCACGATCTACTCCATTCAACTAGCCCCCACATCTTTTTTCATCACCTCCCAATAATACAATCAAATTATGGATTCATCAATGGATTGATACACTGATGAAGTAAGGGCCCTTGTGATCCAATCAACCATCCAAAGCCTATCAACTTGCAACTAAGTCTTAGCCACAAAGAGTCTTTTTTCAGGAAAATTTTAGATAATAATCATAACAGAGAATAAGCAGAGCATGTAGTTTTTGTTCCAAGTAGGGCCCATGTGTTGACCAGAGTTCTTTGTAACCAATAGAAGAGAATTCTGGCTTAGATAAACACAAAGAGAGAGGACTTGGATTATTCAAATGGTATAAGGAAGCCTCAAGAGATCAAAGCAGGCCTCAGAAAGCTAGGAGAAAAGCATGTTCCTAGGATATGGGGAGCAGGAATTGTTATCAGAGTAACCAGTTCTCATAGTTACTGATTCCATGAATCACTTCATTTTAAGACAGACTCAACCTTAGTCCCACATCCACTTCTTTTCTAGGGAGACCAGTTCACGTAACATATATTTTGTTCAAATTTCTTTGTGGGGAATAGGGAATTCCTCAAAAATAAAAATGCCGAAGTGCTGACACTAAAGCAAGAAGTGGCTGCCAGATGGAGCAAATAAAATGACTATAAGAGGAGCTAGAATTGGCTAGGAAGATCGGGAATGAACAACAAACATGCTAAACAAAAGTAAAAGCTGGTGTCAAGCCTTCAAGAGAGAAGGGAGGGAAAGGAGGTGCTGTGGGCTTTTGGACAGCAAGGACAAAGTCAGGGAGAAAGTCCTGAGAACAAAAAGTAGAAACTCTTTGGGGAGTGGCAACAAAAGAAGGAGGGGTGGTCAGCTGAACTGAGGAAGGAACCCCTTGGTTTCTACGGAATGTGAAAAATGTGAGAAAGAAGGCCTGGGGAACCCACAGAACAATGGGATACAAGACTGTGTAGCAGCAGTGAAAAGAGAGACAGACAATGAGGCACAGAACATAAAAATAAAATGGTACACAGTGCTTAGCACATCCTTAATATTGAAAAAGTATTCATTCCATTATGGTTACATAATAATAGAATGGGAGCTGTCAGCACCTTCGTCACAGGCCTGTCTGAGACGCGGGAGGAGGCACAGGGTGTGATGCAGTAGACGTGCTCCCAGTTTGCTCCCCACCTCCATGCCCATCCTTGCACTAATCTAAATCAAAACATTGCAAATGGCACCTGACCTAAAGTAATCATGCCAAGAAACAAACAAACAAAAAAGATAATAAGAAACAGATATGACGATGAGTGAATAGAGGGTATAAAAAAAAGGAAGGAGTCTAGAACCCCACAAGTCTCTGCTGGGGGAGGTTGGGTAGATATTAGTATCATTTGGCAAAATGGGAAAGGGGGTTCTCAGGGAGAGGGAATGAATGTGCTCGGTTTGGGCATGTTGAGGGTGAACTATCTCAGCCATGATTTCATATTGGGTTTGAAAGGCGAAAGACTCCCATGGGCGGTGGAGCGGCACACGCTGTGCCTTGCCAGTGTGTGTGTGACCTGAACAACCCTGGGGTTTGAACTGACAAAGAAGGCACCAAGTTATGTGAGCTGCTCAGCTATAAATCATTCTTGTCCTTATCTTCAAACCTTTTATCTATGCTGTACTTCCTAGGGCATACTATTGCCTCTCTGTTTAAATCCCTCTGGACATGACATGAAGATGTCCCTACTAAATTGCCTTTCCAAGAGGAGAAGGAGAAGAAAAATATTTTTTTTAAGAAAGAAAGGAAAACCTCAGGGAACATTTAATGCCTGAAAAGCATTTCCCCCTGAACACCTGGACTTTCTGGGATATAAATAGTTTACAAGTCCTTTGAAACTAGTCAGGGGGACCTGGATCCTTATATGGCCTCGAGAGAAAAGTGCAGTCTCAGCACTCAGCACACAGCGATGAATCATCAAGAATGGAGATTGGAACTGTGACTAAGCTTGAGGAGTAATTTTTTTTTTTTTTCTGACTTATGATGTGTTTCAGATCTCACAACATCTGCTTGTTGAAAACTTAGCGGGGGATTTTATTCCTAGTTAAAAGATTTCCTAATTTTTTTTATGCTAGTAACTAATGTTTCCCTGTACGTTCTACTCTTTGCAAGGCTAATTTTATATTTCTTTAATTTCCTGATAACCTTATTGCACATATGCTGTCTTCTTCATTTGAAACCGAGCACCACACAGGCTGGATGATTTCCCTAAGGACACTCCCTGGTTGCACAGGTCAGAAGGAAGTAGATGTTGGGGCTTTTCATTCTAAGGGTAGTGCTTTTTCCAATGCATTTCTTCCATGTGTTCGCTTGAAGCCTTCCCTTCTCTTAGAGCAGACACTCATCAGAGCATACACAACATTAAAAAGCAGTGCAATCGGCAAGAAGGCTCTTAACATCCACCTGCTCACTCGTCCAGAGAATATACCAAGCAGCTCAGGCAGCACTGATTACAAGGTCAGCAGCCAACATGAGGCTGAGAGCTTCACTAAGCAATAATCAGGTGCTGGCTCTTTCCTTCCTCTTAGATCTTTTCAATTTCATAGGGCGACATGATCAAGTGTGTGAGTTGACCTCTTGGAGTACCACAGCCTCGTGTTCATGATGCTCATATTTTAAAAATATCTGTGACCCAAAGATCCAGCAAGTGATGATATTAGAGAGGATTTGCATCCTGCCAGGTGCAGCAACATGGGCGAACCTAGAGGACATTATGCTAAGTGAAATCGGCCAGTCACAAAGAGACAAGTACGGTGTGATTTCACTTGTAAAAGGTATATCAAATAAACTAACTTACAGAAATACAGCATGGGATGGTGGTTGCCAGGGATCAAGGGTAGGAGAGATGGGAGTTTTAGTTCAAGGGTATAAAGTTTCAGTTCTACAAGGTGAATAACTTCTAGAGATCTGCTGTACAATATTATGCCTATCATGACCAAGACTGTGTTGTACACCTAAAATTTTGTCGAGAAGGTAGAATTATTAAGAGTTTGTACAATAAAAAGAGAGAAAAGATAGTGCCAACCACATCTATTTATAAACAAAGAAACTTGGACCTACGGAAATGAAGGTACTTGCTACCCCACCACAGTGGTAATCTATGGCAGGTTTCGCAGTGAAATGGGAGCCTCCAGATTCCCAGCCCTGCCGTGTTTCCACACATTGCAGAGCATATGACTGCACGAGATCCACCAAAGAAACTGCATTCGTTTCTCATTAATCAACTCAGAAGGAAAAGTTAACAAATATAATATTGGAAACAGCCCTCAGGGCAGCATTCCAAAGCTGGCCTGCGAGTCCAGGAGCCAGCGATCCCAAGTTCTGAGTCAGAGATTCTCAGTGATTCACTTTTCAATGCTGGCCGCCTTGGGCTCCTCACCAAATTCGCAGGAGCATTTCCAAATAAACAGGCAGACAGTCTCCGTGCAGACCAAAATCCAGAAAGTCTGCTCCTGGCTGTTGGACTGGGGTGGCTGAAAGTAGTTGCTTGTCAGGACTGATGAATACCTACAAATATATCTCTGCTACTCACTTGTACCTGCCTTAGAAGAGGTCTAAATAGGTAACTGCCTATTATGGAGTGGCTCAAGGAGCAAGTGTCTTGCTCCAAAATATCCCTGCTAATACATAAATGTCTAAAATTGAAAATAAAAATTATTTTAATTTTTAAGAGCTTTTTGTCTTTTAAGAACCACCTGATAAAGTGTAAATCTTCAGAGAAGGGAAATGAGATGTACTCAACAAGGCAGAGGCTGCTGGAAAATGTACAACAGAAAAAGTACTGAGTCAGAAACCCTGAGCTCAGTCTCGGACTTGCCAGTGCTAGGAGCTGTCCTAGAGTCAAATTTCTGACCTGCGCTCTGGCAACGAAGCTCTGGTAGAATTTCAAATTCAAAGGCTCCAGCATCCTACATATCTGAGGGAGGTACCAAAGAATTATTAGGTAAATCCCCGGCCTGAACAGAGTATCCCACAACACAAGAACCTTAAGAATATATATTTCTCATGCATATATCCTCTAAAACCTTCTTCTGCAGGAAAAAAAAAAAAAAACAACAACACAGAAGTAAGAATCTGCAAGATTACTACTGCTACATGGCAACCTACACTAGTCAGGACTATGACTATCACTGCCACTTCTTCAAAACTATCCTCTTCCAGGTAGAAGGCACCAGTCTACGATAGACTAAATTATTTTAAAAGCAGTCAGCCCTTGTTTGTCATGACTATGTAGGTGCATGTTACATTGCAATGATCCAGTGTTGCCAATCTCAGTTGCATGCTGGACCATCCCAGAATTGTTTATGCATTCATTTCTTTGTTGAGCCAGTGGGTTTAATAATACTTTTGCTAACTAAAGAAGAGGAAGGAGAAGAATGGGATACATAAACTATCATCCCATTAGGTAACTAGGTGATTTAGGCAATTACCTCCCAGAATCAGTAGAAAATAGATCAAAAAGCTAGAATTACTTTTGTAATTGTTCTAGACCAGTGCTTGGATTACTGGACAAGCTCTAGATTTCTAATTCAGTTGTACAGAATATCTATCCATATTAATCCCCAAATTCCAAGAATAATCATGTCTACATTGAACATTTACTAACTAGAAAAAACATAAAAGAATGACCAAGTAAAGTCAGAGGGGATTAAAAGATAAGGTTAATTGTTAATGGAGTTAGCAGAAGAAGGTTAGAGAGGAATCATGTGGGGTCAATAATAGATTATCTGACTAAAATTAGTGCTTCAGGGTGCTATCGAGGAAATCTTATTTTATGTATTATTAATCCAAAGCAATATCTGAGGATCTGAACTAAATTTTCTATTTTCTGGATTTTTAAGTTCCCCTTTTACTTCCATAGTTAGGAGATTAGCCCTGCAATCCTGGGAAAGGTTCTAAAAGACAATCAGTTCCCTTTCCAACCCCAGTGATTATCCTCAGCTTCCCAGCTTGTAGCCTCTGCCAGGAAACGATGCAAGCGTTCCTTCTCAAAGCAGGTGCAGCAGCCTGACAATAATCCAATAAAAAACCTATTAGCTGGGTCTCCATGACACTCCTGGTATCCATGGGACCCACAATATCTTTAATGTAGATAATAAATCCAGACCATTTCCTTCTGCAATTGCTCCCAATATGGCTCTGCTCCTAGGACTGTTCTACTAACCTTTTGTTACTACATTTTCTCATGAATGCTGAATCACTCTCTAATCTTTGCCATGAAACATGTGCAGTCCCACTCAGTGAAATGGATCAGTCTGCTTGTACCAGCCAATAGCAATTGCTTACTGGGCCATATCTGTAGATTGCAAACAGCAGGACTAAGACTGACCAATGTGTAAATTATCAGTCGGGTTGGCAGTTAAGTAATGATGGGTAAAGAGGGAACCCAGAGGAAGTGAGTGACCACTGGAGTCACTGTGTGCATCTCTGAGTTTTGTTCATGTAAGCTCCAGAATAGTCAGAATGTTATATAAAAATTCATGGAAAAGTGCTCCAATTCATCCCACATATTGTTCTTTCCTCAGTATTCCTCTTATTAAATGTCATCTCAATTCAGAAATCTTGACACCAAACCTTTCTTCCTCCTGGGATTCAAGACCTTCATCATTAGGTATTCTGTATCCATCCAACCCTAACACTCATCACTCTGTTATTAATACTCTGCTTAAAGATGCAAAATGCTCACTGCTAAATACACATGATGCTTACTGTCTCATCTCTTCATTGGCTGGACTATTACCTCTATAAAGCCGGGAGCCAAAGTTCGTCTTGTTCATTCTCATATCCTTAGCACCTCATATAGGATTTGGCATCAAATATAAACATAATAAACATGTATTTGATTGCTTTTTGCTTTAAAATTAGTGTTCTTTCCCTTCTCTGTATTTTCCTAGGCCCTGAAGCCTTGCATAAACCTTAACTCTTCTTGACAGATTTTCTTAGGCTATTCTTGACTGTACTGACCTCTATTCATCAAAGTCCAATTATGTTATAGAACTCATGTGTCTTAGACTCTTGATTTGGAAAGTGTTAATTCTCTAAGAATACTTAAAGGTCATCTTGGCCAACACTTTATTTCTTATAAATGAGAAATTCGAAGCCAAAGAAAATATCTTGGGTCATTGGTTCCCAGATACCTCCCTGATAATTTAAAAACCCCACAGATCTTCAAATCTCTTGAGACAAAATAGTATACTATTTACACACAACCTGTGCACATCCTCCTGCATACTTTAAATCACCTTCAGAATTCATACGAAAAATAATGTATAATTACACCGAATATAATGTGCCAAATAATTTGTACCAAATATAAGGTACATTTACACCAAATATAATGTAAATCTTGTGTAAATACTTCTTAAGGAATAATTATGAGGGAAAATGTCATACATGCTCAGTCAGTACCAATGTATATTTTTCCCCAAATGTTTCCCATTTGTGGTTGGTTGAGTCAGGGAATGAGGAACCTGCAGGTATGGAAGGCCGATTGCACCCCAGTTATTTAAGTTTACACATTCCATCACAATCAGACTGGAAGCAAACATGAGTTTACGCACCCCAAACAGTCATTCCATGGTCTGAGCTGTGCCAGGAGACTGCCGTGTCTTGAAGAGTGATTAGGTACATATGCTTCGCGGGTACAGGGCTGATTCCATCCTGATGTCTGATAAATATTGTTCACTGGCATATTTGTTTTCTGATTTAAAAGTTTGGGCTCTAAACAATAAAAATACAAGATCAATGCTGGATAATTTTAAATGTTGTTACATTTTCTCTTTGCTTCATGTTTAATGAAAAATTAAAATCACCTCAAATCTGTGGTAATTTGTCTTAAACTAACAAAAACATCTGGGTAGCTATTAAATGTCTTGAAAGCTGAAACAAATCAACATCCACTCAAAATCAGTGATCCTCCAGGGAGAGTGTTTCCATTCAGCAGCTCTCCCACAAAATGTAACTGAAGATTATAATAAGAGCCTGGGAAAAGGCATGGGGAAAGAAAGATGGGTGCCATTTAGTCAGAGGAGAAGGAAGTCCCCACAAATTCTGCAGAAAATGTTATATAATCACTTGTTCTCTGAAAGAACATGTTATGTAGACATACAAAATCTTGTCCTTGCACATATTGTATCAGAATAAAAGTACTAAATAATAAGATAGGTTGCCAACACCCAAACTCAGCTACATAACAAACTGATGAGCTAGGTAGCCTTAAAATGGCCTGAACATCTGTGAATGTCATGTTTCTGATAGTTACAGAAAAGTTTGCAGCTGTGCCTTCTGGCAGTTCACAGCCATCCACTGCCTCTCCTTTCTGGAGATGCAGGTAAATTCCATCTCCACACTTCCCTTGAGTTTGCTGCAGTTGTTTGGCTGAGATCCAAGCCAATGGAATGAAAATGGAAATGATCCTTGGCACTGCCACCTTGACACCTGGTCACTGAAAGTGTCTACATGGGTCTTCTCTGTGTTCTTCCACCTTCTGACTGATGACCACACTAGATCAATCTCAGCAGACATAGTTTGAAGATAGCAGAGCTGTCATCCTTCTCAGTCCTGAATATGTAAAAAAGAGTCACCCTGCCTACTTCCACAACACCCTTAGACAATTGTCATTATTATTTAGCCCACTGAAATTTTGGGGACTATATGTTACTACAGCTTAATACACCCTCGCCAATTAAAAATCACTCCTACGTTACAAGATTGTTGTGAGGTACATATTTTTTGAAAATTATAGCAACATATTGACACAAACAGGAAGAATAACTTGTCAGACTTCTACATGCATCAGTTATCTTTCCATGGGCTTTAGAAGATCGGAAAAAGAGAGACCCACATATTTTATACACACATCAATGTAAAACAACTGCTTACCTCGGTAAACAAGATGGAATTTTTTAATGTAGAAGTTTTCAGGTGATACATATAAAATTCCTTCGATCTTTTCATTTTGTTTCTATGATAAAGCTACTTTTAAAACAAGTCAGATTTGAGGGAGGAGATATATAAACCTAATCTCCAGTCTTGATTTTGTTTGGCTAGTGTAAATCCTGGCCAAAAGAAAGAAGCAGAACCCAAAGTTCTATGAAGCAGAGGATTTAGCCAGAAGCTTCAAGAATTGTGAGTGTTCTCAGCCTCTAGACTTTGACAAGGGAGGAGAAATCACTTCTCAGTTCCTCAGATGAGGTTACAATAACATGTTTTGTTATATGTCTTACTTGGAAATGGATGCTACATGCCAGAGTCAGTTCATCCCTGACTTGATCTCCATATGATTATAATTTAGTAGGCAACATGCTGATAACCAACACCTCCTGTGTTAACTCATGGTGTAAAGAATGCTTCAATTTTCCACTTTAGTCAATGGCATTACCATCAGGTCTTCACGCTTTAATTTGAATCTTGACATAGAAACCACTTGTTTCTGGTTTCCCAATATCTCTGAATTTCATCATGTGTCTTTCATTTTCAAAATACAGCATTCCACATAAATATTTTAAAGCCCGTGTCTGGATTCCTGAAAAACATTCCCAATCTATCTTAACTGAAACTCTTTCCTTAAGGAGCATCCAGTCTCCTAGTTCAGAGACTGGCAATTAATTATGAACCAGTCAATAAGATAAATATGAAAAAAGTATTAGGAAGAAGATAAACAGGATAAGACAATAGAGTGACATGAGGGGAAGGAGGGGATTTTTCTAGCGTTAGTGGCAGCAAGGCCTTGTGTTTTGGCTAAGATCTTAATAATGATGGCAGTGGTTATGCAAAAGTTGAAAGAAATGGATTTCAGGGGAAGAGATGACCTGTGCCAGGGCACGAATGAGTTCCTTGTGGTCACACTGGAAAAAAAGGCGAGTGTTGATGAAGAATAGGGCAAGATGGATAAAAGGAAGAGGGTGAGTGAGGTAAGAGGGTGGGTAAGTTAGATTAACTGAAGTCCCTAAGTCAAGATAAAGAGCTTGGGCTGCAGGCTACATGTGATAGAAAGCCAACAGTTGGTGCTAAGCTAGGTTTTCTACTTTTGAGGAGGCTACTAGGGCTGTGGTGTAGCGAATGAACTGTAGATTAAACAACAGTGAAACAAAGGAAATATATTAAGTCCAAGAGAGAGATTTTTTTATTATATGGACTAGGATTTTGTTTGTGAAGATGGAAAGAATTAAGTGGATTGGAACATACATCCTTCCCTCTGATTTCTTTACATCTAAATTTTTTTTTGTTTTATTTTGTTTTAAATTTAAATCTGTATATTTTACATACTCTATTTAAGCTTTGGTCTTTCCTTCAGGCTCAATCCTCCTTTCTTGTTCTCCAAGACCACTTAGAAACTGAATGCCCAAACCGTGAGTGCTATGCCTTGGATGAGGATGGGCCTCCCAAAGCAGCATGCACTCAGAGGCGGAGCTTGTGACAGGCAACTGGATATTGAGGGCATTGTTAGGAAGCGGGGCCTGGTCAGAGGAGGCTGGCCAAGGGCGCCATGACCTGGAAGGGTGTATCTCCCTCCCCAGGTCCTCCCTTCGTTCCCTGCTTCCTGCCCACCATACATGAGCAGCTTTCCTCAGGTAGACTCTTCCCGCCTGGAACCCAGCCCACCATGCAAGAGACTTTTGAAACTGTGGGCCGATACAAACCTCTCTTCCTTTAAATGGCAGGTGCTGGGTATTGAGTCTCAGAGATGAGGAAAATCACTGAGACAGTGAGTATCGATTGGTGTATATAAGCTAGCACAGGAGGCACTCAACAACATCCGACACGTAAGTTCATGTATAGTTCTGCTAATTTCTATTGTTTTTGTTTCACATGTGCTGAATTTCTCATAGGTTTGTAATGCTGGCAGAATTATAATCCTCTAAAAGAATAGAACTCTTTTGTGGGGAGAAGGAGGTCTTGACAGCACTTGGCATACTGCTTGACATATATATTTAATTTTAATTTGATATTTTCAAATGAATGAAATGAATCGGTAAAAATAACATTCACATATCAAATAATTCAATGCAGTAAATATTTACTGCATGTCTATTATAGATTCTGCCTCAGGCAAAAAGCCAGCAGTGATATGTTGAACTTTTGTTTCAAATATAGCAGAACAGTAGTACATTTTCATGCAAAAGCAGAGGATTCAGTCCTGTTAAAGGTGAGGATTTTATGAATGATTCATGAAAGTTGAGTTTGGATAAGTATGCTGAGGCTAGTTATGAAGAACTTCAAAAAATGTTGGCTTTCATCTTGCAAGCAATGCTGATAACTTTTCCAAGTAGGCAACTGTCATGAGTAAAGTGTTAACAGTTTGGAAACATTTATGTGGTGGGCAGGCCCAGAGTTCAAACACAGTAGAAGACTGGAAGCTGGACAAGCAGCACATATCAATCACTTGTGTATAAGGGAGAAGTTTTAAAAAGTAGCTGTCATATTTTTAATGCCTACAATCGCTTTCGTGTTAAGAATGCCTAGAAATTATATCTACATAATCTAGTGTTAAATCCTGGAAAAAGTAGTAAACTAATCACTATCTCAATGTTATTGGTGAAAAACTTGAACTTCAGAGAGCTTATGTGATATCTAAAGTCATAAAAGTCGATACGGAAAAGTAAGAATTAATATTGCTGACAATTCAAAGAAGTGCACAGGAATTGGAGTTTACGTGTAAGGTCCCAAGAGAGGAAGCTGAACATCTTTGCATGCTCTCGATCTTGTGACACCAGAAAATGGTGAGTTAGCATTTACTGCTCAGAGCAAAATCTAATAAAATAGAATCAATTCTCCATTTATTTACCATATATTCTCAGTTAACTTTCATAATAATTTCCATCCTAATATTCTGTCCCAACTAAACAAGCTTAATTTTACCACATTTATCTCCAAGTGATCTTTGTTTGCAAATATCCAGTGTGTCTTCCAAAAACAATAATTTTGTACCACTGAGAATAAAAGATTCATTGTATTTTTCTCTTCTAGTTGAATATTCATGGAGAGTTGGCTAACAAATTTAAGCTACAAAGTTTTAGTGCATATAATTTAGTACCAAAGAATCAGAAACAAAAAAATCAGAGACATTGCGAACAGTTTGTGTGATCATTGTTGTTGTTTCTATTGTTTTGCGGAAAATGACTGTAAGTTTAGAACTTAAATTGTAATTCACTTTTTATTGTTTTAAACTTTTTTGTATACACTTCATTTTGTGCCATAAATCTGGGGACCTGTTGCTTTTGGAAAATCTTTTCTTCAATTTATGAATGCAGTAGCCCTTCCTCCTCAATAAAAACTAGTTACCATTTTCACATGGCAATTGAAAAATGTTGAAGTACTTATTGTAAGGTTGGAAATGGAAGGACTCTGTAGTGTCTCAGGTACATTGTTCAGAATGGAAGATCTGGGTGCTGGGGTACGCACATGTGATCCCAGCATTCTGGGAGCAGAGGCAAGAGGATCCCAAGTTCAAGCTCATCCTGGGCAGTTTAGGAGAACTTGTCCAAACAAAAAAGAGTGGCAGAAAAAAATCTTGATATCTCGATATTTTACTCCTGTAATAGTCCCAGCATATAAGGATACAAGCATTACTATTTCCACTGTGCACAGATAGTTTCCAAGTCCAGGGGCATTGCCTCAAATCCCACAAATGGCCATTGGCATTGCAGGTCTCTGGATATCCTGCTCATCCATCTCCTTCCTCCTAAACGGGCAGCCTCTGAGGTGGGGTTAATATTTTTCTCAATTAAAGTCATCCACATTAATTACAGCTATTTCCCAAGTGCATGGATGGGGTAATGAACAGATGTGCTTAACCCTAAAGAGGAACAAGGGCACAATCTCAGAAAACGACAACAGGAAGCAAATTTGAGGTGATACAACATGAGGCCAGGCCTTCATGTGCTGTGACAAATGGAAGCTGGACTGGGTAATTACTTCTGATGTTGATCCCTGTAGATAGCTACTCTCCCTGAACCCCTCAAATCGCTTTGTCCTTAGAAGCATTTTCTTCCTTCTCTTACCCTACATTTTCCGTCTAATTACATGGTAAATGCTTTGAGGGCAGGGACAGGGTCTTCTTTGTCCCACATAACTGGACTGATTGGCTCCGTTGGTGCTAATGAGCACAAGGGTGTCATTTAGGGTCACACAGGGCAGAAAAACCATATCTGTGATGTACCAGAAGCTGTTAAGAGCTCTTATTTATAAATGCTGTTGGATGAGTGTGGATGCTCGCTAATATATTTCCTTGACTTTGTCAACATTCAACCTGTTCTTCAAGAGCTCATCATACTACCCTCTTCATGAGCCATTCCCGAACACACCAAGTGGATTTCCCACTTTAATAGGCTCTTCCAAGCTATAGATAACTCATTTTCTGCCTCAAGCCATATCCTGCCTTTTATTGTTATTTTATTACATCTCAATTAAAATTAAAGGCCAGAAACTGTATTTTCTGTGTTTTGCCCCACCCACTCCCCTTCTCCCCACACCTCCACCTTCAGCAGATATGAGGGCCTGGCACAGAAGAGAGGTCCTACCAAAAATGATGAGAGTGATTTTTATAAATATGTTGGGATTTATATTCTAAACAAATGTTCCCTACAAAGCAGTTTTCTGGAAAGCTCGGCATATTGCTCCTCAATATGTTCTTGGAAAGGAACATTTTTATTGCTTTTTGCCAAAGTAGGTTTGTCCTTTAGAGAGTAGGTAGCTGGTGTCTCCCTTGTTATATGTCTAATGTTTTAACCTCTCATGTGCTTGCTCCTTACCAATGGACCAGACACATTTCCCTGGTTGAAATATCTTTTGTCCAACTTTAAGCATTCTAAGCAGACTTGCAAAGGTAAGGTAAATGAAGACGTATATAATTAAATTGTTGAATATCACTATATTCTTGACTCCCTGCGCAGAGCAGACTTTTTTTTTTATGTGGGTACCGGGGGTCGAACTCAGGACCTCTCGCTTGCCAGGCAGGCATTTATGCCACTGAACTATCTCACTGGCCCGCAGAGCAGACTTTTGCCCTTTAGAAGCCGATAGCAGTGGGAACTCCGCCACAGCACACCTTGATCCTTCCTCCTTCGCTGCTCTGACTGTCTTGCCCCACTGGCCCATGAGGTCTCGTTGAGCGGTAGACAGGCATTCCTCATTTCTCTGCCTCATGACCCAGCATAGTGTCTTAATTACTAAGTCAAAAATCAGCTCCACTATTCAAAGACTGTTTCCCTTCATATTGCTAAAAGAATTCAGGCAAGAGACTGAACAATGTGGATTTGAGAAGCCAGGTAAGGTTTCATGGCTCAACAGGACCTGACAGAGTCCTTCTCAGATGAATAAAAAATAAGGGGACAGAGAAAAGGAGTGGCACAGAAAACGATGCCCTCAACGTATTGATACATCATCTATGAGGCATCAACAAGAATATTAAGACATAGTCCATCATGGCTAGCTTAAATACATCTACATACCTCTATGAAAATAGTTAACAACAAATTGTCTCACGTGGGAAAAGTGTTTCCGTGTAAGGATTGCCATGGTTTTGACACACAGTTATGTGGCCTTGGGAAGTCGGGTAAACTTTCTTGATCTCAGTCCCTCATATTTAAAATTGAATTAGTGGGCTGGTAAGATGGCTCAGCAGCATAAGCGCCTGCCTGTCAAGCGCAAGGTCCTGAGTTCGACTCCCGGAACCCACATGCAATAAAAGGGCCGGTGATATTGCTCAGTTGCACGGGCGCCTGCTGGCGCGTGAGGTCCGGAGTTCAACCCCTGGTACCCACAAAAAAATAAATAAGTAAATAAATAAATAAAATGAAATTGAGTTAGTGATATTTGTCCTACCTCTCTTAAAGTGAAGATGAAAGGCATATGCGATAGTATATGTAAATTACTGAGAAAAGCACTAGGGCAAATGTAAGGAATCATCACCTAATTTGCCTGCTGACCTTGAAAAGAACACAGCTTCCTGAAGATGTGTGTGCACCAATGGGAGCCACTTGCTCTCACGCCTGTTTCCCAGAGCCAAAGCTTCCAGATGATAAGGCACCAGGCAGGTGTGACCAACCTTCACAAAAAATGGTTCTCTCCCCGCTTTCTTTCTCTATCATCCTCCAGAATTTTGGGCCCAAGGAATACTCAGAAACATCAACTTGAAATGATCTTGTAGGGACTGATGCTTTTTTATGTTGTAAGAAATACATTTTAATCATCATTGTTTCTCAGTGTTTAATGCAGGAAGAGGGTTCTTTCATAAAATTTGATGAGTAAAATGAAACCAACGAAGACTTGGAATTTATTCATTAGTTAATTTAGTAATTTATACCAAGAATGTATCCAGATCATTTAAGAAATGGCTCCTCTTTCTGGTGATTTAGATCTACTAGTTAATTGGTTTCTCTGCCTGGCTGATCGTTGGTCGAGATACCTACATTCCTCATACCAGCATGGCCCTAGACAGAGCAAAGTTACGAATTTGATCTACCTAATGGGGTGGGCAAGGTGAGGGAACCAGCCTGTGTACATAGGGCTCCCTTGGGCTTATTTACTGGATAATCACCTCAGAGAAAGCCAAGTTGTGATTGTCTACACAGCACCTACTTAGCTACTCAGGCTGTGCACCCAAACAATTCACTGATTCAGCTGCAAGTATCAATAGTTCGACTGAATTTCTGCTTGTCTAATGGAATTGATTTGTAGATGAACTTCAGTTGGTCAATTCAATAATGCTACAGAGACAGACTCTTTTCTTTTTTGAAAAATATATATTTCTTCCCTTGAAAAGATTAATGATTAATTTTAATCACCTTCACACAAATATAAACCAAAGATTGCTTTAGAAGCCAGGAGATCTCTCAACTTGCCCAGTAGAGAAGTAATCTTCCTTGTTATCTAATTATTTTACCATAAAATGCATTTACTCCCTACACCCTACCTTTTCTCCTCAACACCTCGCTTTCCCTCGTTTCTCACTTCCAGCCTTGTGATAATTGTAAAGAAGTAGATCTTGAATTTGTGTCTTATGAACTTCTGAAGACAAACTCTCCTCACTGTAGCATCCTTGTCTTCATAGGCATCAAATATCTAAGTACCTGTGACTCATTCTGTTATATGTGGATTCCATCTAGGAGAACTAATGTGCAGGCTAGTGTTCCCAAGGGAGTTGGCTCTTGATCCTCATCCTAGACTATGGGTAGAAGTTGTACTGGTGAAGATGTAGAGGCCAAGGAAAAAGATGATGATGTGAGAAATTACAATGCACCCCTAGAACTAGATGTGGCTCAGCTTATCTGGAGCATAAACCAGGAGAAGATATAAGGCAATAGTTGGAAATGGACAATTAGGCAATGTCTATGACATGATGTCTCTCATATTTATTTCATACATAATAGATTCCACTATTTTCCAAGGCTGGTTCAAGTGATGACAAAGACCATTACAACTGAACGTCCACTCCTGAGCCTAGAAGCTCCTGGTGGCTCTAAATACAGAACTGGTGCCAATGACAAGGTGGTTGGAAGGAAAAAGAAGTTTGTGTCCCAGCAGGAATACCAGCTTGGAAGCTGTCACAGCAATGTAGGAGAAGAACTCAGAGTCTCAATAAAAGCAGTGAGATGGATGTGTAAAAGGAATTATTTTACTTGGCGTGGCCATTACCTGAGAAACCCAGGACAAGAGCCTCCACAAGACACACTGCTCTCCTGTGCTAATTTGGGATTGTGGTAAATTAGAGTGTATTTTACATTATTTACTTTTTAAAATTAATAGTTACAAAACATGTCAAAGCTGCACTCCAATTAATGAACTCCTGCAGGCTGTGCTGAAGTTTTATTAGATGCTGCAAGAGGTTTGATGGTCTGACAGCCATGCAGAGGCTCCAGGCCCCACAGGGACTCCTCGGTGGATAAATCTCAGCAAAGGTGCTTCCGAGCTCCACAGCTGCTGACCTCACAGGTGTGCACCCCCAGGACTCGCTTGTTGTCCTGGCTTTTACCAACCACCCCATGTCAGAGAGAAAACATAATATACCATGAAAAGTAGGAGTGTAGAAGAAGGCAATTTCCTCTGGAGACCCTGCCTGTGCACTGACCAGTCCTGTGACTGTCAATGAATCCTGGAAACTTTCCACGTCTCAGCTTCTTCATCCTTAATATAGGTCGAAAACACATAGATTCTATATAATAAAGATTAAAAATCAGGGGCTAGGGGTAGAGCTCAGAGGTAGAGCACTTGCCTGGAATGTTTGAGGCCCTAAATTCAATCCTCAGTAATACACAGTCACACACACACACACAAACACACACACACACACATACACACATTAAAAATCAAAACAAAACAGGAAAGTCCCACACCTACCCCGCAGAGCTGGAAAACAAGAGTATCCTTTGGATCCAGGGAAATAAGCTTGCATGTGAGCCAGGTGGCACACACCTGTAATTTTAGCTACCTGGAAGCCTGTGGCAGGAGGATCACAAGTTTGAGCCCAACTCAGGCAACTTAGTGACAATCTGCTTCAAAATTAAAAAAATAAAAATAATAACTTTTAAATGAACTGGGGATGGAGCTCACTCTGATGGCCCAAGGTTCAAGGCCCTTTATGGCAAAGAAGAAAGAAAGAAAGAAAGAAAGAAATAAAGAAAGAAATAAAGAAAGAAAGAAAGAAAGAAAGAAAGAAAGAAAGAAAGAAAGAAAGAGAAAGAAAGAAAGAAAGAAAGAAAGAAAGAAAGAAAGAAAGAAAGAAAAAAGAAAGAAAGAAAGAAAGGAAGGAAGGAAGGAAGGAAGGAAGGAAGGAAGGAAGAGAAAGAGAAAGAGAAAAAGAAAAAGAAAGAAAGAAAGAAAGAAAGAAAGAAAGAAAGAAAGAAAGAAAGAAAAGAAAAAAGATTGCCTGTGCAAAATCTCAATGAACTATAAAACACGTGCTCATCTGCATTATCATTATGTAAGTACTGGGGTGCTATGTGATGTTTCAATCATTTTTTACTCTGCAACAAACCACCCCTGACCTTTTGAGGCTTAAGCTAACAGCACTTTTCTCACATCTGTGCTTTAGCAATCTAGATGATTTTATTTTTACTGGTCACAGTCACACAGCTACCGATATCTTATGGCTTGCCAGAAGTTGCTATCACCTATCTTTGGTTCATCTTTCATGAGATTTTTAAGCTGCTAGGAGATTAGGCTGGATTTCTTCAGAACACAAGCTCTCCGAGGTCCAAGCGTGAGACCAGAGCCATGAGAGTTCTCGAGGTCTAACTACGGAAGTCACGCGGTGTCACTCTGCCACGTTCTGTTGTTCAAACAAATCACAAGGTCAGACTGGATTGAAAAATGCAAAGAGAAAATATGCTTACGTTTTGATGGGATCCACAAAGTCCTGGAGTAAAAACCTTCTTCACCACTCCTTCCAGAAATCACTCAGCTGTGAGACAGCCAGCTGAGGAGCAAGGACGAGTTTTGCTGTGAGTGTAGTACACGGATGAGCTCCCTGTGGGGCCCAGAGCCTCCCTGTTGCTATCACACCACCACTTTGCGGCATCAAACAAAACTTCAGCCCAGCCTGCATAATGTACTGCACACATATAGTAATAAAAACGTGTACAGAGAAGTCCCTAAATGATAATAAGAAGCTAGCGTCATCCAGGTGTATTTGCATGTTCACTAGCGGTCCACAAAGCTGTAAACCAATGTATGGAGATGGGAACACCGCTGAACATAGGATGGGAGACATTCTGGAAGGAGATGCTTTGCCTTGTACTCTTTGAGCAAAACAAAGAGCACGTTTGGGGTTCTTTTTCGTTTTGTGTTTTGTAAATGGGGTGTGATTTCTGTTCAAGTGAAACATCTTGAATAACACAATGATTATTTTTTGTAAAGGCTAAGAAATTCCACTCAGTATCGATTTTAGTTAATCCCTGTTATAATGAAAACTCAACTAATTGAAGACTTCTATGCTCCAGATAAAAGGCCACTTATTTCAGACTCAGTGTCACATAATTTAAGTTTGACTCAGGATCCACCACCGTCATGCACTCAGGCACATGTCATCTCTTCCGACGAAGAGCTGAAGAGTCAAAGAACCAGCCAGTCTTAGCTGAGCTGCAGAGGAGGTGTAAACTGATTTGGGAGTGACAAACAGGCTCCTTCACTGCACACCTGAAAGCTCGTAAGCCCTGCTCCCAAGACTCATTACCTTGAGCTTTAAAATGCACAATTTTCCTATTGGAGGGCATGGCATGGATGAAACTTTAAAGGTATTTCTGGCCCACAGATCAACAGGACATGTTCCAGCTAAACCCTTAGCTGACAGGAGGGCACTCGTAGGTGTGTCATAAACTGATGACAAGTTTGCAGGGACCTATGATCCCTGCAAATACATGCAAAGCTTCAGATACCACTGAACTTTCCTCCTTCCTGTCTCTTTTGGGCATGTAGAAGATTAAAGTCCTACAGATGTATTTTCCTAGAGAAAAGGTAGCGTTTTCATCCTGATCAGATCCCTGATTCAAAAAGTTAGGGTGATAAAAAGTCTCAGGATAGGATGAAGTATAGAAAACAGCTCAAGATTAGCTGCTGGAATGTGAGAGGTGATTGGGTTTGAAAAGAGGGGACAGTGACCTTGAAACCAAGTTCCTATGCCCACAACTCAGTGGCAGACTCAGATTAGTTTGTAATCACAACTCTCACTTAGCAGTAGTCCAGACCCTGTCCCCACCATTGTGGAAGCTCTCCTAATTCACACCCAAAATACCCAGCCCAGGGATATTCCTGCTCTGGAAATACCTTTGCAGCAGAACTTTGAGTGTTCGGGTTCTGCACTGTTTAGAAACCCTCAGGAAAAGGCTGGACTATGCATATGGATAGGAAAACTGTTTTGTTTCTCATATTTACATTTTCCCCTCTTACCTGATGATTTGTGATACAGTAAATCTTTTCTCACTGCTGCAGGGATGGGAAGGAGCAGGGGCTGGTTCAGGTCTGACAGCTTGGTCTGGCAGGAAGGGAACAAGTGGGGCTGAGACAGACGGGACGGACCTAAAGACCACGTCAGAAAGACAGCAGCAAAAGCTGCTATTCACAGTAAATATATCGTCGCATGTTAACTGCTCGCTGAGTCCTTCAGAGAAGCACAAGGAGTAAACTTTAGGGGAGATTGGTACTCACCAATTGCACAGGTAACTGGGCAATACTCACCCACGAACTGCCTGCCACTGTAGGCAGAAGTAGAGCCCGCAGATTATCTTGTCCTTATGCCTCACCGTAATGCTTCTATCGCACATGAACTTACATAGATTCACACCTTGAAGGTGGATCAAAGTGATATGAGGACACAAAATGCCACTGAGCCTATTGCATAATATTTTTCATATCTTAAAATGTCATAAGTACTCATGATGAAAGATATTAAAAGGTAGAGAGAAGGGAATAAAAAGTGTTCATACTCGTGCCACCAGAGGTACCCTCTAGGCACATATTTCTCCTGATAGGACACAAACTTTATACACACCTCATCCTAACTGTTCCAGTCTACTCCATTTCCATAATAGTAGGAACAGATCTTGGAACGATGCTCAAAGATAGTAAAATAGACAATCAGTGTTTCCTGAATTGTGACCATGAGCTCTATGATTGGTCACTTATAAGTATACTAATGGGTTCTTCACGTTAATTGTATTAGATGGGTAAACAAGTTTGACAAAAATTCATGTCTTTATCACTGAGTCATTAATGTAAAATATGCACTGTGTGTTCCTAAGACACAGAGGTCGGAAATTATGTCGCAGATGTACTTTTGTCACAGAACTCTGGTAGTCAGGTTTCTAATCACTGAGACACAATACTCAACATTCACAGTGTAAGGGAGGAGAGGTTTAATTTGCTCACGGTTTCAGTCCCTGGTCCACTGGCTCTGAGGCAGACCCATGGTCGCAGAAGAATGTGGGGAAGCAAAGCTCTTTGGCTCATGGCTGCTGGGAAGCAGAGAAGGGGAAGAGTGCCAGAGCCGAAGGGATGAGGGACCAAATATAAACCACAAGGCTATGTGTTACGGTTTAGATCTATACCTCCCACACACCCTGCCAAGCCTCATGTATTCAGAGATGAGGCTTTTGTAAGGTGATTGGATCACGGGGGTACAATACTCATTAGTAATTCATCCCCTGATGTGGTCAGTAGCAGAGTGCACTGCCATGGGGAGGGGAGGCTGGAAACAGGCAGGCCATTGGCAGCTTGACTGGCAGGGTGCAGTTCCCTTCCTGGCTCCTCCCTCTCTCTCTGTGTCCTGGTCACCATGATGTCGTTGCCGATCAGCCTAGGGTTCTTTTGCTCCATTCAGACGGAAATTGTGACTTGGCAAAGTGCAGCTCTTCTAGTGGTCCTGCTGTCACAGAGTGACACCAGATAATGCTGGATGCCAACAGTTGACACAGCCAGCTGCTGTGCCACTGCTGGTCACCACCTCCCCGTGCCAGCTTGTGCCAGACACCATAGCTCAACTCAGCCAGGTGCTAGTCTCTGCCTCTGTCTTTGTTGATTGCTGGTCTCCGGAGCTCTTCGGTGCTAACAGCCCTTGGTGTTTATTGCTTTCTTTGGGACTGACTGCACTGCCCGCACTGTTCGGGACAAGAATCCAAGCAGATTTATAGGACTTTTGGAGTCCACACTACTGGAGAAATAAATCATGAGCAAGTTTACAGGACCACCAAAGTGAGTCTTTATTTTAACAGGGGCTGTGCTGCAGTGGGGGTGGAGGGGTCTTTACGTTGGAGGGAGTCCTAGTCTAACTGGAGAAGCATATAGGGACTTCTGTTTATATAAACAGCTGCAGTGCTGTGATTGGTCCAAACACAGGCCCATGACTGGTACAGGGCTCCAGGACAGCTTCAACTGTTATGGCAGCGATCTCTTGAAGGGACAGGGCTAAAACCAGGGAACCTTGTGGAAGTCTAGCTTGGGTATGTTACCGATGACCCAGATCTTTCCCTTCCTTATCTTAGCCACAGCCAGATTGCCCCCTCCCTTCTTCAGAAAGACAACAGTAGCATCTGAAGTGGTTAGAGCAGGGGATAGGGGTTGCACTGGTAGTGAAAGTCCTATAATGTCGGAGGAGAGTGGAGGAGAGTGGCTGCTAGATAGCCAGGGAGGACAGTGAAGCAAGTTGTCCCAACTTGGGGGTGGGGCTGCCAACCAAGCTACGCTTGCCCTCCAGCCTGCACAGGAAAAATAAGAGAATCGGGTACTTCCCACCTGTGTCAGTGTGAGCAGCTTTCCTCTGCTACCCCCTCTGCCACGCTATTTCTGCCTCAAAGCCGGAAGATTATGGAAGAAACTGTGAGCCAAAATAAATCTTTCCTCCTTTAAATGGGGGGGGGTACTGTGTCTCATCAACAACAAAATGACTAAGATGTCACACCTTCAGGGCCCCGCCAGGCACACCTAGAAATGTGCTCAGCTGATCAAATTGAAACTATCCTAACCGCCACAGCATGCTTCTCAGATTTCATTTGACTTCTGCTTTATGAGTATTTTAGGAAATGTTGAAGTAAAGTCCAAGAAAACAAATTCTGTGGTCAGTTCAGCTCTACCCTTTACTCAGTATTTGACAGTAGTTATCTACTGTATTGCTTTGTAACAGATGAACTCAACACTAGTGACGTAAAAGATCACGTATTATGTCGCAGTTTCTGTACGGCTCAAGAATCCAGGAATGGCTTACCTGGAGGCCCAGGTCTAGGTCAGCATCTCTCACCAGGCTGCACTCAAGTTGTTGGTTAGGGTTACAGTAATGTCATCTTGGAGGAGAGTCTGCCGTCGCTTTCAGTCATGTGGTCATTTTCAGTACCTTTTGGATCAGTGGACTGAGAGCCTCAGTTTCCCACTGGCTGCAGGTTGGAAGCTGTCCTCAGTCCTTTGCCATGGAGACCTCTGCAGCTTGCTTCATCATAGCAAGCACACGAGGAGAGACGAGAGATGAGAGACGAAAGAGGAGAGACAAGAGAGGAGAGAGGAGAAAAAAGAGAGGAGAAAGGAGAGAGAAAAGAGGCAGAGACAGAGAGAGAAAGGGAGGAGACACAGCAGCTGCAACCTATTATCAGATGCCGTATTGTTTTTTAGAAGCTCACCACTATGTGCCGCCCACACTGAAGGAGAGCAGAATGCAAAGGGCGAGACTACCTGGAGGCAGGCGTCACTGGAGTTGTTAAGAAGCAACTCGTCACAGCTATTACTAAAGATCACAGGATCCTCAACTCAGTAGAATTTATGGAGATTCTCTAATATCTGTATTGAAAGTTAAGAGGACCAAGGTCCTGAAAGGATAAACGGATTTTCCTGTATCACAGGTTATAAGGCGGCAGCCATCTCCTAGTAGGAAGATCTGAGTCTTAATTTGGTGTTTTTTCCACTATAGCCACTGCTGTTGTGTCTACATCTGTAATATGGGGTGATGCCCCCCCAAGAGCTATGAGAAAACAAAGCAATCAAAGAAGTGAAAATGCCTTAAAAAGCATAAATCGGTAAAAGTTACACTATTGTCCTTATTATTCCTGTGGCAAATGCTTAGGTTTAACATAAATTAAATTTGTGAGATAAAATATCTTTTTGCTCCTCTTTTTCCCTTCTTTGGTGGCTCCTAGCAGCTTTGGGAGACATGAATGTTCAGTTGAGGAAACTGCAGAGCGAGCATCTCTCTTTCCCACTCACTCGCTCCGTGTCATTTAGTAATCCTCTCTGTTCCCTGTGTATGGTATCAGCCCTAATATCCTGAGTTTCACCCTGGGAAGATCTTTCTCATTAATGCCAATGCCTGTTCACTATAAAATAATGATGCTTCTTCTAAGCATCCCCCTGTGTAAAGAATAGGTTGAGGATACTGCAGAGATCCAAGCACTGTGCCATCTCTTGTATCCCAATCCTACCTATCACATGAGCTAGAAAAGAGGTTCACCCCCACCACAGTCCTCCATGATCCCCACCCTTGGAGGGCTTTCACACACCTGCAATCTTACCTCATCTAAACCCAGAGCTCTCATTTGTTGAAAATCCATGTGCTGGCCACTTTTTCCAGTGCTTTATATGTATGGATAATCTTGATATTTGAATCCACACTCAAGTCTATATATGAGGTCAACGAGACAAGAGTAGGTTAAATCCCTTGGCTAACTTCATAAGCAATGGAAGAACCAAGAATCATCCCAAGGTGTGTCCAACACCAAACCTCAAGCTCATGTGCTTCCCCAAGTCGCTATGAATTTCTATATTCCTCACTGTATTCCCCACAGATCCAAATTTTTGCCTTATCTGTAACCTCAGTGTCCAGCACAGTGTTGGAATTAGTATCAATAAAATAATTAACATGCACTGCCCTTTTTAGGCACATTTATCATCTTTACATCTTTCTAGATCCTTGAGGGCAACATCATGCCTTGTACACCCCTCAGCAGCTACAACAAGTACTCTAGTGGATCACAGACATGCTGTTCATTTCTCTCCACCTTCCCTGTCACCTCACGAGTGCCTGGCTATGACCCCAGGAGGTAAAATCCTGGTTGTAGAAAAGATTGCTGTGCCAGAGATCAGCTTATCCCAGCAATCCCACAAATGCCTGCCAGGTGATGGTTCCAGGTCACACTGTTACTGAAAAGAATACAATGGGCACCCAGTGTCTGTCATTGCATGAAGAGGCTAGCGCTTCATACCAAGGACTTTGTTTTAATTTGTTCTAAATCACATCCTCACACTTCAGAGAAAGCAACCTCTTCTTTTAGCTTCCAAGTTACTCGTTAGTGTGAAGGCAGAAGAGTTAGTCAGGAACTTCGGGATGATCTTTACATTTTTTCCTAGGTCGTAATGTTCCAAAATATTTACTCTTCCAAGAGTCTGACATAGTCCCTGTATAGCCTTCTCAGGGTGCCCATATTTTAACCTTATCTCAGTCTTGAACATTAGCCCAGCTCAGTTACACGTATAGTTGAATTGTTTGTTTATAAAGCTTTCTATCACAAGCCACAAAATAGCAGTATTACTTGGTCAGTTCACATTCACAGGGAAAGTCTTCCTGCTGTTTTCCCAGATGTCACTCACATGCACTCACCTTGTCTCTAACTTCTTGGCTCCTCACACTCGTTCTCTTCCTTCCGGAGGTAACTGAGAACAGGAACCTCCCTGTCAAGTTAGTTCCTCACTCTTTTTGCCAAATGTTCTTTCTTTCACTTATTTACTGGACTCACAAATATCCCCAGAGTTTACAATAACCCAGAGAGTCACTGAACTCCAATTTAGTATTTCCTTTGCCACTAAATTCATCTCTCTATTACTGTTGAAGTCTTAACTGTACACCTCCATGCTAGAACAGATAACATTTATCTCACAGCTCAGGGGCAAATAGGATATTCCTCAAAATATCTCACCTTTTATCCAGGAGCTATAAAAACTAAAAAATATTCTGGTTAATTTAATGTCAGCCTTCTGGCTCTAGCTTTGCTGTCTACAGTTGTGATTACAATCATCATCTGTATCATTTAAGCTCAGGTAAAGATTTATTGGATGCATATAAGATTGTGAAAATACCTTAGTTCTCTGAGTAAATTTTCAAGAGTTATTTGAGGTAAGACATTAAAGTGGTTCTACATTAGTGAACATGGACATTAAAAAACCCTCACTCATTGAAAGTTATTCGAATATACAGAATATAGAAAGAGATCACACGAACTCCAAGACTGGAGATTGTCCAAAACCAAGATCAGCATCTGACACAGCAGAGGTGGCAGCCTCCTGGTCCCGCCTGGTACTCTCCTCTGAGGTAGTAGCTCTGTCTTTCCCTTTAGTATCCCAGTCTCTCATCTCGTTCTACTCAAGAGGATTCTCCCTGCACCTTTGCATCTGCGTCCAACAGCAGCAGACTTGGGGGATCTGAGGCTTCCTCCAGGGTTGGACCACTATCTCCTCATAGCACATAATCCTATTTCTCCCCTGGGCCTGATTCTCACAGCTGGGCTTTCGGTCAAAGAACATGTTCAAGTAGTTGCTGAGAATTTTATATACAAAGCATGTCTAAAAATATAACTTCTAAAAATTGCAAAGATGTGGAGATAATGCAATTTTGAAAACTTAAAAACTGTGAAAAAATGAAAAGTAAGCAATTGTTTTCTTTCTTTTTTTTTTTTTTTTGTGGGTACTGGGGGTCCACCTCAGGACCTCGCGTGCCAGCAGGCGCCCATGCCGCTGAGCCATCTCACCGGCCCCCTTGTTTTCATTTTTATATGCCCTTTAGAATTAAAGCTGTTTGGGTTAGGTTAGAAATCTAAAATTGATCATTTAATACTTAAAACACTTCTAAAATTGTCAGTTTGTGCATATTGAATGACAAAGTTTTCCTAGGTTTAGGAAAAGGAAATTATATTTAAAAGACAGAATACTGAGTCTTAAAAAATTTTAAACAAAAATTATTCTTTGGGTGACTTTTTTGTTTCATGTTTTACTTCCAGACCTTCCTATCTTCATAAACAAACCTGTTGGACCTGTTTAACTAGACATGAAACGGCTTCAACAAAAAAATCTTCCTTTATTTTCACTATATTGTTAAGTTTCATATTTAAAGGGAGAGGGGTGACTGGTACTGACTTACATAACAAATAAGGAAAAATACTTCAGCTATAACCTCATTTTTGCCATTTATTCACTGTGTTTAAAGACAGTTTATCAAACTCTCTAAGTGGTAGTTTCTCATTTGGAAAGAGAACCAGCAGTATCTTTTATGTGTGCTTTATAACCTTTTTATGATTCTCAAATAAACTGATAGAGAACTTTCTTAGGGAGCAGTAGAACCTAATTTAAATCATTCATCTTCTGGTACCTTCACTAAGATGATGAGCCTGTCTTGACTTTGTCTGTAATTAGTGAAGATCAAATGTTTTGGTTCAAATTTTGAGCACCTTATGTGGCCACTCAACACTGGATTAAGTGATTTCACTATAGGCCTAGTGTGAGGGGGGAGTTTTTTTTTTTTTTTTTTTGGTGGGTACCGGGGGGTCGACCTCAGGACCTCGCGCGCCAGCAGGCGCCCATGCTGCTGAGCGATATCACTGGCCCCTTTTTCGTATGTGGGATCCGGGAGTCGAACTCGGGCCCTCGCGCTTGCCGGGCAGGCACTTAAGCCGCTGAGCCATCTCACCAGCCCCAAGGGGGGGGAGTTTTTAATCACAGCCCCCAATACCAGCAGGGCTACAATGCTAGAAGAGTTCAACACAGCAGATGATAGATTCTATTTTAATGCACAAAATCATTATATCTCCCCAAAAATGAACAGGTTCCAATGTTCTTTTCAGTCTTTACATCTTCGATTTCTTTTTCTTGCCTTATCACATTGTCTAGCATTTGATAAAGTATTGAATTACTCTTGCTTTCCCATGATGTTTGTGGAGATTACAGAACGAAACATCCCTCACTTTAGATTGTCTGAGATTTCATCTCGATTCCATCTGGGTTATGATTTTTGGCATAAAGACTACTGAAATGATTTTGTTTTTTCAAAACATCGTATTAGAAGAAACAAAATGCTATCTCTGATATAATTTCAATTATCTTATTATGTGCGTATCTGTTAGAATTTTTCACTATAAAGTTATGTTTTCATTTGTAATTAATAAATATTTTGAGGCTAAGTAAAAATTCTGTTAACCCTCAAAGTTTAACCTTTTAAACTGTAAAACTTTAAAGAGTTTAACTATTTAACTTTGATAATTTTGGCCTCAATTATAATAATGATGGTTGCCACAGAGTAATTTCCTAGCTCCATCTTTTTTGCTCCATTTCATCACTGGATTTCTACTGCAAGGATAAAATTTATATTCTGTTTATTTTTATAGCAATATGACTCACAGATTCTTATTCTATTCAGTTATAATTATTTACTATCATTATTGGTTTTGAGCTTAAATTGACCCAGATTTGGCCAGTGGGAACCCTGTCAACTTGACTCTTGTGTCCTTTTGATATCTCACCAATTTTTTGAGTGTTTCTTTTCTTTCTTGTCCAATGAGATGTCCAGACTTGTGTTTTTACTTTCCATCCCCAGTCCTGGATTCAGAATTTTTCCAAGGAGCCCTGGGTTTTTGTTGGTGGAAAATGATACTTGATACAAAATCCCCAGCTAGCTACAGTTATTGTTACTTACGGTTTTCCATTATTTATTTTCTCATCTCATCTTTATTCTTTGATTGGAATATTTATTCCACTTGCTTTAAATATTATTGAGATTTTAATTTGTTACAATCAAATTTTCTTCCTTTTTCTACTCTTTTCTTGCCTTCCTTTGAATTAATCATGTCTTTGTTATTCCATATATTCTTCTTTTACTTCATTAAATAATTCATGTTTTCATTTTTTATTGCTGTAGGGGTTATCCTAGGGATTATAACATGCATCATTCCCTGGTTAGTATATAAATATTTTTAAAAGATGCAAAACTAATATACTCCTCTACTCCTGAGTTACTGTTCTCATGAACTGTCAGGACACATATATTTCAAATCTCACAAGATATTCTTATTGTTTTATGTAGTAAATATTTAATTAGATTTGCCTACATATATACTCTTTCTAGTGTACTTTCTTTTTACAAGCATTTTCCTTCTGTGAGAAAAATTCCCTGTAGTATTTCTTTTAGTACAGATCTGCTGGCAATAAATTATCTCAGATTTTGTTTGTCTGAAATGAGTTTTATTTCATATGTATTCTTTGAAGGATTTTTGATGGGAATAGAATTCCAGAGTGAGAATTTTTTTTTCCTGATATTCCACTGGTTTTCTGAGGTTTATTCTTTGTCTTTTTGTTAGTACTTTGAAGGCAGTTTGTGTTCAAACTCTGCCTGCTTTAAAAATTTTCTGTGATCTCACTTTTCTGCAGTTTTACTATATCAAATGCTTGCCTTGTATCCCCCTCACATACACTGAAATTCTGACCCTGAATATCTTATAAAGTGGCTTACTCGGCCTGCACAATCTTTACCGGGGCAATCAAGTCATTATGAAATGCCAGGCGTGGTGGCGCATGCCTGTAATCCTAGCACTTGGGAGGCTGAGGTGGGAGGATTGCTGTGAGTTCAAGACCAGTCTGGGCTACATAGTGAGTTCAAGGCCAGCCTAGACTACATAGGGCAGGCAACCTTGTCTCAAAAAAAAAAAAAAAAAAAAAATCAAGTCATCACGATAGACTCTAATCCAATATGACTTATAAAAAGAGAAAATTCAGATAGAGATGGAGACTCATGATACCTATGTTATGATGCCAGATGCAAGACAGAGCAAGTGTGCCACAGAGCTTGTTTTTATAACAAAGTCCATTGATAATCCATTAATCCAAGAATGGCTGCAAAAGACACACCTCCAAGTACCATTAGTCGATTTCTGAGGATTAAGATTCTGATAGATGAATTTGACAGATGGATCATAGCAGTGTAGTTTTCTTTATGTTTTTCTTGCCTGGTGCACAGGCTGGTGCACCATCAGTGCAAAGGAGATATCTTAGTGATTGTAGCACTTTGAAATGTAGACCTTAGTGTCTTTGGCAAACTCAGGAAAATTTTTAGATTTTATCTCTTCATACGTTCTCCTGCTATCCTAGTCTCTCTTTTTCTCATGCTCAGAAGCTAGTGTATAATAGGTCTCTTCACCATAACCCATATATTTCTTACTCTTTTTTTATTCTGTATTTTTCTCTGTGTTCTATAATTGGGTTTTTTTCTAATAATCTATTTCTTATTCACTGATTCTCTTTCTGCTATTAAAATACATCACTCTATTAAATTCTTAATTTTAGTTACTGTATTTTTCATTTCTAGGATTTCCTTTTCATGTTTTGCACATTCCAGTTGATTAGCTAAATTATTATTCTATTGTGAATATATTAATTACAATTATTTTAAGACTATAATAATTATAACCTGTGATTCTTTGTTATTAATTTTTTTTCTTTAGGTGTTTAGTCATCCAGTCTTCTTCCCGGCCTCATCCTGTAACTTTTGATTGAGTGCTTGTTATGCTTCAGAAGAAATTACAATGACATGACTTGACACTGTGTTTCTTCAGATAGAGTATCAGCAGATAAGACTCATTAGGGAGTGACCTATTTCAGTCTAGCTCTTCCTTCTCAGGCAAATCCCTTTCAGGTGTCTCTTTGCGAAGGCCAGGGTATTTGGTCACCAGGGCCCCTCTTCCCTAATGTATTGTGAATGCCAAACCTTGACTCTCTAGTACCACAGGCTGCTAAAGTCTGTCAAATTTTGGCCTCTCAGCAGCAGCTTGTTTGCATTATTTCTGATGGTATTGCCTGCCAAATGTATTGCTTTGGAGTAAACAAATGTCTCGAGGGGAAATTGTACAAAAAGTATGCAAGTTCACCTCCCTGTGGTTTCCTTTTCTGTGGGTTCTTTCCCCCTGCTTTGAAGAAAAATAGCTATCTCGACCGCTCTGGACTCCAGGCTGTGCCCCATCATACACACCCTATAAGTTGGCCAGAATCTCTAGGCCACTTTCTCTTTGACACTGGTGCCATGATATGTGAATCAGTTTGGCCCTGAGGAGAAAAAGTAGCCATAAATGCCAAGCTCAGTTCAGGGCAATTCACTTCTCTTCAGGGTCATAAACCTTAGTGCCTGGTTCTTCTATTTGTTTTGTAATGCTGCAAAAGAGCTACTTTGCTTCCCTCTCCCCACTCCACAACAGAGGTCGTAGATTTCACCTAGAAATCTAGAAGATCTTTTCTGATACCACCAATACCATCATAGTCAAAAGTATGGTGTTTCCTACTTTTCCCTAGCTGCTCTAACAATGCAGATAATTATCTCTACCTGCTCTTCCCATAGGGAGATCTGAAGTTAATTCAACTTGGAGAAAAGGAAAGTAGCAAGAGGAGGAAAATTATTAACTTAAAATTTTATTTGACAAATCGTGAGTATCCACTTTCTAAAAGACATTGTTCAATAACAGATAAAGGAAAGAAACGGAGGTAGGGACAAAGAAAAGGAGGGACAAGGGTAAGAGGGAGAGAGAGAGAGGAGAAAGGAGAGAGAAAGGAGAAAGAGAACCTTCCTGCTCCTATGAGGCTTTCATTCTAGTGAACTTAAATATATTGGGAAGTAAATAAAATTTTTATATAATTACTATTCATAGAATTAAAATGAGTTGGAACAAGCACTACTTATGATTGAGGAAGGAAATGTGGAAAGTCTTTCTGAGGAGAGGATATTTAAATCTGAAATCCAAATGATGAGAAGTTTGCAACTATCTGATCAAGTGGAATAACATACCAAGTAAGGAACAGTTAAAGATAAGTCTTCCAAGAGAAAGAGTTGAGTTAGGTAAATCCAACTATTGATATTAACAATCTTTCCTTCTTTCTGATGCCCTTCTGGGCCCTGCTACTGGAGACCCTAGTAGGAAGTTGGCTGGCAGGGGAGACTGTGAAATATAACTTGCAGATTCAGCCCCAACAATACAGAGCAGAGACTAGAAGAATGAATGTGGGCTGAGAAGCAACAGTTAAAATCTTCCTTTGTGAAAAGGAATATATTCTTCCCGTCTTCTATGAATAAGATTGACACAAATTTCCAAAAGTCATTGTTTCTATCTTCAGGTGACATTAATATTATTTATAACTAAGTCAACTATTCTGTAACCTAAATGATAAAATTTTAAATTAACCACAAATGATGCTTCTTATATGGAAGAGTGGGAAGATGGCACACGCATCTAATGGCAGAACTCAAACAGCTGAAGCAGGAAGATTCCAAGTTTAAGGACAGCCTGGATACACAGTAAGACCTGTCTAGTCATGCAACCCTACTTGACATTACAACATTCACGGTACACCACTTATTATTATTACGTGTTTGTTTTTTCCTTGCTCATAGCCATCATCACAGTGTGCTGGGATCCTTTATTTAGGGGTAAACCAAGCCGTCATTCTTGAAGGCTGTAAGTCCTATCTGTATTTGGTTGCTAAAATTGCATTAATACTGGGGAACTGAAGCATTCAGGGGCACTCTGAGGAAACCCTGAGTTTCAAATGTAGTTCCCTCTGTCTACAGTGGGGAGGAATTCCTTTCCTCCTTGGTAGGCAATCAATCAACCAGTAAAATATTCTTCCATTGTCTGTTGATTATGTGGCTTAAATGTCAGGTATCAGCCTCAGCTTCCAGTTATATCAAATTATCATTGTTTCTCTGGGGAAGTTAGTCACCCATTGACAGCTGAAGTCACCAAAGCTATAGATCCAGGAAGTGAAAGTCTTGCTGCTACCTGGACCCTAAAGCCTCACCAGCTGTATGCCAAGGAGGGTGCAGAGCAAACACAGAGGAATGCACAGGGAGAAGGCCACTGATACTTTTTAAAAGCTCTTTGAGGTTCGTCCTCTCTGGTTCAAGCATGACAGTAAGAGATTTGCCGCTGACGTGGGCTCCCTGATTTCAGTTGAAATAATCATATCCCAAAGAAACGGAGCCCACGTGGAAGCTGTAACTTTCAAAAACAAGGTAGGCACAGTTACCGTAGGGACAGCAGAAATAGTGGCACCCAGAACTGTGCCTCAATTGTTGCAGGTAACTAAATGATCATGCTCTCCTTAGAAACAGACAGGCGGCTTAGCCTAGCTATGCTTTATCTGTATCTTGCAGTTCTTATAAGCCCTTCCTGAGCTTCTACTGTGAAGTCATTACTTCAAGATGTAAAGAGACTTTAGTAGAAAGAAAATAGGAAATACAACTGAATCTTACTCTTACCTATGCTACTGAAATTGACATGACCACAGGCAAGAAATTTCTTTTGTGACTTCAACTTTTGTAATTTTAAAATAGAATAACAAAATGATTTAAAATTATAAAAATAGAGACAGTACGTATTAAGCACCTACAATGCACCAAGCATTGTTTTAAACATTTCATAGGAATTATCTCATCCAACCATGAGATGTGTCCTATCATTAAACCTATACTGCAGATGAAGCAATTGAAATGAATAAATGTTAATAACACATCAAGCGTCAACAGTTGATAAGAGGTGGCTCAGAGCCTTAATCTCGTGCCACTAAGTGGATGAAGCGTTTTCTGCCTCAGTTTTAGTGTCTGCGGCTTTCTTTTCCAAGTCAACACTGTGATTGCACAATGGCCCCAGCAATGACCAATTTTAGGAGAACAGAAACCAGCTTTCTGAAATTGGGCTGATTGCGTAACTTAACTCAGGTGGACTAAATTGGCTGCAATTTTTTTTTTTTTTTTTTTTTTTTTTTTTTTTTTTTTTTTTTTTTTGTACCAGGCATCCATGCTCCACAGGCTTCTGGGCACTAGAACAAAAATAACCAAGTGCATAATGATCACAACTGGGACAACTTGCCCAAACAAATCTATGCCAAAGCACCCAGGAGAGTAAGGGAAATAATTCCTTATCAACACCCCTAATCATTCCGGGACACTCCTTCATAAATAATTGCCAATGCAGAGACGGGATGATGGATAGCTGAAGGCTAATGGTCACAGGGAGTCTTAAAGGACGACACTGGCTTCAGTGTGGGACACTCACACTCTAGCTTCTGCCTCTGACGCTAAACTTCTGCACAGCGATGGACTTGCTATAATCATCATGGAAAATTACCACTAACGGAATCATCAGGTTCAAATTCCAGTTGACACATGAGAATATGGAAGCCCCGTGAGGTATAACCAATCCAGAGCTCAGCGATCATCACGACCCAGATTTTTCTGTCCACACATCAATTTTCTCACCTGTAGAAAGGGAATAACCTGACCTAAAGTTAATACAGACGTTTTATAAGCATATGCCATACCAATGCCGGTGGTCTGAGGGTTTGGGATGTGAAGTGTTCCTTCTCACTGGGCGATCACTTCCACAGACTTTAGCATAAAAGTGCCCTAAGCCTCTCCAGGACCTTCCTGGAGTTCAAAGAGAGACACACCTCATTTGAGGTGAAACCACAGGTTAGAACTATGAGGGACACAACAGGAGTATGGGGAATTTTTAGTAGACAGTGAAAGAGTTAAAAAAAAACAATCCAAATATCATTTGTTAAACCACAAAATATTCTCCAGCGTAAAAGATGATTGTTCTACTGCTTGTGTTATTGAAGCCCACACCACACAGAGCGCTTCAGAATGAGTCAGATGGGGTGATCTGCCACTAACAAAAGCTGTACAGGGTGAGGGCTGTCTGGCTTTGACTCCATGCACTTTCTGCTTGTGTGTCTTGTCTCCTCCTCGGTCTAGGCACAACTGTTTCTACAAGTCCTGAGCATCCCTGATGCCTTCAGCCAGCCAAATTGTAAATAAGGCGTGTTGGGTCTAACTGTTGCCATTTATTGTGCAGCTCCTTTCTCTTGGCTCTGATTTGACACTTCTTACAAGCCAGAGACAGCGCCCAGTGCTTAACCTGTGTTATCCATGTAACCCACCCAAGAGCACGATGAAGGTGAGTGTGTGTGACCGAGATGCTATTACAACCTTCATTTACTGCATGAAAATACTGAGGGCCCACAAAGGAGCCAGTAAGTGAGAGAACGAAGACTGAAAGAATATGAATCTCTGACCTGCTCTGCTAACTCTCCCACCTGTCTTCCTATGTAAAATAGACAAATCTCATGAGTTGCTTTTCAAATGTATGACGCCATTTTACAAATATTTGAGAAGTTCTCCTATTTGTAGTATATTAAGTTCATCCTATATAGCTTTAGAAGGAAAAATTAGGCTCCATGACTAAAAAACATAGCCAGATAGCAGCTGAACATAGAGAATTTTGTGTTAACTTTGTGTTACTTCTTTAGGATAAATCCTAAAAAATGGAGGTAGCTATTTTTTGAGTGTAGCCAACAAAAGTTACTGTTCCACATTGTCAGGGATTTCTGACAATCCCACACCTTAGGGATTTCTGTTCTAACGCCCCGAAGTTATAGGTGCTCTGCAATTTCTCAATTTGGTAACCAGAAGATATCAGTAAAAGGTAAGTGAAAATATCCTTTGTTGAGTATAGCTTTCCATGGCGATTCCACACCAAAGAGTGGGCTGACCAATCTCCTAAAACACCAATTGAGAAGAAAAACAAAACAATGACAAAAAACCACATAACTAGTGCATTGCAGAAGAGAATTTCTTTCTTGGGCTTATTCTCTTTTAAAAGCATCGTGCTATCTCGTCTGAAAACTTTTCTGTTTTTCACTTACCAAATTAAATTCTCCCTTCTTCACGGGCCATTACAAGTCTTACCGCTTTCACAAAGAGCTTCTCTGGGCAGGCTCAGAGCTTGACACTCACCCAATCCACTCCCCCATTAAACTTCAGCAACATTTTCTCCCTTCTGAAAGTCAATAATCATTTATTATAAAGAGCCCTATCTAGGAACTATCAGATTGTAGAAAAGTCAATGACCACTAAGAACAAGGATATTCAAGAAAAGACTTCAGAAATAAAAATATGTCCTGGAGATGAATCCTAAAACATTTCCCGGGAGCCCAAGAGGGTGGAAAATATGACATCTGGTCTTCCAATAGAATCCTCGCAGCCAACCCAGTAGCAGGCACACTGTAGGCATTCCAAAACATTTATCAAAGGAAAGAGAGACTGATGGAGGAGGGAAGGAAGGAAGCAAAGGTGGGCCAGGCACATTTGTGTAATAGTGAAGACATTCGACAAATAATAATAACGAGCAGCTGTGTTGGGCAATGGTATTAGGACAAATGATCAGTGTAATGCTTTTTGCAACGTTTTTATTAGACTGCAAGTCACGTGAGAGTAGGGTTTTCTGCTTCTCCCTCTTCATAACTCCAGCTTATTTAGTTCAGTGTGTGCAAGAATTGCTTACAGAACTAAACAAATAAACAAACTTATGCTTTCTCAAGACATTCCAGAGATTGATTTTTTGTACCTCACCAACATTCTGCTTCTCACCAAAATCTGGCTGTTCCCTCACATAGGAAAATCCAAGGTAATGTGACCATTTCTCCAACTTGAACTACAAGATAAATTTAATGAACTTTCCCCTCCAGACAGTAGTTATCATTAGGGTAATCTCATCTCTCCAGTGCTATTCCAAAACCCCTACTCTCAGGCTTCATCAGGAGCCAATTTCCAAGACTGAGTCATGCACTTGGAAGAGAACCCAATGGAAAGCTTCATACCTAGAGAACTTTAAAATGTACCCAACCCCTGACAAAACATTTTTATGAACAATGTTTCAGTCCCTTTTTTCTTACTAGACTACCATTAAATCAATTATAACTTGTCCTTCAGAAGATGTGCTTAATGTATTTGAATTTAATGGAAGAGTAGGAAGGGGTAGGAAGAAAGAGGCCATGGTCAGAGAGTCTGGACTTTAAACACTGTCACTTCTATTCACTAAGCCTGCAGTTCTGTACAACTTTTCTTCTTCAGGCCTCTGTTTCTCCATCTGTAAAATGACAACAATGCCTCCTACATTTTTGTACATTGAAATACCAACACTTATGCACATCGGTTCTATCTGTGTGTGTGTATATATATATATACACACACACACATAACTTTATATAATATTTAATGTAAGTATTAGGTTTTAGTCTAATAATAACATGTATGTTTGTTCTAAGGGAAACAAATCTACCTTCCCTAACAAAAATTTGACGTACCATTTCTTACTCCATTCTTCCATTAGAACGTAACTTTCTCCTCTGCCTTTTTCTTAGAATCCAGTGTTTCCCAAATAAGATACTTTTTTTCAGACTAATATATTAATAGAACATACTTTTGTGATGGAACATTTTCATTTCTAACCGGAAAATTCTGGATATCTAATCCTAAATAATATTTTAATTTAATATTAGTAAATCGGCAAATCTAGGTTGGTGAAAAGCCAATAGGAAAAAAATCTTGGGTTTAAAATTGTTTAGGACAGGTGAGATGGCTCAGTGGCTTAAGCACCTGCCTGGCAAGCACAAGGTCCTGAGTTTGACTCCCGGTACCCAAATAAAATAAATAAATAAATAAATAATAAAAAATAAAATAAAATAAAATTGTTTGGGACAGCTTTAATTCCTTGAAATTTCCTCTGCACAGTTGCCTACCTGTCTTGGGTTAATCAAGACCTTATCACTGGGCCAAAGCCAACAAAATGAGTTTCAGCAGAATAAACATAAGTCCTACACTTAGATTTCGAAACAACAATTTTACAAATAGAAAGTGGTACTTATTTTGGCAATACTCATGTGCAAAAGATATGACAGTGTTATTTAACCGCAAGCTGGTGTGTTTAATGCTAGCACAAAATAAGATCAGATATCTGTCCATGAAATCGACACCATTTGATGATCCAAGCTGACTTAACTGGGATGACTGAACTATGTCTAGAGTAAGGGTGGAATTCAGGATATCCTGTCCTGGGCAAAGCAATGCAATGAAAGGTCTAAATATCATGTCAAATGAGAACCACCTGATGCAAACAGGTATTGTTAACCTGAAAACTAGAACTTTATTGTAAATGATTAAAGTGGTCTTATAAGGAAGAGAATAAAGAGATGTTCTTTGTGACTCCAAAGGACAGAACTAGATCTGCTTATTAGGAACTGTGGAGTCATTCGTTCTGAGGCACATAAGAAACAACTTTCTAGGAAGTAGAAATATCAAGAAATGAAAATCTCTATTTTACCAAGAAAATATCATTTCTGTCTGCAACTTTAGTTTAGTTGTTGGCACACGTACAGGAAGGAAGGACATAGGAAGGAAGGAAGGAAGGAAGGAAGGAAGGAAGGAAGGAAGGAAGGAAGAGAGGAAGAGAGGGACGGAGGGAGGCAAGAAGGGAGGGCAGGAGGAAGAGAAGAAGACAGGCAGGCAGGGAAGGAGGGAGGGAGAATGTGAAGTTGGCAGCTGAAACCAGCAATTTCTGCTCTAAATTGATCAGGAAGTTTTATCAAAGGCGCAGTAGATGCCTATTCCAGAAAGATTCCTCAGTAACCACCTGCACCATGTCTGCTTTCAACAGACTCTCAAAATGAAATTCCATTTAAAACTTAATGTGTCTTTGGAAGATAGACCACGACAAGTGTTGATTTTCCTAACTGGAAAAGAAAAAGCTTATAATTTTTTATGTACGAGGTGTGATCAAAAATACAGTAAAAAGTATAAGTTAACAATTAAAAAATATTTTCAGTAAATTGCACATTGCCATTAATCCTCTTCAAAATATCCTCCCCCCCCACACACACGCCCACACTTCAAACGCATTTATCCCATCATTCTTGCTACTTTCTGAAGCAGTTTTGTAAGTCTGCTTTCATGAGAGTCTTTTCATGGCTAACATGATGTTCTGTATCAATTAAAATGTTTACCTTTCATAGTCATTTTGACTTTGGAGGAAAGCAAGAAGTCACAATTTCTGTCAAATAAAAACATTAGGTGTGTCAAAAAAAATTCGGTGTGTCCTCATCCACCTATCCATCAGACCTGCAGCCATGATACTTCCAGCTCTACCCCAACATCAAAATGACCATGAAAGGTGAATATTTTGGGTACATCAAGGTACCCATGACAGTGCAACTAAAGACACAAAAAAGAACTTCTAGAACTGCTCCAGAAAGTGACAAGAACAATGTAGTAAATGTGCCTAAGCCAAGGGGAAGTCTTTTACTATAATGAATTTTTAAAATTTAAATATTCACTGCATTTTTCAATCACACTTCATGTATGTTATTTCACATTTATATTTATTGGAAATGTTAGACATAGCGCAGTTGCCTTTCCTCTATTAGGAAAATAAATAAAATAGGCATAAGCCATTATTCTGTAAATTTAGTTGAAATAAAACATATAAAGTCATAAAACAATAATTTAATACAAGTGTATTTTCTTCAACTTTAAGTTATATTCCACTTATATGCTAATATTCAACAAAACTTTGTTGAGTAAGATGCTGAGTTTATTTGTACTTTGAGGCTTCACAGACTCAGTCTAACCAGGAGTTTTTATTACATAGAAGAGTGTTACGGTATTAATCTGTTTTCTAAATATTAACAGACCTGAAACATAAAATCGCCATTCCATAAGACCCTCTTAATGCAACTTGATAATATTCCTTAACGATCCACCATCCCTCTTTGATGGATCTGCCTGACTGTTAGTTGGTGGATTTATGCTTGACGGAACTAAACTTTATTATTTATATTTTTGTTCATAAATGTTTGCAGTACTTAATGATTATATTTGTCATGGGGAGCTGGTGCATGTACATAACACAACTCAGTTCCTTTTATTTTCCCTTTCACTCCCCTCCCTTTCTCCTCCCCCATCTCTGATTCCCTTCCCATTTTCAAAAAATCTATCACCCTGTTCCCTACTGTCTTTTATTTTGTTCTTTATTTGTACCTTAGGTTTTTATATAAGAGAAACCATGCAATATTTAACCTTGTGTGTCAGAGTTAATTCACTTAATATTATTGTCTCATTGTGCTCATCAAAATGCATTAATTTTCCTACAAATGACTCAAATTTATCCTTTATGGTAGACTAGTAATCCATTATGTATAAATACCAAATTTTCTTTTTTTAACTTTTTTGTCTTTTTGAAACAGGGTTTTGCTATGCAGTTCAGGCTGGCCTTGAACTCACTTTGTCCCCAGGCTGGCCTCAAACTCACAGTGATCCTCCTGCCTAAGCCTCCCGAGTGCTGGGATTACAGGCATACGGCCTGAGATTCCTGATATTTTAAGCCATTAAATTCATTATAATTGGTTGCAGCACCAACAGGAAATTAATACACTAATTTTATAAAAATGTTCATATGTCTAAAATAAAATAATTGTCACAAATATCTAACATTAGTTCTCACATCCTATAGACAGGTATTATTTTACACTTGAGAAAATCTAATTTTTCTTACAGCAATATAGTTAGCGATCACATAGTGATTTGCTGTTTGTAGAAATAACTTAGAGTTGTTTGTGTTATGTTTTTAGTTTCTGTTATGTTTATTAGCCTAAAGAAAATATCGTATGCTTATTCTTTTTTTCTGGAAGAAGGTAAAGTTGGAAATCCATGAATATATGTAATGAAAAAAGTACTGGGTTTGAAGTCAGAGACTTGGTCTCTAGTCCTGCTTTGTTAATGAGTAGTTACTTCAGCAAAGTGCCACCACCTGGCCCCGTATTAATTGTCTAAGGCTGCCATAAAAAAAATTGCCACAGAACAAAAGACTTCACACAATAGAAGTTTATGCTTTCACATTTCAGGAAACCAGAAGTCCGAGATCAAGGTGTTAACTGCATGTGTTTATTTTGGAACCCCAGAGACTCTGCCCCATCCCTCCTCTTAACTTCTGGGGGTTGCCAGAAATCCTTAGCATTTCTTGGCTTTTACGGATATCATTTGGATCTCTGACTATCATTGCGTGGACTTTCTCCCTGTTGTCTCCTTTGTATGTTCTCTCCTCTTATAACACTACTCACTAATCATTAGATTTAGGGTCCATCAGAATCCAGTATGACCTCTGTATTTGGGTTCTGCAGAGAAATAGAAGCAATAAGATGTGTTTATATATAGAAAGAGATGTAAGAGATTGACTCACACAATTTTGGAGGGTAACAAGTCCCAAGATCTGCAATTGGCAAGCTAGAGACCCAGAAGAGCCAAAAGTACAGTTCCACCCCAAAGGCCAGGACAGCTGCAGATGCAAGAAAAGCCTATATTTCAGTTTGATTCTAAAGGAAGGAGAAAACAAAACCACCAAAAAAAAAAAAAAAAAAAAAAATGTATCCCAGGTGGAAGGTACTCAGGCAGTTCTTCTCCCTTGCTTAGGGGAGGGTAATGCTTTTTTTAAAACTATTTAAACTATTGAGACCTGCAACTGATTGAATGAGGCTTGCCTACCTTAAGAAGGGCAATCTGCTTTACCCACTCTATCCATTTGAATGTTAAGCTCATCCAAAAAGACTCTAAAAAAAAATATCCACAATAACAACTGACCAAAAGCTGGGTACCCTGTAGCCCAGTCAGGTTGACACATAATCTTTACAACCTTATCTTAACCAATTACACACACAATGATCCTATTTCCAAATAAGGTCACATGTGAGGTTTCAGGTAGCTGTGAATGGGGGCAGGAGACACTCCAGGGCACTCTATACCCTCTCCATTTCCTTTGCTGGGAAATCAGGGTGGAGCAAGACCTTTCCCACTGCAGTGCTATCAGAGAATTCTCTGCACCATAGAGGCAGGTTCTCTAGGCAAGGTGCTCCAGAGGATGACGAGATTGGAAAATGCTGCTTTAACAAATTGGACAGACCTCTTCACCCCGAGCCCTTGCTGAGCTTTATGTCATAGATAAGCCCTGTGAGTTTTCACAAGAGGAGACACTGCTCTGATTTTCCAGGGCTTGTTTGTCTATCAAAACCCCCTTCTGTTTTTCTGAACATACCTCTTAATACCTCTCAATCCAGAATTTCTTGGAACCCAATTTCAAAAACACTAGACTAGCTCAGTAATACCCAAGGAAGCTTCAGTTTCCAGTAATCTGTACTTCCATAGATCAATATTTCTCCAAATTCCTTAAAAAAGAAAAGTACTCTTGGGCTCCCAGTATTGGTTTAAATTATATTTAGTATAATGTTACTTAAATATGAATAAACATAAAGCTACCTGTAAATCCCTATGCTTCTGGCTCTTACAGTTCTATAAAACGCAAACAAATGTGCAAACTAATTTTGAAGAAAACCAATGAAATTAAAATTAACAACATCAATTTTATGCGGTATTATTTTGCTGGAACTATCAACACTTACAATGCACATATATAGAATGTTCTATTCCTGTGAAGTTCAATAAATCTATTACAAAAAGCCACAGGTGACTGGATTTTTCCACCCTTTTTTCTCTGTTCAAATTCTAGGAAAGCTTTATTTGCACAGTTTCCAGGGATACTATTTACCTTCTTATCCTGGTGGGAACACACCATTTACATATTTTTATACTTCTGTTTTTAATACTCATAAGCGTTAGATAGTTCTCCTTTGTATCAGTGCGATAATAAGCATGAATAGAAATGAAGCCATGCAAATTGTGCTTTGGTTTACAAAGTGGCAATTCAAAAGATTTAAAGTGTCTTTGTGTCATATAATCATTATCATTTTATTAAAACTGAAATTTTAAAATAAATACAACAATAAGAGATCACTTGAAAATTCCTTTAACCTTTACTTCCTTGGGGCACATTTTTAAAGTTCCAGCTACAGGTGCTTACAGCTTCCTCACATGAAACAAAAACTCCCTTAGGGGTTGGCCTGATTCTTTCCTTTTTTCCTCTTTCCAGGAACCACGGAGTCAATAATACACATGAAGACGACACTCAATCACAGATCTCAACTACTTCTCCCTATTTCGGAGATCATGACCATTATCTCTCCCGTGTATGACTTTAGGGATAGCTGTGCGTAGTACTGTGTGACTTCTACACTCACGATATTACCTACAGGAAGATAGGGATGGACTCTGGCGATCTCTAAAAACTGACTTTGAGAAGGCCTATACACAAATCCCATTAATCCAGACTAAAGTGGTCTATGAAATGGCCAGTAGGAATTAGAGAAGTCCAAATTCAGTTTTTCTCTTCACTGTTTAGTAAACATAACAAGTTGAACTAGGGTAACATAGTGTTAAGAGGCAGAGGTCCTTAATGGGCCATTTTAATGAACAGGTAAGAACAGTTTAAAATTAGCACAATGATTGTTTTCTTGCAAATTGATTCTCTGTTACTCTATTAAGCACTTTAATTCTCTGCAATCTTGTTTACCCTAGTAATTTGCTAAGAAAATCCTTTCTTTCATAGGTGGAGTAGAAGCAACATTTAGCTTAGTCCAGTCCAAGTAAGCAAGAGTTTGAAATTAGTAGCATCTGATTTAATTAGGTTTTACTAATAGCTAGTCAGGAAAATGCATTAACTTGCTTGGCCCACTAGGGGTTCTCTTTGTGTTCGGACATTAATTGCTACCATTTACTTCATTGCCTGTTGCTTCCTTCCTGGCTGCCTTCTCATTTACAATAGTGTGAGGAACTTTTTGACAAACCTCACTCAACCTCAACAGCATTTCCAGCTCAGCAGATGGTGAATGAAAGGTGATTTAGCTGTCAGTGTCTGTGTGATGAGATTAGAGGGTCACCAGAAGGCCGCCACACCAAAAGCACTACCTTTTCGTCCCTGCAGCAAGTCCTGAAGGAGCCATTAAATACACATAATCACCATTCACATTACTTCTTGAGGATCGTTATGGATTTAGCTTATTTTTTATAGTATCACAGTATCCCAGTCTTTCCTTGTATTTCCACTGTGCCTTGGCTCTTTCTTGTTGCTGGAACAAAATACCTGAGGCCTACGATTTAAAGGAGGAAATGTTTCCGTTGGCTCATGGGTAGAGTTCCCTGGTTGGCTGGCTCCAAGGCTAGAGCAGCATAGTGAGAAGGCATGGCGGACGGAAGATGCTCACATCATGGCAGCGAGGAAGCAGTGAGCAAAGGGAGGATTGCTGAAGGGAGGATGCACTTCCAGATCCCTCACCCAGTGACCTGCCTCCAACCAGGCCCTGCCTTCTAAGAGTGCAATTAGCTCTGAATTCATCTATAGATTAATCCACTGATGAGTATAGCACACCCAGGATCCCACCACCTACTAAAAGCCCCTTCTATACGTATAAGGCTTTGGGGGACATTCTAGATCTAAACCATAACACACAGTTTTTCCTCTTTCTATAAACTACATATTTCAGTGTAGTACATATACCAGTTTCTACTACACTCTGTGAAGGTCTGCCATATCTTTACAGCTAAAGATAACTTGGAGGGTGGAGACTACTTTTTCTCCTGTGTTTTCTCAACCTTCACCTTCATTCTGCAACTCTGATAGACCTAGGACAGTGATGGCGAACCTTTTAGAGACCAAGTCCCAAACAGCAACCCAAAAACCACTTATTTATTGCAAAGTGCCAACACTGCAATTAAACCTGAATACTAAGGTTTTAGTTTTGAAAAACAACTCCATTACCATCTTTTGTCTTAAAAGAAAAATATAATAATATGTATGCCATAGCTTCACTACCAGTGACCTAGGATCATAACAATGACTACCTTCAAATAAAGTAATTGTTGCTCGATACTTTTAAAGTACTTTAGATGGTATCTAACACTTCTGTTCTCAAGGGACATTAGAGAAAAAAGAGTGAATATTTCCATCTCTAACTTTTACTATCAGAACATGTATTTTCTGATTGTCCATTCACTCTACAAGCATGATTTGTGCACCTACACAGCACCAGCCATGGTGCCACAGAGGAGGCGAGACAACAAAGAAGAAAAATGTCCCTACTCTCCCACAGCTTTCAGTTGGCAAAGCTAGGTCCTGTAGCTGTAATGCAGCGAGCTCACCGTGTTCCTTTCCCTTCCTCTCGAAGAAATCATTTTTTAAAATGAAACAGAGAGCATAAATAAAAACAATGTGAAATATCAACTGGGAGAATATTAGCAGTGTTTGGAAAAAATTATATTCTGGAGTATTTCAATCAATCGCTAGGGTAACTTTTTCTGCTGAATATAATATTAATAATCTCAAGAAATGTTTATTTTATTCTCCTCTGGTTCTAAAAATGCAAAGTGATCCAAATGCCAAAAATCTGATTTGTAATTTTCACAACTGAATCACATTTATTTCCTTCCAAGTCAGATACTCATGAATGCCGCCACTCATGCCCAGCAGCTGCCCAACCTAAAGCCCAGCAGCTCTCTAAGGAGAAGCAAGGGCACCTTAAGTCCCATGAATAGCAAGACCAAAGAAAAGCATCTCTGAAGTAGAGGATATTCAATCAATAGACAGAATGTTGGAGTAGGAAACCTTTAAAACTCTTTCCAGGCCCAGATTCCTTCATGCTGGGAGTCTTTTGGCTCATGAAATGTGACAGACGTCCTAGGTAGACTTTGAAGGGGAGCCAGGTGTTCTGATTTCCAGCTTTTTGATTTTGTAAAGCGTTCTTTGCTGCAGTGGTCTGGACGTCAGCTCAAGAAATAAAAAAGTGTTGCTTTTTCATTAAGAAAAATAATTTATAGGGCAACCAGTAAGAGATTAGCATACCATTTACCCAAACACAAAGCTTCCTCTCATCCCCAGGTTGTAGGCAGCAGACAGATATCCATAGGAGTACAGAGGCAGTCACACTGGGAAAGCTAACGACAGTGCCTTGAGAGAAGATCTGGTCCTTGGACAGCATCACTTTCCTTTGATCTGGGAGCCCTAAGAGGAACAGGCAGCAACCACCTCCCACGAGCTTCTCTACAGGTAAAGAATAAAGACTTGGACCAATTTAAGAGCTAATAAGATGATGGCCTTTCTGTGGCTAGAAAGTTAACTGGAAAAAATATGTTTTAAAGGCGTAGTAATGTGTCAACAGTAATTCTATGTGTTGGTGATTTAAAAATAAGCAAAAGGTGCAAAATATGAACTTGCCACCATCAAGAACACTTGCTCAAAAGAACGAAAGATCCCCAGCCAATCTGTGACCAGAACAGGAACCAAGGATTATGCTGCATGTAGTGGGGGTGATTAGGAAATCTGTATTAGAGAATAAAAGCATAAAACTGGGTTTAAATCTCAACTTTGCTCCACGTTAGCCACATGACTAATCTCTTAATCTCTCTGCAGCCTGGTTTTCCCTTTTTTTTTTTTTTTTTTTATGTGGGTACCGGGAGTCAAACTCAGGACCTCGTGCTTGCCAGCAGGCGCTTATGCCACTGAGCTATCTCACTGGCCCTGGTTTAGCCATTTTTATTAGATATTAATACAATTCTTTGGAATGTTGCTTTAAGACGAAATGAGATTAAAAACTGTAGTACTCTTCATACAGATTTAGGTCCTTCATATTATAAATCCATTTGGATTTTATATTACATTAATCTGAAACAATCATGGTAATATGAAAATCAACTAATTATCTTTAACTCAAGCCTTTTATTTTACATGAATAGGCCAGGATTTGAAAAGAGGACAATTTAATCAAGATGAAATAGCCAAGTAGTCTTAAAGGCAGAACTGTGAGTCTTTTGACTTCAGGCTAATTTTATTTCTTTGGTACCATGCTCACATATATTAGGGCTACATATGTATAATCCTAAACATCCCCGATTTCTGAATGGATCTGTTCTCATAGCTTGGTCCTCACTAAAGGGACAAGTTCCCAAATTGTGTTATCCACTCCATAAAGTAAAATAGCTTTCATCAATCATGCCTGACCCTGTGCCCTGACACCTGTTTTAACATCTGACCCTTAAGATCACATGTGTGTGTTCTATGTGAAGCTGCCTTATATTTCTTGTCGTCGGTCACTGGCTGCTGAGTGCTGGGTTGAGTGACATGGTTGAAATTTATTTATTGGTGTATCATCTTTATAGTTTAGTGAGACCTTTTAATTTCTAGCCCATCAGTTATCACTAAGAAATGAAGAACCACATCAAGATAGCTTTGTGTACTCCATATTACTCTCCCAGGACATATATCAATGGATCAGTCAGTCCATGATCTTGCATGGGGCAGCAGAAGTTCTTGGGTTAAAGAGTAAGAAATTTTAAATGGGAGGGATGACTGAGGAAGTTGGGCTTCTGCCTCTCCATTGTCCATCTTTGTAAGACCAGAAGACTGAGATGACAAGGACATTAGGCCCTGGGCCCATCTGAGAAGCTGGGCAAGCAGCAGAGAACAGTCCCACCTGAGAGGAAGGGGAGGCTTGACTTCCTGCGAATCTGTGATCATTTAATCCCTGGGAGCATAGGAATGGCTTCTTCATCAGCATTTGCTTGCTAACTTATTACTGCTTGGGAGTCCTAGGACTATCTTGACTATATAAGAGGATTAACCCTTTTGCTTCAAAGCTTCAAACTAGGACCCATTGCTCCAGCATCAGCAACCATTTCCGGCCTCATGTAGGAAGGAACACTAACTCATTTGAATTCTGAATTACTTATGCAAGGCCATAAGGATGAACTTGCCATCCCAGCCACCAGAGGAAAAATTAAGTTCTTCATTATACATTAGTTTGTGAGTTTTTAAGTTTGAGAGGTCTTCCTTATTGTCATTGTTAATAATAAACTTCATAAAGATTAGCATCTGCCTTAGTGACACTAAAGATGAGATTTACTCCATGCTTCGAGTCTCTTTTTGATTCATATGTATATGAGCCTATGCTTATAATTATCCATTCAATTAACAGCACTTCATTTGTTTGTTAATGTTTCCCAAGCCACAGCCTCAACTGTGCGCTCTCCTTAGTGCCAATGTCATGCTTAAAACTGTGCTTAAAACTTAGGCATTTAAGGATGGATGCCTGAAGATAACCTGCTGCCACCTAAAACTAATATATTTAATATTAAATTTATGTTTTCTCCAAAGCATTTCATACTGTGTCATAAAGTAGCTACCAAATGAATACTTGCAAGGCAAAGCCATAAAACTCTTCCTGTTGGTCTTGATGTTAACATTCATTGTTCCACCATTTCCCAAGTTCACAAGCCTCAAACAAGTTGTCTTCTTTGATTCCACCCTTTCTATAAACCCTGAAGTCCAATCAATCACCAGTTTGTCAAATAATTCTTTGAGACACATCCATCTTTGTCAACACCCAGATGTAGGTATCTTGTTATTTTTGCAGCTTTTTATTGAACTTTTTGTTCTGAATTTCTCTTTCATTCTAATCTATCTTTTTAATTAATCTCTAGTTGACATCTATACCTTTGACTGAGGATTTCTCATTTCTCCAGTATTGAAATGCACTGGGATGTTTTTGAAAATCAGAGAGATGTGTTTTTTAAACCACATTGCAAAAACCCATGGTAGTCCCTTGAGAAGGCACTGGGAAGCCAGTGGACCTTTCTGGGCTATAACACCCTCTTCCACAAGACGTGATTCTTTTTTCCCTTACTTGTATATTGGCATCTGTAAGAATTTGATTTAAAATTTTCTACACTGACAAAAACAATTTTGGAAATTGATGGCTTGGGTGTAAAAGGTAAAATTCCTAAGCCTGGTATTGAAGACTTTCTCAGTCTAGCCCCATACACATTTGCAGTTACAGCACATGTTATTTCTCTTCAAGCTGAGTTTTCTTATTGACTGTCTCAAAAAATCTTAGGTGCTCCCACTTTTCCTGTCATCACATTTTACTGAAATATTATCCATCTGTGATTGTCAATAGTTCTCTGATTCGCCAGCTATTTCTACTTCTCTCCCTTTTGGTATAAGAAAGAATCGCACTTCCTAGGATCATGGCTATGGTTCAGGGCAATGACTTTTGAGTATAAGAGACATGGGCCACTTACATAGTAAAGTTGACAGTTTTAGACCTTTTGAAAATCTGCTTTCTCTCTCATGCTGTGACTGGCAAGACTCCAATGAGTGGTTCTACCATCAGCCTTGGTCCCAGATTGAGTATGAAACTATGGAGAACCACCAATGATAGAATGAATGACAACCAAACATTTTTTGTTGTAAGTCACTGAGATAGTAAGATTTTGCTGAGTCATTGTGATCTTTCCCAAGTACTACCTTTTCTTCAAAAACAGGCTAAAATCTTTTTCAAGGTGGTTAAAGAAAGCATTCTATTATGTACCCTGAACTCACTGCTTCTGCTTTCTCGTGAATTGACATCTGTGCTATATCAAGTAGCCACTCCAGAAAACTCCAAGAGCATTTATAATTACTCATACTTACAGCATTTATATCAGTAGCCTGCTCCATATTGTTGTTTTTTATAAATGTGGACACCTGTGTTTTATATAAACCATAAAGTCTTCAACACAAATATCCCCTAGTATAGATCAGGGTAGAAGGAATATTCTACTATGTGCCTCTCTCCTAGGCCCAAAGTATTTATTCCAGATGGAATTTGGTTAAATTAAGGTTGAAGACTTTGTTGAAGAAAAGTAATCTCATAAAAATGAAAACATTTACAGACTCAGAATTAATTATGTGTGGGTAAGAGGAGAAGACAAAGTGTCTCAAAGGCTACTTGTAGATATTTTTCAATCACCACTAGCCATTCTTACTTTCCTACCTATAAAATCCTCACTAAAGACAAAGAGCTTTTGAAGGTCTAGTAAAATATGAAGTTGAAATAGTGACCTCACCTTGACATACCTCGCACTTCTCTCCCCTGTGAAGTCCAAGATTAAGTCAGCTTCAACGAACAGCCATTTATGGACTGATGAGATTGTTTTTCAATTCCCTTTTGAGTATAGAATCACTTTTCTGAGCATATCAGTTGAAGCATAAAATTGGTAAATGCCCAGAATTCCTAAAAGGAGCGGAGAGTGGCTAAAACTTATTTTATGATAATAGCATACTAGCTATTGCTTTAAGCATTTTGTATGCGTTAACTTAGTACAATACAGTGTTTAGTAGAGATGTCTGGGTCCAATTGCCAGACTCTGAATCCTTGCTCTTTACTGCCTATGTGACCTTGGCAGTCGTTTCTTAGCATGCAGTTCTTCATGCAAAATAAAGTGATGATTATGGCTGGGTCCACCTCAGAGGGCTGCTGTGAGACTTAAAGGAAGTAACCTATATGGCGGTGGTAAAACCCAGTCCACCATAGAGTTCTCATACACTGTTCGATTTCATTATAGGGGGCCAGGCAGAATAAAGGATCTAAAGGATCTTGGGATCTAAAGGATGTTGCAGACATGAAATTAAACAGCAAACACTTCTGCTTGCTGAGAGAAGCCTGTTGGGAATGGGATGTTGTCTTCTATGGAGGTGAAGGACTAGGTTTCCGACAGGGTTCCCGTGTCTGGCTGTTGCTGCTGCTGTTTTCTTTTAGAGAGTTCTTATCTCATGCAAGGGATCATGATAATATACTTTGCATTTCAGGGCCTTTCATCCTAGACATTTATGAAATGTGATAACAACCCTCCTAGCATTCATTTCCCTCCAGAGAGGAAGAGAGTATGTACATCTGACCTTCTATAGTAGCTTTTAGAGCATAAGCAACTGCTGGGATGGAAAAGATAAGATTGTGTGGAAGATGTGAGCTCTGGAATCCTGGTAGGAGCTACTCCCAGGCTGCTGTGTCATCCAGAGCCACGGGCACAGCCTGTAAGTGTTCCGCCTCTCAGAAACGCCCCAGGAGGTAAGTCAGAAGTGAGCAGCCCGGCTTGGACAGGGGGTTTGCAGGTTTGGTGCCTGCCAGTGTAAGGATGGCAACCTCCCAAAGGCCAGCTTGCAGGGCAGGAAGGAAGAGAAAGTCACATCTGCCTTGCCAAGGGCTCCGCTTGGATGCTTTCTTCTGCTGTATCGGGTGCCAAGAAGATGTGTGAGGCTCTCTCTGAAGGGTGAATGATTGTCTTCTTCACCAGCTCAGGTAGTTTGCAGTGGGAAAGAACAGAAAATAGTTGGTTTTTTTACGGCATATGTATACTGATAGTTTAACTCTATTATCAGTTTAAAAAATTTGTATAAAAATCAATATTGGGCCAGTGAGACAGCTCAGCAGTATAAGTGCCTACCTGGCAAGCACGAGGTCCTGAGTTCAACTTCCTGTACCCACATTAAAAAAAAAAAATCAATATTACTGACTTATAACTTCACCTTTCCAGTTCCTATTCCATGTTAATTTTTTTCCAAAGTCATATTTATACACAATTCACACATGAATATAACATAATATATTTAACCTCCTCCCATGTTTAAATCATTAGGTTGCCTCTAATTTCTTAAAATTTCAGAAAGCAATGATAAACATATCTGGCCACATATTTTTATCATCGTTTATTTTTGTTTGACATAGATTCCTGGCACAGGTACTATGAGTTAAATGGTCTGCATATTTTAAGGTAACCTGCATATATTTTTTTTCTCAGAAGCAACTGTATGCTTGCACAACTGGATATGAAAGAAATTAACTTGTCCAAGCCTCTTAGCTTTAAAGAAGGAGAGAAAAAGAAAGAGAGAGATCGACAAAGAAAACTTAAGGTAAATTAAGTAGTTGAAGATTCATCCATACAGAACACCAGCATGCATTGTATAATGTCACAAACCTTTAAACACACTATAAGTTTTATTATAATTGAGGGGGGTAGGAAATCAATGAAATTGGCAATACTTAAGGAAAGCTTTAAAAAGCAGCTAGTCTTAAATTGAACTTGGAAGCACAGTTAGTATTTATTCAAATAGATTAAAAAAAAAAGAAAAGAAAAACATAAGCATACCTGGGGAATGGAAAAAGCTTGGACAAAGATAAGAAGCAAAAAGAGCAAGAAATATTTGGGAGTTTTCTTCCCAATGAACATTTATTTCCACATCAATTCAAGCAATATTTACTTAATACATATTGGACACCTGGCAGAGTGCTAGGTGCTGAAACTACAAGGATGAATAGCACACCTTTGGTCTCCAAACGAAATAGCTCCTACCTGGCTCCCCTGCCTCCAAGCTCGATCTACCCCGATCCATCACTGACATGGTCATCAAAGTATACTCCAAACTATAAAACTGTTTGTGTTACACTTGGTTTTAATCCACAGATCATTTTTATAGAATTGGGAAACTTCAGTGGCTTTGCAATGCTTTAGGATAAAATCCAAAGACCTTAATGGGGTTTTTATGGCTTTTTTCCATCGGGAGGCCTCCTACCTCTAACATCTTGCTTCTCGCTTTTTCATTCCAGAAATAATGTTTCTTTCAGTGTTTTTTTTTTTTTTTTTCTTTAAACTGGTCAAATCCAAACTCTTCGCACAATGTCTAGACTCCTGGAATTCACCAACGCTGTTTCATTTGAAATATTTTCCCTTGGCTCTCATGAAAGAGTTATACCATCTTTCATGTAGCTAATTTCTGTTCGCCTTCTAGCTGTCACCTTTGGGAAGTCTGAATTACGTTTTCCTGCTATGTATTCTCAAAGTAACTTCTACTTCCCCTGGCATAACTCTGACCACATTCGATTTGCATATTTTGTTTCTCTTAGCTCCCTCAATTCTAGTCTCTATAAATACCCAAAATTTGTCCTTCATGCTCACCTCTAATTTCCTAACATTGCATCCTACACATAGCATTTTCTCAATGAGTATTCATTGAAATATTTTCAAGTGAATTTCGTTGCAGGAGGTTGGGGTAGCACTGTTAACTCGAAGTTTGAAGAATTAGAATATTGAAACATGTAGTCAAACAGAGCTAGCACAGATTCTAAACAGAACAAAACTCAGGCTCAGAAATTGAAAGTTTGCATGTCAGTATAATAATCTATTCTGTTTCAATAGATCAGGCATCTGCAAATGAGCAAATTCCAACAAGGTGACAAGATCCTAACTAGGAGGTGATGGAGTAAGATTTAGATCCATGGGCCATCTCCATCTTTCTAGCTGGATGACCTTGTGCAAATTAGGTACCTCTCTAACCCTGAGTTCCTTACACTGTGAATAGAGAAGCTAATGGTTTTCTCCAAGGTCACGATAAATAGTTAAGGAACCCAAATGTGCTGAGCACTGACTACAGTATCTACCCAACCCTCCCATTCACTAAATGTTTATTCTCCACCCTTCTTATCTCTTCCTTTTATCCATGAAGAAATTTGGATGAGTCACTTCTTACTGGGCATTAATGATTTCCACTGCAAAAGAAAAGTATTGGGAAAAGCTAGTCATTGACTAAAATGGTCAGACCCAATCACTGCCAAGAGAACTTTGACTGAAAACCTTTAAGGTAGACGGGGAAGCCAGTTTCTTTATAAAGTTCCCCAGATGACTGTACAACCCTCAGTCCAGCTCAGAACTGCAGTCCAGTGTGTTGGAAATGCTAAGCTTTTCCAGCTCTAACAGGCAATAGTTTCATTTTTTCTCTGTTTCTCACATGGAAAATGATTTATTCAGTCAATGAGAATATGATTCACCTCACTGGCATTTTTCATCCTACCAGCTGAAAACTATGTCATAATTAGCATCGAAGCCTCTGTGTGTGTGTGTGTGTGTGTGTGTGTGTGTGGTATGTTTGTGTGTGGGTTCGGGGAACAGGAAGCAGAAACATGGAAAACGTCCTGTCTCCCTCAACACTTTCATGCCTGACTGGCATAAGCTAGATCTCCAAACAAGAAAGCCACAGAACTACTGAGCGCTGACTCACTCCTGGAAAGTGTTCTCAAAATGGGGACAAAGCGAACATGTCCTTTATTCTTCTGCTATTATTACATCACCATCAATCACACTGACACATCGGCCAATGATCATTGCTCTATTAAACAAACACAGACTATGTGGTCGCTGTGGACTGTCAGAACCAGAAAAGGTTAGTAGCAACAAAATCAAGAGCAGTCCAGAGCTCAGTTGTTGGTTTAAGAGAGAATATGAATAGAACCAAAGCCCATAAAGAAAAAGGAGCTGGATATCTATCTGCTTTATAAACAGAAAGCACAAATAACCGAATGGGGCATAAAAACAATTCAAAGTCTATGAAAAAATTTCAACTCAAAGTTTGCAGAATTGTACAGTAAATACTTTCAGTGATTCTACAGACATTTCTTGAGCCTCTTCTACAGACCAGATGTCACATAATAAATTCTGGGTAAAACTATATAAAGACTTGCTCTGTGCCTTTAAGGAACTTTCAGTTTATGAATAAAGAAACTTGAAAGAATAGTCACTAAGGACCACCTTGTTTTAACCATATTATACACGATATATCCTCTAATCTATTTAACAATTCTGCATTGTGTATCATTATTCTACTGAGGTTAAGGCAGTTTTAATAGCTTACCCAATAATATAAGGAAAGCTGACTACTTCTTTGTTAATAATAGATGGGCTATTCAAAAACATCACTTCTTATATAGAAAATACTTGTGATTGTTTTTGTATAGTGAGTAACCATACTTCAAGCATTTGTGAAAGGAATAACTTCATTATCAAACATCAGGCCTGATAAGCTTCTCTGTGACAACCTGGAAACTTAATGGTTAGAGAAGTTTTAAGGTCAACATTTCTGATTCTCAAAATGTCACTTTCATTTCAGTGTTAACTCTACAGTGAGTCATTTCCAGCCATGTAAATGTCTTCTTCCTTCTTTTCAGGCTGGAATAAGCGAAGAACTTTCCTCTTATTCACATTCACGTATTGAGCAAAACCTCAGAATCCAAACAGTGCTGTGGAATCCTAGCAGCACTTTGGTGGGCAACAGGTCTTGCCAAAAAAGGCCAGGGCACCAGAGACAAAATTTGCCCAGTGGCTGCACATACAAAGATCCACAAATTTGCTTTCTTCATTTACCAACAACAACAACAAAAAGACATCCCAAAACTAACAATCTATCTAGGCTAATAATTCCTTACCAAGTATTCCTTACTCCTCCAAAGCCATTTAAAAATTCTTATTACCAGAACTGGAAAGAAGTAGAAATAATCTTCGTGTCTGATTGAAAACAGGTTTCCTGATTCTCCAGGGCTTCCATGTTTCCACAAAAAACAATCTCTTCCCTCTCTCTGCTTGGCCTAGAAAGTTTCTGACTTTATTGGCTCATTTTAACACAGATGCTGTCCCCCTTGAATTTACCTGTCATCACTGAACTTTCAATATATGAATCCTAACCACTCCCCTGGCCCCCAAATTAACTGAGCACATCATTCTGTTTTGACTTGCATTAGATCATTGCTACTAAACTTGAAAAGGTTGCATTTCACTTCCTGGCATCATTGGACAGGTTGCAAATCACACCCACACTAATTAGCACACGAGTTTCTAGATTTTAAGTATGCCAGGCAAAGGGAGATGTAAAGTCTCAGTGAGGGAAAGAAATTAAAGGAAGGGATTACTTACTGGTTAATAGGAAGAATCATTTCTGTTCTTTCTTATTAGTTCCTCTTTCCCTCCTCTTTTGAATAGTGGAAATACAACACATCAGGAAATTTTAGGAGGCACTAAATTATCTCCGACCTTTCCACCAATGGCAGTCAAGTCAAGTGTATTCCCATCTATTATATAAATGGACAAGAGAAAATAAGGCATTTTTTGAAAAGTTCTAAGCTAATGAAGCTTTATTTTTACAGTAAAAAATAGGAAATTGTCTTTTAATAATATATATATATTTCTTTTTTGCATACGTGTAAATATCAAATGATTTCAGTCCTCCAATAAATAAAAAGGGTTAAAAAAAAAAAACAAAAACACCTCTCCAAACTCCCCATCCCAATAGATTCCTGTGTCACCTGCTTTCTTCCTCCCTCAACAAAGCTCAGTCGACCGCAGGGCCAGTATCTAACTAGCTGCCATCTAAGACATATCAGCAGCAAACGGTACGTCTTGTTTTAAACTCTGTCTCTCTGCTTTCTCTGTCCTCCTACACCTCCCCCCTTCCTCAGCCCTGTAAATAGCCCTGTCCTAAATGAACCTTTCAGGCCAGTCTGATGGTGAAGGAGAAATGTTTATCTTGGAGTGTAGAGATAATTGACAATTAGAAAAGAGGACGCTTTTAGCTCCTGGTCAGGGCACTGCGCTCCTGGACAAAGTGCTCTTTTTTTTGAAGCAGCGTGGATTGCTGAGTGACTCAGGCTGGGATGTGTGCATGTTTATACTTAGAGCTTACCAGAGCACTGGAGCTTTCTGGCGCAGAGTTCCCTACCGGCTGGGCCCAGGGAATATCAATAACCCACAGAAGACATAATCAAACGATTCCAGCCTCTCCTGATGAGAATCCCCAAATTGCTATCCTTGATGCGTTGGTTTGCAGGGGCTGATGTATAGAATAGAACCTGGAATGACCTCCAGCTCTTGCGTTCTCTGTCCCCATAGAAGGATGCTCTGGACAAGACTGGCTTTCTTCCGACTCCGATCTGAAAAGTGAGGGAATTTTTGCAAAGTTGTATCTCATTTTAATTTTAAAAAATTATCATTACACTTTATCTCAAGTATGTCTTGCTCTATTGTGAATCCATTTTTATTTTATGTTTTTTGTTCTTTTGTTTGTTTTGGCTGATTTTTTTCTTTTTTTACTATTGTCTTTTCCCACCCTTGGAACACACGTATCATTACTTTCTTCAATAAGGACAACTATTCTCTGTTCACTGAGTTTTCTTTCAGCTTTTACATCATCTTAAAAGTAGGTATATTTTATATAAATTCATGTATTTTCAATTTTCACAAGTTTTTATATTATGCACCTTATTCTGTTTCTCGCTTTCTTCCCTCACTGTAGTCTTCAAAATTATTCATGATGTTTTGTGTGCATGTAATTTATTACTCCTAACTGCATTCAGTAGTGTCCATGTACCCCATCATACCTCTCCCATACTCTGTGTTTTAATGTGTCCCCTAAAATCATGTGTTGGAAACTTAGATCTCAAGGTCACAGGGTTGGAAGGTAGCTACTAGATGAGAAATAAATAGGCCATGAGGTCCAAATGAATGAGTTAATACCATTAGCACCAGAGAGTGAGTGGGTTTATTATAAAAGAGGTAATTTACTCCCCTTTGTATTGCCCTTCTACCTTCCACATGTTCGGATATACCAGAAAAGCCCTCATCAGATATAGCTACTTCATCCTGGGTTTACCAGCCTCTAGAACCATGAGCCAGTAAATTACTTCTCATAATAAGTAGCCCAGCCTCAGGTATTCTGTTATAGCAGCACAAAACAGACTAATGCATCTCACACATCTAGAAATTAATAAATTGCTTTCAAAGAAAATTAAAGAATAGGAGATTCACCCTATCAGATGCCAATACGTGCTGCAAAGCCATAATAATAAAAACAATGCCTGTAAATTTCAAGAGCAGACAAATAAGTGAAGCTTGGCAGCACATGGCTACTGTCTGAGATACAAAAGAGGTTATAGTGGGAACGTGCTCTGAGGCCAGGAATTCAGTACCAGCCTGGGCAGCATAGCCAGACCCTGTCTCAAAAAGAAAAAAAAAAAGATAGAGAAAAATATATCAATAGAGAATCAACGGAAAGATTACTGCATCCATAGAGATTTGTTGTACAATAGGATGTATCATGAAAAATGAGGAAAAGGGAGATTATTTAATAGGTAGTGATGGGAAACTTGTTAATTATATTTGTAAAAATAATTAGGTCTCTAACACCACATTGTAGTATGGTTCATAGAGGAATTAAAAGCCTCCCCATGACAAGTAAAAATATAAAATTACTGTAAGGAAATATAAGTAAGTAACTTTGTAACCTAAGGTCAGAAAGATGCTTTTAAAAGAAAACTTAACCAGGCATAGCCGTGTGTGCCTGTAGCCCCAGATAGTCAGGAGGCTGAGGTAAGAAGATGGCTTCAGCCAGAATTCAGGGCTAGCTTGGACAACATAGCAAAATCTTATAGAAGGAAAGAAAGAGAAGAGAGGGAAAGAGGGAGCTGAAAAACAACAAAGGAAATTTGACAAATGAAAATATAACTCAAATACAGAGGATTTCTGAATAAGCGAGGATATCTGTTCAATGAAAAACACCATTGAAAAAGTAATTTTCTGCATTTTCCACTTAGTGAATAGGAAATTGTTACATATGGCTTCTTTTTACTTGACCTGCTCCAAATTCCAAAAAACACTCATTCATCCTTTCTGTTCAAAATTAATGAACAAATCAGTCCTCACTCCATTCAAGCTCTGTGTGATTTTACAGATATTAGCTGGGAAGATATCATGCTTTCAATCTAGCCCGAACTAGTAGACTTTCAAAGGAAAAGAGAGTCAGAGAGTGATTTCTTGTTGTAGCAAGCAGGACTGTGCATATGCAATATTTTAAAGAATCAGAAAATAGAAACTTATTCTTTCCTCTCTGTCCCAGGCTTGACAGTTAGCATGCATGGAATTCCTTGCATAGTTCCTCTAAAAGAATTCTGAGCTTGCAAGACTTAACAGAGTTGGTACTGCGGTGGCAGGGAAAGATGGCTGAATTCAACACCAATTTTATCTTCACTCTCAAAACAAGGTTCCAGAAAAGTGACTATTTGCTATTTAAGGTAGTAAATTCTTTCCAAGCTTCCTTAGCAGCACAGGAGACATTGAGAGCTAGAAGAAAACTCAAGGGATTAACAAATCCCAACATCTTCCAACAAGGAAACTGTGGTGAATGGAGTGTGCTTGAATGACTTGCCCAATGTGATAAAGCTGGTTAACTGATCTAGGGCTATGACCCAGATAGTTATCTCTTTGCCCTGTTTCCATTAGCTGAGATGCCTCAGTGTGCTGAAGTGCTATCACATGGTCGTTGTCAGATATTTTTAATTTTCAAGGGAAACAGTAATAGCTGACATCTGTCAGACACCACACAAACTAGCTAAAAATAGTTCACAGTTTCAAAATTTAATTGTGTTACATTCCTTTTGATGACATCATACCTTTGAGAAGCTTACTATTCACCTGTTCTTGCAATTAAAAGCAAGTACACCACAAAAATCAGCATGTAACAGGAAATGAAGATGATGGTGTCCAAGGTTTGAGAATTTGTATAGTATATAAAATACACACACACACACACAAACACACACTCCATTAGCAAGTAATTGTGCTTATTTAAGAAAAAAATTAAAATACTTTTGTTCATATACACTTTTTAAATAGCTACTAAGCTGTTAGAATACTTGTTTAAATTTTAATATGTAAGTTATTTAATGTTTATTTATTTCTTATTTTAATAAACAGTGTGTTTGGACATTTGTTTTGGTCCAGGTACTCCGTGAAAAAAATTCTGAAACAAAAAGGGCATAAAAAATTTAAACATAAATTGATAGGCAAAACCAAAAGGAGTCTTTTGCCCTATCTTTAGATGGTGGGAGGAGTAATCTACTGTAGCTGCAAAGATGTCTCTTCAGAGAATTTGAGGCTTGGGGTGGGAAACCTGGAAGACTCTCACCTCAACTTCAACAAAACACCTTCGTATGTACTTGTTTCACACTTGGCACGTTTCTGTTTCATTCCATTGGGAAAAGGGGTTAAGTGGCTAGGAGCAGATGGACTGAAGCCACTGGTATGGTAAACTACAACTGAGTTTAATAAGAGGTAAATTCCTGTTATTAAAAATACTAGGTAAAGCATGATCAATTCGCCCCTAATCAAGAAGTTGATACTAAAAACACAATACCGAGGAGTACCAGGGCAATCATAAAAAATGAGAAATAATAGATTAAATGGAAAGCTGCTCAAGCTTAGTTAGCTTTAGCTCCCAAATTGATTTAGATTTGAGCCCACCAGCCCTTACTGGTCCCAGTTTGATTTGGCTGGTACCGGTACTACCAGGCATCACTTCACTTGAACTTGAAACTTGGAATCATTAAAGCCTTCTTCCTACAGTTCTACCATTCACAATCACTTCAGGTAAAAATTCTATACCTCTTACGTGAACAATCTGTCTCATACCCCCTTTCTCCTGTCCATGATGATGAAGCTACCTGAAGTAAATAAGGCAACGTGTGCTAACTTAGTCAAGTAAATGGATAAAGAAGATAAAGAAGAGAACTCAAGAGAATATATTTGACAGTACGTGAAAGAGGGACTCCATCTACAGAGACAAGAACTCAGTCCCCTACAGAGAATCATCATGGAATTCAGAGTTATGGTCACCATGGATGAAAGTGCGGGAAGCTAAGGGTTGTCAAGTGCGTGTCACTTTGTTCCTATGATGGTGGTCACAGAGAAAAGGAAAAGAAACAGAAAAGTTCTGGCTTCTGAAAAAATGCACACCCAGTTGAGTATAGAAGAGATTGATAGGATTACTTAGGAATAATGCTAGAACAATGTCCTCTAAAGGGTAAAATATTTATTTTGACCAACAAAAGAGAACAAAAAGGAGTAATTAAATGTTTGTATTCTTTCTATATTCCTCTAAGTCCTATCACCGAGCTCTGGCAAAGCTATTTACAAGGTGTTTATGAGGCATCTTGATGACAATGAGACCTATAGAAATGTATCTACATTTATATAACCCAGTTATCACATGTGTTTCTCAAAGGAACAAAAATTAGGAGTTCCTCAAGGAGAGTTTTGGAGATAAGGACCATTAACACGCAATGAGACTCTGTGGCTCTTACCATTCAGACATTGGAAATTGTCAATTTATAAGCTACTTCTAGCCCACAGGCATTCTTCGTTAGTTCAAAAAATGTTTGTTTGTCTGTCTGTTTTTATTGTGAATCTTTTACTAACAACTAAAACTCAAGAGATTACACATAAAAATCTCCAGGTCTGGGGGCCGGTGAGATGGCTCAGTGACATAAGCACCTGCCTGACAAGTGCGAGGTCCTGAGTTCGACTCCTAGTACCTACATACAAAAAGAAAAAAGGACCGGTGATATCGCTTAGCGGCACAGGCGCCTGCTGGCAAGCACAAGGTCCTGAGTTCGACCCCCGGTACCCACAAAAAAAAAAAAAATCTCCAGGTCTAACTTCTCTTTAAAATATCAGAAAGTTTTTCTGCTGTAGATCAGTATTACAGTGGCAGCAATCAAAAACACTGAGTCAGGGTTTTCCCCTGCAAGGTCCATCTGCCATGACTACCCACTGACATGCCAAGACTGGTCATGATGTGTGGGTAATCTGGTTTCCACACCTGCAGGAGAACCATCTACACATTCCACAGATGAGGAGAAATGGGGAAACCACAGTGATAAAGGCCCTGCTCAAAACCTGAGGATCACAAGAGACAGAAATGGCCCCAGCCTATCACATCTCAGCCCAGATATACTGTGGAATTTATGGAACTCAGACATTGTATGATGTGGCATGCCAGAAAAAGTCCTAACAGAGAAATGATTTTATTTTATCTTTCTCATTTTTTTCTTTTCCCTTCCTTCTTTTCCCCTTTCCCCTCTCTTGTTTTGCTTTCCTTTTGAAGAATTTCTTCGTATTTCACAACATCTCTTATACATTTTTGTTCTTATTTACACTTTCAGTTTCTCACACCAGGGAGACAATGTGATATTTACACGTGTCTGATTTATTTCACTTAAGAGTATGGTCTCAAGGTCCATCCATTTATCTAGACATGTCTCACATTTATCCTTCTTTATGGCTGAGTAGTATTGCATTGTATAAAAAAAAAAAACACATCTTTTTTATACATTCATCAGTTGATGGGCATTTGGGCTGTTTCCAAGATTTAGCTATTACAAACTGTGCTGCTATAAACATGGGTGCACATATATTGCTGTGGTATGATGTTTTTAATTCTTCTGGGAAGATACCCAGAAGGGGATACCTAGGTTGAATGGGACCTCTAATCCTAGTTTTTAAAGAAATCTCCACACTGATTTCCACAGTGGTTGTACCAGTCGACACTCCCACCAACAGTGGAGAAGTGTTCCTTTTTCTCCACAGGCCCGTGAACATTTGTTATTGGTTGATTTCTTGATAATAGCCATTCTTTCTGGAGTGAGATGGAATCTCAGCATTGTTTTAATTTGTGGTTGAACACTTTCATATATTTATTTGCCGTTCCTACTTCTTCATCTGAGAAGTGTGTGTTCATCTCAGATGCCCATTTTTAGATTGGGTCTTTAAATTTTGGGTTCTAATTTTTTTCAATTCTTTGTATGTTCTATATATAAGTCCTTTGTCTGAGGAACAACTGGTTAAAATTTTTTCCCACTCTGTGGGATGTCTTTTCACTCTGTTGGTGATTACTTTTGCTATGCAAAATCTTTTTAATAAATTGAGAGCCTAGTTGCTGATTCTTTGTAGTATTTCCCTTCCAGTTGGGTTTTTTTTTTTTTTTTTTTTAATGAAGTCTTTACCTACACCTATGTTTTCAAGAATTCTACCTATTTTATCTTCCAGAAGATTTAGTGCTTCTGTTTTAATACTTAGATCTTTGATCCATTTTGATTTTAGTTTAGTACATGCTGATAGACATGGGTCTAGTTCTAGTCTTCAGCATGTGGAAAGCCAGTTTTTCCAGCACCATTTATTGAAGAGGCTAGCTTTCTTCCAGTAAACATGTTTGGACCTTTCTCAAAGATAAGGTGGCTAAGTGTGTTTGGGTTTGTTTCTCCATCTTCTAATCTGTTCCATTGATACTCAGGTTTTTGTTTTGTTTTGTTGCCAATACCAAGCTGTTTTTATTACAATAGCTTTGTAGTATAATTTGGAGCAGAGATTGTGATGCCCCCTGCCTTGCCTTTGTTGCAAACTGAACTTCAAGCCAAGATCAAAAGAGACAAAGAAGGTCATTACATACTTGTTGAGGGAAACTCCAAGATGAAGAGATAACAATCATAACTATATATGCACCAAACATGAGTGCACTCAACTGTATAAAACAAATATTAATGGACATGAAAAATCAAATAAGCACTAATGCAATTATAACGAGGGACCTTAATACCCCACTGTCACAAATAGATAGATCAACCAGACAACAAATCAACAAAATATCAGAATTGAACCAAACCTGTGAGCAAATGGACTTAGTAGATGTTTACAGAGTGTTCCACCCCACAACATCAGAATACACATTCTTCTCAGCTGTGTATGGGACATTCTCCAAAATAGACCACACACTAGCCCATAGAATATGCTTAAGTAAATGCAAAGGAATTAAAATTATCCCATGGATATTATCAGACCATAGTGCAATGAAATTGGAAGTCAATGGCAAAAAAAACCACAAAAACAACATAAACACATGGAAATTAAATAACACCCTACTGAACAACCAATGGGTCACAGATGAAATTACAGAAGAAATTAAACAATATCTACAATGAAATGATAATGCTGATACAATGTACTGGAACTTACAGGACACAGTGAAAGCAATCCTAAGAGGGAAATTTATAGTGGTGAATTCCCATATCAGGAAAACAGAAGGAGTTCAAATAAACAACCTAATGCTGAACCTCAAACTTCTAGAAAAAGAAAAACAAGTCAAGCCCAAAGCTCATATGAAGGAGGAAATTACAAAGATCAGAGCAGACATTAATGCAATTGAGACTAAGAAAACGATACAGAGAAATGATTCTATTCTCAGGCCTATTGCTTACCTTTGGGTGAGATTTAACAAGTGTGACCAGTTTCTCTCATCTATGCAGTTATGAGAATGCTATGTGCTCTACTCATTCCCTAGGGTTCCACTCACAATGAATGAAATCCATTATTTTTTTAAATGTTCTCTAAAAATACAGAAGATATAGTAATTTGTAGAACACTGGAATCAACCAAAAGTCATATAGCTAATTCCAGGTTCTAGGCCTAGTTCCACCAGAAGGTAGCTTCATGAACTTTCACAAGTTTCTTAAACTCTGTATTTCAAATGCAAATATTATTTTCCATGATCTTTGGAAGATTAATCCCATTCATCATTTTTTAAATGTTTTTCTTGAACTAAAACCTTTATGACTTGGGCCAAATCCAAAAGTGAATTAAACTAATATTGAAAGAAAATGGACTATTGGGCTGGGTCTACTTTATGGTCCTGTCAGAAGCACACTGAGATGCTGATAATGTACAGTCATTTAAAACCTCAGTGCCTCCCAGCTTGGCCCAGAGCAGACCTCAAGAGTAGAGATCCAGAGCAGAGTTGGAGAGGAAAAGTGGAGATATAAATGACTAGAGAAGTGCTTCCAGGCCTCTGAGTCAGCTGAAACAGAGCTTCCTGCAGAGCTCAATGGATCTTTTCTCAGTTGCCTGGAGCGTTGGCTGGAGGCTCCCTGGCACTGCCTGCCTGGAAGACAATTTTTAGTCTATCGATTCATTTGAGCTGGGCAGTTTGCCCTAGTACTTAGGCACTCAGACAAACATGCCCTGAATCACTGGCAAACCCAGCAATGTAGGGAGAGCCAGTGGCTCAATCAGCACCTCAGTCTGACCAGAGGAAAAGGATGATCTAGAAAGCTTAGGGTGTCAGCCTCTGAGAATTCACCAGACCTATGGCTTGATTTTTCAAGCCAGAACCTTAATTAATCCCTGACCTTGAGATTAGGAACATTCTAGCTCAGGAGCACTGCACTCTTTCCTTTGCCTCCAAAAGCAGCTAAGGAGCAGGGTTGGGGGGCTTTAATCCCACTGTCCCCTCTGCTTGTCCTCCTGGTGTATTTACTGTATGGTGTACACTCTTTTGTAGGTTTCAGACCCCTACAATGACTCTTCTCAATGCCTGGCTTACTGACCTCTATCATACACCATCACAAAATACTGTTGGATGTCTCTTTCCTATTTAACTCCTTAGTAAGAGTTCTTAAGACGGTTGACATCTCTTAATTATTAATCTCTAGCATCTAGCAGTGTCTGGCATAGAAAATACCCTTGAACCCTTCAACGCTTATGAGAAGGAAAGAAAGAAGGGAGGAAGGGAGGGAGGAAGGGAAAGAAAGAGGGAAGGGTGACTACTCTGATGAAAATGAAAGCTGAGAGAATAAAATGGCACGCACAAACTGGTGACTGAACTCCTTGAAAACTGCTAACGGCAGAACCAGCTGTCTGAATAATGAATACAGCTGGTTAAACCAGGTGTCTACATAGTCAACATAGTAGTCCTATAACCGAAAGTAAAATCACGTGAGATCACTAGCACGCAAACATTTTGAAAGCTCGAAGCGTGCTATGCATGCAAGGGATTATTAAGGTCTCTATTACTACTGTGAAAGAATCAGCACTGTTTCCTCTCATCAATGCATGTTTCATTTTCTTGTCCCAAGCCAGAGGCTATATGACTCAAATAGGAAAAAACAAAAAAAGGATTATCTCCTTCCTCTTTTTTTTTTTTTTTTTTTTTTGTGGGTACCGGGGTCAACCTCAGGACCTCGCGCGCCAGCAGGCGCCCGTGCCGCTGAGCGATATCACTGGCCCTTTTTCCGTATGTGGGTTCCGGGAGTCGAACTCGGGCCCTTGCGCTTGGCAGGCAGGCGCTTACGCCTCTGAGCCAACTTAGCAGCCCGAAGTTATTCTTTTAGCATCAAATAATAGCTATTTTATTTTTTTTCCAATATGAATTTGAAATTTGATAAAAATTGGTTCAGTTCCCTAACTCTGGATTCTTTACCTCTCTTTATACAAGATAATTCATATTTATTATGATTATTTTGAAGAAAATAGGTGGAACATCAATGAACTTTCAAAGGAAATATCCCTGTGAGCTGATGTGAAAACCAAACCCAAATCCAACCGAAGATCTTCACATCCTTTTCAGTAGCAGATCAGATCTTAGCTGGATCAGCCAACACTTTCACAAACGTTCATGCATGGAACAGAGACTGATGGCAAGTGTCAAGTGACCAAGTCACAGCGCCTCACTTCCCTCAGGCGGTGCCGTCCTGCGCAGGGTTCAGTTCACACATTTGAATCTGAGACGGTTCTAGATATCTGCCCTCCCTCCAGAAAGGTAGAAGCAAACTGCGAGAGATGTCTTTCATGCTTCTCAGTAATCTCAACCACAGATGAGCAGGTACTCGGGACTTCTCTGAGGCATTCTTTTTCCATTTCGAGGGTTTTCTTTTCTTCCCAAGAGATTAATTATGGAAAGCATTGCGGCGGCCTGTCGAGTTCAGCCTCTCAGTTCTCTCCCGAGACCATAGAGAGCACAGCCCTTCAAGAGTGTGCTGAAGAGGGGCACTTCTCCCCTGACTTCATTCCAGTAGCGTCCCTGCCGCCCTGGAGTCCTGGCCTGGCGATCTAAAACGTGGTTTCCTGCAGAAATACCCTTTCACAAATGAACGGCTAAAGCAACGCTTCCTAAACATTTATGAGTCATGAGTTTGATGGCCAAAATCATCCTGAGTAGTCACCGAAATATTTCATTTTCCTTCTAGGAATTGGGAAAACTGTATCTCTCAAAATTTTTGGACCTAGTTGAACTATGTGATGACTTCTGACTGATACAGTGTTGGCAGAAGTGATATAAGCACTTTATAGGCCCTAGGATATTATACAAAATAGTCGCATTCTATGCCTTCTATTATTATTAGGTGGGTGAAGGCAGAGTACTATGTAGAGGATCCAAAGATGCCGGGGAGAACTACAGGAAAGAAACGGGTACATTACTTACTGCGTGAAGCTGCACATGCTTTCCTAACTTCCTCAACTGAACTGAATCAGTGATGAGTGAGAAAGTAATATTTATGAGATTTTGACTTGTTTGTTGCAATAGCTAAAACCTTTAATACAAACACCTTTGAAAATATGGTGAAAGACATGTTTCCTCTTAACAGATCAATGCAACTATGTACATCCATACAAAATCTGGTGTGCAAAATGTAGGTGACTACCCACCAAGTTCAAAACACTTTTAGCCAGAATATGGCCTGAAACCAGTGTCAGGGTAAGTACCTACTTATCCGTAGTGGCATGTTGAACTTCTTCTACTATCACATCCTTCATAATATTTATTTTAGGTGTGACTGATTTGATCGTCTCCCTCACATCATACCCTAAATAACTTGAAACCCCTGTTAACTCGTGGCCTCACTCCGAGAAGAGAAATGGACAGATAAATGAAACAGTGGTGTCCCAAGAGCCCAATAATGAAGAAACTCACTTCCCACTGGAAGAAACTCACTGAGCTCTTAGCATGGTATAGGTTCACTAGGACTGAAGATGACCGTGAGCTGTGGAGTTCAAATGATCAGATTTTCTGACCTCCACCATTTTGATAAAACAGGATTTTTAAAATGGCTCCTCTTCCTGTCTCTTTTGTATTTCTAGACCCGGGAGGGTTTTGCAAATTTGTGTCTGATATTGGTCAACAACTAATAAGAAACCACACTCTGACACTAACATTGTTGCTTTTGATAGCCATGCTCACCTATAACTTCACTCTCTACACCTTCCCTTTCACCTACCTTGTATTATAGTCCATGTCCATGCTACAGTGTCCCTTGTTTCTCCAGCTCCCTCAGATTACTAATGTTCCTTGTATTAAAAGCTGTGTTAGTATCAATGGAGTAAATTAAGCTACATTTTTCAAAGAGATTTACACGATCTGGTTTGAAATTCTCCCCGTACATAACTTTATTTAAATAATTTGTATAAATCAATTTGTATTCACCACATAGCTGCTTGTTGATGAGTTATTTAATTATTTACTGGCAATTTCAGAAGCTTCCTTTACCAGCAAATGCAACGTAGCAGTATTGACAGTTATAACTAAATTTCGATGGCTAAAAGCCCAGGCTTCTCCAGAGTTCCTTTCCCTCAAACAGTTCTTGGAATCACTGCAGAGGCTTAGATATGTCAGGAATCAGAAAGCCCCATCAGGATCATCCCCAGACTGGAGGCTCCGTTACCTCCCCAGGGTGGCTTCTCCAAGCTGCATTAGGCGCCACTGCCCGACACCACCATGGGACGTGGGAATGCATCCAACCTCACTGCTTCCGAGCCCAGAATAAATCTGCTGTGCAAAGCCCATGTGACGACTCTTCTGACAACAGATTGTTCTTTCGCCACTGTAGTGCTTCTAGAAATGAAGGCTGAGGAGTATATCCATAAGCAAGTGTTATGAACCCAAAAGTGTAGAGGCTTTCGGTAGTGCAACTCTCAATTCATGTATATACTATGTTAGTCAGCTTTCCATTATGATTAAAACTATCTGAGATAATTAAAGTACAAAGAGAAAAGGTTTATTTTGGCTCACAGTTTTGAAGGGTTCAGACCATAATCAATTAGACCTGTTGCTTTTGGCCTGTGACAAGGCAGCACATCTTGGTGGGAGCACATGGCAAAGCCAAACTTTCCCCTCACGGATAGGTAGCAGAAGTGAAGAAGAGGAGACTGGGTTCCCACGATTGCTCTCAAGGGTGCGCCACTAAGGATCTAAAGACCTCCAACTAGACCTCACCTCATAACGGTTTTGTCACCTACCAATATCACGAAGCTGGGAACCAAGCCTTTAATACATAGGGCTTTGGGGACATTTAAGATCCAAATGCTAGCACATACCCAGTTGCATTTCCAGAAGCACTAGCTCAGAGAAAATCCCAGGTGTAGCTTCCATACTATATTCAGAACTTGAATTCCCCAAGACCAATTCCTCAAACTCTGTGTCCATATGTTCATGCAAATGCATAGAAAAATGGGGTTATTTAACTGTTCTCATTACATTCACTGTGTCCTCGTGTGGACGCAGTCAAGGTAACTTCTTAAAACACAACTACATACTTACAGTATCAAATGATATATACAAATTGGTAGTTCAATAATGTAATTTCCTTTAAACTTCCTATGAAGAGTAATCTTTAAAATCATCATGCACATTTTTATTCTCAGGAAAAATAATGCGTGGTCATTTATGTATGTGCCTATGTGTAAGAAGTTCACTTATTTTCATATGCTAAAGAAGAAATCGTTATCCAAGTGGAAAAAGAAGTCAGAAAAAAAAAGCTATACTTCCAAGTCTGTTGATTGTTAAGAGTGTATTGTCAGTCAGCCACAGGGAGTGGCACTTGCTTCTGGTCCCCTCATTTGGGAGGCTGAGTCAGTAGGATCCCAAGTTGGAGACCATACTGGTCTAAATAATGAGACACTGCCTCAAAAAAAAAAAAAAAAAAAAAAAAGCATGCACTATCTTATTGTCTATTCTACTGTCTTGATAAATAAAAAGTTAATACTATCTTTATAATTCTAACCACTGACAATTTACCTTGTTCATATGAATGACCAATGCATGAATCGATACTATTGATACGGCTAACTTTATTTTTTCAATATCTAAGGAAAAAATTTGAACATGATATGAAAATGTCAATGACAACGAAATTTATGTTCAAATTGTATTTGCTTCACACAAGCCATTAAGCATAGACTATCAAGAGTTCAGATTATTTTGAATAAAAAGAAATATGGCTTTGGGGTTTAGCGATCTTATTTGCATTCACAGCTGAAAAACAGTTAATAGTGCTGGATTATTCAATAATCTACCAGTGGGATAGAATACATTGTAAGAGACCTTGTGAATTTTGGTGAGCATCCAAAAGAATTTAAATAACAATGTAGAAATTTGTATACTCCTTAAGTTTTCCTCATCTATTCAGTATTTATGCTGTAATAAAACAATAGTAATAACTTGCATTTGTATAGTACTTCATCTCAAAGCACTGTCAAAACCTTTGTCTTATCTGATTTTCCATCCTCCCTGTAAGTAAAGCAAAATTAATATGTAGTTTTAAGATACGAGAAGAGACGTATAGGCAAGCATCATGTATTTTGTTGAAATGAAAACAAACAGAAAAATGGGTTCTAGAAATGCATTCTGTAAAATCATAGTTGAGGTCTTTATACCCTCATCCCCTCTAAGTTAAATAAGCCAAAGCTTGAATCTGCCTCCAACTTCCTGAGTAATCTTTGGCAAGTTAGTTATCATTTCTATGCCTCAGGTTCCTTGTGTATAAAATAAGAAAATTTCTCACAACTTCATTAAGGTTTTTGTGGAAATTTATATAAGAATATATGTGTAAAACTACCAGATCCTACATAATGCTCAAAAAATATTCATTTTTTTCTTTCCTTTAGTATTTCAAGAAAGCCCTGGTCACACTATCATAATCACATGCATTATTATTATTATATTATTATCTATAATACATTATTATATTATTATTATTATATTAAGATATTCAGTGTATTTGGATCATTTGCTGGGTATTTCTAACATTTCTCCCCCCTGCCCAACTGCATGGGACAGACTGCTTCATCTACAGTTTTCTCCAAGAGTAGCCAGCCTCAAAATACTTACCTCCTTCCATCCACCTGGTCACAGAGTCCTTCCAGACAGCTTGATTTCAAAGATTAATATAGAAAAGCAATCTTTTGATTTGTGGTGGGACCCTACACATTTCCAGATCATTATATGGCCTCTAATTCCCAACATTGGAAGTTTTTGGAGATTTCAAGGTTCCATATTATCCAAGGAGGCAAAGGGGTCAGTGTAGACATAGACAATACATGGCCAGACGTAACAGACATGAGTCAGAGCCTTTATCAGCCTACTTTTCCATCCCTTTGAGCCTCCTATTCCTAATGCATGTTACACAGAGAATAAAGACATAAAGATCCATCTTTCCAATGCTGTGAGTTCATAATACAAATTCGCCTTGCAATTTGTGGCCCAAGAGTGTGGAAGAACAAAGCCACATAGATATCAATAAAAGAGGTAAAATGATGTAGAAAATTTAAGATGGTGAAAGGATTAATGACATCTGTCATTTGTCAAGGTGTGAACCAGGTTCTGGTAGATTTGTCAGCCAACCAACAAGAGCACTGTAGAAAGCCTAGATGATAAGGGCAGACTTGAGAGTGAGCAGTATAGAGAGGGTGAGAGAGGGACGTGGAGGCAAGCACATCTTCAAAGAAACCTGAGAGCTGCCTCGGGAGACAGAACCGGGCAAGGAGTCAGAATGTGCCTCCTGCAGAAAAGTGTGCTTTGGCCACAAAGAAACAAAAATATTTGGGCTGGCCTGTTCATCCTAGGTCCCTCCTTCTTCACAAGCATCTTCCCATTCATTGTCAATTATTCATCTTAATACCATATGTCCTAATGCTCCCAGTGGATCTTATCAAAGGCTTCACAAATGAGGTATAACTTGACAGTATCTTAGGAGCTATGAGGAAACCATAAGGGGGAAGATGGCTGCATGTTAAGCATAAGAAAGGAGAGAGAGCCTGGCTTTAGGAAGCCCCTGTTTTATTGAAGACGATGTGCTAGGAGTATTACCCACACCTCACATAATCCTCATAACACCACCAGGTGTTAATTATTTTTACCAGGAGGTAATTACTGTCTCCATCTTCCAGATGAGGAGAAAGAGACTCAGAGAAACTAAATAATTTGCCAGTGGTTACTCAGCTGGTAATTAAACCCTCTAACTTTAAAACCTACACTAAGTTCATTACATAATTACTCCCTTCCTATAATACCTCTCAATACATGCAAAGTCACAGAGTTGCAAAAGAATACAGTTTATTTGGAAAGCATTGCCTGGGCCTTCTCCACGCAAATGAGAAAAGGCGTGGTTATGTGGGATGTGACAGATTGAGATGTGGGTCAAAGGCAGATTGAAGCCAGACTGGAACTGGTCTTGGGAGTTTTAATGTAAAGTTCTGAATGATAGGAGACAGTAAATGCTTTAGTAGAAAACAGGCAAATTGTCACCTAACAATTCCGATGGCCTGTATCACAGTAGTCTTTGGACAGAGCATTTTGTCTTTCTTCTTTTTAAAATATATTTTTATTTTTAATTGACATATAGTAGCTGTATATACTTACAGGGTACTGTGTGACATTTCAACGCAAGTATATAATGTAAAATGATCTATCTCCTTAGACATGTATTCTTTCCTCATGTTAGGAATATTCAAAATCCTTTTTATTTGCTATTCTGAAATATTAAATTAATTGTTGTCAGCCATAGTTATCCTATGCTACAGAACCTAAGAACATATTCCTCCCAGCCAACTGCACCCTGTTCCCATTAACCCTCCTCTTTCTGTCTCCCACATCCTTTTCTTCTCTCTCCCACACCCTTCCCAGACTCTAGTAATCACTACTCTCTTTTCTACTTCTATGAGGTCAACGTTTTAGCTTGTAGTATAAGCTGCCACTACCTCTTACCTCATTTGATGTTTACATAATTTTATCAGAATCATTGTTATTCCTAAGCAATATCCATTAGAACAGGGCCAGATCTTCCCAGGCTACCAGTTATTTAGATTAAACCACTTGGGCAACTGTCATTAAGATATCAGGTCCAAAGGTCTGAGATGTCTGACTCATTCTTCAAGACAAAAGAAGGAAGAGATGTAGCTTCAGACACCCTGATTTTTTTACACTTCACATTGCAGTCAGGAAAATATTCTCTTTAAATAAATGTTCCTTGGGGGAGACCCCATCAGGAAGGTCCCATACCAGTAGCACTCAGACTCTTCCCCATTGGAATCACTCAGCACTCTTCTCTTCCCCATTATAATCCTGGACTCACATTTCTTTCATGTTTTATGAACCATACCTCCCCTCTCTAAACCAAGACCTATCTGGTGTAAATTCCATTTTCTTTCATTGTGCATTATACCAGAAAATCAGAAGCTCATGTATAAAAAATAACAATAATAATAATTATGGGGCCAGCTCCACATGACAACAGCAGTAACAGCTTTCAAAATCCTTTGAGTGTAAAAGTCTTATTTGTTTTATGAGCCGACACATGGAGCTAGACTTAAAAATAAAAAACATGAAAGGTTTCTCACAGCTCAGATTTCATAAGAAAAGAATTGCATCTTTAATTAAGATTTATGGGCCTCGGTAGGGCCCAGCAAGAGGAGAGAAATGGCTCAGAAGTGTAAAAACTAACAGTTAAAAATGAGGAAATATGATTAAGGGCCCTTAATTCCTCCTGTCTCTTTTGCAGGGCTTCCAGTGGCCCCAGGCAAAAACAGGCACTTATTGTCTTTAAAACAGCATTATTCTTGGCATAAAATGTTTATGAATCAAGACAAAACTTGTAAAGAATAATAATATCAACCTTACCTAAAAGTCTCACTTAAAAGACTTCTCTTGCTAGAAACAGTATTTAGTTTAATGGGAAAAAATCCTTAAGAGAAAAAATATGCATATAATGTTATATATAAGGGATTACGCATATAAATTGACATCTTGCCTGGTGTTACTGTAGCATTCTCCAGTTTTCACAGTCTCCTATGCTTGATCTCATGTATCTTCCTAAGAATGCTGAGAGATAATTGGGGAAGATCCTAGAAGTTCTACTTTGAAAATGAAGATGTTTTTTCAAAATGATAGGTTACTTATTCCAAGTCAGGAAATGGATATAAACAGAAGTTTGAGACTAAATCCAGCGATCCAGAAGTTTTGGTCTAAATCCATGCTCACTGAACGAGTAGAGTGTTCTTCCTCTAAGAGTACATTTGTGATTTCATTTCTATACCATGCATATGTGTTTAAAGTTTTTAAAACATACTTTTGGAAAGCATAGTGAATAAACTCTAACACTATGCATTTCAATGTGCTCTTCAAACTGAACAATAAAGATATCTTGTACATTGTCACTGAAAGGTAACTATGAATAAAATACTTATTTAGTTTCAGAAAATGCAACTCACCAAAATTCAGCTTTAGTCCCTCCCTGACACATTCCTTGTAAATCATAAATGACAGCAAATTATTCCCAAAATACCTGTAGCCACTATTCCCTTACCATTACAAAGACGATTAATTGTCCCATCCTATGTTTGTTATTTTACCAAAAAAAATTGTATCTTTCCATTCCCTGCAAAAAGAATGAAGTACTTTGGAGAAGGTACCATGTTGTTATCTGTTACTACGCTAGCTTAAGTTGAGAATGCTGTTAATATTTGGTTTATCCATTAAATAGGACTTGCTTTAATTTTTTAAATTACTTAATACTTCAAGGTATGTCCTCTTTATCTCATACTTTAATACTAATACATGAACTGAACTTTTCATGATTTTATTTTTAATAATCCCTCACTGCTGAGACATCCTAATCCATGCTCTCAAATTCAAGTTCCAATATAAGCTTATTGCTACCACCCACGTGATCATAGTATCCCTTCCAATGAGAAAGGACAATTTCTGTGAGTGTTGACATCCAGTACTGGACTTTTTGACCCAAAGACTCACATATCTGGTAATTACTTTTTAGCGACTTCAATTTTTCAGAGAGAGAATGGAAGCCAAGAAAGTACATGAAAAAAAAAATTTCCAGTGGGCATTCAACATCTTCATAAAGTATAAAAGCAGTCTTTACATCCTCACCACTCTCTCCTGATGATTAATTTCTAAACTTTAGGAAAGTCCTAAGGAAGATAATTCCTAAAGCAATGTCTCTAGCCCTGAAATTATTCCAAAACACTAACCTAAAGATTCATCTGCTTGAGAGACATTGCTACCTGTATACTTAACCAGCACTGAAAACCTATTATATCTAAAATTACATTCATGATTATGTTCCCTAAATTTGTCCAACTCATTTTTCCTTTCATGAGAACCCATACATTTCTACCAATGTCCCTGCCATTTTGCAATGATCTGCTTGAATCCCATTTCCTCACCGCACACTCATGATCCCTTTAGCTGAAAAATTATTTCAGCCTCTTTTGAACTTCTAACCTTTTGCAATTCCAGTTGTCACCCAGGAATCTAACATGGTGATCTTTATGATGTCCAAAGAAATACCTTTTTGATCTCATACTTTAACACTAATACATAAATATCTAAATAAAAAAAAAAAACAAGTGGAACAGGCTCCAAATGTAGTTGTGCAAGATGATCTTGTGAGATGCACAAAGAAAGCATTAGAATTTCAATTTATCATCAAATTCAAAAATTAACTGCATCAATACATAATATATAAATTGCCATATTGAGCACTGTGTGAAATTCTCATGTCCCTTCTAATGTAGAGGAACCTTCAGGAAAGAAGAAACATTTCAAAGTGGGAACCTTGTTCTTTTTTTTTTTTTTTCAAGTAAGGCTATGTGCTGTGGTTCATTTGTGCTTCATAAAGTTTGTTTGTGGATAACATTGTCTAACGCTGACTGCATTACTTCAACAAAAAGGTAAACAAGCTTAAAATATTCTTGGAGAATAACCATGAGTTGAAGTTAATTGTAATGATGCAAACACAAATGAATAGCAGGAAACTGGAGTTCAAATAGCTATGTGCAGTATAAACTCTTCACCAGGGACATTATTATGCAAAAGCAATGGATCATTTAACTAGTACTATTTGCAGTGTTGTGGCTTATATCTAGATGTCCTCCCAAAGCTTCATGTAGCCATAGTTGGGGCTTTTACAAGGTGGCTGGATCTAGGGGTGTGCTGCTGGAATTAAGGATGTGATGCTGGGTTTGATTCATGGTGCGATGCCAGGATTAAGGCCACCCCAACCTGGGTGTGAGTGCTGCCCAGCCTAAGGGTGGGTAGCCTGGATAAGATATAAGGGACAGAAAGAAGCTCACCATTGGACATTTGTCACTCATAGGTTGCTGCCTTGGTGCCTTCTGCCTTCTGCCTGTCATGAACTGTTCCTTCTCTGCCATGCCACCCAGCTTTGGAACCAGCCAACTATGAACTGAAACCTCTACAAACTGGGAGCCAAAATAAATCTTTCCTCCTTTAACTTTGGGGGTTGGGTATTTTGTCTCAGCAATGAGAAAAAAGTAAGACAGGGAGTATAGCTTTTAAATCCTCAACTTAGTACACACAGACCCTTAGGATATAGGCATTGATAGTTATGAATTCATCATATTTAAGGAGATATTTTATAGTATTCTATATTTTACTTTGCATTTGAAAATTGTATCTTGGGTATATTTATAATGTTCACAGCCTATCAATACTATGGAGTCTTTAACTTGTAAGTGAATGACTATTCGTATGTTATAGTTGCTTTTTGTATTGTTTGTTTCATTTTCCAGTGAGGATCCACAACGACATACTTTTGAGACTGCTGCACTGGAGACCTGATTCCCTCACCATGGGCCTCTGGACAACTCACTGATGGAAAGGTGCTGGTGTTGGCGGTAGTATAAGTCCCTGGAGACACAGCTACACCAGTACAGGTATCAGACACAAATATCCAACAGTGCAATGCATTAAATTTATGTACATTTTTTTTCTCAATGTGATCCCAGAGCTTCAAGATCGCAAAGCATTAGGAAAGCCTAGAACCAGAACTTCTCTGCAGTGATAAGCCCTGTTCATTATGTCAGAAATCTAGTATCTGCCTACCATGACTGCCTCCATAGCTCTAATAAGTTTTCTCCCTCCAGGCCCTTTTATCCTTCTTTCTTCTGGCTATGCTTAGGGTCACCGTGGATCGTGGTCACATTTTAATATCTATGAACTCAGAGGAAAGTGGTAAGGCTCATAATTCCTTTCTGCCAAGAGTCTTAGCTTCCTTTTTATAATTTCATGGCATAAATGTGGAGAAGATGCTGTCTTCCAAGCTTCACGTAGAGATATCTAAGACATAAATAAAAGTGGAGGTTATGAAAAAAGCCAGACTCTTACCTATGCTGCCAATATCCGGTGAGCCTCAAAATCTTTATACGTATGGAATAGTTACGTGGATCTTCTCATTGTCTTAGTGATAAGTTCCATAGAAGACCAGGGAAAACAGCATAGTTTAGAGGTTTGGGTCAAAAGCTTGGGGACCAAATGGTCTGGGTTCACCTCGCAATCGTACCACTGACCTGATGTGCTGAACTTGAACAGGTAACAGTCATTCCAACTTCAAATTTCTCCTTTCTGACATGAATTCAAAAAAGGCTCTAAGAAGTTCATATGATAATACTTGTAGGTTAATTTATAATATAATAGAGTTATCCTTTACATAACATGTAATGATTGTTAGTATTAGGAGTTATTGATATTACTATCTATTTTCATAGTTTCCACCAAATACCACATATTGTTTTCCATATTTTTTCCTTAGTGGATAAATTAAGAAACATATGATGAAGAAATATGTGAGTGGATAAATTAAGAAATAAATGCAAATTAAAATGGTTTGTAGTTCAGACGTGTTCTCCACAGTGCTTCATCATATTGCAAACATTTTTGCTTCCTGATAAATATAGAATGGGCACAATAACAAAAAAGAATATCTGTTTCTAAGCAAAGCATAGTTTCTTGTGTTTAATTTTTGTTTTGGTTGACCTTGGATTTCTATAACTTTAACTAAGAAAAATGACAAGAATAACAGACAAGAATCTGAAAAATTACATGTTATCTTCCTCCTTATAGAATTTTAAGGGCCAGTGAGATAGCTCAGCAGCATAAGCGCCTGCCCGGCAAGCACAAGGTCCTGAGTTCGACTCCCGGAACCCACATAAAGGAAAAAACAAGGGCCGGTGATATCGCTCAGTGGCACAAGCGCTTGCTGGCAAGCACGAGGTCCTGAGGTCAACTCCTGGTACGCACATTAAAAAAAGAAAAAAAAGAATTTTAAATGTTTGTGTTGCCTGTTTTCCTCTAGAGTTCCCTATATTCCTCCAACATGTTTTTAATCTTCAGAGAACTCCCAGAAATGACTACAGAATTTTTACACCTATATGGGACCATTCCCAGCATCTCTGTGGTGGGGAACCACCTGCAGTTTTCCAACTGAATGGTTTCAATCTAAAAAACACAATAATCAGGAAATCTCTGGGCTCAAACAGAGCTCTAGAGACTTCTCGAGAATACCAAGCTGTAAGTAACTAAAAAGGTGAAGACATTGCAAAATACAGCAATGTTGAGCACATTGGAAGAAACAGCTAAGAGAGGGTGTGACCAAGACGCTCAATGTCATAACACACCACTTGAACACTGACTGTTTCATTTCTTGAAAATGTGCTCATTCCACTGCACAGAGTGAAAGAGAGAAACTATTTTTTTTAAAAGCACAGAGGAGAAATATGAGGTACATAAACAGCCTTTAGAAAGCATGCCTGAATCTTAGCACATTAAAAATGTGCATGTGTTGAGCCCTTAATCAGGTGTTATATCACTAATAATATGTGGCACTAAGCCCATAGGTAAGATGCACGCAACCAATGAGTGTGTCTGGTTCTCCACGTAATCCTGCTCCCCATCCTTCTAAATGCACGTGCTGGTAAGACGATCTTTCATGTTCTTTCAGGAAAGAGGAAGGGGAAGAAGGTACCAATGGTCTCTGCCGTCTGGTTAGTCATAGCCAGTAAAATGAGCCCGCGATGGGGCTATCTCCCCACACCTGGCCTTTGCCTGCAGCAGTTTAGACATCAAAACCTCAGAAGTGCTCAATGAGTGCATCATTCAGCAAGAGAAGATAGTGCTTTGATGACAAACACCTCAATAATCTAAGTGTCTACGACCAACAAAAGTTCATTTCTTATCAACAATGCATATCCATCTTGGGTGGGCAGAGAGCATAGCTCCACCACGTGCTCATGTCAGGCCCCAGGCTGAAAGAAGAGACGGGCACCATAGCATGTAAAGAGTGTGCTACTGGGACTCATTGGTAATTAAATGCTTTGTCCTGGAAGTGACATAAAACAATTCTCCTCACAGCTCATTAACCAAACTTAGTCACATGTTCCCACCCAACCATACATGGACGGTAAACTTAATCTTCCCCTGTGCCTGAAAGGGAGAGAGCCAGAAATAGTTGTGAACATCAAAGGACTTCCTCTTCCAGAAGAGATGAATAAATTTCCTATTATAAACTTGAACTTAGCACCACGTGCAGAATGGTGCAGGGATAGTACAATCTGATCTTTGCCCTCAAAATGCTATTTTGGGAGAAACAGAATATCCGGAAAAACAACAACAGTTAACTCATAGTAAAGACATTTACAATCAGAAGGAATATTCTAGAATATTCAGAAGCTTCAAATTCTAGAATACAAGAATAGCACATAATTTCCCCTTTTATATGCTACAAACTCTAACAAAGATTTTGAAATTATATTCTTCAGATCATTAATGATCCCATAATTCTAAGATATTCCACTTTTAAATATGTTCAAATTGCTCTTTTTAAAAAATCATTATGTTTTTGGATTTCTTTCTCCTCACTTCTAATACAATTAGCAAAATTGCTTTCATAGAGATTATTTTACACACAAAGTGCGCACAATAATTTGTGCACTTAATAAGAACTAATGAATAAGCAAAGGGAAGTGAAGAACAAAAGACTCTCTGAGAAGCAACACTTGACAGTGGGATAATCTCCCCCTGAGCACAGGCGTACGTGCAAGATGCAAGTTTATCCTTCTGCATCTCTGCAAAGTTTTACCTGTCAGGTTTTAGGATCACATCAAATAAGACAAAGAATATGCAGTTTCAAAGCACTAGCATATAAAAGAAATGTAAAGAAGAGAAGAATATATTTTATCTCAACTGCTACCAACCTACTATGTTCCTAGGGAAAATAAGTTTTGCTGTTTTGTCTCCTGAGAATTGGAAAGTAAAACTATATCGGACCAGGTATAGGGCTCCATCCTGAGTCTATATTTCATTTTATGGAAAAAATTGTTTTAGCAACTCAGACATTAGAGAGATCATTAGGTGCTCAAAAAAAAAAAAAAAGAACTAGTATGGCAGGAAATCATAGAGATTATAAATAAAGTCTTTTTCTATATATTGCTGTCACATACAAAGATTTCTGTCAATTTGTTCTATTTTTCTTTCTGAATTCAGTTTTATTTAAACAGAAAAAAGAAAAACAATACAACAGAGTTTCAAAACAAGCTAGTAGGAGAATAACAATAATCAACACATTGAGGATTGTTATATTCAGAGTAGTTGTTCAGCGTACAAGATATAGGCAAAAAATATTGTCCAGAAAATTACTAGCACAAAACTTTCCCCCCAATGAACCAAGAGAAACCAGCTGTACAACTCTTTTTTTTTTTTTTTTTTTGTGGGTACCGGGGGGTCGACCTCAGGACCTCGAGCGCCAGCAGGCGCCTGTGCCGCTGAGCGATATCACCGGCCCCTTTTTCGTATGTGGGTTCCGGGAGTCGAACTCGGGTCCTCGCGCTTGCCGGGCAGGCGCTTAAGCCACTGAGCCATCTCACCGGCCCCAGCTGTACAACTCTTAACTGTCTTGTGTTTATATATATTTTTTCATTTTCGCTTCCTTCCTTTCTCCCATCACAGTTTTTCTTTTCTTTTGAACAGTTTCTTCCCTATTCACAATATCTATTGTACATTTTGGATCTTGTTTACTCTTTCAGATTCTCACACTAGTGATACAATACAATGCTTACACATGTGGGTCTGGTTTATTTCACTTATAAGTATGGTCTCAGGTTGCATCCATTTACCTATAAAAGTCTCAAGTTTATCTTTTTTATGTCTGAGTAGTACTCCATTACATAAAAAAAAAAAACCCATGTTTTTTAACCATTCCTTGGTTGATGGGCATTTGCGTTGTTTCCAAGATTTTAGCTATTACAAATTGTGTTGCTATAAACATGGGTGCACACATATCACTGTGGTATGATGTTTTTAATTCTTCTGTAAAAATACCCAGAAGGGGAACAGCTGGGTTGAATGGGACCTCTAATCCTAATTTTTAAAGAAATCACAACACGGATTTCCACAGTGGTATCACCAGTCTACACTCCTACCAACAGTGGAAAAGAGTTCCTTTTTCCCCACAACCCTGCCCGCATTTGTTATTGGTTGTTTTCTTGATGATAGCCATTCTTTCTGGTGTGAGATGGAATCTCAGTGTTGTTTTAATTTGCATCTCTTGATTGACGAATGATGTTGAACATTTTTACATATATTTATTTGCCATTTGTATTTCTTCATCTGAGACTTGTGTATTCATCTCAGATGCCCATTTTTGCATTGGGTCTTTGAATGTGGGGGGCCTGATTTTTTCGATTCCTTATATGTTCTAGATGTAAGTCCTTTGTATGAGGAACAACTGGCTATAACTTTTTCCCATTCTGTGGGTGGTCTTTTCAATTTGCTGGTGATTTCCTTTGTTGCACAAAAGCTTTTTAATAAGGTGAAATCCCATTTATTGATTCTTCATTGTATTTCCCATGCAGTCTGGGTTTTGTTCATGAAGTCTCTGCCTACACCTGTCTTCAAGATTTCTGCTTATTTTCTCTTCCAGTACATTTAGTGTTTCTGTTTTAAAATTTAGATCTTTGATCCATTTTCACTTGAGTTTAGTACATGGTGATAGGCATGGGTCTAGTTTTAGTCTTTGGCATGTGAAGAGCCACTTTTTCCAGCACCATTTATTAAAGAGACTATCTTTCTTCCAGTGAATATGTTTGGCTCCTTTGTCAAAGATAAGGTGGTTAAGTTTGTTTGTAGTTGCATCTGCATCTTCTATTCTGTTACACTGATCCTCAGGTCTGTTTTTTAGCCAATAAATGCTGTTTTTATTACAATAGCTTTGTAGCATAATTTCAGGTCAGGGATTATGATGTCCCCTGCCTTGCCTTTGTTGCCCAGAATTCTTTTTGCTATTCTAGGTCTCTTCTGGTTCCAAATGAATTTTAGGAATGTTTTCTCTGGATCTGTGAGGTATACTAATGGTATTTTGATTGGGATTGCATTAAATCTGTATAACAGTTTTGGGAGTATGGTCATTTTCACTATGTTGGTTCTTCCTATCCATGAGCAAGGGATATCTTTCCATCTTCTTATATCCTCTTTGATCTCCTTTTTCAGAGCACTGTAATTTTCAATGTATAGGTCTTTTACATCCTTTGTTAAATAGATTCCTACATATTTCATTTTTTGGATGCTATCATGAAGGGTGTAGTTTCCCTAATTTCTCTCTCAATGAGTTTGTTGTTTGTGTACAGGAATGCTACTGATTTTTGAGTGTTGACTTTATATCCAGTTAGGCTACCAAATTTGGTTATTAAATCTAGTCTTTTGGTGGAGCTTTTGCGGTCTTCTATGTAGAGTATCATGGCATCTGCAAATAATGGTAATTTTTTTTTTTGGGGTACCGGGGGTCGACCTCAGGACCTCGCACGCCAGCAGGTGCCCGTGCCGCTGAGCGATATCACCGGCCCTTTTTTCGTATGTGGGTTCCGGGAGTCGAACTCGGGCCCTTGCGCTTGCCAGGCAGGCACTTACGCCGCTGAGCCATCTCACCAGCCCCCAATGATGATAATTTAACTTCTTCCTTTCCTATCCTTATTTCTTTTATTTCTCTCTCTTGTCTAATTGCTCTGGCTAATGTTTCCAGAACTATATTGAATAGGAGTGGTGATAGTGGACATCCTTGTCTTGTTCCTGATTTTAAAATGAAAGCTTTCAGTTTTTGACCATTTAGTATAATGTTAGTTGTTGGTTTGTCATAGATGGCTTTTATCAGATTAAGATAAAGATAAATTAAGATAAAGATAAATTCCAATATTCTGTAGGGTTTTTATCATGAATGGGTGTTGGACTTTGTCAAGTGCTTTTTCTACATCTATTGAGATGATCATGTGGTTTTTGTGTTTGGTTCTGTTAATAGGGTGTATTACATTTATTGATTTGCATATATTGAACCATTCCTGCATTCCTGGGATGAATCCTGCTTGGTCATTGTGTATAATCTTCTTGATGATTTGTTGCATTCTGTTTGCCAGTATTGTATTGAGGATTTTTGCTCTCCCTATGTTCATTACGGTCATTGGCCTGTGGCTTTCTTTTTTGGTTGAGTTTTTTCTGGTTTTGGAATCAGTATAATACTTGCCTCCAGAAATGATTTTGGAAGTATTGCTTCCCTGTCAGTTTCCTTAAAGAGTTTCAGCATTAGTGGCATTAGTTCTTCTCTAAATTTCTTGAAGAATTCAACCACGAATCCTTCAAGGCCTGGGCTTTTCTTTGTTGGTAAATTTTTAATTACATTTTTTATTTCATTGGCTGATATCAGGTTATTTAGAATTTTTATATCTTCTTGATTTAGTTTTGGCAGTTGGATTGTGTCTAGGAATCTGTCCATTTCTTCTGTGTCTTCCATCTTATTCGAATATGGGTTCTCGTAATAGGTATTGATGATCTTCTGAATATCTGTTGGGTCTGCTGTGATTTCCCCCTTTTCATTCCTAACTGCTTGAATTTGTGTTTTTTCTTTCCTCTTTTTGATGAGATTGGCTAATGGTTAATCCATATTATTAATTCTTTCAAAGAACCAACTTCTCAATTCATTGATTCTTTGTATTTTTTTTTAGTCACAATTGCATTAATTTCTGTTCTTATCTTTATAATTTCCTCCCTCGTATGTGCTTTGGGTTTGATTTGTTCTTCTTTTTCTAGAAGTTTGAGGTTCAACATTAGGTTGTTTATTTGAGCTCATTCTGTTTTCCTGATGTGAGAGTTTATCACTATAAATTTCCCTTTTAGGACTGCTTTCATTGTGTCCCATAAGTTTTGGTATGTTGTATTGGTATTATAGTTTAATTGTATATACTGTATAATTTTGTGTTTAATTTCCTCTATGACCCATTGGTTGTTCAGAAGTGTGCTGTTTAATTTCCATGTGTTGTGTAGTTTTTGTGATTTCTTTTGTCATTGATTTCCAGTTTCATGGCGCTATGGTCAGATAGTGTGCAAAGAATGATTTCAATTCCTCTACATTTACTTAAACATGTTTTGTGGCCTAATATGTGGTCTATTTTGGAGACCATCCTGTGTGCAGCTGAAAAGAATGTGTATTCCAATGTTTTGGGGTTGGAACTCTCTGTAGACATCTACTAAGTCCATTTGTTCACAGGCTTGTTTTAATTCTGATATTTCTTTATTGATTTTTTTGCCTGATTGATCTATCTATTTGTGAGAGTGGGATATTAAGTTCCCCCACTACAACTGTGTAGGTGCTTACTTGGTTATTCATGTCTGTTAATATTTGTTTTACGTAGTTGTGAGCACCAGTGTTTGGTGCATATATATTTATGTTTGTTATCTCTTCTTCTTGGAGTTTTCCCTTACCAAGTATGTAGTGACCTTCATTGTCTCTTTTGATCATTTTTGGCTGAAAGTTTACACTGTCTGCAAAGAGAATAGCTACCCCTGCTTTTTTCTGTGTTCCTGTTGCATGGAGAATTATTTTCCATCCTTTGACTTTTAGTCTATGAATTTGGGGGGTGGTTAAACATGTTTCTTGAATGCATCATATTGATGAATCTTGTTTCTTGATCCATTCTGCCAGTCTGTTTCTTTCTTTTTTTGGGGGGGTACCGAGAATGGAACTCAGGACCTTGTGTTTGCCAGGCAAGCACTTATGCTGCTGAGCTATATCACCGGCCCTAGTCTGTTTCTTTTGATTGGTGAGTTGAGACCATTTACATTGATGGTTATAACTGTTATGTATTGACTTATTTTTTCATGTTATTTTCCTGTTGTTGGTCTGAATTCAGTTTTTTAAGGGAGAAAATATACAATGATTAACTTTGTTTTTCTATTTTCGAATAATAGGAAGAGTCTCACATCTGGATGACTATGTAAGTATGAAATTTATTTTTACATATGTATAAAGGATGTACTACTTTTTGGAGTCATACTATATGTTATGAAATATGGAAAAAAGTACCTAAAATGTGTTGAGCATATTCTAAAGGACAGAAAACTTATACATATGAAATTAATTCATAATTGCAGGGACAGATCAAGAAAATAAAGTGTGATACTTTACATGTTTATATTATAAATGAAAAAGAAGTTAAGAAAAGGTTTAGGAGAGGACTTCTCAGACTGACTTCTGAGGTATGCCCCCCAAAATTGAGAAACACATGGATCATGATCTGAAAATCTTGAAGCATTAGTTATATGCTAGTAGAAGAAGGAGTTAGGGAACAAAAGAAGACAAAATGCTAATACTGATTGAAAGAGCAACATAGTAAACATGTTCAGTTAAAAAAAAAAAAAAAAAAAAAAAAAAACCTCCTTCCTAGCAGGATGGAGTAGTTTGTGTGATTTCCCAGAGAACAACTACAAAAGCATATAAAATATTAAAAGCATGTTTTTAAAGCTATCAAAAGCTGCCAAAGGAAGGATGACTACATGAACCAAATTTACAATGAGTTAGAACTGAGAGGTGAACTGATGATCTGCAGCTACTCTCTCCCTGAAAGTATTGGCTGATCTTGGAAGCTGGAGAGGAGAAATATCCAGTCCAGTCCTTCCTGCTCAAAAGACCACTCCTGGGGATAATGTACCCAGCAAAGTTGGTAGACTTGTAGGACTGAAGATATCCACACACATCTGATTTGTCCTTCAAGATTTTTGCCAAATTCTGAAGCTAAAGAAGAATCCATGGCCTCTAAAATTGGAGAACTTTTGTTAGTATGACAATCAGAAGGACAGAAAGATCAGAGTTCAGGAACTACATCTCCAAAGGATACATCCTGGGAGAGGAATAATACAAGGCAAGGTGAGCCTTCCAAAAGCTGCAACCCAGATTTAATAAGCAGCCAACACTGAATCTGCCTAACAGTAGAAAGGCTGAATCTCAGAAGGAAGATAACACTATTTAAAGTTACTAACATATTTTATATATGATACTATTCAATCAAAAATCAAGGACATGCTGAAAATTAGATCAGCGTGCCTATAAAGAAAGAAATAAACATAATAAAACAGGCAAATAATATAAATTCTGCCATGAAAAGGCTAAAATCTTTGATATTAAAGTGATAAATATATATTTAAAAAGTCAAAGATAGAGGTAAAATAATTTAGGCTATAAAATGTCACAAGAACCAATTTACAAAAAGCAATAGAAATTCCAATGGTTAAAAATAAATTTCCTTATAATAAAAACCCAAATTGTAATTACAATACCAGTATGTCAACACTGGATTAAACAGATATATATATGATGATATAGATATATAAATATAGATATAAATATAGATATCATCCAGACTGAAGCACAGAAATGAAAAATAATGGAAAATACAGAAAAGTGTATAAAAACTCTATGAACACATTAAAAACAAACATAATTGGAGACTCGGGAAGGAGGAAGGAGAAGACAGGCAAAACAGTAGTTTAAGGAATCATCAATTATACTTCTACAGACTAGCAGAAACAAGTATGTTAAGTTACAACTTAGAATTCATAACCACATCAAAATCATTAAATATCTAGAAGTAAAACTAGCAAAACATATCTAAGACACAAACACCATAGACTATGATATATTATTAAGAGAAATAAAAGAAAAATACCAAAAGTAGAAGAACATCCCATGGCCCTGAATTGGAATACTCAATATTGTCAAGATTAATTATCACAAAACTTTCTAGAGAGTCAGTTCAATCCCAATAAAATCTCTAACAGAGGAGAGAGGCAGACAGAGACAGAGACAGAGAGAAAGTATGTGTGTGTATGTATAAATTGACAAGCTTATTCTAACCTTGATAGTGCCGTGGTCATACAAAGTGCTAAGAATAGTGTAATCTTTTTTTTTTTTTTAATGCGGGTACTGGGAGTTGAACTCAGGACCTCGCACTTGCCAAGCAGGCACTTATGCCGCTGAGCTATATCACTGGCCCAAGAGTAATGTAATCTTAAAGTGTAAACCCACTTCTTGGTCTTCAGCTGAAGGATTTATACTTTCAGATGGCAAAATTCAATCTAATGTCATAGTATGTAAGAAAGTGTGCTATTGGTAGAAGAATAGCAGAATAGACAGAAAGGAGAACACAGCGAAGAATCCAGATACTGACCTACACCTAACATGATCTAATGTACGACAAAGACTACATTATAGTATCTCGTTAAAGCAGCGGGCTTTTCAATACATTGTGCTTAAGGGCAAAATTATATCATTCATAAAATATCAAAACTAGATACACTGTATATCTAAATGTTAAAGCAAAACCAATAATTATTTTAGAGAAAATTATAGGTTGAAATGTTTATGTCCTTGAAATAAACAGAGATATGAAAAGCACTTTAAAAATTCTAATATATTGGGTTAATTAGGTTAAATTTAATAATTTTGTTTATGAAAAGAAGCCACTGAAAGTTCAAAGAAAATCAAGTCAGAGTATATTTCAAATACTGGAAACCCAAAAGATTCATCCCTAGCATACATAAAGAACCCCATTGCATCAGTGGGAAAGACAGCAGAAAAATGAGCAAAATATTTGTAGAAAAACTTTATGAGACCCAAACGTCCAAATGGCAAATTAACATATAAAAAGCACTCAATTATTAGATACGAAAGTAAAACAAATTAAAACTAAAATAAGCTACAACACACAATGAATAATATGAATAAGTATAGAGAACAACAGCAATTGTAGATCAAAAATACCTGGAACTCTCAAAACCCACTAAGGGGAGTGTTATGTATCAACAGCCACTTCAGAAAACTATACCTAGTAAAGCTAAAGAAACCTCATGGAGTTTTACTCCAAAGCACATACTTACTGGAAATGTGAACAGTAGGATTAAAAAAATACCTATACAATAATGTTTGTAGTAGCACTCTTAATAATTGCTCAATATTGTAAATAATAGACTCCATAAATAGGAAAATGAATATATACAATATAATACATGTTTATTCAATGATAATCTATACAGCCATGAAAATGATTGAACTAAAACTATATAGAACTGTGTGGATAAATCTTGTAACACCAAGTGCAAGTTAAGCTGATATTTTGTATAAGTTCAAATATAATTTATATATGTATAATATATATGTTATATATAATATATATATATATATATATATATAATGAAACATAGCATCAAACACAGGCAAAATCAACCCATGAGGTCAGATCATGGTCTTGTGCTCATGATATTCTGCTAGTTGTTCAGGATGCTAGAAATAAGTGCATGTTTACTTCGTGATTTGTGTCCTTTTCACTTTGTATGATACACTTCAATAAAATTTTACTTTAAACAAGGAATAAATATGGTGTATCATGAAGAAATTCTCTAAGGGTACATTTAAAGAATAGTTCAGAGAAAGAACATTGGTTGTTAAATAAGTAAATTCACTTTTTTAAGGACACAATTTAACACAGGCATTATTACAACTTCACTGCTTAGAGCACATGATCACCTTAAAAATCAAAATATTTGTAGATATAGGAATCTAGCCTTTTTCAATGCCAACTGACAGTAAAACTGCATCATTCTCAGCATTCATGCATTTATCTCCCATGTCACATACTTCCCTGAAGTTCTACATTCCTGCTCAAAACATCAACCATCTTTATGATATGTGTTACTAACAGAAAAGATTCTCTCACTAACTTCTCCGTGCCAGGAAGAAGTATGATAAAAAGCATTTTTGCTTTATAGTATTGAATAGAGTATGTATTTCAGAAGGGATCCATGCATCTCAGCAAGATTCTATGTTACAGCTAAAACTGTCCTACCTTAGGATATTGCCACACATACTCATACTAATATTGACTTTCCAAAAAAACTCAGTACTTTATAGAGTGTCGTGGTATTTATTTTGTGAGTTTATCTGTTAAGCACCAAATATGTCTAAAAAGGATTAAAGATTTTAAAGAATTTTGAGAGGTCAGAGCTAACCATACCTTGAACACCAATCAGTAGAGGTGGTCAATGGCCATATAAACAACATATGCCCAAATTCTGGGACTCCCTGCATCCTTTTTTCATGCTCTGCAAACCCTCCTTCTACCTTCCCAACATCCAGTCATAGCTCAAGAAAAAGATAACCCAAGGAAGCCATTGCCTTAGCAGTAATACCAATAAATTGAATCTACAATGAACTAATGCTTTCATCAAGAGGGGTTGAATTTTTATAGGAATCTAAATTTTCTTGGCTTCTAGGAACTGATACTTATATTCTGTATCCAAGAAGTTTCTTTTATGGCAGACAAATATGGCTTAAGTATTGGCCTCTTCCTGTAACCTCTTTTAATATCTAAATAGCCCTTAAAGAAATAACACATTAAGTTCTGAATACTTAATGTAGGTTCGATTATCAGATTACTTTCTTCTTGAAGGAAGGACAACCTGAGACCACAAGGCCATGAAAACAATATATGGGGCACTAATGAAAGGAAAAGAAAGTGAAAAGTGGAAGAGTAAGTTAGAAATATAAACACTGTCTCCTTCAAAATTATCTCAGGGACCAAAAATAAAAAGAAAAATATACATCAGAGACTGCTGTTCTCTGCTTGTGTCTGCCCCTTGAACACAAGGTCCCTTCCCATGTGGCACTGGGGTTGACATCAAAACTATAATAAAAGATACTGAATCCCTTTCGAAGCCAAAGACTTAACTGTTAGGCCCCAGGGGTTCAGAAAAGATGAGAGAAAGAGAGGCTTCATCTGTCTCCATTGAAGCTGAAGCTTACAGCAGCCAGTCATTTTACCCTGTATCCAACAAAGCATCCAAGCACTGTTTCCAATGCTGCAAGCCAATCTCAACTTTCACAGCACTGTCTACAAACAGATTCGCGAGGTGCCAGCTGCCTTGATTCCAATGACCAAGGGAAAGTTCTTTAAGTGGGCTCTGCTGCCCACTCTTAGCTTCAGTTTTGTCCTTGGCCCAGTAGGTGGGACTAGATAACCCACCCCCAGGAGATTATGTAATAGGTGGCCAAAAAGGCAGATTCTTCCTTCCTTTATAAGGAAAAAAATTTTATAGGAAAGTCAATTTTCTATTAAAATGCAAATACGAGGAGGAATAGCAACTCATTACCTGCCCGGAACACCTTTTAATGAGTTAGTCAACTCAAATTTCAGCTAATTAGCACACTTAGCACAAAGGACAGACTCAGGGCAAAAATCCACTGGTGGAACTGGGAGAGCAAGTGTGGAAAAAGTCAGGACCATGTAAAGCAAAGCCAAAGCAGTCTTAGTATTCCCATTTTTGAAAGGAAAAATAAACAGAGTAAGAAATAACACATCCAAAAATTCCACGAGAAAAAAAAAAACTTGTGAAAGATTTTGATAACTGGTCCATTAAAATTGACAGATATATCTGTGGGGTGAGAGAGAACTCAGGCCATCAGGGGAAGCTTTAACCTTGGAGAAAGTTATCAAGACAACTGAGAATATCATCAGATTTAACTCATGTGACTTTCTCCTTGTAAGATAGTCTACTTCTGGCCCTTGTGCTCTCAGAAAAAATTGTGGCCAATTTTCATTGTAATCACTATCTTCCATTGAGTTAACCAGGGTCTGAAATTCACTGTGCTGCCTTCTTTGCTTCTTTGTTTGTAGATTGTGCTTTGTGGGGGTTTTTTGGGGTTTTTTTGTTTTCTGTTTTTGTTTTTCCCCAGCTCCACTTCCCAATGTGTGCTTTTTCCTAATTTTGGCTGTGTAAATTTTATCCACTCTGAAGACTTTGCACCACAAGCCCAGGTGTGAATGTACCCGTGACCAATCTTGTGGCTTTATAGTTTTCACTTCACCAAGCATTCTATGGGATTATCTGGGGAGCTGGTGGACTAGATAAGTGTGCCTGCTTTTGGTGGCACCTGAATGCCTGAATAAAAGGCACAGTTCTTCCATCTTCAGGATAAACCAAAAGGACTGAAGCATGTATGGAGAGAGCTCTTGTACCAAGGATAGCAACCCTGGGCACCAGCAAAACCACACATATCCATGAAGCTCATTAGCACGTTAAGGAGGCCTGGAAATTTCAACCTCCCATTTGAAGCATAATTTCAACTGACAGCTTTAGAAAATCACATCGTTTGCCTCTCTTTATTTACAAGTCAAGTAGTGAGAGGTTCCATGCCCCAAAGGAAAGATGATCATCACAGAATACTGTATCTCTCCAGATACAACTTCCGGGCTTACCCAGCTCAGGCCTCTGCTGGCTGGCTGCTAGGAGAATTGGTTCATTTGGCTTTAAGGATATTTTTCAGGTTTGGAGATAACTGTGTTGAGGGCAGGGTGGGTAGCAACTGCAATAAAAGGAAATGGTCAACACATAATTTGGAACCTCAGGCTCGTCCTCTAGATACCTTGAATTGAAAATTCCTCTTGCTGGAAGAGGCAAGGGAGAGAGTTCTCCCCACCCCACTGCCACCACAGAGAGCCACTGAAGGAGAGACAGAAAGCAAAGAGGTTCACACGGGGTGAGAAGGAGCAGAAACCCTCAGCTTTGCTTTGCTGAATCTGAATATCCATCCTTCCGTGTGCCTGTTCCTGCTCCCATGCCACCAGCCAGCATTCAGAAGTAAGATCTGATGCTATTGGTCAGAACTGCAGGGAGAAACTAGGTCTCAATCTATCCATTTTTTCTGAAGTTGGAAAAATAAATATCCTTATCCATCCAGCCTAAGGAAGTTTAGAAATCTTTACAAAGGACTTTTTCATGAAACAAATGGAGAAAGAAAAGCATAGAAATACCTTTGTTAGCAATGTACAGGTGTACTTCACTGATCAAACTAAAAATCACTTGTTACTTCTGAATGTTTGTATCCTACCCCCCCAAAAAATATTGATAGATGAATCCACCCCACAAAGTGATTGTATTAAGAGGTAGCATCTTTATGGCTCATGCCACTGTTCCATCACCATTGGCTGCCTTGCGAACCCTGTGTGGGAGAAGACGAGAGAGGCCCTGCCCACCTGGTCACTTGATGCACTCTGTACAGGAGAGGAGGAGAGAGGCCAAATTATCAAATCCTAGCTGAAATGGTAACCTACCTCAGTGACCCGGTGAGAGACAGCCCCGGGAGACGGGCTTGGAGAGGATGAAAGCTAGGTAGTGATCTTCTGAGATCCTCTGAGAAGCTCAACCACAGACCAGCAAGATCACAGGGCCTCTTTCTGCGCTGGGACACCAGGTTTGGGTGGGTGTAATCTTCAGATGGGATGGATCTAAAGGAGATTTCATTTATCCAGTGATCTGGCTTGAGCTTGTACGCCACTGTCTACATGCAGCAGAAGCTAATCATCTAATTCACTGTAGGTCGGTCTCTGGTTTGCATAAGTGTCTACACTAAAATCATGGACCACTTTGCTCTGGTTAATGGTGGTTCATGAATGGTTCATAGGGTTCGTAAGTATCTAGTTTATATTTAACACTACGGTTGCAGCTAATTGTTGCTGTCAAATGTTTTTCTCTGTACGCCAATATCTGGATTGCCTGGGGGTCATAACCAATACTGTGGCACATTCCTGAAGAACTGGACACAGGGCCAAAGAAGCTGGGACCTCCAGTGCAGAAAACAAACAATAAAACAGAAACATGAGAAGACAAGGTAACAAAATGCCTCCCCGAACTCGCAACTCCCCCAAAACCAATCCAGGGGACATCTTGGAGGACAAAACCATTAGCCACACAGCAGAAATATCTGAAAAGATGTCAGTGGAGGTAACGAAACAGTTCAATAAGATGCTTGGTGAACTAAAAATGATATAACTAAACCGATAATTACCCTAATGAAACAAATGATCACAAGTCTAAAAATCTAGTGGCACTAAAGGAAGAGTTACAAGACACAAATGCCCAGCATAGAAAGAATGGTAGTCCATAAAAAAGTTCCAAACAGAAATCCAAGATATTAAAAATATGATTGAAAGTCTGGGCAGCAGAAGTGACCAATGTAAGAACAGAGTGACAGATTTAGAATATATGGCTATAGTTAGTGATCAATTAATGAAAGATACCTTAAAAACTACAACAGAACAACAAAGTAGATCTAACAACTGTTAGATGACTCAAGAGAGTAAGTGGAATTAATGAAAAATTAGAAGACACCACAAAAGGCAAAAAAAAAACTGTTTACAGAAGTAGTAGGAGAAAACTTTTCAGACGTGGTAAAATAATTTAACATACAGAAAAGTGAGGCATATAGAATCCTGAATAGTCATGATCAGAAAACTAAACATTCCCACATCACACCATAATTAAAATAACAGTAATCCAACACAAAAACAGATCTTAAAAGCTTTTTTTTTTTTTAGAAAAAAGCAATGAATCACTTACCAAGGCAAACCCATCAGAATTATAACAGACTTCTCAACACAAACCTTACAGACAAGGAGAGCTTAAAACAAAATGTTTCAAGCCTTAAAAGAAAACAACTTCCAATCCAGACTTGATATATCCTGCAAAATTATCTATCAAAATTGATGGAGAAATAAGATATTTCAATAATAAAGAGCACCTAACAAAAGTCATGACCACCAAACCAACACTCCAAAAAGTTCTCAAGAGTATCTTAGAAAGAGACAATGAAGCTAACAATGCCAAAATGTCCAATAGAATGAATGCATCAGGTAGGGCTAGCAACTAAGTAGAAGGGAACGAAAGCAAAGGTAAATAATACAATGACAGAAATAAGTCAATGCCTATCAATTATAATTATCGCAGTGAAAGTCCTTGATTTTCCAATCAAAAGACATAGATTAACAGAATGAATCAAGAAACAAAATCCAATGGTATGCTGTATTCAAGAAACACATATAACCCAAAAAGTAATTCATAGACTAAAAATCAAAGCATGGGACCGGTGAGATGGCTCAGCGGCTTAAGCACCTGCCCGGCAAGCGTGAGGGCCTGAGTTCGACTCCCGGAACCCACATACGAAAAAGGGGCCGGTGATATCGCTCAGCAGCACGGGCGCCTGCTGGCGCTCGAGGTCCTGAGGTCGACCCCCTGGTACCCACAAAAAAAAAAAAAAAAATCAAAGCATGGAAAACAATATTCCATGCAATGGGAACTTAGAAACAAGCATGAGTAGATATTTTCTTTTCAGACAAAGTGGACTTTAAGCCAAAACTAATCAAAAGAAGGATGTTACATATTGGTTCATGGAACTATTCTACAGGAAGAGATAACAGTTATAAACATGTATGCACCAAACCACAGTGCACCCAACTTCATAAAACAATGATGGACGTAAATGATCAGATAAACATCAATACAATTATAGTGGGGGAACTCAATATCTTGCAATCACAAATAGCTCAACTAAACAAAAAAATCAACAAAGAAATATGAGAGCTGTACTGGTTGATACATTGTGTCAACTTGAAAAGTCTGGAAGCTTAACTAAGTAACTCAGCAGTTCTACATCCTAGGGTGTAGAGGACATGCCTTACACTCTAGGATCTTGTAACGGTTGACTCATTGTGTCAACTTGAGAACTTTAACTAAGTGACTCAGCAGGGGGCCAGGGTCCTCACTTTGTGAACATCCTCAGCCTGTGCAAGAGCAGGGCACAGAGATGGTGTGAGTGCTACACCTGCCCTTGGGGCGGGGGTAGCCTGCTTACAATATAAGAGAGAAAAAGAGGCTTGCTCTTCCCCATTTTTGCTCTTGTTGCTTTGTTGTCTTTTCTTCCCTGAACAGTTGCCCCTCTGCCATGCCACCCTGCCTTGGAGCCAGCTGATTATGGACAGAAACCTCTACAAACTGTGAGCTAAATAAACTTTTCCTTCTTTAATTTTGGGCATTGGGTATTTTGTCTTAGCAACAAGAGAAAAGTGACTAAAACAAGAGTTGAATCAAAGCTTTGAACAAATGGACTTAATAGAAATCTACAGAATGTTCCATCTAACAACAACAGAATACATATTCTTCTTGGCAACACATGGTACTTTCCCCAAAATAAACCACATACTAGCTAATAAATCATGTTTAAGTAAATGAAAAAGAATTAACATTTTACCATGCATATTAGCAGATCACAGTACAATGAAACTGGAAATCAATAGCAAAAGAACTAGTGTCTTTGGAAGATGAAGAGGTGTTATGTGCTCTGCCCTCATGAATGGGATTAATGCCCTTATGAAAAAAGCCTGTTCACCACTTTTACCTTGTGAAGACGAAGCAAGATATGATCTTTGAGATGCAGAATAAACCCTCAGCAAATACTGAATCTACTAACAACTTGATCTTGGATTTTACAACCTCCATAACTGTAATAAATTTCTATAGTTTTAAGTCAGCCAGTCTAAAGTGTTTTATTATAGTAACCCAAGAAGATTAAGACACTAATCATAATAGTGTTTTTACATCTGACCCACATGTGGGTGGATGCCAGATAGCTCCAAGCCCTGCAGGTCACAAATACAAAGCAGCATTTAGTTGGCACTGTCACCAGTTGTGATGGGATCTGGACCCTCCCCAGAACCTCATACCATTGGTTCAGTATGTAAACATTCTACGTCACCTTTAGCTGTGAGTAGGCTATTGCTGAAATCTCTAGTCTTGAAAAAGAAATGTGGGATTTGTTCTTCAGAGTATCTATCCGGCTTTGAAAGACCTCAAATTATCTTTTCAGTTACCACTTTCACACTCCCAGTCTCAGACTTCTGCATTTGTAGTCATTCCTTTAAAGCAATTTTCTCTGGTGAATTTTTGGGAGCACATTCATTTGCCTGTAGTTTGGCTTCCTCACCTACCTCATTACCTAAGTTCACTGACAGTACTTTCTGAAGCCTGAGTGTCTCCAAGCCCTCTGTAAATGGAGAGATGTCTCCAATTTCTTATTGTTTTAAAGCAGTACCTCTACTCACTATTCTCTGGCACTTAGTGAAAGACAGTATTCAAATCTGGGCACCTAATTACTGACAGATGTCTCTAAAAGATTCATGGAGAATTGTGGCCAAATCAATGGACACTACCACAAGGACCTATTTGTCACATTGAGAAGGCTTGGTAAGGGAAGTGATACATAGGTACATTAATCAAGGTTCAGTCATGGAAGCAAAACCATCATAAGCATCATGAAATAAGAAACTTGTTATAGGAATTATACCTTAGATGTCTGAGGGAGTCACTGGGGAGGTAAAGGTCCAAAAGAGGGAGTGAAAGAATCAAAAAACTCATTACTGAGCCATGTTGTAAATGAATGAACTGGAGCTTGCATGGAAGACTTCATAGAAGAGAAGGGAATTAAGCCAAGCCTCAGAAAACTATTAGGATAAAGAGAAAAGAGTGCTTTGAGCTGCTTATATTGGATCTCAACCTTCCCTGTATATTGGAATCACCTCAGGAGATTTTTTTTTAACTTCCTTCTGTTCAGAATTCACCCCAAATCAATTAAACAAAATCTCAAGATATGGGGCCTAGACGTTGGCATTTTTTCAGCACTCCCCAGGTGACTCTAATCTGCAGGCAGTGTTGAGAATAACCACTCAAGTAGGTGGAGCAAGATGAGCAAGGCTCTCATTATTTTAATGTTATAATAACCCTTAGCACCTGCGAGGTCTTTTCATGCCCCTGGCATTTAACTTGAAATATATATTAATTACCTACCAAAAGGAAATCCCAAAGGTCTTCCCTTGGCCCCGATCATAAGGTGGAGCATGAACACCTGGGGGCTCAAGCCATGCTGGCAATGCTCACACCTGTGCTTCCCACTCAGCCACACAGCAGAGGGTGGTGGCGCTTTCCAGGGAGCTCCCACAGCACCCTGCTCACACATCTGCTGCAGATGCCCACGATATGCAGGGTAATGTGTCTGGTTCTCTTTGGTTTATCCCAACAGATAGAGTAGCAGGCACTGAGCCTAACTCACACTTTCATTCACGGTAGTAACTAGTAACGAGAGTGTCCAGTACTTTTTGAGTCACTAGAAAAATGAACAAGCAGATGAAAAAACAAGTTAGTGAAATACATGCACTCAGCTTCAATATCTCCTACATACTGGAGTTGTTTTCATAAATCCTCTGACCTTCTGGATCTAGATCTTGCCTGAGCAGGCAGACAATACCTTCTAGGTCTTTTGTGTCTTTTCTCTCCTCATTGACCTTAATGCCTCTCCCATATTCACCTGTGAAATTCAGACAGCAATCTCAGCCTTCCCAGTTACTCTGGAAGCTCCCACATACCTGACCATGATCCCCTTAGCAATTTAGGCTGTAGGCAGAGCCTCTAGACTGCTACCTATGCCCCCAGAGAAATCATTAGCCTTCAAATTTGTATAAAATGTACTGACAGGATGCTTCATTTATAGTCAAGATACTTCAATTTCCATTTTGAAACTGTTGGCCCTATATATGAGTGTTGCTTTGGTTAATGTGAAAACTAATACATTTCTGCCTCCAGCAATTTTAGAATTGTCCCATGTACTTTGTACAGGATTTTCTTACAAACTATTGCATGACCTTCTTAACCTTCAGTTTGGTAACTGGTTCTGTCTGATCTTGTATTTTGTTTTGGTCAGGCATGTTATTCTTGTCCCTTGCCAAAGGCACAAGGTTCTTGAAGGCAGGGCCATACATCCCATACATCCATCATAACAACTAGAAACTCCGTGAGAGCATGGGCTTTGTTTTGTTCACTACCAGGTCTTCTCAGCCTTCTTTCAGTACCTGGAACATTTCTGACATGTGACAGATACTAGAAAAACATTATTTCAATAATGGTAGTAACATAAGGATGTATTTTTATTGTTGTACACAGTTTGCTAGACTTAATAATTAATATTGATTCATATCTGTTCTCAGAACCTGTTCTCATGGACAAACCTCCAAGCCAAGTACAACATTGGAACTCAAATTTTCCTCACTATATTTTTTCTTAAACCATATCTAGTATATCTGACATTAAATACCTTTAATCTGGCATTTCTGACTACATAAATGAATCCCCTACATTGGAATGACTTCATGCCACAAAGTATCACTTTGAAAGAGATATCATTACTCCAAAAAGTTGCTTTTGTCCTTGAAGCTCAATAGAGGCCGCCAAATTCTTGTATCGGCTCATCTCTGTTGTGTATTAGGAAGAAAATAATTAACAAAGGAGTGTGTATCAGGCTTTCACTTGATTTTGTACAGTGTCTGTGTTTCCGAAGAACTCTTAGCTCTAAAGAAATTTTGAGATGAGACAAAAAATAGTAAAGAATTGTAAACTGTTGACATATTGGAAAGGTTTTATTATTATGAATGAGAAAATGTTTGTTTTTGTTTTAGCTGGGTAATTGAAGGCAGTTATTTTGCTAAATCTCAAACTTTTCATTGAAAAAGTGATGGTATTGAGCCACAACAGACAGTTTTAAATTTAGAGTCTTCTTTTTCTCTCCATGGGAAGGGTCAGTACAGTGGCAGCTAAGAGAGACAAGGGCTAACTGCGAGGAGCCCTTGAACCCATGTGTGGTTATAAGGTGAATGTGTAACATCTCGCACAAGCTATTTCAATGTTCATGGATTGTATTATGATTAATAATTCGTTACATGAAAATTGTGCTAAATTTAGAGTATTTGCCATTAAGCATTTTCTCCCTCACAGGAGTAATTATATAAACAGTATTCTGTATTCCTCAATTTTTGGAATTACCAGTTTAATGACTCACTATAGATCCTTCCAGTTCTTAAAGGCCAGAAAATATACATTATTCTAAGTACAGAGGGTTTTAAAGAAGACTTAGGGGCTTAATTTTAAAGGACCTTAGAATGAAAATTTCATGGAAGCCAATGCTAAGTATCTCGACCTGAACCTCCAAGGCCAATAACTCATGACAACTTGCCAGAAAATCTCTAAATACATAAGAGTCTCTATGAACCTGCCACTAACACTCTCAGACTACAGCAGTAAAGGGTGATTCTCAAGAGCTTACCATAAAGTTCCCATGGATCTCACATTTATTCAACATCTGGCTGCAGTTGTCTCCCCAAAATAGAGACTTCCCCTTTTCTTTTGTCTTCTCATTTTAAGCAAGTGGTAAATACTAAACTAAAACTAAATATGAAAGAGGATATTGGGAAAGACTTACTTCATTCTCCTCTACATTGCAGAAGACACCTTAGCAGATTATAGAATTCATGCCAAGTTTACAATAGACACTTTAGCACAGACTACCTCCTTTGTTGACTAGAAATCCCAACACACACATTTTGCCCACTTTTAGATGTCAAATAAGAGATTGTCATCTAATGAGGCAGAATGAACTATACCTCACAAAACAAATCCTGCTGATTTCTGTCCCCAAAGTAGACACAAAGCCCTATATATTATTTTAACTTTCATTTTTAATCTCAGACTAAATTTCCTCTCATATATTATAATTTAATACCTGAGTCTAGCTCATTTATAATTACCAGTTTTTATTAGAAATAGGAGATGGGGAATGGAGAGAACCAGTATACATATAAAGCACAGTAAGGCAAAAAAAGGAAATATGCACAACCACGAAGTTCTCATTTCACCAACTGATCATATAGCCAGAGTTAGTTCAAAAATTTCATTCTTATACCTTACATTTTATGTTTCCTTCACCTTCAGTCAGCAGCTCAGTTGGTCATGGGTCAATTTTTACCTGGTGGGATATTTGATGACAGATGGTATGGGAAATACCCATTGAGGTTATGGAAAGCAAAAAAAAATCTAGGCTGCATCTACTCCAGTGAAAATCAACTGTTGCCTTTTCTCCAACAAATGAGGTTCAATCAAACCTACTACCACCAAGCAACTGACTCTTCACCCTGGGAATGGTGCCATATAAAGCTTCCATTGCCAGTATTTTCTGTGGGAAGGGTTAGCATTCAGCTGTACAGTAGCCAGGGCAGACTTGAGGAAACAAGTGCATCAAGCTATGTTTGTGCAGAACACCCACTCTACCATTGTGAGTCACGATAGTCACAAGACTGCTAAGCAATGGCCAGGGGCTCTGGGGAAGGGAGCTATTTGAAAAACAGGACAGTCCTTCTCCACTGACCTTTAGCAACTACTTCCACTTTTTAGTGATCTTTAAGTGAGATATAAATTTACCCTATATTCTCTACCCATTCTCTGAGAATCTTCCAAAAATATTTACCCAGACTTTGTTATGACCAATATTCTAGATTACTTTTACTAAATCCATGACTATCTAACCAATCCCTAATTAAATGTAGCCATATTTCTTTTGAAAAAATAAAAAAAAATGCAATGCTCAAAATTATCCCACTTGGGAAATATATCTTCATCACAATTTTCAGTGCTGTCTGTAGTGAGGTTGTTCTCAGCTATTCACTTTTTGGGTGGTGTCACCGTGTTTTAAACAATCATCTGTAAAACAGATCTATATTTTCTATTAGTCACTTCTTAATAGAGAATGTCTCATAGACCCATGAGGAAAAGATGTATTGTCATTGAGGAAGAGGTATCTCTGAAACTAAAATAAGCACTCTTATTAGCAACTGTGCCAAAAAGAATTTGGTAAAATAATTTAGAGTTATGACATAGGCCACAAGAATCTTTGAAATGTCTACTCTTGCATTTCTTAGAACTCAACCATACATGTGGAAAGGCCTGGGTTATCCTTCTGAATAATGAGAGACACATAGTCCAGACCTCCATTGCTCCAGCTTGTAGCCTGTGAACACCCATGCATATTAATGAAACAATCCTAAATCATAAGCTGACTCTCATGGTGACAGTAGTAATATGAATAAATCTAGCAGAAATCAGTAAACCTGGCTAGACCAGAAAAATCATCTAACTGATCCATAAATTGTGAAAACTGTAAGATATATGAATGGCTACACTGTAAGCCATTGTATAAGTCAGGCCATCCTATGAAATTTGGGTGGAAGCTTCCTTGATCCTGCAACTCTTGCATTCTGCCAGTAAAACCAGGATCACATGGGTAATGCCAAGTCTACTGTCAGTTGAAGCAGTAGCCAGGCCCCCTTGGAACATGGTGTAGTGGCTTTTAAGTGCTTAGATAGCTGAGCACAGTGAAATGAATCCCTCAGAACCAATTCCGTAAGTGGCCCTTCACTAGTAGGGATCCTAGGGACTCTCTTCTCAAAGGAAAGTATTACGTTTCTGTAGTCTTGATCCTGTAATGGATGGGATTTTGTTGATTTCTTAGATACCCTCAAGGCATTTTTTTCCTGTAAAAAGCACTTGGTTTCTTTTAAATGGCACTAATCTCTTCAAAAACCACACCTCCTTCTGCCCCAACTTTACACATGGTTTTTTCGGGGCCAAATTTAAAATTTTTTGAATTGCTCTGCTTCACTCTTTATTCCTGATTCTCATTGTAGATCTCCCTAAAAGCAGCTAGGAATACCCATGCAGCTAGCAATAATATCCTTAACATTGGACTGAGTTGAAATGTCCTGATCAGATAAATTAGTCTATGGCCCTTAAATTCAGCCTTCTGTAGAGTTTTAGGCATGGACAAAATGTAGAACTTTTTTGTTTTTTGTTTTTGTTTGTTTGGTTTTTGCCAGAGTGTAACATGCTTGTACTCTACTCCACTTCCCAAGTGTTCTCATTCCTAACTAAATCTGGCCTTCTCTGAGTCTGGCCTTTTCTGTCTCAGGTCCTGCTAGCATTCTGGTCTTCTGAGCCTGAGCAAGAATCTCCCATCAAACTCTGCTTACAGCATTCTGGGGCTTATCTACCCTGCATCTTCAAATCATTCTAAATCCTTCCTGCAAGTCAGTTCAAAGGATTCTAAGCCACATGCTCAGGAATAGTCAGAGCAATAAGCCCATTTCTCTAGTACTTGTTTTCTATATTAGTCAGCTTTCCTGTTGCTGGATGAGAAGTTCATTTGTTTTGCAATTTCAGGGGATTTCAGTCCATGTTCAGCTTCTTCCAAGACAGAAACATCATGGCTGAAGGGTGGTGCAGAGCAAAGCTGCTTCATTCATGGTGGCCAGGAATTAGAAAAAGAAAGAGCATCAGAGCACAAAGTTGTCAGAGACTAGATATATGGTTTAGATCTGGAATGTCCACCAACATTATCATGTATTCAGAAATTCACCTTTGGAAGGCGGTTGGATCATGGGGACACTCTTTTCAACAGAAATGAATACACAGCTGACTGTGCCTTTAGGAGGTAGGGCCTGGCCAGAAGAGGTGAGCCACAGGAAGGGGCCATCTCCCTTCCTGGATCCTCCCTTCTGTCTCTGCTTCCTGACCACCATGACATGAGCAACTTTCCTCACAGCAGGCCTTTCCACCATGTCAATTTCTGTGTTTGAACCTGCCAACCACAAATGGAAACTTTTGAAACTGTGAGAGCCAAAATAAACCTCTCCTTCTTAAAGTTGTGGATACTAAATATTATGCCTCAGCCATGAGAAAGTGACTAAGACAAGGTCTTGCTTCCATGACCTGCCAAGACATACCCAAAAGTGTGATTTACTAACCTGTTAGGCATTTCTTAATCCAATCAAATTTACATATCACAATTTCTAGTCACAGCCATTTAAGTTTGAGGTTACTGGCTATGCAGTAAAAGTAACTGATACTGAATAAACCATGTGCTCATATACTTCAATCATATATTGAGAAATTTCTCAATACTAAACCTGCCTACTCCTTCTTAGACTCACACTTAGAGTCCTCTATAAATTCTAGAAATGTATATCCCATTTTCATGAAATTATAGAATGAATATACTCAGTGTGGTGGATTGACAACTTGTGGGCAAATTGTAACACCCAGCTGAACTAAATCAGCGTGGTGCTGGGTGTGGAGGGCCCATCTGAGGACTGTTGCCAACAACATAAAAAGGAGAACTGGAGAGGAAGAGGTGATGCTGTTGGTTCTCCTGGAGGAGCTTGTTGTGCTGGCTTTCTTGATATGAACTCGGCTGTTATCATCAGAGGGGCTCGGGACCTTGCTGTCACTGAGGATGGCTGTGGTTCTTTTGGGGGGAGATCTGGTCCTTATCTTGAGTGTCACTTCCTGGCTCCAGTGCAGATTTCTTAGCCTGCTGGCACAGATCCTTCATCCCACTGGCACAGACTTTCTAGCTTCCACCATAAACCTTTGGGCCTTCCCAGCGCAGATCTGTGAAACAGAATTGCGTGAGACATTGTCGTGGGCTCTGGGCCTCCAGCTGGACTCATGGGGGCATTGCCACGGGCTCTAGGTCGTCAGCTGGATTCATGCAGAACATTGCTGTGGTATCCAGGCCCTCAGCTGGATTCCTTGGGTCTTTAGTGTGTGGACAGATTTCCTGCACTCTTTTGTATTTGACTCTTTGGGTGACCACTATAAAATAATTCTATAAATTATGCATCCTGTATTAAATTGTTTCCCCTGCAAACCCTAACTACAACACCTAGATTCGTAACTTTGTGGATCATGTAGTATCAAGTTAAAAGTGGATAGTTCATGTCACATACCTACCTGGTTTCCCACAGTTAAGTATTTGTCTCTGTCAGGGCCCTAGAGAAAGCAGTCTTCTTTTCAAAGAATTATACCCATTTAAAAATAACAGCACAACTTTGCTCCAAGCTTTAGGGATTGAGGCTAAGATTCTCCTGTTGGGATTACATATCATTTCCTATCTTTTAAAATCACTTTGAGCACCATTAGACCTGCTTGACCTTGTGGCTCAAGAATCAAATAAACTTATGCCTGTTACAGAGCCTTATTTTTATCTGGGCCCAATTCAAAACCTGCAGCAGAAAAATGGATTGGGTTAGCATGGATTTAAATAGTATATATTATTTCTAGAATTTATAGAGGACTCTCAGTGGGAATCTTTCTAAGAAGGAGTAGTCACAAGACACAACAATTTGTCCCTCACCTTGGTAGGGAAATCTCAATGGCTCTAGATCACTGAACACCTAAAAATTTCCTCAAGACATATGACACCTCAAATTTTGGGCTTGTTTTCCTACCTTCTGGCATGGACATGACTTACCAAAGCCTCCAGGTATTTTTTACATTCTAGTCATCATTTCCAAGCTACACGATATAGCTAGTCTTATGGAATAGCACTATGCTCTGTGTAATGGTGAGGCAATCAAGGTCTCTTTGGGCTAAACCACGGCAAAGAATTGCTACAGTCTGAGGTAAGGTGAAAAGTATACTGCTATCCATGGCAAGTAAAAGCAAATTCTTTCTAGGATTTTTTCCTATCAGGTACAGAAAAATGACAAACAATTATTAGAGCAATAGTTGAATATCAAGTAGTAGGAGTTTAGCTGATTTGATTTTAAAAGAAAAAAAGAAAGAAACAACAACAATGCAAAACTACATCCAAAATTGTAGCTACACTTGGAATTGCCACCTAATTATGTTCACAAAAAAGTTGTTTTCCAAATCCAATCAGTCTTTCAGAAAGGCCAACTAAACATATTTAAAAACTCTAACCATATCCCTAATCTGAAATTATCCCAATTTTGGTTTTCTATTTTGTTAAAAATAAACTATGACTTAATCTTTTGTATCATTAAACTATCTTTCCACAGATCAGGAAACCAAAATGAAAGATTTTTGCCCCTTTTTAAGTGTTTTTTTTTTTCCAATGATTCATTCAGAAACTGAAAAATTAACTACTAGTGTTTTGGGTATCACTAAACCCATTTTGAGATAGAACTCAAGCTAAAATTCCACTCCTACTTAGCATTTGTAAGCTTTTCTACATCTCTAGAATAAATTGGTACTTTTAATTTCCTAGAATTAGTATCAATTCACATGCCCAGTTGTAAGTCACAACATGTGTATATCCCAAAGGTGAGTCAATTTATTAATTACTACAAGCCAATTTGGGAAAGACCGGGAGAGTCACAGTATAAATCTTGGCTGTGGAACAAGATTACTTCTTCAAAGTTCACAACTTTCCCTTTATTTGACAGTCTGGGATATGTAAAGTGAAGTCTGAGAATTATGTAAGAAACCATGACTTTCTATTGTGGTTCCTCAGCTGCAATTCAACTATACAGCCATAATCTATTCTCACACAGAAGTTACTATAAACTGACACAATATCAGAATTCTCTTTGTGTATGTAGAACTTTTTCCCCATTCAGAAATTATGATTTACCTTACCCTCTTGCATTTAACCATAATTTAATTTAAATTATGATTCTAAAAGCAAAGAAACATGGTAGGGGTGGTCTTAAAGAAAATCATCAGTCTTTTGCAGGATGGATATCTCAGTTGAAATCATTGTAGGGGGTCAGACAGGAAAAGAAGCAGTAGTGCTTCTGCTTGCAAGAGAGGCCTGTTAGATTTGGGGTGTTCAAGGTAATCAAATTTATTAAAATTTCCCCATATGGTTTCCGAGGTGCATACCTTGGGCTACTGCATACTTTGTGCTGTCTGTGACCCATCTTGCACTCCAATTGAAGTTATTTCTACCTTGTATTATGATCATATCAGAGAATCAATTTGACAGTTTGATCCTTAAGGTACTATTACCCTAGAAGCACTTACAGTTTTTTAAAGTTCTATTTGTTAAAGTTTAACCAAGAAGTAGAAAGCATTCTAAGTGCAAAGAGCTTAAATCAGGAATAGGAGCTTAACTATTAAAAGAACTTGGAAGCCCAGGTTGGGTAATATGATATGAAAGATCCTACCTGAGCTACCAAAGCAGAAAGCTTCAAGAACTCTCTAGAAAACTATTTCATTTCTCAAAATTCCCTGAGAATATTGTACTATATCTCTTTGTTCTCAGTGGTGAACCAAGTGGTTCTCTAGATGTCTTCAAGAAATTATTGTAGATCACCCAGGGGCTGCATGGCTGATGAGAGGAGTCTGAGTCCGTGCTGCTCTCTTCCTCCATTGCCCAGGGATGGCAGGGGTAGAGACAGGAGCGGCTTGGAGACCTGCAGGAATGCCACTGACACAGTAGGACCCTGGATAAGGCGAACAACATGGACAGGCAGAGCTAGAGGCATGGAAATGTCCCATGCCACATTGAATCCAGGGACAGGAAGAATCCGGGACTCAGTAAGCTGCTCTGCCTAGGATTCCAGGTGCCTGGCCCCTCCCACTACACCACCAGACCTGCAACCAGCATGGGAAGAACCTGGGACTTGGCAACCAACCCTTTTCTTTCAATTTTTTCTTTTTCTTTTTTTCTTTCTTTCTTTCTTTTTTTTTTTTTTTTTTTTTTGGTTGTTGTTGTTGCTGTTCCTTTAATTTTTTTTTTCTTTTTCTTTCTTTTGTTCTTTTTTGTCTCCCTTTTCTAAACAGCTGGGGAGAACTCCAGCCACAGAAATCTAATCCCATCCCCCAAACCCAGAGACCAAGTTAAGATAATCCCTCAAATACTCCTTCATTCTTTCTTTTCTACCCTCTTCTTTAGTTTCCCAAACCCTGCATGACCATCCTTTCTCCTCCAGCCTTGCTTCTGCTTCTTTCCCAGTGATCTTTGTTTTATACATTATCCTCCCTACATTTCCCCACCATAGGGTAAAACCACCTACCAAAGGGAAACACTTTGCATACAAACTCTTAATTTACAATCAGTTCTGTTATGTAACTATACACTTTGCTCCTAGGGTCTAAAGTACAAAATCAATAGTTACCACAGTTCATCAGTTTCTAAATTGCTATTGCTGATTTTACTACTTTAGCTAGGATGTCATACTTGTTGTAATCCTTTGTTCTCACTTTTGTAACAATACTGGAAGCTCTGGGGTAATAACCTCACCACAGCCCTACACCAAAGGGCTGGGGACTGAGCCAAACAGATACCAGCATCCCACTTTTAATTAATTGGGAAGGTAAGACCCTGGGACAGACACAAACCAAGAACCCCCTACACACAGAAGATCCCTGAAGAACGGACTTTTCCTAGAGAGGCCTTGATGCTAGTGGTACAGCTACCTACTGCAAAAATTCACAAGGATCATCACAGAAAACAAAAAAATTTTTTTGAAATAGAAAATGACAAGATGAAGAAGCAAAATGCAATCTCAGACCTCCAGCCCACAAAGAACAAGTCCAGGAGACATCCACAGAGAAGAAATTGGGAGACACACATCTGAAATTTCTGAAATGATAGCAACTGAAGAAATAAACCCATGAGGCTATAGAGGAAATCAGACCAGAAAAAATCTCTTAGGTAAAAAAAAGACATGTCAATATTTTTAAAGAAATTGCTCAGCAAATCTAGAGTAGAGATAGATTAAAAAAAATAGATGTTGATAAGAAGAGGACGGGAACCATGAATGATCAATATAGGAAAGAAATAGAATGTAAGAAACACATTGAAACATACATCCAGGAAATTAAAAATTCCATTGAAAGCTGGCAAAACTGCTAGAACAAAACTGAAAACAGACATTCTGACCTTGAAAACGGGATGACGGCTAGTGATCATGAAAGATCTCTTGAAAATAACAAAAAGTCAGGAAATAACAATTGAACAGCTGCAAAATGATTCAAAGAAAAATAATATGAGAATAATTGGTGTTAGTGAAAAAGCAAGAATCAACACAACTGACATAAAAAGACTATTTGCCGAAGTAATAGCAGAAAATTCCCAAGATGGGAAAAGAAACTGACATACAGATAAGTGAGGCATATAGAACTCCAAACAGCCATAACCAAAATAAATCTACACCCAGACATATAATAATCAAGATCCCAGAAATTGAGCACAAGAACAGAATATTAAAAGCTGTTAGAGAAAATAACAGATCACCTATAAAGGAAGTCCTTCAGAATAATAGCAGACTTCTCAACACAAACCCTCAAGTCAAGAAGAGCTTGGAGTGAAGTATTTCAAGTCCTGAAAGAAAACAACTTCCAACCCAGATTGATGTACCCTGCAAAAGTGTTTTTCAAAATTAATGAAGAAATAAAATACTTCCAAGACAAAGAACAACTGAAGAAATTCATGACTACCAAACCAACACTACTAAGGGCACTGAAAGATATTCTAGTCTGAGATAAAAATGACTATAATTCCAAGAACAACAACAGAAAGAGACCACCAAGCAGGGCAGGCAATTAAACAGAGGGGAAAATTAGGGAACCAACACCAGGAAAATAACATGACAAAGATAAGCCAATACATATCAGTTATAACCATCAATGTAAATGGCCTCAATTCATCAATCAAAATAAACACACTGGCAGAATGGATCAAGAAACAAGATCCAACAATATGCTGTATACAAGAAACACATATAACTAAAAAATAAACTCATAGACTGAAAGTCAGAGAATAGAAAACAATACTCCATTCAACAGGAACCCAGAAAAAAAAAGGGGTAGCTATTCTGTTTGCAGACAATGAGAACTTCAAACCAAAAATGATCAAAAGAAAACAAGAAGGCCACTACGTACTTGTTAGGGGAATACTTCAATAGGAAGAGATAACAATCATAAATGTATATGCACCAAATACAAGAGCATCCAACTATATAAGACAAATATTAATGGACATAAAAAAAACAAGTAAGCAATAACACAATTGTAATGGGTGACCTTAATACCCCATTTCAACTAGACAAAAAATAAACAAAGAAATAATGGAACTGAACCAAACCTGTGAACAAATGGACTAGTAGATGTTTACATAGTGTTCACCCAACAACAACAGAATACAGAATTTTTCTCAGCTGCACACAGGACATTCTCTAAAATAGACTATATAATAGCCCATAAAACAAGCTTAAGTAAATGCAAAGGAATTGAAATTATCACATGCATATTATCTGACCATAGTACAATGAAATTGGAAATTAATGACAAAAGATACTGCAAAAACTCCATAAACACATGGAAATTAAACAACACCCTCCTGAACAACCAATGGGTCACAGATGAAATTAAAGAAGAAATTAAACAATATCTATAATCAAATGAAAATGCAAATATATATTACAGGAACCTGTGGGATGTGATGAAAGCAGTCCTAAAAGGGAAATTTATAGTGGTAAATGCTCACATCAGAAAAACAGAATGAGCACAAATAAACAACCTAATGTTGCACTTCAAGTTTCTAGAAAAAAAAAAGAGCAAGTCAAGCCCAAAGCCCATACAAGGGAGGAAATTATAAAGATCAGAGCAGAAATTAACGCAATTGAGACTAAGAAAACAATACAGGGCCTGTGAGATAGCTCAGTGGCATAAGCGCCTGCCTGGCAAGCACGAGGTCCTGAGTTCGACTCCCGTTACCCACATACGAAAAAAGGGCCGGTGATATCGTTCAGTGGCATGGGCGCCTGCTGGTGCACAAGGTCCTGAGTTCAACCCCCAGTACCCACAAAAGAACAAAAAAAAAGAAAACAATACAAAGAATAAATGAATCAAAGATTTGGTTCTTCGAAAGAATAAATAAAACTGATAAACCCTAAGGCAACCTTAAAAAAAAAAAGAAATAACTCAAATTCATGCAGTGATGAATGAAATGGGTGAAATTGCTACAGACCCTGTGGAAACTCAGAAAATCATCAATAATTACTTTGAAAATCTTTACTCGCATAGGATGGAAAACACAGAAGTAATGTACAGATTCCTAGATACTTATCAATTACCAAAGCTGAATCAAGAAGATATGAGTATTCTGCATAACCCAATATCAGTTAATGATATTGAAAATGTAATTAAAAACTTATCAGCAAAGAGGAGCCCAGGCCCTGTTGGATTGATGGCTGAATTCTACAAGAAATTTAGAGAAGATTTAATGCCAATGCTCCTCAAACTCTTTAATGAAATTGAAAGGGAAGCAATTCTCCCTAACTCATTCCTGGAGGCAAGTATCACCCTTTTACCAAAACCAGAGAAAGACCCCACCAAAAAAGAGAACTACAGGCCAATCTCCCTAATGAACATAGATGCAAAAATCCTCAATAAAATACTAGCAAACATAATGCAGCAAATCATCAAGAAGATTATACATGACGACCAAGTGGGATTCATCCCAGGAATGCAGGGATGGTTCAACATATGCAAATCAATAAACATAATATACATGTCAACAGACCCAAAGACAAAAATCACATGATCATCTCAATAGATACAGAAAAAGTTTCTGATAAAGTCCAACACTCACTCATGATAAAAATCCTACAGAAAATCAACATAGGTGGTCTTTACCTCAATCCGATAAAAGCCATCTATGACAAACCAACAGCCAACATCATACTAAATGGACAAAACTGAAAGCTTTCATTCTAAAATCAAGAACAAGACAAGGATGTCCACTCTCACCATTCCTATTCAATATAGTTCTGGAAATATTACCCAGAACAATTAGACAAGAGAGAGAAATAAAAGGAATAAGGATAGGAAAGGAAGAAGTCAAATTATTATTCACACATGACATGATACTCTACATAGAAGACCCCAAAAACTCCACCAAAAGACTCCTAGAGTTAATAACTAAATTCAGTAGTGTAGCTGGATACAAAATCAACACTCAGAAATCAATAGCATTCCTATACACAAACAACAAATTCACTGAGAGAGAAATTAGGGAAACCATACCCTTTACAATAGCATCCAAAAAAATGAAATACCTAGGAATCAATCCAACAAAGGATGTAAAAGATCTAAACATTGAAATTACAGTACTCTGGAAAAGGAGACTGAAGAGGATATCAGAAGATGGAAAAATATCCCTTGCTCATGGATAGAAAGAACCAACATAGTGAAAATGACCATACTCCCAAAACTGTTATACAGATTTAATGCAATCCCAATCAAAATACCATTAGCATACCCCACAGATACAGAGAAAACATTCCTAAAATTCATTTGGAACCAGAAGAGATCTAGAATAGCAAAAAGAATTCTGGGCAACAAAGGCAAGGCAGGGGACATCATAATCCCTGACCTGAAATTATGCTACAAAGCTATTGTAATAAAAGCAGCACTTATTGGCTAAAAAACAGGCCTGAGGATCAGTGGAACAGAATAGAAGATGCAGATGCAACTACAAACACACTCAGCCACCTTATCTTTGACAAAGGGGCCAAACATGTTCACTGGAAGAAGGATAGCCTCTTTAATAAATGGTGCTGGAACAATTGGCTTTCCACATGCTGAAGACTAAAGCTAGACCCATGTCTATCACCATGCACTAAACAAAAGTCAAAGTGGATCAACGATCTAAATATTAAAACAGAAACACTAAATCTACTGGAACACAAAGTAGGTAGAAATCTTGAAGACATAGGGGTAGACAGAGAGCTCATGAACAAAAACCAAACTGCACTGGAAGTACTTCAAAGGATCAACAACTAGGATCTCATCTTATTAAAAAGTTTTTGTACATCAAAAGAAATCACCAACAGAGTGAAAAAAGAACCCACAGAGTGGGAAAAAATTTTAGCTAGCTGTTTCTCAGACAAAGGACTTCTATGTAGAACATATAAATATTTGAAAAATATCAGACCCTCTAAATTCAAAGCCCCAATCCAAAAATGGGTATCTGAGATGAATACACACTTCTCAGATGAAGAAATACAAATGGCAAATAAATATATGAAAAAAAGTTCAACATTATTGGTCATTTGAGAAATGCATATTAAAACAACACTGAGGGCCGGTGAGATGGCTCAGCGGCATAAGCGCCTGCCTTGCAAGCGCGAGGGCCCGAGTTCGATTCCCGGAACCCACATATGAAAAAGGGGCCGGTGATATCGCTCAGCGGCACGGGTGCCTGTTGGCGCGCGAGGTCCTGAGGTCGACCCCCTCGTACCCACAAAAAAAAAAAAAAAAAAAAAAAACACTGAGATTCCATCTCACCCCAGAAGAATGGCTATCATCAAGAAATCAACCAATAACAAATGCTGGAGGGGCTGTGGGAAAAAAGGAACTCTTCTCCACTGTTGGTGGGAATGTAGACTGGTGCAGGCACTGTGGAAATCAATGTGGAGATTCCTCAAAAAACTAGGATTAGGGGTCCATTCCACCCAGCTATTCCCCTTCTGGGTATTTTCACAGAAGAATTAAAAATATTATACCACAGCAATATATGTGCACCCATGTTTACAGCTGCACGATTTATAATAGCTATATCTTGGAAACAACCCAAATGCCCATCAACCAAGGAATGGATAAAAAAGATGTATTTTTATACAATGGAGTACTACTCAGCTATAAAGAAGGATAAACTCCAGGCTTTTATAGGTAAATGGATGCAACTAGAGATCATACTCATAAGTCAAATAAATCAGTTTCACATGTGTAAATATCATATTGTCTCCCTAGTGTAAGAAACTGAAAGAGTAAATAAGATTGAAAATCTATAATAGATATTGTGAAAGGGAAAGGAACTGCTCAAAAGGAAAGAACAACTGGAATGGGGGAAAGAAGAAGGAACAGAAAAGAAAAAAATACATACACAAGATAGCTAACATAGTTATACTACTAATGTCTTTTAGTTCATTGAAGAGAATAGTTTGTGTTTATATTGTTTGATCAATTTTGCATGCCTATATTTTGTAATCTGAACAACTACTTTGAAGATGACAATACGCAATATATATTTTTTTTTTTTTGTGGGTACCGGGGGGTCGACCTCAGGACCTCGAGCGCCAGCAGGCGCCCGTGCCACTGAGCGATATCACCGGCCCCTTTTTCGTATGTGGGTTCCGGGAGTCGAACTCGGGCCCTCGCGCTTGCCGGGCAGGCGCTTAAGCTGCTGAGCCATCTCACCGGCCCTGAATACGCAATATATTAACCATTGTTAATTTCCTATTATCTTGTTTTGAAACTCTGTGTCATAGTTTTTATCATCTTTTTCTCTTTAAAATTAAAAAAATAGGGGGCCGGTGAGATGGCTCAGCGGCTTAAGCGCCTGCCCAGCAAGCGCGAGGGCCCGAGTTCGACTCCCGGAACCCACATACGAAAAAGGGGCCGGTGATATCGCTCAGCGGCACAGGCGCCTGCTGGCGCGTGAGGTCCTGAGGTCGACCCCCTGGTACCCACAAAAAATAAAAAAATAAATAAATAAATAAATAAAATTAAAAAAATAAAAATTATTGTAAATACCTCATCAGTTCATGAATCTGGCTGAAATTACTTACAAAGAATAGTTTCTTTCTAAATGCTTGTTACTGGGAAACTCTTACCCAAGTTTCAGAAAAGGGAGTCTGGAAGAAAGATTCTCTTACTTCCTCTCTGTGATGCAGAAACACCACAGAAGGGAAGAATATGTACACCAAGTTTGCTATCTATAGTCCAGTACAATGATCTACCACTTTCACATGATATACCATTAAGTCATGAATTAGAAAATGGATCCTACATCCTATAGTTTCTACTCACTATGTCCCATCTGCCTAAATCTTACCCAGCCATCCCCACTAAAAATGGAAAAATTTCCCATCCACTTCCCCTGGCTATCCTCCTTTCCAGTCCAGCATTTCAAAAGGGAGAGCCCATTAAAGACAATGCTTTGATCATCTCAGATATTGGTGATGTTATAATATTTCAATGAATCGTCATGGCTTAAATCAAACTAGAAATGCATTCATAGGGTGAAAACAGAAGCTGATATTTGGGACATGGTTAAGTCACATGAGTACCTGGATTAAATTCAGCTAGACTCAAGAGTGTTTTTTTGCTAACGTAGAGTTCACATGGCATGTGATGTGGAGTAAAAGATGAAATTGGCATCCAAGGGGATTCCAAAAATTACCATTAAGTGAATTTTCTTGGTTAGGAATTTTAAACTTCATAATCAGTTTGACATTACTTTAAGATACTTATTAATTTTCTTTTCTAAAAGAACATTTACCAGAGCACATAACTAAACCAGGAAAGAAGACTTTTACTTTAGAGAGAGCAGAAGAGAACTAGGGGGACCCTGTTTACTTTCTAAAACCTATATTGCCCTGTGTATATATAACTTAATCAAAGTAACATACAATATGTAGAAATAGCAGAAGGGGTTGAGATTTGGGTTTAGCAAATGTTTTTCTTATCTGTACTGACTCCAAATGGTGAGCAGTGCTGGCTTAGAAAGCCATGTTGGAAAGGATTCTGAAGCCAAGAAGCTGCTGGGGAGGGCGGAGTACCATAATCAATGACTGTACTTGTTCAGCGATAAGTAAAGAGAAGAGATGGTGGCACAGTGTGTTTGACATCTTTCAATTAGTGTCATGAAAATATCGCTAATGAAACAGACTGGCCAGATATTCTTCCTTGAATTATGATTTCTCTATGACACCTTAAAAATCATCTGGAAGAAAGCAGGCCATACATTATTATTCACATCTTATAAAGGTGAATTCTGAGGCTTGGAGCACTGGATGGCTTGTCAATGTCATACCTAAGCTAGTGAGAGGCAGAAGCCACACCAGAAAACACCTCCCTGGGACATACATCCTAGGGCTTTTCTTATAGTCTGTATAGTATGAAAATAACTAGTGTACCTCTAATTAAAACAAAGGGAAGGCCTGAAAGTCACATTTTAGAAATATTATAACTCATTCCTCCATAGGCTAAGAGCTGATAAATAAGACTGTGTTTGATATTTAAAGGAGAAAATGATGGAGTGTCCCTTGCTCATTCCTGCTTCTGTCATTTAAGGCCAACACATGGTTTCATAGGGACACACCCAGCTGATGGCTGAATGCTGACTCCATGACTAAGGGCCTCTGCTGGCTGAGGAGGAGAGGGGATTAATGGGGTGAAAGAGAAATAACAACGCTGACCTAATTCACAGGGATATAATTAACCATTGTAAAGTACTTTGAAAACAAAGTGTGGTATAAATGCTAACTAATATCATTAGCAAAACTGATTTTGCTTTGCTATCCTGTACCAAGATTCCCAGAGTATTCACCAGACATGCCTTGCCCTGCCAGCCTACTTCTGGGAGGCAGCAAGTCAAAGATTTCAACCAGACAGTACACTCATTTTTCCCACACCTACTCATGCTCTTCTTGAATTCCCTTTCTCATCTTTTTTTTCCTGGCCTTCACTTCACAGAAACCATGAAAGTCTCTTTGGTTCAGTTTTTGGCATTCCACAAAATGTCACTAAACCATAACCAATTTCTCTTTCTTTATGATTGGCTCTCCTTGGTGGCTGTATGTACCTGAGCACAGAGGCCATGCCACACATCAGCGGCTCTTCAAGAAATGCTAATAATATACTAGGACCTCATAATTGTCTGGCCCTTTTATTTCTGTGAAGCATTCTCCAAACTATTCTCTCATAAGAACCGCGTGAGGAAGACAGTGCAGCGCTAGTCACCATGGCCAGTTGAGCCAACTGTTACAATAAGAAGAGCAGTAACTCTCTTGAGTTTCTGTTAATATGAGAAGAGAGATTAAAATGTCCAACTTCACAGTTGCGTAAGATGAGTGTGGTGCCTGATATGCCATGGGCTCTCCGTAATGTTTGCCGAAGTCACAAATGCGTGAGAAGAATGATGAAGAAATGAAAGCATACGTTAAAACTCTCAGCCCAGTGCTCTTTCCACATAGCTCCAGGGACACCATCTTCTTGCCCATTTCTGTGTGCCTGGGCCAAGTTCTATACTATGATATACTGACTAGAGAAACAGTGCCAGCATGAGGTAAGTCCTGCACCCATTTCACCAACAATCTTTTGAGGTGAATAGGAGAGGGTGCCACCAGTTCTTGTGGAATTGATGCTGCATATCCACATTTCTTCAGGGAGGAATAATGTTATTAGACACTTATATTATTATCAAAGAGCATTTTCTGAGGGCCAATTATAATAACAAGTTACATTTCAAACTGCTTTGCCATTTGAAAAGTACTTTCCCACTCATTAGTCCATTTGATCCTTCTAATAATGCCATGGAGAATGTGTCATCATTATCCCACATTTTATAGATGAGGAAAATGATCTAGAATGAGGTTAGGTAATCTACTTGGGGTTATTTATCTCATGAATGGCGGATTTGGTCTAAATATAAACCTACCAGCTTTGAAATTAGTATTCTTTCTACTGTTTGCATTGTTTTTCAAAAATAATAGATCCGGGCTGGTGAGATGGCTCAGCGGCATAAGCCTGCCTGGCAAGTGTGAGGTTCTGAATTTGACTCCCGGTACCCACATAAAGGAAAAAAAAGGGCCGGTGACATTGCTCAGTGGCACAAGTGCCTGCTGGCAAGCGCGAGGTCCTGAGTTCAACTCCCAGTACCCACATAAAAAATAATAATAATAATAATAGATCTATCTCTAGGAACATTTCCAGAGAAATGTGAAATTCACGTGACCTCAATCACCTCTGCCTGTATCTTCATAAGCCCATGTACTAACCTCACATTTCCCCTGCATCCTGACCAGGGGCTGTGTTTCCCACTGGAGATATGCAACCGATGAACTTGATTATATTCACTTCCAAAGCAAGTGCATGGGATTCATAGCTTGTTCCTAAGATGCATTTTCTTTTATAATGCACTTTTAAATGATAAGACATTCAAGTTTTATGTTTCAAAAGCCTGTTGTCTTACCTAACTGCAAACAAATGACTAATGTATAGATTTAGGAAATTTACCAGAGGAAGTATTTGGATGCATGGAGGCCAGACTGAGGAAAGATAGTCTCCTGTTTGTGAGTTACTAATCCAAATGATTGGATTTTCAAAGCTTTAATTTCATTCTAATCTTTTCTATAATAAGTTCTTAACTCTTTTCTTATGGACTTGCATGATGCTGCAATGTGATGATAGATGAGAATGAATGAATTCTAAAATTATTCAATTAATCTCTAATTCCTGCTTTCAACAAATTCACCCAAGGCAAAGTGGGCTTCACCCTTCCCACTTCAATAAGAGGCATGAGAATAACAAAAATGCATCTTTCCTCCAGACTGATGACTTCATCTACTAGAGAATATCCTAGTCTTAAACTTTGCTAGCATTTTTTTGTTTGTTGCTTTGTGTTGGCTCTTTTCTGTTGTGTTTTGTTTATAAAGGAAAGCTTGCTTACCAGGGTGGGCCAAATAAGATTTTCATTTGTAACTCAATCTAATTCAGACAATTACTAGAGATCAGCTAAGGGGATTATACTCTCATACCCCATTCTCAAGCCTGCTGTCCATTTAGTTTAGAAAGAACGTCATGTGGGAGGGAGAAGAAATACCTCGATTTTAAGAATCATCACTAGAAAACAGACTGAAGATTGGTTACTAGCACATGGAAACCCCTGGAAGCAAAGTATATCACATTCTTTGAGGAAAAAATTACTGTAAAAGCAAACAGTCTGCTTAAGACTTAAAATAACCTTTGAGCTCCCAGACTAGTAAGAGCAGAAAATAGGCATCAAATGCCAAGCAGCTCTCAAAGAGGACAATCTCCCACACCAACTTCAGATGTGGCCATGGAAAAAACGTTCAAGGGAGCGACCAAAATAGTGCACGAGTAATTTCCCCCAGAAGTATAATCCATGTTTTGTCTAGAACCTCTCAATCCTTGGTACAAGGATTCTTCATAAGGGCTGCCCAGAGGGATTCCAGAACTGCTGGGGTACTTTGCAGGTAGGAGTCTTTAACAGATACCACACTGTCCTTGCTACACAAAGTACGTTAGAGATATGCGGGGGAGAAGGGTGTGTGGTGGAAATTGGAGAGCAGAAAACTTGGGTTTCTTGGTTTCTACTCCACAGGGAGCCACACAGGGACCTCGTGGAGAGAAACTGAATCATGTGGAGATCCTAACCTTTGACTTCCACATATCATATGGATGTATCTTTGGAGATTTCTCCCATGGGTGCAGATAATGTTCTATCTAATGACTGTCGAGCGCCCTGAGGAGTGGGTCCATTCAAAGAGCTACACGCTTGCTCTTAACGCATTTCTGCTTCAGCACTTAGGAAAACTACACACATCCTGCAGCTGCCCTTGACATTCCACAGGGCCGTGACCAAGTTCGGGTCAACAGACTAGAATCATGTCCGCCATGGCCAGGCGTGGCCCATCTTGTATCTCTTTTTTCGTTTGATCATCTAGAAGAGAAGGGCTCTACAGCAAAGTGGCACCACAACCACGAGATGAGAGGAGTCTGGTTCCAAAACTCCTCAGGTGGAAGACAACCCGCTAAACATGGTGGTGAGAAGTTCACTCGTATAGTATTGAGCCACTAAGATTTTAGAATGTCACTGTTTTGAAAGTGAATATTGCTAATAATACATACAACTATATTTCGAATGTCAGGGAAGGGTTTTGAATGTTACTTCCCTCTGTGATTCCTGTACTTCCTAACCTACCTTCTGATTCATTTTCTTGTATAAAGTAAGGGTTTGAAAATATTTTGCCAATAAATATACAAACAAATGAGCGAGACCAGGCTTACACAGCTACATCAGCATGTAGAAAAGGAGAATTCAGACTCCCTTGATGAAACCAAAGAAGGAAGCCCTCTTATTTGTTTCATCTGCCAGGAAGGATAATACTAGCTTCATGGGAATGTCATGAGAATGAAATTATGTAATACCTGCAAATTATTTAGCAAAATACTCGGTGCAAAAATAAGCATAATTTGTCGGTTGTTGTATGATTAGCTATGAACTCTACAGAGAGTGGCTTTCACAGATGCGATAAACCATATCTCTCAGAAGAGAGTAGAATTAAACTTCTTAAAAGGGAAACTTGCATCTGATTCATAACGTGTGTCTCAAATGCTCAAGCACCATCTTCACGCTTAATTATAGGTAAGAGTGAATTGCGTACGGTGGAAAGGGTAAGGAAGAAGAAAAATTAATGCTATTAAGGAAAAACACAAAAGTTAGAATGTAGATAATATTAATAATTCAATGATTTATCACTTTGTGTGATATGATATCTGTGGTTTTGAAACTACAGTACACTGAGAAAAGGTTTATTCTCAAATAAACATAGTCACATCTTAATAGTTGTCACAAACTTGGCATAAGCCTCAAAATGTTAGAATGTTGCCTGAATGGAGTCAGGGAATAATAAAATTCATGAAATGATTTTTGTACAACCCCAAATTCTTTGAGAATGACCCTATGTAGAAATCCACTGAAAGTTTCTTACTTAGGTATATTAGGAAGAGACTTAAACACTTATGGTTAAACATAGAAGAGGCTTCCTTATGTCACTTAGGCATCATGCTACAAGTGTACAAATACCTGTTTCTAATCTTCTCACGTGACGCATGTTGAAAACAGAATTCAGTATGAGAGATACAGAGAAAACAAATTATACTAGCAATGTTTTGAAAATTGTCTCATAACTAAAACTAAAGTGGAACATAATCTCCCAGCAATTGGATTTTGATATCACGGCTATGTTTACTTAAGTGTGTAGTCATTACCTATGAAATGTGATAAGATACAATAGTACAGATACAAACAGAAGTACGTGCTTCTACATGGGATTAAGTGCCACTGGTTCAAAGAGACATTTCAGCTCTGCATTTCCATTTCATGCAGTTCCTTGGCAAATTTCAGCTTCATCCTCATTTCTTTCTTCTGGATAAATGAGTGACCTTTGGTGTCTCTTGGTGCTCAGGACGGATTGCCTAGGCACATTTCCAAACACGCTACATTCTTCGGTGAGAAGATACAATCACTTCTCAGTGTGGAGCCTTGTTATTAATTCATGTGAATCATGGAAGAAGAGAGCTGTGGGTGGACCTCGTGTTTCACAAGCAGTCACAGCAGTGAGGCAGGGTGGAGGTTGGGGCAGGGATCCAGGGCCAGCAGAACTGGGAAAGGTGAAGATGGAAGGATGATTCGCTCTTGGCTTCTGGTAATGTGTGTTGTCAAAATGTCTGGGCTATGAGGCTAAATGCCAGCATACAGGTTCTTTCCTGTGGCCTGACAAGGAGACAAGCACGGATTCAATCAAAACTTGTTTCAAGAATGTACTGAGAGGGGCCAGTGAGATGGCTCAGCAGCTTAAGCACCTGCCTGGCAAGCGCTAGGGCCCAAGTTCCAGTCCCTGAACCCACATACGAAAAAGGGGCTGGTGATATCGCTCAGCGGCACGGGCGCCTGCTGGTGCGCGAGGTCCTGAGGTCGACCCCCCGGTACCCACCAAAAAAAAAAAAAAAAAAAAAAACAATGTACTGAGAACACTGGCCGTGCACTCTGGGAACTGACAGCCTAGGGCAGGTCATCTTGGCTTGAGTTCCAGTCCACCTGTACTTCTGGAAAACAGACATCCCTGGGAGCAGGCAGCTTGGAAAAATTGGTACCTGACTACCAGGTAAGTATTGGCAGGCACTACATAGCTAAACAGGTCAAAGGATGTGCTGCAGAACGTCAGTTGCACAGCACCCCGTAGGAGTGAGCAAATTGTTGAGGTCATGGAGGAGCAGTAAGTGTGGCCCTACCGAGCAGAAAACAGCCAAGGAGGAAATTGACTTGAGGACATACTCTCTACCTTACTCTACTTCCCTTGGAAGATGAGCCCTTTGCTCACTCGTTCATTCATTAATTCATTTCTCATTCACCATTAAGTACTAATAAGGTGGCTACAGTACTCTAAACACTGGAGAAACAACAACAACAACAACAAAAAGCATAGCTTTGTCCTGACAAATATAAAGTCTCCTGTTAGTAGGTAAGTAGACAGAATGCAATTCTTAAAAAGTAAAGAAAAATATATGGCTTATGGGATGATGACTAGCTCAAGGCAGGGAAGAAAGAAACAGGAAGTAACAGTCAGAGAGTTACTCTTCTCCAGAAGATAGTCATGGAAAGCTGCTCTGAAAGAGGATCTTCTGGCCAGATACCAGAAGGAAGTGAGAGAGAGGCTAAGTGCATAGCTAGAGGAGGAAACCTTCCAAGCAGGGCGAGCCAAGGCCAAGGCTTGGTGTGTGTCTTTGCTGCTGTGTACAGCTTTGGAGGACCAGTGAGATGTGGTTACAAAAATCCAGGAATACCAGGCATCCCGGGCAGTCAATGCTCTGCATCACATCTATCCCTGAAAGCCACTAGGAGTTCAGTTGCTGTGGATAGCACTGCACCAGCCTCCCCTCTGAAGCACACTTAGCTCTGTTTCTCTGCCTGAGGATTTGCCTCCAGAGCCAGGCAGTCAACTCTGCCCCTCACCCACACACAAAGGGCAGTTTAAAATTACCAACAGCCTGGGGCAACCTTCTACCAGGGAGAGGTGAAATTTGATGACTCAATGCCTCTGCTGTCCAATGCCTCAGTGGGACAAGGCTGAAGCACATCCAGAGAGACCATAGCGTGCTGGGCATGGTGTCGCATGCCTGTAATCCCAGCATTCATGAAGGTGAGGCAAGAGGATTGTCACAAGTTTGAAGCCAGCCTGGGCTACACAGTGAATTCAAAGCCAGCCTGAACTACATAGTGAGACAGTGTCTCAATAAATCAAAAAAAAAAAAAAAAAAAAAAAATCCCCAAAATTAGACTTCTCTGTCAAAGCATATTATAATTTTAAGTACTTTATGTATTGGCAAACACTCTACCATGAGCTTTAACTAATTTATATTCATATGTGAGTGTGTGATTTCCCTTAATCATAAGCAATACTCTCATGTTCTTTTGGAGAGAGAGGAGAGGAAAGGAATTTTGGAGCACATCAGACTCTTTCAATGTTTCTACTAGAGTTAATTATTTGATTTTAATTTAATTTGATACTTAATTTTTGGAACCAAATGATTATTAGCATTTAATTAATTGAACATTTCCATGTCTATTAAGGAGAGTCTAATATATAAACTGTTAAATATTTTCTCTTTATAAAATAAAACAGAAAAATATCACCACTTGCAAACTCTGTACCTGTTTTCAAAGGATTCCTGGCTCCATTTCCTATTATTTAAAAAAAAAGATACATTTCTCATAAGCATAAAATAAACCAAGGTGACTTCTGTAATTTTAACAGCAATTTTCCAGGAGAGAATTCTATAAAATTCCACCAAAACAATGTATGTATCTCATTTCAGAAACTCGGATATCATATGGAAGAATGAAACAGAATAGAGGAAGCAGAAACAACCCCAGGCATGTGCAACCATTTCATCTGTGACAAAAGGGCCAAAAACATGCACTGGAAAAAAGATAGCCTCTTTAATAAATGGTGCTGGGAAAATTAGATATTCACATGGAAAAGATCGAGTCTGTGTCCATATATCTCACCACGTAATAAACTAAAATCAAAGTGGATCAAAGATCTAATTGTTAAAATAGAAGCCCTCAATCTGCTGCAAGATGAAATAGGAACTGCTCTGGAAGACATAGGCATAGGCAAGGACTTTCTGAACAGAACCCAAATGGCACAAGAAATAATACTAAGAATCAACAAATGGGATCATATCAAATTAAAAACTGCACACCAATGAAACAATCAGCAGAGTGAAAAGGCAACCTACAGAATGGGGAAAAATTTTTGCCAGTTACTCCTTGGACAGGAGAGTAACATCTAGAATACATAAAGAACTCAAAAAAAAAATTAGACTCCCCAAAATAAAAGACCCACTCAAAAATGAAAATGAACAGAACTGAAATGAACAGATACTTCTCAGAGGAAGAACAAATGGCCAATAAATACATGAAAAATGTTCAACATTACTGGCCATTAGAGAAATGCAAATTAAAACTACACTGAGACACTATCTTATCCCAGAAAAAAATGGCTACTACAAAAAATCTAAAAATAACAAATGCTGGTGAAGATGGGGGGGGTAGGGAGGAAGTCTTCTACACTTTTGGTGTGAATGTAAACTAGTACAACCACTATGGCAATCAGTGTGAAGATTACTCAAAAAACTAAAAATGGAAATTCCACTTGACCCATCTGTATCCCATCATGCTCACTAGAGCAGCAGTTTTAATGCAACATGCATAAATACATAAGGATTTACAAGGTAGGCTCACAATGGCAGCCCGCAGAGTCCGGTGTGGAAGAGTGCAAAAGGGCTGTCTGAGGGCTGGAAATCTGAAGGATCCAGTGACAGATCAAAGACCTGGGCCTCACCCTAGAGTCCTGCCCAGGTCCTGCCCCAGGAAGCCTAAGGGTCTGCACTGGAAGGCTGAAGAGGCTGTGCTAGAAGCCAGTCAAGGACATCCAAGATGAAGGTGAAGACTGGAGCGCCTCAGAAGAATCGGAGTGAGCCCTCCGTCTTCACTTCACTTTTATTCCACTCAGGCTACCAGCCTATTGTTTGCTGTCACTCACACCCAGTGCGGGTCTTCTGTCTTCCATAAATCCCTTCAGCCACAGCCAGAGCTATGCTGATCCAATTATTTGGGCATTTCTTACTCAAGTTTACACAATCAGTTAACTGTCACACCAGCTATCCTCCTTGTAGGTATCTTCCCAAAAGAGTTAAAATCATTATACTACAGGAAAACATGTATACCCATGATTAAAGCTACATAATGTATAATGGCTGGATCTTGGAAATAGTACATATGTCCATTAACAGATGAATGGAGAAGGCAAATGTGGTGTTTATACACAATGGAGTACTACTCTGCCATAAAGAGAGATAAACTTGAGGCATTTGTAGGTAAATTGATGCATCTTGAGAATATAATGTTAAGTGAAATAAGTCAAACACGCAAGCTTAAATATTGCATAGTTTCTTTTATATGAGAAACTCTCTCTCTCTCAATATATATATATATATATACATATATATATGTATATATATATATATATATATATACACACACAAATAAAGAGCAAAATAGAAGATAGATAAATAGGAAGTAGGAAGAAGTTAAAATAATTCCCCAAATTACCTATTCCAATGCTTCAAAAATATTTAATATGTATGCTAGTTTGATTCATTTATCATTTGTTCATTTATTCATTTATGCTATTTGATTGCTTTAGTTTCTCTTAGTTCTTGAAAAGATGCTTTTCTGCTATCATCCGTTTGTGTCTTCTTTGTAAAATAGTCTTTTTTTGTGTCTTTTGCTCTGAGTAAATACTCTCAAGATTATGATACACAATGTATTAACTATTGTTACTCTTATTATTTTGTAATGAAATTTTGTTATATTTTATAAAAAACAAATATTATCGTGTTTTCATCTTTGACAATCCATTTTAGAAAAATAACAGGATTTTATATTGTTTTAATTCATATACAATATATGTAATTACTAGTAAAGATAAAACAAATTATATTTATGTAGATGTGTGAACACACAAATATAAAATGTGTGTTTATAATCATACACACACACTTTCTTTTCCTGTCTTTATCATTTGCTCCGTGTTTTATTGGAATAGAATACCTCTTTTTATAGATTTGAAGGCACTTTTTCATAATGTTTATTAACTCTTTTATAATGAGAAAGGAATCGAGACAAATAATTGTAACATAATAAAATTTATGAAACTGAATCCCAGTTTTAAAAATGCTTACACTGTCATTTCTTTCAACTTCCATTTCTTACAGAAAATTTTAATTGTTTATGTTTAATATAATTGTACTAATACTTAAAGTACTCTATGATTGGTATTATGCTGATAAAGGATTTTAGAGGTATTATGCTGAATTTTCTTCCAGTTAGATAATTGATTAATTTTATGGCATTTGGATTTCCAAACTATTTGGAATTGTTTTTATGTAAAACATAACATTCAGAGTTTTATCATAATATATTTTATTTTCTTAAATCATAGCTACCTATGTCAATGTCATATGCTGAATAACAATAGTAATAATAGCTCACTTTTAAAAAAGAATTTACTACGTGCCAGACATTGTTCTAAACACATGTGTACACACTGACTGATCTCTCAATTCCACCTTATTTGAAAATGTACTTTTCACCATGGAGTAAATTATTTTATGTCTTGGGTCTGTTCTGACTCTCAAATTTGATCTCTAAAGCAGATGTTTCATGAGCAGCTAGAAAGAGCTTCCCTGCTCTGATCGCAACAGGGGGAGCGATCTATGCAGGGGAGGAGGCAGTTTAAAGCTCTTTGAGGCTGATTTTTTTTCAGTCTTCACTGTGTATCTTTTATTTGTATTCATAATTGACAAGGTGTCATGTTTGATTTATTTTAGTTTAGCTATTTTTTCTTCCTGTAAAAGTGATGCATATTCCAAAGGGCAATATGGAAAAACTTGAAGACTAGAAGACAGATACAATACCACCACTTTTAATTTTTTAGAGGATTTCTACCAACTTTATTTCTTGGCATAGATAGTGACGGAAATGTGTTGATTTGTACAATAGTGATTATACCATATAATTTACTTTTGTTCATATAATATATCTTCAGTTTTCTTCAGTTAGCACAAGAGCTTTAAGATTAGTATTATTCTTTTAATAGAAATACCATAATTAATTTTTATTATTCTAATAGACATTTTGGTTATTACATTTTTTACCTATATAAAACTATACTTAATATCTTTCTGCATAGTTTTCCTATATTTAAAATTATCTCTTTTAACGTATGTTTCTACATATGAATACATAAGGTCAAAATCCATGAAGGCATTAAGAGTGCACACTATAAAATTATTCTCCAAAATATTGTGTTGATGTGCATTCTCTCCAACAATATGTGACCCTGCTTCACAAAGTTAGGTAGATATTACATACGATCATTTTTGCCTCCAATTATATCACTTGAGGTTTTACTCCACGGAGACCAGTTATAGGCTCTCTGGCTTTTGATCACAAATCCAACCCCTAATCTAAGCCATTTATTTCAGAAATTTGGAGAATTCATCCTGGCTATACGAGAGGCTAATTCCTGATGTGCAGCTTAAAGGACGCACCTGTCTCCCTAATCCAAATGGTTTCTGGCATACGCGCAAGAATGACATCCCCTGGAGTTCGGAGCAGGCAAGGGAGGCTCCACGGTAGAGGATCCAGATGTTCTCAGGTGGTGGCAATCATGTTAGGGAAAAAGAGTCTCTCATAATTCAAGAAACAAGACTGAGAAAGTTGAGGGAAGGCTACAAACGGGGCTGCATTTCATGGAAGAGACTATGTCTATAGAAAAAGTGGACCTCTGGACAGAATAGCAGTACAGCTCTCAATCAAAGAGCCATGACTCTGGAGTTGAGCCAATATGGGAGAACAGCAACTCTAGGACCAGGGTCCAGCTCTGTAACTCTTCAGTCTATCTGAATTCAAAGACTTTTCCACTGAGTCTTTCGGGGACTTCACTTAAAATTCCACAAGCCCAGGTCACTAATATACTTCTTCCTTTATCATATTTGCTTAGGGTGTATAAATGGAGACGGGCTCCCAGCTAAGAATGAGGAAGGGAGCCAGCTCTGAAAAGCGAAGAGGCTGCCTCTAAGGAGAAGAGGCTGCCTCTAAGGAGAAGAGGCAAGAGGCCGCAGAACACGTGCATTTTTAAGTTGAATACAGAGCATTGCACTCGAGATGCCTCCAGCAGTCTCCACAAATTGGAAGAATCTTCAGTACAGAATCTGAGTTTTCGTTCCCACCAGCTATTTTAGTGTCCTTGACAAATTTCTTAAAGACTCTGTCAGAGGTTTTCAGCTCTTGAGTGAGGACCAGCCTAGAACACTCATTTGAAGACAGTGTGAAAATAAATTGTGGTAGAGTCGCAAAATGGAGTACAGCTAGGTAACTGTGAAAATGAAGGGAAATGGCCATATATAAAACAATGCATCAAAATATAAAAGTAAAATAATTTCAAAATGATACTGATGAATTTTAAAAATATAAAACTGATGAAAAAGTTCATATTACATGCAATGTAATGTTCTTTTTAAAGGACACTCAAAATAAAAAATGAAACAATGTATTCTAAACACTACAATTTTAGATACACAATTATAGATAATAAAACTATACCTAAAAGGAAGAAAATTATAATGCAAAATTCAGAATACATATATTGAATTAGTTGGAGGGGGCAATGTGTATGGTAAAAGAAGGAGCCAATATAGGCAGATAACAGTTTCTGCTAATATTCTAGTTCCTAGGCTTGTAGCAGATTTATGGAGGTAATTACGTATGAATTAAGTAAATAAATAAGCCAAGAAATACTATCTTACTGATTTTATTTATTCATTCAATAAGTGTTTAATCAATATCAATTATGTACCAGAGTTACAGCTAAAAACAAAATATAACCCATCCCTTTGTGGGACCTCATCCCCATTTGGACAACAGGGAAGCTAAACAAATAGTAAATAAGTGTACAATATTATAAAACACTATTTGTACTATGTACTATTAATACATTATTGCTATGTGCTATTAGTATGTTATATAATATGTGTAGTACATTTTATATACATATATATTAGTATATTTTACATGTGTGTGCATGATGCCTCCTATAAAGCAGAATAAGGCAAGACAATGGGCCAGAGAGGACAAGATAGCAATCCCAGAGGGGTTGCCTGAGGGGGTGGCCTTTGAGCAGAGATAGGAGGGGAATGAGAGGGTAAATGTCTGAGAGAAGAGTGCTCCAGACAGAGGGGAGCATCCAGAGAAAACGCTGTGGTCCAGAAAGAGACTGAGCATCTTCAAAGAGCAGCAAGAAGGCAGTGGGCTGAGTTGGCGAAACAACTGACAATAAGTAAGAGGTAACCAGGGCCAGATGGGGAAGGGTCCTCGAGCTGCGATAAGAACTTGAGATTTTATTTTATTGGTAATTGGAAGCCATTGTATGGCTTTGCACCTGGTAAAAGACCCTTTGAAGTTCTCCCTTGCCCAGAGCCCAGTAAATCCCATCAATCCGGAAGAATATCTGAGCACTTTTCTCTACAAAAACCTAAAGATTGCTGCACAATCTCGTTTAATTATAAAATTGTTCTCTTACTCCTGCATAAGGGTAAAAGTTTTGCTAGTTTCTTGCTAATTTTTTTATATTATCTACATTTTTTATATTTTGACAGTTCCTAAGAAAGTGATGCACACACAGAAGACATTCAATAAAGCATCAGACTAGAATCTATAAAACTATTTAGATTAAATAAGTATATGACCCGCTTGTTTAGTCCTTTGGAAATTATAACATATCTACCAATGCAGTGCATTATTAACTACATTAATATGAAATGGAATTATGTTGTGGATAAGATATAACTAACAACTCATTCTAATTATCAAGTGACAGCAAAATAGATTGTGCAACCAAGTGGACAATCTGGAATATTCTTGGAATTCAGGAGGCGCAGCTCTGCACTACTGGGCTAGTGGAATCATTTTCTTGAGCTCCTGGAACCCTCAAGGGGACCCGGCTCTGGTTCCTGCTGAGCCAGCGGGGAAGGATTGCTGTAGGGAGGACTGCTCTCTTGCCCTTCAGCAGGAGCCTGCTGTGCATGTCTTCTTCAGCTGCGAATGCTCATTATTTCTATTTGTACCTGAGCCTATATTTATGGATAATCTATTGAAGGAGGAAATATGGCTCAGGTGAGTGGAAGTGACAGGGCTGTATTTAATAGCTACAGCAAATAACCTTCTAACGGCCAAAAGAGTGTCATATCTCATGGTTATGATGTCTTCAAAAGGTGATATTTCTGGCTGTGTCATCATAGCTGTGAAAAGCATTTTCTCAGCATCTAAGAAAAATGGGAAGGCTTCGAAGTGATGGAGGTGCACTCCAGACAGGTTGGTATTAATCACGCCAGCCCAGCCTTGACTTCTGTCAACATTTAAGGAAATGCAGTTAGGGTTAGGGGAAGGGAAGAGCAGGAAAGGTACACACTTCCCAGTTTTCAGGGTGAATGGTTCAGGGCTATGTAATGGAGAACTTGCCTTGCGGAAAAAACTTAGGAGAGCTGGTGTTCTGAAGATCCCCACTTACCTTCTCCATAGTCCCATTCTCCAACTCTTTATTCCACATCTCTCACCTTACCCCACCTATGAACCCTAGCAGAGAATCCCATGTTTCCAGTTCACTCATCAATGGGAGCTCAGTTTCTCCTGATGTATAAGTACCACGATGTACTTATACATCAGGAGAAACTGAGAAATGCTCTGGAAATTATAACACAGAATCCTGACCCTTTTCCTCAGATGATACTTCCTCCAGAAACATAAATTATCTTACTTGTTTTGTACGCCTTGCACAAAGATACTCTCTGCATAATGCAGCTATGAACATTTTTTTTTTTTTTGTATGAAGGACTGTCTCTGAGTTTTAGCATGATATGATGATTATGTAGGACTCTCGATTCACCCTGCCACCTCCACCCATGCAGTTCCCGGAAACTTATCCCCTTTTTTCCACCTTCAAGACCTAACTCAAGTCATACCTCTTTCATGACTGCCATCCATGACACTCTCTGCCTTTTCTTAAGAGTTTTGGTTTATGGCATCCTACCATAATTATTCCCCACTTTTGACCTAGATTTTTAGCACCAACTTGGTACATCGAAAATGTTTTATTTGCTGATTATTTCACACATTTTACACCTGAAAACATACAGGAGCAAGGGAGTACTGTGCCTGTAAATGTACCTCACGGTGTCCAGCCCACATTACATTCGGTTAAATCCTCTTGGTTTGTCAATTTGATTTATGCTTGGAGACCTAAATCTCCTTCTTTCTTAGTCACACTCTGAATCTAATGAACCATTCTACTATTACTATGGCAAGATGAACAAAAAAGTTTTTATTCTCCCCACTTAACATAAAGCGAGGAAAGTGAGCCTTGGGATAATGTTTTCTTATTCAAAGTCACATATAGTGGAGAGAATAGTGTTCCTTTTCCACTTTCTTCTCATGAAGATATGCAACAGTATCATAGGGCAATAAGAGAAAGAATGTTGTTTCATTTCTAAACCATATCAGCCTAAAGGTCTCAGCCATAAGAAAGATCTACATAAAGATCCCTACAAGGGCATATTCAAATGAACTGGAGAAGACACAAACATGTGAGAGAATACTTTGAATAAATCCCCAAGTAACTCTGGTATAACTTCCTTGCCCTGCTCACAACCAAGCCCCTTAAGCCCCCACACACACTCAAAATCTATAATTTATTCAAGAAATCCATAAAATATGGATAAGTACTCTGTTCTGTTGTGGAATTAAATCAACACGCATGACTTGATTCTTCATTGTTATTTTGTTAGTATGATGATGAGAACAAGAATAAAAGTGACTGGTCACTTTCCGTATAAACAAACTCCCTGGATCTGGCCCTGCAGTGTTCCGGGTAGCTGCCATAGCAGTGGCAGGACTGCTTGCAGACTGACCAGGGCCCTCCACATAATAAAGGAGGAATGTTCACCCAAAAGAACTTAGCTACACGTGTCATCCACAAAATATGCAATGCAGAGGGCGCATGGGCAGTTTGCTGCTTTTTGAGAACTTTGGCAAAATATCTTGTGGTTTTATTACTGAGGAGAGTTGTACGTACGCCAAGTGGATAGCGGTGAAGTTGGCGGGGTGGGGGGGTCAAGCCCCTCTTTGTGCCTGTGTCTCAATAAACAAAAGCTTAACAGGAATTAGGCTCTGTTCCATGGCTCTAAAAGAGCATATCATATACCAAGATACACAGGCAACAACGGAAGTGCTTTCGCCTTAAAGTGGTTTGCAACTTGTAAAAATCATTGTTCATCTTTTTGATTTCTCAAAATCTCAGCAAATTGGAATAATTCAAGTAGAGAGCCTAGTGGAAAATATTGCACAATGGACTCCATGCTTGCTTAAGCCTTCAATCAAAGGCAGGACAGGTAACCTGGTTCTATTTGTTTACTGTGGTTTCCATGAGCGCATAAGAACAATATCCCACTTATTGTGAACCTTTCTTATTTCAAGTTATATTTAAGTGTATTTGTTCATCTCAGCCCAGACTTCTCTGTTAAAGTTTCTGTTTCTAATGAGCTTTTGGGTATTGAATACAGTGATATTTTGGCTATTCATTAAAATAGAGAATAAATAATTAAAGACAGTTAAGTTTCATATACAACCACATATTTAAACATCGATGTTTATTTTTAATTAATTTTTGTGAAAATACTTATTCATTCTTACCTTTTCAACTCGACAAAAGATGTACTTTTTAATGGGTATGATTCGATACAACTAAATCTTCAGTTATTTGGGGTACATAGCTGTGCAACCCCAGCGTAAAGCTCTCAATTGATACACTGTTAAGTTCTTGAGTCTGCTCTGAATCACTTCTCTGATCCTAATCTGTCACTTTCATTGGGCGCATATCTATGTCATTACTTCATCCAGTTCTACTCTTACCACTGCCATAAAATCCAGGCCAAGTTGGCTTTATGGGGACTTTGAAGTGACACTAGGACTCAAGTCCTCAAAACTTCATACAAATATTTGTGAGCTCCATTTTGCTACCAAGAGCTGTTTTTTTCTTTATTTTCTATGTTGTGTTCTGACAGCGAGATTAAAAACAGTGAAATCCCAGATAAGCGACATGTTCCTGACTTTTGTAGACTATATTTTGTACATGCCTATTGGCTTTGTAGAATTTTCACAATGACAATGAACATAGAAACTATCTAATAACAGCTACTGCTGTGAAAAGTCTACCGAAGCCAGGCCTACAATTTCAATAGTCTCAATGAGTACTCGCTACAACTAGGATGGGTACCACTCCTGTCAGCATCTTTAAGAACAGTCACTGGAATGCTCAGAAGTGAAGGTATTCATCCAAGATCACAAAGTTCTGAAGTGAGAGTTGAATACAAACATAGCTTGTGTCTAAGGCCTGTGTTCTTTCACTGTGCCATGCCATGGATAGTAATTCAAACATTTTAAACTATGGCAGGATACCTTGCAATTGTATTTTCCGGTTTCTTGGCTAAATGTTATACTTTTAAACTTGGTGACTGTTCCACGTGCATTTTTTAGTGGCCACGTAACACTATTACTCTGAAGCTACTGAAAATAGCCATAATGGAGAAATTCTTCCCATCGGAAAATAGAACAAAGGGGCACAGGCTACTGAAATGTTTCTGCATTCCCCTCACCAATCTCTCTCCCCCTCTCCTCCCCTCCCCTCCCCCTCATTGTCTCTTCCTGTCTCTCTCATTGTGTGGATTAACTAATGGCCAACTTCTAACACCCAGCTGAACCGAATCAGCGAGATGCTGGGTGTGGAAGTCCCACCTGAGGATTGTTGTCAACAACATAAATGGTGAACTGGAGGGGGAAATGCTGTGCTGTTTATTCTCCTGGAGAAGCTTGTCGTGTTGGTTTTCCTGAGAAGAACTCAGCTGTTCTCATCACTGGAAAAGCTTGGGTCCTCACTGTCACTGAGGATGACTGCGTTCTTCTCAGGGAGCTCCTGTCCTTACCTTGAGCATCACTTCCTGGCTCCAGTGCAGATCCCTCAGCCTGCTGGCACAGACCCTTCATCCCGCTGGTGCAGACTTTCTAGCTTCCACCGCTGACCTTTGGGTCTTCCCAGTGCAGATCTTTGATATAGACCTGCATGAGACATTGTCGGGGCTGTGGGCCTCCAGCTGGACACGTGGAGGACATTACCATGGGCTCTAGGTCTTCAGCTGGGCTCGTGCAGGACATTGCCGTGGGACCCAGGCCCTCAGCTGGATTCTTTGGGTCTCTAGTGCATGGACAGATCTCCTGCACTGTTCTGCATTTGACTCTTTGGGTGAATATTATAAAATAATCCTATAAATTATGTGTCCTGTATTAAATCCTTTCCCTTGAAAACCCTGACTACAACACTCATTATGTGTAATCAATAAATTTGTATGGTTCAAAAAACAAAAATATTTTGAGAAATTATAAAATCAGAATCTAATACTGCTAGACATAAAAGATCAAGTAAACACCAACAAAACTGTAGTGCTCCTCTTTCACAGGGAGACAGATCAACTAAACAGAATTTCAACAAAGAACTATCAGAACTGAACCACGCCTCTGAACAAATGGATTGAATAGATATCTCCAGAGTACCCTACTACAACAAGATACACATTCTTCTCAGCAGCACACAGAATATTCTCCAGAATAGAATGTATTATAGTACACAAAACTTGCATAAGTAGACACAAAAAAAAATCACAATCATCCCATGTTTACCGTCAGTCCATCGTGCAATGAACTCAATCGCAGAAGAAACCACAGAATATTTATAAACACCTGGAAACTTAATAACACACTCCTGAGCACTCAGTGGATCACAGAAGAAGTCAAAAACCAAATTAAACAATTTTTGGAATCAGATGGCAATGATAATACAACACACCAGGACCTATGTGACACAATGAAAGCAGTCCTAAGAGGGACGCTTATTTCAACCAATGCTCACATTAGAAAAGTGGAGTGAGCTCAAATAAAAAGCCTAATGATGAATCTCAAGATATTAAAAACAACAACAGCAATCCAAACACAAACCAAATTTAAGGAGGGAAATTGTAAAGATCAGAGGGGAAATTAGTGAAACTGAGACTAAAACACAATTCGAAGAATCTATGAATCAAAGAGTTGATTCTTTGAAAGAATAAACAAAATGTAAAAACCCTTAGCCAAACTTACCAAAAGAAAGACAGAAAATACTCACATCAATGAAATTAAAAATGAAATAACAACAGATACCATCAGAATTCAGAAAAGAGTAACTACCATAAAAATTGTATTCCAATAAATTGGAAAGTCTTGAAGAAATGGACAGATACCTAGACTAATACAAATTACCAAAATTAAACCAAGAAGACATAAAAATTCTGAAAAATCAGTAACAAGCAATGAAATTGAGGCAGTAATAAAAAAAAAAAAACCCTACAAACTAAGAAAACCCCAGGACCTGATAGATTCACTGCTGAATTCTGCAAGATCTTTAAGTATGTTACAACAGCTATACTCCTCAAACTCTTCAATCAAATTGAAAGGAAATGAGTGCTTCAAAATTCATTTGTGGAGGGCCGGTGAGATGGCTCAGCGGCTTAAGCGCCTGCCCGGCAAGCGCGAGGGCCCGAGTTTGACTCCCGGAACCCACATATGAAAAAGGGGCCGGTGATATCGCTCAGCGGCATGGGCACCTACTGGCACGTGAGGTCCTGAGGTCGACCCCCCGGTACCCACAAAAAAAAAAAAAAATTCATTTGTGGAAGCCAGCATCACTCTGATCCCCAAGACAAAGACCCAACTAAAAATAAAAACTGCAAGCCAATCTCCTTAGTGAACATAGATGCAAAATTCCTCTATAAGATATTGGTAATTAGAATGCAACAAATTATTGAAAGGATAATACACCATGAACAAGTAGATTTCATCCCAGGGTTGTGAAGATGGTTCAACACATGCAAATCAATATATGTAATACACCACATAAACTGAAGCAATGACAAAAAGTACATGATCATATCAACAGATGTAGAAAATGCTTTTGACAAAATCCAACACGCATTCACAATAAAATTCCTGAAGGAAATAGGTATAGAAAGACCTTACCTGAATCTGATAAAAGCCATTTATGACAAAACACTGGCCAGTGTTCTATTAAATGGGGAAAAACTTAAAGCTTCCCCTCTAAAATCAGGAACAAGAAAAGGATGACCCTTGTCACCACTTCTGTTCAACATAGTCCTCAAAACATTAGCCAGAGCAGTAAGGCAAGATAAAGAAATGAAAGGGATACACACAGGAAAGAAGTCAAATAAACATTACTGGCAAATGACACGATCTTCTACATAGAAGACCCAAAAAATTTCACCAAAAGCCTCCTAGAACTAATAAACAAATTCAGCCAGGTAGCAGGATATAAAATCAACACACGAAAATCAGTAGCATTCCCATACACCAATAATGAACTCATTGAGAAAGAAATTAGAAAAACAATACTATTCACAAGAAAAATTAAAAACCTAGGAATTAACCTAACCAAGAAAGTGAAAGACCTCTACAATGAAATCTACGGTACTCTAGAAGAGGAGATTGAAAAGGACATCAGAAAATGGAAAGATATCCCCTATTCCTGAGTAGGCAGAACCAATATAGTCAAATTGGCCATACTACCGAGACTGATACATAGATTTAGTGCAATCCCAATAAAAATACCAACAGTATTCCTCACAGAACTAGAAAAAAAAATCCTAAAATACGCACAGAACCGGAAAAGACCCAGAGTAGCAAAAGCCATCCAGAGTAACAAGAGCAAAGCGAATGTATCGCAACACCTGACTTCAAGTTACGCTACAAATTGGTTTTTAAAAATGGCGTGGAATTGGCACAAAAAACAGACATGTGGATCAGAGAAAGAGACTAGAAGATGCAGAAACAACCCCAGACACATTCAGCTATTTGATCTTCGACAAAGGGGCCAAAAACATATGTTGGAGGAAAGATAATTTCTTTAGCAAATGATGCTGGGAAAACTGGATATCCATACACAGACAGTTCAAGCTGGTCCGATATCTCTCACCATGCACTAAACTAAAATCAAAATGGATCAAAGATCTAAATATTAAAACAGAAACACAACCTATTGGAAGATAAAATAGGTAAAACTCCTGAAGTCATAGATGAGGCAAGGAATCTCTGAACAGAACAGCTATTCCTCAAGAAATAACAGCAAGAATCAACAAATGGGATTATATCAAATTAAAAAGATTCTGCACAGCAACTGAAACAATCAAAAGAGTCAAGAGACAACCTAGAGTGGAAAAACTTTTTGCCAGCTATTCCTCAGGCAGAGTACTGATATCTATACTACATAAAGAACTCAAAAAATTAGACCACCAAAATAAAAGAACCAATAAAAATGGCCAAGTGAAATGAATAGACATTTTTCAGAAGATTTGAAATATTGTGTAGTCATAAAAATCAGTTATAGAATATTTGATGATATGGGGAAATATTTGTGTTGAATAGCTAAATAAGAAAGATTATGAAAAAGAAGGAAATCAAATAATAAATGCTGGAAAGGCTGTAGGGAAAAAGGAGCCCTTTTTCATTGTTTGTGGGAGTATAAACTGGGACAACGACTATGGAAATCAGTAGGCGATCCCTCAAAAAACTAAAAACAGAAATCATTCGACCCAGCTATCCCCCTGCTAAGTATCTTCCCAAAAGAGTTAAAACACTATACTATGGTAATATATGCATACCCATATTTATAACAGCACAACTCATAATAGCTAAATCTTAGAAACAGCCTAAATGTTGATCAACAGATAAAAGGAAAAAGAGAATGTGGTATTTTACACAATGGAGTACTGCTCTGCCATAAAGAAAGATAAACTTGAGTCATTTGTAGGAAAATGAATTCGCCTTGAGATCATAATGTTAAGTGAAGTAAATCAAGCACACAAGCTTAAATATCACATAGTTTCTCTTATATGAGAACCCCAGTATATTAATAAAGTGCAAAGAAACCAGTAAGAATGAAAATGAGCAAAGGGAATCTAGATATGGAGGGAGTGAGATGAGTAGGAAGTGGAAAAATATCAGAATTTCCCTTCCCTCATTTTGCCCCCTACTCACCCACCTCCATCGGCCATGGCACACTTGTACATCTTCTAGTACTTGCTTAGCCCTGTGGAGTGTTCAATTTCAAGACATAATGTTTATTCATCCATCTCTTATTTCATTAACAGTATACCTTGGAGATCTTTCCCTATCTACATAGTAGGGGTCTCTTTTTAGTTTCAGTGTACTCTATCTTATGATGGTAACAATTTGTTTGAGCATTCTCCCATTGATGACACTTTGTGTTGATTTTGTTTTCTCTTGCAAACAATGTTACATGAATTATTTTGGACAAAGTTAATTTTGCACCTATGAAAATCATGCAGGAACGATTCTCACAAAGGAAATTCTAAGTCCAAAAGGATATATGCTTGTAGTTTTGGACATTTTCCTGTTGTCTTCCAAATTTGCCTTTCCACTGTAAATGAGAGCGCCTGTTGCCCATAGCCTTGCAACAGAATACACTGTTAAACTCTAAAATTTTTCCCAATCTGTTGAGTAAAAATCACATCAGAGCAAGATTTACATTTCAATTGTGAAGGATACAGAGAATCTTTTCATATACTTGAGAGATATTTACATGTAAAAGAACATGAACTGTGAACTGCCTATTCATTTGCTTTGCCCATTTTCAATCAGATTTTTACTTTTAAGTAGTCCAATACTTATTTCTAATCTGTCATTTACCTTTTGACTCTGTGATAGGGTTTTGTCTTTGCCACGCAGAAATCTTCTTTTAATAACATGATAATATTTTAATCCTCTCTTTACAGTTTCAGGGTTTTGAGTGTTGTTTATATAGATTATTTTTGACACATTGGACAATCTCTGGATTTAATGGCATCTATTTCCCCGTAGTGTAAAGCGCACAAGAATATGACTCTGTAAACTGGAGGATTAGGCTTAGGTGGACACTCACTGCTGGGAAAACCATCAAATTATATGATTTCTGTGGATGCCAAGCTACAGACTCAACCATTATCTGACCTCTTGTTTTCTGAGCGTTCTTAGCAATTAGCTTGTTTGGGAAAGAAATGCTTTCACAATTGAATAACCAAATTAATCCTTAATTGATTGAGAATAAACAAACCCAAGGAATTTAACTGTGTAATAGTTGGCTCAAGATGCCATAACAAAATACCATAGATGGCATGGTTTAAGTAAGTAACAGAAATTTCTTTTCACACCCTTTAGCTCTCACCATGTCCTCAAATCTTCAAATGGTACAAAGAGCCTCTCTCCTTCTCTGTCTCTGTCTCTCTCTGTCTCTCTCTCTCCTTCTCTGTCTCTGTCTCTGTCCCTGTCTCTCTCTCTCTCTCTCTCTCCTCTCCCCTGCCCTCCCTTCCCCCATCCTCCCTACCCCCTTTTGTCCAAATTCTTATAAGGCCACAAACCCTGAAGATTAGGGTCCATCTTTATGAACTCATTCAACCACTACTGCCTCCTAAAAAACATATGTCCAAATACAGGCACAGTGAGAGTTACGGCTTCAATATATGAATTTCAGAGAGTGCATAATTCCACCCATAGCAAATTGGATAAACAAATTAACCAACTTTACAAAGCAGAAGAAAAATTCCTTCAGATGAAGACCAAACATCAAGACATTAATCACTCAAAAGCACTTGAATGACCACATCAGAGCAATAAAGAATAATCCAGAGGTTTGAATCCTGAGGTTTTTTCCTAATTAACATTTCTCATTGGTTTGGCTTCCTTTTTTTAAGACAGACTACAAATGAAGATGGAGACTAGAGAATGTTTTCCAAGAAAAGCACGGTGAGAGAGTGTGATTGAAGCCTGGCTGTAGGAAGTTCAGTCAGGCCCGATGCTGTGCACCTGCTCAGCTCTACACCAGGTGAGGGTGCTGAAGAAGCCTGGCTCATCACCACTGCCGACTGTCCAGGCCCACACGACCTGGCAGCCCATGTTCTGGAAGCTGTTTCCGACCCAAGTGACAAGCGGAAGAGCCAAGCTTACAAGTATAGTAAAAATATTATGAGGTTTTCCATTGGCAAAATGCAAATATAAAAAAGTAACAACATGCCCTTCATCCACTAATTTTATAATTCTTTTGAGACTACCTGTAAAGTTTTTTTTTGGCCTGGTTTTATTTCTCTCTCTTTATACACACATAATATTTCCCGTTGTATTTGTTGTGTTTACAGATAGTCTCTTTGCTCCATTACTTTCCTAAATCTGATGAAAATCACTTGCAATGTTTCCAGGGATAAACAGGAGTAACAAGAGAGAAAAGTGGCAAATTGGACACCTGAGACAGCAGTAAGCAAGACATTGTCACATAGTTTAAGCCCTCTCCTTCTGAGGCTTGGTTAGAACTTTATCAAGCTGATTAGACTGTGCAATGGCCAGTTTGTTGATTAAAAAAAAAAAAACTGTCACCACTTAGTGTACTTTAGCTTTCAGAGGACTACAACATCCAGAATCTAATTTGATTACGACATTGAGTTGAGGTAATAAGTAGGCTGAAATTTTTATCCTCACTTTCCAGATAACTATGGACCAGACAGGTCGACATATTTTGTGTCCAAGTTACAGTTACAACTTGTATTAATCACCTTCCTGTTGCTGGATACAATGCCCATCATCCACATCTTCAAGGAGAGATTTATTTTGGCTCTCACTTTCAGTCCATGGTCATTTGGTTCCAATGCAGAAACCCAACGGCAGAGGGGCACAGCAGAGGGAGAGGTGCCCAACATTTGGCGGGCAGAGAGAGAAGGGAGCAGCAAGGGAGGGAGATACACCCTTCTAGGTCATGCTCTGAGTGATCACCTCCAAGGCTCCATCTCCTAACAGTATGTTCAGCTACTGAGCTCATCAATGGAAGAATCCACTGACGAGTTCAGTGCCCCCATGCTGCAGTCACCGTCCATGCTCAGGGGGATGTGGGGGGACACTTTAGATTTAAACCATAACACATCTGTAGATTACATCTTGGATATCTTGGATTAATTGATCATTTTGGCATATGCTGCCTGGATTCAGCCAGAAGCTGGTTACAGTTGCATGGTTGACTGTACTGTTGCCAGTCAAATACAGCTTCAGGCAATTGCTACAGAAAAAAAAAGGGGGAGTTTTAGATCTACAGCTACTGTTATGGCTTGTGTTTAGATGTTCCCCAAAGCCTCATGCAGTCATAGGTGGGGCTATTTTGGAGGTGGCTGGATCTAGAGTGTGTGCCGCTGGGATCGATTCATGGTGCAGTGGTAGGATCAAGGGCACTAGGATTAAGGGTGTGAGTGCTGCCCATCCTAAGCAGCCTGGGTAAGATATAAGGGATAGAAAGAGCTGTGGCTGTCCCTTGCTTGCTTTGCTATCTCCTCCCCATCATGAACTGTTTCTCCTCTGTGATGTCTGCTGCTATGCCACCCTGCCTTGGAGTCAACCAATTATGGACTGAAACCTCTATAAATTGTGAGCTAAATAAAACTTTCCTCCCTTAACTTGTGGGTGTTGGCTGTTTTGTTGCAGCAACAAGAAAAGTAACTAACACAACTACATTAGTCATTCTGTTCAAATTTATTTATTCCAAGAATTACCTGATTGGGGTGATTCAAAAACGTAGTTCAAATCCGTGTCTATGTAGAGCAAAGAGTTATCAAGAAACTCAATGAAACATAGACTTCTGGCTGGGTTTTCTAACTTCCTTGAATCACCAAAAGTTGCCCAAAGTTGGATATCAATCTATATCGACCGTATACATATCTCCTTGCCAAGAGAAATGTTCTGTGAATAGTCTTTGAATTAAATCGCCACAGTTGTACTCTGGTCCTGCTAGAGAAGGCAGAGCGGAGGAGCCTTGATAAGGTGGGGTGATCTCAAGGGTCAAAAAAGAGGAGTGACAGATGTGTATGACAGGACACAAAGGCTGTCAAAAATATAAGGAAACCATGAAGAAGGCACCAAAGCCTACACACAACATACCCACACTGTGACAGTCACTCAGTTGCTCTTTTCAATTGCAAAAGTTCAGGCAGTTGGAATCATACAATCCCAACCTTTAAAATTCCTGTATAGTTATCATCTTTCTTATGACATTTGTACACTCTATATTTTTAAAGAATTTGAAAGGTGGAAGAAGAAAGGAGTATTTGCCCATGTCCTCCCCACCCCCAAAATTAAATCCCTTGGTAGCTTTCAGGTTCTTCGCTCCAGAAACCAGTTGTCTTATGCCAGCATTGGCGTCTCCCTGTGTCCCACGGCGGAGACTCAGCCAGGACTGAGCTCCAAAACCCAGGAGTCTTCCTTCTTGCTCTCTTTCATCTCGCCATGCCAGCCTGTACCCTGTTCCTTCCCCTCCAGGCTTGGCTTCCAGATTTCTAAGAATGTAGCTGGCTAATCTGATAGCCGTACTGTGCCAGTGTGCTCATGAGTGGATGCCAATGTGCAAATGGCCCCACCCTTCCTTCTCCCCTGGGTGATCTGTACACTTTAACTGTGAGACGCCTTCTGGAACTCTGAAGTTTGACTCAAATGGAAATATAGGCCACTGTGGAAGCCAATACAGAACTCCTTGGGGGCATCTGTATACCACATTACATAGGAAACCACTGCTTGCATGTAATGCGAAGTCAGCTCTGTTAGCCAGCAGCGACAGCCAGAGATAAAAGACCCAGAGCTCTAACTCAAAGTAGGTACTGAGAGGCCCGGATGAAACTTGGTTCTAATGGTGTTCATGAACTAGGATAGGGCAGGTAAACCTTAAGTGAGTTATGGAAGTCCCACAGCAGCCCTGGCCTTCTCTGAACTTCCTTTTTGCATGGAGGAAATGGTAACAGCTAAATTAGGTCAGATCTGCTGCAGCAGTTTAAATAAAATAACAAAAGCAAAGGCTTGCTGTGCAAAGAATTACAGGACACATGAAACCCCCTGAGACTATCTATGCCAAGCCATCCATCTCTGGCCAAGATGAGCCTCAGATGTGCCCAGAAAGACATCTGCCTTCACCATGATTCTAGGCTTAAAGATTATGATTTTGGATGTTCCAGGCTCAAAAACTTTTGGCAGAATCACCAGCGTCTTTGCATACCCCTAGCTGCTGGTTGAGTGATAAAGGGACAAAGCTCCAGCTGCTCTCATGACTTCTGGCTGAAATTTGGACTCGAGAAATGGGGTGTGCATGAGATTTACTAAAGACTAAAGACACCGCATAGGTAGAAAGGCAGTTTGTCTTTACCCTCAATTCTTCAATTCACTTTTAGAATTTCTCCCCTCTTCCTATTTTAGTAGTTCCTTAAAATCCTTGTGATCTCAAAACATAAACTATTAAAGTTAAAGGATTTCAGCCAAAGCCCACATTCTCCATCACTTTAGCCTCCACCCAAGGCCTTAAATGATGAACTCAAGTCACCCAGGGAGCCTCATGGGCCTTTTTGCCCTTTTTAGGATTATGGCCAGGTCACTTCCCATTATTAGTTCTCTTCCTATAGATTCATACAATTGTACTGCCTCAGGGTTGGGGCTAGATGTTTTGAATTCAGTTTTGTCTGTGATTCGCTCCCTCCTTTTCCCTCTCACTGTTGGTTTTCCCAAGGAGTTCCCCAAAGAAGAAGGCTAACGAGCACGTAGAAAGGGAATGCTAAATTGAGACTCCAGAAACTGTTCCAAGAAGTACTCCCACGTGTTTACTTTTCTACCAGCCAGAGCAGGGCAGGGCAAATGCTGTGCCACACCCCACAGGGCACATGCAACAAGAGGGAGGGATCAACACTCTCCCATGTGCATAGGGCAGTCGTTAACAGTCTAGGATGGATTCCTAAATACCATTCCTAGTTTCTCTTTGGAAAAATAGAGTCCTGTGAAGTCAGGGGAAAAAACAGAAAGCAGGAAAATATGAACTGAAGAGAGAGGATCGTTAAAGGTGGGGAACACAGAAAGCTGCTGCTGGAAGTCCTACAGTTCTTGGAGTTCTCAGGAGTGGGTTTCCTGCTGCCCGAAACCAGTCTTTTACCTCATTTTACCTAGCACCCTAAGGTTTACTTAGGATTTATACCGTAGAATTTCTGCCATTTGGGCATAAGTCTCCAGATTACTATTGATTATGTTTATTTGCAAATTAAAATTTTATTTCAGAACTAAAACCTATATTAGTATTCCCTTGTGTGCCAATTCTGAACCCTTTGAGGCATTAATCTTAAGAGTGTAAGTTTCGGGTTTTCATCTCAGGCATAAACTAATATTTTAACAAGAAACCCCTGGTGATAATATCTTAGTTCACTGAAATTAAACTATGGATAGTCATTTCACTTAATGAGATAGATAACTTGAGTTAGGAAGAGCCTCATAATAATAGGAATTCTTCCTAGAGAACCAATCCAAAGCATGTAATGAGTATTGATTTTAGAATTCAAGCACAGTGAAATCTTACCTACTCTGTTCAATGTAATCATTAATATATGGAGAAGTTGTTATGACTATACTATGAGTTTATTCAGGTGCAAGACTATTAACAGGATCTCCTGGTGAAAAGAATATCATCAGGATATTCTGATTAGGTAGCAGCAGTTTAGGCAATGAGTAAAAACAAGTGAAAAAACTCTAACAGTGAGAGTTGTTCATGTGCAATCTGGGAAGATGATACCGGACCGATACAGCACTTCAAGACGTCAAACTCCTGTTACTTCATTCCTCTCAGTGCATCGTTTGAACATCTTGGTCAATAGATTAGCAACTAGGTGCTGTCTTGGAGAATTCCACAGGTCACTTCTAGAACTACTAACTGACCAGAATCCTGTGACCAAGCCTTGACTTCATGTGCTGAATTGATTCCAAACATTTACTTTTCATGGTCATTTTGACTTCGAGGAAGAGCCAGAAGTTACATGATGCCAGATCCTGTAAATAAAATGGATGAGGACACACAGTAATGTTCTCACAATTCTGCCTTTTCACTGAATGGCACTCAGCAGCAGCATCTTTTCTTTCCTTTTTCTTTCTTTTTTTTTTTTTTTTTTTTTGATCAGGTTTCAACACGTACTTCAGGCTGACCTTGAACTCACTCTATAGCCGAGGCTGGGCTCGAACTCACAGCAATCCTCCTGCCTCAGCCTCCAGACAGGGTATGAGACACAGTCACTATAGAAAGATATTGATACTAAATACAGAAAAGAGTTTATGCCAAAACTTGTTGGATGGATCAACTCTTAGGAACCAGCTGTGGAAAGGAGAAATCTGTGGCAAGAAAAATCTTTAGCAGTACTTAGTACCCAATAAATACTTTGAAATCACTGATATAAAGTGCTTATTTCTTTCTTATTCACTTAAAATTCCCCAGGTGAGACAGAATACTTTTGTTTATATAAATACTATAATAATTCTGATTTTTCCCAAGATAACAGATTTACCCAATTAATCAAAGGCTCATCATTGAGTGGAAGCTACTTACTAATGTAAGTGAGATAATCCTTTCCACATAGAAGGACCTATTCATCAACATCTCTCAACTTGCCGCCTCAATTTTTCTGGCTCTCCCATACTTCTTCACAATAGACATACTGACTGCCACATAAATTTGAACCCCATTCCAGGCATCAAACCAATCTGATTGGAGGAAGAACTTCAGTAGTCTCTTCATTCCCTCTTTCAACGGAAGGGTAACACTTGGACACTGGTCAGTGTACAATCAACTTGCATGCGTGCGTGTTACGTATTTCATTTCCTCCAGGATAGGCTATCCTTGCACTGATCACGGGACACAAGTCACTGTCCTACGGAGGCTCCTTTTTTATCACTAGGCTTTACCCTCCCCACATTTGAGTTTCAGAGTCAGAGATGCCTTCTTGGACCTCACCAATCCACACTGGGTTCATAGGTCTTCACTTCTGCTTTATTTTTTATTATGTCCACCATTTCCAAAGACCTGCCTTGCCTTGTGCCCACTTTGCCAATCCAAGTCCCTGCCCCTTACCATCTCCTCTTCCTCCTACTGTGAAGAGCAGATCTTTCAGATTCTAGCTGTAAAGTTTTGCCAACATACTCAGCCTACTTACTGTCTTTATCTTTGAACCTTTATCTCAGCTATAACTAAACATAGCTATCATTATAGGCTTACCCTTCCCATCGGATTAATCCACTGCTTTCAGGGAGCTGTTTCCCCAAAGTCCGCCCCACCTTCTTAATAAATATAGCACTAAACTCTGACCTTTTTCACATCTGCTCTGGCACAACTAATAAACATATGAGTTCTGAGATAAGAAATAAAACTTTATCAGCCTTGTGTTTCACACTTTTAAAAAAAGGCTTATTCACCACTTTTAAAAAGAAGTGTACTTATTTGAAGTATATAGTATATAAAGAGGTCAACATCTTATCTTATGCACTAAGGTTAAACAAGAATAAATTTTATTTGGGTTGAGCATTTCATTGCACCTTTGTTCTTCCAAACTTGGGCATGTTGGTTCCAGACAATCTGCAAGCACATACAGGTAATTTCAGTAGTCAAAGCATTACACACAGATAGTAATAACCTCCAAAGGAGAATGGCTCACTAAAGACAGCATTTTGTTTATTTCTTTTTATTTTGTAGTAGTACTAAAATTGAACCCAGTGCCCCACACATGCTACACAAGTGCTGAACCACTGAGCTACAGCCCCATATTCTTTCATTTTTCTCCTCTAAAATATTTATTACTATCAATTATTGTAAAACAAAAATTCAAGTAATTATAAAGAGAATATTGATCTAAACGTGTACCATTCAACTCTTATTTTCTTTCCTTCAGGCCATAATTCAGACATAAAATGGACAATCACAAACGTCTATGCTGAATTATTTTCTTAAAGAAAACTTGCCCACATATCCCTGCCAACACTAAGATACCCATTCGCTGAGTTTCATAGTCCTCTTCTCCCTAGTGAATTGGTCTGCCCAGGGTATAACCAAGTCTGGCATCTGAAGTTACTCTGGTGAGCTGGTTCTTATTTCTGGCCTTGTTACCTGCATGTTTATCATGTTTGTTCCTTGCATGTTTATCTTTCTGGTTCTCAGCTTTCTGTCATTTCTACAATGAATTGTGTAGTTCGAATGATCTCTAATGAACCTGCCAGATCTATAATTTGAAGTTTCAGTGTTACTGTGATTCATTTAGTTGAGAAAGCTGAAATCAACAAGCTCGTTGAATACATTCTAAAGAGGTGACGTAAGGAGCATCCAGGTGTTTCTCTGCTGCTTCCTGGCTAGACAGCCTTGCAGTAGAATTGCTCTAAGGAGCAATGGATAAGAGGGTTGGCTCTGGAGTCAGATTACCGGGCTTCAAATCCTAGTTCTGATAATGGCTAGCTGTGCAACTTTGAGCAATTTGTCTCAGCCTTCCCATCTGGTTTAGATCCATGGAACTTGGGCTGAATCACTTGGAAATGGGGTTGAATGAAAGGACATTTTTTTAAAAGATCTGTCTGGTGTCAGGATTTAGTGTGTCACAGTGCTATATTTGGTAGGTACACTGGCATGCGTAGTTTAACTACCAAGGAACAAAGAGTGACTATAGATTCAGACCTGAGTCTGGCGTGAGCCCATTGTCCAGGAAACAGAGTTCAAGTTAATGTTTGCCTGTGGCATCCTCCTCCTATTCTAAAAGCTATCCTTCCCTTATCCAAGTTTTCTAACGCTCATACGACATTAATCAAGGCAAGAGCCAACTCCAATTAGCAACAAAAGACTGGAATTCCACACACTTGTAAAATATTACATGGTGAAAACTGACTTATTTAGATAGATCAGACTATCCAACTTCCTCTCTATCTGTGCCCTATTTTTTAAGGGTAATTCAAATTGTCTATAGAAGTTTATATCTTAACCATAGTATACTCGGGTTTCTTTTTTTTCTCAACTCTCAGTTTCACTACATCATATGAATGGACAGCACCTTAAAGATCATCTCGTCTAATTCCTTTCCAAAAGGGAATCTCTCCCAGATGTCCACATTTGTGAGTAACTGGCACAGTGCCATACTATCTCTTGCGTTCTTTTCTTACTGGTTCACATGTAGTCTTGTAGAACCGGAATAAACCAGAAGCTGCATGTGGGCAAGGAAGAGCTGTGGAGAGAGACCTCTCCTGCTGTCCATAGCTACAGCTGGCCCGGGGCAAGATGTTAAGAATGAGCCATAACCCGTCTTTCCTTCAAGTTCAACCACTAAGAAGCGAAGATGGTGAAATGGCAGTTTGGTTCTAACACTGCGTGAGTCTCTTTTAATAGATTGTATGCTCTCAGGGAGAATAACACATCTTAATAGTTTTTATATCCCTAGTACCAAGTTTGGCCCAAATATAGCCTGTCCTCAATGAATGTTTGTTGACATAAAAAGTATGTTGTGTATCTCTTCTACTCTTGTAGCACCTAGCATAATATTGGCTACATAGGTGCTTTGTGTACATTATCTCATTTAACTACATTTAATCCTCACTAAAACCCTAAAGAGTTGGTGATACTATCAGGACTATTTTTCAGATGAAAAACCTGAAACTCAGGGAACTTGACTAACTTTAAGATCAAGTTCTTTCCATGTTTCAAGACAACTCTGGTGTTGCAAATCTTTAAATTTGTTGAGAGTTTTTTTGATCTTCATTCTAAACACCCTTGGATGTCCATGGCCTACATTTCTACTGGAGAAGGGCTTGTGGCTGGTGGGTCAGATATGCACTACTGGTCCCCGGCCTTTGGGGCCTGGGAGGCAGTTTAACATCTTTACATAGAGGAAGCCGGGTCACAAAAATGATTGCCAATCAAGGTGAGGGTTGTCATGGAGAGTCAGAGACGCCAAAGTCAATGTAAGCCAAAGGTGTAAAGGAGCAAAAACAATGATCTTCCAGAATGAGTTTATTTCTGAAAGCATAGAGCAGAATGATGGAAAAACAGGTGAGAGTCCAGAGCCAACCTTGAGAGGGAGACTTGGCGCTCAACAACTTCCTGCTTCTCCACATAGCATCTGTCTGCTCATCACTTGGTCTGCATTGGCCCATGTGTGTGGGATCTGTGGGGAGGAGGAAGCGTCTCCATCGCCCTATGGTTTTCCCCTGAGCTCTCAGGCCCCTATGACACACAGTGATAGAAACTTCTCCTCGCTGCGCTACAAAGGCTCAGTGAGGGACTGAGAATGAATCGGATCTCGCTGTAGATGCCGAGCTCTCTGAAGTCCCAGTAACGATAAATCTACCAGGGACCCAGAAAATGAAAATCCAGAAGAATGCTCCTCCTGACCTTGCTGCATTTCCAACAGCGAGAGTCACCGCTTGGAGGATGCTCACAAGGAAGCACGCGCCAGGAAAGCGTTTCAAAGTGAGTTTCCTGTAGCTAGGGAAGGACAGGTTCCAACGCCACGACTCAGTCACTGTCTGACTTAAACTTCCCTTCCTAAAACAATTACATTTGCTCCTTGAGGCTAAGCAACTACAGTAGCATCAGAGAAAGGGGCTAGAGTAAGGAGTTGCTTCTAAGCGGAGCTAAAGAGTGGGAGAAATCAAGAGTGGAAATTACCTTCTGATATCCTGAGAAAGAAAGATATACCACGCCCTTCAGACTTGGTAAATTAGGTTACGTTGGAGGGAGTTATTTAAGTATCCATATCATAGTTCAATAATCAAATCCAGTATTTGAACAGAATAATTTAACTTCCTAATGTAACTTTCCACTTGATGTTTCCTGTGAACACCTTGATGATTGATTTCTTAGGGCAAGATTATGTTTTTTATGGTTACAGAAGAGGAAACTGAGGTAGAGACAGCTGAAACTGTGTTCTCAGCTTCATCTCCCAGTCGATGTCAGAGCAAAACAAAAACCCAAATCTGCTGCTGCTGTTCTTGCTTCTGTATTTGCTTGCTTCTTTGATTGATTCATTTGTTTATGTTTAAGGACTGATGTTTATCTAATATGTGTGGTTAGGCAAGATGGTGGTAAATACTGAAATTTTTATATAGCTTCTGCTCCAACCCACTCTTCTATGCCCCTGATCCTGTCACTCTGTCCTCCTGAACCTTCTCAGGATCCAACAGCAAATTGGATATCATCTGGCTGGGCAGAGCCATGTGCCAGTGTCCTTTCTGATGAACTGGTTCCACGTCATATTGATGATTAAATATTTTTGACATTAAATCAACGCTCCAGGTAAAACTGGATTCCAGGTACAATTTTATCCAGTGAAGATACAGCAGCGCATGGCAAAGTCTTGACCCCAAGCACTTCATAGCCTGTGCATTAGGAGAAAGTAGGAGATATAAAGTCATATAATCTTTCATGCTACACTTCTTGAGACAGGGAGCTCATCACTGCATAACGTGATGTGTTCTCATCTTAGGTCCAGTCACAGTGTTTTCATTATATAGAGGAGTGCTCTACCATCCCATAACCTCAGCTGCCTGGGGCTTGTGATGCCCACCCCCTCCAGGGCAGGGTCAAATAAACTAATCCCTACTTTCCCTGATGCTTTGCTTACATTTGAGAGCAGCTTTCATATACTCCTCTCACTTTTCCCTGTGTGCTTTCTCCTGCCAAGACTCTCTTGTGTCCTTCAATCAAAGATGAAGAGATTTCTATAGCTGTCTTGGTTCTCAGAAGACTTTAGAATTCATTCTCTCTCTCTCTCTCTCTCTCACTCTCTCTTGCTCTCTCTCGCTTTCTCTCTCTCTCTCCTTCTCTTTCAGAAGTAGAATCTGAGGAGCGGAGAGAAAAGACAACCTGCCAAATAAGCTTAGAACTAAGTTGTCTTAATGATCTGGTGTGTAGTCATTTTATCACATCACGAAACACACTTCCAGTTCCTACATCTCCAGAATTACTCCCGAACTCCAAATATGGTGCAATCACCCAACACTCCGTTGTGACTATCCTCTCTTTTCCTTAGGCACCCTTTCTATTAATGCTACCTAACCTGAGCGGGTAGAACGTTTGCTGGGATCCTGACCACACTGTGGGGCTTTGCACTCTCAGTTGAATCAGACTGCAGATCAGAAGCATCTGGAGCATTTGTCAAACGTGCTAATGCTAAGTCTACTCAAGAGTGATTAAATCAAGATAGATCCCAAGCATCAGTAATTTCCCCAGTTAGTTCTGATTTACAATAAGTGCTGAGAAGCACTGCATTAGAGAACACTACCTCATTTTCCCAAAAGGTGAGAATCAATATTATATTTAAACCCAAGAAGGGAAGGTGATTGGTTACACTACTTTAGCTTAATTTTTTTTTTTTTTATAAAAGAAGAATGGCTGGCTTGGCCTCATTTCTTTCTACCCGTATTCAGAGAGATAAACTGACATGACCTGCTCTTGTACTTTGACCCATACCTTGAACTTGTACATAGGCCTGAAGTCCCAAAGTCCTGCAGGATGCGAGCATCCTGTATGGATACTTTTGCATTATCTCTGGCTTCAGGCCGTGGAGGAAGGAGTCTCATTATAGAAATTTCTCAGCGTGGGCGTATAGATGTCCAGAGCCCAGACAAACAGTCCAGTTGGCAGCAATCAGCTACTCGATGATGTCAAAAGAATATTTGTTCTCATCCTCATTTATTGACAATGTTCATGCAAAGCACAGCTCAGGCCTCATAAATTTTATATTTGCTTGGAAAAATAGGTTACAGAAAAAAGATATATGTATGCAAAAGGAGAAAGGAAATATACACATGTTAAATATACAGAATCAATGAGCGCAGTTCTAAAGGAAACATGACTTTTTACTACATGCCCTTCCCGTCATTTCTGTAGCTGCGCTTGCTCCACTTTGCAAGCATCTCCTTTCTGATAATCCCACGCATTAGTCGTAGTTAGAAGTTTGCATGGATATCTTCTCCACTAGGTCATGATGTTTTTGTGTCGTCATCATATTTGTAACAGATACATCACCCATGCTATGAAATAACTTGCTGAGTGACTGCATGATCTGACAATAGAGATTGTGCGTGACTTAGTGGTGTATGTGGTGCACATCTGCATCAGGTGCTCAAATCACCCCCCTTTATTTTCTCAGTAGTCCTGGGGCTCAGTAAACAGGTACTTTAAAACTGCCTAGCACTAATTTCAGGCCTACTTCTTCACCAGCTGTAGACGATGTTTCAAGGCTTAGTTCTCAGGCAATCGAACAGTGACCTATGAGGAAAAGAGGATAAAAAAATGTGTACGATTTTAAGCTAGAATTTGAAGACAGGTCCCATTGTATCAATATATGAGCGTTCTTTTCTTTCCCCTTTTCTCAAGTCTCATAATGAAAGATGGGCTATGTGGAAGGAAGGAACAATGGATGAGAAGTCAAGGGACAAAAAATATACTCATGACTGTCCCTCTAGTGACTCAGGACCTTTCATTCTTCCTTCATCTTTAAGATGATGGGATTCCACTAAGTGATCTCCTGGGAGAGCTTTCACTGAACTATCATTCTTGACACTTGCTTATCATCTATTGTGGTAATTTTTAAATAAGGCGTGTGTTTCTTCATCTGCTTACAACAGCACAGGAAGGAGGACTCTTATATCCCTAGAGGAAGAACTTGGACAACAAACTTTTGTTCTGCTTCAGATGAACAGCAGTCAGCCATATGCTTATGGGTGAAATCTTGTGATTTCTGGGACTTGCTTTCTCCACTAGAGATGTAGGAAATGGCCCACAGGCCATCAGAGTCCTCCGTGGGCTTAGTTTAGGTTTCAGAAACCTGGGAGCACAAGCAAATGGGCAAAAGTTGTCTGATTACAGATAATATTCGGTTTACATTGTACTTTGTGCCTTGATTTCTACCTCCATCATCAGCTCACGCGCTCTGCTGATTTTTTCTAATTACGCATTATTCTCCCACTAAAAACAGTGGTCCAATTTAAAGCCCAGCAGATGACCTACTGAAATGTTACTACGAAAGAAATCTCGCAATAAAGAGTAACACAGGAAAAGTTGGTGGCCAATCAGAACAGTCCTCTGAAAAAAAGAAGACAGTGAGAGCCCTAGGGGAAAAAGGAGGTGAGCTGTCTGTTCAGGCCCAAAGTGAACCCTGACCAGGGTGAAAGTCTGGGGGATCCACCTACCCAATCTCGTTGGTCCACTTCACTGCAACACTCCTGTGGAGAGGTGCAAGAGCGAAGAGGTTCCATGACGGGATCCTGACCAGCAGCCAACCCACCTGTGCAGTGCGGGGAAGCCTCCCCACTCAGTCCAAACGGCCTCAGAGTGCAAAATGTGACAGTCAGGAGTCCTCTCGAAATCCCAATTCTATCTCAAGCTCTTCAAGCAGAGCATGCGCAGACCATCCTGAACCCGCCTCTGTCCTCTGTTGTCTCCTAAGGTAGATGTGTCTCTTCGCTTCCATTCCTCAGTTGCCCTGAGAAGGCCCTCCCCTTCCGCAGCTCAAATACAAACACTCATTAAAAAATCACATTTTGTTAGCACTGAAGACACCCTGCCAGGTTCATTCCCGGCACCTTGCGCAGGGAACTGTATGTGGGTGTGCATTCCTCTGTCCATTTCTCATCAAGTGTCCAGTTGTCATGAATAACAAGCAAACGCTCACGAACATCTGAATGCAGATAAATCGCTTAACAACAACAACAACAACAACAACAACAACAACAAAATAACCCCCTGAAAGTGAAATGTAATTACCAGGGTAAAAAAAAAATGCACCCCGTTTGGAGAGCCTATCACATCTCGCGTCTCTCCGGCAGCTCCCCAACACTGCTCCCGTTGTGTCAGGCAGTGGCAGTGTTGAGCCCGAGAACCCGCGCCCAGCCCGTGGCGGTCCCCGCGGTCGCTCAGTCTCCGCGGCCGCCTCCGACTCGCAGGAGCCACTGGGCCGCGAGGGCGCTGGGGAGCGGGAGGGGCGCGGGCGGCGGCGAGGGTCCCCGACCGGCCTCCGCGAACTGTGCTCCTTCTCCCGCGGCGCCGGCCCCGGCCCCGCTCCCTCCCATTGACCGAATTCGCCGGAGCGGGGGTGGGGAGAGGTCGCTCCCCCCCGCCCCGGCCGCGCCTCCCTCGGCTCCAGCCTGGGGGCGGCCCGCGCGCGCCGGGCGAGCCTCGTGGGCGCCCGCGCCCCCTCCGAGGCGGGTGGCGCAGGGTGGCGGTCCCCGCCGGGCTCCGCCGCGCTGCCGCTGCGAGCCTGCCCCCTCCCCCGCCCGCGCCCTCCCCTTCCTTTCTCCAGGACTCGGGGACTCGGGAGAGGGCGCGGGAGGCAGGCGCACGGGCCGACCCCACTCCGGCGCGCGCTGGGGACACGGCGGGGGCGCGGGGCGGGCGCGGTCATGCAGCGGCGGCGGCGACAGCACTAGCGACCGCGGGCGGACGGGAGCGGCGGCAGCGCGGCCGGGCCGCGGAGCGAACTGCACAGCTCAGCAGAGGCGCCCTCGCCCTCCGCGCGCCGCCGCCTGCGAGCCCCGGCCGGCAACGTTTTTTAAAGCTCCTGCCCATCCTTTGACGGGAAGGGAGGAAAATAGCCCTGATCGGAGAGGCGGGGGCTATATATATCTGTGTGTGTGTGTGTGTATGTGCATATATATGTATATAATTTTTTTTGGCTCCTGCTAAAATTAGCCGGGCTCGCCCGGCGCCCGTGCGCGAGGGTGTGCGTGCGGCGTGTGTGTGGATGTGATTACTCCAGGACTCCGCGGGCTCCGGAGACGCCATCTTCCCCCTTGATATCGCTCTCCGCACATCGGTGGCGCGGCGGAGGCGGCCGCGTCGGGCGGGAAGCGCGGGGTCGGCGGGGCGCCCGCCGCTCGCCGCCGCCTCCGCGCCCCGGGGCCCCGGCGCCCCCCCAGCGAGGGCGCCCGCCCCGCGGCTCGCGTTTGACAGATGCTCATCGCCATGGAGTGGCCGCGGCAGCGCCTCCGGGGGCCCGGGCGCGCGAGCAGAGCCGGGATCTGAGCGGAGCCGGAGCGCCGGGACGTGGGTGAGCACGCGCGGCGACCTTGGCCGGGAGCCCCGGCGCCCAGCCTTCCGCCGCGGCCCCGCGCGCCCGGGCCGGGGGGCGGTGTGTGTGCCCGGCGTGCAAAAGTTCACGTCGCCTCGCCGGGGCTTTGACTTTGCACCGGGCGGGAAGGGGGAGACGCGGCCGAGGGGGCGGGGTGCTGGTCCCCGCGGGGCCGCGCGATGGGCGCGATTCCGGCCGGCCCGGGGCGGGCAGCGGTGCTGGCTCGGCGGAGTGGCCCGTTGGCGGCGGCGGCGGTGGAAGCGTCGGGCTGCAGGGCTGGGAGCTTATTGAGTTTCGCCTAATCGGATCCCCCTTCCCGCCCCCGCCTTTTGCACCCTCCCTCGGTCCTGCCGCCGGCTGCCCGGGCTGGCGGGGTTGGCGTTGGTGGAGTGGACTCGGGAGGGGGAGGGGGAGGGAAAGGGGTGGGAAGGCGGCAGGATATTTTTTTTCTCCCTCTTTCTCTCTCTTTGTAACTTGCAGGTTAAGTGGAGCTAGAGAGCTACATTGTAACCTAGTTGGATGGGGGGGGTGTATCAGAATCTAACGTGTCGTTAATAGAAGAACAGGCAAGAAGTGGTCCAGCCGGCGAAGGTTGGTGTCTGCTTGTGTTCTGGCTGTGTGTTAGTCTTTCTCTTGAAAATCTCGATGGTTTTGAGTGTCTTTCTGGTGTTCTCCGGTTTGGGGATTCTGAAAAGCAGGAATCCCCTTAAAAGCAGACGAATGCCCCTTTGAAAGCACGCATTGTGTGCGTTTCAGGAGGAGCAGTGGGCTTGGGAATTAAAGGCAGGCTTCCCCGTTCGGTGGTTTCCAGTGGGAAATCACTCCGGAAAGGAAGCCCTCCTGTATCGATTTATTGTTTGTGTCTTCCCAACCATTATCTCTTTGACCAAAATACTGTCTGAGAAGTTCCACAGAGGCAAAGTCAGGTAAACTAGACTGGGCAGATCTTTAGCAAGATGGTGATGACGGTGATGCTGTTTTGGGTGTCTGTTTGTGATGGAAGCATTGTTGGGTAATTGCAATTTCTGATCGGTAGAGCATGCTGGTTCTAAAAAAATAAGTGACTGCTGAAATGCCTTCTTCCAGCCCCCTCCCCTACACGCCGCAGTCACCCCTCCTCCCCTGACCCACACCGTTTACTACAATTCTGAAATTGGATCCAACTGGAGCTATTTTCTTTGCTGATCGGAAAGTTGTCCAGTTGAAATTAGGAGATGAGGCCAGAGGTACTGGGTGTGTGTGCTGGGGGGGGGGTGTTCTTATTGCCCAGGTGCTGTTTTTATTCTTTATGTTGTCTGTGCAGGATTCTCAGCGTGTGTATCTGTCTAAAAGGACTGTTGAGGGAAGCATTTCCGATTAGTTTCCGTTTCAAATAAACTGTCCTGATAATCTCTTGGATGACGCTTAATACTAAAAGGGCGATTTGTGTTTCTCTTCAGCCCAGCAGAAACTTCTCCTAAAGGGAGTTTATTCTGGATTCTCCAGCAGCGACTTTTCCTTCTCAGTTCCCTACCTCATCGCTATCCACACCTTTCCCAGTAAAGTTTGGTTGGAGGCCATGGTCTCTAAGGAGATACTGATATTACTTATTTTTCTCTTACATTCTTTTCCCTTCTTTTTCTTTTTGTTCCTTCACTCGTCATCCTGTTTTTCTTCTTTTCCTGTAGATTTGCACTGAAAACTTTCATAAAGTAGCTGTCATCAAAACTGGGAGTTTGGGCCCCATCCCCTCACTTTCCTGTAGCTCGCACAGGTAAATCTAGGTCTCACCCGAATTCAGCTCCATCTGCAAAGTGTACTTGTGTGTGTTTCAGGGGGGAAAAAGAAGGGCAGAGTAAAAGGACGTAGAGAGGAAGAATGGTGCCTGCACAGGGCACATCTGCAACACTGAGACCAGACCAGGGCAGCAACACTGCTTTGCACACCCGGGTTAGGTTTGTTGGTCTGGGATGGGAAGGCGGGGCCAACTGGCCAAGGGGAGTGTGAGGGAGGAGAAAGTTTGTAGCACTTTTTAAGCTGTAGCCAGTTTACAATCCCTACTAGCTCCCTCCCCTTTCTCTGGATTTTTTTTGGCTTCCACTGTCCCTAAACTCCTTTCAGGAGGGAGGGAGCAGGATCTCTTTTGCTGTGACACAAGATTCCCAGGTTTCAAAGGAAGTCGAAGGTGCTAGTTTTCTCCTGAGTTTAATTTCCTTGCCTATTACCAGAAAAGGGTGTTAGGACAGAGGGTTCGAAGCAAATCAGAAGAGGAAAGCAAGTTGAATGTCAAGCATTTGCAAACTGTACGGAACATGGCCACAGAAGACAGGGAAACCAAGTGTCCCTCCTGCACCCAGGATCCTCCTCCCACATTCAGAAAAACACATCCTGGTCGTGACAAGTTGAACCGGTGTTAGAGCTGGGCTGTAGGAGCTGGAGCCACTACAGTAACCTGAGTTGAGCTGGGGGAGGTGGTGAGCAAAGGCAGCCAGCAGCCAGAGGAGGGAAAGGGGCTTGTCTCTCATAGCAGGGAAAATAGATGTGTCCCTCGAATAAACAAACCGGGGGTGGAGGAGGGGCTGGCTTGTAGTGAACGTGAGGAGGAAGGACTGTCTGAGAGGCATTGGTGTCTGTTAGGAAGGGGGCCACTTCTAGCCTGGGAGAAAATATCAACTGCCTTATATGTGCATGAATGGGCCAGGCCAGTGAAGGCTTGTAATCTGATCTTTTGCATGTTAACATCAGAGCGTTACATAGGAAGGCTCTGCTGGGAGGCCCAGTTCTGGACTTCTTGCGGGGAAAACCTGGACATATCCCCGAGGGAACCGAACAACCCTTGTTGTCCTGAGGGCTTCTGGTTTTGAACTTGCATTGCTTAAGCAAGCTACTTTGTAAATCACCTGATCTAAGTGTGGGTCCGGGAAGAGAGGAAGCCCTGCTTGGGATCTTCGTAGAATTTAGTTGGAAATGGTCAGTGGGGAGAGGCTGGATTTTGCTGAAGAGGAAATAAATAGGTAGATACTTTCCCCTGGGTTCCCTATTCCTTTACTGCTGTTATCTTAACTTTGAATTCCATTAGGGGCTGAATCGATACTTCTCTGGAACAAAAATGTCCATCCAGGAGAGGAGAGTTATTGCAATATGGTCATTATTTTTAGTTGCTCTTCAATCTCTGCTCTGAAGCTTCTGTGTACTATGCAAAAGGAAGAAGATGAGAAATAGCTAGATGGATGAACATCCTTTCTGGGTTCTGTGGAGACACTGAAACTTGGCTGGGCCCTGGCCTCCCGGAATGCCAGTTTTTCCCTTGAAGACTTGAAGTTTTAATTGAAACCAGAAAGCTATTGAAGGCAGACCCAGCCAATGAAATGCTGTTTTCTCTGATGCTCCAAGATGGGAAATAAATGATTTTTTGCTGATGGCATTTCAAATTGCTTCAGTTTTGCTACTGCCAGAAGAATGGAGTAAATTATTATTAACGCATTAGCATTGTCAGGAGTTGCAGTGCCTTAAAGATGGGATGATGTGATTTAGTTTGTTTAGGGGCTCAGCGTATGGGGGTGTCCTAGCAGAGGGTGGAGGTGGGGAACACAAAAGGCTGCTCTTGTCCTAGAGTAAGGCAGCTTGAAAATGCCTGAGATAATCAAGTGACGAAGGGAAAGGGTTTACTTTGGCTTACAGTTCTGGAAGTTACACCCCTGATAGCTATGCCTCAATGCTTTGGGCCTGTGGTTAGGCTGTACATCGTGCTGGGAGCACAGGTAGCAAAACTGCTGACCTTATAGCCAGGAAACAAGAGAGGAAGAGGAAGGGGCTAGGGTGCCGAAATCCCTTTCCAGGAATGTCCCCAGTGACCTAGGAAGGCCTTCCACTTAGGCCCCACCTCTTAAAGCTTCACCACCTTCCTCTAGTGCCACTCTTGGGATCAAGCCTTTAACATATGAATTGTTGGGGGTGCGGAGGGCATGCAACATCTAAACTGTAGTACCGTGAGAACTCCCATAATATTTTGGGCCAGAATTGAGTAGAAGTGCCACCATCATGCCTATTGCTATAGGTTTATGCTTTGTTTAGAGCTGTTTCTAAAGACAACCCTGGTATTTCACAAACTGTTCATGAAGTTGCAGACACTTCGGCCAGCCAGACACTTGATAAGTGCAGAAAAGAAAATCCCAGGGAGCCCACAGAGTATACTTCATTATGGCGGGTGATGTCTACCTACATTGTTGCTCAACTCTGAGTTTTCATTTCCACTTTCACTTAGCCTTCTACTAGGTTTTGATATCTCCCTAAACACACCAAGTTGGAGCTAAAGTTTGGGGGGACCATACCCTTAGATGCCTTAGTCTAAGTTAACAGCTCTTATAGTTTTCATCTAGAAGTTTCATAGATTCAGGCCAGAAAAGCTCTCCATTTAGAGATGTGTTACTCCACTAGAGGGTAACTTTTATGGCTGAGAAAACATTTTTTTAAGTGGTCTTTGTCGAGTTGACTTTCTATGATGTTCAGAGCAAATGATGCTAGACCAAGGGAAGAATGTGGGCAGCCTTGAGGTCCACAGGATTCCTTGGGAGAAAGCAGCCACCTCTTTCCCGGGAGCTGATGATGGATTTTGATACACAGACCCATGTAAAATAGTTATAGGCAAAGACAGCTGAGCTGACTCTCAGCTAGGCAGAGGGCAGGGCATGGAATGCTGAAAACTTTGTCAGATTCGAAAAACGTCTCCCTGATCCAACTTTTCTTTTCCCACCCAAAATACTCCCTTCATATGCATGGAATTTTGTTCTTTTCAAAAATATCTTCATATCACATCCGCCCCCTTGGTTCTCTTGAGGAGGGAAGCCAAACATATATCTTATCCCCATTCAGAAGATGAGGCAGTGGATACAACTGGGTTGCCTGAAATGACACAAGTTGGTGGCCGACCTGGGCTCAGACTGCTGTGGTAAAGAGTGAACAGCCACACACTTGATGTGACAAGATCTGTGTTCCATCTTGTCCCTACTGTGTCTCAGTTAAGTGCCCCCCCCTGGCAAGTTCTTTAACCATTTTGAACTTCTGTAACCTAATCAGTGAAATAGGGACGAAGCTGTCTACACTTCCTATTTCATGCAGGTTGTAAGAATTAAATAAGACCAGCTAATTTCTGTGACTGAACTCTGGGAGGATTTCCAGGCTATATCCTGGAAACTGGTGCCTGAGATTGCTACTGTATCGCCATAGTTCAGAGATTAATATCCCTTGGAATGATGGGAAATGCCCACAGGGCTCTAGGTGTTCTAATAATTCAACCAACTTAACACTTGTGTCTGTGCATATATTGATGACTCAGATGAATTATGTGTGTGTGTGTGTGTGTGTGTGTGTGTGGCATTTTTAGATGCCTACCAAAGACTTATGTGATATCCAGTTGGACTCAAGGAAATGCTGGTGCTCAGGAGATGCCCATTGAGTAGAGAATCAATAGAAGAAAAGGGAAAAAAATGCACCCACACAGGGAAGAGAGGAAAATGGAAGAGAGGGCAAGGGGAGGGTCTCTATCAGAGTACCGCAGAGGTCAAGTAGTAACGTTCAGGATGTAATATCTGTCTCTCCAAAGGAAAGACTTGTTAATGAGGTTGTCTCTGCCCTAGCAAATCCAGGAAGTCCTCTGAAATTAGGAAGGTTCATTGAGTCTATTGGCTCCCAGCTGTTCTGTGTCCCCCTTCTCTTTCCTATGATACCTGGCTGACCCTGTAGAGCAGCCTGCACTGGGCATCTTGCAGTGTTCTGGAGTGAACCCCATTTGACACAATGCCCAAAGCTCTGCTCCTGTTAGACTGGTTCCCTCGCTGACCCTGGGAACTCTGTCACCTGCCCACCTCCACATCTGAGCTCCGTTAGAGTTACCACCCTCTATCTGGAAGGTGGCCTGACTGGTCCCTTTTAAGCAGAGCATCTAGCTCTTAGGAGAACTGGCACCACCCTGCCTCCTCAGTGGGGACACAGTATTCACTTCTCACCAGCTCTCAGCTCCTTGTCCCCAGTTATGCAGCTTTGCTGTGTCACCTGCCTCTCCACACTGTGAGTCCTTGAAGCAAGGGGCCAAACTTGCCCTTCCAAGTCCTGCAACTTTTCATGATTGAGTGTCGCTGCGTGAATGAATCGCAGCATTTATGTAAATACAGAATACTAAAAATAAATGTTACTTAAGGTGTACTAAAGCTTGCCAAATGAAGCAACACTATGAGGATCTCTTAGAGTAATAACTACTCAGGTTAATAGCTTTTTATACTTTTGGCTATCATTCAGGGAAAATCACCCAATCTCAGTTTTTCCCTCAGAGAAGAGGTAATGATATTTTACCACATGTGCATCCTTTCAGTCACTGGTTCACTCATTCATTCAGTCATCAAATATTTATTAAGTGCCTGCTAGAGTCTCATCACCACTCTAAAACACACAGCTCCCGATTTTCTCTGAAAATTCTAATTGCGTTTCTGTCCACTGCGCTCATTTTGGCAATTAACCATGCAGTTGTCTTTTTGCTCAAGTCCAAATGTTTTTCTACTCCTCAGTGGCTGGGTGAGCCTGGCCCCAATGGAAAGTACTGGAAAAGGCTGAGCGGAGAAAGGCACCCAACAGGGAAAACTACAGAGGAATGCTCGAAAGACAGGCTGCAGGCTGGGCTGGCTACCAAATAGCATATGATGTGGGATAAGTTGCTTTTATTTTCTACTCATCCCTGGACCTATTGTAAATTGAAAAATTTAGGGTTGATATGGATAGTCCCTTCTGAAATTCTGGGATGCTATAGCTAGATGTGATTTTAAAGTTGACTTCAACTTCAGCGCTCCTTAGACCCTTTGAATGGGATCCCAATAACCTCTCAAACCAAACCCTCTGAGAGTTAATGATCTTGTTCAGTTGTTTGATGTGGTGGAGTCAGTGAAGGAGAAGGTGGTGCCCTGGTGTGACCTGAACTGGGAGAAGCTGCTCAATTAGAACGGAACAGGCTTGTGGGAGTAGAGAGAGGAGGGGATGGTGAGCTCCGTGGAAAGAGAGGCCACAGCGGGTAATGTGGAAGGAAGAAAAGAATTAAATTTTCCCCACTTCTTTTAAAGACTGGTTCTCTTTAGTGAAATAATTGAGTTGAAACAAGGGAGATGGTACCAAGTCAGCTTCCGGAAAGTCCAAAATTAGTGTCTCTGTCGGGACTGGGCTACAGCTTCCTCCTTCCCGCGTCCAGTTGGCATCTGGAATCTCTGCTATTGATTCTTCATTCAGCGCATGGACTTAGGGTCTCTGCATCATTTCCTCAGGTGGATTCTAAAGATCCTAAGGATTCCAAGGACATCCTACAGTTCTGGGATGTCCTTTCCTCCTTTCCATCCCCATAGCACCTGGTCTGCCCTGCCCCTGGAAGCCACCGGCATCCTGTGTTCAATAATGGACAAGTGCGGCTTTGTGTTCACTTCGAGCTCAGGACACAGTTTGTCCAAAGCCAGAACCCTCTGTGATGGTGTTGAACTTGGATTGGATCTGAAAAATTGGCTTTGACCTAACTCACTGTGAAAGTTTCATGGGGTTTCTGAATCACCTAGGGACACGTCATTTGGATAGTTAGGAAAAGAAAGCCTCTTCAAACTGCTAAGATGCTGTGATACTTTCACCCCAGGATCTTTTTTTTTTGTGGGTAGCAGGGGTCGACCTCAGGACCTCGCACACCAGCAGGCGCCCGTGCCACTGAGCGACATCACCGGCCTTTTTTTCGTATGTGGGTTCCGGGAGTTGAACTCAGGTCCTTGCGCTTGCCAGGCAGGCGCTTACACCGCTGAGCCATCTCCCCGGCCCCTTATCCCAGGATCTTGCAAAAGATTTAGGATGAAAGTTGAGGGAAAAAAAAAAAAAAAAAAAAGAAAGAAAAAAGAAAAAAGAAGCAGCAGCAAGCAATGTAAAAGCAATTTGTTCATTATTCCTTCTACTTGCCAGTGATTCAGGCTTGTCAGTGGCAAGGAACTGCATGGCGTTTGAACGTGGACTTGGTGAGGTGTAGAGATTAGAGAGGCTGAATTTGATGGGTCCAGCATAGTAGCCTGAGAAAGCTCCTTGAAGACAAAAGAGCACCCATGCACTTATAACAAGCAGAATAATGAAATCTGGCTAACGAGTCCTGTGCCGTTGGTGGTAGTTATGTCCATGACCTATTGTTATTTGAGCAGTGAGATCTTTGATTTTTTTTTTTTTTAAGTATTGATTAATAGCAGTGGCTAAAAAAGGAAGATCTGATGTGAAAACTCTGTGGGCCTGCTTTCTGCTTGTTGCTCTGTACTCCAGAGCTCTATTACCATCAGTTTTTTTGATCCACAAATATTTATTAAAGTCTCAGCGTTGCACCTTAGGTGAACCATTGTGCCGGATGCTCTTGGCAGGAAAGGTCTGCTATGGGATGTGGCTTTTGACCCTGGAGAAAGGACAGTGTGTTTTGAGAGACATGCTTAGCATAAAGGATAATCATCACTCTGCAGCTAACGTAGGAACATGATCCCAAGTGGAATTTTGCTGTACTTGGCAGAGCTAGGGTTTAGTCAGGGAAGGCTTCGAAGTGGATATGTTCGAGGTTTGATGGAAGACGTGGAACAAGAGAATGTTTTTCATGGGTAGAATACCTTTGGTATAGGGTCAGAGATGGGATGAAGTTCAAGTGTGAATTTGGAATTGCTCAAGAAACCAGATGCTAATAGTGAGTGTGTACTGCATCTGGCAGGACTGGGCAGCCCTGAAAATGATGGTCCAGAGGGTTGATATTGAAAATCAGACACCTTGCTGGTCTGAGGTCTTCTGTCCACAGTGGAAAAGAAAAAACTCAGGACCCTCTAAGTTGAATGCAGTCTACCTTCTTGAGGTGTTCATTCAAACTACCAACTTCTCAACACTCTGATTCAGCTAAATTCCTTTGCTCATTGACATTAGGAATAATGCAGCCAGATTCTGATGAGTGCTTAAGGGAGCCCTAGAAATGGAGGAGAGGATAAAGTGTCTGCCCTTGATGTGGGTGGAGGATGCTCTAACTTCATGAAAAACAGTGGAGGAACAACAGCCACCTATCAGGCTAAGGGCTGAATTGTAGCAAGAGCCCAGAGGGAGCCAGCCAGGGTTGGGCAGATCAGAGAAAGTGTCAAGGAATGGGTGGGACTTGAGCTGCATCCTGAACAATGGGACCAGGACAGTCTTGGGTAGGTCCAGGGAAAATGATGTACTTGGGATTATAGAGGGAGAAAGGAGACAGATAACACGGGGCTGTGTGGGCGTCAGGCAGGAAGACAGATGGGGTGGAGACCTGTAAGAAATATGCCACGGCTCCATCTCCCCAGAGCTGAGAGCTGAGGAGCTATGATCACAGTCTTTCAAGGGCAAGAAGAATGGCCTGAGAGCAGGAGAGAGCCACTCAGAAATGTCCACACACACCACACAGGAAGAACTCAACCATCAGACCATCTGCTTGTGCCACTAGGTCCTGTGCAACTTCAGCTTATCATTCTGGAGTTCAAAAGTTATACTTAAGATAAACCAAAAATTACATATTAGCATTTGGACTGAGGATTGGCCACTCTGTGGCACGTAAAACTCTATGACACTGTAATTTACCTCTAGGGCTTTAATGTATAATTGAAGAAAGACATAAAGTTGCAGAACCAATGCAAGGCTTAAAGGACAGCTTGATAAAGCTAGAGAAAAAATATCACAAAGGAAGGAAAGTGGAGCTAATATTTATTTAGCTGTCTGGTATGCCTAGCATCTCTTACAACAGAAGCATAAATATGTAAGTGTCAGATTATACTTTATATTCAAATGATAGTGAACAAAGCAATTGCTGAATCAGATGGTTCAGAAGTTGAAGAACTTGAATTAAGACTGAACAAGCAATAAGATCAACCTGACAGGGTTTTGAAAGACTAAGGAATTTATGCTGTGTTCAGTCATTTGGTTTTTCTCCACCCATCGCCTCCAAGTAATTTTGTCATGTTTACCCCTAATTTACAAGTGACTGGTGGAGGATCAGATTCCAAGTAACCACTAATTCTTGTTATTTGGAAACTGGTTGTGTCATGAATCAAATGACATTTGGAGTGAGACAGGACCATCTCTGTGATTTCAACAAATCCGTCAACTTCAGTTTTTTAATCTGTAAAATGGGCACATTAATCAGTTAAATCAGATAGTAAACTTACGGTTAAATCAGATAACACACTTAAATCAATTTTAAAGCATGAAGCATGTTCAAAGGTGGGATTACCTATTTTGCCCTGAGGATCTCTCTACCTTGGACAGGAAGCACTATGGTCACAATACCTTCTTATAAGTCCATCATGTTTAACCTATACTGTGCTGTGTATTTTTAACTTTCCTTCGCTATAAGAGTCTATGAAGATAATGGGAAGGACAGGTGAGAAAAGTGATGCTCAGAGAGCTTAAATGATGTGGAAAGTCAGATGGCTCTGGTTTCGGAGCTCACATAGGTAGAAGCAGCTGTGAGCTTTTGATGAGAAGCTGGCATCACTTTCTGTTTTAGCTACATTATGATACAAAAGAGACTTTGGAAACATGTGCAATCATGCACACTTTAACAATGGGGTTGCATCCTAGAACTGAAATGTTAGGTGATTTAGCTGTTGTGTGAACATTGTAGATTGTGTTCACATAAACCTAAATGATCTCAGCCAGTCACTTGAGATGACCCCTTGAGGCAGTCAGAAGATGTAGCAAAGAGGAGATGGATGAGGAGGCTTCCGGTGTAACCCAGTGTACTCCTTTACAGTCAACTTTTTTTTTTTTAATAGAGTTGACTTGAAAATAATAAAAAGTGTAGAATAGTAAGCACTATAACCAGTAGTGTTGTCATTTATTATCATTATTGAGTATTATGTAATGAATATAACTCTGTGTTCTATACTCGTATGTGGCTGATGGTGCGGTGGGTTTGTTTACACCCCAGCATACTAGTATACTCGGACGTTACAACATTTCCATCATCTCCAGGTGATGGAAAATGTTCAGGTCCATTACGATGCCATGGAAACACGGTCTTACACGTGGTCTTTGGTGGACTGAAATGTTATTATTCAGTGCATTGCTGTGTCTGGAGTAGAGGGCGGGTCAGACACAGGCAGTGTGGGATGTTGAGTAAATTATTAGCCTCTGTGGACTTCCATTTCTACATATGTGCATTGAGGACAGGATCTTCTTCATCCCGGAGCTGTTGCATAAATTAAACTGATAATAACTGTAAATGGTTCAGCACAGGCCATTGGTAACATCTACACTTTTTTCACTACAACAGTGCTCTTTCCTGTGTGTGGAGGAACACAGGTGACAAGTGAAAGGGCTCGACCTGAAAACCTGTGAACTGGCCTGCCAGTGCCGCAGAGATCTTTTCCCAGGAGCCAAGACCCAAGGCTTGTGCTGTTGTGTCATGTCGTTGGTTCCCAGAGGAGGCACTGTTTTTGCAGGTAGAGCTGGAACTGTTGATTAATAAACATTGCCCAGCCTCTGGCCTCAGAAGTTTGAATCTACTTCCTTCCCTGTTATGGAGACCCCCAAGCTCAGGTCTGATGTCCTATGCTTGGTTTTGTGTTTAGCTCAGTCAGTCCAGCTGGGCAGAGCTGAGGAACAAGTAGGAGCTGAGAAAGCGGTGGAAAGAATCAGCCCTGCCTTTGAAGAGCTTCTAGTTGCTTGACAACTACGATAGAGGCCAGGCTCATTACCTGGGAATACTAGGCTGAGCTGGAAGAGGTCACGGAACTCACTCAGGTTGCCCCTTCATCCTAACAATAGTGACGGGGAGACTAAAGGAGAAAAAGGAACTTTCCAAGGCCATCCACTTCCAAATGGCAAGGCACACCATGGTATTGAGTCTGCAATTCTTGTCTGAACCAAGTGTCATTTCTGCCATGAGATGAATGGGGAATAGGAAGATAGCAATCCTCAACTAACAGCAAAACACTCAAGTCAGCAGGTGCAAATTGAGCTGGGTTTCTCTGCATCCCACTGTGCATGGAGATGGGGGAAATTGGTCCCTAAGGTCTGTCCCTAAGGTGTTAAAGTGGGATCTGAAAAGAGCAGGCAGCACTTAGTTGAAGGCTAGCATGAGTGGTGACAGAGACTATGGGACTGAATCCAATTTAACATAAAATTTGAGCACTTACTATGGTGATCCCAGTATGTCCTTTCATAATTATTATCTCATTTAATCTTCAATTACTTCTCAAAACAGCCCTTGAGGTAGGATGATTACCCAATTTCCAATTGAGACTTGAGCAGATTAAAAATGTTTCCCAAGAACAAAGTTACCAAGTGGGAAAAAGAGGCTAAGTCATCTAATCTCAGAATATCAAGCCCCTGGCACTTCTTTTCAAGGAGAAGATGGTCTGGACACGTGCTGCTGGGCAGTGACTCTGTATTCACTCTGCGCTGAAATGTGTGGAGACCTATTTAAAACACGAACCCTTCCTTCACAGAGCTCCTGATAAAGCGGGTAAGACAGGTAATTAAATGAAATAGTGAGACACAGTTTGCCAGTTGCTTTGATGACAACATACTCCAGAAGTGAGAGTAAGACCATCTCTGTGTGTGTGTGCGTGTGTGTACACATACAGGTGTATACCAGGAGAAGTTGTAATAAAGGTGGGTTCTGCCATCTCCGTGAACAAGGTAAAATGACCCTATGACCCGATTCTTAAGAAGTAACGTAGAAATAACACAGTGGAGAAAGAGAGAAGAACAGGCAGCCGGGACCTCGTAGGGAATTATACATAGAATCATACACCAGTGCAGCTCATGAGATGCTGCTGGAGGGCGTGGTGGGTGAAGGACTCAGGGAAGGCTGCTTGGAGGAGGTAAAATGTGGTCCAGTACGTACCACACAGGTATGTAGTGCATGAAAAACCACCAAGGAGGAGCTATTGCCTTTGCTGTAAACCACTGTTGTATTTTCAGTGTCAGAGAGCCGTCTGCTCTTGCTGATTGAGAGCTGGGTTAGGGTAAGGTCACTCGATCCATTTGCCATTGTTTATGGAACATTTATTCTGGAGCATTTCTGCAGCATGAAGGATTTCAGGAAACATCACTCAGAGCCATAGGCACCTGATTCTAATGGTGTCTGGGTGGTCTTTGATCCAACCTTTCATTTGAATGAAGAAACTAGAGTGTTTGTACATGGAACAGGACTGTGCCAGCCTCCGGGGATACCATGGTAAACACACATCCTACCTTCAAGGGTTTCCTGTCAAGCGAAGGAGGCAAAGGTAAAACCAAGATTGGCACAAGTGTTCCCTTACATAATAAATGCTAGGAAAGATATGTTCTGTGCTCCAAAGGCACAAAACAGGGAGTCTTGACCTGATTTGTAAAGCTCAAAGGAAAAGTATTTGACCTCATCCCAAGCCATGAAGAGGCGTTAACTCAAGGAGCAGGAGGAGGATTCCAGGTGCCAGCAAAAGTGGGTGAACAACTACTTATGACTCTCAACGAAGTAACTTAGCAGACGTAAAGAAGGGTGGATAATCACCTACCCCCAGTGCCAAAGCCAGGCTCTTGCTATCATCTGACAAAAGGTTTTTACAATTATAGGCCAGTGAGTATAGGTTGACAATATAGCTGCTTCCTTATACTCATATAATCAGGTAGGATTGCACTCCATCCTTTTATACTATTTGCCCTTACCAGATCAGAAATTCACAATTTCCAAGCATGGGGATATAGTTCAGCAGCAGAACACCTGCTTAGCACACACAGGGCTCCAGAAATGATCCCCACCAAACAAAAGAACACACACACACACACACACACACGCACAAAGAATGAAATACACAGTTTCAATCAACTACAAAAATCGACAACCTCTGGGTCTACTGCAGGGCCAGCTTTAATAAAAACAACTGAAGACTCTCCCCACCCTAAATCATATTCTAAAAGGCTATACTTCTCATGAAATGAAAGGGCAAGATTGGAAAGGGGGGAGTTTGGGGGAACAGTAGGGCAACAACTTCTGGGTGGAGACGTTTCTTCAAGCACGTTCTGAGGGAGATGTAAAAAATTGTTGTCATAATAATATTGTGGCTCTTAGTTGTTCTGAGCTTCAAAGCATCTAGCAGAAGAATCCCCTTCTAGTTCAGCCAAACAGTGTAGACGGACATCTACTGTCACTGCTGTGCTTGGGAACATTTAACATCCCCTTCTCCAGACTTTTCATTAAAGCTCTGATTTGTAGCGTTTATGGATTCCTGTGGTGTAAACACTCCTGCCGTGGCTGATTTTCAAGCTGTGGCTGATTTTTAAGCCCCTGACTTGGTGCCACTGAACGTGCAGTTGGGGAGAGAGGCACAGGATGGGCTCCCGTGAAGCCCTGGGACTTGGCTTCAGCACCCCGCTCTTCACTAGAACTGAGGCAGCCCCTGGTGACAGCAATACAGGAAGGTCTGACTGGCTTCATGATGGATGCAGAGGCGACTCAGAGGCAGACCATTTCCTCCTCTGTGGCCAGTCCTTCTCTGTGTGACTCTCCATCAGAGTATGAGTCAGGAGACGTTCCAACAGGAGGCCTGAAAGCGCAAAGGAAGAATAACATAGGATTAGCTGTGACAACAGCAAAACAAAACTTTTCTGAGGTGGCCTGGCATCTTCAACAGGAAGAAACATGGCCTCAGTAGAACAGGAGTCTAAAGTACCCAGGAGAAGCAAGCTGGGGTGAAAAGGCAGCAGAGCAGCTGGAAGAAGGATGAACAATGACAAGAAAGATCATGGGAATATAAAGTGGGCAACGGCAGCCCTGTGCCACAGTGAACTCAAGGCAAAAGGAACATGTAAAATACAATTAACCTGGCATCATAGAGGACAGATTAGGGTGTGTTTTCCCATAAGGCAAAAGAAAGAAAATCAGAGAGAAGACGAAATGGAGAACAGAGAGGAGAGCTGTAAACTAAGAATTATAAGAAAAAAATCTTAGAAGTCAGAATCATTGAATGGAATAAATAAAGGAGTAATCAAAAAGAATGTTTCTGAACTAGAAGGAGCTTATATCTGCATATCCAAAAGACTCATGGCGTTCCAGGAAGATCAAGGGGAGGGAGATGCACACTGTGTCCACTTTGTGATTAATAAAATTTCAACGCAACGAGGAAGAGAATCTGCGATGGCAGAGGAAGAAAACAAAATGCCTGCAAAGGAAAACCCTGGCCACGCTCCATTTTCTCTTCCCTTACTACAAATGTGAGAAGACCTTCCAGAGAGTTTTGAGGCAGTAAGTTTTAACCCGATATTTATGTAGTCCAGCCTGTGTCTTTTACATGGAAAGGTGGGAGCCCTGCGTGGTGCAGTGAGAATTTCACAGTAGGGGGCTGGGGAGGATGAAGGAGAAAGAGCAGCATGGGAGGAGGGTGTTGGCAAAGGACAGCGACAAGGCAGGGACTCTTCCTGGATTTGTAAACGTTTGACTCTGAGATCCTGTGAAATGCATGTGTCATTTTAAAATTTATTTTTAAATAAGCAAAGAGTTCATATAACAAAAAATCAAATTAAAAACTACAGGTCAGCGAGGGAGGTCAGGAAGACTTGTGTGTCTTCATTTTGTTGATGAAGGGCTGTAAAGGGCTGTAAAGACTCCTAAGAGGCAGCACGAGGTCTGAAATTCACATATTTCACCCCCGTCGCATATGCCGGGGATTTTGTCTGTTTCTGCCATATTGTCCCTTTAGAAAACAACAGTCAGGGTGGCAGTGACCTGCTTGCGGATGGTGTCCTGGGAGCCAAGCAGAGAAGGGAGATGGATGATTCTGGAGCTCAGCTTGAGCTGTCCTTTCCATTTATCAGTTCTGTCAGCCAACATTTCTTGAGTATCTTCTGTGTGTTGGGCACTGTACTGCACTGGGACAGCACAGGGCTGGGTAAAATACAACTGAGTCCTATTCTCAGGAGACCAGAGAACAACTGTAAGTGGCAAATACTTTTATTTTTTATTTTTTTATTTTTTTATATGCGGGTACTGGGAGTCAAACTCAGGACCTTGCGCTTGCCAGGCAGGCGCTTATGCCACTGAGCTATATCACTGGCCCTTTTTTATGGTTTTTTAATGTGAAAGTATGAATATGTTTATTTATGAACATTAGTTTTAAATTTTTTTCTTTTTATTTTATGGGTACATTTTAGATATACATAGTGATCACATTCATCATAGGAAAACTTTACCTGTACATGTTATATCATGCTTCATTTCTTTCTTCCCATTCCTCACTTCTTCCTCCAGCCCCTCTTCCCTTCTTTACTTCCAAAAACTTTGTTTCCATTTTTCCTTCTATTCTTTTTTTCTCCTTGTCCCTTCTTTCTTTCACTCCCCATGTTCCCCTTCTCATTTCAAGAACTTTTGATGGAGAATAGCTGTACCCTGTGGTCAGGGGAGTGAGAAGCCCACTGACCAGACAAAGTATAAGGTGCTAGTTGTCAACCTCCAGCTCTTTGGAAGCACCTGGGAGACTCTGGAAAAGCCGGAGTGCTTCCCTCACTAACTCTTCAGTGAATGGGGACTGAGAATTTGGTTTCTACCAAGCTCCAGGATAAGTAAGAGTTTCCCCAGGCAGCAGATGGAGAGTGTGTTTTAGAGTAGGAAAAAATTCTCCCATCTTGCAAATTTTGGGGAGATATATTATTTGGTACTCCTTTAGATATGGTGCACATCTAGGTGAGCAAGATTCTCCCTGGCCAATTAGAAAAATAATCCTATAGGCGCCAAGAATTCGAATCCCATTTGGAGTGTTTCTGTAGGCCTATGGATGCGCAGAATAAAGTCACAAGAGTGTCGAGTACGGGAGAGACATGGATTCTGCCCCCGCCCTTCATTGTTGAGGGAAGTGTGCGATAAGGAACTCAAGTGGCTTGTGAACGGCAGAGCCAGGTGTAGAGACCAAGTTCATACACTCCTGTCCCTCTGTTCTTCCCAGGGTCCCTCCCTCACCCTTCTGCTTCCTTGGGGCCTGCTGAGCAATAATTTCCTAAGCACGTTTATTGTCCCAGTCCCCCCACCCAGTCCCTGCAGGCAGCCATGGCAGGGTTAACTTTTGTTGGACTGGAGGCCTGAGCCAAGTACAGAGTGTCCATTGTGTGCCGCCTCCTCAGGAGGAGTCTCAGGCTGCTGGAATGTGACAGGGCAAAGCATTTCACCTTGCCTGGCTTCCCCGGTTCTGTGAATATGTGAGTGTGCGCATGTGATCAGCGGGGGTGCTTCTCAAAAGGACTGGCTGTTGTCTCCCAGACTCGCCAAAAAATTGAACTGTGCATTTAGGGTGGCAGGTATTTGCTGGGGACAAGGCTCGAGGCGAACACCAGCTTTGTGTGCTGGGGAAGTAAACAGACAGGTTAGGTTTCTTTGCTTTTAAAAGCTTGTTTTATTTTTCTAAGGTGAGGGGGCTTGTGTGGACACAAGAAGCTCAGTTATTATCCTCAGGATAGGCAGGAAATTTGGCAGGGGCTGCCTTGGTGGGTGGAGCTAGGGTTGGAGTAGTTTGAACCCTAGGACTTTGAATAGCTGTCAGGGAGTGAATTCAATTTCGTTCAGAAAGAACTTCTTGAGACCAAGTAAGCGCCAGACCTGTACTGGTTGAAGTGAATGTAAGCATTATACAGTGCAGACCTCAGCCTGCGAATGAATGGAAGTTCAGTTACAAAAATAAGATTTGTGCGCTCAAAGCAAGTAGTGAACAATGCAAGACTGGTATTCAGTGGCAAACTGTACAGCTGGGTGCATTGTAAGTCAGGGTAGGGAGTGAGTACTGTGGCCTGGAGTTTGCAAAATGTTGCCATGGAGAAATGAGGACTTGAGCATGACCTAGGTGTGGGAAGCCTTGAGATCTGTTGCTCATTCATTCCTTCATGCGACAAACATGTAGTGAGCACCAGTCACATGCCAGGCATTGCACAAATCAGTGGAAGGGGATGCAAGAACTGAGTCTAGAAAAATACCAATGCAGAGAGAATGCTGTGCGTACAGTGCTGCCATGGAGACAGCTTTGACTTGAGTGGACAGTGCGAATTGACGGCTAATGTGCTGGGAACCTGGACTCTTAAGGGGAGACCAATATGGAAGATCTGGAATGGATGTGTTTCTAAAAGATAGGGGCTGTTTGCAACTGCATTACTGTTTTATCTATGGTATACATTATGAAAAACTCCCACAGTCCTAGTTCAGGTCCTCAAGCAACCTAAGGCAAATTACAGCAGGGGCCAGATTTTTCTTATGTGCCCTCTGCCTTTAATGTCTGCATGTGGCGTGAGGGTTGGATTATTGTTTTAAAGCAAGAAGGTGTCCTTTCCCTACTGACAACCCGACAATGGCTTCCCATGACCTGTTAGATAAAAGGCAGACTCATTAGCGTGCCATTCGATGATGTCCCTGATCCGGCTGTAACCTTTTATTTGCTGCTTTAAGTCTCACCAATTTTTTTTTGCACCACACCTCTTACTCACATCAAATCTCTGTTTCCCGATCATAACCCTGGTGCTCCCGAGTTATACGTGGCTGTGTGCTCTTCCTTCTGTCTTTCCTTCCTTCTTTTCACTCTGCCTGTGAAAAGCTCGAGATCAAAACCAGATCTTGTGCTCTCCTGGAAGTCTGCCTATGTTGTATCCTATCAACCTATACCCTGTGCATGTGGAAAACACTTTCTTTGCCTCGCGCTTCTGTCCTTTATTATAGTGCATATAAATTCTGCTCCGATGAGAGTTTGTTTCTCAAGTCTCTCTTCAGGAGTGTCTTCTTTGTGCCTTAAGATCTTGACTTGAGAAGAACTGAAAAAAATACTGAATTGAATGTTCATTTTCTCTGGATGTCTTACTACTTAAGTTTTTGGTTTTGGAAATTTCTACATCTGATTACTGATTCATGTTGTTAAATACAAGAATCTCTGAAATGAATCAGTTTTTTAAATGAGGATAGTTTCTTAATATTAATAGTACCGTCACTTCATACCCCCATCCATTCATCTGCAGTTTCAGTTTTACCTTTTTTTTTTTTTTTCTCAACACAACATCTACCACATGCATTTCCCTACTCTGGCTTGAAGGCCCAAATGGCTTTAGTTAGGAAATTTATTAGCAGTCTGTGCCTCACCTTGGCCCTGATCTAAGGACAACTTATAGGTAGGGATTAGGTAATTGTAATTATAATATGATATTGGTGATTCCTGCCAAAGGGCATAAACCTTGAACATTACAACCATTAGAAAGTATGGTTTGCAATGTGTGTGGCTCTGGGATGCAGGCTGAGAAAGACCTGCTGGAATCCCCTTCCGCTTGGGAAGCAGGGACTTGTTCTAAGGCATCTTGATTTCACCAGCAGCTATTGTAGTACCTGTCAGTAGTAAGAAAGACCTATGTGCTTTCTTAAAAATTAAAATGTTTTGGGCAGGTAGGCAGATCCATCCTGAGGAAACAAAGAATGTAATAAAGAAAAAGAGGCAGCAATGTCATCTGGCCAATCTGCCACCCAGAGGAGACATTACCCACACAGGTGGCTGTTCAGGGTTTTCTGAAAGCATCAGGAAAGGTGCTCTCACTGTCACTAGGGCACCCTCATCCCTTCCAGAAAAATTGTATTCTTTGGATTTTCCCCTAAGCGGAAGCAGCTGTCACTGTGCCTTTTTTCAGGGCTGAGCAGTTTCCAAGCGCAGAGCATGTTCCTGGGCTTCTCTGGGGAGAAAGGCCCATGGGGCCTCAGCTGCCTTCCTGTCTGGCCTCTTCACAGGGCGTCAACGCCTTCTTCCAGAGGGAGAAAACATGGACGTAATCTTCAGGGTTCCAGTTCTTCACTGTTCTTCATGTATCTTTGCAGGCATCTTTGGGCATTATCGGGGGGCACATTTGCTGGCCAGGTCTTTAAATGGATGGGCTCAGAAGTAGACACCTCAGCTGTGTAGTAACGTCTTCTGCTAGAAATGGAGAGAGTGCTCAGGGGACGAGGCAAGAGCTTGGGAGGGACATGACTTATAGCCAAGGGGTGGGAGGACACGGTGTCTCCAGTTTTGTGCAGCCCTAGGGCTCTGAGGTTTCTCTTGAGAGTGGCATTCGGGCTTCCTTTTGGACTTGCAATGATGAGTCAGAAACTGGGAATAGTGGGACATGGAGTGAGAAAGGGGAGTGATAGTGAAGCCGGTTCTGTGATGGTCTGGAGAGAACCTGATCTTTCTGTTCTGCTCTTGGAGGAAGGCAGAGATGAAGATTGTGGGGGATTCCTGACACCTCCAAGGGCTTTTTAACATGCACCTTCTCTCTCTCTTTTGCTGCTATTTGCACACAGTGTCACTTCATGTAAGGAATGAGAAAGGAATGAGAATTGTCTGGAGTGGCTATTTTTATCTGAATAATTGAAAATGATTATTTTTTTTCTGTTCTGATGGAAATATTTTTCGAGTTTGTTCTGCATTAATCACAGTGTTATATGTGATTTCCCATTGAAATCTTTTTGTTTTCCTTTTCTGAGCTTGGCATTTGTTTTAAACACAGAGAGAAGACTTTGCATAATAGAAATAATGCACAATAAAAATGAAATAGGAAGAACAGTTAAGAGGTCTGCTCCATAAATGTCCTTCCTCTAAGGAGCGGAAGCTTGGCCTAGGCAGCTGGGTTTTTTTGTGTGTGTGTGTGTGGGTACCGGGGGTTGACTTCAGGACCTCGCGCGCCAGTAGGCGCCTGTGCCGCTGAGCGATATCACCGGCCCTTTTTTCATATGAGGGTTCCAGGAGTCGAACTTGGGCCCTCACGCTTGCCAGGCAGGTGCTTACGCTGCTGAGGCATCTCACTGGCCCCAGCTGGGGGTTTTGATCAGTGTTGCAAACTGTTCTTCACCTGAAACACAGAAGTGCTGCAGGAAGCCACTCAGCTGTGGTCCCCACACTTGAGACTCCCCTTTCGTCATGGCTGGTGTTGCTGGTGACTCAGCCAGCTGTGGCTTCCACGTAAGAAGCCTCGAGCTCGTTACTAGCTGTAAGACTCACCCCTCTTATCTTTATTTTGGGGCTTGCAGTCATAAAAATGAATAGCAACCCCTAACAAAGGCATGCATGAGTTTTTCCCCTCCGTTCCGGTCTAATGAAGTCTAGGGATGTGCCCGTGCTGGTTGAATTTCTTTGCATCATTTTTTTTTTTTTCCTGATGCTGTGGATAAGTGAAAAGGGAGTTCTAGAACTTAGATTGACTAACGTTTGGACTCATGCTCCTTCCTGCCGCAGCTAATTATCTCTTTGCTCTTCAGTTGCAGATCTGATTTCTTCTGAACACCTCACCGTGTCTCCATCCCTGGGACTCTGAACCCAGCAGCTGGACTACTTTGTTCTTGGAATTTTGGGTGTCCTTTCTTCTTGTTTTCCTTTTGTCCTTCTCCCTTCTCCCTCCTGAGAACTCCTGAAGACTTTGGGATTGTCATGGAGTCCAGGGAAATCTTGAGCAGCTCCCGGCAAAGAGGGGGTGAGTCCGAATTCCTGCCAGTCTCATCAGCCAAGCCCCCAGCTGCTCCTGGCTGTACAGGAGACCCTTTGCTGTCCAGTCCAGGACCCGGGAAGAGCATCCCAGTGGGCGGAGAACGCATGGAGCCAGAGGAGGAGGATGAACTGGGCTCAGGGCGGGATGTGGATTCCAACTCCAATGCCGACAGTGAGAAATGGGTGGCGGGAGATGGCTTGGAAGAGCAGGAGTTTTCCATCAAGGAGGCCAACTTCACGGAGGGGAGTCTGAAGCTGAAGATTCAGACCACAAAGCGGGCAAAGAAACCCCCGAAGAATCTGGAGAACTACATCTGCCCACCTGAGATCAAGATCACCATCAAGCAATCTGGGGACCAGAAGGTGTCCCGTGCTGGGAAAAATAACAAAGCTACGAAGGAGGAAGAAAGAAGCCACTCCAAAAAGAAGGTAGGAATCCCTGTCGTGTAGGTTTTTGGTTTCTGTTTTTGCCGTTTTATCTCCAACATTTAAAAGCCAGTTTGTATGTTACTTATTTACTTCTGAATTGTCAATCTTCTTCATGGAAGACTTACGGCCTCCAGGAGAAAGGCCTCTGACATAATGTTGTTACAATGTCAAATTTCTTGTTATATTTTCTCACCTAAAAATAGCTACTAGAATTGTAATTCAAGAGTATTCATATTTATTGTAAAGCAGCCAGTTGGTTGGTTCAGCTCAACTCTCAACACAAGTTCGAAGTTTTTAAAAATTTTTTGACATTTGTGCCTGTTCTCAGCGTCAAGAGTGGGATGTTGAAACCCTGGTCAGTCAGAGCAGTCAAGAGCTGTTAAAACTTCCTTTTGGTTTCAGTCATTGCTACTGTCAGTCTTTCTAAGATGAATCGCTCGTCTGACTCAGGGAGCCTGGTCTTCACAGCCCTGATCCTGCAGGGCTGAAGGATCAGCATCCCGAAAGCCCAGTGAGCTTTGGATGGAACTAGAAAAGGCAGGGTGGTCAGCAGTTGGCCCGAATCATGGATTTTGAAAGCTGCGTATTGAAAGAACTTGGTTGTCATTTTCCTCCTAAAAATCAAACATGGATGTGCAGAGCTGATTGAGGCAGTTGGTGGTGTCAGTTTGTCAGGAATGAGTGGGTCCAGGTTTCACTGAGTTTATTTTGGGGGTTGCAGCAACCTCTGTCCTTGGAGGAGTGTGGCGCTGGGCTGTAATAACAAAGGGCTGCCTTATTATAGAAAGCTTTTTTTTTTTTTCCAAGAAACTTTGGGGGCCTGGGTGAGGGCTCCAAAAGATGCGTTTGGTGGGCAGAATTTTGAGGTTCCAGGGGTAGGAGCTAATCAGAGTCTTTGACTCTCTCCCTGACATTTGGGAATTTATGTGGGCTCTAGCGACAGTGGGTTAGCTAAAATTGGCACAAATGAAGTTATCTCTCGCCTCACAGCCCAGAGGTAATCTGTAGTGTTTCTGTTACGCTGTGGTTTTTTGGGTTTTTGAGCCATGGGATAGTCATTTTCTCTTCTTTTTTTAAATCTTCATTGTTATTAGTATATGTTTGCAGTATGTCATGATTGTGTTTATTGTGGGCAGTTGGTGCATGTGGTCATTTTCAATAAAACCACTGGGAATCACATTAATCCTTTAGTGTAGGACTGTGTCCGTCCTCTTGTGAAGTGTTTTGGCTGATTTGTTGCATTTAAAATCCGAATATGTGGGCTAGAAAAAACTTTCTAGAGAGACTTAACTCCCCACAGTGCCCAATAAACTTGTCCTGGTTTTAAAATGAGAAACCCTGCATCCAGGAGTCCTCTTGCAGTTCTGGGGAAACCAGGACTGTTGGTCACTCTACTTTGACATTTTGGAGCATGAAGGAATCTTTAGAAATTGGCTTATGTTTTGCCAGAAAACAGAGGCCATGCTTTCCTCTCCCCCATTACAACTTCGCAGTGCTTTCAAAACCAAGGTTATCTTGATATACTCATACAAACTTCTGAGATTCTTGCAAGAAAATGCAACAAGCTCTACTTTGAAAGTGAAACATTACTTTGGAGTTGGGTCTTTTCAGCTTCGAAAATGAGTGCTTTTGTCTCTGGCCATTGAGATGTCCAGTTCTTTGAGTGTTGTTGGGATTTTGCGAGGGTGGGCAGTCTTGAAAACTGTTACTTGTGCTAACTGCTTTCCTGCATCCCCACACTGTCAGGATTGGAGCAGTGTACAAACCCAAATTTGCTGCCTCATAAAGAGAGTAAGTTGTTCTGATCAGGTACCACTTTCTCTAAAGCCATACACTGATCCCACATACAGTCTTCTGCCCATTGGAGTACCCCAGAATCATGCTGTGGAGTTCGTGGCATAAGGTGATTTCAAAACTGCAATGTGAGATGGACTTCAGTTTTCATGACTGATATTTTTAGGCTGGTCATTCTCACCCAAAAAGGTTGGTGCCCTCTGAGGGTTTTCCTGGAAAGAGAGACAAAATCCCTTATTTGAATATGTGATTTACCAATAAGCATTTCTGTGCCTGAACAAATGGAGGGAGTAAGAAGAAAGAGGCAAAAGGCTGATTTTCAAATCGTAGTGCTGTTTTGTAACACTGTCATAAGTATCCAACAACACGTTTGCATTCATAGGAGCTCGATTCACAGTGTACATCTTCATCCCCTCTATTTTTCTTTTTTTTATTGTTTATTTTTTATTAGTGCATGTTTGCAGTATGTAATGATTATATTCCTTGTGAGGAGTTGTTACCTGTACATAGCACATCTCAGTTCTTTTTTTTTTCCATCCCTTTTTCCTCTACTCCCTCTCCTTTCTCTACTCTGGATCCCTTTCCCATTTGAAAAAGATCCATCTCCATACTTCCTATTATCTTTTATCTACCTCTCTCTCTCTCTCTCTCTTTCTCTCTCTCTCTCTATATATGTATGTATGAAAAACCATGCAGTATTTAAACTTGCGTGTCTGATTTATTTCACTTAAAGAAAATGTGGTATTTATATACAATGGAGTACTACTCTGCCATAAAGAAGGATAAACTTGAATCATTTGTAGGAAGGTGGATATACCATGACACCTACATTTCCTCATACCTAGTACTGTTACTTTCCAGCAACAAATGAGTAAAATTATCAGCAGTGAGTTACAATTACTTGATAGATGATAAGAACATTCTTTGATCTCTACTGGATTAGAGTATTAACATTATTACCCTTTACTTACCCATTGCTTTGCAACTAGAGAGTAAGCAAAAACTGAAGCTAGATGTTAGGAGGTGGAAACTTAGCCAGTCATTTGTGTGGAAAAATTCAGTGGCATGAACTTGCAGAATTCATTTTGTACCAATGGGAAGTATATGATCAGTAGTATGGATAGCGAAAGGGTGAAGATGGCATTTTGTAAGTAACAATTAGCATCTAACCTGGAAATCACATCTTCTAGATGAGTTATTAATGAAATGAACCCCTATTTGAAGAAGTACATGGGGTGTGGCCCCCAGGAATCAAGTTTCCCATTAAGAGCTGGGAAGGAGGTTCTGTTGACCAGGTTCTTGAACTGGTAGGTGTCCCTACTTGGGAGTAGGTTAATGTATGTGTTGACTTTGAGAAAAGGTTGGCCACCTATGTGGGCCACATCCAACCCCTTTGCTGTTTTTGTTCAGCCCATATGCAAAGGATGATTTTACCTTTCAGAAGATTAGAAGAAAGTCAAAAGAAGAACAATATTTTGAAATACATCATATTTATTTGAAATTCAAATTTCAGTGTCCATAAATAAAGTTTTATTGGAACAGAGCCAATTCCATTTGTTTACATTTCATGGATGACTGCTTTTGCATGGCAATGGCAGAACTGAGTAGTCGTCACTAAGATACTGTGGCCTACAAAGCTTAAACTATTTACTGTCTGGTGTTCATTAATCCTCGACTTAGGGGAAGACAGAGTTTCAAGATAACATGGGTTTTATTTTTGTTTTGTTTTTAATGATTCATCCTCCAAGTTTGGAGGCTGGGAGAAATTGGGTGTTAGAGTACGTGGTTTTTTTTTTTTTTTTTTTTTAAGTGAACCAATTAATTTTGTTCAAGTGATTGTTTGACAGCTCCAGGCAAAGACAGCTTATATCGGATCATTTTATTTTTCATCAGTTTTTGTAAAAAGGAAACAGTGTAGGAAAATGGTAGTGTGACTTAACATATCACAAGCTAGTTCTCTGTAGGTTAACTCTAGTACATAGTCTACAGCTTTGGGTGAATGAAGTCCATATTTGGCATCACGTAGGATGTTATTCCATATTTTAAACCTAGAACAAACTCTCCAAACTGGAGAGGCATTGTAGATGGTCAGGGAACATGACCACTTAAGCGGTAGGATGTGAGGAAGGATCCAGGAAAAACCATGTACTGGATGAAAGAGGTATGGACTTTTTAAACTAGGGTATAAGCTTCTCTTTTGCAGGAAATTGAGATGGTCTTTAGGAGGGGGTTTAGGATAAATGGATGTACATGAGATGTGAAAGCAGCATTTGGGAGGAAGTAGAGGCTGAGCGATGAGCTCAGAGCATACTCTAAGGCTTTGCAGATGGACTGCACAAATTCACATTGTTCCTTGTCAGAGGCCCAACACTATTGCATCTTAAAGTTGCTTAGGTAAGTGACACAACAGCATGCTTATTCCAGTACCCTTCTAGGTCAGCCAGTAAAAACAACAGGGAACATGAACCAGAGTATCTAGCTGCAAGTTCAAGTACAAAACAGCAGCATAGAAAGTTCCAGCAGGACAGGGTTTTGAAGATGCTCTCAGCTAGGCAGAGTTTAGCAGCCCTTCTCTTCCTGAGGTCTGCAGGATCAGACACACCTGTGTAGATTTGATTGCAAGAGAAGGGAAGGGTGGTCCTGGATGGGCTCCATCTGACACCAAGTAACTTTGTGAGTCTGGAGCTGCTGTATAACCTTCCTGAAGGCCAGTTTCTTCATCTGCGATTTTTACATGCTATAACTGATGGCATATTTTGAGAAAAAAAAATGACTACTTTTATTCTGATGTGAACATGTATTGTAATAATAGTGTCAATTTACAAAGCTGTGCTAGCCCCTCTGCTAGCTGTTCTCTCTTAGTCCTTTTAACAGTTCTGCTGGGAAGATGTTATTTACAGAGGAGAACATTGAGGCTCCGACCACTTCAAAAGAGTAAGAGTTGGAATGGGCAAATTTTGCCTTTGAAACCAATTCTGTTAGACTTGAAAGCCATTGCAGTATTCCAGTTCCTCAGTTACCACGCTGTATAAAATTAAGAGACTGCTGGAAGGTAGGGACCATGGGAACATTTCCCCCACACTTTCCCATATCAGCTAGAGTGGCAGGATCATAATCTGAATCATTCTCCTTTACTTCGGGTCTTTCAGGATATTCAAGGGAGCTTCAAAACCCAATGAGTTAAGGTCTTATTTATTTTTTCCTTTATTATGTTTAGAAACTTACTTGCTTTTGATAAAAATACAAGTTCTGTTTTATTGCTTTGGACTTAATTTTCCCTCATTGTCAGCTCCATCAGGGAAAATGATTTTCTTCAATATGAAGGGCTTCTACTTTACATCTGTCAGTTGCCTGGCATGGTTGAAGAAATGTGCTCAGGGTTTGTCCTTGGGGGCACTTAGGCCACACCCCTAGGCCATCTTGGTGTGTCTGTGAGAAGACTGAGGTGTTCTGGCCTGAGTGCAGCCCTCTCGGGAATCCTGAATAGTCTTGCTTTGATTTTCTTCGCCTCAGACAGCATCTTCTTTGTGTCAAACACCTAAGGGACAGATAAGGTAAAGGTGTTTCAGGTGCTGTAGATCGAAAGCAAAGTTGGCACTGGATTAAAGAAAGTAATGAATATCAAATAAAGAAACAGGTTGGATTTAATTTTGTAAGTAACTAGAATGCTCAGCAGGCTTTGAACTGGGGTGAAGGATGGTTTTAGGCCTGTGATGTGGTACAGAAGTGCTTAAAGCAGGAGGCATGAGAAGGAGCCTTTTGGAAACACAGTAGTCAATGAAGAGGGACTGGTCCATGGTTATCCATTTTCCCTAAAGGGTGCTAAGTAGCACTGTCGTAGTTACTTTTCTCTCACTGCTGAGACAAAATACCTGACGCCCAATGTTAAGGGAGGAAAGGTTTATTTAGCTCACAGTTTTTTTTTTTTTTTTTTTGGGGGTACCGGGGGGTCGACCTCAGGACCTCGCGTGCCAGCAGGCGCCCGTGCTGCTGAGCGATATCACTGGCCCCTTTTTCGTATGTGGGATCCGGGAGTCGAACTCAGGCCCTCGCGCTTGCCAGGCAGGCGCCTAAGCCACTGAGCCATCTCACTGGCCCTAGCTCACAGTTTTTAGAGGTTTCAGTGCATAATTGGCTGGCTCTGAGGCAGGGTGACTTGGCAGAGGAGAACAGTTCATGGTGGGCAGACTGTAGCAAGGGAACAAGGGACCTTAACAGCCTCTTTCCTCCCCTTTTGTATTGTATGCAGGCTGCCGGAATTAGGGTGGTGCCAAATCAGTCAGTGGACTGCATTAGTAATCACACAGCCTTAAGCCCAGCATCACACACTCTAGATCCAATCACTACCGATCCAGGCTGGAAAAGCCCCACCTATGACTGCAGGAGGCTTTGAGGGGACAGCTAGATCCAAACCATAACAAGCACATTTCTCTCTTGGTATGAATTTGCTATGCCAGTAGGTGAGGAAGAGTCTGCTGGGGGCTGTGCTGGCAGGTGAGAGGGGGCTTGCTTTGTCAAGGGCTTAGATGGCCTGAATGAGGTCTCTGCACGTAGTGTTTTCCTTCTTCCACGCTGGTGGGTGGCCTGGAGCATCTCGGAGAGTCTCCCGCTCTTGTGGTTCAAGCGTCCTTCCCCCACCATCATTTTACCCATTCCCTTCTCTGCTCACACCGCCCTGTGTTCTGGCCCAGGCTTGGCATCTGTTCTGGGGATGGGAATGTGGTGTTTCTAACTACTGGCCGCCCAGACTTCTCCTCCACGACCGGCCACCAGGGCAAGAGAGCAGATCTCGCCAGCATTTCTTCACAAGAGGCTGCGGTTCCCCTCCTGTTAAATTTTTTTCTCTCTTTTTAAGCAGCACATTCCTACTTATTCATTAGAGTGCCTGGAACTTCTGTTGCCTGAATGGGTTCCTTTTAGTTATTTTTTAGCTAAAGTGGCACAGCGGGTGGTGAATGACCTTTGGGCGTGGATATTAGTCTCCCCAGGGCAACAGGAGCATTTGACAGGTGAGGCCAAAGAAGTGAGGGGAAGAAGGTTGGATGTGGAGATGGATTCCCCGGGCACCGCTCTGTGTCTGCTATTAACAATTCCAACAGGAATACTTTATATCCCCGGTGTCTGTTTCTGCATGTTTTTTGTTTGTTTGTTGTTGTTGTTGTTGTTGTTGTTGTTTTAACAGAATGAAAGCGATAGCAGCTTTTAACCTCTAAGGCCTTATTTCCGTTCTCAAACTAGAAACTTTAAGAATCATTCTGCTTGACTGGGCACATCTTTCCCTTTAAGAATCCCGATTACTATAAATAGAGATGTTTAACCTCTGTTTAAATCCACTGTTCCACCCTTAAGTTATTTCCTTTTTGCCCAAAATATCAAAAAGCCTGAAATCATGGTAGAGCGAGTGTCAGAGCTGAGCAAGCTTGGATTCCATGAAGATATTCTGGTATCCCCCCCCCCCCCCGCTTCACTCTTCTTGTATTTTTCCTTTTTTTCTAACTGCATTTGCTAACTTCTGGGGTTTAATCATTGAGGTCGCCTTCCTCCCTTTGGTTTGGCATTCCCTTCTTGTTGGACTTCTCGGAGATGTTCTTTGGCAAACACTGCCATTGAAGATCGATGTGGCACAGTAATCAGAAAGAAAATTGAGCTCTGTAGCCCTTCTTTCCCTAGCTGGGGGCAGCCTGCTCCCATTCTGAAATTCTAGGTGGGGCATACAGGATCTGTTAGAAAGAGCCCCTGCTTTGAGAGGATTGGAATCCTGGATGCCGTCTCAGGATTGGCTTCCTCTGCCCTGGCCCACAATAGAACTTGGGCTCCCACACCTGCAGGCTCTGTATGACCTCAGGCCCCTTCCTGACTGCTTGAAAATCAGGGGCAATGGCAGCATGTCCTGGTTGATGTCATTGTGAGGATGGAAAGTGCCCTTCTGCACTGAAAACTGTCCCTAGGCCTTGCCCTGATTCCTGTCCTCCATCTCTTGTTCTCTGACCGCGCATAGGAACTTCCTGAGGCCAGACACGGAGATGGCACACAGGGCCCTGCACTGGTGCTAGGCATCAGCAGGCTTGGGCTGTGCTGAATGTCCTAGCTGTGGGCAGTGCCAGCATCTTACTTCTGATGCCTGTACAAGTGTTAGCTAGTAGAGCATATCACTAATGCATGTATTTTGGTGGTGATGCTGGTCAGGATTGCTATGGTGATTTATTTAGAGATGGTTCAAACATTTTTTTTTTTATCTTTGTGGCCATTTATCTTCCAGGATTACTACTGAGCACAAAGGTTGACTCAAAATTAAAGTTTTAAAGTGGCGTCAAAGGAACCACCAAGTGGGGTTCAGCTGGCGGCTGCCACACCGCTGCCCTTTGCAGAGCAGCCCTCCCTTCTCCATCTCTGCAATTTCACACCCCCAGAAAGTCCCCTCCTTGCTACATTTCCTTTTTTACTTTTAATAAAGGTCAAGAGAAACAATCCCTTCTTCTCCTTCCTCTCCCATCCTTTGATTCTTCCAAATGCTGCAGTTTCAAGTTAGAAACATCCCACCTTCAGTCAACACGTGGAACATCCCAGGCAGCGCCCCACCTTTGTAGACAAACCACTGCTTTGGTCAGGAAGGCACTGGGTTCTACCCAGCCTACCAGGGTGGGGAGTGTAGCGCTGTGGCAGGGAGGTTCTCAGAGCTGGGTCAGAGGCCCTGGTGAGGCTCCTGAAAGCGTTAAACAAAGACAGCACACAGCATGAGGCATTGAAACCCTGCATTTTTCGGGGGTGGTGTTTATCCACAATGAGCTAATAATTGCCATTATAATTTGCACAGGGACACTGTGGGGAATAGGTTTCAACTTTGCCCACAGGGTAACTTGACTTGGAGAGTGGCTATAAAGCTCTAGGTGCTACCCCAAGGAGGAGTAATCAGTGGCTGCAGAGAGAGCCTGCCAGAGAAGAGTGCAGGAGGCCGCAGAGCCAGGTCCTTAGGAGATGTACAGACGCATGAGGCCGCAGACACTCACACAAACTTTCAGTCCCACGGTGTCATACCACGTGTGCACAAGAGTCTGAATTATGTGTCTGCTAGTGGAACACTGAGCCGCTGGTGCTGGCAGATTTCAAGCTGAGGCTGCCATCCCCTAGTGCCAGAGCCCGGACAGCCGGGGCCCTGTGCTGCGGGAAGTGTGGATGCTGGGTTCCTGGGCGCCTTCCTACCTCCCACGGCATTGCCGCAGATCTTACTCCGGGAAGACAAGGGCACCCTTACGACCTTGAATGACATTTCTCTCTGAAGTCCCAGGTTGTTAGGTCGTTTTTGTGCTTCCTGCCTGCCTGTCTCTCCAGAGCCAGATTCCCTGGCCTCCCCATCAGCCTGTGACCTCATCAGGGAAAACAGTGCAGGCCTTTGTTTATTATGAAAAGTCCATGCAGTCCTCACCTTGAGAGGCCACTTGATAATCATCATCAGTATCAAATGTAGGTTGCTTCACCGTGTTTTTTAGACCTTTATTGTGTTTTATCCCAGATGGGCTGCTTTGCTTCTCACAAGTTTCTAGTCAGTTTCACAGTGAGGGGCAAGAGGTGAAGGAGCCAGTAGAACATTCTGGAAAGGAGGCAGACTATGGCTTTGTCCCTTAAGGTGGACCACCAGGCCTTGCCCAATGAGAGATGATCATTTGCAAATAAATTATTGTGTAGGAGTGTGGGCAACTGTGTTTGCGAGGCCATCTAGTCCATTAGTTTAGTGACGTGAATGAGGACCCAGCTCAGGAGTTCTGGCACTTTTCACAGCTTGAGCAGTTGCTTCTCATGGTGGATCGGGTGTAGCTGGAGGGCAGCTGTATGAGTGTACAGTGAGACTCTCCACCCTTGTCTTTTTGGGGTTCCAGGTGGTCAAGACTGATTTATTTGGGCCTGTGGCTCTTCCTCGAACTGTTCCCTGTCCCTGCTTGAGTGCTGCCATTTAAATAAATGTCTGGGTTTTGAGGGCAGCTGGGCCATAATGGACAAGGTTGGGAGGCACTGGAACCAGGCACCAGCTCAGTGGGCAGAGGCAGGCTGACTGCAGGAGCTCTGAGGCGAGGGAAAGGAACGGGTCCACAGTTGGGTCACACATGCAGGATCATTGGCATCACTGAAAGTAAAAAGCGCTTGTGAGCATCTCCACTGCAGCAGCTTCTTACATGAGGAAAACACACTTCCAAGACACCTAATGTGCAGTTATTCGACTGCTGATCGGAGCCCTCCAGGGGAAAGGCTGCCACCCCTTGTGGTGTCTCTTATTTGAGAAAGTTCTTTCTTGTAGTGCACTAAAGGTATCTCCTTTAAAACCCAAATAGTTCCACTTCCTAAAAGTGTTCTTTGGATTCCTGATGCCAAACCACCCTGATTCTTGTACTTCTTGCACTCTATTCTTGTGCTATGCTTTCTCAAAGGCCTAGGTAGGGAGAGCTCACAGCACCAAGCACAGTACCAGGAGGAGGGCCGGTCTGCAGAGTGCTGGGATTGCTACCTCTGCTGCTGAAGACCCGGATAAACCAGCTTCCTGGGAGCTTTGCTAGTGTCGATGTGCACTGAAATCAAAGTGAACAAAATAAGTATTGACTTATGCTGCTTTTGCTGGTTCAAACCATCACATTTTACCTTCAGTGGATTCTCTGGGCCAAAATTTAGGTGTTTGCATTGTTATTTTAATTATTCCCATTTCTTTCTGCCCAGTGGTTCCAGGGAGAGATGTGGGTCAAACGTTAGTCAGTGGTTTGGTTTGGGCCCAGGGGCTGCACAGCAGGCGCAGAATCAACATGACTCGTAGATGCCCGGGCATTCAGAACTCGTTTTCCTTGCTTTGTCTCAAGTAGTCTCACTGGGTAGCAATATCCACCATCACTGAGTCTGGTTCTCCTTTGTATTAACTGCCTTCTTTATCTGAAAAAAAAAAAAAAAAAAACAAAAGGCTGATAAATATGTCTTGTCAAAGTAAAGTATTTTCTTTTCAGTTACGTTGTAAGCTCTCTGAGGACAGGAGTTGTATCTTTTATTAATATAATAGTCACTTATTTTATTTCCCCAGCCTAGATGTTAAACAAGTTATTGTTAGCTCTCTGCCAGGGCAGATAGCTCTGTGGAAAGTACCTTCTTTATCAGACAGCTTCTGCCTGGTCAGCCCTGTGCATTCTGCAGTTCTTCTTTAGAAACATCTAAAATCTTTCCTCTCCCACCTTTCTGTGCCGCCATCCAGCTCGACTGTGGCAGGGTTGAGTCACTGAACTCCTGCCCTGACCTACAGAGTTGTATGGCATGTTCAGACCAAGCTCTGTGGGGTTAGAGAAGATCTTGTTAGGAAGAATTGGTGACAGGACACTTAAGGAAAAACCCAGGGCAGCATAATACATATGTATTGAAATATGTATTGCAGACAGAGCATGGTATGGGAAACTGACCCATCCGCTCCGGATGGCACCTTCCCTGACCATACCCGCCTATGTCCGCCACTATCACTTTCTGGTTTGTTTTTTTGGATACTTCAGCGAAGTAGCCGTTAACCCTCCCTGTTTTATAGACTAGGGGAGCAGACCCTGAGAGGTTTTTTAAATGGCTTCCTAAAACAGGTAATCATTGGGGGTTATTGAGGGCTCAGACTCTCAGATCCTCTGTTTTCCAGCAGCAGGAGATTATCACTGAACGATCCCACCATTTCTGCCTTGCATAAGTCCTTAAGGGGAGAATAGGTGACCCCTTGCAGCTCTCCTGATACTTGCTGTCACTCAAGCCCAGGGTGTGAGTAAACCTGAGCATCGCAGCTTTGTCCCAGAGACCCGCTCGCTGTTCCTTTCCTGGACTGGCCCCAGCCGTCTCCCTGCTGGAAACCCTCTATGGGTCCCAGCTGCAGCAAGGCGTGGGATGAAGTGACATGTGGTGGACAGCACGGGGCTGTGGGCTTAACAGGTTCACTGTGACCTAATCCAGAAGTTATTGACAGAGTTTTCTAAAGTGTCCTGTGTTTGAGTGAGGATGTGGGATTCAGCAAGGGACTCAACAAGTCTCCAGGAGCGCTGCCTTTGGGGGGGTAGTTATTCCAAGCTCAAGGTTCTGAGTTCAAGTTCTGGTTCTGCCTTTAACAAATGATTCGGTTTTCTCATCTTTATTTTTATTTTTTTTAATTTGGGTACTGGGAGTCGACCTCAGGACCTCATGCTTGCCAGCAAGTGCTTGTGCCACTGAGTGATATCACCAGCCCTTTTTTTTTTCCTTTATGTGGGTTCTGGGAGTCGAACTCAGGACCTCACGCTTGCCAGGCAGGCGCTTATGCCACTGAGCTATCTTACCGGCCCTTCTCATTTTAAAGAAATATTAATAATACTTCTTTTCCTTCTACCTATAATTCTGACAATCTGAGAATCTATAATTCTGAATGGCTGTAAAGAGGTTCTGATGTGTTAACAGGTAGATAGAACTAGAAGGTACTATTCTTTAGAACTATCATAAAGTAGGTTCTGACAAACTGCAGTCTGACATTAAACTTTTCTGTCACTTCTTCCAACGTCCCCTTCAATGCCTGGCCTTTCTCCTCTGCTCCTAAAAGAGCCCCCAGACGTGGCTCTGATGAACAACAGCTGCAGGTTGGAAGTGGTCAGCCACGGAGCACAGATACCCGCCACATGGTGTAATTGCCCTTTGTGAAATTCTGGGGTGAGAGGTCAGCCCTCGTTGCCCATCTTTGTCTCTTCTCAGTCATCTGTATCCTGGTGGCAGTTGTGTTATCCCAGCATCCTTCCCCTGCCCTACCCCCCTCCTGGAGCCCAGGAAAAAACCATCTGCTGAGTTGGCTTTCAGAAGATTTTTTTTTTTAAATACCAATTTCCCTTTGTTCTGAGGCAACCTCCAATCAGGGCTGGTGTCTGCCGGGTTTGGCGAAAGGCTGGTATTGTGTTTCGTGCTCCCAGAGGAAAGGTTGTCCACTTGCTTTTCTTTTTGATTTGATTCCCTGCCATTCTGCAGGACAGTCAGAGGTTGCAGCTGCCACAGTCAGCTGTAAATGGGGGACCCCTTGTTTAAGAATCTCAATGTTAATCCCTTGGCAGGGGGAGAAAAATAGAAACACAAAAACCAAAAGCAATACAGAGAATAAAAATTAAGACCACTACTAACAAAGTCTTCCTGTTCCCATTCTGCCCTGTGAGTCCCACTCAGCTCCTACTGGTTGTTTTAGGTGAGGCCTGCTACCCTTGGTGGCTTTTGGAAGAGCCTCAGATATCTAGCCTCTGAGATTTCCTGGTTTCTTGTTGAAGAACATGACCTGTATGTCAGAATCTTGGGAGAGGTGTGCTTTTGTGGGGAGCTGGAATTACAGGGCAAGGACCCTGGCTGTGCAGCTTGTTTTCCTGAACACAACCATGGCCACCATTTGGGTACTGAGAGTAGCTAGGGCCTTTGCAAACACCTGGCACACATTGTCTACCAGATGCTCTGCACAACCACAGTGTAGATGCTATCATTCCCATCCCACAGATGAAAGCAGTGAGGCATGGAGACTTCCAGCAACCCACCTGGGTCTGCGAGGCAGCCAGGATGCAGCTCTTGTTGGATGCCTCCCTCCACTCCCAGGCAGCCAGTTGGGGCTCCCCAGGCAGCACCTAGGTGGGGCAGCACCAGAGGTGGGAGCCAGGAATCCTCACCTGATGACCTTGCCTTCTGCAAGACCTACAGTGAACATTTTTCTCATTCCTTCCATTTATCCTTCTGTAAAAGGAGACCCAAGAGCTAGATGTTGGTGCAGCCAAAGAGACAGTTTGGTCAAATCTTGTGAGAACTTTACAGGATCTTCTACTCCTGGTGCTCATGCTTTTCTCTTCTTCTTCTGACATGTTACTCCAAATTAGTACGGTTTCCCTTGGGAGACTTAGGAGATGCTTGAACATGTTCCTTCAGGTTATCCTGTGACTCTGCATCCTTGGGGCATCTGCCCTCCCTGCTCGCACAGCCATCTCTACTCGGGAGGTGTCACTTTATTTGCTCCTTTATGGTGATAAGAAGAGGGGTCAGAGAATGAGCACATTATGGATTCGGTGTATTGGTGAACGTCCATAAAATTCGTAACACTGTTCTTCAGCATACCATTTCCTTCCTCCTTTCACTGTTGGGTTGGGCCAGCAACTCAGAAAACTGGGGACCTGATGATTCTAGAGTGGACTAGAACATAAATCTACACCAGAGGCAGAGAGAGAAAGGGAGTAAGGGAGGGGCATGCAAGGAGGGGCGGAGGGAGGTGGAGGGGGACAGGGGTTCAGAGGCTTTTCTTTCTCCTAGGACATGGTCATTTTCTACATGACTTAAAGTTTTGTGTGTGTGTGTGTATAAAAGAGAGCATTTGTGTGTGTTTTGATGTCTTCATATACATCATGATATGGATAATCAGAAATATGGCATTGTCGCTGAGCATAAACTCAACTTTGCCCTGTCTACTGGGGTATTTGCCTAGCACCTTGCCGTGTGAAATGACGAGGTTCTTACTAAATGCTCTTCCCTGCCATCCTTTTCTAATGCAATCTATGTATGAAAGCAGATCTTGTCTGAAGTGATTTGGGAGACACAGCAGTTAGCATATAGACTTATTGGACTAGAGGAGGGAGGTGGTGGGTGGTGAATGTCCACAGAATGGGTGGCAGCAGGCTCAGCCTTGTGAGCTCAAAAACTGCCCCACACCCAGTCTTACCAGCTATCCCGGGCTGCACTCAGGTTAGCTAGGGTCCTGCTCCACGGTCCAGTTTCACCTAGGTTGCAGATCTCAGAGCTGTGAGTACAGGAGGAGCAGCAAGAAACACATAAAGAACATCTGACTTCTAAGCAGTGGCTCTACTGAGCCTGAGACAGATGCCCTAGCAGAGAATCACAGAGCTTGGCTGAGTGGTACTTGTATGTCCCTACTGGTACTAATTATCCCACTTAAAGTGCTCTCTTCTCTAGCACCAAGTCATTTAATTTATTCATCCATTCAGTCAAAGATATGTTCTTCAATAACTGCTTGTTGCATGCCAGCCAATGTTATCCAAATATATCTGGGTGTTGTTCTTTAAACATCCCATTGGGGTAATGTCTGATTTGTAAGCTACATCAAAGTAGAAGTCGAGACAGAAAAGCTTCTCCGTAGCAACTCAGCTAGGAAGGAGCATATCAAAGACTCTCAAAAAAGTACCTTGTAAGGGATGGGTCGATTTGATTGAGTGATAGGGACAGTCTGTTTCTAATTGAAAAGAACGGCAGGAAGCACCTTGAAGCAGAGTGAGATGAGATGTGAGTGAAAGGCATGCATTTTGGTGTCCATGTGAAGGGACATGCGGCTTCATACTATTGGAGCATTTAATCTATGGGATGTTCTTGAGATACCCAGATAGAGAGAGGAAGGGAGAATAGCAAGTTTGACAAGAAACCTAAAGGAAGAGAACAGAATCCAAGAAAAAGCATCAGAGGCGTTAGAAGCAGCCGTCTGAGAAACAAGGGAAGGTCACAACATTGCAGATGCCCAGTGTCTTGGAGGAAGTCAGGTGCAAGCGTGGAGGCCAAGTGAGAGCTGCCCACTGCCAGGAGAGAAGGGGAGGGCCAGCAACTGAGAGAGAATGTGTGCACGGATGGAGGATAGGAATGACACATACTTCTGCAGGGCATCAGCTTTCAGGGGCTGGGGGAAAGGGGCTGCCTTCAAAAGACTCCATCACTCTGGGAGACCAATGTAGAAGAGGAACAGAGAGTGCCCTGGAGAAGCTTGGCCTGCCATTCTGAGACCTTTTCGAAAATGCTTGTTGTTCCAGCCAAGGTACTGGCAGTTTGCTACTATTATCAAAGCCACTGTGGACATCTTGTATGGGGCAGCTGTGCAGGTGGGCCTGGACCCAGTCTGCCCCAGGCTGGCCAGCTGTGCCCCTCTCCACCTCCAGGCAGGAGCAGGTGCTCAACTTCTGGATGCCTGCCTTTCCTTCTGGCTTCATTCCTGAATGACAGCTGACCTTTGCTCCCCATTTTAGGTTTGCAGCATATTCCTCTCTGCCTGGGTGCCAACCGAGGGAGCAGCAGTGGACGCTTCTGCTCACCTTCTTTAATGGAGGGACATACTTGTTGGTCCTTGGAGCTGGTCCTGAGGAAAGGATAGCCAGCGATGGGGGCTGCAGGTCATGGCACACAGCTTGCAGGCATGGAGGCCAAGCAAATATATGAGGAGATGGGGGCTTCCCAAGCATCTGCACCCTTCCCTCTTCATGCTTCTCCCAGGAGCTCAGCAGAGTAGTGTGGTGTGGGTCTGTGTGCCTGTTGGTTAGAGTTCAGTGTTGCACATGCACTCTTGTATGAGTGTAAAGCCTCTGGATAACACAGTAGCTGTTAGTGTGTATGATCTGATAGAGAGAGCACCGACCTCAGAAGTAAAAGTTTTGTCTTTGCCCATAACCACCTTATGCATCATGACAAGGAATGACAAAGGAGGAAAATCGCATGAGTGCCTGGACAGGTGAAGAGCACAGAGCCATTGCTGCTGGTTTACATGGACTTTGCTTGGCATCTTGTTGGGAAGGTCAGGCCAAAGGGTGGTGATTATGCTTTGGCAGATGCTAAGGGGCGTCCAGGGAATGAGTCCAGGGAAGGATGGAGGAAGCTGCGCTGCTTGACTGGGCCTTGAAGAAAGTATAGGATTTAGCAGGATAGGAGGTGGCCGGGGAGATTGCTTGAACCATTGCGCACGGGGCAAAGGACTCATGGTGTGCCTGGGTTGTGGTGAGCGGACCAGACCAAATTTGAAGTGGATGATAGCCTTGGTTTGTCAGATTTGGGAAACTGGACTCTAAGTACAGCAATAGGGAGAAGAGAATGAGGGAAAATGCACAGAGCTGCTGCGTTAGGAGGTCATTGCACAGCCAGCATTGGAGGGGAGCGAGCCTAGAGGCAGAAGCTAAACCTATGGCAGCACCCAGGGAAGGGCGTAAATGCTTTGGTTTTTGTGATCATGCTAGGAGGCCAAGAGAGCCTTCAGGGAGGCGAGAAGGAGCAGCCTTGAGCATCCTGATTCCTGTTGCTTGGAGAAATTCCATCATTTTCTGAAGAATTCATTGATTTTTTTTTTTTTCTTTAGAATTCATAAGTGTCTTAGTAACACTTAGGGAAAGCTGAGTGGAAGGGCCGTGAATAAAGAAGAGTGCACGTATCCACAGAGGTCCCGATCCATGCGCTTGCCTTGGTGTTTCATTCCCACTGGCGATGTCTGTTGTGGGGCACACACAGGAAGGATTCCTCAAGTGTACCTTCTTTCGATACATAAGCTAAAGTTTACTTCCTATATTTCAAGTCGGTTGTCACTGGTAGCGTGGAAAGGTTTGGATTGCATCTTATCAATTCACTGTCCGTTTCTAGGACAGCTTGTTCTGCCTACATTGTGCCACTCATTCCTGTCCTATTGCTGAGTTCTCTGGCTTGGCACAGGACCCAATAAATCTTTTCCGCCCTTTCTCCAAATAATGCTTTCAGGAAACTAGGCGGATGGGGAAAGCCAACATATGTTTGCTTCCACCACAGTCTCCCCTTCAGCCTATTTTAACCACTTTAAATGGGACCCATCCATACACAGTGTGGATGAACAAGTTGCACTTTTGTATGTGCTAGAAAGGGACACAAATGCAGATGGCCATGATGGGGAATTTTCCCCACCCTCAGAAGGTGGGGGAACAGGGCAATGGTGTGAAAGAATGAATTAGTTATGGCAAATCTCGTTAGTGTCCATTGTAAGCAGAGAAACTAAGCCATCTGTGGCCACTTGCAAAATCGTTCCTTGTTTGTTCAAGCTCCCCACCGAAGCAAATCTTTCTGGCTTCTGATAATTTGCATATTGTACTTGTTTGCCAACTAGATGGTGTCTGGACATGTGTATGTTAGAGGGCATCTGTGGGGACACGTATGTGTGTGCTGAAAAAAGCCCAGTGTTGGTATGCCTTTGGGACTGGCTTTGACTAGGCTCTGGGCTTAGAAGGAGAAGGGTATTCTGTTTATGTTCATTCGAGACATTCCTAGCTCACATCTTGTCGTCTTGGTCTCCCATCTCTTTCTGTTCCCCTAGCCCTCTTGCTGCCCTGATTTCTGTATAATTTTGTCCTCATCTTAATCTATGGCTTGTGCGGGCAAGAGGCAGAAAATGGTTAGGCTCTCTGCAGGATAAGAGAGATGCCTTAAGGTAATATTTGCGACCAGTTCTGCTGAATTACTCTGTGTTGAAGATGCTGCTGTTCCATCTCCATTCACTCTCCATGGGTTTACCATGGACCTTCTGTACACGAGTGGTGTCCAGGTGCTGCAGGGGTCCACACACTGCGTGGCCACTGTGACTCCTGTCTTCTGGGGACCTCCATGGAGAGTGATGCGTGGTGAGCATTGCATGCATGGGGAATGGAATGAAGCAAGCTCTCAAGGACCTGTGTGTAGGGATGGTCGCTGGGTCTGGTGGCTACTGAAGCACTTGACAGCTGTAAAGGACAGATGATTACATAGGGCATGCAGTCAAAAGGGCTCTTGTGCTAGGCTTCTAGTGTGCCCAGGCTGGCCACAGTCAAACTGAAAATCATCAAAAATTAAACAGCAGAAATCCTCCTTCTGCTCATCACCATGAGCACTCTGGGAAAAATGATGTAAGGGGTTAGAATCTGGGACAAGAGCTGGAGTTCCTCTGTGCTGTATTTCTAGTAGCACCAAAAATTAGTTTTCTTTATGACTTTGATAACTTAATTGTCTGACATTTCCTAGCACCTTAATTTCCCCTTTGAGAAATGGGCTTTTCCTTCTTCTCTGCCTCTCACTGTCCTACAAGGGAAGCCGACTCTGGCTATAACGAAAGTTGGTGCTTTCACCTATTCTAAAGGCCTCTTTAGACTGTCAAGCGGTATTCTCCAGAGCTACACCAGAAGGTCAAACTGGTTCCCATTGCCTGACGGAGACACACAGAGAATGTGAAAATAGGAAGAGGCCTCGCAAATCCTCGGAGCAGATGAGGGCATACAGCCCAGGTCAGTGGAGCCTCATGATTTGTCTTTAAGACCACATAGCCAATCAGTGGCTGTCTTGGGGGGAAAAAAAACAAAACAAGAATCATTCTTTCAGGTCATCGCAATGCTGGATGCTAAAAGAGGGACAGGACACTCCATTGCTGTGGCCAGTAGTGGCCTCTGCTTGAGAATCTTCCCTGCCTCTTTGCTTGGGCCATCTTATTACAGCTTGACGCTTTTCTCTTGAACCCTCCTAAGCCCACCATGCCTTTGCCCAGAAAAATCAGATAAAGGAGCCTTTTCTTTCCCAGCTGCCCTGTGCATGCGGCATTCAGAGAAGAGGGGCTGGCAATGGGGGTGGGGAGAGGAGAAAGCATTTGTCTTTCAACACTGGTCTGACAGGAGAGTTTCAGTGCCAGGCATTTTGAGAACCAGCTAAATAATGGTCACAGTCAAGACAAAAGACAAAACTGACCCATAGTTATGCAGTTACTTGAATGTGATTCACCCCGCATACTCCTGCCTGAGACCTGAGTGTCTCCTTGTTAACGAGCCAAGAGACAGCACAATTAATTATAGGGGAAGGCGTGCTATCAGACAGGAAACTAGTCTTTGCAAAAGAATAAGTCCTGAAATGTTCCCTGCCTTCCTCAAATACAGAAGCACCCAGAAATGGCACTGCCCACATACTGTGGGCACGTATGAAGAAGCGCGAGGAAGGAAGAATGCTAGTGGTCCTGACCCAGGACGTGGGGCTGGAGGGGTTAGCAGGAACCAGGCAAGTTGCAGTGATTGGCGAGAGGGGCCAAGGTACGGCAGGAAATTATTATCTGTGGTTTGGCTGAGGGCGAATGTTGGGAAAAGTTGACCAGCAGCTCTGAAAGCCACCCAGGGTGCCTTGAATGTCAGCATCATGCCCACTGGAGAGAGCCAGGAGGAGGGGCTGGGAACCAGGGCTAGGCTAGCATAAAGGCTGGGGAGCCAGATGCTGGGGGGCCGCATTTGGGATGGTGAGAGTCTGAGCCCATTTACAGGATGTCTCCTGTTTACTGTCCTGGGCTGGTTCTTCATGTTTTGATGACACAAGCAAGTGTTTGTGCTTCTAATCCCTTTAGAGGTGTGAGTGCGTCCACTTGGATAAACCTAGTAGCTGGGGAGTCAGGATAGTATGGCGTGTCTAGGCTGGGGAGATGAGCGGTAAAGGCGGGAGGATTTGAAGAGAGCAAGGTCAAAGGTTAAAGGACAGGGGTTACCAGCAGGGAAAGGCCCAGGATTGAAATATTTGCTGAAGGCTGACAGGCAACAGAATGGAGGCAGACAAGTGGCAAATTCCTGTTTTCTCTTCCAATTGAGAAAATATTTTGAGTGGTATTCACTCAGACTGCATAAAAAGTAGGGGTGGGGGCCGGAGGTGGAGAAAGAGAGTATGACTGAGAGAAAATATTATAAAATCACTGGTGGAAGCCCGTTCATGGAGCGCCACCTTCCCTGGCCTCCCTGTCTGAGCAGCACGACATTCATTTCTTCGTTCACTCGTTCAGCACATGTTCCTGGCGAATCTGCTTTTAACGCGGCAGGGCTGGTAACTGCCCACGGGAGGTGGCAGCAGACAAATGGAGAGGACCCTCGTCCTCCCTGGCAAGGGTGGGGAGGTCCAGGAGCAGGTGATTTTGACACAATGTGACATCCTTGATTTGATGCTGTTATTGTTGTTTTCTTTCAACACCTAAATCTTGTAGTCGTCAGTGTCTGCTCAGAGTCTAGTGACTAATTTTATATAATTTTGCTTCTAAGAGAGAATATAAAGTGATTACAGCACTAGGTCTGGCTGTGCCAGGGCAGTGCTTCTCAATGGGGTTGCCCTGAGCTGCCCTAGGAGTTGTGTACAGCACTGGGGCAGGGTGTGTGCCCAGAGGGACAGCCAGGGTTTGCGGACGTGGTTAGGAAATAAAGGGGCTGTGTCTTGACTCAACCATAGCCAGCTTCTGCTCCTCCCTGCTTGGCCCTGCCTGCTCTTGCTTGCAAGAAATAGCTCTAGTATTTCAGGAACATAAGTTTATTTAGCTTTCTAGGCTGTCACTGAGGGGCAGTGATGGAGATTTGCTAGGCCATTTTTGAATTAAAGGAGTACAGAGCTGGTAGGCCCTTGAGGCCATTTTGCAGAGGAGGAGTCCCTTAAAAGTTAAGTGACATCCTCATGGTGCCATGCGAAGTTGTCCCCAGGCTGGGATCCCTACCCCCACCCTGGCCCCTGACTTCCCAGATGACTCTGGGTACGCTGCTACCTCTTCCAGGAAGTGATGACTCAGATTATTTTCATCAACATATCTCACCCACCAACCCCCCCCCCGCTCCATTTTCTTCCCACAGACACCAAAGCCAGTTATAGACTCAAGCAGTTTCAATTTTAGACAATTTCCTTTTTAACTTAGAAATCAATGGTTAGAAGAGGGAGCTGGGGTGTGAGGGTGGTTAGGGGTGGGGAGGGAGGCATGAGAAGCTTCAAAGGGGTTGGGCTTCTCCTGGCTCTCAGTGAGCCTGCAGAAATCAGAATGGATAACCTTCATCTGACCTTGGGAAGGTCTGTAGAAGAGTCCTTCTACTCTGGTGTTCTTTCAGTTTAAATTCAGAAAGGACTCTTCTCTTCCAGTATGGGGCTTTTTCCTAAAACCTCATGAAATTCTTATGTGATTTTTAAACTTTAACAAGTAACTCCTGTGAGTTTTAACAAACAATTCGTATGTGATAGTTCTAAGTATTTGGATTTTAGTTCTAATTGTCCTCCGTATGTATTAGTTTTTCCTAGAGAAATTAGGAACTTTGCTTTGGTACATAGCCTAAAGTTTGAAATCATTGATAATAGCTCATGAATAATTGAATAAAAGCCATCTCTTGAGTTCTTTATGGTAGGCACCAAACTAACCCCTTTACCTACAAAGATGTATGTAATCCTCCTAGCAATTCTAATAGGTAAACCTTATTTTCCCTATTTTTCCAGTGGGTAAACTGACATTGGGAGGTTAAATAGCTTGCCAATAGCACGTAGTGGATGTATAGGTGATTTATAGCATTTGAAGTCAGGTCAGTCTTATTTTTAAAGTTCACACTCATAATCCCAAAGCTGTAGACAACCTTCTACTCACAATTTAGGGGTTGTAAACTGTAATATTGTTACTTTTTTTTTTATTTTATCAAGTGTTTGAGTCCAAATGACCTGAATTCGAAGTTTCTTAAAATTTTTAAAGTACATGGAAGCTTCATAAAGACCCCGTTGAAACGGATGCCTCAAGCCACACAACCATGGCACTATTACACAATTTGTTTTTAAAATAGTATGTGAGAAGAGCTCAAGATGAAAGGGCTGGCTAAACTGTCTGGTGTGAGCTGTGTGTGCCTTCTGGTTTCTTCCTTCACATTCTGGGTTCAACAGTGGAGATAAATCCCTTGTCATTGACTTTACTGTTGAAGGGGTGAGGGAGCTGTGGAGATAACAGCTACCTGAGGGTCTTAGAAAGTTGTAAGCATCATGCAGATGCAAACTGAATGTCAACAGGTTTTTTCTTTTTTAACAGTCTAAACTTCCTTTGGTCTCACTTCGCAAGCCTTTCTCTTTGAAGCGCTTTTCCAGAATGTTCAATCAGTAACTAGAGTGAAGTCAGTCTAGTTGGAACATTTGGTTATCTCAGTGTTTTAGCTCTCCGGAAGAGTTGCATGCATTTGACTCAAATGCATGGTCCTGATGTGTGTCGGAGTGTGTGTGTGTGTGTGTGTGTGTGTGCTGATATACAAACAGAACAATCTGTTAAAGTTTACCTATCAATGTCCTTATTCCTTTGGGGTAAGAAGTTATGCTAAACGATGTCCCTGCAGGTTACAGTCTTGAAGAAGGACTTTCTCATCCTTCCCTTTCCATATGAAAGAATCTTAAGGATTTATTGCCAAATGTCTGTTTTGGGTGTTTCATAAAGGTGCATTCAGATGGCTTCTCAAACTACTGTTCTAGAGTCAGCTCACCTTTTAGTCCATGCGTGGTAGGAAGTAGGCAGAGTCTGTGCACTGCAAGAGGTTGACAAATGAATGGGTTTATACATCCAGAATGTTCTTTCTACCAACAGTCACTTAAGCAACCACTACTGTGTCTTCAAGGTCCCAAAGTACTAAAATGTGAAATCTCTGCCACCATTGTAAAATCAGATTCTTGAAGGTGAAAGGGACTCTTTCTGATGTCCCCAATGAACATATAGCCAGACACCTCTGCTTTATGTGTGGCCTTTCCGTCATTGGACACCTCTGGGCTTAGTTGCTCTTTTTCTTGTTAGGTGAGGTATTCCTCTTTGTAACCTCTACTCAGTCTTCTACGGAGGTGTTACCACTTTTCTAAGAATCCAATCTAAAACTATGAGCAATTGTGTCCAAAGGAAAAGAGACTTCATTTGAGGGGAGGTCTTTAAAAGTCCCATTCATGAATTTCCTTGTTTGCTCTGCTGTCACTTATTAGATTCACTCTGAAAAATTAATGAAGGCTATCACAGGAAGAAAAGCAATGTCTTTTCTTCTTTCACTTAAGTCTCATTACTTAGAAATATGCTAATTCTGAGAGACAGAATAATGCACTTCTACTCCATTGTGATTGCTTTTGCACAGATTGGCTACTTTATTCAAATTCTTGTGTTGCACTCTCTAGTTTATTCCAGAGAGCAGGACAATCAGAAGATGGGCAGAAGTACAAACCTTCTGAATATTTAGTGGTTGTTCACTATTAGAGACAGGTGTTTCTCCAAACTGGTCATCTTCCTGGGTATAATTACATTTCTCTGTGCTAAATTCAATTGCAAACTATTTTAAAAATTATAGAAGGCGTGGAAGTTTGTAGAAAATGTCATTGTTTTGTTTCGTGTACAAGTAATCAAGTTGAAGTGTTTCTGGATGCCTATTTTTAATATCCCATAGTTACTATTTATTTTTTCAGCTAACATTTGATGGGTGTAGATTCTGTGGTAGTCATTGCACTCAATATTAAGAATATAAAATCAAATAAGTTACATCATCTGCTTTTAAGATTCAGACAGTCAGATAAGCAAATAAAATGGTAATTATAAAAGAGCGTACTGAATGTAGTGAATGGAAAAGATAACCCTCCAAATCAGACTTGGAGCAGGAAGAAAATGCTCCTGGGATGAAAGGAAGCTAATCCTTAGACCAAGTTCAAGGGACAAGAGGAGCTATCTAGACTAAGCAGAACAGGTATTCTTTTTTTTTTTTTTTTTTTTTTTTTTTTTTTTTGTGGTTACCGGGGGGGTCGACCTCAGGACCTCGCGCACCAACAGACACCCGTGCCGCTGAGCAATATCACCGGCCCCTTTTTCGTATGTGGGATCCGGGAGTCGAACTCGGGCCCTTGCGCTTGCAAGGCAGGCGCTTACGCCGCTGAGCCATCTCACCGGCCCGAGAACAGGTATTCTTGGAAGAAATAAATCACAGGCACAGTTAAGTGTGGGTGGTGGAACAACAGAGTGGACTGGAGGAATTGCAAGTAGTTCTTTTGGGCTGGACGATGATGAGAGTGTGTTGGGAGGAGAGATAAGGACCAGCAGTGGGAGGAATGCAAGAAAGAATGAACTAGTATTTATTGAATCCATACTTATTGCAAGATAGAGTTCTAAGCCCTTGTATTTCATGGAAGCGCCGTAAATCCCTGTAAGATAGCTGCTGTTATTATTACCTGTACCTTACCAATGCAGGAACTGAGGTGCAAGGACATTTAGTTATTTGCCTGTCACAGAGCTAGTAAGACATGGATATTCAATTTGAGCCCATGAAGTCTGGCTCTTGAGTTCATTCTTTGAATCACTGTTTTTTGGGTCTCATATACAAGGCGTTATTCTTCAAAACCCTGATTTATTTTAGACATGGGAATGACATGTGCCGAGTTATGTTCTAGAAAGGTCACATGGAGAACCATGTGATGAGCAGATCATAGTGCAGAAAGACTTGAGCAAGAGAGGCCAGCTAGAGGCCTTTGAAATAATTTAGGTGACAGTGATAAAAACCTGAAACACGCTGGTGACAGAAGACATCATCAGAAGTGAGCTGATTCCAAAAGCATTAAGCAGGTGGAATCTGCCCTGCTCAGTGGCTAATGGGATTAGCTGTTGAATGAAAAGGTGGGATTTAAGATAGCTCTTAGGCAAATGGACAGCACCATTCATATCTGAAAAAAGATGCTGAAGCAATTCAATGCGGGTCCTGTTGAGTGTCAAGGGCCCGTGGAACACCAATGTGGTGATGCCTGGTAGGCACTCGAGTGGTTGAGTTCTGCACAATAGTGTGGGCTTTGAGATTTTAACAGTTAAAATCACGGGTGTGGCATAATTTGCCTGGAGCAACAGCTAATGTTAAGGCTGTGAAGAGATCTTTGGGGATTACAGTCATTTATAAGACAAGCAGAAGTGAGGAATGTTTTGTCCAGAGTGGGAGAAACCTATGAAGTCCCCCAGAGGTTGTGATTTGTGTTGCACAAGTGTAAGCAGCATAGGCTCACTGTGACTTTGAAAGAATGTTTAAAGTGGAGTTGTGGATTCAGAACCCTGTGAGGAAGGGGATGAAGAAACTGCTGTGTAGACCAATCTTTCTAGAAGCCTGCCTGTGACATGATGTGTAGCTGTACATCGGTGTGGATCAACTTCTTGACAACACATCGTGGAGCACCTGCGGAAGTCTGGAATAGTGAGACAGCGACATGACCTGCCCGCGGTGCATGGGTAGCGATACATTTGCTTAGACATATTGAATAGGACTTGTTTTGTTATGTTCAGTTTTTTGCTGATGCTATGGAATATGAAGGACACTTATATATAGTAACGTAGGTTCTGCCCTCAAACAGTTGTTATTCTAGTTGCAACAATAAAGACAAACGTTGAACTAAGAGTAAAAATGAGCCAAACTACCAATCAGCAGGCTATCAGAGAAGGAGAGGTTGGAGCTTGCTCAAGTCCTTGGAGATACATTGAGTGAACTCTGTCCTCAGGGACAGAGCCATGGTGGGTGCTGGGAACACAGTGACAGCTGCCATATGGATATGTAGATGGGTTGGTGTGTGAGAGGAGACAGTGAGGAGCCCAGCTCTTTCCTGGACTGTGTACCATTTTTCAGGATCTTTGTACACTCTCATAACCTGCATGTCTTCACCTCTCCAGTCAAGAGGTTCTGATATACTGAAACTACCTCTCCAGGAGGAGGCCTGTGACACCTGCCACGTGCCGTCCCTGCCTTCTCTTTTGGGCCCTTAGCAGATCCTCTGTCTTTCATCATTCTATGAACCAAGAAAAACATCAAGGAGACAATGAAGAAATCTGTATGTGGAGTGGAGGAAAACAGAGGCTTAGATGGCATCAGTGATGCCCGATGATGGGGTCATACTCAGAACCCTTTCAAGAAGAGACAAGTGGTGTTCTATTCCACTACAGTGTAAGAAACCACCCCAAAATTTAGTGGCACAAAAGCTCTGCATACTTTCTTATGTTCTTGGTGTTGTGGATCAGCAAGTGGGCATGGCCTCTGGCCCAGTGTTAGTAGAACTCAGCAAGGGTATATGGGACGTGGTAGATTTGCCCAGCTTGTGGCTAGGGCCTTAGCCCTAGCTTTGGCCATATTGTCAGCGCTTCTGTATGTTCTTTTTTTTTTTTTTGTGGGTACCTGGGGTCGACCTCAGGACCTCGTGCACCAGCAGGTGCCTGTGCCTCTTAGCGATATCACCGGCCCCTTTTTCGTATGTGGGTTCCGGGAGTCGAACTCGGGCCCTCACACTTGCCAGGCAGGCGCTTATGCCACTGAGCCATCTCACCGGCCCCTTTATGTTCTGTTTCTGGGAATGGGTGCCTGGGTCAGGAGAGCTGGAGCAGCTGGGGCTGGCTGGGTACCTCTCTTTACATGACCTCTCCACATGGCTGGCTGGGGTTTCCTCAGTGGCATAGCAGTCTTAGGGGTTCAGACCTCTTACATGGTATCGTTCAGAGAGACGCAGGTGGGAGCTGCAAGGTGGCTTATGTTCTAACCTCTGCATTTCCAAATGTCACTTGTGCCACATTCTGTTGGACAAACAAGTTACCAAGGCCAGTCCAGACTACCAGGCTCTGCAGAAGCCCTGCTTTTCCCATATGGCCCCAGGTAAGAAAAATGTCACTTATTTTATTAAATGTGCTCCTGACAGAAAGTAGGGGCCATAGCACAGTTTAAGAGATTGTCACAGTGCGTGTGGGCAAGGTGTGGTCCACTGACCAGAAGAACCCTGAATTGGGAGTCGAAAGACCTGCATCCCTGCTCTGGCTTCCTCTCCATCTAACCAACCCTAGAGTAGCTTTGACTTGCAGTGAAAATCCTGGCCACTATGGTTTCATGTCTTACTTATTGAGACCCTGGGGAGAACAGAGCTAGGTTTGATTTTAGAAGGTGGGGGAATAGTTCTACACAGAAATGCACACACACATTCCATACAACACATCGCCATATTCTCTATAAACTGGAGATAACGGTTTATACTACAGGCAGACAGTTCCTGTCCCCTCTGTTCACCAAACACAGCCTCTCCTGACTCAGTTTCCCCATCTATCATCTGTGTTTCTTACCTGGTTCAGGTGAAGAGGGTCTGATAAAATGCTCCCTGTCAGTTTAGATCAGTCTCTCCAAAAAAATTATCCTAGTGGTTCTGATGACCTACCTCGATAAGAGTCAGAACTTTCACAACGCCCAGATTAGACAGTTTCTCTCTTCCTTATGCCATGTTCCATCCCATTTTTTACATGGTTTATTTACTATAAATTCTACTGCTGTGTGCATGTGTGTGTGTGTGCGTGTATCTGTGAGGTGCATGTTCTCAGCATTGGGGTTGGTGCCGTCTAGCAGTATTTGTTGTACCGTGTGGTTGTGTGAGTATGCGAATGCACCGAGCTTTCTGAGTGAACGGTACAGAATAAAATCTGACCTAAGAAACGTATTACTCATGGAGATAGATGATAACCTATTTTCATTATGGGTCTCGAATTGGTTGTTCTTTATGCTTAAGTTGATATTCTTGGAATTTACCTTAAGACGAACAGTCTGTGGGATCCTCTTTCCTTTAACAGGCTGTAACTTGACTGTGGCAGCGGCTGCCTGAAAGCCCCTGCTTCTTTCTGCGTGGACAGTCACAAACTCCCTCCTCTAGGAACAGGCATCCAGTGAAGGAGGAAACCCAAAGCCTATGTGCTGGTGGGTACATAAGGAAAGATGTCTGTCAGAGTGCACCGAGCGCTGTGCCTCTCCCATGCACGGACAAGAGCGACCATATCATACGTTGTGTTTATTTAGACTCTCACTGCCGAGAATAAGTGCTCTGTAAATATGCCCTATTTAGCCATTGCTGTGTATACTGCTGCCTTTCCGAAGTCTTTAATTTAATGAAATAAATTACTTTAAAAAGAAGTGCTGTGCAGCCTCTTAGAACAGTAAACAAGAACAGTTCAGGTCTTTTCAGGAACCTGAAGCCCAGGGATGGTTTGTTTTTTTGGTCTCCAGGAAGAGGTGACACAGAAGGAGGTATTGACCTTACTTTGGCTGAAACCCACCAGGTCCCTTCCTGGTGCTCACATTCCCCAAGTGTGTAACTCAACACCTGTCTTTCTGCAGGCAAACAGAGCTCACAGTGACAGCAGAGCCCCTCCTGCCCCAACCCTGCCAGCGGCCCAGCACCTTTCACCTATTATTTCAAACCCTGAAAAACCAGAACCACAGAATAAATTTTCCCCAAGGATTCTGATTAAGGGCCAAGAAAAAATTTAATCAGAAAAACAACTCCTACAGGAGGTCCTGGAATTGGCACATCTCTCCATTTTTAGCTCCAGACCTAGAGGAGCAAAGGCATAAGGATTTTAGAGAACTTTAAGACTCGCTGTGGCTCCCCCTGTACAGGAGAGGGGCACGTGGTCTGCATGGCATCCTCTCTTACTGTTTGAATGCCAGCCCTTCTGAGCTACACAACACCCCCTGCTATTTCCGTCTGACATGGCCAAGCTGAATCTCACGTAAGTAAATAATTAATTTGGAAGCTGGGGATGTCAGTGGAAAAGTTGGCGATGAGGACTCAAATAACCAGCCCCAAATGTGATAGCCGCTCTCTGGCCCTCAGAGAGAAGAACTGTCGGTTCTATTAGACCTGGGCAGTCCTGTCTTTCTGCCTGTCTCTTCACATTAAAGTCAAGCGACTGTATCTCTCCATCTTTGGATCACATCACTGTCCCCAAACACTTGTGCACACTTGAGAGGCTGGTGTTTTCTTTCCTAAATCCACCAGGTCCATGCAAGTCCCCATGACTCAAGAGACGAGTCTGGCCTCCAGTATCACTGTGGGTTTGGGGAGGGGTCAGACCATGAATAAACCATTACGTGGCTGATTCTACATCCTTCTCTTTCACCACAAAAACCTCAATTTCCCTTTTTGTGGAAAACGAAAACCCTTTTCAGTGCCCCATCAATGGGACTGTGGCCATTGAATTACATGGCATCCCCAGGAAATTTTAAAGATTAATTGGTTTTTGGGAGGTGTGACTGGGAGGGACACTTTCCCTGTCCATGGGAGAAACAGAGGTATCCACTTCCATCCCTTCTGACCTCACTGCTAAGTTCGTGTGTAGCCGAGGAAATTGATGAGCCTGTGAATGATTTGTGAATCCACGGACTTGCGGCTGAGAGGCCCTGAGGGCATCAACCACAGGATCCGTTGGGTCATAGAGTTCCCTCACTCACCACAATTCAGGGCCTCTGCGGAGCTGGGGGAAGGAGTGAGTGATGATGGGGCGCCAAATCACAGTAGGAAGCTGGTCCAGGAGGCTTTCTGAAATGCCAGGTTGATATCATTTCTGGAAGGAAATAACAGAACAAAACCAGACAGAGGCAATGTAAGAATTTGCAAACTAAAAATGTGTTAAGAAGGTAAGATACGATGCTTATTGCTTGAGAGATTTTCCTTACCTTTTAGCGCATCTAGATTTGTCATTCATGAACTATTAATTAAATACCAACTCCAGTTGTCTTAGTTTCTTGCCTGGGTCTCCCCAAGACTGCATGTACATTACAGTTGTCTGCTCTTCCAGCTCTCGTGTATACGTCCGGACTGTTATAGAGCAATTTAGAGCCCTATAAATGCTGTTGCTTTTGCAGGACATAAAAAGACAGTGGGAAAAAAAAAAAAAAAAACCTTAGTTTGGCATTAAAGGATGCTTCTAATTTCAGCCAAACTGCTATTTGAAGACTTATCTCTCACCACTTTCTGAATGCTCTGTTCATTCCCTGATGGCACTTCTATCCCCACTTCCATACTTCTGTTTACATTACTCTGACCTTAAATGTCCTTCTCCCTTTGCCAGTCTAGCCAGTTGTTATGGTTTATATCTAGATGCACCCCCAAAGCCTCATGCACTCATGGGCAGGGCTTTAGGGAGGTGACTGGATCAAGGAGGCGTGATACTCATCAGTAGATTAATCCACGGATGAGTTTACAGCTAAATGTGATGTTGGGAGGTAGAAACTGGTCAGAGGAGGTGAGTCACTGTGGGGGCAGCCTGGAAGGGTCTGTCTCCCTCCTCCTCCCTTGATCTCTCTTGCTTCCTGCCTGCCATGCCATAAGCAGTTCCCCTCTGCCATGCCACCTGGCCTTGGAGCCAGCAGACTATGGATTGAAACCTCTACAAATTGTGAGTCAGAATAAACCTCTCCTCTGTTAACTTGTGGGTACTGGGTATTTTGCCCCAGCCGTGAGAAAGTAACTAAGGCAAAGACTCGCCTGGCCATGGAAAGTCCTTTCCCTTCCTAGTCTCCCCAGCTTACACCTTTCTTACTCCTGACCTTCTACAGCACCTTTCACCAGTATCAGTTTTTTATGACAAAACATTACACTTCTTCTTTTGGACTATATAAGTTTTATTTATTTGTTTACTTTGTATGTCTCTCCCTCCTATTTACATTAAGAATTCTTTTTGGGAAATAAAGGATTTACTATATTAGCATTCCCCCACAACATTTAGTATGAGGCAAAGTACTTGATAAATACTAATTGAATCTACATTATTAAGTTTTAGATATTATAGAAAAGTAGTATGTTTGATTCCTATTTCTAAGAAGTTTTGTGTCCAATAAGTAAGAAGAGTGGGTTTCTCTGTACATTTACATAGAAATGTTCATTAATTATAAAACATTATGGAACTGGAAAGCCAAATCCCAATAAAAGTTTTCAGTATTCATTCATCTAGAGAAAGGGTATTTGTATAGGTGAAGGGGATTTAGTACACAAAGATGCCATCTCCTAAGTTGGAATACTATAATGGGAAGCACTGGACTCCTCTTGGCTTCCTTCCCCTAACCCTCCCACACCATCCCATCTAATATCTGCCGCAGCTCCCACGATGTTTCCCAAATCCTCCACGGCCCCATCCTTGAGGAAACAATTCAATCAAAGCATCTCCAAGGTCACCAGCCAACTCTAACCTTTCCTTTTTCTGATAGTCTCTTGGGAGGATATCGTTGCCTCCTTTAGGAACCCTTCCTTAATGCCATCAGCCTACTATGATATTTCATTGCAAGACTCATGGTTGGTGATATAAATTCTATCATATTTCACTCCATTTTTCATACTATTTTCAAATCATCATATATCTCAATTATATATAGTATGTTACAATATGTATATATTTTATCACTTTAATAACCCTGATAATTTCATCAAAGCAGAGGTCTTGAGTTACATTCTGCTCATAACCCACAATGCATTTAGAACATTTACTGTGTTTTTTGTTGACTGGTCCACTGCCACCATGACTCTGTTTCTTGCGGAGTTTGCACAGCTTTGCAGTTTTTTGAAAGGAAGGTGTTGCTGGGAAGGAAGAGAGATTTACCTGGAGCTGTGGCAGAGCTTTTCCTGACCTCCATTGTGCCCCAGGCATCCTTGCCAACTCTGTCCTCTGTACTGTGTCTCTCTTGGATACATTGCATTGTCTTCCCTCTTCATTTTATTGTTTACTCATTTGTATCTCTAGTGTTGACCACCAGCCCTGCCATACAGTAGACACTTGTAAATCTTTGTAAAAGAATGAATGATGAATGAATTAGTGGATGGATATTGAGCTCTTAGGAGCTCAAGGTAAGAAGGAGTGCAAATTAGTTGCAAGGCTGGCAGGTTGCGTGGGGGTCTGAGCTGAGTTTGTCTGGGCCAGGCCTTCAGGAAGGCCCATTTTTGTTACCCAGCAGAAATAGCTTTCCCTACACTATAGAACCCAAACTTCTTGGCTGTCTATCAGAGCAATGGGTTAGGTTCTCATAGAAGTAGAGTGGACCAGTGGTTGAGATGGGTATAGCTCACTTAACACAAATGGTCAGTACTTGGTTACCTATGAAAAGGCAGACACTGGCAGTCTGGAATCACACACATTCACTCATATTCTCTCTCTCTCTCTCTTTTTCTGTCTGTCTTGTATTATTGACTTGGCTCAGAAATATATTGTGCTTATTTTATATTGTATAGGTCAGTGACCAAGTTACCTTGGAGGAGGCTACTGATGTAGTGAAAAGTCCACTAGGTTCCAAGTTAACACTTATCTTTTTTTTTTTTTTTTTTGAGACAGGGTTTCACTATGTAGTCCAGGCTGGCTTTGAACTCACTGTGTAGCCGAGGATGGCCTTGAACTTGTAGCAATCCTCCTGCCTCAGCCTCCTGAGTGCTGGGATTATAGGCCTGCAAAACCATGCCTGGCCAGTTCCAAGTTAAAAGACACAGATTCTGTTTTTGATTTTGGTTTGTGTTGAATGTTACCTTAGAAAAATCACTTCACTATTCCCTACACTGTAGGAGGAGGGTGTTGTGCTGTGCTGCATGGTCTTAGAGTTCAACGCTAGGAATTTCCTGAGATAGAATAGCTTGCCTTTTGTATTACTCAGCTTTTTCTTTGCTGAGTCAAAATCCCTGACACCTGCAATTTAAAAGAGGAGAGATTTATTTTGGTTCACAGTTTCAGTGGGTGCAGTTTGTGGTCAGCTGGCACCAAGACAGAAACTAAATGGTGGGAGGGCCTGATGGGCTCCAGCTACTTACCAATGGCAACCAGGAAATAGAAAGAAGGGGTCAGGAACAAAAACACCACCTTCTGGGTCATACCCCCAGTGACCACCTCCTAACCACACATTCAGCTACTAAACTTATTAATGGATGAATCCACTGATACATTGTGGTGGATTAAATAATGGTCACCTTGTAACACCCAGCTGAACTGAGTCAGCATGGTTTGGGTTGTAGAAAAGCCATCTGAGGATTGTTGCCAACAGCATAAAAGGAGAACTGGAGGGGAAGATGGTGCTGTTGCTGGAGAAGCTTGTTGTGCTGGTTTTCCTGATATGAACTCAGCTGTTCTCATCGTTGGAGGAATTTGGGTCCTCGGTGTCGCTGAGGATGGCTGTGGTTCTCTTCGGGGCAGCTCTGGTCCTTACCTTGAGCATTGCTTCCTGGCTCCAGCGCAAATCCCTTAGCCTGCTGGCACAGATCCTTCACCCTGCTGGCACAGACTTTCTAGCTTCTACCATTGACTGTTAGGCCTTCCCAGTGCAGATCCTTTTACAGTCTTGCATGAAACCTTGTCGTGGGCTCTGGGCCTCCAGCTGGACTCGTGCAGGACGTTGCCATGGGATCCAGGCCCTCAGCTGGATTCTTTGGGTCTCTAGTACGTGGACAGATCTCTTGCACTCTTCTGCATTTGACTTTTTGGGTGAATGTTATAAATTAATCCTATAAATTATGTGTCCTGTATTAAATCTATTCCCTTGCAAACCCAACTACAACATAGTGTTTCCATGATCCAATCATATTCCAAATACATGAGACTTTTGGGGGGCATTTTAGATCGAAATCTTAACCCTTTTGAGGCCATGAGCTTCCAGTTGGTAGAAGTTCTTTAACAGGGATTCTGTGTCTTGGAAGTGAGGTTGTGTTGTTCCTTTTAAACCTGATTAGGAAACTTTCAGCTGATACCGAATACCATTAGTATGGGTCAAACTGACGTCACATAGAAAGAGGGATTATATGTTTTTCTTTGTGCAACCTACAAGTGAATTAATTACCTGCCATGGCTGTTTTGTTAGTGACAATATCTTCATTGTCCATCGTTTTTCAGTGATCTCTTTTGGGCTTGTCAGTTGGTTGACCAGCCATACATCTCAAAGCACCCACATATCCACACGTCCACATGCTTGTGCTCTTTCTCTTCCTCCATTGAGACCCTGGTCTCTGGTGTCCTTTGTGGCTCGCTGGTTTAATCTGCTGTTGAACCAGGGGCCAAGTTCCTTGTGGTAGCTGTGTCCCTCTGTGAAGGCTCAGGCTGTGGGGTCTCCAGTGGCGCCTAATGATTCATTTGCCATTGTTGGGAGAATGACGTCTACCTGGGAGTCAGGTGAGTCCCATGTTGTCATCTCTTTGGACTGAGTCTTTGCAGTCCTGTCCTGATGTTTTTGCTGCTTGAGACTTTTATTAACATTAAAATGTTTCAAAGCTCCTTAGCCCTCAAGGGAAAATGAGGATGTCACCGCCATTGTATTTTATCCCATTTTCCTGAAACTTTAAAATGACAGGTGTTCTCGTTTTAAATAAATGTATTTATGTTTTTTAAAGGAGCATGTATAGACACACACATACACAAGTCACTCTTGTATTAGTTTCCTGTTGCTGCTCTAACAAATTTCTATAAACTGAGTGGCTTAAAGCAATACAAATTTATTATTGTGTAGTTCTGGAGGACAGAAGTCTGAACTGGGTCTCTCTGGGTTGAAACCCAGGTGCTGGCAGAACTGTATTCCTTCTAAAGGCTCTGGAGGAAAATATGTTTCCTTTTCTTTATCATCTTTAGAAGCTGTTGGAATTCTTTGGTTCACAGCTCTGTTCCTTCATCTTCAAACTGAGCAGCATCAGCCTGAGTGATTGTCACACTGCTCTCTCTCTCCTACCTTTTCTAATTCTTCCACTTTTAAAGACCCTTGCAAATACATCGGGCCCATCTGGCTTAACCAAGACAGTTTTCTTACTTGAAAGTCAACTGATTAGCAACTTTAATTCCATCTACAAGCTTAATTGCCTCCTGCCTTGTAATAAATTCATAGGTTCTGGTGATTAGGGTACAGAATATCTTGGGGGAGACATCCTGCCTATGGCATCAATTTTAATAGTGCTAATAACTTGTATTAACAAAACATTAAAAAACAATCTTACTTTGTCTTTACCTCCTTGATCTGTGACTAGTCCCTCAAGCATAATTCTTTCTTTATACTTCAAATGAAAATAATTGCTTTTTATTTAATTCAATTTGCCATAATTTGTAGAACTCTTGGAGTCATAACACTTCCAAGACATGTTTTAATAAAAAGACATTTGTGTATTTGTGAGATCATTACTAAATATTTTCATTCATCAGAGGTCCTAGAAAGTCTGCTTTTCATTGTGAGTGATATCTAAATTTGGATTCAGGTCCTTCATGTTTAAAATATTCTGAAAAAGACAATTTGGCCATATTGCTGTTGGATAAAGTATTCAAGAGAGTTTTGGAGTTAGTTTATTAAATTCAGAACCCCAGTACACTGAGTTACCCTCCAGTTTGAAACCTCAGGAGGTTTTATTCTGGTTACTGGGCAAAGACTTGACCTCGTGGAGCTGCAGGGGTACACGTAAGGAGTGGGAGGGTTGCCATGTGACCTTGTGTGGGGATCAGAGGAAAGAAAGTTTGAAGAATTGACTTGGATCGAAGAATAGAGTCTGTGTGGAGTTGCCCCAGAGTGCTGGAGGGTGAAGTACTCTTGTTCATGGGGAGTCCTTGCAAGTCAGTGGGCCTTACCTCCCTAGGGACTGTCAAGGAACCCTCCCGGAGACATGCCAAGGTTAAGCACTTACAGGTGTGGCTGACCTTGAGCCTAGAAAGAATAAAAAGTTTGGCTATCATTCTAAAATGGGAACAGTGGCCAGTAGGGCTGTGAGGATTCCACCCATGCTAACATTACATTAACTCTTCTTGGCATTTTAAAGTGAGAATAGGGAATGCGTCATACTCTGCTGACAGCTTGGAAAGGTTGTCCATTTCACCTTTATACTAAGGGCCACATTATGCATTGTGACCATTACAATGAAAAGGAAACAGCAAGAAAACTGGATCGGGATGGCTGAAAGCTGTCACTGCCTGGCCCTTGTGATCAGTTACTGTATTTCCTTATGTTGGCAATGGGGACGTGAGGCAGTGCCCAACCTCCCTCAAGAACTGTAAAGACCATAGATGAGGTGACCGTGCTTTCAAAACGTCAGGTGTCAGTTGAGTTTTCAGTGCTTGAAAAGAAGGCGAAACAGAAAGGGAGGAGTAGAAAGCCTTACTGTGCTGATTTGAGCTGATCCAATTCAACTCTCTGATCCTGTTCGTTTTGTTTTGTTTTTTAAAACACATCCCATAAATGCACCGGGAGAGGATAAGTTGTCTCTGGCTTCGAGTCACAAACCCTGCACGTTAATTGGTGTTTCCTTGTGGAATGCCGTTCGCGGGATAGGATTTGTGGACCATGAAATAAAAGCATCTGCGTCTGGAGGGCAGAGCAAGGAAGTATAAGTTGTGGGCTGCTTATCAGTTCAGTTTTCATCTCTAATCATTTTTAATTTAGTGTTTTGTCATAAGTGATATTCTACATGTACCAAATTTTGTGGGATGGCTTTTTAGGAGAAAAGAAACCTGCACTTGGATAAATTTGAATTTACATTTTGCTTTCTCTATAGTCTTAGGAGTGTGAAGTCTACCAGCTTGTGTATCTTGAACATCAGGGTAGAAGACTGCAAGGTTATGTTAAAGCCAGAAATGATTTCAAAGTTACCTAGCCCAGAGGTGTGTAAAAACCTTCAAAAAAAAAAAAAAAAAAAAACTTAAAGTGTAAATCGGGATTCATTTAGGATAATACAGTATTTGTGTTCATTCAGGGAATATTTCTTTTTAGTGCTAAGGACACCAATATGGAAGAGCCAGTGTTTGCCTGTAAACACCCAGTGTTTCATGGTCTGGAGAGGGGATGGGCCTTAAACAAGTAGTGTTTAGTGTGAGATGAACATGCTGGGTCTCGCTGATAGGAGGCTAAGAGGGATGACCCAACAGTAAATAGGAGCTGTCGGTAAGACTGCCTGGGGTTGGGGGCGGGAGAGTGAGGGAAAGCTGAGTATTTCCTGTCTTTTCCGTTCGATAAATAAAATAAGACCAGGTCCCATAAGAGACCATCATTCACTGCGTGCCCCACTGGGACCCCTTCTCCTTTCCAGTGCCGTGCCAATCTATGGCCCTCTAAGCCTAAGATCTATCTTTTACCATCATCTTTCTTATTGTTATTATTTATGACGGTCATTGTTTTAACTGCTCCAAGGAGATAATTGGCTTAGTTGCTAAGGCAACCCAACATATTGGGTATAAGAGCAGCCAGCATAAAGGGTTTGCCAAATTGCAGGGCTGGGTGGGAGGTGTGGGGTGGGAGAGCAAGAGAGCTCAGCTGTGGAGCTTGAAAATAGCCATGTTCAAATTATCTCTGCATTTCTTCCACTGAGGAGCGTGAAGCCACTTGGAATCCAGTGCCTGCCAACTCCTCACCCACCCCTGATGCTTCCTATTTTCAACCCAGCCAGTACACTCCTTTACTAACCCTCAGTGCTCAGCCAAGAGCTTTCTTGGGTTCCAGTTCACAGACTCACAAGTCCTATTCTGCCTGCTGCCGTTCAGCCCTGGAAATGCTCTTGCCCTCTATCTCTGGGGCTGCCAGAGCTAAAGGGGGTTGCAGCACACACAGATCCTGTGTGCCCACCCCCTCCACACCTCCACGCAGCACACAGTGCCCATTTCAAACTGATCATAGTCCGGTGGTCTTGCTCAAGGCTTGCAGTCCCCTCCCTGACATGGGGAAGTTGTGAACAGATGACAGTGACCTTTTAAATTTAAATTTTTGAAGACTGAAACATCTTGGGGAACTGTTCCTATTAAGTAGGTAAACTGAAACCAAGGAGGGAGCAGTTCTGCCCACAGAGTGATGTGGCAAAAGAAGATGATGTAGGCCTTGAACCTCAGGCCCCTAAATGCTGTCACCTGATAGCTTCGTCGCTGCGATTGGTGTTGGTCCTTGTCTGCTGACCACTCAGTCTGAGGTCTTCTGGGTAATTTTGCATCAGATTCAGTCCTCTAGGTATCTCAGTTTTTCACTTCTGGCCCTGGTCCTCTTGCTTAGATGGGGTACGTCTCCTTGCCTGATCTTTCTGCCATGGTGCTGTGGCAGAGAGAATGATGGGGCAGGAAGATGCAGGAGACAAGTGCAGCTCATTGGCTAGCTTTACTCTGTGTCATTTGGCCACCCAGGAGCAGCTATTGCCATGAAATAGGATAATGGGCAGGGTAAAGGGCAAGATGACAAAAGAATCCCTTCCCAGAAGATCTGAGCGGTTGTTACGACTTCTTTCTCTTCTTCTTTCCTGCTCACCAAGCACACACTTAGCCCCAAGATGTCTGTGGGGAGGGCAGCTGCCTCTGTGTCCTTAGCAGCCTCCAGGGTGTCTCCCTAAGTGTGTCCCAGGGCCCTCTGCAAGAGCGTAGCCTCAGAGCGATCTATCTGAACAGGTTAAGTAAACAGGTCTGTGTTTGGGTTAATTATCACTGGTTCTGTTGCTCTCCATTACTGCTCCATCCGGGACTCTGGCCAAGGAGCAGATGGGAGAGGCTGCATCACCACCCCGGCCTCCTCATTGTGTCTGGCTCTCCCTCCTTCGTGTTTTCTCTTTCTCCTCCTTCCCCCTCCTTTTCTTGCCTCCCTCCCTCCTTCCCTTATTTTCCTCCTTCTCTCTCTCTCTCCCCACCTCCAGCTCCTAACCCTGCTCCCCTGCTCTCCCTCCCCCACCTCCCCTTTTTGCTCTCTCTCTCTCTCTCTCCCTCTTTCTCTCTCTCTCTCTCCCCCTCTCTTTCTCTTTTTGGCTGAGCAAATTGGCCAGATGGCAGTGAGGAGAACAGACAGCAAGTGAGGCATGGCATATGGGGAGCTTGTTTAATTTCGGCTCCTGTAGGGAAGTAGATTGGAGGAGGTGAGCTACAAAAGCAGAAAACGGAAAGGGGAAGGGAAAAAAAAAAAAAAAAAAAAGGAAGAACAACAACAACAACTGACCCTTCCAAGGGAGAGATTGGGTTTAATTCACTATTGTTGGCCAGTGGAAGCAGTTAAGATCGGAGTGGATCTAAGCAGAAAGTGTCCTTTTTGAATTCTGAAGCTTCAGTGGTCCCCCACCTCCAGCTAACCTCCCTGGCACCCCCTCTCCAGATGGCCCAGGGGTCTGGCTCTGGTCTAGGAGGGCAGCGGGGTGGTTAGGATTTCTCGTATTACATAGCAAACGAATGTTTGCAAATCGAATCTAGGAAGAAATTTGACGAGTCCTTTAAGGAGAGGGAAAAAATACAGATGTTTTTGACTAAAGGAAGGGTTCAAGGGAGTGAACTAGTCTCCTAGTCTCCTCTCGGGGTGTAATGAGCCTTTTCAGTTTGACCATGCTGTTCCCGTGGGCAGCTGCTTACATAACCACTCCGTGTCCTGCTGACCCTGGCTGTTCCCGTTGCTGACTTGAAGAGTCCAGCAGGATCTCAGAGTAGAGTGTGGGGGCTTCGATAGACGGCCCTCTATCAGAGGCCTTTGCTTTCAATCAAAATTAACTTAACTCTCATGGTGGCTGCCAAAACTGTCAGGTTTAAGGGGAGATGCTGGCTACATCTAATGGCATATGCCTTGGTCACTTCAGTGCGAGCATTCCCGTAGATCAGTCAAATCTCTTCTGCCACCCCCAGCACATTTCCACTGTGCCATTGCCGGGAAGCCACACCCCGAGAGCAGGTGTATTCCTGACATCCAGGGCAAGCTGTGACCCAGCTCATTGCAGGGTCTCAGGCGCCTGTGTCTCTAGGGACTAGGAGAGACTAGAAGCGTTACAATGACCCGAGGAAAAGCAATACAATCAAGGCTCCTCTGCCGGCGCTGCACGCCCCCCACCAAGCTCCACCAGGCAACCCATTGGGCAGCTGATGTTCCACAGCTGATAACCGGATTAGGCAGCAGAATGGGGCAGCTGAGTACCCCCAGAGGCCCTGCCTGGGAACAGGGGCTCCCTGGCCTGCTGCGGGGGCTGCCACTGTCAACACCCTAAGCTGCCTCAGGCAGGGCATTCGCATGTGTGTTCACCCTACTGTATGTGCCTTGGAGCAGGTAGGAAATGCTGGAGGTGGCAGTTCACACGGGGCACTGCTACATGGGTCCCCAAGCCAAGGGCACTGTAGCTCTCACCAGCAAGTCTTGCGCGCCGTGGGTCCTTTGGCAAGGAGTCTGCTCAAAGCCAGGTCAAAAGCAGCCTTCCTATAATTGTAGCCCCGGCTGGGTGAGCCGGAGTGCAGCCACCCTGTGCCCAAGCAGAGAAGGGAGAGTTGCCTGTGTAGCCCAACCCTCCTCTTCTAAAAAATGTTTTCTTTTTCTTTTCTTTTTCCTGTGCCCGCTCTTAGTGGCAGGCTGGCGGTTTGATCTCCCCTGAATGCTCTCCCCTCATTTGAGGCTTCGATTCTGAGAAGATCCGAGGCATTGTCCAGGGTGGCGGGATGTCGGATTGATTTCGGTGCCTTTGTGTGGACGTGGGGCTCCTGAATGAAGCTGTTATGTGTGGCTGGGGCTCGCGGGCAAGCTGTCCGGCTGCAAGCTGGGCCTCCCTTTGTTGTGGGGGCCGCACTGAGCCCAAGGAAGAGGCTCATTTCAGGGTGATTTACTACCACCCAAACACCAGCTGTCAGTTGTGGGGCCACTGAGTGGCCATGCCCAGCCCCCTCTTGTGAAGCTCTGAGTCCCCACCCCTCATTTCAGACACTTAGGCTGGATTCATATTCATATATATTCATATTACGTATTTGTGTATGCATATATGTACATTTATGTGTGAGTACATATGCACACACATATGTAAATACACACACATATTCTCTTTGCTTATTTCTTTTTTAATAGAATGCCCCGAGCTGAGTGAGGGCCTCAGGGAGAGAGCTGGAGGGCTGGGAGCTGTGTGACAAGATTTCAGCATCAGCTCTGTGCCTGATCAGTTGTGACCTTGGACAAATCACTTGATCTCCCAAAGCTCTAGTTTCTCCATCAGAAAAACAGAGAGCGTGCATTTTGACAGGAAGAAGGTACTTCTGAATTTCTTGAAATATTAAGTTATTTCAAAGTTGTGACACAAAAGACAGAGGGTGTCTTATTACCCTAACAGTCATGTAAAGCATTATTCAGTGAAATATAGAGCCAAAAACAATGGCAGGTTGGGCTTGTGTCAAAAACGTGAGGCCTGTCCACATTGGTGGTGACAGAGGCGCCAGGTGCTAGTGAAGCAGTAGGTGCAGTCCAGAAGAGTTCAGAGTCTGGTCACCAAGTAGATGGGGGCCATGCGGTGTTGATGTGCTGAATAAGCACCCAAGGTGTTCTCAGGAAGATGCCTTGGAAGAGGAAAGGTCTTCAGGAGAGCCTCCTGGAGGAGGGGGGTGCAAGAATGTTTTGAAGTTTAGAGTAGTCTATGCGGGGGGGGGGGCTAGCAAAGTTATTCCATGGATCTTGGGTGGTGTGGTAGTTCATTCACTTTTGCTATAACAGAACACCTGAACAACAGAATACGTGTTCATTTAGCTTGTGGTTCTGCAGGCTGGGAAATCTGAGCATGGTACCTTTTCCTGCTTGGCATCTGCTAAAGGTCTTATTGCTCCATCACAACATGGCTAGTGGCATCACATGGAGAGACAAAGAGACAGACTTATGGAGGACACGTTCACGTTATAGCAGACAGCCAGGGTAGCGGTGGCCCTTCCTTCTCGGGCAGCATTCCTTGACCTGGAAGCTCTCATGCACCTGGCAGTGGAGAGAGTATGAGTGGAGACTGGAGACATGATCAGATGTGTGGGCCAGAGGGTCACTCTGCGGTTTCTTACTGGGTGATCTGAAGGTGATTATGTTGTTGGCCAGAAAACTAGAAGGCCACATAGAAGGGAAGTAATAAATTCAAACAAGAAGAGTGTCTAAGGCCGGACATGGTGGAGCAGGCCCATCATCCCAACCGCTCTGGAGGCAAGTTTTTGAGGCCAGCTTGGGCAACATAATGAGACCTTGTCTTTAAATAAAATTTAAAAGGCCTGAGGATGTAGCTCAGTGCTCCCTGAATTCAAATGCCAATACCTCGAGAAAGAGAGGGAGAGAGAGGGAGAGGGAGAAAGAGAAAGAGAGAGGGGGACAGGCAGACAGACAGACCTAGGTGTGGGGCATCACGGGAGAAAGACAAAGGCTGTAAGGGAATGCATTTAAAATGTACACCTGACCTCGCCGCATATCGGGAGTTGGAGAGAAAAGCATGGATCTGCAACCGTGGTCGTATGTCTATAAAATAGGACCAATAGTAGCATACAATTCATAGCACATAATGAACACTCAGTAAGCATCATTCCTAATCATTATTGTTGCTTTTTAGGTAAGTGAATGAGTGGTTACTTCTAGGGCATGTTCCAAAACAGGCAATACAGGAAAAGAAACAGATTTTATTCGCGGGGAGTGATATGAAGAGCAGAATGATGTGTTTTTGACATAGCCAACACTGCACAAGTGTAATCAAAGGTAATATTTTGAGGATAAGTTTGAGTTTTAAATTATCTTCGTTCCCCCAAAATCTTCGGCTTAGTACTCAGAACATACACGGTGTTTAATAGATGCTCGATGAACTTACATGTTAATGTATATTCTGGCTCTTCATCAGAAGCTAAAGTTTAAAAATAATCATTTATTCCTCAGCTATTAAGAGGGTACCAGTTAATGCCATGCTGAGAACAGTGAGGAAAATCCGGGGGGGCATGCACGAAGGTGGAGGTGATGGTCGGGTTTGGCCGTAGGGGTGATAGGAGAGCCGTGGGCACCTGTGAGTGGAGCGGACCTTGAGTATTGTTGCTGCTGTGGTGACATTGCCTAGGGGAAAGCGGAAGCACAAGTAGGATGTTCTGGGCTGGAACACGGCACCCAAGTTGTGTCGCAGTAGCCACGTGTTTTTATACAGTGTCTGCTGGCCAGAGACAGACTTGGGACAGCAGTGAGCTGCATGCCAGCCCCAGCCTGCTGTCTGACGCTCTACTCCCAGCACTTAGGCAAGCAGGATGTGGGTGGCCTCCTGCGGGCCTCTCTAGGTGGTGACCCAGTTTCCAAGGCCCTACCTCTTCCTCCTGTTTCCTTCCAGGATACCTTCATGTCCCACTGGAGTCTGGATTTTGGTTTCTACTTCATGTGGGTTGACAATCTCACGGGCTTTAAAACTTAAATTTAGAACAACTGTAGACTGCAGGAGGTATTACAGCGGGTGCTAGAGCCTTGCAGCATCCCAGAAAGAGGGGACTGAGAAGAGCCTTAAAGATGCCCAGGAGAAAATACCTGCTTTTACTGAAGAAGAAAGTATCTCTAGCAAAGGGAGATGCTAGTACTACAGACAGCTAAGCTTGGCAGAAGTATTACAGGCAGTCAGATAGGGCCAGGCCCTCGAGAGAGCCAGGACAGAGGTGAAGCACATGTCAACTGTGGCCACAGACACATTTGTTGGAGACCAGGCCTCAATATAAAGGCGAGATGACCAGGCCTGTAGACTTCCTCAAAGGACAAACACCAGGCCTAACGAAGCCTGGCTAGACATCAGTCATCCCAGTGGGTGACCAAGACCTCCAGACCCATCATTTCCTAGAAAAATTCTTTGTTCTTTCCATGCACCCTTGTTACATGACTTGTTTCCCCATTGGATCACTGTTACTTAATCAATGATACTTGTAACCCTTATTTGTTAATCATAGCTGTAATCCACGTCATACCCACATGGCTATTGCTCTATAAAATTTCCCTGTAAAGTGGGGTCCTCAGCAACCCATTCGGGCCCCTCCTGCCTCTCAGGAGCTTTATGTCTCCCTCTTAATAAATATTTCCTACTCCTAACCTCCGTTGTTCCTGCCTTTCATTCTTAGATTTTTAGAGAACATGAATTTGGCGTATCAGACATCTAACAGGTTGGGAGATATAATATTTTCATATTTCATCTCCTGTTTCAATTCTGTAACACTAGTGCTGGCCCAAGCCATACAGCCAGTGAGGGACTTCTGCTCTGACACCTGGCCTCCCAGTTCGGAGATTCTTCTATTTTTTTATGTGCTGCTTCATATTGCTATTTATGTGTGAAATTGAGTAGGTTAATGCCCCTCTCTGGTTCTTACTTTTCCCATGAGAAGAATGAAGGACTGTATTTCACAATATGTGGTCTGTGGAACTCAGTTATTCAGAGTGTTAAGAGGTGGTAAGGGCTAGAAAGGATTTCACGAGCAGAAGTGGTGGGGAAACACCTGGTTTTAGAAAACTAAACAGATGTCTATGCCGTGCGATATTTCAAAGTCTTTATAATATGTTAATGAGCACCCTGGATTTCCAAGTGTAGTTGAGTTTATGATGTTTCACAAGTTTATTAGGTCACAAGCTGATACCTGCTAGACTGGCTCTCCCTGGACCAAACGCTCAGCTCTGATTCCTGTGTAGATGGTGGCCCTAGCAGAGAGGCTTGGAGCTGTGGGTCAGTGACCTTTCAAAGATGCTGCCTTAATCCTCCTGCTCTGGAAGGGTGGGGAGGTTGGGGTTAGTGCCCTTGGGCACAGCAGAAAATGACCAGAGAAGGGAGCATTGTGAGATACTAACTCCACCGAGTGTCGCTTGTCCTGCCTTCCTGTCCCCAGAAAAGGAAAGGAGGACAAAAAGAGGAAGCCATTTCACTGCTCTCAGAGATCCTCATGCCCTAAGAAGGAGAAGGGCACAAATCTCTTTTTCTGTGTTGGGATCAAAGATGATTTCTTTGTTTCTTGATTAGGAACAACAACGTTTAGAAATGTAGACTACTAGAATGGGAAGAAGGGGAATAAATGTGATCATACATTGTAATTCTCCAGGGGAGGAAGAGGGGACCAGCAAGAGGGACAGCAGAGTGTTACAGTTTTATCAGCTGTGACCTCAATGCTTTCCGTAAAAGAACATCAGGATAGGTCCTGGTTGTGGTTAAATCTCAGGTTGTTTAAGAGGCTGTGATTTTGCAAAGGGTGGATCGATGGCATGAGCTCAGGCTAAGACTGCTCGGGATGCCCTGGGAAAGAGGGTTGTATGTGCGAGGCCCTGTGGCTGTGTGCATGTTCTTGCAGGCACATTCCAGGAGCACTACAAGTGAAGGGAATTGTGTCCAGAGCTCATTTAGCCTCCACCTCATTGGCTTGGTATTCCTGGACCTCGGATCCAGACGTAGAGATCAGCCTCTGATAAGCTGCTTTTGGCAACTTAGTTTGTGTCTGTTATTTATCGGGCAAAGCAGGACGGATCATGTAGCGAAGCATATTTTCACTCGCTGCCTGGGCATGTGAGAGGACACACAAGTAGACACAGACTGATGGAGAAAGGTGGTGAGCAAGAGTCTGACCAAGGCTGCTGCCAGTCTCGTCACTTGCTCCCCTTACCATCTGCCTTCCCTCATTCTCTCCATGACACAGAGGCTGCCTGTTCGTCAGCAGAGTTTTCTGGGTGGTTGTTAAGGGAAGGCATCGTGGTAATGGACAGTGCTGACAGAGAGCAGCAGCTCGGGCTCTCTCAGCCTTTCCCTCATTCAGAGCAGCACATCCCCAAGACAGGTGCTTAACCACACTCATGACCTCTGCAGCACGCATAGCAACCTTAGTGCTGCTCCGCTCATTACCCTTATCTGAGACTTAAAGATAATTGGACCCATTTTATAAAGGAAAATGCCAGGCACAGAAATGCAAGTGCTTCTCTGGCCTTAAGGGAGAGAAATTGCAGTGCAGCCAGTGTGCGGCTTGAGGTCTAAAATCATCTGATATTGTGATTAGGATTCAGCCCCTCCTCATCCAGCACATCCACATCTAGGGCTGCTCTCTGCCTACCTCATTCTTTTCCAGGACAAAGGCAATGACTGGGAAGCCCAGACTCTGGGAGGTAGAGCTTATTATTGAATTCTGGGAGAGTAGTTTCTTCTTTTAGTAAGAAAGTGTGGAGGACCTATGCTGAGCACAGGAGCCTTCCCAGACAAATGAAGATGAGGTGACGTATGAGTGAACTGTTTCCTAAAAGAGCTTGAAATTTTGTTGCATAAAGAGAAACATGGAAACTAAAATACCATATATCATCAAACCTAAGATACCGTCAACTCTAAGATGATGTCAAAGATGTTGGAAGTAGACACCACCTCCTGAAGCCGTCTTACTGGGGGTTAGAGCTTCAGTATATGAATTTTGGAAAGACATAAACTGTTCTTAAAAGTTGTGAACCAAATTAAATTCAGCTTGGCTTCTGGAACTTTAATCAGCAGATAGACTTAGGCAGTATTTTAGGGTTCAGGTGAGACAGAGCCGTCAGGTGGGTGTTTGAAAGGGTATGGACACCTGAGTTGGCATTTAATCAGGGGTTCTGCTGGGTTTCACGGTCCAGTTTCACTCAACTTTCACAGAGTTCCACTGTGAATGAGAAGAGGAGACATGATCCTTGCCCTCAGGAGGTTTAGCTAGGGCATTGACAACTTAAAGTTAGAAAAAGTTTTTAAAAAGAAGAGTGGGTAAGACCAACAGTCTGTGTTATAAACATGGAAAAATAGGAGTTCCGTGTGAGCTACCTGAGAAGGACCAGGCCTTCTAGGGCAAGTGGGATTTGCACTGGCCTTGAAGAAGGTGGGGGCTGTGATTATGGTGGGGCTGAGGGAGGGAAAAGGCAAGAGTGATAGGCACGTGGGGGTGAGACAGGTATTACAGGGTCAGCAAGAGGTGTGGCCAGCTGAGCGGGATTATTAGCATTTATTTACCTGCAGGTGGATGTGGCAAACCATTTTTTGTTTTATGTGTGGTAGGTTGGTCATTTAGGGTATAATCAGTGCAATGTGTAGACATGGGAAGGAGGGTGAGCAGAAGGGGAGTGGGAGGGCTGAGGGCGGCTTTCACATTGGCACTACCAACCTGCTCCCCAAGGCAGCCACTGCGAGTCCATGGAGGGAGGGTCACAACTCACACTGTTTAGTTGTAAAACCTCATTGCTTACCTAGTGGTGGAAATGTGAGGCTCTGAGGGAAAAAGCAGAGGAATGGAAGGAGGGAAAGTAAAGGAGGGAGGCTGTCGGCATGGCGAGGGCAAGGAGTTGACATTCGAATCAGTGCTTACTCTTTGCTTTACGTACTCCTTCCTCTTTTTCTACCACAGTTTTGCAATTAGCCATATATAACTTGGCTTGTAATTTTTATTGCCATTTGTAGTTATTTTTAGATTGTATTGTTATTTATCACTTTTTGATCATTTTAGGTATTTTGATTTGATTCATTTCTTCCCTAATGCCAGGTACATGAGGTAGGGACTGTGTTCCTTTGTATCTCAAAGTGTTTGGATAACAGTTTTCTTTTTCTTAGAAGATGATTAATACTGCTGATTTAAATACATTTGGGAAATAGGTGTATTAGTCTGCTTAGGCTGCTATAACAAAATACCATAAGTAAGGTAGCTTAAATGATAGACGTACGTTTCTCACAATTCCAAGATCAAGGTGCCGGTAGAGTGGCTCCCTGTGAAGGACTCTTTTCCTAATTAGCAGAAAGCCACCTTCTCACTGTGTCCTCACATGGTGGGGAGAGAGCATCTCTCTCTCTTCCTCTTCTTAACGCCACTAATTCCATCATGAGAGTTCCACCTCATGACCGCAACTAACCCTATTTGCCTTCCAAATCTTTCACCTCCAGATATCACATTGGGAATTAGAGTTTTAGCATATAAGTTTTGGGGGCACACAATTGAGTCCATAGCAGCATGATACAACTTTCAAATAAAGGAAAAAAGAAAAAAAAATATATATATATATAGAGAGAAGGAAGAACAACATATATGTGTTTATTTAACTTTGATTTATTCTATGGATTAGCCTCTCAATTCAGCTGATTTACTAATTGTGTGTATGATGCTAAAGGGCCCTACTGGCTCTCGAGCCCTTGACCATTGGAATATTGAGTGATGGTTTGTACTCGGTTAGGGATAGGACTATCTCACTCATAGTGAGAACCCAAGGTAGCTGTCTCTAGATCATGAGAGGAGAGGTGTACATGTCGTGGTTAGACACGTAGGCCAGCAACAGGAATACTTCTGAGGAATGTGTCAGTCCTTGGGGAGTGACCCAGTGCAGCGCTGGTGGGGACAGACGGAGATGTTTCTGCCCTCCTGTAGTGGTGACTGTGGATTTGACTGATTATCAGTAGATGTCCCTGTGTCATGGAAAAAAAATGAGTGCTCTTGACACATTGTACATATTTCATATATCGCTTAAGGGCCACGTGCGTACCATGAGAATGCTCTGACTCTGACAGGAAGCTCAAAAATATTTAGCAAAAGTTCAACATTTAAAGGAAGATTTAATAGAAAAAAGACAGAGAGGTAGAGGCATCGCAGAGAGTTAAAATGGACTGATCCATGGGGTTTTTAATCTGTGGTCCAAGATCACTGTGAATATTTGCATAGGCTCTTTTCACCTTTTGGAACTGGATGGATCATTTTTGTGTGTTTGTGCATCTAAGCATTTTCTGGAATAGCCTGTAACTTCCTTCAAATTCTCAAGGTGGTCTGGGTGTGAGAAAAATTAGGAATTACTACTGCTTTCAACCTCAGATCTGTGGATGAGAAAACCACGGCTTAAAGAGTGTTAGTGGCCTTTCCAAGGCCCCCCAGATCTGGGAAAACTATGCAGATATTTAATCCTATAGCATAACGGCCTGTCCGCTATGACTTTCTGACAGGTCAAGAAGTCACCTTTGCTTGCAGATTATTTCCAAAATCCTACTAAGAATATGAGCCACTAAAAAGAGATTGGGGATTTATTTCCTGCCAAAGCCTCTAATCCACCCAGGCTGCTGTTGTTTTGGGCTCAATTTGAACCCACCACAGGCTAACCACAGAAGAATACAGATTTGGTGCAATGAATCATAGACTGTGGAAGGATAATCTGGATAGATTTTATAAGGCAGATATAAAAACGGGCACTGAAGGTGTTTGCCCTCAGTTAACTTCCCGGGTATGTGTATGTGTGTGGTCCTAAGTATGGTTTGCCTAATGCTGTAGGAGTGGCTATGCCTAGCCTTTGGTAGCATTGTGTATTAGAACTAGTGACACCTCCAAAATAATAGGAACACTTCATTATTAACCACCCGCCTGCGCCATTATTTCAGTCTCCCACATGAAAGAAAATTTCTCAAATTCTTGCCGGAAGGGCATTGTCCTCCCTACGCTGTGACTGATGTGCTTGACTATGGATGAGCCAGACTGAAATGTTTTAGGTGAACGTGTCCTCACCTTTGTGCTGAAGGTGAGGGGTAGTGTCCTAAGTGGGAGAGAAGGTCAAGTGTCTAGGAAAAGAATAGCAGAACATCAAATATGATGTGTACTGGACCAGGGAGAGTAAGACAAGGGAGGATGGGAAGAGCCAGAGGAAAGTCAGAAGTCTGGGAGGGACAGGATGAAGGGGCACAGCTCGAAGAGCAGATTTGAGACTGTGCCACTTAATAATGGTGGCAGACAAGGTCTGCTTAGAGGTAGCTGTTCAAAGGATGCATGGCATCTGACTGACTGCCACTCATGGACAGCTCGAACTCTCGCAAAGTTGTTTCTTACACTGCACTAAAATATTTTCTTGCATTCACCATAGATCACCTCTGTGCAGATTCTTAAAATTCTACAAACCAGATTTGTTTCTTCTGCCCCATAGGACAGCTTCCCTAGTGTTTGAAGATGACATTCGTGCAGTGCCTCAATCTTCCCTATCTGAAACAAACTTAAATTTTCCTGGTTCCCAGTCACTCTGAGAGTTTCCCCTCTTTGAGTGAAGTCACTCTGAATGAAGGCCCTACTTAAATACATCTTGGATGTGAGTAGAGTGGAATCTGTCCCTCCAGATGTGATCTGATTAGAGCAGAACACAGTGGAACTTATGTAAGCTACTTTGTGCAGGATCCTGGATTCCCTGCACTGTGTTTGTGAGAGTTAAACCTAGTTAATTAATGCTACGTCGATTTGGGACCAGGATCCCCAGCCTTTGGAGATTATTTCAGAGTTTGTAGGTGTTGTCCATCACTTTGGTTACCCCTTTCTGTTTTGTATCATTAGTATAGTTGATTTACAAAACAAAACCCTGTAACTTCATCTAAGAAGTTGGAGAAACTCCATAGGCAAGGGTTGAGAAGTCTGGGGATTCCAACAGACAGGTCCCATTATTCCTGGGACCTGAGCACCTCGCACTCAGAGTAATGGACAGGAGGACATATTAATGATTGGCCCCAGGAATGAAGCTTCATCTCAAGAATTTATCTAGACCCAGCCACTCAGACCAATGTGATTGTCATCACTCTCTCGACCTCTTTGTTACTCCTGTATCTCAACTTCACGTGTCCATCGCTGCCCTTGAGGACGAACTCATCTCACAACTTAAAGCCCTCGCTCAGCTGTGATCCTGGAATTTGCTGCACACGAATTCCCAACATAGCTGGTAAAACACACTCCTGCAGGCTGCTGATGGTCAGAGACTTAATCAATAGGTTGATACAGATCTGCTGATCAATACTCCATTCTGGCATCATTCCTGAATTTCTTGAATGCATCCTCCAAATGTCATATGCCTGGAACTCATGAAAAATAAGAACTGCTAACAGGTTTGTGGCACATAGGTCACTAAGACTTCAGTTGTTTGTTTCATATTCTGGAAAGGGAAGGCTCTTGTGTTAGAATAACTTTTATGAAAATATTCTTCAAAATGAAAGGTTGGAAGGTGTTAGATTAAAAATGAGGACTGAGCAAAATTCAGAGATAAAACAAGAACTGCTTGGTTAAGAACAGTTAACTTAGTTTCTTTGTAAGGCATTTTTCAGATCCCTCCATGCACTAATGAGTCTCATGCATGTCCAAGATGGAGTAGTATGCTGTTCGCCCCAGACTTTATGGGATTATGGAACACTTCGAGTTAAATGAAATATTTCACAGTACTCCCTTTGGGAAATGCTGAACTAGTAGGTTTCTGGCAGAAACTTTGGGAATCTCTGTAGTGCCAAGTGCAGTCTTCATTCAGACTGCCTGGTGCTGACTGTGAAGGGCAGGTTGCTGCCCAGCCATCAGCCAGGCTGCAGTGACCACAAGGAGGGCTTGTCCTTCTGCTGTGTTGTCACCAGGAGGAGGGCACCTTGTGACCATGCCTGACATTGACGAATGAGAGCAATTCCCTGGATGTGTCTCTCCCAACACCCTTCCCCTTCTCTATGCTTCCCTTCCGGGCAGCACTCAGGGCCTGTGCCTAGCAAAGCTCATTAACCTCTTTAATGATGCAATATCCTTTTTCCTTATAAACCCTTGTCCTGAAAATTTGCCATTCTGCATGCTTCCCAGGAGGGGGGCAGTCACTCCTGGGATGCTCGGTGAGGTGGAACGTACCCCTCACGTGGAGAGGATGATGGGCGCTCTGTCTCCGGCTGGGGAGGTGCGGCAAGGGCTTGGGTGGATGGTCCTGTGGAGGTCCTGAGTCATCAGAATCATTTCGCTGATTCACAGATGCTGCATTTTGGTGCTCACAGATCGTTTCAGTGCTCTAAAGTCAGTTCCCAAAATACATATTTGGCATTTTAAACTCTTCTTAGGGGAGAATGGGATGTATCATCCATCTCACCCATCTGACCTCTGCTCCATCAAAGGTCTGCTTCAGTTGTTAGGACAGCTTCCTTTAACGTTTGAGAGCACTGGCTGGTGAAAAGGTGGGTAACAAGGTGGGTAACACCGGGTAGTCACTCAGTCCCCAGTCGTTTCTGTCAATGACTTAATGATCTGAATGAGATACTCCTCAGCTCCGTCAGCGGTTTCCCACTTATTTGCAGTGTGCAATGCAGCTGTACCTGTGCTGGGACACATCCAGCTTGGCGTGTCACGGAGCCGCCTCGCTGCTGACGCTGATTCTCTGGAAATGATCCATCCATCAAGTAACGGCAGGTGCACACACACACACACACACACACAAATACACACTCATACAGATGGGTTTGCACAAACTTGCATGTTCCATATCACCTGTGCTGAGCCACATTTCATTATTAATGAGGTTTTGATAGCATTATGTTAATAATAATGACTAATATTTATTCAGTACCTTCTACGTGCCTCCGTCTTTACCTGCTTCACCTACACCATCTTAATCTTCCCAACAGCTCTGAGGGAAGTAGTTAACAGATGATGAAGGGGAAACTTAAAGGGGCTAAGCAACTTGTCTGAAGTCATATTCCTGTGATTTAAACCCTGATTCCAGAGCCCAGGCTCTTAGACACTCTGTTAGAAAGTATAGGAAAGCAAATTACAAATCCTACAGCACTCTTTAGATCAGGTACCATTACAGTTGCTGCTAAGCTTCTCATAATTCAACGTGTGCTGCAGGATTAGGAGAAAATCAGAGTCTCAAGGTATCCCAGGAGCATCTCTCCTATTCATTAGGGAAGCATGTTGTGACCACTCATATTCAGGTGCAGATGTGCCTGTTCTGCATGTTTCAGAGGGTCCTAGGGTTGAGGAGACTGAGGGTGTAGGATGACTACAGAGAGAGCTGGGAAATTCCAACTCCCATTCTCTGCCATTGATATCCACTTAAAACCCTGTTTGATTTGTACTGTGAGCCAGAGAAAGGGTAAGAGACTTTTGAGGATCATGTCAGGACACCAGAAAGCTTAGAGACTGAGAGGACGCACTCCTAAGCTTTAGCTAAGGTAAGGAAATGATCAAATACATCAGTTCTTGGATCATTCCCTTCACTAACTAGTGCTGTTTGGGAAGCAAATAAGCTAATCATAGCCGGGAATATATCTAAATCCTAGACTCCAAAAGTCACAAGGCCAATAGAGATTTTTGAAAAGATCTTGCCACATATTTAATAAATTGCATTGGTGAACCATTGTCCATCCCTGACAATCTGTCCTTTCTGTCTCCTTTCTTACTTGACTGCGAGGGTGTTCATATAGGGAACTATGGACCTGCTCTTCCACTTACGTTTTTCATGTTAGAAAATACAGACTTAAGTGAAGCAAATGAAAAGGCTCCATGAGGGTCCCAGGGATGCCTGCAGGGACCACCGCAGATGCCGTGTTCGTGTGAGCCTGCCTTGAAGTAATTGCTTTCTCTATAGAAAATCTAAACTCTGGGCTTTCCAAGTTGGAGAATACCATCGTTCTTCCAATAGTCCGTAACTGGTGGGTTAGGTTGTTCTGTGTCATAAAAAGGGGACCACATTCCTTTCATGTATCAAAATGAGACAGCACTGGGGTCAGGGGCAGTAGGTCTGTGCCCAGGGCATGGAGGTGGCAGCCTCTTGATTTATCTCTGGATGCAGCGAGCACTGTCTCCATCCCGCATCAGGGGTATGTTTTCAATCAGCAAACCGTTACGGCTCTGCAGTTTCCCCAAGAAATGCCGTCTGCAAAGCTCTGCTGTGTGGGGGATACACTGAACATGTAAAATATAATCCCTCACTGAAACCTTAAATTATCCAAAACGAAAGATCTTTCTGGGTCTAACTGGCCTTTCTCAGTAAGGTGGTTTGTTTTCATTTGCTTCATTTTTCTTCTTTTGGCCTTAGAGCTGACTCTTGTCAGTTTCGTTCCTATTTAAAGTTAGTTTCACCTTTCAGTTCCCTCAGCCTTATAGAGTTTCAGTTCCCAATGTGGTGTGTGGGGTGAGGTATGGAAGAAAGCTTTGTAATTATGTCTAAAATAAGATTTCCCTGAACTATAATAAAAATACTGGACAATGAAAGAAAGGCAGTTTGATTGAAGAATGAATTTAGACTCTTAGGATATTATCAAATCATTTATTGGAACTCTTTAAGCCTTGTGTTCTTCATCCAAAGAATTATTACATAATTATTAGTCCATATTACACTGGTGTATGGTTCTCTAATCTGGCTACACATTAGGATCACTAGGAAAAATTTTAAAACAACAACAAAAATACCAAAACACCTGATATCTGGCTCCTATCCCATCCCAATTAAACCAGAAAACTAAGAGGGAAGCTTAAGGCCCCAGTACTCTGTTCCAGGTATGGTTGTAATTTGTATGTGTAACCAGGGTGAAAACAGCTGGCCTGGAGAATGGCTGAAGATCCGGAATTCTTTTTAGCCGAGCACTGTCAGTCATTGTTTTCATGGGGGTGGCCCTGATTAGAGCAGCAATAACAACGTTAGAGCAATATGAATCCATGACCTTGGATGGTAGTTATATTTTCTGTCAATTGCATCTTCCTTTTTGGTAGACCCTTGGTGGTTCTCATTATAAAGGTGACTATCTAGGATATTTTCACCTTGAACTTCCCAGTGTTGCTCATCGAGACAGAAGGCAACTACTCTCATCAAATCTCAGACAACTCTCCTTGGATGGGGAAACTGGTCTCTGTGAGCGCATCACGAACACCTCCAATGTATCCTTGCTCAAACATGGTCAGCCTAACCTTTAAAAAGTCACCCAGGGCCCAGCTCTGCTTGGTAAATTGAGATCGCTATGTAGCCATGGCCAGCAAAAGCCAAATTCAACATCTCAGTCCACTGACCTAATCTCTAATATCTAAGAAAGGCTTTGAATCCCAATGTTTTTCATTGTCTTTAAGTTGAAATGCTTGTTCAGAACCATTCCAGTTCATACACCTCCTCTTAACTTCCTTTTCCCTCTTCTCCAGCTCTTGCCAACCCAAACATCATAGAACCACAGAATCTAATGTAAATTTCAAATGTGCTTTGGGACAACAATATATTTTCAGTATTGCACAGTCAGTAAACCTGGACTGTGTTTTTGTTGTTTGTTTGTTTTTAGGGAGGTGCAGAGCTGGGGGAAGTTTATAAATATTTTCTAATACAAAATACATCTACATAACTTTTTATGCTGGTTTCCACCATGCCATTTTTCAGTTTGAGAAATAAAGGAGTCTCCAATAAGATTCAGATTATGTTTATGGTATCAAACGCATTTACATCCTTTGCAAATGGCTGGGAAATTTGATATAGTAGTATCCATTGTGCAAGAGATCTTTTCAAATTGAAGCAAATTGTAAAAATTGGCACAACATTTGTGAGTGTCTACCTTTGCCAGGGATTGACCTAGACACTTTACATGGACTGCTCTCTAATCCTCACCACAAAGTTGACTGTGTTATTTTATTTTACGGATTAAAAAAAATAAACAAAACTGAAGTTTGGCAAGCTTATAAAACTTGCCCAGAGTCACACAAGACAACAAATAGCAGAGCTAGGAATCAATCCAATCAGTCTGATCCTGGCGTTCTTCTGAGCCCTCATGAATTCTGAAAATTCCACTAGTCCCCAGGCAAAGGAACATGTTCTTGAATGAAGGCAGCAGTGTGTCACAACGCTCTTCTTAGATCTGTTACGTTGTGCCAGTGTATTTCCTAAGACAGCCTGTCATGTTTTTGCTAAAGACTTATGCCACATATGTATTGCCTTTGAATAGAACTCTGATAATCATTATTGAATGTGACCTTCATAATAACCATATGAAGTGGTCAGAGCCATCGCCTTTTCCTCTTTTCCCTGAGTGAGCAGAAAACCAAAGCAAAGAGGAATCTGTTGTCCTGTTCATATTGATATAAATTTTAAGTAGCCGAGCCAAGCCTTGGACTCAGGTCTTCTGACTCCTGCTCCAGTGCTCTTTCCATTGCTGTGAATAAATGTTAGGTATTTGTGTGTGTCTGGGCCTCATTTTTGTACCCTGGCTGACCCAGGCCATCAGAGGTGGCTAAATTAGAACTATTAGGTAATAAGCAGCACCAGCTGGCTAGACTGGTCTTTCCAGTTTTACCTCTCACTGTAGCCAATCCATGGTTCTACCGAGCTTCTAAAGCTTTTTTTTTTTTTTTTTTTTTTTTTTTTTGTCCTGATTCAGGCTCCACTTACTTCTTTTCCCACTCTTGGCAGGCTGTTCTCTCCTGTCTCCACCACGCTAGCCGGATCCTTGCAGCTCTCTCTCTGGGCTGGCTCGGGCCCCGCTTCCTCAGTACCTCTCTCTTGATAGCAGTCAGTTCTTAGCATCTCCCCGGGCCAAGTTTCTATGGCATTGCTCTCTAGGTAGGATAACTTGTTAAGAGCTTAGCACACGTAAGTTTGCATTTTACTGGGGTCTTCAAGTATGTATAAAGCTAGGAATATTTGTCTATTCATTTCTGTGTGCCAGGTACAGAGATCAAGATGGAGGTGGGGTGCTTAGCATGGTTTCAAGCACAGGCTGGCCCTAACAGTGGGTCCATTTGCTTTTCTCTGGTTTACCTAAGTAGTATTATCCAGATCACGGGTATGGTCCGATGTAGAAAGAAACGAAGTGCAGGGATGGGTCACGAGTTTCCCACTGAGGCCGGGAATGTGGGAGTAGTGCCCAGAGAAGGCAAGGCGGTGCAAGCCTCTTTCTGGGGTGACCGAGCCAAGTCCTTCAAAGCATATTTAACAACTTTCTCACATTCGGTGATTAGCACTGTCAGTATAACCACTTCTAGAGTAGATCTGGGGTCAGAATTTAAAGGTTCCGAACTGAACTCAAATATTGACTTGCTTTTAGCTCTTAAGCCCCATCACTGTTGAGTCATTCATTCATCCTGCAGTTGCTGAGCAAAGCACAGTGTCAAGTGATACATAGCGTGGAGGGGCTGTGAAGATACAATATCTGCCACCAAAGAGATGCCCAGTTAGTAGGATGCAAATGGTTACACACACACACACACACACACACACACACACACACTTGCATTAAGTTGTGCACACACACACTTGTATTAAGTTATGCACAAAGAAGAGGGTGAAATTATTCTGGACATTGTAGGAACTTCATTTTCAGAAATCTTCACTGATGAATTTAATAGGGCCTCAGAAGTATCGTAAACTGCCAGGGTAGGGAGGAAGCTGCCAGTCTATTAAGGAATTGTTCCAAATATGGAGGGAACATGAGGAACTACATGGTTTAAAGTAAATGAGATAGTTGGCTATAGAAGATATTGAATGCCAAGTTACGGAAGTTAGACTTGGGTGGGAAGAAGATGTACATGAATGGAACAGAAAAACGTGGTATAACACCTAAGGAAAATTCCTAGGTTAGTGTCGCAGAGTCTTCACATTAGAATGGGAAGAAGTAAAGTAATTGCTCAACTCTAGACCTTCTGGCGTGTGCAAGGAACTGGGAGGTGATGGCATCAAGGTGTCTGCATCCCTGAGGGGAAGAAAGCATCACCAGCATGAGCTGGCTCTGAGGCTGATGGCCACTGTATGGACTCCTCTTACGTGCCTCCTGTGAACAACTTGGAAACATGGCAGTGGGCATTTAAAGTTGTGCACTTCTTTCTCCAGTATTCTTCTGATACATACTGGAAGCCAGGATTCAAACAGTCTTTGGAAAAAGAGTCCTAACCTGGTGATAACATCGAACACTGTCTGAACTCTCAGCTGCATTTGACACGTCAACCCCCAGCTTCCTCCTCGAAACATTCTTCCCTTGGCTTCTGGGACACCACTCTTTCTGTTCTCCTCCCAGTTCATTGGTGGCTCCTTTTCTGAATCCTTGGCTTGTCCCCCTCATCTCTTGACCTGTAAACCTTGGAGTGACCCGACTCAGTCCTCTCTGTGTACTCTCTCATGTCATTAAATATCATCTACACCCATGCAGCATCTCCATCCGGGACCTGTCAGCTGAACTGGAAACTCATATCCATTCTATTTTCCACACAGATGCTAGAGTGATCATTTAAACTTAAGTCCAATTAAGATGCTCCTCTGCTCCAGACCCTCCACCAGTGCCCCTGTGTTATTCTGTACAAAAGTCAGCTCTTGGCCATGACCTGTAGAATCCTAAGTGTGTGGGCCGGTGAGATGGCTCAGCAGCATAAGCGCCTGCCTGGCAAGTGCAAAGGCCTGAGTTCGACTCCCGGAACCCACATACGAAAAAAGGGCCAGTGATATCGCTCAGAGGCACGGGTGCCTGCTGGCGCATGAGGTCCTGAGGTCAACCCCCGGTACCCACAAAAAGAAAAAAGAAAAAAAAAATCCTAAATGTGATAGCTCCTGTTGCCTGTTTGGGCTCCTATCACTCTGCTCTACCTTAGAGAATAACCTAAGCAACAAACTTTAGATACTTGGCGTTTGATGTTTCTTCTACCTTGGGAGGCTTTCACTGAGACCCCTACGATGCTTGCCCTTGACTTCTCTCATATCCTTGAGTACCAATCATTCATGATATCTTTTTTGACTACTTTTTATAAAACAGCAAATTCCGCCCTATCTGACTGTCCCTACTCTTCTTAAACTCTCATTTTTATAACTTGCATTTATCTCCAAATGATATTCTATGCATTTTAATTGCTATTTTGTTTGTTATCTGGTTTTCTGTGCTAGAGTAAAAGCACTGTGAAGGCAAGGACTTTGTTCTGCTTATGATGCCTTTGAAGCTAGAACGTAGTGCTTGGCACATAGCGGGTGCTCAGTCAGTACGTGTAAAATCATTTGGGCAATGATCTCTAGAAATAGAACTCGAAAGTGATACTCTGAGTTAGGATCTGACCCAGGATGGACTTTGTTAAAGGGCAGAGAGAAGGAGAGTCCTTAAGGTAATAAACGTTGAGTTAAGACCATGCTTTGCCTCAAATATAGGTTTTAGGAAGCTCTCAGACCACTGTTTCTTCAAGCGTTGAATGGATGCCGATACCTTACCTACAAGATAGAAGTAAAACCATTGAGGAGGTGGATACACTTTTCACTCTCTGGAAAGAAAGTAGCCTTGGCTCCTTTTCCTTTCTTGGAGAAGGGTGTGTGTTCAGTCAATTGCTTTTTCTCTTCATTTGGCACAAGATAGAAACGTAGAGGCTGTGTTGTTTCCAGCGTTACCCACACATTTTATAGGTGCATATGAAGGCAGTCAGCTTTATTTTGGTGATGGTTTCTTGTTTTATCACCTCTTGTTTATGTAGTTCTTTTTGTTTTGTTTTAATATGATAAATGTCCAGCAACTTCTCTGAACCCTGTGGAACTAGAATCCAAGCTGCAGAATAATTATTTAGTGAATGACGGGTCCAGTTAATGTTGGTGCAGATCAAATTAATCATTATTACTCATGCCCACTCTGACGGTAACTTCGTCCCTTGCCGAAGTGCTGCTCTTTATTAAGAAGTTATAGCTGTGAGGAATGAATGAGTTATACATACTACAGTTTTGCCCATTCCTCAGCAGGAGAGAGAGTGGCACGCATCCAGATTTAAAAAAGAAACAAAAATAGACAGACACCCATGAGGCATCTCACTGCTGTTGTCTACCATTCAAATTCTAGTATTAGAGAAGAGAAGGAAAAAGAAGAGAAAGGGAAAAGACAGTATGTTGTCTACTCAGTGGGAACAAAATAAACAATTAGAATAATACCCAGAGAAGTGGGGTTTTTAATCAGCACATAGTAGGACCAAGCCACAAACTTGCCATCTTGGCTTCTCTTCCAATACTCAGCTCTTTGGATGGCAGCCCCCAAACTTCTAGAATCCTTTCTATTTTAAGGTCCTGTCCATGTTGGTGTGTGTGGAACAACTTTTAAGAACAAGATCCATTCTTTGCCTGGGGAAAGTTGATCAGGGAGCCTACTGCTGAGCTTCAGTCCAAATGGAAAGATGCAACATGGGGAAAATAGAGCCAAACGAGATGGCCAGTGAAGGGAGTCAGCGCCCCTGGCTTCAGTTCTCATTGCATGTCTTTAGGAAAGTTCCTAACTTCTTGGAGCCTTGATGTCTACATCTGTAAAATGAGATGGTAATATGGAAAACAAACCTTAAAAAGAAAAGATGTTCTGAAGCACGCTATAACATGGGTGAACCTTGAGGACTTTATGCTAAGTGAAATAAGGCAAATAAGACAAATACTGTATAATTAAACTTATATCACGGACCTAGAGAGGGAAAGTCAAATGGTGGTTGCCAGGGGCTGGAGGGAAGAGGGGATGGGATATTATTATTTAATGGGTGTAGATTGGGGGTTTTGTAAGAGGGACATGGTTCTGTGAATGGATGATGGTGATGGAAGAACAATATGATTGAACTTAGTGCTGCAGACTGTACACTGAAAATGGTGAAGGTGGTCAATTTTATGTTACAAGTATTTTACCGCAGTTTAGGAAATTAGGAAAAATTACAAGTGGAAAGATAATAACTTCTAAACAATTTATCTTTTAGTATTGATCTGTCATAGTCACTCAAGGGGTGAGGAAGCCTTAAGCTAGAGAAAGCTTTGGAGGCCTTAAGAGTTATTGAGGAATCTGCAGATGACATGAGACTAAAACAGACAGATGGAAAATGCTTGTTAAAATCTGACATATTCTCCGACGAGTCACCCATTACGATTTGGGACCCCAAATGCATGTGTTTCTAGTTCATTCAGTAAAGGATAGGAAATCAGCAAACTCAACAATTGACATTCACCTTTGGAACTCTTTATCTCCTTGAAATGGTTAGAAGAAATACTAAAGAGATTTATGCCAGGAGTGGTGATGTACACCTGGAATCCTAGCATGGGGGCCCTGAGATGGGAGATTTGAGGCCAGTCTGGGCTACATAGTGACTTCAAGGCCAACCTAAACTACGTAGCGACACCCTGTCTCAAAAAACAAAACAAAACAAAAACAAATAAAAGAGAGAGAGAGTTAATGGGTTACTGACTTGCACTAAATACTATATACGCTGATAACATTAATCGTTGTGATTAATGTCACCTTTCCAACATCGTAATTCTGGTCTACGTGCTCTGTTCTGATACAAAGTAAAAATTCTGTCACTGTTGTATCTTTAAAATCTTGACATCATCACTTACAGAGTGTACAGAAAGTGGGAATAAAATGAACTAATGCAAAATTATAGAGTCTGTCTTAAATAAGACTTTAATGTCCTCATTTTTTCATCTGGCCAATCTTCAGCCCCAAAGTTCACAAGCTAACGAATTAGGAGATAGTCTTCTCTTAAAATGGCTTACTGTCCTAAAAACATGCAGAGAGATGAAAACTTGGAGCCCTATTGCATCGCGCTTTATCACACTCCTTAAGCTAATGCTTTGGAATGTTCTCATGACTTGTGTTTCCCATAATAGACTGCGAGCTCCTTGGGATCTGGATTCCTGTCTCTTTCGCCTTGCTGTTTCTATATACAAACCCAGGAGGCTCTCAGTAAGTGAACCTCAATCTGCATGGTGCAGATCTGCAGATTACTCCCTAAGAAGGGAACCTGCACTTCTTGTCAGCAATGTAGAATCTTCTAGAGCCTGAAAGAGGCTAAGTGTCATCTCTGGTGCATGATTTGGGGCACCCATGATATCTTAGGAGCCAATGCTGATTGTTAAAAGGTTATAAAATGGTCAGAATCTATTGTTCTGATCCCACTCTAGTCATAGGAGCTTGGCATTTTGACATTTTATCTATTTTACATATTAGGATGTCTAAGTCTTTCCTAAATATATTTTGAAACACACACACACACACACACACACACACACACACACACAAACTGAAAGCATTTCCTAACATTTTAAGTATTTGTGTGTTTGGTGTGTGTTATGTGTTACAGACATTGGCTGAAGGTGTAATTTTTTCAGATTTCGTTATTCCCTGTAGCTCTCCATTAAATCCTTTTCTACTTTGAAGGAATTGAACTATTTACAACATACATTACTTCATTAACATCCGTCAAGACTAGTTAAGGATTTTGTTAATATTTACCAAGCTTTTTGGTGATTACTGGATGTTTTGTTTTTTTTCCTTACGAGAAGATTTGGGCATCCCGTTAGTGAATTTATAGGGCTCATTACTTAACCATATCAGACAGTGAATTGCACGAGAAACATAGTTTCTATATCATTATAAACCCTATAAAGTGTGTAGAGAGATGTATTTTACTAAAGACGGTTACTTGGGATAACCCTTGGTTATTCCAGGATCCTTCAGTAGTAAGACAAAGATTTCTTGCTCTGGAGTCCCAGAAGCTGGGACTTTGATTTGGTGAGCTAGCTGGCCCAGGGGAGGAACTCTTGTGATAAGTTCAAGGGGCTTAACAATTGGATACTTCCCCTGGGAAAGTGAAAGAGCCCTTACACTTAAAATATCTCCTTTTTCATCTTTACATTATTTGGTATTCGACCTCATGGTAGTTCCACCTTTAGAAACTTTGGACTTAGTCTGAAACTGTTTGGTATTTAGTGTTGGTGCTAAGAACTGCAAGTGTCTTGGGCGCAGAAGGGGAAGAAGACCTACTGTTATCTTCAGACTACAAGAATGTCCTTTTACAGTGCGCTGCTTATCTCTGCTGTTACTGGATGGTGATTTCATAGCTGTGCGTCCATTAGAGGAGACGTATCTGGGTTGCCTTGGCTCAAGCCTAATCTTCCTGGAGATTCTGATCTTCTAAATTTGCTCCCCTCTTCTACCTTGCAGTTCAGTGTCTGGAAGTAGGTCTCCGAGGGACACCAGTGCTGTCTCATACCACATACTGTCTTTCCACCTAGTGGAGCGGCAAGGACTGCGGGCTGACTGGCTGCCTCACAGGCACTCACATGTGTGCACCTGTAGTAAGGCCTCCGTCAGCGTTAGGATCCGACAACACCTGTATGCCCACATGCCATCTAGACTGTGCAAACAAAGTCACAACGGCTCACGAACATCTTTACTGCAGGAATCTCTGAATCCTCACTCCCAGTCCCACCATCCAAAAAGAGCCTTTGACTGTCCCTAACTCCTAGTGGATCGTAAAGTTCTCTCTAAAGGAAGAGGAAAATGTTCTTCCCGTCATCCTCCTTCCCCTCTTATGAAACCAACTGAGAAATAACTCACACAATGCAAATTCTATGGGACAGATATTACTGATTTGTTTTCAGACAGAAATATCAATAATAACATATATCAATGAGAAGAGTTTCTATAGAAGTAATTGAGGAAAAAGACTGAATATCTTGTGTCCAGCATGAGCCAGTGAGGGAGAGCATAAGGCCCAAAGAAAAGAGGGCGAGTGTTGCTTGGAAGCTGGGAGCCTGGTAACTGAGCCCCTCCTTGATTTGCCCAAGGCTGGCCCTGGGGGACAATATGAGTTCATGTCCTCAGCTTCACTTGGTACATGACCTGTTAGTCATCAAACACACTCTTCATTTACCTGCTTTATTTGATTTGTTTTTACTTAGCAAATTCTTCATCTTTTTCTTGCCTTTGAGTTATCCTTGTAGCCTAGAATTTTATTATTATTACAATGTCCTTAGGACTTCCAGTGGCTTCATTTTTTATCTTTCACATTTGGGTGCTACGTACATGAGAAATGCCTCACACTATTTTTGTTTTTTTGTTTTTAGAACTTGCAACTTGTTTATAGCTCAGCCTTAATTGTTTGGAAATAGCCAACAAAAGGTTTTAAGCCATTCCTTCAAAAATTTTCATTTATAGACAGTAATGATAACAGATGTCAAAGGGCTCAGTAAATCCAGTCCCATTAGCAAGTAAAGGACATAATATTACCAGAATGAAAGCAGTCATAAATTTCACACAAATGGGGGCCAGGGATATAGTTTAGTGGCATGGTACCTGCCTGGCAATCGTGAGGTCCTGAGTTTGATTCCCAGTTCCTTCCCCCCAATTTTTTTTTTTTTTTTTCACACAAAAGATGCTAAAAGGGAAAAGTATATTGTAGAGAACCTTCCGGCCATCTGGGAAGGTCTGACAATGGAGGTGTGTCCCCAGACCCAGGACGGTCACTTGAACACAATGCAGAGAGCTGTGTAGTGCTTAGGATGGGGGCTCTGGGTCACTTATGGTGCATGGTGACTATGGCGTGGCCTGCTACATACTGAGACACCTGTCCAGTACCCTGATTTCAATAATGTTGATTTCCAGTTTCCTATGATATCCATTTGCAAATTGATGTTGGAGTTGATGACTGCATCAGAATTACCTGGAAACTTACAAAATATAGATATTCATGACCCATTTCACAGCTTCTGAGTCAGAAATTTCAAGAATGAGACTGAGGAACACCCATGCACATGTACATGTACAGACACACGCACATGCACGCACACACACACACACATACACTTTTAAATTCCCCAGCTGACCCAGGTAATATTAGTCAGTTTTCTGTTGCTATAATGAAGTCCTTGAGGATGGATATTTTATAATGCAAAAGAATTTATTTCAGTCTGCTTTGGAGGTTCAAAGTCCAAAATAAGCTGGGCCCCATTGTTCAGCGTCTGATGAGGGCCTCATAATGGACACCATCACAGTGATGAGAGTGTGTGCAAAAGGAGATCACATAGTGAGATAGGAAGCCACAGATTCATGGATCTGACCCACTCTTTTATAAAAACACCTGAAATAGTGAAATAGATCCCATGAAAACTGTATTAGTCCCTTCCAAGGGACTTGAAGTTACCTAGCCACCTCCCACTAAGCCAGCACTGGGGACCCAGCTCCCAGCACATAAGCATTTAGGGGACACACAGGACATATTCAAGTAGCCAACATGGAAGGCATGGGGAGGCAGGCAGAAAACCTATTCCAGAGACCTTGCAAGTCGGCCAAGCCCAGAGCAGCCATCTGATTAATTTTCTTTAACTGCCTTGGATCTTGGATGTGCAAAGGGATATTTTTTTTCTCATGTAACCCCCTCTCCCTCCAGAGGCGCAATCCCCATGGAACTGGGTGCAGGGATGGAGACACCCACCACGAGGAAGACGCAGGGATGCCATTCATCTCAGGCTTCCCCCTGGCTCTGTGGGACCATGTCAGGGCTGGGAAAGAGCAACCAGAAGGTGGAGGCAGGGTTGTGCTCTGTGTCCTCATCAGCATGTGGCCCTTTCCACTCTTATCAAAATCTGCTTGGGTATTTCCTGCTGACAAGGCCCTGGAGGCACAGCAAGAGCAGAGGCTGCCAGGGCAGGGAATGGAGGAGGAGCTCTGGGTTGTAGATTTAATATCAGCTCTGTGATCCCCCTCCCCAACCCAAGGGATAAATATTGCGCTTTACAGCTTCTATGATGGAGCAGACTTCCTATGTGGACGATTCCAGGAAGAAAGTTAATAAAACCTCTTGATACCTTGCCTCCCTGGCAGCATTTATTTGTCTAGCAGTGAGGCTGGGTGCTATTCGTACAGTACTGGCATTCAGTTGACATTTGTTTTAACCTTTAAACTTTATGCTTCTCCCTTCCTTCTCCTCTCCTCCACATGGGCCTCCCCACCTCCTGTTGTTCCTCACGTGTGAGTTTGATCTTGCACGATGTGGGCTTTTCCAAAGGTTGACTCTCTGGGGTTGGGATTGGGTGGGGTGCTAGCTTTTCCTCTTTTCTTTGCACAAGGGTCATCGTGTAACTGTAAAATTATTGTCTGGCAGCAGCGAGAGCTGCATTTCACATGTGGGGAGTGCTGAGAGTTTTGTTTTTTCTTTAAATAAGAAAAGGAAAAGAAAACACCTCCAGGACCCACATCTGCCCAGGGAGTTCAGGGCTGGGCCTGTTGCATTGGTTAGAGGTCCTGTCCTCCTCCTCTGGAGCCCTGCCCTGCCCAGCAGGGACTGGGAACCGCATCCTTGGGATTGCTGGTGCTTGTCAGGGAGAGGACATTCTTGGCTCTGAGCTTCTTCAGGTTATGGGCTTATTTACATGAGTGTATAACCCCAGGGCTAAAGGAAAATTCCACTCTAGTGCAGTACAATGCACAGAGGTTCCTGGTCACCCTCCCAAGATATGCTCCGTTGTGCTTACGCCGTGGGCTTTGGACTTGGACTGACTGGGTTGGAATCCAGCTCCACTAAACAACCTTAGGCAAGTTGCCAGATGTTTCTGCACCTCAGTTTTCTCATCTATTTAATGGGATTCTTGTGGACATGTAGAGAGTTAAATACATAGATACATATAGAAATATTTGAGAAAATGCACCACATCTTCAAAACATAATCTGAAGTTTCCTCCTTAACTATCTCTTACACGAAAGAAGCTTTAATTCTGTTGGTGTCTTCAGAGCTCATTTGAACTCCTGAAGTTATAACTATGCCGCTTTGTGCAGCAGTATGTAGGAGAGGTTAATTTGTTCTTTAAATTCCTTTTACTTGTTTTTTTGTTATTGTGGTACTAGGAGTTGAAGTCAGGGCCTTCTCACACAGCTACCTTCCTAACTCCCTTTTTAGATTTTTATTTTGAGAGAGGTTCCCTTAAGTCACTAAGTTACCCAGGCTGGCCTTGAATTTACAATCCTGCCTCAGCCTCCCAGAGTGCTGGATTACAGGTATGTACCATCATGCCCGGTTTCCTTTTACTCTTGTGGTACCTGTTGGGAACCATAGATACTTTGTACTGATCTGTGGAATAGATTGCTTTTTTTCATTCATCTTCCTTCACCTTCTATTAAGTCAGGTTTCATAATTATCCATCTATGGCACAGAGTGATTTAAAAAACAAAGGAAGCAACTGTCTAGAGGCAGCTCGCTTGCTCAGGACCTCGGTCTCTCCACTGCCTGTGGAACGGGCTTGCATCGTTTTCACTGTCAGTGTCAGTTCTACTGTGAGTGATCTTTCCTTAAAATGGACATTCACAGAAGGGGCCTCGTGGCTTTGATCCTAACCAGGAAGTCTTCAATGTAAATACATCCCTGAAGGTCTCATGACGAGGTTGGTTCATAGCCAGGAATAAGGAAAAAGGAGTGCGGGGGTGAGGTGCTGGGGACACTGCTGTGCCGCGTGGAGAGCTGTGGGGTGTGCTGGGCACTGACCCTACCCTTCGTGACCCAGAGCACACTGGGGCTTTGTTTCAATATACTTTGTGACATCAAGAGAAATAAGTTTACTCTTGTTCCCAGAATGTAGAAAAATGGTGGCTGAGCTGTTTGAAGCCTCAGCTTTTAAGTGCTTATTCTCGAGTGATGAAAATCCCAACCCAAATACAGACAAGTAAACGATAACCCATCCCGGCCCTGCAGAATATCTTGGGCCAGCTAAAGAGAGTGTGGTCTTCAACCGGGTTCATAGATCAGAATCAAAGTAAATCAGTGATGCTCTGTCTTTCTGTCTGTCTTTCTCTCTGTTTCTTGGGCTCTTTCTCCCTCTGCTCTGTTTCTGTCTGTCTGTCTCTCTCTGTCTCTATCCTTCTCTGTCTCTCTCTGTCTCTGTGTGTCTCTGTCCTCTGTCTCTGTCTCTCTGTCTCTCTGTCTCTCTTTTTCTCTCTCTTTCTCTGTGTGTGTATTCATTTCTTTTCTGGCATGGTCTGGAGAGGTGAAAGGCATAGCTCCTAGGTGACACATTAACATTCTCTTCTCTTCCCATGGCCACTTGTATGTGCCCGAGGATAACGTGGTCACTGAGTCAGATTGAAAACACAAGTGTGAGCCAGTGGTAGATCATAGCTATAGAAGCTAATGTAAGAAGGAGGATGGAAGGTCCAAGATTTATGTACCTGTTCCTGCTAGAAATGTGCATGGTTTGCTCTGGCCTGAAGCTGTGATTTTGAAGGCTTTACCGTTAGAATGATGGTAATGTTTATCAATTTCTTACCTAAATGTAGGCATGAATGTTCACACAGTAAGAGGAGTCCCAATGAGAGTGAGGGACAAGGTCATGGAAAATGTCCTACCTGAAGAAGTTTATTAAAACATATTCTCCTGACTTGATCTTTGGATGTGTCCTCCAGAAGAAAGCAAGAGTGAGTGTGTCACACATATGTGTGTAGGGGCCCTATATTTATACATCTTGCGAAAAATTTTGATGTGTCATCTCTGATGACCGCTCTTGACCTATTGAGAACAAGTGATATAAATGGTGGCCACTAACTTGGACATATGGAGGAACTTGTCAAGTGTTGTTGGTGCAAAATGTGACTCAGCAGTACATAATTTGTGGCTAGGATGGGAACATATGGGATTATAAGAACTTGGAATTGGAGATAATTTGGGGTCATCTAATCTAACTCTTCCATGGACACTCTAAAAGGTATGGTTCAACCTCAGTATGTAAATAGCTGAACAATCTGGAAGGATCCATGCTAGGATTTGAATCTGGTCATCTGTTCCCGGATGACACACTCTTAACACTTAGGCATCCAGACAAATGACTGTCACCTCTCAATCTGAGTGAGTTACATGTCTCTAAGTATTTAACAATATTTTCATAGGATTCTCCACTTCTACTTGTGTTTTATTGTGAGGCAAGTCACTTCAAAGTTGGTATAGTGCTTTGCAGAGAGGATAATTGCAAGCTCCCTGGAGATAAATTTAGTTTTTTTTTTTTCTTTAACTTTCCTGGAAATGCTAATGAAAACTCTGAGAACCATGATATTTTCAAATCAGTGTACCTTACCTTATTACTAAACGTCCTGTCAGAAATTCAAACATTTAGCCTGTGGCCTAAATCTTTTTTCCTTCAAATTGCTGTTGGGGAAGTAATTTTAGTGCTTATTGATGTCAAATGTTTTTGACCAATTACTTCATACAGGCTTTGTGCAAGTTCCAAGACCTATGAGTTGGATAAGATGCTCTCCCTGTCCTCAAATAGCTCACCATCCTCGGGGAGAAACAGCTCAAAGGATGTGGATATTTCTATGTGACCCGTATGTTCAGAATGGTGCAGAAGGTACTGTGATTGCAAAACCTGGGAAACCAGAAAGTTTTCAGGGGAGGTAACATAAGCCTACGACATTTACACACCTTGCTTTTCTCATTGTGAGCCTGCAAGAATTTAGGTCTTGAGTTATGGCTACATGTTTTTCTGTCAGCACTTCCCCCCTTGCCTTGTTTCTAACAAATAGAATACCACTTTCGCTCATCTTATTTTCTGATTCCTGGAACATTTTTATTTTACTTCTTAATTCCTTCCCCCAATCCAAGTAAGAAAGATGGAGCATAATTTTCAACTGAGGGATTCCCAAGCTTGAAAAACACCATTTTTGATCATTTTTTCCTTGTCTTAATCTGAAAAACAGTGAGTCAGGATTGGGTTTAATTAATGGAATGAAAGACTGCAGGAGTCGGAAGGGACATTCAGGGGCATCTCACCCATTCCCACGTGTGGTACCGGATGAGTCTGTGACTCAAGGACACCATTGTCCTCTCTGTCACCCTGTCAACTGGCCTTCGGCACATCTTTGCCAGGTTTCTGTTTCTGCCCTTTGATCTCTACCTAAAGTGTTCAAATTGTGATCACTTTGTCTTTCCTGAGTAACCCTATCTCGCATCTATCCCTGAGATGCCCTCAACTTTCAATGAACCAGGTCATTTTAACTTAATCGTTACCAACTTGGATCTCTGTTTTGTCTCACATACAGCTACAAGATATGGCCATCCATGAGTAGCTGCCCTGGTGGGTAAAAAGGAGGGTGTTATACCATCCTGAGGGTGGTGTGGACAGGCTTGAGCAGGAAACACTTCGGAGCATTTTCCCCTCTGGCATTTTCTTCCCTCTATCTCCTTGTACAACTGCACTGGGCTCTCAGCCCTAGGGCTTCTCTTTAACTGCCACTGGTTAACCTCGGGACTGGAGCTGCCCACCCCTCCTTGCTCCATAGCACAGCCAGGGTTTTCCATATGGATGACCATTCAAACTCAGTCCAGAGCGATTTTCCCTTAAAGGCCAAAGAATATAATTTCGAAACCAGACAGAATCTATTCTTGTTTCATTTAGTGACACTGAGAGGTGGAACTGCAGGATGGATTCTGTGTAGCAAGTTAGTAACTCCCCAAAGCCAGAGGGGCAGGAAATTTCGTGGTAAATATTTATGCCCCTGGGCTCCAGGGCAATTGGAAAGTGAGTTAAGAAGCTTTCCTTTTCCCTCTAATTCCCTGTATTCATCACTTGAGCCCTGCCATTGGGGCTTATCCTTTATGACTAAAGAAATCCTGTCTTTTAATCTCTTAGCAAGGGGGAAAAAGGTAAGAGGAATATAAAACACCTTAAGTAATGCCTCAGGGAGATAACATACTGGAAATTTAGGGCTCAGATGTTTTTACCCAGGATGCACATATCCACAGCTGCCCATCTCTGATACTGACCAGTTTAATAGAGGGGACTCCTTCATATAGGGCCAAGAGAACTTGGATCTATTCCTGGGAATTCTGTTTATATTTGTCTTTTTGTGCCTCAGTTTCTGCATTGATAAGATGGGGCGAAGACTTTTTTTTTTTTAATTAAGCTATTTCCCAAGAGATCAAGAGAATGATATGAGACAAGGAAGATGGAAGTGCTTTAGAGGTCAAAACCAGAAGTGCGGTGTCCTCAGAATCAGCACTGTCCTGACATCTGATGCGCCCACGTCACCCTTTCAGCCTGGAGTCCTGCCTTTTCTTGCTGCCTTCCTGAATATGGGAGGAGAAATCCCGAGTTGAAATGTTACATAATCTGCAAACTATTGCACCATGTGGAAGAGGCAGAACTGTGTTACACACTCAGCTCGGTCTCCCACAGAAACTCAGACTCCGTGCCTGGCACGGGCCGATCTTTCCACTGACAATAACTATGACGCGGTGGCTCTCTCGTGAGGGTCACAGGCGTGCAATGCTTCCTTGTGGGCCTGATGTTGCTTCCTGGCCCCGTACAGGTAGAGCGCCCCCAGGGTGCATCCGCTCAGCTGGTGGGGAGAGCTGCACCTGTGTCCTCCCTCCCGCCCTTCTCGTCTGTCCTCCGCTTTGGAGCTGGCACCCCCACCCTCTCTGGGGGCTTCTGTGCAGCAGAATGAAGACACAGACAACTCCTGGGCATTGGTCGGAGAAGAAGGCGGGGTGCACGTTAGACGGGGCCACGTGTAGCATGTCCAGTTCACACTGGACACTGTCAGAGGACTTGGTAAAAGAGAAATCCAAATTCAAAACTAGACTTTCACACAATGCATGAGAAGCTGAAATATGCCCATGCTGTGGCCCATGGTGAAAGTCTGACTTCTCAAGCACGTTTGTCTATTGCGTTGCAACGATGCTGATTATACTTTCAGTGGAAAAGCAGGGACTGGAGAGCTGCCTTCCCGTTTCTGAACTTGACTGTTATATTTACAGTCTCTAAGCAAATTTCTGGAATTTCACTGACAAATTCCCTGGGGCATGGAAATCGAGCTCCTTGTGTGTGTGGAGGGGCTGAGGGATTGGCTGGCAGGTTCTCTAAAGCATCTTTATCTGCCAGGGCCCCCTTCTCCGCCTCTCCCTGCAAGAGATGGTGCCAAGACTGGAGTTGTTTAGTTTGGCTCCAGTTTGGAGGCATTGATTCTAAGCCGGCCTTGTCTGAGCCCCGCTTGCTGGTTCCCTTTGCGGGAGAGTCTGGAGGGCAGTACCCTCTGGAGGACAGAGCAGCCTCCCTGCAGCCCCTCCGCATTCCCAGCCTGGAGGCAGCTGATGCCCTGAAGACTTGGGCACTGGCTCAGTTTGAGCTGGGGGTGGCAGAGAGGGAGGCGTCTAATCCCTCACCATGTTTCCTGAGTTTTCTGCTTGGGAAAGTTGGGCTTAGTGTTGAGAAGCTCATTAGAAGCTAATTCATGAGACCTTGGTGACACTTGCTTGGCATAGTTATAAGGAACTTTTAGGCACTGATTCTAAGTATTATTTATTTTTATCATTTCGTTTTCATTATTTCATTCTGACTTTTACTAAGAATATAAATAAGCAAACAGAAAGCCTGTTTTATTTTTTCTCATATAAAAATGTAATTTTAAGTACGCTAACCCAGCAATGAGACACTGTACAGTATTTCTCCAGTAAGCGACTCATTTTCTTGTACTCTCCAGAGTTCCAATTCAGTTTGGGGTTCTTCCTTTCTTCAATTCTGCACCCCTTTAGGCTAGCTCAGAGGAGAACTGGGAGGCCTGTGGAAAGCTCCCAGAGAGGGCAGGATTGGGGAACTTTGATTGCAGCATGAGAACGGGGCAGACCTGGGATCTCTCGACTGCCACCCTAGAGGAACTGCCAGCTGAGGTCTATTTACTCAGCCCCAGAGCATTTGATCCCATCCAGTGTGAGGTGATGTCACCGAGCCAGCATCTCAGAGCTGGGCAGCTGAGTGGAAGAAGCCGAATGGCTGGCTGAGGCCTGAAGTATTGGGTGGCCACTGAGCAATGGCTGGAGCAGCCTCTGGCCACTGCCGTGTGTTGATTTTGTAGCAAGATCATTACCTTGCCTGGGCTGTTAAATGCAGTTTAATCTTCCTTAAGACAGGGATGGACAATGTTGCTTTTGTGACTTCAGAGAGTCACTAGACAGGTTAGAGGAGGCTAGGTTTCCACGTTTCCACCCAGAGAAAATCACAGCCTGGGAGGGAAGCAGGGGATGTGCGATACTTCTGTTCTCTTGTAATCGTCATCAGAGCCTCGTGCTTGGAGGCAGTGTTTGAAGGCTGGGGCCATGGGGCCTCCAGGTGCTTAGATCTGGGGAATGCTCCCCTTTCATGTAACATCCCCTGCTCCCAGATTCCGTGTGGGGATTCCAGAAGTACAAAAACACACCTCAAATGCTGCTGATGTCAACATACGTATAAACTGCCTCCCCCGTATTTGTTTCCTTTTGTGGCTAGAGTGAGTCTTGCAGCTTCTGTTTTTCACCGACAATAGTGACCTACCCGTGACACTTGGAGGACAAGCAGTTGGCAGGAAAGGATGAGGAAAGAGAAGGGAAGGAGAGAGGAGCGGGAAGATGGAGCAGAAGAGAAAGGCGGCTTATCCGAGCTGCCCGCTGCTAACTGTGGGAAGACTGTGAAGAGGCAGGCATTGAGAATGAGTCTGAAAACGTGTTTGGAGTCTATGTTGTGAGTGAATCCAGCCCTCTACACCTTACTTGCCTCTCCTTACAGACGTCTTACCTCTCTATCCTGCCGCATCAAGGCTGTAAGTCACATTACCCTCCTGCCTCCTATTTTTCCCTATGATTATATTTTCTTCTCTCACTTTATCTGAGTAGTCTGAGAAAGATTTAAATGACAGCCCTAAACTCTGTCTCTCTGTCTCTCTGTCTCTCTGTCTCTCTGTCTGTCTGTCTGCCTGTCTATCTGTCTGTCTCTCTCTCTCCCTCTCTCTCTACTTTCCTGCCAAGGCTCTGGGACCAACCACAGAAGAGGGCTCCCTCCTTTCCTGGGAGTGGAGGAGTCACAGCTTGGCAGCTGCCAGCACAGCCCGTGCCCAGCTGTGCAGCCATGTCATTACTCAGAACGAGACACACTCAGGCAGGTCCTGCTCCTCCAGCCTCTCGTGGTGACAGCTGTTGCAGGAGCCTCAGCTGTGCTCCGACATCCCCATGGCTCCAGCCATCGGCATCCATTCCCCTGCCTGTCCTCCACTGCCCTGCTCACACCTAACAAATGAAGAAGACTGAGAGATGGGCCGGGAATGGCCCCAGACCCCTGACTGTTCTTCTTGTGTTTGTCCCACTGAGTTATGTGTTTCTCATTTTGAGCTGTCATTTCTTCATTCCCTTCATCCCTTGGGTCCCTAAAATTTTAATTTATCTTTATCGGGTTTTAGAATATCAAATCTTAAATGTTTGCTTTTTCCGAACACCAACTTTTTCATACTTTAGATAAGTGCACTTGTTCTTGAGCTCCAGAATTTACTTATCAGGTTCACATTGGAACTTTTTCATCCCAATTTGTGGTTTGGGGGCATTCCCAATTTGAAATGTCAATATACACATTGTACATTCATTGTCCATTTAATCAGTGAATAATCATGGAAAACTAGCTGTATGCCAAGCTCTCTCCTAACCCCTCCTCTCTCAGTAAACTGGCCAGTGTAGTTGCTCCAGTGGATTATACTTTACAGGGCATACAGAAAGGACATTTGTAAAGGATGCATAAAAAGCTGCGGGATGTAAAGCAGAGGAGGGAGGGCGCTGCTGCAGCGTGTGTGGGAGACTTTCACTGAGTTCCGTGTTGTGAAGATCTCCCTAAAGAAGTGTGCAAACTGAGAGCTGAAGGAAGAGGAGTCAGCCACGTGAATGGGGTGGTGAAAAATCTGGTGGGGTGGGGAAAGATTTTCAGAAAGAAGGAAATGGCTAGTTCCAATGATTCTAAAGCTTTGGGGGAACTGACCAGGGCCAATATGTCAGACTGGTGGCAAGTAAGGGCAGAAGGAAGCCTGACGGCTGGCAGGGCTGGTGGAGGGGAGTGTGAGGGGATGCATGCTACGGGTCTTCCCAACTCTCTGAGCCCTTTATCCCGTGGAAATCATTGGAGCATTTAAGCAGGGGGAATGACATGACCTTAGTTCCTTCTTTCAGTGAGTGTTCTGGCTGCTGGGTGGATCGTGAGGTCCTAAAGGTGGATGTGCAGAGATGTGCTTCACCTTAAATGCAAGGGAGACTTGGCATATGATGTGCTCATCCCGACTACAATGTGTTAAATGTAGCCACTTCTTATCCCTAAAGTAATAGAGTTAAGCAGTGCTTCTTCAGACGCACAGACATGCACACACGCATGTGCAGGCTTGCACATGCTGAGGAAAAGGTCCACATCCTTTCCCTTTATGGATGCCCATTGCTTAGTACAGTTCCTGGCATAGAAGTTGTCCAATTCATGTTTGCCACACTAGTGAATGAGTGACGTGTGATCCCTCATCAGTGTCTTCTCTTGGATTTTCCCATTAAGGTTTCCCTGTGTCTAAAGGATGTGTGAGAGAGGACAGGTTCATAGTGCAAAGATCTAAGCTAGAAACCTGGGTTCTCATCTACCCTCTGCCTTAGAGAAGCTGAGCAAATGGGGCCAAGTTGCAGTTCCTTGATACCCTGTTTCTTCAAGTGTGAAATGAAGGAGTTCGGGTGTGGAAAGCCTGTTAATCACCCAGTTTCTGTGAGCCCATGACTTACGCACTGCAATACTGCCTAAGTCAAACACAACCTTCAACTGTTGGCAACCCTCAACATTTCAAGTTTGTTATAAAATACTGTTGCTAAAGGGATGTCAGGAAACCAGGCCTACTTTATCGTGGGGTTTTGCCTGATTCTTCTCTGGTCTGGAGGATTAGGGAAAATGAAATAGCTATTAGGAGTGCAGAAGGACCTCAACCAGAACGCCAGAAACCACTTGGAGGCATACTGCATTCAGTACAGCATGGGCGGTAAGAAGGGAGCCCGGTATATAGAGATTTTCTCTCCCATAAAGAGACAGAAAGGGGATAAAAGAAAAACAAGACTCAAACTTTCACATCCTGATAAGAACTTCCTGGCATGTAAATCATATGCAGGTATGCATCTTTGTTATTTGGCTACAAGGACTGGTTGGGGGTGGTGGTGGTGGTCTTTTAGTTTCAATGTGTAGATCAGACAGAACGAAAGAGCTCTGAACTTATTTCTTTTTAAAAATATGTATTTACCTCATAGGAGCAGGGAAGAAAAGTCAGGAGGATGCGAAAGAGAGCTCCATCGTGAGCGCTCAGCCTGATAGTACTAAGGCTGTACGGAAATGTCTAGGTTGGGTGTGTTCTTTCCCTCCCGGTGGGACCTGAGAGGGGGCTCCTATCTCAATAGACTCAAATGGTTCCAATGGAGAAAACCAGGTAGTCTATCAGGCTAAACTCAGTCAACCAACAAGGACTGGCCGAGGCCTCTCGTGTGCTCCTCAGTGATCCTCCAGGGGCCGACAGTCCCAGGCCAGCCTCCCCTTCCAATCACTGCCATTCCGGGTGGGCAGACCACACTAGCGGGTCAGGGAGAAAGAAGCAGTAAGGAGGGCAGCAAGTCAAAGCTGTCATGTCCTCTGGACTGTCAGGCCTCACATATGGGAAGCCCTGATAGTTTTCAGATGCTCCCTAGAAGAGACTTAGCAAACTGCAAAGATTGCCAGACTTGGAATCAGAATACCTAGACTGCTACGGTTTGGGCGAGTCACCCAAGCACAAAAGCCTGTCTTCTTCTGTGTAAATTTGCTATCCTCATCTGCATTCTCATTCTTCTCAAGATTATTAAAAGGATAAAATAAGAGAACAGATTTGAAGTTGCTCCCCAAACTCCAGGAAATTTGACACACATGAGGCATCTTACATGCTGTGAGGGTCATATAATGAGTATTTTGCACATTTTGGTACTGAAAACACACTATGGTGACTCAAAGTTTGGAGCCCTTCGAGGTGCCATGCTTACCGTTAGCAGAATCTTTCTGCGTCTGTATGCAGAAAAAGTATTTCCAGTGCAATCCAGGGTTGCTTCTCCTACTGTGGGAAATCAGAAGGAAATCAATGAGAACTATATTCATGAGACAAATTCATAAATCATCAAGTGTTCAGGAAGCTCCTCAGATGCAATTTCTTTAACTCACAAAATAGAAAGATGCCCCAAAAGCCTATCTGAACTAATGATAATCATGCAATGTGGTAGCATGTTGGAAGTACGAAACAAATGACAAAGGTAATAATATTTGTATTGTGCTTTATAGCTTTCCCAGTCGTTCATGTATATCATAATATTTATTCCTTTCTGCAACCCTGTGATAGAGGAATGAAAGCATTTTTATTTTCTCCAATGTTAAACGTGGAACATTAAGGCCTGAGAGTTTAATAAACTTATCCAAGGTTGCAAAACCTGTAAGAGGTGAGTCTAGGGTCAAGCCTGGATGTTGCTCTTTTAAATTCTTATCTCCATGGTGCTAATGCCACCACTTCTTTACATTAAGCCTTGGGCAAATGGTTTGTTTCACCTATACTGCAAATTTCTTGTAGTGAAATAAGTCAGACTCATAAAGGAAATGAGAAGGCTGTTGACAGGTACCTAGCTAATGAGGGGAGCTACCCTGGACTGTTAAGCTGGGTCTTAGAAGACCACTATCAAGATATGGCTGAATCAGTGCCTTTGTACTCTGATCCGGAAGATGAAGGGTTAAACTGTCCTCTCTAGCTCTGGAAATTATGTTTGAGATGCATGGATGAATAATGCTGTAATTCTGAAGATTCCTAAAGATATGACATGAAGATGGGAGATTTTCTTTATTGTATGCTGGTTGTAGTGATTCCTTTTACTTTGTAGAGCTCTTTACACTGTTGCTAAGGATTTACCATTTTTTGTCTGTTTCATTTATCACAACATTCTTTAGGGAGGTTGACCATCAGGTGGTTTTTATGACCTTCCTGGCCATTCATGCTATTCCATTCTAGAAGGCCTGGCACAGGGACCTCAGATCTGCTATCATCTTTATCCGAGCACCATTCCCTGCCTTCACATGGCCTGCCCTTCTTGTCACTTGTGCTTGGCACACATGTCACCCTTAGAGGACACTTCAATGATTGTCTCAGTTAAGGTTCTCTCGGCCCAATCCTACTCTATTACAGTGACTTGTTTTATTTACTTTATAGTATTTATCATAATGTGAAATGCGAACATTATTTATGTTTTACATTATCATTGTCTGTCAACCCATGTTGGAATTTAAGCTCCAATGGAGCTGTTTTTCTTTGTACTGTATATTAAACACCCAGAAGAGTGAGTTTGCACATAGCTTAATTGTTGCTGACTGAAATTCACATGATATGAGAGATTTACAACTAACTCAAGATTACATTGTCAATGAGGAACTGAACTAGGACTAGAATTCAGTCATTCAGCTCCTAGTTTGTTCTTTGCACTTGATATTATGCTGCCAAAATTTATGCATATTTATACCTGGGAGTTCCTGATGACTACTGATAAAATTTAGAATGCTTATGAGGCATTTGTATGAAACTGAGTGCATTTGTTAAGGGAAATGAGGAAATCCCTGAGGCTTACACTATTCAGTTTATGATAACAGAACTTTATGATCTATGTACTTGGTATATTCAACATCAATCATTCTGTATTTGCTTAACTCATTTTTTAAAGGAAGCTTATTTTAGGCGCACTTTCTGTATTTTTTAAAGGATGCTTATTTTAGGAGCACTTTCTGTATTTTTTATTGATGACATTTGGATTTTACCATATAAACACACCATCATGCACACATCCTCACAAGAGCACATAAACAATGACATGTGTGTTAGATTCTTGGTCAAACTGCACATATTTTCTCTCTGACGGAAGCTGAAAAGGCTTTGTGCATGAGATTATTAAACATAGGAAGTTGCCAAGGGACATGGCGACTCCTAGAATCAACCTCACAATTAATGTTGCAGTAATTTTCTAGATGACCTCCTTCACTTCATTCGTCCATCGTGAGTCTGTCAGTTTAGTGGAACTTTTGGTAGGGAGAATCAGTCTGTGTGAATGTCACTTAGCTTACCTCCTGATTGTATAGTTTACTTACTGCCTTGTGAAGCACACTGTCTTTCATTTGCCCTATGTTTTCTCTTCTGAGCACTAAGGAGATTCCCTCTGGATCAAAATCTTTTGAGTGTTGATAAACAAGGCTATGTTTATTGACTTCCCAGCCTCTGGATTTTCTTACATCCCCATTCAGACTTCATCTCCCTTTTAGACACCAAATGCTATTAATCTCTTTCAGATCATTGTCCCATACCCTTGTTGATTTTAGTTTTGGCTCTTCTTTCTGATATTGAGCTGTAACATCCTCAACAGGACATGGCATTTCAGGTTAGGGCTAAGGATGATTTCATAAAGGGACAGCTTACCATTGGCTTTTCTCTTCTTTAATGACCTGCCAGAATTTTGCCTTTTTGGGTTTTGTCAAGGTGACCTTGTAACTGAAAGGATGGTGTTATTGTCCTACAAGGATACCTAATAATCCTCTATCCTAAGTCAAAGTATTGCCTGTACTATTGCAATGCAAACCTTTTTTTGGCTTTCATTTCCACGGTCTAGTCTCCCCAAAGTCCCTTGTATTCTGCCCTATTTTTATATGCGATCTGTCGTTCTCTGTTTCATGGGGAGCGCATGCGTACAGTATTGATTTTTCAGATGCCACTAATGAGACTGGCAGAGATGTGCCCATTTGTTCCAGCCTTTATGTCCTGTCTCTATGTCAACTTCCTGTCTGTGATGGAGCACTTTTTTTATTCTTCGGAAATGCAATGTTTTAATTGCTTTTGGTTGATCTCTTTTTCAAAGTCTTCGAAATCTATGCAGTTAACACCCTGGGTTTTACCTGTATAGATGTATACTCCCCTCTTGAAGAACACACACATGCCAGGCTTTGGGGGTTAGTATTGACATAGGCCTAGCCTTAGTCCTAAACTCTTGCGCACATGGAAATGTAAATACATGATTTGCAGGGTCTTTTTTTTTTTTTTCCTTTGATTTACGTCTCTTTCCCCACCATCCCATGAGGGCACCACACTGTACTACTACACAGTCATAAACAGAAGTCACTAACCAAGCCACAGACAGGTATGTTATGCGGGACTTGGAGAACTACTTTGAGATAAATATGCCTTCAGGGTAAAAACAAAGGAAACAGGCAAGGTGAAGATCCTAGGTATGACCCATGGGACCCATGGGGAGGAGGAAATGTGTTTCAAGCTCTCTCTCTAGACAACATCAGCTCTGTGTGGCAAAAAACAGGTACCTTGGCCAAAAAAGGAAAACTGTTTTGGTATCAGTGAAGCATTCTCTGTTGATGTGGGGCTTGCTTCTTTCCTTCCTCATCCATGAGAAAGTTCACTGGTTCAGTGGCCCAGGGTTGAAAGCCACAGGAGACTGGGGTGTGGGGCTGGGGGCTGGGTGATGTGCTGTATTCACTTTCACTTGCTTCACTCAGGCAATTGAGTTTGTGTGGTGTAGGGAGGGAGATGTGATCTTCTCCATCAGTGGCCATGCTGAGATGCCCTGTCATGCTGTGAATAGTTTTCAGTTCCTGATCCTTCTCTCAAATTTCCTGTCTACTCGGAGAGCAGATAAATGGTGTTTTGGATACCATGAAGGGAGGGGCCATCTTGCAATGCTCCCGGGGAATCAGTTTAAAGACTTCGAAGCCTTGTCAGTTTAATTCTGATAGTGTGTTCTCAGGTCCAAGGGACAATAATGCTTTTGAAGGTAATTTAGATTTTTCTTTTAGGAATGCTCGTATTTATGAGGAGAGGAGCATGAGTCTCGCCAGGACTAGAAGAGGTGCCGCTGTGTAGGCAGGAGGGTTTCCTTAGTAATGTTGATACGGCTTAATTCAATACAGTGCAGTAGCAGTAATTGGAGGGATATTTCATGTAAATAGCACCTGTCAGCCTAAAGTACTCTCAGAGTCCTGCAAACACTGCTTTCCTCAGAAAAGTGCTGCTGAGTCAGAGATGGAGGTGAAGCGAACCCAGGAGTCCCAAATGAATACCCAAGCCAGTGGACTGTGATGGTGGGAAGAGCAGGGGCAAGCCCCTCACCGTGAGAGACCTGTGAGTTTCTGAAGATCTAGGTAGAAATTGCAGGGTGTTTTGGAAAACGAATTCTTTATTTTTTTTAAAAAGGTATCGCAGTACCTTAGAATCTGGCCATTTAAAGAAAGTAAGAAGACTCATTATTTTAGAAAAGAAAGAAGCAGCAAAAGACTTCCTGAGACGTGAATCAAGAGCTTCTCATTTTTCTGTTTTGCTCATTTGGATGCGTATGCATTCACTTTAAATTTTTTTTTTTTTTTTTTTCTCTAAGCTAGGAATGGAGCTGTGCTGTAGAGGTCAAAGATATAACGTGCTCACAGAGGGTAATTTCCCAGATGACGCTGGGTGGAAAAGAGCCTTCGAGGTAGTGAGAAAGTCATCCTCAGAATTGCATAATCTTAGTTTTCGCTTGGTTCCCAGGAAATCCTGATCTGCTGATGGAGAATGGTGTTGCTTCTCTTGAGCAGGGGTGAGGAGAGGGTGCCTCCGCCTGTGTCCCTGGGGGCACTGAGCGACACACGGTTTCTGATGGCTGCGCACGTTATGTCACTGTACAGCACACAGCTTGTTTCCTGTTGAATCCTCAGTGGATGCATAGCTCCGCACCATGCCACTGCATTTTCTCTTGACTAGGATTCCGTGAAGGGTGTTCTGGGGTTAACTCTAAACAGCAGAGGCCATGAGCGGAGTGAACGGGACACCGCCCTGGAAGCCTGCCCTTAGCACATGTAATATTCCATGGAGCTTCAAGACCTTGTCTTTGCAGTATTTCAATTCCCTTATGTCATTTGTTCTGCTACAAACACTCATAAGAAGGCACCAGAATTGTATAAGGAGAAAGCAAGCACTCAACACTAATTTAATTAGTAAAATTATCAGTCAAAAAAGTCATCATTTAAATATAAAAATGACTCCCCATTCAAAGCGACTTATTTACCGTCATGTTTTAAAACAAATTGTTGATTAAGAAAGTCTTATTCCAGCCGGGCCTGGTGGAATATGCTTGTAATCCCAGTATTTGGGAGGCTGAGGCAGGAGGACTGCTGTGAGTTTGAGGCCAGCCTGAGCTACATAGTGAGTTCAAGGCCAGCCTGAACTACATAATGAGACCCTGTCTCAAAAAAAAAAAAAAAAAAAAAATGAAAAGAAAAGAAAGTCTTATTCTGTTAGATCCTGTGTACCTAAGGGTAAATGTTGTTTTGTGACAGTGGTGAAGAAGACAAGAGTTATGCATAAAAAACATGGGATTTGACTCAGCTTTACCCAAATAGCTTTGATTGATCACTCAATTACCCCAGTCCTAAATTTTCCCTCTGTACCATGAAGGATGAGATGTTTGTTGTGCACCTTTCCTCCAACTGAATGTCTTCAAGGTTCTGAACTTTAAGGCTGACTTAAATTGACTTATTGGAATAATGTTTACTTGCTGTGTGTTCCAGGGAGTGTAGGCATCTGTACTTTCGAGTCTGATTTCATTCAGCTTGTTGGAGAATATAAGAAAAATCGGCCAGGATCTAACTGATCTACAGAGTGAGAATCACTTGGCGGAGTTTATTTTTAGGCTTGTGTCTGCTCTACTTTAATGCTGTCACTGTACATATTCCTCCATCACTGTCCTTCTCTCTTGCTCCCGTTTTACTCTGCTTGTCCTTTTTAAAAATGAACACAAGATTGTGTTTTCTGGTGATTCCCCGTCCTTATGTATTAATAGAGAAGAAGGAAGTAGATGGACCCTGGGCTTTCAGCAAGCTGAGTTGGAACCACCCTGTGTGTGTAGTAAACTAACTCCTCCCACATTCCTGAAATTTACCCAAAGCAACCAGGACAAGGCTGGTTTATGTTAGCTTTATTTCAGAAAGTACTTTTCCACACTGATTCCTCCTGATAAGGCCTGCCCAGGGCTGCTTTGCTGGCCTCGGGAGAATCAGAAGTCATTGTGAGACAAGCTGTGTGAGCCAGTTCCTCAGACAAACCCAGGAATGAAGTCATTTACCCGGATCTTTTCTTCAAAGCCAGTCCCCACCCATTCTGAGCCTCTTCTCACTTCTGTGGATCCCAGTAGCTGTTGCATAGATCCCACTCCTGTGATCCTGAAGGAAGAACAGGTTGTGTTTTATGTGGAAAAAAAAATAGCCACATGCCCCACTGTCATTTTCTCTTGGGATTACTTTTACTCCAGAAAGGAGAATTTGGGTACTTTGGCTCAGCTTTCAAAAACAACACGATGTCAATCAAAAAATAATTCTAAAAAAAGAAAGAAAATCAATCTGTTCCTCAACAAGTGTCCCTCAGTTCTTTCTTTCTGCTGCCCACTTGGAAAGATAAAGGCAGTTCTTAGCCTGCTGTGTTCTTGTTAGTCCCGAGTGGACTTACACTTGTCATGATTTTGTTTCCTGATTTCCTGAGCAGAAGGTATTTCTTAGACAATCATTCGTTAATTTTCTCCTTCTGATTAGCCAAAGGCAACAAGACCTGACCCATGATAGCCAGTGGGGTCCGTCCCACTGATGTGCTGGAAACCCCCAGAACCTTGCTGTCTTTAGCCATCCTGAGCGGCATCATCCCCAGTAACCCTATGACTGCACCTTACTTTTTAATTAATTAATTTATTTTTTTGTGGGTACCGGGGGTCGACCTCAGGACCTCGCACACCAGCAGGTGCTTGTGCTGCTGAGCGATATCGCCGGCCCTTTTTTTGTATGTGGGATCCGGGAGTTGAACTCGTGCCCTCGCGCTTGCCAGGCAGGTGCTTACGCCGCTGAGCCATCTCACCAACCCCACCTTACTTTTTAAAATAGACCCTAGGTTTGATTCACAGAACCGTAGGGTGTGGGCTGTCAGCATTAGCTGCGCATCAGAATCACACAGAGGAACTTTTTAGAAAGTAGCGTACCTGGATTGGATGCCCTAAGACTCTGTTTTTTGATCTTGGAGGTGCTATTGGGCTGTTAGGATTTTTCAGAGGTACATGGGTCAAACTGAGAACCACTGTCCTGGGGCTCCAGAATCACCAGGCCAAATTTCTTGCTTCAAAGAAATTTGCAGTTAGTTTGGTAAGATAGCATGTACAATCCTTAAAAAAGAACAGTCCAAACAAATACAAAATATTGAGATAAACTCTACATGCGTTTTTAATGAAAACAGTCACTGACACGTATTTATTCAGAAAGGCTGATTTGATATCTACCATGTGTGCACCCTGTTGTAGGAGGTGAGTTCCAAAGGTGGCAGAGCCGGTGAGGAATCTGCCTACGCCAAACTTACAGAAGTTCAAGGACATGAAGTCGGTTGCCAAGGGGCTGGGAAGACTTTAGGGAGAAGTTTGCGCAGTAGATAGGCTTGGAAGGATGAATGGAGAAGAATGGGGTGGGGAGGGATATTTTGGGAATACGAAAAGGAAAAAGACTGAATACTCTCAGACCTCTCTGCAGCTTTTGATTACCCTGAGGGGCTCAGTGCATAACCTTACTCTTTCCTAAGTTTCTCTTTCCTAGAAAACATGTGTTTTAATGAAAATATGCAGTTTATGGATCCTCAGCTTCTTCAAGGAGAATCTCAAGCACATACCTTGGAGCAAACTTTTTCCCTATTTGTGCATGACAGCAAGGTAAGAAATGATAGAGCAGTGGTTCTTGCTGAAGCAACTTGGCCCTCCCCTCTGCCCCTGGGATGTTCGGTAATGTCTGGAGACATTTTTGACTGGCATGAGTGGGTTGGAAGTGCTACTGGGATCTAATGGATAGAGGCCAGGGATGTTGCTTTATACCCTAAAATATGCATGTCAGCCCCCATGAAAAAGAATGATTCAGCTCCAGCATCTAATGAGTGGCGTTTGAGAACCACTGTTCTAGAGGTAGAGAAAGATGGCAGAAGGGCAGCTGGTGGGATGTTCCCCTTATTGTAATGCCTCTTACTCCAACAGAAAGCACCACCGCCGTGCACATTTTCAGGGTATCAAAGACTTTCTGCACACCACGCACTTTCCCTGAGCTTTCAGCACTTTGGAGAAACTCCCATGGAAAAGAAGAATTGCTCTTTAATTTTCCATGCAATTTCCTGCTCAACTTTTATAGCAGCTGGGCTTTTCCCCATCTAAGGTTGGAACTGAAAGTCTACTTTTTCCTCTGGAGGCAAGAGAGGCCTTGCAAATTCCTCCTTGGACATTTAGAACTTCTAAATAAAGTTTTGGCTCAAGTCTTGAAACACACACAATGGTATCAGCTGAAAGGGTTGCTCGTGCATTTGCCCTAATGCTCGAGCTGGGTGGGGGAGGAAATGATTCACTGTTGCTTTTCCTCCTCCTGCCCTAGGGTGGGTAAGCCATTGGTTTGGGGCCCGAAGTCAGGAGTTCTGATCCTCTCGGACATGGAATTGTAGGGACATCATTTCATCTCTGCACCATCTCCTTACAATCTACAAACTCTACTGCTTTGGGGGTTTGTATTTGGGTTAATTTAATTTATATGAAGTGTTTGATTCAAAGTAGGTGCTAAACACATGATAGCATTTAAAATGTTATTATCTGCAAAGGGAGTGGACAGGACTAGGTGATTCCTAGTATCTCATACAACTCCAATGTGCAAATATATTGTCCTGTTGGGAAATATACGGGCTTGGCCTGCGCTACAATAAGGAGCTTTGTATCGTGGGAGACAGAAGATACCAATGTCTGCATAAGTTCCAGACAATTTTTAGGTTGCATCAAACTCCCCCCTACTGGAAGGAGCAGCGAGAGCTGAGGGCAAGGTGAAAGTATCTGCTGTCCGGCTGGGAAATGAAGTCAGAGCCGTTCCTGAGCCCACCTCCCAGGGAGCGAGAGTTACACACAGTGACCTGGGCTTTGAGTCTTTCGCAGGAGAGCCAGCCCGGGGCAGCTGCCAGTTCCTGCTGGCACATGTAGTTTCATGTTGCCCCCTGCCACCTGGAGCACCTGCACTGTAGCCCACATTCCTTCCACTGCCAACCAGGATGTGTTAATTGCCCTTCTGACCGCTTCCCTCTCTTGCTCCGCCGCCCCTCCACGCACACCACAGGAAGAAAGCATGAAGATCCTGTTTGATGTTGGCTGATGTTAGAAGCTGGCCTCCCATCTGTTTTACTCCTTCAGAAGGAGAACAACCTGAATGCCACACACAGTGTTATCTAGCTCTGACTTTGAGGAGGAATTTCTCCCCTTAGGGCTCTATTCCTGGTGCAGCATAATCTAGGAGGAAAAAAAAAGAGTTTATGCCAGAGAAGCCAAATCAGCCAAGAGTTATTCAGAGTGTCTGACTGCTGTTATATTTAGAAACTACATGGAGGAGAGCTGGAAGAATGCTAGAGCCTTCCAACAGTGAGTGGCCTTGTTGGATTCTCCTTCTGGTTACTTGGAGTGACCAGATGAAGACAGTGTCCCTGACTGTTATTATTTGGGGACAGTGAGATAGGCAGTGAGTGAGCAGTGCAGCTAGAGTATTACAACGAGAGAATTAAAGTCCGGGCCTCAGAATTATTTAGGGCCCACACATTCCCCCTTTTGCAGATGCGCATGTCGGACTGGATGACACTTGATCCTCTGAATGTGTTCTGTTGTCTATAAGATGAGGAGACTGGACACATTCCGTGCTGTAACCTTCGCTTAACATTGATAAATGGGAAGCTTGTTAAAAATACAGACGCTGAGGCTGCATGGCCAGGGATCGTTATCGAAAAGTTCTGGCGTGTGCACGTCGGGCACCGTGTGTATCATCAGTAGTCTTCTTCCGGTGATTCTAACTGCCAGTTTTAGGTGAGCAGAAATGGACCACATCAAGTGTAACCTCAAGACTGGTAGCAGCAGTGCACCTGGGAACTTGTTAGCAATACCTATTCTAACTGATGCATGAATAAAGAAAATGTGGTAGGTATGCACATCGGAGTACTATTTGGCCATAAAAATGAGGAAATCCTGTCATGTAAGTCATGGACGGAAGTGGAGATCATTATGTTAAGTGAGATAAAGCAGGAACAAGGGGATAAGCACTGCATATTCTCACTCACATGTAGAATCTAAAAAAGTTGATCTCCTAGAAGTTGAGGGGAGAATGATGATTATCAAGGGCTGGGAGAATAGGGGAGGGAGAAGGGTGGGAAGAGGTCGATCAGTGAGTACTAAGTTTCAGTTAGATAGGAGCAGGAAATTCTGGAGTACTGTTGCATGGTAGGGTGCTGATAGATAACAGTTTTATGCTGTATGTGCATTTCAAAAAGCCAGAAGAAAGGATTTTCAATGTTTTTACCATAAATACAATATTTCGGGGGACATTGTACAATATATACATATATCAAAACATCACATGGTATATCCTATAAATATGTACAGTTTTAATGTTTTTATTTATCTGCTAAAGATAAATAAGAAAGAAATACAATAAAATAAGTGAAAAAATTTTTAAAAAGGAAAAACACCCTTTTTTCTTGGATCCCAGCCCCAAACATACTAAGTAGAGACTCCGGTTTTCGTTACCAGCAATGCCATGCTGTCCACATGGTCCCACCGCATGAGAAAGTTTGGAAAACAGGATAACTTATTAAAGGGTGCCTACTAAATTTCAAAATCTGTAATCCTATAAACAGCCTAGAGAAGGTATAAGATCAAGCCAAGGCCACGCAGATGGCTAAATAGGCAGCAGAGTTCTTAGCAGAATCGAGGTCTTTTGAACTGCTGTCCAGAGCTTTTTAAATTCTCCAGTTAGGAAGATGGTTAGAGTTTCTGGCTTGTATTTCCTCCTTCTTTCTCTTTTCTTCCCTCTCACTTCTTTCCTCCCTTGGCTGAGCTTCTTGTGGGCCATGGGATTATAAAGAACATACTATTATTAGCTCATAGTGTTCTTGCAATGTGGTGTATATATTAATTGTAAAGAGAAACTATTCTTTAATTCTGAGGCCTGTAACCAGGGGTAAATTGGAGCTGCTTTGTGAGCTGTTGGCCATGTCCCTGATTTCTGTAACTGCTGTGCCTGACCAGTTTTTGGGAAACTGTTGATGGTAAATCTGAAGACCCTAACACAGGGCAGTAGTAAAGGAGGGGCAGGGGGATGATTAGCACCTTTCTCTTGTGACACACTGTAATTCTTTTAGCTCTTCAAAAATATCTAGGATTTCATCCATTGTACCACATTTTGTAAATTTCACCCTCCATAGTGGCTATATAGTATTTTTAAACAGACGTTCTTAAACGGGATCTGGAATGAGTTCTAGGAGTGGATTTAGATGCATTCAGAGACAATTTCATCCACTTGTCCTAGAGATGAATAAAGGACTTCCATGCTCATAAGCAAGAGGCAGAACTGGGATTAGACTTGGTCTCTTAACCGGCAGGCCAAGGTCCCTGCACGTAGAGAGAGCCCTCGGGATGTCTAGGAAGATTTGAACCAGTACCCAATTCAGGAAGCACCGTAGAGATTTTTCCAGTATTGTACATCTCTCATTTTATAGATGAGGATATTGAAGTTTGGACTGAAAAAATAACCTGCTGGAGTTCCCAAGGCGCTAAGAGGAATCCCAGTACTTTTGCTGGCTTTCTTACACATTGCTCCAAGAAAATACATAATTTTCTTAAGTCACCAAATTAAATAACAGGCTGATGAGCTGTTCCTCCTCTTACGCATTCCACCTCGGGCGTTATTATAAGTAATGGTGTGAAGGAGATTTGTCACTTGGCATGCTGATTCAGTTCCTGTAGTGATGACTATCGGAGATGCGATGTGTCTTCGAGTCTGAGATGCATGTGTCATAATTCTCCCATGAGTTATAAAACAAGGACACATTCATGGACACAAGATCTTCTGACTTGATATCCCAGGCAGGGCTCAGATCTAGTGGAAGATTATAGCTTTCCTAGTTTGGGCAAATTTGGCAGAGATCCTATCCTTTGGTTTCAAGAAAAACTTTATTTCTGTTTTGTATGACAGCAAGGTGATTAGGTGCTACATTTGCGTCTGTGCAGTGGAGCTAGTGTACAAAAAAGTGGGGGCTTCTTAGGAGATGGCATTGTGAATAACTTCATTGCTTGCTGTAGTATCGTGATAGTGGATTTTCTTAGGGTTGCATTGCTGCTTTCCCATGCATATCTTTCTCCTTGGGGTGCCTTGACTAATAAAGTGCCACAACTAACGATGTGACAACGATCACAAAAGTGGTGTGTGCGGTCCTTTAATTTTACAATTTCAAGTTCCTCTTGTGTCCTACAATATCAGTGACCCCTATAGGATTATTTCTCATTCACTGCCCTTTGGTGCATTCAAAACCGAGTCTTCCTCACAGCCTGGATTCCTTTCACTCATGACAGATGTCAGCAGAAGCGGAGTGGGGCTGGCTGAAGCATTTAGCTCAGGTTTCCTAAGAGTGGCAGGGGATATTGTTTTCCCTGTCTGTGTCTCAGTTGGCCCACCTGCAGATTCTGGGCTTTCTGATGTCGTTTATTGGCTTCAGCCAGGGATGAACAGTATCTGCTGAAAACGTAGTGATTTTGAAGTGGAAAAACCTATATATATATCATGTGTACTTTTAAAAGCCTAAGAAGAATTGACATTGCTTTATGCTGACCCTCAACTTTTGAAAGACTGAAATCATTTCTTAGAAAATCACCAGATAGATTTACAAGCATCTGCACGTACACATGCTGTCTTAGTTACTTTTCTTGTTGCTGAGACAAAATACCCGACACCCAAAGTTAAAGGAGGAAAGGTTTATTTAGTTCACAGTTTGTAGAGGTTCCGGTCCATGATCGGCAGACTCCCAGGCTGGGTGGCATTGCAGAGGAGAAACAGTTCCTGGCAGGCAGAAGGTAGCAAAGCAACAAGGGACAAGACAGGGCTCTTCCTGTCCCTTATATTGTATCCTGGCTACCAGGATTAGGGCGGTGCCAAACCAATCAGTGGACTGATTTAGTAATCACCCACTCTTAATCCTAGCACCCTTAATCCTAGCATTGCACCGTGAATCAATCACACATTCTAGATTCAGCTGCCTTTCAAAAAGCCCCACCTATGACTGCATGAAGCTTTCAGAGAACATCTAGACACAAACTGTAATACATGCCCTTGCCTTATTGAATAGAATTCACAAAACATACTCTTCTGTCCCTCATTACACAGAGATATATTTAGGGTCTTTAGAGATGTAGAGCAGTTAGCCCAAATATCCCCAGACTATGAGTTTTCATTATTTCTTATCCTGTGTTTTTATTTTTTTTATTTATTTATTTTTTTTGTGGGTACCGGGGGGACGACCTCAGGACCTCACGCGCCAACAGGCACCCATGCCGCTGAGCGATATCACCGGCCCCTTTTTTCGTATGTGGGTTCCGGGAGTCGAACTCGGGCCTTCGCGCTTGCAAGGCAGGCGCTTAAGCCGCTGAGCCGTCTCACCGGCCCTTTTTTTTTTTTTTTTTTTTTTTTTTGTGGGTACCGGGGGGACGATCCTGTGTTTTTATATTTAGTTTTCTTTCTCATTTTAAGGATGCTAGTTCTTTTCTTGTTACTATCAATAAAAATAACCAGTTCTTTTGCCAAACCTTTCAATTTAATCTGCCTTGGATAGGAATTAACATAATCAAGCTGCTAAAAATATGCTGGAAGTCAGATCAAACTAATCCTTATTTAAAACCCAATTAGGGGCCGGGTGTGTAGGCCAGTGGTAGAGTGGTTGCATAGCAGGCACAAGTTTCTAGAACCAATTCACAAGAAGCCAAAATGCAATTCTCCTTTCACAGATTTTACATATGCAGTTGGTTTTGGTGAACTTATATACTGATATTTGGAAAATGAGCATGGATATTTTATAAACTGAGTTTCCTTTGGGACTTGTGTCCTCCCAGAGCTACAAAGGAAATGGGAAGGGAGTTGTACATGATGAAGTTTTAAAGCTAGAAGTGTTCGTGAATGACATCCTGGAGGAGACCTCTGGATTAGTCTAGAATTATCTGGAACAACCTAGACCAGAGTTTGTCAACCTCTGGTGAATGCATGTGAGAATGTTCAGGGGAGTTATTAAAATACCAGGGGCTGTTACCCACCTGAAGAGATTCTTATCTGGGGTGGGGCCCCCATATTTGTTTTAAGTTCTTCATGTGATGCTAATTGCAGCAGGAGTTGAGACCAGGCAACTCTACAAGGCCCCCATGTCACAGATCGCTAACATGAGGCCTAGAGACTGACAGTGATGGCAATACAGTACTTACCCTCAGTGCCCAAAGTCAGTGACAGTCCCTGAGATGGCAAACTGCTGTCATGACAGCCTGCTTAAAATTAATATTTTCCTGTCTTAACAGCTCCTACTCCTTCAATTTTTTCTCAAATGACACGATTTCAAGATTTGGCTAGCACACACCAACCCACACACACATACAAACACAAACACACTCATATGCACATTTTTAAATCGAGGGATGCTCAATACTGGGAAAACGATAATCCTTCCCTTCTTCCATCTCTCACCCTCCTTCTCCTCCCCTTTCCTTTTGGGCTTTCTCTGCCTGAAAGGGGGTAGATGAGGCCTTCGGAATGCACTTGCTCAATAGTGTTCCCTGAACTTGGTCTGCAGCTGACGTATTAATTAGCTGGGGCAGTGCACCTTAATAAACAGGTTCCAGGAAGATCCTGATGTGTGTTAATGCTTAACCCAGGACACAGTGGTGGTCTCATTTGTGACCTAAATGTAAAGAGAGGATTGTGGTTGATTGTGTTTCTATAGATGTTTTCTTACTTATAAGTGTTGACATGGTGGTTTCAATGCCATTTGTCAGAATATTTACTATGAATTGTCTCATGTATGTTTAAACTTTTGAATAATAGCATTTGCTATATGTTAGAACTCCTAATCTTGGTTTTTTCACATGCATGCATAACTGTGTAAGGCAGAACCGCATTTCTGATATTGTATGGTTCAGATTTACCTTAGAATCCGTCCATTCTGAAGTTGTCTCAGAGCAATGTGGTGTGGTTAGCTGTTATGTTTACTCCCTGTTCTCCATGAGGAATGGGCCATTCACTTTACAGATGAGAATATTGAGCCACAGATAGGTAGGATGTCTCCCTCAGGCCTCACTGAGGTTGATGATAGAAATGGGCCAAACTCAAGTCCCTGTCCTTCTGCCTACTTTTTCTTCCTGATTCAAAAGAAAATGTTTTGCTGCACTAAAGAAAATGTTGACTTTTCTGGCTCCCCTTGGGTTCTTTATTACACCTTGAGCTATACGAAGATTGCAAGGAATCAGACATATACCTTAAGGTAGAAAGGAAAAAAAGGTGAATCTAAAGTATCACCTCCTTTTGAGAAGGAAAGACATTTTTCAAGCAGAGGCTTTCAGCAAAGATACCTTTGGGGTACAGGGAAACCTCCGATCTGTGATGGTGCATATTTGTGGTGAAGCCCTACAGTGAGGCTGGATTTAACTTTTGTTGTCCAGGGAATGGACAGAGGTCACTACTTGAATCCCACTCAGCTCTTCTCCTAAGCACTCAGGAGACCAAAATAATTCTCATTTATCTCCTATACTAGGGCTTGATGGTTAGCAAAAATTATCTGTAGATAAACGTCATTTGCCCAAGGTCAACCCCAGACTAACTGGAAGTCAGTGTGTCTGCAGTTCATGTACCCAGCTTCACTAAGAGGCGGTGCTAGGCCTTGCTGGATTTCCCCCATCCTTTGCTTCTAAAATCAACCAAAAATGCATATACTTATTGGACTTCAGGGAAAAAGTCTGGGCTGCAAGAAGCTTTTATGTGTTGGAAAAGTAAAACCAAACTTGAGGATTTTACTAACATGATTATTACTGTCATTGCATCTTATATTTCTGTTGCTATTTAAAATGGCAGAGTGGGTTCCCCATAATAGTTAGAAAGCCAGATGGGAAAGGAAGGGCTGCGACCCCTTTTGTGAGAGTCAGTAGACGCGAGGGAAAGGAAGCATGGCAGGGCCTTTCTCAGGCTGATCTCTGAGTTGCTTCTGTTCCTTTCATTAACTTCTTTCCCACATCCCATATAAACTTGGCCTAGTTCTGACGTTGCCCAAGCATGGCTTTCTCAGGGAAACATTTCTTGACAAACGAACCCCACAGCCACCTCAGTACACAGACATTCATTCAGGCATTTGTAGAAACATGAGTCCCTCCTTAAATCTGCTCTCAGTCCCCGCTCATGCTCAAGTGCGTGCTTACCGGACACATGCCGGTCTACCTCCACATGTGAGGGGCAGAGCTAAAGCGCACAGGTTCTGCCATATCTCAGGGACAGTAATACCCCAACAGAACCATAATTACTCTAAGGTCAGTGTCATCAGGGGGATCGGTGCCAGCAGGTGTAGGTTTGCTGGAGTTGGGGAGGTAGCTGGGGCCACAAGCAAGTTGCGTTGGAGGAATACCTGGTAAGAGTGCTGGCCTTGGCAAAACACACAGCCAACCTGGGGTGTCCCAACAATGAGGAAGTGTGTGTGTGGGGGGAACAATACCTCTGACCTCACTCAGCTCGGTTCTTGTGATCTCTGCCCACTGCCCCTCCCTGGCTGAAGCCAGAGGCTAAAGAAACGAAAATATACAGGCAGGAAGAGGTCACCTTCCTTGGGTTGGGGTGCGGGCATTGGGAGTAGACTTGGAGAAGCAAGTCCAAGATGTTCAGCCCAGTGGGGGAGTTACCCTAATCTTTCATCTCCTTTTTAGATCAGTACCTTGGAAACTGTGGACAGCTGGGCACAGCTGACTAATCATTCCCTACCATGGTTAATATTTACTCCTCTTTGGCTGCTGGGCCCTTAGGAACCAGGTGTGCTGGGTCCAGGGAGATTGTCAAGACTCAGCTGGTTGTTGTCAGTGGCTCCTCTGGCCCCGGGGAAGTGGATTTTTATTTGATACTGAGAAATCCCAAGGCTAATCATTCACCAAGTGGTGGCTGCTACTGTCTTAGTCTAACATAAAAAACAGCTTGCTTTGGAAGTTATTTCCTTTTGATGTTTGGCGAAAGAGATACTACTGCTTGTGTCATTTGCACTTTGTTTTGGGGGCTTCCAGTTCTTTAAAAGTAGCAGTGGAAAAACAATGATTTACATTGGGATCCTGCTTACAATTCTTTAAGATTTTTATACCTATTTTCTGACTTGATCTTCACACAGACCCTGGTGGCACAGTTGGATCAAACAATCGAAATGTAAATAAACAGTTTCAAACTGGAAAGGGCAGGAAGCACTCCTGATCCATCTATGCCAGGGGTGTGCGGGAGTGAGCCAGTGACCAGAGAAGGGAGAGCCTTCCAGGCACAGAGGATGGAGGGGGTGTATGTGGTATAGGCAGCTCTAAGAAACTAGAAGATCAGTGTAGGGCAGATGGAGTTTTGGTGGGCAATGGGAGCCAAGCCTGGAAGCAACGGTCACCAGCCCCGAGGCCTGGCTGATCAGGAGAAAGAGAGCACCCACCTTTCCATCTAGCTTAAAAGCAATGGGAGCCTTAATGGGTTCAGTAGGAGATTGGATTTGCTTGTAAAGGGATGTTTCTGGAAGCTCGAGGGAGAGGAGACAGTAGGGAGCCATAAAAACATGGGCCCTATTCTGGAAGTGGGGTGATGTTGGGGATGGGGACAAAGGCTGAGAGAATCAGACAGGAAGGGGAGCTTCTTGGAGGCAGAGGAAGAGGACTCTTTGCCATGAGTATGACAGCATTTGAGAAGTCATCCCATCGAAGTTTGTGACAGGAGAGCTGTCACTGCACAGCCGTCCTTGGCAAGCGAATCCTTGACTGTGTTACCAATGGAGAGTGTGTTTGTGTGTGTGTGTGTCCATGTGTGCGTGTGTGGTGTGTTTCTCACTGTCGGGACCATCCATTTTCAAATAGTCTTCAAAGGTTTGAAAGCGTTCTGTATTTTTTTTCTTTTAAACCAAATATGGGCCTTGTCTATCAGGCTTCTCATCTAAAAAGAATGAAGTGTGAGAAAATGGGTAATTTAACACATACCTTGGTCTTTTATTTAGTGTACGTAGTATCCAAAGGACACATTTCCCACATTCGTAGTTAAACTGTTACTTTTGGAGGCAGACGTGCCTATAAAGTCATTAATGTATTTACGGGGAACCATCTGGCCGCTGGAAACGATCCGCTACGTACCCTAATGAGAATGTTCAGCGGCCCTTCAATCAGTCCAGGTTAAAGGAACTGGGCAGCCAGTAGGTGAACTCTGGCTGCTGCAAACTCCTCACCCCACCTGGCGCTGGCCTCCTCACCTGCTCGTAACTCTGCCGGGTGGCGCTGACTGGCATTCTCCCTCCACCAGGGATTCTCCTGTTCTAGTCTCAGGCCAGGTCTGTGGTTTCGTCATCTTCTTTTGCAGGTCACTGGCCTTGCATCCATTCGTGAGGCAGAGACACCTCTCTTCTGAGGGTGCGGGCGTGCTCGAGGCTGGTTTCTGCTTACTTTTCCCATCCTGCTTCACGGAAGAGGGACGTTCAGCTTCTGGTTCATAGTTAAGGGAGGTATTTGTGGTAAGACGTGTGTGCAGGTGACCTTTGTTGCAGGACTACATTATGGAGAACCGGCTGAGACTTGTCAATGCGCAGGATTGGGAACTTCAGTTCTGCAAAAGCATCTGACTGCATGCAGCCACAGAATAAGGGACATCGTGGCTTATTTTGTCTCTCAGCTGGGATGCGCTCCTCCCTCTGCTCTGCTTATCCAGGCCCTGATTGTTCTTCCGGAAAGCGGGCTTGTTAGGCTTCTTAAATTCCAACAGCCTCTTCCTCTCCAGATCCATCGTGAGCCCATTCATCCATCCCACCTTACAATTGTGGTTACACACACATCATGGCTGCATCAATGTAAGAGAGAAGGGAATATCTAGGTGTGGTCTTATCCCACAGAAACCAACAGGGGGCCTTACTCAGAACAGTGACTCATGATTACTTTGTTCAGTCCAACTTTCTGTACCGACCCAGACTTAGCACTTCTCTTGGTGATGGCAGATCTTCATGTATGGTCACAGGTTTTTGCAGGTTGGTCACCTGCCAGCCCTCCGGTAAGCAAGGTATTCTTTTTCAGTAGGAGTCAGCTGTGCTCCCTGGGCACCGGAGGAAACCCATAGGTATTTCTGAGTCATTTGGGCATGAATATACTGGAGTAGGCACCAGAAAGTATTCTTTCAAAGCACAGAGCCTTGTGTGAGGTCGAAGTGAAGACCAGAAAATCAGGGAAATTCTCAGGCGAGAACATACCATATAAAGTAAAGGCCAATATTTGCTTTCAGGGGTTGGGGGAGGGACATCCTTAGAAACCAAGAGTAATGACTTCGGTCTTCTGAAAGTGCTGTCCTGTTATACAGCAAGCATTAAACTATGTTAACAGTCATATCAGTTATGTTCAAAATGCTGTTCCTTTGTATATAAACACCGTGAAGCTCTTTAGCTGGAAGGCCGGGGCCCTTGCCCAGGCTATTCCTGGGTAGGTAGTAAAACGTCTCCAGGACCCTGCAGCAGCTGCCCCCATGGAACACTCTGGACTTGAGTTGCAGCTGAGCTAAATATAGCGGGGGCTGCCCTGTCCAGAGCGCTGAGTCTGATGGCCAGGACGGAATGTGCTACTGGGGGACTTCTTAGACTGTGTCTACGGACTCTGCCTGAGATGCACGTCTGCTCTCCCTCTCCTCCATTCTCCTTTTCTGCTTTCTGCTTGCCACGTTCCTCCCTTCTCCATACTGTAGGTCTCACATCGCAAGGAAGCAAACAGATTTTAACTCACATGCAAAAATTCTTTTACATTTCCTTTTTCCTTTTTCTCATTCTTTGCACTCCTTTATTTTTCTCTGTTATTCCTTCATTTTATCCACTTCTAAACTAGATACATTCTATAAAAGAAGCCACCTCATATCTAGCTACTTGTTTTCATGGAGAAGTATTCTCAGATTTAGACAATCACACATGTTTTCATTAAGGAGTGATGTGATGTCTTTTCATGTTTTGTTGGACAACATTTTAGTATGTGGGGAAATGGCATTACTTTAATTGGAATTTTTTTTCCTCCTTTTCCACCCCTCCCTCTTTTGGCTAATCAGTTATCAAAAAAGAAGAGATTGAAATTAAAGTAACTAGGTTGCAACCATCCATACCTCTTGGTAGACCTATTACCCATATATGTACTAGTTTGAAGAAAAAGGGTCACTGGAAATGGAAAAAATGGACCAACTGGTTATAGAATTGAATGGATAAACCTCATCTATCTTCCAGGAAAGAACCTAGTATGTACATGTTCACATGGGTAATAAAGTGGTGTTTGGAATCAGGTTATGAGAATGAAAGGAAAGAAAAAAAAAATAAATTGGCTTGGGCCAACAGATATCAATCAAAATGTTATAAATTCTTCACCACTTTATTTTATATTCTGCCTCAAATGAGGTGTACCTCATTTCAAATATCATATGTTTTCCTGAAAAGATATATGCAAAATGAATTTTTGCAAATTGAACTGTAGAGTTTGTGGCTAGCATAAAGAACATGCTGGCACAACTTTACATGTATAATGGGGTAAAACAGCTGTTTAAAAGCAATCCCATTGCTGAGTCTTTTTTTTTTTTTTTTTTTTTTTTGTGGTACCAGGGGTTGACCTCAGGACCTCGTGCACCAGCAGGCGCCCGTGCTGCTTAGCAATATCACCAGCCCTTTTTTCATATGTGTGTTCCGTGAGTTGAACTCAGGACCTTGCGCTTGCCAGGCAGGAGCTTACACCGCTGAGCCATCTCACTGGCCCTGCTGAGTCATTTTGTAAGAGCTGGTCATTTTGTGTCTAGGTTGTCCCCCCAACCTTTAATGGGTACCTTAAAATAATCCTTTAATTAAAGAATATCAATATATTTTCAAAACTCACAGTCTGTGAGAAAACGCAGTTAGCAGAAGCCCATAAATATGATTCATCTTGTCCCAAACACACAAACCCAGAACTAGAGCACTAGAAGAGACCTTGGGGACCATGAATACAGCCTTTTGTTTTATAAATGCAACCCCTAGGACTCCCATGGGGCAGTCATTTCTGAGGTAGCGCCTCCTTTCCATGAGGTTTTGCCGTGGGATGTTTCTATGTGGCTCATGCAGAGCCCTGAGCTTCTTCTGGCCGTGCCAGGCATCAGTTTGTGCGACTTGCTTTTTTGAGAAGATACAGTCAGACATAAATCATGATCAGAAATCTCTTCGGGGGCCTCAGACACAAGGTTGCTCCAGGATCTTGGTCTCCCGTAGAGAAGCACTGTATGTACCTCACCTTCTGGTCACAGTGTTCTGCAGTCCCCACACCCTGTATATGTAACCAGAGTTTCAGAACTGATATGGAAGAGTTTGTGTCTCTGGGGATTTTAATGTATAGGAAGACTTTGAAGATGAAACATCCCTCAAGGCCCCATGTTATTTGTTAATAAAGTAATCAAAGTACTTTCAGCATGCTGAATATTGGCATTGGGAACATAGGAGAACCTGCTCCAAGTCACTCCGCAATGAACCCAAGGGCGTCTCCCATGGAGATGCTTCTAGGTCCATGTATTTATGTGAATAAGTGTGCCTATGTGTGTGTGTCTGTGTGTCCATTCCTACTTTCCCTTCACCATTGCACAACCTGGGGGCTCTTCAATTTCTTGCTCAAATCCTGCCTCCTTCACAACACCATCTTGGACTTCTCCAAAGATATGTTCACTCCTGGATAACTCCTTTCCCTTACTTGGAGGTGCTCCGTTGTCCTTACAACTCAGTGTGCATTTGCACAGTCTGTTGAATCTATTCTTCACTTCAGGCATTTTTACTTTGTGTAGTTTACTTCTGAATTCAATTACCTACTTCTTTTAGGTAGGAAACGACATATTGTTTGTTTGTTTTTTCCAGTTCTGCAGATAGAACTCATGGGCACTGCATCCCCAGCTCCTTTCTTATTTTATTTAATTTGAGATAGGGGCTGACTAAGTTCCCCTGGCTAGCCTCAAACTTGCAACCTTCCTACCTTGGCCTCTCCAGTTGCTAGGATTGCAGGTGTTCATCACCGTACCTGGCAAGAACTATCATAATCTTGACTTTTCCACAGCCTGAACAAGGCCTTGAGCTCTGCTCTGAAACTGTAGGGTTAGAGCACTTTAGGGCGGGCATCCTAAAAGGCATCCGCTTGCTCAACTCATTTATTTAACACATGAGATAATGCTTTCCTGCACAAGGTCAACTAGATAAGGTGGTGGTATGGCTGGAGGGGAATCAGCATATCCAGCCTATTAAACTCCAAGGGTCTGAAATACAAACCAGGGGTCAAGGCTATAATCCCCAGTGTTTGGCATAAAGTATGCTGGGGAGTTCAGAAACCATTCCTCAGATCCGCCTTCCCTCTTCTACGCTTCTTGATGTTCCCATTATTTTAAAGTGTCATGTATATATGCACATGCTCTCTGTTAAATGAGAGAAATGCTGCATTAGGAAACTGAGAAGAAAAATAAAAATGTGGAAGGAAAATTGATCTACCTGTGAGAGAGGCAAGAGAACTTCATTTGTTTCTTGAAATTGTTTTTCCTTATGGATAACTTTCAAACACTGTTTTTGTTTTTCCATAAGGCCTGTGAATTTTTCTTCACCACTGGCATATTTTAGCAGGAATGATAACGAAAGCTTACTAATATATCATGTCTAAATCTTCCATGGAGCATTGTTCCATTTTCTTTTGGGGAAAGATTCATTGTAACTTCTGTTTCTCTCTCTCTCTCTCTCTCTCTCTCTCTCTCTCTCCCTCTTTTTCTCTCTGTATATATGTGCCTTTTCTCTCAGCTATCGTAAAGATCTCTATATATCTATGCATTTTCTTCTCAGTTTGTTTTGATTTTTCTGCTTATGTGACCACTGGTAGCACTAAAACTTTAAACTTGCGGAAAACCAGCCAACATCTTCCCACTGAGCAGGATTTTCCCACAGTAAACCTGTGCTCCCCCGATAGTCAATCAGCTCCTTCTCTTTCTTAGTGGTGTTTGAATGCAGAGCCTTTAGAGTTAGGGGACTCAGTTTCCTTCCTCCTTGCCACCTTGAGATGTCTTCTGATCTTTTTTATGCTTAACTCTTGCATGTGGCTTCGCCAGTCCACACGGACAGCTTCCTCTCAGGTGCCGCTGTCACCTGCAGTGAGCCCTAGACAGCCAGCATAAACCCGGGTGCAGGACTGTACTGAATATGTAAGTCCTCACTGCACTGTGAGCTCCACAGGGCAAAAATAAGAATCTTACATTTTTTGGAGGCAACTACTTTGCATAGCACAATCTTAGCACTATAATGTAAGCTCCGAATGATGGAGCCCCAGGGCACAGGGAGCGGTATACATTAAGACCACACCGTGTAGTGCCTATATATGGTGAGTTTCTGGATTGTATATTTACACTGTACAAGGTTTATGGCCACTGATTATATTTTTCCATCGTAACAGTTAATTTTTTGTGTGTTCTCCCTTAAGACGTTAGTAGCTATTCTACCAAAAACCATTTTAAGTTCGCTGTACTCAATTTAGAATCATGGAACCTTTTCTATCCTATCTTAAATTATCTATGCCCCATCTTAGAGACGTTTCCATTCATATCCGGTGCCTTTTTTCCCTTTGCTTTGAGATGTTTCAAGCCAAGAGTATTTGGCAGTTTCACTTCAATTTTGAGATCCAGAAAAACAGAAAAGCCCCCAAATGGTAATACATAATGGAATCCCCTGGGCCAGTCAACATCTTATCATTTTGGATTTATTTGCTGAAGGCCCTTTATGCCTCCTTGTTTAATTTTTCAGTTATTCCCATTACTAGGGAACTAGCAGAATTACTTCTTAAAGATTAATATTGTTAATTTGGGGCACTTCTGCTGAAACACACCGCTCTCTGGGGCCTCGGAGAAACCATCACCGTGAGGCCATGACGGCACCCCAGAAGGAGGCTAAGCAAGCATTGTTATCACTGTTGTTTCTTTTCATTAAATTCTTCTGACAGTAAGTTGTCTCCACACTTTTTTATGTAACTATAACCAATTCTGACAGCGACAAATGTTATTTTTGAATCTTCTCTGAATTACCTTGACTGTCTACTTACCAAAAGAAGAAATGGATCCTTTGAGATGTGGCTGTGTGGTATTGTGGAAGGGGTCCAAGATTGTGAGGCACAGTGCACACCTAGTTGCTCATTGTCCTTTTGTGCCTTCTTGAACTCATCTTTTGTCCCTTCAACACTCATCTTTTTGGTTCCCATAAGAGTTACAGTAGATACATGGCTTATGGGTCAAAGTAGCAGGGAGGGCGGTGGGCAAGGCCATTGGGGAAAGACACATTGAATTTGGAATTTCAAGGACAAGTAGGTTTTGGCTAATTAAAGATGGTATCCCATGATGAGAGAAAGATGGAATTCACAAAGACATGGTGTGGAATGAGAAAATGTGGTATTTGTACACAACAGACTGCTACTCTGCCATAAGGATAAATTTGAGTCATTTGTAGAAAAATGGATGCACTTTAAGAACATAATGTTAAGTGAAATAAATAAGACACGTAAGGCTAAATATCACATGAGAAACCCAAAGTATAAATACTTTAAAGAGCTAAAGAAAAAATAGACAACATGAAATAGAGAGATAGATCTTTAGTCAGTGGAAAGGGGATCTCAAGATGGAGAAGAGGGAAGGAAAGGAGGGGAAAGGGAACAAAAAGAATTACATCGTATACATGTACCCACTCCCCACAGTGAATATAATCAATATATACTGCAAACATGTACTAATAAAAACATAAAAATATAAAAAATAAAAAATAAAAAAACAACAACCAAGGACACAGTGATGTAGATGATGGCAGCTTTAGAGAGATGGAGGGGAAAACTGAACTTGTTGGTTGGGTCCTAATGTTGGAAAAGAGTTTGAGCTTCACCCTCAGAGCCAACAGAAGCCTTCAGAACTTAGAAATATGGCAGAACCATCTTCAGATCTGCCCCTTCTGAAGATATTGCTGGCGCCCAAATGGAGACTAGACAGGAAGCAGAAGTCATTGAAGTCGTTGAGAGCTCTCTTCCTTCAGGATGCTCTGTGCTTCATAGCTGCTCCCTGTCTGTACTTCAGCCTGCAGTGGCATCTGCTTCTCTGTCAATAGCTCCTCATGCTTCCTGAGCATCTACCCCCACCCTAGGGAGTGACCTGTCCTTCACAATCTTGATCTGGGTGTGCCATCTGGTTCCTGTTAAGACCCTGCTTTACACTTCCTAATAATTGTTTCTCTGTTCATCTCCAGATTGGCCTGAGAGCATCCAGCACACAGACACCATCCATGTGTCATTCATTGTCAAGTCTTCACCCTTTCAGCTGAAATTTATCATTTGCTAAATATGCTTCACTGAAAGAGATGACTTCAGAATTGGGGGAGATCACAGTCCACTGGGATGCGCAGAGAGCCCTCAGAGGGCTGATCTGAAGTGAGCTGAGAGGGAGCCCTGGATCTGTGATGAGAAATTGAGGGTCATCCTAGGAAGAACGCGGAGTGTGTACTGACAGGACGGCGGGCAAGACCTTGCTTGCACCCCTAAGACATGAGCTTTCCTGGAACCAAAGGTGGTCCATAGGGAGAAGCAACAGGAAGCACATTTGAGAAACCCTATTTCCCTTCCAGAGCTTGTTTCTCTTCCTAATTACATTTAACCTGGGCTAACCTTAACTTGGGTATGCTGACCCCACGTCTTCTCTGTGGTAAGGCTAGCAAAGAGGTTTTAAAAACTGGCCAAGGAAGAATCTTTTTCAGAACAAAACAATTTGCCATTAACCAGTTACTTATGACTTACTGAGAGTTGCTATAAATCCTCTCTTTCCCCATCCTAACCACCTAACCAAATCCCGTGAAAAGCAGTATGGACGTCCAGTGATTAACACTGCCTCTGGATTTTAATTGTTAGCAACGGTGTCCTAAGAGGTAATTCTTGGCCTCAGTGCTGCCACTCACCCCATGGAGGATATTGCCCTTTTCTGCTGTACTGCTAGGAGGGTCAGATGGGGACAGTAATAACAATAGATCAGGAATTTGGGAAGCCAGGTTTTTTGAAAGACAGGTAGGTAAGAAACAGTTGGATATATTTGGGTACTATGACATTCCAAATAACCATTTGAGGATCACACAATCATAAAATTACTCTTCACCTTTATATTAAGGCAACTCTGGAAAAAACTGAAATTTTAAGAAGTTAATTCTATCCATATGCATCGCCCCCATTCTTCTTATCTGTATATGCATGCCCCACAGAAGAGTAATGTGTACATTTGACTCATGACCTTAGGATTTCAAAGAACAGTTAATCTGCTATCCTGAAGGACTCCTTGGAACTGTGAGGGGAATGGGTATATGCAGGGGTGGAAGCCCATAAGAACCAGGTCAAGCAGATACTCATGGCCTTTAGCGTTTTCGGGATCCAGGGAACAGGCTCTGTTGAGCAGTTTTTCCATAATGAAGGTTCCCAGTGCACATAGTTCGGTTCTTTTAAATAAGAGCTCTGCTCTCATTGGCCACAGCTCATTAGATAGGTGTGGGGGCAAAGAGCTGAGGGGCATATGGAGCAGAGAAAACTCTAACTCAGAATCCAAAATGGATGTGAGAAGAGGCTGTAGGACAATAAAAGGTTATGAAGGTTATGAAGTAGAAACACTGAGAATAACCCTTTTTCAAGAGAGAATCTAATGCAGAAAGCAAGAGTCCCAATGCCTTGTTAGAACGGACAGTGTTGAGACCGATGTTACCTCCACGCTTGCTCCCGCCTGCCCTGCAAAAAGCCATATTACCCTTCTAGCTTCCCTGCCAGGAGTATTTTCTCCCCCATCTGTGCAGGTCCCTGTGGGCTTAATGGATTTTATCACTACATTTGTTGGAAAGGAAAGTAGTAGAGAGCTCTTATCCTGGGTACCCTTTTCTTCCTCTCACAAAATATCCCCACTTTGCCTCTCCTCCCTACACTTATTCAGCCTGCTTTATTTTCCTTGTGTGAGGCCTCTGAAATAGGCAGCAAAGGGCCAGGAATAAACAATCAAGGTTTGAGAGTCAGTTGTGCAAGGTCTAAGTCCTGATTCTATGTGGCAAGGGCCTGCCTTCCTGAGCATTCATCTAAAATGGGGACATTGAGCTGGATAATGCATAAGGTGCTAAGTTCTAAAATTATGTGTTTTTAAGAAAGGAAATTAAAGGTGCATTAGAAACTCTTTCTGGTGGCCAGGGTATGGTAATCTTACAGTACTGGCTGGAAGCGATGAGACTGTCTTCATGGTTTCCTGGTGTCCATACATGATCAGATTCATGCACCATCTGAAATAAGGGACCCCTTAGAAATCAAAATGTGCAGGAGATGTTCAACCCAAGACTTCGCAAATGATTACTGCTATAGCTGAGTGTGTTAGTTGGCTTTCGGTCACTGTAACAAAATATCTGAGATTATTAACTTATAAAGAGAAAAGGTTTATTTTGGCTCAGGGTTTTGGAGGTTTCAGTTCATGAACAGGCACACGTGTTGCTTTGAGTCCCTGGTGATGTGCTGGATAGCAATGGTGAGGAGCAAACCGTTTGCTTCATGACCATGGAGCAAAAGAAAAGGAAAGAGGAAAAGACTGGGGTCCTATAATCCCTTTGAAGGACGCTCGTCTAATAACATAAGGACCTCCCGCTATGCCTCACCTCTGAAAGGTTCTACTGCTTTCCTGTCGCACCACCCTCTGGACCAACCCTTTAACACATCAGCCTTTGGGGACAGTCCACATGCAAACTACTGTGTAGCACTCAGTGAAGGATGATTGATTTAGGGAGTGGAACACTCAAAGCGTCTTTTGCTTTTTAGCATGCCCTGTCCAGTTTGGGGATTGGGAAACCATTTTAGACAACTTTACAGCTTCAGAGCTGGATGTAAGTAATTTTGCAGGCATATCATTGTGCTGAGGGAAAGGAAGAAATAGAAGTTGAAATGAAACCCACAGACACTGATTTCCTTGCTCAGAAATGTAAAAAAAAAAAAAAAAAAAAGATTTTTAAAGCCTGAAGCGACACTGGACATCATCTAATTCAGGGAGAGGCTTTAGGTGGCAAGTGCCTTCAAATGTCCTGCATGATTGTATTCAAATATAAATATGTATGTTTTCTGGGGATACCATGTAAATTTCAAAGGATTGTAAAGGGGACTTATGACCTAAAAAGGGTTTACTTTTCTCATTTTCCAAATTATAAAGCCCAGTTCCAAGAGGGGAGGTGCCCAAGAGTTTGTGTTCCTCCCTGAGTCAGGATTTGAAAATAGATTTCCTGAGAATGAGTTTGTTGCTTATTTGGTCTGGGTTTTTGGCAGGTAACTTGCTATACGGCGTGAGACCAGGCCTTAGATTTGAAAGTTTTGAAAACATAACATACTTCTTCTGCTTATAAATTGATAAAACCTGCCTTGCAATAAATTTTCCAGACTGCAACTCTGCCCTATCCACTCATCACTCTCTGAACATTCCTCCAAGCAGGGAGGTTTAAATGAACACACACACACACACACACACACACACACACACGGTGCTCACACATGCATGTGTTTACCCACACCTCTGCATATTTACATGATTTTTCACTTATGTCCCTGAAACACATGCTTTGCAAAAAGAGAGATGCCAGTGAAAATAATAAGGGTTGGTGAATTGTTTGTGCTTCCTAAAAAATGGTGGTCTTGGGTTTCCTGTAAGATTGGTCATTATTTGCCTTCTAACCACTATGCACTCATGGGACTGTGACTATGAGTGTCACCTATACCCACCCAGATGTGGAATATATCTTACCAAGCATTACTTGCATTTTTGGAGTACAATACTTGTCATGATTGCTGAAGATACTAACAGAGAAACAAAGGAGGGAGAAAGTATTCTACTAAAGTTGCAGCTAAACCTGTGCGTTCACTGGGAGTATTAGTACCTTTTTCCCTCCCACCATAAGGAGCAGTACAGCAACCTAGGATCTGATGTACCCACACATGTGCGAGGCTGTGTGTGCACACAGGGCCTCAAGCTGAAACTCGTTAGTGGGGATCCCCAAAAGGGATCAGCCTTCATGGGGTGACTGGTCGAAGTACTGGCCTGGGCACGTGGCTGTCCATGCTTTGTATTACACTGTGGCAGTTTCTGAGCAGTCTGGCTGGCCAGGCCACCAGAGAGAACAGCTTGATTTTCTCCCCCAGAGAAATGGGCTTTTTGCGGGGAGGCCCAAGAGCACCTGGCCAGGTGGCCCGAGCAGCTAACCCATCGACTCGCCTGGGGCTGGCAGAGTTAGGGACTGGGAGAAAAGTAGGCCAGTGTCCTGTGGGCTCCCCGGAAGTGCCAGTGTAAGTCTCTGCAAGCGTGACTCTGCCTCTGTTCCCCACTCCTCTTGCCCATGGCACACACAAGCACGCACACACATGCACACACATTCACACACATGCACACACGTGCACCCCATAGAAGTTCTACCCTGTACCACAGTGAAAGTGATTTCACTCCTAAAATGCTTGAATAAATGTATCTGTTTTCAAATTCAATCATTTTTAGTGATGCACAAGACTCCTCTGGACACCCATGATTTCACTAGACTTCTGATTGATTTTTAGTGCTCTTAGAGTCCTCTGGAAAATAGTTTGAGAGCCATAAAAAAGCCTTCAGTGAACAAGAGGAAATGGCCTCTCAAACAATTGTGGGGTGAACTATTTTACTGAGTGGACAATAATGTTTTCTCTCCATCACGGCGTTGGAGCTATGCTGCACACCAGCATGGCGTCCTGTGCCGTCCGCATGGGCAGGCCTGAGAAGGACCGAGGATCCATTGCTGCCCTGGTCCAGCATCCTTTCTTTCCTCCTTTGGTCTCCAGGGCAGTTGCCTGTCTGTGCCAGAGGTTGTTATGTGAGTTTTGGGAGAAGTTTTGACCCAAAGAAATCAGACAGCACATTAAACAGAAGGCCAGTCCCACGGGCCAGTTGATTAGCACTGATTCCTTAAAATTTCATTGATAAAAGTTATATGTGGCTCCCTGCATGTTCAGAATTGACAACGATCTAATGTGGCCTGTTATGTTCAGTGATGGCAAATTTTGCATAGTGTAGGAAGTAGGAGGTCCAGTGGTAAGGAGAAATTAACTAAAATTCCTTTGTTACTTAATCAGATTTTAGATTAGAGGACTCACAACATTTAAAAAAAAACAACCATGTGAGCAGAGGTCCTGAATGCTTGGGGAAGGGGACACCTTCAGGTTCCCTGCACGGAGAGCTGTGGACTCCGATGTACAATACACAACTTGAACAGCTGTCCTTGGTGTCCCAGAAGGTCAGAATCTGAGCATGTTTCTGAAAATTGGCTTGCATTTAATAATTGGATCTAGTGAGAAGGCTTTCCTGGTAGGTGACGTTGCATGAATGTATGTGGAGGTGGTTGTGAAGATGATGTATGTGGATTTTAGGGTTTCCAAATCCTGTATAGCTGCACTTAGTGTCAATGGAAATGGCATAGGTTTGCCTGTGCACCCTGCCTCTTGTATCACAAATGTACATTCCTGTAGGGAAGACTGTCTCGTTCTAGAGACCCTTATGCTCAGGTGGGGACATGTGAAGCTATTGGGCTTGAGTCATATCATGCCAGGATCTAAATGGAGAGGTGGAAACTTGGATCCCCCTTCTCTCTTTAGTTCAGAAATAGAGCAACTGCCATTTACTAAGCTCTTGCTATGGACCCAGAGCACGGTGGCCAAATGGGATAATAGAAGATAGTGTTCTCCCTTATGCATCTCTCTCTCTCTTAAGGAGGAAATGAAATTAGACCACATGAACTGTGTGGTGAAAATGCCTTCAGGACCACAGAACATGAGAATGGATCTTCCAGCTGGGGCTTTGAATGCAACCTGAATTATGCATTGGATATGAAGGAAACAGGGCTGTCATGGGAGCCTGTATCTGCTTCCCATGGTAGGGAAGGGAGAATCAGTTATAGACCTTAGGATTGCCAAATGAGAATATTCTTTTGGTTTCTTCTATTGCTGCTACTTTGGTCATTTTCTGAGGGTGGGGATATGTGCTTTCCAGAAAGCTGAGGCTTCTGGACATTGCTTTTTGATATTACGGACACCTGTGTTTCATATGCCTGTGCACAGTGCTTTCTCGCTTATGTGTTTTGGTGTTGCTTCTTTGTCCATTTGCATGGATGATGTCAGTGAAGGAGGGACCCCTGGATGAGGATACGGCTAGGGTCACTCCCTCCATAGGGCAGTCCATCAACACAGTTGCAATCTTCAGGATTGTATCTGCAGCACCAAAATATTGTTTCCGTTGCCAGGTGGACGAGGATAGTGAGACTCAGGTTGAATGACGGCCTAAGGATACATAGAGAGATGCTCACTGAGCGTGGACCGCAGCCCTTCTGGGCCTGACAGAGATGATGTTGGAGGACAGCACCCTCCCAGCCCTTGTCCCAGTCTCTGATGGGGCTTCCTGATGCCAGATGAATGAGGCCTCCATGACACCAGTCTCTTTCTTTTGCTGGACAAAAGTGATTTGATTCTCCCAATCAATAAACAAATTAGAGAAACAGTAAAGAGACCCTGGGAACCAGGGCCCACAGAAGAGGCAAGGAGGCATGGGGAAAAGAAGAGGAGGTGGGAGAGGGCAGCATCCTATAAAAGCAAGGGCAGAGCAGGTGGGCCCGGGGAACCCAGTTTCCAGGGCCTTCTTCATTCTGTGGCATCTGCATCTGCCTGAGAATCTGCTAATGGGTGGGAGGGGGCAAGGGCTGAGCCCTGGGGGTGGGGGGAGGGGCCGCAGACCAGGTGCAAGCAAAGGCTACAGTGCAAACACTCAGGAGGATCAGGGGGCCAGGCTGGAGGCGCAGTTGTGAAGCTTGTCCTGGGGAAAGACAGAGCTGGGCAGGCAGCTGGCTGTCAGAGGAGAAGGGCGGGGGGAGCCCTCTAGGAAGGGGCTGGCCAGACTCTGAGATAGCAAGTGGTGAGTGTTGTACCTCTGTGACACCTCCATGCTGTCTCTACTAGAAGGAACATTTCCTGCTTCTGTGCAGTCATCAAGCAGGACGGGAGCGCATGCTCAGCCCACCAGAGCACCGGGAAGGGACGAGTGTGACCTTCAGCTGCCCAGGGAAATAAGTGCTGCTTTTATAATAGCCGGGGGCCTGTGCTGAGGAGGTAGGACACCTCACCTCATTACCCACATCATTCGCTCCCCTACATTTTTATTCCTCACATATTACCTATTTCTTAGGTATTTTTTTTTTAAATGTCTTTCATATTTGTCACTTCCTGCACCTCTCTCTTCCCCCGTGGGCGCTCTTGCTTCTTCCTGACCCAGAGCAGGATGTGTCTTACTCAGAGTGGATGAGAATGCATTAAATAAGTATCCAGCCACTGACATAGGGAAACTGATGTGTTCCCAGGGCCATTTGGGGTGGACAGAGAGGGTAATATTGCCCCTGGGCACGTAAGGCTTCCATCTCCTCCAGTGCGTTCCCTCCCGCCGTGGGAGGCAGATCTTCATGGAAGCACCAGCTCAGCTGCTCCATGAGGATAAACCAAGAGGTCATGGCCCCAGGATTTCATGCATGATGAGGGTAGAACCAGGGGCATTTAATAAGGGACTTTATAACAGTCCAGTTTGTTCACAGAAGAGCACTGCATTTGAAAGCTGCAGCCTTTATTGCATCCCAAACCGGCTCCAGATTGGGCGGCCAAAGCCCAAACTGGGCAAGTGACTTTCCTAGAGTGGCGCAGTTAAATATTAGGATTCAGAAATAAAACAACCAGTCTCTGTCTTTGTCTACTAGGCCACTCACCTGCAGAACTCAGGCAAGAATGGAGCCAATGAAGAGCGATGCCCTAGAGTGTTGGTGTTGTGGGGGGCAAATGAGGTGCCCTTGAACACTCTGCAAGGTAGCAAAGTCTTCTTGGTGTGGGATGGATGAGGGTCTCTCTCCAACCATGAGGTGAACTGTGGCCACACTTTCCAAACAGAAATAAGGACATGTGTCCGTGTGGAAACAATAGGTAATCAGATTATGTGAGAAATCAGAACTGTCTCCCCAAATCTGGTGAAAGAATGTAACTTTTCTAAGTATCTACAGATCTTCTAAGAATAGCTAAATTATTGTATATGACTTACCTATTTTGTTACATATTTGCTATATGGCTTGAATGTATTTTTAGCCAGTTGTTTTTGGTCACTCAGCATCAATATTGAGTTTCATAAATTAATACACTTAATCTTCTGGTACAGCAAGATTAAATAATTTCCTAAAAGAGTACATATAGAATGTGGCAAGGCAGGATTGGAATCTTTTCTAGCTCCTCATTTCCCACTCTTCTGTACTCAATGTTGCCCACAGAAGAAAAAAGTGTTGTAGAAATGTTTCATTACAGAGTTTTTCACATACAAAAAGCAGTTTATGCTGATGGAGATTCATAGCATCATAAAATCACTGAACCTTAAAGAAAGAAGGACTTAGGAGTTCCTTGAACTCACCCACCTTGTTTTGCAGAAGAGGAAGTGAGGCCAGCGGGCAGTGACTTTGGCCAAGGTCAGGTGGCCTTGGATCTGACTCCTGCCCTGGCGTGCATTCTACTCTGACATGCAAACTCCTTGAGTTTAAACCTGTCGACCATGGCCACTGGGGTAATGGTCAAAAGCTGCCAAGGCTGCAAGTGTCCGTTTTGGTTTTTGTCTAATGCCTTAAATCTTGCACTCACCTTGCAGTGATCTTAACTACTTTTAAGAAAATTGAAATCATACCTGCCTAACTTGTGTAAAATTAAATATGGCCTACAGAGAGCTCAGGGGCATGGAATAACAATGTCTATAATATTTATCATGACAAAAAGTTTGCAAAAATAATTAGAGATTTCTTTTTATGAAAAGAAGGGAAATCTACCATATCCTCATGATCTCACCAGGCCAGTAGGGCCATGTCCATGGTTGGACTGTGTCCTTCTATCGTCTCTCTTGGTGGAAACGTGCTATGGTCCTCTCATCAGCACAGAGGTACTTCTGCAGTCAGTTGCCTTAACACTATCACAATCATTCCCCTTTGTTTTTTCAGTGATTTTAATTATTAGATAATATTTCCCTGTGGGTGTAGAATTGGCCCTCTGTGTCCTTGGGTTCCTCATTTGTGTATTCAATCAGTCTCAGCCTGAAAATATTCAAAGAAATTCTGAACATGTACGGACCTTTTTCACTTGTCATTCCCTAATAACACAGTGTAACAGCTGTTTATCGTGCACTTGCATTGCATCATGTATTACAAGTCACCTAAAGATGATCCTATGCCATTTGATATCAGGGAGTTGAGCACCCCCAGATTTGAGTATGCATAGGAGTAGTGTCCTGGAACCAATTTCCAGCAGATACTGAGGGACGACACCAGATACACACAGACCTCCCCTCAGAGCTCGCGAATGTCTACCTGGCACTGTGTCATCTGAGAGCATCGGTATAATTTTCACCTTCTCATCCTTCCTCTCCATATCATTGGCTCTTTTCTTTTTTATAGTAAGTCCTGTTGTGTGTTTCCTTCATTGCAGACTGTTATAAAACACTTTTGGAAGCAGGTGGAGGTGCAAACAGAAATGGAAGCTTTTTCTCTTGCTTAGTTTTTATAACCTCCTGAGTGATGGTAGGAGAGTACCCCAGTTTTACAGACACCAGCACTTGGGAGTGCGTAGCCTTCTTGAAGTCCCTTAGAAGGCCGCAGGAGGGAGGGAAGCTTTGTATTCAGTGTTTCTTCCCAGCATCATAATGAAGCATGATTTTGTGCTCACATTGAGGTCACATATAGGGTGACTATCTTGATCTGCTTTAGCTGATACTGCACTCCTTGAATTAGACTAGAGGCAGTAATGACTTAGTATCACTAAGAATTTCCATTGAGAATGATTCTTCCAGAATGAGTAAGACAGCGCGTAGCCTACATGTCCACCCCCGAAGACATGACAGATGTAGTGATCCTCAAGGAGCGCTGAAAGGTAAGGACACATAGACAGGGGAGGGCCCTTAAGATCATTGTTTCACAGAGAATGGCACCCTTGCTGTGCATGTCACTGGCTGCTGGTGGTGGGAAGAGCAGGCAGCTGGGAGCTGCACCGGGCCTGCCTGGTCTGGAGGCTCAGGAGACTGGCTGGCTCCTGGAGGAGTGGCAGCCCAGGCTGGCTGCTCTTTCTGGCCTGCTCAGCAGGAGGACATTCCTCTCCCAGGCAGCCTAGGCTGGGCTTGGAGCCACCCAGCTGAGCGCCACGTGGCTGGCAGGCAGTAATGTGGTGGCTGGAGCCTGGTTTCAGGAGCCTTGTGTGGAACCTACAGCCCAGTGGCTTCTTTTTTTTAGGGGATTAATTTCTTCCTCAATCACACAGGTAGTTGAGAATTGGGAAACCAAGGGAAGATGCTAGAATGCAATGCACACATCTTACCCCCAGTTTCATAACTCTCGCAGCTTCCAACTGGGTGTTTTCCTCCTGGCCACCACATGCTAAGAGAGCTGGCACCTGCTGGCCCTCCGGCTGGCTGGGAGCTGTGAAATCTAGCCTGGTATGTGCCTCTGTCTTAAGTCTGGTACTTTTGAATGATGGTGGGGGACAGAGGGACAGGGATGGAGACTCGGGTTCCTTTTTCTTTAGGTATAAGCAGTGCAGGCACAGGACAGGGCTTCAGTCTTCATTCTGGGGGAAACTGCAGCACCACCTGCTCTGCGCACTCCATTATCTACCTCTTTTTGAAGTTTCAGCCTTGCACCCCCGTCCTAGGAATGTGGAGATGGAATGACTCCAGCCCTCCAGTGGGCACGGGTCATGTCGCATTCACTTAGAACGGCAGGCCTGGTGTCTAGCACAGCACCTGCAACATGGTGATTGCTCAGTTAGCGTGTGTCCCACCAACCAACTGAAGGTACAGTCTCTGCTTTCAAGGCGCTCACGATTTAGTGAGGAAATGCAGATAGATAAATAATCACAGTGACTTTGCAATAAGTGACCTGATGGAAATGTATTCTTGGCAACTTGGGAGGCATCAATGTAACATTTCCTTTCATTGAAGTAAGAGGATTACAGCTCCTTATTGGCAATAAGGATTCTGCTTCCACAGGATGTCCAGAGAGATATATTGCTTCCCACAAAGATGTATTGACTCTGTGGAAACAGCATAGGTCTGTGGAAAGCAGTCTGGGATGGGGGAGGGAGACCACTGTTTCAGAACTCTCTTGCTGAGTGGCCACAGGCATTATCTTTTTGTGCCACAATTGTTTTCCTACGTAAAATCAGGATATTAACTCCTTCTCTGCCTACTTTCCTCAAGGCATCGTTTAGTAGCCTCTACTGGCTCCCTGTAGCCCACAAAATTGAATTCAAACTCTGAAAGGTAGAATCCAGGCTCTTCCCAATGTTGACTCCTCTGTCTTTCCTATGTACCTGGCAGTATGGTCAAATCAGTCTCCTGAATTCCCTCAAATATTCGTTATCTTTCTGTGTCCCTATGCATCTGTGTAGGATGGTATGTCTGCCTACAATGCCCTTTCAGAATTGGGTTTTCCGGGGACTTTACAAGTCAGCTGAAACTCCCTTCTCTGGGCAGCAAAGGCGCTACTCGCCTGTGGCTGGTCCCATGCCCCTTCCGACCTCCTTCTAATGCAACATGCATTCCATTTCTCATTTCCTGTTATGCGATTGTCCTTCTCCCTGTGGATTCTCCAAGGCTTTGGGTCTCCTCCTATCCCAGCTTATCCCCCTATTTCTGGCCCATGGCAGGGTGTTAAATCAGTGCGCGAATGCATCAGAATAAACAGAGCTCTGAATATTGGTCACGAATGCATGGAAAAGAACCAAAAGTGGACATGGAAAAGAAACAGGTGTTAGCTGAATGTTCAAAAAAATATGAATCAGAGCTGGTCAGCAAATACTTGGGTCCCCTTGGTGTACCTGGGGACATACGTGCTGTCCACATATGCTGGGAAGCCCTGTCTTGGGCAGGATCACACCATCCCTGTAATAGCACACCTCCTTCTGCGACTCTGTGAAAGGCAGAGGGGACTGTGGTTCTTCAGAGCTGCTATCTGAAGGGTGTCCCTCTCTACTGATTAAATCCCTACTTGGCTCTCCCTTAATTTCTTTGATTTCCTCAAAGGTGTTCAATCATTATTCATTGATAGAGTGATTGCATTTCCTAGTATAATAGTGTTTTCTGCTCTGCAGAATAGAATAATCCAATCTAAAGCATGAAATTAATTTCTGTATTTGGGGTCCTTTACTTTGGCTAAGCAGCCTCATTGTGGGATTAGAGTTCCTTAAATTCAGTCCATCCACCCCTGACACCTTCCTCACCAGGCGAGCCAACTACTACTTCGGAAGTTATAATTCTCTCAGGGCAGATGTATCTTATTCCCTTCTCTGTCCTCCATAGCATCTAGCAATGTTTTGCATACAAACATTCATCAATTTAGATTTGCCTTCTTTGCCAGGTGTGCTGGCAGGTGACTGTAATCCCAGCATCTGGGAGGCTGAGGCAAGAGAATGGCAAATTGAAATCCTATCTGGGCAGTTTAGCGAGACCCTGTCTCGCTTTTTTAAAGCACTGGGGACCGGGGATGTAGCTCAGCAGTGCAGCACCTGCCTGGCAAGCAGGTCCTGAGTTCAATTCCTGGTACCAAAAAAAAAAAAAAAAAGGACTGGGAATATAACTCAATATGAAGGCCCTGTGTTAAATCCCCAGTACTGCAAGGAAAAACAAAAATGCTTTCCAAAATTATTGACAGTTGACATTTAACCACTGACTAGTAAAAAAGGTGCAGTCAAAATGTCATGAAATAAAGAATGTTTACATTCTTTAGATTCACTCTAAAATTTCCTTTAAAATTCACCACCTGTCCTGGGCAAGATGTGTTGGTGACTAGGCTGGGAAGCTAGAGAGCAATTTGAAACACGTTCTACTAACCCTCTCCAACGAGCCTCATTCTCCACCTGACCCCACTGAAAATATCATAGGTGTCTTGAATTATGACAGTGAACTGAACTCACACTTGCTTCCTGTCACAGCTATCTGGAAAAGTCTTTGCAGACAGCACATAGCAGTGGCCAGTCCACTGTTGGAAACCTAGGCCTCTGGTTGAGGTATCCCCAAGTGCCTACTGTTTAGGTACACATATGCATGAAGTCGAAAGGAATCAACTGCAGTTGTTTCCAGTTTGGATATAGAAATAAGAGAAAATTTATCTTTGTCTCACTCTCATGAGTTATTCATTAGAATAGCTTACTGCCTACACAAAATATCCAGCAGAGTCTAAATCTTAGCATGTACATTGGTTACTTGGAAGCTGTTAGCATTTAACAAGCTAAAAAGAAATAGATATCCCTGAGTTTGTTTTCTTACAGGTGTTATTAATGGAAAAAGGATACCTGCTTCTATCCATCTGAAGGAAAATATCCAACAGAACAAAACCCAATTATAGCTTCTTTCTCCCTGCTCTGGCAATAAGCAGTTACATTTGAAGAAGGTAAATAAATGAGGAACATACCTTTTATTCAGCAGGACATGGATGGCATTTATTTTTTATGCCTAGCTCTATTGTTTGGTGCTGCAAACATTTGCTGTGTTGAGGACTCATCTTCTTCAAGCCTGTGAGTTGGGGGCTGAGGTCCACACACTGAGAAGGCATCTAGAACGTGCAGCGGTGCTATAGCACAGGAGTCAGGTGCAGGTCAAGGAAGCACAGACTTGGCCTCAGAAAAAGTCTATCACTTTTTAGAACAGGGGCTTTTGTGCAAAAGGGAATAGGAATAATCTTTATTCACTAAAATGCCAAAATATCAAATCAGCAGAAAGGAAGGTAACATAAATGTAAGAGCCAAAAAGGTGATTGAGAATAATCCCTTTGATTTACAAATAGTAGGAAATGAATCTACTCCTGTCCCCAATCCCATACTTTTGCTTAGTTGTGATAAATTCTTGAAGAAGTGAGCAACAAGGTTAAAACCACTTTGGTCCAGGATTAATTAAATTTAAGAGAAAACAATTGCTGATGAATCCCCAGTGATCCCAAGCCCCATTGAAGATGACTCTCCAATGTCCTGATTCGGGGGCATTACTCACTGTCACCTAGGTTCCACCTCTACACCTTTTCCTGAATCTTAAGACCCATTAAGGTGACTTGAGAGGTGACCTTGCAGGTGGGGGTGAGTGGGGTGTGGGTCAGGGCACTGATCTTAAGGGCAGCTCTATTCTGCTTCCTGGCTCCTGTGCAAAGTTTGCCAGCCCTTCAAGCCCTATCTCAAGCCTCACCTCCCTTGACCTGCCTCTTGGTGCACCATAACTCTGCATCACAGTGCACTGCTGGTCTCTAAGCTCTGCCTTGACATTTGTCTTTTACTGCACATAACACTGCAGGTGTTGAGTAATTCTCTTGTATGGCTATTTAATGTGGCATGTGTTTATCCCCTTCTCGATCCTACCCTCTCTGAGATAAGTGTATCCATCAATGCTGCATAGGAGCATTGACTAATGATAGACTTCTCGATTGTTCTCCTGTAATCTTGAGGGTGCAGCCTTACATTCCAATGAGTATGTCCTTACTTTTTATTCTGAGGGACCCACTAAATATTTAATACTAGCAAAATAGTTTTCTAAAGGACAACTTATAACTTTTTGGCTGTTTCCTCTTCTTTCTCCTTTTTTCACTTTTGGAGCAATTGGGGAAGAAAAAAGGGGGTGGGAAAAGAAGTAGAAAGAAAGAAGAGAGAGGAATGCAAAGGGAAAAGAGCAGCCCGGGAAGCAGAGGAAGAGAGGGGGTGGCTCTCTATAGGAAGTTGGTAAGGGAAGGGATGCCAGTGCAAGAAGAGAAAAGATATAAAGAAGAGTCCATGGCGGCTACTCCTCTTCTTCCTCGCTCTTGCCCCAGCAGAGGAGTTGAACTGTCCAGCACATGCTCCCCTAGCCCAGAGGTGGCAAACCTGTGGAAACACATGCAAAGAGGGCTGTTTGTATCATTGAAAGCTCTAAAAGGTTCTCCATCACTGCCCTAGTAAGATAGAACTACTTTTTTTTTTTTTTTTTTCCACCCAGGAACTTGCCCAGGTGGAGGCATTAAGGTAATGCCTGGAGTAAGTAGACATATATACTGGTTATTTGTCCAGGAGTTATATTTTGCCTATATTCACAGGATTTCAGGGCTGTAAAAACATAATACAAAATTCAGTGATGGGAAAAGCAAAGCAGGACTGGAATCTACCTGCCCCTTTCACAGCCCTGTCCATTTATATCAAAACTAATTTGGAATTTAAGTTTGAGAGAAGCTAGGAGGAAAGGGAATCATCTTATATGACATTTTTGTTCATTAAACAAAAGGCATAGATTTATCTAAAAATATCAGAATTTTGTTTCATCCAATAAAAGGCACAGAACTTTTCTGAAAGAACCTTTAAAAAGATTTGTCTCAGACGATATTTGCAAGCACAGTTTTAGAAATGGCAGAAACACTAGTCCAGCAGATGGCTTTCAAACTGACCCTTTGGAACTAAAGAGTGTACAAGGTTAAATTGGAAACCCAACCGTGTCTATAGTACAACCTAGTATGTCTCATCTACTTTGGGACAATTCTCATCTGATCCATCTATCCCAGGACACTCATGAAGAGAAAGGAGAAAAATAAATTCCTGGATGATGCAGACTGCTTGATACACATTAGTTAATGACACAAATAATAATAGAAATAATACTAATATGCTTGTGTCTGCTAGGACTTCTTCATTCAGTCAGTCCTTTATTTGTCAAAGCTTAAGGAAGCCGCACAGGACAGCAGAAAAGCTATGGTCCTTGGTACAGTAAGACCTGAGTTCAGCTCACAACACTGACTCACCTTTCTGTACGTTGGTTTCCTCGTGCACTAATAGGGTAACTACTTTGATATTTCAAGGATTAATTGGAATCAGATGAGCAAACAATTCAACACTCAGTAGGCGCTCAGTATTTATTAGTTGAATATTTTACACTAAATATGATTGAAAATGTGTGAAGTCTTCTCTCAGGAAGATCAAGGGAAGCCAATGAACTCAAAAGCAAAATTCTTTCTTGAAAGCAAAGTTTCATTGCTTCAAAATATATCTGGTCCTCTGGAGGTTCCATGGTTGCCTTTCTCACTGGGCCGAGAGAAGGGTGGTGGGGTATGGAAAGGCCCCTCACCCCTTCTTGGCCTCTTCTGCCTCTCCCCAGCATGGCCAGTGCTGGCCTCCTGCGCACAAAGCCTCATTGCATTCGCCTCTCTGGTCGCTTTGTACCTGTTGGCCTGCCCCCACCAAGGGCCCCTTTTTGGCCTTTCTTTTTTTCTACTCTCAAAAGACCCCAAGGAGGTCCCAGGGCCCAGTGGCTGAGCTCCCAGGTTGCCTTACAGAGGAGGTGTTGTTCAGTAAAAAGGCATGTGGAGTCCCAGGGTGAGAGAGCGGAGGACATCATCAATCACGAGCTGTTAAAAGCCAGGAGAGAGAAGGGAGAGCTCGCAAGAGCAGGGAGGACCGAATTGAAGTGGGGGATTTTTTTTCCTGTTCCTGTTGTTTTGTTGTTGAAGAGAGCGCTCTTGGACATCTGCCCAGACACATGCTGAGTTAAAGAAGCAGCAGGATACGTTCTTAAAGAATGAATTGGGAGAGGGGAAGGGGCTGGGGGTGGGGAGGAGGCCTGAAAAGGAACCAAGGAATGAGTCCAACCCCCAGACAAAGGAGGCCCCTGCTGACCAGACCAGCCCCAGCCTGGCCTTCTGGGGTTCAAATGCTGGTTTGTTTAGCACATAATCAAGGAACACCAAGGCTCCCTAATACTTGCTTTGGGCCCACAAAGGGGCCACAGAGAGTAACTGCAATTCTTAAACTATCTTGTGTATATCCGGGCAGACTAAGGATGCTATGGAAACCTCTCCTCCTCTCCACCAGTCCCAGAGACACTCATCTAGGAGCCTTGTTCACGACACAGCCAGAGTGGAAACATGGGCCTGGGCTCATGGACAACAGTATCGTATCTTACCCAGTGACAAATGTCTGTTTCTTTTCAAAGAGAAGAAACCTATAAAATTAACAGAATATCTCCTGGAGTCTCAGGGAACTTCTAATAAACATCCCCATATACCACTATAAATCAGAAAAAACATATAAACCCTGTGATGATGGGGGGAAGCTGGATTCTAACTCCATTCCTTCCTCACTAGACTACTGGTCGCACCAGATTGTGGAATAGATCAGCTGGTGAGTGTCTGAAAGCCTGGGAACATCCAGGAGCACCCATCATAGCTCATTCACTTGTTCCGTTTTTGTTTTTTTGTTACAACGTATATGTAGATGGGAACTACCAAATGGAAATTCACTGAAAGTCCCTTGCGGGTGGGTTCCATGTTAGGCTTTGGGAAGGCGTAGGTAGTTGGATCTTAGCATGGCCAATCCTTCTGTAGATGGCTAGGATTTTCAACAAAAATTGACAGAACTTTCCCTTCCTGGGTGAGTGAGTTCATGCCATAAAAGTTACCATTATACTCCGTAGAGCCATTGGGGGAGCCAAGCATTGTAGTCAGAAGGTAGTGGATGAGAATGGGGCCCCTTGGAGTTCACGTTATGTACTCTGTGTGCCGCATTTGTTCACCCTGCTAAGATTGCACCTAGCTCTTCAGTAGGTGCAAACACTGCCTGTAGTTCCATAGGGGGTCAGGGAGAAAAGGGAAAACAAAATGAAATGACGAAGTAGTGCCAGTTCAACTTTAGCCATGCTTGGAACCTTTTATCAAGGACCTGAAATAAAGAAGGGTGGGCATGCTTATGTTCAAAACATGAGAGATTAAAGGGCTAATTTTTCAAAACACAAGCTACACCTTATTATACTTCCAAGTAACAATAACTATTCTCTTCTTTCAAGACTATGCACTTCATAATACCATTGTTGAAAATATTATTAAAATATCCTTTTATTTTATTTTCTCTGAGCCATGAGAGAGAGACGGGGCAGATATATATATACATGCATATATATATATATATATATATATATATATATATAGGTAGATATATAGGTATATATATATATATATATATATATATATATATATGAGAGAGATAGAGACAGACAGAGACAGAGAGACACCAGCCAAGCAGTATCATGTAGCTGATTCTTCCTGCAGAGCCCAAGGAATCCGCACTTAGGAAGTTCCTATAGTAAAATGTGGCAGAGCAGGTTACCCTTGTCCTTGTCACATGACAGTGAGAACAGTGATGCTTAGGATCTGTGAGCTACTGCATTTCCTGACTTGTCAAATCTGGCAGTAAGGTTCTTGAACCATTAGTCTTCCTTAAAAATAGTAGGTGAAAATACAGATAACACGGTTTCTTTGTGGTGACTTCAGGCGCCTCTGTGGAAAATGAAATATTTTTGATTCATTCTAATTTATTTGACATCATTTTGAAGATTGCTTCTTGAGCATTGACTGTTTTTCCTGTTCTGTGTAATGTGAAGGGTTGGACAGGAAAAGATTGCATAGAAGGAGCAGAGAAGGAAATGACAAATGAAAAGAGGAAGTCTTCAGTGACTTGCAGTATTTTGCAGGTTGAGACATGCAGGGGACTGAACTGTGCTCACCCTAAATTTGCGTGATGAAGCTCTAGCCTTCAATGTGATTTTATGAGGAGTGAAAAGGTAATTGAGGTTAAAAGAGGTTTAAGGGTGCACCCCTGATTAGTGCCCTTATAAGAAGAAACACATGGAACATGCTTGTTCTCTTTGCTGTGTGACGACAAAAAGAGAAGATGGTTATCTCTAAGCCAGGAAGAGATCCTGCTCCAGAAACTGAATCCCGTGAGTTGAATATATTTTATCAGAAGTGCCTGGGACCAGAAGTATTTTGGAGTTCAGGTTTTTTTCTGATTTGGGAATATTTGCATATACACAGTGAAATGTATCAAGGATGAGACCCAAGTGTAAGCACAAAATTTAGTTACATTTCATACACATTTTTTACATAGCCTGAAGGTAATTTTATACAATATTTTTAGTGTGTCTGTGTTTTGACTACAACAAGTTACATAAGCTCAAATGTGGAATTTTCTACTGCGGCACCATATTGGTGCTCAAAAGTTTTAAATCTTGGAACATGTTGGATTTGATATTTCATATTAGGGCTGCGCGACCTGTAGAAATTTGACCTTAATCTTTCCAGCCTTTAGAATTATGAGAAAACTAACTTTTGTTTTTTAAACCACTCTGTCTATGGTATTTTGTTATGCTAGCCTAAGCAAAGCCAAGACCCTTTCTCCATTTACATTTGCCACATAGATGGAAAAGAGTGAAAAGCAGTAGAAGTTTCTTCCCTCACTCTTCTAAAGAGGCTGACCTCATATAATAGTGGGATAGAAACTTAGGGTGTAAAAAGAAATGGTTCTCAGTACAAGGCCTGTTTGGATCCTTTTGAGGTTTTTGAAGCCGTGGATGAGACTTTAAGAACTTACGATCAACTTGGGTTCCCAGTGTACTTCCCAGTTTTTCAAGGTTGTAAGTTCAGCACATCATATACATGTTACAGATTTGTTTTACGACATTGGTTAGTATAGGTACAGGTTTAATTGATCAGACTGAATTCTGCTAATAAAATGAGTCTAAACTGAGTTTATTGAAACTTGTTAACAACTGAAAAGGTTGAACATTTAAACACACACACACACACACACACACACACACACACACAGACACATGAAGAGTATGAATAAGCAAAGTAAAATCCTGGGGCCAACCCCATCCCAGTTCTGATTCTGATGAAAGAAGAATAACTGTGATCAGGTTTCTGTCTTGGAGACATTTTTAATTTCAAGTCATAACTAGGCATCTACTCTCTGTCAATCACCCTGTTTATAATTTGAGAGTACCCTCAAAATGTGGGGGAACAGATTTGTAATACTAAGTAGCCATGTCCTACAATGTAGAACTCTTGGAGAAAATAGAGTTCCAAAGACCACACCAGGTGACTTTCTACAACAGAGGAACAAAGTGGTTCATTGGTTGGGTTCTTGTTTTTAACTCCTTTGACTTGGCACATTCTCACTTCTAAAATCTGTCCATGCAGAAGGCCAAATCATTGTCCAACTTTGTTTTGCAAGCTTCATGTCCCCCTATACATCCACATTCCTTACCACTGCTTAACCTTTCCTGCCAAGTTGAAATTGATGTTGAATAACTCCTAAATAACTTAATAAAATGTTAATCTTGAATTATTTTTCTCCTAAAGGAGAGAGCACAGTATTGTATTATGCAGTATTTTTCAAGAGTCTTACACAGGGATACTCATTCCTTTTCCTGTTGGTAGGAATTATAGTTTTAAAAAATTAAGTAGTTAAGTACATGGGGGGGTGCTCAGATTCTTCATTATATTCTTTGATATTGTACTGAAATCTGTATTATGAGTCTACAAAAATGAGAAGAGGGGAGGTGATGTAACCTACACATTTACCCCCACCTCATATGATCATGGAACACTTTTTAAGACCCAAGATCAGGAAAAAACAAAACAAAACAAACAGAACAAACTGAATTATGCAGAACAATCCACTTTGGGAAGTGCTGCTCCAATTTCAAAAGTAAACAATCCCCCTCCTCCCCTTCCTCCTCCTTTTTATTTTTAATTCATTGCCACTGATCTATCTACATTGCCAGCCTTCAACACTACGTTCTTACACAAGCCAGCAACTTAATATTGGTTGCGTTTTACCCAGCTGTAAAATTTGTGGACCAGCCAAGATGATATCAAACTGTCTTTACAATTGTAATTTTATTTGTCTTTTATTATAAAACTTTAGAAGTACCTTTCAAGGGAGAATTTCAGAAAAAAAGAGTATGTGTAAGGGAGATGTTGAGAGCTTCTCCAAGCACACTGGAAAGTTTCCCACCTCGTTTTTGCCTTTACACAGGGTGTTTCTGCTTATTATTTTGTGCAGTGCACACTTTTTGGACTTAATTGCTGGAAGGAGCAGCCCTCGGAGAGCAGAGATACTGGGGATACGATTCTGATTCTCTGGCCAGTATATACTTTTATTTTCATCCTCTGTAAACAGTGAATACTGGGAAACCACACACAAGTTTTAAAACATAACTGTTGCATAACTGAAGGTTACTGCGTACCATTGAGAGGAGGGGAGGGGGCGAAACTCTATACATTGGGAACTTGAATTGATTCCAAAAGTCTGGATTCACAAAATAGTACATTGTGTTTTCTCCAGTTTGAATTGTTTCCTTGGTTTCATGACTTCCTTATAGAGGGAGTGGATCCTTCTACTAAGCAGTGGAAGAACAGGGAATATGTATCATTTGGAGAAACTTAAATTCAATTTTCTGCTCAGTGACTTTCCAGAGTGCTCATTTGGTAAGGCCGGGTAGAGAGCTGACTTTTCATTCTTGTTTTTATTCCCAGCCCTCCTTTAAAAGAATGAAGAACAAGCTCAGTTATACATTTTGGGAATCCAGTAGAGGCCTGTTTGTGAACATTGCCAATGATGAACTGTTCACATCCTGGCCTTACCCATGAAGAGAAGTGAAGAGTGGAGCATAAGCTCAATTTGATGTGTTTTCATGGACCATTTTAGACAGAAAGGTCTCCCTGGGGATCCCCATAGCTTTCTACTTCTGTCCTCTATGAACAAAGACATGTGATCAAGGGGTACCTTATGAGAGAAAGTTTCCTAATTTATCTTCTAAGGTCTCTTTTTCCCATGATGTTTATTCCTAATACTTTCAACCTCCTCTGATTATTTCTCCCTTTTGGTACCATTAATGCCTTTTAGTTAACTCTCCCAGTTCTGATATTTAATTACATTTTCCCTAGCTTATTCATAATTGTGCTGCACAAGACTGACACTGAAAACACATGGGTTGTTAGAATCAGGTAGAACTTACTGTATCTTCTGACTCCATTTCTTACAAGCTGCGTGACTCATGTGAGAAGTTGATAGCCCTAAAGGCTTAGAATTCTCACTAATAATTTAAAATAATTGTTTCTTCCTCTTCTGGTTATAGAGAGTATTAAGCGAGGTATGCAGTACTGTTTTATACCATGTCCAGCCCATATGAGTATTCCATAAATGCTTTCATATTCATTCGTTTTGAGTTACATGAGGCCTACATATAGATCTCCCAAATCGATAAAATTCAGCTAATTAGGACATTGATTGCACTACAGCTCCACTTTCTCCCGTATTCTACCCCTAGGCCCCATTTGTAAGCCTGGTGGCGTTCTTCTTCAGAGTGTCTACGGCTCTGTGTTAATCTGACTTGTGTTTATGCCATGATGTTCTTGTGCTTTTATTCACAAGGCCTGGGATCTTGTCTCCTAGTCGTTTTGTTTCCTTATAGGGTGTTAAGTGCAAAATTGGTATTTAATAAATATTTGTTGATTATTCAATGGATTGATTTAGAAAATGCTAAGAATGATAAGCAAAATGCTTGCCTTCGTGTGGAATACTGTGTGGCTCTTAGGATTGAGGGTTCAGGAGTGAGTCTCCTTTAGGGCCTTGACTGGGAGACGAGGCTAGACGTCATTTATCGATTAATAGCAAAGAATTCTAAAGGCCCTAAACTTCTAGCACAGGAGAAACTCAAGCCAGTCTTACTGTGCTCCAATATCAAAGAGCAAAATCATAACTTGAGTGCATTTTGGAACATGCAGATTTCCAGGCCAGGCCCTGGCTACCCCCAGAGTTTCTGAGACTGTAAATCTAACCGGCCTGGCAATCCTAATTCCCCTAGTTCTCTGACCACTCTCTGAGGAACACCCATCAGAATAACTTTCTCTAGCCCTTTCTTTGGTAAGGCTGAGTTTCCTCAGAATCCCGGGATGCAAATTAGCTGTATCCAAATAGTTATCAATAACTCTTTGCTAGGTACGGCCTGTGTCCTCCAACTCAGTGTCCTTTGGATCCCCTTCCTCAGCCTCACTCCCCTTGCCCTGCCCCTCTGAGGAACAGCTGATGCGCCCTCCGGCTTGAGATTACAGGAGCCTGGCCAGGGGCACTGTGCTTAGCTGGGCTCCTCCGGCCCCTGAATGAGTAACAGCTGCCTGCCAGCCCCTCCCCTACTTCCTTTAGGCTGGTTACACAAAACTCATGCTGTTCTGCAGGCCAGGTCTCAGCTCTCCCAGCAGTCTGGCCCTTGAAGCATTTCATATTAGCTTTTTAATCACACTGGACAAAGGGCTGCAGCAGGCCAGCCTCCCCCACCGCCGCAAAGCCCAGTCTCACTCCAGGCCCTTTCCCTGGGCCGACTCCTGCCACGGTGCCACTGGTTGTGTGTACTGGGGCAGGAGGGTGGTAATTGCCTGCCCCAACTGGGAGACATGTACAAGGCAGTGTGCCTGCAAACCACAAGCTGGGCATGATGGAAGTCCCGTGCCTACGCGAGAACAGGCGCGTCTCCATCACCTGGAATCTGTGAGAAAGGCAAACCTCTCAGGCCTCACCTGAATCTTTTCGTTTGCTCTGGAGGTGCTGCTCAGCCATCCAAGTGTTTTGATACGTGTGCAACTCTGAAGAACTTGCTTTTATCGTGGTTGATGTTCAGCGGCAGTTTTGTGTGGGTTGGAAACTTCTTTCTGGAGAAGGGAAAGCTGCCCAGGACTTCACAGACCTGACCGCCCCCCACCACATACACACAGTGTGCTTTGGTAGGTAGGAGTGTGTTGCTTTGGTGTGGCGTGAAGGCTGGGAGAATGAGCAGAGTCCCTGGAGGGACGGGGATGTGCAAACATGGGCGATGAAGCCCATGTCCGTGCCTTGGCCTTTCTGCATCACATGGGCCTGGGAACTGCACCAGGTGTGGAAGGAAAATGCAGCTTGGTTTTTAGAGGCCAGAGAACAGCGGTCAAATCACACAGCGGTGCCTGAGAGGGGAGGGCTGGAAGTGGTTCCTGTGCACAAAACAGATGTGCAAAGATGGGTTAATCGTATTAAATCCAGGGAACACAGTCTACGCATGTTCCTCTCCTGGCTCAGGAATGATCACATTTAATTCTAAGATTCCCTAGCTCATAGCTTCTACTCCAAGTAATAGTTATTTTAGCTCGAAAAGGGAGAAGATAAAGGATCTTTCAAATTACCAGATTTGCCTTTGATTCTGCCTCTAGGAGAAAGTGTGGTCTTTTGTTAAACAAATAACTCATTTTGGTTATGAAAGGTGAGGCCTGCAAGGCATAGCATGAATGAAAACAAATTGTTCTGCATAAGATATGATTAGAAATTTTGATGTAAGTGACAGCAGAGGAGATGAAAGGAATGACTATGGAAGGGAAAAAAGACTTTGCTTTCTATCAGGATAGAAAACCCAACATAGGAATACAGGATTGGACTACGAGAATGAGCGGAAACTTCTGGCATCATTTCCTGTTTCACAGAAGGTAAAGGGTGTGATCCATTGTACAGATGGCCCTCAACATATGAGGATGCAACTTATGATTTTTCCACGTTGCTGTGGTGCATAAGCTGCACACATTCATGGAGACCGTACTTCAGATTCTGATTTATTATTGTTTCCCGGGCTAGCCTGGTGGTGTGCTTTAGTAGACTTCTGGTATGCCGAGCAGTGGCAGCAAGGCACCGCCCCTGTCACCCAGGCCATCATCAGGGGACACAACTGACTCCACACTGTACTGCACTGCTAAACTGTAAGCTTAGACAGGTTAAATGGATTAAATGCATTTTGACTTACTATATTTTTCACTTGTCTTGGGTTTACATAACTCCATCCCAAGTCGAGGAGCACCTGTGTCTAGATCCAAGGATGGTAAAACTGCACTGCCATTGTCTAACATGGATCCTTGCTTGAGTGACAATAGAAATTAAAACTGAGGCACACATTTGCATGGAAAAGAGTTTTATTGGAAAATAAGAAAATGTGGTAAGGAATACTAACTAGCTCGAGGAGCTGACAAAGATCAAGCTGGCCCCTTAGCAAAGGAAAGAAAGAGAAAATAAGGAAAGGATGCCAGCTTGAGCAGCTGGAGGGTGCACATGCTGATCAAGTTCGGACTGGCCCATAACAGGACCAGAGGCCAGTTTTACAGGACCCCATGGTGGGCTGGAGTCTGCTCGATCATTATCTCAGTCATGGTTTCCTAGGTCCAGAAGATTCCTTATGGATTGAGGGGTAATTCAGTTCCCACGAGATGGTTGTTCTTGCTTGGGAGAGTGATCTCAGCATGGTCTGCAAGGCTCAGCTTTTCCTAGAAACCCAGGGGTTACAGGGTTAGGAAAACATCTGGAGACTTCTAGGCATTGCTCAAGGAGGGTCTGGAACTGAATGTTGTACAGCTGGTAATTGGATATCCATGTAAATCCTGAAAATTACTTTAATTATTCTTACCTTGGTGTCCTCACTCTTGAAGAGAGATGAGATAGAGTAGATACATTTAGAGCTAGTAAATTTTTTTTTTTGGTACCGGGAATCGAACTCATGACCTTGCACTTGCCAGACAACCGCTGTGCCGCTGAGCTATATCCCCGGCTAGAGCTAGTAAATCTTGTAATACACAAAACTCCCAGAGTGATGAACATGCCTACATGCAGAGCAGGGATCTGTCCCAAAGCTTTAAGGTAATAAAGGAGGCATAAAATGAGGGCAGAGATGCCGAGCTTTATCCTGCTTTTACTTCCCAGTGGACATTTGCAGGTTCAGCCTCTAAGTCCCTGACTGCCTCGGAAGAAAACACAAACCATGCTTTTAATAAGTAACGGGTTAAGGGCCCAGGAGTTTGCTCCTGTCCCGGTGGTGGTCTCTGACTGTCAGAACTGTAGGTTACCTTCAGTTTTACCTTGAATGTGAAAGCTCCCAGAAGGTTAGGGCCTTGATTCCTGGCTTTTATACTTCGTAAGAACTTGTAGGCACTGATAAGGAAAGCATTAATGAGATAATTATTAGTGGGAATGACAATACAATAAGAAAGTCAAGGCATGGCCCATGGGAATATATGGTTAATTCCTAGGTAAGTATGAATTACACTGACAATATAGGGCGTAAAATGATAAATGCCAACTCAGGACTGCGAGTTCAAAGGAGGATGTCTCAGCGTCCGAACAGGAAGGGTCCCTATGGATGGGTAGAAGGCAGTCCTGCGGGTGATTAGTGACCCCCAGAATATAGAGAAGAGGCGCAGAAACAGCAATGGGCTCATCAACTCCTCTGCAAGTGTCCTCTGTCAGCAGGGAGCAGTAAACGTAATAGCTAATCAATCAAATAATTACTGCATACTCTTCCGGTGCCAAGAGATATAGGGGGGACTAGAGATTCAGAGGTGAATTTAGACAGAGCCGCTTGCCCTCGAGGAGTTGTATGGAAAGTGACCGACAGCGGGAATACATAAACTGGAATACAGTCCGATGTCTTGCTCACCAAGGTCCACATGGAGACAATAGAGATCAGAAGTAAGAGGAGTGAAATCAAAAAGGGAGGGAGGGAGGACCCAAGGAAAGTTCCCTAGAAAGGATGCAGTCCTGGGGTCTTAAAAAAGGAGATGTTTTCTAAGCAGGTGTGGGAGGCAAGGCTATGGCTGGCTTACGAAGTAGGCTTTGGGAGGAGCAGGAGACCAGCTTGGGAAGGGACCTGCATCAGATCAGATGGGTTTTCAAGGAGCTTCCAGGATGCTTGGATTTCATAGAGCAGCTGGTAGAGGCCATTGAAGAGTATGAAGAGGGAGGAAGGTACTGAAGGTAGTGTTTGGGAAGACCGCTACATTGCGAGGGCAGCAGAGGGTCAGGCCAAAGGCAGAGAAGCGGCCACTCTGCGTTCAGAACGGCTTTTCCCAGGGCCTTCTCCAAGAGAGGACTCTAGCGACCTCTGTGACTCCCTGAGGTCTTGGGTGATGTGTGGCTCATCCACGCCCTTGCGCGAAGCTAGCCCTTCCAAATTGCCGAGTAGTGGTAGTTTGCTGACAACCTTCCTGCTGCCTTGTTCCTTGCTCTCAGCGTTTCCCGCTCACTGCCTTCAGTCCTGGAGCCTTCCCTCTCAAGGGGGTGGCCCGTCTGATTAACCGCTGAGCCGTGCGTCCGGAGCGTCACGCGGGCAGTGCATTTCTTCATGTGGTGACTATCCTGAGTGTCTCTCAGACAGGTGTCCTTTCAACCAGTTGATTCTTGTATTGAATAAATTTGATAAAATTGTTGTTTCTATATTTCCTGTTATATTCTCTTATAAAAATTAAAAAATGCTATTTTTGGTCATTCTATATTTAAATAATTGAATTGGTAAATGGTTAAGACTGAAATAAAGACTTACCAAATAAAAATAGAGGACTCCCAGAAATTTTTTTTTTTGTCCCATGAATACTTAATCTAAAGAAGTGTTGTTTGTGTATCTGAAATTCAAATTTATTTATTTATTTATTTATTTATTTTTATTTTTATTTTTTTGTGGGTACCGGGGGTCAGTCGTCCAGTGTTCCTTTCTGCGGTGCAGGTGCTGAGGCCTCTAAGGTTCACCCAGCCCAGCTAGAGCAAATCTGTGACTTCCAGATCAGCGTGGTGTCCATTTGGCCACCTGTTCTCCCTAACATGGGATGGATTAGTTAAATGCATTGGCTTTCCTAGAAGTCTAAGGGTGAAAACTCTTAATATAAAAATGTATAAGAATGAAAATTCAAGTGCTATTCAAATGAGAATTTATTCTGGGCCTGGAGCCTTCTTGGAATTGGGCAGATCTCTCATGGCCTGCTTTGGTAGCCGGAGAAGTCCATTCGGCTTTCTGACCCAGCCAGCAAACACATGCTCTATTTGGGCATGAAAAATAGTCCTTTCTGTTAGAATAATACCTTGTACTTTTCAGAGCACATCCACAGACATGGTTTCCTAAATCTTTGTAAGCTTTTTTCTTTTAATTGTAAATGATATTTATATACTTCACATGTTTCCAATTTGGTTTCTGCCACCAAACAAAACAGAAAAGTTTCTACAAACACTGAATTACATATCAGCTCTTTATAAACACAGTGCAGTGAAATTTTTGTTCTTATCTTTTTTTCCTTCTGCTCTCCTTCATGTTTTTAGAATGCCATACCTTCTTCTCAGTTTTGTTAGTCTGGCACACATCTGTTTCGGCATCACTGTTGTCAAAGAAAGGGTGCTTGATTGTTAAAACCGTGACGGGGGGTGCTGCAAATTCCTGCAGGTCCAGCCAGACTCCGTTATTGCTGGAGCTCAGGGCTGTTTAGTCCAGGGGCTTCTCTGTCACCCTCGTCCCCACCTCCCAGTTTCCTTAGGATTCTTTATTCCTCCTCTTTCCGTTCTAGATGCTCTGAAGACTCTCAACAACCATGGCTTGCCCACTATTTCAAGTGACTTCATTGTCATGGTTCTTGTCGCTTCTCAATAGTAATCTGAGAAATTCTAGGTGAACATAGGTACATGATTATCTATTTGGCAGGTGATTAAAAGAAAACCAGAACAATGAACTAACCAACCCCCAGGGCGGCATGTGACAGGTGTGTCTTGAGTTCTTGTGGGTCCTGCCCTACTTTGGTTTTGCTGTGGTCTGTTCTTAGCAGCTCCTCTGGTCATGCCCAGCTCGTGAGGTCTAAGGAGTTCTTACATTACTATCTGAGCCACTGTAATTGTTGGGTTCTATCACTTACATTCCTAATTTTTTGTGGCCGTATGTGGTCACAATTTTCTCAGCACCCATTTTCATTTACTCTCTAAGAATGTACTTTCCAGTCCCCATGACGGATCACCAGAAGGCAAGATATGCTCCACTCCACAGGCTTTGTTGGATGTGTTGGAAACCAGTGCTGTGGGTCGCTACACAGCAGCCGGGGATATAGGTCATTGGGCAACCGAGGCAGACTTTGATATGTACTTCTTCCTTCAGCGGATACTGACTGTACAAGGAAAAGAGTATGATCTAAGTACAGAGCATGAGTTCTTCTTTTTGACAGTATAAAGATGAGCCAGGCTTTCTGGAGGAAGTCAGCCTTCCTCCTTGCCATGGGAACTCTGTGATCTGCTGATGAATTATCAGCATTATTTCATCCACTATGAATAATTTTCTCCTGTCTTTTATAAAATGCATTATTTTATTTCATGATGAATATGAGATTACTGTATGTTCTAGTCCTAACCAAACTAAGAGAACGGCACCTTTCCTACGTAGCCTTCACCTAACTGCCTTTCTTGCGTGGGTCAGGGAAGCCTGGTCTCACCACAGGGGACAATGCAGGTGTCTTGCCGCAAGCTTCGCGATGATGGCTTTTCTGCAGGCAGGAACAGAGAGGACAGGTGCATTCCCGGGATCAGTGTGACAGCTGGCCCACTCTTCCAGACTCAGGTCTTTGAAGGCATTGTGTTATTTCTCGGAAAGTATTGCAAGGCTTACATATTCTGACCTATCCACATCAATTCCAAGACACAGATATCTGCTAAATGATGTTTTGATTATCTGTCATTTCAGATTACCTGCCATGGAGTCATCAATGTATGCAGGGAAATGTGCAGACACACTTCTCTCTCCAGGCCTAGCTATAGAAATTCTGCTCCTTTGCCCCCATGCTCTTGGACAGGCTGTGTGCAACGTGTTTCCAGTATTCTCAAGCCTCGTTCCTATGGTTGCTTGTTTTCTCTTGCTGGCCCATGCCTCCTGGACCCCCTTCCCTCTTTTTTTTCCCTCCTTTTTGGAATGAAGCTGTTTCAGTCTCAAAAATTCGTCCAGGTCCTATCTGTAGGAGATTCCCTTGCCTGGCCCTGCATTTGAGCTTCTTCAGTCATCCCCAGAATACCCTTGGTGAGACACACTTGACACCCAGCTATGTTCAGTGTTACACCTTATTACCTGTTGCATATTACCCACTGCTGAATCCAGCGTACAAGCCTCTCCCTGCCTCTCACGTCCCACGTGTACTCACGTTTGTGTCGTGCTATTCTTGCTCCGAACACTGCAGTGTCTTCCACTGATATGAATGACAGGTTCCAATGTAGGGCAAAGCAGTAGCAAGTTCTGCCCTTTCTTTTATCTCATACTTCAGTTCACCTCTGGCTTTCATTCAGAAGAGAATGGGAAGGAGTCCGGGAACCATGAAACAGCTCTTTACGCAGGCACCGGGAACACCCGAAACCCCTATTGTGAGGGCGCGCAGGTTACCTGGCCAAAGCTAAGTGACCGTGGGAGTGGAGGGAGAAAAGTGCTCGTGACAGTTGCACTGCCTGCGTTGCACTGCTCAGCAAGGTGACTGACTCCATGATCTTGCTTATTGTTGCTTGGAAAAGAGGTTCTCGTCATTGTTCTTCGGTCCTCCAGCCAGTGTGGGGTGGATGAAAGAGAACTGTCTTCCCAGACTTTCCTGAATGCAAATAAATCAGTCCCATTAGTCATCCCCCACTCTAAGTCTTATTGTTTGTTCCTTCAGAAAACGTACACACTCAGACAGACCCCCTCACGCACACACTCACACACTCACACACTCACAGTCTACACCTTAATGACACGATGCCTGGAGCGGACAGTTGTGGCACGCAGGAGCCACGCAGAGACAGATGTGATGAAGATGAACTGATCCCATTTTTAAGAGAATGAAATAAGCTCTTTAAAACTAATAATCAGGCTCTCTTTTGGCTGATATACACTCAACTGTCGGTGTGAAGGATGAGACCCCGATGTGACTTCTCAGCAATGAATGATTCTCTTAATGTCTTAAATAAAAAGAAAAAGAAAGAAAAACCAGCTTTCTCATTGTTACTTTCCAAGGAATTAAGTAATACAGAATAGACAAATGAGAGACCTGAAAGGGCTGGTCCTGCAGAGCCCACAATTCTCATCTCGCAGAGTCTTAAACAGTTCAAGCTTGCGAATGAGCCACAGAAATTGTGCTCTCTGAAGTGGAAATCCAAGGTGAGCAGGCAGCAGTCATTCTGTTGACATTGAGACTCTAAGCTCTTCTCTCCATTTGCAGCCCCAGAGGATGGGCAGGCCGATGCGCAGGTACAGAAAGAAGAAACTGGCTTCGAAATGTAGGACAAACCCTGATGCCGATGCTGAGGTGCTGCCCTTCAGCCCACACTGGTGTTGCAGCATCTTCTGGACTTTCATCTCCTGTAACAGAGGATGTGGAGAAGTGTCAGCATGGCCCTGCTGTTAGGAATCTTTTATTCTCCTGGGAGTCCAGTCCTGTGTTGGGTAGAAAGAGCTTCCAGCCCTGGGGATGACGTCAACTTTGAGAGAAATGTTCAGTATAATGGGATGTCCATTCTGCCTGAGGTTATAACAAGAGGTGGAGGCACAAAGATGATCACGAACGGAAGTGGAGCTTTGAGATTAGAGGCTGTGATAAGCACTCTTTCCACTATGGCTTTGAAGGGTACCTGTGCAGTAAGCACAGGAGGAACACTTGTTGAATGAGGTGATGGATGAATGAAGGAGGGCTCATACTGAACATTTGCTACATACTCAGGAAGGGCACAGAGGCATGTGTGTATTAAACTTCCTTAGAAAGAGTGGGTGAAGCTGGGCAGGGTGGCACGTGTCTGTAATCCCAGCACTCCGGAGGCTGAGGCAGGAGGATCACTGTGAGTTTGAGGCCAACCTAGGCTACATAGTGAATTCAAGCCTAGTCTGAACTACATAGCAAGACCCTATCTCGAAAGAAAGAAAGAAAGAAAGAAAGAAAGAAAGAAAGAAAGAAAGAAAGAAAGAAAGAAAGAGAGAAAGGAAAAAGAAAGAAAGAAAGAAAGAAAGAAAGAAAGAAAAAGAAAGAAAAGGAAGGAAGGAAAGAAAAAGGAAGGATAGAAGAAAGAAAGAATGAAAGAAAGAAAGAGAGAGAAAGAAAGAAAGAAAGAAAGAAAGAGAAAGAAAGAAAGAGAGAAGAACAATCATAATGACACATGGCTTTTGATAGCAGCAGAGCAGGAAAGCTCACTCTCTGGGGACAAGTTGGCATCTAAATCCACATTGCCTTTTATTCCACTTCATCTACTTACTGAGCAGTTGTGTTTTGGTAGAGGAGACCTGTGCTGTAGTCGTATTTTCTCCACAGGTGCATGCGATTTGGGGGTCTGGCATCCTGTTATGTGTGTACTACTCTCATAAGGCTTTCAACCACTATTTTCTCATTACCCATAGGACATGATTGATATGGCAGATAGGTCATTTCCAATTTTACAGATGCAAACCCTGAGTCTACGCATACTGGCCTGTCCAGCTTCTCATAGACAATGAAAAGCAACTCTTTTGGCTCCAATTCCATTGTGTTGTCAAGCATGATGACCACCTGGCTAGACCACATTAGTGCACAGTGCTACTTCTGCAGAGGAGTCCAAGCTGGGCAGTGTATGTCTTTTCCAGAAGGACTCTACTAGGCCAAGTATGGCCCACGTTTAACTCCCTTCCTGCAGTGGCTTAAGATAATTCATCAGTGTCTGCTCTTCTTGGGTCTGAGTAGTTTCCTTGTTCTCCAGGATTCCTCTTTATGCTAAGACATTTTATGTCTTAAAATATACTTCTTTATTTTGAGCCAGGTTTCACCAGCTGGAATAAAGGAATTGTCTTTGGTTCTCCTGGATGGTGTCCAGGCATCTGGAGTAATGAGAGGGAGCCGGGAATGAAGAAATAGCCCAACTCTCACGTTCCCAGTTTCCAAACCTGCCAAGGGTTTCGCAGAATTGTAAAAAGTATTTTATAACAGAGAATGCATCTAGTTCAGTGGTACTCAGTCTTGGCAGTGCATTTAGAATCATGTAGACAGCTTTTTAAAATGCCAATGCTAGAGCCTCACCATGCTCCAGGACTCAGTTTCAGTTGATCTGAAATAGGTCCTGAGAATCAAGTGCTTTTAAACAGCATCTGACTGACTATAACATAGCCCAGGTTTGGTACTTCTGATTTGTCCATCCTTAATATAAAAATAAGGATATCAATACCTGCAGAGTTTAAATTAATAGCCTCATATTAGTTATATATATAGTTTAAAATTTTCCTTAAAAATTTGTAGTTCACCATGACAAACATTTATTACCTTTCAGGTATTCTTTGGGTGAGGAATCTATAGGAAGTCTAGCTCAGTCCTTCTACGTCATGGTCTCATGAGTTTACAGTCAAGGGAGATGTTGACCATGGCTCTAGTCATGTGGTAGCTTGATGTGTCTATTGGATCCCCTTCCAGTATGGCTCATTTTCCCACTGAAAAACTAGAATTGACTTTTGGCAGAAAGTCTCCATTCTTTACCAGGAGGATCTCTCCATGGGACTGCTTGAGTCTTCACAACATGGCATCTGGATTTTCTTAGAACAAGTGATCTAAGAAAGAAGCCACATGTCTTATGATCTTGTCTTAGAAATTATACATATCTCTACTGCCACAGTCTGGCCACTAGAAGGGGATCACTAAAGCTACCCCTACTCAAGGGAAGAGGAATATGCCTCCATCTTTTAAGAGGGGCAGTGCCAAAGAATTTGTAGACATATTTTAAAGCCATTCATGACCAAAGTCATGTAACTATATTTATTGCTAGAGCTACAAGTCTTTTGACTGCTAGTTCAGTGCCATCAACTAGTCTCATCATTAATTGATTGATTCTAAATAAGGAAATTCCCATAAATATTTAAGATCTCATCAATTACCCTCTTCCTATGAACAGGCTGGTTCATCAGCATCCTCAGAAAGGTCCCTCGTTTGTTAGGCATGTGACCACCTCACTGTGGTTCAATTCAATTTAAGCGCTTCTTTTCACCTATCAGAATCCTCTGAAGGATCGGATTACCTTGCCAGTGGAAATATATGAGCTCCTGTGTGATACACCATAACTGCAAAAACACATCATATAATTTTCCCCGAAGGCTTGTTGCAGCCTATGTTGAGTCATTTGTATTTATGACAGCTTGGGCGTGATTTAGTGAGACCTCACTTTGATAAAAGCCATTTAAAGCTCATAAATATGGGTGACAGGCTGCCTTCCTGGCTGGGGTTCTTAAGGAGAGACTGAGATTTGCACTGCCACTCAACTTTCATTGTTCAGGAAAAGGAAAACCAAAGGAGAGAACAAAAAGGAAAGAAAGAGTGGGGGGAGGAAAGAGTCAGAGAAGGACAGAGATGGACAGATGGACGGGGACGGATGAAGGCCATTGCAGGGCCCCACTTGAGCTGTGGGCATCAGGCTCCCTGCACATGCACGTGCTCATCTCTGGTCTTTTGCTGGCTGCAAGGGCCAGGATCTGTGAAGGGCAGCTGCTCAGAAGGAGGGTCTGGGAAAGAACACAGGAGTGAAGAGGTCACCAGACTTCAAGGGCCATTTACTTCCTCCTTTAAAAGCATTGTTAAATCACCACCAAATTACAGTAAAGTGTCGATTTTTATTGCACAGGAAGGCCCCATAGCTTCACTCCTCACAACACAGCCCTCCAGGGACAGATTTTCCACAAGGTGGAGTAGGTGACACCCTGGTTGTGGGCTCTGAGGACACCAAACTGGGGCTTCCCAAATAGTATCTCCTAGTGACCCCGGGGTATGTATCATTCCATCATTACGCGCCTTTTTTTTTTTTTTTTTTTTTTTGCATGGGAGATTTGCCTAGACTGCAGGTTCCAGAGAATCACCTTCACGTGACCCATGAACAGGTAGGTTGTTGGGGTTAGACGCAAGGGTGCCAGAGACAGGAGTATGAAAGGAGGCTGGACAGGGACACCACAAAACAGACAGCTCTCCAGTTCTGTGAGTGGGCTTTGGTCTGACTTCCTTGCTTATTTCTTGCCTTTATGTCCCGTCTGAATAAAGATCCCATTATAAATGTAGCTCCTAATCTCTCACATGGATTTCCATTGGCTGTTTAATCAAAACCACTGGAAAATGCTGACGTATCAAACCATGACCTGTGAGCTGCTGGAGACCTGGAGAAGCTCCCCTTCATTCTGAACATGACAAAACCAGAATCAGCTAGAGAAACAGGCTGAGGTCAGGTGACTTGGCCTACAGCCAGCCCACACCTGGGGAGGCCCTGGGGAGATAGCCTTTAGCTGGCTTTCTTCTTTCTCCAGGACCATTGTGTGCACATGAGGAACTGGGGCAGGGGTGCTGAAAGGACAGGTCACTGGACAGTCCCGCAGTGGGAGAGATACCCAGATACTCATTCTGGGAGCCTGGACGCAGCTTTCATCCCACACACACCTCCTTTTATGACCCACACAGTGTTTTATCAAAAGAAGTAGCTTTTCTCAAACACATATACAAACACACAGATACCCCACCAGAGTTAGATTTTTGGTTTCTATTAAAAATGAGCTGGAAGGGGTCCTGCAGCTCCTCAAGGGACCCACTGCACTCACTGCAATTTCATTTTACAGATGGGGAAACTGAGTCTCGGGGGATGATGTGCTCATCCAAGGAGGGACAGATAAGACTATTGGCTGAGCAGGGGCCCCAGTAGGATTCCCCTGACACCTGTCTTTCAAGATCCTGCCTGACGACCATGCCCACCCAGGCCAGCTGCAGTCCTCCACGTCCACACATCTCTTGTGGCCACGCGCCTCTTCCAGAGGGTTCTTTATGAGTTGTAGCTCTCCATCCAGAGGGGAGGCCCTTCAAGGGCAGGCACATGGAGGAAGCAATAGGTACCACAGTTTCATGGGAGCAGAAGGGAAGTCATTCTTTGTCCACCTCAGTGACCCACCAGAGCCACGCGGGCAGACGGAGAGCCCTGGCGCACCTTCCCCACAGTGATGCGGGCGTCCAGGAGCATCTGACACAACCCGTCCCCACGGCGCCTCCATCAGAGCGTTGTCCCCAGCGGACAGAGGATGGTGTTTTTTCACAAATTAAATCTCCGTTCAGGTCCTGTTGATCTCTCAAGTTCACAAACTCTTTTTGTCTTTGATCTAGATTTCTATTTTTTTCTTTTTCCAAGGGCTCAGTTTTCACTCCTGTCATTTTTGTTGTTGTGGCCTTTGGCGTGTGTGTGCGAGGGTGGGGGTGGTGCTGTATTGTTTTATAATACACTTACTTGGGAAAGGGGAATTTATTTTCTCCTTCAAAAAAATTGATTGTTAATTGAAGATTTTTGATAGGCAAGAAAGGATATGCATGATATGTGCAGCTGTGTGCTATTTGATTTATAGTTTGTCCAAGTGCTGCCAGGAATAGGAGCCCCTGATGCCTCTGTTTCTCCCTAGCTTGGCTGCGTTACCTTCTCCCTTCCCTCTCCCCTCTCTTCTTTCTGACTCTTTTTCTCTCTTCCCCACTCTCCTCTGCCATCTCGCTGTCGCCCAAAACCATTAAACTGCTACTGCAACACTACTCTGATTGAAGGAGAGACACTTCCTGCTTCTCACGCTCTCACTTAGTGGCCTGCCCTCCTGGAAGTGTCCTGTGCATGGACGTGTGCAGAACCTGAGTCCGTGTGAGGGAGGACAAGATAGAAGTAAAGCGAAGTTCTGCAGCCTGTGCAAAGGGGCACAGACCACAAAGCCAGAGCCCGTAGGATTTGAAGCCAGGTTGGAGGACTCCCCAAGGCCTCCACTCCTCAGGCTGTAAGGTAGGAGGAAACACGGACTTGGTCCTGTAGGTTCTTCCTGTGAATAGGAGCAGCAGGTTGAAAACACCAATCGGCTGGACAGCTCAGCCAAGCAGCGTATGCTAAGCATCTCCTGAAGGGTTCGCAGTAATTGAAGTTTCCAGACTAAGAAGAGATTGCTGGAAGGTATTGCTGCCCAGGAAGGCTTTACAAGCACATGCAAACCTCCTGCCCTAGACCAGTGGGAGGGCTGAGGAGGGCTGGTGGACACAACCGAGAAACCTTTTGCTTTCAGATATGATGAATATCAACATGTGTCCCACAGCCAGGAAAGAGATTTGACTTTGTGGAGAGCAGGGTCTTGATAGGAGTCAGTGAGAAGTAAATTTGGATCATGTGAGCAAGAACTGTTATTTCAGAGTAGCATACAAGAGTTATTGGTATACCTGGCTATTCTCTTTATCTGTAAGGACTTGGCTAGAAAGTTCATTTGTAGTGATTAGACAAATGACAGCTATTCTGTTTTCTTCAAAACTTAGAAGCGGTTTGGCTGAGTGTGGCGATGGTACTAAGTGGTGCTGTTTCTAAGTTGGTTTCCACCCCCAGGGTTAAATGCCCCCACCCCCACCCCTGGTTCTTCCAAAGGCCAGAACCTTTCCAGAGGTCTCAGGCAGCCATCCAGCATTTTTATACTCTCTTCATCTCCCTCAGCCTCTTCAGAACTGCCTGACTACAGTCATTTACACACATAACTTTCCAGGAAGTAGGAGGCGTCACACTTCATCTCATTAACCTGCGTGGTGCCGGGAGCTGAATCCCCATTCAGGACACCGAGGTGTCCTGCATGATGCCCTTCAGCAATCCATCTCTGGTCTCTGGAGGATTAATTTCCTTATGGGTTTACATAGTACACTGAATTTGCAGGAGGAAGACTGTGGCTGAGTGTCTCCTGGGCTGTAGGGCCCCAGAGGGATGGCCCATTTCCACACATCCAGCACTGCCAGGAGCGTGGTGCTTTCTGTCCCATAGCTCTGGGGACTTTCCCTCTGTGTAGCTGGCACATTGCTCTCTCCAAGGTTTGTTCCAAGCAAAGCTAGCCCCCCGACTGCTGCTTCTTCATATCTAAATTCTCCAGTGAGCCCAGTTTTAATTAATTACCATCTACTCTATAACTCAAGAGGGAGACCTGCTTGGGAAAGTGTGGGAGGGGATAGATGGAGAAATTCAACTGAAATTCTCAGGTTGCAGAGCCTGTTGGTAGCAGGAATGCTTTTCGCTGTGGTAAAGGAGAAGAGGGCATAGAGCTTTATACAAAGCTGCATCTGAATCTGTCTTTTCTAATACTCTCTGTGCCTAAAAGAGGGGGAGCCTAGTTGCACCCTGAACCTCTGCTTTCAAAACTCAGGTCTCCTGATTTTTAAATTATAGGAATCACATTCTTGCCTGCTACCAGAGCTTCACCCTTTATCAGCATCATTCTCCTCAAAGAGGCCGTGAGGTGATTCAGTGGGGAAAGCACAGTGCTTAGTAATTCAGACTTCACTTCTCAATCCCCAGTTCTAATTTTTTAATTTAATGCTTTTATCCCATAGTTTTTTGATACATAATTCACATATGATAGAATTTACCCTTTTAATGTATACAATTCAGTAGGTTTTTTTAGTTTATTGCAAATTGTATAAGCATCACCATTATCTAATTCCAGAAAGTTTTCAAACTCCCAAAAGCAATCCCATTAGCAATATTTCCTTATTTCTCCTCACTCCGGCCTTAGGACAATACTAATATATTTTCTGTCTCTATGGATTTGCCTATTCTCGATGTTTTTCCTATAAAAGGAATCAGAAATATATGCTCAGCTCCATTCTGAACCTGTGATTTGAAATACCCAGGACTGATAGGTTTTATTTGTTTTGTTTTGTTTAAAGTCTCTGGTGGTTAAGTGGAGCCAGTGTTTGAACACCCTAGGCACGACATGGGATGTCTTCACACAGACACCCCATTTTCTCTAGTAAACAATATTTGCTCAGGAAATATTTGTAGAATGATGAAGCTTACATTCTAGAAGAATCTCTCAAAGCCTAGTGTAATTAGGATGCACACCCCCCAAGGATAATAATTAGCCCTAACTTCTCCAATTAGCTGTTTCATCAATACTTTATGGAAATCTCAGTCAAAATCTATTTTAGTCTCTCCTTGTTCAAATCAATGCATTGAATGAGTCTCAAGGACCATTACTATCTTGGTATAAAACTTTTCCACATAGGGCTGTGGCTGGAAGCTCATGAAAGGAGCTGCCCTTTCCAGAAAATTCCATCATGACAGGGATACTCCTGATCACTCGAAACAGTTCAACCGAATGGCCAGCTAGGGTCTCGTGTGTACCAGGACCAAAAATGTAACGATGTTAGAGTTGGGACATTGTGTGAAAGATTAAGAACAGGCATAACACTGCAGCGATTAGAAAGACACAGCTGAGCGTTAATGCACATGCTGTTTGTAAGGTCTGTTCAGTAGTCCAAGCCTGCTTCTCTACTCTCCAGGTGTCCTGCTTTTCAAAGGAGCTGGTCCCAGGCAGGGACCACTCAGGCGACGCCTATGTGCCTAATGCCTTCTACATTGATGGCAAGCCTACGGCACATGTGTGACTTGTTTTTCTTTAAAGACGAAAGATGTTATTGTATGAGTTTTTTTTTTTCTTAACCAAAACCTCAATATTTAGGTTTAATTGTATTGTTGGCACTTTGCGACGAGTAAGTGGGTTTTGGGTTGCACTTTGGGTACTCACCTCTAAAAGGTTCGCTATCACTGCCTCATACATTTCTGCGTGGTGCCTGGATGGCCATCTATTACCTTAGTATCTGTCCTCTTCCTCTGTGCCTTCCGGGATGGACTGAGTCAAGAAGCAGCACGAAAAAACATTCAGAAAGTACACAGGGCACCAGATGAATGTGCAACCTGGGTCTGTGATTGTGTGCACAAGTGGGCACGGCTGGCTCCAGGTCTGGGAAGATGAAACACAGCTCTCCTAGTGGGAATCAGATTTTTTTTTTTTTTGTATCGGAAATTGAACTCAGGACCTTGCACTTGCCAGGCACTTGCACTTGCACTTGCATTTGCACTTGCTTGTGCCGCTGAGTTACATCCCTGTCCCTCAGATAGATATTTATGCATTGCTGTGTTCAACAATTCCTTTTGAGCCTCTAAAATGCATCAGATGCTGTTGGGATAGAGCAATGCACAATATGTGGTTAAGTCCTTGCACTCTTGGGGTTTATGCTGAAGTGCATGGGGCAGTGGTGACAAAAGCAAGATGGACAATAAATGAGTTACAAATACATAACAAAATGCTGGATAGAGAGAATGCCAAAAAGGGCCAGAGGATGGAGACTCCAAGAGGAGAGGAGCACAGAGCCATGTGGAGGTTCTAAGCAGGAGAGGCCTTTCTGACACATGTCATGACCCACAGGAAGTTAAGGTGGGAGCAGGCGGTATTCCAGGCAGGAGCATTCCAGGCAGGGTGAACAACAAGAGCAAAAGTCCCATTCCTGTTCAACTCTGGCTCAATATAATAATCACGTTGGCTGTGCTTAAAAACTCAGGACCAGGGCCGGTGAGATAGCTCAGTGGCATAAGCTCCTGCCTGGCAAGCACGAGGTCCTGAGTTTGACTCCCGCAACCCACATACGAAAAAAGGGCCAGTGATATTGCTCAACGGCACGGGTGCTTGCTGGCGCGTGAGGTCCTGAGGTCGACCCCCGGTACCCACAAAAAAAAAAAAAATACTCAGGACCAGGCCTTACCCTAGCTGAATTAAATCTCTACTGTATTAGAAGAACACCACGAGCCAGTGATTCGGGGTGGGGTGATGGGTGTGGAGAGGTGGGCAGGACTCGGCCAGTGTGTGTGTGAGTTTTGAAGCCCCCACAGGATGGCAGATACTGTTTTAGATGTTGGAAAGGTACTAGGCAATTCCACGGGAGCAGACAAGATGAGCGGATTAGCACAAATAGGTCTGTGTCCTCTCTGAACGAATCAACAGGGGCTGGGCATAGCATGCAGGCATACGGGGACGCTGTCTCGCTTATCTGGATGTACTCAGAGTTAATCTCTGTTTGTTTGTATGTTGAGAGGAAGTGTGTAGACACATGGGCTAGTAGTCACAAAGCTAGAAGGCCTCTCAACTCAGCATGTTCTAAGTTTTCCCCTGGCCTTTTAGATGGAGAAAATAAATGCGTCTCTAGGTGCAAGTACAGGAAGGGCTTCCAACTGTCTCCTTTCTTCTTGAAGAGGTGGTTTTCAAAATGCAAACACAACGAAGCAGATGAGAAGAGTTGCAGATTACATTTCTGACAGTGCGTAATATCCGCTTATTTGAGCATTGTCATTAGGAGCCCTTCTGATTGTCCTGGCAGCTCTGGTTTCTAACTCCCCTCAGACAGAAAAAGGCACGAAGAGAATTACATTTCTCCAAGGATGAGGTCAAATGTCATTTCGGGCATTGGACAGCTGGCTCGAGTAGTATTGAAGTGCTGTGGCCTCAAGTGTTACTAACAACAGCTGCTGGCCCTGTAGTCAGTTTCTGTCCGCTCGCTGTCCATCACACATTAAGCTGAAATTGTGGACTCTCCAAATCAGGGAAGAAAACCTCCACCTGCTCTCCCCAGTCTCCTGCATTCATTCCAAGCCTCTCATACTGTAGCTTCATAAAGGCCGCAGGGATGCGACATGCTGTGTCATGAGCAGGCGCCTGTGCCACAGGCACCCCGATCTGCTGCTAGGAGGAGGAAATTGGCACAGGGCCCACATGCCCCTGTTGGCAGTATGTTAGTAAAATACCTCTGGACTTTTTAGACAGTCTCATCTGTGTGGTGATACTGCCAAAAAGGCAGACATGTCCATGCCCTCGCTTCCCAGCCTGTGTTCTGCTCCCAGATCCTACGACTCCATACCAATGCCAGTGAACTGGAAGTTGGAGACCTGAGTTTGAAGCCTGGGTCTGCCACTAATGAGCGCTGTGGTCTTAAGCAGGTGATTAACCTTTTAGAACTTCAGTCCACTAATCTGTAAAATGAGAGGATTTGATTTGAAAATGCGCTAATGTTTCTTCCGGCAGCATGAACGAGGGCGGGGCCACCTGGTTGGCAGGGCACTGAAGTGTGAGTGAACTAGAGGGGAAATGCCTGCGACAGTGCAGTGACTTTGCCAGGGCTGCAGGGTGCCAAAGCCTCTGTTAAGGCGTCTCTGACCTGAGGCAGAGCCGGAGGAGGTGAAGGTCATTGAGAAGCATATACCAACTCCCGGATCAGAGAGGCGAGTCCAGCCCTCATCTCCATCACCTTCCGACTGTACAGTCTCAAGAAAACAATTTGACCTCAGCAAGCCTCAAATTGTTTTGCTTTGAGGTGAGATTACCGTGCTACTCAGAAAGATTATTGTGCGACATCAGTGAGATTTGTGTAAAGCACCAGCACAAGTAAGAGCGTATTAAAAGCTGGTTATTACCATCAGTCACCCATTCAGCATTGGGTAATTATTATTTATACCTTTAGAGTTATTGGTTGGTTATCTTCCAACATCACAGAGAGCCCAGCAAGAAAAAGATCCGTTCCCTTAGTATCAAGTTCTATTGCAAATGCTTCTAAACTGCCCCACACCTTCCCACTTGGTTCTCACCTGCGATAGGGTGGCATCATTGGTGTGAAGGACCCCAACATGTTGTCTGTAGTCTTGATCTCGAATGTTCCTCTGTTCCTAAATTACTAGAGAAAGCTCTGTCATAGACTTATGAGCTACCAAGGAATGTACATCCTAGGCTCTTATGGAAATTTTAAAAATGCACAAAGGACTCTTCTTCATATGGGAGATAAGAATTTACTGTCACTCAAGGCAGCCAGACTGACCCAGCATTGTCCCAGGTGCCTCACTACATGTCACAATTAAATCACACCATGTGTTCACACCACAGTCTCTGTACTTTTTGTTCACCATTCAGCAGACGTCTGTTGCAGGTCTGTTACATTTGAGGACTGTACTTGGTCCTAGAGACAAATAGAAACTCATAAAAGCTTAGCCCGTACCCTCAAAGAGCTCCCAGTCTCCTGGCAAAGACTCAGAGCCTGGTTCAGCCCAAGGCAGGTGTGGAAGGTGTCCCGGAAGGCATGATGCAAGCTAGCTTCCGAAGCAAGGCTCATATGCTCATATCTCCATCCCTATCATCATGCGAGAGTGAAAGGAATTACCCAGTGGTCCCAAGCACATCAGAAGGACGATATATGCTGTGTGTTAAATAAGTGGCGTAGATAGAGTGTGATAGAACTGTTTAGAAAAGAAGGATCTTCAAAAGTCTCCTGAAAAAGTTGAGTCTTCTTATGGATCATGATGGTTTTCATAATCTGGATTGGCAGAGACAAGTAGGATGTCAAGCTTTACTCAGGCAGAATGTATAAATAGAGGATGAGATCTAGGCTGGGATCTTGCTATTTTAGGGAGAAGCAACTCAGAAAGCTACAGGAAATGGTGCACAGGATGGAATAGATGAACGGTTAAAGGCCCTGGAATCTCTTGACTCTAGCTCTTCCAGCCTCCTTTGCTTCTTTTGCTGCAGTGGTCTTTCTTCTCTCAGCATTAGCCTGCACAGGTCCCTTGGCCAGGTGTGCTTCACCTCAGGCAACTTCCTTTGTCCCTCTCCTGACCTCTTCCCTTTCACAGTCTCGCTCCCTTTCCTTCCACACACACAGTGCCTGCCAGGCCTATGCTATGCTGCTTTCTTCTCAGTCGCAGTGTCTTCTCTGAGATGAGGACATTTATGAATCCTTCACACATCCAACACTGAATGAATCCAACTTGCCCTTAGTCTCCGCCTTGTCCACCAGCTCCATTCCCTAGGCTTGGAATGCCAGCCTCCCAAAGTGAAACCCTGGGCATGGCCTCCCCAAGGACCTCCCAAGGCTGCTGAGCCTCACACAGGCAAAGCTGCGCTTGCTGTTCCCAGGCTTTGCTCAGGAAGCCCATCCTCCTCTTGACTGCCAACGGCTGCCTGCCCCATGCCCCAGGTTCATGGCTCTCCACACCCTCCCAGGTGCAGGCTGCTCTGGGAAGCTGGCAAGAGCCTCGCTTTGATCACATACACAATAACCTCAGTGCCAAGGCATCCATGCTAATCACTTTTGATTACGAATGGATTAAAAAGGACAGCAGCTGCACAGGGCTGCTTTGATTCAGGCCTGCTCGGTAATGAGATGCGCAGGCACAGACCAGGAGGCTGCAGCCATCCGCCCTGCCCAGACCCCATGTATCTTCCTTCATAGCCCTCTCCGGGGGTGGGGTCTACTCAGAGACACAGAGAAACAAAGACAACTTGCAGCTTGAACTTAGTGTCCCTTATGTCCTCACCCTCGTTTGAGATACTCCCAGCTGCACATTGTACCCTTTGCCAGTGGGTCAGCCTCGTTCTGCACCATGGAAGTAGGAAATGCAGCTGGCCCCTGCCATGTTCCTAGGTGGCAAAGTATGAAGCCATGGGGTTCATGGTAGCTGCTCTGCAGAGATGAGTCCCAAGCCCAGCTTAAGTGTAGCCAGATCCACAGAGAGACTAGAGGCCAGTGGTGCCTTCCCTCCCCAAAAGCATGTCCTTATGCAGTCACTGGGTTTATTCAGGGAAGAAAAGGTTATAGTGCCTGCATTGAGATCTTTCATTTATATATATGCATATATCTGTGGCCTCCATCCTCTTTCATTTTCCCCAAATCTTGTGAGGTAGCCAGGATTTGAGGACTTTCAAAAATAAGGGAGCTAAAGTATAGACAGGCAAAGGCTTTTCCCAAGTTCCATTTACTACCTTGTCTGGTTCTATGGTAACCAGCCAAAGCTCTGTCATTGCCAGCTTCTCTTGCCCCATATTAGAGAATGTCCTGAGTCTCTCCAGTTTCTGACTATGGACCGTGAAACCAATGACTGCCATGTGTGTCCATTTTTATATACACACTGAACCACTCATGGCTCGGTGGGATACGAGCAGCTGTGTTGGCCAAGATGTGAGATTTAAGGGAGGGAAGGGAGATAAGAAGGATTTAGTACCAAAGCCAAGAGTTCTCTGGGCTGCTAGATCCACTAATAAATTTGACCTTGGGGTATTTAATGTTTGGCTAAAAGAGTTTGAAAGAGCAATGGGGAATTCCCCATTGTAATAAAAGCCTTCACAGAAGAGCCAATATTTCCAGTTACCTCCTGCCCACCTTTCCCTAAGCCCAGGGAGGCAAGTTGTGTCAACCTTATGCTGAAGTTACCACTTAAAACCTCACCATAGCAGAGCCATGGCCAAAGGCCTTCCACAGTGACCGTAATCATCTCATGTCAAAAGACTTCAAAGGGTCCTGAGCTTTGAGGGCAGGTAAGGGAGATAGACGAAGCACTGTGAGGTTTACCACCAGCCATCCCACTTGTTAGTGTGATACAGGATGCTCTGCCTATCATTCAGTTTAAGAGGTCCACGTTGGGTGGATGGTCTTAGGCAGATAGGCTCACTGACACACCAGTGCTGTGCTATAACCAGCTCATACTGGTGGGACCCACTGAGCGCATCTATTCCAGCTCTACAGTCAGTCACTTCAGGTTGGTAACTTGAAACCATGAGTGACTCTACTATGAAAATTGGCCAATGCTTCACAGGAGGGCCTTTTTTTTTTCCTTCACAGAGCCAGTTATTAAAGATTTTCCACAACATGACTAGTTGGTAACAGTTTTTCCTCCCACTGTCACTGTGGACTCAGATCTGAAAGCCACATTTTGAGGGGGCTTTTAAAAGCTACCTGGTGATGACAGTGGGAACCAGCTCTAGGGAGGAAGAGTTGAAGGCACGTGGGAAACTCTCCCTTGGGAGGCATGAGACAGTGCATATTCTCAAATGTGTCAGGGGCCTCCCACAGCAGGAGGACTAAGCAGGCTGTCCTGTGTGCCCATGGGCAAGACTGGAGAGCAAGGGGAGAGGATGAGTCGAAAATCCCCTGGTCTTGGTGTCTGGATCTAACTTTGGATCTGAGATTTAAAGGGAGTTGCTCTGTCTGTTTTCCCTCATCTGTAAACTGGGGCTTCACATTATTTAGAGTAGGGAAAAAAAAAAAAAAAAGAAAGCAGTTAATTCTTGTTCCTCAGAACTGGGGGACAAGTTTCAGTGAGGTAGATTTCCACTGAATCAAGGTGGAACTTGCTAAAAACAAATGCTGCACCTCTAAACTAGTGAGTGCTACTTCCCAAAAATGCTCAAGCTGGGTCCCATCTGTCAGAGAAGTTGGAGAAGGGGATTCCTGCACCAGGGGGAGGCTAATCCCTTCCATGCAAAGGCTTCTGAAGCCAAGAGAATGTCCCTGGGCAAGTCACTGGCCGAGTTTTTGCCTCATTTCCTCCATCTGTCAAACACTTAGCATAGTTTCTGCCCTTCCTGTTTTTCACTGTTGTTAGGAGAATTAATGTGATCATTGTATGAATGTTTTTAGGTCTAGAGGTAGAGTTTTTTCAATCAAATTCATATTTCTTCTTTCTTATTATAATAAAGGTACTTTATGCATTGAAATAAGGCAACATTGACTTGATTATGGAGAACACTTGTCATTAAACATCCAGTGTATTAAAGAAGACAATAATGAAAAGAGAGCTCGATTGCCAATCTCTTTTAAACTTAATGTGAAAATAAGTTTGTGTGACTTAGAATTAGAATGCTTACTATTCTGTGGGACTGAGGGTAACCTTAGGTGAGTGGGCAGCAAGGCCATTGTTCTGGACAGTCACACGCCTTCCGTTTAGATACGGCAAAGGTGAATGCCCAGACACAGCTAGACATGGCTTCCCAACTTTGCTGTCCCTCTTCTACCCCAGAGCTCCCATGTACTTAGGGATCCTCTGCCTCTCCCACCCCTGTTCTTTGCTAAGACCTGGACTTTCTTTTATAGAAGGGCACAGCAACTTCAATTTTCTTTGCCTACTTAGAAATAAAGCACAGAAAACACTTCTCCCGGGAATTCTTCCACAGTGATTATGGTATAATTGATTGATAGTGGATACTTTTATAGAGGCAGTCTCGAGTATGGAGGGATGTAGAAAGAAGAAGGAGAGCTGTTAGTCTCTGAAAGGCAGTGAGAGAGGAAGGCCTGTCTCTTTGTAAACACACACTTAGGCTTTGGTAACTCGGTTGTGCCGAAAGCCCTACCACTCCACCATTTTTGCTATGGTATTACACTGTCCAGTACCAGTTGGGCTGTAGGTGATCCCCTCCTTTTGTGACAGACAGTTGTATGAAGCTTGGCAGTGCATTGGATGAGTGGAAGACCGTTTATCACCTTCTCCAGATTCAGAGGCTGTCAGGTTCTGAGGGGATCTTGCAGATTTCCTCACGGTAGAGGTGGGGAGTACTCAGGGTTGGTCAAGGATATGACTTTCTCAAGGTCACACTACTGTTGAATTGCTGCAGAAGAGCGCACTGCCAACCCCTGTGGTGAGCTCTTCACTTGGTCTATAAATAAAGGGCTAGGCATATGCTTACGAAAGGGGCCTCAGACTGAGTTAGCAACTACTTCCAGTCCTGCTGATGTAGCATCTGTGTGTTGCGTTCCCTGTGCTGCGTTTCAGCGGGTAAAGGAGACAGACATTTCCCCGTCAGAGTCAGCCAGAGCTTCTGGGCAGCTTTATCCAAATACGGTGGGCCGTGAGACAGACACATGGGATTTCAGGAGAACGGTTGGTATTGTCTTATCCGTGGAAGAGGTCTATGGAGATAGAATCTACTGAGTTTGTATGATGAAAAGAAAACCTCTATTTCCAGATACCTCTGTAGATGATTACAGAGTCCTTGTGAGTGAAATCACAAATAGCATTGCCTTTTTAGCAAACTGTGTTTGGTTGAGTCAGGATTGTGTCAGACGCAAACACACACATATGCACCCCGGCCAAGAAGTGTTATTGGTGAACCAGCTGTTTCCCAAAGGCCCCCGTGAAATACAAGAGGGACAGATTTTTAACAAAGTACCAGGGTATGTGTGTATTCCAAGAAGCCAGGACTGCTTCAGAGTTGTTCTGGGAATCATGTCCTGTTTTCCTGGGATATTTTGTTTGCTTATCTACTAAGAGCATCTGTAGAAGCTCTGGCAGATCCTGTAGAATATCTATAGAGACAAAAAACCACTTTTGAACTGCCAGGTATCTAAGTCTTCAAGGACCCCAAGTCATGGAGAAGGCCAGGACCCAGTCCTTAGCACTTACAATGCCTAACGCAGTAATTCAAGAGCAGGGCCTTCCGTGTGACGGACTGTACATTGATTGTGCAGATAGTTTTCAAATAGCAATTCAAAGAGATTATTCATTTCAACTGATGGCAAAACATATAAGCAAGTACATTCTACTCGGTTCATTAAAATAAGTTAGCAGATAACCTGTTCTGTTGTCTTCAAAAATACTTATGTTGATGAAAACTTAAGCAGAGGTATTTGGTAGACAAAGCCTGACTTCTAACGTTTTTGTATTATGAAGGCTGTTTCTTTCCAAGTAGACAAAGATCTCACTTTCGACTCCCTTTGGTGAGGATGGTTGCTTGTTGTTCCCAGAGGTCCTGCCTCCTGCTGTCCAGCTCCTTCATTTTGTCCGGGGCACCTCTGTCCTTGATATTTGTCCTCCTTATAATTCTCATGCTATGTGAGATTGCCAGATAACATAATAGCACGTTTTATGCCTATAGTAACAAAGATAGCTTATTTAAGATCTCTTGTTTTTCTATATTGTTAAAAGTGCTCGCTTTTATGATTATAATAATATTACTCTTCTGCAGGATGCAATTATCCCCTTCCCATTATTGGTTACTCTTTTTATAAACATTTACCTATTTGTCTTAGCTTGTGTCTGTAAAAGCTGAAGACCTTTTACGTAGGATGGCGTGGCCCATGACAGCACTCAGGTTACTGTCTGTGAGCGAGAATGAACGTGACTTTGGTTTCAAATGGCATTGAGAATCTGTCAATTACAGCCGAGTAACTTTGAATAAATTATTTGATGTTGCCGAGTTTCTGTTTCCTCATTTGCTAAATGGCATAATTATAGTACTGCCTTGTGAAATTCTTGAGAGAATTTAATGCCATGTGCTGATCCCTGAAAAGCGTTTGGGAGTGCATGGGGATTTCCTGCCTCTGGGTTGCTGCCTGGGACTTGGCATGGCCTCATTTGCTAGCAGGGAGGGAGGAAGGAAGGAAGGACGGATGGACAGTGGGCGGGCAGGTAGGCAGGCAGGGCTGGGAAAAAAGGAAGAGGAAAAACTTGTTTAGGGGGAGAAAATACTCCTGATAATATTCCCAATATTTACACCAACAGTGTACAGTAGAGACTCTGGGGATTCTGTGGTCAGTCGAACTCAGGAACAAAGAAGCCACGTTTGGCCAAAGTCAGTTCAACTTCAGAAAAATTTGAGGGGAAGATCAAGATGGCAAAGACGTTATCTTAGATCCCTACCCTGTGAGGTTGCCCGAGGCTTATAGGAAGATGCTTCCTGTCTTCAAGGGGAGTCAGCCAGGCACGTCTGGCTGCGGTTTCAGTATCGCTGGGGGCCAGGGATGCTTCCCTCACAGAGTGGGGCGGGAGAAACAACAGTCCCTAAAGGGGTTCTCACAGAGGTGCTGGATGGCTTAGACAGAGCGCTGGATTGACTGTGATTCTGACCTGTGTTCCATTGCCGTTTGTACTGCTTTTCGGTCTCCTCAACCCTGGGTACATAATTTAAAAAAATTAACCTCAGTTTGTTCAATGAAAGACTGGAGAAAATAATACTATCCTGCACTGTCACTGTGATGATAAAGAAGGTTGATAGAACAAAGCATGTACTTCAGTTAAGAACAGGCAACAGGATGTCCTGAAAAATCATCTTTTTCACAACATAATTACCTGGAGGACACCTTGCTACTGTATCAAGGCTTATAAAAGTGTGACTACCTGCAACTACAAGATTCAGCTATCACTGGCTCCAACTTGGCTTTATCCTTTTTCAATATCCACCTGTAGTTGTGATTAATTGCTCCAGATTTGGCTCGAGGGACCCAGATTCTCTGCCAAATTGGCTGTACTTAGCAGAGCTTTTGACTCCAGTACTCAGATACTCTCTGAAGCAAGTACCTTTTGACTTTCCCATTCTCTGCAACTGAGTGAGTCTTGGAGTGTAAATCAGTTTCCTGGGATTCATCAAGAGGGTGAGTAGAAAGCTTTGATACTCATCTTGGAGCCAAGTGAACAGATCATCTGGTCAGTTCTAAGCAGAAATTCAGGAAATGATGAGAAGAGGGAGATGAGTGTGGATATCCCCCAGCATCTAGCTTTGTGTAGGATATGTTTAAGGAATGGAACTTCCTTTATTGGATTTTTATGGACTTTGGAAACAGCCTGTGGATGCTTGCAGAGTTGATATCCCAATTTCATTTGCAAGAAAAGACCTACAGCTCAGAATGTGCTCCTGAGATGCGATGTATCCCTAGTCCTTTCCTTTCCTGGTACATTAGCTGTGCTTCCTGAACTTCATATGCAGAGAGCAGACATCACTGTCTGCAAAAAGAGTAAGGAAAGGTAGAGAAAGCATTTTCCCCATGAGTAACTCACGGCAAGTTTTAAAGGCTGTGTTCTTGAAATGAGGTCTTGACACACTCCCAGTTTCCTCCTCTAAGGGATGGTTGCCTCAGCATCTTTAAGTAGTGTGTTGGTTAGCTGTCTTTCCCAGCAAAATACTGCTAGCACTGGGAGTGGCTTGCTTACCTAAGGAAAGGCCTTTTCTCAAGATACAAATTTTCAAACTTTCATTTTCATAAAACTTTCAATTAAGTGGATCTTAACATGGAAGTCTGATATAAAAGTACCAATAAAAGTTGTGCTGCTCTGGATGAAGTGGGGTTGGGGTCTGCAACTCCACTCCTCATCTCCTTCCACCCACTTCACAATCTCCAAGGCCCTTTTACAGAATCCAGGGCTCCATAAAGCACAATCTGAAAATCATTGTTTCATGGGTTTCCTTTGGATAATTCACTTCAAAATGTTGGAAGCATCATGTGGAACCTGATAAAGCTGATAAACAATACACGTTCCAAAAACAGCTATGGGCTTAGAGAGTATTAAGACACAGTGAAGAAAACATGAGTTAGTCAAACCAGACTGACATGCCATTCTACTACTTGCAAGTGATGAATCTCTAGAGTCTGCTTAACACTTGTTAGCCAGTTTTCACTGAAATGTTTAAAAACTGTGATATTCACATCCACATCGCCAGTTTATACCAGGTCTACCTGTGTAAACTTCCCACCATCACCATACAATGTTCTCTGCATGAATTTTAGTTTTCTTGGTCTGAGGAACAATGCCTTTGAAAAAGAATTCTACTGGGAAGTTCAAAAAAGGCCAAGATGATTTTCTGTAGGTTCATCAAGTTCAAATAACGTGAAACAAGACGCATCATTTCAGCGAGTTCCAGATTAGGGCATTCAGAGCCTCTTCTTTCATTATGTCTTGGTAGTTACAGCTCTAATCTGCAAAGTGGAGGATTAAAGACATTCCCACCCAGAAGATGAAATAGCCAGGACTTGGACAGCAACCAAATATGCACACCCCTGTAAGAGCGCGGGTTATATGTGCAAGGCTACACATGGGATCTTAAAAAGAAAAAAGAATGTAAATGATCTTTTGGCTGCATCGGTAGGGGAATTTGTTACAGATCTGACCTGTAAATATTAGAACCCCATCATTTAAAAAGTAATAAAAGACAAATATAAGCAATCAAGACCAGGCTTGCTTGGAGCTATATACAAAGTTATTATTAGTCATCCTTGTTGCTCTTTGGGCAGAGAGCCTGAAATGAAGACTGGAGATGTCAGAGCGTCCAGGTTTAACCTTTAAAATTCCAGGAGGCTGAGGGGATTTAGCAAAAGGACACAGCCCAGCTAGGGTGGTAGCTTCAAGTGCGTAACTTGTTTCTTAAGTCAGAACAAAGTCAGCCCCTTGGCCTCTGTACTACACACCCCAAATGCCTGGGCAGTTAGAACTAATGCCTTTTGAATTGGAAGGTTGTTTGACTTTAGTTCAGATGTGGATTTGACCTCTGCCTTGCTGGATGGTGAACTCATGCAGCAGCACTCGGAGTACCCATCCGTCAAATTCCTATTTGTAAACCAATAATGCAGCCACAGTACGATACTCTCCCATTGTTGTTAACTCTGACTTTCTGATCAAGAATACTTCTAGAATGTGTAGAATGTGTAGACAAACTCTGAGAGGTGTGTGTTTTGGGCAGATAGTGTTCCATACATCTCTTTTTTATCCCTGAGTGAGGGGGACAGTTTGGGGTGCTGTGGAGGGTGGAGTCAGAGAGAACACAGAATTCACTCAGTGGATGGTTAAATGAGGCCTGGACGGATTACATTTTCCCACAGTGAGTTGTGGGAGAACCAGGGCTGGGACACAAGTTTGTGCTCATTCCATTTCCCCTCCCTTATCCCAGTGTCTGTGCTTCCTTCCGCGATCGTGGTGAGCTGCAGATCCTTCACAAGTGGTGGTGGTGGCAGAGCCTGTTGCTTGGACTTCTTTCCTTCCCTGTGTTGACCCCTGCCATACTTGCAGTTCTTCCGGCTCTTTTCACAGCCCCCTCCCGTTCTCCAGCTGTCTCAACATCTAAACTTCTCTTGGTTGTGTGTATGTGGTTGGATTTGTGCTCCCGATTTTCCTTTGGGTAACTCGCTTAGTGTTTCTGGGCCTCAGTCTTCTTTTTCAAGGGAGAAAGTGAGTCTAGTTCATCTCTAGCAGCCACAAACACACGTGTTATTGGATGTTTATCTCAGTTTATGGGAGCATTGCCTTCCACACAGGCTGCTCTGAACGTCTGTTTAGGTGGAGAAGTTGGAGTAGGCTGGGGTTCAGCCTCTCTTACAGCCAAAGTAAGCAGCAAGTGGCACTTCACAAAATAAAAGGGAGTGGAAGATCCATTTTACCTAAAATAGGAAGGGGAGACAGATTAAAAAATTGGGGGGTGGTGTGAAAGGCTTATAATGAAAAGACAGTGTCTTTTGGGGCAAATTTAAACATGGAGCATTTTTTCTCCTTCTTCACCTACCTCCCTACCTGTCCATCCATTTCCCATGCCAGCATCTCTTTATTTGGCCTGGAAGGGAGGAAATACCTGGGAAGAGTAAATGATCTGGAGAGTCCCGAGGACCTCAGCCTTCAGTGTGTCCAGATGCACACCTGTGAGCCCGAAGCCCTTCTGGTGAGGTATCCCGCATGACACACATCCTTGCCCCCTTTCGTGTCAGTACCCACTTCGCAGTCACAAGTGCACAGGGTCAGCCTGATGGATAGGTGGGGATATGCTGGGTCCCACTCTACCCTGGTGTAGTGGGCACTTTTGATTATGGGCCAGCAGAGGAGATGATTTTTCTAGGGCAGGAAGAAAGAGGGAGCAAAATGGCATCATTCCCTCCTCCAGTGGGGAAAGTTTAGAAGCTATGGAGTTTGCTGCAGGAGAGGCAGTCGTAGGCCCAAGACGGTCACTGGGGGTTGCTGGCTGCTGCTGTATTGTGTGTGCTTTTCGCTGAAGGAAGCCAAGGGAGACGTCCATTCAGAAAGCAGAGTGAGACAACGAGAGAGCAGAATGTCTTGCTTGGGGAAGCTAAAGGGATTTCTCTTCATGTGCCTTAAGTCTCCACAGCTCCCTTCACCTACCTCCAACCCTCCCTTTCAGCTTGGAGAGACCAAAAATCCTTGAATTTATGCCAAGAAAGAAACTGCAGCTCCTCAAAAATGGAAGGCAGGCTCATCCTCCTAATATCTGAATGTGGACTCTTCCAGAGAGCAGCAAGACATGTCAGGACTGAGAATGGTCAAAGTAGGGGGCCCCAGGAACACTGCCCTGCCCCACCAGGGAGAAGAAAGAATTTTTTCCCTTCCTTTGCCTTTTAAATCTAATTCTGTCTTTCCTTCTCCCCCACACCCTCTCAGCCCTGTAGCTGGGAGTGGTGCAGACATTTAGCCATCCTGGGAAAAGGCAGGATCCTTTTCATTAACTTGAGCTTGATTGAAGTCCCTAGAGCCATGGAGGATTTCATTTTCCTCCCTCACTCTGCCTGCCTGTCTTGGATCCCTCCCCATACAGCCAGGCTGCCATACATAGTGAACTGTTTCCCTGTGGGACAGAATGGGGATAGCGTCCAGTGGAAGGGGACAGGAGGGAAGGATCTGGAACTATGCTTCTTAAATCAAAAGCTTTGAGGTGGAACAGGCTTGCCTTTCCTTACCTGCCTTGATTTCCACTGAATTCCTGAGCATTTCTCTCCCACTTAGAGTTGGACTGGGCGGAGATGGTTACTGATGGAGGCTTCTGCAGAGAGGCTGGGTTTTCAGAAAGCCACTGAAAACCACTGTGAATCAGCAGTGTGATCTGAAAATCTCACAGCTTCTTTTTCTGCAGAATAAGAGTTTTAAGAATTTGTTTTAGTAGTAAAACACTTGTTTTCAAATTCAAGAAACAGGGAAAAACAGAGACACTGGTTAAAGGGAGAAAAGAAGGAGAACTGAGGGCAACCCTTGTTTTAGAAAACATTCTCTCACCCCTGAGCCCACTGGGGACAAAATGATATCCTCATTTCTCCCAGGGACCTTTAGCTGCCTTTTGCAGGTCCTGAAACTGTAAGACTAGAACTCTTTTGAGGGGTCTCATCCAGGTGGTCTGCAATTTTTAAATACAGGAAGACTTTCTTGTCCTGCATTTCTAATGGACAAATACACCTGAGCACCACACCTAGGACCTCTTTCTTGTTTCCTGGGTGCAGGACGTGTAAATTTCTAGGAGATCACCCACTTTGGGGAGTGTTAATGGTCAGGGGCTATGCTTTGCCCAAGAGCTCCTGCGTTTGGTTAGGACATGGTTAGAACTAAGGAACCATGGCTTGGTGGTGTGGAAAGGCAGGCTTCTTTAAACTGTCCTTTCAGGACTCAGAGATTGGAAGGTTTGCCTTTGGCTGTTTCCAGGTCAGTTAACACCTGCAACGTATACTAGATTTTGAATGAAATATTCAAGATCTTCAGGCGTAAGCTCAGTGTTAGATCACTTGATTGAACAGGGTCCTAGGTTTGATTCCCCAGTACAAAAAAATTAAACAAATTAGTTAATGGATTAAATAAAATCAGAATGTCCAAGATAAAAGGATTCAAAAGTTTTAGAAGTTGCTTGGTTACCACCCCTGGCGCTAACTCCTGAATCCTTTCACGCAGCAGCAGATGAGCTAACACATCTCAGCTGGGGGTGAACCCGCTGACCCTGCAGGAAAGAGAGAGCCCCCTCTCTGCCTGGTAGTGGGTTCTTTCACCCTTCAGACTCTTTCACTTTCTTACTGTTCTTCCTTAAATTTAACCTCTGACTCCCGTACTAAAGTACAATCCAATATTCTCTCCACAAGTCAGCATCATATAGCGAAGAGCTTGCTGTCATCATGGGAGTTGATTAATTCATTCGAACATTGGAGTGCCTCTTCATGCAGGAAAAGTACTAGGTGCTGAGTGCCATTTCCTTTTGTTGGCTCGAAGGTTGTCTTAAGCTGCCTCTCACGCTCCTGTTCTCCACACTCGGCAATCCAGTCATTCTTGTCCTCACCTCAAGGTTGATAATATTCTCCATTTTTCTTTTGTGTCATTTGATCAACAGGTTATTTAGTGACTAATTGTATGTCCAGACTCTTCTCAACACAAGGAGAAATGAAGAATTTACATAAGATGACGTGTCGTGTTAGACTTGGTCTTCTTGGTGTTGTTAGACTTGCTAGCTGAAAAAAAGAGAAGGCAAAACACATGCAACAGCACAAAACAGCAGTTTAAAGAATTAAGGACTGAACTGCACCCATCTTATTCCTTGCTGAGAGAAGAAAAAAGAGAATCAAGGGTGTCCAAGGAGAGAGGGATAATCCTAACTTTGTTGAGTTAGAAATACAAGGAATCATAACCAAAGATGCTGTATGTCTATTTCCAACTAAACGAAAAGCTCTGTCCATTTCTCAATCCCAGCCCCACCGACATGAAGACATAGTGCGTATTGCGAGATGGTTGAACACCTCTGTGGTTTATTTTCAGTGGCAGGGTCTCAGGACTAGGAGGAGTTAGGCGTTCTGGTCACGTGGCTCCTGCTTCCTTGGCGAGCCCTGTTACAGGTGGTGGAAGGCGCTCTGCTGGCTGGCCTCACAGAGATTGGAGACTTTGAGCTCTGATTCCTATGTGCGGACTCTCATTGGTGACTCCATCCCTGCAAAGGTCATGCCTGTACCGTACCTCACCCTGTCTAGCCTTTCTGTCTCTCCTCCCTCTGTGCCCAGCTCAAATTAGCGGCTTAGGTTGTATCAGTAAATTCGGAAGAGTTGATGGTCATTACCAATTAAATAAGATTGTCTGAGAGGAAGGGTTAGCTCAGGGTCATCCGTCGGGACACGGGCATCATGTTACTGCCCGTGGCTCACTTTGACTACTGTTCTGGCACTCAGCCTCGTTCCTATGCCACATCTCTTCCACAACTGATCTCCAATGTCCCTTAATACAGGGGCAACTTATTATGGAAGAAAAAGCCTCAGCTTTGAGAAAAGACAGCTTGCAGTTTAAATCCTACTAGTGAGACCTAGAATATGTTGCTTCATGTCTGTAAGTTTCAGCTTTCTCATCCATGAAGTATCCAGGAGATACTGTCTATCTCATGATGGAGATGTGCAGTGTAAAGCCAGCAACCAGTGTAGCAGGGACCCAGGCAATCCTGTGTTTATCATTATCCCCTGCCCTTGTCCTGAAGGAGACTGTGGCTGGCATTGGATGGGGATGCAAGGGAGAAGTATTGGGCTTAGAAACTCTCTCTCTCTCTCTCTCTCTCTCTCTCTCTTTCTCTCTCTCTCTCTCTCTGCCTTTGCTCTTTCAGCTGCTACCACATGAAGCACCTCATTAGCCACCTTTTCATTTCTAAGCCTAGTTCCAGTTCCATGTTATTTCAACAATCCCACCCTGACCTCTCACACTTTATCTTTAAACTTTGACACACATGCTCTGCTGCGCTCCACTTTATCTAATGAATACATGTCTGCTCTTTGACCAAAGTGTGCGTTCCTTGAAGGAAGAGACGGAGTCTTATGATTACGTTTGGCCTTCAGTGCCTAGCCAAGTAGCCTTGTGAGCTGTTGCTTGGCTGTTTCATTAGAACCAGAGGGGCTGAAATGGCTCTTTACCAGGGTGGGGAGTCCAGTTCACAGCAGAGCTGGATGAGGGGAGAAAACCATATCCCAGCTTTAACACCACTTAGGCAGCATTTTTGGCAGAGTCATTGAGGGAAGCTAAAACATCTTGTGGAGCTTTTTCCAAGGCTGGAGACACTGAAGCCCAGCATGACTCCTTCTTTTTCTTGAACCAAACAAAATATTGTTACAGCAAACATGAAATCTTTCCTATTTTTCACAAATGCTCTCCAGGCCTAACAAAGCTAGCCGTCACACTCCTTGAATCAAAATAAGCATCTTCCCTTTTTCTCCTCATACCCCCCTTTCTCAGCATTTGAAAGCACCAATAAAGAATGTGATTATTAATTAATTTCATTAATTAATCATTTGCTTTTCCTGAGTGTTTCCTAGTGCCAAGTCCTGAAGAGGATGCAAAAATATTCAAAAACCAGAACTTTACACTTTAGTATTGATTACACAGAGGTGCAAAAATGTGTAAATCTTATTCTCATTATAGTCCAAGATTCTATATGATTGTAATTGTTTGAAGTACAAGCTATGAAAACCTGAATACACATAAAATCATCGGCAACATGGAATGGGAAATTGAGTCACATGGGTAGGAAGAGGAAAAGATCGCTTTTACTAGTCTGATATTAAAAAAGAAAGAATAAAGCTCTCCTTGAGAAGATGAGTCTTTAGCTATCTTTGAAATAGTAATTCTTAACTTGTATTACAGACGGCTTTGCCAGTGGGAAAAAAGCCAGAAATCTGCTCCCTAAGGAAATGTATATATCCATAAATCACACATAATTGTAATTTCTGGGAACCAGTGTACCTCCAGAAGTCCAGCCTTGCCCCATGCTCCCTGGTTTAAAACCTGCTGGAGAACCTATGGTATATGGAAGCAAGAGAGGGCAGCAAGCACAGGGGTGGGGGAGAGGAGGTCGGAGGCAGTGCACACACAGGGGGAAGGCTGTGTTCCTGGCCCAGAACTGTCCTACTGTCCTGTTACAACTATGCTTCTCGAGCTCTGATCTGGGCTCTGGGGAGCCTGTGGCAGGTTGGTTGTCTTGGGGATGCTGTATGCAAACTTTAAGAAGTATCACTAAGGAAAATGCCTTTGTTCTTTTCCAGCTCCTCACAGCCAGTGACCTTGCAGCCAGTGACCTCAAAGGATTTCAGCCACAGGTGAGTTTCCCGGGTGGCTGTGTGAGGTTTGAGAGCGTCAGCGGCTCTGTACTTAGGGAGTGAGCAGATGAACTTGGACCTCTGGCTTCAGTGCTTCAAGTCAGAGAATGACCTGGTCATTGCTCTCTCCCTTCAGCTCCTCTTTCATCTGATCGTGGAAAAACACAACTTCCTTCTCTTTTCTCTTAATGTTTTATGATGAAAAAATTTCTAGATCAAGACGCTTGGAATATGGCGTGGTCACTGAGCTTAGGAAAGGGAGTGAGGCTGAGCGGGGTTGGGGTTCTCCCCATCTCTCTTTTTGGACAGGATCCTCACATTCCTGTGACCCTCGTGTGCAGACGCTTTGCGGTCATACGGTCATGGGGGTCAGGTTAATCCCAGACGCCGCAGAGGCAGACGGCTCTGTTGTGCAGATTTTGGATAGGAAGTTGGCCGCTGTTCTCTGCTCAGAGGGCTGCTTTTGGGATGCCATGGGCCAACCAGAAGAGGGTGCGGGTAAGGGCTTTGTGGGGACCTGCTTGGCAGGAGTGAAGATAGGAAATCGTCCTCCCTGTCTCTGGAAGGGGCGTCACTGCGCCCTTCCCCCCCCACACACACGTGCATATGAGATGCGCAGAAATCCTGGGCTTCTCCCATAGACCTCAGGGTACATAAAGCATTTCTACAAAGAAAGGCAACTCCAAGAGTGAGGGCTTGGTGCTCAGCCCGTGCTCTCTTTCCGTGTGAAACTTTCTATCACCCCCAAGGCAGGTCCTGCCTTGCCATTCCACAGTTCGGTACCTTTGTGAGGATGCATATCCGAGTCAATGGCAGTGAACTTGGGGGGGGGGGCAGCAATTGTGTAATAGCAAGAGTTCCATGTGTTTTGAATGCTTTCTTCTTTAAACATGTTTCACATTCATGAGCCCACTGTGCCCTCAGGACCCTTCTGTTTGTGGGTTACCTCCTCTGGGCACCCTGTCACCTCTAAGGAAGCTGAGAACCCCAGTTCTCATGCCACTTAGCCCTGGGCCACAGGGAGAGTGGGAACAGGCACAAGGAGTAGACAGTGAGCGGCTGGAGGAGGAGGATTAAAAAAATCAAGGGCCATCGGTGAGAGTGGAAAATAGATTCATGTGGCAGCGTGGAGTGTTTTCATCACGGCTCGTCGGTCCTTCTGTCGGGCATGCACTGAGGTTTTAGAAATAGACAACCAGTTAGCCTTTTTGCCAGTCACTGAAAACTGATAACTAAAGAACCTCTCCACATATTTATACAAACTTCCTGTGGAGCAAAGGGAATGTGAAACAAAAGCCAAAGAAAATCCGCATTTACCCGGAGCCCTCTCAGCTCCACACCCCACTCACATACCTGCACAGCGACATCTCAACTACAGGTTTTCTTTTATCTGATAATTTATTTCAGAGCGGAGGAAAAAGGGGCTTTGTGTTATACTGTTTTGCTTATTGGAAAGGTACGGAGAGGAGACACAGGTCATGGAAGGTGAATGAATATGTGTGAATATGTGAGTGTTTTGTGTGTGAATGTGAGTGTGAGAGAGAAAGGGGAGATTGTGTGTGTGTGCGTGTGTGTGTGTGTGTGAGATTTAGGTATGGCTTCTTTCTGAGATAATTATATTCTCTCTATTTTTTTTTGTTAGATATTAGATTTACAATGAAGTAGTAAGCAAAGGGAAAGTTGAATGTATTTAAGGTTTGTTCATTCCTTTTGAAGGCAGGACCAACAAAGGCCATTATGTGCCCCCCACTCTAGTTCTGCTCCCTGCCTCCACACTTTCCCATTCATGTGTAATCCCTTTCAAGCTGAAGGTATCAATGTGTATTTTTCATTTCTTAAGATGTCTGTACCTAGGGCAGGGAAGTCCTAGGAAACTTCTGGCCAGTGCACAGTGCCCAGATTAAAGTTAATTCTTCCATATCATTCCTAAATCAAAAAGTCCTGGATGTGAATACCACCCCTTGGGGGCTTTTCCAAATAGAAAAGGAAAGTTGTCCACATGCTGTGGGCAGTCCCACTACACCAAATTGTTGGCTTGTTATTTTTTCCCCTTTTCAGTTTTCAGATGACACTGAGCCCTATACCCCCAGATGCCTGCAATAACTCATGGGTCTGTCACCTTCCAGAAGCTGTCACTTTCTGTCAGGAGGTACTCAGGAGGACCCCTCCCTGGGATAAGTGTGATTAGCCTCTCAGCTTTCCCATGATTCAGGTTTATCAGTTGAATGTGCAGGGTTCTTCATTTTCCCTTGATGCCTGTTCCTGCTGCAGCATCTTAAAGAAAATAATCATGGTTTCCTCACTAATCATTGATGACTTTGAAAACATGGAATGTGGTGACCATTTTGGGGATGGACTGGTCTGCCTCCGTCCTGTCTGCATCCAGATAGAGCAGAGGAGGGTAAGGAAGTAGATACCTGCCTTTCTCCCCATTCTTACCAATTTCCAAAGATGCCCCGCTCAATCCTGGAAATGACGAGAAACCATTGCCGGGATGGTCTGCGAGCCCAAGCTTTCTGAGCTACTGTACGCTGCTGGTCGCTGGTCTCCCCAGAGGTGGTGAGCTTGGTCCCTGGGGCACAGGCTGGAGCTGTCTCCCGGAGTGAGGCCTGGGGCTGGAAGGCGGGTCATATTCTCAGTGTGTTTTCACAGCGCGCAGATGTAGAAGCTTCGAAATTCACAACTAAACCACCTTGACTTTTCTCTCTTCTTTGGTTTCCCCCCAAAACACAACTCCTTTTCTCTTCTAACATCTTGCTCTTGCCTTCAGAAGCAACGCAGATACACTTGAGTCTCCTCCTTTGTAGTCTTTGATTGATCAGAAATGGTCTTTTATTTATTTATTTATTTATTTATTTTGGTACTGGGAATCGAACTCACGATCTTGGGCTTGCCAGGCAGGTGCTGTGCTACTGAACTATATCCCCGGCCCAGAAATGATCTTCATCTGCCTTTGTTGGGCTATTCCTGTCCACCCTGAAGTGGAATCAGAATTGGCATGTAATTCTCTTTAGTAAAAGCCCCCAAGTCATGTGCCTCTACTTTCCTTTTTATTTCTTTCCCCCTAATATAAAAGCTGTCAGTGTTCACTGTAGAAATCTGGAATGCACAGAGAAACATGAAAACAAATCTTCTGTTATTTCACCTCATCAACAAGAGGATGACATTTTAGAGTATAGTCTTCCAATCCTTGCTCTATGTAGGCATGTGCATTTACTGGATTTTCTAATTGACGTCATCTTTATAGGCTTTTTTGTTGCCTCCATTTTAGTTTGTCTGTATGGTTTCCATTTCACTGGAAAGTCATCTAGTAGCTGCCTATTCTTGTACCAGTTGCTGGTGTCATTTACTTACACTCCTCTCTCACTTGCCTTTTGCAGCCTGAGAGCTGCAGGAGAAAACAAAGGTAGATGCTAGGATCCAGAACCCTCACCCAGGACACAAATAATGCCCAAGGCTTCTTGGCTTTCATTTCTTTTTTTCCTTAGTTCCTACAGAGATGTCAAGGTGCTTAAACGTGGTAATAAAGTTCCCAAGGGCTTGTGCGTGTACTTACAAGGGCCCAGGTGGGATGTAGTAAAGTGGTAACTGTCATGGGACCTAAGCAGATATGAGCTCTCCATGTCTGGCCACTGTGTTGCAAAAGTGGCCTTACAGAGAGGCATCCCCCATGGAAGAGAGTACAGGCTCAAAACGTGGTCCTACCCTACATATAAAAACTCCAGCATCTCAAAGGACAGATCCTTCCAAGGAAAAATGGAGTCTTAATTTAGGGAAGGGGAAAGTGTAATAGTTGCGTATGAAGGCCACTTTTAATGTGTTTCTAAATGTTAATTGCCATTATGGGCAAATGGACCATAGATGTAGTAAAAAGTGAGGAAAAAAGAAATGAGTACGTACAGCAAAATATTTGGATTACACAGGGCTTTTGGTCACTTCATTGTCATTTCACTCAACAGGTTTCCATGCAAGACTTCTGTGTCGGGCTTCCTGCCATGCCCAGACCTCTCTCCAGAAGTCGATAGTTTTGGGATGTTCTGGTACCAGTATCAACTTTGTGACCCTAGAGAAGTTACCTAATAACTCTGATTCTCATTTTCCTTGTTAGGCAAGATTGAGTTGTTTAGCTTATCTCACTGATTACTGTGAGATCTAAATGAAATAATGTGTATGATAGGAGCCTAGTATGATGTTTGGCATACATCATGAATTCAATGATCACATCCATTAGAAAACCACAGGTTACATTAATTAAAAATTCAGATAGCGGAGAAATCACATCTATACAGATCAGGCATGGAAGTGTTCCAGGCACAGGTGTAATATACTTGGGCCAAAATAGATGAGAAAGAAGTGAGGTGGTAATCTTAGTCCAGGGCAGGGAAAGCCTGGGTGAAAGGCAAGTTAAGGGAGATGATATGTAGGTTGTGTCCTGTAGACTTGGAGGTGGTTTAATTTCTCTGCCTGCCTCACTGGAAGTATGCTGTGAAATTACTTGAAAATAAGGATGGAATCAAATTTCAGTTCTTAGGAGCCTGGAGAAAATAGACTTAACAAAAAAGCTGTTATCAAAGTTTTCAGACTTACACAAAAGTAAGCATCAAAGTATAATAAACGAGTATATCTACTGCCCAACTTCCATGGTGGACTGTTAGAAAAGCTTTTATTGGTAGTACTTGTTGGTTTCTGTGGCACAGGTATCCCTATCATGGACAGTTTTAAGTTACCAGTAGTTTTAACCACCTGTTCTCAAAGCCATTGACAATTCTCCAGAGCTGATACGAACCAACTCCCACATAACACTTGTGCGGCTTCGACCATTAATACCATTTTCCCAATCTTATTTCATTTATATTCACATTTTATTGTAGTTTTTAATTTTATTTTTTTGCAGGGGATCTTTTCAAACAAATCCCAGTCATCATATTATTTTACTCAAATACTCCGGTAAGATTGTTTAAGCAAGAAAGGCTTTAAAAAAAATCTTGACAAGCCAGTATCACACTTACGAAAGTGAACAATAATTCTTTAAGGTTTTCTAATACCTGATCCATATGCGGATTTTTCTGGTCACTTCAACATGCTGTTTTACAGTCGATGTGTCTGAAACAGGTTACAGGCACTTATCTGAGAGCAGTGGGATTCGCTGATGGTCTGAGGGCAGGCGGGAGTCAGACTGTGATGCAAGAAGACGGCTCTGTTGGTAGAAGGCGTGCTGAAATGAAGAGGGGCTGGCAGGAAGCCTGCACCATGGGACTGTGTGAGAGGTCATGGGAACTGAAGCTGGGCTGGGGACAGTGGGGAAGCTGCTGAGGGAGGAATTGAAGAGTTTGAAGGCAACATCAATGGGCCCAGCAACTGCTTGGCTGGCTGGAAAAATGGAGTATTGTTAACCCAAACGAGGTGTCAGAAGACGAGCAATGTTCCTGCCTGAATGAACCTTTATTATCTTGGGCCCCAAAATATCTCCTACTGAGAGGTCACCGGGGAACACAGCCCTCTGCCACACTTACTGGGCTCCATGAATCCTAGCTCAGAACTTTTCATTGTAAAACTCCCGAAAAGTTTGTGAGAAGAAGCTGTTTTGCTGGAAGTGTGACTGTGGGGCTACCGAGTAGAACGAAAGCCTATTTGTGATCATCTCTACAAGACAGAGATACAGGAAGCAGAGCAGTGTCACGGCAGTAGCCGGTGCCGTGAAGGTTGTGTTTTGTTATTTTATTCACCACAGATGAATATTTTTACAAGGAGAAATAGAGCCAATGGGAGCAGGAGAGTCTTTTGAAACTCCTCTTTTAACCTTGAAATCCCCAAGTTTTCGGCTTTCTCATTCTTCTAAGGTTGATCGTGTTTTTTAGAACAGAATCACCATTATCTGACTTGACTGTAAGCAGACACCAGCTGCCTACAAGTTCAGTATCAATAGTTACAAAGTTTAAAATGGCAGCTCTGGGGGTTTTCAGAGCGCCCAGTCCTTGCTAGACTCAACCGAAGTGGGTTTAAGGACGTGCTCGCACTGCCTTTGCTTGAATACGTGTATGCCAAGGACTTTTTGCAGGGATGCTAAGCTTTACATGTGTTACCTCATTGAATTCTTGCTTTGCCTTTGTGAGTTGGTAATTACATATCCCCATTTTACAAGTAAGCACATGGAGGCACAGAGAAGCTAAGGTCACAATGCCCAAAAGTGGAAGAAGTGGGATTTGAACACAAGAACCTGGCTCCATCACCTGTGTTCTTAATGTATCTGTGCCACCTGGAATTAGACATTAACTCCATTGTTAAGATCATTCAAATCCATTCTGGCCACTGGTAAGACAAGTAGCTCCACTCACATTTTTTGTGTATCCTATTGAGTTTTCTCCATCTTTGCCAGAGTCCGAGAAAAAATAGAATAATAGAGACAATTGCTGCAGAGCATCTTGAACCGTTCCATTTTTCCCAGAGAATTTCTGTTGCTTTCATTCTTTTCTCCCCAGACTTCCAAAGCGAGAGTCTTGGTGGTGGCCCGTTCATACAGGGCAACAGTAAGTCAAGGCAGACGGAGGCAGTTCAAGACACACAGCTATGAGGAAACAGGTCGGCTTGTTTTGCATTCAGCACAACATTTGTTTTGCTCTTTGGGGAAGAGTCTCCCAAAGCCTTGCAGTGTACAAAAAAGTCCTGCCACTGGTGCATCCTTGCTCTTCCTGTCACCGTTACTCCTCCTGTTTTAAAAGTGAAAAGATACCTTGGCTGCAGACCAGAATTATCAGGGTACTTGTGAGCGCCACAGGAGTCCAGGCCTACGCCCAGGAGTTTGGTCCATTTGCCCAGCCACATCTAAAGATTGGTATTTTCAGGAGCTCCCCGGGGTCAGTCAGGCTCCTGACTTTCTAGTAAAAGCTGCAGCAGAAAGCAGATCTGGAGGAGAAGGGGAGGTGGGTTTACCATTCAAATGGCGATTCCTGTGCCAGGGGTTTGGCATGGCTTCCTTTGCTCCCTGGAGCCCACTCTTCACAGTAACCCCTTTATCTGATGTCTTATGCTTGCCCTTCTCAAGTGGAGAAAATATGGCTAAGTGTTGATTCTGCAAAGCCCATGCCGGTGTTCATCCTTGCTATTTCCATCCAATAGTTGAGAATTGCCCAAGATTGTAAACTAGCCAGTGATGGTGTTTGGGTTCATGGTCTTCTCTGCTTGCCGTCTCTACCCTCTTTCTGAAGTCTAAAGATACCCGAAAAGTTCAAGCTTTGTGACACTACCCCAGAGAGAGAATGTGTCTGTGTCTAGTACAGCTCATCTCCTGACTTCCGGAGTGTCGAGAGCATGGGTATCCCCCTTTTGGCTTGCCTGGGCTACAGTGAGTGAAGATGAATTATTTTGGGCTGCATATAAAATATATAATATGGTTAAGTGTCTAAGTAACAAAACTTCCTTTTTTTTTGTCTTTTTTTTTATTTTTAAAGAGAAGAAAAAACAAAACAAATCAAAAAAGAATAAATTTTCAAAACAACATAATAGGAGGGTAACAATGGTTAATGCATTATGTATTATTATCTTTAAATTAGTTATTCAGGATACCAGATATTAGCATTCAATTGTCCAAACATTATTGGCACAAACCTTACTCTTCAATGAACTAAGTAAAATTGGTAGTGTATCTATCTTAACCATCTTATATATATATACAATTTTTTTTCCTTTCCCTTCTTTCTTTTCCCTATTCCCCTGTTCCAGTCTCTCTTTCTTTTTGACCAGTTTCTTTTTGATTCACCATGTCTATTGTACATTTTGGATCTTATTTACTCTTTCAGTTTCTCACACTAGGGAGACAATACGATGCTTTTATTATAACATTTCTGGTATTAGCAGTGTTGTATATATAATTACAACAATATCATAAAAAAATCATTTGATACATTTTTGTATGCCCTATACCATGGCTAAAAAAACTATTTTAGCTTATTAAGTTATTTTACAAAATTACAAAAACCTGTGTCTAGTAATTAAATAAGAAAACATACATGTCGGCTTGCTAACAGTAAGCGCCTGTCTTTACAGGCACACACAATTGCAGGTAGGTTGAAATACTGTTGTGGTAATAATTGGGTGTTACTCACCAACCCACACAAGCTCAGGTAATGTCTGATGCATGTGGATTTTGATTCGGCTGACTGTGTGTCCCAGGTGCGGGAGGCGAAGCTGGCACTGCACTGGGCCCTCCCCTACACAGTCTTTTGTTGTCACCTATGCCAGCCATGCTGGAGCATTGCACAATGGAGTCGTGGAAAAATATTGCTAAAAATCACATAATAATGTTAAAAGTTTACAATCTTGTGAGGCCACATTACTAGGTGTCCAAGGCCACAGGTGGCCCATGTTCTGTGGGTTGGACATGCCTGTTCGAGAGCCAGGTCTATCCCGATAGTTCTCCTAGCTCAGGCTGTTGCTTAATAAACATGGGCCTTCATTCTAAATGCCTTTTTTCTGAGCATGGGCTGTAAGCCAGCGTGGCCTGTCAAACATCTGTCACAGGTGTGCTGCGAGATACCTCTAGTAACCGGAAGAAAGACTTTAGAAACTAATAGCAATTTGATGCTGCCATGATATTCGCAGCAGATAGTTTTCCTACTAATTTAGCTTTCTAGCATTTTACCAAAGGATCCATACAAAAATATGAGTTGGAAAAAATCTTCAGCAAAGATTATTTGATAAGTTTTGTACTGATTATCCAGTGCCAGCCTGTTCTAGTTTTAATAAAAGGGTTTGAATGAACTCTGTCTTTTTCTTTGTTGAGGCTAAATATGAATATTTGTACATATTGTGAATAATACCCCCTCTTAAAAGATAATAGTTCTACCTATAAAGGTGTCTTTTTTAGGATACCTGCACAAAACATGGGTCTCCTCCTGTAATTCCTTAGGCAACCTATATAATTCTGTCTTTATTGAACATCTGTGATAATAACAGAGCGTTCTTAACAAAATATTTACTCAAGCACATGCACAAACATACACATTACACTAAAGCCCAAACTAACACTATAACTTTTCTTATGTGAAGCCAACAGTTTTAAACTACAGGTATACACTTTTTACACTGCCTGCCTTGACAGTGTTTTTTAGTAGATTTTTTTAAAAGCCAGCATTGGCATTTCGTCCTGTGGAGAGAAGCTCACCAGGTATTTCCCAGAGAGTCTGGCATTTCAGTGGAATATTCTGAGTATTAATAAGTTCTCCTGGGATTCTAAATCTCTTTGGACTTCAATATTTTGCTTCTTACTCCCACGATGTTCTGACCATCTGAGGACCAAATGCAGGTGGGCCTGACTTAAAATGAGCCTAACGTGCAGAGGTTTACACCCAGGAAAACTGATAAATGGCAGGCAGCGGTGGCAGAGGAGGGGGTTATTCATATGCAGAGATATTTTTCTACTTTATCAAATGAATCAATATAGGTTATCTCTGCTATTATGTTAAAATATGATGTAGACTTTCAAAACCTAATTTAAACTCAACTTTTCATGATAGAAAGGAGGCGAGGGCAACTAGTGAGAATTACCTTTGAAGGATACTCTCTTCTCTTTCAGCTACAGCTTTCTCCTCTAGAAAACAAAAACACAAAACCTTAGCAACAATGACTTGGGATAAGATGATTTCTGTGATCCCTTGAGACTCCAAAGGTTTAATTATCCTCTGACTCCTTCCCCTGTCTTTGTGTTTCTAAGATTTTTTTATTCTTGTTTTTCTCTTCAATCTGTTGGCTAAAGAGGCTTACATAAGAGCTTCTTAAGAATTCTCCTGTAGTTCTGCTCACTGGCTGCCTGGAGTCACTGAGGTTTCCTATTGTATCTCAAATATGGCAATTATTAGTAGCTTGAGTTACAGTAGCAGATTTTCCTGGGTCTGAAAGTTTAGTGTGATGCACAGCTTTGTTCTGTGAGTTATTTGGTCTAAGAGCGATTGGCATGGCATCAATGTAGACTCTCCATTAGGCCTTGAGAGAGGTCTTCATAATCCCTTTAGCAGCAGAGCCCACCCCTGCCTCGCGAGGAGGAAAACAGTTTCTCCAGCGAATGAACAACCTTACTTTTGAAGTTCTTTTCAGCACTACTGTCTGGCTCACGCTTTGACTCAAGATCTTGTCTTCCCACCTGCCTACTCACCCCCAGTCCTCCACTGTCTCCAAACAAAAGGACCAACAGAGGTGTGTCAGAGACAGCCGGAAGAGAGGGGCCTCACAGCAGAATAGTTTTCAGATCTCAAGCGGCGGCTTCTAGCCGTCTGCTTGTGTTTAGAGGTTGGGTTTATTCTGCAAACAGCCTCCGCCTAGTGCTCTGGTATTTCCCTTGTAATGGCCATCTCCTTCCCCGTCCTCTCCAGTTCTGCACATGGTTTTCCTTCTGTCTTTCCCTCTTTCCTAACAGCAGGCACCAGAGCTTCTGGCAGAACTCATGCTTAGCAGGTCATCCAGACCAGTGGCGCACGGGGCCGGAAGAGCTTGGAATGATGTCGTTGTAATACTCACTACCATCAATAGTAAAAATTGATGCTTGTTTAGTAGCAAAACATAAATCTCTCCCACCTTGCTGTTCCAATATGGAGCACAGAGAACATTTCCCATTGTTGATAATTTTGTTGTTAAGAGGGTTGATTCTGAGCCGAGACTGGTAAGTTTGAATCACAGGTCTGCCGCATGGCTCAGAGTCCTCTTTAATAGAAGAAGGATACCTAGTGCTTGGGATTTTTAAGAGAATTAAATAGATAGGCCCTGGGAACAATGTCTGGCATCTAGCACATACTCCATAAAGGCACACTGTACCTTCTGTTACTCTTATAAGTTACATAATGGAAATTGATTGTAGATTGCTGAAGTGTGTGCATTGCAGTTTCCAAAGACACTAGGACTGGAGTTTTGTATTACCAAAGGAAAAATAAAAATTATATACATTTTTGTTCTTTTTTATTAGTATAAATTTGTGACACATGATAATCACATTCATCTCGGGAACTCATCCTGGGGAATATATAGCATCTGATTTATTTTTACTTCCCTTCCCCACCCTCCTATCTCCCCCCATACTAAAAATAAAAAGCTAAATCAATTTTCTCTTTTCACCAGTCAGTTTGTGGCAGTAGCCTTTAAAGAGAGCAGTGGTGGGCACAGTGGCCCTGGAAGAATGACCTCAGGAGTGGGTGGAGCATGAGAGTCTGGCAGGAGCAGGCCGAGGAGAGGGTAGGGCTTGGTGAAAGGGAGAAGAAGATGCCCATAAGCGCCTTTGCTGATTTCATTCCTTGTTTCCTTCACCATCTACAGCACTTTTGAAATTAACATGTTATCTTTTACTCTTGGAGAAGAAATGGCTATGGAACTACTAAAAGTGCTGTCAAGTGGTAAAAATGATTTTTAACAAAGTATCAGGAGCATTTTGAACACTGGAGTACTGCTTCATTTCAACAGTGAGGCTCAGCGTATCTCTGAATGTCCACTCTGGCTCCTGCTCCGGGGAGGAACCGCAGGCCCAGAGAGTTGCTGCTCAGAAGCATGGGTGAGGCACCGTACCAAAGGACATTGGGGTGGGCACTGTCCAGGGAGATCGCGTTAGGGCATGGAGTCTTATGGTATTTTATATGATGACTTCTCACACTGCACAAAAATTTTTTTTTCTATACAAAAAGTAATGCAGGAGGTGATCAGAGGAGCATGTGGGTTTGGGGTTTCAAGGGCCTTCTGAGAGCTGTGCAGAGGAGAACTGTGCTGACCGCCAGGCTCTTGTTTCCAGCACACAGTCCATTGCCGACGTGCTGACAGGGCAGGTAGCTCACTGATGGGAAGAAGAGGGGTCTGTGCCCAGACGCCAGCCTTATCTGTATTGTGAGAAAACTCAGCTGGCTAAATTTGGCTTCCCTGACCCCAGTGTGGGTAGGAACAGAGATACCAAACTGGGGAATAGAGGATGGGCATTGGGTAAGAAAAGAATCTGTGTTCTTCTAGCAAAAAAAAATTAGATTCTCAATAATTATTTGTTGATCCCATTCTAGGGCTGTTTGTATAAAAAAGGTCAACCCAGAATTCCCCCGATAGAAATGCATGTGTACTAATTCTGATATGTCTATAATACCTTCTGGGCTTGGGAGTATATTGAAGATGTTATCTGTTACTTCTCCAATTTTTGAAACAAGTAACTTTCGGGGGATAACCAAATCTTCAAGGTTTATTTGCCTTCACTGTGATTTTACGGTAGAGCTTCAGTTACCTTTGGACATGGTACCCAAAGAAGATGGCTTTGAGTTAAATCAGGTGGATTCTCCTACCTTGGACCTATTGGCATTGTTGGCATCTTGGCATCTTGAGAACAGTGGCCAATTGTAGGGGTAAGTAAGAAGAGAAGGTAATGCAACAAGAAAAGTCTGTGAAAGCTCAGCCTGCAGGCATCTAGACAAGCAGTGCTTCACTCTTGATAAACTCCAGCAGAAAAGAGCAATCAGCTAAACGAGAGCTGGACAAATTAAATGGCTGAGTATTATTTCAAAAGAAAGCATGGGCAGCATCAGAAATTCCCCATCAGCTGTAATAACACCAATTACTTTGCCAATTGCAGATTTCAACGTCATGTGTTCAGTGCAATCAGGCATCAGACCCTTGCAGGGGCCTGATGGGTTTTGTTTACTGTGAATGTGCATTTGTAGAGAATCTTTTACACCCAGAGGCTTAGAGCTCTGAATGTCCTTCTCTCAGCCCAGATCATACACAGCTGAGGGAGATTATTTTTGAGATGGAGGCAGGAGCAGGCTTTACCCAGTGCCTCCTCTCATTGGAGAATGCCTGTGATTTAAATATAAAGAGCACAGCTGGGTATGGTAATTCTTAGTGAATGTGGCAATATCCAGAAAACCTCTCTGTAGATTAACCAGCCAGTTAATAAATACATATTTTTGATTATGAGTAAAGCTGCTTGGCATGTTGGAGCATCGGACAGATCACTATTAAGCAGCAATAACAAACACGAACCTCTGGGAAGAGAGAATGCGCCAAGAGTTCATTAAGCCTTAAATACTGACAAATGGGGGTATAGGGGCTTTCACTGTCTCCCTTTGAGAATCATTTGGTGGAATGTCAAATATACAGATCATTTCAAATATGAGAAGAGATCATAAGCGAAGAGATGCGCCCAGCCCAGCATTTTAGCAGGGGAAATAAACTGTGGAGAGTGTGCGGAAGCGTTCATTTTCTATTTACGTTTCACTCCATAGAAATAATGGGTGTGTGGCTCCAGCTACTCTGAGCAGTGAGCTGTGATTCTCCATTTACACTCCCAACTGAGGAAGGTGCTAATCAAGGGTATCTACCGAGCGGCCCGGCCTGACTGTCGGCTCTGGTGGAAGCTGCATCTACACTGCTGGGGGTGTGGATGAAGAGCTAAAAGCTGATTTGACTCCACTTGTGCTCAGCTGGCGTCTGAGGCCAGAGACTGGAGGAGAACGGGAAGATCTTTTTCCCTCTGCTTAGTGAAGACACCTTTGTGTCTTACTGCCTTTTTTTTTTTTTTTTTTTTTTTTTGTAACCTGCTTCTTCCTCCTTCATGCCTGCCTTAAAGGCTGCTTCACCCACTAAAGAAAAGGTTTTCCCAATTCAAAGGCAGCTACCTGTGCCTCCAAGTCACTGACTGTGGGATTCCCCAGGCTCTCTCTCTCTCAGCCTCTCAGCTGCCTCTGAGGACTGCCTGCTCACGAGCTCAGGGCGGGGCAGCTTGATTTTAGATAGGAAGGCAGATGGGCGTTCAGGCAGCACCAGAGAAGAGGTCACAGGGTATCAGGTTATCACGGCAGGGCTCTTGCTATGGGCTGCAGTAGCTTTGCGCCTGGTTCATTCCCGGAGTGTGTATGAGTGTGTGTGTGTGTGTGTGTGTGCACGTTTGCCCTAAAATAAGTACTTCAACTAATGCATTGGTTTGACACCAGCCTCTCTGCAACCGGCGGCAGCTATTCAGATAATGCCTCTCAGATAAGAGGCAGATCTTGTCTCATGCACATCTCTGGGGACGGGAAAGGCCCTCAGGAACCATGAGATGGCATATGAAGCAGTAAATGCAGGCAAGAGCATCAAATGATGCCATATGTACAGAGCATCAGTGACCACAGCCAATGGCAGAGAGGGAGCAGGTACATCCAGCCGCCTCATCGACATGAACTGGGAAACATTCAGTGTTGTCCTGATCTGTGGGGAGATTCATGTGCTCACCATGAGCCCAGGGGACAGCTCTGACCAGGTGGCATAGCCTTCACCAGTGAGCGGGATGTTCCAGGTGCCGCTCATCAAATGGAGTCTCAGTGGGGTGTGTCCCGTCTGCTCTCTTGAGTCCAGTGCCAGGCCAGAGGCACTGAAGCAGCTCAGTCACTGTGAAAGTAAAATCTCCCCTTGTAGCATTATTTTTTCTCCATCTTTTACTATAATGTCTTTAAAATAAGTATATGCCTTGAAGAAGTTTGTGCCAATCTTAGTGACTCCACTTTCCATGATCATGTGCACTCTAGAACAGCTAATTTGGCTGTACTGTTCAGTCATTTCCATCAGGTACATGACCTCCTACCAAGAGTTACACAGAGAGACTTTGTAAAAAGCTACTTTATTCCTTGCATTCATGGACAAATGATAGTTAGGTGCTAAACTCTTATACAAAATATTAAACAATCAAAGCTATTTATGTAACAATTTCAAAAGTAATTTTGTATTTGATGAGCACCAAAAACATGTGAAATAGGCAGGGATAATTAACTCCATTTTAAGAAGGAAAAAAAAAAAAGAAATGGAGGCAGATCAATGGATTTTTCTCCAAATTCTCAGCTCAAAAGTGGTGAAGTGATAGAATGGAGATTCAAACCATGGCTTCAGATGCTTAGGCCCCTTTTTCCTCTTGTTCTTTGCTCTTTCAGACATAAGACAACAGGGTAAATAGTACTGTGTACCAGTGGCATCTCTGTATATTTCTCTTTTATGTATACAAGAGATTTAGAATTGCTGCTAAACTAATTATCCCCCAAAGGAATAGCAGAGCCAATGAGAGTTGTTTGAAAGAGACTGATTTCCAGTATATTAGGGATTTCCCAGCAACAGAACAAACTCACTCCCATGTGCCTAGTTAGCACCCAACCTCTGGATGCTTCTAAGTGGCATCTGTAGGAAAGGCAAGGGACAGGGTTAGCAACACCTAAAGTTCTGCTCAGCTTCTGCTTTTGGTACCTGTGTGACCCTGTCAAGTTGGATAACCTGCCTCAGTCTTGGTTTTCTCCTGTGAGAAGTATTCACCTCACCTGGTACAAGAAGGATTAAGTATATATGTAGGGGTCCAGCTCTTTGCCTGGAACAGTGTGCTTTCTCAGTAAACATAAATTTAAGACCTCTCCAGCTGGGCATTTCTCCAAGTCATTGTCTCCTCTGTATCTCTCTCTCCTGACACCCCTTCCAAGTAAATGTCCTTTGCACAGGTGAGGAAAGTCAGCACCAGGGCATCCTTTTAGTGGTACCACGGGGAGCTAAGAAAACACAATCCCCACTCCTAGTCCTGGACCAGAACTTCAAATATTCACTTAGGATTCAGATCCCAGAAGAAGCTCATTAGAAAATGGGAACTGAACTCGCAAGCAACTCTGAGTAATTCACAAGTGTGCCATCGGGGAGAAAGTTTTCCTTTTGCCAGAAGATGTTACATGGAAAATGAGTCAGTGAAGATATTCTTATCCAAATAAAACTTCTTCTAGTCCACTGTGCTGGACCCTGCTGGCATCTTGAAGTTTTTCTAAACATAAATGACATGAGTAATCTGAGGCTCTCAGTACTTCATGAGGTCAATGGCTAACATGTATCTAGTATCTTAAATTTCTGACTACTATAGTAGTACATATTCACTGGAGAAAACTTGAAAAATTAAAATTAAAGGAAAAAATTAAAAATCACTTGAAATTCTACATGGGAATGAACACTATCTGTACTTTCTGGAGTATAGCTATGAATTGTATTTTATATGGACACTTGCATTTAAATGGGCAGACAAAGCTCTCCATCTGAGATTCTTGTCATATTGAATATTTGCTTTACAACTTTGGGTCTCAGCTTCCTTATCTGTAAAGTGTCAAATGACCTTGACCAGCATTTTCTAAACCACACTCAGTAGAATTTTATGAATATTTCTTGAAAGAAACTGATCTGCAGTCAAATTGATTTGGCAAAGGCCAAGTTAAAAAACAGTGTTGAATATTATCTGTGTTCTCACAGCTCTTATTATTGAATGAGCACATGAATCCCAAGAAAGGGACCTGTTGGAACATAGAACTCTTTTCACAACGTACCTGCTAACATGCTGTAGAGGGAATAGTCTTCAGATTCCTTGGGGATCACACCATACCACAATCGCTAAGGGTTTCCTATTTCAGTGTGTTCTGATTTCTGATTTTTGGCACCATAAATATTGCAACTGATCCCCTGGACTACAAACCCAATAGGATTAAAAAACTAATCCATTGGGCCCTCCCTCCATGTATTTGGAGGAAGCAAGGAACTAAAGATTTCCAAGTAGCTGTAACATTAGACCTGAGAAAATATGCATTCCATAACTGAAATCAAGATCACTGATGAGCAGAGTGCAGGAGAACTAAAGGTTTTGGCTGAGGAGAGTTTTTCAGTACCAGCCGTGAACCATGTGTAGGCAGCTAAAAAACACGCTCCCAGGCTGAGCTCTAAATCTTCACCTGTGCCCATTTCATTAAAAAAAAAAAAAAATCAAGGTGATTTGCCCTGGAAGAGTCACCCCAATTTTATTATTCCTTTGCATTTTGCTTGTTTGAGTCTTAATTCTATGCAGTTCGTGTTCACAAAGTCTTAGCTCTCATTGTAGGCCCCAAACTATGCTTCTCTACACTTGCTTTGCTGGGTAGTTTGAATCAAGAGACAAACGTTTCATGTGAGGAAAAATTTAAAAGCAATCATAACTGAGTCCCAGCATATGTTATAAAGTTAGTAAGAGCTCGGAGATCAAAAGAAGACTAAAACTGGTGGCTGGTGTGAGCTTTTTATACCAAATGGGGGAGGGGGCAGTGTCCGTGCTCAAGTTACATTTAAGAAGTCTTTTCAGCCTCTGGCCTTTTATCTTTTTTTATTTGTTTTCTTCCATTTCATTCCTGTAAAGATGGGACTTCTAGAGGTGACGAAGAGCGCAAATGAAAATTTGCATCCTCTTCCATAGATAACCTCTTAGGATATTGACTACTTAAACCTGCTTGTATCAAAGTCTTCCTCTGTCTTTTTTCTCTTTTTCTTTCCCTAGCTGGATAGTGTACTTTTATATTTATTTGTGGAAGTGGTTTCAATTTTAATAAAAAAGAGCTGTTTGGGATATGTAGCCTTCCGTTGGAAGGATCCCGTTACCTCTCCAGCACTGCATATCCAGTTCCTCTTAACTTGAGTGCCTGTCCAAAACATGGAGAAAATCTTACCTTTAGGAGTTTTGTTAGCATGGCAATCACTTCTTTTTATGAAGAAATTAGTAAACCCTACATTTTATTATTAATTAGAAGGAAGCTAACTCTTCTTGTTGCCACACATAGAGAACATTCTAAAGCCCTTCGAGCTCCCCACTGAGCTCCTCCAAAGTGGCTTCCAATCCCTAATGAAGGCTCTCCTCACACTGAACTTAGCGGAGACGTGGGCCCTGATTGGCAGTAGTCTCTTAGAACACTTATTGGCTGAACGAATAAATAAATGAATGAATGGGTGAATGAGTGAGCAGTATCACCACCTGGCATTTGGGAGCCCCTTCGACTGTGGGGTTAGATGAAATTAGGTTGAAATTTGTTCTTTCTTGTAGTGAGTGCATGACCCTGAGAAAATTACCTCTAATTTCTCGTTCGACAAGTGGGGCCCTTAACTCCCTTAATTATTGGAAGGATTGGAGACAAGCAATGTAAAGTATCTGATACCAGGTATGTTCCTGGTCCCAGAGAGGTTTTTTGGTTTTTGTTGTTGTTGTTGTTGTTGTTCGTTTTTAACTTCTATTCCTTACTCAGTGCCTAGCTCCAGGTGGGCCTTTAGAAAGTGTTTGATGACAAAAGAGAGCTGAGCACCATTCATCTGGAGGCCAGGAGTCCTTCACACGGAGGAATTATCTCTCCTTCATCTACTGGGCTGCTGTTCTTGGCTGGGGAAGTCCCTAGTCTCCTGCTTGGCACATTGTCCCAGCCAATCTGGTGTCTGCTGCTCTCTCTCTTTGGTTATTCTGAGCATGAACAAGATTACCTGGGAATTCCCATCCTAATAGACTCCTACCTGTAGGGCAGAGAAAGCTCTGGTAGTGACATGATCAAACAGAGGGCTTTTCTCTGTTCTCAGCCAGGGCCTGAGTAATAGAAAAACAGGCTGAGTGTGCAGAGTTTGAGGCCAAGGATCGTAGAAGATCTTCAGCATAAGAATACATGAGCGAGGATTGGCTAGGATCAGTTATTCTAGGGGGTATCCACTCAGTGGATAACATTCTCAGACCACTGGCTGCAGGGTACAACACAGGCAGAAAGTACAGTTATAGTGAACAAGTGGCTCACCATATTGCAGATGCCCAGAGCTTATCTCAACAGGGCAAAGACAGGAGGAAGTCAAAGGCCCAAGCATAGGTGGTCAAACAAAGATCATGTAGAGGAGTGGCAGCAGGACATTTATTTTCACACACTGGGAAACCAGATTCCAAAATGAAAGGACTTAGCAGGAAAAGGATGGGATACTAGGGTGTGGAACGATAGAGCCAAGCTAGAATAGATCAGGAACAACAAAATAAGCCATTGTTCTGGGCTCAGATAAGGACCTGACACATTAGAGGTCCAGCCAGTCTCACTCCCAGAGGGAAAGCATCCCAAATCCCTACGGTAGTGGAGCCTTCCAGATGTAGCTCCATCTACCAGGAAGGATGATCAGTTTCTACACCAAACTCCTGGTGATTCAGGCTGTCTAAGGTGAACCCAAAGCCATGGACTTCAGATGGTGAGAAGTAGAGCTAATAAACCTCAAATCAAGGACTCCGGCTTTTGTGAGTCAGTTAGCTCTGCCTGTCCTAGGGTGCATTTTCTGCAGTTAGGTTCCTTCTAGGCTGCTTTTAGAACACACAGGAGTTTCGGTCAGGTCCGTACATGGAGGAGCCATTTCACAAGATCCCAAGAAATAGTGTTTCTTACCTCGTCGTCTTTGCACTCTTCTTTAGCTAAGATTGATCTTCTCTAAAGCCTTGCAAATTAAATTGGTACCAAAAGAAATGGGCTTCCCATTTGGTGCAAAGTAAAAAACTTACATGGCAGATACAGGAGCTTTGTGATTTTATTAAAACTGTGTAGATCGGCCTGTTCATTTCCCCAGTCTTACCTTGTCTACTAAGTCCTAAAGTCTCTCTGTTATATTTTTCCTTTGTGTGGGCTTATATGAGCAGTGACTGTCATCGACATGGCCAATGAAGATTAATAATATTGATGTCATTGACAGATCACTCAGGGGTTTGGAGCATAGAAACTGGCTGATAGTGTATTGGAGGTCCAAGAAAAATGTAGAAAGAAAGAGGTCTGGTATCTTAGTCACTTTCCTCATTGCGAGACACAATACCGAACACCCACAATTTAAAGAGGGAGAGGTTTGTTTTGGGTCACGATTTGCAGAGGTTTCAGTCTATAGTCTGCTGATTCCAAGGGCACAGGGGCATGGTAGAGGAGAGATGCTTACAATATGGTGGCAGGGAAGGAGAGAGAGAAGGGAGGAGCCAGAGAAAGACAGAAAACCTTCCAGGCCAATCTCTGAGTGGTCTGCCTCTTATACAGCAAGTCAACTACAAGCGCAAATTCAATCACCTTCCAAAAGATGAGCACATGAGGCTCTTGGGGGACATCTAGATATAAACCATAACATCTGGAAAAACTGATAACCAGTCCTTCGTGGAGTCCAGTCAGCTCATTGCTCAAGTTGCAATGACTTCTCCTACAGAGATGACTTAATTTGTGTACAAACAGTGTCCATCTATTCCTTCCCAAATGTATAAGGGGTAGTGTTGGATAACAGCAAACCTGAGCACTCACCATCAAGGGGAAGCTTCTCTATCAAATGTATTTATTCTGAAAGAATGACAGCAAACAGGTATATTTGCCCATAGACCTTAATTGTGTTGAAAATTGAATATCTTCCCTAAAGACATTCCTTTTCCTCCCTGTTCCTGTAAAGCCACACCCCTCCCACCTCCTTCACCTCCAGTCTTTCAAAACAGAGATAAATAATTTTCCTCTTGCTTTTAGAATTTCTCTGATTCTTCCATTAATCTCCAGGGACAATAACAGGCCTCTGTGGTTTTAAGAATGTTCTACTTTTTTTTTTTTTCTTTTCTTTCTTTCTTTTTTTTTTTTTTTTTTTTGTCAACTAAGGGAAGAGTAAAATGAAGAAGTTAGATAACTTCATGCTGAGATGTCCATTCTTCCTCTAAAATATTTGAGGACCATCAGAGCTTGATTCATCCTCTCTACTCAAGCCTGCCCAATAAACAGCAAACAATGAAAAACTTTGGATCTGTTAATTGAGACAGCTTTGATTCCCTGTAGAGTCCATTTTGCCCCGTCCAGTGGTGAGTGTACTTTGGAGTCATAAGAAATACACTGGATGCAGAAGTCATCCTCTGTTCTAGAGATCCCAGAGCGTGGCTGGGGGTTGGCAAGTGTCTGCCAGATGTACGCTGCACTGATTTGACATCACAGGATTGACACTGAGATCTATATTTGATGCATTCTGCTGAAGAAGTCTTAGCAGATTACCAGATTAACTAGTGAGATTAGGCAGATTGATGTACAATTAACCCGGGGCAGATTTTATATCTACACATATAGAAAAGACAGATAAAGGTCACTGTGAGTTTAGGTGTGATAATTCATTGCCATCTATATGGCATGGTGCACAGCTTTTATCAGTAACTGCCCAATAGAAATTCTTCTGAGCTTCTCATTTCTCTGAAAGTTTTCTCCTCTTAGTGGATGGTATAATTTCCCCAACATTTAAGGGAGGGCTTTTTGTTCAATTAGCATCTTTATTTACTTAATTAACAAATAAAAACTGTTTATAGTGTAAAACATGATGTTTGATACATGTATACATTGTGGAAAGAAAGGCTAAATCAAATTAAAATATCCATTATCTCTCATATGTAGCATTTCTTGGTGATAAGGATATTTAAAATCTATTCTCAGTTTTGAAGTTTACAATGCCCTGTTGTTAACTACAGTTGCTCAATGTAGAATAGATTTCCTGAACTTACTTCTCCTAATTGAAATTTTGTACCCTTTGAACAGTATCTCCCCAGACCTTATCTAAACCCGGAAGGATTTGTTGTTTTATGTCTTCTTACTCCAATAGTAATAAATCTTCATCTAAAAAGCATGACAAAAACATCTTTGTAAAACATAAAGGGGCCATTAGTTCTATATGATGCTATAGTTTCTGCATCCTGGAATGTTCTGCACATAAATTGTCCTGTTTCTCTCCATTTATTGAGGAAATTATACCAAATTGAGAAGCCTCTTTCACAAGACTCTTCTTAGAAGTCAAGAATGGAATATCTGGATTCTAGTGAAGTGACATAGCTTATTATTAGAACAAATATTCTCATTTTTCACAACTCTTTAATATAGGAGATCTCTCAAAGTAGCCTAAGCCCACATCTGGCAGGAGAAAGGTGACAGGTAACCTACAGGATATAATTCATACACCTAACCAAATTATATTTTAAGCTTTGTTGCTTAAAAAGTAATTTCCTGATGATTAATTTATTTTATTTTTATATCAACCCATGACCTAGTTAGAGCAATTATTGTCATCCAAGTTTTAAATGTATCCAGCTGAAGATGGGGAGGTTAAACAATTTGTCCAAGCTCACAGTGTTAATAAGTGACCAGAAGTGCTTGGAATTTACATGGATCTTCTGATTCCAAGTCTAGGATTCTTGGCAAATACAAAATGCTAAAACCTTTGACAAGAAGGGACGGTACATCAACCCAAAATGAAATAAAACAAAAGCACTCATGTATCTATCTATGTTTGATCTACATTTTATCATGTTTTTTTATCCAACGAATTTTATTAAGTGCCTGTTTTTTATAAGGCATTGCAGTACTTAGATATTAGAATATTCAAGGAAATTGGTATGAGAAATAGACCTCCAGTTGAGTAGAGTTCTGATTTGTTTTCTTTCCTTAGATTTATTTCCTGGGTAGAAATGTTCAAATTGCATTGCATTTTATTTACAGATGTGAGCACTCTAGCCTTGCACTCTAGGAAATGCTCAAGGTCCTGTCAGGGTTCCAATGTGCAGAGCAGAGGAGAATGAGTTGGGTCTCAAAGATGGAATAGGACTTTGAAGGTGATGGGAGACCAAGCTGAGGAGGAAAGAACTTGTAATCAATATGTCCTCCTGTCTACCCTGAGCCAGACTTAATGGCAGACTTTTTCTATTCCAGTGTGACCTCTACTCTGGTTTATTCCAGAAACAGAGACCAACAGTATGAGGATCAGAGTACAACATGAAACAAGTTGGCACACATCTAGTTTTAATTGTACTACTTCTTGCTGTGCACGTTATTATCCTTTTCATTCTCTTCCGCCACTTGTCTTTCTCCTCTCCATCTAGATGCCTGTGTGCCCAGGACAGAAATGGGCTGGGCTGCGCTTATGACAACCTAACACTGGCCTGAGCAGAAGTGACATAATGGGGCTGTGCTCCAGCTGCAACTTCTGAAGTTGTCTTGGTTACTTTTCTCTCATTGCTGAGACAAAATACTCGATGCCCAAAATTGAGGAAGGAAAGGTTTATTTAGCTCACAGTTTGTGGAGCTTTCAATCCATAATCAGCTGGCTCCAAGGCAGGGTGGTGTGGTGAGGGGCAACAGTTCATGGAGGCAGAAGATAGCAAAAGCAAGGCGAGCACAAAGGGAGAAGAGGGAGAGAAGACTCTTTCCCTCCCTTATACTGTATGCAGGCTACCCGCCCTAGGGCAGGTGTAGCGCTCACACCCATAATCCCAGCACTAGACAATGAATCCATCACAAACTCTAGATTCAGCTGCCTCTGAAAAGCAACACCCCCTGACTCATGAGGCTCTGGGGGGACATCCAGACACAAACCATAACAGAAGTCCTCGTGGATGAATCTGCTACCCCAAAGAGCACAAAGGTTATTGTCACCATGCAGCAAACATAGGCTGCAAATGTCCTATTCCTGAAAAAAATAATGAGTTGGAGATCTGTGTGATCCCAACTGGCTGTGAATATTTATCAGGTTTCCTGGCCTCTTGCTTAAGGCTTCCATTTCCCTGTCCCTATTTATCTGACAGTCTTACTTCAAAAATGTCAAGCAATCTTGGTTTCTGTATAAAGGAGGTATTTCTTTTCTTTAGGTCACATGCTTTTCACAGAAATTTTGTCATAGACATTGTGAGATAGAAACTGTAAAAGACATTATTTTTGAACGTTTGAACATTACTTTTCATTTTCTCAAAGGAGTTTGCACATGATCGACAGACATATTAATCAAACCCACCTACGAGATGAGAAAACCAGACTCAAAGCTGAGGGGAGGAGGAGTGCCCTAGTGTGAGAAAAAACAGCAAAAATTAAGCTCGAATGTCTCATAAAGTGAATCCTGTGTAATCCTTTTACATTCAAACATTTTGACAGATTTTAGGCATGTGAGGCAGAGTGAGGAGTTTACACAGAGCCCAAACTGTCTCCAAATTGTTTGTTTGCTATTAAAGGACTGAAAGAAAAGGAAACAAAACAAAAATAAAACTCTATTGTGAAGGAGAAGGTCCGCCGCACAAAGGCCTGGCTGTTTTGTCAGGCAGGTTACATGAGTGCTCCTATGAATGCCCCAGTTTTGCTTTCCTCAGGCCCAGGAGACCTTGTTACTGGTCCTGTATGGGAATTAAGGACAGGAAGCAAAGTAACTTCTCCAGGACTTCAACGGACCCTCCAGGTAGCAACACTGAAATATTTCAACATGTGGACTGGAGGTGTGTCTCAGCAGTCAAGCACTTGCCTGGCATGTGTTAGGTCCCCAGCAGTCCTCCTCCTTCCAAAAAAGAAATACTGTCACCTTTTATTTTTACATGGCTTTAGGCTTTTTAAAAGCCTATATACATATGCCATTGTGCTGACTTTTAGCTCTGAGAAAGCTTCTAAGTGATTTGATCCTACTATCAGTTCAAAAATCCAAGTAGACACACCTGTTAGGTCATCTCGCCTCTGCTCGAGTGTTTCCAGTGATAGAGAGCTTCCTGCTGTGCCAGGCAACTTATTTTGTTTCCAGACAGCTTTTATTTTTAGGAAATTATTCTCTATACAGAGTTCAAATCTATCTCATTGAAATGTCTATCTGCTGGCTCTGTAGTAACACCTACACAGTAATTTTTCTTCCTCATCCACACCATAGTTTTTCAACCATTTGAAAATAATTATTAGGGCTTCCCTAAATTTTCCTGTCTTCAAGCTAAACACCTCATTTTCTCAGCCAAGATTTTAATAATGTGGTCTTTATCCCCTTCCAACTCTGTTCACTTTTGCTTAGAATAGATTCTTTTGGTATCTCCATGACCTTAAACAAGGTCCTCAGGATTTGACAGAGCCTACTAACTATGCCCTGGCCACTCAAGTGTGATTGTTAGCGTTCTCCACTGGAGTATTCTACTTCAACTCTTGCCATCTAGGATTATGACAACTATTTTAGTAACCTTTGCTAACTCAAAAAGAACTTATGATCAAATGGCATCACTAGTCCTTTAACCAGAATAACAGTCATCTCTCCCTATTCAAGTCCTTCTCATCTCCTTAAAAGCAAGCAAACAACCTAAGTGAATGATGGAGCAGTTAAAACAGATACTATCACCTAATTAAAAAAAAAAGATTAGATAATGTTTACCAGCCTCTTATCAAATGCCAGGCATTAGCACTGTTCTTAGCAATTTTCTTGTACAGGTGGAGTGATTAAAAATGTATTTCTTACTATTTCACATGGTCAAAGCAGTTTGAGGCATTGCCTTATATATTGTCTATTCAAGACTTTTACTGTTTTCTCTTTCTCTCTCTGTCTCTCTCTATCTCTCTCTCTGTCTCTCTCTCTCTCTCTCTCTCTCTCTCTCTTCCTTTTTTTCTGTACTGGGTATTGAACACAGGGCCTTCACAATAAGCTATATCCCAAGCACTTTTTGTTTATTGTGAGACAGGGTCTCACTAAGTTGCTAGGCTGTCCAGGCTCAATTCGAACTCTGGATTCTCCTACCTCAGTCTCCCCAGAGTGCTAGGATTACAGATATGGTGCCACCATGCCTGGTTTAATGTTAAACTGGGATTATAGGACACACCTTAGTTTTATATCTCTACCCTTAATCTATAGTTAGTGAGAATACAATGTGCAACTAAGCAGAAAGTTTAAACAAAGAATCTTAGAAAAGAGATGATTAGGGGCTGAAATAAAAAATACAAGCAACTCCAATTTCCATTGAATTTCTACTCAGCTGCCTCATAGATCCCTGACTCATCCCCTCCAGCAAGCGACTTCCTCTCTCTTCAAGCTGTTTGAACCAACCAGAGAACTCCAGAATTGGTACTCTTTTACTCTGTGAAGCTTGGTAAAATGACTTCAATTTAGCCATCCATGCAGGGAGCAATTGTAAATATGAATTTATTTTACGTATGCCTCCTAGAAGAGACTTGCAGTTTGTCTCCTGAATAAACAGGGAAGAGCTAGATTTATATTCCTGATGATCTTGCTTAGAACCTTTTTTCACCCTTACACATAGCAACGTCCTTAATTGAGGTACTGTAATTGTGCTTGTTGGAGTGTCCTGAAGTTTAATTTGCATGCTTAAAAGACCCCCTTGTTGCTCAAATAAAATCATCATGTAAGATTGAAAAGAAATTTACAATGTTGATTAATTATAAGCATAGAGAATTCTGTCAGTTATCTCTACAATGGTATGTAGACTACACACTGAAAAATAGTTAAATCTCCATGGATATTTCCAATCATTTTAGGCATTTGGAAAGAAATGTAATCTCCAATTTCATTCAATTAAATTCTGTGTAGCAATGAGGGAAGTACAGTATCAAAATCTCCAGAAATTAACAGAGGACTAACGAGACAATCTAAATGGCTTTCAGCCACTGAAAACTGAAGACCCATTTAGTTCCAGCTCCCTATTAAAAACATAACTGAAAAGTTATGATTGCACATCAAATACTGTGGAAAAAAGTGTTGTTCTGAGTTTTGAGAATTTTAAACACTTAAGAATTGTGTCGCCGGTGAGATGGCTCAGCGGCTTAAGCGCCTGCCTGGCAAGCGCAAGGGTCCGAGTTCGACTCCCGGAACCCACATACGAAAAAAGGGCCGGTGATATCGCTCAGCGGCACGGGCGCCTGCTGGCGCACGAGGTCCTGAGGTCGACCCCCTGGTACCCACAAAAAAAAAAAAAGAAAAAGAATAGTGTCAAGTATCAGGAATTTGACTATAGTATCCCTGAGTATGAATCTTCAAATATAAATTGGATTCAAATAGTTCTCAGTCTTCCCTGTTGAGTGATTTTGTTTGCATTACAAAACCATGACCATCACATTCTGGCAAGAACCTTTCTTTTTTTTTTGGCAAGACAGGGTCTCACTATGTAGTTCAGGCTGGTCTTGAACTCACTATGGAGACCAGGCTGGCCTCGAACTTGCAGCAATCCTCCTGCCTCAGCCTCGCGAGTGCTGAGATTACAGGTGCGTGCCACCATGCCCAGCCGTGGTAATAACCTTTGACACAGGAAGTGAAATGGCTACCTAAATAGTTGCAGCAGGTAGCTGGACTCACGGCCAAGTGCTCTTCCTGTAACCTCGTGCTGCCTCCCTGTGGGAAGGTGGCAATAGTGTCAAGATGTAATCTCATAAATTGTATTTTCCTACAACTGGACAAGAATCTTAGGGTGGCTTATAAACTTAACAACCTATGTTTACCAGATAATTTGATGACTAAACAACCTCTCTTAAGAGAAGCTAAAATATTGAGTTTTATTTATTTCATCCAAAAAAGGAAAAAGCACTTTGTATGTATTATAAGCTATTAAATATCAAGAGTAAAATTCGAAGACCTTTTTAAGGGGATTTGGTGTAATATTTAGAATAATAGCAGAGTGAAAGCCTGTTCTCTACTCCTCCCGCTCACCTCTCCATGCATACACACGCTTACGGATAGGAGCTTCTCTCTCCATCAGTGAGAGTTGGAGAGGAAGACACAGCAGGACTGAAAAACTTGGTGTGATCAAGTAATATGGTGAATGTTTAAATTTTTTAAATTTATTGCAACAAAAGACACATCGCCAGTAATCTCCCCCTCACTCCAGACACATACCCCCTCATTCTTGTCACCTTCTGAAGCACTTCTGGAACTCTTCCTATGTGGGTATCTTTAGTCACCCAGTCCTGGCTACCTCAATATCTCGAATCACTTCAAAACGTTTACCTTTCATGGTCATTTTGATTTTGGGGAAGAGCCAGAAGTCTCAGGGTAGCAGATCCCTAGTAAATAAGGTGGATGAATACACACTGTAATGTTTTTAATTGACAGAAATTGCCATAAGCATAAATTGTAAACTGCTTTAGAAAGTGAAGGAAACAATGGGATAAATGTGTTTAAAGGGAAGGAGAGTATTTTGAGTGGAATTAACGGCAATGTGTCTTTTACTGTAACAAATTTTAAATGTTTAAACATTCACCATATTTTTGATCATCCCACGTACACACCTGTAACGCTTGGTCTTCTCATATTGCAGATTCTTTCCGCTTCACTGTCTCCCATTGGCAGATGTCTGGAGAACGCAGGTGCGAGCAGGGCAGGCAGAGCCACTCCTCCGCACGCAGCCTTCGGTTGGGGTTGGGGTTGGAAGGTGCACGGGCCATCCACCATTCTGACTTCCAGTCTCGCCTTGGACTCTTCCTGACAAGAGGACCACTCTGTCTCTTCTAATATTTCCAGTATTTTCTCCATTTCTGAACAGTTCTGAGTTTTTCAGAAAACCTTTCTATGTTTAGCTTAAATCGTTCTCCTGATTACTTTCACCCATGCACCTAGTCCTGCCCACTGGAACTCTACATAAGATACAAATCCAACCCCGCTCTATGCCTCAGCCCTCGATATATGTGAAGAGAATCACCGCATCCTTCGCCACCCACTCTGCATCCAAGCTTGTGTTCTGCAGGCTAAATCTCCCATCCATCCTTCCTGCCATACCATTCTGCTTTCACCACCGTCCCTATCAGTCTTTCTTCCCATCGGCTTCAGCTTGCCAGCATTCTTCTTCATTATTCTCTGCTTGCAGATATGTAAGCAGCTGTCAATCCACCCTCCTGCACCGTCACACACGTGAGGTTCTAGCAAAACTGTGAGGCTTTATCGGAAACGTTTACCCAGCTGTCGCCCCGAGCGTGTTGACTCTCTCCTGTTGGGACTTTGCTTCGCTTCTGGGTGGGCAGCTGTGCAGGCCTAACTTTTGCTTTCCTGCCTTGTTGCAGAAAAGCACTTTGGAGGTAAGATTGCTTTTGTGTGCCAGAGTTGCTGTGTTTCTCTGCTTCTAAGCTCCACAAGGTCCTTTTGGGGCTATTTAAAATACAAATCGCTGAGGTATGTCCCACAGTCTGCAGCTATGAAACACCGTGTGCTGCTTTTCTATCACACACTGTCAGCTGAAGCTTCAGGGCATCCTTGTGTTTGAGCAAAAAACAATCTGGGCCTTCTGTGTATAGAAAGAGTGAGGATCTAAAGCTCTGTGAAGACAATATGGTGCTTCTATTGATCCATGCGAGTTGAACATATGGAGACTCTGAGAAAAAAGCCTGCCCTATTTGGCGACCCAGGCTGATGAAAAGGTGTGTTACAGATCTGTATTCCGCCCAGCATGTGGACCGGGACACATTGGCTCACTTTACTGATGAGTTTCTTGAATCAATCTGGGCCATCATCTCTTACCAGTTTACAGCATTAATTGAGTTGTGTGAGAACCTCTGCAGGTGCATGCGCGGGAAGAGACAACCTGGAAACGCAGCTCCCGCTTTCCCAACCGGAGAGAGTGAGGGCAGCAGCCCCTGGAGGGACAGGCGTATGTGAACAGGGGCAGCTGTGTGGGTGGTCAAACAGGGTCATCTGCAGATGGAGGGAGACATCTCCAGCCTGGGGGAGGGGGTGGAGATCCCGTGCAGTCCCAAGCTTTTGGGCTTTTTCTTTTAGTTACGGGGACAACATTCACTGAAGCAGAACTATTGACCCATGGCCCGAGAAAGAGTTTCAGTACACCTCTGGGTGTGTTAAATTGTCATGATTTGGATTTTAAAGTATTGAGATGTTCAGCATATCACAGTGTTATACGGAGACAATGAGTCAGGGAACTGAAAGTACCAGCTGTCCCGGAAGCTCTGGTGAACGTGATCATTGTAGCTACTGCATCTAGACTTCTCCGGGGGGGACCAGATATACCCATTTCACTGTTCCTCTACTTTCATTCTGCATTGCATAGCAATAACTCGTATTGACTTTGGGTTTTATTAGCCATACCACTGCCTGACCTTATATATTTATAAAATGTAATCTTTAAACTAGGTTAAAATACTAACCACCAGTGAGTTTTCCAGAAGTAATATAGCGATACAGCGAGTGTATACTAAGGATATAGATGGCTGGCCACTTGATTCTCAGGTTTTGGTAGGCATGAGACTCACTTGGGAAGATGCAAAGATAGATAGGTAGATAGGTGAATATAAAGATGATTGGTGATAGATAGATAGAGATTCCTGTCTCCAAATTTCAATTTATTATTGGCTAGAATGAGTGTTACCCAGAAAGTCAGCATTTTAATAAGGCTTGCAGGTTAATCCAATGCAAAGCTCCTAGGTCCCTATCTTCAGAATATTAACTAAAAGAAGATTGTCTCAAGGGGCCCCAGTTTCCCAAGTTTCTGAAAGGAAGCCAGGGAACCCTCTCTGGGATTTTCTGTCCTGTCTTGCACTCTTTGTGAAGAGGCTCTAGGTTCTGTGCACAGTCTTGCCAAGCAGAGTTTGGAGCAGAGTAAATTCCTTTTAGGATTATAGGATTAGGAAGCTGAAAGGTGATTCAAATTCTTGATTAAATAGAAAGAAGGAAACTGGAGGGGATGCTCCCGAGCACCCACATCACTCCAATGTGTTTTCTCTGTAATTAAAGGAAGTGATTGCAAAATATTTGAGAGGATTAAATGCTCAGAGAATATAGTGATCAAATAACATGAGATGCTGTATTCTTTACAATGATCCCTGGCTTGGCTTCGCACATGGTTTTGAACTGCTGTTGCTTAAATCTCAATACTGAGGGAAAGCTCAAATAGAAATACTATCTGCCATGAATTTGGAATACTGCCCTGCATTTCAGATTGGGAGACCCTGGACTCTAGTCTGGGGTACTCCATAAATTTTTGAATGACAGCAAAATAAAGTATAATGTCTTTATTACTCAGGTTCTTTATTTTCTTTTGTAGAGTTACAGCAGTAATCCCTGTAATAATTTTTACGCATTTGCCTTTATCGATATCCACTAATCCAGCAATGCCTTATTGAAAAGCTTTTTTAAATCCTCTCTAGGATTCAAAGAGCAAATTTTTATAAAAATAAATAATCATTTATTGAGGGGCTTGCAGATGCCAAGCATTTTGGAGAATATAGAGATATATTCCTCCCCAAAGGAGATTATGATTGGGCCTGATGGGAAAGGAGTCACAGTATAAGGATGTGAGAAATAGGGTTGGGGTGGCTTCTCCAGAAAGGTGAAACTGCAGTACTTTGCCACAGTGATGCATTTTGGCCGAGTTGGATGTGTCTGGTTGGGCAGCCGTGTAGGAGGGAACTCCAGACCTCAGTGCTCAGAGGGTCAGGGTAGGGTTCAGATCAAGGCTGACTTCAGGGCCTTTCCACCTGCACAGTCCTGAAGGGCCCCCACTTAGAAATCCCCACCGCCCAGCTGGGTTTAATGCTTTGATCCTGCCATCGGAGATTCTTCATAATTTTTTAAAAAGGCGCCTTCCAATTTCATTATGCATTAGTCTCTATAAACTATGTAGTTAATGTGGACTTAGATTCTGTATGCTTGAAGCAAATCACTCATCCCTGTGAGCTAGAAGGGACCCAGGATCTATTTATATGATCATGCAATAAAATACACATATTCACTTATATGCTTGTATTTTACATAAATGTGTGTAATGTAAATGTAAAATGCCATCTTTATAGAAGATACTTAATCAGCATTATAGTTAAGAGAAAGAAAGAAAACTAGACCTGAGGTTGGCCAGCTTTTTCTGTGCGTCACATTTTAGATTTCGGAGGCCATACATCCTGTGTTGCAGTGACTCGACGCTGCCATTGCAGTTTGAATCATCCACAGACAGTATATGAATGAGTGAGTGTGCCCATCAGGCAATATATTTTTATTTTGAAAAAAAGGCAGCCATAGTTTGTTGACCCTTGGACAATAGGCTGGAAAATCAGAAGTCAATGAAAGCTGAGACCCATAGGCCAGTGGTTTCATAGTTTAGCTCCAAGCAAGAACCAGCAGAGTCACCTGTGAGAAATTCAGGTTCTCTGATCTTACACCTAACTTGCTCTATCAGAGATGCAGGGTGAGGCCCAGCAATCTGTGTTTAATAAGTCCCACGGTGATGCCGATGGGTAGCTCAAGTTTAAGAGCCCCTTCCCCTAAAACAAACACATTCAGGAATGTCAGATTTAAGAAGACTGCATTAATTTATTGCTGATAATTACAAAAGCTTGCATCATTATGCTGCTTTACAATTGTGAGTGGACCTCAAGTTTTTCCTTCTAATGGAAGCATCCAACCAGTGTGGCTTTCATAAGAGGATAACTTCTTACAGAAAATGTTTTCAGAGACGGAATTCCTCCCTTCTCCCAAGGATGATATATCACTATTACTATTCTACCTGCACAGGGGAAAATTCGTTCATCACTTATGACTAATGCCATAGGGCATTAGTTCTCAAAATGCAATCCCCAAACCAGGACCATCAGTGTCATCTGACTTCTCATTGGAAATGCAGATTCTCCAGTCCAGGCCTGCTGTGGGATTTGGGCCTGGTTCTTGTTTTAACCAGACCTCCAGGTAATTCTGAATATGCTTAAGTTGGAGAACCACTGGGTTAGACCATGAAGACTTAATTCTCAATCCTGCTTGAGAAGAGCTGCCACAGCCATCAGGGAAGGGAGTGGGGCAGGTACTAGAATGAGTCTCCAAGGCAGTTAGCTGCTACCGGGAGGGGTGTGCATTTGAGCCCAAGCCTCCCAGTTCTGATTCCAGGGCCTTTTATACTCTGCCAAGTAATACTAGCGACAAATACACTCCTCTTTCTGCCCCTGCCTTTTAGAGTTAACATATGAATCCATTTAACTCCACAAGAACAATAAACTGCACATGAGACTTAAATGTATGAAACAGAACAAATGCTGCTTAATTTGACACCCTGCGAAGAGTCAGCTTCCTCTCATGAGCTAATCATGGTATTTCAGTTCTATTCAGTTCCTTTTGGGAGAATTAATTGCCTCTCACTGTAGTAGATGCCTCCATCCTACCTGACGCTCTGCAGCATGAGGATCAAGTGCCGGCCCTTCAGTGTGTGTAGCACCGTCTGTCCTATGCTCTTCTCTAGTATGGGATGAGACTGGACTTTCTTGCCCTTTGTTCAACCAGCAATCACAGTGAAATGTACAAAGAAAAATAGAGTGAGATGGACTTCGGAGAGTCTAATTTTTGAGGCCAAACAGACTCATATAATGAATTCAGTATTTTCCTGTTTGTATTCTTAGCATCATCTTTTCCTGCATCTGAATGACTTCTGACCACTGAGGGGCAGGACTTCAGCCCGCGATCATATGGGCGGCATCTTCTTTGTCTTCCCTGAAGCTTCAGGAGGGGTAGAAGGTAGGGGCAGTGGGAGAGGAGGTGAAGCAGGGCCCTGCCGATAGCATGTAGCTCACTCAATGGGACAGGAAAGATCCTAGAGACTTGATGTATTCCACACCATAGAGTCTGTCTTTCCTGTCACAATGGACAGCATTCTAAGCTTTGTGCATATACACATTGTGGGAATAAGCTTTATATATATATATATATATATATATATATATATATATTTTTTTTTTTTTTTTTTTTTTTTTTTTTTTTTTTTAATGTGGGTATTGGGAGTCGACCTCAGGACCTCACGATTGCCAGCAAGTGCTTGTGCCATTGAGCGATATCTGGCCCTTTTTTTCCTTTATGTGGGTTCCAGGAGTCGAACTCAGGACCTCATGCTTGTCAGGCAGGCGCTTATGCCACTGAGCTATCTCACCGGCCCCAGCAACTTTATATTTTAATACATCTTTCTTACTTCCTTAGAAAATTTCATTCTCCTGTGACCAACTCATGTATAGAAGCTATTTACAGAGCTGCTGGTTCAGTGTGGTAGCCACTGCCCACAAGTGGCTATTTAAGTGAAATTAATTAAAATCCAATACAATTTAAAATTGTTGAATAATGCTAGCCACATTTCAAGTACTGGCTCACTAGCTTGATGTGGCAAGTGGCAGCCATAGACAATATTGCCAGTGTGTAATGTTCTCAAGACTTCAGAAAGTTCTGTTGAACAGCGCTGCTCTAGAGCCCTCCTCTCACCCCCACCTCTCTCTTGCTCTCTCTCTCTCTCTCTCTCTCTCTCTCTTTCTCTGCTCTCTTAGCTGCCTCTCTTTTTCTGCTACAATTTATGATGTCTTCTTATGTTCTTTCTTCCTATCACCTTAAACCAGCACCTGGATTATACAATTTTCTCTACATGTTAGCACTATGCCCAAACCGTTTGGTGCGTGAACATTTTAGTTGAATTAAGACTTCAGCTAGATTGAATTGAGACTCTTGAAGGTGGGATTTTAGATATCATCTGGTGAAAGAGAACGTGGAGGCAGGGATGGGAGGCGAGGGGTGGGTATGGGCGGCATTCGGTCAGACTTTCCAGTTGCCCAAAGTCAGAGATGTTATATAGGCATTTTCTAACCAATGTCATTCTATGAAAATGTTCAAAAATACAGAAAAATTGAAAGAATAATACAATGAATAACTATATGCCCTCTGTCTAGATTGAAATATAGCCAAAATTTGCCAAATTTCTCAAATTTACTAACTCACTTGAAAAGTCGGTTGCAAGCAGCGTATTTATTGTTGTCTGCTGCGGGTGTACCTCGTAATACCGGGAGCGTTTGCTTACATAGCCTCATTGCCGTATCGCACACACAGATGAGCGCTGAGTGCACATCAGCAGCATTTACTCACACTAGATACTCTCCGATGTGCCTCTGTTCTTTCGCACCTGAAAACTGGGTTTGAGGAGCACCGTGAGGGCTCTTCCTGCCCTCTCTGCTGAGGGGTTCCTGTCATATGTGTATACACCCGCTATGCCGCACAAGTATCCCGGGCATTGTATCTCCCCTCGGGTGCCCTGCAATGTCAGGGAGAGGGTGGAGAGATAGATCACTATCTGGTATTTTTGACAACTTGGATTCGCTTCACTTAACAGGAAGACCTCTCTTTGGACAATGTACAGCCACTCTGCGAGAGAGGTTGTATACAAGCTAGGGAGATCCCAAGGGGATTTTTTTTTTTTTTTTTTTTTTTTTGTCTTTTTGAGACAGGGTCTCACTATGCAGTTCAGGCCGGCCTTGAGCTCACTTTGTAGCCCAGTCTGGTCTCGAACTTGCAATGATCCTCCTGTCTCAGCCTCCCGAGTGCTGGGATTACAGGCTTGCACCACCACACCCGGCTCCCAAGGGGACTTTTAGGGAATGACTCAGATTATAAGTGAAAGAAACAAAGAAATGTAAGGAGCAGTCCTTGCCCTCGAACAGTCGATGAAATAATCAAGACTTCATTTGGACAAAGGCCGCGGACATTATCATTCTGACACCTGTCACATTGTCTCTTTTCTATGGTGAACATCAGGGATCTTCAACCATGGTGCCTAGCATAGAATAAGTAAAAGTAAATGCTTGTTGATATTAAAATCTCATAGCAAACAAACATCAGGAAAAAAAAATCACCTAATGTCATATAGTAGATGATCAATAAATACCATTCTAGTTAAATTGAATTGATTTATGAGTCTCTTGCCTGGGAACTCTGACACTTATCTGTATTGTTTATTTGATAGTTTGAAGATGGTATTTAGGGGGTCAAGAGTCATGTCTTCTAATTCTTATCCTATATAAAACCTGCTACAGTGTTGGCCCACAGTAGGCTAGCCATATGTGTGTGCTGAATGGAAGTATGAGTGAAGGAATGAATGAATTAAAAGAAAAATTGAGTTTTACAAACAGGAAGTATAATTACTTTAGAGACCAGATAGAGTGTGGATCCAGGCTATAAGATCAACAATACTACCTCTTAAAAAAAGGGATGAAATCAATGACCCCCCCACCATGACTACCTTTTGTATTTATGGGTAAGATTTGTAGCCTTCTGACAACACATATACACAAAACAGCACACAAACACAGTTTTCCTTTATCATTCCATGCCTGGGAGTCAGTGCTTACTAGTTTTAGTTTTCAGGGGTATATACTCTCTATTTATTTCACTTTTAATACCCCTGATTTTTCAGACATAATGATGTTGATTCAAATGCCCTCCTTAGTGTTTTTCTCATGGTCAAACGGTGCCAAACTGATTATAAATGAGGTCGCTGTTCAAAAAAAAAAAAAACTCCCAAAATTTACACCCATTTTTACAGACTTAGCAATGCCAAAGTCCTGTGATTATATTGAAAGAAGTTGTAGCAGAATGAGTCCGATCTGGTAATAGCTCATCAGAGCAAAGGCCTGGTTGTTTGTACAGCTAGGTAGGCAAGGCTGATGTGACAGATGCACAGGCGTCCGGGTTGCAGGTCAGCGGGCAGCGCACCCGAGACTCGGGAGCCAGCCTCCTTCCACCTAGCGCCTGCGCCGTCTGCGAAGGTCTTGTTCTTTCCCACCAAATTGGCACAACAGGAAAATGGGGGATGGAAAAGAAAGGGATCGCATGTGACTGGGTAAAATTTACTCCGTTGGTCACATCTAATTAAAAGGAGCCTGGAAAATATAATTTAACAGTATGCTCAGGAAAGAACTGGATTTCTCATAAAGAGTCGGTAATCCTTGACAAAAAGTTGTAGGTGAGTTTCAAATAAAAAGAATTCAAGGGAAGGGCCAGGCCGGGGAGTGAAAGTATTAGGGTCGACGGTGGGAGAGGCAGGCGTTTTGGGAAGCGCACTAGGCCAGCCAGCTGGAGCAAGTCTCCGCAAGCCACATTTTAAAGGGAACATTAAAAACTCCACACCGGAAGAGAGGAGGACAGACTGAGATGGTAGGAGTCTGGGAAGCGTGTCCAGGGAGCAAGGATGACTGGAACTGGGGTGTTTGTCCCGGGCAGGAGAGGTTTGGGAACACATCCGAGATGCCAGAAGATCTTTCGAAAGAGGAAGTTAGCTTGTTCTGCTGTGTTCCGGAAGGCTGAACTGTGACTCCTGTAGAATATGGAAGGATAAGAAATATGTGAATCTTACTCATTGTATTCTCAGCTCCTAGCACTATGCCTAACACATTTCAAGTACTCAGTAACTGTGTTTGGGTGGAATTAATTAGTCAATTAATTACCAGAGCCCAGGTTTCATTCTTCATCCTAAAAGAGTTCCTGAGAAGGAGAAGGATTCTGACACCAAAGACACTGAAAAAATCTGCGACCACACCAGGAAGGCTGCAACCAGGACACAAAGTGGGTGGGGGGAGCAGCAGCGGCGCAGCGTGCAGTGTCCTCTTCACTGGCGCTTCCACCTCTGCACCTAGGACTCTTCATCCCGGATCAAGCTTTTGAAAGGCCACTGTGTCACAGCAGGTTTCACCATCCCAGCCAACATCAACAGAAGTCACACAAAAACAAATGCACTTGGAAGACCGTCAGAGAGTTGTTTACTCAGAATTGGAAACTGCCTTTGGAAACTCTTCTTCGCCCCTTGCCTCCTTGCCAGGATTTGCCAGATGCCAGAATTTCGTCTCTACAACCTTTTAGTCACACAACCCTCACCCAAGGTGCTCGCACCCCCGTTGGTCAGATCACCTGTCGAGCGCCCTTTCCTTTTCCCATGGCCCAGCAGCGGCCCTGCTGACAAGAAGGGTTAGCCTCTGTGCGATAAAATGCATGAGTTCTGCTCAAGAGCTATCTTAGCTTTTTGTGGATGGGGTCACTAACCCCAAATAAAGATTCCAGGAAACACTGAAAACCTTTCTGTTTCCAGCTGAGTCTGGAAAGAGTGTGATTGTTGGAACTTAAGAGGAGCCTGAAACATCACAATCATAGCATTATGGACTCCAGGGAAAGGCTTGGGCGGACCTTCTCTCCCTCGTAACAGTGATCTTAGCAGCCACTGAAGTGACGAGAGTCCGCTCTGCCTGTCCATCGTGTTCTACATGTTCCTCACGCTTGTTTGTGCAGCTAGTTTATCAGCTGAGATTTGAAGAGAGAAAATATCCAGCAAAGATACTGTTTTAGAAAAACCATCAATCAAATCTCACTTTCCACAGAGAGACTGTCAGGGACACAGAGCCTTCTCTTTTTTAAGGAAAAAAAGAAAAAAAAAAAAAAAAAAAAGCCAGATGTGGTGCATGTGTCTGCAATCCCAGCACCCTGGGAGGCTGAGGCAGGAAGATCACATTTGAGCCCAACCTGGTCTATTTCATGGGAACTTATTTCAAAAGAAAAATAAGGCTCAGGATGATGTAGCTCAGTGTAAAAGCCCTGGGTTCAGTCTCCAGTACTGGGGAGAAAAAAAAAAAGGAAGAAGGGGAGAGAGAGAGGGTTGGTTCAAAATAATAGAAAGTGAACTAAATGAAGTCAGAAACTAAAATATTTAGATTAATTTCATGTACTTATTTGTTTATAATTCTCCTCATTCTAGGATGAATTTTAAATGCTGATAAAGAGGAGCCAAACTCAACAAGATAGAGGAAAAAAAAAAAAAAAACAAAAAACAGAATACAAGCAGGGATATCAGTGAACTTAAGAAATGACTGGTCCAGTCTGACTAGTACTGTTTGGGGTTTCAGATCCACTGTTGCATCATCCTGGTAACTATCTTAGGCTTTTTTTTTTGTTTGTTTTTAGAAAAAGTATTAAGGTGAAACTACATACCAACTTTTTAAGTGCATAATTTAGAATCATTTAGCACTTTACATTTGATACTGCTAACTTTAGAACATTTTCATCATCTCTGCAAATAATCCTATATATATTAGCAGTTAATTTCCACTCACCCCTTCTCTAGTTCCTGCAACCACTAACCTACTTTGTGTCTTGTAAATTTGCCTGTTCTGGACAATTCATATAAATGTAACAGCCTCCTGTGTCTAAATTTGGTGACCTTTGTGTCTGGCTTTTTTTCACTCAGCGTACTAGTTTTTAGGTTTAGCCAGGCTATACTATGCATCAGTACCTTTTTTCTTTTTTATGGCTGAGTAGTATTCTATTATATAGATATACAACATTTTGTTTATCCATTCATCACTTTGTAGACATTTGGGCTTTTTTTTTTTTTCTTTCAATTTTTAGCTATTGTTAATAATGCTGCCATGAACATGTAAAAATTTGGGGATGAACACGTTTTCAATTCTATTGGATATATACCTAGGAGTGAGATTTCTGTGTTACGTAGTAATTCTATGTTTAACTTTGTTGAAGAACTTCTAAACTGTTTCCAAAGTATCTATTCCATTGTATCTTCTCAGTGGGGCTTCAGTTTTTATCTGTCATCATCATTTGATATTGTACACATCTTTTATATTATAGTCATGCTGGTAGGTATAAAGTAGCGTCTCATTGTGGGTTTTTGTTTTGCTTTGTTTTTGTGGTGATGGGGATCAGGCCTAATGCCTCATACACGCTAGGCAAGTGTCCCAATGAGTGCTCTACCACTGAGATGCAGCCCTTATTTATTTTTAAGGGAAGTTCTTACTAAGTGCCCCTGGCTGGCCTTAAGCTTAGGATCTTCCTGCCTCAGCCCCCTGAGTTGATGGGGTTACAGGCATGCACTGCCTTACCCAGCTCATTGCGGTTTTGATTTGTATTTTCTTAATTACTAATAGCATTGAGCATCTTTTCATGTGCTTGTGCCAGATGCACACTTTGGGGGAACTAATAGAAAATCAAATCTTTCCTATTTTTGATTGGCTTATGTGTCTTTTTATTGTCGTGTAGGAATTCCTCGTGTATTCTAAGTCCTTTGTTATATGATCCAAATGTTTCCTCTTGTCCTCCAGGTTGCCTTTTCACTTTCTTAATGGAGACTTTTGAAGCATAAATCTTTTGATCACAATATTCAATTTATATACTGTTTCTCTTGTATGTTCGTTACTCTCATAGCTAAGAAGTCTTTACAGAGCCAGAGGTCAGGACAATTTATTTACATTTTCACTGAAGAATTCTATAGCTTGAGCCCTCACATTCAGTTTTGTGCCTCCTTTTGAATTAGTTTTTGCATATGGTGTAAAGTAGTAAGGCTATAGCTACCCTAACTTCTCTTTCCGCAGTCCCCTCTTCCTTCCTCTTGCTTCTCTTTCTCTTCCTCCTTTCTTTTCTTCTCCCTGTCATCTTTTGCCCACACTTACCCAGTTGTCACAGCCTTGTTCACAGAAACGTCTCCTCTTCCCTGTCGCATTATTTTAACACCTGTGTCAAAAGTCAGTAGGCAGTAACTGCAAAGGTGATTTCCGGACAACCAATTTTATTCTATTGATCTTTGTGCCTCTGTTTATGCCAGTATCTCACTCTTGATTTTGGTAGCTTTGTCGTAAATTTTGAAATTCGGAAGCGTGAGTCCTCCAACTTTGTTTTTCTTTTTCAGGACGATTTTGGTATTCTCAGTGCCTGGCACTTCAGTATGAATTTTAGGATCAGTGGGTTAATATCTGCAAGAAGTCTCAATTTATTGCAGTTCTTAGCTTTGTACATTGATAGACCATGGCCTGTAGAGTACTTGTGAAGTCCTCCAGAAATATGAAGCTGCTTTAAATGTAAAAAGTACTAATTTCAGTCTGCATTTATAGATTTTAACTTATATAATTCAACCCACTTAAAGCCTCATTTTGAGGGGAAAAAAAAAAAAAAAAGATCTCATTTTGCCCTTTGTATTAAGCCGGGATGATTGCTGTCCTGCCTCTGGTGACATCTCCCAATTTGTACAAGGACCGGGATGCTGCTCCTGCTGCTGGGTCCCTCTGTTACAATCACAAAGTTCTGGATCTGAAAAGGAAAACAGTCTTGTCTCCGTTAGGGTGGGGTGGGTTCCTGCCAGGAAAGAGAAAAGGAGCAATTGTAAGTAGGGGAAATAATGAGAAACGAGAGACACAGGGAACGTTTCGGGCAGTTGGCAGTACACGGAGAATTAGCTGGCAGTGGTTGGTCCCTTGGGAGATTGGTCAGTGTAGGGCAGCATGGGGGGGTGATGTGTTCCTGCTTAAAAGCCCGTTATGTGAGTGCGTAAGAATCCATCAGTCTCTTTGGTCCGCTTGGCTGCCTTTTATTCTACCTGTGAACCCCAAATGTAACCTAGAATGACGAGAAAACCTGCTGCAGTTCCAGGGGCGTGAGGTCGCTCGTTCAAGCTGCCTTTCTGAGCTAGGACGCAGTGTGCCAGCCTTCCTGCTGCTGGATTCCATGGTCTGAAGCTGAGAGCAACCCTATAGCAGCCCTTCCTCTTCCTGCACACTTCCTCCTATTTGTTATGAGTGATGTTGCTATCACAGTACCCTTGGCTAACATTTATGGAAGGTAGGACATTGTGCCCTGTGTGTTACGCACATATTACTTCATTCTCACCACAGCCCCATAAAGCCAGGACAGTTATTATTATTCCCATTTTACAGATGACAAAACTGAGGCCCAAACAAGTTATATCTTTTGTCCAAGTCATAAGGATGTAAAGGGGGCATGTTGAGAACTGATCTCAAAGATGCTATGCTATAGTAAGTCACCCCTTTGCCTTCCTTTTCTTGTCTTTTTTATTTAAATGAAAGTCTCTATTTTGAGGAGTCACAAATTATCCTGTAGTCCTTCAGAATTCAAAGACGCTAAAAGACAATGGCTTAATCCCGTTTCTTCGAGGAAGCATCTTTCAGGATTCCTGCAGATCATGTCGCGCTGTCCTTTCTCTGAACTTCTGTCGCATTTTTTAAGAAGTCAGCACTTGACTCCAGAACCACTTATGGGTTTGCCTGAGACCTGCTGGCTTCCTGGCTCCCTGGCATCACCAAGCATGCCTGGACAATCGCTTTGCTTCCCCGGGAGTATTTAACATGAGCAGTAGGCTGTGTACAAAGATGTGCCTACTTACTTATGAGCCCTTCTGGATGTAATGTGCCACCAACAGTGCTCCTCTGCTGTAATCTAGACATCATTTGGTGACTGAGAGCAGTAAGGGGCAGATTGAAGAGAGGTCCACAGAGTGAGGGGATGGGAAAAGTAACGTATCTTGGACACTTTTCCTCTCTATAAGCTTCCTCTGGTCCGAACCTGCATTGACTTGCTTTTCCCAAACCTTTATATCTCCAAAGGAGTCAAGAAGATGAAAGATGCTGTTGCATAGGTGACCAAAGCTCACACCCTATCCCCATATACCATTTCTCCCATGCAAAATGAACCAAATTGGAACAGCCCCATATTTGGTAAAGAGCACGCCAAAATAGTAGCTGTGTCTCAAAATGAGTGAAGCGGGCAAGTGTCCTGCCAGTGCGCAGCATCGGGGCTCTCTGTTAGAGGAAGCCCTTATGGTCCTCATTAGCAAATTTCTTCTCACAGAGGAAATTAAATCTCTTGTCCTATTGGACTGAAAATTGGTGGGAAGTTTGTTTGTTTTATTTTGTTTTGTAAGCGTACACAAAAATCGGTTTTATCGTATGTTGTTGATCGTTTGTACTTTTAGACCTTATCCGGTGCCTCCCCACGTGGAACCTAGCCTCCGATTCCTGCTTGTTGTCAATCTGCAGGCCTCCAATTGTCACTGGCCCCTCACTCCCCTCCTGTCTGCACTACACTACTGACACCACTCTCCGAAGTTACAGGGAAGGGGAAGGCCAGGGACGTTATGGAGCTCACTTAGATTTTCTCAGATCCTTGTGTTTGAGCATTATCATAGTGCGACACAAGCTGTCTGAGGATGTCATCTCTTTGGAAAGAAGGGGAGAGTGAGAGTCACTTCCCGTAAAGTAGAAGGCCCCTTAATCCTGGCCCTGAGTTTGAGGTGAGAGAAGAGGAGTTCCTGACCTAGAAATTTTGTGTCTGTGACAAGAAGCATTTCAGTCTAACATGATCACCACTACTTTCTGCGGGATCTCTTTAGCTCATTGAGGCTTTCTTTATGGAAATACCCACTGCTCTTTAAGTGAACCTGCCTTGGGTGTATAGGCGACAGAGCACTTAAAGTTGAGAGGCCCTTAGAGATTGATTACTCAGCCTGTTCTTCCTACAAATGATGCACTGAAAAGAACAAAAGGGGTTTCAAAGGGTTTCAGCAAAGTGAGAACCAGAACGTCAGACCTCTGGTGCCATGATACTACTGGCGACCAGCCACCTGTCTCTAGGGGAACATTACATCGTCAAAGTCATGGGAAGGGTGCTGCTCTGGGTCTCTGACTATGAGGTGCTCTTCCTGTCCTGTTTCACCTGCTTAATCTCTAATATCACCACAAACCTTACCCATGGGGCTGTTGGAACTCTCCAATGAAAGCCTGCATCAGAGAGAGCCTGCTCTATATAACTCAACATCCCATGCCTATTCTCTAGTAAACATTCAAAATATTTACCAGTGCTTAACTGTGTGCCAGGGACTGGGACAGACATCACGGAGGAGGCACAGATATGGAAGACGTAATATTTATCCTTAAAGAGTTTAGAGAATAATAGAGGAGAGGCAATCCATGTGTGCATGCCCTCAGACACACTACCACAGTTGCACAGATTGTAAGGCAAAGAGTGCCAATGACTATGTGACAGAGGACAAGGAAGTTCTAGAGATTTTGGAGAAGTGAGCTCTTCTAACATGGATGAAAAACTGGGGCTATTTCAAAGAAATTAACATTGAGCTCATCTTTCAAGTATGGGTCAAGTTGACTCTTAAGAGCTTTTCTCTAGATGATGTGTTTATTGTTTAATCAATGTTGGTCTTCATCCTCAACTAAATTAGAAGCTTTCCAACAGGGTTCATGTTAATAGCATATAGTGATAGCTCAGTGTGTGTTCGTGGAAGTGCTGGGTTTACTTGCTTCTCCTAGAACTCACAGTGGTATTATCCATGTAAAGATGAAAGTAGTCTGCATGAAAGCATATATATCGTGAAATGGATGCTACTGATCGCCTTCCTTCCAGAAGCCTGCTTTATTTCTTGGTACCCAGTGAGCGCACCTGCATACATATTTTAAGGAAACGTTTCTTTGTGGTGTTCTCTGTGTTCAGAAGGTTTTTACCCCTTCCTCTGCATATGCTCGTGACACAGTTCTCAACTAGTCTCTCTTCGCAGCTCCCTTCCTCTCTCCTCCTCCGTCTGTCCTGGCGACTAGCTTTTTGCTCAAGGATAACCAAGAGTGCAGTGGGGACAGGTGTTGTCTGTGTTGTCCCGCGGCTCTGGAGCTCAGGCCCTGGTGCTTATTTCACTGTCATCAACCACAAAACAAAAGGTTTCCTCCCCTGGGTGTTGGCTTCTGGCCCAGAGGAACCAAGTTCTGAAGCCAGGGAGCAGAGCTTTTAAAAAGAGGAAGATGATGTTATCAGAGGAAAATTACTGCTGTGAGCATGCTTTGACCCAGCTCTGAGACACAGCTTGCCTGAATCCGGCTGGTCGCGGGAGGGGTGTTCCGCCACAAACGCAAACCGATGCCTCTGCGTCCAGGAAAGTTAAGTTCCGCTTGCTGTACCAGAAAACCCACAGGACAAATCTCAAACACGATAGAGGCTGAGTTGTTTTTTTGTTTGTTTGTTTTTTGTTTTGTTTTATTTTTTCTTTATCAAGGAAGTCCAGGAGTAAGTGTAACATGTGATTAGTGCCACAGTTTCATCATATCCCAGGGCTGGATCTTCTGCCTGTCCTTCTGCTTTGGCATCCTTAGATCAAGGCTTCTTGCTGCCAAGGTACCTTGTGGTTCAAGCGTGACGTCTTCTATTGAAACTGTGAGTGCCGTGAGGCTCCTGAGAAGAGAGACATGGGAGTGGGGCTCAGGGTCACTTTCACACAAGTGAACGGGGTTAGGGCTAAGGCGGACGTGTTGGGGCTGAAAAGTAGAAGGGGATGCTCCTGGAAAGGCGTGCAGAGGCAAGGAAAGTCACTTCTCTGCACTGCAGCCAGGTCTAGAGCTAGACCGTGGGCCCGCACCGGCTGACTTTACCTGTCCCAGCCAGAGCTTCTGGGGTCCACGTTAGCAGTGCACGAGTAGAGCATGCATCTCAGCTACGGACTCAGAGCTGTGTAGATGCTGGCGTTTCCATGCGCTCTCAGACATTGTGGGATTGACCTCAGTGGCCACAGCCAGCTGTGTAAAGGTCACCCTGACACCATACCAAAGCTGAGCCCATTCCATTTTTAGTTACTGGGGAGGCTTGGCTTTGTTGGCTTTCTTTCTGTTGTTACCATGCTTCCCCTCCTCTCTCAGCCTTTTGCAATACAAGATGTGAATGCCATTCTGGTGAGCTTAAAAAAATAATAGAGGGCTCAGGATGAGTGCTCAGAGCTGGCCTTTTAGTGTCTGCAGCTTTTGTCCTTAGATAAGGAACAGATTTTAGACTCAGTGTAGAGCATCTGGAGTCATCACAACAATCAGAAGTCCCTCTTAGCATCCCTACCCCAGCCCAAGACATGGCTTTCTTTGATGTTCTTTGTATGTGGTTTCTTTTCGCTACCTTTACATGTTTTGCACAGACATCCTTTCAAAGCAAATTTGAGTGTGGTGAATAACCTGGGCTGAGAATAGCTGTCCTTTAAAAAGTGGCACTGAGCATTGTCTATTGATTAGAACACACTTGCTTAGGACAGAACTTGACTAATGAGGCCAGGCCCTACCCTCTAGGAATTAGTCTATTTTTAGGCGGCACAGAGTACACTTAAGCTATTGGGGAAATCACACATCATATTTTGATTTGCCATTTCAACATCACAGTTTGAAGTTTGATTTTTAGCTTAGTTTCTAGTTCACTCTTCTTTTTTCTGGGTAGGATCAAAGTCACATTTTCTTTATATGACAAGGAAAGATTGGCAGTAAATGAACGGATTTGACATTCTCTTCACTTTTTGAGTGACTGTCACCTAGATTCAAATAGAAGGAAAGACATTTCATCTAAGAGTCTACGTAATTAAATGATGGTGGGAAGTGATAGGGAGAGGTGAGGATAGATGCTACTGGTGGTTATTGATTAGTACAGGTTTGGAACTGAAGTGAGATTTCAGAAGATTAAGATCTGGAAGGAGTCTAAAAGTTCATCATGACCAATCCCCTCAAGTTAGAGACCAAGTAATTTAGCAACAGAAATGGGACTTGAACCTAGCGCTCAATTCCCAGAGCATACTCATGGCAGTGAGCTTTCTCTGCTGTCATCCCAAGCTTGGCCCCAGGCACAGGTTCTGAGAAAGATGCCTCTGCAGCTGGTCCAGGAATGAGCTCTGCTTTTCTGAATCAAAGCCCTATTTTAACTCCTAGATAGACAAGCCAAAGGAGTCTTAAAAAAGTAAACGGCCCAGGGTGTGACTGACATTACTGCAACAACGTGAGCATGGGCTTTCATTGATTCAAATGTAACTGTGGAAATTCACGATGATGAAATCTCGTCTACTGCATCCTTAGCACAGCAGTCAAAGACACCTGACATAGTGGGGTGTCCTCGGGAGACGGTGAGGGGAAACCTCTGCCCGCTCTGTTTTCCCTTATCCATTATGCTGCAGAGAGCAGTTCTCCAACCCAGAAACGTAATCAAGAACGGATTCCCAAAGGATGTATGGTGTTTCAGGGAAGAATTATAAATATTTTCTTCCAGTCGAAAGGACATTTGTGTCAAGTAGAGGGTACAAGTCATTCAACTAACCAGAGTCGATTCGGAAGTATACATAGGGCATTAACAGTGCACCCAGCCACCTGCTGAGAATATAAGAGAATATAAGAGAAAACATAACCTCAGTCCTCAAGGGGCTCAGAGCATTGTTTAGATGGAAAAAGATATAAACACATATAAATGATACCAGATAACTGAGGGCTCAAGTGTAGCACTGACTGTTGTAGCAGTTGGATGTTGGACACACGAGATGAGAGACGGATGAGTGATAAAGAGTTCAGAAAGTGCCAGGCAGGCACCAGAGCTGTGTTTCACTCAAGCAAAATGTGCTTGAAAGCTCACAGGCACCTGTGGCCCCTTCTGCTATGCCCTGGGCAAAATGCCTCGCTTCCTTGATCTCATTCTGTCTTCCTGATAACCCATGAGGTGACTATTATGATGCTCAATTTACAGATAAATGTTCCTTCCACATCACATCACTCGTAAATATCAGTTAAGATCCAAATCAAAGATTAAACCAGGGCCGGTGAGATGGCTCAGCGGCTTAAGCGCCTGCCCGGCAAGCGCAAGGGCCCGAGTTCGACTCCCGGATCCCACATACGAAAAAGGGGCCGGTGATATCGCTCAGCGGCACGGGCGCCTGCTGGCACGCGAGGTCCTGAGGTCGACCCCCCGGTACCCACAAAAAAACAAAACAAAAAAAAAAAACAAAAAAAAAGATTAAACCAATTCCAAGATATTTTTCTCTTAACTACTCTTTTCCTCTGCAAAATATCCTACCTATTGAAGCTCCTCTTAGTCCAAACAGACACCTATTTCTCTTTTTTTGTCTTTTTCTTTTTCTGATGATTTCCAATTTCCATGCTCGTTGGAGTTTGTATGACCAAGAATGCTGATTCCATGATGGACTGTTCGGGGGTGGGGGGCTTAGAGAAGAACCACTAAATGATACTCACAAATGTTTCCTTCCTTCCTTCTTTCTTTCATTCTACATGTATTTAGCAAGTTCTTCTCCAGTGCTCTTGTCCTAAGCATAATTTATGTAAACGGTGTTGCAGTCCAGGTTACGGTGGAATCCTGCACTGGGCCGGCATCTCATATGAAGCATGAACTGAAGTCTCCCTTTTGGGGTACACAGGATCCAAACACTACTGGGACATGGAGAGCATAGTTTCTGGGAAGTCAGTTTAATGAGACTGAATGAGTCCTAAACCATGTCGGGAAATCTATATGGAACTCCCAACTTTGTTATTAATTCTCACAACCTCAGATAAGTCATTTGAACTTTAAGTGCTATGGTTTCTTCAAATATGAAATGGGACTGATAGTCCCCTCCCTTGTCAATGTCTCAGGAGTGTTTGGAAGTATGAAAGATAATGAGTGTGAAAACTTCCAGAAAATGTAGACCACCCCAGGCCTGGGGATGCATATTCGCCAACTGAGCTAGTTTCCTGATTTCCCAGACCGCATCCTTCCAACCATGGCTATTATCCAACTTGGCAATCCATTGACTTTACCATGCCATATTAATTGACTGTGGGAAACTCAATAAGAGAAAGAAATTAATAGTCATAATGCTTTGGAGGTAACCCCGTTCTCCAGGAATCTCCTGAATGTCCCTCTGAGTAGACGTCAGTGATACTCAGGAAGCTTCGTGGGATAGAAAGAGCTTGGACCAGGGCTCCTGTGAGATAGCTAAGCTGGCAAGCCTTTCTCATTAGGCTTCAGTTTCCTTATTTGTCAAACAAAAGGGTGATTAGACTTACTTGGTTGTTTTTGAGTGGTGCTTTCCAAGTGCTTTGTAGGGCCCTTGCTAGGGTCACTGCCTAGGGAGAGGTGATTTGGTATAAAATATTTGGAAGTGTTTCCAACTCTCTGATCCCAGGGTGGCTTAGCTTTTAGCTCCATTTTTAATTCTCCAACTGTGATTTCATTGCAACTAAGGGACACAAAAGCTTTAAAATTTTCTTTTCTTTTTTTAACCTGGGGCCAAGTGATATCCAAATGCCTAATTTAGGGTTCTTTGATCCAGTTAATGAGTGGATTGTCTTTCATCTTCTCTCATGCACATGCAGGTGTGGAGGAGGGGTTCAGTGATCTACTCATTGGCATCCTCTTCCAGCAGCAAGTGAGGGTCCCCCAGCACTCTCCTCACCCTCTCCTGTTTGCCCCAAGCCTGCCCATGTCTGCCTCATGCAGCAGAGGGTGTGAGGTACTGTGGATCCCTGTGCTTTCTGTTTCTGCACTCAGAGCCACTGCCTGTGACAGCTCTGGGGTATTGGATTTCAAGGAAAGGACTCCAACATTCCACATGACTTTTGGAATTCCCAGATGCTGGGTTTGGAGGAGGAAGGAGCAGAGAAAAAGCAGCCTGGAACTTTTCAGCCATATGAAAAGACTACTAGTTCTCACGTACCCTTACATGCACTTGCTCGCCATGGCCTGCCAGAGCATTCTGTCCTTGGTTTGTATTTTGGAGGGCTTAGTAAAGTAGATTAGATGTATGAAAGCCAAAATCCTTCCCAGAGCTACCGAGCCAACCATGTTTTCTTCTCAATAAACAGTTGTCAGAGAATTTGATTAAATGAACCCACACACAATCTACTTCTAAATAGTAATCCATGGGACAGCCTGTGCCTCTGCATAATCTGTGTTTATATTTGGATCTGCCATCTTGCTGTGGACATGCAGGTGTGAAGCAAGGGTCACTGGACTTGGACCAGTGCCTCAGCCTGAGGAAGAGGCACCCAGGCTCAACTGGAGGGACCTGGAGCCCAACACCCTCCAGCCAGGCCTTCTCATGAGGGCTTCTCAGCAGCTGCCCGATGTGAGTTCTCCTAGGAGAGGGTCCCAGTGGAAAATGGAGGTGACTAGGAGCTAGGGAACATGGGATTTATTCTATCTCACTATGAACAAGCACAAAGCTGCTAAGAAATGGAAAAGATTGCTTTAAGAATCATGAGTCCGGGGCCGGTGAGATGGCTCAACGGCGTAAGCGCCTGCCTGGCAAGCGCAAGGTCCTGAGTTTGACTCCCGGTACCCACTGAAAAAAAAAAAAAAAAAAAAAAAAAGAATCATGAGTCCCTTGTAATTCTAGGTGTCAGGAGAGGTGGATGGCCCTTGCTCAGAAATGCTGAGGAAAGAAACCTGGAAGTAGGTAAAAGTTTGGATCAATTAGCCACAAAAAATTCTTTCCAACTGTGAATGTTTTCAGTTCTAGCCGTCTCTACCTAACCCACAGGGTTGCTAAAATGAAACGATGTATATAAAATCATTCAGCTCATATAATATGACATGGGAATGTGAGAATTTACATACCAGTTCCCTCCCCTTAAACAGAGATGGTGTCCTTCCTGCGCTGCCACTGGGTCAGACCCCACAGGTAGCCGTAGCAGAATCGTAGTGGAAGCTTCACTTTTCCTGGAGCAGTTCACTGAGATTATCTCAGCGATTAGCAGACTATTCCCCAAGGGCCTCACATCTGCCAGCCCCGTCTGGAGTCTGCTAGAGATCAAGAAGTAGCAGAGCCAGCTTAGCTCTCCCTGTGTCCATTTCCAAGCCCGTGTGTTTAATGACGCCTGTCCCTGCACTAACCATGAGCTCTGAGAGGGCAGAGCCGTGCTGCCCCATTCTCCACCATGTGCTCGTCATCTCGTCATCCAGCCCACTCAGTCTGACATGAAGTGAGTGTCCAGTAAACATTCGTTGAATAAACATGAGGGTAATTAAGAGATTAACCATAAGGTTGTGACTCTTCAGGTACTAGTTATTTAGAAAGAGTTTATTTCCCTTAGGTCTCTGTTGGCGTGCTGCCATATCAGAAACCAGATCTCTGATTAGCACGTCTAAATCAGATCTCCCCATCTTTGATCTTTGTCTCCATATCTTGTTTTATTTTCCCTTAATAATGAATGCCATTTAACTTAGATATATATGTAAAATATGTGTATGTGTGCATATATACATGAGTATACATGAGTATGTACATATGCATGTGGCTAAGTGTATTTAACATGGATATTTTCTATGTATCAGGTACATGAGTACATATTTTTGTAAATATACACATAGAAGTATAATATTTATGAGTAAACATGTACCCATTCTGTTTCTTTGTTTTTGTTTTATTATTTCCTTCCCTCCTGCCAGAATGCAAGCTTCATTAGAGCAGGGAAGATGCCTTGTTCACTGCTTGTCCTAGTCCACTTTTAGTTGCTATAACAGAATACCCAAGACTGAGTATCTTGTAAAGCACAGAAGTGTGTGCCTCACAGTTCTGGAGAACGTGAAGACCGAGATCAAGGTGCCTGAAATCCTCTAGAGAGAAGAAACACTATATCCTCACATGGCAGAAGATCAGAAGAGCGCGAACCCTCTCCCACAGCTCTTTTTATAGCATTGTTAATCCACTCATAAATGTGGAATGGATTAGTTCCCACTTCCTGATGCTGAGCATTGGGTATTACATTTCCAACACATGAATTTTGGTGGGGACAAAAGCCTTCCAACCATAACATTACTCATCTGTGTATCCTAGAATAGGGCCTGCCATCTCATTGTTGAATGGATGAATGAATAAGAGAATGAGAGAAGTGGACTTGAGTTGTGTCTTAGAGATTGATTATAATTTGGCTAAGTCCAACAGGAGAGAGAGAATCCTGCGAGGAAGGGAAGGAGAAGGATCAAAGGATCAGACAAGCTAGTGAGAGTCAGAGCTAGAGCTCAGTGGTTTAAAATCATCTCTGTTCTTATTTACCGTCATATGGCTGGCGGTCAGTGGTCGTCCACTGTGGTTTGCTGGCTCTGCCACTAGGGCCCGCAATGTTCCCTGTCACGTGTATTAGAACCCTCAAGGAAAACAGCCACTTACCAGAAGTATATGGAGGAGTTTTACCACCCCTACTTCCCCCAAATTCCTGTCTTAAGAATATAATGATGGATTTTAAACTACTTCCCAGCATCAGGATAATCAGTTTAACTCTTTGCAAATGATTTACTTACCCTGCTGTGGTTCTTCAATTTCCTCTTTTGTTTTCATATCTATGAGAATATTAGAAATAATTACAGGGAGAGAATGCAGTGGAAATTTGCGATGAAATGACAAGGCTGAGGCCTGGGTTTCAGTCTTCATTTTGTTATCAGCTAGCTGTGTGACCTCTCTAGTTTTCAGTTTTTGTTTTCATGGAAGTAAGTGATCAGGGTAAATTCATCTTAAGACACTAATTCTCAAATTCTACAATGTTTTCCTGCCTTAATTGTCAGCTCTTGATGCATAAATACAGCCATTCCTAGTCTGGTGGCAGTTCAGTGAAGAACCTTTCTACCATGTAATAAATGATGACAGAGATCTCAGGCTAGCCAGTTACTTGAAACACAAAGTTGTTGAACTCCCATAGTAACATCCACCTATCTCCAGAATCACTGATAGTCCAATTCCTCAGATTGAGCTTTGTGAGCCCAGTGCTGGGGCAGAACACTGCCTTTGGGGCATGGGTGGAGGTCTTGGATCATTCCCGTTAGAGCCAAGAGAAGGGAAGCTTGGATCTCTCCACACCTGAGAAGGGGTCATGGGGGAGGCCCATAGTCAAAAGAACAAAAATACTTTACTTTCACTGGTGCTTTATAACTTTTGAAATGGCTCTACATTTTTAAAAAATCGTCACAGAATAAGTGCCATTGCTAGAATCTGTGCTAAAGGCTGTAGGAATCTCCTCAAAAGATTTATAATCCAGGAGGGAGAACATCAGCAAAAACTATCCCATAAAGCTTACTCTGCTAAGCCCTACAGGGTATGTGCAGTAAATATCACAGGGTCCCAAGGATGGAGGGGTAAGTAGCAGCATTAGGCTTTATGAACAAGGTGATATTAGAACTGGCAAAAGCCATGTGGAAATAAGGAAACAAAAATAATATAAAAAATAGCTTTCTCAGGTAGAAGGAACTGTAGGACTAGTGTCATAGAAATTGAGGACCCTGTTATGGTTTATGTCTGGAGGTCCCCCCAAAGCCTCATGCGATCATGGAAGGGTGGGCTTTTCGTAGGCAGCTGAATCTAGAGTTTGTGATTGATTCATGGTCCAATGCTGGGATTAAGGATGTGAGTGCTACACATGCTCTAGGGCGGGTATCCTGCATACAGTATAAGGGACAGAAAGAGGCCTCTCTCTCTCTCTCTCTCTATTGCTTTTGCTATCTTCCACCACCACGAACTGTTGCCCCTCTGCCATATGCAAACCGTGTGTTGGAGCCAGCCAATTATGGACTGAAACCTCCACAAACTGTGAGCTAAATAAACCTTTCTCCCTTTAACTTTGGGTGTCAGGTATTTTGTCTCGGCAATGAGAATAAAGTAACTAAGACAAGCCCTTTAAGATAGAAGCATTCTGCTATGGCACACGTATTTCCAGACATCAGATTATAATGCTGAGAAATTTGAACTCTATTCATGAATCAAATAGTGGCCACAAAATCTTTAAAAGCATTAGAAATGCTCAAACTTTCTATTTCAATTCCATTTCTAAATAAAAATAAAATAAACAGGCTTGAGATCTCTTTATTCTCCGGGGATTATACATTAATATAGTAAGGAGCACATACATATGAAGACATAAGAAGGATATGTCAGCCACACTTTACTCAATGTCTTATTTCTTCCTCACCAAAAACCCATGTTAGGCATTCTTGGGCTCATTTTATATATGGGCAAGTGGAGACTTTGGTATGTGACTTGCTCAAAATCCCACATGTAGTAATTATAGAGCCAGAACAAGAGAATTTGAAGAATTCCATCTGCAGAGTGATAAAACTGATAGTCCATCTAATAAAATATATTCTAGCTGTGCTCATGAACCTCACTAAGGGCCTGGGAAGGGAGATGTTTTCTGTTCCGTCAAATGTTACCATGTGAGCTACAGCCATTGTTGGAATGTAAAGTGTTGATGTTGCAAATTACCTTTATAAAGGGTTAGAGTAATTACCCCCCCCAAGTCACTGGGGTTAGAATCTTAGCTTTGTGTGGCCCAGTTAAAAATCTCTTTTCACCAGTTCTTTGGAGCAGCTGTTGAAAGAACAAAGGCTCCATTTTAATGGCAGTGTTTTCCTGCCTAACTGAAGTCAGCCCCAGTGAGCAGACACACAGCACAGATAAGCCCTCATCTCTGGATGAAGTGTCTCTCTTCTTTCAGGCTGAAGGGGCTCAGCATCTGCAGCAAGGAAATCTAATTACATGGTGCACATTCGAGCTTCAGATGCTGTCGGTTGTAAAATGTCGGAGAAGGAGCAGCATTAAGGTAGACATTTACAGAGACCACCATATCCTTTGTGTTCTCCAAGTGATGAGAAGTGTAGTGTCAGGGACCTCATGGGGGTAATTAAGGCAGAGATTCCACAGGTTGCTCCTCAAACCATAGGTTAGGCTGACTTGCAAACAGCCACTTGCCTAATCACCATCCGCCGGCTGCCATATTGGTTAGTGCATAGCAAGGAATGATGGTGTCAGGATAGTACAGATATCTAGATTGGACTGGGGAAGAGCTTGAGACCATTCATCTGACCATATAGTTTTATATTTGGAGAAACAAATGAAGTGAGTTAGGCATCTGAAAATACCTACTTTTCTCTGCACAAAATATGTATATTTCAGTTGAGTACCATTTGTGTTGCATTAACTCTTTTCCTGCTAGGCAGAAGGGCTAACCACTTGATTGGTAGGGGAGAGTATTCGTGTTTAACTGGTGAGCAAACTGAAGTCAGGAAGTTCAGCAGATGTGCCTGGGATCACTCTGAGATTTGGCATTGTACTCTGGAATAGCAAGCAGAATTCCTGATGCTACTGAGACTTTCATGGCATTGAAGCATTTGGTCATTGACTTGTTATAAATTTCTTCTGATCCTACCATGCCCTTTAAGAAAATTATCTTCATGGCCAAGAGGGTGTTTTTGTGAGCCAGCAGTCAAGTCAGGATTACTAACCTGGGGAGCAGAATTAAATAAAATCAACCAGTTGACACATTGTTGACCATGGAGACTTCAACATTGAACACTAGCTGGTGATCTTGGTACCCTTTTCTTCTCTAATATCCATGGACATGACTGACTCCTTTGACTCCTCTTACAGCTGGCCAAAGTTTTGATAATTTGTTGTTATTACAGATGAGATATCCAGTAAGTTAAAATCCATAACCCATGGTCCTATAGCATCCTCTCCACAGTGCCCCAGTGCTGCCAAGAGGAGGCCTTGCAAACTACAAGATGCCAGGAGATTTATGTTCCTAGAGAAGGAAGCCAGCCCCGTGGTGGTTTGAGGGTTAAGGAATGAAGGCATTGAGTGCATTTTTAGAAGCTTCATGGCTACCAGAGAGGTCCACTCTGCAGTCCTGCTTTTCTTTCTGTTGCCAAGTTTTCTGCTTTCCAGGAAATCCCTGTTGCCTGTTCTTTATTTGGTTGTAGATGGACACCAAGAGAAAGACATCAGGATGGCCCACTGTGTATGTGAGAGCCTTGAGACGAGAGCCTCCTTTCAGCTTGTACTTAGAGGGCAACTGCCAGCTAGTTAATAAATGACGCCAGATTGGGGGTTAGGCACCTCTGTGCTTCTGGGTCCCCAGGCTTCTGTCACTCTGTCCTTCCCATTGATAAACAGGCTCTGGGATCAGTGAGCCAAATGTTATCCACAGCCTAGCGCTCAGTGTAGAGTCAGCTCAAGCGAGCCTTATAGAAATGGCTAGAGAGAGATGAAAACCTTCGCTGTATTTAAGGTTTTCAAGAACAAAATTGTTCTTCCATGTAATCCTAAATGAAGATGAATTACACGTTATATAATAGTAGAGTAGTGTCTGGTATATCCTTATCATATTAGCTGTTTTATTTTATGGGGAAACTGAGACTCAGAGGAATAGCGCATGCACTAGAAATCAAGGTTCCTGGCACCCACTGCCGCGCTCTTCCTACTGTGCCCACCACGTCTTGAGCTGCCTTGGCACCCCAGGAGCTGATGTTGCCAGCTTGGCAAGACATGGGTTCATTCAGAAGAAACTTGGAAATACACCGCAAACCCTAGGGATGTCTCCATTGCCAACTCCTCTGATTATGTGGTAAGAAACAGACTCCCAAAGTACATCGCTCACCCTGCTTTGCGGAGAACAGATACAGCAAGTACCTGTTTCATAAATTACTGCTTGCGTGGCGTCACGTGTGTCCACATGTGACTCAGAAGTGCACAGTTAGCTCTCAAGACCAAAGACGGAGGAGGAGGAGATCAGTTCCGAGAGGAGTGTGCCCAGCATGGGGAACTCTACTCCATGTGCCAACCGTGTTCCTTCCCTTCCTGAGCCCCAGTGTTCATTTTGTTTTGTTTTGTTTTATTGTTTTGTGTGGTTTTTTTTTGGTTTTTTTCTTGTTTTCTTATTCCATCAGAATGAGCTAAACTTCCCAGGGCCTATGTAATGGCTGGGAAAGTTGCTACAATCCTGCCTGATTTTTTTTTTTTTTTTCTTTTTAAACCACAGGACCCAAGCTGTTGGATACATAGCCATGAGGCATTAACCATAAAGCAGAGACACAATTAAAGCTTAGTTCCATCTCCAAAATATATGCTCCCTCACCCCCTGCTAAATTCACACATAATAAAATACTTAGGAACCTTCTTTCATTTCTCGATATAAACACAGGGCTTTGAGGGAAAGAGGTGGGGACAGAGGGGGACAGAGCAGGCTGAAACCTGCACCAGAGCAGGGCCCATTCCACCCGCAGACTCGCCGCAGAGAAGCCAGGCTGGATAGGCAGGCTGCTTTTATGATAGGAGAAATGACTGTTTTTATAGCACACTAAATAAAACCTGCTTTTGGAGCTAGAAGTTTATTGCCAGAGTGGGGAGGGCTGTTGTTTTGTTTTCTGTTCCCTGCCTCCCTCCTTTAACCCTCCACTTCTGCTGTCACAGGAGAAGGAGGGCATTGAGGTTTCACGAGACCTTAGAAAGTCTATGGAAACAATATGATTTTAAGATTATACTGAAACTTGTCCTAATCTATTGCTGCATTACACGCTGATTTTATAGGGAGTTCATTCAGCATGCCTGGCCTTCTCAAATCATTAGAAGAGTTCTCAACCAAGCAATAACAAACATCAGTCATAACCTGCATTTCTATAGTGCTTTATGGTTTCTAAAATGTTTTCCCATCCATTAAGTCTTCAAGGCAACCTAGAGAAGCAGGCAAGACTGGAGTGATCATTTCTGTACTATAGAAAGGAAGATTAACGCCCAGAGAGGTGAAGCTACCTGGCCAAGATCATATCACAAATTCATTAAGGTCTGAGCAAAACCTAAAAAACATATTCATTCAAAAAAAAGAGCAAATGAAATTAAGATCCTCACTTGGGAAATGGAGAGCTGTTGGAGGCATTACAGTGAGGGCGAGGTAAGGCTGAGAAACCAGAGAGAATGCAGGTGCTGTAGAAGACAAATGTCTATTGACCTGTAGCTGCAAAGGACCTTTTCCTTTGAGAGCTTTACACCTTGGTGCATAATCAGCAGAGGCTGGGGAAAAGGCATCGTATATATTAAGCTTCCAGGAGGCCACAGGAGAAAGCTTTCCACTGTCTGATTTTTGCCTGACACTGAATCCCTCTTCATCAGGAAGGGCCAGGGCATCATAGTGTTTTCTGACCTGGGATACAGTTCTTGTTCTAAAACAAAGTGGTCTCTCAGGAGCTGTCCTGGCTCCCTCATCCTCTGTCTCTTCTTGGATGCAGGGAATTCCTGAAAGCCAGCCTCAAGGAGCCTGGCCTGAGGCATGGTTAAGGCAGAGAGCCAAGGAAAGAGGCCTTCAGGGCACCTGCTACTACAGCAGCCATGGCAGGTGTCTGAGGAGCTCAATGAAGAAGCAAGAGGGGTAATCAGGGCCAGGCTCTGTAACCGGCTTTCAGAGTTGATGGAAAGGCAGACACAAATACTAAGTGGAGAGTGCAGCCATAAACCTGAGGCAAAGCTGCAGGTTTGGAGGTGGGTTCATGAAGCCAGAGCTAGTGGAAAAGGTCTGACAAGAGAAAAGATACAGAGAAATGCAGAGCCTGCAGGGTGTCCTTCCAGCACCTTTGGCCTCCTCTTTTTGTGCAGCAGGAACTGGCGGGGAAAGCGGAAGGAGCAGCCTGAGGTCAGAGTCAGGATGCTGTAGACACGGCTCTGACATGGATTAGCAGTGTGAGTTAAAGCAACCCTTTAGTATTCTAAGGCTCACAATCTGTGACTGTAGAATGAGAGCAGGGTCTCCAACATGCTTCACCACTCCAAGGTTTCACCTCTTTGGAAGAATGCCAGGCCTCATCTGTGGCTTGACCAATGCATGTTTACTTAATGAAAGAGTCTGTGGTAGACACAGTCAGATGCATTGGGTGCTGGCCTGATGGAGTTTTTCAGCCACTTCCAGACTTCCAGGTCACCATTCTATGATGCCTACTGCCCCACACAGGCATGTGCATCACCACTGAAAATATGTTGTATGTCTTGTCCCCGTGACAACATAGCCTATCAGCACCCTCACCCCAAATCACCTCTACAAGAACTCTGCATGGGGTAGAGCTTTCCAGAAATCTAAAATCTCCATTAAACTCAATCATGACAGTTGAAGACAAGGGGAAGAGTGCATGTCTGTTCATGACTTCTGGATGCTGATGAGCACTCTTAAGATTCCGTACTCCAGGAAGCCACCACTACAGTGGGGGGCCCAAGGCTAAGCCATGGGGTCCAGAGTAATTCCATAGAATCATGGTCATTGTGTTTGCCTGGTCAAAACATGGAAATGATCAGAGTTGGGGATATCCAGATACTCCTCCAAATGAGTTAGTGTCGCCATGTTTATCAGAGACTTCTCTTCTCAGGAATTAGAGCTAGAACTCTTCTCCAAAAGGATATAGGGACGGCTGAGGTTAAATAGTACAGTGTCACCTTACTTTGTCACTAAAGAACAACATTGATGAGTGTGACCAAAATAACCATAATAATGGACTTGAGCATTTACAATGTGTTCTGTGGTAACATTTTTACCAACTTTGCCTTAATTCTTAACACAGCCCTGTCACGTAGGCTCTGTTATTTTCCCCCTCTTTGAAATAGAGGAGATAAGGAGTCCCAGGTCGTACAGTAGTAAGAGGCAAAGCAGGGATTTGAACTTCAGTCCTTCTGATTCCTGAGTTTGGATGCACACCCAGACCCTACTGCACACTGATGTGAGGATAGCCATGGCTGTACACTGGGCACTAATGGAGTGCTTTATAGATGTTCACCTGTTGACCTTATGACATACAGATATTAATTTCCCTATTTTATAGAAAAGGAAATCAGAACACAGAGAGGTCAAGGGCACACAGCCAGTACAATGTGGAGTCAGCTAAGGTTTGACCCTAGTCATGGTAGTTCAAGAGTCTGGGGTCCCCACTGCTAAACACTTCTACCCCACTGCTGCTCAGAACGAGGATGGAAGGCTATCCACAAATGACAGGTGCCATGCCATTTTCAACAGGAAGCCATCTAGAGAAAGTTAGGAGCGTAAACTAAATGAGAAATTCCAAGGACAGTCAGGAGGAGTTGCACGGGGACCTCTGTGACCGCAACAGCAAGGGCATCAGTTGTTGGAAAGTTGAACAGATTCAGGACAGCACCGCAAGGAGAGGAAGGAACAAATCCAAGTCAACCCCGTGCGGGGCCCGGTCATCATCCTCCTCTGTCAAGGGCCTTTGTTGCGGTGGCATCTTTGACCCTATGAGACCCTGCTGAATGAGTGTCCTACCACGTTTGCAGTCGTATTCATTGGAAAGGTTTGAAGGCTGGAAGCTTAGGTGAATTCAGCATCTTCTCAACATCTTAGACTCGATTTATAGTCACTGGTTTTCTTAGCTGTAATAGTAAAAAGCACCAATTCTGTTGTCAAGAGCACTTATAAATAAGAAACAAGGAAATATGAATTAAATAGGAAAAAAGACACCCCCCACACTCTCCTGTCTCTTTTTCTTTCTGTAACACACGAACATGGTGTAATCACGGCGTTCGATCTCTGAGTCCTCTCCAGGTCTTGCCTGCATTGCTGGATTTACACTGTTCTCCCTCCAGCCGCTACACCCCGGCCACAAGCTGAACAGTTCTAACCCTCTCCCATGTAGATGCACCTCGGCTGCAGGGTTGGGCAAACTTGACTGCAATGGGGTCTCCAGAACTACCTGTTAAAACACCAGCCTCCTGGGCCAGCCAGGACGGCACCCAGCTTGCAGAGAGCAACCTGGGGAGCTGCATGGGGCATGCTTGTGGATGTGCATCCTCATCCACAGGCAGGTTTGGGAAATCCCTCTTTTTTCCTTCTATTTTTTGGTGGGGGTGAATTACCAGCACCTGTTCAGTCCACTCCCTTCCTGGGAGGTAGGCTTCCTGATCCCCTGCCGTGGCTGTTCAGCCACTCAGTGTACCAAAGGCTTTTTAATCCATCTCCAGTAGACGGGATATCCAGACCTGAGTACTCCACCCTACTAATTCTGCCCCCTCGTCATATGCTAACAATGCCGTGTCTGCGTCTTCTTTCTGGAGAGAGGACAAATAAAGAAGAAAGCCATAGGGGAGAAGAGCTAGCACATTTTTCAAACCTAAATACTGCTCAATACTCTTCTTTGTTCCAATCAGTGCGTGGCCACTGCTCAGTTCCTTCAGTCCAAAATGTGTCTGAGGCCAAGACTGTGCCCTTGTTTCTGCTTGGTCACCTGGGAAGCCCCGTCCAGGGCGCAGGGCCCAGCTGGAGGCCAAGGACCCTTGCAGAGGGAGGGCAAGGACTACTGCTGGAAAAGACTGAGCTGCATTGTCGCTAGTAGATTCTGAGGCAGCAGGGCCTCAGCACCTGAACAGTGCACTAAGAGGCCTCTGCTTCCTTTCTGGAAGGACACAGTGACATGCCATCATGCTCCAGCGAGTCCCTCCGAGCCCATTCCACGGCTGCCCTGGAAGTGACTGCCATATGCACCAAACTAAATTTCTCTTTAAATTTTCTAAAGTCCACTTCCAGCTTCTACTGGAAGGCTGTTTTATTGTTTCTGTTTTTGTTTTTGTTTGTGTGTGTGTGTGTTTGTTTTGTGTGTCACATAATTGAAAGCCTGCTTTTAATTTTTTCCCAACAGTAGCACATTTCTAGACTTGAGGGATGAGCTCTTTGCATCCTTCTGAATGAAGCCAAGGAAGAGGGCACAGGGACTCCCTTCGGGGTACATTTGCTCTTGGTTGCAGCAACCTCTTCTTCAGCTGCTGGTCAGCACAGAAAGGGGTGCCACACATTGCAAGGGCAGGCAGACTTCAGCTCAAGGTGGGGAAAGCGCTATCTGATAGGCAGAACATCACATTTCCTGCGTTAGTGAGCTCCTGCGGTTGCATGCTCTTAGGTAGCTCTCAGAGAGGCCATGGAGGAAGAACTTAAACTCTGAGTGCTAACTTCCAGGTGGGTGGAAGGTGGCAAGAGCCTGCTCCCAGGAAGATTCCAGAAGGGGTGGCTGCAGAATTGTCTCCTGCCTATGCCCATTTCTGCTGGAGGTTGTTTTTCAGTAAAGCAGTTAACTGAAAAATACAAAATACCTATGTTATATAATGCCAGCTACTGGCCAGGCGCTATGTTAAATACTTGACACTCATTGTCTTCAGATGCTCTGGGCTCCCTCACTGAGAAAGACACCACTTCTAGTTTCCAGATGGAGAAGCTCAGCTCCAAGAGGCCACGTGGCTTGTCCAGTCCATGGTCGAGACCTGGCACCGAGTCCGGCACTCAGCACACTGCAGTTTGTCCCTTATTCTGTGGATCACAGGAATAGTAGTAACTCCAGTCCAGGGCTTAGAAAAAGAGCCCCATGTCTCCAGTGGAAGTCCGTGGGCATCTCTCTGGAGCTTGTTAGAAATGCAGAATCTCAGTCCCACCCCAGGCCAAAGTCTGTGTTTTAACAGGGTCCCCAGGAAAATTTGTGCTATTTAAGTTTGAGAAGTGCTGGGTTGCAATTCTCCCCGTGCTGTCCACTCTGGTTCTTTCATTAGTACCCCAGTCCTCCTCTCTCCCCTTCTAGTTGAGCTGTGCAGGGGGAAGAGAACAGTGACCAGATTTTAAACTGTAAACAATCTCCTATATTACTAATGTTTGAATGCACACCTCTCACCCCCAAATATTTTGGTCAGTCCTGATTTGTGCTGACAGGGGAAGAAATAAGGGCTACTTAGAATGCGGCAGTAGGGGAGCAGCAGAGAGAGGCGACACACACTGTGGTCAGGTCCACAACAGGCCCTGGGTCCCCTCATTCCTTACTGCTCCCAGTCCCCGCAGACTTGCCTCGTGCTCCTACTGGCTTCCCTCCTCTGTAGAGAATAACAAAGTGTGGCTCGTCTACCAGGGGTGTCCTGATATGTCCCTGGATGTGACAGTCCCTCCAGCCACCACCGATGTTATTAATTTTTAAAACAAACTTCCTGATTGAGGTTCTGGCTGCCTCTAAATTGTCTCTGCAAGGAGACTGTGTACTAATTAACCCATAGAAACAATCAATGATGTACCTTTTTCAAGTTTCAGGGTGATTAGAATATGAAAATGAGAGCACAATGGTGCAGATGTTTTAAAATCACAGCAGACAGCAATTAGTGACACAGGAACCAGCTGCTTATCTCTCCAGATAAAGCCTCTTAATAGGGAATTGCAGTGGAGGAGTCATTACCCAGATGGATCACACATGATTTACTGAGGAGGCGGGGTAGCGTCACCTCTGATTTGCCAGCCAGGTTCTTGTCAAGCTTCCTTGCTTACCTCAGAGGAAGGCGAATCGGTGGCTGGGGCAGAGGCAGCTTCACCTTGCTACCTGTTGGCCCATGTTGGAGGTGTTGCCCAGGATGAGAAAAGGGGCAGACAAGGGAGCTTGTAAAAGCCACAAGCACCTGCCTTCATGGTTCTGTTGTTTTGGTATCAAATCAGTCAGCTGTCCCTGGGCCTCAGGAAGAAAGAGACTGGGGCTTGGGAGAAACAACCGTCTCTGTAGGTGGCCACTGGAAAAAAGAGGTCCCTGCTTTCTGCTGAGCAGTTTTGGTGCGTGCGTGTGCGTACGTATGTGTGTGTGTGTGTGTGTGTGTGTTGGACATAAGGAGCTGTAACATCCTTTTTTGATGTATTTTCTCATCTTTGATTTTATTACATTTTATTATAAGCAAAATTTACCTGTACTGAAATATATGGGTGTTAAGTACTCAGTTCCAAAGTTTCGGCAAATGTGCACAGCTGTGTAACTCACATTCCAGAACAAAGTGCCTCTGTGCCTCAGATGCTTCCTTCATGCCCTTTCAGCCCTTTCTCCATCTCCTTCCCAAGCCAGTCCTCCCTCTACGCAACCACTGTTCTGATTTCTATCAAAAATAGATTTTCCTGTCCTAAAACAGTACAGTGTACATTCTTTTGGGTCTGGCTTCTTTTTGCTCAGCATAATTGTGTGTGTGTGATTTGTCCTTGTTACAGAATGTGTCCCTACACAGTTCCTTTCATTGATGAGTTTGTCTGTTCTGTCACTTGACACCTGAGCTGTTGCTAGGTGCTAATGACTCTGAAAAATCTGTTGTGAAGTTTTTATAAGAGTCACTGTAGATACCTGTTTTCATCTGTCCTGGGTGAATATGTAGGAGTGATATTGTTGTAAAGTACCTTCAGCTACAAAAGACATTGCCATCAGCCAGGTATGGTGGCACATTCCTACAATCCCAGTACCTAGGGAGACTGAGGCAGGAAGATGCAAGTTTGAGGCCAGCCTAGGCAACTTAGTGACTTAGTAAGATCCTGTTTCAAAATCTCAAGACTTAAAAATTTAAGTGGGGGATGCCACTTAAATTTAGTCCAGTGGTAGAGCAGTCATATGTTCAATCCTGAAAGCCCTAAAAAGGACACAGCCATAACATTTTCCAAAGTGATTCTTACCATTTAAACTTTGCATTTTCCATCAGCAATGCATGGAAGTTTCATTTGCTCCACATCCTTGTCAACACTTATTTCAGTCTTTTTCATTTTAGCCACTACAGTGAATCGAAGTAATAAGTCATTGTGGTTTTAATTGACATTTCCCTGGTGACAAATAATGTTGAAGAACATTAATACAAGTTCACTGGCCATTCCTTCTTGTTTTATGGCTGAGCATAATCTGGCAAAAATATTTTATGCTTATTGAATGAAGTGAGTTAATTGCTATGTTGATTAGGTCTTCTGTATATTTTTTTTCCTGTGGTTTAGTCATTTTTTCTAGCAATTCCTGAGAAGGAATGTTAAAATCTTGTTAATTGTGGAATCATCTCCCTTTAATTTTTTACATTTTTGTTTCATGCATCTGAAGTTCTGTTATGAGGTATAAACAAAGTTATGATTATTGTCCCTTCTTGCTGAATTATCTCTTTTATAATTTTGAAATGTCCCTAATTAACTCTGATGAAACATTTTATTCTTTTTTTTTTTTTTTTTTTTGTGGGTACCGGGGGGTCGACCTCAGGACCTCGCACGCCAACAGGCACCCGAGCCACTGAGCGATATCACCGGCCCCTTTTTCGTATGTGGGATCCGGGAGTCAAACTCGGGCCCTCGCGCTTGCAAGGCAGGCGCTTATGCAGCTGAGCCATCTCACCGGCCCGAAACATTTTATTCTGAAGCCTACTTTGCGTGATACTAATTTTATCACTGCAGCATTCTTACACTTAGTGTTTGTGTGGTACATTTGCTCTGTCATTCTCATGTTCAGTGGCATGGTATCTCTTACCTCATCCTTATAAACTATCTGGGTCTTTATATTTTAATGTTTGTCTCTTATGAACCACAGATAGTGGGGTTTTACTTTTTTGCATAGTCTAACAGTCTGCAGTCTGCTTTTTATTAAAATGTTTAGTATACTTAGAGTTAATCTAATTACTGAAATTGTTGCATTTAAATATACTGTGTAGCTTGTTTTCTGCTTGTCTCATCTTTCTTCATTCTTTGTTCTCCTTTTTGCCCTTTTTCACTGAATTAAGTTTTTAAAAGTATTCTGTATTTCCTTCTATAGCATTGTAGAGAAGTTATTTTGTTTTATTTTTAGTAATTGCCCAAGAGGTTATAATGTGTATGCTCGAAGTATTGTAGCCTACTTTGAATCATTATTATATCCTTTCACACATACGAATACTACACCTGTATATAACAGATACATTCTATTGTTCTTTGTTTTGTTGTTACTGTACATCTTAATTCCACAAATGTCATATACTCTGCAAGACACATTGCTATTATTTCTGTTTTAAGTGTTAAGTTGCCTTTTTAAAAGATCTTAAGAACAAGATTAAAATATTGCCTATATACTCATGTGTTTACCATTTCCAGCACTTTTCATTCACTCATGTAAATAAATGTCTTCGTTCTCATCTGTTATCATGTCCTGTTAGCTCAAAGAACTTCCTTTTACATTTCTTATAATTCAGATTTGCCAGTGATGTATTCCCTTAGTGTGTATTTATCCGAAAGTATCTTTATTTTGCTATCATTTTAAAAGATACTTCCTCTGGAGGTAGAAATTTAAATTGATTGTTTTGTTCTTATTTCAGGATTTCAGCGATATTATTTCATTGTCTTTTGGCTTGTGTTTGCATTGACACAAAGTCAGAAATCATTATTTTTGCCTTTACTCTGGTATAAATAATGTATCTTATTTTTCTGGCTGCTTGTAAAATTTTCTCTTCATCTCTGGTTTTCGACAGTTTGTTTATGATATACCTCGATGTTGTTCTTATATCTGTTCTGCTTGGGACTTGTAGAACTTCTTGGCTATTTGAACTTGCAGGTGCTATCCCTTCTCTCTTCTTTTGGAATTCTATGTATATTAGAACTACTACTATGTTTCCATATGTCACTGAAGTGCTATTTATTACCCACTATCCCCCTCATTTCAGATAGTCTCTACCATCTTCTTTTCATGTTCACCAAGCTTCTGTTTTGCAGTGCATTGGAAGTTTTTAAGCATTTCCAGTGAGTTTTTCTTTTTAGATACTCAGTTTTTCAGATTTAGAATTTCCATGGGGTTATTTCAGTGTAGTTGCCATCTCTCTGCTGAGACGTGCCATATGTTCATTAAATTATGTGCATCTTTTAAATGCTTGAACATTTTCATAAATGTTGTTTTGAGGGCCTTGGATTTGTTTCGGTTCTTCTAGTTGTGGATCACATTTGCCTGCTTAATAATTTTTGTTTGTCCTGGATATTGTGTGGATACTCTATTGTAGAGAATCTGGATTTTGCTACTGTCCTTTAAAGAATTTTGACTTTTGTTCTGACAGTTAATTTACAGGCTGATCAGCTTTATCCTACTGAGAATTTTTTTTAGAATTTGTCAGGGAGGAACTAAGTAGTCCCACTCAGAAATAGTACCATTTCTGGTATTTAAATGAAATATCTGGGGCATTCATTAAAGCCTCCTAACTGGCTAGAGAGAAATCCAACATTGCAAAATATCATGTGACCTTAGGACTCCACATTCAGCTGACCCCTCATACATAGTTGATCTCTACTGGGCTTTGTGGATTTTTGCCCTCAAGTGTAGACTAAACCTTGTCCAGAAACTTGGGGGAACTCCCATCAAGATTTCTCGAGTTCTTTTCTATGTAGCTCCTTCTTCTACGATACTCTGTTTCCCAAATTCTAGTCCTATCCTGGGCCTCAAACTCTAATCTCTGTTTGTCTGCCCAGTGAAATCACAGCCCCGGACTCTATTTCCCTGTGTCCTTGTTTAGAAAGTGCTTCTGGGTATACTCTGGGGCCTCATGCATTTCCGTCCTCTAGAATTATAGCTAATGTTATCACTACCTGAAAAGAATTCTTTCAGAAATTTTGTTCAGTGTTATATCTGTCTCCATGGAATGCCGGTATGCAATACCTATTATTTCATATAACTGAAATCAAATCAGTGATAATTTTTAATTATGCAGAATGACTGTGTACCCAAAGAGGTATATAGTAGGATTCCCTGCCTTTTCATGAACTGCTGTCACTTCCAGTGCAACGACTGCTTTAGTATCATTCCTTGCCCTCAAATAGCAAATGAGAACATTTGCTATTAGAATCACATCTGGGTGATTTCCCAGGGTAATCCGTGTGACAAACTATGAGAACAGGTTTAGTTCATATATTTAATGGGAAACTTTATGTAGATTAGGAGCTGGGTAATTTTTCTGTGTCCCAGGAATGAGGTTCATAAAACCATGGTTAACAAGGTACTTGGAGACATTCTTCTGTATCTATCATTAGCAAAAGCAGAAATTAAGTGGGCTTAGGAGAGATGCTTTGTGGCAAGTTCACTGGAAGCTGGTACGTGTAATTCCTCTGACTCATAAGCCAAAATGGTAATTCTGTGGTCTTCTTTAAAGTGGCAGAACCATCTCTTTCTTTTCCTAAATAAACCTTTTCCTAGGCTGCCCTGTTCTGCTGGGAGCTTCAGGGTTAAGAAGATCTGAAACATCTCTCTAGCCCCATCCATTGGCTTCAGTTCAGAGATGTCTTTGCAAAATCCAAGGACTTTGTGGAACACATTTGAAAACCACTGGGCTGGAACATCTTCTGATAATATTGGCATCTCTCTGGTCCCTAACCCAGACCCTATCTTTGATATAATCCAGTGGTTCTCGATTCTCTGTGTTCATTGGAATCATCTGAGAGGTTTGGAAAAAGAACTACTGTTCAGACCCCACCTCCAGAGTGTTAGTTTAATTACTCTGGGTAGATCCCAAGTATGTTGTTTTTCACAAAACTTCCTGAGTGATTCTAGCATAAAGCTAGAGCTGGGAACCTCTAATCTAATCAGTTTGTGGTCATAGTCCTTGTCTCCTATAGTCAGCTCTTGCTAGAGTTTAAGCATTTGCTTCTAGCCCCAGAGATAGAATAGTTGGATTCCCCAAAGAGATCGACCTACGTGAGTTGGAAAAGTAGAGACCCAAGGGCTGGAGCTCAGAAACACCTGCATGCCTGCTCTTTTCTGGAAGGATAATACTCTCATCCACACCTATGTTTGGTTCTTGTGACTTCCTCACTTTGCAGTGTACTTGGGATACCTACACAGGGGACCACGTCAGCATTTCTTACTGTGTAAATTACAGATTCCATGGAACAAAACAGGAATGTTCAATGTTGCCCGTTGCATATCCTAACAGGCCTATGGTGGTTTGCTCTTTGCATTTACCACTAAGAAGTGCTGCAAATATCATAGCAATCACAGAAGAGCCCCACCCCAGAGAAATTATAGTGTTAAAACATTAGATCAGTCGTGTTTAAACTTGGTTGTATCTGAGAATTTTGGGGGAGGCATGATAAAAATGCACATTCCTTCTTCCCGTCCCAAGAGACCGTGAATTAGCAGATCTGCAGCAGGGCCCAGGAATCTGTGTTCATAACAGCACCTTAAATGACAGTGAGCCCAGACCACATCTGGAGAAGAACCAACTGCCAAATTACAAGATAACGCTTCCCTCATTGCTTCATACCCAGGCATATTTTCCTCCTCGTGTAAACCAAAATATCTCATAGACAGTAAATTTAAATTATTGGTGTCAGCAGAAAGAAGCAGGGACACAGCCAACCCAGAAGAGTAGTTTATCTCCCACAAATTCACAAATTCATGCTTTCTCCCAGATTCAGACCACCATCTTCTCATCTCAGTGTAACAAATTCTGCTTTAGGTAAATCTGAGATAAATCTGGGTTACTCATTTTATTTTCCCCATTTGGGGGGAGTTTAAAATGTTTACTCAGGTATCTAATGCTCGTTTTAAAAGTTAGGTTTAAAAAATGTGCTTTTGAAAAAGAAACTTGGTTTGTGCAAAGTTTAAATATGTAGGATTTATATAAAAGATATGGAGGAGGGCATAGTTATACTTTATAAAGATTTCTTTGTACTGCAAAAGGACTAGGCTCTGTGAGGACAACCTTTAAAAGCAAATCTGTCCAGTATTTTCAGCTTTGCACTGACAGACATTGGGCCTAGGTTCCATGTGCATAGAAAACACCTTTATATGAAAGCGAGCCATACCTTCAAAATAACTATGAACTCCACAGACTTTCTACAGCTGGGGTACAAGGGAGAGGTGGAAAGCAGCTGATATACATATTGAGCTTAGTTTAATATTAAAGGTTTTCAACAAAACCTGTGTGGACCATGTGGAATATCCCTGCCTGTTCCCTCAGTTATTAATGGTTTTTGGAGATAGTCCTGCTGAGGGTAGTACAAAAAGCCTTAGAAGATTCAAATCCTCTAAAAACAAAGAAATTCATTCTAGAGAGGAAAAATGACATGGGCAGTGTCAGTTAATAAGATCCAAGCCAAAGACCCCAGTAGAGAAATCTGCCCCCAACCCCCTAGAATGCGGTGGGAAGGGAGAGCCTGCTTCCTGTTCTCCATTTCGCTGTGTCCCTCTCTGTCTGGATGGAATAAGTGCTCAGTTCTCAGCAAAGGACATATTGGAACTGACAGCCTCACGTTGTATGTGTAATATGTCATGGCTGACAGATGAAGAATTGGGATTTCATGAAATGCAATGGGATATAGCCATCAGCCAGAGCTGGAGGAGGCCTTGTTCCCAACCCCTTAGAAAGCGCTCCTTCTGGGTCCCCTTTGCCACTTTTCTGCAGCCCCTGAGAGTGAAGGGTTTAAAGCACCATTTTCCCCCATTACTCCTGATCCTTTGTTGTGCCCCCCTTTTTTCCACCCTGCCCTTTGATTGCTGAGTTCTCCCAGCAGGGCAAATTGCAGCTGAAAAGGTCTGAACAATGGGATTAGGCAGTGGTCCAGGGAAGCACTAGGGACCCGCAAGCTTAACTGCATTACTCTCAGCTGGTCTGCCCTGGGTGTAAGTGAGCAGGCCCCACCTGTCACTGCCAGGGTGAGATCAATCCTCCTAACAGACAGTCACATGACCTGCCCCCAAAGCAGAGCTAATTGGAAGGTGAAATAATTCATGGGAGATGGGGCAAAACTAACAGTAAAAATTGCACTGAAGGGGAGTTACCTTACAAGTGCCTTTGGTCCTGAAAAGATTGGGAAGAATTTTTTTGTTCAATACCTAATGCATTTTTGGCACCCCAGTTTCATTATTAACCACTATCAAATGAAAGATTAGTGACGTGTTGTCTTTTGTATGCAGCTATATATTTTGCCATTGTAATAAGCAACACAGCTACACTTTTATTTATTTACTTATTAATTCAACATACATTCATGAACTTTGTGGGTGCCCAGCTCTGTAATAGACCCTGAGGAGAAGACAAATAATAAGACATACTCTGACCTCAGAGTACTTACAGTCTGGAAGAAGGTGACAGACAAATACACAAATAAATGCCACTAATACTTGTGATAACTGTGGTAATTGTCTTTATGAGCGTCAATGGCACGTGCAGAAATAGAGCATAAGAAATTTGGTTGGAGGCGTGATTGTGTTTGCAGACAGTATGTTGCAATATACAATTCATTCATCTTACTATTCCCAAAATGAAATACCCACAGTAAAATGTATATTCCTTTATTTATTAAATAAATGTTTATCGAGTGCCTGCTATGCGCCAAGGTTCTGTGCTTTGTACCTTGGTGTCAGTATATGCAAGCCAGAAAGAGAAGTAGGGATTTAATTCAATTAGCATACAAATCACATGTGAATTATAACCATGGTAAGTGCAACACAAATGAAATAGGTGTTTTCATGGAAACTTATAACACGATGTTTCTGTAAGGTATAGGATCTTCCCTGAGATTGAACCGAGACCATAGCGTGAAGAAGGTATCAATTAGGGATTCCCTAGGTGCCGAGAATCAGAGGTGAGCAGCAGAGACGAACTAGTAAGAGTCAGGGATCAAGATTTCAGTCCGTACCTCATTGTGATGCCCCTCTGTGGACTTCAGTGTCCAGAGCTAGAGAAGTTTGGAGGAGAGAAGGCCACTGCGACTCTGTTTTGCCCAGGTCCAAAACGGTAACATACAACTTTAGGTTCACTGTAATTTTCAGTAATCACTCCCACTAACTCTCAGACATGCCTTAGTATGACTAAAATATCATCATCCTAAGAAGCAGAAAACAGCCTGGAAGCCGTCTTCTAGACGTATCATCCTGTGAGTATACACACAGTGTCAGCTAAATCCACAGCATAAATGGTAGAATTAGCCCAGCCCCAAATCATAAAAGATAAGTAAGTGACATTTAATATTTTATGCTGTGAATAAGATTTCTATATTTTTGTAGAAATTGGAATAGCAGCTTAAGTCCACAGCAGTAATACCTAGTAGACATGCTCAAGTGGGAGGATTAATTCTTTCTATGTTCACGATAGTGGTATTTCTACTCTAAATTGCAAAATGATGAAAAAACATTGAGCAATATTTTGTTAACTTTCTTCTGTGTATTTATAGGCTTAGCCGAAGGAGACTATCTCATACTTAAAAAATATAGTGCAGTGATGTAAGTATAAAGAGGATTTCACAAAATCAGTGAGGCAAAAAATACCCTAGGGATTCTAGGAACGAGTGTGAGGGAAACCCTTGTTGCATTACGATATTGAATTTTACCCGTAATGCTTTCTGCCATCTGTGTTTTGACTCTTAACAGGAACTATAAAAAATGTTTTGTTTTGTTTTTTAACAAAGCATAAAAAAAAAAATCTATCTGGAACAGTGAGAGCATATCTGTATTAAAATAGCTTTAATATCTCAAGATGATGTGTTTACCCCCGTCCCCTTTGTGATTTTACACAGCTGATTATGTTGTGTGCTGGCATGAGCATTGCCCTTCCTAACTGAGGAATCCACCCTACGGAAGGCGCTGAAGGCAAGCCCTCAGAGTCTGTGTGGGGAGGACACGGCTGCCAGTATGCACAGGAGCGATCTTGAACCATGGGGATTTTTCCTGGTACATTTCTCAAGGAAACTCAAGGTTCCTTTTGAGAATTTCCAAGGGTTTTCTCAAAGAACAATAAATGCCTAGTATAAGCTTACAGATCGCTTAACATGTTAATTACAAACACAGCAGCACACCTATAGTCCACAAAGATTTGAAGGCTCAGGACCGTTCTTTCCTGATTCTTCATGTCTTCCATTTCTTCTCTGTGTCCTTTGCCCTTAACTTCTCGATTGGTGCTATTTTTACTTGCTGTGGTAATTCCTTCTGAGTGCCTTGTTATCTGGCCGCAGAAATGTTGAACTCTAGGACAAGTTACAAGCTAAAAGAAACTGGAATTGGAGGACACAAGGGAAAAATGTGCATCTGAGGAGAAGCAGGGACATAAATAAGAGGCAGCCTGGGTTAGGCAAAAAAAGAAAAACACCAAGAAACCACTGGGAGTGAGGAAGTTTAGAAGCTCTCTTTGGCTCTTCCACATGGGAAGAACTCTCCATTATTCAACTTTCAGCTTCTTCCTTGTGTAATATCGTCATTGAGCTCAGAAGCCTTTAGCCACCCCTCTTCTCTTATTTTCAGTTCTTATTTTCAGATTGCATTAAATCAAGATAGGTCAAGCTTCTTCTTATTTAGGGGGGAAAGACAGCAATTAAATAAAACATCCTTACTAATGTTCAAAACCAGTGCAATATATATCTTTATTATTACAATTGAGAAAACCTCTGCGAAACATTTTGGGCTGAAAGGTGGCTATTAAAATAGTCATTCGTTTCCAACTTTCAAATAATTAAGCCTTTTGACAGTAAATGTTAAGTAGCTCCAGCATGCTCATCGTTATTTCTCTTTCTCTTTCTCCACTTTACCACCCTTAGGCTTATGAGAGGCCCCAGAAACACCCAACTCTCCATTATGACCCAGGCCTCCCACAGGACTTCACCAGTGACACCTTAAAACCAAAGCACCAGCAAAAAAGCAGCAGCCAGAACCACGTGGACTGGTCCACCAACTCTGACAGTGGACCCTCCACTCAGAATTGCTTCATCAGTCCAGAGTCTGGCCGAGAAACTGCAAGCACCAGCAAGATCCCAGCTCTTGAGCCCGTGGCTTCCTTTGCAAAGGCTCAGGGTAAGAAAGGCAGTACGGGGAGCACATGGAGTCAGTTGTCTAACAACACTAAAGATCTGCTTTTGGGAGCTGTGGTTCCATCCCCGAGCAACCGCAGCTCACCAGCCCCTCCTAGCAGCTCTTCTGAGTGCAATGGTCTCCAGCCATTGGGAGATCAAGAAGGAGGAGGTACAAAGGAACCCCCAGAACCACCTACTACAGGCAGCAAGAAAAAGTCGAGTAAAAAGGAAGTGATAAGTCAAACTATACCAAACCCAGACCTGGATTGGGTCAAAAGTGCCCAGAAAGCATTTGAAAACACAGAAGGGAAAAGAGAGGGTTACTCTGCAGATAATGCCCAGGAGGCATCGCCAGCCAAGCAGAATGTGAGTTCTGTTGGTAATCTTGAAACTGACTCTAGTCATGTCAGGATTACTATCCCAATCAAGGCACCCTCTCTAGATCCAGCCAGCCATAAGAGGAAAAAGAGACAGTCCATTAAAGCAGTGGTGGAAAAGATCATCCCAGAGAAAGCACTGGCTTCTGGAATCTCCATGAGCAGTGAAGTCGTTAACAGGATACTTTCCAACTCAGAGGGAAATAAGAAAGACTCCCGTGTCCCTAAGTTGAGTAAAATGATAGAGAATGAGTCCCCCTCAGTTAGCCTTGAAACTGGTGGAAATGCAGAGAAAATCATCCCAGGAGGAATGTCCAAGCAGCGGAAACCAACCATGGTCATGACGTCTCCCACATGCACAGATCACTCCCCATCAAGAAAGCTACCCGAAATCCAACATCCAAAATTTGCTGCAAAACGGAGGTGGACGTGCAGCAAACCAAAACCCACAAGTATGCTTCGAGAGGCAGTCATGGCCACCTCTGATAAACTGATGGTGGAACCCCCATCTGCTTACCCTATCACCCCATCCAGCCCTCTGTACACCAACACCGACAGTCTTACTGTGATCACTCCAGTCAAAAAGAAGCGGGGACGACCAAAGAAGCAACCTTTGCTCACAGTGGAGACAATTCATGAGGGTACTTCCACCAGCCCAGTCAGTCCCATCAGCCGAGAGTTTCCTGGCACCAAGAAAAGAAAGAGGAGACGCAACTTAGCTAAGTTGGCCCAGCTGGTGCCAAGAGAAGACAAACCCATTAGTGAGATGAAATTTCACAAAAAGGTTGGAAAGCTTGGCGTGTTGGATAAGAAGACCATCAAAACTATCAATAAGATGAAGACACTCAAGAGGAAAAATATCTTGAACCAGATCTTGTCCTGTTCCAGCAACATTGCCCTGAAGGCCAAAGCTCCCCCAGAGACCAGCCCTGGGGCAGCTGCAATTGAAAGCAAACTGGGCAAGCAGATTAATGTCAGCAAGAGGGGTACCATCTACATTGGCAAGAAGAGGGGCAGGAAGCCGAGAACAGAGCTGCCACCCCCATCCGAAGAACCCAAAACAGCCATCAAGCACCCCAGGCCTGTCTCTAGCCAGCCGGATGTTCCAGCCGTGCCTTCCAACTTCCAGTCACTTGTGGCATCCTCACCAGCAGCTATGCACCCACTTTCCACACAGTTGGGTGGGTCCACTGGCAACCTGAGCCCCGCCAGCACTGAAACCAGTTTCTCAGAGTTGAAAACTATGCCAAACCTCCAGCCCATCAGTGCTCTTCCAACCAAAACCCAGAAGGGAATTCACAGCGGAACCTGGAAGCTATCTCCACCCAGGCTGATGGCCAACTCCCCTTCACACCTGTGCGAGATCGGCTCACTGAAGGAAATCACGTTGTCCCCTGTGAGCGAGTCCCACAGTGAGGAGACCATCCCAAGTGACAGTGGCATTGGGACAGACAACAACAGCACGTCTGACCAAGCGGAGAAGAGTTCAGAATCCCGACGGAGGTACTCTTTTGATTTCTGCTCCTTGGACAACCCTGAGGCCATTCCATCTGACACCAGCACAAAGACCCGGCATGGCCACCGGCAGAAGCATCTCATTGTGGACACCTTCCTGGCCCACGAAAGCCTCAAGAAGCCAAAGCACAAGAGGAAAAGGAAAAGCCTGCAAAATCGTGATGATCTCCAGTTTCTGGCTGAGCTGGAAGAGCTCATCACCAAATTCCAAGTATTCAGGATCTCCCACCGGAGTTACACCTTTTACCATGAGAATCCATATCCCAGCATTTTCCGGATTAATTTTGATCACTATTACCCGGTGCCATATATCCAGTATGACCCGTTGCTCTATCTTCGTAGGACTTCAGACTTGAAGTCAAAGAAGAAGCGTGGTAGGCCTGCAAAAACCAATGACACCATGACAAAGGTGCCTTTTTTACAAGGGTTCAGCTACCCTATTCCCAGTGGAAGTTACTATGCAGCCTATGGAATGCCTTACACATCAATGCCTATGATGAACCTTGGTTACTATGGTCAGTACCCCGCTCCTCTGTATCTATCGCACACGCTCGGAGCAGCTTCCCCGTTCATGAGGCCAACGGTGCCACCACCTCAGTTCCACACAAGCTCCCACGTGAAGATGTCTGGGGCAGCTAAGCATAAAGCAAAGCATGGAGTACACCTGCAGGGACCAGTTGGCATGGGCCTCGGTGACATACAGCCATCACTGAACCCTCCCAAGGTGGGCAGCGCCGCTCTGTCCGGCGGTCGACTCCACAAGAGGAAACACAAACACAAGCATAAGCACAAGGAAGACCGGATCCTGGGGACCCATGACAACCTGAGCGGTCTCTTTGCAAGCAAAGCCACAGGCTTCTCCAGCCATCTCCTGAGTGAGCGGTTGAGCGGTGCAGACAAAGAGCTCCCGCTGGTGAGTGAGAAGACAAAGCATAAGGAGAAACAGAAGCACCAGCACGGTGAAGCTGGCCACAAGGCCTCCAAGAACAACTTTGAGGTGGACACCCTGTCTACACTGTCACTTTCAGATGCCCAGCATTGGACGCAGGCCAAGGATAAAGGTGACTTGAGTAGTGAGCCTGTGGACTCATGCCCTAAAAAGTACTCTGGCAGTGGCGGAGACAGCGGCAGCACAAGATCTGAGAGCTTGGACATGTTCAGTGAAATGAACCCTCCCAGTGACAAGTGGGACAGTGACATGAGTGGGAGTAAAAGGAGAAGCTTCGAAGGCTTTGGGACATACAGGGAAAAAGACATTCAAGCCTTCAAGATGAACCGCAAGGAGAGAAGTTCGTATGACTCCTCTGTGTCTCCAGGTAAGGATGTTTTCCTTCAGACTTTCCTTTCCTTGGACTACCTAGTTGTTTAAGTGCTAGGCTTTGAACTTCAGTTGCTAACTTGCTTCGGCACATTGTGGTCACTAGTTTGCAAAGAGGTAGGAACTAAATCATAACTGGTCTCCATGCACATTTGGGTTTGCTGTGCATTTTGTACATCGTTTACTTCATATTTACGTTCTTTCCTCCAGCCTCGAGCCTTTGCCTAGGAAACTGTGGACCCAGAGGAAGCCCCCAGTAACTGCCTAAGTTAAAACCATGCCTACTTCTTTATCAGAAATGCTGTTCTTAGGTTCTTACGTCCTGATTATATGGTATGATTTGCTAGTTGGATAAAGCCTATAGAATTTATTAGAAATACCAAAAAGACCCAAAGAATGACAGAACTGGATAGGAAAGAACATCTAGTTTATGTGACACGCTGTCTCCAGGAGTCATGCATCCTAGGTGAAAAATCTCCTGCACACTGACTGGACGCTGATAAGATGACCAGTAAATTCTGCAGTCTAAGTGATCTGGGCGACACAGCCTGGATTGTGATGCCCTTTCTTGATCCATGGGCATTTAAAAAGCTGCCATGTGCAGACACCCAAAGTAAAGCCTTGACTGCATTTACACGCTTGTCATTGCCCCACACTAAGAGGAAGGAGTCTGGCTAAAGACGTTGTGTGCCTCCACCTCCACAGAACCTTTCCATGTGTCTCGTAGCATGTCTACTGAATGGAGATTTTGCTGACTGCTCTCAAACCTAAGTGTACCTTGCTACTAGAAAGACCCTCCCCACCTTTGAAAGTTGCTGACAGAATTCTTTTTTTTTTTTTTTTTTTTTTTTTTTTTTTTTTTGTGGGTACCGGGGGTCGACCTCAGGACCTCGCGCGCCAGCAGGTGCCCGTGCCGCTGAGTGATATCACCGGCCCCTTTTTCGTATGTGGGATCCGGGAGTCGAACTCGAGCCCTCGCGCTTGCCAGGCAGGCGCTTATGCCGCTGAGCCATCTCACCGGCCCGCTGACAGAATTCTTCTGCTAACCTTCCCACCCACCTAGATCCTTCCTGGCCATCCATGGGAGCCTCACACTTGACAAAGGTATCCCTGTGTCCCTGGCCATGCATCATAAAGATAAGACTGTTATAGGAGAACAGAGCAGATATTTACTAAGAAAATGGTAAAAATTCCATTCTTACAAGTTGAAGAAGCTAAAGGAATATTTTGTGTTGTCCTTGGCCCAAATAGAATAAAACCTTCTGATCAAAGCCCAGTTTTAAAGGACTAATCATCCATGTTTAAGGTTTGGTTCACCTCTGCTTATGATGTATATCCCTCCCTGTCTTCTCTCTTTCCGGGGAGTCTATAATTAGTGAAGGTGAGAGCAGCCTGTTCATGAGAAATGAAAGATATTTTCTAGGCCAGCAGATTTCAGGAAGAAATATGATTATGAGTTAGAAACCACTTAAAAATCACCCAGATTGCCACTAGCTTGTGAGTCGTTGTAGTGGTAGACACTCTTCTTGGTTAATGAAGAGACCAATTAGCAGTCGTGTCTCTTGCATTGGCTGAAGGTGATAAATGGTCCACACTTCATGCCTGCCCAAAGTGGATGTGGTTTTGCCATTTCTCCTCCACAGAATTTATTAAAAGTGTTTAGGGCTGGTGAGATGGCTCAGCAGTGTAAGTGCCTGCCTAGCAAGCGCGAGGGCCCGAGTTCGACTCCCGGAACCCACATTCAAAAAAAGGGCCAGTGATATCGCTCAGCGGCACGGGCGCCAGCTGGTGCACGAGGTCCTGAGGTCGACCCCCGGTACCCACTAAAAAAAAAAAAAATGGATTGAATTTTGTGCAGAGCCCAGATGAAGCCCACCAAACCAGGGTACTAACTTAAACTTGCACAGAGAAACCCTGGTGATCTTTATCAGCACAATGGAACGGACCTAGAAGACCTAAACTGGTTAGGGACAGTGTTATTCATTATATATATATATATATTCTGGGCATTATTTAGCTAGAAAATAATAGTGGTAGGTTATTGCCAAAAACCTGCAAGCAAGAATCTTTTTTTTTTTTTTTTTTTTTGTGGGTACCGGGGGGGTCGACCTCAGGACCTCGCACGCCAGCAGGCGCCCGTGCCGCTGAGCGATATCACCGGCCCCTTTTTTGTACGTGGGTTCCGGGAGTCGAACTCTGGCCCTCGCGCTTGCTGGGCAGGCGCTTAAGCCGCTGAGCCATCTCACCGGCCCTGCAAGCAAGAATCTTAACTTCACAGAACTGAGAAGCAAATGTCAGAAGCTAAAACTAACTGTTATTGCACATGAAGTTTATGCGCAGTCTCACTAGGATTGTTGTCCTGTGGCCAGTTTTGCTGGGTGTTAGTTGAATTCCTGAAGTTTCCCAGTTGGGGTTCATGTCAGTCAACAAGAGGATATCTAAGGGGGCCCACGGTCTAGTCACATTGCTTTCCTTGTGTTCACATTTACATGGTGCTTGTCACTTTATTCAGCATCCCCCCAACTTTCTGCAGTGTTTCTCATTTGATCTTCAGCCAGAGAGGAAAGGAATAGGTACTGTGACAGCCCAGCTATGTGAAAGAAAGCTGGATTCAGCCTAAAGGGTGGATAGTAGGCCCAGTTCTCTTGTAAACTCCGTGTAGCCTCGTGCATGGCATTCCTCTTCTCTAGAGTACTGTCTGTGCCTGGGTAATGTGCTATAGGGCCAGACCTCTTGTAGGCGGTGTTTTAGTCCTTGAAGACATTTCACACTCATTGCTTCATAACAACCTTCCTGCAATCTTGGAATACAGCTACGGGTAAAGTATCCCATCTCTGAAATGCTGGGGACCAGAAGTATTTTTAGATTTCAGATCTTTTTGCGATTTGAGGATATTTTTATGTATGTAATAAGATATCCTGGGGGTAGGGGCCAGGTCTTAGCATGAAATTCATTTATAGTTCGTATATACCTTACCCTGATGGTAGCTTTATACAATATTTTTAATAAATTTGTACAGGAAACAAATTTTATTTATGGTATAGAATTTCCCACTTGTTGTGTCACATCAACACTCAATAAAATTTTGAATTTTGGAGCAATTCAGATTTCAAATTTTCATATTACAGATTCTCAGCATGTACTTTCATTACAGTATTACAAATCAGACAATGAGAGTCAAAGAGGTCAAAGGACCCGCCCAGGGTTTTTTTGTTTTTTGTTTTTGTTTTTGTTTTCTGTCTTTTTGAGACAGAGTTTCACTATGCAGTTTAGGCTGCCCTCGAACTCACTTTGTAGCCCAGGCTGGCCTCGAACTCACAGTGATCCTCCTGCCTCAGCCTCCCAAGCGCTGGGATTACAGGTGTGCGCCACCACCCGGGCCCCTGGCCAGGTTTGAGGAAGCTGTATCCTTTGATTCTACCAAGCCCGGGGTTTTACTCACTGTGCTGAAGCTCAGTCACACATCACCCCGCTGGTTACTGAAACAAGTCTAGAACCCAGGTCCTGGTCCCCAGCGCAGTGCTCCCCAGGTCATCCCTCCTCTGAGGGCGTGCCTTCCCTAAGGTGTGCGTGCAGCGATCATGTGATGCAGAAGAAATGAAATTATAAAAAGCATCTTTTCACTTGATCCCAGCCAGTGGAGAAGAATCCTTATGGCCTAACTATTCTAAATCTCAGCTGGGAAACATCTCCACAGACCAGGTTTTCACCGCTCTCCTTACCGAAATCCAGCTGTCTTGAGTTATTTTTACCCCTGCTTTGTACCAGTCTCTGTGTTATATTGTTTATTCTTTTTTTTTTTTTTTTTTTTTTTTTTTTTTTTTTTTTTTGTGGGTACCGGGGGGACGACCTCAGGACCTCACGCGCCAACAGGCACCCGTGCCGCTGAGCGATATCACCGGCCCCTTTTTCGTATGTGGGTTCCGGGAGTCGAACTCGGGCCTTTGCGCTTGCAAGGCAGGTGCTTAAGCCGCTGAGCCGTCTCACCGGCCCATATTGTTTATTCTTTCCCCGACACATTAATGAATCATAATATTTATATGTGTTGTACATGATGTTTTTGCTCATCTTGTTGAATGTCTTGCCAGGACAGACCACATTCACTAACATATCCCTCTCTTCCAAGGTTTGGCCTCTCCATACTTATATATCCCAAATCAAACGCCCTTTCTATTGCTGAACCCCAGAGCATCTGGGAAAATGTCTTTAGCATCACTTAGAACCCGATGTCAGAGTTTGTCAATACTTTGTGAAGAGCATTCACTTTAAAGTGATACACTCCATAACGTGCGAAGCTCCATGAAAAGATACCAAGCAGATGAGATGAGGCTTCAGTTACTGGAGGTGTTAAGAGCTTCCTGAAACTTGATTCCAGAAGAGGTTTTGGCTGAGCTGGATGATGCTGAGGGCCATGACTGGAAATATGCATTTGCACTTCTCACAGCTTTTCTCCTCTACCTTTTCCTTTGCCACTCTTGAATCATTTCCTCAACATCTGCATGTCTTATTTCACATGAACCATTCTTCTCTAAAATAGATATATCGCAGATATAGATGTCATCCTTTAGCCCGCTAAAGACCAGATTTAAGAGCTGAACGGAAAAAGAGCTTTGAGCGTTCCCTGAGATCAGAGCTGATGAAAGGTGTCATATAAATATAAGTCATTACCATTATAGAGAGAGGAATTAGAGAGCCCATTTAGCAATGGCAGCAGTTGCACACTCCATTTCCTCTTCCTGGCTTGGAAAATCCTTCATTCTCCATCCCTTAGCCCAGCAGATGGCTGCATTGTCTTGTTAGCTCTCTTACAACAAACCAGGACCTAGAAGTTGTACAGACGCCTTACCGTTTTTCTGTATCTTTTTCCTTCTGCTTCTTTGGTTTCAGAAGGCACTGGCTCTTTTGGCCTGTTTTCTGAATGCATACCATCTGCTAATCTCCATTTCTAAAAATGCTTGCCTGGGGCCAAAAAATGCATAAATAGTGGGAAGGTGCAATCTCAGAACTGGAAGAAGCTTTATCAGCCCCACTTGAGCCTCTCTGTCACCAGGCATCACTATCTCTTGCACTGCGGCCGATTCCCGGAAGAGCAAACCTGTCTAGAGTTGACAAGACACGGTCGGAATGATGCCATGTGCCCTCCTAGCCAAGTCCCCATAGGTGGAAGAAGTCTACAGCCTGCGTGATGTCCTTCCTTTTCAGACTACTTGGAAACAGTCTCTGCATACTTTGATCTAAAATTATACAGGTACTGAGACATCACAACCACTGCTGTCCAGGTGAAGGGAAAACAATGAGAAGAATCTATTTACATGTGTTACTTCTTAGTCCAATGCCACTGTTAGGCAAGAAAGCCTTCCCAGTCCCCAGACGTCAAGTACTTGCCTCATATTGATGGATGCTGAAAATTAATCCTGAGCTCACCTTCCAGATATCGGGATCCTGCCATGTAGGTAGCTGGACTCCCTCGAGCCTGACCTACTCCACCTCTTCCTGCAGCTCCTGTCTTGCCCTCTGCCAGCTCCTCGTATCAGCACTGAGTAGCATTTTGGGAGGCAGTCTCTGCTGCCGCTCAGCAGCAGGAAGGGGACGCCCAAGCCAAAAGCAATACACGAAACTCCTCCAAGCACACGTCCAGAGGAGGGGACTAGCCACATGGGTGAGAAGTTCTGAAATCTACACACACACACACACACACATACACACACACACACACAACGTGTGAGCAAAGTTTTCTTAAAGTGGAATAAAGGGACAAAGAGGACTCATGGGGGAAGAAAGTTAAGACTGGAAGAAAAGAGGTAATAAATGGAAATCTGAGAAGTGTAGTCTGTGTAACTTTAATTCAAGTTAAATTCTGGGTCCTCCTGCAAGAAGAGATAAAAGATTAATTAGGTGATGGCCTGCTGTATAGCTCAGATGGGATAATGAGCACCTGTCCATGTTTGGTCTCCCATTCAAAAAGATCTCTTTTCCTTTCCTTTCCTTTCCTTTCCTTTCCTTTCCTTTCCTTTCCTTTCCTTTCCTTTCCTTTCCTTTCCTTTCCTTTCCTCTTTTCTTTTCAGTTTTCTTCTTTCTTTCTTTCTTTCTTTCTTTCTTTCTTTCTTTCTTTCTTTCTTTCTTTCTTTCTCCTCCCCTTGTTTGTTTTGTTTTTGACTCTCAGTTTCCCAGGTGAGACTATGGCAAATAATAAATAAATTATGATATTAATAATAATAAATAAATTATGAAGAAATAAACTGACAAAAATAACATGACCATACTTAATAGTTTATGATTCCAAAAGTCTCAAATTTATTACAATGGAATTTCAGTATGAACACAACTGAAACACAATGGGGGGTGTTAATGAAGTTTCAAAACTTTCCTAGTCTGTATTAAGCCATAGGTCTCACCCCCCCCTCCATTGTCTCCAGCCCCTTTATTCAGACAATTGATTTTACTTTTTTTTTTTTTTTTTAATGTGGGCACTAGGAGTCAAACTCAGGACCTCGCGCTTGCCAGGCAGGCACTTATGCCACTGAGATATATCACTGGCCCGATCTTACTTTTAAATATGTTGAATTCCTCAAACCTGACTCCTGCCAACACATTGGCTTGCTTCTTATGTAGGCTGAAACCACAACCATCATTTTAAAAACACATAGGTTAATATAAACAATTGTTTCGGGGCTGAGAGAGCACATGCTTGCATTTATAGTTAGAATTAAAAGAATTTCAGTAATGCAGAATAAACACCCCATTTTGCATTCTGAGGCTTAAGAAGGTCAAGGGACTCATCTAGTTGGTTGAAGAGCTCGGGCTGGGAAGCTGACGTCAGAGAGAGGAAGGAGAAGAGAGAGGACATTTTTTTAAAAGCAGAAAGGTGAGTCGCAGGAGAGATGTTAGGCTCTATGTGTTTCTTTGCCGCGAGCTGTTGTAAAAGGTGAGCGTCTCTTTCACAATAATTTGGTTTCTAGGCTGTCTCAGGGGACCCATGTTTGGGACTGGAAATGCACTTTGTGGGCTGCAATTGAAATCATTTTTTGTTCCTTTTCTGTCTTCACAGTTGCACATACTTATTTTATTGAGTCTCTCAGGGTTCCTCCTAAGGTTTCTTTTAGCAAACTAAGAATTCATCAAATTAAATTTTGTAACCCATGTCTTTCTGGCAACAAATATTAAAAAAAAAAAATTTAAGACAACATCGTTTTTGCAACATTGACATCAGAAATAGAGCAATTCCACCTTTGGAGCATGAAGTCCTTGGGCCATTTATCTTCCCACAGTTGGCAAATGTCCCCCTGTCCAGTTAGAAATTTTTATTGATACCCCTGTGGGGTTAGGGAATTATGCAGATTCACGTACGGGTGCAGAGAGGGTACAATTTCCACAGACACAGATCTAATACAACATGGAGCCTTTCTTGGCTGGAAAAATCAGTACAGCGTGCTTTCCAAAGCATGGCCTGTCACTAGGCAGAGATAAGGAAAGCACTTTTGGTAGGACACCATCTCTTTACTCTATAAATGAACAAGTAATGAGACAGAATACTTGCTAAGATTGTGGTCTAGCCTTGAGCCATTATAGCACTTAATGCAAATTGACTAAATTCAAGGAAAAATGATAAAGACAAGAGAAAAATTTTAAATCATTTACTCAGTGTCAAGAATATACTATAAATTTTAGTGCAGTTCTGGAAAGAATTAAAAATAAGCAACTCAATCTTTTTGCCAGCAAAGAGGTTACAATCTAGGCAGTTCCCCTGTAATCTAGAAGAAACCAACTACAACTCACCATACTATACAGCAATCTAAAACGGCCATAAGAAAGTCACAGAGAATGAATCTGTGCTGTCCAAATATGGTGACCTGCTCCATGCTTTCAGTGCAGGAGGAGAGGTGGGATCAGGAAGTACTTCTTGAGATGGTCCTTAAAAGATAGAAGTTATTTGAGGAGTGGAGATGGTGAAAATGATGATATCCCCAGGAAACACAGCATAGAAAAGGGCCACATAAACAGAAGCATTTAGGCCAGGTGTGATGGCACATACCTGTATTTTTAGTACTCAGGAGGCTGAGGCAGTAGGATCACTGTGAGTTCAAGGCCAGCCTGGGCTACAAAGTGAGTTCAAGGCCAGCCTGAACTACATAGCAAGATCCTGTCTCAAAAAAATAAAAAAAGGTATTTAGGTAGAAATACCCAAGGAACATTTGGGAAATGATGTCTTATGGAAGTTTTTATCTGTAGTTGGAGAATCATGCAAATAAGGTAACCAGAAAATGTCGTGGTCATGGTTTGGAGGAGTCTTTCCCACATTTGGAAGGTCGTGCTTAATTAAGTAGGTGGTGGAAAGCCACTCTTTAATAGCTAAAAGTCATGAAATGATAACATTATACTTTTTCATTCCTCACCACTCTTTCCCCCTAATCTGCATTGGGCAAATTTGCTCCTTCCCTGCACTTTTCCTACTACTTTTGTGTTTGGATGGTACCCACTGTGTGGGCCTTCACCCCCCACCAACCTACGCCCAGGTTATGCACATTACAAAGGCATCTGTATCTACCCAAATGATGAAGTAAGAACATATTAAAAAGGAGTCATTCAGCTCTTTCTCCCTCTAGCTAAAGTCAAAGATGATTCCAATATGTGGGCCCCAGGCAATTGAGTCATGGCACATGAGTCAAATTGCAGATATCAGGGAAAGAATCTGGTTGGTGTGTGAGGCAGTGAGCTGTTAAATCAGCAGTTGGCAGTGGCACACAGAGCTAGAGATTTACCAAAGGAGAGACTCATGGAGAAAGAAGAAAATATGGAAGAGAGGACCCAGTAGTCAGCCTTAAACAGAGAGGCGGAGGAAGAGGGAATCAGGAAAGATAAGTGAAGGGTTGTGGGACTGTTGAGCAGGGGACAAAGAGTGAACCTAAAAAGTGATCAGTAGAAGCAGAAGGTGCAGAGTTCATAAAGAATGAATGTGTGCAAGCATCTAGGTGGCCCTGAAGACATGTGTTTTCACGTGGCTTGGTGGGCTGTGCCCAAAATCCAGGTGACAAGGAGTGAATGAGAAAGTGAATGGTGAGAAAATGGGACTGCAGGTGCAGAAAGCTTTCCTGCGGTTCTGGTAGTGCTCCAGCTTCTAAAAAGACTTTGTTTCTCAAGCCAGCCCTTGGTAAGTGACGCTAGTATATTCTCAGTAGGTCATAAGTCTGACATCTCCAGCTTTGGGAGCACAAACACAATGATAGAGGCCCTTTTACTATGTCTTTCCACTTCCCCATAAAAGCCATGTGTAGAAAAACAAAAGGTTATAGTATTTGAAAAGGGAAGAGATTCCCAGCCAGCTCCCCTCTTTGTCCCTTGGATGCATTGGCACTGTTTGGCCATGATAATGACTATTTGAAGACTTGTGGAAACTCCTTCTATGGTACCATGGTTGTCTGCTGTGCTAGTGTGAATATAGGGAAAAACCACCCAAGTTATCGCAGGTTCTAATAAATATATCTGTTACTGACCATTTACTGTGCACAAAGGCTAATGTTTGGTGTTCCAGAGCTCTTTACCATTTTGTGGAATGAAATGTATATGTGGTTCATAAAAATCTTATGCCCTGAATATGATTGGGAGCTCTTTAGTCACTCAACACATAACACAGTGACATGAGCCATTAGGAAGAGGAGAAGAAAAGAAAAAGCAAGGAAGAAACGAGAAAGGTAGCATGCAAATAACAACCAGAGAATAAATGTAGACACAGTTAAATCCAGGCTGAGTGGCCAACTAAATAGAGATCCAGAGGCAGAAATAAGAAGTGTTCACTAAAAGACAGAACTATAGGGTGGAATTTTGGAGAGTGGTGCATAGCGAAAGAACATAACGGCAGGGGAGAGGGTGGGCAGCATGAGTGACGATGTGCAGCAGAGTGGAGATGGGCAGCAGGGGCACAGGTCGGGAGAGGTGAGACGAACAGCAGGGGTGGAAATGTGTGAGGGTGCAAGAAATCACCTGGCTGGACGAAGTGAGCAGTTGAGTGAGGATGGACTTTTAAGAGGCATGGCTGCCATGAGCACAGCGCACAGGGAGGAAGGATGCACTGAAGAAAATAGGCGCTGGGGCTGAAGGCTCTTGAGCTTAGCAGTAAGTGCTGCGTGGGATGATGAAGTACCAGGAAACATGACTGTGCTCAAGGACCTTGTAAAGCTATCAGGAGACAAGAACTTAACCTAGACACATGTATAAAGCAATTAAAATAACAAGAGTCTGCACATTTAATGACTAGAGATAAAAACCCATTACACAGGCAAAGAACCTATAAAGTAACTCACAGAGCAGTGTGTTACACGTTGTAAAAGCCAGCTGATAATTGGCGAACGCACTATTGCATAAGGATTCAGAACAAGTTGGGTAAAAAGGAGACGTGGAGGCAGAGCAAGTCAACAGAGTAGAGGGGGCCGAGTAGGGTTCCCTCTCTTCCCCGATGGCTGGAGAAGATCACGTGAGTCAGTCACCTTGTAGATGGAGGATCTGGGAACACACAGAGAGAAAACTCCCTGAGGCCCTAGCACAGTTGGCCTTAGGTATGAACAGGGGTTGTGCTTTTCAAAGAATGTGTCCTTGCTGTGATTTGATCTTCAAAATCCAGTCAGGCCTGAAGATGGGTGTTACTTTGCCACTTGAGAGACAAGGAAATCGAAACCCAAAGTCATCCAGGTAGTTTTGCACAGAAAAAGTCCTGGCTCTCAGGTTTCCTGAATTTTCCCAGCATCACCTCCTTTTTTCTCCACTGTATTCTCGACGTTTTTGACAAGGTCAAAAGTCTGACTCAGCTTCCAAGTTGTCCCTCAAGAACCCTTGCCAGTGGATTAAATAGTGGAACCCAGAATGAGGCACTAGCTAATAGGCAATTTAGTCTTTGCTGAAACTTGTTTTTGACATGAAGGAAGTTCTTTGGAGCCAAGGTTAACCGAGCCCATGGTGTGGGGCAGAGCCTTCATTTCACCTGGGGACAGAGCCACTGCTGCAAGAGGAGAATTTATTTTCACAGCTGCCCAGTTGCATTATTGCCTCTACTTAACTGAGCCGGGGTGTTGATCGTTTTCTGCTTGTGGCATTCCTCGTCCTCAGGCCCTCAGACTCGGGAATCTAAACCACTGGATCTCCAATTTTCAGGCCTGTGAACTAAAGCATGGGCTTTTCTGGCTCTCCAGCTACAGAAAGCAGATCAAGGGATTTTTTAGCTTTCATGATCACATGGGCCAGTACCTTATAATTCTGAATACCCTTTTTATTCCAATTCTCTGAAGACCCTGATTCATATAGATTTTTGGAACCTGGAGTGGTGCTAAAGCAGGAATTAAGCCGTTCCACACAAATCTAGGGTCAGAGAAAGACATGAAAGAAGTCAACACACATCTAGTTTTAATTGTACTACTACTTGCAGTGCACATTGTTATCCTTTTCCTCATTATTCTCTTCTACTCACTTATCTTTTCCCCTCTATCCAGACATCTGGCTTCTGATGTCATCATGGATGGGTCTGGTCTACCTAAGCAAGCCAAGATTTTGGTCACCCTGCAGTTTATGTAGGCTGCAGGTGTCCTATTCCAGGAAGGAATGAAGGAAGGAAGGAAAGATGGAAGGAAGGAAAGAAAAAAAAAAAAAAAAAAAGAAAGAAGGGGGAGAGAGAGAGAGAAACAGATTAAGGGAAAAGAAAAGGTGTATTTAAGGTCTGTGTGATCCCAATTGTCTGTGAATATTTATCAGATTTCCTGCCTTCTGCGTAAAACTTCCATTTCCCTTTCCCTGTTAGATGATGAGTTCACAGTCCTACTTCAGAAATGCTAAGCAATCTTGGTTTCTGAGTCTTGGCTGTCCCCAGCACAGCGTGTCAGCCCCACCTGCACCGTGGAAACCACGAAGACCCCAGAAACACTTCATTCGTGTTGGCTGATCTTCTCCAAGGCCACAGTGCAACTTCTTGGTCCTGAGCAGTACTCTCTTCTCTGTTTTTTTTCATTTTGATGATCCTTTTGACAGTAATAACTCAGAGCCAAACATTATTATATCCATCTCCTCCTTATAGCTCTAAATAAATATATTAATTATTGAAATGGGAAAAGAAGGATGTAGTAGCTTTTCAGAAACACCTATAAAGGTAGTCATAGGTAAATAATGGATGCCAGGTGTAGAAATATCAATTCCTACTGCATCAAGTCCAAAATTGTCTGGCTTAGTAGACACTTTGTATCTACCTTAATGGATAGCAGTTTCCTGATCATTTTCAGCTTATTCCCTTGCTGTGAGCCCTGCTAAATCTCCTCTTTATCTACAGAAAATACCATAATTAGCCTTTCATCTGAGACTCCAGTCACCACATTGGCCTCCTTCGTGTAGAACATCCTCTCCTTTTCCATCTGGTTTCCAAATATTACCTACAATTTCCTTAACCACCCTGGAGTCCTCTGCTTCTCTCACATAACTGATTTGTTCAGTTCCATTTCAGCGCTTAATTATATATGGCCTTGCACGTTTTACATTTATGTTAGGTGACAATGTCTTGACCATTCCAACCAAATTCGAGTTGGGAGGAGATCAGGATCACGCCACACTTACACAGATCTTGATATGGTGCTGAGCACAGATACTGCTGGCCAGCTGAGTTGATCCTTGCAGGTTACTGTGGGTTCCTTACATATACTTTGAGAAGTACTAATGTAGGAATAATTATGCAACATCAAAGGCAGCCTAGTAGAGACAAAACAAAAAACCCAGGAGCTCATATTTCCTCAACATAGATTTGGATGCAAAATCCCCCACTTACAAGTAGCATGACCTGGGCAACTTAGTGGCTTTGATCCTTCTTTTCCTCATCTGAAAAATAAGGCTATTAATACCTACCTCGCAGAGCTTTAGGAGAGCCGAGTAAAGTACAGTGCACACAGACGCATCCAGCACACTGCTTGCTGCATAGCTGTTAATAACGTTCATTTCCTTTCACTTCCACGTTGGATAATTTATTCAAGCACAGAAAATACAAAACAGCAGATTGCTGTAGAAGGATCCTCCTTTAAGCAGCAGGCTTTCCTTCCCAATTATGCTCTTCCTGGGATGAAGTTAACTCTATTTCTGAACCCACATACACACGTGCAGGGATAGTAATCAGCTGAACCACAGTGGCGTGCGATGATGAAGATAAGCTATCAGCTGTACAGTTGCAGTGGGTAAAGTAACACAAATGCACATTTTACCCAAAGATAATTGAAAGTTCACTGAGCAGGCGTCATCCACAGGGCTTACAGGTTCTCTTGAAAGGAGTGGCAATTTCAGTTCCTTGGTACAGACATGTGAGCATTGAACACTGTTCTGTAGCTCCTGTTTTGTAGACCAGTTTATTTACTAACCCCAGCTGTTAATATGTAGTCGTAAGAAAAGTAATGAAATGTATACTCATTTTGCATCGCTGCTGTAACAAAAGTACCATGAATGTAGCAGCTACATGCAATACAAATAGGTTATTCCTCAGTTTCTGTAGAAGTCCAGTGGGCTCAGCTGAGTCCTCGGTGAGGTTCTAGGAGGCTGAAATCAAGGTGTGTGCAGGATGTGTTCCTTACTAGAGGCTCTGGGGGAGGTTCCGCTCCCAGCAGCAGGTTTCCACTGGGTGCTATTGGCAAAAGGAGACCCCTAGAATCGAAAGAACGGCATGGCGATCCCTGAGTCTTATTCAGGTTCCTATGGTCATGATGTTACTTATCTTGATGGTAAGATGCTAATTAACTACTCACCAGACCACCTTGTAATTTTGTAACACACCTGAATGGCTTGACAAACCCTTTCTTCATAAGTAGGCAACAGTGCTTTTTCTTCTAGTTGCTACCGGAATGGTGGGGTTTTAATGACACTTTTTCAGAGTGTGCCAGTGAGGCAGAGCACAACCCAAACCTGTGTGTAATCCAGGAATTGCTTGTACACTAGGAGGAAGTGGCTGAGAGCATGTGGAAAATCAAAATACTTCTCACTCTTCATTTCTTTTCACAGTTCAGAGTCTGCGTTCTGTTTCGTGTGGAGAGTAAAATAACTTCTTTGCTTGGATTTCTTATTGACATTTCTTTTTGGTGGGAGTCAGGGTGGGGGTTCACTCCAAGTGCTTGCTATTCCTCATGGCACAGCTTTGTGGCATTTTCATAAAATACCAACCACCAGAATTCTCATAATCACAAAAACATGTGCTTTCTCCGCAGATCCACTAAAATCCTTTCTCTCATTAAAAAATAGAAAGTTCAGAAATTAAATTAGAAAGCTGAACTCGATACCTTTAAATTCTTTCGCTTTCAAGAAAAAAAGAAAGCTACAGTTTTCCTAATTTCCTTTCAGTTAAATGTTACTCCTGAATGGGGAAAATTGTACAAAACGTCTGAAGAGTTGAGACTCTGACATGAGGGGAGGATTTATATTTCCTTGCTATTAAAAGAGAAGAAAAAACCCTCAGTTATGTCTAATCTTTAGGAACGCAGTGCCCCGTCCAACCCGCAGACTGTTGGCAGCATCGTAACTCTACACAGTGTTCTTTTAAGCTCGTTCCCCTCCCAAACCTTTCCTGTGAAGTTATAAGTCTCAGCATTTAGAGACGTTTTTATTCAAATAAAGTATCGACTTTAGGTTGGGTCTTTTGGCATCAGTTCTGCTGGCGGCAGAGAGATGGTCCCAAGAAAAGCAGTCCTGCTTGGCTGACTTGGGCCTAGGTTGGCCTTTATGTGTGAAATCCCATTTGTCCCTCCAATACCAAGTACCTACTTTGTGAAGCTGTCATTTAATAGCTCCCTGCCCAGAGGATGTTTTATCCACACCCTCGCAAAAAACAAACTCTATACCTCCTTGCACTGACTCAGCTTCCATTCATGGCTGGTTTCCTCCATACACTTCTTCTGTAGGTGCTTTGCAAAAGACAGATTGGTGTGGGCTGAGGTGTAGTCGCACCTGGAGAAATCCCGGATAATGTCCACGCAGGCCACATAGGCAGGCAGGTGCCTCAAATCCACATCTGCCTCTGAGTCAAGGAATCCCGATTTGCCACATCTGGTTATTCTGTATGCTTTGAGATAGAGACTTCTAGTTGTTGTTCTTGTTTTTTAATGTATTCGTGATTATTCTGTCCTTTGCTCATCATGGCCCCATAAACTGAAATCTCGTATAACTTCCTCAGGGAGTCGCCGCAGTAGGTTTGTTCCGTTTCTGAGGCCAAAAAGTGATGGGTGCCTTCCAACTTAGGGTCGTGAGCTATCACTGGAAAGAAGCGGAAGAAGAAAAGAGCTGACCAAAGAAATCAAACCAGAAATCCTTGGGCAGATGAATGAAGCAACCTCTGCCTCTGCTTTCTGAAGTCTAAAATAATGAATGCGGTAGTTACTACCTCATAGGGCATGCTTGCTTGTAGGGCTGTAGTATAAAGCCTCCCTCCTATAAAACATGCAATACAATGTTAGCAGTCATAATTATTATTAAAACATCTATTAATAACCTATGGTTTACTAACATTTCTCCCATATTTTATATATGATGATTCCAGTTGCTTTCAATAGTAGCATACAAAAGGTGATTGAAATTTATAAATTTTTAAAAAATATAAAAGACTCAAAAAAACTCCCTATCACTTTGAGTACACTTATCCCATTGTTCTAGCCACTTTCTGAAGCAGTTGTAGAAGTCCTCTTTGGCGTCTTTATGAAATATGATCAAAAATACAGTGAGTGCTATTACTGCATGCCATCCAATGGAGAGGAAGGCTTGGAAAAATGTGAGTGTCTTCATCCACCTTATTCACCAGATTTGGCATTGAGTGACTTCTGGCTTGTCCCTGAAGTCAAAATGACCGTGAAAGGTAAAGGTTTTGAGTTGATTCAGAACATCAAGTCAGCCATGACAGCACAATTAAAGACACCCATGAAAAAGAACTTTCAGAACTGCTTCCGAAAGTGACAAGAACTGTGGGGTAAATGCTTTCAAAGTGATGGGAAGTGTTTTGAGGAGAATGAATGGCAATGTGTTTGACTGGAGTAAATTTTTAAAAATTTAAATATTTTTCTGTCACACCTCGTGTATCACTTTTGGTACAATTTCAAATGCATGTGATTGTTTTTAAGGAAATACATGTTAAGCATCCATCTACTTTGTATCAGAGAATGCACAGAGACCCCTAGAGAGGGAGATGCAGGAAGGTCACTGGGATGCCTGAGTGGCCAAGACGATTTGGGGGCAAAGCGAAAGATTAGTCAGTCCTCCCTGGAGGTCTAAAGAATGTGGCATCTGAATGAAGATTTCAGGGCCTGTTGGCTGGATGGAGAGAAAAGGAGATCCCAGGAAGGGGAAGCCTTAGAATGAAGATGAGAGCTTTGAAGCCGGCCGCGCTGAAAGGGTCAGGCAAGGGCTGGGAGTGGCTGCCCTGTGGGCTGTGATGTGAGGGGATGGCCTGGGTGAGCTGCAGGCAGGAGAAGAGGAGGAGCTGCTGTACCAGACAGGGATTGTGCTACCACTGAGGACACTGCCCTTCGGAATGCCAGCCGAAGCTTTTGAGCTGGCAGGGCCTGGAGGGTGGAGTGATATTCTCAGAACTGTACCCTGGACAAGTCCTTTCGAACTCACCATGGTCAAGGAACTCTTTGTTTCATTTTGTTTTATTTTCCTTTCTCTAACCCATTGCTGTCTGATACCTATTAAAGTAGAATTTAAGTGCATTTCTAGAAAAATTAACTAAGATGAAATGCAGTGACTTAAAAATGCAACTCAAATTTTGTTTACAATTAGGTTTATACATATACAATTAGATATTTTATCAAATTGTTCTGAAAGTTTCAAAATGTTGTCTTTCGATTTCTGTACTTCCTGTGGGCTGTGTACGGGCACTGACCCCTGGGGTACATTTAAATAGTAAAGCTTCAGAGATGTGGCTCCACCAGAGGAATAGAGAATGCCGGGCAGGGGGAAGAGGCAGAGGGCAGGAAGAAGCTCTCGAGGAGACCACTGCAGTTATCCAGGTGAGAGATTCTTAGTCCTGAAAGACTAAGCAAGGTACCTGCGCAGGGGTGAGAAGGAAGAGAGAGGTGAGAAGCTGAGGGTCGGGGCAGAGGACTCCAGAGGAACAGAGGAGGAGAAAGCAACAGGAAGTCTTAAGATTTTTCACCCTTGGGTATACGGTGTTTTCAGTACTAAATGGTTTGGAGGATTTAAATTAAGGCCCAAAGAAGTTCTCTGCCCAGATCTGGCAGACCTTCCCGGGTGACGGATGACTGCATTTACCAAAGCCCACTAAAATAAAGCCGAACAATCAGAGAATATGCGTATACATATAATTTTTTCTGAAGAGAGGAAGGATGGTAACTGGTCTTTTTGAGTTAAGAGTAGACCAGTTTCAATCCAAAAAACACAACCATCTTATAAATTTCATTTTCCATGCACATGTAAAATATGCTGCATAGAGAAAAGTAAAATCAATAAACAAAGATTCCTGAGTAGGAAAAGTATAGAATTTTACTAAGTAGGCCTGAAGTGACTGTCATTAAAAATTGGATTACTGTCTTTTTGCTCTTGGTAAGTCCCTATTCCTCACTTTTCAAAAATCTGGTTTGACCAATACCTATTTATCGACTGCTCTTGTGTGACCCTGTTATCAATGGCTCAAGTTGTAAAAAGATCAGGAAGGGGCATAAAGGTGTGACTGGAACTCTTCAGGTCTAAGGAGAGAAGCTCTTTCCCATTCAGATGTTTGCTCTTCTCCGCCCTTCAGAGTCCTTTCCACTATGAAAGACGCAGTCAGAACCTGGGCCCACCATCTGTGTCTTCTCTCTACATGTAAGACCCTGCTGACATCTCACCTGTGGGTCCCTTTTCTTCCCATTTGCCATTTACCACTTACCATGAGATGGAATTTGGACCTCAGTTTTTAGGCCTTGTTAACTGATTGCCTTATGCCAAAATAAATTGATGTTTAATACAATTTACAGCTTTTCTCATGTTAGCAGTCCAAGTATTTTAAAACTGCTGTAACTATTCATTGAATTACTAAGGTTTGTGTGTAAAGATACTACTTGATATCCTAAAACTAATTCTTGGCACTGTCCAACACCATGAGAGATATGGTAGGTTTTCTGTGAAATCAGAGTTTGATTATCAAATGCATTTATTAATTACCAGACTAATCAAAAATTTATATTATATAACATCACAACATTTAACACGCTGATGAGTGATACGAATCTGTCTACAGTGGGAAAAAATCACATCTTTCCAATTTAACCTGACTGTATAATTCTTAATTTTCCAAATCTACCCATTAATATCTCAAGGAATACTAACATTCTGCAGATTATGATTTGGGAAATATTATTCTAGTTTAATTCCCTAAAATTAAAAGTAGCAGAACAGAATCGAGGCTTAGAGGGTGAAGTGTCCTGTTTGAGATGAGGCAGTAGTGGCCAAACTTGGACTAAAAAGCGCGTCTCCATGCCCGGGACTCTGTCCTCTACCCTGAGAAATTATTTCCAAAAAACCTACTGCCACCTCCAGTAGACTACACAGGCGTATTCAAGAAAAAATGAGACATGCTTTGGGGGGGGTTGTGCATGCACATACACACACACGTTTATACACATGTACACTCCTGGGACATCAAAGCCTCTTTAGCACAACACCCAGGAAATATGCTGGAAGAGGAAGCAGGTGCGAAGGACCAGCAGTGGAGAGCCACAGTGCATTTTGGAGGCCCCTTGTTTGCAGTCGGTATTAACCCTGGGCTGTTGCAAAGGCCAAAGCTTGGCTCACATTTGAGATCCGAAGCTCTGACATTCAAGAAGCTCCAAAGCAAATGAACCTGAGTGAGTAAATAATTAAACCACAAAGAAAAAGCCAGTATTGAAAAAAAAAAAAAAATGTCGGCAATCTGGTGTCAACTCAGGAGCACAGGGCCGTTGGGAAGCAATGGGCCCTTTATCCATCACTTGTTCCTGTTCTGAACACAGAATCTGTTCAGAAGCCCACGAGCGAGCCATTCTGCATTTGGGGCCTTAACCTGGCAATCTCGGTATAGACCCTGAGGGCTGAGATCCGTTCATGACAACTAGGTAAAAGAATTGGTCGTAGATCTGACTATGAATATTAAGAACACTGGCTTCAAAATGCCTAGGTGTGAACCTGTTCGGACACATCTATTGCTGACTGGGCTCTACACTGGTCCCTTCAAGGGTGTGCAGAAATTGCTGGTGCAGTGTCGTGGGTTCTTTCTGACTCCAAGGCCTACAGATGTGTTTTGGGCATGTTCTGGTCTACTTTAGGTAGCTATAGAAAAATAAATGGAGGAAGTATATGTGGACAATTGATATATTCCTGAAAAAGAGGAAGAAACAAAGAAAGGCATGGCAAACAGGCTGAACCTTACTTTGGTTGTAATCCCTGGCCAATGTACAACCAAGAATGAGCACGAGCCAGAAAAACTGGCTGCAGCTGGCAAATGTCCCAAATCATTCTGTAGAACGAGGGCCCAGGAGTGGGGAAATGCTTCTTGATGGATGGATTGGATTGTGAATAAAACACTGCCTTCCAGGCACTAGCCTTTGAATTACCCTGATATGTTGATTTAATTCAGAACCTTGATGTTTCCCGAACATTGACTTTTTAACCTTAATTGTCTTCTGATTTATTAGTGGATCGCTGTGTTTTTTATTTCTCCCTGGTTGAAGTTAAAACCTTGTTTCCCAGAAAGATCCCATAACCTGGGACAGATCTTAGGGCCACTGTGCCGGGTCCGAAGAGGCCAGTGCAGCCTGTGAACACAGACGTGTCTGACCCACTAAGCGCAGACCGTTCCAGAGAGAGCCCCATTTTACCCTCCAGGCTTTTTCCCTCCTCTGTGGGTGTCTCTCAGACTGGTCATTACTTGCAATGGAAATAAATGATGCCAGTGAATTGGTGAGATCTCCCCCCGCTTCCTGAGGGACAGTTTTCCTCCACCACAAAGTTCAGCAGCGCGAGTTCTGCCTCTTCTTAAGTCTAAGATTAAATACACAGCATCACAAAAGCTTTCCATAGCCCTACAGTAGATTCATCCTGCAACTGCAGCCAGGGCTATCCATACTCAACCCGCGAGCCAACATTAATTTCTGAAGAGCAAAGAGAAAACATAGCTCTGTCGTTTCCCAGCTTGCAAAAAACAAAAACAAAACAAAACTGACAGTCACATCCGATGACATAAAACACTGAAACAAGCTCGTATTTTAAGAGTGTCAATACAGACTTTACCCTCAGAGGCCACGATTTCCTAGAGGCGTCCCACCACATTGATTGCAAGCCAGTTTCTTTCCTGTTCCCAGTGCAGAGTGGGCGAGGAGACAAGTGGAAGCCAAGCTCAGGTATAAGGTATCTGCCTGTGCAGAGGAAACCATGACATTTTACATTATATCGTTTAGTGATAATAATCACAAAGCCAAAATAAATGATAGCCATAATGAGTGACCATTAGAATTCCAATCCTACTAGCTTAGTACTCCCGCTCCTCAGAGCAGCTCTCGCCAACTTTATGGACCATGATCCTCACAATCTTCCACTTTTGGTGGGCAGAGCTAAATGCTATTAGTCCCACCTGACAAATTTAACAGATAAGGAGAGAAAAATGTTAAAGGACTAGTATCCAATGTCAGCTGTCTATTGTCAATGCCAAAAGAAAGTTCCATTGTTCCATGTTTTTTCATAAAACATCCTGAATTATCCCTGATCTCTTAAAGGATGTTCAAGGTCTCTTCAAGATTGTATAGGAACAATCATCACAGTATTGAGATAAGGATATTAAGTTTTAAGTGAATAACTTCTGTTAGGTCATGGATTTAATAAGAGGCTAAATCAGAATTTGGACTCAAATCTGTCTTTGAGTTGGTGCTGCCTCTCCTCTACCAAGCTGCTGATTTAAGCAACATGTTTATTCCACAAACATTGGTTAGGTGTCTGAGGGCCCTAGGGAGCTTTTCCTCTCATCTCCGGCCTCCCCATCCGGAAATTGAGCATAGCCCAGGGCTGGGCTCGCATGAGATAGATGCTATCCCAGCTTCATGTAAGGGCTGCTGTGGACATCCTGGCCCTTCACAGAACCTAGCCCCCAAGTCTGCACTTACTTCCCATTGCAAAGTGAGAGTTCAGTGCCAGTATGGTCAGTGTTTTTGCACTTGAAACTTGTATTCCTGGAAACTGTCTGTTTTCTAACTTTACCCTAAGCCTTTTGTATGGTTTGGCTCTTTGTCCTATGTTAACTTCAAAAGAGTTGCCTCGCTGTAATAAAACTCAGTGTTCTACAAATTTTATCTCAGTTTAAGACTCAGCTCACAATCTTATAACAAACATAGTAAAAATTTTGGAACAGCTTTATTTCCAGAATTTCAAATGTAATTTATTAAAAGGTGATTCGTGGAGATGATTACAAAGATGACCTGTTGATATCAACATGACATTTTTTATTTGATTAAGTTTATTGGTACAATTCATGTATATACAGTGATCACATTCATCATAGGGATTTTGTACCTGTACATAATATACCTTGATTTGTAAGGTGACATTTTTTTGTGTGTCCAATGAATCTACAATGTTGAGACATGGGTCAAGTTGGTGGTTTTGCTGTAAAAATTTAGGAAGTGTTTCAGACTTTAAGTGCTAGCAAATGGACTACACTGCTATAAAAATCACAAGTGACTTATGTAGAAACTCTAAGAGAAACAAAACATGGTCAAGGCTCAGGAAAATTTGTTTTATGCAATTTAATATTCCTTATTTTTTCTTAACATCATCTACTGCATATATACAATTACACCTTGGTATGCATGGGGGATTCATTCCAAGACTCCACTCAGATACCGGAAGTCCATGGATGCTTAATTGTCTTAGATACATTAGTGCAGTATTTGCACGTAAAATATGCATATCCTCCCCTACACTTTCAACCATTCCTACATTACTTATAGTAAACATTACACAAATTATTTTGGTATTGTATTGTTTAGAGAATAATGATCTAAAAAGCCTACACATGTTCAATGCAGGTGCGATTGTTGTCTTCTTTTTTTTTAATATTTTAATCTGTAATTGGTTGAATCCACAGCTGGGGAATCCACAGGTACAGAGGGCCAAATGAATTGGCGCGAAGATATGTGTCTTATTCATTATCTATTCATGTTCCTGATTTAATAGATCTGCAAGTACAGTAGTTCCTTCCTAATCACTGAGCTCAGGTTTCCAGAAACTTCTGTGAATGTGAATTTGCAGGTGAGGGAACTTCAGAACTGGGCCAGTGCCACAGTGTCCCCAGCACTGAGGGTTTTGGTGATAGAGGTGCCCAAGAGAGGTGATGCTTTGTCTATTCTGGTTTTCAGTCGGTAAGCAAGGCCACGAGTCTGTAAGTTATGTCAGATGCTGATGAATGCTAAGAAGACAATTAACAGGTTCAGAGGACAGCGAGTGCCTGGGTGATGGGGGACTCTTCTCATAGTGGTGTCAGGACACATTTTATAAATTGATTGCTGAAATAAGAATCATAATGTGTGTATTTTGCACAGTAAACTGTTTTCAGGCTTCAGCGTTATTCAATTACAACTTGCATCTTTTCACAACTATGCAGTAGGAGGGTTTGAAATGAGAGGATTTTACTACAGTATGTATTAAGAAAGTCAATTTTATAGATCATAGAATCTCATAGTTAGAAAGGACCTTAGAGGTCATCCAACTCCAAATAGCATCTGTGATTCACATATACCTCTTGCCATGTTCCTCTGCTTAAAACAAAAACAAAAAAAAAGCCCTGCTCTCCAGAATCTCATGAAGTGTGTAAGACAGCGAAGCCATTCCTGAGCAGCCTGAGCCCCTCCCCTGTTCACTTTGTGACCAGCAGGAGAATAGAGAGGAATCTCCAAAGAGTTGTTCCACTCCCTCAAGCATGGAGGTTGCTCAGGTTGAGTAAATGCATAGAAGTTGGGGGTCAGCAGCAGGAAGCCAGGTCTCCTGCTCCTGCTGCCACCTCCAGACTGTGTCTTCAGCTGTAGATCAAAGGTGCGTTCACATGCAGCAGGGAGGGGCAGATGCAAAGCAGGACTCTAGGGAAACAGTGAGAACCCTGGATATAAAAGCAGGAGGGGCACAGGGTCTTCATGCCCAGCTCTTTTTCTGAGTGCTTGTATGGGCACAGTCTCTACAAATCAGTACTTCTCTCTTGACCTCAGTTTATACATCTGTAAAATGAGATAGTTATTGACAGGGGATTTGAAAAGGTAGTTCCCAGACCAACAACATCTGTCTAACTTGTGAATTTGTTTGAAAAATGCAGATTTTCAGGCTTCATCCCAGATCTACTGAATTTGAACCACTGGGGCAGGAGACCAGCAGTCCATTAAAAACCAATGCACCCTCCCTCCCTCTCCCTCTCCCTCTTACCCTCCCTCTCCCTCTCCTTCTCCCCTTCCCCTTCTCCCCCTCCCCTTGGATATATAAGGCACAGTACAAAGCCATTCTGCTTCAGAAGGTGACACCAACTCCCAGAACATGTACCTCCCTTAAAAATCTATATCCGGTCTTACATGGAATCAATGCTTACAGTCACCTTGTGTCTAAGCAAATTGAATAGAGCTGGGAGCTCCAGCAAACCTACTTATTTATTTCATGACAAGGGAAACAACTTTCAGTTCTCCGAGTCTTGACACCTTTGTCAATAAAATCTGCAGACTGCACAATACAGAGTTGTCTTAGAATTCATCTTTCGGACAGTAACAAGGCTTTCCAAGAGAAGAGCATCCAGGGGTTATTACGGCAGCCACATCTTTGCCCTGAGACTATTGGCTGCCTGGCCTGCATTTCTGTGTTATAACAGAACCACTTGGTGGATCTGCAGGAGCCCAGAAGTGAATAAGGAAAGACGGAAAGCACATGTCCCCTTTTTGGTGTATTTTTCTTCATTGCATATCTAAAAAAGGCACCTAGATTTGGTATTTTTTAAGAAACACTTAGTTTTAATAACTGATTAGCGTGCAGTAAGGTCGAACTTGTGTTTTGTTTCTAATTAGCAATAAAAACAACAGGATATTATGTTTGCATTCCTTTGCTGTAGCATCTTTACAAGATTTTCTCTTCGCAATGTTTCAAAGTGCCACATACATCGGAAATGTGCATTTATATTCAGAGCAGCCTTATTGTAAGGAGCATAAAAAAGCCCCACATAAGGCGGAAGTTTGCAGAAGGTGGGGTGGAGTTGAAGATAGTAAGAAGCACCTCAATCTCTTGATTGTGTGAACTGAAGTTGCAGGTAGAGTCAATCCTTATTTGTGGTTTCACAGCTCTGGTATAAATGACACTTCCAATAACACTTTCCTGTACAGATGTAAAATATACAAATTGGGTGAGGAAAATGGTAGCCTCATTGAAATGCATAAAAGCAAAAAGCCTGGGAAGCCAGCATATGGCAGGGAGCCTGGCTGGGGAGGCAGGGGACTTGGGCTGGAGGATCGCACACTGTGGCTTTCTCGAGCAGTCGCCTCAAGGGCCCTGGACCCAAGCTTCATCCTTCCACATCTAATTTGGATGATTCTGTGATTATTATATCATTTAGAGTATTCCCTGCCTAGTTCTTTTTTTTTTTTTTTTTTTTTTTTTCTTTATTCATAGCTCTGGTTTGTCTTGCTTATTTCCTTCCCTTCTGAGTTTGCCATGAGTTGTCGAAGAGCATATTTAACCAAAAACAGCATAGCTTTTTCATTTTATCCATACCAGGAAAAGAGTGAATTTGATGAGCAACAAGCTAAATAGTTATCCCTACAGATCATTATAGAGACTGGAACTCTAGGGTTTATGTAGTTTTAATACAGCAGAAAATATGATGCTTTTTTATGTCATTCCTACCATTGTAGATCGTAGAATCTCAGCTGCCTCATGAAGGTTGCTTTTGAAACTATTTTTTAAAAATTAATTAAGTGTATTGGTACATTTAGATATACATAATGATCACATTTATCATAGGGAATTTGTACCTGTGCATCATATATCTTGATTCTTTTTTTTTTATTCCCCTCCCCCCTTCAACCCTTCTTGCCCTCCTTATTTACGAAAGCATTGTTTCCATTTTTTTCCTTCTTTCTCAGTTTTTCTTCTTTTCCCTTCCTTCCTTTCCTCTCCCCTTTTGTTGAAGATAAGGTGGCTGAGTGTGTTCAGAGTTGTTTCTGCATTTTTTAATCTGTTCCATTGATCCTCAGGTCCATTTTTCTGCCAGTACCATGCTGTTTGTAATATACCGTATCAACAGAGCCAAGGACAAAAATCACATGAACATCTCAATAGACAAATAAAAAGCATTAGACAAAATCCAACACCCATTCATGATAAAAAAAAAAAAACCCTACATAAAATTGGAATAGACGGTCTTATCTCAATCTGATAAAAGCTATCTAATACAAACCAGCAGCCAACATCACACTAAATGGTCAAAAAGTGAAAATTTTCACTCTAAAATCAGGAACAAGACAAGGATGTCCACTATCACCACTTCTATTCAATATAGTTCTGGAAACGTTAGCCAGAGCAATTAGACGAGAGAAAGAAATAAAAGGAATAAGAATAGGAAAGGAAGAAGTTAAATTACTATTATTTGCAGAAGACATGATACTCTACATGGAAGACCCCAAAAATTCCACCAAAAATCATCTAGATTTAATAATCAAATTCAGTTGTATAGCTGGATACAAAATCAGCACTCAAAAATCAGTAGCATTGCTGTGCACAAATAACAAACTCACTGTGAGAGAAATTAGGGAAACCTTACCTTTCACAATAACATTGAAAGTAATGAAATACTTAGGAATCTAACAAACAAAGTAAAAGACCTTAACATTGAAAACTACAATACTCTGAAATAAGTGATTGAAGAGCTTATGAGAACAGGGAAAGATATCCCTTGCTCTTAGGTAGGAAGAACCAACATAGTGAAAATGGCCATACATCCAAAACTGTTATATAATTTAATGTAATCCTGATCAAAATACCCTTAACATACCTCACAGAACTAGAGAAAACACTCCTAAAATTCATTTGGAACCAGAAGAGACCTAGAATATCAAAAACAATTCTGGGCAACAAAGGCAAGGCAGGAGACATCATAATCCCTGACTTGAAATTATAAAACAAAGCTACTATGATAAAAACAGCATGGTACTGAAACCTTTTTTCAACCTCTGTATTAAAGGCTTGGGAAGTGATGAGGCATCATTGGTGAGGGAAGTGTGCCCAGCTTTAGTGAGGAGTCTTGGGTTCCAGGACCAGTTTCCCCTGCTAATTCCAGTCCATTGTCCTAAGCTTGAGCGTACTTTGATTTTCCATATATGATTTCATAGATGGCAACACTGAGACCTAAATCAATTAATGAAATTGCCCAAAGCCATAGGATGGCTTTTTCTTCAGCCATGACTGTAGTGGTAGTCACAGTATGCAGGAGTCCCTGAAAATTCTAGCATTTCCTATGGCATCTTCACCTCCAGACCCCAGCCTTGTGCAGAAATCACGGGGGTTGGGGTGAGGGAGAAACCAGGCTTACTGAGTAAATCATTTCCAGATTGGAATAACTGGAAAAGATAGGAGGGAGATCAGGATGGGAACCAGAGTAGTACATACAGTAGTACATACAGGATCATGGCATTTATTCAAAGAAGTGGCTTTTGTGTACATCAAAACATGATTATGGAAAAAATGTATGCATAGCCTCCCTCAGGTACATTTTCTGTTACTTTTAAGGTTTAATAATCATAATTAATCTTGAGAGTTGACAAAACGTTAGGTACTATCCTAAGTGTTTTATGTGCATAATTTTATTTTTCTACTGGCCAGATCTAAGAACTAGGTTATCTCCATTATGCAGATCAGGAAAATGAGGTGTGAAGAGATGAGGTCATTTTCCAAGGTCATAGAGCTCATGGGGAATGGAATCAAGATTTGACCTGAGCCATGTGACTCCAGAGCTTGTGCTCCTCATCAGGGGACCCTCAGCCTCCCTGCCAGAGCAGGGTTTCCGGTCTCATTGTCACTCCCTGATGATGCAGGAACAATCTTGCTATTCTTTCCCAGTAACACCAGAAGCGGTAAGCAGCCTCTGCCAGCTGCAGTGCTTCTTGTGGGCTTGGGGACAATCATTAGCCATCAAGCTGGTTGAGCAACGCCATTTGTTACCCTTTATCTTGGTCTCTGATGGTATGAAACTTTGGGACAAACCAGGAGATCAAATCTTTGTTCGCCACCTATCTCTGCACAAGTGACGTCCCCCCTTTCCAAGTTTCAGTTTAGTTTGTTAAAAGATGAATTTTTCCTACCCTGGCTGCCTTATAAAAGGCATGGAATCAAAATACCACTTTTGATGTAACTACAGAATGATGTACAAAGATAAGGAGTCGTTTTCATTGTTATTATTATTATAAGCAGTCCCTAGGGAGAGATGTCCCAAGACTTGCAGTGGATTCCTGAAATTAACCCTATATATATTATATTTTGTCCTACACACACATCCCCATGATAAAGTTTAATTTACAAATTAAGCACAGTAAGATAGTAAATAATAAAACAATTACAATAATGTACTGTAATATAAGTTGTGAGAATCTGATTTCTCCCTCACCCATGCTCTCTCTCTTGCAAATTCTCTTCCTGCACTGTGCCGTCCTTCCTGTGATGATGGCAGATGGTGGAACACCCGTTTGATGGGATGCAGTGAGATGAATGATGTGGGCTTCATGCCATAGCATCAAGTGACCTGAACACAGGCACCGTGGTGCTGCCACGGTCCACCTGATGAGCACATCAGCTGCTAGGTGCTGAAGAGGCAGGTAGCATATAAAGAGTGAATATATACAAAAAGAGGATAATTCACACGCCAGTGGGACAAGGAAGGACAGCACAAGATTTCATCACGCTAATCAGAACAGCATGCAATTTAAAACTCATGAATTGTTTGGTTCTGAAATTTTCCATTTAATATTTTCAGACCGTGGTTAACCATGAATCATTAAAACTACAGATAGTGAAGCCACAGATAGTGAGGGTCTCTTACACATCGTAAGGGTGTGGTGTGGGTCAGCGAGGCCACACATTGGAAGCACTTTGCTGTCCATAGTGCTTGACACACAGAAAGGACATGTGGGTTATATTACTAATTATTACCCTGCGGAGATTTAAAGTTTACATGCTCAATTTGCAGAGAACATCCAATGCCTCTCTGATAAGAAGCAGGTACTAGTGTTTCTATTTTCTTTTTTTTTTTTTTTTACTTTTTTACATTTTTCATTTTATTTTATGAAAAAATTAAACAGGTTTTCATAACCAAATGATAAGAGAATAACAATAGTTACTACACTGTGTATTGTTATCTTCAAAGTAGTTGCTCAGTATATGACATGAACCAAAAAGATTCTTAGGAAAAAGAAACAAACAGATAATAACACAAACTTTCTTTTCAGCGAACTAAGACAAACTCTTAGTATACATGAAACAAATTAGCATATATATTGAAATATTTTTAAAACAACGGAATATATAATTTGGGGTGGTATTACTTACATCTTATTCGGAGTCACTTTGTCCAGATTTTATTTCTTAGAGCTGTGCTCTTTCTTTGTCTCTCTCTTAAGTGGATCAGACAACTCTAGGTGTGATGACATAATAATAATGACACTTATGACTGCATAAATGGATTAATGCAGAGTATGTTAAACTATGGAATCAATCAGGAGCACAGGATTATTTTACATGACTCTCACGCAAGACCGCAGTCCTTTGTTTGATGATTGTTTGTCTTCTTCTAAGTGGTCTTAAACCTACGGTACAACGCCTCAGTTTATACGTCATCTAGATGCTAATCTATCCATTTGTCAATAATAAGTCTGTAACCTACGAGTTCTGCAGGGTTACTTTTGATCAGCTTTTGGGGCCGTGAATTCTCCATTGCTCAACCATTAACCAGTCACGTTGTCCTAAGTACAGCGTTCTCACAGATTTGCAGAGAAGGCTGGAGAAGTTCTGCACAGGAAGCTGATATAAGACTTTCTATTTAAAAACAATATTTGGAGCAGAGAATATGAGTATCCAGTTCTCCACAGGAGCTCGTTCCCAGAAGAAGAGAAGGGCCAATTTATAGAGCTTTTCTTTTAAAGCAATGAAGAAAAGGAAGAAAAGTATGCATTATGCCACGGAGAAGCCAAAAAACAAGTACAAGATGGAGTCGCTTCTGGAGTGCATCACCAGGCCTCTTGGGCCCAGTAGTTATGGCTGTGTTCCGTTGTCCCGGAGATGTGCTCCCATCCATCTCCAGACAAGCCCCACAGTTACTTTATTGACTACTCCCAGGTCACACAGACTTGGGACAGACAGGAATAGTGGAGTAAAATACTGTGACTCATGGAATGAGTAGCACTCACCCGCCCCCCGCATGAGGCCATTTCTCTGTCCAGCCATCACTGGGCAACACCGATTTTGGTGCAGCTGCCCTCTGCTCATAGTGTTTTTAGAGCTTTTTTGGTGATTCTTTCAAGCCCTGCCACATTCATCTGAATATCTGAAATGTCTTTGTCTTTGGAAGAAAATGTGATTTATGGAAATAGCCACATCATTTAGAGCCAAGTCTGGAGGAGAGGTCAAGATGGGTAATGTTAGCTTAGAACAACGCATTTTGGATAGGAGCACTGTCAGGGTTTCCTCAAGGAGAAGTGGTTTGGTTCGCTCTGTGAAGAGCAAGCAGTTTATTATCTTTAAGCTTGGGATAGAAAAAATACCCATAATTAAAACAATTTTATTATTGATAACCTCAGACCCTAACCTCATTTACTATTGCATTTTACAGAGTTACATTGCTTCCATGAGTGAGTGCATGGGCATGGCTGTGTTAGATAATTTGTAAATATATACATTAATCCACTAGACAGACAAGCATATATCAACAGATAAAGTTATATATACTATTTCTCATGGGATATTTTTGTTGCCTTTTCCCAGGCGTATTTTCCACAATCCTCCTATAAATGTAAGCCTTTTTAATTGTTGATATTCCTCTAATATAAGCAATTATTGACCTTTTTTTTTCCAAAAGGTTACATACTTCTTTTATAATCTGCTGAAAATTGTGGACCCTTTTTGTAGAAAAAATAGAAATACGATTTGGAAAGAAGGGGAAATAAATACCATGTTCAGAACTTTTGGCCTTGGATTTAGCGAGAAAGCAGACTTAAAATTCACATCATTTGATATATTTATAAAACCATGTTAAAATAACTTTTTGGTAGAAGCTGCATATTATTTATTGTATATCGTCTTACGATATTTGGACTTAAACAACATGAAAGGTTTTTAACTTAAAATGTAGAAGGCAAGGTACACTTTAAAACTTTTCTGATACAAAACATTTAAAATCTGAATAAAGTATAAGAAATCTGTTTAAATGCATATTCAGTTCATGGGTGAAGAGAGGGATTCTTAAAAGCTAAAACTGATCAGAAAGCATTGGTAGAAGTAGTAGGAAAGTTGATAACTTTTCTGAGGGGACCCGCCTGTCCCTGGATGTCCAGATTGTGGGGTTTATTTGCCTGCCCAGAGGGAAGAAGAGACAAATGTAGCTGCACGTAGAACATCTAATCCAAAATCCCTTCAACAAAAGAGTAAGTGCACCCCACAAAGACAGAAAGGAATCTTGCCTGCCTCTGCTCTGGGTATACGGAGCAATCACCTCTGAGAAATCTTAACATCAAGACAGTTTTCACATGAATGATGATCAAAACAGTTATGTTCTTTATGGCTGAATTTTTAGATTAAAATGCACCAAACCCCAGGCACCTCGCCCAGTAGATGGGAGTTCATATTTTCCCTGGAAAAATGCATTTAGTAACCACGACACAACAAATTCTCACAGATGAAATGTCAAAAGAATGAATCATGATGTAACATCATAATGCAAAATGTATGAGGAAACAAGTTTTTATAAGAATCAGTAGAAACAGCAAAGAATACAGTTAAAACCACTGTGTCTGCAAAAATGTGGATCACCCTCGACTATAAACTAAGTAATCTTTAAAAAAAGAAAATGGTTAAGATAGATACACTACCAATTTTACTTAGTTCATTGAGGAGTAAGGTTTGAGCCAATAATGTTTGGACAATTGAATGCTAATGTCTGGTATCCTGAATAACTAACTTAAAGATAATAATACGTAATGCATTGACCATTGTTACCCTCATGTTATGTTGTTTTGAAAATTTGTTCTTTTTTTTATTTGTTTTGTTTTTTCTTCTCTTTAAAATTAAAAAATAAGGGCCAGTGAGATGGCTCAGCGGCGTAAGCGCCTGCCTTGCAAGCGCGAGGGCCCGAGTTCGACTCCCGGATCCCACATACGAAAAAGGGGCCGGTGATATCGCTCAGCCGCACGGGTGCCTGTTGGCGCGCGAGGTCCTGAGGTCGTCCCCCCGGTACCCACAAAAAAAAAAAATAAATAAATAAATAAATAAATAAATAAATAAATAAAATAAAATAAAATAAAAAGAAGTGATTTTCCTTAAAAAAAAAAGAAAAAAAAGGGGGCATCAAAAGGAGAATAAGGGGCCGATGAGATAGCTCGGTGGCACAAACGCCTGCTGGCAAGCGCAAGGTCCTGAGGTCGACTCCTAGTACCCACATAAAGGAAAAAAAGAGAATAAGTACAGTAGACTGTGAAATATAACAAGGTAGTCTTGAAGACTACGCAGATAGAAATTATAAAAATGAATTAATAATTTAAATTAAAAACACCGAAATAGATGATATTTCAAATTAGGCATAATTAAAAAAGATTAGGGGCCGGTGAGATGGCTCAGCAGCTTAAGCGCCTGCCTGGCAAGCGCGAGGGCCCGAGTTCGACTCCCGGAACCCACATACGAAAAAGGGGCCGGTGATATCGCTCAGCGGCACGGGCGCCTGCTGGCGCGCGAGGTCCTGAGGTCGACCCCCGGTACCCACAAAAAAAAAAATAAATAAATAAGATTAGCCGGAAGATAGGTCCAAAGAAAGTATATAGAATGTAGACGGAAAGTAGTGGAAAATAATAAATAAAGATAAAGAGAATCATAGGATAAAGAGTAGATATTTTACATCTTTTATTGAAGGTCCAGAAAAGAGGTTTGTAGGAAGAATATGGAGAAGAGAGTCTTTGAATGTATCATCTCTAATCATTTCCAGAATTAATGAAAGGCATAGATCTTCAGAATCATAAAGTAGAAGAGATTTCAAACAGAATGCTTTTAAAAATTATTGCTATAAATCCACCATAATTATGCAGCAGCCAGGAGAAGATAGGTAATATTAAAAAAAAATAGAAAAATAAGTGTTCAATTTTTAGGTGTCTTCTCAGCAGTAACAATGAAATCCAGTCAGCAGTTGAAAACTATCTTCAAAGGACATAACTTGTCCTTCTAGAAAAACATACAGAGCAATACCATCTTTTAAAAATAAGAATAAAAATATTTAAAGTCTAAGAAAATTCAGGATGTTTGCTACCAATAGACTCTCCCTAAAGAGATTTTCTAAAGTATGCACTTCAGAAAGAAAAAATATTATCTCAGAAATCTGATATGTGAGAGTGTATAGTGAACAAAGAGAGTGGGAAAAATGTGGATAAATTTAAATTTAAATACATAAACGTTGGCTGTACAAGTAACAAAAATAATGTTCAACATGTAGTGTTAGGAAAAAGAAATACTGAATAATGTAAATAAGTATGATCAAGTTAAAATACCTGCAGGATTGCTTAATTGTTTTCAAAAAGGATAAAGATACTAACTTTCAACATTATTATATTAAATTTACGTTGTAAGTTGTCTAGAATAGCCACTAAACAAATGGTATTGAAGGTGTAACTTACAAACCAATACAAAAGAGAAAAAAAGTATGAGAAAAAAATAAAAAACATAAGCTGAAAACTATACAATATAAAGCAAAACTAATCCAAGTAGATCAGTAACAGGAAACATAAAAGTTAAAAAAAGATCATATTGGATCTTCAAATCATAATTCAGAAATATGCTAGTTATAAAGCATACACATAAAGTGTATTGGAAATATATGACTCAAAATAAAGGTGTGTAAAGAGATACACAGAGTGACTAAGACTAGCAACCTAGTATATTTAAGCTAATATGAACCAAAAAAGCTTTTAATAACTTTTGCCTTAAAATAAAAATTGATTGGCAATCAAAAGAGTTACAACACAACCTGAATGATGGAATATTTTGTTAAAACCAAGAAAACATAAACTTCCTACTTGTATGTATGTATAAGATAGATTTTTTAATCACATACAGTAAAGATGACAGGAGAAACTGGCAAACTTGATCACAGCATGGAATATGGCAATCAGTCTTTCTCAATAATGGATCAAATAAACAAAAAGGGGTTGAATATGGATACAGAAGATTGGAGAAAAACAGCTTGTAAATGTAATTTTAATAAACATGCATAAATGGCATGTTGAAATAATAGAAAATACAATAAAACACACATAGAACAATTATGAAAATTGATGGCATGTAGACCACAGAGTACATCTAACAAATTTTAAAGAACCAGTGTCATAGAGATCATATTCTCTAACAAAAGGCAATCAGATTAAACTCAATAACAAAAAGATAACATTAAAATTCACAAATCATTGCAAATTAGGAAATGCTTCTAATTAACTCATGGGTCAAAAAATTTAAAAGTGAATAGCAGTGAAAATACCGCTTATGAAATCTTGTACAAAGCGGTTAGCTTGGTTCATGGAGAGCTATCTATAAACTTAAATATTTCCATTAGAAAATAAAAAAGGCCAAAACAAAAAAGACTTACCATACAACTTAAGAAACTGGAAAAATTTTAATGAGTGTATCTTAAGAAAGAAAATCATAAAGATAAAAGCCAAAATTCATACAATGCACAACATAGATATAATAGAAAAGGTCAACAAAGTCAAACAAGTTTTTGAAAAGTTTGATAAAATTGATGAATATATGGCAAGAATAATTGAGTGGGAAGGGAAGGATAGAAAGCAAATCAAAACAATAGAAAGAGAAGGAAAGAAAATTAACAGTGTTATGGAGGGTATGCAACTGCATGTGAAATCATGTGAAAAGATCAATTTATTATAAAACCTGTGCACCAACATACTTGAGGGAAGTCTTTCTAAGATGGAGCTCTTGATTTCTATCAAACACAAAATGAGAAAAAAAAAATAATAACAGACCAATTTTACTCACAAACATAGATAAAATAATAAAAACGGAAATGCATTTAAAATGTAATGCCTTCTGACCACGTTTGATTTAACTCAGGAATATAATTTTAATTTAACAGAAAATATATTACTATGGTCCCCCATATTAAAACAACAAAGGAGACAAGACATGATTATCTCAATTGATACAGAAGTCATTTGATAAAGAACAACATTCATTTATAGTTCAAAGCTCTCACCAAACTAAGAATAGAAAGAAATTGCTTCATCCTGATAAGCGATACCAAGGGAAAGAACCCTGCACTAAGTATCGTACCAGCAGTAAAACATGCAAAGCCTTCCCTTTGGTAGGAACAAGGTAAGAGCGCCCATTGTCTTCATACCTATTTAAAGCTTCATTACAGGGCTCAGCCATAAAAGTAAGAAGGAAAAGAAATAAAAAGTATAGGTTTGAAAAGCAGAAATAAAATAGCCATTATTTGCTTATGCTATGATTACACTGAAATTCAGAAAGAATATATAAACAGGCTATCAGAGTCAATGACAGCATAAGGCTGAAAGTTATGAAATAAACACTGAAAAGCATTTTGGTGTACATTTCTACTTACTGTTTGTATATAGAAATTCATATTCATAATAACACAAAACAATATGGCATCTAGAAATACATCCAACTGTATATATATAATTACATTTTTCAAAGTAAGACTTAAGTAAATTAAAAATAAAATTTAGAAAATATGTGTTGTGAATAAAAAAAACTTATTGTCATAGAAGTATCAGTTTTCTCCAAACTGATATGTAGATTTAAAAGAAATCTCAAAATTTCAGTAAGCAGATTTTTGGAACTTTATAATTTTAAAACTCATATGAAAACCCTATGTGAAAGTTATAGAAATAGTTAAGGTGCCTTTAAAGAACAAAAGATGAGGGACTTCTCTACCAGATATTATGATATGCAAAACCCATATTCAGATAAATTACCTAATTAAATGTAACAGGTAAAACTTTGAACTTTTAGAAAACATGGAACAATACTTTATGGCATCAGAATAGGAGAGTAATTCTTAAGACAAAAATGCAAACTATAAAGAATAAGTCTGACTATCTTGATGAAAAATGTTTATCAAAAGACTTGAAAAAGATAATGATAATGTATTAACGGAAAAATACTTACCATATAACCAACAAAGGAGAATTCAGAATATTCTTAAAACTTCTACAATTCAATAAGAAAAAGACAAACAGCTTAATTTTTAAAAAAATCTGGATAAAAGATATGAAAAGGCATTTCACATGAGGGAATCCAAGTAAAATATTCAACCTCATCGTTATCGAAAAAATCAAGAAAAGTTCTCAGATTGCCAAAAGTTAAAATCTGAGAATACTAAAGATTGGAGAAGTTGGAGGGCAATGAGAGTTCTTTATATCCTGCTAGGGAAAATGTCAGTTTACACAACTATTTTGGGAAACTATTTGGCATTAGGTTATAAAATTGAAGATGTAATTAAAGTCTTCACATCTTAACCAAGCAGTCGCATCCGTACTCTAGAGAAACAGAAACTCTTGTACATGTGCGTGGACAATAAACGCCAGAGTACTCATGGGAAAATATTTATTGCAATAACTGAAACACAAGACACAACTTGAGTGCTCACCGACAGGAGAATGCACAGTTTTGGGATATTTATACAAATGAAGACTCTTTGCCAAGAAAATGAATGAGCTACATCGACACATAATCAGCTTGAATGAATCTTAGCAATAGGACATTGAGCAAGAAAGGCATGTGACTTTATTTCTATAAAGTTTAATAATATGAAAAAACATTTTTCAGAAATGCATATAGATACTCATATCCGTGTAAAGATGACATATGCAGTCGTGGTTGCATAAGATTATACTGTCCATTGACATGTTAATGCCGTCTTAGTATGTAAACTCTACAGTGCTTGCACAATGACACAATCACCTAGCAATGCAGGTCTCAGCTCTATACTTATTCAGTGGCACCTGACTGCATATGATAAAACTACAAAAAAGGGAGGTCGGGCAGGGAGCTGTGGGAGGTTACACATTGCACAAAATCATCTAGCCAAGGCGCTACTGGAGCAAAACACAAACCCTTAAAGCTACTTGCAAGCCTTCATACTAGTGTGAGAATGCCTTTTCACTAGAGGAAAGCAGACTTTTTAAGTTTACCCAAGGCACCAGTTTAGGGAAGGAAAAAATTACACGGGAGTGCCAAATGTGTTGCCAATATTCCGTATCTTAAGCTGGGTAATAATAGATAATTGGAGTGTTATTTGCATTTTGTAAATAAATATATGAAGAATACATTATTTAAATATATATATATACATATGTATATAGATAATTACATATATAATAGAGGCAGTTTATGTTTACATACCTAGGAAGAATATAAAAATACTATATATGTATATGCTTTATGATGTATGATGTATATTATAATTGTAAAACATACAGAATTTAGTTTCTATATGCTTAATCACTTTTTCTCTTGGAAAATATATATTATGTGTAAAGATGTATATTTCAGATATAACCTTACTGGATAATTTGAGCTGATATTTACCAGGAAAATGTCTTTTTTCAACTCTGAGAAATCAAAACTCAATAGGTCCAGAGTGGAGTTCGAATGAGGCTACCCCCAAAACACAATACAGGGAAGTATTAAAAATCAAGTGGCTACTGTCCTTTTTACTTTTTCTCTCTTTTCTTGCTCTAAAAATATCAAATACTTATGAGGCTGTAGGGAATGACATGTTTAAATAAAGTCTGATAGCCAGGAGCAGTATTTGCTTTGGAACATGAAAAGTCTTCTCCAAAGAGTCTCTCAGACAATCACAGACACTCAGGCCTGCCCACCCCAACCCAGATGGGCCATGCCAGCCTCTCAGTGAACAAGGTGTTCAGAATTTCAGCAGAAATCGGACTTGTAGTATAGAGTTCAGGGGCCCAGACAGAAATTTTCTTCTTCCCTTGGACTCATGAGCTCTGCTGAGCCAACTGTAGGAGGCGCCCCTCTGCCTGAGCATCATGGAAAAGGTAGGCAATTCCTTTGCATCTACTGACTTTCAGGCGCTGAATGACTCTACCTACCCAAGATAAAATGTTTGAACAGACTCTAAAAAGCCTTCCCATTTGTGTCCGACTTCATGAGTTCCAAAGGGTTTTCACAGGTCCGAGCCCATTTGAGCTCCTGGCACTGAGGAAGGGACAGAGCTACAGGTGTTAGCATTTGTGACAGGGACAAGCTCATATCCTGAGAGGTGAGATGACTCATAATGAATGCCAAATCAGGCAGATCTTGTGGCTCCTACTCCAATACCTTTCTTTCCCACTCTGCTCTGGATTGAGTTAAATCCAGAATCAAAGACAAGGGGAAAGGGGTGAAATGATAAAGGACTGGGTAAAGAAAAGGAAAAGGAGGAAAATGGCAAACCAACAGACCCTGCTGGGTAGAAGCAGGAAATGAGTACGGGCAGATCTGAGCTGAAGGATGTGTCCCAGAGCACTCCCTGTGAACCCCATCGTTGTCCAAGGGAGATCACATTGAAGGGAGGATAGCATTGGCCATGGGCAAGTGGTGTGATCCAGGTCCTGTGAAAAGGACCTCTTGAGAGTTCGAGCTTAGGTCTGCATTTCAGGGCCATCTCTGTTTCTCCCATCACTGCAGTTCCATCAGCCTAGCAGCATCTGCACCTGTGAACACAACATCCCTAGCACTCTAGAGATACCACTCAAGAGCACCATGATGTCAAGATGTGCCTAGACCTTCCCAGAACCCTGCCATGGCAGGGCCCACTTTGCAGCAAGCACACACCTTCCAGCATTGGAACAAACTGAAGCCTTGTACTTGGCCTATTTGCCACTTGGCTCACAACTCTAATCCTTAAGTACTGCAGCTCATTGCCAGCATGATGCTGAGTATTCCTGTGTAACTTTTCTGCAAAGTTCTAGCCAAGCCCTGGCAAGATGCATTTGAAGATAAGAGCACCCACAGTTTCCCCTCAGGTGGAGGTCACTATACAATGGTGCAATTCTTGGGATTTAAAGATTGAGGTTTTTAAACTAATGATTTGATCTCTATTGCGTTAGTGTAAATTGGAAATGGATATCATATCTTTAATGCTAATTAGGCATTGCATTACTTAGTCTTCCAGGCCTCATGTAAATAACAATTAGCAATAATTTAGCAGTTGTACATGCTGGCATCTTCTAAGCCATACCATTGTATACCATTCCAAATTCTTCTGCATTAATTAGGATCATAAGCCAATCAGTACTAATTAGGAAGAAAATAAGTATAATAATAAATGAAACAAAATTAGTGATTTGTATCTGGTCGGTAGTTCCTTCCTCTGCAGTTCATCAAATAATCTTAATGCATAGGAACTTCTTGTAATTGAAACTAATTATGAGGTTTCCCCTGCCACTTTGAGCCTCATGTTCAAATCCCACGAAGCTCATTAAATAAGTAACAAAACTGAAATGTTTAGCACATATTGTAACTTGAATCATGTTAATTAGCACCACACACAAAAGGCAACAAGAGGCCGTTTAGCAGCCTCTGCAGTAGTTAAAGGGAAGGGAGATTGGGATTGTTACAGTTCTTTGGGGTTTGTAAGAAGCCAGGCCAGTGGTGTGGGAAAGTGTGGTGGGCAGTGGGCAGTGAGAAAGGCTGTGTGGTGATATAGCTAGGATATATCCATCAGGGGCTGCTAGGATGGGGAATCTAAGGCTAAGATGCCCCAGGACTGAGACATCTCCAGCAGTCCCAGTTGGGTATGGAAACATATGAGCAGGGTATGACTCATGAGTAGCCCAGTTATGGAGGAGTTTCTCCCTGCTCTAGGAACTTGCCCCACACTTGACTACTCTCTGGGGACCTTTCCCATACCTTAGGCAAGTTATACAGCTTATCTCTTCGAGGTTGAGTGTTGAGTATTAAAGACCCCAGGAATTCATTTGCCCCACACAGAATGAAAGTGTATACACATAAATGCATGTGTCTGTTTCTAGTTAAACATATGTACCGTTCAGTAGACATATTGACTGTGTTCACAGCTTCCATGCTGATCTAAATGACTGGCGTTCCTTTCCATATACAGCTAGATCTGTGGATAGCTCTTGAGGCCTCGATCAGAAGGTGCTACAGAAATACACTCTCCCACTGCTGTGTCTTTTGCTTTCCTGTCTGGGCTGTGGAACAGCCTAAAGTTAAGCACTGGGATGATGCTTGGAAAGGCTGGAGACAGGAAGTAAAGCCACAGGGATATTGGTTTACAGTGTACCCACCTACAGTACTGGAACTCCATAAACAATATCGTTTACTGCTGTTTTATGAGTAGTTCTAAAATAACCCTAACAGAAAACACTCGTTACTCTACCATTCTGACTTGTCAATTTTGATGGCTTGATAAGAAAAAAAGACATGACAAGGGCTTTCCAGATAGCTGAATCACAGCTAAAGACCTTTTGAGCCATTCAGATTAACCTTAATATTTGGGGCTAGAATCCTATTTCATATGCAATGAACAGTTACTAATCTCGTATGTCCTTCCAGCAAGGCCTCATTCCTTTGTGAAACATCTCCCACTGTTTGAACTTGCAGAAGTCACTGCTTTTTAATCCTCTTTTTAATCCTATAGCTCTGAGTGTATCTATGAGAGTTATCCATGCAGGTTCCAAGTTTTCTTACAATAATTTTATGGGTATTATTAGTTATTCAAGAGCAAGAATCTTCATGAGGCATATCCCTTTTCAGCCCAATAAGAGCTAATCCCAGCTGAGAACAAAAAGTTGCCAATACGTTCTGATTTGTTGACAATTAGGCATTTATAAGTGCACCCAGAAATCAGCATAAGTATGACTTTTTCAAGGTACAGAAATACAATGTCCATTACTCTTCTATGGCTCTACAGTGCTTTACAGTGTACTACAGTATTTTATATGTTGTAAAGTGTGAGTGAATGAGAACGTGAAAAATCTTCAAATCTTCACATTAGGGGCCGGTGAGATGGCTCAGCGGCTTAAGCGCCTGCCTTGCAAGCGCGAGGGCCCGAGTTTGACTCCCGGAACCCACATACGAAAAAGGGGCCGGTGATATCGCTCAGCGGCACGGGCGCCTGCTGGTGCACGAGGTCCTGAGGTCGACCCCCGGTACCCACAAAAAAAAAAAAAAAAAAAAAAAAATCTTCACATTATCTACTTCGTGGTCCCTGAAGAGACACCCAGGTCATGTACAGTGTGCACCCATTTCCCTGGCATTACTTTATGTGATATTAAGGAATAATGAAGTTGGACCTGTGTCTACACAGGCACCATGGGAGAGTGAGTTAGAACCAACACAAAGATAACTCATGAAGGGAGAAATAATAGTTATTAGTTTGCCTGCCATGCTAAAATTAGCTGACCTGGACAATCCATTTTGTACTGGTTGATTCTGTTTTTCTGTGTGTGCCCACCTCCAGCAGCACACACAAGTACTTTTAAGGACGTGATTCTGCATCTTGTAATGTTGGATAATGGACAGCAAAACTGATAAGGTAATAGTTATGCCCTTCCACTAGTGGTTTACAGTCTAAAACAGCTCATGACTGATCATAGTGAAATTAAGGACAGCCAAATTAAGATGTTCAACCAAGAGAAGGAGAAATAAGCAAAACATAAAAGGTTTGTTAAATTTTCTCTTTTTAGTCAGAGATTAAAGTTGCTGGCAATATTTCTTCATCCCTAGTGCAATGCTGCATTATGTAACAATGGTCTGTTTGCATGCCTGTGTCCCTTCATAGCAGTGCATTCTGACTTCCTTGCTGGCATGGAGGCCCACGGAGCGTGTCAGATGGTGTTTAAGTAGGAGCTAAGAGAGATCTGATTTGGGATTAAGATGCTTAGCGTGAGCTTCTAAAGACACACCAGCCATCCCCAATAGAGGGTGAAGCAGGAGACTGGTTTTGGTTTATTGGGGGACCTGTGTAAAACATTTGGACTTAGACAGACCAGAGCACACGTAACAATACGATCAAGTCACTAAGCAGAGGCAGGAGAAAAACAAGACCAGGGAGAAGAACCTGTCCTGGGGCAGAGCTGGAAACACAGTGAACAGCCTGGTCGCTAAGCAACCCATATATTGCCCTGAAGCTTTCTGGACATGCTCCTGCCTGGAAAAAGGACAAGGTGAGGTGGGCAGTGAAGACCGCAGTTAAAGACGGGTCTGCGGATTTTTACAAATCTCACTACCTGCTCCCCCAACAAATCTGCTCAAAATGTATCTGTCAGAATCTTGCTACACATAATTTTTAAATATAAAAATTGCACATGTATATTTCAGGCTTGATAGGGAAACCCCTCAGAATTCCACAGCTTTTTATCTTACAGTTTTCTCTTTGGAAAAAAAAAAAAAAAGAAAGAAAGAAAGCAGAGAAAATTGGAAAGGAATGTAACTAAGACTTTACACAGTAAGTGAGATGTTGCTGAAAATGTCCATGACTAGAACAGTACAACACTGGAAATGTACACAGTACACACACAGAGACACTGGGAAGTTTCCACTAGAAAGAGTGTATGCTTCGCATGTTGATCTGTGTAAATTCAGTATTGAGTTACAAAGACAGATTGAGCAACAAAAGTGAGGACAGGAGGTGCTGAAAGTGGGACCCCAACAAAATGAGGGTTGCAGCAGTCAAGGTCCTAGCTACTTTGCAGATCAGGCACTGCTTTAGCATGTGCACATATGTTTATTTGTCCATTCTTTCCCCCCTTGCTGAGACCTTCCTGAATCCAGCCCTGCACTCCAGGCTTGAGTTACGCAGCATAGCAGTGTAGCCTGGAACCACGTCATGAACTGGGAGTCAGACCAACTTGGGTTCAAGTCTCAGCTCCTCCATTTGTCAAATAAAACCTTTCTGTTAAGTCGCATAACTACTTAAATCTTTCATTTCCCTTCTGTAAAATGAGAACAGTATTAATTCCTGCCTTATTCGCTGTTGCGAGGATTAAATTCTCTAATAACTGACAAACTCTTAGGCCAGCACTTTCTATGAAGTAAGCGCACAATAAATGGTAGCTGTTTGTGCTGCTGAGGTTAAATTCAGTATTTGACAACAGTGGAAAATAGAGACAGGCCATCAATGACTCACAGTAAGAGTTCTCAAGCAAGGAGAGCTATCTTTACATAGAATGGGCAATCCAGGGAGGTAGTGAGGAGGCCATTGTGTCTGTGTTTCTGCAGAGCTGGGATTTTTGATGTCGGGAAGTTTGCCCAAGGGACTCCACCTTGAGAAGTTTGGGACAGGTTTATTTCACAACCTTTTCCAACTCTCCTCAGCCTGACGTTCTCCAAGGGCATTGAAGCAGGAAGGAACTAACATTTCTCTTACACCTCTGTCCTGGGCTTTACAGCTATGTTTCCATTTGAGCCTTGCAATGAAGATATTGTTATCCTTTTGCAGTGAGGGAAACTGAAGTTTAGCAAGGACAGGTGACATATCCAAGATAGCACAACCAGTAAAAGGTGGAAAGAACCAAAGTCTCCTAAATAATCCATGCTCTTTCTGTTGAACTCCCTGCATTCTCAGCTTACCCTTCCTGGGTCCTCAGAAACATGTCCAAGACAAAATGAATCAGAGTGGGTAAATGAACTTCAGAGTTATATGGAGCGCTCCCTCTTTGCACCTCCAGATCTAGTGCATTATCTAAAGCTCTCTCATCGCAAACAATTAACAAGGGCAGTATCCTGCCTAAAAACACCACAGAGCTGATGATTCTGAAAAGCCTCCCAAGGAAAGCTTTACTTCCACACATTGCTGTCTTTTTGAGAAAATAAAGCCTTCTCCACTGTGGTTTAGTCCACTGGCTCGTCACCCCTCTGTCCATCCCTCTCCACCATCTAGCCACACTGACGAAAGACAGATGAAAGCCAAGCATTCCAAATATTCACCATAGAATCCCATCTTTCAGACCTGGGTCTGAACAGAGCTGGGGATACAGGGTGGAAGGGAATCTTGTTTTTCATTTTTCCATCAAGAGGAACAGGTTACATTCTTGAGTCCTTTGCCATGTTATAAACAAGGCTCAGTGCACAGCATTCCTCCCAAAGCACAAGGTCCTGCCTATAAAACACAGGCCTGGGCTCCTCTGAAACTCTTGTTGCCTAGACACTGGTCTTCCTATTCATTCGTGGCTGCTTTTATTTTAATGATATTAATGGAAGCCAGGAATGGAACAGTTCTTTCCTTAGACCTTTCCCTTCATCTCTCCCTCTACACCCTGTATCTTTTATAATTAGGTTTTCAAGCCTGTAAATGTTTCCATTGGCAATGCCGACTTGTCAGTGATGCTTGTTATTTGCCTGGGTGCGTGGTTTCCCCCTCCTGTCTGTGGCCTGCGGTGTGTGCTGGCATGCCGTGGACGCTTCTCCGAAGCACCCGTACCTGATAAGGTACTGTTGGGTTTCTTTCCTGTCTGTAGAAAAGTTCCTGTTCTGTTCACCTTTTCGGGTCCCTTCTAACAGCTCAGAGAAAATATGATCCTAGGGAGTCCAGTAGAAATACAGCAGAAAACTAGAATGCTGGAGTCCTTAACGTCTCACTGCTTGTTTGAAGACGGGGAGTTAGGACTTGAGCTGCTGGGTCAGGGTGGAAGATGAACACTGGTGTATATCGGATATGCTATTAATTAATCATACATACTAGCCCATGTAAGAGATATACTAACATGTACTTAATAAAATGAATGTGTCTTTATCTCAATCCATCATATCCCACAGAACGACTGGTACTCGAAGTATTTTAGAACATTTCTGGATTTCACTCGAAAGACTTTCCTACATTTTCTTGTAAATGTTAAATATGGGAGAAAACTTCATCCTCTAACAACAGAGAGAGTGTATTTCCAAAAATATGTGTATTTCCAGACATCACCTTCATCTGTACACAGCACTAGTAAATCAGCATATTTCGTAGTTCCCCATCGTGATTACTACAGGATCCCGAGTCTGACTTAGTTGATTGGCTCACCATCTGCTTCTAATGGTTGCAAACTTCAAGTGACATTTGAACAATGACAGTATGTTTGGAAAGAGTAATTTGCTTTGCAAGATGTCTCATTTGTGTATGTGAGTGCAGGCCCACTCAGTGAGCCTGGTTCTACTCCAGGAGCATGGTCACTGCAGCCCGTGTGAGCCAGTACCATCATGAGCTGGCTATTTGGCCATGTCCACTGTGGTTGCAGCCTCTCAGGAAACATTCCTGATCACAAGCATGGGAAAAAGCAGCTAGACCATGTGTATCTCCATCGTCAAGCCATCCTCCCATGAGTCCAATAGAAGACCCCTCTTACTTTTCTACAATAGATGCTGGAAGAACAAGGATGTTATGAAAAGATAAAAACAGCAATAATTTGAAAATCATTCTTCTCAAGTCTTTACAATGCTTAGTTGTATAGGGACCCAAATATCTGTTAATAGCGATAGTCTAAAGTAGTGGTTCTGTTTTCAGATCTAGGGCAGGTGACTTTTCTTAATTGTACTGTATGATATAGGCATGCATAGTCCTTAGTAATACCGTATCCCCCTAGAGCACTGGTTCTCCTTTGGGGATAATTATGGCCATTTCTCCAGATTTTTAGCAATGTCTGGAGACATTTTTATCACAACTGGGTGAGAGTTTCTACTGGCATCTAGAGATTAAAGATCAGGGATGCTTCTAAACATCTTGCAAGACACAACGCAGCCCCTATTCCATAACAAAGAAGTATCCAACCTAAATGCCAGGTGTGCTAAAGTAAAGAAACCTTGAACCAGAACAAGTTTCACAAGTGAAAATCAAGGCAGTATACAACATAAATTTGGACATATTTGTAGCTCTGACAAAATAGCATGTACACTCCTGCCTTCTTTGAACAAGACTTAGGTTGAGGGCCAGTTACTAAGGCTCACTTTAATTCATGGCATGAAAACAGTAATTCTCAGGCCAGGTGTAGTAGTACACACCTATAATCCCAGCACTCAGGAGGCTGAGGCAGGAGGATCTCCGCAAGTTCAGTGACAGTCTTGGCTATGTAGTAAGTTCAAGGCCAGCCTGAGCTACATAGTTAGACCCTGTATTAAAAAAAAAGAAAGAAAGGGCCAGTGAGATGGCTCAGCGGCGTAGGTGCCTGCCTGGCAAGCGCGAGGGCTCGAGTTTGACTCCCGGAACCCACATACGATAAAAGGGCTGGTGATATCACTCAGCAGCATGGGCGCCTGCTGGCATGCGAGGTTCTGAGGTCGCCCCCCCCGGTACCCACAAAAAAAAAAAAAAAAAAAAGAAAGAAAACAGGAATTCTCCAAGGAGAATTTTCCCTTGGCATCCCAAATTCACCTTTTCTGCACTAATGTTTGGTGTGAGGATTGGCTTCTTTTTACCCTGGTCATGGTACAGCCTATCCCATGCAATGCGTAGAAGACATCTCTGCCATCATGCTTTTTATAATCTTCACTTCCTGTTGCACGACCACCTGCCTGTTACAGAATCAAACGATATTAAACTGGAATGGGTCTTCTAATTGTCTTACCTGTGAGGCAAAAGAGGAATCTCAGGAATTCAGGCAACTCTTCAGGTAGACAGAGGTACAACCCAGTCTCCTAAGAGCTATGCCATGGTCCATCTGACCACTTGGTCTTCCCACACTTCCACCTTGGAAAGCTCATCATACCAAGTTTGTAACAAATTTCTTTACATGCCCAGACCGTAAAGTCACAGGCTTCGCTCAAGGGTGAGTTTATTTCTCTTCACTTCTGGATCCTGCAGAGTATCTGAAGTGTAAAGCTCAACCCCTTTTCTGCTCAGATTAGAGAATGGTTTTATTCCTTCAGTTCGCTGCCGGTGTCATTTTTGAAACATCATTAATTAACTTTCAGAACAATCCTGATAAGTTCCATCAGCACGGCTAGGGAACACAGAAGGAATATAGCTGCCGTGGGACAAAGGAAGGGTATGGATTGTGATAGTCATTGTAAAAGTAAATAGCTAGGAGCAGCTCAGTAGTCTGCCACATCTGCTTGCAGCGTACTTTGAGGGTTTTACCACACTACATCATGGAGTGAAACCAATATTGTGACAGACACTGTCATCACTCCCAAGACGAATGTTGCAGTAAGAATATACAGCCTCAGTTTACTAGTTAGTCACCTTGTTCCCTTGAAATTTACTGCAGCAAAAACCTTGACTCTTAAAATTTAACCAAGTTAAGGTACTTTCCAAACCATTCTCAGCTAACCATAAGTGGGAGAAAATGCAATAGTGCTTTTGCTATTGGGAAAACTGAGCAGAAAACATTCAGGCCCCTAGCCAAAAGGTGGGCCTTGTTTAAGACGATACCCATAGTGACCCCATGGTGACACAGAGGCAGTGGACTCCAAAATTTGGTAAGAAATCTCTAGGCCACCTATGCCAGCATCCAGATAACACACACTGGACCTGGGCACAGAACTTCCTGTAAAAGAGGAGGTGTGAAATGAGACTCAGGGGAAGACGTTAGCTCTTTACCCACGGTGGGAGTGCAAAACCACCTGCATTCCGACCAAATCAGGAAATGAGCTTTGAAGCTATTTAAAGCCTGATTCACAGCCCCCACCACAGTGTCTCGACAACTGTCCTAACTAGCACTTTTCCATTTTGACTCAACACTTAACATATAATTGGGTTCTACTATTTGGCTTTTTAAGCATTCCTTGTAGGTTTGTTCAGCCTTTGCATGTAGGTTTGCTAGAGCTGCATAACAAAGTACCGCCAGCTGGGAGCCTTAAACCATAGGCGTTCTTTGTCTCATGATTCTGGAGGTAGGGAGGCTAAGATCAAGGTGTAGACAGTGTTGGTTCCATTTTGGATGTTAAGGAAGGCTCTGTTCCATTCTTCTCTCTTTGTGTCTAGTAGTTTCTAGCAATCTCCAGCATTCCTTGGCTCTCTTTTCACTTCATATGGCATTCTCCCTATCCGCTCCTATCTTCAAATTTTCCCTTTTTATAAGGACACCAGTCAGAAGAGATTGGGACTGATCCTCATGACTCCATTATAACTCGAAGTGTTAGATTTCCATCACTAGAATGAGATAACCTGAGATAATTAACTTATAAGACACATGTTTTGTTTCGGCCTATGGTTCTAGAGGTTCTGGTCCAACATCAAGTGGCATCATTGCCTTGGCCCTTCCATGAGGCCCATGATCATGATGAAGGTACGTGGCCAGGTTGGATCGAACTACTCATTTCACGAGCTAAGAAGCAAAGGAGAAAAGGAAAAGACTGGGGTCCTACAATCCCCTTCAGAGGTACAGTGCAGCGACCGAAGGCTCTCCCACAAGGTTTCCTTTTCTAAAAGTTCCACCATCTCCCAGTAGGTCAACTCTGAGGACCAAGACTTTACACGTGGACTTTTGGGTGACATTTACTCAAAGCGTAGCACTTGATTACCTCTCTAAAAACTCTGTCTCCACACAAGGTCACATTCCGAGGTGCTGAGGGTTAGAATTCCATGTATCTTTTTTAAAGCACATACAATTCAACCCACAAGTAGCGACTAAACCTTCAGGCCTTGAGGGGGGAAATTGGCTAATATTTCTGTGGCTTCTGTTGCTCGAGGTAAAGTGTGCGACATAAGAATGTCGTTCGTTGATCAGAGGTGCGTTGTGGAGCTGTGATTACATGGCTGAAGGTCCACCTCAGAGTCTGGTCTCTGGTGGAACTGCAGAGGGGCTGGTTTGCATGGAATTATTATTCAAGAAGTTGCATCAAAATATGCTCTATTTCCATGAGTTATAAGCCTCCTTACTATAAACTGAAACTTTGGGGAAGTTCTGTCACGCCTCTGTGCCCCTGGTGAGAGAATGAACATTCCGTCCCCAGGCAGTTCCATTCCTGGGCCAATACTGCCCTACTCCGTGACCTCTCTTCCTGAATCCATTCCGGTTCCAGCTGCTCCTAGTGAATAGGCCACGTTCCTTTTATGCAGTTGTTGTTTTTACCTCTTTGTTTTAATATACTGTACTAGGCAAGTGTCAGTTTGTCTTATTCTGTCATCCTCTTAATATGCTTACTATAAAACAATGCACATTTGGAGGGCCTTGTTGATGAACTGGAACAAAATATATCTAGTAATGCTAAAACTTCACTTTGATTATCATTTCTCTTGTTCAAAAAGTTACATTGGCTCCCGAGAACCTTCCAGATAAAGCCTATAAGGCCTCCAGATGATATTTCTGAATCTTGCTAGCCTTCTTCCATCATGTACTTACCTGAACCCTTTGCTCCAAAACTTGGTCTCCTGATCTCTCCCACCCAGGTTTTCCTATCTTAAAGCTGTGAATTTTTTCTATTTCCTAACATCATAAGAGTTTATTTTCATATTTAACCTGGAGATATCGATACTTTAGAACACTCAAAAATAAGGAATTCTTCCTTCATAATTGAGTCAGTTGACCATTTTATTTCTTTATTAGGGCCAAATTATTTCTTGAACCCCACATGATCCAGTGAACTTTGAAGCTATTCAGATGACAAAAAAGCCTCCAATTTGAACCATGACAACTTCGGAACCTAAAGTCACAGTGGATTCATCAAGTCAGCACCCAAAAGGCCTGTGAGGCAGGTGTTTGTTCAGAATCTCCTCTAGGAATGACCCTGTAATGCCACCAGAGCTTCTTGGGGCACAGCAAGGGATCCTGCAGAGCCCGTGAGTTGTGAAAACCAGGCTCTGCTTTGTCCCAACTGGCCCCTGAAGCTTCCTATGAACTCTCAAGAAGTCCACAGCCCTGCAATTTGTTCGAACAAGAGGATGACTCGGAGAAAGCTCAAGATTACTATCTAGACATCATCTGACACCCCTCCCTCCTTTGCCTTGTGGTCTGAGCAGCATAAACTAAACTGCATTTTGTCTCAAGGACAAAAGGTTTTATGTCATCAAACTCTTGGGTGTTGAGTACTTTAGGCATAAAGTCCCAAGTGATAATTTACAGGGATCCTGCTGGCTCTGGCCAGAGGCTTGGTATTCTTCATCAAAGACATGCCTAGTCTTCATCAAAGACATGTTCGTCAGGGGTTTGACAGAATTTTTACCCTAATTTGCATCTCTCTCCCATCCACCTATCGGAATTAAATCCAGATGTGCTTCCAGGAAGGGCTGCCAAAGCTCTCTTCTCACGAAATGGTGACACCAAAGATCACATCCTGTTCCTCCCTCAAAAAAAAAAAAAAAAAAAGACTAACCCTCACCTCAGGCAAAATACCTGAGATATCCAAGCCTCAGTTTTCTCCTTAGTAACGGGAATACTAATGCACACTTTAAGATATGAAGAGGAGCAAAAATTAATCCCCAAATTCCTAGGTTCTCTTTCCTCTAGTTAAAGGCAAGGCTCTGACTGCCCTTGGCCAAAGGCTAACAAAAGCAGACCTCACCAGGTAGAGAGGAGACCAAGCCCACCTCCCCTCTTTGCTATCCAGGTTGCGTTTGAAGCTGACATGTGTTTACAACAGAGAGAAGAAAGGAGGTGCAGAATAGCTAGTGTCCCCCTGGCTATGGGGCAGGATGTGGCGCCTCATGCTAGAGCTGGCTTCCACAGATGAAAAAGCAGCAGAGGCTGGGGAGACATTTGCCACCTCGTGCTGTGGTGGCAACATGCCTTTTAATGAGGGCTCCTCAGAAGTCATGTTCTCTGACAGGAGGATGCAAGAAGAAATGTGTTTTCTCCCAGCCACCAGCCAAACATACAGGGCACCGGAAGGAGTACTGCTCTCAGCACTGGGCCCTGCAGCCAATCTCACAAAGGTGTTTGCCAACAGGGAAGTTCGGTCTGCAGCTGCAGCCGCAGGTGTTGGTTGCCAGGTTCCCCATGGCAACCCAGGTGCATGCCAGGTTACACAGCTCTGCCTTGGAGAAATGGCCTGCATCTCAGATGCGTGTGCCTGAAGCGTGGAGTGGAGCTGTGTGCCCCCACGGTGGGAAGATAATGGCTGTGCTGTTTTTTATGGGCCATGATAGAACCTCAGCAGGAGGTTCAGTAGTAACAGTGACTTTTAGAGGATATGGAAGGTTGTAACATGCATTGTTGTTTTTTGTCTGAGAGACTGCTTTTCCTTTGTCGTCTTTCAATTTAATTATCACTCATGGTTTTGCTCAGGGGCTTTACAACTCCACCATTTGATAATTCATGTTTGTATTTGTATATTTTACAGAAAAGTCCCCATTTAGAATCTAATTTGGACTTCTTTACAAAACGATGAGTGAGGCAGATTAGGAATTGCCAACCTGGTCTGTGTGCTGCGTAAACTAGGGCTCAAAGAATGACTTCCTGGCTGTACGTCATGGCTGTGTTAGAGAGTTAGGAACCCCCGTATCGGTCTTAATCTTGGTCCCTTGTCCTTTCCAGTCTGCCAGATCACTCTTCCCTCCTGCTAGCCCCTGTGTTTTTGTTTCCAGATGCCAGCGAACTGTTTAATCACATGTCTTTTCCTCTGATCTGTTGTGGTCTCGCCTTTGGTACACAGATCAATGCCTGCTAACCACAGTCCTCCGCCTGGGAGGGTCTGTTACTGAGCATGGAGGGAAGAAAAGGGAAGGAGAACCCTTCAGTTATAAGAGCATCTCCACCTCTGCACACACCTCTTCTCCACGTATTCTTCTGCACTACCGGCCCCCACCGCCTTCTGTTCTAGCACACTCCAAAAGGCTTGTTTGGGAGCGAACTCACGTGGCTTTCAAAGAATGGAGCTGAGTGGGGCATCAAGGGTGGCTTAACTTCTAGGCACATTTTTAGTCCAAAATTACTTGGACTAAAAAAATCATCTGATGATTTTGCTCCCATCATATTAGTAAATTCACATCTTCATGGGCTATTAACTTCTGATTCTTTTCAATATAAGAGGAAATCCATAAAAGCTGATACTACCCAAATCATACACACATGCATGCGCACACACATATACACAAACATATGAGCACACATACACACATGCTTTTGAATCCTGTTTTCTGTAACTTTTCAGGATCTTTTCACAGTGATATATGCAATGATATTTGGGGGCTTAAGGAAGATATTTACATTCCTTGAGCAAGTAACTAAGCACACATGAACACAGCCTATACGGTTTTTTCAAACCTACAGATGGCATGGATCATTGATATTTGTCATTGGTGGTACCAAGAAAATGATTTCCAGGATTCCTCTTCTCTCTTTCTCTTAATTCACAACCCACTGAAAATAAGAACAATCAAAACAACAGTACTCCCAAAAACAATAATTGGGCATTTACTATATGACAGACATTGTGCTAAATACTGTCCATTTGTGAATAAAGACTCATTTATTCCTTACAACAACCCTATAGAGTTGATTTTAGTGACATTTACAAGTGAGAAAATTCAGTTTTAAAGGGGTTAAGTAATTTTTCAATATCATGGCTAACATAGCTGGGATGGGTTCATGCTAGGATCTAAAGGAAAGCAAAACTCTAATTTTAAAAGACAAATGGTAATTTTATAACTAGATGCTGATGGGATTGCATATGCTGTTCAGTAAGATGACATAATTCATATGATCAAGTAAAATCAGACAATTTACTGATATGGATGCTCTGGGAATGCCAACAAAACATTCAGCGGAGTTCTAGGCTTACAGTCTGCTAAAACTAAATAAGATATAAACATGTGAAAACACAAATCACAGACCTGACTGATTTGGTTGAAACAAGACTGTGTTGCTAAAATTATTGATTTTTGAGTGGAAGAAACTTGTATTCAAGGGATGGGTATTGTGACTCTAGCAGGCACCATGATGTGAGGTACAGGGTGTACCCCATAAAAATCTGGTTAATGATTAAACAAATAAACCAGCAACATCATTCAGACTGATCTCCCCAGTGTGAAATCTCTCAAAGCAGCAGCTCTAGAGCTTCAGAGAGTGCAGAGCAGCATATGCCTGCCTAGAGCAGGGATTCCATTGTAAATCCTGACACACAGGAACAAGATAAGTAAGTGGAGGAGATCACCACACTCCTGCCTTCATCCACAAAGTCACTAAGGAAAGGAAAAAAAAAAAATCTGAATGTAACACTGCCCTCAGTGTCATTCTTGATTTATATCCCGGTGCAACCTCTCTCCCTTGGGGACCAAGTAATTTAAGTCTGCTGACCAACAGCCAGTTTGCACACCAGCCCTTGCATCGCACTAGTCTAGAGCTGTGGATGTAAATCTCAGTAGTCTTCCAAGACCTGCTGCTCATAGGTAGCTGCCCACTCCCTCAGTCTGAATGTTACCTCTGTCCAGCTGGGTAATCTTGAGTACACAGTTATTTGAAAACAACAGATACAGATGGTGTGAATCAAAGAAAATAATCTAACTTCTAGTAATTCCTTGTAACTGTTAGCTCTTCTTGTCATGATTTTTGATATTGTCATTGTTAAAAACACTTCAGAAGTGTTTTTTTTTTTAAATAAATATTCCAGTAAAATAAAGACCCTAGGATAAAAGTTAAAAAATAAAATAAAATGAAGATCTCAGCTTAAACTAAGGTTTCCAGAAATGATAGGATATGTGAGCTCTCATTCAGTCTCCATCATTGAACCAGAGAGTTGAAGAACATAGACTTAAATGTTGATATGGTCAAACATACCCATGATTTGTTTTAATCACACATGGCATATTTGCTTTCCCATTACTGGACAAAATATTTGACACCCACAATTTAAGGGAGGGAAGGTTTATTGTGGCTCATGTTTTCAGAGGTTTAGTCCATGGTTGGCTAGCAACAAGGCAGAGACATCATGATTTTTCATTTCATAGCAGCTGGAAAGCAGAGTAGAGGGGAAGAGCACCAGCAAGAAATCTACCCTCCAAAGGCACACCTCCGTGAGCCACATCCTTCCTCTAACTGGGCCTCACCTCCTAACTGCAGCTGTAAATATTAGTGGATTGATCCAGTGATAAGTATTGCACCCCCATGATCCAGTCAACTTTCAGGAATCCCTTGATCTAGTCAAGTTGACAAGTAAGATGAACTGGTGCACACAGTAAGAGGCACAGACATGGAGATGATTTTCAGGAAAAAAAGGAAGCTTGGGGCCAGTGAGATGGCTCAGCGGCATAAGCACCTGCCTAGCAAGCTCAAGGTCCTGAGGTCGACCCCCGGTACCCACAAGAAAAAAGAAACAAAAAAAAGGAAGCTTACATTCTTAGATCCTTAGAAACAAAAGGCATGGCAATGGGATGCTGAGCAGGGCCACTTGTGGGAGCTATAGATGAATTAGGAGGTGGAGGAATGAGGGGCAAACTTGGGCCAGAACCTTTATTGTAGTTTCATGAGAAGGAATAGAGGAGGCTAGGAAGGCAGGTTCAGGGTTGGCTAGTTGCAAAATGTCAGTGGGCTCTAGGGTATAGCAGTTGCCCCTGGTCACCTGGTACGTAGCCCTGGGATGATATTAAGACAGAATAGTGGTTTAGCCTGTATAGCTCCCTAAAGGAGGCAGTTGGCAGGTGTGAGCTCTGTATGAGTCTGTTTGCGTATGAAAGGTGAATTCTAGAGTTCTTTCCTTTCTCTAGGAGTTCGCTAATCCACCAGGAAGGGCAGCCTCATTGGGGTCAACAAGGCCTCATAGGTCAAAGCATCATAAGCAACAGAAAAATATGAATAACATACTTGGTGCTGCAATTCTGGGTGCTAGCAGGTGTAGGGTTGGTACCTATGCAAGGAATGGTGATGGCTTTTGTCAAACTCGCACTTTAGATAACTTCTGGGTTAACGAGTCCTATAGGTATCTCCATAGGTATCTCCATAGTAGAGGGTAAGATGCTGGGTTGGTGCTGGCCATAGTGGCTCCTAATATTAGTAATCATATTGTGTTGATTTAGAGAAGCCCAAAAGCTCACACCTCTGGCCTTCAGTCCTACCTAACTGCTCCACATTTGATAGCAGTTGACATGAGTGACATTATGGAGTCTGGTGGCCTCAACCCCATGGGACTTTTAACAGGTCAGCTGCTGGAGCTGGTAGCCCACCGACTCCCTGCCACAGTGTCTGACCACTCAGTGGCCTGGTCTTGAATCAGTCACCAGGCATCTCCTGTCGTGTTCTGAGACCTGAGTCTCTAAAGTGCAGCTAACAGATGAGACTCACCAAGCAGGTTTCTTTTGTTCTGTTTTTAAATTTGCTTTCAGGAAAGGCCTACAGTGTCCAAGTCACTTGGAAATACACAGATGTGTTTAAACAACTCAATTTCTTCTCAGATTCTCCCTTAATTCAATAACCCCTTCATTCTTTCATTCAACAAGCAAATGATGCTTGGCAGAATATTTTTTTTCTGAATACCAAGACAGTACAGCAAAATGAATCACTGAGGGTTGAATGAATCAAATTCCCCATGGTAGGAAGGGCTGGACTGCTACACAGTTAGGATGTAGGGTAAGGACATCAGTGAGATATCCCACAGCCATCCACTCTGAAACAACTAAACTTCATGCAGTTCACAGCAGAGAGGGGACGATTTGAAGAGCTGAGAGGGATGAGTTTCATCCCATGTCCCAGTGAGCTCTGGTCTCTTTCACTGGCCACCAAGTCATCCCTATCTCTGAACTGCCCTCCTACATGAAAGGAGCAGAGGAGATCTGCTCATGAATCAGGGCACACGCACCATCATGGAAAAAGATAATGCAAAGCTTGTTTTCTCTTGCGGTTGGATCTGAGCAGCACATTTCAATTTAAGCCCGTGCAAACAGAGATAGGTTCATACAAATCAGAATAAACTAATAAATATATTCTTGTTTAACTGGGAAACTCAGGTTAGCTTCTGGTTACCATCTGGTCTAGTAGCCGCTTACTGAGTCTTCGGGCACACTCAGGAGACACAAGTGTAAAGGAAACCCAGTGTGTCCAGTCCTTGACAGTGTCCAGAAACAATGCATGGCCTTGTTGCGTGGGTAAGACTTTGAAGCCAGCTTGCATGAGTTCAATTTCTTACTCTACCTCTCCATTACTATGATAATGCAGGGTGAATTATTTACCCTTTGGGGGCCTGAGTTTCCCTCTCTGTAAAATGCAAATAAATAAAACATTCCAACAAATAAACTTGTAAATGTGAACTGAGTTAATAAGTGTATAAGGTTTGGAGAATGTCCTACCGCAATGAACTTGCAGGTCAATTATTGCTTATTGCTGTTGCCATCAGCTTTGGGAGCTAAGAAGTGTCAAGAGATGGAACTCGTGCTTTGGATAGCCAGTATGCGCCTTCTCTGGCCTCTCTGGCTGAGAATCACAGGTTTCTTAAACAGTACTCCTTTCTGGAGAAAGCTAGATTGGGGGAGGAGGAGGTCTAGATTAAGTCTACCAGATTTTTCAGGGCACAGAGAGCAGGAAGGAATGGCTCTGAACCTTCTGGAAGACCAGAATAGAGAGTTGGGTGAGCCGCAGCACTGAGATGGAGCAGGTATTGAGGTGTTAGAATCAGACTAACATCCCAAGGATCACTTCCCTTTCCACTAAAGGATGTGAGCAAGATGGGTTTTTCCCTGAGGTATGGCAGGTCATCTTGCATTCTTTCCCTTCTGCCACATCTATGGGTTGGCAGCTGATGCCTGTGTTGAAGCCACTCTGATCACTATGAAATCTTTGTCCATGAACAGAACCTCAGTAACCACATGTAAAGTGCTTGGATATACTCTTTTGTAAGGCCTACAAATAATGCCAGACATATACCTGCTCTCCTCAGGTGATCATCAACTTATTTCTAAACATGCCACCCAAGCCCCAGGCCTGTGATGGTTGTTAGAAAGTCAGAGGGCTTTGAAGATGCATAAAAAGCATTTTTTTTAATAAAGAGAGGAATGTTAGGCCACACTTCATACCTGTTATTTTCCATTTGTCAGTATTTCACGCCAAAAAGAATATGTGTATTGAAAAGCAATAAGGAAGTAGTTGGTAGCAAAAATTCTATAGGAACAATTGTGGTTTGAACAGAAGAAAAATAGATGCTTTGTATTACATATTTATGACCATAAATCATCTATTTAACAGGGAGAAAGAACGGAGATTTGACATTTGGTTATAAGGATATTATGCTTTTGAGCTGGATGTTTCTATAAAGCATCTCATTGATTCAGTCCCACGATTACTACAGAGGAATTATTAGCATTTACACTTAAGGGAACTGAACCCAAAAGTCCACAATCTCCACCCACTGAGAGGGTGCACCCTAAAACAGACAGCCCCTGGGAGCCACACTGAAAGATAGCACGAAACAAAAGAAATCACAGCCCAGGCATGATAGAGATGACCAGATATTTTGTTTTGCTTTATAGAGGCAAATAATTAGTTTGAGCACTTGCCCAGTTTCGTGGGAACTGGTGGGGGGAGGGGGAGAGTCTCCCTTACATACTATTTTAGGAAAGGCTGTTATTAAATCTAATTTCTGCAGCTGCCACTGGGAAGCAGGATGGCAGGATGGCAGGCTCAGTGTCCAGGAGACAACATGCCCGCGAAGCAGGATGGGAGAAGCCAGGGTGTAACTGAGAAACCCAGGGCAGAGAACAGAGCCCATACCCGCAAGTGGCACCAAGGCCAAGATGAGCCCACAGGGAAAGTGGGGGAGAGTGCAGCCCCTCCACCCCACCTCAAAGGGCCCGCATCTCACAGAGCTCCTGTGGTGGCAGAACCTTCTGTATCTTTGTTCTCTCTCTGCCACGGCTTGTAAGTATTAGCCTGATGTTGTTTACTTCTTCTCCCAGTCTCTCCAAGGAATATGATTCACACGTTTTCAGATTTATTTGAACAAAATGCAATAAATATGCTGCTTCAATTTTAACTGCTGGCCTGTAGCCAGGGTTTTTAATGAATCTGGCCTGTGCTACTGAAGTGTTCCAGGATCTCCAGGGCTCTGGGCACTGTTGAGATTATACACACTGGTGTGCACACGCGTGCACGAACGCGGGCACACACACACACAGAGCTCCCACCTCCCCACCTCCTATTCCCTGAGGGCCGGTGACTCACAGTCAACTGCAGGTTTTTCAGAGCTGACTCTGGTTAAAATTAGCAGGACCCTTTATTGTTCAAGGAGAGGAGGACCACAAGGTCTTCTTTCACGGCTGCATGGAAATGCCATCTTTTAATTTCCCCCCTCTGTTGAATTGCTCTACCCACCTCCAAAACTGCCATCATCAGCTTTTTTCTCTTCCTTTGTTTTCTTGCAAATGGTCACTAGACCAGGCCCAGCCTGTAGGGACATCCACATAAAACAGCTGGCTATGGGGATTTAATGTGGAGATAAAAGGACCCTGAATTGATTTTCACACAACTAAACAGCCAGTGCTCTAGGCTTTGGAGAGGTGGGAGAAACACAGGAAAAGGGACACACAGCAAGATAGCTGTGCCCGGCACACTTTCTCAGTAAGACCTGGAAGGGAATGAGTGAGGCCAGCAGCAAAGTGAGAGACATTGCTCAGGCCCTTCAGGAAATATGGCCAACAGAGGGTAAAACTGTAATCTGCAGTTGGTGACCCCAGCCTCTTCTCTCTACAAAAAGATATCGCAAGGATGCCCATCAGCTCTAACAATTTATCACTCTAAAGTTCAGTGCCCATAATGCCCACTTGGGACGCCCACTGAGCAGGAAAGGATCATTTCAGGAAGGGGTACTCTAGGGCATAGGGGATGGTTTCCACTGGGGGCATAGACGAAGAGGTAGCTCTGAAGACTCCACCTATCGATATGGTGGCCAAATGCTGCATTGTCACCACTAGACACCACCACCTATTTTTCTTCTTTTAAGGAACAATCCACAGTTGAGTGATGGCAAATCTTTAAGAGATGAGTGCCCAAATTGTAACCCAAAGCCCACTTATTTATTGCAAAGAGTCAACACTGCAATTAAACCTGAATACTGAATACTTAGTTTAGAAAACATAACTCATACATTAACATCTTTTGTCTTAAAAGAAAAATGCACATGCCACAGGTTCGCCACCACTGCAACTGATCCTTTCCATTGCTGCCAGTGACTTCGGACAAAGTGAGGTTTCAGTGCGTCTCTACTCTCTCAGGATTACTCTCGAAAGCACATCACAGATTGTTTCACAGGGTGGTTCTGGCAACCCTGCACCTCATTTCAACACCTCCCCTCATGGGATCTTCGCAGTCATCAGGCAGAATAAGTGAAGAAACTAAAAAGTAAAGCACCTGGGTAGGAAAATCACATGGAAGATTGGCCATGGGGACCAGAGTCCAGAGGTCCTTGGCAATAACTCCATGTCGCTGCTGGGAGCCTCCATTCCCTCATGAGTGGTATGATCAGACCCACTTAGGGATCCCTTCCAGCCCTGATACTCTGAGACTGAGGCATCTGTACTATAGACATTCAGTAGCTCTCCCTCACCAGGCCTTACCCCCATGGCATCTCAGAATTAAGGTTCTCACAGTAAAAACTCTCCTCTTTTTTACACTTTGTTAAAACAGAATACATAGTCTTTGTTTTGGCTGTGATTACTCAAAAAAAGTCGCATCCTCTTATTTATAATATTCTTAGAATTGTAAAGCTTTTCTTATGTAGCCAGGGAAAAAACCCATCTTGTTTCCACTTCAAACTATAGTATTTGTAGCGTGATTTTCTATGCATTGAGCTATTTTCATGCATGCCCTTTACAAACCCTGATGTAGTTCATTTAAACATGTGTCTGTTGATCATGTGGTCCCTCGCTAGCCCTTTGCTGAGAGGACACTTTCAGAAACACATGAGAAATACAGGACAAGGACTCTTTTCTCAATTTACTAATTATCTTACTGGGAAGTCAAAATTACTGTGCATAGTGATAATGATGTTAACCACAGCCTGGTTACTAGGAGCCCAGTGGTGTGTTTGAGTCTTGATAGACTTTCTTCCTTCTGTTAAGCCTCCTAGCAAACTTCTTGAGATATCTCTTTTTATTCCCATTTTACAGACAAGAGTGTAAGGCTTAAGTCAGTGTGTCTGCCTAAAGCAGAATAGTACCAGTTATATCTGATGGATCCTGAGTATGAAGCGTCCTAGCCCAAGAGTTAATGTGCACGAAAGCAGCGCTGTAGAGCTGTGCTCCTGCAAGGTCAAGGGTGTGAAAGCTGAGTTATTTTGAGCTGAGTGAGGAGGAGTTGAAAGTTGAGTGAGGAGGTTACCCACTGCTGCGGTTGGTACTGAGGGGAATAAGCAGGGACTAAGCCAGGACAATGGAAGGAGGCAGTGGTCCAGAAGTGAGGAGAGGAGTATGACTCCTGATCAAAGATGTTCTCAGGACATGAAGGTCCATGTGCAGCCTCTAATCCATTTTCCTAGCAGGAAAGCCTTTGATGAAATCAGTGGAGACAGTGTGCCTCCACCTGCCTGAACCTAGAACCCAGCAACCCTCAATGCTGGATGTCCTTCAAGCAAATTTCTGGCTTAAGGAAGGGCTGCCCTCAGATAACTCTGATTATTTTAAAAACGGTGCTTATAAAAACAAACACATTCCACTTATTACATAACCAAGGCTGGAAAAATAATGTTTTACTGTCAGTTTTATGACTTGGGAAATGTAATAATTTCCAGGTTTGAGAAATATACTCAGGGATTTTTTTTTTACTTGACAAATGAAAATTGTATATATTTATCCTATTTATCCTGCATAACATGTAGTTTTAAAATATGCATACATTGTGGAATGGTTAAATCAAGCTAAATAACATATTCACTACATCACGAACCTGTTTTTTGGTAAGAGAAAATTTTTAAAAATCTTATGTTTGCTTCATTGGCATTTCTTGAACATTTTGTTCATTTCCTGAATCCTGATTTCAGCCTCTTTTCTTCTCTCAGGGAAGCTTAGTTCTCAGGCTCATGTCAAGCCTGGCATTTATTTCTTAGCTCTGAGTTCATGGAGATTTCCAGTTGTGCCTATTTGCACATTTAATCAGATTTTTTTTTCTTTTATTTTTGAACAGTTTCTGAAAATTTAAATCTCACATTGGGTTATTCTTTGCTTGAACCCAGCATGAACTAGAGGGAATTTAAAAAACAAGCCATTTGCCAAAGAGCTTTCTGGGATACAGGCAGTGTGGTATTAGTGTGTATTTCCAAAAGCCATGAGAAAGGAAGGCTCTGTCAAAGAAGGCAGGACAGAGCGACTCGGGTTCAAATCCCCGGTAGCATTGGGTTGTGGTGAGACCTTAAATGTTTTTTAACACTTCAGCCTCATTTTCCTCGTATATAAAATCTAGTTGGTATTATCTATTTTGGGAGGTTGTGAGAGTTTAGATTAAAGGTAATACCTGTAATCATTTGGTCTTCAACCATGGGTAGTTAATTGATCCCGAAATAATTTAAAGGATTTCGTTAGAAAGTGGCTTCTCCTATAAAGCAGCTCTAAGTCATTCTTACCATGAGGCACCCGTGTCTACATGGTACAAACACCCAAACAACCAGCACCCGACCGTGTTTTTCAGACCTGTCAGACGTCCAAAAATGATTGCATGTTATCTGGCTTATCAGAAAGAAATGGTGGGCCGGTGAGATGGCTCAGCGGCATAAGCACCTGCCTGGCAAGTGCGAGGTCCTGAGTTCAACTCCTGGTACCCACATATAAAAGAAAGAAAGAAAGAAATGGTATCTCTATAATCTTAGGAATGCTATCCACACTAGGCTCTGTAGTCCTCCCTTTTGGTGATCAGGAGGTTTTCCTACAGTTTACAAGGTCTGATCAAAAAATATAGTATGTGCTCAAATTAAAAAAAAAATCATTTTAGTAAAAGACACATAGCCATTCATCCTCTCCAAAAATCTCCTCCTTGCTTTGAACATACTTGTCCTGTCATTCTAGCCACTTTCTGAAGGAGTTCTGGAAGTCCTCTTTCATGAATGTCTTTACAAAGTATGATTTTAAAAAAGATAGTGAGTGCTGCAACCGAGTGCCATCCAACAGAAAAGCAGGCTCATAAAAACATTAAGGTGTCCTCATCTACCTTATTTGCTAGACCTGGCACCATGAGAATTCTGGCTCTTTCCCAAAGTCAAACTGACCATGAAAGGTAAACATTTTCAATCAGTTCAGGATATAGAGGCAGCCGTGACAGCTCAACTACAGACACTCATAGAAGAGGACTCCCAGAACTTCAGAAAGTAGCAAAAAGGATGGGAAAAGTGTGTTCGAAGTGAGGGAGAGTATTTTGAGGGAGAGTAATGGCAATGTATCTTTTACTGTAATAAATGTTTTTAAACATTCATCATCTTTTTGGTCACACCATGAGAACAGAGGAAACTCTTCCCTTATCCAAAATGTAGGATCAGAATTAGAGATAATGCCATGTCCTGAGTCTCTGTCACTCCACCTTGCATCTTTTTTTTTTTTCCCAAAACTACATAGTAAATGTGTGAAGTCGCTTCTGCCCTGTGTGTCTGTAAATTAACCACTGGGCCAGTGTGCAAAATAGTCCAGACAACATGGGCGCTGTGGTTGAGCCTCTTGCCGATCCATCCATAAATATTTCCGTGTTGAATATGTCTGTTTCTTCAGCCGGCAGAAATTCAATATGTGGGTCTTGTCTTTAGTTACTGTGGTAATCACTGCCCTTTCTCAATTATTATACTAATTCTTCCCCATCTTTATGTTGTTCAGCAATGACCTTTTTATCAAGGTCTGCCCAAGTCCCTTTTTCATTATAGATGCTCACTACATGTTTGTTGACTGAATAAGTGGACAGATGAATAAATACACAAAATACATATTCTCAGCACATATCAAGCAGTGGGATATATAACTTATTGGACTGACTTCAGTTTACAGATTCAATAAGCCATGAAAATTAAATTTTGTAAAACAATTTAATTTGGTATCTGTATGACACAGAATAACTATCTTGACTATTTTTAACTCATTGTTGGGACACCACGGTTTAAAGCTAAAAGGCCTTTCCCTCTAAATCTCTGCTCACCTCCCTAAACTACTTGCTTGATTTCTTTCTGCATATCTACTCCCTTAGATCAATAAACGTCCACTCCCAATTATTAATATTCAGTTGTTTCCTCCTCTCTCCTGAAACCTCTTACTTTGTTTCCTATGTTCAAAGCTTCTTTAATAATGTGAGATTAAAACTCAGTAGGATCGAGAAAATACTCATAAGTGAAATAAACCAGAAGCACATGTGTAAGCATCGTATTGTCTCTCTAGTATGAGAAACTGAAAGAGTAAATAAGATCCAAAATGTACAATAGACATGGTGAATCAAAAAGAAACTGGTCAAAAGGAAAGAGAGGCTGGAATAAGGAAAAGAAAGAAGGGAAAGGGAAAAAAAATTGTATATATATATATAAGATGGTTAAGATAGATACACTACGATTTTTACTTAGTTCATTGAAGAGTAAGGTTTGTGCCAATAATGTTTGGATAATTAAATGCTAATGTCTGGTGTCCTGAATAACTAACTTAAAGATAGTAATACGCAATGTATTAACCATTCTTACCCTCCTATTATGTTGTTTTGAAAATTTGTTCTTCCTTTGATTTGTTTTGTTTTTTCTTCTCTTTAAAATAAAATTAAAAAAAAAAAAAAAAAAAAAAAAAAAACTCAGTAGGAGAGTTGGTGTTGGGCATGAAGTCTGTCAAAAACGATGCCAAATACCATAGGAAGAAAAATTGGAAATCTCTGCGCAGCTATGTAAAAATCCATAGATGCAGAATATATATGGATTACGTTAAAGAAGGACTTTATCTTCTTGGAAACATGTTAGAACTTTTAAAAAGCCCTCGCCTCCAGCTTTCTCTAAATAGTGAGCTGTCTTTATGACACAGTAAGATTTACTTTATAAAAACATGTTTTAAATATGGTTTAAATATGCCTTCTAAGCAAGAACCATAACTTACTCATCACCGTTTCTGCAGTAGTGCTTAAAAAGGAAGCTCAGTTGCAGGTTTTGTCCAGTAAATGTTGAGGAAGGGAAAAGGAGACAGAGTGGAGGAAGGAATTGTATGATATAACACAATGCTTAACCATTCTGCATCAAAAGTTCATTTTCTATCCTTGATTTACATATGTGATATCATGAGTTGGCCCCTTTCTCAAAACCCACGGGGAGCAGCCTTTGTCCTGTGTAATCCAAGTTGTGCACATGGAGAACAAGTCACCTTCCTTTCCATGGCTGGGTGTTTGTGTGTCTACATAGAACTGCTTCCTGGCTTATTACCCACAGGTGAAACCCGTGCTTCTAGCACCATTCCTGATTTGACCCAGGCTGCACCACCGTTTCACTCACTCACCCTGGAAAACTAAACTCTGGCCACCCAAGCATTCTTGCCTTTCCCCCAATACACCATCCTATTTTTTACTTCATTGCTTTTGCACATTCTGTTCTCTCTTTCCAGAATTTCTTCCATCCCCTTTCATCCAATGGTTCCAAATTGTTTAAGACCCAAGTAATATGTCACCTCCTCAGTAATGTCCTTCCTTTCCCAACAAGGAAGTCACTCATTTCCTAGGGAGTCATGGCTCTTATACCAGAGCTTTCAGTACTTATCACTGAGTATTATATCTGTGTTTGCCTCAGGCAATTCGAGGATAGAAATTTATCTTTGTATCGTCATTTTTAAGCCTAAGGGAACGATACTATTATTAATTGCGTTATTGATGGGAAGAACAAAAGCCCAGAAGTTTAATAACTCACACAGGTTCACAGTTAGTGGCTTGTAGAGCTGCTATTTAAACAGTGAGAACATGGGTACAGAACTCATCCTTTTCATCAATTTGGAATATCCTCTTCCATAGGAATTATCGTATTGGCTATGCTGAAATCTATGTTAACAGAAATTCTGATTCTTTTTTTTTTTAAGAGAAGAAAAAAAACAAAATAAAACAAAAAAGAACAAAATTTCAAAACAACATAATAGGAGGGTAACAATGGTTAATACATTATGTATTGTTATCTTTAAATTAGTTACTCAGGGTACAAGACATAAGCATTCAGTTTTCTAAACATTACTGGCATAAACCTTTCTCTTCAATGAACTAAGCAAAATTAGTAGTGTATCTATCTTAACCATCTTATATAACCATCTTATACAATTTTTTTCTTTTCCCTTCTTTCTTTTTCCCATTCCCCCATCCCAGACTCTCTCTTCTTTTGACCAGTTTCTTTCTGATTCATCATATCTATTGTACACTTTGGATCTTATTTACTCTTTCAGTTTCTCACACTAGGGTGACAATATGATGTTTGCACATGTGCGTCTGGTTAATTTCACTTATGAGTATTTTCTCGAGTTGCATCCATTTACCTATAAAAGTCTCCAGTTTATCCTTCTTTATGGCTGAGTAGTACTCCATTGTATAAAAATACCACATCTTTTTTATCCATTCCTCGGTTGATGGGCATTTGGGTTGCTTCCAACATCTGGCTATTACAAATTGTGCTGCTGTAAACATGGATGCACATATATCGCTGTGGTACGATGTTTTTAATTCTTCTGGGAAGATACCCAGAAGGGGAATAGCTAGGTCGAAGGGGACCTCCAACCCTAGTTTTTTGAGGAATCTCCACACTGATTTCCACAGTGGCTGTACCAAGAAATTCTGATTCTTAATCAACAAGGTCAATTATTTTTGTTTGTATTTGAGTCATACAGTAAGTAATTGACAACTGTGTTAAAACATATGTGAGTTAAAATCACCCCAGTAAATCTCTCTTTTAGTCCCAAGTGCAGTGAAAGATAATGCTGGTGGTATTTTCAGCTCAGGGGAGATTGTTATTTTCATTTAAATTTCTTGTTTTGTATCTTGTTTCTTCAACTAGATAGTTGGCTACTCAACAATTGGATTGTTTCCTATACTTTAAGAGTTTCCCAAAGGACCTAGAGTTGCCGTGTTCACAGTAGGCATTGAAACTTTTGCTGAATAAATCAAAACAGGAAAAAAGCTGTTGCCTTATTATCAACCCCCAGCAATTGATTGAGAATGTAACATCAAATTGAATACTTAGGAGTTGACGAAACTTTGCTTCCTGGGATCCCAGCTTTCAGAAAATTGGAAGTTATTTGGGATGGCAGAAACATAACAATTGCCTGACCAGCAATCTCTCCTCCAAACTGTGAGCTTCTGGGTCAGGCATTTGGTAGCCTCTATCCTAATTACCTTCTAAATATGCAAAGTTCCCAAAATTTATTCCTGGCTGGCTGTTCTGAGCATGTTCTCTGCTCCAGCCACTGGGCTAAGCATTTTATAGGCATTATCTCATTTAATCCCTATGATAGCCTTCTGAGGTAGGTGATTTACTCAACTAATTTTTTTTTTTTTTTTTAGGAAATAAAGAAACTGAAGCTTTGTGGGGTTAAATCATTTGAACAAGGTCAAATACCTACTTAAGTGACAGAGCTGAGATTTAAACCAAGGACCGTCTGGTTCCAGGGTCACAGCCTTATCTACCAGCTTACAACTCCTTTCTTTTTAAGTAGTTTATTTCCCAATTACTGGCTAACACATTTGGGTTCTGTGTCTGACATGCAATGTTTCTGTTTCCACATCTTTTCTTTACATTCTTCCATTCAATCACTTTCCCTTTTTAAAAATAATGACTAAAATATTTCACAGAATTTTTTAGTGTAAACTAGCAGCTCATAACACCTCCCTAGTCTCATGACCTTAATCGTTTGAATAGTTTCTTCTGAAATGCTTATTCCTTTTTTTGATACCATCCCATCTCCAGTCTTTAGAATTCCCACTTCTTGGACTTCCAAATGAAACCTAGACTATAGGAGTCCTTAAACCTTATCCCATCTTATAACTAGTCCCCGAGTACCTGATTGGACTCTCCATGAGTCTCTGAATCAAATACATTAGTCTCTTTGCTAGTTTCAAACCTTAGCATGAATTAGAAATTACCTTAGAAATTACTCTCTTATCTCAAGCCTCAGCAAAGATTCTTCATCCTGGTTATCCACTTCTTGAAATTTTGTCCCACTCTCCTCTGGGTGACTTAGAGACCCCCTTAGATGTCTTAACTATTACAGTATTTCCCTTTTATATTAAAGCATATTATTAGTCTAGTACAATGTGATGGTATCTTATCCATTAGCTCTGTGCACCATATAGTGGTTGAAACCAATAAAGTCATCATCCAAAACAAACTTATTTTGTGCATTCAAAGCCAAGCAATAGTGAATTTATCTTACAGGCTGGTTCAAAAAAATGCATTGCATTCATTTCTTGAACAGAGGCTTACGGAATCAACCAAGAAGAAGGAAATGTGGAGATGCATTTAACCATCAGAGTTGAGCTACATTAGTGAAACTCAACTATTTCCAAATCTCATTTACATAATGGATGAGATGTGAAATGAGCCCAATGTGTGGGGAGCCACCCGGAGGCACTAAAGTTTATCACAATATATAGGAGTTCCTTTAGATCATTGCATTAAATTTCCACTAACAAGATAACAAATTAATTATCTGTATTACTGTACTAGCCTAAAGTCTACTGCGTACAGAGTTTCAGCCAAGGAAGGCAGCTGGGGTTCTAAGGACTGTGGGCATGATCAAAGGGAGGTGATGAATCCTACCTTGGCTTTCTCCTGCCCCTTTAAGAAATCCCAGGCACCTCTGTAATCTGATGGTGGACTTTGGCTTTATTAGCGAGCTAAGCGAGGATGAGTAAATCAACTGTATCAGACAAGCCTCAGGACATCTAGAAATTGATCATTCTGCCAAAATAAGCACTCTGTGTTTATTAGCCGGGAGTTCATCACTATCGCTTCTCCTCATCCAATTCCTAAGAGACTTCAAAGCCATCATCATGGTATTAGCTCATCTGACTGAACTACTAGAGGTAAAGATTAGAAGATCTATCTAATGATGGGTCTGGGTTTCTGTGATTTTTTTTCTCTTCTATTAGAAAGAAGAGAGCATTTCTAGCACACACTCTGTGTCTATATGTGCATGCCTGCACCGTCACAGTGTGTTTGTATTTTATAGGATGAATTCAACAGTGAAATAAAGTAGATGATTTGAAGAAAGGTTGTGTCAATGCTCTTAAAACAGAGAAACTTTTTTATAAGTGAAGGGATGACATCTTAATAAGGGGAATATATGTTAAATTGATATTCCTAGCCAGATACAGTGGGTGATATTGCACTGAGAAGAGTAATTAGATTGTATAATTATATTTATAATCTTAGCCTCAATACATAGCCAGACTTCTGCAGATATATTCATAAGAATGAGTAAGTATTAGACTGATTTTTTACAAACCAGTAAATGTGCATTTATCTATTTATACATATATTTATACACACACATGCACTGAGCTCCTGATATCAAGCTCTTTTCTCAATATGGCTTCTAAATAAGCAGTAATCAAAATGCAAATAAGGTGACCCAGTTAGCATGGAGATCTGTATTACCGTGCAGATGTGCTCTGCTCCTAGGCACTCCAGAGGTGAGAGTGAAAACACTACAAAGGATGCTTAGATTAGCTGACATTGATTGCTAAGCCCTTCACATTAGGGAAAATCTAGGGGAGAATCTTCCAGAAACAATGGTCTTATTGCTTATTTCACAACTGCTGTCCTGGTGTGGTCTGTTCTTAAGCTTTCTGTAAGTGTAGAATAATAAGCATGAACCAGGAAAGAAAAAAGACTGGTTCTACGAAGTCGGAAAATATAACCCTCACAGGCCAAAGCCCTATGCTGGACTAAAATGATCCAAGGATGTGTCTGGGGTCAGAGTCATGGCTTTGTCACTCTCTGTGTGTGACACTAGGCAAAGCAAGTCATATTTCCTCTCTGGGGTTCAGGTGCAAGAAGGACTGTACTAGTTTCCATCCAAATCTAAACTACCTTGAGTTACTTGCTGAATCTGTGTTCAGCAATTGCTTGTTATGATATGTTTTATTTAAATTACAGTAGTAAGTTTTTAACCTATCTGATTGAGGTTATAAGGAGCATGGTAGGTGCATCGTATTAGTAAATTGGTTCTAATTACATATGTGCATTGGCTCTTCTGTTATTACCTTATTCAAATCCCCTTGTTATAATTTCCAGAGAACAGGCAACCCCCCCATTGTCATTTTTTTTCCAAACATGGGTACAATTACATCAGCATTATGTTTGGGTCTCTCTGCTCTTCGTCCTTCTATGTTTGTTTCTCTCTCTCTCTCTCTCTCTCTCTCTCTCTCTCTCTCTCTCTGTGTGTGTGTGTGTGTATGTGTGTGCATTGTGTTGTGTATAGGAATTAACTTAGATAAGTAAGGACTCTCACCTAAGCTTAAAAGTATCTATGAACTTTGAGCTGGGTACAAAATTTATTCTGTATAATAATTTTTTTCTCTAAGAATATCTGATGTCTGCAATACAGAAAAATTATTACCCACTGTAACTTGCAATGTTTCCTCTTTGTAATTTTAGTATTTCATATATCTCTTTCTAGATGTCATCATTGGGCACTTCTAGAAATTGCCTTCCTACTGGCATAAACTTTCCACTGTGGAATCAGGAGAAACTAACTTTTGTGTCATTGGAATTTACTGTATAGAGTAAAATATTCATGTAAATTTCTATGAGGTGAGCAAATGTTATCATCTCAGCCCATTTCTGCACTTCTAACTGATCACATTGTTTAGTGGTTTTCTGATTCTAGAAAGTTTAGAATCGGAATAGTAGAGCTGAAAGTAGATTCTGACAGGAGGAAAGTGAAGCAGAATGAGATTACAAGTTTCTTCATATTAAAATTATTTTTCTCTGATGCAATATATTAACTATAAGCATTTATTGAATAATTTCTTTATGTTAGGTTTGTGCCAGGAAGACAGAAATAAAAAAATACAGTCTGTGTTTCCTAAGGAATTTAACTCTTGTAGAAAACACATGTAACTTGAATGCGCAGAGTAAGTGTAAAATGAGACAATTAGTACTAAAGACAATGTATTGCTTTAAAAAATAGTAATGATCACCACAATTGAGTGCTTATTTTACCTTGGCACCATATTAAGTATTTTTAAAGTTGTGTTAGATTTTCTTGCTGCTTTATCACATTTTTGTATTCATAAACCTAGAGCCTAAATAACAAAATGTATCACCTTATGCAACTGGCAGTCAGAAGTCCAAAATAGATCTCACTGAACTAAAATGAAGATGTCAACAGAGCTAGATTCATTTCTGAAAATCATAAAGAATTCATCTCCTTGTTTTCAGTTTCTAGAGGGCATCTGCCTTCTGTGACTTAGGCCTTTCTCCTGTATCTTTAAAGCCCACATCATGGTATCTGTCTGGTCCAGTTTCCATCATCACATCTCTTTCTTTCTGACTCTTCTGTTGTGCCTTTTTCCATCACTTCAGTGGACCCTAGTGACTGCACTGAGACCATCTGGATAATTAAGTGTATTCTCCCTTCATTAAGGTGGGCTGATTAGTAACATTAACTCTATCAGCAACCTTAACTTCCCTCTTTAATATTTCACATTTTCTAAGAATTAAGATGTGAACAGCTCTTGGGGGGGAGGAAATTATTTTCTGTCTACCACACTGTAAAACTCCTTTAATGTTCACAACAACGTCGTGTAACAGATGAGGCAACCAAGGCATGGAGAGGTCACGTAGCTTGCCTGAAATCATACAGCTAGGAAAACAGATAGTCTCCTAGGCCAAACCTTGTAGGAAGCTGCCTTAATTACTGTACTTCTACGCATTTCTTTATTCATAAAACTTCTTTCTCAATATAGTACAGAATAGAATAAAGATATCATATGAGTGATAAAGGCTGTCTTTTGATGTTTGAAAATGCACTCTAGTCATTGCCCTTATAAAAAGTAATAGATAGCCATATGGAAATGATAGAATGTGATTCTTAGCAAGCAGGAATTCTGATAGTTTTGACAAATGCCATATCCCTGGTAAGGTAGACATTCAATAAATAGTTGTTGAATTCATAAATAATATGACACAACAAAAATAAAAATGATATTGACTTTGGTGCTGAAAAATATTATTTCTAAAATCTTAAAGACCTCAGTTTCTTTTATAACATGGATTCCCCTTATTGCCTATAAGCAGGGTTTGTTCATACACAAGAAAAAAGAGCAATGGCAACAGGTATATTAGAAAGGGAATAATTATCAAGTTCCAGGGAGCAGAACTTGTAAGTAATTTGCCATTAGTGGAGAAAAGAACATTGCTTTACCCACAGTTGTGAGCTTGGACAATCATCTGGTCCCGCTTCCTCATTTGTGAACTGGAAGTTTCACCATCTACCCCTTATCATCCATAAAGATGCTATAAAATAGCATAATGCATGTCAAAACTCTTCACAAGATTAAAAACTATTAATTGTTTGATGTGTCTTAATCTCAGTTCATGCCAGTGCCTCCATTCTGCAGTACACAGGGGACCAGGAAGGCGACTGAAGGTTTCGTCCCTCCCAGTCGCATCAGCCTCCCCCACCACGCTGGCTTAGACTTTGTTACCAGGAAACACCTGCATTTGCAAATTTTAGAAATAAAAAACTAATTAAAGTTATTCAGCAAGCCTGTATTCATCGTATACTATCTGCCAGATGCACTGTTCTCTGCAGTGGATGTTGCAAAACGAATTACGTGTGATCCCTTGGTGGTGATTCCATTAGCTCTGTGAGGAGACGGTGGAATGAGGGCCCGCCAGGAAATCAGAGGATCTAGATCTTGGCACCTCTTACCAGCTGTGTGATTTAAATAAATCACATGACCTTTCTGCACCTCCATTTTCTGATCTGGAAAAGGGGAGTAAATAGTAGCCACCACACACATTGTTTTTATTTCTTCCTCCTACAAAGAAATGATAAAGTAGATAGCTAGCTATATAAACCTTAAAGCAACATAAAAATTACTCTAAGGGGAGAATGGTTTTTATTATTCAAGGTCAAAAAACTTATTAAAAGGATCCTGGGAAAGTTAGCCACCATAGACCCCCATTTTCTGCCATGACCCTTGTGACCTTAAGCAACCTGGGGAAGAGATAATTGACCAGCAACTACTACTTCGAAAGAAACAGAATCAAAATATCGCAGCTATTGACTCGCCCTTAAGGCAGTCAACAGTGCTTTGGTCTCTGACCTTTTTGCGTCCCAGGGCAGTCAATAACCTGGCCAGTAGATGCGGCGCCTGCCACTGATTTTGATTTGGGAGTAGTTTAACCTTGAACTGAGCTCCAAGTAACCAAGGCAACAGGAAGTCAGCTCCTGCATCGCAGGCGTAGGAATCCATAACTCAAGTCCCTAATGCAAACACGGTGTGCAGGTAGAGGTTTGAGGGGATAAGTGGTCCATGAGAAATTACCTTTGAAAATGAGTGACTGTCCCTTGATAGGTTGTAGCACAGTTTCAAAGGCTTTTTTTTTTTTTCTAATTTATCAATAGAGGTCAACAGGTTATAGCAGAATGTTTTCATATAGGTTTACCTCTTGTCTATTTCCTCGTGGCTCTGTCTTTCAATTATGAACAGATGTTAGATCCACAGAGTTATTAGCACTGTTATTTCCCTGCCTTAAATATATACTGCAGTGTGTCTGTGTTAAGTACAGGGATACTCGGAACCCATCTACCATGAGTATTCTCCATATACTCTGCTTTCTGAATTTAGACAGCAATTGCTTCCCAGACTCAAGTCCCAGATGCAAGACCCGGATCTTTTTCTCAGGCCCTGGTGTAGACAAGTGTTCTGTACCTCAATATCTCAGCCAGTACAAGGCTTTCTGTTGTTTTGTTTTGTTTTGTTTTGTTTTGTTTTGTTTGTTTTATGATCAACCTCCAGCCTCCAAAATCCCCCTCCTATGGAGGGAGAGACACCAGGCTCGGGCAGGGAAGAAATTCTCTAGATGTCCCAGCACTCTGGCCTCCCACACCAGGGAGCATCTGCTGCCACTTGGAATAAAGAGAAACAAAGTCCTCTAGGGACTCTGCCCAGTGCTCCCTCCTGGGGGACGGTCACCCATTCCAGCCTCTCCAGACCTCTGATCTCAGACAGATTTTGTCAGTTATCCAGGGCTCTTAAATAAGCCTTTGTTTAAAGTTTATCTAATATTCTTGCCCATCTATGTCATTTCTGGGATGATTTCCATTAGCCTTTCAAGACCCAAAAATGACTAAGAAAAAGTCAGGGCTGTTTTTGTTTTTTTTCTTTTTTTCTTTTTCTTCAATTTGTTTTCAAAAATCGACAACTAGCAGGCAGTATTATAACCTAGAAAATCCTATATTATCAAGGGTTTTCGAAAAAGCTAAACTGTGACAATCTGAATGACAGACTGTTTTAAGTGTCACTTTATTACAGTTAACAAATTTTGTAACATAAACACTTGAGTGGCAAAGTAAGCCCCACGGAGTGTGATCAGATCAAATTTAATGAGATGTTACAGACTGAGACTAATTTAGATTGTGAACATTTGCATGAAAATGGGTACAACTGAAATGATTTGAAATCAGTTTGTTCCCAAGTGAAGGTTGAATATTCTGCTCCTAATCCTGTTTATTACCTTCATTCCCCAAGCATAGCATAATTTAAACAAAGAAGTACTGGTGGCCATAGGTACAAGGATGACAAATCAGTGAATTTTTCCAGAGGAGCAATTGTCCGGTAGAAAGAACTCGAATGCTTCAGTTCCCTAGCTGCTTCTGTTTAGGGGGAATGGTGCTTTGATGGTGCAGGGAACCAGAATGGGTAGTTGTCCTCAGACTCCGGCTTGCTCTGATAGACTTCTAGAGTTGTCCAAAAATTCATTTTCTCCGTGGAAAAAAACAAAGTTTAATACATCTTTGTGATTTCTTTAAAGAATATTAACAATATAGGAAGCAAGGGAGTAAATGTGAAGACTCCTTCGCACGAATCTTCCCCGAGACCTCCTTCCTCAGAGTTGCAAATGCTATTCAGATGGTCTCCTTACAGATGATCCTCTGTGCATTTGGAGTGTCCTGGATGTCTGAATGTAGCCTGTCACTATCACAGCTGCGTATTTTACCAACAGGACACACTGCGCACATTTTCACATTTCAGTGGTGGTGCCTTGCAATCTTTCTGTCATAGAATTTGATATTTGTCTGTCTCTACAGTCAAAATGCTATAAAGTGTTCCAAAAAAGCACAAATGATACTGTTATTCATAGCATCTCAAGCAAGAGTTTTAGAGACCAGAATGGAGAGTAGGAAGAAAGTACTAGAAGTGTGACTTTTGCCTTAATAGTTATAGGTGGCTTTTCCAGGTGTGATACTAGGGCCTCTGCATCCTCAGCATGAAACCTGTTTCAGTGGAGGGGGCTCGTGCCAGGTGTCAGAGTGTGCCCGGGTGGAACAGAACGATCCTAGGTTTAGCATGTGGTTACCTGGAAACTTCAAGCTCTGACATTAAGACCGGTGTGAGTTTATCCAGCTTTTCCTTAAGCTCTCAGCAATGTGTTTTCCTCATCTGTAAAATTGAGAAAATAGTCATATCCGCACTACATGCTTCACAGGGCTGCTACGAGTTCCAAGTAGAGCCGATCTCTCTGGGGCTGTGAGATAAAGGTATTGTGGGAAGGAACTGTATCATTTCAGGTTGACTGGGATGGAAAAAATTTGTTAAGGACTACTGTGATGAAACCCAGTTTGTTGTTGCTGTCAGTGGTGGCCTGTAGCATACAGATGAAGAAGTGGAATAAATGACCATTTGACATGGATCGGATATCTTCAGAATCTAGACTTATGCTTGCAACTGGAGATGTTGAAGGTGCCCACAAGTCCTTGGTCATGTCAAAAAAGAAAACTAAATCTTTGCTTACTGGTTAAAATTGGTTCTGAGGAAGCAGTGGATTATAATAATTATGGTACTACTACCACTACTACTACTAATGTAGACACATAGTGTGGACTGTGTGCTAGACATTGTTCTAAGTACTTTACAGGAACTGCCATATTGGATGGACCCAACAGCCCCTATGAAGTAGGACTGTCACCAGTTTTACACTTAAGAAAGTTAACTGTACAAATTTAAAGCATAAAACTGTAAGCTTAAAGCACAAGGAGGTTAAGTAACTTGCTCTTGTTCACACAGCAGGAAAGTGGCAGAACCTGGATTCAAGCTCTGGAAACAATGTCTGGAACAAGATCTTCCAAAAGAGCTCACAAGTGTCTACCAGGCTTTTGTATCGTAGTAACATGACTTACGAGGTGTGTTAGAACCAGACCACCAAAGGCCCCCAAATCTCTTCCTTAGTTTAGTGACTGTTATTTCATAGCAACTCAATACATTTCCTACCTCCAGTAGGTTGGCCTTTTTAAATATTATTTTTAAATTAACATGAATTATTTGTACACATTAGTGGGCTTCAGTATGCTATTAGTGGGCTTCAACACATGCATACAGCACACACTTTTCAATTCCTGCCTCCCCGAATCCACCCTCCCGTACTCCTTCCCAGCCTCTAGTGTCAGTATCTTACATTTAGGTTGACTTTTTCTTTAACTTCTACATATGACAGAGAACATGTAGTACTTGTCTTTCTGAGTCTGGCTAATTTCCCTTACGATGCCTTTCAGTTCCATTCATTTGGCTGCAAATGACAGGATTTCATTTTTCTTTCTGGATGATTAATATTCAACTGTGTTTATAAACTACATTTTCTTTATCTGTTAATCCTTGAATGGACATCCGTTGATTCCTTCTCTGGATCCTGCTCATGCCCACCAATGATGTTGTGTATGTTCTCAGCACCGAGGATGCCTCCCCCGACCCTCACTCTACTCTAGCATGGGCTCTGCAGTTTTGCCTCCTCCCTTTTAGAATTCCTCGAGCACCTGGGATGAACAGCATGCATGCCTGCATGAACCTGTTGCCACTTCTCGTCTTCCCAGCTGGATGACACGAGAGACAACTCATGACCTTGGGAGCCTCACAAGCTCCCTTTCACATGTACACAGACAGTAACATCTGCAAGGTCAGGCTGGTGGATCTCAGAATGCTAAAGGGTACCTGAGGCCTCTGACCGCCTCACACTTCCAGGCAGCTGATCTGGAACCATCACCCCTAACCTCAGCCACAAAACCAGTCATGGCTACTTTTTTCCTTTAAATGTTCTAAATTTTCGTTATTTTTATACCAGAAGGCAGTCAAATCATTTGACTATTTCCTCAGAGCATATTCAGGTTGATGTTCTTCCTGCTCCTTTAAATCAACTACAGGTTTGGGGGTTACTGTTTTTTAGGGATGCCAAGTCCCCACTTGAAAGTGGACCAGACAGCAGCACACAGTAAGAACGAGGGTCCAGTGTCCACCATGATGACCAGGAAAAAGCCAGCTGCAGCTGACAGTGTTGCAATTCCACCAACCCCAGTGTTATCTCTCCTCGCTGCGTCCACAGCAACATCAGATGCAGGTGAGCACATTTCAAATGCTTCAGGTTCACCATCCTGAAGACGGGGTGGCAAAAGCCTACCAGAAGTGACCTATAGAGTACGGTAAGAGTTCTCTGCTGAACCAACCTCCATGGACGCTGGGTGTGAGAGCTGTTTCAGCACTGGGTTTTTCACTTGGGAGGAGGTCTAGAAAAGGAAGAGAAAAGGAAGGCCAACTTGGAGGCAAGGGTCCCTTCTGGTCTAATGAAGAGTGAGTAAATAGTTATAGTATTTATTACTCTTCATCAAGCCATAGTAACCAATAGTTCCTACATCGGGAATGTATATACTATTATGTAACTCACAGAGAACTCTGTGAAATAAATGCTTGTATCCTCATATTTTAGAAGAAAATGGTGACTGTCACAGCAACCTGTGGATAGTTAGGATTCCAAAGCCATGATCTCAACCACTTCATTTCGCTGCCTCCCTTCTTCATCGGGATTGGAAGATAGTCTTCTCTGAGTTTCTCTGAGGCGCTGCTATGTTCTACCTATGGTTTCACAAATTCCTTAATAGTTCCTAGAATAGTCACCAGTAGTGGAGCTCTTTATTCAGATGCCCTGAGTTTTTCACACCTCATCCCTGTCAGCTCTGCCCTCCTCTGTTCCCTACACTATCTCCCGCAAGCCCCTATGCCACCCCACTTTACCAAGCTCAGCCCTGCCATGAAGAGCGCAGGTCTTGGATGTTGCCTAGTACCTGTGCTTGGGAACAGTCTTACTTCCTGTTCATATGCTATAGACCTTCAAGGCCCAACCAATCACAGCTACTGCAAATGCCTATAGAATCCAGGGTCTCTACTATCCATTTAGCATCTTCTCATAGACTATATTAGAAAATCTCTTGTATTTAACTTCTCCCCTATAGCAAAATTGTGTGCACCTCAGAGGCAAAGTTCATGACTTAGATTCTCCCTATGTTCCTCACATAGAGAATGATGGAACATTCCTTTGATATTTGTTGAGTAAATACATTGGTAAACATATATTTTTCATGTTTTTAGTATTTAGACATTCCTATTATAATTAGAAGCCCAAGAATAGACTCATCACTGATATTCCATCCAACTGATCTTCTCATTTTCTCATTCAGTGGATGCTTTGGGCAGAGAATGCAAGTTGACTACATACCTACCTCCTTCATGGAAATCATACCGGTAATTAGTAGATGGGCCCACCTGAGATAACAAAGAAATACTTGGAATGATACTTCTGAAATTTAGTTCAGCAAAATATTGGCAAGGGTTTTCTGGGAAAAATGATGTTTTTGCTGTGAAGTGAATATAGGAATGCTGTCTTCCTTCCTGCAGAGAGTTTCAGAGTTTTTAATTGAGTAGTGCACATTAGTAGATTCTCTGAAGGAGGCACAGAATTCCACAATTTCATGTGATGACATAGCTTATTTTTAGGGGACGGACTCTTCACATCTCTTGGATACAGTATTGTCCCCAGTTATTTGGGAAATTTTGCTCTGAAGGAATGAGGTCACCTCTCAAAAATGATCACAAACCTTCATACTTTTCACACACTTGGTGTGAAATGAGCAATTTTTGGTGGAAATAGTAGATACCCCATGCCAGAAAGAACAAGAAGTCCAAGGAGAGAAAGTCACAGAAGAATGAGGAGGAAGACACCTCTGATATCTGATGTATCAGTGGCACTTTGAGAAGCCAAAGGCAGGCGTTGGTGCCATTGCTGGAATGCTAGGAGGACTCCACTTAGCTAGAACAAAAGATATGGCTCATAGTCTGCACTGCCTACTCTGATAGTTCAACCTTGTCTAAAGTTAAGCACCGAGCCCTCCCTTTATGGATTCAGATATTAACCTGTGTGTTTCTGCTTTTGCTTGCCAAGCGCAGATATTTCCCAGGGGCCAAAGACAGGTGGTCCCTCGTCTTCCTTCCAGCACTCTTTCCATTCAGTGTGAAAGACGCCATTCGTGGGATCACATGATTGTATGGGCTTGCCTCCTCTGCTTGCTTCTGGTTAGTAACTTACAAAGGTGCCATGCAGGTGAAGGAAACAGGTGGGTATTAGACTTCTAAACCTGCCTGTCCAGTAATCAGAGCTGAGTCAAAACTCTCCCATGTGAGGACACTTTCAGGACAGAAACGGGCTGTTTAGTTTTGGCAGTATGCACATGAGACCCCTGTGAGAATTGCACGGATTTGGTCTGTTTCCAGGCCTCAGAACTTTGGGGGAGAAACAAGCCAGAGATCTACCCCAGGTGCTGGAAGCCAGACCTTCCTGAGATTTCGCTCCCCACAGATAAACGGCTTCCCACAAACCTGAGAGAGTTGGGAGCACACAGGCTGGGCTCTCGTCCAACACCGTTTCACATATGCAGTGAAGGAGACCGCTCAAGATTCTGGGATTTGCCTGAAATCATACTGCTGGATTGAAACCCAAATTTTCTGATTTACTGCCTGATTTGCAGTGGAACCCCACTTCTGTCATAGGCCGAACCTGAGCAAAGACAGATTGCTTTCTTCTTAACAGTGGACTTGGGTTAGTCCTTATGACAAAATACCTGAGAAAATCAACTTAAACAGGAAAGATTTATTTTGGCTCATGGGCCCAGTCTGTGGTTGTCTGGCATTGTCGTTATGGGTCTGTGTTGAGGCAGAATATGGTGGCAGAAGGGCATGGTGGACAGCGCTGTTCACATCAAGGCAGCCAGGAAGCAGAGTGGGTGAGACAGGCGAAGAGGAAGAGCAAGATAGAGTCCTCAGGGTCATGCCCCATGACTCGCTGTCTTCAACTAGACCCGACCTTCAGAGTTTCCATTACCTCCTAATAACATCATCAAATTATAAATCCATCAGTGGACCAGTCCTTGATAAAGTTAGGGCCCTCGTGATCCACTCACCTTCCAAAAGCATCTCTGAATACGTGAGAGAGGGCTTCTCAGATCCAAACAACCATAACAGGACCCCTGCTTCTTTGGAGAATAGTCTGGTGGAGTAGATAGCTCCTTCTAACCAAACCAAGCTAGCGAGAGCTCTGACCACAACCAAGCACATGGTGGGCACTTAACAGTTTCTGAGTTTGATTTCCCTTAACTGGATACAGGTACAATGGTCATATATATTCCTGAAGAGACAGCTCACTTGAGTTTTGCTTTCTTTAGAATGCCTTTCTTCACCTTTGACGATAAGCAAAGTAATTTACAATTACTTTTCCCTTTATGCAGTACCTATTGATAACCTGTTTTCTAATGAGTTATCGTTTCTACAAGATGATTTTGGAAACCGGACAACTTTAGGGAGAAAAAAGGAAGGAAGAGTTAAACTATGTGGCTTGTAAAACAAAATTAAGATAACACTTAGAGATAAGAAGATACTGAAATAATTCAATTTATTAAACACTCCTTTCATTTAAATATAATGGGGGCTAAAAAATAAATAAATAAAAATGATGGATGCTAAAGTACTAGATATAGTTCCTGATGTATAATAGTGGTTCAATAAATCTCCTGAATAAAATGAATGGTTCAGAAGAGGAGCTGTGTGCTTCCCCAGTACTGAACACGGTAGGGGACATCTGAGAAGATATACTGGCTCTTGGAACCACTTAACAATCAAATGGAAAATATCTGACAGGCACATTAACAGACTGTTGGTAAATATTTGTCAAATAATTGATTGCTCTATAATATTAACGGTAATTTTTCAAATGGGTGATCTTCAGTATAGTTTTAAAAATGAAGATTTCTCACCTTATAATCATTACAGTACAGGAGAAATGTTTGTTGGTCAAAGATTTAAACATGTCTTTTCTAGTTCAAGTATGTAAGACTTGGATTTAAACAGGAACAAAGCCCCTCAGTATTTTTGTTTAAGGTAACTTTTTAGTCTCACAGAGTCTGAGACACGTGCTGTTTGTGAAGTTTTTGATTTGTGGAAGGGGCAGGAGAGCAGTTGCAGGAGAGGGTGGCTGGCTAAGAACAAGTCAGTGTGCGAGCTACTTGGAGAGGGGGAAGGAGGGAGGGATGGCAGTGCCGCCACCAGTTCTCCAACAGGTCAGCCTGCCTGATCGAACTGCTCGATAGCTATTGATCTGCTGCAGTCCCCTGGCACAGCCAAGGAGCTCTGATTCAAGGGAGTGCCGCATCATTATTGTGAGTAATTAGGGCTAATGCAGTAAAAGCTTCAATAAAGTTTGTTCAAAGTGATGCATAATTTGAAGCAACTTCTATTACACTTGCCGATAATGATTTAATAACCATATCAGATAATCCATACCTGAGAAATCAGGCTAATTTTTCTTGTCTTCTATCTATTGAACTAACTTCTCAGCAAGGTCATACAATGTATACAGAATTCATGATTTCACTTTTGAAGCATGTGTTTTTCTCTTCTCTTGTATGTATTTAATATGATACTGTATTAATAGGTAAACTCCAAGTTGTATTAAGAACTCAGTAAAACATCAAGAAAACAAAATCGCTATGGTTTTGCCCCTGAAAATCTAGACTAGGAATGTTGAAAAATCAAGTAGTACATCCTTCTTGTTCTGTCTGTCTGTCTCTCTCTCTCTCTCTCACACACACACACACATACACACCCACACACATCCCAGTATTCTCTAATCTTAAGTTCAAGGAGGAAAAAAGACACCCATTAGTGATGCTGTCAGTGAATTTCAAGTATTCACAGTGCAGCTATGTGAAGGACAGCGGAGGGACAGACTGAGATCGGCTCTGAGTTTCTGTGTCTTGTGTAAAGGTTGATCCATTACTCTCTCAATAATAATCTACTTTGTTTAAAAATATCAAAGCCCATGAGTAAGTTAAAATATCTACATTTCCCGTGTCTATTAAATTTTTAGACATTTTGCTTTTTATGGCAAAGACCAATATTAGGTGAACTATTTAATTATTAACTTAATTTTTAGCCAAATCAATATTAACTACACCTGTAATCAAGATGCAAAACCTTAAGCCTGAAAAATTACTTACCTTTACAAATATACTTTGAATTCTTAATTCTGATAGTATCAGGATGCAACCTAGGGTGAGTGAATAGCTAGACACAATGATTGTGAAAATTGCTTCTAGGTTCTCAATTCTATAATGCCTGTTTTTTCTCTTCTCTTTAACTGCTGTTTATGGGGATGACCGCTGAATAACAAAATATCCTGGTACAAAAAGAAAGCAATGAACAGGAATACAACAATTACACAATTATTTATTTCATTTGCTTTTGTCTTATGTGGAATCGTGATCTGACGCTCCTAACCAAAATAACAGACCAGTTCAGCCAACTCTTGTGTTTCAAAAGAATGAAAATAGACCAAATAAGTGTGCAAGTTAATGGGATTTGGAATGTCCAAGAAAGTACATTTATGCACTGAAGAAGTTTTCAGATTATAAAATAAATCCCTTTAAGTCCACACTAATCAGTTAAAACATACAATAGAAAATCTTCCAAAAAGATCTAGAGAAATTAATGCCTATTTAAAAAACAGTTGTTACAGTTGTCTGGAAAGTGCTACCCATGAGCCTGTGTTGGAGAATCACAAAATGAGTCTGGTTTGTCTGGACCTTCTGCTGAAAGTGGCTGGCTCAGGAAAAGCTATCTCCCTTCATTCTGGACCCCCAAAAACTCAGCAGGACTAGAAGTTGCTATGCTTTCCTGAGGTCCCCATCTCACACCAAAGACTTTCTGGCAAACCTCCATGATTATTGTTACTCTACCCTCAAAGGAGAAAGTAAACTTTTTAATTGAATCTGGACATCCTCGGTCACCTGAACCTTTTCTGTGGCCAAGGCTATGACGTTCCAGGGAATCAGGAAATTCCCAAGAATCTGCCCTTGCTTCTGTTGCAGCCTCATCTCCTTGGCAGCCACTTGAATGCTTTTTTTCTACCACCACTATCAAAACATAGTTTTTAAAAGTCTCTTGTCGAAGACTCATTCTGCCCTTTAAGGAGGAAAGCACCATGGTGATAAAACTGGTCCAGAGGAGAATTAGAGAAATGGATGTGGTAGTAATGTGGGCATTGGAGAAAGCATGTGGGGCAGGAGCGCTCAGTTAATGTCCTACTATGCAATAAAACTGTAACCTCTGTGTTTCTCTTGTCTACCAGACAGAATCTTTGCTGGGAAAAATCTACAAGTTATGGTGTAAGATGGCAGGTTCTGGACCTTTAGCAGTAGTAGATAGTCCAACAAGGACACATTTCCCTAGAAAATTAATAATCCTTGGGCAGACATGGGAGGAAGAGCGAAAGGACATTGGCCTTTCTGTTTGCCTTGTTTCCAAGGGTCAGCTCGATTTTCTTACATGGGCAGCAACTGCTCCAGCTGCATGTATGTGTTCTTGCTTCATATTACCTGCACTTACCAGCGGGATGATCACAGACCCCAGTGTTCATGTCTGTAAAGTGGGGGGTAAGCATGACCTAGCAGAGAGGAATGTGGTGAGGAAAGCGTGAGGTAATACTTGTGAAAATCTTAGCGAAGTATCTTAGCAAAGTGAGAGTTCCCAAGCACCTTAAAGTACAGTAAGAGTTCAACCAGTGGGTGCCATTGTTTTCCTGCATTTACTACAGTGTGGCAACTTGGCTGGAAGATCACATATCTTTTAGTCAGATCTTATTCTACTCTAAAACCCCAATCTCTAGCACCACAATTTTAAATATTGGCTAAAATGTATTGAACAACTACATCCATGCTGCACAGAATAGTCTGGTTCATGGAAACATACGCTTCAGCATTATAGTCATTAGGGATGAGTGATGATAATTTGCCTTTATTTTCCATATTAGCACCATAAAGAGCAAATTATATGAAGAATATTTAGCAGAGGGAGCAACCACGGAGGTTTCCAGCCTCCTTGTTCAATAAAATCACCCAGCCCCTGGTTGATCGACCAGGGCATTTCCAGGGGAAGATTATATACGAAGAAAGAGTCAGCCTATAATGCAATATGTACAAGATAAAATGCGTGTTTCATCAGAGAAGAGAGGAATCAGCACATGTAAGCGTATTCCTTCATTCAGAAGACCTGTGGAGTTTTCAGGATGAGCCACTCAGTGAGAGACTGGAGATTAAATTGACCTGTGTTGTACTGTAATTATTTTAGATGTGATAGTCCTGGATTGTGTCTGGAATACTGGTTTCCCTAGGCAGTGACCATTTCGTATTTAGGTTTTGTCTCATTGAATGAGTACTGGGCATCCCATGAATTCTCAGACCCTTGGGATATCAGGACTGAAAATAAGAGAAGTAAAATCCAAGCATGTTGCTGTTGAGCAAATCACCATCATATTTTGGTGTCAAGAACATTGTCTAGTCCTGGGGGCATAGTAGATACTCAATAAACATAGTTTAACTAATTTAGTTAAACTAATTATTATTAAACTAATTGTTTAGTTAACTACTTATTATTTCTCCTGAGCTGAGATTTCTCAGAAACACAGAAAGCTTAATGACAGGTTTGAAAGTGCTGTATCTATGAGAAGTTTAACTCAATTTATCTTCTCTGAATGCCTCAAACAGATTATGCTCCCAACCGCCTCATGCCACAGTCAGACCCTCTTAAAAAGAGAGTAATGATAATAATACATTTTATCTTCTTCCCAGTGATAGTATCATTCACAACTCCATTGAAGCCCGGTGGGAGGTTTGGCTGTGAGGCATCAGACACAGGGGGAGTCAGGTGCGATTATTGTAATGAGGACTCCACATTCAGTGAAATGTGGAAAAGAAACTCTCCCATACGTGAAGCGATTTCTATTAAGATACTCATTTCATATCAAATATTCAAGCTCTTCTTTATAAATGGGCAAGAATGAAAGGACGCTCTTCCAGGGGCAGATTTTATGCAGCAGAGAAAGAAGGCACAAATACTTCATGATCAGTTTTGAGATGAAAACACAGTGCCTGCCTTGTTCATGGGTTTTTTTTCCATTTCCAGAAGTCTAATTAGATTGTTGCTTTAATGGTGGCAAGGTAGTTTAGTGGCAACTGAGAGCAAGTATGTTAATGAGAAGGGAGCATACTGCTTTGGGTTTCCTGTAATTAATGGAGAGTTTTTGAAAAACTTTTGGGAGCCAGTGAAGTTGGCAGAGTGAGCCCAGCTGTTGAGACAGGGAAAAGTCTTTCCACTCAGTGCTGCAGAGACAGCCTTAGGCAGCGTGGAAGAACTGCGTAATGACTATCATTAAGAAGGGTCTCAAGTGGTCCAGGCAGGCTGTAGCCAGTCTAAGAGCAGAGATGAAGAAGAGGCATGGAGAGAAAGGAGATGCAGAGAGAGCCAGGAATAAGGGTTATGAGAAAGGAGTAGCAGAGGGAGATATTTACCCATCTGCTTTGCATCCTTGCATCCTACCCCATGGGGCTCCAATGTAGTCCCCGCTCAGCTTTTCTGGGGCCTCCTTCCCCTGCTGCTTATACTGGAAAAGACCGGACTACAATAGACTAGAAGGGCCCTTCACCAACCCCTTCACTGTCACGTTGCAGATAAGAACACCGAGCCCCAAGAGGTTCCGAATATTACCTGACTGGGAGTAGGAAACGTGGACTCTCGGTCACCTCACTGAGGCAGAGTGGAAAACTAGATTTGGAGTTCAGGGATGGGGGTTATTGTAGAGTCCTTGTTACAATACTGCAGTACTTTTTAATTTACTTCCTTAGGTAAATCACTGAGGCTTCCAGGTCCCTGCTTCCTCATCAGTGAAATCAGAAAAATCATTTCTGCCTTTTAAGCAATAATAAGAAAATCTATTCCACATTGAAAACTTAACATGAGCACTTTATGTCCCCCCTGTATGTGAAAAATGAAGTCACGTCATGTAACGATTTAATCATGTTAAGTCAAATCATGAGTCAGATCATAATGTTATTAACCATCCTTTGGAAAACTATATTCTTATTCCACCTTCTAAAGATTCTTATCTCAAGGCACAGCCCAAGCTCCCTACTCTTGAGAATTAGTTGCCACATCAAGCTCATTTTACACAAATATCCGTAAATACACAAATCGTTAAATACTTATTATAATTGTTAAATGACTTTGTTACAGATTGTCAATATTTTAGTCATCTACCACACTGCACTCAGTCCTGTGGGTCAGATATAATAAAAGTATGAAATTAAGCTCTGCCCTAAGGGAGCTTATGTGCTATTTGGGAAGGCCTGATTCAAAAATAGAAAACAACCCAACAATATTTTTAAATGAAAAGATGGAATAATAATCTGACATACTAACAGCTATCATTCAGCAATTTATGGGTCATTCGTTTTCAAATCATTGGAACTAGGGGAGTTCTGAGAGCTGGATGACCTGTAAAGTAGTATTGAAATGGACTTGTAAGGATGGACTGGGCTAGGAGAGCAGACAGAAGTTGGAGGGAAAGGTTTACAATGTTTGTGAGATAATTTAGTTTCCATCTATTTTGTGTCAGTTTGTAGGTATGTCTATATATACAGAAATGATGGCTAATGAGACTGAAGAAAAGTTTGGGGTCAGGACATGGAGTACCTGAAATTCCAGATAAGGTCTATTGATCATGCTACATGTAGTGAAGTGTATTAGTCAGCTTTCCTCTCCCTGAAATACATAGCTAACTCTCATAATTTAAATGAGGAGAGATTTAATTCAGCTTATGGTTTCAGGGGATTCAGTCCATAAACTGCCAGCCCCACAGCAGAAACCTCATGGCAGATGCTTACTTCATGGCTAGGAACCAGAGCAAAGGAACAGTGTCCAAGAGAAAGATATAAGGAAGGGGCAAGGGACTAGATACAGTAATTGAAGTCATGCCTCCATGGCCCACCCAGACACATCCAGAAGTGTGTTCCAACATCAGCAGCTCTTAAGCCAATCAAGTTTACACAATCAAGTGTAACTATCACAGGCAGTGACAAAAAATGGCAGCCATGAGCCAATGGCCATCTGCAGTTGTGTTTTGGTTGGCCTACACAGGGTCATACATTTTTAAAAATTAATTAGCATCTGTAAGTATCACAAGATTTACATAGTGATCAAGATTTCTGGCTTTTTAAGGAACATATACTCTCTGTTTCTTTGTGCTCAGATTCCTAACTGGCAGGAAATGGTTGGAACAGAACATTTGCCCCATTGGGCGAGGAATAGTAAGATATCCTCCCTCCTCCACAGTGGACTGGACCATAATCCTAAACAATTTCTCTCAGTAATCTGCTGAAACATCCCTCATCTGAAATGCTTGGGACCAGAAGTATTTTGGACTTGGGATTTTATTCAGATGTTAGAGTAATTGCTGATACATAATGAAATTTCTGTTTGACTATGGCTCCCCTTAGGAAGTCACTGAAGGTGTTTGAACTGGAATAAAACAATATCCAGAAACACTTTCAATCCAGCAGAAATATATGTGCAATCTGTAGTACAGATTCTGATATTTCATTATGGATTGGAAAGGGCTTAGAGATTGTGAAATTGAGGGGACTTTAGCATTTCCATGTAATCAATAGGAGAAAGTTGACAGGGAAATGCAGGTTTTCCAACTCTTTACCCCTCTATCTTCTTTGCTTCCCTAAGGAAATACCATATGCAACTGTCTTTCAAAAAGGGTGGCCCTTGCTTGAATTGCTGAGCGCACAACTTTGAGGAGGCGTGTCCTTGCGAGAATTACTTTGTCTTTGAGGTCTCTGTACCATAGGGATGCTAAAGTCCCTGATTGTTTGCTACTGTATGTGAAATACTGTATCCTGCACTATAGGTTTTCCAAAACAGTTAATTCCTTCCATTTTCCCTTAGAGTCATTTGAGGGCCAAATGATGCAGTGCGCTTGTGCAGCATGGTCTAAAATAGGATACAAAGCGTTAGATGGGACAGGAAAAAAATCATTGAGTAAATAAATTAAAACTACCCATATTTCCACTAGCAGAGAGGAAAGGTCATTTTTATTCCCTCACTCATACCCTGGATGCCTTAAATTTATCTGTTCTTTTAATGTCCACTGGAACTAAGTCTGTTAGTCTTTTTTATGGAATTTGCTTTTGAAGGGGATACAAGGAAAGAGCTCCGCTGCTTTGCATCTCTCTTAGAATTTCTCACCTGTTGAAGAAACCACTTGTTCAGGAATTTTGTTTCCTTGATACTTCTTTAAACTAAAAGACATTCGATGGCCCTCAGGAAACATGAACTGGTATAACCAATGGACAGTTTGAAAGACCCAGAGAAAGTGCTGATGGAGGTATGTAAAGTCCGCAATGTTCCCAGCAAGGTGTGTGAACATTCTGTGTGGCCTGGATCCTGTACTTTACCCGGAAAGTCAACAGAACTACAGTAACAACAAAATAGAGAATGCCTACTATTACCTTAAGTTCAGCAGGGGATCGGATCTGCCTCCTAAGCAGTGACCCTGGGTGCAATCTCACTCAAAAATACTCCTCCAAATGACTTTCTTGTCCTCCAATGTCTGAAAATATTTTGAGAAGACTCTTAGTATTTCGAAATCCAGTTTTGTTCATTACTAAGTGCCCACAACCCTGGTCTTTGTCTCATTCAAGTTGCCAGAGTTAAGTGATTTGGGCTTTACATATGGAAAGTTCATTTTGTTGTGTAATTAATGGGAAGCAGACTTTGGAAGCTGATGATGCAGGGCCTTATTTATATGAAAGCATATGTCTGTGTTTTGTTTATGACTCACTCTCTTACTCCACGCATCGTAACTTGGGTTTGTTTACACTAACTTTTCCTAGAATCTGAGCCACATGGTATAGAAGCCAATAATTTATAGTCTCCTAATGGGAAAGATGATGAATGAGCTTTTTCCTCTCAAATTATCAAATCTTAAATTGAGAAAAAATTATTTGCTGCATTTAGTCTGTCCAAGCTTATATTTGAAAAAAAGAAAAAAGTTAAAGCAATGATTTATTTTCAGACAACTACTGGTATAGTGCTTAGGACGTGACTGTATAAATACTTGCCAAGAGAGCATATGACCACTCCCCGCAATAAACCATTATAATTTGGGTCCAAATGTTTGGCAGCAAAAAGACCATTCATGGTTGAGGCTATGTGTGTGTTGGGGCAAGGAGTTGTACCAGAAATCTCTGTGCCTTCCCAATATTTCTGGGACCTAAAACTGCTCTAAAAATTGTCTTAAAAAAAAAAAAAAGCACATTCTTTCTCTCTCTGCTCTCTCTGTCTCTGTCTCTTTTCTCTCTCTCTCATAGAGAAATAGATGCAGATAGATAAATAGATATTCATACATACCAATATGATTATATATGTATATCTATGTAAGATTTTTGTGTGTAAGTTTTTGTTTTTAGATAATTACTATATGTATATGTGTTGCTTTTCCTGGGGACCTCATATTTTCGATCAGATTATAGCTTAACACATTCAAGCTGATTTTCTTAGTGGTCCCTAATAAGTTCTAAACTTGTTTTTGTTCATGTCTTAGTCATTGAGCAGTTTCTTCACTTCTCCCATGGAACATTTTGGATATTGGTCTAGCTTTCACAGTGCTTTTGGTTATAGCTTAGAGACTTTGTGAACAGTCAACTGTGCCCTAAGGAAAGTAGGAAACAGCTGAAATATGAGAGGATCTAAATTAATTTTCAGTGATTTGGATCTCCTTCAAAAAAATCCTTTCACGCCCCACACATAGACTTTACAAAGTAGTTGGTAAGTGCTAGTTTAGATCAAGTCACATAGAATGATTTCAATTCAAGGAAGTCAGCTGAGCTGCATGCTGGTCCAGATGTGCAGAATTCAGTGTTAGGCACAGTGTGTCACACAAAGTGAGACTCCGTCCATATTTGTTCCAAGAATGATTAAGATATGACCCTGGTCTCGTAGCAAAACAGAATCTAAGAGAAAAGGAGCATGCAGATTAATCCCAGGACCCTAACCCAGGACAGACTAACTGACGAGTCTTCAGAGAGATAACAGCGATGCGGTAGGAGCAGAAAGACTACTGTTCAAACAGCAGTCCATGCATGGCTTTTAGGAAAAAGACTTCATTGGAATTTTAAAGACGAGAGACAATGTACTAAGATGGAAGTTATTAATTAAAAACTTCTGGTTCTGAACTAGCAACTGAATACCAGTGGAAATGTGGAAGTACTGGAAATACACCGACTATTATTTTGTCTTATGTTGTTTTTTTTGTTTTTGTTTTATTTTTCCTGCACTGGTGCCAGAGTTGCCTCTGGATAAAAAAAAAAAAAAAAAATGCAAGACTTTTCTCTCTCTCCAATATCAGATGCAATATCCTGTGTGATACTGGCAGAAATAATAGAATTGGGCACACACCTGTAGGCAATGCAAAGTTATTGTTTCTGGGATACATCCATCATCTACTAAGGAGACAGACACAACAATATATGAAAGTCTAAAGCAGTGCGTATAATTGCTTATTGTTTTTATGAAGAATACAAGGATATTTTATTTGTGTAAATTGACATTTTTTCTTTAAAAGCTTCAATAAAAAGAAAAACATAGCATCCACTTCAGTCATTTTAATCAAGCTCAGGAGTTAAAGGGACGGAAATAACTTTGAGGGTATTTAAACCCTTTGAAAATCCCTAAAACTCTGAGCACTCTTTGAGAAAACAAAATTAAGATTCAAAACTTTCACAACAGACTAGAACCCTGGAATAAAACCAGTAAAATCAAAGTTTGCAGATTTAAATGGAAGACTTGCATTTAAACTAAAAAACCAATTCCACACAGCAATCTCTAGATTTGATGGCAGTTTATATGAAAGCATCTAAGGGAGCTAATTGAGCCTCCATTTAATATGAGCCAATAGTGTAATGTTGTAGAAAAATCCAGGGTTTTTTGGAAATGTAGTCTTCATCAATATACATACTGTGTCTTCTGATAACAGAAATTAATCAACCCAGTTCTTTATACTAAACACTTCATACCTGGAAAATCAGTTAAAGTGTGGGCACCAGAATTTAAAATGAGCTTTGGCAGGTGATAAACTCTCCAGATGAGGGTGATCAAAATGGAATACAATATGGAGTTCACTTCATCGGAAACACAGATGAAGGGTTTGATGATGTCTTACTTCAAGGAGAAGACTTGTATGTGACTTTTTACAGATCATGTTTATACAGGAGTAAGAAATCTGTCTGGAGATACAGAGCTGAGGGATACAAAGTTAAGACTAGAGTTTCATTCTTCTATTCCTCGTAAATATAGTTCCTATAAGGTTATAACAATAAGACTGAGTATTGCATAAACAAATGCAGTTCTTATCAAGACCAAAAAGAAAATAAAGAATAGATACCTGTCACTTTAGAAATTCTAGCATGGCCAAGAAGGATTTATTTCACCTGAGTCTACACATTTAAAGTTTAGAAGTTTTCCTGAGATCCCGTTGGAATATGATTCTTTGTTCTTCCCTGTATTTTATTTTTCAAAATTTAAGAGAAAGAAAATCACACGATCAGGTAAGCACATGCATGTGTAACAGAGGATTATATAAGGGATGATATTTGTGGTTAAGAATAAAGCTATACCAGACTAGAGAGGAGAGGAAAAGAAATATAAAGAGCCCTTTGAGAGGGTGAGCCCAACCCCCACTGTGTGCCACCTGGCATGCTGTGAGACTTAACAGCTGTCGCTCGAATGCTTTGGCATTAACTCCATTTCTACTCAGCCTTCCATGTTGTCTATCGTCAGTGTGCTGGAGCTTAATGCACATTGCGGCAAGCAAAAGCCAAAGTTGATTGTAACACAGTAGGGCTAAATGACCTTTGTATTCCCCAGTTTACCACTACTGCTATTTCTAAGTCGCTCCCTAACAAAAGCCTAGGCAACAGCTCTGACCCTAGTAAACATCACGCAAGACCTAAAGGATGCCTTTGTTGATCCTATCTTGGACAATCCCAAAATGAATCATACAGCAGGCTGGTGAACAGAGAGCTATCATTTCTTTTGCTTGTTCTCTGAGCTGTGAGCTTTCCTCCTTCACCCAAGTTTCTCAGGCCTGCCAAAATCTAGTTCCCTTCGGTAGAGGTTCTTTTTAGCAACCCTGCGATTTCCTTATTACACTCAGGTTTTCTCTCAAGAACTCACTACTGTTTTTATCTATCCAAAGCCACAGGTGGTTTGTCTAACGCCCAGGCTCATGGCTGAAGGACATTTTGCTTGCCAAAGAAATCAAGGGTTCCGAAAACTTAGGGGCCAGGACCTCACAATTGCCTAATCCAGTAAAGGATATCAGCATCAAGTCTTATTTTAGAAGATCTCCATGGGTATAGTCTTCTTCTGACTACCACGGAATTCCCTGAAATTAAATTTAATAGTGTTCCAGGAATATAAAGATTAATGTTATACAGATGTGATCTCTAGGAATTTACAGTCTAAACAATCCAGCAGGAAATATTAATCAGGCACCTAGTATGGGACAGGACCTGTGTTCTCTGTTTTGGGAGGTATAAAGAACACACATGTCTGTTTGCAAGAAATTTTAATGCTTCTTAGCCCTGAGCTTATAGAAAGTTAAGATCTTCTAGGATTAAATACTAGGTAAGTAAATAACGTCTTTGCGAGTTAAAAAAAAAAAAATCACACACACAAAACTTGAAGGCAGTAGATTCCAAAGTTTTTGATCCTATAATGATATCAGTAACACAGTTTTGGATGAACACCCCACGTAAGTACATAGAATACATGCACTCTTTAAAAGCATAAATCAGGGCCGGTGAGATGGCTCAGCAGCGTAAGCGCCTGCCTTACAAGCGCGACGGCCCGAGTTCGACTCCCGGAACCCACATACGAAAAAGGGACCGGTGATATCGCTCAGCGGCACGGGTGCCTGTTGGCGCACAAGGTCCCCGGTACCCAAAAAAAAAAAAGCATAAATCTTTAAAGGATGTCATAAACATGAAATAAATTATATTCTTAAGATAAATTTGTATTTCATTGATTATTCATGAAACAAATAATTTCACAGGAATTAACATGTACTAATTTTAATATTTTTAATGTTTTAAGGAGGCCAAGTGATTAAGTTTGCGTACATCCCTTTCAAATTTTTCTTCCATTTAAACACTTGTGATACAGTAAAGGTCAGACTGTGGATTCGGTTTGCTTTTCTACTTGTTGGTGGGTGTTGTAGGTCAAAAGGATATTTTACACGGATATAGAGAAGAAAGTACATTATTGGCTGTGCTTTAATCTTAATATTTTTAAAATCTCATCCATCAATTAAACAAGGTTGCTGCTGAAAGTTGGCTAACAACCTTCCTTATTGACAATTAAATGGTCTTGCAAATCAGAAGGCATTCTATCTTTTTTAATAAGTCAAATTTCTGAACATCTCCATTTGGTAGTTAATTCTGTATGAGATTTTTAAATTTGCAGATTCAAAGGATTTTACAAATTATGATACATAATTGTCAGCAACAAAATTGCCAAACAATGGAAACATTTCCAATCAGTTACCAAAACTTCACTTTCCATAGCATGAATCTTTTTCCTAAAGCAGTTATTTTCTCACCCACTTTACACTAATGGGACATCAAATATTTTGTGTTTTAACAACTGCTAGGTGACATTACTAACAGCCCATGGATAATACTGAAAGGGTGAGAACATTTAGAACCTTTGTCTTTTTGTACAAGAAAATTGCTAAATTCATCTTTGAAAATGGCAATTCTTTTATAAACTTGGCTATGCGATAACAGAATTCTGTGTGATATATGAAATATTTCATGGATAATCTTCATCTCATTATGAAATAGTTTGATTTTTTTCTATTTAAAAGTCTTGCTTTTCTAAGATTAACCATCTGGTCTGACCTGCTATAGCATTTAATTCGGACATTGACCATATCCTGAAAGCAATACTTTGATGAAATGCCCCATCCACCAACCCCTTGAATACATATGACCTTTCTTTCTACTTTTAGGAACTCATGCCCAAGTGTGACAGGTGACCCATCAGCTGATGTGCAGGCCAAGTAAAGACATCACTCTCTTCCCATATATAAATTACTGGAGTGCTTAGTTTAGTTCTTATGCTTTAGATACAATATAAATAACATAAATCCAATCATTGATGTTTCTTCCTGAAGCCAAATAAATAACGTTGCTTACTCTTGGGAGGGAATATACACCTCACTTGGGAGGCTGGAGAGGCGGAGATGAGGTGAACAGTGGGCAAGATTGCAGAGGCAAGGGTGCTCAAGACAGGTTTCTAAAGACCTAACCCCCTCTATGCTTCCAGGAAGATCTAGGGAGATGCTTAGCAGCAAATACCATTTGGTGGCCTTTCCCACTTCAGAGGTCACACACGTAAACATGCTCACACCTGTGCGCCCATTGCTTCACCTCTCCATTAGCCAAACTGCCCACCTCACCTCTTACCTTGTCTCTAGAGAAATGTGAAATAAGAGCAGAACAAAGACCAGGGTCCCACCAGCCATTGCTGAGATAGGATGCTCTTTCTCAACCCTAGGAAAAGCTGTATTTGAATAGTCAGGTAGTCACTATTCTTTAAACAAGCTGGTCACGTTTTCAAAGGAACCCCAAAGTATATTAAGACAACTTAAAGAAACAGAATGGAAACACTGCCCTATCATGACAAATCCCTCACATCTGCTAACTCTTAATTGTAAATTACCGCTCTACATATGGAGAGCAGTGCTTGTACTTGTGTTGACAACCGGCAGCCACTCAAACGTCCCCTACCTTGCAGGGGCCCTACCAGCAGAAACAACTTGTCATCCTTTTCAAAAGAGCTTTTAAGACCAGGACTGCGGAAGGTTAATTTAAATTCACAGGATGGAAGAAGAACGTTTACATGCCAAGGCAGATTGCCTCATACTTCCCATTAAAAAAAAAAAAAAAAAAAAAAAAGCAGCATTAAGAGACTAAAAGACCATTGCTGAGTCAAATCCAAATTCAAAGTGCAAAAAATGCACCATGTACATTAGAAAACAATGAGACAATTGAATTTCCTTGAGACTATATTTGCTGACCACATAGGACATACCAGACCACATACTGCTGTATGAATGGGCCTATGCTGGAAACTCTGAAGTACAGAGAGAAGACGTGGCCTTTGCTTGTGCAGGACCCTCTAACATCTCTCAGCACACTAAGCAATTTGCACTGCAGCTCTCTGTCCTGATAGAGGCAGATGGTGCTCAGCTCTCTCCACCGTAGAAGGCAACTCTGCCCCAGACAGCTGAACCTTCCCAACATCTCCCCACCTTTCCTTAGGGACATTCAAGCAGCAAGAAAAATTCTGAGGCGTCCAAAAGTAAATCTGCTTTTCCCCCAACCCACCCCAGTCTTCTTTGTACAGCTGCAATATGTCTTGCACATGAGCAAAGTGTACTCTAGCACCATTAGCACCAATTTTGGGGAAATCGTGTGTAGAACTCAGTCTTGTTAGCCCTTGGCTGAATGCACAGTGCCTATACTACAGCTGTAAGCATGTGTACAAAAAGAACTGTTAAGCCCATTCTTTGAATATCGTAAAAGACGTGGCAAAGTCAACAGGAGGCTGGTGAGCCAATCCTCCGATAATGGGAGTGAAAAGAGTCTAGATCTGGACCAAAGCTCAGCCCTTCGCATGACAATTTTAGGGCTCTAAACACCATTTGTATTGCAGAGTTATGAAGAAATAAATTTGTATTTTGCCTGGGCCACTGATAATTACTCTTTAAATCTAACAAAAAGCAGGCAAGATATAGGGCAATTATAGGAAAGAGAGCAAATATGGAATCAATCTTGCAGCAAGAGCCCAGAAATTACTGTCCAATAATGAAGCAAATTGAAGAGAGAAAAATCTGTAAACATTTAGAAAGACAGTGAAATCATAAGCAATAAGGAGAAAGATTTGTGAATATCCAACCCTGCCAAGTCCAGAGTCCTCTTCCCCCCTCCATGTTAGGATTTCAAAATTATTTGATAAAATAAATGTTTTTTGAAAGCCACCCTACATTTGGGGAAAGCAACTGATAATGAGTATAGGAAAGAATTATAGCAGTCTTTAAACCAAGAAGGAAACCTGGAGAACAGCTAGTCCATTCCTCTCCATGCACCAGATAAAGAGAGACTCAGAGGGGCTAGAAGGTTCATGCTGGTTCCCCTGCATTTCCAGATCCCCATCTGCAAAGTCGTTTCTACTGCACTGCACTCTGCTATTGTTTGCACACAGGAATAATGAATCTGAACTGAAGTTATGGATAATAAGCATTAGGACAAAGTGAAATTCAGATGGTCAGTGGATGTAAAAACACACAGTATAATGTACTGAAGGAAGAGGGATACTAAGTTGTCACACCTGGTGTCATCAGTGGGGTTGGCTCATGATGCATGTTCATGCAGTTGGCCATAGCATAAAACCCAGAGAACTCGCTCATTCTCCCATGCTGTTAGTGCCAGGAGGGTGGCAAGAGGCAGGAGCCATCCAGGGAAATGATGGATGCATGGTCTTCCATGGGCACATCTCTTACCCCTCCACAAGTATGAAGGTGAAATAGTCCAAAGGGGGAAAATCAGAGCTCCCTCTAGTCCTAAGATTCTATTCCTAATCTTTAACTACCCTGTGCTATGGCAAAGTAGGCAGAATAAAATTATAAACCCCGGGTACCCATTGCTCAGCTTCAACAATATAAACTAATGATCAGTCACTAATGCATATGTGTATCTTCCTCCTCCTTCCTTACTACCTTGAAGCCCATCTCAGATGTTTGCATATGACTTCATCTATATTTTAGCATGCATTTCTGCAATAAAGGTACTCAAGAAAATCAGATGATCATAATGCAGCGATCACACATAAGAAAATTAACAGTAATTATACCATGAAATGCCCAAGCAAAGTTCAAATTTGAATGTTTCATGATTTATTTTAACAGCCTTCTAAATTGGTTTCCGAATCAGGTCATCTTCAATCTCTTTGTAATTTACAGTTTCTCCCTCGACTCACCCTGCAATTTATTTGCTAGGGACACTGAGCTGTTACCTAGAGTTTGCCATAGTCTCCGTTTTACTGAATGAATACTTCTAAGTCTTCTGTCCTCTGTGTTTCAAAGCAGTTCAACCTAGAGCTGTGCTGCCTAATACAGCAACTACTAGCCTCAGGTAGCTAATAAAACTAAATGAAGGTAAAAATTCAGTTTCTCAGTGACACCAGTCACATTTCAGGTGCTCAGGAGGACATGTAGCTAGTGGCCACAGTATGAGTGCAGATAAAGAATATTTGCATCATTCCAGAAAGTTCTGGAAAGTTCTACTCTCAAAGTCCTACTCCAGAGGCTTAATTAACTTTTATGAGGTAGCTCTGGTAGAAAATAGATGTTAAAATCTCCTCCATCAAGTCTTTGGCTCACAGTTGATCTTCCTGAAATGCAAGAACTGGATGCTAAAGATGAAAAAATATTAGAGGGACCAAAGGGATTCATGTGTTTTTAAGCTTATATAAATTGTATACTTAGAAATACATTGGCAGTTTGCTTTTTTACTCAACGTTTTTTAGATGTAACCATGTCAATATATTTATATGTAGCTTATTCATTTTAAGAGATATATAAGATTTCATGTTTGAGTACATCACCATTGATTTACTCTTTTAACTAACATTTATATTTTTTCATTTTACTGTAACATACACTAAACTTTTTTTTTTTTGAGACAGAATCTTAATATGTAGGTCAGGCTGGCCTGGCGCTCACTACATAGCCCTGGCTGGCCTTGAACTTGTGGTGATCCTCCTGTCTCAGCCTACCAAGTGCTGGGATTGCAGGCGTGCTCCACGACACCTGGCCCATACACTAAACTTTAAAGGATGCTCTTGTATGTCTCTGCCCCTATTGTACATGAGTAGAGGAGGTAATTTGATACGGCATTGTTAGGGCTTTGCACTTACACGCCTTCAGTTCTGTTATAGCCCACTGTCTAAAGTGATTTTACCAGTTTACACTCCCACTAATCTGGAAGAATTCCCAGTTCTTATCAACTTTAGGTAGTTTCAGACTTAATTTTTACCAGTATGGATCCACAGATTTTCCGTAATAATAGAAGCATGTGAAGGAAAGGGAATGGAATAGAGAAGGGAGCAGTGATTTAGCTAAGTCTGTAATGTTTTGTTTCTTTAAAAAGAGAATGCAGGGCCGGTGAGATGGCTCAGCGGCATAAGTGCCTGCTGGCAAACGCAGGTCCTGAGTTCAACTCCCAGTATCCACATATGAAAAAAGGGTCAGTGATATCGCTCAGTGGCACAGGCGCCCGCTGGCACGCGAGGTCCTGAGTTCAATCCCCAGTATCGACAAAAAAAAAAAAAAGAGAAGGCAAATAGTACAGAACATTAACATCCATTAGTGTGAGTAGTGGTGGCAAAGGAGATGATAGTGAGATTATATTAAGGTGTTTTAGGGGAATTAGTTTTGGAGTTTTTAATTTTTTATTTTTTGACATTTTATTCTAAAAAGAAAATGCTTGGCAGGGCAATCCATTGGTTATATTTGCCCCCAAAATAACTTCCAGCTCGTGGAATATTTCAGTCAAACTTTATGCAGTTAAATAGTGCCAAGTGATTGATTTATTTTACACTTGCATTCTGTGTAGGTCAATAAAATTATTTACTTTATGCTTAGCACCCTTTGTTATGTACCACGTGGTACTCTCATCTTTGGGGGGTGATGTAAACTAAAGAGAGGGCGTACTGAAGGTGGAGTGTGCACTCCAAGAAACACTGGAGTATTGTGGAGAATCGCGGAGTATTTCTGACTAGTTTTCATTTACTTCTGAAGTTTGCGGATGAGCTGAATTACTTGGTCGTGATACAGAAGCTAAACCTTTGTGTCCCTATGTTTGCATTAATTGCTTTAAAAATCCAAACTTAAACTCTTTTAAAGGATGGTATAATAAGGTAGCAATGATTAGTCTGATTTGTCTGTGCAAAAAATAACTTTTAAATCCTGCCCATGTCCCAAGCTCCATGCTAGGCCCCGTAAGGGAACAAAGCCAGACAAGAATCAGTCCCTGCATCCGAGAACTGAGAACTGAGCACCTTTTTCTTTTTTAAAGACTTAGTACAGAAGTTTTATTTTTACAGTCAGAAGCTCACTGTAGCTTTGTTCTATTTTGATCTTTATAACTTATTTTAAAGATCGCTCAGTAGTTATTCATTGCTCAGTCTTGCCGACCTTTGGCCAAAAGCAGGAACATATTGACCCAGCCTATGCAACTCATTGCTTCCCACTCCGTGAAGCTAGTGGCATAAATAACTTCAAATGAAACCCTCCTGAAGATCTGTGATGGCCACAGCATGGGGGGGAAATGGAGCAACAGGGAAAAGAAGGAAGCAGGAGTACCCAAGAATAAGTGAAAGTGGTATCCATCCTCTTAAGAGGTTTTTTTTTTCTTCTCTCCCTTTAAGATATTCTGTTTTTCTGCTACCATATGAAAACAAAATGGGAGGTCACAACTAAGACACTAACATGAAATATGTACCCGTCTAGGCCTAGGTCCTTTAAGTGAGATTCTTTGGGGCGCAACATTTAGGGTAAATCACAGCAGCAAAGAACTGAGAGGGGGACACACAGGTGACCAGAGTGGCTGCTGGGAGGGAGGAGCCATGGCCCGCGTCGTGCGCTTGCATCAGCTCACAGGGGTCTGTGCCTGCTGGGGATCACGCAAGCAGAAAGGACGATGCATAGGGCGAGAGGCCGTCTGCGTCTTGAAGCCACTCACGCTTTATGGTGTCTGAACTTCAAAACGAGGCCGTCCTGAAGGCCGTTTAGGGGCGCCAGTACAGGACTTCCTGGGAAGTTCGGCTCATAAAATAAAGGCGCCATCTGGCCACCAGCACATGAAACAAGCCCTTCGCAAACAACAGTTCCGTAGAGGGAGTGAAACCGATTCCGAAACCCTGACTGGGGTTTCCCTTCAGGTTCCCAGAGAGAGAACTGGTTACCAAAGTCTAGGTTAACCGAACATCTGACAAATCCAGAAGTGGGGGGAGGAAAGGACGCTGAACACCAGTGCCATCCCGAACAGCGCCCCAGGAAGGAAAGAGGAGGGCTGGGACAGGGGACTTCAGCTACGCAGTCTAGAGCGGGTCACAGCATCTCTTCTGGCCGATGGTACACTTGTACAATCGAGTTACAAAACGCGGAAGGCTACGTGCCGCTTTATTCATCCAATGTCAGTGAAGGGCTATCACGCTAGACTGAACAGCATCCAGTGCCAAAAGGCTGGGTGAAAACTCTACGATAAAGACAAATTTCATATTGTTTTGCTGCCAACGCTCAGGCGCGTCACCTCGACAGCCTAAGCCTCGGTTTCCACATCTTCAAAGTGGGGACCACGGTGTTTCACATAATCGTGAGGCCGGAAATACTGTAAATAGAAACGTTCTGTACATGCAACAGCTATGCAACCGAGACAGTAAAGAGAGCTCGATACTGGTGCGGAGTCGCATCCACAGCGTAACGCCGCGAGCTTCTTACAGCCAGGTAAAGCGCCGGTCCTGCTTGACAGAGGGTGAGATTCACGCAGCCTGACCCTGTGCTCAATTTCTTCTCTCTCCCTGCAGCCAGCTCGGCCCTGAAGAAGCGATTCAAGCGGCGGGAGATCGAAGCCATCCAGTGCGAGGTGCGGAAGATGTGCAGCTACACCAAGATCCTGTCCACCAAGAAGAACCTGGACCACGTGAACAAGATCCTGAAGGCCAAGCGGCTGCAGAGACAATCGAAGACGGGCAACAACTTCGTCAAGAAGCGGCGCGGGCGTCCGCGCAAGCAGCCCAGCCAGTTCGACGAGGACTCCCGGGACCAGATGCCCGTGCTGGAGAAGTGCGTCGACCTGCCCGCCAAGCGGGGCCCGAGGCCCGGCCCGAGCGCGCTGGCGCTGGAGCCCGCCGCCGGCCAGGACGCCGTCATGGCCACCATCGAGGCGGTCATCCACATGGCGCGCGAGGCGCCGCCGCTGCCGCCGCCGCCGCTGCCGCCCCCGCCGCCGCCGCCGCCGCCGCCGCCCGCGCTGCCCAGGGCGCCCCGGGGTGGGAAGCGGAAGCTCGCGGCGCCCCCCGCCGGGCAGCCCGCGCCGCCCGCCCCGCCGCAGCCCCCGGCGCCGGAGGAGGAGGTGAAGGCCAAACGGCCGCGGAAGGCGCGCGGGGGCGAGAGCGATGTCCTCCCCTAGGGCGGGGCCGCGCGTCCGCACCAGGGGCTGGGACCGAGGCTTCGGAGGTGCAGCGGGCTGGGGTGGGGGACCCCGCGGCGGGGGCCCCGCGCCCTTCTCTCCAGGAGCCGGCGGGCAGAGTCGGGCCGGACGACAGGGCTCAGCCATCGGAGCTCTGGGGGAGCAGAGCGGGGGCGCCTTCGGAGGGAGCTCGCGCGTGCTGCTGAGCGGGTCCCCGCCGGCCGCGGCCCGGAGGCACGAGCGACCCGGAGGAGGCCGCCGCCCTTCGCGTCCACCGTGCGCCCTTCTCCCGCGAGCGTCGGCGGGCCGGGAAGATCGGAGGGGAAACGCCCCAATTAGGAAACATTCCAAGGGGAGAAAAGCTGCAGATGTGTCAACTGGCTTTGTTGTAACCCACTTCCACTTAATTGGTTTTTATTTCTTTTGGTTGGCGAGTTCTTCTAGGCTTGGGGGGCGGGGGGGGCACCGACATCATGCAGGTGACCTGAATCTTTCCGTTAACGGTACAGTTTTCTCAGATGGAATCGTGTGATCAGAAGGTGACATTCTAGTGATAGGCGACCTTAAACCTGCATTCATATTCTTCTGTATGACTCTGTCCCAGATACACTGGTTTTTAGCATCGACTGTTCCTGCTTTTCCTCTGCGCGTTGTACTCCCATGTTCTGTACCTTCCCCTTGACTCGCTGCCTTCTTTTTCTTGGTACGCATCTAAATAATTGTAAACTTGACCTTTGTAGTAAAGACCACCCTTGGTGCACTGTCCCGAGGAACCTGGCTTTGAATCCCAATCATTGTGAAACAGGTACGCAGTACTGATGAAGCCTTTTAAATAAGTGACTGAGAGCAGCCCAGGATATGGTGACCCAGGTGTCAACCAGGTTATTTTTATACTTAAAACATAATAGCAGAGAACAGAAAGACTAAAATGGTTTTAATACCCCACAGCAAATGGAATAACTGACAAGCCACCAAAAAGTAGAACCCCAGACCCACCAGAAAGACAAATGTCTAGTAATGCCTTGGTATGTGATTTTTTTTTTCATACAAAGAGCTGTCATAGGTGTTGAGAAAAAGAAACAAAAAGACAGTAGAAGTCCATTGTCTCTTGATAATTATTTCTTAGAAGCAAATGGAAGTAAGTGTTCTTATCTGAAAAATAAAAAATAAAATATTTAAAGGGTATCACCACTCCAATTGTGTCAAGCCACCTTGGACATAGTATCCATATTGTGGTTGCCTTAATACACTAAAACATTTTTGTACATAATGTAATTATAAATCTATCAGTCTGCATGGATGCAAACTGTGTGTGACAAATCGTCTTTTAAATGGTCAATTTCAACTGTACATTTTTCATCCAAGTTGTACTCTAGCCATTGGTTTAGCGTGGACAGATATTCCATCTCTATTATCCATTTCCGAAGCCCAAGTAAAACATGTTAAGAAGACTCACAATGAACATGAAGTTATCCCATTGTCGTAGATGTTTTTAAAGTCAAATGTGGAAATTTCAATTTAGTATTTTCAATTTCCTTCCTCCCTCCTCCCCTTACTTTCCCAAGACCTCAAATACCTGGCATGGTAGATTATAGAAAGAGAGACACTGAAAGAGAGAACTAAATTTTCCAATGGGAGTAAGAATATCTGGTTTACCTCCAAATTAAGTTTCTTTACAGGAAGTTGGGACCAGCTGGAAATTATATTATCACTTCAGACACAATAGTATTTCCCTACAGGGCGATGGATCGTTGTTGGGAACATAAGAATAAGCGATGGGGAAACTATGGGAGTAAATTTTAAAGTCTCAAGTTAATATGCTTGCAAACATCACTTCTCTGTTGTGGCAACCGCAGTTGGTTGAAGTTACCTACAGAGCTATCCTGTTCTGTACAGTCGCTATGGACGTCACATCCTTCGCAGCCCACTAGGTCAGTTGCATTTAATCCTAGCAATATGTAAGTTTAAAGGACTGTACTTTAAAGCTTATATCCTATCCAGGTCACTCTGTGACCTGGGCTGACCTTTGCCATTTCACACAAGTTGAACAGCAAAATCAAACCAGCCCTTTTCGATCTGTCATTTCCAAGCCATATCCGAGTGGTTCCAAAGTCACCAGGGAGGAAGGTTTAAATTAGCCCCTCTCACCCCACCATGGCTATGAAAGAGCAACCCTTTTCATTCCAATTAAGCCATAAAGAAGTTTCCGTTGGGTCTGAAAAATAATTTCCTTTATTCTTGTAACCTTCTCCTTTCCCATGCTTCACTGTCTCCCAACCAAGGCTGTAAGCAGACTAAATCTTGCAGAGGAGAGCCAGCTGGTGCTTGGGAAATCTTCTTAAAAGGAAGACTCAAAGTTTAATTGGCATTCACCTCTAGTAGGTGAAAAATTCCAAATAACTTGGGGTACATTAGAATTTCCAAACCAATAAAAAATATTCCAGGAGAGATACAATGGAGTTGCACATTACATGTGAATTGGGGTCTGTGGTTGGCATGTGAGTTAAATGCAAATCTCCATGTGCAGCCCCTAAGAATGGACTGGAAAACTGCAGAGGACCAAAGCTGAGATGTGCTAAATAGCTCCTTGCATGTAGAAGCCAGACCAGTCACCTACACTGCTTCCTGTCTCCATCTCCCTCCATTCTCTCTGTGTTGCATTTTCTTCCTTCAGCTTTTCATGAACCTAACCCATTGTTACAACCATTTCATTCTGCTCTGATAGCCCCCTCCCCTTAGCCTGTTCTCTTTACTCTGGGCTCCACTGGGGGCCAGTCAGTCAGCCATCTAGTCAGTTGCAGGGCCAGGAAGGCAACCCAGCTCTCTCGTCCCAGGTTGTGGACTTCCTTAGCCATCCAACACTGCCTGCTGGGTTGCATTTTTATGTTGAGAGGGCATTATTTGGTATCCACGAGACTCCATATACAGCTCCACCAAATATTTTATAGTAAGAGAAACCCCTTGATTTTCATTTCTCCTCCTCCTCCCCACCCAGACTACTGTCCTTCAGCAAGCAGGTGTGAACCCAGTTAATAAGGAGTCGGGTTAAGGATGAAAAAATGAAACCTAGACATAAAAGCCTCCTTAAAGGTGCTGATGGATCTTTAAGCCACCGTACTACGTGGCTGGGTGACCACTTGCTTTTCAACTCTTCATCTCCAATGAGAAGTTTATGCTCCTCAAATAGCTCATCTCTGGCTACAACCCCAGAAGGAAAGGTCAAAGGAAAGGAGAGTATGTAGGGTTGCTTTGTGACTTGGCAGGGCTGAGACTCAACAGCCAAGGACAGCGCAGGAAAGGTGACTAAGGTCTGGAAGATTAGAATGTTAACTTGGCTAATGTCTGGAGTGGGAGGCTATGTCCAATGGCAGACAGAACTTGTAGTCTGCACATTGTTGGGTCTACAAATATGATAAGCAAGTGCTGACAGAATTATAGTATAAGGTGATGTATTACATGCAGATCATAAAGGATTTGGTATTAGGACTTAAGTAGAAAATCCCACTCCTAGCTTATTACCCAACAATATTCAGATAATGAGCTTTTGGAGAATTTTTTTCCCGATCACTAGGAAGATTTACCTGGTGACTGTCTAAAATCTATACATATCTTTCCAAAGCCTTTAAATGCCAACTGTAGCGTGGAGAGAGAGAGAGAGAGGGTGGCAGGCGCTGAAATGCCTCAAAAGCCATTTAAGTGTTACGTTGCAGGATTTTCAGTCCTCCTCATTATGTAAAAGTAGATAAATATAGACATTTTTCTCCACACTACCCTATCGTATCACAATGGTCCAAATGCCAGAGCTTACAGTGCCTAGAAACTCAAACTGTAATATATCGTAGCATTTCCTTGGTGTTTCTTAAGGTTTCTTTCCACAATACAAGGCTTCCTCTGCCTCTTGTTTCTTAGAGAGTTCACCCCACTGACAGTCTGCCTTCCCTGTGGGACTCAGTCATTTGGGGGACAGTCTCAGAAGCACATATCAACCAAGGAAGAAACTTCCTGGATATCTATTGCCCACTTGCCCAGGTATAATAAACACTAAAGGGGGGAAAACTGGCAAGAGCTGCCAACTAGTCAACCCGGAAGGGCAGTTCCACCCTAGGTTGGTGTCTTTCTTTTTCTTCCTTTAAAAAAAAAAAAAAATCTATTTCTTAAAAAATAATAAATGCACATGATGTGTTAAATATGTACATATATATTTCAAAAGAAAAAAAAATGGGCACAAGATTGTCTTACAAGTCGTGCTGGCTAATTTTTAGTTTGTATTCATAAGTGGTTTTTAAAAGCCTTTTTTAAAGTGTAATTTGCATGTTCTACTTTGATTGTATGTAAACATATTTTAGAACAAAAAATGTATTTGTATTTTATTGAATATAGAGGCAAGAAAAATTGTACATTGTTTGAAATGTTCTTTTGTAACAGTTTTTATTCATAAAGCATTTTTGTACATTTAAAATGAACATGGACTTGCTGTTATTTGAGGCGTAGATACATCTGGCATGCTTTACTGTCATGCTCCTCCATGGTCTTAGATGTTGGGTTTTAAACATTTTTTTCTAAAAGAAAGCTCAGTCTTTTTCGCTACCAGATCAGGTTAGCACAGTATAGAGCACTTAACTATTAAAAAAAAAAAAAGTTAATCCTATTCATATGTTATTCATTGTGTGAAATTAAAGACATTCAATTCAGTCTAACATGAGTTGTGAATTCTTTTGTTTTATTTTCCATCTGGTTCACATCACTAAGGACTTTAATAGCATTTGGGGGTCTTTGCTCACACCAACTGGATACAGAATCATTGACAAAATTCTAACCAAACTTCTGTCTTTTGTGTGATGCTGAGAAGGGCATTGTGGGCAAGATTTAAGTCTGACTTGCTGAGCCACAGTTCAGAGAATATTGCATTACCTGGACATCCAGCCAGGGTTGAGCCCTAGCACTGCTGAGAGCACTCAGAAGGTACTGTAGAATGTTGGAAGACCCATTTTATGCTACATTTTTTGAAAAGCATTATGGATGGGGATTAAGCTTTCTTCCTATCTCATGATATCTGATATCTGAAGGATGTGCCCTTGGCTGCACTTCCAGTTTTACTGGAGTGATAGCAAGGATGGGCTATTTAACAAACTATAGTTACTGATTACCTAGCCCTGTTCTACATAGGAGTCCTTGCTTCAAAGGACCTCACAAGGCTTACATTTGAGAAATGAACTAGCAGTTCTAAACAGAGTATGACAGTGGTTAAAGAGGTCTCAGAAGAAGGGTAAGCCCTGTACTTCCTGTCTTTCTCTCCCCACCCTTCCTGTTCCAATTTTTAGTTAGTGTTTTCTAAGCCTGTTTTAAAGTGTAATTTACATATTCTGCTTTGGTTGTGTGTAAGCATTCTCACATTTATGGTTGGTTGGTTGGTTGATTCTGCCTTCTTTTTCTGTCTTCTGATGTGCCTTTTCTAAAAGCCAACAAGACAGATAAGAAACCTTATGAGCCCCTCCCCACCCCTAACCATCAATCTGATCCATCGTGACATTTATTTTTTAGCATTCAATATTTGCCATACCCACAATAGTGCAACAGAAGTGGGGAGGAATCAGAAGTTGTCAGAAGTAGACAATCAGGGCAACCTCAGCATGGATAGAACATTGCGTCTTAGGTGGTTTCCTGAGACAGAATTTTGCCAGCAACCTCCAACAGTAGAATTTGCTCTCTTTCTCCTCTCCTTTGCCAACTTTTTGCACTGAACCAGGAAAACTTTAAACACTGCATAGTCCTCTTCCTAACTCCGACTTATGAGCTTTTTGGTATTTCTGAAATGTGCGACGACTTCCGAAAGTGCCCTTAATCTCTTCTTACCAGCTTCTCGCACAGGGAAAAAGCTGTTGCCTTCAAATGGATTGGCTCGACTTTCGGGTTTGTAATCAGACTAGAGAGTGGCCGTGTGCTGACAAAGGCTCTCAGGAAAGTCACATGTGTCTGCACATAAAACTGATGTGAATCTCAGTCTATAAATAGGTGGGTGGAAGGAATATATAATTCCTAATTCTAATTTTTCTTCACCTCAATTTTTTTTAATTTCTAAGACTCCATGCCATCAGCCTAGCAGAATCTGAATTCTCCAGCCAAGGAATCATTTTTCTAACCCAGAGGGGAAGGAAGTAAGAGTCCTAAAATGCCTCACTCCAACTTCCTTCTAATTTGTTTCTCTATGCCAAGTTCTATTTCCCTAGTTTCCCTGCACTGGAAACTCAAAAGCCAGAAAGAAAGTCATTTAGGTTTTTTTTCTCCGCTGCTTGTGCTGTCAACTACATGCCCTGTGAGGATGAGTACAAACCAGCCTGGCCACCTGTACTGAGGGGATCAGTTATAGCTTCAAAATCTGTCAGGCATGAAGCAAGGGTGAGGACAAGAGGACATGTAGAGCTCGGGGATTCATCCAAGGTCATTAAATGCTCTTTAGCGAACAGATAAGATAATGAATGGTTATGAAAGGGATTGAGAGTGGGAAAGAACAGTGTGCCAAAGTAGGGTCCCTTTTTATTAACATTATTGATACTTTCACTTTTGTGGGAAATGCCAATATCCAGATTTTTAATTGTTATAAAGCTGTGGCAATACACTTGGCTGTAACGAAACCTTTTAATTTCCAGGATGAATTAAAAACTTGTTCCAGGGTGTTATTCACATTCACATATGGCAAAATTGTGAAGTAACAAATGAGAAATGCTAAAAATCTCAACACAGTTAGAAACCACACATATTCTGTCATTATTATGCTTTAAATTTTAAAACTTAATTCTCTTTTTTGAGCAGAGAGAACACTGGAATAAGATGCAAGAGAACTGGGATGGCCCTTGCTTAGTCAGTAAAGAACTGTCCACAGCAGCAAAATGCCTTTGAGCATCACTTGCCCGCTTGATAAAATGGCAACTTAAACTCCGTGATATCTGCAGTGCTCCTCAAGTCTAGTAGCCTCCAATTCTGTCATCTTTGTACCTTTCCAAGAAGCCCTACCTTTAATTTACAACTTTATTCCTCACCATTCTGTGAAGCTAATGTCATTCTGAGTTGCTACCTCAGCAGTCTGTCTCATCCCAATAGATATGAAAGTATGGAAAAAAGTGGAAAAAAATAGAATGGGGACATACAATCAAATTCTCCCTCTTTCACTCCCTTCTCTCCTTCCTTCCTTTGTTCCTTGCTTGTACATTGCCAGGTGCCATAGATGTAAGGAGCAAGAAAGATATGGCTTATTCTCTGCCTGCCCCAAATCCATCCATCTTCAAGGTGTAATTGAAACTTTAGCTCTTCCCGAAGACTCATGACCACAATCCATAAGCATCTTTTGTACTACTCATTTACTCACTGGCCTTAATATTCCACAGGTGACTAGTAGAATCGTCAGTCACAGCTATGATACAAGTTTGCACAAGTTGTTTCCTGAAAAGGGGGACCTGGCTGAAGAAGCAAATGGGGGATCAAAATCAGGGTACCCTCCCCACCTCAAGTTGTCTCCCCTTGGTGTGGTATCTGCTCAAAGGAGGCATCTTTTTCTTATTCTTCTAAAAGTACTCTTGTAAGAATATAGCCTTGAAAACGAATCAACACATTCCGTATATCCCTGAAAATTAGTCAGGTCCTAACATTACCTCTACCTCTTTTTTCACAGTCAGACCATCCAGGTCGTTCTTGGTCCTGAGACCTCCAATGCCAGCTTCAAGCCCCAAACACCATCCTTCATTTTAGTTAGCAGTGTTCCATTCTCCAAAGATCCCCAAACCCATTCCCGACTAAACAATCACCCCAGCTCTTGGCCAGGAAAGGTGGGAAGAAAACACCGAAACAGACAACAGCTAGGCTCAGCAGCATATCCTTGCCAACAATTCACTAAGCTAGTTGACATTTGATATCAGAATAACTTCATTTTTCCAAATACTTTTGGGACTTCTATAGATTCACGGAAGGCTGCCAAGAAATATGCAAGGAAGTCCTGTGCAGCCTTCTCCCAACTGCCCCCTTCTCCTGCCCATGTCCCACAAAACCACAGCACAATATCTACACTGTGAAATTGACATTGGTGCAATCCATAAGCTTATTCAGGTTCTCCAAGTAGGGTGTAACTCTCTTATGTGGGGGACTGTGGTTGTGAGTGTGTGTATAGATTTATGCAGTTTCATCACATCTATGGCCTTGTGTAACTGCAACCACAATGGAGATACAATTATACCATCACCACAAAGATGTCCTTTTGCTAACCACCCTGTTCCCTCTCACCCCTGACAACCACTAATATGTGCTCTATCTCTGCAGTTTTGCTATTTCAAGAATGTTACACAAATGGCATCATAAAATCGTATCCTATTAAAGATAAAGTCGAGTTTTAGAAGTTTTACATTGAGTTAAAGCTGTGAAGATAGTAAAGTTCCCTTGAATGATGCATTTAGTCCCCCTCATTATTATCACCTTATAATTTGTTACAAGTAATAAAACAATGTCATTACATAATTATTAACTAAGGTCTACATTTTACTCAGATGCCCTTAGTTTCCAGCTAATATCCTTTTTCTTTTCCAGGATCCCACTCAGGATACCACATTATATTTCCTCCTCATGTCTCCTTAGGCCTCTGTTGGCTGTGATAGTTTTGATGACTACTGGTCAAGTACTTTGTACAGTGTCCCTTAAGTAGGATTTTTCTGATGTTTTCTCATGATTAGAAAAGAGCGTATGTTTGGGGGACACCAAAAGACCACAGAAGTGAAGTGAAATTGTGGTCACCTCCACATATTATCAGTCTGATGTATGATTCTTATTGACTTTGATCACCTGGCTGTATAGATTTGCTGCAGTAAAGACACTTTTCCCCCTTTCTCCCCCTGTCTGCTTTAGAGGAAAAGTCACAACCCAGAGCCCACACTTAAGAAGTATGAAGCTATGCTTCACCTCATCAATTGCTAAGTTTCTGCGTACAATATTTGGAATCTTTATGCATAGAGCTTATTGTCTTTACTTAACACTTTTGATTTTAAATAATTTTAGCCTTATAGAAAAGTTGAAAAGAACAGTAGAAAGTTCTATGTAATGACTTCACCCAGCTTCCTGTAATATCAACATAGTATATAACCATAACACAATTGTTAAATATAAGAAATTAATTTGGCACACTATTATTAATCTAACTACAGGCTGGATTTCATCACTTTTTACAATAGCCATTTTTTAAAATAATTCTCTTAAAATTATAACTGTGGCAAAATACACATAGCATTAAATTTATCATCTTAACTATTTTAAGTATACAGATTAGTAGTGCTAAGTATAATCATGTTGTTGTGTGAATAATTCCCAGGAGTTTTTCATCTTGCAAAACTTAAACTCTATGCCCATTAAACTCCCCATACCTTGCCCAACCTCACAACATCCACCCTTGTACTTTCTGTCTCTGTGAGTTTCACCACTGGAGATCCCACGGAAGTGGAATCTTACTTTGTCTCTCAGGATGTTTATCTTTTGTCCTCTATTCATTGCCAAGTTGTATTCCACAACATGGATATACCCATATTTGCAGCTATTCATCCATTGCTGGACTTTTGAGATTTGAGCTATTTCAAATACTGCTGCTATGAACATTTACATGAAAATGCTTATGTGAAAATAAGGTTTAAATTCTCTGAAAAAATTGCCACAAACTGTGTTTTGTGGGTTGTATTGTATATCCATTTTTAGTTTTGAGTGGAGCTATCAAATAATTTTCCAGAGTATTCATACCATTTTACACCCCCACCAACAGTGTAGGAATGGTCCGGTCTCTCTGCATCCTCCCCAGTGGTTAACGTTATCGTTGTCTTTCCTCTTAGTCATTCTGATAGATATATCATTGTCTTAGTCTGTTTGGGCTGCAATAGGTAGATAGATAATCACAGCTATATAGATATAGGTATGTTCTGGAATAAATTTGAATAGGAAAATCACATTGATACGTGTATATGCATGTGTGAATATATATGTACACTTCTAATTAATATTTATTTCAAATTCCTAGACTTGAATTGGAAGAGTTTTTTACTAAAACATACATATGTATCTCCTAAAAGGACTTTTTAAAAAGACATAATTGTCCCTTTATTTGTCCCATATTACAAATATGAGTCAGTAATACAACTCCCATACTATCATCAATATGATAAAACGTGAAAAATGGCAAGTGTGCTTTTCTTTCCGCCACTTTTGTAATTGTTCTATATCAACATTTACAAAACATGAGGAAGATATGCACTCGCTCCCTTTAACACACAGGTAGTCTTAAGTTGAAAAGTAACCAGCCATCCAGTGGTCACCACCACTCCCACAGTGTCTGGTCGATCATCTGAAATTCATCCTCAAGGAAATTCTTTTTTTTTTTTTTTTGCCTTTATGTGGGAGCTGAACTCAGGACCTCACGCTTGCCAGGCAGGCACTTATGCGGCTGAGACACATCACCAGCCCCTCAAGGAAATTCTTAAGAGTGGACTCATGGGAACAAAGCTTCCTGAGTTCATGCACGTTAATAAGTGCGCACCCTTTATAGCTGAAAGTCCGCTGCCTGCACATAAAACCCTTGGCTTGCAGCTTCTTTCCTGGAGCATTTAAAGTAGGTTTTGCCATTCTCCTCTGGCGTGAAATACTCCTTTTGCAAACTTAATTGTTATCTAATTTTCTTTTGCTTATGTTGCTTTTCTAAAATAATGCACAAAATATGCTTTCCTTTTCTTTATAACCCATAGTTTTATTGGAATGTAGTTTGCTGTTGGTCAATATTCTCTTTAAATATATAAATGTTTTAAGGACTGCTTCCCTGAATCATATATGTCAGTATTATTCTGTTTCCTTGTGTTGGTTCTGTTCTTCAAGGGCTCCTACGGTTCTCAGGTATCTTCTTTGTACGGTTTCATTTTTAGTCAGTATTTTATGAATCCTTTTTCTCTCTTCCTTTCATTTCTTCTTAACTATAAAAATTTTCCTCCACTTAACCTTTTATTTCTCTTCAGGTAGAGTATGTTGTGTTTATTCAAGCTTGCATTCTTTCTGGTTTCACCGTTATTTTTGACACTATTTTCATTTAATTTTTTTTGAGTTCTGTCACTTCATTTTTGTTTTCCTGTTTCTAATTAGCACCCTTGTTTCATGTCTTTTGATATTGTAATATCCTTTAACACAGTTTGAAATAGTAGAGTAGAGGTTTGGATTGTTTTATAGGTACATTTTACTAGCATATTTTTTAATTCTGTATTTTGCCCCTTTAATAAATTTCATAGGATGTAGATGTTAGTACATTTTTGTTTCTAATTTGAAATTAGTTCTCCTGAACAGTTAATAATAGATAGAGTTGAGGATAGTTTTCTAACTTATAGTGTTCCATCTTCTGCTGTTTCTTTAAACTGCTATAGCGTTTCTCTTTGCTTTCTAGGATTTCTAGCTGTTTTCCTCACTTGGTTTTATTTGAACCTTCTCTCTTTCCATCTTCTCTATTATCCCTGTCATTCTCTAGTGTAATTTTAAATGACACACGGATTTGATCGTTGAGTGTATTCCCAAGGCTTGGCCATATGGTACATTTTGGGTCATTTTTAAGGAGCCCTAAAGCCATCCCGGCTCAACAACTAAGGTTGTCTCCAACTTCAGTTTGTGATATGCAAACAAAATGAATTAAAGGAATGGGTCACCATTGTTTGAAAAGTTGAACGAAAGAGTGTATCTAAATCTAGATAGGCCCTAAGCTTAAGAGGTGGTTGTGGATTGCTGCCAAAAGTGAAGAATGTAGGAAGGGAGGTCTCCAGATGACCTTGGTTGTCCACGCTTTCCCGTCTTCCACTGAGGGTTCTCCAAATAACTAGGATGCATGGAGGACACAATGTAATTAGGGAGGAAGCGTTCAGGCCAACCCAGGCTATGGCCTCATTTGTCTTAGGACAGGATATTCTGCAGTACTTAAGCTCAGCAATTCAAAAGATCCCCGGGGTGTAAAGCCCAGGGCAGAGTGCTTTTGGGGTATCTTAGCTACGGTACAAGGTAGGACCTGTGCCGATGAAAAGCCACTGCCACCCAGGGCTGTTTTCCTGAGCCTTGGGAAGCCGGCTCACCGTGGGTCCTCGGCTTCTATCCATTCTTGCTACCCACCTGTGGGGAATGTTTCCTTTACCTGACGTGGTGCGCACGCGTCTCACCTCCTCGCGGAAAGCGGCATCCTCTGGTAGGTGTCATAAATGAGAGGAAGAAAATACAGGCAAATATGTTGTATCATTACACACATAACTGTCATGCATATAACAGGAGAAGAGGGGTCAATGGGAAATCAAAGCGAATAGATAGGAGGGAATCCTAATGGTAAAAGGAAAAGAAATTGGAGCTGAAATGGCTGAGCATTTATGATACACTGCGGGGGGGGTGAATCAGGAATCAACTCAGGACCTCACGCTTGCCAGGCAGGCACTGTGCCGCTGAGCTATATCCCTGACCCCGACATTTTAAAAATAAAGCGGGACTTAAAATTTCAGAGAGAAAGGTTTGTAGTTTATAAGCCAAATCTTACATTTGGATTATAAAGCCCTTTCCTCCTTAGTACCTTACACATAGAATATTGCAAATTTGCTGATTCAGCACAACAGTAAACTACTATAGGCCTACTAAGAAATTGTCTTTATGAGCCAATACAAATACACTGTCCATAAAGCAGGTGTGGGCCCTCAAGCAAAGCATATGCAATGATGGATAACATAGTTGAAATTAAAAACTCAGAATCCAACGGGACTGTGAGTGACCATCAGCATGGCTTAAGGTTAAAAAAAAAAAAAAAGAAAAGAAAAAATGTCCCCTTTCAATGCATTTAAGGGATGTTATTTTCAAGGATCACACAGGAGCTTAAACTCAGATAGAGGTAAATGTCAGTACTTAATAAATACTGGTTTTGTCTTTCTTATTCTCTTTCCCTCCTTTGCAACTGTAAATGTGATTCTGTTCGATCCAGACCAGAGGTTGGTGAACTATGGCTCACAGGCCAAATGCAGTCTAGTGTTATTTTTGTATGACCCATAAGCTAAGCATGTTTTTTAGGTTTTCAAATGGTTGAAAAAAATAAAAACAGGAAGAATATTTCACATCACATAAAATCAGATTCCAGTGCCCATTCAATAAAGTTATATTTTAACACAGCCCACCTCATTCATGTACATGTTATCTGGGGTTGCATTTGGGATACAGCAGAGTTAAAATCCTTTAACTTGCAAAGCCTCCAACAATTATTTTCTGGTCCTTTACAAAGAAAAGGGGCTGACTAACTGAAATAGACTAACTGGAGTCTTGGTTCCTAGGAAGTAAACAATTTAAATACATGATCTAGTTCAGCAGGAAATTTACCTTGCATCGTTGTACTGTTTCCTGCAAAGGAACAATAATCCCCATCTTATTTTTTATACTCCCACTTTCGCCTTGTCCTTCAGTGACCCTCAATCATTTGGACTCGGAGTTCTTTGCATAAACTATGTTTATGTAGGCTCTCACTAAACCTTGCATGTTTCAGTGGTGTATGGGTTTCCAGTCCAGGTAAAGCCTGCTGATCTCCAGAGTCCCATTCTAAACTATGCTCTGCCAAGTGAAAGCAGGCGCCACGCTGCCTTCCTGGAGCACACACACAGGCACTGAGTTCAGATCACTCGGCCTGACTCATGATGAACTGGCTGTCATTGTTATCAGCTGCTGGAGTGTCTTCTGAAGTCCAAGGTAAGCATCTCAAGGAAAGAAACTTTACCGAGTAGGTTTTTCTGTCCTTCCTACATAGTGCCAACCATGGCCTCTTAGGAGACTATCAATATGTATTTGTTGATTGATTGATTGATTGATTGATTGATGGAGTAGCTGGGCCAGCAAGGTGGCAGCCTGGGGTGAAGGAGGAGACACCAGACCTACCTTCAGGTGGGCTGTGCTTGGAGTAGTATCCATTTGTTCTAGTGTCTTTCTCTTTCATGCTCCTTCTCAGTTCACTGGATCTGAATAGCCTTTGAAAAGGAGAGAAGACGGTGCAAGCAAACAAAAGCAACCCACCTCCATCCGCCTTCAACTCCCAAGCTGGGAAACCATTTCCAGAAGGCCTGGTGTGTAAGAACCTGGTGTGACAGAACGTTCTGTCTTCTTATTGTCATACAAGCAAGCATGCCGAGTTTCTGCAGACTCGTAAATCCTACGGGCCTCTTCCATCCTCTCCACTCGGGGTGCTGGCCCCAGTTCCAGGAAGGGGATGCTTTGAAACCCTCTTCAAAGGAGAATATCATGTTTCTGCACATCCAGCCCCACTATGGGTTGATCTTGAGCAGGGCAGGTAGGATGGGCTGGCCATGGAGTCACTTATGCTTCCTGATTCCTGAAGTGCTCATTTTTCAGAATTGTGCAGGGAAACACAAGCTGCCCAACACTGTTCATGGATGTCTTTGAGGGAACTGAAGTATGTAGTATAAATTTATTAACTTGAATTTTCCAGAAGGAGATCCAGAAAAGTGTGTCCCCAGGGCTAACACAGAGTGGCTGCTTACTGAAGGGGATTGGGGCAAACCATTGCTCAGCGAGGGAACCAGATCAGACTCAAGGAATTCATAACAGATCTCTATCAAGAAACTCTCCAGCTGGCCCTCTTTGGGAATCTCCCTCAATAGACAGAAAAGTCTGGTGTCCAGCCTGGAGGTGAAGGCAGGTGTGGAGTCGGGAAGGACATGTCCAGGCTCACACACATAAATCAGAAACCAGCACTGCTCCATCCATACTCTCCCTTCCCAGGAAGGGTCAGTGACTGAGTACTTCTGCCTCCCCCCTCCCCCTCCCCAGTCCCTCCCCCTCCCTCTTCCCTCTCCTTCTTCTTTTCCTCCTCCTCCTCCTCCTTCTTCTTCCCCTTTCTCTTCTTCCTCTTCTCCTTCTCCTTTTCCTTCTCCTTCTCCTTCTTCTTTTAATTAAGGCTTTTGTACTCCTGGCCACAGCTGGAATAGTTCATGCTGTCTGTAAAGGTAGAACACTGGATGTGGGCAAGTGGACAAATATTCTCTTCAGGTGCCTCTTCTGTAATATGAAAAATCATGATATAATGCCCAGTGTGACCTTGAAAATTAAATGAGACAATGTCTGTGAAAGTACTTTAAGAGCCACTATCCAAGTGGGAAACATTATTAGTAAGCCTGCCAATGCTACACACATGGCGAATGATACTACAACTCCAGCTACTAGTCCTGCTAAGACTATCAGTACAGTATTACTAATTGAAGCAGTAGACGAGCTGAAAAGATCTGGAAACCACATCATACCTAAGAGAAATGGTTGAATAAAACAGTTGGAGTCAGCCCTTACTGAAATCTCAGTGGGAAAGTCACTGCTTCCAGGATGCAAGAATTTGTCATGGAGAAAAGGAGGGAGCCTTATTCTCAGTCCAATTTCCCGCCCCCATCGGTGAAAACTCAAAACCACAGAGCAGCATTACAAGGAATATTTTACTATAGGACGAGGAGAACTTGCTCTTAACATAATTGGCAAATGGTACAAAGTGCCATCTTGGGACATAATGAAAACAATGTCTTTGGAAATGTTGAAGGAGAGACAAGAACTTACCCAGAAAGACTCTAGTCATTCATCTATTCGTTTATTTATGCAACAGATGGACAATGAATGATATGCAGCGCTTTAGATACTGAGAATACCACCATACCAAAAACCAGCCCTTGTCCTCACAGATCTTATGCTAGTGTAGAGCACTAGCACGGCAGGGAGGGTGGGTGCTGGGTCCCTATGGCCACTTCCTATGATGTCCATCATTATACCTTTAAAACATGACAGTTTCTCAGTAATCCAGTTAAATGGGAAGAAGGGTATAACCAGTCCATATACAGTTTTTTGTTCTGTATTTAGATCCTCCTTTTACCCTGGTAGAGAATGTTCCAGGCAGGAGAAAAGTAGGGACTGGGCAGGGAAAAGAACCTCCAATTCCCTGGCTGCCCTTTCTCTCACCAAGTGACTCTTCCTTGGCTGGGGAGAGGGTGGTCCTGCCTTCACAGTGAGTACGAGTAATGGCTCTCCTGGGAGCTTGACTTCTAGGACAGGCCTCCAAGAGGACTCCCAGGAGGCCAAGTGGTCCCAAATCACTTGGCCTCTTGGAAGCTCCCGCAAGGGGAGCAGCAGGGCTTCAGCGTGCAACAAGGGTGACTGCAGACAGGACAGTGTCAGTCTCCTCTACCTAAAATGTAGATTATCTGCAAAATGCAGCTCAAGTTGCCCTGACAGGAGTGTACAATTCCTCCAGGCGATCTCTCTTAGAATGCAAGCCTCTCTGGCAGGACTCCAGTCCACCAACCTGCCAGGGTTCTGAGAACAGAGAACCCTGAAGACCCACTCTGCTAAAACCTCATGGCTGTCTCTCCCCGCTGCCACTGCTGCCTGGCCATGTCTCACCCAAACTGCGGCAATAGTCTCCTGCCAGGCCCCTTTACCTCCCATGGAAACGCATGCCTGTCAGAGAGTCAGACCTTCAGGATAGCGATCCTGGCAGTTGCCAATTCACTTTCAGTGGCTCTCGACTGCTAAGGGGTCTTTAAGAAGGAGTACATGCACCAGGACTCTGGGAAGGAAATACTCGGACTTCTATAGCTGTCTTTTCCTAAAAAGCAGTAAAAATTAATCTTTACTGGTAGAGCCAATATGCAAACCAACATGGGTTTTCATGAATGCACATGTCACATTGCCATTGGTCACTCAAGCCAGTTAGATATTTATAAAGAAAGAAGGTGACATGGTTTTCAAGAACTGACGATGGCCTCCTGGGGACAAGAATTGGTATTAAGACTCTAAGACATTTAACATTATCTAAGACTTAACATTATCCTAGCTGCACTATCTCAGCCAGCCTCACAGGTGGACAACAGATTTACATAGGGTTTACTACCAAAAAATCACACTGATTAAAGATAATTCTCATCTTGTAAGTATGAGCAAGCCTGATAAAGGAGGGCTAACACCTCCCCTAATCTTAACCCAGAATATGTCCTACATCAAAGTAATAACAGCAACTTAAACAAGAACAGTAACCTAGTAATAACAAGAATCTAAACAGACTTAACAGGGAGGATGAAACAAATTGTAAGTCTTTAAGAAGTAGGCTCCAGGGCCGGTGAGATGGCTCAGCGGTGTAAGCGCCTGCCTGGCAAGCGCGAGGGCCCGAGTTCGACTCCCGGAACCCACATACGAAAAAAGGGCTGGTGATATCGCTCAGCGACACAGGCGCCTGCTGGCGTGCGAGGTCCTGAGGTCGACCCCCGGTACCCACAAAAAAAAAAAGAAGTAGGCTCCAAATGTGTTAACATCCACCACAATTAGCAGCAGACTAATCACACCTTGAGACCACACTCTCAGAATAGAAGTGACCTTGAAACGTAATCTGTGAGGGCAAGGCTGACGAGGGGATGAGGCCAGAGTGAAAGAGACCACACAGTTGAAACTGTGGTCCTTTCGGAGCATTGTGATTACAGTAAATATTCAAAAACTAAAGGAAGATATTACTTGGAGAAGATGAGGCCAAGCTCTAATTCTTTGCCAAAATTTACAGTCCTGTGATAATCCAGTTCTTTGCAAAATTTCAGTACAATGAGTAACAGTGTATGGAAACCTCATTTGTACTTTCTTAAAAATGTGAATACAGTGGAACACATGTAAAGTTCAGAACTATGCGAAGACAGATGTATTTGAGATGCATGCTCAAAATCATTTTATAGCCCGTGGTGTGCAAACGAAATTATTTGGTGCTGACTGGCCTGGAGGATTAAGTCCAAACTCCAGAGGTGGCTCCTCTGTGTACCTTTCCAGCCTCCAGTCCTTCCCTTCCCATATGAATCCTGTGATGCAAGTATACTCTGTCCCAAATTATACACAGGGACAAGGGCCAACTCATATATAAAAACAGAACTCTGACCTACAACCTGCCAGAAACCAGCCCCTCGTCTACAGCCCAGGAGACCAGCCTGCTGTGAGTTGGCTTTGCAGGAAGCCTGATTGGCCTCTGATGACAACCCAGGAAGCCGAGCTGAAACTCCTGTAAACAATCAGCTCCACATAGCGAGGACTTGATTAGTGACTGACACATGGCTCATTTCTGCCCATTTCCAGCTTAGGTTCGACTAGAAGAAGCCAAATCTTCTCCTCTAGCCAGTCCCTCAGGAGGCCTCTTGCCCACCTGCAGCTGCCCTCATCAGAGCACCTGAAACTGCCTCTTTTCCCACCACCAAGCTCTCCTTCCCTGCCTGTCTTGGAGTCTCTGCGCACACAGGTTGCAGAGGACTGACTCCCCCCATAGCAAGCTCAGAACTAACAGCTTTTGTTTTTCTCATTTGATTAGTCTTCATCTATTTCCTTACCCAACATGCAGTATTCCAGGTCTAGGCCCGGTATTACATGCTGCCCTCACTGCCAGCCAAGCTTCATTCCCTCTCCTCCTCCAAAGCCTCTCCCCCCGCCCCATCCCCCAGCCACCAAAGTCAAAGCTGTTCTGATTCCTGCTCAGGGCCCACCTGCCTCTTCATCCTTTGTTTGCTGCTTTTCTCCTTCTGCACTCCAGCCACGCTGGCCTCCTCTCAGCTCCTGAAATGTGCTGGTTCTGGTTCTGCAGCCTTCATGTGCTGCTGCCTGGCCTCGAATGCTTTGCTCATTTGTTATCAGCAGAACTTCAACATCACCATTCGGTATCATCTTTCTAATTAGATTTGCTTGTACACACTAGCACACTCCCTCCGAGGAGACTCCCCTCTAACGACACCCAAGTTATTTTCTTTTGTAGTATAGGTTTTGATTATTTATGATGAAATACTTATTTTACATATTTATATGTTTGATGTCTGTTCTCCTCATCATCTGGAAGCTCCATAAGGTGGGGACTAGCTCCACTTTCCCTCCACCAATGTATATTCATAGTGTGTCACAGTGTCTTGCGTAAGATGGGTTCTCCATAGTCATATGTTGAATTAATGTAGGGTGTACATGCTACAGGAGCCTTGAATGATGCTCTTATTTCCTTCCCAGACTCCCCTGCCAGAAATATGACATGAAGCTCTTCTTCTGGGTTCTCAGAATGCATTGCACATTCTTAATTTCTACACATAGGCCATATTGTGGTCAGTGACATAGATCTGCCTTTTTCACAAGCCTGGGACCTATTTGTAAAGGCCAGAAATATTTGTTCCAGAGCCATAAATGACTATGAGGAATAATGACTAGGAATAATGCCTAGGGGTTGGTTTCCTAGGAATAATGACTTATGAGATATGTAAGTGCAAGTGCTTTTATCAAAGGTCTTTCTCCCTAGATAGAAGTTATGGAATAGAGGGAATGGTGATAGGGTAGTGGTGGGAGATCTGACAAAGGGAGACAGAGCGGGTAGATGAGTTGGAAGGAAAAAAAAAGAAGTGCAGTGGAAGTAAGGAGAATGTGTAGTTTAAGGCTTAAGAGAAAAGAAATATCCTGGCATCAGAGAGATCTGTATTCAGTCTTGTTGTGCCATTGCCTAGTGGAGGCGCCTCAAAAAAGCAAGTTACTTTACCCCTTGACATCACAGTCTCCTCTTTTATAAGAAATCATAACAGACTCTACTCATACCATTATGGTAAATATAAATAAAACAATGCAAGAAAAAATAACCGTTTTAGTGTTTAACACATGTGTAATAAATGTTCCATAAATGTTAGTTATTTTGACACCAGTACAATTCAAAATTTCGATATCACTGTTTTATCCAGAGTTGTCTTTCAGCCAAATTTAGTAAGTTCTAGTACTTATGTGACTGAGAAAATCAAAGATCATCTTGAACCGGACAATCAATGCAGAATTTGTACATTTAATGAATTCGTGGAGAGGAAGGATATATACTCCTGGGATGTGAGCCATTATGCTTAGAGAGACACATCACAATTTTTCAAAGTATCTATCCATTCCCTTAGTCCCTTCCTCCCTCCATCCTTTTCTTCCTTCTTTCCTCCTTCTTTCTCTCCCTCCTTTTCTTTGTCCCTACTTCTTTCTCTCCCTCCTTTTCTTTGTCCCTACTTCTTTCTTTGTTTTTTCTCTTCATTTCAGTAGAACCATAAGAAATAAAAGGGCTGCCCAGCTAGAGAGAGAAGCACAAGTGTAGCATTAGAGAATTATTTCCTTAAGGGAATGAAGCTGAGTTCCCAAGTGAGATCCTGAACCATAAGGGCCACAGATGGGTGGGATGGTGGCCTGAGATATTCAAGGGTTGCAGAGTTTGTTATTTTACAAAAGAGTTAAATATAATAGTAATTGAGGGAAACAGTTGGATCAAAAGAAATTATTTGCTAGGCAGTTTCAAAACCAGAAAATGCTTAAAATGCAAACCACAAAATGAAGACAACCTCAAAGGTTAATGAAAACCTGCAACAATAGACAAAAGAAATGAGGACTTGCCATGGAGCCCTCCTCCCGAATCTATTAAGTAGTCACACTAACATCCTCCCAAATGAAGAATTCTATCCAGCTACATTTATTCTGCCTTGGAACCACTGCAACAGAGACAAGATGTTAAGATAAAATGCCTCAGTGGCTTCTCTCTACACCAGACCAAGAACAAAGACCTCAGTCCCTCCCAGCATTGCTGAGACAGCACCAGCTTGTGCAGCAATGCCTGGCAGGTGTCCCGTGAGGATTTGTTGAATGAATTGGAGTCTGTGAGTCTAGTTGCTTAAAAAAAAACCAGGTATTTACTAAGAACCAGGGAGGACAGACATAAAGAGACTGTGTGGTGGGTCCAGAGCAGAGCCAAAAACACCAGTCCGAGGAAGGAACTTGAACAAAGTCAAAACTTATAGGAGCAACCATAAAACTTGAAAAGGAGGGATGGGAGGCTGAAAAGTAAAACTATATAATAAGCGCTGGGTTGAGAGGGAGGAATGTAGTGCTACAGATAATGCAAGTTCAAAATCCAGCCACTCTGGAGCATGCCCAAGAATGAAAAGCAAGAAAACATTCAGCACTGAGAACAGGCATGGAGACAGGTGGGCGTGGACCCGGGGACAGAGAGGAGAGAGTTGTAGGGTGTACATTTCATAGAGCCTGGCCCTATTTCTGGCAGAACGTGTTCTTTGTGAAGATAGCACACTACTGTGCTGGGAATGAATGCCTGAAAATCAAGAATTGTGACTGCGTGTCAGTGCCTTGTCCTACAACCCTGGAGATGCCACCAGACTCCACTGATCACAAGATCTGAGGAAGAACCAGCTCCCAAGACACAGAACAGCCAGGGCAGATGTGAGAAAAGAGAGCCCTGAACAGCCCTAGAGAAGGCCTGATTCAATAGCCAGATCGGGTGTGGCTATGGTCAGACATCTAGAAGGTTCGTGTTTTAGTTTAGATAGGGATAACATGACTTACAACTTGCTCCTGGGATTATTGTGGGACGCAACCAAGATCCTTCAGGTACACATTCTTTGAACACTTAAAAGCTCTATTCAGACCTTATAACTTAAAACTGGGACTCAACAGCAGATATCTAGGCTTCCAAGCTATTACTTTCAGCATCAGCCAGCACCGTCCTAACTAAAAGCGTATGACTTCTTTCCAAAGAAGAACATAATTTTGTTGGTTTTGGTCTATTTTCTTTTCTATGTCTCGCTAAAGCCCTTGCCCTCCAGATATTGGCTGTTGGTCTGCTCTGAGGTTGGCAGGGTTGCCCTCTACCTGGCATCAGACTCCAGGTTGGCATTTCCATCACAAGAAACATTTTCCTTACTTGTCTCACAAGCTGTCGGACAACAGGACATTTTAGAGTTGGAATCAGAGTAGAACCCCATCATGCTGGACCCTGCTTTTTCCATGAAATAAACTCCATTGAGTATGAGGGCAAATGCAGAAAATTGCAGAAAAGTGGCCCATTTGGGTGCCTTGTTGTGGGGATTTGATGCTTATTGGGTGAACTGATTTTCAATGAAAACATCACTTCTGTCTGCCCTTCTCTTTGCTGACAGTAAACAGGAGAAATTGATTGAAAAGTTTGGCCTGTGATCTTGCTCACATCCAGGGACACAAGCATCTACTGTAGGCAGCTCATCAACAGCGTGACAGGAGATGAGCCCCAGAACAAAAATGCTAGAAGACAAAACCGGACTCTCGGTCCCCTTCACTCTCCTTTCATGATTTTTCTTTCTTCCATCTCTTTAACCACGTTCTCTCCTCTTATGCTCCACCAAAATTTGCTTTAATGAAAGAGTCCGATATCATAGACTACAACAAGCTCAAACAAGTCAAAAGGTTTAGCTTCAGTCTTAAGTCTTCTACTGACCGTCAGAGCAACATCGTGACCATCTCTAAGGCCCAACTCTGTCCAGTGTCATCAAAGTAAGGACTAAGGACACCAAAGCTTTCCAATTTGCCTAATGCCAGGGAGGGGCAAATGAAATTTAAAAAATAGGTAGGACACTCTGAAAAATTCAAAGTTATAATATTTAGGTGGGTTTCTATTATTATGACTGGCAGTATTTGTTTTTTTTTTTTTTTGCATTAAATAGTAGTAGAAATAGTGGTGGTAGTTCTTGTAGAATCCTAGAATCTTGGAGTCAGAAAGGACAGATGTCTTCCCAGTCTAATTCTGTTTTACCTGTTCACTTCATTATCATAATTATTATTTATATGCTTCTTTCATTTTGTTTTCTCCAGGGCAACACGCAAGCATAACTAATGACTTCCTCTCTTCGTGTCTCGCCCATCAAAATCTGCTCTTCAGAAATGATCTGATCTTGGTCAAAAAAACCAAAAATGGTAAAGGTGCCAAAATTAAGATCCTAAACCCAGAAAGGTAAGAAGGTGAGAAGGAAGAAAGGAGAGAGGCAAGAAAGGAGAAGGAAAGCATCCTTTTGGCCTCAGCATATAATGGATGAAAATGAGATTAAATATAGACCATGTCAAATGTCTCAGCGGGGCCTCCCACCTTCACTTCCCTGGACCAGGAGCAGTTGGACCAGTGGTCATTTTTATGGCTCATTTAGACTTCCTCACTATGAAAAAAAAAAAAAAAAGCAACTCCAAAATGTCCCAAGAGGTTTTGAATAAACTTGATCCTGCAATTCAGGGAAAAATCTTTGTGTTATTTTATACAATTAATTGCTTCCTCCAGATTTGCTTTAGGATGCTATTTCCAGAGCAAGTGAGCCACAGGAAGCAGTGAAACTCCCTGGGCTGAATGGATGGACTGTGTCCTGATGGTCAAAATTCATTTCCTAGTAATTTCCTGAAATGATATTTTGACACCTGGGTCATACGTTAGCTTTATGGTGTTCCTCTGTGACATGCAGTGACAATGCAGATCTGGGATAGCACATTATTCACAGAAAAGTAAAAAGGAGGAAAGTTCATTACTACCTGTCAAACTGGATTAACTAAAGGGACATATTTAAGAAGTCAGTTTTACTCAAATGCAAAAAGGTTAGTTCATTTTTTGCGTGGGAAAATCTTTTCCTGTGGCATGGCTCCCAGTCTTACTGTCTACAGCACAACCTCTGCGAGGCTCAATTGTGAATCACAAGATTCCACATTTCAGGGCTAGAGGAACCCTAAGGAATCATCTTATTCAGACATCTGCCACAGGAAAAGCATTAGTAGCCCTATTTTTCTTAATGAGGAAACTGAGGCAGAGAAGTTTCAGTGAGTTAGCCAAGACAATGCAGCTGGTGAGTGGTAGATAACAGGCTCAAACCCAGTGCTTTATCCCAGGTAGACAGCTGCCTTTAAAACTTTTATTCATAATCACCCAGGGATGCAATAAAATGCCCTTTATCACCAGCTTGAGAAAGCTCTGGAAAGAAGTTAGTCTACCTGTGGCATTTTAAAATTTTAGTGTTTTCTCCTCATGCACTGGGCCTACCCAGGAGCTGGCAGAAGAGAAAGTTATCAATGGGACGTGAACGCTTCCTCTGCCTTTCAGGACCTCCACTCCTTGAAATGTCTTCACCCAGCATCCACACCTTTCTTTCTTCATTAAGTGAAAAGACTGAAAATGTAAATCATTGTATGGCACCATACTACCCTGATTAAGAGCTCAGGTTTCAGATTTAGAAACAACCAGGATCAAACAGTTGTCACCTACTAGCTGTGTACCCTTGAACAATTATTACATATTATGACCCAGTTCACTTCTTTGCTACTAGTACAAATGATAGATGGTTGGTAACTGATCAAATAAGATGGTGAGACTGTGGTACACTGAATGGAATCAGGTGTCCACTGTGCCAAGATAAAGAAACTGGGTAGCCGCTGCTTCCCTCCCCAAACCAACTCCGGAAAAACTGTAGAATCGAAAGTTGAATGTGGATCCCAGGAAATAATAACCACCACAAATACGGACTCCCAGGGGAAGAGGGGTATTAGGAAGGGTATGGCTAGAGGGGCAGGAAGAAGTAAGTTGAAGGTAAAGAGTACTTTTGGCTCTTGCCTGTCCCAGTATTAGCACTAGTTTGGGGCAGTCTTTACTTGCACCTTTGTGGTATAAATATTCAGTAAGAACCCAGACTATCAGAGCGGGTGAAAGCCCTACTGGAAGAGAAACTGAAGTACAGGGCAGTGGGCTGGTCCTGGGGTGTTCTTGGAAACTTCAGCCCCCCTCCCTGGAGCTGGTGGACAGAGGTATTCATTTGCTGCTGCTGCTGTAACAAATTACCAAAACTTTAGCAGCTAGTTCTGTGTGGGGCAAGGCAGGATACACTATGGCTCAGCTGAATCCGTTTCATCTCACAAGGCTAAAATAGAAGTGTCAACAAAGAGGTGCACCTTTCTGAGGCCCTGGGACAAATTTACTTCCAAGTTCATTTAGGTCATTGGGCAAATTCAGCTCCTTGCAAGTTTGGGTCCCTTTTTCCTGTGGTTCTGACTCAGGGGTTGACCTTTGCTCCTGTGTTTCTTTTGTTTTCCATGTAGCCCCTTGGTAACAGTGGGTACCATCCCTCTCACATCCTGCATTTATTTAATTTCTTGTTCTGCCACATCTCTCTAATTTCAGCCAGAGAAACTTCTCTGTTTCTAAGGACTCACGGGATTAGAGTGTGTCTTAGTTACTTTTCTCATTGCTGGCACAAAATACCTGACACCTAAAGTTAAGGAAGGAAAGGTTTATTTAGCTCACAGTTTGTGGAGGCTTCAGTCCCTAATCAGCTGGCTCCAAGGCAGGGTGGCATGGCAGAAGGGCAACACTTCAAGGCCTCAGAAGACAGCAAAAGCAACGAGAGCAAAAAGGGGGAACAAGCCTCTTTCCCTCCCTTAGATTGTAAGCAGGCTGCCCTCCCTGGGGTAGGTGTAGCACTCACACCCTCTCCATGCCCTCCTCTTGCACAGGCTCAGGATGTTTACAGAGTGAGGACCCTGGCCCCCTGCTGAGTCACTTAGTTAAACTTCTCAAGTTGACACAACGTATCAGTCATTACAGCCTGCACTGACGAGTATCAACCAGGATAGTCTTTCTATCTGAAGGCTCCAAACCTTAATCATGTTAGCAAATTTCCTTTTGCCATATGAATAACATATTCATAGATTCCAAAAATTAGGGCATGGACATCTTTGGGAAGACCATTCTGCCTAGTATACCTGGCATGTTTATGGGCGTTTGTTCCAACCTTAAGACCTATTCTATCACTTGCTCCTAGCTAATCCTTGCACTTGCCTTCACCTATCAGTTCTTGTCTTTTGCCCAAAACCAGTAAACACTTCCAAGATTCCCCCACTTTTTAAAACCCTCTGTCAGCCCTTACCTCCTTACACATGCCTCTCTTTTCTTTCACATCCTCCTGCATATAACACATTCCATTCATCTCTGCCATTCTCTCAGCTGCTTATTTCTCAATCACCATAAAAAGGATTTCAGTCCTCAACAACGTGAGGAAACTGCTTGAACAATGTCACCAGTGGCTTCTGACCCAAATGAATCTGATTCTGCAACCATCTAGTATAGTTTCCCTTTTACATTTGATGCTATTCATGATGCCCTTCATCCTTAAATGTTCTCATCCTTTAGTATCTGTGACCTTTACAGCTTTATCCCATTTCTCTGGCCATTCACAGGCTTCTGTTGCCCTCCCAGTTCTCTAAATGTTGGGGTTCTTCTGAGTTCTCTCAAAGGGCATCTCCTCTCTTCATCTCATCATCTCTCCTTATGCTGTCATAACCAATTTTGAACCTGCAGTTGACACTGATATACTTCGGGTTCTCAAGTCTTATAAACACAGACTTCTAAATTGAATTTCAGTGGCTTCTATCAAAATATCAAAATATCAAAATGGATATACACATGCTGTATATTCCCACTTGAATTTATTACCTTTCCCTCAAATCTCCTATTCATTTTTGTAGAAAGACAGGTGTGTTCTTGATTCTTTTGTCTTCAACTCTGAGGATGAAAACAGGGACTCAGACCTACCCAGTAGATGCCATTTTGGGGTTTTGGTCCCAACCTTACATCTTTCATCCTCATTGCCATATCTTTATACTACCTACTAATTATTGAGTCCCTAAGTATATAAGTCCTTGTGTTAGACATTTTGAGAATTATCTCAGTTTATCCTCACAACTATCCTGGGACGTGGAAATATTATTTGTGGTTTATAACTGAGAAAACAGGCATGGGTGTGTTAAATGACTTAGCATGGGTCACAGTTTCAAAGTAGCGTCCTGGGTCCATTTGGTTCCTAAATCAATATTCTTTCAAATACATGATTGCAAATTACTATTTGAGTTTTAGTATCCTTCATATACTCTCCTAAAATGTGTATCTAAATAGTCTCCCTACATTCTTGTTGTCCTCTGCTAGTGCCTCCTTCAGCAACAATCAGAATAGTTTTTGTAAATTGATAATTCAATCATGTTACTTGTTGGCCTACAACCTGTCTTTAGGTCTCTTTGGCCACAGTCATAATAACTCTTATCTCTTTAGTAGCATTTTGGGGGATCTATTTATGTCACCAACTCACTTTTTTGCCTTACTTCCATCTACTCCATATATCAACCTTCTAGCAACTGCCACATTTACCCTCCTATTTCACACTGTGCCCTCCATGTGGGATTCCCTTTCCTTCCATGTACTCTTGATACCCTCTAACCATCTTTCATATAATTCAGCTCAGCTTCCTCATTGAAACTGTCCACCTTCTGGTTGAAAATTTTTTTAGTTTTCCCAAGAAGAATACAATTACATGCTCTTTGTCTATGTGTCCATCCATCATATGCTGTACATTTTTCTTTAATTGAACTCAACTTTGGTGTACTTAGTTGTTTGTTTGCATATTTTCTCCTGTTAGAAATATAATGCCAATGAATCAAGAAGCACATACTACTTGTATTTACATTCCTAACATATGCCTGGCACATATAAACATTTGATGATTGTTGTTAAATCCATGATTTAATGAAAGATAGACTTGACCACCAGACTAAACAGTCTAGATTTTATTCTGTAGGAAGAAAGACAGAAAGAAGGAAAGAAAAGAGATAAAAAGATGCTGAAATTTGGGGAAGAGGGTGGTTGACTTGCTTTTGAGCATGAGAACACCATGCCACCACAGAGGCATATGACAGCAGTGTACATAATAGAATAAAATGGGGAAAACTAGACCATTAGGAACCTTTACTGGGCCATTTCTATAGGCCAAGTAAGAATGAAGATGTGTTAAAATAAGTCATTGATGATGACTTCTAGATCAATGGCATTTAACAAATGGGAAATGAGAGCATTATAATATTTGTACATTAATATTCTCTTTGGATATAACACATACACAGGCAGAAAATGTGGAAAAAACAAAGAATGGCATCAACTGTGATTTCACAATATTTTAGGATTTTGGAAATAGTGGGTGGATGAGGGGAGAGTTTATCATGTCTTTTTATACAAATCATAAATCTCCCTGGCACCAATTGAAAGTAAAGGCAGCAGCCTGAGTGTTTATTTAGATTTTATGGCCCATTTATTGTCTCATATTCCCCCAGTCAAAGATAATTATTTCTTAATTAATCATACGTAAACAGTCTATATCCTTTGCAGAACTGGCTACTTAAAAGAGCATTTATCACAGCAATTGGTCTCATATATCCAACTGTAAATCAGCCGTTTTCAGCTGGTTTTGCTCTTGACTCCTGATTGTTTTTGGGTTTCTGATGGTTTGTGTGGAGGCAGGGAGAGGAGAGAAGAAAGGTTGGAGGAGGCCAGAGGAGGCATGACATGTGTAATTACCTGTTTTTCTTGTTCTCTCCCTTCAGGAAAAATGCCTGAAGATAGGAACAAAAGAAACCCCTGAGAGTTGAGATATTGGCCATTTGTCTTAGAGTGGCCAAAAAGCGATTTTATTTCAGCCACAAGAAAGGCTCCCCTGAGAACAATGGCCACAACACTATTCAGTCTTGTGGGGTGGTGTTTACAAGTGACCTAAAATTGTAGAAGTGGGCCAGTGCCCGTCTTGATATGGGTTATGTCATCCTGGAAAGAATGTAGAGAGTATTTTATCTTCCCAGGCTTCCCAATAAAGATGCAATAATAACTTTTCGGCATTGAATCCAGGAACATCTTATCATGTTGTCTAGTGGTCTTTCCTAGTTAGAAAGTGCTGATTGCCTTTCTTCACTTAGTGGACATAGCTGATGACATACAATGTTAAAGATTTAACTTAAAGTCAGGACAAAGAGCTTAATCACCTATCTTGTCTGGAGAAGTCGCAGGTACTTCTTAGGAAATGTGAATGAACCCAGTCCTATTTAACCAATGTTACTCTAAAACCCTGCAGCTTCAGCCTTTGGATCCCCCTCTTTGAGCGCAAGGATGTTATCTGATGGCGTTTCATGGCTCCCTAGCATTAACACTGTTCCTGACTGCACATAGCGATGACAATGAAGGCAAGTATTTGAACAAGACATATTATGTGCCAAGTATTATTGTAAGTATTTTCAATATAGGAACTTATTTAATCTCAACAACAGTCCTAAGAGGTAGGCTGCTACTACTGGTCCCATTTTATAGATGAGGGAATGGAAGTATTGAGATAACTCATTCAAGTCAAATTGATATAGCCAGGAAGTGCTCAATGCATATAAATAAACTGGGACTTAACTAAATCGTGAGTCCAGAGATGAACTATGCCAGGTTTTCTAGCATCTGTGTTATTTCTGAGTGCCTCTGACCCAAAACAGTGTTCCCTTCCACCCATCAAGATAGAAGGTAAAAATGTACTCATTCACCAGGCCATCTCTGCTGCCGGCAGATTAACTGACATTGGTACAGGTTTCAGGGCCAATTGGTACAGGTCCCATTGTTCCTGGTAGAAATTTCTGTCCATCTCCTTCAACTGAACCCATTAAGAAAAGAATTTCTTATGTTTCCTTTGCCTGGATTCTCCTTTATACTTTTCCTGCCCGTATCTAACCAGTAAATTATTCTTAAGAAAGATACATGTTTCATTCACTATTTCCTTCTATTGCCTTTGTACGAAGCAGGAACATAATAAATGCACATTAAATAAATACACTGGTGTGTCACTTAATGACAAGAATGTACTCTGAAAGATGCATGTTTAGGGGATTTCCTTATTATTCAAACATCATGGAGTGTACTTATACAAACCTAAATCATATAACCTATTATATACCTAGTAGGGTATGATGAGCAAAATAATGCAAGCATAAATTAAGAACAAGAAAAAAATCATACAATTGAGAAATATGGCAAATAAGAGGTGTATGAGGCCACTGATGGTGCAACATGGCACCTTGTTTTAAAATAAACTTGTTTTCTTAATAAATAAAATTGTTATTCTAAATAACAATTAAAATAGAGTCAATACATAAGCCAGTAAGATCATTTATTGTCATGATCCAGTACTATATACTATACATAAAAAAGTAGCATGTGCTATGCTTTTAAAAGGTCAGCAATGTAGGGTTTTTTTTTAACACCCATATCTCCACAAATACATGAGTAATGCACTGAGCTAAGATGTTACGACAGTTACAACATCATGAGGCAATAGAATTTTTCATCTCCATTCTATCTTATGCAACCACCATCACATATATGGTCTATCATTGACAGAAATGTCCTTTCGCAGTGCATCCCTATATAAAAATTGGAAAGGTACATTAACCCCTCAAGAGCACTAAATTCTAACAGCTGTACCAACGACACTTTATACACCCTGCACTCTGATTCTCTTCTCATTTAGAAATGAAGAAACGAATGGAGAGAACTGATCTAGCCCATGTCCAGAGGGTTAAATAAAAAGAACCTCTAAATTAGGCTAAAATGGAATTCTCTTACTTCTTCTCCATCTTCTTCCTCCATTTCCTTTCTTTCTTCTTTTCCTCCTTTCCAATGGTCTTATGCTTCACACCACATTAGGTTTTCCACCATTATGTCTGGTGTGAGTTAATAAAACTCTGATAAAATGGGTATTTTGTTCCTATTTTATAGATGTAGAAATTAAGAATTTACTAAGTTTAGAAATCCACTCGAGGCAGATAAACAGTAAATTATGAATCTGTGACAGTTGCCATATCCGGAGTTCTTAGCTTGGTTACTGTAAGAATGATGCGTCTTCTTGGAAGAAGAAACAGTTTTGTGTTCATATGAAAAAATCACCCAAGATATCCTGATAAAAGTGCTATCAAGATATACATAAAAATGCACAGAGTATGCTACTTTGGGTAAAAAGGAAAGAAAAATTTATATTTTAAAATATTTTTATATAAATTGTATGTGCTAGACTACAAGCAAGAAGAGTAAATTAAATCACAGGGATTACTTGGAAGAAATGGAAACTGAATAGAGGAAGAGTGGGAAACTTCCCACTGTACTTTAAAAATATATGTTAATGTTTGAAATATGTTCATAGATTATCTCTTAAAATTTTGAAATTTAAAACTGATCTTAATAAATATGGCTTTTTGTCTTGGCTGTTTTGACATGGGGAATGTTTAACATGGTGTTAAATATACAGTGCTTGTTAACTGTGTAATTTCATGTCCGACACACGCATTCCATTCTGAGGCCATGCTAAATCCAAACCAGTACAGAAGCCTGAGGATTATGTCCAGAGCTCCTGCTTTGACCAAAAGAACTTGAGAAATTTGAGGGAAACTCATTGTGATGCTGGCCCCCCAGTCTTTATTGTCTGGCTGCCACAAGGCCACATAGTAGCTTTGCCACGCTGGCATAACCCCAGCCCAGGGTCAGTTCTGCAACCTGCTGCGCTCGCACACTGGAGTTTTCCTTTTTCCCAGTAGTGGATCTGTGTCACCAGTACAGATTCACATTTATCTAGGTTTGCAAAAGCCTGGAATATGTACCACAGAGAGCCAGCTTCGTCATTTGCAATGAGACGTACAGCAGAAGAGCCAACATATTCTTTCCCTGTAGGCAGTGGCACATGGGGATGCGACCTGCCTTGACAGATTGCCTGATCCATATGTCTGGAGAACAGGGCGATGAGCTCTGCGGTGGTGAGCAGGAGGTCAAGGCAGATGCTACCATCTCTACAACAGGGACATCCATGCCACCAAGACCTGATCAGTTCTGTTCTGGTAATGGCTGGACACATTTCCTCTGGTAATGGCTGAAATGAGCACTGTCAACATCTGTCCCTTGGTCTTCCTATCCCTATGACTCTGATAGACATATTTGCTGCTATGAGCAGTCTACAGAACCCCTTGTGTCAGGCTGAACTCACTTCCCAGGGATTTCAGTCTCCAATTATACATGGTGGCCAACTAAAATCCTCAAGTTCCATATCTGTCATCCAATACCGAGGCCTTTTTTCCTTCCATCTGAAATGACATTATTTAAATGGGGAGGTGAATACTTTATGATTGTGTTAGGATTACAAACCTGTGCAAGAGTGAATTGACAGCCACATGAAGTGTCAGAGAGGACCAGGAGAAATCATTAGGCAGCTCCTTGAGAGAGGAAGGGGACACTGGCAGCTCATCCATTCTAGGTGGGAAGAGACCCAAAGATGGACTTGGACAATCTTACAATTTTGCTGAGAGCTGAGGCCAGATCCAAGAGATTCAAAGGCCAGCAAGCCTCTCCTCACTCAGTGCAAGGGTATGCTGCTAAAGGTGGGTGTTTTGGTTTACATTTTCAGAGGTAAGGCTTTCACAAGAGGATTGGATCATATAGGATGATTGGATCAGTGTGTTGATTCACTGATGTCTATAGCTGAATGTGCTGGTATTAGGGGTTGGGGCCCAATGGAAGAACTGGGTAGTAACATACCTTGGTGGGTCTATTTCTCTGGCTCTTTCCTTCTTTCTCTGCTTCCTGGCTGCTATGAGATAAGCAGGTCTCCTTTGCTGTTGAGGTCAGCCAGCTGCTAATGCACTGAGCCCTCTGAAACTGTGAGCCTCACGGGGGGGGGGTCTCTCCTCCTTTAATTTGAAGATGTCCGATAGTTTATCCATGCAACAGGAAAGCTGACTAGTACAGTGGGCCACTGGTATCTTCTAAGACAGCAAATTTCTTTGAATACTTGATACATCTAAATTGGAAAGTATGGGGGTAGGGCAGTATTGGGCCATGTTTGTTACTGATGCATAATAGAAATTCAAGGCAAGAATGAAGGACTTAGAAACTTTCATAGCACTGTGAGATTATCTGAACATCCAAGTGTGATGCCCAAAGACTCCATCCCAGGCAAATGGAATAAATTACCTTGGATATTGTCAAACTCAGCTGGCAAGCGGTAAATATGCACCACATACTGCAGTGGATGAGGGGAAAGAATATTGGCCCTTCTTCTCACAAGTAGTTTGAAAAATACTGCTGGATAGTTGAAAGTCTGCTTGTCTCTATTCCTCAGTCATGCAGTTCCTTTCAGACAACAAATATTATTGGTCTTTTGTGTATCCTCACACAGTACAAAATCAGGCATGTATATGCATATGTGTTTTGTACACAGAGGCACACACGCACACACACACAGATTGTAGCATAGAATTAAACATTGCATCTGGGGCCGGTGAGACGGCTCAGCGGCTTAAGCGCCTGCCTTGCAAGCGCGAAGGCCCGAGTTCGACTCCCGGAACCCACATACGAAAAAGGGGCCGGTGATATCGCTCAGCAGCACGGGTGCCTGTTGGCGCGCGAGGTCCTGAGGTCGTCCCCCCGGTACCCACAAAAAAAAAAAAAAAAAAAAAAAAAAAAAAAAAAAAAAACATTGCATCTTCCGTCTCATTTAACAATGTCTAGGAGATATTTTTAAACAGTTGCAGAATAATCACTTATACAGAGGTATTATAATTTAACCAATTTTCTATTTTATTAAGACAATAAAAATACTATAATGAACAACCTGATACACATTTTATTTTACACATGCAAATTAATTATTTGACCTTGAACAGCTATGTTTAAAAGTAGGGAGCATGCATTTAATCCACACAGTAGGCCTTTAACAAATGCTTGCTCAATTAGGTGAAAAGTGGAAGAACTGGTAATGATTCTGAGGGCAGGGGACAGACACCTGTGGCACTATAAGAGCAAAGAGAATTTGACCTGATGGTGGAGACCCCACAGGATGGGGGCAGGGCAAAGTTCAGAGTACCCCCTGTTACCTCTAATCCACTTTGTAGTAGGGCAGGAGAGTAGCATAACCTAGCCATGAACTCAGGCCCCTTCTAACTCACCTCTGCTGACAGAGATGCAGGGATTCTCTGCGTTTTTCTTCCTGTTAAATTTTGTTGTTGTGTACATTCATACCTTGTTGACTAGACTTGTGTCTTTCCTGTGCCTTTTCAGCACTTGGAAAAGCGGAGTGCATCAGGCTTTGGTGTAGACTGAAGTTCCTGGCTTCAGAACCATCTCTCTATGTGACTTGACCAAGTTGCTGAGCTCTTCCATGTCTTGTGTCTTAAATGCAGAGTGTGGCGTGTCCTCCTAGCATGGGGAAGATAAAGAGTGCTGGCTCATGTACCGCTCCAGTCCTGGTCCCTAGGATGTAGTAAGCTCTTAAGGAATTGTAATTCCCACTCTCCCTTGACACATGACTTGGTGCTCCACAAATGCTCAAGGAACTAAATTTAATCACACCAAACAGTCATCATGGTATGTCATCACAGTATCACGGTATACTTCTGTGTCTCTCCCATGCAGGCAGCTGCATCACGTCTTCTTCATATCTCCAAGATGTTTTTATTCCTCAAGAGTTTGGGAGGTGAGCTCTTAGATGTTCACTCTTAGGGTGACAGTAGCACGAGAAGCTGATTTTCCCCCGAGGAGAGATGTGCAAGGCACTGAAGGGAACTGAGACTGCTGCAATTCCACGAGTTCAATGAGAAACAAGGTCATTAGAGCCAAAGCCTGCTGTGCAGAAAACAGGTTGAAGTGAGAGGATGGTTTGGACTCAGTGACCCGAAGTGCACACCTCTCATCTATTTGCTGCCTTAAATGCCAGCTTAGCTGGCAAAGGCACACAGAGTGCACCTTGCAGGATGAACTGAACAAATTTTGAGCTGAATATCGATGCTTCCAGAAGGAGAAAAGGGAGGAATTTACCATAACTAAAAGGTGTCTCTTGCAACTTGACCAATTCAGACCTGTGTCCAAGATGTGGCGTGGGTGCATGGTGAGTTTCTGCTCTTTAACCCAAGTGCACTCTTATGCTTACAACGAGCTTTTAAATAGCATTTGTTGGATGAATTGCAAGTATGTCTCTATAGTCTCCTGTAGAATTAATTAGCAGTTTCCAGACCTTTCCTATGATGTTCTTAATTTTCAGCCACAGTCCAGCACAGGTGAAAAACCTGCCTAATGGCCAGTATGGAGCAGGAATCAAAACCCAGAAAATCCATCTTTTGTTATAAACAATTTAATTCACTTCACTCCTCAGGAAAGTCACATTTTTAAAATAAAACATGCATTTGTACCTTCAAGGAAGGTGTTTGTTTTACCTGGAATACTGAGAACAAGCCAGTCTCTCAGACTAATACGAGCATGATCCCTTAGTAGGTCTTTAGTTGGTTAACTATAGAATACAAAAGTCAAGTCCCTAATGCCAATACAAATCAGCTGCTTGTGAAAGAGACTGGGAAAAGAAGATGAGCACTCAGATGAAGAAGAGGCTCTGTCCTCTCCAGAATGAGGAAGAAAAGCTCATATGTATGACACGCTTTAAAACTAAGCCCAGAATCATCCATCCATCCATCATTCATCACATCTGTAATATCTATGATGTGTCAAAAACCGTGCTAAGGGATAAAGGATAAAGAAGCCATGCTCCCTGTCCTTAAGTCTTAATTATGAGCATTCTCCCCAAGAAACTATTTGTGGTACTCCAAGATGACAGAAGGCCACCTAAATTCAGAGTAAGGAAGTAGAGATGAGACCAGAGAAAACCTAACTGTTCATAGACACAGCTTTCATGTCATCAGTTTGCTAAGGCCTGTCTCTTTGTCTGTAATAACACTGGCAAAAGGCTGATTACAGATTCATTTCTTGATTCCTGCCTGTCGAGGGAAAGAGCCTACCTAAATCATGTCTTCTAGAATATCAAACTTATTGCTAAGTAAATGTGTAACTAATAGGTACCTGTCTGGTTGGCTGTGGTTTCGGCATAATATTTGGTAGGTTCCATGCATGCAGAGCAAGAATAAGAGTATCTGGTCCAAATGCCAATCATTTCTCCACCTGAAATTTCCTCTCTATTATACTCACCTCCTAAAGAACCTTGTACTTGAAATGCAACCCCAAGTATCAGGAGCTCCCCAAGTACAGCATGGCTGACTGCACCAGGTCAAGCTCGAGCAATCCATGTTTCTTCTCAGATTTTAAAAAAGAACTCATAGATCAAATAGATTAAGTTAACTTAATGGAACTTAATGGAAACATACATCAAGTAGAAGTCTACATATACTCAAGGTTTTGATCATTTTTGAGGGCTGCTCTAATTTGCATGAGCAGAGAAGCTCAACTATAATAGGAAGATAGGCCAGAGAGTTTTTCAGAGGTGAAGAGAAAGATTCCCTCCCAACTCTCCGGGTCTTAGACACCCAGTATGATCGTTGTCATTGGGTTCTCTAAGTTATACCTTTAACTTTAAAACCTTCTAAAATTTAAGCAAGTTTGGGTGGACTTCTAATACTTGTAACCAAAGGATAATTGTCTAATATATTCAGAATAAAGATCTAGAAGATTCTTATTAGGAACATGTCAAGAAGAAAACCTAGACACAGAAGGAGCATGGAATATGGAAGTAAGGATGCACCAGGCTGTAAAAATGCAGTAATTTAACAAAAACAAGGAATATTAGCACATCATCAGCTTCTGCCTCAGTTTCTAGACTTTTTCAATCATACTTGAGGTCTATTTCTGCTTCACTGAGGACCTACCAGTTTTCCAATCACCGCATTATTTCATCTACAACTATTCTAGCTAGTCAGTGTCATTGCTACTGCATCTCAGCCAAGTAGAACTTTAGTGGTATTATTGCTACTGCATCTCAGTCAAGTACAACTTTCTCTGATGATGGAAATATTCTAAATCTGTGTAGTTCAAGAAGAAAGCCATAAGCCACAGGTGACTACGGAGCACTTGAAATCTGTCCAGTGTGACCAAGGAAATGAATTTGCATTTGTACTTCATTTTAACTAATGATAAATGCAAGATAGAATCGCATGTAGCACTTTAGTTCCTACTGTATTAAATAAAGAGGTTCTAGAATAATTCTCAACACGCAAACACTGCTTGCTATCTCCACACTACAATCCACTCCGACAAGCTACCCTGCAGTTCCCTTCACTTCCTCTCATGCTTTATTTTTTGCCCATTCTTCACAAGCTGGTGAAACAATCTTTAAAATATAACTCTGATCAGAAAAATCTGTTCAAAGCCCTACTAAGGTTCACACTTAAATTTAGAATTAAATCTAAACTCCTGCAGCCTGCAAGGTACTACCTGACTTGGCACTTGCCTACTTTTCCCATTCTGTCTCTCTCATATTCACCACTTTCCAGCCTCAGTGACCTTTCCTCTGTCACCTGAACATGCAAAGGGCACCAAAACCTCAGGAACTTGAGGCAGTGTTTTTCTGCTTGGAATATTTTCTCTAAGACCTTCCTATGACTGACTGTTTCTCATCATTCGAATCTTAGTTTGTGGGTCATCTTCTCAGAGATTCCTTTCCTGGCCTTTGTCCTTGGCTAGAACAGCTTCTGCAATGGAGCCTTCCTTTTAAATGTTATTTATTTTTCATCCTCTTTTATTTTCTTCATAGGAAGTATTACTGCTGAAATTATCTCATTTATATCTGTCATGTATTTATCCATCCATCCATCCATCAATCCATTGGTTTACTTGTGTTTTTCCCTTCAAAACGGTAAGTCCTTAGAAGAGAATTTTTCTGTCTTAGTGATTGCTGTAGTATCAGAGTTTACAGCACTGCCTGTGGCATAGTAGGTCTTCAGCACATATTTTTTGGTGATGGATTGCCCATCCATGGTTGGGAACTCTTGCTATGGCTCTCTAAAGGTTCCCTTCTTAGCATAGAACAGGGCAGAATTCAACTCATATTTGTTGACTAAATGAATGACATATGACAGTGAGAAATTTAACTAAATAATTAATGAAATTTACTTTTCTACCAGTTAATTTTCTAGTAGATGGAAGTCACATAAATTAAATAGTGCTAAACGATTAACTTACTCAAGGACTTAATTTCCCATAGTCTTGAAGTCACTGAGAGATCAAATTGACTGGCCCAATTCCCTATTTTTAGATCAGAACATTCTCCTTAATCATTGTTATTTAACACTGATTGGTTATCTGACTCACTAGGATAACAGTATATCATTCAGCTAGTGACAAAGACAAGAAGGAAGAGAATTCTGTAAACAAGTAAAGAAACTGATTTAAATATCTTTCCTGTCAGGATTTTCTTGTTAGAATTGTACATAAACTGCAGGTACTTTAGAGCTCCTTGTCCAGAAGATGACACCAGAAGGTCAGATACAATCAGAGAGAAGCTGAGAAAAAGCGTGGACTTCGCTCTGCAGTAGGAATTTGTTCTACTCCATTCCAAGCCAAATGTAGAGACACAAGCACCTCACTAAACTAAAGATCACTGCCAAAGACATGGAGGAAATGCAGAGTAGGCCCAGAGCCCTATGGCCAGCTCTTCACATCACTTCTGTTGTGTTAACCCTGCAGCACCCATCCTCAGGCTTCTTAGATGACACGAGAATAAAGGAAACAACAGTAGTGTAGCATCTTCCACTTATGGACAATAAATAAGGATTCAGAGAAGTCAACCAGTTTAGCTTTATGAAATCTAATTTGCATGTATGATAGAAATAGAAATAGAATCTATTTCTATCATACAGAATAACTTCTCATTCAGTTTATGAGTCCCCCAGTTCTCACATGCATAGGCTCCAACCAAAACTGCCATATTCTGACATTGTGGAAACATTGTGGAAACATAAACTACTGATTTCCTTTGACCCACCATGCATTCTACTCCTTTGAGGGGAAGAATGAGAAAAGAAATGTTCCCTAGGGGTGGTGATGATGTTAAGTATTTTATGGTCTGGCTCTAATCTCTCACATCTTTTCTCATTTGTTCAGCAACTGTGTATGGAGTGTCTATTTTGTACAAAGCCCTCTGCTAGGCATGGCATATATAAAGATAAAGAGGGACCAGGACTCTAGTGGGACAGTTTATTACATGAACAATAAGGGCAAAGCAGCCACCCATGCCAAACACTTGCAACGCAGAGCCATTGTGTCTGAGGATTGCTCGTTAGAATCAGAAAATAAGATTTAAACTCAAAAGTATCTTGCAATCCCATAGGAAATTCCACAGTGAGGGCCAGCTTAAACTTTTCAATAAAGTTCAGTTCAGGCAGTTTTCCCACCAAAGAGCCTTCCCTTGGCAGAGCACCAGGGAAGTGGTTGGCTTTTGGTCAGGGACAATTTTGAATAGAAAATACAAAATTTTCAAGCAGCAAAATCTTGTCCAATGTGGAAGATTCTCATAGAATAAGAGTCACATTAGAACTAAAACCAGCTTGTAACAGATACTCTTTAAGAGGAATGGGCTACAGAATCACCAAATTTTGTCACATAATGTTGCTCTTTTTATCTTTATTTTGGCTAAGCCTAAATAGTTGGAAAAAATTCCAATACCTGAATAAACCTGGAAATTACCATGTGTCAGCTGTTTTGTGTACTTTCCTAATCCTTAGAATAGATATATACCATATATATTATTTTCTCCAATTTATAGGTTAGGAAAGAGGCACAGAGAGGACAGATAACTTGGCCAGGGTCACACTGAAAACAAAGAAACATCCTTGTACCAGTCATAGATGATGCAATAAAACTGGGTAAGGATAGACTAATAAAAGAACTATTTTCAAAGATGTGGGCAGGAGGTAATGAACTATGAAGGGTAGTGGAATATAATAAATCAAATGAGAGGAAGGTAGTGGTTGCAGAAACATAAGGAAAGAAAATGTTGAGAGAATTGATGGAAACCATAACTAAGTTGAGAGCAGCAGTCAGCTTAGATGACTAAGCAGGCAGGGACAAGGGTGAATATTCACCGAGTTCTCTCTGTCTCAGCCCACTCTTTGCAAGGTTCCCTTCTAACTGACCCATCCAAAGGCACAGGGAAAAATCTCATTGGTATAGTCCATGCTATTCAGGCTTCTGGATCACAGAAGATGGTAGAGAATGAATCAAAAGGGGCAAATCAAAGTTATTCTGCACAATTCTCTACCACACAGTAACTTTTTCCAAGTCAGGGTCAGCAGTAACCCACTCATCTTTACAGTCCACTGAACAATGCTCACATCATAAATGGTCAATGAAAAACGGTATTGATACTTGTTTTCCTTCCTTCCCTCTGCACTTTTCTATCTCCAAGACCCCAGGCCAAAGTGCAGATGGCATGTATAGCTAACTGTGGACTGCTGGTGCTTGTCTAATGAAAGGAATGGTATATCTTTTTCACCCCTCTCCACAGTTTGGGTGTTAGAAATGGAGAACATTATCCAACAGGATTCCCTCCTTCAGGAAAGACTCCATGTTCCTTGCCCTTTAATAGTTGGCCTGGAAGCTAGGAACAGGGAGGGTGGAGTGTTTCTTTCTCTGGGGATGCTTCCAAGCCATTTTGTAGAGCATCAGCAACTTTAATTTGGGTCAGGACTGAAGTTTAAGAACTAAGCTATTCAGTGCACTTCTTTACAAGATGCTTGGAGGAAAACACCTATTGATTTTCAAGTGACCAAAATTGTCAGAAGCACTTCAGATTTGAATCATATTCACAAGAAAATATGGCATAAGAAAGAGAAGTGCCTACTTGTTCCTTCCATCAGTACTTATTAACTCTTCATCCAGTGCTCTACCGCCATAAACAGTCTGCTAGAGAGGACCTTCTGACATGAACAGACACTAGTTTAAAGGTTAAATCTTTTTGTCTTCCCTCTTCAAGTCCCTTCCCAAAACTCCAGCATCTCAAAAACAGGTCAATTTGTGCTCTGCAGAGCTCATTTTTCTCTTGTTGGAGTATTTGTTTCTGACCAACTTTTCATATGGTTATTGATGGTCTTTTAACCACAAGCAGCTGGGATCTCACTATTTGTTAAAATTTCTCTGTGCACATTTGCACAAAAAGGAGATGTGTGAGGGAATCCTCCAGCTGTGAGGTCATGCAGAGGTCATCTGATCTGTCCCCTGTCCTTCTGTCCTCAATCCTTCCCTTACTTGTTGATAAGAATCTTCTTGAGGGTGAGGGCCCTGAAGAAGAGAACTCATCTTCTTTTCCAATTTGCCTTGTCTTGCTGTGAGAAAGCAAGCTGCGCTTTTTGAATCTTGCCTGTTCAGAATTAAAAATGGAAAGTATGATAGTTTAATACATTTTATGACCTTCATGTTTTATTAAATTTCATAAAGGCGTTCCATTCAAAAGGGGGTCAGATTTTAAATTAAGGCTCTACAACAAATATTTAAACTCAGATTTAATAAAAAAAGTTATTGTGTATTCATGCAATTGCAATTGATTATAGAAGACTTAGGTATTGAAATTTTAAAAGGGTAATAGATATTGTAAATGGATAATAATGTTTAACAGGATACTGAATTCGGTATTTATTTGGCCTATTTTATGTACATTTTGAAAATTTATAGAACAATGGTAATTGTTTTTTAGATACAAGTGTTTCCCACACAGAGGGGCATAATAAATATTGATTGAAAAAATGCCTGGATTATATGAGTGAAAAATATCTACACACTTTAAGTTCTCTTGTGTTAGGAAGACTGATACACTTTAATTAATTCAACATAACGAAATTTCATAGCGAGTGTAATTTTTTCTAGCATTGAACAGAGCCATGAAGGAGCTCTGCGTAATGTTCAAGACAGGCTGTTAAGGAGTCAAGCGTTGAGATAGGATCTATATAGGCATAAAATAAAGAGAGGATAAAAGAATAGAGACCCCGGGCACTGTCCCAGCTCACAGTGCAGCTAGGATGGTTGGATCAGACTCAATGAAGGTTGATTTTAATGGGCAACTTGACTGCTTTGAGACTCCTGGAAAGGGGATTGGATCATGGGGGTGCTGTGCTTATTAGCGGATTAAACCACTGGCGTTCACCGCTGAATGTGTTGTAAACAGGTGGAACCTGCGTCACTGAGCGCCAGCGTTTGCAGCGTGTTTCTCTCTCTGGTGGAGCACTCTTCCCCTGTACTCTGCTTTCTAGCCACCAAATCTAAGCAGCTTCGCTCTGCCACGCCCTTGGTCAGGATGTTCCTGCCTCGGAATCAGCTGATCAGGAAGGGAAACCTCTGAAACCTTGGGCCAAATAAACCTCTCCTCCTTCAGGCTGTGTATGTCAGGTATTTGGCCCTGGTGATGAGAAAGCTGTCAAATACAGACTTTATGGAGGAAGTGAAACTGGGGCAGATATTGACAATACTTTCCAAAGGGGCGTATAATATGCTCTCCAATTTTTATCCTGGTAAGAATGTAAAGATTGGGCCGGTGAGATGGTTCAGCGGCATAAGCGCCTGCCTGGCAAGCGCGAGGTCCTGAGTTCGACCCCCAGTACCCACAAAAAAAAAAAAAAAAAGAAGAATGTAAAGATTATGAAACGACTTGCCAAATATTTTCAGCGAGGCAATATATAAAGACTGTTTAGAGAAATCAAACTCCCTTCTCCATGCCAGTGTTTCTCTTTATGGAAATTTTCTCTTTAGGTTTGTTTCTAGAGGCTTGACTCTACAGTACCCACGTGTCCTTTCTGCGTTTTCCTAGTTATGGTTCTCTGAGCATCTTAAATTTGTGGTTTGGTATCTTTCATTAGCATTAGAAACTTCTTGACTCCCCTCAGAACCACACTTCCAAAATATTATTTTTTCTATCCCTTATCCCCTTTTAGTATTGAAATTACATATACACTAGTTTAATTCATTTCGCTGATTTCTTTCTGTTTTGTTTTTATTCCTTTGTCTCCTCATGCTTTGGTTTGAGTGTCAAGGTTCCTTAATTCTATCTTGTGTTGTGTCCAGTCTACTGTTAAACACAGTATATTCATATATGTATTGACTTTTTATGTTTACAAAGTTCAGCAGATTACGTTTTAACAGATTCTAATTCTTTACTGAAATATTTCACCTTTTTATCCTTTCTGCCCATTTTCCTCTATTTTCTTTAGCATGTTTTTGGAAGTCCTTGTCTGATAATTCCAACATCCTGAACATCTCCAGATGTGCTTCTCTTTGCCATCTTATCGCTTCCTTGTGCATCACTTTTTCTGCCTCATGTCTAGTAAATTTTGATGGTATACTGGATATTTTAAACAATGCTTTGCAGAGATCTTCGATTATGTTATCATCTTCTAAGAGTTGAGTTTCCTTTTGGCAAGTAGTTAATTACTAATGAACTCTTTTTGACCCTTTTCAGGCCTGGTAAATGTTTTGTTAAGGAAATTCTATTTCCATTATTGTTATTTGTTTTTCATTTTTACATTTTCTGGCATATACCTAATTCCTACCATTTTAGGATTTCTAAGTCTCCAAGGTATTTCTCCAAGTGCCTGCACTCCAGTACTTTCTCCGGAAACTCTGCAGTCTGATCATTTTCTACTTCTCAGGGTCTGCTCTCTTCAGGTTCCTACAGTCTTACACTGCACATACACAGTCCTGGAGGACGCCCAGCACCTCGGAGGTATTTCCACACAGAGTTCTGAGATGCCTCTGCGCTGGTATTCTGCGTCCAGAATGCTGGACTCCTTTACAGGCTGTTGTAGTTGGGGTTTTCAAGGGAATAGATTTAATACAGCACACACAATTTATAGGATTATTTTACAATATTCACCCAAAGAGTCAAATGCAGAAGAGTGCAGGAGGTCTGTGCATGTGCTAGAGAACAAAAGAATCCAGCTCAGGGCCCAGACCCCATGGTATTGTCCTGCACAAGTCTAGCTGAAGACCTAGAGCCCATGGCAATGTCCTGCTCAAGTCCAACTGGAGGCCCAGAGCCCACGACAATGTCTCAGCAAGTCTGTATTAAGGATCTGCACTGAAAAGGCGCAAAGGTCAGTGGCGGAAGCTAGAAAGTCTGCACCAGCGGGATGAAGCATCTGTGCCAGCAGGCTGAGGGATCTGCACCGGAGCCAGGAAGTGATGCTCGAGGTAAGGACCAGAGCTCCCCAAAATTGAACCACAGCCATCCTCAGCAGCAGGAAGAACCTGAGCTCCTCTGACAATGAGAATAGCTGAGGTTGTATCAGGAAAACTGCCATGACAAGCTTCTCCAGGAAAATCAGCACACCATCTTCCCCTCCAGTTCTGCTTTTATGCTGTTGGCAACAATCCTCAGGTGGGACTTCCACACCCAGCACCACGCTGACTCAGTCCAGCTGGGTGTTACAACTTCACCGTTAGTTAATCCACCACACAAGCTCAACCTCTGATTTTGCTTCCTTTGGACATTAAGATCACTATTCATCTATATCATCAAAACCCCAAAAACATCACTGGGGAAAAAAGCCTAAGGCAATGCAGTTATCTCTTATGTCTTTCCTCTCTTAAGAAACACAGCATTTCATTTGGTTGTTCTACAATATCTGCAAAATGTGATTCAATGATTTTTGCCAGGTTTTACACTAATATGGTAGTCTTCCTACTAAAAAGAACATATTTATAGTCTTCATACTAAAAAGAAGTTCAAACTAATTTATACACATGTATAACGTGCAGGTTTACTTACATACTCACACATACATGTGTGTATGCAGATGTATACATCATACATATCTGTGTAGATATTCATACATGTATATAAATATACATACATATACAAACATGCAGGTTTCTTATAAATATATACATGTATGAACATAACTACGTACACACATATACACATGTGAAATTAAGGCTTTAATTTATGTTGCCAGCATTGCCTTTGTGTGGTTAGAAAGTAGGGGCTTTGCCTTCTCACTACCAGATAATTTATTACAGATTTATTTGGTTAATTGAACATTGTTGCAAGGCTTCATTCCTTGGGGACTGACTACTTAAAGTGATTTCCTTGAAATGGATGCTCCTCCTGGCACAGCGCCACAGGGACACGTTCTAGAGTTGACATTCCGGGACACGTCTCCACATCCCATCCCATGCTGCTCCCACTAGAACAGATTATCTGTGCCCGGAGGGACTTACACTTTCCCGGCTGCTCTTCATTCCACAGATTCGTGGTTCTTGGATGCATGGAATGAACACTGACTCCTGGCTGAGATGTTCCAGGTGGCTCTCTGGAGATTAAAGTCCATCCCTCTGCCTTGATTTCAGGCACCAGCTTCAACAAGCTTTCCTTTCATTCTTTTCCAAACGAAAGAGACTATCACTCACTCAAGCACGATGAAGAAGAAAAGGAAAAACTGACATTCAGGTGAAGAAAAGGCCAGGGTGAATCAGAGAATGAATGGCAGCTCTGGACAGTTCGTCTATGCAGAGGCTTCTATTTTTCATGCCCCCGTCCTCAGCATCTGCTCTTGTCCTAGTCGTGGCAGTGTCCAGAGCTCCTTGATGCCTTCCCATTCATTCCCTTCTCTAGATCTCAATTCTCGGAGACTCAGTTCAAGGTGACAATGACCAACGATGATGAGCTGAAGTTACTCCCCTTGAAAACACTTAAATTTTAACAAGGGAAATAAACTGTGAGTTAAAACCCCAAATTCCAAAGATATTTCTTTCTTTCACTTTTTATTTTTTTATTTTTTTATATGCGGGTACCAGAAGTCGAACTCAGGACCTCACACTTGCCAGGCAGGTGCTTATGCTGCTGAGCTGTATCACCGGCCCTAACTTTTTAATTTTTACTAGTATATGTTTACATTTTGTAATGATTACATCCACTGTGGGACATTGGTATAGGTACATAACATATCTCAGTATTTTATCCCCTTTCTCTCTCCTCCCTCTCCCCTCTCTCCATCTCTTGTTACTCATCCCATTTTCTTCAGGGATTTTTAAAAATCCCAAATAGAAGTTGCATGTTGGATTTTGTCAGAGGCTTTATCTGCATCTATTGGGATGATCATGTTGATGGGCATGTAGATGTTTCAAAGATTTAACACTTATGAATTGTGCTTCTATAAGCATAAGTGTGTAATATGATGCATTTAATTCTTTGGTGCAGATACCTAGAAGGGAAATAGCTGGGTTGAATGGAATTTTTAGTTCTAGGATTGGTTTTTTTTGTGTGTGTTTTTTTGTTTTTTTTTTTCATATATTCTAGATGTTAGTCCTCTGTCCAAGGCATAGCTGGCAAATTTTTTCCCATCCTGTAGGTTGTCTCTTCACTCTGTTTGATGTTTCCTTTGCTGTGTAGAAGCTCTTTTATTTGATATGATTTCATTTTTTGATTCTTGTTTCTATTTCTTGTGCCAGTGGGGTTCTGTTCAGAAAGTACTTTTCTATACCTATGTCTTCAAGAGTTTTACCTATTCTATCTTCCAAGAGATAGTTTCTGTTTTAACATTTAGATCTTTGATCCATTTTGACTTTAGTTTAATATATGGTGAGAAATACGTATCTCAATTCAATCTTCTGCGTGTGGACAGCCAACTTTCCAAGCACCATTTATTGAAGAGGCTCTCTGTCTTCCACTGTATGTTTTTGACCCCTTTGTCAAAGATCAAATAGCTGAATGTGCCTAGGGTTTTTTCTTCTTCTATTCTATTCCAGTCATCCATATACCTATTTTGTGCCAGTACCATGCTGTTTTTATCACAGTAGCTTTGTAATAAAACTTCAGCTGTAGCTTATGATACTTCCTGCTTTGCTCTTGTTACCCAAGATTGCTGTTGCTATTCTGGGTCACTTCTAATCCCATATGAATCTTAGAATTGTTTTTTCTAGTTCTGTGAAGAATGCTGTTGGTATTTTGATCAGGATTGCATTAAATCTGTATATCAATTTTGGGTGTATGAACATTTTGACTATATTGATATTTTTCCATTTTCTGATGTCCCCTTCCCTATCCTTTTTTCAGAGTACTGCAGTTTTTATTTACAGGTCTTTCACTTCCTTGCTTAGGTTAATTCCTAATCATTTAACTTTTCTTGATGTTATTGTGAATGTTATTGTTTTCCTAATTTTTTTCCTCAGTGAATTCATTATTGGTGTACAGGAATACTATTGATTTTTGTGTGTTGATTTTGTATTCTGCAGCTTTGCTGAATTTGGTTATTAATTCTAGCAGTCTTTTGGTGATATTTTTGTGTCTTCTGTGTAGAGGATCATGTTATTTGTAAATAATGATAATTTGACTTTTTCATTTCCTATACATATCCTTTTTATTTTTTTCTCTTGCCTGATTTCTCTGGTTAACATTTCAAGGACTATGTAGAACAGGAGTGGTGATAGTGGACATCACTGGCTAGTTCCAGATTTTAGAGGGAAAGATTTCAGTTTTCCCCCATTTAATATGGTATTGGCTATAGGTTAGTCATAAATGGCTTTTATCAGATTGAGATAAGGTATGTCAGTACCTATTTTCTTCAGGGATTTTTAAAAATCATGACACAAGTTGGATGTTGGATTTTGTCAAAGGCTTTTTCTACATCTATTGAGGTGATCATGTGATTTTTGTCCTTGCTTCTGCTTATGAGATTGATTACATTTATTGATTTATGTACACTGAACTATCCTTGCATCCCTGTGATGAAAACTACATGGTCATGATATATGAAACCTACTTGGTCATGATGTATAATTTTCTTGATGATTTGTTGCATTCTGTTTGTCAGTGTCTTGTTGAGGGTTTTTGCTTCTATATTCATTAAGGAGATTGGACTGTAGTTCTCTTTATTGGTTGAATCCTTGTCTGGTTTTAGAATCATGGTCATGCTAGCTTCCTGGAATGACTTTGGGTGTACTCCTTCCCTTTCAATTTCACTAAAGAGTTTGAGGAGTATTGATGTTCGATCTTCCCTGATGTTATGTAGAATTCAGCAGTGAATCCACCCAGATCTGGGCTTTTCTTACTTGATAGGTTTTTTTTGTTTTTGTTTTTGTTTTTTAATTGCTGCTTCAATTTCATTGCCTATTATTGGATTATTCAGGATTTTTAAATCTTCTTGGTTCAGTTTTGGTAATTTATATGCATCTAAGAATCTATCCTTTTCTTTTTATTTCTCCAGTTTATTGGTGTACAGGTTTGCACAGAAGTTGCTAATGATTTTCTGGAATTTGGTAGTGTTCACTGTGATTTCACCTCTTTTATTTCTAATTGCGTTGACCTGGGTCTTATCTTTCTCTTTTTTTGGTAAGATTTGCTGAGGGTTTGTCCATTTCATTAACTCTTTCGAAGAATTATCTCATTAATTTTTATTCTTTGTGTTGTTTTCCTAGTCTCCACTTCATTGATTCCTGTGCTGATCTTTATAATTTTCTTCCTTGTACTAACTGTGCATCTGGATCATTCTTGTTTTTCTAGGACCTTGTGGTGCATCACTAGGTTATTTACTTGGGCTTGTTCTGTTTTTCTGATGTGACCTTCACAGCTTTTAACTTCTGTCTTAGGACTGCTTTCATTACGTCACTTAAGTTCTGGTATGTTAAGAAAAACATTTTAACATTACGTAAACCTTAAACTAAAAATCTAAATTTCCACAGAGGATACTTCTATCATTAGAGAGTAAGTGGAGAGGATTGGGCTAAGGCTTAGTGGGTGGCAGGACGGTTGTTCGTGTACCCCTGAACTCATATACAACAGCTGGAACTCTGACGATTGAGGAAACAAGTTGGAAAGGATTCTGTCATTCTACTCTGAGTCTAGGTGTATTAGAGATGATGCTGTTACTGAACCCAGAGTGTGGGGGGATTAGAAAATGAGAATTTGTGGAAGTAAGAGAAAATAGAACTCCCTGATGTACTTATTCTCTTGAAATACTTTTAAGGCAGGTAAAATGTTTGTTTCCATCGAAGTTTAGTTTAATAAAGCTGTTTATAAGTCCAAGAAAGCTGTATATGGTAACAAAACCCATTCTCCAGGTAGCACTCAATGTATCTTTTAACATGTAAGCCACATCATGTTTCTGCATGGCTTAAAACCTCCAATATCTTCGCCGTGCATGAGGACTGGACTAGAAGTCCCCTGTGGTCCTGGCTGTGTCATTTCTCTCTCCCTCCTCAAGTTCTGGCAGGGTGACTCTTCTGCCTCCTCTGGAGGCCCAACTTGTTCCTGCCCAGAACCTTTTCCAATTTTGTATTCATTGACTGAACAGCTCTTTCTTCAGACCTCTGCTCTTCTTTGTCGTTCAAGGCTCAGTTCCGATGTCATCTTAGAGAGGCTGCCATGACACATCACCCTCCGTTACCTTTCCGCATTACAGTGTTGCTCAGCAAGGACCTTGATTTCTGTGGATCTGTGGTCTGAGCTCCTTTTCCCCTTAAGATACTTTCTTTGAGGGCAGCAATCCTTTGTGCCCTGTCATGTACTGAATGTTAAACTGTCAGAAAAGTGACTTGCTCAGAGTGGGATTCCAATAAAGTGTTAAACAGAAATTAATGAATTAAGAAACAAATACTTCATTCTGATACACTTGCAAAAATTGACCCATGGATTCAAAAAACACATATACTGAGAGGCCCACAGGAAACTGCTAATCTGGCTTTCATTTAATACAGCTCCCCCATCCCCTTCAATACTCCGAATAGCTGCTTCTGCTAAAAACAAACATCAATAAAAAAAAAAAAAAAGTCTTGATCCCTTTCCTTGTCACAGGGACAAAATACCTGACACTTGCAACTTAAAGGAAGAGAGAGTTATTTTGGCTCGGGTTTTAGAAGTTTCAGTTCTTACATGTTCAGGCAGAAGTGCTGTGGTAGAAGTGTCTGGCGGAGGAAACTTGCTCACCTCATGGCATCTAGGAAGCAGAGAGTGAAGGGAGGAGGTGCGGAGGGAGATAAACCCTACCAGGCCATGCCCCACTGACCTCCCTCTTCCAGCCAGACCCCACCTCCCAACAGCCAGTCAGCTAGAAAACCCACAAAATCCAATCACTTTCCAAAAGCCCTGCCTCGGAGCGTGTGAAGCTTGGGGGAGGGGTGCACATAGGTAAAAATCATGACAAACAAAAAGCCAAAAACCTTGTTGCAGAAGCCCATTTTGATTTTGCTCAGGAGGTTTTCCTCTTAGTCCCACCCTTGGTATATATTGAATCGCATGAATGTGAACTTTAGCATGTTCCTCTGGTTTTAAGTCTACAGGACACCTGCAGCACCGAGTTAGGAGAAAGAGGGGGCTCTCACAGGGACAGGAAGATCAGACATCACGTAGCTGATAGTGGAAGAGAAAGGCCAAACTCTCTAAGGAGCTCGAAACCTGGCAGCTGTGCCCATTTAGTTAAGAGAAAAGTTGTAGATGCATTTTAGTAATTGAAGAACATCACAGTATCAAAACCGCTGTAAGAACTGGTTCACATTAGTGGAACGGCATTAGATAATAACCTTTGGAAGTGCCACATTGCTCACTTGTGCATTAGAGAAATAAAGTCCTTTGAGAACTGCTTTAAGGGTTGATATAATCTTTGTATAACATTTAGCTTTACATACTGACATGGAGTAAACCTTCAACAAATGTGAACTACTCTTATTACAATAATAATGTTCACTGTGATGGCTTTATGTTATAAATAAAAGGATACACTTAGTGCGATAAATTTTATGTATATCCAATGCTGTTTTTCTTTTTGAATTTCAGTATAAAGTACATAAAACTTCATATTCAAACAACCTGACACAATTCCTATTAATACTAATATGTTTTATTTTTATAATATTTCATATTTTAGAAAGTCCTTTGTCTTATTTGATGATTCACAGCTGCTCGTTCACCGAGTAATACAAAGCTCTAACAATATTTTGTAATAAGAATTACCTGTTTCTGGTTCAAGAACCAGCTGTATTTCTTTCGTCTTAATATTTTGTTTGGCCAAATCAGATTTCATGTGTCAGAAAGTACAGAGCCAATTTGTGCTCTTGAAAGCTCAAATGTTAAAGGTAGGAAAAAAAATCTCTATCATCAAAAGGTGCTTGGAGGTGTCAGTTAAATTCGCTTCTGCCCACAGATGCTTAACTTAGAGAAATCAAAAATAATGGAGGGTTAAAGATTATGCGCCTACAGTAATTTTGGAAAATGAAGGAGTCCCTCAGGTAGAAACATGATCCATTAGCCCAAAACTTTTCCAGTTACAGTCTATAAATATTTGATGTGTTTAACTTCAAAAGTAGCAAAGGAACTATTCAACCCACTAGAAGGAGAGATGATGAGGAGTAATGGGATGACATTAACAAAGAGAATGCTTCTCAATAGGGAGAGCACATAATGAAGAGCCTCTGCCGAAGAGTAAAACAGGAGGGCACTTTACTGCTAGAACTGATGGCTGAGCTCCTTCTTCGGGCTGCTGACCTCAGAGTTCATGGAGTGACTTTAATGATTCACACAGCACCTTTTAAAGTAGTTTCAGTTGAACTGGTCCGAAGGCTGTGAAAATAAGTAGAAATGTTGCTGACTTCCTGGCATGTTGACATCCACTTTTGCAGCTTTTCTTATTCAACATTGCCCAGTGAATTCACCCCATTGCACTACTTTTCTCTGTTCACTTGATGGTTCCTTAGGATGGCTAAATAAAGGAAGGAAAAGATGAGGCAGAGATTGGAGAAGAGAGGGTGAGTTGATATGAATATGAACTTCACCCAGTGGTGAAGGTGAATTTCTCATACACACACCATCATGGATGGATATGAAACTCTCAAACACATTCCATCCCTGATGACTATGAGCATCATCCCATGCAACTAGCCCTAGCAACTGTCCCTGTGTGCGCATGTATGTGTGTCTTTCTGATTCAGTTTGCTAAATCTTTAACAGCAGGCCTATCTTATATTACTAAATACAAGGGAAGAAGAAAGCAAATATAAAGAACAAGAGGACCAAAGTTGAGACATTTCTGTCCTCCAAATTTATTACTCTTGAAATTAAAAATGGGGTTTTCAAAAATTTAGATGAGGTAAAGTCACTTTTAAAAAAAAATATTGTATGATCCTTTTACGTGAGGTACACAGAACAGATAAACTCATAGAGATGCAAAGGTGTTACTTGGTGCTAGGTGGAGAAAGTCATAGGGAGTTATGGTTTAATGAGTCAAGAGATGGATGGTACTGATGATTGAACAACATTGTGGATGCACTTAACACCATTGATTTATACATGTAAAATGATTGAAATGGTCAATTTTGTAATATTTATGTCTTACCACAATTAAAAAGACTATTTTTTTTTTTACTTTGCATGTAAACTCTGAGGTCAAGGGGTTAATTTTCTAGCTATAGGAAATTTTTGCAAGAGAAATTTATTTTCCAGCTCCGATGCACAAATCATTTCCTAATTCCCTGTCTCTCCAATGCCATCACCAATAAATACCTAAAATTTAAAGTTATCTTGAAGAATATGCTTCAATATTTATTGAAGCCAAATATTGGTTTTATACTTATGGTATATGGTCATTTATGATAAAATAAAATTCATTCATTTGCAAATTTATCCAACAAACACATTTAAGCACTTGCTGATATAGGTTTTTTCCTAAGTCATGGAATACATACTTCTAGTGCACTTACCTGTGAAAGAAAAGACATGGTTGCTAACTCACTATAGCTTGGATCTGGAATGTTCCCAAAGGACTATTGTTAAAGGTCTGGATACCAGCCTCTGGCTTTATGGGGAGGCAGTGGAACCTTTAGGAGGTGAGACCTATTAGAAGGAAGTGAGTCACTGGCAGGGTGCCCTGGAAGGGGACAGTGGAACCTGCCCCCTCCTTTCTCATTCTATGCTTCCTGGCTACCATGAGATAAATGTGTTTCCTCTGCCACTCACTTCTGCCATGCTGGACTGCCTTGCCACAGACCCAAAAGCAATGGGGCCAAGGCGACCAATGGCTGAAACTTCTGAACCCGTGAGCCAAAACAAACCTTTGTCCCTTTTAAGTTGTTTAATTCAAGTATTTGTTATTGTGATGGAAAACTAACATGCCAGCAACTGAAAAAATATAGAAAGTAATATATGTCAAGGTGATATATACTATATTTAATATCTTATATTTGAATATTTTCATAGTTTAGAAAGCATTCGCAAAAAGGAAGCAGACTGGTTTGAATAGTGATTCTTCACAAAATTTCATGACAGTACATTTACTCTGACTTTATAAATTCTATAAACCTTGGAGAGTTGTGTACAATTTAACAGTTTTAAAAGATTATACAAGCTTCTTTATTAAATTACTTGTTTTTTATTTTATTAGTACATTTTTGCAGTATATAATGATTGCATTCATCTTGGGGAGTTGGTACATGCACATGACACATCTTGATCCTTTTTTATCCCCTTCTCCCCTCCCTTTCCCCTCAGGACATGGGATTTGGAATAAGACCTAGATTTAACTCTGAATTCCACTGATTATAACCACGTGATTAGGAGCAAGTTACTTAATGTCTTGGAGATTCCATGCTGTCGTTCATAAAATGGCAGCATGATTGGTGAATGGTTATGTACTGATGACTGAGACAACATACGTAAAACACTCGGATGTAGCAACTGCTCAAAAAACATTAATTGTCTTCTCCAGCTGTGGTCAGTGTAGCTTAGGTTGCTATGACATAATGGTGACTGAATTTATGATTTACTTGGTTTGATCCTTGGGTCTGGCACACTTTTCCCAATTATAACATTGCTCCTATCTGAAAATATAATTTGGCTCTCCATGATCTGTATTTGATAATCTTCCTTGTGGTATGGTTTTCAGGAACATGGCTTGATGAAAAGCAAGAACCATCTTTTATATAAATGTGTGTGAATACATACATACATATAGAAAATATAAACTTGCACTATTTTCAAGTACTTCAAGTAATACAAGCTAGTGTCTAGCAAAGTGTTAGAGAACCAGCCTTCTACCAGATGTGTTTGAATGACTGGCTATCAATCATTTGTAATTAGTACACTATATGTAAATTTATGCAACTTAAGTGCTTGAAAACAATTTATTCTTGTAAGTAGATTAAATTGTCCCTTTTACAATCCTGTTTATATTGGTAATTTATTTAACAGACCCTCATTACATTGACGGTAAACTTTACCCCTGCCCAAGTTCAAATTCTCTCACTTGGCTAAGTGCCATCAGAATTCATGAGGTTATATTGAAGTAAGAAAAAGCTGGAGTACCAAAGTCCATCAATCAAGTGTTGGCTGCCAGTGACAGGAAATTGGCACAGGCACAGGGACCCCTGACCAGATGGTAGACATCTGTGCTTTTCTCATCATCAGGGTTGTGTGAACCATGCCCCCTCCACAGATAGGCCTCAAAGAGTCAGGGCCCCATAGGTGGACAGCTCCTCAGGGCTGTTAAAACATTTAGTTATGAACAGCAAGCAGGAAACTGACACATTGGGATGTTTTGGGTTTTTTAAAAAAATATTTCATAGAACTTGGGGCAGGAGCCAAGTTTGATCTATCTCCTTGAGAGTTTTCAAGTTTGGATTAATGCCTGTGTCTTCAGAATGTAGAGAGATACAAAGAGTCATCTTCCAACAGGGCATCCTGGAAGGTATCCTCGGAGACAGGGTGGGGAACCTTGGCTCTACTGTGATGTGAGAACATGGGCTGCTTCACAGGTTGGAGCCTCAGATTGTGCGAAGTGGGAAACGTACTGTCTGGCTCCTCTGCCTTCTAGGGAGGATTGAGGGTCCCACGAGTTGAAAATGTAAATGTACTTGAGAACAACAGCAAGTAATGCATTACGATCCCCTCCACCTGCTTAAATTCTAGTGCTCTTCTTGACAAGATTAAGTACTGTGTCCTCCATGAACACCATCCCTGTTCTTGTCACTTGAGTCATACTTTCCAATTCTGAATGCTAGAACCTCTAAGATCTAGCAGGGGCTTATGCTGTTCTGGACTCAGCTCTGAAATGGAGAGGAATTTGAGCATAGGAACCATGTCTTTTTATCCTCTTTTACAGGAAGATGCTAAATAAAAATGTGTTAACTGATTCATAGCTCTGACATTTCCACTCATATTCACAGCCCACTAGGCTGCAGTACTTTTCCCTCAAATCTCTGGCTGAAATCCTGTTAAAAGGACAAGTAGGATATTTCCATTTTCAGGGCCTGTCAGTAAGCACCAGCCCTGCCAATGCCCACAGATGAAACCTGCTTCTTCTGGTCTGTGAAAGTGAGGGGGACCCCATCACTAGCCTCTGTCACCCTGAGAAAGTCATCATTGAGCTTCAGCAGCACTTGAAAATTTGGCTTTCTCTTTAAAGACTATTGTGTCTGAATTTTTATCACTGAGAGTGGCAGGAAGGACAGCAGATGAAAAATAGAGATAGGCAGATAGATGTTGATTCTTTATTGTTGTGGTGACAAAAAGTAGGCTTAAAAATTTTAAAACCTGAAATCTACTAGTTCTGCTTATCACTATCTGTAAACTCAACCAAGTCATTTCATGAACCAGAGCCTCAGTTTCTTGTCTGTGAAATGATAATTTGGACTATATGACCTCTAAAGACCTTACCCATACTACCATTTAGTGACTCCACGTGAAAAAGATCATGGATAGAATTAGTAAGTTCTAAGAGGAGGGAGTGGTGACAGAAAGCATGCAAACTCTTCTACGCCTTTTGGGAAAAAAATCAAATAGGCAAATAAAAATCTTAGTAACTACTTACGTGTTGGCCAAATTTAGTCTCCGCTATAGAAACCTTCAGAACTCTACTCCTACAAGGATGAGACCCCATGTACGAGCAAGATAGAGGTTCAATGATTTGACGTTTGCTCATGCATTCATTCATCCATGCATTTACATACTAATTTCTTCATTCGATATGTATTTATTGAGCATCTAACATATGCCACAAACTGGAGACAGCTGTATACAAAATAGTTAAAAATACTGGCTTTCATCTTACCTGTATTCCAAAATTCTAATGATGACAGAAAAGCAAGCCAATAATAATATGTGAGGTAAGGCTAAGAAATCTGAAAAAGATGAACAAAGTAGGAAAAATACATAGAGTAAAGAAGGGAGAAAGTGCTGTTGTAAATGTTCCCAGTATGTTTGAGGAAAAACCACGAAACCAAGTGACTGGAGCTGAAAGAATGGCAAGGAAAGTGAGAAGAGATGAGGTCCGAGCTTCGGTGGGACCAGATATTTATGCCTTTTATAGAAAGGGGTTGTTGGCTTTTTACATTGAGTGAGATGGGAGCCATCACAGGGTTTTCAGTAGAGGAATGTCATGATCTTACTTACATTTTAGAAGGATCACTGCCCCACATGGCAGAAAATATACAGTGCGAAGGCAAGGATGGAAGCAGAGAGACCAGTTTGGAGGCAGTTTAAATAATTCAGGATAAAATTGATAATCGTCAGATTAGGGAAGGAGCAATGGGGAGAAATGGTCTGGAATCTAAATACATTTCCATGGTGGAGCTAACTGAAGTTGCTAATGGTTTATATATACGGCCTCAGAGAAAGACAGATGTCAACAGTGACTCATATTAAGAAAACTAAGTGTTGTTTTAAAAATCTGAGCAACTAACAGGTAGAATAGAGCTGCCACAAGTGAGTCAAAAAATTGAGTGAGAACACAAAGACTTCAATGGAAGACACCGAATCAAGCTTCCTGTTCAAACATTTAAAGCTGGAGTTGCCAATCAGATATCCAAGCTGATATGTGAATTAGTAAGGTATAACATTCCTCTGGAGATCGGACAGCAGTAGAAAAAAAGGTGCAAATTTAAGGGCCCTTGGCATACAGAGAGTAAATTAAAGCTATGGGATTGAAATAAATTCCACAGACAAGAGAAAGTAAATAGAGAAGAGGACCAAGGATTAGGCCCTGGGTTTCTAACATTTCAAGGTCAGGATGATGAACGAGGGATCAGCTCTGTCACATGCTTCTTATAAGTCCAGCAGGATGAGAAATTTTACTTAGAATTTGACACAAGTGACTTATATTTCCTCTTATGCAATTGTGGTTCCCCTTAATAGCCTGTCCTGCATATTTGAACATGAGAAATAATGACTAAAATAAAACCAAACCCTTCATCCACACCTTGCATATAAAGGCTCAGGACTGGCTTCTGGTTGGTTCAGTGTGTGTGTGTATACATGTGTGTGTGTTGTGTGCATGTGTGTGTGTGCAAGCCAGTCAGAGACAGAGAGAGACATACAGACAGAGAGGTGGTATGTATAGAAACACAAAACAATAATATCGTGTCCCTGGCCTTGAGAAGTCTTTTTTTTTTTTTTCTAGAAAGAAATACAGTACAAGAGAATAACTAGCAAGTCAATGTGAATTCAAATTACACTGAAGTAACTGACCTCAGGAAAGCAAAATGCAATTACACAGGTGCCATGGAGCTCAAAAATATCTGTAATGAGTGAAAATTATTCTGATTGTCTTTGGGGATGCTAAGGAATTAATTTATCTTCAGGATGCCATCTCTCAGAGTCATTTCGCAGGTTATGTGAATACATTTTATCCTTTGCTTAGGAATAGCCAAAGGTTTTCTGTTGTCTAGAGGACAAACTTTCCCAGGGCTCTGGCTAGCATTCAAGGTAAAAATACATCTTGATTAGTCCTTCCAATCATTCCAATGTGTAGCTAGCTTTCCCTTTAAACTCTTAGATCATTAACTATCTTCCAACTCTTCATTAGCGAGTTGTTTTGTCTTTTAACAAATGTTTGCGTTCACTCTTCAAACAGATTGTAAGCTATAGGAAAAATTAGATCTGATTTTACTTTTTTCCCTATTCACTACCACAGAACTATTATTAAATGGATACGTAATAATGCCACTGAATGAATGCAATAAACTATCAACTATTTCTTTACCTGTCATTCCTCGTATTTAACCAGATGTTATACAACTAAGAAAAAATAGCCAGGATATTTTGGGGTGGTGAATGTGCCATTGTTGTCTTCTACATTTATGTGAAATATGAAATGAGAGAATTTAACCCAAAAGTTAATGTGCGCGTGTGTCATTTATGTTCAGAGAATTTTGTGATGCTTACCTCAAAGCTGCCCTCCACCCTGCCAGTTGAGCTATGTGAGGTTGCCATCCATAAAAGAGGAAACCGTGCCTTGACTCATGAACCTTCTAGAACCTACATAATTTATCATTTAGTCTGCGATGAGTTTTAGAGTGAAAGTGGTTGCTAATAAAAATTGTGCCACATGAATAGGCGTAAACCAAGATTGTGCTGACTCTTCCTGGATCTCAAAACCTTTGGAAGAAAGACGGAAGGTTTGTATACTTCCCTCTCAGAAGAACAATTTGCCTGTGTTTCAGTGTGTTACTCCCGTCTACATCCTGTCCCAAACCTCTGATGAAGACTCCCAGACCCACGGTGTCTCCATTTGAGCTCATTGTTCCTTCAGTAAATCCAAAAGTCCGTATTAAAAAAATTGATACGATCTGCAAATGTCCCTAAATTAAACAACATGAACAACAGTATTTCCGAGCTTTTTGCTGTCCCTGATACATGCTATCAATAAAGATGTCTGGAAAGTTTATTTCTATGAACAAAATACCTACTTTCTATAGCTAACATTTTAAGCAGGAGGATATATGTCCATCTAATATAGTTCAATATTTTTAAATTTACAAAAGCATAACAACCGCTTTTGAACTAGATCTATTTTTCAGTGCTTTCCAATATAACCCTAATGCCCTTGTCCTTGAATTCCTTAAGCCTCCTTGACTCCAGCTGCAAAGTCACCCAAGCTGTGAGTTTTGATGTCCGAGGCTGTCTGGTTGCTGAATAACCTCCAGCCATAGAGGTCACTACAATCAGGTAGATGTTCTGTGAAAATAATTTCTTTAAATTATATTAATATAATACTGTGCTAATATATTTTATATATATATTTGTGATTTCAAGTTTTCAACCATGAGATGGTAATAATCTTGTTACACCATACCAAATAAGATTTCAAGTGTATAACCCACTCAATTCATTCTGTCCCTCCAGTTTTCTAAATATAATGAGCAGTGGATGAAAATATGTTTGGCAATGAGATGCAATAATAGAATGCTGCCAGTTATTTGTCTTAAAGATGTTTATATTTCTGAACACATGTGCACAGACATATGCATGTGCATATTTGGGATAGGGTTTTATGTCTTCAGAATTATTTTTAAGACTTTACAGTTATCATAGTTAATTTCATTTAGAACATTGAAATATAAATTAGAAAATGTTTAATCATCCCTATTCCACCATCTAGAGATAACTACTAATAACACATGCCTATATAGTTTTCTCTTTTTTTCATGTATATATAAAAACAAGTTTGGAGAAAATAGTAAATATTTATATTTTTTATTTGTATTTTTAACTCGTATAAGCATAAACACTTCCCGAAAGTCTAGGATTTAGAGTAAGAAAAGATCTTAAAGACTTCTTGTTTAATGTTGTTATGATGTAGATGAAGAAATTAAGATGTGAACTTTCGTACTTACCTTCTGATTGTTAAAATAACAAATACAGAACTGGGAGTGTAGCTCAGTGGTAGAATAGAATACTTGCCTAGCATGTGCAACGCCTTGGGTTTGATCTACAGGATTGCAATAGAAATAAATAAATAAATACACAAGAACCAATATCTTCAGTAAGTAAGTGTATGTATTAGTATGTAACTTAGATGATATTTAATAATTCAATAAACATGGAAAGACTAGTTTAGCTACAACTACTTTTTTCTGAATAGTGTTTGAGAGGCAACAAACTTTCTGGTATTTTATTTCCTTTAAGAAATAAAAGAATGTGGGAAATGCCATTATTATTATAATTCCCGTCTTACACACTAGGGAGTTAAGGTACAGACAGGTCAAACAGCGGGTCACATTCACCCCAGAAGGAAATGGCCGAGCTGAAACTTGTTCAACGCTCTGATTTCAAACCCCGTGTTGCTTTTGTATGGTATTGTGATCTAAGCACTAAAGTTTACAAAGTAGAGTTTGTTCTTAATCATAACAGTTTTGCCAAATAGACAGGATATATTCTTCAGAATATATGAACACACAGGCAAAGAAAAATAGCTCAAATTTATTTAAAGACTGGACAGGGGCTGGCCTCTGTGCTAACGCATTTTCCTGTATTATGTGATTTAATCCTCACCTCTGAGGTTGGAGCTGTTATTTTCCCCAATTTACATGTGAAGAAACTGAGGCTTAGTGAAGTTGTGTGATAAACTAGTCAATGAAATAGTATTTCATCCCAGGTAGCCAGACCACAGAACCATAATGCTTCATAATGACCCAAATATAACAAATCTTCTTTTCTGGACAACTCACAACTCAGTTCTGTTTGGGTCATTAAATCTGACCTCTTTCCCAATATTGGGAGCAGTGAGAAGAAAACTCATAGAAATTATAGGGTGTTGGGCTATTGAGAGCCAAGCAGGGGCTTAATCTGGACTTTCAATAGAAATGCATGCATGAAGTAAGCATGAAAATAAAATTTCTGTCATTGCAAATTGGGTGGTAGCCAAAGAAAGGTAGAAAGAAGAATAACAGGAATAGGCACCTGTAGGCAAAATCCTGAGGCCACAGCCTGACGAGTATCTGGAACCAGATCATGAAGGGCCAAGAAGAGCTGGAAGGAGAATTTGGGCCTTGCCTTTGAACAAGAGACGGCCACTGTGGACTTTGAGTATGGAGCGCTGACTCTGGTGTACCACGGAGCTGGGAAATCGAGGATGTCTAGGTTAGTGTAATTGGCACTGAGCAGGAGTGGCTGTCAGGAACTGCAGCGTAGCAGCCCATCTATGGTTTTGTCTACAGAGTTAAGGAAAAGAATCATTGCTGTCCATGGTTCTATTGCGGCTATAGCCTGGGGCGAGGTTGGAAAAAAAATAAATGTCAGTCTGATTTCTTCTGTTGAGAAGCAAGAAAGAGAGCATAAACTCTGCTCTGCTTCAGCAGTGTGAATTTTAGGACTCACATTTCAGTGGTTCTCAGGGTTGGCTGCCTGTTAGAGTTCCCTGGGGCACTTTTCAGGAGCACATATGTTCACGACCACCCTGGAATCTCTGCTTTTGTTTCCTTGGGGAGGAGCATAAGCCCTGGGAATTCTGAAAGATCCCATGTTCTGATGCAAGGCAATTGGCCTGGGTCTTTTCATAGGACCTTAAAACAAAATCTCCTTCCCAAACCTGTTGGTTAAACCTGAGCATTCAGCCTCTTCCAGCTAGAACACAATCAATATTTTAGAGTATATTTGGATCCTTTCATGTATATTTCTATATAACTTTGCTGTTGAGGCCAAGAGAAGGAGTAGAGAAACTTAATTGGCCTGTCATGTGTTAGTTTATTTTCGTGATTATACTTATATCTCTCAAATATAAAAGGATGGGCCTGACCTTATGTTCAAACTTATTATCCAGACCTACCTTTCTGGCTTTTCTAATTTTCCCTCCACTAACTTTCCCAACTCATTCAATATCTGCCACAATGAGGGTAAGACAGTCTCCTCCCTCAGGGACACTCTGAGTCGTTCTTCCAGCTTCAGCTGAGGCCAATTTACGTCCTCTGCGAGTTTTTCCCAAGTGGACTCCATCCTGAAGTCTTGTTTGTCCTCGCTTACTGGTACTTAGGACACTAACAGTATCTTAAAACACCATGGTTTTGTATGAGTTTTATCTCTTCCCCCTCAAGTCGCTATGCCTTAGGGATCTGTGTGTCCTGCTCAGAGCATGGGCCCACTGAGTCTTCTCCAGGGGTCTCTTTGCTGACCTTTCCCTTTCGCTCATCTTTGTTTGTGGGTCCTGATGCTTAGGTTGTACCACACTCTCTCATGTGTGTTAATTTTCTCACTATTTCTACTCTGCTAATTCTAATTAGACTGAATGACACCTGGATGGTAGCTTTTACTGAGACATCCTCCATAGGTGCCTGGCCTCCTCCTTGTACACAGAGACCTGGAAACCTTCATAATTCTTACAACCCTTAGGTGATTTTTGTTGTCAGCTAAATATGGCAAGAAATTTCTACAGCAGTATTTTATATTTATTATGCTACGTCGTACAGGAATATATTTTACCCTCTGCTCCAAAACTCTATAATACATAATTTAAACAAATAAATATTTATTTTATGTAGACATTCCAATATTTTATATGCTATTTTATTTTTAAAATTGTGACCTTACGATTCTTTTTTAGGTTGTAATATTTACTCTAAAAATATACTTTTAGAATCTAGCTTTTATACTTCTAGAATCAGCTACTCACATAAGTATTTAAAAACACTAATGCTATTGGTTTATACCTTTTAAAATCATTCTAATGATGGCTTTTACTTAAAAGCATATCCTTACTTCAATTTTTTTCTCTCTTAAGTGAAGTTAGGGGTACGAACCACTTCTCACAGGCTGATCTTTCTATTCCAGCTGTCTGTTTTGTTAAGTCTTTTGAAAGTTCTGATGCCTCTAGGAGGTATTTCCTTAAAGAAACTTGCTAATGCCCCAGCCCATGAGCATGGGATAGTGATTCCTTTCGACACCATAAGGATCTTACTCTATATCTTGGTTTATGTTTTTTTTTTTTTTGTGCTTCCTCTGGTGGATTCCAGCTTTAGGGAACACAGACTTAGCCTGTTTCAATCTGTACTTCAAGAACTTGCAATACTGCTACATACATCTGGTTGTTCAAAATGGATGCTGAGTGGTTGTCTCATGCCTCTGAGCCTGGACTCTATGTAATAAAACTTGACATCAATTTATTCAAGCAGAGACCTCTTAATATAGCAAGCTGTCACTTCCAGCTTTCCAGTCGAAAGACAACATGGTTGACACCCCAAGATGGATTGTGTCACCAAGTCCCAATTTTGAGAAAGTAGGGGCAGGAGCTAAGCCCAAGGGAATCACCAAGGGCATCAACAATATAGGACCAAATTCACTTTTTTCATTTGTTTTCATAATTGCTGGATGAGGCCCTAAAAATTCTCAATCAAATAATTTTATGGCAGAGGTAGAACTGAGAAGACCCCTCTCCATTTTCATCCTGTATTAACTGGACCACTGGTCAGGCTAAGAGGACACCTAGGAGTATGATGTTCTCTAGGTTACTTGGCAAAAGGCTAACGTACAACACTTATTTGTCAAGATGGATTTCACATGATTGCTACAAATGCTGTCCAATTATCCAGATTAAAAGTTGGTTTATAAATACACTCTACAATGGGTGGAATTCATTGGGTTAAATTAAGCCTTGCTTTTTCAAATGTTCAATTTTAGCTATCTGTGTTATCATGACCGTTTTATAGATACGTAAAAAAATAATAATAGTTAAGAGACAGAACATCTCCAGTCTGATAGGCTGATATTTCTCACAGTGAGATCTACTTAAATTTATAGGACCATATTTACACACACACACACACACACACACACACACATTTATTAAGAGTAGCTAATGCTATTAAAGGGGTTCAAATTCTATTGGATATGTAGAGTTGTGTAAGAAAGACAGAATAACTGCTGAACTGATTATTGATATTTGAGGCTGATAACTTCTTTGAATGAACTGGATTAAATAATTGCATGAAGATCATAAGATACAATTTTCCTTTGATTGTTATAAATTTGCCTTACAGATTTCTTTTCCTTCATTCAACAATAATTTATTGAGTACTCAAGTGTCAGGCAAAATGCCAGGTTCCTGACATTAAGAAGCTCTCAATCTAGTGAGACAGCATGTAAACACAAAGGTTTTTTGAATGATAAGTTTTAATAGAAAACACAATAGAAGCCTTGGTGGCTGCTATAATTCAAACCAGTATTTTGTTTGAGAAAGTTAAAGAGAAGAATTGAATGAAGTGCTAATGTTATAACTACTATATATTTAGCTTAAAAGGTTCACTCATTAATTTTAGTGTAAGGCTGAAGACTTCATGCACAGGTTTAATAACTGCAGTTTTACGTGGTCTTTCTTACAAACCATAGCCATAGTACATTATATATAACTTCTAATTCTGTTTTGCTTTTTGTTTTGAAGAAAAGTAGACTGTTAAAAATACTTGGGTCCAAACAATCTTAAGTTCTGAACACGTCTAGAATTGTATGTCTTTTATCCTTACTCTTTTATAACTTTTACCCATACCTAATTTGACTTGCCTTTATCGAATCTTTCCAACCCAAATAATTTTTATGGAAACAACACCCTTTTTTCTTTCACACTCATATTTCATCAATTTAAATACGGTATAATTTAACTGCATAATTAAAATGAAAAATTCAACTATAAATTTGGGAACAAACTTGGTTCTTGGGAAGTGTGCCACTCAAATGCCTGTAGGAACAGAAATTTGCAAGTGCACTGTGCAAAAGACCACAGCCTTATACATTCTGTGAGTTCTGCTAGGTGTTTTATAGGAGAAGAAAGCCATAAATTAATGCAAAGCATTGGTTATTTGACAAATCAAGAGAATTGCTAAGGTTGTAAGTGCCATGTTCTAAGGTCAAGCAAAATGAGAGAAGGAGTTTAGAGGAAGAAATGACTGGCTGGGGAAGTTAAAGAAGACCCCATGAAGGTAATCATAGTTGAGCTGTGAATAGACTTTTCTAGATGAAGAAAAAGACAAAAGATATTGCAGCCTGAGAAAACAGCTGTGTAAATGCAGAGTCAAGAAGGGTATGGAGTGTATGATGAGGAGTTAGAAATTGAGGATGACTGAGCAGGAGATTCAAAGAACAGAGTAGCAAAATAGGAAGTTGAAGAAGATAAGAGTAGATTGTAGAGGGGGAATAGTAATTAATTAGAGATTTAAAATATAACCTTGAATACCTGATGTATTAATCTACTAATCTCCTGATTAAGTATTTCCTGAGTGAATGCAAAGAAAACAACTGAGTATCAGTTTTTATAGAACAGCCATGTCAAGACTTAATCTTAACAGGAATGCAATATGCAGACATTTTAAAATTTGCTTCTCACATAGAAGACTTGAAGTAAAATTTTTATAAGAGAATCCCTTCTGTCTCTTAAAACTCAACAAAAATGAAGGCTAAATAGAAAATGAGCAAAAAACATGTACAGATATTTCACTGAAGAGGATACACAGATGGCAGATGTTCAACATCTTTAGCCATTAGGTAAATGTAAATTTAACCCACAGTGAGATATTACTGTACACCCATCAGGATGGATAATATGAAAAATAATGATGGGGAAAATGATGATAGGGATTCAAAGAAACTAGCTTTTTGTACATGGCTGGTGGGAATGTACATGGATACAATTCTTTCAAATAGTATGGCAGTTCCTTTCAATACTGAAAAATCCATTTAACATACGATGTAGAATTTTTTGTCTTGAGTAATTATTCTGGAAAAACAAAGTCATGGTTTCATGCAGGAACATGTACACAAATGTTCATAGCTGCTTTACCTGTAATAACGTCAGACTGGAAGCTACTCATATATCTTTCAATGTGTGCATAGTTACATAAACTGTAGTCATCTATACCACTCAGTAAGGAAGAGGGACAAGCTGTTGATGTGCATAAAATTTGGATGAATCTCAAGAAACATGCTGAGTGAGAAAAGCCAATCTCAAAAGAATGCCTACTGTATGATTCAATTTATATAACTGTCATGCAATAACTTGGAGGGAGAGAATAGAATAATAGTCTCCAATAATTAGCTATCGGGGAGGGTAAAGAAAGGGTGGGTGTGTTATAAAACAATAGTAGAAACCTCTGTGGTGGTGGTAAAGTTGAGTATCTTGATTGTGCACACAAATTCCTTCACACATACTAGTACTTTTCACCGATATAGCTGATGAAATTTGGATAAGCTGTAGCGATTGCAGTAATGTCATATTCCTGTTTTCAATATTGTACTAGACTTGTGTAACACATTAATGGTGGGGGACTTAAGAAGAACCAGGCACTAGACTTCCCTCTATTTCTTTGCAGCCTCCTGTGAGTCTATAGTTATTTCATAATTTCAGTATGTGCAACCTATTGTGCCGAATGTCTGTGCTAAATTGTGTTTGTCACCTGATGGTAGCATTTGTGTTAGTAATTCTTTGCTGGGATGTTGATAACCTACTAACAATCAACTTTAAAGCCAAATCCACAATACATACGATGGATATATGTATCACTCTCAATGACTGTAAATGATAGACTTTGTGATATTAATTTCACAACTCCCTACACTCCTTGTGTAGGATGGGTCTTGGCAAGAGACAAGTATTCATGGTAGGTACATACTGATTATACTGAGTGATGTCTGCTGTGTGTTCCACTTCAAATTCAGCATCTTTTCTTTAAGGAAGAAAATATAGCGCATTCCAAAATAAACTAACTGAAACTTAAATGGTACCAACAAAGATGTTTTGCTGCCTAGTATAACAATGAGGTTAAGGAAAAACATATGAACTGAGGAAAACTGCAAAGCCATTCTTGAAGAGTTAATTCTACATCAAAGTTTTACAGTAATCTTTATTTGCAGACAGGACACAGTAAAATTTTGGTGTTGTCATGAAGATGCTATGTTTTATCCACCATTTTCAAATTTTATTAGTACATGTTTGCAATACATAATGATTATTCTCATCATGGGGAGTTGGTACCTGTACAAAACACATCTTAATCTCCTCCCACTCCTTCCATTTTTTCTTCATGCCTAAATGTCTACAACGAGGTAATAGTACTCTTCCTTTCAGATACATAAAACAGAGTTACTAAAAATTCCCTTACAGGGATAACAAATGAAGACTTAAATTTTTCCTAAGAGTTAGGTTACTGATGTAGCCCACATCAAAAAATTACAGGTTTAATTAGGAAGGTCAAGCATCACCTAAAAACAAGGCAGGGGCAGGTCCTCTGAAGAGAAGAAGATATGGCAAAGGGAAATGGGGAGACAGGTTAGCTGAGTTTCAATCCAAGTTTGATGGATTACTAGCGGTACCATTTTTCTTTCTTCTAAAACTGTTAAATTTATAGTAATTACCCTTATGGTAGCTGACAAGAGGATAGAAAATCAAGACCAACTTCATGGGGGCCTCAGTTAATAGCAGTTAGAAATGGGGGAGTGATAGTTTCAAAATTCTCAAATCCCAACCTCACAGTATTTCTCTCACAACCATTTTACATTTCTACCTGGGCTCTAAGCCATAGGAAGAAACTATATAGATTAAAGCCTCTGTACTCCTACAAGTTTCATTTTCCACAAAGAAAGATACAATTCTTTTCACTGTGAAAAAAGTCTCTCTAACTCTGTCATAATTCCCTGAAAAGGATTGACCTGCTCTTTTGGTATTGTGTGTCTTTCATAGGATTTTGTGTAGTACTCATAGCAATTGATCAATAAATGATTATTGACAATCCTTGATAATCATAGGAATCACTGAAGTGCATGAAACAGAAACTAGTAAAGCCAGTTCAGGCAAAAAAAAAAAAAAAAAAAAAAAGGAAGAAAGGCACAGAACACAATTGCAAATATGCATTGGGTTCCATGCTTAGGACCTGAGATGTTGTCAAGAAGCATGTAAGATTCAACTTCTCTCTGCCCTCCCACCAGTCTCCATTCTCCTTTTGGCATTTGGACATCTGCAAGACTGAGTTTCTGCTCCCCATAAGGTTGGCTTGAATGTGGCTTCGGTGTCTTGGTGTTGACTACTTTGGAAGAATTACAGCTCTTGTCCCTGATGCTCTCTGACTGCCTCAGTCTCCACACTTCTATTCCACTCTCCTGAGAGAATGAATATGCTCAAACTGCTTCAACTTAATCTTCATACCTGGATCCAGGAACTGTGGCAAGGGGGTGCAGTCATAAGGTTTGGGTGCTGCCCTGCTGGGCTGTGTGTGTGTGGCAGCTTCTCTACAAGAAAGGATGAGCAGAGGGAGTATGGTGGGTATCTCCACAACAAAAAAGAAAATACTTCAGAAACTTCCCCAAGAAATTAGAATCAAAGAAATCTTCAAGAAGAACATGAATAATGGGGTGAGGGGTGACAATTTTAGATTTGGATAGTGAGGACTGTGCTTTGTGTGTGCATAAGGTACCTGCTCTGTGAATGTAGGGCTAGCAGGAAAAGGCTCTACTTCAGAAGAACCTGACCTTAAAATAGGTAGCTTTTGCTACTTTTGCCCCAGTGGGAAATGAATACATTTTTCCTGCTACGGGTTGAGATCTGCCCTGTACTCAACTCTTCAGCCAACTGAGGGACCAAGGCAAAGAGACCAAGATGTGGCTGGTGCACCCAGATCCACCACCTTGTCGCAGATTCTGATCTCTCCATCCATTCCATTAGCCTCGTCTTGTTCCAGTTGCCTCAGCTGCTCTCTGCAGCACATTAAAGACTTGCTGTCTCTATTAGCCACCAATAATGCACTAAGACATTTGTTCTCCTATTACTCGGACACTAATTTGGTGGAATTGGATAGTGACAGCACATTGATGTTGTTGAAGTTAATGACCCAGCAATTTACAAGATAAGTCACATTAGTAGTCAAATTGATTGTAATCATTGTTTCACTGAACAGAATCTACATTAAGTACAGTATGTTGTGCTCTGTCCTTCACCACTCCATTAACGGAGAGAAAGACGATCAGAATCTTTGCCCTTCATACTTTCCCTCCTTTTTTTGCAATGAATATTTTGGGATTCCTACTCTCTCCCATGGTTTTCATAGAAAGAAGCTAAATAAACAGGAAAAACAATGGAATTTGTCTTTATTTATCTGTGAATTTAAGTAGGCTCTTGAATAGTTACGTTTATTTTTTCTTCTTTTGTCGAGTCTCTATAATTGTCTTGACTATATTATTTGTGCTATGGACTACAGGATGAGTTGTAAGATATGGTTTCTACATTCAAAAAGCTCATGTTCAAATAAGAATCAGGCATTGAATGATAAAACCTGTGAAATTCCAGTGATGTTTCTCTTTGTGAAATTCCCAGTGAATGGAATCATCTCTTCTAAGGAGAAAGTGTGTGGAATGGACAAGGGAGAATTTCATACTGGTAATGGAATTGCAGATGGGCATGAAGATATTTCTAAGGTGTTGATAAATATCAGTGATTTACTCTATATCCTTTAATTGTAGTTAGAAAATATAATTTAAAATGTAGTTACCACTTGCAGTCTTGTAATTTTGGCAGTGTACTAAACCTTGCTTTCTTCCTCTTAGACAAGGATAATATTGCTGGTTTTCCATGTCTTTATTATCATAACAATAATGAAAGAAGACATAAATTAAACTTCCTGGAAAAACACTGGCATACAGTAAGCATTTCAATAAAAGCTATTTGATTCCATATCTGATTTAATTTTTAAAGAAAATTAAAAGCCACTTCTAGCCAAGGTAGAAATAAGGTGAATGGTCAGACTTAGAAATACCATTTGGATCATAAATAAACAAGATGAATCGCTGAAATAATTGCCTCATTTTGGGGATTTGTGTGTATGTGCATGTGTGTGTGTGTGCATGTGTGTGTGTGGTGCATGCACACAGCCATGCATCTTGCATGCAGATCAGCTTTACAGACAATAGAAAGTGAGATGCTCTAGAATTGTGTTGAGAGTTAGTAGATAGCAGGGCAGTGTACACCAGAAGAGGGGGAACTGAGAAGCTGTGCGCTACAGGCGAAGAAACTGCAACCAAAGGAGGTGAAGAAGTACATTGCTCCAGGACACACATGTAGGTAGGCACAAAAGCTGGATCTGAACTCTCATAAACTAACTTATAGAAAAGCATTCTCTCTTAACAAATGGTGCTGGAGAAACTGGTTATTCACCTGTAGAAGAATCAATCTTGATCCATGTCTCTCACTCAGTGCTAAAACCAAATCAAAATGGATCAAATACCTAGATATAAACACAGAATCACTGAGTCTGCCAGGAGAAAAACTGGCACAACTCATACCTACAGGCATAGGTCTGGACTTCTTGAACAGAACACAAACTGCACAAGAAGTACTACCATGAATCAACAAATGGGATTATATCAAATTAAAAAGCTTCCACCCAGCAAAAGAGACAATTAATAGAGTGAAGACAAAACATGCAGAATGGGGAAAAAATTTACCAGCTATTCCTCAGACAAAAGACTAATATCTTGAACATATAAAGAACCCCCCAAAATACAGACTAAATAAGAAAATGGTCAGTTGACACTTCTCAGAAGAAATATAAATGGCCAATAAATTCATGAAAGATGTTCAGCATCATTGGCCATTAAAGAAATGCAAATCAAAACAACACTGAGAGGGCTGGTGAGATGGCTCAGCGGCGTACGTGCCTGCCTGGCAAGCGTGAGGGCCCGAGTTCGACTCCCGGATCCCACATATGAAAAAAGGGGCCGGTGATATCGCTCAGCGGCACGGGCGCCTGCTGGCGCGCGAGGTCCTGAGGTCGATCCCCGGTACCCACAAAAAAAAAAAAAAAAAAAAAAATTACTGAAAGCCAGTGATATAGCTCAGTGGCATAAGAACCTGCCTGGCAAGCATGAGGTCCTGAGTTCGACTCCCAGTACCCACATATAAAAAACAAACAAATGAACAAACAAACAAATGAAAAAAACACTGAAATTCCACCTTACTGAAGTAACAATGGCCATTTTCAAAGACAAGAAAACAACAAATGCTGGCAAGGTTGTGGGGAAAAAGGAACACTTTTACAGTGTTAGTGGGAGTGTAAACTAGAACAATCACTTTGGAAATCATTATGAAGATTCCTTGAAAACCTAGAAATAGAAATTCCATTTGACTGAGATATACCTCTCTTGGGTATCTTCCTGAAAGGGCTAAAGACATTATATTACAAAGATATATGCATACCTATGTTTATAGCAACACAACTTACAATAGCTAAATTATGGAAACAGCCTCTATGCTCATCAACAGATGAATAGATAAAGAAAACTGTGACATACATATATATATATACATATTAGTGAAAAAAGGATATATCTTAAGACCATAACACTAAGTGAAATGTAAGCCACAAAAGGTTAAATATCACATCATTTCTCTGATATGAGACTCAAAATACAAACTTTAAGAGCAAAATAAAAGTTATATTAGGAAACAGAGAGCACAAGCACCTGCCTGGAAAGTGCAAGGTCCTGAGTTCGATTTCCAGTTCCAAAAAAAAAAAGAAAGAAAGAAAGAAAGAAAGAAAGAAAGAAAGAAAGAAAGAAAGAAAGAAAGAAAGAAAGAAAAGAAATGGAGAGGTAGATAGATGCTATGGAGATAGGAGGAAGGAAGGGGGGGAAGAGGTAGCAAAATGATCAAAGTGTGATATGTATATGTATCAATCCCCCAAACAGAATGTAATCACTAGGTATCATAAACATATACTAATAAAATTTAAAAAGAATATAAAAAAGAAAAGAAAAATATTCTCTCTAGAACTTCAAGATCCTAATGAGTCTCCTCTGAAAAACATCACTTCTTGGACCTCCGTGTGTGTTTTCTGGGTGTTCAGTCTCATTTCTTTGCTTTCGTAAATTCCGTAGAAAACTCTCTCCTCTGTTTACTAGGGTTTTATTTTCACTTTTCCATTTTTCTGAAATGTTGTCCCACACCCTGGTCCCTGCTAACCTGGGGCTGCACCTCTCACACTGCCCCCTAGTTACCTTGTAGGCTGCCTTGACAGTATCCGATGAGTATCCTGACATGGCCAGAAAATCTTGTGCCACCAGTCCTGGTGGGCCCTCAAGTGACATCCCACCTGCCGTCTGCAGCTCTCCAACTACGAAACATCTTGATGTTCTTATGGATTAGAGCAATGATGTTTGATGTTTCTTCCTTGGAACTTCTACCCTGGGACTGACAGAGAGCCTGGAGTTTACATAACACCTTCCTTGAAGCTGAGATCTTTGCCTCCATTGCAAGCCCTACTCTTTAATGCCAGTGAAACAGCTGATAGTAAATGCAGAGAAAAACAGTATCTGTGACAACAGAAGCAGCAGCAGCAACAACAACAACAAAATAATAATAATAATAATAATAATAAATGGGTTCCTTCCAGTCCAGAGAAGCCAGGGAAGGGCATGTCAGCAACACGCAGTGTGATGTACTGGGCAAATGCAAGTAGGCATCCTTCGAACAACATCACATACCAATTATAAACAAGAAACGTGCTTCACTACCTGTTGCAAGCATGGCCTGATAAAATTACTATTCACCTCGCATTATATTTTTCTATGATCTCATGATAGTTAAAAACTGTTTGGCTCTTGTGCTCCCTTTAATACCTTGTTGATCTCCTTAGTGTATTCCTGTGGTTCAAGGTTCCAATTGTCAGCACTGAACTACTGTGGTATAATGGACATATAAGTCACAAATGACCAATAAAATCAGGTTGGAAAAAAGCTGGTGAGATACAGAGGAATGTGATTGGGGTTGAGGGTTTCAGGGGAAAGGGCTTGGCTCCTGGAGAGGATATCAGGTCATGTAGCTACAGCAGGAGAGCAGAAACTGTGATTCCAAAGAGTGATAGGAAAGAACATGCAGGGTGCACAGCGCTAGGCTCAGCATCTTGAGACAGAGACAATCAAATGAGCAGAGGTGAATCAGAGGTCTTGCGGGGGGAGGGGTTCAGAGATTTTGAAGCTGGATTTCCAGCTGGCCCAGGAGGTGGTTCGTAGAGAAAGGGGTAAGTGTCTAAGCATGATAAAGTATGACATATTAACAGTGTTCATACTAGAACACAAACATGAGCTTCCATTAGCCCATCTACAACCCTACTTTTTTTCTTCAATCTTCCCCATTTTAAAGTAGCATTCCTGTGAGGATGGATAAATGTTGCCTAATATGAGTTTCTACCTCACTAAAATCAGAATACTTAGAAATGTGTATTGCCATTTTCATAAATTCATTTACTCAGTACATTTTCTAGCACCATTTCTTGGGTGCCTACCATATGCTTTTCTCTCTCTTTTCTTTTCGTTTTTGAGACTGGCAAAATGCAAAGAAGAGCAGGACGCATTCTCTGCATCAAGGATTTCACCACTAATCAGCCAGACACACACACAGCAGACTACTGCGATTCAATAGTGAGATGCAGGTAAAACGGAATGGGTGCAAAGAATGTGTGCTTTCCAGTCTTACACTGATACTTGACTTGTAGCCACTCTATGAGAGTTAATAATTGTGCTCTATAAACATACTAATACTTTACCATCCAACATATTGTTACGGAAAGAGACACGTTGAAACTTCCTATCTGTCAATTTCTCCTTATAGTATTGTGAAATTTTTGCTTTATATATTTTTCAGGCTGAATTATTGGACATGTGTGAATTTAGAACTTTGTATCTTTCTGGTAGGTCAAATCTCTTCAGTGTGACTACCTTTATTACTAATAATTCTTTGTCTTGGAGTCCACTGTGCCTGCTGCCAAGGTCGTTACACCGGCTTTCTTTAGGTTAGTGATTTCCTAACAGATCTTCTGTCTTCCATCGTGTCTTCAGTTTTCCATATCTTCATTAAGCGATATGTCTTATAAGCAGACAATAACTATATTTTGTATTTTTTAAAAATTCTATCTGATAATTATTGGCTTTTAGCTAGGAATTTTAGTGTGCTTACAGTTATCTTATTATTAATGAATTTGGGCTTATTTTAATCAACTAATCATGGTTTTCTATTTGTCTCACCTTTTTTTTTTTTGTCTTTTTCTTTTCTGGCTTTCTGTTTTAGCCTTAATTACAATTTATTATTTTGTTTTTCCATTAAATTTATAATTTTTTTAGGGCAGGCATGTGTATGCATGTTTACTACGACTATTAAAAAATAAAATCGCAATGAAGTCTGAAGACAAAGGTTTTTAACCTACTTTCTAAACAATTCAAATGCTTTTGAATATTTTAAATATAATGAACCCTTCTCAACTGTCTCGTATTTTCATTTTATCCTATTTCCCTACAATTAGATATGTAAAGTATTTTGTAGAGTCAAAGTTTGCTTAAATTTTTTGTATCTAACAGTTTTCTTACATTTAATACCTTCTGCAAGGGATAATTTCCCTTCAGCTTGAAACAGAGCAAATTATCTTTTTGGTGTCACTTAAAATATTTGTCAGTGAAGGGATTGGCCCCAGAATTTCCTTTATTTGAAAGTTTTTCTTTACAAAATCAACTTTTTAAATAGGTATAGATATGCTGTGGGACAGGTATTTTGTAAATATCAATTAGATCAAGTTGGTTCACAGTGTTGTAAAGGCTCTTACTGATTTTCTGTGTACTTCTATGGGTTACAGAGAAAAAGGTCAAATTCTCCAACTATAATTCTGGTTTTGTTTATTTCTCTTTTAATTTCTATCAATTTTTTACTTCATGTTTTTAAAAACTTTTTATTGGCTGTATATGCCTTTAGAATTATTGAATATTTTGGGTGAAATCGTATCCTCATAATTATGAGGTATTCCTCTTTTTCGCTTGTGATGTTCTGTAAGTCTACTTTGCCTAGTATGCAGATAGCCACTTCACTCTTCTTTTGATTTGTATTTCTATGATATATCTGTCTTCATCATTTTATTTCTGATCTATTTAAGCATTTGTTGTTAAAGTATGTTTCTCATAGCCTGTATATAATTGGATCTTACTTCCTTATCTGTTTTCATAATGTCTGATATTTAATTAGTGTGTAGACCATTTATATTTAATATAATTATTGACATGCTTGGATTTAATATGTAGTTTACTAGTTGTTTAAATTTCCCTCTTCTATTTTTTTATTTATTTTTTGCTTTTTTTGGATTAATTGAGCATTGTTTGTTACTGCATGTTTTTCTTTTTTTTTTTAGGGGGGGTACTGGGAGTTGAACTCAGGACCTCATGCTTGCCAGCAGGCTCTTGTGTGGCTGAGCAATATCACCGGCCCCTTTTTTTCCTTTATGTGGGTACCAGGAGTCAAACTCAGGACCTCGCGCTTGCCAGGCAGGTGCTTATGCCCCTGAGCCATCTCACTGGCCCGTTACTGCATAGCTTTATTATTGACTTGTTATTTATACTTCTTTTTAAATTTTTTTGGTAGTTGCTCTAGCATTTAAAGTATAATTTTAATTAGTCAGAGCCTATTTTCAAATTATAGCATACTGCATGACATGCAGTGTAAGTACATCACACTACGATACTCCCAACTTCCCTCTCATCTTTTATGTTACAGTTACCATACATTGTGCTGTTACTCTATGTAATCAACAAAAAATACATTGCTCTTCTTTTTGACTTTGGCATCAAATTATATTTAGAGCAATAAAAAATAAGAATAAATTAAATTTTACCTTTATCCATACTGACCTCACTTCCCTTATTTTTCATTTCTTCTTGTATATCTGGATCGCTCTTTGATGTCATATTATTTTTGCTAAATTAAATTCTTTTAACATGTCTTTGGTAACAGTATGAATCTGTTAGCCAAAAATTTTTCTCAGTTTTTGTTCTTATGAAAATTGCTTTATTTCAGCTTTAGTTTTTAAAGGCATTTTGATTGTGTACAGGACTTTTAGTCATCTTTTGTTTTTAGTCCTTGGAAGTAGTTCTCCATTGTTTGTAGCTCATATAATTTATAAATTATAAAACACGTGGTCTTCTGTAGTTCTTGTCATTCTTCCTCTGCATGAAATATATGCCCCTTCTCACCGCAATGCTGGCTTCCCTCAGGATTTTCTTTATTTTTGATTTTCAATAATTCAAATATGATTTGTATAGGATACCGATGTTTATCATAATAAGTGGTTTGGGAATTGTTATTTAGTTGCTTTTATTAATTTTGGAAATTTGTTGTAAATCCAATTTTCCAGAAGAAAATAAGAAATGGGGGTACTATTCATATTGTCCTATGGTTCTTGTATACTCTAGCTTCTCTTCTTTATCTTTTGGTTTGGATGCTTTTTGTTGACCAATCTGCAAAATCACTGATTATTTTTCTGACCTGTGTTATGTCTTCCTATAAGTCTATCAAAGGCAAACTTCATCTTTTGTGTCATTTTAGCATTTTTATGTAATTAGGTCTTATTGTGTTCATCTATTTATTCTCCAAAGGTTTCTATATATTAATAATGGTCTTAAAAGTTTCTAATAACTTCTTTAGCATAATACTTACAGTTTTTTAAATTCCTTGTGTGGTAATTAAAACAGCTGGATTGTATCTGAATCTGCTTTTAGTTTTATTAAGTAGGGTTTTTCCTGGTAGTATGTTGGATTTTCACATCATAATTTTTGTTGGAGGATGAATATCTTGTGTAGGCCAGTAGAAACTAAGACAAATTGTATTTTTATTAGAAATAGGTAAACTTTATTCTATACTTTAGTGGTGATGTGGAGGTCTTGGGTAATCTTGTTTGGAGTTGTGCTGTGTTTAGATTTTGTTGTGGAAATATATATGTATGTATATATATACATATATATATATGTACAGAGAGAGAGAAAGAGAGAGAGAGGTGCGGGAGGCTGACTTGCTATGTAGTTCAGGCTGGTCTCGAACTCACGCAGATCCTCCTACCTCAATCTCCTGAGTGCTGAGATTACAGGTGTGCACCACCACACCTGGCAGTTGTTATATTTAACCTTGGTTTACTGCAGGCTTCAAATTAATGTAGCATTACTTTGTGCATAGGAGAAGCACAGGTCTTGTTGGCCTTCTTTTCTTGATATGTAATTCACCATTAGAATTGGGTCTTCCCTTCCTGTTGCAGAAGCTCAGGGAGGCTTGCCCTGAATGTTCTTGCCCTTTTCTACCTCTAAACCACTGTTAATTTTTACTCAATGTTTTCTGTCCTGATTGGGGAAGTGAAAGCAATTTGACAAGTGGTCTAAGAAATGGAGAATAGAAACCCTGGCAGGGACAGCATAATCATGTTTTCTGGGGCCTTGCCAGGGAGTTTCAACTGGCTAGAATGAGCACTACAGAGGTCACTGACACCCAGCCTAACACAAGCAGCCTGAAGCCAATCAAGAGTTCCGTGGGCTTCTCTGCATGCTGGTCCCTGAAACCCTTTATTCAATAAGCCTGTTCCCCATGTCCTCCACAGGCCTTGAGCAAAGAACAAATGTTGATCCTACAAATTTTTTTGACATAAAAATCTATACCTCTATGGCTCTCCCTGAAGCAAGACAGAGTACAGAGTTTATCAAAATCAATAAAGTTTAAGGAAAGGAATATCATTTAAATCAGGAACATAAACACGATCAGTGTCCCCCACTTCCTACCTTCTAGAAAGTGAGTATTTCAAGGCCTGAAATTGTATTTTTGCCGCCGTAGACTTGATAATTCCACAACTGGCTTTGAAATCTACATCTGGCTTTGTTCCAGTTTGTTCTGATGGTGATACATAAGAAGGGCTTGCTCGTGTGTTCCTCCAGGTTATTCTGCCTACATTTTCATCATTCATAGAACAGTAAAACAACCAAACATTTCCTAGAAAATACAACTTTTAAAACCACTTGACAGCTTACCCTGTGTCACTCAGGCAGCGTCTTTGTTTACAAACTGACTATCCCGCATTGCTCAGGCAGGTGTCATTTCAGCCAGTCAATGGTTGTATTGAATAAATTTGACAAAAATGTTATTTTTATATTTCCTGTTATATTCTCATATAAAAATTAACAAAAAATATGCAATTTTTGGCCCTCCTGTGTCTAAATAATTGGACTGGTAAATGGTTGAAGTTGTAATGAGGCTCTAGACTCCTGCTGGACCAGTGCTGCAAGACTTACTAATTAAAGCACAGTGCAAATATTATTTTATTTATTTAAAAGGTATTTTTCAGTCTATATGGGGCCTAAATAGTTTATCAGGATATGCAAAAAGTAGAAAAATGGCCAGAGAAGACAAAGATACAGAGAGAGAGAGAGAGAGAGAGAGAGCAAGCAAGTGAGAAATATTCTGTAGATATTTCCTATGAGTTGGCCACAAATTTAGCTGGCAGATACAATTTAGTTTCCCTTGAAAAGGAAAACCTGATAAATTATGCAAATTATGTGGTATCTTATCAGATTAAAATGGACAAATTGTTCAGGGGACTCAGAACTTTCCTAACACTAAAACCAGCTAGGAGCATTTCTCATGTACCATCAAAAACAGGACTCTGGGGCCGGTGAGATGGCTCAGCGGCATAAGCGCCTGCCTGGCAAGCGCGAGGGCCCGAGTTCGACTCCCGGATCCCACATACGAAAAAGGGGCCGGTGATATCGCTCAGCGGGACGGGCGCCTGCGGGCGCGCGAGGTCCTGAGGTCGACCCCCCGGTACCCACAAAAAAAAAAAAAAAAAACAGGACTCTGAGGAAAAGAAGGAAAACACCTTTTACAAAATCATTTGGGTAGTGACGCCTCACATAGTCCCTGGAGGTATTTCTCACGGTGTCCCTCAGCATTAATCAGGGCATCCACAAAAGCACAAAATATACAAGTAACATCATTGGAAACAAAGCTGGTACGGTTTGAGTTTTCTTTGATCATCCTAGGAATTCAAAAGTGGGATGAATATACATACGCCTACTCTTTTGGGATCTCTCTCTCACTCTCTCCGTATCCCCTCACTATCTTTTCCTTAATAATCAGGAAATTCTCCCCTACTTTGAGAAAGGAAGCTGACAGATACACAAAGACATAAGAATGAAGAAACACCTGAATCCCCAGACACGAAAGAGTCTTTCCATATCCGGCAGATTACCGAATGAACTCATGGAGGACAGTCCTTGAAGATGGATATTTGGAACAAAGGAAATGATAATGTTAGACATCAATATCTTGCAAGTGTTTTAAGTGTTTTAACTATATTGAGTACATAGGAGATATAATAAGTGATCTTTTTTTCCAAATAATTTTAATTTTCTTGAAGGCCAGTGTGATAGTAAATGCTCAATATATTGTAATTATTGAATTAAGCCAAAATAAGAGTCATAACTGCACATAGTTGACACAATAGATTGTAAGGAGAGGCTGAGAATAAGGCCTCCTGCTAAACAGGAGTTCAAATATTCCGTCTTCCACGAGGTCTTTCTTGACCACGCATCTTCAGGTGAGTGCATCATCTCCCCACGAAAGCTGTCATTCGGTCTAAAGTAGCTCCTACTAGCAGAATTCCCCATTACATTGTGACTTTTCTCTTACTGATCTGCATCTTTTCCTCCCTTCTCCTGCCAGACCAGGAGCCCCATGGGGTACAAGGACTCAGGATTTTATGTCATATAGCAAACCTAAATTCTTGATGCATCGTTATTTAATGATAGAAAGATAAGTCTGATCATCACCACCATCCTCTTATTGACCTACCACCATCCTTTTATTGTACATCAAGGAAACGAAGTTTCTTGAACAAGTGAGTCAATTGGAAAGTCTTTTCTGGGAATATTTATGCTTTAGTGACTAGGTTTGGAAAAGAAGGTTTTGGAGGCAAGACTAACTCGGAAGCTGATATAAGAACTCATGCCTGGGGCCGGTGAGATGGCTCAGCGGCGTAAGCGCCTGCCTTGCAAGCGCGAGGGCCCGAGTTCGACTCCCGGAACCCACATACGAAAAAGGGGCCGGTGATATCGCTCAGTGGCACGGGTGCCTGTTGGCGCGCGAGGTCCTGAGGTCGTCCCCCTGGTACCCACAAAAAAAAAAAAAGAACTCATGCCTGGACTGACGGAGGCTAGGATAATAGTATACAAGCACAGGACAAAAATAGTTTTTTTGGCACGTCATTTTTTATATCCAAATAGTTCTTACGGCAAAAAAAAAAAAAGAGTATGGGATAAAGTTTTGCTTAAATCCTATGTCTTCCTTTGCTTATCACACAAAAATTTACTTTCCTAAGTCCAAAAATAAATGTCCTTCCTATGAGTATTCACATACCTTTAATGTTTTTGGGGAAAACCTATAATAGCAACCATCCATAAGGCAGTGCTGAGAAGTGCCATAAAGTTTGTGTGCTTTGAAGGTAATGAGGATAAGAGGGAACTCACCTTTTTGAGACCGAGAGACCCGGGCTCTTTTTTGGTTCCAGCACTGACATTGAGAGGTCATTTCTCCTTTCCGAGTGCCCATTTCCCTACTTATCAAAGGAAGGATAACAACACTTTCTATACCTTAGTCACGGAGCCACTGAGGACTGAGACTTTGCCTGATACCTAATCCTTAGCTCAGTGTAGTAGTAGAAAAGCAATAAATATTTAACCAAAGAATGGATAAATGAGATAATGAATACTGTATTATTAAAGCAAGTTACAGGTCTCAGGAGGTAACATTATTGTAAAAAAAATAAAACCACCCATATTTGTGCCATTTACTTTTAGAGAGAGAGGCAGGTTTTGCTCATGCCTTGGGGCTTACTGTGGTGTAGGTAGTTGTGGGCGAGAGAGAGAGGATACCAATGATGAAAAAATAGCAAGAGACACTAATCCTTCAGCTCTGGGCATTTGAGGGGGATGTCTACAGAGTCTGGTCATTTCTGCAGAAGGTTCTGGATTCCACCCTGCTTGCCAGAGGCTTCTATTTCAACAGCAAAAATTGATATGTGTCTAATTTTAACTCAAGCAGAGCAGACATTTATTTTGGGAAGACAAGAGTCCTTTTGAGAATGGCTGCCATTACCTGTGGATTGGATCAGAGATAAGTTCCTTGATCATTTTCCTTAGCTGTTGGGGAAGGTCTTATTGAATTTCTACCTGGTCATGATATAATCTTTTCATCTAACTTTCTAAAGGACAAATAGGAGAATTTATTTTTAACTCACCAAGATGCCTTACCTGTTGCGTACCTTCTAGAGTCTTTGGTTAACCCTCATGCAGGGCTGATGGAATGTTTAAGTAGTAATTTTCTGTGGCATTCTGGAAGACCACATTTTCCTCATCTTCTAGGGCACAGCAGCTGTGATGAGAGGAAGGAACACAGGACCAAGCATTAGACAAACCAGAAGTTCATTTCCAGATCCTCTACTTATCACAGCATAAACTCAGGCACTTCAGACATGCAACCTGGAAGAATTCTTCATTATTCTTACATAAAATACATTATTCTTACATAAACACATACATATAGATATGTTTATATGAAATAATATTGCTTTTTTTTTACTCCATAAATATGCCCAGAGCTTATGTTGTTTATCTTACACCTAAACATTTCAAGACATATGTAAGTTATAATTCTTGGAATCTCTAAGGCCCAATACCACAATCATCCATACTTTTTTACACTACTTTCAAGGAGCAATGAGGCATGGAAAAAAGAAGAGAGGAAAGGAAATTTCCAAAGAATGCCTTCACAATGAGGTTAATTTTGTTGGGAAGCCAGCAATAACAGCTGATAGAATTCTTCGCAGTGAGTCAGTGCCTTCTCACTCCCCAAGGGATGGGTACTGATAGGGATATTCTCAAAACCATCTGAAGGAGTATGTTTTTTCCCAAGATCAACTCCTATTGCAGAGGTACCTATAGGGCCATGAGGTAACTTACATCACATTTAAGTTAAGAAATACCTACTAGAGTCTTCTCTATGCCTTAATATAAGGTGTATAATGCTGGAGTAGTATAAGAAATGGTTTTGCCCTCAATGAGTTTATATCTTCCTGTGCATACAAGACATGAGACAATCATAGAACAATGTCAGTAACGCATAATAAAATCTAAGTGAAATGCAATGCAAATAGTGTGACAGAAAGTGCAATGGGGTGTCTGAAATGCTGGCTCCCTGTTCCGCTAGGTCTGTAAACTTCAGGAAATCATTTCGTTTACTTTGGCAGCATTATCTCATTTGTTAATTGAAGAATGGAGTAGTGAAATGTTAAGTTCAGAAAATGTGAGTTCTGAACCTAAGCAGACTTAGAGTCTCTCAGTGACTAGCTGTAGGTTTGTCTTTAACAAATTAGAAAAAAAATATGTGCCCTCTGGCAGGGCATATTATTGGCTTATTGAACAGGAATAGGTTGAATATCAGATCCTCCCTCGCTGTGCACCTTTGTAAATTCCCTGAATTGAAGGACTTCATACTGCAGCACATGGTCTGCTCTGGCTCTGCTATATATTTGCTTTCTGGTCTTTAGCAAGGTACTTACCATCCTTAAGCTTCAGCATTCTCACATATAATGTGAGAGTAATTGTATTTTCTTAGTAGTAGTGTTTTGAAGATTAAGTGCAGTAACAGATGCAAAGTACCAAGTAGGTACTAAGAATTCAGTGTGGATTATGAGGAAGATTGCCAGGATAATTTGGAAAATGGCAAGATATATTGAATAAATTCTACATTTTTGAGAAGCAAGGAGGGAAGGGGATCATATAGAGACAGCTTGGTGGAGGACATGTTCATGAAAGTGGCCCTCAAGGACAGCTGGGTAGGCACATATCTTGGGTAACGCATTCCAAGTAAGGGATCTTCAGTAAGGTCAGTATAATGTGTGAAAGAGTGGATGAGCAAACTCTCTTTCTGGAAATAAAAACTTCATATGGGGAGAGTCAAGTGGAGGGAATGAGTGTTGGAGGCTTGAGACGTTATTTATATGTGAAAAAAGAGTCAGGAGAGGGATGTGCATTGCTATTCTGCAGAATGGTGGTTACCGTGCTCCCGATACATCCCCCAAAAGTAACATATCCAAATTACCCCTCCAAGTCCGGCCAAGTTGTTTTCTTCCAAGGCAGAGATAGCTCCAGGGATGCAAGTATGCTCATTCATTTCAGGCAATTAAGGTGATGACCTGGTAAAGGGAATGGCGTCACATGCTACGTTGAGATGCCCTGGAATGCTAACTTCTATGACATAATTAGTGTTTTTTGAGGAGAAACCTGATGAATGACACAGAATTCTCTGCTCATTCTCTAACTCCTGCTCCTGGCTAAACTTTCTTCTTTTTTGAGGGGGAGGATGAATGTGATTAGATAACCCATAGAGGTACTCATGTCCAGAAAGACGTAAACACAGATCATATTTTGAAGACCTGAAAATATTTGTAAGCCTCTCTGATGCATATTTGCTTGATAAATTTTAATTAAAGAAATCATCTTAGTTTCTTTTTCACATGTAATAAATCTTATGTATAAAATTAACATTGGGAAGAAGAAAATATACATTCTCTTACTAAGGCTGAAATCAAAATATGAATTCTTTCGTGGGGTAATGAAAAGATACTGGAAAATGTGAGTCTGATGTCTAGGTTCAAGCCCCTGCTTTCCACTTACTCTGTGTGTAATAGTCTTAAAGTATTTAACTAACAAAAAAGCATTTAACCTCAGACTCTCAGCCATGGAATAAAAGCTCTTATCTTTTTTTCTGATGAGATGGCTTATGTGACATCACACTCATTTCTTTGTAGGAAACCTGGCCTTCCTCTCTGGCAGGTTTTATGAATTTCTGTTTCCTTGATGTTTTGACATTTTACTTCTAAGTGTCAAGGTATCTCAAAGTTTATAACCCTCTTTAGGTTTTCCACAACCCAAGGAGCTCATGTTTTATTTGCTTTAGTTTGGGCAATTTTTCAGAAATTATTTATTTTAATATTGCCTCACCTCCCCCCCCCGATTTTGATGTCTAAGACATATATTAGATGGATTTGAAATTTCCAGATCAAGTTTCCATATTACTTAATTTTGGCCTTTTATTTTCTGTTTCCTTTTCTAAATATTCAGTTTAACATTTAGCTTACTGTTTTGCTTTTCAGCTCTGACTTTTAAAAAATCATTCTTTCTTTTTGGTTATTTGAAATAGCTGCCTACTCTTGTTTCATAGTCTCCTGTCTTTGTTTCATAGCGTGTTTGTCAGGCACGTGATTTTTCTCATTATCTCCCTTAGGATATTTAAATATGTCATTTTAAGAGCTTTTCAAATGACTTTGCTATCTGCTTCCTTTTATGGGGTTAGCTGCCCTCAAATCACTGGTGTTCATGGTTAAATGTTTAACTTCAAAAACATTTTTTACACAGGGCTTCCCTTTACACATCTCTATTATCTGCAAGAGTGCCCTGGCTGGATGGCAAAGCAGTGGGTATCTGTCCTCATTAGCACCATGGCACTGATTCTCCTATGAGTCTATGTCTCTATTTTAGAGAACCATTTCTTAAAATCACAACTCCAAAAGCACTGTTTCTAAGCTCTCCTATAGGTCTGAAATTCTATAATTCTTTATGTTTCCCAACGCATGTCACTATATTTTGACAAAAATTTCTAGTTTTAAAATATACTCTTGGCTTTCCATGTCTTAAAAAGGTCAAATCCGCCTTTGAAAAAGCAAAAATGAGATCTGTACTAAAACATTCCAGGATATTAACTGAAGTTTGTTGTTGTAGAAGTTTGTTGTTGTGTTAAGCCTTATTTACTTCTTTCTGAACAAAACTAAAGACATGTTTAATTTTTTCATGTGATTGAGAGCTGCACTATTCAGCATGACAAGTTTAACTTAATTAAAATAACCTGAAATAAAATAAAATAAAATGTAAAATTCAGTTTCTCAGTGGCGCTAGCCACATTTCAAGTTCGCAGTCATCATATGCGGGTTGTGGTCACCAGATAGAACTGTATAGATCAGAACATTTTCAACATCACAGAAATTTCTGTTGCATAGCATAAGCAGCGTTTGTCTGTCCATCTCTGTCCATATCTATATATAATGCTGAGTTAATTTAGGAAACAACTTTGAATATTCTTAGCAAACCACCAAGAACATAGGAATATAGTTCTGGTCTTTAGTATATTGACCACTTTTATTTAAATCCCTTAACTAAAATTCTAATCATATGAGAAGACACGAGTTCCTCACTGTTAGAGTTCTTTCTGTGTAGAGTAATTCCCACCCGACTGCTGTTAATTTCCTGTTCCTCCCTGTCCGGACAGATCTGGAGTTTGGATTGATCAGAGTAATGTAAAAGTCTTACATATTCCATGGTTTGGAAGTGACAGCAACAATTACATTTCATATCCATTTTTTGTCTGAATAAGTAAACCACTTATTTAGACAAAAGATGTACTAATCTGCTAAGGCTGCCGTAACAGAATCCCACAGACTGGGTGGCTTAAAAAATAGAAAATTATACTCTCACAGGCTTGGAGGCTGGAAGTCCAAGAACAAGGCAATCATTGTGCACCAGGGCTGATTTCCCTGCGGTCTTTCTCCTTGGCTCGAATTCACCCTCAAACTGCCTCATTACGTGGTCTTTGTTCTGAGTGGTGCGTCACTTTTGTCCCTCCAAATTTTCTTATAAGGACATCAGCCAGGTTGGATTAACATCTACTCTAACACCCTCATTTTACCTTAATCACGCCTTAAAAGGCCCCGTCTCTAAACATAGTCACATATGGAGGTGCCGGGGGTTAAAGCTTCGACTTTCGAATTTGAGGGGAACACAATTCAGCCTGTAATAGATAAGATCAAGGAACTGGGAAGATTCACTTAACTGATGATACAGTAGAAGACTAGGAATTTTCCTAGTAAATTTAATTTTTAATGTGACTGAAGGTGAAGTAGAAAATCCCACTAGTTTTATCACGTTATTTCTCTGTAATTCAAGTTTGGTGGGTGTTAGTACTTGTTCCTCACTGAGGAGGATGTTTCCAGGCCTTAGAGTAAATATCCCTTCTAAACTCATGACAGCTGGAGACGAGAGTCACCTTGGGATGGTCATACAAATCCTTGATTCTCACTGTTCCCCACCATGAAATGGAAATAAACACACCTGCTTCATTCTACCATTTTCAGAATTAGTGCCCATAAAGTACCTATCACAAATCCCATTTCATACTCCATGCTCTACCAATCTCTGTTGGAAAGACAGGAGACTGAGTCTGAACTGACCACCTCAAAAACTATTTATTTATCTATCTATATCTATCATCTATCTATCTGTCTACCTATCATCTACAATGTTTTTCTTCCCTGTTCTGGTAAAATTTGAATGCTCGGTCAGTGTAGCAGTTTCATGTAATTAAACATTCCACTTAGATGAACTCTAGCTTGCTAAAGCTTAATGAGAAGCGCAGGAGAACAAGGTGAGATAATAGAAGACATTTTCCCTTCCACCAGAAGACTGGCGGTAACCCCCGCCCGGAATACCTGGGCTGGCTAAGACCTCGAGGGATCATCTATTTCGAAATGACTACTGCTTCTCTGGGGAGAGTCACTGCGCTCTTATGATCCATTTAGACTTCACTGGCAGTTTGCTCCACTAAGCATCTCCATGAGTTACATCACTGTAAGAAGCAACTGGGAAAAGAACACAAACACCTCTCACATGAAAGGAAATGTTATCTCGCCTCCTGTCCAGTGTAGGTACCTTCTTCCTGTTCTGCTTGCTTCCAGCCCCCTTTGGGTGCATATCAAGCTCATCATGTGACAATGACTTAATAACATAATTTCCATTCTAGAGTCCAGGCATTAAGGATTCCTACCGCATATTAAGGTAAAAATCTCCTTTACTATCACTTCCAATCCTAAAGTAATTGTAACATCTCCAGCATAGTGTTACACATATTCTTTTTAAAAAGTCACATGGATTTCCTAGAAAGAGAATACACTCATTGATTTAATGACAGCATTCCTGGACAACTGGCAGCAGCTTTGAAATGCTATTCCGAAGATGATTCTGCAGTTCAAGTTTGCCTGTTGTGAATTGAGCCATTACGGGTGTGTGGGTGACTGGAGGATGCCAGCCTCATGGAGAGTTGGCTGAATGATTAATGGCCTTGGCTTCTGATTTCAGAGGTTGCCATTAATTCAAAGGGATTGAGTCTTTTCCATGAAGACTGTTACAGTCACTTCCTCAGTTTCTTTCAAAGCGAATAGGTATTTTTAATTTTGGAGTGTGGAAACCATTTCTTGTAATTTCCTTTTGGAAATTTCTGGACCAAATCAACTTAAACACATTTGTTGATCTTATAATGTTTGGAGAGTTCTGGAACAAGCAGACAACTAGTAAAAATGCCAGTGAATGCACTTTTGCAGCTTGATCTGAGGGGCTGTGTTTATCATGGAGAATTTCAAGGACACCCTTTATAGAGGTCTTCTCAAAATAAGAATGCCAGGTCACTGGAACTGTGAAAATGTTGAAGAAGCTTGTATTTGCCACCAACACTGTCTCTTGACCATGGATGGATGAAGGGTTATGTGAGATAAGAGGGTAGTGGACTGGAACCAGTCCAGTGGTTCCACTCCACTATGCGGTACATCTGGGTTCAGTCCTGGCTATGAAACAAACTGACCACGTTGCATATAACTTTGATCAATCTCAGTTTTCTCATCAGAAATAACAAGTGGGACCCAAGTATGATGGGATGCACCTATGATCCTAGCACTCTGGGAAGCTGAGGCAGGAAGACTACATATTCAAGTCTTGTCTGGGCAACTTAGCAAGACCCTGTCTCAAAATAAAAAATAAAAAGGATTAGGGAAGTAGCTTAGTGCAAAGGCTCTGGGTTCAATCTCCAGTATTACCAAAACAAAGGTGGAAAACATAGATAAAGTTATGTGAAGAACATGGAAATTGTACGATTCAGATTCTCATGTAACCCTCAATATCTTTTTACCTTACTATCCTCTGTGACTCTTGGGTGTTAACCATTCTGTGAAAAACTGTGACCATCTGTTCAGATAAACTTCTAAGGTCAGCAGTAAGCTGACCAATGGGACTAGGACACAGCATGGTAATGTAGACGAGAATTGGAGCCATACGTTCCTAGATTCCGAGTCCCATTTTATTTATCTATGTAATTTTGGGCAAATTTCCTTGTGGTAGTTTCTAAGATGGCAATAATGCCACTTGGCTCATTGAATTATTGTAAGGATGAAAATGAGGATATATATATATATATCTATCTATCTATATATATATATATATATATAGATATATATATATATATATATACTATATAATGCTCAGCTCCCAATAGGTACTCACTCTACATTATGAATTTATAAACACCTCTCCTCCCTCTCAATCTCCCTACTTTCCTTCCTTCTTTCCTTTAAGTCATTCAATCACTGACCAGCCAGTGAGAAATGTGTGATGGGGGGTGAAGGAGATGGAGGAAGTAGTAGATTTGGCTGGAGCCAGAGAATTGGGAGGGTAGAAAAACAGTCTACTATAATCTTGCCCATCTGTTTAGGGATAATAATCTTGTAAGCAATTTAATCTATCCCTTGGTCACAGATCTGTGATAGATCCTCCCTACAACATGGTGGGGAAATGAAAGAAAGGGTAAGGAAGAATCCTTGACCTTCAAAATTTCCACAATTGTTTATCTACAATATCTCATTTCCCAGGCCAGGACTCCTAGCTGAAAATAACTGTGAGGTTTTCTGAGCTACTGAGAAAAATGCTGAGAATTTCAATTTGACTTGCAACTCATACGGCAAAGGAGAGAATTTTAGATTTTGTTTATATAATCACACTGAGGGCTCCCTTCTTCTCAAGTGAATCTACTTGTAACCTCTTCCTAGTAATATTTCTTCAGCAAGAGTAGGATATAAATACATAGAATCGTTCCTTCCTGTCTCACGAACAAAGCTGATGTGGATCCTGAGGGCTCACTGGATGGCCCCAGGTGAGGTTCTCATTAGTTATGCACCTAGAAGGCTCAGGTCACACTCCTGGTAGCCCACGACAACTGTGAAGAGCTCTGTGTCACAAGTTCAGAGACAGGAACCCAGTCCAAACTCCAGCAAAACTTGTTAGGGACCTTAGGCAGGTCTTTTGAGCTTTCAAAGATTCAATTCCGTCTCCTTAAAATACAGATAATCATCATTATACCCCTTTGCCTCACAATGATATGGTGAAGAGTAACACAGATTATAGGTGATTATAGCTGTGAAAGTGTTGTGTAAAAACAAAACACTATTATTATCTTTGGTAATAGTCTTCTGAAGTCCTGCCATAAATGTCCTATGGCTCTAATCTATGGGACCACTTCACAATGAGGTCTTTGGGAATTTCACTAACCAAATGTCCTTGGCTGCAATTCAAATTGGAGCAGAATCATAGTATGAGAGTATTAAGAGCTGGAAGCAATCAGAATATATCTAGTCCAACCTTAGTGTTTGAAAGAGGCAAGAAAAAAGTCTTAAAGAAGAGAGAGACATGCCCAAGTCATCCAGCTACAAAGTCAAAGTATTAGCATGGAGCCAGTCACTCTCTGTACACTTTACAAACTGAATTTTGTCTTCACACAGAGGATGCAAAACCAAATCCACCTGTTCCCTTCATTGCAGCCACAGCTGTAGATCGACCCCTTCCCATTTCTCACCTGGAGTCTTATAATTGTCCTCCCTAGCTTTCAGTTGGTCAATGCAATCTTCAGTCTATTTACAGTCACGATGCGTTTTCTTTTTTTGAGGCATTGTTCTTATTATATCACACACACACACACACACACACACACACACCCCATTTTAGATACCTTTAATACTTCTCTATTAATGTCAATATAAAATTACAATTCTTAAAGATAGGAAATCAGACATGGCAGAATCAGATGCCCTTCTCACCTTCCCACCAGGCTCTGTTCAGTGGATTGTACCCTAGATTTCCAACTGACTTATCCTTTGGCAACTGTCTCCTCCCTCTCTCATTTCCTTCCCTTTGAGGTGATCTTTCTTCTACCTCAAGCCCTTGTTCCCAACTTTCTTAAGTGGCAAATCCTTTCCAGTCACCCCACACACACCTTCTCTCCCTGCCCCCTGGCCCCAGGTACAGGTGTTTTCTTCTTACCCAGACACATCTAGGACATCTCCACAGTGCAGTTTGGAAAAGGGAGCTGGAGCTGGCATGATGGACCTTCATTTTAAGGCTATGTGCATCCAACTTTTTACCAATTTGCACCATCATCAAGGAATAAAACTTCAGGGAAGACTTAATCTAGCAGCAGGAATTTGAGAAGTGTTTGGAAAAGGAAGAGAAAGATGTATCCATTTTGCTTGTTTGTATGTTGTTTTATGAGACATGTAAACCTGTCACCTAGGTTGTGTTATAATATTCCTCATAAGAGGGCTCAGCTAGTTTTTGAGTCATGCCCCCTCCTACCCCTGCTCCTTGTGTTCAAACAGAATTCTATATGCAGAAACACGGTGATATATTAAGTCTGTTTGTTTCAGAACATCAGGAAGAGTCAGTGCTCACTTCTGTTGCATTCAAATGACTCCACTGTCTTCTCTTCCTCCTCCTCATTCTTACTTTTTTCCTGCCTGCCCTTTTCCCCCAGGTAGTATCATAGTGGAAGGTGTAGGAGGGTTGAGGAGGAAAGCTCCAAATCCTTCAAAAGAATCGTTCAATTTTTTTTCTGCAAACAGGATTTTTTCCTTGAATAAGTGAAGAATGCTATTCTAAAAACAGAGTTCAGTAACAATACCACAGTCCTATAGATCTGTCATGTCTAGAGCATTCTAAAGCATTATTACTAGATACCATAAAAATCTGTGGAGAAGGTGGGAAATAATGTCAGTATGCATATTTGCCAAATAAGGAAACCAAAGTTAAGAGGGTTTATATTACGTGCCTAGATGGAAATGCCAGGACCCTGAATACTTGTTCTGTGAGGTCCAAGTTCCACAGATGGAGAAAACTGGGCTTCTATTCTCATCACTTCCTATTCACTTTGGTAAGGGAAGAAGTCCTCACCCTATATAATCCTGAATGGATGAACACTTGACATTCTGATATTGGATGCTTGAGATCAACCACAGATTATTAGCCCAAAATACTCATAGTCCAGGAGCTGAGGGTAAGAGAAGACACTATAAACCACATAGGGCTCCCCAGGCATGGCATTCAGGATAGAGAACAGGCAGGGGCAGTGGGGGGGGCAGGCTTTGAAGTACCATGAAGGCGAAGTGACCCTGGTTCTCATAGGAGGATATGATTGGCTCACTTGAGTAATTCCGTGGGCTGGAAGGGAGGGGACCCCATTAGGTTTAGGATGGGGAAGGATATAGCAAGCCTAGCTAATTGTAGCCAGGTGAGAAACTTTTCTCCTGGGTGGAGGCATATCTGGAATTGACAGGGGAACTCGCAATTAGGGACCTTTGAGGACCAAAGACCCAAGATAGCACAGGAAATGCTGGATCTTATGGTGCAACTCCCCTTCCCTGTGCATACTGCCTCTGCTTTGCAGCAAATGCTCTAATTCATTGGAACATCCCTTCGGGCTTTCACTAACATTTTCTCTCACGCACAAATAACTGTTCATAAAAGAATCTTGTCAAGGAGCCGGGCTGTCCCTTGATGGCCCAGTAGATAAGGAAGCCTGACGTTAATTTATTTGCCTAATGAATAACATGGTAAAGTCTTGGTTTGATAAGTGAGCCACTTACACCAAGGTCTTTCATTCACAGTCAGCTTCATAAAACGGACATCCCTGTAGGAACCAACTGAATCTTGTTGGTGTCGGGAATAATGAACAGTGTCAGCACTTCAGAGATTAAAGGGCCACACCAAAAGGAGGTAGCAGCAGAAAAGACCTGCTGTGCTTACCGGAGATGTGGGACAAAAGAGGCCACTATGGCTCCGGTGCTGGGACCGTGGCCCCCCATGATAAGCAATACCATCCTCAAGTTTTCTCTTTTCTAAAAGCCTGCAGCACTGAATCTTGGAGTTTTCATTGAAAGCACCTGATTTCCAAAATGATTCATGTTAAATGACCTTCACAACAACCTACCAGACTAAAACTTTTAGCTGAGTTTCCAAACGGATTTCATATTATTATTAGCGATCTATTTTGTCCTCAACCCCAAGCCTCCTAATGATTATCAGGGTGGTATCAGTGGAAATATAAGAGTCTGTGTCCTGTCTCCCTACAGATGTTGCCTCTGCACTAAACCTTGCAAAGCTAGGTCTTTGCAGTGGTTCCATAAATTGGTACCTGGGGCCAGAACACCTTCTCTGTCTTTTTCTTTGCTACACAGTTTGGGACTCATGCACCAATAGGAAAGGGCAAGCCTAAGTAAACATTTAATATCCAATTAAATGTTTCTCATTCTGCCTGTGCAAGAGAACTAATTGTAGGTTCCCCCTTCTTTCTGTTTGCTTTTCTTTTTCTTTTATACAGATACCTGTGTTCCTCCTATTTGTGCTGAATCAAAATTTCCAGGGCAGAGATTTTGCAGCTGATTTCACATACAATTCCCATGTGATTCTCTTGCACAGTCAGGGTTAAGAATCCCTAACAGCTTTTGCCTAGGAAGGACTGGATAGTGGATACATATCCAGAAAAGCCATAAGTTCAAATTAAAGGCCATTTAATGTGGAGGAGAGCAATGAATCCTAAAGGGAGAAAGCAAAAGTGGTCAAAAGTTTCTCAGAAATAAAGTGCAATAAAAAACAAGCAATAAAAGGACAGCTAGAAAAGGAGTACGATAAGAATGATTCTAGAGTGAACCCAGTGTGACCTTTATTCTAGGAAATACCACTTTTCCCCAAGCCCTAGTTTTAAAGGCCCCATTGTAACTGAATCAGGGTTTGCAGAAGTCAGTTTGGAATTGTGGCTGGCATGTAGAACTGCAGGATTAAAGAGATTCTGAATCCAAGGAAATCCAGGGTAGGAAGGGTGGTAAAGGAAGTTTGGCACAGTGAAGTCTGCAAGGTAACATACAGGTTCTATTTAAGAATGAATGAATGCATGTACAGTATATGTATGTAGAACATCTGTTCATCCTATGAAAAGTTAACTGCTTAGCTGCTTTTATTAGCAAATCACAAGCCCAAAATTTTATTAAAGGGATACAAAAATGTGAAAGCAACTTCACTGTCCTCAGTGAATTAGATACCTGATTTTGGAGGCAACACTCACGTTATATTGATTACATGATTTGGCCATTTGCTAGAGTGAGAAGTCAGGATGCATTGAATTCATCTCTTATTTGGTCTCCACATATTTCCACACTACAGAGATGCCAAATTATTTCTACTTTGCTAATGTGCCAGGCAGTTCTATATCTGCTTGCTTTTATGGATGCCATTGTTTACTAACTCTAAGGCTCCATGGCTATACTGTAATGCCTGCTTCATTTGTGACTCAACTTCAGTGGCATCCCTTCTTTTATTCTTTTCCGGACCTCCGTCTGTCCTAGGAGAACTGACACTTTTTCTTTTGCAGGTCTGTTTTCTTCTTGAATGAACTCTTTTGGTTCTGACTGCTTAGAAGTGTTTCCAATGGACTAGGTCATGTCTTTTACCTGCTGCCTGTAGGAGTCGCCTTCATAGTATTTTGTTTTTTTCAATTTGTGGAATCCAACTCTTGGGGTACATGTGCACTTCACAAGAAGAGAAGAAATGCTGAGAAATATCAAAGCCATTTCTCTATGAATAAGAGAGAAAAACCACCATTGGAATGAATAAATGGAAGGTAAAGAACTTTGACTACACTCAGCTCTTGAAATGAAGCCCTTACTCTCTTAGTCTCTTGAAAGAAAATATGTTCATATGAATATTTTCTGAATTTAATTTTGTAAGAAAATAGGAACTGTTAATATCTGTTTGGTGCTCATTCTGTGTCAGGAAATATTCTAGGTGTTTTATACATACTAGCAGATGTTATCTACAATACGATGTAGATCTGTTTGCAGCTAATAATGGGTGGAAGCGGGCTCTAAGCTAGTCTTATTCTGGAGCTCTCAAAACAGGTAACCACTATGTTAAGCTTAGGCATAGCAATTTTCTTGGTTTTTCTGGAACTGAATATGTTCTAAGGATGTGGTATTTTTAGTGTGAAAGCTGGAAACGTCCTGCACAAGCTGGGACAAGTTGGTCACTGCTGCTATGCTCAGGATCAAGGTTCCTGCAATGTGATCTTTTCTTTTTTTAAACAGAAAAAAGTAAGAAATAACAATAAAACAGAGTTTCAAAACAGGCTAGTAGCAGAGTAACATTAATCAACACATTGAGTATTGTTATATTCACAGTAGGTGTTCAGAGTACAAGATATAGGCATAAAACATTGTCCAGAAAATTACTAGCACAAAAATTTCCCCTCAATGAACCAAGAGAAACCAGCTGTACAACTGTCTTATGTTTGTATATATTTTTTCTTTTTCCCTTCCTTCCTTTCCCCTTTCTCCCATCACAGTTTTTCTTTTCTTTTAAACAGTTTCTTCCCTATTCACAATATCTATTGTACATTTTGGATCTTGTTTACTCATTCAGATTCTCACACTAGCGATACAATACGATGTTTATACATGTGTGTCTGGTTTATTTCACTTACGAGTATGGTCTCAAGTTGCATCCATTTACCTATAAAAGTCTCACATTTATCTTTTTTATGGCTGAATAGTTTTCCATTATATTAAAATAACTTTTTATCCATTCCTTGGTTGATGGGCATTTGGGTTGTTTCCAAGATTCAGCTATTATAAATTCTGCTGCTATAAACATGGGTGCACATATATTGCTGTGGTATGATGTTTTTAATTCTTCTGGGAAGATACCCAGAAGGGGAATAGCTGGGTCAAGTGGGAGCTCTAATCCCACTTTTTAAAGAAATCTCCACACTGATTTCCATGGTGGTTGCACCAGTCTACAGTCCCACCAACAGTGGAGAAGAGTTCCTTTTCCCCACAGCCCTGCCAGCATTTGTTATTGGTTGTTTTCTTGATGATAGCCATTCTTTCTGGAGTTGGAATCTCAGTATTGTTTTAATTTGCATCTCTTGAATGACCAATGATGTTGAACATTTTTTCACATATTTATTTGCCATTTGTATTTCTTCATCTGAGAAGTGTGTGTTCATCTCAGATGCCCATTTTTGGATTGGGTTTTTGAATTTGGGGGATCTGATTTTTTTTCAATTCTTTATGTGTTCTAGATACAAGTCCTCTGTCTGAGAAACAACTGGGTATAATTTTTTCCCATTCTGTGGGTTGTCTTTTCACTTTTCTTGTGATTTCCTCTGTTGTGCAAAAGCTTTTTTATAAGGTGAGATTCCATTTATTGATTCTTTGCTGTATTCCCTGTGCAGCCTGGGTTTTGTTCATGAAGTCTCTGCCTACACCTATGTCTTCAAGATTTCTACCTATTTTCTCTTCCAGTATATTTAGTGTTTCTGTTTTAATATTTAGATCTTTGATCCATCTTGACTTTAGTGCATGGTGATAGACATGGGTCTGTTTTAGTCTAGCATGTGGAGAGCCAGTTTTTCCAGCACCATTTATTAAAAAGACTATCTTTCTTCCAGTGAACATGTTTGGCTCTTTTGAAGATAAGGTGGTTTAGTGTGTTTGTAGTTGCATCTGCATCTTTTACTCTGTTCCAACAATCCTCAGGTCTGTTTTTGTTTTGTTTTGTTTTGTTTTTTGCCAATACCATGCTTATTTTATCACAGTAGCTTTGTAGTATAATTTCAAGTCAGGGGTTGTGATGTTCCCTGACTTGCCTTTGTTGCCCAGCATTGCTTTCTCTATTCTAGGTCTCTTCTGGTTCCAAATGAACTTTAGGAATGTTTACTCTAGTTGTATGAAGTATGCTAATGGTATTTTGATTGGGATTGCATTAAATCTGTATAATAGTTTTGGAAGTAAGGCTATTTTCACTATGTTGGTTCTTCCTATCCATAAGTAAGGGATACCTTTCCATTTTCTGATACCTTCTTCAATCTCCATTTTCAAAGTGCTGTAATTTTCAATATATAGATCTTTTACATCTTTTGTTAGATTGATACCTAAGTATTTCATTTTTTTGGATGCTATTGTGAAAGGTGTGGCTTCCCTAATTTCTCTCTCTGTGAGTTTGTTGCTTGTGTACAGGAATGCTATTGATTTTTGAGTGTTGACTTTGTATCCAGCTACTCTACTGAATTTGGTTATTAAATCTAGAAGTTTTCTTGGTAGAGCTTTTAGGGTCTTCTATGTAGAGTATCATGTCATCTGCAAATATGATAATTTAAGTTCTTCCTTTCCTATCCTTATTCCTTTTTGTTTCTTTCTCTTGTCTAATTGTTCTGGCTAGTGTTTCCAGAACTATATTGAATAGGAGAGATGATAGTGGACATCCTGGCCTTGTTCCTGATTTTAGAATGATATTTTCAGTTTTTGACCATTTAGTATGATGTTAGCTGTGGGTTTGTCATAGATGACTTTTATCAGATTAACATAAAGACCCTCTATTCCAATTTTCTGTAGGGTATTTTATCATGAATGGGTGTTAGACTTTGTCAAGTGCTTTTTCAGCATCTATTGAGAAGATCATGTAATTTCTGTGTTTGGTTCTGTTAATAAGGTATATTGCATTTATTGATTTGCATATGTTGAACCATCCCTGCATTCCTGGGATGAATCCCACTTGGTCATGGTATATAATCTTCTTTATGATTTGCTCCATTCTGTTTGCCAGTATCTTACTGAAGATTTTTGCATCTATGTTCATTAGGAAGATTGGCCTGTAATTTCCTTTTTTGGTTGTATTTTTCTCTGGTTTTGCAATCAGGGTAATACTTGCCTCCAGAAATGATTTTGGAAGTATTGCTTCCCTTTCAGTTTCCTTAAAGAACTTCAGCACTAGTGGCATCAGTTCTCCTCTAAATTTCTTGGAGAATTCAACCATGAATCCATCAGGGCCTGAGCTTTTCTTTATTGGTAAATTTTAGTTACATTTTCAATTTCATTGGTTGATATTGAGTTATTTAGAATTTTTATAACTTCATGATTTAGTTTGACATTTAGATTGTGCCTAGGAATCTGTCCATTTCTTCTCTGTTTTCCATCTTATTAGAATATAGATTCTCTTAGTAGGTATTGATGATCTTCTGAATTTCTGTAGGATCTGTTGTGATTTTCCCCTTTTCATTCCTAATTGCTTGAATTTGTATTTTATCTCTCCTCTTTTTGATGAAGTTGGCTAGTGGTTTATCAATTTTATTAGTTCCTTCAAAGAATCAACTTTTCTTTCTTTTTTTTTTTTTTTTTTTGTGGGTACCGGGTAGAACTCAGGACCTCACGCGCCACCAGGTGCCCATGCCACTGAGCAATATCACCAGCCCTTTTTTTGTATGTGGGTACCGGGAGTCGAACCCAGACCTCATGCTTGCCAGGCAGGCGCTTATGCCACTGAGCCATCTCACCAGCCCAGAACCAACTTTTCAATTCGTTGATTCTTTGCATTTTTTTTTAGTCTCAATTGCATTAATTTCTGCTCTTATCTTTATAATTTCCTCCCTCGTATGAGCTTTGGTTTTGATTTCCTCTACTTTTTCTACAAGTTTGAGATTCAACATTAGGTTGTTTATTTGAGTTCATTCTGTTTTCCTGATGTGAGAGTTTATCACTATAAATTTCCTCTTAGAACTGCTTTTATTGCATCCCATAAGTTTCTGTATGTAGTATCGGCACTATTGTTTAATTGTATATACTGTATAATTTTGTGTGTAATTTCCTCTGTGACCCATTGGTTGTTCAGAAATGTATTGTTTAATTTCTATGTGTTCATGTAGTTTTTGTGATTTCTTTTGTCATTGGTTTCCAATTTCACTGTGCTATGGTCAGATAGTGTGCAAGGAATGATTTCAATAATTTCCTCTACATTTACTTAAACATGTTTTGTGGGCTAGTATGTGGTCTATTTTGGAGAATGTCCCATGTGCTGCTGAGAAGAATGTGTATTCTGATGTTTTGGGGTGGAACACTCTGTAGATATCTACCAAGTCTATTTGTTCACAGGCTTGGTTTAATTCTGATGTTCGTTTGTTGATTTTTTTGTCTGGTTGATCTATCTATTTGTGAGAGTGGGTTATTAAGGTACCCCGCTACAATTGTGTTAATGCTTATCTGGTTATTCATGTCTGTTAATACTTGTTTTATGTAGTTGGGTGCACCAGTGTTTATTATTGCATATATATTTATGATTGTTTTCTCTTTTTGGAGTTTTCCCCTAACAAGTATGTAGTGACCTTCCTTGTCTCTTTTGATCAGTTTTGGCTTAAAGTTTACACTGTCTACAAATAGAATAGTTACCCCTGCTTTTTTCTGGGTTCCTGTGGCATGGATAATTATTTTCCATCCTTTGACTTTTAGTCTATGAATTTCTTTTGGGGTTAAATGTGTTTCTCAAATGCAGCATATTGATGGATCTTGTTTCTTAATCAATTCTGCCAGTCTTGTTTCTTTTGATTGATGAGTTGAGACCATTTACATTGATGGTTATAATTGATATGCATTGGCTAATCTTTTTCATGTTATTTTCCTGTTGTTGGTTCCCTGTCTTTCTCCTCTATTTAATTGCTTGCACTCGTTGGTGGTTTCTTCCTATTGGTGTTCATGTGTTTGTGGTCTTCAATATCTCTTTCTAATATATCCTTCAGAGCATTCTGTAGTGCTGGTTTGGTGGTCATGAATTTCTTCAGTTGTTCTTTGTCATGGAAGTTTCTTCTTTCTCCATTGAATTTGAAAGATAGTTTTGCAGGGTACATCAATCTAGGTTGAAGATTGTTTGCTTTTAGGGCTTGAAATGCCTCACTCCAGGCTCTCTTTGATTTGGGGGTGTGTGTTGAGAAGTCTGCTGTGTTTCTGACAGGCTTTCCCATTATAGGTGATTTGTTTTTCTCTGGCTGCATTTAATATTTTGTTCTTGTGTTGAATTTCTGGAATCTTGATTTTTATGTGCCTTGCTGTAGATTTATTTTTGTCATGGCTATTTGGAGTTCTTCATGCTTCATTTATTTGTATCCAAATTCTTTATCCATGTTTGGGAAGTTTTATGTCATTATTTCTGTGAAGAGGTTTTTAATGGCATTTGTGCTGTCTCCAGCTTTCTCACTGACTCCAACCAATCTTATGTTGTTCTTCTTTGCTTCATCATGTAACTGTTGGATTGATTTTTCATTGTCCTTTGCTATTTTTAAGATATCTTTCTTTTCCTGGTTGCTAGTCTCATTCTTGTCTTCTAGCTCTGATATTCTATCCTTGCCTTCATTCAATCTGTTGCATATACTTTCAAAGGAGTTTTTTTTTTTTTTTTTTTTTTTTTTTGTGGGTACCGGGGGGTCGACCTCAGGACCTCGCGCGCCAGCAGGCGCCCGTGCCGCTGAGTGATATCACCGGCCCCTTCAAAGGAGTTTTTAATCTCCTGAATTTCTGTTTAGATCTGTTTCATTGATTCTATTTCTTATTTATGTTGGGTATTCAAGGTTCCCATCATTTTCCTAACCTCCTCTATTTTTTTTTTTACCTGTGCCTGCTTTAATTTCTTTCATTTTGATTGTCATTTCTTTTTGTACTTTAGATATTATTTTTTCCATGGCCTTTTCCATTTGTTTTTTTCACTTCAGCTGCTATCATTTCAGAGAATTCCAGTGGTTGGCTTCTGATTTCTTCTCTCTTTGTGCTCTGGTTTTGTCCTGGGTGGGCTGTGCATTTGGGGTTTCATTTTGCTTCTTCCTCTTGTCATTTTCCATTCTTTATTTTATTTAGTTTTCTGTCTTGATGCTTGTAGTTTTCTTATGTTAGATAGCTTTATCCCTGGTTTTGAGGCTTTCCTAGGTGATGTCTTTTTCTCAAGGATGTCTTCTAGATATAGGAGTTTCTTGGTCTTTCTGTCTATCCCAAGAACTTACCTTCCTAGTTGTTGTAGTCAGGGTTTGCAAGGGAAACAATACAATACAGGACACATAATTTATAGGATTATTTTATAGTAGTCACCCAAAAAGTCATACAAAATGAGTGTAGGAAATCTGTCCACACACTAAAGATCCAAATAATCCAGCTGAGGGCCTGGGTTGTACAGCAATGTCCTGTGTGAGTCCAGATGAAGGCCTAAGGCCCACAACAATGTTTCATGCAAGTCTGGTCCATGGATCTGTGCCAGGAAAGCCCAAAGGTCAGTGGTGGAAGCTAAAAAGTCTGTGCTGGTGGGATGAATGATCCGTGCCAGCAGGCTGAGGGATCTGCACCGGAGCCAGGAAATGATGCTCAGAGTAAGGACCAGAGCTCCCCCGAAAGGTACCACAGCCATCCTCAGCAACAATGAGGTCCCGAGCTCCTCCAACAATGAGAACAGCCAAGTTCCTATTAGAAAATCCAGCACAACAAGCTCCTGGAGGAGAACCAATAGCACCACCTCTTCCTCTCCAGTTCTCCTTTTTATGTTGTTGGCAACAGTCCTCAGGTGGGCCCTCCACACCCAGCACCACACAGATTCACTTCAGCTGGGTGTTACAAGTTGATCACCAGTTGTCAGTCCACCCTATATTAAGAATGTGGAGTTGCTATCTTTTTGATTCAAGGCCCATTCCTGTGGTACTGGACTATGGTGATAGTTATGGCCTCTTGCAATCTCAGTGTGGTCATACAGGGGAGAAAAAACTGATTATAACAGATGTGGCATCCTGGTTAATATAGTACCATTAGCAATAACAATAGACTCAAGCACAGCCTGGCTACTGACAAACTGTGGTAACTATTAGCCTAATATCTTTAACTGTAGGAGCAAGTTCTATAGTTATATAATATAATCCAATTTATACCAGGAACTTCTATGCAACATTTTTCCACTTAGTAGAGTAATATTACCCTATTGTGGGGAGATTTAAGAGGAATAGGGGGTAGGATGGAGAGGTGTATGTGGTTAAGTACAGTAGGGGCAAATTTGGTGGGCAAAGGATAACCATCCAAGTTTTGGGTAATTGTAGGATACAAGAGGGAGGGATTGGAAGAGAAAGCCTAGGAGTACTGAAGTGAACCAGAAAGGGAAGAGACAATGTTGACCCACATGAAAGTCTCATAAAATCAAGCGAGATAGTTGATGAAAGAGAGGAAGAGGACGAGTGGAATAATACAAAGGGAAAGTTTAGAGCTCTAAATTGTGAATGAGGGAAACGAAGGTAGAAAAGAGAAGGAAAAGAAAAAAAAAAAGAGAGAAGGAAAAAAGAAAAAAAAAAAAAAAAAAAAAAAACAAGGCCAGGGATATAGCTCAGCAGCACAGCACCTGTCTGGCAAGCATGAGGTCATGAGTTCAATTTCTGGTACCAAAAAAAAAAAAAAAAAAAAAAAAGGGTAACAAAAATAAGCACACACATGAAAAAAGAAACATACAGAAAGAAAAACAAAATGGGGCAAAACAACAGCGTGAAAAAGAGAAAAGTAAAGGGAAAAAACAAACAATAACAACAAAAATAAAATAAAAATAAACAGCAAAACAAAACACACTAACCCAGCAGACTACCAAGAGGAAAACCCATCAGATGGAGAAAAATAAATGCAATGAGCTTCCCCTAGTGCCTACAGCTCTGTGGCACGTCCAAGTCTGGTCCCAGAATGTGCACCCCAGCCAAGACTGCAGGTGGATTTGTGCTGGGTTTGGGTCTGATCTTAGTCTCTGGACTTGGGGGATGGGATCAGTTTTCTGTGGCTGGAGTTCTCCCCAGCCATTTAAAAAAGAAAAAAGAAAAGAGAGAAGAAGAAAAAAAATAGGAAAAAAGGAAAAGAAAAAAGGAAAGGAAAGGAAAGGAAAGGAAAGGAAAGGAAAGGAAAGGAAAGGAAAAAGGGAAGGGAAGGGAAGGAAAGAAAAGAAAAGAAAAGAAAAGAAAAGAAAAGAAAAGAAAAGAGAAAAGAAAAGAAATGAAGGTGTCACTACCCACCCACTCCTGTTCCGCGTGTCTTTGTCCCCGAGCACAAAGCTGGTCCACCTAACTCACCACCTGCTAGCTGCTATTGTTACTGTTGCTTCAGACTTTTCAGTGCCACTAGTCCCGCCTGTCCATTGTGTGCACTCTAGCCGGGGTCCTCTGTGTCGCTGGAGTCCCGCTGGTCTCCGATCCCTGAGTCCCGTCAATGGAGGGAGCAGCAGCCGGTCTCAGACCCTCTTCCTACCAGTCACCGCAGCTCCAGGTCAATCCAATGTGATCTTGAGATATAGATTTGTTTGCTAGACCTTCCAAAATAGGCTGCCATAAATCAGATGGCTGCTCAACAGAACATTATTATCGTATAGTCCTGGAATTGAGAGAACTGAAATCAAGTTGTAGGCATAGTTAGTGTTTTCTGAGGGCTTTGAGGGAAGGATCTGCTCCAGGTCTCTCTCCTTGGTTTGTAGATAGGCATCTTCATGTTCATTCTCTCTTTATATGGGTCGGTTTCCCAATGTCCCCTTTTTGCAAGAACACCAGTCGTATCAAATTAGCATTTACCTTTGTTTTAATCAGCTTTCAGTTACTGTAACAAAAGACCAGAGATAATCAATTTAGAAAAGAAGTTTTGAAGGTTTCAGTGCATGGTCAACTGGCCCAGTTGCTGTTGGGCCTCTAGCAAGTCAGCCACTTCATGGTGAGAGGAGAGGAAGCCCATTCTTCTCATGGCTGGAAATGAATGAGAGAGAACAGAGGCCGGGCTCTCACTATTCCCTTCAAGGGTACATGGAGAACAATCAGAACACCTCCTATGAGACCCCACCTCATGAAGTTTTCACCACTCTCCAATAACACCGATCTGAGGACCGAGACTTTCACACATGAGATTTGAAGGAATATTTAATATCCAAACCATCAGAACCCCAATAATTTCATTTTAACTTGATGATCTCTCTGTGAAGACCTTATCTCCAATTAAGATCTAATCCTGAGGGGCTTAGAACTTCAGCGTATGGTTTTCTTTGAACACGAGGACACAATTCAAACCATAACAAGGACCATCCAGTATCAAGGGTCAGGGTCAAGGTCAGGCCATCAAATATATCACATTTTCCACTTTATCATGTGTTGGAATCATCTGGGTAGCTTTAAAAAGTCAAAAATAAAAAGCAAGCAAACACCAAAATCACCACAATCAGAGCCTTCACTGACAGACAAATTAAATCAGAATTTGAGACTCAAGCATTGCAAAATTTATTAAGGCCCTGGCTTGTTCTAATATAATGGGACCAGGGCTGAGAACCACTGATGTATTAGAGCTGAGGATCTTGCAAGTAGCAATATCAGGAGGAATAAAGTTGGGGCAGGGTAGACCAAAAAAAATGTAGAAGGAAGTGGTATCACAAAATCCTCAGCTCAGATTTGTAGTCTGGCACCAGAAGGGCAGGAGACAGAAGTGAGGCAGGAGCAAACAAAGAGGCAGTTAATTAACGAAAGTAGCTGCTGATGTGGACCCCATGGCGGGGTCCTCCAGTTCTGATAAGAGCAGATTCCCGGGCCCATAATGGAAAGCAGCTGACCAATGGCTGAATTCAGGTGCTAGACATGCTCAAGTGGCTGTCGGGTACCTTTCCCATTCTTCTACTGCCTTTTATATACATCACAGGCTCAGCCAGCCTGCAGACACCTCTAGTCAGGAGAAACAGAGGAGGATTCAGTAATTGAAATATGCAGGCTCACCAGTAACCACTTTCAGTGGATATGTGTTGTTTGAAAATCCAGATTTGTAAAATGGATACATTAGAGAATATTAACTTCATAAAATGATTCACAGCGGGACTCTTAAATAGTCTGTTTCCCCTGGGCCCACTGATTTTATTTGCCAGAAATCATTTCACACAATTGTTTTCCATAAGCACATCTGGCAAGAAGAATTGTGCACTAAGTTTCAGGCGACAATAACTCTCATTTTTCTGACACCAGTTTTGAACTTAAACACATAATGTACCTCTCTAATCTTAGTTTTTTTCATGTACAGAATAAGAATAATACTGGACCTGAATATATGTATACATATATATATATATATATACGGAAAAATGCTAAGATGTTTTAACAAGATACAATATTTAAAGACGTACTTAGCAACACTAATGTGACTTGAGATCTCCTGGTTCCATGGACATATAGCTCATGATGTTGGATGTGATGGGATGGAGATACTTGCTCAATTCATAGCTTTGGGAATGATGTTTCGTGTTATGTACCCTGTTTCAAATCAGGAAGTGGATCCCCTGCCTTCACCTCAGAAAAGGAGAGAGAAAGAGCTTAGCAGTGAGAACGCCGGCAGAGCGGAAGGCTAGAACTAGAGCAGGAAGTGCAGACACATCAAGGTCATTTCCACGATAACAAATAAACCAAGCAGCTGACATTTTGCACAACATGGGAAGGTGATTCAGGACTCCCTCCACAAGCACAAGCTCATGTTGAAATTTTGGCATTTGCCACTGAAAAAAATAAAAATTATTTAAAAGGGCTTTGGAATGGAAAATAATCAGTCCGGTGAAGAAAGGCTGTGGTGACTCTAGAGAAGTGGATGTGGGAGAAGGGGCATCGCAGCCTCTACCACAAAAAGGACAACGTTGTTCGTGTCTTTAGCAAAGAGGTAGAGCCATGCTTTTCGTGGGGCAGAACTAAGAGGTGATATTAGAAGTCCCCAACTATATGCACGCACAATTTTTAGCTAATTATTCATAAGCTTAAATTATTTTGTAATAAATGTATAGTTTAATTAAAAGTTCATTTTTAGTAATTCTTTTCCCCCAAGTCATATAGTCTTATAAATAATCTCACTTAGAGATTATTGTGCAGGTGCATCTCCAGCCTGCAGATTGCACACACGAGGACTATCCCTCCTCCCTCCCTGCCCCACACCCTTGCCTGGTCACTTTATGGAAAATTGCAAACCAAGCAGATTTTCACTTCTCTTTCTTCCAGGCTTCCTCAGCAGCAGCAAGAACTTGCAGGAGTAGCTTCCAGAGCCAGAGGAGGTCAACAGATGCAAAGTAGAAATGAAGCATGTGGGTGGGAGGGACATCAGGACAGCCCACCTTAGGAAATCACATTTCATGCCAAGTCAGTCAGGAATGCTTTTTTGTGAAGAAGAGGAAAGGGAATTAAAATTAGAGCATTTGTTTGAAAGAACAAGTTGAAGGTTTTAGAGAAAGCTTGTTGTTAACCTTGCTTGGATGCAGGGGCTTATCATTGTTTTCCGGATCTAGCTGTTTCTCATCCTGTATTCCCTATATTTTAAGGAAGATTCTAGAGATAAGGTCAGACTGAGCTCCATCTGGGAACCAAAGTGCAAAAGTGACTTCTCTCAGTGCATCTAAAGCCAAACAGGCCAACAAGGGTGGGCTCTTGAGAACATGGGTCTTCAAGTACCCAAACCACGGAATGTGCTGAACAGTCATTCTCTATAGAGTCATTGTGTGGGTCAGCTGGGAAAATATCTTTTGGAATACAGAGCAGCTGATGATACACATGTCTAGAAAGTGTCTAAACATTATTTTGAGAGTTGATGTAAATGAATTGTCAGAATAATTCCACCTATTTCTTCAAGTGGGAGAGAGTGTGTGCTTTGGAAGGTCTCTGGTGAGCTTGCCTTAGAATTTCAGAATATTGTACAAGCTCATCTTCAAGTGAATTTGGTATAAAAGTTCTGGATTTTGGCTGATTCTTCTTACCACTGGGGGACCCTGATGTATAGAAGGTCAAGCTCTTATTATAGAGCTCACCTCGCAGAAGTTTCTCCTGAATATGAAGATTACCCAACTTGTGATCTGACTCAAAATGTATGAATGGCTGTTTTATAATTGTTTTCTTTCTTTTTTGTAAACTGCGTCTTAAATCTGATGTGCTATAACACAAACATTGCTCTACGTATGCACATTGTACTCAAAAGTCTTAGCTTTGACAAGGCAGGGTCGCATGTAGTTCAAACTGGCCTCATATTTGTGATCTTCATGCGTCAGGCTACTGAGTGCTAGGATTACAGGCATGTGCCACCATGCCCAGCTTTAGGTCCTATAGTATTTTTAAATTGAATTGGCTGGACTTAGTGCTGATCATCTCTGATATCCACAGACTGATTTCAAATTAACGTCTCCAGACACCCCTGGATCGTGACATCCAGCAGTTCATATAAATTCCCATCCCTGTTTGATCTCCCTCTGCCGCAAGGATCACAATGCCAAGATCCCATGAAAGTAGGAAGAATAAATGAGTTAATGCACATGGGGCATCAATACAGAGACTCATTCATAACACATAGTCATTAAACAATACCCCTGCTCTCCTAGATTAGACACGGTTACTTTTCCTCTTCTCTGAGGTCTCAAGCCTTGGCCCTTCCTAAGCTGGTTTGGCTGGAAGCCCAAAGAGGGCAGCACCAGACTGTTTGACTCTGTTGATGTCAGTTTGGCCTTGTAACCTTCTCGATGTGGTGGATTAGGCAAGTGTCAGGAACTTGGGATCGTCCATCACATTTCCTAGGGGAATGTTATGATTGAAGAGGAAAAATTTAGCTAGCCACATCTGACCCTGCATTGTGACACTTGTCCAGAGAATGTCCTTATCTCTGCTACTTATATCTCTGCACAAAGAGGTTCTTGTTTCAATCAGCCAACTTGATATATTTTACATTGACAGCATAGGAGGTAATGACTTGCAAACATACTCAGTTTCTTTTGTAGTACACAGCATGAACTACTGAATTAGATCACAATTCTGGCTATTTTTTATGTGCAGTTGTGTCAACATCAGGCCTCAGTGCAGCCCTGAAAGTAAGATATTCACCAGCTCCATTGGGCGTATCTCTCAACAGCAACTGACCGCCGTGACAAAGATTTGGGAGGCTAAAGATTTCCTCCAATAAACTCAAACAGGAAGGCATAGAAGAAACAGAACTAATATTTATTGTACCTAAGCAGTGCCAAGCATCAGGGCTGCATACTGGCTTGAGTTGTGTGATCTCACTTATCGCCACTTTTATAGAGGTGGTAAGACGTATTTATAGAAAAACCTGTAGTCTCTAGTTCCTGGATATGCAAGTCTGTGGGTACACAGTCAAGGGGTGGCCTTTGCCCTGAGAACTGCCTGTTGGAACTTGGAGACCGTCTATGCCTACGTCTCACCTTTCATTCAGTGTGTCCCAGGAGACTCACCCACCTGCTGGCAGCAATTGCGCTACCTTTCTGATGACTTCAGATGGTCCTTATCTCAGTTGTTGCTTTGTTCCTGCTAGATAGGATGCTATTTGAACTCTTTTCATGGGAAACCAATTAAGACAATACTGTAGACATAAGCATTTGTCATTTCCCAGTTAAGTTAATCGCTATACATCATGACTTGACTCCCCTCTTCGATACAGGCCTCTTCTACATACTGTGCGCTGCTTTGCCATTTGTATAATTAGGTGTGGGTCTGGCTGGTGTATCACTGCAGGTCCAGCTCTGCTCCACACAGCTAGCTCAACAAACAGCTGGCTTGGTGCGGTGTTCATCCATCTTGATGTTGCTATGATGGATCTGCAACTTCACATTAACGCTGAATATTTCTCTTTCATATGGCTCATGAGGGTGTCATCTTTGTCAAGCTTCATCTTTCTCATTTCTTGCAACTTTCCTTTAAGGTAACATATAATTGACAAAAAGGCAAGTTGCTTTAAATCACCACTTTCAAATTTTTAATTTATTTCCTAAATTTCTCTAGGGAGTGGGCAAATATGATTCCTAGTATGAAGTTTATATTTATGATGGTGTGAAAACTTTAAAATTTGGGTACAATTATGTGTGGGCTCTGGAGTCTAACATTTATAGTTGAATTTTGACAGGATCATACACCAGCTTTGTATCTGCAGGCAAGTTTTTATCTTTTCTGTGCCTTAGTTTTCTCATCTGCAAACAAGAAAGTAACAAGAATAATAGCTATCTCCTAGAGTTTTGTGAAGATTAAACTCAACCAAAATCAAAAAGTTTCACAGTGCTGGGAATATAAGTACTGAATACATGATAGCTTTTAATAATATTTTTAGGTGCACATATATTTTGAAGGACAGAATTTACTTACATGGGTCCATAAATCTTGGTAAAAGTGATTTGGTTTTGAACATTAATGTATTGTTATCTAAATGCATGGAATTTGGCTGATCTCATGAAATCGTCCTCTTCTGATAAAATGTTAAAGTCAAGATCATTGCCTTGGTGGGAAGAAGAGTTCTTTTTACAAGACCATCACTGCCTTGAGCACAACACTCACATCTGATGATGCGACTGTGACCAAAATTTTAAAAAAGGTTAAAACTGATGCTGGAGATTTACTGAAATGTATTGGACATTTAAATTCCTCTGCATTGTGGCATGTAAAGGGTGTTTTATGGCCGTGGGTCAGGAGGTCAAGTTGAACGAGGAGAGAAGTAGTGCCTGCTTTTGCACTGCTGTACATGGCTCAGCACTGGACACACAGAGGCCCTCTCAGAGACGTCGGCTGACCGGATATATAACCTTGAAGACAAGGGTTCGAGAGTGTGACTCCCCACAAAATCAGCCATGGGTGGTTGTTATCTCTATATACATTTCTCATTTCAGTGTTGGGGGGACGAGTTTTAAAAGAATACAATTGATAAAAAGCCACGTCCCTGAAAGTCCATTATTTTCCACAGTGTAAATTGTTGATGATAAACTTCTGATATGAGATATATTTTTATCCAAAATCTGACCAAGGTTAATCTGCATTTACAAGGACTTGTTGTTGATTCTATTTGATGAGCCAATTCACTCAGACACTGAAGCCTATGACAGCCACGTACGCACTGTGCAGGTCACTCTGTCATTGATCTGACTGCAGCCCTTGACCCTGCTGGCTCCACACAATGCTCTCAGTCTTCCAGATGGCTCATCTCTCTTCTAAGGCTGTTCCTGCTGGCATCATCTCCGTAGCTCCTTCATAAGTTTCTAATCACAAAGCCACAGTTACAGTAGTTTTTTTTTAACATGGTGCTGAAGCTCAAACCCAGGGCTTCATGCATGGTAGGCAAGCACTTTGCCACTGAGCTGTACACACAGCCCCTAGATTTTTTAGAATGTTCCTAACATAATAACACTTCATTTTTATACCTGTGTCTCATAATCAGTTTATGATAAGCTACTCTGGGCTTAGCTTAAATGCAATGAGACACACTGAAGCTCTACTTAAGACCAAGTTTTCTCCACTACACTTAACCTGTATTTCTGGAATAATCTGGGTGTTCCTGCTCCATTTTCCCACAGGTACTTCTCCAACCTGAGCACTGCCCAGAGAGGTAAGGGCAGCCATAAGTCCTTGCTTATTAAATCCTCAGTCATGGGTTGGGGATGTAGCTCAGTGGCAGAGTGCCTGCCTCATGTGCAGGAAGCCCTGAGTTCAATCCCTGGTGCTGAAAAAAGGAGAGAGAGAGAATTAAATCCTCAGTCATGGGCTCCAGCTACTGAGCACCATCATCTATTCGTTCTTCCCAACAAAATCATCAGGCTGTTAGGAAAATGTACTCCTGGGGCATCTAGTACCCTTCCCCTCAGCACAAGAACAGTTTTCTCATGGAACCTTGCCAACAACAAAATCACGACCTAAAAATGACTAAGTACCTCAAGAGAGCTACAAACAAGATGCTGTGTATGGTTAAAGGAGATGGAGGAAAGGTTTCAGACTTGGATGATAAAGAAAGTCCAAAAAAGAGATAGTAGCTGAAAGTGATCCTTCAAAAGCGAACTAATGAAAGATTTGGAGGATATTTTTTGAGTCGTGGCTCTGTCACTCTCCTGCAGAATATTTTTGAACAGATCTGCAATCCATCGTGTCTTCACATTTAAAGTGACAGTGTTGGGGCCGGTGAGATAGCTCAGCGGCATAAGCACCTGCCTGGCAAGTGCGAGGTCCTGAGTTCAACTCCCAGTACCCACATACAATAAAAGGGCTAGTGATATCTCTCAGTGGCACGGGCGCCTGCTGGTGCGTGAGGTCCTGAGGTCGACTCCTGGTACCCACAAAAAAAATAAAAAATAAAAAAAAGAATAGAGTGACAGTGTCAGGCCATGTTCTCAGGGTTCTCTTTGCTCTACAAGTTTATAAATCCTGGGAGTGGGTAGGACTTAGAAAGGCAGAAATGAGGTGCATTAGAGACAAAGACAGAAGAGCAAGCAAAGTTTCAAGGTTATTTAGGAAACAATAAATAGAAAAAGAAGGTAAGACTTGAAAAGGAAAGAATAGGAAGAAGCCTCAGTATGGGAAGGAAGGTAAAACAAATGACCCTATTTTGAGGAGAGGAGTGGCTTGTGTCCTTGCTTCCTGGGGAAGGGATGCACAAATCTAAGCAGGCACGTGGACACAAAAGGAATTCATTACCTTGCAAGACCTTCCAAATGTGTGGGAGGAGGGGGAGGGCTCAGTACAAAATGGAGAGTACAGGTTAAAGGGTAGCTAGGACAAAATTAGCAAGCTAAGAATTCAGCCCTTCAAGTGACCTCATAGTTCTTTTAATTCACTAGAAATAATTAGATTAATGTGTATTTTTCTCTGTTGCTGCTAACACTGATCTACTGCTCTTGATCTGTTAATTTTTACTGAGTCCCATCCCACTTTACCTAGGGTCTAGGCAAATGTGACATGATTATCTTATTAGATCTGCTTGAGGAAGGGACAGCCTGTGTTTTCATAACTGGGAACAAGTATATGGGGTGTGAAGGAATCTCAGAGGAACCTAATGATAAAAAACACCATTTGAGACAGATGATGTGAAGTGTGCAACACCCAGTTGTATCTGCCACAGGATTTCTGCTTTAGTTAGGGTAATCAGATGACACAGGCATTGACAATGTAATAATGTGAGTGTGTATCGAATCTATAGGACTTGGAGTAGCAAAGAGATCTCTGGTCAAAGGTAGGGTTGTTAGAATAAACAAATCAAGAGACAGGATGCCCAGTTAGACTTGACTTTTAGCTAGACAACAACTATTTTTAGCATATGTCCCAAATATTGCATAAAACATATTTATACTAAAACATCATCGTTTAACTGAAATTCAAATTTAGGTGGTATCTCACAACTTACTTGGCAATTTAAATCACAGGAAACTATTGATAAAGTCTGTCTTAACTTACACTTTCATGAATGGCAAAATCTTTAGAAAAAAATGGAGTCTTTGAGGAAAAAGGAAAGTGTATATTGTATAAATGAAGACTACCATTTGCAAACGAGCAGTGAGTGAAATAGGGAGTCTAGAAGGGGGACAGTGCGTGTGGAGGTGATTATTGGGAATTCACCACTCTAAAAATGTAGAAATTTAAAACTGAGAGGTCCAGTGACCTCTGGGTTCAAGATATGAAACCTAGAGAGATATGATCTTTATAAAAGTTCATGGACAATTAATACTGGAAGAAATCTTAATAGTTATCGCTTTCCTCATTTACAGATGAAGAAAGCACAGCCCAAAGTCACAGACCTGGGACCAGAACTTTGATCTCCCAATTTTGGGGGCAATGTTCTTTCTGCTTCATCACGCTAGTTATATTTTTCTTATTTCTAAAACTGATAGTCCCAAATCAATGAGCCAAACCAACCATCTATCAGGACAAGGTGGTGAAAACTAAATAATGCAGTTCTTTGCAGAGTTTTACTGTGAACCATTCAAATCACCTCAAACAACTTTGGAAAACTTCCTTAGATATTCAAATATCTCCTAAGACCCAACTTCTTCCATTAGCCCTCCATGGGACAAGTTGTTACTGACATCCTACAAAGATTAAGAAGGCAGTTTCCTCTACAGTTCTGTAGTTGTTATTTTCCACAGACAACTAAATTCTCCACACATGGATTTGAGCCAGAAAATAATTTTCCATGAGTATCAATGCCGTAAGCGGTGATGGCCTGGGTTGAGCATATAAATAAGATTTAACTTCATTCAAAATGTTATTCCCGTAGTTTCTTCACCCACTCACTAATCTCTGTTTTACACTTTCCTCAGAAATAGAGGGGAAAGGGTCAGTGCCACACTGCTTCTCAAAACGGAAGTAGGAAGACACACACTGCCGTTGTTAACACGCTACTGGGATTTGTCACCTGTGAGGCAGTGAGTTCTTTGTTAGCAGGTGTTAAGCAACTACTTGATGCTTTGGCAGAGCTGCTGCTGGTGGAATTTTGAAATGGGTGCAAGATGTAGCTGGATGATACCTTTCCTCCATCTTTAAGATTCTATCCGCTGACTGAAGTACCAAAGGAAAATTCATAGGTAGTCATTTAGATCTATAAAAATCACTTAGATCTAGAAATAGTATTTAGACAATAGCAATAATGAGGAAATATATAGGATTCCACACTATAGCACCTGCTCAAATATGAAAGGCCGACATCAACTTAGGTGCATGTGTCCTTTCATTGCTATGACGTTTCAAGAATTAAAAAAATAAAATCATCAGAGGAACTGTTTCTAAAAAAGAAAGGAAAAACCACAGCAAAATGTAATGGATGGGAGTGAGAAGACGACACTGCAAAATCTCCTGAGAGAGTCCAAGTCAGCTGTGAGCCCAGGTATGTGGGAGCTGCTGGACTAGAAAAGAGGCCAATGCCTTTGGACAGTGGGAAAGTTTAAACCTGACTTACAACTTGAAACATGAGTGGAGGACCAAATATAATTTACAATTATTTTCCCCTAGAAATAAGTACCATCTAAGTGTGAATTTTCTTCAGATGCTTGGAAACTACATGCGTGGCTCATTTGACAGCACTGCGGCTTTATCGTGCTGCAGAGGGTCATAGTGTATGAAGCTAAAAAAGGGACCCAAGATCCCCCAGTCCACCCTTCCATGTTATAGAAGAGAAAAATGAGAACTAAAGTTGTTCAACTATCTGTCTCTGAACATAAGCTAATAAGGGACAGAGCTCAGATTAAAATCAAGGTCTCCTGGTATTTTTTAATTGGGTTATTGGTCATGTTTCAAATCATTTTCTGAGTTTCATTTTAAAGCATATTAAGGAGTAAGCTATTACCTCATGTGAGTATATGTTACCAGGTCAATTTTTGCATTTGATTATACTTCCTCCCCACCCTGGAGCAGCCCCTGAACTGGGTTCACCATTTCTATTTTTAAAGCACAGAGTGGATTAGATATGTGCCCCAAGGGAATGAGTTTTCTTCCTGGCAGGGAGCAAGTCACAGTGCGTCTCTCCCACCATGTCAGCGTCTCTATTAACAATGACGCTCACTCTACCTTTCCCCCCGGTCCTCTTCTTTGCTGTACCATTTTCCGGACTACTATCTTGAGAATAATTGTTCTGCGGGGACCACACTAGAGAGGTTTCATATATTCTCTAATTTGCACGTATCTCTCAGAGTTGGGAAGAAATGAAACATTGCTAAAATGGAGAGAGTCTGTCAGAATCGTAACTTTAAAAATGGCAGAGTTTGAGTGTCAGTCATAAATTGCATCTTTCCCTGCTTCTTTCCACTTCTAATAATAGTCTGATGTACCCCTTCTCCACATAGACATACTTACATATGTATTAATAGAAAATTAAGGCAAGAAAGAGTCCTTACCAAAATCAACAGGATTGAGTCACAAGATGGTATATTAAAAATTTCTGGGGCTGAGGGACTGTTCCTGTTTAAATATCTGAGAAAAGGAACTATCCTATAGAAGCATATGAATAGAAAAAGACATGCAAAACTCTTTAATGAAAAGATGCACAAGCTCATACATAATAAAAGAAATGGAAAATAAAATTACACTTCAATCCCATTTTTTACTTATCAGATTGGCAAAAATCCACAAGATCAAAGCATACCTCCTTGTTAAGACTGTGGGGAAACAGGCCCTTTTCATACATTGCTGGTGGGAATTTAAATTAGTACAACCCCTACAGAGGGCAATTTGGTGATATCTATCAAAACTACAAATTCAAATACACTTTGGTCCAGTAATCCCACTTCTGAGAATTTATCCCATGGATATACTTACACAGGTGCAAAATAATACACCTACAAGATTGCACTCTAGAGCTATGTTTGCAATAGCAAAATATTGGAAGCAAACCAGAAATGTGTCAATATGTTCTTTTAAGATACATTATCCTATATTCGTATCTTGAATTAGAAAGCAGCTTTTAAAAAGGAGAGCTCTGTATGTACTAATATGGAAAGATCCCCAAGATAGGTTAAGAGCTCTTTCAAAAGAGGATGAAAAAGTAGTACCATAATATAATATATTGGGAGATCTAAAAAATGAGGGTGGAAGAACAATTAAAACAAAAATCTTACTGGAGATGCAGGCTTGGTTGTGTGTGACAATGCTCAGATCTGTGTGTGACAGCAGCTGGGGAAGGGGAGTGATTCTGCTCATTCTTCAAGCTGTTTGACTTTTGTGACTTATAAATGACTCATGTTCCATGGAAAACAAAACCACAGACTTAAGTTCTTAAATAAGTTGTCTTCTCAGGTGACAGGCCAGAAAGAACAAGGCGGGCTCAGCCAGTCATGCTGCGAGCTGTTAATGGCGACGGGTCAGAGCACTGTAGAATATTCTGCGGTGTTGACTTGCTATTGGGCTGCAGGGTTAGCAGCCTTGAGGAACCTGCTGTAAAGAGTGCTGACAGCTTACTTGGAAAAGGGTCACACTATTTGTTCATAAAAGTAAAACATAAGGTTTTCATTCATTTGCTGAGCTCTTAATTGGCAGTCCATATGACAGGTAACTCTGTCTTTTATGAGGGAATAATTTTGTCCACAAGTATCTGGTCAAATAAACAAAAATGTAAAATTACAACATATTAGTCTCTAGTGAATAGCGCTCTTTTTCCTCCTTGTAAAATTCATGTGAAGAAACGGAATACATCATGCATCTTCAGAACCTGCTGAAATGGTTGCAATGAGCAGACTGCCAGGGAGGCCAGGCTGGTGTCCACACTGGTTGACAACTTCGGCTTGCCCCTGAGAAAAGAAGGGGTGGCCTTCTTGGAGGAACATTCATACTTCATGCTCGCTGAGTGTTCCACAGCACCAGGCACTGTCAGGAATACTTCGTAAGTGATGATTCATGGAATCCTCACAAATGCAACATGTGATAAGTAACAAATTCCATTCCTAGTTTATAGATGAAGAATTTATACACAGAAAATGTGTTCAGATTTCTTTAGTGAAGAGGCAGAATTGGGATTTGAACCCTGACAGCCGGACTCCAGAGCTCATATAATCCTTTTACCCCCGCTGCTATCCCCTGTTCTGTGTTTGAGAAACACAGGATTTACATCGCACAGGAAACTTCCATAAAGTTGGTACTGATCACTCAGCCAGAGATTTTTTTCCTTCACCTACTCCCTTTCCTAACTAGCACTTATGTTGGTATATCTACTCACAGATGGAACCCCCATAGCAACATTTTTACAATTCTGGCTAGAAAAATAGCAAAGGAAGGCCATGGGTGACAGAGTTTCTTGTTTGACATTGTTTCCTTTTACTTTTTCTGGAAACCCTCTATTTCTGCAGCTATGTTCATACTCACCTGATTTTCTTTCTACATTGTGGACCTTTCTTGCTTGGTCTGATCTGCTGGCTCATTCCCTTCCTCAACCCAATAAACATGGAGTTCCATAATGCTCGGTCCTAATCCAATTCTCTGCACAAGTTAATTCCTCTTTCTTGGAAATACCATGGACATCCAGAATGTGGGTGTATTTGTCAAAGATTCACAGATCTCACAAATTAAGCCCAAACTTTATTTTGAGTTCAAGATCTATGCTCCTGTGATATTATTGAAAATAATCTCAAGATTTTCTTTCCAAAATTATTTTTAAGATTCATCTAAACAACAAAATAAAACAAAGAAACAAAGAAACACACAAAAAATTCTATCATCCAGCCAAGTTGCACTAGCCAGGAGGACCTAAGGGGCATCCTCGGCCTCCCTTTAGCCTTCTACCCAAGCCTTCTACTAAATTCTGTCATTTTTGTTTTCCATGTATCTTTGCAAATTACCCACTTCCTATCATCCCCCCCCCCCCGCAAAGTACCCTGGTAGAAAGCACCATCCCCTCTTACCCAGGCTTCTAGCCCCTACTCGATTTCTTGGTGCTCATGATTGACTCTAGTCCAATTTTTTACTCTCAAATCAGAAAGATCTTCTAAAGACCAATTCTAGCATATCAGTGCACTGCTGAAGTATAGCAGTGGCATTCCATTACTTTTAGGATAAAGATCAATGTCCTTAGCAGGACCTGGGGGCCCCACCTGAGCTGACTCTGGGCCCCTCCTCTAGGGCATTGCAGTCCACACTCCCTCTTGCCCTCTGTGCTCCAGTGACTGTTTTCCTTTTAGTCCGACCCCGACTGTATTTGCATTGTTTCCCCCATCTGGAATGATCTTCCTCCCCTCCATTTAAATAGCTCCCATTCACCCTTCAATTATCAGCTTAAATGTCAGTGCTAGAAAAGTCTTCCTTGATGGCTCCCAAGATCGGATTTGTTTCTGTTCTGGAATATATTATCCACCCAGTTACTCTTTCGCCACACTGAACTCACAAATTCACAATTACATATTTGTGGGACCATTTGTGTGTGCTTCTTCAGGGATGAGCTCAAGTATATTTTATTAGTAATGTATCCTCAGTGCTTAGTGTAGACTAGACATGCAATTCATAGTTATTAAATGTCTGTCTGCATAAACGAATAAATGAAAGTGGGTGACCTAAAGAAAAGATTTGTGGATGAAGGCAGAATAAGAATACTGTTACCAAGCTATCAGCTAGGTCTTTGTGAATTTCATCTATTCATACTATGAAGCCCAAGTTACAGAAGATGAGGAAGCATTTTATTAGAAAAATGTCTCTTAGACTCTGAGCGTGGCAGCCCAATGTTCAAACCTAAATGGAGATCTGACCTGTGCTCGAGAAGGAAGACAGAATATCCACAGGCGAGTAGCATAGGCTGCCTGTGGGGAAACCAGAGAACCGGGCTCCTCTTCACCTCTTCCAGGAAGAAGCAACTCTGTTATTATTGGGATCCATAAACACTTCAACAAAGCGCTAAAGCAAGACTGCATATCAAAATAGAATAAAAGTGAACAGCTGTGAAAAAAACATTTAACATGAAAACCAGAAGAAATGAGAGCAGTTTTGCAATATTAATAAGAGGCAACAGCACCTAGCCTCCATAAGAGAATGCTGACAGTCATATCAGGAGGGAAAAGATGAGGCGGAAACATGAGTGGATGGGATGAGAGCAGGAAGGATAAAAAGTGACTGCAAGAAACCCAGAAGCAGAAGCAAAGCACACGTTCTGGGTATTGAAGATCAAGAAAGATGTAATAGAATGTAAAAGCAGTGATACAGAGGACAGACCTGGAAAGTTGTATCACAGTATGGAGCAAAAGCAAAGAAAATGATGAAAAAGGGAGAAATATAAGTGCATCCGAGTAAAGAAATAATGAGAGAATTATAGGCATTCCTGAAAAAGGAGTGGAAATAATTAGAATAGACTCAATATTCAAATAAGTGACCAGTACGACAGCTAACTTTTATCAAACCCCACCTTCATGGAGGTATGTGCTAAAGTCTCCACACCATCAGCACATCCGTGCACTGTTTATCTCTGGTTCACACGGAGGAGAGGCACGGGGAGGCAGAGTGATGTGTGCAAGCTTCTGCAGCTGGCTCGGGTGCGAGCCTCAATGCCTACCCTGGCTATTTGACTCCAAGGCCTGTGCCCCCAGTGATAGTGGTAATTAAGAAAACTATTTTTGAGCTGAAGAAAACATCTGACCATGGAGATGGAAGGGATTAATTGCTTTTCCAGGAAAACTGATCATTAGAACACCTGCCACAACAAGTTTACCTCCAGAGAAATTTGTGAGGTTGATGATGCCTGGCTCTGTCAGCTGGAGCCTCTGGCTTCCGCTGGATCTAGGTAAGCTGTCTCGAAGCTTCAAGTCTCCTGCCTGAGCTGGACGGAAGCCTTCCCAGGGAGCTTCTCAGAATTCTCAGGGAGCTAACTTATTGTTTGTGCTCTGTGCTTACTTCCTCTGCCTTCCCAGACACTGTTCTATCTGTATCAATCCATTCCACACATGCTGTCCCTTCGGCAATTTCCACACGGCCACAGGGGCTGCTAGCACACCCCTGCATCCAGTGTTTACCTCCAGGAGTCAGAGACTCAGCGAAGGTCCCGAGGGCCCGCGGCAGAGCATGATGGGGACCTGATGTCATCCTGCGGGCCCTGCTTTCCTTTCTCCTTGCCCAGTCTCCTCATCTCTCTCCTCTCTCCCCACCTCGTGTAGACTGGTCTCATCACTTCGTTTGCAGGAAAACAGGCCTTTGGATCTCACCTTCTAGCCCTAGCAGTCCATCAAAGCACTGTTTTTAAAAAGAAACAGAACAAAACACAAAAATTATTCTGCAAATAATGCTCTTTCATCCTGTTAGTAACCGCTTTCAAAATGCTATCATCATCCAAACTGACATCAGAGCTCTCTCTGTATCAGCAAATAATAAAAGACAACACACTAAGGTAACTGCATAATTTCTTTTTGTTTAAAAATACTCTGAAAGTTCTCTTAAACAGTCAATTTGAATTCCATAAAGGACAGGATTAAAAACAATTCTGAAGCATAGAAAGGCTCAAGATATCTTTATCTATATCTATACCTATATCTATCTATATATATCGGTATGTATCTATCTATCTATATATATCAATATATCAATTGATATATCTATCCATCTATCTATCTATCTATATAAATATATAACACTGAATTATTATTTCAGGGGTAAATTGATAAAAACCTGTAGAAAGAATAATTAAGAATAAATGCCTACAAATGAGTGGCAACCCAACAGATCTGCCATTGCAAATATGGGCAGTGCCCCACCACATGGGTTTCAAATTCTGGCCCTGCTGCCAAGCAGCCATGTGACTAGGGGCTCATTATTCTTTCTCTATCTCTGTTTGTTTACCTGTAAAATGGGGATAATATTAGCACTCATCTCATGAAGCCATTATGAAGATTAAATGGGTCATTATTCTAATGTGCTTGGAATTCTTAGTACCTAGGAATGATTGCAGGTATTGGTTAATTGTAATAAGGAATGTGGAAGTGAAGGTATAAAAGATTGAAAAACAAGCATTAAAATAATTCATGGAATTAAAACTGAATATTTTTTATAAATATGTTTGCTTAAAAATAATCAAAATATTAAATAATTTGAATAAGCTATATCTTATAAAAATAGTAGCTCTTTAATAACAAATTACAGTTTATATTTTATTCCTTTTTATTTTCAGTGCAGGGAGTTGAAGCCAAGCCCTTGTAGGTACCAGGCAAGCACTCTACCACTGAGCTAAAACCTCCCAACCCCCAATCTACATATTAAAGGAAAAAATAGTGTCATGGAAAGACAATAAAACTCTGCTAAATCCCTACCCTTATGCATTTAGGACTCATTCCTTTCTTGATTTTAGTGGTTATAGAAATATCAACTTGAGCTGGAAATAAATCAACTAGAACTTATGAAAATTATGTCTTTTTTTGTTCCTAAATATATATATTTTTTTAAAGAAAAAAGCAATAAAAACAATGGTATGAAATTTCAAAACAAGATTGTAGGCGAGTAACAATGGTTAGTACACAGTGTATTGTTATCTTCAAAGTAGTTGCTGATATTACAAGACATAGGCATGAAAAATTGATCAAACAATATAGGCATAAATCTTTTTTTTCAGTGAACTAACAGCAATTAGTAGTATAACTAACTTCACTGTCTTGTGTGTGTGTATATATATATATTTTTTCCTTTTCCTTTTCTTCTTTTCTCCTTTCCCCCACCCCAGTTTCTCTTTCCTTTTGAATAGTTTCTTCTCATTTCACATTATCTCTTGTACATTCTGGATCTTATTTACTTTTTCAGCTTCCTACACTAGGGAGACTTGATGTTTACACATGTGAGGCTGATTTATTTCATTTATGAGTATGGTGTCAAGTTCCATCCATTTCCCTACAAATGTCTCAAGTTTATCCTTCTTTATGGCTGTGTAGTACTCCATTGCATAAAAATATCACAACTATTTTATCCATTCCTCAGTTGATGAGTATTTGGATTGTTTCCAAGATTTAGCTACTGAAAATTGTGCTGCTATAAACATAGGTGCTCCATATATCACTGTGGTATGATGTTTTTAATTCTTCTGGGAAAATACCCAGAAGAGGAATATCTGGGTTGAATGGGACCTCCAATCCTAGTTTTTTGAGGAATCTTCACACTGATTTCCATGGTGGTTGCACCAGTCTACACTCCCACCAGCAGTGGAGAAATGTTCCTTTTTCCCCACAGTCCCTCCAGCATTTGTTATTGGTTGATTTCTTGATAATAGCCATTCTTTCTGGAGTGAGATGGAATCTCAGTGTTGTTTTAATTTGCATTTCTCGAATGACCAATAATGTTGAGCATTTTTTCATATATTTATTTGCTATTTGTATTTCTTTATCTGAGAAGTGTGTATTCATCTCAGATGCCCATTTTTGGATTGGGTCTTTAAATGTGGGGGTCTTGTTTTTTCCTATTCTTTATGTGTTCTAGATATAAGTCCTTTGTCTGAGGGACAGTTGACTAAAATTTTTTCCCACTCTGTATGTTGTCTTTTCACACTGTTGGTGATTTCTTTTGATGGTCAAAAGTTTTTTAATAAGATGAGATCCCAATTGTTGACTCTTTGAAGTGTTTCCCATGCAGTTTGGGTTTTATTTGTGAATCAGTAGCATTCCTGTACACAAACAACAAACTCACTGAGAGAGAAATTAGGGAAACCACACCCTTCACAATAGCATCTAAAAAAATGAAACACTTAGGAATCAATCTAACAAAGGAAGTAAAGGATCCTTATATTAAAAATTACAGTACTCTGAAAAAAGAGATTGAAGAGGATATCAGAAAATGGAAAAATATCCTTTGCTCATGGATAGGAAGAACCAACATAGTGAAAACAGTTGTATGGACTTAATGCAACCCCGATCAAAATACCATTAACATAACTCACAGAATTAGGGAAATATTCCTACAATTCATCTGGAAGCAGAAGAGACCTAGAAGAGCAAAGGCAATCCTGGGCAACAAAGGCAAGGCAGGGGGCATCACAATCCCTGACTTGAAATTATACTACAAAGCTACTGTGATAAAATCAGCATGGTACTGGCAAAAAAAAAAAAAAAAAACCTGAGGACCAGTGGAACAGATTAGAAGATGCAGACAACTCCAAATACACTCAGCTGCCTTATTTTTGACAAAGGGGACAAACATGTTCCCTGGAAGACAGATAGCCTCTTTAATAAATGGTGCTGGAAAAACTGGCTTTCCCCATGCTGAAGACTAAAACTAGACCAATATCTATCACCATGCACTAAACTAAAGTCAAAATGGATCAAAGGTCTAAATATTAAAACATAAACCCTAAATCTACAGGAAGAGGAAGTAGGTAGAAAAAAATATGTCTTTGAGAAACTGAAGAATGTTCACTAATGGAATTGAAAACAGTATATAATCCTTTCAAGTCTCTGGGGCGTATAAAATCAAACACATACTTCATATAGCAAAGCACTAAAAATAAAAGAAAAAATACAGATGTAAACAGATAGAAAATGGGAAGAAGTGTGTTATCTGGGACCTCGGGTTGCACAGGCAGTGGCACACTGGGTTCTCTAGGGTGAGAAGCGGACTCTAAGAAGTAGGGAAGCACAAGGCTCCAGCACAGCGACCAGATAGGAACCTGGAGTGCTCTGCAGCCATCCATCGCGCTGTGCCCTGCTCCATCTCAGGTGACGTTTGCTCAATACCAGCGCACCATTGCTGACGCCCTCTCACAGTGTAATGCGCTAGGTGCCGCCAACCCACCACCTTCTTATCCTTTTCTCTTTGGGACTTGCGTGCATAGTCAGTGGGTCCTCAGGGATCTGTACCTCACTCCTGACTCTTTTTCTCTTGCTTTCAAAATCCTGTAAGGTGAGAGGGCGATTGGTGCCTCAATCATCACTCCTGTAATTAGGCCTGTTGAGCTCTTGGATATCAAGGTATCTCTTGGATTAGGTGTGACTTCCTGGTCCTATTACCTCTGTTCAGGTTGGCAGAAGTAGGAAGTCTCGGAAAGTGGGTGTGGGTGAGCCAGGCACTGTGGCTTCTCTGGGGAGGGTAGTGTGGCTCGTGGAATCATCATGTGGTCTTTTCAATTACCCCAAAGAGAGCCAAGCGAAAGATGGCCAGAGTGAATGTAAATTCTCCTAAACCCTCTCTAATGAGACACGGTTTATAAAATTCCAAGGTAAAGACAGAACAGTATCAAGCAAATTCCAGCATAAGATCAAATAACAATATTAATTTCAGATAAAAAGCAAAATAAAATTTACACAAAATAAGACAAAATGTCATTTTAATTGATAATATATACCTTCTGAAACAGATTTATATACCAATTAATAACAACAAAATATGTTTAAAACTCATAAGAAATATATAAAGAAATTTGCTAAAAAGCAGGGCACTTTAATATATTTATATGACTTTTTAATATATTAAGTAGATTAATTAAGAGAATTTGAATTGTATCAATTAATGACATGGCATTTGTATATATTAAATAGTGGTTTACGTTTTCAACCCATGCAATTTCCCTAAAACCTTTGGGTTTAAGAGGAAATCAAAAATATAATTACAAACTGGTTAGATTTTATCTAAACTGAAATTAGTTTTTATCAAAATGCATGGTTTGTGGTAAAAAAAATCATTGGCATAATTGACACAATTTTATATATTTTTTAATTAAGCTATAAGAAATGAAAGTAATAAATCAAGCAGCCAAGTTAATAAGCTTTAGAAGATTGACAACTAACCTAAAAAATAAAGGAAATAAGAGTATATATGAAATAAAAATTAATGATTTATGAAATAGGAAAATTAGATAAATAGACTTTTAAAAATAATGTCTAATTCATTAGAAAAAAGAAAATCACAATCAAATAAATGATCCCTGGAAAACCTAATCAGGAAAAAATGATAGCTTAAGGAATTAAAAGGATGATCTAAAAAATAGGTTTAAGGTAACACATCATAAAATCCTATGATGATAAATTCAAATAAATGAGTTTTTATAGAAAAATATACCTTTCAACACTAACTTAAAGAGAAGAAAAAATTGAAAGAAATCCCCAGAAATGCCAACTGATTTGAAAAAGTGTTATTTTAAACTTTGAAAGTATAAATAATTCTTATGTGATACCAGAGCATATAAAAAGATGGAAAATATTTAGTAAGAAAATTACTTTTAAAACTACTAGAGTACTGTATAATATATAAAACCTGTAGAAATCGGAAACATTCCTATATGCTAAAAAGCAAACAGAAATTATAAAAAACCAAATTCTCTTTTTTAAAAGAATATAAATGAACTCAAAATACAAAAGCACTAACCAAAAGGATATATAAAGTATCTGATTATAAACTGTGCTACAGTCACATGAATAAAGTCACAAAAGACAAATAAAAGGCAGAAAATATGACTAAATATATGAGAAATACACTATGCCTGTAGATGGAAAAAGACATGTTATAAATCTCCCATTGTCATTTATAGGTTAATTCAATCTGAAGTGATTCTAGAATTTATCTGGAAGAATAAAGACTACAGATTGCCAAGAAATGTTTTTTAAATAAAAATCATGAAGGAATAATTAAAACAGTAGGGTATTGGTGCTAGACTTGACAGATTGGTGACTTAGAACAGTATAAATGGCCAACAACAGAGGCTGGTATAGATTAGAATTATGAACAGTTAGATTTGGAAGTGTAGCTCCCAGGTCCATCTGTTCAGAAGCCCAGAGCGATCGGGAGGGTGGTGCTCAGGCGGGCTTACCCCATGCATTCCCGCTGAATTAGACTGAGGTGGCCGTCAGTTCTTCAGCCCCAGGCATAACTTCAGCTCCTTCCCGATCCTCATCCAATGGCTCATGTTTTGGAAACCACGTCAGCCTCATGGAGGTCGTTAGTGCCTCTCACGTTAGCTCTTTCCTTGAGGATCTCTGGATGCAATCTGGAGATGCCCTACAGTGAAAATAACCTCATCTTTAATCCCACTACTCATTTTGGTTTACTTGTTTCAGTGAGTTCTGAACTGGAAGAGATCAGCAAACTACTTTTGCCATATAGCTTTTATGTTCTCAAATGGTGTCCTCTCAGAACATTTAAGAAATGAGCTCTGATGTTGATGATGCTATTTTAACCAATAGTCAAAACACTTTTCCATTAGCTTTCTTTGTCAGTGTGATCTATTGTTTATTGCAGGGGAAGCCAACACCTTCCTAGCTTGTGCAATTAGCTTTGGTCTGTTATAATCATTTCTAATGTGGAATTATTCAATCCACGTGTGTGCAAGATTTACCCTTGAGTACAGTTGTCTACTGTATTCTTTTTCAAAAATCTGGTTATAAATGATCTTTACTTTTGTTTTTACAATCATTGTACTGTATTCACACTGCTAATGCATGTGTCTGATAGGTAAGTGTGAGCAAAATAACTCAAATTTAACAATAAAAATGCAAATATAAGTAAATAAACTAGAATGGCCACAAGTGACCACTAATGCCACATCTTGGTGACAGGTGTAGTTGACGTACTCTTGCTCTGTAACATATTATGACTATGTACAAGTTCATAAGTAAAAGGAATTCTATCAAAATATTAACTTTAATATTTTAATAATTCTATAAATATCAGGAGAAAAATGAAAGATGCTGGAACAGCTTGTGCTGACAAAAGTACATAATTATTTAGAATGAGGATAAAGTTAGAGCCTTACCTCACACCATGCATATGAAATAATTTCACATGGATGAAGTATTTAAATCTAAAACATTGAAACCAAGGGAAGAATAGGTAGATATTCATTTAATCTTGCAATAGGAAATGATTTTTTAAAATATGAAAGTAATGGAAGGAACCACATATATTAATTGAAATACTAAGATAAGTATAAGTACTATACTTGCAATTGCAATTTCCAGAAAATCCAACTATGTAAGTGGCTTGAATAGTAAGAAAAATATATTGTTTCCCAAAATTGGAATCCAGAGGGAAAGCAGGTTTCCGAGCATGGACAGTCCAGCGGGCTCTATTCATTCATGATTATTTTAGCTTCACCCACCACTATGAATTGTCTCCACCCTTCAACAGTTGCCTCTTTCATGTTGGCAAAATAAATATAATGGGTCTAGTTTTCACATCTGCATACATTTTTAGCTTGGATTCCTCAGAGATCAAAGGCTTCTGTGTTAATATTTTATTAGAAATAAAATTCATCGGAATATGGAGTAAGGAAAAATAAGACTGGAGCAGGAATGAAAGGCAAGACAATTATTTAAGCTTATCTCTATTTGGTACTAAGCATCAGTGATCATTTGCCTTTATCTCAGGCACACCAAGTGCGTACAGAAACATGTGTGTCTCTCAACAATCTTTCCTGGGAGAGGGAGAGGAAAGCATGTGTCATTTCTGTCATAGGTCAGAAGATTGCCCCAAATGGGAATGATTGCCTTGAATCTCCAAGTTGTGGACAGGCATCACTCAACAGGTCCCATCACGTCTCATACTGCAATGTCAGCAGGCGACACCTGAACCATAAGGCAAAGGCTAAATTATGAGCATTTTGGGGCCACCTGAGACTGGTCTGAGTCTATGGATACATGGTTATCACAAAGGATTCTGGTAACAGTGAAAACAAGAGACCTCTGTCCTAGAATCAGGAAGAATAAAAGGAAACTTCCTCAATTTGAAAAGCGCAGCTACAATAAGTCTTGAGCTAATGTCATACTTAATGGTGTAACATGGGGCAGTATTCCTCTAAAGTCAGGAAGAAAACTAGGATGTCTACTCTTATCACTTCCATTCAACATTTACTGAAAGTTCTAGACTTGAATATGACAAGAAAAAAAATCCAAATTTGAAAGGAAGACATAAAACTATCTTTACTTACAGAAAACATATTATCCCAAGTTAGAAATCTGATGAAATTTGATGATGTAATGCAACTTACAAAAGGTGCTAGAATAAATAAGTGAATTTAACAAGGTATCAGGATAAAAATCAATGTAAGAAACTCAATGGCATTTCTTATGTGAGCAACAAATAACAAAATGAAATTTTAAAAATAATAATGCCATTTGAAACAGTATCAAAATATATGAAACAAGCATAAAACTGACCAAATATATATTAAAAAATGCACAGAAAACAGCAAGCCATTGTGTAACAGTTAAACTGGATTGTCAACTTGAGTGTCTTGAGACCCACCCAGAGGATTACTAAAGCAGACTTTTAATTGCATCTAGGTGGGTCATGGAGGTGTGACCTTGGGGTCTGGTTCTTGACCCCTTCCTCTCTGGTGTTGTTCCCCTGATCTGCTTTAGTAACAAAACAGGTCCTTCCCTCCACCTTACCCTTCTGTCGTAATGTACCTGATTTAGAGCGAGCAGACCATGGGCTTAACTCTCTGAAACCATGAGAAAACAAACCCAACCACCTTGAAGTTGTAGGTATCAGGTATTGTGTCCCTGCAATGGAAAAGCTGACTAATATACATTGCTATGAGAAAATAAAGGTTTAAGTAAGTGGAGCGGTAAGCATTGTTTATATGTCAGAAGATTCAATATTGGTAAAATACTAATTCTTTCCAAGTTGATCTCTAAATTCAATACAATCTCAATCAATTTTTTATGGGAATTGACAAGATGATTCTTAAATTCCTACGGCAATACAAAGCACCTATTGTCCAAAATAACTTTGAAAAAGAATAAAATTGGAGGATGAACACCATGTGATTTCAATACTTGTTATAAATCTGCACTAATCCAGACTATGTGGCATTGGTTTTAAGGTATCCATAAAGTCAATAGAACAGGATAGAGCATGAGTTTTACATGGAAAACTGATTGTGGCAAAGGTGCACAGGAAAGTAGAGGAAGAAAGAATAGATTTTTTCAATATATGATTATTTAACAACTGGATATTTGTATGCAAAAGAAAAGCAAAACAATTTGAATCAATATCTCACACCATCTGCAAAAATATCTCAAGATAGATCATAGCCTTAAATGTAAAATCTAAAACTATAAAACTTATAGAAAAAAATAGGGGCAAATTTTTAGAGACTTCTAGTTTCAGTTCTTCTTATGTAAGGAACTTGGAAGTCCTCACTTCCTTCTTTATATGTAAAGCTAAACAAACTGAATACCAAGGACCTGTACCCATGAAAGAACTGAATTTGCTAGGCAAACTCTCACTCAAAAAAACATCTAGAGAGACAGGAGCATCCAGAGAGTTTTACCATTCAAGTATTCCTGCTAGTTTATGTCTGTAGTGGCTTCTGCTCCAGTTAAGCAGATTTTGGCTATGAGCCACTGTAGACGTAAACTAGTAGGAATACTTAAATGGTAAGTGTGGTGAATTGTTGAAGCATGAATGCTTACTACCGTGAGGATAAGAAACTGTCAGGGGCTGCAGTCTTGGGGGAAGACCCAAACTTTAATATACAAATAAACCGTCTATCCAAGAATTCTATCAGTTTCTTATGGTGAAGGTCAGAAAAAGTTTAATTTATGGTCCTAGCAACCCCCACTATCTGAAATATCAAACAGCCTCAAGCCTCTTTCTTAGTTGCCCTGAGATTCCTCAGCATGAATGGCCCCTCCGTCATTTTCTCTAAACAGTCGCCTACAGTCACGCAAGCGAAACCTTTAGCATGTTTTCAGAAATCACTGTTGCCTACCACAGCATCCCCAGAGCTGCTGACTCACAATCTTTCTTTTAAAGAGCATGAATTGCTCTAAATGTTAACTCACCATCCAGGAGCATTCTGTATTCTCTTTTATCTTAGAATGTTTAGTCTACTTTGGCAACTGTGACGAACAAGAAAACCAATGACCAATCACGGAGGACCCATAGATTTTTGGAATAGCCCTGTGGTTGACTGTGTAGACAGAAACCTCAAAGTTTAGATGGAACCATCCCAAGGATTGTGACCATGTATCCAACCCAGTTTTAAATACAATCTTTGAGAGAGGAGTAAAGAGAATGACAAAAAGAATAAATTTAAGTTTGCTACCAACCCCAGTAGAATGGGACTCACAACTGGAACAAAATTAAGTTGAAAAACTTTTGTTTTGAGACCTAAAACTGTGGCCTAAGATTTATGTTCCTTGGGACACTCTTCTTAGAATAAATACAGTATTGTTGAAAATTGGAGGAAAGGAGGGAAGTAGTCTTGGCATTGTGCTGCTGGGACACCCCTAAATCAAGACTCTTATGGCATTGATAGGTGGGTGCCAATAGCACCAAAGAAGACAAAGTCCCCAATGTCCTTACAGAAAATCTTCTATGACTTGAGGCAAAGATAGAATTTCCAGATCACTTCTTTCCTATTTTCTGATAACTGTCCACTTTCCCAAACTTGGCTTCTGATTAAAGGAGGAAAAAAAATTACTTGTTGCAGCGATAAGTTCTATCCTTGGAGAGTATTGTGAAAAATATTTATCTTTGTGAAAACCTTTTGAGCTGAGCTTTATTCATTTTATGCCAGTAGGTATTATAATCTATAAAGTTTTTTAAAGAGTCTATGACACAGAGTAGAACTTTTTTTTTTCCCTATATTACATTGGGACTCAAGCGCTTCTGTGGTTATTTAGGAAGTATGCTGACACGCATTAGCTAGTTCTTCAAAGACAGGTCTATGATATTAACATTGACTCTCCCCCAAGTTCTTTCTTACATGAAGTGAACTTTTAGAACAATCTCCAGGGGTAAGGTGAAGCTCAGGTCAGAGTTTATAGGAGTATTTTGAGATGAATTAGTGACAATTTATCTTTTACTGTAATTTTTAAAAATTTAAACATTCACCATATATTTAATCACCACTTATATATCCCCAGTTTCAGGTAAGTAGGTTAAACTGAATGTGGTGTGTGGTAAAAGACGACGAGGAATAGTTAGAGGACAGAAAGTATGATTGAAGGTTATGTGCTCAGGCTTTATTTTCAGAAGACTTGAAATCAAATCCAGACTCAACAATTAAAAGCTCTACAACCAGAGAGCAAAATTCTGAGGGTCAGTTTTGCTGTTGTTATTGTCACTTTCAGCTGAATGGTGAAATTAAGACAGTGTATCTTACTGCCTCCTTATGAGGGTTGAATGAGATATGCCACAAACGCCCTTGGAAGGTGTCCTCACATTACTATGTATCAGTTGATGATGGCTTTCCTGTTAATAGAAAATAAATCTGATGGCTAAATGCAAGAGAATTTATCCAATGGAGAAATTATCACTGATGGAATAAAAAAGTTACTGTAGAGGTATAAGGAAATTGTATAGAATCGTTAATCCCCTGGGTCTTAGACCTCTGTTGTTTCATTTTTTATGTGACATTGGCCATAGTGTTTAACCTCTCAGAGCCTGATTTGCTATGTCTTCAAAGCATAATAATCATGTATGATTCATGTAGTTAGTAAGATAAAGTATGTGAAATGCTTAAAGCAGGGCCTAGTACTGAGTAAGTACTCATTAAAAGACAATGGAAGCAGTCATGAATGGAACCAGTGTTTTAAGTGAGGGAACCTGAGGACCGTTCCTTGGGGTGGTAAAGACTGAGACAAAACCACCCATCTCTCAGCCTTCCCTAGGGAATATCACCTCTTGTCCCCCAAAAATTCTCAGAAGCACAGATTTTGAGGTGATCACATTGGTTTTCCCAACCCACAGCTGATGCCTGTGTCCTGAGAGGGCCGAGGTTTACAGTTCACATTTGAACATTGGGAAAGGCTTTGCAAGTGAGAAAAAAGTAATTTGTAATCAGCACATTCCCTGTTTAGCAGCATTATTTGCAAACAAAGTGGCTCATATAACTACTTGGGAGCCATTTGTTGACCTTTCTTTAGTAGGCTAAACATTTTCCTGTTTATACAATAATTTTCTCTGCAAATTCTTCCTTTAGATCTTGCTCGAAGAATCAGCAAATCAGACTACAAAAGTTTGCAAATCTCTTTTCTGAGCCCAGACAAATAAATGAGTGCTGACACTTTATGCTGAAACTGACAGACCTCAGAGGAGAGTACATTGCCAAATGCTGCTTCGGACTCCTGGAGTGGATACTTAAAATACAGTTTCCCTGCCCCCATCCTAGCTGAATGCAGCAGAACCTCTGGCTGAATCTAATCTACACTTTTAACAGATGTCCCAGAGTTCATGTAACCAGTTGAGTTTGAGAATCACAATTTCAGGTCACTCCCTGTAGAATTTCTGTCACTGAATCAATGATCAAATTGATTAATTATTCCAACTCCCAATGTGTAATAGAGATGGACCGTGGTAGTGACATAAAATTCACCAGAATCCACAGTTCCTGATCTCCAAGCCAATGTTACCCAACTGCATCCAATTTAGTGAGAACCAGACCCTTTCCTCCCACTTCCATGACGCAAAGGAAGACCACCTCACAAGCCTAGCTTGAGTATATCCGTGCAGACCCAGGCGCTTTCTGTAACCTAAGAGATACTGCTTGATTCATCAACCAGAAACAACAATATTGTTATTATTCAGGTGTTGCAGATAAGAAAACAGACTCAGAAGTAGGAAATAATTTGCCCAAATCCTCATAGTTAAAAACTGGATTAAGAGCCAAGTCCATTTTCTGCTACTCCATGTGGCCTTTTAAAGAAGAGAAATGCACCACATGTCCCTCACTCCAGGAAGAGAATTTTGGCTTTTGCTGACATGTTACAAAGGGAGAGAACATGCTCCCTGAACAGAGTGGCTTCCAGCTCCATGGGGAGACTCCAGAGGGCAGCCCCAGTCTCAGCTGTCAGCCAGCTCTGTATCCTCTGAGTTTCCCTTCTCTTATTCATCTCTTCCTAAGGCGCACTCTACAGCAGATTTCTCTCTGATCCCAATCCTCTCCCCTAGGAGACCAAGCTTTTTGAAAGCAGGGACTGTGCCCTACTAAGATCATGCTCATCCAAGCCCATCGCTGATGCTTGGGCCTCAGTACCACATCCACATACAACAAAGATACATTGTGTCGGAGGATAAATAATATAAAAGTGCATGAATTCAAGTGTCTCAAATATCTCCTGGTCTGTCAGCTTTCCCAGGAGCCCAGAAGAATAAGAACCTGTAGGTGCTCATCCACACACAACAGTTGTTTCAGAACGCCTCGGGTAGAGAGCTGAGAGAGTCATGTCCCAAAGTAAACAGATTTTAAGTACTCAGTTAAATAACATATCCTGAGCCTCAACTCTAGGTCCAGCTCTTTCTTGGGGGCCTCAGGCAGGGCACTCTTAGTCTTTACCAATTAGGTCTTTTAAAACAGAATTTCAGGAATTTGTCCTGATCTGTCTCAACACTGAGACCCTTGGAATGTGTCCTCCTCGGTAGCATGAGACCTGGGAGCTCTAAATACGCACATAGGATCTCCCCACCTGCTGGGAAATGTATGTAATGACTAGCCGGAACTAGGTAGAAAGAAGGTTTAAAAGAAAACCTTGAGTAGATCTGGAAACCATCATCTTGCCTCTGCAAAAACTGGGCATGCTTATTCTGAACGAGAAGAGACCAAAAGAGGCTTTAGGACAGCTGCCTTGAGGAACTGCCATGAGCAAGAAGGAGTAGCCTCAAAGGAGGGATTATAATCTGCATGTGTAAATAAAATTTAGCTATTAAAAACTCCCAGCTCCTGGGGGTATTTGTATGCTATACTTTGTATTTTTCTTTTCTCAGGTTTCACCTGTACTTCATAGAACTCTTTCCCCACTGCAGGGCAACAGAAGATATCTTGTCCTAATTCTAAAATTAGTATTTCATCTCTTCCAGTGTGTAAAACTTATTCTAGCACAATTGTGTTCTTTTTTTCTTTTCTTTCTTGTTTTCAGTATATCTGAAGATAGATGATAAAAGGCATATATTTAAAACATTATTTTTTCAGTTTTATTGAAGGATAATTGATGATTTGTCTATTCTTAAGAAGGCAATTTCTATGCTTTGATTTTTTTCACTTTTTTACCTTTATTAACACATGTTTACAGTACATAATGATTACACTCACTGTAGGGGATTGGTACATGTACATAACACATTTCAATTCCCTTCTTTTTCCTCCTCCCGCCATCCCTCTTTTACCTTCCCACCATCAGATTCTTTTATTTATCTTATAAGACCTTATAAAGTTAATTTTCATATATACAGATTGAAAATCAGACTAAAAGGGCAAAGAACATAAAAACGTAAGAAACTGTACTAAGTCAAGGTACACTTTTAGAAATATTGTTTGCACTAGATTACAGTACCTTGATTTTCCATTTTCTTCTTTTTTGACATATGTATATATGCATGAAAGTAATAATTGCAATCAAAATAGTAAACATATAGTGTATATAAACATGTAGTGTATATAAAGTTTGTCCTTTTTTATGGCTCTATAATATTCAATTATATGGATATACTATCATTTCTTTTTCCAGTTCCCTCTTGAGAGATACATGAGTTGTTTCCAGTTCGCGGGTATTACAAATAAAACTGTCACAAGCATCTATGTGTGAATCTTTGTGTAAACGTGTGTTCTTATTTCTACCAAGTAAACATTAGGGATGGAGTGGCTGGATCATGTAGTAGGTGTTGCATAACTTTCTAAAAAACATCAAATTCTTTTGGAACATGATTGTATTATTTCACAGTCCTACAGGACTGTACATGAGTTCCAGTTTCTCTACATTCTTGTCAAAATTTGGTGTGGTGAGTCTTTTAAATTTTAGCCATTCTAATAGTTGCATAATGGAATCTCATTGTATATTTTTACTTTTCCTTTTCTGGGGGACTAAACATATTGAGTACCTTTTCATGTACTTATTTTAAATTTTTATCTTCTTTTATTAAATGTCTAAATGTCTATTGAAATCTTTTGCTCACATTTGTGTTGAGTCACTTGTTTTCTTTTCCATATAAGAGTTCTTTATACACACTGAATATAAGTCTTTTATCAGATGTAAAGTTTAATAACTGTAATTCACTTTTTGTTCCCTTAGTAAAAAAGACATTTCTTGTGGATTTCTTTATCAGTTTGAAAAAGTCCCCTTCTATTCTTATTTAGTGAGAGTTATCAAGAATGAATGTTGGATTTTGTCAAATTTTTTTCTTTCTGAGACTATGGAATGAACGATCATGTGGCTCACTCTTTTCTTATTCATCAAGATTTTATTTTTTCTTACTATGTAAATTGTATTTATTCTCAAATGTTAAACAAACATTGCATTCTCAGGGTAAACCCCACTGGATCATGAAATATTGTCCTTTTTACACATTGTAAGATTCATTATACTAAATTTATGTTAATAATTTTTGCATCTCTGTTTCCTAGGGGCATTGGTCTGTAGTTTTCTTCCCTCACTATGCCTCCCTGGGTTTATGTCTTGCAGATACAGTAGTTCAAATCTTTATGAAGAATCCTCTTGAATATCTTCCTTGCTTTACTTCAGTTGTGCATGGCAGGGACAGGGAACATTGTCTTCACCAACAACACATTTTCATAAAGGCAAATGTAGCAGCTATTCCTGTTGTCATTCCTTATTGAAACCCGTGACTCTAGCCTCTTCCTACTTCTTACTTAGATCTGGGAACAGGGAGAGGAAATGGCGGCCTCTCAGAAAGCTCAAGAGGAAGGAACTGGTTCTAATGTTTCACACTGAATTAGAACTTTGTCCTCAGTCACAATCTTGGACAACAGAAAAGGCTCTAAAAAGCATCTGGGTACAGAAGTTACTGAAAAGAAAAAAAGAATCTTAGTGAATATGCTAATGCAATTCTTACAAGTTATAAGATCACTTTAAAAGACTGATTCAGAAACGGAATGGAATGGGAATAGAAAGTTCTTATCTGTAATATGGGAAAAGTAATTTGTATATTAGAGTCTTAAATTCATAATCATATCCAATATCTCTTTCACTGAATTAAGGTAGAATAATATGACACGGATGGGATAGGATAGGACAGTGTGGTGCATAACAGAAGACAGGATTTGTAACACCAAATGCACCACATATAGTACGTAGAATTTTCTGAGATTTTGTTTCATTCTCATTGTCTTTCTTTCTCATTTCATCCCATGCATGTACCAGGTAGTCATAAAAGATATTTTCTTACTGTAGATCACGGTCGAATATTTTTGAAGCTACTGAGCTTTAGGACTTTCACACTGTGAAGCCGAGATTCTCCAAAGTGGCAGGAGAAATTATGCAATAATGTAAGGTTACAGCTATTGGTTTTTTTCTGAGTCAAAATCTACTTTGAGGGCCGGTGAGATGGTTCAGCGGCATAGCGCCTGCCTGGCAAGCGCAAGGTCCTGAGTTCGACTTCTGGTGCCCATACACACAAAAAAATCTACTTTGAGTTTGCCAAGCTTAAAGTAATATTGAGAAATCTTTCTTAGGAGAAACTGTTCCCTCTGCAGAACAATGGGAACATAGAGCAGCTGAGAATGCTCAGCGACCTGATGTAATCCCCCAACTCTGTGGTTTGAAGGAGCCCCAATGCAGAGGAGTCAGGTAGGTGTCTTCTCCAGGCAGCGACCAATCAACGTGGAGTTAATTTTCCAGGGCTCCGTAAGTGGCCAGAGATCCTTTCAACACATGCTTCATATCTGGAATAAGGGGTGCTCTCTAGGCAATCTTCTATGGCAAGTGTTACATTGTTGAAATAACTTACAGAGCAAGACAGCATACAAGTAAGGGCTGTAGCACATAAACATCAGCGGTTCAGAGTCAGCAGGGAAGAAACAAGTTGATGGAGAAGACTTTCAGGCTTGAGATAGTCTTGGACAAATCATAAAGGCTTTCAGACACCCAGATAAAAAGGGGGAAATATTCCAAAGTCAGAAAGCATTAGTTCATGGATTTGATATACCACACATATTTTATCCTCTATCATGTATACATTTCAGGAAAAAACAAAAACAAACAAACAAAAAAACAAACAAAAACACAGCCTGTTATCTACTCTAAGTCTCTAATCTGATAGTAAGCCCAGCACCATTAAGTTTTCATTACATCTGAATGCATGATCACATTTTAGATTATTGATTATAGTACCTTCCTCATCCTACTATTCTATCTCAAAAAACTGTGAAGTGAAGCGGTAATGTGGCTCGGTAAAGAGTGCATGATAAATAAAATACATTCTACCTACCCTAACACTTAGTCCAGTTGTTGAGAGAAAATGTGACCCAGTAAAAGAGGTAAAAGCCTGTCAATATAAGCTGATAATGAGCAAGATTCATCAACAAGGAAACAAGGCTCCATGAAGGAAAATATTCAGGGTGAAAAAGAGGTCAGGGAGAGGAGCAATCCCGTCCAGAAAGGCATTCTGGGAGAAGTGGACATCAGTGTTTGTGATTTCTTATGGGTGCGATCATGTTAACTACTCTCAGCAGTGACTCAGCAAATCGATTTCCAAGGCAGCCTGTGGGTTCTTACATCCCGCCGACGGGTTTATAATGAAAATGCTGACGCACTTCTAAGTTGAGCTGGGACTGTTGAGCCGCCCTGCAGAAGTGAGTGCGTCATTTCCCCCTGAACAATGCGTCGCATTCAGTGCTTGAAGTGTGACCATTCATGTTGAAAATGAAATTCTGCAGAGTGATCTGCTTGGAGAAATTATTCAGAGCTACTCAAAGATCTTGCTATCTTTTGTGGTTCTCAGTTAAGGCTCACAAGAACCTCTTCAGGGTAAATTGGTGCCAATCTAGGCATTGAGAGTAAAAGAAGAAATGATGAAAACCTAAAGCTTGAAAAAACTTTCAAAAGTCATCCCTAAGGACCCCAGGGAATAGCTACCCTTGATTATAGTTAGAACTCTTAGAATGCTGGTGTATCGAAAAGAACATGGACTTGAAATTAGGAAACCTTGGTGCGAGTCCTGGTTTTGCTTGTAGCTACTCAGGTGCTTTTGGGTAATTCAGAGATATATACATTATTAAACACAGAAGAAATAACCTGTCCCAAATACGTTGTTTTTTTAAAAAAAATAGAAAAACTGAAGGTATACAAAGAAAACTCTAATAATAACTTTATTTCTATCACTCCTAATTAACCGTCATGAATATTCTGCTATATTTGTGTTGTCTCTTTTTTAGTACATAAATAATTAATATATTATAAAATTAAGTCTTCTTGGACCCCCAACCCAATATATAAATCCAACCATTATGTAAATTTAATAAGTTTGAAATTTTTGGTCTATTTAAGACACTCTATATATTTGATCACATATGTGGTGTATTATAATTGTTTTATTAGGGATTTTACATTTAAATGAGACATGAATTCTATATACAAAGTATTATTCTGAAACCTGCTCCCTCCATTTATTTCCTCCACCTTATTTTGTGTTCTCTACAGGACTTTTGCTTTACTTCTTCTTTTTTCTTCATCAGTTTTTATCAAATTGACTTTCTTTTGTCCCTCTCTTTCTATTTTTTTTTTTTTTTTTTTTTTTTTTTTTTTGTGGGTACCGGAGGTTGAACTCAGGACCTCGCGCCTGCAAGCAGGCACTTGTGCCGCTGAACGGTATCACCGGCCTTTTTTTCGTATGTGGGTTCCAGAAGTCAAACTCAGGACCTCGCACTTGCCAGGCAGGCACTTATGCCACTGAACTATCTCACCCGCCCCGCCTTTCCTTCTTATACTCATTTTAAGCTCACACATTTTAACTTTTTATTAGTACATGTTTACAGTACATAATGTTTACATTCCTTGTGTGGAGTTGGGACATATACCTAACACATCTTAATTTCTATTTTCATCCCTATCCCTCCCCTCATGTTTCCTTCCATCTCTTGATCACTTTTTTATTTGAGAAAGATCTATTGCCCTACTTCTGATTATCTGTCTTTTATTTTGCTCTTATTTATAATTTCAGTTTCTCGTATAAGAGAAACCATGCAATATTTGAACTCGTGTATCTGATTTTATTTCTCTTAGTATGATCTCAGGTTGTTCTCAAGTTTTAATACATTTAAGCCACTACTGAATTTCTGACAAAGTGTATACAAGGTAGGCCCTTAGAACAACTCAATACTCATTAGATCTTCTTCCTCTCAATTTTCATGATACCGATGTCTAGAATTTCAGTCTCAACATGTTTAAAAAATAAGAAGCATATTTGCTTACTTATTTACTGTAAACATCAGTGTATTTTTATCACTCAACTATCTAGTTTCCTTGTTTGTCACCTTAATAATGTGAAACTTATCCCTTAATTCTGGATTTATCTTTGGGATGAATTTTATCCTTCAATAATTCCTGCAGTGAGTGTCTGAGAGAACTAAATTTATCCTTAAATGTCTGTAGGTGTTTTCATTTTACACTTACTCCTAAGGACACAAGAGTCTACATTCAATATTATGTTCCCATGGCTCTTGAACAAGTTCTTTTATTAATGAAAAATGAGCTATCACCCAGATCCCCATTCTTTTAAGGTTATTTGTCTCCTCTGGTGGGTCCTATGGCCTCTTCTCCATCAGAATGTCTCTATGTGGGCTTATTATTTCCCCTGTTGTGTGCACATATTGGGGCTCTCTAATCTTAGCAATTAGAGAACTTCTGTCCTTTTAATTAATTCTGGAAAATTACAGATATTACCTAAATGTTTTAGATCTTCCCCATTCTTTACAGTTTCTTTTTCTTCTGCAATTCTTATTAGACTCATGTTGGTGCTTTTCAGCCTCCATGTCTATTAATTTCTCCCTCAATTTCTCTGTCATTTTGTCTCTGGGAAATTCACTCATTTCTATCTTTCACTATACTTATTATTGAGTTTCCCACTTTCATCTTTTATAACTTCTTTTCAACTTTTTCTATTATTTCTCCATTATTTCCATTTCTCTAAGTAAGAATTCTCCCACTTTTCGATTTTACTGATCTCTCAGGGGGGTTCTCTTGTGCCTCCTCACTGAAAGGCTGTTTTATGGGCACCACATCCCATGCCTCTTGGTTGTCTGGATCCACAGGAAGCTCACATTAGCAACTCAGCTAAGGTGCCCCTTTCTGGAAAAGTGGCAGCTCCATTTTCCGTGCCTGCACCTATCTGCCATAGCCTGGGAGTGAGCCTCGTAGGAGAGTCTTGACTTTGGTGACAAGCTTCGGGAAGACGAGAGGGGATGTCCTGATGAAGCACAGTCCAAGCTACGTCAGGAGCCCACATCTGAAGGCCACAGCTGGACCACACGTACAGAATGAGTCTCATCTCCCTGTGGCCGTGGCCTTCAGTCTTTGCTTACATCTGTAGATTTCCTTTCTTGATTTTGATCCTTAAATATTTTCTTAATAGTGCAGTTCTTTATTTTAAAATATAAATAAATTTATCATATTCTATATATTCAGTGTTAAAGTAGTATATATAATCTTTTCTACCATGGGAGTATTCTCCATGTTTCAGACAGCAAACTAAATGCCAGAAAACTGAAAGAGCTGGCCAGAACCCCAGACTAACTACTGCCAATATTTAGATTCAAAGCAATTCTCCACCAAATATACATTGTACTTGTGTCTCATTGCCTCAAGATTTTGATATTTAAAATAGAGAAAGTAATGCCTATCTTGCCTTTGTAATACATTAATATGGGAATTGCTATTGCAAAGAAATATGAGAGTATTTTGAAAACAATATGGAATCTTATTAGCATTATAATTTTTAAAGTTCTACTGTGATTATAAATAACATTAATACTTACTTTTATTACTAAGACATTACTTCTGACTTTTCCACTAGAAAAGTTGCTTTTTTTTATGTACCATTTCTACCATCCAAGTCTTCTTTGGTTAAATAAAAGAGCAGAGACTGGAGCTGTACCTCAGTGGTAGAGTAATTGCCTAACATATGCGAGGCTCTGGGTTCAATTCTCAGCACCACAAAAACAAATGAATAGCATAAAAGAAGAATTATTGGATGGAAGGTGATATACTAGGGAAAACTCTAAAGGCTAAGGAACAAATTTTGTTTTCATAATTCAACAAACATTTACTGGATACCAATATCCCCATGCACTTCTATTGTGCCTGAAATACATTATACAGATCTTCTTTAAAAACTAAACATTATGTTCTATAACAATTTTATATTTAAATAAAAATTGCAAAGATAGGAGCTCTCATTTACCCTCTACCCATTTTTGCTGTACTATACCTATTTTTATATCAGTATGGTACATTTGTCCATTAACAGACTAATATCAACATATTACTATACTCCTATTCATGTTACCTTAGTTTTCATCTTTCTCTTGTAGGATCCCAGTCAGGATATCATATTACCTTTAGTCGTCATTTCCCTTTAAACTCCTCTTAGCTCTGATAATTTCTTAGATTTTCTATTTTTGATAATCTGGACAGTTTTGAAAATGATAAGTCAGATATTTTACAGACTGGTCTGATGTTTTTATCATGATTAGACTTGGATGCTGGGGGTACTGGGAGGAAGACCGCAAAGGTAATGCACCATTCTCATCACTTTGTATCAAGACTACAAATCGTGACATTATTTTTGATTTTGAAGTAATATTTCTAGGTTTCTCCAATAGAAAGTTACACTGTCCATGCTCTGTGCGCTTGCTGGAAGAAAGTCACGATAAGCAGCCCACACTTCAAGGAGTGGTGTCGTACTCCGCCTTTGTAATAGCTGAGTATCTTTGAAGTTGTTCTGAATGGAAGATCTATTCTTCTTGTTTATTTATTTATTTAATAATTTCCTTATATCTGTATAAATCACAGATATTTATTATACTGTATGACTCCATTTTGTTGTTCAAATTGCTCCAACACTGGCTGTTGAGAGCTTTTGCCTCTCTTATCTCTTTGACATATGCATTGTGTGTGTATATGTGTGTGTACGTGTTTAAATAATGTCTTACTTTTTATTACTACAAGATTCTCTTGTCTTGTATATATTTATTTACTTATTGTATCATTCTCAAAATCAGTAATTTCTTCAAGGAGACCAGATTCCTTTTAGTAAGTAATTATTAACTAAGAGGAAATGTTGCACTGAACCCAACATAACTAGACATTATTTTTTTATTCATCCCCCCTTAAAATATTTAATGCTTTTTCTCCTGTAAGTGTCAAAGAAATGCTAAGAATGTAATAAAAGTCTTCATGATGGCATTAGATTTTTTTGAAAGGGGATACTTCCAAAATGGAGATGTATACCTTCTGGTGAAATTTAGGAAATTCAGCAAAGATAATAGAGGACATCCCCTTTCATTGCTGATTAAAGTTATATATTTCTTCTAAATATATGTCTAATATTGAAGTATCAAGTGGAAATTTCTTAAATGTGGGAGCAAATTAAATTGGAACTACACTAAGTTTCAAGAAATAGAATCTCTTTCCCTTTAAGCAGAACCAAGGACAATACCTCAATAGCTATTAATAAGTTATTGTTTCTGGTTTAAACAAAGAACCTAAAATGTTTATTGGTGCAATGGATCTTTTATATGTGCCCAGGCTCCAAAGCTTAGCTTTATTTGGAAGGTTCTCCAGCAGAGTGATTGCTATAGATATAGTAAAAGCTCAAAGGACAGCATGCTGAGCCTTTGGAAAAACAGTTCCATTTCCAAAGGCAAGGAACATATATTGAAGCTTAAAGGGAGTTGATCCTCAGGATAAAGTCATAGCTAATATAAGGTTTTCAGAATAAAATCTAAGATTTCAGTAAAATCCAGGGACCAATTATGTGATGTTCAAAGGAACTAGTGAATACAAGTAAGCCTTAGTTTTTACTCCATGCTTAAGGCAAATATGTGCAAGTCATTCTACTCAGTGTTGGGGAATAAAAGCTTTTTTTAAAATAGATAATGATAACAAAGAAAAGGAGAATGAAATGACAGTGATAAAGGTTGAAATTTTAGTCTCCTGAGTTGTAAGTTGCTTCAGTGTGAAAATAACTGCAGTGTGCAACTTAACTTTGGCGTGTAACTTAACTTCAGTCTAGTTCTCATTCAAAGAGAAAGGGTTGAGAGCCAATGGGAAATATTTCCCTTAACCTTTTCTTCGAACTTACCCATCCCACCTGAATTTGATGATGAAGTTTGCTCATGGACCAACATTCAAAGACAGCCAATGGAGTTTTCCACCCTCGGAAGGCCAGGTGTACAAGCTTTCCTTATCTTCTATCATCTTGAAGACAAAATGTCTTAGGAATATAAGATATGTAAAAATTTAACCTCTCAGATATGTGTAAAGATAATAAAAGGAGGAAACAATGTGATCAGGGGAAGCCAAGCAGAACAAGAGTGGCCAGCATGATCTTCTGATGGTTCTGGCTGGGCTCCTGAGATGGCTTGTTTGGCAACTTAATAAGAAACAAATTCTCCAATGAGAAAATGACTTTGTCCTCAAATTTCACTGGACCATTGAAGGAGAACGGGATGCTAATGAGATCAGCACTTCAAAAGCAAATCTTCTACAATGACGGACCCATTTTAGTGCTGAGGAACTAGAAAAGAACGAGGAAGGACTGAGTGAGCTAGGATAACAAATCACTGGACACTCATGCGTTCTCCAAGTTGGCTGTGTTCTTTGCCTTGACCGCCTGAAAAAGACCAAAACTTCATGCTCAGTGTGGTCGCTGTGGTGACAGTGGCTACTCTTCTCCAAACCATCATTTTGGAGCACAGGAGAAACTACAGGGTAAGGCGAAGCTCTTTCTCTGACTTTGTTCCTTCATGCTACCTTTCGGAAATTCTTTTTTCTTCTACCTATTTGTGGTAGTAATACTTGCAACATTGTATATATGTTACATTTATGTATATATGTAATCATTTTCTTATCATTAAAATATTTGTAGGTCTTATTAACCAATAATATAGATAGTATTCAGGCCTTTTGGAAACTAGATCCTTCTTTTGTTGACGTGGAATCATACAGCTGTTATTTCACATACAGTATATTCTAATTAGTTTACCTCAAATCCTCTTTCATGATCCAAACCAACTTTAATTTAGACTATCGTGTTAAAAAGATCACCATAATATGTAGCCTTGTAGAAGGAGATTATCTAATTATTCAGCCTTATTGTGTTAGCCTCATGAATCACGCAGTTTTGCCCACAGTATTTCACCTGAGAGAATGAATGCGTCTAATACGGTACAGTGTGAATGTCGCGGCTCGCTGGTGTGCCAGAGCACTTGCTGAGAGTTTAGCGCCACAGTATGCGAGTTAGTTTTACAGAGCTCTAGAGTGAATGTTAATAATTGATAACATTTTCTGTAGAGGTTGAGCATATACATTATCATGAAGGTGCATATATCCACATAGAGTATAATATAGGCGATAACTGTTGCATGTTTATAATACTTACTCAAGCACTACGCAAACTGATACCTAATTATTTGAGCATTATTCCAGAGTGATAATGCAAAAGCTAAAGGGAATTCCCCAAGAGTTAAAATGAGTTTGTTTGGGACAGATGAATGCTACTTTCTTGAGGTTCCTGTCCATAGAATAAGATGTTTTATAGCTGTTTTGCTCCTGGAAGTTCCACATCTATCCTGTTTGTTTGGTCTTAGTGAATGACTATTAAGTGGAAATCGTCTGGTCTGCCCATGATATGATGGTGACGCTGACATGTGCAGTTCTCTGTGGATGATGGATACTTCTGACTGTTCTGAATGTGGCTGGGATTCGAGGCCCTCTGAGAACATTGTATGGTGTTGTCTTTAGATTCTGTATAACTGTAGGTTCAAAGGCCAGGATAGTGAACATGTATTCTTAGTTTGTTTCACAAATAACGTCCTCACAAGTAAAGCAGATATCGTAAATTTATTATAGGTAAAAAGCTGAATGCTAAGTGCCAATTGCAATTGAATAAAGGTAGTTAACAAATTACTGCCTTGTGTTCAGGCTAACTGGCTGACGCCAAGGGAAATTTTATTTGGAATATAAGCCATGATTTTATATTAGTAAGCCAGATTCAACCAATCCATTTTCATGAATTAAAAGCAGCTTCTAATTCTTAAAACTCAGCTTAAGGTTTAAAAAATGTTTTCAGGGAAAATACCTACCCAGTGGCTTCCCAGAAATTCCCTCCTGTTTTGTACTCCACAGTAATTTTTTCATGAAAAGACAAGGGCAAAAAGCTAGGAGGAATTGGGTGGGGGCAGATACCTAAGTCAGAGCATACCTGCTTTGGGTGACAGCTTCCTCGGCTTTGGTCAAAAGACCTAGGTAAGGGCCAGTGAGATGGCTCAGCGGCTTAAGCGCCTGCCTTGCAAGCGCGAGGGCCCAAGTTCGACTCCCAGAACCCACATACAAAAAAGGGGCCGGTGATATCGCTCAGCGGCACGGGTGCCTGCTGGCGCGCGAGGTCCTGAGGTCGACCCCCCGGTACCCACAGAAGACAAAAAAAAAAAAAAAAAAAGACCTAGGTAAGAGATATATGTATTGAGGCACATTGTGGTCTTGGCCATAGTGTAGAACTAAGTCAGGACTGGAAGCTTTTAGTAGGTGTAGGGCAGGGCATTACTGTGTGTCAAGTGGCTTTTCTCCTGCATCCCAGCATCCAAGCAGCCATGGGGGCCTGGACCTCCCTCTAGCAGCACCAGCTGTCAGGCAGTATAAAGGGCTGGAGATCAGCACCACCATTCATCAGCTGATGGATGAGATTTGCACATGAGCAAGCCAAAGGTGGTTTAGGTGTGATTTGTACAAGTACAGGTTGCATGAACTTTGAGCTAGTGAATGCAAAGGACAGCTGGACTGTTCTTTTATCAATTACCTGACAGAGAGTTTTTAATGACTTCATGCTGTAAGTTGCAAAACATTTTATTAGAGTCAACTCCCAAATTATTTGGGGATGGAAAGAGCAGAAAGAGTTGGACGTTCCCATTTGTTGAACAGAGCAAAATAATGAGGACCGTTGGGGGTTAAACACAGAAGCAGGCAAATGTCACTGCTGTTATGGTGCTTATGAACCCTTGATGGAGAAATAGATTGAGTAGGTGCAGTTCGAAGACATACCACTCAAGACCACTGCTTGCATGGAGGCTAAATTTCCTTCCATTCAGAACCAACCCTATGAGTTTAGAAATCGTTTCAATCTCTCACATATTACAAATGTAAAGATCTTGTGGAAGACGGGATGCTTCAGAGAATCCTGGTCCCTGGCTGGACACATTCTGAATCCGTTCATTCTTTTATTCAACAAATATAGAGTAAGCACTTGACATATGTGAATCTCTGTGATTTAAACAAAGGGATTTGTTGCAAACCCCTGCATTCCAGTGCACAGAAAGTAAGGGGGTGGATTTCAAAGCCAGCAGAGAGTATAGGGAAGAGAAATGGGTCGGATCCCTAATCCTAGTTGGAGCTCTGCATTAAGCAGAAGAGAGAGATGATCTGGAAAGGCTGCTGGGGACAATCAGCCTATGGAAACACAGGAGGAAAGTATGTGGTTTCATGTGCATAAGTGAGATAGTGGTCATGCAAAATAATTGATTTGTATGCTGAAATTGAGAAGACAGCTGTCCTAGTAGATGAGATGGGAACGCAATCAAGTTCGGAGCCTTCAACCAAAATATTCCACATAGCCCATGTCACATGTGTCAGTCACTGGAAGATAGGCTTTTCAGAAGACTACAGTCCTGGAAATCTGGAAGACCAGCTTCCAGGCCACCTCTCTTACTTCAGCTCTCTCCCTCTTTGTTTGTGCTATGAGTACATTTGATTAAAGAATTACTAACAATGTCCCTTCAGGAAAATCAGTACAGAAAACTCATCCACACATACTTTATTTAAAAAGAAGCCTTACCTTTAATATATCCATGTTAGCCTTAATGTGCAATAATTGGCAGATAACTTTACTACATTTTATCCCACTTAGGAAATTCTATAATCATATTTTTGTGGGCTTCTCTTGTTTATAATTGCTCATCTATGGCATTTCTCCTATTCTTTTCCAGGGAATATTATTTTGTCTGACCTTATATGTTTCAAGGAAAGAGGAAACACTGCACTTTAATGTCAAAAACAATCTGAGCAGTCAAGGCCATAAGTGGCTGTTGTGCAGATGCTGGTTTGGGGTTCCTGATGGACGCGTGTGTGTTTGAGGAGCTAAGGACACCCAGAGGATGCTGAGTTGATACATTATCAGATCAATAATCTACAGACTGTGAATATGCAGGAAACTAGAGTTGCTGGCTTTTCAATCCATTGTGGAAATAAGGGCCTTTATGTGGACTCTGAGAGCATTTAGTTCCAGCGAGTCGATAATTCTCATCACATCATAGAAACACATCACTCGTATAGGCCACGAAGTGCTCGGGAAACTTTCTGCAGTAACCAAGTAGCCCAAATAGAAGATTATACATTAACTTTGCAGTCTCTTCTGGGGCCTAATTGGTAAATAACACACAGTTAGGTATAGTTTATCTATTGGTGTCTATCTCTAGAGAAAATGAGGAGGCTTCACAAGTGTTTCAGGCAAACTTAGGCAAGGGAGAAATAAAATACGACGCTAATCAAAGGTAAGCATGACATTTTCTGGTGTGACTATTTCTAGACTTTGTTAGAAGAAAGGAAGAGCTGGAGGCTTGAAGGAGAAAAGAGAAAGGCAAGAGAGATGGAAAATAGGAAGGAAGAAAGGGAAATGAAGAGAGGGAAAGAAAGGGGTGAGGACGGAAGAGAAGGGAAAGGAAGGGGAGGGGGGAATATCTAATGATTGTGTGTGTGTGTGTGTGTGTGTGTGTGTGAATATGTAGTTGAAAATACAAGGCCAGCATCAGCATCTGAAATGGAAATTTTAGCCTTAATGCTTAACTGGGTTGCTAATGGCAGTTTAGCCATCAACTTTCAAACACTAAAGAGAAGGATTCTTTATTAGACGCAGACCCTGCTGGCTGTCAATACCAGCAGTGTTAGACCTGGAATGTGGAGCCGTCATTCAGACACAAATCATCACACGTTTCATGACAAATCATTTTGAAACAGCTAGAAACACCTTTAATGATGCTTTAAAAATACTGGAGATTCTCAGATTGTTTCCTTACTAATAACTACCATTTACAGAGCCCCTTATAATTTATATGGCCACACATCAATTACCACAGTTAATTCCCACAGTAACCCTCGGAGTTTAAATATTATACTTCCTATGTTTCAGTGGAAGGAACTGGTGCTCAGGGGGTTAAATGGCATTTTTCAGGATCACTCAGTTGTCAGCTACAAAACTGGGACCCAAAGCCGGATCTTCTGACTGTAGATGGTCTTTCTTTCTCAGCCTCCCCGCCTTCATCTCATTAACTCGTCCATTAACTCCATAACTCCTTCTGCAATTACCTCTACTAGGTAGATATGTAACTGCCTGGAGGACAGAGTGTGCACCTGGCACAAAGTCACGGTCACCTGCAGGTACTCCTGTAACCAATGAAACCTTATGCTTGAAGGTCTAGAGTTGCAATAAATTTTTTAAAATATACCAGTAAAATATGAATTGCTTTTTTCCCCCCAAATGCAAATATTTTACATATTTCTGACTTCTTTGCTAACCAGGCTTTATCGGAATACTTCAATTTAAAAATAAGTCACATGAGTTTCTAAATGTTGGTTCATCTGAATTGACTCTGCTTGTGGACATCCAGTTTTGAGAAAAACAAACCAGGAGGTGAAGTTTGTGCAGGTGGTCGACTAGTTGTTACGACATGCTGGGTACAAGACACGAGGCCAGGTGCCGTGAGGGAAACACTGACGTGCAGTTAACACCCAGCGCTTTCAGAGAAACCTACGGCCTCTCAAGAAACACATGTGTACAGGTGCAAAGGGGGAGAATGGGGATGCAAAGGCAGGGTGGCAGGAAGGTCTGCGCCCTGTTTGGGGATCAGAGTAAGCCTTGTTGAGTTAACTGACTCACTTTGGAGAACGGTGGATTAAAGGGGTGGGGGGACTGAAATGAAATCAAATGCCAAACTGTGAAGTAGGATTTTCTGAGGACAGTGGGGAGCCATGGATGGATGACAGAAGAGGCCGAGTATAGGAATACAGAGAATTAATCAGGTGGCAGAAGTTAGGGATTGGGGAGACCTGTTACAAAGATAGGGTCGTATTCTCAAATTAAATAGTATGAAATATTGAAGTATCAGTGAAAGGAAATAATTATCATTATAATTTCCACCATTATTATTAGTAAGGAAAATCCTAAGAATTGCCTCTGAATCTTTTTTTCTATGTGATTCAAAATTAATTTTGAGGAATGTTAGTACCTCTGGATAGTAATAGGTGTTTAAAGGTTGGAAAAATAATAAACAATAAAAATGCATGAAAATTATGAGTGAAATTAAGTTAAAAATTTATAGCAGGATTTATGAGAGACTTTAACACGCAAAATACACATTTTACATTTCTGTAAGGATGACAGAGAATGTTGCATTTCTTAAATATTTTAACTAATTAGGATCCCCTTTTGTTTCCCAGCAAGACATCTTTCAGAATCTGTGGAAATGCCTTGAATCAGAGGTTATTTTGGACCAGGAAATAAGCAAGCTACTTTCAATGAGTCATACCCTAATGTAAACCTTAGGCATCTATGGTCCTCTATTTTGCCATTCATCTTGCTATCCTAGGGTAAGAAGACAGAGAGACTGAAAAAAAAATAAAGAAATTTATTCAAACACCAGCTCTCCTTGACTGGCATGTCTTCTTACTGAGGCAACGATTAATTGGTGGCTACTATGGTATTGCTACAATTTGCTTTAGTCCTCTAATAGCTCAAGAGACCATCTGCTGAAAACAAGGCCACCTTTGGAGCCCCCCAGTCCTATCTATCATCCATCTATCTACCTGTCATCTATCTCTCTATCTGAATATTTTCATGTGACTATGTAAGTATGAATGTGCCGAAATGGGATGGAAAGGGAAAGTCAGGTGTCTCCCTTCATGCCTCTTCAAATATTCATGTAGGCAACTTCCAGCTATTGAGCTCTCAACTTGGGGTTTCTTGAGCCCAGGGAATAATATTAGACTTTTAAGATAAGACCCAGGGTCTCCAGAACAGAAATGTGATACTCTCACAAACTGTACGCACATTAAAATAGAATTTGCTGAAAGAGTTAACACTCCAAGGTCAGTACTCCCTGAAAGCGAGCAAGGGTGAGCATCACCATGTGCCTTCTGTTGCCAGGCACTAATATGGATGTCAGCTAAGCATGGAATGGTAGACCACAGAGAGGGCTCTGGCTTCAGCTAGCCCCTGGATTTGGGGTTTAGCTCTGTCATCTACTATTTGTGTGATTTTAACCAAGTTACTTAACCTTTCTTAGTCTCATATTTCTCATCTCTAACATGATACATAATTTATAGAGTTGTGTTTCATATAAAATGATATACAGGGCCAGTGATATCGCTCAGCGGCACGGGCGCCTGCTGGCGCGCGAGGTCCTGAGTTCGACCCCCGGTACCCACAAAAAAAAATTAATAAAAATAAATAAATAAAATAAAATGATATACAATATGAAAAGTAGTGCTGTGCATATAGTAAGTGTTCAATAAATGGTAGCCTTTTTTTTTTTGATTGCTAAGTTTTACTAATTCAATTTCCAGTGTTTCCCAACATAAATGAAAGAGACAAAGACTGTGGCCCAATATGACAAAAATCCACTTAGGAAACTTGCTAAGTGAAATTTTACTTTTAAAGACAACAGATAATATATCCTTTTTCCCCCGCTGCCTAGGTCCTGACCTGTCCTTTCAGACAGTGCTTTTAGAGACCTGAAACTTTCAAGAAAATGCCTCTCTCTTGCTTTGATTTTTCAAGATGAAGCTTCCATCTGGAATTGAAGTGCCAGAATTCACCTTTACCTTGTGGCAAAAAAGATGATTTGTGAACAGCACAGCATACATATTCTCCAGTGCCCAAAGTACAACTTGTTGGAACGCTGCTTCCTTTCTCCCGCACTTTCAATCCCACAGTCTTGCCATGGGTTCAGTTCTCAGCACGTTCTTCTTTGGCTTACAGCAATGCTAATCAATCTCTGATAAAAACAGAAAACTGCACAAAGTCTAAGAGGAAGAATAGGATGATTAGCAAGGTGTCTGGCAAATATTTAAAGTTCCATATCATTTCAAAATTTTTGTAGCTTTGCGGGGTGAAACTTGACATTTAAGAACTGCAGGGCCGGTGAGATGGCTCAGTGGCGTACGCGCCTGCCTGGCAAGCACAAGGGCCTGAGTTCGACTCCTGGAACCCACATACGAATAAAGGGCAGGTGATATCGCTCAGCGGCACGGGCGCCTGCTAGCGTACAAGGTCCTGAGGTCGATCCCCAGTACCCACAAAAAAAAAAAGAAAGAAAGAAAGAAAAGAACTACAAATTGTCACTTTGATCCTTTGTGTCTCTCCAGAATCCCATCTACTTCTTCTTCTCCTATCTTCTTACATCTCTCTCCTCCTGCTTCTATCTTCTTACATCTCTCTCCTTCTCAACTCTTTCTCCCCCCCCGCTTCTTTTTCTTCTTCTTATGGGCATCATAAGTACTATTGGTGACTTCTATTCAGTACTTATTTGCCAGACACTGTACTACTTGCTCAATATAAACTTCCTTCTTTTCTCTGTCTCGCAGAAACATAATTAACAAAACAATATACTTTCTAGACAAGAAAACAATCAAAAGATCGCTACTCAAAAATCACCAAGTCTTCATTGACAATGGACCACCGTTGGGTGGGTGAGCATCGACAATCTCAATTGAAATGGCTTTTCCTACAGCATAAAAATGAAATATAAATGGAAATCATGTTGTTACCTTAATGCTAAAGCATTCTGAGGCAAATAGTGAATGGCTTTAATTATGTATACATGTGGATTTGATATGTCAACTTTAAAATAAGCTTAATATTCTTTTAAATGACTCATGTTTATTGAATTATATATTGGAATTCATTCTTGTGTATTTTTCTATGAGGGGGTTCTTTAATAATTATCCTGAGGTAAAAAGGGGAAAAATGGAATGCTTTATGTATTTAACTTTTTATATATATTTGCCATCCAACCCAGATCAAACTTTTGCATATATGTTATTTTCATTTTGTGTAATTCACCAGTCAGTATTGTTTGTGCAAACATACCACAAACCATATTCCCTGGAGTTAATTTGCACATTACAAGAAACCGTAGCTAGTCTATGTGATGTGAGGCATGACTGTATTATGGTTTTGAAGACTATATTATAGTTATGAAGTTCAACAGAGCTGGATTTTAATTCAGGCCCTTTAACTACTCAGTTTTATGACCTTGGGCAAGTTCCTTAAATTGTATGAAATCCAACAAGTTTGCTCTTTGGTAAATGTGGGGCAATAATTGCTACCTTCCATAGCTACTATGGAGTTTAAATGAAAAAATGTATGAAAAGGCCTAGCACACAATACACACTCAACAGAAGCTAATCCCCTTCTTCCAACATGATGTCCACTTGTTATAATAGTAGCCCCCAATCTATGTCTGTGCCTCTTTTGACTCACATCTATATATGGGGATGTTTGTGTATACACGTATCCACATATGCATTTGTACTCATAAGATCAACGCATATGCCACCCCAGATGGAACATCCAATGTAGCATCAAACCTAAGGAGTTACGACATACCTACCTATACACTTTGATTCATATAATACTCCATAGAGGACCTTGACTGCAGAAGTGAGAAAGCTAATTGTATCTCTCTGCTCTGTCCTGGTAACAGCACCCATGGATGTCACAGATGAGTCCTAGTGCCATCTAGTGGGAAATCCCACCTTTCACCCTATAGTGTCCCTTGATGGCTCTAACCATTTCTCCAACACACCACATGGGTATTGCCTCCATCATCCTAAAGAATAACCTTGCTGAATGATCTTCTCTGTATTTCTATTTAGACCCTTTCCACTTCTCTTCCTGGGTGTTTCTGTGAGTACATCTCATTGAGAAGTTCCCACTTCTATCTACAGACAAGGGAAAGGCATAGAGGCCTTCAGCTCACTGCTCCAACAGGACCCGAATGATTGTGAGTATACCAAATCATTTTGCGGTCTAGGTTTTCAGAACCTCGAAGGAAATCTGTATCTTCTAATGATGGCTTCCTGCATTCACTAAATTTGGGAATACTTGATATATTTTCTTTTTCCTGGAACAAAACATCTTTGTTTTAATGAGAATTCTGGCCCACAGAAAGATGCCATAGGCCAGTTGTTTCGAAGAAAAGTAATAGCATTGGTCTTGCTTTGGCTGTAGTTTGGTTTTAAAAATAATTTCTGTTATCCATCAATTAACCTATGGATTACAATCTCCATTTCCTTTAGATGCTGGATTTTATACACTGAAAGGATTACTAAGATTGGAGAAAAATCAGGCCATTAGAGTTGTATAACCAATTAATTGTGCAAGTTCATTATCCAATTCAAAATTTTGAAAATGATTGAAAAGCATGGATATAGATGACATGAGGAGTAAATGTGCTAATTCATATCCTGTAGATTGGTTAATTAAGCCAAAGAGCTAATAAATGGTATTGAAAATCAGTCAAATTGGTTCCAATGAAATGAATAGTTAGAACAATTATTCTACCATGTAATAGCAAAGCAAATACAATTTTGGGAGAAAACATCAACCTGAGGTCCATATTGTCTCAACCCCACCCCAGGTGTGTGCCAGGGCCCAGAGACAATTGGATTGGTCTGATTTCTGCTTCATATCAGTCATTTTGATACTAGTGCTTAATATGTTTCCTATACTTTCACTAGAAGTAGTAGAGTTTCTAAGAGTCCCTTCCTGGATTAAAAGAAAAGGTATGAAAGAGAAAGATAAATGAGAGAGAAAGACAAAATGAGGTTATTGCTGGGATAGATTTGCACAAACTTTCTGCTACTAATTTAAGCCAAACCTTGTGGAAGAAGACAGGAATTCAGACCAGAAATCAAGAGTTCTACCTTTTCTTGTGCACATAAATAAGAACTGTGTGAATTTACTCAGCTTCACTCATATTGTGAGAACTTAACTCATGCGAAAGGGTTGGGTTTGCTTTTGCAAAGGTTAAGGACCTGAGTTTGCCTTCTTGTTCCCTTGTTTAAGGGGCAAGTGCTGGGCATCTCATTCCCTGAGGGAAGTAGCGAAACTCAGTCCCTGAGTTGGAAAGATAGAGTGAGAGGAAGCGAAAGCATCATGCTTTCATTGTACTTGGAGCTACTTCTTTGCAAAGAGATTCTTCATCAACTGAATGCATCTGTTGTGCTAAGTTCGGCCTCGCTGTTCTATCGCCTTTGTTGTAATGTTGCATTCTGTATCTAATATTTCTTGCTCCTGCTCAGAAATCATTGTGACTACATTGGTCTTTATCGATAATTTTATGTAGCATCATCCATCACCATGTTGGCTGTTGGAGCAGGGAAGAGTGTATTACTTTGTCTTTCACTGGGTGCTCAGGCAGCTCTCATATTGATTTCTTGGCTTACGTGTTCGTTAGATGATGATTTGCACTTCTCCTGTGTTATGTTTATCCAGATTTTGCTTCCAATGTGTCCAAAACATATCATCATTAACAACAAACATTTATTGAACATTTATGAGCTGCAGATCAGGCTCCAGCCTAAGAACTGAGGATAATAAGAAGAATTTAATATGATCCCTACCCTGTAGGATTTTATTATCTATTGGACTATGTTGATTAAAGAAAAAGAAAAAGGATATATAGCTGCTTAAGCCCAGTCAGTGCTACAAGCAATAAATGCTCTTGAATTTCAGAGACAGGAGCTACTGTTCAGGGCTGGATGGTCCAGGAAGGCTCAGGGAAAGAGGAAATATGAGTGGCTTCTTAGGAGATGCGAAATCTCTTTTTATGGGATATTAAACATAATGAGTTTTTTAACACCATTGAGCCAGGAAAAAATAGCAATGCCTGTATCTTTAAATAGACTTATTAATTATTTATGAGCTTAAGACTAAGAATCAATATTCACCTGCTTTCCATGGTGCTGCTTGCAGTGTTAGTTCTTATCCACCTCATCTTGCACATGGAGAAAAAGCCATCAGTCTGCTAACTTTGTCATCACAACATCCCAGGCCTGGTTGTCAACTTTTAAGATTGTCTGTTGCCGTGTCTAAAATTTGCCTTAGTTTTTCTCCTTTTGAAAGCCCTAATTAGAAAAGCAGACATTCAGTAACTTCTTAAAGTAAACAGGGGGAATTTTTTTCTTGTGAACGTTGCCTCACAGAATGATAAGGAGAGCTCGAGTTTGACCCGGGAGAGGATACTAGCCTCCCAAGGGAAATATCCAGTTATGAGACATTCCAGGCTTCCTCCTTTGAAAGGGAGAGATGCTCAAACATTTTTTGAAGATTGAAAACTTCACTTATTACTTTTGTGAGACTTCACTAGTCTGGATAGATATTTGCCTCGGCTTCTTGACAGAAAGCTTCCTGGGAGCACGGTGGCCATGGTTATTACTATTTTAAAACTAAGTCCTGTGACTTCGGGACCAATTTTTCCATGACTCTCTCTATAACTTTTCCTATGGTATCCTTTTCATCAATCTATCTGTTTTATAATTCATTTTTGGCTTTGGTGGAATGAGAGGCAAGGAAGAAACAAAGTCCATATTTTCTCCCTTGTATTTCTTTACATAGCATATATTTAGGAGGCAGCTATTGCAAAGAGCGTAAAGCATACCACAGATCTCTAGGGTACTCCAGCCAGCTTGTTATTAGACATGTTGAACATGTGAACATTTACATCTCCTAAGTTAAAATGAGTCGAAAAAGATAAGTTTTTTATTGCTCTCCTCATAATTCAACCTTTCATTTTGGAGTAGGTTTTAGGTTTAATTTGGTCTAATTTGGGCAAATTTTTGGTGAATTTGAAGTCTCAATGTTCAGTTGGGGTTATTTCTCTTTTCACAAGAAGAATCTCCATGTCTCATTCCAAGATGACTGGATGTGTGCAGGGAACACTGAACTGTCCTCCAGGGGCTAGGAGATTGCTGTGTGCTGCCTCACTGCTGGCCACCAGAGAGGTTGGCCTGGTCCAATTCCTGCCTGCTTTGTGCTGGTGACTGCCCAGTGTGACTTATCTCAGCTGGTATTCTGTGATCATGAGTTGCTAATCACAGTTAAAAACCATAGTCATTAAACTATATGCATGTTGGAGGGGTCCTTCCATGTTTATCTACCTCATCAACCCTGGTGTTGCATATCTCAGCAGCCCTGTGTGCCCCAAACCCCAATCTGGGGTAGATGCAGACTCAAGGGGCCCCTGCATGCAGTGTACATTCATGTGGGCTCAGAAGTCTCCCAGACCCATCTATTTAAGACTTCTCCTAGCCATCTTGGACAGAGGGCAATAGCCTGGTTGTTCCAGAAGACCTGTATGGTGTGGTGTTTCAGTCAACTCACTTCCCACCTTAAGCCAAGGACCAACAAAGTCTGGGCCTTTGGGTGTCTGAGAATGAGATTAGATTCTTACCTGGGGCATCTGCCTCCTACCTGAGTTATCTGCCCTCTTCCCCTTCTTGGGAATTATTTCTCCACTTCTTATCTGATGGCTACATCCCTACTTTTGTGTATTCTCGAACTGTGAGTTTGGGTAAAATTCTGTCATTGAATTTGCCAAGACTGTCTTCTGATCTGGAAAGGAGAATTTTTGGAATTTAAAAAAGACTTTCTCTTTTGACAAACCTGGCTTTCAGAACCTCTTCTTTCCTTCCTTCTTTCTTTCTTTCTTTCTTTCTTTCTTTCTTTCTTTCTTTCTTCCTTCCTTCCTTCCTTCCTTCCTTCCTTCCTTTCTTCCTTTTTTCCTTTCTTTCTTTCTGTTTTTGTCTTTATGGATGCAAACCTCAATTTTCTTCCTATTTGGCTTAAGACCTTGAATATAGTCCTTTTAAGAAGACTATGCCATATGTTGCAAACTAGAAATTGTATTTATTCCCAGGCAGTTATTAGTTCTGATGGTAAGTAAAGTAATAACTTAGATTTTTCAAAAGAAAAATGAAACTTTTTATATCTTTACATTTTCTTTTTTAAGTCTTCGAAGTGGCTTCTGTTATCAAGCCAGTGTTCCCCAGCCACTAATCCTAAAAGACACACAGCACAGAAGTGGCATGACAGGTCAGATAAACTCATGGGTGTTGTATCCTTCATGAGTTCTCTTAGTACATAAGCATTTACAAGTCTCTGAGAAAATTTGCTGCTTTTAAAAATGCTTAATTTATTTTCCTCGGTATTTTCCAAGCACATTTGAACTCAAAATCACGTTTTAGTTGTTATTTCAGTAATGCTTTGAAATGTTCTGTATTAAAACAAGGTAAAATGTTTAAGAAGATAAAAAGGGGACAGCATCTGCAGAAGTGAGAAAGTGGGTCTTCTCAAGCCCTGAATTGAGTGGATTGTGATCCACAGATAAATAAATTTGCCTCAATTTTCCCATTGTTTGGACAAAGGCACTTATATTCTCACCCAGGGAATTTGTTTGCTTTTTGCTTTGAAATTCCTTTTGCTGAGCTTAAGAGTGTATCTTTGTCTGTTCATAAAGAACACTGGGAAATTGATGTAGTAAATAATTTCAATATTTTATCGGCCTTTTCGTAAAAGACATAGTGATGTTATTTAAATAATCTTATTGAAATAAAATATTCCTCATAATCTTTGCTCCACGAAGCAAGAAAAATGTGAGGATAGTTAAATCCTTTGTTAGAAGCAAGTTCACATGAAAGACTCAGAGAATCCAGTGAAGATGAAAAGGTGAAAATGGGAGGGAGTTACCAAATTCATAGGTAAAATATTCAGGGGGCTAAATGAGACTCATGCAGAAAGATCCATTTGTAAAAGAGCAAAGAGCAGTAAAAAATCAGTTCCCCATTTCCATATCTGCAAAAATATCAGTTATCAGTTCCTCAGTTATCAGTTCCTAAATATTTTCAATAACATTCTAAGGTTCCCATTGTTTTTAACTTCTATTTTCTGAACTTTGCAGAGTAAACACTTTTAGTTTGCTTTTAAATAAGCAGTGGGGTTATTGAGGGACAGAAAGGCAGGAAAATACATTCAGAAACTATATTTTAGAAACAAGAGAACCTCTTCAATGGAATAGAATGAGTGGATAATAGTAAACAAAGACCGCAGAGGAGGAAAACCAACCAACCAACAAAATCAAGTTGTAATAGACCAAGCAGTTATTAAATGTTTAAGAAGTAGTCTCCAGCACCGGTGAGATGGCTCAGTGGCATAAGCGCCTGCCTGGCAAGTGCGACATCCTGAGTTCGACTCCTGGTACCCACATAAAAAGGAAAAAAGGGCCAGTGATATCGCTCAGCAGCACAAGCACCTGCTGGCAAGCACGAGGTCCTGAGTTTGACCCCTGGTACCCACATAAAAAAAAAAAGTAGTCTACAAACTCTGCATGGTGGTGCACAGGGGGGACTGACACAGAAAGATTGCAGTTTCCAGTCCCACCAAGGCAACCTAGTGATATCTTGTCTCCAAAACAAAAAAGCCTGACGATGTACTCAGTGGGAAGGACCTGGATTCAATCCCCACTCCTAAAAGAGGGGTGGGGTGGAGAAGTGGTCTGCAAGGCTGACTCTTGCAGAGTAGCACTTTGAATCTTGGCTCAATGATAGGTTTTCTGCATTTTCTGATGACCAGTAGGCATGCAGTAGCTATTTGGTGAATGAATCAGGGTCTAATGTAGAACCCAGGAAACACCATTAAATGAAAAAAAAAAAAAAGAATTATATCAATCTTTACCAGGTTAGGTTATTCAGAATAGACCTGGGAAATGCCTATTCCTAATAGTAAGCAAGTAACTGATTTTGAAGCGGGAAAATGGCCTCAAGAAGAAAATGTCATCCAGTTCTATTTAAAACAAGTCATCTGGTCTCAAGCAATTGACCAGCTGCACTGGGTTTGTCTTACAGAAGAGCTTGTCTAAGGCAAACCTGGAAAGAAACTTCTAGATGTTTTGGAGCCCTCCAGAAAGAAATGTTGTGCTTTTTTGCAATCATAGTTATCCAGACCATTATTATTCACACACTAAAAGTTGGTTTTGTACTTCTCGGTCCTAGGTTTCTGGATTCCGTTAAAGGGAAAAGTTGTTTAACAAACAAAATGTTTCAGGTAGCCATGAATTCATCAAAATGAGGCAGAGTTTTAGCCTATCTGATTTTTGCTTGACCTGGGTCCAAAATGAATCCATGAATTAACCTATTTATTTCCCTATTGTCACAGGCCTTGGGCCTCAGGACAGGACCTGAAACCATTTGGAATAGTCACCATTACATCTGTTCAAGATATTTTGACAGCCTGTACTTGTCACTTTTCATTGCAAGACTTAAAGACTGATTTTGAACTACTTGAGTGAGGGGGCAGGAAGAGAATGAATGCAAAGATCTCTATTCATTTGCCAAGACTTCCTTCAAAGTTCCACAGATTTTATTTTCCCATGAATCCACAATTCGGAGTTGTCAGAATTGGCAGGGTTGGTTTCTTCGTAGGCCTCTCTCTTTGGCTTACAAATGGTCACTTTCTCTTTATGGGTTCAGATGACCTGCCCTCTATGAATGTGCACTTCTGCTGTCACTTTTTTTTTTTTAAATGTGGGTACCAGGAATCGAACTCAGGACCTTGTGCTTGCCAGGCAAGGGCTTATGCCGCTGAGCTATATCACTGGCCTTCTGCTGTCACTTTTTATGTCCATATTTTCTCTCTTATTATAAGGACACAAAGCATATTGGATTAAGACCCATCCTAATTCCCTCATTTTAAATTAATATCTTCTTTAAATGTCTATCTCCAACCATAGTCACATTCTGAGGAACTGGAGATTAAGGCTTCAACAGAGGAATTTGGGGAGAGTACAATTTAGCCTATAAAAGCATTATCTGATCAAACCACTTAATTAGTAAGGGTGCAGCTAAACTGAGAAACTGAAGAATTAAACATGGTCAAGATTCTCTTTCTTCAAATATTGTTTTTGCTCTTCTCTCTCAGTCTGCTTTATTGTTCCTGAACAGCTACTCTAGTAGGAGAGAGTCATGGCTTTCCAGCACCTCTGCCTACACATCCTTAGTGCCTTACTGAAGACTAAGAGGAGTACCTACCCCTAAGCTTGAGTCTGAAAATTCCATGGGAGATCTTCTGATTGGCTCATGTTTCATAAGTGAGCTCCCATGGACCAATGAGTGTAGCATGGGAGCAAGGCACTTTGATCAGTCCAGATTCTAATAGTGGTCACTGCCACATTTGTTACTGTAGCCAGAGAGAGACACAGCGTCTTAGCAAGATGGCAGCCCTTCTCTGAAACACATTTCAAAAATGTGTAGGATGGGAAGATGAGGGGTTCTCCCAAAGAAGAACACTTCCAGGGGAAGTGTAACCCAAACAGATACTCAGTGTGACACTGGGGAGTTCTAACGCAATAAACTAAGGGCTCTAAATAGCAATCTAATCTGACTCTTAGCAGGAAAAATCCAAAGAATCCTAGTACTTGGTAAAAACACTCTACAGAGGCTTTGGGGCAGGGGCAGCAAAGACTTCACATATGTGATGATTCTTAAAGACAAGTCCTAAAGAAGCAAAGACTAGCAGGATGAAGTGAGGCATGGGAAAGATGTACAAAGCTTCTATGGGAGTTTTGCAGAGCTGCAGGGATTTCAGCACAATGGAGTGGAATGTAAAAGAGGCAAAATTTGGAAGGCCCACAAGAGATCAAAAGTAAGTACACATTTCTGGTTGTTTTTCCAATTAAACAGCACAACTCAGAATTTCCATTAAGATAAAATATGAAGAGGAAAGAGATGGAAAGGATGGAAAGCATAATTTGGCTTTGGATCTCTTAAAACTCTTAGCATTTCCATAGCCTGAGTAGAGCCACAGTTGGTGGCTGCTCTGTGACAATAACTATGACTCTGAGCTAGAAACATCCCTTTGGATTCTCAGTTTACTTATTTATTTCAGATGAAAGGATTTGGACTGAATGAAATTTTAGGGCCCTGCTAGGTCAGTTGCTTGCTACTTATCTTTCTGTCCAACAATTATTTAGTTAAAAAGTGTTTATCAGCTTCATCTGGCCTCAACACTGACTTAGTGTTGGGATGCAAAACCCCTACTTGGCACAGGTCCTGTTTAGAAGATCTGCAGACTAATCATCAGGGCTCAACTATGAACAATGGAATATTAGTTTGAGGAAACCATACTGAGACTGACATGTGAGAGGTACGGACAGTTCTGATGTAAGGGCTTAGAGAGAGGGAGAAGGGTATTCAGAGTGCAGCGGGGAGAAGAATTCCACAGAGCAACTGAATTTCAATTGGGCTTTAAGGATGGTTGCGACTGTCATAGACAAAGATGGGGGTTCATGGAGGATGGGGGTTGGACAGCAGCTGGAGGGACATGAGCAAGGAAGTAAAGGTGGGAAACAGCAATGCTTATCCAAGAGAGAGACACTCAGGCCTGCAAACATTACCTACTGCCCTTCTGATATCACTGTACATTATCATCTCTTTTAAATATTACAAGCCATTTGGACCCCATTTTTATCTGACACTTCTTAGGTCACTTGCTAAGGATCGATCTCTCCAGGAGTTGGACCCAGATAGCTTTCCCCCTCTGTCAGCTGCTGCATTCCCAATGACACTTGGCTAGGGCCACTGAAAACCCTTAGATTCCTGCTCAGTCTCAGGCAAGGCCTCAGCCAACCCATCATGACTGACACTGCCCAGGGAGCACGTGAGAGCAGGCTCCTCGATCATCACACTCACTGCCCTTGAGCATCACGGTCAGCATGACTACATGCCAGGGCCTTGATACTGAGGCTTTCAACCCTTCCAACTGCCCTATGAGCTCAGATCTGCATTATCACCTTCACATCTCTAAATGAAAAACTGTTGTGTAGAGGGCTGCAGTGACCTGCCTCAGGTGCTACAGAGGTAATGGATGGAGCTGGGACGCCAAGTGCTGGGAGCTCACAGTCACTGCATGCTATGGTTTGTGTCTCGATGTCCCACCAAATCCTCATGCAGTCATGGGGGGCAGGCTTTTCGGAGGTGGCTGAATCTTGAGTTTGTGATTGGTTCATTGTCTATTGCTGGGATTAGTGGTGTGAGTGCTACACCTGCGCTAGGGCGGGTAGCCTGCACACAATATAAGGGAGGAAAAGAGGCTTGCTCCTCCCCTTTTGCCCTTGTTGCTTTTGCTGTCTTCTGCCACTATGAACAGTCGCACTTCTGCCCTGCCACCCTGCCTTGGAGCCAGCTGATTCTAGACTGAAACTTCCACAAACTGTAAGCCAAATAAACCTTTCCTTCCTTAATATTGGGTGCCAGGTATTCTGTCGCAGCAACGAGAGAAAAATAACTAAGACACTGTATATGAGGTCACACTGGAGGCTCAGGAAGGAAAACAGCCCAACCATGTGTCGTAGACATCACCTGTCATTGCACAAACTGTCCAGACTTTTGTTCATTGATGTTGGAGCTCCTCTTCAGCCTTTCCTGGTAAAATATTTTTTTGGTGGCTGTACTGGGACATAGTCCAAAATCCAGAAGATTTGATGGTGGGGTTGGGCTCTAAAAAAAAAAATGCAGAATTTTTGCTAAATAAGAGAAGGTATTGAAAATGTGGAATTTTCATGGACAAAGTATGGATGTAAACTTTATAGTGAAAAGATGAGGCAAGACTGAAGTTGGAAGGAAGCAGGAGACCCTGAAGAAAAGAATGGCTTTGTACCCAGGAAGAGCTCTATTCATACCTTGACCACACCAAGTCCATGGACAACTCACAGCTTCTCTGAGCTTCAGTTTCCTCATCTGTAAAGTGATGTTATTAGAAGGACTCTACTGAGGATTATACTCTTTACAAACTTTTGAAAAGATATTTAGTTTTTATCATAGTGCCATTCAAAGAATACATTTTCAATAAAAGCTTGTCATATTATTTAATTGCTTTTGTGTTTGAAGAGTGAAATCCTATCCAGCTCCCCGGGACAGAGATAGTGATCATTCCTACCTGAAAACTTGGACCTCCCATTCACTTAATTTCTCTACCTGGTTCTTCACTATTTCACTTATGCAGTCATTTCAGTGATGGACACTTACTTAACCCTTACCATGTACCAAGCATTACAGAGACAAAGACAAAATAGGATCTTTCAACAGATGCTTAACTACATCTTGCCTCTCTCTCAGAACAAAAGGAAAGGAAAAGTTCTCTGTTACTGTCTAGCACGTCAGAAACACAGGGAAAACCAGTCAGAAATCCTGGTTCCTGCAAACAGACTGTTGAAGATCAGCTCAGCCCCAGATAGGCTCTTCTTTCCAAGAGCTTTCCCTGTGTGTATGTGTGTGTGCTGATAAGAGGTAGATACCCCCTCCATCCCCGGATTGGGCCTCCATGACCAGTCTCCGGTAGGAGTCCTTGCATGGAAGATGGCTATTCTCTTTCCCATTGACCTGTGGGGACACAGAAACCCCCCTCTCAGCTTTGCTAAAGGGTCTGAGACTCAGCCAGCCCTGCAGGCCAGGGCCAGAGGTCAGCCACCTTGGACAGAGCCCTAAGACTGGGAACCCTGCCTGGCAAGGCTCTAGGCTCCTCTGTGTTGAGCTCTGTGGGGCAGCTCTGGGGAAACGAGGCCTTTGTGAAATGCTCCTTTGATGAGAAACATAATATAAATACAAATTGCTATTCTGTCAGCTTCTAAGGAGCCACTTCAATCTGTTTGGGCACCTTTGATTTTGCTCTCTCTAATTCCGCTCCTCCTTTAAAAAATTTAATAAAAGCCTGTTTTCATCTGGCCTCAAGGGAGTAATTTATTTATTTAAAGTAATAATAAAGTTTCAGCATAATCCCTAGTTCCCAAGGGGTAAGGAAACTCTTTGAAAAATTTATTTTTCCCATCCTTGAAATGTGATAGAAACCGAGAGGCTGAAGTGTGGGGTCCCAGGGCCGACTGCCATGGTAACGGCCAGGGCCTCTGGGCTGCTCGGTCAGTGGGGCTGGGAAGCAAGGAGTTGGAAAATGGATTCATAACTCTCTTCCCCTTCCATCTGCTTCAAGTTTCCCCTTTACGATAGTGCTGGGTAGGGAATGGGGATGCAGTTCAGTGGTACAGCACTTGCATAGCATGCATGAGGTCTGGGGTTTGAGCCCCAGCACTGCCAAAAACAAAAACAAAGAAGCACTGATGGATAGAGTAGGAAGAGGCCCACTCTCAGCTGTGGGATCCACAATAACAACTATGAAAACTAACCATGGCTAAGGGGACGGGCTGCAGGGTGGAAGCCCAGAAGGCACAGGCAGGGGAGATGGGTGGATGACTGATACGCATTTTTTGTCTCTCCATGCAATAGAGTCAGAACATAGCTATAAAACCTGGATCAGTGGAACCCACTTTGGGAAACAGGAAAAGTTCAGAAACTCTGATCTTCCCTGGATGCTGGGGATCACTGAAGCAGACCCACTGGTACTACTTGACACTCATCTGCCAGCTTATGCTTTATGCATTTTATGTGCATTATTCTCTTAGCGTTTATATGAAGCACACACCACTGTTATTCCCACATTTTGGAAATGTAGTTTATATAAATTAGTTAACTTGCCCAAGGTTATATAGCTAGTAAGTGACAGACCTGGGATTCAAAACTAAAATCGGCTCTAGAACCTGTTTGAATCCACTCTGTTTGTTGCCTCTCAGGTTAGACTACCAGGTTAGGGGAGGCTGATACAGACGTTTTATCTGTGAAGAAAGTTTGGGTTAGAAGTAGTAAAACAAAAAAAGAACCCTACGTTACTGTGACTTAAGCAAACAGGAGCTTATTTTTGTAGAAAGATTGTGGCAGCAGGCAACGGTGGATACACACTCTATGGCTCAGTGAGAGATGAACGTTCTCTTGCCCTTTCTTTCATGTTCATCATTTGTTACAAGAAGGCTATGCGCCTCCGGACCTCACATCTGTACTCAAGGCAGGAGAAAGGGTGAAAATTTGATGCCAACACTGTTACCTTTTAGAAGGAAAAAAAAATGCTTCTCAGAACCAATCTCTGTCCAGGAAAAGTAGACCCCTTTGTCTTATTGGTGAGAAAGAAGTCATTCAGCCTCTTGTAGCTGGAAGGCAGGCTAAAGAAAGCAGGAATTATCATTCCATGCTCTATGTGGGGAGGACAGAAGGCTCTTGACAACTGCCCCACAGCTAATAAATGCAAGGTGAACACTGGATGGTCGGAGCAGAGGGGAAGATTCTAGAATGTTGTAAGTATAAAGATGGTGCCTCCATCTCGCGGTACTGCTGTAGCAGAATGTCACAGACTGGGTAATTGATAAAGAACAGAAAGCTATTTCTCACAGTTCTGGTAGCTGGGAAGTCTAAGACTAAGGTGCCAGCATTTGATCCAGTGATAACCCTCCTCCTGCATCTTCAAACAGAGAAGGTAGAAGGCAAAGGGAAGCTTCATTTATAAGGCACTCAGTCCCATAAGGAGGAGGAGCTCTAGTGGTCTAATCACCTCTTTAAGGACCCCACTCTTTTACCACCTACAACATCTGAGTTTTCAAGAGGACACATTGAAACCACAGCAGACTGTGTAGCTTGGTTAGCTCTGATTCCAAGGCTTGTCTGGCAAAATGATGGGAGAACAATTTGGGAAGCCAACTGGGCTCAGATTACAGTAGAGGAGAGCAGCGGCCCAGAAAAGCAAGCTCATCTGTGAGGGCATGTACTGCTGTTTCCATACCCTTGTCAGCCACAATCTCTGGCTCCTTGCTTTAACAAGATGCATATGTTACTTACTTTAATTTGCTAAATTTCAAAGGAACTTGTCCTAAGCCTTAGGGCTGGATTCCATTGCAGGAAAAAAAAAGGTTCTAGATTCATATATGAAGAAAGCCTCTGTGTGGTGTTTAATGTCGATTGTATCACTTTTAGTAGATAATGGAAGAAATCTTCCTTTTCTATTTTCATTTTCTCACTGAGGATGTCTTTTCTATAAGACATGAGAGAATCTGTCATTGATTAAAGGAATTAATAACAATGACAATGGAGGTTGCGTTAGTGACAAGACATGGGTGATTTATTATTGTTACAACATTTTCTTTAAAGTGGGATTGTATTTTGGTATAAAAGAAAAGAAAAAAATATTTAAGGTCACTGGAAAAGAATATATGGCCAAGTTGCCACGACAATGGTGAGTCTTAATAAATGTAATTGTCAGAAACATTTTTTGTGAGTGTGGTACTGGGAATTAAACCCAGGGCCTTTGAACTGAGCTGTATCTCCAGCCTTTTTCAGTTTTTGCTCTGAGAGAGGGGTCTCACTAAGTTGCTAGATTGTCTAGGCTGGACTTGAACTTGCAATTCTCCTGCCTCAGCCTTCCAGAGTACTGGAACTCTAGGCATGTGCCACCATACCCAGCTATCAGAAAATTTTCTAGAGGTAGAGCTGTTTGCAACACTTTGGGAACCTTCTCTTGGCTGCCCCTTAATGCAATGGCTTCCACAGGTGAGACCCGCTACCACCAAGTGGAGCCTGCTTTAGCTTGTAGCTTCTACAAGAGAATTCTAGCCTCTTAGTGACATATAGGTCATATTAGGCCGCTGTCACCAAGTCAGGACACAGGAAGTTCTCTTCATGAAGATATGTGGGCTACCCCCTTCTCCTCTCAACTGGGCATGGAGGAGTCACCTTTTTTTATCCTGCAGGGTAACCAAAACTCTAAGGTATTTATTACAGGGTTTTCTTTTAAACTCTTTCCTGGTGTCAGACTGCCTTTCACCTTCATCAGACCCTGATGTAAAAATGTCATTCTTCACCATTTGACATAAAAAAGCTAATTGCATTCAGCACTCTGTAAGTTCAGGAGGTTGATTAATGCTTTGCAAAGGGAGACACCCCGTATGTCTGGCCTAGGCTCGGGCTGTCTTGCATGACGTCACACCTCTTAGGCCCCATCCCTTCAATACCCAGCATTCCTATTGCGGGACTGTCTGCGATCACACAGCTGCTGGGCACCTGGCCCAGTCCATCTCTTCAGAGGTTTCCATGGCCTTCCACTAAATACATATCTCTTACCACCATCACTCCTCAATGAGGGCAGAAATCACAGAAATCACTCAAATATGGCTTCCAAACTTTTAGAAAGACTTTGTTTGGTTTGGCAAGTGCATGTTTCCCTGCTTTTACACTGTGCATAAGTCACCTGCATTCTGTTCAGGAAGCATAAAGGCAACAATTTTAATGAAAGATCAGGAATATATGACATGACCCAAATGCTCATTCTTTTACTGAATTCTTCTCTAGAACAGCCCTGTGCTGAATTAGGCCCCTTGGTAGATGCTCAGGTGGACACAGATAAAAACCAGGTCCTGATTCCAGAGGGTTAGGAGTTAATAATCAAGTTAAATGTTGAGGGAGGGCTGGGGATGTAGCTTCGTAAAAGAGCTCTTGCCTAGTATGTGCAAGGCCCTAGGTTCAATCTCCAATGCCACACACACACACACACACACACACAGTGTTGAGGGAATTAATAATTCAAAATTTGAGAAACATATAATAAATACCAATCTCCTGAGAGTCAAGCCATAAATTGGTTCCATAAACTAAGCTTTAAAAAATTGCCCCTTTCCACTCTCTTCTGCCTCTTGTGTTCCTGTAGATCAGGTGAGTGGTAACTGAGCTCTACGGTGTCTACCTATGTCGGCCAGGACACCCTGGCTGTCTAAATAGTGTTAAGTCAAACCCCAGCATTCCACAAGCACAGAGGAGTTCCCAGGACACTTCCATGGCACTTATGCCACAAAACCCTACTCACCAGTTCAAAGTCAAGCAAATATCTGATCCAGAAAGTTGCTGCTGGACTCCCAGGTAGAAGTCTCCAGTCTATGGCATGATATGGTTAGGAACATCCATTTATAGCCAGTCTGCTTGGATTCAAATCCTGGATCTGTGTGGGCTTCCCATATATTCTTGGGCAAGTTAGTTAATATTCCCCAACTGTAAAATGATGTCAATAATAAAATTGATCTTGAGCATTCTATGAATTAATATATGCATGTCTTGGAACAGGGCTTGGTAAATTTTCAGTGCTACTCAAGGATTCTCATTACCATCATCATCATCATCATCATCACTATTATTGGTTGATTCCACTCTTAAAAAATTAATCCTGGATGCCCTTGGATTGTTGATTTCTTTCTGGTCCCTTCTTCATTACTTCATGAGGTCTGTATTAGGTTTCTATTGCTGCCATAAAAATAAGCCACAAACTTAGTGGCTTAAACACCACAAGTTTATTATCTTACAGTTCTGTAGGTCAGAAATACAGCATGGGTCTCACTGGGCCAAAACCAAAGTGTTGGCAGATTTGTGCTCCTTTCTGGAAGATCTAAGGGAGAATCCATTATTTTACCTTTTCTAACTTCTAGAAATCATCTGCATTTCTTGGCCTGTGCACTTTTTCTTTCCTCTTCAAAGGCAGTGACATTGCTTCTGTCAAACGTTCTTTTGTAGATAGCCCTTCCTCTCTGAGCACAGCCAAGGAAGGCTTTCCTGTTTTAGGAAGCTATGTGGTTAGATTGTGCCCACCCAAGTAGTTTAATCTAGAAAAATCATCCCATCTCAAGACCCTTAGCTGTCTGCATAGTCCCATTATCCACGCAAGAAAACATAGTCACAGGTTCTAGGGATTCAACTGTAGACACCTTTAGAGCCACTCTTCTGCCTACACAGAGCCTAGAAGGCAGGCTCCACCTAGCCAATTCTTCCTCATGGGTACTAGCATAAAAAGGCTTTCAAAAAATGTTTTGAGGGCTGGTGAGATAGCTCAGCGGCATAAGCGCCTGCCTGGCAAGCGCGAGGTCCTGAGTTTGATTCCCAGTACCCACGTAAAGGAAAAAAAGGGCCAGTGATATCGCTCAGCGGCACAAGCGCTTGCCTGGCAAGCGTGAAGTCCTGAGGTTGAAGCCCGGTAACCACATTAAAAAAAAAAAAAAAAAAAAGTTTTGAAACTAAAACTAATGCTCAGCACATCAAGGAAGGAAAACTCAAGGAAGCTTTGGAATTGGTAGCTGTTTTCCAGAATATGTTTTCTTAATGTTATTTGTACAAGTTATTGGAATGAATAGTTATATTTTTTGGGTTACTGTCCCAGGCAGAAAAATAACATTTTGACCACATGTTTCAATTATTTAAGATCTGTAATAATAAAAACAAAATAAATATATTGTCAGAAGGACCAGTGCATAGGGTATTTTACAGATATCCTATGTTGTCTCCTAGAAACATCCAGGCTTATGGTGGCATTAGTACGCAGTCTTTACAGAGTAAAGAACCAGTGCACAGAGAGGTCAAGTCATTTACCCAAAGTCACAGTGTAATTCAGCATCAAAAGCTGAAATTATAAAATCTTGGTACCTTGATGGTTAAGCTAGTTCTTTCTCATACCTTATGACACTAAAAATCCTTCCTCATCTTTAGCCAGGATATTCTGACCTTTCCCCTCTTATTATTAACCATGCAAATTATGCCCAAATCATTGTCTTCCCTCTGTCTCTGACATTTTCTTCTAATATGGTGCTAATACAAATGAAATAAGCAAGCAAAATGAAGCAATCAAAGTGCAGAAGAATGAGGGGCTTATTTGGAGAATGGCACACATTTCAGTTATGCTAGACCATGGGGTGTACATGAAGAAGCAAGTAGTTCATTCAGCGAGGGATAGTGTTATACATCCCACCACTACCCTTACGGCACTTTGGTAGGTGGTAGTGAAAACAATCTTCCAGATAAATAAGCACAACTAAGAAAGTGTTTCCACAGAAGAAATAACTGCTGCTCTGGGAAGGAACAGCAGATGAAGCTAGAAGCCTTTCATAAGATGCCTTGAGAGCCAGGCTAATGGGTTTCAACCAAGAACCCCTTGCAACACTAAAAGCACAAACTAATGAGAGCTTGAATGGGGGTTGAACCTGTGGGAATAGAAAGGGAGGGATCAGCTAGGTGAAGATAGTAATATGTCTCAGCACATCACCGTAAATCTTCAGCATTCCAGGGATTATTTAAACATGTGGAAAAATTTGGATTTCTGCTTTGAAGATCCATTTGGCAAACCAGGGTAGCACCATAGACAATCTCTTTGTGACGTAACTCCAGACACTACATTTAAATACATTTTAGATTATTACTTTTTTTAAAAAGCCCTGTCGTAATTTCAGCTCAATTGGCTCACTTACAAGGGCTTCTAAAGAGCACCTCCTGGGCAGCCTGCTCCAGGCTGGATGTCATGGGAGATGCCGCTAAGTGGCTTAGATGCCACTTGAGAAGCACAGCCATGAAACCACAAAAGAATAATGTGATTAAAATATAACCCAGTGCCAGGCTACATGGCAAAGTTACCAAAGCTGAACTGGTTTGAGAGGAAACCATGAGAGGATGGTTCAGATTGACTTCTTGCATCCTAATTTTTTTCCAACTTAAATGCTTACATAAATTTTTTACCATAGCAAATTCTTTCTGGTCAAAAATTTTCCTCTTCTTGCAACTGAGACACTGGGAAATATTGGGCCCCCTTAGTTTCACTCTAAGCAACAACTTTCTAACACAGAGACTCATCCAACAATGGACTCTACATGTTGGCATGGTAGGTGAGCTCACTGAAGAGGCACAGGCAGAACCTGGGTGAGCCTCTTGCTGCATCGTTGTGTTATTAAGCGATGCCCCCAGTCAGCCTCTCAAAGTCAGCATCCTCCTAATCCCCAATCTAAACTCCCATAACCAACAAAAATCTATTACTGGAGAGCCATTCTTGTGCAGGCTGAACTATCCCACCACAAAGAAAGTAAAAGTTTTTGCTGTGCAGATTATGCAATTCTTTGTCCCTGGTGAAAGGGGTGCTTTTTCTTGTTTTTTCTTTTCTTTTTTTTTTTTTTTTGGTGGGTACTGGGGGTCGACCTCAGGACCTTGTGCGCCAGCAGGCGCCTGTGCCACTGAGCGATATCACTGGCCCTTTTTCCGTATGTGGGTTCCGGGAGTTGAACTCAGGCCCTCGCGCTTGCCAGGCAGGCACTTAAGCCGCTGAGCCATCTCACCGGCCCCTTCTTTTTTCTTTTCTTTTCTTTTCTTTTCCTTTCTTTTTTTTTTCCTTTCTTTTTTTTTTTTTTTTTTTTTTTTTTTTTTTTGAGGAGTGGGTAATGGTGATTAAATCCAGGGCCTCACACATACTAGGGAAGAACTCTACCACTGAGCTGCATCCCAGCCCTTTTCAAAATTTTATTTTGAGATGGGCTTTCACTGAGTTGCTCGGGCTTATTGTCTTTTTCTCTTGATAGGGGCGAAGTGCAGAAAGGAAGGAGGGAGCACCCAGGAGCACTGGGAGAAACCCAACACCAAATTACATCATTTTATGGTCTTGCTTGGAATACTTCTTGTGTGACATGAAAATTTTTATTATGAGAGGACAATCTTTGTGGCTCTGAAGAGAAAGGAAGCTAATCTGTGATGAGGCCATGTGTTTGGCACAACTCCCTCAGTTCATAGTTTCCTTTGGTTTGCTGGGCTGATTTTTTAAGTGCTTCTTACCCTTATTGCCTCCCAAGGGTGTCTGTGTTCTGGGTTTATTCTGAAGCGTTCTTCTCTTTCCACCCAACCCACTGCCTCAGCTGCAAGCATCTGCCAGTGGTCACAGTGCCTTCATGTAGAAAAGTGCAGTAGCTTCTTATCTTCACACACTGGCCTCTGCTTTTTTTTTTTTTTTTTTTTTTTTGGACTTTAAAGCCATCTATAGAAAAGTAAGAAATTAGCTTATTAGAAGAATTCAGGTTTAATATTAGATAAAGAAAGGCCACCTGGACAGTTCATTGTCTCAACTGCTTATGGTTTTCTGGATAATATCAGAGGTAATTTCTTCCCATTATAGCTCTGGTCAAAGTCAATTATTCTGCTTGAAATTACAGAAAAAATAAGTACTGATTATTAAATTCTTTCATCTGCCCAGCACTGTTAGGTTACTGAAGAATCTCAGTGGAATTGTAAATATAATTCCGGGCTAAAGATCTGAAGTTTTGTCCACCAAAGATCATTGTCCTAGAATACCTCAAGGAGCTCATGTTGCAGCTGCTAGATAGTATAGCATCTGCTACTCTATGGAGTATGAACCAATTTCAGAAGATTGCCATTTATGACTGACAGTATGTAGTCTTACAGTGTTCAGATAGTCTACTTCAGTGGATTTGCTTATTGGGCATCAAAAACTCAAAATCACTGATTTTAGCCTAACTCCCTTATTTCATATTTAGGAAAATATATCTCAAAATGGTTAAATGACTTCTAAAATATTCTGTAAAATTTTGAAGGTAAAACTAAGTGGGAGATGGTTAGGCTGGGTGTAGATTAGCAATACCACCCTAACAACTTTCATTTCAGTCATTCTATTCTTGTGGCTTCCCATCTATGTTTGAACCACACATCAAGCACGCTTTGCTCTGGACCTTCCTTGGGGGAACCAATTTCTATTCTTGACTGCCGTTGGAAAGCCCTACTTACCCAGAAATTATCCAAAGTTTCTAGAGTCAAACTCTATTCCTAATGGAGTGAATCACTTACATAGCAATTGCTTGTTTGTATTATTTAGCTTTATTTCCTTCTCAAAATACTTTCATCCTGGGCCGGTGAGATGGCTCAGCGGCGTAAGCGCCTGCCTTGCAAGTGCGATGGCCCGAGTTCGACTCCCAGAACCCACATACGAAAAAGGGGCCTGTGATATCACTCAGCGGCACGGGTGCCTGTTGGCGCACGAGGTCCTGAGGTCGACCCCCAGTACCCACAAAAAAAAAAAAAACTTTCATCCTATGCTTCATTTAATTTACACAAGAATTAGTGAGATAGATGAAGCAGATGCTAATAAAGAACCTTATACATATAGCAAAGTATATGCAAACCCGAACTTGTTTTAGTGAGCAAATTCATTATGTTATGTATAGGTGGGCACAGAATGTTGCTTTGGACCCTTCAAATATGCCTCTTTCTTGAACTAACAGGTGATCTCTCCTATTTACGCAAATGTAAAGACTTTATATTCTTTCAACATCTTGTAGTATGCTTAGCTAGAAAAAAATATTTGCATAGGTGCTACAGGGTCCCCTGGGAACCAAAGAAGACTGAGACTCTAAATGTCCCCTTTTAGATCTCCTTTAAGAGTTGGAGCTAGTTCCACTGAGTCTGTTGGTAAAGAACTTTTAACATCTGGAACTATCGGCCTGGTCTCAACACCAAAGCCTGAAAGCATTGGAGGAGAGCCCAGGAATTATGCTGGTGGGCATGAGTGCAACAACCAACAGCTGTAAGGAGGAGGTCACAAGTGGGGAGACCCATGGCAACTAGGAGCAGAAACTTGCCAGAAAAGGCATCAGCTCAGCCATGAAAAGAATCTAGGAGACTGTGTGGTACAAGACTAGTTTAATCAGTGATACTTCTGGGACAACAGAACCAAAAGTAGTTCAATTGGAGAGTCACTAACAAACACATCGGGCCCCTGAGTTCTCTTCCTCCTGACATCTGGATTGAAGATCAGCTTTAATGGTAAAGGCCCTTAAATTATTAAAGAAGTGGGAACCTCGAGAGGAAGACACTAAGCCCCTTGCTATCATGAACATGTGGGAGCCCCAGTAGTGGGAACGCCAGTTGCATGTCCCTGTTTACCTATAGATGTGGTCAGGTATAGGTTCTAGGTGAAGAGCTGAAGGATCTTTGCCCAAGGTCACATAGCTAAGCAGAACCCAGGGCTCCCAATTTCTTTCCCCACATCTTGCTCCTTCTTCAACCAGGGCAGCATGCTCAACTCACTGGCTTAGCCACACTCCCCATTTCTCATGCCAGTGATAGAAATGTAACCTTGAAGTGGTGGAAAGTCACAAAGCCTCCTAAGCCTCTCTCATGCCCGTGCTTTGAATGTTTCCCATCCATGTGCTCACATTGTTAGGGACAGTTCTCAGAAGCCATTAGATGCATCATCTAAGCAAAGCTCTGATATGCTGAGAGCTCCGAACTGCTTATGGGAGCATGGAAGTAAAAGATGATTCTCCTTCCTCAGACCCTTCCCTGAGAGGCTAACAGTGAGACCAGGGGCACCCCAAGGTTTCAGCAGAGTCTGCCAGGCCCCTGGGAGTGCATTGTCCTGGCTCCTGCAGACTTCTATTGTGGTCAGTAGTATGAATGATAATGGTAGTTTAGTTCTTTTCCCTTGAAGATAGCTTTTAAATTTGCTCTTTTGGCCTCTTGATGAAATAGCTTCATGCATATTAATGATATCTTTTATTTACTGAGCAGCACCATTAAGCACTTTGAAATACCAGATTCCACCCAAGGTCTCCGGGGAGACAAGCCAATATCTCTAGACTTATTGAATGAATGAGAAACTTAGGAAACAAAAAAGCTCAGTAACTTCCTGAAAGCAACGTAGAAAGTCTCTGAACTACATATGCTGTCTGCCTAGCAGATGGTTATGGTCTTGCTTGGGTGGCGTTAGAGTGCGCTTTCCACACGAATATTCTTATAACAGGCTTCTGTCGAGCTCTTTGCCTGTATACAGCACATTACGAGGCACTGAGCGGGGAGGAAGATGAATATAAGACCGATAAGGCACAAAAGGTCCATGGAAGGGCATCCCGTGCTCTAGGAACAGTCAAGTCTCTGCTAACTGCAAGAGAGGTTAGAACAGAGAGAGCAGATTCCAAAAAGCCAGACAGCGCCACCCTGGTGAAGACTTTGAGGAATAGCAAGCCCTAAATGCCCTTGCTTCTTGACTCTAGAACTCTGTTTCTAGTAGGGCAGCCACTAGCGTAAGTGAGTTATATACAAAGACTTGGAAAAGGTAACTATGACAGAGCCTTCAATGGGGGAAAATATCTGCAGACCAATAATTTCATTCTTACAGACTGTATGTGTGCATGTTTGTATCCATACATTACGTGTATAGATAAAAACAGATGGGGTAGGTGGGTAGGTAGATAAGGACAAGATATAAGTAAGAGATGAGAGACAGCTAGAGAAACTTAGGGAATTTCAGGAAGAATATGCCTGCACTTTGCAATGTACAGAAAGGTACAAAGTGACGTTTTCTTGTTTTTAATTTCCCATGATATGCTAAGAGTCAGATTAACATCGATTTTCCTGTTTTAATATTATAAAAGTAAAATATTCAAAAGTAAATACCTAATAGGCATTCTCCCCAACCTTGAGGAACTTACAACCCAGGAGAAAAGACAAAGAAGAACAAACTATGTTGCTAGAAAGAATAAAGACAATACTAGCCCCTGGAGCATGTTTTCTTGAAAAGATGTGCACAAAGAGGCCACGTATAGAAAGAAAGCTCTCACCAGGAGTAAGGACCAGTCCTGGTGAAGCCCTATTCAGGCTCTGGGCAGCTCCTCTTAGCTCCATCCATCTCCGGAGGAAAACACCAGCCAGCCTCAGACCCCTTGGGTAGCAAAGTGTAAAACCAGCGCTTGCTAGGCCCCTATTCCTTTTCCCTTACCACCGCCCACCTGTCTGGAAGGACCAGACACATCAGGGCTGGTGCAGAAGATTTTGGGAGTTTTGCTTATTTGAATCTTCCCTGGAATTTTAAGCCTTTTCTGATGTGATCAGACTGAACCTCAGCAAAGTAACAAAAATTAACTTCACACTTGGCATGTCTTTGTGCCACAAGGGACCCTGAGGAGGCACGGCTGCGGAGTGAGGAGGGCACTTGTGAAAGGATGAGATACGAAAGGACTAGATTTTGATCATCAGAGAACCTGAGAAAGATACTGTAGGAAGGAGGAATACTGCACAGAGGAACATCCTAACTCGAACAGCAGCTCACACGTCAAGAGCCCTTATACTGCTGGACACTATTCAAAGCTCTTAAAATACATGCAATGGACAAATCTTCCTTACAATCCAGAAATATAGTTCCTGCCACTATACCCATTTTACAGATGAGGAAACAGAGGTACAGAAAGTAATCGTCCTAGGATCTCAGAAGGGAGTAACACTGGGATTCAAAGCTAGACTGTCTAAATCTAGAGCTGAGCATTTATCCTCTCGGGGTCTTTAGTAAGTAGAAAAATGGTGGGCTACTGGTAAAGGAGAGGTGGGGAGCCCTACAGGTAGGAAGTTAGACAGTGCAGGTGCACAGAACGGAGATGGCCCAGCACGGCTGAGATTCAGGCAGTAACATGGGAGGGTGAGCAGTACTGCAACGTGGCAATCCCTGGATGCTGAGTAAAGGCCTGCGAACTTAACCGGAAGGTGCTGGAAGCCACTGGACACATCTTCAGAAGAGGAGTGACATGCTGCGTGTGCTGTCTTAGTTTGAAATATCTCTAGTGTGGACAGGAAGGTTGAATTCAAGAGGAGAAAAAAATGAAGATTCCAAGACCAGTTAGGTAGGAGGTGCTGAGGGTCTAATTAGAGCAGACATTGGCAAGGAAAGGCCCTTTGCAGATGAGAAAACCCATTTCATTTTTCCTACCTGGTTGTCAAGGCCCTGCTGGGAAGTAAATGGTGGAGACTGGTGCCAGGCAGAGAATAGGCAACTGCCAGTGGGCGTGAACAGCTTCTGGAAGTCTCTGGCCTCTCCCTGGGTCTACTGACTTACTTGACCGGTGCCCTCTCCCACCACCTCTCCTCCACCAGCTTTGAGACAGAAACCTTGATAGTCTTGTATTCTAGGTGCCTGAGACAGCGTTTCAAAGTGTGACAGGGCAAACAAAAGCCACCAACAATCTGGACCTTTTGGGCTCCAGGTTCTGTGGGAGGCAGCTGGGACCATTCCCAGGGGTTTGGAAGCAAGTGACGCCGGCCAGGCCCAGTTTGCTTTGCTTCATTTGTAATTTCCTCACACTGTAAATCGCAGACATTATAGGCCGGCACTCTCTTTATGGCTTACTTTCATCTTGAAATGTTCCTGTGCTACATTTTCATGTAACTTATGCACCTCAAATGTTGTAAAAACTGCCATAAAAGTCAATATAAATGCAATAATGTCACGTCAGTCAAAGGCAGCGGAGGAGCCCTTTTGAGCAAACAACTGGGAAACTAGAGGGAAAACTCAATTGCTCCATGTTGCAAATTGATTAAAGATATGAATCAGAAAATTAAAGGGCTTTTGGAGTTTAGGTTATTACTAACTGCTTTACTTTATGGAGCAATTACTTTGATTCTATCTCGAGTCCAGTAAAGTAACTGCTGGCATGTGGTGAGTCGGCGCCCTGTGTCTTTCTTATTAATGTGAATTACTCAGGATGAGGCTCAGTGAATGTGTACATGCACCTTAGCCATGCGAATTCATTTCTTTCGTCACTGTATTTAAAACTGTAAAGAAATAATGTATAGTTATGGCTACATCTCTATTATCCTAAACCTGCATCATCTCATCGGCCAGGAGAACCAATCTTATTGTTAAAAATGAGAGAGTGAGATGGTCAAAAATATATATATAAAAAGTATACTATATATATATATATAGTAGGGTTGGAAGCGCAGAGAAGGACGGAGTGCTGTTAATATGGCCAGTTTGTGAAACCACCAGTTCTGATCTATGGCGCTAAGCACTAGAATGCAATCCTCATCTGATTACCTCTGTACTCAAAAGCCCATAATTAGATAGCCATTCCTTTAGCGCTTAAACCTTTTGTACTGAGCTTCTTGTATAAGCATCATAGGATCGAATAAACTTGAGCTCAGGAAAGAAAAAAATTCCTTCGCAATAATTAATTTGGCCCTTTGGGCCTTGGCAGCCAGGAAACTAACAGCTAAATTTAATATTCAGTGGTATAGTAATTACCTCGTGCTACATTCCTGGCCTAGCATGAGGCCAGGCATTCAGTGGGTGCTCAGGGAAGGAAAGCTGAATAGAGGAATGAGAGATAATGAATAATAGTCACGTTTATTATTGCTCACTCTGAGTGAGAGTTTGCGCGTGTGCCAAGGGCTTCACCAACACTACCGTAATTAATCCTAACAATAGTCTATTTCCAGGACCATTTAACAGATGAGGAAGCAGGCTCAGAGAAGTTAAGCGACTTGCTCATATTCCCCCAGCTTGGATTGAAAGCCAGATCTCTATGACCTCTGAACCAGCGCACTCGGTTCCCATTCCAAAGGAATTATCCCATCGGAGTACATGAGTGGGGGGCTCAAAAAGAGTTGAAATTGGACCAGGATTTCCCTAAGAGTTTGGAAATACATGGTATTTCAGAACAGATATTGGCTGCTCCCTGATGCGGAGGAATATTTCTGAACAAGTAGGTCTCAACTGCAAATGGATTAGAAGTTTCAAGTCATCTTTAGGAAAAACAGATCAGGCAGAAGCAGTGTTGTTTAGAAATAAAAATACAAACTGAATGAGCCCTGAGTGGCGAAGTGAGTGCCCACCTGACACTGGGCACCATAGCATGCCCATCCCAGTCCTTCTTATAGTGGCATCTGAATTTAAAGCATTTAACTGTAGGAATCCCTTTGTTCTGATCCCGTGCCCACCAAGCAGCCTTCTTGTTTGGTTTTGGCACCATGGGTATGTCTGTCTACAGGTAGAAATTTGCTACCTGTACATAATCTGACTAGCCCAGGAATTATCTTGAGGGAAATAATGAGTACTTTGATTTATTAAATATCCCTGAGGTTAACTGCAGACCATTTCTAGCCACCCCTACTCATTCTTGGGGACTGACCAAACTCGGCTGCTGACTCTGTAAGACTTAAAGGTAGACCCTGGGCTGCAAAGTTCACCAAGGTTGGGCAGCAAGACTTGGGGGGAGGCTTCTGGAGGCCCATTGAGCTGAGCCCTCCTCAGTACCGGGGTTCACATTTTTTCACAGTTTTACAAATTATTTGCTCTCCTTTCTTTTACTATGACTCTGAGTCTTTAGATCCTATTTGTTTGGCTTTAGATGTGCCTTATAAATAAATTATTTCAGACTTTATAAAGGTAAATGCTTTTGAAATAAACAGATATAACTATATGAGAAAAAAACAAATCTGGGTTTGGTGAGATGGCTCAGCAGCATAAGCGCCTGCCTGGCAGGCGTGAGGTCTTGAGTTCGACTCCTGGTACCCACATATGATAAAAGGGCCGGTGATATCGCTCAGCGGCACGGGCGCCTGCTGGTGGGCAAGGTCCTGAGGTCAACCCCTGGTACCCACCAAAAAAAAAAAAATCTGCAAGCCCATTTGTGGGAGATGAGCTATATAACGCTCTGCTATGAAGAGCCCTGAAGGTAAAGGTACAGGGAAATTACGGTGGAAAGAAGCAGGATTAATCAGATAGACAGATTCAAACACTCTCTAAAAGTTTTGCCAAATGAAGATCCAGTTGTCCTCCCACCTATCTATCCATCCATCTATTCGTTTCTTCTAATCAATACTATGAACCAAGCAATATGTAAAACACTGGTGAGCCTGGAAATTTAGGCAGGAGATAACGATGCTGTCAGCGATACAATCCAACTTCCTTCTTGCTAAATGCTTGACCTCTGTGCCACACTCAGACATACTCATGACACAGTCACATGAAGGGTCCTTTTGGCACCTTCCACATTGCCATTCAATGTGTCTCTCAAACTCTTGTGACTGCTTACATCCTAGCTTTTTCCTGTACTTCCGTTTTGCAAAGGGGACAAGGAGTCTATAACAGGCAGATGAACAAATTTCAGGTGAAGTTTCCAGCATGGTTAAAAAGTGTTATGATCAGAGTTACATCCCACTTTGAAATTGAGGTTCAGGATCTGGGGATTCCTATAGCTCTCAAGTCATTTCATATCCCCAGCTTGGCTGTAATGGTGACTCGTCTTAAGAAGGTATCTTAAGATGGCAGCTGGAGTCTGCAAGGTCTGTATTGTGTCTTTTGTCAGCACTAACTGTGCATTCTTCTCCTTTGTTACCATCTTTGTTACTCTTTACTTAACTTTTCTTCTTCAAGTCTTGTCACTTGAATTTACCAGAGCTTTGTGCAGGATCATTTTATCAGGGATCATCTCAGAGGAACAGAACATGGTGGCCTTTTGGAACTTCAGAAAGCTTTATAGGGATCTTGTCTTCGTGCTTCTTGATTAATATGCATATTGTGACTTGGCCAACTTGGTGGCCATGAGTATCTGCCAAATGGGGAGGTAGATGAAGGGAAGGTTTTTGGAAAATCCTGTCAGTTTGCTCCATGGGAACAGTATGGAGGAAATGTCATTTCTACACAATTTTTAATTCATCTTTCCTTCATAAGTTACTCCTTCAGTCATTCTTCATCATCTATTCCTAATTATCTATTCATTCCTTTCACAATTTATTGAGTTCTATTAAACACCTCTTCTTCTACCCACCTACAGATTGGTGGAATTTTCAAGTTCTCAGACTTGCTGTATATTTTTTCAAGAGTACACGCCTTTGTTTTGCCCATTTGAAAGCGTGCTTTAAAAAATTAGTCAATAATCTTTCTAGAGCAGCTTCTACTTGTATTATTTTTGGATGGTATTATGATCAGAATTATGTCCCACTTTGAAACTGATATATCGAAGCCATGATTTCTAGTGTGACTGCACTTGGATACAGGGTCTTTCAGAGTTATTAATGTTACATGAGGTCATATGGATAAAGTCCAAAGTCAACATGACTTGTGTTCTTTAAGAAGAAAAAGACACATCAGGAGTATGCTCATGCACAGGGGAAAGTCCAGGTGCAAATGTAGAAAGAAGGCAGCCATCTGCAGCCCCTGGAGAGAGCCCTCAGAACAAATCAAACCTGCCAACACCTTCATCTTGGACAGCCAGCCTCCAGAATTGTACGAGAATAGATTTCTGTTGTTTAAGCCACCTGGTCTGTGGTGTTTTGTTTTGGCAAAGTGGGCACAGCATAATGCACATGACGAGAAAGGATAACATAACATGGTGTTGGGTAATAAGAAACTCAAAACACTAAATAATACAATTTTATATGACATATTTGTATAGTGTCTTATAGTAATATACACTTTAAAAATCTTTTCAAAAATTTTTCTCATTTTGAACCTCACACTAACACTTTAAAGAAAAACAATTCTTTTTAGGATTGAGGGTTAAATGCAAGGTCTTCACTCTGAGCTACATCTGAGTTACACCCTCAAACTTTTTTTTTAATTATGAAACAGGGTCTCGCTAAGTCACTAAGTTGCAAGAGCAGGGCTCAAACCTGCAATCCTCCTGTTTCAACCTCCCAGAATGCCAGGATTACAGGGATGATCCTCCACACCAGGCTAAAAAATTACTAGTGTTAAAAGTTCCATTTTGCAGAAGAGGGAAATGAGGCTTACCAGGGATATGTAACTTCTCCAAGATCCTTCTGTTAGGAAGAAATCTATAAGCCACAAAGGGCTGCCATACCCACAGTGCCAGAAAAACACACATGATACAACCCGAAATGGTTTCCAGGGCACCAGATTAACAAAACAGCAATTTTAATGCATAGATGTTTGACAGCCTAACCTACCTCCTTCTGATTTAAGTAGGGCCAATGTAAAATCTGTACGCAGACACAAGGTAAATTCTCAGGCTATTTCAACATTGTGAGCAAAACTATCACTTTATTTTAAAGGTTGTTTGAACAATAGATTCACCAGTACATTCAGAATTTGATTCTATCTTTAGAAAAATTGATTTATACACGTTTCCCATAAACTTATCCACTGTGTAAAGATATAACTACAGTAGAGTTGAGTGAGCAACGTTGAAGACCCATTGATAAGGAGAGTGATGGCATGAGGCCTCCTTTAATGGGTGGAGGCCTAGAACTTGCGATCTAAACATTCTCAGACTCTAGCTTCATTTATTTATTTATCCTAAAATTTGCATGTGTGAGAGAGATTTGATTAACAAATATTTGTGAATTTCTTTGATAATCATGTATAACTTTATTTAGTCCATTCTACATCTAGAAACACCCCTCTTCCCTGCTATCTCAGTAGTTCAAATAGGATTCCAGCCCCTGAGCAAGCTGGGCCCATTCTAGAGCCTTACTCTTCTGACCTCAATTGGCCATTCTAATAATGTGGACCTGACTTACATTAGCATAAAGCACTTCCTCAACAGTTGTGAACTCCGGCTCCAAAAGAGGAGAAACTCCCAGTCAATGTGATATAAGGCACTGGAGTTGTAGGCAAGCAGGTCCTCCTTTATAAAAGAAACCATTCTATAGTAGGAGAGAATGGAATTTACTCAAGACAGAAATATAAATAAAGGAGGGAGACAGAAAAAAGCAAGTGGTGGAATTATCATTCCTGATTCCAAGTATCCCTGAGTCCCAGACACCCATCCCCTCTAGCATATATATATAGAGAGAGAGAGAAAGAGAGAGACAGAGAGAGAGAGATTGAGATCACCATCCACTCTCAGTTTTGCCAAAGATAAACTTTGCCCTAGAGAATAAAGGTCCTCCAACGCAGAAAAATGGTTTTGGCCATGCTCAAACCCATCTTTGCCCTACCATAGTAAATTTCAGATGCTTTGATTTTATTTTTCATTTCTTATTTTCTTAAAAGTTTTTGAGGTCCATGAAAAGCACAAGTCCCTGTAGCAAAGCCCTGGTCCCTGGAAGAAAGATATTTGAGCTTTATTATTCTTATCTTAAAGAGGACCTGGAAGATTTGGCCTGACCCACCCAGAGAACTCAGCCTTCTTAAGACCCCTAGTCGGCAGACTGTGGGGCTGAAAAAGTTGGCTGAGTTTGTCCAAACAAAGTCTCAATTTCCCGCCAAGCAACTGGAACTTGGGGTTACGTGTTGAGGTAGACTTCAGACTCTTTTAATGGCATTCAGAGACATGGTTCTCCAACCAATTGGCATTCAGGAAATGTTTATCAGTTCTGACAGCCACAAGTTCCACCCTGGCCAATTTTAGCTCCTATGCCTGGAAATGACTTAGATGTTTGAAATTCTGTAAAACACAGGCTAGTTTTGAAATGGAGCCACAGAATTACAATGGTATACTGGCTTAGCTCTTAGGCAATTTAGGTCAAAACCTTCTCTCTTCTGAACAGGGGAGATCTTCCCTGAAAGGGCTGGTGATAAATTTTCAATAAATCTGCTGATTGGCGGGAAATGAGAGAAGAATTTTTTAAATGATTAATGAACCTGAGTGAAACAATATTTTCATTTCTGTCCACTTTCCATAATTTTTATCTTCTAAATTCCCTCTAGTGCCTTTGCAAGGAAATAGAAAAATGGATGCAGCATCCTTTGGGAGACGCCTCCCAGATAGTGACCACAGGAATGCATATGTGTGTGTGTGTGTGTGCAAGAAATTTTACTTGTGAACAACCGATAACTCCATTTATAAGTGTGCTTGCCTCAGTATCAATAGAGGAGCTATTTTGCCTAAGTACATATCTTGAGATGCTTCCTACTTTAAGGAGTTTTATAAAAACATTTTTGCATATCTCTAAAACTAGGAGGGATATAACTTTCATTCATTCATTTATCATTCACTCACTTATTCACATTTCTACTTCATTATATTTGGACTAAGAGACACTGAAGTTGTAATCAATGAAGCAACCTTAGTTTTCATTTTCCTCTGTCTTGTGTGTAAATGTAAGGGGTGGGATCTTGTTAACTGTGTACCAGCAAGCGCATGAGTAACATTCACTGAACCCCACTTTGATGCTTTTCAAGCAGTATTTTTCTTAATCTCCTCAAAAGTTTTGAAACAAATATTCTAATATTCATTTGAAGGAAGATATAACTAATGTCACAGTTATAGAGTTGTAACTCCACTGTTACGGAGTATCTGGCCTATGTCTCGGTGAGCACGTAGTCGTTTAAAATCCATCCGGCCTCTCTAGTCTTGGCCTTCTCTTCTGCCCAATGAGCAATCTTTCTTCCTTTTTCCAGCTGCAAGACCCAGCAACAATGACTTCCATAACTAGGATAGAAATGTTGAATTCATTCCACAAATCAAAGTCATTGACTAAATATCAGTAGGCCTTAATAACCACCAGAAGGAAAGAAGGGTGTTCACTAAGGCCAGATCCTGGATCTGAAATAGAAGAGAATGGAATATAAAACCGACATGGAAATCAAGCAACATAATTTGCTAACAAGCACTAATGACACTACAAAAAGGGTGGTCACTCTAAACAACTAAGTAACTAAAATCAACAGTAGGCATTTAGAGAAGTCCTTGCGAGCTTCTACACTATTGTTTCTTTGCACAGAGCATCAGCTCCAGTTTGATCTTGGTGCGTAAGATCACGAGCTTCTTTGAGAAGCAGCCATGCATGTATGTGCATATTTGAGAGTACTTTTTAAATTAGTGCTTATTTGATATTCTAATCTTGTTTTCATCCCATGACCACTTTAAAGTGCTTGATTATCATATATACTGTACTTTTCCCTCGTTATTCTTTTTTTTTTAATTTTCTACTCTTCCTTTGCTTTTTTCCTCTCCTTCTTTAGCCACACATTCTCTATGATTTAGTTCTCCTTCCACCTTGAATTTTTCTTCACCATCCTTGGAGTAGTCATTTCCTCTTTGTTATGGTTTAGAACTAGAATGTCCCCCAAAGTGATGCATGTGTTCAGAGGTAGAGCTTTCTATAGGGGACTGGTCATGGAGGCGCTGTACTCCTCGGTGGATTAAGCCACTGAATTCACAGCTGAACGCTGTCAGGAATTTGGCCCTGTCAGAAGAGGCAGCACGTCACAGGGTATGACCTGGAAAAGTATGTTTCCCAGGCTTCTCTCTTCTCTCTCTGCTTCCTGGCTTCCATGGATCTCACATCCCTTCCTCCATCATGTCCCTGGGCTATTCTATTCCTGCTCTGGAGCCAGCCCAACATGGACTGAATCTGTGAGCCAAAATAAACCTCTCCTCTTTTAAGTCATGGGTGTCAGTATTGTGTCCCAGTGTTGAGGAAAGTGATTAACACACTCTTCTTCCTATCTCACTTCTCTTGTTTCTTAAGCACAGACAGTGGTCAGACAGGGTTAGATCAGGACCATCCAGGAGGAACTCCCTGCATGATGCTGGCCTGGGGTTGAAAAATGGCCATGGAGGTCCAAAGGCTGACTGCTCCTGTACTTGACACCAAAACCTTGTCTTACATCTGAATCTCCTGGTTAGTCTGCCCTCCCCACTTGACTCTAACACATTTTGGGGGAAAAAAGAAGTGTTATATTTATAGGCCTGTCTCCCTGAATTGAAAGCCAGTTGTGAACATTACTGGACACTTTGAAGATGAGATGCCTGAGGCGAGTTAGCTGGGAAGACGTGTAGGTCACACCAGAAATAACAGTCAAGGCTCTTCTGAAAGAGACAGTGGAAGGCTGCAGACTTTCCACAGGAAGCCCCAGGAGATTACGGGAAATTAAGTTGTCACGTCTCCTGGAGCTGAGTTCCTTTTCTTCCCTCTCTCTGTCTCTGTGTCTCTCTTTCTCTCCTCTGTGTCTCTCTCTTTCTCCTACACATATACACAAGCACACACAACACAACACACACATGCACACACTCTTTTATTTTTATTTTTAAAAGTCTTATCATGTGTGTATGTTATATATACATCCTTGATTGAGAACCACTGACCTCAACTTAAAGCCTTTATCACAGCACCTTGCACATTGTAGGAGTTAAAAACTAGGCAGAAAACAATCAAAGTCAGCTTGATGTGATGAAGAAACCTAAGACTGGCTTCAGGACTAAGTTCTGGCTCTTCTAGTAACTAATCAACTGCTCAAAATTGTCTCATCTCATGGGACTTATGTTTTCTTTCTATAAACAGAGGGTAGGGAAAGCAGATGGACTAAATGATCCTTTAACTCTTTTTAACTCCATCAGTTTAGGAAGGAGTAGTTATAATTCTGAATATAAAAAATTAAAACACTGGGTTGAAATCAGGTTGAGAAAACATCATAATTCAGTTATAAGCATTAGAGGAGAATCTTGGTCTGAAAGATTTTCCACTGTTCTCAAAGAACACAAATTCCTTCCCCTGTCACATGCATTGTGACATTCTGAAAAAGACTATTCCCTTGTATGCGCATTCTGATTCCTAGGCGGGCAGTGTATTCGTTTCCTAGGATTGTCAAAACAAAACCCCACATGCTAGGTGCTTTATACAACATATATTTAAACCACTAATTCTGAAGACTAGAAGTGCAAGATCAAAGTGCTGGCAAGGTGGTTTCTTCTGAGGTTCCCCTCTTTGGCTTGCAGATGGCCATCACTGCCCTGTATTTTCACATGACTTTTCCTCTATATCTGTGTCCTAGTCTTTTCTTATAATGACACCAGCAACACTGGACAAGGGGACACCCTAATGATTTCATTTTACCTTAACTATATCTTTAAATATTTAACCACATGAATTTTGGGGAAACACAATTTAGGGCATAAAATGTAGTGAACAGAATATGTATGCAATAGATGCCTTTAGTTAGCAGTAATGGCTGGGTCTGTCCTGGTCTGGAGTTTGAAGAAACAGAAAAACACTAGCTTGCAGTACATTAAAAGGATGGTGGAGGAAACATGTATTTCCTCAGTCCTTTGCCTTAATGCAACAACATGTATCAGAAGACTCTGTTATGGATAAAAGCTATTTCATAAACAAAAAGTTTGTGATCCCATCATATCAAGAATGTACTGAGTCTCATGCCAAGCTCTGGATTGGACAGAACTTTCCCTGTGGACATCTATAACAGAACCAGAGAGTTATTTTATTAATGGAAAAGTCCAGGAATTGATTCAATCATAAGAGAAGATTTGAAGTCTATTGTCACCTAAGATTGGAATAATAAAGATAAGGATGAGAGCATAGAATTTTGAAAGCACGTAGAGATATTAGAAGTTATCTATATCTGTGTTCCATAGACTTTTTACATTTTGCACCAACAAGTTTTCAAGTGGGGTGTCTCTTAGGGTTTCCAATTTTTGTTTTACTAAATATGGACATTAAAAGATAAAGAACATATGAAAAATAAAAAATTTCAAGGATAAAATACAGCCCTAAAAGAGTCACTTAAGTTGAATATTTGACTTTAATAAGCAAACAAAAGCAAAACAAAAACAAAACTTTCTTCACTTACACATCTTGTCTCATTGTGACAAGAAGTTCAACATAGGTCAGCAGCATCGGCGGACTGATGCTTATGACCCTCACTCTCTAGATGACTGTTATTCAAAGTTCAGAAAGTTCAACTGTCCATAAATCCAATTTAAAAAACATTACAAACAAAGCTAAATGTTTTCACTTCAGGTTTTATAGCGATGCCAACATACTCAGGCAATGTTGAGGACGTGGAATTCTTTTCACGGATAAGAGCTGCGTGGAGAGAGGTCAGAGGAATTATGAGTATGACTGAGCTGGAACCCAGTGAAAGTCACAGAATTTGCTTCTTTCCTCTCATTATATATTTACACTCTAGATTTGAATACTTCTGTAGATAGGCCAACAGAAGGAGAGCCATTCAAAAAGGACAGAAGTTGAGGTGGTGAGAAATGAGGAAACAAATCAGTGACTCATGAAATTTAAAAGGCTGAGTCCTTTTATCTTACAGCCCTTTCCTGCTTCAGTTCCAAATCCCTTCCTTTAACTTCACATCCTAAGGCTTGAGCATTAGAATCAACTGGCCAGCCTGTTAAAACCAGAGTGTTGGGCCGTACATCCAGAGTTTCTGATTCTGTGGGTCAGGGTGGGTCCCCAAAATATGCATTACTAATAAGTCCCCAGAAGATGCTGATACTGCTGGCCGGAGGGCCATACTTTGAGAACCTTTACTCCAACACAATTTAATAAAGGGAACATCACCAAGCCCCAGTATTTCCAGGCAGGAAAAATCCAGTGTGTCAGTGACACAATGGGGTAAGATAGGATGCAGACCGAGAAGCTGTTCTCACAGAGTTAGAGATTCATGAGAGAAATGAGTGGATTAGTTTTACTTAACACTTCTTAAAATAATTGCTGCCTGCATTATGCTGTATGCTTTGAAAACAGACATTCATTATAACTTTAAAAGTCAAATGGTTGCAAAAAAAAGTTTTAATTTGAAAGCACAGAGTCCAGGCACTTAAAAATTTGGTGGGTATGCATGATTTTCCATCAGCATCTGTTAGGGGTATAATTAAGGATTAAATTTTTATTTAATCATTTTTAGATGTGAATATACTTTTCCTCTCCTCTACCCCCATCCCAAATCATCTGAAAGACAGAATTAAATCTCAGGTTCTAAATCTTATCTTTAGAGAACAAATAGATTCACTTCAGTTTTGTAAACTCATTAAAATGATTTAAGAAATATTTGATTTAATTCCTCTTCCATAAATTAAATTGTCATAGTGAGTAGTTTTTATAAAGTAGTTTTTTTTTAAATCATTGAGTTCTTCTCTTTACATCTGAACTAGTGAGAAAGTTCAACTCCATGCTCAAAAAGAAATCCGAGCAAATCACAGCTTCTTTAAATACAAGATTTGTTAGAAATTGTTGGAAGGGGGCATTAACGGAAGTGAGGAGTTTTGTAGTAGTATCACAAAATGTTAGGAGGGACGCTAGAGGTCACTTAGTCCCATTGCTTTCATTTGAAGATGGTAAACCCAGGGTCATGGGAGAAACCCTTGTGTGTAAGATCACAAAGCCAGGAAGTGTGTTTTCTGGGAATATAACCCACGTTGTCTCATTTACAGTCCAGACACTCTTTCCAGCTGCCTATGTTGCCTCCTCAGAGAACCAACAGAGCCCTGGTTCTGCTAGGTGGATACACTGCCATGTCTTTACTCATGTTTTGACTCAAAGTCCTGGGACCCTGGGGAGAGATGCAAGGCCTGGCAGAGTTTGCAAGCAACCTGAAGACAGGCCCTGGGCTTGCATTGCTCACTCAACATTTCTGCCCTCAGCCAGGAGTCTAATGTGTTGGAGGTCACATGCATATTTAATCAAATGAGCTGAGATTCTTAAATTTTGGGAAGGGGCCCTGAAGGGAAGAGGAGAAATGTGCAAATACAAATCATCCAACTGCTTAATTTGGTGAAGATTTTGCTTCCATGTACCGTAAAATACTAGACCTCAATTTTAATGCTTTAAAGACCTAAAGGTAACTGACTAGACTTGCTTTTTATTTGAGAAAATTCGTACTCTTTTGCCTCTCCCATGGGGAGAAAAATACCCCTTTTTGAGTCTTTATTCCAGCACACTCTGTGAAAAAGTGGGTGGGACCTGAGCTGTCCTCCTGGGACCCTGTTTCAGTCTGCAACAGGCTGGGCTGGGCGGTGTTCTTCGTGCTCTCTGTGGCTGCCCCAAGGAGGGTGGTGATGCTGGCAGGCTGGAGCCTGGCCTTGCCAAACCAGAGGGAAGGGCTTCCCACTGCTTCCCCGGAGCAGGCCCAGGCAGCATTGCGATGGATTCCAGCTGTGCAGGGACTTGCTGGCCAAGCAGTTTGCATTTGCAATGCTATCTGAAGTGGAAGTAGAAAGGGCCGCCATATCTGGGGGCAACCTCATTGCCTCTGTGTTAGCCATCTTAAGAATTCTTTCATAGGTCCTTCTGTTTCCTACTTAATCTCTCATTTTCTCAATCCCCCCTCCTCTTTCTGTCTTTCTCATTCCTCCCCTCAGTTGCATCCAGTTTTCTCTGTCTTTGTGCATCCTTTTCAGCACTTTCTTAGACCCTCCAGCCTTTCCATTTCTCCTGTTTGGCCCTTCGATGTTTCTCCTCTTACCCCTATCTCACATCACCTTTAGCATCATATCAGAGTTAAGTGCTGGTCTTTGCTTCTTTAAAATAGAGAGATCTTGGGCCGGTGAAATAGCTCAGCGGCATAAGCACCTGCCTGGCAATCGCAAGGTCCTGAGTTCAACTCCTGGAACCCACATACAAAAAAGGGCCAGTGATATTGCTCAGAGGCACGGGTGCCTGCTGGCATGCGAGGTCCTGAGGTCGACTCCCGGTACCCACAAAAAAAAAAAAAAAAAAATAGAGAGATCTTGATTCTGCACAGCTGTGAACAGCATTGAGTAAGCTGGTACTTAACAGCACAGTTTTTTTGTGACCGAAAAGGAAAAGCGCATTTGTGTGTGTTTAGCAGCTTTGTCCAGGGTTTCATTGTCCAGCATTCAAGAGCAGATCTTTAATTTGCTGGAGAATCACAGAGGAATTGTCAATTTGCTCTAAAAGACTCTTGATTTAAGCCTTCTGAGAACTGTACCTCTGGTCGTGGTTTTGGATAGTGATTGCCTGTCATCTCGAAAGTTAGAGTAAACAGCTAGTCTGCTCAGCATCACATGTTTATTTTCCACAGTGGCATTTGCTAGGTCACGTGGTGGTCATTTAATTTCCACGACTGACATTCCACAGGTCTGAGATTTCATTCCTCTGGGAGTATTTCAAATACTTGTGGTTTTAACTAGGAGGAAAAAAAATATATGTATTTTAAAAAGAAATACATAACCACCAACCCCGGCACCCTGTTCAGTGGCATCCCTGGTAGAATTTTGTGGGCGGTTTCTCTGCTCTTAACTCTCAAGTACCTGCAGACACTGGGATCTCAGAAAGTGGAGAGAGGCCCAGATACATGCTTTCCAGAGCTCTTAAGAAACTAAGCTCTTTGAAGTGACTTCAGCATTTCATACAGTTTACCTTTGATTTTTGACACTTGGCTTGGTATTGCCCACAGATTTGGAAGATAGTTCTGTCCTGGGTTACAGGATTTTCTCTGCCGGAGGAGGCTGAAGTAACATCCACCCCTACTTCCCAGAGCCCTGGATTTCTCCTTGGTGAAGACAGTGGTAGTACCTTCTATCTCAAATTCTCTAGTTAGATTTCAGGCAGTAGAGGGGCAGGGAGAAAATTCTTATTCGAGGGCTTGGATCATTGATGTCTCATTGAGAGTTAAAACAAAGGAGTAGAAATAGATCAATTCTGGCTAAGTAGGAATGAAGTTTCAATCACAGAACCAGCTCTAAGCCAGTATATAAGGAAAAAAAAAAAAGAAAGACCATTGTATGTCACCTTCATTTCAACATTCCCTTTGAATTCCAGTGGAACTTGATATTTTTTATGGTATTTCAGCTGCCTGGAAAATTTCTTATAATTGTTTCCTGTGGGGATTCAAGAATGGTTTTCTACGTTCTGCCTTGCTTCTCTGTGACCCTTACGAGTCCACTGTCTCATTCCCTCTTGGCCTATTCTCAGCTAAGAAAGGGAAACTCAATTATGTGAAGGCATCTTGACTGATCATGTTTGTATGTTGCTTCTCTGATGTACTGGTAGTAATTTCATTTTAACAAAGGCCGAGTTACCAATTATAGAACTATCATTAAGACAGACCCTGAAAAGTTCAAATTCTACTGCAGACTTTCCATCACCAGTTGATTAATAAAGTAAGAACTTAATGGTTATCAACTTTTCACTCTCAGTCCTACCCTTCTTCACTGTCTAGGAAATCAAAGGGAAAGGGATTACAAATTAAAGCTTTGGAATATCAGCACTGGAAAGGCCCTGAAAGGTTATTTAAACCTTATACATACACTGAGGGGTCCCTGAGAAGCAGGGCCCAAGAGGACTAATTCAGTTGCTCAAACCTGTGAAATGCTTATATATGATCCTTTTCCATGAAATTAAAGTTGGCCAGATCCCACTACTTTTGCCTTCTTTCTTGACACCTCCACTAGTGTTCTTCTGAAGGACACACCCTCTGAAAAAGTGGCAGGGTAGTCACAAGGGGTCTGCGCCTTGGCTGGTAATAGGGGAGTTATTTTCAAAGAGATCCGTGTATGTCGGCCGTAGTTTAGAGAGTAGCAATTCGACTTAGGAAATAAATTGTTCTGGGAATGATGGAGGCTGAAGAGTTTTAGATAAATTCACACATTACAGACAAAGGTAAGTTCTTCAAAGAGTTATTCCTAACTTTTGTGTTGACCAGTAGGTGAGACACATATACTTTTTAATGCATTCCTTGTGGACCTTGCTCTGTTACTGAGATTTTGTATTCTAACTCATAACTGCTCTTGCTAACTTCTCTCTCTCTCTAATAAAATTACATACCAGTTATTGGTGAGAAAGAAAAGTCAATATTTCAATCAATTTTAATCTATCAAATAAAGAGCTAATAATTAAATAAAAATGTGCAAACCATTTATTTGGCAAGTTTTAAAAATCACAATATGGTTAATATTATTTCCAATTGATTTTCTCATTGCTTAAAATAGTCATAAGTTAGAGATACCTCTGTTTTCCACCCCATGGAGTAGGTTCCTCCAGGTACATTCTGGAAGAAGTCTAAGATCACTGGCATTATATAGGAAACAAAAACTCAAGTATGTTTAGATAATCTAGGTTATTTCTAACATTTTCTCCCATATTTCAATATTCATGTACACTTTCAACATATAATATATAGAAGTTACCACATATTTGAACCATAAATTCCCTGTAAGACTATTTATTATATAGGACTAGTTCTTGCAAGAGCTAGTGCTATAGAATGGAGCTCTTTGGAAGACACCATTTTAACACCAGTAGTAGTAACAACAACAATAGCAGTCACAACTTAACTAGCACTGACCGAGCACTTGCTACATGCAAGTACATATCTTAGTACTTGGCGTAAATAAAACACCCATTTATTTTCATGACCACCCTGCAAGGTAGCTACAGTTGTGACTCCCAAGGCCTGAGGAGCATAAATAATGTATCCAAGGTTGCCAGCTGTTCTACTTGGAAAGTGTGATTTGAATGATGCCCACCAGCCTTTCGACCTGCACTCTTCACTCTTACATTGTACTCCCAACCCTTTTATCTGTGACAAGATCTTGACAATGGCAGAACCCAGTGGCCAATAACTGAGTCCACTGAGCTAGCGGCTCATGTGCCTTTGGTGGCTGCATCTCATGAACCTTCGCAGGCTTGTCACAGCAGTGCCAGGCATAAAGAGTAGGAATATATGGCAATACTATCGTTTCCTCACTGAGATAGTTAAACCTCTGAACTCTGAACACCATAACCACAGCACTCAAATTAGCACCCAGTTTTATCTGCCTTCTCATGGATTAAGCTGGATAGGACTAGATAAGCTGTGTACACTTGGTTTCCTCTACTGGACTTTACATTTGTCGTGGTCATGTACCTTGTCTAATGCTTCTTGGCATCATAAGGATAAATCATATCGAGCAATTGAATTAAGTTGCTATATTAATCATCCCTTTATTCACTGCTATGGAATGTATTTCCAGAAACATCATCCACATGGTCCTTTGTAGTTTGTAAGTGCCTGAGTTCCTCAATTGTTTTGATAGTGCAGTGAGGACTATCCCCCCTCCCCTTCTCAAAGATGGTCAGAGACGTGATTTGAGCAAGGTCCCAGACTATAGGTTGAGGGTGGTGGAACTGCAATCCAGTCTAGGTTGTCAAAATCCACATCTTATGCTTCTCTCAGCTGCCTCGGTCACGATGGAATAAGTAGAGAACCTCACTTGGAAGTTGTCACTCTCTTCGGAGTGTGCCCCTCTACACATGTATTCCCTCATACGCTATTGCTTTCTAATTCCCACAGTTGCTCTATTCAGAACAGAAGACAGTGCTTTTGTCCGGGAGGAGTCAGGGAGAAGATGAAAAGAAAGGCAGTTTGGAGAACTTCAGTGCTAGATTTTTATCCTCTTCTTAGAGGATGGGGGAAGACACCTATCGTTATGGAACAATTTTCGGGCCATAAGAGCAAAAAATCACCTGTAATCATGAATTATTTCCACTACCAAGTTTTAAAGGAAAAACAAGAGAAAATAATATGACAAAGAGAAATGACACCCTGGGGTAAGAGAGAGGGGCAGCACTTAAATAATTCTTTAGGGTACAATTGCTGCTGTCTGCAAAAATGCAAGGAGTTTTTGGTGTGCCTCAAATCTACGGGACTTCATTTCCCATGGCACCAAAGGAGAGATGATAAAGATGGCTACAGACTCTGGATTCCAATGTGGCTGCCTTATGCTTGGCCAGAAATAATTTAGAAGTATGTAAGTGGGAGAAACACAGAAAAAAGGAAAGGTGAAGCATGAAGATAAGAATGATTCATAAATTGAAACATGATATTTTTTTCTTCTGTGGAATAATGCATTCACTAAAGACACAAGTTCATCTTTAAGGGCAAGGAAGGAGCCCTGCACTTTAGATATTGAAAACGGAAGTACCCAGAAGAGTGTGGCCGAAATGCTTACTGAAGAGAGTAATATTCTCTTTCTTTAGTAATCGCCAAGTGTGAAGCTCGAATTGACTCTGAAGATGTATTCTTGGAAGCAGGAACAAAAGAGCATAAAGAGATAATCTGGGAAAATGGAGGGCATGGTTTTTTTTTTTTTTTTTTGGTCCCTTAGACAAGGGGAGAAAAGAAGGGCAGAGCAAAGACTGAGGAGAAGGCTCAATATTTCTGAGTCTGCCTTCTCAGATGTAGCAGTGACAGAATGATTTTCTGTGTAAGGGGGATGGAAGGAAGGAATGCCGAAGAGCTAACAACTCCTATACCAGACTCTGATGGAGTCTAGAAAAGATCAGTTCTAACACTAAGGAATCTTCTATTTTCCAAGTTTGTTTAAGTATACACAGATGACAAACTGCCCCAAAGCAAAATTGTGAAATAGGAGAACAGGGCTTTTAGGACCTTGCAACGCTATTCATCACTAGATATTTATTGAGCAACTCCTCTGTGCTCCTTAATGTGCGAGGCATTAAGCCAGGAAGGCAGAGACATAAGCACGCGAATCCCGGCCCAGAAACAGCTCCAGTTTACTTAGCAAGGCACAGGATGGTAAATAGTATTCTCGACAAATAGTGCCATAAAGCAGTGGGGAAAAAGATCTTGAAGCAATGTCAAAAGCAAACACTACACAGCATTTATCATGTTGCAAGTCAGCTTCTGAAAGCTTTACCAGTGTTACCTTCTTTAATCCTTAAAACAACCCTACCTTTTTAGGGTTTGTCACTACCCCCGTTTCACAGCTCAGGAAATTTCAGTACAGAGAGTAAGCAATAGTATGAGGGTGAGACCCAGAAAATATAAACCGATAGCCTGAGTTGGTAAAAACTGTATGTGCTATACTGAAACACTACTGTGTGTGATGAAAAGTGAATGAGTCGGGCAATAAATACAGGGCGGATTCTGAGTCATTGCTTCGGTCTAGACCCTTATCATGTATTTTGAGCCTAACAATAGTCCCCCGACGGTAGGAAAGCAGATCACTATTTATATCAATTTGTAAAATGGGAATGACAGAACAACATTCTCCAGGTTTTACCATCAAAAACAATTTGAAATCAGAACTAGAATTAAGATCTCCTTACCAGGGGCGGGTGAGATGGCTCAGCGGCATAAGCACCTGCCTGGCAAGCGCAAGGGCCCGAGTTCGACTCCCGGAACCCACATACAAAAAAGGGGCCGGTGATATCGCTCAGCGGCACGGGCGCCTGCTGGTGCACGAGGTCCTGAGGTCGACCCCCCGCTACCCATAAAAAAAAAAAAAAGATCTCCTTATTAATAGTCACAGCTTCCAGGGCCGGTGAGATGGCTCAGCGGCTTAAGCGCCTGCCTTGCAAGCGCGAGGGCCCGAGTTCGACTCCCGGATCCCACATACGAAAAAGGGGCCGGTGATATCGCTCAGCGGCACGGGCGCCTGCTGGCGCGCGAGGTCCTGAGGTCGACCCCCCGGTACCCACAAAAAAAAAAAAAAAAAAAAATAGTCACAGCTTCCAACTCTGGGGGAAGCCAGGCACTCCACCTCACCATCATCCTCCCATTCATATAGCATTAATGAGCATGTTACAGTAGGCTGAACGTCAAGGAGAAAACCGAACAAAGGCATGAGCCAGAGTGAGCAACCCCTGAAATCTTTACGATGGTTTTAAAATTTAAAATAATTTTGGACTTACAGAAATGCTGCAAAACTAGTACGGGAAAATCCTCAGATAAGCTTCACCCAGCTTCCTGTAACATTCATATTTTATATAACCATATATCAAAATTAACAGATTAATATGAGTACCATGCTAATTGTTAACTCTAGACTTTATTTGGGTTCCACCAGTTTTTCTCACTGATACCCTTTTACTATTCCAGAATCTCACTTGGTACTGCACATTGTGTTTAGTTCTCATCAGTCCTAATTCTCCTCTAATCCATGACAATCTCTCAGTCACTTCTCAATTTGCATGACTTTGACACTTTTTTTTATGTGGGTACCGGGAGTCGACCTCAGGACCTCGCGCTTGCCGGGCAAGTGCTTATGCCGCTGAGCTATCTCACCGGCCCAACTTTGACACTTTTTCACAGTACTGATCATTATTTTTATAGCCTATGCCTCAGTCTGGGGTTGTCTGATATTTTATCATGATTAAATTGTGATTATGTATTTTTACTAAGAAATTTACCAAGAAAGCGATGTGTTCATCTTAATGTTATCAGAGTGGTGTTAAGGGTACTGCATACTGTTTCCAGTGTTAGGGAAAGAGTAGTTATCAAAAATAAACAAAACTACTTGATATTGTGGAATATAGGTTCTCCTAGGCAGATATAGACACTAAAGACAATAGCTCATTAAAGTATGTTGTAGGTTGATATATGAAGTTGGTTTTGTAAAACAAGGGTGTTAAGGAAAATCAGGTACCCCAGGGTTAGAAGCTATGATGTAAAATGAAGAAATCAGGGTCAGTCTCCTTTGACCAGACTTAGGGGAGGATGGAGGTCAGTAACGTGGTCTCCCCACCCTCAGGAACATGGTAGAGCTGTACTTCCTGGTCCCCTTCTTCTTCGGCGAGGCCATGTGACCAGTGCTGGCTAATGAACTAAGAAAAGAAATGACCACGACCCTCTAGGTTGGGGTTTGTAATTTGAATTTGAAAAATTTTAGTATCAGGTCAGTCAAGTTCATTTCTCAATCAAGGAGCACTAGAACTTCAGAAGGGGAGCAGGTCTTGAGTGTGTCACGTTACCTACAGGGCTCTTCAAGTCATGGGCTTCCTTCATGTAGACTGACTTCTTGCATTTACATTCGCTAAACTGTCCCCACTGAGTTAATGAAAATTCACTGAGTTCGGGCCCTCTGATATTATATCTCAGAATATTAAATGCATTTGAGTGCAGGTATGATTTTAAACTAAGTTTGTTTCTCTTCTTTATGTCTTTTCTTGACCATAATCCTGTGGAAACCTCACTATAAGGTAGAAATTACTTTTGGGTATGTGCTTACTTGCTGGGCACCGCTCTTCACAGATACATTCCCAAATTCTATACACATGCTATATATACATTAGCGTCATCCCAACTGAGGATCTGTTTCTTTTTTTTTTTGGTACCGGGGATCAAACTCATGACTTCATGCTTGCCAGGCAGGTGCTGTGCCGCTGAACTATATCCCCGGCCCAGGATCTGTTATTTTATAGGTATGGCTGTTAGACTGAATGTTGAAATGAGTGATTTGAGTACTTCTTGCTGCAGGTCAGAAGGAAGAAATGTACTGTATGATCAAACAAATCCACACTAATATCCCATATTTTTGTAACATGTAAAACATCACCTTGTCAGTTAATGAGAGTGGAGTCCAGGCAGTGACCCGGTCACCTCAAACCTGACATCGATCAGAAGAGTAGCCACGCAAACAGTGTATACATTTATGTGGCTGCTCTTGTGGGCTCTGGGTGATTCTCTCATCGCGGTAATGATCGTGTTCTCCTCATTGACAACTTTACTGGGAACATTTAGTATTTAGTTCCAACTATTTAATTTTTAAAATTTTGACAACTCCTGCTGTCTTAGTCACTTTCTCTTCACTGAGACAAAACACCCAAATCCCACAGAGTATGTCAGAGAAAAGACATTAAACCCATGGCAACCTGGAAACAGGAAGAAAAGGAAGCAGCCAGAGACAAGATACACTCTTCCAGGTCACGCTTCCAGGGACCTCCCTCCGACTAGGCCCACCTCCTGACAGCACGTTCAGCTACTGAACACAATAATGGATGAGTCCACTGATGATCAAATCACCTTCTCCACACGAGGATTTGGCGGGGAACATTACACTTACACATGCAGTCTTGTCCTCCAGGGTCGCTTTTTTAAAGATGAGGTTGGTGAGTACGTTATAGGAAGTCTGCTGAGATTTGATCTTGTTTATGCTCCAAATTCTGCTTCCCAGGTTCCACCTCTTCTTCTTTGTATTTTACTGCCTCATTTCATAACTCTGTAACATTGCTGAGCTATTGTTATCCTGACTAGACTCTTCCTGGCCCCTGTATCATGAAGACATGGTCTTCTATTCCACTGCGCTATGACCGGTTTTATACTCATGGTTGCTATTGTTGGGAGCGGTAGACACTTATAGGAACGTGAGCTGGTATATGCACCCAGGAACTACTTTTGAACATCTACTGTGTGCCAGTGCTAGGCACAGAGATATAAACCACAAATTTAAAAAATGTTTCAACATCAAAGGGCATCAGAGCTGTTGTTTCCAAAGCTCCTCTGATCCTGTAATTCACACCTTCTTTACTATTTACTTAATGTGGGGGACTCTCCCAGGCAGAAATACGATCATCACTGCTAGAACAAAGAAACCAAAGGAGGATAAGGAAAATGAGATATGAGGAACCCTGGTCAACCACAGCAAAGATATAGAAAATAGAGGTACAGTATTAGGAGTTGTGAGTTGAAAGATGATGAAGTGAAACTATGAAAACCACCATCAACTATAGCAATAAAACTTGAATGCTGGAAAAAACTTCCTGAGACGGAGAATATTGCAAAGGTGTTTTCCAACAGCTGTGATAGAAACCGGGTCCTTAGCAGCATTCAAGACTAGACTAAACAGAACTCTAAAGAGATAAATTGTAGGGAACAGTTTGGCATGAACTAAAAGGTGGGCCTGTGTTGTCTTCTTCCATTCTGAGTCTATAGCTATAAAAATTTTATTTAATCATGGATTTTAGTTTAATCATGGATTAAATCATTTTAGTTTTAATCATGGATTTTAGCAAACACAGTCTAATGCCCATAATGTAATACTTCAACTATAAAATGTCTGCATTAGTCTCTGTTTAATGCTTATTAGTTTTATCTCCCTTCCCCCTAAGTATAATCTACGGAGAGGAGAGAGTATTAAAAAGTCTTCTTCTATAAATCTGATAGTAACTAGAATAAACTTAAAGAAAAGTACTAAGTACTCAAGGAGCTAGGAGCTAGGGGATGTATATATAGCTTTTCTTCAAAAAATACAAGTAGAAAGAAATCTACAAGTAGTTAATTATTCCTATAAAAGTTAAATATAAACGCTGAGCAGTAATAATGGTATATAACATAAACTAGAGCAGAAGCCATTCCCGTATATGATAAACAAAGTGGTGCAACATGTCACACGCACCATTGTGTATCATGAACACCTGAAGTCAAAATAAAATAAGATTTCTTATCTAAAGTGAAAAGTAATGCTTCTCTTTAATTTTTTTCCTCTTTTGTCCTGTTGTCTTTGGGGATAGCAACATGATGATGGAGTCTAAATATGTGATAGATCTGGATGCACATAGTTGCAACTGTGAGCAGTATGGTCCAGCCCTGAGGGTAGTGGGCAGATGGTAACAGTTTCAGACCCCTGGAATTTTGTCTGATTGGGTGGACATGGTCAGAGAGCTGGGAACCACTATGGATCAGTCTGGCCAAAGGTCAAGCTTCATATATCCAGTGAAGCTGTACGGTTAGGCATGGACCATGAGAGTAACTAAGTGGAAAGTTCTACCATCCAGCAGGTTCAAGCAGCAAAGGCAGAAAGACCAAATTGGCAGTACCAAGGGGCCCTGTGATCAGGATGAGGAGACTCTCCATCACATTTCCTCCCCAATAGTGGTGTGTGAGTGTGTGTGCGCGCGCGCACGCACGTACACAGAATGGAGTGAGAAGAGGTTTGAGTCACTAGAAATTATCACTGACAGAAAGCAAGAAACCCTGAGGGTAAGTCCTGCTGGGAGAACGAGATCTGAATGAGCAAGCTTTACAGCGCCTAATCAAGAGATCGAGGGGAACCTGATCCGCAAGGGTCTATCGTTTCTATCCGCTGCAGGACTCCGCTTACCCCAAAGGTAGGAGTCCAGCTGTGCTGGGAAAGCTCCTTTAATTAGTCTCTAACTGGTGCCTAAAAGTCATTCTTGCATCAGATTTTGTTTAAAACAGTGATATGCTATGTAGAAAAACACAATAATCTTTTAGCTGTCATTTGTACATGAATAAAAGTATTCTTCAACTTTTCCACATAGGGAAGGAAGTAGAGGGCAGGCATTGATAGACGAAGAGTACAGTTGATGGTGTAGTGCCCAGAGCCCCCAGTCTCATCAGGAAGTGACGTGTTATTGCAAACCTCCAAGGTGGCCTGAGTGCTTGGAGTTAGCACTCGTGGAAGCTGTCTTTGACTAGTGATGGAGGGGACTGAAGGGTGTGGCCTCACTCTCTCGGTAGGACAGCCCTGAGAGATGATCCATGCGGTCTTCCACAGGTCCCCAGCAGTGTCAGACCCCAATTTCCCTTAGCAGGAACCCATTCACTAATGCACTCTATTGCCGGCTTCTTTCCCTTCTAATCTCTTTCCCTATTTCCTTACTGCTGTTTGCAAGGTTCACTTCCCAAATAAACTATTTGAACTTGATCTTTTGTCTTAAAGTCTCCTTCTAGAAAAACCTAATGTAAGATAGGGAAGGAGGAAAGAGGTCAAAAGCAGCAAGTCACTGTTTGTTACCTTCACAATTTTGTTGAGGTCTGACGTGGATGACTTCCTAGTGCTGCATGGATGCTACTCAGACGAGATCCACAAAATTATAATTATCTAATTCAGTAACTTTATAGGTGATGCATAGAGCCTGAGAGGCTGAAAGACTCATTCTAGGCTACTTAGGTAGCTGGTGACAAAACCTGAACTAGATCCCAGGTGGTCAGTTCCTTCAACAATCTGTGAGGTTCTGTAAAAAGAATATGCTTATTTGATCTCTAACAAGTATGGCACAGGTCATTGTCATCAAGAAATTAGGTTAGCTTTTGCTCGTTCCATCCTAAGATGCCCCACCCATCCTAAGATCATTCTGTAAGGTCTTAAGATTTGGACAAGTCCAGAATCCAAAAAGAGAAATCAGTTTCAGATAATACTATCATTCATTAGTAATGTAGGGCACTAGACTAAGAAAAGGAGTTACTGGACATTAGCCCAGGCAAAGTCTATAACGAGCCCTTGGGCTTCCCTCACCAAAATCAGCAAATGCAAAAGTACTTTAAAATAAGGCTAGAAAAACAAAAACAAACCCTTTTGATTCTGAGCAGATGGAAATTTAGCTCTCAACAGGGATATCAATAATTAATTTATGGCAGAAATTTCCTTCATTTGTGTGTGTAAGGTAAAACAATTCCATAGCAGTTTCCTGCTTTCCAATTTCCACACACTTGCTCATCCTGCAGCTCAGATAAGGAATCCTACTTACCCATAAAGAACATTGGTGATGCCATTGCTTGAAAACCAAGCTGTATTTTCAGGGCTGACCCAAGTCACAAGAGCAAACGGAAAAGTAGTTCTTGTCAGAGCAAGTAGTTCTTGTCAGCACTTTCCCCAAAGGAAATGCCCTCTGTTATAAAGATATCTCAGTGATTGTGCCAGTCCAGTTTCAGTTCCGTCTAACAGTAGTTGTTTTTCCCTTCTCTTCTGGGAGGTAATGCTAGGGGTTAAAAGACCATTCTAGTCTAGATCCTAGAAAAATCAGGAAATTCACAATTTGGAAATATGGGCTCTGGTTAACTGTAATTCATGATTTTATGCAAAAAATTGCAGCACCTATAAAGGACTTAGAAGATATCAGCAGAGCATGGCTGATAAAATGTCACCTAAGCTAGCAATCGAACCCATTCCAGGGAGCTTAGCCAATAGGTAAACTCTACGCTGCAGGATCCATCACCAATTTTGCAATTGCGGGCATCAGAAGAATGGACCCAACTGTCTTAAACAAAAGGCTGACAATTTTGTTCATGTAACCGAAATGTTTTGGGTCCCAAGCTCAGATGTCCAAAGGAGTTGTAACAATCTCATCAGAATGAATTTGTCTCCAACCCTTCACAATGCCTCGTTATACACTGATTTTATTTTCAATGGCTCCATTCATTGCAGAAGATGATCATCCAGCAGTTCTAGGATGCCACTCTGGTAGCTCTCAGTTTGGCGGTGAAGAGGGAACTCCTCTCCGACAGTAGCCCCAGAAGTCTTGTAACTGGCTGCTTAGGTCTGACTTGATTTACATTCTCATTCTTTAACAAATCACCGTACTGTACCTAGAGCAAAAGGATGCTGTGATTGGTCAGGTTTGTACCACCTTCTTTACCCTGAAACCAGGGGTAAAATCAAGTTAACACCCAAACCATAGAAAACTAAATAGGTAGAGAAAATATTTTCTAAGGAAAAAAAAAAAAAAACCAAGTCTCCCCTAACAGATGAAGGGGGAATGGGTAGCACACAAGGACACTATCTAATGCCAGGACATTACAGATCCGAATTCTTCTTAGATAACCTCTGTGTATTTGTGGTAAGGAATGAGCAAGGGAGGAGCAGGGGGGATACATGCAAGTGAGCAGAGTAATCTGCAGACGAACGTCCACTCGTCTATGAAGAAAGCCTTAAGGGGCTGGGAGGCGAGAGATAGGCAAACCAGGAAAACAAGCCAGATTCAATGCTTTGGAACCGATTTTCTGTGGAAGAAAACAAAATTCTCTTTTCTTCTGGAAATGAAAATTTAGCTGTGATCTTCGCCAGAAAATTTTCTTTTCTGGGCTTGGTAAGATCATCTGTAAAATGGTATAGAAGAGTGAACACTAAGATGCCATTAAGCTACAAAGTGATAATTAGCTATGAGACTACAATATGAATTATATTTCCACTACAAAACCAATAAGAATTATGTACAAGAAAAATGTAGCACAATCCACCATTCCTTTCTTAGATACTTAGGTTCCATTGGATTCCACTGATAATGGACTTGCCAGGAATCCCTTATATGGTGATGGTACAACCTACCTTGACCAACAGTATCACCTATCGCTCTCAATCTTCTTCATAGTGAAAGGGGTCTAGAAGTAGGAGGAGGCAGAAGTAAATTATCAGTTGTGATTTGGCTAGATGCTCTCACCCATCTTGCCCTTTTCTGGGTCAATTCAGGGCAGATGTGTGTTGTTCTTGATAATGAGATTGAACATATGGCTTAAAGGGAAAGTTTTATTTTGCTACATGCTTAAATACCAGGATATAAACAATCTACTAGGATTGTCTACTAAGTCCTTTTTGTCTATTTTATTTTTAGAAGTCTTTGGGGTTAAATGATGCCTCTTCCATGGTTTGCCAAGACTAACACCCAGCTATATATCTTTTTCTATATGTCTTAAAATTATACACCAAGCTTTCACAAGACCGAGATTTTCCAAATGTCTGATTTCTCCCAATTGCGAATACAACATTTTGTTAAGTTGCCTATGTTCTTTCAGTCACCCACACAGCAGGAATCTGTCTTAGCAAATTAGTATTTTATCAGGGCCAGATTCTGCCAGTCAACAGATGTCTGAGATGGCACGTCTATAGCCCAAGAGATAGGGCCAGTTCTTTAGGTCCAAACTGATAAATACTTCTGTAGTTATACTTTGGACCTTGCCCAGTGTTGTCTGGGTCACTTAATTCTCCATGAATTTCTTATTAACTCATTTATCCTCTCGAGTGTCACTGGCTCCTTACTGAACACATCCTAGGTTCCCGTAAGCATGCAGTTCCTGGTGTGCTTTTCAAGCATGATTCTTCTAAGAACAGTGCTTCCAGATTTGATTTTCTGTTTGTTAAAAATATTTAAAGATGTTTTCCAGGGAGAAGCTATAGAGATGCATTAACTGAATTGTATTTCTTAAGATCTCTCCTTAGTCACGATCTTCTCTTTTTCTTATGTTAAGACTATGTTGTTCTGCAATAACTAATTTAAACCAAAGCATTATACTATCTGAAGCCTGGAAAATTGTGGTGATCAGTCAAGAAAAATACAGCCTTATTTTTCATGTTTCACAGAATATGTGGTAGTCATTCCACATTTGTAGTGACTTTATTGTTGGATGAAAATGAGTAATAACCATAAAAGTATGTGTACAAGATAAAAGCAAAAACAAATACTTCTAAATCTTTTGTAGGTTGTTTTCAAAAACATGTATCTCCCCCACCTTGGAAATGGAAGTGCTGTATTTGCTTAATTCCTATACGACAAACACTTGTATAAATGTCTAATAGCAGAAACATGTAGTATAAACTCAATAAGCTCTGAATGAATTGTTGCATAAGATAATGGGTGAGATTTTCAAGGCAGTACTACTCACTTTCATCCATTCTGCTCACTGCTCCTCTCTCTCCTGCAACAATGAAATAGCATAAAGACAGCAGGGTATAAAAGAAAGTCCATGCAATTTGGAAGAACTACAATGGTTTCCTCTTTTTAAGTTGGGGTAATAGTACCTATAAGTCAGGTTTATTGAGCAATAAATGAGATAACATTAAAAAAAAAACTTAAAATGGTGCGTGTCTATTTAAGGTTGACTGGCAGAATCCAGCCCTGAAAAAATACAGATTTTCTAAGGCAGATTCTTACTCTATGGGTGACTAAAAGAATAAAAGCAACTTAACAAAATGTTGTATTTACAACATATGCCTGTAGTTCTGTTTTCTATCACCAGGTGAAAGTAGTCTATTTCAAAATATTAATATATCTATTTATTTTTTTATTTGCCGAGTTATAACTTACTATTCACAGATAAAAGTCTCTATCTGCATTAAGCTCACATTTCAGACAGAAAATAGATAAAATATTTTGATAAATATAAAATATATGAGTTATTGGTAAATACTAAGAGAAAAATAAAGCAGTTAGAAACAGAAAGACTAAGGAATAAAGGAACCGTTTTTGACAACGTAACCAGGAACTACCTTTCAGCGAAGGTAACGTGTGAACAGTGAAGGCCCTGAGAACAAGGGTTTGGAGATAGTAGGTTTGGGGGGAAGTGTGTGTGCCGGAGAGTTGGGAAGTAGGGTTTGTGAAGCAACAGGGCCAGATCATCTAGTGCTCATGGGCCATGATAAGGAGCATTTTATAATGGATACACTGCATGGTTTAATCCCTCCAGTAAGCTCACTCCCATGTGTGGATCAAGAGCTAATAAAGACAAGACAGAAATACAAAATGTTCAATGAATTTACATGGTTATTATAACAGAAATATGTGCAAAATACAGAAGAAGCACAGAAGAGGCTCTAGAGCCTGAGAAAGTCAAGCAAGGCTTTCAGGACATTGGCTTGGAGAAGTAAAGTTTGAGTAGGAATTTTCTAGGCAGACAAATAGACGGGGAGAAAGTAAAGTAAGATAGCCGTGCCAGTTACCAGCAATCAGACATTTGATGGTGTGACATATGGAGAAACACAGGTGATATCTGACAGAAAAAGCCTGCAATCAAGCACGAAATTAAAAAAAAAAAAACACATCAAACAAGTACATATTATACATTACTTATTGAGGTTAACACTAAGTCAGAATTCCATTTGGAACAAGTTTAAAATAAAATTTATTCCTAAACACACTGTTGAAATAATTGAATCATCATCAAGCACTTCAAACTTAAACTTTATTTCATTGGTCTGCAGCTCCTGCACAAGGCTGAATCAGTCTTCTAGTGTCCAGATAATCAACAAAGGTGAATGTGTAGACCTGACTTCTCACTCTGGTCCTGACTGTTGCAACCATAATGTATTCCATGATACAATCTTGTTTTTAATTGTTTGTCTTCTCCAGTAGAGTAAAATCCAGGCTCTTCCTGTTGATGCTAACAACACCAATCTCAGGCCTTTGGCCTTCATCTTTTTTGTTCTACAAAACTACCCTAAAAATATAGACTACCACAAATGTGCTATTTTTCTTAGCCTTTCACTGAAGCCATCCAGTCACTCCAGTGAAAAGCATTTCCTACCTGACTTTTCCAGAAAGCTGGTATCCCCTTCCTCCTCTGCTTGTATTTCCTTACTTGATTAGAAATAGATAACATAGAGCATCTTATGATTTCCAGCTCTGCTATATGTTAGCTGTATGATCTTAGACAAGTGACCAAATACGTTAACCAAAGAAACCAAGGATCATATCATGTATCCCTACTTCAGATATATTAAAATGTAACACAAATGAAAGAAAAAGGCCAACACTAGTTATAAAATGCCATCATTTTTAAAGTACATACCTACTTCAGAGTGTTAAAATGTGAGAACTCTATTTGTTTCAGAATCTATAAAATACATACTTAGCTTTTCTAAGCTTTAGTTTCTACCCAATAAGATTTTTGTGAAGATAAATGGAAAAACATATGTAACACATAATACAGCTTATAAGAGCCACACGAAAATGTTCCTAATTTCTTAGTTTCTTTTCTAAAGGAGATTCCTTTTTCCTACCTTCTGAACATAATTATGATTTATACAAACAGTTCCCCATTGTGGATTTCTCCCACTAAGTACAAGCCACTCTTATTCCTCCTCTCTCTCCACGCCAGACTGGCTCCCAGAGATTGTCCACTTGCAGAAGAATTTTATGTACGAGATTAACGCATGGTCCGAGCGCTCACCAAAACCTCCAAATTCTGTAGTACTGTCGTGATTCTATGGCTTAGCGAACAAAGGGTAATTTACAAAAGGATTTTTCCAGGAGCTTCCTATGGAAACACAGAGCCTTTGAAGTGATCAATAACTTCCTTGTAGAGTGTGGGGTTTTCTCATCGCTACTCTGTCTCATTCGTGTGCTTGGTGGGAGGAATACAAGATTTCCTAAGACAATTTTTTTCAGTCTTGACACTAGTAACATTTAGGGTCAGCTAACATTTTCATTGTTGTGGGGACCTGTCTTATGCATCGAATGATGTTCCATAGAATTCCTGATGCCCACTCAATAGACACTGACAGCAACCCCCCTCCCAGTGGTCCCTGAACATGTCAAATATCCCCCAGAGGAGGCAAAATTGTCCCATTTTAGAATCAATATGCTGGGCATCAGAAGCAGGAATTCTGACTCTAACCCTTGCTGGGTACCAGACTTGGGAAGAAAATAGTTATACTGGCTCACATACTTCACAGGTTCACTGTGATAATGGGTCTTCAAAGTGCTAAGCCTCTTAGGAGAGAGGCTATTGCTTGGTTTGCTTTTCAAAACAGCATGGGGACTGCCTGACATGTACCATTGTACACTCATTACATGGGAGGTGTGACGTAAAACTCTGTATGTATTTTCTGTCCCAAAAGACAGGAAACCTATGTACCCATTTCACAAACAAAAAAGAGAAATATAGAGATGATAATTAGTCCAACTAATGGGCCACATGCATGAGGCCCATGCATGAGGCTGCATGAAGGTGAGCATTGAAGCTGAGCTTTGACCCCAGAACCTGGCTCTGGTCAGTTCTGCAGGCCACGCGGAGGACTCTTCTCCCCTCACTAAACATCTACTGACCATCCCAGGCAGGCCAGGATCTATGCTAGGCACCAGGTAATAAAAGAGAATGTGAGAACAGCTGTAACAGATGGTCCCAGATAGTTTAGGGTAATTACAAAGGAGTAATAGAAAGACCCTGAAATTTACTCTCAATGTTTTCCAGCAAAAGCAGGTCACTTGAGACATTTCTGATGAATTTATGTGCAAAGGTGAAGTTTCCTCACACTGGCCAGGCCCCCTCCATATATCACTTTGATGGCTTGAAGTGAAAAAGGGATGAATTTAGTCAAACAAGCTTTCTTTTGTTGTCAACCTATTGGAAAGCAGGCTTGAGTGCATTTTTCTCTTTTAAACTGTTTTGAGTGATCTGGATGTGGTTTTGCTATGATCCACTTCCACGTCACCATGTGAGCAGGTAAACCAGCAGTATAGAAACACTGACCCTTTGGCCAGGAAAGCCAAGGCCTGTTCTCTGATTCCTGTTATGGAGTAGTTAAGGACTTTCGAGGTTTTTTTACTTTGCAAGGTTCTGAATGAAAACCAATTCAGCCATGTCTGCCCTCAAGGAGTTTATGACCATACAAATCATGACCACATAAACAATATAAAGCACCTAGTGACAAGAACCCACTCTTGCCAGGTGTGGTGGCGCACACCTATGATCTCAGAATCCCAAGTCCAAGACTGGCTGGGACTGCACAGTGAGTTTTTTCTACACAGAGTGAATGAGACCGTGTCACAAAGAAATACCTACTGGGCGTAAAACACTCCCTAAGTAACCCGAGCCTGTTAACATTTCATTGTGAGAGGTGACTCTCCTGTGAATTTGGGATATTTAGTAGCTTCCCTGGTCAGTTCCCACTTAACTATACCCCTGAACCCTACAGCTGCTATAACCAAGATGTCTCTAGACATTGCCTGAGGTACCCTGGTTGAGGACCACTGACTTAGATGCAACACACCCACTACTCATAAGGCATGGTTTTTATTTCCCAAACTGGGAAACTGGGACTGAGAGTAGAGTGTGCTCAGGAGCACGTGGCTGATGAGGAGCAGAGGAGAGATCTGAATGGAGCATTCTTGCCATCGGTGGTGGTGGAACCACGCTGCCTCACCTCCTGCCAGGTGCCAATACACACACTAGGGGAATGAGGATGTGGGCACGCTGCCGCCCAGGGAGGGTGGGCATGGTGGGAGAAGGGGCCTCAGTGTAGATAGGAGAGGTCATAAAGAAGAGTGCACAGCCCAGGTTCAGAAGCATGTAAGGGTATGAAAGGGCCACGAACCAGATAGGAGGGGGAAGTTGAAGCCGCACACTGAGGAAGTGAGATTTCCACCACCATGCTGACTCTCCTGCCCGGAAGGCCACACTTTAGAGAGCTTTATATCCCCTCCTCAGGCTGTAGTTTCCCTTCTGGGTGACATTTGTACTGGTCACTTTCTTTCTGTATGGTTGCCTCTGGTTGAACCCTCTAACCCTCGGTCCTCCTGGGAGCCATTTGTCATTGGGTTTTCTTTCCTGGAGTGCTCAGAAAGCCTGATGGACCACAAACTGCAAAGAGAAATAAAGCACAGCAAAGTGATGCTTATCCACTGTGGTCTGACTTTTGGGTTCTGTCTCTTTCTCTTTAACAATCCCCAAGAGGGAGACCTGGTAAATACAACTGTGCCCTTCTCACCTCTCCCGCTTCCAGCATCCAGCATCCCAGTCTTGCCATGCCTTTATCTTCCCATCACCTCTCCCCTCCCTCCACTTTGAAAAGAATTCCTGTGCAGGCTTGTCAATCTGTCACGGAGTCTCCAGCTCCCCCTTCCCCGTGCGCCGAGCCCCGCCAACCAGCACCTCCTTGGCTCTGTCCTGAGCATCAGTCTAAACAGTCAGTCCGTGTCTGTTAAAACACTGACAGTGCTTCTCCCTGCTCGGAGAGCAGCAGATCCCATCTGTATCGCAAACAGTCTTCCAGGTTTATTTTGCCTATCACTTCTGAACACTTGCTATTTAAATTCCAAATCATTTTTCTAGGGGTTAACTGTGTCCCTGCTATTCTTGGAGTTTACTCACGGCATCTCCAAATCAGCCACCTTTTTTGTATGCTGCTAGCATCATATATGTGAGTGTATATATATATATTTATATTTATACACATGTGCATCCTGGACACACATATGTACATGAGACATGTCAGTAGCATCTTGGACCACACCATCATCAGGCAATGTTATCACTGGTCACCAAGTTACAGGAACAACAAAATGTCTGAGATCATTCCTGCTTCCAAAGACCATTTGAATTACTGGGGGGGGGGGGCGGCGATAAGATATGGAATAAGTTTAGATATTTGTTGTTTGTTTCTTCAGCTCTTTTCCAATCAAAATTTAATTATATTATTCTGTCAGTGAAATATGTTGAAAATGCACGTCCCCATTCTCTCTCTCCCCTCTTAGACACTGGGGGAGGAATTCAGAAGTATTTCTTGGTAAATAAAATATGTCTATCACTTTTGCTATCAGTACGAACAAGACTACTTGATGGTTAGGGCGATGACGTAATCCTGCCTGTGCCAGAAGGACTCCCGTACAGAAGGTGACACCTATCTGCTACTGTGCAACATTTCTAGGTCCACCGATACTGACATGCAGCTGAGAGTAAAAAATCGAGAAGCGAGAGGATCAGAGGTCACCCTGAGCAGCAGATATCCAAGGTCTCAGCTCTGAGCTGCTCCAGCCGGACATCTGGCTGCCTCTCGCGCCATCTCTCTGACCTGGTCCTGGTTTGCTGCCTGTTTCTCTATCCTGTAGCTGATCTCCTACCTGGACTTAAATCTTCCTTCTTCCTGAATCTATGCCTGGAGCTGAGTGTTGGCCAGTTCCGTGTTGGCACAGCCACTCCTCTGTGGCAAGAAGGGCTTTTGGGTCAAGTTGGCCTCCTTGGGCTAACGCAGACAGAATGATCTGCTGAGTCACTGCTGTCCCGGCCCAACTCCAAGGGGAGGAGGGCATTGAGAACTGGTGGCACCTTCAGATGAGAAGTCCACCCTGCAGCTTTCAGTCAGGGCTGGCTTGGAGTGGCATGTGGGGAGTCCCTTATGAGTGAGGGAAGACCCAGCAGCGAGCTTGCTTCTGGCAGGAGTCAGGAAGAGCTCAAGAGTTATTTGGACCCCAACTAAGTCTACAGGTTGTTTTTTTTCTGAAGTTATTGCGAAAGTAAAGGTTCCTAATATATTCTGGGCATTAGAGCAGAGGGTCTTCCCTTTTGCCACACCAACACTGGCCCCATTTCACAAATTACGTTCTTTTCCTTCTCCCTCGTGGAAGTCACTCGGGAGTCTGCCTTCGAAGAATTATTTTTCTGAAGGTGTAGAATTATCAAAACATAATAGGTTTCTGCAAGAGGACAAGGCTCATTCTCAGCTACCCTGGAGCACATCTCCACATCCAGGAGACACCTGCACTGGGTATGCAAGGCTGGACAGGGGAATGAACTGTAAGAATGGAGTTTCAAACTACAGCAGGCATTTGCCCCAGTTAGCATGCTCTGGGCAATTTCTTTTTGTTTCCCTCATTCATTCCTCCATCTCTCTTCCTTATTTTGTTACTACATTCTCTTCTTATTTCTACCTTCTTCATTTACCTTTTGTGCATTGTGTGACTTCCATATGTGAGTTTATTAACTACCCAAAGAATATAAAAGCATTTATAAAATATGTGTAGAGTGCAAAGTTTAGCAATATAATCAAAACTCACGGGCCCATCACTGAGTAGAGAACACACGCCATTGTCATATTTTAAGCTCCCTCTCATTCTGTCTTCCTCCATCGGAATCAGTGATCTCCCCACACTGTGTGTGTCTGACTGGTGCACTTCATGGCCTGTTGACACTTCTGTAATCCCAAAGCTCTTAAACACTGAGTCATTACCTACTATAAGGAAAACTTCCATCCAACCCTGAGAAGATCACAGGAGAGAAGTTTATAAGCATTTGAAGTTTCCTTAATAGCAAAAGGGGAAACTATTAAAAACTAACGTATCATTATCCAACATCATCCAAAAGAAACTTGCAAATCCATAACACAGCTCATGGATCTGAAGCTTCTTAATATGATGTGTGAAATAGTTTTAAATTCTGGCACCTACAGCACTGTCTTTGTCAGACTTCTATGCTCTGTGATCAACAGATTTCTGTTGTGTTTTCTTATTCTTTTTTAAGTTCTGAGTTCGGTAAAAATTTGTTGCAACTTTCTTTTATGTGAGGTCTCAGATGTGGAGACATGTTTCACAGTGGACTCTTGTCTGATCTCAAGAATCTTATGCCCTCCCCAAAGTCGAATCATAAGAAATCACTTGGAACTTTTCCACTGGGCCTTCTAGCAGGAAGCCACTACCACCCCATGGAGCACTTGAAATTTCTGAGCTGAGAAGTGCAGACCGTATAAAACATAAACTGGATTTCAAAGACTTAGTATGAATAAAATGTAAGATACATCACTAAACCTGGCAATATTGATTATATGTTGAAATGATAGTATTTTGGATATATTGTATAAAATTGAATGTATTATTAAAGCATATTGCTTTACCTTTTATTTTTAAATGTGGCCACGAAAAAATGTAAAACAGTGTATGTTGTTCATATTTCATGGTCTCCATTATATTTCCGTTGGATAGAACATTATTTGTCTGTTACTATAATGAAATATCTGAGGCAGGATTCTTTGTAAAGAAAAGAAGCTTGCTTAGCTCACAGTTCTGGAAGTTCAAGGGCCTCGTGCCAGCCAGCATCAGCTCGGCTCTGGTGAGGACTTAAAGGTGAGAGTACATGCTGAAAGACGAGACCACAGTGCCAAACATGAAATCAGAGAGCAATTCAGCAGTCAGACACAGGCTTTAAAAAAAAAAACTTTCACAAGAACTAATTCATGGTTCTACGAAAACTCCTAATCGCTTCTGAGGGCATGGGCCCAAAGTCTCAAGGACCCCCCCACTGTCCCTACCTCTTAATAGGCTACAGTAGAGATAAAGGTCCCAACACATAAACTTTTGGGTTGAATTCAAACCATATCCAAGAAGACAGGATACAGTCAGCCATTATTAGGTTGTATTACATAAGCTACAGGTACAGTGTAGCATTTGACTTTTTATCCCAGATCCATTCCTTGTCCTCTCCCCAGTGTGTTCTGTTTCACAGCAGGGCTGACTCCTGTTAGAATGTTTCCCAAGCTTCCATGACATCTGGTTTAGTGGATTGGCTAATGGAAAGCATTATTGGGAGGTTGAAGGGCAGGAAGAAAGGAGAAACCAGTGTGTTTCTTCCTTCTTTGCTTATTAGTAGAATAATAAGTAACAGAGCTACGTGCTTCTTCTTCGCAATCCAAGGATTATTCTATCACCATTGGGGCAGGCGTGTTTCCCTATTTACGATATGGAAACAGGCTTAGCATTTTGTGCACGACGTTTCTCAGGGCCTGGGCCTGTACGGATCTCTCCTTTAGGGCATGTGTTGGACGACTGATCGAGGGGTCAGCAACTGCCCCACATTTCCTCCAGGCAGAGGTTCTCAACCTTAGCTTCCCATTACTCACCTGGGGGCTTGTAAAATGTCAGTGTCTTGCCACCAACTCTAATCTAATTATCTGGTTAGGGCCTGGACTTTGGTATTTTTTGAAGAGCTCCCTGTACACTTGACCTAAAGTATACAGCAGCTTTAGAAGTCAGCATATTCTGGCTTAATAATTTCCCTATCTCTAAAGCTGGCTGTTGATCTGAATAGAGATCTCCAAGAACACTGTATTTGGTCAGATGCTCTTCTAAGATTCCTCTTCTGAACTTCCTAGGAAATACTCAAATTCTCATCTGAGGACTTTCGCTCACCTTTATCACTGTCAGCATGCAATTGAGTATCTCCTCTTCATCATGGTCCATTATCTCCATCATTGTTCAAAGAAGCACGTGACCTAAAATAGATGTTCGGTGGTGTTTGGATTGAGCGATGTGTCAAAATTTTAAATGTGGCCTTTTACATATCCATTCTTCTCATTTGCTACCACTTACACGCCCCACATCTGCATATATCTACAGCTTTCATTGCTTTGTGGCCTCTCTTCCCACCTTTTAAAAAAAAATCATTGCAATATGAAATATTTATTCTTGTTCAATTTTTATTTTTAAGCACGTTTGTAGTACATAGTGATCACATTCTTCATGTGGAATTAATACATGTACATAACACATCTCAGTTCTTTTTTCATCACCTTCCCTGCCCTTCTCCCTTCCCTCCATCTCTTGGTCCCCTCTCCATTTGTTAAAGCTCTGTCTCCCTACTTCCTATTGTCTATCTTTTATTTTGCTCTTTTATATGTTTATATGTTCGCTTTCTCATATATTAGAAAAGCCATGGAATATTTAAGCTTGTGTGTCTGAGTTATTTCACTTAAGATCATGGTCTCAAGGTACCCAACTCAAGTTCATCCTTCTTTATGACAAAGTAGTACCCCACTGTGTATAAATAGCACATTTTCTTTACCTATTCATGTACTGATGGACATAATCCAAAAATTGGATGGAAATCCAAGAATTAGTAATTGAAAAAACAAAGAGCCTCTGTTTACCTTTGTTTTATAGAAAAGTAAGGGAGGATTCTCTAATTTTTGGCTGAGTATTGCCTTCACTCGCCTCATACCTTTACTCCTGCCTCGCAGAAGTTGAGGGATTGAGGGGCTTTCCTTTCACTGGCATTCACGGTGCTAATGTCTCTCTCTCTCTCTCTCTGTGTCTGTGTGTGTGTCCTTGTGTCCTTGTGTCCGTGTGTCTGTGTGTGTGTCTGTGTGTCTGTGTGTGCGTGTGTCCATGGGTCTGTGTGTCTGTATGTTTGTTTGTCCATGTGTCTGTGTGTCTGTGTCCGTGTGTCCATCTGTGTGTCTGTATGTGTCTGTATGTGTGTGTCCATGTGTCCGTGTGTCTGTGTGTGTCCGTGTGTCCATGTGTCCATGTGTCCATGTGTCTGTGTGTGTGTCTGTGTGTGTGTCTGTGTGTGTGTCTGTGTGTGTCTGTGTGTCCATGTGTCCGTGTGTCCATGTGTCCGTGTGTCTGTGTGTGTGTCTGTGTGTCCATGTGTCCGTGTGTCCGTGGGTCTGTGTGTCTGTGTGTCCGTGTGTCTGTGTGTGTCTGTGTGTCCATGTGTCCATGTGTCCATGTGTCCGTGTGTCTGTGTGTGTGTCTGTGTGTGTGTGTCCGTGTGTCCGTCTGTGTGTCTGTGTGTGTCTGTATGTGTGTGTCCATGTGTCCGTGTGTCTGTGTGTGTCTGTGTGTCCATGTGTCCATGTGTCCGTGTGTCTGTGTGTGTCTGTGTGTGTGTGTCTGTGTGTGTCTCTGTGTCTGTGTGTCCATGTGTCTGTGTGTCCATGTGTCTGTGTGTCCATGTGTCCGTGTGTCTGTGTGTGTGTCCGTGTGTCCATGTGTCCATGTGTCCGTGTGTCTGTGTGTGTGTCTGTGTGTGTGTGTCCGTGTGTCCGTCTGTGTGTCTGTGTGTGTCTGTATGTGTGTGTGTCCATGTGTCTGTGTGTCTGTGTGTGTGTGTCTGTGTGTGTGTCTGTGTGTCCATGTGTCTGTGTATCCATGTGTCTGTGTGTCTGTGTGTGTGTCTGTGTGTCTGTGTGTCCGTGTGTCTGTGTGTCTGTTAGCCTCTACAATATACGATACCCATAAACACTCATAGATGTTATGGAAATGATGGAAGGGTTGTGCCAATCTCACAAACACCAAACATGCATTATTCTAAGACTTTGGTTCTCCAAATGGGAACTTGTAAAAAAAGTGATGGATTGATTTCATATCTTAAGCAGGCCACCCAGCCCAGTATAAAATCAGGGTGACAACTGAATACATCATTGTTCCCAGCAGCTACCTGGATTATACTCATTACCCAGTGGAAATGAACTAGTCTTGTTTGTCAAAACTCCCTTCTCCCAGTGAGAGTCATTTGCGTGCTGTCTCATTTAAAACAAACCAACCAACCCCACAGAGACTTCAAAGAGAACCAAAAGACCTTTTCCCGAATAGCCTCTGGAAGGTGTTATGTGTTTCTGCTGTTTCCCTTTGTCTAAACTGTCGTGGATGAAGGATAACTGCACACCTGCTCAGAAGAGGGAATTGTTTCCTTAAGGGAGGAGGGATTACCTGCCAGCATTAATTAGAAAGAGGGAGAATCTGGTAAATGTTTTGGGCGAAATTACTGCAACTTGTAAGAACAGCATATTGATTGTTGTCATGTCACCTCAGAGAAGCACATGGAAGGACTGGATTTGGAGCGTGATGTGTGTGAGAGCAGCATGCTCTTCCAGGCCTGCAGAGCAGCCAGCACAGAACACATGGATGGCATGGGCTCATGACGTCCAGGAAAGTGCTCTTCATCAGACCAGGAGAGTTCCCCAGGACCGGGGAGGAAGGGGTACTCTCCTGGAATTTGCTGTCTGAAGCTTTGCTCTCTCAAATGCTGGCACTGTGAAAATCAGGAAGGGAAACCGGCCACAGAGCAACCATGGGAACCCAATGATCCCACTTTGTGCTGCCCCCCGTTCTCCTGCCACCCACTTCCCTAGCTGCAGATTCTCACCTTTCCTGCCGCTTTGGCCCTCTGATTTCCCACTCATGCTCCCTCCTCTCACTCGGCCCTCCTTGCTCTAATGAGCCACTGGGCAGCACACCTGATCTTCCCCAGGAACCGTCAAGTCCTCTCCTTTTGCCCTGAAATGGGATGCTGTGGATGAAACATAGTCTTCCCCACACTGGCACAGCCAGCCCTGACTGCCCTTGACCCTAGGGGCACTGCACGGCCCAAAATGCCATTTTTCCTGCTAGCGAGTTCCACAGGAGCAGAATGACTGCTCTCCAGCCCAACTCCCTGTGTCTCTCATGCTGTGACTTTCAAACATCTGCTTTAGCTCCACATGCTTCTTCTGAATGGGGACACTGTATGAAACCACCTTACATACAGAAATATTTTCTTCACAGGCAGGGGGCTTGTCTTCTTTTAAAACTGTTTAAATCATTACTGTCAGAGTCAGAGGCAAGACCTGAAAAACTTAAGACATCACTCGAGGGCCTGATACGGGAGTTGTTTCCACTTAGCAAGAGAAACAGAACCTGGGGCGAGGCCTCCCTTGCTGATAAAATGGGCAAGGTCAATGAGCTCTTGATAATAACTTTCGCAGGTCTTCATCTGTCAAGATCTCATCTGTGGCTGATCTCCCCTCCTCCCATCAACCTTTAAAAGTCTTCGTTGCACTATTTTAAGCCCACGTAGTTAAAAGCGAGGCAAACTGAGCGTCTCCTGAGACTTTGCGGAAGCTTTGTGTGACTGGGAGCTTTTCAGAGGCATTTGCTGGGCTCGACTCATGGCTGAGGCTGGGGCATGCTGCAGGGAACAGGGTGAGCGAAGGGAATAAGCATTGTGGAAATTATTTGCTTCCCCTTCGTATAATAAAAGAATACTGGCTGGAAGGTTAAGAGATGTGTGTTCTATCTCTGGCTTTGCTACTAACTGGCAATGAGAACCTGGAACTGTGCAATCCAACACAAGCCCACAACCCCATGTAGAGACAGTGTTCTTGAAGCGTAGCCAGTCCCAAGTGAGCTCTGTGGTCAGCGTGGAAAAAAAAAACTTGGCCAGAAAGAAAAAGCAAAATGGCTCATTAAAAATGTTCGTATTGACTACTTGTTACAATGACACTAATTTGGACATATTGAGTTAGACAAAAATATACTAATTTGTGCATTTTTACTTTTTAAATGTGGCTACTAGAAAATTGAAAATTTCACACATGGCTTGCATTATATTTCTATGGGACAGTGCTGCCTTAGACTTGTATCGGAAAATTAGGTGCATCAATGAATATCTCTGATAAACAATAATTTGCTTGCATTTGCTACATCTTTCACTGCCTTCTGGTATATTTTTTTTAAAAAATCCTTTCCAGCCTTTTCAATTATATTAAAGATATGGCTTCTGTCACACAGGTCACGTGTTGACATTCAGGTGCTGCACAGGTACAAAAATCACAATTCCAGTCCTCAAGCAGCAATACTGGAGTGACAATACAAGACATGAACATACAAACCAATTACTAACAATATAAAATTATGATTAACTATCACATTAAATTTTCTAACAATTTAGTATATGAAAGGTTTGAATAGGTCCAGAGCACTTCCATTTAGGAGTCTATTTCTCATGAGAGGTAACAATTAAAATAGAAACAAAGATGGGATCACCATTTTCAAGACATGGTTTCTAGTTGGTTGTCTTTCCTTCTCATGATATCTCCCCTACTTTTTCCCCAGCAAAATTGGGCATCTTGGGTGGTGATACTGCTCCTAGCTGCTCAAAACCTCAGCCATTTCTCCTAACCCCATGTTGGGGTGCAAGAGATAATGTGAGCCTCCTATGAGGCCATAGGGGACAGTGTTCAACAATCCTGGTGGCAAAAGATAGTAAAGGCGCTTTTCAAGGAAAGAAAGCAAGCAGTGGTTAAAACCCTGCCTTGGCACATGGGGGATCTTCCAAACCCACTTTGCAAACTTCTTTTTCACTCTTGCTCAAGAACAAATGCCCCCTCAGCAAATGTGACTGTGGCATTTTAAACTTATGTAGCAGTTGCAGAGATGAATCAATTGAAGTGTCATTGTGCTATTCTAAGTTCCTCCAGGGGGGGGAAAAAAAAAAAACCTTTGGAGAAAACCGCAGACTGGCCAACAGCCTCTCTCTCCTTCAAAGTTCTCCTCCCAGATAATTCAGGAAACATCTCAGAGGTTCCCCTCTTGGCATGTGTGGTGTTTTTAAATCCTTTCTAAAGGGCTAAGAAGGCAATTCTTTTCAGTCATTTTCTGCATGCAGCCCTCCCCTTTCCTGGCACAGGCAGTGTATGCATTCTATTAGAGCATTTTTTTCTTCATATAATGGCACCAATTAAATTACCTTGCAGCCCGACCTTAATCTGGCAGGAATGATTATTCCACGAAACAGTTAGGGCTCTAATTGACATGAAGTGCCTGCAAAATACGTCTTTTGCAGCAGCCCCTGTCAAAGTCACATTGATATGCTAATCCCTATAGCTGGCAGAATCACTTCATAAAGAGAGACATTGAAAATTGAATTATTTCAATTTCACTACCTAGGAATCTAGTGATCTGTCTGTATATGTAACTAAGTAGGTGCAATACTTCATATGGGTAAACAGCTGTACCAGGGCGTTGCCATGGAAACTGCTTGACTCATGGCAGTTGTGTTAGTGATGAAGTCATTAGCAGTGTGAAATGTACTTTGAGGTTGTCAAGTGTAACACTCCAGGAATATTTCAGTGGTATTAGTGGAGCCTTTTCATTTACATAATTTAGGCTTTCACACATGATCTCATTATGGTGCAAGAAAGGAGTGGATTGTGGGGGCAACTGTACCTAGACCAGAAGAATGTCCATTATGCCATTCAATTATTGTTCTTTCTCCTTAAATAGGGTCCCCCAAATAAATCACATGGGAATTTGATAACTCCCATGGAACGATGACTTCGAAACCGGTTGGTGTGGGCCAGGCCAGATCGGTCTACATGTTATCTATGCAGTTAGACCAGTGTGCAGATTTCGATGCTGTATCCTCAGATGCAATAATTACTCTTTTACTGTTGTTCCATTAACAGTGTAAGTTAGGAAATAAAACTTTAAGGTCAAGACACTCAGTTTTTAATCAAAGTTCAAGAAATTGTTAACCACTTGTATGTACATCCTGATGGCTCCTGAATGATCCTTGTGGTGATATCATCTGCAAGGATTTCCAGTTTGGGAATGGTTCTCCAGGTCCAATGCAAAATTTGTAGCTCGACATGCCCAATCTTCAAAATATGACTCAATTTCCCCCTAGCTCTTCAAATTCAGTTCTGGATGATTTTTGACTATTGTATGAAATTATAACATCCTGCATCAGGCTCTAAAGAACCTACCAAAGGAGAAGTCTAAATATTCTTTTGGCAGTAATTACATTATACAAGTAAAAGGACGTCTTCCCACCTTTTTGAAGCTTTTGACCTGTCAGTACTCAACGACACACTTAGCTGTGTGAGTTTATAGCCATATCTCAGTGTTTAGTTTGGTTTTCTGTTTTCTCATCCATTCTTTCACTCATTAATTCATAAATATTACATCTTCATCAAGTTCAGGCCAGGAAGTCTTCTAGATAGGGATAAAGTAGAACCATAGTACTCATAGTTCCTGTCTTTGTGGAGCTCAACTCATGGAGAAGACATATCTTAAAATACATGTGTGCAATTATAAGAACCAGAAAAAAGAAACAGAATACTGGGCGATGCCTAATTTAGATTGGAGGGGTCAAGTAAGGTCCCCTGAGAAGAGTCATTTAAACTGGGATCTAAGGGAAGAGGACGCACAAGAGGGAGTAGAAGGAACCACATTTCATACAGAATACAACATGGACATTGTTGCACTCAAGCCACAAGCGCTTGCTGGGACCAAAGAATTTAAAGAAAGTGACTGTGATCAAAGGAGTAGTTCTCCCTAGGGCTCACTTTGTTAGGGAAAATAGATGCCATCATAAAAGGACCATCGTGCTTACCATCCAGATGAGCAGCGACTTAAAGGATGCCAGCCACGTAGGATGAGACTCTCCACATTTCTCAGAAATGTAAATATGTGCCAGTATCTCAAGTAGCCACACATTTTTAGTTCTGCTTTTCTTCTGTAAGGGAATATGTGTATTTGTGTACCTGTAAATATGTACATATGCACCTCCTGCTGTATACTTTCGATTCTTGCTGGATTACTTATACAATGTAAGTGTTATGTAAATAATTGTCTCACTGCTTTGTTTAAGGAATAATGACAAGAAATAAGTTTGTCCATAAGCAGTATAGTTGCATTTTTTCCAAATACTTTTGATCTGCAGTTGGTTGAATCCATGGATGCAGAACTCATGGTTACAGGTCAAGCATTAGATTTTACTCAAAACAGTGATTTCTAGGCTATATCATTGGGTCTGGACTAAATATTTTTCTTCTTTGAACTTCTAAATACAGTTGCTTTCTAAAAAATTGCCCTGCACTTTGTGTGTTCATTGTCCAAGCTATGAATTAATATTACCCACTTTTGATATTAATATGCTTGTTCCTGTTTATGTTTAATTATAGGATCTTTAAGGGTAGGATCAGCTTTTATTTGTTTTGCATCCTCTAAGTTGTCTTTTAGAACCATACTCTATAGTGCTGTAGAAGCTCCTGGAAAGAATGTATAAAAGCTAAGTGATGTGCAGCACTGCATGCATTGGCCCTGTAAAATTCTTGAGTGCCTGCTACACTAAAGGGTTTTCTGCAAAGGAGTTTTGCAAATGGTAATAGGTATAACCTGAAAATAATTTATGTAGTCAAATGTATTTGGCTACACAATACAGCAACTTTGTGAAGGCACACCGTGCATCCCTGCATTTTATAATCCTGCTTTAAAGATCAAACTTGAATTTGTTTAACTGAATTCCTGAGCTCAGTTGATCGTGGATCTCTTTCTAACCCCTACTCCTTTTTAGACCAAACATTATTTCAGCACCTATGAAATGTAGTGTGGGGAACTCAGTTCATTGCAAAGCTTTTTAAAAAAAAAAACCCTTTGAAATTCACATATCTGCTTTCCACTTTTGGAAAGCATACAACATTCTTTAGTTAGAGTGAATCCTTAATGAACCATTATATTTATCATTTCATTCCATTACTCATTTGTCAGGCATCTATTGATTACTTCCAGTAGGCAGGCAGCATGCTGGAAGCCCTCAGTTCAAGGGCAGAGGCTAACAAGAAAGCTGACTCTTGCTAGCAGTCTGGTACATGGTGATAGACTTGTGCTCCAAGGCCAGCCAGCCTGTGCTCCTGACAGAGGTGCAAGTCCTTCCCATTTTGTTTTGAACCAATGGGACACTGCTATATATATATACATAGGTGTATATATATATATATATATATATATATATATATATATATATATGCACAGAAACAGATATGTGTGCAAATATATATGTACATATAATATATTGCTCATTTTCCAACTTGTTTTGCATCACTCAGTATCCCCTTTAAATGTAACTAATGAACACTTTTAAAAATACTCTTTCTGGGAATAGTGGAAAATGCAGCTGCCCTCCAAATCCCCCTACTCTCCACTTGCAGTCTCAGTGGTGACTGTGACCATGATGGGTATTATTTCGAATTGCCATATGGCTGCCCAAGATCATTGTCAAGGAGCTGCACCTCCATTTCATCCCCAGAAGCTTCCTACATCTGAAAAAGAGAATTAGGAAAGAGCCCATTACAAACATTTTCCTAGATGTGCTTCCTAAGTAAAGGTCAGGGCACAGTCACCACCGGATAAAAATCAGCACATTTCTCGAAGCAGTCCCAATCCTTTCCATCAGTCCTCCCAGCAAGGCATGTCATGTTCTGCCCATTTTTATAGGCTTTATCTCTCTGCAGCCTGCCTTTTTGCCTTGATAACTGATTTCTGCACCATCAGTCGCGTAAGCCAAGGAAACTAGCTAAAGGACTCCAAAAGTAGGTGAAAGACCAGATTTATACTTTTTTTTCTCTTTGTTTCTTTTATCCTAGAAATAGTTTGTCAGATCCTGACTTTAGCTATATGGCCACAGGCTACTGGGTTCATCTCTAAGTTAACCATCTGCAGAATGGGATAATAGCTACTACTGACCTCAAGGGGCTATTGTGAGCATTAATAAGACAACAGAGAGAAGACTCTTGGGGGGCATCTAGCAGGAAGGAGTACTCAAAGAGCATGAGCTATATTGTTGCTCATTATTTCTTAGCTGTCTTTGTCAAGACATGCTTGGAATTAATTTTTGAAGTCTCACCTTCTATTTGAGTTAAATAAGACTTCATTAAGCAACAGACATGTAAGCCAGCAAATATTTGTTAACTACCCATGGGCTGCAAGACTTTACACAGGACTCCAGGTAAATAAAGGCACATAGAATAGTGATCCTACATCCAAAAGGAAGCACCATGGAATAGAGGACCCCAGAGTTTAGTCCTTTACTGGGTACTTGGTGGGACTGGTACAAATACAGCAAAAAAATAGTCCTCATCTCTCCAGCGTCCTACAACTTTGTTGTTATATATACATCATTTTTTATGCAAATAGCAATGTATTTTGGGATCTAATTGAATGCCAAATTGACACTAGCATATCAGTATCATTAAGTAGAGAAGTCAGATGTGAAACAAACCCTGTTACAACATCTGCCACCTAGAGGTTAATTAGGGATTTTAGTATTAACTAAGTCAGTGTCTTGGTCCTCTAGACCTTCTAGGTAACTAGATGATGCAAACTATGTGCTGCATCAAGTGCCACCTACCCTTTAGAATTTTTGGTTAGGTCTGTTATCCTCTGCGAGACACCTCCAACCAGCTCTCCAGGCCCGCTGAGCACGTAGAAGTAGAGAGTCCCTAGGCTCTGTTCTCAAGAGAAGCAAGGGAGAGCTGTGTTCCAAAGAGTGATGGTCTCCACTTCCCTGGTTTAGGGAGAAATGTAAGACATCCTCTTTTCTGAATGTATTTTTCCCAGGGTAGCCCTCATAAAAGTGTCAGTCTCTGCCGGCTGAGATATTTTCCCCCTTTTCAAATATCCTATTGTTCTTTTCATGTTTATTGTTTTCTTTATGCCTCTTTGATAGCTTCTTTTTGAGGCCATGTAAGATATTTTGATGCTGAGTTAGGAAGCCAGATGTGAGGCCCTCTATTATTCTGTCTCTTATTTTGATTTAAAGTTACATGCTCCCCTATGGAAGAAAACAATAAAGATACAGTACAGGAAGAAGGAAGGAATGTGGGAAGATGAATAGGAACCTATTTCATTGGAAAATAAAAGAAGAAGGATATTGAATATAAACAATCAATACAAGAGTTCACGAGTGACATTTAGATAGCCTATTAATCTGATAATGCCTTTTTAGATGACTGTATTTCCTGAAGGTGCAGCAACTATGAGAAGAGAGTCTAAAACTGTGATGTCACTCAATATGTTGTCTAACTCAGTGTAATCATCATCTTTTAGGTATTAATTGTGGCTTAGTTTTACAATTGGAATGAAGGGAAGAGCTGGCATCATATTAGGCCAGATCTGATTAGCATTCTTTGACAGGATGCAGATCGGGGATGGCATTCTGAATATCTAAGGACGAATGCAGGTGAGAGTGTTTTGTTAGTAATCATGAGCAGGGTGCCCGTCAAACCCGGATGCTCTCTATCTCAAGATACCTACAGTGGAGGCAGCAGGGATCAAGCAAGCCCGATGCCAGTATGGGCATCACCCTGAAGGACAGACTTTACAATCCCATTTAGGAGACAGATAAAATGTGACAAGCCACTCACTCAGAAGGTCAAAATAAGTTCACTTGAAAGACAAAGAGGCATTTTAAACTCTATGCCTGTGTCTCCGTTTTAAAAGTAAGTGGAAAAATCCTTCAAAGACAAATTTGCTTAAGCCACAGTTGGAGCCATGAAAAACCTGTAATCATAATATCTTCTGAATGTTTATTACTTTTCAGCAGACACAAGCATCCTTTCTTTTATCCCTAACATCATTCCATGTAAAGTAGCAAGGGAGATAATTTAAGATTTAGGAAAATGTGTTCCAGAACCATTTGTCTGAGGAGACATCCCAGGAATTGGTAGAGCAACATGGGGGAAACAAGTCAACCAGGGCAATGCTTGTTGCTGTTACTTAGAGGAAAGGCTAATGAAATATCCTTTTATTTAAACTGGTGTGTTTGTTTTGTTTTCTCCTTGATGCAAATATAACCAGGTCGCATGAGAAAATCTACTGAGAGTCCGGGCTACACCCACATCCATGGACAGTATCAAGAAAGAACTTGGTGTTAAAGCCTGTTTACTTGGTCCAGATCAGGTCATTTCAAAATAGAATTTCCTTTTCCTGAGGTACATTTAGCCCAACTCCCTTCCCCGGCCTGTGCTCAGTGTAGCTTAATTTTTCTTCCTCTTATTTACACTAGTAAACATGATCACAGACCATCTGTCTACTAGATTTCAACTGAGGTTACTGTACATCAGAATATAATTAATGTTTGATTATATATTAACATTATTTTAATTATGAAAACTGAAAGTTGAATGAAAACACTCAATTTAAATCTCTGTTGAAGTCGACCTCTATGTGTTCTCTGGGTGAGAAGAGAAGGGGAATGCTTCTGACCTAGTTCTATTGGAGCAATGGGAGATCTTATGCCCCCAAAGACCTGGTTTCATTCCTTATTTTTTAATATGACAATGACATCTCTATCATTCTCAAAGAAGCCACTCCTCAAAGTTTTCTTGCATTTTCAAAGATACAATCTGGAGCTGATACACTTCATCCATTAGTTGAGAAGACACTGTTTCATTGTTAAAAAAAAAAAAAAAAAAAAAAAACAGAAAAACTGATAAAACCCATCACAAACCTGAAGAAAAGATAGGCTTTGCAAATTAGGTTCCTTGACATGTTTGGAGTTTGGTAAAAAAGATACAGCACTCATTCTACATCCTAAATAGACAATGTTCATCCTGATATAGTCCAGCTCCCAATACGGAAGCCAATGAGGGACATTTAAGCTCCAGGGTAAGTGCAACTAAGGCCAAGATGCCCCTTGAAATGAGAACCCTTTCTGTATAGAGGGTGCCAGCATTTGGAACATGCGAGAGTTTCTAATGTTTTCTGTAAAGACATGGAATTGGGAGCAAGGTTTTGCATATCAGGTTGTCTGTTGTCTCCCTGAGATCTTCTTTGCTGGTTTTGTTTCATACAGGTTAGATCTAAGCCTAGGAAAACACACACACACACACACACACACACACCCTACTTTAAAGTGCAGCTGAGGAAAAACTCAATAGCACCTAAGTCCTCTCCACCTCCTCGTCTTGTCTCAAGTCCTGGCCTAAGAGGGTGGGTTTTGAGTACTTGCTGTTTCTTGGCCTGTCATGTAAGTCTGCCCCCAGGGTGCCGATACTTGTGGCTGAGATGAAGATGTGCAGGATAGCTTCCTGGTTTTAAATTATTTTTAATTATTTGGCTAGTAACTGGGTGTGTGGTTTCACATTATGTATCTTTGGCACCAAGACAAGGAACCTTTCAGACATCCCTAATCGGTGTCACTGTGAGGGCAGGCCAAGGGTTGTCCTAGGCACAACTCAGAAGAGAAGGAGAGAATGCAAAAAGAGAGAAAAAGGCCATTCTGCCTGGCTTGCGTTGCTTCACATCGCTGTTTTCCTGGTGGTCAGGACTGAGCCCTTTTGAAGGGCTGCAGCTTCCTTTATGCCAAATGTGTACCTTCTCCTTGCATTTTTCACCAGGACTAGTGAGTTAGGGACTGCTGTATCTTTATTTTACAGCTGAGGACTCTGAGCTCAGAGATATTAAACTGTGGTTCTCTGTTGAGATTTTTACTTCTGGTGGACCAGTTATTGCTACCGCTTTTGTGTTGTGACATATATATATTGGGAGTGAAGTGATATCTCATTGTAGTTTTGATTTGCATTTTCCTTTTATCTAGTGATATTTAGTATTTTTCATATATTTGTTGGCCATTTGTCTTATTTTGTTAAAGAAGTATCTATTCAGATCTTTCATATTCAGATCAACTCACTGATTTAGATTATGCAGTTTTTCATCTGTAAGTTTTATTAATTTATATATATATATATATATATATATATACATATACTTTTTTTTTTTAATGTGGGTACCAGGAGTCGACCTCAGGACCTCATGCTTGTCAGCAGGTGCTTGTGCCGCTGAGCAATATCACCGGCCCTTTTTTTCCTTTGTGTGGGTTCTGGGAGTCAAACTCAGGACTTCGCACTTGACGGGCAGGCGCTTATGCCGCTGAGCTATCTCACCGGCCCCCTCTTTATTTATTTTGGATATTAATCTTTTGTCAGATGAAAGCTGATAAATATTTTCTCCCATTCTTCAAGTCATCTCTTCACTCTGTTAATTGTTTCCTTTGTTGGGCAGAAGCCCTTTAGTTTTCCATTTATCTATGTTTTTGCTTTCATGGCCTATGTTTTTGTAGTCATAGCCAAAGAAATCATTGCCTGTACCAATGTCTTGAAGTATTTTTCTTACATTTTCTTCTAATGATTTTTTGCTTCAGGTCTTATATTTAAGTTTTTGATCCACTTTGATTTGAGTAAAAGATAGGGGTCAATTTTCAAACTTTTGCATGAATATCCAGTTTCCCCAGCACTATTCATTGAAGTAGGTGTGCTTTCTTCAGTGTATGTTTCAGGCACCTTTGCCAAGAATCAGTCGACTATAGATGCACAGGTTTACTTCTGGGACCTTTGTTCTGCTCTTGATCTGTGTGTCTGCTTTATGCCAAATCTTGCTCTTTTCACTACTATGGCTCTGTAATATGCCTTGAAATCAAATACTGTGATGCCTCCAGCTTTGTTCTTTTTTTTCAAGACTGCTTTGGCTATTTGGGATTTTTGTGCTTCCATATGAATTTTAGAATCATTTTTCCTAGTTCTGTGAAGAATGTCATTGGTATTTTGATGAGGATCTCATTGAATCTATGAATCACTTTGAGAACTACAGACATTTTGACAACATTAATTCTTCCAATCCATGAACATTGAAAGCTTTCCCATTTCTCTGTGTCGTCAATTTCCATCATCAGCATTTTGTAATTTTAATTGTAGAGGTCTTTTTCTTTCCATGTAGGAGACCAATAGAAAGATAGAAACCAACCCTAGGAATCGTTTATTCTACCGTGCTTCCGGTCAAATGCATAGTGACTGCTTCTATCCTGACCTGTGACCTGGGTTAGAAAAGGAGCCGATCCAGACACAGAGAGCTAATAGAATAGGGTGGGGTAGCCAACACAGTTCAGTAATAACAGCAAGACCTAGGTAAAAGGCAGAACAGAGAGCGTAGTTATTTGGGGGACAAAATACAGCCCTAAGTGAAAATGGGCACTAAGGAAGGAGTCTGAGGTTCCCAATCCTCTTTTTAGGCATTTAAGGGTGAGTCCACCCAATGAATAACTCAGGATTATTAATTTCTAGTTGAATGGTCCAAAGGTCATAAGATTTCAAATTTTGAAACTTGATGTGTACTTGGATACTACCTAATTCAACATCCTCCTGTAATCTCCACTAGGAGATTCTAGATAGATTCTTCTACCTGAGTTTTTCTAGTGACCAAGCACGCTGCTTCTTGAGACTCTTGTTCCTTTCTGATGGGTTTCACTATTAGCATCCCCCTTTTCCTGCCCTTCCAACACTTCTCCTGCTCTTCCTTTCTTCCATCAGCAACCTCTCCCATCAACTCACAGTGCTTCACTGCAGCCCACCTGGCTCATTATGTAATACCCTTCCACCCACTACTGGAAACAGAACCCTCAGTTAGGCCTGCTATCTGCCTAAATTACCAGCTTACAGCTTCCTGTTATATTAATTGCTGTGTGTAGCAAAGATGATTTTTTTCCTTCCTGCCAGATTTCTCCTCAGCCTTATTATTGTTCGGAAACCATAAAACTGAAAACTGCATTTTTATGACTTCAAATGACCTTCAGAATTCCACACATGGCTGACTCTTGCTTGGCTATAATATTTTGGCTCATTAATTTCAAAGGCGATATTTCGACGTATAATTTTATTAAGTTTCTGAGGATTTTTAATACTGTGTTTCTAAATATGATGAACTTCTTTCCACCAAATTTTAATTAGGGAGCATATTAAATCCTCAATTAATGCTTGCAGTAATGCATATTTAATATCCAATAACATTTGATCAGGATCCTTCCAGAGGGAGGGACTGGGGCATTATGGCTCCTTGGTTCTCATTGACCAATAGAACAGCCCCATCAGCCTTTCAGTCTTCCCTTGCTAGTAGAGTAGGAGCCCATTACAAATTGGTCAGGAGCGCAATTAGCACTCTCATTATGAGCTTCCCCACTAGAGTGAGAGGGGAATGTTCTGCCTCTGGGTGTACAAAAGGAAGAGCAGAGATTTTCTAAACAAGCCAGTCCAAAGCACAGGAAGGAAATTTTTAAACTATGTGCCTTGAAGATACCTCATTTTCTCTTTTCACCTGTAATCCAATTCCTCATACAGAGGAGTCCTGTCCTTTAGTGCAGGTATCTGAAAACTTTTCTTGTAAAGGTCCACGTAGTAAATAGTTCAGGCTATAGGGACATCAGTCTCTGTCACAGCTAATCACTCTGCCCTTGTAACATTATAGCAGCCATAGATAATATGTTAATTAATGAGGGTGATTGTAGTCCAATAAAACTTTATTCATGGATGAGGAACTTTGAATTTCATATAATTTTTGCATCTGACAAAATACTGTTCTTCATTTGATTTTTTTCAACCATTTAAAAATGTAAAAGTCATTCTTGGCTCATGATTTGACCAACGGTCTTAGTTTGCCAACTTAGCTTGAATGAAGAGTCTAGAAACCCGGGATCTCCAACTCTGCACCAGGTCACCAACAGAGAAATCACTGCAGTGTCTTGGGAACCAGTTTCTCCTTTTCTGAAATAAGGGTTTGGGTTGGGTGCTTGTTGTAAGGATGAGTGATTTTTTCCCCCGAGTATCTTGTTCCAGTACTCTATCTGTTCTCATTTTCCTCCTTCCTCTTAACTTCACCATCAAAAGACTAATCAGAAGTAGGGCAAAGTTACCCAGGCTAGCTCAGGAGGGCTGATGACTTGTGGATTGCAGCATGGGAGACCAGATCTTCATTCCTGTCTCAGCTGAAATAGGAAAGATTTCTCCCTCTGCTTTCTGGAACACCCATTCTCTTGAGAGCTTCTGAATTTTCATCTGGCAAACCTATCCACAGAGAACCAATCACTGGAGAGAGTCCACAGAATTCAGAGACAAATGACATTGCTGTGGGATAAATGACACATTTCTTCTTCCAATGGCTGTCTTCATTATCAAGATGCTAAAGGAGGAGAAATGTCCCCCAGTACCCCTCTTTTGTTCTCTGTCCCTGCCACAGCCAGGTCTCTCCCCACACTCTTCTTCCTGCCAAAACCTGCTCTTGTGATAAGGTCATAATGTGTAATTCATGTTAAAATAACAACACTTACTGATAACTTGTGGCACTGGAGAAAGCTGAAGGAATTAGGCCTCAATAAGTATAATAGCCAGCATTTATTGGTGCTTACTATATACTAAGCTCTGTAGTGTATGTGTATGTGTGCACGCAGGCATATTTTGTGTATTTTTTTCACCCAAAATCTCCACTTTGCAGATGAAGGACTCATGATTGGAAGAATCTAAGAAACTTGTCCAAGGCCACTATCCATTAAGTGGCAGAACTGAGATTTAAACCCAAGCTGTCTAACTCCACAGAGCTGCCACTCCCATGTCATACTGTTTCTTGAGCTGTAAAATTCAGAGAATCAGAAGAAGAAGAAACATATTTGGCTAAACCACTGTATTTCTGTATTTCCTGTATTTCTGCCACTCCTTTTTGTCTCTGCATGAGGCTTTATCCCCAGTCATGTGCTTTCCTTCCGTCATTCACAATTTCCTGAGAAAAGGGGTTCTGTGTACTGGAATCAGTGAGGTGATTTTCCTTAGAGTTGTTGGTTCTGCCTCCCTCCCTTCCTCTCAGGTTGCCCTGCCATCTCTTGCACTATGACTTCATCCAGATGGCCAAATAATAACTTCATTATAAAAATAATTGGTTAACTTCAGTTAATATTTATGACTTCTACTCAAGATTTTCTTTCCCCCTGTTCTGAGCATAACAAAAACACAACACTTTAAAATGCCACCACGGCCATCTGTTACTTCCCATCAGTTCTTGACGTCATTTGATTGGCTTGGTTATTTTGGGGTTTTCATAGCTGAGATAGCACAAGGGGTATTTCAGAAAGTGTTAGGACCACTGAACAAAGATGCAAACTTGGAAGGGACCCATAGCTCTCTACTGTTCCCTTTTCTCCAAGTATTATTTCTAAGAATGTCTGACAGGTGGCGTTCAGCCTAAATTGTGGAGAGTCCTAATGCAATGATTTGAGAGATTCAGCTGTTAGGATGTTCTGCTTTGCTCTACAGACTAATAAATTTCTGCTCAGGTTCTGCCGTCTGGAACGATACAGGATAAGGTGCTTAACTCAGGCAGATGTTCCCTTTGAAACCATGACTGTGTCATTTTGGAGATCTCCTTATTCCATGGTGAACAGTTCCTTCAAAGGCCTCTCCCGAATTATGCTCACTGTCTTACTTACTTACTCACTAATCATTGCTGGGATAAAGTACCCGACACCCACAAGTTAAAGGAGGAAAGGTTTATTTCAGCTCAGTTTGTAGGGGTTTCAGTTTATAGTCAGTTGGCTCCAAGGCAGGGCAGCATGGCAGAGGGATATCACAGAGCGGAAACAGTTCATGGCATGGTAAGCAGAAGGCAGCGAGCTGCAAATAGCAAGCCTCCCTTTCCCTTTTATCCCACCCAGGCAAAAAGCCTTTTGCATGGTGCCATCCACACCCAGGGTGGGCCTTCCCACTATCCACACCTAGAACTGTGCTAAACCAACCAGTGGACTAACTTAGTTATCATACCCTTAATCCCAGTATCACACACCCTAGATCCAGCCAGCTCAGAAAAGCCCCACCTATGAGCACATGAGGCTTTGGGAGGTACATCTAGACATAAGCTGTAACATACACTTTCCTAATCTTTCCCCTCCTTTCAATGCCAGGGCTTTTCTTAACATGAGTAAACAATAATTCTCAGAAGAACTTTAAGAGTAATATCTCACTTAACCACCTTGGGAACAGGAAGAATATTTCAATTCCCATTGTACAAATGAGGAAACTGACACCAAGGTGAGCAAAATATATTCAAAATCAATCCCTGACTTCTTTATGGTACAGGAATAATTCACTCCCTGTCCATTGCTCTTTTTCCTGCAGCCTGTTACCAGCTCAGGTCACAGGGCCTTTTAATGAAGGTACTCAAGGCCTCACTTTTCTTCTTTTTAATTTTTTGCTTATTTTAAAATGAAATACCTCAGACACACTGTAAGACTCTAATTAATAGCTTAATGAACAATATTTTAATCACTACTCAAGTTAAGAATAAAATATTACACATAATAGCTTGCTAAGTCTTGTATAATGATCCACTCTATATCCCTCCTCTATATCAGAAGTAATCATTATTTTAAATTTGATGTTTATCCTTCTCCATTTTTATATCTATTGCTATACAACATACAGTATAAATTTGCATCTTAGTAAGCTTCACATAAATGCTATTCATCATGAAGTTATCCTGATTTTTTTTTTTTTACTAAACAGTTTGGCTTTGATATTATATTCATCTACCTTGATGCATGGACTATAGCTCATGTTTACTTAGGCCCTATAATATTCCTGTGAGTGGATAATCTATTTAACCATTCAACTTTTAATGAACATTTAGGCTAATTCTCATCTTTGCCATTGTAATAATGCTTCTATAAATATTGTTCTTGTCTCACCCTTCTTTAGGACCTGCCTAGAACTAGAATTGCTAGGTTATAGAATATGCGTGTTTTCCCCTTTATGAGGTATTGCCACAGTGTCCTCCGAATTGGTGTTTTATACCTACTACCAATGACTGCAGGACTCCTTGGTGCCTTCTCTTCACCCACACTGAGATGTAGCCTACTTTGCATACTGACAGGCATGATCGTCATTGTTTTGAGTCAAAAAAACATCATTTCTAATTTATATTGGAATGCTGAAAACTAAACTTCAGTAACGTTACCTAGCCTGAACAAGCCACACAGAACAAGCTAGAATGCAATATCTTTGGGAGGAGTGAGAATTCGGTCCACTTCGACTAGCCATTTGTCAGTGTTTCCTTGGCGTTGATTCATGAAGAACACTACACTAGGTGCCATGAGGTATTCGTGGGAAATAAATTTGCATTTATGAATGTTGATGGAGGCAAGGGACTAGTGGCTCTGTACTGCTTTCAAGGATCTAACTGACGTTTACTGTGTCAGTCAGTGTCACAGCAAGATATGATGGGGTCGTTATTTTGAAGTGAGTGTACTCAACACCTTCAACGAAGGCACCACGGGGCAGAGGAGTAAGCGAAGACCACAAGCATTAGCCCAAAAGGAGAGACAAAGTGTGGCTGGGGCTCCAATCACAGAAATAGAAAATCAACCCAACTTTCCACATGTGCTCAGAAAGATGTATCCTGCTGGTCTGTGGGCGACAAGAGGGCACAGACAACCTGGGCAAGGACATGAAAACTCATTGGCCAGGGATGCTCGGGCAGATACTGAAAGCCAAGACAGGTCAGCTAATCTGGAAAGAAGCAAAAAGCTGATGGGGCCGCTGCAGGGGCTTATAGGCAAATAGCATAGAAAAGGCAGAGGCATTTCCCTTGGCACTCTTTGTTGACTTAGGAAGACCTAGGACAACAGCTACGAATCGTATCCAGGCGAAGCCTGCAGGTAGGGCCCGTATGTCCTTTGCCAGCTTCAGACACTGGAAGCACCGAGGTAGCGGTTATAATAGTCCTTACCTCAGGCTTGATGTCTACTTGGAGAGTGAGAACAAGGGAAAAAAAGGACATTCTAGGATCTCTGCACATGTCTGCGATAAAAACAGAAAAAGAGAGACGTCAACACAAAATGACGGCCCCTGGCCGGGAGCAGCAGCACCCAAAGGGGAAGTGGAAAGTTGGAACGCGGCAGTGGGCGCGTGAGGTGCTGAGAGCATGTGCGCGCCTGCGCAGTGTGGGGATCCTGGGACGCAAGCGCTCTGGTACTTTAGCTCATTTTGCCCTCACAGTGACTCTAGGAAGTACGTATATTTTCATCTTCAATTTACAGATGAGGGAATTGGGCACAGAGAGATAAGAAATATCTAAAATTTCATAGATCTCCGCTGGCTGAGCTTTGGACACACACAGGATGGCCAAGGAACCTGGAATACAGGCTTCATATTCTCCTGTAACTATAGGATCTACGGTTCCTACCAGGTGAGTTAAAAACTGATAGCTTCAAAAAAACATCCAAATGCCTGGCCTTATCACTGGACACCCTGATCTGATGCATCTGAAACACCAAACACTCCTTGGACAAGTGTAGGGGCACACAGCAGTAGTACCAGCTACTTGGGAGGCTGAGGCAGGAGGGTCACTTGAGCCCAGGAGTTTGAGGTCATCCTAGACAACATGGTGAAACCCTGTCTCAAGAAAGTAAAATAAAATAATAGAAAAGAAAAATAACAAAATCCTTGGGTAATTCTAGAATGCACACACATTCACTGCTATCAGCTGTTGGTGGCTGTGTGGATTTCCGATAAGCCCGACAACATCCCCAAAGTTGGATTTATTTCTGAGCAAAGGAGCGTCACAATCGAAGCAGTGCTCTGAGAGAGCTGATACAGCAGGTGTGCTGCTTCACAGGGGCCGAGACATCTAAGAGTGCGGGTTGTACAGAGGCCAGGACAAGGGCGATGAGGGGCTGGGTCTGAATGAGGGAGGGGAAACAAAATAATGAATTGATGCCAGAGACCTTTCAGGTAGGTCTATCTGAAAACAGTCACGGTTGCCTTCAAGTTGGGAAGGCTGAAAGAGTGACAGAGTTCTCAAGCCACTGAGTCCACCAGCGTGGATAACATGGGGCTCAGCTTTGAGTCCCTGTTCCACCCTAACAAACGGTGTGACTATGGGCAAGTGGCTTACCCTTCTGTACTTTGGCTTATTTATAACATGAAAATAATGATAGCACCTCCCTCGTGTGGTTAATACACCTGCAGCCCTCAGAGTAGGGTTTTTCTCGTACTACGTGCTTAAAAATTCTAGCTTTATTTTTACAGAGAGGAGAGGGAAATTAGGTATGTGAGCTGCATGAAAGGCAATAAACTAAGATTTGGAGATATTTTTGATCTTAGATGCAGCAAGATCGCTGATCCTTCCACAGGCTACCTTCAAAGTGGAGGAAAAAAAGAACTGCTTTTTTTTTTTTTTTCAGCATGACAGCAGCTTCATTTTCAATGAAAATGATGCTAATTACTGGGTATTGACCCAAGATGAATTTCTTTTTGATGAACTACACACTGCTCTTCTGAAAACCTAGCCAAATCATCTCAAATACCAGGAAGTGTGGGGGTAATGAAGCAAATTGGGGGAAAATGTGTATCAGAAAAAATTATTGCTACAAAAATATTTTCAGTAAGTTTGTTCCCTTCATAAATAGTGTGAATGGAATGCCTCAGCAATCAGCTGAAAGCCCGATCTACGCTGTGGGCTAATTGCTCGTCTGGTTAGTGCAGAATTTAATTTGTGCTATTGTGCAGGCAAGGCTGAGAGCGTGAAATAAACAATGTGTGTTAATTTCACGTTTTCCAGTCTACTTAGCCAAAGAGAGCTTAGGCTCCTCTCAGGCCTCAGCCCACCCCCTTCCTAGCCTTTCCATCCTGGAGCCACCACGGAGGAGTAGATCCTGGCTAATGGCAGGTGTGGGTTCCTGCTCAGAGAGCAGCTGCCCTGAGGACAGGGCATGCCCATGGTGCTGACTGAGGACACACACCCACCCCTTGCCCATAGTTGGTGCTTGAGATCATTTTTCCAATGGGCATCTGCTGTTGCCATGCAGCTGGTTTTATGTTCTTAGGTTTCATGATGCCCTTGGTTTCCTATAGAGGAATTTTCACTGGCACAAATGGAGGGCTACCAAATTGTACAGTTTCTGCACTAAGCAGATTAATTTGATGAGCTGGGGGGATCCTCCACTGTTCAGGGCAGCAGAGGTATCATTATGAAGGAGAAGAAATGCCCACTTCCAGGACAGGATTTCATGGAGGCTGGCGTAGCCTCCCTTCTTCTCTCCCTTTCAGGAACTCAAAAAGACAGAACTAAAGGATACATTAGTGCCAGGCTGTTTTCACCATTTTCGCCTTTGGCTGAAGAGCCTGAGGCCCAAGAGAAGTCACTTTGTCACAGAGGCAATCCATAGCTTGACTTCAGCTCTCTGGCCATACTCCTTCTGTTGCTCTACTTCTCCTCAGGTCTATGTAATGTGTCAAGTCACTTTTCAATAGCTAATTTGTGAGCAGAAATCTGAATTCAAATTCTGGCTCTCACTGGGTAATATTTCACAGTGCCTCTCAGTGCCTCAGTTTCTGCACATATAAAATGGAGATAATGGCATGCAGTCCAAAAAGTTATTATGGGTATCAAAGAAGTTAGTACAGGTAAAATGCTTAGAACAGAGTCCGGCATAAAGTAGGTCCTCAGTAAACATGGGCTATGTTTATTTATTTATTATTTGGAATTATTTATTTATGTTATTATTTGGAATATTCTAACTTTACAACCTATTCTTATTATACAATTATTTGTGTGTATGTGATCAGATATTCTTGTTTCCCCAAAAGGAGCTTCTGTTTCCCTGTCTTTGCTGCTTTTACTATTGAAATTCTACAAAAGGAATTCCAATCTTAGACCTCCTACTTAAGGTTCTCTTTTAATCGAGAGAATAGCAGAAGAGCTCACGTCACCGATGCAAATCCTCACCGTGGCAGGAAACTTGCCTGATTTGTGCCCATCTCTCCAAGGTCCAGCAGGTATCTCACCTGCACACTTCATGTGTACAGAAGCAGCAGGGGGCACAGGGACAGCCAGATGCAGTTTCCAAGGTTTTACAGGCCAAAGAACCAAGCGAAAAAGAAATCTCCCTACCCAAGGGTTTACCTTGATGGTGGGAGTGACTGGTCTTTCTTTTCAGGAAGAACCACCCTACACTGGTGCGGAGGCATTGCTGTATATGTTCTTCTCAGCGAGACCTCCATAAATATTTAGTAAGGCCCTATCTCGTTCTGATTAGGATGCCAAACACTGAAGGTATGTGGATTGCTCCTGTCCTTTGGGAGACCATAAACCCCATAAGTGGTGATCATACTCTGAATAATGCAACTTGACACTGACCTGGAACCTCAATCCACTCTTTTGACCATCCTACACGGTATAAATCAGGATATTAGAAAAATAAAGGATTGAGGGACTAGCTCAAGGCCACACAACCTAGGATTGACCTGTTCTTGTCTCCAGATTCTCTCCTTTCTCTGCTACACTGATCTGTCCCCCATGAATTAAGGGGCATTTGACCTGACAAACTTGCTCTTCTCACATTTGGCAATGACAGAAAAAAAGGCACACTCTGTAATACATTATGTGGAACTGTGTGACACAGAATTAGAGGAACAAAAGTGCTTCTACAGTGTCACAACGTATTTTTGAGATTGGGAGTCCAGGGAAAATTCAATGCTATCAATAAAGCACCTACTGCAAGTAAGAGTTATGAAAAGGGCCCAGAGGTAAGTTAGATACTTGCCCTGCCTTCAGGTGCATACAGGCTCAAGGAAAAGATGATATCACGCTGTCCACAGATGAAAACCTCCCATTAGCTTATGGTAGCTGCTGCTTGAGCCCTGCGGACTGAATGTAGCTTAGACTTAGAGAGGACGTTGGAATCTATAAAAATTAGTCTGGGGTTAAACCCACAAAAACAAAACCAAGTAAGAGGTGATCCCCAAAAGCACATCACTGGCTGCCTGGCAATAAAAGGAATTGTACCTCTCTCTGTAGTGGAAACCTACGGGAAGAATTTAAATCATAGGAAGAATGGGACAAGAGATTCCAGACAGGGGGCTGTCGAGATCAAAGGCACCGGAAAAGGCAAAGACATTTCAAAACTGTCTACGGTTGTCATCTAATTGGAGAGATCATTTAGTTCTGGTGGCAGGTAGACTAGGACATTCTAGGATGGGGCAGATTGCTGCTTAGTGCCTCATGCAGCAGGAGGAGGGGACGAAGGAAGGGGTGCAATGAAGGCAGTGCCCTCTGCACTTGCTCTGTGACTGCCTCTGCTGTCCAGTGTCTCACAGACTAGCAGTGAGTACAGGTTCAGCCTCATGGGACAGGTGGAAAAGGGACTGGGGATTTCCTTGGCTTGAGGGTGCTTGAAAAGTCCCCTCCTTAAGCACATCTTCCAATTTCAGAACCTTCCCGGGGCCCTGTTATACACAGTTACTCTGACATTGGGACTTGAATTTCCTCTTGCAACAAGAGGAAGGGGAATGAGGCAAAATGGACAGTAGTTCCTAACCTCTCCACTATCTTCAAGAAGGCACTGCGTGGTACTAGCTTTTCTCAAGGTCCCCTTGAAGTTCATCTGCAGCTGATTTCATCGAGATGCAAATATGTCAGTTAGAGGAGAAGGGGTGAGGGTAGAAAAGATGGCACCCAGTTCCTCCAGGAACCACATTCCTGGATCGCTGAGAAAGATGTTACCCTGTGAGAAGGCCGTCCCTCTCCCCTGCTCCCAGCAGGGGCTACTGAGTGGCATAGCTTGTGAGCCTCTCCTCTGTCTGCTTTCTTTCAGTTGGTTCCTCTGTGTAGAGGTCTTACACTGAGAAATCAAATTTGATCTCTTTCTTGCCCTGGTGAGCTATGGAGCAAAATGAGAAACCCAGGAAAAGGACTTGGAAGCCAGGGATGATGGGGTCCTGAAGCACTTCTTCAGACCTCATGATCGTTTAGCAGGCTGATGTGAACTCGGGGTCAAACTTTCCTTCCTCAGAAAGCCCACAGAAGGAAGACCCACGGTCCTGTCCTAAAGGTCTTCCAAAAGCCGAGTAAGAGAGGACAGCGAGGGGGAAGAGCAAAGTGAGAAGGGCTCAAATGCTAGGTAGCTGAGGGGAAGGTAAGGTGACTTGCCTAAACTGTGCAGGGGAAGGAAAAGTGATTAAGATGCAATTTGTTATGTACCAGTCCCTCAAGATGATGGTAATTATTAGATATCACAAACATATACCAATAGAAAGAAAAAAAGAACCAGCCCGTGTGACATTTGAAATCTCCTAACAGGCAAAACCCAATTAGGGTTGTATGTTCCAAGGAAGCCGTCTGCTTGAGCACTTCTGATCACCCGCAGCGAAGATTTCCGGTCCTTTACATTTTCTAGAGTGGGAGATCCTGAATTCTAGACTCCTCATGATATATGCACCTCCAAGGACCTTCAAAAGTTTACAAATGTGACAATTCTGAAGTGTAGTACCAAGGAGAATGTGGCAATCCCTGGGACGCTCGACCCTGTCAGATCTCTGAGTACGTATGGGACCCAAACAGCTGTCCCGTGTAGAGCTTCCACAGGCAAAATCACCCTGCTCTTCACTTCCGATTCCCCAAACTTTTCCATCCTTCAAAAACCCATTCAAGGCCACTGCTCCATGCAGCTGGCTCCCAATTGCCAACACTAACCTCTGAGCTCTCCTTCCAAGGGCTATTGGTGACCGCTGCCAGCAGAGGAATGTCCATCCACCCTGCAGGTCCTGCAGGAAGCAGACGTTTCCTCATGCTCAGTCCCAGCAAAACCATGAAGCAGGCATTCACCTGTTCACTGACAGGAAAACTGAGGCAGAAATCTGAACCCAGGTCCAACTGATTCCAAAACTTGAGCTCTGAACAACTGCATACTATTACCTCTGCCAGTTCTGAGAGTGTGCACTGACATTTGCTATTAAAACTGCCTTAACATGTAACCGACCCTGCTAGACTCTGTGGAAATATAAAGCACTATGGGATTGCAAGTCCAGGGAACTTGCAAGCTTGATAGACAGAGCATTGAAATAAACAGGTAATAAACACAGGGCACGTGTGTGCACATTATATCATATCAACTGATATTTATTGAGTGTCTAGTATGTGCCAGGCATAGTACTACCCTCTTAAGGACCTCAGGAGAGATCACAGTCTCCATAGTCCACTGCTGGAGGTAATTCTTAAACAAGTTCATTTGCAAATGTCTGTAGAATTCACCGTGTAATATTTGAGAAAGTTCTGTGTGCTATGACAGATAATAATAGGGGGCCTATTTTAAGTAGAAAAGATCGTAAGGTCTTCCTTCCCAAGTGTCAGTTCAGCTGAGATTTGAGAGATGACCAAGATCTAGTAAAATGTAAGGAGGCTGGAACCTGGGGAGAGAAGATAGAGGGTCAGAACCCTCAGGCAGGAAGAAACTGGAGTTTTAAGAAACACACCTAACCAAGGCCGCCGGTTGGGTGCCTCGCGCTTTTTCCATTTTTTGGATTTCTGGAGTCCCTGGGCACCACACTCTGAAAGCCCTGGGCTGAGCAGATGGCTCCCCTTCTGTCTCCACCCCTTGTTTATTGCTAATGACGCTATCTGCTATCCTCAGCTTCAGTGTGAGCTCGGCCTCTTGCTTTGTCCATTTCCTCCTTTTGATCATGGTGGGGGCCCCTGGACCACATGGACAGCCTGCCTCAGGGCTCATCTCCTTGTCAGAGCCCCACCTCCAGAGCGTGGCTTTCATTTGGGTCTCCCCCTCCTTGGCCTCCTCGGGAGCTAAGACCTGGGAAAGACTGTAAATTGTATACATTATTTCCTTTTTGATTAGGTGAATAAATAACTTGATTGAGACACGCCTCTTAGGAGGGTGCTGCTGGCAGGCTTCCAGAACTGGGAGGCAGCTGGCTCAGAGCACAGAGGAGACACAACAAAGGCCCAAGGGACAGACACTTTGCAGTAGGCTTGGGGTCCTGCCTGACTGGGGAGAGCACAGGCCGGGAATATTGAGGGAATGTGCTTTTGCCCTCCACTGTCTATGAGAGGGAAGGCTCAGGTCAGGTTTGGGATGCCTTTCTCAGCATTGGGACATCTGTCACAGCCCCTGTCCTCCTGGGAGACAAGCTTCAGGCCGGAGGAAAGAGCACAAGGCAGCTGACAACTGTCATATGGCCTGACAGAGCTGGTCCTAGGGAAAGTTCTCCACGTACAATGGCTATCATTTTTAAGAAAGGCCTTTTGTGGAAGGAATGTGCAGGGAATGGAAATATTGCTGCATGGAATACATTTGCTGGCCTTTAATCCGTGCACCTCCTCATGGCTCACCAACTTCAATGTGTGAGTCTAAGCCAGTATTCTCTGTCCACCCCTTACCCAAGAGACACCATTGACTGTGTGCACCGCCACCTACAGTGGCCCCGTGCCACCCTAGTGCTTAGACAAGCTCTGGTCGTATGACCCATGATGGTGTTTAACAGAAGATAATTTCAAATGTGGAGAAATGGCACACTGTGAGATCCTAAGTGATTCATATACAGGCCCCACACCAAGCCCCCAGCCCTGAGAATCACTACTCGGAAGGTGGCCAAGGTGAGTTATTTCCCAGCCCTAGTGAAGGCGCTAAGATCTAAGGCATCTGGACTGGGCTTCTCAGTAAAACAAATTGCCTTCCTTTGTGGGTTACTAACTACCACTAGGGAACTACTCCTTTGACTTAAGGTACGGTGACTTCAGGGTTAAAACATCTCTAAGATGGAAAACATATTAATCTGATTTCAGTCATTAATGCTTTGTTTGGTTATAGAACAGCTCATGACTACTCTATAGGAACAGAGTCCACAGGTCCAAGAACAAGACAGGGAGCAGAGGAGGACATAAAAACAACCTTCTACCATTTATGGGGCACATTACAAGCCCAGCAGGACTCTGGGCTCCTTCAGCTGTGACTTCCTATTCAAGGTTTAAGATCTGAACACAGACATGGGTGGTGACAACCTCTATGCCCTTTCCACCACACCAACCACTTCTACCTGAGTGAGATACCGGGAAAATGACACTGTGCTTGGGAAATGCCACGCTGGAGAGCCTCTAAGAGAGCTACTCCTGAATACCCAGCCTCCTAGAGTGGAGGGGAGATCAGCATGAGCCAGTAATGTCCCAGCCTTGGGACAGCCTTACACTGCAACCTCATACCCAGCCTTACACTTCAACCTCATACTTTGCACTCCTGGTGCCTGGGCAGGAAAGACTCTTCTCGGGTGCTCCCCAGGCTGTTGGCATCACTCAGCACCAGTCAGTTTGCTTGGTTGCAAGCGAGCCTCCCTAAGTGCCAGGGAAAGCAGGAGGCACAGCCAGATTCTGAGCCGCACCCGAGCTCCTGGGGATGAGAATGCTGTACGAAGGCATGGAGAATGTGACTGAGTTGAAGTATACAGAGATTGCAACCCTGACCTGCAGTTTCACCAGTTCCCACAACCCCCACTCCTCTTTATGAACGCTGGCCATAGTCCTCTCTCTGTGCATGCTAATTCCCTGCCATTTTTTGAAGTTCAGCCGAAAGATGGTCTGCCCGATGCCTTGCATCTTCTTGTGACAACACTTATCATCCTGTTATACACATCCGTCTTCCTCCTCTCTGTGGTAGGCTCTTTAAGGTAGTGTCCTATATTCCTAGCACCTAGCACGGTGTCTGGCAAATAATGGGTCTTAGAGGAAGTCTTCCCTGGGCTCTCCCACACTGGCCTCTCCCGGTCTTGGCTGCCTGTGTTCTGTCTTACATTACACTACTACGCTTATACCATGACTAGGGCCAAGTAGCCATAGCACCAGGAGAACTGAGATGACAGCCATCTTGTCTGTCAGCTTGATGTCTAGCTGTCAGGTGGCTCCGATTTAAATTCCATCATCTGACGTTAAACAGCCACTTCTTACGTGTGCTGAAATGTATTTGATGGCCAAATGCCCAAGTCATTCTGGGCTTCTGAAGATCGCTTCAGTTGTAGACTTCACCTGGGTGCTTCGCCTTATTCCATGAAACACCTTATTCTCTCAATCCAGGCCTCCTGCTGGCACATTTGATCTGCAGTTGCCCATAGTCACAATGTTATCAAACTGTGCTCACTTCGGTTACTTAGCTGGGGCAGTGATTACAGATAAATCACTCCAGTAGGATGTATAATTGTTTTTCCAGAAGTGCTGAGTTTTCTCCTTAGCCCTAGTACAAACAGAACACCAGCAACTAATGGGTTTTTCCCTATCAGGCACGAGGAGAAAATGTATCCCATGGCAGGTTAATAATTTACAAAACCGGGAAAATCTATGAGAGGCGTCATGGAAGATCTTTCTTCCCTAGAGTCAGGTGACCAGGCTCCACCATTAAATTTCCATGAGACTTCAGGAAGATTCATTTAAGTTTTCTATTTTTTAAACAATTATTGCAAATATATTAAAAATTACTTCTTCCACAAGTACAGTCTTTTAACCGTGGTGCATGCATGACTGTCCCATCAGGTGGCTTGAACCACCAGTGGTGAGCTGTTTAACCTGAGATGACGGAATTCAAACCAGAGACAACTTACAGACACAAATTATGGCCCCATCATAGATGTGTTATGTGTATGTGAAATTTATGCTTTATTTTGTTTCCCGGCTTTTCAAAATAAGTAAGGTAGTGGAATCATTCTTGATAAAGACTCTGGACTGGATGATCTCTAATTTCCGGCATAACTTTCAGTTTCTAAGAGGTTTGAGTTCAAAACTGTGACTTCTGTACAGGATCACTTCCCAGGGAGGAGCCAAGGACTCTCATGTGCCCCAATCACGTGAATCAGAAAATGTGAATTCATTTATACAGGATGATAATAAAGAGATTTATTCTCCACAGACACAACTCTCTGAAGAAACTTCCCACAGTCGTGATAGTCAGTGTTTATCACCAAGGAATTTACTATTCCCTGAAATTCGTAGACCAGAGCTGCTGACCCCTTGCAGTGCATCGGACTGACCTTGCCATGTGGCTCAGTGGCCATGGTGCAGGTCTTTCAAGCCTAGCAAGAATCATGGGAGTGACGAGGGTGGACTTTAAGTTGAGTCCCAGTGAAGGACACAGCTGAAATCCTTTTGGCCCTGTTACATCAATTGCCATTATAAGATAAAACAAAGCAACTGGTTTATAATACTCTTTGTGAAATATGAGGCTTAGAGGGAACCCCAAAACTGAGTGCTCAGGACATGTGGCTACACTACCCACTTTCTGCAGGAGGGAAGGCTGCCTTCGTGTCTGAAAGCGCCCTTCAACTCTGACTACAACAGCGTCTTCTTGCATATTGCATCACCATGATCCATGGGCTTTAGCTGAGTGGAAACTGTATGACTTCATATGGAAAATATTCTGGGCAAGAAGACGGTGAACCAGGGTTCCAGCTGCAGCCCTGGTGAGGCAACCGCTTCCCATTCCAGGCCTGTTTCCTCGCGTTGACTGAGAGACTTGGTTGGGAGGAGTGGTTCTCACTACTGTATTTGGTCCACGGACCAACTGCATCCCAATCAACTGGGTCTGTGTGTATTAAAGTAGATCCCTGCAGGTGGGCTTCCCCGAGACCTGTTAAATCAAAATATTATGGGGCAGGCTATGGAAACCAGCAGGTGAAACGAGCTCACCCATGACCACAGCACCAGACGGATCTCTGAGCTTCCATCCAGAAATATTCTCTTCTGGTGTTATGATCATAAGTACTGCAGTATCCACAAAGAGCAGCAGCTCAGAGCAGAACTCACTTTTACCCTCCTGATTTTTCATTCCTTACCCATCTCTCCCAGTTCTATGTGGAAATCTGGCCCATTCTGTGGGGCACTGCAGTCGTAGACTCATCCCGAAGTTTCCTGTAGGTTGTTACGGAGGTAAAGAGAGGAGAGCTTGCTCTGTGTTCCAAGGGAGGGAGAGAGAGAGAGAGAGAGAGAGAGCCCCTATAAACAGCAGTCCCAGAATTATCCTCCAGCGCCTGTGCTATTATAAAGAAGAGCTGACACAGCAGAGTCCGGGGGATGCTGTGTGTCTGCAGTGCACTAATCACGGAGGCAGGCAGGCTAAATGCAAAGAGAACATTTGCACAAACAGCACCTGTACTGAGCAGTCATCCACTATTTTTAGAGCTGCTGCAAAGAGTAGAAGGACATTTGGAGAGGCACCCAAAGGGCACAGTCAGTAGGAAGGTGGAGAGGTTTTGGCACATTTTGTGTGGCTGGCTCTCTAATGCCCTGTCAACTGAGTCATTGAAAACCTGAGCAGTCTGATATTTTTGGTCTTGCTTTGGTTTTGCTTGAGGATGGGGTACAGACATGGCGGAGCGAGAAGGAGGGATAAAGAGAGTCATTGTGATCCATTAGTGGTGTTTTTGATCACAGAATATATACTTCAAAGTTAAGAGGATTGTGATTCCAGAATAAAAAGAACAATTTGTTCTCCAGGGTTTATTCTGGAAATGCCCAAAGTAAGAATAAATGGCACGTATTTTATCTCACTCATTTTATCCAGCTGAAAATACGTTGTCCTAGTTGGGATTGTCACCCTTTACATTCATGGACAAGATAAGCCATGTAATTTAGGATTGGACATAGCCTAAAGCTTAGAGGTCATGACCATTTAGAAAGAATACTGATCCATAATATCACTTCTTATTTTCAAATAAGGAATCGTAGTGAACACTAATTGAGGGCTTACAGAAACATTTCCAAGGACAGATCCATTGGCAGTTGGCTAATGACATCAACTCCACACACAAGGGTAAAATGGGGCTTTCATAGCATTCTGACATGTGGAATTTCCCATCAAAGTGAAGGCAATCGATTTGATAAATGCTACACATTTGTTTGACCTTTCAGGTAGATTCATAACACAACAGGTCAGCAAAGGTCATTCTCTGATCTACCCCTTCTTGTCCCACATGCAATTAGGAAATTCTCCTCTTTCTTTTTCAGCCTCACAAGGAATTTTGGGTTGAGCTGTAACGAGGTATCTGGCTCAATTCTGTCCTGTTATGGGTTAGCTGTAGTCTTCCTCAAGCCCACTGCTCAAATCTGCACAGCTGTCTCCTTGCACAGTTGGCCTGAATCCCTGTTAACCTGCCTTCCAGCCCAGGGCTTTCTCTATCATCAGAGAACCAGAGGCTCCTAGAATTGGAAGGACCATGAAGTCACCCAGCACAACCTGTTTTCTTCAGTGCTTGAAATGAGAAACTGGAGGTCACATGAACATTTTTCTAATTGTTGTGAAATACAAAATTAGACAACAGGGATGCATGCCAAGTTGAAACAATTTTCTTTGGGGCCTGCTTACAAACAAAAATACCACCTGGCTGCATACTAAGTTGAACTGGACTTGAGGTATGTATACAATTCAGAACTTTTGCTCCTCACAAGGCTATTTTCATAGGGCAAACAAATTGTGATGGAACCAATTTGGGATTTGGCTGCATAAATACTAAATATGTCCATTAATGCACTCTAGCTAATCCAAACATTTTGAAACCATTGAAACAATAACCTCAGTGAACTGACCATTCGCAGATCTGTGAAATAACAGAATTTGTTTTCTGTAATGTCTGCTCTGTTTCCCAAAGATTTCTCTCTTCTCTGTACCTTGGATCAGGCCTCTCCTCGGAAGCCACCCTTAAGTTAAACATCATCCTTTATGTTCTCGCTCTCAGCCAGCTGCTACATTCCTTCTTAACATATTTGCCCACAAAGATTTGGTAAATTTGGGAAGAGAATGGAGTTTTAAGAAATACAGTTTTCGAAATCCGACCACATTTTCCTCTCTCCTTATTCTGATTGTATTTGTTTCCATTGTAGTTTTGTAAAATTCTGCATTATATTAGCTTGAATTCTACAACACTGACATTTTTCCAGGTCAAAAATAGTCAACTCTTGGCAGTTTAATAGGATCCAATCTAATAGCATTGAGCCAGTGTGTTCTGGGGCCTGATGATATCCCATAGCACCAGGTCCTTCCTATGCAACCACTCAGTCTGTTAAGGTATTTATCTCCATGGATTTGCAAGGCAAGTTCCAATGTGTAGCTTGACCTCTGCCTCCCACCACTAAAAGTGCATCATATTTTCTTGAGGTTTTTGCACTAATAAACATTAAAAAGTAGCAGGGGTTTCCCCCCTAGTTTTTATTGCTTTTCTCGAAGATGACTGTTGAGCTACACTTAGCACTCTGTAAAATACAAACACTGGAGGTTTCAAGTCTAATGGAAATGGGGGAAGAGGGCAAAAGAGAAAATGTGAAATAGATATCATAATTTGAAAGCACAAAAATCACCATCCTTTGTGAGTTAGAGGGGCATATGCCCATCTCAAAGGTAGCTATTGACCTTTCCAGGCTATATATCACTAGGAACATGATAACCTTCAACAAATATCCTATAGTAGAACTCTTTTTAAAGGATACTCAATAGTGAACCCATAATGGTGGATACAGGATGTTCCTTCTCCAGGCATTTTTCAAACCACATCTTGGAGGCAGCCACTGATACCTTATATATGCAAAACCAGCTGTGATCCAAGTTTTTCAAATCTTTTGACTCTTCTCTACACTCAAGCAATCTCCAATAATTATTTTAAGCAAGACTCAATCTCCAAGTCCTGCTTTATTCTTCCCCCAAGGACGCTAAAAGCAAAGAAAACAAAAAGTCAGGAAAGTTAAAGCCTTTGAATTCCATCCTGGCCTCACCCCATCACATCACACTTTCCCAGCTTTTGCAGGACACAGCTCATCCTGGGGACCGTTACCCTATCCCAAATTCCAGCAAGTCTTGAAAAAAGACTGGCAGCAAACAAAATTCCTTGTCTGGACTGAGAATAGAATGCAATTTGCCAGAAAAGGATGTGAAATTTGTTTTAAAATGCTATGAATATTTTATCTTCTGACCCTCATCTCCATGTCATTCCCCATCCAGCCACCCCCTCCCCCACGCCCCTTCACACAGGGCCTTTGCAAAGGAAAGTCTGACCTTTAGATTGAGATGTTCTCTGTTGCAATAACGTTGGAATATGTTTCAACACGGTAACTGGAGATCTATTTACTAAACTGTTTGGCACATTCAGCACGTCCCGGGGGAATCGTTGGCAGGACCTGCCATGCGTTTTTCACTCCTCCCTGATGCATTACCAGACATAAGGTCATCCCAGTCTAGCAGAGATGGGTGCTGCACGGGGCTCATTACCTCACAGCAAGCCAGGCAGACGAGGCCGTGGGATGTTTTCTCTTCATCACTCAAGCTTGAAAGGAAACTGTCAGCCTCCACTTGCTCTTAAAACAATGAAAATTTAGGTGACAGCGCTCTCATTAGCTCAAGGGAAATGAAGGATTCTAGGCAAGGATGTCCCTCCTTTGCAGGACACTAACAACTCTACCTTCAATGATTCTAGGAGCCAAGGCAAGAGAGGGGTCTCAGGCTCTGGAGAAAGAGTGGTGACCGTATCGGTGACGTACACTTCTTCAGATGAGAAGAGCTTTCAGGATACGCAGATTCTGAAGTTAGGGAAATGGGTAGGTTTCAGAAAGGTAACAGGTTTTCTATGGCTCCATTTTGCTGAGGAATGGATACCTGCATAAGACTGTGCTCTTGTGACTTACACGCACTCTAATCCTCAGAAAATAAGGGGCTCATTACCCTACTAAATTCTGTCCCTAGGAGAAACTTAAACAAAAGTGCCAAGAGTAGACCCTATTTCTTAGACTTACATTGCAGAATTTCTCTCTCTCTCTCTTTTTTTTTTTTTTAATGTGGGTACCAGGAGTTGAACTCAGGACCTCGCGCTTGTCAGCAGGCGTTTGTGCCACTGAGTGATATCACCTGCCCTTTTTTCCTTTTTATGTGGGTACTGGGAGTTGGACTCAGGACCTCGCGCTTGCAAGGCAGGGGCTTATGCTGCTGAGCCATCTTACCGGCCCAGAATTTCTAATCTAAGAGGGTTTGGTTACTATTTGATGAACCACTTGGATAATGCACAGAATTAGGGAGCCCTGATAACTGCTTACATTTGTGCAGCACTATTTTCTAGGACACCGATGTGCATTATTTTCTCATTTGATCCTTATAATTGTTGTGTTTAATGATCCTGTGGTAATCAGACTGTTTTTTTAAAATAAAATTTAGGAATACTAGGACTGAATATGACCTAAATGATAATTTTGGTCAGCGGAGGCTAATCAGGGGTGCATATTGACTTATCCAGGAAACTGATTTTTGAAACTTATGTGCCCAGACACGGTCCTAACTCCCCAGCTTCTTACTGCACCCCCACTCTAACACACACAAACAGGATCTGAATCAGTAAACGAGGTGAGAGCTCAGGCACTAATATTTTTTTAGAAAACCCTCCAAGTGATGCTGAAACACACTCGGGTTTACTGCACTGCTCTGGCTTAAAGCTGACGCTTAAAGCACTGATGTAACTGTCCAGAGCCACACGTGGTGGCAGAGCCCACATTCAGACCCAGGCCTTCACGCACCTAGAGGGCCCCTTCTTTCACACTTTCTCACCACTTTTCTGACTTGTAGAAGAAACTGCCAAGGTAGTGCTGTTTATTTTAACCCATAATTTGCTTCTTCCTAGCAGGAAGGAAAAAGGATAAGAGCTGTTCTGTCTAATATATACCGCATATGAGCGAAGCACCCCAACACCTGTTTTTCTATTCCAGGCATTTCCACCAAAATGCATCTTCTTAACAGGTTTGCTCCTCAGTCCTAAGATTTGGTTCAGATGCTCATCAATAGTGGTTCTTTCTTCCTCTTGGAGACACCACCTTTTGACTGTGAAACTGCAGGATCATTTCACTGAATTTTGGGTTCATATGATCAATAACCCAAAATATGTGGGAAAGTGCTAGTGCGGAAGAGAAAGGACTCTAGGCTGCGCGTGAGTCATGTTGGAGAGAAGAACGAAAGTGCTTCTCCCCCTACTTCTCTGCCCCTCCAACAACTACCTCTTTAATTTCTCTACTTCCAGTAATTTCCCTCACACTTGCACAAGGGAGAGGCTCATGGAGTTGTTCAGAGCCAAGGTGCATCACGAAGTCACATGTCACTGCGCAGCAGGGTGCGGAGAGGAATGGTGGACTCCTGTCCCTGCGCATCCTGAGCCCGTGCGCCACCCTGAGGGACAAAGGCAGATCTTCTCCCAGGCATGCCTCTTCCAGGGTGCAAGCTGGACAAGTGGACCTGGGGCAGGCATGACAAATTTCCTGCCCGGGTGCAGGAAGCCTCACTGAGGCCTCACACCTCAGTCATGCTTTCCAGTCTAGATATTAGTGGAAGGCTTTTCCTGGGGGTGAGAGCACACAGTTGGCTTTCCTTCCAGAAGCCAAGAAATGGCAGAGCAGGAGGGAATTTTTCCCTTCTCTACATTTTAAATAGATAATAGATGATTGATTGATAGATGATGATGATAGATAGATAGATAGATAGATAGATAGATAGATAGATAGATAGATCTGTGTATATGTGCATATGTATAATGCCTACGTGCCCTCACTGGGAAATTTCTGACAGTACAGAATGCAGGGTTTCCTATTCTTATAACAGAATATGTTCTATCTAAAATGTCCCTGATTTGGGTTAGGTTCTAAACACCACTATTTTCTATTAGGAACTGTTTTACCTTCTTAGTAGTAGCCATAATGTAATTCATGTATTTTAATGTGCATGTAGGCTATTTTTCTAGTAATAAGGACCTGAAAACTCAATGACACAGGCCCACTTTAAAATATATACCTAAAATACTTTACCATTTTAACCACCTGAAGTATATCAGTGGCATTAAGTACATTCAGGGTTGTGCAGCTATCACCAGTATCCGTCTCCAGACTGCTTTCATTATCTCAAATAGAAACCCTCTACCCACTAAATAGCACGTATCTCCCTCCCCTATACCAGCCCCTGATAACTTCTATTCTACTTTCTGTATTTATTAATTCAACTCTTCTGGATATATCATAATAATCATATAATATTTGTGCTTTTGTGACTGGCTTATTTCATTTAGCACATATCATTAAGGCTCTTCTATGCTGTAGCAAGTGTCAGGATTTCGTTCCTTTTTAGAGCGGAATAACATTGCACTCTGTGATTATGCCGCATTTCACCTGTGCATCCATCTGTTTGTGGGCTACCCCAGGCACTTCCGTGACATCATTGTTTGGGTGTGATATATTTGTACTGAAGGTGTGGGATAAGACAAGGGAAGGAAATTATGAGTAAGAGATAGATAGCAGATTTGGTGCGATTATAGGAAACCTCTGAATGAGGCTTCCTAAACTATAGAAATATTATTGTGCCCATTTTTTTCTGAACTGAAAATGCAAGCAAGGTTTGGAAGATACCGTGTTTACACAGGGATTAGTGGAGAGAATGTTGAAGACACCATCTAGAAAATTAGTCAGGAATGGTCACCGTAACTCTCTTAGTAACTAAAAGAGCAAGATGAAAAAAAAATTTAGCAGCATAAGTGCTTTTCTCTCCTGAAACAAAGGTGGCAAAACTCTCCGTGCCATACCCTCAGATCCCCTTCTTTCCAGGCCTAATAACTTGGCTCTTGATTCCTGTTCTTGATTCCTTGATTCCTCACTCTTCTGTGAGAGTGAAGGAGTGACTTTGTGTCTTGAAAGTGCTGATGTCTGCAGAGCAGGAAGGAAGTGTGGGCTCTGAAACCCCAGGAAGAACGTCCTAAGGAGGAAAGGGCAAACTCATGGCCCAGTAGGGTATCTATGTCACCTCTCAGCCTCATAGACCCTCTATCCTATTATTACTAAACATCAGCCACAGGTCCTGAGGCAGGAATGGGGGACACTGCCGTGAAAAGCAGTAATGGACAAAAGCCCATGTTGTCAGAACCTCTCAAGGCCTGAGTCGCACTGAGGCTGTGCTCTGAAGCAGCTGCTCTTGGGCTCAGATGAGACAAATGAGTATTGAGATCCACAATGAAAGCCTGCATCAGCTTCCTGGATGAGTTTTTGGATGTTGTGATATTGGTAGCATAACAAATGATGGTGTCTAGAATAAATCCCAAGAAAATATCTCTTCTCTTTTTTTCCCTTACCAGTGGATTTCATGTTATGTAAGAAGCACATGCTTAACACTAAGGATGGAAGCTACGGAGGGATGATGGTGGAACATCGGGGGAGGGGCCAAGTGGTTTTTATGAAGAGCAAAGGAATTATGGAAAGCACATTGCAAGTCTTGTTATTTTTCTTGTAATATGTTCCAAACCCAAACAAACTCGAAAAAAGTATGTGTGCAAAAGTAAACCTTAAACCATTTTGCAAATCCCGCCCTAGATTTCACATTTCTCCAGTGAGGCTCACATTCCTTTATTCAGATTCCAAAAGTAGAGATAATTTGTTCCAAATGTTTCCAAAGCCGACCAGCAGAAGGGCCTAACAATTTTTCCAGAGCTGAAGAAAACTGTGAAATCTTCTACACCCTAATGGAGCATTCAAAGTGAAAGAAAGAAAAGGAGACAAGCAAGAGAAAAAGGAAAAGAAATGTTGTGGTGATCTATTTATTTATTTCGTTACAGTTATGGCTCTTTGACGAGGTCTATGGAGACAAGTCCTAATTCCCTTGGAAAGGTAGCATTTCTTCTTTGTTATGAGGCATATTGTGATAAAGAAAATGATCACACAAGTATAGATTTCTTATAAGATGGTGAGAAAGATTATTTCAAAGAGATCCAGCTTTTAAGGACCCTTGGAGATGACGTGTGTGTGTGTGTGTATGTGTGTGTGTGCTGGAGCATCCGGATCTCTGTAATAATTCTCTTCTTCCTCCCTAACATAGCTTCAGATAACCATGAATTGTAGATTCCAGTACCCTCTACTAATTGAAAAGACCACATCCCAATGAAGGTTCCATTTATGTAGAAATTTGTTTGAGCTCTTGGGGCCAATGCTGGTGACCGACAGCAGGGATAATTTATAAGGACAGACAAGATTTCATGCAACTGGCAGGAAAGGTTTGTTTTAGTTTTAGTTTTAGCTTTTGCTTGTTTGTTTGTTTTTTCATTTTGCTAGACTGCCACCAAAATGTGCTACCTAGTTGTTTGATATGTGTGTTCCTCATCTCCACTGTGAGATTCCTACAAGTCTGGAAATGTGTCTTCCTCTTTTTTGTAACTCCTACAGTGTTCCGCATAATGCTTGACCAACAATAAATGTTTAGTTGGGGGGAAGAAAGATAGAATGAAACGCATAACACAATTTTGTTCATTGAATTTTGCACAGAGCCAAAGAAAACAGGCAAACTCAACCTAAGAAAGCTAGCCAGGTCAGATTTCAAACCTCGTGATCGGTGATATAATAACATGTAAGTAATAGTTTTAACGTATTAATACTATTATTATTGCTATGAGCACCATGTATTAAAGTTGTACTATGTCCTTTGTATAGCGACAAGTGCATTACATAAATAATCCCCCTTCAAAACAACTCTGCAAAAAAAGGAAATGACTCTCACTCTGTAAGTGAAGAAAATGAGGCTCAAAAAGTTAAATAACTGGGCCAGTGAGATAGCTCAGTGGCTTAAGCGCCTGCCTGGCAAGCGCGAGGTCCTCAGTTCGACCCCCAGTACCCACAAAAAGAAAAAAAAAAATTAAATAACTTCGGATTTCATTGACTGAACTTGGGTCAGAACCAGCTTGGTTGATGAGTCTTTGTGAATGAGTGGAGGCCCTGAAAGCACAGCTGAGGTCATAGCTCACTCACTGGGGCCAGTAAGGCTAAGGCCGTGATTGTCATTGAGTGTTTGTGTTGCATCAAGACGTGTTCTTTTTTTGACTTCTAGCCACACTCCTAAACCTAGTCTGCTGAACTTGAAACTGTGCAACTGGTCACAGGCAAAAAAAGTATAAATAGCTCAAAGGAAATTCATCAGTAGGTTTGAGGCTACATTTCAAGTCACATGGTTTTCCGATTGGAGGCTGGGAAACATTTCTCTATGTGAGCAATGATGGTGCTTGTTTGCCAAGGTCTAAGGAGGGGTGGACATGGAATGTTAGCCATGGCCCTAGTCACTGAGAAATGGGAGATTTACAAAATAAGGCAAGAGGCCCATCCACACTGAGCAGGACACAAGAAGAAGGATACTGACTTCATGAATGAGCATATACCAAACTTTACACACGGATGTGAAGTCATGGATGTGATACAGTCAGGCAAGTCTTTATTCTCCCAACCAGAGTCACCATTTGTCATTCAGACCCCCCTCAACAAAGCTATTTCTAATTATAAAAAAAATCTGTGTTGGATAAAGACAGCATTGGGTTTGAAATAAGAATATCTTGGATCAATTTTTTCATTGACACTCACTAGCTAGGGAAGCTCTCTCTCTGAAATCTCCTCACTTGAGCTAGGAGTGTTGTATAATCTCTGTCTTCCTAAACTTCTGTGATTGTCATGAGGATACAATTAAACATACCACACTTCTAGGAATACAGAAGTGCCTCATACATTTTCAAAAAGTATATGATTAGAAGGAATTTTCATGTATTTCATAAAACCCAAGAAACATATGAAAATGCATGACCATAAAATATTATTGGTAGATTTTTCTGTGCCTGAAATTCTGTTAGTCATTTGGATAAAATAACTAGAGACGTGTATGACATAGGTTTTACCACTCGGCAGAGCAGTAAAAGCTTTAGAGTGCATAAGACTAACAAGTGTAACTGGTTTATTGGACAGCTGGACTGAGTAGGGTGAAGGCAGGAACCAAATTAATTTTCCTCTTGCTAATAGCTTTCTTCATCTTTGATGCTATGTGTATAAGTTGATAGTTTTCTAAGTCATGTTTAGATATTAATAAACAATTTCATTTTCAGATATTAGAATATCTACTAAAACCTTTTTACCCTCCCCACCACAGAGCTCAGGAGGAATTGGGGGACATAATCATATTTTTATATTTTTAACCTCACATCTTCTCCTCTTGGAGAGAATCTCAATAAGAAAAATCAGTTCTTCCCAACCTTCCATCTCATAAGGCCCCATCTTACCTGGTAAGGGAAGGGAGCAAAGTGGATGCTGGCCAATCAAGGTTTGGCCACTGCAGTAGGTCCTTGGTGCTGCCATAATAAACTACTTCAAACTCGGTGACTTAAAGAACAGAAATCTGTTCTCTCACAGTTCAGGAGGCTAGAAATCTGAAATCAAATCAGCAGAGTTGGTTCCTTTTGGATGCTCTGGTGGATAATCTATTCCATGACCCTCCTAGATTCTGCTGGTTGCCAGCTATCCTTGAAGTTCCTTGGCTTGTCAACAGATCGTGCCAATCTCTCTCTGTCTTCATATGGCCTATTTCCTTCCATGTGCATTTCTGTGTACCCTCTCCTGTTCTTTAAAGTGATTGTATTTTTTTTTCCTTCAGTCCTGGGGACTGAACTCAGGGCCTTGCACGTGTTGGCAAGTGCTCTACCACTAAGCTAATGATTCAGTCCTCCTCTCCTTTTCTTATAAGGACACCAGTCATGGGATTTAGGGCCAATCCTAATCCACTATTACTTCATCTTAACTTGATTACATCTGCAAAGATCCTATATGCAAATAAGGTCACATTACTGCAAATAATGCACAGGCAGCTGGGGTTAGGACTTCAACATGTTGGCAGGGGCAGGGGCTGGAGGATAATTCAACCAACAACTTCCTAGCAAGTACTGCATAGATGTTCTGGGGATCCTCTTTAGAACACACAGACACTTAACTCCCTATGTCTTCAGATTTGGGGAATAAAACCTAAGGTGAAGATTCCTATTATATCCTCTCATGCAGAAAAATTATTTTAAAAGTGCATAAAAATTCTAATTAGCAGCAGAAAACTCCTCTTTCCTCACTCAGCCAGTTTCTAAGGGTGGTGAGGAAGTAACCATCTTTCTTTTTCTTTTTCTTTCCTAAATTTTATTATTTGATATTTCATATATACACAAAAATAGGATAGGATACCTCCATATACCCCTGTTCACCCAGAATGATCCTTAGTGTCCCAGCATTCTTGTTTCATCTATTTCCCTCCACCTCTGCAGTCTTTGTTTTGTCTTTTTGGTTTTTTTGTTTTTTATGTCTTCCAAAACACATCCCAGACATAACCATTTACCTATAAATATGAAGCGATCTCTTCTAATCATTGGATTTCAGGTCGTATTTAGAACTCCTCCTCTACAAACAATGCATGGAGTTAACAGTGAAAGGCACCATCTCCGCCTACGGATGGCAGGTATGTGGGTCAGAAAGATCCACTACATATAGAGAATAAATCCTAGTCCCTTCCAATTCTATACACACCCTGACTTCTCTTCAACTTCTCCGAAGTTAAGAGCCACTGTAAAATTCCAATCAACGTGGTGGATTTATCTGTTTTCATCACACTAGATTTCTCCTTGGCCATCAATTCTGTGTTTCAAAGATGTCATCTGTGCCCACTAATGAGCAAAGACCTGGATGGATGCTCTAGAAGCTTCTTTTGAGAGGTTTCCAAGATAGTGGAAGAGAGGAAATAAGACCAATATATTAATAAGTTTAGATGTTGGGTGGGCTTAGCTATGAAAATAGAACCGTAACCCAAAAATAATTAGAAACACAAAGAGGTATAAAAACTTGCAAGGTTAAGTCAAAGCCTTCACCCATATTGACAACTGCCATCCTGGCCTGCAGAGAAATTTCTGGAATTATGATTCTTAAACTAAGTCCACAGCTTAAATTGGAATAAAAGTACTGGCATCTATTTGGATGATACAATTTTCACAAGGCAAACAGGATAAAGACTTGGGCTAGGGACATTAGCACAACGAACTTCCCAGCCCTGTTCCTCAAAATTTGGGCCACCTGTGGGAGCAAACGTAACCGCGCAGATCCTGACCATGAGGCTTTCCATTTCAAAGTTCTTCCCTCAAGAATTCATAAAAATGCAGCTGGGGTGAATGAGCTGAAACCTCCTGAGTTACACAGGGTCTGGCAATTTATCATTCAGCAAGGCTTTTCTCCAACTCAACTCAGCTTTTTCCTCTTTGTTAATAATAGTGTGTTTAGAGCAGCTTGTGGTTTCAGGTTATCTCCTGCCTCAGCCAAATTATACTCCCAAATGCACCAATATCTTCCGGAGAATCATGTCCATTGACAGAAGAAATTATTTCCCTTCTCAGAGGATCAAGCAGAGTGGTCTGGAACTGAGAGATGAAAATATTTAGATAGAGAGGCAAAAAAAAAAAATTCCTTATTTATAGCAGTGGCTCCCCAATGCAGTAGAGCCAGTGACTGGCCCTCTCTACGAGTGAGTCTGTTGGCCTCACCATGGTAGGAAGGATGAAGTACTGGAAAAAGGCATCATACAAGGAGGAAGGAACTATGTAAAAGGAACTTTTAAGGGCATTTTCATGAAATCCAAAGCATAGTATAATGCCATTTAGTTCATAATGACAGTGTAATTTATATTCTCCAATACACCTTGAAAATAACAGAAGATCTGTCCCAGAAGTGGTCTTGAGAAAAACTGTGGACTCAGTAAATTGTATTCACTTAACCTATAAATCTCTATTGAAGGCTCAGAAGAGCACCATCCTGTGCTAGGCACAGTGAGAGATGCAAAGGGTATAAATTTCTGTTTCATGTTTAAAAAGAGCTTATGCAACCCACAACTCACCAATCCTTAATGCGCCTTGTCAGAAAGGAATAACAGAGTAACGCATGACTGATTGTGCTTATTCTGGGCAACAGGATCTTGACTCCGTTCATTAATTTAATAAGTGTTTATTGGGTGCCAGGCACTGAGCTATATACTAAGCCCACCCAACATCTACACTTATTAATAATAATATTTGGAATGGTTGTTTAACTTAATAAAGTGTCTGTTGAGATTGACTGAGCCCAATTATAAAACGAGAACTACATATAGTTTATTGCCCATGGTGCTATACAATGCACTACAAAGACACGTAACAGGTTCTGACATTAGTCTCGACTTCTTCTTACAAAAACTAATAATTTAAGACAAAGGGACTATTTCTGCTTTGTAACTCATACTGTTCCATATAGCCTTCCTTGCTTTTTTGTGCCTTGAGACCTGATCAGTGCTGAATCGTTTGCTTCGTGATCTGTATGCAATCAGTGATAAATAGAAGAGCTCATATGAAAATTCAATCTGAGGCATGGCCTTCTATTGAAAGTCTGCCTATTAGGAATCCAAAGAGCAATTGCATTTTGTTTCGCCTATTGAATGAGAATTTCCTCTTACTTCTCTGCAAAGACCATAGTGGGCATTAGCCAGTAGAACCAAGGAGTGGGGTGGGGAGATATTTGGGAAATGGCGTGCAATAGCCATGTATTTTATGTGCGTGGTAATTTCCTCATAGATTACTCTGGCAACTTCTATCATGGTAGTTGAAGTTGCCAAATTCCCATCACTCCTAGTCAAAAATAAGAAAAAGTCCTTAAGCATTTTGGTCACTTGTCATATAAATATATTTAACTCTGTGAGTCTGTCTTGGTTTAAAAAGTCATAGAACTTTGGAAACCATCTTTCCCACTCCCTTTTTAGATGACCCTTCACACTTACAACACACCTTGCCTTAATCTCTCTTAGAGAAGAACCAAAAACAACAAAAACACACCCTCGTCCCTTCACCACATGGGGTTGCCAAGAGGAGTACTGATGCATTACCTGTGAAGTTACCTGTGACAGAGCTGGCACTTGGGAAACAGTGGCAGCGGCTCACAGTCTTATCTAGGCTCCACGTGCCACAAACATGTGCAGCACTACCAGCACCACCCAGCTGAGGACAGTCCACCTGGGAAGCCCAGGTTCTGCCTCCCTCCATCCACCTCTTCTCCCCTCAGTAATCATGTCTGCCTTGCACACACGAGCTTCCACAAGAATTTGAGTGAATATACGTAGTTTTATGTGTCTGCGTGTTTACATAGCTTAATGGAGGTATAATAATATAAAATAAGTTGCAAATATTTAAAATATGCAATTTATGTTTTGGCAAATAATACATCCTTGAGATCATCACTCCAATCAAAAGAAGGAATATATCCACCTCCCCAAAAGTTACATATGCCTCTTGGTAATTCCTCCTTCCGGTCCTGCCACTTGGTCTCCTGGATTACCCTTTGCTTCAGGTCACTACTGGTCTGCTTCCTGTCACTACAGGTGACTGCATTCTTTAGGGCTTTATGTAAACAAAACTATATAGTATAGATCCTTTGCTTTTCTCCCTCTCCCCCCACCTTTTCTTTTGGTCTAGCTTCTTTCACCCAGCATAATTATTTTGAGATTCATTTAAATCATGAGATGCATCCTTTCGAGGGACATCATACTGAAGCTAGAGTAATTGACTACGATTCAAAAGAAGGCATAAAAACTGCTGTATTCAGAGATAAGAATGCAAAGCATTTTTCATTCTGGGTACAACCCCAGTCTTGCATGTTATGTCATTTATTTAAGCCACTGGAGCTGATGTCAATAAAAATCCCTTAACCTCATAATCAAGAAAGAACCAACTTTTGCTGAGTATTCTGTATTTAAGAAGACATGAAAATTTAGAAATTTCTTCCGAAGTAGCTAGAATTATTTTTGAATTTTGAAGCCTAAAAAGACATCCTAAACTGCCTAGAGAACTTGCCTTGCCAGATGATTCCTTCTCCAAGGGTTCTCGGGAGCCAAGACTTTGCTATATTTCACTTATGGGTTTCTTCTTCCAGCCAGGAGAGTAGGAGCCACTTCCTGACTCATCGCATAAATGCTTCATTTCAGAGGAAAGTGCTAAACTCTTGCTGATTCCCTGGCCAGAACAGGTAGATGAAGCTCTGGGCGTCCACAGCATCTTTGGAAGCTTAATGGGGTGATAACGAGGAGAAAATGGTTTAATCTGTGTTTTGGCCTCCTTCTCACCAAGATGGTTGGAATGAGAGAGGCTGTGACTTTGGAAAACCTAGTCATAAAACAGATTTTTTTTTAAAAAAATAAGGCCTGTTTTTGGAGTGAGTGGATAAAGAGCCCCTAACAGAGCAAATGTCTGCCAGCTTTAGCTTTGAAAATGGACCAATTAATTAGAAAAGTGAGGGGTAGCAAAGAAGATTCAACATACACTACCTGGACAGCCCCCCTTTGTGTTGCTTTATTTGTAAGGAAAACAGATTTAAAAGAAGTTAATTCAAAAGAAAACCAAACAGGTATTTGAACTGGGAAAATACCTAACAGAAATATAAAAGGTGAGGGAGAGACCCTAAGAAAAGAGCTTTCCAAGAGAAGCAGCAGGGACGCTTATTAACATCAGCCTGCCATAGTTAATAATCTTGCATTGGGCAGGAGGCTGGGCCAGGTGATCTCTAAGGGCGCTTTCTCACTCTGAGATTCCAAGATGCTGATATTTATGGTGTAATATTCAGAACCCATAAATTGGCTGCTCTCAGAGGTGTGCCTTATAATGTCTCTTTTATTTCATCAGTTTTCCCCCTGGAGCTTGCCTCCTTCCCTCTGCTACCTCACTGCCAACAGAGCAGGAAGAGTGCATTCATAGATCCCTGAGTAACATCTGGAGGATATGTGTTGGCCTTCGGCCTGAAACAGATGTTCTGAGACTGTTCCTTTGGCCCCATATTTCACATGGAAATGTAACAATAACTGCCTGTGATGGCTCTCGGTGTCCTGCAACACCAACTCTGAATTCATAGCCTGTGATTCAGAATCCTTCATTAGCTGGCTTCTACCTTGCCTCATAGTCCAAATACATGGAGGTTCAAGGGTTAGGTCCTTCAGTCAGTTGATTGGCCAGAGAACATTTCCTGAGCATACAATGTGTATTTATTTACCACTGTGTCAGGAATTAATGCAGTTCAAGGAAAGGGGAACGCACCTCTACACTCAGGATTCATGCCAATTATTTATTTAATCTTGGTAAGTGGTAATCTCCAAAGTTAAAGTTAAAGGTCTGAGAGGACTATGGGTCTGTTTTACTACTAACTTGCTTCCAGGTTATAATTTACCAGGCGGTCAGGCTTCCATGCAGTACTCTATTCTGCCATGCACACACAAATTTATTAGCAGGCAAGTATGAGAACAATTACCCACATACTATAAGCAACAAGGTCCCCATCCTTCAGTCCTTGAATGAAATATGCCCTGAAGTGCCCAGCAGTGTTCTGGTAGGATTCTTAACCCTCTGGTCTCATGAGCAAAAATACAGGACCTATTTGGCCTAACCCTGGGGAACCCATTCTGAAGTGAAGAGAAAAGTGCTCTCACTAGATCTTTAGACTTTGTTTATCTGCCTTTACTACAGTGCAAGCCAAACCCATACTTCTAGCCATCAATGAAAACATTTCTAACATTCTTTTTTCTAATTACCAAAGCCACTGGTCATAACCAGAAATAAAAAAGACAGCTGAAAACTTAAATTAGGTGCCTCTCGAGATACAGTTTCTGATTAAGATTTTTCAAATGTTAACTAACTGCATTTAGAATGTATATTTCTGATTAAAGAATTAGAAATATTCACCAATCACGCCTAGAATGTAGATTAAAATGAGCATACACACGTATTATGCTGCCTATGCTAATGTATTTTAAAGTAAGTTATAGACAATGCAACTATATGGAAAACATGGTATGCATTGCAAGCAATAGATGATAGGGAAAAAGGGAGACCACATGTGGAGGAGACAAGCTTTTGGCAGTTCGGTAAGGCCCTGGTTTCCAGGCTTAGCTCTCTAGATAGAGCAACCATATAATTTTATTGTCCAAAGGGTGATGCTTTGAAGAGTAAAAGGGGACACTGTTAATAATAACCCCAGGACAGCAGATGAAAACTGGTCCTGTGACAGGCAAAGCAAGACACAGTGAACCTAGCTGCAGTCATTGGAAGAAAGCATGGAGAAGAAATGAGGAGGCTGCATTGCACAAAGATTCACCCATCACACACGAGAACGTGGCCTCTTCAGAGGCTCACATGGGCACTGCAAAGGTTGCTTGGGTGGTTTGATAGGTCACAAGGGTTACTTGGGAGGGAAACTCCTTTTGATTATACTTTTATTAATTATCTTAGACTTCTTCATCTGCAGCCAACATACTACCTCGGCATCTCCTGAATATATTCTACATCCCCCATTTTTGGCTTGTCCAGAAGCAATTACATGACAGGTAGAAAACCACCTCTCTATTTTTCTAATATGTCTTTGGATAATTCTTGGCTTAAGATTCAGAAACTACCGTGTGCTGGTGGAGGGCTCTTCCATATGTTATTTCATTCCTTCTAGTAGCCTTAAGAAGTACAAGACCTGCCCATCTGTCAGATAAAAAGACAAGCATCTACCCTGCTTTATCCCAGAATCTGAAGACAAAATGAGGTGAGAATGTTCCTGAGAAGTCAGAGAATTTGTTGTCCTGATTATGAGACTAGAGTATATGAAATAAAAACATGAAGATTGAAGTCCTCGAGGGCCATTGTGAAATGGCTAATGGAAAAGTCTTACCAACTCAGATAATTCAAAGTCCATTTGTGAGTTCTGGGTCCTAAAGAAATTTAGTGTTAAAAATTAGAATACAAGGCCGGTGATATGGCTCAGCGGCGTAAGCGCCTGCCTTGCAAGCACGAGGGCCCGAGTTTGACTCCTGGAACCCACATACGAAAAAGGGGCCGGTGATATCGCTCAGCGGCACGGGTGCCTGTTGGTGCGCGAGGTCCTGAGGTCGACCCCCCGGTACCCACAAAAAAAAAAAAAAATTAGAATACAACTTCCTTGTTCTTTTAGAGGACAGAGATTCTGATTTGGAAGTGCTATTCACTGACAATAATTGGCAGAGTAAGTAATGAAATATGAACTTCACCTACAAATACTGTGTTTGTCAGAAGGGGAGTCCTATTCCATGGGGAAAGGATTACTTATTTGGAAGTCAAAGACCTGGAGATCAAGTCCCTTTATGCCTAGATATGGTGAAGCCAATCCTTACAACCTGTAACTCCAAGGAGTGGTCTGTTCTGTGGACACATGTAGTCCATAAGGTATTAGATCACGGGAGAGACAGTCCCTTAACAATATTAGTGCCGATGCTGGAGAAGATTAAAATAAGTCTACTGAGTCATCCCCCTACTACCCATATAATAATTTCTCCTTCAACAGAGGATCCAAGGGTGGTTTTAGAATGGTTTGCATCATTTCAATGCACACTTTCATGCACTCTCGGGCATTCCTCACATTTGTTCATTCACTGAACATCTATTTTTAAAGCATCTACCACTTTCTAGACACCATTAGCTGCTGTGGCTCAAAAGTAAAGCACAAGCCAGACAACCTTCCTAGATGTTCTATCAGTGAAGGATAAAATAGGGCCGACCTTTATTATTCGCCAATTCCATACTTGTGATTTGCCTACTCATTAAAATGTACTTGTATGGGCCGGTGAGATGGCTCAGCGGCGTAAGCGCCTGCCTTGCAAGCGCGAGGGCCCAAGTTCGACTCCCGGAACTCACATACGAAAAAAGGGCTGGTGATATCGCTCAGCAGCACGGGTGCCTGCTGGCGTGTGAGGCCCTGAGGTCGAAACCCAGTACCCACAAAAAAAAAGAAAAAAAAAGTACTTGTAACCCTATTTGCAGATTTGCACAGTGTGGAAAATTAGACTTGTATGACACACAGCTCCCGGCTGAGATCTACTCTACCTATTGTTTCAGCGCTCACACTGTAAACCACTTTCCCCTTCATGTTCCACTTGATGCCACACTGTTCTCATTTTTGTGCACTGCCTTGGTGAATTCACTCTTTAAAATGGCCCCAAGCATAAAGTTGAACTGCCGTCTAATGTTTCTAAGTGTGAGAAGGATGTGATGTGCTTTACAGAGAAAATACCTATTAAATAGACTTTGTTCAGGCTAGAGTTATAGTGCTTCTGGCCATGAGTTCAATGTTAATGAATTAACAATATGTATATTCAATAAGATTTCTTTAAACAGAAGCACACATAGAACTTTATGTTTTGATTGGTTAATGAAAATATTATGACCAGAGGCTTGAAGGAAACTAACCATATATTTCCCGTAGGAGCAATGGTTCTGTATTCACTAATTCAGAATTCATGGCAACTTTATACAACAGAGCTGCCACGAATAATGAGATTTGATGGTGTTAACTAAAATAAACCCCCCAAATGAATGCAGTTGTGAATAGTTGCTGGTGCCATGAGGCTACAGTAACCAGGTGGGATATAGCTGGAGAAAAGACGCTTAAATTGATATCGGAAAATAAGAAGGAAAGTAAGGGGAGAATTCTGGGGAACAGGACTAGTAGGAGGACTCCCCTGAAATGAGAGACAAGTCTGTTTAGCTGGGTAGAGAGTGAGGGGGGATCGTAATTTAAATTCAAGATCAAAGATATGAATGAGGGCCAATCCATGTTGGGCCCTGTAGAATTTTAATTGAGAAAAAAGGAGCAAATCCAACTTACACTGTGAGAAGTCACTTCAGCAGATATGTGAATTACATCTTTGAGAGCAATCAGAGTGAATCCAAGAAGCCCGAGAGATTATCTCTAATGTTCTGCAGAAAGAGGAGGTATGTTTGTGCCAGAATCTTACTGTTTAGGATGGAGAGAAACAACCATTCCCGACATAGAAGAAAACCTGGGTGGGACTTGGGGATGAGCCAATATGGCAAAGCAACTGTGAATTAACACTCATTTCCAAGACCTTCCCATGACAATAAGTTCCAGTGACTGATGACTCCCAGAAACTCAACCTTTGTCCTCAAAGGAAACACAAGACTTCTAGGCTGACTTCTAGATGTGGAACTCGTTCTAGAGCAGAAACTTCTAGGTCTTCCAACCTTCCTCAGTAGCAATTAAGCCTGGCCTTTCATCAGTCTTTCTTTGTCACTCAAGTACCCCAGAACCATTGTCCCTGTGCTCTGAAATCCTGATGAACTGCAGTCTGGTAGTAGCTGGTGGCCAGAAAACCGGACACAGAACCTAAATCTGGGCAGCCCAGGTAGTGAGCTCCATCATGGGATGACTTTACCGCTCCTGTCCAAGTCAGTACCCTTTTGTATTTTCCTTCCATGTTACTAAAACCTTTGTCTCTCTTTGGTTTTCATAAGTGAAGCCCTAACCAAACTCTAAGGGCAGCCTCCCAAAGCTACCTTAATTTATTGCAGTTTGCTTAATAACAGCCTTTCTCCCTGCTCTGAGAATCTCCATTTGAAATCAGCACCATAGATGAGGTGGGTCTTTATTTGGACTATATTCTGCCAGTTAGTATTTTGGTTCAAGTAGGCCAAAGGTCATCAATGATGCTAGAAGGTCAGGGTGCTATCTGGTTGGTCCCCTCACTGATTGGGACACTCTCTTATGGGGATTTTTTTCCTCTTGTCACCTTACTATTCCTGCCTCCCATGACCCCCGCAGGGCTGCTATGATGCCTACAGTACAGAGCAGGCAATGCAAATCAGAGTCTCTGCCATCCAATTAAAATGTTTCACTATCTTTCTTTTTTATTTTACCTTTGTAATTGGATTCCTAGTTTCTCAATTTTTATGGTAGCTAAAGGAAGGGGGAAATAATAGGGAGTATCTGATAAAAAATAAAATGCTATGATTTAATTTCTGCTGAAGGGATTCTCTCTTGCCTTTATGAGGCCCTTGAAAGAGTTCCCAAGTCTCTGACCTAGTCCAGTGGTAGCCCTGTGATTCCTTCTGGGTACTAGAAAGGCACTTAGAAAGGATCTCAGAAATAGAAGGTATCATAAGATCATAAAAATTGAAAATTACCAAATGCAAAGAAGATCCAGAAAGAACAATTTGTAAGGTGACAAGACAAGATTTTGCATGACAGCAATTTCTGATTAAATGAGACCTCAGGCATCCTACAGCTAGGGTGAAAGTAAGGAGGTCCTATAAGGCCACAATTTTTTAAGAAAGCAAACATTCATTTTCAATACAATGTGTGCATAAAAAAGCTATGATTTGTTGGCCCTGCAAGCCTCACAAACTATAATATTCCAATTTTGGTTTTAGGATGGAAAGGATCAAAATATGTGAAAATCCTCTGTGTGATTCTCCAGTCAAGATTTGTCACAGTCATTGTTATTATTATATTACTATTATTCCTACTCTGCCCCGCCATGTACCTGGCAGAGCCTCCTACATATATCACTTACTAAATAAATATATGTGCACTGGCTCAGTCGTTAAGAGATTACTTAACCGCTATGCATTCAAACACTAACTGGGTGTCCTACAATTCACTTCAATTCCGACACTAACCACTAAGAGTTCTGAAAAACCCCACAGGCAAAGGCTCAGTCCCATAAGACTGCTTCACTTCAGAGGCCAACCTTGAGACCCAGGCATCCCCTGGCACTTCTGACTAACTAGACACAAATTCAGAAATTTCTACAATGTCGTTGGAGTCAACAATTCACTAAACCAACTCACAGAACTCAGCAAATCTCTGTATTCATAACTACTAGTTTCTTATAAAGTATACAAAAGAACAGCTCGATGAAGAGGCACATAGGGTGAGATTTAGAAGAGTCTGGACAGCAGATACTTTAGATGCAATGCGGAAGGGAGGAAAAATCTCAGAATGTGGTCATCCCATAAATGTGGCTCAAAGGACAGACCCAGTAAGCAATTTCACTCTGTAAAGACCCAGAGTGAAAAATAGAGAAGGTCGTCTGGCCAGGAAGTGCATGCAATGAGAATCGCCCTAAAGAACACTATCTGCTCCATCCTTCTTTCTACAAAGCAAGGCAGTATTGGTTCTTACCATTATTCATCCATTTAAAATACAGTATTGAGAATTTACTCTATGCCAAGAGCTCAATAGGTGACAGAGAAACTTGTTTTTTAAAGAGGCATAGTCCCTTCCCTCTAGCAACACTTGAGGCATCCAATGGAGATGTACTCCCGAGAGAAACCTATGCAGATTATATCATAACCATGATGCCCTCCAAGAGCTTCCCTACCAAAGCACAGCCCTGACTCTTTTCTCCTTGATTCGCTACCCTGTTATTTCTAGTTCTCAGGCAGAGCTCTCCCACCAACAATTTCCTCTGGACTTAATTTATGAACTGGACACGTGTATCATCTGGCTCATTTTCACTGCTCTATATCACTCCATCGCAGGAGCATTCCACAGTTTCCGCAATGCCTTTTCATAGACTTGTTGGTTATTTCCAGTTTTACACTACGCATTGATTCATACACATCTCCTTGACCTCCCTGGGTGTATTAATGGAGGGAAAAACTTAGAAGAAGAACTGCAGGAATATAGGAACTGTACATCTTCAACCTTACTAGAAAATAAACTTCTGTGTAAATTAGAGAATACTAATGTATACTTCCATTAACAGGAATGAGAGTTCCCATCACTTTGCATCTTTTGCCAGTACTTGGAAGTGTCAGACTTTAAAATGTTTGCCAGTGTCCTGGGCAAGAAACTGTATGTCACTATAATTTAATTTACATTTCTGTAACAATAAAGGGTTCACCTTCTGTCTTAGTTACTTTTCTTTAGTTACTGAGACAAAATACCCAACACCCCAAATTAAGGGAGGAAAGGTTTATTTATCTCATAGTTTGTAGAGGTTTCAGTCCATAATCAGCTGGGTCCAAGGCAAAGTGGTGTGGCTGAGGGGCAACCGTCCATGGCTGCGGAAGACAGCAAAGTAACAAGAGTAAAAAGGGGGGAGCAAGCCTCTTTTCCTCCCTTATTTTGTATGCAGGCTACCTGCCCTAGGGCGAGTATAGCACTCACACAATCTCCATGTCCTCCACTTGCACAGGTTGAGGATGTTTACACAGTGAGGACCCTGGGCCCCTGCTGAGTCAAGCTGAAAATGCTGTAACTCTTGTTTCCTGAGGTGAGGGCATGAAAACAAGAGGTCCAGGTTTAATAAGCTGTCTTCGAAGGGCCTGCCTCCCATGACCACATGAGGCTTTGGGGGGACATCCAGACACAAACTATAACATCTTCTATCCACACATTTATTGACTACTAATATTCCTTACCTTAATTCATGATGATATGTTCTTTAAAATATTTTTCTTTGCCTTCCATATTTAGGTCTTTAATCTACCTGACATAATATTCATTGTATGAAATAGGGCTCCAATTTTCTTTCCATATAGATTAACCAGTTGTCTCCATGACAAGAATAGGAAAATCAATCCTCTGGAGTCTGTGAATCTACAAGGTCACTTATATCAGGATGCCAGAAAACATAAGGGTTTGTTTCTGGCTCTCTATCCTGATCTCCATCTATGCCTGTGGTCATAGTAACTATAGCTTTGCAAGAAGGCTTACTATTTGGATGTTGTCTTAGGTTTCCATCACTATAACAAACTAGCCCCAAATAAACTTGTAAAGAGAAAAGGCTTAGTTTGGCCCATGGCTTTGGAGTTTCCAAAGATTTGGGGCAGCCACCGCTCAAGGCCTCTGATAGGGATCTCATATGGCTATGGCAGAGTGTGTAGTGGAGCAAACTGCTCACCTTGTGGCCAGGATACAAAAGAGAAATAAGGGAGCACCTTCAAGGGCACATGCTCAGCGGTCCAGGAACCTCACATAGGTTCCACCTCCTAAAAGTTCCACCATTTCCCATTCACACTACCCTGGAGACCAAGCCTTTAACACCTATGTCTCTGGAAGACATTCAGTGTCAAAGCTATAACTGAGGTGCATCCCACTTGATTTTAATACTTTGGTCTTTTCTCTTTCCTTTAACTACCTCCTGTCCCCAGTTATTGTTCCTTCAATTTTCAAGACGCATTATACACTTCAATACTGTCATACAGCCTTCAAAAAACAGACTGTCCCGAATCAGTGTATCCAACTGCCTTGCTTCTTTCATACTCTAGCTCATTTTGAGGTCTGCTTTCGATCTTAGCTCAGTGTCCTATATATCGCAGCCCACTTTCCTCACGTTCACACATCTCTGAGTGTCCTAAAAAACAAGAGGCTTATTTCTGCATTTCTATAGGACCTCACACTGAAAAGGCGGCACATAATAGACATTAGTTAGAATTCGTAATTTGAAGCTCTTTGTGACATGTTAGCAGTGATTTCTGTACTGGCACACCATCCAGGACACTGGGACAAATTTTCCTGCAAAAGTTTGCCCAAATCTTACACCACATCTGGGTCACACTAGAGCCCACAGGAAGCCCAGGATGGGTAATAGGAAGTCTGTGAGGAGTTCTAAATTGTGGGATGTTTGTGAAAATCACTTAAAAAATTTAAAGCGCACATCAACAATATTTAGTTCTCTAACCGATCTCTGCACTTATGCGAGGTGTCAATCTGAATGGATTAAGAAATGCCTAGCACATTAGTGGAGCACAGTTCTGTGTGCGTCTATGAATGAGGGACATGCAGGCTAGAAACAGAGGAGGGAAGACCCACTCCAGATGTGGGGGAGAGAGGCACCAACAAGCAAGCATCTATCCTGGATGGAATAAAAAAGGAAAGAAGTAGGAAGTCTTCCCTTTTGCTTATTTGGGGGACTCTGCCCTTTGTCATCACCTTTGGACATTCATCTCTAGTTTCTTCAGGCTTCCAGCTCATATTCTTCAACATCCCAAGGCACGTCCTTTGGCTTTCCGACAGAGACTTCCGCAGCCCTCTGCGGTTAGTTCCAGGCCTTCGGCCTTCAACTGAATCCTCTGGCTCTCCAGCCTGCAGACAGCGAGCTTGCGTTCCTCCACCCCGATTCTGCAGGTGGCCATCGTAAGCTTTCTTAGTAAATCTTTTATATGTCACATATATATTTTACATTACACCTGTTTCTCTAGTGAACACTAACTGATATAACACATAAATTAAAATTTAGATTTTTCAAAACCCTTGCACATCGCTCACCTCTGCAGGACCAGATGACAAAAAGGGTCAAACACCCAAGTGGGAGCCCCGGCTCCCTCACTAGTCCCCTGCTCCTCTGCTTCTCCAAGACACGCTCTGTTTCCTCACTGTGATATACTACACCAGGCCAGTCCCGAGGTCACTTCTAGCTCGAACCTTCTATGGCTTTGCTCGTGTTCATGGTTTCTACTGTTCCTTCCTAACTGCCAAGTCTATTATTCAACTTTGATACCTCTGGACCTCGATTTTGTCATCTATAACAGAAGAACGTGAGAATCTACCAAGTCATTTTTGGTTCCAAAATCCTTCCTAATCAACCTTGGGAGGTGGGTGTGACAGCAGTGATTTATTCCATTTGGTAAATAAGGAAACCAAGGCTGAAAGAGATTGAATGACTTGCCCAGGATCACACAGTGGGATGTAAAAATGCAAAGGCTGATGGCTCAGGCTGCACAAGTCAAGCTTAGGCATCTGTTTCCTATGTCACTGTATTGCCTCTTTCCTTTACATGCAGACCTGTGGTGTAGTTGCCAGTCACGGGGCGGTTTTAGCTCTTGGGGAACTCAGCAGCCATCGAGAGGAGCACCGGTATTAAAACATTTGATTCTGTCCAGACTCCTCCTACCCTCCTATGTTGGTAATGACCCATTGTTGACCCAGGGATAAGGGTTGTACATGCAGTACAGTCCACATAGCTTGAAGAAGTTTGCAATGGGATTTCAGTGTGTTTTACCCAGCTTCTCTGTGCTCCTTTTGGTTTGTTCTCAAAGGTGCTTCTTGTTCTCTTTCCATTTGTATATAATGGGTCATATTTGGAAGGATTATTCAGCTCACTGGGGAACTTTGCTTGATCAAAAACACATGATTCAGCTTGGGGATCACATGAAGTGGGAGAAAAGTTACACAAGAGAGTATGTGTACCGGTTTTCTTTGCTACCACCTGAAAATTCTGCAGGCCCACTGACCGTGTTGCAGTGATAGAAATTGATTCTGTTTTTTTTTTTAAACCTTCAGCAGGAATCTTCTTTTTTCCATATTCAGTGTTTTGATAGGCTGGCCACATTCTTAACTCCTTCTGATGATGGAACAGATATCAATAGGCCTCACTGGCTGCAGACCCGCACATCTGTTCCAGCAGACAGCGAAGGTCAGACAGAGACAGGCGATGGCAGTTGTCCCTGGGTTGCCCTGGGCATTTCCATTCTGACATGTTGTGTAGTGAATTCAATGATTATGGGAAACCTGCACAAACACAGCCCGTGTTGGTTACATACTCTTGTCTCCCGGGCATTTCCCCGAATGTTTCCCTTGAAGTATCCAAGGTGCTGTCATCTCCAGATTGTAAAAAATTAAAAGGCAAGAAGTGGAACATAGAGAAAGATTACGAGAACTAACTAGGCATAACTTAGCTAAAGGAAAATGCCAAGGGGCCTGAAAGCCATCTCTAAGTATTTTATGTGCCTAGGTAATTTGCCAAAAGACAACATCTAAATGCATCAGTGGTGGGAAGTAATGACTGCTAAAAGTAGTATAAGAAATAGTGAAAACAGTCAATACTGTAGACTTTTTACTGAGCAAATATTATGCATCCCATCCAATACTGGATGCCAAAGAGGATTTAAGACAAAAGCAAAATATTATTACAGCACTCACCCTCAAGGACAACAGAGCTAAAAATATAAAACATCCCCTGGAACAGACTAAGGAGTGAGATTGACAATATGCTCAAAGAGTTCGGGGCATGGAGAGTTCCCTATGACCTGCGGTGACCAAATAGCCAGAGAAATGTGTGAAATGGATTTAGAGTATTTTCTGCAAAGTGAATAAATGTCACTAAAAACTAACCTGGATGAAGCCCCAGAAATCACGGTGTGCTACTGAGATGCACTAAACAGTTGCTATTTCTGATTTCTCTGATTCCCAAGAACACCCCCACGGCTCAGACAGGGACGATTATCAGACAAACACTCTCATAGCTCAAGGTCACAGGGACAGCCTGTTCATCACAGTGAGGGAAATTCCTCGGGAAGAGACCGAGGTTCTTCTCCTGACAGCAGCGCCAGCCCAGCTCCGCGAGCCTGATAATTAGGAGGCTCAGCTTCATTCCAAATATCTGGGCAACAATCAATAGTGGTAGCATGAGGGGTATGTGGCTGGACTGGCTTATGTGATGGGTCATACATTAGGTACCTAATTGATGTGGCTTCTCGGGATGTGGTAATGCCACTGACGCACACCACTTCCCTATCACCAGGCTTAATGGTTCATCTTTTGATTTCTGCCTCACTAACAGCACAGGGTTATTTAAATAAGATCCTATTAGGAGATTTATTTATCACAAGAAAAAGATTTATCCAGGAAAAAAAAAAATAATCCACTGAGACACAGCAGTTCCCCTTTCAGAGGCACCATAATAAAGAAGACAATAGCAATATTTTTACTGTTTAGGTCGATACAATTATAGGATAGGAGAAAGCAAGAAGCAAAAAATATAAATTTCACACTCAGTGACCTAGTAATTTGTCAGTCATTTTCTGCATTAAACCTAATGCATCCTCTGGGACTGAGGCGTAGGATACAAGAGAAATCTCTGCACTCCTGGCCTGGCCACATACCCCACTCCACACATCTCCTTTATTGTCTCCTTGAGCTTTTCTTCTGTGTTTAATCGTCTTTGTCTTCTCCATTCCTGTTCCTTTCTGATGGGAGTGTTCTTTGGTCTTTTATTTGGATACCAGTTGTTCAAATACAATCTCCTCTTTACTTCACACCTGAATGTTTTGTCTTCAAGGAAGGAAGAGGCCAAACATGGGATGGTAGAAAAATCTGGACACTGATCAGTTTATCTTTCACACCATGGATAAAGCAAGAAACTTTGTCTTTACTAGGTTTCTAGCCTAAAAATTATTTCTTTTTTTCCCATGCTTGCCCTCCTTCTCTCCATGTATGCAAATATTTAATTTATACTGTATTTCCAGCCAAACTTAGAGTTTGAATGGTATATAAAGCAAGCAGAAGGAAAATTATTCCCTCCAGGAGCCTGCAATCTATATGAGTTGATGAGACACTCATGAAACAGGGAAGGGTGTGGGACACTGCAGGGTTTAAATGGGACTGGAGATGTGAGGAAGGGAATGAGTGCATCCACTCTGTCCAAATATCAGGAGGAGGAGTGGATACACTGCGCGACTCTGGGGAACCTGAATGGAATCAAAGCATGGGGTCAACAGGTGACAGATATTCAGTAAATATAAGAAGCCGTCTCAACCTATTGGACAGAGTCATCCGGGAAAAGAAAGTGATGTCTGCAAGCAACTCATCACCAGGACTGGGTAGGGGAATGGCTGCTGTAACAGGACGTAGCATTGGCCCCTTTCAACCCCAAGTCCTCTGATGTGACAAATGTGTACTCAGGAACCTGCAAAAGCATGCATTTAAGAGTGCTTCAGTCATCAGGGAAGACTTCAAAGAAAGGGTAAAACTGAGTTGGGTCCTGTGCAAGGGTTGAACCAAACTTGCAAAGGACATGGGGAAGGAGAGTCTAGAGAGGGAACCACAGACTCCACTACCAACCTGCACAGACACACACACACACAGACACACACACACAGATACACACACAGACACACACACAGGTACACACACACAGATACACACACACAGACACACACACACACATACACATGGCCATTTTTTTCTTCTGATTCTCTATCCACAAAGCACATTTTTCTTTTCTAGGCAGAGAGAAGAGAGCTTGTGATGTGTTCATCTAGTGCCTCTAGGAAGAGGCACAAGAAGTGGACAAACTTTCAACTTGATGCCATTATGATTATTCTTTTTGTCCCATCATTATATTCTTCTATCTTCAAAATTATTGACTAAGGCCGTGGGCACTGGGACTAGGCTTAGAGGTATAAGAAGATGCGAAGACAGGTATGGTCCCTGCCCTTTAGAGCTTACACTTACACTCTATAAGGGAAGATAGTGGCTAATACCACAAATACATATTCACAAATTTCATCAAAGGAAAATAAAATACAGGGAGAGGAAGTAAGAGAGTGCCCATTCTAAGCTGTGGAGGAGACAGAGCAGCCACCCATGAGCAAGTCGAGCTGAGATCTAAGGGTAAGAGATGGTAACAAAGTGAAAGGAGGTGTCAGTGAAGACAGTCAAGCGGCAAGGAGGGGGAGAGAAATATTAAATAATCCTCCAGGAAGAGAAAACAACATATACAAAAGCAGGAGGGGAGACTGCATAGGTAAGAAACTTCAAGAAAACTCTATGGAACACCAGCAATCGCGCACACACACAAAGGTGGAAAACAGTTGAATCAAGCTCATGATTCATAACAAGAGATCCAAGGATGGAATGGCGGTAAACTGATGAGATAAGGGAACCTGGGATCTCTGTAGTACCGCTTTTGTGTAGCTTTTTGAAAATACAGGAAAGCTAATGTCCATCTTGTAAGTCAATTTTGTTGCAGAAAATATTTATGACTGTGCTTTATGTGACCTAGCACAACACAGTTCCTTTACAGGCCCAGGCAGAAGTTACGTATTAAAACTGCAGCCACCTCTTCATTATCCACGCACAAATCCCTATGACTTGGGCCCAAGGATGGGTTTCCTCTTCCATGTTATTACGCCTTAACGGGACAGGAAGGTGTGGAGGGATCCTGAGACTGGGTACCACAATGATGGAGGATCTGAGAGAGCCTAAGTGTGCTAGGTACGCACATAGGCTAGGACTGCTAGTTTTCTTATCATTTTCCAAGACTAAATATAGGCACCTATATTTAAGGATTTGCCAAATCCTTTATATAGTATTAGTTTACCTATGACTGTTTTAAATGGGCTTTACTATGAAATCTTAGAGATCTATGTTAAAAGGATAGATTCAATGAGTTTCTAATTATTTACTCCTTTCAAAGATTAAAAAATATTTTTAAAAGATCAATGGGGACTCCTCCAAGAAAGGCACAATGGGAGGGATGACGGGAAGTATTTGCCAATTGGTCTCCTTACATTAGGTTCGTCTTTGAAGTATTGAAGGTACTTGAGGTAATTCTTTTGGAGGGATTTGGTTTGAGGTAAGCAATAAAGCAAATGAGTAATTGTTCTCTTTAACATCAATACTAAGTAAATATAAAGACAAATTACCCATGTTATAACCAGTAGAAGTCGCTGATTCAAGCTTACCTAAGTTATTGATGTTCCCTGGATCACCAGTCCAACTTGTTAGCATTCTATTTACCAGATCAATAAGTTTCAAGATATCCTAGTGAATCAATCAGCAAAGCTTCTCGACATTGAGAGCGGGCTGCTTTTTGAAGAACCTTGAAAAACAGGCAGGATCAGGATGCACTGGCTTCTGGTTTACTGTTGGTCACAAGGGAAATTGTAATTCATTCATCCATTCACCACTCAACCTATCTTGAGTAATATCTACGGTGTGACTGACACTAGGAAAATACCATGTCACGACAGTTTTGACCTATGGAGGCTGCCAGTTCGGTGAAGCAGACAAGCTTATAGGCATTTGCTCAGATCCCAGAGGGGTACTATGAGCCCTGTCTGCTGGAGTCGGTAGCTATCCCACAGTGGGCAACACTGATTATTAGGGGGGTCATGTTGTCAATGCTTTGGTAAAGCCACTACTGTGGTAAAAGACTATTTCTGTAGAAATGGCCAGACAAGGTGAAATGAGGAAGGAATGAAGTTTTCAGAATTTCTTCCTGCGTACCGCCCACCCAAACCCTCATTCTCCATGTGCCCTACTGGGTCTACTGTTCTATAAAGAAGCTCAACCTCCAAATTATCTCTGGTTTCCTCCTATCAAAATTTCAAAAGATTTTCAGCTATGTGTACTGGGAAGAGATAAGAAAATTCCCATAAGGGTGCCAGTGACTCAAAACCCATGGTATTTTTTTTTTTAAAGAAACATGCTATCTTAAGGAGAGCATATATTCATAGAATTAAGGGAAGATCAATTCATGGAAGAAACACTGAAGACTGATCCACTTTAGAGATGTAGAAAGAGGACACTTCAGATACTCTTTCTATTACCTGGGGCGGAGATGCTCACGTGTTTTTGTAGTAAACCCTCTGAGTCCAAAGTCCCATCTGTGAGAAGGGGATGACCCTCCCCACCTTCCCCAGGGAGACATGTGAGTGAAGCACAGGTCCCGGCACGAGGTAGGTATTTAATTAAGGACGGTGTTTGATGACACTGATTATGACTCTAAGCCCACACGGACAGAAGACATTATCTTTTTCTGGGGAGGTGAGAGAGAGGAGGTATTTAGGGATGGAAGTGCAAAACCCGGACCCACGCTCACACAGTTGTGGTCTAGATGATATATGCTGCCGAAGCGCGCACCTTCATGGCCTATGTAAAACTTCCCACAGTTTCAGGCAGAATAGCTGTGTACGTGACCCCTCCACAGTATTGCTGGTTTGCTCCTACCCTGACTCAGGGTCCTAGGTGGGCCGACCTGTGAGCTTGGTCCAATCTGGCTGTTCGGGAAGAGTCCGGGTGGGCTGGCCACTCCAGCATGCAAGAATCAAGAAGACCCAAGAAGGCAAATCCCAACCAGCAATTGAGGGAGGGGCTAAACCCGAGACCCAGGGAGACTAAAGGCAAAGAGAAGACCGGAAGGTGGAGGGTGAGGCACTCTTGAGAGATGAGGCTCACGCGAATGGGTCAGGATTGCTGCGAACACCCGTGGGGAGCTGGTGAGGGCTTTGGGAACTTCCAGGTTTCAGACTGCATTACGGTGCACTCAAACCAAAACTGCGCGGTGCGCCGTGACTCTTGGCGCTCTAAAAGTCCAGAAGATGGGTTCTATGAGGCCTTGAGCATGTCCTTTACCTTCTCCAAGCCTCAGTTTATAAATCCATATAGTAGGAATGACCTTGGTGGGTTTTAGAACTATTACTGAGATTAAACGAGATATAAAACATCTTTGTTTCCTAAGAAAGGCTACAATTATTATGACTGTAATTATAACATTTTCAAAAGTCATCACTGATAGGGTGCTGATTAAATAACAAAGCCCATTCAACAGGCCTTCTATTTATAGGATTTTCCTGGAGTGTGATTGTATCCCACTTACAGATGCCATAGAAGAAACCCATGATAAAAACCTATGATAAAAACCTGTGATAAATTAGACTAATAGGATGTGGGGTCAGAAGGAGGAAAGATGTGGGAAGTGCTCAAATCTGGGACCAGAAATTTGGCTGTCCTTAAGGTCATAGCAAGAGGAAAATAAATAAATAAAATGTAGGCCAGTGCAGGGTATGGCAGTGCACACCTGTAATCCCAGCACTTGGGAGGCTGAGGCAGGAGGATCACTGCAAGTTTGAGGACAGCCTGGGCTACACAGTGAGTTCAAGGCCAGCCTGAACTGTGTAGTGAGACCCTGTCTCAAAAAGACAAGAAAAAAAAAAATGTAGACCAAAAGTCTAGAAACACAAATTCAGGATAGGGGTAAAGAGCAATAGGATAATCTGTGGTTTGCAAACGTTCCTAGCTGTTACTGGCATTAACCTGGGAACTTTTACAAAAATACAAACATACTGAATAGAAGTCACTAGGCGGTGCGTGAGCTGACTGCTTGGGAAAGTTCCTTCTGTGACTGATATCACCAGCCAGCCATGTCTGGAAAGCAGAGGTCTGTACTAGGTCTTGGAGCGAGATTCAAGAAGCTGTCTTTCCTGGAGAATCAAGGGCTGGGGACCCTGGGCTTTGGCAGCTAGCTGGACACCCCCCCGGGGTGTGGCAGAGTGTTGGTATGGCAGGCTTCACTGGCCTGTAGATTTTATTATTTAATTAGGTTAGTATACATTCTAGAAAGATAGAGGCCTCTGTTGGTGTGTCGGAAAGGCTGGCTCTATAGATGTGAGGAAAGGGAAAGCTGCCGAGGTAGGAGGGGACACAGGAGGAACACCTGAGGACAGTGTGGAGCTGAGCGGGTTCCTTCTCACCTCTCATATTCCCACATTGTGACCTTAAGACACAGTTTTTTCCCTGCTATCAGGACAGATTAAGAAAACAGAGCTTGGGGAAGGAAATACGGTAGAATTAGAAGGAAAAAGAAAGGGAGGAGAGGAAAATACAGTAAGACCAACCCAGAGGGTGTGGATCTGGGTCCTCCTCTGCCCATGCAGTGGGAGCAAGGGGGAGGAACCCTACCACAGGGCTCCCTTCTCATTTGTATAAGTGGAGAGTGGGAGAGGGGCAAAAGGACTGTGGGGAGGATGCTGCTTTCACACTGTTAAAAGGCTGGGATCCCAAATTCAGAAAATTCCAAAAAGCCTCCAGCTCTGTGACATGGAGCTCTGGATAACCATGGATGGGGGACAAAAAGTTTCTTGGAAACAGGCAAAGTTTGTGAATCAGCACAGATGAGCAGGTGAGGGCCTTGTAATTCCTCAATCAAGGTAGCTGATTGTACATACTTTCAGTTTACAAAAAAAATAAAAATGAACTCTCTGTAGGAGAAAGAGAGCAAGAGAGAGAGAGATATTGAGTTGTCTATCCCCTGGTCCAGTGGAGTGTCTCAATGAAGGTTCCACCTTAAAATCTCCAAACCTTTGCCAGGGAGACTGAATTGCACTGAGTAGTAGGCTTTGGAATGGGAAAAAACTGCTGAAATCAGCTTTGATTTCTAGTTCAAAGCCTGTTTACCACGTGCATCAATTGCTTTTGCAGCCGCGTGCTGTAATGGGTTGATGTGGCCAGTGATTAATGATGCTTGGACATCGGCCTGGTTGTACTGTGTCACAGATGATGCCTCACCCACTGTCCTTGCCTGCTGTTGGGGCTCCATCTCCAAGGACAAGTTCCTTAGCCAAGCGCTTTTCCTGTAGACTGCTCCTTCTGTTAGCATTACCTGCTTGGGTTCTGAGGAAACGCTGTGAAGTGGAAATACCTATAAGCATTCCCAGAGCTCAACAGCCAGCTACAGGAATGTAATAAAACGCTGGGTCATAAAGTTCAGCTTGGGTCAGGTAACCTTTCTTTCCCCATAGTAAAATGTATAATATGTGACCAAAATAGCACAACACAGAGAAAAGAATGTGAACTTTGAATACTGGACTTTTAACAACTCTAAGTGTATTGCCATAGGCAAGTTAAACACCTGCAAAATGGAAGCAAAGATTCCCGTGTCTGGCAGCTAGAGTTCTGGGGGAGAATTGGGTGAGATAATGTCACTTTTCATTGTGCCTTAAATATACCAGCATTTGATCCCGCCTTCACTGATCTGTCCATGATCGCTTGCAATTTTTCAGTCAGTGTTTTTATTTCTCTCAGGACCCCTAATCTTTCTGCACATGGACAGCCATAGTTGGCTCTAAGGGGATGATATTTGAGCTAAAAAAAAAAAAAGCCTTTGGCTAGCAAGCAGGCAGATCAGTGACAGGATTCCAGGCCTATGCCAAAGGAAGCTCTTTTCACAGGGTCAGCCGTAGGCAAAGGTGGAAGATGAACTGAGAAGAAAGGTTGGGTCGGACAGAAGAGAAACAGGAGATGGACCCACACTTCCGGCATTTCTTCCAAAGTGGCTCCCAAGAGCAATGGCTCCTTCTCTTCTTCCCTCCTCCTTCCCTGCCCCTCTGTGTCACCAGGTTAATGTCTAACCCTGTGGTAGCTACCTTCAGAGCAGGAGGCCCCAGAGCCTGAGCCTCTCTTCTCTAGGATGTCCTGCCTGCACAGACCCAGGCTGCCTGCCTCTGCCCTGTGCTTTCTGGGGTGCAGCTCTGTGATCAGGTGCTTATCTCCAGGTGTTCGGCTGAAGGGAGGTCATGAAAAATCAACACCAATCAGGGCAGTTTCCTTGAAAGCTGAAATTATCTTGCAGGCATCTCAGAGCAGGTGCAGGGCTATTTTGGGCCAGCAATCACTGTGCATAGAGGAGGGAGCACTGCTTCTCCTCTGGAACCAGGCAGCAGCCTAGAGAGCGCCAATTATGGGGAGCCACTTCCAGGTCATTATTTCTGTGCTGAGGCGGAACAGAGCAGCACCCGGCAGGGTCTGCAGGGGACCACCAGCAAAAGCTCCTTTCCAATTGTTGGAGTGACAGGGGCTCAGCTTTCTATCTGAAAAACAGCCCCCTCACCGACAGGAGGGAGCTCACATTTCTTAGTTGCAATTCAAGGCCCCCATATAACCTAAATCTGTACACCCTCCCCTGAAAATCTTTGGCCGGGTTCCTTTTATGCTTTCTCTAGTGCAGAGCCTGCACTCCTTTCATAGATGCTTGTATCCAGCCCAGATCAGCTGAACCTGCCTCTGACCCCGACCTACTCTGCCCCTCTCCTCCTCCCTTCCCGGTGAAAACTCCTCCACGTGGCTTTTCACTTCTTCGGACTCCCCTTCCTCATCCAGAACACTTCCTTCCCTTGTGGCCACCCCAGCCCCACACAGCTCTCTCCCTTTCCCTCTCTGCCTTTGTTGGAACCACAGAGCCAACAGTGGATCCATGTGGACGCTGCAGTTTTCTGTGATGACTTCTTGGGTGTCCTATACATCTCTCCTTCTAGACCAGAAAGTGACCCAAGGATCTACATTTTTGTGTTCCCACATGTCTAGGAATAAATCCTAGGAGCTGAACAACTGTTGATTCTATTAATTCCATTAATTCCAACTCCTAAATCTTCTACGGAGACTGGTTCATTGCTTCCTAAATTCAAACCCTCTCTAGCCACTCAGACTATCAATGCCAGTTACGCACAGAGGCAACAAGCCATCTTCTAACGGCATCTCTGTAAGCTTGCTTTTCTCTCCGGATAGGCTTCTTCTGAGGACAGATTCTTCCTTATCCCTGTGCGCTTCCACAGGCAGTGCATGCTCGGTGCGTGTCCTGTTTGCCTGAAGCCTCGACTGCTGGTGGTCTACTTTCCAGCTGCACAATAATCTGATTTATTAAAATAGGTGCCCACCATTCTTGCCTTTGGGAAACCAATAATCTAAAAATATTCCACAGAGACAAAGGGCAACTGAAAAGACAAGAACAAACAGTAGACAGTAGTTAAAAATAGGCCTCTGAACAGGAAAAGGAGATTTTGTAGTGTCACATGTTGAAAGCCTATCTAAAGAAGTCTCCCCTCCTGACACACTTAACTCCTTCACTTCTTTATTCACTCCCTTCCCTCCAAGCTTTAAACCTTAAAACATTAAAATAGACCCGCATGTTCAGCGTCTGTGCCTAGTATTTGTTTTCTTTCCCTGAATCTGAGTGGAATATTACATGTCACAGCCCAGCCACCTGTAAGTCCTTTCTGAGACTTGAGACCAAGTAGCATTCTATGTCCTGCTACAGCACTGATGAAGTCACTCTGCAGTGTAGTCGTTATGTGTGTGGCTTCTATTCTTTATTAGACAATGAGCTCTAAACTAAAGACAGTGTCTCACTCACCTGCTCGGGAACCATAGGACACGGTGCCATGTTTTTTGTGCAAGAGAGTAGTCTTTTGCTAATGGAATGAGCAAGCTATTATTTGATCCTCTCCAGGGCTTGACTGCCCATGGAAACATTGATATTAATAACTGTTTTGGTAATAGACAGTTCTCACCGACACAACCAGAGAGTCTGTCATACATTGACTCTATCAGAATTAGGAAGGAAGGAAAGGGGTACCTCTACAATTTCATCGAATGGACTCACAGACAGAACTCTAATATAAAAGCCAGATGGGACACTTTAAAATTTCTGGGGAGTAGAGTTTGGAAAAAATGGCTTCATTGTTTGCAGAGCAAACAGCTTGGAGCAACACTGAAGGCAGAGCCCCAGAGCTCTGTGCCTGTACCCAGGGGTCCACCTATGGAGCATTGCCAGAATGAGCCACACACAGCACGAAGAGCCCACCCCCCTCCACCCAAGCTGCTCTGCTTCTCTCCATGTCACAGTCTGACATTCGATGTAGGATTTTGCTTTTTTAATATTTAGTTGTATCAGTACATGTTTGTGGTACACAGTGATTATATTCATCGTGAGAAGTTGCTACATGTATATAACACATCTTAATTCTCTCTACATCCCCTTTCTCCCTCCCTCCCCCCTCCCTTCATCTTTTGGTCTCCTTCCCACTTGCAAAAGACCTAGGATTTTGCTTGAAGACAGTTTTCCAATAATTTTTTAAAAAATCTTGATAACTACTAGGTTACAACAAAGTTTTCAATCACTGCTCCATGGAATAAAATGCCACTGCTTCACATCTATCTTCTGCTCAGTTGTACCTGTTGATCATAGTCCCCAGATCTGCATCAGACTTTGGGCCCCTGGGCAAGAGAATGTGAGCTAGATGTGGCTGCCAGTCACCCTGTTCCGCTGATCAGTGGAAGGATCTCAGGTTTCTGAGCCCTCTGGCTTCCCCAGCCTTCCCAACGTTTCCATGAATGGTCTTCCTTACTGTGAGCGAATAGCTGCATGAAAGAGAGAGTGGGAGTCTTGGCATCCGGACCAACGTCCTGGTCTCAGAGATGAAGAAAACTATAAATTACAAAGAGATAGACACTGAATGTTTAACAAGTGAAATGCTCACACTAAGAGAAACTAGAGGTATTAGAGAATTTGGGGTGTCGGCTACTTCCAGGGAAGCCCACACTCTATCCCAAGCAGGGAGAGATGCTTCTCCCAAAGCCCTGACTCAGCAGCAGGTCATCACCCTCCCCCTGTCTATGCGCAGAGCTGATAAATTTTTGACAGTTTCAGCCAAGAGAGTGGCCTTGACCTCCGAACCAAATATTTAACTCCCTTCTGCCCCAGTTTACCTGCCTCAGGTCTGTGCTGGGTGGGCCACACTGGATGCAGCTGCTCCTGCAAGCTAGGGAGAGGGTTACCATGGGGATGGGAGCTCACTGTGGGACACCAGTTTGACAGGGTCCAGCTTAAGAGAACCTGCCCGAGCTGGGTGCTTTCCTGCCTGCTCACATCCATTCCCGTCTGCCCTGGCCTGCCCTCGCCTTCACACCACCCCCCAACCAAATCAAGAGCACTGTATTTCCCAAACCCCATTTCACAGCTACATTGTTTTATATGGCCCCTCCAAAATACCTTGAATAGTCCCTTTTTATCGCTCCCATTTTCTGAAAACTCCAGCTGCTCCTCTGACACCATCCAAATCTAATTAACCACAGAGCTGGAGTTAGGGAGAGTGGCTCACTTTCAGGGCCTTAGCATACCCATTCAGGCCTTCTTTCAATATGGGCACAAAACCAGGAATTTCTAATAATTGTATCTATGGGCCTAGAAGGGGGAGAAAAAGAAAAGAAAAAGAAAGAAAGAAAGCTGCTAATAAGTAGGTCTGTGAAAGGAGGGAGATCAGCCCTGCATATGAACTTGGCAGCCTGGGCCTGAGGAACTTGGAGACAATGCCATGGGGGATCTAAAAGCTTAGCCTCCTGACTCAAATCTTGTGAGAACATACCCAGGCTGTGAATAGAGATCGGAGTCTCGGCTCTAAATTGTCCCAGCCCAGACCCATTGAAATGTCTTCTCACAGAATTAAAAGAGAAGTGGCCGGGAAAGTTTGCTGAATATCAATGAGCCTACGCTTAGAAGTGCAAGATGGACAAACTCAGAGGTTGATTCCCTAATGACATGGATTAAGACAAAAAGAACATGTTGGGTTTTGCCAGGTGGCCCTGATGGGAAAGGGGCTTTGCTCTTCAGGGAGCTGTGGCAGGTGGAGCCTACCTGGGCTCACCTTACTTCCCAGGATGTCCCCCTGGGCCTGTGGGGCCCTGGGAAACCACCTACTCAGTCCTCTTGTCACCTTTAACAGTGGAGAAGGGAGAATGGAGGAGCAGGGAGCTTCCACTGCTTCCTCAGCTTCCTCCCTTGTGCCACCTTCACTATTCCTCACCTTTGCTATTCGGTCACCTTAAATGCTTTGCCAAGAGAGTTGCTGTACAAATAAATAACTATATTCATATTTCCAGGCCCATTTCAAAGGCCAGTACATCCCCAAAGCTGTCCCCAGTGCATTCCTGAGCTATCCCAAGGCCTTGTTCTGCCCTGTGCTCCTGTAACTCCTACAGCCACCCACTCAGAGTACCCTGCCACCCTGGCTTCCCACTACTCCTTATTTCCTGCTCTAGAGAGCAGATCTAAGGGCCAGGAACTGCCTCTTAGACTTCTGGGATTTCCCACAATTCCCGATGCTTACAAGGTGATTAGTCAGCATGATATGGATAGAAAAATGACTGGCCCACAGTGAGACTGGAATTCAGGCCTTATAACTCTTAAAATAATTAAACATGTTATTATACTGTGTTTAAATGTTCTTTTTGTGTGTGTGTGTGGGTACTGGGGGTCGAACTCAGGACCTCATGTGCCAGCAGGTGCCCGTGCTGCTGAGCAATATCACCGGCCCTTTTCTCATATATGGGTCCCAGGAGTCGAACTCAGGACCTCGCACTTGCCAGGCAGGCACTTATGCCGCTGAGCTATCTTGCCGGCCCTTAAATGTTCTTTTCAGTGATTGGTTGGCTTACTTATTTTGATCATTACAGGGGTAGAAGTGAAACAAGAGCAAGGGAGTTACTCCTCTGTGGCATGTGGTATGCTACCAGTGGACAAACTATAAAAAGGGTTTATATATGAACATTCATATATACATATATATATACATATATATATATATATATATGTACATACATGCACATCAGGAAAGATAGTGGATATGTTTTAACAGAAAAATTACAAGGGATAAGACAGGTTTTTCTTTCTGGAAAGATGCTGATAGCCTCTCATCCCAGAGAAAAAGAACTGCAGGTTTTTATAAGCAACACGGATTAGGCAATGCAGAACGTTTAGAGTAGTGCTCAGTACCGAGCAGGCGTGCTGCTTTGTTCATATTTATCGTCGGTGTTGTACTAAGCGGCCCTTCTAGCCGTGGGGAAGGAACTCACTTGCAGGGCCCACTAACAAGCTCTAACGGAAAAGCACTAACTAAAGTATCCTCTGTGATCGCCTCTTTTCTCTTGGTGAAAGTGAGCAGAAGCCCAAGGGTACCTCAGATATGACAGAAATGAAGCAAAGGAAATCACCAGTTTTGGAGGCCACAGCATCCTCTTCAGATGGCATCACAGAAAGTGAAATAAGTCACAGGGACCCTGTCCGATTGAGTGAGGAGTGCAGGGGTCCTTGCTCTTTCCTGCCTCCTCCCGCTCCTCTCGCCACCTCTCAGATCCAAGCTTATGGACTTCCTAAGCCTCCTACCTTAGAGGAGGACAACACAAAAGCCTCTCTTTCCACCACTGTCCCTGCTTCACAGAGTCAGAGTGAGCAGTTCTGGCTGCAGGTCCCAATCCTACCTTCTTCCAGCTTCAGAGCCTCATGACATTATTCTCCTGTAGTTATCTTTGTGATTTTGTCTGGGAAATGGTCATTGTCAGAAGTTCTTAAATTCTATACCCTGCAGGATTTTACTAGAATCCGATGAAATCCTGTGTATTAAGCATCTTATCGATTCATCCATTCACCTAATTAATCCACCCATTCACCTAATAGTAATTTGTTGAGCACTTACTATGCATGACACTGTGCTAGTCTCTAGCTACATGGAAGTGAACAAAAACATCATTCAGCCTTGCTGTTGTGGAAATCGAAGGACACCAAACACAAAGTGAAGTAATAATGTGACTTCTCATTCTTGGTCATCTTCTTTACTACATTATTTGCTACTTAGGCTATCCTAGAGAAGAAACTGAAGATTTCATATCCAGCTCAGTGTCAAATTACAGGTCCTGCCTCAGTGTCCTTCCCTTGTCCCATTTAGGTAACACTTGATGACAATTGTCTTTGATAGTTATGTTCACACCTGGGTTCAAATCCCAGATCCACCACCTGGCCTATAGCAAGTACAGTATGTTGGCTGTTACTACTATTGTAATTATTTTTCCAGGCCTGCAAATGGGCTCTGTTTTGTACACAAAGCTCATAAATTGTCCAATTAGCCAGTACGGGGTTGCAGCTGGGGCTAGGTGATCCTATAAGAGGACTAAGCACACACACCCAAGCAAAGTAAAAGAGCAAAGGGGTAAAAATGTCGACTTCAGTAAACTTTATGTTCATGATGAAAAAATTTCTACCAGCATGAGTAGAGGAAGCACCACTTCCTCTACTGTGTGTTTTAGGTTTTATTTTCCAAAGGACTTAACCGTGAAACAGAATGTGTCATTGAGCAGAGAGCAGAACACAGCTGCCTCCCTTGTCAGGAGTCTGAACCATGCACCTTGGCTTCCTGTCGAGGCTTTTCCAGTCCCCAGTGCTGGCTAGCCACAGCTGTCACCACGAGGCCTCTCTCACCCAGGGCCTCTTTCCTGAACTCTGTCTACCTTTGCTCTCCCCGCTTTGGCCTCCCCAGCATGGGACAGCTGGATCAGCCTCAGGAAAGCTTGTGATGAGGTAAGACTCCAAGTTCCATCCAGCCAGATGCTTCCAGGTGGGGAAGCCACATCTGGACACTCACCGAGACAAAGGAACTGACGTAGCTCATGCTGAGAACCTCTGGGTTGCCATTCCCAATAGAACAAAGACAGTGAGCTGGAAACTTTCCATCACTTCCTGCTTTCCTTCTCAGGATCTTCTTTCTGCAGTACCTTCTGCTTTCTAACCACCTGGAAGCTGCATGCTAGTGGCCCTCTGGCTGCCCATGAAAGCTAGTTGTAACCCTGAATATACTTCTGCCCCACCGGGATCTGTGTTTGAATCTGTCTCTTACTTCCTCACCTCCACATTTCTCTGGTGCATGTCTCTCCTTGCTGAGGGATTGGCTCAGCTGGTATCTGATATCATACTTACAGATACAAAAGACCTCCTGGCTGCTGATAGATTTGGTCTGCTTCATCAGAGTGGTCTGCAGACTTCAGAATAGAACAGGTAGACATAGAAATTCAGGCCAAGTAACAGACCTGAGTGAGAGTAGTTTAAGGACAAGGGCTGGGAATTGCTGGTATCTTTACAAATCACACTGCATGCTGAGGCCCTGTGTGAGGAGAAAGAAAGAAAATCTATCAGAGACACAGTTCTATTTAGCTTTGGGGCAGGCAAGGAGTTGTCCAGCTGCATGTTAATAAAGAAAGTTGTTTCTTTGTTTGGAAATGTTTTGTTGTGTTTTATACTTTGGATCTGCTGCTTACAGATTTTCAGTTTTGGATAAGAGGAATGCTAGAACTATGAAACTCAGGAAGTTTCGTAGTCTACCCTCTCCATTTTACAGTTGTGAAAATGGCAAATGGAGATGGGAAAATAACTAAGCCTATGAGTTTGGAGAAAACTACCAAGATTTCATGTACTGAAAATGAAACAAGTTACCCTGTAGATTATGGGAAGTATGACGTCCCCTTGACTCAATGTGTTTTTCTCCTTGGTTTGGGGCTTCTCAAAAACCAGCTGAATTTGCCACATTCAATAACAAAAGTGAAGAAAAAATAAAATAAAAAGAAAAAAACTTAGGACATGCAAAGAATTACCACCTTCCCATTTGAAATAACACACTGACACATCAACACAGGCGAGAATGTCGTGACCTTACGCCCTTGAAACACCACTTTCTCCTGGTGGCGTGTTGGAGCTGGCACACACAGACATCTTTCCCTAACTCCAATCTCAGTAACTTCATTTTGATAACTTGAAATCCTCCAAGATGCAAGTATTAACACCACAGAAATCAGCAAAGGTTACAAATCAGAGCTTTTTGTCATTATTGAGGTCATTTACCGAAGACCTTCCTTCCCAGGGGCTCCATTTATCCTATTATCAGGGACTGTCTTTGCTCAACTTACTTCCGGCTCCCAAGTTTAGGAATTGTAATGAGACCAAACTGCCAGCTCTTTATCTAGAAAAAGACACTGGAGGCTTAAGGCTATTTTTGATGAATCAAAGGCACATCTTGAGCTCCTGGCTGCCACCTTAGATTGGAAACAGCAGTATCTGGGTGGCTGCGATCTTTCATGTTGCTTTGCTGCTCTGTGTACAACCATTCCTCATTCCTACTGTGGGGATCCAAAAGATGACAGAGAGATCCCCTGAGCACAGATAACTTGGGAGAGAGTGAGAGACACGCTCTGAAGTTCTCCTTTTACCTGAAGACATTTTCAGGTTTTATGATCAGTGCATACAAACAACCCCAAAAGGGGTTACATGTTTCCCTGCAAACTATACTTTGACTTTTTATTGTTGAGTTTCATGACATTAGAATATATAGAAGAAGTATGAGGTGAGGGTGGGAGTGGGAGGGAAAACAGAACACTTAAAATAACAGACATATCCTCCTGCATACCAACAGCTGAGAAACCTCGGTCCCTTAGATGCCTCATCAGCCTTTCCCTGGGTAAGTAGGAGTCAGAGAATGAGATGTGGGTAGAGATGATGATTGCTTTCATGGCAGGATTTAAGGAAGAACTCATAGAATATTTCCTGCCACATTAGGCACATGACTTTATAATGTCTTTTCCCTTGTTAAGCATTTGGGAAGTCAGATTTATTATTTCTGCTTAACAATCCATGAAACTTTGCAAATGTCAAACCTAGAAAGGTTTGGGGCTGCCAGTGTTGAGGTCAGAGAGGAAAGGCCTTGTGGACAAGGGAAAGATAAAAAGAGCAGGTGAAGATAAAAGGGCTTTCAAAAAGTCTCATAATTTTGCTCAGCACTGGCTTAACTCATTGTTCTTCTTACACCAGTGAGAAATTGGTCCTATTAGATATTGAGCATTTCCACATAATAGTAATTAACAGCCAATGATTCAGAATATCTGAATCACCCAATTAAATGAATTCTTTTTCTAAAATTTCTGTCTGTTAACAGTAGAATGACAGGCCTTAAGAAACAGTAAGTTCTCAACATCTTCAGGTAAGAAGCTGAGCAACAATTAGGGTTGTTGTAATGGAAGCTCCTAAATTGAATGGGTGATGGTAACCAATCCATCTGTCAGAGGCTGAGATTCTCCACTGGGTGAAAGTGATTAGTCTTTATGGGTTTTATACAATACAGAAATAGCACAGAAATATTATAGCTGTGTATCTTCCAATCTCTGTACCCTGACCATGTCAGAGCGAATTACACCTGATCAGCTAGGTCGGTTGTTAGCTTTCTCTTCCCTATCTTTCTACCTGCCCACTCCTCTTTGGGACTGAACAGTTCTTGGTCTCTTCTGTTTTTTCTTAGGAAAGTCATTTTTCAAACTAATTTATTACACATGATTTAATATGATGCTCAACTGAGATGCGTTGGCATTTTAAAGAAGGTTGTTAAGAAAATGTATGACTAAATCCAAAGAAATAACATATACTTATTGGTGAAATCCCAAGGACTCAAGATGCGAATGTTACGTAAGTATGGGTTAAATGAGGGATAGTGTTCAAACGAAGGATAAGGACATGCTTTACACTAGTGGCATTGTCTTATAGTGCTTTCATTTAAACATTTTAAATAATAGAAGCAAAGCTGTCAGAAAGGTACATCTTTGTGTGTGCATATCACATATATGAACTTGATTTACATTATGGTTTCACTAATAACTACCTACCTTGTACCAGACACAGTGCTAAGCTCTGAGAAAACCATGGGAAGCCAAGTGGACCTGGTGACTCTGTGAAGCTTACAGTCCAGGGAACACGCCCTCTAAAATGTTTGCCACTGTCAAATTCTCTTAGCAAGTCCAGAATTCTTCCTATTATGGTATAGCTGTTTCCAAGGGAACTTATTTTTAAAAAATGGCAAGAATGTCATTGAGAAACTTTTCACTTAGAGGGATCCTTAGATGATATCAGATTTTTTACAAAATTCTATGGATGGAGAGATAGTACTGTGGAGGCTCTAGGCAAAATTATCTTCTCTGGTCAGCACTGAGGAATCCAGCTGATGTGTTCTCCATCTTCCCCTTCCCTTTTCCTGCCACACATTCTTTCACAGAGGCACTCCTACTAGGAAAGACAAAAGGAATAGCAATGGGATTAATCTCTTTCATGGAGAAAGGATGTAAAGGCTAAATACACCAGAGAACCCAAGGTCCTGATGTTTAGCCCTACCTCATCCTCTCCCCAAAGGCCCTGTGTCACATTTTCCCCAGGATCCCCCAGAAGCCTCAAGGATAATCAGCAGCAGGAAAGATTCAGCCAGACCTTTGGAAGGAGGTCTGGTGAGGAAGTGAATCCAGGCAACTCTATCATCTGCTCCGTGGGAGACGAGCCTGGTGAGCTCAGAGGCCTGTTTTTCTCTTAACAGATGCAAGAAAGGAGCCGGAAAAGGTCAGAGATAAATGCAGCCCTTACTTTGTTCTACATATTCAAAAGGATTCTCTAAAGAAAGGCCCAAAATATACATGCTTGCAATCAACCTTTTCTTGTCAGGCACAGGGTTCCAGAAATGGCCATGACAGAGTAACCACTGAGGAAATCTTTGCAGGTCTACAAAATAGCAGAGTTTATGAGCAGTGCCCCCCAAAAAGAGTATACTTCATGAAGGACCCTTCAGACTGATGGGAGGAGGAGAAGCTTGGAAGCAGTACACTGCCTGGAGAAATTACTCCTAGAAGGGAGCAAAAAGTTCATAGGGAAAGTGCCAGAGAGGGAAAAAGAGAGGGAGACTGGAACACTGTCATCAGAGGAGGCTGGAGCTGGAAACAGTCCAAGATGTCAGCATGGATGACATCCCGGCGCATAATCAGAAATTCCTTTCAATTATGTGGGAAAAGTCTCTCTGCATTGTCAGCCCAGATGCCCCCGTGAAGAAACAGCATGAAGTGAGTCTCAGGGAGATGTCAGCGTGGGAGCAGGAGCTGATTATCCATGGCTTGGTTGGGGGAAGACAGGCCAGAGAGATGGGGCTCATGGCATAATCCGTTGTCCACCAAAGCAACACAAAACAACACCCCTGAAGGTACTGGACTCTGCACCCAGATGTGCTGATGCAGACACCCATTTTCTCAACATTAGTCAAAAAGGTTTAATACGATAGCATCAAAATCTCTCTTCCAGCTCAGTTTCCACAAAAATGACCCAATCTGTTTTTGCAACCATAGTTCCTATTTTGCCCTTCTATCACTAAACTGGACTATCTACCATTCTTCAAACCTTATTATACTTCAAGAGCCATTTCAAGTCCTACCTTCCTGACATGGTGTTCAGCCAGAATGAGTAGACCTGTCCTATGACTCTTCACCCACGTAATCCCTAGCTCCATAGTATATCGGTGGTAACTCCTGGTGATATCATTAATAATAAAGTGGTGGTGATATCAGCTAATATCTATGGATCCTTAACACTAAGTTAAATTAATATAATTCCTACATAATAGATTGCATAAAGAGTGAAATTTCTGAATCCTTTTTGGAGAGGAGTAACCTGAGACTTAGCTGGGTAAAATTAACCTAGCTAAGATTATGCATGTGGGCAGAGCTGAGATACAAATTCCAGCTCTTCCAAGTACAGAGCCTGTTCTCTTAATAGTGTGGTTTTCTGCTTCCCTGACTAGTGGCTCACTGTTTATCTCCTGAGTAGGAAACAATGAATATCCGTCATGCAGATCTAGCCTAGAGATAAAGTTGTGTTTGACACCTTCATGTCCGACCATTTTCCTTATTTAGTGCCTACATCCCAAATGCTAAATTCTCCACTACCTGCTTTATGGATAAATTTGTTGACAAGTAGAAATACCAAAATGAAGTTTTAAAGAAGACATAGGACGGAGCTATCTAGTACAGAGTTACCACAAATGTTCTTGAAAAGAAATGGAAGAATATTACCATCTTAGATAAGACCTTGGTTGGGAACTAGATTCTAACATTCAGTACTGTGGTGAATAATCAGTTCTATCACATAAGAAAATTGCTATACTGTAATTATACAGTCATAGCCTGTTAGAGCTGGAGATGACTCCAAGAGCAACTAGTATGGCTCCTTTTTGTTAATCTGAGGTTAGACTGAGGACCGGCCATTCTCAGCCATTCAGGGAGTTACTGGTAGAATTTGAAATGGGAAAAGTAGAAAAGACGATCTCATAAAGGAGACATGGGATCACTTGTAGAGTCTAACGCTTCTCTAACTTTAGTGTGTATGCAAATAAAGTGGGGTCATGTCAATGTGCAAATTTTGAGTCAGCAGGCCCAGGATGGGGCCTGAGAATTAGTATTACTAGCAAGCACCCAAGTACAAGGACAGCACCTAAGGTAGCCAGGGTCCTGACCAGCACTACTTACAATGCGATCCACCTATGTAATTTAAATTTTTCTAGTAGCCAAGTTTCTTCAGTCTTTATTTTTATTAGTACATGTTCACGGTACATAATAATTACATTCCTCATGGAAAATTGGTACAGCAACATAACACATCTCAATTCTTTTTTCATCCCCTTCCCCTCTTCTCCATTCTCCTTCCCCTCTGTCTCTTTGTCCCCTTTCCATTATAGAAGTTACAAAAGTCAAAATTTAGTATCAGTTATTTAATCCGATATACACATCATATCATTATAATATTATATCAGCATAAAATAAACAGATATTTTGCATTCTTTTTCATACTAGGTCTTTGACATCCAGTACGTAGTTTAAATTTTCAGCACAACGTGGACAAGTCACACTTCAAATGTTTGGTAACCATGTGTAGCAAGCGGCTACCAGATTGGAGGAACAGCTGTAGACGGCATTTCTGTGACAGGTACACTGCCTCATGGAGTCTATTTTCGTGACAAGTCTTGCAACTCAATGAGACCACCTCCTCCCTAAGAACATGGCTTGTCTGTGGGTCTGTCCCATGACGCTGTGCCCAGGTCTGAGTACACACGGGGCAGGCCGTCCGTAATGACTTATCGATCAAGTGCTTCTTGCTCCCTTTTAAAGCGAGACAATCTCCTTTCCCTATTATCTTCATACATTCATATTATAGAGCCCAGGGGTTTCCCTTGGATCTGATGTTAGATTACAAGGCTTACAACCTTCTTTCTTCTTCCTAGAACCTATGGTTTTTATTTACTCCAACACTAGCTACAGTTATTGCCCCAGATACCCTCCCAGCTTCCTCTCTATCTTCATAGCAAACATTTCCTACAGCCCTTCCTGATTTCCTCTTTTCAAAACTCATTAATCACCTCTGCACCCCCCTGAAGCTGACCTCAAGCTTCTCTCAGATTTAGAGGCTTAAGTGGAACCCCAGAGTCTAACAGAGAACAACTGGGGCACTATATCAGATGCTCCTGCTCTGACATGCCATCAGAATTCAGGCTCCTGTTTACATACAGCCCTGAGAAAAATGGTCTATGGTCAAAGTATCAAATCTAAGGCAGAGCATAGTATGTGGCTAAGTGTTCAGGTTCCAGGATCAGGTAGCCTATGACCAAATACCAGTTCAGCACTGGAGCAGTCCGTAAATCCTCTAAGCACCAGAGTGTCCTCATAACTCTGAGGTGAAACGACCACCCAAGAATAAGACTCAGGGCCCTGATCCACACAGTGTCTGTCAGTGGCAGGTGACTTTTAAAGTGGGTGGTTTTGGAACTGTAAAGAAGGCACCTGATCTTCATGGTAAGGCTCATCCAGAAGAAATGCTGTAGCTGAACAGATGTGAACTCTCTGTGGGTTTTACATAACTTTAAGCAAAACAATTTCTATGTTATAGTTGATATGGAGTCATGCTAACTGCAAGACCTAATTGTAATCCTTCTCTTATAGACCTGTGCCTGGCTTCCCTTTCCTCCCTTACTACCCAGAACTCTCAGATGACTTTCTGGCTCTTTAAGAATTAAGAGCAGGTCTTCGCAAAGAGCCCCCTAAAGGCATCTGCTGAGTGAGGGGCTTGTCTCCATGCTGCCCAAGGTCACCCTCACAGAGTTTGCAAATAAACCACTTCTCCCCTGGAAGAAAGAACAAATAATTCATAATTGGCAATCTGCATAATGAGTGGTGCATCTATGCAAATATAACATTTGGAATAATCTATTAATATCTCAACTGTGATGTCTGTGGGCCACCACTTCCCATGCTAAAGAGCCAGCGCTAAATATTTTCTGACTCCTCTTGAGGTGAGAAGAGAGACTGGCAAGCTGCTGTCTTCTTGGGGTTCCAATTAGCAATCTGGAGACCACCAGAGTAGGAAAGGACCTCAGGGCCTGTATAATCCCGACTCCCGTTCCCACCTCTCACATTAAGAAAGTCTAGTCAGAAACGCAGAGAGCTCCCTAGGGTTATGACTTTTGGAGGCAGAGCCAAGATCGCAAGCCTGCTGTAGACTCTCAGCCCAGCCCTCCCTGATGTGCCAGCGTGTCTCTCCTGCTGATGAAGCTTTCACTGCTGTGAACTGCAGCCTCCCATGTGGAACGGTCTCTGGATTTCCCTCCTTCCTCCCATCCCTCTGGATTGCACTCTTTTTGCTGATCTGGACCTCTAACCCACAGAACCAGATTTTACTGGTGAAACACAAAGGAATTTGGAGACACAGACCAAAAGCATCTGGTCTCAAATAAGGTGACCATTTGTGAATTAATCCGAACATCATTCAGCCTCTGGGTTGGGCTGAGCCCCTTTCTTCTAGAAGTAAAGAGAGTCTGCACACACACACACACACACACACGCACACACGAATTAAAAAACTAAGTACTACTGCTACTACTAAACTACTAGCTTGTGGAAGGGTAGGTGAGGTTCTGCCAGCATCATGACTGCACTCCCCCAACCCCTTCCCTTTCATCCGTTTCTATCTTTGGTGGCCTCACCACTACCGTCATGCTCTTCCCCTCTCCTAGAGGCAATGGTAGTTCTTGCTGTCACTCAAATATCATGCACACATAACTGCTAGCCAGGACTGGGGGCGGTGTGGAAATATGGCTGAGGATAGAGCAATCAGTTGTTTAGTCAGGTAATTAAACATCACCCAAGTTGGAAGAACAGCAATGGAAGAATAGATGTGGAAGGTTAAGGCTACACCTGGGCATGGACATTAACAAGCCAGCTATAAGTCTGTGATCTTTCTTTAAAGTATAGGGCAAATAGTTTCTCTTCACCGATGCTTTTCTGGACTTAAGCTCACTTCTCAGAGTAAATCAATAGTGTCTTTTCCTGCTCCATCTTGAACACACTACCATTTTACTTTGTATCATTTGCATCTTGCTGAACTGCTTACACCCCTTTTCCAGTTTAGATTGAATCATTTTGTCTCCTTGAGGTCCTGAGCACTTTGCACAGTGTCTGCCACAAATAAATGCTCAGGAAGTATTTGACAAATCACAAAATAAGTACATTAACTCATAAACCTCTCCAGACTTCATCTGTTGCATGGGGAAAATGAGGTATTCCAACTTTCTCAACTTAATTCTATGAATCTAAGATACAGTATTATTAAGCACCTGCTATGGGGTCAGATTTTGCTAAGTGGTACTGAGAATTAAAGGATGGAGGAAATGTGCCCCCACTGCCCAGGAGGTTAAAGAAAAACACACTCAATAAAGAATCTCATTGCTCACTACTCTAGGTGGTTGCATTTTTGGTGCCACAGGCCTTCAGAGAAAAGACGGACCCCTGGCAGTAGGGACATTTAAAGACGTGTCTTGATGGTGGTGGGATGGGCACAGGGTGGCAGCACGTCAAGTAGTGCTGACGGTGTGAGGCAAGGCAAGGCTGCAGGACCAGGCGCATATGCCAGCTATCTGTGTAAGGGAAATTCTGCCCCCTGGAGCTGTGGGTCCTGATTTCTAATTGTTGATTCCATAAGACGTTACAACTAGAGTTTTGGTTCTTTTCTCTTTCTCATACTTTTTGCTTCTCACTTTCTACCCACTTCTTCTTAAAATAGGTTCTTAGCTCTCCTGTCTTTAAAAAAACCATGTCATCAACTTTGCTGTCCTCTCCAAATGTATCTTCACTTCTTATCCCTGTTAGAATATGGATCACATCACAGCGTCCACTGCCAGAACAACCTGTTGAAATCTGGCCGCCTCTTCCACTAGGCACTGCTTTCTAAGGCCACCGAGAAAAACATCTGTGATTGTCAATTGCTTCTGGCAATATTTGACCACCAGCCTACCTCTCTAGAAATGTTTCTACCACCAGCCTACCTCTGGTTTCTATGGCCTGCTCAATGGTGACTTTATAAGGAACCCATTTTCTCTTCTTTTTATTTTCTCCTTTTCTTTTTCCCTAAACACAGTAATTCTCCCCACGTCTCTTGAAGATCCCTACACTCAGTTCCTACATGATTACATCTTTTCATATGACATTGCCTTCTAGCCAGGTGACATGTAAATCCCAGGTACTAACTCTAACCAGTACCTCAAGTTTAAGACACTAACTTCCAGCGGCCATGAATATAATCTTTCAGCCTAAAGTTCTAACAGCGCCTGAAACTCAGTATCTAAAACCTAGCCCCTCTTATGTTCTATCTACCTAGCTCTTCCCCTTCCCCTTTCACCTATGTCTCCTCTGCTTCCTCAGCCATATTTATTCTAAACCTTAAGCCTCTTGAATTCTCTCTCCTCCGCATCTGAGGTTCATCCCCTTCTTTCCAGTTCACTTGTCCACCCTTTGGCTTAAGTATTCCCACCTCCTAGACACCTGGCTTCTCATTCCCACTTTGACTCCATCTAAAACCTCCAGAAGTTGTAACTCTGTGCTGTCACTGTGCTGTCACTTCTCCTCTTCTCTGGTTGAACACCTTCCGCGACTCTCTGTCACCTGCTAGATTTAAAGTAAGCCCTCGTTCTGGGCATCCAACTCTATCTTCTCTGCCCCATCTTTCACTTTTTTATATAACTACCTTCTCAGTCTCCCAATTACCATGATCTTTACTGTTGCCCAAAGGAATTCTCATTCCTGAGGCTTGCTCACCCTTTTTCTGGAAGATCCTACTCCCAACAATTACCAAAAAAAATGTACACATGCTTCAAAATTCCTGTGAATTTGTATTTCCTTCTTGAACCCAGAAACCAGTCTAAAGTCTGTCTCCTAGGTTATTCTCCAGGGCATTTAGATATTTTACTTTGAATTTATAGTTATTTATCTGTGGGTTCCAAACTAGACAGTAAGCTCCTCAGGCTAGGGGCTACGGCTCACATATTTCTGAATTCTCTGTAGTATTTAGCATAGCGCCTTAAAGGCTCCTATTAAGAATTGAATTGAATAGAACTGAACTGACCTGAATTGAATTACTGGTAAAGAGATCTGAAGATGGCTCCTTTTATTCCCAGTCTCCATAGTAAAAATCTTTGGAGAACTAGTTCTTGAGAAGAATCTATGAGCTGTTATAGCACAGTTAACATTTAGAATTGAACTTGGATGACCATCCCCATTCTCTAGTGAAAACTGACTTCAAAGGCTTATGGAAGTAGTTTTTACAACTCTGAGATAACATGACAGAGACAAATTATTCAGCAGAAAATATCTGGGGTTGGCCATCTATTGTGTTGAATTCTAACTCATCCTTCCATATGCAGCCACGTTAATGGACTGGCATTTTACTAATACGGTATGAGAGGTAAAAAATTCAGGTTATAATTTTTGCTCCAAGTTTAAGATCTTCATGGATCTCTAAGAGGGAAGGGCCCATGTCTATTTTATTCACCAAGGTATTCCCAGAGCCTGAAAAAATAGAAAAGCTGCATCTATTTTTATCAAATGAATCTGATGAGGAAACAATACCTGACCAAAGAGCTAATTAAACTAAATTCAAAGTAGTGGTTGATTAAATAAACAAAAACATAAAAATGTGACTGCATCTTATTAGTGCCCATGTTCTCCCACGCCACTCACACTCCCACCCTGCACTTAAACAGTGTTTCAAATGGCCCAGGTGGGTATGTTAGGGATGTCACAGGCACATACGTCTCACGTATCCTTCACAGATTGTCCTCCAGGTTGCACCTCAGTTCCCTCGGGAATCATAAGCTCACTGCCAATCTATATTGTTGAGCAGTTTTCCGTGTCCAAAAGGCAATCCCTACACTGAACCAAAAGCTGGCTTCTCATACATTCCGCCCACTCGCCCTACTTCTGCCTCCAAAGCAACATGGTAAAGTCTGTTTTCTCTTCTGCGTGATGGCCTTTCCTACGTCTGAAGACAGCTCTCATATTTCCACCATGTGGAACTATTCTCCAAGCTACGCTCCCACCCTCATTCCCTTAACCATTTTTCTTTGACCTGATTTCAAAACCACTCTTCAGAGCCTCTCTTCTCGTCAGAGTGCGTACAGCTACACACTGACCCTCTGAGGACATTCCCGGGCCTGGACAAAGGAACTTTAAATGCTCTCACTTCATAGCCACGTTGTTTGTTTGTTTGTTTTTCTGTTTGTTGTTTGCTTTTGAGTTAGGGTCTCACTGTGTAGTTCAGGCTGGCCTTGAACTCACTATGTCCTGGAAACCATTACAACCCTCCTGCTGGCATCCTCCCAAGTGCTGGGATCCCAGGTGTGTGCCCCCACACCTGGCTTGGGTAGTCACTTCGTGCAGTCAGAGCCCAACCATCTCTTAATAAAGCCCAAGAGTGCATCAAATGTTACCAATGCTGCATCACTTTTCTTTCACATTAAGTGTGCAATTATTTTAAACCGTTGTGCCCATTCTAGAGAAAACCCACCCCACTGAGTCTTTCATTCTCTAGATCCTTTAGGAGTATGGGAGAGAAGGAAAGGGCTCTCCACTAGCCAGCTAAGGAACCATATGTCAATCACTTTCCATCTCACCCGGGAAATGGCAGAGTAATGCCCATCCTACCTTCTTCACCAGAATAAGATAAATCTCAAATGAAATCATTTCCTTTGAAAGGGATTTGAAAAATTTAAAGAGACTCAAATAGAAAATATTATGATCATTCATTCTTCTTAAACCCAAGTTTCTTTCAGCTATCTCCTAGTCACTGCCACTACGTTCTCTGGGCTTCTGTCTTATGGTGGTGGAGGGAGTTGGTCTTGAGTTTTTGTTTGTGTGTGTGTGTGTGTGTGTGTGTGTAGGCGTAGGTGTCCTGGAAAGAACAAGGGACTAGAAATCACAAGACCAACTCTTTCTAACAGTGTGACTGTGAAAACCCATTCAACATTTTGGCAACTGTCAATTCCCTCCAGCCAAAGACCACAAAAAACACACCAGTAGTTGACCCAGCTGGAGTGATTACTCTTTGGAGAAAAGAAGAGCACACATCACAGAACCACAGGGCATCTCAGCAAGAGGGTGTATGAAAGAACTTACAGGATTCAAACCTTGGTTGAGTTTGCTCAATATCGGATGCTATATGAAAGTGGAGACAAGTCTATAATTTTGTATCTCAATAAAGTGTGATTGTGTCTCTCATATCTATAGTGAGATATGAATAAATTAATAATGAGCAAAGAAGTAAGAGTCACTAATTTTACCCAAGAGATGAATGTTTAGTATTTTGTGGGTGACACAGTGACTCTTTTTTGTCTCTGTTTAAACAAAATTATGAAGCAGCCTTGCTTTGTATAACTTTATAATGGTCTCTGAGTAACTTTGTATGAGGTTAATATTCTTGTCTGAGGTTGCTTATGTCCAACAGAAAAATAAAATGGACGGTTGTGAGTGCTTTGGGATGTCAGAGCTGCTCCTTTTTTCCTCAAAACAGATTTAACAACTTATGACCTTCTTAAATCTCAGTTACACCATCTAGAAAACAGAAATAACAACTGTTAGCCTGTTATCGGGGATCAAAAGTGGCAACACTTGTGAAAATGCTTTGTCAATTCCAAAGTTGTTTGATAAATATGGAGCTTCCTTGCCTATCTCTGGTCTCCAGGATTTGGATCTTGGCAACTTTCTTGAATTTTCTGAGCACTGTTAAGATATCACCCCACAGAAAAGAACTCTAAGCTACAGCTTCATAGCTTGAATCCTATGAAGAAGATTTACTTGGATCTTTCCAATAAACCTCTCCACAGATGGGGGTGTCACTGTCTCCTCCACCAGTTAGCACTTAGCTCTTCAGTAAGACAGAATCTGGCCAATGTGAATCTATTTTACGATATACTGCAGTCGGAGAGGCATGATTAGCATGTATTTGGTTAATAAATACTTACCAAAAAATTACAGACTTTTTGAATTAAAACATCATTGGGTGTTAGATTTGGAAAATAGCAAGCATATTCTTGACCAAGGATCAGAATGGTGAAGACATCCATAACTCGTTTTCTGTACTCTCTTGATCACAGTCGCCCCAAAATGCATAAGCCACAAAGACACAAGACTGGGTCTGCCACGGTCCCTTTGCTTCTAGATCCTGGCCTCAGTCAATTGAGGGCCTCTGAATTTGAGTCAATATTTTCTTTCTTTCTTCTCCTTTGTATCTTGGACATAGCTCTTGGTGGCCCAAATGCGTGGGCTCTAAGCTCCTCATGAGGTAGACTGGAGACAAAAATTTTGATTTCAACTCATTTAAGTAACACTTGGAAGTAATGCTTGTGCTCAGTGTTGAAGATATAGAAAGGCATTAAATAAGCTCTACTTCCAGTTTTTACTTTTACAGAAAGATAGCACGTGGCAAAATCTATTGAGTAGTGCGATGGGGATTAAGGACAATGGGATGTCACTCTACCTGAAGGTACAAAGGAAGATTGCATGCGGAATAGGCATTTATGCTAGCATTAGTCCACGTAACTCGGTCTGTAATATAACTTGCCACGACACAGCCTCTCACGTTCTTCGCAGTACTCTATGTCGCTTTTGACACCTGGGTTATAAGAAAGAGTCAGGTGTCGTTAGTCCTTGAAATATTGGTATTTTAGGTCAAATCTCTCTATAAAAACTTGTAAATTTTCTAGGAACCTTGTAGGTACTTGTTAATACTTCTAATTGGTTAATCAACACCTGTATTTTCAGATGTCTCTTTTTCTCTTCTGAAAAGAACTGTACATATCCATTTACAGTCATTCCGCCAATTAATCATGGTTTGGCTTAACAAATTTTTTTTTTTTTTTTTGGGTACTGGGAATCGAACTCAGGGCCTTGCACTTGCCAGGCAGGCACTGTGCCACTGAGCTATATCCCTGGCCCTGGCTTAATGATTTTTGACTTTTTTTTTTTTTTTTTTTTTTTTTTTTTTTTTGTGGGTACCAGGGGGACGACCTCAGGACCTCGCGCGCCAACAGGCACCCGTGCCACTGAGCGATATCACCGGCCCCTTTTTCGTATGTGGGTTCCGGGAGTCGAACTCGGGCCCTTGCGCTTGCAAGGCAGGCGCTTACGCCGCTGAGCCATCCCACCGTCCCCTAATTTTTGACTTTTTTGATGGTACAAGTGGATTACACATTTGGTAGAAACTTCACTTTAAATTTTGATCTTTTTGCAGGGCAGAAATATATATTAAAATACTCTCTTGAGATGCTGAGCTGCTGCAGCAAGCTGCAGCTCCCATTCATCCACGTAATCACAAAAGTAAATAACCAGTAACCTACAATGTACTATACAGACAGTGTTTTTATTTTTTGGATACAGATATTCAATAAATGGTGTGTGGTATTCAACCCTTTATTATAAAATGGTCCTGCGCCAGATGATTTTGCATAACCATAGACTAATGTAAATGTTATGAGTACATCTAAGGTAGGCTAAGCTAAGTTGTGATGTTCAGTTGGGTGTGTATTAAATGCATTTCCATCTTATGATATTTTTCAACATAGAATGGGTTTGTTGGGACTTATCACATCATAAATCAAGGAGTGTTCGTATCTACGGCCATGACCATCATGGGTAATGTAGGGCAAGGTAAGAGTCTATTTGAGAACTGCAACTAACCTTTAAAATTGTCTAGCCCAGTGATGGTAAATAATTTTAATCCCAAGAAAAAGTTCTGTTTGGTTGATAATGGCTGTCTCAAAAGCAGTGTTGAGAAGAATTCTGAGTCCGGTTCAGTAAGAGAGGATGCTGCAATTCACGGCAATGTGTGCTCTGAGCACAGACTGCCTGGCCACACGTTTGCCCTCCCTGATCTATCCCAAACCATAGATTTGACAGAAACAGAAACTAGGACCCAGAGGAGGAAAGGAACTTGCACAAGATCACACAATGGGCTTGTAAGAAAAGCAGGACCAGTTCCCAACACTGCCAAAGAACAGTGCTTTTCCCATAATTCTATGCAGCACTTAGGAATACCTGGAATGTTCTATGTACCCTACATGTGAAAAATTGAGAAAACTGGCTCATTGTTATACTAAAACAGCTCAGTTCCAGGTGGGAAATACAGTGGCCATATGGAATCTCCCTCGGGCCAAAGCCATTTCAAAATTGGCTTAGCTGTCATTCAGAGCAACCACCCAGCCAGTGTAGGAGCCTTTTCGACAATTTCCTTGATGGCCTTAGGCAAAATTTTGATACAGGTAAGATTTGTGTTTGCTAAACTCTCACCTCTCTTTTCTTCTTTGCTCATCTCTTGCTTCCTAAGGCTCTTCTCACAGACCTCCTGGTGTTCATATTCTTATGATGCTCTGGATCTGATTCAGATCAGCCATCCAAGTATAATCTTGCTCCAAGTCATTCCATGCTTTATAATTCTAAACCATTATCCCAGCTGGGTGTTACAGGAGAGATATTGAAAAATAGCCTTGGGTGGCTGCCCTGAAGTGTGCTCGCCCAGGCCTCTTTGTTTCTTCACTTCTGAACCCATCGATTTCCCTTTTCTTCCCTTCCTACAGCCCCGTAGGGAACGCTGAAAGTGAGGCAAGGTGAAAAGGATGAGTGAGGTTAATCTGAGCTTCATTTGCAGAATGGATTTGAGGAGAAGGACCAATAGCGAGGGTAAATCCTCAGAAAATGAACAGATTCAGAGAATCAAAAGTCTCTGGGTTGAACAGAGGGGAAAAACATGCTAGCATAGGCACTGCTCAGGGAAACAGATATTCAGGTAAACTGCGTTTGTTTGAAAATGAGAGATCTGAGACTGGAAGCCTTTGTACTTTCTCTTAAACCGCTAAGACCTAACCCACTTCCCTAAAGGAGGGATAAGAGAGTGAGGGAGCCACACAGACCCACTGCTCTGCTGGCTGCTACGCGCTGGTCCCACCTCCAGCAGTCAGTGACTTCACTTTCAAGGTGGAGAGCACCATGGTGTCTGGGAAAGCAACCTTCCAGGACTAGCCTGGGAATCCACGAGCAAATTCTTTTGCTGTAAATTGAATGGATTGGACCTTTGCTCTCCAAAGGGCTTCCTAGTTCTGGGATTTTCTGTGTTCCTCAGTGGGAATCAGTTGACCTATTTCATAAAAGAAACATTTTCCACTTTCTTGGAGCTGCAGGGGATGCCCCCAAATCACCCCCAACCTCCCTTAGCCTGTTTCTGGATAAAGGGCTTTGATATTAACCATTAGGCACTGCTGCCCTCTGCCGGGTGGTATGTCACCAAGTACCCGCAAAAGATCCTCTGTCCCTGCCTCGCTCTACCCCCGGTGGCCCAGCAGCTGCCTCTGTGTTGCCCCATGGTGACGCATCTTTCACGTATTATTGCAATTGGAAAACCACACGGAATATGTGCATGTATGAGTATTGTTCATTGGCATATGAATATAAACCCAAAAGACCACTTGCCCTTGATTAGGGGAAAGTTCTTCTTTGACCTTCAACAAGACCACTGAGCTGAAAATCTTGTATAGGTTCCCAGCATAATGGTTCCTCTGAGCAAAGATGAACAGTAAGCTTTCAAGCTTTCTTCTCTTTTATTATTGATAAGCAAAAGCAGAAGCAAAATGGAAATACTTAAATGGCAGGAGAACATCAGGATATTGTAATTGTTCTCCTTAGAGATGAAAAGAGAAGCTGAAAAACATCTGCACACTGAAATCTGCTCAGATGCACTAAGTGGGCCAAGAAAACCTGCAACCATGAAGTGAGGCTAATTTACTGCTCTAATCACCAGCATCCAATCTGAAGCCAGACATTATTTTAAAGTACACACAAATTCCAGGTGGTGCACAGCAAATGTTTGATTAGTGCTACCAAATTCCCTGCAACTTGATAATGCTTCCAAGTATGCAGGAATAGCAGGGCTATGCAGCGATGGCTCCATAGTGTGGTGTTTGCTTTTGGGTCACAAGCTTCCCAAGAAGCACAGCTCAGTCCCTCTTCCCAGGGTGCTTAGATGTTGGGTTGAAACAGGCAGACAAAGAAACTCAGCAGGGACAAGGGGAGGTAAATTCAGAATGAGGAAGAACAGGTCGTTTCCAGTGAGGCTTGAGAACAATATAAAGAGTAAGGGACGCAAAAATCCTGTGCAGTAGCTATCCAATGTGTCAGGTGTTGGATATTTTATATCATTAATCCTCACATGCTTGCCTTCACCATCTTCCTATTTTTGTAGATGAGAGAGCTGAGGTTTAAGGGAGTTGCCCAAGGTGTGTCAGCTGGAAAATATGGAGCCATGATTTGAACTTAGTGCCAATTTAAAAGTCTTCAACGTACATAGCTCTGAAGGAAAAGGGGTTCAAATGAGGCACTGCAGATAAGATGGTAAGCTGTTCTAGCGGCTACATGGAAAGGTGAGAGGAAGAACGTAGTCTAATCGGTGGCAGCAGAAAATATGGAAATAAAGCAGGGTGAGGTAACCAAAGCTTCCGCTGAGACATCCGCATCCCTAGGACGGTACTAAGTACTTGAGGGAAGTGGAAAGCAGAGCCCGCTTTAGATAAGCTTAGGATTCTCTGAAGGAAAGGAAAGGCCACAGAGTTCAGAGTTCATAGTTGCATGTGATGTCTAAGGATAGTTCTAATCAGCAGATAGAAGTTTATTCGCCGAATAGTGGAAGCAAAACTGGCGGTGAGTTATTTCGGGTAAATGAGGGGGCCCAAATGAGGCGCTACATCTGTCTAGCTGGAGTTGGTTCAAACACTGCAGCTGGAAACTACTACTGGCTGGCTTTTAAAACCCGAAGTGTAGGGTCAGATGTCTCATGGAAATTTCATATCCAGAACCCAGAGATGGGAAGGGAGAGGACGTTAAAACCGGTGGGTACGGTTGGGTGGAGTGAAGACTGGTAACAAGGAACTCAGTTTTTGTGACTTCTGTAGTTGGAGCTCTGTCCCCTGCAGTGTCTTCTAGAATACAAAGGTCTCTAGAGGGTCTTGCAAAAACCAGAGGCAACCACAAAGTTGTAGTCTGAAGACACATGGTGCCCCCTAATGGCCCTACGCATTCCCTCTGTTTCTGACTTCCCCTCCAAGATGCCTCACCTCACCAGGTCCCAACCTGAAAAATCTCACTTCCTGTTCCATGGCAGGGGGCAGATCTGGATTCACAGGTAAACTGAGTCCCACACCTAGACTATCCCTCCACTCAGCAACTGCCACTGTGCCACTTTCAGAAGCAGAGCAGCCCCAAAGTCGAGAGCAGGGACTGTGGGGTCAGGCTAGGACTTGTGTTTCTGCAGTGATATCAACCTGTGGGGGGACCCTGAGCAAGTGACGACCCCTCCCAAAGCCTCAATCTACTCAACTGTAGAATCAAAGCGATGATAGTACTGTCCTCCCAGAGGTACTGGAAGGGGGATGGTGATAATCCATTTAAATCTTTTAGCACATAACCAGGCAAATGGTGAGCACAGGCAGTAAGTTGCAACTTGTTGTTTTATAGTATAATTGTGATTCAATTACTCTCTATGAACAGACTATGAATATTAACTCTCTCTCCTTCCAGACTTGAGCTTAAACTCTTTCGGAAATGCTGTCATGTTTTTTCTACACTGAGCTCAGCCCAGTTGCTATTTCTTGCATTGGGCCTTCACTGATACTATGCCCTTGGAGTCCATCAGCTTGTCCATCAGCTGAGGCTCTGTCATGACTATCACTCATGGTCGCGGGGCCAAGCTAATGGAGCAGCTACTATCTCACACTTTGCTGGTCACCATGCATGAAGAAAAGTGATGCCTGGGGAGCCCCACACTAGCACTTAAATTCTCCAGCTTGCAAGTAACACTCATAACTCTTGTCATCGCTCCTTATCTGGAGCCAGTTAATGCACCCTGCTCTCCAACCGAGGGAGGCAACAAATAAAACCCTTCTGTGCCTCTTCTCACCTCTACAAGGGGAGGAGAGCAAGATATTGGTGGAAATGACCAATGACTACCGCATCCTGGAAAGCAAGGACAATCTATTTTAAACCATCCCCAAGGCCACCCAGCACTGTGCCTCATACACAGCCAATGCACTGTAGAGATCTTTGCATGAATAACCGAATGCATGTATCAGTGCACAGTTATAGTCTCTCTCCCTGTCAGTACTACGCCTATTCTTAGATTAAAAATCTCTTAAAGACTTCTCGTAGCAATGTCGGATAGTCTGAGGATAAGTCAGAAGGAATGGTCTGGGGTTCAGGATCAACCCACCCCCTCCCATAGCCACACCATGTCATGGAGAAAGTTGCATGAACTAATGACAGTGACTGAGAGGACGGTTTGCCTTCAGGAAATGTGTTCAAACACATTACGTATCTAAGGGACAAGGCAGGGCCACTTGGCAGGAAACGCATGAAATACGGTACTTGCTTTGTCTGCAGGAGGGACTGAAATAGCAGAATCCCCATGAACTTAAGTTTTGTGGAAAGGAGGCCATTCTTTTGATTTTTTTTTTTTTTTTTTTTTTGTGGGTACCGGGGGTCGACCTCAGGACCTCGCGTGCCAGGAGGCGCCCGTGCCGCTGAGCGATATCACCGGCCCTTTTTTCGTACATGGGTTCCAGGAGTCAAACTTGGGCCCTCGCGCTTGCCAGGCAGGCGCGTACACCGCTGAGCCATCTCACCGGCCCTCTTGACTTGATTTTTAAAGACAGTGTACAGCTTGGGAAGGCTCAAAGGAAAAAAAAATCCTGGGTAATCGAAAGCTCACCTTACTCCTGTCTTAAATAAACCACAAACCCTGAAATGAGGCCCTGCTTATCACAGGCGGAGAATAGTTTTGTTCCCTGTTCTTGACAGCAAGATTTGTTATAATTATTAGAAAAGGCAGCGCACAGCCTGCTTCGATCTCATCTCCCATTCCTTCCCGGCAGCTGGACTACTGCGGTGCTGGTCAAAGTCCCAAGCCTGGGAGGACCTGGGGGTGAAGACTTTTATACACTGAGATGCAGAATCTCTAACTCTTCATCTCTGCCATCCTCTTACAGTCCCCGAGACACTTAATATTCGGTATTTCTCATCCCAGATACCTGCTAGACAGGAGAGCGTCTCGACGCTTGCACGGAGAAGAGGTACAAATCACGACCTTCTCTGTGTGACCCGTGAACACGGAGGGAGCGAAGGCCACGGGTAAACGCACGTATGTCTTTGTGAGTGGTAGGCTGGGAAAGCTAAAGGACTCCCATGCATCTAAATGTGGGGTAGCTCCTTCAGAAAGGCATACTGATGTGCTAGTAGTATCTAATGAAAATTTTAAAATATTGAATAAATAATTAAGAGGAGACAGAAGTAAAATATTCTTATATAAATATATGGATATAAATAGAGACACCTTAATTTGGCGTAGATGAGATTTAGAGTTAATCCTTTGAGATGCAAAAATTTTTCATTTCAAATTGTTTCTGGGTTTTTAAATTGCTAACTGAAAATAAGAATTGTATATATTTTATAGGGTATGAGTTGATGTTTTGATACATGTATACACTGTGAAATGATCAAATTGCAGTAACTAGCATATCCATCACCTCAGATATTTATCATTTCTTGGTGGTGAGAATATTTAAAATCCTCTCTCATAGCTATTGTGAAATATACACTATGTTATTATTTAACTATTGTCATCTTGCTATGTAGTAAAACACCAGGACTTATTCCTCCTAACTATAACTTGGCATATATTGAATAACGATTCATCCACACCTCCCCATACTCCCTCACCCCCACCTCTGATAACCAACATTCCTACTCTCTACTTCTATGAGTTCAACTATTTTACCATACACACACAAGCTTATAATTGATATCATTCATTATCGACTTCTCTGTGCCTGGCTTATTTCATTTAGCATAATGTCCTCTAGGTTTATCCATGCTGTCACAAATGACAGAAATTCATGCTTTTAAAGGCTGAATAGTATTCCATTTTGTCGTTATACTACATTATTTAAAATCCATTTGTCTTTTGATGGACAATTAGACTGTTTCCATCTTGACTCTTGTGAATAATATTTCAGTGAACATGAGAGTGCAGATGTCTCTTTGATTTACTGATTTCAACACCTTTAAGTATGTACCAAGCAGTGAGATTGTTAGACCACACGCTATTTCTACTTTTAGTGATTGAGAAGTCTCCCTATTGTTTTTCAAAATGACCACTAATTTGCAATACTACCAAAAATATATATGAATTCCCTTTTCCACATCTTTGCCAATGATTGTTATCTTTCATCTTTCCGGCAATAGGCGATCTAACAGGTATGAGATAATGTTGTGGTTTTAATTTGCATTTCTCTGATAGAGTTTCTGAGAATTATTTTTCATTTAGTTTTTGACCATTTCTAGTTTATCTTTTGAGAAATGTCCATTCAAGTTATTTGCCTATTTTTTTAAATAGGGTTCTTTCTTTTCTTATAGTTTAGTAGTGTGGGTCCTTTGTGTGTTTTGGATAATAGTGTTTTACCTTTCACATAATTTGCAAAAACTTTATATCAATCCATGTGTTTTCTCTTCACTGTATTAATTGTTTCCTTTACTAAGCAGAAGATTTTAGTTGGATACAACCCCACTTGTTTATTTTTGCTTTTGTTACCTGTGTTTTTGTGGTCACATCCAAGAAATTTCTGCCCAGACCCATATCATAGAATTCTTCTCCTGCTTTTTTCTAGTAGCTTTATAGTTTCAGGTCTTACACTTAAGCCTTTAATTCATTCTGAACTGATTCTTATATAAGGGGTACAATAGGGGTCAATTTTTCTTCTTTGGTACGTAAATATCCAGTTTTCCCAATACCAATTATTGAAGAAACTATTCTTTCTCCAACACATGCTCTTGACACTTTGGTCAAAAAGCAATTGAGCATACATCTGTGGGCTTATTTCCAAGTTCTTTATCCTATTCCCTTGGTCTGTGTGTCTGATTTTATGGAAGTACCATGATGTTCTGATTGTTGTACCTTTGTCATATATTTTGAAGTCCAGCAATGTGAAGCCTTCAGTCTTGTTCTTTTTGGTCAAGTCTGTTTTGAGTATTTGGAGACTTTTGTGCTTCTATATGAATTTTAGAATTGTTTTCTATTTCTGTGAAGAAAACCATTAGACTTTTAATAGAGATTGCATTGAATCTGTAGATCAATTTGGAGAGTATGGGCATTTTAACAATAATAACTGTTCTAATCCATAAACATAGGATATCTTTCTATTTCTTTGCATCATCTTAAACATATTTTATCAATGTTTTATAGTTTTTAACTATATTAGGTGTGATTAAAAATACAATGAATGTTAGCCATTTTTAACAAAAATTATTACAGTAAAAGACATATTGCCACAAACCCCCCTCACTTTGAGCACATATTTCCCATCATTCTTGCCACTTTCTGAGGCAGTTCTGGAAGTCCTTTTTCTTGAGTGTCTTTGGTTGCACTTCTGTGGCTGCTTAGATAACCTGAATCAGTTCAAAACATTTGCCTGTCATGGTTGTGTTGATGTTGGGGAAGAGCCAGAAATTGCACAGTGCCAGGTCCACTGAATAAGGGGATGAGAACACACTGTAATGTTTTTATTTGACAAAAATTGATGCAAATATTTTTAATCAATTCAGGACATTGAAGCAGGCACAAAAAGGCACTTACAAAAGAGGACTTCCAGAACTGCTTCAGAAAGCGGCAAGAATGATAAGTGCATTCAAAGCACAAATGAGTGTTTTGATCATTTTTACTGTGATTATTTTATTATTTTTAGTTTAAACATTCACTGTATCTTTTGATCACACTATGTACAGGTCTTTCACTTTCTTGGGTAATTGTATTCCTAAGTGGTTTTGTTATGCTATTTAAATAGGACTGTTTTCTTAATTTCTTTTTCAGACAGATCATTTTTAATGAATGGAAATGTTACTTATTTTCATAAATCGATTTCATATCCTACAATTTTGCCAAATTTGTTCAACAGTTCCAACAGATTTTTGGTGGAATCTTTAAATTTTTCAATATGTAAGATCATGTCATCATCAAACATAATTTTACTTTATCCTTTCCTATGGATATCTTTCTCTTGCTTAACTGCTCTGGTATTACAACTGATAACACCAAAATACAAGGGATAATAAGAGACTACTATGAATAATTATATGCTAGCAAATTGGTTAACTTAGAAGAAATTCCTAGAAACATATAACCTACCCAGAATGAATCAGAAAGACCCTAGAAATCCAAATACACCAGTAGTGAGTAAAGAGATTGAATCAGCACAATTATAAATCTCCTAATAAACAAAAGCCCAAGACTAGATGTTTCCATGGCTGAATTCTACCAAACATTTAAAGAACTAGTACCAATTCTTCTCAAACTCTTCCTAAAAAATTTAATAGGAGGGAATACTTGCAAACTAATTTTACAAGACCAGCATCACTCGAATAAGCAAAGCCAGACACAGACACTACAAGAAAAGAAAACTGTGGGCCATTCTCACTGATAAACATAGTCGCAATAACACTCAACAAAATACTAATGATTGTATTCAATAGTACATTAAGTAGATCATTCACCATAATCAAGCAGGATTTATCCCTAGGACTCAAGGTTGATTCAACATTTGCAAATCAATAAATGGCATTCTTCTTAGTGACAGAATGAAGGACAAAAACCATATGATGATCTCTATAGATGCAGAAAAAGCATTCGATAAAATTCCACATCTTTTCATGATTAAAAAAAAAACTCTCAACAAAATCGGTATAGAAAAAATGTTCTGCAACACAATATAGACCATATATGACAGGCTCACAGCTAACCAACATCATATTCTATAGGGAAAAGTTGAAAACCTTTCCTTTAAGATCAGGAGCAAGACAAAAATGCCCATTCGCACCATTTCCAGCCAAACAATTTTGATGAAAACATTTAAAAAATATATGACATCTGTGTGATTCTTGATCATCCTTGATGGAAACTGACTATCCTCAAATTATTTGCGGTAATCATCTTTTTGAACTGTTACTAAACTGGCTGCGGAAACTCATGGTTTGAGTGGTAGAATAGAATATGCATGTACTAATTACATAATCATATCCTAGGGTAGGCTTTCAAATTGATTTCTTGACTAAATTTGATATTTTTATTCTTCCTATTTTTTTCTTTCTCATAAATATGGGCTACATATTCCACCTACATTATTTCTTGAACCCTGTAATATGGCTTTCTTTCTCCAAAAGTAGTGGTCAGTGCGGTAACCAAATGATACTTTTTCAAAATGATTGTTTCATTCTTCACCAAATCAAAACTATTCATCAAATATTATTCTTCACACTCAAGTACTAACCATTTTTGCAGTGTAAAAGCATTTTTCAGTACAAATAGCATTGTTCTTGCAGTGACTTTCAGGGTCCTGAATCTATCATTCTTGGATTAAATTAAAAGATAAGCATTGCAAAATTGTGAGCTTTTAAAATTTTGCTACAAATAATCTCTTAAATAGTTGTTCAACTAAAGAACAGAAAGGTGCTTTATATTTGAGGATATGTGTTTATGGGTGCAATAGGGATATGTGTTTGCGGGTATAGCTTTAGGCAAAACAAGAAAAGTGGGTGAAGTTTAACACAAATCTCTTGGTTCTTTCCTCCATCTTTCTCTCCATTTTTTCCCAAGGTTAGCATCACCCCATTCCAAAATGAGACCCCCACACCCACGCAGTGAGTAAAATCATTGACCCAAATGGGCCATGCAGAAGTCCCATTAAGATGTATCTGTACCATCTTCTCACGTTTACTATGACCCTAAAACTGCCCTAAAAATGTAAAGTCTTAATAGAATCCTCATTGGTGTTTTGGAAAAAATTGGAGAGGAATAAACAGATTTGCCAGAAGCCCTAGAACTGCAAAAGACAATTTATGTTTTATTCTGCCTCCACAGGGCTGCAGACAAGAGAGGTGGTGGAGTGGTAGCTGGGAGAAAACAAAGTTCCAGGGCAGCCACGGGTCCAGGTGGCACTATCAGGAGACTTCTGTTTGTCCTGCTTCCTCTGGTCCTATGCTATAGCCTGTCAGTGGGTTCTTGGAATAGCCAATGAATAATCTAATGAAGGTCTAATCACTATCACATATGCTTATATGGCTTCATGAATAGGGCAATTTGGGTAAGGTCTGATGACTAGTACATAGGCTTATACAGCTTCATGAATAGGACAATTTGGGTAAACTGAGTGATCTTGCATCAGCCTAGCTTGGACACTCCACTGTGCTGTTTTTCAGTGTTGTCTGTCCCACATCCTTGTCAGTGGATTCATTCATTCACTCATTCATCATTAGTTAAATGTGCACTGAGCATCTGCTAAATGCCAGGCACTGTTCTGGTAGTGAAGAGACAAAAATCCTTTCTTAATGGAGTCTACATTTTAGTGTCTGGAGAGACAGTAAAAACAGGGTATATACAAAATGTCGGGGAAGGGGTTAGAAGGTGAGTGTGCATGGAGAAATGGTGCTATTCTAGCTGCGGTGGTCAGGTCTGAAAGATCTAAGGGAAGTAATAACAGTTGCTGTCTGTTACGGGGCCAGGGTGAGAGATAGTTATTTTACAAATGTGGTAAGCAATGTTCAGAGAGGTTGAATAATTTATTCCTGGACCCGCAGAAAGTAGTGAAAGCAGGATCCAAATCTCAGATTCCCACTTTGCTGCAGCATCTCCTAGGAATGGGCAAGGTGAACAGCAGTCAAGCCGCCTAAGGCCATTTGTGACCCTTTAGGACCCTAAGAGAGCTACTCTCCCCTCACCCTCACCTATACCCCCACACACAACCCTTTGGCCACATGTGCCTGCTTTTGAACTTGGTATCCAAGAATTTAATTCTATTTGATCTATATGGGTTCTCACTACTAAATATTTACAAGGAGAAAAATTGCAAAAACACAGTCAGCTGAGCCCTGTAATACGTATTTGTGTCAATTAGGACATCGTTGCTTCACAGCACAGCATGGAAATCAATGCATCATGCTGACCCAGAGTTCACCATAGACTCTCAGATTACCTTTAAAAGTTGTGTTTAAGGTAAACACAACTCTGGATAGCTAGAGTAGAATAACATTTTTAAAGATTTTTAACCAAAATGGCTTTTTCCTTTAAGTGGCATATACCTTACTTACATAAAAAATTACCTTATCTAAAATACTGAAATAAGGTATCATTTTGTATGACTCTACACTTTATATCTGATCCATTACATATCCACACACATTTACATGCCAACTGATACAGATATGGCTTTTCAATGTCACTTCAAAATAAAAATAAACAATTGGAAGTTCTAATCTTTATTGAAAGTTGTTGAGATTAAACTTGCTTTCTTGTAAGAGCACTTTTTTTTTGTAATAACATGAATCAACTTTTTTTCTTTTTAAGAAAGCAGTATATCTTAGTAAATGAAGATGAAGTGTGAAAGATTTTTCCTTATCAGCTCTTCTAACATTCTTTCTACAAAAATATTTGACAAGAAATCCTCTTTTCAATATCTCCCCTTATGTGATAATATTTTTTAATATCAGTTCTATCTGCCGATACACTTAGGGCTACTTTTATGCGTACGACCTCCTCCTATATTTGAGTCAAGGAACTCCCAAACATGCCTCGTTGGCCTCTACCAACCCATTCCTGAAATTTACCAGTAATTGACTCTTTCCCTTGGTTGACCTTTCCTTTCCAGTACCAATTTACAGTAATTGCACTCCCAGGAGAATTGTCCCTACAGAAAAGCATGTGCCAGCTCTTTTTTCTCCATAGTAAGTGTTGTGACAACAGATTGTCCCTTCATGTCATAGTAACTCAAGGCCTGGCACATGGCAGCATTCAAAACCTTTTGAAGCATCATTAGCCCAAGAGAGCGGGAGCAAATGTAAAGCTCTTGAGAGTGATACAAGCACTAAGAATAGTCCCAGGTCACCTTCCTGGAGTGACCTTCCCACCTCACTCACTCATTTCCCATCCCTCTTGGATAGCTCTGGTCAGCTCTGCAGGCTGCACACCCCACCCTCACCGTTGGCGTGCCAGTTAGCATTATCAGAGAAGCAGGCAGTCCTCATTGAGTTCTCACTCAGGCCGGACCCCATACAAGGAGTCTGATCCTATAGAATACACCCCAAGCTCACAGTGGTTTTATCACCCTGGGTTAACAGAAAAAGGAGACAGAGATACGACCCTACCATTAGTAATTACTGAAGATGGACTGCAGTCTCAGGCTCCAGGCTCTCAGCCCTCCTCACCCTGTCCCTCAGACGGTCTTCATGCATTCAGGTTTTCCCTCTTGGGACAGCTTTTATCACTTGTCTTCTATCACTTGTGGATTTTATCACTTGCCTTCTTTAAAAACCCTGATGTATTATGCACATCAATTATTTTGCTAGATGTTGTGATCCTAAGAGGTGTGAGTTGATTGTAACATAGTGGTTTTGATTCGAATTTCCCTGACGATTAGTGCAGTTCTGTACCTGATCGTGTACCTGTTAACCACTCATATCTCCTTTGGAGGAATATCTGTTCAAGGCCTTTGCTCATTTTAATCAAGTTTATTTGATAATCATTTTTTTGAGTCTTAGAAGTTCCTTATTATTTTCAATATTAATTCCTTATCAGATAGTCTGCAAATATTTTCTCCCATCCCATAGGTTGCTTTTCATTCTGATGACGTGTGCTAAAATTGGAGCACTTGTGTGCTGTTGGTGGGAGTGTAAAATGGCGTAGCCACTGTGAACAATAGCACATGGTTTCCACAAAAATTTAAATGTTGTACTGCTTTATGACCAGCAATTCCATCCCTGGGTGTTGATCCAAAAGAATTGAAATCAGAATCTTGAAGAGATCTTTTTACTCCCATGTCTTTGCAGCATTATTCACAACAGCCAAAAGATATGAACACCTTAAACATCCATCGATGGACAAATAGATAAAGAAAATGTGGTATATATAATTGCGTGCAATTATTACTCAGCCTTAAAAAAGAGAAAGTCCTGTCACCACATGCTACAACATAGGTGATCCTTAAAGATGTACCATATGAAGTAAACCGCTGTCATAAAAGGACAAATATTGTATGATTTACCTTATACGAGGTACCTAAATTAGTCAAACTCTCAGAAGCATAAAGTAGTATGGTGATGGCCAGCAGTCACAGAAAGCTTGCATCTGGAGACGAGGTAGAATGGGAGTTAAGGCTCAATGGGTATAAAGTTTCAGTTGTGCAAGATGAAAACTTTCTAGAGAATTTCTATATAACAGTGTGCAGATAGTGGACCATATTGCCCTGTATACTTAAAATTTTGTCATGATGTTGATTTCATGATGTGTGTGTTTTCCTGCAATAATAAAAAAGAAGCAATTATCTGGCCCACAATTTTTTAAAAAATGAAAAGTGTCAGGCTTAGATGCAATAAGTGGCTTTCTCAAATCACAGTGCTAGCCAGGGAAAGAACGAGACAGGAGCCCAGGCACTCACAATGCTGCCCCTGCTAATGCTGGGATTGCCACCTCCACTGTCACCCCTTCCCCTGCCGGATCCCCAGGGAGAAACCCAAGATCTGGGGCTCAGACTCGTCAGGACTGGAGGTGGAAAGGGCATGTATCCACAGCAATTGAATTCAATCCATTGCCTAATGGGGAACTGTCACCTGCGACATGTCTGCCCACCAGCCCACTGGCTTCTCCCTGAATAAAAAGATGAGCCGTGCAGCACTGGCCAAAGAGATTCTTCTATTGTTGAGCTGCAACAATTTTTTTTTTTTTTTTGTGGGTACCGGGGTGTCGACCTCAGGACCTCTCACGCCAGCAGACGCCGGTGCCGCTGAGCGATATCACCGGACCCTTTTTCGTATGTGGGTTCCGGGAGTCGAACTCGGGCCCTCGCGCTTGCCGGGCAGGCACTTAAACCGCTGAGCCATCTCACCGGCAACAATTTTTAAGAAATTGTTTCCTTCATGAAATTACAATCTAACCCTTACATTTTCCATTTATGTATTCTGGTCTTACTTCAGAGCTTAGCAAAGAAGAAAAATTTTCTTTTTCCCTTTTTCCATGTAGAGGCCTTTTAAATATTTGGAGACAATAGTATTATGCCCCTATAGTTTTCTCTCCTAGTTGAATATTCGCACTGAGGTTGGATGATCTAACCAGGCACACTTTTGAGATTTCCTCTCACCCTAACTGTTCCAGTCACCCTCTTCTGCTTACACGCTAGAGGCTGCTCAGGCCCTTTTCCAGGTAGGACTCAGGACACCGAACACGTGTGCTAGACGTGATCAAATTGATGTGCTGGTCCTCATCACTGTCTGGGTACTGCACTACTGATTACAAAGCCTAAGGAAATACTAGGTGTTTGGCAAACACCTCTGGCCAAATAAATTATTCCTAATCTTTTCTTCATTTACCTTTTGGCAAGTCAGCTCACCTATATTCTACTTCTGCAGTTTTCTTTTTGCCTGAGTTCAGATCTTTATGTTTATTATTATTAAATTTTATATTGCTTATTCGTCATCTATCTAGTATGCTGAGAACTCATCAGTAGACGTGTGTGATTTTACAGTCACTTCTACGACTTCACATAAGCCATTGATAAAGTGAAACTTCTGATCATGTCTTGGGTACATTTCTATGGAACTGTACCAGAGACTTCACTCTATCTTCATAAGAACCCATTGGCCTGTACCCTCGGGGGCCAGTCATTTACTCTGGTACCCATTCACTCAATTATACTACCATCCATCTTGCTTTCCCTGCTTCTCTATATACTCTCACAAAATGTCGGGATTTCTCCCTTTCTCTCTTACACTCTCTATTTCCATTTATGTATTTATTTATTTATTTATTTATTATTTATTTATTTATTTATTGGAACACTGGAGTGGAGGTAAAGAATATACCTCCAAGGTCAACCTGCTTCATTTGAATCCTGGCTCTATCATTTATCAGCTGTGGAACCTTAAGCAAATTAATCAATCTCTCCAACCCATACTTTCCACACCTGTAAATTAGAAATAACAATAGGACCTACTTTTCTAGAAAGACATTGAGAGAAGTGATTTGAATTACTCAGTTGATGTAAACAATTTAGTGCCTGCAGGTAAGCCCTCAAGTATATGATGATAACGGTAAAGATGATGAGAGCATGAATAAATCACTGAGCTGCCAGTTTATATCACTTTTGACATTAATCACAGCAGGGGCTTAGGAAGTAATGTTTACAGAGAGCTTACTGGATGCCAGGAGTTTACATATATAATCTGAATGAATTTTTTACCAAAAAAAGTAGATATTCTATGTATAGAAATCAGTTTACATGTGGGAAAACTGAGGCTCATAGAAATTAAATAAACAAGGAAAGACCCATGTAGCTTTAGGATCATAGGTTCTTTCTGAGCTCAAACCCCTGGTCCTCCCCCATTAACCTCTCTCCTTCTGCTTCTCTGAATTGAACACGTAGCTGAGGTCAAGGATAGATGTTAATTTCCTACTTTAATCAGACAATGAAAGTCAGAGTTCCTAGAGAAATGGCCATTTAATTTTCAGGCCATCTCACGATTAGACCAGGTTATTATCATAAAGCAGCATGTATTAATGGACAGAATTTTAGCATAAACAGTAGAAAAATCAAAAGAATTGAAAGCAGGGATTCAAAGAAATATTTGTACAACAGTGTTTACAGTAGCATTGTTCACAATAGCTAAAGGGTGGAAATAACCCAAGTGTTCATTGACTGATGAATGGATAAAGAAAATGTACTATTTACACACAATAGAATGTTATTCAGCCCTAAAAAGGAATGCAATTCGGACATACACTACAACACAGATGAACTTTGAAGACATTATGCTAAGTGAGTAAGTCAGTCATAGAAAGACAAATAAACATGATTCCACATATATAAGCTATTTAAAGTAGTCAAAGTCATAGAGACAAAAAAAGTAAAATGGTAGTTTCCAGGACTGGGGGTAAGAAGTCATTGTTTAATGAGTGTAAGTTTCAGCTTGGTGATTATTGTACAATGAGAATATACTTATTGCTATTGAATGGACATTTAAAAATGGTTAAAATGGTAAACTTTGTGTTGTGTGTATTTTACCACAATAAAAAGCAATTTAAACAGCCAAAGACAGGCTAAGGATACTAAATAGATGCTAAGTCCTGATGCGATCCTCACAACAGTCTCAGGAAATAGGTCCTATTATTGCCCTCAATTTTATGATAGGAGCACTGAGGCAGAAAGAGATTAGAAAACCTACCTATGTTCACAAAACTAGAAAAGACTAGAGTCAGAATTTGAACCCAGGCAATTTGGCATCTGAGTTACGCTCTGTGCTGTACTTGGCAAAGCAGGCTATCATCCAGACTCTAAGGGCAACCAAGTTCACTCCTCGGCCATTGTAGAGGTCACCAGAGAGCAGATGTATGTATTGTCCTGAGCCCAAACTGCCAAGCTTGTGAGCACCTAGACAGGCAGAGGGGCTGCTGAAAACCCAGCCCTGGAATCTGCCACCACTCTTCTCAGAGAGGCAGTGTTTTGAGTTTGACTCAAGTTCTGAATACCTTCCCAGAGCCTCATAAATATCCCAGACCTGGGAGACCCAGCTAGAGTCCATTGACGAGAAGGCCATGTGGGTGAAATACCACTTCCTTGGCTTCTGCTATTGTTTGGCACCAAAGAACTTGGAAAGTTTCCTAGTCGTAGCTGATTTTTGGTTTTTTCTTTGTCTTATCACTATTCTGTTTGACTGAGTTGGAGGAAGAGGAGGAAGAATGTATGTTATGGTAGAACTTGTTTTTTCCATTTGCATCTATTTTCTTTCTACTTTTCAGAACTTTCTTCTATTTTCTGCCACCTACACACCCAACCATGCAGGAAGACAACTGGCGAGATTATGTTTGGAGTTAAAAGAGTTCTGATTATGCTACTATTCTTAGGGAGAGATTTGCAAATGAGAGTTGACACCAAGAGCCAAGTGACTAAGTCACCCTATGCAGCACCTTCTTCTTTCTTTTCTTCCTGCTTGTTGTCATTTGAGTTGGCTGCAGCATCAAAGGTCTTGTAGACACAGATAATCGGTTGATCACCATTCATAGTCATATCCAGCTAGTTTTGTAGTTTGCACTGCAAGGAGCTTTGTGATGACAACTGCAAAAGTATGAAAGCTTGAGGTATTTTTTTTAATGTAATATGATTTAAAACAAGTTGAAATTTACCAAAATTTTCTAAAAATAATACAAGGCCATTTCATATATTTTTCACTCAAAGAACCCAATCAAGTTTCACAAAATGTTCCGGAGATGTCCTTTATTGCAAAAGGGACCAGTCCAGAATCATGGGTTACACTTAGCTGTCACATCTTTTTGGTTTCCCTACATCTGAAACGTTCCTTCGGTCCATTCTTCATCTCCTGTCTTGACCTTTTTGTCAGTTGCAAAGTGATCATTTTATAGACTGTCCTTCCACTTTGGTTGGTCCAATCTTTTCTTATGATTAGATCCAGGTTGTGCCTTTTTTGGCAGAAATATCCCAGAAGTAATGCTTGGTCTCCTCCTTGGCATTCTCTCAGGTGGCAGGCAATGTCGATTTATCCTATCCATATTAATAGCAATTTTGATCACTTAACTAAGATAATGTCTTCCAAGTATCTCCACTATGAAGTTACTTTTTCCTCTTCATACTTAAGATTCTGTGTGGAAGTACCTTAAGACCTCTTTCATTATCCCACTGTCACTTACTAGTTTTAACACTATTTCTTCCCTAAATTAACATCATTATGATAATTGCCAAATGGTGATTTCCTAAGTCTATCAGTCCTTCTACATTTACTGGTTAGCATTCTGCTGTAAGGGAGAGCTATATTCTCCCCCACCCACCCACCCACCCATGCTTCTAATTCATTTGTTTATATCTTATTAACTCATGCATGTCTATTTTATTCAACAGATTACAATCCACTCCTATCATTATTTGACACTCAGATTTGTGCTAGATTTTGTTAGCAGGACTTTTCATGCTGGATCTTATGTCCTTTTTATCTAGCTGTACCTTCCTTTGAGAAATTCATATGACTTTACTTCCCTGCCCCACCTCTGTGGTCAGCCATTTCTCCAAGGATTTCAAGTTCTTTTCAGTAGAGAATGATAGGAGATAAGATCTGGGTGTATATATGCTCAGCCCTACTGGGGTATTGCTGCTCTGAAGACACCACAGTTGACAGAGCTCACTCTCCACCGCCCCAGGTCTTTCCTCAAATATCTCCTTCATGAGGTCATCCTTGTCTATCCTATTTAAAACTGCAACACCAAACATCATCCTTAGTTGCAACCTACCCCTCTCCCATGCTGTAATGTTTTTCCTAACACTTATCATAAAACTCTATAAATATTTTTTCTGTGTTTATTTCCTTATGCCCCCTCAAAACCCAGAACAGTATAGGCTCCCTAAAGAAAGGCACTATTTTATGGGATCAAAACAAATGAAAATTTTTGTCTTTACTAATATGAAAGATATTTTGGAATCACCCAAGAAAAAAGTCAAGAGAGAGTATATGTAATGCCCTAAGCTCAAGAAAGCTACAGTCATGAAGGAAAGGGCAGGAGGCTGAAGCACATGACTGCAAGTAATGGGAATGACTGCTCGACTTTGTAGTTCAACAAAAAGGTTTGGTGCGTTTCTTTTTTTTTTTTTTATGTGGGTACTGGGGATCGAACTCAGGACCTCGTGCTTGCCAGCAGGTGCTTACACCGCTGAGCAATATCAACGGCCCTTTTTTTCCTTTATGTGGGTACCAGGAGTTGAACTCAGGACCTCGTGCTTGCCAGGCAGGCGCTTATGCCGCTGAGCTATCTCACCGACCCTGGTGTGTTTCATTATTAAACCAACATCCCCTATAGGACTTTAAATGCAGGAATGACTGAATCTAATATTTTTCAGACATCATGCTAGTTAGAGAATGGAGAAGTAATTATGTAGAAATAAGAATTTTAGCAGGTTGTTAACCCTATACAGGTTGTTACAGTGGCCCCAGAAAGAGATGATGGCTTAGGGCAGTGACAGTAGAGATAATGGTAGATTTTAAAAATATCTTGGAGAAAGACTTCCTAGGACCACTGGTGACTGATTAGATATCATGACATAAGAAAGAGGGAAGTGTAAAAGATGACCCTCGGGTTGTAGTCTGAAGAAAATGTAATCAAATCTGGACCGCCTGGCTTCAATGTCTGTCATTGTGACTGCTTAGGCATCCTTAGATGGCCAGAGAGAGAGAATGAGGCTCTGGAAGTGAACATTTTTTTGCATGAAGATTTGCCTGGTTCCCCACCTACCAGGGAGCCAAATTTCCCTGTAGATCAAGAAGTGATGATGTAGATACCCAAGACCCAAGATAATGGCTGCAGGCGATATGGGTATCGTAGCAGAGGAACCCCACAAAAACCCAGGAGCAAGGAACCGCATTCCAGCCTTCTCATCCAGCTGCCCTCCCTCCCTTCCCTCCCACAAATGTTTCTTTTTGTAATTGTCTATAAAAGATTATTGTCTGCATTTTATTTAATTATTCTGTATGAAGTAATTATGAGAGAATAATCAGCCAGTTCGCCGATAATAGACATTTCATAAAAGAACACAAAAGACGCTAATAAAGGCAGAGCCAGCCCTCATCGCTGTCATTATTAGTTTCTCTACATCTTTAATTCTCATACATTTTTATTATTTGCCTGAAATTAATTGTCCATTTCTTTCCCCAATCACGTTTATTGCAAGTGGGCCCTTCTAGATGGTTATACCATTTGTGTGTTTATCTGGTGAATGGCTGATATATCTCGTCAACACTGAAATATCTATCTAGGAGCCTGGAAGGAAAAGAATCATAAAATTGTTGTGTCTTGGCACTCTCAAGGACCTTGTGAGAATTCAGCATTCTCCACCCCACCATTCCTCTCTGCCATCCTTGTTTTACAAGTGAGAAATCTGAACCATTGAGAACAATTTTCATAGCTTGTTAGTAGCAGGGAACCGGAGCCCAGGTCTCTTGCGTGAAGCTTCCATGATGAAGCTAGACCAGGACTTAACCATCCTCACAGGAAATGCAGCTTCCTGTCACGGGTGTGAGCCTTTGCAGAGGCTGGTGTCTGAGGCTTCGCTACTCCTGTGCACAGTATTAGGAAGGTTCTCCTGTCAACTCCTACTTCCTAAAAAGCCTTCCTATGACTAAGACACCTCAGTAGCTCTTTATCAGGATGCTGCAGTCATCTCTTGATGCTATAACAAAATACCACAGAGGGGTGGCTTAAACTTTAAAATAAATTTAAAAGAATTTTAAAGAAATTTAAAGAAATTTATTTTCTTGTAGTTCTGAAGGCTGCAAGTCCAAGATCATGGTGCCAGCAGGGTCGGTTTCTGATGCAGCTTCTCTCCTCGGGTTGTGATGGTTGCCTTCTCACTGTGTCCTCACATGGCCTTTCCTCCGTGCAAAGGGGAGAGAGAGAGAGCTCTGATTTGTCTTCCTCTTCTTCTGGGGACACCAGCCTTATCAGACGAGGGCTCCACTCTCAGTACCTCATTCAACTTTAATTATCTCCTTATGGCTCTGTCTCCAGATTACCCCCTGGGGGTTAACACTTTGATGCACTGTTTATGTCTTAACACTGAACAAACTAACCTAGGTCCTTGGGATCAGGCTTGTGAGGGGCGGGCCCTGAGGAGCCAGGTACCAGTGATCCTTCTCTTCTCACTCCAAAGACTTTTCTCATAAAGCTTGAGTCTCCATTGTGCCTCACCCAGTGGATCCAAAGCAAGGTTTTTAAGCTCGCTTAGAACTACAGCAGTAGTCACTTGTCTGATGTCAGCTTTTAAAATCTGAGCTGTCTTAACTGATCCCAGCCCCGATGTATGGTCCCAGCCCCGATGTATGGTCCCAGCCTCTCTCCCATTGATACCTCAGCCAACACATACCACATGGCCGATAGCTTTCCAAAGAAGTGAGTGCCAGCTCTAGTCCATGGGTCTGTGCAGGGAAACTCTACCATAGAAGTAAATCCTACCATTTTAGTTCACATAATGAGCAATTACAATTATGAACGTCCCCATGTTGCTTGCTTAATTATTACCTAAGTCAGGTTGAAATACATTTGGTGGAAATCAAGCTGCCTTTCTTTGAGCTGAGGCAAAAACACTTTTCTCTTCGCTATTAATATCATTGCTGGGGAAATCAAGCTGGCATATGTTTTCAGTAACTACCACTGAGATCATTTTTCTCTCTCTCTGGGGTAATTCTAGGAAAGAAAAGCATTCAAAATATTATATTTGCCATCCCCTAGCACATTCGTGTCATGTAGCACCTACAGTTAATGAGTGGTACTTGTGAGGGTATGAGTCATTACAGCAAAGCGTTTAATCCCATTCTTCTCCAAAGCACTGATTTAATCCACCTGAGTTAAGCCAGAGCTGTAACACAACTTCGCTGAACAGAGCACTATGAAATAAAACACTATGTCCAAATGACAGCAATTTTGCACGTGTACATAGCAGCTTCCAGCCTGGGATCTCCAAGAGTTGCTTCTCACATGGTAATTGATGGCACCTCTAAGCGTTACATTAAACATTTAATTGAACAGTTAAATGTGGATTAATGAGGCCATTAATTAATACAGCAGGGAAGTCTGCAATTCTTATCTGTGGACCACAGAGAGGATTTCCTCACACCATGTGTTTGAAACTTCATCATGAAAATTTGAAATTATGAAGCTGTTGGGAGTGGGGGTGGGGGTGATAGGAGTAGGAATGGCATATGACCACTTAGAAGAAGAGCTAGAATTTGAAGGCATAAGTTTAAGACCAAACTCTAGTGTTAACTGCTGGGTGTCTTTCTGTAAATCACTTTACCTCTCTGACTTTGATTTCCTTATCTGAAAAATGGTGGGGTACACAACATTGTCCCTAAGAGTTCTTTTATTTAAGCTGTGCTTCAACCCTGTGAATTTAGCCAAGTGGGTTGTGCAAATGGCCCAGTTACTTAGGTTATTCATAGATCTGTTGGCTTCTGCTCATCAAACACTTGGCATAGAGCTTCACCCCATGACCACCCGCCAAGAAATAGAAGAAGAGCCGTGGACTCAGATTCAGAAGTCTCACCTGTCCGCCCTTCTGCTAAAAATGAGGTTCTAGAGGTCAACAGACGTATCTGATTCTCCAGTTCCTCATTCTTAAAATGCAGACAAAGAGCTATTAAATGAGATGCTTTACATGAGAGGCTAAAGTGTGATGAACGTGGGCACTGTTGTGCGTGTTTTTGTTGCCATCGCCCAGGGCTTGGGAGAGTCAGTTCTAGTAGTCTTGTCCATGTGTGTCTGTGGCTGCTCCCTCATCTCTCCACTTCCCTTCCCTTTTCCTCCACCTACCTTAATGCTCACTCTGGAGCTTCTTTTCCTAAATATATTGCGAATTTCATTACCAAGGTTTTCGGTACCATATATCTTCCCTCCACCGAACTATTACTAAACCCTGTTATCACCCAAATCACTGAGCTTCAGAAAGGGAGCTTCCTGCCATGCATTTCATTTACAGAAGAGAGTTTTAAGGATTCTCCTTAGCTAAAAATGAAAGCAACAAAAGGATTAAGTAAAGACTTGCTTGTTCTTTTTTCCCTATAATCAGCATGAACAATATATTCTGGAGAACTTATTTAATATTTTTAAATTAATTTTATTGGTACACTTTAGATCTATGGAATTTGTACCTGTACATAATATACTGTGATTCTTTTTTCCTCAATCCCCTCCCGTCCCTTCAGCCCCTCTTCCCCTCCTTATTTACAAGAGCTTTGTTTCCAGTTTTTCCTATTCTTTTTTATTTTTCATTTTCCCTTCCTTGCTTTCTCCCCTCCCTCCTTTCCCTTCCCGTTTGAACATTTTCTCCCTATTTCCCAATATCTATACATTTTGGCCCTTATTTACTCTTTCAGTTTCTCACATCAGAGAAACAATGCAATATTTAAACATATGTGTCCAATTTATTTAATTTAAGAGTGTAGTCTCAAGCTGCATCCATTTATCAGAAATGTCTCATGTCTATCCTTCTTTATGGCAGAGTAGTACTTCATTGTATATAAAAAAACCCCACATCTTCTTTATCCATTTATCTGTTGATGGGCATTTTGGCTTTTTCCAAGATTTAACTATTACAAATTGTGCTGCTATAAACATGGATATGCATATATCACTTTGGTATGATGCTTTTAATTCTTTCGGGAAGATATCCAAAAGGGGAATAGCTGGGTCAAATGGAACCTCTAGTTTTAGTTTTTTGAGGAATCTCCACACTGATTTCCACAGTAGTTGCACCAGTCTACACTCCCACCAACAGGAGAGAAATTTCCTTTTTCCTCACAAACCCGCCAGCATTTGTTCTTGGTTGATTTCTTGATGATAGCCATTCTTACTGGAGTGAGATGAAATCTCAGCATTGTCTTAATTTTCTTTTCTTTTTTTTTTTTTTGTGGGTACTGGGGGTCGACCTCAGGACCTCATGCGCCAGCAGGCGCCCATGCCACTGAGCAATATCACCGGCCCTTTTTTCTTATGTGGGTTCCAGGAGTCGAACTTGGCCCCTAGCACTTGCTAGGCAGGCGCTTATGCCGCTGAGCCATCTCACCAGCCCTTGTCTTAATTTTCATCTCTCAAATGTCCAGTAATGTTGAACTTTTTTTATATATTTATTTGCTGTTTGAACTTCTTCATCTGAGAAATGTCCATTCATTTCAGATACCCATTTTTGGATTGGGTCTTTAAATTGCAGGATTTGATATTTTTAAATTCTTTGTATATTTTAGATAGTAGTCCTTTGTCTGAGGGACAACTGGCTAAAATTTTTCCCACTCTGTGGATTGTCTCTTCACTCTGTTGGTGGTTTCTATGGCTGTGCAAAATCTTTTTAATATGATGAGATCTCAGTTGTTGATTCTTTGTAATATTTCTTCTGCAATTGGGGTTTTAGAACTTATTTAATCTTAAGTGAACTTCATAAACTTTCATGAACAGTTCATTCAGATGGTCTTTAATGAATATATGAGGCATGTAATCAAAAGATTAAATTATATTCAGTAGCATTTCACTACTAAATAGGAATACTGTATTACCTTATATGATATATTGGAATTCTCTCTCAACCAAAATGTTTTATTTTTTACTATATTAAATAATATGGCTTATTCATTTAGAAAGTATTTATTGGGCAGTTACTACAGCCAAGTGCTACACTGAGAAATATACTTGTGTAATTAAATCTATATATTCTATGTACATTTAATCCATGTTGTTCAAGGACCTTATATTTATGTACTAGCTTACTCTCTAAAACTTCTTTGTAACCCCCCAAGTCAATACTCTAGTGTTTTTACAGTCATTCACAAATGTGTGCAACATGGTGAGAATTTTGAGTTTCCTGATGTGTGCATTTCCAGTTGAGGTCAAATAAAGCAACACTCTGCCTTCATATTTCAGTTTGTATACTGCAAGCAAGTGTCCTTTTTGTAATCTATTTTGTGCCACCTATTATGTATTTTTGTGCTTTTCACTGGTGATTTTGGTAATAAAAATGGCTCTAAGTGCAATGAAAAAGTATTGTCTAGTATTCCTAAGCTGAAGAAGGCTGTAATGTACCTTACAGAGAGAGAGAAATATAAGTGTTAGACAGGCTTCATTCAGGCCTGAGTTACAATTCTATTGGCAGTGAGTTCGGTGTGAAAGTATAAACTGGATATTTAATAAGGTATCTTTAAACAGGAACGCACATAAAACAAGATTATGTATTCATTAGTTGACAAAAATGTTGTGACCAGAGGCTCCCAGGAACCTCACCCCGTATTTCCCCCACAAGCAATGGTTCAGTATTCACTAATTCAGTGTTTGCAGCAACATTATTAAAAAATAACTCCTGCAAATAATGAGGACAGAATATATGGGTGTGTGTAATTAAGTACTAGACACTGACTACAGAAAAGCATAATTAGCAAATTTATCTAGTGCTTTTCTTCTTAGCTTGTTAATCTCACCAGAAGTTGCTAATTTAAATGAGTGCTTTGGCTTTTATTAAGACAAATGAAAACTAGTCAGCTCAGTCTTAAGACACAAAAGACTAAGCCTTAGAAACCAAAATTCACTGTGTTAAAAACCTTAATTAGGGAAATTGTGCAACAGAAGCACAGTGAAGGGAGGGGGTGTTGTGAATTTTTTAAACATAAACAAAGTACATTTCTCCATAGCACATAGATTCAGTTCCCAAAACCACCCACAGCGCAAACCATGTCATCACTATCCCTCACACATCATCATCCACTCAGCAGCAATCTTCACTTAAGGCCACGCTAGGTCCTGGATTCTGATGCACAGACAATACAAATGACAAATCCTCACTTTGCAATCACCACAGTGTGTGACGGGCTGGCAGAGAAATAGAGGAACAGCAGTGAGGACAACTCAGCCTGGAGAGGACAGTAAATACCTGCGAAGTCCACCAAGAAGACAAGATGCTTGAGCTAAGAAATGGGAGCAGTTAGTATGTTGTCTGGGTAGGAAGCCCTGGTGCAGGGGTCCACAACGTTCACTATAAATAAAAAAAAATTAGAACAGACAGCTTGGGTCATATAGAGATGATTGAATCAGGATCCTCAAAGGCCAGCTTCTCCAGGAAGCTTCTCATGAAGATGCTCTCCCCTTCATGAGCCATTCAATCCCAACAAAGACTCGTTCTGGATCTTCCCAGTAGACTCTTTCCTCCTCCCATCTCACACTTATTGATGAGTGTCTGCCTCCCCCACAGAGCTGTGTGCCCTGAGAGCAGGTGCCGGCCACTTTGTCGGCGGTGGTCGCCACTGTTACATCTCCCCTGGCTTTCAACCTTGCCTCATATTAGATAGTAAGTACACAACTGAATGCAGACTGCAGAGTAATGACGAAGTCTCCTCCTTTGGGTAGCAACCTTGCTAAGAGATTTTTCAAGATTGCAGTAATTATGGGCCTTTTTTTTACATATGGAACAATATTTATCCCGGGAAATCAGTGTAAAATCATTAGGTATTTTCATTCATCATACTCTACACTTTTCATTGCTTAACTCTTTGACCTAAAAATGAGGAAATTAGCAGTAAATTGTTAAGGTTTGTGTATAGATGCCCTCCCAAAGCCTCATGTGGTCATAGGTGGGGCATTTCAGAGGTGACTGGATCTAAAGTGTGTGATGCTGGGATCAAGGTTGTGTGATTACTAAATTAGTCCACTGATTGGTTTGGCACAGTTCTGGGTGTAGATAATGGGAAGGCCCACCCTGGATGTGAGTGCTAGCTGCCCGAAGGGTGTATAACCTGGATAGAATATAAGGAACAGAAAGAAGGCTGCCATTGTAGCTTGCTACTTTGCTGTTTGCTGCCTTCTGCTTTGCTGCCCTCTGCCCACCATGAACCGTTTCTCCTCTGCAATGCCCCTCTGTCATACCACCCTGCCTTGGAGCCGGCCAACTATGAACTGAAACCTCTACAAACTGTAAGCTACAATAAATCTTTCCTCCTTTAACTTTGGGTGTCAGGTATTTTGTCTCAGCAATGAGAAATGTAACCAAGACATAACTAGACCTGAAAAAAGATAAAACAGAAGGCTTTAGGTGTTCTGTTTTATGCTCCTAAATGTGACCTTTTGTTCCAACAGTTGGACCCATGTTCTCAGCTGAATGTGAAGAACTTCTCATGAGCAAGAGGCTCATATGCCTGCTTTTGTCGGTCTCTTACTCCTATATCTGAGCTTGAGAATCCTAAACCAGAATTTCACCCCCAGGGGAACTATTTACCTCTCCTCAATTCATTTAAATTTCCTTACCACAAAGACCTGATCTCTCTGACTATGCAGAATAAGATGAAATACATCCAAGCAGGATGGAAGGTGTAAGCGTGCATGACAATGAGCAAGTGTCACTGTAGATGAATGGGTCAATATGGCCAGGCCTGAGATGGTGGAAGAATGCTGTCAGACAGCTGAGCCAGAAGGTCTTGCCCTTCTCCTCTTTGTTACATGGTTCCCATTGTCAAGTGCTCAGGTGGCACCAGCTGATGTAAGTAAGTGGAGCTGGCCAAGTGGAACAGAGAAAAACATCTGAAGGGCTTAGATGCCCCTCAGATCCACACAAGAATTTGACACAAAGTGACACAAGTGTCACTAGATCTTCCAATTTTTCAAGATAAAGTAGAAATCTGTCTTGATATCAGTATTTTTTTCTTAGAATCTGATTTCTCAAAACCAAAAATTATCCTCAGGTTGTCAGTTTTTTAGGAGTGAGTTTGTTTGTTTGTTTGTTTTGTTGCTGTTTTTTAGCAATGCCTCTGCCAGTCATTAGGAAGAACATAAAGATAAATAGGATTGTGTGCCCATCCTAAAGGGAATTAAGGTTCTGTAAGAAAGCAAATTCTCATGCAGAAAAAGATAATTATACACAGTGGCTTATGTCATCTAAAGTTATCTACAGAGAAAGAGTAATAGGAAGTTTCACAAAACAATTTTATAATAAGGAATTCAACTGTTTCCACCCACTAAAAAGGAAACTTTTTCTGCCAGTAGTCTATTGGCTGAGCTTATAGAGGTGTAGAATTGCTTAGAGAGTTGTGTTGCAATATGGTAAGAAGGCTAATGGGAGTGATTCCATCAAAGGCATGGCCATGGTGAAACTAGCATGTTTGAACAATACTACCCTGGCATTCTTCAACTTCCTTTCCTTTCTCTTTCCCCCTAGCTGGAGTCAGACTCAAGTCCCAGAATTCCAGTATGGGTACTCTTTCCTCTTTTTGCTTAAGAAAAGCATTCCAAATTATAAGGTTGTGCAAAACATTTAACTTCACTTTAAGCCACAGTTTCCTCATCTATAAACAAGATAATGATAGTGCCTACTTCTTGGGTATTTTATGAAGATTGTATGGGATCATATGGGTAAACATTACATGAATGAAAAGCCCTATAGATATTCTAACAGTGTGGTAAGGAAGAAGATGGTGTGACCCTTGTAGGTCTTTCATATGTGAGACCAGAGGCCTGTGTATGATGCAAAACAGGGGTTCGATTAGAGAGAATCAATACTCTTATAATCAAATAGAGGCATGAATACTTCCCTGCTGGCCCTGAAATGAGCCAAATATGTAGCTACCAAATATGTCGTCCTCAGGATACTTCCTAACCTGGTGCAATGATGGCATACCTTTTGGAGACCAAGTGCCCAAACCGCCACCCAAAATCCACTTATTTATCACAAAGTGCCAACACTGCAAATAAACCTGAATACTCAGCTGTTGGGATGATGCTGGGGCAAACTGGCCTGCTGCAGCACATGCGCCATAGGTTTGCCACCAATGGTCTCATCCCTGCCCTTAGAAAAGTCCTCATTTTGTAGTTACCCTTTATTACAGATTAGTGTAGAAACGTATGCTTTGAAGCAGAATTGAGGCCCAGGAGTAAGGGGTGTGTCTCTTTGATCATTCTCTTCAATTTTAGACAACTGAGCACTTCCAGTGTGGTGCAAACTAATACATGTTTCTTGCACTCTTTGGAGTGCCCCGGTACATGTGTATACTCGGTATGTGGTCACACACTGAATTTGCCCATCAGAGATCTCTAATTGAGCCATCTCTACTGTTAGGTGGTGTAAGTTAAGTATTCATCTTAATTCAAACTAGACCATCATCATGTTAGACTTTTCTGTCATTCTAGATAACTGCAGAGCCAATGGCTCTCACATTTCCAAGTGTTAAAGAATTGCCACTTCAAAGAGTTCAACTCTTTCCCAATTTTTACTTAGAAAACTGATAATGGTTGAAATAAGCCATAGGGGGTCAAAGAGCCAGGTGGCCAGAGAGCTTATACCCAAGATGAGAAAAGCCTTACTACCTGCTGGTTTAATAGGCTGCCCTTATTTCTAATGGGCTTGAGTGGAGCTGAAATCGAGGCAAAGAGACCGTATCAGAGCAATCTTAACATCGAACCACCTGGCACTGGGTCCATGGGGGATATTTCATCATTGTCTGCTTGACCTTTGGCCCTTTAGACTTACAGCCCATCATTTCTAGGAAGCAGCAACTAAAAAAGCCATTTGTTCCCATCGAATGTACCTGTCCCGATGCACCGTCAACAGCTGTTTGCATTGCTAACTGTGCCAAGGGAAAACAATTGATGCCGGCAAACTCAGATTTCTAAACACCTCTTTCATTTTTGTCACTCCTGGTGCTAATGATGACCTATATTCTCCACCATAATGATTATCTTAAAAGTCTTTTTGGCTCTGAAGAGAGCGTTTGAGTCCTAAGTGCCTGTATTGTGAAAGAATATAATATGGAGTGGTCTATTATCTTAGAATTCATTCGCCTATTTTTTTCTTTTTTTGAGGCAGTGCTGTAAATTAAACTGCTTGAGTTGGCTTTGTAGGTTTCTTTTTTCTTTCCTTTTTTTTTTTTTTTTTTGCATACACAGCAAGGATAACTACACCTCAGATTTATGAGCATTGTGAACAGGTTGCCATAGCAACCACTCTGGCTGCTCTACACCAAATAACCTTGTCATGTGAGCGTTTATCACGGGAACATCAAGGACTGGATTGCACTGTACACTCTTTGGCTAAACAGCAGGATTTTTCTGAATAATAATTGGTCATGGCCTTTTATTCCACCAGTCAGAGTTAATCACCCTCGGAATCTGAAATTAACCGTAATGCATTCAAGGCGCAGAATGCAGCCATTCAAAAATTCCTCTTTGGGGGAAGAAAACTTTCCAATGATCTTTGCTCTTTGTTGTCTACAATCGTTGTTGTTATTGTTATTGTCATTATTATTGAAAAAGCTTAATGGGATAAGGATGAGGATTTGAGAATGGCATATAGAACTCATTAGCAGGATGTAAGTAAAATGAACATTTTTAACTAGCCTATTATTTGTTATAATAAAAGATATTTTAAACTGCCATCAAAACCAGCAGAGTTTTTTTCTCTCAAATTACCTTTACATGACATTTGATCATTTGAATGGTTCTTTTAGGTTAATTTCTTTCCTGTAGATCTGCGTTTTAATACATACCGAGAAATGTCAACACGCCTCTGATGTATTATCTTAGAAGCGAAAATGAGTGGGGTGTAAAGGATCAGTGAGGTCTGGTGCCTACACAGCATGCAAGTGTGTGTGTGTGCATGTGTCACTTGTGTGCACGTACACAACCTGCAGGATGGATCCTAGAAAGAAAATAATTACATCACATGGATACAGCTGGCTCTCTGTCACAGGCAATTATGCTAGAACTGGGAGTGGGGGGTAAAAAAATATCAGGATTGTGGTTATTCAATAGAGAGGCTTTCTGGTCACTGAAGAGATGCCTCATAAAATTCTACTAAGGATGGAGTTAAATGCGTAAATTCACCAAACTGTAGGGGGGTCTAAGGGAGCAACTAAACACCTCCCCTTTTTGATGATTCTCTTTTTTAGCTCTTCTTTTTGCCTTTCCCTAGCCCTGATTCTTATTTCTTACAGGCTTTCCATCATCATTATCATTGATCATAATCATGCCTTATGTCTGAACTCTCCCAAGAATAGTTATGTAAAAAATAAATAAATAAATATTGAATCTCTGTGGAAGATTCAGAAATCAGTAAAGAATATTTTTTTCAAAGGATTGATTGAAAGCAGAAAGAACATATTTTAAAATGCCCATCAAGTCATACCTTCTGGTGTGTCACCAACCTAACCAACTTCTAAGACTCGCTTTTATGAGAAAGATCTGAAGTGAGTTCAATCAAATGAAGCTAAATGATTGGATTTGGAGATGAAAAATAGCTATGTAGGAAGATTTTGGCTGCAGCTATTCAGGAAACTAGCACATCTATCTCATGTCACTTTCCTGCTCTTTTGTTTTGTTTTGTTTTGTTTTGTTTTGTTTTGGTATTCTCCCTTTGAAATAAATGTATATAGAGGGTAGTGGTAAGCTGAGTTTTGGAAAAGCAAGAACACTGAGAAGTAGTGGGTACACAGTAGTTCATTTATTCTTCAGGTATATATTGTGTCCCTTGTAAATGCCAGAATATTATTAGGTCCTGTGAAGTAAGCAGCAATGGAGACCTGAGTCCCACTCTTGGGCACTTACCAGCTCAGAGGAGATCTGAAAAGTGCATACCATTGTGTGGTAGAGAATCTTTGTGGAGTTGTGTCTGGAACCCTGGACTCACAAAGCACACGCTGACCTGGATGATCCCCAGAGCTCTCCATGGCTTCCTGTGGTTGTTGAGTAGGTGAGTTTTAAATGTGAATACAGCCAGGTGTGGTGGCTCAGCCTGTAATACCACCTCTTGGAAGGCTGAGGCAGGAGGATCGCCCATGAGTTCAAGGCCAGCCTGGGCTACACAGTGAGACCCTGTCTCAAAAAAAAAAAAAAAAAAAATGTGAATAGAAAGGCAAATAGTTCTCTCCCTGGTGGTGCTTCATTCTTGCTTAACTTTTGCCAAAAAAACTATTGAGCAAATTTGATATTTGGGGGGTTCTAGAAGCTGTTCAAAATGACATTTTCCATCTTTCCTATTTTTTGCATTTTATAAGATCCATGAAGCAATGTGTCCTTTGTACTTTTAGTAGTATGGTCATTCTTCTTGCTATGAATTCGCAATATGAATCATGTCATGTTCCCCCTGCTTATAATGAATACCTTTGTTTGAGAAATTCTGTGTGATCTAAAACTGCATAACAAATTACTTCAAAATATATTTACTTAAAGTATCAATGATAATTTAATATTTCTCATATTTTCTATGGGTCATAAATTCAAGAACAGCTTGACAATGCAGTTCTGGCTTGGGGTCCCTCATGAGGTTGCAATCAGATGTCAGCAAAAGCTACAGTCATCTGAAGACCGGACTGAGACAGAGGATACATTTCCAAGCTGACTCACTCACCTGGCTGGCGATGTGGTGCTGCCATTTGAAAAACTTCTTATTCTTCAACACCTGAGTCTCTCCACCTGAATTCTGGGGTATCCACACAACATAGTAGCTGGCTTCCTCCAGATCGAGTTATTGAAGGCACCAAGTCCCAGTCTTGAAAGTCACACACCATCACTTCTGGCATATTCTATTGATCATACAAGATACCTTGTTTCAATGAGGGAGGGAATTGTACAAGGTATACAAGATGTACGCTGCAGGATCTACAGGAGAGGGGTATCTTCAAAGCTAGATGCCAGAGAAATGCTATATCTTTGCACCTTACATGTGGATGTGTGAGTTCTGGTATTCAGAAGAGAGACACTCCATTTCTGCTCAAAAACTAGAAATTTTGGGGGGCTGGTGAGGTGGCTCAGCAGCATAAGTGCCTACCTGGCAAGCAAGAGGTCCTGAGTTCAACTCCTGGTACCTGCATAAAGGAAAAAAAGAGGCCGGTGATATCGCTCAGCAACACAAGTACGTGCTAGCAAGCACAAGGTCCTGAGTTCAACTCCCGGTACCCACATAAAAAAAAAAAAAAACTAGAAATTTTTCTAGCCATGATGAGGTCGAGTGGTACTTAGTGAAGAATTTCTTTGACAAAATCTAGAATAAAGATTGCTAATGAGAAATGGTGATCAAATTATTTTAAATATGCATAACACTAAAATTTTAAGTTTAGCCTAAACTTATATATGTAATTTTATTTGTCAATGAGCTGGAAGGAAAAAGGATTTTAAAGAGAAAGAATCAAAGAAAAAATGGAACTAGAGCTTTTTCAAATGGGAAGGGAATCAGAGTTGGAGGGAGCATGGATGGGAGGAGAAGAGGATAAAAAAAGAATTAAGATGTGTTATGTACACGTACCAACTCCCCCCAGTAAATGTAATCATCATGTACTGCAAACATGTACATAAAAAGTACACAACTAAATGTACATCATTTAAAAGAGAAAACAATTGGTGAATTTTTAAATAATGGTCCTCTGCATTATCGTTTCCCCAAAATCATTTCCAGAGTACATCGTTTGCATTATCCAGTTCCAGTTTCTTTCAAGTGAATCAAGATCCTAAAATGGTATTTTCTGAGCTATCTACATGCAGAATTCATCAAGACCCTCATGATTTATGGTAAACCTTTAGAGTTGTCACATACACTCAATTCAGAATTGATTCTTTTTTGTCAACTTCCCATTTGCTGACTTCCCGGAGCAATCAACTTAGTTGTTATAAAAACAACAACCCTCTTTGCATTCATATTTCATGGTTTTGCATAATATTTAAATATATTACATAAATTATAAATACAACCAGCATTAAAAGATGTGGGACCAAACACAATTGATTCTTGGAAAGCATACAGCCCAACAGGTAGGAATAAAATGCACAAACCTCCCGAAGACGACAGTGCTAGCCTCAAAGGGTCATCAGAATGTCTTAAAGATGGAATGGACAGCATCAGTTTAAAATGATCATTGGTTAAGGTCGTGTTATGCTCAATATTTTTGCTTAATTTGCATTTCCTTAAAATGTGCATTAAAACAACTGATCTTTGTATTCCTTTCAAAAATGCAAATCTGCGCAAATAACTGCACCAGCCATGCAGCTGATCAGACAATCACAGACTATCAGTGGATCCACAGAGTTCTCATCAAGACTGCGGGAGAGGCTTGATGAAGACCTCAAAGAATGAAATGAATGCATAGGGCTTATGTGTGATCACAAATTTTAGAGTGATAATGTGGATCAGCCTCTAATGCAATGCTGAATGACAATGCCCAGGCATTTAGTATCATCAGCGGTCTCAGCAGGCAGAGTGGGCTTCTTGGCAAAATGTATGTTGACTTTGACTTTGATTGAGTATGAAATATCCAGCATATCGGCGGTTACACCATCAAGGTGAGAATGAGTGGAGAACACAGGAATATTTATGGAATAACAAGGAGAACGTGGAGACGAGAAGCTGGAAATGTGCTCTCTCAGGGCAGGCAGGCCAAGAAAGTCCAGCACTTTTTATTCACCACTGGAAACCAGAACCCTGGCAGGTTTCTGAAGAGGGGAGGAGCATGGGGCGTGGGGTATTTGAGGACTATCAATTTGGCAAGAAAATATTGGGTAGATTTGAACGTGAAGAAGCTGGAACCAGGGCCAGTTCGAGTGGTGTCAGTGTTAGAGTGGTTTGGAAATGAGAAGGGCGAAGGTCCTGACAAAGGTAGGTTCTTTGATTATAGAGATTTCTTAGAGAAAAACAACAGCAATAACAATGACAACTAGATGTTGGAGCCATAAGAAGGAGAAGTAAGAAGAAGAAAAGGTTATGAGCCAGCCTTGAAAGTTTGAGTTTAGGGAGATGTTAAAAATAATAGTCGGTGCCATCTACATAGCATGATAATTTGGGAAGGAGAACCAGCATGAGTAAGGAAGTGAAGAATAAAAGTTAAGCTAAACGGGAGCCATCTGTGAGATGGCTAAAGCGAGAGACAACAAAAATTTCCGTAACTGTATCAGTTAGAAATCCTGGTTGGACCCTGGGCAGATGGGATTTCCGGTAATAAAATGGGTTGGGAGGTACAATGTTTAAAAGGCCTGAGGCGAAGCACAGTGAAAGAGAGCTGCAGTGTCGTTCTTCATTTTTTGGCAGGGAAGGAGGCTCATTCTCTGTCTTTCCTTTCTAGATCTCCATTTAGACAAGTATAATTGGGCCTTTTGAATAAGCATTGGCTTAATCTCAATCTGATTCTTACTTTGAGTACTTCTTGTACACTCAGCCTGGCTCCCCTGGTTCCCCATTTCTGCCTTTCTTTGCTCCCCCATCCAAACTTTTCTCCTCGTCCCGTTACGTTTCTCCCTCCTTAAGGACAGGAGGCCCTCCTAGGACTCATACCCCACTGCGTCACACAGTGTTTAAATATCTTTCTCACTTTCCCATTGGGAAAAACAGTAAGTGTTTGTATTTCCATTTATCTTTATTCTCTACCCTCCATTTGGGGAAAAGATGATGATTTCAAATAGCGCATTATTTATTTTCCACTCAGGCTCAAAGTGGATTCCAGTACTGTCCTTTCAGGGACCCAGACTTCCCACAATCCCATACTGTTTTGTGATCGGTTTTACAGGCCGGATGCTGTATTACCATGTCCATCGGAAAGGTGGTTATGTGGATTGTCAGGAAGCAGGAGCTGAAAGACAGGGTAATCCGTGACACCTCGACAGCTGGTTCACAGCCCTGCCGAGGAGAGCAGCGCGCTCAGGAGCGACCGTGTTGAGGGGGAGCCTCCAAGGTGGGGCCGGGTAAACGCTAACATTTTTAAACGCTCTCGTATTTAATACAGAAGGCATTGTAAGGCGAGCAGCTGCAGCAGAACGTTCTAACTGGAGGATTCCTTCATGAGTGTCTAGACTATTGCACTCATTGCATGAATGAAGAAAATGAAGCTAGAATATGGGATGTGATCTACCAGAAGCACACATGCAAAGACAATCTCAGGGGTAGAATCCGAGATTTCCAACAGTCAAAAAATCTTTAAAAATAATTTGTTGCAAAATACATCAAAAATATGACAGCCAGCATGTCCTACTGCCCTAAGTGGAACCACCTATGCACAGATGACATATAGTAATTCTAACTTGGTGTTTTAAGAGGAGAAATTGATGTGAGCAGAAGCCTTGCAAAGCGGCACGCCTTCTCATCCCCAGCACTGGTGCCCAAGTGCCCCATTTTTTTATTTACCTTGTCAGTCTACATCATTTTGCTCAAGCTTTGCTGAGTCACTGTGGAGTTTTTCCCATCCTTTATTCATCTCTCTTTTGGTTGGTTTTCTGAAAAAATCATAATAACTGGAACTGGGAGGAGTAGCAGTTCCCCACTGTGTTCGAGACATGCTAACCAGTGTCACTCTTGGGGCTAGCTTCTGGAGACAACCCTGACATGCATAGAGGGGAGGAGGGCAAAGAGTTCCATAACAGTATCGATTATGAATCCTGGCTAGTCCCTGAGCAGATGAGATTTCCTGTAATAAAACAGGATTCGGAAGTACAATGTTTAAAAGGCTTGAGATGAAGCACGATGAAAAAGTGCTCTTAACTTGGACCTGAGATCTGATTCTGACTTGGCTACCAAATCAACCTTTATGAGCCTCTATATTCTGGTGTATAAAGAGGTGGCTTTTGTAGACTCCCATCCAGCTCTAACAGTCTGGGATCGACGGGGACTTTGCATCTGGGAGATGGTGAGTAACCATTCTAGGGAACACAAGCAGAAGGGAAATGCTAAGGAGAGGCTAATGGGAAACACATGGTGGAGACGACTAGGGGCAGGAAGAAAGGGGGTAGGGTCAGCAGGCCCAGGGGCTCCCCAGGAAGTCTTCACTCTCTCAGGGAAAACTGTTTCCAAACTTGCAACTTAGCACAGGCACAAAAAGTTGGACACTCATAACTTATTTTCATTGCTTATCAGAGAGGAGCAATTTATAATCATCTTCACTGACTTTCAAAACACCCCTGTGAAGTAAACAGATTCTATTATCGTGTGTTTACAAATGAGATAACTGAGGCTCTGGGAGGGTAAGAGACTTCCCAAGATTTATCGTTTATGGGTTGAATTGGACAAGACCCAAAGTTTCCTAAGTCCTAGTCACAGGTCTTATCCAACTCATTTTTCTGTAGCAACCACTTGTATTTCTCCAGAACTTTTTATTTTTTAAGTGTGTTTTAAAATTACTTCATTTTTAGGATAAACTTGAGACATTTCTAGCTAAAGCATGGACCTTGAGACCATACTCTTAAGTGAATAAATCACACACACATGTGTAAATATCGCATTGTCTCTCTGGTGTGAAAAACTGAAAGTGTAAATAAGAACCAAAATGAATAATAGATATTGTGAAATAGGAAGTAATTGTTGAAAGGGAAAGGGGAATTGAGGGGCAGGGGATGGAAGGAAACATTTTTACTCTGTAGAAGTCCTGTCGGCCCTGTTTTAATGATGAGGAAATTAAAGCCTAGGGAAATTAAGTGATTTTCCTTGAGTTTCCTATTTACTCAACAACTCTCACTGAGTACCCAAAATTCACCAGACACATCTTTCACACACACCCCTGCCCAGTGGCAAAGGCAAGTCTGATCTCACCGTGTCCTGATTGTGTACCTACTTCCTTTTAGTAGCTATGATTTTTAAAGTGCGTATAAAAGTTCTCAAAAGAACTTCCAAGTATGACATGAGCAAAAGTGACCATGGTAAAAGTAATATCCCATCCAAATGCTGGCCCTCCATTACCCATTTTTGTTTTAAGATGTTTTAAGTTGATAAGATTGCCAGCTGTGGCTTCACGTTTTATTTGAAATAGGTATAACTCGTATGAATGCTCTCCAAACTCCCAGGGCCATCTCCTCTCCAGCTTCTAAACACCACAATTCTACAGCTTTCTCCTCCCTAGAGTTTTGTCCTTGTTTCAGTCTCTGCTAAATTGCCCCCAGTGGATTGCCAGAACATCCAGGGCAAAGGGAGTCACAGGAACAGAGGCTGGAGAGCCAGCCCTTAGAGACAGTTCTGACATCTGCCAAACATCTGCCCTTGGAGTGGGTATAAACTCGATTTTACTGAGATACTTTCTGTCTGTAAGAAACACAAAATACACTCACCAAAAGTTTTCACAAATATTTTCTAAAAACACATCTCTTGGAATTTGCTCCCTTTGTCGGGCCCCAAGTAGACAAGTATTAGTAAATTTTCCAGTACTTTCTAGTTTATAAACATTGCATGAACCTTCTGTAGATCCTCAGATCAATCCTAGTTTTCACATTTCCTTTCAAGTCTTTGTTATAGGTAAGTAACATAACCCTTGTGTATTTGAGAGCGAAAGAGAGAGGATTTCATTTGTCTGAAAAACTATGTAGCACTCTACCTCACTTCAGAAATGGCACTTCCCATCATCCATCATCACCCAGGAAGTTCTTTGGGCCTCTGGAAATGGAGGCAAGTTTGTCCAGAGCCACCCACACCCCTTTGCCTAGTAGTTCCTTTGTGGTTAAGAGGCAGCAACTCCCAGGGCACTAAGGGACGTCTGTGTCCAGGAAAGTGAGCGAAGTTAACTCTCTTGCTACTCCCACTCAGTGCTTCTCTTTCTGCCTTTGGTACTGCCTTCCCAGCCACTCCTCTTATTCCTCAGCATCACCCATAAAGCTCCGATTCAAGTCTACTCTCCCCCTCTGGTCCACCTCAGGCCATCTCACCCCTCATAACCTCTCCCGTTTCTGGGCTACCACAGACGATCCTTCTGTTCTTCACTGAGGGCCACTCATTGTCTTTATGAGGCCCCATGGCCAGCCAACTTGCCGAGTGTGTAGTCGCGACTTTTCAACAGAAGCTCGCTGAAGACAGAAGGTTCTTCCCCTCTCTCCGCTGCTCCCTATGCCTTGCGTTAGCTGGTCATATAACATGTGTCTGTTGGTTTAAATATTGACTCCCAAGTGCAGCACACCCTTATTTTAGCAGGGAACTTGCTTTGGTCACACGCACCTGAGGGAGGAAGAACCTTCTTTGCAGATTCTGGACCACCATCACAGCAACAGGAAATGGAGGCATCTGCTGTCTTCCCTCAGGGAATGACTGCATCACAACGGTCTCCTTTCACCTTCTAAGATGCCAAATGTGTTCATTCCTTCTCTAACACAGAGCTAGGGAAATATTTGTATTGGCTGAGCTGAGACCATGGGTCATTTTACTTACTTAATAGTGGCCGAGTCATTCCAGAATACCTGCTGAGAGACGTAAGTAGAAGGAAAGTGGACACCCCACCCCCCCTTTCACTGGAAGAATGTGGGAGTGATTTTTTGTATTTGTCACAGGGGAAACCAAGCCCCCGATCCTACATCCACTTAATTTTTCTTCAAGAGAAAAGCTGTTGACTTCTCCTATTAGTGGTCTGGAATTCAGGAGGCTTGGTTCTCACCCTGGCTCTATGCCCACATGCTCCTACCCCCCTTCTTTCCATGGGGACACACTATTTGCACACCTGCTTGTCACTTAGTGCCAAGCAATGGGTTTATCTGGGTGGCAGTGTTCCCTTTGAAGACCACCCTGAAGTTGCTGCTGACACCCATGCTTTCTACTTAAAATTATTGGCAGCAGGGAGACCAATGATTAAGTTACATAGTGTGTGTGCAGAAAGGTGTCAAAGTGCCACTTGGAATGTCTGGGACGGAGTTCTGCCCCCCCATCCACTGATTCACGTGTGTCCAGGAAAGTCTCTTAAGTCTCTTTGTTTTCCTGTACACTGGAAACAATGACCCGGATAAGGCCACCGAGGGCTTTCTCCCAGGACTCTCGTGAGAATTACATAGGATTAGAAATGTGATCATGTTTTAGACGCTCAATGACGTGAAGAAACAGATGGTTGTCAGAGCACTCACTCAATCATGAGTGTCATCAAAAGGACAGTGAAGGCCAGAGATATGATGTCTGATTCTAGCTCGGCCTCCAACCACGTCATCTCAGGCGAGCCCAAGTTCTCTCTGGGCTTCACTTTCCTCATCTGTCAAAAGTGGATTAAAATAACTGCCCTATTTTTTCCACAGGGGTATAGTGCAAATTGGAGAAATATACAATATGTATGAAAGAGCATTGAAAAATATACAACACTGTATTCAAGAAAAAGAGTTCACTGTGTTTAGCAAGACTATCTGGATTGAAGGACATTCGTTTCATGTAAGAAACTCACCTCCCTAAGAGGGAATCCTAGAGGGAGGGCCTATGTAAATTACCCAGCCACTGCACCTGTGTTCCTTCTAGAAGTTGTGTTGTTCAACACAAGCAGCACTGGCCTGAGAATTAAAGATGGAAGCGAGACATTTACAGGGAAAACTCACAGCACAGCCGCTCCCCGGGGAGTGCATATATTTTAGCAGTATTATATCCAGCTCAAATAAAACAACACTTTTCAAGGGCACAGTGTCACTTCTTTGGATTGTTGGATAGAAATGATCCATGTTTAAGAAGCTATAAAATAGCTACCACAGACCATAACTTTAAAATAAAAATAAAAAAAAAACCTTTTGCAGAATTGTAACAGGAAAAATGTATACAATATTGGAAGGGTAGAAGAGAGTAGGTGTTGGCAAGAACATAAAGCAGCAAGCACCACAGAAGCTCTGGACTGGGAAATTCCTGAAGGCTGGAGGTCACAGGGGCCCCTCAGATACACACACTCCAAGTTAGACCTGAGACACGGGTTGTAATTGCAAAGCCAGAAAGGAAGGGACCATATCAAGATGATATGATTGACCTGGGTAGGAAGGTAACCAGAAGGAAAAAGCAAGTTTAGTGATGGAATGGACCAAATCCTGAGGCTTCACTTACAAAACACCCCATTCCAAGTCAAAAGAAGAAAAATTAAATAAAACTTCCATTTTGGGTTCTATTTAATAAACACGAAACACATAGACATTTTGCTTCTCCAAAGTCATTCGGGATGATTGGAGTATGGTTCTCGATGAGCCCCACACCCTTGATGCTAGGTTTCTGGGAAAAGCTGGGCATCTGTGGCTCTCATGGGAAGAATCCATGTGCAAAGAAGCCAGCCCTCACAACAGCCTTCCTGGATGAAAGAACTTAGTACCAAGTGGTACATCATTGAGCAGGTGGGAGAGGGCAAAGGGACCAAGGCAGAACTTACCCAGTTATATATTTGGAGGAACATTGGCCCTGACCAAGAATGAAGTGATGAAGCAGAGGAAAGGCAGACAAGGGCAATGATGTTAGTTTTGCATTCATTAGCCTGAAGAGATGCTCCCAACACAGCATCAAATTCAAAATTACACTGTACATCTTAATTTTGTGTAAAAAGAAAAGTAATTATTGCATGAAAACACTTATATTTTTAAAAGCTAAATCCATGAAGCCAAGAGACTGGGGAGCCTCACTCCTGGCAGGGGTCTTCCTTTGACCAAAGGTTGGCCATGGCTAAGCAGAGAGAGTCACTGTGTGCAGTATGCTTGGGAAGGTGGGTCTGTGCCAGCGGAAGAATGCTGGTGGGCTGGGAGTAGGCCATCTCCTGTCTTCACTTAACGAGTTCCAGATTGTGTACTTGGAAAGCTTGAGAGAGGAAATCTAGCCCCTCATGCATTTCCCTCTGCTCAAACCTGTCTAATATGGGCACCAGGTAACTCCTAGGACTCCCATTTAGAATCAAAGAGCCCCTTCCAGCTTAACCAATCCTCAGACAGAATTAATGCTTATTTTTCTGTATGTGTCCTCCTCACAAATAGAGTCTAGTCTTTGAAAGTAGTGCAGAGGGAAAGAAAGAAATGTTCGAGTTTGATCCTCCAAACCAAGTTATCCCTGGGGCACCTGCAACTCTCCCTCCGTGGCCCCCTGGAGTTACAGAGTTTGGATCTCAGCAGGGCGAGGACCTGCCATTGTACTTGGGTCCCAAGAAAAGCTGTGGTAGAAGAACACAAAGTACCTGATCTTCTTTATTAAAGTTCTTTTAGTTACTCCCTGAAGAATCAGAAGTATTCGCTTAAAGAGGAGCAAGGTGCTTTGGCCCAATTATTTTTCTAAGCCTTAAAGGAAGCTCAATAATCAGCCTTAATTAACTGACTTGCTATCTTTTGCTTCTCCATTCACATATTTCACACTCAGCCTACATTCTCAGAGCACTTGCATGCTAGGCAATTCATGTTTGAGATGAGTCTTTCTCTGAAACTTCCTCTCTTTTCAAATGTTTAATCAGTTCACCAAAAAGCCAGGTCACAACTTTGGAAAAGGCCTTAGAACCTTTTGCTCGAGCATTGCTCAAATATCATTTTTTGCAGATAGGGAAAATAGACTTGGAGAGCTAAGGAATTTGCCCAGTGTCACATGGCTGATTAGTAGCAGAGCTGCAACAAAAAAGCCTCCAAATGACTAACGCAGTGCTTTCTTTCTACAGCTTTCTTTTAGCAGTAGTATTTCTTGGACATTTGCTATGAAGGGTTAGAGAAAAACATAAGACATGGCTCCTACCCTGCTGGCTATAAATCAAGTTGAATAAGCAAAACATACACAAGGGAAATGAGAAGACCACTGTGATAACTCATGTAGCACTAACTAAGGGTTTCAGCGAAGGAGAGATCAGCGTGGACTAGAATAATTGGACTGGCTTCCTCTGGAGAAGGGACTATGATACCAAGAAGAGAGACGGAGAAGCATGAGAAGGCAGGTTGGGGGCAGAGTGGAGTCCAGACACAGAGGGCTTGCAGAGGTGGGGAGCTTCCCAGGGTGGTAAAAAGGGATCTGCTTACTGCGCCCAGCGAGATTTGTGGGTCGGTGGAGCTGACACGTGGCATGGGCCCTTGTCCTGAATGAGCCCATGTTTAATGAGAGCTCTCTGGCAGGGTGTGGAGAAGGAAATGATCAGGGAGGGAGTTTAGGAGCCAGTCGTCAAATAAGAAGTATTTAGAGAAGGATACGGAGGATACAGAAAATCTTAAATAGCCACCTTAGATCCCTTACCTTTTACTTAGAAGCAATCACATAACATTTCATTTGGGTTTGTAATTAGACAAGGTTTCATGCTGATTAGGCAGAAGAAATCGCTGTCTGTACAGTGTTCTTGTGTAAAGCTTGAGAGTGACCATTAGATTCTCTTCTGAGAGGGTTTCTGGAGACAGTGTATTTTGAAGGAATTAAGATGTTACATAAAGTAAAATATATGCCTTGTAAGGGAGTGAGTATTGTGTGTATTTTTGTATTAATGAACAAATCTTTACCCTCTCATTCACTCTGTGACCTTGGGTAATTTACTAAACCTCTCTGTGTCTTTGTTTCTTTATGGTGAACTAAAGATAATAGCACTTACCTTGCAGGATTATCAAAAAAAGTAAATAAGATAACATCTGTCCATGTCTAACACATATTATGCACCTAAATAATGTCCGGTCTCTTCCCTTTTTTCCATTGATAGTCACCTAATACAGAACAGGACTTCGATGAGCTTAGGCATGGGGCTGGAGGGCTGGCAGGCAAGGTTCTACTTCAGCCTAAAGGGATAGCACAGTGAGAAACTGAAAGTCATGGGTGTGATAATGTGTGTGCTGTGCACTGCGGGCAAAGGGTGGAAACAGGAACCACAGGGCAGTAAATAAGATCCAAAGCTGCTGGCCTTCTATGATCACACACCCCTCAGTGCCATGGACTGGGTTTTGCAAGTGGCCAGGGTATTCTGTGTGAGATGATCCATTCAGCAAAGGTAAAGGCAGTGGGAAGTGAGATGTTGAGGAAAGGAAGCATGAACAGCCCTGGTAAGAACCCTTGGCCCTTAGAGGCTTCTTGTCCCTCCAGCAGAGCTTCTTTTGTTGGGTTACCTGACAGTGAAATGCAGTACAATGCCAGCCACTGAGTACACACAACCCCGGGTTTATGTAGTCAAAGAGGGAGAGAAAGGGCCGGTGAGATGGCTCAGGGGCTTAAGCGCAAGGACCCGAGTTCGACTCCCGGATCCCACATACGAAAAAGGGGCCGGTGATATCGCTCAGCGGCACGGGCACCTGCTGGTGCGCGAGGTCCTGAGGTCGACCCCCCGGTACCCACAAAAAAAAAAAAAGAGGGAGAGAAAAACTGAGCAGGCACTTCGCTGTTGAATATCATTCCCTCAGCAAGACAATGCCTCGTTCGAATATTTGTTCTTAGTCACTATTTGTTTTTATTCTAAGCAGCCATTAACCTCCTACTATTCTTCATCTTTTATAATAAAAGTAGCAGCATTAGAAAGAATAACAGCACTCCCAGCACGGCACCCTCCCGGGGCAGCGTTCTGCGTGGCAGTGAAGTAATGAAAGTGACGGGACGCTCCTGTGCAGCGCGCTAAGGCCACAGGCGCAGGCGGAGGCCGGTGGCTATTTGAATGAAGCTTCTAGTACAGCTTTTGGGGAATTGTCATTGTGCAATCCTCCCCCAAAGAAAGTAGCTAGAAGAATAAAGGGGTAATTAATTAACAAGTAGCATAGAATACTCAGTCCCTGATCAAACTTTTGCCTTCAGTACACAGATCGTTGCAAATCGGGCAGCGCACTGGGGAGCATCCTAACCCAAGAGGCCAGGGCACCTACCACAGGGCTCTAACACAACCACGGTGAACTGGGGAGGCAGGGCCAAGAGGAGCCACCAACTCCAGTTTCTCTGCCACTCCCAGCCCTCACCTTTTAGCCTGAATGTGGTCTTGAAAGGGAGGTGTTCATGATTCCTGCACTGTCACCTGCACAAACATGGGCTGCCTCTGGCTAGCAAGATCCGAGTGCAGGGTCTCATGAATGCTCAGGAAAGCCTGGTGGGAGACCTCTGATGCCAAGATGGGATTTGAGGAGCGTGCACACACACACACACACACACACACACACACACACACACAGCCTCAACCAAGCTTCTGCTGGGTTGATCTTAAGTCATCAAATCCAACTTCAAGGGAAAGAGTTTGTCTAGGATTTTGATTCCCACATATTAGCAAATAAATCCCTTTCACGCTTTTTTTGGTTGTGGTTATTGCACAATAAATAAATAGATAAATGAGAGCCCAAAGCATCTCTTTTATCACTGCAGCAGATTTCCCTACCAGTCTCTCTCCTCTATTCCTCCAACCCCTGTTCATTCTCCCCTCATTCTCTGTGGGCAGGCCCCTTCAACATTGGTCTTTTATCTCCTCAAAATAAATCTTCACCTCCCCTGAACTGCATCCTCCTCAATATGGGTCAGATAGACAAAGTCCTGGCCCTAACATTTACCAGCTGGGAGACCATAGAGAAGATCCTTAGCTTACCCAAACCTCAGTTTCCTCGTGTTTTCCAAGGGAGTGAGAGTCTCCTTCTCACGTGCCTATGCGAGGGTTCACTGGCACGGTGCCTACAAACAGTGTACGTGCTGCTTGTAAGACAGAGAGTGCAATGCCATTATTTTATAGTTAATAACATCCTAGTATCAATCCTGGAAGCCTCACAGAACTGTTTTTCCCTGGATGTAATCTCAACTTGCCTATACCCATGTCAGTGTCTCCACTTTTCCTCATCTCCTTGGACCTTCTTTTATGCTGAATGTAAATGCCTTCATCATTTTTTATTAGTATATGTTTGCAGTACTTAATGATTTCGCATATCACGGGGAGTTGGTACATGTACATATCACATCTTAATTCTTTTCTTTTTTTTTTTTTTTTTTTGTTCCCTATCCCTTCCATCCCTCCCTGCTCCTTTCACCTCTTGGTCTACTTTCCATTTGCAACAGCTCTATTTCCATTTTTTCTCTCAATTATTTTTTTATCTCCTTTACCTCTTCTCCTTCTCCCTCCCTCCATCTTTTGATGCCCTTCCCATTTGAAAAAGATCTCTCTACTTCCTATTATCTATCTTTTATTTTGCTCTTTATTTATATTTTGGACTTCTTATTTGGAGAGACCATGTGATATTTAAGCTGTGTTATTTCACTTAACATTATGGCCTCAAAGTGCATCCATTGACCTACAAATGCCTCAAGTTTGTCCTTCTTCAAGGCAAAGTAGTATTCTATTGTGTATAAACACCACACTTTCTATTTCCATTTATCTGATGATGAACATATGGGCTGATTTCAAGATTTACCATTATAAATTGTGCTGCTATAAACATGGGTATGCATGTACTACTGAAATATGATGATTTTAATTCTTTCAGAAAGATACCTAGACAGGGAATAGCTGGGTCAAGTGAAATTTCTAGTTTCAGTTTTTTGAGGAATATCCATACTGATTTCCATGGTGACTGTACTAAATTACATTCCCATCAATAATGTAGAAGGGTTCCTTTTTCCTTGCAACCTCACCAGTATTTATTATTATTTGATTTCTTGATGATAGCTATTCTTTCTGGAATAAGATAGAATCTCAGTATTATTTTAATTTGCATTTTTCTAATGGTCAGAGAGGGCCATATTTTCATGTATTTATTGGCCACTTGTACTTCCTTTTCTAAGAAGTGTCTATTCATTTCAGTTGCCCATTTTTTGATAGGTTCTTTTCCTTTGGGGGTGTGATTTTTTTTAATTCATTATGTATTCTAGATGTTAGTCCTCTGTCTGAAGAATAGCTGGCAAAATTTTTTTCCCTTGCTGAAGTTTATCTCTTGATTCCGTTGGTTGTTTCCTTTGCTGTGCAGAAGCTTTTTAATTTGATATGATCTCATTTGGTGATTCTTGGTATTATTTCTTGTACCACTGGGGTTCTGTTCAGATTCATCTCAAATACTTTCAACATTCTCTAAATCTCCAAATAGATGTGTTCTCTCTTTAGCTGTGAAAGTCAAAGGGTTCCATGCTATTCTTGTTTGTACTTACCTTGTTCTACCATGCTTCCCCAGCTTGTACCGCTACTGGGTTAAAAAGGATCCAGAAGGCTGAGAACACGCAATGCCTAGCCTTTGCTTTAAATTCAACAAAGTTTTTGGAATGCATTATCTTAAATTTCCTGATGTCTATATTTGGACCTGGGAAAAATTCCCAGGCCTCATTTAAACCAAGATGATACAGATGTTTTTAAGGTTATAGGACATCCATAACCTGGGTAATCATGAGACCAAAGCAATGGAATGGGCAGGCTCGTAATCTTTAGGGGGCATTAAAGATAACCAGAGTTAAAAAAAAAAAAAAAAAAGGAAGCGTTGCTTTTAGTCCTGTGAGGTGGGAAAGATGGGTGGTGGGAAGGAAGTAGGGATCAGTATGGCCAGCTTCTCACTTCTTCAGTTCACTCCAAACTGATAATCTTTATTCCTGGCTCCCGGATCAGACACTTCTCTACCTAACAGATCCTGCCCCCCTCTCTCCAGTCTCTGTGGGACCTTCCTGGGTTTTAGAGACTATTCCTTCAACCCCTTAGTTCCTCCATCTCTGAAGAGCAGAATATCCCACGATCTGAGCACCTTCCCCTTGATTTTATAAGTTGCCTCACATGATTCTATCTCCAAAGTAGGCACCTCAAGAGTGAACATTGTACCTATCCTTCCTTTACTTGATGCATGGCCAGCCACAAAGAGGGCCCTTAACAAGTATTTGTCCCAAGACTGATGGGTTGAGCATCCCTCTTGCAAATGGATGTGGTCCTCCATGCTATGGAAAGACTTTTCAGGCTGCAACTCTGACATGTCAACAATGGTCACAAAAAAAATGTTAACAAGTCAAGGAAAGAGTTATAAAGCCTCTTTTATATTTCATGAAATAAAAAGGATGGCAGTTTAACTGAATTTAATCAGGCAATTTTGCAGAGCTTTACTGTTGATGATAGGTTGTACAATTTTAAATAATTTTAATCCATTAAACTATTTCACACATGTAGATAGAACCAATGGAAATCTGAGGTTTCTTGGACAGAAGCAAATGCAGGAAAAACCCAAGAGCCAGGGTGGCCCTTGGAATTGCTGTATTGTTAGCAGGTTTACTAACTGGCAGCCTGGAGGCAATCTATTTTATTAAGAGATTGAAAAATAGTTTAAAAAACCAGCATGTGAAGATTTCAATCAGAAATAGATGGGCACTTTTTAAACTGCAATTGGTTTCTGAAGAATGGGCAAGATAAGAATTGATAGAGGTGAATAGCTATCAAAACGTGGGATAAAAAAAGAGGCAAATTGCCACCTACTTGAAGTGAATAGCTCTTGTAATGTAATGGGTTTTAAACTTTAAAATTGTTTTGTACTATGACATACATAACAGTGGAAGTCAGAATTGAGAGTGTTTATTGGTTTTTTCCAATGGAAGATCGCCTGTTTGGTATTTGAATAATAATCTCCATATAAAAATATGGTAATGTAATTATGCTAACTAGTATTTTCTATAATTCAAGACTCTGTTTATAATAATATATCATATTTTGCAGTCAGGTAGGAATCCATTTGTCCCCTCCACCTGGGCCCTGTAGATATGGAAAGAAACTTTAATATGCCATTCTCTGCAATCTGGTCTTCCCAGGAATTAGAGTTTTCTGGAAGGTGCTACAATAAATTTTACCAGAAATACCTTCATTTTCCACATCCTGCCCTGTGAAGACGAGGCTGATTCCTCAAAATTTCACAGATAAGCTTGCTTTGACAAAACTCCCAGGTAAAAATATGCTAGCATGAAGATATTAGCCAAACTCAATGGCAAAAGAGTAAGAAAGTCTTTTAAATTATGTTGGAGAAAACAAACCAAGTGGATGAATTACATCTGTTATTAACCAGTGTGTTGTTGAGAAATTAATGTGTGAATAATGAGTTCTTTGTCAGCTAGTGTTATTATATCAGACACAACCAAAAAACACAAATTGTCAAGTTGTGGATAGGGTTACAGTCAGTTAAATTCTCTTTTAAATTGAAATTGTACAAAAACAATTTTGGCAAGATTAATCTGTTCTTATTTTTATACTAAGAATATCGGCACTGGTTGAGCTCCTGGGACCTTCCAGCTCAAGAGTTGGCCTTTGACTTGGGCAAGAACCTGCAAAATACTGATTAATGAAGTGATAGCAGCCCATTAGGTAGTTGCTAGTGGCTTGTCCCAGGGCTCTGTATCAACTCTATTATGGGCAATATTTTAATAACCACAATGAGGATACAGAAATCTCCAGTTAAAGTAAAGCAGTAAATATATTGGGAACTGTGTTGTACTTCAAACTACTTTCCATGGTTAATAAATGTGATTCAATGCTTAAAGCTGGGTGTGGCAGCTTTACACACACCTATAATCCCAGCACCTGGGAGGCTGAGCCATGAGCATCGCTGTGAGTTTAAGGCCAGCCTGGACTACATAGCGAGACTCTGTCTCAAATAAATAAATAAATAAATAAATACTCAATTTTTAGTTGCGCTTAAATTTTATGAGAGTAAAATAAATTCCTTTGTTTAGATTTCTAAAATCTCACAATAAAAGCATAAATAAAGCTAAATCCAAATTCCTTTGTTAGATTTCTTTAAAAACTCACAAAGCAGTACATGATAGGGAAGATATGGTTAAACAGCTGCCTATGGCTGGCAAGAGGAGCTTTAAAAGCCCTAGGGCTCTATCTATGTTAATTCTGTGCCCAGAGAGGCAAAGGTGATTGCTCTTCGCTGAACATAACACATTACGAATTTTGTGTTAAATTTGGGGGTACCATAGTTTAAATAAACCAGTTAATACATTGGAGTAAAATTCCCAGAACTGTGAATGAGGAGTGGCCAAAAGAAAGAAGGTTGTTTATGCTGGAAAAAGTAGTCAGCTTTCAAACATGGTCGGGGCAATCAGGTAAATAAGAAAATGGTTTTACTGTAAGTGACCACAGAAAGCAGGAGCAGTTCCAGGAGGACCCTGATCTGCGACTCCCTTCGCCACCCACTGACGGGGCCCAAGGCATTTGAAGCTCTAAGTAAGGGAGCCGATGGTGCTGCTTTCTCTGCTGAGGGAGAGCTGGAAAGAAGGGACCTCAGGGAAAAGTCGAGGAAACAGCAGAGCCCCAGCCCTCTAGGGACAGAAACAAAACCCTCCACACAGTCTTCAAGCACGCACCTTCCGGAAGTGCCCTCCTTTCTAAGGGCTCCTCCTGAATTTTTTCTTCTCATAGATAGGATTCTTGAAAATAATGAACTGATATGAAAAGCATGTGGATGGAAACCTCTTTCAGCTCTTAGCTACCTTTCTATTTTTGTTCCATCCTAGTGACAGGTGATTTGAGGTGATGATAAATCCATGCATTTAAGGCCTTGATTGCCTGAGTAAATAGGTTGGATAACTCCGGTAATTGGTTCATTAGAGCAAAATAGGGGCACCGCTGGGGCCAGAAGCTGAGGAAGCATGCTGGATATTTCATTTTGGAAAAGCCAAAAGCAAATTTATAGTAATACCAAAAGGTACATAGTCACAGCAAAAGATGGGTGTAAGGGAGAGGACACTTGATTCTAGGGACCTGAGATGTAAATGCAAAGGGAAGGCACACTTGAAATTCTTTGTCTCCCAAAGCACATTGGTCACCTGCTCAAGATTCCAGGATGGACTGGAAGGAGACCACAGAGGCTGGAGTCCTCTTCCAAATAAGCGTTTCCCCCTTCCCTGCCCTCCACCCATAGCGCACACGCGCGCGCACACACACACACACACAACTGCTTTGCCCTTTCATTTCATCTTCTGTGTCTCTCTCATTCTTGTTGCCCTCTAACCTCTAAGCATGGTCCTTGAGAGCTGCACTGAGACTCCAATATCCATACAAAGCTCCTAGAGAAGGACTAAGATGCTGTGATTATCTCCAGTCCCCAAAGGAACAGAAGAGAGAACAGGGCTGCCAGACAAAGAAGCTAAGTTCTTTTTTCCTTGTGCTACTGGGCAGGTGAGCTCCTCTCCAAGATCCAGACACTCTTACCATCACAGAAACCCTGGAAGGGGCTCCTTCCATTCAAGCCTCCCATCTGGGAGCTGGCACATCTGCAGCAGCCCCAAGCTACCTCCATCTTGTGTGGCTCCTGTCTTTTTCCCACATACACCAGTCTTTGCTGTAAGTTAAATGTTTCCCATGCAAAAGGATCATGGCTACTACCCCGCAACCACACCTGTAGCATCTAGGAAGTTTCCCACGTGCTGGACATAATCATCAACCCCTTAGGCCTCAGAATCACCCATTGTTTCCCATTTTATGGATGAAGAAACTAAGACTTGAAGAGAATGCTTAACTTCTTGGCAGATAATAATTCCAAAAGGGAGGATTCATATTCACATTTGGAGTAAAACACATGTTTGTAATGTATGTGGTAACTTGCTGCCTTCCAAGGGCCTGGGAAACTTGGCTTATCAATACCCTTACCACTCTGACTTCCTAATGCCCTTCCATCTGCAGTATTACATCCAATGAAATACTTACAGAGCACTTACTATATACAAGGGATTGTGCCAGGCCTGGTAATGATCCAAATGAAGAGTAACCTAGTGCCCTTGAGGACATGGTAAGACAAAAATAAAGTCTTCCAGTAAGTACAAAATGAAATAAGCTCTTTGAAAATGGTAGGTGCCCAATGTATAGCTATTGAATTTGATTATATAAAAATCACTTAAGTTAAACTTTCAGAATCCTCCCTCTGAAAGTAAGCAGTGAGTCAGTATCTTTCTGCACAACTGGTTTAGGCCGGTGGCCAGGGGTGGGGTGGGGTGGGAGTAGAAAGGTCCCTTCTACTGCTATTAACCATAAGTTTGCCTGAAAAACACAAAGAAATATTTTTGATTCTGCAACTAAGAAAATTCACCTCTTGTTATCTGTATCTGCATACACAAACTTGTTTGAGGGTATTTGTGGACAGTTATTTAAAAAGGCTCTGTGTGTGTGTGAGTGTGTGTGTGTGTGTATATGTGTGGGCCCCTGTGTGCAAGTAAAAGAGAGCAAAAGCAAGTGAGTGAGAGCTCTTTGTATAAGACTGATTGTTTAAAATGATTTTTTTTTTATGTGGGTACGGGGAGTCGACCTCAGGACCTCACGCTTGCCAGCAAGCACTTGTGCCGCTGAGCGATATCACTGGCCCTTTTTTTCCTTTATGTGGGTTCCGGGAGTCGAACTCGGGACTTTGCGCTTGCCAGGCAGGTGCTTATGCCGCTGAGCTATCTCAGCGGCCCCCTTAAAATGATTTTTAGGACCCGTGAGATGGCTCAGCGGCGTAAGCGCCTGCCTTGCAAGCGCGAAGGCCCGAGTTTGACTCCCGGAACCCACATACGAAAAAGGGGCCGGTGATATCGCTCAGCGGCACGGGTGCCTGTTGACGCGCGAGGTCCTGAGGTCGTTCCCCCGGTACCCACAAAAAAAAAATAAATAAATAAAATAAAATGATTTTTAATAGACAAAGCAACTGCTTAAAACAAATCTATCCTTCAGAGGCTAAACAATGCCATTTGCATTTGCCAAGCAAACAAAATATGAATGAATCCTGTCCCTCAGATTGGAAACTAGGAGTAAAAATATCCTGATGATATAGCAGGAAAGTTTAAATTAAAAACTCATGTCTGTCCTATGGCAGAAAATGGACAGGAAGACCAAGTTCTGATCCAAAGAAGATAACCCACTGCCAATGAGTTCCTGGCTAAAGATTTGGTGGAGAGCTAGGGGACACCACACAGGAGTTTGTTCTTTTCCACATCAGTTGCTGAGCAGTTTCTGCACAATATTGCTTTCAACTTTCCCAGTGACTCTATGTAACCCCAAAGTTAGCTGCAGCCCCGACCCCCTCAAAGGAAGACAGTGGCAGGCCTGGCACTGAAGCCCAGAGAAAGGTAGCCGGTTTGCTTGTCAGATTCCTGAATGTCCCTAACTTGGGTTAGAATAAGGGATTTGGTGCTTCACAAAGTATTCATGAAAAAATCTATACTGATTTTCATGGGGTCTGTATTTCCTGGAATACTTGCTTTTGTTTTACACTTTGGAAAACAAATTAAATGAACAACTGTTTATGGAACTTTTACAACGTGCTTAGGAGTATGGCAGGTGCCGAGGATTTAGGGGTGAACAGGACCAACATGCTCCTTGCTCCTGTGATGTTTAGAGATCAGTGAGGAAAAGATGCCAAGTAAATAATCACATATAATCAGCTAAATAATTATAGATTGGTCTCTGCTGTTCTGCGCTAAGGAATAATACAGAAAAGTGATTTGCCTACACTTGACTCAGAGTTTGAAAGGAGATGGCACCATATCCACATTAGCACTATGTCGGCAATGAAGGAGACACAGAAATCACAGTGTGAGGAACTGCAAGAGAAGCAATCGCTCCAGGGAAAAGGGGGCTGCCAGCTCACCCTTTATACCTGGAACCTACCTCAGGCTCTGTCCTGCACAGAGCAATCCTTGGAAACTGCACTTTGTTCTTATGAGCAAGATCCCTCCCTAACACAAGAATAATCCAGTCTTGAACTGCTAGGTTTAGTGTCCAGTGATTGATGTAGCTGAATCGTTGTGGCATTATTTAAGCGCAGGCATAATAGTGTGGCTCAAAGGAAGCTGAAGGATGACCTTTGTAAGTTGGTCAGATCATAAAACTAATGAAAATGGATGGCTAGGTCTTCCACAGTACATGAATATATATAGGCCTTCTCCAGGAAGTTCAGCCAATTTTACATGCAGAACCTTTAAGAATTTCTTTAAGAAATTTTATTTTCAAGTTCTTTCTTTTCTTCATGCCAGCCTGGATCAAATCCAGAAGCCTTGCTCTATGGCCTTTCCCAGTACATGCAGTGAATCCCATATGGTTGTCCCCTAATTCTTCATCCACCACCCACCTTCGCCCTCTGTCACGTTCACCCATAGATGCTTACTCCAAAACCACACAATGACGAAGTTGGATAGCTTGGGTTTCCTTTTGTTCCTCACCAGCAGAACTGATCCAGGTGTTGGAAATGAAAGGAGTCCTCTGGCAATCAGGCCACATGTTTGTATTAACAATTAAGTAGCAGGTGAACCTGGGAAGCCCAGACCTTGAACAGTGGAACTACCAGAGAACAGGGTCTGAAGACCACAGCCTCGCACTGTAGAAATAACTCTAAGAATGAGATACGCCTAACCAGAGTGCCAGCACTATCACTTGCTAAGTATATGACATTTGGCAAATTTACCTGTAGAAACTTCTACTTTGTCATCTGCAAATGAGCTAATAGAACCTACATCAAAGTTAAAGCAATTAGAGCCACCCAGGACACAGAAACATTGTGCAATGAGGGAAAAATGGCTGCTGCTGTCACTCGGAGTCATAGATAATAATCCACCTGAAATTGAGGATGATGGGCACTTTGCCTCATTGGGGCTCAGGCTGGTACGAGGTCTCCAGGACTTGGATGTTAATTCCTGCTTTGCCTGGGCAAATAAGAAGGTAGCATAAAGAGCTTCCTGTCTGAGTTCAATCAAGGCCACCTTGCTGGTGCTGTTATGTTTCGATCTGATGTTGGATGACTTCTTTGTTTCTGGTCTCCTGTTTTGTCCTTATGTCTGGGACTGGACCATTGGCTTGGAACCACCTCCCCCTGCTTCTCCTTCTCCTGCCTGTCCTTTCTTGGGGACAAATGTGCCCCTACCTCTTCTACCAGGCTCCCTTTGGGTCCATCCCACTCATGCCAATGCCTTGACCTGACAAGTTTGAAAAACAAGGTCTCTTTTTTCAAATGTAGTTTTACATAATTTCACAGCTTGGGAAATGCTGAGAAGAGGACCTGTCACGCAGAGACCAAGCACCAGTCTGCAAGTGCCCTCCTACAGAGGGACACAAGAGTCAAATGATTTTGCAGTAGAACAAAATCCAAAATGGTGGTTGTTTTGCTGCCCTGGGGCTCCTCTTTTCCCCACCCAATCAAAACCCCAGAACAGAAGGGCCATGGCCTTGGAGGCAGGACCACTACAGATACTGTCGTTGGAATGGACAGTGGAATAAATTAGTTCCTAAGGGTGGGGCCCTAGGACTTCGTGCAGAGGAGGCGGCATCAGTAAAAAAAGTCAAGCTCAACTTTCTTGTGTGTGTGTGTGCGTGTGTGTGTGTGTGTGTGTGTGTGAAGTCTACATGAACAGATACCAGGGGGCGAGGGGCCCTCCAACCACAGAGATCAGGAATGAGGTAACATTTATGTTTTAAACTTGACTTCCCTTTCCACTCCTGATGAATTCAAAATTCATCTTCTCAGAAACATTATGAAAGCATGCACTGCTTTTTTTGGGCCTCAAATGCTTTCACTGGGCTAAACACAACAAAATAAAATAAAATAATTGAGGGAGAAAACTTTATTTTTCTAATGTCCGCCCTTGGTATTTGATTTGACTCTGCTAATTGCTAAAAGAGGAGAATCATGGGAAAATAAAGGACGGACCTCAAGGTGCTGAGCTATGATAGGGGAGTGTTCGTGGCCTAGGAGACCTGGCTGCCCTCTCCCAGGCTGAGAGAGCACATGCATTATATCTGTTTGTGATGGAGGAACACTTGGCCTTTCCCATCATTACCAGCAGAGTTTCCCAGGTAAAAGCAGCCAAACTGAGTCTGAATATCGGTTTTGCCTTTTCCCAGGTGTGTGACTTTGGGCAAGTTATTTAACCCCTCTTTACATCATTTTCCTGGTAATGAGATGAGGATGATAGACCTCAAAGTCTTTATATTAGTATTCTGGGGATGTGCACACAAATTGGGTGGCTTAAACCACAGACATTTATTGTCTCAAAGTTCTAGATTCTAGGAGTCTGAGATCAAAGTACCCAGACTTTGATAGAGCAGGTTTCTTCTAAGGGTGTGAGGAAGAATCCGCTTCTTGCCTCTCCCCCAGCCTCTGCGAGGCGATCTTTGGCGTCCCTTGGCATACGTAAGCGTCACCCAGATCTCTGTCTTTATCTTCACAGGGAAGTCTCCTTTAGTACACGTCTTTGTGTCCAAATTTCCCTTTTTTATAAAGACACCAGTCACATTGGATTGGGACCCACCGTACTGTATTATATGACCATGTCTTAACTCCTTATATCAGCAGTGGCCCTGTTTCTAAATAAGGTCACATTCTGGTATATTCTAGGTTAGGTCTTCAACATACAAATTTGGGGAAGACGCAATCAACCTATAGTACATTTACTGTAAAAATTAAAAATGAAACATATACATACATACACACATGTACACACACACACACTCACACTCTTAACACAGCCCATATTACAAAGCAAATGCTCACTAAAGGATGCTATTACTGTTGTTATTCTTTTCCAAACCTTCATTTGCTAAAAACTCATCTTTAGCTAGGCCAGAAAATTAGAAAGACCTCACCTGCCATATAAGTGACGCAGTGTGTGTGTGTGTGTGTGTCTGCATCTCTGTGTGTGTGTGTGTGTGTGTGTGTGTGTGTACAGGGATATTAGACTGTGTCAGCCATATGGACACTCCAGCCACTGTACTGGCAAGTGTATGGTTATGTATGGGCATGTTTTTAAGATGATTTGGGATTTCCTTGCCCCCAAATCTAAACCCACTAAAATTTAACCATGAGATTCTTCTCTGATTTAAATGAACAGTTTACCCAGTATATTAGTTGCTAGTGGATCAGAGCTAAGTCTGAATGAGGGGATGATGCATTCTGTTTATTTAAATACAGTAATGGGCAGGTGGTTTCAAGGATGTTTTGAAAGGAAAGAAGACACAAGCGTGTGGAGAGAAAGCAGGCCAGGTTAGCAGTATAAAACTCCTGCGAACACAGAGAGTGGGCCACTTGGACAAGGAAAAGGGCCCAGGGTGAGGAAGTGGAAAACAATGAAATACCTGTCACCAGCTTTGTATGTGTGCCTCTATCATGAGCAGAGGTTTCACCCTCTGTGAATCTGTCAGTGATGTACGGAAGGCCAGCTTTGCACACAGGCTGAAGAAGCTGGAAGGCCAGGGTGTCTGAGATGCTAACAGCAATCCTGACACAGGACAAGTCGAGGGCATAGGCAGGATTCCTTTCCTTGGGGCCTTGGTGGCTTCATGTGTGAACCAAGTGGCTGGATCTCCTTCCCTTATGGGCCTTGCTGGCTCTCACACTGACTTCCAATGCTAGCACAGGCCCAGCCCCTAAGTCAGGAAGAAATGTTACTGTGAGGGGGGATAATGTCATGAGGGATAATGCTGTCCTCAGGTATCATCCTGGCAGCGCTGCTGATGCTCTGGCTGTGCATCTGAAGCTAGCTTTTGGAAGAGGGGAAAAGAAGAATCAGATGTCTGCGTTAAAAAAGGAACCAATGAGAGCAAGGTGCCACCTAACCGGAAGCCCAGATCAGGCTTGCTCATGCCTATCTCATAAGTGTAGAAAGGTATTTTCCTTGAATAGTGTGACCAAATCTGACAAATTAGTGTATTTGATTAAGCAGAACAAAGCTGTGGCGCCAGCTCTCTCGGTTTTATTTTGCCTAACGGCTGTCATCAAAAATCACACAGTCATCTCTTTGCAAGTGGCAAGGTTCTGGGAAGGTTGTGTGTCTGCGGTTCTGCTCAGACTCTGCTGTTCTTTCAGAGTCTTCTGGAAGCTGAAGAAGCAGGGAGCTCCCTCATAAACTCTTCACCAGCCCCAAAGTCACTGGATCATTTCATCAATTCAGTTAACACCCATTGATTCCAATTCCTTTTGTAAATTTAGATTAGATAAGCAGTACCAGGTACAATGACGGACCTCAAGTAATGTATTTTGAAACTATTTGTCAAATGAATTAATCAGTGAATGAATGGAACAATGAGAGAATGTGTGAATAAAGCGGTGGGAAATTTGTAAGTAAGAAGAAAACTAGGTGGAGATAAATTTTTAACTCTTCATGTCAGATTGATATCATTTTTGATAGCACATGAGAGACAATATGAGAAAGAATCCAACTGTTTATCCCTTAGGGATAAAAACAAAGATCCTTATGTCTGAATCCTGGGTTTTTCCCTCTCTGGCGATGCAAATTTAAGGAGGTTGCTCATCTTTCTGTGCTTAAAGTTTTATTTTGTTTTGTTTTGTTTTTCTTTTTTTTTTTTTTTTTTTTTGTGGGTACCAGGGGGACGACCTCAGGGCCTCGCGCGCCAGCAGGCGCCCATGCCGCTGAGCGATATCACCGGCCCCTTTTTCGTATGTGGGATCCGGGAGTCGAACTCAGGCCCTCGCGCTTGCCAGGCAGGCGCTTAAGCCGCTGAGCCATCTCACCAGCCTTGTTTTTCATTTTTAAAACAACGACAATAGTAGTACTTAGCCAACTCGAAGGAATGGGGGGAAGATTGAGTGAGATAACAAGTGTGAACACCAGTTGCCACCTGGCAGCTTACAAGATTAAATGGAAATAGAAGAGGCCCTTTGTGTACATCAAAGATGGAGCAAGCAGTTGCCTTTATAATATGATCTCCATAGTTAGATGAGGCCCTTCTCCTTCAAATATTATCCCTTTGACCTGCAGTGTGCCTAAAACACTTACTCTCAGAACTCCCTTTGGACTAGTGAAAATGTCCCAAGTCCCCATGGTGACATAAGAAGGGAAACACATTCAGCCGTTAGCCATTAATTATTTCCCACTCATCGACCTACCTCCAAAGGACAGAGCAATATTAGCAGTCATTAAAGCCTTGACTTTGGAATCCCTGGGTTCAAAGTTAGACTGTGCAATTTACTATTTACGTGTCCCTAGACAAGTGACTTAACTTCTCTGAATCTTAGTGTTCTCAGTAGTGAAGGGCTAATGATATTTACCTCCTGGTGTTACCATGGTGATAATATGAGATAATGTACGGGGAAATCCTTGTATATCTAGCTTATGCTCAGTTACCAGGAGTGATGATTATTGCTATGATATTCCTCCCCCTGAAAATATTCATAAGAATATTGTTATGGATAGAATGTTTATGTTCCCCCAAATTTCATAAGTTGAAGCCCTAGTCCCCAATGTGGTAGTTTTAGGAAATGGGGCTCTTGGGAAATGATTAGATTCAGATGAGGCCATTAGAGAACAGCCCCATGATGGGATTAGCATACTTATAAGAATATAAGACTGGACCTCTCTCTCTTTCTACCAAGTGAGAACATAGAAGGTGGCTGCCTACAAGCCAGAAAGAAACCTGTGTTAGTCACCTTTTCATCACTGTGACAAAATACCTGGCATAAACAACTTAAAGGAGGAAAGATTTATCTTGACTCATGTTTCCCTGGTATATTGACTCCATTGTTTCTGGCTTTATGACGAGGAAGGTTCATCATGGCAGGGACCATGCACTGAAGCAGAGCTATTTACCTTATGGTGTACAAGAAGTTAGAGAGAAGCAAGCACCAGAAAGAAAGGAGCCAAGGACAAAATGCACCCTTCAAAGCCACATGGCAAGTGACTTACTTCACCCAATTAGGCATTATCTCCTAACAATCCTATTGAGCTATGAATTCATTGCTGTATTAACCCCCTCATGAAGTTAGAACCAGAACCTTGTGATCCAGTTGCTTCCCAACAAGCCTACCAGCTGCCAAGCAACCCTTCAACACAATGAGCTCTTAGGGGAACATTTTAAGTAACAACCATGACAGAGCCCTCACTAGAATCCAGCCATGCTGACAACCTGGTCTCAGACTTCTGGCCCCTAGCTCTGTAAGAAATAACTGTTTTGTTTAAACCGCCTACAGTGATTTTTTTTTTATAGCAGCTTGAATTGACAAATATAAACGTGAAAGGCAATTCTGTCTTCCAACAGTATTTGCAGTAATAGCAGCATTGGTGAAACAAGTCCCAGGTCCCAGAGTGATCAGTTTGAAGGACAAGCTCATCTCAATGTGGTCCCTTTCCCCACGTCGCACAAATCAGTGCAGTGTCGACTGTTCTATGCTGTAGGCGAATGCCAGGATGAACAGAGGATAACTGCAAGTTGCTTGAAAGAGAGCGTCTCAAGATGGGTTTCAGAGAGATGAATAAAATGAGACAGGAAACAGGGACAGAGGTCATTCCTGCTTCTTTGTGATTATCACCATTTTTCTGAGCCCCTACCTTTCTACCTCCACCCCTCCTACTCCATGCCCCAGCCACACTTTGTGCCAAAGGGAGCTGGAGAAGAGACACTGACTCCTCTAGAAATCCGTTTTCAGATCACTAATTTGCTCCTGGCTTTTTATGGTTTGGAATGCAGGGAAAATGTTACCTTCTGTCTTGCTTTCCAGCAAGAGCCCCTAGGTCCGTTACTTTCCCTGGAGATGCCCCAACCCAAGGAGAAAGTGCCAAGCTAGAGAATGCAAGGACACACTCTTACTACTTTGCCGGTTTTAGAAATCATCGATCTCCTGTGACTGGAACCTTGCCTGGCCTCATTGCCCTCAGATTAAATCAAGGACACTGCAAGGTCTAGAGACAGTGACCTTGGGATATCCAGATATTCCATGTTCACTTTTCCACGCGGAAGGGGGCCCGGACAGGAGTTGAGAAAGAGACACAGATGAAACAACTAAATGCGGTACCGTATTTGAGTTGGTGCAGAGAAAAGGGTTAAGCGGAGATTTTCTTCTCATATCTTACTGAGATCATTTTATGGCTCTGATCTCAAGGGAAACGGAGCAGTTTGCACATTTACCGCTTCTGATCAGTCGACCATCTGTGGGCACCACCTCTCACAAAGAGCTTACACACTAACTGGTCACTTTATCATTGTAATATATTTGGAAAATCAAAAACCAGCTGTTATAAAGCTATAAACTGGAGACTTTATTACATGCTGTTTATCATTGCTTTAGTATTTGGAGATTCATAATGCACGGACTTTGAGATCTATCTGTATTTCCAAGGAGGCCAAAGTTTATTTCCCTAATAATATGCAAATGGAGCCTTTACACCAGATAATGAATAATCGCTTTAGATTAAAGGCTGCATTTTCTTTTAGTGGTACTGGCAGTGCAGCCTTTTGCATGCAGTTAATAATTAATTTAAAGAATTACCACTTCACTGAGCCCTGCTTACATTATTTATTAAGTGTAATTAAAGTATTTATTAGTCAAGTAATAAATGAGGGACAACCCCCAGCACCTTAACAGTGTTATAAAATAATCACGAACCATGTTTACCTGCAAAGCAAGACTGAGTGTAGCTCGAGTGTGGTAGGAGATTATCCATGATCATTCAGTGCATTATCTGTGTACCTCAGCAGTGGGCAAATGTTGGGCATGCCCACCTCCTTCCATGGCTCTGTTCATTCTAGGAAGAGGGGGTACCTTGGCTTTTTTCTCACTATTAATTGGAGTTTGTTGATGTAGATGCAATATCAAGGGAATTTCTTGGTTCAAACTAATAACTCCTCTGCAGCTCAAAAATAGTTGCTACTATTAGTGTCTCTTCGTTCACTAAAAAAGAAAGTTTGTGCTAATATCGATTGGAGAAAATTTTATGCCCATGTCTTGTACCCTGAGCAACTACTTTAAAGAGAACAACATATAATGTATTAACTATTGTTATTCTCCTATTATTTTGTTATGAAATTTTGTTTTACCTTTTTTCCATAAAATAAAAATTTTTTAAATCAAAAAAAAAATAGTTGATCCAACATTATCATCTTAGAATTTCTGAAAGGATGTTGAAAGTATTATCCACAATTAAAATGACTATATAACTCATTGTTTGGGAATAACTTTAAGAATTAAAGAATTTTTTTGTTCATTTGATGTATAAACTTGAAATGTTCTCAGTCAACCAAGACTGACTTTCAAAAATTTGGTATGGCCTTTATCCATCCTGTTGGATTGTTCATAGCAATAAAAAGTGTAAAATGATATAAGAAAGAAATGATATGGTAATCAGCTTCAACTCTGGACTGCTACTTAACACATAAGGTTTTAAATAAAACCTAGACCAGTGATGGCGAACCTTTTAGAGCTTTCAAAAATACAGACAGCCCACTGCAGCACGCATGCCACAGGCTCCCCAACACTGATCTAGACCTTCCTTCAGTCTGAAGCAACTCTGGGCTGCAGTCTCCCCAAGAAATTTGCCCTGCCCTCTCCGTTCAGAAATAAAAGCTCTCTCCTCTAAGTCCCGCCATATTGCTCAGAGCTTTTTTGGGGGGAGGGACTGGGAATCGAACTCAGGACCTTGTGTTTGCCAGGCAGGCGCTGTGCTGCTGAGCTGTATCCCCGCCCCACATAGCTCTTTAATTCATATGTCACTCACTTATTTATTTTTCACTCCACTCCATGAAGAGAATGCAAGCTTTTTGAGGAAAGAGACAGATAGCATTTGCAGATTTTTAGTTCCTTCAACATTCTCATCCCAGTGCCTTGTTAAAATAGATACACCATAAATATTTACTAAATAGATTCGTAGCTGGGAAATACAAGCGTTTTGTCTTTCTGATCAAGAGAGAAGGTGAAATTTCAGTCTAGAATCACTAACTAGAATCTGCCACTGAGCAGATGGCCCTGTGAAGTGGACATAAGCAGAGAAGAAAGTGACCAGCAGGCAGCCAACCTACAGGTCATTCAGGTCAGCCATGGGAATCGCATGGGAATCGTATTTAACTACAAACCAGCACGCAAAGCCTCAAGGTCCACTGCAATCAGGCCGGTACTTCATTGGACCAACAGTGTCTTGCTCACTCTTTTTCTTCTAAGCCATTTATCTGGAAAAGTCTACATGCTATGCCCTTCTGACAAGCAAGGAGAAAGCTACCAAAATGTATAGAGGTTGAAGCTTTCCTAAGGTTACCCACCTAGTTAGGGGCCCTTCTGCAAATTCCACCTCTTCATCTGGGTGACCCCCACTTCCCTCATGTTCTACCTCCCCTCCAGAACCTTCTCTGACCACCTCCCCCACCATTTCAAAAACTCACATTGTCCATACCTCTCATCCTGATTCTCTGCATCCTTGGATACTCTGCTCCCTACCCATAAACCTCCTGCTCTCCAGGGAAGGAGGATGCATTCTTCTCTTTCTCCATGTCCCCTGGTCTGGGAACACGGCCAGGACTCAGCAAGGGAAAGAAGGGCAAAGCAGACTTCACTCAGTTTTCCCTGAGCTCTTCTTTCTCCTGTCTGCCTGTTTGCTTCACTGGCTTCCCAGAATCTCTCCTGAAAGGTATTGTGACTTCTCAAAAGTCATCATCATATTGAAAAGGAAAAGAATTGATGTGAGGTCAAAGTTAAAGGGGCTGAGTGGCATTTGGAGAAAGAAACCCAAAGAATCAAATTTTATGTTTTAATAACAGCCAACAATACCAGCCCAAACTTGTAAGCCTTCTAAATTGATTTGTCTTTGGGCCTCTTTCCAGAGCTGTTTCCAGGCGACCGATGGGTTGGCCGTACATCATGTGTGCTGTGGCCTCGTGCTGCGGCAGCCTCCTCCTGACCTCTTAATCAAGCCAAAAGCCGGGCACAGGGAGGAGACACATGATCACTTACGGAAACACCCAGCTGGCGGCCGTCCCACAAACCATCTGCCTGTCTCGCTATGGTCAGGCTGTCTGCTAATGCCCCCTCCTCCAATGAGCCATTTATATATTTCCCCAGCCTTTTTTAAAAAGTGGAAAACAAATGGCATTATTGGACATGCTCTGCTTGGCTGCAGCTGTGAATCACAAAGTTGGAAATCAGTCCAAGAAGCAGTCAGACAGCACCTTCGCTTCTTGGTAGGGAGAAGTCCAAACTGCTGATCTGGCTTCATTTGATCCTTGCTATTTTATTTATCTATAAATTTGACATGGCCTTGTTAGAAGACATCTTGCTGTTGTGCGTTTTCCCATTCTCTTTGTGTTTCCAAAGGGAAAGGGTCTTTGCTTTCGTCGTAACCCAGGGCCAACTTTCTTCTTGACCTGGTCAGAAGGTAATCAGTGTGAAGGCACTACAGTTTGAGACTTACGTACAGCTGCTAGCAGCAGGGATGGGGAAGGGGTGATAGGGGTCAGACAGGATTCCCCTCAGCTCATCACTACTTACCAAAGTCAGTAATGGATCACAAATACAGAGTAGTGAGCTGAACCAGATGAACTTGGGGTGGGACACTTGCCTATCATCCTTGTTCCATGACGGGATATAGGAGATAGCATCATGCTCTCTGAATGGAGAGCACACATCCCTGTATCTGTAAGATAGCATTCTGCCAGTCCAGTTAATCACCCACCTGACGTGTCCACGTTGACTCTCTCCTCTGCGCCTGTCTTAGCTTGAGTTCCCCCAGCAGCCCACCCTGAGATAAAGATTTGAGAGCAAACCATTTGGTTGGGAATTGTAAATAGCACCAGGAAAGAATGAAGGGAAGTCATAGAGGGAGAAAAGGCAGTGAATAAAGGGTGCATCATTTAGCCAGCTACTGCTTTGGGTCACTGGAGCCTAACTTCCAGGGGAATTCTGAGAATTGGTGCCAAACATATGGCTCAGAACCCTCTCAAGGTGGGAGGGAGTTGGGGTGTTTGAACACCAGCTCCCAAGTGTTATTAATGCTCTGAACTCTACTCTCTCAGGTATACAAACAGCAAGGCTTCCTTAGCTGAGGCTGAAGGAGGACAGCCTCCAGACACAGAGAGGCAGACACCGGCAGTTACACGTTAGCTGGAGCCCAGCGAATGGTCTAAGGAGTGTGGGCAGGGCCTGAGTGTACCCGCTACAAAGTCGGCCCCTAAGAGAGGAGGTTCTGGGGAACCAAGAAGTGGAAGGCCATTCGTGCTCTGTACACCATCAGTATGGAGTAACAAAGCTACCAGAAGGCAATCCGGTGATCGAACACTAAGGGCTATGGTGAAGACTAAGGAAAACACGTTCAGGAGAAGAAAAAATATTCCAACCATTCAAAAACTGAGAATTAAATTAGAATTTGAAAAAGGGAGAGGATGGAAAAGGAAGGAAAAAGGAATAGGGTATGATTGATTTATTCTCAAAATTGGGTATAAAGTCAAATAAGTAAATAATCCAATTGAGACCAATGAACTCTTTTCTATTCTTGCTTACATTATCATTTTAGAGATAGTTCATCTATATCCATAATTATGCTCCAATAAACTATTTTTCTTTGCATTTCTTGACATGCATTTGCATTTCTTGTCAAAGAGATTTGGATCAGCTGATATCTAAATTCCTTTGAAATTTTTAAGAATCAATGGTCATCGACAAACTTTTAAAAGGCCCACATACATTCTTTGTTTGTTTGTTTGTTTGTTTCAGTACTGGGAAACAAACCCAGGGCCTTTACTATAGCCCCAGCCCTTTCTTATTTTTTATTTTGAGACAGGCTCTCCTAAAGTCACTAAGTTGTCCAGGGTGGATTTGACCTTGTGATCCTGTCTCAGTTTCCCAGGGTTAGGATTATAGATAGACGTGCCCCACTGTGGCTCCCATTACATTCTATGCTAAAAGCTCTTTGCTGGTTATATGAATCACCACCTCCTGATTTATCTGCACAAGCCATACCTCAGTTTACCGTAACATTTCAGGAACTGGGAGATGCTCATAAAAATGATAAGGGCAGCTGGGAAGACATCTGCGTATGTGTCCTCATGACAGAGAACTAGGTTCATGGTTAAGAGATGGCCTCTGGTTCTGATTTGACCTTCTATAGAAGGCAAGATAGGGAGGAGGCTTAGCCAAGGGCTTCGACTGACAGAAGCCTAAGTTTCAACACCAGGTCTTCTATGTATAAAGCTAGTGACAATAAGCAACTTGGCCCCTATTGGCCTCAGTTTGCTCATCTCTAAAATGGAGATAAACAATCTGATAAAAGCCGTCTATGACAAACCAACAGCAAACATCATACTAAATGGACAAAAACTGAAAGCTTTCAGTCTAAAATCAGGAACAAAACAAGGATGTCCACTATCACCACTCCTATTCAATATAGTTCTGGAAACACTAGCCTGAGCAATTAGACAAGAAAGAGAAATAAAAGGAATAAAGATAGGAAAGGAAGAAGTTAAACTATCATTATTCACAGAGGACATGATACTCTACATAGAAGACTCCAAAAATGCCACCAAAAGACTCCTAAAGTTAATAACCAAATTCAGTAGAGTAGCTGGATACAAAAGCAACACTCAAAAATCAATAGCATTCCTGTACACAAGCAACAAACTCACTGAGAGAAAAATTAGGGAAACCACACTCTACACAATAGCATCCAAAAAAAATGAAATACTTAGAAATCAATCTAACAAAAGAAGTAAAGGATCTATATATTTAAAATTACAGTAGTCTGAAAAAGGAGATCAAAGAGGATATCAGAAAATGTAAAGAATCCCTTGCTCATGGATAGGAAAAACCAACACTGTGAAAATGGCCATACTCCTAAAATTGTTATACAGATTTAAAGCAATCCCAATCAAAATGCCATTAACATACCTCACAGAACTAGAGAAAACACTCCTAAAATTCATCTGGAAGCAGAAGAGACCTAGAATAGCAAAGGCAATACTGGGCAACAAAGGCAAGGCATCATAATCCCTGGCTTGAAATTATACTACAAAGCTACTGTGATAAAATCAGCATGGTATTGGCAAAAAAAAGACCTGAGGACCAGTGAAACAGATTAGAAGAAGCAGACACAACTCCAAACACACTCAGCCACCTTATCTTTGCAAAAGGGGCCAAACTTGTTCACTAGAAGACAGATAGCCTCTTTAACAAATGGTGCTGGAAAAACTGGCTCTCTACATGCCGAGGACTAAAACTAGACCCATATCTATCACCATGCACTAAATTAAAGTCAAAATGGATCAAAGATCTAAATATTAAAACAGAAACACTGGGCCGGTGAGATGGCTCAGCAGCATACGCACCTGCCTGGCAAGCGCAAGGGCCCGAGTTCGACTCCCGGAACCCACATACAAAAAAAGGGCCGGTGATATCCCTCAGCAGCACAGGCGCCTGCTGGCGCGTGAGGTCCTGAGGTCAAGCCCCGGTACCCACAAAAAAAAAAACAAAACAGAAACACTAAATCTACTAGAAGAGAAAGTAGGTAGAAATCTTGAAGACATAGGTGTAGGCAGAGACTTCATGAACAAAACCCAAACTGCACAGGAAGTACTTCAAAGAACCAACAACTGGGATCTCATCTTATTAAAAAGATTTTGAACATCAAAATAAATCTCTAACAGAGTGAAAAGATAATCCACAGGGTGGGGAAAATATTTTAGCCAACTGTCCCTCAGACAAAGGACTTCTATCTAGAACATATAAAGAATTGAAATAGATCAGACCCCCAAATTCAAAGCCCCAATCCAAAAATGGGCATCTGAGATGAATACACACTTCTCAAATGAAGAAATATAAATAGCAAATGAATATATGAAAAAATGTTCAACATCATTGGTCATTCGAGAAATGCAAATTAAAACAACACTGAGATTCCATCTCACCCCAGAAAGAATGGCTATTATCAAGAAATCAACCAATAACAAATGTTGGAGGGGCTGTGGGGAAAAAGGAACCCTTCTCCACTGTTGGTGAGAATGCAGACTGGTGCAACCACTGTGGAAATCAGTGTGGAGGTTCCTAAAAAAACTAGGATTAGAGATCCCAGTTGACCCACATATTCTCCTTCTGGGTATTTTCCCAAAAGAATTAAAAACATCGTACCACAGTGATATATGTGCACCCATGTTTATCGCAGCACTATTTGTAATAGCTAAATCTTGGAAACAGCACAAATGCCCATCAACCAAGGAACGGATGAAAAAGATGTGGTATTTTTATACAGTGGAGTACTACTCAGCTATAAAGAAGAAAAAACTTGAGACATTTATAGGGAAATGGATGCAACTTGAGACCATACTCATAAGTGAAATAAATCAGACTCACATGTGTAAACATTGCACTGTCTCCATAATGTAAGAAGCTGAAAAAGTAAATAAGATCCAAAATGTACAATAGATATTGTGAAATAGGAAGAAACTGTTCAAAAGGAAAGAGAAACTGGGAAAGGGGAAAGGAGAAAAGAAGGAAGGGAAAAGGAAAAATAAATATATATATATAATGTATATATATATATATATATATATATATATATATATATAAATATATGTACACACACAAGATAGTTAAGATACTTATACTACTAATTGTTATTAATTCATTGAAAAGAATGGTTTGCGCCCATATTGTCTGATGAATTTTTCATGCCTATATCTTGTAATATGAGCAACTACTTTGAAGATAACAATACACAATGTACTAACCATTGTTACTCTCCTACAATCTTGTTTTGAAGTTTTGTACCATTGTTTTTATGGGGTTTTTTCTTTAAAATTAAAAAAAAAGTAGGGAAATACTGTCTACCATCAGAGTAGTTTTAGAGATTAAAGTTAAAAGGAGTAGTGCCTATAAAACAGGTAGGCCAGGCTTGGGGCACTAAAAATCCAAAATGCAATGATGAGAGAAACAAATGATTTTTGAAAGTGCATCATAGCCAGTCATCTTGCCGTGCATCAGGATTTCTCGTCACTTGATTTTACACACTACATACTAAAGCTTTTGCTTGGGTATGGGGTGAGGATTTGGTATTTCTGATGGGTACTTTGCATTTTAGTCAAGACAAAAAGTGCAACAGAAAATAAATTGAACTTTAGATTGCTACTTCAGAAATGAGGGCTTTTAAAAAAAATGACTCTTGTTTTGTTTACTGCTTTTCTTGTCATTTGAATTCTTCTTTCCAAAGCCCTAGACTAGAGCAACAGTGTGCTTCTTTGTCCCAAAATAGCTGCGCTGTGGTGATGGCAGTAGGTCATAAGTCAAGGTCTTGAGGGGCTAAGCTTGGCAAGACATGGGCAAGGTCAGACGGGGCATGAAAAATGGCTCCAGGGCATTCACAAGAGCTGGGGAGCTTGGCTGAGCTCAAGGTGATGCCTGGGGAGTTCTTCCAGCCCTAACAGAGATCGTCAGAGAGTAGCATTCCAACATAGAGTGAGTGTCTTTTTCCTTTGTGGTTCTCAGGAGAATCCCCTAGTATCATTGCTTGGACTGCATCCTGACCCTGGGTGACCTTGCGTTTACCTTTCAACCCTGCACTTCTCATGATGGGAGACACTATTAATAACCACACCCAGACAACTATGTCACCAGGACCTTTCAGTGCTTGGCTCACACCACCAGCCCCGAGCACATCGTCTTTTTCACTTGGAAATTCAGGCCCATCTACCCAGGTTCATCTGCCTGGGAGGCCCATTGCTCAAAGTCTAAGGTCCCACTAGCTGTTCCCAAAGTTCCCTCTAACCTTGTTTCTCTTCCACAGCAATGGATATAGGAAAAAGGAAGCTCCCTTTTCTTTTTAGACAGGCCCCTTGCACTTTGGCACCACCTTATGCCAGAGTTTCTAGTCCTCCAGCGTGAAGCATACATCCCTAGCACAAAATTAGCTTAACACAAGTAACAAAAACTTGGTATTCAAGACAAGTAAGATTTCAATGCAATATTCTTTAAAAATAAAAATTAATACCAAAAAACCCATAGCTTAGTAGTAGAATACTTGCCTAGCATGTATAAGGCCCTGAGTTCAATCCCCAGCGTGGCAAAAAAAAAAAAAAATCCATGATGAGAAAAAATATCAAAAATTTAAATAAAGACAGGGTCCATAGCAGTTCTATGCTAATCCAGATTAGAACCCAGAGCAAATGGAAAACCAGCAGTACTATTCTTGTCTTTACGTAAAACCCTGATGATTCATTCATTATGAATTTTTGCATTAATTTTCATTTTTAAAATATTGCATTAAAATATTTATCTTGATTCCTGAGTATTTCGGTGTCCCCTTAAATTCTGCACCTGAGGTTAGTGCCATTCTATGTGAATAACAACGCTGCTCTCACCACATTCTCACGAGATAAGGACCTGAACATACATACCTGGGCTTCACAGGTTCAGAGAGCCTTTTCTGAAAACCACCCACTTCTTCCCCCAAAATTCCCAAGATGAGTTATAGCATCAAAGAAGCTTAGAGCTGGAAAAAAGTCAATGAAATATTCTAATCCTCGACTTCCATTTTTTCACATGAGAATCCCAATACCTATGCAAGTGGTTGAGTAACTGAGCTGTTGGGACTAACATCCATTCATTCATTACATTAACAATTTGGGGGGCTGGGTGCTGAGGATTGCACCCAGGGCCTAGTACGTGCTACGCACATGCTCTACAGTGAGCTTTCTCACACCCAGCCCAGCCATTAAGTGGACAAACGTTTCTAGGGCATTTCTGCGCCCTCATTTTTGATTGGAAATACAGCAGCGAATGAAAGAGACAATGTCGCTGCTCTTGTGGAACCTGCATCCTAGTAAGGGAAGGCAAATACGAACAGTAAAACACAGATGCACATGTACATGTACCAGTCGGGAAGAGCTGTACAAAACTGAAGTAAGGTAAGGGGGAAGAGTGACGGAGTGATATATGAAGGGTTTTTGCTCTGTAGATTTCTGTTATTGTTTTAATGTAGAATGGTCATGAAGGGATCCCTGAAAACCTCGCTTTAGCAAACACCTGAGAACACAGTAAGTCATGCAGATGAGGTGGTGGAGCTGGTCCTAGGCCAGGGCTTCTCCGCTTTGGCACTAATGGCGAATCGGACTGGATGAGTCTGTTGCAAGGACCTGACCTATGCATTGTAGAAGGTTTAGTAGCTCCTTGGCCTCTAACTACTCCATGCCAGTAGTGTCCTCTTGCCAGTTGTAATAACCAAAAGTGTCCCCAGACATTGCCAAATGAGTGGGAGGTTAAATCATCTCCAGTTCAGAACCACAGGGCTAGGCAGAGGAAGAGGAAGTGCAGAGCCACAAGTAAGTCAGGCTTCTCACAGCTCAGAGCATTGCCATCTGCAGCCAGCCCTGAGAACCTGGGCTCTGTAGTCAGTGCCACCAGACACACTGCTGTCCTTGGATTCATTTCAAGTGGGCCGTGGGTCTCCTTCCATCCACAAGAGCGAAAGCTCCCTGGGGACAGGTGCTCAGCCTCACACCTCTGCATCGTTAGAGGCCTGGGCTCCTCTGTACTGTGCGGGCTATATGTCTGCACCCCACTCAGCTGCTCCTCCACGGTGGAGATACTCTCTCCAAAGGCTGGAGACAGGACACCAGCTCTAGAGAACAAAGCATTCATAAGCCGCAGCCCAGCCCGTGTCCCCTGTGAATTACCCGCTGCACGTCCTGAAGGGTGTGCAGCTTTCTCAAAGGGACGGCTTGTGATGAAAGTTCACCTTCCACTCAATTAACCTTGAGAGAGAAGGTTTTCTTTTTTTCCTTTTTTCTCCCAAGGGATTTTTTTTTTTTTTATGACCTTTTTGAAGCATCTTATTTCCTGGGCAAAAAGCCAAATGATACACTCTCTCCCAGCTGCAAGGCTGTTGCAGATTTTCAAAGCTGAGGTAAAGACAGCCCTTGGAATAAATGCGAGGTGCGCAATGGGTTTGTAGGAATGTGAGAGATGCTTTATTATTCCAGCCACGATGTGCCTGAAGGGACAGAGCCCTCCTGGAGGATGTGCCTGCAGGACCCAAGAGATTCGGGGACCTGCAGTCCTCAGGGCTGCCAGGCGCTCCCCCCAATTAGGGAGCTTGCATGAATACAAATTTTTAAAAATCAATTCCACTTTGGGTGAAAGTTGAATATTAATAAGTCATAACAAAGCACATCTTGCATAGTACTTTGCAATATATGAAGGGTTTTTTTTAATGTTTAATCTCACTGAGTCTCAGATTCAGCCATCAAATAAGACTGGATTTTATTTAAAACTAGATCAATAGAATACAATAAATAGCAATAGCTTTTACTCAACCAAACTGTTGGGCAGATACCAGGAAGCCCTGTACCCATCCCAGCTTCCCTGATTTGAGGCACCATTTCCCTGGTGATGGGTTTAGAGGGGAGCTGCATGCAGGAGTCTCCAAAGTCAAAGCATATATGTTGGGGAGGGGAAAAAATAAAAGGAAGAACCCAAACCCAAATTTTTTCATGAAGTCTCCACATGGGCAGCCCAGATGGCAAAGGGGATTTTATGAAATTAGCCAGGCCTGCTTTGTGTCACAGTTTTGCCCCAAAAGCCCAGAGGCGATTGAGAATTTTAGAATCCTGGAGAGCATCATTTGAAAGCAACAGTTTAGAGAGGCTCCCTGGGTGGTGGCCTGCTTGGGGACCAGGAAATGGGTATCATGAATGGGTATCGAGAAGGTTGTGTTGGTGAAAGCAGGCTGACGAGGGCGTGAGCACAGTCTCCAGTGATAGACCGCCTGGGTACCAATTCTTGCTTCATCACTTACCATCCGTGAGACTTTGGTGGGTCACTGTACCTCACTGTGCACCTGTTTCCCCATCCACAAAATGGAAATTAGAAGATAACTACCCCTAAGCGCTGTTTGGAGAAGAGGTGTCCCAGATTCAGACACTGTCCAGTAGGGACAGAATTGAACATTTTAGAAGAGGTGTCAGGAAAGACAAGGACACATGTGGGCTTTTCTACGAGAATGGTGTGGGGAGAAATGCTGACATCACAGTGAGATTTTGCTCCAGATGTAAGAGAGGGAGCAGACTGGGGATAGGCTTCAGCTCTGAAGGTAAACAGATGTAAAAGAAACTCCTGTCCAAGAAGGCACTGCTACCTGGCGTTTGCCATCCTGCAGCCCTTAGCACGAGGCCATCAAAAGCTGAGCAGCACAAAGGAACTTTCTGGAAAGGTTTGCCGCAGTGGGCATTAATGTGAAGGCATCTCAAAGTTCCAGCTCCTATCATTAGTCTCCATTTGCTGTCACAGGATCAAGGGCCAGCAATTTCTCTTCAATAAAAATGTTCTTCTTGGAACACTAGGAGAGGGAAATTGGCATCATAGCAAAACCCAGGCTGGCCCAGCAGCTTCTAGGCAGGATCCCCCACACAGAGGATACACACACACACACACACACTAACACGCGCACACACGCGCGCACGCGCCATCCCTGCAGGCTGTGGAGACCCCCAAATCTCTCCACTCCCTTTCTTAAGAGTTCTTTTCTTTCTGCCACTCTGCTTAAAATGACCAACTAGTGATTCACTGGTTTCATGAACACCTCTCCTGGCCCATCGACAATTCCTACCACTGTAAATTAAGTTAGAACTGGAAGACAGCTTAGACTATACCCAGTCCAAACCCCTCTTTCTGTAGCATAGGAAGTTAGGACCTAGAGAGATAATTAACTTACCCAAGAGCACATTTACTGGGCACATGACTCGCTCTGAGTCCCATTGTCCTTATATATTTGTGGAGCTGTGACAGAGAGGAGTAGCATCACTTGTCCTCAAAAGTCTGGGCCACCTTTCCTCATGAACTTTCCCAGCTTCAGCAAAATATGAAAACCTACAAAATGTTCAACAGCATGAAAATACTGACTTACAGAAAGCTGTCCTTTGGGGTACAAATAACAGTGAAACCAAGTAATGATCATGACATACTCCCTACATAATGGGAGTTATCAGATGAAAGGGCTGTTTATGTGTGGCTGTCAGTTCTGGGCATGGGTTGATATTTGGAGATCCCTTAGTTTGTCAGAGCCACATGTCTTTTGAGCGATTCCAAAAGAGTAGACAGTGACTCCATAACTCTTTCCATCAGTGAAAAGGGCACCAGCTCAATTGGGAGAAGCCAACTTGCCATTCTTCTCCCTAGGGCTCCCTGTTCCCAAACTGCAAGCAAATGAGTGTCTTTAAGGAGGAAGGACAAAGACTGCCCAAAAGAAGGATGCTGCCGATGACAGGAGAATTTTCTGAGCTCCATCTCTGCCCTCATAGACCATGGCTTATTTGGCCTTGCTTCTAGGTGCTCTAAAGGAAGATAAAAACCCAGGCCTCATGATGCCCTCACCTATGTTTGCTCTTCAAAGTGCCTTCCAAGTGGGCCCACCAGGGGTAGTTGTGATGCCACAAAAATGCCACTTTGTCTTCTCTATCGCCAACAAACTGTATAACCTTGTGCACATATTCATACATGGGCACAAGACCCTCACCTCTCCCAAGAGGGAAGTGAGTAGCTGGCCTTGAAGCACACAGTGGCCAGGACTTTATTGCCACCTTCCATTCCCAGGGCCTCACGCTGAGCCCAGAGCACAGGTGGCTCAGAAACATTCATAGAATAAGGGCAGTGTCAGCCCCTGACTGCACTGACACTTAGGAACCATAGCTGGAAGCTAGAAGCTTACATACCATATCACTATATCACCTCTCTCCTTTACCTTTGTGACTCTGACCACAGCTCTGAAAGAGGCCCGCCCACTTTGATGAACCTCTAGGTGTGTGTGTGTGGAAGACCTGGTATGACCCAGCCCTAAGAAAACTGAAATGGAAGAATACAGCCAAGACCTAGAGAGGCTTGCATTCAACAGAGGCATCTTCAGCCTCCCTTTTACTAGGTCTCCTTCCTCCAACCCTTAGCCATTTCCCACCAGCTATCTGAGCTCTCATGTTGCCCCTTGCCCAAATCCACTCTCATTGGTCAGCGCACCATAATCCAGATTCTTCCAGCTTCCTTTAATATTCAGCATGGCTCTCTAAGACAGAATCATTGGGTTCTGAGGGACTGATAGGTCACTATCATGAAAATATGGGTGCTTTATTTCATTCTTAAGCATATTACCACCTACAAGGAAATAATACTGCCTTAACCCAGGGATAGCGCTACCTGTGTCACACCAGACAGCCACTACAGCCAGGTAAAGAAGAAGAGGTAAAGCCTGAGAGTCCTTACTGATAACACCCACGGATCACACGGTGACTTTCCACCACCTCCTCCATTCTGTGCCCACCTATGTCTTCCTATTAAGGTGCTGTCACCGCGCACACACACTGGGTTCACCCACTCTGCCTTGCGGAAGGGCCAGCCCAGAATGTCTGATTCAGGGACTGATCCTGAGAGCCCTTCATGATAAAATTTTTCTTTATGAACATTCCAGCTTATGAAAACCTAGTCTTGGGAGGTCAGTCTGTAAGAGAAACTGTGAAAGCTTTACTGAAGTTCATTTGAACCAACAATAAAGACTATGCACTCAATAAACAAAATATCAGTAACATTCCCCACATCTTAAATTAGTAATAATGGGGGCCGGTGAGATGGCTCAGCAGCTTAAGCGCCTGCCTGGCAAGCGCGAGGGCCCGAGTTCAACTCCCGGATCCCACATACGAAAAAGGGGCCGGTGATATCGCTCAGCGGCACAAGTGCCTGTTGGCATGCGAGGTCCTGAGGTCGACCCCCCGGTACCCACAAAAAAAAAAAATAATAATAAATAAATAAATAAATAAATGAGTAATAATGAATACTGATGAGTTCTATACTATTAATTTCATTTACCATCGTTCTCTCCCTGGAAACTTTTCATGTTCTTCCTTCGCTGTGGTTTTAACGAGATACTTGTAAATTCACTTTGCTTTGTTGCAAAAACAAAACAAAACAAAAAAATGCTCATCCTAAGAAGCATTTGGAATGCATGGGCTTGGACCTTGGGTGTCTTTAAGATTTTATCGGCTCTTGCCTCCTGTGTCTTGCTATATGACTTGCCAGCTAAGGGGAAAAAGGGCTTTGGCTTGCCTTTAACTTACTGGTCAAGCTGAGTGGACACTTCTCAAACCTAGACACCTGGTCCAATCCTTCTGATCAGTTTCCAGCTTTGGCCAACTCAGAAAGGCCAAGATTATTTCCCCAGTTTATTTGGTTGCCCCACAAAACTCACCCCTCTCTTCCACTCATGTCACTCATATTTTCTAACTCCTACTCCACTTGCTTAGGTCCTTCTGTTTCTTATTATTCCCAAGACTGACATTCTCAGGTCACTGTAGCTCTTACCAGAAGGGCAGAGAGTGACGTAGGCCTGCTAGAAGTCTGGGTTGTGTTGGGGAACTTGCCGTGGGAAAGGCATAATCGTGTTGCTTGGAGATGCTCCTCTGCATGGAGAACCACTGTGCCAAGTGAGGATGAACCTAGGTGACAGATCACCCCCAGGAGCCACCAGGTTAAAAGCAACTGTGCAACTTATTAATGCAAATTGCATTTTTTTCTTTATTCTTCCCCTGTTAAGAGCAGCATCCTGAGCCATCCTTAGGTAGCAGCAAACTAATTAATCTCCTTTTATTAGGGTCTCACCTAATTTTATGTGTTGGAGCCATGGGACGCAGTCCTCAATTCTGCTAGGAAACCTCACACAGATTTCAAAATCAAAATATCTAGAATATCTTTGGTTCTGTAAAGAAGTAATTCTGAGCAAAACCCATGTGTTTAGTCAAAGCCGACCTCATATTTAGGCAGAACCTATCAATGCCTATTTGATTCGACAGGAAGGGCAACTAAAAACCTTCAAATTCCTTATTTTTCTCACAAGTGCCTAAAATTGCATCATTTGAGAGTAATCATGTATTTGGGTTAAGGAGCATTACTCATCTTCAGCATTTTTTAAAAGACAAAAATCCAAAAGAGATTGCAATCCATCAATTCTTCATAATTACTGTGAATTAATACTACATTGTTTTCCTTCCTGGGAAAAAGTCTAAGGTGACACGGGGCCCAGGATCACTGCAGGTGGGAATTAAAAAGGGAAATGGGGTAGGAGGAGCACAGAGGATAGAGGAGAAAGTGTAAGAAAAGAAGCTCACATTTTCCCAGCTGCCAGTCTTCCTGCAAGAAACTTGGCCCTCTCCAAGCCCCAGAAAACATGAAGTTATCATTAAAAGAGTGACAAACCCCAAGCAAAACAAATCAATGTTTCTGTTTTCATAAATCCGTAGAAAACAACATTTCTTTTTCCCTCTTCAGCAGTTTCAAACCCAGGGCAACTATTTTCATACTACTCCATAAATCTAGAGCCTGTTGAGATATAGGGAATTCTTTCTTCAACTGTCCCCCATAACAGCATCGAAAAGGAAAATAAAACCTCAGTACCAATGGCATAGACTTTTAGAGCCAGCTGACTTGCTGGAGCCAAGTCCTGGTTTCCATGGAGAGTACACGGGCCGGAGTCCTTGTTCCAAGCAGGCAAGGGGCTTGTACACCATCTAGCAGGGCCCGTAAATCCCCCAGCTTTAGGGCCCCTCTGTGAGGCTGCCAGGCAGAGGGGATATATTGCCCACTCAAGTCTGAGAGCTCTGAGATATACGGTTTGAAGCGGAGCCGAGGAAGACATAGTCAGGAGGCTGTTCTGCCTCAGTAACTATCCCACGTAATTGAAATGTAGCCCTTTACGTACTGGGACAACTCCATGGTTTTAATTATTTAGTAAGAAAACTTTCTGAATGATAGCGTATATTCCTTAAGAGGCCTGTGGTAGAAAATCTTTGAAAGCAGGTGGATTGATGGTTAAGTCCCCTTTCTATATTTAAAATGTGAATCAGTCGGTGGAAGTTTGAGGAGGAGGTATTTTGCTTTCTTTTGTGCTGTTTTGCTTCAACACCTTTGCAGTTTAATTTTGTCTCCAGCAAAAATAGGATATTGGCAAATTTGCAGATTTCTGTGAAACGTAAATGAGGTACTAAACAAACAGTTTATCACCTGTAAGTACTCAGTATATGGTCTCTGTTGTCGACATCAGTATGATAATTCCTCCCCGTTAGAAGCAAAACATTCTGATCTTGTGCTATTTTTTTGTTCTCCTCATGGTGATTGCTGGATAAATGGCCATTTTATTTATTTGTGTGTGTGTGTGTGTGTACCAGGGGTCGAACTCAGGACCTCGCACGCCAGCAGGCGCCCCTGCTGCTGAGCGATATCACCGGCCCTTTTCCGTATGTGGGTTCCAGGAGTCGAACTCAGGACCTCTCGCCTGCCAGGCAGGCGCTTATGCTGCTGAGCCATCTCACCGGCCCCATTTTTATAATATACACAGATACAGAATGTTTTGGGGGTGCCAGGCAGTGTACAGAGAGGTTCAACCCCAAATAAACATGGCCATCTACCACTGTCCCTTTATCACATGAGCTACTATACAAAGCCTCTGCTCCCTTTATCACCCCTAGCCTGGGTTTCTTGTGCATCAAATAAATGAGGAAGGAGCTTGGTAGAATGGCAGAGAATAGGGACCGCTTGTTAAAAAGCCTAAATTCAACGCCCAGTTCCCTCACCATGCAGCTGTGTAACCTGGATCTCCCAAAGCCTCAGGAAAATAAATAGCAAAGATGGTCCCACATACTTCCATTTCCAGCTAGAACTGTCCCAATGTTGAGTGAAGCAGCACCCAGACGCGCGGAAATACATCTCTAATGGGCTAGGTGAGCTGTTGTGAGCTAGCTACAGAGTCCCACGGCCACGAGGATCTCCCTTGGACAGCATGTGGCATGAAGCATGGCAGTCACAGAGGATGTGAGCTCACCTGCCATACAACGGACCAGGGTCACACGGCCGCGCCCACACAAGTCCCGCTGAATGAAGAAGCACTTTAGGATCGGCCTCTGCTTCAGTGTTGATGAGAAGAGTGTCCATGCTCAGCCAGCTAAAAGGCTCCAATCAGCCCAGAATAATTATCCCTGCCACCTTTCTCTTAATATCTCTGATTACCAGAATGCTTTGTGAGGTTAGCTGACTGATTAGAAGGACATCTTTTAAATAAATGAGATATCGGAACTCTAACGGCTAGTAACGGAGTGCCATGAAGTGAATCATTTACAAGATGTGACTGAAACATAACAGCGAATGTTTAATTTTTTTAAATTTATTACGGTAAAAGACACATTGCCATTAATTCCCTTCAAAATATTCCCCCTTGCTTTGAACACACTTATGCCACTTTCTAAAGCAGTCCTGAAAGTTCTTTTTTGTTTCGTTAGTTGTGCTGCCACGGCTGCCTCAGTGTCCTGAAACAAACCAAAGTGTTTACCTTTCACAGCATTTTTACTTTGGGAAACAGCGAGAAGTGACACAGTGCCAGATCTGGTGAAAAAGGTGAATGAGGACACTGCAAGGTTTTTACGAGCCTGCCTTTGCATTAGATGGCACTTGGCAGCAGCATTCACCATATTTTGGATCATATCTCATAAAGAAATTTACAAACAATGACTTCCAGAACTGCTTCGGAAAGTGGCAATCACGATGGAAGAAATGTGTTCAAAGCCAAGGTGAGTGTTTTGAGGGGGATTAATGACGATGTATTTTTTTTAGTGTAATACATTTTTTAGTGTGAATATCCACCACATATTTTGATCACACTTCGCGTCTGCCTGGACCGTTTCCTGCCTTGTTAAAGGATAACAATTACTTGTACCTACCTCTGTCGAGATGCAGGGGGAAATGATCACTTCGATAGCCCAAAGCCCTGAGCTCTCCTCTGGTCCTTTCTGCCAACTAGCTGGCTGACTTAGGGTCACTTCTCCTCTCTGGAGCTCAAATTTCCCATCTCCAACGTCAGGAGTTTGGCGTAAATAACCTCAGAAGTCCCTGTTAGCGCGGACATCCCGTTAACTTGAAAGAGAGACAGAGACGAAGTCATGACTTTACAGAACTGCACCGCACTCTACCAAGGCCAGGCTGGCTTCCACCCTCAAACCAGACGCCCTGGCAATTTCCAGAGAAGTCTTAGGGGTGGATTCATTATAACATTTCAAACAAGGTAGATTCCAAAGCCATGTATGAAAAAAGAGAAGCAAAGAAATTAAAAACTGGAACGTGCGGCGAATGTCACGGTGTGTGTAAGGGGTGTGGAGCAACGTGTAATTTATATGTATTTTTTGCTGCTCTTTCCTTGCTTCTGGGAAGCTCTGGAAAGCCTGGAGAGTCGCGTGCAAATCTGCCCAATGTCACTTCCACTTGCAGAGCAGTCCATCTTCTCTGGAGTGTGCGTGACCTTTGCAGGTTGTCACATCCTGGGCACGGCACCAAGTGATCCTCCGCGGGGCTGGCGTGGCGGAGCCTGGCCCTGAGCCGCAGGGCGGTGCGAGCGCAGGCCGCAGTTTCCGGGCCCCGTGCCAACTTCCAGATAATTAGCTGCAGCGGGAGAGGGGTGGTCCAGGTCGGCGAATCCTGCCTCTGACAGATAGATTGTCCCCTTCTCACCGCGGCAGCACCAGGGCAGTGAGAAAGCGCAGGAGGAAAAGCAGAGCGCACGCGGGAGGAGGGCGCGGGGCAGAACCAAGCGTCGGAAGGAGAGAGGGAAGCGGACAATGGAAGGGATCGCTGGTGAACTAGGAGAGAGGCGTGAGAGGCCATCACACAGGAGCCAGCTTCAGGGAGAGACGGAAAAAAAAGAAAAAACAGACACAAAGAGTGAGGCAAGTGGCGGAGGCTCGGAGACGGAGAGATAATCGTAGAAACAAAAAGGAGAGGAAGAGAGGCGGCCTCTGTCGGAGAACTGTGCCCTGTGGTAAACCTCTGGATATGTTCGGGGCGTCGGCAAAAGAGGAAGAGGGACCGAAGTCAACTGCATATACATGGAGAGAGGAAATAAAGCCCTAAACCGTGAAGCAGCATCGCTGGCAGTGCGGGTGGCCCAGGGGTTTCCTGAAAGCAGCCAGGCTTGCTCCCCACCCCACCACCCCACCCCCGGTCTCTCATCTCTGCAAGGCCTGGGGCAGGGCACTGAGCGGGCTAGGGCAGGGAGTCAGGCCACGGCAGGGCTGATTTTTCCTTCTCTCTCTGGTCTTCACCGAAGAAAACACTGGGGCAAAGACCTCTCTCCTCCAGTCCCTCCTTTCTTCCCACCCTTCTTTCCTCAGTGTCCCACCTCTGAGGAGTCCTAAAAACCTACCTGGGTTAGTTGGCTCCCAGGAATGGTTAGCCAGATGCCCACCTGGCCCAAGAAAGGCTTTTCTAGGAGTGGAGCTGCTGTGGCCACAGCGAACTCCGATGGGGAAACAGCTGGCTGCTTGGCTGGCTGAGAGGCAGCCAGGCTGGGGGACCTGGGAGAGGCAGATGTGTGGGAGCCACATTGCTAAGTATGAAATGGAGGAAACTACCAGGTTACAAATATGAGAGATCTGTGTGGGGAAATGGAAAGAAAACCGCCCTCCTCGTTTTCTAGGTGCCCCAGGACCTGGTACTAACAACACAGCTAACATTTACATGCTGAGCACTTCATGCGCCAGGCATCGGGCTAAGCACTTACGTATTTTATCAGCCATGCAAGAGGTCTGTAGTATTCTTATCCCGCTTGGCAGAGAGTCTTCACGTGCTAGTCCTGGTAGGACCAGAGTTTGCCGTTTCACACTGATTTGCACAAACTTACTCATGGATTCTTTTACCAGTGCGTGTCCATTTCGTGTGAGACTACTAGCAGGGAGGTGCAGGGGTGGGCGTGGAGAAGAGAGGGGCAGAGGGAAAAGATGATGCACAAAGAGAGACACAGGGGACTTCATCCATGGACTGTGGAGGCCACAGAGGGAGGGATGGCACGTGCACCAGAATTTGTACGAGTATTAGCGCCAGTATTAGGACAAGTTGGAGACACTGAAGGCTGGAGTCTGTGCTCTCAACGATCATCAGAGCATGAGATTCTTTCTGCATAAGAGACACAGGGCATGAATTTAAAACATGGGATTGAGGAGTGCAGAGAACTGCAGCCCAGGTGGATGGAACTGCCACGCCTCGCCACAGGAGCTGTAGAAATGGACTGCAGAAATGGTCCTAAACTACTGCACAAGGAGGCTCTTGGAACAGGTAGAGGATTGCAGGAGACAAAACTAGACAGGTAGATTGGGATTGGATCAAAGAGAGGGTTAAATTCGGGATGCAATAGGCAGTGACTAGAAGTGTCTAAACAGAAAAGAGGGGCAGTCCACCCCTGCACAGTGCTGTAAGTGAATGAATGGACACATTCGCTGGTTCTTCCATTTAGCAAAGAGAAAGATGGGCGTATCAGTGAACAAAGTGGGCAGAGGCCACTGCCTCCGAGGAGCTTTAGTTCTTGCCTTCTCTTTTGATGACAGGACGCCATCCCTGTGGATGGCATTTTCAAGGCTCATAACGAGCCACGATCAATCCCTGGGGAGCCCAGGGTGCTGCTGCGTGAGGACAACTGGCTCCCTGCAGCTGGGGCTATGGGGAGAAGTCACCAACAAAAGGGATTTCTCTTGGTTGCAATCCACAAATCAAACTGGCTTAAGCAGTAAAAGGTGATTTATAAGCTTATGTAACTAAGTTCTTGAACACCCAGGGGTGGGAGTCGACCTCATGAATATTTGGAATTGGGGATATTAATACCACCTACCCCTCAATCCTCATTTAGGTTTTTCTATGAATATTATGTCAATTTCTCAAATTGGCCTCTGTCGGGAATTTGACTTCCACCCCTCCAGCCTCAGATTCTGGCAGTTGAATAGCCAGAGAAGAAAGCGGACTTTTTTAGGCCAGCGCCACTTTGAAAGTCCCAGAGAAGGACGGACTTTCTTGGTTGGGTCGTATGCTTACCCTCCAGGCCAACCTGACAGCCAGAGAGATGAGGGTCTATGCCGCTCCCAGGCTGGCTCACCTGGTCCTCTTTACAGTTAGCAGGGACAGGAAGGGGGAAAATATTAGGCATCTACTACTGGGACTGAGACAACTAAAAGTCACTTTACCTCAGGGACAGTTGTAGTGAGGGGTGACCCCAGCATCCTCCCAAAATACATAGTATAAGTTCACTCCTACTCAGACTGGGGTAGACATAAATGTTACTCTCTTCTGCCCCACCCTGTCCCACACACATGCAAATTATAAAGTGAAACCGTCAGACAATTTAGAGAAAGAAACACCCTCTATAAACGAGCCATCCTGAAGGATTGGAAAGTGGGTTATTTGAAGACACAGTGTTGGGGTGACAGGCGAGGGAGAGGATCAGGCACTACAAAACCAGGTGCCAGGGAGTTGCAGGACTCCCCAGAGCTGCATTAGCAAAGCCCCTGCCTGACTTTGCCAAGGCAGGACAAACACCCTTTGAGCCACCAGCCTCCTCCCACCTCGACAGGTTTGGGAAACCTCGTCAGGAATAGTGCCCTCAGCTAGAGGCTCTTCATTAGCTGAGGAGACCAGCCCTGCAGGAAACATGGGCTGCCAAGAAACCTGTACAATTTGAAAGGATGCAGGAGGTATTAAACCAGACTGGTTCTCCAGGGGGTGCTACTGCTAAGTGGAAACTCAGGTGGAGAAAACCAAAGGGGACCGAATGGAGGCCATCATTCGTTAAAGAAAAAAAACACTTACCATCAGGGAAGAAGGTAATATCTTCACCGTGCCAGAGAAATCAAAGCAAAATGAAGAGAAATTTGAGCAAAAATCAATGATTTAACACACGTTCACACTTCAGAGAAAGTTCTAGCTACTGAAGAAAGTGTCACAGCTTGCTTGGCATAAGGAGCACTGGACTAGAAGCAGAAGGTCAGTGGTGCACCCCCACCCCCACCAGTGACACGCTGTGTGGTCTCGGACTTTTGATTTTATTTCCCTGTTTGTAAAATGAGTTGACAACCCCCTCATTACATTTGGCAGAGCGTCGTATGAGGGTCACTGGAATGATAGAAGGAAAGTAGATCTTAAATTATTAAGCATCTCTATTGTATTTAATTAGGGTAAGTGAATAATTAGAAAATGACAGCTATAAATTGGGTCATTCTAACCAAGGAAAGGAGGAAGCAATGAGAGAGGCTGTTTAAGGCTTACATCTCAGGTGGTCTCGCACCCTGCAAATGACAGGGACAGAAGCAATAGAATCTATATGTTTAAAATCACATATGATTGCTGAGCACCTACTACATTCTCGGTCCCTTGCAAGGTGTCAAGAATAATGTAGAAAAACACAAGAGATAATCCCTGAGGCTTATCGTCTAACTGATGAAGTAAAACATGGACAAATAAAATGCAACTCATGGCAGGAATTGAGGTAAAAGCCAAGCTAAGCTGTTGATAATAAATGTCAGAACTCAGAGTGGAGATCTGTGTACTGATGGGTTGGAAGGGCTGCGTCTGGATTGCTCTGGAAGCAGGATTTGGTTAGTAGGCAGAAAAGGGGAAGAGCACAAGGAAGGTGACCATGATGCAGGTCAGGAATGCCATAGACACGATACATGTCCACGGCATGGTTCAAGAAATGGTGAATGTGGGGCTGGGGATACAGCTCAGCAGCACAGCACCTGCCTGGCAAGCGTGAGGTCCTGAGTCTGATTCCTGGTACCAAAAAAAGGAAGAAGAAGAAAGAAAGAAATGGCAAATGTGGATGAAAGGGTATAAAATGGGAGAATGGACAGTCACTTTAGAAAGGGCATTGTGTCCACATTGCAAAAAGCCTTGGTATCAGATGAAGAGACGAAGACCTCTTAACCAATTGGTAGATGTTAAATCAGCAGGGTAGGGTAAGGCGAGTGGCAAAATCCTCAAAGAATAGGAGCTCAGCCATGCAGGGGAAGGGGATCAAGTGGCTACAGAGGCTATTAGGGAAGAGTGGGGGGCCTTGGTACCTCACTGCATGTGGTGAATGAAGAATGATGTGGAATACAGACCCCTCAGTTGCTCAGCAACTGGGTTCGTTACGGTGCAGTGTGAGCCTGTGCAATTTGTGTCCTGTGCCTGGCAGAGTCAGAGGCAAAGGTTTACCAGAGGAAGTGACGTTTCCAGTCTTTCAGTCTTAAAGGTTTTGTTGTTCTGCTATCAGAGGGAGTACCACGCTCCCAGAGAAAGGAATCATGTCGAGTCAAGGCCAAAGCAAGAAGTTCTGGAAAATGAGAGCCCCTGCTGTTGGGGAGCTTTCTGGGAGAGGAGGAGGCCAGAGAACTAGGCAAAGCCAGATCCTGGAGGAGCTTTCGGGTGATGCGGCAGAGATGGGGAGCTATGGAGGACGGATAGGAGAGACGCTGTCGGGTTCTCTTACACCTGTTCGTACAGATGTAGGGAGTATCCCCAAATGAAAGGTAACGTGACTCCAAAAGCACCTCTGATTTCTCTAATGCATCATTACTCTCCTCATATTCACGTAGCCTTGCTTTTTAAAAATTTGTACCAACATTTAGCTTAATAAATGTTACTGGTGTGGGTTTTGGTGCATAAATATTCATAACGCTGAGAGCATCACTGTAGGTAGGAATAATGCTCCCTATCTCTATGTCATTTACTGATTTGTATCCTGAGCTCAACCTCGTCTAAGATACATGTGATATTAAAATTGGGATCTCTGAATTTTTGTTTTTGCTTTATTTATTTCTTTGATCTAGCTGGGTAGGCCTTTGCCCATTCTTTTACTTTCAACTTTCTAGTCACTTTGTTCTGTGTCTCTTGTTCACCTCGCGTAGTTTCTCTTGCTTTGTAATTTAAACTGAGAATCTATTTTGATACACTTTTACCTTTATGCTTTTTGATATGGATATGTTTGGTCTTAGTCGTGACATCATATACTTTCTGCTTCTGTTGTTTCTTTTTATCTTTCACTTATAGTCTGTGGCTTGCTTTATTTTAATTTGGTTTGCATGTGGATACTCAGAATTTTAATATTTGTATTATTTAATTGGTTATCTTTCCCATACTATATAATATACTTTATCTTCTATATCCTAAGTAGCTATGGACTCTCAGTTCTCCCAAATGAAGAAATGAATGTATTTCCTCTTCAGCCTCTCACTTTCCTTCCTCGCTCAATTTTAATTGATAACGATGATGACAGCAATATTTCTAATAATTACAACTTATGCTTTTTAGTACAAATTTCTTAATATTATTTGTTTCATCAGGTGTAAGTACTATAGTAACTTTTAATCCTTGGCTAATGGCCACTTTCTCTCCCAAATTTTGAGTGTTATTTCAGTGCTTTTGTTGTATTATAATTCATTAATATTTACATTGTTTTCTCCAACATAGTTGCCACAGTTTTTTGGTATTTTAGGGTGGTTTTTTTGCCTTAATTCTACACTAAATTCATTACAACCTCATTCCCTGTCTTTCTGCCATAGTTTCTCCATTCTCTAGTGTGTGGGTAAAGTTCAGCCTCTAGCATCTTTAATACAAATCCAGGTAACATAGTTTCTCAGTTACAGGTGTTTGGTGTGGCATTTTCACTTTAACAGTAGGAGCATAACAAATTTTTATTCTCATCTCTTAAGGAGGTTCTGTAAGTATCGTGTAGTTGTGGGAAGTTCTGAAAACAACTTAATTTTTCCTTTAGAAATAAATTCTGGGGGCCGGTGAGATGGCTCAGCGGCACAAGCACCTGCCCAGCAAGCGCGAGGGCCCGAGTTCGACTCCCGGAACCCACATACAAAAAAGGGGCCGGTGATATCGCTCAGCGGCACGGGCGCCTGCTGGCGCGCGAGGTCCTGAGGTTGACCCCCAGTACCCACAAAAAAAAAAAAAAAAGAAAGAAAGAAATTCTAAGTTTGGTTTTGCTTATTTTGTTTCTGTTGGTGTTTGTTTGGATGGTAAAAGACTCTTACCTTTGGGTTTGATATTTCTGTATCAGTTTTTCATGAGATAGTTTATGTTTTATTTTTTGTTGTAGTTTTTTATTTGCATGTAGATTTTTTTGTGTGTGTGGGTACCGGGGGTCGACCTCAGGACCTCGTGCGCCAGCAGGCTCCCATGCAGCTGAGCGATATCACCGGCCCTTTTTTCGTATGTGGGTTCCAGGAGTCGAACTCAGGACCTCGTGCTTGCCAGGCAGGTGCTTATGCCGCTGAGTTATCTCACCGGCCCTGCATGTAGATTTGAATATTTTTGGAAAGCATTCTGTTATTATAGTCTTTCAAATATGCTTTCTACTCTATTTTTCCAGTGCTCTCCCTCAAGTCCTTTATTCCTGCATATGCACAGATATATTGAATGTATTTTATCTTCCATATCTATCACACTCTTTCTTAATCCTTTCTAACTCTGCATTGTCTCTGTGTCTTGTTCATCTCATTAATTCTGTCCCTACCCTGTTTTTGTGTTTTGAGGAGTCTCTGTTCAACTTCTTGTTGCTTCTGATGGGTCCTTAACTTTTGGGTGACTTCTTATTTCTCCTCTCCTTTCCCGAGCTCTGTTAGCTCGTTTTTTGTTTGTTTGTTTGTTTTTAAACATCCCTTTCAGTTGTCCTGACATTTCTTCAAGGAGTCCTTATTTTATGTAACTAATCCTGTTCACTAAGCTTTATTGTTTTTTATTTGTCGGTTCTATGATAGTTATCTTGGCATAGTTTCCTTTTGTTTGATGGCAATACAACTTGGTACATGTTCTTCATTTAACTTGTTTTCTCTGATTGTGATAGCCTCCTCTTACAATAGCTTTGTAGAGCTCTCTTAATGGTTTCTTTTCATCCTGGCTCATATTTGACTGAGATAAGCCCTTTCTTAACCGGGAATTCTGGAGAAAGTTTATGGGGGATACCAGCCAACCTACGACAGCATCGCGCACAGTCTTCTTATTTATAGGCTGTGCCCTGCATCACACAGGGCTGTTGTGTACACATATGCGCATGTGTATGTGTATGCGTATGTGTATGTACAGAAATGATTTAGCCTTTACTTCTTTCCAGAAGAAGGGATTGGCAGTTGCAAGACTGATTAGTATAGAACTTTCCCTCTCTGGCCTTCTTTTCCAGCAGATATGCTTAGATGGCAGGTCTAGTTGTTTTCTTATTTATTCCACCTCTCCTATTCTCAACAGAGCCAAATGAGGCCCAGGGATGCTCTCCCAAACAGCCCATTCTCTTTTGACCAGTTGTTCCCCAAAAGGCAGTGCTGCTGCTGTTCTTTTTCACAGACTGGGCTCGCCCAGCTTTGCGGGAGGTCTTCAGCAGCACATTGCTTTCAGCATCTACCTGCCCTTGGTTGGTACTTCATTGTTTATGGCAGCTCTTCTACAACACAGGTGAATTTTGCATTTATGTTTCACATTTTTCTTATTGTTTTGGAATGAATTCAAGGCGGTGGACAGTGCCGTCTTAACACTGGTGTATTAAAAGTAGAAGTCCTTTTAAAACTCTGCACCTGTGACTGACTTCCTCTGGAACTCTAACACTTAATTCTGTATCTGGGAAAGAGAAAATGCTCTAAAATATATGCCAAAAGAAATGAATAAATGAAAGGATGAGTAACAGTTTTCAAATGGAATAGTACAAACATAATCACATTTAAAACCTTTCAGAAGAACTTCAGCAAGGAAACCTCCTGGCTCTTCCTTCCCACTGCATAAAGAAGCATACTTTCCATTGCATTTCTCATGATTCAGGCATCTGTAGTCCACTTTTACCCCATTTTTGTTTTATATTCTTGGCGTCCTGCTCCCATTTATTATCAGAGCCAAGCTGGAGTACCTGGTGCACTGGAAACAGTGGATTCAATGAGAACACTTCATACAGTGGGCTTCCTATCCTAGTCTGGCGTGCAGCCTCAGTTTTAATGGATGCATTTTGATTTTTTTTTTTCCATGGCTTACTTCAGAGATTGGAAAAACTCCTTATCTTCTTTATGGTACATTTTCACCAAATTGAAGGCAGAATGATTTTTTTTTATATTCCTTGTTTTTGTAAGGAACGGAGATAATCATTCATATTACCCACAGCAGCAGACCCTTTGTCCGCGATGGTCTGAGCTCTGTCCAGATGCAGCCAGGAAGGAAGGACCCTTTTAGAAGTGGAGCGCTGCAATGCATGGGCTCTTATTTTAGCCCCCATAAATTCCATGGGGGTCTTTAGGATGGGGGTAGAAGAAGTGGGCAACCAAGCAAAGTCCAGCATGTCTCATGAGAGCTACCAGAGGGTAAATATCTGTCTCAAGAGACAGGAACCTTTGACTCAAGGAATCTACCTTAACCCCTGAGAATAAGAAGCATATTTCATACTATTCTCATGAATTTCCTATGGGGATATAAGAAGTATTTAAATGATACACATATTCATTTCTGACTTTCTTCTAGTCTATAGGCAATACCAAATAACCACCCCACCTGCTCAAAACACATTAATGTCTAATCCCAGATCAGATCCCACATTCCTTTTAGAGATCAAAAGTGGGTGATTTTCTTTCTTTTCTTTCTTTGTCTCAAGTCATTGAGATTTCTCCAAATTGCTCATTCTCTGTACTTCTCACTACTGAGGTGGCTGCAGTTGCCTGCCCACACCTGCACATGCCTATCTCCTTAACAGAGCATCTCTTCCTGCCTGGACATCAATACTATGATGGGTAGGACGGCAAGAAAGGGAGGGCCCAGTAGATGCCTGCCACAGTCTGCACTGGTGGGCTTCCCAGAAGCCCAACAACTCGCCATCTCAGCCACTGATGCAGATACATCAATGATCTTCCTTGCAGATACGCATAGATATTACCCCACGGTTCACCTCACAGAAGCAGAGCTCCCTCTTACACACACCTGAAAATCTGTGATCACTCCCTCCCTACCCCTTCCCTGAGAGTCTATATGGATTTTCATTAGGGCGCCTAGCATCCTGATTTTCCAGGAACAGTTCCAGTTAGTATCTGATGTCCTGTCAAGTTAAGCATTTGTCCTAGTCAAAAATTATTTTTAAATTATATTTTCTCCCTAGTTGAATATAATGTTTAACTTTCTAAATGCAGTATGAGTCAGAATGCCTCTGGTTATAACCAAAGTTCTCTTCTACACTCTTTTGTAAAAGAATACCGAGACTCACAAAGAGAACGAGGTAGGCAAAAGTTGAAGTCCAGGCACCCAAACCACTAGGGAAGACAACTAGGGAAAAGCTGAAGATTCAGGCACTAGTAGGGTTGCCAGACAGACTCAAAGAAATTTTGTGGGGGATCTAAAGGAAGAACCAAACCCTAAGATGAGGAGGAAAGAGTAGGAATCCAGGGTAGGAGACAGGTTTTAGAATAATGCGATCTCCAGGGCAGGAAGAGGAGCCCTTACGGAGGACAGGCATTTTGTGATGCTTTCTCCTCCCTCTTTATGCCTGCACATTCCGGCTAGTAATACACCAGTGATTTCTCACTGTTATTTCATTTATGGCAATGACTTTGGGCCCATGCGACTGGTCATAATGGTGATCTATGTGTGCCATCTACAGTGGGCATGGCTAATGAATCCTATTTTATTTCTTAATTAAGAATTTGAAAGTACCGCAAATTACTGCAATTAACATGGATTTTCTTCCTCATTTATTTACTTATTCAGATGCCTGAAATTGCACCCTTAGCTTAAACCAACCACGGGGTTCAGAGCCTGTTAAAATATATAGCATTCATTAAAATATTTATTCTTCCCCAACAATGAGGGTTGCAGTTTGGAAATGGCAGTAATATCTATGTACACAAAATGCTGCCAAAAGAATATCCATTGAATTCAGTCTATCCAGCCTCACTAATTTAGATTTATTGACAACCCTTTGTGTGACTGAAATGTACTTAAGATTTTCAAAATACCCTGTTGTTATGTTGACTTCCAATTCAGTATTGTTGCTTTCCCTATCAAAGTTCTTAGAGGCTACAAGCTTCATCACAGTTTCAGACTTCAGCACTCACTGGAAGATAAGAATAACAACTTCAGGGTTGTTGAATTCATCAGGCTGATTTCAAAAAATGGTACTTTGCATAAACTACTTAACATCAAGTTATCTAGTGTATTTCAAGATTCAACCTTAGTTTTCATTCTTGTTTTGAGTTTTGGTTTTGGTTTCTAACTGGTTTGCCTGAAGACACATTCAAAAAGGAATGGTTGGAATTAATCAAAACTGTACTCCAAGCTACAGTTAGCAGGAGGATAAATGAGTACTATCCTACCATAAAGTCATTGAGAAATAGCATAGTGAAGGCCTTAAAAGGTGCATACCCTTTAAAATCAGCTATTCCTCTTCAAGAAGTTTATTTTAGAATGAAGAATATGTAGCAAGATAGCTACAATGTTCATTGAAGCAATGTTTATAATAGGAAAACAAATAAAATACATAGCCAAAATGTGCAACAATGAAAGATTGAGTAAATTACAATACAGCCTTGCATTGGGAATATTAAGCAGCTAATAAGAAAAACTATATGGTTTCCACTAGTTACCTACGGCTCCATGACCCTAAAAAACAGCAACTTAAAACACAAACATTATCTGACATTTTCTTCAGGTCAGGGATCTGAGTGCAGCTTTGATTCTCTTACAAGACTACAATGAAGGAATTTGCGGGGACTACAGTCATTTCTAGGTTTAAGCTGAAACATGCCTTGAAAGAAAGGATCTACTTTCAAGCCTACTCAAGTGGTGCTTGGCAAGGTTCAGCTCCTCCCCAGCTGGGGTCAGCGGTTTCTTTCACTTCCTGGCCACGCGGGCATTTCTGTAGGACGGGTTATGATACGACTGCTGACTTCATCACAACAAGCAAGCCAGAAAACAAGAGGGTGTGCAAGACACCAGACAGAGTCTTTTTATCACCTAATCTCAAAAATGATAGCTCAACACTCCGCCTATTCCATTGGTTAGAAGTCGGAGATCCCGCCCACACTCAGGGGAGTGGCTTGCACACAGCAATGAGCCGAGGAAGGGGCAGGGATGGCAGGGAACCATTTTGGAATTGTCTGCACACAGCTGAAGCTTTTCACTGACAAAAGATATTCACAATATTTTATCCAGTGAGACAAAAGCAGGTCACAAAACAGTATGTGCAATATGGTCCCTGTTTTGTAAATTAATAACAATAATATATAATAACATATTATGGCATATTATATATCATATATATATACACACCTATGCATAAATAGTCACAAAACAATCTAAGTGTTCCGTGGGTTGCTAGTGGCTATATCTGAATGATGGGATAAGAGATGAGTTGTATGTCCTATTTCTTAATTTGTGTGTTTTTTTATTTCTTCTAAAAAGAAGTATTCTTTATATTTAAAAAGAGTAAATGTTATTAAATATTTTAAGAAGCGATTTAAGCCCCAGTGTTTCTGATCTCTAATATCTTTACAGGGCTTTTTCTTGCTTGTTACTTGAAGTCAGCTAAACAGAAGTTGACAAGGTCACTGTGACCAGGAACATTGTGAGTACATTCTACAACTTGTCACTGTGCTTATGTCTTCTAAAACAACTGCTAAGGCCAATAATGATGCCGTGAAAAACTAAAATTACTTTTCCCTCTGTGGTCACTTGGGACCACCTGGGAACTGGGATTGACCTGAGAAAGGTAAGTCCCATGCTGATCTTCCCCTTGAGTCCGTGCCTTCCCTACTCAATTCTGGTTGCTTCCAGACATGAGCTAACATAATCACATGGACATTTCCTCTGCAAATTTCAAAGGGATAGGTTCTATTTATATGTCAAAAATAGATGAACAGATCTGACACTGCTGAACATAATTGCAAGTTTGAGAAAGGAGAGGGAATGGGTGAGAGAGAAGATAGAGCCATTAATAATCTCCACACTTCATTAGCTTTTCTGCCTTCAGCCACCAGGAGGGCCTGAGCTGGGATACTACTGGTTCAGATTTGGAATAACTTCTTCAGCAATGTAAATGTTATCTTAAGGTCACTTTCTGATGAAAACTACTTTAGTGCCAAGCACAGATTTATTGGTTGTTTGACAAGTAGGCCAGCTGCTGTGTATCCACACAGAGCATAGAGAAACTGCTCAGGAGGGCAAACTGGTGTGCATGAGAAGGAAAGAAATAGTCACCAAGACTACGGCAGGCGATTAGGACCAGGTCTGAAATACTACTGGGTCTCTTTTGCTTGGAATCTGTAGTACAATAGCTACAAAAATAAACAACTGCCAAACTTCTGTGGTTTAACAAAATACTTCATTTTTCCCTTGTGTAAGGTCCAAATGGGAGTCTTTCCAAGTGACAATTTGGAAACCCACATGGATCTTATCTGTGGCTTCACCATCTTCTAAAGCCTCTATATTTCATGATGGATCCTCTGCATCTGGCTCTAGACTAGGAAGGAGAAAGCAGCGATGGCACACTACTTCCCATGCAATATTAGTCTCCTATCACATGGTTGAAAATTAGTCATGTGAGCTCTCACTGATGGAAGAAGCCATGAGGTCCTTCAGTGGCAGTTACTTCCCAGCAACTCCACCATGTGATAGGAGAATGTACAGCTTAGGTTATTAGGAAAAATTGTAGTGTTAAAAAAGTTCTTGCTGGGGAAATTCTTAATAGGAATTCGTACATCAATCATAGAACAGGGAAAATTGATTTATCGATGGCTCTGAATAGAGAATCATTCTGCCTTATGTGCTGTAACTTCTGGTGCCAACAATGATTAAAGCCACAAGTCACTGTACATAGGCTCTAATGACTCAAAGCTTCTCTCCGCTGGAACAACTTACCAGTGCTGGCGGTTAGCAGAACACATCGGGTTCTCAAGATGCCATCTTTCAAACTCCCTTAGTGGGCAGGGGCAAGTAGCACTGATGTTGCCGATGTGGTTTTACAGAAGGCATTATGTAGGAAGTTCCTGGAAATTTCTCCAAAAAACATAAACAGGGCCCCATAAAGAAGGAGAAAAACAAAAGCAAACACATTTATTCATTCACACACACACCCACATACACATACTCATACACTGGTTTTTTGGGGACACAGCAGCCAGCATCACAAATCCTAGTCAACAGGCCACAGTTGGGAATCTACTCCTAGATTTGTTGCAGTCTTCTTTCCCCCTCTATTCTACTTTTTTTCTAAATTAACTTTAATGAACAAATCTTCAATGACTTCATTTTTCTAGTCAGTGCATAAAATAACTATTTTAGCCCTAGGTTGGAGATAGCACTTGACCCTGTGTTGTGTGACTTGAACTTCCAGAAGCAACGAGCTATCGTAGACATAGACCTCGATGTGGAAACCAGTTCCCAGCCCCAGACCAGAGCTAACTGCTGGGATGCAAGAGAATTCAGACTCAGACGAGGCCATGGTTTCCTCATCTGTAAACCAAGTACATAAAACTCAACTTTTTCTTTCTTCTGTTTTCTTATGCAAATACTGAGAACTTGGGGGCTCAAACAAGAGGTTACAAAATGCCTTGAAAATCATACCATGCTAGATAAGTAGAGCAGAGTCTTTATTATTACTGTGCTGTTGCCACTGTAGTTTGTGGTCTGTTCAGCTTTTCTTAACCTAGAGCAGTTAATGAAGTGGCATTGGTATTGGTTATCCGCTAGGAGGGCAAAGGAGCCAAATGAAATTGTATTCTTATCCCATTTTAGTCTCATGTCTTTCTTTCACAACAGTTGTGTTTAATGGGTTTAGAAGTACTTCAGTGACAATGGCATTTTACTATGTTTGCTTCTAACAAAATTCAGGCTAAGGACATTTTTTTAAATACTAAAAATGGGGGAATTCTCTATTGGGTGAGTTAACTTTCACCAATAGCCAGAACACGGATACCTTTGATCCCGTGTCTCACGTTAGTATCTATAACTTTCAACAAACTGTTCTCAGCATGACAACAACAACAAAAAAGCAACCAAACCCACCTTCTTTTTCCCAAGAACAACTCCCGGTGACTAGGATAACATGTCCTTCATTCGTGAAAGAGAACCCAAGTAGACAAGCACAACTATGACTACAGTACCTATTCCTAAGCTTCATGTTTGCGTGTGGAAAAAATAAAGAGCATCAGCAGTAGTCTATTTGGAATGAAGACTGATTGATCTCAAAGTCTTGTCCTAGGCTCAAAACTGGAGAATCATCAGGAGGTGTCATGTGGTTCCTCTACAGTGTAAGGCTCAACAAGCAAGGCCCTGGAGAAAGTGTAGAAATTCTTGAGTTTCCATGAATATAGGATCTAGAATAAGCAGGGGTAAGATGGAGTGGGAGAATGAGATTAGGCCAGAAATGGTGGGAACTCCAGAATTAAAAACAAGCTGATCGTGAATTCCAGGGACAAGGATTCAAACCCAAGTCAGAAATCCAGGACTCGGTTCAATCCACAGGGGCCGCTAAAAGAGACAGAGGGCAGGGTAGGTAGTTGTGATAATGGCTTAGAAGGACTCCAACACCTTCTAGTAGGTACTGGTGGTTAGAAGAGTAGAGCCCAGGTTTAGCCATGGAGGTGGCTAAAGAATAGATGAGAAACCTTATTCAGTAGAATTAAGGAAAGGGCAAGAAATTAATTACCAAGGAAAGGTACCTTCTGTATTAGATTAAGTGAGTGGGTTATAGTGCTGTATCATTTGGCCCATGACTGTCATTTGGCCCAAGCCCAAGTCAGATCCTGGCTCCAGTTGAGTGACTAGCAAGGGTTAGAAAGATGTACCATAGAGCCATATGCTCACTCCAGGGGAGGTGCTTTTACATGACATCGGAACCGACCTCAGTATTCATTGTAACTGAATGGTGGCTGCAACATTCAAATGATGGACCACACTTTGAGATCAATCATGCTGGTCTGCAGTGAGCAAGAAGGGACAAAGACAGATTTGTTCCCACACCTGCACCCCCAAAGTTCTCCCTCTCTCAGGTCAGCCCTGAGCCCAGCATCTGCAGAAGGCTAGTTCTGCAGCTTTGTCTAGAAAGATGTCATGAACCGCTCAGCCGCTTCTACCTCTCCACACATCCAGGCTGCAGAGCCTAAAGGAAATGCTTTTTAAGAAAGAGAATTTCTACATCTTCTAGAAAAATGTATAGACATTGCACTGGGTCAGCCATACTTGGATACAAAATGGATTTTGTTCTCCTGCATTCCTTTACTTAGGTGATGAAAGTAATGGCATTTTCACACGTTGAACATCACTGCCTTCTGCCGGTCATTTTCCTCATGCAAATGTCAGCAAGCCCATGATTCTTACCAGTCCTCACATTTTCCAAGCACTTTTATTCACATTATTTCTTTTGCATTTCACAACACTATTTAGGGGAAAGAATTATTATGTCTTGTGTAAAGATGAAGAAACCAAAATTCAAAAAGTTTGGACATCTTACCTTAAGTTACCAAGTAAGAGAGTGAAATGGAATCCAAGCCTTATAAGTAAGTCCACGTTGCCCGTAACCCATTCTTTCCTCCAGACAGAACGCCTTTGTGTGTCAGCACTGAAAGCTTGGGGAAAAGGAGAGTCAGGAGAGGTAGAGAAATTTGGGGACAGACAGTCCAAATTTCACATTGTTTCAGGCCATCCTGGGACTATGATTTTGAACATTGCAAAGAATTTTCACACCCTGATTCAATCTGATCAGCTCAGCCACCCTGAAAGAGGCAAAAAAGATTTGGCAGCAAAGGAAATGAGCACTCAGAGAGGTCGGGGGAGTAACCCAAGTATAGATGGCCATTTGATAGCAGAGTCAGGGCAGGAACCCAGATCTGTGAGGGCAATAGCCTTTGCAAAGGATGGGATGGGGGGAAAGTTTTTCCTGAAGGAGGCAGGAAGGAAGTGGTTTATTAAAAGATGTACCATAATTCATATAAAAAGGGCCAAAAGCAGTCAAAAGAATTTTGAGATAGAATGCACGGAAGAGGAACTTAAACCACATATATTAAAATATAAGATAAAATAGTATTATAGGTATGTTGGGGTACGAAGACCAATGGAATCAACCAGAAAGTCCAGAAAGAGACCCATGCATTTTTGGTACATGATGGGGCAATAACAAATAAGTACATCAATTATTGGGTGTTTGATATATAGTGTCACAAAAAATTGGCTCTTTGTATTGGAAAATTAACGTCAGTGCTCTATTTCATACACAAAATATTGTGAATAAATTCCAAAATGTTTAAAACCTAAAGTTTTTTTTAAAATCATTGTTTTTAAAATATTAGAAGAAAATATTTTTAATATCTGATCTGGAAAGAATTTCTTAAGATTCAGAAAGCACAAATGGAAAAGATGAACAAATTTCATCATATTAAAATTTCAGATTTCTATATGGCCAGAGATACCATGAAAAAAGCTGAAAACTAAGTGAGATTTGAAGGATGAGTTTGCATTGTCTTCAACCAACAAAAGAGTAATATCTAAAATACATAGGGATGAGAGCAAAACTATGACAAGTAAAAGACACAAGACCTAATACAAAAACATGCAAAATATGAAAACAAGCAGTTCACAGAAATAAAAATCAAGACGGCTTACGAAGATCTGAAAAATTGCCCTACCTTACTCATAATCAGGGAAATGCCAATGAAAGCAAAGAGATGCCATCTCAACCTATCTGAATGACAAAAATTAAAAGGTCCAACAATGCCAAGTTTTTGTGAGAAATGGGTACTGTCATCCTGAAGGGCGTATAAATTATATTGAGCCCCTTAGAGAATAATTGGTGAAACAGTGAAAATACACATGCCCTGGGACAACTTGTTTTACGTCAAAATACTTACCCTAGATATATACTCCTCTAACATGGGAATTTGTTTTTATATGGCATTATTTGCAATAGCAAAAATTGTAAAACCATCTAAATAATGACCAACAGGGCAATGGAAAAGCAGAAATGAGGTTTAGTGAACTGGACACACATATCCAAAAGTATGGCCTTTGAAAACCTTAACTGATTGTAAGACATCAAACCATATTAATATGCCATTTACACACTTATTAAAACACAAAAAACAATGTTATCAACTACTTATGGTTTTAAACACACGCAGAGTAAAAGCGCAAAAATATACAGAAGAATACAAACAAGCTCCAGGAAAATGATTTTTCAAAAGGAGTAAAAGAGACTCCAGGAGAATATAAAGAGGATTCAATTGTACCTATAATGTTTTATTTCTTTAATTATAATAAAATTAAATTCAGGAAAATGTTAGCATTATAATATTCTGGGCAGTGGACATTGGGTGTTTGATATAGTAAACAATTTCAGAAGAAGGAAAAAGGAGAGAAAAAGTTAATCACCAGCTGCCTCTGGTGGAAATGAGAAGGCAGTGGGAAGCAGAGGTCTACAGGAGAGCCAGCGCTGACAGATTTGAAAATTACTTTGGCTTTGGATTTCTGCTCATGCACTCACACGGAGACAGTTCGGTGTACGGGAGCAGTGGGATCATGGGAGAAGCCTTGCCAAGCGAGGCAGCCAAGGAACCCCGGGGCTCCAGCCAGCCCAACCCAACCAGGTCATTCCATAGCTCAAAATAAGGCCCAGGAATATCAAGTGGCTGACATATGATAAGTGTGTTTCTCACACTTAAAATGTCTGGAAGACAGCAGTACAGGGCTGGTATGGCGGCTCTGAGTTGTCCCCAGGACTCAAGCTCTTTGGCTTTTCCATTCTGCCATCCCTAGTCACATGGAGTCCATCTCCAAGATGACTTCCTGAGCTGACATGGTCACTGCAGGTCCAAGCCATCCAAATAGGAAGCAGGGAGAAGTAGGGACATGAAGCCAGAATGGTCCCTATGAGCTGTCTGTATGCTTCTAAAACTTCTTTACCGGAAGTTCTTAACCAAGGGAGGATAGGAAATGTTTTCTGTAATTCAATCAGCAATGTGCCCAATTAAAAAGTTGGGATTTCTATTGCAAAGGAAGAAGGGGAGAGGCTAGTTGGCCAATAGCTAACTGTGGTTGCCACAGTCAATAATACTTGTGCCAGTGGACAAGAGCCGAACTCTGCTCTCAGGTCCAAGCTAGAAAGAGGATGCAGTAATGAAGGTTTCCTCAGCAAAGCCTTTGCCACTCATTGTTACACACTTTGGTCTGATTTACACCTGGTACCATTATACTGGAAGCCCTGTGTTCACCTTTTCACCCTCCATTACCCAGGGACGTGTCTGATTTGGGCCTTGAACTATTTTCTCCTACTAGTTCTGGTTCTCCCTAAAACTGATACTCCACCCTCCCAACTCTTTTGGAATTGTAACTTTGCTTCCAGGTTTATCAATTAGTAGAAACACCTTATTTTAACTTTCTACCTCAATTCTTCCAAGAAATCTTCCCAGGTTTGTGGCAGCTTCCTCTGCAAACTCTTCATCCCACTGTTCATGGTCCTTACATATTTTTCACTCAGAATTAAGGATGGGCCTTCGACCTAGTGAAGGCCTAGTGATTTGCAACTGGATTTTTTCCTTTCTTCAAGTGAAAACTTAGGTGAAACCCCAAGATAGTGAATAAAATGAATAAATAAATGAATAAAATGAGTAGGGTGAGGTGAAGGAGCCCAAGTCATCTCAGAGCATAGTCTGGAAATAGAATACATTACCCTCATTTTATGAATGAAGACATTGTTAACACAAATATAGAATTCCACAGTCATATAGCTTATAATAACAACACCAATAATAATAACAGCATTCGCTAACATTTACTGCCTTTGTTAAGAACTGGTCTGAATGTGTTATGCATACTAATGAAACCTTGTGATAACCCAGCCAGACGTGGGCAGAACCAGGATTTGATCTAGGCATTTTGACTCGAAAGACTGTTAAGAACCACTATCCTATAAGTAGGTAAGCCATAGAGCTTTGAGAAGTCTGCTGACTCGGACGCCAAAATTCTCTCCATTTATTTGCTTCATGCTGGTTTCTTAGAGACCCTGAGTGTGTTTCCTTAACCTTAAGTTCCCCCATGCTTTGTATCTATTTTTTGCCTGCACACATTAGGCACCTGGTGAAGGCTTTGATAAAATATTTGAGCTCAGTGACCAATGGCCCTTCTTGTGAGGCTTTGATGAGATTTTAAGTTGGCCCATAAGGCTACTGTCTAAGGACTAAATAGGAACATCAAACTGCACTTTGATCACCTGCATGGAGAGTCATGTCCCCAACAAATCATATCCACAAAAAGGAAAGCACGCATCTCAGATAAACGTTCTGTGAATGGTCATATTTAAATTTGAGTCCTGGCAGGTTAGAAAGGAGATGTACCTTGTCAGCATCCTGTACTTATTTCTCCAGAGTAGTGGTATCAGAAGAACCATCCAGGAACCGGGAAGAAGAGAATAGGTAGACAACTTGTAAAACCAAATCTGCTCATATCCATCTTTCCATCTGAGCTGTTGAATTTTGTATTTCCAACGTCACCAAGTTAGTGCTAAAACAAAAACATAAAGCCATAACAAATATCAACAGAGCCCATATTCTATGCTATATTTCCCTTCCCTCCAAAAATCCAATGAATGTCAGTGTGCAAGGGGCCCCAGGAGCTAGCACACTTGACCAGGGTGGGAGTGAGGTGCATGGTGCATGCTGACTGGTTTATGGTTCATGGCAGAAGCAGAAGAGGATCCTGGAGTTCTTGGCTCCCAGTTCTGCTTTCTCCTTAGTACACCTCACCTCTTAGACCCTAGCAGGAGTTGACTTGATAGCTACATTCACTCAACAATCAATTTAACAAGTGTGTATGGAGCCCCTCCCAGGTGCAAGGCCCTTGACTGAGCCAGTAGAGATACAGCAGGTTCAGAGCAGAAAATACCTCTGTTCCCATGGAGGTCGCATTTGATGAGGAGACAAGCAGGCACACAGTCTGTCAGTACAAGTGATTAGTCCTACATCCAACGCAGAATAATAAAGCAGAGCAACAGAGAGCAGCAGAGCAAGAGAACAGGGCAGTCAGAGCAGGCCTCTCTGTGGCTCTGAACCTCCTCAACAAAATTTATTTCAACCTTGATGTACGCCTTGCTTCCATGGTGTTGCCTGGGCCTTACAGTTAGCATGTTAGATAGATGCACAGAACAATAGAGAGGGGGTCCGCAAAAGGAAAATGCAGATTCTAAAACAAGCCCCAGCACCGTCCAGAGTCCGCGATGGGACAGTCTAACAAGCAGGGCAGGGCAGCCACCAGCCAGCCTGGGGAACACAAAGGATATTAAGAGGGTGGGCCTATCCTCAGAGAAAACAGTCCAGTGACTTGGAAGTTTGAGGAAGCTGTTCTTGCCATCTGAATCAGCCTTTAAAGGCCTCTGAACATCCTCTATTAGGAAGGAAAGCTGGAGGTGAAGATAGCATTTGAAGAATGGTTAGGGGAGAGAATAGGCCCTAACTCACTAAAAATATTCCCTTTACTGGCTCAGGAGGTTGTGTTTCTGGAAAGGCCCTGAAAGCGAGATCTTAGGAAGACCCCGTGCTTTAGAAACAACACGGAAGTCTGTTCTTGTCTAAGGCGCAGAAAAAAATTTCATAAACAAAAATATGATCTATTTTATGACTATACCATGATATATCTGTGCAAGTTTTCAAAAAGATTTATCAATCAAATAAATCAATGACAAGGAAAATAATTGCCCAACTACATTTCTGTATTTACTACTAAAATCGCCCCCAGGAGGAGAGGCCTCAGGAAACAGCTGGAGAAGGCCCTGATGCGATCGATGACATGCTGGGAAATGGAGAGACAGAACCAATGGGGAAGGGCAGTGAGAAGCTTCTAGATACCCAAAGCAGGAAGCCTGTGCCTGGGGGTGTCAGAAAGCAGCCCAGCTGGATGGGGTAGCAGCTGCCTGCTCCAAGTACCAGAGTTCACAGGAGATGGAATTGGCAGGAAACGTGCAAGAAGCTCACACTTTCTCTCTATCGTCACCCTCCCATCTCCACTCCCATGGCAGAAGAGTCTCAAATCTAAGAGTCTTCCATATCAGCTCAGGGTCCAGCCCCTCTTGTGTCCTAACCATGCTCCTTCTCTCACCTGGTCTCTCCCTTCCAATAGTTTCTTCCTCAACAAACACAACACATCACCTTTCTTCCTTCTTTCCTTTCTTCTTTCCTTCCTTCCTTCTCTCTCCCTCTCTCCCTCTCTGTCTCTCTCTCTCTCCCTCTCCCCACCATCAGTCTTACAATCATAAGGAGAAGCAACAGACACTCTATGGTGTACTGTATTGCTAAGCTAGAATATTGGGTAACTTGGGTATATTAAATGTACTTTGACTTAAAATCTTGCAACTTACAATGGATTTATCAGGACACAAGTCCATCTTAAGTTGAGGAGCATCTGCACTACAGAAATGAACTTCATTAAAATCATTGTCAACCTCCTTGGAGGTGCAGTGTGTTGGGGGAGAGGAACCAGCAGGACGTCCACGTAGGTTTTAATCCCATCGTGGGTACCATGTTTTGATTTGACTTGGGTCCACTTCCCAGTGTGCAGACTGGAGAAGATAACAGCTATCCTAGCTACCTCATACAGCTAGTATAAGTATCAAATGAAATAATGAGTGTGGAGGGACTTTGCAGCTCAACGAGAGTGAGTTGTCTGCCATTTCTCATCCTCTCCTTTGTCCTTCTCCATATGCAATAATTGAGCTCCCTGAGCCCAAAAGAGCGAGGCTGTACTCACAAGAATCCCACCATGCCCAATGATGGATCTTTCCTACAAAATAACACCAGGGTCAAATTAGACTCCAGTGAGTTAATCATGGATAATGTAATTATAAGAAGCAGCAAATAAATTGATAATAATTGACTACTTATTATTTTTAGAAAGAGGGGCATGCAGAGGAAGAATACAGTGTGGGAGAAAGATTGCCCTTTGTGGGAATAATCACTCCTGCTGGCCACTTGGCCTGTATATGAACCCACCCCAAGGAGCACATGGGTCTCTCTGGCAAGCAGGGTTGCTGTAAATACTTTCTGACCTGAAATCCTCTCTTTACCCTGAGGAACAAGTGTCTGCAGTCTCCAGCAGGTGTGTCCAGGTTTTTGGCTCCCAGGGAAGGAGTACAGCAGCTGGAACCATTGCGCAGTCCTTGTTCCAACCCATTCCTCTGTGCCTAGATGAGGTGCACAGTGGTAAGGGCCAGGGACGGAAGCAAACACATCAGCAAAGTTAAGGTGGACCCACCTCTACCTTTTTTACCATGTTCTATCTGGTTTCAGGAAGAGGTGGGATTTTCAAGGTGCTGTGGTAAGGGAGGGGTCAACTATCCATTGAGGACAAGTGAAGTCACTGTCAGAGTCAGATGACACAGCAAGAAGCATTTTTCAACAGACTCTGGGACCTCAACTGCAGAGGTGAGATGAGGCAAGATGAGGGTTGAGGGCTCCCTGTACAGAGGAAGGAGAATAAGGAAATGGGAAAGAAGGTAATGTTTATCGAGGCAAGAACATTACCTACACTTTCACTCAACCCACTCAACAATACCCTCTAGTGTGAGTTTATATTTCCATTTTCCAATAAAGCACCTGGGGCTCAGGAAGGCTAACTCTTGCCCAAGATCACCCAGTGGATCAGAGGGGACTCCAAATGCCAGGCCATTTCCACTCTGGTAAGCTGGCTCACGTAAGGTGCTAGAGCCCGGTTCAAGTGCTGGGGACACCCAGTAAAGGACAGTGACCCTCCACTTGTGTCCTGTCTATGAATGCTCTCCTGCTAAGGGACAATTCATTATTACGATACTATAGCTGAATAAGAAGACTTCAACCTGAGATTTAGGTTTGCCATTTACCAGTTTTGTGAACTTAACTAAGTCTCTAAATACATCTATAAAATAAACATGTCATCTCTTTAGAAAATACGTACCTTAGTACCTTGGTTCACGAACTTAATTCTTTCCAGGATTCTGGTCACAAACCGGATTGGACAAGAACGGAATCAAATTCAAAGGTTAGGTTCAATGTTGACCTTATGGGGTCAGAGCAGGACTGACAGATATGAGGAATTCCCTTAACGTTTGCTCAGAACCTTTCTAAGACCAGAGTAGTTGCAGAGTCTCAGGCAGAGCTAAGTCTTTCTAGGTGAGTCAAGTGGCTCCACCCTGGGGAAAAGAAAAGTCATGAGAGAAAAAAGCCAGCAGGTCCTGGCTGGGGGAAAACCCCCATGCAAGATGAGCTCTAATCTGCATTTTTCCCTTTATTTCTGGATATGGTATCCTGCAATATCTTATAACTCCTAGAAAAGAAGAGGCTGTAAGATCCCATACTGACTCTGTAAAGCCTGGGTGAGCCCAGAGCTCCAACAAGTGACCCATAAAGGCAGGATGCCATGCTCTGTTAGTTCTCATAGAGAACTTTTTCCATAATCAGCTTTAATGACAGTCAGAAGGTCCTAGAAGGCTTCATAGAAACAGACAGATTCCTGAGTTCCACCCTTGGAGATTCAGATTCGGGAGTAGAGGTGGAACACAAACACCTTTTAACAGACTCTCCAGCTGTTTCCAATGCAGATGATTCTTGCGGAAACAACTTTGAGAAACCCTTGGATAGCCTATTACTAGGCAGCCCTGTGGCCCACATACAACCTGGGGTTGCCTGAGTGTTTCCCTAATAAGAACTCTATGTAAGAAGCATAAAGCGCCTTCCAGGAAGGTTCTGCTGTATGTACAGGAGTGTGGGAACTAAGGTGTTTTCTGCTGGCTGGTGCCCCATAGGGATGAATGGGTGGAAAAGCACCGTGGAGTAGTTGGTGCTTGCAAGCAGGTAGAGGGTGACTGGCTTCTGGATAAGTTCAGCCCAAGGAAATAAGCAACACTGATCTTTCGGGAGTGTGTGGCTCACATACCATCTTATACTGAAATTACCTGTTTATGGGTCTAACTCCCCACCAGAACCTAAATTCTTATAGAGCAGAGCCTGTGCGTCTCCTCATGGGACACCCAGAGCCCAGCAGGACACCTGGCACACTGTAGGTTTGCTTGGGTTCAACAGAACAAGAGTATCATAAAATACATCTCATTCTCATAAGAACAATCTCATATCTAGATTTTTGTTCTGGTGGCCGGGAACGCTGTATCCCCATGTACTATAAAAATGGGTAATAATACTGATCGTGGGTGCCAGAGTGATCAAACCGAAAAGCACCCAAATCTATTCCTTAACATTTATAAAGCAAAGGCACAGCTCTGACCTCTGCAATCATTTGGATTAGTAAGATTATGCTGCAGGAAACATTTTGGTAGAGCTCATCTCATCAACATAATGAAGTTTACCTTAGAGTCACTTTGTAGATGAAAGAACCGAGGCATAGAGAAGTTAATTGACACATTCGAGGTTGCGGCATTAATCAGTGTCAAACCCAGAACCCAAACCCAGGTCTTTGGATTTTCTAGGCAGGGCTTCTTCCAAAACACAAGATTCTGAGAAGGGCCTGTGTTTTTTGTTTTGTTTTTAAAGAAGTCTTTTCTTTTTTGATGCCTCTGTTGGTTGCTACAGGGAAATTCATTGCAAAAAGAGGAAGGTATCATTTAACATTCCCTGTACAGCACTTTCCAGAGACCTGAGCCATGGAAAATCTTCCCCAGAGCCCCTAGGAATTCAAAGAAGGAAACAAAATCAGACTTAATTAAATGTGTAATTATTGTTGAGTGTGGCAAGCATCCTTCTTTCAGGTCAAATTGATGATGCAGAAGAACAATCTCGCATGTGACTGCTGTGTATGCTCTTAGGTGATTGGAACCCTTGTCTCATCCCTTGGATTATTCCTTAGAAGCAGGCTTTATAGAATTGGAGTGCCAGCTGCAGTGGATTTCAGGGAGCGAGCTCTTCAAATGTCCCTCCACATCAGGCATATTAAGCAAGATGGACTCATTCTGTACTCTGCACTCACTACGTGGTTTCCCTCCACTGGTGTCTCTTCTCAGCCCATGCTTAGCAAATCAAGCTAATTTAACTAACTCGTGGCTTAGTTCTTCTCTATTCTCTTTCCTTTTTCTGTCTCTTCTATTTTGGGATGTTTGCCTTTGTTGCTGTAATGTTTCTCAGGCATCCCAGCTACTCTGTCAGGGTTTAGTCTTTGCAAAAAAAAAAAAAAAAAGTTCCTATTAGTCAATGCTCAGGCCCAATGTCCACTTTTTTTTTACCTTATGCAAAGTCCCATACACTCTTTCTTGGAAATACTAGTTAAAATTCTAAATAACAGGGGCAGCAGACCTCATCAATGGTGGATCCCAAACAGACAGGCTGCATCCCTTTCTTCCTTGCCCATCTGTGCCAATAAAGTTGCAAATAAATCTCTCTGATGCTTCACATGCTGATGTGCTTTGGCTCAATCAGCTTCTTGGATTCTGGGTAATTTTTGCCCTTAAGGATACTTTTCTCAAAATACTGTACTCCCCACACCACTAGGAAATAAGACAGAAAAATTATATCCACTTTGTAGGTTCTGAGGCTAAGGATCCAGGACCAGGCTGCCTTACTAAAGTTAGTTAGCAGCAGAGCCCCTTCCAGAACTTCTCCTTCCTGTCTCTTGGTCTAATGGTCTTTAGTCCTTAGTTCTTTCTGACCATGCTCTTGCTATAGCTAAAATACACTTACAGGTTGGTTGATGTGTCCTCAGAAGGATGGAAAGGAAGGAGGAGGAAATCTTGGTTTTCATCTCTGGAATGTTCTAATAGCTCCAGCTGTGGCTACAATTCTTGAGTATAGATTTTTTTTTTATCTTTTTTATTTTCTTTTGAGAGATTCTATCTAGATTCCAGCACACTTTCCAGCAAACAGAACTTTGAGGCAGCTGGGAAAGGGAGGATTATTCCCTCCCTGTCATATGTCCTTAAAATAACGTCGTGGGGGAGGCAAGCCCTCAGGGTCCCCTTGAGCTACCAAGGATAGCATAATGAATTGGCTAATCATAAGTGATTTGCTCCTGAGTTCCAAGCGATATGGTAATGAATTGCCAACGAGCCATTTGCCAGACTGCAGCCATATGGTAAGGGATGGGACCCTGGCACATTGTAGCCATACTGTGGGTTTGACTGTGTAATTGTTCCCATTCAGAACCTTCCCATCTCTATGGCTGCTAATTAACATCCTATTTAAGCTTCTGTTGTCAAAACTAATCATGTTTGTTTTATTCAGATAGGTCTGTCTCTTATCTGATTAGTAATAGTGACCATTAAGAGATGAAAATGCATTTGAGTTCACATAAAAATATTTCAGTTTCACATCTTGCATTACACAGTAGGCACCCAGACCAAGCAGCACTGGCCCATGGTAGCAACTCAATCCAGGAGCTTATGAAACCAACAAATTATTGTCTTTCCCTACAGAAACACAAATGAGGATTTAGTTCATTAATTTCCCCATTGTTTTTTCCTTTCTGTGGACATTTCTCTCATCAGATCTTTACCTATCATATGTGGATTTTATTGTAATAGCGACGATAATAAAAATAGAAAGAGATTCATTTATCAGAATAAGCCACCCTTTCGAACACACGTTTCAAACACACATACTCCCTGTTGGGTTGATGAAACAGTGAGGTTTTGGAAAAAATGATATTGGTTTCTTTTCTTTCTGCTCATAGTCCATTCCCTTACCTTCTTCTTTGGATTCCATAGTAGTAACCCAACCAGGGCTAGGGAGAAAGATTGACAAACAAATAACAAAGCAACCCTAGTAGGAAAGAGTAATAAGGAACTACTATTAGTAAGCAACAAAGCAAATAGGAAAGGAATAATTCTGTGAAGCATTTAAGAGTACAACGGGGTAGGGAAAGATTCAACTATGTATGCTGCTCGCCTCACACAGTGTCGGATGAGAGTATTTCTACATATTTGTTACCTTCAGGAAAAGCAGGGCATACTTAATCTATTAGGCTTGGAGTGGCTTCCAGAAGGCTCTTGCCATCACAGTGTTGAAGCTCCCCTCATCACTACACCAAGGAGAGAGGAAGATTTGTTCCTTTACACACACATGCACACACACACATCATCTGGCAGCCTCTCCTTCCAAGAACGCCTGTAATCCATGAAGGTTGGTTTCCTTTCTTGACAATGTTGAAGAACATAAGGAAACAGAGGCAAAAGAAAGAAGAGGGAGGCACGGAAGCCCACAGAGTAATATTCCTTTGAATATTCCTGGGTCCCTCCCTTCCTATAGGACTCAGTGGGAACAATCACTCCGTTTCACGACTTCCTGATTCTTCCCTCATCCATGCACTGCACCCCAGAAACAGTCAACATGTTAATTGCAAGGTCAGGCCAGTGTCTTCCGTGGCATCTGGGACGTGGTATAATGCAAACAGATTTCCATATGTGGTCCCTTGCAGTGCTCCTCGGCCGCGAGCACCCACACCACGTGAGAACTCAGCTTCTCGGGAGACGCTGACATTTTAATTGGAAGCATCTGTCGCCTTTTCTGTTATTTTTGGCCAGGTTTGGTTTATTTGTATGGGCCAATGTTTGTGTACAGGCCCGCCTACGTGTTTCACAAAGCCTAGCATTGCCTCCCCTCTCATTTTCTTCTCAAGTAGCCGACTGGGACATGTGACAGGGCCATTTGCCTTCACCCCTGCCTGCTCTGATGTGGATTCCTCTCAGAGGAATCCGAGTGGGCAGAGCCAAGCTGAGAACAAAAAAGAACCTTCCTGGAAAATGTGATGTTTCCAGGAAGGAGGCCTACCTCTTTGCCACTTACTGCAATATGTCTGTTAGCCTCTCAGCAGGAGCTTTGGCCGGGGGGGGGGGGCCTTCTCTGGGTGCTAGGTTCAGCACGAGCTGCTTCCAGTTCTGGCCCACACTCCAGCTGATCCCCCCTCCTTAAGTCTCCTAAAGCCTTGCTCCCAGCAACCCATAAAACCCTGCCTTCCACTTTCTCCTCCTTCAAAAAACCCAACCACTTCTGTCCATCCAACCTTAGTCACCTCCCTAGAGCTGTTTTCTGGGTCTTGTTGGCCTGACCACATACCAGTATCGCCACCATCAGTCAGTAATCTAGCTGTCATGGGTGGAATAGTGCCCCCACCCTGAAAGATGCATCTCCCTGGAACCACAGAGTGTGGAAAGGGAATCAAGTGTCAGACGAGGGGAGCGATCAAGGATGGAAGTGTCAATGCTCCTAGAAGATGTGGTCTCCAAGCCTGGTGGCAGATTGGTAAAGCAGAGGAGTGGGGAGAGCGTCAGAGACAAGGTGCAGGAGGAGTGGATGGGTAGGTGGTACTGAAGAAACAAGCCAGGTTGGAGCAGAGAAGACCAAGGGACCTCCATATCCCCACTCATCCAGAGGTCAGCCTTTGGTCCCACCTTCGAGGGAAGTGCTTTGCTCTGTGGAGAGATGGATCTGCTTCTCAGCTCACACATATCTGTGCATCAAAGAAACATTAATTGAACACTTACTGCCACCCAGCAGTATCCTGGGCACTAGCAAGTCCCTGCGAGCCCAGTCTCCACCCTAAGTGAGCACAGTCTGGTAGTTGGGGCAGACCACTGAGCACCTAACTGTGTTCAGGGTGGTAGGTGTTTGTATTAGTCAGCTTTGTTGTGGATGTGACACAATACCTGACATCTATAACTTAAAGGAAAAGAGGTTCAATTTGGCTCACTGTTTCAGAGGATTCAGTCCATCATTGGAGGGCTCTAAGGCAGGACATCATGGTGGAAGGGTGTGGTGAAGTAAAGCTGCTTAGTTCATGGTGCCCAGGAAGTAGAATAAAGGAACAGCACAAGAGAGGATGGGGTCAGGGTCCATATATGGTACCCAAAGTCATCCCTCCATGACCCACCCAGACACACCCAGAAATATGCTTCACTAATCCCCTAGGGAACTCCCAAGTGAATGGAGCTGACACAACTAAGTGTAATCACCATAGTATTATAATAAAAAACATGCATGGTAGAATCCCTACCTAGGGTGGGGGGACCGGGACATTTTTCTATAAGTGACTTTCAAGCTACCTGCAAGATGACTTAAAGTTGGCCTGTTGACAAGGATGCTAAGAGCTTCCACATAGCTCTCCTCAGTTGAGTACGTGTAAAACAATCAAATAGAAACATATAGGAATAAATAGGATCAGTGAGAAAAAGTAAGAAGAATAATCAACTAGGAACACATGTCAACCTGGGCCATCTAGCACAGGGGCAAATATTCCTGTATGAACAAGAACCTTCTGGAAGCCACTCCAAGCCTAATAGATTAAGTGTGCCCTACTTTTCTCAAAGTAAGAAATATTCAGAAGCGCCATCACCCGACACTATCAACGGTGGCATTTCAGCTCTCTGGAAAACTATTTGGGTGAATCGCTGGCTCCTAGCCGAGGCTGACCTCCTGAGCCTTCCTTTCTTGACTTGCTATGGGCCGATCTTCATTGATGTCCTTGGTGCGATCCCCTCCCCCTCTCCCTCTCCCTCTCCCTCTCCCTCTCCCTCTCCCTCTTCCTCTCCCTCTCCCTGTTTCTGTCTCTCTCTCCTCCAGGCTTTGGAAGAGGGTCCTAAGTTCCTCAAAGGCAGGGCCCTCATCTTCTTTTTGCTCGTCAGACTGCAGATGGGTGCCTAATTATCTGCAAGGTTTTCCTCTGAATGGCCAGTGTGTATTTGGTGGACTCCTTCAGCCTCTGGCTTTCCTCCATTCGTATGGACCGTAGAAGCTGTGCAGAGATATCGGCCCAGCAATTCAACAGGACTTCACTAAGGGCCTACTGGATTCATGACATCCAGCTCACACGAAAATGTCTGCCTTGAGTTTACAGTCTGGTTGTGGAAACAAAACATACACATGTAAGAATGTAAACAGAACCAAAAAAGCCAAGATATTTGAAGATTACAGGACCTTTGAGTTGATTCTGTGGATATCAATGCCAATATCCTCCAAATCATTGCCTTCAGGTTTATGCAAGGCAAAATCCAAGGACAGAGAACCCATAACCTTGACCTCAGACCTGTGAATGTTCGTGACTCTCTCCTGAGCCTCTTATAGTCACAGTGATCTTTCCATCTCTTAGAGAAGTCCAAGAAATAGATGGAAAATGAAGGCTCCCACATGTACCTTCATGGGATGCCTTTTCCAGTCTTACCAAGCAGGCTCCTTTGCAGACTTCACAGTTTCTACTGGATCCATCTTTGTAGATGGGGACACAAAGAGAAAATGGGCCAATCATTCTGTCTCTGCCTAAATTTCATGTTCCTGCTCTCTTTCTCCTCAAGCTTCTTTTCTGTGTTTTCCTCTCTCTCTTTCTTGCAGTCTTATATCTTACATACATGCAATTATATTTTTCAGGGAAACCCATTACTCTTGTCACAGTGAGCTTCAGTTCTAATTTATTAGCATGGAAGAGATTAAGGTTAAAAGAAGACAGGAAAGCCAAGATAAGGTTGTGACAGCATTTCAGGTCATGGAGAGGACAGGGAAGGAAAAATAAATTAAATAGAATGGAAAAGTTAAGACTAGGAAGGCCAGGTCCCATGGTGTCAGCAACCTGCCACTCCAGTGGCCACTGTTTTATACCACATGAGGCCTCACCCACACACACACCTTGGATTATTCTTATAGTTGGTGCTGGGAGCCAAATCTCACTGGAGTGAACTTTTGTGGAAGAGGTGTCTGACTTGGGGCCACACTATTGCTTCTCTAAGAATGCAGGGTTTTATGGACCATGGGCTGGCCCTGGCTACACAGAGGAAGGAGTGATGCTCACCTCAAGGTCTGGACTGGAGGGAACCTTGGAGAATCTGCTACAACTGCTTAGAAGGTAGGGAAAATCAGGCCCAAGAGGGGGATTGTCCAAAATCCCATAGTTGTGAAGGGCAGAGCTGAGCTCATAGCATTTCTTCCTCCCCCTCCACCACTTTCCAGGTACCCATTTCAGCTCTGTCATTAATGGGAAATTCAAGATAAGATACTGAACCTCTCTGAGCCTCAGGCCTATAAAATTAAGGCCATGCAAATGGGCATTTTTGAGGACTTCTTACAATATGCCAGCTATTGTTCATAATTATTCTCATGCTTATCTGACAACAGTTCTGAGTTTTACAGTAGTCACTAAAATGTTATATAGGGGAGAAAAATGAGTTTCTGTGCAATTAAATAAATGCCTTAAGATCATGTAGCTTGGAGGTTGGAATTTGAATCCGGATGCCAATGGTTTATCCTGTACCCCCCTCCTCAGCTGTGTTTAGCATAGGCCCAGAGGAAAACAAGGATGGAACTGAGGAGCAAGCTCCCTCACACTCCCAGGCTCCTTCACACAGCTCCTACCAGCGAAGGCAGGGAGCTCCCTGCAAAATAACCCGCCACTAATACTGTGCAGAAGCATGTTACTGTGCCTGCAGGAGGAAAGGCTGCTCGCTCCTTCATGCAAGGTCACAATGTCACATTCCTCCTGCCTGTTGGTCAAGGGTCCAGTCTCCAGAAAGTGGCCTGGGCCAATGCTGCAGCCAGCTGCAGAGTGAAGAAGCATTCAGGTATGCCTGCCATCCTTGAGTGTCTGTCCCACCAAGACAGAAGTACTGCAATGCTCAAAGCCCCTCCCAAAATAGAGAGCTGAACCTTCAAAGTCAGAGAAGGAACTTATTTGGAGAGGTGACAGCTCACTCGCTTGTTCTGTCCCACTTGCATCACAGAACAGCATCTCCAGCTGACATTTGCAAAGGCCTTTCTGCTCACTTTGCATTCGGCCCGGGTGCTTCTTCCGCCAGGGCTCACAGCTGGCTGCACTGTTAGATGTGTCTTAGACACACACTCCCATACACATGTACAGTAAGTCCTGTTGTGTTTAATAAAACTTATATTTTCAGTCTTCTTTCATAGAATTCCAATTATGTCCTCTACAGGGCAGAGGCCAAGAAGACAGCCACCCACACCATGTTATTTTGCAGACAGCAGAAATGTCCCGATTCGCAGGTTCTGTGTCATTGTTTCCCGGGTCACTGCACATCCACGGCCTTACTCTTCTTTGTAGCCTTCTACAGGAGTCTTTCTCAGACCAAACATCTTGGCACTCGCAGTCTCCTCACACTTGTTCCCATCCAGGTAGCACTTTGCTGTGTCTACTCTCACATCATTGTTTAACTGTGCGCTGTGTGAGAAAATTTTCTCCCCAGGAGAACAGTATTATGGGGCAGTGGGTCTCTGAAACTCTAGAATCCAAATAGTAATTTAAACATTTTTTTTCAGAATCTCATGTATCACTCATAGATGGATCATTTCTGGGTAGTCTTTTCCTAAAAGACCCCTTTCCACCAAGTAGACTCCTACCCATAATTTCAGATCCACTTTAAATAAGTTCTTTTTGACATTCCTAGCCATATCCCCTACTCCAAGTGGAATTAGCCACCCCTTCTCCTACGCTCCCACAGCCCTTTGTACTCACCTTTGTCATTGCCATATGACAGAGGTTTATATTTATCTTTCCAATATCTAGACATCTCCCCATCAGGAAGCTGAGCAGCATAAGGGTAGTCGCCCTAACCAGGAAGAACTTGCAGGTGCAGTTGGTGATTCAGGTGCACGCACTTAAAGGAGAAGGAAGTTGGAGCTAGAGGGGCAAGAAAGAGGAAATGAACCCAAGTGTCCCAAATTCTACCCATAAAAATTCTCCCATCTGAACGGAGTGCCTTAAAAATAGTACAGTACTGCATTTGGGAGAAGACTACAGACCCCAAAGGATAGAATGATGCCACAGAGGGTTCTAACCCCACCTGGATTGGATAGCAGGAGGTTCACTTTGGTAGACAGAGCACAGCAGGAAAAGCCTAGAGGAGAGCAATACTTGCAGACAGGTGAGTTGTGGCATCGAGACACTGAATCATCAGACTACTGGTGGCAGGCCCCTCATAGCAAGAAGGAGGTAGAAAAATATGACTTTGGCTCTCAGGGAAAGAGTATAAAAGAGCCCAGGGAAGCAAACTAAATCTTGAGACACTGCTCTAAGCCCAGAAAAGAAAGAGGAAACTGGATAAGTAAACTGAAGCAGGACCCGAGAGGCATGTTTCAGGGGATAGAGAAATGCTTAGCGGCTATATTCTAGTGTTCATGGAGCACTTCTGGGCAAGGGACCAATTCCAGTCCCCATCAGAGAGTGGCAGGTAAGCTCCCGAATGAGTTCTTGTCGTCATCAAATGTGGCTCAAGAATTAGGGGTGAACTACACCAGCATGGAAGGAATCTGGAATGAAGAAGCAAAGCCTGGTGGGGAGATACCCAGGCAAGGGAGAAGGAACTTTTCTCAAGTTTACCTTTCCAGCACCCAGCAAACTTGTGCCTGATCCACACTAAAAAAGACAAGAGAAATTTGTGAGGGTGCAGTTTAGGAAAGAAAGAGAGAGAGAGTGAGTTCCAGATACCTTTTCATCATCTTGGCAGGTAACTCCCAGCTTTCTTGGCCAGACCCTGTTTACTGGAACCCTTCATCCATTGCCACAAGGAAAGTACAATTTCCCCCCTGCACTGTTCCTCATTACCAAGAAAAATGACAGCTTGATGGTCTTCCAGTAAGAGAGAACCATCTATTTCATTTGGAAGTTTGGTAATTTATTAGGGCAATAGATTTTCTTCAGGGTAGCCTCTCTGGGACAGTCTGGCTAGGGCACAAGATTTACATACATCAGGCTCCAAAGTTTGTCTTAGAGGATGAGATCACAAGGCCATTACTGGGGGAGGCAGGTGCTGACAGGGTGAGAAGGCAGAGTGGAGTTCCCAGACATCATTTCTCAACAGCGAGGGCCTTAGCTAGTTCAAAATGCTTTTAAGTACTTTTCTGTCAGTAACTTTGAGGTAAGTCCATTACCAAAGGTCTGTTGACGCTGGGATGGGATGGGATCAGAGCAAGTGATTCTTTGAGGTGTCTGTGGACAAAGCCTCAGTGTGTTTGGAGCCCTGAAATGACCATTAGCCTAGGTGGTCCCTAAATAGAGATGTATCCAGTGCTGGCTATACTGGGGCTGCACCCCACCCACAGCAGAGCAGTATCTGGAGAGTTTATATCACAAGTCTACTACAAAGCCAAGCGGCCAGCTTTTAGCAAACACTCACTCCCCACTAAGACACCACTTGGGACATCTGATCTTCTATCCCACCCTCAGCCTTTACTTCTAACTCTGAATGTCTCTCAATCAAACCCGCTTTAGGGAAATCCTAAATCCAACTTGCTATTCGCTCATGGTATAAATATGAGTCAGGCTGTCCTCTTTCTCAAAGGACACTTTAAGTCTCATCACCCACTTTCTGGTCGTTAAATCGATAAGATGTGAGGCCAGTGCCTCCTAGGGACAAAGCTGCTTCCATGATAAAGATGGGACCTGCAGGACTGGATGAATCAGCGCTGTAATTATGCTGCACTCTACCATATATGATGAACTTCCTCTCTTTGGTCATGACACCACCCTCCGAATTTGTTGATGTCAACAGCCTCAACTAGAAAGTTGACTGTGATATACAGAAGTATGAATTCAGTACCAAATGCAAAGGTCAAAAGATAAGAGTGTTCAGATATTACCTACATGTAAGTAGGAATTGATGAGTGAATTGTGTCTGTATCGCCTGACTCCGGTATCTGAACTCTTCCCCATAAGTCTCAGGACTGTGACCTTACAAATAGCACAGGCACAAAGACATCCCTGGGTAGCCTAAGGAGATGAGATACTCATCTAGTGAGTGCCACTCACACTGCCTCTACTCAGACTTGTGAAGGAGGACGTTTCTCCTGTGACCAGTTGGAAATAGACCCAATTTGCACAGCACCCAGAGGCTAAGGGAACAGCATCTCCACCCTCTTCTCCCACACACAGAGGCTTCTGCCAGGAGCGGTGAAGAGCTGTAATCTTTCATGGGTAGTGATCCTATTCTTTCTGCCCTACAGTTCCAAATCTCATCTCTGGAACTAAAAAGTAGGTTCTCACCAGACTAATAGCATCAGCCAGCGGTTAGAAAAAGTACCTAGATGATATTATAAAGATAGATATCCACTCTGATGAATCATTAAACAGGCCTTGCAGATGAACTTGCTTCACGGGAAAAGGCTATAGATGCCTCAGGTTGTCGCTCTGAGGTGCACCTGATTAATAATTGTTGTGCACAGGGTGATATTAGGGAGTGTTCCTATTGGTCAGAAAACTTTACAGAGCATCTATGGTATGCAAGATTTAATTCTATGAGGTATTCAAGGATGGATAAAGCATAACTCATGCCCTCAAGGTGCAAGTGGGAAAACACCATGAAGTAACTACCACAAGCTCTCCATTGCCTACACAGCACTGAGGTACCAGTAATATTGATTCAAATGTTCATCAGCACATTAATAAATGAACTTAGTCCCTATGCATCATGGCTACTTTCTTTCCACCTCCCCTACTAATTTATCAAAATTAGAGATGCCAAAACCAGATTCAGTCTCTAGAAACCCAATATGAGAACACTAAGAACCCTATTAAGCACAGGGACGGCACTGATTTCTCCTGGGACAGGTTGAGGACGACACTTCAATTGATCAGATCTGCAGCATGACAACCACCCATGAGTTAAAGTGCCCTGTGGTATACGCTTGGCATCACCACAGTGTCTGGCACTAAGTAGTTTATCCATACATACTACTTTAATGAATAATTGACAATATAAGAGTTTTTAAGTGTTCTGAATAAAACTATGGATTCTGGATATTATGATTTTAAAGTAACTGTCATACAGACTACAGTATCACTGAGCTGAAATTAATTTTAAGGACCAATAATCATAGAGGATGTAGATAGAGGCATCAAAAGACCTGGGTTCTACCCTTACCATATTAATAGTAACTGGTCAGGCTGGCCTTGGGCAGGTCTTCTCATCTTTCAGAGCGTCTGTTGGTCATGAAGTAGACTGGGAAATGAAGGACAAAAGAGAAGCAGGAGAGGGTACTGAGGAAGAACAAAGCAAGAGCATCCCAGCCAGCACTCAGGCACCCTCCACAGCTCAACCCTGTTGATGCAGATGCGTGTGGCCCAGGAGGCAGCCCTGGGCCAAGGAAGGATTTGGTGCCACACATCACAAGAAACAGGCTGCAGGGAAAGAAGGATTTAAGATGAGTTGTTCTTGGAAATGAAGCAGAACATACTCCGCCTTCCTCTCCTTTTGAATATCCCATGGACCAGCACCCCGTACACCCAAGCCACTCTGGTAACTATGAGAAATACTAATTGTAAAAATTCAAAATTAATAAGCAGTGTGAAATTTTAATAAGTATATGAATTAATCATTTGTCCCTATATCCCCTTTCTGCATTTTCCCTTTATGAAACATTTGGACACTTTGGTGGGAGGAGCTCTGCTACATCAAATATAAGGCTCTGTTGATCTAGGGTCAGAGAAGAGAAAATTAAGTTAAAGTCACCCTGAATGTATTGAATATCTTTTTTCCCCTTTTATTTCCTTTTATTGTCTCCCTGCTCCCTCCTTCTCTTACTTCCTCCTCTGTGTTTCAGCTGAAAGTCATTCAGAATTATGAAATGAAAAAGTCACTTGGGAAATATTTTGGAGACCTTGGTCCCCACCACCACCAAAATGTGTCACTAAAATAAGCACATGAACTTTCTAAGTCACTTCATTTCTCTGGCCCTCAGCTTCCTCATTTATAAAGTGAAGAATCTGAATAAATTGATGAATTCTCAAATGCTGCTCTAGATAAGAGATGATATTTCCAAATCTTCTCCTCAACCAAAAGAAGCTAATCTTTAGATGAGAGAGAAGACTCCATAGCAGTTCATTTGAAAAGAACAAAGGCATCCATGTGCTTCTCAACAGCAAAAACATTAACCACTGGACTAGTTGATCTCAAAGGTCCTTTCCCAATCTAGAGCTGTAGGACTCTACCGCATATTATTTCTGTCCTGTGACAGACATTGTGCTCCATGCAGCAAAGCAAAAACGGAAGAAGGGTAAGACAGTCTATGGCTCTAAGCAGCTCACTCAGCTCCAAGATTAACCATGAGGTCAGTTTAGTGTTGGGGGTATCAAGAGGCACAGCACCCTAAGAAGGATCAGAGACAGCTGCTGTGAGCTGGGAAATGTCACGGACCAGCAGAACTCAATTTGGGGGGATTTTGGGTATTCTACTGTAATCTCTCTTTCCATTGGAGGGAATATAAACTAAGTTCATAGATGTGCTAAAAAGAATTCACTGGTTTCAGAAAAAAATTAGAAACTGAACCACTTGCCCAAGACATCTTTGATCTTCTAGCAAGATCTAGAAGAGGAGCGAGAGTGCACTGCAGGCCGGTTGGGCTGATCATTCCCCCCATGCACTGCGCCACCTGGGCCAAAGGGCAGCAAGTCAGGCAGGGACCTGCTCTCCTGGAACAACACGCAATTTGAGGCAATGTGCACAACTCACCAAAGGACACAGTGGGGCTCAGAGCCCATATCCATTTGGTGGGTTTAATAGTGATGACAGAGCCTTTCCCACGAATTCATCTGAGTCCAGTTAGCTCAGAGAAGACCGCCTGAGTCAGCAGCAGGGCAGACAAAATGACCTCCCAAAGCAACTTCTCATGAGACGCAGCCCTGGCTGATTCAGTTTGGCTGGAATCCCGAGACATTCCAATATCCGCACAAAGGGCAGGCCCTCACCCCAGCCAAGCTGACCTCAGCCTTGCCCCTCCCAGTAAATAATAATGCCTTTAGGTCTCCAAAGCCAGCTCCATCGTGGGTAACCCTTGGAAGTGACGAGCAGTTTTCTGATGGGAATTAAAGGATCTGGAGTGGCCAAAAGGCTTCTCGGCAGGAGGGTTTGTTATTCTTTTAATTGTAGCATTAAACCTCAGGCTAGCATTACATAAACATTCATGCTGCTATCCAACTTGCAAAATTAGCTTCTTTTGACAGGCTTTATCATGGCCAGGGCCAGTCTCTCCCAGAGGTGAAGGCGGCCACCAATTCTGAGTTAGGAGTTGTAAATCCTGGAACTCCATATCCTGACCTTCCCGCTCAGGGCTTTCTTGCCTTTTGATTGATGCCTTAAATCTACCTTTGGGATTTTGGCCATTCTACTGAAAACTGTAATCTCTCTTTCCCTGGGAGGGAATATAAACTAAGTTCATAGATGTGCAAAAAATAATTCATTGATTTCAAAGACAATTACAAAACAAACAGCTTGCCCAAGAGGGCAAGTGTTACAAGACTAATGTGCTTTATTGCAACTATTGCAGATCATTGAACTGGAATTCCAAATTAATACCACATCTTAACTTCAGCATCTTGAAGCATATATCTCAACTACAAAATAAATAGTAATAATAATAAACAAACATCTAGATTCAGTCTGTTTTCCACTCCATCTTATGGAATAAGAAATAAGGTATAATATAGTCCCCTGATTGCAAAACCACTCTTTTTTTTTTTTTTTTAATTTTAAAGAGAAGAAAAAACAAAACAAATCAAAAGAAGAACAAATTTTCAAAGCAACATAATAGGAGGGTAACAATGGTTAATACATTACATATTACTATCTTTAAGTTAGTTATTCAGGATACCAGACATTAGCATTCAATTGTCCAAACATTATTGGCACAAACCTTACTCTTCAATGAACTAAGCAAAATTGGTAGTGTATCTATCTTAACCATCTTATATATATATACAATTTTTTTCCCTTTCCCTTCTTTCTTTTCCCTATTCCAGTCTCTCTTTCCTTTTGACCAGTTTATTTTTTATTCACCACGTCTATTGTACATTTTGGATCTTATTTACTCTTTCAGTATCTCATACTAGAGAGACAATACGATGCTTACACATGTGCGTCCGGTTTATTTCACTTATGAGTATTTTCTCAAGTTGCATCCATTTACCTATAAAAGTCTCCAGTTTATCCTTCTTTATGGCTGAATAGTACTCCATTGTATAAAAATACCACATCTTCCTTATCCATTCCTCAGTTGATGGGCATTTGGGTTGTTTCCAAGATCTGGCTATTACAAATTGTGCTGCTATAAACATGGGTGCACATATATCGCTGTGGTACGATGTTTTTAATTCTTCTGGGAAGATGCCCAGAAGGGGAGTAGCTGGGTCAAATGGGACCTCCAACCCTAGTTTTTTGAGGAATCTCCACACTGACTTCCACAGTGGCTGTACCAGTCTACACTCCCACCAACAGTGAAGAAGGGTTCCTTTTTCTCCACAGCCCCTCCAGCATTTGTTATTAGTTGATTTCTTTATAGTAGCCATTCTTTCTGGGGTGAGATGGTATCTCAGTGTTGTTTTAATTTGCCTCTCTCGAATGACTAGTGATGTTGCACATTTTTTTGTATATTTATTTGCCATTAGTATTTCTTCATCTGAGAAATGTGTATTCATCTCAGATGCCCATTTTTGGAGTGGGTCTTTAAATTTGGGAGGTCTGATTTTTTTGAGTTCTTTATATGTTCTCGATAGTAATCCTTTGTCTGAGGAACAGCTGGCAAACATTTTTTCCCACATTGTGGGTTGTCTCTTCACTCTGTTGGGGGTTTCTCTTGCTGTGCAAAAGCTTTTTAATAAGATGAGATCCCAGTTATTGATTCTTTGGGATAGTTCCCGTGCGGTTGAGTTTTTATTCATAAAGTCTTTGCCTACACCAATGTCTCCAAGGGTTTTACCTATCCTACCTTCCAGCAGATTTAATGTTTCTGTTTTAATATTTAGATCTCTGATCCATTTTGAATTTAGTTTAGTGCATGGTGAAAGATATGGGTCTAGTTTTAATCTTCGGCATGTGTAGAGCCAGTTTTTCCAGCACCATTTATTAAAGAGGCTATCTTTCTTCCAGCGAATGTGTTTGGCACCTTTGTCAAAGATAAGGTGGCTTAGTATGTCTGGGGTTGTTTCAGCATCTTCTGATCTGTTCCATTGATCTTCAGGTCTGTTTTATTGCCAGTACCACACTGTTTTTATCACAGTAGCTTTATAGTATAATTTCAAGTCAGGGATTGTGATGCCCCCTGCCTTGCGTTTGTTGCCCAGAATTGCCTTTGCTATTCTAGGTCTCTTCTGATTCCAAATGAATTTTAGGATTGTTTTCTCTAATTCTGTGAGATATGCTGTCAGAATTTTGATTGGAATTGCATTAAATCTGTATAACAATTTTGGAAGTATGGCCATTTTCACTATATTGGTTCTTCCTATCCAGGAGCAAGGGATATCTTTCCATTTTCTGATATCCTCTTCAATCTCCTTTTTCAGAGTACTGTAGTTTTCAGTATAGAGGTCTTTTACATCCTTTGTGAGGTTGATTCCTAGGTATTTCATTTTTTTGGATGTTATTGTGAAAGGTATTGTTTCCCTAATTTCTCTTTCAGTAAGTTTGTTATTTGTGTACAGGAAGGCTATTGACTTTTGAGTATTGACTTTGTATCCAGCTACACTACTGAATTTGCTTATTAAATCTAGCAGTTTTTTAGTAGAGTTTTTGGGATCTTCTGTGTAGAGTATCATGTCATCTGCAAATAATGATAATTTAACTTCTTCCTTTCCAATCATTATTCCTTTTATTTCTTTCTCTTGTCTAATTGCTCTGGCTAAAGTTTCCAGAACTATGTTGAATAAGAGTGGGGACAGTGGACATCCTTGTCTTGTTCCTGATTTTAGAGGGAAGGCTTTCAGTTTTTGGCCATTTAGTATAATATTGGCTGTTGGTTTGTCATAGATAGCTTTTACCAGATTGAGATAAAGACCCTCTATTCCAATTTTCTGTAGGGTTTTTATCATGAAAAGGTGCTGGACTTTGTCAAAAGCTTTTTCTGCATCTATTGAGATGATCATGTGATTTTTGTCTTTGGTTCTGTTAATATGGTGTATTACACTTATTGATTTACGTATGTTGAACCATCCCTGCATCCCTGGGATGAATCCAACTTGGTCATGGTGTATAATCTTCTGGATGATTTGTTGGATTCTGTTTGCCAGTATCTTATTAAGGATTTTTGCATCTATGTTCATTAGGGAGATTGGCCTGTAGTTCTCTTTCTTAATTGGGTCCTTCTCTGACAAACCCACTCTTTTAAGGAGCTGTTACCCATTACATCACTCAGTTCTGTGTTTCTCCAGGACTTCTGAAATATCTTTGAGATGTCCAGCTCCCAGCACACACAGTGTTCTCCATGTTGCTTTCCCTTTTTTCCAATTTAGCTTTCAGGCTTTAATAAGTACTATGAGTTTTGAAAATAGATAATAACTATTTTTAATTATACATCCATTGTTTGCATGCACCCAGTATTGAACTCCAGCATAACTTCTCTCCGACAGCATTTGTATTCTTTCATTTATTCATTCAGTTTATTTACCAACTCTCAAGGATATGCTAGACACTAGTGAAAAGAAAATGTCCCAACCCAAGTTCATAGTCTGAAGGTGAAATGGGTAAATTAGTAGTAAAATAGCCTTGTAACTTCTGGGGTTGAGTGGTGACAAAAAGAGCCCAGAAGAAGGGACTCCTTAACTTGCCTGGGGCCCCAGGAAAAGCTTCACAGAGGACTGACTCAAGGTGCTGGTATCTGGAATCAGCCACTGATGGTCAGAGATTAAGACACTGTGACCAGGGGCCAGTGAGATGGCTCAGCGGCATAAGCGCCTGCCTGGCAAGCGCGAGGTCCTGAGTTAGACTCCCGGAACCCACATATGAATGAAGGGCTGGTGATATCGCTCAGCGGCACAGGTGCCTGCTGGTGCACGAGGTCCTGAGGTCGACCCCTGGTACCCACAAAAAAAAAAAGACACTGTGACCGGAGTTCATCCTTCTTTCATGTTTTCATAGAAAGATGGATAGTCTAGGGCAGGAGAGTTGAATTTCTTTTTGGAGTTCTTTTCCTACAAAAACAAAACAAGCAGATCTCAGGTTCTTAGACATCACTTCAACAGAGTGCCTCCTTACCTCCCTCTCCCTGGAGAGGAAAGCCAAGGGCAAGCAAGCTGGTTTGCACAGGTGTCAGGCAAAACGAGATGCATCCTCCGTGCTTCTGGCAAGCTGAGAGTCCCCCTGGCAGGGGGCCAGCCTGGTGGCATGCAAGTAATATAATACACAATCTAAATGCGAGCATTTGGGGCCTGTTTGGGGAATCAATTAACAATAAGCATATACATCCATTTACAAAATAGCACTGCGCTAGAGTATACCCACACTGTAATTGGAAACTAAAATAATACCAGGAGGAATAATCATTAAAAAAGTCTTCCCCAAAAAGCCAAGAATAATATTAAGAAAATAAAATAAAAAATGCCGTCCATCTGCAGAGTTACAGTATATCCTTAGGGAAGTACTGCACGGCACACTAACAAGCAACTGAATCCATGTATAAATGAATTGAAATCCGCAAAGGCAACAAAAAGCGAGATGGGGCGTGGGCTAAAAACAATCTCCCTTGTAGATTAGCTACCCCAAATCAAGCACAGTTCCATTTGATCGCTTCTTGTAGGAGGTGGGATGCTCTGAGGCTGGGCACGACCCTCAAGGGAAATTATTCTTTATCTGCCCATTCACGGGGTCCCCCACATTAGCTTCTGAACCCACTTCCACATCCCATGGCCCGCATGAGCCTGAGCCTTTCCCCTCACACCTCCCTCGTGCCCCTGGGGGAATCCCAGACTGTCATTTACTGTTCACTGCTAGCTGGGGAAGAGTCTTAGCAGAAAACTAACTGGGATAAAGGAACAGGAACATAAAGAAGAGGAAGAGAACATATAAACCACAACCTGAGCACTTGGCCATCAAAACAAAGCTAAGCCATGTATATTCTGGCTGACGACTCTAAGGAAGTAAGCAAATGGCTCAGGGAAATCCCACTCCCACTGCGCCTCCCCAATCTGTTGTCCTCGGGGGCCTGTGGTCTGGAAGCCTGTTGCTATGCAATCACTTTAGGTTCTGCGTGAACGTGAGATCTGGGGCTGGGGATATAGCTCAGTGGCATAGGCGCCTGCCTGGCAAGCACAAGGTCCTTCCGGGTACTAAAAATATGGTGAGATCTCTCAGTTCCATGAGAGTCAGGTGGGATCCCTGAGGTAGGAATTAGTAGGCTGATGCCTCCAGGACCTGGCAGTGGCATCAAGTTACTTGCTCAACTCCTCTGGACATTCTCAGGCCTCCACATACATGGATGGACAGAGGCTGGCGGCTACTGCCATTTTCACACACTGGAAATAACACCTGTGGCTCTTTGGGCCAGTGGGCATGACTTGTACATACCACTCAGTTTAATTCCTGGAGAGTGGGAGCCATATTTGGTATCGTCCTTAGAGACTAAAAGGATGCTTTAAGCATAATCTTGGAATAATCCATTTCAGCCTGCTGCTCTCAGTGCCTAACACTGTTCTCGCCATCGGTGTGAGTAACCGAGATGTTGCAGAAGCAAAGAGAAAAGTTCATTATCAAATAGACGTTGAGTCCCTACTGGGGGTAAAGCCCAGGCTCAACTTTCAAAAACATCCTTCAAAAATAGGAGTATGTACGCCAGGTGTGGTGGCGCAAACCTGTAATCCCAGTACGTGGGAGACTGAAGCAGGAGGATTGCTGTGAGTTCAAGGCCAGCCTGGGCTACATAGAGAGTTCAAGGCCAGCCTGAAATGTGTAGAGAAACCACATCTCAAAAAAAAATAATAATAACAGGATGCTAAGCATGATCGTTGACAGATCCCCTGGTGGAGAACTGGGGTGATGGGAGGTACGGGTTGTGGATCCAAGCACAGTTAGGCCTGTCACTTGGTCACAGACATGATTGGCCCAAGTCAGTTGTTCAGAGCTCAGAAATCTCAGAGGAGCCAGTGGGGAGAAGGAGGTGCACCAATCACCACTGCAGGGGAAGCTCAGGTGCACAGGCCCTGCAATGTGCGGGCTTCCTGCGATAGTAATAATCATGATAACACCAGTTTATATTTGCACTGGGCTTTGCCGTGTACTAAGTCTTTTCCCTTATCTTTTCACAATTACCTACAAATTAGGTAAATTGTTCCCTCTAGATCTACAAAGCAGGAAATGGATGTTCCCAGAGGTTAAGTGAATGGCCCCAGGTCACACAGCTGGATGTGTGAGAAGCTGAGTTTTCTGATGCTGAAATTTCATGCTCTCCCCAGGACGCCACATTGCTTCTCGTACTGTGGGCCACACCACTTCAGGATGGAAACTCCCAGAAACACACCTCTCTACAAAGATCTAAGTTGTTTCATAGGCAGGAAATTTATTCCATAAATTTTAATGTAAAAGAATAGAAAGAAATGCAATTTTAAATACATTTAGTCAATCATCCAAAGGGTGTTATTACTCAGTGCATAGTAGTATGTAGAACCATCACGCCAGGCACTGTGGGGGGCAGAAGGGATATGCTCAAGGCAAGATTGTGGACCCATGACCTGCACCTCCCATCAATCACCCTACGTTTCTGTAACGTGGTCTGTTGACAGTCACATACAGTACATTCATATTTTGGAGGGAGTTTTTGAGAGTCGATACTATGTTTGGCTCTGATGACCTTTCAAATCTATTGTATTCTCTAAACCAGAAATTTGCAAAATTTAATAAGCATCAGAATCACTTGGTGAGTGTGTCAAAATGCAGATTTCTACAGAATCAAAACCTCTGCAGTTGGGCCATCAAATCTGCACTTATACCAAGCAGCCAGGTGATTTGGGGACTCACAGCTGGGGAAGGCAGAAAGGGGCATGGCTGGTGAGGAATGTGAGTAGAAAGGCAAGAGGAATTTGCCTTAAGCATCATCGCTCCTTTAGGAGACATTTCATTTGGGGGCAGCTTATCCTGAAGGGAGTCCTGGTCTGGAGGTCAAGAGACACAATTTCTAGTTCTGCCTCGCCAACTGTCCCCTACAGAATGTAAAGCGGTCATTTACTTTTCTGACCTCAGTTTGCGCATTCTTACGAGTGACGGTAACAGTCCTTCACGTGGGTTTACTGTGGATTTCCAGTGGGAGTATGGATGCTAATGCACCTTAGGAAAGATAGAGTGCTGTAGGAATCTAGAATCATCAAGTTCTAGGACTGGTGTGCTGTGAAAAAGAAGAATGTCTTACCTTTAGCCAAGCTCTGGAAACATAAACACCATGAGCCCGTGAGAAAGAGAAAACGTCCAGCTCGTAGTGATAAACTTGAAAGGTAGCCCTGAAGGCTCGCCCTTCACACTAAAGTCCAGAGTGAGTTTTAACCCCGTCACCTTAGGTACTGCAGCTTCCCGGCACCATCCCTCAGTTCCTGTCTCTCATTCTGCTGGAGACAGCCCCCAGCTCAGGGGCAGAATGGCCCCGCATAACTCACTGCCCGGAATGGAAATGCCACAAAGCACATTTAATTCTGCACTGACAGTTCCCGGGAAACAGGCCTAGTTCTCCATCGACCTCTAAAATAAGCTGATGGTTTTTGGTAATAGGACTTTCTTCAGGAAATTCCATTCATGTATTCATTCATTCATTCTAGATGGCAAATATTTATTGATTTTTTTTTACAGTGTGCCCGTTGCTGCTCATGTTGTTTGCAGTGTGGGGATTTCTGTTTGCTTGCTTGCTAGCTTTCCTGGAGCTCTCACCTGATTTCCCAATTCTCACTGACAAGCGAGTCATTAGAAAATCATATTACCCAACAGCTATACCCCATTGCCTAGGGCAACTGAAGTTGGAGGGCATTATGTTGAAGAGTCCTGGTTTAAACAGTCTTCAGTTCTTGGGGTTCTCATCGCTACTAGATTTCAATGCAGAGAGGTTCATGGCTTGGCACACACATAGCCAAAAATCTACTCAGATTCAAGTCTGCAGCATCCAACTGCCTTGCCAGGACTCCATAGATGGTCTGCTGCAGGCTGTGGTCTACTGGTCATTGAGATAATGGAAAACTGGAGTGTCTCCACTTTCCCATCTGGTAAGGGTTGTATCTTACTCTCATAAGTAAAGTAAGGAAAGTCCCTCAAAGCTCTGATACTGTGTTGACTCTGGATAACCCCACCCCGGCATCCTGCAGAAGTGGATAAGCAGAATAATGACAGGTCCTTCAAGGACAGGACAATAGCAATCAGAGTCCTTGATGAACACAAAACTCTAACAACCCAAAACCAAAACCTGTATTAGAGACTTGACTCAAAGGATGCATCCTACCTGTGACCCTCCTCACCCTGCGTCTGTGCGCCCTCCCACAGTAGGCTGCGTGGTCCTCCCGAAGACCTTCCTGCGTGAGTGTTAGCCCACTTCTCCGGAATAGCTGGGTCTCTGGCCACATTGGGCAAGGACTTACCCAGCACTAGGTCTTTGCACATATCTTACCATTCAATCCTCGCATCTTCCCTATGAAGAAGGTTTCATATCCTCCTTTTACAGACAAGAGGTGCCGAGAAGTTAAGTAACTTTTCCAAAGACACATAATTTGTAAGGACTGGAGTTGAAACAGAACCTCAGGACTAATTACAAAACTGGAGCTCATTTGAATGCATTAGGCTGCATTGAATATCCATCTTTCTTGGCTGTTTTAAAGGTTAACAGTAACAAATATAAAGTGCCTAGGATGGAGTCTGGTATTTAGTAGGTGCTCATAAAATGATACTTATTACTTCTGCTCTGTTTGATTTTTTTTTTTTTTTAATGTGGGTACCGGGAGTCGACCTCAGGACCTCACGCTTGCCAGGCAGGCGCTTATGCCACTGAGCTATCTCACCGGCCCCTCTGCTTGATTTTTAACCAGCTCCAGCATCCTGACTGAGTTGTCTTTCCCTTGAGTCTTGAGCAGAGAGTGTGTTTTATTCACTTAGTGCTCCCCAAACCCCAGCAAACGTCTGTCTATACAATGTTTCGTGTACATAAGGTCCTCAGTAAGTGTTTGCTGAATGTCGTTGCCTTGCGTGGAACTCACTGGGCCTTGAACACACGGCAGTGTTTGTATAGGGTGGGAGAAAGAGAACAGACATGTAGAAAGAGGATTGTACCCCAGTGCGGTGTGGGACCAGCCCAGATGGAACTGAGGTAAGATGAAAAGTAGGACACAGACCTCAGGGAAGCTCAAAGTAGCCTAATCACCTGCGGTAGGCAAGTTCCTAGCCCAGCCCATTATACCCCAGGGGAGGTAGTATATGCACATGAAATCTTGTTATTTCACTCTTCTTATTAGTTTTGTGATTCATTTAGAGATGTGCACAAGAGATGTCTTGATGGAAAGAACACAAGCCCTAGAATGAAAACATATAGGTGCAGACCAACCCTGACAATCCCTTCCATGAGTCGCCTGCCTTGTCTGGTCTCAGCATCTCCACCTATAAAATGAGATGTAAGCAGCACAGCACTGCCAACCTCTGCTCTTCATGATGCTGTGATGCTAAATGAAGCTTATAATCTGAGTGTCATTCCTTACAACCAAGTGCCATTTAGTGTTCCATCTACCAGCAATAAACATCTGCTCTGGGCCCAGATCAGTGTTCGTCACCATGGAAAATATAAGAGAAGGAAACAGTGCAAAGCCCTTGTCCTCAGGGAGGCTAAATCTAGCATGGAAACCAGAAGAGCACTCTTGAAACCATGGAGGAGAAGCAAGGCCAGTGGGGCATTAGGTGTGCGTTTGTTTGGTCCAAGGGTTCAGCAGTCCCTGGTTACAGCGGGGCTGCCCCGGCATCACCTGCTTCCAGAGTCTTCCACAGGTCTGTGGCTGGAGAGAGGCATTCCAGGTTGTAGGTCTTGACCCAGGTTATGATGAGTTCAAACAGCAGGGTTTCTAGGCCAAGGGAGGCCAGTGATTCCTGGGGGTTCTCTCCAAAGGCATTTGTCCTATTCCAGGTAGTTCTTAAATTGGAAGATGCCCATCCAACCAGCTTTCTACCTGGTTCTTCAAGATGGCAAATGCGCTCTCCACCCAGAGTCATCACAAAGTCTCCTTTCCTTAGATGGCCACTTCAGGGACCCCAGGCTTCCACATCCATGTATGTTGTCTGTCCCCATTATCTCACCTATTGAAAAGTTCCTGGTGATTGCCTAGGCTAGCTCTTGAGATTCATTGAGAAATGCTTGGTTCCAGCCATTGGAAGCACCTGGGCATTTCTTCAGACACTTCTTGCCTCTGCAGCCTTGCAGATCTCTACTCTTCCCCAACCTTGCATTCTATGATTCTTTTTTTTTTTTTTTGTGGGTACCGGGGGTCGACCTCAGGACCTCGCACGCCAGCAGGTGCCCGTGCCGCTGAGCAATATCACCGGCCCTTTTTTTGTATGTGGGTTCCGGGAGTTGAACTCGGGCCCTCGCGCTTGCCAGGCAGGTGCTTACACCGCTGAGCCATCTCACCAACCCCATTCTATGATTCTTGGTTCCTCTGTTGTCACAGAGCCCTCGTCCCATCTCCTGTAAATGCCAGCTCATCCCTTCATCTCACCCTCTGCATACCCACTCTCAGCATAGTGGCTGGCCATCAGTGGGGTTCAGTAAATATTTGTTTAATAAATAAACGTGAGAATGAATCTAGAACATTCAAAACAGAACAGAACGCTTAGAAGGTCAGGAGCTTGTGACAATAACAGCTCTAATTAGAAAGCTTTGGGTCCTCTCCCATCTCAGATATTGAGGTCAAAACACCGAGCAGCTACTCTTACATTAACTTTTCAGAGAACTACCACAGCCATTATCCCATTTGAGGGATAGTGCAGCATACAGTAAAATCACACAAGATTCGGGTTTCTGCCACTTGCCAAACCTCGGAGCTTGAACAAGTTAGTTAACCTCTTTGAGTTCTTGTCCCTCACATAAAGAGGTGATATTTGTTTGAAAGTGCTATTGTCATGATCAAGCAGAACAAAGCATGGCAGTGCCTCTCCCAGGCACTCAGGGATCACTGAGCTTCTTCCCACTGATTCCTGTGTCTTCCCTGGGAGACACAAAGTGGGCATAATTGCCCCCTTCAGGACCGCTACCAATTAACAGATAGAAAATCCTGAGCTAAGGAGCCAGTGAACACCCTCCCCAAAGAGTGGCAGTTAGTCTCAGAACTAAGCAAATGAAACAAGGACTTTGTGGGATTATGCCTTGCACTTTATCTCCAAGTCTCCCTCTCCCAGTAAGGGTCCAGTGAATTGGGACTAAAATGAAAGATTATAGTGTTCATGCTACAATCCAACCTGTACTTTTTTTTACCAATGTCCGTTCCTCTACCACTTCCAACATCTGTAGGGACATGCGTCTTAGATATTCCTTGGTTCCATTTCCATTTGTTATTGGTTATTAACTCCTTTGACTTGCACTGAATGTTTGCCAAAGCCTTTGGCCCAGACACAGACATGGCTTTTATTAAACACTGGTGATAAAAACATGCTTATATCACCCATGATAATTTCAAAGTGCTCAAAAATGTAACTGGCCTATTTGTTGTACATTCTAATTAGTGTCTTGTAGATCTACTCAAGAATTATTTTCACTTTTGAGGTGATGCTCCTAAGACCAGGATTATATTTTCAGTTGGTGTCCTAGATGAACTGCAGCACACGCACACACCCAATGCAATAGCAACTCTGAATTTGTAATTGTATGAATTCACATTGATGGAAATTGTGCCGTTTTTAAAGCCAGCAGTAGCCATTTTGTTTCTAGGTGCTTGCAGAGAAATGATGGAATCCAAGGTGCATCTTAAGCCTCTTTCATACTGCAGCAAATCTCAGCAAAATCGATCCACAAGTTCAAGGGACATCTGTAAGCATAAACACAGGAAAATTTTCAATGCTAAATAATTGATAACAGCATCATTTTACTTAAGTTAACTAAAGAAAGAAAGCAACCAGGTATCGAGATGTGCTTCTCCAGTATGAGAGACAGCTCCCGAGAATGAACTTACCCTGCAGATGGTGCGTAGGGAGGGTCTTTAGTGTGGCATTGCACAACCATTCTCTTCCCAACAGTGACCCCTCATGGTTTATAGTCACTGGGATTCCTTGTCCAGCTGAGAGAAATAAAAATCCTCTCTGCTGATATAATTGGTAAGAACCATGTGTGACATGGCCGGAAGTCATTGTCAGGATGTCTTGACTCTGCAGCAAGACATTGATTACTAATCATGTGGTCCACTTGGGAAATGGGCTCTTCTGAAAGACTAAACCGATAGGCTGAGGTTGTCAAGCATCCCCTCTAATCAATAAAACCAGACCTTGGCACTGTGAGGACACAGAAGAAAAAAAAGTCACAGGCTGAGTCAAGTAGCTTATAATTTACTTAGAAAGATAAAGAAACTAACCAGAAAATGCACTAAATGGAAAGCAGGAGGGCCATTCTAGTGCTTCGTATAAAACAATATGGATGTGAACTTCAGAGGTTATTGAGGGGCAACAGGATATATAACGTTAGAGAACTGTACAATAAAGGGGGGTGAGGGGTAGAATATATAACTAAGAACAGAAAGTTCCTGCAGAGGAAAAAGAAATACACAGTGGACAGGGGAGGTAGAGTAAGATTGCGAAGACATTACCAGGTTAAGAGAGGTGGTGGATATTAACTTTCTAAATATTTTATAATAATCTGGACCAAGAACTTTACAGGCAAGGAATAAACTGCTAAGAAGTTCTCCATGACTCCTTACAGAACAAAAATACAGGGAAATTTAATTAAAAGAGGAGAAATTGAACAGGAAGAAGAGTTTTGAAAATTAGAATAATAGATCCTGAATGGAAAGTTACAACCATAGAATCTCAAAGCTGCAAGGATCTTAGGGGTAATCATACACACACTTTCTTGGTCTCTCTATTTCTATATGCAAACTTGAAAGCATCTCAGGAATTGTTCTGAAAAGGTATCACTTGTCTAGAAGGCATATGATATTCTAGATTTAAACAGCAGGGCAGTCATTATAAGCTGACATTAAGCTCTCAGGTACCACCCTTGGTATTGGTCACTTTTTCCTTGATGGGACAAAATACCTGACACTGCAATTTAAAGGAAAGGTTTAATTTGGCTCATGGTTTCTGAGGTTTCAGTCCATGGTTATCTGGCTCTAAGGCAGAAACATCATGGAGGAAGGGCATGGTAGAGCAAAGCTGCTTACTTCATGGCAACCAGGAAGCACAGCACAGGGAAAAGAGCACCAGCAAGTTATATACCCTCCAAAAGCATGTGTCCAGTGACCCACCTCCAACTGGCTCCTACTTCTTAAGAGCACGCTCAGCTATTAACATTAATAGGTTAATCCACCAATGAGTATAGCACCCCCATGATCCAGTCACATCTTCAGGAGTCTTTTAACCTATTCAAGTTGACAATTGACTGGCACACTCCTGTAGTTTTAAGTTTGACTTCAATATCCATCTCAGAAAAAAAAAAAATCTATCTCAGTAAAATGACTCACTAACATCTTGACATCTATAGGAGTCTACCAGTCACCTTACCCAGACCAAGGACCTTGGGGCAAGTATACTGTCCAGGAGCTCTTACCACACAGGGTCAAAAATCACAGACAGTTATATTTTATTTCAGGTTATTTCATGAGCTAAGCACCCACCTAATAGGAATCTATCCTCCCACCCTCAGTTAACACCTACACATCACGTCACATCACATCACACACGCACACACACACACACACACGTACATGCACACACAAATTTGGTGCAGTCTGAACCAGAACCATGGAGGATACTGGAGATACGAATCTGAAAAAGCTCTGACCCTGCCACTTAATTTACTTAGAACCTCAAAATATATTCAGTTAATTGGCAAACAGTCAAATCTGTGCTAGATAGAATCTGAGGGTGGCTGCCATCTATTCTCTCCCTATGTGGCCCTCCCATCAAAAAGTTTAGATCAGCTCACCCCCTCATGGGCTGGCTTTGTAGCTTTTTTGACCAACAAACAGAAGTGAACATGATACTTTACCAAATTCTCAGCCTAAGCTAAAAGCTTCCACTTTTATGCTTTCTGGGGAAGCCAGCCACCACGCTAGAAAGAAGCCAAGGCGAGATTTTGAATGGTTAGATACGATGTGGAGAGAAAAGCCACATGGAGGAGAATCCAGGCACCAAACATGAGAGTGTGGCCTCTTTTGCCCCTTGCAGCCCAGTCATCTACTAAATGCAGCTAACTGATATTAGGGAACAAAAGAGCCACCCAGCCAAGAGCACTGCTCAAACTTCTGGCATACAGAATCATGAGAAATAATAAATCTTTGTTTTGGGTTGGTTTTTGGCAGCAATTGATAAGTGAAACTAATCTGTGGTGGGAAGATGAACACAGTCAGAACAGCTATTTAGCCTTCTACAGTAAAGAAAAAAAAAATTAAAGCAGATATCTTACTATGGTCCATTTTGTTAGTTGTTTGGCTGTATACTGACAAAGGTATTTGACTACACCAACCTATACGAGGAACCATGGAGACTGAGAAAATCCAAGAGACGAAACCCTACCTGGTACTTTCTTAACCAGTAGATGTTTTCCTTTAAAAAACAACAAAAAAAAAAAGAAAGGTAGGTTTTCTATTTCTTTGACCTTAGTAAAGTCCACTACTGTACATATTGCGCTGAGCACAAGAAAGGTCATTGATAAATATGAACGGATTGATTTCCCTAAGCTTAACCTGAATGTCAGTCCTCAGCTTGCTCTCCCTCTCCTTCTCCATCTCCTTTTACACTGAGGCTCAAGACTTAAGGTTGAATTGGAGTCCATTGTGCAGCAAGAGAAAAGGTGTTTTGACTTAACATAATAAACACCCCTGGTATGGAAGGGTGGGTGAAATACCACCTCGCTTGTTCTTTTCAGCACAGCATTTCTGGATGGAAATCCTTCTCTGAAGCTCTTCGATGAAGGGCTGTCATGTGGCTGGTGGTTCAAGGGTAACTGGAATGGGTTTCTCAACAGCCTTCAGTTTTGCCAAATAGGCAGGAAACATGGCCATTGTCCCAAAATATTCCTGGGCTTCAGAGCCAGTCACCAAGATGGTTTTTACTCATTGTTTACTCCAAGTAGCTGAGATTAATCCAGCACTCTTCTCCGAAGAGGCTTCTACCTGCTTAATATGTGCTCCATGAAAATTTTGCTCAGTGAATCATAGCAAACCATGATATTGTACAGAAGTGATTTTTTTTTCAGAAAATAAAAACACAATGTTTCTTTTCATTCATTTATCAAGTGTTTATTGAGCATCTGCTGTGTACTAGATGCTGTGCTATGTACTAGGGCCTAGAGACACAAATCAAGTTTTCTGTGTTCAAATGAATCTCATCAATAATAATTTTTTGACAATTTTTGTTGGCAGTCTTTCTGACAAAGATTATTTCCCCCCTACTTTCTCATAAAACAAATGATGAAATTAAATCTGGTCTTTTCTCCACAATCCATTATTAACCAGTAGAAAAATCTCACAGTGACTGAGTTATTGAGACCACCTGCCTTAACTTCTTTGTGTAGAAGGGCATAGAAATGTCCCTGGATGCTGTGTTTCCATGGTGGGTCTAAGCAGTTTTGCTTTTTAATCTCACACTATCCGCTTCCTTTCCTCCTAATACCAATGCCTCTCATCACACACTTTCCATCTTAGTTGCCTTGGCCTCTGTCTGTAAGCCTTGGCATCTATCTATGTCTAAATGTATTAGAAGTGTGCGTGTCAAGCAGGAGTCAATAAAGTGCTTCATAAGACTTCAAGGAGAGAGGAAAGAATACGGGCTTTACTTTTTGCGAAATATCTGTGGGAAGCTATTTTGCTCTTTAGAAGGTTTTAAACTCGTGTGTGGAGTGAAGGTCTGAGCCATTATTAGTCTGGCCTCTGAATAAATGGGGCACTGGCATAGCATTCCGGCATTATTCTCAGTAAGATAAAACATTCAGGGCAACCACAGCCCAAAGAGCCCCAAGAATTCTGCTAGATAGATATTTCTGTAAAACTGGAACCATTTCAAGTTCAAGTATGTTCTTTGAAAACTGGTGCCGCCACTCATTTTATACGATCACTTTCGAAGTCTGCATAAATTAATGCCTTTGATTCTTGCAACACCTTTGGTTGGAGAGAGAAATCATCTTCTTTTGGTTCAGACTCCAGAGGCCAAGGTCAGAGAGAGGCTTCAAGAAAGAGCAAGTGATGCCAACTGACAAGTCCAGAGCCATAAGCTCACCCCACCGAGGAGGTCAGTGCATTTGCACACCACATCTGACTTCTCTGACTTCTCTAATGACCACATCTGACTAGCAGTTTCATAAAGCCTAGTGTGCCAGGCCCAAAAACTCTCACCAGGAAGAATGTGGAAAATGAAGAAACACTTTTTCTAGCCCTTTTCTAGAGTTCTGAACTGTCCCGGGCTTTGGGGCTTTGTGCCAAAGGAAGAGAGAGGGGTAGCAAAATTGTGGTTTTGCTCAGGGACATGCTTTGACTCTGAGCAAGCAAAGATGCAACTCTGGAGCAGGAGAGACTTAGAGTTCATTTCACGTGCACTCCCTCCACAATTCCCACTCTCCCCTCCGTCACTACAGAGCATTCCTTACACGTGCTCACTGAAGTTGAAGGGATAATTCTACAGCAGAGGGAGGAGTGTTAAAAACAGAAAAGCCCAGACTAATGAGTTCAAGCACCTAAATTTATGAATGGGGAAGAAACTGATTCAGAGAATTATGGGCGGAATATTGTCCAGGAAAGCAAAGGTGGTCTGCAGATGGAATAGAACTAAACTCAAGCCCAGTGGTTCTTCTACTAAAGTGTAGTCGGGTGTGTAGTCTCCTTTATTTTATTTTACCACAAATACTTGAGGTGAAGGCCTTGTAAATTTAATCCTCTCATTAATAATATTAATAATAAAAATAATAAAGAAGTACACCCTTAAAACACTAATATGTCAGGGCTACTGTGGCTTTCCTCAGATAGCCCGCCCTGCATCCTCCAGGGTGTACTTTTGTCTTGCTTTTTCCTCTTTTCTCAGCCCAAGCTCATTCTGCAGAGCCAGTTTCTCCCTCACTCTTCACTTTCACTTTTTCAAATAAGCTTTAAAAAAACAAGTCTGTCAGATCTCAAAGGAACTTTAGAGTTTATCTGGCCCAACCTTCACATTTTACAGATGGATACTCAAGGTGAAATGAGGAACAAGTTGGGCTCTCATGGAAGATGTTGGACTTGAGTTCAAAACAGAGCAGGAATATATGAAACTATAGATTTAGGGAGCTGAGCCATCACTAGTCCCATCCTGTATCAGGTGAAAGGTGATCCTGAGATCTGAGACAAATGGTCAGTTCATGGGTCTTTTAATAGTAGACTATTCCCAGCCCTCTGCGTTACTGACTGCATCATAGGGTGTCATTTTAGTCCCTTACACCAACAAAAACACAACCTGCCAACATTAGCATACTATCGAGTCTTAACTCATGGAATTCTCAGGAAATGGGGCGTTCTCATCAAATGGATTAGACATTTATTGAGACCCAAGATCTGGTCCATGTCTGCAATTCTTGCTCGTTTTCCCCTCTGGTATGATACCCGATCTTTCACAGAGAGGTACCAGAAAGCTCTTTCTGTTTTGGCTCTGGATTTTGGAAATCTTTGCAAAATGTCAAATTCTCATTTTCCATTTCTACTTAGTTGAGACTAATGAACATCATGGGGCTTTTGCTGGCGAAGGAGCTTGTTAATACTTGCTATTAGTGACAGAGCTGGGGTAGATTATTTTATATACTTCCGTTATTTTTTACTTTCCAAATTAAGCTGAATGTGACAGACAATGACTTTACTGAAACTGTAATTTGTGTCTATCTTCTCGTCTGGAGTGTTTGAGGCGGGAATAAAAGTTGAGGGATGAGGAACTGTTGAGTGTTCACAGTACAACAAGCTCAGCTCCTCAGTGCCATTCTTACTGTATCCTCCAGCCACCTGGGAGCTACATCATTTCCATCCTCATCTTTCGTAGGAGGAATCTGGCTCAGGAGGGTTAATAAATTTGCCCTAGATGTACAAATAAGGAAGGACAGGGTTGAGATTTGAACACAGCTCTGACTTCACAGTCCAGGATCATCGTGCAAGGGACTCTGAGTAGGTTTCTGCTCGACCAAAAGCCCTAATGTCAGCAATTTTATATAGAGGCAAAATGAAAACCTTGGTGGTTCTTAATCTTTTGGGATCATTTTTTTCTACCTCTACCTCAGTTTCCTCATTTGTAAAATAGTAAAAGGAGAGTGAATCAGACCCCAATTTACTAAACGGTCCTTATCTACCAGCACGGGTGTCTGCTCTATCAGAATTGGACTTGGATCAACAGGCAATGGAGGCAGTAGCTCTGGTTCTTGTCCTCTGGGGACATTCGATCAGAGAAACAACCTGGCAGTGAATTAATGAGTCAAGAACAAACAGGTAAGAGAGGCCGTCTACATTTTCTCAAGCCAATCAAAGGCACATAAAGAATACAGATATTCTAGAATGTTAACCCTTAAATGGAAAGATGCTAGGATCACTAAATTTCTTCTTTTTAACCGGTCCAAGAGGGCCTATCGGAGAAGGTGAAATTCATAGTACGTGCATGAGAAAACACCCTAGAGAGCGCCTGAGGTGGCATTGACTGGTGGTCCTTTAGCACTGAGATAAAGTACTGAGGCAAGAGGGAGGGCCGGTGAGATGGCTCAGCGGCTTAAGCGCCTGCCCGGCAAGCGCGAGGGCCCGAGTTCGACTCCCGAAACCCACATACAAAAAAGGGGCCGGTGATATCGCTCAGCGGCACGGGCGCCTGCTGGCGCGTGAGGTCCTGAGGTCGACCCCCCGGTACCCACAAAAAAAAAAAAAAAAAGAGGGAGTGGTCTTCAAGAAGAAAGCATGCCAGGATATTAGTTTCCTGGGACTGCTGCGACAAAGAACCATAAACGGGGTGACTGGAAATGGCAGAAATTTATTCTTTCACAGTTTGAAAGCTAAAAGTTCAAAATCAAGGTATTTGTGTGTTTGGTTCCTCCTGAGGGCTGTAAGGGAGAATCTGTTCCAAGTTTTACTTCTGGTGTTGGTATTCCTTGGTTTTTAGAGCCATCACTTTATTTTTTAAATTTATTTTATTGGTACATTTTAGATATACATAATGATCACATTCATCATAGGGAATTTGCACCTGTACATAATATATCCTGATTCTTCTTTTTTTTCCCTAACCCCTCCCCTTCTTATTGCCGTGACATGCCATCATTTCTGCCGTATGCTATTAGTCACATGCAACAACCCCAGTACACTGTGGGAGGTATAGGACCTGAATACCGGAAGGTAGGGATCACTGCAGGCCGTCTTTGAGTCTAGGTACCATATTATTTAAAAGCAAGAGATGAGAAAAGATCACGAAAGGCCATTCTCCCTGATTCCTTCTTTCTGCCTTTTTTTTTTTTCCTTCCTTACTTTTATCTTCCATCTCTTTCCCAACATGTAATTGCTGATCACCTACTGCATAGGTAGGCCTGTGTAAAACCTAGACCAAAGAACATTTACAGTCCTTATTCGAGAAGCCCGCAGATAACGATCCCTAACATCATAACGTCCCAATAACTACACAGACTACTCTGGTAGTCCAGAGGGAGGAACTGGATGGATGCAGGAATTCAGGGAAACCTCACGGCAAAAGGTGTCGTCACTTAAAACTAACTGTGGGAGACTCCAATAGCCAGAATCAGCTTCAGGGAGAAAGTCGGGCAAACATCAGAGGTTTGTTGTACTTGTGTGGAAGACGAATTCCCAGAACTTCTCCGGTCCATCCTGGCCTTCAGCTCAACCTGCAAGATTGTGTTATTTCCTTGCTTCTAGAAACCCTCCTGCCAGGACCGAGGGTGGTCGTTGCCATGGGAGCGGGCAGCCTGGCCAGCCTGGGCTGCAGGAGTGTGTGCATTCAAAAGCTCATTGCACCTCCAGGCAGTGGGAACTGCAATGGCCCGGTCTCAGAGCTGTGGGTCAGATCAAATCCAGACCCCGCTTCTATCCCCACGTCAGCCAGCCCTGCTGGAGCCTCGCCAGGCAGCGCCATCGATCCCAGACTACATAGGAGAGCCTTTGAAATACTGCTGCTCCTTCCTGGGCCTGTTCCCCTTGCCCCCATGGTGTCATTTCCAAATCCATTACATTCCAATGGCTTTGGGATCTTTTAATTACATGTGACGAAACCTCACTGTTGCTGGAATTAGACGGTCTGTGTGGACGATTTATAGGCCTCGGCTTTCACGCAAGCAGGGTAATAAATAACATGAAATGGGCCCTTCAGTATTAAAAACTTCAGAGCTACCCACTAAGCCATGACAGAAAGGGAAAAAAAAAAAGAAAAGGGTAAAAAAATAAAAAAACAGTAATGTCTGTGTCTCATATGTTTAAAATACTGTATGTGAAACAGGGAATGTCAAAAATACAGGGTGCTGAGCAATAGGCAACTCGTAAAATTTTATCTCTGGTATGAGGATTTCCAACCATATAATGAGGCCTTTCCTTTCTTTTCTTTTCTTTTTTTTTTTTCTTTTTTTAATCCTGGGCACTTCATGCTTGATGAGGTGACTGAAAGGGCAGGTGAGCTGGCACACCCATTTTGGGCTTCCCCAGATTTAATGACAGGGTAAGGACGGCAGGGTAAGGCAGCTCCCAGTCCCCAGGTCCCTGTTCAGATGTTTCTGCAGACCCTTGGCCAACTCCATTCCTTCTCAGGCTTCAACTCATGCTCTTTTCTGTGACCACGCTGCTCCCCCAACTCCACTCCCTCCTGCCACATTTTCCCACCCCAGCTGCTCAAGGCCACTTCTGAGCTTGGACAGCACCTAACTTAAATGCAGGTGTTGGGGCAGCCCGTGTGCCTCTGGTGGCCAACATTCTCATAGGCCTTACCTGTCTTGCTTAATTAGAGGCCCCCTTAGGGATGGGGCATCTGCCTTCCCCACTTTTCCCTCTTGGCTTCTGACAACCTTGCCTAGGTAGACAGCGGAAATTCCACAAAGCTTTACCCTTGCCCTTCAGAAGCTCAAAATCAGGAATTCAATGTGGGTTCCAGGCCAGGAAAGCAAGAAATTGCCTGGGAAAAAGGGTTCCTTGGGTTGGGAGGAACAAAAGCTCAGGAGGCCTTGAGCGCCCCAGGGCCTCCCCCAGGGTGTAAATGGCCTGAGCTCAAGGCCATTTTGGACTGGGGATGTTGTGTGCCCCTCAGCAGTGGGGGTCTTTGGTCTCCTAGCCAGTGTCCTCCCACTGCCTTGGTCCACCCAGACAGACACGTGTGTGTGCACATCTGTATTGGGCCATATCTACAGCCACTACCGACCCTTCATGAGCCAATCAGTGTATCTTATTGGCACACATTGCCCCTTTATCCCTTTAGGCAAATCTGCCAGACCGAAACCCCCTTATAGGCATCAGGCAGCCTTGACACTGGCTGCATGAGAACTAGGTGCCCGTCCTAGTCCATGCATCCAACTCCAAGGGAGGGGCTTACAGCCATTAACTTGGCTGCTGGGGACAGGAAAAGGCATGGATTAGACCTTCGTCCAAATGGAAGTGGAGGAAGGACAGGCTTTCTTGGGGCTTATAAACTAGAATAGTCTGCCCAAGAGCCTTTAAAGTTGTCCCAAGTGTAACAAGGTAGTAGCTGTAATTCTAGGCATGGTGACTGACCTAAGCACCAGGCCTAGCACTGCCTGACAGTCATTAGACAAATAAACATTATGGATAAGATCTAGATTTTTAAATCTGAAAGAAGGAAGAGCATTGGCAGGAGGCACAGAGGCAGTTGAGAGCATGGGGGTCATTGCACTCTATAGCTGGAGCTTCATTAACTCGTCTTCCCCCAAGAGAAGTCACGGACACTCATTTATTGGTAAGTTTCCTGTACGCCAAAAAGGGTCTTGCATAAAATACATACTTACATGCTGAAGAAATTAATGTCGAAATGCAGAAACCTCTCCCTGACAATAAGCTAACTTCTTTGACAGACATTACAAGGGGCATTTATCCCAGGGGCTTATTAGATGAAAGAGAAGAGGGGTTTTGCTTTTGAATCCCCTAAGCCTCAACAGTCAGAAAGCCTAGCTTAAATATCCAGCTCTCTCATTTGAAATAGCCTCCAGTGCTACTGCAAAGGTATGTTTCCCATTCAATAATAACTTTCTGATCCCTTTCTGGGCTCAGAATTCTCAGAGAGCTGAGAATTGCAGTGAGTGGCTTTGGAAGCCCCAGTAGAATCCAGGAGGGACGGTCACACCCAAAAGATTGTCCCCACAGACTGCATCGCCTGAAGGGAGGGCAAGAGGAAGCAGAGGATCAGAGCAACTCAGCAATACCAGTCTCAGGCAAAGTATTCAGCAGGAATTTGCAGGGGGAAATGGAGAAATGAAGAAGTCAGGTAGGAGATGCTGAAGGAGGTGTGCAACCGAAAGCTTCTAGCTGCTTTGTATGTTTTCGTTCCTTCATGAACTTCCCATAGCGTTTAAACAGTGATTATATTCATAAAGACATATCTTGTAGAAGGAAAAAAAGAAAAGGAATTCCTGAAACTATTAAGTAAAAAATGAATTCTATTTTCCCACTTATTTATATCTCAAGGTCTCAAAGGATCTGTGAAGTATTGAAGTGTAGATCTAGAAAGTACCCTAGAGGTTTATTCCAAATCTCTTACTTTACGGATGAAGCATATGAAAGCGGAAGAGTCCATAACACCAGTAAAACGTAAGAGTGTGCTTTCTTCAGTGGGAGGGAGTGTGGGCAAGTCAGCTTCAGCCGTTCGCTCACTGTGCTGCCTTCCAGGGCTAGGACACAGGCTCTGACCCCTGAGCTGTTGATTATTAACATCTCATGTTAGGTCATGTTTTTCCATTTTATATTTAATTATTTTATTTTAAGTTATTTGATTGATTGATTCATTATTTAATATTATTTAATATTACTTAATATTTATCGGAGGGTTGCTGGGAATTGAACCGAGGACCTTGCATGATAAGCATATATACTACCACTGAGCTGTACCCTAGCCCCTAATAGTTGTCTTTAAATTGACTTACATTTAAAAAAAGAAAATAGCCTTCCCCAAGATAATACTGACAGTATCAAGGATTTAAAGGAAATTAGATATAAATATGTACTATATAGATATAGATTGATATGTATGACATAAAATATTATTACATTATTATTTATTTTATACTATGTATATATGTCAAAATATACACAAAAACATTAAAGTTCAATGTAGACCACCATAGATGGTCTAAATCATCTTGTATACCACTAGTGGGATATGCTTGCTGTTTGGAAGCACTAGACTGATAACTTGTACAACCCCTTTCAGTGTTAACATTCTGTGAGAACTAGAGAAAACATTCCTAAAATTCATTTGGAAACAGAAGAGATCTACAATAGCAGAAACAATTCTCTGCAACAAAGGAAAGGAAGGGGCATCACAATCCCTGACTTGAAATTATACTACAAAGCTACTGTGATAAAAACAGCATGGCACTGGCAAAAAAACAGACCTGAGAATCAATGGAACAGATTAGAATATGCAGACAGAACTCCAAACACAGGCAGTCAGCTTATCTTTGACAAAGGGACCAAACACCTTCATTGGAAGAAAGATAGCCTCTTTAATGAATGGTACTGGAAAAACTGGCTTTCCACATGCCAAAGACTAAAACTAGACCCATGTCTCTCACCATGCACTAAACTAAAATAGAAATGGATCAAAGATCTAAACATTAAAACACTAAATCTGCTGGAAGAGAGAAAAGGCAGAACTCTTGAAGACATAGGTGTAGGTGAAGATTTCATGAAAACACCAATCACACAGGAAATACTACAAAGAGTCAACAACTGGGATCTCATCCTATTAAAAAGCTTTTGCACATCAAAAGAAATCACTAACAGAGTGAAGAGACAACTGAAAGAGTAGGAAAAAGCCTTAGCCAGTTGTCCCTCAGACAAAGGACTAATATCTAGAACATATAAAGAATTGAAAAAAGACCCCCAAAATTTAAAGACCCAATCCAAAAATGGGCATCTGAGATGAATGCATATTTCTCAGATGAAGAAATACAAACAGCAAATAAATATATGAAAAAATGTTCAACATCAATGGTCATTCGAGAGATGCAAATTAAAACAACACTGAGATTTCATCTCACCCCAGAAAGAATGGCTATTATCAAGAAATCAACCAATAACAAATGCTGGAGGGGCTGTGGGGAAAAAGGAACCCTTCTCCACTATTGGTGGGAGTGTAGACTGGTACAACCACTGTGGAAATCGGTGTGGAGATTCCTCAAAAAACTAGGATTGGAGGTCCCATTTGACCCAGCTATTCCCTTTCTGGGTATCTTCCCAGAAGAATTAAAAACATTGTACCACAGCGATATATGTGCACCTCTGTTTATAGCAGCACAATTTGTAATAGCTAGATCTTGTAAACAACCCAAATGCCCATCAACTGAGGAATGGATGAAAAAGATATGGTATTTTTATACAATGGGGTACTACTCAGCCATAAAGAAGGATAAACTGGAGACTTTTATAGGTAAATGGATGCAACTCGAGACCATATTCATAAATGAAATAAATCAGACTCACATGTGTAAACATCATATTGTCTCCTTAGCATGAGAAGCTGAAAGAGTAAATAAGATCTAAAATGTACAATAAATATTGTAAAACAGGAAGAAACTGTTCAAAAGGAAAGAGAAACTGGGATGGGGGAATGGAGAAAAAAAGGAAGGGAAAAAAATATATATATATACATATTTATAAAAGATAGTTGAGGGCCGGTGAGATGGCTCAGCGGCTTAAGCGCCTGCCTTGCAAGCGCGAGGGCCCGAGTTCAACTCCCGGATCCCACATACGAAAAAGGGGCCGGTGATATCGCTCAGCAGCACGGGTGCCTGTTGGCGCGCGAGGTCCTGAGGTCGACCCCCCGGTACCCAAAAAAAAAAAAAAAAAAAAAGAAGATAGTTAAGATGGATATACTACTAATTTCTCTTAGTTCATTGAAAAGAAAGGTTTGTGCTAATATTGTTTGGACAATTGAATGCCGATATCTTGTACTCTGAGTAACTAATTTAAAGATAACAATACGCAATGTATTAACCATTGTTGCCCTCCTATTATCTTGTTTTGAAATTTTGTTCTATTTTTTTTTTCTCTTTAAAATACAAATAGAAAAAAAGTTATGGGCTCTCTGTTAAGCTTCCTGTAGGCGGTACTTCTCTGTCACAGTCCAGTGATGCCAAAAGGAAGGCATCCTATGTGATGACTCTGGGGAAACATTCAGAAGCTGTGGTTTGTTTCTTCTGGACTTTATCCAGTGTTCTTCTTCCATTAGGTAATTTTGCTTTGTATCCTTTAACCGCAATAAATTATAGCCAAGAATCCAACTCTATGCTATGCCTTATACGTTCCAAAGTGAACGATTGGACTTAGGGTGGTCTTGGAGGCTCCATACGCAGCTTCCTTCCATGACCACCCCAGCTCTAGCTCTCTACCTATCCCGAACTCTTTCAGCAACTTACATATAAACATGATCCTGTAACTATCCTTTGGGTTTTGTCAATCAGTTTATCACTAATAATATAATATATATATCACTAGTAACATGTCTCCTATTCATTAAGCTTCTGTAAAATCAGGGACTATTTATTATACAATTTTAAATTTTTTGTGCCTAATGCTATTTTGTTCATAATAATTGTTCTAAGTTTCTTTTTTAAATCAATACAAACAAAACAAAAGTTGGGGATGCACCATGCAGTTATTGTAAATATAGTTTTGAAAATACAGGGAAGCAAAAAAAATTCATCCATGATTCCCAACTCAAGCATAACCATTTTAACCACTTGGTAATACACCCTTTTAGTCCTCTCAATCCATAACTAGCTTTGTAAAAACTATACCAAGATTTGTGGTAGCTATCATTTTTCAGTCAATACATCATGAACATGTTTCCATGTGATTGCATATTTATTGAAAACTTTAATGGTTATGTAATATTTCATTACAGTGCATGTTCCAAACTGGTGATTCTCAAGCTGAACTGCACCTATAAATATGCTTTGTTTGTGCAGCATAGCACTGACCTACCCGATGTCTACAAATAATTTGTTAGAATTAATTACCAGTCTTTAAACTTGGGAGACTTCACATAAAACTCCATATTTTCAGCTTTTCTTAAAAAAAAATGGACATTCCTCATTTCCCTTGGGCCACACGGGTGGAGCTGAGTGGAAGTTGCCAGTGCTCTCTGTTTTCCGCAGTCCCCACTGTTCCCTGAGGCCTCCCTAAAAGATATTTGAGGACCAGTTTCTATTTATCATGCTCTTGGACTGATTTTCTTCTTCTGTAGTCTAGTAGAAAGTAAAGTGTTTCTTTTCCTCATTTGTCTATCAAAAACTATCCCAAAAGAGACAAACAAGACACACATTTCAAATAAATGAAAGAGAGCATATTTCTGCAGTCCCAGACCATGGCTGAGAAACCTCAGGGTACACAGGGAACCCACAAGGACTCTGAGGGTGTTTTTACTGATCAAGAATAATGCCATGATATTCAGTACTGTGAAACACTGCACAAACCACCATCCTGGGGGGGTTCAGTGTTTCAACACTACATCATGCTACATTGATATCACCTTATCTTTACAAAGATGGGTTTTCATTCATTGCTGTGTTGAAAAGCAAGCACTGTAGGAAAATAAACATGAGACAGGAAGTGAGTGCCTCGATTTCCTCATCTGTATAATGGGAATAGGAATAGAATCCATTTCATAATATTGTACTAAAGAAAAAATTGAGATGATTTATGTAAACACTTTCCACAATTCCTGGTGAATACTAAACTCTCAATGATAGCTACTAATTTAATTTGTTCTCTTGGATGCTTTTAGCCTTCCCAAAGCAAGATCCCAAGCGAAGACATACCAGACTAAGCCAAGCTTCTCAACCCTGGTCCTATTCCATTGTTCCTGAGCCCTTTTGAAGCACCTGGGCAAAAAGCACTTTCTAACCCCTTACTGTTAGGGAACCAGCCAGGAGTTCCTGGGCTTCCTCTTGTACTGAGTAGCAGTAGCTACTAGATCAGCCAGCGCTTGAAGTTATAAAACCAGTAATATTGCTATTTGCACTAAGCAAAAAGAAAATGAAGAGAAAATATGCCAATGACTTTGGCTTAAGAGGCATCACTGTGCTACTTTTAACATAAGAAAACCGAATCCCCACCTTTAACACAGGCTCTAAGGAAGAATTTTCTCATGAACATTTAAAGCCTGACTTTGTATCCCTACAAGGGCCTGCACCCTAAACCCTTTCCCATCTCCCTCATCCTGCAGTGGCCCCTACTCTGACTTCTAGGGAATCTTCAGCCAAGATAGCTGTAGCTAGGTAGCAAGCCCCTGGGTAACAGACCAAGAAAGACCAGGACAGTGTCCACATGTGCCCAAGGAGGCCTGAGCTTCACGGCCTGTGTCATAATTGATGGGTCTCTTAGCTAGGATCAGAGCTGCATCTACATCCCTGTCTTGCTCCGTAGGGTCCCACCAGTGATGGCTTTGTGACCTTGGGCTCATTTAGTCTCCTTGACCTTTATGAAAGTGACTGATAAGATACATGCATAACGTGACTATGAGGAGTTTTAACAAAGAAGCTGATATCCACTATATAGTGATCTGTCCCAGGAAGACTTTGAGGGAAGAGACCATAGGAAAAATTATTTTTAATTAGGGAACTGAAAAGCAGGTCTCCAGCCTCCTCATTCAGTGATCTTTCCACTCTTTGGTCGTGACCTAGACAGATCCAAGGTGCGGGACACTGGTCTGAAAACGATTGTCCTGGGTGGCGTGCTGCATTATCTGCAGTTGATGCTATGAAGGCTCTGTGCATCTAGATGAAGAAGAAAAAGGACCCCAAGAGACTGGCACTCTCGATCAATCCCAGTGTTGCCGAAGGCTGGCCTCTCCCTAGTCCTCCTTCGTATTCTGCCAATACTCTGTGCTTTATCCCAGGATTTGGGATGTGAGTTGCTGCTTAAGTGGAAGTAAAATGGCCCAAGGGCTAGAAATGTGATCACAAGTGGCTCTTTCACCATTCTCTTAAGTAGAGTAAATCAGAAACAGGGCTTCTGGTCCACCAATGCTCTGCCCCAAGGGAGACATAGTCAGTGAACTCTGATAGCCCAGAGAAAGGCTATGATGTGCTGGGCTCACAATTTATGCAAATAATTGACAATCATTTGTGCTGCAAGCGTGGCAGGGCCAGAGCCAGACAGAGCGCTGCCTTCTCAAATCCCAAGCAGCGCTTCTACGCGGCCTGGGCTCTGCCTTCCCCAGACGGGAGCTGGCTTGCTCTGGAGACACCTGTGACCATGAAAAGGGAAAGGGAGGGAAGCTGGGGGAAGAAATCCATTCCACCTCACAGCTTTCCATGTACATCCCAGTGGAGAGTGGGTAATTTGTTATGCTTAATGAGCAATGTTGTCTTATGTGGAGGCCAAAATGCCAGTGAGAAGAGGCAGGTTGTCGTGGGAGACCAAGGGACACCCCTTCCCTAGAGTTTGTACTGACAGGGGAATCTGAAGGAGGAGCCGCTGCCCCCCATCAGGGTAATCGACCCTTGCACTTGTGCTGACTTCTGTATTTCAAGGCTCTTTTATATCCATTGCCATGGCTGAACCTCAGAACCAATGACCCACTGAAGTAGGTGGGTCTGGTGTCATTTGCCTTTTTTTTCGGGTGATAAGACTGAAACCCAAAGGAATTTAAGCCATCCAAAGTCACAAATGTGTGTAGCTATATCTCCTGTTTCCAAATGTTTTCCGTATATATCTTACTTTTTTTAAAAAGGGGCACATAACTTGGCTAAAGGCCACAGGGCAACTACAACAAACTCCATAGAAAGATGAAAGACAGTTTGAGATCCCACTTCAAACAGAGCAGATCAAACTCATTCATGGACTTTGTTAAAAAAGAAAAGTTCAGACAAATATACCCATTGCATTGAGCAGTCACTAAGGAGACCAGAAATGAAATCTGTAGCCGAGCAGGTCAAGCCTTCCTGCTTTCCCCCTGCCTTTCTGGGACGACATCTCCACACTGCCCACATTCCCTATGCCTCGGCCACACAGTGCAACCGCTGCTGCTCCTTGGCTACACCAAGTTCTTCCCATTTCTATGCATCCCCTTCCTGAACTTTCAAGTTCAAATACCAAAGTTTTATAACAACCATATTGTTTTAAAATTCCATATTGAGTTAACTGCCTCCTCCACCAAAATCACTTTGAAATGTTTATATTTCTCTCATGTGTCTCCTCCACTGGACTGTAAACTCTTTGAAGGTAGGGACTGTATCATATCCGTTCCTGAATCCAAATATCTGCCAAAGTTCCTGGCACTTACCAGGATCCTAATAAGCAGATGTGTATTAAACGAATGGTACAGTCTGCATCATTGCCTTAGCTTAAAATCATTTATTGAGCACCACCTTGGCCTGGGCATTATGTAGGAAATGGGGTGGAAGATGCTAACCCCACACTCCAGTGCTCATGGAGACATTTGGCAAAGCAGAAAGAGCACGTGAACTATACTGAGTTCTGATGATTTCACTGACATTAAAGGGTCAATGTATGGCAAAAATCTGAGATGTTCAGGGAAGGTTCTGGGAGCCTTGAAGAAGAAAGAGATTAAGGGGCACTCCAAGACTATGAGGGCCTCCTTCTGAGTTGAGTTCTGTGGTGACCGCAGAATCAACATGAGACACAGCTTGAGAGGTACTGCACAAAGCCAGCACAACTGAGGCAAATAAAAGAAAACTGAAGCCTAAGTGCTAAGGAACTGCCACCTGTGCTATGGAGATTTTAGACAAGAGAGGACTAGAACAATCAGGAAGGCTTCGTGGAGAGGGAGACATGGTTTGAATGGTGGATTTTATTTACAGACAGGAAGGCAAATATCCCTAGAATAAGGAAAACCATAGGCCTGGAACAAATAACCAATATGGCTTGGAATAAGTGACACATACCTCAGAGTGCATCCTTACAAATTCCATCTCAGACATGAAAAAATGTCACCTTCCTTCACGTCCAAGACACTGATTTTTTTTTTAATAAGAAGAATTAAAACAAAAAAGAAAAGAACTCCAGATGGATTTTAAACACAGTGGCAAATTGGGTGGTGTGATGGCAGATGGCTATTTCAGCTGTACATGGGTAAAAATAATTTCAACTCCCCAATACCCAGGACTGCTCCAAACTTGTGAAAACCTCTCAAGGAAAAGCTGCAGCATGATACTCAAAGCACAGAGCTGCAGCAGATGGGGATGAGGGCTTGGAGTTACCAACAAGAAAATATCTGCTGCTGTTGGGCACCAAAGCCCAGAGCACTTGGAGGGAGGGGGTCTCCTTCTGACCAAGTTCTGTTGGGGCTGGGCCTCAGTGGTAGTCCAAGTCCAAGAAAGCCCTCAGCCATTTCTTCCTCTGCACTGGAGGAGAAGAGAAATGAGATGAACCACTTGAGAGCTATTAAATATGAAGACTGGACACACGGGGAGTGGGAAGCGTATAGAAGGGGAGAGTGGTACGCGTGTGGTCGTGGTGGGAAGGTGCCTCCACTGGGAGGCAGGGCAGTGATTTTGAAAGCTGACCCTTTGGATGTTTGAAGACTGTGGGTTCGCAGTGGCAGGAAGGCTTCATCTGTCTTTACTGCAGCCTATGCTGTACACCAGAGTTGGAAAGAGGGGCTTACGTGGAAACCCACTCTGATATCTGAACATCACCTTCTGGAACGCCGATCTACGTCAAACTCAGCTGTAAGGGTGATAAAAGGAACAGGTCACAAGAGGGAAGCAAGATGTGGGCTTGCTTGAGGCCCCAGCATCGGGAAGCAGACGGTGTTGATTGTGACCAGTGGAGGCTGTGTCTAGACCTCTAGGGAACCGAGTCCCAGAGGGACCACCTAGAACAAGGGTGGTTGACAAGAACTGTGTCTATTTGGTCTCTGATCCCAGGTCCCAGAGGTCAAAGGTACAGGTGACATCTCTGCACCCTGAGATGAGCTCTGACCCCAAGCCAAGGCGGGTGTTCTCTGCCTTGACTCCTAGGTCCTGGCAACTAGGACCACAGTTGCTGATTGATATGCACCGTGTTTTCCCGGGTTTCACCAGGCAGCACGCCAGGCACAGGTGACTTGGAGAAGAGAGCAAGTCACAGCACCACGGTGGAAAGGCTGAGGACACAGTGCAGCTTCGAAGGAAACAAGGTTCTGTGTAGAAACTGTTGACTCAGTAGGGAGACCGACCTCTTCAGTGCAAGTGGCGGGGTGGGAAGGATGTGGCCACAGTCGCGGACAGCAGTGACACTTAACGATAAACACACAAACACACGGGGAACTTTCTCCAGGGGGTTTGAACCAGTCTTGGAGTCAGGACAAACCTCTAGGAAAAACAAGTTAGGGGATCTGGGTTAGAGTCTGCCCTGTGGACCACACTGGGGCTCAGGACCTATTTCCAGCCTAAGAAAAATAAGACTGTGCCTTTCTTTTCTTTTTTGGTTCAAACGAGACCCAGTCGGCTGGTTGGCAATGGAGACCTGCAGCTGGAGGTGCGCCCGTGCAGCCAGGACCTTCATGTCCCACTCCCTCCTGTCCACCCACCTCGATGCTGCTCTTCTCTCTTCTCTTCCCATTGTCCCTGTCTGTCTGTGCAGGCAGCCTAACTCCCTCATGTGCAAGGCTCAGATGAGCCACTCTGGCCCTTGCTGGCCCCCTTCTTTCCTTCTTTTCCCATGGTGACTGCGGGTACTTTCCAGTCGGCACCCCCTATTCTCCCTGATTCTCCAACTGCCACAAGCAGCCACGAAGAGGATGCCCGGCCTCTTGCTCCCAAATGGCATCTAAGCGGAATGTTGGGGTTCAGCAGGAATGGGGCCATCAGGGGTGTGAAGAGTAACATGGGTCATGAGCTCAGCTGTTCCCTAAGACTGAGGCAGACTGGGCAAAGCTAAACTACCTGACATGGGAACTCCGGAAGGCACAGTGGGTGCCCGGGGTTTCCAGGTGACTCTGCCGGGGAAGCGGGACCTCACAGGGCCTGTGCACAGAGGGAGGTCATTAGACAGTGAGGAAAACAGAGACTAGTCACTGATTTGGGGTTTTTTCAAGGACCTCTGACATTACTATAAGAATTGCTCCATGCCATTCTTACAGGATTTGAAGCTAATTTGCACCTTACAGACCTTTTCATAAAAGAATCTCTTAGATTTTTAGAGTTTTCTAAACAAACCCATTCGTTTTGTGGGTTTAAAAGCAAGACATAAAGATGTGAAATGCCTTCTTAGTAGCAGATCTGTGATCTCCAGGGTGCACGTCCGTAGGTGTCCTCCATGCTTGGCTCACTCTTCCTCGGTGTTGAAAGAGACAAAGGACACGGGAGAGTGAAAAGCCCCACCCAAACTACGTGCAAGGGAGAGCAAGGGGCATCCTCAGGTGGCAGGTGAGGCTTGATGAGCTTGGGTTTGAGCCTCAGTTCTCTGGTCCTCTCATCACAAAGGGAAGAAAGAGATGCAGGGGCTCTGCCATCACCCAGGTTCCTGGTCTCCCCTGCATTTATGTAGCTTTCCCTCCTTTTGGCCGCCAAAGTCCTCAAACAGGGGTACCCATTCATGTCACAAACACTGACTGAGACATATTGTGGGTATAGCAGTGCACTCCCTGGGCAAAGTCCCTGTTCACAAGGAGCTGGCTCTCTGGTGAGAAGATATAGACAAAAATGGTAATGACAAAGTCAGTGCTATTGGCAAAACAAAATAGCGACAAGGGATGAGAGTGTCGGGGCAGGCAGTGGCTGCTTTCAATGTGGTGGGGAGAGATGGTGGCTCTGACAAGCATCAACCCAGAAAGGGGAAGGAGACCAGTCATTTGAACACACACGGCTGGTTGCAGCAAGTGCAAAAGACGTGAGGCAGTCACTTGCTTAGTGGGTTTGAGGAACAGCAAGGGGGCTGGAGGCTGGAGGGCTGAGGTAAACTAAGTAAAGGAGAGAGAGACTCCTAACAGAAGAGCGCAGAGGAAGCAGCCATGGCAAAGGCATGGCTTTGACTCAAAGTGAGATGGCAGCCATGGGAGGTTTAACTTAGGAGGACCTGGTATTTTAAAGGGGGAGCGACAGGAGGACGCATGCTCAGTCTATGGTAGAGAGCTAAGTGAGAGATGATGGTGACCTGGCCAGGAGTGACAGAGGAGAGCAGGGTCAGGGTACATCCCAGTCCTTTTTCCATTAAATATCATTAAATAACCATATAAACTCTTGCCAGCCTGATAACACTTTCCATTTTAGTAGTATCCATTGATCAGGTGAATACTTAATGCCCACTTTTCTAAATGAATTCACAATGTCCATATCCAGTAGAGTTTCCATACATCTGAAAAAGAATTGTACATATAAATAGATGATTTTCAGGGCCCCCATCACAGGGTGGCCCTGAAGTAGGCACTGAAACTTTGCTTCTCCCACTTCTTCTGTTCCCCTGAACTGCCCAGGACCTGTTTCCTTGGCCTCTGTGCTAGCATGGGGCCCAGTAGTTCACCTGGGCTCCAAGATGATGGGTGGTGAGGATAACTGAACAGGGATTCATAACTTGGAGTTGATCCACAGTTGTGACTGAAAAGACCCAAGATCAGCCTGAAGTTGTAGACGAAAATGCATGTATGTGCATCGTGAGGCCAACTTTCATTGCGCTGTCAGAAGCCCCTTAGTAAGAAAATAAAGGAGGGTTGGTGAAATCCCCAAGTTTAATGAGCTGTTCCGCCCAGATGCCATTTATGTTTCCAGAAGGACTTTCAGTGCTTAACCCCAAATAGTCAGCGCCACGTGGGAAAAGCAGACATTTTGAAACGGTAGGCTTCAAATCACCCCAATCAGGAAGGGACACCGGCAATCTACACATAAAAGGTAACATTGGGCCGGTGAAATGGCTCAGTGGCGTACGCGCCTGCCTGGCAAGCGCGAGGGCCCGAGTTCAACTCCCGGAACCCACATACGGAAAAAGGGCCGGTGATATCGCTCAGCGGCACAGGCGCCTGCTGGCGCACGAGGTCCTGAGGTCGACCCCCGGTACCCACAAAAAATAAGGTAACATCTCTGATTCCAGAAGACTTTCTTTCCCTCCTGAAGTCAGCCTTGAACCTTGCCTATAACGTGCTCAATAAGAATTTGTGGAATGAAAAATCACCATGCAAGCAAGCATTCCCATCTGAGAAACAGCAGAACCACGAGATCATTCAAAAGGAGCTCATGCATTTGGAGTAAAAATAAATAAATAAATAAAGCCAAAGGCTGCATGCACCCTTGGACAAATCATGCTTGATTTGAAGGTCAAGAGCGTCACAGTGACCCACTTCATGGAGGTAGGAAAAGGGTTGCGGTATGGTAGAAGAATTTGCGGGGTGCAATTATGCACCCTTTAAGCGTCCCTACTGCCTCCCATTGCGATGTGAAACAATGTGTCACGGTCCTGCGCAAGCAAAGCAGTAATTTACAAGAGTCAGCAATTCCACGGGGCAGGTAGGCCGTATTTCAAAACGTGAAAAGGAGTTGGGGGGAAGAAGGGGGAGCCAACCGATCAATTTACAAAGATCCTGCTTCTCTGCCACTCTGCTGACCTTTCAGGCAAGACCTAATGCCAATTAGCTCAGTTATAAAGTCCATAATTCTTGTGGGGAAGGCCGTGTGTAGCACATGATCATTTTACAGCGTTTGCCCTAATTTGCAGCCCCCAAACATGGACTCCTGGGGCTGCGAGGTGGGGGCGGGGGAGTTCACTGGCAAGAAAACGCAGCAGCTGGAAGGGATCACAGTGCACAATTACTGTCCGCGCATGGCCACATCTGGAAAACAGCTCCGCTCTGGCTTTAAAACAGCATTAATGAAGAATGGAACTTTGTGGTAGGAAAGACAGGGTCGGGGGGGGACGGAGGAAATAAGGGGGTACCCCTCTGCCCTACACGGTAGAGATGAAAACAAAGAAAACAGCAGGCGGGGTATGAAACCGAATCCATAGAGAAGAGAGTGCTGACAGAGGGGCCGCGGAGATGCTGTTGCTTTCGGAAGATGTCTCTAATGCCTTCATTTTTGCTCTCTTGAATCCTGGGCATCCATTCAAGCCTGGCCTTTATGCACTGTGTGAGCAGACATTTGTCTACAATATGAGATTTTAGCACTATTTAGAAAATTCTCAACTAAAAGAATATATACCTCCAGCACCTAGTTCCACCACTAAACACTCAGCCCTTTGATCACAGTGTCTAGTCCCTTGAGATAGATATGAAAATGCAAATGTGCCTGCACCTTCAGAATACCAGACACATAGTAGTTGCTCAATAAATATGCATTGACTAAACCCAAATTGAATGAACTGAAGGAGTCATTTCATGACTGTGACCTGATTAATTAATTGACTAATATCTCTGATTTCTCAGTTATCAACACTGCACTAGGCCACTGATTCTCCTCTGTGAGTGCGGACAGGAAGTGTAGCATGTCCTTCTAAGGAATTTATCAGGATACTATGGGGAAGGAGGAAAGGTTCATCCATGATTTGGAAAGAACATTAATAGTATGATATGGTTTTGTGTGTGGAACTCCTAAGAGCCTGCCTTTGACTCCCCTAGCACAATCTGTGGGAAGAAGAGCTGAACAGAATCTGCCTGGCTAGAGAAGATTCGTAACCTGACCAAATTCAAAACAGCCACTTCCCATCCCACCAAACTTCAGGCCAGCTCTGGATCTCCAGAGGAAGAAGGGGAATTTATTTTATAATGGGTTGAAAAAAGCTAAAACACTCTGAATACACAGATTTGAGGTCTCTAGCTCCAGTCTTCTCCATCTGGCTGCTTAATATCCCTTCATCATGATAGAGCAGCTACTCTTGTCCCCAAGGGCTAGTTAACCTTAAAGAGTCAGCCAGGACAAATTTCAGAGAAAATAAGGACTCGGGGGTATAAGCCAATGCCCCCCACACTTTGCCTTTGTACCTGGCTCTCTCATACCCAGTACCACATCCTTGTTCTTGCACATTGGTGTGGAGAGCATGGCCCGCTGTCTCAGAATGCGATAACAGATTACTATGGACTAGGCAACTTATAACAAGAAAAACTTATTTCTTACAGTTCTAGACACCAAAACATCTTAGGTCAGGGTGCCAGCATGGCCAAGTTCTAGTAAGAGCCTCTTCCCGGTTGCAGAATGCTGACATCTCCTTATTGTGTCCTATGTGGAGGAAGGGGCAGAGCAGGTCTCGGAGGTCCCTTTTATTTATTTTTAAAGGCACTAATCTCATTCATCAGGGTTCCCCATCATGACCTAATCACCTCTCAAAGACCCCACCTCCTAACGCCATCACCTAAAGTGTTGAGATGTCAATGTATTTAGTGGGGTACAAACACTCATCCCACAGCACCCACCTTACCAAATGTTTTATCTTATGGAAACCCCAGGGACCAGACCAAGGCTGCTCTACTCCCTACCCCAAAGACAGAAATTCTCTCATTGGTGTCCTGTACAGGCCATTCTTCATGCTCCATTTAGATATCTCCAGTAGAGTATAAAACTGATATCTTTAAGCAGATCATGGCTCATGTTTTACCTACGCTACCTACCAGCTAAGTGATCATCAGCAGGTTACTTGAGTTTTCCATGTCTTGGTTCCTTTTATCCCATGCTACCTGACTCATGGGATTAGTGTAAACATTAAATGAGATGCTGTATGTTCCTGTGATTTCCCAGCAGCACAGAATTCCTTATTTAGAGTTATGCAATACAAGTTATATTTCTGTACCAATGACCTTGCATGCAATCAATGTGCAGCCAGATTGAAGGATGAGCTAAATGTACATTCCAAAAACAATCTAGGTGTTTGCTTCTGATATGGAGCACCCTTAGAGAGGCACGTTGGAATTTTCCCACTCCTGAGCGCACACCACTTCTATGCTGCTATTGCCAATGTAAAATATAAAGACTACCCATATGAAAAGTCTTTAGGATTCCCTACCAAAAGAAAACATTCCCGTGTGTTTCACAGAGACTCAAAACTGGCATATCAGGGCCAGTGAGATAGCTCGGCAGCGTAAGCGCCTGCCTGGCAAGCACGAGGTCCTGAGTTTGACTCCTGGTACCCATATAAAAAGGAAAAAGGAGCCAGTGATATCGCTCAGCAGCACAAGCTCCTGCTGGCAAGTACAAGGTCCTGAGTTTGACCCCTGGTACCCACATAAAAAGGAAAAAAGGGCCGGTGATATCGCTCAGTGGTACAAGCGCCTGCTGGCAAGCGCAAGGTCCTGAGTTTGACCCTCGGTACCCACATAAAAAAAAAAAAACTGGCATATCTTCCAACCTGAGTTCAGCCAGGTAACTGCTGCAATAGAACCTAGCATCAAGCCTGCACCTGTAAGCTCTCGGGAAAGAAGAGCAGGCCAGAGCAGACAGCCTTGAGCTCAGTCCTCAACACTGGGATGCCAGTATCCTCTATATTCTTGGTTGTTGTTTTTTAATATCCTTTTACTTTAAACTGACACACAGTTACTGTATGTAATTATGGGATACAATGTGACATTTCAATGCATGTATACAATGCATAATGATTAGATCAGGGTAGCTGGCATATCCACCACCTCAGACACTTACCGTTTTCGTGTTGGGAATATTCAAAATCCTCTCTACTAGCTATTTTGAAATATATAATTAATTTTAGACAATCCTTGTTGCTATACAGTGGTCAACCCTCTAGGATGTTAGAAGTTGTTCCTCCAGTCGATCCCAGAAGTCAGAAGTAGAACGGGGGTTACCTTCTTAGCATTATGACTGTGGCAGCTCTACTCGCCAGAGTGGGAACTCGCCTGGTGGAGTTCACCGGGGACTTTAAGCCTGCTTTTTTATAACCCCGTCGCTCTCACCTCCGTCACCTTTTCTGGTGCGTCTTACCTCCTTTTTCCTGGCTGGCTCCTGCCACAGCTTCACTCCATCCCCTGGCCCTGCGGCCGGGATGTATTCTGGTTTCCAAGGTGCCTCCATAAAAGGGGGCCTAACATGCTCAGGCCAGACTACAGAGCCCTGTCAATGCATCTAGGTTCTGCTTATCTCCCTGGCAGCCCCATCACGGTGCAGGCACGGCTCGGTGGCTGTGCGCTCTTGAACTTCTCAGGGAAAGGCACTGGAGCAGTTGGATCTGACTCACGTTCCCATCTCACCTCCCAAAGTGTCCCCAGACCCCGTCTGTTCCAGAGTCTCCATTCCCAGCTTCTCTGAAGTTGGCCATGAGAAGTGTGCCCCTCAAAAGACCAAAAGTCTCACTTCTGGGCCCAAGGACCGTGGACAGGAAATCCTTCCTCGTGTGGCCTCCTCTCCGACATTGTCCTGGTTGAGGAAGTAGCCAGTGGCCAAATAGAATGAGTGTTCAGGTTTATCTCCAGGACAGTGGGACATCAGGTGTCTATAGCATAAACGTGTGTGATTCTTACATTCCTCCAAAGTAGATCCGCCCTGCGTTTACACCAGGGTCTTTCCTAATCACCTTTATGATCATCTCTTCATTTTCTAAATGTGTAGCAATAGTAATTGTTATGGTTTATATCTAAAATGTGCCCCCAAATTCTCATATGTTTGGAGGGTGATTGGATTATGGGGGTGCTATACTCAGTGGATTTATCCATTCAGTAGCTGAATGTGCTGTTAAGAGATGGGGCCTCAGGCTGGGGATATAGCTCAGCTGCACAAGCGCCTGCCTGGCAAGCGCAAGGTCCTGAGTTCGATTCCCAGTACCAAAAAAGAAAAAAAGAGAGAGAGAGATGGAGCCTGGTTGGAGGCAGGGCCCTGAGAGTGAGACCTAGAAAGGTGTATTCTTGTATTCGACTCCTCCCTTCCTCTCTGTTTCCTGACCGCTGTGGGTTGAGCAGCTTCCTTCCACCAGGCCCTTTAACCATGTGATTTCCACATTGAAGCCGACACAGCATGGACTGAACCCACTGGAACTGTGAGCCAAACTAAACCTATTCTCCTTTAAATTGTGAGTGTCATATATTTTATCTCAGTGATGTCAAAACTAATACAGTAGTGTGTGGGTCATTGGCTAAACTCAGTAGAGACCAGATAGCTAACATTGGAAGGACTGCTTTATTTTCCCTGTCCCCTTTGGAATGGGCTCAGTTCTGGACTCTGGTTGTAGTACTAGAACCCAAAGGACCCTCTGTTAGCTGCAAGCACCAAGTTTCAGCCCAAGGGTTCTACCCTGGAGAAGAGGATACTTGACTCAAGGCACCTGACCTTCAGATGACAAGAGATGAACCACATCAAGATCACAGAGCAGAGGTTTGCAGGATATGGCCCCGAGTCTTGGCTAGATACTGCTTCTGCCCACAGGTTCACACCCTGAACCTCTGAGCCCGTCTGTGAACATATGCCCCTTCCTAGAGAGCTCGTTCCATCGTCCATTCGCTCACTTGTTCATTCTACTAAACTGGCCTGCACTTATCTGGAACCTATTCTACTAACCATAGGGATTCCATGTACCTGGATAGCATCAAAGGTCAAAACCTCTTTCACATATTTTATTCCTTTAAACCACAGCCACCCAGCAAAGTTGTATCATTCCTTTTCTAAAAATAAGGAATCTGAGTCTCAAGGAGGCTAAATAGATTTATCCAAGCCCAAGAGTCGGTAAGTAGCAATTGCTATACCACACTTGAGGAGCCCGTTGCTGCCCAACATCAGCTCTCCAACCTGGACTCCCTCACGACCACCTCCTTTCCACCTATAAACCTCAGGGGTTTAGCGCTCTCCTTCCCAGCTACTGCTAACTCTCCCTACGGAGACTTCCCTGTCCTAGAACAAACTTAGGATTAGGATACTGATTCTAGATGTTTCCTCCAACTTCCCAGCCGCCTCCGAAACAAACAACCCCCATGCACCCCACAGGATCTTATTTGGAGTCCCTATAGAGGAGTGAAGGGAGAACAAAAATAATAAGTAGGGTGAGAAATGAAATTTAAAGCAATCTTAAGAAACTTCGTCTGAAGTTAGTCTTCATATTCTCTGAAGTGAGAATAAACCTCAGCCTCTTCCCAACAGCTCCTTATAGGGGGCCTCAGTGTCCTCTCCCTCTCCCTCTCCCTATTTCTTCTTCTCCCTCTATCTCTTCCTCTTCCTCTTCCTCCTTCTCTGTCTCTCCAGAACTCACATTCCTGCTTGTCCCCATCTCTTTCCAGGAAGGATCCATTTTACCCTAATTCTAGAAATTATAAACAAGTGTTGTAAACCCCTCAGGCTCACAGAACACCAGGTTAGATGCTATTATTCTTGTCCCCTCTACCTCACACCAAAAAAAGTCAACTTAGGTCATTCCCTGACAGAAAAACATAGAAATAAGACACCATCCCTGTCACCAGTATGTAAGAAACAGCACAGGGTAGTATGTGGCAAAAGCCAAAACAAACAGGACAGGTTAGAGTTCAGAGGATGGGGGAAGGACATGAGGAGTGAAGGACAGGGCTGGGAGTGCAGGGTCACCAGGAACAGTGGCCTGCACTAGGCAAAGGGTTTTATGGTTTAATGTGTACTGTCTTCTTTGGAGAAGACATTCCGGGATTGGAGCAGATCAGAAATGTGCAACATATGTTTTGGGGACAGTAAAGAGGCCAGCAAAGGTGACTCAAAGGATCAAGCACCTGTGTGGGGGAACAGCCCACATGATAGGCAGCAGGAGGTCCTGGGACTTTGCTCAGGGGTCACGCTTCTCTCTATGGTTCAGCTCATCTGGGGACGCTGCTGGCAAAGGGTGATGGAAAAGCCAACAGCTGGTTTGTCTGCTGCCTGTAGCCCCAGGCCGGGTGTTCCCTGGGCCAGGTTTCAAGGGACATCTATCACTTCCACACACTTTCTCCAACAGGCCAAGGTCTCACAGTGGCCACTCCCAGCAGATGAGGTGGGAAATGGCCCCAGCCATGTGCCTGGAGAAGGGCAGCTATCTTGGCAGGCATCCTGCCGGTCTCTATCTCACAGATGCTCGGAAACTCACAAAGCAGATTATCAAATTACAGCAATCTCTTATTTGCTTCAGATTTTTGTAGAGAATAAGCCCGGTGGAATTAAAAACTCTTGGGTCTCACCCCCATTTCCCTCCTTCCCTCTCCAGCAGCAGCCCCCACCATGAACCACATGTACGTCTCTCTCCTCCGTGTGTTCAAAGTGGGTACATTCATACAGATCCGTAGAACACTCTGTGGAACTACTTGACGTGGTACTGAGTTTTGATAGATTTTATGTTTACAAACATTGTTTTGTGACTGTCCTTTTTGCTCAATATTGCTGTTTGAAGGAGATGTACATATATGACTCAAGTCCATTTCCTTTACTCTATCTGCTCTACAGCAAGGCATCATAGTTCATATTTTCTTTGTCCATTCCCCATCAATGGACACTGGGGTCAGATTTTTTTCTTCTATGTGAATGATGCTGTCCTGAAATCTCTGTACCTGTTTCCTGAGGCAGAGTTCCTCCTGTTATAGAGAAAATGTCAGACTCTCCATTCCCACTCAGAAGTGGTTAGCAAGTGTCCAAAGGTGGATAAAGGACACCAAAATAAACACACTGAGCCAGGCGTGGTAGCACATGCCTGTAATCCCAGCACTCAGGAGGCTGGGGCAGGATAGCTGTGAGTTTGAGGTCAGCTTAGGCTACAAAGTAAGTTCAAGGCCAGCCTGAACTACATAGCAAGACTCCATCTCAAAAAGACAAAAATAAACAAATAAATATATAAAATAAAACAAGCACACTGAATAATGCGAAGGATGCATACAGAGAAGTTCCTGCCTTTAAGAGCTTATAGTTTAGCATAAGGACAGTCTGTTATAAAGCCATTTTAAAAGGTATAGGGCAGTGTAGACAGCCCATACATAAGTAAGAGATAATGTGTTGACTTGAGATAAAAGAGATGATGAAGGCAGGGAGATTAAGGGGGAAATCTAAACTGGGGATGGTTGTAGACACCTGTAATATCAGCACTCTAAGAAGCTGAGGCAGGAGGATTGCAAGCTCAAGACCAGCTTGGGCAATTTAGCAATATATCAAGATCCAATCTCAAAATAAAAAATAAAAGAAGGGCTGGAGATGTAGCTTAGTTTGAAGACCTCCAGTTTAATCCTCAATACCGAAAAAGTGAAGGAAGGGGGAAAGCTTCATGAATGGTTTTCCAGCAAGGATTTCCTGAAAGAACTTGACCTTGCTAGGAGCCTCAAAGAACATACAAGAGCTAGGGGCTCAGTGTAAGCATTCGGGGACTAGGAGAGGAACAGCAGGAGCAAATGTCCTGGGGCAGGATGGCATGCGAGCCGTCAGTGTGGCCAGAGTGTCTGGCCGGGATGAACTTGGAGCCATTCTTCCATTTTCAAAGTTGAGCTCAGCCACACATTTGGATTGACGTCCATGTGGCCTGATGCCCCAGGCAGCCGGCCCAGGTGGTATTTTTCCATTACCCTGAGAAGAAAAGAACTTCGGTCACTTGTTGATAGCAGTGTGACCATTCAAGGAGAAAACAATTAGGGATGCTGAGCCCTGGCCCCCGGACAGGAGGGAGGGAAGGGAAAAATTCTCCCTGGGGGGAAAGGGGCTAGATGGGAAACATCCAAGAGGTAATTGGTAAATATTATTGTTTCATTCCCTGTTTGCCTGCTCTGCTCAGGTCCCTTGGCAAGTGGCGCATTTAAATCACACTGTCTGACTTTGGCAGGTTTAATTGAGTCGCCACTGAAAAAGAAATTATCCCTGTGCTATTAATTTTTATAGTTCCTCAGGGCTTTTAAACAGTGTTTGGATTTTCTAGGTCTTTGAAAATGAAAACATTAAATTTTATTAAAAGGAAATGTGGGGGGGGGTGCTGCTGGCAGAGCCCAGCCAGGCCCTGACAAGATGGTCTGTCACACTCACAGGTAGTGTGACAAAAGTTTTGCCCCTTGCAGAATAAGAGGCAGGCAGTCACCAGGGATGGGTGATGTCAGCCAGAACCACGTTCCCACAGGCTCCAAGTGGGTACCTGGTCAGTGCCCCCCCGACACCCGGCCCTCATGTCGTCTTTGCTGGCAGCCACGGGCCAATGAGCAGCTGAGAAGGAGTAGCCTGTGACATTGAGGAAACAAGGCCAGACCCAGATTGCGGGGCCTGAAGCTGTCTGATTGAGGGGGCTACCTCGGAAAGAAAGAACTCAAAGTTACAAACACCAAATTATGTCTGAAGGTGAAATTCTACTAAGAAGGAGAAAAGTCACTACAAACTACACATTTTAAAAGCTGACAAATTCCACAGGCACCACACCAACTAGAATAACTGACTCACATCTGTAGTACTTTTCTTCTTTACTTTTTCTTTCTGCTGTGACTGCTTTGATCATCTCTTTAATGACTGTAATTTTTTCAATATTATTTTTTATAGAATGAATACAAAGATAACTCAGTCTTTCCTCTAATGAGCTGATCAAATTTTTGTACTTCTTTATTCACAGTTTGGAAAGGTCGCCATGCGAATTTTCAGGATTGCTATTAACTTCGTGAAAACCTCTGTCAAGTATCTTGCGTATATGAGCTATGAGATTTCAGGGCATTTTAACTTTTCTTTTATAGTGACAAATCTAAAATGCTCTTTGAATTTATGAAACTTACTAACCAGATTGTCATCGATGTCCTCATTGTAGTGGCGTATAATGAGTTTTATGTTATCTCCGTCAATGTCGGTATTCCCTGTCAAATCAGCAAGACATTTAAACATGGGGATTCTGATAAATTCTATGTCGGTAATTCTCATCAAAAAAAGAAACAAGATGAATTGTGCATGTATAATTGTATTACTTGCATGATCAAGTGTATTCTTGACAAGAGAGAACTTCCATTTTGACTGGGCAGTGATGAGAATCCTCTGCTTGCAATTTTTACATACTTGATGATTGGAGTAGCTTCTGGCTTTTGCACTTTAAATCATTTGCTTCCTTTCCACCATCCATGAACTTTCAGTGCCAGGTACCATAGGACAATCCCGTTGGGTCTCCCCAACTCTTCAAATCCCCTTTAGCTCGACACAGAGGATGCCTGCACAGTCGTGTTCCTGGAAGCCTTTCCAACACCTGACAGCTAGCAAGAAATGAATTACGGAGAGGGAACTAAGCACCACGCCAACACAACACATCCCACTGAACCCAAACCAAGCACACCCCCCATTTAACTGCTCCTGACTAGTTTCCAAAGTGCCACTCCAATGCCACCCCAAATGAAGAAGATATGATGGGGAAAATCAGAGGTGAAAGAAACAGTGGTACTAACAGATGATGGTTCAAATGACTCACTTTCGCCAACTACAAAAACACATAATGACCATGTAAACACGTGGTGCTCAAAAGCACCCTGTTTAAGCATCATTAGCATGACAGAAAATTTACTTCTGCATGGTGATCAAGATATGGGGAACAGGACCTTGAACCTGAGACTGACAGTACGTGAACTACGCATTTGGAGGACAGAAGCAACAACACAGAACTGCAAACAATCCAAACGTGACAAGGGAATCAAAATGAGACATTTGGGGGGGCAGCCTTGAAGTTCAGACAAGTGGGAGATCAAGGTGGGGTGGGAAGGCCCAGGAAGGCAGGAGGTAGACAGCTGAGGAGGCGCACACATGCGCATGCATGTGTTTGTGCATGCACGTGCGCATGAGTTGTACTGTGTGTGCACGCATGTGCCTGCATGTAAGCATGTAATATGTGTGTTACGTAAACATGCCCATGTGTGTAGGGAGGGAATTAAGGCGTCAGTATGACATCTGCTAGAGGAATGACCTGGAATCATGGACATCAGTCTGACAAATAAGGCCACCGAGGCCCAGAAGGTGAAGCAACTCGCCCAAGTTTCCACATTTGGTCAGTGGCAGAACTCCAGGTATCTCCAGGCCTCGTGACAAATGTCCAGATGTTCTCCGCCAGTTCCGCCTCACCTACCACCTCTGCTTGTTCCCCAGGGCTGTCCCAGTGCAACCTGAGCTGATTCTCCCCCAGGCAGAGAGCACTGCTGGGCCTAGGAAGAAATGCAAGGAGTCTGATGCTTTCCTCCCTCTCCTCCTGAGGGGTCACTCGGCCACTGTAAATCATCCCACCCCATCTTGCCCTTTTACCCTGGTCTCTCTGCTCTAGCTCTCCCCCCATTTAAAGCCATGAGGCACCGGAGTGTCAGGTAGAGAGTTGTGTTTTGTTTTAATGGCAGAGTCGTGGGCCATTGTGTACTACTTCCTAAAAGAAGCAAGGCAGGCAGGGGTCATTGGTGTTGCCAAAGCAAGAACTTTTCTAGATGGTTTACATGCTGGCTCAGGCAAGGAAATGCAAATGAGGACTAATTCAAATACCAGTGCAAATTAAAAAACTAAGGAATCACCATGGTAACATCAAATCTCCTGACCTATGCTAGGCACTTGGCAGTCCCAATTCTGTAATGTTATTTCTCTGATTGTGCCCATTCCACAGGCAAGGCATGTGAGGCTCATTGAAATAGAGAGTTTGTCCCATTGACACAGCTAGAAGTAGCAGGAACAGGATTTAGATTTGGATAGTCTGAATCCAGAGGCTGTGTTCTTAACCACAATTCACCTCCCGTGCAAGAAAGTGGGGTAACTCCAAAAATGGGCATCTGAGATGAAAACACATTTCTCAGATGAAGAAATACTAATGGCAAATAAATATACAAAAAAATGTGCAACATCACTAGTCATTCGAGAGAGGCAAATTAAAACAACACTGAGATACCATCTCACCCCAGAAAGAATGGCTACTATAAAGAAATCAACTAATAACAAATGCTGGAGGGGCTGTGGGGAAAAAGGAACCCTTCTTCACTGTTGGTGGGAGTGTAGACTGGTACAGCCACTGTGGAAGTCAGTGTAGAGATTCCTCAAAAAACTAGGGTTGGAGGTCCCATTTGACCCAGCTATTCCCCTTCTGGGCATCTTCCAAGAAGAATTAAAAACATCGTACCACAGCGATATATGTGCACCCATGTTTATAGCAGCACAATTTGTAATAGCCAGATCTTGGAAACAACCCAAATGCCCATCAACTGAGGAATGGATAAGAAAGATGTGGTATTTTTATACAATGGAGTACTATTCAGCCATAAAGAAGGATAAACTGGAGACTTTTATAGGTAAATGGATGCAACTCGAGAAAATACTCGTAAGTGAAATAAACCGGACGCACATGTGTAAGCATCGTATTGTCTCTCTAGTATGAGATACTGAAAGAGTAAATAAGATCCAAAATGTACAATAGACATGGTGAATCAAAAAGAAACTGGTCAATAGGAAAGAGAGACCGGAATAGGGAAAAAAAAGAAGGGAAAGGGAAAAAAATTGTATATATATATAAGATGGTTAAGATAGATACACTACCAATTTTACTTTGTTCATTGAAGAGTAAGGTTTGTGCCAATAATGTTTGGACAATTGAATGCTAATGTCTGGTATCCTGAATAACTAACTTAAAGATAATAATACGTAATGCATTAACCATTGTTACCCTCATATTATGTTGTTTTGAACATTTGTTCTTTTTTTGATTTGTTTTGTTTTTTCTTCTCTTTAAAATAAAAAAAAAAAGAAAGTGGGGTAATTCTGCCGTGTGCACAGGACCTTAGCCAAACTTAAGACACAGGAGTACTTAAAAGCTTCTAAATAGAAAGGTATTGGTTGCTCTGTCCCTCCTGTCACCCAACACCTATGCACACACATCGCGTCCCTGTCGCCGCACACCTCAGCCTCCTTCCTTGTAAATGTCCCTCTTCCAATTAAGGTTGCAACCAGCTGGTTGCTGGTCTCTGACTCCTGTTTAATCCCCACACGGGTCTTCGATACTTGCAGCTCTGCTTCTCAATATCTCAGTGTATTAAAGGGCGGTGTTGAGGGCTGGGAGATGGTATCTCCGTAACAGATAAGTGCAGGGCAGTGCGGGCTGAGACTACTTCCAGCTTTGCTCAGAAGGTCAGGTTTGTGAGAGGCATTGGTAAGGGATAAAAGGCAAAGTCGGAGGTTTTCAAAATGTGTGTGTGTGTGTGTGTGTGTGTGTGTGCGCACAGGCACACGCTCAAAGGTGCAGTCCTATGTCAGTGGGAATCTGGTGAGTTATTGGAGCTGAGGATTCAAGGAGATCTAGAAGCAGTGTGCTCTATCACCATGTCTCGTTTGGTAGCTGAGCCCGTGTGCACACACTGTATGTCTTTGCGCACTTACATGTGCAATGATGGGGAGGAAAATGGCCAGGGAGTCAGCCCTATGCAGCTGAGGGCACACCTCTGACTCTTCTGATTCTGTTTACCACTGGAGAGACCCACTCACTCCTGCTGAGAAGGGAGGCCAGTGCCTGCCTCCCAGGCCAAACTCATAAATCTCTTGCCTGCGGGAGCAAGGCCCACCCTTCCAAGCAGAGATAGGCAGAGACACTGGCCAGGACACATGCAGTGTGGAAATTTCCACTGGCCTGCATTTGACCTCTCTGCCTCCAAGTTTTTGCTCTTAAAGGGACCCTGGCTGCTAGAGAGCAAGCTGGCTGGACAGCCCAGATCTCTCTGTTCATTTTGAGGTATTGTCCTTGAACAGAGGGAAGCCTGTCCCTTTTATTAGATGACTAAAATGCCTTAAAAATTGAGAAGGGTCAGAGTGTCCCTTAAATTAAGAAGGTTGGGGTTATTTCTGCTCTATTTCTGAAAAAGCTGACCTGTGTCCAGGGATTAGCCAGTGGCACCCTGGGGAAGGCCAGGGAGACAGGATTCCTGGTCGTTAGCCACTTCCCTCCAGCAAGCCACCAGCCTCTCTGGGCCTCCACCTTTGCTGACTACTTCATCAGGAATTATTAGAGTCAAGTCAAAATGATCTCAAGAAGGGGCTAGAAAAAGGTTAGTACTGCTCACTAGACTCATGCAGATAATTTCATGAACAACAGATCCAGCGCCAGGTCTTTCAGGAGAGGACCATGAAGATGTGGAGAAGAGCAGCCATGGTCCTTTACAGCCTGCATGAGTCCTACATCAGAGGAGGCACCACAGGCTTCATCTGGGCGGGTCTTTCCCGGATTCTTATGCTCAAATTCCCTGTAATCAAATCAGCAAGATGTTGAGCTGTCATGATCGTCTTTTCTAGCCCTGGAAGTTCCCAGCTTCCAATCCTGAGTGACGCTGGGGGCACAAGAGACTCAAAAAGGCAGCACCAGTGCCCAATCATGATCAGCCTCCCCTTTTCTGTCTTGCCGAGTGGTTCTTTGTGATCACTGCCATCCTCATGCCTCACCTCATCTGCCTCATGAGCTTCATGGCCTATGGCCTTCATGGAACATGCCGCCTGGCTGGAGGAGTATGGTGGTCATCTGTGCTGCTGCCTAAATATCTATGGGTCATCCCCATGGTAGGGTTACACTGGTTATCATGATGGGCAGAGCCACGAGAATGGCTCTGGCCAATGAGTTCTGAGCAAAAGCATCATGTCATACCCAAGCCAGAGCATGTAATTGCCAGAGCATTCTTTCATCTGTGGCATGAGCACCAGCAACATTCAAGAAGGTTGTGCAGGCTTTGTCAGCTTAGTCCCTGAATGACAATGTTGGCCAGTATCCACCCCCCCACACACAGACCATGACAGGTATTTAGTATGGGCAAGAGCTAGACCTTGCTTGTTTGAATCCAATCCAACTTGGAAGGTCGTCATTGCACCACAGCCAAACCTGCCCCCACAGAGGCAGAGGCACACGGCAGTTAGAGGTGGGACACTAACACAGTGACAGCAACTCAGGGCTGTGGATCTGAATGCTGTGGAATTGGTGGCAAATGCTGGATGCAGCCAAAGGAAAGGAATTTATTGAAAGTGGCATGTTACATGTATTTGCCTCATTAAATAATCTATCTACCCTTGTAAGTCTGCCAGTACTTCCAGGAGATTGAGGGGGATTTAAATTATGGTTGGTGGGAACTGGGGGAAGCATCCACTTTTCCCTTTTCTCCCTGAGCACTGGGTACTGATTCCAACCTAAACTGCACTTCTAACATTTCACTGATTAGGAGCACATCAGCCTTCAGTTGCACCCCACATGACCCCCTCCGCTTATCTCTACTGCCTCTCAACACAGAGCTTCAGTCTTTTATTTATTTCTATCTTGGCCCACTCTTACCTCCACTCTGAGAAAATATAGTGCCCTCCTCCTATCTAAATCCAATCTTTCTCCACTGGTTCCGTACCAGTAGCCTGTAAATGCCCTCAAATACTTCCCTATATGAAATAAAAATCATCCCTCAACCTCAAACCAACCCATTTACTCTAGTCTAAGTGAGTCATTAATATACTGAGTCTGTATTTCTTACCCCCTTAGAATCCACTAGCAGCTTCTGCCTCACAAAGTAAAATCCAAGATTTAGGGATTCGATGCTATAAAAGGCAGCTCAAGGTGTATTTAATCCGGACTTCCTATCTCATCGTGGCTGGCGATGGCCATCTCAGAACAATATATCTGGGAAATCAATATTCTATGAAATAGGGATTTCGAGGGGAAAGTTCATCCTGGCTGGCTACATGTGAGTAATTAGGTAAGCAGTAGTGACAATGGACCTGATTTACTATGAAATACTCGTGCCATTATGGTAAAATTATTCAGCTCATTAAATAATCTACCTGCCAAGAGTGCAGGCACATACCAGCACTGACTCCAAAAGACAGTGGGAGCCAGAGCCCCGGGATGGAAGTCAGGCATTCTCGGGGCCCTTCCCAGATATCACTGACTAGCTGTGTAGCCCCCAAGCTACTAGACCTCCAGCCCACCCACAGCCCTTTTTTTAGTACTGAGGATTGAATCCGGGGTCTTCACACTGAGCTGCATCCCCAGGCCTTTTTGAGACAGGGTCTCACAAAATCGCCGAGTTGCCCAGGTGGGCTCAAATTTACAGTCATCTTTGCCTCAGCTTCCGGAAGTGCTGGGATTGTAGGCATGCCCCACTCCGTTCAGTTTTGGAGATTGTTTGTTTGTTTGTTTGTTTTTTGTTTTGTTTTCTGGGTTTGTTGTTGTTGTTGTTGTTGTTGGGTTTTGGGGGGCGGGGGTGTTCAGCCAGGGTATTCTGAAGAAGTTGTCCAGACTGGCCTCAAACTTGCCATCTTCCTGCCTCAGCCTCTAAAGTAGCTGGGATTACAAGTGTGTGCCTGGCCATCAACCTTCTGTTTACCTCTACCCATCTCCACCCTTTGCTGCTTTGGTTGTGTGTGAGATTTTTGTTTTTGTTTTTGTTTTTGCTTGAGACAGAGTATTGCTAAGTTGCCCAGGCTGGTCTCCAACTCCTAGGATCAAATGAACCTCCCACCTCAGCCTCCCCCGCAGTACCCACCTCCACTCTTAATCAAGAGACTTAGGCTAAGAGCCCGGCAATAGCTTTTAAGACTGAAAACTTCTTTGACACTTTCTCATTATTTTTTTCTGTACTGAATTTCAGAGTTGTCAAAAATGAAGAAAGAATTAGGACTGCATCAATTTGTTCCAGATAAGCAGGAAAAAGTATCTTTAATTCCATAGCAAATGCTCACTGTTGGGGGGGACCAGCTGGTGAGGGGTTGGTATGGTGGGCAGTATCCCCTACCAGAAGGGAATGTAGAAAAAACACAGCCCTGTCTTCATCCCAGCTCCATCCCTAATGAGATGTGTCACTTACCCACTTTGGCTGTAAAATTTCATGACATCTAACATGTTCTTGAAGACCCTGGTTGCAGACTCCCCATCTCACCTTGGAAAGAAGCTGTTGGATTATATTTAACCCAAGTGATAGACCTTAAAACACCTCACTCTAACTCCACCTGTGCTACCTGCCAGAATACTACTCTGAGTGTAACACAGGAGTAAGAGAACTTTAGAGAAAGCATAGCTAATAGGTATGGGGTCCACTGGCACACAGTCCACGATTAACTTGGAATGATAAAATTCTCAAAACTCATAGCCACCTCTTACACTTCCATCATGTTATCTGCTCTGCAATACTCTTTTTCTAGGTTCTCCCAGTTGGGGCCAGGTGACTTTGGTAGCACAGTCCATGGTGGCAGGCTGGGCCTAGACCACGCACCTGCTCCTGGAGCATCATTTAATACCCACCAAAACTGTAAAGCAGGGGCAGGAGCATTACGGAACCTGAAGTTGCAGTACCCTTTCCTTGTTTCTCTATTAAACAAACCAGATGAATTGTGGAGTTTATTGTGGCTCCCTCCATGAGAATAGAGACAAAATGAGACGAGAGCCTTTTGGTTATTGTGTTTTGAGTCCCCCGTGCCTAGAGTAGTGGCACGCACATGGCAGGCATTTGGTAAAATTGTGATGAAGATGAGTGGATGAATAAATGAATGCACAACATATATCAAGTTTTAAGCTAAAATTTGAGACCTTGGAAAAATGATATGTCATCAAAGTGTGTCACTTTAGCAAGGTCACATTCTTCTCTGCCACTGAGGCACTTCCTGAAGACTCACTCTAAAGAGGAGAAAGTGGAGCAGTAGATGAATAAATCACATATGCAAGGATACACCACCCTTAAGGAATAGAGGCCAGACAGGACACACGTCAATGCGACAAATATTTAATAAATTCTCTGTGCTGGGTATTGAGTTGGTTGCACTTTTAAAAACAATGGAGTAACAAGAGATGGTCGCCCTGGCTGCCTTGCTTCCACAACCCCACTCTCCCCTGGAAAGCTGTCCATACCCAGGCTGGCCTGGGGTCCTTCCCTCAAGACACAATGTCATAAAACCCTCCGGTTTTCCTTTTAGGTCCTAACAACAAGCATGCTGTCCTTTCATAAATCCAAGGATTTAGTAGGCTGCTTTGGGGCTGCAGGGGAGAGTATGAAAAATGAATGTGTAATGGTTATAAAATTCTAAGAAAATCAGGAAATGTTTTTGTAGTTATGGTCCTGATTTGCAGTTTTGGTCTCCTTGCTGGGCATCATGTAGAAGTCTTTGGATGCTGCACCCAAAGTCCTTTCATTGCTTCTCAGGGGCCCCACACCTTATATTTTCCTTCTCTGGGTCCATATTTTTAATATGCCAACCAAGATCAGGCATGTCTGCCAAGTCCATGGCAACCTGCTCCATTATTTGAAGAGCCACTAGAAATTAGAGACAGCTGATATCTGAAACAACAGAAGCATTTCTTCGTTGGGCCAAACAGAGGCAGGTTGTTGGGGCAGCTGGACTTTATCTGATACCCACAATGGTATCTGCTGGATCCTCAAGGGAAGTGGGTCACAGTCCTGGCTACCCATGAAAATCTCTTCACTTTGGGAAGCTTCTAAAACATCACCATTTACAGACCCCATGCTAGGCCAATTAACTCAAATATCTGGGGTAGAATCCAGATACTGTTTTTTTAAAGCTCCCCAGTGATTCCAATATGCAGCTATGACTGAGAACCACTGCTATGATGAACTCACCCTCTTCCCTCTGTAGCATGTGAAACGTTGTGTTGAGACTAGTCTTTAACACTTTTAGGAGTTAATTAACACCCATACATTTAGACTAGCTCCACTGAGCCAACCAAATAATTTCCAAGATAATTCAAGGGTTCAGGTCTCACCCTTTCTTCTCCTGAAAGCATGTGATGAGATGCCCCTACTGACCCTGGAGAGATTGAAAACATGACCAGTGACATCTTATACTAGTTTCCTCTTACAGAGTTTCCAGATTACCTTGCCACCATCAAGACCCTCAAGCTTTGGTCCTTATGTTCCCAAACACACCCCACTCCTGGTACTTGGTGTATTCACTGTCTCCAGTCTGTACCCCGATTTTAGTTAACATACTTAACCCTCCCATTTACCTACCCAGACTGACCAGAAAGGGCTGACTGAGCCTAGTATTCATCTCTCCATATGCTATCTTTAGGTTCCAATTCAAACCCCATCTTTGATATGCCACCTCCTATACCTAACCACTCCAGTCCTCAGAAGCAGTCTCCTCTTCTAAGTTTACTATCCATCAAATGTACCATTTACTTGGGTACCTCAAATGTACTGTGTGAGCAAGTATGAATGCTTTTCCCCCGGGTTGTAAACTACATATCGTAGAAACCAAGATATCTTGATTGTGCAATCCAATATAAAATAATGATAACATGAGCTCCTTTGATTCTAAAAGGTTAAAAAAAATCCTATAATGGTGTGTGCGCAATTAATTACTTGATCTTGAGAACAACATTGTGAAGTATCACTGTTATTGTCACTATGTCACCCATCAAAAGAATAAAATTAAAAGAATAGTCCATTTTTATCCCCAAAGACACAAAGACAGAAAAATTATCATGAGGTATCCAAGACTGAGACTTAGTCCTACAATATTTCAATTGTAAAGACAGAGCCAAAAGTCTAGATCTGCACTCCAGCTCAGAGTGCTTTCCGTTAATAGGTACTCAAACTTCAACACATATCAGAATCACCTGGAGGGCTTGTTCAACTAGAGATCCAAGCTGGGTCCTGATAACTGCATTTCTAACAAGTGTCCAGGGGATTTGGATGGTGCTGGCCCAGGGACCATGCTTTTGAGATTCACTGCTCTTGTACGAGCTATTTCTTAACAGAAAAGAAATAGAAACAAGGATTCCAAGCCCACTAGAAACGATGTTAGAAAAGCAAACCAAATGTCACATGGAAATAATAAGAAAGAATAAATAGTTGAGCCTATTTGTTTCAACAAATGCTTGTCTGTAAGAGTAATTTGTTATGAATTACAAATAAAATCTTAAAGCTATAATAGATACATCATTCTTAGTAAGAATTCAGGCCAAAATATCAATATGTTCAAAAAAGTAGAAATAAATCCAAGCATGATAGATGCAAAATAGATTAGAAATAATTCAACAGAATAATAAAAAATGACAGAGAAGAATGACAGCCAGACCACCCATGCTTTTTGAAAACTCCCTTACATGGAGAGGGACTGGCAACAAATCAATTGATACCTCTATCAATCTGCCTATCACTTAATCAGTGGGTATTTGCTAAGTGTCAACTTTATGCCATTAAACTCCGCTGGCCAATGATTGGAATATGGAAGTGGCCCACAGAGAGTTCCTGCCTCATCATACATCATCAAAGCCTACAACTAGGAAAATTTGGAGAGCAATGTTGAAATATTGTTAAAATTTAGTAGTAATGATGTTACATGAAGTTAAAATTGGAAAAATAAAACTGAATTGAAGTTAGAAAAAATACGTCTTCATGGCTGTAACTCAGGGCTTGGTACATGCCAGAGTATCAATATTAGTCATTAAATGAATTAAATAATGAAGAAACAAAATATCTAAGAAGTTTAACTTGGACTAGGTATTTAAAAATTGGTAATACTTGGATGAGTGGAGAGGAGAGAAAATAGTATTCAAGACAGAATAAGTGCCATGACTGAATTGAGAGGAAGGAAACTGTTCACCCACAAGAACACATGCACTCATGTGTGAGCACATGTATGTGGCATATGTGTGCACACATGCATATGCAAGTGAATACTGGAGTGCTCACTTGCACTCCAGGGCTGAGCATGGACAAGCAGTAAAAAGGATTTCATTACCACAGAGAAAGTTCACAAAGGAGAAAAGTATAGTGGTGAGAGGTAGAACAAGGACAGTAGATTGGTTCCAGAATGTTCCATAGATCTTTAGGACTCTTCCCCATAGGGCAGTCATTGCTGACTCTTGGCCTGAGGAGGCTGAGGAGGAAAGTTAAAGTTGAAAACAATACCATGCCACAAATGCCATCCCACCTTCAAGGGAGAAGGCTGGAGGAAAGCTGAACTCCCAGCAGATGACACAACAGATCAGCAACACACTCTATTTCTGCCCTTTGAACAGACCCTCTGCTAACATCCTCAGGCCTAGGGCGTGAGTACCTGTGAAGGCTCATACTTGCCATATGGCTAGATATGCAGGAGTTATAAATCAAGGCTACAAATGTCAAATACAATTTGCTCCCTTGTCTTTCATTGACAAATACACATTTACATCAACCTGGAAATCCAAGTATGAATTTCAAATTCTCAAAATGCTCAGCTTTCTGAAGCAAAACTGGAGGGCTCTGGCCTATACCTCTCCCTTTTGTCATTGTTGGCTCCACCCCAGTTTAAGAGCCTTGTACACACGCACGTGAATACCCCGGACCATGAGTTAAGCTCCTCCACGGCCACCTGCAAATAACCACCGCTTGGCCAATCCTCAGGTCTTGGGATGTGCACATCACCTGTGCGGCCTGCCCTGAGAAGGATGGACTAAGGAGGAGCCCACACAGGCCCTGAAAGTGATTCTGGGGTCATTTATTATTGATCATGAGTGTCCTTGGTAAGGTCAAGAAGAGACTGTGGGCTGTCAATGAGCCCAGCTTCTTAGCCCATGAGAACCTAGATCAGGTGATTCCCTTGCCTGGGACTGAGGATGATTCAGCCCCTGAGCCACAGTGGGCCTGATTCTACTCTTACAATCCCGTGCAGCCAGCCCTCTCCCTCCACACCTGCCACTCTCTCCATGTTAAAAGTTCCTCCCTTCTAGCTGGTGATGGAAGGGTCACTAAATCAAAATGCCAGCCCAGGCTTCAGAATCTCCCTTTGACAGAGAGCCAGGTCTATGGGGAACCCAGGTACACACAGAGTCCTACAGGGATTCACCTGCAAAGATGGCGTCCGTCCTTCACAGGCTCCTTCCCTACTCCGCCCGCAGATGGAGAGCCTACGAAGCTCATCTCATCACTCCCTTTTTAATCTCCACGTATGCACTTGTGCCTTCCTTCAAGTGCACCAAGGTAATTTTAAAGAATACCTCATTTTGCTTTCATTTTGCTCTGGACTGGCCTTCCCATAAATCAGAGCTGAGGCAGAACTTGAGAGAACTGGGCTAATCAAGACTTCAATCTCAAGAAATGTTTAAATATAAATCAAAAGAGTTGAGGGCTCTCCAGATCCTCAATTTTCTTTGAAAGCCTAGTTTGTCTTGTTTTCTTTTTTTTTTTTCCCCTCCCCAACTTTTTTTTTATTTTTTCTGATTGGCCATGCTGAGCTCTGAATTTCATCCTGGTGCCCTTAGAAATATTTCTAAATAGTTTTCGATGTTTTCTTTTAGGCATCGTACCAAGTCATACAAAAGGGATATTACTGGTGCCGTGGGTAGGGGATTGGGGCAGGCTGCAACATCTCTCTAGAACTGCAGGGAGTTCAAATTTTAGGCATAGGCTGTATTTGGCAGTCAGAAAATAGAAATTATATCAGCAGACCTCTCACTTCGATCATCTCTCCTGTTTCAGATACTTACGTCTACATGACAAACTATCCAAACCTCGTACTGAGAAAACATCCATGGTGCTTTTACTATGAGTACCTCTCCTGGTTCTGGGGGCTGGCTGGCAGGAGCAGGAGTCTTCTCGAAGATTCCCTCAAACTGAGTTGAGAAGGCTGTAACCACTGAGGCTTCCTGGTCATCTCCCTCTTCTTCTTGGTCTCTCTATGTGCTCCCTCCAGAACGATGGACTTTTTACATGGTGTTTTAAAACGTGGTGTTTCACTATTCAGGGAAGCCCATTCACCTTCAATGGGCCAGGAAACAATTGTCCTTGCAAAGATCGTTACATTCACAGAATCCAAGCAGAGGGGACATCCCCACACTGTAGGGAGCCAAATGGAGAGCCAGGAGCACTGGGGCTGGGTAGGGGGTAATTTGGATATGGACAGGAGCGTTCACTGTATTTATCTGTGAAAGGCAAAGTACATGGGTTTAGGATTGGCTTGTCTGAATAATCCCAGTGGCCTCAGGCATAGAGGGTATCCTCAGTTGGTTGGTACAAGGCCTCCTCCAGCCAGGAGGTAGTTAGGGGGACAAACTCTGGACTAGTTGGTTTGCATGGGAATGGCACACTCCCAGATAAGTTTCTTACTACCTCTAGGAATTAGTTAACCTTGGGAGGTTCAGCTCCTTTGGGGCAGCATGGCCTCACATGTCAAAGCATCAAAATACAGAAAATAAAATATATGGCCAATACACATGGTGACTCGGGGCTCCAAAAGCTTCTCTAAATCTACAGAGAACTAGAGTGGAAGCTCTACTGCCTTCTGAGCTAGCTTCAGAGTCACCCAGGACCACTTCTGCTACTCCGTATTTGTAAGCAGCGAGTCTCACTTAAGGCCACCACATAAACGAGAGGAGGAAATTTGGATTCTCACCTGTTGGGGGAAGGAGTATCATAGATTTTGTGAACATGTTTTAAAACCAGCATGCTTCACTTAGCATCTCCCAAAGGTGTCACTAGTGGCTAATGGGCCTCTTTCCTCATCTTTTACAACTCCGAAGCCTTAAGTTCAAAAGCTGCTAAGTACATTTGCCGATCTGTTAGCACCACCACATTTCCCAGACCAAGACACTAGAGCAGGTAATAGAGGATTCTCCTAAAATGACAGAAGTCCAGAGTAAAAAAGTAAGGAACCAACTCCTGTGAGTTACAGGAGTGTGTCCACCATGAAGTTCAACATCCGTCAATACACAGATGGGCCAAACTCTCCCAGGACATGGCCAATGCCACGAATGACATAAGAAAAGGGGGGAAAGAAGCTTGGCCTTCCAGGAACACACCCTGTATGGAGGAGGAAAGCCATGAAACACTTAATGAAAGACTCAGCCCTTGGAGAAATGAAACCCTAGTCTTTTGGGAGTTGCCAGGGCAAGAGGTGGCTCTTAAAGGATGTGGAGGCAGCTGACATCTACTTCTACGGCTCACTCATTCCATCCAAAGGCTTAAAGTCTCTCTAGCCTGCGGGTCAAACCTCCTGATCCATCCCTCAGACAAACAAACAAAATGCTCTTCCCTTCCCCTACCTAGAAGGCTCTTCCCTTTCTCCTCTACCCATTCAGAGCCATTTTGCTTTGGGACCCACCTCTCTCCACAATCCCTTTTCTGACTACCCCACACACACACACACACTTTACAGATGAGAAAACTAAGGCAAGGGGAGATTATGTAACTTGTTCAAGTTCACAAAACTAGTAAGGACCAAAGTCAAGATTCAGACTGAGCACTCAGGGAAGGTTGAACCCATACGCACACTATTTTTGTGACCCCACACCATCAAGAGGAACGTAGCAGGGAGGACTGACAGCAGAAAATAGGCCCGTGATCAGGCCATGGGGACAAGGAAATACCAGGGATCACATAGACACAGATGTCCGAGAATGCAGTTTTGGGAGCCGAGGAAACAGGCAGAGAGCAAAGGCTTCCTTCAAACATGGTGGCAGAGGAGAGAGGAAGTAAGACTGTAATTGAAGGAGGACAGTGGACAAAGGATCAACTTTTAGGATGAGAAAAACAAACACAGCTGCGGGCAAGAGAAAATGCTAGGGGAGGACTGAAGACAGAAGAGGGAATAACCAGCAAGCCAGCCCAGGAAGGAGTTAAAAGTCTCCACTGCTCTGCCGGACACTGGTAAGAGGCACCATCTTCCTTTGACCTGGCAGAAAGGCGGGGAGGCCAGAGCCTCGGGGAGAGAAGAGAAGCCGCCTTTATCTCCCCACCACGTGTTCAGCCTATAGAGCCGCCCTCCTGTCTTGCAGGCTTTTCCGGGTGCCTGCAGGGGTCTTTGTACCCACAGCCCCTGGCCTGTAGGGCATTATTACTTCTCAGAAATTGCTCTCCTACCTAAGACCTACTGCTTTCCCGCCTCCTTCTGCGTGGCTACAGCTTCTTCCTTCCTCGGGCTTGAGATACATTAGGTCAACTCTCCTGCCAGGTGACAGACCCTAAAGTGTTTGAAATCAGCTATTATCATGTCTATCCACTGCCCCGTGCCTTTCCTTTTTTTTTTTTTTTTAATTAAGCATGCTCAGTTCAATATCTCCTGCTTATGTGTTCGTTAGAGAGAGTTTGTGCAGGACACTGCTGGTGCAATTGTCGTGACAATCTATCAGCACGCGTTCACTGAGGGGTGTAGAGTGCAAGACATATCAGCGCCACCTCGATCCCATCCCCTCCAGGGTCATTTGTGAAGCCCTTCAACTCCTATCATCTGTTGTCCACTTAGATCCTCAAAAAAATCTGTACGAAGGAAGGTAGCAATCATATTCCCATCTAACAGATAAATGGAGGCTGCCGACAGGTGGAGTCACATGGCCAGCCACACAGTCCTTTCACAGCAGGACAGCCAGCTCCTCTACATACCCGGTCCCTGCTCTCCTGGAATTACCTCCCGGAAAAGAAGACATTGGCAGAAGGAACCAAGGGGGCACCCACTGCGCACCCTTGTAGATGTGCACAGGGTCTGCAGGTCAGGGACTAGGAGGACATTTATTTCCCAAAGAAAACTACCAGAGAGTCCTAAAGGAAGTGAGCAGCCAGAAAGAACACTGGAGCCGTTTCTTCATGTGTGGCCAAGGCAGGTGATCAAATCATCAAGGTGGGGAGAAGAGAGCTCTTGGTGGGCTGGAGGAGAGACGCCGAAGCCTGCAACTTAGAAAGCAAAATGTTGAGGCCAGCTGGGAAGGGTCTCACACACCGTGAAGGGCTAGTGTGTGGCCTCCGTTTAGCGCAAGAAGCCAGAGGGCTGAAAGGGAGAGAAGAAAGAACACGACAAAAGCTGGCTTTTAGAAGTGCTTTTCTGACAGAGGTGGCAGAGTGGCCTGAGGAGAGAGACACAGGTGAAAAGAGAAGAGTCAAAAAGAACAAGCAAGAGGCCATCCTGATCAGGACGCTGCGCTCCTGGCCCACCGGTCTCTGAAGCAGCAAGAATCCTCCAGGCTCGAGAAGACCGTAAGTCAGGAAGGGCTCACCAGGACGCTGGCCCGGGAGCAGAGCCAGCCTCTCCAGCCCCTAAAACTTAGGACACATAAAATAATCAACAAACATAACAAATATCAAAACACATAGAATTTAGTCCAACTTGATCCTTTTAGAGATAAGGCCACTGAAGTCCAGAGGGAGAATGGTGTCCCCAGGCCACATGGCAAGCCGTCTGACCAGGTGCTCACCCCACCGGCCTGTGCCATGACATCACCCTCTATGACTTACTTCCCCTGACCCTCTCCCCTGACCCTGGTGCCCATGGGCGGCCATCTTATTCCATCTTCACATGGCATCTCCAAAGAGATATACCCAGAAAACTTCAACGTCCCTGTCCTGTTAGGAGCACTGCAAATGACAAATTGGAGCCCCCCACTCCACACTTGGCATCTCCGTACCCATTCGTCCACATCCAGTTGGATCTCACCATCCAGAAGTTCTGGTAGCAACACTTTGTTTCCTCGTGAAACCCTGGCCCTTGGATGTGAAGCTTTGAAAGTTGAAGTTAGATTCTCTACTAATTCCAATACCCCTTTATTAGAAAGAGACATCGGGGGATGAGAGCAGGAAGGAGAGAAAAGACATTTGTGTGTGTGTTTTTAATGTGTTTTATAAAGCCTTCCTCATTGTGATCCAAAAATCCTATTTCAGCCTACTCCAACAGCCCATTTCTTGCCTTTCAGGCTGTGGCATTCTCGAGCCATTTGGCAACCCCATTTCACCTGAAATGATCTTCCCCAGTTTCTCTCCTGACAATCTCCTATTCAGCCTTCAAGACCCAGCTCAAATAGCCCTTCCTCTTGGAATTCTTTCCTGCCGCTGCTTCTCACCATTGTCCAAGCACTATAGGCTGTGCTACTCATTGGCCCCTACTTTACGCTGCCACTGTGTACCTCAGCTTCCACTACAGATGTCATGCTCACTAGCTCCTGAGTGTCCCAAGAGCAGGACTGTGATTTATTCATTTTAAATTTCCATGATCTAGGGCCGATGAGATGGCTCAGCGGTTTAAGCGCCTGCCTTGCAAGCGCGAGGGCCCGAGTTTGACTCCCGGATCCCACATACAAAAAAGGGGCCGGTGATATCACTCAGCGGCACGGGTGCCTGCTGGCGCGCGAGGTCCTGAGGTCGACCCCCCGGTACCCACAAAAAAAAAAAATTTCCATGATCTAAAATAGTACCTTGTACGTAACACTTGCACAGTGATTTTCATGGATAAATGAATGAAATAATGTAGATACTAGGAGAAAGACACAGAGGAACATGTACCAACTCCCCATGATGAATATAATTGTTATATATTGCAATCATGTACTAATAAAAAGGAACACACAGAGGAAAGTATCTAAAACTGCCACAGTCAAGCTGCCTAGCCAGAAAAGAAATCTTGGGACCAAAAACATCTAGAATAGATGAGAAAAATAATGTGAGGCATAGTGATCTGGGAAGCCAATTGTCAAATAATAAATTAATTAAAATTTAAATTTAGAAAAGCTCTACTTTGTAGCACTCGCCAATTTCCACGGTGTAAAAACTCCCACCATGGTTAACTTCACAGTGCCAACCTCCCTCACCGGACACAGACATTTGAAAGGCCACAAAAATGGCTCCCACACGCCAGTCTGAGACAGATGTAGCATACCACTGATGCAAGCTACAGTGTAGTTTATATTTGATTCCAAAACAGGATTTCACTAAGTCACCAAGTTGCCAAGGCTGGACTCCAATTTGGAATTCTCCTGCCTCAGCCTCCCAAAGTGCTGGGATTATAGGCATGTACCACCTCACGTGGCTTGTAGATTTCAATTTTCTAACAGTCATATTAAAAGTTATAAAAAGAAGCATCCAGAGCTGCATGTTTATTTAACCCAGTGTATACCCAAGATATTTTTTTAAAAATTACTCCTGAGCTATTTTTGGTGGCATCTGAAGTCTTTGAAATCCCATCCTGTGTGGTACACAGCAGCCCATATAAGCTTGGCCTAGCCGTGTGAGCTACTATACTGAAATAGTTCAGGCAGCCTAGACTCAAAATCAGAGATACACAGACGGACTAACACAGACATCACGTGATTTTTCTGAAGTTTATCGATGATAGTGATTTTTAAATGGTGTGCGTTTTCATAACATCAGGCAGAAGTGATGCTTGTCCTGTGGGCTAGATTAAGAAGAGGCCAGATTCATAGCCTTAACAGGATCTCGTGCCCCTCTCGCTCACCTGGCTGCTCTCAGGATCCTGTGCCCACGCTTACTGACGACCACACGCACTTCAGCGCTTTCAACACGTAAGAGCGAAGGTAGCTGATGACTCTCCAGCTGCTCTTTCCCTTCTGCTCCCCGTCGCCCTATTTGTTACCACGCACCACATAGCAATTCAGCACCAGGATGGCCCTCCTTCTAGGACAGCTCCTCCGCAATGTGACCGCCAGATTGTGCAGAAGCCGGTTTAATTCAGGAGCTACATCTGAGTGCACGGGGTTCAGAGTTGCACCCCTTGATTAGCTAAGGAGTCAAGCTGCCTCACAGGAGCCTCGAGGTCGAGAATGGAAGTGTTTTTTGAAAGGAAAGTCTGCAACTTCAAAGCAGTGGCCCAGGCATCAGAAGTTATGGGTTCCAGTTTTAGTTCTGTGTAAACTACAACAAATCCCCTAATCTCCACCTTGGTCGATGCTTCTGTAATCTGACACTGAAAATCAGGCAGCAGGTTTCCGAATATAGAACAAAACAGTGTTTATGAAAATGTTCTGGGGAAGTGTTAAACGCTGGAATATTGAGATCAAAAGCAGCGGGCTCCCCCAGAAATGCACAGAGTGAAGATGAGACCGGTCAGGAGAGGCTATGAAGAAGTCATTTAGCCTCTGGACCTTCTCCTGACCATTAGAATAAAAGGACCAATGGTGTAGCCAGTAGAGGTTAGACTACGTCATCTTCTACCGCCTTCCAATGGCCTCCCATGTCCCTTGGAGTCCAGCCCCCAACCCACCTCACCAGCTCCTTCTGCTGTTGTCTTCCCCGCATGCTAGCCTGGCCTTGTTGCTGTTTCCTTGACTCCCACTTCTCACCCAAGTAAGACCTTTCAGTGAGGTGCTCCCTGCCACCCTATTTAAAGGTGTAATCCCTTCCCCTATCTTATTTCCTTCATAGCCATTATCACTTCACAACAAATCATGATTTACTTACGCATTTTGATACTTGTCTCTCCTGTCTAGAATAAAGCTCCACAGAGACAAGAATTGTCACCTTTTCTTGACCTTATGTATTTCCACTGCCCAAAAGAGCACATAATAGGTACTCGACAAATATCGGTTGAATGAATGAATGAATGAATGAAGACCATTTTGGCTTTAACATTCCAAGATTGTGACTTCCTACCCCACAGAGGTTACAAGCTGAGATTCTAGAAACTTTCCTATCCATAGGCAAACTGGAATTGCCTTTTTACGTGGGAAGGCAGAGCTAGCTTAGTCTTCTTGGAGCTCGGAGACCAGCGAACAGAAGTGAGACTGCCAAAGTGCCTCCCGGTCAGATGACCCCGACCTGCTCCAGTCCCAACACCCCACCCTCCGTAGTCCTTCCTCAACTGCCCCCCTCCCCCTCACTCTCCAGGAGCCATTCCAGGGAGATGCTCGATGGGCCCCTCTGAGCAACTGCTCTGTGTGATTTGCCTTTTCCCAGCAAGTAACAGTTATGCCCCATCTGAGATCCAGGGTTTCCCTGTCTGTTATTGAATGTGTGGCAAATATAAAGCCTAAGAAAACAAAATTCCCTGTCCTCCTGTGACAGAAACAGGCGATAAACAAATGTGCCAATAAATGTCTAATACACTGTCGACAGGTAATGAGTGCAGTGAAGCAAGAGTGCTACTCTAAGTGAAGCGGTCAGGGAAAGCCAGCTTGAGGAGACCTCGGGCAGGTGAGAGAACGAATCAATTATCTGGGAACTGGCAGTGAGAAGACCCTGAGGCAGGAGTGTCCCTGCCTTGTCCAAGGAATATTGAGGATGTTTGTATGGCTGAGGACTAGAGCACAAAAGAAGAGGAGTTAGGAGAGATAGCTAGAAGCCACCTCTTAAAAACCTTGAAGACTTCAGCACTGATTGGGGTTTCCCTCCCAATGTATTGGAAAGTGATTGAAGGGCCCACAGCATGGAAGTCGTATGATCTGATTTGTGTTCAGTGGCTACTGGAGGGAATATATTCTATGAAGGAACAAGAATAGAGGCAGAATTACACGGTACTGCAAAAGTGCAAGTCACCACACTGGTTATACCTGGTTATACCTGCTGCCCTCCCCCATGCCCCAGTGTAGTGCAAGACTGTTTGCCTTGTGAGGCCCTAGTCTTCCATGAGAGCACACAGGTCTCTTTCCTCCATCCTTCAATCCACAAACAGGTGTGTCAATAGTTTGCAACTTTCGATTACTGCTACTTGTAAGCCAAATAGGCTCCCACTTTCCACCCACTCCCTGCTGGGCTTGGAGGGAGAGGCTTGGGTTAGGAGAAGCAATGGAGATAAAATACCAGCTATTACTTTGCACCTTTCTTTACCAATTTTAAAGCCTATAAGGGAATATGCATGAGTGAGAATGATGCTGTTATGGGGAAAATATATATATATTGTTTTATTTTTTTACTTATGCACTCAAGCTCAGTATCTTAACTGCCACTGATAACATGTGACTTGCACCATACCACTACACATCAGTCTCAGCAGTGTGCTAACACCGAGGTTGGGGGCCCCACTCAGGGTAGCCTTTGGGGTATGTAGCTATAAAACATCTCACTGTCCTTCTGATTCTCTCTGTTTCTTATCTCATGAACCTGAAGACAGCTTCCTAGGAGGCAAGAGCCATGCCTGCTCCTCCAGTCAAGTTCTCTGTCTGCACCAATAGATAGATGAGCAGGGAGAGAGTAGTGGGATCTGAACTACAGAAGCCTCCAGGGCCTTGGCTCTCATTGGGTCAATACCTGCCCTTGTCAGGCTGTTGAACCAAAAGGGATCTTGGAAATCATTTACTCCAGCTGATTTTCCAGATGAAGAAACCAATCTCCAAGGGACATGAGGTGACTGAGAGGCCACGGGCTGCTCAGCTAGGAAAGTCAGGTGAAGATACCAAAGATGAGAAGCTCTGTGAGGAAGTCCACACCCACCACTGTGCTGGTACCATGTGGTGCTAAAGAACCTTTTCATCTCATTGCAACCCTCATAGCTATTCTGGGAGGTAAGAATGATGGCATAATTGTCTTGATTTCATAGAGCAAGCAAAGCCTAAGGTCCTGCTAAGTGGTCTAGACATATGTAGACTAGAGGGGGTTTCTGAGTGGAAATGTTAGGTTGGTCCATTTTAATCCTGAATAAGACATATGTTGAAATGGATAGGATAATGGAAAGATCATCATTAAAAGATGTATTCAGATTCTTCTGTGTAGGTCCAGATAAGAGAAGAGGGACCTGAAAGGGCAAGTAACAATAATGAGATCTAGACTCAATAAGAATAACAGATTTCTCTTAATGCCGTCTGAAAGTAGAGTGAACTGGCAGGGGACAGGATGGGCTCCTGATTGCTGGAGGGAACTGGGCCAAAGCTGGAAGTCAGCCACTCAGGGACACTATTAAAGATGCCAGCTCTTCCAGAACAGTGGGACTGGATGGCCTCTGCATTCTCTTCCAAGCCTGAAGTTTTATGGACAAAGAATTTGCCATTGAGTTCTCTCCTTTTGAAACCAGAAAGGATTTCTCCTACCCACATGGCTGGAAGCATCCCCTCCAATGAAGTCATCATAAAGGAGGGCAATGTCTTCCACCTGAAGAAGGGATGAGGAGAAATGGTCTTGTGTGACTTCTGTTGAACCTATGAGAGACTTCTTGTCTTAAAGTTCAGTTGCCAGAGGGTGTTACTAAAGCACCCTCCTGGGTGCTCTCTGAGGGGAAGGTGGGCACCCATGAACCTCAGGGCTTTGAAGAAAGCAGAGGTGGAGGTGGGGAAGGACTTCACAGCTTCTCACAGGTCCTGCCAACCCATTCCAACTATAATTCTAAGATAAAACCATTAGAGAGCCCAGAGGTGGTTTAGCCTCATTTCTCCCATTGTGGTGATTGAACACACTTTTTTAAAACCCTCTAAACCTTAAACCATAATTCTTTTACAGCAAAGGAAAAGACAGGACAGTCATGCAAGTTGGGAGCAAGGGAGTTGCAGGGAAGAGGTTAAAGGGAGAGGAAGGTCTGTTTGGATTGTGGTCATCCTTTTTTGTTTGGGGTTGGAAGGTGGGGGGTGTTAGATGTGAAGTTTGATGACTGAACAAAAGCAGAGCAAAAAAAGAAAAAAAGAATGTGAAAAAACTCGAGCCTACAGTCTTCTGATACACAGAAGGGAAACCCAAACTCTTCTCATTGTGGCACGTATTTATGGCAGATCATAACCTTAAATTACAGCTCCGCAGCCTCGGCCAGGACTGAGGACCTCTGTCCCATGTGCTTTCAGTTAAGTGCGTTTGAAGTTGCTCTGGATATTTATTTGTAAAGGGTTTGCTGTGCAGAACGATTAAAGTTTGTCCTTGTTAGGAGTTTGGGGCTAGTTTGGGGGGTCGGTGAGATGGAAAGGGAAACAGTTAGCTAGAGAGAGGCAGGGACTGCAAGAATACCGCAAGTGAATATGTGTATATGTTTTAAAGTGCACACAAACACACATACAAGGGCCCTTTGTTTTTAACATGGTGAGGGGGCCAACATCTCCGACTGTGATTTTGTTTATAGGAAATCCTTTGTAATGCACGTTTAGTGTTTCCATATGGAATTCTCATAGGGCCTTTCCCCACGCCCCTCCCCTTCCCCTTTTTTTATTTGGATAAGGCAAGAGAAAAGGGACTGTACATTCCAAAGATTCATAGTCATTCCGGATCAAATTCAATGGATTTTGGCAAGAGTTGAAAAACCCAGATGCAGGGCCTCAGCCTCCCGCTGAGCCGCCTCCAGCTGCGAATGTCTGGTGGAGGCACTTTGTAAAATCATGAAAACCCTATTAAATTCATGAAATGTGATATACTGTCGTTTCAGACTAACTTTCCATTGAACGGTCCACAAAGAGAGAATTTGGTTGACTTGCTGCGGAGGGGGGAGGTGGCAAGGTGGGGCAGGGCAGTGAGGTGGGAGGGGCTGTAGAAAAGCAAGCGCGCAGTGGGGAATTCTGAAGAGGGTGCAGATTTCTGTGTCTGGATACAAGAGCTGCTCGGAGCCCGGCGCGGCCAGGCTTTGTCAAGGTGGACGCCTCTCAGGAAAGGAGGTGGTGTCGGTGCTTCTGCTCCCAAGTTGGTGAACATCGTACTGTGACCGGTTTAACCGCAGGATGATTAGTTTCAGAGCCCGCGAGACTCCAGCAATCCTTGGCAGACATGAAGGTTCCGCCCTTTCTCCCCCTTGTTTTATAGCTCAGGGATCAAGGAGAGAGAGGGAGGGAGGGAGGGAGAGAGAGAGAAAAAAAGAGGGAGAGGGAGAGAGAGAAAGAGAGAGAGAATAAATATGACTTGCCCAAGGTCCAGCAAATGGAAAATCCAGGGCTCCTGAATCCTAACTTGGTTCTTTCCCCCAGAGCACACCACCTCCCTGGATAAGGGAGATGGAGACCTTACCGTGGGCAGCAGCTCTTTGCCTCAGATCAGAGCTGCTGACAGCATGGTTTTTGCATGAACTCACAGGCTCAGACTCTCTGCACCCCTCAGCTATGAAATGGCCCATTCTAAAGAAGTTGAGGGCTCTTCTGGATCATAATTTACATCGTAAAACTATTGCATGTTGATTTTCAAACAGAACAAAGTGAGGAGTCCCTGGAGGTGAATTGCTTTTGCTTTCTGGAAACCACCACAGGACATGGGCAATTGCAGGAGCTCACATGTATGTGCAGTTTGCCTCACAGGAAATCAAACGGTGGCCTCCTTCCCCCCGTCCTGACATACTAGAGATCTAAAGTCCAGGTGCCTCTAATGCAAGGGTGTACGTAAACACTGGGACCCACATGTCACCAGTGCAGGGGTCCCCAAAGTGGGAACGTCAAGCACTGCTGCTGGCAACATCTCTGGCTCAGCTTCAGGCATACAATATGATCAGAGTAAGAGCTGACATGGATCGAGGGCTTACACTGTGCTAAGGCTCTGTTCTAAGGACTAAACATGAATTAAATCAACCATCCTACCAACGACCCTATGATGTAATGATTAGTACTCCTGCTATCCCCATTTTGCAGATAAGAAAACCGAGGCAAGTTGTCCAAGGTCTTATGCCCCCTTAAGATCACAGAGCTGATGTAAGTGACTCAGCAACCAAGCTCCAGAGCCCGAGCTCTCAAACTGCCCAGGACTCTCCCCACTCCCACCCCAGCCTCACAGACCTGAAGATGTCAGTCACTGAGGTCTGAATTCTCCCACTTCTCATCCCATTGAAGGTGTACTTGGGGTTAAGGAGTTCACACTCTCTCCTTACCTTTTCGATGTGTAAATCCACATGACAGTGGTAACACCTGAAGTTGCTTCTCCAGTTACAGGAGCAGATACCTGCCCTTTGCAGTCCTGCTGAAGGCCAGAACTCATTCAGCAGCTCAGCTGAGGAGCTGAGAATACTCGGTCTTAGCAAGCTCCTGGGGGCTGCTGCTGGGCCTCAGCACACTCAGGAAGCGGGGCTCTAGGCTGCCTGCCTGATGGCTCCCCCCACCTAAATAGTCAGCCACGACACTGACAGTCCAGGGTGTGTGAGGCGAAGACACCTGTGCAAAAAGCCAGCCAGAGGCCTTTGTCACCAAAGACATGTCACCAACTGCACAGCTGTGGTCTAGGGTAGCCCGACTGCCACCCAAAGTACCAGGCCCTAAGAGGTATAGAGAAGGATGCAGTCTCTGGGGCCACAAGAAGCCATTGACTTTAATCTTTGCAGCAGCCCGCGATAGCCAGATGACGCAGGAACAGAGAGTCCACTATCTCCATTTCCTCGGTGAGAGGCAACAATTAATGGACTGCAATCACCGGGGTCGAGAACAGGCTGTGCAGAAGGCCTCCCCTGTATCCTGGGGGAAGATTGCTGACCAAAAGGAATTGGCCCAGTGATTCCATTTCTACCTTTTTGTGGCAATTTGGAGCAGATATTTAGCTTTTCCAGTTCCATTTGTTCATCGCGTAAAATGAGAAGATTACATTAGATGATTTTTCAGCCTCTCCCTGCCCCAAACTACACGTCTATAAAGACCTCTACAATAAATAAAAATTCAACCAATTGTCTGGATGCCTAAATATTCTGATGCCGTTGCTGCAAACACTGCACATCCGGGTATCAGAGGGAGCCAGGCTCGTTTCCAGCGGGAGGTTGAACACCGTAGAAACACAATCCCATAAGAACTTGGACGCCCCATTCTCAGTGTGTATCTTGGGAAGTAGACACAGGAAGTTTGTTTCCCCCCCCGTTGCCAAGCATACTCCTGGAGACCCAAGACTAGCAGACAGGCATCTAGGCCCCTGAGCTCTGCTTCCCAGACAAAACACACCGTTCTGTACTCCTCCCAACTCTGAAGTCTTGCACAGCCAAAAGAAATAGGCATTTAAGAACAAGCAGGGGCAGCACTTTACCCCTGGCCTATTCCTCTGTCTCTGACAAGGGGAGCAAAGCACTGCGGCCTGAGGAGGCCAAGGAAGCCCAATAGAGAGTTCAAGTCCAACAGAGCAGAACCCAAATCCTAGCTCTCTCATATGAGAGCTATGAACTTTCCATCTCTGGAGTCTTAAACATCACTGTGTTATTCCTTATAAGACTAGGCACAGAGCAAGTGGGCAGTAAGGTAAAACTATTCCTGGAAGTCATTACTGGCCATAAATCAGACACCCCAGATCTGCTTTCCAAGCCAACAGAGTCAAAGGGACCCTTTGATACCTGCCAAACAACTAAAGGTCCAACATTCTAGAACCAAAACTGAACACAAGCATAGCATAAGCCATCAGTGTGAGTCAATGTGAGCTAGCGGGGAGGGGGCAATAATACCCCCAAAATAATAATAGTAATAACAATAAAACCCTAGGAGTAGTGTTTTTAAATATGTCAACTATGCATGTCCTCAATCTTATGTAAAAGTAAATAAAAAGATTTTAGAAAACTGCAAACCCTCGGTCAGGACAGGCTCCCACCAGGCAGACACCACCCTCCCCAGGCCACCTGCACCCACATACATGTACACACCCCACTTCTTCTACCCTGTGAGACTTTATGCCACCCCAAAAAGGACTGCTTCTTTCTCCAGAATGTAATCTTTTCATCTTCCCAAACCCTGCCCAGGCTTACTCCCCTGAACGGAGACAGTTTTCGCACACTACCTGGCAGGTACCAGGTGCTTAGGTAAATGGCAGCCTTTGGCTTCTTCCCTTCCTCCCAGCATCCCTTGCATTCACACTGCATTAACCACCCCAAAATCTGAGCATCTCATTTATGCAACCATCCTTTCCACATTTTTACCTGCGTGTGAAACTTCCTTTTTAAACTATTTCCATACATTATAAAAATAACAATACACTTTCACCCTTCTAATGTGTTTGCATATCTGTTAGAACACTAAGCATAATGTTATCCCAAAAGCAAGGCTTTGGGGCCGGTGAGATGGCTCAGCAGCATAAGTGCCTGGCTGGCAAGCACAAGGTTCTGAGTTCGACTCCTGGTATCCACATACGAAAAAAGGGCCAGTGATATCGCTCAGCGGCATGGGCGCCTGCTGGCGCACGAGGTCTTGAGTTAGACCCCCAGTACCCACAAAAAAAAAAAAAAAAAGCAAGGCTTTGGTAAAAATGAGCTAGAAAACCATCTTCACTATGTCTCTATGGAGAATTAGTAACAATTAATGTTTATTTAGCACTTTGTGTGGCCAGCACTGTGCTAAGCACTTTATACGCAATATCTCATTTTATTAATAACCTTGTAAGGAAGATATTACTTACATTCCCATTCTGTAGTTCTTGTTTTTAAAAAGTTGTAGCACAGAAAGTTCTAGAACATAAGGCTATCTGACTTTAACCCCCACATTTCTGCCACTGCACTAACCTATCTATCCACTTGTAAGTAAACTGAGGCACCCAAGCCTTCAGCGAGTTTTTCCAAGTCACATGCAGCTAGAACCTGTGCACTTTCCACCAGACCTCATGGTCTCTTTCAAGCTTTGCAACCGAATTCTCCCTTTCATGTATTCAGAAAAGAGCAAAAACTGTAATGGTAGAAAGATCTTGTTTCCCCTTCTGTAAAAAGAAAACAGTAATAATTTCCTAGCAGGTTTGCTGTGAGGGTTAAGATGGAGACAGTTCTCACACACTACCTGGCAGGTACCAGGTGGTTAGGTAAATGGCAGCCTTTGGTTTCTTCCCTTCCTCCCAGCATACCTTGCATTCACACTCTGAGCCTGGGATGTCCTTGTTCAATTTGCCTGATCCATCTCCAGTACTTGGAGCCAACGTCAGACTGAACCAGTTGCCCCCAGCATTTTTCTTAAGGAGGTTTAGACCCTGCCACACACACATACACAATCATGAAGATACAGCACAGAAAAGAGTCCTGGGCCTCACATTGCTCCTATTTTGTAGATCCCTCCTGCAGAGAGGTACAGATTCCATCCCAGAACAACAGAGCCACCCAGGATGGACAGGAAGGAGCTTCCCTCCTTCTCTCCCCGCAGCCCTCCTTTAAACTTGACAGCCCAGCTACCCATTCCTGTCTTGCCATGGTGGCATAAGGCTAAATTAATTATTGTGGGTAAAGCCTGTGGAAATGCCTGACTTACCAAGTGCTCTCGATAAGTTTGGGGTACTAGTGGAAGCAGTGAAAAGTGGCTTAGCTACCCAGTATAAAATTAGTCGCACCCCCAGGACTCCTGAGCTGGATTCTGGTTAATGGAGACACGAGCAGAGCAGGATCTCCATTCAACACTGCACAGGTACCGTTCTAATCACTGGGAGCGAAGAGATAGCAGAATTACAAACAGCCAGAAAGGCCATCCCTGGCTCAGGAGTTGGACAAAGGAAAGTAGTGACTTGCAAAGGGCTGTGGGGCTGTGCTGGTTTGGGTCCCCCTCGGAGGCAAGAGTTATCCTGCTATTGAATGTGCGTGGGTTTACACACACGGGCACACCTCTACTCCGTGCCTGCTACTCCACTCGTGTCCTGATGAGGAACAGGGCAGATGTGCTCTCATCTGGAAATCAGAGCTGGCAGAGGCTGGGTTTGGATGCCGTGCTGGCTGCTGCATAGGCAGAAGTCAACCAGAAAAGCTGAACCAGTAGGAAAGATATTTGCTGAGAGATTTATTGCAAGGGACTGGCTTATGTGAGCACAAGGCTGGCCAGGTGAGTGAATCCCCGGGCAGGTCCCAGGGAGGGTGGGCTGGACCTCTTGGGCACGGGGCAAGCTGCTGTCCACATGGAAGATCTCTCTTCTCTTAGGAAGCTGCAGACCTTTCTACGATGGCATGAGGCCCATCCGCACCATCACATGGAGGACGACCTCCCTTTCTCTTTGTTTTCCTTTTTCTTTTTAAATCTGCTACTGGGTACTGAACCCAAGACCTTCACACTGAGCTACATTCCTATCGCTTTTTCTATTTTTTATTCTGAAAGAGGGTCTTGCTAAGTCACCAAGTTGCCCAGGCTGTGCTCAAACTTGAAATTATCCTGTCTCAACCAATTATAGGTGTGTAACATCACACCTGACTGATGACTTCCCTTTCTTAAAGTCACCTGGTTCTGGGCCTTAGTCACATCTACAAGGTGCCTTTGCACCAACTCCTTAAATTGATTAAATGCCATCACCACTCAGCCCCGCCTACCTCCTGTACTGTCAGGCCTTCTATGACCTCCTGAAGAAGCCTCTCCTCATATGGCTCTCTGGTGTCCCAGTCCCCCAGGAGTGGCCCTTGTGCCATCTGTCACAATCCCACCCTAACATCAAACAGGTCTCCCAGAAAGGCTGACAGCGCCTCTTCCGACTCTTAATTATCACTTCTCAGGCGAGCCCAGGAAATGGCTTCCAACTGGGTCTCCTGCCTCCAGATCCACACTGCCAAGAAGTGTGTTTGTGACCCACAAACTTAGGCTAGGCCTTTCAGTGCTAAGGCCCCTTCGTGGCTGCCAGCCAACCACACAGGCTCAACCCTCAATGCCAAGGCATTTTTCTCTGACCTTCACCCGTGCCTCTTACTCCTGTGGAGATGAATGGGCTCAGAGCACCTTTAGCACCTCAGCTTTCTTCTTTAGGACTCACCTCACCTCCCTGTCCTCAACCCCGCCAGTAATGAATGAACATCGCACCCCTGCCCCATCCTGCCCTGCCTGTCCCTGTCTCTGTCAGACTCCCCATGCGTGCTCCCTGCACGGAGACTGAGGTAAATGGTTGCCTATAAAATGATCCCAGCTCCCTCCCTCTCCTCTCTGGTGTTCCTAGCCACCCTCCTCAATTTCTTCCTCTTCCCATAGTTCAATCTGAAATTTATGGAAGCGAGGGAGTGATCTTTTCTTCCCCCTCTCCCTTCCCTGTCATTTTGAGGACTGTTTTGAGCAGTAATCATGTCGTGATAATTTATGGTACAAAAATTATGGCTGCAGAGTAGGAGCTGCTGCAGGAGCTGAGAAAGTGCAGGCTGCTCAGCACAGGGAGGAGATGGGCAGCCAGAGGCCAGGGGTGACCCTGGAGGAGGGCAAGAGTCACCCCAAGGGCTGCAGGAGCCTCTCCTGGGTCTGAACCAGGGTGGGCACATCAAGTTGTATCTTAGAAATGTCCTCCATGGGCTGCATGAGGATGGGACGACAGGGCCACTACTTTTGGGGTGGTTTCTAGAAAGCACCTACAAAGTGATGGGGGCAGAACTGGGGCCCTCAGGAGAAGAGGAGGAATCAACATGGATCATCAGAGAGAACAATTCCAATCTGAGATGCTGTAGGGGCAGATGTGCGGGCATTTTTGAAGAAAAGATTATTAAAGTCATGGTCTTTTATATTCATTCAACATATTTGTATGTGTGACTTGATGCAAGTTTTCGGTAGTAAGATATAGTCCCTGCCCTTGGGCAGCCTTCTTCCCAGTGGGCATATGAAGGAGTGCTCTGAGGACAGTGGCAGGTAAAAGGGATGGACATTCGAGGGAGACAGGGATGTGCTGGGGTAAAGGGTGGTGGCTGGAGAACACCTTTCTAAGGAGGAGCCATGAAACCAACCAGCAAGGGAATAGCAGGTGCAAAGGCACTGGGGCAGGAATGGATATGACATGCTCAAGTCAGGGGAAATGACAGGGGGTAAGAGATGACATAAGAGCAGTAGCTGGAAACAAGGTCATAAAGACTAAAGGGCCATCAAAGGACTCTGGCTTGTGTCTGAGTGGGTTAGGAAGTCAGTAGGGGACTTTTGAGAAGGGGAAGAACCAAGGCCATATAGTCGAGAGACCATTCAGGCTGCTGTGTGGAGAATGGACTGAAGGCAGGCTTGGGAGGAAGCCGAGACCAGTCCGGAGGCCATTCGATAATCCGTGACAGTGCTTAGGCACAGCTATTTGCAGTAAAGGTCATTGTAAGTCTTTTGCAGATATACTTAGAGGTGGAGCTAATAGGAATTGCTGGTTTACTGGGTGTGTGGGGTGTGAGGGGAAGAGAGGCCTGAACAACCAGGCGAGTGGCCATCCCTTTAACTGAGAGCAGGAGGTGAGGCTGGGAGGCACAGGCTGGTCCAGGCACACCAGTCGGAGGTGCTCTGCAGTTTGCGTTTCCATGGGACTCTCTGGACAGGTCACCCACACGTTCATGTCACAGGTACCATGCTGACTCCAAGACCCAGAGCATCCTCATGGGCCTCCTGATCAAACCCAAGCCGCTCGGGCTCCACACCCGGTGTTTCTGCCCACAGAAGTCAGCTCTGCTGAGCTTTACCATCGTAATGGATTGCCCAGAGGCCCAGCCACAGCGTGAATGAGCTCTCCAGAGAGAGACGGATGACGAAACATCTGAGACGTGGGAGCCGAAAACGGCTTAAAACAGAGTGTGGGGGACTCAGAGAGGGAACAGAGACCCGGCGCTAAGGGGGTGCGGCATTCGGGGGGCTCTCGGGTGGTCTGCGTCAGCAGGGCCATAGTATGACTTGTGATACCCCCAGATAATTGGCTTTTGTGGGTCCCTTCTCCCATAAAAAAATATTAAAAATTATACTTTATGACTGCATTGGTATCAAGACAAATATACTAGCTGGATTCTATGCATTTTTTTCTGATTTTAAAAGAAATTAAAGCGTGTTTATGGGCCCCTAAAAGTATCACAGGCAGCCCAGGGTACACAAAGGACAGGGTTTGTCACAGCGTCAGGAAACTTGGGCCTTTGTCCTGATTTTCCAACAATTGCTCTGGGACCTTGAGCAACTCCACCCGCTGGGGCCTCTACCTCTCAGCTCTCTGAGGAGCCAGATACCGCTCAGCTGCTTCGTACCCGTGACTCCTCAAGATGCTAACCAGTGTGCACATTTGCAACTCTCCTACCCCATGGGAAGGCTCTTCCTCCACCACTAACATTACACTTATTTTCCTACTCTGGATCCCCTCCTCTTATCAAATCATGAATGGCGTGTGCAGCCACTGATTCCCAAAACGCAGCCATAAAACCATAATGAGTAGGGAGAGACCAAAGCGAAAATGACAGAGAAAGCCATAAACATTCGAATAAATATATAAATATAAACAAGTCTATAAACCAAACCCTAGAGGTATTTTAAACACATAATGTAGCATTTATATCTCTTACTTGGCGCAGCAGAACTTTCCAAGGAAATTCATTTAATTCTATTGCTCACACCCCTAACCCCCATCCAGGAGTAATCGCTAATAACCAGCACCATTACCTCCTCCTTCCTGATCTAGGGTTCATTTCAGACGCTCATTCTTGAATTCATTATCATGCTGCAGTGCGTTGAATCACAGAGGATGTGGCTGCGGGACAATTGGGTTCAGCAAGATGCCTGACCCAGGGCTGGCCCCAACCCGCTCTGACTATCACAAAGGTAGTTACCTCTCCACTTCCTGGCTGGGTGGAGAGAAGCAAGACAGGACTGAGGAAGAGAGAAGCTCTTTCTATTTTGCTTTGGGCTTGATGGCTAGAGTGGCACCCTCTCACAGAGCAGGACTGTGGCCTTCCCCTCTGCAGAGTGAGGGGGACGTCGCAGGGCAGTTCTGCCTTCCCACAGACACCCAGACACTGGGCAGAACTTTTGAGGTACTTGCTCACCTAATCCCCATGACCACCCATGAGGTAGATACAGCCAGCTACAGAATTTGTGGGATTCAGTGCAAAACTAAAACGTGAGGCCCTTGTTCAAAAACCAGGGAAAATGACATGCAATTAAAAATATAAAACTTTCTTCTTTCTCTTCCTCGGAGTACGGGGATACCTCCTTGTTGAGTGCAGATGCTCCAAGGCCCCCAGAGTCCACTGGCTGCCAGGTCCCCTCCAGCCGCCAGCCATGCAACATATTCAGTCAGGGGAAGAGGAAGTGAGCAGGGCACCTCCTTTTCCCCACAGGCCCAACGCACAGTGCACAGACAAGCCCCAAGCATGGCACCAGGATGCCCTTGGTACTGGGTTTGGGCTGAGATGCTGCAGAGTACATGTACCAATTCTGACTGTCCCCACCCAGACACACCCCAATGTATGCTCCACCAATCCTCAGAGCAGAACCCAAAGCCAGTCAAGCTGACACTCCACCCTCATGCCACAGTGCAAAGATAACAGGAAACCAAAAACCCCCTTGACCCATTCTGTGGCCTGTCCCTGGGATGGACCTGGCCTCACTCCAATGATAAGATATAAATGATATAAAATCCATGATGCATGGGGCCAGTGAGATAGCTCAGCGGCATAAGCACCTGTCTGGCAAGTGCGAGGTCCTGAGTTCGACTCCCGGTACCCACATAAAAAGGAAAAAAGGGCCGGTGATATCGCTCAGCAGCACAAGCACCTGGCAAAGCACAAGGTCCTGAGTTCAACCCCCAGTACCCACATAAAAAAAAAAAAAATCCATGACGCAGTGTAAAAAATACGTTCACCCCCACCTTATTTTCTGCCATTTTTCCCTTCCGCAGAGACTGGAAACATGGAACTGCATAGCTGCATATAAGTTGGTCTTTCCTTCAGAAGCTTAGGTTCTTGGAAGAAATCAGAACACACAAAAAACTGCACTCAGTTTCTTTCAAAGAACTCTCCTCTTTCAAAGAAATCTCCTCTTTTCGGATCCCATGGGCCAAAAAGGCTTGCGCTTCCACATTGTGAAACGTAGATACTTGAGTGCCTTCTCCAAGGCAAAACTGGTTGACACAGCTTGCTGATGGATTCAAACATTTTGACTGAACTCATTCAAATTCCTGTCATTTTAATCAACTGGTGTCATATCAAATATCTGTCAGCACCATCAGCCAAGTCGATTAGACACCTGGTCTTCTTAGCTAACTTGTTATTTCCGAAAACAAAAATAAAAAATCAAGATTAAAATAACCCTTTAATTTGGTTAGCAACCAACTGATAAATTTGATCAAAAAAGTACATTTTGTCAAATGGCTGATTTCTTCCCCTGAGCCTACTGAGATGTACAGTTGTGGAAAAGGGACGGTGCCGAGTAGTCGTATCAGCTTGCCAGACAAGTAGGGACGTGAACATCAGAACTGAATCATCAGAAATGTCCGTTAGAATGGCCACCGCTCAGCCACCTACAATAAAAGAGAAATGGGATCCTGCAAAATGTGCGACAGGTAATCCCCAATCACAGCAATTTTGTACTTGGAAGAGCATTTTTCTATTCTTTCTAGAAATTCACCCTTTTCCATCTCTCGTTTGTCCATAATTGATAAGAAAATGGGTGTGATTTCCCAGAGAATGATTCAGTCTGTGCCCTAAATTGCCCCTCAACAATCAACAAGCAATGATAGAGTGTCTGAAAATGGTGGGCATATTGTATCTATTGGGGTCCTTTTGAACATTATATTATCCTGAATCGATTCTGAAAGATGTGGTTTTTACCCAAGTCCAGATGATTCTGATATATTCCGTGGTTGCAATAGTCTATTTTACACTGGAACTAAAGGGTTAAAATTAAATTCATTGTCAAAACTTCAGCCACTAAAGCTGGATTTCACCACTCCCTTCTCTCTGCCTTTACTATTTACCCAATTCTCAACACCTGTCGCCTCCTCGTACCCGCAAGTTCCCCAGACCAAAGCTCTTCCAGCAATGTAATGATTGAATAGATAGAGTCACACTGAAGGATCGCTGATTTGATGTGCTAACTCTTTCCAGGGGTGCATGTTTTCCAAAAGAGAACACCTGAAGAAGTAGATGTTTAGCCCAAATAAGTGAATCATAATGGTATAGTTTCAGATGTCAGGTAACTATCTGGAAAGTGTCTAACAGGAGGCAGAGATAGTTTTAACAAAACCATGTATTTGAAAAGCCATCTTGCTTAGAGAACCAGAACATACCCTTGAATGTATTCATATAGAATTAAGTGGCCCACTTTTTTCCAACTCAGATTTCTCACTGGTCAAATGTCCTCCTGGTCCCAGACATTTCTGCAATAGGAATAAGCTGATTATTTATTACTAGTCACTCACCACCTACAATTCACTTTTCCAATTTTCCTCGGTTGCCCATACTGCAACACTTTGTCAATTCCTATGGTTTATTGACTGAGTTCTGATGGATAGAGTAAACAGATTACTTCAAGAGTGACTGTGGTGCAAAAGGGCATTTCTTGCTGGGTTCTAAATGATGGAATTGGCCTGTGATCCAATTGATCCTAATGTCAGGAGGCAATTCAGCATCAAAAGGATGCAGGTTACCATAACCCATCCTATCAGCAACATAATTTTGTCTGGCACATATTATTTACCATTGTTGTTATTCTGAGTAAATATCAAATCAATTTGTGGTTAAAACACTCTAAAGCATAAAATCTATCCCTTCAAGACCCACTGAAAATGTACCTCATAGAAATGACCTGCTATATAAATACAACAGGTACAACAATGACAAAGGAGTCCATATTCTTATGTTACACCAAAGTGTGTGCCTAGCTCAGTCATCTCCAACTTTTTTGCTATGTAATTCTACCAGGGAAAAAAAATAAAAAATAAAAATTAAAAAAAAATATATATATAGGGCCGGTGAGATGGCTCAGTGGCTTAAGCGCCTGCCCGGCAAGCGCGAGGGCCCGAGTTCGACTCCCGGATCCCACATACGAAAAAGGGGCCGGTGATATCACTCAGTGACACGGGCGCCTGCTGGCGTGCGAGGTCCTGAGGTCGTCCCCCCGGTACCCACAAAAAAAAAAAAAAAAAAATATATATATATATATATATATATAGGAGGGCAGCCCCCTCAGTATTTATATTTAATTGTAAAATTAATACATAGGTTTAATTTGTAAAATAATTGTAAATTGTAATACAATACTTATGTTTAATTGTAAAATAATTGTATTTTACAATTCACTTAGGTGAAGGTCATCTTTAATAACAATAAATGTGAAGCCTTGTTTAAAGTAGATGTCATAATTTTGACAATTTGGGATTCCTAATTCTCTTCATGGTTGAATAGACTGCTGCTGACTGTACTTCATACTGCAGCTGGTGATGAGCTCATAAACAGAACTGAGGAAGCAACAGCCTCACTACCTTCTTGTTAATTATTTGGGCTTAACATTAGTCTTTGTTGCAAGAATATGCCTGAGTGTCATTTTGGGTAAATCTTTCTGCATCATGAGACCGCCTGTCTTCCCTTGGATGATCATCATAATATTAATAACCAATAGAAAGCCTATATCTGGAGCCTGTATAAGCAACCACCATCCTCTTAACTTTGTAATGTTGATCTTGACACTGGTAGGCAAGGTAACACATGTGACAGGTGATAGCCTGAAAGATGACCTGAGCGGGACAACTTCCTCTTAAATTTTTGATAAAAACATGCATAAACAATGTAATGGTTTCCACCCATACTCCAGTGAACTGTCCTGTGCACGTGTCAGGTGAACCCCCACTTTGGGGACTGTTGGTTTTAGTTCACTTTAAGATACAGCCTGTGCCAAGAGAGGAGGTGACAGAACCACTGGGGCAAATTAGATTTCATGCCCTGCGCAGGAGTTATGACATCCTGGGGGCACCAGGAAGCATTAAAGAGTCTTCAAAGACAGGAGATACGACCTGACTTGTATTCTTACAAGATTATTCTGAATGCACTGAGAAGAATGTATTGCAGAGGGTGCACAGATAATGGAGTTGTTTTTAAATTTTTGTGGGTACCGGGGGTTGAACTCAGGACCTCGCGCGCCAGCAGGCACCCGTGCCGCTGAGCGATATCACCGGCCCTTTTTTCGTATGTGGGTTCTGGGAGTCGAACTCAGGACCTCGCGCTTGCCAGGCAGGCACTTATGCTGCTGAGCTATCTCACCAGACCCAGATAACGGAGTTGTAACAGGAGAAATGATCGTTAAGGTTACAGACTTAAAGCTGGAGAGAAGTGGGAAGATCCACAAGCTAGAAAAGTTTTGCTTACCAATTACGCACACCCAAGGTTAACCATCTAATAGGCAGCAGAGCTAAATTTAGATCTCAGCTCTCCTCTCTTCCCCTGGGAGCTAGGTGATCAGGAAGTGAGCGCAGGACAGCAGCTTGCAGTGTCCAGCAGGGTGATGAAGGAAGGCCACAAGAAAAGAAACGCACAGCAGGATGCAAGAGGGGACTCTCTGAGAATCTTCTGACTACTAAACCTCATAATGAAATAACATATTTCCCAGTGACAGCAAACAGAAACTCCTAGTGTTATCGTTTGTATCTAGATGTCCCCCCAAAGCCTCATGGGGGCATGAGTCATGGGGGCTTCTAGAGCTTCTGACTGATTCATGGTCCAATGCTGGGATTATGAGTGTGAATGCTACACCCACCCTGGGGCAGGCAGCCTGCATACGACATAAGGGAGGGAAAGAGTCTGCTTTCCTCACTCCTCCCTTTTTGCTCTTGTTGCCTTTGCTGTCTTCTGCCACCATCAAGTGTTGCCCTCTGCCATGTGCCAATCTGCCTTGGAGCCAGCTGAGCATGGACTGAAACCTCCATGAACTATAAACTAAATAAAACTTTTCCTTCCTTAATTTTGGGCATCAGGTATTTTGTCTCAGCAACAAGAGAAGAGTAACCAAGACAGAATTTGGTACCAGAGAAGAGGGGTCGTTGCTGTGACTATACCTGACCATGTGGTTCAAGAGCCTTTGGGAATGGCTTGTGGGAAGGGTTTGGAAAGGTTCAGAGATGTCACCTGAAAGAGTAGAGCTGGAACGCCTTAGGCTGTTCTGTTTGGGAGATTCTGATCAGAGCTCAGAAGATCAGGAAACCAGTAAAATCCAAGCTCGGGAGGTTTCTGCTGGAAGGAGGGGCTGCACTGGTTGTTGGACTCCAGACGATGTGTGTTATGGTTTGGCAAAAAGTTTGTCTGCATTTCGCTCATGTCCGGAGACTTAGCCTGAAACTGAGATTAAGGGCAGTGGACTAATTAAACTGGCAGAAAAAAATTCAAGGCAGTTGAATGTTGAGGTGGTGGCATGGCTATTGTTGGGGGCTTTTAGCCAGATTTATGTTGAGAATCAAGAGCAGAGAACCCAGCAGAATGATTTAAAATGCTGTGAGTTTGGCCAGAAGGGAAGCTCCAGTAAAGCTGTGGACTGCAAAGATAGAGCAGAGGAGATCTCCCTTGCTGAGAAGGAACAGGAGAATAGAAAAGACGGCCTGAGGGCATCAGAAGCAGCAGCAAGTGTCCACCATTTGCAGCCTCAAAACTGCAAAAGTGAAAGACTTCGCTTTGAGAAAGCCGCAGAGCACAATGTTCCAGAATGGCAGCGGCCACACTATGTCCCAGAATGGTGGTGGTGGCCACACCAGGTTCCAGAATGGTGGTGGCACAGAGAATTTGTTCCTGAGAATCAGGTTCAGAGTACGCAGCGATCCAGGCACTTGACCTCTACAGCCAAGAGAGAAGAAAGCCTGGCTACTGCTCCAGCTGGCAGAGGACCTTGACATCCTCCATGTGGCGCTGGTTTTAGGCGCATGCAGAATGCAAGAGTTCTGGGGTTAAAAAGGCTTCCACCCAGATTTCAGAAGGCTTGGGAGGCCAGGAAGTGGGCTCCGGAGAGGGCAGTGTGTGAAGCTGTGAATGTGAGCCAAAGGTGCAGTGGAGACCCCAGAAGTTTAGAAAAGCCAGAAACGTGGATCATCTGAGGAAACCTGCAAGGAGGAAGCAAAGCAGGCCCAAGAGAGAAGCCATGGGAGCCACAACCATTAGAAGTGCCATGGGAGCCACACAAGCCCTTTGGAGCTCACAACTTGCCACAGATTGCTTCGGATGTTCCACATGGAACTACAGGACTTAATGTTTGCCCTGCTGGATTTTGGACTTGCTTTGGTCCCATTCCTTTGTATCCCCCTGTTTGTAACTTTTGGAATGGAAATGTTTATCTTGTGCCATTGAATGTTGGAATTGTTTAACTTTTTCTCATTTGTACAGGGGCTCACAGCTAAGAGTTTACCTTACATCTCAGAGGAGACTTGGGACTTGGACTTTTCAGCAGTGCTGAAACTGTTAGGACTTTGGCAACTCTTAGAGATGAACTAAATGCCTTTTGCATAAAGAATGTGCATGAGTCTTTTGGGGGTCCAGGGGCAGAATGCTATGGTTTGTGTCTAGATGTTGCCCCAAAGCCTCATGCAGTCATGTGGGCAGGCTTCTAGAGTTTGTGATTGATTCGTGGTCCAATGCTGGAATTATGGGTGTGAGTGCTACAACCCCCCTGGGGCAGGTAGCCTGCATACTTTATAAGGGAGGGAGAGTCAGCTGTCCTTGCTCCTCCCTTTCTGCTCTTGTTGCTTTTGCTGTCTTCTGCCACCTTGAACTGTTGTCCCTGTGCCATGCCGCCCTGCTTTGGAGCCAGCTGATTATGGACTGAAACCTCTATAAACTGTGAGCTAAGTGAACGTTTCCCTCTTTAATTTGGGCATCAGGTATTTTGTCTCAGCAATGAGAGAAAAGTAACCAAGACACCTAGTTACTCTTCATTCAAGTCTAGGTCTTAATAAAAATCATAACCCATCCAGCTTGAGGGTGGAAGGAGATGGGGAGGTATCAATTTGGAGGAAAGAGGAACAGGCTTTTTTAATCACTTCCTCTCAGGAACCCTCATCTGTCCTTCTGGGACGTTTGAAATCTGTACTCTTTTTGAGGTAAAAACTTTCCTCCTCCAAAAAATTCCTTTGTAATTATCCCTTTCCTCCCTTCCATCTCACAAAACACTTTCTGATTCCTTTCTTTTTTTTTTTTTTTTTTTTTTTTTTTTTTGTGGTACCGGGGGTCGACCTCAGGACCTCACGCCAGCAGGTGCCCATGCCGCTGAGCGATATCACCAGCTCTTTTTTCGTATGTGGGTTCCAGGAGTCAAACTTGGGCCCTCACACTTGCTAGGCAGGCGCTTACGCCGCTGAGCCATCTCAATGGCCCTCTGGTTCCTTTCTTAAGGCATTTATCAGTCCATTTGCAGAACAGGAAAGAGAAACCACTACAGGTATTATAAGCAGAAAAAGATTAAGGTATGTAAGGGCATACAAAATTCGAGACAAGTTTGCAGGAGGGAGCTCCAAAGGTGAGCCAGAAATAACCCTGAAACTCTACAGTCTGATCGACTATTGGAGCTACTTTGTCTTAAGCCACCACTGAAACTGTTAAGCCTAAGAACCCACATTGTATTATGGGAATCAGGAAGCCAGAATCGTAACTCACTGCAGCTTCCACCTCTCAAATCCCACAAAGCTGGTGGCTGAGCACCAAGTGGCAGAAGAACATGTTATCTATATGGCCTTATGTTATCATAAATAGCCAACGCAGCAGGAAGAAGTCTTCTTCTCCACCTCAACATTCTACATTTTGCCTAAATGCTTATAATTGACAAAGCCTGACTTTCTTATACAACTCTAGCTGCGGAGATATTGAGAAACATAATATGCAGCTGTCCAGTGCCTTGGGTATTAAAGCTACCCTAGAAAGAAGATTGAGCAAGCCACACCATAGGTTCCAGCACAGAAATTTTCCATATATAGTAATACATGCTATTTTCATAGGTCTAACTACCTCTTAGTTCTCAAAGTAAAGGGACTACAAATCTTACATCCTTCAACTGTAAGTCCTTGCTAAGTATGGACAAATAATTAAGTGACAGAGCACTTTAACTGTTTCTGTTTGCTTTCTGGTTCTGTTTTTGTTTTTCATCCAGTTAAGTGTTGCCTTTATATGCAACTTCCTTGAAGGCAATGTTGATTAATACTTCTAGGCAGTGTCCCCAAGGAGGAGCCACAAGGCTGGGTACAAACATTCCTTAATGAGTGGGTTGACTGGGTCTTCAAAACTAATCTTCATTCAGTTTTTTTTTTTTTTTTTTTGCAACCAGAGACATTTCTGCCCCATGATTCTCAACAAGTAGGAAACTAATTTCTCCAAAAGTGTGAGAACAACAGATCTCTCTTACATGCTCTGTTATCCTATTTTAGCATCAGGCTAGTTCCAAACTGGTAGGCAAGTGCTCACTACGCTATTCTTCATGGTTACTGGGAAGGTTAAATAAGATAACATAGATAACGGTACCCACCACATCGTAAATGTACAATACCGGCTACTTCCTTCCTTCCCCTAAGAACCCCTTCCTCTGTAAGAAACATACATGTCTGAGTTCTTGCTAAGAAACTAGCTAATTTGACCCTTGAAGAGATATTGATGCCTAATGTATTCATTATCTATTGACACGTGACTTATCACTCAAACTTAGCGTTTTAAAACAACAGCGTTTGTCATCTCTCTGTGCTTGGCTAGGAATGCAGGAGCTGCATAACTGGGTCACTGTGGCTTAGCATCTCCAGTGAAATTGTAGCAAAGATGTGAGCTGAAGATGCTGTCACCTGTCATTGACTAGGAGTGGGCGGCTCTGAGAATGTAAGGGGCTCAGTGGCACAGCTGCCAAGCTGACATGGTCGTTGGCAAGAAGTCTCAGCTCCTCTCCATGAGGAGCTCCATCGGGCTGCTTGAGTGTCATCCAGATGTGACCACAGCAGGTGACCCAAGAGTACACGGCCAAAGCTGCAATGTCTTTCATAACTTAGCTTTAAAGTCGCAGACCATCATCTTTACAGCGTCCTATTGGTTACACAGTTCGGCTCTGCAAATAACAGTGGCAAGGAAAACTGAAGGTTACCTCGTTGGCTGGCTGCTGCACCTAATCGCGTCACTGGGAGACAGCCTTAGAGATATTTTTGTCTTTGTTGATACTTTAGCTCTGAAGTACATGCATGACATGCTTAGCAGACTTGAAGAGCGGACAGATCTGTCCTTTAAGTAACATACAGGTGTATGCAAATGCAGACACTTCGAGGGACACAGCACCCGTGAGCCTCTCTTTCAAACACAAATGTATGTGGATGATACCTTATGTGTAGGTAGGTGTGTGATAAAATGTTGTCATCTACAAAATGAAATAAAATGATTAACTTGGGAATAGTTTAGCAAGCAAGAGGCCCTGGCTTTGATCCCCAGCAATGCCAAAAGAAAAAAAAAAAAAGAACTAAAGAGTACATAAGCTATGATAAAAGAATTGGGAGTAATTACTGAATTTCTTTATATATGATATTTATCTATCTATCTATATATATATATATACATATGCACATTATTCACCTATCACCTATCTGTGTCACAGATGGGAATTATAACTGCAGAATAAAATTGCATAAACCTTGGTAAAATTAAAATAACAATAACAACAGATACAGGTGTCATTAATATATAAATTGTCATTCATTAATCTTTAATAAATAATTTAATTATTAAACTATCTAAATGAAGTGTTGATTATTGAATTGTATAGTGGATAAGTATTATGTTAATTTAGAAATTTTAAATTTTATTTTTAAGTGCTCACTTCGGCAGCACATACACTAAATTTTATTTTTAAAATTTATTAATTCAATAGATTATTGAATAAATAAAATGATTGTCTGTCAATAAGTGAAATTATTAATAAATAATAAAGTTAATACAAGATAAAAATATGAGGACAATAGTTTTCTCGTTTTGCTTGGTAAGGAGGTCATCAATACTGCCTAAATATAAAACCTGAAGTTTTTTAAAGATATCAAACTCTTAATATTTTGCAAAATAGTTTTTCTGTTTTCTTATCCTTATGGAACTATAAAAACTAAAAATACTTCTGTAATGAATAAACATTTCTCTGAAGTTTAGTAGTTTCTTTGGTTTCACTTCAATTCATTTTCCTTTTGATAAATCCATGTAAAATAAAACATAATACATTCACATTTTTAAAATAGTTCAGCTGGTCTGATCTTGTTTCTAGAAAATTATTTTTGTCTATCCCTTTCTCATGCTGTTTGTGGACACAGACAGAGAGGTTCTGGAAAATCAGTCCCCGGCATTTATTAAGGCCATTTCTGCACTTCAGAAATGACAATAAATGTTCTTTCTTTTGTGCTTTTAAGTAGCTGGTGTTTCACAGTAAATGTGTAGAGTTCTATGAAAGAGATCATGAAGCGCTTAAAATTGAAGGATGTGAGTATTTGGTGGACTGTATTGTTATCTCATTCTTATGCGCATTCCCCCGAAAATGTCTGCATCTTAAAGCCTCCGATGCCCGTGAAGATGGCGTGGAAAGGCTATGAGTGTTCAGAGGGTGTTTGCCTGCCAGGTAGAGAGTGCACTTGCTGAAGCCACACACGGGGTTGTGTCCAACTGGGCTCCTTATCCCACGTCTGAGATCTCCGTCCACACCCCTGACCAGAGCTGGACCATCCGTGAGGTAAAGCACTGTTCAGTGAGGTTTGCTGTCTCGCGAATCCCAGTGACGCCACCATGCCTTGGTTCACTGCCAGCTGCATCAGTCTGGTGCGTGAAAAAATCAGGAGCATAGAAAAAGAGCAACAGAGTCATAGTGTGGAAGGAAAGACCCTAGGGAAAGAGGGATGTGACTGTAACCTTTGAAAAACAGGACAGGGGACCACTTCACATCCAGTTCAAAGCTCTCATAAAACTTGATCTCAAGAAATTGATAGTATCAACTATCTTTCTACCAGCAGACGAGTTTTGGGTTTTCAGGACTGTTTTCCTTTCGTGCTCTACGAGGGTTTCCCACTAAGCAATCTGAGCAGGACAATCTCTTGTATAGACTTATCCAACGTATCGCAGGATATTTAGCCTCCCTGGGTTTTACACAATAAATATTCGTAGTGCCTCTCGGTCCCTGCTACTACTGAAAGATGCTCATCTACCTCTCTGTCCCCACCCTCCAGCCAGAACTCCTGCAGCCCCACGTTTGGGCATCCCACTGTTCTCTGGTTTCCACTAGAGCAAGAAGAGCTTTCTCTTGCTCACTGTTACATCTTTTGTGACTGGTCCATAATAGGTACACAACAAACACTTTGGAACACATGAACAATATCCAACACAGGATCTACTATGGAAATTAAGCTTCCTAAATATTAACTTCAGCAAATACACTCATTAAATCCCTGGAGAAAGAACCCCAGAAAAGATGGGAGGGACATGGCAGAATCTGCCCCTTGTTCACACTGCCCACATGCCGGCTGGTGCACCAGACCCTCTGTGTGTCGCCTTCTGAGGTAGTTCTTGCCATCCCTGCTGCAGGGTCGGTGCCTGATACGATGCCGTAGTAAGTAGCAGAGAGGGAGTTTAGCTGTGCTTCTGAGTTCATGGTCTTTTTGTTCCACCCACTCTGACTGTCCCAATGGGTTTTGTTCATCAACACTCACCCTCCTTTTAGAAAACACATCTTCAGAGATTTCACACCATGCTCAATTTATTTTCCAGAGATGTCCAGACAAATTCCATCTTTTCAGAACCTTGCTGTTTAAGTATAGCCAACTTCTCTGTCCCATTACCTCAGTCAAGCTTCTGAGGGGTTAGACGACAAGCATCTTGGCAAATGCCTTCCGCCACTTCCAGAATGCATGCATCCCTTAATGTTCAATGACTGCAACCCTAAGCAGCTTCTTTCTGAATCTGAAGAAAGCTCATTTTGTAAGTCTGGTTAGGCATGAGGGATGAGAAAGGATGGAACAGTGCTGAAATTGTTCATTTCCTATCTCTATGCCAGGTTTTCCTTCTTGGGGAGCTGGGTCCAGGCACTGTCTCTTTTGAAGCCCAGTTAGTTTGCCAGGAACCACAGGGCAATGGAAAAGTCCAGCCTCTGTGCCTCTTCCCAAGTGGGATGGCTGCGCTCTCCTTAACAAGATTCGTGGAGAAGAAAAAAGGAAGGCAGAAGGAAAGTGACCTCACCAGAAAGTCTTTGCAGCTGGGGTTGTTGCCCCTCCAGAGCACGGACACAAGGTTGTAAGCGTCTCTTCATCTCCCCCACCCCACCTCCCCTGCAACCTTGTTTCCTTCCTTCTCCGTATGTTCCTTGTTACCAGCACTTCATCCTCTCCTCCTAGGCTGTGGCTCTCACTTTCTCATCTCTCCTCTTCTCTTTTACTCCTTCCCTCTTACTTTTTCTTCCCTTCTTTTCTTTGAATCTATTAGTCCCCAATCCCTCCACTGCTTCCGTCCTTTCTCCCAGTGTCAGCTATTATTCTTTTCTCACAGTCTCAACCAATGTCCCTTTCCACTCCGAGTGACACGGGCTCTGTGCTCTCCTTCTTGGTGTTATAAGAACTCATTGTCTGAGTCTTTACCAGTTCTCTCCAACCCAGCACTCCAGCTCCATCCCCAGCAATCCCCGTTGAAGTTTCTAGCAAAGCTTCATGAGGCGCCATAACTAAAGCCCCCTAACTCAGATTCACCCCAACAAAGACCCGGAAGACTCGTGCCTTCTGTCTTCTCCGGAGTGAGCAAGTCAACCACCCTCCTGCCTCCTCCCCCTGTGATCATGTCTGGACTTGCAGAGCAGCTGTGGGCGTGCCATGGATAGACACGTCGGTGACAGAGGGGCACCTGTGTCCACGGGCTACACATTTTTACTTCTAAAATTTACACCACCTGCAACTAGCTTCCTCAGGAGCATGCCATCGCTATGACCCTGAGCGGGCTGTGTGGGAAGCAAAGATTTTGCTACCACAGGTCAAGATACACACTGGAAAAGACTGGGGTGTTTGCCACCTTTTTTCATCTGGAGATAGAGGATGTAAATGCTGTTTAATTAAAGTCATAAATCTAGCTTTTCTCATATTTTGGCTTATCTGTTGCTAAATCTAATCTGGTTTTGCTTGTTTACCGAATGCGTTGACCACTAAGCAAAAATTCTGAAATCAACAGAGATTGCTTCCTGGCTCTTGTCCTCCACCCCACTTCTTCTTGGTGTGCACGACATTGAGCCCACTTCTCAGCAGCAATGCTGCCCAGTGCCACCCTCATGTGTGTGCTTCTCAGACCTGAACAAGCATCAGAATCCCTTGGGCTCCTGCCAGCGCAGATTCTCTGTCTGGGGGTGGGGCCAAGAGTCTGCTTTTCTAACCCCCAGGTGGAGCCAATCTTCAGCCCTTACCCGGAGCTGCAGGGAGTGAAATGTGCACTGCATTTCACACACACGAAGATCTAGATCAGAACTTATCACTCTTGGCTGCACATTAGCATCACTTGGGGAGTTTTGAAAATGCCAATGCCCCACCCAGAAGTACCCCAGAGCAATTAAGTCAGAATCTCAGGGGAGGAGCCTGGATAGCAGCATCGTTTAAATATCTCTAGATGAAATAACCATGTAGGTCAAGGGTAAGGGTCTCCATTCTCAGGGCTTAATGGAAGGAAGGTCTTCCTTTACATATAACCGAAGGAGAAGGGGCTCTAAAATCAAGGCTGGAACTGCTCAGAAAGGAGCACCTTGGGCCGGTGAGACGGCTCAGCGGCTTAAGCGCCTGCCTTGCAAGCGCGAAGGCCCGAGTTCGACTCCCGGATCCCACATACGAAAAAAAAGGGGCCGGTGATATCGCTCAGCGGCACGGGTGCCTGTTGGCGCGCGAGGTCCTGAGGTCGTCCCCCCGGTACCCACAAAAAAAAAAAAAGAAAAAAAGAAAGGAGCACCTCCCCTCACCTCACAGTGGGTTCCAGTCAGCTCTCGCTAAGGGGCAGCAGGAGACTTATTATGGGAATTGTGGACTTCGTAAAGCTCTGTAAATCCATCACTCTCTTGAATTCCAGGCTGGCCCAGTGCGGTCACACCCAGGCCACTCACAGGCTTCCTCCCCATGAAGGTCTGTGTTGCTCTACCCTGGCCTCCCCCAAAACCCACAGATCATCGCAAGGCAGCTGCTTTGCCCGCCACTCAGCCAGTGCATTTTCCACCAACTCAGGCTTAAAGGGTGGTCAGGGCTCATCACGGGCAGAAAATGCATTATGCAAGGCTAGATTTGAAAGACTGTAGACCTGCTGGAGTAAAGCCACCACCCAGAAGGTCACATGAGCATGTTATGTATATGGAAGTGTGCCGTGCAAAAGCACAGAGAAGGGGCAACCCTCCCCACAACATGCAGTGGTAGGAGGACCCAGCCCTGGGGCCTCCTTCACCTGCTGCTAAAAAGAGAACTGAGATTTACCACCATCCCATCATCTGCCATGCCTACACCACCCAGCGCCTCTCTCATCCCATCCTAAGCATCTCCACCCGGCCTGACAGCTGCCATTTCCCAACCAAGAAGAGCTTCACCAGTCACCTACACCAGGGTTTACCCAAATGAGAGGCTCCAGGAACAGTGCCTGGTGAGATCTGTCCCATTGTCCCTGCCCTCCCAGGGATGGTCCTTCCTGCCCACTCCACACTGGTGTTGCTCTTAGAAGACAAACATCTGTGCAGGGGAAAGGATCAAAGTTTTATTGAAAAAGAAGGACCGAAGGACACGGTAAACCAAGTTCTTGCGGAGGTCGAGTGCGGAAGGTCTGTATTCCTACACAAGGAAGGAAGAGGGTCACGCGCCACCCCGGTTTGCACACAGGAAGACCTAGCTCACACCATGCTCCGGCGCCTGGAAAGAGGTGTGTACTCATACATATTGAACCCAAAGACTGTAAACTTCAACTACAAAAAGCTGGGATCCAGGGAGCGTCAAGGACCGCCAGTGTGGTCACTGCAGGAGAGACAGACATCCTCAAGGAGGGGTCCAAGGCCTGAGCAAGAGGCTTGATGGTGCCATTGGGAAGGAGCCCAGGTCAGGGCATGAGAAGGCTGGGTCAATCCCAGGTCCTGGGTCAACTCGCTGTGTGACTTTAGGCAGGTACTTTTACGTCTCTGGGTCCGCAAAACGAAAAAAAGCAAAAACAGCGACATCTGCCTCTTTTCCACCCCATCAAGGGATCATCTGAGGAAACACATACAGTTAGAGGAAAAAAGGTCTTTGTAGCATAAAAAAAGAATATGACCACGATGGTTCTAAACAGTGCAGAATTTGCAGCCATAGTCTCCAATCTCCAGTGAATACTTCACTCTTCATCAAGTATTTATTAAGCACATACTCAGTGCAAGATACTGTACTACAAGAAACAAAGAAACTCCCCTTAGGGGTTCCCACCTGTCTAGTAGAAATGGGGTGTGTATACACACCGCAATGATACAGAGACAATCCTAGGAGGCAGGCACAATTTTTGTCATCTCATGGATGAGATGGACAAACAAAGGCACGGAGAGTTTGCAGAACTTCCCTAAACATGCACAGTGAGTAGGTAGAGAAGCTGGAATTTGAATCCCGGAAGTCTGGCTCCACTATACCACCTTCAATTAACTACCCAAAGTCACCTCGGAGCAGCTTACAGGGTATGTGTGAGTGAGGCAAGGAGGGGACAACTGCACTGTCAAATATATCCTAACCACCACACAGGCCAGAGGAGAGGCCAGGCGTTCCTGTAAGGTCAGGAAGGCACCATGGCAACAATAGGCTGGGGCATTTGGACAGGATTTGAGAGAATAATATGGAGCCACATTCGTGGAAACAAAGTCAAGCAAAAGGTAGCCATAGACCAAGAGCAAACCTGGTTCCCATGTATGGAAACCTGCCAAGCAGAACTGTGGGAGATGAGAACAGTTTCTATCTTCAGGCTATCTCATCTTCTCCCCCTTAAGTAGTCCCAGCTAAGGAAGAGAATTTACACATTACATCTAGTAGTCGAGGGCCACAGCCCCAAACAGCCAGGTAGATGCACAAAATTTCTGCCCCCAAATTTTTCCTTTTAAAATAAAAGATTTGCATTCAATAATTTCATAAAATATATTTGCTCAAATATGCAACTGTTATTCTGTATAGTTTTCCTCCAAGTATAGTGAGCATTGCAGAAAACTGTTTCTCCATGCCCTGGGCCTGAACTACCCCAGTTTATAGTCTCACGCCCAGAGGTGAATGTCCCCAGTCCAAGGAGCAAGAGTCTCAGATCCGGAGCATCTTGGAAGATTCTCCAGCTTAGGCATGACCAGCAGTGTTTAAATTTACCCATCGCCGGTGGCAAGGTGGAGAGGAACAGCGGAGCCTGAAGTCAGGGAGTCCAGCTAGACGATAACCCAGGCAAGGGAGGACCTGGCCCAAGGATAAAGTGTGCTGATCCAGGCAGAGGCACTCCAGGGGAAACTGATGGTGTAGCAATTGCCTATGGAGGGTGCCATGAGGCAGGGGAACCATAGGTACACCACCGAAGGACCACCCACTCTGGAAGTGCCAATTGAGAAGGATGTGCCCACCATGTACTAGCACGTGCAAGCTAAGTTCTAAGGCAGAGCTTCCAAGGAGGCCTGGTCTCACTCCCACAACCACAGCAAGTTCAGTATACTCTCTGCTGAAGGCCAGAGTCCCCTGCCGGACTCTGGAGAGATCCTCAGCTCCACTGCCTCAGCCCCGGCCCTGCAGGAAAACCCAAAAAGATAGAGCCCCAGACCTGCTGCGCAGACAGTGTGCAGATGGCCCAGAGGAGGCTGTGCTGCCCCTGACCCCCGCCCCACCCAGCCTGCCCCTCCGGCGCAGTGAGTCAGCTCCTCTCAGCTCAGATAGACTTGTTGGGCTGGAACTGCCAAGAAAAGCTGAGCGCTACCCCTACTAAAAGATAGCACTGAGCCAGCCTCTTACACAATCCGCCCTGAGAAAGGCACCTCCCACCTAGCCCAGCTACTGGCCTGTCACCCTTTCTGCCTCGCAAAGGAGCCTCTCCTGGCTTCATTCCCTTCCTGGGTGGGATCCCCCAGCCCAGTCTGCACCCACTCTGCCTGACCAAGCATCCTCTCAGCTCTGCACACTTGATTTCTCTCTTCCAGCACTGTCCCCTGGCCCAGAGACCAGTGTAGCCCCAGCCCCCAGGAGCCCAGCCTGACTCACCAAGTTCCCCCCAGAGTGATACTCTCACCGTGGTCCTCACGAACCAGACCAAAGGAAAAGCAAGAGGGCTGCCCCATAAAAAGGAAGCCCTGGGATCAACCCCCAAAGTGCTCTTAGGTGGGGAAGGGGGTCTACGCGTCCCATGCAGACATCATGAACAGAACTGGAACCAGCAAGGGGTGAATCCCCAGGGGAGTTGAAGTTGGCTCCACAAATACAAAGGTTTCCCGTAATCAGAGCCATTCACGGGAAGAACAGCAGCCTCCTGGGGCTGTGGGACTCCAGCCAACGGGAGAAAACATCCGTCTGTCAGAGGGGCTAGAAAATGACAGAGAGCAGAGAACATCCCCTTTGTGCCTAAGGTTGTAAAATATTTATGGAAACTCTCCATGCATCAATTACAAAGTCTTGGGCAAAATTAATCAGTTAATATTTTGGGGACTCTGCTAATCACCCTTCCTTTCCAGAACTACAACTTCCATAATAACTCAGTTAGCTAGAAGGTGGCCTAAATGATGAGAACGATGTAGATTCACCCCCAGAGGACCAGTTCACCGATACAGGTCAACCAAGAGCGTCCGGGAGAGAGAAAGCTTTGACTCCACACTAATTCCCCCAAGCAATTCAAGGAGCCCCGCCCAGCACAGGTCTCTTTCTGTCCCTGGCAGCTGGAGCATGCTGGATGGGGCGCAGACGCTCTCTTTTGCTCATAAACACAAGTTTGCGTTTCCTCTAGGGTGGGCTTTTAGAGAAAAGAGCCAAAAGAAAAATTTACAAATTAGTACAATAGAGTAGGCACCACATTTTCTAAATATTGAAAGAAGAATCAGCGTCCCTGGCTTTATCTTTAATTGCTACCACACCTCCTCATGTGCCACCAGGCCCACACTGGGATTTCCCTGCCCAAACCAGCAATTTTCTCAGTCACTGCTTTGGCCTAGAATGTGCGTCTCTTATTTGCCTGCTCAGTTAGGTTCTAAGATGATCACTGGGCCCTGATGTCCCCAACGCTGGGAGAGCAGGTTGTGGGGCTTACCCTGTGTCACTGCACCGCCCCATTGGTGCTGAGGATCTACTCATTGCTCTCTCCCTAGCATTAAAAAGGCTTTTTAGTTCTGTTCCTTCTAGGGGACCTCATGGATGCACAATAAGTGCCCAGCACAGAAGGCTCTTACAGAAAGAATGGAGGAGCCAGTCTGAGGAGCCTGACTTTCTGCAGAGATGTGGGACTTAGCCAAATAGCTTTTCTGTCCATCTTTCTGAGGGAGAGGAGAAGGTATGGGCAGCCAAGGAGAGGGCAGGAGTGCGCCAAGCGGATCATTATGTGTTCTTGGAAGTGGGTTTAATGGACTGGCTCGGAGCAGAGCTGGGAACAGACTCCGAGGCCCTCAGACAGGACGTGGCTGGGGCGGGGATTCCACATTCAGTTCTAACAAGTGTTGATGCTTTATGGAAACTTTTGAAAGACGTCCTGTTTCGGACCAGCCAGCTTGTACTTCATCTGGTAGCTCTAGCCATCTTTCCCTTCAGTTTGGGAGCCCGAGAAGGGAAACGAAAATCACTGACCGTCTACTGTGTGCCAAGAACTAAGTCAGCGATTTGACTGCCCTAAGAATCCTAGGTTGCCTTTGAGGAGGACGACCTGGGCCCAGACAGCACAAGCAGACAGGCTCTTTCCCAACTAGCGACCTTCTCTTTACAAAACCATTTTTGCTATGCTTCTCACCCCTGCCCTCAAACCAAACTTCCCTCTTTTCAGCAGGATAAACATTCCCATGGCAAAGGAACTCCGTGTTCCCTAGAGGAGACACAAGCACTGCTGAGGCCACTTGGGCCTGTGAAACAGTGCTGGGCCAAGGCGCTGGGCCCAGGCTCTGCACACCACGCTGGCCCCTGAGAGAGCCCAGGGAGGGGACCTGGGGCGAATCTTGACTCTGCAGCAAGCTGCCAGTTCTTGGGGTCTCTGTTTCCTATCACAGTGAAGAAAGTTAACACGCAAAGTATAGGGAGCCACACCCACAGGAGGAAAAATTCCTGTTTTGCTCTTCTAGGCCTTGATTTCTCTATAAATGGGAATATCATCTGCAAGCAGGAGGGACACAGAGGTGGTGAACAATGTGGGAGTACTTCAGAGAGGACTTTCTTTGTGCAATCCTTTATTCTTTTCTTAGTTCATTAAACATTGATCCAGGAGTTATCACCTACCCAGGCTTTCTGCCAGGTGGTACAAATACAGAAATTAAAGAAACAGTGCTTGTACTTAAAGGGCTCATAATATATACACATTTCTCAACAAAAGAAATATAAACATATTTGAAGTCTTGCAGTTAGAGAATAATTCCTGAATGTATACTCATTCTCAACTCCTATCTGTATGCTTAAGCACAATCACTTGAAAGCCACTCTCTGTCCTTGATTATATGACGCATATCATTTTCAAGAATTAACATTTCTGAAATTAGTACACATCTTACAGCTGTGATTTGCAGCAATTTCTTTTCTCTTGGTAATGCATAAAATAATGATATATCTTACAGTTGATAGTATTGTGGCTTCAATGAAATATATTTTTAAATGTTATTATCCTTTCTCAACTAGACTTTTAATGGATTTTACAGCCATTGAATTTAACACGAATTCGCTCCAGAACTTTTACAGTTCATCCAGATGCCTGGGGTCACACAGACCTGTGTCTCGGGTATCTGACTACCTCTCTCTTCATGGGGAAGTTTTCGCCAAGGGGCCAGGGATGCTGTGCCACCTTTTGGCCACCAGAGGGAGACAGCACACAGGAGAGGGATAGGTTCCCAAGCTTGGCATTGTGATCTGCCCTCCTAAACTTTTCCAACGTGGCCCCAGGGCAGAGAACCCCCACCCCTCACCGAGCCCCATCTGCAGGGTCAGAGTGGAGGGAAGGGAAAGATCCCCACTCCTGAGCGACGCCAGCAGCAGGGTGGGTGGTATTCGAATGATGCCTGTAGAACCGCACAAAAACGAGCTGTGGCTTCATGAGCTCCTTGCTCCTGGGAGTGAGGACAGGCGTTAGTCACTGGCCTGCCTCCTGAGAACGCAGGGCCGCTGAGCTCTTCTCAGATCATCGTAGACTCCCGAGACCCACAGGGATCTGTAAAGTTCCCCAAGGAAGTATTTCCACTCTGGTAGTCACCTGTAGCCTCACTTACAATCCCTCGCTTCCTTCTTTCCTTCATTTTTTGGCCCTTCCTTCCTGCCTTCTGTCCTTTTAATATTTGTTTATTGAACACCCACTATATGCCAGGCACTGTGCTAGGAGTTATGGATACAGCAGTAAACAGAACAGAAGACGCTGCTATCCTCATGAATATTGATTTCTGGGTGGGGGGTACACAAATAAATACACAAATCTACTATAAGGGGAATACTGGGTCCCCCTGAGAGTACAACAGAAGAGTGCTGGGAGGAGGGTGGACCTGGAGAGGCTTCTGTAACAAGTGATAGTCAAGACAAAGTTCTCCAAGTAAAGAGTGAGGAAGAGGCCTTCCAAACTGATGGAGCTGTACGTACAAAGTCCTGAGATGGAAAGCGCTCAACACCTTCCAGGTACTCACGGGAGGCCAGCATGGTGCCCAGAGCCCTAGGACAAGAGAAGCTCAGGGTGGGCTAAAGCTTGTGGGAGCTTGTCAGTGCAGAGCCTTGCGTTGCACACCATACTGAAGATGTGTTTTTTCATCTGAAACCATTGGTGGATTTTAAGCAGACAACCAACTCGAGTGGATTTGGGTATTCATATGCTAACCGCCCTGTGGAGTACAGCTTGGAGAATAAATCTGAGGGAAAGCGAAGGGGTACAAATGAGAATTATTGGATAAAAAGTGTGAGGTGAAGGTAGCTAGCTGTTGACTGTGAGCATGAAGGTGTATTTCAGAGATAGAATTACTAGCTCTGAACTGTGGAAGGGGAGGAAGCATTAAATCTGACTCGTAAGTTTTCTGAAGGAGCAGCTTAGAGGGGGAGAACTTTTCCTGGGTGGGCATCTCTGAGGGAGGACAGAATTGGGGAAACATTATGAGTTTTCAACATCTTAACTTTAAGCTACTTCTGGAACATCCATGTGCAAGGGTAAAGTAAACCAATGACTCTCTTAATCCAGTTTCCAAAACTGGGCTGGAAATGTTGGATTTGAGAGTCATAGGCATGCAGATGAAATATAAAACCACAGCATCGGCTGGCATCACCTGGCTTGGAGGGTCAGTGAAGAAGGAGAAGATGGTCCAGAACAGAACTCTCCAGGATGCTTGTATGTGCAGGAGGCAGAGCCAGCCGAGGAGAAGCGAAGAAGCAGTCAGAGAAAGGATCAGCTATAAAGAGAAGCTGCTGCGTGAAGCAGGGATGGTGAACTCTTAGAACGCCACTGAACGGTCCCCCGAGGTGAGGACCGCAGCATGTATGGGTTTGCCAACATTCAAGTCTCAGAGACTTCAACAAAGCAGTGGTAACAGAAACTAGAAGGAGATGAGCTAAACAGAGGAAAAGAAGGGCCAAGTGTTCATTCGTGGTGGCAGTTATAAAGCGAAAGTAGTCTACTCTGTTTATGAAACTGTAATCATGCTTGGTTGCTTGAGGAAAGCATGGGAAAGTTAGGGCATTGGGTTTGTCCTGGCTGAGATTTCACCACACAAGCATAAGGAAGGGAGAGAGGAGCAAGGGAGGTGAAAGAAGTAAAATGAAATCTAATCTGGTCAAGGAGGGAAAGAAAGACAGGCAGCAGGTGAAGTTAATTGAACAGGGGTCTCCAAGAAGTCAAAGGGCTGGATCAGAGAGGGCACTTGAGCAGAGAAGAGAAATTACAGGAGGTAGTAGCCAGAGGAGAGGTTTGACTTTTGAGAATTTATTAATGTGTGTGCTATTAAATCTATGCTGTGACTTTGGAAATTGGTGGCTGGAAAGAGGAGGTGGAAAGAGTCGGTGAAGATGAGGAGGATGAGGCTCTGAGAAGCCAAAGAAGATGATGGATTATCTGCCTGGACATGAAAGTGTCTTCAAATTATTGGAGTGGGGATGAGGCTGACGGGTGGAGCACCTAAAGCAGCTCTTGAACGAGACATGGACCAGAAAGTCAGTAATGGCAGTGAGCAGTTAGAGAGGAGGGAAAGGTCGAGTGTAAGTCTCAGAGAAGAGTTTCTGAGCAAGCAAGATGAGTGGGAGGTCTGCAAGCAAAAGTAGAAAGCAAGAATCTCCTTCACTGGGAGGAGAGGAAACAGCCCAAGGAAACGGTACTAGTGTAGGAATGGAAAGGGGTCTTCATCCCCTCTGGAAGAGACCTCTACAGTCTCTAGCAGAGTCTACGATGGTAAGTGTAAGGAATGCTTGCACCAAATTAGGGATCTGCAAGCCCTGCCCCAAGAAAGACTTTGTAAGACTCAGGGCGGGCAGTGTGGAGCAGTGGGGAAAATGCTCGATCATAGTGAGAAATGCCCACAGTTTTTTATACCACCTCTGAGAAGCACAATACAATAAATAAAGACATAACTAAGCTGGCAGGGACCAAAGAAGAACAGCTGAAGTAACTAAATGGGAAGGAGGAAAGTAGAGCACTAACAGGGGGCAAAAGGATGAAATGAGAAAACTGGAGACCTTGAGTGAGGACAAGAGCAAGTTGTGTCATAAGTTCTGGCCTGATGGGAAGGGAAAAGAGCCCCACATGGAAAGGAAAACACCTCCACACTGGGTACACACAGCTTTCAGTAGAACATACCGGAGCCTTGTACAGTTCCTGAAGTAGTAAAAGAAAGAAAGGACTAGAAAGGGCACAGAAGAGAGAGGAGAGAGAAGGGAGACTGGTGGTCAGCTGTAAACAAAATAGTCTTCATAGCAACTTAGAAAAGGAGTTTCTTTTAGCCCCTCAATCATACTGGATCTATGTGTTATGTATCAAGGGGGAAATATATCCACAATAAAATGGCACAGTGGGTGACATGAAAGGTAGAAAATGTCTTTCTTCAGTGGTCAGGAAAAAATGATATTTCTAAGTAGGTGGTCAGGAAGTTCTTTACAGCAAGAAGGGACTTCCTCCTGGGCCTGGACAAATGAGGGTATTTGGAAAAGTCAAGCTCATACGGGTGAGGAACAGCTCCAGGCCCTTCTGGCAGCACAGCTACCACAGGAAGTCCCACAAGTATCACTGCTCACCTCCCGGTCAGAAGCCTCCTGAGGCGTCAGTCTAGCCTCAGCCGAATCCCTCTGGCCCTGCCCTCATTCACCTGTTCTTTCTCTTCCCCTCTCACCAGTTGCATGACAGATGAGCAGTCACCCCCTGAAAGAGATGTCTGACAACCACAGCAGTCGTCTCCTGCCAGAGACCCTTTCAAGCAGATACACCCTCTGTGAGTCAGAGCCGAGCAGCCCTACCTGGCTCTCAGGCTCCCAGGATCCACACCCAGCCCTGCCCTTGCTGGAAATGCCTGAAGAAAAGGTGAGCAATGTCTGCTCTGGGGTGTTTCCCAGATGGGGAGCTGGCAGGGAGGAGGAAATGAAGGATGCTGCTTTTCCAGCTTGCCAATGGACTCTGTATATAAGAAAACACCACCGCCCGGGAAGACTCTGCCCTAATCAGTACACGGTCACATCTGTGACTGGCCCTGCCTAACCTTAGATCAAAAAACCTGGCTCTGAGTGGGCTATGATTTTTATGACAAGTAGAGAAAACACTCACTGACATACCAGTCTTCCAACCAGTTTCCAAACTCTCCGCACTTGACTTGCTCTCTTGAATTACTCCGTGGTGTCTAGGGGAAAAGCCTCTGTTAGAATACAGGCCATCGGCACTGTCTAAACCTGGGAGCCCAGGAGTGGGCTGACTGGCTACTGATTGTGTAGAGAGGGACACAAGACTGTTAAAGATGCTTTAAAATGAGATATAATTCACATAGCCTAAAATTTGTCATTTTATGGTACACATTTAAGTGGATTGACATATATTTATGGAGTTGTACAAACATCACCACAATCTACTGCCAGAATATTTACATCACCCCAAAAGAAACCTCATGTCCATTAGTGGTTACTCCCCATCCCATTCTCAGCCCAGCCCTTGGCAACCACCAAGCCATTTTCTGTCTCTGCATTTACTTTTTCCAGATATTTCGTATAAGTGGAATCATGATAATATGTGACCTTTTGTGACTGGCTTCTTACATTTAGTACAGTGTCTTCAGGTTCATATATTTGTAACATGAATCAGTATTTCATTCTTTTTTCAACCAAATAATGTTTCACTGTGTGGACATACCACAGTTTGTTTATCCATTCATCAGTCGATAGAGATTTAGGTGGTTCCCACCTTTTGGCTTTTATAAATAATGGTACAGTGAATATTTATGTACAGGTCCATGTATGGACATATATTCATATTACCGTGGGTATAAATGTAAGAAAGGAATTTATGGATCCTCTGACAACTCTATGCTTAGCATTTTAAGGAACTGCTAAACGTTTCCCCAAATCAGCTACATCAGTGTGCATTCTCACCAATAATATATAAGGTTCTAATTTCCCCACATCTTCAGCAAAACTTAGTATCTTTCTTTTTTATTACAGTCTAAATGGATGTAAAATGGTGATTTTGATTAGCATTTCCCTAATGACAAATAAGGTTGAACATCTTTTCAAGTGTTTATTGACCACTTAAATATTTTGAGGAAATGTCTTTTCAGTTCCTTTGCCCATTTTTAAAGTTGAGTTATTTGTCTTTTTGCTATTAATTGTGATAGTACTGTATATATTTTGTATACCAGACCCTTACCAGATATATGATCTGCAAATAATTTCTCCGGATACATAAGTTATATTGTCACTCCCTTGACAGAGTCCTTTGAAACTGAAGTTTTTAAAACTGATTTGGGCCGGTGAGACGGCTCAGCGGCTTAAGCGCCTGCCTTGCAAGCGCGAAGGCCCGAGTTCGACTCCCGGAGCCCACATAGGAAAAAGGGGCCGGTGATATCGCTCAGCGGCACGGGTGCCTGTTGGCGCGTGAGGTCCTGAGGTCGTCCCCCCGGTACCCACAAAAAAAAAAAATAAATAAAAAAAATAAATAAAACTGATTAAATCTGGTTCGTCTAATCTTTGTTTGATTGCTTATGTTTTTAGTGCCGTATCTTAAGAAGCCATCTTCTTCTACAAGGTCATAAAGATTGTGCCCATAGTTTAATAGTTTTAGCACTTGCAATTAGGTCTTTTATTTATTTTGAGTTAATCTTTGTATATGGTGTAAGGTAGAGGTTCACCTTTCATCTTCGCATGTAGAAATCCATTTGTCCCAAAACCATTTGTTGAAAAGACTATTCTTTTTCCATTGAATTGTCTTCACACCTTTATCAAAAATTAATTGACTATAGATATCTGGGGTTATTTCTTGACTCTCTGTTCAATGTCACTGATTTGTATCTTTATTTTTATGACAGTACCACGCCAGCATGATTACTATTGCTATCTATCTTAAGTATTAAAATCAAGAAGTATGAATCCTCCTATTTTGTTATTTTTTCAAAAATATTCTGTTTATCTTAGGACTATTGCATTTTCATATGAATTTCAGGACCAGATTTTCCATTTCTGGGGAAAAAGGTGACTGAAGATCAATTTGGGGAATATGGCTATTTTAACAAGATTCAGTTTATATAGGTCTTTAATTTCTTTCAAGGGTGTTTTGTAGTCCTTGGTGTATAGGATTTGCACTTCTATTATTAAATTTATTCCCAATTAGTTTATTCTTTTTGATACTATCATAAATAGAATTGTTTTCTTAATTTTATTTTCAGATTGTTCATTGCAGGTGCATAGAAATGTCTTAGTCACTTTTCTCTCATCGTTGAAACAAAATACCCAACACCCAAAGTTAAAGGAGGAAAGGTTTATTTGGCTCACAGTTTGTAGAGGTTTCAGTCCATAATCAGCTGGCTCCGAGGCAGGGGGGCGTGGCAGATGGGCAACCATTCATGGCAGTGGAAGATAGCAAAACAACAAGAGAAAAAGACAAGACTCTCTGTCCCTTACATTGTGTGCAGGCTACCCGCCCTAGAGCAAGTGTAGCATTCACACCCTTAATCCCAGCATCACACACTCTAGATTCCGCCACCTCTGAAAAGCCTGCCCCCCATGACTACATGAGACTTTGGGGGGACATCTAGACACAAGCCATAACAAGAAACAAAATTGATTTCTGAATGTTGATCTTCTATCCCGTAACCTTGCTGAACTTATTCATTACTTTTAATAGGTCTTTTTCCAGACTTCTTAAGAATTTCCAATATAAAAACACATACCATCTACAAATTGAGATAAGTTAACTTCTTTCTTTATAGTCTAGGTTACTTTTGCTTCTTTTCCTTGCCCAATGTATGGGCTAGAAAATCTAGGATAATGTTGAATAGCAATGACCAGAATAGACATCTCAGTCTTGATCATAGAGGGAAAAGAATTCAGTCTTTCACCAGTAAGTGTGACATTAGTTATGGGTCTTTAGTAGATGTTCTTTATCAAGTTGAGTAATTTTTCTTCTGTACCTAATTTATTGAGGGCTGGATGCCTTTCAAGTGTTCAATAGCTACTTGTCCTTTTGGTTACCATGTGAACACATAGCTTTAGAGCAAGGAGTCCTGACCAAGGAGTCCACATATCGATGGGAGTATGAACTTGGATGGGGAAAAACAATTTATGTTTGTTGTCACTAATTTCCAGTGGACTTTAGCATTTACTTCAATTACAAATTTAAGCAATGAACCACAGCCACATTAGTAGTACTTGAGTTTCTATCACTGTCCGAGATTGGGCTCCAAGAATCTGACTTTCAGATGGAGATTTGCAAATAAGAAGGTTACTGGGTGTGCCTCTGGACTAACGCTTACAGGGAAGCAAAGGCAACAGGATTGGGAAGGAGACGTTGAGCTGTCACGCAGTCACAAAAAAAAGGCCTCAGCTGATCCCATGGTTTGTGATCTTATTTATTTTGTACATCTGCGATATTATTCTAAGTTTCCAAAATGAACCCATGGGATGAAGTGTTAAGAAGTCCTGCTCTGAAGAATATGCAGTAATCCCGGGAAGCCAGGCCTCCACATGGTACTCTGGACAGCTTTAGATTATGGACGGATCTCTCTCCCTTTGTACCATGATCTTTCATCTGTATCGAAAGACGTGGCAAACTATTCCATCCCCAAATGCTCCCACTCTCAAAAGTGTATATTATTTGATATCTTCCAATGACTTTTCTTGGAAGGATCTCCGATCATCTGATGAAGATAGCCACATTGTGAAAATTGAAAAGCCCAATGAAAGGAGTAGAAGGAGAGAAAGCGAGGTGCCCCAGCGGGGCTCTGCAGCCCAAGGAGGCTTCAGCCTCTTCCAAGCAGTGGGCTACCTCACGGGTGAGATGAAAGAGTGCAGGAACTGGCTGAAAGGTAAGCAAATGCCCAGGAAAGAAGCATGGGCCAGGCAAAAGACAACCCTCCCTCCACTACTCCCTCACTCTCCCTTGATAAAGGCTTCTGCAGATGGGGGTGGGGAGGGGCGTTGGGTCCAGCCCTAAGTTGACTCCAGGCAGCTGTAATATACCCCACTATTCTGGAATTCCCACACTTGTAGAATTAAATGCATTTCACTGATCTTGGTCCTTGGCAAATTGTTCATTCCTATGTGGAATAGATATAGGACAACCACATGAGCAGCGTAAAAGCCATTTCCCAAACATGCTGAATGGTCATTCCTTCCTTTGTTCCACAGCCATTTATTATGTGCCAAGAAAATATTGGCATCACCCTCCCCAAGGTTTCAGAGTTCTTTCCTTTAAACTTTCTCCTGAACTAAACAAACATCACCCCTCCCTGCCCCGAACTCACCCCCACCAGCACAGGTTGTCCTGGAAACCAAACTAGAGGAGGAGGCAGAATGTATGTCCCTTCTGCACCTGACTTCCTCTGGGCCCTGATTCAATAATCATTTTCACAGCTGGGCTAAAACGATTTCTTTTCCAGTTTCCTTTCTTCAGGCTACTTTCTTTGCTGCTCAGACCCTAGCCCTCAACTGAGTCAAATAGCACTACACAAAAAGAGTTTCTTTCCCTTCCTATTCCTTGCCTTAAACCAGTAAATTTCCCCTGGAATGCTCCTGGGGCTGCCTTACCGACTGAGCCAATGGCTGGAACTGAGTTAAATTGGACTCAGCATGGTGCCTCAGTCTGTACGGCAAAAAGTACCACCCACTGCCGATTGATTGCTGGGCCACTCAGACTTGAGCTGGGTGCCACCCTACACACACACACACACACACCCTGCCCAGGCTGGAGAAGAAGTGCCGTCCTGCTCATGCATCACCATGCGCCTTGCTTGCAATGCCAAGCAGTAGTCCAGCAGGGCAGCAGGCAGAACCATGCTGATGGCTCTGTCTGTCTCTTGCAGATAAGCCCCTGGCCCTGCAGTTCATAGACTGGATCCTCAGGGGCACGGCCCAGGTGATGTTTGTCAACAACCCTCTCAGCGGCTTCATCATTGTCATAGGGCTTCTGATCCAGAATCCCTGGTGGACAATTACTGGGGTTCTGGGGACAGTGGTCTCAACCTTAACTGCGCTTGCCTTAAGCCAGGACAGGTGAGTTCCTCTCTACAGACCTCTTGGTAAGACACATGAAGCTCTTACTTGACAGGTCAGCCAACCTTAGCCTAGCAGCCAGCCAGTCTCCTGAGTGCCAACTTTGAGCAGGTCGCTGATGGTCCCTACAGAAATAAACTGCTCTGACCCCCACCAGCTGCCAGCATCAGTCTCTGCTTGACTCTGGAGACTTCGGAGAAGACTCCTGTAAGGGAGCTGCGGAGAAATACTTAAACTGCTCTTCCCTCATGGACCCTGTCATCTAGTTTTAAGAGACAAGGTTAATGGGCAATTAACGTGTCAGAATAACACAACAGACGTACCTGAGCATTGGGAAGATTAGAGGGGACAGCCTGGAGACAGGCACGGTGGGTATGGGGAGTGGAAGAGAGGTGAGAAGAAAGGGGAAGATGATGTGGGAAGGGACATCGAGGAAGGGGACACACAGGAGCATCAGAAAGCATCAAGGCAGCAAGGGGAGGGGCCAGCTCGGCTGGGACCAAGGCACTGGTCAGTGCAAAGTCAAGTAACATCTAGCATTTTGTAGAACTCAACTATTTCTTCAGACTTTGCTATGTATTATTCCAACAGTCCCCAGATTTCCCTGCTAGAGTCCCCTGAGGTGATTATTAAGAAATATAATTTAAAGCTGGGCATAATGGCATATACCTGTAATCCCAGGATTCTGGTAGGCTGAGGCAGAAAAGTCACAAGTTAAACCCCAGCCTGGGCAACTTAGTGTCTTTGGGAGACCTTGTCTCAAAAATAAAAATTGAAATAAAAGGGGATGTAGCTCAGTTGGAAGGTCTGGGGGGTCAATCCCCAGTACTGCAAAATAAAAAGGGCGTAGGGTATCATTCCAGCCTACCTGCTCTCCCTCCCTCCTGTAGATATTCCCACTCGGCGAATCTGGGAGAAGTATTTCTGACAAGGTGCTCTCAGAAGCTTCCGATGGTCAAAATTTGAGAAATAAAAACTAGATGATCCCATATCTTACTGTTTTTCAATGTGGAGGTCTGTAGATCATAAATCAAATGTCAACAGCATTTTAAAATATTAAAACAATAGAATAAAACAAAGCCAACTAGAGCAATCCATGTGCAGTAAAGCTACATATGATTTTGTGAAATTTTATTTGATTTATGTTGGGGTGTGGTGGGGGAGAACTAGATCATAATATAAAATGTATTCCTTACAGTGGGTTTCTCTCCAAAAACTTAAAAAGTACCATCATGCCTTATTCCATGGGAACATTGCTGATGATGGGGCCCAGGGGTACAGCAGTGAACACAGATGGGCTCCACTCCCCCCGCACCACATGTACAGGCCAGTACAGGAGGACAGACCTCAAGCATGTGGAGCTCGTTCTCTGGTAGGGACCTTGCAGTAGATTTGCCCAGTGCCCTTCCTAGCCCCTCCCCACTCTCCTCTCCCAGCAGAGCTATTGGAAAGGTCAAGGCAGTGTTGAGCAGGGTCGGGGAGACAGGTTTAGTGGGCGCAGGTATCTCCTCCAAAACGGTCCGAGACAATAAGCCCAAGGCCAATTCTACACACTTCTGGGCCCTCCTGACTAAGACATGGGAGGGGCACATGGGCATCCTAAGTGCATTCAGCGGGCCTGTGTGGGCAGACACACAGAGAGGGAAAGCAATCCAGCTTCAGCATGGGGAACTGTACGTGGTGCAACATGAACACACTCCCTCTCCCTCCCTGACTTCCTCCCTCCTCTGTCCCCCTCCTCCCTTGCCTTCACACACACACACACACACACCCCATATCACACATCAACACTTCTATGAGGTTTCCCTCTACTTCAGTCTGAAATGCCCCTGAAAAGCAAAAGCGAAGAGCTTAGCCACAGATAAGAGTGCATGATTTACTTCTACATCAGCAAGAATAATCGAGTGTGTGTTTGTGTGTGTGTGTGTAGCTATGTGACTGCTTAATACTCAGGCAGTGCAGTTTTTTGTAGTATTAGTAAAGGAATTATCCTAATTATGCAAGTCATCTAAATTAGTCCCAGGAGGGAAGGCCCAACAGGTACTTCCAAATTACAGTGCAAAGTACCCATCTCATCTCCAGGTCAGCCATCGCCTCGGGACTCTGTGGCTACAACGGCATGCTGGTGGGACTGCTGGTGGCCTTGTCCTCTGAGAAGTTAGACTACTACTGGTGGCTTCTGTTTCCTGTTGTCTTCACAACCATGGCTTGGTGAGGCACCTCCTTCTTCTGCTTACAGATTCATGGGACCCCAAGATGCTTGTGCTGTGGGGTCCAATGTCTGCACAGAGGGCTGCTTTGTGTGGCAAGACACTGTGAAAGCCCATGAAGTCAGGAGCAGTACCAGGGGACCATGCCAGGATATGGGATAACAGAGACCTTTTAAAGCAGCAGAAGACCACGAGTTTTTATTGAGTGGATAATCTTCTTTGGGTGATAGATTTAATAATAAAGGCTAAAATGTATTAAGTAGTTCTTATATGCCAAGCACAATGCTAAGGAAGACAGGGTTATGTTTGTCCTCAGTTTATAGAAGCAAAGACCAAGGTATGCACAGATTAACTTGCCCCAGGTCATACTGTATAAAACTCTTTAAACTGTGTTTTTTTTTTTTCTTTGTGGAAAAAAGAGAAAGAAATTAGTGCATATGATACAGGAAAAATTCTGGGCCAAAAAAGAGCTGGTTTATTATATTTTATATTATTTTTGTTGCATTTTCTTCTTTTTTATTTTTTATTAATACAAGTTTATAATACATAATAGTTATGTTTGATTGGGGAAATTTGTTCATGCGTATAACAGATCTTCCTCATTTTCAATCCCTTTACCTGCCCTTTCCCTCCTCCTCCTTTGATCCCCTTACCCATCTCCAGAGTCTACTTTCTCTTTTTTATCCTCTTTCCTGTATTTCATTCATTTATTTATATTTTAGGTTTCTCATATAAGAGAAAATATGCAATATTTAACTTTCTGAGTCCAGTTTACTTTGCTTTGCGTGATGGTCTCAAGTTTTGGTGCTGGCTTTCTGAATCCAGAACCTGCACAGTTAAGCCCTGGGCTGCATGGGAATCATTTATTACGGGTCATAACCGGGACCTAAAAGCTGAAAACCCCCTTGTGGTAGAACCAGAGGGCCTTCTTGGAACAGAAGTCTATAGGTAAAGCATAGACTCTTTGAACTGGAAGCATCAGTTGAGTTCTTACTCAAGAAGGAACAAATATTCATTGAGATCACTGAATACATGTGAGTGCTCGCAATGTGGTCCTTAGTTCATTTGATTTTACAGCAGGTCAGTAGCAGGTCCAAGAGCCCGCTTCATAGTGAACCCTTGCCCCGCCCCTGACTACACATGTTCTCAGCACTGTTCAGACAGGGTGATTTACTCCTCTGCTCAGCAATAAATCAGACGTGGTGATTTATTTTTAACATCTCCAAGAAGTAAATGTCTTTCTTCGGTTTCAAAGTCTGGACTTACTCATTTAGCTTAAGTACTACTTCATTACTTTTTAGTAGTGCTTGCAAATAAATTAGTACATTAAGTAGTGCGTATTTTATATTTCCTCTTGGGGTTTCTTTCTTTCTTCATCCACTGGGACAAAAAGATAAGGCCATCATCTGTGGCTTTAATGCTACCCAAACACATGTTCCCCGTGAGAAGCAGAACTTGTCCTCCTTCCCTTGCATTTGGTTTATAACTACTTAGATTAAAACCATCAGCACACCCTCTCAGCCACATGGCACTGGGCGGTGGTTAGACTCAGTGCCCCCGTGCCATTTTCCAATTTAAAAGACAGAAACCATTGACACCTTGCCATAGGAAGAGCTCTCTGCCACCGCTGCAGTACACTCATTATCCATTCGTGAAGTCTTTGAAATGCAATCCAGGCAGTGTGGGCATTAGCAGTGTCACTTTCCAGATTTATCCAGTGAACAAAGATTTAAGTGCCTGGGACTTTTGTTGGGTACACAGACTATCCTAGATGCTGAGAATAGTTGTGAACAGGGAAAGAATTCTATTCTCTTGGAGCTTACATTCTGGGTAGAGATAGAGATAAAAACTCAGAAAATAGTTCATAAAGGGAAGCCATTTCAAGATATGATAACTGCTTTCAGGTAAACCAAATGGCATCACTGGGACCAAGACTGATTCCAGGCATGGGTGATCAGGGAAGGCCATTTTACAAATGGGACATTTGAGCTGTCACTTAACTGATAAGAAGCTATCTGAAATGTGAAGATCTAGATGAAGGGTGTCACAGTCTTTCCTACCTGGGGGAGTGTGCTCTGTTCAAGAAATAGAGGCAGGGCTGGTGAGATGGCTCAGTGGTGTAAGCGCCTGCCCAGCAAGCGCGAGGGCCCGAGTTCAACTCCCGGAACCCACATACAAAAAAGGGGCCAGTGATATCGCTCAGCGGCACGGGCACCTGCTGGCGCACGAGGTCCTGAGGTCAACCCCCGGTACCCACAAAAAAAAAAAAAAAAGAAATAGAGGCAAGACCAGTAAGGCTGAGACCCTGCGAATGATGGAGGAGAGACAGAAGGTGAACACAGAGAGTAGATGAGAGTCAGCCTCATACACCCGTAGATCCAACAAGTCTTATGATTTTTATTACAACAATAAAAACATGAAGCTGTTAAAGAGTTTTAAGCATAGGTGTGGTAGGTGTAGTTTAAATTTAAACAAACCCCTCTGCTTGCAAAGTAGAGAATGGATTTAGCTACTTAGCAGCATAGTTAGGAATCTGTTACAAAGACCCACAAAATGATGAGAGGAGTTTGGACTAGAGTGGTGTCTGTGGACACAACCAGAAGTGATTGGCTATGAGGTATATTTTAAGAAAGATAGAGGCAACAGGACTTTCCGGGAGGCTGAGGATATGAAGGAGGAGAAGGAAAGAAAGTTCAACAAATTCCCATAATCTAAGCACCTGGGCTACAAAGAAGGCCTGGAAGAAAAATATGTTGGAGGCAGAGATGGGCTGTAATGCTCTCCATTTAGATACATTACATGTTAGACTTCCAAGGAGAGATGTTGAGAGGGTAACAGGATGTCCAAACCTTGAAATTAGTGATACGGTCGAGATTTGAAAGGCAGGAGCATATAGAAAGTATTTCATCCAGGAAACTAAAGAATATCACTCAAAAGGGAAGATTAAAATGAAGAGAAGAATCGAGATAGAGTTGTATGGTTTTCCAACATTTAGATGTCTGGCAGAAGAGGGGAAAAGTCAGCAAAGGAAAGTAGGAGCAGGCAGGAAGAAAACCAAGAAAGTCCAATGTCACACTAGCCCACACAGGCAGTGAGAGAGCCCAACCTTGAGAAGACGAGAAATAACTGTGGGTATGCCAAAATCGGCTTTACTGGTTCACTGGTGAACTGGGCAAAGCTATCTCTGTGATGTAATGGGAACACACACCTGGCTGGAGCAGGGTTAGGAATGACTTGTAGCAGAAAGCTTGGGATAAAAGATTGCCACCTCGTGTGTGTGTGTGTGTGTGTGTGTGTGTGTGTGTGTGTGTGTGACTGAGGATTGAACCCAGGATCTTCACACTAAGCTACCTCCCCAGCCCTTTTCAGTTTTTCAATTTTTTGAGACAAGTTCTCGCTAAGTCACTAAATTGCTCAGGCGGGGCTTGAACTTGCAGTCCTCCTGCCTCAGTGTCCCAGAGTGCTGGGACTACAGACATGCACCGCCTCATCCAGCTGATTGCCAGTCCTTTTGAGAAGTATTGCCATAAAGAATAGTAAAGAAATGGGGAAGTAGCAGGATTGGACATATGGTTAAAGGGTGGGATTTTTAAAGGTAGGCTTTTTTATAAAGCATATTATAGCCTGATGAGAATGGGCTGGAGAAAAAGGAGAGTTGAAAACAAGAAAAAGAGACTATGACAAAGTTGAAGTCCTCAAGACTGATCAGATCCAAAGAACAGAGAAAAGAATTAATTCGTGAAGGAGCAGGGATGCTTCCATCAAATGAAAGAGGCAGAGGGGCGGAGTATGTAGGAACAAAGCGGACAAGGTGCGGATTTTTACGGTCAGGAAAATGAAACATTTCTCATTTTGTCACTTCTATTTTTTTAATGAAGTAAAGCCTGGTTGTTGGCTGAAGTAAAAGGGAAGCAGACAGTAAAGATTTGAGGAGAAAGGTGAAAATATGAAATGGTTCTCAGCATCTTGGAGATTTAATGTGCTGGGGACATGCAGTAGTGTTTTCAGGCAGTTCTAAATGCCCACTTGAGACTCATGGTCATTAATTAAAGGTAGACCAGTCGGCCAGATCATGTGATTTCCTGTTTGGTCCAGCAGCCTCTGAGTGCAGCATGTTTGAAATGTTAGGTATCTAGGGTGGCTGATCCCTTCCAGGGGAAACTGAGACTAAGAGAGACCAATTACCTAACATTACTCACTCAGCTGGCAAGTAGAGGAGTTATGACTGGCATTCAGCTCCATCTGTATCCAAAACTCATGCTCTTGCCAAGGAAGAGGCTAGGAAGACAGAGGGTACCAACGACAAAGTTCTATTTTCACCCGCCAGTTCCCAGAGTGACTGAGTGTCGTTGCCGAGCCAAAGCCTGCTCATGACCTACATGGCATGGCAGCCTCCTCCTAGAAGGCTACTCCTAAAATGCTCCCATAGCCCAGGACGATAGCTGTTGTATGTCTTAACAACCCAAAGGCAATAATTTCATTTTGTAACAATTGCATTTTAATTACTTTTCTCAGTTTAAGAAACAAGGAAATATTTAAATTGCAAGATGTGATCAAAAGATACAGTGAATGTTTAAATTAAAATTTCATAACAGTGAAAGACACATCATTATCAATGCCCTTCAGAATACTCCTTCTGGCTTTGAACACATTTATTCCATCATTCTTGCTGCTTTTTGAAACAGTTCGAAAAGTCCTTTTTCATGAATAGCTGCCTCAATGTCCTGAATTGATTCAAAATGTTTATGGCAATTTCTGTCAAATAACAACATTACAGTGTGTCCGTATTCACTGGACCTGTCACCATGTAGCGTCTGGGTCTTCCCCAAAGTTAAAATGACCATGAAAGGGAACCACTTTGAATTAATTCATGACATCGAAGTCATCATGGCAGCACAACAAAAGATATCAACAAGAACTTCCAAAACTGTTTCCGAAAGTGACAAGGACGATGAGTTAAATGTGTTTTAAGTAACAGGGAATGTACTGATGAGAATTAATGGCAATGTGTCTTACTGTACTAATTTTTTTAATCTCAACAATCACCATATTTTGTGATCACACCTCATATTTCATATAGTATTCTCTACAAAATGTTATATTTTTTACATTTGTTTCTCAAAGGCGTAAACTTATATTAAACATCTTATTTCCAATCCCAGATCAGAGGACCACTGGACTCTCAGGGAAGCCAGAAATAAATATGACAAGGAGAGGGATGATGGATGGTACAGTGGCCGCCGTTGATAAGACAGGTGGTGTCTACCCAAAGTCAACCTGAGTGATTGACCCTTTGTCTCTTCATCTTCAGCCCGGTTATTTCTAGTGCCTTGAATTCCATCCTCAGTAAGTGGGACCTGCCAGTCTTCACGCTGCCCTTCAACATTACACTGACCCTGTACCTGGCAGCCACGGGCCATTACAACCCCTTCTTCCCTGCAACACTGGTGGAGCCTGTGTCTTCAGTACCCAACATCACTTGGACAGAGATTGAAATGCCCTTGGTAAGTAACCTAATGGTGATGAGTTGAGGCCCTTAGATTCCACTAGATCCCCCTAGAGTCTCACTCACCAGCTTGAAGATTATCAAGCCTCTTGGCTTCACTAGAAACCTCTCTACCAAATGATGAGCTTCAGCAGAGACCAGAAAAGGTTACTGCTACACCCATACCTCCTCTCAACAAATATCTACCAACCATCTAAAATGTGCTGGATACATTTTCATTGCTGACAATACGCAGGGACTAAGATAACAATATCCCTGCCCTTATTCCTTTTACATAGGAAAAGAGACACCATGCAAGTGAACAGATACTAGGTGCTAAATTGAGAGCTGCAGAAAGATATTCGATAATATGAACAATTTGATAAAGGGGCAAGTTACTAAAATAAATGTTTAAAATCAGGGTTTTAATGTATCAATAGAAGACAGAAGGTGAATTTTCACATACTCTCTATATCAATTGTTTTCAAGCCAGAGAGATACTGCTCCTTGTAGACATTAGGCAATGTCTTGAGATAATTTTTATTGTTAAAACTAGAGAGGAGTTACTCGTATCTAGTGAGTAGAAGGCAGGGAAGCTCCCAAACATCCTACAGTGCATGGGACAGGGTCCTTCTGCCACCAGGAAAGAATTATAGAGTCTAAAATGTCAATTGGGTCGAAGTTGAGAAACTCTACTCTATATTCTACTATCAAAAATATGAGTATTTATTTATTCTACTGAGCTCTAGATATTAAGAATAAAAGAATGTAAGAAAAATCTAACGTAAGATTAAGTTTATAGAATTATTTTGGCCTTCATAACAAACATAGAAATAGCAAACAGCTAAAATTAAATCAAGCTTATAAAAGACACTGTTTCAGGCCCTTATCATATTAGCTCATTTTATATCATTATCCCATTTTACAAACGAGAAGACTCAGACACAGAAAGAATTAGCTGCCATAGATCAGTGGTGGCAAACCACTGGCACATGTGCTGCAGTGGGCTATTTGTTACATTGAAAGCTCCAAAAGGTTCGCCACCACTGCCCTACATCAACCTGTAGCTAATACCTGTGCTTACTACCTGGGCAACTGAACTTTGAACCATCACCACCTAGTCTAAGGCAGAACATGTGCCCTCAGTTTGAACGATCCCAGTGAAATGAAAATCAGTAATTCTCAAAGCAGCGAACCCCATCACTAGGTATCTTTAAGCACTGGCATGCTCTTTATATGCCTGGGAAACCCATTCCCCCTTGTCTTTCACCCATTGCTTTAGCTCTCCTTTCTAGGGTAATTCAGACTATGGCTTCTGTGACCTTTTTTTGAAAATTTGAAAACATATCCCACGTTCTCAACTATTGTTTGTCTGAAAGGACTTTTGAGCCCTTGTCTCCCAGCCCCACTGGTTGTCCATGTGTACCTGGACCTCGGTGTGGCCTTCTGTTGGTGATTAGCTCCAGAACCCCACTCCAGGGTCCTTCAAGGAAGCCACGTTCTAACCCTAAACCTGTCAGAAAAGGAAATGCTCCTCCACTTTGGGTGGAAATGCCACTGCAAACAGTGCAAATGCTTTTTAAAGTTTTTTGTCTTTTTAAGTTTTGTCTTGCGATGGGGGCTGGGCTAGAGTGGGATCGGAGGCAGGGTTAAGGCTTAAACCCAGAGGACTAGAAAAGACAGAGCCCCTCTCTCAGGTGGAAAATGGCTAGGGAAGGAGCAGGGACAAAACTTTAACAGAATCATCAAGGATCAGCCCTGTGGCAAGTACGCAAATTGACCCTGGGTGCACAGACTCACTGGCCCTGATCTCTACCCAAAGGGCATTGTCCAAATGGTGGCCACATGGGACATGAGCAGAGACAAATGTCCACCAAGACCCCAACCCACATTGTGAGGGGGGACAATCCAGTGCCCAGGAGCCAGTGCAGTACGGGTCCCAGAGAAGAGACACCTCTTGTTCATCTTCAAAATAAACAATTGGAAAGTGGCTGGACCCGGATCTGGGTACCCCAGCCTCGCTCTCTCACCTCCCCCTCAACCAGCGTTCTGACAGCCAGCGTGATTCTCCTGCACACTATCTAGATCTGAGTTTTGAAAACTCAATGCCATTTTACTCTTTCTCTAAAACAAGTGGAGGGAGTACCTTTTTGTTCAGCCAGCTTATTGTTTATCCTGGGAATCATAAGGAGGACAGAGGAAGCAGGGTGCTCAGTAAATTTCCACCACACACCTGACTGCCCTTCACCCCGGGGTGTCAGCTGCCACCTGTCACCCCTGTGCACAGTTCACCAGACAAAAATATGGATCCCGGCAGAGGAGCTTCATTCTGAAGCCAGGCTCCATTCCAAGGCCACTTGTTGCCTCATTCCTCTCATTCTTGCCTGCTTGGGCTCACAACCCACGTTCCCCGATGGACAGGTGGAAGCTGGACTCCCCTTAGCATTCCGCATTCCTCAGATGTTGGCAAATCGTGAGATATTTGTTGAGTGGATTTCCAGCCTGTTCCCCATAAGTAAGCTGAGTCCCCTAGTCTGGTATAAAGTGTTTTCTGGGTTCCTATAAATAAGACTGGGCCCCACCCTGTCATTCCTTTCACAAGTTTATAGACTCTGGTCCTAATAGCATGTGGTTATTAAAAGGTCACCCACTTGGAGACAAAGATGAGCAAAGATGGAAAGCACCCTGGGACTCCTCAAACACTATTCCCTAAAGATCACACTGATACCAGAATCAAATCAAGTTGTTAAAAAAAAAAAAAAGAAAGAAAGAAAGAAACCTCACTTAAGGGGAGAAATGTAGTTAGCTCCCCATATCTACAGCTGATTGTTTATACCTAATCCAGTGGGTCGCAAACTCTGTTATACATCAGATTCACCTAAGCCCAGAGAGATGCCCCACACCTATCAGATTAGATTGTGTATGGTGGAGTCAGACATCAGTAGGTTTTCTAAAGATACCTATGGGATTCCAATACACAGCAGGGTTTGAGAACCACAGGGCTAATCAATATATGTTTATTAAGCAGCTATAAAGAGCCCTATTCTCTTAAGAGCCAAATGCCTCAGTAGTGGAGAAAAGAACTACATAATTTTAAAGCTGGAAGGTCATCTGCCAGACCAGATGCCTTGTGTTGCAGAGGAGGGTGCTGTAGCCTGGCTGAGGAAGTGGTGTGTTTATGGCCACACAATGAAGTTGTGCGGAACCTCCCTCAGCACTGGAGCCCTGAACTCACTATTCTACTTTTCTTGCTTTTTGCCCTTAAAGGTCTGCAAAATATGATAATTCGGCCTGGCCGAGAAAGACCATCTGACATCACTCCCAAGTCAATCATCCCCAATTCCAGCACCACCAAGTCACTCTGAGGCCCGGCGATGTTCTGGCTTCATGCCATCTTCCACATGTTCCACACAGTGCTCTTCCACAATGCTAAGTGATCCTCAAATCAGGGAAAATGCCTTCCTCTTCCCAGAGGCCCACGACCTCCCGGGTAACACTGAGGTTATGAAAGGACAGCACCCACCAACAGCGATGTATCAGTGGTGAAGAGACACTGAGAGTAGTAAAGACCCTAGACCTGAGGAGCAGATGAACAGGGCCACCAGTCCCTGGACTGGCCTGATCCTGGTGGCCCTGTTCATCTGCTCACCGCTCATCTGCTTGCATGCGGCCATTGGGTCAATTGTGGGGGTGCTGATAGGTGCAGAGAATTTAGCCTAGTTGCACTTGGTAAAATCATGCATCACAATGGCCTTGAGTATTTCTAGGATTTCTAGAAATTTAGAGGAAGTCCAGAGGAAATCTTCTAGTGCCCTGAAATCTGCAACAGCAGTGTAGGGAAGAGAAGCATTCTGGTCTCTTCAAAGTTTCTTCTCTCAAAGGTAAACCCTATGCTCCTCAGAAGCCCCTGTGCCCAGCCCCCATATTTGCCCCTGCTGACTACATGAGGGATGCTAGATACCTGGTAGGTGGTGGGATGAGGAGCTATTTGTTCCTGCTTATGCCCTCGCCATCTTCTCTCACACTGGAGGGCAGTGTCATCCTCCCATTCCACCTCATTAGTGTCTGCAGCCATGGCTCAGTCCTGGACCTGACGCTGGTCTTTGCATTAGCAGCCTACACTCCAGTGACTTGGATTCTGTTGACTTTGCAGCTGTTACAAGCCATCCCTGTCGGGGTGGGCCAGGTATATGGCTGTGACAATCCCTGGACTGGTGGCCTGATCCTGGTGGCCCTGTTCATCTGCTCACCGCTCATCTGCTTGCATGCGGCCATTGGGTCAATTGTGGGGATGCTGGCAGGTAGGAGGTGCTTGGGATAGCAGTCCTGAGTCATTTCTCCCCTGTACATGGCAAACATCCTAGATGTATTCTTTTTGCTGGAGTTTCAAAACACTGTTAGGGCCAGGGACTTATTTCTCCCTTTCTCGAGCCTCCAGTGGGAGCAGGCTGCAGGAGCAGGACATACTGAGGGATGCAAGGGCTCTGGGTACTCAGCCCTTCAGCTGAGGTGGAGAAGAGTAATCAGAGGTGGGGAGAGGGAAAGGAATCGCCCACACTTAAGTACACGTGGCCCAGCACTTTGAATTTTTAAATAAGCTAAAAGGAAAAGACTTCCCCAAATTGGGTTGGCACTTCACAAGTGCAATTTCACATTCCTCCATATATGTATATTTATGTACACACATTTATATGCGGATATGCTCTTCCCCATGATAGAACCCCAAAATGACATAGAGGGCTTGAGAGTAGCAGCCTTTTTTTCACTTATTCAATGCTTTTCAGACTTTTGAAAGCAGAACTTTAAATTCTTTTTTAAATTGGAAATAATTTCAAACACCAAAAAACTACAAAAGTGAATACAGGGCCGGTGAGATGGCTCAGCAGCATAAGCGCCTGCCTGGCAAGCGCAAGGGCCCGAGTTCAACTCCCGGAACCCACATACGAAAAAAGGGCCGGTGATATCGCTCAGCAGCACAGGTGCCTGCTGGCACGCAAGGTCCTGAGGTCACCCCCGGTACCCACAAAAAAACAAAAAAAGTGAATCCAAGAGGTACCTATTAATTCTTTACCTACATTCACCATATCGTTCACAACCTGCTTCTTGACTGTAACATCTCTCTGTCGATGTAGATCTGCGTAGAGAGAATTTTTCTGAGCCATTTGAAACAAGATCTTTAAGTTGAAAATTTTTCTTGCTAAAAATGCAGCTGCTCTGGCTAAAGGAGTAGGGGATGCCTGGAGCCCCCTTCTAGGCTTCGCGTCACTCTAGAAACATTAATTCCTCTGTGCGAAGACGGTGGCTTTGGAGACCCCTGCCTCCTTCTCATTGTCGGTTTCCTAAGCCTGGGTGCCACTTGCAGAGCCTCCTGTAATAGGCAGGGTTGTGACTAATGGGGTGAACTACAGGAAGGATGGCACCCTCAGACCTGGCACCAGCCATGAGATGGACTGCTTCCCGTGGTCCAGAATAAATGCCACATTTTCTTCCACAGCCCTGACGGTGGCCACACCCTTCGAGACGATCTACATGGGCCTCTGGGGCTACAACTGTGTCCTCTCCTGCATTGCCATTGGGGGCATGTTCTATGCCCTCACCTGGCAGACCCACCTGCTGGCTCTTGTCTGCGGTAGGTATTCGGGAAAGTGACAACCAAGTCACTCTGGCTATTCCTCACCCGCCACCCGAGTTATGTGCCTGTTCTAGCCCATCCCCCAAATTAATGGAACAAGCCAGAAATGGCTGTGAAGTCCTAGCTCTATGCAAGGCCACTATGGATGTGGGAAAGGAAAAGAAGTAAATGCAAGCTTTAATCTCTGCTCTCAAAGAAATGCACAGTCTGGTAGGAGACAACTGCAAAGACAAGCAACGTTAGACAAACTGCTGGATGTGAGGGCGTGGTACAGACCGCAAGGCTGCCAGGAAAGTGCGCAGGCTCCCTGCCCTCGGCCTGGGCTCGCTGTTCTATCAGGGCAGTGGCTGTGGGCAGGGCAGGCTCTGGGCAGCTGAGTCTGACGGTCTTTATCCTCCACAGCCCTCTTCTGCGCGTACACCGGAGCGGCCGTCTCCAACACGATGGCGGTGGTAAGTTCGGGTTCTCCTGAATGCTGTCCTGCTCCCCTATTAGAGCTGCCAAACACTTGGGATCTTGTAGAAGAATTACGAGTGAGTTATAGCGTCTGGTATATTACCCATCGTTTCTGTCAGGGTTTATCCAGGGTTTACCCAGAGAACAGCGACAGATGGAGCTGTAGGACCGGATGTGGGAGATCATCCCTATGCCAATTTTCAGCTCCAACATTAAAAGATTTTGTTGTACACAAAGGTATCGACACCTCAAATTTCTTGACCAACTACTCCCAACATTCCGAACCCGGAAACACCAATGCCTCCACAGGAGGAGGATCCCCATTTTCAGCCCCTTCCGTATCCTTCTCCCCAGGTCTCAGGCTCAAAACAGGAGCCCAGAAACATTTCTTCAGGCCCCAATGCTTTTATTTCTAGGTTGGTGTGCCACCAGGCACCTGGGCCTTCTGCCTCTCTTCCCTTATCTTCCTGCTCCTGACGACTAACAACCCTGCCATCTACAAGCTCCCACTCAGCAAGGTCACCTACCCAGAGGCCAACCGCATCTACTACCTGACGATGAAAAACCCTGAAGAAGCGAAGTCCCCCAGTGGTGACTAGCCCAGCTCCACGCAGAAATGCTCTTGCTTGGACACCTATGGTTTCAACTCTGGGGCAATCAGCACAGCGCTCACCTTCTTTGCCTCTTCCGGCACGTGTATCGAATCAAACACACCTGTAACTCCCTAGCCCTGAGCCTGATTTTCTCTCTCTACCCAAATCTTCAAAACTATCCATTGTGCAACATTAAAAGAAGTTGGTGATAAGATTGCCAAAGTTAGAAGTAAGGAGTGTGTTTTACATGCTGTTGGCATAAACCAAAAACAGTGTCCTTGGGGAAGGTAAACAAGGGATGATATTTTTGGCATGTTTAAGTAAATAATAGATGCTGTGGAACTGAACTTGCTGAGCGGCTCCCAGGCAGACACGGACTGGGGGTTAAGTCGAGGTCACGTGCTTGGAAGTCGAGGCCCCCTCCACACAGAGCAAGCCTCTGATGGGCGCCTACAGCCTCACACAGAAGAGAAGAACTTCACATGGGTGGGGTTTTAAAGTCAAAACATGGACATTTGGGACACTGGAAGCATCTAAATATGAAGAATTGAGCATTCAGGTTTTCCATTCCACTGATGGTTACTGCCCCTTTTCCAACACTCATGATCAAAAGTCCACTTCTCTAGTGTTATATAAAAATAAAATGCCAAATGGCTTACCCTCACTTGATACCCCATTTCTCCAACGCTCCTTCCCCACCCCAAGGAGCTAAAGCTTCTATAATTCTTTCACTGTTTCCCTCCCCAGTGCATCAGTCCTGAAACACTGGTACTTCTCCTACCTTCTCCCACCCTAAATTATATGGAGATTATTCGTCATCCTTAATTTTTGTCCTTGCAATACGCATCTTCTTTCTGCGATAACCCTTACTTGGCCCCGTAGCACACACTCTATCCTTGTCCATTTGGAGTGCACTATTTGTGTTAGGCAGGGTACCTTCTATCATTCTTTCCTCTATTCTTTCCTCTGTCTTGCTATCTCTCTTCTGATTCATTTATTGCTTGTTTAGAACTCTTTCTTCTTTTCTTTACATAACATTTGAGAAAATATGGATGACATATTCTCTGACTCTTTGCATGTCCGTGGGTTTCTGTCCTGTGACAAGTGAATGGCATTGTGATGGGGTGTGGGCTCCCTGGGGTGCGCTCACCCCTCTCAGTTGTCTGTAGATGTTTTTCCTTCATTTTCTGGTGCTACAAATGGGCAACCTGAGGCCACTCTCATTCTTTTCTTTTGTAACTAATCTATCTTTCTTTCTAGATGACTTTAGGGTGTTCTCTTTATCTTTGAGGTTCAGGAATTTTATGAACATAGGCCGGTGTGTCTTTTCTCATCTCTCCTGCCTTTCAGTCCATAGACTTGTCTTTCTTGAGCTCGGAGACTTTTCCTCTAACATTTTTTACTGCTGCTTTTCCCCCATCTCTTCCGTCTTCTGTCTCTGGAACTCCTAGGTTCATACGTTAGGGCTCCTTGATCTCTGATCCAAGTTTTTTATCTCCTTCTTCACAATTTTTATTTTTGTTCTGCTTTGAGATATTTCTTCCAGTTGATCTTCCAGCCACTGATTCAGATCCCAAGAGTAACCTTTCCTTCAACAGATACATAGAATTTTTTGGTTTACATATAATGATTTTAGTCTTTTAGTTTTAGAAAATCTTTGGGATAGGGGCTGAAACTGAATCCCGTGTGTGTTCATATTATTCTTTTGTTGTTGTCTATCTCCTCTGGCCCCTGAAATGAGATACAAGTTCTGGTAACTTGCTTAAACTTCAGCCCGTTCTCATATTCCATTCTAGGTGGGATCCTGTGTTGGTTGTCCGGGGCTATGTGCTAACATTCATAACCTAAGAAACTCTGCCTTCTGACATGACCTCATTCACTCATTTGTCCAAAAGATATTGCCTGAGGAACAATTAATATGTTACCTAGGCTCTAGGCTTGACAATAAACCAGGAAAGAATCAGACCAACTTCTGACTTCAAGGAATTTACTTTATGGGGACATACCTGGCCAGGTGAATAGTTCAACCTGAGATAAAGATGAGGCTGGTAACTCAGATGACCTGAGCCCACTTTAGTTCACAACATGTTTTTGTCTTGAGGAAGTTATCTGGTTGGCTTGGTCTTCTGTTTAGGAAATGTATCAGGCCTGATTTTAAGGATTCCAGGAAAATTTCTGTGCCTCTTCTCCTATCTCCTGTGTTGCCCAAGCATTTCCAGCCATCCATTTGACTTAAGGCTTTGAACCTGTTAAAATGTAAACAGTCCTGGGAAGGACATGGTAAGCATGATCGATCATTTGCATCTTAGGTTGGAGGGGCCATTTCTGAGAAAAGGTTTGACAAAAACTGAAGGGAGAGTATAAAGAAAACATGTGCTGCACATTTTGAGATAGTCTCTGGCAGAAAAGGGCGTGCTGAGATGAGGGTAAGCTGGGCAAATGAGGTTTGGAGCCCCCTTTTCCCTCTGGATATGATGATGAAGCTGGTTGTATTTGGCTTGAAAAGAAGAAATGGGGAGGCCATGTCTGTCTGTAGCAGGAGATGACCTGTGTGGTAGAAGTCAGTTAAATGTTACCCCAATGCACAGAGCACAAAGGTGGGCATAATAAGCAGGTAGACGGAATTGGTGCTAAATAGTTACATTGCTTTGTTACTATGGAAGTGGCCTGAGAAATGATGTCCTGTGAGACGATGCAGGAGTGAGGGCTGGAGTTCCACTGAGGACGCTTGGTCAGGCGTGAGGAAGCTAAACCACAGGGGCGCTGCAGCCTCTCTCCTCCAACTCCAAGTTTCTACGACTCTACGGCCCTGGGTTCCTACAGATGAATAAGGAGGAAGTACAGCCAAGGTGGAAAAAAAATATAAGAACACGGACAAGAAAAGTACCAAAAATATGCCATTATTACCTTTCCAGCTTTTCCTAGAGCTTGGCCCGTTAGACAATTGGTCAGTTTACCGAAACGCCCGACCTGGCTGCTTCGAGTACAGGACCAGCCGCACTCAGCTGGGACCCGACCCGTCCCTCCCCACTGCTCCCCCTCCGAGGGGTTCTCTTCCAGCCAGCCCTCTCGTACAGGTCTCCTGGCCAGCATCGTGGCCACATCAGACCCATGGGCCCCAGTCTGTGCTTCCCATAGGATCCGAGCTTTATTCCTTTGGGTCCTAAATGCTGTGAAGGCCTGGGGAAAGCTGTCGTCTAAACAAGGCAGAGGATGGCAATTTCAGTGTGGGCGTGATTTCCCGATAAACAACAGTCTCATTTGGCAAATTTAAAGCATTTATATGAGATGATTATTATTGTTATTAGCCTAGGTTTTCCCACCTTTAGCCATTCAGAGAATTCATAGGGAACTAGAAATTCCAAGGCCCCAAGGAGGGGGTGGAGGAGGGAAATACAAGTCCTCAACTCTCTGTGAATTGGTAACTAGCAGCCCCCAGCCCCCTCCTACAGCTGCTGAAGTAGAGTGTAACAAAGAAAGCAGCACCCTAGAGAACGGCTAGCGCCCCCTTGCATTTACCCCACCTTGTACACTGGAGGCCCCTGACATCCTGGTGTTTAATTCCGTTATCCCTCTTCTACGAGGCTGGAAATGAAGGGAGCCATAAGTGTTGTGAAGAAAATTTCGTTCTGGACGAAAGTGACTTCTGATTAACTGAACCTCCAAAAGAAAGAGCCACCGTCATAAATAGATCTCTTGGAGAATCCTTAGTACCCAAGCTCCGGCCTTTGGTAGGACCTGCCGGGGACAGGATTTCATCTTGGCCTTTTGCTTTCCGAGACAGCACCTTAAGCCTGCCCCACTCTAACATAAATGACAGATACTATCTTTCTAAGAACTATGGTTCTGTTTAGCTCACTGACCCACTGGACTTCATGCACAGCTTCTTTAAAGGTGACCACTTCCCGTCTTTCCAATTTGGTTACATATTGTTTGCAAGTAGCATTTCCCTATTGTGTCAGGGTGCATCTATTGATGCTTAGGGAGCCAGAGTGAGTGCACCACAAGAATTCAGGAGCTCTTAGGAGAGGCCAGAGCTAGAGGGCAAAGGACAAGCATCCAGGACTGAGCCAAAAGACTAAGTGGCAGGGGGACAAAAATGCTCAGGTATCGGCACAAGGCCATCGGCCCTGAACTAGCAACGTCCAGGAAAGGCCCCAGTGCTGGGAACTGCTCTACTCCCTGCTCACTCCCCGCCTCTCCCTGGAATTCTGGGGAGGGGGAGAGGATCCTTCCACCGCCCCCCTTTGTTTGCTTTTCTTCCTCAGAAGGCTCTTCCTGTTCAGGACCCCTCTTCCACAGTTCCAAAACACCTGGTGAGGTGGGAAGGGGACCTTTGACGTCAATTGTCTACTCAGGTGTAGCTAATTTCCTCTGTGTGAGGTTTTGTTTCTGACCCTGGATAGGCCACCATACTCCAGCTCTGCATGTAGGTTGGGGGGTGAAGGTGGTACACAAATGTGGGGATTGATGACCCATCGTACTCGCGAAGCCAAGCAAAACATGTTTGGATTGCCACCCCCACAAACTCTAGCCCACCGCACCCGTGGCCTCATGGGACTTGGGAGGGCTAGAGTCCCTAATATATAGACTTCAGAATCCTTTCTAAACACAGGGGTCAGGTCATCCCTTCTTGATCTGAGATCCTGGTGAGCCAGGACCCCAGTCAGCAAGAGCTAAGAGGCAAGGTCTGAAAATTTCCACAGAACAAGAAAGACAACATCTAGCATTAGGCTATGCAAAACCTTCCATCAAACCGCTGATGGCAACGCTACTCCCCAGCCTGCACCCTATCTGTACCAGGAATTAAGGCAGCTTATTGAGGTTGGAAGGCAAATTGGCCCCCTGAGGAGACAACACTTAAATAATTGCTTTAAAGGCAAATGCTGGCCCCAGAATTCTAATGAGAAGGAGTAACGTGGGAGAGACAACAGGGAAGCTACTGGACAGTCTGCCCTTGAAAGCAAAGCCGCCTGGTCCACCCAAGTGGGGACCCATGGTAGCAGGAGTTCATCTTCCCCAAAGAGTTTAGGAAGCAGTCTTTTGGCAGGAAGGTGGATGACAGTGTAGAAGAGCTCAAAAAGGGGACATTTGTTTTTCTTCTCCCTCTTCCTCCTCCATGGTCCTCTTCTTCAAATGGCAAATGTATGTCAGGCACGGGGTTAGGGGACGTAAATTAGAAAATTTACAGAAAGTCAGCAAGAGAATGGGCAGGCAGGAGGTATTAGGGAAATGAGAGGGGTCAGGCTTAGGAGAAATCACCAAGCCTGGAGTTGAGGACCAGAGACGCTGCCCAACTGGAAAGAAGCTTCTTCCCCAGCCCTGATGGTCTAGAGTCCTCCAGGCCCGTGCAGGAAATCAAAAGGAGCCCAGGTAAGAGGGGCTTGGGGACAGAAGCACACCAAGTAGACACCAAGCCAACAGGACCACCTGGCTTCTCGGTGGGAAAGTTCTGCTTTGTTCTTCAGTTGAGCTGCATCTGGGGAACACAGTTGTAGGATGGGAAACTCACTAAGGAATCCAGAGAGAATCTAGATCTCGGAAGCTTCAAGCAAGAAAGGTTCTTAAATATTTATAGTCCAAACCCTATGTTTTATAGATGAGGAAACCATAGCTTGTCCAGAGACTTAATCCAGGTGCTGAAAGATCCTAAAGAGCGACCCTGACTGAGTTCTCCCTGCGCTATCACCAGGTGAATCAGTCAGCCTTCAAATTCCCTTTCCCACCTCACCTGCCCACTAGGTGAGCCTTTAAAACAATCATCATCTTTCTACAACTTTGCAACCCACCGCTCTGACATCAGTATTGTTCCCAGGGAAATACTGTGTTGAGTTGAGCTTTGGGATGCAACCTCTGGGTAATGGGTAGAGCTGAACGCCTTCTGTGGATAAGTCACTAATTGCTGCTGCCAGGGCCCAGGCACCTGCCCCAGCCTTCTTGCCCTCTCTCCTCAGGTCCTGTACCCCTTTTTCAGAAACACCAATAGAGCTGGACCATCCAGTCTCCACAAACATCTTAACACCCCAGCTCCTCAACAGTCCTTGGTGGCCCATCTTAACATAGCCATCTTACATTGCCACAGACTTAATCTGTGTGACGACAGAAAGGGAATGTTTCTGGAAGACAGATAGCCAGGTCATAAAAATAACATGCCAGGGTATTGGAGTCTGTGATCCTCTCCAAAACTGGCACCAAAGGATATTAGCCTTGGAAAACTTGCTGAGGAAAAGCCATCCTGTAAGGTTTGGATGTGTGCCTACTGTTAATCCTTTGTTTCAAAAGTATACAAAATCCACACCCTTCTGTAAGGTTTGAGGGGAAAGACAAGTTTACTTGCAATGCCAACTCTGACTGCTTGTAATTTGTTCTCCAGAGTATCGTGGTAAGAAGGATTCTGATATTGTATCTAAACTTATTGGGAAATAATTCCATGATCAATTAGCTATGTGTCCCATAGATAATGGGTAAGGAAGGCATGGAAGAGGATGTGGGGAAAGGGAACACTGAAACAATTGCCTCAAGAGAAGAATCTAGGATATAGTGTCCCAGACCTGCCCTTGATCTTTCAGTGGGTATTACAAATGTGATGATACACAGGTTTTTGCTATTTTATACCTTTTATTATCTTTGGGGATATGAAACAATTTGTAACTTTTTAATCTAAAAAGTCATGGACCCACTGATATCATTTGAAGAGCTCCAACTGTCTGTAAAACATCCACATTGCAGGAACAAAGGGTCAAATCCGGAGGTCAAAACCTAGCTCTGTAACTGACTGGCTGTGTGGCTTCAGGTAAGACACTTCTCTCCGGGCCTTGGTTTCCTTCTGCTAATGCCTAGATTCAATGCCCAGACTCGATGCTCATCCTAGGTTGTTTCTGTATGTTGGAAAATATTTACTGAGTACTTCTCAAGTACACTGTAACTATCAGTATAAAACTCTACCATGGCCTGAACCTCAAAGCGTGTTGGAAGGAAGAGGATAAGGAAGATGGAGTGAACCAACTGTAGCGCATCTGGAAAGTCAGGCAGAGGAGTTGGAGCATTATACTCTTGGCTAAAGGGAGATGCAGATCATTGGGTAAGAAAGTGAAGTAAAGATATGGTTGAATCACAGAAAGGATTGAAAGAAGAATAATCAAAATCAAGGCGACTGAAAACAGGGACATGCGATTCTGAGGATTCGCACTGGGATGTTAACAGCGGAAAGAGAGTGAAAAGCTATTGTGGAGAAAAATGGATTGGGTGTTACCCTGGTTACGAACAGGGTGCTCTGGCCTTTAGACTCTCTTTAATCTCATTTATGAGGTTATCATGAGGTTAAATAAGATATCAATTCATTTATGCTTATTAATATCTCCCCTGTGGGATGAGCCAAAGATACCGAAAGAAACAAAGTGTGGGGGAGTCCAGTGGCCATTGGCCAACTAGTGAGCTGTGTATGAAGGAGAAAAGGGTATAAAGCATTGACTCTAAAGATGAATCTCATTTATTTCAGGGTTACAGTGAGTCATACCCTACCTTTTTAAATAATTGGCTAATTGATAAAAAGCTGGGGCTCCCGAGTAATTTATTTCTAAGTGCTCCTGTGGGCCACCCCTTTACCTCATCTGTCTCTCAGCTCACCTCCCAGTCCAGTTATATTTGGAAAATACAGGAAGATTTGGGGATTTTTCTTACGGGAGCCATAGTTTAAAAAGAAATGGATTCTAGAATACCAAATTAGGCCATTGCATTCAAAACAGAGTTGAACTGGTAGAGCAAAAGCAAAACCTTTATGGTAAGGCTTAGGGGAAAAATCATAGACCACAAGGCAGGGGACAGAGCAGACCCATCTGCTCTTGGTTCTGCCAACAGCTATGTGGCAACGGGCAAACCACTCCGTCTCCCTCAGCCTTGGCTTCTGTAGGTAGAATAAGAAGGCCAGGGCAGAGTCTCGAGAGCTTTTCCAATTTCAACATTCAAGGCTTTCAATAGTTTACAAGATGAGCTTTGAAAATGTCAATGAAACACAACCTCACAGAAAAAATGGGCCGCCCCATTTTCGTCCCACACGCATCCATACACACACATGCACGAGCACACACACAGTGTAGCCCTAGAAATTACAAGTCATGGTGCAAAGCTTCTACATAAGGAAAGACCCAAACTGTGACCAAAGCATAATCATGTAGAACTGGTTGTCGAAAAAAAAATAAAATTTATACGAGGTTTCATTTCAAAAGAAAAAAGTCATCCTGGAGTTGCAACTAGGAGATTGCCTCGACCACAAGGTGGTGGGGGTGTGCCCACAGTTGGCAGGCCAAGGGCACAAGAGGCTCAGAGAGATGGGAGGGTGACAAACGTGTCTTCACGGTGGATTCGAACGCTCCGTGTGTTGGACCTCGCGAGTGACGTGTGCACAGGAGGAAGTAAAACGCGCACAGGACCCTGGCAGATGGTGCGTGGGCGTGGCCGGGGTGAATCCAGGCGGACCGGGTCACGTCTTCCCTTTGGAAAGACAACAAATACAGTTTCGGTTTCTTTTGTTCCCTTAAAGGAACTGTAACAAACTTCAAATTTTTATTTCACAACAGGGGTTTTCTACAAAACGTTTTCTTACTACTAATGATTTGAATGGTTGGCATTTCCTATGCACTCAAAGTCAACAAATACTTGAGCACTTTGGGATCGCTATGCCCCCAGAAAAGAGCCTATGCACAAATCCTTGTGACTCTGAACTGTTCTTTGCTTCGCACAAATCCTTGTGACTCTGAACTGTTCTTTGCTTCTGAATCAGTGGGAAGAAGCCGCCACCGGACTCTTGCCTACTAAAACACAGGACAGTGGCAATCCTCAAAGGCAGGCACCGTGCCCCTGGAATGGTCCTGAATGGCCCCCGGCATGAAGCTACATGCCCTGGGACACTTAATAAGGCTTGTTAGAGGAGGGGAGGGCAGCGGTTCCCACACCAGGCGGACATGCCGAGGAGTCACTCGGCTGTTGACCCCCAGGTGACCGAGGACGGGGCTTCTTCTTTTCTTTCTTTCTTTCTTTCTTTCTTTCTTTATTTATTTATTTATTTTAGAAAAGACAAGAGTTTATCTAGTTTAGAAAACACTGTCAAGAGGGACAGCAGGCAAGTTTCTAAGAGGAGAATCGTGGTTAGGGTGAGAGATTCGGGCTTTCATAAATGCTGAAAGATATAGAAAAAGGGTCTAGGCAGCAAATGAAGTCATCTAAAGAATGAGGACAGAGCTTCTTAACTGTGTATCACGGAACACACCGAGCTGCGCCAAGACGGCGGTGCCCCTGGCAACCCAGGCACCCAGCTGGAGCCCGTGGTAACCAGAGCCCCTGGGCCCAGCATCTGTTTACTGCACCGTGCCACGCAAGTATGGTTTTCTATGTGTGCCTGATATTGCAAGAGACAAGAAAACCACTTACTGAGTGTTACTGTGAACACAATACTCTTGGGCTATCTCCTATCAGCTTAGGGCTTTACAGACAGTCGGAACTGACCAACATAACATCTGGAAACCAAAATAAATCATCAAGCCACACCTCCACCTTCAGTAACCTGTTTTCTCCTCTCTCATCAACTGACTTATTCCAGCCACTCTTATAGAACTTCTGGGTTCCTGGTTGGTGGTCATAGATGGCCAACCTCTTTACCACCATCTACAAACTTCCACTATTTTATCCAAGTAATGCTTGAACTACTCAGCCCTCACCCTGCAGCTTCCAAAACCCTACAAATCTCAGCTACCACTTGCATCCACCTATGAAATCGCCTTACCTCTGCTTCAATATTTATCAAGTATTTAATATTTACCATAAGATATATTATGTTTAAAAGTACTTCATACCTTGGAATATCCAATGACTTTGTTTGTTACACCATTCAGAAATTGAAATTTGTAGGATAATCCACCCTTCGTTAATTTATTCAACAAACTCTTCCGAGTGTCTACAGTGTACCAGACACATGATAGGTGCTGGCGGTGTCAAGAGAAATTAATGTAATCCTGGCCGTCAAGAATCTCACCCGTCATGGGCCGGTGAGATGGCTCAGCGGCGTAAGCGCCTGCCTTGCAAGCGCGAAGGCCTGAGTTCGACTCCCGGAACCCACATACGAAAAAGGGGCCGGTGATATCGCTCAGCGGCACGGGTGCCTGTTGGCGCGTGAGGTCCTGAGGTCGTCCCCCCGGTACCCACAAAAAAAAAAAAAAAAAAAAAAAAAGAATCTCACCCGTCAAAAGCACATAATTAACTCTCAGCTGGGAGAGAGTCAATGTAGGTAGGTGTAAAATACCAGGTGTCCCCTAAGGATAAAGAGCCATCCTGCCTGGAGCAGAGGGGCCCAGCACCATCGGATGGAAGTGTCCTCCCTAAGGAGGTACCTGGTGTGTGAGCACTGCAAAACTACTTTCCAGAGCATTTTGCAAGCATTATCTCATTTTATTAGAACACAAGAAAGAAATGAAAGTATCCCTCTGAGATACCTGTCATCATTTACAGGTTGGGTTTATAAGGTCGGCCCTACAGAGTCTGTAAATTTCTTCCCAGGAGGATTGCATGCCTGCAATTGAAGAACCTCTCAATGAGGTTACATGACCTGCAAAATGTCAGGCAAAATTAGTGACGTCTAGTTCCCAGCCAGTGTTACTGTTTTCTTTTTTCCCACCATATCAACAGTAGATCTCACTTCTAGAACATTTGATAGACATGTTCATAATATTCTTAAAATTGCCTTTATCTTTTATGAAAGTCTTGAGAATTCGTCCCAGAGGCCAGTGGTAAATTGCTACCATCTTCACTCCAAGATTTTCCACAGCCTTGGGAAGTTGGTTATTTTATCTCCAGTCTTCTTGTGGGATCTGTTCCATGTCTCATCCTCAACTCTCCACTAGCACAGCTTGTAGGGCTGTGGCCTTCCCTGGCTGGCCTGTAGCCCAGCATTCCAGTATTGCTCATGTGAGAAAGTTGATTCTTATTTTTGTTTTTTGTGGTGGGCCATCGACTCTAGTGATGCACAGAAATACATAGTCCTGCCTCGCTTTCTTGGGCTATGAAGGCACAGAATCTGGGCTGCCAGATATGCAGAACAATGGAGTGGAGGCTGATCTGCTGGCCTTCTGCAGCCATCTGTAAGCCCTGCCGGATGGCTCAGTCTCGCCCAGTAATCTCCCATTTACCCACTGTGACCTCATCAGCATACCCAGGTCTCTCTACCTCTGTTTCTATGGCTAACACAGTTCAAAAAAAAAAAAAAAAAAAAAAAACTCTAACTTAACAACCAGGAATTTTCCTCTTTTGCATTGCCAAAAGTTCCAGATAAATGTTTCCTTCATGGCTTAAACTGAAGCACCCCCTTCATATATATGAAAACTAACACAGTTTAGTAAATGGCATTCGTTGTGGCCTCCAATGTCCAGGACCAGGTCCCATGCTAAAAAAAAAAAAAAAAGCCTCTTTCCTGTACTAAACAAGTTCACACTGTACAGTATAGTGGAAAGAGCAGCGAACTGACAGTTAGGAGACCCAGAGCAGTTCCTGCCCTGCTGTGATTAATAAGCTGTGTGTCTCGGTGAGTTGATTTCTCCAGACTAGGGAGGCGGACTGTGATCTTGAAGCTTCCATCGAGTTCTGAGTTTATGACTCTATGGTCAAAATACAGCTCTGCGAAGGGGAAAGCAGGGGTGACTGGCACTTGGCATATGAGGAATGAGATGTAATGGTCCCCAGAAGTGCCCTTCCAGCCTGGCAGAGGGGAGCAGAGTGCCCTGGCTGGCACTGGGGATTGGTGCTGTGGAAGAACACAGATGCTGTAAGGACATGCCCTTGGTTCCTTTCTGCAGAGCTGCCCAGGGAAGGCTAAAATTCCGGGCCCCTCTGCAGTGCAGAGTCCACAGACATTTCCCAGCCTTGGAAGTCATGGCTCAGTGCTGATCCGTGGATAGGATTCCAAAAGAGGAGCTGCTTCTCCATCTGAGCCTGAGGGAAGGGACGTGGTTTGTTCCCTTCCAATCCTAAAAAGCAGACGAGACTCCTTTCATTGCCCGGGCACGCCCCCCACCCAGACTCTCAAGATGTTGGCCCTGCCAATAATATTCGGAGCTTTGTTAAAGTTGTCTCTACATAAGCAGTGTGACCTAGGCCAATCTTTTCAAACTTTGATGTGCACACAAATCAGCAAGGGCTCTTGTTAAAAAGCAGATTTTAATTCAGTGGGTTTGGGTTGAAGCCTGAGATTCTGCATTCCTACCAAGCTCCCTGGTGACAACCATGAAGTTATTCTAGAAGCACCAGATTCTCAGTAGCAAAGATGCAGAAAAATAATTGGACATTGAGAGTCCCATGGCCCACTGTTAGTGGAATGCCACAGAAATCATGCTGAGCCTCGACTTTCCATCTTTTGGTGACAACCCATCCAACCTGTTTCAAGGTCCTATTTGACAAGGGAAAGTGAGTTAACCCAGAGAGTGGCAAAAGTAATAGTGGGGATGTTTTCCACTATTCCAGGCAGCTGCTGGACCTGTGACTCTGGTGTGCACTGGAAGTCCAGTGTTAGACAAGCGTGCCCTAGGGATCACCAAATACTCCACTTAGTAGACTTCGGTTGGGCCTGGGAGCTTGATCTTTAACAAGCCACACAGGCGATGTGATGCTGTCCTTCTCAGACCGCAACATGAGAAATTTTGTTCCTAGTGGTAAGGGTGATCTCTTCCCCATAGTGTGGAAATTGAAAACAATATGCTACAGAAGAGGGTTTCACACAAAAAATGTATTCAAGACACTTAGTTTCCCCTAGATAGGTACTTGTCAGATTTTAATATACACAGAACTCACCTAGGGGAACTTGTTGAAATACAGTTTCTGATTGCATCAGTCTGGGGTTAGGCTGAGAGTCTGTATTTCTAACAAGCTCCCAGAGGAGGCTAATGCTGGTCCAAGGATCCAACATGAAGTAGCAAGAACCTACACCAATAATTCTAAGCCCAAGAGGCACATGAGAGCCATCCTTTAAATACCATAGGCATTGGAAACTTTAATCTTCCTCCTTGGTCTGGAGTAAGCCTCGGGCTTTTTTTTTTTTTTTTTTTTTTTAAGCACCTAATATGCAGCCGGCTTTCAAACTCCCAGCTACAGGTGGCATTCAAGGTGCTGGCTGTGGTCAGCTCGGGGTCCATATGTTCTGACCTGCCCATGGTACAGTCCAACGGGTCTTAGGCTGGCTCACCCACCCCTGGACATGGTGGAATTTAGGTTCCTGCAGGGAGAGGAGGTGGAAGCTGTAATGGGAGAAAGGGAGAAGCTGAGTTTTATCCAAAGACAGATGCAAATGCTTCCTAAACATCAGGCTGCACCACTCTCTCCTTTCCAGCTTCTGGGTGTGGCTTGGCTCGCGCTCTGCTTGGCTTTCAGGGGTGTGGACCAGGTAGGACACTGACCTGTCTCTTCCTGTTCCCCGCTAGGTGGCGGTGGAGAGCAGCCGCCCACCGCGGGCCAGAAGGCAGAGGAGGGCGCGGAGGCCGTGCTCCCCCGGCGCAGGAGCGTGTTCCACATCGAGTGGTCCTCTGTTCGGAGGAGGAGCAAAGGTGTGCACGTCCTCCTCCCCATCGTGCTGGGTCCCCAGCTTCCTTGTCTCTGGTGAAATAAGGACAATGACCTGTACCCGCCCACAGGGTAGTGGGAACACCCGTGAGGGCAGGTTCATTCTTCTCAAGCCTGACCACCGGCCAAGGCTACGGCTTTCTTGTGCTGGACACACCCTGCCTAAGGGCGGGGAGCAAGCTGGGACAAAGGCAGGGGGTGTCAACTTGACTGCGCGTGGGAATCACCTGGATCCTTTAGAGATCTTCATGAGATTCTAAGTTGCCACTAAGTCAAAAACCATCAATCTGGGAAGCTAAAGAGGAATAGTTCTTTCCCAAGGCAAGGGCAGGTACACCAAGGGAACGTGCAGAGAGGGAAGGCGTGGAGGGGACTCCACAGGCCCGGAGAGGCGCCGGAGGGCAGCCAAAGCTGGGCAGGTGAGGGAGCCAGGAACTTGGACTTGGAAGCTGAGCTCAGGTTCTGGCAAACAGCAGGGAGCCTGGAGGGATCTGCCCCGCCAGCTGCAGGCTGGAATAGCTTATGAAGAGACAGGACAGAGAGCCAACCTCATTCTTCCCCAACCCCCAGAGAAGGGAGCGGAACTCTCCAGACCCAGACCCACGCAGCTGGCCAGAGGCACTGCAAGGGACACAACTGACTCCCGGGCTAGTGTCCCCTCCCATCATGTGCCTCTCAGAAGATGCATTAGTGACTTTCTTCCTCCAGCTCAGCTCGTATCATCCATACCAAAGTCAGCCAAGCCAGAGAAATAGGCCTTGAGTGGTTATGGGAAAACCTACAGGGTACAGAGGCACTGCAGTTACTTCAAGGACCCCTCAAGCCCAAGAGTTTGCCTTTGATTGGCTCCCATGACGTGGAAGAGCGCATGGTTTGCCTTCATAGGTCAAAAATCTCCCTCCTAATGTCTCTCACGAGCGTGGGAGGGGAGCGGAGCAGGCACAGTAAAGCCCCTTGTGAAGGAGCCGGAAGGGGAAGGTCATGGGATTTGCTGCAGCACTGAGAGGCAGCGGGGAGCTCCCGCCGGAAGCGGTCAGTCAGGAGATGACACACACGGGCCTCCGCGTTAGAGAAATCCTCCCTGCTTCCTAGTCTTCATTTCAAAGTTTCCAAAATTAATTTGTTTCTCCTACATAGTATAATCGCACAACCACACTAGTATTTGAAACCCCTGCTCCTACAAAAGTGGCAACACGATGGCTCTGATGCTTCCCTTCTAGTGCTTGGAGGGGACTAGGCCGGAAGGCTGACTGGGCACAGCCAATTCAGTTATAAATACAGAGCGGGTGGAGCCCTATTCTCACACTTGACCACCAGAGGGAACCAGAGCACCAAGACCAAAAAAAGTCTAGCGCCTGATCTTTCACAATGCATAAAACCCTACTGAAACCTGTCATTCTTGAAAGTAAATTATGCGTAATAGAAAAAAATGTTTGCGGTTACATTACAAGAGTTTCAAAGATGTAAAGGACATGCCAAAATCTGTTTTAAGTAACTACATGTATAGCACTTTTCCTGATCCAACCAGCAGTTGGTATTACAATGCCTAAAATCCAGAGACATACGTAAAATGATTGCGAGAAAAAGTTCAAATCCCAAATAGCCTGATGTGGATCTGGCTGAGAAGAGCCACAGCCAAGTTCAAGCCCAGATCCCGTATGGCTCAGGAAGGACACCACTTCAGGAGCAAAGGACTCAACAATGTCAAGTTTCCTTCTTTGTGCACCTACAAAATCTCCATGCGGTATCGAAAAAAGAATCATCAGGGCTCACAGGCAAATCACTGTCCCTCTGGGCTACTGTTACCTCATCTAAAGAATATAGGGCTTCTTAATGGAGTCTCTGAACTCTCTATATTCTTTGTAAAATGTCCTGTTTCCATGACGATGTACATACCCAAGGAGGCCCATGAGCATAGGAAACGTTCAGCTGCCAGACTCCAGGCCTCTGTGCTTCTACAGTGGAATGGGAAATACCAAGTAGACTGACTCCAGCCCGGCAAGAAACGACTGCTAAGGTGCCAAAATACAGGTTCTGAACTGATCTTTCTCTTCTAACTCCAGTGTTCGGAAAAGGCGAAAGCCAGGAGAGACAGAACAAAGAGCCCTTTCCCTATCCATACCGGAAGCCCACCGTGGAGCCGCTGGTGAGTATGGAGTGGCCATGTTGGGGACAGCAGGCGGGCCACATCAGATTGGGGAACTGAGATCTGTCAAAGGGGCTCTCATGGAGGAGACCTTTTCACGAATTCATATTTTTGGAAATGTAATTACTAGATTAAAATGTCTGCTTTTCACAGTTTACTTTGCAAACTTTCATATTCCCTTTATTTGAATTATTATCAGGTTTCCTCTGATTCGAGCATTTAGGAAATAAGATCATGCCAGTTTTGGAAAGCAGAATCTTTACATGTTCGATTTCATACCTTTGTGTTTATAAACAGTTAAATTTTAAAGACTCGTCATGTCAGAGGAAAAAACAATTTCTTCTAGAAAAACGTATAGTATAGTGTAAGTAATTGTTTTAAAACAAAAATCTAGAAGCTAAGCGCAGTAGTGCATGCCTGTAATCCCAGCTATTCAGGAAGTTGAGACAGGAGGATCACAGGTTTAAAGCCATCCTGGGCAACTTAGTGAATAAAATAAAAAGGGCTGGGGACATAACTCAGTGGTAAAGTGCTTCCCTAGCATAAGCATAGCCCTTGGTTGAATCCCCAACACTACAAAAAAAAAAGAGAGCGAGCGATCCGTGGTTTAATGTGTTAATTCCACCTTTTGACTCTGACCTTTGCAAGTCAGAACCTGTGCATGCCTACATCCTCACCCACAGAATGAGTATGAAGATGTCATCCTGTTCCTCAGTATCAAAGGAGTGACATGTCAAACAAAACACAAGACCCTAATCTACAGAAACAGGGAAATGATTAAAGAGCAGTTTTACAAAATACCTAATAATAAATCTTAGCTTGGTCCTCAAAGGATCACAAACATGACTTCTCAGCTTGAAAGCCACAGAATGCTGGGAGTTCATGCCACTCTCTCCCTGGACAGGATCTGGACACCATGGAGGAAAGCTCTGAGATAAAGGTGGAAGCCGCCATGCCCAGGACATCCTGGATCCAGAGCGCCATGGCTGCCGGGGGGAAGAGGGTCAGCCAAGCCCTCAGCTACATCACAGGAGAGATGAAGGAATTTGGGGAGGGACTTAAAGGTACCATTCCATGATGGCAGCCCTGACCCTACCCCTAAAAACGTTGTCTCTGTCATACCCAGGAAACGAATTTCAATAAGAGTTCTCTGTAAAGTAGTGTGAGCTCTATTTCTAGGGTCTTTCTGGGAAGCTAGGAATTCTGCCATTGTAACAGTCCCTTTGGATGTAAAACCCACATGTATCAGTGACAAGCTCTTGTTTCTGAATTCAAGAGTCCTGCTGTCCCAAATGTACCATCCAGATGTTGCAGATAAGCATTTCAGTACTGGGGTTCTAGAGCCAACATTCTAGAAAATGCCCCTCTGGATGGCTCCAGGAGAAAACTGTCTACCACGCCAATAGGTCTCCTCTAGCAGTCTCCCAGTCTCGGCCCATGGTGCAATGCCCACCACGCAGCAAGAGTTTTCTGGAAAATGTGAGAGGCTCAGATAGCTCAGGGTACCCAACACCCACCACAGGAAAAACAGCCTAGAGACTATGCTTGGCTGGTAGCAAGGCTTGAATTTTCTGGACAATCAAATACTGTCCCGGGTTCTTTGTGCACCCTCTTCTGTGGCAAGTGACAGCAGGTGGTTGGCTCCCTGAAAACCTACATGGGATTGGCAGGGAGATTTCTCACACCCTCAGCTTGTCCCCAGGCCTTTCCAAGGGCTACCCCCCACAGGAGCGTTTTCTGACTCCCTCGCCTGTTCCATTTCAGACAAGTCCCCCGTGTTCCAGTTTCTTGACTGGGTGCTCCGGGGCACATCTCAGGTGATGTTTGTGAACAACCCACTCAGCGGCATCCTCATCGTCATCGGCCTCTTTGTCCAGAACCCCTGGTGGGCCATCTCAGGCTGCCTGGGCACCATTGTGTCCACCTTGACAGCCCTTTTCCTGAGCCAGGACAAGTAAGTCCCCAAGGGTCGAAGCATGAGGCTAAGGGGCCACTCCCTAAGGGGACCATTCTTCCCCTTCACACCCTCCTTTGACTCAGAAACCCCCAAAACAGGGCGCTGGGAACCAAGAGTGACTATCCCTTGATCATTTTTTCATAGACACCCTGTCTAGAGAGACGCGAGGGTCAGTAGGTCTGACATCTTTCCTCCCCACTCCCAGAATGGTGGCTGTTTGAAGGTGTGTAGTCAGACTCGCGGTGAGAAAATCTGACCTGAAGGAAAATTTAAAAGGGTGTGGAGAAGCTCCACCCCACCAGCCCCCTCCTTGTCCCCCAGGTCAGCCATTGCAGCAGGACTCCACGGCTACAACGGGGTCCTCGTGGGGCTGCTGATGGCCGTGTTCTCAGACAAGAGCGACTACTACTGGTGGCTTCTGCTCCCAGTCATCATCATGTCCATGTCTTGGTAAGTTTGCTTCTGAGGTGACTTCCGGTCAGAGAGCCACTCTCCTTCATGTCCTGGGCCTGGGCCTGACAGTCTACACTCTGTTTTAAAATAGCATTTGTTTGGCTCACACTTTGGAAACACCCACTGGAGATAATTACTAACATTATACTAGGCTAGGACACCTATACATAGAATCACATTAGCTACCATCTTTTTTTCTCCTTTGAAGATCTAAAAGAGTTTCTGGCCTCAGCCAGGCAAAACACAAAGAAAGAAACTGAGGCCTAGGTAGGTTAAGATCCATGCTACAGGATCCTGTCAGTTTCTGGAAATCTCCTCCCTTTGCTCCATGCCTGGGATCCCTGCCCAGATGGAGACAACTCCTGTGTTAGACTTCCCACTGTTCAGACAAAGTACCCAACACCCACAACTTAAAGGAGGGGAAGTTGAATTTGTCTCACAGTTTTAGGGGATTCAGTCCATGGGCAATTTACTCCAAGGCAGAAGCAGCATGGTGGAAGGGTATGGAGGAGGAAAGCTTCTCACCCTATAGCCAGCAGGAAACAGAGACACAGAGAGGAGATGGGGGATAGAACCCACCCTTCCAGGCCACACTCCCCAGTGTAACATCAAGTCATCTATGAATTAATCCACTCATGAATATAGGGCCCCTTGATACAATCACCTTCCAAACACACGAGGCTTCATGGGGATATTTTAGATATAAATCACAACTTCCCAGGGTAGGCGGCAGGCCAGACATGGGGTGCAGCCCTCAGTGTGCCAGGCTCCTCCATCACTTCAGAAAACACAGGGCACTCTGACCAAGAGTTTAGTGGACCTGGTCACTCAAAATGCATTAGTTTAACAACTGAATGACTAATTCCCTCCCCTCTGTCCCCGGACCTGTCCTCTCCGCCACTGCCTGGGGATGAGTTCAGTGAGTCTCCTTGTCTTAAAATGCCTCCCAGACGGTCTTGGTTCTGAAGCTGAGCATGAGTACCCACCCTGTCTCTGTGCCCTGTGCAGAGAGGAGGCTGCCCTTCAAGTGGAGGTGGTGGGGGCAGCAGGGAAGGTGCAGGGGCCCCCAGTGCTGTGCCATCTAGTGCCTGCTTGCCAACCAGTATCTCTGCTGGTTCTGCCATCAGCCCCATCCTCTCCAGCGCGCTGAGCACCATCTTCAGCAAGTGGGACCTGCCAGTCTTCACTCTGCCCTTCAACATCGCCGTGACGCTCTACCTGGCAGCCACAGGTCACTATAACCTCTTCTTCCCCACGACGCTGCTGCAGCCTGCATCCTCTGTGCCCAATATCACCTGGTCGGAGGTCCAAGTGCCCTTGGTAGGTGTCACAGGAAGAGGAAGGGCAGCATCTGCGCAAAGTCAACGTTAATTGGCATTTACTTGTTTTGCACATCACAAGGGTGGTGATTAACAATGACATAGTCCAAGGCGCTCTCCACACATATGTCACGAGCTCCCATCCTTGCCTCCTTGTAAGAAATAAAAGGGCTATTTCTGGTCCCACTCTGTTACTACACAGAGGAGGAAACCAAGGCCAGGTTGAGTCCCATCTGAGGTCACACGGTGATTTAGTGAGTAGCTTTCCGGACTCCTGGCCTGGGTTCTTTGCTTTTTCCTTGAATGCTTTGTTCCAGTTTTTTTTTTTTTTTTAATGTGGATACCGGGAGTCGACCTCAGGACCTCGCGCTTGCCAGCAAGCGCTTGTGCCGCTGAGCCATCTCACCGGTCCTTTTTTTTCCTTTATGTGGGTTCTGCGAGTCGAACTCAGGACTTCGCGCTTGCCAGGCAGGCACTTATGCCACTGAGCCATATCACCAGCAAATATTGTTATTTCAACATGTGGTTAATTTTGTGTATGTGTGTGTGGGTACCAAGAGTCAAACTCAGGACCTCACACTTGCCAACAGGCACTTGTGCCGCTGAGCGATATCACTGGCCCTGTTTTTCCTTTATGTGAGTACCAGGAGTCAAACTCAGGACCTCGCGCTTGCCAGGCAGGCGCTTACGCCACTGAACTATCTCACCGGCCCTTGTTCCAGTTTTAATGCAAAATGAGCTGTGTGTTCTCTCTCATTCAGTCACACCAAATCTTTAAAAATGTGCCCGTTGTGCTGCCACCTACAGCTTCAGAAGTCACTGTTGCAGCCTCCGCAGTGGATTCCAGTTGCTCTGTAAGGCTCGCTCGTGTTTCAAAGCACCCGTACTCCTCCACTAAGAAATACGTATATAGGGGCCGGTGAGATGGCTCAGCGGCTTAAGCGCCTGCCCGGCAAGCGCGAGGGCCCGAGTTCGACTCCCGGAACCCACATACGAAAAAAGGGGCCAGTGATATCGCTCAGCGGCACGGGCGCCTGCTGGCGCGCGAGGTCCTGAGGTCGACCCCCCGGTACCCACAAAAAAAAAAAAAAAAAAAAAAAAAAGAAATACGTATATAGGACAGAGCTTCTAATGGTGTTTGTTTGTCCACTTGTTTTTTAAAGCACTGGGGATTTAACTCAGAGCCTTCACACTGAGCCACACCCCCAGCCCTTTTTTCACATTTACTTTTGAGACAGGGTCTCACCAAATCACTAAGTTCTCCAGGCTGGGCCCGAACTTGTGCTCCTTGGCCTGGGCTCACCAGAGTACTGAGATTACAGGCGTGTGCCACCACGCCCAGCCTAACAAGTATTCCATACATAATGCTGACCTCTGGGAGTCTGCCGACGAGTAAAAAGTGACACTGAGAGCCGTAGATCAGCGTGGAGCACTGTGCCCGGCAGCCTTGTTATCCAACCAGGCACAGTTGCCCTGAGCCTCTGCTGTCCCTTACACAGTGGGGCCCCACAGTGGTGCTCACCCTGAAACTTCATCAGCACAGACCCCCTGGGCTTGGAGAAGGAATTTCCAGAAATAATGATGCCTAGCGTTTCTTTGCATTCCATTGTGTGATTGAAAGAGCCCTGTGTTTGCACTAAGAAACATTATTATTAGGAAAGGAAGTGCTTGTGTTGGCCCCATCCTCTGTGATTGCTTTGTATATGCAAGGACCTTCACCGGCCAGAGGCGAGATGAAGTGTCATGCTGGTGATTCAGCAACTCAGGCTTTCATTCGCGGTGCTAACCCAATCCATATATTTTGGAAGCAAAATTGTTGTAATTGGTGTGCTGTGAGCAAGTGTTGTTAGAAATTGCAAGCTGAAGATATTGCATTCTTCATGCCGCATTCGCAACTGAAAATAAATGTTTCAGAATTTTACAAAATGAAAAAAACTGAATAATCCTGTACCGACACTTTAGAATTCCAAAGTTCTAGGGGGAAAATTCCAGTTTTTGGTAGTCGTCCTTTAAGAAATAAGTTTCTGGTCAACTGAACAGAGTAGATGATGACTTTTACATTTGTGTGTTCTTGACAATTAGTGTTAGAGCCTTGAGCCTCTGAAAAGCACATGGCGAAGGTCAGAGAGAGATTCTACAACTCGCAACGACACTGAGTCCCCACCCACAGGCGCCTGTGTTCCTGTCACCCGTGGAGACTCCCCAGATGCAGCCAGGGAGAGATAAAACCGCCAGCACCACTCCCTGTGTAAAGCTCACATCTGTCCCCTCCTCCCGCACGACCAGGCCAGAACCCCTGTTCTGTTCTCTGGCCTGGGGTAAAGGAAGCCTGAGGCAAAGGGTGAGCCCTGTGGGCCTGTCCTGTCTACACTCGTTCTCCCTGAGAGTGAGGGCCCTGAGCTGCAGGTTCTCCATTCCTGGCACCAGATTCCTGCCAGAGGATTCAGACTGCAGGCATGGTGTGCACAACTCACCCCAAGCCAGCTTCTCATCAGCCTCTGCCCCAAGGAGAGATGAACCCAGTGCACATCAACGGAGCCCACACAAAAAGGGCCTTTCGACAAACGCTCTGAGACACAGCACCCAGTCCCAGTAGCTGAGGACGCCTACAACCCAGGACTCCCCCCCAGCTCCGTGTGCCAGGGACCACAAGATGTCGGAGGGCCTCAAATGCTCTGCGCTCACAGACAGTCTCCACTGAGCTTTGACATCCACGGAGGACGAGGCAGGCAGGACGCCCTCCGGGTTTGTCAGCCGAAAGAGCAGGTGCTGGGCCGCACTGCCTCCTCCAGGCCCTGCTGCGATCCCAGTCCAGCTGCTTGCCAGGCAAGATGGACATCTCCGCACCCAGAGCTGCTGTTCTTGGAAATGCATAAGACCGTTTGTTCCTCAAATATTTAACCTTCTTTCTTTTTTTTTTTTTTTTTTGGCTTTATATTATATGAGAGTTTTGGTTGAAAATATATTACCCTTCTCATAAAAAACACCCCTGTGGGAAAGGTTTTCAGTTTCTCCTCGCGGGGGGTGCGTGCTTTCACTCATGTCTGTAGAAGAAAACTCAGTAGCTTCACCCTACTCAGAACTCAGATAAAACGAGAAGCATTTGTTCCTTCTAGAGTTAACACACTTGAGCGGAAATGTCTTGAAAACCTGTGGTGAAGTATTGTGTGGAGGGTTTGGCACCAAATCTTTTGCACTAAAGTTTAAATTGTCTCTTTTGCCTTCCTAACAAGCATGTGACCCTGTCGCACCTGCAGCTTTTGAGAGCCATCCCTGTGGGAGTCGGTCAAGTGTACGGCTGCGATAACCCCTGGACTGGAGGCATTTTCCTCATGGCTCTGTTCATATCTTCACCTCTCATTTGCTTGCATGCAGCAATTGGATCCACCATGGGGATGTTAGCAGGTCAGTGTCACTGCTTTCCCTTGTTAATGGGTGAAGGGATGTCAGTGCCTGGGGCCAGCTCCAAAGAAAACAGTGAAGTGTGTCTTTAATGCTGCACCCACAGATTCCCTGAAACTTTCCCTCTTTCTACGGCACCCCAGTTCTCCACTTTTGGTGCTGATGCCTTCATGCTCCTTTAAACCACAGCTGTCCTCAAGAAAGACTTTGGCATTTGGCATTTGCACCTTTATATAAATTCAAAGTTTGGTTAAGGTTAGTTCCAGGTGTATGTATATTTTAAGTTTTCTCTCCAGTGACAAAAAGAAGGATTGGTTCTCAGAACTGTGTGTGTGTGTGTGTGTGTGTGTGTGTGTGTGTGTGTGTGTGTGTGCGGGAGGGAGGGACACCCTCAGGACTGTTTCTCTCTAACTCCATAACTGCTTAGCCACTGGTATTCTTGTGGCTCCGTGACAAACTGTCCGTTTTAGATGTATTTTCACTGCATAAAGTCAGAAGCCCTCTTTTATGTAAGTAGCTTGGAGGAAAGCTGGTTCTGGGCTTTGAGGCCTATAGTAGGTTTTTGGGCAGCCACATGAGCCCTGTAAGATCTCATACTCAACACTGACACCTGCCTGTCGCACAGCTCTCAGCATCGCCACACCCTTTGACTCCATCTACTTCGGTCTGTGTGGCTTCAACAGTACCCTGGCATGCATCGCCATCGGAGGCATGTTCTACGCCATCACCTGGCAGACGCACCTCCTTGCCATCGCCTGCGGTAGGTGCCACTCCAGAGTTCCCTTTGAAGCCCAAAAGATGCCTGCAACTGTCCCCCACAAAGAAAACTGCCCTAGGACAATCGTGCCCCCAAAAAAGATAAATGGGAGAAATCATTCACTTTTTTTTTATTTTAAAGAGGAAAAAGAAAAACAGTACAATAAACACGATGGTACAAAATTTCAAAACAAGATTGTAGGAGAGTAACAATGGTTAGTACATTGCGTATTGTCATCTTTAAAGTAGTTGCCCATGTTACAAGATATAGGCATGAAAAATTGATCAAACGATGTAGGCAAGTATGGAAGGGCTTGTAGTTAAAACCGTCTTCAGTGGTTATTTAGTGAACCATCCTCACTGTGCGTGCAATGTTCGGCCACGCAGAGGCAGATTTCTTGAGGTGGCAGTGGTTTCCTGTTTCTCACGTCTGTCTCCTGTGATTGCTGCTTTCCTGGCTGGTGACTGGAGTACACAGAGCAACTCCTGGGCAATTCATGCTTTATATGGAATTAGGCTACTTGTATAATATACAATGCTAAAACTTAAACATCCAAACATTGACCACAAGGGTCCTTCTAGTGATCCCTCTTGCATACACATTTGTTCAGAATCCTAGGATATTAGACTGACTGTAAAAACTTTGGCACATTTATATAACTTAATCCTTGAATATCCTTCATTTCTTAATGTTAATATAAATGAAAACCAAGTAAAACTTCTTTTAACTAAGATATTTAAAACAAAGATTCCATTTCAGTACCACCATAGAATCTGAAAAATTATCTACATAAATTTTTTAAGAAATTAGTTTACGATAGAAAAATTTCCCAACTATCCTTTGCAAGGGAAGATGTTCTGGGTTATATATTGTATTCTTAAGGTAACTTGTAGATTTTTTTGCATTTTATGATAGTCACTATAAACATGAAAAAATAAACTTTAAACTAGAAGTGAACCATTGTTACCCTCCTGTTATGTTGTTTTGAAATTTTGTTCTATTATTTTTCTCTTTAAAAAAAAACTAGAAACAAAGGGTCCATCTACTGTCTTTTTCTTTCTTTTTTTTAAGATATTTTCTAATACCCTAAAATACTCACTGTAAGGCCAGCATGCTATGGTTACTTAAGAAATAGTAGTGTTCTATTATTGGCCAAATAAAAGATAATCATTCTCCTAGCACCTGCTACAAAAAGGCACTTTACATACTTCCTCTCCACCCTTATCACAACTCGAGTTGGTATTTGTGTTAGTCAGTTTTGATTACTGTGATAAAATACCAGAGATAAACAACTTAGAGGAGGAAAGAGTCATCTGGGTTCAGAGTTTCAGAGGTTTCAGTCCATGGTCACCTGGCTCCACCAAATTAGACCTGTGACGAGGCAGAAACGCAGCAGAAGGGCATGGCAGAGGAAAGGTGCTCACCCCGTAGCAGACAGGAAAGAGAAAACAGGAAGGAGCCTGAGAAAAAGGGACCAGGGATCAGATATATTCCCCAAGCTTATACCCCCATATCCCACACCGTTCAACTAAGCCCCACCTCCTGTTTTCATTACCTCTCAACAACGCCATCAAAATATGACCACATCAATGGATTAATTCATTTGATGTAGCTAGAGACCTTGTTATTCGATTGCTTCTCAAAAGCCCACTAACTGGCAACCAAGCTTCTAACACATGAGTTTTGAAAGGTATTTCAAATCCAAACCATAATGGTATTACTATTCCACTTTGAAAAAGAGGAAAAAATATGTCACAGAGGAGAGCTAGGACTAGGGTGAGACAAGTGACCCAACGCAGACACAAAATTTAAGGAGGATTTCACCCTCGGGGCCGTGCAGGTGATGCCTATGACATCTCCACGCTCTTGAGTTGAGGGGCCCCTTAAATCGTGTACCCCAGCTGTCTCCCTCCCCTCCCCCAGTCCCATCTTTATCGGAGAAGCGAAGTAACCCAACCACTCATGTCAGAAGTTACCTGGGTGGCTTTAAACCGGGAGGGTTTCTCCCTTTCTTAGGGACTTTTGGCAGTGTCTGGTGAGATTTTATTTCCCACACCTAAGGGAAGAAGCGCTGTGGGCATCTGGTGGGGAGAGGCAGAGGTGCTGTTAAGGAATGTCGATGTGCCATGCTGTGAGCCGTGGCATCTCATTTAATCCCCAGTGCAATCTAGACAGTTTCCCGTTTCACAGATGGGGAACTGAGGCTGAAGGGAGCAAAAATCAAACTGCCAAAGCCGGTCTGTAAACACAGTGGGCTGTAGAAGTCTGTCCCTTTGTAGGACATCACGCTCCTTCTGAAGCCAGTGCTTTCACTGAGGTCCAGAGCAGTCGGCCCTTTCCACAGTCATGCAGCTAGTGATGGGCAGGGCCAGCGAGAAAGAAGGTTCCTTCCTGCGCTCCGTGTCCTCCAGAACAGACCACTTCCCCTGAGGTCCAGGCAGGCTGCTTGTACTATTTCCTGCTGTTCCATCGTCTTCCTTCTCTCTCCTCACTCTGCCGGCCCTGCAACCGCACATTAGCACACAGAGTTTTCAAAGGATTTCCTGTTGGTTACAGATCAAATTTGATAAAGTAACAGTGGGGTCAGGGGAGAGAATAAATCCTTTGTCTTTGGACCCCAGGATGAAGGATGAGTTGGATGGAATCGGGCTGAGCCCAGACCACCCCAGGAGCCTCCGTTCTTCACAGGCCAAGCCCCTCAGGCCTTCTGGCTCCCTTGTGCTTGGGGACTAGTGGTGTGTAGGTCAGCCCCTCCATCTGCCTCCCCTTCTAACCTCAGCTCTGAGAGGTTAGCGTACACTGTGGTTAAGAGCCCACTCCTGGATCCAGGTGGCTGGAGCTCTGCCACTTGTCACCCATGTAATCCTGGTCAAGTCACCTCTCAGCGCCTCATACTAACAGTGTCTGCCTCATAGCACTGTTGTCAGCATCAAATCCAATAATTCACAAAAGCGATGGAAACAATGCCCGATGCCGAGGCCTGCCCAGGGAGAGTCAACCTTGTTACCTGTAATCGAGCAATGCGTACTAATAAACGAGGATGCAGCTGACATAAGAATGGCACAGGCTCCTGGTCCCTTGGAGAGAGATCAGCTGGCTTGTGGGACCCATGAAACTGTTGCCGGCCCCATACCCCACTCATATCGCTCATCCTTTAATCTCTTCTACTCTTCCTACCTCTAGGATAAGAGGGGCTTGTCTAACTCAGAGGCAGGCAGAACAGTCGCAGCATTTAACCTCTCTGAGCCTGTTTTCTTGTCTATGAAATAAAAGCAGTAATAGTGCTTACACTGTGGGAATGCCAAAGGATATGGTTGGCATTGCTGCTAGCTGGGCTCCCAGCAGCTGTTGCTAATAGCCTAGGGACAATTGGGTTGCTCACTGCTGAGAAATTAAGGATTTCATTGGCCCATTTTCATCACTTCCTCCCTCTTACCAGCATTTGGCTCTTCCCAGTGGTCAGCCCGGCCCTGCCCCCTCCACAGAGCCTAGAAGACAAGGCAGTGGACATATTTTGTCTCCCTTGAGCTTACGGAATGCTGCTTCTCCCTGGAAACCCATATTATGTTAATACCTTGCGATGAAATATTCCAGCAGGGAGTTCTGGGACTCACTTGCCTTTGCTGTATAGTAAAATTTTCATTTATGGTTTATGCTGTTAAATGTTCCTTTACCAGAATGCAAGGTGGTGGGACCCAAGAGAACCATAACAGCTAAATTCGGGCCCTTTTTAACAAAGTTCATCTGCTGTCTTAGCTATGCCGGCATTTGCGTGGAATTTAACACTTCTGAAGCTGCCAAGCAATGGAAACAGAACTCTTTTTTTTAATCTGAGAGATAGTATTGTGGCATAAAATTAATGGAGAGAGAATATGTAGACAAAGCTTGAGATATCGTTAAGTAGTTACTGGACTATTTATTGTTGATTCTTTTTCCAGCTCTGTTTGCAGCCTACCTGGGCGCCGCTCTGGCCAACATGCTGTCCGTGGTGAGTCAACATGGGGTACAAATGTGTTCACAAGCCCCCTTTGGCTTCCCAAACCCTGCTCAAAACTCCTCCTCCTGGAACTCTTCCCAATTCATGCCCCTTGTTGCAAATTGCACTGTGCACCTCAACACCGCTGGACAGAAAGAGCTCCGTCTCCAAAGTTTAAATGGTATCTGGGAGTCAGTCAGATCCCACTGTCGATGGCCAATGGAGCTCTTTCTAGGACAATTTGAAGAGCATTATCTTGTAAATCCAACTCTTTTCTATCGTGTCATTCTCTAGATCTACGTTTAAATCTTTATTACCTAACTTTTGCGTGTCTATAGATCAACTGCCTGCCTAGCTCATGGGTCAGTGTACATCTTGCTTCCATAGCACATTTCATGGAGCAAGGGGACACAAGCAAAGGCTTGAGGGAATGGGAGCCATCAAGCCCTAGCCAGCCAGAGAGAAGCCCGAGCTGATGGTGCGTGGCAATCGCAGCAGTCCCAGAATCCCTTCTTTTTCTGGGCTCCAGTGTAGGGTAGAGTATGGGAGTCATCTGGCCAGCCCCAGGCCCAGCACAGTACTCACGGCCCAACTTGCAGCTGATGTCTCCCCTACTTAGACAAGGGTACAAGCAAACCTTACATGGACAGCCAGGGAAAGCCCTACTGACCCTGTGGAAAGGGATGGCAAAGACATTCCTCTCACACCTGCCTGAACCCCTCCTTCTCCTCTAGTGAGAGTGGTTGGTTTGGATTTAGGAAGGTATTTCCTTAGCAGAATAATTATCCTTCCCTGATATCATACTGTCTTCTTCAAGGGACTAAGTCCTTCCCCTGGGCCCCATCACATTCTGTGCACACTTGCCAACAACACTGGATGCCCAGTATCGTGACGGGTCTAGAACTCGTTGGTCCTCTTCCAACGTCAGCCCATAGGCTCCTCCGGAACAGGAGCCTGTCGTATTCTTATCTCCATCTCTAGAACTGGTCATGGTGCCCTGAACGTACAGAGTGCTCAAAAAATAAAGAACAAGTGCAACCCTGACACAGTGAGCCTCTGCAACCAGGAATGTTAGAGCTGGGCCTGAGCTGCCAGCCCTCAGAAACCCTGGAGGGGCAAGAAATGGAGCATGGCCTCAGAAGCTGCTGGTCACCCCAGGCCTTGTCAACTCCTCTGACTCCCATTCATTCACCCGATCAGTCACTCAGTAAATATGTGCCACGCACCTTCCTTAAACAAAGAACTAGGATAGAAACAGGAAACGTTGGCTCCCGATCGTGGGTGTCTATCATAAGTGTCTCGGAACACCTCTGAGTTCAGAGAAGTTACAGGATTATACCACTCCCTGTAGACACTTTTCAAAACAAAATCAAACTGCTTCCTGTGTGCCTACTGTGTTTAAGGCACCGTGCTGACCACTGTGAGGGATACAAAACAGTGTAAGCTACTAACTTACCTAGAAGGATTTTCCAGTCTCACTGAGAACAGAATATAAAGTGTTGAACTACATTTATGAGACCATCCATACCCTCCTTGGAAGCACAGCTAGGAGCCACACTCTCTTGCTCTCTAACTGGCACACGCATGCGCAGCCTCAAGGCTTCTAAAATGCTACCGTCAACTTGATAATAATGACCGCATCCTAAGAACCACTTACTGGGTATCTTGTATGCACTAAGCACCAAGTCTTTGATTGAGAATTGTTATCCATGGTTTGCTAGGAAGAAAATAGTTCTCTGAAAGAGTAAATGATTTTAATAAGGTGATCAGTGCTGAGATTTGAACATACATCTATGGAACTCCCATATCTCCACTGTGGGACTTCAAGGAACACTTCCTGAAACACCTTATGAAGTCTTCGTAGGGCACTGGAAAGATTCACGGAGTGGATCGCATTACTCATGGGGATTCCTTACAGTACTCTCCTTGGTCTTCCCCATCCAACAGAGCCATCTGGCCATTCACATGACCGGCATCATTACTCCCATGGTATTACCTGAAGTTTTACACCTTATAATAAAATAAAATAGGGGGGCATTTGGTCCACCTCATAGTTGAATTTGTGGGCTCTTTTGAGTGCAAGCCATCCACAAAACCTCTCTCAAATGAAGAGGAGGAATATTAAAATGTCTCGGGGCTTCTCAAAGATTAAAAAACAAGCCAACATCGTAAGAAAGATGTGGGGCTAGGAGAGCCCTCGAGAAGAGAAGCAGCTACTCTTCACTTTCAGCTCCTTAGGACAAAGATGCCACTTCTCTGCCTCTCCCCACACCTCTGCTCATCTCCCTGTGTCTCTCTATGAAGGCTTTCTCCACTGCACATGGCTTCGTGGCCACCCTCACTGCTTGGTTCTTCAGATCTTACTATTCAGGAGCTCTACAGACACGGCCTTTGTGCCTGTAGTTCAAATTATCAGAATGAACTGTGACCAATGAAAAAGTCTTGAGCTATGAAATGGCTTCCAAAAACTTTCCTTCAGTGGGAGCTATTGGGAAGAGGTACGGACTGGTCATAGTTCGGAATCAAGACATACATAAAGGCATATCTGCCCCATTAGCTCTCCAACGGCTGCATCCTAAACCATGTGTGCTCATCTGTGACAGCGCAGAGTAACCACACTGGCATAATTTCGTGTTGATTTCAATTAAGCGTTATCTTTATTGATGCCCACAGAGCATGACTTTAGGTGATCGATAAGGGCTAAACAAGCACTAGCATCTGATGTAACCGGGGCTTCCCTTGTGTCCGCCTCTCCCTCCAGTTTGGATTACCGCCCTGCACCTGGCCCTTCTGCCTCTCAGCGCTCACCTTCCTGCTCCTGACGACCAACAACCCTGCCATCTACAAGCTCCCGCTTAGCAAAGTCACCTACCCGGAGGCCAATCGCATCTACTACCTGTCACAGGAGAGGAACAGAAGGGCATCAACCATCACAAAGTACCAGGCTTACGATGTCTCCTAAGTTGTCCTTTCCAAAACACATCACTATAAATGCAGCCTTCAGCAGGCTGTCTGTGTCCCCAGGCTACAGGCCACCTAACCTCCCCTTATGTCTCTTCTGTGATTCTGCCCCCAAGCACAGGGAAATATGTGTGTGGTTAGCATTCAGGAAGCCCTCTAAGATGACTTAGTTGAGACCTGTTCCCATAGCTGACTCCATAAGAGCCCCCCTTTGATAGGAACTTTTCCTGTTCTGCAAAAGAACCTTCATTCCTAAGGAAATGTCACCAAGAAGAGGACAGAAGTGGGTGACATTTCTGCCAGCTCTGTCATTTAATATAGCAAAGAACAGTGCTGGGAAATGTTCATGAGCCTGGAAGGCAAGAGGCCTGGGCCTACCCACCTCTGCCACTAATGGTTCCCAACAGTCTCGGCCAGTCCTCCCCCATCTCAGCCTGGACGTCTTATTGGCAGGAATTTCTTTATGACAGGGAGGGACTTAGGTCCCTTCTACCTCAGAAGTGTTTGTTCTCTGTCTCCTATAACCTGATCAAATCAGCATAACCAGAAAGTAATTACCTGGAGTTGAGTAACAGAAGGCAGTGCTACCTACAGAAAGGGCAGGAAAGAGCTGATGCTCTCTGGAGGTTTATTTTGGGGTCATGGGAGATGATCTCCAGATTGGGGTTAGGAACTGAAATCTACAGAAAATGTCACTATGCCTTCCTTTACATAAATGAAATATTTCCTGAAATGTCATGGGGGAAAACTGATCTTTTTCAGCATTATAATCATATTGTAAACAAATATCTTTCCTTTTATAACATTCATAATTATACTCTCATTAAACACATTAGATTTACGAGTTGGTATCAAGGTTTTCTTAAAATGGTTCCTGCCTATATACTCATATATTGCCTACCTGAAGGGTTTCCACAGTCCAGCCTTATCTGGAAAGAGATTAGGGTGGGTTAAAAATTATCAGAGGGGGAGGCGGGCATGACAGCACACACTTATAATCCCAGCACTCTGGCAGGCTGAGGCAGGAGGATCACACATTCGAGCCCAGCCTGAGCAAATTACCAACTTAACAGAATCTTGTCTCAAAATAGAAAATATAAAGGGCTGGGGATGTAGCTCAGGGTGAAGGCTCTGGATTCAATCCCGAGTGGTGGAAAAAAAGACTCCCCTGAGATACGTATCAGAGGAGGGTTTCATTTGCTTATGAAAGGAGTTCTACAGAAATTACTGTAGAGGTTGCCTTCTATTGTGAACAACCCACGTCACTTTTAGTGACATGGAAAGGCTAAAGGACACCTAACCTCACCTTGTAGGCCAAGGTTACAAATCCAGCCCCTCTTGCACAGCCAGTAACTCTTCTTCCTGAGTCACTCTGGGGACAGTGCCTACTAAGCCTGTGCCACTAGATTCCTTTGCAGGAAGCCAAGTGGCCCAGCCTTCCCACCCCTTCCCCAGAGGAGGCTAAAACTCTTTTACCCAAGTGAGACCCCCCAAATCCCCACTTCCAGCTCCGTGTGAATGGGCGATGGCAGAAGAAGGACATTGGAGGAGGAAGCAAGGGAGTGGGACAGACCCTCAATAAACACGGCTTTAAAGAAGATTACAATCCGACCAAAATCCATTCTGTACAAAAGCTAGTTTCTGCCTTCACTTTTTCTCTGCCCTGATGTCTTAGCCATCTCTCCCAGCCCAGGAGCCCAGGGCTGTATGCTGCCGGATCCTCTCCAGCTCATCAGGACTCCTCCAGGAAGATGGGCGCCTCCCCTGCAAATGAACCCTCCAGTGGGAAAGAGGAAAGCCTCTCACTCCTGAGCTACCTCTGGGTTTGTGATCACACCTTGAGGCCGAGAAGGTCCCAGGCTGTATTTTAACGCCTCTAGAATAATGACTCTCTGGGGATCAAGCATCCAGGAATTTCACCAGGGGCTGTTTATGCTCATAGCGTGCTTGGCTGCCCCAGAGCCTCCAAGTGATGACATGGAACAATTGAAGTACGGGTTCGAATGCATTTTCCACCAAAGTCTTATAATCTGGTTTTATTAAGAGCAGGAAACCCTCCACGTGCATGCCCTTCTGATTATTGACCACTAATAAAACCCTTCAGCTGTTCTAAGTGTTACAATATCCTCACCTATAAAACAAGCTGAGTTGGCCAAGGATTCCAAGTAAGGTTGAAATGCTGCAAAAGAATTCAACTTTCGGAAACACATGCTGTCTGTGGGATGTCAAGTAGGCACTGTAATCCAGCACTTCAATTAAGCATCCACAGGGCAGAGCGGGAGGCAGCTCCACCAACTCCTGAGAGGAGAGGCAGGGGGCAAGGGAGCACGTTCCTCCCAGCCCTTTGGTGACATCATACAGACAGCTTGAGATCAGCCATGGTGGGAGTATTTACACCACAGAAATCAGCAAGCTCTACGTGCACACAAACAACACACACTGCAAACACGCATATGAAACAAAAACATACATTGCAATGTGGGAGGAAAAACAGAGTGAGGTGAACCAGTAAAAGAACACACACACCTTCATACATTCAAGAGAGAGGCCTTGCATGGACCAATGAAGATAATATGCCAAAGACCTTAGTCACAATTAACTCAAATCTGTGTCCCAAACAAGTAAATGTAAATGGGTGGGCAGACACACACACAGTTCTTTCGGTTGTCTTTTTCCTTTGTAGAACTAGTCCATCGGGGCGCACAGTGGCCCTGAGAAGTAAATGGTTGAGTAGTTAGCTGAAGCACACACTCACCGTTCACTCATCCTAGCTGGAATACAAAGTCTGCCTCACCCAGACACACTTACAAGAAACGAGAATCTCAGGCAGGCCAGCTGGCGGAAACTTTCCTCCAGAACCTACTGCCTGTAGCCTTGTCTACATACGTGGGTGGTGTCGTCCACACCGTCCGCCCTAAGCTTTTCATAATGTTATGGGCAATAATGTCAAGCCACTGTACACAGCTTTTTCAACACCCCCTTCCTTGCAGAGTGTGCTAGTTAGTTTTTCATCTCTATAACAAAATCCCCGAGAGAAAATCAACTTAAGGGAGAACAGATTTATTTTGGCTCACGGTTTCAGAAGTTTCCGTCCATGGTCACACGGCACCCGTGTTTCCAGCATCACTCGGGCAGAGCCCTCAGTGACCTACCTCCCCCACCTCCTAAATTTTCCACCATCCTCCACCCTTAATAGATTCACCATTAAGCTCCAAATTCGTCAATTGATTAATCCATTCATGAGGTCAGAGCTCTCATGACCCAATCAGTTCCCAAAGGTCCCCACCTGTGAGCAACCCTGCAATGAGAAACCAAGTACAAACTTTTAGGGGACACTTAAGACCCAAATCATAATATGGAGCCTCTACAGTTTGTTTCCCCAAGTTATGTGCTGATCTCAGGTAAGGTAATAAGACGGTATACCAGCAGTTCTCAAACCCCAGCATGGATTGGAATCATCTTATGATTTTAAAACAGAAGACTGGGCCACACTCCCAGAGTCTGATGCAGTAGATCTCGCTTAAGTCCTGAGTATTTGCTTTTCCAAAATGTTCTCAGGTGATGCTGACACTGTGGGGTTGGGGGCCACACTTTGAGAACCGCTGGTGTAGACTTAGACATAAGACACTGCCTCAATCATCTTTCCTCCTTCATTGCACATTGTAATGCACAGGTTGCAAACTCGTGTGCACAGAGAAAACATCAGGGCTTATTAAAACACAGATCTCTGGGCCTCAGCCTTAAAGACTGGATTCAGTAGATTCAGATGGAGTAGAGAATCTGAGCCTCCCCAAAACTCTCAGATCACACCAGTGCTGCTGGATCGAGGTCCAGGCTTTGGGATCACTGCATAAACTCTTAGTCCTGGAATCTCCTGATTCTGACACCCAGGCCCTCCCGTGGACCAATGACATCAGCAGTGGCCCCAGGTGCAGGTATGTTTTTAAAGCTCTGATGTGCAGCCAGGGTTGAAAACAGCCATGATGTCTATTTCCTGTGCCCAGAACTTCTCCAATCAGAGTCACTTGGAGACCGTTAAGCCCTCTGTCTCCATCCTCAGTTTGTAGGAGTGTTTTGCATAAGAGGCAGAGGACTCAACAGGAGCCCTGCAAGGCTCTGTGGTCACCTGGAGGCAGGAGGGACATGCACAGCAGAGAATTAATAACACCGAAGTGTCTCCCTGCCTCAGTATTGCTGGGGCTCAGCCCTGCACCCTAGAGGAGACTAAAGAAAACTGAAACCACTAACCAGAAACATCCGGCTCGGTAAGCCAAGCAGACAAGTCGGGGTTTGCACTGGCCCCAGAAGCCTGCTGAGTGAGCACGTGAAGCAGTGACGTGGTCAGCAGCCCCTCCAACCTCACTGCCCTCGGGTGGACAGTGCAGGCCTGGTGCAGAAGTGTGGCTGCAGGGGACATAAAACAGGTGTGGTGTGTGAGCAGGTACAGGATGAGGGGCTGCCCCAAGGGTGGGCCACAAGGTGGGAGGGTTGGGGAGTGGTGACAGCAGCAGCTGCTACAAGGGGACAGGCAGGTGGCAGGTGGTACAAATAGAAAAGGAGCCCCATGGAGACCTGTGCACGGGAAGCCCTGAGGAGGTAGATACCTGAGACGGAGGTAAAGGAGGTGGAGGAAAGCAGAACACTGAGGCTTGTTGGGCCAGGTGGCCCTAGAACGGGAAGAAACTTTAAATATAAAAACTAGACAGGTTTTGGTGGAGAAGCGAGTCTCCAGCCCTCTGTGAACTGCCTGATGAAACCTGAGACAGGGACAGGGACAGGGACTGGCGGGTGCTCTTGCTCTTTCCCTGAGCACCTGCTTCTTGTGGGATCAGTCTGGTCACAAGAGAGACTGCCACATATAGCATGGCCTGAGCTGGCAAGGAGCACCCCAGGGTGGGGAGGTAGGAAACACACAGTGGAGCATCCCGGTGTCCAGGCCCAGAGTCTCTGGGGAACTCAGGTGTCAGTGGTTTTCAAAGCTCCAGGGTGTGCCGACGTGCACCCCAGCTTGCCTGCACCCCCAGAGACAGTGCAATGGGTGCTCCACATGGTCAGCCCTGGGCCACGGGGAGGCTGCAGGGAGAAGATTCCTAGAGAGGTCTCAGGTGGGAGGGACTCCAGGTAGCATGATTTTGTCAAGCAGATGTTGTCCCTACCCTGCATCGGAGGTGACCTGTTACCATGCAGTTCTTAAGCTCTGGATCTGAACATTTAAGCCATGATCCTGGCCCCTCTCAATTGCTGTGGAATCCTACTGTGCTCACCCATGGGTGGTTTCGTTTGCAAACCACTGACAGACACAGGAGCTCAGCTAGCTTCTGGCAGCTCTGATGTACAGCAAGACAGCTCCAGACACAGGCCCAAGGGGAGGATCTGGAGGGTAGGCAGGCGCCCTGGGCTGGGCTGACACACCCACCACCCTGCCTGGGCTGCCAGCTGCCTAAAAGGGCCAGTTTCCCCCTCCCAGGCCCCATCTGGTTCCTTGACCTTGGCCCCAAGTACTTGGCAGGAATGGACTCTGAGTCTCTCGTGTGCAGGGATGGGATTGTTAAGTCCCCAAATCCCACACTCCCCCCAGCTGTAGTGAGAGGGTGACATCTCCAGGAGCACACTTCCAAAGGGCTCACATTTTGAATTCACTCTTTTGCGAGATGCGCTCGTTCATTTCAACGCTATTGGATTGTTTTAACTTGATCCTTGAGAACTGGGCCGACACAATGACTGGGCTTTGCGTGTTTCGTAGAGTTGCATCTTTGATCTTAAACCAGGTCCGATCAGACGGAAGACAGCAACCTGTGAATTCTCCTGGCTTCCTTTTAGCAACCGGATGCAGGAGTCATATTTTTATTTTGCTGCTGAAGTACTGATTTAAAAAAAAAAGAGCTAAATATTAAACATTGTGTTGTGTTGTGTTGTGTTGGTTTTCGGAAATGTCATCTAAGAACCACTTGAATCAGAGTCACACAGGTGTCGTTAAAAATCACGAGCCCCTTCAGACCAAATTCTCAGAGACTCTGGGGCCGGAGCGCGGAGTCTGCACTCTCAAGCTCCCTGGTGATCCCTGCAAACACTGAAGTTTGACTCCCGCTCGTCCTTCCATTAAAACAGAGAGCCAGCTGTCCATAGAGAGATGGGGGACAGAGGCTGACATGTACCTAGGGCCAAGAAGGCTCTTCCCGTCCCTTCCCCCCACTTCCCGTCTGCACTGCCCACTTCTGTGACCTTTTGCCTTTTGACACGTTCTGTGCAGCCCGAGTATCGCGGAGCTCTGTGCAGAGCGCCTTGGCCTGTGATACCTCCAACTGGTCACCAGAGGGCGCCAGAGCATCTCTAAAAGCATGCAAGGGTCCCCTCGCTCCCTGCTCTTCTCTGTCGCAGACTTCATTCTTGGCGCCTAAATGTCCCAGTCTGTCCCCACTTCACTGGTTCTTAAAAGGACACTGAGGTTCATACGTGTGCAGATGCTAGGAAGAGTACTTATTAATTGAAAGGCCCGAGGAATTTATCTGATGCCTCGAAGCTCAAATTCTCATCCTAACGGAGAGTCGATACAGACTCGTTATTCTAGTTCAAATCTCCGGGCTATTCTCTGCCGTGAGGCAGTGATTTGCATTGCTAGGAATCCAGGAACTTTGAGTTGCAAAACATTTTTAATTTTATTAACCAATTATTGACAAATCTAAGGTTAGTCATTGGCTGCCTTTCATCCATATATCCTCAGAAAATTTCCCACTCTGTGAGTTTTGGTCTTGACCTTGTAATTTTGCGTGCATCACGGTTCATGACACTAATGATGAGCAGAAGAACACGTTAGAAAAGAAGAACCTCCGCCACAACGGGCCAGCTCAGTCCCCACGCCACACACCCAACTCACTCTGCTTCCTTTCCTTAAATTTTGTTCCCTAATTCATTATAAGCTTTGCAATAATTTGTCCAGTGAAGACAATCATTAGAATAGGTGCTCTGCTGGTAGAGGTGGTTCTGGTGGTGGAGTTGGTGATGGGGGAGGTGATGGGGGATGGTGATGGTGGGGTCGTTGATAGTCAGCGGTGGTGGAGTTGATGATGGAGCTGTTGATGGTCTCGGTAATAACGTTGGTGGGGGGTGGAGTCAGCGATGGCTTTGCTGATGATGGAGGTAATGGTGGCACTCACGGGGATGAAACCGATGCTGACTTTGGTCATCGTGAAGTTGGTGATGGAGGGTTCCTGAGAGCATTGGTGATGATGGCATTGGCAGAAGTGGAGTTGGAAATATGAAGGTGGTGGGAGACTCTCCTACTTGACACCCTCAGCAGTTCTACCTGCTTGAAGGATAAAATCCAAAGTCCTGAGATTGACAGGCAAGCTGCTTACTTCTCACCAGACACACACACACACACACACACACACACACACACACACACACACAGAGTACACATTCACATTTACTCAGCTGTTCCATGCTGGAATTCTCTCTAAATCTCAGACTCAATTCTCCCTAATTTATTGTCTTTGTTCATCTCTTTGGCATCTTCCTAGAAGGAACAAAGTAGACAAAGGCACTGGGGTGGGAATGAAAACAGTTTGTCCTGGAGCAATTCCACTTTGGGGGACCTGACCCTTCCATGCAATGTCCCACTGAGGAGTAACGAGAGCTGAGATCGGAGTTGAAGTTCCCCCCTGCAGAGGCAGGGTCCTGAAAACAGCAGAGCAGCGTTAATCCAGGGCTTCTTCCACTTGCCCCAGCCAGCTGCTTTGCCTTTCCTACTCCGTGTGTAATGGTTAAGAGTTCATGGTGGGGACCTTCTTCTCTCTCTCTCTCTCTCTCTCTCTCTCTCTCTCTGTGCGTGTGTGTGCATGTGGCACATCATGCGCACTTTTTCTTCTACATGTCTGAAGATGCCTTCATGCTTTGTGTGGGTGTGTTTGGTCATCCTCCTGCCCTGGTATTTTCCATTAAAGGAAATGTACCGAATATACTGGCTGTTATTGACACGACACCTCGCCCCCAGCATCACACAGGTGTTTGGGATGGCACCCCTGACCTTCTGACCTGGCACGCTTACAGGGAAACTTAAACCCAGTCACATGAGGTTGCAGGATGACAAGTCTATGTCACTACTCTATAGGTACCTACAGATCCCAGCCATTCCCCCTTTTCCTCAAGGGACCCCTGCACTCCAGGAAGGAATGCTGGGGGGCAGATTGCCCACCATTCTCAGGGCCCCTCCATGGGGCTAGCTAAGCTGCCCTGGCACCTCACTGCCCTCTAAAATTAGCAGCTGCTGGGTCAGATTAGGGGCAAGTGACCTCTCTCCACCCTTCAGCCCCAGACGTCTCACCAACGCTCTGCTTCCTCGGCTTTTTTTTTTTTTTTTTTTTTTTGTGGGTACCAGGGGTCGACCTCAGGACCTCACGCACCAGCAGGTGCCTGTGCCGCTGAGCGATATCACCGGCCTTTTTTTCATATGTGGGTTCCGGGAGTCGAACTCGGGCCCTTGTGCTTGCCAGGCAGGCGCTTATGCCGCTGAGCCATCTCTCCAGCCCTCCTCAGCTTTTAAAAGGACAAGAATGAATGCCTCACAAAGAGAGGAAGGAGCATCCACCCCCACCCCATCAAAATGTCAGTTCTGAAGCGCAAATCATGGCCAGGACAGCCAAGCGTAAGGACCTGGTGCCAGGAGCTGAATAAGCCTCTGATGAGTAACCCACTCGCTTCTCGTCCTCCTGCTGACCTCTGACTGTTCCCTACTGTCACAAGGACACAGCCTGAGCTTGTCTTCTGTGTAAATGATCCCCAAGTTCAGTATCTCTAGACCTGCATTCTTACCCAGATGTAGTCCGGCATCTCCAACCAGATCCTGGACATCTCCATCTGTCTGTCCTGAGATCTCAAGCTCAGTATCGCAATCTAGACTCCCAGGTGTCTTTGCTCCGTTTCATACTGTCATTTAAAAATTTTATGAAAGTATAATAGATTAACGATGCAGGTGTTCAAGGATATAGCTTGATGAATATTCACAGAGTGACAGTCCCAGGGAGCCAGCACCCAGCTGGAAGAACAAACATTATCAGCACCCTGGGAGCTCCCCTGTGCCCCTCCCGATGGCCTGGTGTCCTGGCTGGTGTAAACGGAATCACAGAGTCCACAGTCCGCGACTGGCTTCTTCCCCTCAGCGTTGTGAGATTCACTCACACGGCTGCTCGGAGCCGCAGATCACTCACTGATGCACAGGGACATCATTATTTATCTGTCCCGCCGCTGACGGGCAATGGGCCGCTCTCCATTCGGGGCTACTACACGTCCTGCTGTATCGAACACTGTTTCCCACATCTCTTGTGACTCTAAGCACACATTTCTGCTGTATGCAGCCTACGAAGGGACTGGTGGTCCACAGGGAATGCTTTAGACGTCCTCTCCAACAGACGCGGCCGGCGGCCGGTGTACATTCCCACTATTATCGTAAGTTCTGGTTTGATGCCTGTTGCCATTCACCCTTCCTTCACCCCATACCCATCGATCATTCTTTCTCCTCCCCAGTCTTCTCGCGCCTGCAGCCCTGTCCGGCTTTGGGGGCGGTGTGCTCACCGCAAGCCTCCCCGGTTTCAGCCTTCAGCTCACCCTGTACCCCACAGCCAGAAAATCACCCTAAGTGCTGCATTCACCGCACACTTTTCTGTCCAAGGAGCTGCAGTCACTCCTATCTCCTATGACCTGAGAGTCGTACCTGTTTATGCGCCTGTATTTCTTTCAGGCGTCAGTGCCGCCTTCATAACTCCCCCCATCATTTCCCACCGCCATAATGCCTCTTCTGGGAAGTGTCACACACCAGCCTGCTCGGCAGCTCTGTAAGCAGCACCACCTCCCAGCACCATCACCTCCGGCCCGTGTTAGTAGCAGCAGAGCCTCAGAGAGCTCGTTCCAACACCCTTGCGTTCCGCCCTGAGTTGTACAGAACTTTTAAAAAAAATCCTGCTCACCTGGCAGCTGTGTTTGTGCCTTTTAAAAGTGACAACTACCACTTCTTTCTTATTTACTGGTCACCTATGTTTGATCTGAAAGCAGGTAGAACTTTGGACATTAACTGGATGGGGAAAGAGCCAGCAACAAAGAGGAATTTCAAACCTCTGCTTCCAAGCTGCTTCTCCATGAAAGAAATCTCGTCAGCTACAATTACAAAGCATCTGCCGCATTTACAGAGGCTTTCGACCCACAGAAAGTTCTTGAAACTGCCCATTATTATACAGAATCATAGAAATGGATGGAAAATAGACAGCAGCCAAACGTTGCTTATTTCCCTCAACTGTTAAGGAGGCAAATCCCACTGCTCCGTGTCTAATGCTTCGTTACATTTTATTATAGTTATTGCTTGAATACATACACATTCACATTTGCATTGCCCACATTTTGGAACTTAGAGCATGCGTTTGCTGTTTTAAATGTTCATTGAAGTTCATAGTTTTCCTTTTTTATAATGTAGTATTTTTCTTGCATACACTTTATCTGATGCTGGCCTCCTTGGTAGGGTGGCAGGGGCTCAGGGCCTGGTTACTGTGTGGTCTCAGTCACCAGAGGGAGCCAGTATCAGAGTGCACTTGCAGTTTTGCTGGCTTCTGCAGGCGTCGCAGAGCATCACTTTCCTTGTGGGTACAGGCAGGATCCCCGGGCCGTGATCACGGCGCACAGCCGACAGCCTCATCACAGACTGTTCGTGGCCCCAAAACCCGATGCTTCTCGCAGCCTGTACCAAGGTCTCGGCCTGGAAAGCCATCCCTCTTACCCAGCTTCCTCAATGCTACATAAATGGGAAGGCCCTTTGCAGGCCTGAGTCTCCAGTACATCTTCTTCTGCCTCCTCCAGACGTTACACATACTACCCAAACCCTTTAATCCTAAATTGTGCCTGCCCGCCATTTAGCGTTTAATTGCACATGGTATGGCATCATTTCAGAAAGGCTTGAGACTTGGCAGCTCTTAATTAAGCGTGACAGGCACCCTGACCCCTGGAAGGCTGTGTGACAGGCTTCCTATTAGACTGATGGTGTTAGAAAGCTTTCCTGCGCTAAGAAGCACTACTCTGCCCTCAGCATCACCACTGATCATATACAACCTGGGCTGTGACACCGATGTCCCTGTGTCTTGCTGCTGCACCAGGATACGAGATTTATCTCACCCCTCATACCATCTGCTAGAGCCCTGGGGACTCACCCAGATGCCCAGTGGGATGGGAAACTGGGGACGAACAGATGGTGGAAGGGGCCCCTCAGAGCATGGCCTGCAGCTGAGAGAAGACACCGAAGCCCAGACGACAGGAGAAAGCGAACTGGCCACGGCATCCTGAGCTGCCATCCAATCACCATGCTGCACAGGGTGTATGTGGAGGACCTCTGTCCCCCACCAAGGAAGCCAGGAGAGATAGGCTTTCTTTCTGCTTACGCCCTCTGAATGACCTAGGTATCCCCAGCCTCAGTTGCGGCAAAGCTACACACCTGAGGCGGGAGGCTTGGCCTCCCCCTTTGCAGTGAGTCCTAGAAGAAATCAAAACTCTGAACGTGGGGCCGGTGAGATAGCTCAGCGGCGTAAGTGCCTGCCTGGCAAACGCGAGGTCCTGAGTTCGACTCCCGGTACCCACATAAAGGAAAAAAGGGGCCAGTGACATCGTTCAGCGGCACAAGTGCTTTCTGGCAAGCATGAGGTCCTCAGGTCAACTCCTGGTACCCACATTAAAAAAAAAAAAAACCTCTGAACGTGGAGGACACTTGCCAGACAGGGGCGCTGGCTGTTTGGTGCCTAAGGCTGGCTGGCCGGAGGCAGGAGCTGGTGGACCAGGGCTGTCCACTTTTGTCACAGACGGCAAGGGCATCGCTTCCTGGACCACATGGCCCACAGTATAACAATGCTGAAGCCCTGTGCCAAGGGCTATATTTGAGGGAAATCTACCCCCACCCTCTTACCACCCCAAAGATACACGCACCCCATGTCAGTAGCATCCTGGCCCTTTAAGTCCCCAGTCACCAAATCATTCACCCACGTACACAGTATCTGTCCACAGACACAGAAAATTGCTGCTGGGGATCTCCGGGAGCCAGACGCTGAACCCAAAGCTGGGGCTAACCAGTGCACAAGAGCAGCCCTGCCTCCGTCCTCAGGGAGACTGCAGGCTAGTGGGCAAGCTCAATAAAGCAGACACTCATAAAATCACTTATTGTAAATAACGATAAACACTGTGAGAGAAAACAGAAATACTCTGCATGACGTTGGCCAGTGGCTACAGCTCTGGCCAGAAGATTCACCTTTGTTCACCCAGTGATTCATAATGAGACACATGCTCCGCCCCTGCCCTGGGGCAGGAGGAGAACCAAATGCGAAGACAGGAGTCCTGTGGAAATGTGTAGTCAACTCTCTGTTGTTGTAATATAGGCTCTAGAAAATACAGAGTCACACAATTGTGGTGGGGGATGGCCTTCGGGCAAAGTTGTATACTGGGGCAGTGTGAGAAGGAATCATGGCCAGGTTCCTGGGTTTAAATAGTCAAGGAATCCAAAATGCAGAACCAAGGGGTGGGGACCACCAAGAAAATGCTTAGGGAAGGTCCCAAAGACCTCGACGGCTGCTCCTGCAGAGCAGGTGTCAGTGCTGTGGGTGGGCAGCATGCAGAAGCCCTGGCTGGGCCATAGGAGCTATTACCAGGCTCTGTGGGGCTGGAGGAAGCCCTGCCCCGGTGCCTCCTACGACCTGCGATAATTTTTCATGGTGACTGATGGCCTTTAGGCATCCACTAAGCCTATGTGAAAGAACCAGCACCAGGCTGATGGCGGGGCCTGATGAAGAAACTTGGTGGGACGGTGGGATGATGGGCTTTGCCTAGAGCCCTGCCTTCCACAGGCGTGGCCCAGTGTGTGCAAGCAGCTCTTGCTGCCAGCTGGAACACAACCACAACTCCCTTGGGCTCACCATGGCATCTCCAAACAAGAGGCTGGAATTTGTAAACTGTCGCCACTCCAAGAGCTTGAATTCTTTCCCTCCATGCACGTCGCAGGGATTGAGATGTCTTGGAGCAGTGCTTCCCCAATGCAACGTGCACACGTATCCCCTGGGGATCTAGTTAAGTGCAGATTCTGATGCAGAAGGTCTCGATGGGGCTGAGATTCTCATTTCTAACAAGTTCCAAGGGGTGCGATGCTGATGGTCTAGGAACTACTGGCTGAGTGACAAGAGTCGAGGATATTAACCAAGGTGGATGACATTAAACTTTCACCTCTGTCTCATGGGAGAACAGTCAGACTCACAGTAATGGTAGACATGGTAATGGTAGAAATAAGGAAGCCAGAGACCAGGATTCTTTCAGGGTAAATAATAATAATAATAATAATAATAATAATAATAACAGTAAGAGTTGCCTTTGCTTGAATTTCTATCACATGCTATGATCTTGTTAAACCTTTACATTTGGCAAAGTATTACTGATCTCCATTAATTTTATACTAAAACTAAGATTTGGAAAGGTGAACTAATTTTCCCCATGGTGTTATTACTGGCTAGAATTTGAACCTGATCCATTAAACTCCAAAATCCATCTGATCCTACTCTGACACACTTCCTTGTTGTGGAAAGTGAGGAATTAGGTAGATAGATTCAGCCCAATGGTTCTCAGTCTTCCCTGCACATTAGAATCACCAAGACGATTTTAAAACTCCCACAGCCCAAACCAGTTACATTAGAATCTCTAGAAGACAGACCGTCCATCGACATTTTTTAAAGAGCTCCCCAGGTAATTTCAATGTGCTGATGAACCTCAGCATCTCTGATTGGGCCCAACATCTATTCTAATAAGTGAGGCAACTGAGAAGCTGCTGGGTAAAGTGCCCATCTCATCAGAGTCTGGTTTGCTACATCTCCATGCCTACCCCGGGACTCTTTCCAACACACTAGGCAAACATAAAACAGGATGAAAGATGAAGTTGAATGAGAAAGGAAGAAGGATGGGGGAGCTTGCCAAGGGAAAACGCAGAGAGGAGAGCCAAGCATACAAGCCAATGTGAGAGGCAACACACATTCAGTTGCCGGGGAGAAGATTCAGACTGAAAGAAAAGTACACCAAACCAAAATCCTTAAAATTAAGAACAATATCTTATTCGTCTATGAATGTTCCTATGCTTAGCATAAATTAGACAATGGACAGTTGAATGAATGGATAGAATAATAAAGATAATGTGTTAGCTTTCTACCACTGGGACAAAATACCTGAGATAAACAATTTAAAGGAAGAAATATTTATTTTATCTTATGGCTTCAGAAGTTTCAGTCCATAGTTGCTTGGCCCTTTCGCTTTTGGAGCTGTAGTAAGGCAGTATATCCTGGCAAACACACATAGCAAAATCTCTCTCTCTCTCTCTCTCTCTCTCTCTCTCTCTCTCTCTCTCTCTCTCTCTCTTTCTGTGTGTCTCTCTCTCTCTGTCTTTCTTTCCCTGATTCCGTAGACCCTAGATTATGCAAAAATGAGAGTCAGGAGCCAAAACTCCAAGTCCTGTGGGCATTCAAAGTCTACACAGGGAGCTAGGATTACAGATGTACACAACCACACGTGGCACAAGGGATCTTTTTTGGACAATGGAAATGTCCTAAAACTGAACTGTGGTAACAGTTGTATAATTATAAATTTATTAAAAAATCACTGTATTATACATTTTAACTTAGGTGAAGTGTATCTTATGGTTTGTAAATTATACTTCAATAAAGCTGTTACAAACCAATCTATCTTTTGTTGAGATTTGACACAATATCAAAAAATACTGGGGCCGGTGAGATGGCTCAGCGGCATAAGCGCCTGCCTTGCAAGCGCGAGGGCCCGAGTTCGACTCCCGGATCCCACATACGAAAAAGGGGCCGGTGATATCGCTCAGCGGCACGGGCGCCTGCTGGCACGCGAGGTCCTGAGGTCGACCCCCCGGTACCCACAAAAAAAAAAAAAAAATACTGTCACAAGTATCTGAAAGTTATCTTAAAATTAAAATAAATAAGTCTACACAAGGATAATAGTTTTCCATGACTGCACCAAAATACCTGAGGCTGAATATGTTATAAAGAAAACAGGAGGTGAATCGCAGCTGAGGAGAGTGGTCCCTCCCATCGCCTCTCCACTGCTTCGACCCAGGTGAACTGTGCCCGAAGGCCTGAAGAACGGCGCCTCCCATCGCTACTGCTAGGACTGAGGTGAACTGCTCGGGAAGGCCCAGAGACCACAGGGAGCGCCAGCGACATAGTAGGGTCCCAACTGAGGCACACAGGATGAACAGGAGGGACTAGTGGCGTGAAAAGTCAGAAGCAACAATAACGATATGAGCCAACAGGGGACTGAGGCCTCCCAGGGATCAGAAACCAGCTTGAGAAGAATCCAGGACTCGGTAACCCGCCTTTTTCTCTCAATTTTTTTCTCTTTTCTTTTCTCTGCTTTTTCTCTTCTCTTTCTTTTCTTTTTCTTCTTCTTCCTTTTTTCTTCTTTTTTTCTTTCTTTCTTTTGTTCTTTTTTTTCTTCCTTTTCTAAGAGGCTAGGGAGAACTACAGCCACAGAAAACTAATCCCATCCCCCAAAGACTTGGTCCCAGAGACCAAGTTCAGATAATCCCTCAAATACTCCTTCATGCTTTCTTTTCTACCCCTTCTCTAGTTTCCCAAACCTTGCACAATCAACTTTTGTCCTCCAGCCTTTCTTCTACTTCCTTTCGTTATCTTTGTTTTATACACTATCCTCCCTAAATTTCCCCACCACAGGGTAAAACCACTCTACCAAGGGGAAACATTTTGCATACAAACTCCTAATTTATGATCAGTTCTGTTATATAACTATAGACTCTGCTCCTATGGTCTAAAGTACAAAATCAATAGTTACCGTGGTTTGTCAGTTTCTAAATTATTATTGCTAATTTTACTACTTTAGCTAGGATGTTATATCTGCTGTAATCAGTCATTCCCCTTTCTGTAACAATACTGAGAATCTCTGCAGCAATAACCTCACCACAGCCCTACACCAAAGGACTGGTGAACCAAACAGATACCAACATCCCACCCTTAATTAATCGGGAAGACAGGATCTTGGGACAGACACAAAGCAAGAATCTCCTACACACAGAGGACATCCATGAAAAATAGACTTTTCCTAGAGAGGCCTTGATACTAGTGAGATAGCTACCTACTACAAAAACTCACAAGGATCATCATAGAAAACAAAATAAAAATTTTTTTGAAATAGAAAATGACAAGACAAAGAAGCAAAATGCAATCTCAGGCCTCCAGGCCACCCAGAACAAGTCCAGGAGACATCAACAGAGAAGAAATTGGAAGACACACACCTGAAATTTCTGAAATGATAGCAACTGAAGTAAAGAAACAAACCCACCAGGCTATAGAGGAAATCAGATCAGATATAATCTCTCAGGTAAAAAAAGAAATGACAACATTTATATAGGAATTGCTCACCAAATCTACAGATAAAAAAAGAATAGATGATGATAGGAAGAGGATGGAAAAAGCAAATGATCAATATAGCAAAGAAATAGAATGCATGAAACAGATTCAAACAGATATCCAGGAAATTAAAAATTCTATTGAAAGCTGGCTACTGAAAGATATTCTAGACAGAGACAAAAATGACCACAATTCCAAGAACAATAACAGAAAGAGACCACCAAACAGGGCAAGCAATTAAACAGAGGGGAAAGTAGGGAAGCAACAGCAGGAAAATAACATGACAAAGACAAGCCAATGCATACCAGTTATAACCATCAATGTAAATGGCTTCAATTCACCAATCAAAAGAAACAGACTGAGAGAACGGATAAAGAAACAAAATCCAACAATATATGCTGCATACAAGAAACACATTTAAGTCAAAAAAAATTCATAGACTAAAAGTCAAAGAGTGGAAAACAATACTCCATGCAACAGGAACCCAGAAAAAAGCAGGGGTAGCTATTCTGTTGCAGATAATGTGAACTTCAAACCAAGAATGTTCAAAAGAGATAAAGAAGGCTGCTACATACTTGTTAGGGGAAAAATTCAAGAGGAAGAGATAACAATCATAAATATATATGCACCCAATATGGGAGCACCCAACTATATTAGACAAATATTAATGGACATGAAAAATCAAATAAGCAATAACACAATTGTAATGGGGGACCTTAATACCCCATTGTCACAAAGAGATAGATCAACTAGACAAAAAATCAGCAAAGAAATAATAGAACTGAACCAAACCTATGACAAATGGACTTAGTAGATGTTTACAGAGTGTTCCACCCAACACATCAGAATACACATTCTTCTCTGCTGCACATGGGTCATTCTCTAAAATAGACCATATACTAGCCCATAGAACATGCTTAAGTAAATACAAAGGAATTGAAATTATCCCATGCATAGTATCTGACCATAGGGCAATGAAATTGGAAATTAATGACAAAAGAAACTGTAAAAATTCTATAAACACATGGAAATTAAATAACACCCTCCTGAACAACCAATGGGTCACAGATGAAATTAAAGAAGAAATTAACAATATCTACAATCAAACAAAAATGCAAATACAATTTATCAGAACCTGTGGGATGCAATGAAAGCAGTACTAAGAGGGAAATTTAGGGCCGGTGAGATGGCTCAGCGGCATAAGCGCCTGCCTGGCAAGCGTGAGGGCCCGAGTTCGACTCCCAGATCCCACATACGAAAAAGGGGCCGGTGATATCGCTCAGCGGCACGGGCGCCTGTTGGCGCGCGAGGTCCTGAGGTCGACCCCCCGGTACCCACAAAAAAAAAAAAAAAAAAGAGGGAAATTTATAGCAGTGAATTCTCAGATCAGGAAAACAGAACGAGCACAAATAAACAACCTATAGATGCACCTCAAGCTTCTAGAAAAAGAAGAGCAAGTCAAACCCAAAGCCCGTACAAGGGAGGAAATTATAAAGATAAGAATAGAAATTAACACAATGGAGACTATGAAAACAATATAAAGAATTAATGAATCTAAGAGTTGGTTCTTAAAAGAATAAATAAAATTGATAAACTCCCAGCCAACCTTATCAAAAACAGGAAAGGAAAAACTCAAATTCATGCAATAAGGAATGAAAAGGATGAACCACCACAGATCCTGTGGAAATTCAGAAGATCATCAATACCTACTTCAAAAATCTTTACTTGCATACGATGTAAAACACAGAAAAAATGGGTGCATTCCTAGAAATGTATGAATTACCAAAGCTGAATCAAGAAGATATAAAAATTCTGAATAACCCAATATCAGTTAATGAAATTGAAAACATACTTAAAGACTTACCAACAAAGAAAAGCCCAGGTCCTAATGGAGTCACAGCTAAATTCTACAAGAAATTTAGAGAAGATTTAATGCCAATACTCCTCAAACTTTTTAATGAAATTGAAAGGGAAGCAATTCTCCCTAACTCATTCCTGGAGGCAAGTATTACCCTGATACCAAAACCAGAGAAAGACCCAACCAAAAAAGAGAACTACAGGCCAATCTCCCTCATGAACATAGATGCAAAAATCCTCAATAAAATACTAGCAAACAGAATACAGCAAATCATCAAGAAGATTATATACCATGACCAAGTGGGATTCATCCCAGGAATGCAGGGATGGTTCAACATACACAAATCAATAAACATAATACACCATATCAACAGAGCCAAAGACAAAAATCACATGATCATCTCACTAGATGCAGAAAAAGCTTTTGATAAAGTCCAACACTCATTCATGATGAAAATTGGAATAGATGGTCTTTACCTCAGTCTAATAAAAGCCATCTATGACAAACCAACAGCCAACATCGTACTAAATGGACAAAAACTGAAAGCTTTCACTCTAAAATCAGGAACAAGACTGAGATGTCCACTATCACCACCCCTTTTCTATATAGTTCTGGAAACACTAGCCAGAGCAATTAGACAATAGAAAGAAATAAAAAGAATAAGGATAGGAAAGGAAGAAGTTAAATTATAATTATTCACAGATGACATGATACTCTACATAGAAGACCCCAAAAACTCCACCGAAAGAATTCTAGAATTAATAACCAAATTCAGTAGCATAGCTGGATACAAAGTCAACACTCAAAACTCAATACCATTCCTGTACACAAACAACAAACTCACTGAGAGACAAATTAGAGAAACCACACCCTTCACAATAGCATCCAAAACAATGTAATACTTAGGAATCAATCTAACAAAGAAAGTAAAATATCTATATGTTGAAAATTACAGTACTATGAAAAAAGAGATCAAAAAGGATATGAGAAAATGGAAAGATATCCCTTGCTCATGGATAGGAAAAACTAACATTGTGAAAATGGCCATACTTTCAAAATTGTTACACAAATTTAATGCAATCTCAATCAAAATACCATTAGCATACCTCACAGATCTAGAAAAAGTATTCCAAAAATTCATTCAGAAACAGAAGGGATCTAGAATAGAAAAGGCAATCCTGGGCAACAAAGGCAAGGCAGGAGGCATCACAATCCCTGACTTGAAATTATACTACAAAGCTACTGTGATAAAGTCAGCATGGTACTGGCAGAAAAAAAAAAAAAAAAAACAGATCTGAGGATCAATAGAACAGATTAGAAAATGTAGACACAACTCCAAACACACTCAGCCACCTTATCTTTGACAAAGGGGCCAAACATGTTCCCTGAAAGATAACCTCTTTAATAAATGGTGCTGGAAAAACTGGCTTTCCACATGCCAAAGACTGAAAGTAGACCTATGTCTAACACCATGCACTAAACTAAAGTCAGAATGGATCAAAGATCTAAATATTAAAACAGAAACGCTAAATCTACTGGAAGACAAAGTAGGTAGAAATCTTGAAGACATAGGGGTAGGCAGAGACTTCATAAACAAAACCCAGACTGCATGGGAAGTACTTCAAGAATCAACAACTGGGATCTCATCTTATTAAAAAGCTTTTGCACATCAAAAGAAATCACCAACAGAGTGAAAAGAAAACCCACAGATTAGGAAAAAATTTTAGCCACCTGTCCCTCAGACAAAAGACTTCTATCTAGAACATATAAAGAATTGAAAAAACTCAGGCCCCCAAATTCAAAGACCCAATCCAAAAATGGGCATCTGAGATGAATACACAACTCTCAGAGGAAAAAATACAAATGGCAAATAAATATATGAAAAAATGTTCAACATCATCAGTCATTTGAGAAATGCAAATTAAAACAACACTGAGATTCCATTTCATTCCAGAAAGAATGGCTATCATCAAGAAATCAACCAATAACAAGTGCTGGAGGGGCTGTGGGAAAAAAGGAACCCTTCTCCACTGCTGGTGGGAGTGTAGATGGTGCAACCACTGTGGAAATTAACGTGGAGATTCCTCAAAAAACTAGGGTTGGAGGTCCCATTTGACCCAGCTATTCCCCTTCTGGGTATTTTCCCAGAAGAATTAAAAACATTGTACCATGGCGATATATGTGCACCCATGTTTATAGCAGCACAGTTTGTAATAGCTAAATCTTGGAAACAACCCAAATGCCCATCAATCGAGGAATGGATAAAAAAGATGTGGTATTTTTATATAATGGAGTACTACTCAGCTATAAAGAAAGATAAACTTGAGGTTTTTATAGGTAAATGGATGCAACTAGAGACCATACTCATAAGTTAAATGAATCAAACTCGCATGTGTAAACATCATATTGTCTCCCTAGTGTAAGAAGCTGAAAAAGTAAATAAGATCCAAAACCTATAATAGATATTGTGAAAGGGAAAGAAACTGCTCAAAAGGAAAGAACAACTGGGATGGGGGAAAGGAGAAAAGAAGAAAGGGGGGGGGGAAAAAATATATATATATACACAAGATAGTTACAATAATTATACTACTAAATTCTTTTACTTTATTGAAAAGAACAGTTTGTGCTTATATTGTTTGATCAATGTTGCATGCCTATATCGTGTAATCTGAGCAACTAATTTGAAGATAACAATATGCAATATATTAACCATTGTTAATTCCCTACTATCTTGTTTTGAAATTCTGTATCATTATTTTTATTGTTTTTTTTCTCTATATAATAAAAATAAATAAATAAACCCAAATAAATCTTTCCACCTTAGGGAAAAAAAAAACACAGATTTATTTACTTCATGGTTTTGGAGGCTGAAATTCTAAGATTGAGCACTGTTGCAGGTTCAGCCCCCCAGAGGCTGAGGTTGTAATGCAGTCAGTCCAGTTCTGAGTCAGCTGATGGACAGGTAGCAGAATCACTTGTCATGAAGTTCCTTTGGCCTTTGACCCCGACCCCTGCCTTGACGGATGCTGACAGGAAGGAGGGGAGAGGCAAGGGGAATGCGAATAGGCAGCTGTTCTGATGACCCCGAAGGGTCATCAGATATTAAGCCCAGTTGGGACAAAGTGAGCCGCCCGAGCCAGTGCCATCAGCCTGACTTCAGAGAGAAACCTCAGCCTCACTCATCCTCTCCATCCCAGTCAGGCCCCCTGCAGAGTGGCCTGGACCCCAAGTCGCCAGAGAGCCCCATTCACGATGGTGATGCCTGGCCATCCAATCTTCTCTTTCTGGACCAATTACAAAATAAAGCACAACTGCCTAAGCTCAGGGTCAACTTCACCTCCTTCCCAGTGGGGAAACACTGCAATGTGTGAAATGCAGCCCTGCCCTCTCTCACCTTCCCTCCCCCGCACCTTCCTCCCCTCCTCAACCTACTCAAACGAGATTGGAAAGGTTTGCTTCCTGCCCTTTTCCTATTGTCCTTCACTGAGAACTTATTTAATTTAATCCTGAAGAAACAAAAGCCCCACTAGGACATTGCTAGCCGATACGGCCCCTTTGTGCAGAGGCACCCAGCACCCCTTCCCCAGGACATTTTGGTGCCATCTGCAGGAATCTTGTTGGGATAAATACATGTCTATCTAGGCTGCCAATGGTGCCTTTAGACCTGGTGCATTTGTACAATGTACAACCCGCAGTACCCCTGGCCAAGGACACCGGAGACTTACACCGCGGATCTTCCACTGGCCTAGTTTTAATTTAAAAGCTAGAAAAATGCTACACGTGAGTATCTGATGAGAGTTGTAGATTGGGATGGAGACTCCCCCCGCCTTCTGCTTTGTGTAGGAGGAATGACTTCTCTTTGGGTGCTCCAAGCTACTGAGTCCTTTTCACTCTTTAAACAGAGCTGAATAACTGCAGGACTGACTGCATTTAGGAGCAAAAATGTAGCCGGGTGTGGTGGCGCACGCCTATAATCCCAGCACTCAGGAGTTGAGGCAGGAGGATTGCTGCAAGTTCGAGACCAGCCTGGGCTACATAGTGAGTTTAAAGCCAGCCTGTACTGCATAGCGAGACCCTGTCTCAGAAAACAAAACAAAACAAAACAAAACATCAAAAATGTAGGTACCTGAGTGGCTCCTGCCATCAGCCATCCCCGCACTCCCCTGGACAAGACACGCAGTAGAGGACTGAGCGAGGCATTTGCACCAAGTAACTGCTTGTCCCCTGGCTCCGCATCGAGGGAATGTCTGCTGCAAATGGTACCCCCCAAGTGGAGCTCTGGGTCAGTGGGGGACTTGGCTCTCCTCTGGTGCCTCTTTGTCTGCCTGTTAACCAAGCCAAACCTCCTTGGGCTCAAAACACACTGCGGAGGAACATTCTGTTCCAGATTTGGGCTCTTTGCTTCTTTCTTTGTGGGGTGCGGGGAGTGGGATAAAGAATGAGAACGATTTTTTCTCTAGCGCTCTCTCTGCTGTTTAGGAAAGCCATGGTTGGGGTGCAGAGGGGCCTTCTGTGGCTTCTCCTGTAGAATTCCTGAGTGAGGGCACTGCCCAATGACATATGCTAGATGTGTAAATTATTCGTAAAGTTGAACTACCTACTGCTGGATCACTATCGAGTAGCAATCAAAATGAAATCATGTGACAATAACTTCTGAGTCCAACACATATTTAGAGGGAATTCATGTGTGTGTGTGTGTGTGTGTGTGTGTGTGTGTGTGTGTGTGTGTGTGTGTGCGCCTATGTGTGTCCTAGGAATTGAATCCAGGAAGTGAGGAAGTGCTGAGCTACACCCACAGGTTTGTTTGTTTGTTTTGGTCAGTATTAGGGATCAAACCCAGGGCCTTCACACTAAGCAACACACTCCCTTCAGCCCTTTTTTTTGTTTTGCATTTTGAGACAGTTGAGAAGCTACCCAAGCCAAGCTTGGATTTGCAATCCTCCTGCCTCAGCTGCCTGAGTACATAGGATTACAGGCATTGCCATCTCCACCAGCTTGAGCCAGAAACGTATTAGAAATATTTACAAATGCAAGGTATCACAGAGAAATATTAAAACTGCATCATTATCCACAGCTTTCCTCTTCCTTCTTTCCCATTTCTTCACCTGGTACTTAATCTCCTTTTATATAAATTTAATAAACCACCTCAAAATCTTTTCAGAAAGGAAGAGGCCTATCATGAATAAAGAGAACTAATGGATCCTGACCTTGTCATTCCTACCTTCCAGCCCAGGTGGGATTGTACAACATAAAATATGTTTTAAAAAATGGAAGACAGGGTGAGTGAGATGGCTCAGCGGCGTAAGCACCTGCCTGGCAAGCGCGAGGGCCCGAGTTCGACTCCCGAAACCCACATACGAAAAAAGGGCCAGAAATGTCGTTCAGCAGCACGAGCGCCTGCCGGCGCGCGAGGTCCTGAGGTCGACCCCCGGTACACACAAAAAAAAAAAAAAAAAAAAATGGAAGACAACACCAAAACTGCTGCAAGGCTGGAGGGGTATGTCTACACGTCCAATGAAAAATACAGACAAATATTACTCTAAATTCCCAGGAGTCTTCTGGAAATACAAATAAATAGGGGTAGAGAGAGGTTAGAAAGAGAGCTTTCTCAGGGCTTAAAATCCATGGAGAAGGAATCAGAGGAGAGAAGCTCTCCATATGTTCATTAGTGACTGCAGCCAGATGGAGAGATGGAAGGCAAGTTTGCTGAGAAGAGGGACAGAGAGCACAGGAGAGCGCAGCAAAGACACAGGACAGGCGTGGCGGAGAGCAATGTCTTCCAGGGCATCAGCACTGGGCACAGGGTACTCTGTAAAGGACACCAGGACGCACTGGAGGAAGGACTGAGAAAAGGGCATTGAATTGTGCAATTAGTGCACCAGGAACACCTGTGTGCTCTCGTAGTGGGATCCTGAGATCAGGATCAGGAAAAACTTCTACCCTGGTTCAAGCTGAGAAAAAAGAACCATTCAGGATCTTCGAAGGCAATGCAATGCTGCTTGAAAGGGGCGACCACAGAGCCGTGGCTCTCCACATCAGGCACGGTGCTTCACATGCATCATCGCTCCCCAAAACCTTATGAAAGAAGCAAAGTTACCCCACATTACAGTGATGAATCTAAAGACAGGGTGAGTAACATACCTAAGGTCACACAGTTAGTAAGGGACAAAGTCTGTATTCAAGTTCAGCTTTACCTGACTTAGAAACCCATGTGTTTTGTATTACCTTATGTGCACCAGATGACAAAGCCGTTTTGTGCAACCTGTACTTAAGGTGTGGCTTTACAGAGCCCCGGGCAGAGGCCAGGAAGGGAGGGAGGAACAGAGGAGGCGGCTCTGTCCAGAGGACCTCGGGCTGGCAGCACACCCTCAACCTGACCAGGGCCGGAGGCAGAAGGTTGCATGGGTACCATGTGGAAGTAGCTGCAGGAGGAAGTCGATAAATGTCCTGGAGATTGGGTTAATTGAGTTAACGAATAAATGAAGCAAACATAGGCAGAAGTTAGAAATGCTGGACAGCACTGGAGTGATTAACAGTACAAAGTGTGAAGTCAAACTTTGGACAAGTTATTTAAGCTCTCCGAGCCTCAGTTTCCTCATCTGCCAAATAGAAATAATCGCTATTACCTCATAGGATCTGAGTGATGGTTAAATGACTAATGCAGAGTCACTTGGCAGCACTCGACCATCTGTGGCAATTTTTCTCATTACTTTATTATAATCTTTATCATTATAATTCTTATCATTACTATCACTAGGGGCATAACGAACTCCAGGAAACCTGGGATTCCCTTCATTCCCAGCAGACCTCCACACTGGCCTCTGGCCACTCATTTTTTCTCCTTCAGGGTAACTCTAGTGTATTTTCTCATTTTATCAGGGGAAAAAAATTTTGAAGGGAGATTTGACTGAACCTCAAAACTCTCATCATGAGCCTGACCCATGGGCTCTCTCGAGGGGCCCAGACACGGCAGCCTGGGCCTGGGGCACCTGCAGGGAGGGGGTCCCAAAAGGACCAGAAGCCCTGCGGTCTGGCCAGTGTCCAGGGGGTGGAGCCCGAGAGCCCCAGCCGCCTTGCCGAGGGCCGATAAAGACAGTATCTGCACCTGGGGGGTGGGGGGGGCAGCCACATCTGTACAGCGCTCTGTGGGGATTATTTTAAAATTCTGGGCTCACGGAAGTGCACCTGAGTATGTTAGGTTTATGCCATAATAGGAAAAGCCACAAAACTGAAAGTTAAGGAGAATGGGAAAGGAAGGAATTTTTAAGTTCAGTTTCCATCCCCCTGCTGTGGAATGCTTGCCTCCTAACTCTGAAAAGGAAGCAGAGTTCATCCTGGGATTCTCACCTGGAAAGAAGAACAGTCCAGGGAAACATTTGTTTTTTTGTTTTCTTCGGGCTAGGAAAAGACCATTTGGTTTACAGAAAACAACCTCCACACGCCTTGTCCTTCCACCTCCCAGCACACCCCTCCGGGCCTTGCTGTTCCCACACCTGTCCAGAAATTGTGTGCATTCACGAACGCTCCACCCAGGAGCAGCCACTTCACGACCGAGCCGACTCTGCTGCAACCTATCCAGGGGAGTTCAGTTTAAGTGACACTATGTAGATCCTTTTTGGCTATAAATCTTTCCAAAAATATTTCAGGGTGGGGCTTAGGGGATAGAGGTAATGGCAGGAAGGAGAAAAAGATGAATTTGCCCCTGAGCAAAGACTTCAGAAAGCGGGGGGAAAATGACAGCAAAGCTGTTGGCACCAAATCTAGGAAAAGAAAGAGACATCAGGGTCCAAGCCAGGGACCAGTTCCCCAGCACTGCACTGGCACTGGTGGCTGAAGTGGGAGGAGAAAGCCAGATACGCAGAGAGAGGCTCCAATATAAAAGGGATAGGTGCCTCCCTGGGGCACCCTCTCTGCAACACTCTCCCTTTCAGCAGGGCCTGGCAGCTCTTTATCAGCCAGTGCCTTCTGCCACTGGGAAGGCACGGGAGGGTAAGTATCCTCCTCCTTTCTATTAATTTCCAACTGTTCATTGCTGAAGCTTGGCTTCTTAGTCCTCTCTAGTTTTTGCTCTTTTTCCCCTCTTTTCTTCACTTCATGGAGAAATATGACTCAGATTGTAGGAACTGAGTAGAAGCAGCAAAGTTGGAGTTCTGAGAGACTGGAAAGCAACTCAACGAAGCTTCTTCCTGGAAGCTTGAAAGTAATGACATTATTAGTGATGTCTGAGCAGGTGGTGTGGAAGAGGGCGGTCTGCAAGGTTTCCACTCCGCATGCTGAATGCTTCTGACTTCTTTAACGCTAGTGGAAGTTTCAGGGTGTGCACTTGAAACAGCTAAGTAAAGTTGCAGACAAGCATTTATGTGACTCAAAGGGAAAAAGAGGGGTATCAGGAACGGCCCCTTCCACTGATGAGTTTATGGGCTTTTCTGCCTGTGCTGCTGCACTGAATGAGTCCGTGTGCATGTAGGGAGAATCATTCGGTCACAATTAAAGCCGTGAATCCGGCAGCTTCCTGCAACTGCATTTTCTTGCATGTAAAACTGAAGGCTTCTAGGAAGCGTTTCTACTGAGATGGCAAGTGTTTTCATCCGAGGCAGGGATACCTGACAGCATTTCCTTTGTTTCTGATTACAGCTATAACAAGAGCAGAGGCCTTCCTGCCGCTTACAATCAGAAACTACCTAAAATAAAGATTATAGTAAGTACCAAATAAATGTCAATGCTGAAAGCTTTTTTATTATGATAGAGCATGAATGTTTCAATGTTTTCTTCTATATCCATATCTAAAACTTTGTATTATTTTTGAAGTGATACTTGAGGCATGGAAAATTTCAAGACTCTCGGGCCTCTCCAATTGTACAAATTTTTAATATATGCTGACAATAGAATGAGTTTCATTTCATGTAATAAAATAGGAATATCAGTTGAATTGGAATCTTGATGTTGCCTCGTGCTAGAATGCTAAGCAGCACCTCGCTCTATTAATAACTGGGCTATGAGAAGCTCTTTGCATCTCCTGCAGGAAAGCCTATCAGGTGTAGCTTCCAGAATATTCTTAGGTTGTTAACTTCGGCACAAGCAAGCTTTGTTGTAGCCATGTGGGTGATGCAGGAGAGTGAGGCTCCCTTTGAGGTCTGGGGAGATGTTTGTTTATCAGAGGGAAACTGCTTCCTGCCAGGGCCTACGGCGACATCAGGGCTGGCAGAGCCCTTTCTTTGCTGTTGTTCGGCCCCCATGGTTACTTCAAGGTGACCGTACAGGTTGCTGGATCGGAGACATCTCTGCTCCCTGGCCCCTGCTCCAGGCCCTCCTGAACGGATGCTGCTCTCTTTCAGTATGTGACTAAATAGACTCCTGGGTGGCATTAACGTGCCTGGCCCCAGATTGGAAGACAAAGAGCCAGCCAGGTTTGCCCACACCATGAGGCTCAGCCTGCCTGCCCCTTGCTAGGTGAACTTGGTTGGTCCCCTCTCTGAAAATCAGTTTTCTAGGGCCAGTGAGACAGCTCAGCGGCATAGGCGCCTGCCTGGCAAGCGTGAGGTCCTGAGTTCAACTCCTGGTACCCACATAAAAAAAAAATTAGTTTTCTAGAAAATGAAAGCTTGAACTGAATGGTCTCTAAAATCCCACCTTGCTCTCAAATCTTTTCTGATTCTTAGGACTAAGAAAGTCCTGATGTTGAGCTCAAGGATGTGGTTCTTGAAGTTGCACGTGATTTTGGTGGTAGGAGAAGGCACGCACAGAGTAAGGGTGGCAGGGATCGGAATCCACACTGAGAGAATGTAATAGTCCCTGCTGATCCTTTCCTTTCTTTCTTTCTTTCTCTCTCTCTCTCTTTCTCTCTTTCTTTCTTTCTTCTTTAACCTAGAGTAAGACGAGAGTCTAAGGGGCTGGTCATATAGCTCAGCAGCATAAGCACTTGCCTGGCAAGCACGAGGTCCTGAGTTTGGTCCCAGGTACCCACAAACAACAACAACAACAACAAAAAAAAGATGAGAGTCTGACCTTGTTTTCTTAATATTCTTAAATATTCAAAATGCAGCCCTCAAACACGTTGGTCTGGTACACAATTAACCAGATAGTTTACCATGGACACACACACATACACACACACACAATTTTTTTCTTAAAACACAACATAAATAGTTCTCGCAATCACAGATTTTTGAGTCACTCTGGTAAAGTTTTCAAGTTTCAAACCAAACCAATAGAAGAAAGTAAAAATAAATGAAAGGGAGAGAAATAAAGAAATGTCACCCACAGCATTTTTTTGGAACTTCTGAGAGAAGAATGCTATTCTTGGATGCAATTTAAAAAGACAGAAATTATTGCAACCTGTCGCATTTGTTGAATTCAACGAAGAATTGTTTATTAACAAAGTAACATTCAATACTTTAAAATTCTTACTGTAATACAAGAAAAAGTACCATTTACCAGCCTTTTAGAATAGGCTTTTGCTGGGCATAAACAGTGCAGCTAGTATCTTATTACAAAAATAGAACCCACATCGCAGCTTTGTTTTTTCACATTTGATAAAGAGCAAGACAGAACAAGGCTGTTCTACTTGCTGCCTCAGTGCAGGCACCCAATATGGAGCCTTAACAGTTTGCAGGGCGCATTTCAGAGCCTGCAACCCATTCTCTCACCCTGGTGTGGGCTTCAGAAGGGCCAACTGCCTGCAGTGAGGAATAGAAGCAGCAGAACCAAGCCTGCACCATGGCCTCTGTGCAACATGGTTTTCTACTTTTTTTTTTTTTTTTTTTTTTTTTAAAGCAAAATAAAATGAACTTTCCACTCTTGCAGCCAGGTCACTGTCTCTCCTCTCTCCCACTGCAAGCCATCCACCTTGTGCATGAGAGGGTCCACGCCAGGCAGCCTTCCCTCTTGGAACCCCCTGGGCATGGCCCCCTCCCCATCTGGCCTTTCTCACGCTCACCAGAGTCAGGACTCGTCCTGCTGATTCACATATTTTTGCCCTTTGTCATGTCTGGAGGAAAAGGAAAGATGAATGGACGGTCTTTGGTTGGTGGCACTGGTAATGTCCGTCATGGTCCTCTTGGGACAGACCCTTTTGGAAATAACGCTGGTGAGGCAGACTATGAAGGCTTCGTCCAGCTAAGTTTGGCCCTGACCGATGGGCAGCAAGAACAGGTGGGCTTCCCTCCCGCAGCCTCTGTCTCGGGGAACCTGGGGCCTGCCCCAGGCGCGGCGTCCCTTTCCTGAGCAGACCTGGGAAGTGGGGATCGGTGAGCTCTGCTGAGAGTGGGGCTGTGGCTAAATCCAAGGCACGAGGAGACTCAGGCCTAGAAGCTACAGGACTGTCCCCACAGTCTAGGGCTGGACCACCGAACTGGGAGTTTTGACAGCCTTAGAGACACCAGGAAAACCTAGTCTAGGGTTTTATGTTTATCCTCTTCCTTTTCATAGTTCCTTTTACTTTATTGTTCTCGCCTCTCAGCTAAATTGTAATGGCCTTTTTGGTAAGGATTGAGCATTAATTAGAAAGTCTCTCTCCAGAGCCCTGCATTGCCTTCCCACACAGGATATGTGGCTTCTTGGTTTCCTAAACAAATGCAAGTCTTCTAGCTTGATACAATTCTAGAGTGAACTGTTGGTTTCTCCTAACCAGTTCTCACGTCTGAAGCAGGTAAGTGTCAGGGCCTCCCAAGGACTCCAGAGGGATTCACATTTCAGAATAAATGAATAAAGGATTCTCAAAGTCTCTAGAATGCAGCTGTTATTTGCTCAAGTCAGGAGAAGCCCCCTATTTCTGTGATATCACAGCCTCCTAGTGTATCTAACGTGCAGGTATTGGATGCACGAATCTCAATGAGCCTTTTCTAAGTCGGGCTGGAGACTTGGAGGAAAAAGTCAGTCTTCACTTAACTGTGAGTGGCTCAGCAGGGGACTCAGGCCATTCAGGTTCTCAATCGAGCCTGGCCAGTTAAGTTATCAGGCTTCAAATCTCTATCTACAAAATCTCTAAGGAGATGCAGTATTTAAAACTTTCTAAAATAAATATATGCTGGAAATTTTGAGAACATGAGTTTGTTTATTCTGGAATTTGCTTCTGCGGTGAGTGGAAAATGCCACTTTGGTGTTCCCCTTTACAGCCCCACTTTTAGGATTTCATGTATTCAGTTCTAGAAACTCAAGGCAGTTGTATTTTGGAGCTGCTCGTCATTGCCTGGGTTGAATCCCAATGCTTCTCGTACCTGTGGCTTTAAAAATGGGTCACTGAAGCCGAGAGAAAGGTTTACCAGGCAGCATTTTGAATTGTGGGAATTAAGGAGGGAAACAGCTAAAAAGAAGGAAAGATATCACGTAGCTTGTGAAATAAAGGGCAATTTTTCATAAACAATTACTCGGTTTTACATCTTTAACTATGGAATTATCTCAGTTCCACTGAGACTTAGTTTAGGCTCCTGGCCTTCCGCAGCTTTCAATATAGGAAATTTTTAATACAAAGATTCATTAGAAGCCTGACAGATGTTGGTTTCCAACACTGGTTTGCCAAGCATGACCTTAGTCTGGAAAGCATTGTATAAAGGGCTCTCACTCTGCACAGTGATTAATGGTTCACCATTATTTAAAAGCAGGATGGTTAACTGGGCAGTGGATAATACAAGTGAAGTATAATTGTTCCTCATTAATAAATCAGGACGGTTTATTTCTGTACTGGAATTAATAGAAACCTAACTTAGAATCAGGATGTAAAAAAAAAAAAAAAGAAAGAAAAAGACACGATTTTATTATCTGTTAATAGCTATTTGTTGGATTTGGTAAACGGAACAGGAAGGCCAAAAATAGCCAGGACCTGTGGCTTCACCATTCCAAATTTATACCTTTTGGAGTCTGATGGTCTTGAGGTTTCTCTGTTTCCTACTGACCTAGCTATGCTCTGGACTTTTCTTGCACACTCAGGGTGGTGTGACCATGGGACTTTGTCACTGGTATTCTTTTATATCCATCAGCACTATGATGGATCACTTTTTGATGCATCATTTTTTTGCCTACAGGGGACCATATTCTCATGATGTTGGTGTTCTCCCGTTACACACTTATCATAAGAAATACTGTCCCCTAGTGAGCACAGGTTCTGATTATACCACTCGTATTTTCCCAAATTATGCTGCTGTAATTATGCCCTGTACATTCTTACATCATCAAATCTTTAGATTATCACTCTTTGGTTTTGGCAGCATTGTCCATGTTAACTTTTCTTAGTTTAACACCTTTGTGGATAATCATTCTTGCCTATTTTTACACATTTGAATAACAGATTCCAAAAGTAAAGACAGTTTCATGAAGTAAGAACAAATTCAAGCTATCTTGGACTTGAATGGTAGGGGCGAGATGTTCTTAGACTGTTGACACACACAAACTATTTGAAAATTTTCTTTCTTTTCAAAGTCTTAAATAAAATTCATATTTTGAAAAATAAAACTTTAATTTAAAATGGCTACTTGTCTTAGAAAGTAGTTGACCAGTTTGTACTAGGGATCAGTTACTTTGTAACCCGATTTTTTGCTCCTTTAGTTGACAGCATGAAGATGACTTGATTTCAGCCCTTTCTATACTATTATTTGACTTGTTATATTGACATTAATGGCTTTTCTTTCTTCTTAACTACACTGAGCCACCTGAGTGCAGGAAGTAGGGGTTCAATAAATGTATGTTGAACTAGAAACTGAACCTTATGATATTACAGCCCAGAGCCTTCTTGTGATATAGCATTGAAGATGTTGGTGACAAAAGTAGTGTGGGGTTTGGGTTTGGGTAATAATCTCCATAACAATATTTTGGGAGAAAAATGGCACTTTCTTAGTCCCATGAGACAGCATGGTCCAGATGAATGCCTTTATACTCATTTTTTGTGGGTACCGTGAGCAAGTCCTAAGCTGGCCAACCTGGAGAGTTCTGCTCGGGGTATTTATGAGCTCTGTCCTTCCCTCAAGGAGCCAGAGGAAGAAGAAACCATGGAGGATAACCCCACATTGGTTAAACTAGACCAGGCTGAAAGCCAGGTCCCACCGCATCAAGGGAGAAGGTGTATCCCCAAGGCACTTGGCTATGTCACTGGCGATATGAAAGAATTTGCCAAATGGCTTAAAGGTATTTATGCATTCATCTCTTGGAGAGAGGGGAGAAATAGTTGTGGAGGAAATGGTTAGTTGATATTTCCATATATATCCAATATATTACCCTCTATTTTTCTATTTTTCATCTTCTAACTTACAAACTTCTTCACTTTTCTTCATGGGAACAGTGGGCAGGGTTCTACTCCTATTCAAGGAAAGTACCTGGTTCCATCTTGTAATTTCAGTATTAAAAATAAAATTTTTACTTGGTAAAATTTTACTATTAGTAATTTATGCCCCTGGTTTAGCAGTGTAAGCAGGGTGAGTGCATTAGATGCTTCCTGAAGCTTAGAGTCCAGCAGGGGCAGTGTGGGTTGAGCATAAAGAAATTAAGCGATTTCGGGGATCTCTGTGTCATTAAAGGGGCAAAGGATTCAGAGGAAAGAAGCTCCCAGGAGTATAAAAACTGATTCACGTCCAGGAGATAGTGACGAGTTTGTTCAGGGTGGGCATGGAGGGGGGCCGGAGATTCAGCTGTCCTGTTACTTTCTCGGCTGCGTTCACCTCATCTCTTCCAGACAAACCCGTGGCGCTCCAGTTTTCTGACTGGGTTCTTCGGGGTATATCGCAAGTGGTGTTTGTCAGCAACCCCATCAGTGGGATCCTGATTGTGATAGGACTACTGGTCCAGAACCCGTGGTGGGCTCTCAGTGGCTGTGTGGGAACAGTGGTCTCCACTCTGACAGCCCTCTTGCTCAGCCAGGACAGGTAGGTGTGTGTCCCTGTATGCCAGCTCTCGGCTCTCTTTCTGGGGCACTAGCCACCCAGCCACTGTGGGCGGTAGTGACAGAGCCACACCCTGCCCAGCAGAATCAACCTTTATTCCACAGAGCTCTTCCTATTTGCCTTGAGTCAGAGGCCAGGGAGCCATGTACAGTTTATTCTTGTCTGAATAAATGGCCAGGCTAAATGATGCCAGGTTCTCGTGGCAGAGTGTGGAAGCCAGAACTAAGCTATAAGTAATCACTGGGGGAGGTTCTAAAGAGATCTTCTTTAATGATTGTGAAAATTACTTTTCATTAGTATTTGGTTTATTTGGGCAAAAATGCATATGAATTCTCAAAAAGTCTTCCTGGCTCAACAGCCTGCTTCGTATCTTGTTTCCATCATTAGTTTATCAAACTCATTCTTCAGAGAATACAAAAGGTCAGCTCAGCTCCTAGAGAAATGAATAATCACGAGTTCTAGGATTTTTCTAGGACTGTGCCATACCCAGTAGTCCTTCATTGTTTTGATCCAATGAAATATGACCAAGCCCATTTCCTTGGCAGATATTATTCAGAAGACAAGTTATATTTACATGTGTTTGCTTTCAAATCTCTTTTACTTTCCTTGGTCCTAAAAGGCTACATTAAAATGACAACCCAAAGTATAAATGACTTAAAGGGCAAAAGAAAAGAAAAGAAACAGGGAGATAGGTTTTGTAGAGATGGGAAAGGGAGCTAGGGATGAGGGAGATGGGAGGGAGGAGAGGGAGGAGAAGAGAAAGGAAAGTAAAAAATAACCAATATGCGGTATTTTGATGTACCAATATCCCAGCATAAATATATTCATTATGTATTACAAACATACACTTATTTAAAAAAAAATTTTTTTTAATGTCAATTCTCACTGGGCATGGTGGCACACACCTGTAATCCCTGTACTCTAAGAAATTGAGGCAGGAAGACAACAAGTTCAAGCCCAGCTCAGGCAACTTTGCACTTTAACAAGACCCTGTTTCAAAATTTAAAAAATATAAAAGGGCTGGGGATGTAGCTCAGTGGAAAGCCCCTGGGTTCAACCCCCAGTACTGTTAAAAAAAAGACAAAAGATAATTCTTCTTAAGCAATGGCATGTCTTCCTATCGCTTTGCTTCAACTGTGGCATTCTACAACTTGTAGATGTCACCATCCAGTATCAACTAATCAAGCTCAAGCATTAAAGCTCCGGGCCTATCATCTGGCAGGACAAGTCTTCACAGAGCTGTCCACTGTCATCAGGTGTAGCTCCGATTTCTGCACTACAGCGACACAAATCGCATCACCTCCCACATTCCCTGAAGGATAATTTAAGGGAGACAAAGGCCTTTTGAACAATGAGTCCCACCTCTAATGTTCTCATGCCTGTGAATGGACCTGGCATCTCATCTGCTGCACTGGTGCCTCCTGGCCCAGTAAGAAACAAGCCAAGAAGCTCCTGTGCCACCCCCATTCCAGCCCCTGCTGTGTGCTCACTGGCTGCAGCCCCTGCCCTCAAGCTTTGCATTCAGCCTCACCCACTCATTTCACTCTCTTCACCCTCCACGACTCCCGAAAACACTGCCTTGAGTTCAGGACTTCAGGGAAATAGAATCTGTGGTGCTAGACAGTGCCAATGGGGGCGGAGGGGACTTATTCTACAGAAACATTTCCATTTTTCAGGGGTTCTAGTTCTCATTATGAAATAAGAATCATTATGGCCCGAAAGCAATGTACCCACAGGACAATCTTTTCTGGTTTTATTTTTTAAAATTAATTCAGTTTGTTGGTACATTTTAGGTATACATAATGATCTTCACATTCATCATAGGGAATTTGTACCTGTACATGATATATCTTCATTCTTTTTTTTTCCACTTCCCCTCCCCTCCCTTCAACACCTCTTCCCCTCCTTATTTACAAAAGCTGTTTCCATTTTTTCCCTTTTTTTCTCATTTTTTTTCTTTTCCCTTCCTTCCTTTCTCCCTCCCCCTTCCCTAGTTCCCCTCCCCATTTGAACATCTTCTTCCTATTTCACAATATCTATTATGTACTTTGGTCCTTATTTACACTTTTACTTTCTCACACCAGAGAAACAATGCGATATTTACATGTGTGTGTCTGATTTATTTCACTTAAGAATATGGTCTCAAATTCGTCCTTCTTTTTGGCTGAATAGTACTCCATCATATAAAAAAAAAAACCCACATCTTCCTTATCCATTCATCAGTTGATGGACCTCTGGGTTGTTGCCAAGACTTAGCTATTACAAACTGTGCTGCTATAAATATGGGTGTGCATATATCGCCCTACAGAACAATCTTTAGAAGTGGGTCAAATTCCAAACAGAAAGTAGTTTCAAAACAGTTAGGGGCTAAACATGCAAAGAACTATGTGCCAAGTAAAAGAAAAGTAATTATTTCTCTTTTGGCAATAACTTGGAAATGTAGCTTTAGAGAAAAAAACATAGAAGTACAGGAACATAAAAAGATATTCTAAATTGGAAGATTGATATTTATAGGTGCCATGCAAGGGAAGTTATATTTCAGGAATTGTATATCTCTCGCCAAGGAATCAGACTTAGGAAACAGTTTCATATGCAAAAAGCTCTATTCAACTCAGAGGCCCATAATGACTTAAATAAATAAAAAGGACTTTCCAAATGAAAGACCGAAAGCAGATGCTGGAGACCTGTCCTTCACTACAACACCTTGAAAGGGGTTGTTTTGTGTGTGCTTTTGTAGTTTTAGCTATATATTTTTTATTTCTCATTTTTATTAGTATTTGCATGGTGCTTAATAGGCTTTGAAACACGTGTCCAAATACCATTTCGTTTTCAAATGCAAATGTGATCTGAAAGTTACAAGTCTTATGAATATGCAAGTCTAACCCAAGTCCCCCCAACAATGTCCCTGTCACATCTCTTGCTCACAGGTCAGCCATAGCCGCTGGGCTCCATGGCTACAATGCTACACTGCTGGGGATACTCATGGCTGTGTTTTCAGACAAGGGAGACTATTTCTGGTGGCTGTTATTGCCGGTATCTGTTATGTCCATGACCTGGTAAGTTGTACTCAGTTTTCAAAATGTCTTTTAAAAAATTATGGAGGGAGAAGGGAATGAGAAGTTGGTATTAAGTTTCAGTTTTATAAAACGAAAAATATTCTGTGAGTGGATGACCGTGATGGATGTACTTAATGTTGTCAAACTGCACACTTAAAAATAGCTATATGGGGGCTGGTGAGATGGCTCAGCGGCGTAAGCGCCTGCCTTGCAAGCGCGAGGGCCCGAGTTCGACTCCCGGATCCCACATACGAAAAAGGGGCCGGTGATATCGCTCAGTGGCACGGGCGCCTCCTGGCGCGCGAGGTCCTGAGGTCGTCCCCCCGGTACCCACCAAAAAAAAAAAAAAAAAAAAAAAAAAAATAGCTATATGGTAAGTGAATAATTTTTAAAAACTATACTCAGAGCCAGGCATGGTGGCACATGCCTGCAGGCCCAGCATTATGGGAGGCTGAGGCAGGAGAATTGCAATGTTGAACCTCGCCTGGGCAACTTTGTGACTTAACAAGATGCTGTCTCAAAATAAAAAATAAAAAAAGACAGGCGAGTAGCTCCATGTGAAAGTCCTGGGTTCAGTCCTTAGTACCGCACACACACAAAAGTGTCTATTTCCTTACAGTCTGTTATTTTGGCCTCTTACCCAATTCTGATACATGTCCACAACACCTTCCCCTCATGTGGAGGTTCTCAGCCCTGGCTGCACGCTGAGCTCTCCAAAGCCTGTGACCCCAAACACATCACACACACTCACAACCAGCAAGATTCTGATGCAATTGGTCTGGGCTGTTGCCTACACATTGGAGTTTTTAAATCTCCTCAGGGGCTTTTAAAGTACAGTCAAGTTATCATCCCTTCCCTACATCAATGGTTCTCAAACTTATTAAACACAGATGGGTGGTGCCCCTCCCCAAATTTCTGTTTCAATCTGTCCGGAGTGGAGCCTAAGAATTTGCATTTCTAGTAAGGCCCCTGGTTACACTAATGTGGTTGGTCCAGGAACCCCACCTTGAGAATCACTGCCCCTACATGAACTCCCCTAACCCACCAGCTTGAACCCCCATCAATTTTATTCCCCTGTACTGGGGATTGAACCAAGAGCCTTCGTACTGAACTACGCATGCAACCCTTTTATTTTTTAATTTTTATTTAAGTAAACTAAGTCACTACATTACCCAAGCTGGGCTCAAACTTGAAATCCCACTGCCTCAGCCTCCCAGAGTGCTGGGACATCATCTTAAGTCCTTTTTCTAGAAGCAAACATATTCATTTTTCTATGTCATATTTAGAATATTAATATGCACACAAGTGGAAAGCACAACCCTCGATACCATGTCTGCAGAAGGTCTCCCCACCCTAGTTGCACCTACAGGTGTGCCCCAGGAGGCAATTTGGGACCTTCTCTGAAGAACAGGCTTGAGGGCAAGAGCTGTAGTCAGTGGGTGCTCAACATCCAACCCAGGAAATCTGGAATTCTGATCTGAGATAGCAGCATCTTGGTTGGGTGGACAAGGGAGAGAAACATGAGGCCTGGGACCATTTAACCAACCCTAAATCAACAGGCCAGGAAACTGAAGCCAAGTGCTTCGCCTAAAGTTATGAAGTTTATCCATTGTTTAAAGACATAAACTCTGTCCCCCAGCTATAACATCTTTTCCCTTAGATCACACCACCTGAATCCTTCCTTGAACAATTGCTTCTTTCCCAAAAATAGATAAGTAAACTGAAGACCTGTGACATGACATGCACCAAATGCCAGATCACGGTCACTGCTAGTGGGGAGAAAGGGGGCTATGATCAAGCACTGTTCACAAGGCACCTTGCCCATGTAGTTCACGTTTTAAGTGCTTCAAAAATATTTTTTTAAACCTTGATAAATAATACACTCTAAGTAACTTCGGAGTATAATTTTCCAAAAGCCAAATAAGCCAAGAGTGGAAAGCTGGCCAACACAACCCTTGAGGGCCACACTGGCAGATGAAACAAAGCTCTCCATGGTATAGAAACTCCGTCAGTCAACCTGGTTCCTCATCACACGCAGATTCTTGTCTTCTGTTCCATTTCAGCCCCGTTTTCTCAAGCGCATTGAGTTCGGTGTTCAGCAAGTGGGACCTCCCTGTCTTCACTCTCCCTTTCAACATGGCATTGTCAATGTACCTTTTGGCTACAGGACACTACAATCTATTCTTTCCAAGTCAACTGATCACACCTGTAAACAGGGTCCCCAATATCACCTGGTCTGACCTCAGTGCCCTGGAGGTAAGGTACACTGTCTTCTCACGTTCCCCTCTGCCTCTGGAATACACCCGTGTCCTCCTGGTTCTAGATACTCAACTCTTCGATGCCTTTCTGCCTTCATCTTGCTATCTAAAACATTTGTTCTACTCCAGCATTTTGGGGGCCTAAGGGTTTTTTTTTTGAGACAAAGTCTCACTGTGTATCAGGCTGGCCTTGAACTCACTATATAGCCCACGTTGGCCTTGAACTCTCGGTGATCCTCCTGCCTCAGCAGTGCTGGGTTTAGAGGTGTGCACCACTGCGCCCGGCTCCTAAGAGATTTTCTTAAATAACTATTTGATCAAAGCTAATCCCCCGCACCCTTTTCTAAAAATCTGCTGTAACAACTCCAGGGTGTCGCTCCATGGAAGTCACACTGCTGTGAGCTTGGCCTTGTATGGGTAGTGGGAAGGGGGCCAGCACTCCAGGCAGGTGGCCTCTTACCTGGTGTTAAATCTTTCACGACTGCTTCCCCAACCCGAGGAACTGGATGCTTACTCCTAGAGCTCATGCGGAACCTCAGTCCTGCCTTTTCTTATGGTGTCATAAGAAATAAGAATGTCATAAAATAAGTACAATAACTCAGCTTTGGTAGCACCGGAATCACCTGAGGAGTTTTTTAAATACCAAAACAGGCTCCATCTCAGACCCCTAAATCATAATCTCCAGAGGTGGAGCCCGGGAACCTGTGTTAACAAACTCTCCAAATTGCAATACGGACCAGAGTTTGAGAACCATTGTATCACAGTGTGCATACCACACACCTCTTTTCAGTGGGTATGGAGAGAGCACGCACTTTTAAAACATGGTTAACCACATCAAATTCCAGCTCTTCCTGCTGGTGTTTATGTAGCAAATCTGCTTAAGTTTTCTTGATCCTTGAGAACAAGAGAATACTTGAAGTCAGAAGCAGTCAAAGGAGCTTTACCTTTTTTAATGTGCAAAGGACTGGCTCCTCCACTATCAGGTTACAAAACACCCTTTGCTGCCCTCCTTGCTGAGTGATCAAAGCACAGGATGAGCTCACATACCTTTGCTTTAGGGCTTTTGCCCAGAAAATGAATTGGAAATAGGCGGAGAATCAAAGATTTATTAGAACTACTCACGAAAGATAATATTATGAAATAGGATGAATCCAGAACTATGCTGTCTTATATGGTAGCCATTAGCCCCATGTAGTTATTTAAATTCAGATGCAAATCAATTACAAACTCAGTTCCTCAGCCTCACTAGTCGCATGTTACACGCTCGTAGCCGCCACACTGGCACCCACTGCACTGGACAGCTCGAACATGCACTCTGCTGCCGTCGTGGAAGGTGCTGTTGGGCTGTGCTGACCTGGGGCAGGGGAAGGTCGGCCTGGGGCAGAAGGTCACCCTCTCCTCATTATGAACCCATCGCTAACACACTTATCTGCCATAGCACCCACCATTCCTACCCCTTGGCCACCTGAGGGATAGTTATGCTGTCGAGTTCGGAGATAAAACCCTGTTCGGTCTTTGTGAATTTGCCTGTAACGGCTTCTAAGTGATGGATAAGATAACCTGGCTTCAGGCACCTGGGCTTAGTGCTAGCACTCAAACTGCACAATAGTAATATTTCTACTCATCATAGGGACGCACTGATTAATTGCTTTCAGCACTGATGTATAGTTAGGAACGAAAGAAGCATGGGCTATGGTTCCTGCCAACCTCGGGGAGGGGGGGCTTGGCAGATCCTCAGAGCCAAAAGCACTGATACCACACCAGGGGCTCTGTAGTGACCAAGGCCAAGAGCCAGGGCAGGTAGGAAAGCCAGTGCAGGCACTGGGAGAAGGCATGCTGAGGAAAGGGCTGGTGCACCTCCAGGAAGAACGCTGAAGAACAACTGTGATGTTTTTCTGTGATTAAAAAAGAATGTTAAAAATTAGTCACACTGATATTGAAAGATAAAATACGCCAAATCTAATCTGAATTCGTGTGTGGATCCTGGAGGTTTCTGTTCAGTTTTAGTGGCCTCATTTTTGAACTCGCTTTTGCAGCTATTGAAGTCCCTGCCAGTGGGGGTCGCTCAGATATACGGCTGTGATGACCCATGGACAGGGGGCATTTTCCTGAGTGCCATCCTACTCTCCTCCCCAGTCATGTGCCTGCATGCTGCGATTGGATCATTGCTGGGGGTAGTAGCAGGTAAGCACGAGACTGATCACCAAATATTGAACCTCCTCCGTCCCGTGCATGGTCTCAGGCATCTTTTGTACTCCAGAACTTTCTTGAAGACTCGGCTTCCTAGGGATCAATGAGAGTTCTCAGAATGCTTTCCTAGACCCCACAACCTCACCCCAGACTCACTCCAGGGCATCCTGCCTTTTGTCCAAAGCTCTGACCACTCCTATCTCATCTAACAGGACTCGGTCTTGCAGCTCCCTTCAAGGACATCTACTCTGGACTCTGGGGTTTCAACAGCTCTCTGGCCTGCATTGCAGTTGGAGGAATGTTCATAGCACTCACCTGGCAGGCCCACTTCCTGGCTCTTGCCTGTGGTGAGTACCCCACACAGGGTGGGGAAGGTTGCCCAGGACTGTGGATCGAAGTAAACGACAAGAATAAAAGAGCACTGCATGAGAAATTAGAGCTGCAGTTCTAGCTTGGGCCCACTTGCTATCTAGGTGTGAAAGCACGACAAGTGATATTCCCTCTCTGAGAGCGCTGACATCGCCTTTGCTTGCCTCACTCGTTATTGTGAAGATGGGAGCCTTTTGGGTCCTATCAGCATTCTACACTATGCATATTTTGAGAGATACACGCTTGACCTGTCCTGCATTTTCATGTTTATTGTTTGACCCAGAAAATCTAAAAGGAAATAAGCAAAAAATACAGAGCCATGTTTCTTGGTGAGTTAGGTGAGGTCACATTGGCTCTTTGAGAATTACCTTAACCAGCCATTCTCAGACTTGAGCGTGCGTCAGAAAATCGCCTGGAATGCTCGTTAAAACAGACATGGCTGGTCTGAGCTACATCTTCAGCACTTCTTCAAAAGATTTTTTTTAGTTTGAGAAAGGATCTTGCTAAGTCACTACGTTGCCCAGGCTAGGCTCAAATTTATGATCCTCCTGCCTCAGCCTCCCAGAGCATTGAAATTAGAGGCATGCGCCCCCATGCCTGGTTTAACCTCTCTTTCATACAGTTTTTTATGAGTACGTTAGATTCACTCGGATGGATCCTTGATAATCTCCCCATCTCGAGATCTTTGCCTTAATCACAGCTGCAAGTACCTTTTGTCATGTGAGGTAACATCGCAAATTCTGGGGATTAGCATGTGGACATACTGGCGGGGGAGGGGGCATCATTCGGCCTGCTGTATTTACCTTCCTTTGCTAGATCAGATATCTTTACTAGTATAGCACAATGGTGAAAGCAGAATGTTGAGCTAGTTAAGAGTCCAGACCCTGGTGTCAGACTGCCTGGAATCCAATCCCAGCTCTGTTGCTTATTACCTTAATTAATTTAAGAAAATTACTTAAATTTCTGTGCCTCAATGTCCTCATTCTAAAAAATAGGAGTGACAATACCTACCTCATAGAATCATTCTGACAATGTGTGCATAAAGCATTTGAAATATAATGTCTAGCACTTTGCCCTATTTAAGGGTCTGCACATTTTTTTCTGGTAGCTCTGCATAATTTACTAAGAATCAAGCTTGTTTATTATTTCCTCTCAATTTCTTAAGTTTGTCAATACCCAAACATGACTATACCTCAGCCCGCTTTTACCTCCTCCTGGGAAGGCTCACCCACTAACAACTGCTGAAATCGTGTTCCTACCGCATAGAATGTGCATTTTGGATTTGCAGATTCCGAGTGTGCAGAGCTTCTTGTTGTTTATTTTTTGGTTTGGTTTGGTCTGGTTTCGGTACTAGGTATTAAACCCAGAGCCATTGCACTGAGCTCCATCCCCAGGCACGCCCTCCCCCTTTGAGACAAGGTCTCACTAAGTCGCTAAGTTGCCCATGGTGGGCTCAAACTTGCAATCCTCCTGCCTCAGCCTCTCAGAGAGCTGGATTCCAGGTGTGTGCCACCACACTTGACTAAGTTTTTTGATACTTACTCATTTAGAAGCCTGTAAACTTTACTAACTTGTGTGTTCATCCCAACCCACCATAGCTTCTACCAGCTTCCTGTATTTATGTGTCCTCTTGCTGCGTTACTTCTTCAGAGAAGGTCTTGTGGGGGAAACTTCCAAAAGCCCTGTGTGCCTGATTCACCCTTGGCTTCACCCTTGTTTAAATTTTAGTTTAACTTGCTGACAAAACCCTAGACTTAACTTTTTATCTCAATATTTTGAAAACTGTCTTCAAAGACTATTCCACTGTCTTCCTATATCCCATATGGCTATTGAGGTGTCAGAAGAACCTAATTCTTGTTAAAGGTGAATTACTTTTTTCTTTGGACTCAGAATTTTCTCTTTGAATGTGACACGTACTTTTTCCTATTGTCTGCCCAGATGTAGGTTTTGTTCTTTTCCTATGCTACTAGATACTCAAGTCCATTCAGTGCGAGTCCTCGTATCTTCTTTTAATTCTAGCATATTATCAGTTTTCACTTTTTCAAATCTTTTCTTGCCAATTATTTTTCCCTCTCCTTCTGGGATTTCTATTATTTGAACACAATGCTTTATGTTCATTTTTCATCATCTTGACCTTTTCTTAGTATTTCCCAGCTCCAGTTATTTAGTTAATCAGATCATGCTTTGTCTCTATCCATTATGCCAATCATGTCATTTATTGAGTTCCTCATTCTTGGTTCATTAATTAAGCTTTATCTGGTGTAACCTGTATTTTCCCTTCATGGCATTTGCTTTCTTTGGGTGTCCCCTTTCCTTGCCCCGGGAACTTGCTGTCCTAGGGATACCAGATGTTTGAGTGATGAATGTATGAGTGGGTCATGGAAGCTAGGGTCGAGCTGGCACCTCTCCAGGTATATGTCTGTGTGGTCAGGAGAAGAGGGCTCTATGTGGCAGGGTGCAGAGGCTCTACTGCTGGAGGCAGTTGAAATAGCCACCCTGCAGGTGCTTTACATGACAAGCCCCTGCTTGCTGGAGGAAGTTACATGGCTTCCAGTTTGGAACCATTTCAAACACTGCTGCAATGAACATTTTTGGTACAAATATCCTTGTATATTTTGTACAAGTCTTTATATAACATGTATTTCTAGAAGCTGAAGTGATAATTTAAAGGGAATGCCAATTTTAGTTTCCACAGATGACAGATTCATTCCCCAAAAGGGCCGTATCAGTTTCTGCTGCTGCCGGTAATGTGTGAGAGCGTCCCCACTGGGTCCCATCAAACTTTCTAATCTCTGCATGTGAATTTTTGAGACAGACCCCTGTTCCTTTTGTAAAGCAAGTCTCACATGTAAAATGCCACAGCAAGTTTCAGCTTGCCCACATCACCCGGACACTGCCAAACAAAAGGCCAACCTTGTGCAGCAAGGTAAATAAATAACAGACATTGATTACAGGGCTGCTCTTCCAAATTCCTATATCAGGAAGAAGGCTCAGGAAAACTTACAGCACCTGGCAGAGCTGCCTCTAGATTGCATGGCCACGGAATGTCCCAATTCATTATGCTATCTGTGGACGCTGTAAGCACATTTTGCCTCCTGTAGATACTGGTTCATTAGAGTAGGACCCATGTGATGGTCCACTGGAAGGGGTACTGTCCACAAAGAGCTTAAATCCAGACTTTCCTCTGTGTTCAAGGACCTTTTCTCTTCCTTGCCTACCAAAAATGCTGGCAGGAAATTACCTATAGGCTGAGCATGGTGTGCAGAGGTTCCCTCTGCTGTAAGGCTTTCCCAGCTCTGCTAGCAAGTCCTAATGGATGAACACCTACCTTTTAATAGTCTTACACTGTTACTGTGGAGAGAAAAGCAGCTTAGATTGGAGATCACTCCAAAACAGCCTAACAGTATGAAACACAATTGCTGAAGTGTGCCCTGAAAGTCCAGTGGGCACTGAAGGGAGAGACTGGCAACAAGGTCCTGTGTGCCCAGAGTGGTGCAGCAGTGGAGCTGGTACTCATGAGAGCAGGGATAGAGGGCATTTGGTGCTCAGGAGAGGGCCAGTGAAGAGCGATTGAACAGATGAATTACATCTTAGAAATGAATGAAATTGATGAAACCAAGGAGGAGGGGAAACTTTCAGCCCACGTCACAAGCACCCCGTTGTTCAGAGCAGCGTCTCGATCTCACAGTGATCAGGACCCGTTTACCGCTACTGTTGGTGGAAACACACGCTTTCCCCGGAATTCATCAACTCCCTGTAAAGCAGATTTTCAAGTTGCCTTTTTCCAGATGACAAAACAAGATTCTGAAAAATTCATTGATTTGTTATACAACAAATACAATGGCAGAGCCGGGATTTAAAACCAGGACTGTTGGGCCAGTGAGATGGCTCAGCGGGGTAAGCGCCTGCCTGGCAAGCGCGAGGGCCCGAGTTCGACTCCCGGTACCCACATACGAAGAAAGGGCCGGTGATATCGTTCAGCGGCACAGGCGCCTGCTGGTGCACGAGGTCCTGAGGTCGACCCCCGGTACCCACAAAAAAAAATAAAAAATAAAACCAGGACTGTTTCCAAAGACCAGCCTTTCCCACTAGCATGAGGCAATTCAAATAAGAAATAATTCATTATGCAATTGAATAGGAAACACGAGGGTGGGGGATATATATATATTTTTTTTTTCTCCAATTAAGTAAAAACATAGGTTTTACTCATTGATCTGTATGCCAACCTTGGGAAATTGTTATTGGGAAAATGTTATTATGGGTAAGAATCTTAAATTTTTCTTAGGTTTGGGCTGTTTTCCGAGTTCTCACTTTTTTATTTCTATATACCATATTTTTCTGTAGCTATGAATTGTAACCATTAAAATGGGAGTCCTACATGTAGCAAGGTTGTATAGAAATCACGCTAACTCCGACATTTGTTAGCTTCACTTAAATTCAGTTATGCTTGACAAAACAACAGGGGAATGTACTTGCCATGAAAGGCTTTTCCTTTAAGTGTTAGCTATAACAACAATACAGTGCCATAAAACTACCTGTATTGAGCATTTATTGTATCTAAACATAAACATTATTTCCTTCATATTCACATAACTCCGAGAGAGATAATCCCTTACTTCCTTTCTATAGGTGAGAAAGTAGAGGCTTAGAACAGAGTCCAAAGAGCTCCTAAGTGTTGAAGGCAGAACTTGAACCCAGAGCTACTGACTCTAAGTTCATACTGTGATTAGGCTTGTGAGTTAGCTGATGGAATGCGAAGGATACCTTCTAGGAGACTTGTATGGGAAACAGTCTTTTCAGTGATTTTGCACATTAACCACACATTGTTCTCCCCCAATTTTTTTTTTTTTTTTTTTTTTTTTTTTTTTTTTGTAGCCCTGTTCACCGCCTGCCTTGGAGGCACCTTGACAAACCTAATGGCTCACGTGAGTTTGCTTCAGTTTCATTTTATCATCATGTGATTGATCAGCTTTCAATTATATGGAAAACTCTCTTGAAGTCTACTTGGGTGGCAGGCATCAAGCGAGAGGACGCATGACTATAATAATGACCAGTCCTCCTGCCATTAGCTCTCTGCCCCTTTTGCCATCTACCATCACAGTAAACTACAATCACCAGGCTGGTCACAAATATCAGATTGCTTGGTTAAAAGAGTAACTTTAAAATACCTTTATCAGTAACTGTACAACATATTATTAAATTCATAGACTAACTCTGAAGGTCTAGAAATTGACTGTAGAATATCATTTTCTTTAACAGAAAGCCAGAACCATGCAGTAGTTGAGATATTAGGAAAGAGAGAAAAAGGATAATGTGCTAAAGACCCAGATGTTATTGTTGTTGTTTTAAATCTAATCAATAACTTTTTATACCTCTTATCTTTATTAAATCCCCATCATTCATCAACAAGGCTTCTCAGCCCTATGTCCTGGCTGTATTATTAGGAAAAATCTTCACCCATTAACTGTCCCCTGCCACCGTTTCTCCTTCCTTTCCAGTGTTGCCCTCCTGCCCTCTGCCCTTCTCTTGCCCCTTCCCTGAGGAGCCCAGTCTCCCCTAACTGGTCCAGTATCCCCCACCTCCCAGTGCCTGAACTTTTTCGTCTTCCTCCCCCACCTCTGCTAGAGATGCAGGGCCAGTTTCTGGTAGCTCGATCCGTGTCGATGTATTCACTGTTGCTAATGAGTCAGGGTAATGTCTGGATTTCTCAGCAGAAGCATAGAGATCTTATCTGGAAGGTTCTTTATGGAGAGTCAGCATATTTATGTTGGGAAGCCAAAGTTCCATTACATGGGGGGGTAGTACATCAGAGCATCGTGGAGCCCTTCACATCCCAGCAGAGAAAGTTCAGAAGCATCAGTACATGGAACAGAACTGCAAAAACTGCACAACGAGTCAGCTAGGAGGATTTTGAAAAATATAGATCCTTAGGTGCTATCCCTTGGTGCTCAGATAGAGTGGAGATAAATGTACAGATCTTATGCTTCTGAAGCGGTCAGGTTTAGTTACCCCCCTACTCCATCACACCCCATCAGGTCCATGCATGAGACCAGAGCTAACCAATGGGGTGTGCTCAAAATTGTGTGAGCTGCCATGGACAGCACGGAAGAGGGACCTACCCTCGAGAAGCTTACAGTCTATTTGAGAGACAAAAGGGCAAAAAGTAAAGCGAGACCAAGTGGAAGTCAGGATCAGAGAGGTCACCATAGCCTGGACTAATCAGAGAGGGCCTTGTGGATGCGACGAGTGTTCAGGGGCCGTTAGCAATTTGCTAGTGTCATCTTCATGTGCCAAGTGTCATCCTTGTACATCTGGTGTAAGAAGTCTGAATGTTTGAGAAGGAAAATGTACAAGATAGAGATATAATTGGATGAAAACATCCCAACTGCTGAGTGCCCCCAGACCTTAAACTAATCCTCCACAGGCATAAACAGAATTCAGAGCGACGCCCCACTGATTCCTCTCCCGGGGCGAAAGGTGAAAGTATCGTGAGCAGATTAGTTCTCAGATGGGATTTCAAAGGAGTATGTGGCTTGTCTCTTCTTCCCCAGGTTGGACTGCCATCTTGTACCTGGCCCTTCTGTTTGGCCACACTACTGTTCCTTTTGGTGACCACAACAAACTCCAACATCTACAGGATGCCCCTCAGTAAAGTCACTTATTCTGAAGAGAACCGCATCTTCTACCTACAAACCAGGAAACGGATGCTCGACAGCCCTTTGTGAGAGCGACCCCACCGCGGCCATGGTCACAGCCATTTCCGACAACTGCTCCAGTCGACTTCCAGGGGCGCAGCACACTTGTTCTTCACCAGAAGCAACCTTCGTACATACACTCATCCACCTGTTCTTTTCCTTTTTCTTTTTGACTCCAGAAATATCCTTGAGCATAGGAAAGCTGCAACCAGGTGATGAGCTCTGGTATGGTTTAACCCCAGGAGGGGTTGGCGCTAAGACTGTGATGTATTTATAAAGTCAAAATGCTCCAGCAAAAAGTAGTGAAAGTGAAGCTAATCACTGATATTTATTGATATTTTTGGTGTAGAGTTGGCCAGATGAAGTTAACAGTATTAAAAATTCAACTTTATTAACCAACTAAGCCTTATGGAATTCATGGTCACAAAAGTGAAGTTAACCCAGAGTTCTCAAATATAAACAATTAGGCTTTTTAAAATTCATGCAAGTGACATGTTGCAGTTTTGGTCAACATCACAGGGGCAGGCTGATCACTGGGCTGGTCTCCAGTTCCCCAGCAGAACAGCCTCCATACTGCAGTGTGTGTGTGTGTGTGTGTGTGATTCTCTTATGGGAAATGATTGGGTTTTTTCAGGCTGACAGCTGCAGGAGGGAGAAAGGGGTTTTGTCAATCAAAATTATTCTGTATTGCCACTTTTCTCAGAAATTGCAAATAGTTTTTTTGGTAGGTTTTATTGTTTTTCTTATGAGAAAATAATTTGTTTTCAGTGAGATAAAATAAGAAAAGTTCCTGGATTAACCAGTCTTTGAACATTAAGGAAAATGTACATATTTATAAAAATAATCAGCATAGTCATTTATAAAATACTCAGCACATATTTACTTTAATCCATATGTGGTTCTATTAAATATATGGAATCACCATAACTTCCACAGCCCTTTAAAGTCACATTTTTAATTTATTTGAGGATGTCTTATAAAGATTGGTCATTAAAGTCAAATTGCTTATAGATATTACTTTTAAAAGTTGCTAGATTTCCTTTGTAAAAACTTATTATTTTCTGTATACTAAGAATATTCTTTCTCAGAAACCAATGGTGTTTGAACTACCAAAAGAAATACAGGTAAATAATTATCCTGTTTTCCTTATTTTAAATACAAAAGTTACGATTTCTGTAAAGGTTCTATGACCAAACATACTCACACGGCCTTCCTTCTCCACATTTCTATTAGAATTTTGGAGGCTGGAAAAGTGGAACTTTCAAATAGGGCAGTAAATAAACCTATAAATATCTTAGGGAGAGGTTCACTTCTTCCTCTTCTCAAGAAAACAAACACACAAATACTGTTCCAATTTTTAAAACCCTGTGACCAAAGCCTTTTGAAACCACGAAATTGCAACTGTCACAGATTTATGGGTATTCCTGTGGAAAAACTGAATTCTTGGTGTTTGAACTGAAATCTTCCTTATTAGGGAATTTGTGAAATAAGAGTTGGGGGAAAGAAGAAAAAGAAGCAAGCAGGACCAAAGATTCTCAGCAGTGAAGAATCCAGGTGTAGCTGAGCAAAGCAGAGGCCTCAGACGTGGATCCAAGTTGACCTTCAGAACCAGGTTCTGCTGTGTTCCCGGCAGCACCTTCTCGCCATGCGCTCACACAGATCCACAAACAGGAATATTTTAACGCCTCCTGTGTTGTCTTATTTAAATGATATTAATTCTCTCAAGCTATTTTTGTTACTGAGTATTATCCTAAAAATCAAGTGAGAATTCTTAGGAACACTTGTATTTTTTTTTTTTTACTACTGTCTGTAATAACAAATTCCTATATGAATAAATGAATAAATTTAGGTATATGAATAAGTTATATTCACAGATTAGTTTGTGCCATGTGCTTTTTACAGCTGTTACAGATGTGATAATCAGAGGTAGAAGAGAGTATCACTTATATTTTCATGTTCTAGAGCCATTGTTCCTTTCTTACACTTAGTCATAATGCGAGATGGGTAGTTGAGCAAACCAAGTTCAATTCCTGATTGATGGGCCCAATAGCCTTGGGTGCCCACTGTTCTCCTGACTCAGGGATGAGAACGAGTTACTGAGGACAGTTACAGATGTTCACGATGTGCTCCTAAAGCTATGGGTCAGCGTCCTGAGAGCCACTTCTCTGCATCCCCACAGGTCCTGAGTACCCCTGCCAGGGGCAACCCTGTCTGAGACAAGCCACTTCTCAGAATGTTATGTCCTGAGAACGAAGATACAGGCTTTCATCCGGGTTAGCTTACTTGAAACAAAACACAGTGACAATGGAAACATACTTCAACAAGTCTGAGTGATGAGTTCTGAAGAAGCATGAACAGGAAGCAAAAGAAGCCATGAGGAGATGTCCCCATAGAAGTGCCCATCGTCAAAACAACACCTCTCTTTACCTACTGTTTCAGAATAATATATTTACCAACACGATCTTAACATTAAACGTCCTCTTTTATCTGAGAAAAACAGATGATTTTGAGGCTCCAGACACCATATAGATTTACAAGCTAGAGGTGACAATTTGCATATTACCCGCTGCTATGGTTTGAATGAGTCCCCAAAGTTCATGTGTAAGGAATTTAAACCCCAATGCAATAATGTTGAGAGATAGGACCTTTAAGAGGTGATTAGGCCATGATGAATGCCCCTATCAGGGAAATGGGGTCCTTACAAAGTGATGAGTTCTCGTTTCTCTCTCTCTCTCTGTCTCTCTCTCTCTGTCTCTCTGTCTCTCTCTCTGTCTCTCTCTCTCTCTCTCATTCCTTCTCTCTCTGCTTCTCTCTCTCTGCCTCTCTCTGTCTCTTTCTCATTCTCTCTCTCTCTCTGCCTTTCTATCTCTCTCTGCCTCTCTCTCTCTCTCTCTGCCTCTCTCTGTCTCTCTCTCATTCTCTCCCCCCTTTCTCTCTTCCTCTCATCTTGGAGATAAATCCTTCCCAAGAGCTCCCCCAAAATACTTATGTCTTTCTGGTGTAACTGAGTCTTATGGCTGTTCCTGCTGCAAAGGAGTCTAGGAAAGCATGCACACAGTATTATCAGCTTCTGATGCGACAGACGAGCTCTGCCATACTGGAGAAAAGCAGAAGGTGTGGCTATTTGACAGGTTGCCAACATGTCTTCCAGAGTGGCAGGTAGTGCCACCACACAGTATACAGTATCTCCAGTGTTCCTACAACAGAGAAAACCAGGTAATAATAGGCAAGACTATCTACTGGGGGGCCCACCAAGAAGTTTGAGACAGACATCTGCACCAAAATCTCTTACACATGGACAGTTCATGGAATACTTGCCAGAATATTCCCAGAGACCTTGGGATGGTCCAGCCTCATACAAGGTTGTTTGGCCTCTAACAAGATTTTAATCAAATGATGAGACATGATAATGATCAGGCAAGGAAAGCTTAGGATGAATTCATGCTCTAATTAATTATCTTGGTCTGATGGTCAAAGCTTCTAAATCATTCCATGGAGAAGGCACCATTGGAAGAAGTCATGTTTCAATTCAGTTCTAGCTCAGTGAAGCACTGAAAACAAGTGTCCAACATTTTCTGGTTCATGGTTCCAGATAAAAAACAAGAAATCCAGTTTCCTGTTTGGGTTTGGTCCATTGGATCCCAGCCCATTGAAGCTTTGAATTATATTGCGATGACAAACAAGGACTTGAAAGGGAAGAAATGACGCATGGAGGAAAGTTGGCACAGTACTGGGAAACCTGGCTAAAATTAAGTCCCTTCTGCCACAGGAAAAAAAAATGGCAACTAGGACATGAATCAGTGGCCCAAAGGCAAGCGCATCTTGGAACAATAAGAGCACACACAAGCAGTCCATAGAACTGGCCAACCCAACTAAGAGAACTTTCTGAATTCCAAGACCCCCATGTTGGCCTCTCAGTGAGGGGCTAAATCCCCACTGTCAAATACAGCAACAACTGTATCGCTCTGAAATGAAGCGAGTTTAAATTGAGATCTGCTTCACAGGTAAACTACACACTGGATTTCCAACACTTGAGCCAAAAAAGCAGTTTGATATCTCAGTAATTTTTATTGATTTAATGTTAAAATGACAGTGCTTTGGATGAAATAAAATATAATTTTTAAATTAATTTCACTTTTTAACTCTCTTTCATGTGGGTACTATAAAATTTTCAATTACATAGCTAGCTTGTATTGGTGCTCACATTATATTTCTATTGGATAGCACTGAGCTACACAGTACCTAAGCCCTTTAGAGTCTCCAAGGTGACTCAGATGGCCCTATGGTGCTACAACTCACACATCTGGAGAATTAATTTGTCCCTTAGAGCAAATGCTGGATAAAAAGTGTTTCCACTGTTACATTGTAGAGAAACAGCTTCTATCTCAAGGAGTTTCTATCACAAGTCCCTCTGTTCAAAGATTGTAATTGTCAACTTATACCTTTCCAAGAATGCTATGCCATGTACGCTTGAGGATATTCATTTTTAAAATAAGTAATAACACAGTTACAGAGGGAAGAGACTGGTTTTCTTTGTGTAGATAAAGTTATTCTAAAGGCAGTACCCAAGGAAGGCTTCAAAAACGCTCATAGCTTGGTGAGCACTGGAAGAAGTGGGCTGCCTCCCAATGTGCACCTGTGCAAGATGACTCTCACCTGGGTGTGTAAATGCCCCTCAGTCACAAGCAATGAAAAAGTAAATCACCTGAATATAGGCAGTGGGGAAGCATGGAGAGTAGAGCGAACTGAAGATCGCATGCCCTCACCTAAAAGCATTCACCTTCGGATATTTTTTAACAGTATGCTGGCCAAACAAAGCACATATGAGGTCTGGATTTCTTCGACAGGTTCCATTTTGCAAGTTCTATTCACAGACATCTCTTATAAATACTCTACAATGTTTCTCAACCAGGAACACGTATGCAAATTGTGAATAAAGGCCTTTTAAAAATTCCAGGTTGCAGGGGGGATAAAAAATAAAAATAAATAAAAATAAAAATCCCAGGTGTGGTGTTTCATGCCTATAATCTCAGCACTTGAGAGCCTGAGGCAGGATGGATTGCAACAAGTTCCAAGCCGGCCTGGGCTACCTAGCAAATTTAAGGCCAGGCCGAACTACACAGTGAGACCCTGACTCAAAAAATAAATAAATAAATAAATAAAAATTAAAGTACAAATCCAGTTGTTCCCATCCCATGTTGAACTCTGTGAATCTAAACTATTTAAGGCACTAAGATGATTTTAATGGGCTCCTACATTAAAGCAAATGCAAGTTTAGAAAACTCAGGGAGCCCTGGAGCCTTGAGTAGCCGAGGGTGGCTTCCTGGAAGAAGGGCAACTCCACCCTTGTTCTGAGGCATTTCCTCCTAGCTCACCTGGACTTGGCTTTGGGAGCTTCCTTGAGATGCCCTGAATCCTTGGATTACTGCCCTTTCCAGAACCACTCTAGGGTTCAAAGAAATGATGCTTTTACCAAGGAGCCACGTTTTAGCAGGTTCTGCAATTCACAGTGCAGACATTTATACAGAAAGTGTGTCCGGTTGTAATTTAATATAAAGCATAATTTCTTCACAGGTTGGGGTCTAAGGACCCCTAAGGTGAATTTGGGATGTGCACACACCTGCTATCAGGATTGGTTCAGTCATACCTGCAGTGGATCAGGCCAACACCTGCATTATGTGACCTGAGAGGACTGGTCCCCTAAGATGCCTTCACCAGCCATCCATCATGGAACATAAAATTTCTCCACTCATTCCCTTGAATCTCCAATAATCATTTTCTAGTACTAGGGAAAACAAGGATAATACACAGTTTAAGGCATGTTCCCTGCTGAGCACATCACAGAGAAGAGAGGAGCCAGCGGAGAAGGACCAGAGTCAAATCAGGAGGGGGCCTGTGCCAGCAGGACAGTCTGTGAGTTCAGAAATCCTTGTGGATTTAGAAGCGGATTTCCTCCTTCACGCCATTTACAATATGGTTACTTCTTCTTCACATAATCTTGAAATCCCAGCATGGCTGCTCAAATGGCCAGTTATTTTTGTCTTCCTAGCATGCTTCCCCCGTTTTCTGGTAACGGTGCCACCATTTCCTTAAGAGATTTGCTCCTTCCCCATCCGTGGGGCTCCCTGGGGCCTGCCAGCCTCAATACCCTTCTCTCAGACACAGCGGAGTCAGGTGACTCAGTCCTAGCCAATCACAGTACTCCGATGCTGAGCACAGGGATTGGCCCAAAGCATAACCACCTGATTCAGACTGAGCCAAACAGGGTCTACCATGCAGGAATTTGAAATCTACGTATCCATCCCAGGCTAGAAAGGAACTGGAGCTGGGTCTGAAGAAAGGCTGTAAGATACCCAGAGACATCCTGGTTTCTTTCCTTCTCAAGACCAGATTACTATTATTTTGATGTAGTGAACTACCCCCATATATTTCCAATAAACTCAATTCAGTGAGTCAGAATCTGTTTATGTTGTTATAGCCAACAACCAAAACTGATACCAAATATTGCAAGAAACACATCTCTTTGGAAGATGGAATAGGCTGAGTTAAGGAGGAGTTGGAATCTGATAATCCTGTCTTATGGCTAAACAATTAACTGATAGTGTGCGTACTGTAACCCAAACCTGGGGCCCCCATGGCTTTAGAAAAATCTTGGTAGAAAAACATCATGGCCGGGCATGTGGGTACACACCTATAATCCAGCGCTTGGCAGGCCGAGGCAGAAGGATCACCATGAGTTCAAGGACAGCCTGGGGTACACAGCAAGACCCTGTCTCAAAAAAAAAAAAAATCATGATATGAGAAAGCCTTGACTACTTTTTTTGGCTTACACTAAAGCAGAAGACAGGGGCATGTTGAGGTTGTCTTTCTGCCTTTAGCCAATGCTCCAAGACTCCTGGGGTCGAATGGCTGTGCTCCCTGCCTGTGAAAGTTATTAAGCTATTACGCATCAGCTCCATATCTACCCCCACTGCGCCCCGTTCCGTGATGCTCGGTTGGGACTCTGCAACTCACAGTTTCCCTTCATCTGTTGGCTTCTGCCAATAGGGTTAACTAGAGGAGATTGAAAGGTGGATGGGGGGAGGGATTTGCCACTTTAAGAAGCCATTTCTAGCTTCTTGTCACTTTTCCATGACCTGACTCACCTTTCTCCCTCAGCGATCCCATCACCCAGTGTGATCCCTTCCTGAGCTAAGTTCTGTCCCTGTGCTAAAACTAACATCCTGATTAGGAAGTGACTACCTAGGAGACTGAATGGAATAGGAGAGTTTGACCCTGCCAGCCCTTTCCAAACACCTCCTGTTATAAATTCACTCCTTGCCAAAATCACAATTAGCAGCCAGGCGTGGCGACACACACTTGTAATCCCAGCACTTGGGAGGGTGTGACAGGAGGATACTTCCAAGATGCACACCTCAGCCTACGGTGCTGCCAAGTGATAGCTGATGGAGAATGAGGATAAAAGACAACAGGTTCCCATTGAGTTTTCCACATGCATTCATAGGTCCCCACTGAGCAGTCCAGAGCCACGCAGGAAAAGTAGGTGGGGTGGACCAGGGACTTTGTTTAGTGCTCCTGCCCTCACAAATGCCAGGAGAGAGCCTGACAGGAAATAGTCACCTCTGGTCCCTGGAGGTAAGGCACAGGCTAACAAAGCTATTAAGCTGAGATCTAGGGCGATAAGCAACAAGACTAGGGCCCAGATTCAAATTCATGATTTACGTGCCAATAGAGCTCCCCCAAATGAAATTAATGAGTGTTTTATGAAGCCAGAGAAACCATAGGCTCAGCAAGCAGGAGCTTATGATGGTCAATCCCAAGCAAATCCAAGGCCCAGAGCCCATGCAAGGAGGGAGCAGACATGAAAGCCAGACAACACTAGCAGACAAGTCTTCAGAGGTGGCCAAGCCGCGCCCTCGGTGAGAAACCCCAGCAAATGGAGAAGCCACCCTAGCTGAATAAAGACACATTGCAGTGAACCGACAAACGTATCTGCCTGGTTACTCACCTTGCCTGACGAGCAGGATATACTGCACTGCCTTCCTAAGTCACTGACTCTTATCTTCTGCATACTTTCCACTTTTTGGATTGGGAATTTTTATTGCTCTTTCTCCCCGGTTATGTTTACATATGGGTGCACTGGGGTGACATGTGTATCCCTTTGCAAGGACACAGCAAGTGGATCTAATGGAGAAGAATATTAAGTAGACCCTGGTTGTCCTCCAGAGGGAATAAAGTATGAGCAATGTGGTGCTATTTTAATCCGGAACATTTTTGAGATTGTGTATATGACAAGGGAGTTATGAGCTGTGCAGCAAAGTGGCTGTTGTCTTTTGCCAGTCTGTGCCCACTCCACCTTGACCTTTCCAGTCACAGACCTTGAACCCCTGACTGCAGGGGTGGGGCATGAGCCACAGTGGGGCAAACACATTGCACTTTGCTTCACCCACAGTGATTGACCCAGGATGGGCATACGCCTATCCTGATTATTCTGGCTGGAGCTGGTAGGGAAGAACTCCTTTCTTTCTTGGTGGACCCACTACTGGACTGTGAGTTCAAGGGTGTCAGTGGCTGTGTTCCCCACAGTTATGGTTTAGATCAAGAATGTCCCCTGGTCCGGTGAGATGGCTCAGCGGCATAAGCGCCTGCCTGGCAAGCACGAGGTCCTGAGTTCGACTCCCGGTACCCACATACAAAAAAAGGGCCGGTGATATCGCTCAGCAGCACAGGTGCCTGCTGGCACACGAGGTCCTGAGTTTGACCCCCTGTACCCACAAAAAAAAGAATGTCCCCCAAGTCTCATGCACTCGGAGGCAAAGCTGCTGGAAGGTGATGAGATCGTGGGAGTGCTATACTCAAAGCGGATTAATCCACTGATAAATACATAGCTTAATGTGCTGTTAAGAAATGGGGTCTGCTCCAAAGAGGCGGGTTACTGGGGACATAACTGGGAAGGGTGCATCTCCCACCCCAGCTCCTCCTTTCACTCTCTGCTTCAAGGGCACCACTATGAGAGCAGTTTTCCTCCGCTATCCCTCTGTGCCCTACTACTTCTGCCTTGGAGCCCGCCAGCTATGGTCGGTAACTGTAAGCCAAAATATACCTCTCCTCCTTTAAACTGCCGGCAGGTATTTTGTCCCAGTGATGATAAAGTGACTAAGACATATTTTGGTACCAGAGAAGTGGGGCTGTTGTTACTACATGACCATGTGCTTTAGAAGCTTTTGGAACTGGTTTATGAGAGGAATTTGGAAAGGTTTGGGGATGCCAGCTTGAGAAGCCCTAGAATTCTGTAAGCCAAACTTGTTGGGAGATTCGGTCAAAGGTCAGAAGACCAGAGTGCTGAAAGAAATAGAGAAGGTAAAGGCCAGGCTCAGGAGATTTCAGGTGGAAACAAGGACTCCAATGGCAACTGAGCTAGATACCATGTGTGTTAACTTCTGGCAAAAGATTTGTCTTCATTTTGCTCATATCCTAAGAATTTGCAGAGGACTGAGATTAAGAGTAGTGGACTAATCTAGTAGAGGAAATTTCAAGGCAGCCCAATATTCAGGCTGTGTGTATTGGTGACTTCCAGTTAGATCTATGTTGAAAATCAAGAGCAAAAAGCCCACTTCAAAAGTTTGAAGGTTCACCAGAAAGGAAGTGCCTGAAAAACTGGGGCCTTGGAAAGCATAGCTGCTGAAAAGATTAACATTAAAAAGAAGCCAAGTACTTTATATCAGAACAATGGAAAAGATGCTTTGACAGCATCTTAGGAATCAGCAAGATCCCACCATTCCCAGGCTCAAGGGTGTAAAAGTGTAAACTCCTTTGAAAGACTTTGCTTTGAAAAGAGAGCCCCAGTGTACCCTGCTCAAGAAAGGATGCCAAGGGAATTGATCCTTGGGATTTGTTACACTACGTGCAGCCCTCTAGGCACTCTGAAGCCTCTGCAACCATGATCCAAGAGGGGCCCACTACTGCTTGAGCTGGCAGCAGACCTTGGCATCAACCACATGGTGCTGGTTTCTAGTCATGCAAAATTCTGGAGTTATGTGGTCAGGGAAGTGCCCACCTAGATTTCAGAGAAAGGCCTGGGAAGGAAGGCAGTGCACCCCTAAGGATGCAGTGCATGAAGCTGTGAAAGTGAAGCCAAAGTGCAGTGGAGGCCCCAGGAAGTTGGAGATGCCAGGAACATGGATTTTCTACTAAGGAAGGCCGCAGGCATTGAACAAATCCAGCCTGAGAGAGAAGCCATAAGTGATGCAACCAACCATGTCATAGGTGTGGGACCACTCAAGCATTTTGGAGTTTACATCTCATAACCACAACTTGCCACAGGCACTAGACATGGAGTTACAGGATTTAATGTTTGCCCTGCTGGGTTTTGGTTTTGCTTATGTTCCATTCCTTTCTATTTCCCAATTTCTCCCTTTTGGAATGAAAATGTTTAAACTGTGCCTTGTATGTCAGTATGTCAGCAGTGTTTAACTTTCTTCTCTTTCTTTCTTTCTTTTTTTACAGGCGCTCACAGCTAAGAGTTGGCCTTGAATCTCAGAGGAGACTTTGGACTTGAACTTTTCAGCAATGCTGAAACTGTTAAGACTTTAGTTACTCTTACAGATGGACTAAGTGCATTTTACATAAATAAATGCACATGAGTCTTTTGGAGGACAGGGGCAGGATGTTATATAGTTTAGATTGAAAATGTCCCCCAAAGATTCATGCACTCAGAAGTGGGACTTTTAGAAAGTGATTGGATCCTGGGAGGGCGCTGTACTCATCAGTTGATTAATCCACCAAAGACTACAGAGCTGAATGTGCTGTTAGGAGATGGGGTCTGGTCCAAAGAGGCAGGTTACGGGGGGCATCATCTGGAAAGACGTATCTCCCACTCTGACTCTCTGCTTCCTGACCACCTTGATGCGAGCAGTTTTCCTCCACTATGTTTCTCTGCCACGTCATTTCTGCCTTAGAGCCAGCCCACTATGGACTGTAATTGTGAGTCAAAATTAACATCTCCTAGCTGAGCGTGGTGAGGCACACCTGTAATCCCAGCACTTGGGAGGCTGAGGCAGGACAGGAGGATCACCATGAGTTCAAGGCCAGCCTGAGCTACATAGTGAGTTCAAGGCCAGCCTGAACCATACAGCAAGACCCTGTCTCAAAAACAAAAACAAAATTAATGTCTCCTTGTTTAAGTTGTACTATCAGGTATTTTATCCCAGTGGTGCAAGAAAGTGATTAAGATACCCACTGTAGTAGAAGATCAACTGAAGTGATATAGAATGAAGCAATGGGTTAAGAGGAAGAGGCAGGGGAGAGGGTAGGAAGAAGGGAGGGAGAGAGAGAGAGAGAATATTCTAGAAGCCTCAACTCCCTGGTTTCAGTCCCTGAGGCCCCCAAAGAGTCCCTGACTCCTGCAGGTCTTCCTTTGATTCTGTAAGCATTCTCACCTTTCCTGTTTAATCTAATGTAGAAACCATAACTGTCCCCTTTAACTAAAAGTCCCAATTAATTAACATTTGAGTTAAACTTCTTTAAGCCCAAGGCCCTCTACAATACTTTCTCATTCTGTTCACATATCCTCCCAACCAAATAAATTTGGTTGAGCTTTATTTTCAACAGTTTGTGTTTTTAAAAAAGAGAAAATTGAATATTTTAAAATTAAGTATGACTGCAAGAAACAAATTCAAAATAAGAGTAGCCTGAACCAGAGGGATATTTATTTCTCCTAGATGAAAGTCTGGAAGTGGGCTGTCCATAGCTAATGTGACAGCTCTGCTCCAAGTACTCAGGGATTCAAGCTCCTTCTACCGTTCCCAGCGGTATCTCCTGACCTAAGACGCCTGTCCGGATCAGTGGTCCTCCATCAGGAACAATTTTGCCCCCTTCATGTAATGTCTGAAGAAATTAGCAATGTCTAGAGAGATGTCTTACTGTCACACTGGGAACAGGCTCCACTGGCACTAAAGGATGGAGGGCCAGGAATGCTACAGCCCAAAACAATAAAGAATTATTCAATCCCAAACCATGCGTGGTTGTACATGTCTGTAATCCCAGCACTCTGGGAGACTGAGGCAACAGGATCCCAAGTTCAAACTCATCCTGGGAAATTTAGGAATTTAGACCTTGCCTAAAATAAAAAATTTAAAAAAGGGTCAAGGGATGTAGCTCAGTGGAAAGGGCCTAGGTTCACACCCAGAACTACTGTAAAAAAAAAATTATCCATTCCCAAAAGTGCAGGAAAATGTGCAGAAGAAATGAACAAAACTCACATGCCAGTTGACTTTTAAGCTACTAGAAGCTGCCACACAATGCTATTTACACTCCAGTCCACAGAACTCAGTCACGTGATAACATATAGCTGCTAGAGGGGTTAGAACACATTGTCCTTATTCTCAGAAGCCATGTGTTTGGTTAAAAACTACAGGCAGACTATCAATCTTTAACACAGTAGCTACACTGGATATGATTTTTCAAATTATATTTGCCTTCCTCTACCTTGTCCAACCTCTCCCATGACTGACACCAGCAAATATCATCCACCCTCCCTGACAATAAATAGGTGGGTCCTCATTTCTGCTTTCAGATTCGCTGTCATGAGGGGAAAAAAAGAATGTCATCTTGAGCCACTAACTCAAAGCAAATTGAGATTTTTTTCTTGCTTCATTGATTTCACTCAATAAACACTTACTGAGGGCCTGCAGTGTGTCATGCACTGAGGTGAAATACCTTGGCTTCACCCACAGGGCCAGTCCAGATGCAGGGATGAGACCATGTCAGTAGGGTCTCTTGGACACCATTGTCAGCGTGGAGGCATCTGTGATAAAGGCCCCCATGATGAGACAGAGGTCCCACAGGAACACGTCCATGGAGGGAAGAGCAATGCAACAACCTCTGGTAACTTCCAAACTTACCAGCAGCTCATATGATCTTAGGCAAGGCATGCCATCTACCTGCACATCTATGTTCTCCTTTGCAAGTCTAAGGCTTATCTCAGAGGTTACATGAGTTTAAAATGCAGATTTCTGGGTCTCCTCCAAAATTATGATCTTGTAATGGTATCTGAGAGTTTTTCTTTTTTGAAGTGCATGTGTTCCCATGCCCAACAGGCATGAGAATTAATAACCTGGTGGAGGGCCTCTTAGTTCTAACAGCTCAACGTCTTAGAAACTAGAAACAAATCCACATTTGTATGATATGATAAAGTCCCTGCAATGTTTCAGAAAACGTATACATCCACATATAAATGAGAGCTGGAAGAGTCACTGAGAATAAGGAGACACCATTTCTCCAAGAAAACATTACTAATTCAAGTGCTTCAAGGCTGGAAGTCAAATTCTAATACTAGTATAGAAGAGGAATAACAACATTAGAAATAGTATTTCTGAAAACAAACATGGGTTTTCTGAGCTCTCAGACTACACTGTAGGGTGTTAATGTCATGATTCTATATCATTATGAGCCCATAATTTCTGCTAAAGAGAATAAAAGAGCGTGTAAAAGGAATAAAAGTTCCCAGCCACTATTTGCCAGAATAATGATCTTCGGGAGTTGGTTAAATTATACCAAGATGCCCTCGCTACATCTTCTCCATCACCAAGAAAGGTATGCCTGCTCTTGGGCCTAAGATATCTTGGCTCACTGAAGAATCATAAAAGCAAATAGAAGCAGCCCACCCAAAACTCTGAGTGGTACTCAAGTTAAAACTGACAGCAAATAAGTAGAAAATGATGAAAACTTTACAGGTCTCTGTCTCTTGAATTTCTACCTTCTCATACCTCATTACCATAAAATTACTCCAAGCACAATAAAGTCCCAAGTTTGACAGCCTAAATACATAAAAGTATTTTCAAAGTACAGCAGGAGAACAGACTCAGGGAAGGCTTATCTAGAGCCATCACAGAAGTTGAGTCTTGAAGGTGCAATAGATTTGGTCGCAAAAGAATTGGAAGAGTTTTAGGATACTGGTAGGAAGAATCAACACACACCCAGGTCTGAATGTAAGTTACCCAATAAGCTGTAGGAATTGTGAGGTGTTCAGTTTGTCTGGAGCCTTACAGGGAGTAAAGACAGGTAAGGCTGGAAATATAGCATAGCAAAAGCATCAGCACCTTCTGTTGTGAACATGTCTAGGATTACAGCTTCTGTCCTAGTGGGCAATGGAGATTTGTTAGAAAGTCAGGCTGGAGAGCAACTCCAGCTGCATGTAGAAAATGGCCTAAAATAATTAGGCAACTAGAGAGTAATAAAGCCAGGACAGTAATACAGGTAAGATGATGGAGATCTGACCCAAGAGAATAGACCCGAGTGGCTAAAAGAACAAGTGTAAGAGTTTCTAAAGCACTTTGGGTGGCGAAATGAGAACTTAATGATTGATTTCACATGGAGAATAAGACAAAGAGAGTAGTCAAGAATAACCATGTAGGGCAACTGGGGTGGTAGTGACATTCACTAGAAAGTACAATAACAAAAAGAAGCAAGTTGCAAGGGTACAAAGGTAGCGGAATCCAAGTAGAGGCCTCCATAAGGCAGTTGATCGTAAAAGTCTAGGATGTGGGAGAGCGACTTGTGCAGCAGATGATAATTCAAGCCCAAAATTGATAAAACAACCCCAGGAGAGAGTGAAGAGTGAGAAGATGAACACGGGAACTGAGAGAAATCATCCTTAACTGCAATAGAAGAAAAAAGGCTAATAAGGCTAATTAGGAAAGGCTAATCAGGAATGGCCAGAGAAATAGAAGGAAAGTGAAAGACCGGGTCTATCTCCCCAATCCTCTTTTTCTTCTTGTTTCCATGTCTCCCTACTTTACACCTCTTACATAATGGAATGCCAGCAGTAACGCAGAGAAGAAAAGGCCCTGCCTCCTCTTTTAAACCTTATCCCCAGTTTTATCCCCAAAAGTAAAAATGATTAAGATGTGTATGTACATGTACTAACTCCCTGTGATGAATGTATTCATTATGTACTGAAAACATTTACTGACACACATTAAATGTTTTAAAAACAAAAATGCTAGGAAAAAAGATAAGGAAAATGAGGAAAGAAGGTACCACAAGACCTGAAGAAAGAACAGACTTGTAGTTTGCATGGAAAACATGCAATATAATATAGGACACATAATTTATAGGATTATTTTATAGTGGTCACCCAAAGAGTCAAATACAAGAGTGCAGGAAATCTGTCCACACACGAAAGACCCAAAGAATCCAGCTGAGGGCCTGGATCCCACAGCAATGTCCTGCACGAGTCCAGCTGAAGACCTAGAGCCCACGGCCATGCCGTCACGAGTCCAACTGGAGGCCCAGAGCCCACGACAATGTCTCATGCAAGTCTGTTTCACGGATCTGCGCTGGGAAGACCCAAAGGTCAGTGGTGGAAGCTAGAAAGTCTGCACCAGCTGGATGAAGGATCTGTGCCAGCAGGCTGAGGGATCTGCACTGGAGCCAGGAAGCGACGCTCAGAGTAAGGACTGGAGCACCCTCGAAAAGTACCACAGCCATCCTCAGCCATCCTCAGCGACAATGAAGTCCCGAGCTCCTCCAATGATAACAGCCAAGTTTCTATCAGGAAAGCCAGCGCAACGAGCTCCAAGGAGAACCAACAGCAGCACCTCTTCCTCTCCAGTTCTCCTTTTATGATGTTGGCAACAGTCCTCAGGTGGGTCCTCCACACCCAGCACCACGCTGATTCAGTTCAGCTGGGTGTCACAAGCTGACCACCAGTTGTCAATTCACCACAAGACTTCAAGAAGAATGAAGTGCTAATAATGGTAACTGAATCCGAGAAGTTGTCCAGGAGACTCCACAAGATTCAGGAGACTCCATAAGATTCCCAGTGATGTTAGGAAGCAGATTGCCTGGAGTTGGGAGTAAAAACCAGGTCTTGGACTTAAAACAGAAGGATAGATAAGAATTAGGGACACTGAATCAGAAAACCTTTGGTGAAACCAACCTATAAAGTGCCCAAGAGAGGGAAGCAACAAGAACAGGACAAGAGATGGAAAGGTTTTTATTTTAAAGACAGGAGGCACTTGGATTGATTTAAATGACTTAGATTTTGTTGAGTACTCATATGTTAGCTCATTTGAACTTCACTGTAACCCTGAGGAAGTTTTCCCACTCTACAGATGTGGCAAATGAACAGAGGCTGAAAGACAAGAATGCAGGGAAAAACTGGGGATAGGGTTTAAAGAGGAGGCAGAGCCATTTCTTCCATCTCTGTGTTACTGCTAGCATTCCATTATGTAAGAGGTATAAGGTAAGAAGACATGGAAATGAGAAGAAAAAAGAGACTGGAAGGATAGACTCCTACTTTCAAAGTCTCTGTTAGGTTCTAGAACCCTAAGACACTTTAAGTACTTTATCACTTTTTAATCAAATCCCATCAACTCCCAAGGCAGGGGCTATTACAAAATTCCATCCTACCAGGTAGGAAGGGTTCTGAGGTTGAGAAATGTTACACCTTCACTAGGTCATACAGACAGAAAGTGACAACATGTGCATCTGAACTTGGATCTAAAGATACTGTCATGGCTGTGTCTAGACTTCCCCCCAAAGCCTTGTGAGGTCATAGGTGGGACTTTTTGGAGATGGCTGGATCTAGCATGTGTGATACTGGGATTAATGGTGTGATGCTATGATTAAGAGTACCCCTGGGTGCGAGAGCTACCTGCCCTAAGGGCCAGCAGCCTGGGTAGACTATAAGGGACAGAAAGAGGGCTGCTGTAGTTGCTTGCTGCTGCTGCTTCTGTTGCTGGTGCTTGCCTTCTGCTGCCTCCTGCCTGCTTTGCAATGCCCTTCTGCCATGCCACACTACCCTGAAGTCAGACGATTATGGACTGAAATGTCTACAAACTGTGAACTGCAATAAACCTTTCCTCTCTTAACTTTGGATGTCAGGTATTTTGTCTCAGCAATGAGAAAAGTAACTAAGACAGATTTTGAGGTACCTTCTCACCACGTCCAGTGAGCTCTTCACCTCAGTTTCCTGGCCTTTATCCTCCAGTAACACCTACCAGTCTCCATGCCTACCTCCCACATATGACTGTTGCTTTCACTTCAGTCTGCATGCACTCAAACTCTGCATGGCCCCTCGTATTGCACTCGGGCCAGGAACTCCACCATGGTTTGTGACAAGGTACCTGGAGAAAGGGAATCTGATGATAGCATATTAGGTCCTTCCTTTTGATGCAATGCTAAGTAATTTAAAAGATATCTTTTATATTAAAATAAACATGGAGACATTGTTGAGCAAAACACAAAAATCACGTGAGTTTCTGAGGTAAAACATGAAACTTTAATGAAATGTCTTCCTTACTGTTGCCACTTTGGACTCCATTCAGCTCCTGTTTAGACTATTTCAATGGGAAAATATGAAGAGAAACTAGTAAACAGGGCTTAGAATGGAGTTCCAGAAGTTACAGTCCATCCTATCAGCTAACCCCACCTCCCCACAAAAGCTTCACTGGATACTCCTACTATAGCCCCTCAGTTTTCCCTCTCATCTCCTCTACTTTCCACGCACCTGGAATGCCCTTCTACTCATTTATCTGAAGCCCATTTACCATGAAGTCTTCTGGGATCACAGTCATGTCCCTTCCACTAGGCTTCTACATTAGGGCATTTGTCACAGCTACTACGCATTGTTATACTCTCCACCCATGGCGTAGGGTTTGTCGCACAAGCTGCTTGAGAATAAAGACTGCATCTCCCATATCTTTGTGCTCCTATGCGTGGAACGAGATATCATTCCCAGAGAAATAAGAAACAATAGCAACACGAACATAGAGCGCTTTTTCCTGGTACTGGGGATTGAATCCAGGGAGTACTAAGCTACATCCTCACACCTTTTTTATTTTGAGAAAGGATCTTGCTAAATTGCCCACCCTGGGTTTGAACTTGCAACTCTGCTGACTCAGCCTACCAAGTATCCAGGTGTTATGGTTTGCGTCTAGACGTGCCCCCAAAACCTCGTGTGGTCATAGGGCTTTTTTGGAGGTAGCTGAATCTAGAGTGTAATTGATTGGTGGTGCAATGCTGGGATTGAGGGTGCTGGGATTAAGAGGCTGAGCGTTATACCCGCCCTAGGGTGGGAAGCCTGCATACAATATAAGGGACAGAAAGAGTCTTGTCACTTGCTTGTTGCTTTTGCTGTTTCCTGCCACCATGAATAGTTGCCCCTTTGTCATGTGCCACTCTGACTTGGAGCCAATTATGGACTGAAACTTCTACGAACTGTGAGCTAAATAAATGTTTCCTCCCTTAACTTGTGGGTGTTGGGTATTTTATCTCAGCAACAAGAAAAGTAACTAAGACACCAGTGTCACAGGAATGTGCTACCACACCCCGCTGCCAACGTAGATTTAATTAGCATATTGATATATGATCTCACTTAAACCTCATAAAAACCCAGATGGAAGTTCTCCTATTCTTTACAGATGTGAAAACTGACACTTGGGGAGGCTAAGTGACTCTTTCAGGGGCACATAGGAGGAAAGAGACAGCACCATTCTGATTCCAGAGCCTGTGCCCTCAGCCACTGTGCTAAGTAGGTGCTCAACAAATGCTTACTTGTTCATATCTTCTCCTTCCTCCTCTTGAAATGGCAGCAGAGACCATGGAGCGGGCTTCATAAACTCCATGCAGAACCCACAAAATCATTAGATATAATAAAATGTTTGTCGAATTAAATTACCGAGTTTTTAAATAGTTTTTTGGGCTACATCAGAAAGATAGAACATCGCTGCTAGTTCTGAAATAGCCTCCTCCTGATGGCTGGCACTTAATACTTTTTGTATAACTATCACTGACCACAGATTAAACAAAATTTGTGAAAAGGGCCCTCCATCCTCCTTGTTGATGCTCCTTCCCATCGCCCAGTGCTCCTGTAGGTCCTCTGCCACACTCAAGAGTTTTCCTTCAGACCACTTCTCAGATTGCCTCCCTCAAGATGCCCCAAACCATAGGATCCTTTTTATCTCTTCCTTCTTTACCCTCCAGTGATATTCCCCTCTTCCCAGCAAGGTCTGTTTCATTTTAAAGGAAGAATTTAGTAGTCTAAAAAATCTCCAAAGTGAAGATGAGCAAGAGAGAAATTATATAGCATTTGGGGAGGAGACTTGGAGGAGAGAACCCAAACACTCTGTTGTGTCCCTGCTGTTTCTTCTCTATATTCTACCCAGTTTGCCACACAAATCAGAAGAAAGCCATCCATCAACTTTATTCCACATGTGATTAGATGCCTACGCCCACTTCCTTCCCTCCCCCAGCAGTAAGTCATTAATATTTGCTACTTTTTTGGCAGTACTGGAGATTGAGCCCAGGGACTTTGCACTGAGATATACTCCCAGCCCTTTTCTTATTTCTCATTTTGAGCAAGCTCTTCTTAAATCACTAAGTTGCCCAAGCCAGGCATGGTAATGCATACCTACAATCTCAGCATTCTAGAATCCATTCCAGTATTTTCCTTAGGAAAATACTAGCTAAATTCTAATTTTTTTTTTTGAGACAGAGTCTCACTGTGTAGTTCAGGCTGGCCTCCTACTCGTGGCCATCCTCTTGCCTCAGCCTCTTGAGTGCTGGGATTACAGGAGTGTGCCACCATGCCCAGCTTACATTCTAAATTTTAAAATGACTTGACAGTTCTCCTTTAAAGCAATAGTACTAATTTTATTATCTTTTCAGAGAGAAAAGTCTGTTATGACAAATAAAACATTAGTGTGAGGTATTCAGAACCACTCATAAACATCAGTCCTTCTCTGGGAATGCTCTCTTCTGCTCAGCTCACAACATGCCATCCTTCCAACCCTGCTCTGATTATGAACTGAGATTTCCTCCAGCCCTGCCTAACTGGGGTTTGACTAAGCCTTTAAACATGTATTCTTAATCAGAAAGGTCACTAGAAGACAGATGTCACTTTCCTATTATGGGCCTGCCTTAAAAACTCCAGACAGCTTTCTTTTTCCTAGTTCAGACTTGCTTATGTCTTCCCAGAGAGTATGCTATTTCCCAGTGGCTCTGAGGGAAGCAAAAAAGCCAAGGTTCTCATGATTGTATTACTGTCTTTGTTCTGGATCTCAGGTGGGGTCCAATAAAAAAAAGAGGTCACATCCCGCGGCCTTACCAAGGCCAGTGGTCATGCCACGTACAAGGATAGAACTCTTATCTGCTGGAGATGAGGTTTCATACATGGACATACACTTCCCACCTCTGCAACAGCCTCCCCTCCACCCACCTTAATCATGCTATTCCTCATCTCAAGTCTCTCCCACTCCATTTCCAATCTAGAATGGGCCCTCTTCTCCTGTCTACCCAGCTAATGTTACCTAGCCCTTCTAAGTACACCCTTCAACCTGTGTGTCTCCTTTCTGAAGCCTTCACTGACCACTTAAGTGACTTTCTTCTGACATTCGCAGATGGCAACATGTGCTCAGTCTCTGTCATTCCTGGAGACTCCTCCAAAGTGGTGGAATAGAATAGTTGGTGACCTCTGCCTGTGGTGTTTGTCTTTCCTTCTCTACATTAATTTCCTGAGAGGGCAGAGAGGATGTTGTCTGTGTTTGAATGCTCCACCATTCCTAATGAGGAACATACAGATGGAAGACTCAAGATTAATATTTGCTGAATAAATTAAAGAGAGAGGGCATGACATCGTTCTCTGTTAATAATAATAACTAGTGATATTGATTGCTATTGGAGAAATCAAGATAAACACAGGAGGTGCGCTACAAGACTTCAGGAACTCAATAAGCTTAAAAAATCCCTCCGGCAGGCTTCATTTGTTTGGGAAGCTGGAAGACCTCCTCACCCGCACCCGCAACCTGCTTGAAAACCTTCAGGCGGACGGAACTATTGGGCTGACGGCAGCCGGGAAGACTTTGACTGACGTTCCGGACTGGGCGGAAGTGAGGGAAGGAGAAGAGTGGAACACTGGGCCGCCGGAAGACGTCACGTTTCCGGTCCCACGTCGCCTCCACGCCCCAGGGCCCTCGGAAAGTGGCTTTTGAGGCGATGACTGACGCTTACCTGGTGCTTCGGGCCCGAGCTTCGCGCTGCCGAACTGGCCGGGGAGCGGGGCAGGCGGCACGAGGAAGCCTAGGCCGCAGCGAGCGGCTTCGGGCCGGGTTTTCAGGCCGGGGCTGGGGACGCCTGCAAAGCCGGGTTCCCGGGCAGAGTGGGCCTTTCTCGCGGGCAAGGCGGGAGCCGCCTGCGCGGTGCTTCCCTGAAACCTACTCTCTAACTCCTTGGGTTAAAACGTTGCCTTCTTTCCTTAGGAACCGTGTTTAACAGTGAATGGTAATATGAACCGGCACAACCAGTTTTCTTCCCTTACGCGCGCTGAGCGCTGACGCTGAGATGCTGGCATTCTGGGGGAAGGAAGGTCGGCGAGGCTGTGTTTTGCGGTCTGGGAAGACAGCTCCGCGTTGAAGGCGGGGCGGATCCCTTGCTTGGCGAGTTTGTCCTGCTTAGTTGTCTGACCTGGGTTAGCGATGCACTTCCTGTGTCTCCGTCGCTCATCTGAAAGGAAAGGTCAGACGAGAGCACTGGTTTTCCAAGTTGGTTAGGAACTAGAAATGCAGATTATAGTGCTAGCCTTAGAGCAGCTGAATCAGAAACTCGGCAATCTGCCTTTTGAGAAGCCCTCCACGTGATTCGCATTCGTGCTGAAGTTTAAGACCTGCTGGACTAAATAAATCCCACTTGTTAGCGTGGTTCCTAATGCTGTTCAAGACCCTCACTAATCTGGTGCCAGTAACTATCCAATTTCTTCAATCAGCAGGCCTCCTCATCTACATAAAACTGCTAAAAATTCCATAAGGAAACTTGCTTTTTGAATCCTGTGCCTTTACACTAGGTTTTTTTGGCGGGGGGGGGGGGCGGGTGTTCTTCCATTATCTGTCCATCTCCTTTTTGTTCTTTGAGATTTGTTTTAGTGGTTACTTCTTCCAGAAAGGCCTCCTGATACTTCCTTTCCTCGGTTAGATGTCTTCCTTCTCTGCTTTTGTGGCACCTTACAGTTATCTCTGTTACAGCCACTTAATCATTTTTATCAGCCCCCCCAGCTGTGTGAGGGCAGAAATGGTTTTATCTCTGCACACAGTGCCAGCTGCATAGTATGTCCTTAGTATGTCACTGCATGAGTGAGTGCTCCCTGAGGGCTCAGATAATGACTTGGGTCTTTTTAATCTCCTAGTCATCGATACAGTGTGTTCTTCATATTATAAATTCCCTGTGATTGCTGATCCATCAGTGCTTTCTTTTGGTGGCTTTTTATAGTGCATTACATTAACCAGGTTCTGAACCCATGTCTATTAAACTATTTGAGCTCCTCAGCAATATTGTGAATTATGCTAGAGTAGGGATTGTTTTAATCATTTTAACAACTGAGAAATGACATATTAAATCGCCTTGTATGATTACCTATTTCTGTAAAAATTATTTATTGGCTTCTCTGTGGGAGGCATTGTGATACACATATAGGAGATACAAAAGTTATTAATGATATCCTTTGTCCTCCAGAAACTTTAGGAAAAATAACTTACCCAAGTGACCCCAATATAAAACAGTATACAGGGAATCCAACCTTGAGTGAGTTGGTCCATCAAAGCTCTAGAACTTTGGTGGACAGAGTAGTCACAGGTGACAATAGGGTAGAAGCAATTGTGGCAGAGACAAATTGCGCGATGACTGGGCATCATGACTATGAGTATTTTTGTTACCTCTTTGTGTTTGTTCTTATCTATGTTGTCCTTGTTCCTCATTTGCTTGCTTATTTGTTTATTGTGAGTTGGAGATTACATTTGAAAAAATGCCTTTGGAAATAATTTAAGACCTAGGATAGCATCTTCCAGATAGAATTTTCATTTGCTGTTCCAGGCATTTGGAGCACTAGCAATCCATGATCCCTTTAATCCAAAGTCAAGCCTTCAGACTTTTTAGGCCCCGCAGGTAACTAAGCTAAAGCTATGAAGGTAAAGCTTTACATTTTACTGCTAGTTTACCTCAGGTTCATACTGCAGCCCTTTAGGGGCTGCTACTCTAAGTGCCCAGTAGTTTTCCAGGCTCCCCACCCTGGGAAAGAAAGCAGTAGGTTCCATCTTTTTGGGCTCCTACCCAGTTACAGTTTTCAAAAACAGCTCATTCCTCAGCCTCTTCTCGCCTCCACATACATTGCCTGGGCAAAAGGAGTTCAAAATGCCAACCTCACTTCTCTAGACCTCCTTGATCTTGGCTAGCTGATTTTTATTATCTTGGTAGCTTTTTAATGATTTAGGGAATTTTTTTCTTTTGCTATGCTGGAGATTGAAATCAGGGCCTTCACAGTGAGCTACATCCCCAGCTCTTTTTCTTTTTGAGACAGGGTCTTGCGAAATTGCCGGGGTGAGAACTCAAACTTGAAATCCTCTTGCCTCAGCCTTCCTCAGTGCTGAGGTTACAGGCATTTGCCGCTGTACCAGGCATTTTGAGAGGAAATTTTTAAAATATTTTTACTGAATTTTTTAGTGTACTTCAGAAGGTTGATCCATATTGCCTTCTAGAAGAAGTGTGATACAACTTTGGATAAAAATATGGATCAGAACTTTGAGAAGAGAGAGGACATGAGGAGAGAAATTATCAGAAAGTGATATACAAGGTCATCTGAGAGAGATGATATAGGGGTCCATAGGAAGATAAGAGCAGAACAAAAAAAAAAGTTAGTTTTACTGGTTTCCTTCCCTTGCTCCAGCCAGCATAAGGGTCCAGGAACTTACTGGGTTAATGCTCATATTGTTACTTCTAATCCTAGTTAAACCCATGGCATTTCAGAAACAAGTAGCATTGTCTAACTTATTTAATTGCTTCCTTGTGAGGAAGCCTACCATTCCAAATGCAAACTCTGCCAAAAGGAAAGCAAAACCTAAACCGCAGATGGATTAGCCCCCACTCTAAGAGCACTGAACCATCATCTCTGTTCTCGGAGAGCCACCCTCAACAACGCCAGGCAGCGGATGTGTTCAGGCCATCAAGGCTGAGCTCCTGAGGCAGAATCCTGGAGCTGAAGCAGATGGAGCCCCCGACTGCCTGCCTTCCAGGGCTATAGGTGCTGGAGCGTTTGCTGATTAGAGACAAAGCCAGATCCTGCTGCTTGGCCAGTATAGCATCCATCCTCCACTTCCTTTCCCTTTAGTGCTTCCTACTGTAGAGGCTAGAGTGGGTCAATATTCACTGGCCCGGTCTTCCTGCCTCTTACAGTGGTTGTGTGAATCAGTGCTGGCCATTGTAATCAGTGAGCTGTAATCAGCAAATTGGCGAGACAGTTGTAAGGCTTTAGCTCGCTAATGTGAGACACATGGAGAGGACAGTGATCCTAAACTTGAGGGCAGATCTGTTGCCTTAAAGCAGCCTTCTTGTGACCCTGAGAAGACACAAAAGGGAAAAGCCGAGGCAATTTCAAAGGCTCCAGCCCTGACACTGCTTTCTTCTAACATGAGAAAAAGAAACCACTATTTGTTCACGCTAAGTTTTCTATAATTTACAAATGAGAACATTTCTAACTAATGCAGATGATTCTGAATGCCAGGACCCAGCATCAGAATGAATCATCTTTGGCCTTAGAATGAAAACATCATCAAACAGCAAATAATAATGGACCCTCCTGGGAGCCTGGCAGTGAGCTACTTGGCGCTGTAGAGATCACCGAAATATCAAGCACTGAAGACCCAGCCTAGCTGACACATCCAATACAAATGAAATCTAATTATCAAGTGTTAGGCCTTTGATGTAGTGGTTTTGGACATATTTTAGCCATGGCATCATGACAACCAATATATAAAATATAAAATCTTCACTTTAAGGAAGGTTGCTACAGAGAAGCCTGACTTACTGGCCCCTCCACATCTTTGGTGATCTGCAGTTGAAAAATTCTGGTGCAGCCCTATGTGTGATTTTTTTTTTTTTTTTTTTGTGGGTACCGGGGGGTCGACCTCAGGACCTCGCACGCCAGCAGGCACCCGTGCCTTTGAGCGATATCACCAGCCCCTTTTTCGTATGTGGGATCCGGGACTCAAACTCGGGCCCTCGCGCTTGCCGGGCAGGCGCTTAAGCCGCTGAGCCATCTCACCGGCCCTCTATATGTGATTTGACAGTTGAAACTGGAAACTGCCTTGGTAAGATGGAAGCTAGCTTGTTTTAGGACATGTAATAAGTTTGCGGTGCCCAAATGAAACTTACATCTGCGGGACCATTTTCATGACTGTTTCTCACAGAAGTCGACAGACGGTGGTAGATAATTTTAAGTTAAATTGGATAGCAGTAGCAATAATGGATATAGTAGATGAAATGCATGAAAAGTCAGGATGAGCATAAGCAGCTAAAGCAAGCTTCCTGGAAGAGGTCATGAATAAACTCAAAATAGATCAGTGGTTCCATTCCACCCAAGGACATTTGACAATGTCCTTTGTCACTTTGGGATGTCACAACGTGGAGTGGGGGTATCATCTAATGGGCGAAAGCCAGAGATACTGCCAAAAGTCTTACAGTGCCCATGAAAATCCGCCACAACAAAGAACTGTCCAACACATAATGTCAATAATACCTAAGTTGAGAACCCTGGAGTGAATGGAGAGAAAGCCAGGCAGAAGGGATTTCCTGAGCAGGTGAACAGAAGTAGAAACGATGACTTCCTTGAGAGCAGAGACTAGGTCTCTCGGTCTGTCTGTTTCCCCAACACAAACAAGTAGCTACCTGTCAGCGAGGAGTGGTGGTACATGCCTGTAATCCCAGCATTCAGGAAGCTGAGACAGGAGGATTGCCACAAGTTAGAGGCCAGCCTGAACTACAAAACAAAAACCTGTCTCAATACCCCCACCAAAAAAAGGAAGGGAGGGGCCGGTGAGATTGCTCCGCGGCATAAGCACCTGCCTGGCAAGCGCAAGGTCCTGAGTTCGACTCCCGGAACCCACATAAAGGAAAAAAAGGGCTGGTGATATCGCTCCACAGCACAAGCGCTTGCTGGCAAGCGCAAGGTCCTGAGGTTGACTCCCGGTACCCACATAAAAAATAAATTTAAAAAAAAAATGGAAGGGAGCACCTCTTAGCCTCCTAAACTCATTTACATTCTTATACTCAGCCTGTTCTCAATCCTCACCAAACCCCTTACTAACCCCTCACCAAACCCCTCTGCTAACTGGAGTCATGCAGCTGGTCTCAGAAACTCAACCAGGTGCCAGCCCTCACACTCATTGCAGGCAGGTGATGGGCGCTGAAAAGCTGCCCATTTACACTCATAACTCTCAGGTCTTTGGGACTCCCAGTAGCTCGGCCCAACCCAACTTCTGCACTCATAACTGGGGGAAGGGAGGAGGCACGGAGGTGCTGGTTCTCCTGAGGCCCACATGCTCCCAGGATGGAACCTCAGGCCCCAGCATGTCCTGATGGAAGACAAATGACTTCCAGATGACTTTTTCAGCTCAGTACTGGGTGCCATGTAGGCCCAGGTCCATTGCACACCTGTGTGTGCACAGCCTAATGGAAGACATCTTGAAAAGCAGGTGCTTCCTAAACCCCCATACTGTGTACGAAGAGCAGCCAGGGAAACAGCAAGTGTGGACCTGGCCAAGCCTCAAGGCATCTGACGGTAAACAGTGTATCCAAGAAACAACAGAGGACTAAACAAGCATCAGAGCACCCGGGGCCTGGACACTTGGTCTGTGGCCTGCCTCCGCCCTTTCCTCTGCGTAACCCCACCCCACTCTTCCTGTCCTCACTGCCCTGCTCCTTTATCTCTTACTGAACACTCGTAAGAGTTGCTGTCACTCACCAACCCCTCTGTCTAGTATAGCCTCAGGGAGCTACATTCTCTTATCTCTGATTGCAGAACAGAAAGAGCTGAAGCTACCCTTAACAAAATTCATGTCAGCCTGTGGGGCACGGGACGGGGTGGAATTTTCTGAATTTTGTATAGTGCTTATGATGGATCTGACAGGATTCTTCCCTGGGGTTCCCAATTTTCCGAGCATTATCCCCTCCTTCTTAGAAGCCCAATCCTGCCTAACTCTTTTAGGTCAATTATCCCCATTCCTCAGATGAATGATAGTAAATCTGAAGACTAAGTAAGGTGTTCAGGGTCACATAACTAAGTAAATGCAAGAAATAGTATTTAAATCCAGGAACGGAAGTCACTAACTTTCTTAAGCCAGCGGAATGAGAAGTGGCAGCAAAGGGTACATATATATGGAAATCTATTAGCTTGCACTGATGGATTTCAATAAGGGTGCATGGAAAAATAGATGTACAGTCACACTGGAAACAGACGCATGTACAAATGCGCATGGCTAAGCAGAAGGCCCGGATGTTCCTCCCCTAGCAGACACCAAAAAATAAATCCAACCCAAGTGGTGGTGCATGCACTCTTAGTGCCAGCTACTTGAGAGGCTGAGGCAGGAGGATCACTTGGGCCAAAAGTTTGAGGCCAGTTTGGGGAACACTGTGACCTCATTTCAAAAAAGGAAAAAGGAAAGAGGGTGGGAAGGAAGGAGGAGGAAGAAAGAAGAGGAGGCAGAAGAAAAGAGAGGAAATGAGAGGGAAAGAAACCCAGATGCAGCAAAAGGATGGGGATGGAGGAGAGGCATCCACTGTCAAGTTCTGCAAAAGTCATAGTGACTAATAATGTATTGCTTTCCTCCTGACCATTTTAGGTACAAATAGGCAATAGCAAGAGGACGTGATACAGTTTCTTTAGTACTTGAATCTAAGCAAAAAGAATGAGTCAAGGTCATGAAAAGACAACTTGGAGGGCAGGAGATACAGCTCAGTGGCACAAGTGCCTGCCTGGCAAGCACAAGGTCCTGAGTTCAATTCCTGGTACTAAAAAACTTTCAAAGAAAGACAAGTTGGGGCCGGTGATACAGCTCAGCGGCATAAGCGCCTGCCTAGCAAGAGCGAGGTCCTGAGTTCGACTCCCGGTACCCACATAAAAAAAAAAAGACAACTTGGGGGACAGTGATGTCTCCCCTACTGTTCAAAGTGGGTATTACAATACCACAGAGAAAGATATATGTATACTACAAAAGGGAAGACTACATACAAAAATATTAACGATGTTTGTCTTTGAATGTGGGAATTCTTTTATTTTGCTTTCTTTTCTCTTTTGGCATTTCTGGGTTTTCCTTTTTATACTAAACATATGTTGTTTTCATAATTGCATATATGTTTCAAACTTGATAAAACACAGTTTAGAAGTTTAGACTTAAAAATTCACATTGAACAGGACTTATGAAAACTGCTAAAGACCCCATATGGACCAGTTAGAGTTATGCTCAGAGAGAGTGGATAAATCAAGGAAGGGGTCGGCCCACAGCCTTGAGAGTAGGCTCTAACGCTGTGGAATAGCAAAGAGAAAGCAGAACTCAACACACCTCTTTTTGCACATACCTTCCCCAAAGAAAACTGTCTTCCAATTGGAAAAGGCTAAATGGACACCACAAAGAGTTCAAGCCTAGCATGGCACAGCAGAAGACTCTCACATGCGCATGACGGAAACGCAGCTCTTATCAGCTGACGAAGAGGAGGGGGTGGTTTTATGGCATCTGGTCTCTCAGAATCAGAACTGCACAACGCAGGGCGCTGGCTAGAAAGGCTTCGAAGCAGTCAGGACCTTGCCTGTCTGTCTGCATCTTATTTCTTCCTTCTGTCCCTGTTTTATCCTCTCCTCCAGTTTGCTCTCTTGCTCTTTCTCCTCTCTGATCATCTCTCTAGACTTCACTCTTCAGGGACTCTCCCCGGTGGCAGGGGAGATGGCCATCAGCCCAGCAATCCCAGGAAAGAAAGGATTTCTCTCCCCCAGTATCTGTAGAACAAACACAGGAAACGGCTCTGACCGTACTTCAATTCCCACAGCTAGAACCAGTCAGTTTCCATGAATGTGGGCGCCACAGTTACCCAGGGCCCAGTCATGGGTACTGGGACCGATATCTCCCGGGCCAGCAAGCAGTCTAGATCACACTCAGAGTAGAAGGAACCTAGAGCGCTTGAGTTCTCTATCTGAGCTGGTCTCAAGACTCAGATATTTTGCCTTCTCATTCTAAAATGAGTATCTAGGGGCCGGTGAGATGGCTCAGTGGTGTAGGTGCCTGCCCGGCAAGCGCGAGGGCCCGAGTTCGACTCCCGGAACCCACATACGAAAAAGGGGCCGGTGATATCACTCAGTGGCACGGGCGCCTGCTGGCGCGTGAGGTCCTGAGCTCGACCCCTGGTACCCACCAAAAAAAAAAATAAATAAATAAATAAATAAATAAAATGAGTATCTAAACAATAATAATAATAAGAAGAATAACAATAAGAATAAATAAGAATAAAATAAAATGATTATCTACAGTGTTATGGGATTCATCCATAGTAGTACCTGATAAATTACAGAAAATAGGATACATGCCCCAAAGAGGCGTACATTTCCTCAAGGGGGACAAGTGCTGTTTTGAAAGGCACTCCAGAAAATCCCTAATACAGACCCTGAGTCTCCGGACCCAGACAAAGCTTCTCTGGGAAGCCAGCCTGTGCTACTGGGAATCACTATCATTCTTAAGCAAGTCACACCAAGCCTTTGTGTCCCTTCCAAACAAGCAGTTGCATATTTGTCTCTAGGAATAGTTAGAGGAACTATGCTGACCTCGGGTCAGGCCCTAGACAGGCCTCTGCTGTCTGCTGCACTTTGAAGTGAGCAGCTGCCACCCCTGAGAGCATTTTAGGGGCCGGCAGTCCCCCCTGGAGGGAGAGGGCAGGGCAGCAATACTGAACACCCAAACCAACAGGGAGTGGAGGGGAAGTGCAGCTTTTGTACAACTAGGTCTCGTTGTCAATAATAAAATCAACTCTAAGGCAGAAAAAGAACACATTGGCAGATGACAGAAATGATAGGAAGGCTGGGAACAAGTCTTGGAAAATGAAGTGAACCCCAGGAGACTGACAGCAAGTAATGCCGCTGGCGCAGCCCTGGGAGACAGCCTATCAGGGACGGCCGGATTGGACTCAGACCCCTCCTCCAGGTTCTTATCTCTGCCTTGCCTGATAAGCAACCCCAGTGTGACCCTACCTGTTGCATCAGTCCTTCCAGATTCGCAGTCCAGGTGGGATCCTGCATCTGCCCCAGCCTTGGTCACAGACCCACCCTGAGCTGCCAAGGATAGACAAGTAGCTGGCCCCGAGAAGGGTCCTCCTGCCTCCTACCATGTCCCACAAACTGGGGGATTCTCCCAGAGATGGGGCAGAGAAGCAGGCAAAAAGAAGACAAAATAGTACACACTAACTACACGTTTTCAAAGTTTGCAGAACTGAATTGATTCAACACAGATGCAAAGGGCAGCAATGAGGTCAAGGGGAAAAAAATTCCAACTTAGTTAAAGGAAAGTGTCCCTGACTCTGAGTGCAGATGCAGGCAAGACCACCTCCCAAGGGGCAGCCCACCCACAACTTGCAGAAGCAGCTCAGAGCAGGGATTCTTTCCTCAGCGTGTCCTCTGAACTCCACCTCCTCTTGCATTCTCAATTTTCTCCCTTGTTAGACTATAACAAGGGAGAGAGGGAACCAAATTTTATTTATCTTTCTGTCCCACAGCATCTACCAGAATATTCTGCACTGAAAGAAACCTAACAAAAGCTGGTCATATGAAAATAAGTGGCCTTTACCCTGCATCATGTCAGGACTTCTTTTTCCAACCACATGACAGAAAAGATACTCAGCAAAAGACATGAAGTACAGCACATCTATAAGTGTAAGATTTTGTAAAAATAATATTGTGGTAAACATATAATTTTAAACACAATACAGGTTGGGCATGGTGGTGCACGCCTATAATCCCAGGACTTGGGAGGCAGAGGCAGGAGGATCGCCATGAGTTCAAGGCCAGCCTGGGCTACATAGTGAGTTCAAGGCCACCCTCAATGACACAGCAAGACCTCTCTGAAGAAAAAAAGAAAAAACACAATACAGATATACCCAAGAGATCTATAAAGTGCTAAATGACCCGGGAAAAGATACAACACTCTCTAGATAATCACATTGGCTACCTGGACCCTTTTTCCATATCCTCAAACCCTTACATAAATCCCAGTCTCACGCCCTGACTGTGTGATTTCTTTCTTGGAAACTTGCCCGCTGTCTCCCTTGGCAGTGTACTCTGGCCAAAATAAACTCTTCTCTTTTCTACATTCCTTGTCTATTGGTAAAATTCTTTCTTACTACGTGTGTCATTGATCTTCCATATGCCATCTTGTATGGCATTTATGAACTGGTAGGAAAGGAAGAGGATTCCCCCGAAGCTAGAAGGGTTAGACAGAATTAGAAAGGAAGAGGCTGGGATTACACCTGTAATCTCAGCACTCAGGAGGCTGAAGCAGGAGGATCACTGGGAGTTTGAGGCCAGCCTGGGCTACATACTAAGTTCAAGGCCAGTCTGAACTACATAGTGAGACCCTGTCTCAAAAGAACAAAAAAGAAAAAGAGAGAGAGAGAGCGAAAGAAAGAAAGAAAGAAAGAAAGAAAGAAAGAAAGAAAGAAAGAAAGAAAGAAAGAAAGAAAGAATCAGAAAGGAATAGAAGGACAACAGTGGGATAAGAAAGCGCCAGAGCTGGGGCATATTCTTGGCTGTATCTGCCAGTCCCTGTGTCCCAGGCCCACATGGAAGGGAGAAGAGATAAAAATCTGGGGATAAAACAGAGTGGAAGTCATGTGGAACCAAGGCCCCAAAGATGATTCCTCAGCCTACTACAAGAAAAAAAAGCTTACAGTTATGTCTGCCTGGGCCTTGACCCTGGATGGAGTCAGGGAAAATACAAGAAATACAGAGAGAGAGAGAGGGCAAGAGAGAGAGGGAGAGAGAGAGAGAATTTGGGGGGGTACCGGGAGTCGAACTCAGGACCTTGCACTTGCCAGGCAGGTGCTTATGCCACTGAGCCATCTTGCCGGCCCCCAAGAGAGAGAATTATTAAGAAGTACATGTTCACATGGGTTGGCCAGGTGGAGTCTGGCAGCCACAACCCCTGGGCAGTCATTTTGGGCACAACAGCCACACTGATTTTTCACCAGTTTGCTATACAAACCTGTGTGTGTTGTGACTTGGAAAATGTTCAGAAGCATTAACTGTTTATTTGATACTTAATCTGCCAGCCTCTTGGGCACCTTAAAGAACTGGGAACCAAGCCTATGCCCCCCAAAGAGTGACGAGTGATATTTCTCTGAAGAATATCCCCAACCCCCAAAAGAAACACCTGAAGATACGAGCAATAAAACAGTCACCCAGACCATCTTGTACAGAAGACCCAAATCGGAAAGCTCCGTCCACACGGTCAGAGCATTAAATTCACTTTTTAGCCTCGCTCCTAAACGTAAGCAGTCAACAACCCGTCACTACATCTTTAAGATCATCTGTGACAGAGCTCAAGACATAAATCTTTTTAAAAGGAAATCTGAAATGGATGCAGCTCAAGACCATACTTGTAAGTGAAATAAGCCAGACCCACATGTGTAAACATCATATTGTCTCCCTAGTGTGAGAATCTCGAAGAGTAAACAAGATCCAAAATGTACAATAGCTATTGTGAATAGGGAAGAAACTGTTCAAAAGAAAAGAAAAACCATGAAGGGAGAAAGGGGAAAGGAAGGAAGGGAAAAGGAAAAATATATATATACACACAAGACAGTTAAAATAGTTAGACAGCTGGTTTCTTTGGTCCATTGAAGGGAAAGTGTTGTGCTAGTAATTTTCTGGATAATGTTTCATGCCTATATCTTCTACTCTGAACAACTACTGTGAGTATAATAATATGCAATGTATTGATTATTGTTACGCTCCTACTAGCCTGTTTTGAAACTCTGTTTTATTGTTATTTCTTACTTTTTTCTGTTTAAAATAAAAAATTTTAAAAAATTTTTTAAAAGGGGGGCCGGTGAGATGGCTCAGCAGCTTAAGCGCCTGCCCGGCAAGTGCAAGGGCCCGAGTTTGACTCCCGGAACCCACATACGAAAAAGGGGCCGGTGATATCGCTCAGCGGCACGGGCGCCTGCTGGCGCACAAGGTCCTGAGGTCGACCCCCCGGTACCCACAAAAAAAAAAAAATTTTTTTAAAAGGAAATCTGAGGCTGGGGACACCACTCAGTGTGTGAGGACCTGTATATGATCCCCAACACTGGAGAAAAAAAGGAGAAAAAGGAAGAAAGATGAAAGAAGAAAGGAAGAAAGGAAGGAAGGAGGGAAGGAAGGAAGGAAGGAAAGAAGGAAAAAAGAAAGAAAGAAGAGAGAGAGAAAGAAAGAAAGAAAGAAAGAAGAAAGGAAGGAAGGAAGGAAGGAAGGAAGGAAGGAAGAAAGAAAGAAAGAAAGAAAGAAAGAAAGAAAGAAAGAAAGAAAGAAAGAAAGAAAAGATGACAAAGGAAAACAGAAAAGCATTATGCAGGGAAAAGAAAATTTAAAACAAAATCTTATTATTATCTTTACAGAGATAAAAAGAAAAATTATGAAACAAGAACAAGAAACTACAAAAAAGTAATTTGGGAAACCAAAAATATTGGAAATTAGAAAACATAATTGTAGAATTGAAACTATGAATGCAAACTTTTGAAGATATTATTGACGAACTCTCCCAGAAAGACAAGCAAAATGCCAGGCTTCGTGGTGCATGCCTACAATCCTAGTACTCTGGGAGGCCGAGCCAGGAAGATTGCAAGTTCAAGCCCAGCCTGGAAAATTTAGCAACTTGGACCTCATCTCAAAAAGTTAAAAAAGGCTAGGGATGTAGCTCAATGCCAAGATCCTGGGTTAAATCCCTAGTAACACACACACACACACAACACACGACACACACAACACACAACACACACACAACACATGACACACACATACAACACACACATGCACACACATGTGCACACACACGTGAACACGTGTACACGCAAATGTAGAGCAAAATGGCAAAGATGGAAAACAGCAGAGAACAACAATAAAATTACAAAGCAGGCTTAGGAAGTCAAATACCTTTTTAATAAGAATTCCAGTGCAAAAAAAAAGAGAAAGGGTAATTGGCTCCGCCAGAGGAATCCAGGTGTCTGGCCCCTCCCACTACACCTTGCCACCAGCAACCAGTGTGGGAAAAATCTGGGACTCCATAACCGGCCTTTTTCTCTCGATTTCCCTTTTTTATTTTTTCTTTCTCTTTTCTCTTTCTTTTCCTTTTCTTTCTTTCTTTTTTTTTTTTTTTTGTTCTTTTTTGTTGTTGTTGTTGTTCCTTTTTTTCTGTCCTTCTTTGTTTCTTTTTTCTGTCTTTTCTAAATGGCTGGGGAGAACTCCAGCCACAGAAAACTAATCCTGTCCCCCAAAACCCAGAGACCAAGTTCAGATAATCCCTCGAATACTCCTTCATGATGTCTTTTCTACCCTCTTCTCTAGTTTCCCAAAACTTGTGTGACCATCCTTGTCCTCCAGGCTTGTTTCTACTTCCTTTCCAGTTATCTGGGAAAATCAGCAAAGAAATAACAAGAACTGAAACAAACCTGGGAACAAATGGACTTGGTAGACATTTACAGAGTGTTCCACCCAACAACATCAGAATATACATTATTCTCAGCTGCACATGGGGCATTCTCTAAAATAGACCATATACTAGCCCATAGAACATGCTTAAGTAAATGCAAGGGAAATGAAATAATCCCATGCATATTATCTGACCATAGTGGAATGAAATTGGAATTAATGACAAAAGAAACTTTACTGTAAAAACTCCATAAACACATGGAAATTATATACCACTCTCCTAAAAAACCAATGAGTCACAGATGAAATTAAAGAAGGAATTAAACAATATCTACAATCAAACAAAAATGCAAATACAGGGCCGGTGATATCGCTCAGTGGCTCAAGCGCCTGCTGGCAAGCGCGAGGTCCTGAGTTCGACTCCCAGTACACACATTAAAAAAAAATGCAAATACAACTTACCAGAACCTGTGGGATGCGATGAAAGCAGTCCTAAGAGGGAAATTTACAGCAGTGAATTCTCACATCAGGAAAACAGAACGAGCACAAATAAACAACCTAGAGGTGCACCTCAAGCTTCTAGGAAAAGAAGAGCAAGTCAAGCCCAAAGCCCATATGAGGGAGGAAATTATAAAGATCAGAGCAGAAATTAATCCAATTGAGACTAAGAAAACAAAACAAAGAATTAATGAATTGAAGAGTTGGTTCTTTGAAAGAATAAATAAAATTGATAAACCCCTTGCCAACCTTATCAAAAAAAGGAAAGAAAAAACTCAAATTCATGTAATAAGGAATGAAAAGCGTGAAATCACCACAGATCCTGTGGAAATTCAGAAGATCACCAATACCTACTTTGAAAATCTTTACTCACATAGCATGGAAAACACAGCAGAAATGGACAGATTCCTAGAAACATCTGAATTAACAACCCTGAATCAAGAAGATATAAAAATTCTGAATAACCCAATATCGGTTAATGAAGCCTAGGTCCTGATGGATTCACGACTGAATTCTACAAGAAATTTGAAGATTTAACACCAATACTCCTCAAACTCTTTAATGAAATTGAAAGGGAAGCAATCCTCACTGACTCATTCCTGGATGCAAGTATTACCCTGATACCAAACCCAGAGAAAGACCCAACTAAAAAAAAAGAGAACTACAGGCCAATCTCCCTCATGAACATAGATGCAAAAATCCTCAATAAAATACTAGCAAACAGAATGCAGCAAATCGTCAAGAAGATTACACACCACGACCAAGTGGGATTCATCCCAGAAATGCAGGGATGGTTCAACATATGCAAATCAATAAACGTAATACACATATCAACAGAGCCAAAGACAAAAATCACATGATCATCTCAATAGATGCAGAAAAAGCTTTTGACAAAGTACAACACTCATTCATGATAAAAACCCTACAGAAAATCATAATAAATTGTCTGTACCTCAATCCGATAAAAGCCATCTATGACGAACCAACAGTCAACATCATACTAAATGGACAAAAACTGAAAGCTTTCACTCTAAAATCAGGAATAAAACAAGGATGTCCATTATCACCACTCCTATTCAATATAGTTCTGGAAACATTAGCCAGAGCAATTAGACAAGAGACAGAAATAAAAGGAATAAGGATAGGACAGGAAGAAGTTATATTATCATTATTTGCAGATGACATGATACTTTACATAGAAGACCCCAAAAACTCCACCAAAAGACTTCTAGAATTAATAACCAAATTCAGTAGCATAGCTGGATGCAAAGTCAACACTCAAAAATCAATACCATCCCTATACATATATAACAAACTCACTGAGAGAAAAATTAGGGAAACCACACCCTTCATAATAGCATCCAAAAAATGAAATACTGAGGAATTAATCTAACAAATGAAGTAAAAGATCTATATGTTGAAAATTACAGTACTCTGATAAAAGAGATCAAAGAGGATATCAGAAAATGGAAAGATATCCCTTGCTCATGGATAAGAAGAACCAACATTGTGAAAATGGCCATACTTCCAAAACTGTTATATAAATTTAATGCAATCCCGATCAAAATACCGTTAGCACACCTCACAGATCTAGAGAAAACATTCCTAAAATTCATTTGGAAACAGAAGAGACCTAGAATAGCAAAGGCAATCCTGGGCAACAAAGGCAAGGCAGGAGGCATCACAATCCCTGACTTGAAATTATACTACAAAGCCACTGTGATAAAATCAGCATGGTACTGGCAAAAAAGCAGCCCTAATGATCAATGGAACAGATTAGAAGATGCAGACACAACTCCAAACACACTCAGCCACCTTATCTTTGATAAAGGGGCCAAATATGTTCCCTGGAAGAAAGAGAGCCTCTTCTATAAATGGTGCTGGAAAAACTGGCTTTCCACATGCCGAAGACTAAAAGTAGACCCATGTCTATCACCATGCACTGAACTAAAGTCAAAATGGATCAAGTATCTAAATATTAAAGCCAAAATACTAAATCTACTGGGAGAGAAATTAAGTAGAAATCTTGAAGACATGGGGTAGGCAGAGACTTAAACAAAACCTAAACTGCACGGGAAGTACTTCAAAGAATCAACAACTGGGATCTCATCTTATTAAAAAGCTTTTGCACAGCAAAAGAAATCGCCAACAGAGTGAAAAGAAAACCCACAGAGTGGGGGAAAATTTTAGCCACCTGTCCCTCAGACAAAGGACTTCTGTCTGGAGCATATAAAGAATTGAAAAAACTCAGGCCCCCAAATTCAAAGACCCAATCCAAAAATGGGCATCTGAGATGAATACACAACTCTCAGAGGAAAAAATACAAATGGCAAATAAATATATGAAAAAATGTTCAACATCATCAGTCATTCGAGAAATGCAAATTAAAACAACACTGAGATTCCATTTCATTCCAGAAAGAATGGCTATTATTAAGAAATCAACTAATAACAAGTGCTGGAGGGGCTGTGGGGAAAAAGGAACCCTTCTCCACTGTTGGTGGGAGTGTAGATGGTGCAATCACTGTGGAAATTAATGTGGAGATTCCTCAAAAAACTAGGGTTAGAGGTCCCATTTGACCCAGCTATTCCCCTTCTGGGTATCTTCCCAGGAGAATTAAAAACATCATACCACGGCGATATATGTGCACCCATGTTTATAGCAGCACAATTTGTAATAGCTAAATCTTGGAAATAACCTAAATGCCCATCAACTGAGGAATGGATAAAAAAGATGTGGTATTTTTATGCAACGGAGTACTACTCAGCTAAAAAACAGGATAAACTTGAGGCTTTTATAGGTAAAAGGATGCAACTTGAGACCATACTCGTAAATGAAATAAATCAGACTTGCACGTGTAAATATTGTATTGTCTCCCTAGTGTAAGAAACTAAAAGAGTAAATATGATCTAAAATCTACAATAGATATTGTGAAAGGGAAAGAAACTGCTCAAAAGGAAAGAACAACTGAGATGGGGGAAAGGTGAAAAGAAGTAAGGGAAAAGAAAAAAATATATATATATATACAAGATAGCTAAGATAATTATACTACTAATTTCTTTTAGTTCATTGAAAAGAATGGTTTGTGCTTATATTATTTGATCAGTTTTGCATGCCTATATCTTGTAATCTGAGCAACAACTTCAAAGATAACAATACGCAATATATTAACCATTGTTAATTTTCTATTATATTGATACGAAATTCTGTATCATTGTTTTTATTGTTTTTTCTCCTTAAAATTAAAAAAGAAAAAAGAAAACAGAGGAAAACATCAATAAAATAATTCACGAAAATCTCCCCAAATTGAAAAGGCTGTTTCCAAACTGATTGAGCTTACCAAATGCCTGAAGTAATACATTTTAATAGATCTACACTAAGGCACAGATTTTCAGGACACTAAGGGCAAAAAGAAGACTTATGGGGTGAGAGTCAGGGGTTGGGAAATGGGTCACTTACAAAGTGTCAACAATCAAAATGGCATCAGCAGTCTCAGCTGGAAGACAATGGAGAAATGCCTTCAAAATTATCAGGGATAAAAAATCATAAGGGAGGCCGGGGATATAGCTCAGTGGCACAGTGCCTGCCTGGCAAGTGCAAGGTCATGAGTTCGATTCCTGGTACACACAAAAAAAAAAATCATAAGGGATAGTGATTTCAACCAGAACTCTCTTTCCATTTGCATTATTAACTAAGCGTGAAGGTAAAACAAAGGTATTTTTATATGCAAGGACTCAAACTAAGGAGCCATTTGCAACCCCTTTCTCCAACAGCTGCTGGGTGATGTGAACCAAGGACACGGGGACAGATGCAGGAGGACACGGACTCCAGGACACAGGCGAAAGGGAATCCTGGATAACTGTGAGGTGCAAACCAGACAGGCAAGCAATCAGCCCCATCCCAGGGCGGAACAGAGAAAGCTGGAAAGATGTCATCAAGTCAATGGCATTGATAGACTAAGAATGTGGCTAAAGACATAGAGATCAAATATCCACAGGTACATAAAAAACTGAGCACATTTTTTGAAAGTCTTAGTTATACAGAAAACAAAAAATTGCTCAAGGAAGACAAAGTAAATACTAATGAAATTACATAGATAGCCATATTATGGATGTGGTAAATAGTGTGACATAATTATACAGGAGGATGAAAGAATGGGAAGATAGGATAGGGCTTATGTGAAAGAAAACTAAATCATCAAAAAATCAATAAGCAGCAGCTGGGCATGATGGCACACACCTGTAATCCCAGCACTCTGGAGGCGAGGCCAGAGGAAAACCACAAGTTCAAAGCCAGCCTGGGCTACATCGTAAGTTCAAAGCCAGAATGAACTCAATAGTGAGACCCTGTCTCAAAACACCAGAAAAAAAAAATATTCATAGCATAAGAGCAAAGATCCTGGGAACATCACAAATATAATCAACAGTAGAATGCAACACAGCATTAAAATGAATAAACTATAACTAACACATCAGTGTGAATACATCTTAAAAACAAAATATTGCCAGGCGCGGTGGTGCATCCCTATAATCCCAGCACTCGAGAGGCTAAGATAGGAGGATCACTGCAAGTTTGAGGGCAGCATGGGCTCCATAGTGAGTTGAATGCCAGCCTGAACTACACAGAAAGACCCTGTCTCAAAAAGAAAGAAAGAAATCACGAAGCTGGGCATATTGGTGCACGGCTGTAATCCCAGCACATTACAAAGCTGAGGCAGGAAAGTCCCAAATTCGAGCCTATCCTGGACAACTTAGGCACTTAATTAATGGGACCTCATCTCAAAGTAAAAATTTTTTAAAAGGCTGGGAATGTAGTTCAGTGTGAAGACCCTGTCTCCTTTCCTCAGTACGAGAGAGAGAGAGAGAGAGAGAGAGAGAGGGAGGGAGGGAGGGAGAGAGAGGAAGAAGGAGGAGGAGGAACAGCAGGAGGAGGAGAAGGAGAAGGAGAAAGAAGAAAAGGAAGGGAGGGGAGGGGGGAGAAAAGGAAATAAATTAAGCAAAATATGATGTATTGCTTTAGGAACAAACGTAAATGGTAGAACAATAAGCAAGGGAATGATTGACAGGAAATTTAGGGCAGTAGTTATCACTGGCAGGAGGGAGGACGATATGTTCAAGAAGTTTCTAAGAAGCTAGTAATAGTTATTTCTCAGCCAAGTGTTTGTTTTTACTACTGTATAATGCACTTTCATACAGTCCGTTGTTTATATGTGTTTCTGTTTATCATTTCATAACAAGCTACTCAAAAGTTAGTGGCTTAAAACAATGATTTATCATTTCTTTTTTGGGTTGTTTGGTTGGTTGGTTTGGTTTGGTTTGGTTTTTTGAGACAGGGTCTCGCTATGTAGCCCAGGCTGGCCTTGAACTTGCGTGATCCTCCTGCCTCAGCCTCCCAAGTGCTGGGATTACAGATGTGTGCCACCACACCTGGCTTTATCATTTCATATAATTGCCTGTGTTACTGGGCTCCTGGGAGTTTCTTCTGCTGTCCGTTTTGCTGGCTGGGGTCCTTTATGAGGCTGCAGTCAGCTGGTAGCTTCACAGGGGCTGGGACATCTAAAGGATTCTCTTGCTGCCTGGCACCTCCACTGAGATGGCTGGAGAGGTTGGGACTGAGCCAACCGCTGTCTACTTGGTCTCTCTTGTCCCATGGTCCAGCCTATGCTCCTTTAAATGGCACTGATGCCACAACAGCCAAAGCAGGAGCTGACAGGTCTCCTAAGGTCAAAGGTCTGCAGTCCCTGTCCTCAGTGCTCCACCACATTCCAGGGAGGAAAGCAAGCTGGAAGACAAGATCAGATTTGAGGGAAAGAAAAATGGATACCACCTCCTAACAGAAGGAGTAGCTCTGTGGTACAGGGATAGGAAGAGTTGTTTTCAATCATCTTTGCAGACAAGAGACTTCTACGTATCAATGGACATCAACAGGTTTTTAAAAAATGAGAACACTTCACACCATGAAAGATTCCACAAACAAATAATAGTAAGGCAATAATCCAAAGGAAAATACTTGTACTCCAGATTAATACAAAATTAACACTTAAAACATGCAAACAGCTCTCACATGTGACAGGAAAAAGACAATCATCACACAAGCAAATGATTAGAAATCCACTAAACTGGGTATCCCTATAATCCCAGCATCTGGGAGGCTGAGGCAGGAGGATTTCAAGTTTGAGCCCAGCCTGGGCAATTTGGCAACCTAGTGAGACCCTGTTTCAAAATAAAAAAGGGCTGGAGTGTTGAGCTCAATGTGAAGGCCTTGGGTTCAACCTCCAGTACCATCAGAAAAGAAAAGAAAAACAATAAAGAAAAGAAGCAAACACCACGAAGCAAATCCAAACAGCCAGTAAATGTAAGAGGCTCAGATTCCCTAGCAGATAGAGAAAAAAAAAATGTTACATAACAACAAGATATCACCTTATGCCCTTGTCAAGCAAAAATATTAAAGGCTAAAATTCCCAGTGGTTGTTTGGAAGCAGAGAAGTGATATTCTACGTTGCGGTGGAAATGTGAAGTATCAGCGCCATTTTAGAAAGCCATTTGCTGCTATCACTACAGTTGAAAATCTATACACCTGGTGACCTAACAATCCCATTCCTGGGAATATTTTCTTGAAATAAAATCACCTACATAAGGACAAATGTGTGAAGACATTTGTTGCAGCACTGTTCATAGAGGGGAAAAATGGAAACAAATGGAATTACCATTAGTAGGGGAACAGCTACATAAATCAGGGTGCAACCACACTGTGGAATATTATGGCATTGAATTAGACACATGCTATGGTTTCAAGATGGCTTGTGCACTCCAAAACTCACGTTGACACACACCTGTAATCCCAGCTACTTGGGAAGCTGAGACAGGAGATCAAAAGTTTGAGGCCAGCTTGGTCAATTTAATAAGACCCAGTTTCAAAATAAATAGGGCTGGGGATATAACTCACTGTGAGGCCCTGAGTTGAATCCTTGCTACACAAAAATAAGTTACGCAGTCTCAAATGTTTTGTTAGGGCAACAGAAATCAGACTAACACGGTATAAAATAGCTGACTTATGGGAATCTTCAGAAGGCTCACTGGGGAATGGAAACGAACCACAGCCAAGCAGTTGTAGTGTGGTCCATTCTAATAAGTTAATCATCACAAATGCTCCATGCGTAGATGTTTATATAGAACATGTATATTTACATGTAACATAATGTAACATATTAACATGTATATTTACATGCATATGCACACATCTACATGTGTGCACAGCTATGGGACCACACAGCATGAAAAATACATCTGAGAGAATAGTAGTTTTAAACATGGGTCATCGGAGGGTAGGGATAGGACACTGCTGTGAAATGTGGAAGGGGAGAAAGGAGGAGTTAAGAGCAAACCAAAAAATAATAAAGGGAGAAAAAAACTGCACACAGATAAGCATGTATTACATGTGGCATATACAATCACATTTCTGCAGATATTGCACTAGGTAGATGCCCAAGGAAATTAAATTAAAAGTATCATGTCTCGATTTAAGGAAATCCAGTCCCCAGAGCCCTGCAGCCCAGATCAGTACCTGTGAGCCCTTGAGTAAATTCCATATGAGCTCTGAGCCCCTGTTTCTTCACTTACATGGGGGGAAAGTTACTATGTCCCAGGGTTGAGGAATAGATAACACACACAAAACAGAATAAAATCAACATTTACCAAAGATTTGCTGATTCTTTTGCAATAGTTAATGGTGTCATTATTATTAGAATGGGCTCAGTGGCCCAGCCCTGATGGAAGATCAGGGGGATGTGTGACATTCCTTGTGACCAAAATAACAGAAGGGATTTTCCAGCTCACAAATATCCTCTTAAAATAACCTGAATTTCCATCGGTGTTGGTGGGAATGCCAACTGGTACAAATTTTGGAGGAACTGATGAGGTGGAAGATAATAACTGACTTAAACAGGGGCCGCAAGCTTATAAACTGTCAGAAGGAACGGAGGCTGGGGAAGAGCCTGCCTAGAACTAAGGGAAATCATCCATTCAGCTTACTCTTGGTAGTCTGTCCTATGGCACTTGTGCACCAGCGTGCTCAACTCGAATTTACTTAAAATAACTTAAAAATGGAAACAACTCAAAGCCAAACTTTTAACTAAATAGGCCCATACTTTTGACAGGATGTCATGTGGCCATTTAACATGACACATAGATTTTTAATGTCCTGAGAAAATCCTATGAGTATAGGGTTGGGTGTTTATAGCAGTATAAAAAATAGTATAAACTGTCCAGTCTCAACCAGATAAAGAAAAAAAAAAAAAACGGATGGCAAGAAATGACTAGAAATGAATGTGTCAAAGCCTTACCAGTGGGTGGTAAGTTTCTGAACCATTTCCTTCAACCCCTTTGTTATTTTTTGTTTTCTAAAATCTCTGCAATGGCACGCAACATCAGGATGGCTGGGGTGGAGAAGCTAAAACAAAAATAACAATGTAGCCGGGGGTGTCGTTCAGGGGCAAAGCATTTTCCTAGCAGGAGTGAGGCCCTGGGTCTGATCTGAGCGCCACTAAAATAAAAGAAAATAACAATAATAGATGCCAGTAAGACGTTCGCTAAACCGTAGCTGCACATTTTGGGTTGGAGTGGCTGTGCGCCGAGACCAAACATCTTGAGGGAGCGCCGAGACCAAACATCTTGAGGGAAAGTTTGGACTTGAGTGCTTCAAGGGGGCAAGCGCTTTGGATGGGAGAGCGTAGATGCATCTCTGGAAGTGGGGGAAATTGGTGTGGAGAATTCGAGAGAGAATATATAGATCCAAAGCGTCTTCTTCCTGTTCTTTTCATGTGTGATGATGGATGCTCATGAGCAAAACTCAATCATGAACAATCAATGAGAAGGAAAAGATCTACTCAAAATGAAAGGAGGGGGGAGTGTGAGGAGACAGTGAGCATGTGCCCGAGCTGAGTTCATTCGGCAGCTCAGAGTTCGAGACAGTTGGATCACGCACCCTCTTACCATCCCTTTGGGATTTAGTCCCCTCCCTTCAGCTCCTTTCCCATCTTCCGACCCCTTTGTGCCTCCCCTTCTCCCACCGTTTTAATCCACCTGGAGTCCCACCACCAGGAAGGAAGAGAAATGAGGACAGCATGCTTCTCCTCCTGAAGGCCACTGTCTGCAGTTGAAGCAGGGAAAGGAAGCCCATGAGGCACTATTTCAAGTAGCAGCTACAGCCACCAAGGGAAGACTTTGCCCCTACCCTGCAATGCTCTCCCGAGCGGTGAGCTCGGCTGGTGGAAGGACCATGCATTCTGGCATCTTGCCAGTCCTTCCTGTCGCTGACCTCCCTGGTCCTGGTCCGCATTCCCCATGATCCCCGCTCTGGAGGGGGCTGATATGGTGATGTGGCCCTTCCCCAGAGAGTCATGGAACCCGAATGACCCTTCAAGAGTATCCAGTCTATGGCCATAGTTGTGTAAAGGGGAAAAATGGGTGATTTTATGGAGCCCTGCCAACTGCCCCAAAGCTCTTAAGTCGGGGAAGACTAAAGCTGTAACAAACACTGGCACAGATCTTTGAGACCCAGGTCCTTCCCAGCTTCCCCCAAACAGCCAGCTCCCACCCCAGAGCCCGGAGAAGGGAGGAGGTGGGAGCTGTGACCAATGCCTCTAATCTTTCCCCACATGGTCCCAGCACCTTTGAACCCCCAGCCCCACTCTGCGTGACTGAGTGACATAATTCAAATTGCATTTATTTGCTTATTTCTAATCTCACCCTAGGATCTCATGCCCTCTAGATGGTAAATAAAGGTGAACAAAAGATGCCTCCTAATGACCTGGCAAACCAAGTTCATGCCTTTCCCAAGTCAGAGTGCATGACTAAATCTAGTCAAGTCAGAACCAAGCCTTAGCAGATGGCCTGGTGACTTGGCCACTCCTCCCAGTCTCAAGGGTCAGTGAGTCACAGCAGCAGGCTTAGCTTTCCCGAGTCAGTGTCTGCTGTTCGTGTATAGTCACTACTTTCTCTTGTCCACAGATGGACTGGGTGTCGTAGTTTGAAAAGCATTGACAAGAAAGTCTCCTCCTCTAAAGATGCCATCGGCCTTACGTAGTATCTGAAAACTTATTTGAAAAATTTCTCAGAGCAATGAACTTTCATAGAAAAATTGATGAGGATTTTACTAAGTAACAGTCAGTATATCTCCAAGGTTAAGAATTAGGATCTGGCCCAAGTTCCATTTCTGGTATGCCTAAATAAATTCTTACTTTAGATAACTATAAACTCAGGAGAGGGGGATTACAGGCTCTGGTCTGGAGAAAATACAAAAGCCAGCAGACTCTAGTGGGAAGCTGACACTTAGAAGAAGGGAATAGTGTGAGATACATCTGTTTTTATGATATTTAGCCTAGGCAAGCTGCAGACAGTGTCCTAACTAAAACTGAGAAGAAACTCGCAGTCTTTCTGGCCTGAAGAACAAGGAGACGGAGTGTGGAGCAAGCATAACTGCTGGAAAGTAATGGAGAATCCTGGAAAGGAGAGGGCTAAAAGAGATCTAGTCCCAAACTACATGTGCAAACTTTATCAAAATTTTTGCCTGATCCCTAACCACCCATGTACTAGATGGATAGTAAGAAGCCTGCCTAAGGATAAAAAACAAGAGAAATTTGAGACGCCACTTAAAAAGGGAGAGTTTATAGTTCAAATCCTACCAAGTTCATCATTTTCTTTTCTTTTTTTTTTTTTGTGAGTACCAGGGGTCGACCTCAGGACCTCACGCGCCAGCAGGCTGAGCGATATCACTGGCCCTTTTTTTCCTTTATGTGGGTTCCGGGAGTCAAACTCAGGCCCTCGCGCTTGCCAGGCAGGCGCCTATGCTGCTGAGCCATCTCACCGACACAGTTCATGATTTTCTAAAGCAAAAAATCCAAAGCTTTTTGAAAGAATATAACAGAATCCAGTCTCTACAACATGAAGCTCATGATATCTAGTGTACAATCCAAAATTCCTTGATGTCCTAAAACACAGGAAAATGTTACCTCTTCTCCAGGGTGAATAAAGTTGATGACACCCAAACTCAAGATGACACAGGTAATGAAAGTAGTGGGAAATTATTTTTTTTTATTTTTAATTTTGCTTGCACATTTTAAATTTTTATTTTTTCTTAGTCCATATTTGCAGGACATAATGATCAGTTTCATCATAGGTAGTTATTTTTAAATGGCAATTCTGATTACACTAAGTAACATAAAGGAAAATATACTAATAATGAAGTATCATGAAGATATAATAAGTTTCTCTGTTGGAAAAGAGAAACTATTAAAAATAGACTCCAGTGGACATCTTATAACTTGGAAAATACATTATTTAAAATGTTTAAATTTAACTGAATGGGCTTAACAGCAAAATGGAAAAAAATGGGGAAAGAACCAGCAAATCTAAAAGGAGATCAACCAAAAAAAATCCAATCTGAAAGACAAAGATAAAAATGATAATTCTGGGCAACAAAAGCAAGGCAGGCAGCATCACAATCCTGGACTTGAAATTATGCTACAAAGTTACCATGATAAAAACAGGATGGTACTGGTGAAAAAACAGACACAAGGATCAATGAAACAGAACAAGATGCAGAAACAACTTCAAACACGCTCAGCCACCTTCTCTTTGACAAAGGAGTCAAACGCCTTCACTGGAAGAAAGATAGCCTCTTCAATAAATGGTGCTGGGAAAACTGGCTCTCCACATGCCAAAGACTAAAACTAGATCCATGTCTCTCACCATACAATAAACTAAAATCAAAATGGATCAAAGATCTAAATATCAAAACAGAAACACTGAATCTGCTGGAAGAGAGAATAGGTAGAACTCTTGAAGACATAAATGTAGGCAAAGACTTTGTGAACAAAACCCCAATCACATGGGAAATATCACGAAGAATCAACAACTGGGATCCCATTCTATTAAAAAGCTTTTGCACAGCAAAGAAACCAACAACAGAGTGAAAAGACAACCCGCAGAGTGGGAAAAAATTTTACCAGCTATTCCTCAGACAAAGGACTAATATCTGGAATATATGAAGAACTCAAAAAAATCAGACCCCCTCCCAGATTTAAAGATCCAATCCAAAAATGGGCATCTGAAATGAATAGACATGTCTCAGATGAAGAAGTACAAACAGCAAATAAATATATGAAAAGTGTTCAACATCACTAGTCATTCAAGAAATGCAAATTAAAACAACACTGAGATTCCATCTTATTCCAGAAAGAATAACTATCATCAAGAAGTCAACCCATAACAAATACTGGCAAGGCTGTGGGGAGAAAGGAACACTTCTCCACTGTTAGTGGAAGTGTAAAGTGGTACAACCAATATGGAAATCAGTGCATGGAGATTTCTCAAAAAGCTGAAACTAGAGGTTCCATTTGACCCAGCTAGCCCCCTTCTTGGTATCTTCCCAAAAGAGTTAAAAGCATCATACCACAATGACATATGCACACCCATCTTATAGAAACACAATTTGTAATAGCTGAATCTTGGAAACAGCCCAGATGCCCATCATTGGATGAATGGATAAAGAAAATGTGGTCTTTGTATACAATGGAGTACTACTCTGCCATAACGAATAAACTTGAGACATTTTTAGGTAAATGGATGTACCTTGAGACCATACTTTTAAGTGAAATAAATCTGACACACATGTTTAAATATAGCATTGTTTCTCTTGTGTGAGAAACTGAAAGCACAAATAAGGACAAAAATAGATGGTATATATTGGAAAGTAGGAAGAAAATGTTCAAATGGGAAGGCGAACAAGGGAGGGGGAGAGGGAAGGGAAGGCAGGAAAAAGGAAAAAAAGGGACTAGAAGGGAAAAATAGAAACAAAGCTTTTGTAAATAAAGAGGGGAAGAAGGGTCAAAAGGAGCAGAGGAGAATGAGGAAAAATGAATAATCAAGATATATTATGTACATGTACAAATTCCTTATAATGAATGTGATCTTTATGTATATCAAACGTGTACCAATAAAATTAATTTTTTAAAAGTATAAAAAATGATAGAACCTGAAGGATAATACCAAAAGATCTAATACACATACAAATGGAGTCTTGAAAGAAAAAAAGTGGGTTAGAAAAAAGATTTGAAGAAACACAGGCTAGAAAATCCCCAAATACCCCCAATATATCTTTTGGCAAAAAACAAATTCATACACCTAAAAAGTTTGGCAAACCCCAATCAGATTAAATAAAAGATAATCATGCCTAAGCACATTATAGTCAAACCAACAATAAAGAGAAAATGTCAAAAGCATGCAGAGAAAAACATTACAGACAGAAGAATAATGACGCAAATGACTGCTGATTCCCATATCAGAAACAACGACAGCCAGAAGATGAACACAAACATCTTTTTTATATTTTTTGTTTATGGGCCAACATCTTGAAAGTGCTGACAGCAAAAAGATCTGTCATGTCAGAATTCCATATCCAGCAAAAATATCTATCAAATATGAAGGCAAAATAAAGACATTTCAGGTAAGAGACAACCATGAAAATGTGTTACCAGTAGACATGCATTGCAAAAGATACTAAAGGAAGCTCTTCGTGCTGAAGATAAATAACACCAGATGAAAACATGGATGTTGCACTAGGCATAGTGTCACACATTTGTAATCTCATCTATTCAAGAGGCTGAGACAGGAAGATTGCAAGTTTGAGACCAGCCTGGGCAATTTACTGAGACCTGTATCAAAATAAAACACTGTTTAAAAGATCTTAGGAAGTAGCTCAGTTAGAGGGTGCTGCCTACCATGAGAGAGACCTGGGTCCAACTCCCAGTACTGCAAAAGAGACAAAATGGATTTTAGAAAAGTATGATGCACATCAAAACTGGAAAATACAAAAGATCGTTTTTTTCATCTTAATTACTTTTGAACAAATATGGCTATTCAAAGCAAAATTGTGACACTGTCTTGTAGGATTTCTATTGTTTGTAAATGGCAATCATCACATAAAGAAAATGTTGTGGAGGTTTTCATTGCACTCACACAGGTTTATATATTTTATATGAAGTGGGACACTATTGCTCTAACTGTGATAAAATTTAGGATGTAGGTCATGATTTCCAGAGCAACCACTGGTAAAAAATCCAATGATGTATGACAAAAATACTAATATGTAAATCCAAGTGAAATTGGAAAATGTATTTGTGTTAGCTTTCCATCACTGTGATAAAGTATTTGAGAAAAACAACTTAAAAGGAGGTAAAGTATCTTCTGGCTCACAGTTTTAGAAGTTTCCGTCCACCATGGGCTGGTTTCACTGTCTTCAGGCCTGCGGTAAGGAAGGGACATCATGGCAGTGGGAGTATGTATCGGGGGAGGCTGTTCTCCTCACGGTGGTAGGAAGCAGAGAGAGAGGAAGGGACCAGGGAAATGATATAGTCCCCACGGTCATGCCCCCCCCCCGTGACCCTTCAAGTAGGCCTCACCTCCTAATGATGCCACTGAATTATAAATCCACCAGTGGATTAACTCACTGAGGAAGTTAAAACTCTCGTGATGCAATCGCCTTCCAAAAGCCCCACCTCTGAATACATGAGTTTTTGGGGGAACATTTTAGATCTAATCCGTAACAATGTTCAAATCATCTTTTAGAAACACTAAGCCAGCATCCTGGAGTGACTAGGGAAAGGAGGGAAGGTTTATGAAGAAAGAAGCTATTCCATTTCGTCCATCTGAAGCTTCTCTCTATGGGCAGTTTTTTTTTTTTTCGTGGGTACCAGGGGTCGAACTCAGGACCTCACGCGCCAGCAGCCACCTGTGCCACTGAGCGATATCACCCTTTCTTCGTATTTGGTACCAGGAGTCGAACTCAGGACTTCGCGCTTGCCAGGCAGGCGCTTATGCCGCTGAGCTATCTCACCAGCCCTACGGGCAGTTTTTGAAGCAGAGAGAACAGAAGAAAGTTCTGGGGCTGAGTTCAAGGCCAAAGAGGAAGGCCAGGAATTAGTGAACACAGGGCATGCGGCAAAGAGGCAGATGTCTAAATTACATGACAGTATTTCAAAAACCAATGCAGCTTCCCAAAACAACTAGAACTACGAATGAAAATTTCTCTGTATTTTATCAGAAGATAGGACAGTTAATTACCTCACCAAATGTTCCTACAGTGTGTGAAATCCTTTTGACCTTTCATAGGTATCTATTTTCCACATTACCTTCTCGGTTACCTTCTGTGTAACTCTCGCCCTCATGGTGTGGTACCCCGATTTCACTGGAATCAGGGTTTACCCATATTCCACGCAGGCGGGACCCAAAATAAAGACTGCTGCATCTTCTGATGCTTAGTTGAGTTCTCACCTGGAGCTGGGTCCTGGCCATTACCCCTTGTGAGCTCACCCTGTCGCCTTGCAGCAATGCCATTGTCATGCCCACATAGAGCACAGTCCCACTGCAGTTAGTGACAAATCCAGAGCTCTGCCCCTCTAGCACCTGGTGTACAAGCTGTGCTCCTGGGCACCACAGCCTTTCCCTGTGATCCAGATGGGAGAATGACACAGAAAGCTAAAAACAACCAGGCTTTCCAGAGAAGAGGAAATGGACAGAAGACAAGGGAGGAATACCTGCATTCAAAACTAGCAGAAGGACGTGGCTTCATCCGCCCCAACAGAGGAAGACAGAAACCTTCAGCTTCCTGTCCTGTCCCCAGCCTAAGTGTGGTAGCAGCTGGGGCCCCTTGGGCCTGTGTTCCAATTCCCCATGGTGTGGATCTGGGAAAGCCCTCTTGTCCAAAGCCCCGATCTAGGTACAGCTGGTGTGACCTCGATGGCTTCCTGGCCACCCAAGCCTGGGCCTGGCTCTGGGTCCCCTGAACGGTAGGGTCACCTTACCCAGCCGGGGCAGGCATGGAGTCAGCGGATGCAAAGGAACAGAAATCCACATTGCCCTGTCACCCTGTGCTCTCCCACTGGAGATGCCTCTCTCTGCCACTACAGTCCGCCCACTGCTGCTCCTGGGGATTAAACCTCAGTTTCCCCTGACCTGGCCAGCTTGGGTTTCACCTTCTCCAGATTAAACCTGTTCGTGAGTGTCTGGCTAAGAGAGGTTCCTAGCTCCCTAGAAACAAACCTACTTTCACGTCCCGACCCTTCCTTGCCTTCGCCAGGGCATGGGGTTATTTCCTGATAAGCCCACTGTATGCTGAAAATGCACTTCCAACAGCTAACCTACCGAGTGTCACGGCTTAGCCGTGCAGAACCCTGGCAAGTGTCAGTTGTTCACCCCTGTGGTCTTGTGGCTGGCGCGGAGCCACCCAGCCTCCTGAGAGAGCGTCAGCCTGTGTATCACTCGCCCAGGACAAGACCGAAATTCAAACTTTGAAGTTGGTTCCTATCAAATGCATATCACTTTCACGCCACGGTAAAGTTGAACAGCTGCAAGTGGAACCAACATAAATCAGTTATGGGGCCTCCCAGCCCGCTCTGTGCCTCCTCCCAGCATTCACGGGTAGATCCAGAAAGACTTCGAGACACTGTGTAAGGAGCCCGTAGTGCTGTGTTTCCAGGGGAAAAAAAAAACAAAACAACAACAATAATAAAAACGTCTCTATGTCTGTGTCTGCGTCCGCAAGATGGTCGCAATTCATGACTGTTGTGTCAATGATCCAAGAGTTCAGCATTTGTCCCAGACAAACTGTCCAATCTTGATAATAAGTTATACAGTCACCCTACTCACAAAGCACAGATGGACCTGCCCAGGTATAACAGAACCGCTCCTTCGGGGAATTGTGTTTGGCAGGGTTTCTTCACTTCCCACTCCCTCTGTCCTTCTGCCCTTGCCTAATCCTTTTGCAAAGTTTCTGTCCCTACCCTCTCGCCCAGCGTTCTGAATTCTAGACAGAAACCCCACCTAAATGATTAGAACGTCTGGTGATCTCTGTAGCACTCAGAAAGCACGGAAACGGATGGGATGTGTAACTTGCAGGAAAGTTAACACATGTGCCTACGCGCGCCTTCCTCAGTAATGCTTGTTACAGTGGAGAGTTATTCAGCCGTAAAGAAGAACGAAGTCATATCATTTGCAGGAAAATGGATGGAACTGGGGACCATCACGTTAAGCGAAATAAGCCAGACTTAGAAAGACAAGCATCATATGTTTTCCCTGATGTGAGGAATCTATGAGGAAAAAAAAAAAAAAGATAGCGTGCAAGAAGAAGGGAGACTATTAGACAAGAGGAATGGGATTGGGGCAGTGTAAGGGATGGTAATAAAGGGGATGGATATGATAAAAATATGCTATATGTATGAAAATGCCACAGTTAAACCTAGTACTTTATAAAATTAATATATATATACATACATATATATACATATACATACACATATAAATATATAAATATATATATAAATATATAAATTATATATATATATTTATATTTATTTATTTATTTATTTATTTATTTATATCTTGTTGTAAAACACAGCCTAACCCTACAGTGAGAAGAGATGCCCTGGGCTAACAGGGCCGCTCCTCTGGGGAGTTGTCCTTCACAAAGTCACTCCCTTTGCCCTTCCCCAAGGTTGTTGACACTTCCTAATCCTTTTACGTCACCTTCTCCCTTTTGCCCAGCATTCTAAATTCTAAAGAGAAGCCCCACCTAAAATGGTTAAGATATTAACTGCTAAATAATCTTTCTCTAGATTTACAGAACCCAGAACGTCTGGTGACCTTTGTAACACCCCTCCTTACTTCCATGCATCAACTCACACAAACCATGGAAATTGATGTGAGGTGTAACTTGCAGAAAAGTCATATGTGGTCTAAAAAGAACTACAGGAGCCCGCCCCAGGAGGTCCAGTCCGCTGGGATAGTCTAGAGAAGAAGAAGAAAAAGAAAAGAAAGGAGACATGCCCCTGGATGATGAAGACCCTGTTCAGCCCGTAGACTTCCTGCCCTGCTCCTCCTTCTCCTCCTATAAAGCCTCGTGCACCCCTGGCCCCCCAGGTTGGAGCTCTGAGGCTGACAGCCCTCTGGCTTTTCCAGCTCCCACCCTTGAATAAACTGATTCCTTACTACCAGCTCTCGTCTCTCAAATATTGGCCTTCAATGGGCCATCAGCACAGACTTTATTCCAATAACGATGAGGTACTTAGGTTGAGAGAAGAGAGAAATAGAGATTGATTTGAACAGGCAGCTGCAAAGCCCCAGGGCAGAAGCAGTGCCCACTGTCCTGGTGAGGCGATCTGCCATCCACCCTCTAACGCCTGCCCCTCTACACAGTGTCCAGGTCTGCTTTCAACACTAGCACCACTCATTTCCCAAAGATCACCTCTGCTTGGAACTCAGATTTGGAGCAGGACTGTGCACTGAAGAGCATCTCCAAGGCAGAAGACGTAAATGAAGTCGAGAGGACCAAGCAGGCCAATGCCCATCACTGAGGACAGCTCCATCTCCAGCTCTCACAAGTAAACTTGGGGAATCAGGGCTCTCCACTGTCTCTTGGAGAGACTGCAAATCGCCACTGCTATGGTCTCCTAGGAGCAGAACATCTTGCTCCTGCCACCTTGATTTTAAATAGTGATGGATTTTATCCTAAGTAAACTTCACAAGCTTGTTGTTGTTTTAGATTTTTTTGTTTTGATTTTTGTTTGGGGGTTTGTTTTTGTTTTTATTTTTTTTTCTTCTTTTATCTTTGAGACCAGGTCTGGCTATCTAGCCCAGCCTGGTCTCAAACTTGTGAGCCCCGTACCTCAGCCTCCAGAGTGCTGGGACTATAGGCACATGCCACCACGCCCAGTGAATTTCATAAGCTTTAAAAACCATGCCTCAAAAATAAATATGTTAATGAATTAATTAATCTCATTTTATCTCTTAGCCCTCAAGGTTGTAAACTCCACTGCTGTGCAACATAGGGAAGAAGAACCCAAAAGATGAGCCGTATCACTAATATAACCTCTGCCTGGAGTGAGAGGATACAAGTCCACTCCATTACCAGAAAAGAAATCGACCAGCACACAGTCTAAATCCAACACCAACTCCGGCCCCTTGGGGACTTACCATTGCCTCTCCCCCACAACCAAGAGCACATCCAATAAGCTTCCAGAATTGCCTCTTCGTCCCCTCCCTGGGTCCTGACTTCTACCTGATAATGACACTCAGTGGCTCCCAGGGTGGCCTCTTAGCTCTGCTGCAGAAATGTGCTTGGACTTGTTAGAGATGCAGATTACCTATCAGCCCCAGACCAGATGGTCCTGAATCAGCATTTTCATAAGACCCCCCCCCCAGGTAATCCTTTGACCATGAAAGATTAGAAGTATTGTTCTAGAACTTCAGGCCCTCTGGAGGGGAATCTGGTCACAAAAGTGAGCTATAGCTAACCAGTCTTTTTCCTGCAGACACTGACAAATTCCCGTAGTCTCCAGTCTCTCAGGTATGGTCTGGACAGCCTCCTCCCCTCAGCATTTTTCTATATCTTGCCAGCTCACCAGAAGGTAGTGAGTAAGGGGAGAAAAGAAGAGGATGGAGGGAGAAAAAGCCCACCTGGTACACTGCAAATGCAGAAAAGGAGGGCAAGAAGGAAAGAAGGAAGGAAGGAAGGAAGGAAGGAAGGAAGGAAGGAAGGAAGGAAGGAAGGGCAAGGGCCAGGGGTCACAGAGAAGGGCCCTGATTGGTCTCCATCTACTTCCCTGTCTCCTGCCCTGAAAACCATCCAGCAGTTCCCCTCTTGGTTTTCCACATGACTAAACTGCACGGGTCCTGTCTAATCACATTGCCAGCCACCTGGCAGCCTGTCCCCAGTTCCTCCAGATCACAGAGCCCAGTAGGGCCTGCAGACCCACGCACGCCACCCAGCCCCACCTGCTTTTACCACACTCATGCAGAAAGGGCTCTCACTGGTGACCTGGCTGGGTGTGGGGCTGCTGGGTCTCCAGATGCTTCACCATGGAAGGGTCCATCCGACTGCTAGCCTACTTGGCGTGTGTCATCCCAATGGGTAAGTTTCCACTGTCCTCCCTGGCCCAGAATAGACAAAATCTTACTGTGGTCTCCCCTGAGACCTCAGCAGCTGGGTTTGCCCAGAGTTTCCAGACCTGGGTAGGAGGAGAAGCTGTACTTTAGTGGGCTTTGCCTTGGGTTTCCAGGTGATCTGAGGCAGTCTCCTGACCTCCTGGGCCGCAGTGTCCCCACTGAACAAAGGCCACCTACCCCACTCATTGCCGAGGTGAAGAACTGGCTCAGAATGGGGCAGACTGCGCAAGCTTGGAATACCCTTGGCTGTTGCTGCTATCCTGGTGCCTTGTCTTGATGCTCACAACCCTGGGGACAAGGCGAGAAAAGCACAGTTTTCTGGGACAGTGTTGGGATAAGGTGGAATGATTTCATGTGGGGAACTGGATCAGTGATGGGGGCCACCCTGACCTCCCAGCAGGGCCCCTGAGGGGTGAGTGAGAACTGAGGAAACAATGTCACTTAGCTCAGTGAATTGGTGCACCTGGACACAGTGCTTTGCAAAGTGTGCAAAGGGACAGGGACTCTCTGCATCTGAATCTCAGGGGAGGATGCAGACCCTCTGGCTCCATCTGAGGCCTGCAGAATCAGAGTATCAGGTAGCAGGGCCCAGGAATCTTCATTTCCAACCACCTTCCCGGGTGAGTCTGATGCCCAGTGCAGGTGAGGGCAATGGGGATAAATGGCCAAGGTGATTTTCTTTAGCCCTGCTCAGGAGGCCCAGCACTTTCCCCACTCCAGCCACCAGTGTCACTTCCATACTCTGCTCCTGGACTCTGCAGCTGTGCCACCGTGTGCCTGGCCATCGTGTGCTCCATCCCGGCACTGTGATGTTGTAAGCTGTCAGTCCTTGGTATGGGGTCCTGTTTCCACATCTCGATGACAAACTCCCACTCCTCGGGCTCCCGTTCCTTCCTCAGTAGCATTTAACACAGTATGGGGTTCATTTCCGGTCTGGTTTGCATGGTATAAAAAGCGCCTATATAGTTTGAACTAGGTGCTGGGTGCTGTGGTAACTCTCATAATCCTGAAACCCTGTGCAAAAGGAACGGTTCCTGTCTGCTCTCCACTGGTGAGGAAACGGCACACAGAGGCTCAGTGAGCAGATACAAATGCTGTGTATATGACTCCAACTCACACACACTGTCATTGTCCCGTGGCGGAGACCCGAATAAGGGAAGAGCTATCTTTTCCCAAGCTGACCTAACTCAGCCACCTCTCCAGGATGATTTAGGGCTGGGTCCCACTAAGAGGGTGGGAGCCAGGGGAGGTGACCCTGCTCAGTGCTAAGGTGGCAGATAGGTGAGCTGTTAAGGACTTGGGTGCTGATGTCAGACACTTCTTTGAATCCTGACTCTACTGTTCACCAGCTGTGGGCCTGAAGCAGCTGTCTAATTCATGGTGCTCAGAAGCTGGACAGTAAATGGTAGCTAAATCCTGCAGAAATCACATTGCTTCAAGAGAGATCGTCTTTGGCAGTTTGGACCAGAGTTTGCTTATTTTTCTCCTGCTGGAGGTCAGCTGCTATGAATCAGTTAAAGACAAAAATATTTAGAGGAAGCACGAGTCAGCCACAAGTTCAAGAACCAAAGACAAACCGCACACATGTTCTAGCTGCATGTGGCAATCATCAGAGAGGCCAACACATGCGTGGGCCAGCTCACTGAGGAAACCCTTCTGCTTCACACACCAGTGGCTGCTTTGTGGTTAAACCCACAAGGCCCAAGAACCAGGGTGATCCAGGAACACCATTTCCTGAACCCTTATGGTTGCTGCTCACCTGTGAGCCTTCCCAGGTGGCCCAGCCAGAGGACACAGGCAGCTGCCTGGGCAGGAGACCCTGAGGACCAGACTCAGCCCCACTGCCACGTGCAAGCACCCTAGGACCCTTGAGCAGGGCGCTCCACTAACAAGGGCCCTGTGGTCACATCACTGCCCTGTCCACATCTAGGAGTATGGCCCAAGGGAGGGCCTTGATGAGAGAAAAGTGGGAGGAATCCATCCCTGGAATTGTCCTACCCACACTCTCCTCCCTCTCGCTGGTGCCACCCACATGCAGCACCGAATCCCCTAACCCAGTGGTGGCAAACCTATGGCATGTGTGCCGCAGCCAGCTGTTTGTTATCACTGAAAGTTCTAGAAGGTTCACCATCGGTGCATCCCTCAGAGGCTCCCCCCATAGTCTCCCTTGCCTTTCTCTCTACCCCTTCTCCCCAAATCTGGCATTAAAAAGCCAGAGAGGCCAGGCAGTGTGGGGAGGAGGAAGAACGCTGGTCTGGGAGCTCTGGTCACCGGACAGGCTGTGCAGGTTTCAGTAGGTCCACAGGCCTGGGGTAAGTGGGTGTGGCAAATCACGATAGCTGCGGTCCTTAGGGATCCCTGTACCATGCCAGTGGCCAACAACCCATTTACTCTTCACCACAACCTACCCACAAGGGCAGGGTCCTCGTTCCTGTTCTAAGGGAGCGACAGTGACTGCCGGGGCATCACTGCTCGGATGTGAACAGGAGTCTTTGAAGGCACTCCTGGCTCCTCGCACCACCGACATACAGGGGGGACCTGGGACAAAGCTTGGTGCTGAGAGCTATTTACTTTACCAGCTCTGAACCACGTAGAAAAACAAGCCAAGATGGCAAGACAAATGGCAGCAGTCACCCAAGGCCCTGGGGCTGCTTGTGTGCGATGCGGGGAAAGGTCAGGGAGAAGATGGCAGATGTTGTAGGGCCAGCAGGAAACAGGAACTTAATGCATGGGACTGTTCTGCTCCCTGTGACTGTTGTGAGCATGTTTGCTGGACTGGGGAAGGGTGGAGAAAAGAAGCCAGGCAAGCGCAGCAGGGACAGGCAAAGTGGGAGAAGAGCAGTGCCCTGTGGTGGCGCTGCAACGGCATCAGCCCGGGTGAACAGGCCACATCCGCAACCATTTGGCAGGAGGGACGGAGGTTAAGGGGAAGGCAGGCTGACCCTGAAGGCAGTGGAGACCAGCCAGCCTTTCCTCACATCCCCTCACACTCACACTTCTAGAACCTTCTGGATGTGGTTCACACTGAGGGATGGAATCCCTGCCTTCTCTCTTCTCTCTCTCCTCGCCTCTCCAATATCCACCCTGTTGACAACCTGGCCTGACCACCTGAAAACCCAGAGGGAGATCTTGGGGAGCCAACTGAGGGGCAGGAGGAACCCAGCCAGAGCCATTTCCTGTGGGGGAGGTTTGGTGGCCAGGATAAACATGCCTTCTTGCCCCCAAAACACCCTTTTCTGACTCTCCAAGAAATGGGTACATCTTTCCCAGTGCCACAAGTGCCCATTACCCAGCACTGAAGCCACTTCCTGACAACACCCTTGTTAGCATGCCCAGGGGCCTCAAGGAGGGTAACCTCTTTCGATAGCTGGGCTTGTCAGATTGGTTGCCTGTCAACTGGTAGTGTCAGGCCTGGGTCCTGGGGAGGGGACAGAAGTACAGCAGGCCTCTGAGGGTCTCTAGTTCTAAGTGCCATCATGCCATCCCTCTTGAAGGTGCAGTCAGTCCATGATGATGGCCCATTTGGTGGCATCTCTTCCCTGGCCTTAAAATTCATAACTTGCTCCTTCCAGAAAAGTGTAAAGCCCATCCCAACAGACCTAATTCCTGTTAATATGCCATTCTGTGAAGGCACCCCCTCTGGTCACTGTCCCACTGTGACCACCATGGAGCTCATCTGTGTGTGGAGCCTTGGAAGTTTCTTTAATCCCAGCCATTATGACATACATCAAAAGATGCACGCAAAGTCACTGTGTGTGGTGGTGCATTCCTGAAATCCCGGCACTTGGGAGGCCGAGGCAGGAGGATTGCCATGAGTATGAAGCCAGCCTGGGCTACATAGTGAGTTCAAGACCAGCCTGAACTACATAGAGAGACCCTGTCTCAAAAAACAAAACAAAACAAAACGCACAGCAAGTGTCTGTCTACCCTCTGCCATGAAACTGATAAGCAGCTTCCCTCGGAGTTAACAAAGTACAACTGCATTCAACACCCCACAGCGGTTCCGAAACCTTTGGCCAACTGTGGCCAAAACCAGGGATTCTGTTTCTGGGCCTGGACAGTGGCTTCTCCCCACCCACACTCTGCAGCTCTGTCCTTTTTTAAAATCTCCTTTGAGATGGGTTTGCACTGCGTAGTCCAGGCAGGCCTTGAACTCGACTGTGACCCAGCTTGGCCTTTGTGACCCAGCTTGGCCTTGAACTCTCAGTGCTCCTACCTCAGCCTCCTGAGCGTCGGGACTGCTGTTGTGCAATGACACCCGGCTCAGCCTGTCCTTTCTCCGTGAGTCCCCTTCTCACGTGGTGACTCGGTTGCGGGGGTTGGGGCATCAGATCAACTCCTCCCTAACATCACGAGTAAGGCATCGTGCAGGGGCCCCATTCCCGTTTAGATCACCAGGAGGTGGCCGAAAGCGACGGTGCTGCTGTGAAGGACGCCAAGACATGGGTACATCTTTGCCAGTGGCTGCATTTTCCAGCTAGCTAGGGGCTTATTTTTAAGTACCCAAAAGGCTTTAATTTAGTCACAGAACATTCTATGTATTTCCATGTTTATCCAAATTTGGTTTTCGCACATAGATTTTTAGACTCAAAAGTCGCTTTAGAAGACATCTAAAATGTTATTCTATGGGTGAGCCCGCTGAGGCCGGAGAGCTATGGGGACTTACCCGAGGCCCCACGGTCAGCTCCAGAGCCAGGGCTGGCGCCCACCAGACCCCCGACACACCGTCCACGGGGTGCACCACTGAACAGGACACCTTTTGTGACATCAACTTCTGTGGTGACTCAGCCCATCGCCGTTCACGCCTGTCCCTCCCGCCTGCTGCGTGTCATGGGGATTCGGGGCTGTCTGGGTTTAGTCCTTCTCTGAATGGCCCTCTGACCCCGTACCTTTATCATTTTTGCTCTGAGTGTCATTACGTTATTTTCACTGAACCCTTGAGTGATTATTATCTGTTATCTCTTCTTGCTGCCTTCAATAGGCCTAGAGACAGAAACCACTTTCCAGCTTCTCTATTGTTATTTCCCCAGCTGGAAAACTAAATAAACTTGTTAGAACTGTGTATAATTAAAAACAACAGCTGGGCATGGTGGCCCATACCTGTCATCCCAGCCACTCGGGAACACGAGGCAGGAGAATTACAAGTTCAAGCCCAGCCCGGGCAACTTAAGGTGGTCCCCATCTCAAAAAAAAAAAGCGAGTGGCAGAGCACCAGCCAGAGCATCAGTCTACCGAGGCGGTGTGAATGGTAAACTCTGAAGAACATCTATAGAGCAGTAAGTAAATGACGAATTTCCCAGAGAGCTAAGGGCAACAATTTTGCTTCAGCTGGTCTAAAATGCCCCATGCAGCTGCCAAGGACTTGGTGTAGGAGTATGTGAACCCCTCCTGGGCCATTACCCCGGCATCCCCTCCCCACTGGTTAGGAGTCACCTGTCCCTCTGCTCAGCCCATGCCCCAGTGCAGACTAGGGAGGGAAAGGGCCTGAGAGGAGCATGCGCTGTGCATAGGGACAGCGGGACAATCTGTCCTGCAAGGAAGTTGATGGCTCCCCATCTCACAGCAGAGGAGCGGGAGACCTGCCATATCAGTAATTTTCCTAAAGATCGTCCAGTTCATGAAGGAGCCTGGACCAGTGCCAGGCACAGACGAGGTGCTTGATGAAAGCGTGCTCTGAGATGAGCGGGTCACCCAAGCCATCTGTGCCAAAGTGGGCAGGATTTGCACCTCATGTTGACCCGGGAGGCTGCCAGACATGAGGCAGACAGAATAGCGATCCTGCAGTAAGAGGCCATGGCTCCCAGTCAGGCGTCATCCCTGCTCTGTCTCAGCGGACAGGCAGGAGCTGCTGGAGGCAATGCTAAGTATCACCAAATGCTAGGGAGCCTGGGCCTCTTCCAAAGCAATTCCCTGGGCAATTCTCACCCTCACCCTCACCATAAGTCACTTGGGCGGGCTCATCCAAAGGTCTCCGTGTAAGAGGGAGTCTAGTGCCCCCTCTTTGAACCCCATTCAGCAGGTAAAAAGGAAGCCCACACCTCCTCTTTCATGGATCCTTCAACCTCTGCCTGCCCAGTGTCTGCACACCTCTCTCCACTCACCCCACCCTCTCCTGTCAGCCCGACCCCTCCCTTCGGCTGTCTCAGAGCAATTCAGTTCAGCACCAATTACCAGGAGGCAGACACGGCGCCAGGCAACAACAACACAGACGTAGTCGCTGCCTTCCAAGAGCTTTAGGTGAGACGCACAGACAGGCAATGCCCGGGTTTGGAAGTGCGTATGCCAGCCCTGGTGGGAACAGAGGAGCGATGCCAGAGCCAGGCTTGGGGTTCATGGAAGGCCTCCCGCTGTAGGGACAACTCAGCAAAAGACTGAGAATGAATGGGAAGAAGCTGGTTAATGAAATGGGCCAGGAACCATGTTCAGACAGAGCAATATCCTTCGCGTCCATCTTAGAGCACCTGGCAGACAACAGTGTACCCATGTGTCCACGGAGGCCCCAGCAGGCTGATGAGGTATCCTGTTCATCTTTGTCCTAGCCCGGTGCCTGGCGTGGAGTGGGAAAGTGCCCAACAAATGCTGAACTGATGAACACACAGCAAACGTGGGGAATCAGTGCCTGGCTCTATGATACCCGCAGGATGCAAGAGATCAGAGGAGCCGAGGTCACAGAGGGCGGGAAGTGGCAGGGAAACTAAGGCAGAATATGAGGCTTCAAATTGGAGATGCTTGCAGTAGCTAGACGCACTGACCAAACTGGCACAACCTTCAGACGGGGTTTCTTGAATTTGAAACAAGGCTCTTTGATCGTTAATAACCAAACACACAAGTTCTTACTAGGACACAAGTCCTCCACTCGAGTTCAAAAAAATAATTCTACTTGTCCAGAACAAAAGAGATTAGCCCTAAAAACAGACTGTTATGACAAGAGAACCGGTGGTTTTACCAGACGGCGGGCGGGGCGTGAGCCCGCAGTGGAATATTTTTGGAGGCGCAGCTCCCACCGTCTGGGCAGCTCTGCGGGACTCTGACTCTCTGCAGGTGCAGCACACCTGGAGTCACCGAAGCCACCAGGGGGAGAGGACAGGGGCGGGGCAGGTGAGGTGTGACTTTTCCACCAGAAAAGGGAAGGTGTAATGAACGGATTCAGGAGCGCCATCACGGGGTCGGGGGAGGCCCACCACGGGGGAGGATTCGCACGCTCCACCCAGCTTCGGCAGTCCCATGGGTATCAACAGACACTGGCTCTGCGCGGACCAGCGTCCTGACCTGCGGGTTATTCACAGGTGGGTGGTCTGCCGCTGCCGGGTTAGGGTATTCCCGCCCAAGGAGTGAAGCGGGCCACACTGCCTCATGGAGCGAAAAGCACTGGGTTTGGAATCCGAAAACCTGGGCCTTCACTACTTTCTATCCGCATGAACCTGGGTCATCATTTCCTTATCTGTAACTGCGTCTGCCTCGTCTTCCTCCCTGGGGTGCTGCGAGGGTCGCACATGATGGTTACGGCAGAGCTCTGTGTGACGGCAACTTCCAGCGTCACTGCCTCCAAAGATCTCTTTTGTGCACTGCCCCCTCCCCAGGGCACTGGCTGGCCAGGCTTAGCAGCACCCTTTCTTTACGGCGGTGCCTCCGCGGGCCTGACCCGCCTCTAAAGCAGCAATAACATGGGGTCCTGTGGCTCGAAGGCCCCGGGATGAGCTGCAGGCAGCGCTCGGCTTCCAGACTTGCTCTCCACATTCTGCATAGGTTCACAGCGTGGGGGGAGGGGAAGCTGAGTCCAGAGCCACCTGCGTGCACACACAGGGAGGCAGTCCGGCAGCCCGGCACTCCGCCCGCCCGGCCCCTGCCCGGGCACTAGCGTGTCGGGAGGTCAGCCAAGGCAGTCTGCTTGGGTTGACTTGCATTGGGGAGGAATCTCCTCCATCAACTCAAAGTATTAGCTTTAAAACACTGTCCCCTCCCTGGCCTCAGTTTCCCCCCTGTAAGTGGGGATGTTGTTGACCTCAGATGAACCCAAGGTTCCCTGCAGGTGGTGAAGTGGTCTGCATTTGAACATCAGCTTTGCTCAGCCTAACCACGGGACCTCAGACAGTTACTCAAATCCTCTGTGCCTATTTATCAGCAAGTAACCGGGGATAACTGTGCTTGCCTCTAGGGTCACTCGTAAGAACTAAAAGAGACACTACCGGGAATTCGCTCAACACGGACGCGCACAGTAAGTGACTTTATTGCCATCTTCTTGGGAATCCTGAGACGGTTGTAGCCACAGGACACCAGGGGTTTCCACAGCAGGAGGGCAAGATTTGATGAGGAAACGCTAAGGGGAAGACTACAGGCTCGCCAGGCCTGTGGATGAGGCCAACTTCCCCGAAGGAGGCAAAGAGCCCCAAGGAACAGGGAGAAAGGTCCAGCGACCACCCCGTCCACTCATGGGATACGGGGCTGGGGAGATTCTTCTCAAGTGAGGAAGTGGGGCTCGGACATCGGGGTTGTCCTGAGCCTCGGGGTTTCCGGACACCCCTCCCAGGGGCGCTTCCTGAGTCCTGGGTTCCCGGGGCCCCGCCACGGGGTCCCCAGCCCGGCCTGACGCCCGCCCCTCCCGCAGGCGCGCCGGCGCAGCGCTGGTCCATGCAGGTGCCGGCCGAGGTGAGCGCGGCGGCGGGCGAGGCGGCGGTGCTGCCCTGCAGCTTCACTCACCCGCACCGCCACTACGAGGGGCCGCTGACGGCCATCTGGCGCGCGGGGGCGCCCTTCGCCGGCCCGCAGGTGTTCCGCTGCTCGGCGGCGCGCGGCAGCGAGCTCTGCCAGACGGCGCTGAGCCTGCACGGCCGCTTCCGCCTGCTGGGCAACCCGCGCCGCAACGACCTGTCGCTGCGCGTCGAGCGCCTCGCCCTGGCCGACGACGGCCGCTACTTCTGCCGCGTCGAGTTCGCCGGCGACATCCACGACCGCTACGAGAGCCGCCACGGCGTCCGGCTGCGCGTGACCGGTGAGGCGGGCCGGGGCCGCGCCGCCCCCGCCATAGGAGCGCGACGGGCGCTGAGCCCCGCTTCTGCCCCGGGGGCTCCGCCCTAGGCGTGGTCACGGAAGGAGCTGGGTCGGGGCGCGGGGGAGGCTCTGTGCTGCAGCCCACAGGCCGTGGCTGACCCCGGGAGATCGCGGACCAGTGAAAGACCCTGAGTGGGACGAGGGCCGCCGGGGTGCGCGCAGCGAGCACCCGCAGTCCCGGGGGCGCGCACCCGGCGCTGGGCACGAAGATCCCGGAGCCAGGGGCCCAGGCCCTTACGGCAGTGGCTGTCCACTCCGGGCCCAGCGCTGCAACATTACGATAGCGACCCTTTAGCGAGCACTTGCTGTGGGGTCAGGCCCTTCTCCAAGCGCCCCATGGGATTAATTTGCCAAGTTTTCTCAACAACCCCATAGGGTAAGGGCTGCCGTGATTTCCACTTTACACACGGAGACATAGGCGGAATGGCTTGCCCAAAGCCACACGTGTTTGGGGACCCAGGCAGCCTGGCATCCAGATGCCCACTCCGCCCTCTCCGAGCCCCCACGCACCCGTTTTCTCACCCTCCCCCGCCTTGGCCGCTGCTCAGTGACCGCCCCCTCCTCCCCCCAGCAGCCGCGCCGCGGATCGTCAATATCTCCGTCGTGCCCGGCCCGGCGCACGCCTTCCGCGCCCTCTGCACAGCCGAAGGGGAGCCACCGCCCGACCTCACCTGGTCCGGCCCGGCCCTGGGCAATAGTTCAGCCGCCTTGCAGGGCCAAGGTCACGGCCACCAGGTGACCGCCGAGCTGCCCGCGCTGACCCGCGACGGCCGCTACACGTGCACGGCCACCAACAGCCTGGGCCGCGCGGAAGCCAGCGTCTACCTGTTCCGCTTCCACGGCGCCGGCGGGGCCTCGGCGATCGCGCTCCTGCTTGGCGCGCTGGGCCTCAAGGCGCTCCTGCTGCTCGGCGCTCTGGCCGCGGGCGCTGCCCGCCGCCGCCTAGGTGGGTGCGCCCCGATCCTGCACTGCTGCGAGGGGCAGGCCGGGCCGGGCCGGGTTCTCCTCTCAGGGAAGGCCGTGTAGCTGACCCCCCATCTAGCATGATGGGTCAGAACGTCCTTTTGCACCTGTACATCAGCTCACGTTCTTCTCCCTGGAGCAGGCAGTCAGAGCCCAGGCTCTGCAGCAAGCCCCTTTGCCCGGTGAAAGCGCTCTGTACGGCTCTCAGGCTTTCCCCAGAGCCACCATTCCTGTGTTACAAGCCTCGAGCTTTGTGCTGCGGGGCTCCTGGGAATACTGAGATGTCTAGGCTGGGTTCCCTGCCCTCCGAAGGGGGCTGAGTTAGCAGATCGTGGCAGCAGGCTGTGAGAAGGGAACCCCCTAGACTCCAGAAACTGTAGATGGCAGAGGGTGGTGTGACATAGTCTGGTGGGACCAGGGGAAGGCCTTACACGGTACTGAAGCTAGTGCGCATGACCTGGAACGCAAGGAGCCAGTGGTGCACCCGACAGAAAGCACAGCATGGGCAAAAGTGTGGCAGCTTGAGCGCAAAGGGTGTCCTTAGAGAGCTGCCACACGCTTCAGACACTGAAGTGCGTGGGAAATTTGCTATGTGTCCCAAAGAGGGAGGGACTTCCCGGAGTGTCCAGTCCCCCCAGGTCATAGCACTAGCCTCAAACTCTCCAGGGAGGAAATCCAGAATTTGTCATGGTGGTCATGAATTCCGCCCTTACTATGGCCACCCTGGTTCTTCACACTTACCAAGCATCTGTGCTTGAGGTCCTCAGAAAGGTGCTGTTGACCCCACCTCTGTCCTCGTTAACTTCTAGTCAACTCTCAGGTAGAGGCCTCGGTGCCACTTCTGCAGAGCCTGCTGTCTCCAGTCTGTTGCATGCTTCCCTGGGCCCTTTTTCACGGTGGGGTGGGCAGTGGCGGTAGGCGTGTAGGTTGGAGGCGGCAATGCAAACTTGTTCCTCTCTCTGTCCCTCACACAGAGCTCCCAGCCACCCAAGACACCCCTCCACGGTAAGTGCACTCACTGCCTCACCCGACTCACCTGTACCTAGTCCCATCGGCTAGGGATACAGGTTTCTCACAACTGGTGGCACACGGAGAAGAGGCACAGGGCAGAGCCAGGGTCCTCCTGCCATAGCAGCCCCCCTCAGTCCAGCACCTCCTTCCCTGGACAGACAGGCCGCGCTGACCACCTTTTCACTTATACTACCCACGCTCAGGGCCTGGTATTCGTGGTGCTGAGGGGTAATTCTGTGCCTGTGATACCTTCTTGCTTCCAGGATGTTTCTTCTTCCTCTTCTTCTTTCTTCGTCTTTCTTCTCCTTCTCCTTTTTTCTTTATGCGGGTACCGGGAACCGAACTCAGGACCTCGCGCTTGCCAGGCAGGCACTTATGCCGCTGAGGTATATCACCGGCCCTTCTTCTTGACAGGGTCTCAGTCTGAAGTGCAGGCTGGCTTGCCTTGAACTTGCTTATGTAGCCCAGGCTGGCCTCAAACTCATGGTGATCCTCCTGCCTCAGCTTCCCAAGTGCTGGGATTATAAGCATGCACTACCACGCCCTTCCCAGATGTTTCTTCTTGTAGTCCCCAGCATTCTAGAACAACCAGTCCCACAGAAGCCACCATGGGGACACCCATTCTCCCAGGCACTGCTAAAGTCTTCCCAAAGTCTCGTCACAGGCTCTAAGGGCCTGGCTTCGATGAGGGGCCTATGGACCCCAGCTAAGAAGCCATTGACAGGAGAGCCATGCTCTCCTTCCCCACGGTGTCTCCTTCCCAGTGGAAGTGATGAAACAGAGCCCCAGGGGACAGGGTGACCACTGGCCTGTGGCTACATTAGATCAGGACGTTCTTTCTGAGGACATGGCATGAGGGGCCCGAAGCTCGAGGCTGAGCCTGGGGTGGCAGACTCCACAAAGGGAAGAGGTGAGAAGAAAGACACAGGTGTGTCTGGAGGTCAGGTGTGGCCAGGCGTGGGGCTTGGGGCGGGCACCTGGGCCGCCGAGGCTGTGGGGCTGCTCTGAGGGCGACGGAAGTCACTGGGTGGTTTAAGCGGTGAGCGGCCCCACCTGGACAGGAGGATCCGGGAGATGTGGGAGGCTGCGGGGCTGTTTGGACAGAGGTGTCAGTGGGGGGGGGGATGGGCGGGGGGGCTGACCCAAGGGCAAAGTGGGCAGCGCGTGCTGAGGGAGGGAGCCAGGATGCCCCAGGGTGGAGGTTGGGCCCAGGGGCTACTTACTGGGGTGATGAAGGGAGAAAAGAGTGTGGGGTGAGAGAATCACGCAGTACGGAAGACACGGAGGACTGAGGTGCACTTTAATACGTCCCAGGCAGGAGTCTGGAAAGCAGCGAGGCCAAGACCCGGGTCTGGAGGGCAGGCACATGGAGTTGCATTGCGAAGCCTCTGACAGAATCACTTCCAGGAAACTGTGTGGTATAGGATGCTGCCACCTACAGCAGCCCCTTCCCTACTCTTGCCCTGCCTCTAACATTCAGTTAGTCCCCAGGCCTTCTTGGTTCTGGCCCTATTGCCCCCCATTTCGTGTCCTCTCTGCCTGTTGCTAGGGTAAAGTGTAGGCAATCAGAGACCTCCTCCATATTGGCGGGTTAGTCAGCTTTCTCCTGTCTGCAGGCCCCAGGCCCAGGAATCCAGTTATGAAAATTTGGGCCAGATGAACTCCAGGAGCCCACAGTCTGCCACGTGTTCCCCATGAGGAGCTCCTCAGCCACTTGTGCACCATGAGAAGTGAAGGCCAGGGCAGGGCTTGGCTGGTACGGCCCTTCCTGGTTCCCAGGCACCTTGGCAGCCTCCAGCTGAGTGATCGGCGGGCAGGAACCAGTTCACAGAGGTTCATCTGGCCTACTCGGACTTCTGTCTTCAGCCTCCATGATATTCATGGTAGTGGGGCCAGCATTCTGGAGTGTGTGTGTGTGTGTGTGTGTGTGCGCACGCGCGCATGTCTCTACTGGTCAGCTCTCCTGTTGCTGGGACAAAACACCCAACATCCACAAGTTAAAGGAGGAGAGGTTTATGTGGCTCACTTTCAGAGGTTTCAGTCCACAGTCGGCTTCGGCTGGCTTCAAGGGAGAAACATCATGGCAGAAGTGTGTGGTGGAGCAAAGCTGCTCACTTCGAGTGGGGAAGAGCACCCTCCAAAGGCACCCCAGGGACCTGCCTCCACCTGGGCCCTACCTCCTAACAGCACACTCAGCTGTGAGCATCAGTGGGTGAGTCAGTCGATGAGCACAGTAACCCCGTGATCCAGCCACCTTTCCTGGTGTCTCATAATCCAGCCGAGCTGACAGCCTCGGCAGCCACAGTGCCCTTGTGTGCCCCCGCATGAAACTCCTAGACAGCTGCCCTCATCCTTTTTTTCCTGGGGGGCTGTAGTAAAGCAGACTGGAAATTGGTCGTAGGGTCTGGGGGCCCAGGCTCCATCCTGCTCTAACAAGTTGCAATGTGGACTGGGATAATTTCTTCACCTCTCTGGGTCTCGGTTCACCCACCATTGATCTTGGGCAGTAATAATCTTCCCCTTTCGCTGGTAGGTCTGTCACGATCTGAGGAAGTAATAGATGTGATGGCGTTTCTGCAATGTTCAAGGCTGTCTCAGATGTGGGCCTTTGGACATGCAGATTTTTGGATAAGTTGGCAGTCACACCAGGCTCGTGAGGAACAGAGCATTCCAGAGAAGACACAGGCTGGGGTTGTGCAGACTGAGGTCCAGGGACATCAAATCCTGGAAACTTGGTAGCGTGTAGAGGCCTGCAGCTCCTGCTTCCTGCCTTGTTCACTGTGATTGTCCCACACCCTCTGCCCTCCTCTCACTGTCCCAGATGCTCTACACTGTCTTGAGCTGGGACCTGCAGGAAAAGGAATCAAAGACCCATTATCTCAAAGCTTCTGGAAGCTTCTGTCTCAAGGACTGGAAGCGGGGAGATGAGGGGAGCTGTGGGATCCAGTGAATAAAACAGCTATAATCTCTCTATGGTCCACATCCTGCCTGGATGTGTAGTCCAAACGCATGGGCACTCTTACCCCATTTGCCCAAGTGCAATGAGGCTAACTTTGTGGGGTGCTGCACTCCCTTTTAGGTGTCAGTGTGAATGCATTGGTCCTACTAGAGAGGGGAGAGGCATGCTTGGGAGCCAGATGAGCTGACAAGAGGAAGGGCCCACAAGATAGCAGACTGAAGAGGCCATGATGCTTTTCTGGGGAGATGCTCTGAAGGCTGAGAGGGTCACCCGGCTCCCCTCCTCACCACAGCCTTTGCCAGGGCAAGAGGGTGATGGCAGCCCATTATTGGTATCCAACTAGGAGCCTGCCTGAGCAGTTAAGAGTTCACAGAAGTTGACATCTGTACCTTCTTGCACAGGGACACGTTTGGGCCCCTCCATGAAGAGTCCTGTATCATCAGGGAAGTAGCTAGGGATACAGAAGTGTGTGTGTTACAACATCTGCTTGGTCTGTGAAGCCAGTTTCACAACCAAAAATAAACTGTAATGTGAATTATTGCTTATGTATCTGCCACATGCTAGGAATTGGGCGAAGTGTTGAAGGCTACAAAAATGGAGTAGCCTGTCTCAGGCGAGGTGGGTTGAAATGTGCTTCCATAACAAACCCCCAAATCAGCAGCTGAAAATAATGACTTTATTTCTTGCCAGTGCTACAGGCCCATCACAGTCTGGCAGGGAGGCTTTACACATTGTTACTCAGGGACCCAGGTCCCAGAATCCATCATCTCTTATCTTGTGGACTGGGGGTGTGATGGAAGTTTTGGGGTTAACAGCCTGACACTGTGTTAAGACAGGATATGCAGGCTCAGCCCGTCTCAGGGTTGGACTGTCAGACGCAGTCAGCCATAAAACACTATTTTTTTATTTTATTTTATTTTATTTTTTACAACGCAGAGATAACTTAGCCCAGCTGCACTACCCAGCCTGTAAATGTATCTTGTTTCAAGGACTTTCTTCTCGGGACAGACTGGCCCAGCCAAGGACACACTTGATTTACTCACCCACTCAGCCCCAGCTCCCTCCCTAGACTTTCCCACCTTATGAAAAACAACTCCCCCTAACAAAACCTGCCCAGGACAAAACTGCCTAACAACAAATGACCAAATGTATGTAACCAATTATAAAATAACCTGTTATCAGCTTTATACTTTCTGCTTACAAATATAAGTCTTTGTTTTGCTCTGAGCCAGTTCTGGTGATTGAGACCTAATTCCTACCAGCCCACCGGCATTAATAAAAGTTACCTTCCAACTCCTCGGTGCAGTCTTCCATTCGGTTCAGTATCAGAATTCTGCAAGGGGGGGAATCCTCTGGAGGGAGCTGGGTGCGAATGCCCACTACTCAAGAAGGATTCCAAGTTTGAGTACTGCCTGGGCAATTTAGCAAGACCCTGTCTCAAAAAATAACAACAGGAAGAGCCGGTGACGTAGCTCAGTGGTAGAGTGCCCTGGGTTTGATCCTCAGTCACACACACACACACACACACACACACACACCTCTAGAGGGCTTCCAACAAGTGGTCATAGCTCATACCTCAGACCTAGCCATGTGCCCTGCTTACTCAGAAAAGACTGAACCCCACATGGTATTCAGAAGGGGAACACAAGGGACATTTGGGAACAGCATTGGTAGTGCCACAGTAAGACCTTTCTGAAGCTCTCAAGCTAGTGAGCAACATGGTAAATGGAAAATCGTGTATGGGTAGAGATAGCTGGGGAGCACGTATGAGGGATAACTTCCCTGTCATGGGGAGGCTTCCTGGAAGAAAGTACATGGAGGGTACATGTCAGCCATGCAAACGGGAGGCCAAGGGGAGAGTGGGGCTTGGGAAGTAAGAAAGAAAGGCATTCTAAGCAAAGGGACAAAGTGGGCAAAGAGCAAGAGGCCAGATACAGCATGGCCAGAAGCTTCCAGAGCAGGAGGGTAGAGGTAGGGTGTGGCCAGAGCTGGAGCAGTAGGATACCCTATGCTGGGTGCAGGGTGCTGCCAGAGTGCATATGCTACCTAGCCGTCTTCTTTCACCCATGCAACCACTACCTTCTCCAGAGTTAGGACGCTCTGGGCTGGGGCCTGGGGCTCTTGGAGCAGTGTCTGTGAGTTCTGAGGGGTACCTGGTCAAGAACACCTGGGGAACTTGTCCGAATGCCCATCCCAAGCAGCATCTGGACCTACTGAACCACATGCAAGTTCTTTAGGTAGCTTTGCCTTAACTTTTATTATAATCATTTTTTAAACACACAGTAAAAAAGTCGAAAAAGATGATCACCCGTGTGCCCAGCACCTCCATTCACCACTCGTTTCTCACGTGCTGTGTGTGTGTGTGTGTGTGTGTGTGTGGCTGAATTATTTGTAAGCTCTGACACTGCAGTATCACCCCAAGCACCTCCAAAGAACAAGATTTTCTCCTCCATACGATCACCATACTTGGGAAAGTCAACAGTACTTCAGCAATAACACCCATCTTGTTACTTTTCTCATTGCTGAGACAAAATACCCAACACCCACAAGTTAAGGGAGGAAAGGTTTATTTAGTTCAGTTTGCAGAGGTTTCAGTTCATAATCAGCTGGCTCCAAGGCAGGGTGGCCCGGCAAAGGGGATTTGCAGAGGAGAAACAGTTCATGGTGGGCAGAAGGCAGAAGGCACTAAACTACCAGTGACAATAACAGCTTCTTTCTGCCCCTTTTATATTCTATGTAGGCTACCGGGCTTAGGATGGGCAGCAAACCAGTCAGTGGACTGACTTAGTAATCACATACCTTTGACCCCAGCACCACATACTCTAAATCCAGCCACCTCTGAAAAGCCCCACACCTACACCAGGCTGTATGGGCTACCTATGACTGCATGAGGCTTTGGGGGGACATCTAGACACAAGCCATAACACCCCCTTACAGTCCACATTCAAATTTCTCCCAGTTGTCCTCCAAATATCCTCTTTAGCTTGTTGCTTTTAACCATTTTGAGTCAGGATGGTTCTTTGGAAAGCAGAAGTTTGAGGCTGACTTGGTTACAGGCCTGACGTTTGCTTCATGGTGCCTAAGTACAGGGGTGCTCACTTACAAGACAGTGGTCCTTGCTGCAGGATTTGCACTTGGCAGTGGGGCTACTTGGGAACAGGAAAAGCACCATTCCCTCAAAAGCCTCTGACAGAGCAGCTCCAGCAGTGATGGGCCGTGGAGCACGCAGAGGGACAGGAGCCCCCTCCTTTACCTGTGCACCTTGTGCACGGGCAGCCTTCTGCTCAGGCTCCCGATAAAGCAGCTGCTCCAAGGGGCAGAGGTGAGGATGGTAAGGGGACAGCACCTTACCTATCCCTCTGGGCTGATCCTGTGAGATCTGCATGGGGCAGAGCCGCCTACCCACCCCCATCCTCCCTCTCAAAGCACTCACGTCCTGCTGCTGACGAGCAAGGACAGAGACACGATCAACACCCTTGAGCCAGCACAGCTGGACCAACGCTCCTGAGGCCAGGGGGTAAAGAAATGACCTAGACAACTTGGTGTTTTCAACATCAGACTTCCCAACGTGGTAGGGCTGCAGCCCTCCATTTTCTTGCCCCAGCACCCCAGGAACACAAGTGTGCTCACCAGCCACTCTCCAATCCTTAAATCCTGTGGATCTATCTGGAAAAAGCAGCCACGCCCAAAGACAGAGGAGACACACCCCATACCCTGAAGGCCGTCCCTGAGGTCTCCTAAATTGATGCTAATCCCAAATGGAATGTGCAGTCTCTCCCAGCGTTCCTTGTCCCATTTAATGTGTGTCTCATAGATGTTTGTGAAAATTAATACTAAGGAACTCCCTGGCATTCCGACATTGAAGGCAGATTTTTCAGAGCAGACCCTAAACAAACGGGGACACTGCCCTCTGCTGGCAGCTCTGCCAACCTACAGCACCAATCCCCCCTCCCCCGCCTTGAGAGCCTTTGTGCAGCTCTTAAGACCCCCACCCCCCAAAGCCACATTGCACCGTGAGGGGCCCTCCAGGTCTATCCAATGGGCTCCCGTCTGCGCCAGCTCTTAAACCCCGTTACAAATTCTTTTTGAACTGAGAGGCCTTACCATTGCGGTAAATATTACAAAAGCTTTTGCCTATTACAAATTTCCAAATGAGAAAAGAGGAAAACGTGGAAACAAAGCTTTGTAAATGGGGAGGGGAGGAGGGGTTGAAGGGAGGGTAGGGGAATGGGGAAAAAAAACCAAGTTATATCATGTACAGGTACAAATTCTCTATGATGAATGTGATCGTTAGGCACATCCAAAATGTACCAATAAAATCTAACGGAAAAAAACCTTCCTAATTTAAAATTTTTCTTAGTGTGATTTATGTATGAAAAAGAGACCTGCCAACCAACTTGCCCAAAACAATGAGAAAGGGCCATCATGGGTAAATTAAACTTGAATGTGGTTTATTTGCAGAATTTTAACCAATTCTCATTTCTTCCTGTTTCTCACCATAGTTATATAAAAATTCACCCTTTGTACAAGCATCTAAAATGTTGAACAAGGAAGAAGTAAATATTGCACATTTAATGACCAGAACAAAGCTGTGGTTTTTAGAAGTCACGTTAGACAAGTGGGAAGGAAGAGAGCTGAACACTGACGTACTTCTCTCCAACAGAGTGGTTTTTAAAGCCCCGAAAGAAAAATAAATTCTCTCAGTGAAAGATATTAAATGGTACATTTAAAAAGTGATAATCAAAAACACTTCTTAGCAAATTCATTATCCCAAGATAAGATCAGCTGTTTAACTTTTTTTTACGTTATTCTCATCAGGAATCAGGAACCCATCCAGTGAAGGAAATGTTCCAGACCACAGGACGCCTGGGGCGCCCTCTAGAACAGGTCACCCCGCACAGCAGGACAGCAAGGATGACCAGCGCCCAGCTGTTAAGAGCTTTACCCAGCTTGATCCAGACACAAATGGAAGATCACAGAAGGGGAGCTATTCTTGTAGAGCAACACACTTATTTCCCAACACTGTATTGTCCATTTTGCTTAATAAGACAGGTAATTGAGCAGAAAAACAATCAGCTACTGTCTCAAAATAAGCTTTAAAATTGGCCCATAGTGAAGAGCGGACGGTAGTAACAGATTAAGTGCAGCACGAATGCCTTATTTCTTATGCAGATATGCAACGAGACCAGCAAGTGGTATGAACCCCAGGTCTGGAGTTTGAACTTAGCACAGTTTAACATTCCAACTGCCAGAGCTGATGCTACCTCAGTGCTCAGAGCAGTGAGTAAACTGCTGCTGGGACCATGCAAGCGTGACTAATGCCAGGGCAGGAACCAGGATAAGGCAACCAAGACACAAAAGGCAGAAAAGGCAAGAAAGCACATTCTTGGCCCCTACAAATGACTTAATATTTGTGCCCTCTGTGCTTCTTTGGTCCCACCCTAGACCTAACCCTACTAATCTTGGCACAGTAACATGGAGGGATTTGGGAACTTTTCCCCGGGGGGAGCCCTGTTGAACATCAGGTGGCAGAGGATGAATGAGTCTGGAGCATTTAGCCTGCAGAGGCCAAAGGTTAGGGGTGAGGGGGTCAGATATGTGACCGAAAGACAAATGTCTGTTGAGAGGGAAGCACAAGAACAGCCCCTACATGGGACGCTTCAGGAAGAACCAAGAGGCAACACGGCAAGGACACAGCTCAGCTTCGTGTAAAGCAGGACCACGAGCACAGGTCACTGGCCAAGTGGAGGGGAGACCAAGGATTCCCACTGAGCGGTGAGCCTAGGAGTGGTCACTGTTCCCTCTTACTTTACAGGTCTGTGATCTTAGGACACCTGCTTCCTGTTCCAAAAGAAACCATTTTAGGAACAAGAACTCCATGAAAAAGTGTATCACCTTCATTCAAGTAGAAGAAGGGCATGGACACGGGCACACTGGTTTTGGTGATTACTTGTGAGGAACATGGGAAGTCAGGCCCGGGTGAGGTTGAGGGTTGTGTTTTCTGCACTAGATTTCCTCCACGTCAAAGAACAGAGACTCAGACACAACCTTGGGGAGGTGGAGGTGAAGGCATCTGGTGGCTGAGCCAACACACTGATCTTGAAACTGAGAAACCAGCCACGCCAGGGAGCTCAGAGCAAATGTGCAGGACTGTGGGTCCCCATCCCGCCTGTTACTCTCGCACTGCAGAAACACGTGGCAGGACCTCTCTGCCTTAACACCCTGTGGTCAAGCTTTCTGCCCTTCACTGTTCTAGTCGAGTGGAGCAAGGAAATGGGGGGATCCAGGCTGCTTCTCTGCCCCATGTGTCTACTGCAGGATAAGGTATGATGAATGGAGAAGAGGTGCTTTTCACTGGGACCAGAATGCTGCCCCACCTTTCTCCCAGAAAGCATTAGACACTGCTGGCCACAGTGCAGGAGTCGAGCATGCAATGATCCACCTTCTACGCTGTTCAGCCTACAAGTAGGCCTTGGTCTTGCTTGATTCCAATATCCACAGGTAGCCCCAGTCACTGCCCCTGAAACCGTAGCCCTGTGCACTCCGGAGGCTGACAGTCTTTTTAAGCAAAACCTCATTCCTGGGCGAGCAGTGGGCAGGCTGGCCTGCTTGCAGCCCTTCCTTTCTGGAGGCTGCCATGCTCTTAACTAGCCCAGTGTCTGGAAAGCATGTTTCTAGCCCAGGAACCTAGGAACTGACTAAATCTTCCTATGCTAGATGTGAAGGAGTAACGGAGGAAGCACTTTTACTGATCCTCTCTGAAAACAAAGTTACAATGTCAAAATAAATCAGACAACATCGGGCATTAAAATCTGCATCAACTTTAACAGGATACTTCTCAAGTTCACGTGATATCCCTGTAATTCAGATCCGTATCCATCACAACCAGAGTGATTTTATTAATTTTTATACATCAAGTACATTATAAATATTATAAACTTTCAAAAATTAACAGATTAATCATAATTATCTTTAAAATGTGTATACTTCACTCAAAGACTTCACATTCTAGGATATCAATAATTTCATCTTCCTCAAAGAAAACAGCACAAAACATACTTCCTGTCATAAAATCACCGCTGCCGAATCAGCCAGTTAAACTGTCACAGCTTCTGAAATTTTCTTATACATAGGAGGAGAAGCTGATTGATTTCAAAAGTCAGAGAAACAAGAACGAGGGGAGAGGAGACGTGCCCCGTGAGATGACACCTTGGGGCCTACGAAGTCAGACAGTGAACAGAGAGATTCTCCGCCAGAGCTCCGAGGTTTGTCTGATGAAGGGTTCCGGCGAGCTTCCAGATGGGGGGCAGGCTCTGACAGGGCACGCGGGAGGAAGTGGCACTCCGTTAACTGTAATCCTCTCTCTGCTAAGAGACGCTGGCGACCCTTTAGACATTTTTAGGTAAATATTCTTGGGCTAAAGACAACCCATAAACAGACACATTATGTAACAGACAAAAATCCATTTTGAGTGGACAGAATTACAAATACGTTGACAGAAGGCAAATTGCTAATTCCTGGGGGAAACAATATGAGCAAGAAGATGGCAACAGCACAAGGCAAAGCTACAGACAGGCTTTGGTAATGAATGGTTAGCGAAGACAGAAGGCACATGACTGTTCCAAATAGCCCAAGGTTAGAAATTCTCCCAACCTGGCCCAGTTTCCAGAACAAGTGTTTCAGCAGGTCCTCAAGCTTCAATTGAGTTTCAATGTGGAGGGAAAGAAACAGCAGGGAAAGGAGAACCAACTCCCCAGCCTCCCTCTCTACATGGAGCATTCAAACTGCAGACTTGGTGTCTGTCATGGGTTGCAAACTTCAGCATCAACCGGGCCAAGAAGTAACGCGAACGTGGGGACCCGAGGGAACGGAGGGACTGTAGGCCCTGTCTGCACTCCCCATCATGTGGACTAAATAAAACGTGTGCGCGACATGGTCATCACAGAGCACCAGCTCTGCCACCCTCATTCTGACAGGGGCTCCTTCTCCAGGAGCATACATTGGTAATGGAAACAGACATGTCACCTTCTCTGCTGTCCACTATAATCAGGATTAAGTGGCCATGCTTTGCACATGCCTCACTTTCACTAATTCAGCACCTTTACATAGGAGGAGAAGCTGATTGATTTCAAAAGTCAGAGAAACAAGAACGAGGGGAGAGGAGACGTGCCCCGTGAGATGACACCTTGGGGCCTACGAAGTCAGACAGTGAACAGAGAGATTCTCCGCCAGAGCTCCGAGGTTTGTCTGATGAAGGGTTCCGGCGAGCTTCCAGATGGGGGGCAGGCTCTGACAGGGCACGCGGGAGGAAGTGGCACTCCGTTAACTGTAATCCTCTCTCTGCTAAGAGACGCTGGCGACCCTTTAGACATTTTTAGGTAAATATTCTTGGGCTAAAGACAACCCATAAACAGACACATTATGTAACAGACAAAAATCCATTTTGAGTGGACAGAATTACAAATACGTTGACAGAAGGCAAATTGCTAATTCCTGGGGGAAACAATATGAGCAAGAAGATGGCAACAGCACAAGGCAAAGCTACAGACAGGCTTTGGTAATGAATGGTTAGCGAAGACAGAAGGCACATGACTGTTCCAAATAGCCCAAGGTTAGAAATTCTCCCAACCTGGCCCAGTTTCCAGAACAAGTGTTTCAGCAGGTCCTCAAGCTTCAATTGAGTTTCAATGTGGAGGGAAAGAAACAGCAGGGAAAGGAGAACCAACTCCCCAGCCTCCCTCTCTACATGGAGCATTCAAACTGCAGACTTGGTGTCTGTCATGGGTTGCAAACTTCAGCATCAACCGGGCCAAGAAGTAACGCGAACGTGGGGACCCGAGGGAACGGAGGGACTGTAGGCCCTGTCTGCACTCCCCATCATGTGGACTAAATAAAACGTGTGCGCGACATGGTCATCACAGAGCACCAGCTCTGCCACCCTCATTCTGACAGGGGCTCCTTCTCCAGGAGCATACATTGGTAATGGAAACAGACATGTCACCTTCTCTGCTGTCCACTATAATCAGGATTAAGTGGCCATGCTTTGCACATGCCTCACTTTCACTAATTCAGCACCTTTACATCCCTTCTGAGAGAAATAATGTAATACTTCTAAGAGGGTGCATTTCCCCACATTTAGGAAATGCAGAAACTATCAAAGATAACTTTTTAACATTGGAAGAATACAAATGAGGTTCAAAGCAAAGGGCCCTATATGACTCACAAAGCAGTCAAATCTGGCACAGGAGTCCTGACATTTAAATAAAATGGGAGAGAGAAGCGGAAACCATTAAGAACCCTACCTAGGGGGCCAGGGATATAGCTGAGCGGCACAAGCATCTGCCAAGCAAGTGCAAGGTCCTGAGTTCAATTCCCAGTACCAAAAAAAAAAAAAAAAAGAAAGGAACTCTACCTGGGGGCCTGGTGAGGTGACTGGGACATTTACCAACTGTTAGTGGTTCGGAACCCAAGTGGAACTTAGTAAATTTCACTTGTGATGAGCATAACTGAAGAGCCCCCCAAAATTTAAAGAGACAAGAACATATATGCATGCGTGCAAGCACACACACAAACACACGTACACACCCAAAAACTAGCTAATGCCTCCCAGACAACTACTCCTTGGCTAACCTAGGCTCTGCAGTGAAACTGAGCAATTACTTTTGCAAAGCAAAGTTAAATGTAAACATAAACAACAAGGTTTTTCAAGAGCCTTAACGTTACTATCGTATGTTATCCAAATAATGCACTTCAGGATAGAGACGGTTAACGAGAAGAGCCAGGAAGCTTTTCCCATCCTGGAGACAATGGCCGGGATGCGTTATAAACTGGGCAGCTTGTAATATCTGATCCTGGTATTCCATATACTGCTTACTCAGCGTCATGGACTCAAGAGCAGCCAAAGCCTAGGAGACAAGAAAGACGAGAGGTTACAGATGCACGTCCCCGGCTGTCACAGGTGGAGCAGCACACCTAACATCTTATCTGGTTCCACCGTGAGCCTCAAGGGAGGGAAGCACACAGAAGCAGAGTCAGGAGCTCAGAAGGCAGGCGCTAATTAACCCAAACAGGAGGCGGCCTCTGAGCCGATCCTCTCTGCCTTTTGCAGCCTTCCCTTACAGCTATTACTTCCCTACCCTTTCACGCCAAGAGCCGCTGCAGCAGCTGGTCTGGTCTTACGCTCACCAGCCACACCCATTTTCCAAAACTGCCTTGTCCTCCCCACAAGCTCACTGGCTCCCTCCCCGCTCAGAGCTCAACAGGAAAGCACAGGGACCAGACGCATCTCACTAAGGTGAAGTCTGTGTTACTGGCTTTTGGGTTGGTTCTTAGGTTACAAAACAACACCATACTAAACCGACTAACAATGAAATTCTAAAGACAAGGGCTGGTAAGTGCTGCTGCAGGTAAATGATAAGGTCACTGAATCAGTCAACAAGCAACGAAGTACAGACCAGTTCCTTCCAATTCCATATGACAAACAGCACGGAGCTAACAGGAGAAAATGTTCCCACATCTCTCTTCAAAGAAATGAAGAAAAACGTTCTCTGGTTCCATAATTTTAATTTTCCCTTCCTTTATAGAAGAGAAGGGTAAGATGGTACATGAAGGAAGCAAAAAGTCAGAGAAGGAGTTCTTGGGTGGGGAGCTTTGTTTTCCCATGGCACAAACTCCCCCAGCTCCAAGGTTCTGCAAGCATCCTCTCTCCACTGGGCACACCCTATCCCATGGACGGGAACTGTAGCACTAGAGAACATATATTGAATTTTGGAATTTGCTTGGTTCAGAAAATAAGGAAGGGGCCGGTGAGACGGCTCAGCGGCTTAAGCGCCTGCCTTGCAAGCGCGAAGGCCCGAGTTCGACTCCCGGAACCCACATACGAAAAAGGGGCCGGTGATATCGCTCAGCGGCACGGGTGCCTGTTGGCACATGAGGTCCTGAGGTCGTCCCCCCGGTACCCACAAAAAAAAAAAAAAAAAAAAAAGAAAAAGAAAATAAGGAAGAATTTTTTGAGTGGGGGAGGCTGGTAAATAAACTGGAAGCTTACAAATAAATTACCACGAAGGCTATGTAGACAAAGTCTTAAGGCTGAAAGTAAATAACTAGAGATTTTGGTACCAAGTTAAGAGCTGTGTGAACAGAGTTCAATCTAAGAACAGGAATCAAAGGGACAAAAACCAGGCGTAGTGGCACTTGTCTGTAATACCAGCAATCTAGGAAGCTAAGGCAGGAGGATCACAAGTTCAAGTTCAGGCTGGGCAACTCAGCCACTTAGATCATGTATCAAAATTTAAAAAGAGCTTAGGGAAGCAGTTCAGCATGAAGGCCCTTGGTTCACTCCCTATGCTGCCAAAATAATGATGGCAGGGAGGAGGCGCAAGACACTCCCGTGAATAATAATGTCTCTCTCCACCCATTTCTTTTCTTAAATTCAGCCCCCAAAATGGTCCACTGTGATAGGCTGCATAAGATCAATCATTCTGTAAAAAGCCTTTTCCAAGTCTGACAATCCCAACAGAAGTATGCAAGGAACATGCACGGTGCCATTACTTTGAGTGTGATTGATGAGGCAGGCAGAGGGTGCCGGTGACCTGCGGCTACAGCAAGGTGCTGATGATGCTCCAGGTCCTGGGACCACAGGAAAGTAGAAGACTCCTCAAATACAGCCTGAGAAGTTAACTCACAGTCTTCCCTCCTGCCTATGAGTTACAGGAACGGGATCACTACCATGTTTTTAGAATAAACTGTAATTCTTCTCACAGGTGCCATTTTGTTGCTGTGGATTATTCCAACATTGGCTAACAATGGTCAACAGTCGGACTCACAAAACAGGCAACTACCTTCCAACAGGGAAAGCGCACCAAAGGGAACGCTTACTACCGCGTCAAGTGTGCAGGCCAGAACTGCCACTCCGCTTCTTCTGCGGAAGGCGAGCTAGAAAACTGCTAACCCTTAACTGTTAAGCTGTTTTACTGACCTGCTGAGCTTTTGGGGTAAGATGTAATTCAGAGCCAGGCTTCAAACGGATCTGGTCTTCTGTAGGAACCTGAACTGAGAGGAAGGCAGCCATGCCTCGAGCAACCACGCGGAACCTGGGGTGTCAGAGAGAGGGCAGGAGAAGCAGGTGACTCTCAAAGCAAGCATTTAAAATTAAAGTCTTTCCTATAAAAAACAAAACACGATAACTGCATTTCCAGATTTATCATGTAGTCAGCCTCTTCAGGAAAATCCATATGATACAAGAAGCAGCTTTAATCTTCCGTTTCATTAATACTATCCCAAAAATGTCTGCATAATTCAGATTCAAGAATGAAAGTGTTAGCAAAGATGTGGAATGACTGGCGCCCTCACACACAGCTGAAGGGACTGTGAAGAGCACGGTGCTGGGAGAAACAGTCTGGTACTTCCTTAATAAGGGAAGCGGTTACAACACGACCCCGCGGTTCCGTTCCCATGCGCATATCCACGAGAAGTGGAAACAGCTGTGCCAACAGAAGTCTGCAGATGAATGTTCACAGCAGCATCACCCACAGCAGCAAGAAAGAGTGAACAATCCAGAGGTCCATCGGCTGACGACGGATAAACAAAATGTGGCAGACGAATGTGACAGAGTATTATTCAGCCATTTTTAAAGGAATAAAGTCCTGACACACACCACAAAACAGGTGAACCCTGAAAACTTTATACTAAGTGAAAAAGGCCGGACCAGAAGCCACAACCTGTATAATTCTATTTTTACAAAATGTCCAAAGTAAGACTTAATACCTAAAATCATGAAGTCAGCTAGTGTGTGCCAGAGACTAAGGATAGAAGGAGAATGGAGGTGACTGTTTAATGGGCACAGGGCTTCCTTCTGGGCTGATAAAATATTCTGGAACCAGTAGGGGATGGCTACAATATTGTGACTGTATTGTCACTGAATTGTACATATTAAAATGGTTATCATAGTAAATTTTAAATGATGCATATTTTACTGTAACTATAAAAAAAAAAGGACTTGATTCAAGAAAAATGTACACAAACCAAATTTAAGTGGAAAAATAAGAATTCTGCCAAATTTCACCATAAACAAAGACGCATGAGGCTAACGGGTGTAGAAAGAGTGGCTCCCAATATGATAAGCTACTCCACAGACGACTGACGTCAGAAGTGTGAGAATCCCTTCCACACTGACAGAGGCTTGAAAATAAAGCTGTGCTGCAGGCTGAGCATGCGGCTCCGTGGGAGAGTGTGTATTCACATGCACGAGGTCCAGGGCTCAGTAAGAGAGAGAGGGAAAAGAGAAGAGAGACAGAGGGGAGGGAAGGGGAGAAGAAAGGAAAGTTAAGAAAGGAAAGGATAGGAAGAGAGGAAGAAAAGAAAGGAAAGAAAACCATGATATAAATAAGTATTATGAGACAGGATGGAAGGATATTGGCAAATTCTTTCACACTTGAGATTCTGAGTAAGACCCAGACTTGTCTCTCCCTTTTTATCATCCTGAGGACTCCGCGGCTCACCAGAGCCCCTCACAAGTTCTGCAGGGTGACGCGCCCGCAGTGAAGCCGATGACTGACTAGGGTATTGGGACCTACCTCTACCCCGTCACTTTTTACAGTACTGCAATCGAGCTACAAAGCCAAAATATAGGAGATAGCACTAAAATATACTATTTGGACTCAAAATAAAGTGGTTAAGCAAGAAACAAATGCTATTTTGGAATACAAAGATGTAATCAGACTCCGCTTTTTCCAGTGTCACATCTGAAGCCTACTGAGAGCAGCGATAGATGTTCCTCACCTGTTGGACAAGGGTGACTTCCGGCCCAGCCCGATTGCCCCCAGAATCCCCGAACCGAGCCGTTCCTCAGCCACAAGGCTTTGCCTGCTCTGAAGCACGAACAGAATCCGGATGACAGATTCCGTCAGGACCAAGTCGTTCTGCTCCACCTGAATCAGGGACAGCTGCAGGACCTGGTGCCACCACAAAAACAGCTTTGCCTCTTCCTGTGCGGAGCTGGGGGGACAGCAGAAGAATCGAAACCAGAAGTGGAATGTTTTCCATTCACATTTAACTGAAAGTCTGCCTTTGAGTTTGAAGTAAAGGCAGCTGTTAGTACTTTAAAAGCCTAGGCTGTTTAATTTTGTTCTGGGTTTCTCATATAAGAGAAACGATGTTATATTTAAGCTTGTGTGTTTGATTTATCTCACTTAACATTATGGTTTCAAGGTGCAACCATTTTCCTAAAAATGACTCAAGTTTATCTTTTTCTATGGCAGAGTAGTACTCTATGGTGTGTGTACACCACATTTTCTTTATCCACTCATCTGCTGATGGACATACAGGCTGCTTCCAAGATTTAGCTATGATGAGCTGTGCTGCTATAAACATGTGTGTGCATGATCACTGTATATGATGTCTTTAACTCTTTTGGAAAGATAACTAAAAGAGGAATAGCTGGATCAAACGGAATTTCTAGTGTAGGTTTTTGAGGAATGCGAGACAGATTATTCTCAAAGGGGAAGGTGATCAAGAGATGGAGGGAAGAAGGGAGGGACGGAGGGAGGGACAAGGAATGACAAAAAGGAATTGCGATGTGTTATGTATATGTATCAACTCCACACAAGCCATGTAAACATTATGTACTGGAAACATGTATAAAAAAGGGGAAGGGGACCAAGGGAAGTGAGAAGGAAGGAAGGGAACAGGGTTGAAAAAAGGAATTAAGATGTGTTACACACCCGTACCAACTTCCTACAAGGAATGCAAACATACATACTATACTCATGTACGGTACTAATAAACTAAAAAAAAAAAAAGACCCTCTGGTGATGGTGTTAACAAATGTTAATGTTATGAAAGTAACAGAATTGTAACAGATACCATTTATCAAACACTCCATGCCAGATACTGTGTCTTGGCTTTATGTTCAAAAATTTCACTTTATCTTCATAACCCTAGGCTAGGTGTTATGGTTTGTGTCTAGATGTCCCCCCAAAGTCTCATGTGGTCATAGGTGGGGCTTTTTCAGAGGTGGCTGGATCCAGAGTGTGTGACTGATTCACGGTGCAATGCTAGGATTAAGGGTGTGTAATTACTAAATCAGTCCACTGATTGGTTGGGCACTGCCCTTATCCCAGTAGCCTGGGATAGTACAATAAAAAGGACAGAAAGAGGCTTATCTTGCTCTTGCTTGCTTGCTTGCTTTTGCTGTCTTCTGCTTGCCATGAACTGGTTCTCCTCTGCCATGCCCCTCTGCCAAGCCACCTTGCCTTAAAGCCAGCCGATTATGGAATGAAACCTCTACAAACGGTGAGCTAAATAAACCTTTCCTCCCTTAACTTTCTCAGCAACAAAAAAGTAACTAACACACTACAGATTATTCTCTCTACTTAACACAAGCAAACAGAAGCTTCGTGATTCAAAATGCTTGTTTTAGGTCACTAATGGCAAGAGCTTTCAATGATACAAACAGCCTGCTGCCACACACATACCATAGGTTTGCCACCAATGTTTTAGGACATAAAAAAAATCTGCTCAGAAAGCCCATTAAAGTATGAATTTTTCCCAAACAAGTACCACTATACCTCATAGCCTTGTTAGTTTGTTATGTGCCACTTGGTTCTGGGCCCTTAAATATATACTTTACTTACTTAAGTCTTAAATTCCAAGCTAACCGAACACAAGTCAGATGCAGCAGCCAGCAGGCGATCGTACCTGGGATACACCTGTTCCAACCACTTGTCAAGGAGCAGCAGCACTTTCATTTCATTCCTTAACGTCTGCTCACTGTTTAAACACTGAAGCAGGTAGACATAGAGAGTCAAGTAACTGCCAAGAGCGAGGCACTCCTGCAGAAACTCCTCTATGGTGAGCTCGGGGACTTGAAGGGACACCAGGATGGGCCCCCACCCTAAATTTTGATTGAGGGAGTCTAAGAAAAGAACAAGAAGACGGGAATCAACATATAAGCATAAGTCTAATTATTTAATAACTCTAATAAATCTATTCATGTTAAGACAATAATTTCTCACATTGGTCCCATAGGCCACGAAAGTCAAATGTACCCTGGAGCTTCAACTAGAAAGCCCTCAAGCTCGACGCCACTAGAGGGGATTAAGAAGTCAGAACTTAGGACTGCATATTTACAAATCAGCTTTCTCACATTATGATCATTAACCTCTTCTGCAATGGTCATCTAACAGTTTTACCTTTAAAACCATTTTTAAGTATGTATGAATACTTATACTCTCCAAGGAAAACTGCTACCACTTGACGCATTGTAAGTATTTTACTTACCAAAGCTTAGCTCTTATTTTGATGGAAGCTTTGATTTTTAGTAACACAAATTTAGGAGTGTTACTCTAATGGTTTTTAATTTTGGGGGAGAATAAGGGGTGGGTACACAGAGACAGGCACAACACCTCCATGGGCAGACACGGACGGTTCTTGGATTGTCAGGATAGGGCAGATGGCAGGTTTTAGGCACTTACTGGACCCTGCTCCAATATCCTCTTTTCTCTCTCACTGTCTGTAGTACGATATGTTTCTGGATATGAGAGTTAAGAAGGGCGGTTCTGAGCAACTTTTACTAATCAGACTAAGTCGTCTCAAGAGTCTGAGAGTTTAGAGGCAAGGAAAGAAAGATAAAAGGAAGGGTGGGGGACAGGAGAGAGTGACCCCCTCACATAGTTTAAGGAGCATGGCAAGAAACAAGATTTCTATGAAAACTCATTTATCTAAAGTGACCCAAAAGGGGGAAAATTAACACAGTGGATTATTATTACAAAGGTTCTGCTGTACAGCACTGTTTCAAGGACTATGAGTCTGCCTATCAGAACAGAGCTGGTCTGACATGCTAAAATCAATATAAATGAGAGCTCTTCTCCCCTGAAATGTGTGACTGTACCAACAGACACGGGCCAGAGGTTTTCGTGCTAACTACAGATCTTTATGGGGAAAGAAAAAAAGATTTTATATATTTATATATATGTATGTGTGTGTGTGTGTGTGTACATACATATACATATCCATCTTCCCCTGGGAAGCGTCTAGAAAGATACCTCCTGATGACAAAACTTGAACCTTTCCTGGGAAAGACTGACACAATGAGAAGAGAAGATGATGTTCTCTTACTTTCCTTGAAGTAGGCAGTGATGCAGGCTTCTGTAATCTCTGCCATGTGGCGGACAGAAGCCAGGCTCTGGCAGGCTGCTGTTAAGAGGGGCAGCACCACCAGCCCGTGGACTTTCTGCCCAATCCAGGTCCGGATACTGCCCCGCAGGAACTCGGCTGTTGGGATGGCTGCATTGTTCATCATCATTAGGACTTCCATAAAGAGGCTGCTGAGGGCCATGTGGCGGGCCTGGCTGTCCATGTCTGAAAGGGACACCCACACACTCAGGCAGCTGGAATGTGATAAGAACAACGGCGCTTCCATCTTAGTTGCCCTCCAGGGACCAGAACGAAGACTCCAGATTGTGTTTGGCTTTTATGGGTAGATGTGAAACAAAACTATTTTATACGAGCAAACTATTAAGAGTTCCCTGAGTACAGCAGTGTGACAGAAGAATACCATAATAAATGCACATATAGCAAGCTGCTGTGAAAGAGTAAATTTATCATAACATGTCTAAGTACCTTTATTTTCCAAGTTTTGCTCATGCAAAACCAAATACATAAATCTCAGCAGTCGACCAGTTTGGTAACTAGTTAGCAACAGTACCCAATCCCCTACCACAGCCACTGCCAATGCTAGCAACACTGCAAGGTGATTTACACAGAATCAACGTTATTACTTAAAACTAAACATAAAAGTAAGGAAAATCTTTCTAAGGTTCTAACAATAGCTCTTCTCCTTCTCCTTCTTTTTTTAAAGAGACAGGGGTCTGTGTTGCCCAGGCTGGACCCAAACTCTTGGGCCCACAGACACACCACCACCACACATGGTTATTTCTTTGTTTTTTAAATAAAAAGAGCAAATTCATTGCATAAGAGAACTGCAGAGGAGGAGGTCACTGAGACAGAATCCTTCACACCCCAACAAAAAATACGAGTTACTGGGAGTTTTAATAGGCATAATTTTTGCCAATTATTTCTGGCTCTCCTGAGTTAGGTACTTATTTTTTTTAAAAGAACAGAACTGAGAACTCAGTATTTATGTCCACAGGAACAGTAAGAATTTGGGAGATCTCATCATATACATCATAACAAATTCATTACTTACTCAGTGTTACACAGACTCTAACTTAATGCTACTGTAAGATCGATCATGAAGGACTTTAAAAAAAGAACCTTAAGTAGAGAGAGAATAACAGTATGTGTACATTAATTTTTTTCATATATTTATATAAAGGCCTTCGTAATAAAGGCCTTCTCTCAATTTCAACTGAACAGCAGTTTCAATTTTAATTTACCTTTTAAGTATGATCCGTAGGGAAAAATCATGGCAATGAGCCTCAAAACAGATCACAGCCTGTTCATCAACAGGGCCAACAAACGTTTCCCTGAAACTATCTGACCCTATTACTCCTCTGATTAGTCTTTCTAGAACACCTTCACTCACTTGCCCTGGCCAGCTATTATTCAATAGCCCAATGTAGCTACCTATGTAGCCCAATGTAGCTACCTATGTAGCCCAATGACACATGACCACCTCCATCACTTTCTCCAGCACTGCCTGCTGGTCCTTTCTTCCCTCCTCCTTCACTCTGTCCCTCCCCTCCTCTCTCTCTTTCTTTTCTCCTCCTTTTTTCTTTCACAGTCTAGATAGTATGAAGCCTTGCTTCAAGACCACGAGAGCTTGTATTTATCAATGTCCAAAACAGATCTCTTTCCTTGCCACACAGACAGCTAGCCCAGCACCATGGTGAGAAGAGGTAACCGTCTGCTCTCCTCTCACAGGAGCATGCTGACTTCTGGCTCATCGTTGCAGTAAAGATGTGAGAGCCCCGTGGCTTATGCATGGAGTCTCCTTTCAGGCTGCTACCCCAGGCAGGCCCTGGGCCTCAGAAGGTGTAGGTGAAGCCAACCTCCATACTTCATCTACCTTCATAGGCTCCTCCTTTCACTTGGTTTCTGGTCTTTGGGACTTCCTATCTTTTCGCCATTTCATTGTTAAGTTTATTTTTTGGCTTTTTAAAACCTTTTTATCCAGCCTTCTTGGTTGTTTTTAGCAGGGCAGGCAGTCAGGATGTCTAGTCCACCATCCTGCTAGCAGCAGAAGTGCTCTCCATAAAGCATCTTCACAAGTCAACAGTGATTCTCCTAGTTAAGAGCCGAATGCTATGAAGGCTGCTTACTCGAAGGTCTCCTGTTACCCCCAATGGTTAAACCCCCAGCTCAAACCGCAGTCCAGGTCACCTCACGCCAGCATCTTCCAGGGTCAACGCCTCCTCAAGCTCTTAACACTCAGCGTCTGAGTGTCCCGTGTCCAAGAGCTCTGTGACTTGACCACTGCTTCTCTGGAGACAGGAATGGCAGGGTCTTGCCCATCCTCCCCATCCCACAATGCCTCATATGTGGCAGAAATTCACTGCGTGAATATGTGATTTCCCACTGGTCACTTACCGGGCGGGTTGAAGACAATGATATCATCTAAGAGCTTAGACGTTTCTTGCGCTAGAACTGCAAAGGTGATTTTTCCGTTTTGCTCCAGGGTGCTGAGGAATTGAACCATCTGATGAGTGAAAGCTCGGCTTTTTGGAACTACATCCTGACAAACAAAAAAAAGGATCACTCAAATGAATCTAAGCAAGGACTGTCAACTGAGTGTACCCTGGGAGCACGGCACTGCATTGACGCTTGGGTAGGGAGGATGGGGACAGATCAGGAAGCCACTCAGAGGCTTCATCCAGGTGAGCCGGGGGACCTATGTTGGGGGATGTGAAACTTATGGTTAACACTTGGACAAGAACCCATGTCCTCCCAGGTTCTGTAGAACAGCCCCCCACCCCTTCTTACTACATTAATAATGTCACTAAGTAAACAAGGACTGCTTACCGGGAACTTTTCCCACAACTTCCGTGTTCAACCCTCACCATATACTTTGAGAAAAGGCATTTCCAACTCAGGAGAGAAAAGCAGGACCTGCCCAAGGTCAGAATGGCAGTGAGTGGGGTCTGAGTCTGTCGGACCTGAAACTCCTACCATCACCCTCCCCGCCACTCTGCTACCAGTGACGTTCCGATGCTGAAACCAGTGGCCCACTGCCAGGCCTCAGGCTACTCTGATGTGATCAACACGTGACGCAGCTAGGAAAAGAAGTCTTAGCAAAAGAAAGGAATCAAAGCAACAGGTCCAAGAGGCCAGTATGAGCGCACAGTGACACAGAGCCCCTAGCTTTCTCTGCTGAGCAGTCAGCAGGGTCAACACTGCCCCCAGTAGCACTTATGGGGCTTCCAGTCTCAAAGAACACCCCCTGCCTTTTAATCACCCTCTCAACTTACAAGATGTTTCTGGTCCTCAGTAGGAATGGAAAGGCCTGCAGCCACTTTCAGGAGCTTTACAATCGATTCAGCAGCAGACTCTTTTGCCAGGATGACGGATGGAGGATAATGACTGCTGAAATAACCTAATATACTCTGGTATGACACAACATCCACAAGGTGCCATGAAAGTGAGCTAATTTGTCCAAGGAGACTAAGTAAAGGTGAGTCCTGAAAATGAAACACAGATTCTTAGATTGTTTTAGTTCCAGAGCCCCAATTTCCCCAGGATGTGTCTCTAGTCTGTGAAAAAAACCACTAAGATGGCCTATGATGAGCACGATGTCAAGTAAGTATCTACTCCAGTTAGCACTAGGGAAAGCAATACCTAAAATCGAGGCAAAAACACATTAATACTAAGATCTGAAAGCATTCAGAACCCAATTTTCAAAGGATTCTGCTCTGATGGTACACATCAACAATGACCTCAAGAGGCACATAGTACATTAAAGTAGGAATTACTGAGATGTAAAATAACATTGATTAATATAGTCTAACTCTGTGGGGTTCTCTTCACAATTCAGACCCAGAAAATGGGCTATCCAAGAGGAACAGGGTCTAGCTGAAGGCACATCCCATGTACCCAACACCTATTCATACTGACAGAGGTCTGGGGAAACAAATGAAAACCACACCCTAGGAGAAATCGAGGACCTAAGAAGCTAAGTCCGAGAACAAGCTCCCCAAACTTACTGTTTGGTCTACTAGCTGAACCTCCTTTGCCAGGAGAACGATCATGAAGAGAAGGCAGACAATCATGCTCCGAGTTTCGGGCTGGGGATTGGGACTCCAGGCATCAGACAGCACACTAACCCAATTGACTTCACAGAGTACAGACCCAAAAAACAAGAAACAGCTCTTGGGGCTTCCTCGTTCCACCTAAACAGAAATGCATGAAACTCGGTGTTTTGTTTTTTGCTGTTTGATATATCTTTTTTTTGTGTGTGTGGGTACCGGGGCTCGACCTCAGGACCTCGTGCACCAGCAGGCGCCTGTGCCGCTGAGCGATATCACCGGCCCTTTTTTCGTATGTGGGTTCCGGGAGTCGAACTCAGGACCTCGCGCTTGCCAGGCAGGCGCTTATGCTGCTGAGCCATCTCACCGGCCCTGATATATCTGGAAAATGTGTATAAATCAATGTTTCATAAATTATATTTTATAAAACAGTTTTTCTCAGATTATAAATATCATTCGTAATCCTACCTTGAAGACATTTAAATATTTGTTCTAAGTTTCCTTCCATGCTCAGTGTATGTGTACATCTTTAAGCTAGCCTGTTTAGATTTCATTATCTGTCCCAATAATCTAAAACAGGAGAGGAAAGCCCTTCCCTAACCCCCGGGGTGGAGATTCCCCGCTGCAGTGATTCACCGAGCTGCAGGAGTGTCAGAATCCTAAGGTGTGCTGGGACAGGACGGAAGTGGAGCATTAGTAGTCTATAGTTCCTAAAGGGGGGGCACAGAACCACTGGGAGGACCATTAAAACACAGATTGCCGGCACTGCCCCTTGAGAGCTGAGAGCAGGTATGTGTATTTCTCCTAAGTCCCCAGGCTATGTTCATTTTGATGTCCCTAAGACCACACTTGGAGAATTCTACATTAGTGTAATATTTATACCACCTTTTTAATGTAATACTGTAAAAATGTCTCCATGTCATTCTAATTGTTAATGACCGCTTAAATTCTGTTAGAGACTTTTTTGGGAGTATACTATAAAATATATAATCAACCTTCAAGTTATATTTTATAAGCTTATTTCAGTATTTCTAATTTCTTTAAAATAAAACATGGCTAAGTCATACTTTTTTCCTTTAAAAATGAAGATTAAAAGCTCTATGATCTACAAAATTATGCTCAAAGGAATCTGGTGACAATTCACATTGTCCTATTACTGTATTATATTATGCTACTAAGTCTCCTCCCTTGTAGAAAATGATTCTTCATCCTCCTTTATAATCCATTCTCTACCCTCAACCGTGTCCAAAAATTATATATATAATATACATATGTGAAATTACATACGTATAATCCAATTCACTTTGCGACCAGAATCATGGAAAGAATTAAGTTCATGAACTGAAGTACCACTGTATATATATAAATAAAACTATGCCATCGAGGTACAAAACATTTAAAAAGATTCCAAGCTTTGGGCAGGTCAGGGCATCCACCATTAGTTTAAAATCTGTAGAGACAGAGACTCTACAGCCTCCCTTGCCAGACCAATCCACTGTTCAATCGGTCTTACAGCAAAGGTCACCTTAGTAACAACCTAATCCTACGGCTCTTTACGCCAACTTTCATTTACATTACGTAATTATATACCTACTTAGTGCCTGCCTCATCTACTAAGCCTAGCTATAAAACCACTCTGAAATCTTGCGTTTCTCTAAAACAACTGCTCTCAGCTTCCCCTGAGTTTGGTTATAGAGGAGTGGCTGTAAGAGCAGCACCGGGTGAGGTTTCACTACAGCACTTAAAAAGCGTTTTAGTACTGTTTACTAATCATCATAAATAACTGTAGATCTGTATCAGTTAAAGCATTTCAGGTGTCTCAATAATAAATATGACATTAAGACTAAACACAAATCAACTGATGATTAATCAACAAATGAACCGAAACTATGGTAAAAACCTAAGCCACAATTACTGAGAATTTTTTAAACAGAAACTAAGAATGACAAAACCAGCTCCAAATGCCTGACTTATACATAAATTACACTGCAGTGCCTGTTTTGGTAACTACTGCTTCTACTAAAGATGCACACATATACTTATTGGCACTTTTTTCAGATCATTTTAGTTCTATGATCATGATGCATCATTTCTTACTACAATGCATTTTATTGCCTATAATCTAATTATTCACTTATACAACTGCTAGAATAAATTAATGGCTTGAGCACCAATTCACATTTCTGCTTCAGCAAAACATTTAACCAGTAGTTCAGATGCCACCAGAAAAACATGTATGCACATAAACACCAAGACTAAGCAAGAAAAGGCACTGAATACACACCCACACAACATTATCACTAAGTCTAGTGAATGCCTGACATTTTAAAGACCAAATCTTAGACCCTAAAGCTAAGTGAAATAAATCAGACACAGAAGGTTAAGTAGTGCATAGTTTCTCTTATATGAGAAACCCAAAATGTAAGTAATTTAAAGAGCAAAATAAAGGATAGGTGATAGGAAACAGGTAGATTTTATGGAGATGGGAAGGGATCTGAGGGTGGGCAAGGGAAGAAGTAAAAATGATTAAGATATGATATGTATATGCAACAATTCCCTAAGATGAATGCAATTGCTATGTATTACAAAGACACACTAATAAAAAAAGAACAAAAATAAAAAATAAAGACAAAGTCTTTATCTGAGTTTTAAAAATGGTGAGGCAGATGTTTTCCAATCATTCATTAACGAACACAAATGATTTCCATGAGCTGCTGCTTTCCACAAGTGCCACTGAGGTGGCAAGGAATGTGTGCACAGCCCACTGTGGCACACACGGTCCCTTTGCAGAGTAACCAGGGTGAACAGGCTTTCCCTAGAAGCAGGTCTCTAGGATGTGACAAGAAGGGTGAAGGGCTCACTTTGAAGAAGGCCTCCATGAGCGTATGGTCGGGATGCAGATCTTTCCACTGGAGCTTCTGGTAGGCACTATGAAAAGCATACAGAATGAACTCTGGCATTTTGGGTGCTGTACACGCCTCACAGTAATGCATCAGGTGCAGCCGAAGGGCCCCTTCATCGCCTGGCAACAGCTTGTCTAGAATTTAAAAAGAAAATACACCTGAAAGCCTTTAGTTCATATTTGGGATAGATGGACAGATGGATGGATGTATTTTTTTGAGACAGGGTCTCATTATGTCACCAAAGCTACACTGAATGTGTGGTGATCCTCCTGACTCAGCCTCATGAGAGCTGGGATTATAGGCAAGCGCCCCCACACCCAGCAGACAGTTTATCTTTTTAAAATGAAGCTATTATGAAACACAAATTTGAACTAAAAGTCTAATATCTGAAGTTTTCAACATTTACCCAGTTTCAAGGATTTTCATGTGCGGGAAGGGGTAACACTGGTAGATTAATAAAGATGAATACTTTATTTGGGCAACTGCGATGTGCAGAAGGTGTAGGACAGCTGGTAAGTAATCAGCTTTCCTTAAAAACTTCCAAATATATGGCTTTTTACTCAAACACACCTCTATAGACTGCTGCCTGCAACATGTACTGTCTCACGCATTTAGTGCTTCATTCATTTAGCACCTTGGAGGATCCCAGTATTCCTCAAGAGGAAATGATCACGTTTCTCAAAAAATGACCAAGTTGGGCATGGTGGTACATGCCTGTCATCCTGCCACTCAGGAGAATGAGGCAGGAAGATTAAAAGCTCAAAGCCAGTCTGGGCAACTTAGTGAGACCCTGATTTAAAAGTAAAACATAAAAAGGGCTGGCAATGGAGCTCAGCGGCAGAGTGTCTCCAAGTTCCATCCCCAGTACCTGAGAGGAAAAAATGTAAATATATATACACAAATGTTAAATACTTCAAAAAATACTCAGCATCACTGATCATTACACAAGATAAGTGCTGGGGAGGATTCAGAGAAAAGAGAACTCTTATACATTGTTGGTGGGAATATAAATTGGTACAGCCATTATAAAAAACAATAGGGAGGTTCCTCAGAAAATTAGGGATAGGCAACACTGAAGAGTGAATGGCTACAATTCTTCCATACCTGACAAAGGTAGAGCAACTTCACAAAAAAAGACAAGAGGTTATAAACTCAGTAAATAATTGTATCAGTGACCTTTCTTCAGTCACAGGTAACTGTCTAACAACTAAAATAAAATTAAATAAAATTGGAAAGCAAAGGTAAAATCATGACTTGAAAGATTTAGGGAAAAAATAAATATTAACCAGAGACATAACACAGCATCTCCCTACCTTTAAAATTCTTGTGCAATGAGTCAACACAGTCGGTGAACAACTGTACAATGCTGGAAGCCACCACAGTATCGCTCTCCAACCAGGGGTAATGCCACTGCCGACTGCTTTAAAGCAAAGAAACTGCTCAGAAACAGAAGTCCCCATGATTACCTAACTGTAGTTCCCAAAGTTCCTAGGGCAGGAACTAGGATACAGAAAACATTGTATTATGTAGCCTTAACACATATCTAGGACCACTTCAAAGGCTGTAAATTCCTAGAGACAACTGTATAATGTAACATCAACCATGTAATTTTATTTCCTCTCTTTCCTACCCTCTGTTGCAGTGCAATTAAGTTTCAGAAGAGTGCTACCTAAATAACCTTAAATTAACATCTTTTTACATCCAATTTATAATCTTGAACACCTTGGTTACATTTCAAATGCCTTAGAAAAATATCTTACATCAAGTTTTCCTCCACCTAAAGCATGAAATAAATGAGTAAATCAATCAATCAATCCTATGTAACAAGAAGATGGCCAAAAATTTAACAGACAAGAAATAGTCAAAGAAATTCTTTATATGAAAATTTGATTTTTGCATCTGGTCTACAAAGTCCAATATCAAAATAAATTCCATTAATATTCCTTGGAAATAAATAAGTACCCTGTGCTATAGACAGTCACTACCAAATCCTGAAATCTGTACCTTATTCAAGGATAGCCCTCTACTAAAAGCAAAGATCCAGAACCTTTCCTATTTTCCCTAAAGGGCTCTTGAAGCAGCAAGGGTTTATCCAAAGAGTCTTGAAACGGGAGTCAAAGACCTGAGCTTCGGTTCCAGCTTTGGCACTAACCAATCAGCTGAGAGATGAGAAACACATTCACACTCTCTAAGCCTTAAGATAAAAGTAATGCTTCTGGAAACATCTTATAAAATCTGATTTCTACCACTGTTGTAATTTTTATAAAACTCCTGACAGGTTCACCAGTTTTTCTTTGTATACTTTCAGAGAAAAAAAAAACACTCATCAGGCAACTCAGTGCATTTGGACAGCTCTATGTCTCTAAGTATTTTAAGTGCTTATGAAATATTGTTTTCACTTAATTGCACAGTTCCATGTTTAACAGGTATTTCCCACCCAATAACCTGGTAGTCAACTTAGTTCCTCAAAATAACTGAGGTAGTGGGGAAAATTAAGTGAGTCTCTGAATTTTTAGGGTTACATTACCAAAACCTAAGGGACAGCACCTGTTTTTCTGAAATTAAGTGCCAAAAGCATTCAACTTCTTTATTGTGGAAAACTGGAAATGACTGTCCCATTTTGTTCCAAAATAAATACCAAGACATCTCTGACTACCCAGCTTAATAATGTCATAAATAGAAAATGTCTAAAATTTTATAAACAAGCATTTTCTAAATGTATATATGACCTGTCACTAAAAATTGTATCTGTGAACTTGTCACCTTTACCAAACATCATTAGAACTTTAAGTAAATAAATGTCAAATAAATTCAAATATCTGAAAAACTATTTACCTTTCATTGTCCTCTAAAACCAGAATCCATGGCTTAAAGAGCTGGATGATTACCGAATGTAAGGATCTCAGCACTGAAACAGCAAGAATTTTAGAGACAAGAAACAAGCTCATCCTTTGTCAGTATCACTGGTAATATTTTATGAAAAATCTACTTCTTCATATATGCATAAACCTATGTTAATATACAAACAACATGTTTAAGATAAGTATGTTTGTATTTTCATTTGCTGCAATGAATTTGAGTTAAAGAATTTTTATTTATTATAATACAATGTCATGGGTAATTTTATAACATATTATTTCTAAGATAAATGCTTGATATTCAGAACATTTTACTTAGCTAGGTAAACAAAAGAAGGAAGAAAATTCTTTGCACCATACCCAGCAAAGGAGGGACAGATATGAGCTGTAGCAAGAATCTTGTATTCACTAAGTAATGAGTAAAGCCATTACACATATGTGGACTTGCACCTGTACTATACTTTCTCTATTTCCTTTCCTTGACACTTGATATAAATTTCCTAATATGTCTATTCAAGTCTCTTCTAATGGAAGGGCAGAACATCCGTTCTATGTTGCAATAGAAGCATGTTACCTGCTTTGCAGCCAGCAGATGCGTTTTGGGCCAAGGAGGCCATTTCTGAGTCAATCAGCCTTTTGACAAGGTAGCCCAAGAGTGTCTTCACATGAGCCATGTAAGGATTCCATTTTGAGAATAAACCAAAGCTTTTAAAGTCCAACTTAGATAACCGAAGTTTACAGAAAAAGTCTGAAAGCCACTGTATGGTCTCCATTACCTGGAAGAGATAACCAATCCAAAAATGCTTACTGTCTACTTTTAGCACAGTATGAAAGACTGTGCTGAGAGAATAGAGCAAGCCTTTGACTTTTTTAAATTAATTGTACAAATTAATGGGTTTCATGTGACATTTCCATGTATGCATGCATACATTGTGCCTTAATCATGTTCACCCTCCCCTCTACACTCTTTCTCTCCTTCCTCCTTTAAGAGCTATAAAGATAAAAAAAAAAACATGAAAAATAAATCAGCAGGTTTAAAACTCTTTTTCTAGAGAAGAAGAACCTTCATATAAATCCTCCTATGAACACACAGGAGGTAAAACTGGATATCTGTGGTATCTGAAATATACTGCAGTGGTCTCAGCTGAGTCAGAGGGCTAAAGGGAGCATGGAAGGTTTATTCAGGGGGGTGCCCCGGCCTTATCTCGGACAGTGGGACAAAAAATAGACTCAGGGTTATTTAAAAAAAAAAAAAAAAAAAAGCCATCCAGAAAAAGGGTAGTAAAATACAGGGCTCTTAAAGATAATGCACAAAAAGTAGCTTTGTGAATAGAGTATTATCTAAAAACAGCTTTTAAAAATACTTTTTGGGTTTTTTTTGGTACCAGCAATCAAGCTCATGACCTCGCGCTTGCCAGGCAGGCACTGTGCCACTGAGCTATATCCCCGGCCTTAAAAATACTTTTAAATGTGCTCTGTTTAAAAAACAAACAGCAAGGAAAATGGAAAAATACAAATACATTAGAACCCATAAGTTATGCACCTGTTTGTCCGACAAGAGAACATCTGAAGAGCCCTGAAGCATGGCACTCTTGGCAGAAGCTGCCTCCTGCTGGAAGCTCGGGGTGCAGCAGCCCAGGGCTCTCAGAGTGGCTTTCCAACACTCAGGGCTCAGCAGCTGCTCCGCAGAGCCTAGGGAGCAAGGACAGAGCGAGCAAGTCAGCATCTTTCCCAAACTAAATTTTTCTACTTGAATCAAAGAACACATGACTCAACACAGTAATAATTACACACAAATCCAAACCAAATTCACAGGAGTACCTTGGGTAAGAAGACCAAAGCAAAGAGAACCCATTAAAAGAACCGACCAGCTGGATATTTCACTTTCCTTGTTCCTGGTAAACTGGGTTGGAAGTGAGCTCTGCCAAAGCCACTGGAGCTTGAGTCAGGTGGGGAGGCTAACTTCCAGCCCTGCCTGGGGAATGAGAAAGGCGTCGCTTTCCTAGCTGGAAGGTAATGGCTATCTATGAGTATGACAGAAACAACAGTAACAGGAAAAGAGATCTAGGTACAGAATACAACTCCAGAATCCAGCCCCTTGGGAAGGAGTCTCCTATTAGCTAGAAAATTCTACTCTTACCAAAGGCAAAACCTAAACCAAGACCCAGAGGCAGCATGTGGAGATCACCAGCTGGCATTCCCAAGTAGTCCCAACTCTGCTACTCACCAACCTCAGATCCCACATTATAGAATACCACCTCCTAAAGTGCTTTCCAAACAGGGCGTAGGAGTCAAACAGGATAACATTCACAGGAACAGGTCAGGGAGGAAGGATTATGAGGCCATTTGCAATACGTGAGGTGGGAGGCATCTAGGGGACAATGAAATGTCCAAAGGCTACTATGGTCTGGATCGCAAGGCAGGGGCCTAGAACCAAGCTACTGATGGGGAGTCTTGTAGACCTAGAAGATGGCAGGGAGGTCAGGGAAAACAGGCTCACTCACAGAGAATGACTAGGTGGAAGGACTAAGGCTAGAAATCTGGGAATACCAACATGGCAGCAACGTAGGGAAGGGAAGCCAGGAGGGTGTAAGTCATAGAATCTAAGAGGTGTAATATTGTTATTCTTTTTTTTTTTTTTTTTTTTTTTTTTGTGGGTACCAGGGGTCGACCTCAGGACCTCACGCGCCGGCAGGCGCCTGTGCCGCTGAGTGATATCACCGGCCCCTTTTTTGTATGTGGGTTCCGGGAGTTGAACTCGGGCCCTCGCGCTTGCCGGGCAGGAGCTTAAGCCGCTGAGCCATCTCACCGGCCCCCTATATTGTTATTCTTAAGCCTTTAACTGAATTTCTTTTCCTGGTAAGTCAACATTTTTGGCTAAATACAAGTCAGTGGCGGCCTACATAAAAAGCTTATAATCTCTTTAAACTGTTTCAGAGAAGAACCTGCAATACACATTTGATCAAACTTTGAAACTGCAGAATGACTATTAGCTACATACATGTTCATTAAAATCTGTACAAAAGAAAAAAATAGGTACAAATGTATTTCTCTACCACCATTCTCCACTTATGCTGCAACTTGTCTTTGCAGGAAATAATTACAGCTTGAAGTGCTTTGAAAATGAGAGACCATACATTTCAGGATCCTTCAGGTGACCCAACACAACGGGTCATTAACTTAGCCATTAAATAATTTCTCAGTAATACAAAGACTTGGTATAAAGCAAAACTAAGGCTTCCATTATATCTATAAACAATATGAAGTTGGTGCAAAAAATAGTAAATACTTCTCATTGTCCAAAGTTCAATAAAATTAGAGCCTAATGAAATTCCAAAACTTAAAAAAGCCCTAGACGCTTTATTCTTCCTCTAATCTTCCAACACTCCTATGGAAAACTGCAGAAAGTTGGGGACAGAAATGGTGAGAATGTAAAAATTTTAATGTTGCTCTTTCCCTTGGCAAATATAAGTAGAGTCCATTACACCAGGACAAAATACATGTGCAAAAAACAAGTAAAAAAAAATTACATGTGTGGTAGGGTGAACTACAGATAAACCAACCAGCACATTAAAGATATCTTCCCTTTCCTTGCCAAATCTGTTGTCTGTAGAGAAAGCATGCTTTCCCACCTTACCCCACTTCAAGACAGCAGCAAAGTTAAGGTAAAAAGGTGACAGCAGAATGTGGACTTAGTGCTGTCTTGCCCAATCAGGGCCCATCCCAGCATTCAGGACAATTACTGACCATTCTCATGAATGGCAACTCTCAGGGCATTATTCATCAAGTCCTTTTGGTGATGATTAGTGACTTCCAACTCTTGTACTACTGTATTACATTTTTGGATGATGTCTTTAGAGTGGTAAACATGGCATTAAATATTCCCTGAAATCTACTTAGCCACAGTTAAATGAAGACACTTACTTTGCATCAGCAGCCTGAGAACGTCACTATACTGGTCAGGGAACTGGTAGAGAAGAAGGTAAGTCCAGTGCTTACAGAAAAGATTAAATGGCATCAAAATATCTTCATCTGGTTCCAGACCCCAGGCAGTAAGTGCCAAATGAATGGACTCCAAAAGCCTGGTACGATCAGACAGAGGAGGTTTAGTGGTGCTTAACCATTGTTTAAGATCGAACTAAAAAGAAAAAGAAACAAGAAGCAGTTTTATTTACACTAGAAAATTAAGTGAAGTAGAGAGGTCTGTGCAAATTTAGTTCAAAAGTCAAAGATTACTTCACATTTACCAGTTTATAAAAACGGAAACTACAATGTAGAGACAAGCACAGGGAAGAATTTAAGAAGTTCACTAACTGGCACCGTTATGCAACCTTCTCCACCGTCTGGGGTCTCAAGAGCTTTGTTTTCGTAACATAAAAATCTTACTGACCATTCTTTATTGGTTCATAATTTTATTGTTGCTGAAAGATACACACTTTTCTACCTAATAGTAAGGCTCCTCTCCAAACCCCAGACCAGAACTTACAGCTCACCCTCACTGGCCACAGGACCATAACCAAGCAGCCACATGATTTAACAGCCACGTTTCTGAGCCGCATCATTTTCCCGCCTCATTTAATAAAAATTCAGACTGTTGTATTACATTCCAGAATCCCAAACTATAAAACATGTTCTCCTCTATTAGAGATTAAAGTCAATATCTATGCTTTAAAAAACGCCAAGATTTTATTGCTTCTTAAGTGTCAGAGAAATACAATTAAAGATAAAATAGGTAAGGCTCTGAAATTTTCAAATGGTTAAGTAAATCACTGCCTTAGTCTCACAGAGTATTCTATTCAAAATTAGGACAAAGACAATTTATTTATATCTGGTTTATTCTAAATGTAAGAGACTTGACATATTACAATTCATTTATCAGACGTAATTTAGGCACAAATTCAGATAGATTTAAAAGAAGGATGCACTAAACTACTATTATGAATATTTTCAAATATGTACTAAGTTTTAAAAGAGGACTTGGGAAGGAGGTCCTTTTTATACCATATGGACTATGATTATCCTACACCATACAACCAGAGTTCCACGCCCAAAAGAGGAATCTTGTGGGATCAGTCAGGCTGCCTGAAGATTATGCAAAAGTGAAAAAGGCCTTTCGACCTATGGTCATCTGGACCCAAACCTGCGGGTGGCCTTCCATTTTTATGGAGTGGGAAGCAACAATCATTTCTGCGTTCTCTGTTTCACAGCATCAGGATTGAACCACCTCTTACCTTGGTTAGGAGCATGAAGATCATGTCACTGTTGTCCTCACTTAGAAACTTCACCACTTTCTCATACATGTGTATGAACTCCGCAGGTGCAGCACTGGGAGTGAAGAAAGGAGACAGAAGAGTGCAGAGCCTTCTGTTCTTCAGAACGGTCTCAAGCACCTTTCTGCATTCTGACCCAGTGCCACTGATAAACACCTTGGAAAAATGAGGAAAAATGTCACCGCACTCTCCCCCTTCACAACCTTTACGTAAGCAAACAAGTTTTAAGGGGTACTAAAAAAGGTGAAAGAGTTTCTAAAGGAAAACATGAAACAATCAAGAAATACATAAAATTAACACAGATTAGCCTATCACTTCCAATGTAGATAACATTTAAAACTCTGTATAATCTATTTGGACAAGCCACATATAGATAATTATGAGTTAACTGTACTACACAATTTTAAAGAGATTAAAATGTTGGAGTAATTTTAATCCAGAAATTTGCAATGTGCCTACCACAGTTACTAAGCATTCAACATGGTTCTGCATTATGGCAAGAAAATAAAATTCTAGGTTACAGATTTTGTTGAGATGTGGCTTTAATATCTTTAAAAAGCTAACTTTCACACTATATATTCAGAATAACTTCACCTTGTTTTAACTTGGTTCTAATATTAAAGAGTACTAAGTATTTAAATAATCCTACAGTCAAAAAGGCTTTGATAAGGCTTACCACAAACAGAAATAATAAAGGACAAAAGTAATACGTTTGAATATATTAAAATTTAAACTTCTATAAGGCAAAAAAAATCAGAAAATAAAAGTAACAAAGCAGAAAAATGTATGTACATGTTCCAGATTATGAGGTTAATAGTCTGAGAAGCACTTCCACAGCAATCAAAAAGCAAAAAATACCTACAGAAATGTTCAAAAAAGAACAATTCATATATATATATATATATATATATATATATATATATATATATATATGTATGTATAAGTTGCCAATAAACATATGAAAAGACACACAATAGTACCTTAAAAATAGACTGTTTTTGTTTTATTTCAGGCAGGGTCTTGCTATATAGTTTTTTTCTTTTTCAATACACATATTTCTTCGACACAGTAATGTTTTTAGAAAGTGATACTTAAGAAAACAGTCCAGCTGGACACGGTCCCTCACACCAGGTGGATCTGCGTAAGTTCAAAGCCAGCCTTGGCTACACAGTAAGTTGAGGCCAGCAGTAGAATTATGTAGCAAGACCATGGAGAGGGGACGGGATGGGACACAGAGACAGAGAGAGAGAAGGGAAGGAAGGAAGGGTCCAGAAAGTTCACTAAGATACACAAGAATATTTATCTTGGCCTTACTGTAGGAAAACAATCTACCTAAATATCCCCCACAAAGATTAATGTAACACAACATATCTGTGTATGGAACATTTTGCAGACATTGAAACTGGGCATGATGTTACAGGCATGTATTTATTAACATGTAACAGTATCTAAAAGATGTATTTAAATAAAACCAGATTACAAAATAACATGTTCATTCTAAGTGTTTTATCTCTATACATCCATAATTATGCAGGGATAACAGACTGTGTTTACACACAAACACGAATACCCATATATAAGACAAGCTGTAATAAAACGTTAGTGATACAGTTAGTATCTCCAGGTGGTTAGGACTATGAGAAGTTTTTCTTCTTTACATCTTTTATACTATCTGCATTGCTTTAGTAAGCACATACTAAGTTTATGATCAGAAAAAAAACTTCTTAGAAAAAAACTGATTGTAATGCCTGTTCAGCATCACTTGTTCACACACATCCAAAACGTAAGTACTCATCCAATGAAATTCAGGTGAGAGGACATGATTAGTGTTCACATGTTTTTAAACAAGTAATTTTCCTTTCTTTTATGACACATTTCATAAATCTGCACAGATACTTTGCCTATGCCCTGGTTAAATGTCTCTAAGCCAAACATAAATAAATGGTAGCCAAGAACAGTAACCGGGAGACAGCTGTGGAGAAGCGGAGTGAGCAATGAGTACTGCCAGAGCCCTGGGATCCTGTCTCAGCTCCAGCGTTCTCAGTCGCACTCTACAAGGGCCATTCTTTTTTTATTTTTATTTTTATTTTTTTGAGACAGGGTCTCACTACACACCCCGGGCTGGCAACAAACTCACTACATAGCCCAGGCTGGCATCAAACTTGAGATCCTTCGGCCTCAACCTCCCAAGTGCTGGGATTATAGGTGTTTGCCGCCACGCCCAGCCTGTCACTCCATCTTTGAGAGACCAGTTTTCTCATCTTTAAGATATAAATGATATCAACTGGTCATTGGGAGGATGAAATATAATGCACTTAGAAGTATTTTAAAACAATAAAGAGCTTCATGTTATTATTAATGCCAAGAACATATGACAGATTCGTGATGTCTCTCCAGACTTCTTAATACACACATTTTAATGTCTCTTGAATGAGAAGCAGCATTCTGTACCAAAAAGTCTATTTATATCTTAAGAAGCCAACAATTCCAAGAGGCTCTGACTTAGGCAAGAGTCAACCTACAACAGAATTCTGCAGTCGATGCTGCCTGTACCTAATGAGGACTCTGCAGACACTAACTGTATTTGAACGATACTAACAGCACAGAATAACCTTACCTGTCCCAAGATCTCAATGCATGAAGTAAAAAACTGTCTTGTGGGAGGATGGCGCTGCGTTTCATCACTGACATACTCTACAACAGTAAAGAAAAGGCTAATGCCAATTTTCTGAATCCCAGGTGTTGGCTGTAACTTGTAGGCGTTCACTAAGGCCCTGTGGGAAAGCACAGATACAGGTATTGGTCTACAGTGAAAGCGCCTGTATTCACAAGTGTTTCTTTGATGCCCTACATTTCTCAGACAATATCTGTTAAGAGTCCTCAGAGCTCTTTGCAAATATCACCTTAGAAATACTTCATGTGATAAATATGTTTCTTCCAACTTTATCTAACAACTCACTTTCAACAAACAGTAATGATTTTATGTTCCCCCAGGAAAAACAAAAATCAGCTGTAGGACTAATTAACATTCTTACACTTTGTAAGAAAAATTAAAATTTTTCACATTTTGTGTGTAATTCAGTTATTTAACTTTTTGTATTTCTTACATAACACACACTTTTAAACATATTTTTAAACACAAGAGTGTTGATTTCTCTAAATTTTAAAATCTAAAACACTGGCTGAGGCTGAAGAAAAAATTTCTGTATAACAATAAGGCCTAGAATAAAGATGTCCCTTTTAATTCTCACATTCTTTTAAGTGCCTTTCCCAGTGACAGAAATATCAACCTGTGGTTCTCCTGATCTGCTCTTCCACCCCAAGTCCCCCAACTCAACCCACAAAAGGACTCAACGCCACCTCCACAAATCTTCCCATCTTGCAAACTTTTTCCTGCAAAAGGCCAGACAGTAAATACCTTAAGCTTTGTAGGCCATAAAGTCTCTGTCACAAATAGTCAACCCTGTCATAGCAACTTAAAAGCCATAGACATTATAAATAATGGAGATGGCTGTGTTCCAAAAAAATTTCATTTATAAAAATAGGCAGCAGGTGAAATTTGGCCCAAAAGCCAGAGTTTGCTGATTTTTGCACTAATTTAATTATTGGGTGTCTGAGGTAGAGGGGAGGTGTAGTAGTATGTATGATTACTATTAATGATAACAAAATAGTATTTTACATTATAATATTGTCAAAACTTACGTGATCAAGTTTTCTGCATGCACAGCAGCTTCCACAATATTAAGTGAAGGTGGCTTGGTAGCTTCTGCTTGCAACTGCTTTACTTCTTTCCGTAAAATATGAAGCTGTTGGCTTACTGCTTCATTCTTATACATGCCTTCAAACTAACAAAAATTGAGGAGGTCAACAGATCTCTCTTCCTCTGCATGCTTCTATTACAGGTATCTTATTATAAACACACTGGCATATGAGGAAGAGATTATTACACTTAGTATTATAACAACTCAAAATTCTGCTGAACCTGAGAGGGAAGGGAAAAATTTGTCAAAAAACCGTTGAAAAATCTCAGGTTTTCCAACAGGAAGTAGGGAGACAGATCGTTCCCAAAGGGGAAGGCAGTTACGGGATGGGATGAAGGAAAAAGGGATGAAAAAAAGGAATTAGGATGTATTATGTACATGTACCAACTCCACACAAAGAATGTAAATATTATGTCAATATTATGTACTACAAATATGTACCCCCCCAAAAAAGGAAGGGGATCAAGGGATGAGGGAGGAGGAGGGAGGGAAGGGAAAGGAGATGAAGAAAGGAATTAAGATATGTTATGTACATGTACCAAATTCCCACAGGAATGTAAACATTACATACTACACACAGTAGTACGCGGTAGTAATAAACTAAAAAAAAATTTAAAAGAATCTGAGGTTTTTCACAAAGAATCTTCCCTCAGTTAAACGGAATTATTTTCTTTTTTTTTTTTTTTTTTTTTTTTTTTTTTTTTTGGGTTCCGGGGGTCGACCGCAGGACCTCACACGCCAGCAGGCGCCTGTGCCGCTGAGCGATATCACTGGCCCCTTTTTCGTATGTGGGTTCCGGGAGTCGAACTCGGGCCCTCACGCTTGCCGGGCAGGCGCTTACGCCGCTGAGCCATCTCACCAGCCCCCAGAATTATTTTCTTACAAAGATACCAAAATTTATAAAAATTGATACAATCTTCAATTATCAATGGTTCAAATCTTCTACAGAATAAAGTCTACTTCACCCGTTTTGACTCCTCAGATCCTCAGACACAGACGCAGTGTCTTCCACTGCGAGGCTTCTCTGGAAGCCCACCAGGCCCCTCCTCTGTGGATCACCCCAGCCCCAGCCCCAGCCCCAGCCCCAGCCCCAGCCCAGCCCCAGCCGCCTGCGTTCTCCCAAACCAGCACACATGCACTTCAACTTCAGATACTCAGAAGAGGACAACACAGAGGCTGTTAATAAAACAACCGCCACTGTGAAAGAAAAGATATGCAATTAGAAAAGAACCAAGTCAGATAAAATATGGAAAAGTGCCCAAATCAACTGCATACTAAAGAAACAGCCATCGGCCAATTCAGTGATTTCTGAAAGTTAGTCTCTGATAAAATTTTATTGATTCTCATAAAGATATGAAAAATAAAATTTATTTAGCTTTAAAAAAACTAAATTTATTTCAATGTAAAGGACTACACTTTTTGAGACTGTGTCTTTCCTGGTTGAGATTGTTAACATACCCTTTCTCTAAGTGATGGTGACTCACGTGGTAACTTTCGTTTGTGCTTTTACTGTCCTTTTGTGGATGTGGACAGATGCAGAGGACATCATGGGCCCACGTTGCAATGCCGAGACAGAACCAAGGTGAGAGTCCTCTTCCTGACTGGTCTCATGGCTTAAGACTACTGAAAGCAGTATGTCTTTAGGAAATGCAAAATTTAGCACCCTACCGCCAACTTCAAAGGCACACCAGGATGATCAGTTCCAAGATATCAACCTACCTGACTACAAAGGGAAATATGTCGTGTTCTTCTTTTCCCTTCCTGACTTCAACCATAGATCACTGCTTTCAGTAATAGATGAAAAATTTAAGAAACTCAAATGCCAAGCTTCTGTGGATTCTCACTTCCATCATCTAGAATGGATGAACACACCCAAGAAACAAGGAAAACTGAGACCCATGAACATTCCCTTGGTATTAGACCACAGGGGTATTACTGCTCAGCATTATGTGGGCTCTTAAAAGACTGGTGAAAGCATCTCACATTCAGGGCCTCTTTATCACTGATGATAAAGATACCCTTCAGCAGATTACTGTAAATGACCTTTGTGCTGGCTGCTGTGTGCACGAGACTGAGATTAGCTCAGGCCTTCCAGTGCATTGATAAACATGGGGAATTGTGCCCAGTTGGTGGCTGGAAGCCTGGCAGTGTACCATCAGGCCTGAGGTCCAAAGAGCAAAGACTACTGAGCACTGGGTCATCTTAATGCCAGGTTGCTGAGGGCAGCCATGAGAACAAAATCTCTTTTTCATTTTCTTTCTATTAAATGTTAATCTGGGTAAAAGAAGGAAAAAAAGGGCCGGTGAGATGGCTCAGCGGCATAAGCGCCTGCCTTGCAAGCGCGAGGGCCCGAGTTCGACTCCCGGATCCCACATACGAAAAAGGGGCCGGTGATATCGCTCAGCGGCACGGGCGCCTGTTGGTGCGCGAGGTCCTGAGGTCGACCCCCCGGTACCCACAAAAAAAAAAAAAAAAAAGAGGAAATAGAAGAAGAAAAAGAAGAACCATCACCAGTGTGACAACTGTAGGGGCCAGAGGCACCGAGAGAAGAAGCCTGCAGGCTGACGCCAGAGGTTGGGGCTAAAGAGTGCAGTAAAGTCAGACTGGGGAACAAGGGGAGCTGCCCTGGGAGTCCCTGTGCAGCAGGCTATCAGGGATTTGGGGCTCTCCTGCAGGCACAGTAGAGAACGCGTAGGGTGACAAACCAACCATCTTTCCTACACAAACACAAACATCTTTTCCAAAATTATGGAACAAATTAAATTCGTGAACTGAGGTACCACTGTACTTAATTCATCAACTGATTTAAGTGAGGCCCTTATGTCCCTGTCAGTTACTATTATAAATTCTATACCAAACGTTCCTGAAAGGCAACGGTCCTGTTTTACTTACACACAACCCCAGCATGGCGCAACTCTGAGAGTACACCAAAGACACCTGTTTTTATGATCCTGATGAGAACTTTCTTCTATAAAACTTATCAGTATTGTATTACAAGTCTTTACCCTCCCGCCACTGTTGAAAGTTCTCTTACTAAACTGAGGTGCAAGAGACTGAATGATTCCCGGTTCATAATGACAAGAAGCTGGAGACGAAAGAACAAAGTAGCATGGTAGAAGCCCCTTCACTTAAGTCACTTTAATAGACAAAACTAAAAAGTTGGAAAAAGTATATCCTTTAGCAAGTTTTCACAACAATGGGAGGCCCTTAATGGGTCTTTTCCACCTTTCATTTCTAGAAATGGACAAATTTTTCACATGATAATAAATCAACCCTAGGTCTAGCAAACATGCCCCACAATACCAAAACAGCAAAAGAAACCCAATCATAAATCACTCCGTTTCCTCAGGGAACACCCCTGAATTATTAAAGTCTTCTCTTAGGAGGGGAGATCACAGAAGCACGTCTCACTTCTCATAAAATATATTCAGCTTTTGTATACTCCCAACAAGCTATATATAGTTCAAAGACTTGTAGACAGCTGGGAATTTCCAGAACTTTCCTTCTCAGAAAAATTCTGTTGAACAATGTAATATAAAATCTTTACAAATGAGTCATTAAAATTAGATTTGATATCTAAACTCATATCCCATAAAGCTAATTTTAAAAGCTGGTCCAATACAAAGTGTTAAAATCATGGATTCTCTAACCATACACACTCACAGAGAAAATGGCACACCTGTTCATTCAAATAAGGTTTGACTGTCATGATTATTTCACTCAGAATCACACTGCTAATCTTGAGAAAGTAGGGCTGAAGCACTAAAATAAAACGGCCTGGCAAAAGCACACATCTGAAAGTTAGATGGACGCAGGTTTGAATTCTAACTAAATCACTTAGCTGAGTGGCTGGCAAGTCTCTCAGTGTTTGAACCTGTTTTTTTGAACTCATCTTAATTTTGTGAAGATTAATAGAGACAAAGTAAGCAAAGCACCTAACATAATACCTGTGATATGAGAGTGCCTATGCAAGTAACAAAAAGGACTATGAACGGGACCGAGAAAGGCAGTGGTATCCTACAGTGTGACCACCCTTACTACCTTCCAAGATCAAGTGTCTGGGGATACGTGTCTTCCAGTAAAAAGGCCAGGTGGGCAGTGTGCAGTGCATGCAAGGTAAGATCTGTGCAGAAAGCAGTAAGCTGTTTAAATGGGCCAAAGAGTAAGCACAAGCAAAAAAAACACTAACTTCTAGTAGGAAAAAGTTCCAACTTCCACTATGTCTTTCATAGTCAAATAATATCTACAAAGCATCCAAAACTACATTAGATCAAGGAATTTAACCCACAAAGGACATAAATCTATAGTTGTTCATTCCTTGAGAAACGTCCACTCTGTGGCACTGATGATAATGCAAGGTCCCTGACCTCATGTCATTCAAAACATAGTAACAGCTATAGAACTAATCATAATACAAGTTGTAACACACCCTAATGAGCGGTGTGCCAGTGGCTTTCACTGAGTCATTCAACAGGTATTACAGGGACCTGCTACATGCCAGGAGCCACGCTAGATGTAGAACTACACAAATGATTAAGAATGGAAACTATTCTGCAAGACTTCAGTCTGCCAGGGCAAAAAGAGCAAACGACTACAGCAGCACTGAGGCACAAGCTGCGATGAGAGGAGGAACCATCTCAATCCGGCAGGGGGAGTCAGGGGAGACCTCTAGAACTGTGGCCTGCACCAAGGAGTAAAGGCTGAGCAGAAGGGAGTGGGACAGAAGCAGCACGTGCACAAGGATGACGGGATGAATGTGTGTGGTACCTAGAGAACAGAGAAAGTCCACATCACTAGAATGTCTGGGAAATGGGAGAGCGGATAAATGATGCAGTTAGGAAAAATATCAAGAACAAGTTACAGGGCCTGTGAGATGGCTCAGCGGCGTAAGCGCCTGCCTGGCAAGCATGAGGGCCCGAGTTCGACTCCCGGAACCCACGTACGAAAAAAGGGCCGGTGATATCGCTCAGTGGCACAGGCGCCTGCTGGTGCGTGAGGTCCTGAGGTCGACCCCCGGTACCCACAAAAAACAAAAAAGAACAGGTTACAAAGGGCCCTAGAGTCATATTCCTTTTAGGTACAAGGGAGCCAATGTGGGTTTTCAGCCTGGAAATGTGATCAGATCTATTGTTCATATATTTGTTTTGCAGTACTGGGTGTAGAACCTAGGGGCACTTCACCACTGAACTACATCTCCACCCGCCCGCCTTTCTTTTTAATGAGACAGGGTCTTGCTAAGTAAGTTGCCCAGACTGGGGTCTAACTTGCGATCCCCTTGCTTTGGCCTTCCAAGTAGCTGGGATGATAGGCATTTGCACAGTGTACATCTCAGATCTGTGCTACAGAAATGAATGGTGGTAGAATGGAAAATGGACTAGATGGGCAGAGGTCTTATGAGCAGGAAGCCTAATGCAATAGTTTCTGGGAGAAGTGCAGAGGCCATACCATGAAGCAATGGCAGTGGAAACAAAAGAGAAGGGGGTCAAATTAAAGCCATCTCAGAGGCCAAAATAATATACTTTGGGAAACAAGTAGATGGGAAGTACACGGTGGGGGGGTATAGAGAAGAACTGATACCAATGGCAGCTCAGCTCTCCATCTCCAGTTAGGTGGAATTATAAGATGAACAGGTCTGGAAGATAAACATGAGATTAGTGTGGGACCTGTGGAGTCTGAGGTGTCCATAGTACATTCAGGCAGAATGTTTAGTAGGCAGGTGGAAATCTAGACCTAGAACTCGAAAAAGAATTCTGGGCTAGGATCATCAGTACATGGGTAAGAGATTCTTAAACTTTGGAAGTACAGAGTATTATAGCTTCATCAACCCTCCAAAGACCATTCACAGACCCCAGATTAAGGACTCCAGCACACACAGTAAGTGAAAGCAGATGATACCATATAAGAAAGGGGATCTGGACTAGAACCACGCCCAACTAGCAATCTAATAATTGAATTAAGGAAGAGAAACTCTGGAAAATAAGAAGTGGTTAGAGATATTAGGGGAATAAGAGAGACCTCATGAAGTACAACATCATCTGATGAAAGAATGGTATTGAAGAGAATCAAAACTACTGCATATAGCCATGAAGTGAACAATGGTCCCATGTACTTAAAGGGCTAGTTTTATATATAAAAATAACAGGACTGATCTTGCAGGACACACTCTCCCAGTGACAGTTTCACCATGAGTCACAAACACTCAGAACTCACCCTCCCAATCCCCACTAACACCTCTCTTCCCCAAATAATGTCATCCATAACCGAAGTCATCCATTTTGGGTAATAGATGGCTTTAGGTTTAAGTACAATCCTCAGCCAAAAATTAGAGGAAAACAAACTGATTTGCATAGATAATGTCCTAACTTCAAGGCACTTAGTGATTCAACTGTCATCTACCTCGCTCTTAGCTGTTAATGAGGAAACAGAAAATAATAATTTTGTTTTCAATTAAAGTATCAAACAAGTACCGTCCAGGGTAGTCTCAGACAGCAATTACTATATAACTTTCAAAAGAAACTTCTAAAAGCTTCAGACTATAAAAAGTGTTCACTATCTTCACACTTTTTCCCCCACACCTATTTTTATTGGTGCATGTTGATTATGCAGATTAATGGGTTTCATTTCAGCATATTCACACATGCACGTAACATACTTTGATTATTTTCACCACCACCCCATCATCTATTCCCTCTACCCTCCGCCCAGTTTTAAATTTTTGGGGAAGTTTCAATGCATATAATACATTTTGATCATATCCATCCCTCCTATTACCTGTACTTATATCCCTTCTCCCTTCCTGTTTATTCCCTTCCTCTTGTCTAATAATGGTTGCTCTTCTATTTGCTTGTCATCTTTTTTAGATTCCACATATTTGGGAGAACATGTAGTATTTGTCCTTCTGAGTCTGGCTTATATCACTCAACATGATCTCTGAATCTATCCACTTGCCTACAACTGACAAAATTTCATTCTTTATGGCTGAATAATATTCCACTGTGTATATATTTCACATCTTCATTATCCATTCATCTGCACCCAGGCTGGTTCCATATATTAGCTATTGTGAATTGTGCCATAATAAACACAGATATGCAGGTATCCCTACAGCAGGTATCTCTATATGCTGACTTTAATTCCTTCGGGTATACAGCAAAGAGTGGTATAGCTGGATCAAAGAGTAGCTCTATCTAGTTTTTTTGTTTTGTTTTGTTTTGTTTTGTTTTTTGTGGGTACCGGGGGTCGACCTCAGGACCTCGCGCGCCAGCAGGCGCCCGTGCCGCTGAGCGATATCACCGGCCCTTTTTTCGTATGTGGGTTCCGGGAGTCAAACTCAGGCCCTCACGCTTGCCAGGCAGGCACTTACGCTGCTGAGCCATCTCACCGGCCCCTGTCTTTAGTTTTTTGAAGAACCTCCAAATTGATTTCCATAGAGGTTGTACTCATTTATATTCCCCCCAGCAGTGTAGACTGGGTCTCCCCCACCATCACACATCCTCACCAACATGTTTTTATTTATATATATGTATATTGGGGGGGCGATATTCTTTTTTTTTTTTTTTTTTGTGGGTACTAGGCGTCAACCTCAGGACCTCACGCGCCAGCAGGTACCCGTGCAGCTGAGCGATATCACCGGCCCTTTTATCATATGTGGGTACCGGAAGTCGAACTCAGGACCTCACACTTGCTAGGCAAGCGCTTATGCTGCTGAGCCATCTCACCAGCCCCTGGGGAGGGCGATATTCTTAATGATAGCCATTTGGACTGGGTGAGACAGAATCTCAGTGTAGTTTTGATTTGCATTTCCCTAAAGGCTGAAGAGCTTGAACATTCTTTCATATATACTTATTGGTCATTTGTACTTCTTTTGAGAAGTGTCCAATTCACTTTTCTATTTATTGATTGGGCTATCTGATATTTTGGTGTTAAGGTTTCTTTAGTTCTTTAAATATTCTAGCTATTAATCTTTTGTGGAGTCACTGGGAAAGATTTTCTCCCGTTCTGGAGGATGTCTCTTCACTCTACTGTTTTCCTTGCTGTGCAGAAACTTTAATTCGAAGTCTCATTTGTTGATTCCTGCTGGTATTTCCTGTGCCACTGAAGTCCTATTCAGAATGTCTTTGCCAGGCCCAATGGCTTCAAGTGTTTCCCTATGATTTCTTTGAGTAGTTTCAGAGTTTCAGATCTTATACCCTAGGTCTTTGATCTATTATGAGGTAGGAATCTAGTTTCCATCTTTTACAAACGGATGTCCAGTTTTCCCAGTACCATTTAAGAGGCTGTATTTTCTCCAATTATACTTTTGGCTCTCCTGTCCAGAATCAGATGGCTGTAGTTGTGTGCGTTTGTTTCTCTGTGACCTCTGTTCTATTCTATTGGTCTACATGTCTGTATTTGTGCCGGTTTCATGCTATTTTTGTTACTATGGCTTTGTAATATAATTTTAAATTGAGTATTGTGATGCCTCCAGCCTTGTTCCTTTTGCTTACGATTGCTTTGGCGAGTCTGGGTCTTTTGTGTTTCCATATGCATTTTAGTATTGTTTTTTCTAATTCTATGAAGAATGTCATTGGTATTTTGATGGGGATTGCACTAAATCTGTAAACTGCTTTTGGTAATACGGCCATTTTAACAATATTAATTCTGCCCATCTGTGAACACACAAGGTATTTCCATCTTCTTATGGCTTCAATTTTTTTCTCAGTGTTCTGAAATTTCACTGTAGAGGGCTTTCACGGCCTCGGTTAGATTGATCCCTAGATATTTTTTTTAAGTTATCATGAATAGAATTGTTTTCCTCACTTTCTTTCAGCTAGTCCATTAATAGTACAGTATACAGAAAAGCTATTGGCTATTTAATATTAATTTTATATCCTGCTACTTTGCTGAATATGTTTATCAGCTCTAAGTCTTTCGGTAGAGTCTTTTGAGTCTTCAAAGTATAGAAAATATTCTCTGCAAACAAGGATAATTTCACTTCTTCCTTTTCTATTTGTAACCCTTTTGATTCTTTCTGTTGCCTAATTACTCTAGCTAAAATTTCAAGAACTATATTGGGTAGAGTGGTGAGTGGACATTTTGCTTTGCTCCCAGTACCTTTATACTTTTAATTTTCCTGGCAGATCTGCATCATCATGCAAAGTATTTGCTGCAGTAGGTACTATGGTTGACACTAAACTCCTAGGACCAGTGGTGGGGGTTCTCAAGCTTCTGGATCTTCTCACTTTGAACTGAAAGGGCACTAAGCAAATTAATGAGGCTAGCAAAAATTAAGAACTACTTTAAGAAAATTTGAATATTTCTAGTGAGGTGATGCCCACACAAAAAAATCTAATTTTTCAAATTATTTAGGCTTCTCTAGACTTTCTTCCTGTCTGTCCTTGTATTTTTTCTTCCCCCTTTTTGCAAGCAACATTAACAACCACCAATTTTTCTTCTGAAACAGGAAAGCATTTTGGAGTGCCTGCAAAAAGACTTAAGCTGTATTCATGTCAATCTTTCTTATCACAATCTTTCTCTGACCTCTTTCCAATCAAAATAACTTTGAAAGTATTTTAGAAAAAGGTATTTTTTAAATTAAGTTTATTGGTACATTTTAGGTATACATAATGATCACATTCACCATAGGGAATGTGTACCTGTACATAATATATCTCAATTCTTTTCTTTCCCCTTCCCCTACGCTCTCTTCAACCCCTCTTCCCCTCATTTACAAAAGCTTTGCGAAAAAGGTGTATCTTTTTGTTTGAGAATTAACAGCAAAAATTTATGAAAGAGCCAGATGTGGTGTGGCACATGCTTGTAATGCCAGCACTTGGGAGGCTGAGGCAGGAGGACTACCATGAGTTCAAGGCCAACCTGAACTACATAGTAAGACCCTGTCTCAAAAAACAAAAACAAACAAACAAAAAATTATGGAAGAAAAAAGGAACAAAAGCAATTTCAATTCAAAAGTCTGCATATATAATACTATGATCCCTTTTTCTGGCAAGAAAGAGATCACTGATAAGCTTGAGATTAAAGTTCCCTGGTCTGCTAGTGGTATTTTCCACTGCAAGACCCTGAGAGTTAACAAGTCAAGCCCAAAAACCCAGCCTTTGTCTGGGGAAGCAAATATTTACAATTTCTCACAGAGCAAGTTATCCGCCAAAATTAGTTTTATCTCACTAGTCATTTGTAAAATGTATTTTAGGAGAACTCCCTTCTCTGTAGGGAATTGACAAACTGGCAAAGATACACAGTTTTAAAACATGGAAAAATACTATATTTGTAACAGCACAGATTGGTAACAAGACATCCTCCTTCTTACATAACCAGAAACATCTTCAGTATTTCCCTCACACTCAAACTCCTCCCTAAGTTAACAAACTTCAATTCCAGGCTTATGTTAGGAAGTGATCTTTTTTTTTTTTTGGACAGGGTGTCACTGTGCAGTGCAGGCTGGGTTTGAACTCTCTATGTAGCCCAGGCTGGCCTCGAATTCATAGCGATCTTCCTGCCTCAGCCTCCCGCATGCTGGGATTACTGGTGTGCCCCACCACACCTGGCTGTGATCTTAAATATATCTACCCTTGGTCTTACTACAGCATTGGTAACTGGGGAAAAATACATGGGCAGAAAACTAACTTTATAAAGCACCTGGTCAAAGATAACTCAATGTTTAGTCTCACATTTTTACAATAAAATATAAGAAAATAAGTTGGACTCATCTTGACTTCCAGGTCAAATTTCTTAAGTTTAGATGTATACAACTATGATCAGAAAGTCAGAAATAAATTTCAAAGGTAATGAAAATATAGTAAATATAAAAGGTTATTAGGAAAAGCTATTTCATAGAAAAAGTCTCCCAAAGAACATGATAAAAACATGCTAGGTCAGTTAAAACATGGATTTGCAAAAAAAAAAAAAAAAAAAAAAAATGGAAATTTCTGAAAGGTAATCAAGGTTGAGCAGAATAAATTGTCTCTATTTCCAAAAGCTAACAAAAAGCTATTTTCGTGCAAACAGGCAGCAGGCAGTATCCCTCTCCAAACAATTCTTTCCTATCTCAGAGAACTGAATTCACTCGCAGAAAGGTGACATGCAGGCAAAGAAAGAGCATGGGCCCTGGACCCACAATGCCTGGGCCTCCTGGCTCTGCCACTTGCTGCCACTGAGTCTCCACTTCCTCATCTGGAAAATAAAGACAATAATACCCACCTCACAGGGTTGACATGAGGCTAAAATAAATTACACAAAGTGTTTCTATAAGCAAGGCCTGGTGCAAAGTGGTATCGTGACATGCTAGCTTCAGCTCAGCTTCCATTCAGAAGTCCTTATGATATCACACATCCAACATCTGCCTATATGTCCAGTGCAAAAAGGTGACTGAAGTAGCTGAATTTTTAGTCATACTCTTTTACTGTCTCGTCTGCCTATTGGCAAGCTCTACGCAACTGATCTGCTTCCCATGGTGGTTCACACCAATCTTTCCAACGTTAACCCTCACCACCACCCCTGAGAACACTTAAAACAGACTGATATAGCTCCTGACCTCTAGCTAACATCTCAGTGATTCCATTCCCCCACTGCTTCTAACTGAATCCAAACTAGAATCATCAAAGTCTTCTGAGGGTCAGATAAGTCCCTCTCTCTAAGAATCTTCTCAATGATTCTGCTTTTCTTTGAATTCCTATTTGAATATGGTCTTGTAGAACTCATCTGGAACTTACAGAAACCTGTGATTAGGTCTGGGTGTGGTTTCACATCTCCTAAAACTATAAAATGATTCTGATACACAGATGAACTCTTTCTCAAGAGCAGGAACTCAATTAAAATTCTCTACATTATGAGGAATTTAAACAATCTTACCTGAACCGTTACCACTGCTGCTCCTTGGCATTTCTTACCCCCACTGCCTCTACACTCCAGACGTAGTGTGGTCTGCTCTTCTCGGTTAACATACTTCTTGGGCATTGTGTCCAACAGCTCACTATCCAGGGCAACCTGCTGGCATTCCCGAAGAGCTGCAGCTCTGGAAACATCCCAGAAGGTAGATGAAAGTTTTAAGAAAGGTTTTATGAAAAGTAATAGGCTTCCAGTTACTCCCACCCAGCATTACAGCATAGTATCACATACTAACAAAAGACCAAAGGTACACAGATGTGCCAAGATTTAGCCAAATCCTGTCTCCTGACAGGATAATCCAGAAGTTAAGAAATAAAGAAAAAGCCTTATGAAAAAGTGGTACAACTTTTTAGCCAGAAACAAAGTTTCACTTAGAACCTGTGTTATATCAACAGGACTTTTTAACAGTCCCTGAAATACACAAGTGAGAATTCTGGCCTAATTTAATCATCCTAAAAGGATGCCTTACATGACAGCCACATTTTAGATATTAGCACTTCAAAATGAAACTGTCAAAGACCAAGACAGCTAAATGTGAGTGGCACAGCACATGTACAAGGCCCTGGATTCAATCCTTAGCACCACCAAGGGGAAGGGAAAAAAAATGTTAAATGTGTGTATGAGATACCAACACTGTTTTAACTGTGTTTTTTATTATTATGTTAATGAGCAGATGCTATTCTGTGCAGACAACATATACTTAATAAATGCCTCAAACAAACACAGCCGAGGAAATAAACTGTCAAAAAAACATGATTTACAGGCTGGGGATATGGCTCAGTGGTAGAGTTACTGCCTTGCATGCACAAAGCCCTGGGTTTGACACCCGGCACCATGAGGAAAAAAAAAAAAAAGAAAAAATGACTTACATGGGATTTGTAAAGCTCAATGGTAGAACATTCACCTGGCACACGTGAGGCCCTGGGTTCAATCCCCAGTAACACATACATACATACATACATATGTACATACATAAATAAATGGCTCAGTCACTGTTAATGAAACAGATATCTCCACATACACTCCTCACAAGACTGCAAACTAGAATCAAACCCTTAAACAGTTGATCATTCTGTATGTACCACATATGCTAAAAACCCTAAATGTCCTCCCCACATTTTGACCAAGTACCTATGTTAACTTTTAAAAGAATATAGTTAAGAGAGCAAAGCAGCCAGGTGTGGTTGTTCACACCTGTAATCCCAGCACTCTGGGAGGCGGAGGCAGAATTTCTGATCACAAGCTGGAGCACAGACTGGGCAGCTTAGCAAGACTCCATCTCAAAATAAAAATAAAAAGGGCTGGGGAAGTATAGCTGAGTGCAAAGGTCCTGGGTTCAATACCCAGTACTGGAAAAAAAGGGAGTAGGGGAACAGAACACAAATTAGTGATAAAAGAAAATAAATCTCATTTCACCCCCATCCAACACCATCTTTCCAGTATCAGAAGGTCTCCTCGGGAAGAATAAGAAAGTCTCAGCCAGCACTGTCGACACCCAGAAACGCCCCCGTAAGCAGCATGTACGACTGGCGGCCCATAAGAGTGTCACTAATTTCCATGTGAGAGTAAAAGTCCTGTCACAAGCCTATCTATTCACTTGTCACAAGTGAATCACCTGTGGCAGTCTGGCCAAATTAACCTTAGTTACGAATGCTGACAAGGAAGCCAACCAGGTACTAAATCATCCAGGCTATCAAAAGAGCAGGCACGGGCCGGTGAGATGGCTCAGCGGCATAAGCGCCTGCCTGGTAAGCGCAAGGGCCCGAGTTTGACTCCCGGATCCCACATACAAAAAAAGGGCCGGTGATATCGCTCAGCGGCATGGGTGTCTGCTGGCGCGCGAGGTCCTGAGGTCGACCCCCGGTACCCACAAAAAGAAAAAGAGCAGGCACAAGGCACAATCTCCGAGGCCTCACGCTCTTACCTGGCCTGCTGCTGTAGGATATTCAGGTCTGTGCACACCAGCTGGGTGGTGTCCCTCTGACTCAGGAGCACTTCTGAGGAAATCACGGGCACAGGAGGCCTCATGGGGTTCAGAACAAGGGGAGGACGAGGAACCTCGTGCTTCCGCAGGTTACTTAAAACCCTTTCTTTAGCTGAAAGAAAATTAAGTCACACTTATTCAGTAATAAGTACTAATAGATAATAATGAATATAAAGCCTTGGTACGTTAATTTCACAAAGAATGCTGGAGCTCCCCAGAATAGTTCTTTAAACCACAGAGGCCTAAATGAACAAAAATCACTAATTTTGATTCTTGTGAGTTTTAAGGGAATACTTACACACAGGCTTTATAATATTCTACTATAAGCCTAGGAGTACATGGCACAGTTCAATAGAACTATCCTCAAAAAGTTCATAGTCTGGGCCGGTGAGATGGCTCAGCGGCGTAAGCGCCTGCCTTGCAAGCGCGAGGGCCCGAGTTCGACTCCCGGATCCCACATACAAAAAAGGGGCCGGTGATATCGCTCAGCGGCACGGGTGCCTGTTGGCGCGCGAGGTCCTGAGGTCGACCCCCCGGTACCCACAAAAAAAAAAATAAATAAATAAAAAAAAAGTTCATAGTCTAACAGTTGCTAACCAGCAAATGCTCATGACCATGCAACTCTGTATGAGATCACAGGGTCTCAGAATGATTCATTAAATTTAAATGTTTCATAGTTCTGTACCTTATACAGAACTATATACACACTAGGTGTCCAATAAATTCCTATCTCCTCTTTCTCTCCTGACATACTACATACATACCAACAGCAGGTGGAAACTGAAGAACAGGAAGAAAAATGCTGCTGCATGCCTAATTCTTTTCAGTAGTAAGGTAAGAGAGGAAGGGAGAGGTCAAGGAAACTTTAAGTCAATAAGTCAAGTAAACAAGCACGTAAGGGACTAGTGTGAATTTCCAATTTCATTCCAGATGTAACATTCAATTTTCTATTCTTCTTTTTTTTTTTTTTTTTTTTTTTTTTTGGTGGGTACCGGGGGGTCGACCTCAGGACCTCGCGCACCAACAGGCACCCGTGTCTCTGAGCGATATCACCGGCCCCTTTTTCGTATGTGGGATCCGGGAGTCGAACTCGGGCCCTTGCGCTTGCAAGGCAGGTGCTTATGCCACTGAGCCATCTCACCGGCCCAATTTTCTATTCTTCTTGAGAAAAATCAAAGAAAATTTAATAGCATGACTTGGCTCGGTATAAGACTTGTACTGTTTGTATCCCAAACAGATGGAAGTAAACATTCCAAAAAAGTCAAGTTCAGCATTGTCCCTTATAGCTGGTGTTTTTCCACTAGAATCACCACTCTGCACAGATGTGGCAAAACTGGACATTCATCACTGAATAAGACTTGTGACTACATTAAAATTTCTTTCAAACAACAGTATAGGTCATGACTCTAAGGGAAAACTGGAGACTCTTTCAAACCCAGTATCTTACCATGAAAGAAAAATCAAAGAAAATATTTTAAATACAAAATAAAAGAGAAAAAAACAAGAGTATATTTAACTGTAATCACCACTCCAGACCACAAATGACAAAAAAATTTAGTTTAAGAAAAAGAACTTGGTGTCACAAATATGCTGGTCAAATTTTTTCTGTAATCACAACCATAAGCCCTATCACTTGACACAGTTAGCACTTAACCTGTTCTTACTTGAGAAAAAAACCACGACTTACTATTTAGAAATCTAGGCTCTAATTTCATTTGGGATTGCAACCTGTATTGATGGCCAGAAACAAGAGATCAGATACTCAGTGATGAATGGCAAGGTCTCTGGTGCCACCTTCGAGCACTGTGGCTCATACGCGCCATGTGCCCAACCACCTAACACACTGGGTTCCTTCTCTGCTCGATGGGGATAACCTGTACTGGGTTAATGAACTGACGTACAGTACTAGGACAGCGACCAGAACAAACTAAGGGCTTCATAAACTACTAGCTTATTTCCAAGAGGAAAAAGTTTTTTAGAACAGTATTCAGAGTAATGTGAAAGCACTATATATAGACTGGCATGAACAGAGAGCATTAACAGCTTCCAGATCTAGCTACACGTTCTTGCTTCTCACTTAGCAAACTTTCGGAAATAGAAAATGACATTCTATACAGTTAGCAGAAGGGCAATTTTTATACTTATACTATATTTCTTCCTATACTGCTTTTTTAAACGGTGAGCACATATAGCTATTATAATTAGAAAAACTATATTACTTCAGGAAAAATAAAAAAGAGGGATGCTGAAGAAAAAAATTGGAGCCTTGGATGACACTGTTCAGCACTTTCATTGTGCAGATGAATGAACTGAAGCCCAGACTGGGTCTTCTTTTTCTGTCTTCACACAACCAACAACTTGGTTGGGGCAGAACTAGAATAAGAGGGGATAGGTGCCTTTCTCAGCATCACTTTGGTGCTATATTACACTATTTATTGTAGTATTGAGGGTAACAGTTGTGATTACAATTTTATTACATGTCCTATATTTGCAAAATATACTCAGTAAATTAGCTTGGCATGGTGGTGCACACCTGTAATCCCAGTACTCTGGAAGGTTGAGACAGAAAGATCATAGGTTCAAGTCCAGTCTGGGCAACTTAGTGACTTAGCAAGACCCTGTCTCAGAATAAAACATTTTAAAAAGGGTTGGGGATGCAGCTAAGTATAAAGGTTCAATCCCCTGTACCACCAAATAACATTTTCTATCACTTTTTGTTGTGAAGTGTTTCAGCAACTTTGTAGGATAAATGGTCTTTTATGGCCTGCTACAGAGCACTAACTGATAACTTATAACACTGTCTTTCTAGAAAAACACACTAAGAAACAAGCAACTTGGAAACTTCAGGAATATGATCCATTTATATGGTAAAGGTTCCAGAAACAGTGAAAAAAAGAGTTTGTAAAAGAAAAACACAGACTTCTGAATGTTAAAACTGCAAACCCCAAATAATTAACATTTAAAGTTGCACTTAATACAGAGTTTTATAAGGAAATTGTAATGCTTTTTCAAAGCATCACACAAAAAATGAACGATGAGCATTCCGGTCTCCTTTTCAGATAGGAACAGCCCTATGTCTCAGTTTGGGGCAATGAGGTACAAATGAAGTCTGTGAGCAACTTCTTGGAAGAGTTCTTTTAGGGAAACATCCCTTCCTGCTGACTGGAATGAGCATGTGAAGCGGACAGCTTACACTTAAGCAGCCACCTTGAACTGGGAGCAGATGCTACTGTGAGAACACCAGGGCAGCAAGACAGGAGGATCAGCAGTCCTTAAAGTCCTGCAGGGGTTGTGAACTGCCCTGCTGCTCTGCACTGCCTGTCTCCAAACTTCTCTTATGTGAGAGAAAATGAATCTCCATCTTGTTTAAGCCAACACAGGTTTGGACTCTCACAGCCTAACCCAGCCCTGAGTGGTAGACAAATTAACAATGAATTTCTGAAAAGCAATTCTCACTGTAGGGATAAAGTGTGCAAGCCTTAACCTTCAATGGCTCTGATTCCTTCCTTCCTTCCTTCCTTCATTCATTCAATCAAAGGGGCTAATGCTCATATGACTCACCCAACCTCGTATCAGTGAAGTCCAGCTGCGCTAACAAGCTGCAGGGTATGGCATGGGACTCGAGCTTGACCTGCGTCCAAAGACCAACAGTTTCCTGGAACTCATGATATATGCGCTCCATGTTCAAGTACTCCATCCACAGATCCTGCAATGGAACCATAGCACTTGAACCAACAGACAAATCATACATTCATTTAGAATACTATGTGTGTAACTATAAAGTAAACCAGTAAGTTTCACTATGAGGTGATCCACTCCAAGTTCTCCCACATGAGGATGGTTGTATTTAAAATGGTCACTAACAATCTTAGTAGTTGTAAAAATTCTTGACTGTGTACAATGACTAAAAAAATACTTTTTCTTTTTTTATGTGGGTACCAGGAGTCAAACTCAGGACCTTGCGCTTGCCAGCAGGTGCTTGTGCCACTGAGCGACATCACCAGCCCCTTTTTTTTTTCTTCCTTTATGTGGGTACCGGGAGTCAAACTCAGGACCTCGCGCTTGCCAGGCAGGCACTTACACCGCTGAGCCATTTCACTGGCCCTAAAAAAATACTTTTAACAGCCTCACTACATGTACATTTATAAACTGTATACATACACTACTGAGCTAATAAGTTATGTGCATATATGACATAGGCAAAAAATAGGATTCTTTGAAGACAGAGATTAAAAAATACATTGAAATAAATATATTGGAAATAATCAAATCTAGATTAGATCAAGCTTCTAAACCCAAGTACCAATTTACAGAAAATACAGGGGACAGAAAAGTATGTTAAGCTGCACCACAAAGATACAATCAGCAAAATCTAGATGGTAGAGAAACTATGGACAAACCACCCACTTTCTTTAAGGGGAAAAAATGGAATACAGGGCCGGAGAGATAGCTCAGTGGCATAAGTGCCTGCCTGGCAAGCGCGAGGTCCTGAGTTCGACTCCTGGTACCCACATACGGAAAAAGGGCCAGTGATATCGCTCAATGGCATGGGAGCCTGCTGGCGCACAAGGTCCTGAGTTCAACCCCCGGTACCCACAAAAAAAAAAAAAAAAAAGGAATACAGCAAAGAACTACAGATTAAATAGGTAAGACACAACAACCAATGATAAAATGTGGGTCCAACTTCAAACTGTAAAAATAAGTAAAAACAAAACTTTTATGACATTTATGAAACAACTAGAAATTTGAACAGATGAGATATTTGATACTAAAAATTACCGTTAATATTTTTCAAAATATAAATACTATTGGGTTACTTTATTTTGATCTTATCTTTTAAAACCTTATATATTAAAAGAGCTCTAGATTCAGATCCAAGATAATATGGTAGGGGGAACACATGAGCTATAGATGAAATGAGTCACAAGGTATATAACAGGAAGGAGAAGGACATGTCCATTACATTTGTTTTTCCTTATGATGGGATTTATTCACAGTAAAAGATATAGTAGATAGATAAAATGCTCCTTTATTCATAATAAAAGATACAGTAAATAGAAAATAAAATGAGAACAGAAACAAATATTCTAATACTCTCTCCCACACTCCAGTGATCTGTCTTGTACATTATGAACTTCAGTTTAGAGCACACATATTAGAATAGAGGGTTACCTTTTAAACAACAAAAACTGTCAAATACCATCACATATTAATAGCTACTTCAAAGAGCAACAGCAAGTGGTTGAATGTGGACTATGGTTTTACGGGCCACGATTTTCTTTTATTTGGATGTTAAGTGTTTTAAAGGCCCAACAACCCTCTAAACCTAAAAATGTCATGGCATTCCTATTAGGTACTGCTCTGAAGTCTTATTTTTAAACCAACCATGAGACAAGGCATTCTAGACTCAGAAGAGCAGTTTCAGAGTAATCCTGCTCACAATCCTGAATCCCACCTGCACCACACTGTTGCAGATCCTACTACTGTGAAGACACCTCATCTTTAAATGGAATCGCTGGCCCAGTGACATAGCTCAGCGGCTTAAGCGCCTGCCTGGCAAGCACGAGGGCCCGAGTTCAACTCCCGGATCCCACATACGAAAAAGGGGCCGGTGATATCGCTCAGCGGCACGGGCGCCTGCTGGCACGCGAGGTCCTGAGGTCGACCCCCGGTACCCACCAAAAAAAAAAAAAAAAAAATGGAATCGCTGTGTCCCCCTCTCTGCCTCTGTGCTGAACAGCTGTTGACAGAGGCTGATGATTAAAGCAAACACTTAGTTAAAGATGGGTGAGCAAAGGACAAAACAAACCAGCCTTGAATTACAGATCAAAAAAAAGTTTTATATCAAATGGCAAGCCAAACCAAAAAAAGAAGAAAGTAATTCTGTAGATGCTGAGGAGTCAGGATAAGTCTCAGAGAACTAAGAAGGCCACGGTTTATTTGCTTGGTTGGTTGGTTGGTTTTTGAGATGGGGTCTTGCTAAGTTACTGAGTTGCAGAGACAAGGCTCAAAGCTGCAGTTCTCCTGCCTCGGTGTCCCAGAGTGCTGGGATCACAGGCACGCGCCACCATGCCTGGTTGCGCCGGTTAATCTCACTGATCAAATGCTACGTGCGAAGACTGGATAAGAATTTAGGGTGTGTAACACAAGGGAGACACGAGCATGACTCACTCTTCCTATGTAACTAGCTCTATTTTCCCAGCCTTATTTCTTTGTGCCTTAAATGTTATTTCTCAGGCTCCCACCTTCAGTCCTCTTCTGAATCTCAACATTCTGTTACCAGTAAATCCACATTTCCCACCCAGCCTCATTCCTGAATTCTAGATTTGTATCTCCCCTCCAGCCAACTCCTTGAGTAGAGAGCTCTCTGAAGCCTGCAGGCACCTCCTCTCCCAGCAAACAGCCTTCTCACTGGATGAATTAGAAATATGGGAATCCATGCGTATCTGACCAGTCACAAAATCCTACAGATGATTCCTCAACATATTTTAACTCATCCATTTAATCACTGCTGCTTTTTCAACAGCTCACCAAACAGACTTGAGAATAAGCCCAAATTCTTCAGGAAGCCATGTGGCCCTTACTGACTTTATCCCACTCACGTGTCTGCTTCCACCAGCCTCTCAGTTGCTGTGCCGCACACCACTCTGAACACGCCACATCTCTGCACGCACTAGTCCTCCTACCACTTAACATCCTCTCTGCCACTTCCCACCCCAGGCCTCTCCTTTCAACCCGGCTAACTCTCACTTGTCCTTCAGGGCTCAGCTCACAGTTCGCCACTCCGGCGCAGTCTAAATCAGGGGCTGCTCCTCTATGTCCACCCAGCGCCCAAAGCATTCCACTCCCAGTCTTGACCACAATATGTGACTGTTTAGTTCCCCACTTAACAATAAGCTCCTCTGAGGGCACTGTATCAGATTCCGGCATTAGGCAAGTCACTTAGAAGGCACTCAATAAATACTCAAGGAAGAAAGGGAAGGGAGAAGAAAGGGAGGGAACAAAACAGAAAGGAGTCAAAGACTCCTACTAGAGATGGAATACGAAGTACAATGTAAAAGTAGGCAGGTTTAAAGATCCAAACAAAAGTCTCAGGCCAGTGAGAGAGCTCAGCGGCATAAGCGCTGCCTGGCAAGCACGAGGTCCTGAGTTCGACTCCCGGTACCCACATACAAAGGAAAAAAGGGCTGGTGATATCGCTCAGCAGCACAAGCACCTGCTGGCAAGCACAAGGTCCTGAGTTCAACTCCTGGTGCCCATATTAAAAAAAAAGTCTCTCAAATCTCTGAGGTTCTTAAATCCCATCCTGGTGTTAGGGCTCAATGCCCAATAGAGTTAAGCCCCTAGACAAAAGCATCTAGGAGAGATATGCTCCCTCAACCCGGGCCTGTTCCCTGCTTACAGCAAACTCAGATTAGAAGTCTGGGTCTGGGCCGGTGAGATGGCTCAGCGGCTTAAGCGCCTGCCCGGCAAGCGCGAGGGCCCGAGTTCGACTCCCGGAACCCACATACAAAAAAGGGGCCGGTGATATCGCTCAGCGGCACGGGCGCCTGCTGGCGCGCGAGGTTCTGAGGTCGTTCCCCCGGTACCCACCAAAAAAAAGAAAAAAAAAAAAGAAGTCTGGGTCTGAAGAATAATCACAGACATTTTAGGGCGCCAGAGAGAAAACAGCTTAGGACACTCAGAGAGTAGAATCAAGTGGCTCCTGAAGGGGGACCTGAACTCAGACAATGACAAGGAAACCACTTCAGAGACGACACAGGTGAGCTCCTCCGTGCAACTGACTTTCTGCATAATGCATGGATCTTTACAATCCTTTCACGCTTTCTATGGTAGAAATGATTGCTTAAAAGTGCTCAGCTGGTGACAATTAAAATAAGAACTGATACAGTCAGCAACTGGCTACATTTTTTTGAATTGTAGAAAGCTTTAGAAGGGCTTTAGGCCTTCATGTCAGGGCACAGTGGGGCTGGAAATTCAAAAGGGAACATCACCCCAGTACAATCATTGCTATACCCACAAACCCACAGAAACAATGTCCAAAACAATAAGCTGTTTTACCATTAGATGATGACTATGATCAGTTCAAATTATATTCAGAAGTGCTAAAAGAAAGACATTGCCATAGTTTCACCTGTTGATTCTGCATCACTTTTGCTAGCCTGTGAATATCATAATGCTTTGGTAGAGAAGGGATATAAGTATCTCCTTTTTGAAAATTTTCATCTTCTAGCCATAATATATATACATTGAAGAGTCTAAAAGACAAAAACAGTTAAACAAAATATAAAAACATACGCAAGCAAATCAAGTTCCTTACATTGCTAGGAAGTATAAGCACCACTATGTAAGAGTAAAGAAAGCTTGCAATCCAGAAAATGTGTCTAATAATCATCACCCCTCCCAAGAGACTGACAGTCCAGCAGGAGAGACCTGTTACAGATCATTAAAATACAATGAGATAATTGCTAAAACAAAAGGTCTGCTGAAGGAGCTCTGAGAGCTCCATTATTAATAAATGGTTAAATATAGTACAGAGAAAAAATAATTGAAAGAGGTAACTATACCACAATCCTACAATCTGAATTTGATGCTTTGCTTTCCAGAGCAATTTGGCCACAGCAAATCTTAGTTCTCGGGAAGTATTAAAAGTCATTTTAAAGCTCTGTATTGGGAGAACTTGCCAGCTTTAAGGTCAATGGTCATCTCCTGCTTTAAGGAATCATAAATAAAACTCTCTGTATGTGTGCACCCTGTTCCCATTAAAAAGTAATAAAACATCAAAGCCAGTAATGCCCTCCCAAATTAAAAAATAAAAAGAAAGAAAACAAAGCGAAACTTACCAAAAATTCTCTATTTTCTAATAAAACCTTTTTTTAAAATATAACGATGTCGGGCCGGTGAGATGGCTCAGCGGCTTAAGCGCCTGCCCGGCAAGCGCAAGGGCCCGAGTTCGACTCCCGGAACCCACATATGAAAAAGGGGCCGGTGATATCGCTCAGCAGCACGGGCGCCTCCTGGTGCGCGAGGTCCTGAGGTCGACCCCCAGTACCCACAAAAAAAAAAAAAAAAAAAAATAACGATGTCTCCTTTCTTTTTGTGTTTTTTTTTTTACCAGGAACACAGTCCATTTACCTAACATCACTGGTATTCTAAGCCACTGCTTGCACTAAGTAGCTTGCACAAAAAAATGACTGGGTGGGAGAGCAGAAGGTGGCATGGCATGGCTTCACTCAATAAAGTGGAAAATTACCTCGAGAACAGTGTATCTAGGAAGAGAGACATGAATAGGGCGGAAGAGGCTGGTATATACATAGTTCTCTCTCCTACTCCTGACTCAGTGAGACAGATGGCCACTTTCTGAACATGCCTCACGTTCAGAAGGGACTTAAGGCAGAGGGACTATCAAAGACTTTCTCAACTGATCTAAAATGTTCAAAAAGAAAGCTTTCCACTGCTAATGTCTGATATAAAATAAGTTTTCCTGGCTGGGTATGGTGGCACATGCCTGTAATCCCAGCTCTCAGGAGGCAGAGGCAGGAGGATGACTGCAAGTCCGAGGCCAGCCTCAGCTACATAGTGAGTTCAAGGACAGCCTAATTGCATAGTGAGACCCTGTCTCAAAAAACCAAAAAAGAAAAAAAGTAAGTTTTCCTTCAACCATGCAAGATAAGGGGAGGAATCATTCTGGTAGCTGACAGTGGGCCCAAAGGGCTTGAGGTCAAACAAGCCTGAGGCCTCAGTAATATATAAAATGCTAGGTTTCCTCATCCAGCTATTTTATAATCTCAGTTCATGATTAACAGCCATTCTTATTAAGTCCTATTTATGACTAATTTTGGATTTACATTAAACTTACAAATGAAAAGTAAAGAATAGCGTGCAAAGAATCCACATTTACTTCAGAGTTCTCAACCTTTTGGGGCATGCAAATACTATGTCTGATTTGATAAGCAGTTTTGGGAGATCCCTGCATCCCACGGGAGGCAGAGGGATTTGAACCACTGTTAACGAGCCCTTCCTCAGAAACTTATTTCTTTTGCAGAGCTTTTCTAGTAGGCTCTGATAGTTGTTTGCCTGCTGTGAACAATTTGGGTTTATTTCTACTTTTACAAAAAGAAACAGAAGAAGCTACCACCAGCCCTCTGATTATCAGACTGCAGCCAGTGGACAGATGTACAACCAAATAAATGTGTGACACATTTCTCAAGGAACATAAATGAGAAGAATTTCAAGGAGCAAACCTGTATCAAAGTCACCACCCATTCTCAGTGCAACAGGGGGAGGAGAGTAACAGCTTGAGATTCTATCACAACCACAGGCCCCAGCACAGCCCTGGCGCTGCTGATGACAGAAAGGGCAAGAACCACCTCACCTCACGAGCTGTGCGTGCAGCTCTGGTGAAGTCAGGTAACCAGAGGCGCAAGCCTGGCTCTCCTGCAGCCCTTTGCTGCCCTCTGCTGGAACACGGAGGGCCTTGCTCGCAGCATGGTGGAAGTCGGCCACCTCAGTCAGGCGCCTCTTCAGGTCTTTCAACAAATTGATGTGAGCAGCACTTTGAAAAAACCTTCTTCCAATACAACCATCTATGGGTAACCTTAAAAAATATAAACACAGATCTATAACCTTTCAACATAAGATGTTCTATGTGGCAAAAAACAGTCAATTAACAAGACAAGTTACAATGGCTGGGGACATATACCATTAAATTAGTATCTATTCTACCTTTATTTTGAGGATGCAACAAGACAGTGTATACAATAACTGCCCCCCCATTTGTGGTTTCACTCTCTGTGATTTCAATTACCCTCAGTCAACTATGGTCCAAAAATACTACATCCCAGAAATAAATAATGAGTAAGTTATAAATAACTTGTGTTATCATATATTAATTATTGTTCACTATATTATTATTTATTGTTGTTAATCTCTTATTATGCCTAATTTACTTTTTTTGCAATGCTGGGGATTGAACCTAGGACTTCATACATGCTAGGCAAATGCTCTATCACTGTACCGCAACTCCAGCAATGCCCAATTTTAAAATTAGGATTTATCATAGGTATGTGCTTACAGGAAAAACGCAGAATATTGAGGATTCAGTGCTATCCATGGCTTCAGGCACCCACTGGAGGTCCTAGATCATATGCCCCAGAAATAGAGGGGACTACTACACAAAAGCAGGTTTTGTTTTGTTTTGTTTTTTTGGTACCGGGAATCAAACTCACGAACTCACGCTTGCCAGGAAGGCGCTGTGCCGCTGAGCTATATCCCCGGCCCATAAAAGCAGTTTTTAAAAGAATGAAATGCTACACAAATCCAAGGCATCGTGGCCACTAAGAGGAAGAAAACAGATTAAAAATGGTCTCTGCTCTTGAGAAACCTGCAGTCCGATAGAAAATAGGGGTGACAAAGAATCACCATCCTTATGTTTCCAAGGAGTGCATGGAGGGAAAGCAGGGGCTGGGAACTGAGTGCAAGGATCTGTAACAGCAGACAGCTCCACCCGGCCAGGGGACCTTCCATCCAATGGAACTGCTGGGTCCAAGCACAACCAAGGCGTGGCCTTGCTTATCCTGCATTATTCATCACAAGGTCCCCTCATATAAGCCCCATGACAGTCACACATGCAGCCTTAGTTTGGGGCAATTTCTTTCTCTTTGCACCTCCAGAGGTTCTTGTGCTAAAATCTGCCCAGTTCTATAGTACTGTCTTCTCCATTTTGGGGACAGAAGATGGTAAAAAGTTGCTACATGATACCCCAACTCAAAAAAGATTTAGTCCAATACATGTTAAAGAAGGAGGGAGATTCCTAGTTAGAGGTCACCAAAGAATGACTCTGAGTCGCACTCCACAATGTAAGAACACGCAGACCCAGCAGTGGGCTCACGGGAACATGCACCATACCCGTACTGTGGTCCTGGACGGTGAAGATACAGGAGGAAGAACTTCTGCCAAATCAGTGGCAGGAGTGGGTGATCTGAAGGCGTGACCAGGGCCTGGTGGGCCCAGCGGTAAATCAGCAGCCTCTGCAGGGATGGGACGATGGGGAGCTTCAGCTGGGCCTGGGCTTTCTGCAGGAGAGAAGAGGCTTTAGCAACCATAAAGTGAACACAACTGCAGTTTGCTCTATATGATCTGAATGGAATGCTAAACATTTTGCTTTCAACTCAGTCAGAAAAAAAATGTAACATAAAATTCATTTCTCTAACCCACTAATACTTCAACCTCCTTGGCAGCAAGCCATGTGGAGTAGCTTTTTGCTGTCAAGACATGTCCCAAGGCCCAGAAACAAAATGGCTCTTAAGAGTCATCTAATCTAACCTCTTTCCCTTTCTGAAATTTCTTTGCATATAAAAAGTTACACAGGGCCGGTGAGATGGCTCAGTGGCGTAAGCGCCTGCCTTGCAAGCGCGAGGGCCCGAGTTCGACTCCCGGATCCCACATACGGAAAAGGGGCCGGTGATATCGCTCAGCGGCACAGGCGCCTGTTGGCGCGCGAGGTCCTGAGGTCGACCCCCCGGTACCCACAAAAAAAAAAAAAAAAAAAGTTACACAGCAAGGTAATAGAATGATATGAAAAAAAATCTGATACCCAACTTTACCAATTTTTTGGAAATTTAGATTTGTATCTTTTAGGTTTTTATTTTGTTTTTCTTTTTTTGGGGGGTGGGTACCGGGGGTGGAATTCAGGACCTCGTGCGCCAATAGGCGCCCGTGCCGCTGAGCAATATTACCGGTCCTTTTTTTCATATGTGGATACCGGCAGTCGAACTCAGGACCTCGCACTTGCCAGGCAGGCGCTTACGCCGCTGAGCCATCTCACCGGCCTGTTTTTTCTTTTTTGAGACAGGGTCTCATTATGTAGTTCAAGCTGGCCTTGAACTCACTATGTAGCCCAGACCGGCCTCGAACTCATGGAGATTCTCCTGCCTCAGCCTCCCGAGTGCTGAAATTACAGGTGTGTACCACCAGAACTGGCTTGGAAATTTAGATTTTAAAAGGAATTCCATGAATGATGAATTCCTTAAAAGGCTCTGAAATTTAAAAGCTAAGTCTGTACCATGGCATCTAAAACAGAAGCTCTTTAGATCTAAAGCCTTATTCCAGTCTTCTTCATACACCAGTGAGCCTAGCAATCAACTGAGGAATTTCTAAAAAGAAACTCCTAATTACAATCCAGACAAGGGACTCAGAGTCTCAGAAGCTGGGGTTATGACTCTGATTCGTAATAAAGTGTTTCAAGGGATTCTGATGCACCTGAGCCATAATGCCAATCGCTTCAAAATGAGTGATCCCTTCAGTTGGGCAACGGACGTTACTGGGTTATGACTCTAGTTGTTAAAAGAACCTTGGGGTGCACGCTTCAGCAGCACACCTACTAAAAGGACCTTGGGAAGTCAAGGATTCACTTTAATTACATGAGTATTGCATTTGTTTGGTGGCTGTACTTTCAAAGCACACACAACAAAACAAAACAGTTCACATGCTAAGGTGACTCTCTAGGCATTAAAGTCCAAGCCATCTCCTTCCACTCGAATGCAGAACTACTATTTGCACCTTCAGAGCTTGGTCAGGGGTAAAACCAGAGTTTATCACCAATTCCCCTTCCACAACTCTTCGGAGCTGTGAGTCTTCTTCAAAGATGGATTCCATGTTCAGCACGGTCCATGCAAACCAGACCTACGATGGCACCAGCAAAGGGAAGAAAAATGAGCCACTGACTCCAACTGATACAATATATTCTGATTGTTCACAAATTAAGATCTTTTCTAGGGTGTGGGGTGTGGCTCAGTGGTACAGCCCTTGCCTAGCATACATGAAGCCCTGGGTTTGATCCCTAGCACCACATACACACACGTGTAGACGCATGCATGCACACGTACAAAACCTTTTTTTCTATGACTGATCTCAGTCAACAAGTAGTTTCTAAAATTAATACATTTAATACCTATCCACATTCTTGTCATATTTCTAAAATTAGACAAAACAGATAACTGGAAAGTGTAATATTCTTCTGGAAAGGCTGTTTTAGTACAAGAAGGATATTCACTCACTCAACAGTACTTCCTGGGCAAGCTCTGTATATGAGTGACAGGAAAGGGGGCCAGACATGGGCTCTGACCTTAAGAAGTTTTTCATTTATTAGACAAGAATGAAATATAAGGAACCAAAAATGTGAAGGGAGCCATGTTGAAAAGCTGAGTTGGGGCACAGGGCTGTATCAGATAAGGCTTTGTGAAGAGATCAGCAGGAAAGATTCCTCTCGTGAACCAGCGAGGCAGAGGCACAGAGGAAGAGAAGCAGGAATGAGTCTAGGTGAAGTCAAGGAGTTGGGGTTAACTCAATCACAAGAAAGTAGGAAAAAGAGCAGGAAGCAAACCTAATAGATGGCAGGATGTACTACTGATTTACATGATGAAACAGAGAAATAATTTTACACACACAGGCTGAGAGTTGGGAAGATGAAAATAATGCTGCCGCTGCTAAAGACAACAAAAGCGGCAGCCAATGCGCAGCACTGACGATGTGGTAAGCACTGTTCTAAATGCTTTCCACATAGGTGCAATCATATTCCCAGCTGACAGCGATATAAGCTGCCGAAGGCACAGAACTAACAAATGGCAGAATCAAGATTAAAATGCAGGCCGTTTGGCTCCAGAGCCCACTCTTAACCTAAGTCAGGACTCTGACCTAACCTCAGTTAACTCCTCTGTAAAACAGGAACAGTGATAGTATCTCAACAGAAAAGTAGTTGTGCCAATTAAGTTAAAAAATACATTTATTCCATTTGAATATTTTCTTCCTATTTCCCACTATCTGTTATACATTTTGGTCCTTATTTGCCCCTTCAGTTTCTCCCACTAGAGAAACAATATGATATTTAAACATGTGTGTCCAATCTATTTAAGAGTATGAGGGAGGGGGAAAAGAAAGGGAAAAGAAAAAAAAAAAAAGAAAAGAATAGAAGGAAGAAAATGGAAACAAAGCTTTTATAAATAAGGAGGGGAAAAGGGATTGAAGGGAGGAAAGGGGTTCAGGGAAAAAAGAAGAATCAAGAAATATCATGTACAGTTACAAACTTCCTCTAATGAGTGTAACTGTTATGCATATCTAAAATGTACCAATAAAATTAATTTTTAGAAAGTACATTTATATGTAGCAAGTGCTAAATAAAGGTTACTGTCGGCGAGTAGTAATTTATTAGTAAGGATAAAAATATTAAAGGTCACAGCACCACGAATGGTCCTCTCAGACTCCGTACCTGGGTGGGTGTGGCCAGGCCCTCCACAAAGGAAGGAGTGATGTTGCCTGCCACGATCCAGCTCATCAAAGACGACAGCAGACTCCGGTCACAGTGGTAACCCAAAGCATTCTACACCGGGAAGAGGGAGAGGAAGCTTCTTAACAAAAAAACCTCATCATTAACTCTTTCAAGAGCATTAGCAACTGTCTCCCTCCAATGGAAGATTCTGTTATGACATCGGTTTGAGGAAAGAATCCAGCAGCACCACGGGCAGGGCACCACAAATAAATATAATAAGCAGCACCTTTCCTGGGTGTCCTCTCCTTTGACTTCCCTGGGATCTGTGCTAGTAGACTGATTACTGAGAAAAGACACCATTAAAGCAAAGCTTAAAATAAGTAGTGGCTACTGAGTAATACCAAGATCTGTACATTTAGGAAAACCCTTCAGAAAGTTACTATCTAGTCAATGACTGAAACATAAATTCTCTAACAGGTTACCTTATGTTGCTGGTAGAGTAATTTCTGCACACAGTCTTCCTGCATTAGCTGAAAAGCTGTTTTACACAAGTGATCCATGAGGAAGAGGATGGGCTGTTCTCGGTACCAAAGATGCTGGCTTATGAGAGCCTGAACCCAGAACTCCAACACAGCAACAGCACCCACTTCATTGGGCTGAGTGCTTACAGATATGTGCGCCTGTGGAGAAGCGGCTTAGCTATGAGAAGAGTAACAACCAGCCTCCCACTGTTAAAACCCCAACAAAACACCATCTACCTCCACTAAAACCCAAATACGCTGGCCTCCCGAGCCAAAAGCACTGTACCAAGTGACTCAAAATGACATTATAAATGTGCTAACACCAGATGTTTCGGTCGGGAAGATGGGCAAAAGCATACCTAGGGGCTTGCAAGGGCCCTAACCTGGATCATGCTGTTGAGAAGCTTCACGTTGTCCCCATGGCTGGCTCCTGTTAGGTGCTGTGCCACCTTGTGGGTGACCTGCTGTGTGACACCCTGAGGTACACCGCTGTCCAAGTGTAGGAACAGGAGAAGGTGTGACAAAAACCTGCCGAGCACACAGGATCACACCCTTTACCTTCCCATCAGGAGTCAGCAGAACTGTCAGCAGTTAATTGCTTATGAGGAAACAGAAAAACGTTAACTGGTTCCATTTTGGACCGAAATGCTATTTAGAGACTCTGATAAATCTTCAGGAATTTCAGAAGAATGAAGTTTTCACATTTAATGTGGGTTAAACAGAATTCTATTTACCTGTAGAAGTGTAATGAATAGATCCAACACATGCAAACCCAAGCATATTAAAGATCATTAGAGGAAAACTCCAAAAGCAGCACTATTACCTCCAAAGCTCTCTCCTCCACTAATTAACAGAGAAGTTTTCCAAATTGCTCAGGTCCCAAACTGCCCTATTGCCTAGGGTGCCAATTTTTATATTTAAAAAGGGGGAGGATTCCTCTGGGCCCTAACGCTTTCTACTAAAGTCAGATCTGAGAAAGAAGCATGGGAAACCATACTTTATAAGCTCCCTCAGGTGAATCTCATCACCAGGCAAGTCTGAGACTTACTGAATGAAAAGACACACAACACAAAAACTTTAATGCTCCCCTTGTGCAGCTGGAAGTACTAGCTACCCCACTGCAGGGATCCTTCAACCAAGCAGAGCCTCCCCTTTCATCACTCTTTGCAAGCCCTAGCCAGCTGCTCGACCCCTGCCCCTTGGAAATAGTCTTCTTCCCATCTTCCCATGTATCTTATCCGTCTGCACCACTGCACTACACACAGTGCAGGCGATGAAAAAGTATGTTTTGCTATTGTTAAAAGGGCAATGCCATTTGCTGCTCAATGTCAGGACCACCATTCCCAAAGTTTCATGGGAAATAGCTGCTCTTCAAAATACTAATAAGCAATCCAAAGTTAAATGAGAAGGGACGCATCTTTCATGATAATAAAACTGGAATCATTATGTGTCACTGTCACCAACCTGCACTCTAAGGTGGGGTACAGAAGTTTTCTGACTCATAAAAATATATATTGTTCTGAAATATTCCTTTTTTAGTTCAGAAACCAGAAGATAGAGTTATTTGTACTTGCTGGGCTATCTCTGAAGGATGCTCCCTGCACACAGCTAACATACTTACTGCTCATTCTTCAGAAGGTAACACTGGCAAGGGTAGAACAATGGAAGAATCTTATCCAGGACATGCACCACTGTTCTCAAATGTCTCGTCTGGATCAGAATTCCCAACAGTGGGATGCCCTCTACACAGAACTTCACAATGCTATAGAAAAAGAAAGGACAATGAGCACACAAGGTAGCTAGTTCATAAAATTAAATTCTTGCAGGTATTACAGGTTATCAACCTAATATAGCTCAGGTCTACAACACATTTTTAAACCCAATCATCACACAGAAATACTAGATTCTGGAAGTATAAAGAAATGTAAAGTTCACCTACTTCTGTGACTGTAAAATATCTTGTACCTGCTTTATGATATATAGTAGTGACCATGAGTTATCACAGCTATTTTTAATGATGTTACTCTACAATGTTTTTTTTCCAGATGATGATTAAGAAGCTAATAAAAAAAAATGGTACCAGGTAACACAACAGTAACAGAACTTTGCTGTTTTCTGGGTATTTTTCTTTTCTTTTTTTTAATGGAGTGTACTGGATTTCTATAATTTTGTTCAGATGACTGCAGAACCTGTAAAAGCTTTTGCTGCTATTGATGCATAACATACTGCTATTACTGATCTTTTTATATAAATATAAATATAAAATTTGAATTTTTGGAAATTAACTGCGCTGTCAACTTTGGAAAAAGTTATCCCACTTTACCGTGTTGAGCTGGGATTGTACAGAAATTAATAGCGATATTGGTCTAGAAAATGTTCATTTTTTTCCCATTTGTACATGGGTAGTGCATTGTATTAAATATGTAAGGTCTCATGTATGTGGGTTTGATTACAGAAACTAATAAAGTATTCTCTAAATAAAAAAAAAGTTCACCTGTATTTTCATTTTACAGATGAGAAATTCACATAATTCCCTAGCGTATGGTCATAGTGTTCTAGAACCCAGGTTTTCAAATTTCTATTTCAGAGTGCCTGCCACAACCCTATTTTGTTTCTCAAACAGTGCTTCTTCTAAGCGTCTCAGGCACTCTCCTTGTCTGGATATTCCCACAAGTTACTACAGCAAAGGCAAGATTCAAAAATGAACTTAATCCCTCAGTATAAACTAGCAAAATTCTTCTAATAGCAATGTGGAGTACAAATTTTCGACTTTAATTCACTTTGGAGATTCTATCATTAAGAAAGAATGTCAAATCCACAAAAGACTATAAAAGGTGATCCATGTAAAGATGTACTTTTCACACTTATTTATAACTTATAACTGCAAAACTCAAATACGAAAATGACTTAAGTAAATTTGGGGGAAATCCATTAAATGGGAATCTTACTGCATCATTTTAAAATAGTATATATGACGGTAAAGGGCCACATGGAAACATTTCCACTATAATGATACTAGGGGGAAAAATATAAAATTTTACACTCATGATTACAACTACTAGTAAAAAATGTTAGATATTCTGGGCCTGTTAGGCATGTCTGTCATCCCAGTACTCAGAAGGCTGAGACGGTTTGCAAGTTCAAGACCAGCCTAAGCAACTTAAGCAAAACAGTCTCAAAATAAATTAAAAAGGGCCAGGGATGTGGCTCAGCAGTAGACCATTTGTCTAGCATGTGTGAGCCTCTGAGCCTCTGGTTCAATCCCAGTATGCCAAAAAAGATGGGGGGGGGGGAAGCTGTGTTAAATCTAGAGGGAAAAACAAAGGGATAATGTCACACCAAAATGTTCATTGTATTAGAACATTCGGTGGAAGTGAGTGGCTTTTTCTGTACTTTCCTTATTCTGTGGTTTGGTTGTACTGCTTTAATTCTAAGGGGAGAAAAATCACTTCAACAGATAAAATAGCGCAAAGCCTTTGCCATGAGGGAAGTGCTTAAAATACTAGAAGTGAACAACAAAGGAAACAAAATTACATACACATCAGAGCTCTAAAAAGGAAAAACTATTGAATAAAAACAGCAAATATAGTATGAGAAAGATTCTGGATGATTTTCTGACCATCATTCTCTGTGCTGTTTGTAATGTTATACTAATATACAACTTATGTCCCTGCCTACTCCACTCCACCTCAACCCAGGCTCATTCATAAGATTATTTTAAATTACTTCACTACTCCAGAACACCCACACCAAGACGACCACACTGGAGTCAGCCCAAGTGCAAACACTTTATTCTTGCCCTCAGGCACATTCAAGACTTAGTAGTCAGCACTAAACAAGTACTACTGCATGTATGTTTAGAGAGAACCCACACCAGTGAATAAGAAGCTACAGTCCCAGAACTGAAACCATGAAACATGTTCAGAAAACTTCAAAGAATCTATATTACAGACACAAAGAGTGTACATGTACTACCCACTTCAGTCTCATGAACTCGGTAAAATGTTACTTCCATTTTAGAGATGAAGAACCTGAGGTTCGGGAAACTATAAATAACACTAGCGCTACTAGGAACAATGTAAAGAGTACATTCCTAAGGGCCTAAATAACTGCCTCTCCCTAGATAACTGCCTCAGATAACTTTCACATTTGTCTGTAATTTGGCCCTATGAACCGCCTAATCACTTCTGTTCTCCAGCAGGAATCATGGGCTTCAGTCCGGAACGTCCCCTCATTTCCCCTCTTCTCACCCTCCCCACTCAGACACTGGCTGCTCCTTCCCACATCACTGCATCTACCCGAATTTGTTGACTGTCTGCTAAGAACAAGTTCTAGAGACACAAAGATGAACAAGACAAAGCCCCTACCTTTTACAAGAAAGCTCTGTGGATGTATTAAAACTTTAATTGAAATGCATGTACTTTTGTGTGTGTGTGTGTATTTTTTGAAGGTGCATAAGTGAACAGGAGTCAATCCTGGCACCACTTCGCCTTGATAAACTATTAACAAAGCTTATCTGGTTGTGGTGGCACACCCCTGTAATCCCAGCTATTCAGGATCTAAGACAAGAGGATCACAGATTCAAGGCCATCCTGAGAAACTCCACAAAACCTGTTTCAAAGTAAGATTTTTAAAAAGGCCAGGCATGGTGGCGCATGCCATAATCCTAGCACTTGGGAAGCTGAGGCCGGAGAATCACCACAAATTCAAGGCCAGCCTGGGCTATAAGACCCTGTCTCAAAAACAACAACAACAAAAGATAAAAAGGACTGGAAACATGGCTCTGTGACAGAGTGCTTATGTTTCATGTGTGAGGCCCTAGGTGCAACTGCCAATACTGAGGAACAAGGGGGGGGGCGTCATTTAGCCCTAATTACCTCTCTACAGGTTTAATAGAGCTCTCTGGATCCTGTGTTTGGCCAACCTCAAACCATCCTTCCAGGACCCCTACTCCTGTCACCACCTCCATGCCTCCCTCAGCCCTGCCTGGTGGCAGAAGATCATCCTCCAGCTTTCGTTCAGTGGACTGGCTCTCCCAAAGCATCTTCTCAGGGCCCACCCCAACCTCCAGGCCTGCCCAAGTCTCTTGGGGGAGGTTCCCTGGCCTACACCAGGCATCCAGCATCAAAGAGCTCCCTCAGACCCTTGGCACCCTGGAGCAGAAGTCCTCCGACCGCTCTGTACAGGAGCCACCCATTGCTGGGGTAAGCCAGGACCCCAAAGCTACACAAGGTCCCCATGTCCACACGGCCTTCACCTTGGAGCAGATAAAAACGTGGTTCCAGAATCGATGAATGAAACACAAACACCAAATGCAGGACTTCCAACTCAAGCCATCTCTGTATACCCCTGGCCTTCTCACCATCTCCTACCCTGGGCCATAGCCTGCCGCAGCTGTACCCTTGAACACCTCTACTTAGGCTCCAGGCTCTGATGCTGCTCCCCCTTATCTCCTTCTCTGGTCTCTGCCAAATGGAACAAGCCCCCTGCCCTCCTCATGGGCTTCCTGTAAGGACGGCCTCTGACATACCACCTTCCTCACCCTGGGAACCATGGACACACACTGGAACCAGCCTTTTCCACAGGACCCTGGGACCTGTGTGCTGTGCTAGAGGATGACTTTTGGGGATATAGTCTGGCTTCATGCCCTCCACGGGTGCTGTGTGCAGATCATGCCTGGCACTTACCTGGAAGACATTCAGTATTTACATTCATATGGTGGCCCTATTCTGTAGCAGGTGTTGTACTCTGTCTTAAGCCATGGGTGGGACTTCAACCCTGACCCACCTAAAGTTCTGAAGAGTTTAGAGCTAAAGAAATTTTAAAATTCTACTTCACTGCAAGTTACTGAAAGGGAAGGTTTAAGATCAGTTTAACTGATGGGTCAAAAGCCAGAAGTAGGTTTATTATATGTAGAGCTTGTAAGGGTAATTTATTAAATAAATGTTGGAAAAACTGATTTTCTGGCTGGAATAAAGATTATAAGCTTTGCATATAGAAAAGCAAAGCTTAGAAAGAAGGTACCATGTTTGTGGCCTTGGGCCTGAGTCCCTGTGAAAGCCAGGAGAGCTGAATAGCAGAGGAGCAGAGGGCACACCATGGATTCTAACACAGCAGGGTCCAGGAATGGCACTCTCTGCTCCAGTTCTTTCAGTGATGGGGGACAAGCTGGGGGAGCCAGGATCTGAGGCTGCCTTGGCTGAGCCCTTTGTGGATGTGCCCTCAACCCACACCAGCCCAGCTCATCCTTGCCTGTAGGAGGCTCACAGGCCCTCCTCCAGCAGCCTCTACAGAACACAAAACAATAGGCAAAGGACAGTAGGTGTCCTTGGAGTCTGGACTAGCAGCCAATGTGAGATCAGGAAGCCACTTCCTGGGAAAGGGCCTGGCGGGTCCTCTCACTACTAGAAGAAATGTGGCACAAACTAATGAAAATATTGTACCACACTTTTTTTTTTGGTGGGTACCAGGGGGTCGACCTCAGGACCTCGCGCGCCAGCAGGCGCCCGTGCCGCTGAGCGATATCACCGGCCCCTTTTTTGGTATGTGGGCTCCGGGAGTCGAACTCGGGCCCTCACGCTTGCCAGGCAGGCGCTTATGCCGCTGAGCCATCTCACCAGCCCTGTACCACACTTTAAATGAACACATACTTGTTTATATTACACTGAGGGTCTCTGCACTCATGAACACGGCATAGTGTGCGTGCAGGCAGCCAAGGGTGTGAATGCCCAGGATATGTACCCAGGGGTGTCCATCCCTAGGACATGGGTTTACCCTGCAGGAGGTGAGGTTGGCCTGTGTAAACAGCCATCCCAGTGAGAATGGAAGTGTGGTCCTTATTCAAAGGTGACCTGTGGGAACATATAGCTGAAAACACCAGGCTTGGGCATCAGACTTACGCTTTCTCCGTGTTTATTTCTGTATTGTTGGAAGTGTTTATAATCAGCACGTGTCTTTTATAATGTGTGAAGTGAGTCGAATGGGCCACTGTGATGCTGGCATATGACCATCTGAACAAAGCATATGTGGTCCAAGGTTTTACTCGACTCTTGCACAGAGCCTGGACTTGACTGATTGCAGGTTGACATAGTGTTGTTGTCAACAATAGAACACTGAGTGCTCGGCATGCCCCCCAAGGACCAAGACCATGTGACATTCCATACCACCTTTGTCCCTGAACCATTTCTGCCATGAGTGAGGACTTTGAGTTGGGGCATCTCAAATTCCAGCCGGCTGGGGCCAGCTGCACTGGGCCCCACCCTGTAGATGAGGAATTTGAGGACATAACTGTGGGGCTCTCAGATGAGGGAAGGGCTTGGTAGGTGCCTGGTGTCACCCTGTTGCCTTCCAACCTAGTGGTTTAGCATGCCATCTTAGGCCCTGTGGGTTTGTATTTGGACAGGACCCTGGAGATCTCCAAGAAGGAACTGCCTCACTATCACTGACTTTCATGAAGCCCATCTGCTGGGGCACCTCAAGCCACATGGCCAGGTGGCTGCATGGAAAGTAACTGCACATCTTGGGGCAGACGAGGACAAGTCCACGGGCTCTCTGAGCGGGTAATGAGCGTGTTCCATCCCCAGGGCTGTGTGTCCAGGATCTCAGATCTGGAGTTGACATTCAAAGTGTTTATAAAATAATACGATCAAGTAAACAAGAGACTGCTGAATCTAAAAAAAAAAAAAAAATAGAGCTCTCTGATCTTGGAAGGTGAAAGATAAAAGTCTAGAACACTGTACCTGTGGCCCACAGTCGTCATGGATAAGGCAAGGTAACAGCCAATGGGCATGCCTGCTTTCACAGCCTTCAAGACAGGATGAAATGTGGGTGACTCTGCCATGTCGGGCACCGTGCTAGAGAAGGGAACAGCTGGACATTTCTGCTGTATTCCATAGTCATTTTTGTGCAGTTTTAACCTCAAGATCAAATTCCAAGCCCACTGATTAAATGAGGTCTCAGGAGTTTCTCCGTATCGAACAATACTGGCCAAATAGGAAACCTAGAACAATTATTTATTTTACACCACATTAGTCACATACAAATTAAATCAGTAAACTCATCTCTCATCTCTTTTTGTGATCAATAATGTCTTTGAAAGAGAAGAATATACTACTTACTGGCCTTCAATTAATGTTCGTTATACTGCACTAAAGCAATTTCTCATTCAGCTGACCACTTCCACTTACCCTCTAGTCACTTTGTAAACCTGATCTTAAGTCAAACAAAAAAGAAGTGATATAAAAGTTAATACTTGGGCCAGTGAGATAGCTCAGCAGCATAAGCACCTGCCCGGCAAGCGCAAGGTCCTGAGTTCGACTCCCGGAACCCACACAAAGGAAAAAAAGGGCCGGTGGTATTGCTCAGTGGCACAAGTGCTTGCTGGCAAGCATGAAGTCCTGAGGTTGACTCCCGGTACCCACATTAAAAAAAATTTAAAAAGAAAAAAAAAAAAGTTAATACTCAAGGAATGATGTGCTGATAAGTAAGTTTAACAATCAGGGTGAGGAGTCTCATTTACAGCATTTGCCAATTCAAGTGGTATAAAAACTCACAGTGCAACCAGTTTCAAACTACCAATAGTTATTTTAACAACCCAGCTTGCAAAATTCCTAAAAATTTAACAGTTAGTTCTAAGCCAGTATAAATGAGCTCCAGCACATCACAATAACTCAACTCAAATTCTGTAATACCAAAATGATTATAAAAAGACTACGTTTAAAGGAAAAGTTCTTTATCTAACCACTGAAGCCAATTTTAATTATTTTACATTGCCAGGAATGTTCTTAGAAAACCTAAGGATTAATACTGTAACTTCAGATCTAACCAGGCCATTTACAAATGAAGATTTATGTTCTCAATACATAAGAGAAGGAAATACCTGCTTCATGCTTTCAGAAATAAACCCAGCATATGGTTTCTGTGCAAGGTACTTCTGATAAGCTTCAAGAACCATTAAGGCCACTTCAGTGTGGAGTGCTTGATCCAGATGAAGGGTACTCTTTTGAAGAGAAAAGAAGCACAAACATACCATCTTAGGTTTGTGTTTTGCTTTTTGTAACTTTGAAAGAATTAGGCAGAATAGTAAGAGACGGTCTTGGATACAGAAGCTAATGTTCCAAAAATCATATCGCCTAATAGTGAAGTTATGAAATAACAATAGGGGAAAAAATGAAAGCTAAAGAGCAACTACACTGCATCGAATAGGTCTGAACCTGAGTCATCCTCCACTCCAGCCACAAAAAAGCTATCTTTGAATGTAATCTCCCACCTCAAAATAGAATTCTGCAAAGACTTTGGGATGTAAGTTAAGGGAACTGCCAAGTATGAAAATGCTTATTATTAATTAAATAAAAAGATATTTAGTAGATTAAGTCTACATTCCCTTTTCCTGTTCCATCATCAGTGAAAAGTAAGACACTCAACAACGCAGGTTAAGATACTCCTTCAGGAACCTGAGGTCGTCTATGGAATTTCTCACCCAGCCTTTGCAGCTTTTGAAAAATCCACCCCGTAACCCTTCCATAGAAAATAACATTTCCATCTCTAAGGGAAGTGAGGAGACTGTCACAGAGAAGTCTCCATGCAGCTTTCTGAGAGTGGGAAGACAGAGAATGTGAAGGCAGAGAATAGGCCCTGTGGCTCTCACCCATGAGCACTTCGGTGAGAGCAGACCCAGATGAATCCACAGACAATCCCAGGCAGTCAGGAACAAAGCTCCCAGGCCTCATTCTGAACAACAGGCATCATGTTAATGCAAACTCCACAAGACAGCTACAAGGATTTAATGACTTGCTCGGAATAAGGGCAGGCAGACCATTGTAAAGGGCTGGATTCTCCCCAATTTTCCCTTTAAAATGTTAATATTTTCATCAAGGAGCTAATTAATAAGGTCTATAATAGGCAGGAAAGGTTTTTAACAATCAAAATCACTTGACACAGCATCTTTGGAAACACATGATATATAACGACCCTTAACAATAAACCAATAATAACTACAACACTGAGTAATTAACATGTGACAAGAACTGTCCTACATGTCTGCATGTCCTCACTTGTTAAACCTTTACAGTAACCCCGTGAGGTAGACCTATTAATGTCAGTGCTTACAGAAGAGCAAGGAGGCCCAGACCATTCAGGAAGCCTGCTGAGAAAGCTCCTGGTCACACAACCCGGAAGTGGTAGAGCTAGGATGAGAACGAGGCAAACTGGCTTAAACTCAGGCTCATCATTAATGAGCGATGCTTTAGAAAACAACTCTGGCAATGACATGCAAGATAAACTACAAGAGGAAGAGAAACCAAGGACAGGAGAGGCCATTAGAAGGAACTACAGTAACTAGCCAGAAAAGAAACAAAAGATGTCAGTGGTCTAAGAGCAAAGGGCAGAATTCTCAACATGGAACAATGCATTATCATTTACAGGATGCTCTGCAAAACAGAATTAAAGAGGTCCTAAACTCAGACCCAGCTGAAAGAATTTGTAGAACCTGTGAATAATACTCAGAAATGTTGAAAGTTTTTAAGAAAATGCTTCCTGGGCCGGTGATATAGCTCAGCAGCATAAGTGTCTGCCTGGCAAGCACGAGGTCCTGAGTTCAACTCCCGGTACCCACATATATAAAAAAAAAAAAAGAAAAGAAAAGAAAAGAAAAGAAAAGAAAAGAAAGAAAGAAAGAAAGAAAGAAAATGCTTCCTTAACATAGAATCTCCACTTTGTACAGAACTTTTTAACACATACCTGCTCAGCGAATCCCCAGTTCAGTCCTTCTAGGATAACGCAGGCCAGTTTATTCTTCACTGCTGTCAGGTTGTGATCCAATAACCAGTCCCGAATCACAGCTATCTCAGAAGCAGAAGGTCGCCAAAGATATAAAGGCAGCTCTTTAAACAAGTATAGAGAAACCTTATTAAAAGAGAACAATCACAATTAAAATCAGGACTGAGAGACAACCCCATATCACCACAATACATTTTTAAACTGTTTGTAAATGTTTTTTTCCCAAGAGGAAATGAAGTTTTTTACACTAAGGACACTTAGCAATCCTTTGTAAAGATTAATAATTTTTAATATATAAATTGATGTGCTTCTGTTTACCAGTTTTAATGGTAAACCACCCTTCTAAGGCACAAATTTTATTAAAGCCAAGGGAAGGTCATCATTTTACAAAAAAAAAAAAAAGTACTTTAGTTATTTCTTCTGTGACAGTTAAAAAGATATTTCTATTTGGTTCAAAGCAATCTGTAGGAAGAGGTATAGGGTATAAGAAGTGGATGGAGATACACATGAAATGAGATCCATCAAAGTGGATGACTTAAAACTGGATTATACATACAAAAAGGTTTATTATACTATTCTATTTTTACATACATTTGAAAATACCCCATAATTTTTTTTTGTTAGTATGTGTTTGCAATAGATGAAATTTACCTTCATTTTGGGGGGCTGGTTCTAGTATATAACATACTTAATCATTTTTTATTCTCTTTTTCTCCTTTCCCTGCCCCTAACCCTTTCTTTGAACGCATCATACTACTCCAAAAAGTCTGCCTTTATTTTACTCTTTATAACTGGGCTTTCTCATGAGAGAAATTAAGAGAGAGTTAGTTTTCTGTATCTGATTTTACTTAAGAAGTTTTTAAAATCTATTTTTTTAACTAACCTATGTGTACAAAATAAGATAAATCTGGGTTCATTTAATGATGTTTGCTTTAAGGGAAACTGATCAGAATGGAAATATAATTGCCATATATGAAATTTTAATTTTTCTAGTAAACCCCCCTTCTTTTTCTGCAGTACTGGGAATTGAACATGGAGGCTAGTGCATGCTAGGCAAGCACTCTACCACTGAAGAACATCCCCAGCCCTTTTAAAAAATGTTTTATTCTGGAAGGGGGATCTCACTAAATTGCCTGGGCTGGTCTTAAACTTGCAATCCTCTTGCATCAAGTAGACAGAATCCTGAGTAGCTGGAACTACAGGCATGTGCCGCCATAATGTAATAGCCACATTTTTTTTAAGCCAAAAGAAATAAGTAGAATTAATTTTAATATGTTTTATTGGATCTGATATCCAAATATTTTCATTTCAACATAAAATTGCTACAAAAATGATTAAGATATATAAAATTATCTTGTTCCTACTATGTCTTAGAAACTAATCAAGTATACTTACAGCACATTCCAATTTGAACTAGTCATATTTTAAAGGCTCTAGAGTCATAAATCTGAATGCTCCTGTAACTGTTACAAGAAATTCAATCTGTTACCAAGCCTTCCCACAAAGAAAACTCCTGGCCTAGATGATTTCACTGGTAAATTCTACCATTCAAAGAATTAAGAGCAATCCTGCAAAAATTATTTCAAGACAGAAGAGGGACTGCTTCTCAACCCATGTATGAGACTAACGTAACTCTACACCCAAAACATAATAATAACAAAAAAATTATAGATCAATTTCCTTCATGAATACATGCAAAATTACTATCAATTTGAACCCAGCAACACTTAAGAAGGATTACATGTGATCAAGTGGTTTTTTTACTCAATGAAACAGTGATAGTCCAACATTCAAAGAACTAAAACTTGAAATGTGATAGGCAACCAGTCAATGTAGTTCATGACATTAACAAAGGAGAGAAATCCTGAGATCACTTCAATGGATGCAGAAAAAGTCCTTAAATACGCACTGATTTAAAAATAGGTATTTTCAAAAGTTATTAAAGATTTTTCCTAACAAAAAGGTGTTAGCACCAGCCTCGTGGTGCATGCCTGTAATCCCAGAACTTGGGAGGTGAAGGCAGGAGGATCACCACGAGTACAAGACCAGCTTGGGCTACATAGTGAGTGCAAGACCAGTCTGAACTACACAGTGAGACCCTGTCTCAAAAAAATAATAATTTTTAAGGCCAGGAGTGGTGGTGCATGCCTGTAATCCCAGCACTTGGGACACTGAGGCAGGAGGACTACTGTGAGTTCGAGGCCAGTCTAGGCTACAAAGTGAGCTCTAGGTCAGCCTGAACTGCACAGTGAAACCCTGTGTCAAAAAAGACAAAAATAATAATAATTATCATTATTTTTAAAAATAGTTGGGCCAGTGAGACAGCTCAGCGGCATAAGCACCTGCCTGGCAAGCGCGAGGTCCTGAGTTCGACTCCCGGAACCCACATAGGAAAAAAGGGCCGGTGATATTGCTCAGCAGCATGGGCGCCTGCTGGCACGTGAGGTCCTGAGGTCGACCCCCGGTACCCACAAAAAAAAAAAAAAAGTAATAATCTCAGTAAACTAGAAATACAAATTCCTTAGTCTAATTAGATCATCAAGGAAAAACCTACTGCTGACTGACTTAATGGTGAACTTTTGTATTGCAGTGATGAAGACTGAACCCAGGCCGCGTGCATGCCAGGCAAGTGCTCTGCCGAGCTACCACCTCAGCCCCAATGGCAAGAATGAAGCAAGAACATTCACTCTTACAACTATTACCATTCAATACTGTAATGAAGGTTCCAGCCAAAATATGAAGCAACGAAAGAAATGAAAGGCGCAACGATTATACAGAATCTAATTAAGAATTCTATTAAGAAATTTTTCAGGGCCGGTGAGATGGCTCAGGGGTGTAAGCGCCTGCCCGGCAAGTGCGACGGCCCGAGTTCGACTCCCGGAACCCACATACGAAAAAAGGGCCGGTGATATCACTCAGCGGCACGGGCGCCTGCTGGCACACGAGGTCCTGAGGTCGACCCCCAGTACCCACAAAAAAAAAAAAAAAAAAAGAATTTTTTCAAAAAAATAAAATATATGTATTTTAAAATATATCGATGCTTTCACTGAAAACCAAAAGAAATCACTAATTTTACTTGATGAGACTGTATGAAAAGATACATGGATTTCACTAACAAAGGTAGAACGTGTCCTCGGAAGTGTACTAATCTTTAAAATCATACAGTAGAACAAAGGAAAATATGACATCAACTCGCAGGTTGTCAGCAAACAAACCTCTAAGTTTTATCCTCTCGGATCTCCCGTAGAGGTTGGTCCTAATCAACAGCTATCTGACCCAGAGCAGTCTCCACACAGGATGTGTTCTCACGCTGGGCCTCCGGAACAGAAGGCTATCTTCAGGCATACGCTAAATACGTCAGTGACAGTTCAGGGACCCCAGCCACAGCTCGTTCCCAGGCTGTGGAGCTACAGCCTGCATCAAGCTAGCCCAAAATCAAAGCCATCACTGTCTATGTTGAAGGCATAAGGGGCTCCGAAAACCTCAGCAAGTTCACAGAGCACAGGAAAACTACACAGGGATAGTACAGGCATATTACACATGCACTCCAAAAAATCTTGGTTCCTATCTTTACATTTACAGTTAAGCATATTCCTGGATACAGTTTACTACTAGAAGTGTTGTGCCAAATTAAAAATATACATAGTTGTCAAAACCAGAAAAACAATGAAAAAAACATCATGAGCTCAATCAAACTGAATCATGTGACTCAACGTACAATTCTCCAGCCATAGAGTTCACCTATTTGAATTATATCTCAACAAAGTTTTTAAAAACTACATAAAGGTTGCAAAAGGGAGTGATAGACATAAACTACATCTGTATCATGTTCGACTTAAAATTTTTTTTTTTTTTTTTGTGGGTACCGGGGGTTGACCTCAGGACCTCGCGCGCCAGCAGGCGCCCGTGCCGCTGAGCGATATCACCGGCCCTTTTTTCGTATGTGGGTTCCGGGAGTCGAACTCGGGCCCTCACGCTTGCCAGGCAGGTGCTTACACCGCTGAACCATCTCACCGGCCCTTGACTTAAATTATTACTTTTAATTATTTTTACATGCAATGCTTTTTTTTTTTTTTTTTTGAGACAGGGTCTTACTATGTAGTTCAGTCTGAGCTTAAACACTCTATGTAGTTCATGCTGGCCTTGAACTTGCAGTGATCCTACTGCCTCAGCCTCCCAAGTGCTGGGATTACAGGTACGCGCCACTACACCCAGCTAATAGTTTTATTTTAGACATGTACTACTTTTAATTTTGCATTGGACTGATTTCAATAGGGCCTCCTTTCTCAGTCATAGCTGTTTCCTCCAAGTATAAAATATAAAAATTGGGAAAGCCAAGCCATGTGTAGTGGCACGTGCCTATAATTCCAGTACTCTGTGAGGCAGAGGTAGAAAGATCTCAAGTTTGAGCACTGCCAGGGCAACTTAGCAAGACCCTGTCTCAAAATAAAAAATAAAAATTATAAAAGGGCTGGGGATGTAGCTCAATTCTCAGTATCAAGGGGGGACCCAAAGAATTATGAAATCCGAAGAAATTATGAAATAAAAATTCCTAATTAATGATCATATAAAAGACCTGTTATTGGGGAAGGTGGGAAAGTGAATTCTGAGAAGACTTGGGAGAACAAATCCCAGCTTTTTATAAGCAGCAGCTAATCCCAAATTGGCATGGCACATGGCACAGAGCCCAGCACATAGTAACAGTTAACATCAGTTCTTTCCTCCCACTGCATCCTTAAGCGACACCATCTTTCCCAACAACCTTGCAATTTTTGCCATTGCTCCATAACTTCGGGACTTAAAAAATGACAAGAATGACAACACTCAGTGCGCTTACCATTCCAACCTGGTCAATGGTTTCCTGAACTCTGTCCAAAAGGACAGAAATGATCTCAGGGTGAATAGCTGTGATGGCCCCCAAAAGCTCTCGACCAACTTTTGAAAAAGTCTCTCTGGTGGACAGGCTGATGTAAGATACCTAAATGGGGAGTGGAAGGAGAGACGGCACTTTTAATACCAATTATAAATCAAAACAGGTTTCCATAGTTTTTTCAAACAAAACAAAACGAATCTCACACTAAGCCTCATTTCACACTATATTCAGAAAAATGTCAGAACTCCAGACAGCAAACTGACTGCCCTGAGGCTGGAAGGTGGGAAGAAAGGGAGTGCAGGAAAATGTCAACTATGCCTAACAATGGCATCAAGTGCTGGATTAAAACATGTATCCAGCAGGCCATGATGGAACATGCCTGTAGCCCCAAGGATGGGGGTTATCAAGCAACGAGGACCACTTAAGGAGTTTGAGGCCAGCCTGGACAACACAGCAAAATACTATCTCAAAAGAAAATAAAAGTTTGTCAGTAGCAATGAAATGGTCCCTTCAGTGTGAAAGCTTTTCTAGTTTTGAGGAAATCACTAAAATGATGAAAATTGTAATGCATTTCACAGAAATACATTATCCCTCCTACAAAATAAGGTCCTTAACTACAAGAGCTTCTGAAGTATCAATGTTAACTAATTCCTCTTCAACTACATCTTTCCAACTATAGTTTACAATGCACTCATGTCAATGGTCAGCATTTTAAAAATACAATAAAATAGAACAGAAAAATAACTAAGAGAATAAAAAGAACAGAAAAACTTAAGAATGCATATATGGTAGATGTGGTGGTACATGCTTGTAATCCCAGTTACTAGGGAAGCTGAGGCAGGAGGATTGCAACAGTGGGGCCAGCCTGGGCAACTCAGTGAGAACCTGTCTCAAAATAAAAAGGGCTGGAGATGTAGCACAGGGCTACAATGCTTGCCTAGCATATGCAAAACCCTGAGCCTTACCAAAAGTACTGTCTCTTCCCCCTCCCCCAGCAAAAAATGCATCACAGAAAATTTTTTGTTTCAATTACACACATAGGGTCAGAATGTAATATATAATGTAGTCCTTTTTTTTTTTTTTTTTTAAATGTGGGTACCGGGAGTTGACCTCAGGACCTCGTGCTTACCAGCAAGCACTGGTTGTGCCGCTGAGCGATATCACCGGCCCCTTTTTTCCTTTATTTGGATTCCGGGAGTCGAACTCAGGACCTCGTGCTTGCCAGGCAGGCGCTTATGCCGCTGAGCTATCTCACCGGGCCTATAATGTAGTCTTACTGTGACTCTTGGTCAAAACACTGTAAACACTATTCAAAACCATAAATACCACTTCAACAGATCTTGAGAATGTCATTTAATGTACGTGAAAATACACCTCTTCTAATTTTCTCAGACCATGAAGACAGTCTGGAATTCCAAATCCATCAAGGTCTTAACCTCATGTCTGGTTACAAAGTACAAGTATCAGAACTTGAACCTGGAAAAAACTTTAGGTCATGCAAGTCTGTCATTCTCAAGGTGGAGTATTGGGCAATGATGATAAACTCAAGGAGAATCTTCTTTCAACATTAGGAAATGAACTATACAAGGATCTCACCCTAGGCTGTCATTTTGTAGATGAGGAAGATAAAGCCCACAGTGCTAAGTTTCCTTTTCTTTTCTTTTTTTTTTTTTTTTTGTAAGATAGAGTGTATTAGTCACTTTCCCTTCACTGGGCAAAAGACCCACAAGTTAGAGGAAGAGAGATTTACTTTAGCTCACAGTTTCAGTCCATAGTTGGCTGGCTCCAAGACAGAAACATCAGGGTGGGGCCAGTGAGATGGCTCAGCGGCGTAAGCGCCTGCCTGGCAAGCGCGAGGGCCTGAGTTCAACTCCCGGAACCCACATACGAAAAAAGGGCCGGTGATATCGCTCAGCGGCACGGGTGCCTAGTGGCGCATGAGGTTCTGAGGTCAACCCCCCGTACCCACAAAAAAAAAAAGAAACATCAGGGTGAAACTGCCTGGGTCTCAGCCTCCCAAACAGCTGGGGTTAACAGGTGTACACCACGATGCCCAGCTATAAGTTTTCTTTTCTAATGTAAGACAGGCAATTCATACCAGAATTAAACCAAAACTCCGATCTTCCAAATTCTAAATTCAACATTCTTTCTACCATTTCATTTAAATTGGTTTGTAGGTCCAGTTACCACGTTACTGGCAGGGGTGAAGAAGTAGAATTTGGAGAGGATAAAACGTAGACAGTGAGAGAAACCGTATAAAAACTACAAGTGCCAGCCTGTGACACATTGTCTATTCTTGGGAAAACTCGTGTATCAATGTCAACAGAGAGTAGAGGGAAATAGTATAATTCATGCTTTTAAAACTCTCTATAGCAAAATAGAGTTCCTTTGATTCTCTAGCCCCTTCCATGTACAGACAATAGCTAAGTAAGCCATACTTCTAAAAAGCAATAACAAAAGAAACCAATGGATAACCCAAAAGAAAACATTTAATTTATAAAACTTCATATTCTAACCTCATATATCTCTAGAACAATGATTTTTATGAAGTCTTCATCCACGTTGGTTCTTCTGGCCTGAGCCATCTGAGCAAAGGTAGTTAGAAGGCAAATTTCTTCTGAGCTATTCATGGAAGAGAGGTACTTCTCAAAGTTCGCAAAATGTTCTGGGTCTGCAAGTTCATATCAAGAAGTTAAAGTGAAGAATGAATAAATTTATATATTTTAGTTACTCTGCCCCAGGAGAAGGATATTTAGAAATATTTAAAAATACAAAAGGTCCTGTACAGGTATCAGGAAGAAAGCTGGACCACATGGCCCCTGAAATTCCAACAAACTCTAGGTGTAATGCAGCCTCTGAGGAGACATTTAAAATCTCTGAGCCTCAGCTTCCTCATCACTCACAAAAGGTTATTCCAGAAAATTAAACGATATGTCACTGGTAAGGTACTCTGCTCACTGCAAAGCACCACTACTGTCAGGAGGGACTCTCCTTCGAAGGCAGTACTGCTGACTGCCCAGGCAACCTGGAGTCCCTCAGGAACCGTCAATCGCAGGAATGAGGACATTACCAGTGAACTGCCTCAACTAGCGAACAACACAGTACAGAATCTCAAGGAAAAGACACTGGCTTATAAATGAATGCTAGAGACAAAAACTCTAGTTACAACCATGACTGAAATACTGACGTATACCATATGCTTTGTCTAGCTTTCAAAGGCTGCTGTGAAAACAATATTTTGTCGCTAGGAGGCAGCATGGACTTTGTGATACGTAACAGAAAACTAGATATCGCAAAAAGAAAATTTTAGAAAGAAGGAAAAAAGGTCCATTTAAGAAATATATTCCCGGGCCGGTGAGATGGCTCAGCGGCTTAAGCGCCTGCCTGGCAAGCGCGACGGCCCGAGTTCGACTCCCGGTACCCACATACAAAAAAGGGGCCGGTGATATTGCTCAGCAGCACGGGCGCCTGCTGGCACACGAGGTCCTGAGGTCGACCCCCCGGTACCCACAAAAAAATATATATATATATATATTCCCCAATGGAACTTTTCACAGTAAGAAGGTAACAAGCCAACATTCTTTTTGGATGTTTACACATTTGAGAAATCAAAGGCAGCGCATCAAATTTCCTGTATTTTCAAACAACTCTATGGGGCACTTATTAAACCAATTTTCATTCCCTTTCCCCCAATTGGATTTATACAGAAATTACTACACAGAACATTCTTAAAACAATGGAAAATGGAATTATCATTCTAATTTAGAATGTTTTAAGATACATTCAAGGGAGAGGCCTTACATTTTATAGAATTCTATGAGAAGAACAAATGGGAAAAAGAACTTTCTAATTAGCTTTTAAAACATATGTTGAGAACAAACAACATAAGCACAATTATACATTTATCAAATTTGCTTATGATTCTGATAGTCATAATGTCGATCATACTAGAAACAAACAAAAAGAAGACAAATTAAACAGGCCAATTTTTAAAAATCACTGCTGAGAAGTCTACTAATTAACAGTTAAAATCTTTTCTTTTGGAACTGTGATTTCAGGATCACTTTATCTTCATTACCACAGCTAAATGAGAACTGACTATAAGAGATACGGATTTCAAATATTTATTAAATACCGAACATGTTAGGAAGGTACAAACAGTAAAAATTAAGCCTGCCTCAAAAAGGACACTTAAGATTTAACAAATGAAGCCTGTCGTGATGGTGCACACCTGTACTCTCAGCACTCAGGAGGCTGAGGCAGGAAGATCACTGCAAATTCAAGGCTAGCATGGGCTACATAGTGAGTTCAAGGCCAGTCTGGAATACATAGTGAGATCCTGTTTAAAAAAAAAAAAAAAATCTAACAAATATGATAAAAAAATAGCAAATTAAAGCAGGAGCACTGAATGTAAAGACCCTCAAGGTTCAAACCTAATAAGGCAAATGAAACTTCTCTCCTGTGCCACAGTAACTTGTGTGCCAACCGACAAAGGCCACAAGACTGAAGGTGAAAGGGCTACAGGAGCCTAGAATCCAGAGTGACAGCTTCCAGCACGGGACCTGACACTCCATGATAAGGCCAGGCTGGTACTTCCTCCTCCTGGCCTAGAATCACTTCAGTGACAGGGCTGAGCTGCTGAACAGCTACCTGTGCCACAGTGTACAACAAGGGCATAGAAGATGGTGAAGTACTCAGTGGAGGAAGATGGCTTTATGAAGAGACCTAACCAAGACTAAACTATGTAAGGTGGTGCTGCTAACCATCCCGGGCACTGCCAAACGGAAAGTCTGTTTTCTGTGTTGCACTACTTTACCTCCACATTAGATGCCAAGGAGCAGACAAAAGCTGTGAAATGCTCTCACCTGGCTCACTGGCAAGCCTACTCCAACCATAGGAACAATTTAATGCAAGCAGCTCCCCAGCACAGTACAGAAACATTTTATGAAGCAGAACAACATGAAAGAGTCCAGAGCTACCTCTGTGCAGAGTAACAAAAATAGATTCATGAAGAAACAGATGGGAAAAAGACAAAAAACAGAAACAAAAGCGTCAATCTAGAAAGGGGAAAAAAATGGAGACAAAAACCATGAAAAGGGCTGAGGATACAGCTCAGCAGCACAGCGCCTGCCTGGCAAGCACGAGGTCATGAGTTAGATTCCCCATACCAAAAAAAAAAAAAAAAAAAAAAACCATGAAAGTCTGCAAAAACTACTTTGAAAATAGCAGAAGCTCAACAATTTTTTAAGATTTTTTAAGAGTTTATGATTCTCTTTTAAGGTTTGAGACTCTGGAGAATAGAATCAATTTTTGGTATGTTTGAAAACCCTGTTAAGGCTGGGAATGGTGCCACATGCCTGTAATCTCAGCATTCTAACAGTGGCTGAGGCAAGAGAATCTCAAGTTCAAACCCAGGCTGGGCAACTTAGTGAGGCTCTGTTTCAAAATAAAAAAAATTAAAAATTAATACAAATAAATAAAAAGGCTGAGGATATAGATCAGTGTGAAAGCCCTGGCTGTGCTCTCCCAATTTTTTTAAATATACAAGATAACTGTTTAAAACCATTATAGTATGTATCCAAGTAGTCTAATTTTTTCAACATTGTAACAAAAGCAAATAAACACCCTGTAGTTCAGCATTGCCATGAGATTAGACTTCATCAGGTTTTCACCAAAATTAATTATTTTAAAGTAAATTTATCTACCTGTTTACCTACTTTATAAAACAATACAACTTATTTTTAAAAACACCAAAAAAAAGATACTAGTAGAACACCTGGGCACAAAACTTTAACAAATTTCCAGACAATGAATATATACTTGTTAATCTGACTAGAATAATTTCATCCACACAAAAAGTGATTCCTAAATCAGGAAGTTCATCATTGTGTTTACTGACACACCATCTGGGACTAACCAAATTTAGATTTCAGATATGCCAGCTTCTGCCTAATAAATCCCAACAACAAAACAGTCCCTTGAATTGCAAAATCAGCAGAGTAACACATTCTCGTTTCCTCTAAAAGTAAAAGGAATAAAGCCATGAAGATGCACACAAAGGCGGGGAAAGCGAGAGCTGCCTGCTCCGGCGAAGCTGTACCTTGGAGCTGCCTCTTGCACTCGGCAGGCTGGGGGGCAGAGCCGAGCTGCTGCAGGTTTCCGTGCTCCACCTGGTGCATGAGGTAGAACAGCTTCCACAGCGTCTGCGCAGACAGCGTCCCGAAGGGCATTTCAGACATAAAAAGCCAAATGCCAAGTCTGTGTTTTAAAAAAGTGGGATTTTGAATATTAATTAGCTTCACCATACTCAGAAAGTAGAAGCAAACCATTAGCTCTTACAGATAAAAAGAAATTTTAAGTCACAGTACCACAACTTTTCTAACATGACTTGACCATAAGCACCTCAACAATGGATAACGACAATAGCAAATACTCATGAAACATTCAGCCCACACCAGGCACTGTTCCAACTTTCTGACTGCCACGTCACATATATATGAAATACACATACACAGGTTAAGTATCCCTTATCCAAAAAGCCTGGGACCAGAAGTGTTTCAGATTTTGGATTGGGGGGACTGGAATATTTGCACATGTATAATGAGATCTATCAAGCATGGGACCCAAATTTAAACCCAAAATTCATTTGCTTCACATACACCTTATCACACAGCCCTGCAGGAAATTTCATACAATATTTCTGGTGCACCTGTTTTGACTTCAACCTATCATTATCGATCAAGTATAGAGTTTTCCACTTGTAACATGTCAGCACTAAAAAGTTTCAGATCCTGGATTTTTTCAGATTAGGGATATTCAATCTGCATATAATATCAACTCATTCCATTCCATCCTAAATAAAACCAAGGCAACAGTTATTGGTATTATTCCCAATTCACACATGAGGCTAAGACCCAGAATAGTAAAAGGCAGAGATGGTTCTGAATCAAAGACTCCTTTAAGATATGAGGTACTGGGGCCGGTGAGATGGCTCAGCGGCTTAAGCGCCTGCCCTGCAAGCACGAGGGCCCGAGTTCGACTCCCGGAACCCACATACGAAAAAGGGGCCGGTGATATCGCTCAGCGGCACGGGCGCCTCCTGGTGCGCGAGGTCCTGAGGTCGACCCCCCGGTACCCACAAAAAAAAAAAAAAAAAAAAAAAGATCTGAGGTACTGTACCTAGATGGGACGTGTGCTAAACTGTACGCATATTCACCTGCATGCATGCATAAAGAGATATGAGCAGTGGGTGAGAGAGGAATCAAAACCGTCCAGTGGCTCCTCACTGATCACGGAATGAAGTTCAAACTTCTTGGTCCCATATTCAAAGTTTTCCAGGTACAGCTCTGGCTCGTATTTCCAAGCAGTCTTCTCTGCATTCGAAATGTTGCAGCATACTGACATCAATCCCCTACACCTCCCGGCAACGTCCTCAACTCAAGACACCTTCGTCTGAACTCCGCCTCAGCACTACCGCAGAGCTCCACTCAAACCTGACTCCAGCATTACCATGCCTTCCACTAGCTGTTCTCACATTGCAGTGGACAGAAAAATCACCTAGAGACTGTAAGATGGATTCCCAAGCCCTACCTAGAGATCCCACTTTGGAGGTCACAACTGGGGCCCAAGAATTTGCATCTTTTACATTCATCCTTGGTAACTCAGACTCGTGATTCTTCTCCTTTTCTTTCTTTTCTGATATGGGGACTGAACCCAGGGCCTCAGGCATGCTAGGCAAGTGCTCTACCTCTGAGCTATACCCCTAACTTTTTTTTAACTTTGAGACAAGGTCTCACTAAGTTGCCCAGGCTGGCCTCGAACTTGATCTTCCTGCTTCAGCCTCCCAAGAAGCTGGGATAACAGGCATGTGCCACCAGGCCTGGCTTAAGACTCCAGTCTTAAACCACACTGTGAGAAACACCTTAGGTACCATAATTTACAAGCACAGACTAACCTACAAATAACTTGAGAGCAGAAAACATTTTTATTGTCCATTTTTATTTTATTTTAACCAGATTATAACCAGGGACTTGTATTTTAATTATCTGCTACCTAAAGCAGTAACTCAAAAACAACTAACACTTAATAGATGTTTATTGAAATTCCACGTGAATATTTTCACTTTTAAAGAAATCTTTAAAGCAAACAGAAGACATTCAAAACTGTTGCTATATTTTGAGCACAGCTAGAAAAGGTCAAATTACAAAGGAAACAAGTTTATTAAGAGAAAAATAAAAAATAAGTATTTGTCTAATCTTCATCTACAACTCTAGGCCAGCTACAGTGGCCCAAACCCACAGTGACCTAGAAAACGAACAGCTAGATTCCTAAGCAAGAGGTAAAGAAACTGTTCTAAGGTTTCTATCTTATTAGTTAACCATCCTAACACTTCGCATGGGATTTGATGCTGCAATATAACAGATCCCAAAATAATGAAGGGAAACTGTAGAGGCCAAAAGAGCATAGTTCAGACCACATGGCAGGTATGTAATAAATGTGGCTTAGGTTTTTGTTCTCTGTCTTTTGGTTTGGTTTGGTCTGGTTTTAGGCTAAGAGGATCATTATTGTCAGGGGCTAGCCCACATCTCCCAGAGAAGAAAGAGCACTGTCTTGTGGCAGAACCTGCTGCTACACTTGGCCAGAGGCTCAGGAAAGGCAATGAGGATGCACAGCTGTGCCCCTGCCTATGCCTAAAATATATCCTGAGCTGAAGGAAGCAGCCCAAACAGAATTATCAGAAGACCACAAACATTTGCACAGTCAAGATGAGACCAAGAACCGCGTGACACTTCTGTATTTTAAAGCCCTAACAGTAAGATGAGCCAATCATGTAGCAAGCACTGTACTGAGTGTCTATGGTGCCTCAGAAGCATGGAAATTCAGTGTGTAATGAAACTCATCCTTGTTTTGCTCTGCCCTAAAAGTTCAGCGGTGGTAAAACTGAGGTAGCAGATTTGAGTTAAAACAGAAAGAAGCCTGAAACATCATTTCAGCCTACAAGGAATTCACTATGGATAGGGAAACTAAGGGCCAAGGATTTGCCCAAGATAAGAAATAGATGAAATACACTATGACATTACTATAGAGAGCCTCTGTAATCCGTGACTTTCACTCTAATCTTTTACTAGCCAATAAGTCTCACCAGTTATCATGTTATGTCTTACCTTTTGGCTTTCAGCACATGCAGAACAGCTCTCAAAAACAGCTCATCGAATTCAACCTGCAGCTTCTCCATGGAATAGGGCTGCAGGGCCACTCCCATGCCTTCATTATAGCTCACAAACTGTGCCCAGTGGTCACTCACATAACCAAGGGTCATCCTGAGCATGAGGAAAGACAATTCAGAGGTTTTCATTCACTCACCAGTATCAGCACCTTTACATCACCTTTGTAAGGTTAATGCATTTAAATACATATTTATTGAGCAGCTATTATCTTCCAGGTTCCAAAGGTAATATAATGGGCAAAAAGAAAAAACCTCCCTCCTGAAGCCTGCATTTCTTGAAAAGCAAACAGATAAAATAAAGTAAAATACACAGTCTGTCACACAGTTGCTAAGTGACATTGAGAAAAGCAAAGCAGGAAAGAGGAATAAAGTGTATCTGAAGATGAAGGAATGTGCAGGGATAAGGGGGATAATTGGGAGAAAGAGAGGTCTCACTAAAAGAACATATGAAAAAATGTTCTGCAACTGAAAAGTATAAGAAACTGTGATAAATACAGAGAAAACAAAAACAAAGAAAGAATAATCATAACACTGTAACATTCAAACACGTAAATATTTACACAATAATGGGCCCCAGTTGTGACCTACAAAATCAGGTGAGGCTTGGGAGTCTGTATTTTACAGAAAGCCCCCAGATGACTTTCCTGCCCACTTCGATGTGGGAACCACTAATGGAAGGTATGGTAATGCTAAAGTCAGGAGGAATGGAGTCCTGCAGTAATGCTCAAAACAGATAAGGGTGTCCTGAATATTGATGTTAAGACAATAATAATGTCTTTCTTTTAGTTACTGAGAGAATAAAATGACAAAGCACAGTCCTAGTGAGCATGCAGTCATACAGCATATATGTGGGCTAAAAAATTCTATATGTGGCCTTATTTATCAAGCACAATCAGAAAATGAATAACTGAATGGACTTCTGATAACAAATAGACTTAAGCTTTTAAGAAATTTGGGGCCGGTGAGATGGCTCAGCGGCTTAAGCGCCTGCCCGGCAAGCGCAAGGGCCCGAGTTCGACTCCCGGATCCCACATACGAAAAAGGGGCCGGTGATATCGCTCAGCGGCACGGGCGCCTGCTGGCGCGTGAGGTCCTGAGGTCGACCCCCCGGTACCCACAAAAAAAAAAAAAAAAAAAAAAAAAAAAAGAAATTAATCTCCAGGTCACCAGCCGTCCCTCCTTCCACAATCTCATTTTCCTTACCATCCACCAAAGGCTTGTTCTAGACCTTAAAAGTGACATCCAGCCTTTGAGGACAGCCTGTAATCCTTTTCCTGGCCTCATAAAGCTGACAGATACATATCTAAAATAAATGAATAAAAATCTATTTGTTTTGGAAACAAAAGTAGAGAAACAAAGTTTTATAGTTTTATGCATTTTTTTTTCTGGAAGAGGTTGGAAAAAATAATAGAGTATGTATACGCTATAAACAATAATCCGGTAAAGACTGTTGATAAAAGGGTGGGATGATACCAAATTAATTCAAAGAAAAGCAGTACATATTCTCAAAATGATAGAAAATAAAACTATAAGCTCACTTTTCACTCAAATACTATACAATAATGCTTTCCCGGTTCAAATATAGTGGCCACTGATTAAGGCTTTGCAATTCCTAAAATGTTATATACCATAAATTAAAATAAGAATAAATTAGAAAACAAGAAAACAAAGACATAAAAGAGCCATGACCAATTTTCAACAGCTAAGTTTCAATTCCAAGGCAAAAGCCAGGAGGTAGACAAGACTTAAAGGATGCAAGAGCAGAAAGAGCCTGCGTTTGCCTTGACCCTTCTCTCTAGCTCAGACTTCAGCTGCAGCTCGGAGGATCTTAACTCCAAGAACACTGCCTGGCAGATCAGTTGAAGTTGGGACAATTAACCAAATATTTTGACTGGAAGCATTCATGAAATTCTATCTCGTAGATGAAAAGGAAAAAAATTATTTTATGAAAAAGAAGACCTAAGTACAAAATGCCCATCATCCCAATTATGCAATATCTATGTCTAACCAAGGCGAAAGCACACAGAGAAGAACGCGCCAACGCCACCATCACCTGATCATATAACCGATGCGCTTCACAAACTGCCTATAGCGGGCTCTGTTAAAGGTTTCTAATCCCACAGCCAAAAGTTCCACTAATGAATTAGCGAAGGCAAAAATTTTCATCATCTCTTGAGGTCTCGTTGTTTCAGGCAAATAATCACCTAGAAGTTAATCAGAGAAAAGGCAAAAATTATAATTATGAAAAAACAGTGAAGGATGCATACATTAAGTATTTAAGGAGGAACAAAGCCAGGATGGAGAGGAATAAACAATCCCTTTACTTGAAACACAGCACAAATATAAAAAATAAGGTATTTAAACTAGGCATAGGTAAATTAGTCATCCTTCTCACATTTAAGCACTAAACGGGAAATCATAAGCACAAGAGAAAGGACATCTATGACATACAGAACAGGAAAACCTCGATCAGGAGCCTACGCAAGAAGCAAGTCTGGATGCTTCCTATGAGGAGCTTGCCATTACTGCATTTTATTTATAACAAAAGAAACAGGTCTACCTTTTACTTTAAACCCAAGAAGATGCTGAAAGAGTTCATGAAATGGAAACTGTGATAAAAGGATAACCAAGTCATCTTCATTAAGGAGAATCCAACTGGTTTCAGGGTCTTCATCCTAAGGGAAAAATACAAAGTCATGTGGGCTGATCTGATCAGATCACATTATGGCCTGGAGCTGGAGGAGTTAAATTATCACACACATGGCAGGTATCCTTATGACTCCTCGTGGACTTCTCCTCCAGGACTGAGATTTACAGCCTCGGTTCCACACTGAAAATGCTCTGAAATTGCCAAGCACAATTTCATATGCATCTGGGTCAAGTCCATTCTTCAAGGGCTGAAACAACTCTTGGAAATTAAATTTCCACCCCAAGAAGATACAAAAATAAAATAAAATAAATTCTCTAGCATGCAAATCCTACCATACAGCTCAATGCTGTGGCAACATCAAGTAGAACCCAAGTTATTTTCCCTATCATTTTCTTTCCCGCAAATCAAGGTCTACTGCAGTACTCAACGGATTCATGAGGAAGCAATCAGCATTTGCTCCAGATGACTGAAGTTCAGCTGTCAATTAGTGCCGCTGAAAGCAAGATAAAAATATCAGAGATCACACAGAGATTATCTAGGGGATGTCTTTGGGGTCTTTTTGTTTGATTTAGAGCCCTAAAGTCACCATGGAAACCAACTTCATTTGTGTCCAAGACACACTACATTTAAAAGAGAAGGATGTAAAAAGATCCCGAGTGAAGAATATATCACCTCAATTTCAATCAACAACTAATGTAATTCATTCATCATTTCCTTACACCATTCATGCTTATCACTGATGTATATGCTATGGTTTAGACACAATTTGTCCCCCGTGGCTCATGTGTTGGGAATGTGGTCCCCGGGATGCTGGCATTGTGAGGTGGAATGGAACTTCAAGCAATGGAGTCCATGCCCAAAATGACTAACAAAGCCTCAGAAACCCCATTTAGAGCAGTAGTTCTCAACTCTGGTTGTACATTAGGGATTTCCAGGAAGGTAGTGAAATATCTGGACGTGTGGGTCTGGGCTTGGGGAAAGGAATAAGTTATCCAAATGATTCTAATATAGAGCTAGTGTTAAGAAACCACTGATCTAGATAATCCAGAGTGCCGTCCTCCCCACAGCCTTTTCTGATTCAACACCATTTCTAACTTTCTCATCGACTCTTAAGGTCTCAAAGTCACTCGACATTTAGTGAGTGCTAACCACAAGCAAGGCACCAATGCAAGGCCCCTAAAACATTAGTCTCTGTGACCAAATGCAAAAAACCTATCCTCCCCCGAAAAGACTCCTCTCCTGAGAAAGACCACTCTGGAAAAACACACTGCTCCACTACAATCTTTAAAGGACCACAACAGCTCTGAAGAAGCTCTCTTCAAGAAGATGGCTCAGTCTCCAGCAAAGGCGTCTGCATTTCCACCTCACTTACCATTTACCACCATGTCACCATCTACTTCAAGTCTCAGGAGGAGTAAAACAATGGTGAAGGGGGTACCTACTTCTGAACAAGCACATGGAAAATACACGGACAAAATCCTCACAGCCACTACTGTCGCCATTCTGAGAACTGTCCTCTGCCCACAGAGACAGGAAGATTCTGTAAATCGGATGGGTAGCTATCCTAAGAACATCAAATCAGGATCTGGACCAGAAAGCAGCACTAGGTCTCAAACTGATAATTAGCTGGAGGAAGAATTTCTCAGAAATACACTAACCACATATACAGTAGAAAATGAACAAGCATTATCCTGAGAAGCTTGATTTTGGTCATTAAATTCTCATCAAAAATAGAAAACTAGCTTCTATCTTTCAATGAGAAGATCCAAATAAGAAGTCTGTAAGTGTTAAGGTAGAATACTCAGCCCAGCTGTTCAATATTCAGACTCAGACTACCTGTAGTGACACCTCAAACCCCAGAAACTTTCAGTACATAAAAAAAATCCTCACATAAATTTCACTTAGTATGGCTGAATTTCATTCCCAGGTTCCTCCTCCCAGCTGAACAAAAGGCTATTCTACAGAAGGGGCTGCACAGCACACTGGTGGACAGCAGTGGCTCTGAAGGCTGCCCATGTAATAACTGGATGTTCTGCGACAAGTCATGTCATCCCCTGCACTTCGGCTTGCTCACATGTGAAAGACAAGCACACAACAGTACTTTCCTCTTCAGGCTAATGGGGGAATTAAATGAGATGGTATGTGGAAAGTGCTTAGAATAATACCTCGTACATAAGAACAATTCGAAAATGATTAATCGAAGCAATGCAGACTCAACAAATTACCTCTTCTCCTCCCTCATCTACTAGTGTCCAGTTCCCAGATGCAGGTCCTGAAGAGGATGGCTTCCACTCACTGGGCTTCATGTGGCACATAAACTCTGCTCGATTTCTAAAGGACAAAGGAAATGACTCCAATTACATAAACACAGAAAGCCCCACATGAGTGCATTATAAATCTCATACGTATCCCAAAGAAGAGTCTGGTATCAACACAACTTCAAATACCTTAAATGAATAAATAAGAACTACTGAAATCAAGAATACTAAAACTGCACTAACTTGGGTGGAGAGATCACAATTCTGAATTAGTAATAAAGCAACTGCAGAAAAGCAGTTTCACTAGTACGGCTCTCACTCCACAGTAATACTGAATACACATGGACTGCCAAGAGTAGCGGGACATGCCTGTAATCTCAGCTATCTGAGAGACTGAGGCAGGAGGCTCTCAAGTTCAAATCCAGCCTGGGCAACTTAATGAGACCTGGTCTCCAAAAAAAATAAAGTTTGAAGAGCTGGGGGAGCAGCTCAAGTGGTTATAGCACTTGCCTAGCACAGGTTCAATCCCCAGTATCTGAATGAATGAATGAATGAATGAATGCAAGCAAGCCAGCCAGAGAGACAGACAGACAGACATGGACTTCTGCAGTACCTTCACTCAAACCAGGCTTACAAAATGTTGCTGGGGAGACACCTTTAGGCAATGTGCTTTACTGAATAAAAAAGGGTAACCCACAGGTAATGCAGAGGCTCAAGCTCCAGAGCAGATAACAATGCAGAACACCTGTGAGTGAAATCATACTGCCATATGCTGAAGCTGCCCCTGCACACAGGCAGTAAGGGAGAAGGGGAACGGAAAATTCCTGCCAGCCGGCTTTCTCAAGCTGCTGGCTGGATCTGATGAGCAGGTGTAACTGAGAAAGTTTCTTTTCAGTCCTTTCCTCCTTTCTCTGTGAAAATTCATCCATTCCTATCTCTACCCAGAAACTTTTCTGGTTCTGTAGCTCTAATGTTGTCCTTTCAACTACACAAGTGCCAATTACAACTCCTGGTATTCCTGGGTACATGTCGCTCGTAAGTTTTTCACTTGTAAACAGTATATCAATGACTTTAAACTTTCCTCCTACGAAACAGCTCTTCTTTCTTTTCTATTAGTGCTGCAAATGTCCTCCAACCCAAACTCAAAAGTCGTTTTGTCTGACCCATTCCTTTCCTACATTATTTAACTAGCTACTAAATCTTTTCCTGGAAAGATGACCTTCGGGTTCCCCTCCCCGTCCCACTACTATTACCCTGAAGCAGGTTGGGAGGCAGACAGACTTCCCAGGCCCTGAGAACAGTGGCTGTAACACTGTCAGGGTTGCCTATATACAGACCCTGCCTTCTCCCCAGTCAAGAATGTGACCTCCTGAAGTTGGGTTCGGTTCCAGGGCCGGAGAGACAGATGTTTGGAACCGTTCAATTAAGAAGAACCACATATTCTTTTGCTTCTGTCCATCTAATCTTCCTAAAATGCAAACTTTCAACCCTGTTCAAAAACCCTCCACTGTTACAAAGGCCCAACTATATCAAATCCAAACACCTCTGCCTTAAAGGCCTTCTATTCCTTAACCAGCCCTAGTTATTCACCTTTATGATCATCTCCCGCACATACCTTCACCCCAGCCAAGCTGATCGGCCTGTCCTCTGTCCAGCCACCCAACTTGCACTGGGACCTTTGTTCCTACTCTTCTCCCCACCACACACTTTCCTCATCTTTTTCTCTCACTGAAAGGCAACCCATTCTTCAAAGCTTGTTCATCTGCCATAGAACCCTCTCTGACCGCTCTTCATTCTCTACACTGCTATTGCTATAATCACAGATCTACAATTTAGCACTTCAATTTCCCTGTACCCCCTACGCTTGTCCAGCACTAAATCATTTCTTTTAAGGAATATATCGTTTCTTTTGTCTGTACTACCTTTCACAAGGACATATGCAAGAAAAGAGATGAACCCACTAAAAGGGGGAAACCAAAAGAGGTTAATAAGCAGTTAAAAGGGTAACTTTCAGACAGGAGGTATCAAACCCAAAGAAAATCTGCAATGTGAAGTTCTACAATGCTGATACTTCCCTCAGCAATTCTTTGGATCTAGACAAATAAAGAAGCCAGTACTTTGATAAAATGGAGCGTTTCAATTTCTACTTCACAAAGCCCTTCCTCACTTACTTGACAGGAGACATCAGCAGGGCAAGGGACTGCATGAAATGAAAGACCCCTGATGGGTTGTTCAACACTTTGATCTGAAATCAGAAAAGGAGAAAGAATACTGTAGAACACCAACAACCCAAGCGTCCATAAGCTTAGTTCACAAGCACTCTAACAATAAAGTTGCTGTCAAGAGGACAAAGCTGAAACTGGCACCTAATCCCCAAGAGTGAGAACAGCTCATGGATTACCTGGCATCACTGCCTCAGCTGTACTCAAAGAGCAGAAGCAGCTAAGCAATTTACATCAATTACCTATAACAAAAGATGCAGACAATAATGCTACTTTAATCCGAAGGGAAACAAAACAAAAGCAAAAATTCCCCTTCATTTTTAAAAGACTCAGGCTTCTCACCACCAGAAAGGCTTAAGTAAAGGAAAGACAGAGAAGCTGAACTTGACATACATTTGGCACTTGTGCAGCTGGGTGGTTGCTATGATTAATAAAATGACCCAAAGGCAAGCAACAGAGGGGAAACTATAAGCCAGACAATAAACTCCTAAGTATATGAAAGTTGTTTACAGAGGCCTGAGCTCTCTGTTAACAGCTGGTGGCTCCTGCTTTGCCCACACCAAGTGTAGTATGAGATGAATTAGTTTAGGAAGCTATCTTCAAGCACTCCAGAAAAAACAGTCCCAGTAAGCCTTCCCGCACAGAAAGCATAGAGAATTAACGAGCACTGAAACTACCAAGCCAGACTACAACTGAACATCTTCAATTCTGTCATAATCTCATCAACTGTGGGTGATGAGATGAAGTTTCAGCAAAATTACTCCTACAAATATATAGATCCATTTCAGTAATGCTAGCCATAGTTTTAAGTCTTGTTTTTTTGTTTTGTTTTGTTTTTTAGCAGTTTCTTCAGGATAATCATTTACTAAAACCTTTATCCCAGTCCCTCACAGTGAGAAAGGAACAAGTCATACCTGGATGAAAGGAACAGCCCACTTACTGACACCAGCGGGGCACCGAAGAATATGGTTTAGGAGGAAGAGGTGATCTCCAGGATAGCCAACTCTCTGTAACACTGAAACCTGGACAATAAAGGACTCGTGCTTTAACTAATTAAAAAGAAGAATTTATCTAGATATCTAAAGCTACTTACCCAGTGTTTAAGTACTCGCAATCACAGAATAACCAAACATAGGATACACTATTGACTGGTTGAGTTGCTACCACAGAGGCCCATAGAGGCCTATGAATCTACGATAAAAATATCCTAAGCAATTTCTATGCAAGTCTAATTTTTATTTTCTGGCAAATTACAAAGCCTATGTAACCAGCCATATGAGGACAGATAAAGTTCAAGTAATTTACTCTATTTTTATTTGGTAATAATTCTTCAAATCCAAATGAGTATGCTTGGAACATCACCCCATGTTTAAGAACTCTAGTTGAACCTAAAAAAACACACAAGGAAGCCCCATGAAAACACAGAACCAATAAAAAAATACGCACTCCCTCTGCAACACACCTAACATTGTTTTTAAATTCTCCAAATTCTGCGAACCTTCCTCTTTCTCTTAAAAATTTTTCAAGTTAAGACTAAGTTCAACATTAAACATGCGATGTAAAAAAGAGTAATATATGCAAACTGTTCACATCAGACACTTATTTTGTGGACATGCACCTAGTCTTCCATTTGGCATACTTCCCAACTGCCTTTCCTTCCTGAGTTCAACTCTGAGCTGAAGACCAGCGTTCACTTAACATAGCACTTGCTAGAGAGAAAAGACGTTAGGCTCAGTAAAGCACCGGATAAATAACTTACTACCACGTGTTATGATCAAAGACAAGTCACTAACTAAATGAATTAGATGAGAAAGCTACTGAAGACAAAATAAAACAAAATAAGAGATTAATTCTTAAATTATTAGGGCAATCGGCGAAGGTCTACTGTGTCTGTTCCTGTTCCTCACCAGTCTTCGCAGCCAGAGAAGAACATCATCGTGGAACTGAGTATCTTCATTTACTCTCCTGGTGAACGTGAACAAGACACTAATGCACTCCTTCAGGTGACACAGATCAGAGGGAAGGCTTTCTGTTGGTTTAGAAGCTAGAAATTAAAAAGAGAAATAAATGAGTCCCACATAAATAGTGTTTTGGGGGGAATTTGGGTGTCTTCACTTCAACAAAACAAACTATTTAAAATGTTTAGTTCAAACAAAAATCAAAAAAAGGAAAGTAAGTTCCATCAAGGTAACTGAATTTCCAACCAGGCTTGGGGGCTTGTGCCTGTAATCCCAGCTACTCAGCAAACTGGGGTAGGAGTACTGCAAGCTTGAGGCCAGCCTGGGCAACTCAGTGACACACTGTGTCAACAAAATGAAAAGAGCTAAGATGAAGCTCAGCATTCTCTGGTTCAATCCCCAGGACCGCCCAAAAAAAAAGTATTTTAATTTCTACTAGATAAGTATTTCAAACCAAGGGAAACTAAACTCTTTCACATTTTTTTTTTTTAATTTGAAAACCAGCAGATCTCTGGCCCCACCTCCAGCTCTTTGATTTGTGAAGAAAACAAAGTAGGAAAAGGGGAGATGAATTTTTACTTTTAAAGGATCCTAGTATCTCTCCCAGAAATAAAAACTGTATAATTACAGAAGCATGTAATGCTCAACACGTCATGCAGTAAAGGCTAATTTCTTAACACGTTTCCGCCAGCTTGAATCACCAGCGGTACACGCATGACCGTCCAGGCGGGCAGCTTGTACACTGGTGGTATAAATAGGTCCAAACAGATCCAATCTTTTTTGTTTGTTTGTTTTGTTTTTTTGTCTTTTGAGACAGGATCTTGCTACATAGTTCAGGCTGGTCTCAAACTCACTATGTAGCCTCACCTGGCTTTGAACTCATGGTGATTCTCCTGCCTCATCCTCCTGAGTGCTAGGATTACACACTGCATCACCACGCCAGCGTATACAATCAGTTTTATCAGTCTTTTTACTAATATAATTAATAGAAAGTCTATATAAATGGACCAAATCTAGTTAGTTGGTTGAATCTGAGTAATTATTGCCCAAATATAAATATTACTACTACTAGTATCAATTAAAAAATTATTACAAAAATGAACAAATTTGTTTCATTAAGTTAAAAGAAACTTGTATTTGTGAATTAAGAAAAACATTTTATACATGAAGGCAGCTGATTTGTGCAGAGTACATAAAAAATCATAACGTTTGGCTGTTTTTGTGGCCACAGTGGCACCCATTTTTTCAGATAATTTTCAGTAACATTTTCTTCATCGCTTGCATGCATTTCTTGCTGATCCTAAATAAGCTTTTATAAACTGAGTGTTTTTCCAAGTAATTTGCACCCATGGCATTTCTTCACAGGTTAATATTTTACCAATAATTGATTTTCTAAAGTTTTAACATGTAAATCTTACAAAAACCCTACTGCTGGTATATATAATATGAATTTACAATTACAGTATCACAACTTAGCTGTATTACAATTTTTTATACCAGTTTAATGTTTTCTTTAAGGAACTACAATATGGTTACATGTGGTCTGCTAAACCAATGCCTTTCTTTGCATTATTGTGATCAGAGACGCCCGGAAGCAATACAAGCTGCTCACTGGGACACTCACGCACGAAGCATGAGTGGTTCAAGCTGCTCACTGGGACGGTCACACACGCTCCACCAGTGGTTCAAGCTGCTCACTGGGACGGTCACGCACGCTCCACCAGTGGTTCAAGCTGCTCACCGGGACGGTCACACACGCTCCACCAGTGGTTCAAGCTGCTCACTGGGACAGTCACACACGCTCCACCAGTGGTTCAAGCTGCTCACTGGGACGGTCACACATGCTCCACCAGTGGCTCAAGCTGCTCACTGGGACGGTCACGCACGCAGCACCAGTGGTTCAAGCTGCTCACCGGGACGGTCACACACGCTCCACCAGTGGTTCAAGCTGCTCACCCGGACGGTCACACACGCTCCACCAGTGGCTCAAGCTGCTCACTGGGACGGTCACGCACGCAGCACCAGTGGTTCAAGCTGCTCACTGGGACGGTCACACATGCTCCACCAGTGGCTCAAGCTGCTCACTGGGACGGTCACGCATGCAGCACCAGTGGTTCAAGCTGCTCACTGGGACGGTCATGCACGCAGCACCAGTGGTTCGAGCTGCGCACTGGGACGGTCACGCACGCAGCACCAGTGGTTCGAGCTGCGCACTGGGATGGTCATGCACGCTCCACCAGTGGTTCAAGCTGCTCACTGGGATGGTCACGCACGCTCCACCAGTGGTTCAAGCTGCTCACTGGGACGGTCCCGCACGCAGCACCAGTGGCTCAAGCTGCTCACTGGGACGGTCACGCATGCTCCACCAGTGGCTCAAGCTGCTCACTGGGACGGTCACGCATGCTCCACCAGTGGTTCAAGCTGCTCACTGGGACGGTCAACTCAAATCAGAGCTGCCCAACAGCAAGACATACAAAATTAGAGCCCCGTCCTAAATATGTTAAAATACAGTGAAAAATGAAAAATTTAGAACATTACAGGTCCTCAGCTAAAAATTAAACAGAACAGTCCAACAAACCAGACAAGCAAAAAAACATGCAAGGGGCTGGTGAGACAGCTCAGCGGCATAAGTGCCTGCCTGGCAAGCGCGAGGTCCTGAGTTCAACTCCCGGTACCCACATACGAAAAAAGGGCCGGTGATATCGCTCAGCGGCACAGGCACCTGCTGGCGCACGAGGTCCTGAGGTCGACCCCTGGTGCCCACAAAAAATAAATAAATAAATAAATAACATGCAAGAAACAGAGGATGATAAAGTATTCTAAATTTTAGAATCAAATTCTATTTGGGCCAGGTGTGGTGGCACACGCTCGCAATCCCAGCACTCAGGAGACTGAGGCAGGATGATAGCGTGAGTTGAAGGCCAGCCTGGGCTACATCAGCAAGTTCAAAGCCAGCCTGTACTACACAGTAAGACCCTGTCTCAGGAAAAAAAAAAAAAAAAATTCTTTTTGTACTCTACTTGGTAACACAAAATATCCAGGACACAGAACATCAAGGGACATTACTAATAATGAGTGAGCTTACTGGCATCCTAAAGAAGTAGAGAATGGCAGCCATGAGGAAGGGAGGCTTAGCACTGCTCCCAAGAAATATCTCCAACACAGATCAATCCTACCTGGAAGAGGCGATATTAAACTGCAAGCACAACTGATACCTTATAAGACCAACTAGTACAGTCAACTCAACCAGTGTGTATGCCTCAGCTCTATTTTTCCATTTCAGAACATAAGAAAGGATGAGATCTCCATTACTTACACACCTTGGCCTTGTTGATGAATTGCTAAAGATCTCAGAACAGCTGAGCTATTGAGCAATGTGTAGATGTAAGACTCCACTTGCAACCTGGAGAGCACAGAGGTGTAAGAATGAAGGGCCAGGGTTTGGTGGAGGTGTTCAGACTTGGCATCAAATAGCTTCTTCAGCTCCTCCAGTGCATTTTCATTCATCTCTACTCTCTGGTAGCGATGATGGCCCGAAACTTTCACTTGATCTGCACAGATACCCTACCGGTGGATAAAAGGGTAAAATATGAAACCAGTACTCTCTGCATTTGAAGCAATCAGGCAGTAGGTATATAATACACAGGCTCCAGCATCATTTCCAAAGAGCTAATAATCATGAGGAGGGGACAACACTACTGTGCAGAAATAATGCCAGTGAATAAATGAGCACGTGCCACAAAGAACACTGCCAATTACAAACACCTCTTAGAGAAAAGTTACACCAAGAAGTCAGTGAGGAAAGGTGCAAGAAAACAGTAAGAGCATGTCCCTAACACTCTCACACTGAAAACCTTACTTTCTATTTTATGAACATTGAGGCCACTGTGATATTCCTTCAGCCTCAAGTTACCTCAAAATATCTCTGTGTCTACCCTCACTATTCTCTGCAGTTCTGCTCGAAAGAAACATCTAGCTGGTGTGGTAGTAGATCCCTGTAACCCAGCGCTCAGAATGCTAAGGCAGCAGGATCACGAGTTCAAGCCAGCCTGGACTGCAGAGTGAGACACCATCTCAACAAAAAAGGAGAAAGAAACCCCCTCCTTTCCAATACTAACTCCTCCACCTCTGTTCTTGATTTTATCCTTCTTTTCAATATTTACAAATGTTCCCCTCTCCACAGACTCCTTCCTATATACAAAGAGAGATACACACGTCTCCCAAAAACTGATGGTTAGAGATCAGGAATTTCTGATCTAATTCTCCCTAATATCTCCTCCAGTTTCCCTCAACACCAAGCTTCTCAAGAGTGACCTTCTCTTCTTGTCCATCCTTCCTAAGTCATTACAAAATGACTTTATTATAGTCACCTTAGCCTCCATAGGATCCCACCTAATGAACTTCCCTGTTTCTTCATCTCAGCCTTGACACCCTCCACCCATTAGACATTTGCGGCATTATAGCCAAGGTCTTAAACTAATGATCTACAGGCTGTCTGACCTGGAGACATGATTTTCTGGCTTTGACTGTATATATGTGTTAGTTAGTTGCTTATACTGCCTATTAGTATCTCTCACATAAAAATCCAGGTTTCTAGTTTCTTTTGGAAAAATCTTAAGATGTAGCAACCCTGGACCATCACAACCTCACAGCAACCATCAGCCAGACTCAAGAGCACCTGCCCCCAGTAAACCAGGCATGAGCTTCCCCAGTGACCCCTGTCCTACTCAGCCTGCTTCACTCCCACAGGTTATAGGCCCAGCCCCTCCATTTGACTTTGTAACCCCTGCACCACTCAGGCCTAAGACAGGGTTAGTGTGGGCACAAGGAGCACAGTGTCAGTCTGGACAGCATCATAAGAACAGCAGCTCCACCGAGAGTTCCCCAGGCTCTTGGAAGTTTTACAGAACACTGGTCAAAATACCTGTAGAGACACTTGTTCCTCCTTAAAATGCCACAGTCGGCTTTTAGCATTCTGGCAATCAGACGTCAGAGTAAGCAGCTCAGCTTCAGCCAGCAGCAACTGCTTCCTACATCGTGAGTAGTTCAAAAGCAGCTCATAAAATTCATGCCTGTCCTGATGAGCCATGCTGTCAAACTCTTCTAAATATGACTCAATATTCTCCAGCCATGAACCAGGCTCCAAGATCTTTAGCTGCTCTTTAGTAAATGGTATTAGGTCTGGTTGAGATGGGAGTTCTGGGTAGAGTCGCTCATTACAAAGCAAGGGTTTCACAGCCACCAAAGATTGCACTTGTCCTGCAATTTCAGCTGGCAACTGAGGATACAGTTTCTTCACTTTAGGTGGCTGAGAAACTTCTCTGGCTTCGTAAGAACTCTGCAAGCCAACATTTAGAAGTGTTTCTGAAGAACAACCCAGGGCTTCTTTCCTACTCTGAGTTTCTCTGAATTGTAAAGTTTCCATTTCCTGCTGAGTATAGGAAAAGTCAGACAGTAGTGTGCTTTCTGAAGGTCCACATTGTACCAAAATATTTTCCTCTCCTTCTATAAAGTTCTTGGGGACTTCAACTTTATTTCCCATGTTGCATCCAGAGTTCACCTTTGACATGATCTCATCAACCCCCACACAGGATCTGATTTCTTCGCCTTCTTTTAGGGGCCCTGGGTGACATGTCAGACAACCATCATCGTCTATAGTCAGGGAGGTGAGTGGTATATCAAACATTTCACTTTCATTCCGTCCACTGACATCGCTCTGGAGCTGGGAATCAGTTAAGACCTGCAGATCGTCTCCTCTGAATTCACAAGCTGGAGGAAGGATTTCCTGCTCTTTGGAGGTTTTTGGAAGGGAGATTTCATCAGACTCTTCTGTCCGAAGGGTTTCATATTTCTTCTTTTCCTAAAAATAAGATTTAATATGAAATAATATAACAATAATTGATGCTTTCAACATGAGGAACTTTTAAACTGTACATGAAATCTAAATTTTATCATTTAACAAATGGAATACAAATGTACTTCATAAAAAGTGTGTTTCATATTCAGTACTATCCAATTTTTAGTAGGCTGAATTTGGAGATTCACTAGTCTAATTCTAAAAGAAAAAGACATCACCTGAGTTAAGCAAAGACTTCTTAGACACGCACCAAAAGAAAAAATCTGATTTCATCAAAATCAAACACTTTTTTGAAACAAGTGAAACCATCAAGAAAGAGAAAAGAGGGCCGGTGAGATGGCTCAGCAGCATAAGCGCCTGCTGGTAAGCGCAAGGTCCTGAGTTCAACTCCCGGAACCCACATAAAGGAAAAAAGGGGCCAGTGATATGGCTCAGCAGCACAAGTGCCTGCTGGCAAGCGCAAGGTCCTGAGGTCGACTCCTGGTACCCACATAAAAAAAAAAAAAAAAGAAAGAAAGAAAGAAAGAGAAAAGATCAGTCTCCTGGCTGGCTTACCAAAAACAAAACAAAACAAAAAAACCATGAAAAGATAGTTCCACAGAACGGGAGAAAATATTTGTAAATCAATTATAAGGTATTTATGTTTGAATACACAAAGAACTTTTTTAACTAATAATGATATAAAACCCAATTTTAAAACAAGCAAAGGGGGCCGGTGAGATGGCTCAGCGGCATAAGCGCTGCCTGGCAAGCGCGAGGTCCTGAGTTCGACTTCCGGAACCCACATACAAAAAAAGGGCCGGTGATATCGCTCAGTGGCATAGGCGCCTGCTGGCGCGCGAGGTCCTGAGGTCGACCCCCGGTACCCACAAAAAAAAAAAAAAAAAAACAAGCAAAGGAACTGAATATACATTTCTCCAAAGATATATGAATGGCACATGAAAGATCCTCAATATCATTAGCCATTAGAGAAATGCAAGTTAAAAACCACAATAAGATATCATGACAAATCCTCTAGGGTAACTATGGTATAAAATCAAATAGTAAGTGTTGGATGTAGAGAAATTAGAACCCATGTTAGCTTCAGCAGCACACACACTAACACTGGAATAATACAGAGAAATTAGAATCCTCGTATGCTGCTGGTGGGAATGAATGAACCATCACGCAGCTACCACGCAGCACAGGACAGTGCTGGCAGCACAACTCTAGCCCTACATTCACACTGAAACCAACCGAATTACACATTCTAACAAGGTCCAGTGAATGGTGTGTGAATTAACCTCAATAAATCTGTTAAAAAAAAAAAGACCAAAAGAATTAATAAGAAATGAATGAAAAGGAAATAAGGAGTAGAACATAAACTAGAGGGAGCTAGTTTTTGTTTGTTTTATTTTCTCTTAAACTGTATTTGGGGTGTTAAATGCTAACTAGGAGAAAGAAGAGGGCTAAAAGAATCACAAGACGGATCACACAAATCTTGGCCTGGCAAACACGGGCCACCCAAGACATCTGCACCCTGTCCCTTAGGTAGTTTTTACCCTCCTTTTGTCCCTCCCACCATTTCATCCCAACCCTTTCCCCATTCCAAGATGGTCCTTGCCATTTTACATTCTTCCTCTGTCCCAATCACTACTCCTAAACCCGCACCATGTAGACAGATCTACCTTCCCAGGAAAAACCACAACCCTAACAGCAACAGTTAAAACAGTCAGATAATCAATGAAGAAACTTCCTTTTCTTAATCTTCTACTCCTCTGGAAGAACACATAAACCTTTGTTCAGGCTTTTAATTCCCATGTGGGTGGAACTCCCTTATCTGTGTTTCAAAGTACAACCAAAGAAAACTCTCCACCCTTACCTGTGTTACGGGAGTATCACCTGGTACTGGAATTTAAAATGAAGAAATTGTTAAGTTATCCGAAAAAATACTTATACTAACCATGTGCTCTGGCACACTTGAAAATTTATTTTTACATGTTTCTCAGAAAGCACAAGGAAGATCCAATGAATTCAGAAGAAACTGAACTTTCATGCCGGAGTGTAAATCTATCTCATATTTAAATCATAGAATTCCTTTCATTTAAAGCAGGCCTCATGGTGTATGCCTGTAATCCCAGCTACTCAAGAGGGCTCAGGCAGGACTGAAAGTTTGAGGCCAGGATGTACAACTTAGCAAGACCCTGTCCCCAAAAAATTTTTTTTTAATTTCTTGAAGGGCTGGGGCTGTAAGCTCAGTGGCCAAGTATAAGCCTGGGTTCAATCCCCAGTACTGAAGGGAAAAAAATTCCATTTCACTTAAAAAGGAACCCATGGGCCGGTGAGATGGCTCAGCGGCATAAGTGCCTGCCTGGCAAGCACGAGGTTCTGAGTTCGACTCCCGGTACCCACATACGAAAAAAGGGCCAGTGATATCGCTCAGCGGCACGGGCACCTGCTGGCACGCGAGATCCTGAGGTCAACCCCCCGGTACCCACAAAAAAAAAGAAAGAAACCCAGCTTCCAATTACTTTGCCTACTTTAGATAAGCAGTGATAAAGATACAAGAGGACATACTGTATACATAATAATCATTATAGACTGTGAGATAAAATTTAAACAACTCCACCTATAACTCAATGCATTATCAAGCCAGTGTACAAAAGCTAATGCCTATAATTTTAAGCGAAGACATTTTTTACAACTAAAAATGGCTAAGCAGATCAAGAAGAATCTAGAGCTCTTTATTTTTTACTTCTCGTAAGTTACACATGGGCAGAGAGACAATCTTAAAATTATTCAATTGGAGAAAGTATAATTGGAAAATTATACAGAAGTTGAAGTCTATAATAAACACAGAAAAACATACTTAACTACACATTAAATATGCCCGAAAGTGTTCGTGTAGGGGGGAAAAAGCTAAAGAAGAACACACAACAAACTATTACCAATAGTCATCTCCAGGACACGGAATTCTGGGCGTTTCATTTCTAGGATGCACATTTCTGTGTGTGTCTGTCTGTGTGTGTGTGTGGACTGATACATACCTTTTTTAGAAATTAGAGAAAAGCAGAGAAGTATGTAATCATAACAAAGTTATTTTTATGTTCTCAAAAACAAATGGGAAGTTTCTACTCATCACCTGCAGCTCTTTCTCTATGAACTACATTAAGTAAAATTACAATTTTCCTTTCTTAAATGATGAGGTATTTCTTCACAAATAATGACGGTTCAATTTTCCCCTTTTTTACAATACCTGTCACTAGATTATTTTAAAAGGTGGGGTCCGTTTATCATTCCTGTCTGCATCCCAAGCAGGTAGCACAATGCCTGGCACAGAATGACTTTTAGGAAGGGGCGAGGGGAGTACACCGGCACAACGATCCGATCAAAAACTCTCAAGAAAAATTTTCCCAGCTCTCTTTGGGATACACAAGAATCCACAGCAGTAGAAAAGCTTCAGGGGGACAAATGGAGATCACACATTTTGCTATGAACAGTAATTCTTCTTTTCTTTGGCTACCGTTTCCTTGATATCTCTCTCATAACCTTATTTCCCGTATAAGTGGTATTTTGCTTGTTTGATCTCTCCTTCCTCCTTCCCACGCTTTCTTCGCTTAGATTTTAGGACACCACACTCTCAATGAAAGCTGTGGTGACAAAAGCGTTAAAATTATCCGCACCCAAATTTCTTGGACAACACACTTCTGCCCAACACATACTGGACTGGTCCTAATACACTGCACTAATGAGGACTAAAAACAGCTCAAGATGAAAGTAAATACAAAAACTATTCTTTCCTTCCTTGACCTGATGTTATACCTTTCCTAAAAAGGTTAAAAACGGGCCGGTGAGATGGCTCAGTGGCATAAGCACCTGCCTGGCAAGCGTGAGGTCCTGAGTTCGACTCCCAGTACCCACCTTGAAAAAAAAAAAGGTTAAAAACACAGATACACTAGCTAACTCTTTTTTTAAGGCCTATGCCAGAGGCCTTCACAATTTGTAACTCTGATGTACAAACTCTAGTTATAATACAGGTGTTCCTAGAAGATTAACCAAAAAACAGGATGCCCTGAAAAATGCCTTTATAAGATACTGTATCCACATTTGCCAACTTACACCCTTCCCCAAGTCTTCATTCTCTTATAAAAACCCCAATCTCTCACCCTGACTTTGAGATTCCTCTCTTAAAAATTCCTCCACTGAGCCAGGAGTGGTGGTGCAGGCCTCTAATTCCAGCACTTGGGAGGCTGAGGCAGGAAGATCACCACAAGTTCGAGGCCAGCCTGGGCTACAACAACTTGAGTTCAAGGCCAGGCTTAACTACATAGCAAAATCATGTCTCAAAAAAAATCTAAATAAACGTTTGCTTCTCCTATGTTCTTTGACTACTGGTAAATTCTTTTACCACCTTCTGTATGCCATCCGGCATGGCAAAGAGCACTGGAAACATCTGACCTTACAGCTCACTCTCTCTTATATGCCTTTGCGTGTGAATGAATGTCTAATAGACTTTCACCTCAAAACTAACATATCCAAAACTGAATTCCTGATTTTCCCAAAACCTGTTCTACCCACTACCTTCCCCACCTCAGACTTCCCTGATTGCTTGTTCTCACATCCCATGTCCAAACCTCAGCAAATCCTCTTCGCTCACATTTCAAACTTCTCTCCAGCTTCACTCCTGCAACTCTGGTTGGAGCCACCACCACCAATCTTGCCTGAATAAGTCTAAGTCTCTTAGATGGTCTCCTTGCTTCTACCCCTGCCCAAGACAGTCTATTCTCCACCAAGCAAGCACACGATCCCTTAAAGCATTTGCTGGATCATGTCACTCTGCTCAAAACACAGAGGTAAATGTGTAGTCACTCGGAGTAAAAGCTCAAGTCCTTAAAAAGGCCTACCTTCCTAACTTCATCCCTACATCCCCACCTCACCCACTCCACCCTAACCACACTGCCGCCAAGCAGATCCTGGAATAGGACAGCGTGCCACTGCCTTAGGGCCTTCGCGCCACTGCCTCCTCTGCCTGGAACCCTTCTCAAAAGCCACAGGTAAACTCTCTCATCTCTTTCATATCTTTACTTAAGTCACCTTCAGGGCCAGCTGTGGTAGCACACCCCTGTAATCCCAGCACTTGGGAGGCTGAGGCAGGAGGATCACTGTGAGTTCGAGGCCAGCCTGCACTACATAGTGAGACCCTGCCTCAAAAAAAAAAAAAGTCATCTTCATTAAAAGACAACCCTGTCCACTTATTTAAAATTGCAAACCATCCTAACCTCTCACTAGCACTCCCCAGTTCTTTTATCATTTTTCCCATAGCATTAATCAACTTCTACCATGAGATATGAACATGTGTGTGTGTGTGTATACATATATACTGCATGTTGATCTATATATTGATGTATATATATTTTTAAATGGGTTTTGTGTGGTGGGCTTTTGTCTGTCTTCTCCTCTAGTCTAGAATGTAAGCTCCTTCAAGTCCAGATTGTTTTAGGTTTTTCTCTTTCATACCCCAAGTGGCTAGAACAGGTTCTGGGTATCAGTGAGTATGTGTTTGACAAATTAATGGCTCTTAGGAAGCACAAAAGGAGCTAATTAACATAATACACCATCCCTCCAACTTCACAACCATTCATGTCAGGGAGGGACTAGAACAGAAACCAGTCAGGCCGGGAGCAGGGAGACCGGGGATTTGAAGATATTTCAGCGTCTATTATCAGCTTTCCAGGACACATCTCAGTCCCATTCTTAGCAGTCACTAGATGCTCTTACTATTATTAAGCTGTTGGCATTCAGAATTTAACATTAACTATAAAAATACTTTCTATGATTACACATTTCTCTCCTTTTGCAAAGTTCGAATCTAAGAATCTACTGCTCTTAGCAGGGCACCATGGTGGTGCACACATGTAACCCCAACACAGTGAGACCCCCTGTTCCAAAAAGAAAAGACGACAGCTGTTCTTGATCCAATTTGCCAGGATCAATGAAATCAGGATCCTCAAAGTTGGGGAGTATTTTAGCAAAGAATGATACTAAAAGAATGAAAACACTGGGCCAGCAAGATAGCCCAGCGGCACAAGCACTTGCTGGCAAGTGCGAGGTCCTGAGGTCGACTCCCAGTACCCACATTAAAAAAAAAAAAAAAAAAAGAATGAAAACATTATTAGGGCTATCTCTCAAATACCAGGCAACGAGCACCAGATACCTAGCTGTGGATGACCTAGCAACATGAAGTCACCTACCAGATGACTAACATTGAGGAATGTAGGCCAGCTGCTGGATAAAATCCACAAGCCACTCATCTAAAGAATACAGCACACGACACTATCCACTTCCTGAAAAGAGCCTTAGAACTACTTTATGGCTCCGCAAATAGTCATAATTATATCACAAATGGGAAAGGTTTCATAAATGTAGAACTTTATAGCCATGGCCAAATTATAGCCAGCATTAAGAAATGTATCTATTTACTCTGAAAGAATTTTCTTAAATTGACAAGTATAAGGGCCTTGCTCATTGGGTGGACTTCATTTTTTCATACTAGTCAGAGAAAATTTATTAGAGTATTTTCAAGTGACAAAGCTTAGAAATACACTGCAATACTGGCATTTAGTTCTTAATTCAAAAAACACTATCAAGTGACTACAGGAGCTGGGAAGGGTACTAGAAACAAGACAGTCCCTCCCTCCGTGAGTTCACAATCTAAGGGAGAAAAGAAAAGTTGGCAAAGTAACTACAACTGAGATAAGGGACCCAAGGCCAGGCACGGTGGAGGAGGGAACAGCACGAGGGTGATAAGGAAAAGCTTCTAGATGTAAGCACTGCTTAAACTAAGAAATATATGAGCAGTCATTAGCTAGATGAAGAGGGGCTAGAAGAGGAATTAGGACAGAGGAAATAGCATGTGCAAAGATCCTGAAGCAGAAAAGGACATGGCAGTGACAGTGAACCTTTTAGAGCTTTCAATGATACGAACAGCCCACTGCGGCACACATGCCACAGGACTGCCACCACTGACTTGGTTAGAGTCAAAAGAGAGTGGTGACAGAACTAAGCTATGGAGGGTGAAGCCAGGTCCTTAATTAATGCTTTGAACTCTAGCCTCTGGGGGATGGGAAAACTCTGAAAGATTTTGAGGAGAGCATCACCATCAGTTTTGGGGTTTTTTGGTTTGTTTTGTTTTTTAGTTTTCTGAGACATGGTCCCACTATGTAGTTCAGGCTGGCCTTAGGTTCACTATGTAGCCAAGGCTGGCCCTTAACTAACAGTGAGCTTCCTGCCTCAGTCTCACAAGTGCTGGAATTACAGGCATGTACCCCCATGCCCGGCCAGTTTTGTTTTTTAAAAATAATAATCCAGCTTCAATTTAGAGAATGGATGGTAAGAATGAATGTGAAGAGGCCAGTTCAGCAGAATCCCAAAGAATCTTTTCTGGAGGAAGGTCACGGTAGCTACAGTGGACAAAAACAGATACAATTAAGAGAATAGGAAATAAAATTGGGAAGATTTACTGACTGTATTTGGAGAGTGAGGAAAAATTGTGTGTCAAAGACTTCTGGATTGACCAAAGGAATCCAAAGTGAAAACCTTTTCAAAATTGTGAAGAAAGAAAATGGTGGCATGGTGATCGGTAGCAAATTGCAGCCTCTCCAAGATCCAGAATCCAGACACTGAAAATAACAACTTGTCAAAGAAAAAAGTAGAAGCAGATCACCAGGAATTGGGGAACAACTAAAAGAAAAAATTAGAAGCTACAGAGAATTTGGAAAGACGGCCCACAACTCAAAAAAAAGAAGGAAATAATTTGGACTCTCTCCCCAGCTCTTGCAGTCCGTGGGGAGGGGAACCCGGCTCCTTAGAAGCAAGGTAAACACCCAGGGCTGGGAGATTTAGGAAGAAAGGGCAGGGGAGCCTATGGCCTTTGTGAACTGCAAAAACGGCATGGGGTTTTGCTCTGAGGGGAGCACTACCCACTAAGAAAAGCCCAGGTCCCCACAGATTCACTACTAAATTCTAAAAGAACTTTACGGAAGACCTAATACCAATACGCCTCTAACTCTAATGAAATTGAAAAAGAAGCAGTATTCCCAAAATCATTCCTAGAAACTACCATTACCCTGAATACAAAACCAAAAGAGGAACTGTTGTAGTCAGGGTTTACAAGGGAAAGGATTTAATACAGGACACACGATTTATAGGATTATTTTAAAATAGTCACCCAAAGAGTCAAATGCAAAAGAGTGCAGGAGATCTATCCACGCACTAGAGACCCAAAGAATCCAGCTGAGGGCCTGGATCCCACGGCAATGACCTGCACGAGTCCAACTGAAGACCTAGAGCCCATGGTAATGTCCTCCACGTGTCCAGCTGGAGGCCCACAGCCCCGACAATGTCTCATGCAGGTCTATATCAAAGATCTGCACTGGGAAGACCCAAAGGTCAGTGGTGGAAGCTAGAAAGTCTGCACCAGCGGGATGAAGGGTCTGCACCAGCGGGATGAAGGATCTGTGCCAGCAGGCTGAGGGATCTGCACCGGAGCCAGGAAGTAATACTCAAGGTAAGGACCAGAGCTCCCCGAAAAGCACAGCCATCCTCAGCGACAGCGAGGACCCAAGCTCCTCTGATGATGAGAACAGCTGAGTTCATATCAGGAAAACCAGCATGACAAGCTTCTCCAGGAGAATCAACAGCACCATCTTCCCCTCCAGTTCTCCTTTTACGCTGCTGGCAACAATCCTCAGGTGGGCCCTCCACACACAGCACCACACTGATTCAGTTCAGCTGGGTGTTACAAGTTGACCATCGGTTGTTGATCCACCACAGGACCCAACAAAATAAAGAAAACTACAAGCCAATCTCTTTAATGAACGGTGATGGAAAAAATCCCCAATAAAATACTAGCAAACAGAATGCAACAAATCATTAAAAAGATCGTACCTCATGACCAAGTAGGCTTCATCCCAGGGATGCAGGGATGGTTCAACGTATGCAAATCAATAAATGTAATACACGAATAAACAGAAGCATGGAGAAAAATCACATGATCATCTCAATAGATGCAGAAAAAGCATTTGACAAAATCCAACATCTATTCATGATAAAACCTCTGAAGAAAACAGATATAAAAGGACCTTATCTCAATCTGACAAAAGCTATTTATGATGAACCAACAGTCAACATCGTATTAAATGAGGAGAAGCTGAAAGCCTTCCCTCTAAAATCAAGAACAAGACAAGGATGATTATTCTCACGATGACTGTTCAATGAAGTTCTTGAAACATTAGGCAGAGCAATCAGGCAAGAGAAAAAAAATAAAAGGGATATGTGCAGGAAAAGAAGTCAAATTATACAGAATTTGCAGATGACATGATCCTCTACATTGAAAACCAAAAAAATTCACCAAGATTCCTAGAATTAATAACCAATTCAGTAACATAGCACAATACAAAGTCAACACACAAAAATCAATAGCATTCCTATACACCAACGATAAACTCATCAAGAAAGAAATTAGGGAAACAATACCATCCACGGTAGCATCAATTAAATACCTAGAAATTAACCTAACCAAGGAAGTGAAAGACCTCTACAACAGTACTCTGAAAAAGATTCAAGAGACCATCAGAAAATTAAACGATACCCCTGTTCCTGGATAGACAAAACCAATACAGTCAAAATGGCCATACTTCTAAAATGGATATACAGATTTAGCACACTCCCAATCAAAATACCAACAGCATTCCTCATGCAACTAGAGAAAACAATCCTAAAATTCATGGATGTAATCAGAAGAGACTCAGAAAAGCAAAACCAATCCTGGGCAACAAGGCAAGGCAGAAAGCATCACAATTTTGGACTTGTAAAAACAGCATGGTCTTGCCAAAAGAAAAAGAAAAAAAACAAAACCAGACATGTGTACTAATGGAACAGAATAGAGGATACAGAAATAACTCCAAGCACATTCAGCTGCCTCATCTTTCACAAAGGGGCCCAGAACTTACACTGGAAGAAAGATAGCTTCTTCAACAAATGGTGCTGGGGAAAGCGGCTTTCCACGTGCGGATGACTGAACTAGACCCATATCTCTCACCCATGTACTAAACTAAAATCAAAATGGATCAAAGATCTAAACATTAAAACAGAAACACTTAATATGCTGGAAGATAAAATAGGTAGAAATCTCGAAAACACAGGTGTAGGCAAAGACTTTCTAGATAGAACCCAAATTGTATAAGAGACACACAAGAGTCAACAAATGGGATCATACTGAATTAAAAAAACTTCTACACAGCAAAGCAAACAACCCACAGAGTGAAGAGAGACCTACAGATTGGGAAAAAACACTGTGCCAGCTATTCCTCAGAGAGAGGACTAATATCTAGAATATATGAAGAATTCAAAAGTAAATTAGAATCACCAAAATAAAAGACCCAATCAAAAAAAGGGCAACTAAAATGAACAGACACTTCTCAGGAAAAGAAATATAAATGGCCGATAAATACATGACAAAATGTTCAACATCTCTGGCCATTAAAAAAAAAAACGCCAATCTGCCAGGCATGGTGGCACACACCTGTAACCTCAGCACTGGGGAGACTGAGGCAGGAGGATTGCCATGAGTTTGAGGCTAGCCTGGGATACACAGTAAGTTGAAAGACAGCCTGAACTGCCTAGCGAGACCCTGTCTGAAAAAAAAAAAAAGAAAAGTAAACGCAAATTAAAAGAACACTGAGATTCCATCTTACTCCAGAAAGAATGGCTATCATCAAAAAATTTTTCCTCGAAGCCTCAACAAATTCTGGTGAGCCTTCAGGGAAAAAAGGAATCCTTCCTCATTCTTGGTGGGAATGTAAACTAGTGCAACCACTATAGTAATCAGCATGGAGATTCCTCAAAAAAACTAAAACAATAAATTCCATTCTTCTTCTAGGTATATAACCAAAAGAGTTAAAGTCTTTGTATTACAGTGATACATGCATACCCACGTTTATAGCAGCACAATTCAAAATAGCTAAATCTCAGACGTGGCCCATATGTCCATCAACAGATGAATAAATGAATGAATGAATGGATGAAGACAATGTGTTGGGGTCTGGTTTCCTTTTGGTTTGGTTTTTGGTTTTAGGAGGCAAGGTCTCACGTTAGTTCAAGTTGGCCTTGAACTCATTATGTAGCCCAGATTGGCCTTGATCCTCCTGCCTCAGGCTCCCAAGTACTGGGATTACAGACATGCGCCAGCACACCTAGCTGAAAATGTGCTGGTATTTATACACAATAGAGTACTAATCTGCCACAAAGAATAAATGAGTCATTTGTAGGAAAATAGATGCACCTTGAGAGTATAAGGTTAAGTGAAGACATGCAAGTTTAACTGTTGCATAGTTTCTCTTAAACGAGAAACACAAAATAGAAGTAAAGAGCAAAATAAAAGATAATAGGAAAAAAAAAAAGAGTAGGAAGCAGGGGGAAATAGGGTAGGGGAAAAAAATGCAGCCAGGAGGGAAGGAAAAGGGAAGAGGACATAAAAAGAATTAAGTAGTAGGTATATATACCAGTTCCTCATGATGAATGTGATTATTAAGTCCTGCAAGTACATACGAATAAAAAATTTACCAATAAACAAAAATTTTAATAACTAAGAAAATTGCTACATATTTATATAGCAATGCTGCCTGAAATGTGTCAAAAAAATAAACAATTGGCTCTTTATGAGTAATTTAAAAACCTAAGATTTTCAATTTTTTTAATTTAGATAGAGATATATGAAATAATTATGAAACTACTGGACAGTCACGATTTCTGGCTTTAACCCAAGTTTTCTCGCTAACTACATGTTTTTGGGGTATCATTTAACCTCTCTAAGTTTTGGTTTCATCATTTACTTGGGAAAAAAAAACTAGAGGTTAAGATTCTGTTCTCCAACCCAAGTGCCCATCAACTGGTGAATGGATAAAGATGATGTGGTTTTTTTATACAAAGGAGTACTACTCTGCCATAAAGAAGGATAAACTTGAGACATTTCTAGTAAAATGGATGTACCTTGAGACCACATCTTAAGTGAAATAAACTGGACACACATGTGTGAATACCCCATTGTTTCTCAGGTGTGAGAACCTGAAAGTGTAAATAAGAACCAAAACATATTAATAGGTATTGGGAAATAGGAAGAAAATGTTCAAATGGAGAGGGGAACAAGGGAGAGAGGAGGAGGGAAGGAAAGGGAAAAGTAAAAAAAAAAATTGAGAAAAGAAAGAAAACATGGAAACAAAACTTTTATAAATGGGGAGGAGTGGAGGGGTGGAAGGGAGGGTAGGGGAATGGGAAAAAAGTGTTATATCATGTGCAGACAGAAATTCTCTATGATAAATGTGATCGTTATGCGTATCTAAAATAAAATCTGATTTAAAAGATTCTGTTCTCCACAGATAATGTGCACGTACTACGTACAACTTTGCTCTGTGTTCAGAGCGCTCATGTATGGCTGGCCAGCGACTATTTCTTCTTCCTCCACTGCCTGAATACTTCTTTACCAAGCCAAAACAAAACAAAATTGTTTTTCTTAAAAACGTTTCTGCCTATAATCCCAGCACTCTGGGATTTACTACACCAAAGAGTAACACTTCGCAGACCTGGGTACACTGATTTGCCTAACTCCGTATATCTTTATAAAAAGTCATCACGGTGAAAAGCATCCACATAAATCACTACGGTTTATAAACTACGGCACCTGTGCTCACACTATTAAAACCTTGTTCCCATGAAAAAATCAGATTATGCCATCATGTTGAAGTTACACCTGCTCTGAAACATCACCCACTTCTGAGAAAGGAAAGTTCCTCTACTTGTCATACCATCCTCATTTTTGCCTTCCCGTAAATTCTGTTCCAGGTAAAGCCTTTTAGGGGTACCATTTAACCTGTCCGCTGTAGCAAACAGGAACGAAATGAAAACCAGACTACGTCTAAGCAAATCAATATAAAACCACACTAATACTGCACGCAGTTTAACCCTGATAATATGAAAAACTCGAATACGCCCCTACTGTGAACCTCCCGCCCGGACATCCGGACATTCACGCCCCACCGTAAACGACCTGGACGATGAGAAAGAGACAGCAGCAGCACCAGTGTGGCCCTGAACTCTGAGAGTGAAGAGGGCTGCACATCACTACGGTCTACTTGACAGGCGTGCGCTCCATCAAACTCTGCCTAAAAACACCTCCTCCGCACGGAGGCGAGGTCCCTCTTCCCGCGTGGGAAGGACGAAAAATGGTCCCACGTTACAGAGAAAGGAGGGAGCGGAGATGGGGCGGGGGGAATAGCTGCTTCACAGCAGGAAACCAGACTCGGCGGAAAAGGGCAAGAAGGGAGCGGAAAAGAAGAACGCAGGGAGGTCAGAGGGAGGCGGCGGCGAGCGGCGCGGAGGGGCAGCGCGCGGGGCCCACGCCGAGGGCGCCGGCAGCAACCACTGAAGAGCGGGCGGAGGACGCGGGCTCCGGGACGCAGGGCGGGCAGAGAGAGGGACGCAGGGCGCGCGGGATCTTACCTTGGGTTTAGTCCGGCTGGCCTTGGCCTTGGCCTTGGCCCGGCGCTGAGGCTTCACCGCCTCGGCCATAGACCCTGCCTCCGCGCCCCCGGCGTTTGTTTTGGTCAAAACCCTGCGCCTCACGCAACCAGCGTAGTTCCGGCCTCCCAGAGGTCACATGCGCAGGAGGCGGCAACTCGAAGCTTCTACGGGCAGCAACGTGGGTCAGGCCAGTTCGCGAAGCACTTGTACCTGCGGAGTGCGGCCCCGCACCCTCCCCGACCAAGCCACGCCCCGCTGTCCGGAGAGCGGGCTGCCTAGCTCCGCAGCGCCAGGAGACTGGGTGGGTCTTAGGCGCGGGGGGCGACTCTGCCTGCTGATCGGTCCCGTCCCTGCCCGGCTCAACAGGGACCCCGGTGCGCTCGAGAAGGCTTATTTTCATCCTAAGATGATCAGATCCAGTTATCTGAAATCTAGATCTTCACTGCACTCGAGGAAAGAAACCTCGAATTCCAGCAGGAGTGCACTTCATTTTGTTCTGCTCCTTAGAATGACAGATCCTGGCGTGGTGGCTCACGTCGGTAACCCCAGCACTCCAGAGGCTGAGGCAGTGGGATGGCGAGTTTGAGGCCAGCCTGGATTACACAGTGATTCTGCCGGACTAGATACGGAAACCCTGCCTCAAAAGAAAGGGGAAAGGGCCCCCCCCTGCCTTTTCCGATGTAACGGGATTAAATGGACTAATTTTTTTTTCGTGGGTTGGGGTTTTTGTGTTTTGTTTTGCTTTGCTGTGTTGGTCCTTTGAGACAGGGTCCCGCTGTGTCGCCTAGGTTGGCCTCGGACTCGTGATCCTGCCTCTGCCTCTGGAGTGCTGGGATTGGTGACGCGCGCCTCCGTGTCTAGCTTTTGAAACTAAGAGAGTCATTCTTGTTGTTTTTTTGTTTGTTTGTTATTTTCGTTTTTAGTTTTGATAAATATGTACCAGATTTACCTCCAATAGGCTTTAATAATTTTCACTGCGACTTTGACAATTAGACTACTTTTTAATCTCATGAGAAAAACATCCTGATCAATTAAAAACAAGAATCGGTCGTTCATAAAACGACTATAAATCTCATACTATGGCATTCCAACATTGCATAAAGCAGCCGGCGTCTGGCACAGTGCTTGTCATCACGGGGATTCCGTGAAAGCTGCCCAACTCAGGAAGCAGCTCGGGGGTTCCTTTTTTCTTTTTTTTTTTTTTTTTTTTTTTTTTTTTTTCTTTCTTTAAACCTTCCTTAACGCCCTTAGAAAATGCCATTCTACAGGCTCTGTTGCCACCTGGTGGCAGTTGCCCAATGGTGAAACCTCTTTGGGCTGTTTCAGAGAAGTCCTTTATTCTACTAATATTGTAGTTAAGTACTTCCTGTTTGTCTCTCTGTAGGAAGCATTATTTCATCATTCCTGATTACAAAATATATTTTGTAAAATTGAGAAGGAGTCATTTTACTTCTAAATTCAGTTTCCTGAGAAAGCTTACAGAACAAGCAAGAACCAAAAAGTGCAGACTCTCCTTAGATGGTATCTCTTACACTAACAGACTTTTGTTCTTTTTTGTTTTTTCAGACTTTTGTTCTCATAGGCAGAAAACAAATTTGTCCTTTTTTCTATTATTCTCCCTGCCATGATTGTACCTACTTTAAAAAAGCAAAAAAGTTAAATGAGTTACAGATATAGTTGTGTGTATCACCAAAGCACCCGACACTGCTAGTGGCCCACTCGACACTGTGGCACTTACATTTCTTTTTTTTTTCTGTGGGTACCGGGGGTCGACCTCAGGACCTCGCGCACCAGCAGGCGCCCGTGCCGCTGAGCGATATCACCGGCCCTTTTCTCGTATGTGGGTACCGGGAGTCGAACTCAGGACCTCACGCTTGCCAGGCAGGCGCTTATGCCGCTGAGCCATCTCACCGGCCCAGCATTTACATTTCTGACTGTACCATCCCATATTCCAAAAATCAGCATCTCCTTGTCTCAGAGCTCCATTTGGCCACATGCATGGCAGGCTGCAGCAATCCACCAGGGACACATGGAAGTTGGCATATAAATACAGCTATGGGTTGTATTGTGTCACCTCCCCAAATTGATATGTTGAAGCCCAAATCCCTAGAATGTGCCTTATTTGGAGAGGGCATATTTACAAAGGTAATCAAGTTAAAATGAGATCATAAGGGTAAATCCTGACCCAACACGACTGTTGTCCTTTAGAACTGGGGACAACTGACGGGAAAATTTGGACTCAGGAACATGCATCGAAGGAAGATGTTGGGAAAAAACAGAGAAAAATGGTCACCTACAATGCAAGGAACAAGGTCAAGAACAGATCTTTCCTGCATAGTTCTCAGATTGAAGCAGCCCTCTACACACCTTGATATTGGACTTTCAGCCTCCAGAGCTGTGAAGCAATAAATTTCTGTTTAAGCCACCCAGTTTATGATACCTTGTTAGGACCATTCTAGCAAATTAATAAACACCCAGTTCTCTCACCCCTTGGTTGGACAAACTTTGAGGCCTATGTTCTGTGTTTTTTCCCAACGTCTTCCAGACAAATTAAGCCCCCGTTTCCTTTTGCAGCAACCTATTTAGTAGTACTACTTATTCCCGAGCTTTTCATCCCTAATTTCCCACTACATAACTGGTGTTTCTGTGCTCACCTCCTAAATAAACTACTTGATCTCAAATCCTTGTCTTAGGGCCTCCTTCTGGGGGACCTCAATCTAAGTCAGCTGGTATCACCACTGGTTCTCTGAAGTACAGCGTCAGCCCGGGATTCTCCTCAATTACTCCCTACCCAGCCAGATGACAAGGGCCTCACTGGAAGTGCAACGGTGATGATGTTTGAGCTGCAGCATCACGATGACTGAGGCCTCCCCTTCAAGAGACTAGGGTAGAATGGAGGCGGAAGGGCTTATGCAACATCACTAGCATTTAAAGACACACAGGCAAGTGCAGCTCTAAAGAAAATAAAGTGTGGGCCGGTGAGATGGCTCAGTGGCATAAGCGCCTGCCCAGCAAGCGCGAGGGCCCGAGTTCGACTTCCGGAACCCACATACGAAAAAAGGGCCGGTGATATCGCTCAGCGGCATGGGCGCCTGCTGGTGCGCGAGGTCCTGAGGTCGACCCCCGGTACCCACAAAAGAAAGAAAACAGGGCCGGTGAGATGGCTCAGCGGCTTAAGCGCCTGCCTTGCAAGCGCGAAGGCCCGAGTTCGACTCCCGGAACCCACATACGAAAAAGGGGCCGGTGATATCGCTCAGTGGCACGGGTGCCTGTTGGCGCGTGAGGTCCTGAGGTCGTCCCCCCGGTACCCACAAAAAAAAAAAAAAAAAAAGAAAGAAAACAAAGTGTGTTGGTTGTTGCTGCACTGAAGAAAATCACAAGCTCGGGTCACTCAGAGAGGCTGTTAGGGTAGTATTTAAAGAGATGCCAAGAAATAAATGAAATAAAAATATGTCTCTTATAAAAATATAAAGAACTGTAAATATGGGCATAAATGATGTTTCTTCTAATTACTATAGCCTTCTTCAGATGTCCTGATTCACAGGTCAGGCAAGCACATCATCAATTCATCGTGCGGTGCAAATGGTGCATTCTGGACCAGACTGGAGCAAATCCAGAAAGCACATTTATGTTCTCAAACAAAAAATGCAGACACATCAATTACTTTCCTCTGTCATACCTAAGCCTCTCCTTCAGCTCATATTTGTGATGGAGGATAAGGAAACCTCAAGCTTGGTTCAGAAAAGTCAGCTATGTGGATTATTGGTCTTTACACGGACTGCTACTGTTGGAAATGAAACCCAGACTCAAATTGTCAGTGCCGGAAAGAATGCACTCGGACAGCAACCAAGAACACTCGACACGGCAAAGCTTAAAATTTACTTCTGCAGAAGGGCTGGAGCGCACTCAGACACCAGGCAGCAGCTGAGCAGCGGAGCAGCCGGGAAGAGGGGTTTTTTAGTGCTAACGCATGGGAAGCTGCTGTCCTTTGAACTCATTGGCTGAATTCAAAGGCTTACAGTCTACTGTGGTTGGTAGTGCAAGTGGTGCGAGGGGGGGATCTGAAGAATTGCCGAGGGGGAGGAGGAATGGGGAAGGAGAGGGCGTGGGGAACAGAAAGTCCTTGGCTATTGATAAGCTATCTTTGGTCTGCAGCTATGTTCCCAAAATTTAGGCCTTTCCCCTAATTTCAGTGTGAGGTGTGGGGCCACCTAGGGTGGACTATAGTCTAAATGGAGGTATTCCTGTTTATATCTTTTGATAGAAAAGACAAGGCCTCAGTTTCTCTCATTATCACACTATAGCCCCACTCACAAGTGACTGAAAAACCCTGAAGAGAAGTGATGCCAATAGTGTGTCAAGAAATCCAGCTCAGACTTTTATAGGTAAATGGATGCAACTCGAGGAAATACTCATAAGTGAAATAAACCGGACGCTCATGTGTAAGCATCGTATTGTCTCCCTAGTGTGAGAAACTGAAAGAGTAAATAAGATCCAAAATGTACAATAGATATGGTGAATCAAAAAGAAACTGGTCAAAAGGAAAGAGAGACTGGGATGGGGGAACGGGGAAAAGAAAGAAGGGAAAAGAAAAAAATTATATTTATATATAAGATGGTTAAAATAGATACACTACTGGGCTGGTGAGATGGCTCAGTGGCTTAAGCGCCTGCCCGGCAAGCGCGAGGGCCCGAGTTCGACTCCCGGAACCCACATACGAAAAAGGGGCCGGTGATATCGCTCAGCGGCACGGGCGCCTGGTGGCGCCCGAGGTCCTGAGGTCGAACCCCCGGTACCCACCAAAAAAAAAAAAATAGATACACTACTAATTTTACTTAGTTCATTGAAGAGTAAGGTTTGCGCCAGTAATGTTTGGACAATTGAATGCTGATATCTTGTACCCTGAATAACTAACTTAAAGATAACAATACGTAATGTATTAACCATTGTTACCCTCCTATTACGTTGTTTTGAAATTTTGTTCTTTTTTGATTTGTTTTGTTTTGTTTTTTCTTCTCTTTAAAATTAAAAAAAAAAAAAAAAAGAAAGAAAAAAGAAATCCAGCTCGGGCCAGTGAGATAGCTCAGCGGCATAGGAGCCTGCCTGGCAAGTGTGAGGTCCTGAGTTCGACTCCCAGTACCCACATACGAAAAAAGGGCCAGTGATACCGCTCAGCGGCACGGGCGCCTGCTGGCAAGTGCAAGGTCCTGAGTTTGACCCCCAGTACCCACATAAAAAAAAAAAGAAAAAGAAATCCAGTTCATAACCAACTAGTTGTGAAGGGAGATGTGGCCCTAGATAGATTAGATAGATAGATAGATAGATAGATAGATAGATAGATAGATAGATGATAGATAGATAGATAGATGATATAGATAGGTGACAGATAGATAGGCAGTGCATGTGACTTGACTGGTTGGTCAGAGAAGAAAAGAAGACTGAAGACAAAAAAGTCTAGAGAAGAAGCATGTAGGTGAGCCTATGGGAAGAGGCAACAGAATGTGCAAATCTCTGTGTCTCTTATCAATGCCATCTAAGAATATCCAATGCAAAGAAGGTGTGGAACAATCCGGTGACTAGGATGACTCATCCAGTGGAGTATACTGGACAATGCCACGGGTCACCCCAGTGCTTCTTCAGTGGGCTCATGAGCAGAACAGCCATGGTGAGAGAAACAGAAACTATGACCAACTCTCATCCAGTGACTACTGTGATTATCTGACCAATTAGTGCAGAGACTGAGGCTAAACCCTAAATGTAGCACTGTTATCTGTTAGCTTGTTTCTAAAAAGGGGCTCACCAACTAAATGTTACCAAGTTCTGGATAGCTCAGCTCTCCTTCTGGAGTTAGATTCCAGGTTCTTCTCACCTCGAACAAAGAATTGAATGAAATGAGCCAAAAGCAGTGGCAAAGTTTATTCAAGAAAGCAAAAATGAAGAGTGGGAGAGAAACTGGCTCTGCAGAGTGAGCTTAGACTGAATAAATAGAAAAAGAGGATGAGAGCAAAGACAAAAGCACATGCTTCAGCCAAGATATAGCTCAGTGGCACAGTGCCTGCCTGGCAAGTGCAAAGTCCTGAGTTCGATTCCTGGTACCAAAAAAAAAAAGTACACGCTGCATCTGAAACACAGTGTGGGCTATCAGAAAGTTATGATAGCAAAGCCTTCATGGCGTCATTGTGTCCTTTTTGTACTATCTAAATCTTGAGAAAACCCAAGAGAACTCCTGCACACAGGTCCTGAGAGCCAGTGCTGCGATCCCACACCTCAGGCTGATGTCAGGTCTAGCCCGTCCTATTCAAAACCTGGTCAAATTCTTTGGAGAAGTCTTTTGGGAACTGTTCTGTGCATGTGTCCAGGATCTTGTAGTTAACAGGTGTAATGGTTTGTGTCTAGATGTTCCCCCAAAGCTTCATGCAGTTATAGGGTTTTTTCGGAGGTAACTGAATCAAGAGTGTATGTGATTGATTCATAGTGCAATGCTGGGATTAAGAGTGGGTGACTGCTGGATCAGTCCACTGATTGGATTGGCACTGCCCTAATCCCAGTAGACTGGATACAGTATAAGGGACAGAAAGAGGCTTGTCTCTCTCCCTCTTTCTTTTGCTGTCTTCCGCTGCCATGAACTGTTGCCCTCTGCCATGTGCCACCTGCCTTGGAGCCAGATGATCATGGACTGAAACCTCTACAAACTGTGAGCTAAATAAACCTCTCCCCCTTTAACTTTGGGTGTCGGGTGTTCTGTCGCAGCAACAAGACAAAAGTAACTCAGACAAAGGGTCCCACTCACTTCCACAGCCAGCTTTTGCCAGGGCCTAATCTCCTATCTCAGTACCATGCCACGAAGAGACCAACCAGCCATTTGGTGGTGAACTGATTCCATCCAAAGCCTTCCATCCTGGAAGGGGCAGAGGCCGCTCACTACTGGGACTGGTTCCAAGAACGGGTTTGCCCTTTCAGCCTGCAGAGCCTGCGCCAGCGCCATTGAGGGCTTATCATGTGTCCAATATATCATTATGGAATTCCACATAACATGACCTTAGCGCAGTGTTTCTCAAATTTCCCATCTCTCAAGTGGAAAACTGTTTTCCATTATCATATTCCTAAGGAGACTTGTAGACACTTTTTTCCTAGTTGCTACCCCACTGAAATTTTAATATGACACATATTATATCTCTGTTTATGCCTTGTTTGTGTACCTGTGTTTTATACCTAAAAAGAGATTTGTTTTGCTCATTAAGAACCAATTTTCAGGCTAAGGGTGTAGTAACTCAGTAGTACAATAATGCCTTGGTTCACAAACGCTTCTGTTTGCAAACGATTTGGTTCACAAACAAAAGCATTCCACAAAATTCTGCTTCTGTTTGCAAACTCCACATTGGGTGACAAACATGACCACAGCACCTATCCCACACAAACACTAATGCAACCATCTTCCCCAAAATCATAAAACAAATTAAGTTCATAAACTGAATGTTACGGCTTGTGTCTAAATGTCCCCCCAGAGTCTCATCGAGTCATAGGTGGGGCTTTTCAGAGGTGGCTGGATCTAGAGTAGATGATGCTGGGATCAAGGTTGTGTGATTACATTAGTCCACTGACTGGTTTGGCACAGTTCTGAGTGTGGATAATGGGAAGGCCCACCCTGGGTGTGAGTGCTAGCTGCCTTAAGGGTGTGTAGCCTGGATATAACATAAGGGACAGAAAAAGGGCTGCTGTGGTCACTTGTTTTGCTTCTTCACTACTTTGCTGCCTTCTGCCCCCCATGAACTGTTTCTCCTCTGCAATGCCCCTCTGCCACGCCACCCTACCTCAGAGCCAGCCAACTATGAACTGAATCTTCTACAAACTGTGAGGTATAAAAAATTTTTCCTCCTTTAACTCTGCGTGTCAGGTATTTTGTCTCACCAATGAGTAGACAACTGTAGAGTGCTTGTCTAACATGAGGCCCTGGGTTCCATCCCCAACACACACATGCACGCACGCACGCACGCACACACACCACAGTGGGCAATTGTCTCTGGGCTGTCCCTCGTCTACTGTATACATACCACCTAGGAGCTGATGTCCTGCTAGAATGGTGGTGCAGTAGCTCAAGAATAATAATTTGCAAAGTTGAGCCACTGGCCCAGATGAGATATTACATGGTGCTTACATGGCTACAATATTCCAATAGGTAGATTCAAATACTGCTTATAATTCCAACAGGTAGAAAACACAGGTCTGAGAAACAAGAGGTGAGTGACCTCTGTCACCATGATTCCCACTGACCTACTTGAGGGAATTTGTGCTTCCCATCCCTTCAACTTCAGGCTCTGCTGGACTTCAGCTCCTGGCTCAAAGAGCTTGGCAGGGAATACAACTATCAGGGACATTAAAAGGGTCCCACTAAAACTGTGGCCAACACCTGGTCATTTGGGATTCCTCCAGCCACTAGACCAGCAAGAAAGCAGTAACCATCCCCACAGGACTAAGTGATTATCGTGAGGCAAAAGGGGCAGGGATGGGGTAGGGAAGAATATGTCTAGAGCCTAGGAATTTTTCTGGGGTACATCTTTGTGCTCCTGTATCTGGTGATAAACATAAATTGGCAATTTCAGCAAACAAGGTCTGTCAAGAGCTCGATAACTGGGGCTAAGATCCTACAGGGCTGATGATCTTTGGGGATAAAAGCTATCAAACCACCTAAATAAGCCGACTAACTAACCAAGTTATCTTGGTTAACAGGAATCTACAATGTGAGTGGGACTTATTTGTTTTGTTTAGGATATTTACTTATTTATTCATTAATTCATTCAGTATGGTGTACAACATAATGTCCCAATGTAGAATGTAAAATTGGCTACCATAACAAAATACCAGACTGAGTGTCCTAAACACAGAAATTCATTCTTTTGCCATTCTGGAGGCTGGAAATCCAAGAGGAAGTAGATCAATGTGCCAGTGGGGCTGGTTTCTTCTCAGGCCTGTCTCCTTGGCTTGCAGATGGCAGATGGCCACTGCTTGTATCATTTATGGATTTAGGACTATCTGTAGCAACAAGACTGTAGCTTGTCCTACTAAACTTCCTGGTGTGTGTGTGTGTGTGTGTGTGTGTGTGTGTTTGGAGGTTGAGACTTGAAGAAAGTGGCAGGACAGAATCAAATTAATGTGGGCACAGATGAAACTGAGCCACACAGGGGCAAGACACTGTCCATACCCGTCCATAAACCTTCAGTGCCTGTCACTTCTGTAAGCACACACCCAACTTCGAACAGCCCAGAGCTATGTCCTGGCCTGAGCACCCTCTCAAACTTCTGGAACCCACTCTGGGACGATTAGAAGCAGCCCAGACGTGCCAGGAGAGTAACATCTCCCAGGAGCAGCCTCAATCCCCAACTGATTGGAGTCCCCAGCAGGATTAGGCTCCAGTTGCCCATTGGGTAGCTGGCTTGATAACGTATGCTTTTTGCTATCCTTACTTTCTCTAACTCACTTCTTTACTCCCATATTGGTGCTTTCTGGGATCACTCCTGTAAGGACCAGCAGCCCTCCCCCCCACAAACATTTTCTTTCAGAGTGCCTTGACTGCTCTCTGACTCAGGCTACTACAGGTTTTTCCCAGCAAGCATGAGCTGGAGCTAGAGTCTGGAACATTCCCAGGTGCTGATAAAGATGTTTAGGTTGCTGACCAAAACAGCTGAGGAAACCGACCCCAGCCCTACAGCAAAATTCCTTAAACCTGAATACAAACTCTACCCTGACCCCTCACTGGGACAAACCTACAAGCTGTAGCACACTTAAGTTCCCCTAAAAATGCTTTGAGTGTGCTGTATACATATCTCAGTGGAGTAACATTGCACTTGACACGTGACCTCCCTGATCAGCAGTGTGTTCTATATTCTAATAACTGCAAATGTGACAAGGGGTGGGGGTCACATAAAGCTTTGAAGAGAAAACTTTATTTATTTTACTTCATATCAAACTGACAGAGCAATAAAAATATTATTTCCCATTTATGAAACACTCTTACATCAAATACACTCATAGATAGAAAAGGGAAATCCCTGAGGAATTGCCAACAATAAATAATATACTTAAAACTAGACCATTCTGAGTGCATATGAAAACTTCCTGAGCCTGTTCATCTTGGGGAAGTCAACGGCCCTTTGCAAACTTGAATTTCACAAAAGGATATCAACTGATGCAAGTTTCCTGTCATCATGAGAAGCTGCCACATTCAGTAGCACTTCATATTAAAGGAGAGGAAAGAATCAATCTTTTAATTAATTTATCCATAGTTCTGGGAAAGCTATTGCACCAAGCAGGAAAAGAAAATATTTGCTTTTTGTAGTCACGTAGAGCACAACATACAAGTAAGTAACAGTGCTATTTTAACTTGTCATTCATTAAAATGCATAATCTTCTCAATCCACACATGTTGTGCAAAAGGCAATAACCTCCATGCTGTTTGTGGGTAACAAAGCAAGACCCAGATATCTGCAAGAGGGTTACAACTGACTCTTTAAAGATTCCAGGGTCCAGAAAACAAAAGATTCCAGTGAAGGTCCAGGATTGAAGATGGCCTTTGGAACTCTGAAATTCTCTTGAGGAATACTCAAAATACCATATTTCATTGATTCTAGCATCCTTTTTTCACTTTTCCATCTCAAATTCAAGTAGGCTTGGCCATGAATGAACTGTCACAAGTTAACTGACAACTCCCCCACCCCCCCCTTCTTAGCAGTACACAACATAATGGTGTATTTTACAGTCTATGGCTTCTTAGATTAGATTAAATATGCTGCTCTGTAGTTCAGTACACAGTGATTCATATAAAAATAAATCTAACATTTAAACGCTGGTAATTTTCTCAATTGAAAAATGTTGGCAAAATTAGGCATTTTAAATTTTAGCATGAGCATCACAGCCTCATGAATCACAAGCATGGTGACACAAAATGAGCTGGTGCTCTAGATCCAGTCCCGTCTCTAATCAGCACAGCCGTAAGGAAACTGATTTCACACTTCTGGGCCTCATTTCTTCATCTGTAAAATGAGAAAGTGCAATCAAATGGCTTCTAAGCCTTCCAGCCCAAGAGGAAGGTAATTTAAAATCTTGCACCACAGAGAGTGTGTGTCACTGTGGAAATTCCATCACCATGCTGCCCAAAGCCAAAAGAGATTCTTCTACGGCTGATGACTCAACTCCTCTCCAGCCACTTTGCCCCCTCTCACGAGAGCCAACACTTCAATCCAGAGGTGGCCCTATTTCCCAAGCAGGAAACACGATTCCTTCACAACCTTAGTAACCGACTGGGAAAGAATAATTCTTTGACCTGGACCAATTTGTAAACATCATCAAAAAAACTGCAGAACTCTACTAGCTTAAGTCGAACTAAAGGTCTACTATAAATTTAAAATATCAAGAAATTACAGCAGGGGTTCACTTCCAAGTCTTCTTGATTGACAAAATTTGGCTACAGATTCTGCTGCTCTGGGTGCCTTGTTCCATGCCATAGAAGCATTAGCTGGAAAAAGCCTTCTTTTCTGAAAGAAAATAAGAAGAAACGTTATTTGAATAACCTATTCATGGCATCACCCATTTCTACCTCGAGAACATATTCAACAAGCATAAATGTGTTTAGCCAAGGAACACAAATGGTAAGGAACTGATACTCCAAGGAATGAAAAATGGAATATGATAATAGCAGTGCTTTATGATAAATAATTTATGTATTTATATTTTTTGTGTATTTTTAAATTCAAAAATTATCATCTTTATCTAAACATATTAGAATTTAGAACAGGAATAGCAACTAAAATCAACAACTGCAAACAAATAACAAGTTCCTAAATCTTCCTGTTTAACTTTCAATTCCAAAGTTTCATTCAAACTATTTTAGATATTAGAACAAGTTGCTGTTAACTAAACTAAGCTTCCTCCTTTTTGTTTTCTAAAACTCAGTCAATTATACATGTATGTGTTGAGTTCCTATTAACTGAGCTGGCACAGATAGTAAAATTATACAACTTGAGAAGGACAACTCAAGTAACTGTGTAGTGATCAGCATCTTTATGAGGTATAAAAAAAAATACAGTGAATGCTCCTGCTGAGTGCCATCCAATGAAATGGCAGGTTCATAAAAACATTACAGTATACAGACACCCACCTTATTCACCAGATCTGGCAACAGGAGACTTCTGGCTCTTCCCCAAAGTCAAAATGACCATGGAAGGTAAATGTTTTGTATTGATTCGGGACACTGAGGCAGTCAGGACAGCACAATAAGATACAAAAAAGGACTTCCCAAGCCTGGCGTGGTGGCGTGTGACTATAATCCCAGCACTCAGGAGGCTGAGGCAGGAGTTCAGTTCGAGGCCAGCCTGGGCTACATAGTGAGTTCAAGGCCAGCCTGACCTACATAGCAAGATGAAAGAAAAGAAAAGAAAGAGAGAGAGAGAAAAAAAGAGAGAGAGAGAAAGAAAGAGAGAAATAAAAAGAGAGAAAGAGAGAAAGAGAAAGAAAAAAAGAAAGAAAGAGAAAGAAAGAGAGGAGAGAAAAATAAAGACAGAAAGAGAGAAAGAAAGAAAGAAAGAAAGAGAGAGAGAGAGAGAAGGAGAGAAGGAGAGAGAGAGAGAGAGAAAGACAGAAAGAAAAAAAGAAAGGGAAAAAACGACTTCCAGAACTGCTTCATGAAGTGGCAAGAATGCTGGGATGAGTGTGTTTGAAGCAAGGAGGAGTGCTTTGAGGGGGATTAATGACAATGTGTCTTTTACTGTGATTAATTTGCTTAATTTAAACATTTACTATGTTTTTCTATGTTATCATGTATACTTTACCCAAACAAGTAAAGGCAAGAAAAGAAAGAGATAAAAGTAAAAAGAAACTTTGGGCCCTCTCAATTCCCCGCCCCTGCACAGTGCTCCAGAGAGCGGGTTTCACTCTGAAGCTGAAGTCATGGGTCCATTCGAGGTGTTTCCGATCTGCCTTTAATCAAGACTTCGCTCCTCTCTGTGAGAAAGAGGGAGGCTTAGGAAATGAAGAGGAAATGATGAGTGGTTATAAAAACTACAATTTATTTGTGGGTCAGAAAACTGTATCTAGTTAAGGAATGAAATAGATTATGTCTTCAATTTCCGTATCTCTACAACAAATTTATTTAAATATTAAATATATTTCCTAAGCAATTTAAAACTTACGTTGAAATATAAATAGAAACTAGCTAAGTATTTCTACCTGATTGTTGGAGACCAGGCTGTACAGGGGTTAAGTTGCTAAACACAGGGACCTCTGGCTATGTTGGAGAAGAACATATGCATGGTGCTCTGAAGTCAAGATAACTACAGCTGAGGCAACCAAGGACATGGGCTGCTGACACCCCCTATCCCAGGGCAATGAAGCTGCCAACCTGGAAATAAGATGGTCTCCTAACTAACATAATTGACTACTTGGGAAAGTCCCTGAATCGACTCCCAAGGTCCTGCTTGGTTTCTATGCTTTCCACTCTACACCCTTCCTTTGTTTGAAAACAAATAAATACAGGCCGCCCAGAGAAGTTATTTGTCTCAACCCCCAGAGAATTTCGAATTCTGTTAGAGGGTTTTGATACTCCTGGAGCCCTAAAATCATACCACTTGTCTCTTTTTTTAAGCCTTTGCTGTCCACTCGTTTGGGAGGTTGCGGGCCTGATCAGTCCTCGATACCTGATTAAGACAATTTGGTTCCTGTTCTATAGAGCTTATTAGTTATGTGCACAAATAGGTATTTTGTTTTGTTTTGTTTTGCAGTGCTGGGGGTTAAACCTAGGGCTTTTGCACTAAGTTACATCCCCAATCTATTTATCTTTCTTTCTTTTTTGAGACAGTCTTGTTAAGTTGCCTAGGCTGGGCTCAGATGTGTGATCCTCCTACCTCAGCCTCCCACAATCCTCAGATTACAGGCATGTGCCACCCCCCCCACATACAAAGTAGGTTCTTTCAGAGGACTGAAGCAATATTCCATGGGCTGACTTCCGAGTAGTTTTCAGTGAATAAAACGCTGTAGGAAATCACCATGGGTTAAACCAGTTTTGTTTCATAACTGATAGGAAATGTCAACAATACCAAACCAGGAAGGGTGAAAAGAGAAGCTGCTCCAGTTCTCTTCTAACTTCCTGTATCTAGTCCGCCCACTTCTGGTCACTTCCAGGAACACACAATATCAGGGAAATGGAAATGGACCAACTCCTCAAAACAGTTTTTAGTCAAAGAAGTACATTCTTATTGTAGACAAATTAGAAAACAAGATAAACAAAAAGAAATGTTACCTGTTTAAGAATACATCCTTTTAGATTTTTTTCTTTGCTCATATATGCCTATATAGTTTTACCTCAGGATATGCCTGTTTGGGTTTCTTTTTTTTTTTTTTTTTTTCTTTTTAAGTACTTTATAAGGAGTTTCATTTAGTATTGCTATTTCAGCTTCTGAGGTATTCCTTCACACTTGTTAAGACAGATTTTGACTTGGGGCATGTTCTAAGCATCTAAGGGCCGAGAGAACCAGCTGCTGTGTGGGTCATCTTTGCAGCTGTGGTTGGTTTAGTAGTGTTCAGTTCTCTTCAGAGAATCCTTGTGGTTTGCTAGCTCGGAGAAGTAATAATGTGCAGGACGACCCCGTGGTGCTGTGGTATGTTTGGTGAGTGTTCCATCTACATTGTTTTCACAACTGTTTTTTTAATGACTTCCCCCTTTTAGGAGAAGGTGGGGTACTCGAAAGACTGAATGACTTCAACAGTGGGGAGAATCTTGTGTTCCTGCTTGTGAGCATGCCTAAATGTAAATTTCTAATAGCTGCAAAAGGCTTAACAAGGGCAGAGTCATAAGATAGTTAATGAAAGGGAAATGCCCTCATTCAAACATGTGTAGAGAGGTTTCCAGGCAGCTTCCAGATAGGCCGGCCTGAAGGGACACCTCACCCACCAGTGTGCTGGCCTGATGCAAGGGCTGGCTTCGTTGTGGTGATGACCTAAAGAAGCTTCAACGCCTTCCGAAACACAATCACCAGTCTAAGTTCAACTTGACTGTGCGACGATTAAAGGTTCTTACCCCTGGTATTACTGATAGAGCAAACTGTAGTCAGAAACCAAAGAATAATCAGGGTCATCTGCAAAAAGCAAAACATAGGACAAGTTTAGACTACTATTTTTTCACAATGAGACCTTAGCTCTTCTCAAGCCAAGTCACTGCACTTAAATATCGGCTGACTGCTCTTTCAAAAGGAGAAAATATATATGACAACAAAACCTATAATTTGTAGTCATGACTACAAACCAAAGAACATTCTGGTTTTGGGGGTTTTTTGGTTTTTTTGAGAAGAAAGTCTCGCTATGTAGTGCAGGCTGGCCTTGAACTTGCTTATGTAGCAGGCTGGCCTCGAACTCACAGCGATCCTCCTGCCTCAGCCTCTCAAATGCTAGGATTACAGGCCTGCACCATCATGCCTGACTCCAGAGAACATTTTGGAAATTACTATTATGAATTTGCCATTTTTCATCCATGCCTAGATATTAGCATTCACACTAAAATCATCTTCCAAACTGGATAAAAATGAAGTCCCACATTATCAAGTGGTAATAAGGTAACAAGAAATAAAATAAATTATCATATTATTCAAAGGTAACATTTCAGCCACTAAATTTTCTATTGGTCATTAAATTTTTACTGAACTGCCAAATGTAGCATAAGATGTCCTCTTCTCTCACTCCCTTGAAGGTAGATAGGTGAACCCTTTTTTCTGCTAAGGGTAAACATTTTTTGAGACCTACTCTCTGCCTAGTACTGTTAGGTGTTAAGAGTGATACAAGAAAAGATAAAGTGCCTGCCCTCAAGGATCTTGTAATTATCCAAGAAATACAAGTAACAAAAGCTGCTAAGATACACGGTTTCTACCAGAGGTATCACAGGAGTTGGGGGTGGGGGGAGGAGTGGACTGACTTAAAAGAATCTTTGTTAAGATTGTCTTATAATAAGTTTCTTTTGGTACTTTAGCAGCTGAATTCTCTTGGATAAGCTCTAAAACAGACCAGTTATCAAATTTCACTCTGACAAACCATATATAGTAAAATTCTAATACAGGTTTATTCTCTTGGGAGTTTGATTCAATTCATTCCCCTTATTTTAAAATTCTAGCTAGTCAATCTTAAAGAAAGTCTGACAGGAATTTCAGAAGGCTTTTCTTGATGGCATACCTGGTAAACTTTTAGGAACTGGGAGAGGTCCTCTCCTGTAAGAAATGAAAACCAAAATATTTCAGATAAGCTCTTGTTATTTTTATAATTTTCTACTTCATACTACAAGCATATTAAACTCTAATGAGCTACTTCAATCAGCTTAGGTTTCTGCACTGCAGCGTCAAGAAAGCTCAGAGCGAATGACCTGTAGCCCTGGCCTGCTGAAATCCAAGGTGCAGACAAATGATGCGATGGGCCACGATGGACAGCAGTCAGGAGCACCGAGCTCTGTCTCTGCAACCGTGGCCAGAAAACTCAACAGCTTAGTCTCCCAGCTAAGTTTCTCTTCCCTCAAGATTCTTTATATGGGGGCAACAAACTTTCCCTGTAAAGGGCCCAACAGGAAATGATTTAGGCTATACCATCTCTGTTGCAACGCTACTCAGCTCTGAAAGGAAAGCACCACAGACAAAACATAATCCACTAAGGGTACTGTCTCCTCATAAAACTCTATATGAACACTGAAATTTGAATTGCATTTAATTTTCACATGTCATTAAGTAGCATCCTTTCTATTTTTTTACATTTAAAAATGTAAAATCTCTTCTTAATTAGGCCCTACAAAAACAAGAAATCAGATTTGTCTCATAGGGTACCACAGTTTGCTGACTCTTGGTTTCTACAAGCCTGTGTAAGAAAGGTATAAGATTCATAAACAAGTAATGAATAATATCATTCAAGCATGACAGTCTGCCTTGAACTATGACTAATAAAATTCATTTAATGTTTGTCCTGAAAGTGCTATGTCCAAAAAGCTAGCAATGTTGCTAAGTAAAGGCAGTGTTGTATATGTTCAAATGCTAATGTCTTACACATGATAAATAAGTATAATTTTTATTTGTCAATTCAAAATAAACTTTAAAAATATATCTTAGAGCATTTTTTTCTTTTTCTTTTTTTCTTTTTCTTTTTATCCGCCAGCACTGGGAATTGAACCTGGGGCCTTCACACTGAGCTACATCCCCAGCCCTTTTTACTTAAGTATTTTAAATTTTGAAACAGGGTCTCGCTAAGTCACTAAGTTGCCCAGACTTGGCTCAAACTTGCAGTGCTCCTGCCTCAGCCTCCCAGAGTGCTGGGATCATAGGCATGTACCACCACACCTGACTATCTTAAAACATTAATAATAAAATAGTTTGTTAAAAGTATTTTTTCAGGCCGGTGAGATAGCTCAGCGGCATAAATGCCTGCCTGGCAAGCATGAGGTCCTGAGTTCAATTTCTGGTACCCACATAAAGGAAAAAAAGGGCCGGTGATATCACTCAGCGGCACAAGCACCTGCTGGCAAGCGTGAGGTCCTGAGTTTGACTTCTAGTACCCACATAAAAAAAAAAAAAGTATTTTTTCACGTGAAAGTCAACCTACTATTACCTTGCCAAATTAGCTCCTGTAGCCTTTCCTGGTGCAGCTGCATTCCGGTTGGGGCAGTAGAAATTCTCGTACAGAATGGGTGCTAAGAGAAGCATTAAGAAACAAAGCAGTAAGAAGAGCATGCTATCATCCGGATCCAGAGCATCTCCTAAAGGCCCATGTGTTGCAGGCCTGGTTCCCAGCTGGGCGCCATTGAGAGCTGGCAGAACCTTTACGAGGCGGGCCCTAGTGGGAGGTCTTCGGTTGCTGCGGGCATGGTCTCACAGGGGACTGAGAGAGCCTGGTCGCATCCTCCTTTGCTCTTTCACAGCCCAGCCATGAGATGAAGGATTTGCTTTGTCACACCCCGACAGCCATGATATGCTCCCTCAGCACAGGCCCAGAAGCAGTGTGGCCAATGTGCCATGGGCTGAAACCTCAGAACTGTAAGCCAAAATCAACCTTCCCTCTTACAAGAATTTATCTGAGGTATTTGTTACAATAACAGAAAACTAACAAGCAGGTGTCTTACATCCTCAATAACACTGGACAAGAAAGACAAACAGAACATACAACTGCTTACACAGCCCCGCCAACCCGGCCGCCCCGTTCACCTGGTGGAATCTGGCCAGTTTTGCGTTCATTCACGAAGTACTCAATGTCCTTCTCAATGCTACACATTTCTAAACTCTTACGGACTTGTTCATACATCTAACGAAAAGAAGATAAATAATTAAGCAAAAGTAGGTTGATGATAATTGTGACATAGTTCTTTAGAAAAGATGTTGATGAATGGCTCTTTTCCAAATTTTGTTGTTTAAAAAAAAACAGAAAATATTCCCAAGTCCCAGATTCATATAAAGGCATTTCTCTGGTACATTTGTGCTATTAATTTTTTTTAAAGGATGCCAGAAAATGTATCTTTGTGGCAATACAAAAATTTTGCTGAAAAATTATTAAAAAAAAAAATACCGATGGAACCAAAAACTAGATACCAACTCCCATGACACAAGATCAATCACACACAACTACAAAGACAATTACTTAACTTGAAAAAAACATACTTCCATTCAGTTCTATGGGTTTTCTGTGTATATAATCATTCTTCTGAATGAAATGTTCCATCTAGGTGAGGGTGGCTATTTCTTAGCAATGAAGGTTGTGATGACATACGATCTGGGGACCCAGTTACTATTGCTTTGTCTAATCCTGGATAATGGCACTGGGAATGCTGTGGGAGATGGTCTTAACCCCCGTAGAGACCATTAGCCTGGACATAGGTCAGTGTGCTAGTACGTGGTGCTGGCCTCAGTGATCCTATCCCAGACTGGAACTGAAACTCACATTCATGTTGTGACATCTTTCTCTTCCACACATTAATCTGTGTTTGGGTTCCATTTTCTGCTCTCCTGTCTTTACTCTGAATTTGTTTATTAGAAAGCCATGATAATAAAATGGACCAGAAGTCAGGAAGATTACATGTGTATTTGGGTCCTTATATCAAGTCACTGTGTGGCCTTGAACAAGTCACTTTACCTCTCTGGACCTCAAATGGAATTAGTGGAGTAGGATGAACTAGTAGGTGTCTACAGCTCTTTCCACTCTAATGAATCAAATATGCAGAGCCACAATCCTTTGTGGATGCCTCTGACTTACCTCATCACTTGTGACACATTGTTGTGACAGCTGATTCAAATGTAACCACAGTGCATTCCGTAAGAAGTTTATTCGTTCACATTCTTGAGTTTCAAACACCTACAGAAAAAAGACCTATAAGTACTTACGTGTGCAGAGAAAAGGGTCATTCATTTAGATTGCTGCGACTTAAACAGTGTCAACCCTCAATTATCTGTAAAGCTTATTGTTCAATTTACAGGATACTTCCCACCACCACCATTGAGGAAGTTCATAAACTCTTGCCATAGACAAATAATGCAAATGGATTATTCTGGTTTATGTCTAGATGTCCCCCAGAGCTTCATGCACTTGCAAGTGGGGCTTTTTGGAAGAAGATTAGATTATGGGGGCACTATAGTTGACTTGCTTTTAGGAGGTGGGATCTAGGCGAAAGAAGTGAGTCACTGGGGGCATAACCTGGGAGGGTATATCTCCCTTCCTGGCTCTTCCGCTTTCTGCTTCCTGCCCACCATGAGGTGAGCAGGCTTCCTCTTCCATGCCTTCCATCAGGCCTTCCTGCCTTGGATCTAGCTGACCATGGACTTAACTGTGAGGCATAATAAATTTCTCCTCCTATAAGTCGTGGGTATTGGGTAGTTTGTCCCAGCAATGAGGAAAGTGACTAAGACATGGATTCTAAAATCATACTAACATGAACAGGGTTAGCTAGAGTCCTAAAGGTAAGAAGTAATGATGACCCCCAGATGCCAACATTCTAACCAGCTGACATTTCTAACTACCTGGGCATCTCCATTTAGGGAAGCCTATCAGAGCTCCAGATTCGAAACATTGCCCCTCCCACTCTGGGATGAATGTACTTGACTGAAAAAATGTCACAGTTGTTGAAGCTGGTTAAAGAGGATGACATGGGAGCCCTCGCACTTCTCCTTCATCTTTGTATATGCTTAAATTTTTCCTTAATAAAAAACTCAAGGTGGGAAGAGAAAAGGAAAAAAAGAGAATAGAAGAAAAAAAATGGAAACAAAGCTTTTGTAAACAAGGAAGGGAAGAAGGGTTAAAGGGGAAAAAACAGACTAGAGATATATTAAGTACAGGTACAAATTCCCTATGATAAATGTGATCATTGTGTACATCAAAAGTGTACCAATAAAATTAATTAACTTTTTTTTTGAGACATGGTCTCGCTATGTAGTGCAGGCTAGCCTTGAACTCACTAACCTAGGCTCGCCTGGAACTCACAGCGATCCTCCTGCCTCAGCCTCCCAAGTGCCGGGATTACAGACGTGTGTCACCATGCCCAGCCAAATTAATTTTTAAAGAAGTCAAAAGTTACTGCCTGAACAATAGTTTTTTGGATATTAGCAAATATCAATTTTTGAAAACTCAAGGTACTCAACAAAGTGAATGATACTCTATTCAACAGTGTATGTTATATACTAACTTTTTAATAATATTGAATATCATAGCTATTCCATTTTTATGCTTTTTATAATATGAAATTTGAAACATACACAAGAGAAGAGCATAATGAATCCCTATGTATTCATTACCACACATTTATCAACTCACAACCCATTCTGTTTTACAGATATTCCTACCAACTATTCCCTGAATTTTTGAAGCAAGTGCATTATTTCACCTGTAATTACTTTAGTACTTCTGCACTAAAATATGATGTTATTTTTATCATAGAATATTTCACATAGAATCATAGAGAGCAACATAGTGAATAAAATACCCACATACAAAACTGTTGGGGGCCAACATCACAGTTAGGCCTCGGGCGCGGCCTGTATTTCTGACTCAAAGCCTGCGCTAAATTACCCCTCCCATCGACCTGGGCAAGATGGCGCCTGGTTCCTGCTTCCTGGTTGCGGTCATTGCTGCTCGCGCCCTGTAAATGTGTGAGTCTGCCTAGAGACTGATGAGTATAGCCTATGAGCTTTCATTTCCTGCTGTATTGCTATTGGCGCCCCTATCCTTATAAAAACATGCAAAGCTGCCCTTTAGGAGCAGAGCACGGACGGAGCCGCCACAGGGCGGACGCTTGTAGAGGCTCTGGAGCTGTGAACGATTAAAGCAAGCTTTCACCGACCCGTGTTGTGTGATTCTTCTCGCTGGACGAGCAGAAGCGCGCGACACAAAACCACCTAGCTTTGTCAAAATTTTAGCCATATTTGCATATGATTTTGTTAAGGTCTCTATGTGACTTCCCCAATCTCTATCACCTTCCTTCTTCTCAAAAGATAACCTAAATATTATCATTCCCATGCAGGTGTTAATAGCATATATGCATCCATGAAATGTCTGTGATATTACTTTGCATCTTTTAAAATCTTCTACAGATGACCTCCTCTAGCCTTTTCATGAGAGTATGAAACTAAGAAAATAAAGCAGAAGAGAGTGCTTTACTGGGGCACTGTGATATGATAGGCATAGATCAAATAACAAAAGATCAGGCTGAGGTGTAGCTCAGTGGTAAAGCCCTTGCCTAGCATGCACAAGGTCCTGGGTTCCATCTCTAGGACTCCAAAAAAAAAAAAAGTAATAAAACCACAAGTCCCACCAGATCTCACATTTAGGGGACTCCTGGTATCCTTTAAAAGTTAATACCTCTCAGTAATAGCTATCAGTGTGAATGTTCTCAATTCCCTAATCAAAAGACACAGGCAGAATGGATCAAGAAACAAAACCCAATGATACGAAATATACAGGAAACACATTTAAACACACGTATGTAATTCCAGCACTTGGGAGGCTGAACCAGGAGGATCATCATGAGTTTGAGCCCCACCTGGACTACATAGTGAGTTCAAGGCCAGCCTGAACTACATAGCAAGATCTTGTCTCAAAAAAAAAAAAAAAAAAAAGAGAAAAAAAACCACATTTAATTCAAAAAGAAACTAACAGATTAAAAAATCAAAGATGGAAAACAATATTCCATACAATGGGAACATGGAAAAAAAAGCAGAAATAGCTACCCTAATTTCAGACAAAGTGGATTTCAAGCTAAAACTGATCAGAAAGTCACTACATGTTGGTTAAGGGAACAATTCAACAGGAAGAGATAACAAACATATATACACCAAATACTGGCACACCCAACTTGATAAAGCAAACACTAATGGACATGAAAAATCAGACGAACACCAATACAAATGTAATGGGGGACCTCGATACCCCACTGTCACAAAAGGTCAAATCAACTAGGCAAAAAACAAAGAAATACCAGAGTTAAACCAAACCTTCAAACAAATGCACTTAATAAATATCTAGAGTGTTCCATCCAAAAACAACACCATACACATTCGTTTCAGCAGCACGTGGGTCTTTGCCCAAAACAGACCAAATGCTCTTCCTGTTCTCCATCATGGTGCAGGACCAGGGTGAAAAGGAGAACCCGTGCAGGAGCTCTGCATCCACAAGCTCTGTCTTAACATTTGTGGGCGGGAGAGTGGAGACAGCCTGGCCAGGGCAGCCAAGGTGCTGGAGCAGCTCAAAGGCCAGGCCCCTGTATTTTCTAAAGCTAGACACACTGTCAGATCTGCCGGGATCAGGAAAAATGAAAAGATTGCTTTTCACTGCAGGGGCCCAAGACAGAAGAAATCCTGGAGAAAGGTCTAAAGACGTGAGAGTACGAATTAAGGAAAAATAACTTCTCTGATCCTGAAACTTTGGTTTTGGGATCCAGGAACACATTGATCTGGGCACCAAACACGACCCAAGCGTTGGTAGCTGTGGCCTGGACTTCTGTGTGGTGCTGAGTAGCCCCGGTTCCAGCGCTGCAGACAGGAAGGGTGGGCCAGGCTGCACTGGGCCCCTCTGTCACGCCTGCCTTGGAGCCAAATGACTGCGGGCTGAAACCTCAACAAACTGTGAGCCAAAATAAACCTTTCCTCCTTTAACTTGCAGGCGCCTGATATTTTGTCTCAACAATGAGGAAAGTAACTAAGACACAACCAAGTAAGTGAAAGACCTCTACAATGAAAACTATTGAACCTTGAAATAGGAGATAGAAGAGGCTATCAGAAAATTGAAAGATATCCCCTATTCCTAGATAAGCAGAACCAATTCAGTTAAAATGGCCATACTTCCAAAACTGTTACACAGATTTACTACAATCCCAATCAAAATACTAACAGCATTCCTCATACAACTAGAGAAAGCAATCTTAAAATTCATATGGAAACAGAAGAGACCTAGAAGAGCAAAAGCAATTCTTGGCAACAAGGGCAAGGTAGGGGACATCACAATCCCAGACTTCAAGTTATACTATGAAGCTGTAGTGATAAAAACAGCATGTTGTTGGGGGAAAAAACAGATTTGTAAACCAATGGAACAGAATAGAGTATACAGAAACAACTTCAGGAAAACTCAGCTACCTTATCTTTGACAAAGGGGCCAAATATTTTCGCTGGAGGAAAGCTCGCCTCTTTAACAAATAGTGCTAGGAAAACTGGCTATCCACATGCTAAAGATTGAACCTAGACCCATGCACTAAACTAAAATAAAAAATGGATCAAAGATCGAAATATTAAAACAGAAACAATCTGCTGGAAGATAAAATAGGTAAAGCTCTTGAAGACATAGGTGCAGGCAAAGACTTTCCAAACAGAATCCCAGTTGCACAAGAAATAATACCAAGAATCAACAAATGGGAGCACACCAAAACAACAACAAAAAGACTTCTTTACAGCAAAGGAAACCGTCAACAGAATGAAAAGACAACCTACAGAGTGAGAGAAAAATTTTTGTCAGCTACTCCTCAAAGGACTAGCACCTTCTATAAACTCAAAAAATTAGGTCCCCCCCCCCCGCAAATTTAAAGACCCAATCACAAAGGGCATCTGAAATTAACAGACATTTCTTAAATGAAGAAGTACAAAAGACCAATAAATATACGAAAAAAAATGTTCAGCATTGCTGGCCTTCAAAAAATGCAAATTAAAACAACACTGAGTGTCTGTTTCACTCTAGAAAGAATGGCCAGCATCAAGACATTAACCAATAACAAATGCTGGAGAGGCTTTGGAGGAAAAGGAATCCTTCTTCATTGTTGGTTGAAGTATAAACTGGTACAATCATTATGAAAATCAGTATGGGGATTCCTCAAAAAACTAAAACTAGAAAAAAAACCTAAACTAGAAATTCCATTTGATCCAGTTATTCCCCTTCTAGGTATCTTCCCAAAAGACTTGAAGACATCATACCATAGTGACATATGCATACGCATGTTTATAGCAGCTCAATCCTGCTAAATCTTGGGAACAGCCTATATGTCCATCAACAGATGAATGGATAAAGAAAAGGTAGCATTTATACACAATAGAGTACTACTCTGCCATAAAGGATAAATTCGAGTCATCTGTAGGAAAACGGATGCACCTTGAGACCATAATGTTAAGTGATGTAAATTGGTCACACAACCTTAAATATTGCATTGTTTCTCTTATATGAGAAATTCAACCTATAAATAAAGTACAAAATATAAGACAGACAATAGGAAAAAGGAGAGAGAAAAAAGTTATTGCGATCCAGCATGGACGGCGTATCTAAAAGTGTACCCTGATTTAGTGTAACTGTCTTGCGCCTTTTATGTGTTTTTTGGCGCTAGTCTGGCTGTTAATCTACATGTATGATAATTACCTTTATAAGGACTTACAAGATAAATAAATAAACCTGATGCTGCCAAAAAAGGGGTTGGAGGGGAAGGGGAAAAAAGAACTGAGATGTGTTACGTACATGTGCCAATTCCCCACAATGAATGTAATCATTATGTACTGCAAACATGTACTAATAAAAATTAAAAATTACAATAAATAAACAAATAAAGAGGGGAGAGTAGCTATAGGAAAGCAAACCTAAGGTCATGTCAGGTTGGCCCAACAAGGACTTAAAGATGACTTCTTCAAAAAGCACTGGGGTTTGGGGTGTGACAACGGTAAAGCACATGCATTGAGACCATGGGTTCCATCTTCAGCACCAAAAAAAAAAAAGATGGTTGTGAAGAGAAGAGAGGGTAGTAGATGGGAAGTGACAGCTAGTGGGTTTTCAAGCTAAAGCTAGGAAGGAGCTGAGTTTGTTGTGTACAAGATAACAGCAGCTCATATTAAAGGCAGCTGTGCCCAAGGGGCAAGGGGGCTAGGAAAGGTCAGCTGGATGAGACTTTTTCTAGAGGTACTGGAGATTGAAAACAGAGCCATATGCACGCCAGCCAAGTGCTCTACTACTGAGCTACATCCACAGCTCTTTTTACCTTATTTTGAAACAGGGTCTTGCTAAATTGTAAACTTGCAATCTTCCTCCCTCAGCTTCCCAAATAGCTGGGATTAAAAATCAGGCATGTCATTGCTTCTCGGGCTTTTGGCTAAGATCAAGTGTAGTGTCTATTCTTATCAGCTTGAAAGCAGACATGTACCACCACACCCAGCTGTGATATGATCTCAGTAAGAAAGGGAGCAGGGACTTTTCTGCTCTAGCAGGAGAGGGGACTGTGAATCAGTGATTTGCACACTTGAATTCAGAGGTTCCTGGACCCTACTCGCAGAGTTTCTAATTTTGCAGGTCTGCCTCTCTAACAAGCTCCCAAGTGATGCTGCTGGCCCTGGGACCTCACTCGGAAGACCAATGGTAAGAAAGTATGTAGACCAGGTGGCAGAAACTGGAGGAAGTTTCCAGATTCTGTCTTTTAGATTTTCTCCGGGAAATCATGAGGTCGTATGCTGAAAATGAAAGAGGGTAGTGGTGAAATAAATGAAAAATGTGAAGAGTAAAAAGTACTCCAAAGCCTGCTCACCAGCCATATGCATTCCCCACAGAACCTAGCAAATACAGGCCAGGCTCCCGAAAGCAATTATTGTACTAACCATTAACTGAATCTGCTAGTTCATGCCTGCACCTAACTAAACATTAGCCTAAAGCTTCACCCAGAGTTGGAAAGTGAGGTCAGATGTGGAAAGGAGAGGAGAGAAGGCTAGAGTTTGGAGGAAACGATTCCAGTTCCTTCATTCTTCCTTAAATTCCTGATGTCTAGCTTTCCCTCATGTTCTCTGAGCAGATGAGCATTGAGGTGCTGTAATACAAGGGCCTGGGGTGCTTCTATAGAAGTAGGCTCTCCAGGGTCTCAGACGGAAGGCCCGCCCACCCCTCCTGAGCAGCTGCTGGTTCCGGTACCTCGCAGGCCTTCACGTGTTCGCTCTGCCACTCTTCTCGGACCTTGTCCAGTGTGTTGACGTGCTGCATGTATGCTTTGTCTGTAATGCAAGGAAAGAGCCGCGATTCAGAGACTAGACGGTAGGTGCGCCAGCGTTGTGGTGAGTTCACAAGGCCTTAAACAGCCACAAGGTGGCTGTCACTTTCCTTTAAACAATGAACGAAGTACTAAGCAAAAAGTGCCCCGAGGAAAAAATGGAAGCTGAGAAGAACCTCAGCTAGAGTTTTATCTACTTCTGCCTCAGTAGCTCCTGTCCCTTTTCATTTTCTGGAAAATTCTCCAATGAGGGATGCAAAGAGAACTGCCTTGAGCTCTAAAGCAGCACCAAGATAATTTGTTTTTCAGCAAATAATTTTTTATTTATAAACTATTTTCCTTTAAATTTTTTTTTGACACAGGGTCTCACTATGTAATGTAGTTCAGGCTGGCCTTGAACTCACTACGTAGCCCAGGCTGGCCTCAAACTTGCAGTGATCCTCCTACCTCAGCCTCCTGAGTGCTGGGATTACAGGCATGTGCCACCCTGCTCAGCGTTTTTCCTTTGAATCTGTACAAACCAATATACTTTGATTTTTTATTTGGAGGCTTCCTAAGCGATGGCCTTCACAAGAGGCTTGTTTCTGGGAATTAGGAAGCTTCACAACTTTGGATTTGGGTTTTGGATTTCAGGGATGACAAGGCCTTGCACCTCAGCTGTCTCTTCCACAGTAGACGAGGGCTGCAAGGGCTGAAACAGTCTTTTAGATAGATATCCACAAAAAATCACATCAATTCCAAAGCAGTGCCCACAGGACTCCACCTCCATCGAGTCCTTCCACTTAAGGCAGCAAGGCAAGGCCTCCACAGGCAGCAGCCAGAGCCTGCCATCTCTTGTGTTTCTTCCCACTTCTAGGATTCTTGTACACCTTCCCTTCCTCCCTCCTCCCCCTTCCTTCCTTCTTCTCTCTTCTTTACCTCCCTTCTTCTAATATCTTATTAACTCTACTGTAAATACATATATTCTTTGTGGTAAAACTTTTCTCAGAGACACAAGGGATAATGTTAACCCCACCTATAACCCTCCCCATCCAAAGGATCCCTCACCCGAGTCCTCTACTGCAGTCTTTGAAGTTGCCAGCTTCACAAAAAGCTGTGGAGACAAAAAAGAACAGAGATCAGGATGCTGGGCCAGGCTTCCACAGAGAAACACATGTACGAGCAATGAGCATGAAGAGACAAGGTCTTGTCGAAGTTGCATCTACTTTTCCCTCATGAGCAAATCACTCAATTTGCCTTTTAATCTTCTCATCACTAGAAAATGGCCATAAACATAACGCCCTATGTCTTACTAAACACACGTTCCTGCCTCTTGTTGCTGACAATCTTATGTCAAGATTTTATAAAATTAAGTTTCCAATCCGCCCAAGCAAGAGGCAACAAATAAAAGAGATGCGTTTTGAAAAAAATGAAAAAAATAAATCAGGCCTCTTATGCTACCCTTTGCTCCCCATGGCCATGCTTCCTAGTGCTTTCCCCAATCCCCAAAACGTAACAAGGTTTTTAAAGACCGTTAGTTGGTTTTAAACTGACACATTTAAATTTCAGTCTTTCAAAGTGTCAGCCCTCCTAGGTACCTTTTCCTGTTGCTTCGTGTTTACTGCGTTGGCGCTCCGGTGGACAGCTTGCTCTGCCTCATCTTTGTCCCGGCATTTCTGCTCATAGGTCTTCTTTGCCTTTGTTGTTACGAAGAGAGGCGGAGAAAAGCGAGCAGGTTACAACCCTGGAAAGCAGCCGCCTTGCCTCGCCAGCCCAGCAGAAACAGGACGCTCTGGTTAGGAGCCCTCGGACTTTCAGAAGGCCGATGCTCATTCTTGTGAGTCTCTGAAATGTCTCTCTGGCTCTAGCCCTCTTCCAAATTATGGCTAGAGTGGAAACTTCATCATGGAACTAATAACTCCAATTTAGTAACACAACGTACAGGAGCTTTCAGAATTGACTGAACAAAAGATGGAATTTGAAATAGGCAAAATCAAAATGTGTTCGGAACTGAACTCCATGATATGTAATCCAACACTTACATAACAATCATTATTCCCAAAATTTATGTGCGATCATTGGTCACTGGTACCAACACATTCTAATTATGCCTCACTATTCTAATGTGCCTAGCCATGACTACCAAGGGGGGACCAAAGACATCATTTCTTTCACCTTAGTATCGTCATGTTCCTTTTTGATTTAAAGAATGTTGTTTTAAGTAGTTTAGAAGTAGGCCATCCCTACTTTGTATCCAAATAAAAATTGAAAGGTCTAAGGATGAATCTCAGTAGTTTGATCCCCAGTAACACACACATTTAAACAAAAAAATAGGTAATAGTTTATCCTGTGCCACCATTACTACTAATATTATACGAACAGTTCACATACTATAACCATTAGTGAATCAAGGAAATAATTTTGTTTCAACTATGGAAACAAAGCCTTAACTTGTTTAAACAAAGCCAAACTTGTGACACAAACAATCAGCTAATAAATAAAAATGGTGGGAAAACGGGGCTCGACTAAGAATGAAGACACTCCATTTCCAGTCCTCGTTCAGCTGGCTCTCTGAGGCCTCCTACGAACCAGAGATTAAGTGCTAACCTGAGGGCATACATTCAAATGAAGGGCATCAGTTCAAATCCTAGCTCCATCATTGTCTAGGTGTTCTTAACTAAGTTATTTAGCCTCTCTGTGCCTCAGTTTCTCCCTTTATAAAGTAAGGATTTTATATATATAAATGCATATAATATATATGTGTTCTCAGATATGTATAAAATCAAAAGAAGATATAAGCTGCAGTTCAATAGCTATTACACATTTATAAACAAAATTGTGTTTATAGATGGAATTCAACCCAAAAAAACAATTAAATTCAAATTAATAATAATTTTAAGAAATAAAGTATCCTTTTTAGAGATGGTTTGCGCTTACCAAATACTTCATGTGCCTCCCTACACTTCTCAGCATCCTCTGCATTTCAGTTAGGGTTAGCCTTTCAGTAAAGAAGCTTACAATTCTCTCTACATGCTGTACACATATAGAAATATGAGTTTGTAATTTTTCATAAGAGCAAGAACATAAGATATTCACGTAACGAGATCCATGTAATAATTCTTCTCATGCAACAATATGTTGGAAACATTTCTCTCTATCAAGCATAATCCCCGTAAATCAAAACTTTCAATGGTTGCAAAATGCATGTATGTCTTAAATAGGTATATTTGCCTTAATTTTCTTAATCAGCTCTCTATTGGTGTACATTTATCTTGTTTCTTATTTTTTAGACATACAAATACACTAATTTTATTTTGAGTACTGTGTGATCTACACAGGAAAAATTCTTAGAAGTATAATTATCTGGGGCCGGTGAGACGGCTCAGCGGCTTAAGCGCCTGCCTTGCAAGCGCGAGGGCCCGAGTTCGACTCCCGGATCCCACATACGAAAAAGGGGCCGGTGATATCGCTCAGTGGCACGGGTGCCTGTTGGCGCGTGAGGTCCTGAGGTCGTCCCCCCGGTACCCACAAAAAAAAAAAAAAAAAAAAAGAAGTATAATTATCTGGCAAAAAAGCATTTATACATCAGACTTCCTTCCAAAATGGTTACACCAATTTATACTCCTACCAATATTATATGAAAGTACTTATTTCCTCATGCTCTCACCAACATCAACTTTAGTCAGTATTTTTAATCTTCTCTAACACTGAGGAGAAAATGCTAGCATATTGTCTTATTTGCATGTCTTTCATTATTACTAAAGTAGTTTCAGTGCTTGACATATAGTAAGTATCTGTAAATTATTACATTCCCAAAACACTCGTTTTGGGTACCACATCTCTGATAGTATATTGTATTAGATTTGATTTCATGTCTGGCTTCTCCATATATGGTAAACTTTTAAAAGGTAAGAAATGAAGTGATTTATCTTTCCTATTTCATGTCTTTTGCCTACTTTGTTTCGAGTATTTTTAAATTCAACTGATTTTTAAAGAGCTCAGTGTGTATTAGGACCACTAACCAGCTATAAGGTATGTGTGTCACAAATATTTTTCCAAGTGTTTCATCCATCACAGAAGTATATATAAGGTGATGATATTTTTCTTTTACTATAAAGAAATCTTAAACCAGGTATAGTGGTATATACCTGTAATCCCAGCCCTCTGGGAGGTGAAGGCAGGAGGATTGCAAGTTCAAGCTCAGCCTGGGCAATTTAGGCACTTACCAAGAACTTTTCTCAAAATAAAAAATAAAAAAGAGCTGGGGACATAGTTCATTGTTAAGGCCCTGGATTCAATCCCCAGTACCAAAAGAAAAAAGTCTTAAATTTTTTATCCAAGTTATTAGTTCTTTGGCTATCCCTTTTTATTTTTTAATATGACATGTTACACAGTTTTTCTCAGTTCTAACACAGTCCTTATAATTGTATTTTTAAAGGCTACCTAATATATTTAACCCTTCTCCAATTGTCAGTTACTAAGTCATTTACAATTTTCATTATTGAATATGTTCATGCCTTTGTTATTCATATTTTGGATAATTCCTGAAGATAGAGTCTTAGATTCTTATCATGAGATTGATGGGGTATTAATGTTATAACAGCATAACTCTTAATAGGTAAATCTTGAAAGCAGCCTATTAACAGATGAATGGATAATGAAAATGTATATGTATGTACATCAGCCATAAAGAAGGAAAAGTTTGAGTTATTTGTAGAAAAATGGAGGCACCTTGAGACCATAATGCCGAGTGAAATAAATCAGACACACAAACTTAAATATCTCTTACATGAGAAACCTGAACTATAAATAATTTAAAGAGCAAAATAAAAGATAGATGATAGGAAACAGGGAGGTAGAGGTTTTACATATGAGAAGGGGATCCAGAGATGGAGGAAAAGTAGAGGAAGAGGAAATAAAAAGGACTAATGTGCAGTATGTACATGTACCAATTTTCCACAGTGAATGTATTCATTATGTATTGCAAACATGTACTAAAAAAAAAAGGTAATTTAAATAAATAAATAAATTTAAAAGATTGATGGGGTATGATCACATTTATAGTACCAAAAAGATATTTCAAAATATCTTTTAGAAAGGCTTCCCAGGCTTCTGGGAAATTGGAACAGCTGTACTTTTCCCCATTCCTCCACATTAGTACAATTAAAAACCCTAAACATTATGTATAAAACAAACAGAAGATCCTGAAAGGTGAGAGAGGGAAGACTCCCTAATGAATTTGGACTCGAAGAGCAACCCCACAGTGAGTTGGGTCAGCAACTCATCCCCAGTGTGCCAGCAAAGGCCAAGCAGAGAGTCTAAACTTCCATCATCACCAGGCTGTAAAGGGTACCAACTCCCCTGCAGAGGTGGCATCAGAGGATAAATGGGATCTGAGATTTTCATTCCCCCCAAGAGGGAACAAAGCTACACAAGCACTGTGTCAGTGGAAACCACGTGGGGAACCTGAATTTCCACTCACACCTGGCAGTAATGGCAGTAACACCCCACTGTGGTGGTGTCAGGGGGGCCTAAGGAAGAGTCAGAACAGCAACCACCTTCCGTACCGGCACACCTACTCTGTGGTGCCAGTGAACACCAAGAAGGGACTTGGACTTCTACTCCCCTTGCAACAATGAAGCCTCACTCCCTGCTGCTGGAATGGTGTCAGAGGAAGTCAGCTAAACCAAAAGATTAAATAAGATCCAAAGTCTTGTAACAGTACCCCAAATTCCAAAATCAATCAAATATCACTAACACCAAGAACCAGAAAGACATCAAACTGAATGAAAAAAGCTAAAGTCAATAGATGCCACCATCAAGATGGGAGAGAAATGTTAAAATTATATTACAAAAACTTTAGAGCAGCTATTATGAGTATTCAGCAAGCATTTACATACTTAAATCAAAACATACATAGTATTTGCAAAGAAATAGAAAAGCTCAGCAAAGAAACAGATAATATAAATAATATAAATAATAAATAAATAATAATAGAAATTTTAGAACTGAAAAATACAATAACCAAAATTTTAAAATTCAGTGGGTGGGCTTAACAAAAGAATGGAAGAGGGCCGGTGAGATGGCTCAGCGGCGTAAGCGCCTGCCTTGCAAGCGTGAGGGCCCGAGTTCGACTCCCGGAACCCACATACGAAAAAGGGGCCGGTGATATCGCTCAGTGGCACGTGCACCTGCTGGCGCGCGAGGTCCTGAGGTCGACCCCCCGGTACCCACAAAAAAAAAAAAAAAAAAGAATGGAAGAGACAGAAGGATCAGTGAGCTAAAAAGTAAGCAGCAGTCGCTGGGCAAAGTGATATGGATTTTAGTCCCAGATGCACAGAAGGCTGAGGCAGAAGGATTGTGAGTTCAAGGTGAGGCTGGGCAACAAGATTCTGTCTTAAAAAATAAATAAATAAACTACCTAAAATGAACAGAGAGATAAATAAGCTAAAAAAAATAAGGACAAAAGAAAAGATGTAACGCTATCAGAAATCATAGAGACTATGAGAAAGTGGCACGATTTATTTCAAGTGCTGAAAAAAAAGAACTGTAAACACACAATCCCATATCCAAGCAAGGTATAGTGGTGCACACCTCTAATCCCAGCACTGAGGAGGCTGAGGCAGGAGGAGGATTGCTGTGAGTCCAAGGTGAGCTTGGGCTACATAGTGAGTCTAAGATGAACCTGAACTACATAGCAAGACCCTGACTCAAAAAACCAAAACACACACACACACACACACACACACACACGCACAAAAATACCCCTTGGAATAGTAGAAGGAAAATAAAAGAATGTGATAAGCAAAAAAGTGAGTAAACGTAACAGTTTTTCTTTCTCCTGTCAAATTTTCTAAATTATTTTTGACAGGGGAAGCAAAAAATATAATACTAATATAGCTCTAAATGTAAGTAGAGGAAATAATCAAGAAAATTATATTTTGATAAGCCTGTCTCTCTAATTGTGAGAAAGCTTGCCTCAGACTGCTCAAAACCTAAACGGTCTGGGGGGAAAATCATATATTCACCAACACTTTTTTTTCTTTTTTTTTTTTTTGTGGGTACCAGGGGTCAACCTCAGGACCTCGCATGCCAGCAGGTGCCCGTGCCGCTGAGCGATATCACCGGCCCTTTTCTCGTATGTGGGTTCCGGGAGTCGAACTTGGGCCCTCGCGCTTGCCAGGCAGGCGCTTACACCGCTGAGCCATCTCACCGGTCCTCACCAGCACTTTTTATGCACTACACTGACACTGATATTATTCCCTATTTATCAATTGTTTTTGAGGTACTATCTATCAAAGAAGAAACCAACTCAGCAGGACAAACTGCACACGCCACCAACAGTGGTGACACTTTCACACCATGTCACTGTCACCGAGTACCACAATGCACATCTGTACGAAGCGGAAGTCATAATGTTCTCGGAGTAGAATCTGCTGCATTCATAGTTAACAGATCCATGAGAAGCCAGAACGAGATCCCTAGCAACTTGCTTACCTCTATCTCACCAAGTATTTTTAATAAGTTGCTTAAAGGAAAGAAGACTTTTACAATTTCCAGTTATCTTAAAGCCGGAGAGAGTCACTCAGCAAGAGGTAAACAATCAAGATTCAAAACAGCCACAGGGTAAAGGCTCAAATACAAAATAAATGGCATAGTTCCATATACATATTTTTGTGTCTTGGCCTAAAATATTTAAACTGACTTGCTTTATTTTCCCAGGTTTTCAGAAAGATAACACCACTGCATTTTCAATATCTCATTTCATCTTCAAGCTTTCCAAGGCCTTAAAAAGGAAAGCCAAACCACTAAAGATTGTTTTCCCTAAAATACTACACCGATAAATTATAACGCTGTTGAAATGCTATTTGAGTAGGAATATGCTTGTACACAGCACAGTATTTCTGAAAATGTCCCTATTACCCACTCCCAGGAAAAAAAGGCAATGAAGTATGACTCACATCCATGGTCTTCTTGAATTGTAAGTTCCTTTGTTTATGGGCAGCATCCATTACAAGCTCTGTCTGTAAAGAGAGTGCAAGCACTATTAGTGAAAACAGAGATTATTTATATTTTTTCTTTTTTGCAATGCTAGGGACCAAACCCAGGGCCTCACACAAGCTAGGCTATCAACTAAGCTACACAAATAGCCCAGAAGTTATATTAACACCAGTTTATCTGGAGAGCTAGGTGTTCAACATGAATTATTGCCTTGAGTCATCACACCATCCAGAAGGCAGCTGTGCTATTTATTACCCTCATTTTACAAATGAGGAAGCAGCAGAACCAAGAGGCTAGCAATGTGCGCAGGGCTTAGGGCTAGTTGATGATGGTGCCCACCTTTGAACTCGGGCAGTCAGACATTAAAGGCAGAAAACTCAGACACCCTGGAGACCCACGGATCACCTTAGAACATTCTCTTCACTAAATCTGATATCAAGAAACTTTGGTTTCAAAAGGGAATTTTCAAATTTTTGTTAAAGCACCATTTGTATTTCAAAGGGAGTCTTTTCTTCTGTAAGCTCCTGTTACACTAGGGACATAGACGTTCACCTCGTCGCTCATCAATGCACACTTTCACCAGTGAAGAGCGCAGGCAATGTGAGGGGAAGAAATGTTCGCGGGACAGTTAAGAGACGCTGCTCTCCTACTCTTTATCCCACCGAACTCAGCCAAGATAAATTCCAGTGAGTTCACTTGGCAGCAATTCCCTGGGATCAATTAAGTTTTTGTCTATCACCATCACATACAAACATAGATGGATTTTCAAGATACTTGGAGGGAATACTTGAGATGGTCTCACTTCAAATATGAGCTCGTGGGGTACATGAAATTCCCTTGGGAGCACCACAAGCAGCCCTCAGAGAACCCACCATTTATCTTCAAACACAGATGAAAGAGATGTACCGGAAGGTGACCATTCACCGGTAATGGGGAGGACAGCACAGATGCAGAAGAGACAGGGCTCCAACACGAGCCCCACAGGGAGGAACACACAGAAGATCCTTGCCATAGCAGGCAGGGAGCTGTGGGCTCATGTGAGCAACTATGTCCTTCTGCCAGGAAGAGGAGCAAGAAAGGAGTAACCAACTCTAACCCGACAGGCATGAGCCCTGAGGTCCAAGAAGTGATACACTGTGTGTGTTCAAGGCCACTCAGTGATTTAAGGCTGGGATTCCAGACACCAGGTCCACCTCTGTCTGCTACACTGCCTCATCTCCCCATGTCAGTGTTCACTTATAGGGTGATGCTACTCATGTTGAGCCAGTGAATCAAAGGTTCTCTTTCGGGTCTTTTGGGGAAAGGGTCTCTTCTAGGACTCAGAATTACTGCTTAGACCACATCCAGTGGAAATATGGTTGTATTATTGATAACGCAAAGCAGTGCGAAACAATGATCTCCGCTATAGAGTGGGAGAAGCAAAATGGAGGGGGAAAGGAGAAGAAATTTACAAATGACCCAGACATCCCTGCGGTAATTATCGAAATGGCTGCTTTGTGGTCCATTTTCCACCTGTCTGCCCTCAGACTGTATTCTGCAAACTGGAAACATCAGTGTTACTTACTGAGGAGGCTCGCTGCTCAGGAGAGGGCTCTCTCCGTAGGCATCACAGAGTTCTCCAGTGACCATCCTCATCTTAGCTGAGACTCTAAAACAATGTGGGCCCCAGAGGACAGAACGACTGACCACGCGCTAAGGATGTTTCTGGGCTGGGGAAGAAACCTTAGCATCCTCAAACCTCAAGACTCCTGAGAATAAGACCCAAAGAGCCCTCCCTACCCTCCCAGCTCCCAGGGGTAAGACCTCTCACTGCTTCTCATAAGGGCCGTTCACGCTGCGGCCTTGCCATCCACACTATTTCTTCAGGAGCTTCCCCTGGCTCCACGGACGAGGTTATGCATTCCCACCGTGTGCTCAGATGGCGCCTTCCTCTCCCGACACCCCGTAAGTCTCATCATGCTTCATCATGACTCCGTGTCACACCAGTCTGTCTGGCCATGCTCTTTGCTTAATGACAGGAGGGCAACCATGTCTGTCTTGGTGTCCACCCTCAGAAAATGTTAGTTGTAAGAGTGAGCAGCCATAAATTTCTTACCAGCCATTCACCCACACCTTTCCCACCCCAGTGTTCTAAAATAAACCAACTCATGGTTTTCTTTGCTAAGTGGAAATGGCTTAATTTCCAAGAAACAGAAGACCAAAGTGTGAGTTTGACCATTAAAAAATGGGAAGTTAGCATTGACATCTTTTCCCTAAAGTTTAATTTAAAACAAAATTAAATACAGAAGTGGTGAACTCCAGAGTTCATTATGACTCAAGAAATTACAAATTGATTGATAAACTTTGGACTTTTCAAAGCTCTTAACATATTTCCCTGCTATAGCAGGAACTTGGTGATAGCAGCAAATTGAGCACAGGCTACTCTATTGCGTAACAGAATTCAGAACTTGTTTAACTAATGCATCACAATTTGGTCTGTGCAACTTGTTAGGAGAGGAAGTTTCAGAAACCTGGTAAAAAAAACAACAAAACAAAACAAAACCTCTCCCTGAAAAAGCCAGAGCTATCAGAGACACTTGAAAACAAGAGAAAATGATTCTCCTTTCTTCATAGTGGAAATCACATGCATAGACTCTGGTTGTCTAAGACATTAACTTTTGAAAAATTGAAATTCCCCTAGAGAGGTGAGCAGACCTGGAAATGTCAGCATAAAATTGTGTCTGACCATTCAGTGGGTATAACATGAATGCTATTTCTGCTCATAAATAAGTCTTTGGGCCAGATGCACTCCTCTGGCCTGATAATGGAGAAAATGTGTGCAACTGCTTGATGCAATGTTTCTTAAATGTTCCTATCTGCCCTTCCTTCCTAGTAAGAGGTACAGAGCAAGTACAGGCTGTGAATTGGGAAGAGGCCAGGGGATGCTAAGAGTAGGTCGTGAAACCATGACAATAAATGAAAGGTAGGGACACTAATAGGAGCCTACTTCCCAAGCCAGGTGTTATGGTTTGTACCTAGATGTCCCCCAAAGCCTCATGTGGTTACAGGTGGAGCTTTTGGTGGTGGCTGGCTCTAGTGTGTGATTCTGGGATTAAGGATGTGATGCTGGGGTTGATTCATGGTATGATGCTAGGATTATGGGTATGGGTGCTGCCCACCCTAAGGGCAAGTAGCCTGGATAAAATGTAAGGGACAGAGAAGGCTGATGTGGTCATTGCTTGTCACTTGTCATTTATCACTTGCTGCTTGCTGCCTTCTGCCTGCCTGCTCTGTGATGCCCCTCTGCCATGCCACCCTGCCATAGAGCTGACCTACAAGACCTGGGTAGAAATGTTTTGGTGCCACATAAGGAAGACTTTGTGCCCCACTGAGGCCAGGATTCTAGTCTTAAAGCCTAGGTACAGAAGGAAATTCTGGAAGGGTCCTAGTTGGTTACAGGGTAAAGCTAAATATATAAGTCTTTCAGGGACAAAATGGAAAGGAGTCAGAATTGTGGCTGGTCGAATGTCATACTTTGTTATGAGCCTAAACTTCTTTTTCTGATCCCTATAACTTCCCAAATATTTGCCAGTTTTATGAACTCTTGTTTACTCTCTCGTCCTTCCATGTAGTTAAGAGTAAAGCCTCTCAATGAAAAAGAGCCTGTGCATAGTTCTACGAAGATGAAAATGACTTGGACTTCCCAGGACCTCTGTTTCTCTATTTGTGAAACAGAATTACTCAATATATGACAGACTTCAGGGGGCGTGTGAGTCTCCTCTAGTTCCTTGCCCTCCCCTCATTCCTTACCCAGGAGGAGTGTGACCTGTGCCCACCAGCTGGGATTTGTCAGGAGCTTATGTGTGGTACTGTTTTAGTAATAGCAGCAATGTGAAAAGAAGAGGTGGACCCTGAAGCCTGCAAGAATTTTAAGGACAGACTCGGATGTAAAAATGGGTACAAAGACATAGCCACTTAGATTGAGTCCTCACATGGGGACTCCAATAAATAACTTCTCAGGCTACAATAAGGCGTAATTGTGTGGGGGTAGGAGCAGAACTGAGGATTTCAAATAACAGAAAAGCCCAGGGTTTTCTGCAGGAGGAAGGGTGACATTTTAACACACCCCCAATTCCAACCTTTTTCCGTTGTAGCTTCTGCTTTTCTCTGAATTCTTCCATTTTTCTGGCCTCTTCTCTTAGAGTCTGTGCAAGCTGAATGTGGCACTGGGCCACACTGTCTACTTCTGCAAGAAGAATTTTTAATAAAACAATCATCAAGCTCTATTTATATCTAAATTCAAATACACCAAAGTATACAGGCATAGTCACAAAAGATGGAAGCAAGTATTAAAATCATCTGGTCACCAACATTTATTAAGCTCTTTCATGTGCCCAGCACTTCCCTGGCCACCAAAACCGAGGCTAGAAAGCCCATACCTTAGTCTCCCATCACTAACTGTTATTAACCGAGCATCTGTCCGGGGCTGGGAAAAAAAACACACCCAAGGGTGCATCTCAGAAATTTGCATCCTAGGACACATTCCTAAAGCCATCGTGATTTCAAATGTGATTTCATTCTCTTTAGAGAGCATCTTGGGATCTTTCCATCTCTAAACTCTTAGGAGCCTGAACTTTTATTAAAAAGGTCATATAACAAAAGTTTGCCTTCCAGTAGTTATTACTGGCTAGAAAGACTATTGGTCATTTCTCCTCTTACTTTCAAAAATCTTTACAGTGAGCATGGCTTGCCTTTATAATCTAGAAAAGAGTGGTTACGTGGCTAATATGCAATTGAAAATATATTCAGCCCCAAAACTAGTAAAACTATGTAAAACTTTAAAACCCAAGATATGTCATTTTTAAGTTTTGTAAAATTTCAAAAGCAAGAAAAATCTGGGTATTGAGGAACATAGGGAGAAATGACCCTGTTGGCAGGGAAAAAATCAGCACAATTTTTTTGGAGGAAATATGATATTTGGTCGAGTCAAAAATTTTAAATGGAAAAGAATAAGGCAGAGCTGTATGAACTGAAATGGAAAGCTGTCTAGGATACATTAATTAAAACAGCAAATTATAGAGAAACATGTATAGTATCTTCCTGTATAAAAACTCGCTCATGTCTATATATGTATATGTGCCTGCTAATAAAAAAAGAGGGAAAGACTTGCAAATGCATAGAAAAAGGTCTGGAATGATATATACCAAACTGTTAACATGATTAAAATCTGATATTTTTCATTTAAAAAACATGCTCTGGGCCTATCCCAGAAATTCTGAACCCTGCCAACCGCTTAACACTGAGAAGTGAAATTCTAGTGTCTACCATTTCCTTTATAGTTATGTCTCATTTAAATATAAATTTTAATATAAATATACATTAAGCAAATATGAAGAAAATAAAACTTTTTTGAGGGAAAAAAAGAAAACAAATAATAGCAAAAAAAAGGAAACAACTTAGGTGACCCTGCCTATTCTGAAGTTCCTTGACCCATACAACAAGTGGCCAACAAGTATATAAGAAATAGGAAAAAATACCATCTTTATCTTGAGATATGGATTAATTGATGAGTTAAAGAGAGAAGACACCTTCTACTGAAAAGTTATAAAAGTTAAGAGGATTATTTATCCTCTTAACTAGCTAATATTTATACTTGTGATAGTAGTGTATATATATTTTGGGTTTCATCTACGGTTCTAGGCTTATAACTCCCTCCCCAAGGAGGAGCATGGAAATCTTCCCCTGCTTTAGCTGACCATAAAGAAATTGTCTTACCTAACTGCCTGATGATAGGTCATAAGACCCTCCTCAATTCAGAGAATTCCTGCCTCATTCCCTGGAGAAAAGAATGCTGCAGAGAAGCCAAGAAGAGCCTGAATGGACAGGCCTGGGGCTCCCACTTCTTACATTAGAAAGCAAGCCTATGCAGTGAAGTCTCCATAAAAACCCAAAAGGACAGGGTTTGAAAGGTTTGTGTGGGTTCCTGGAGGGGGTGTGGCTCGGAGAAGGCAGGGAAGCTCCACGGCCCTCTCCTATACCTCACCCTATGTGACTCTTCTTGGTGTCCTTCATAATAGACCAGCAAATGTAAGTAACTGTTTCCCTGAGTTCTGTGAGCTGCTCAAGCAAATTAACAGAATCAAAGGAGTGGTTGTAGGAATGCTGATTTTTGCTAGTTAGTAAGAAGCACCAATGAGGGCCAGCAACATGGCTCAGCGGCACAAGCGCTTGTTGGCAAGTGTGAGGTCCTGAGGTCGACTCCCGTTACCCACATAAAAAAAATAAAATAAAAGAAGCACCAATGAAACAAGCTAGGGCTCCCAACTGACGTCTAAGGTAGGGATGGGAGGCACTCCTGGGGATGAGCGCTCCACCTGTCTTATCTGCTGCTGTCTCCTAGCTGATACCGTGGCAAACACATTGGACTAGAGGATACCTGGATAGCTGGTGCCTACTGCAAAAGAGGTTGCTTACTCGCCGGGAGAGAGAAACCGCCACACATCTGGCATCTGAAGGCTTCTGTGTTGATCTTTGTGGTACGAGAGCAGAAGAAACAGATTGTGTTTGTTCTGACAGCGCATCACTCCACAGCTACAGAAACACTTCACATGTCACGCGAACTGTGTCTGTTAAAGTCATTAGCTTAGAGACACCAAACATTTAGGACAGAAAGCCTCAGAAGCAGGCTCTTAGTGCCTGGGACCACTAAGGCTAGATAGGATAAATTCCAAATTAGATTCGCAACCAAAGGCCACAATATGAAAATAAAAACTGAAAGATTAAGAGAACATGCTGAGGGCACCATGACTTGTGCTTTCCACTTCACCTCAAGACATGGGACCAAATAAAGAATCAGCATCTGAGAAAGCAAAGATGGCCCCACAGGAAGAAAATCACTTCCTCCCTGCAAAAAGATACAGGAAGTAGAGCTTCAGCCCAGCAGAGATAAACCCTGACAATTCTGACACTGCATTTCCAAAGACTTTCGGTTTCCTCTTGAAATCAGCCTTTACTATTTTCAAGAAGCATGATAAGATTAGAATGCCCATGTGAAATAAGGAAAATGTCCAAAGCACAATGGAGCCCCCTCTCACTGGAGTCTTCTTCTAAGAGGATAAAGCAGAAGAATGGGGAGGGGGCATAGCATCCTGACTTCGAAGACAAATGAAGAAATAAGTAAGAATTAAAGAGACAATAGAATGTGGTGTTAAAAAGTGACCTCAAACTTTCTCAGACAATCAGCCTGGAAAATTGTGAGCTCTGATGCAAACAGTCTTGATTTAAGGTCCTTCAAAGCATGCAAGAAGAAACATGCAGTAGAGGATGGAATATAAGGACTGGTGCTCAGAGAGTTCTAGACTGAAGATACACATCTGTACATTCTCGAAGAAAAGGCAGCATCTGATGCCAGGGATAAGGTGAGAAAGTATTATGATTTGGATCTAAAATGTCCCCCCAAAGTGTACAAAGTGAGGCTTTCAGAAGGCGACTGGCTCATGAGGTGCTACACTTGCTGAATGTGCTGTTAGGAGGCGGGTCCCTGGAGACCTGACCTGGGTATATTCTTAGGCCTGGCTCCTCCCTTCTCTCTCTGCTTCTTGGCTGTCATGAGTTGAGCAGCTTTCCTCCATCGTGGCCTTTGGCCATGCCATTTCTGCCTTGGAGCCTGCCTGAACTGGCTGAAGCTATGCATTGAAACCAGAAACCAAAATAAACCTTTTCTCCTTCAAGTTTTACATGTCAGGCACTTGGTCCCAGCAATAGAAAATGACTAATACAAAGGGTTAGGTTCGTGCTCTGAGAACCTGCAACACTGACAATGTAGACAGAGAAGGGCAGAGAAAGGGACAATCGAGTAACCAGAAAAGCAGGAGGGTCAGATGGGACGAGAGCTTCAAGATGGAAGGAATGCTCAACAGCGGTGAAAGCTACTGAAGAGGCAAGAAGCAGAGCAAAACTGCCCACTGGACTTAATGTCACAAAGATTATTAGTGTCCTTGGAGAGCGCTGTTCCAGATGATTGGTCAGGCCATGTGCCAGATTAGAGTGAGAAGTGAAGATACCAAGACAATGTTTCCTATGTGGCTTCTTGTAATTAAAGATTTCTTCTGCATAAAAATGGTTGGTGGCTGGGCAGGCCGAGGCAGGAGGATCACTGTGAGTTCGAGGCCAGCCTGGCCTACACAGTGGGTTCAAGCCAACCTGAACTACATAGCAAAACCCTGTCTCACAAAGACCAAAAAGAGGGCCAGTGAGATGGCTCAGCGGTGTAAGCGCCTGCCTGGCAAGCACGAGGGCCCGAGTTCGACTCCCAGAACCCACATACAAAAAAAGGGCCAGTGATATTGCTCAGCGGCATGGGCGCCTGCTGGCGTGTGAGGTACTGAGGTTGACCCCCGGTACCCACAAAAAAAAAAAAAAAAAGACCAAATAGAAAAAAAAAAAAAAAAAAAAGGTTGAGGATCCGGTAGAAATGGAGTCATTTACAACACTGTTCCAGTGTCTGAAGGCCTGCAGAGCTGGCTCTGCGAAGGGGAAAGCAGACAGTGCATAAGAACACGCAGGGGTTAGGCTGGCAGACAAGTCTGGCTGAGGCAGGTGGTGTGTAGGTGACTGTAGTCACCACATCTAGGTGACTGTGCTTCTGAGCTGTCCTAAAGCAGGGTACACAGTGCTTAAGGGTGTTTTTCCCAATGTGGTTCCCAGACCAGTTGCCCCAGTGTCATCTCTTGGAAATTTTCGAGACATGCAGAGTTTCAGGCTCCGCTCCAGACATCCTGAGTCAGAAACTCTGGATGGCCCCAGAGACCATGTTAATAAGCGGCCCTCCGCATGGTCCCGACACTCGCTCAAGTGTGAGAGGCACTGCTCTAAGAAAGCCAGAGGCCTCTTCTGCATAGGCGGAGCCTCCTCCAGCTCATGTCCGCTCTGCAGACCTCACCTTCTGGGTTGCTCTAATTTTTGTTCACTCAATAAGAAATTGCTCATCAGATTTCAACTTGCCTTTGATGACAGACATGGAGCTTACCAAAGACAGCACACAGTTTTTAAAACTCACTTACGCTGCTTGAAGACATCGAGGGCCCTCTTCAGGGTGCTAAAAAACAAGTGCACACATCATTTGAATTCTGAAAATGGTCTATATAGTCTTATTACAATGCCTCTGCATGCTTCTCTGTGCCGCATCTTAACCTGAGCCTACAGCCTCATCTTTGCATGTGAGCTTGAGAAGACAGCAAAAGACGAAGAGCTCTTAAGCCCAATTTCCTCAAACCCAGGCATAACCAATTCTTCATAGTCTGCCTCAGCAGGGCGAGGGGCAAAACCACGCTTCCTTTCCCCAGTGATAACATAGGAATCTCCTTCTCATAAAACCAGTTGTTGTTTAAAGTATAGCAATTAGAATCACAAAAAAAAGGCAGTAGGGCCGGTGAGATGGCTCAGCGGCGTAAGCACCTGCCTTGCAAGCGCGAGGGCCCGAGTTCGATTCCCGGAACCCACATACGAAAAAAGGGGCCGGTGATATCGCTCAGTGGCACGGGTGCCTGTTGGCGCACGAGGTCCTGAGGTCGTCCCCCTGGTACCCACAAAAAAAAAAAAAGGCAGTAAAGGAAGGATTCGAACCCTGGTTCCTGAATGCCTCCTTTTTATTCATTCAGTCATCATACATTTATTGATCGTGGGCCAAGCACTGTGTCAGATGTTGGTGATTCAATGGTACAAGACAGGCATCATCCCAAACCTTAGCGTCCAATGGCTGAGACAGACATTGAACAAATTCTACTAGCTTTTCTATTGCTGCATAACAAACCCAGCAGCATAAAACAATATACACTTATTATCTCACGGTGTATGTGGGTTAAAATCCAGCCATGGTTTCGCTGGATTCTGTGCTTAGAGTCTCACAGACCGCAATCAAGGCCTGGCTGTGCTGCGCACTCATTTGCAGGCTTCATAAGGAAAGAATCTGCTTCAAAGTTCGCTAGAATCCTAAAGTTAATATTTTATTCTCACACTAAACAAAGAAATCCCTAAGAATGTTTTAATTCAAAGTATCCTTCCTGCAAAACCATGTTACTACTATCCATATATTTTTGCTATGTTTAGTTACTACAATCCAATTTTTTTGCTGTTGTTTTTTGAGAGAGTCTCTTCATGTAGTTCAGGCTGGCCTTGTACTCACTTTGTAGCCCAGGCTGGCCTCGAACTCACAGCGATCCTCCTGCCTCAGCCTCCCAAGTGCTGGGATTACAAGTGTGTGCCAGCACGCCCAGCTAAATGTTCATTAATGCGTAATCATTCTCTCCGCGTGCCGTTAGACTTTTTCATTATTTTGAATCTTGCTCAGTTTGACTACCCTTAGGTTGTCCATGAATTTAACATTCTTGGAATTTGTTTTGCTTCCTGAATTTGTGGATTTATGGTTCCCATCACTTCTAGAAAATTCTCAACTTCTGTTGCTTCAAAGATTTCTTCTCCTTCTCTCTATTATATCTTCTGGAACTCTGATTAAATGTGCATGACCCATTACTCTATGCTATGTGTCTCTGAATTTTTTTCCCTTTTTTTTGTTATTCTTTGACTTCTTAAAATAATTTTTAAATTTTATTAGTACTTGTTTTTCCTGTGATGAGTTCTGGGTGATTTAATTTTCTAAATTTTATTTTTAATTGACAAATAAAGATTCTGTATTTACCACGTATTACATGATATTTCAAAATGTGTATACCCTGTGGAATGGCTCAGTAGAACTAATTAACATATACATTACTTCATCTACAGACCTACTAGTTTTTGTAGTGACAACATTTAAAATCTACTCTGCTAGCAATTTACAATACAATTCTTCGTTGTTAACTATAATCACAATGTTGTACAGTACATCTCTTTTTTTTTTTTTTTTTTTTTTGTGGGTACCGGGGGGTCGACCTCAGGACCTCGCGCGCCAGCAGGCGCCCGTGCCGCTGAGCGATATCACCGGCCCCTTTTTCGTATGTGGGTTCCGGGAGTCGAACTCGGGCCCTCACGCTTGCCGGGCAGGCGCTTAAGCCACTGAGCCATCTCACCGGCCCCTACAGTACATCTCTTGACCTCACTTCTCCTAACTGAAATCTTGCATCTTTGACCAACATCTCCCTAACCATGACCCCAGGCCCTGGTCATTTTTTCATTTCAAAAATTCTTGGAAACTTCTGAAAGTTATGTCACTCATACATTTAGTTCACACTTTTTGTTTTCCTTCCTTCCTTCCTGCTTTCCTGCCTTTTCTTCCTTTCTTACTTCCTCCCTCCCTCCCATCCTTCCTTGCTACCTTCCTTCCCTCTTTCCTTCCTATTTTTCAGTTCTGGGATTGAGCCCAAAGAAGCTGTACCACTGAGCTACATCCACGGCCTTTTTATTTTTCTCTTTGAGACAGTGTCTCACTAAGTTGCCCTGGCAAGTCTCAAACTTGTGATCCTCCTGCCTCAGACTCCCTCAATGCTGGGATTATAGGCACGTGCCACCCTGCCCAGCTCACTCTTTCATTTCTTTAAACATATTACATAGGTTTGGTTTTAGATCTGCTAATTCCGGCCTCTAAAATCTAAGTGCATCTCTTACCGCTCCTTACTGCTTCTGTTGACTGGTATCATGGTGACTTATTTGCGTGTGTGTGCACTGCATGGTGAGCTCAGTGTTCACTGTGCTTCTTTAGAAAGGGTCTGCATTCATGTTTGCTAGATAAGTAGAGACTCGACCACCTAGCACCACTTTAAACTAAATTTTTAGATTAGGATTCTTCAGACCGCCTTAATGAAATTTGGTAATTTGGCATGTCGACTACTGCCTGCCCCATTAGGACCTCTGAGGGGACACTGCCTGCAGAGCACTGCACCAGTGATGAAGCTTTCAAAGGGTAGGTTCCCATATGATAAAATGAAGCCAGTAGGTACATGAGGGAGTGTCCCAAAGTAGGTACCACGTCCTGGTCATTTCTGTATTCCCAAAGTGTTCAGTGAATGGTCGAAGAATAATTATGGTGCAGAAATCTCACATTGGTGGTAACTAAAGAACTGTACAAAGACATTTCTCATAACTATTATAAACCATAGGGCTGGTGAGATAGCTCAGCGGCATAAGCGCCTGCCTGGCAAGCACAAGGTCCTGAGTTTGACTCCTGGAACCCACATACGGAAAAGGGGCCGGTGATATTGCTCAGTGGCACGGGCACCTGTTGGCGTGCAAGGTCCTGAGTTTGACCCCCAGTACCCACAAAAAATAAATAAATAAATAAACCATAAAATACATAAATGTATAACTGTATGTATATGTTATTTTATAATTATTTTATTTAAAATATACTATATATATATATAAAACAAGAACCCTATTACATTTTTAGTATAAAATTATATATAACTTATGCAAAAAAGTATCCATATAAAATATTTCAAGGAAAAGGAAATATCAATGATAAGTTGTAGCTTCCTGGTTCAATTAAGTCTTCTTTCTGCTTATCTATATTTTTTTCACAACTGTAAGAAAATTAAAATCATTTTCACCTAACACACTGCCTCCTACTGGCCAACTTGATCTGCGAAAGCGAGGGGGCTCCAGACAGGCTTAGCCAACCTGGGAACCCGAAAGGCACTCAGCACCTACCTGATCTCCGACTGCCCACACGGCTTCTTCCTGGACAGGTTGAGCAGATCCTTGCCATATTTCTCTTCGATCGATGCCCTAAGGGGAACAGAAGAGAGGGCCATGGGTCTTACTCAGAGCGGAGCCTTAGTAAACACACCAAGCACGTCCTTGAAGGCAACGCTGCCCTTTACAGTGGTAGCTCAGGCATAATGCCACTCTCTAAAATGTAAAACTCCCTTTAAAATGAGGAAGAATTACAAAAAGAACAGTGGCCTTCACCCATAACGTGGTATTCTCTAGATAAAAGTCCCAAGCAGGGACATCACCACAAAATTGAGCTTTTGCTATTGAGATAGGGTCTCCGTATGTTGTATAGGCCTGCCTCAAACTCCTGGGCTCAAGCGGCCCTTCTCCCTCGCTCCCTGAGTGGCTGGGACCACAGGCACACGCCACTGCACCTGACTCGAGCGCTCCCTTTAAGCGGAAAAGAGGCACATCCATCACATGCTGCACGTGGGGGCCCAGCGCTCCCCCACCGTCTGTAAGTGCTCCTTTGCCATTCTGCACAGGTCTGCACTCACAATCCCTTCAAATACACAACTAAGCTGTACCAAAGGAAAGGGAATTTCAGGGTATAAACCCTGCAGCCAACATGTCTCACAAAACAACTGCTCGCTCCTGTGTCCTGCAGGGCCTGTCTAACGCACACAATTCCCCTCTTCCTGCCCCCTCTTCCCATTGGTCTCTCTCAGCATCTTCACTTTTTGTCCCAACTTCAGCCTTACCCAACCCATAGTACTAGGTTAAGATGATTTAAGCTCATCTAACCCACTTTCTCTTTTCAGCTTTTTCAAAATTATGTAAGCAATAAATTAATATATTTTCACTGCAGAAGATTCAGACAACAGGGGCCGGTGAGATGGCTCAGCGGCTTAAGCGCCTGCCCGGCAAGCACGAGGGCCCAAGTTCGACTCCTGGATCCCACATACGAAAAAGGGGCCGGTGATATCGCTCAGCGGCACGGGCGCCTGCTGGCGCGCGAGGTCCTGAGGTCGACCCCCCGGTACCCACAAAAAAAAAAAAAAAAAAAAGAAGATTCAGACAACAGAAAGCACACTATCAGTATGTACAGAACCACCATGTTGGAAATATGACTTTGCCACAGGGTCACTGATTTGTTGCCAGTTTTTCATTACCTCCAAAAAAGGAAGGAAGAAAAGAAAACCATCAAATGAATATCCTTGGACACATATCCATGGGCATTCTGATAATGTCTAAGAGTTCTGAGAAAGTAGATTTACTAGACACGCACTTAATTTTTGAAAAATTGTACCAAATTACCCTCCAAAGATGCTGTCTCGACGTATACGTCCACCAAAAGCTTCCATTCCCAGGAACCCTCACCCACACTGAGATTTTTTTCATTTATTTTCTCTGTGTGTGTGTGTGTGTGTGTGTGTGTGTGTGTGTTGACACAGGATCTTGCTTCTTTCTATGTAACTCAGGCTGGCCTTAAACTTGCAGTGATCCTCCTACCTCAGCCTCCCAAATGCTGCAATTCCAGGTCTAACTGGCTTTTGGGTTTTGAGTCTGTTGCAAGATTCCACCTCTTCAATGTATAGGGGATGAGAAGTTGCTGCCTACTTAGCTCAGCCCCTGGTTCTTTGGCACTGGCCTACAGTATTTTCTATGACCCTTCGGCAGTCTCAGTCTTGGTATACCAAGAGGAACAACTGGTTAGAACAGTTATGTCACCTTGGCTAAAGTGGTACAATCAGCAACAACAATAGCGTCAAACACAGCCTAGAAAATGACAAAGTGAAGTAACTATTAATTTGCTACCTTTAATGGTATGAGCTAGATTTAAAATGAAATCTAGAATGAACCAGAAAATTGTATACAGTATATAAGCCCTGAATATGGCAGTTTTACCCTCAGGGGAGAAAATTTAAAAGGGGTTAGGTGGAAAAAAAGAAATAGAAGAAGAAGAAGAAGAAGAGATTAGAAGCAAGGCTGGAGGACAAAGGAAGGTCACACAAACTTGCAAGAAGCAAGATCCTGTGCCGCAGTCCAGCTGCTGCAAGGTCGGGGAAGTCCCGAAGGTGGGCGGAAGCGTCGGCACAGTAAGAAGGAGACACCACACTAGTTGTCCTCCTGTTATGTTATTTTTCTCTCTCACACTACTTTATTTTCTCAAGTTAAGCGTATATATATACTATTTTTATTGGCAAAGCATAAAAGCATGATTATGTGAACAGAAATCGCAAGCATAAAAGTATGATTATGTGAACAGAAATCTTTGGCAGACAGTATGACGTTTGAAAGATGGTTACATTGTAACTGATATCAAGAAGGGACTGTACTTTTCTGTTGTTTCTATAACTACAGGCCCATTTCTAAGAATATGATGGATCAAGGTTAATGAGGCGTCTCACACCTGTTTTTTCTCAATAATGTGGTTTGTTTAAAATCAGTGGGAAATGTTATAACCTGATAAGGTCATTGTAGCCATCAAAACAAACTACCATTTCAACAATAGTTAAGTTTCTGTTTTTTATAATAGGTTTCTGTTTTTTACAATAAGTTTTGGTCTCCCCATCTCAAGGCAAACTCCTGTACATTATGTGATTTTTGGTTTTGTAGTGGGCATTATTGTTGTTCGTGAGAGTAACATCTGTTTTCTCCATCAGTCATCAGAAACTTCCAATCTTTGTAATTGTATTGTTTGAGAAATGATTTTATACAAAAGCACTCTTAGTAATATACTCAGGAAAAGAAGTCCCATGAGAAATTCTCCCACTACCCAAGCATAGAGGAATGTGCCACGTCGCCTCTGAGAAAGCAGTCTTCCTTGAAGCCATGCATTTCCCTCTTCCCTGACCGTGTCAAAGGGCCGAGGTGGCAGGGGACGTGGCAATCCTGTCTCAACACACACACAAACTGGTGGAGAAGACAGGAGGGAAAGAGAGAAGAAATGAAAACAAGAACAGAACAGAGAAACAACAAAAAACTAGAAATAATGTTCATACTCATACAAAAGTAAGAACAATCAAGAAAAAAAAAAGAGGAGAAAAAGAAAAAAAACTGTCCACTTCAGAGTATGTCTATACTGTCACTGGTAGAGTGGGCAGACAGAGGCCAGGTTAATCCCAGCAAACCAGGCTCAGGGAGAGGCACCGCTTGCTGCCTCCTCCTGCGTTGAGGTCTCTCTTCACTCTCCCTGTGGGCACCAGTTCTCGCTGCGGATCCTTGCTGGGTCCCCGAGACCCACCTCCCTTCTTCTCCTCATGCTGCTACACACCAGCATCTGTACGCTAAGTCTCATCGAGGCTATTTCTCTGCTGTTCACCACTCCACCATCTTCCCAGAAGTCCCTTTTTTCAGAAATCTTGAAACCTAGTCTCAAATTCCAGCCACTGCAGTCCGCTGAGCCCACTGCTCCATTCCACTGCTGCGTTTCTCCATGGAGGCCTCTGGGGTCGCCGGCAGTCACCACGCATCTGCAGGTTCAAGCTGTCCCTCCCACACAGCGAGTCCTAGACAACTTTTTATTTTGATGTCCTGTTGGTTCAGTAATGCTCAAGATATCAATTGTTTTGACAAAATAAATTTATCGAGCTTGGGCTAAAAATCAAACTTCGGCACACAGATGTGATACAACTTAACAGGAATCATCGATTCATCCATAAATATTATAGGGAATAAACATACACGGTAGCCTGCACTGGGGCTTTTTGATACTCACGGATAGGGAGAAAACAAAAAACAAATGTCTTGAAGCATATTAATAGAATTAGTTTCTAATGTTGCAAAATGTATTAACTTAAAGTTCTGATTAGCTTACTCTATCCTGGATAGGTATTTAGAACATGGTAGTCTTTAGACAAACAATTCCAGGCATGATGAGGTGATGTATGAAAACACGCATACATTTAAAGCACTGTTTTCAAAGTTAACTCAAGTAAAGACAGCAATTCCTCTTTCAGTGTTTAGGCAGATCATTAATTACGAGCTAGTCAAATACGCACAGGTTATTACAGGAAAAGCTTAAAGGTCTGGTAACTTGAAATAGGTTTTTAGGAGAATTCATCTACTTAGACTTTTTATATGCCTGCCATAAATGAAACTGAAATGGTAGAATGGCTGACCACAGCAATGACCAGCCCTCTTTAGGGCCCTGGATGAGTTGTGGTCTAACAACGCATGCTCGTGTCGATGTCTTTTGGTCAAGAGGGTATGAACAGGAAGAATTATGCAGCAGGCTTTATTTTAAATGCCGATGCACATTACTCTGTCCAAGCCGCCTTGAGATGTTAAACTGGCTTACTATAGACTTTGTAACAAGGACTCCAGAGAGCAACAAACTGAAACCTTGAGATCACACGGGTTGGAAACACACACATAACTGCATAAGGCGTCATTCTGCTCTACAGTGCAGTTTAGTCGGTTTTAGTTGCATAGGTTTCCATTGTGTTTATAGTCTGTTTATGTTAAATCTGGCCAAAGATGAGCATTGACCACCACTAACTGCCTCTTCCACTTGGAATTCTGAGCTAATTTTGTGGCCAGAATGCAGTGATCAAAACACTCAATCTTTTTACAGTGGCATAGGAAGACGGTAAAAATTTCCTAAAGTGCAACAGATTTACAAGTATCGTGCCTTGCTCTAAACATTTTATTAAGCAGGTGCACTTGACAGTATTGAGGTCATTTGCTATGGTGCTATTTCAGTATGTCTAAGTTTAGGACCTTGTACATTTTTCCCATAATTTTTTACAAAGTACTTCTTTTATTGCACATTCAGAAAGAAAAAAAAATATATATATATATATCTTGTGTGCATGTCCTTAAAACTTCCAATCTTATTTTGTCTCTTGGAGGTTACTGAATGCAGCTTGTCTAGGAAGGGGGTGGTACTAGATTCTAAAATTTATTTGAGACCATGGGAATGACAGTCGGCAAGATTACTTGCACGTGACAGATTTCTACATACCTTTTTTGCTGCTAGTTTTATGTAATATTTAGCAAAAGTTTTGACAAATACTTATTTTTGTAAGCCTAAAAGTTATTCTTTGGAAGTTTTTTGGTTTTGGTTTTGTTTTTGGGGGGGGTTGTTTTGTTTTGTTTGGTACCGGGAATCAAACTCAGGTCCTTGAGCTTGGCAGGCAGGCATTGCACTGCTGAGCTGCGTCCCCAGCCCTATTACTTGAAAGTTTATTTTTTTATTTTATGGAAAGAAAGTAAAACAACATTTCATAACATAATTATAGGAGAATAACAATAGTTAATGCATTGCATATTGTTGTCTTTAAAGTAGTTACTCAGAGTACAAGATATGGACATAAAAAATTCTCCAAATGCTATTAGCACAAACCTTTCTTTTCAATGAACCAAGAGAAACTATTAGTATCATGCATTTTTTTCCTTTTTTCTTCCCTCCTTTCCCCTTTCCCCCATCATACTTTCTTTTTCCTTTTGAACAATTTCTTTCCATTTCACAATATCTATTGTACATTTTGGACCTTATTTATTCTTTCAGTTTCTCATACCAGGGAGACAATATGATGTTTACACATGTGAGTCTGATTTATTTCACACTTATGAGTATGGTCTCAAGTTGCATCCATTTACTGATAAAAGTCTCAAGTTTATCCTTCTTTATGTCTGAGTAGCACTGCGTTGTATAAAAAGACCACATCTTTTTTATCCATTCCGCAGTTGATGGGCATTTGGGTTGTTTGCAAGATTTAGCTATTACAAATTGTGTTGCTATAAACATGGGTGCACATATATCGCTATGGTACGATGTTTTTAATTCTTCTGAAAAGATACCCAGAAGGGGAATAGCTAGGTCAAATGGGACCTCCAATCCTAGTTTTTTGAGGCATCTCACACTGATTTCCACAGTGGTTGCACCAGTCTACACTCCCACCAACAGTGGAGAAGGGTTCCTTTTTCCCCACAGCTCCTTCAGCATTTGTTATTGGTTGATTTCTTGATGATAGCCATTCTTTCTAGAGTGAGAGGGAATCTCGGCGTTGTTTTAACTTGCATCTCTCAAATGACCAATAAAGAAACTTGACCAAAGACAATACAACAATTCTGGCACTTGAATGCTGAATGTCACTGTATGCATGAAATTATGTATTTCAGGATAGTGTGAGCGTTTAACATAAAGATATATTAAACTCTTAAGTCAAATTAAGCAGACCCAGCATTGGCAGGTTAGCTGTAACTTTCTGATGTTAGTAAAAACAAAACTGGTGACTTCAAATTAAATCATGCCAAGGTCTTGATACACTTGTCTTAAGATATTAATGGAACATTTCAGAACACTTAAGTGTCTAGATTCTCAGATGTTTGTGAGTTTTGTTTAGTTGTGTGTATTTTTTTCAGTGAATTTCAATCCTCAAATATGTGGTTATCTTTGTTGTATTGGCATAATCAGTGACTTGTACATTCACCACTAGCATTTGAGCAAGTTTAATCAGCAAGCAATATTTTCAGTTAAAGTTTCAACTCATGTAAGAATCGAGTTAAACTTGCCGATGTAGAGATTAAACCTCAAGTTACTGTCACTTTAGTAACTACTTACTGTATTAGATGCTAGCACTGCATGTGCTGTGCATATTCTGATTTTATTAAAAGAAAAAGTTGAACTGCACAGTCAAAAAATAAAAAAATTTAAAAAAATAAAAAGACAGTGCAACAACACAGAGGGAGAATGCCATGTGATGGTGGGGGGAGACTTGGGAATTATGGAGCTATGAGTCAGCACACCTTAAGGGCTGTCAGTGATACTCGAAGCTAAGAGAAAGACATGGAACACATTCTCCCCTGGCGCCTACAAAACAGCATGGTCCTACCCTCATCTTCTCCCATATCTCCCTCGCCTTCCCGGTATCTGAATGGAGCTGTGGTCCTTGCCCCTTGGGTCATGCTCGTTCCCACCTCCAAGCCTGTCGTTCTCCCACAGGTATCAGACACTCCTGCACCTATCAGAGGTGCCTCCTCCTGCCAGAGCCACTTCAAGGATCTCCTCCTCCATGAAGCTACATTTGCCTTTTTTCAAATTCAGCAATCTCCCTGTCCCATGGGGTCTATGAGTGTTATTCATACCACACTACTTAATGTATTTTGTGTATTTACTACATTTTGTTTGCTGTTTCATTCATAAATCTTATCTCTCAGGCTGTTTCCGAAGAACTTTAGAATAGAGATATCATTTACTTCTTGGGTATCCCTGGGTAACCTACAACAGATCTTCAGAAATGCTAAGCACAGTCAATAACATTACATTCAGCCAGGGGTGGTGTTGCATGCCTGTAATCTCAGCACTTTGGGAGGCTGAGGCAGGAGGGCCACAAGTCTAAGCCCAGGCTAGGTAATTCAGCAACTTAGCAAGATCCTATCTCAAAATAAAAAAAAAAAAAAAAAAGGGCTGGGGATGTAGCTCAATGCGAAGGCCCTGGGTTCAATCTCCAATACTGTCAAAAATATATATATATATATATATCTCACTGTTCCTTGCTTGGGTAAAGGCATCGTGGCCCACCATCTTTGGAGAAGACAGAGTAACATACCTTTCTTTTAAAAAGTCCTCGAACTCTTTGCAGTTCTTGCGGCCATTGTTCAAATGATGGATGATGGTATCATAGCCAGTGGTGCTGAGGATATCAGTGCTCTGGTGGAAAAGACAACATGTATCAGACCAGGAACAGCACAGAGAGCAGCCCTGAGGCCTGAAGAGTAGGAGGGACAGAAGGGATGGCAAGATGGCAGTGGGACTTGCCTGAATTGCTCTACCTCTAAGACAAGCAACCAAAAGGAACAAATAGAAGAAGTAAAAATGGCATACAGCTGTAGAAGAGTTTTTTTCTTTTAAATGAAGAAACCAAAGGGCTACAAAACAGGAAGGAAGTGGCAGTGGAATGAGATACATGGATGAGGGAGGAGGCCTGGCATGAGCCTCTCCCTCCCTTCCACTTATGCCCCAAGTCAGGCCAGGAGAGGGAGGAGGAGCTATGTGCTGGCTGCAGTCCTCTGCTGGGTGTGTCTTCAGACTGCTGGGGGAAAACTGAGTCATGCTCAGGTCCATTTTAACCAGGGCCTATTGTAAGGATAATTTTTTTCAGCTTTTTCTCAAACGTGCCACCAAGCTTGACTCTGACAGCTCTTCCCATGGCCAGTTAGCCCTATTGAGAGGGCCCAGGGTATCTCTGCCAGGCACCTGCTGCAGAGTGGGAGAAAGGGGCCTACTACCCACTGGGAAGCATGAAGGGGAGTCAGCAGCCAGCACACGCCACATGGTCGCTGGCCCCCGATTTAGGGGAAAAGACTTAAGTGTTTTTAAAATTAGCAGTTTAGTCATATTTTATTCAAGGATGTGCCATCCAAGGATGGGCTTTTGGACACACCCACACCAGCCCAGCCAAGGCAGAGCAGACAGAAAAGGTCCCTTCTTTCCCAGCCCCAGTCTGCAGAGCAGGTGCAGCTCTGAGTGGGGCAAGGGATTTCTAAAGCTACCTCTCTACCCACCCAGCACACTGCAGAAGCAGAATACGCTCTCTTCTACTTGCTGCCACTCATGATGGCCTGGCTGAGCAGGCAGTGGTCCCAGAGACATCCAGCAGGACCAAGGCCTGAAGGTGATTTAACACAGCCCCTGAAAACTAAGTAGCCGTAACTCACATTGTGTTTTTCTTTTTCTTTTTTTTATTTTTTTGTGGGTACCGGGGGTCGAACTCAGGACCTCACATGCCAGCAGGTGCCCATGCTGCTGAGCGAAATCACCGGCCCTTTTTTTCACATGTGGGTACCGGGAGTCGAACTCAGGACCTCGCACTTGCCAGGCAGGTGCTAATGCCGCTGAGCTATCTCGCCGGCCCTCACATTGTGGTTTTAGAAAAGATTTATGTAAGTATCACAAATTTTACGAGTAGACATATGAACAAATCTGAGTTAGAAATATATTCACTTCTAAGCTTTATGACTCTTGTTTCAGCATGGATTTAGTCCATGGGAAGCCCAAAAAACAACCCCCATGAAGCCTTACCCCCTCCATACAGACCCCTCTGTCTCAAAGTACCCAGCATCTGAATTTGATGCTCGGTATCACCCAAGAAAGTAGCCTTTCTGTCCCAACCCTACTGCAAATGCCTGGGATTACATTCAAGTTTTGGGCCACTCCTACACCTCTCTTCTAGACAATCTATCTTAATATTATGCACATCAAAGGCCTATAGTGAAAATCTGTAAAATAAAAATGCCTATTCTATTCCTGGCGAGTTATATCAGAAAAGAACAATGAAAACAAAGACTCCTGAATGAATTAAGGAATAAGTACAAAGCATCAATGTCACAAGTGGTTTGCAGACAGAAGAAGTCTTTGATCCTCCCAAAGAAAGATGCTTGAGTTATTCTGTCTTACAATGTTTATTTAGAAGGTGGTTTCCCTTTTCCTAATTAAGGTTGCAGATACTCTGAGAGAGACAGAAAGGGTAAAGCTTGGCCAGAGTTTCCTGGAAACAACCCAAAATACCAGAACTCCCAGCTGCCAGTCTTAAAAACAAAAAATTGCTGCTTCATAGGAGTGGCTACATACTCCAACCCAACCATGTCTACACACTCTGAAGCAACCAGGAGAGGAAACCCTCAGAAGACAGAGTGCCCAAGGCCAAGTTCAGAGTGCTGCTGAGGGCACGTGAGTGGTAAACTGACTGGCAGGAACTGGACTATGAGGACCGAGCTGAAAAGAAGAGTGTGAGTGTAGTCCAAGCTGCGCTGAAGTGAATGGGCACTAGGAGAGCAGGACAGCTCCATCAGAAGTGTGCCAAAGCCATGACTCCGATATACTCAGCTTGATCAGCAGAGCCCTCTGTACCGTATCCTTGACTTCTCTCCCAGCTTTTCCTGCACTGTTTTCTTCCCTCGCCTCCAAAAGGACAATATGCATTTCTACCCCAGGACATTTATACATGCTTTCACTATTTTGTATCATTACTAGTCATCTTTTTAAACATTAATTAACTCCTTATATAGGATTTAGATTCATCCACAGTAGCTCTCACATTAATGGTGGCTAAGATGTCTGTTAATTTCATAGTAACATACAAAGTACTAAAAATTTTATAAGCATGAGATAGAATTCTGTATTTGGGGCTACCATTCATCTAGGGAATCATGTACATAAAACAGGTACAATAAGCCAGTTATGATGGGGCATGCCTATAATCCCACCACACTGGAGGCTGAGGCAGGAGGACTACCAATTTGAGTCCTGCCTGGGCAACTTATCAAGACCCTGTCCCGACATAAACAATAGAAGGGCTGGGAATGTAGCTCAGAGGTAGAATGCCACTGGGTTCAATCCCCAGAGCTGGAAAAAAAAATGTACATTAAACAAATAGGTATGTACAAGGAAAATCATAAACTAAGTATATAAAACTACAAAGAAATATGTAATAAATGCAGTAGAAAAAGAGAATAGGCTAGAGTTGTCAGATAAAAAGAAGAAACTGAGTATTTTGAAATGACTAAGACTCACATGAGAAATTTTTAAATATTTCAAACCAATTGACAATGAAAAAAAATAACAAAACTTGTTGAGAGATAACAAAACAGAAAAATTTATAGGTCTAAATACTTACATTAGAAAAGAAAAAATCATTTTAAAATTAGTGGTCTAGCCAGGAATGGTGGTGTACATGTGCAATCCCAGCACTTGAAAAGGTGAGGCAGGATTGCTCTCTGAGGGTTCAAGGCCAGCCTGTGCTATATAATGAATTCAAGGCCAGCCTGAACTACATAGCAAGACCCTGTCTCAAAAAATGGAAAAAAGGCCAAGGATATAGCTCAGTGGCACAGCACCTGCCTGGCAAGTCCAAGGTCCTGAGTTTGATTCCTGGTACCAAAAAAAAAAAAAAGGGAAAAAATTAGTGCTCTAAGCTTTTAATATAAGTAGCTAGGAAAGGAAGAACAAATTAAACTGTAGTAGGTAGAAAAAAAGAAATATAAATAGTGGAATACAATGAGATAGAATAAACAATAGAAAAATTTAAAAATGTAAACAAAAATTAGCCTTTTGAAAAGTTTAATAAAAATCAATAAGCTAGTTTGGCCAAAAAATAAGACAGAGGAAGAGAGAAAATTAACAATATCAGAATGAAAGAAGAAACACCAATACAGATTTTTAATCAACATGACAGATTCTACAGATATTAAAAGAATAAGGGAATATAACAAACTATGATGAAATATCTTTGAAAGACATAGAATAAAACAGATATCTGAGTAGCCCTACATCTTTAAGGAAGCTGAATTCATAACTTAAAAGACTTCTTATGATGAAAACATAAAACCCAAGAGAATTTATTGTGGAATTCTGTCCAATATTTAAGAAGGTAAATACCATCGAACTCTTTCAGAAAATAGAAAAATCAGAAATACTTCTCATTTTATGAATCCAAACCTGATTTTATAAATCAGAACCCTGTTACCAAAATAAATAAATAAATAAAGGCATATTACAAGAAAAGAATATTACAGGAAAATATCTTTCATGAGCAGAGATGTAAAAATATTTTCCAAAATATTAACATGTAATACCCAAGAATATATAAAAGTATAGTATATCATAGCCAGGCATGGTGGCACATGTGAGTTTGCGGCCAGCCTGGACTGCATGGCAAGACCCTGTCTCAAAAACAAAACAAAACAAGTCAAACTGCCTTAATTTGCAAACAGCATAATTAAGTACAAAGAAAATCTTAAGTTGATAAAAATTACTATCACTAAATAAATGTAATAAGGTTGTAGGACATAGGAACATATACAAAAAAAACTGTAGTTCTACATGATTAAGAAAAAAGAAAAGGAAAACTTTTAAACATCATTTATAAGGGCATAAAAATAATAAACTATTCTAGAATAAATACTTAAGTTGTGTAAAATGTATTGACTGGAATTAGAAAAAAATATCACTCTGAAAGAAATGAAAGAAGGCCTTAGTAAAGGTGAACATATTCCATGTTCGTGAATTAAAAGAGTGAACTGTTAACATGTCAGCATTCTCTTTTTTTTTAATTAGATTTTATTGGTACATTTTAGATATACATAACAATCACATTCATCATAGAGAATTTGTACCTGTACATGATAAAACTTTTTTTCCCCATTCAACCTCAACTACATAGCAAGATCCTGTCTCAAAAAATGGAAAAAAGGCCGAGGATATAGCTCAGCAGCACAGCACCTGCCTGGCAAGTGCAAGGTCCTGAGTTCGATTCTCAGTACCAAAAAAAAAAGGAAAAAAATTAATGCTTTAAGCTTTTAATTTAAGTAACTAGGAAAGGAAGAACAAATTAAACTGTAGTAGGTAGTTTACCTTCAACCCCTCCTCCTCTGTTTATTTATGAAAGCTTCATTTCCATGTTTTCCTTCTTTTCTCATTTTATTTTACTTTTCCCTTCTTTCCCTTCATATCAGCATTCTCTACACTGATCTATACACTTAACACAACCCCCAATCAAAATCCCAAAAGTCTCTTTTGTAGATATGTGCAAGTTAACCTAAAATTTATGAAGAATTACAAAGGACTAGAATAGGCCAAAAAAGAAAAACAAAATTGGAGAATTTACACCACCTGGTTTTAAATTTTTCCATGAAGTTACGGCCATCGGAACAATATAGTACTGATCTAAGGATAAACAAGAAGACCAACGGAACAGAACAGAATCCAGAAATAGACTCATTTGTCTATGATCAACTGACTTTCAACGAAGGTGCCAAAGCTATTCAATGGGGAAATGGTAGTCTTTTGAAAAAAATGGTCCTGAAACAACTGCTTAAACTGTTGGGGGAAAGTGCATTTACACAACCTCCAAACTATGCCAAAAAATTTAATTTGCGATAAATCATAGATTCATATGTAAAGCTAAAATGTAAAGTTTTTAGAAGAAAATATAGGAAGATACCTTTGCGAACTTGAGGTTGTCTAAAAGAAACCTGCATGGTTTGAGAGACTTAGCCAATCTTTATTTATTTATTTATTTATTTTTTGGTACCAGGATTGAACTCAGGACCTTGTGCTTGCCAGGCAGGCACTGTGCCACTGAGCTATCTCCCCGGCCCTAGACTTAGCCAATCTTTAGGAAAAAATTCCTTAGAGAGGAGACACACATGTGTTCGTACACACACACACACACACACACACACACACACACACACACAGGTACAAAAGAAAAAACTGAAAAATTGGACTTCATCAAAATTAAAAACTTCAAAAAAAAATTAAAAACTTCTGCTCATCAAAACATGTTGTCAGGGCCAGTGAGATAGCTCAGCGGCACAAGCGCGTGCTGGAAAGCGTGCAGTCCTGAGGTCGGCTCCCAGGACCCACATAAAAAAAAATGTTGTCAAGAAAAGTAAATGGTTCCTGGCCACACCTGTAATCTCAACACTCTGGGAGGCTGAGGCAGGAGGATTATAATTTAATGACTGGCGAGACCCTATGTCAAAGTAAAATAAAATAAATAAATAAATGGCCGGAGATGGACACAGTACTAAGGCCCTGGGTTCAATCTCCAGCACTGAATTTTTTAAAAAGATAGAAAAAGAAAAGAAAGTTAAATCCCAAGCTGCAGGCAGGAAGAAAATATTCACAAAACATATAACTAGCAAGGGCTTGCATTAGAATATATAGTTTCAACACACTAGTAATAAAAACACAAGCAATTCAATAAAACCTGGCATAACCTGAACTTTATTGAAAGACACTTCAGAAAAGATACTCCTAAAAAAATAAAAAGAAAGAAAAGACAAGATACTCCTTTTGCCAAAAAGTTCATGAAGCCAGAAGTGGTGGCCCACATGTAATCCCTGCACTCGGGAAGCTGAGGCAAGAGGGTCACCATGAGTTTGGGGCCAGCCTGGACTACATAGTGAGTTAAATGCCAGCCTAAACTACAGAGCGAGTAGTTCAAAAAAACAACAAAAAAAAAAAAAAGTTCATGAAAAATTCCTCAATATTACACTCAAGGAAATTCAAATTAAAGTCACAATGATATCCTACTTCATGTGCACTAGAACAACAAAAATTAAAGTCAAAATTGATTTTAGCCAAGGATACTGAATGCTCAGCGCTCTCTTGCATTACTGATGGGAGTTTAAAATGGCACAATCATTCTGAAAAAGGTTTCATAATATCTCAAAAAGCTAAAAATGCACATATCCTACAACCCAAATGCAACTGCTAAACTGTTAAGTGAAATTAAAACGTGCATCCAGAAAAAGACTTGTATGAGAATATCCATTGGAATTTTATTCACAGTATCCAAAAAATTAAACAACCCAAATGTCTAACAACTAGTGAATCACTAAGTGACCTATGTTATAGTCATACAATGAAATACTACTCAACAATAAAAAGGAAAGAACTACCGATATATAAAACAACAGGGACGAATCTCAAAAACCACTATGCTAACTTAAAGATGCTAGATACAAAAAAAGAATTCACTGTTTGTCCATTTATATGAAGTTCTAGGACAGGCAATGAGGAAGGAGATAGCTAAGGAAAAAGCTGGAGAAAGAAGGAAATGTTCAGCCATGAATTCCTAATTGTTCTACGATGCCCTGCTCCCTCACTGGGAAGAGATTAACTATCAAAACTAGGAGCTATTCTCCAATTCTGGCACAAGCCAAAACAGATTTTTCCCCTTGGGACTACATCAAACCTCTCTGACTTCATTAGTCAGGAGGTAGCTCCTGCTGCATGGTATGATGGCACCCGTGGAAGGGCAAGGTCAGCAACACCAGTAATTATAAAACTGAAAGATCACAACCAGTTTCCCAAGCAAAGGCAATATTCTATCAGATAAGAGGACTGTGAAGGTTTTCAGCCTCTCATAGACAGGCTTCTCAAACAGTCTTCTACAACTTTGTCAATCCCTTTGCAAACTCTTATTCTCCTTGTAGTAAAGCCTCAGGAGAATATCAAGTGATATAAGACCTCTGCCTCACTAATAAGGTAATAAGGTAACACTAATAAGGTAATAAGGTAATACCAATCCACCCTCTAGTGGCAGATCCATACACAATTATTTCCCAAATTCCGGAAGACACAAATTGGTTCTGTCTTACATCTCAAAATGCTTTCTTTTCTGTTCCTTTGCACCCAGACTCCCACCTTCTGTTTGCTTTTGAATGGGAAAATCTCATCACAAAAGAAAAACAATATACTTGGACGATGCTCACACAGGGTTTTTTGGATTGCCCCAACATTTTTGCTTGGGCACTATGAAAAGACTTAAGGGACCTAAGACTTACACAGGGAATTCTCCTACAATATAAAGGTTATACCCTAATTTGAAGCACAACTTGGGAGCTACCCAACCATAACACTATGAAAACTCTCAATTTTCTGGCCAAAAAGGGATATAAGTTCTCGAAAGAAAAACTCTCAAATATCCCTTCAGAGAGTTAAATATTTTGGATATATTCTTACTCCTGGGGAGCGACAACTGTCTAGAACCAGATCCAGGCCACCTGTGATCTCAGACCCCTGGCCATCAAGCAACAGCTTCTTCCTTTCCTGGGAATGGTTAGTTTCTACCTCTTCTGGATACTCAACTTTGCACTAATGGCGAAACTTTTATATAAAGCTATCAAGAGCCTTGAATTTGAGCCCCTAGAATAGGCAAAACTGACTGACAATGCTTTTCAGGAAATAAAACATGCCCTCATGCAGGCTCTGGCACTAGGAATAGCAAACTTAAGAAAGCCCTTCTTTTTCTTTGTAGCAGAGAAGAAGAGAGGAGTTGCTCCAGGAGTCCTGACCCAAAAACTAGGACGAAATCCTGCCCAGTGGCTTATTTTTCAAAGTCTGACAGAGGGGCTGCTGGACGGCCACCATAGGTAAGGGCAGTAGCAGCCACAGCCACACTAACAGAAGAGGCTATAAAACTTACTCTGGGCCAGGCATGGTGGCACACACCCATAATCTCAGCACTCACGAGGCTGAGGCAGGAGGATCACTGCAAATTCGAGGCCACTCTGGGCTACATAGTGAGTTCAAGGCCAGCCTGAACTACATAGTAAGACCCTGTCTCAAAAAAAAAAAAAAAAATTACTCTGGGACAAAAAGACATTTAATGGTTGACAGAAGAACAGATTACCAAGTATCAAGCCATGCTCCTAGACACCCCTGAATTACCATGAAGGAATCCTGCTTTCACCAGTGCCTACATGCTTAGGAGTTAGCCACTCTCGTGAACAACTGACTTCTCAGACTGTGGAAGTAGACAGACATCAGTGATCTGCCCATGAAGACCCTGCAGAGGAGTGATTTACTGATCAGCTTTATCCAAGAGGGACACTGAAAGGGAAGCTATGCAGTAGTTAGTTCACAGCAGGTCCTTGAGCCAATCCTCTGCCCCCTGGAACCTCTGCTCAAAAGCCAGAACTCACTGTACTAACTTAAACACTGATACTGCGAAAAGACAAGAGGCTAAGCGGATTCCACAGATTCCAAATATGCTTTTCTGATGCTACCCGCCCATGCAGCGATCTGGATAGAAAGAGGCTTGTTAACTAACAATTATCTGTAAAACAAAAGCAGGGAATTTTACAGCTCCTGGAGACTGTCCATCTTCCTAGACACATCACTGTCATTCATTGCAAAGGACACCAAAAAGACCTATCTAAAATCTCCTTGAAAAACAAAAAGGCTGATAAAGAGGCAAAAAGGGCAGCCTTACATCCTCTCAAGACCCTACCTTTGTTCTCAGTTCCTAAGGAACGCTTAAACCCACTTATACCCTCCAAGAAGATAAATAGGCCTTAGGACAAGGAAGAGTCAAATGGGGATTACGACGGTATCTGGGAAATAAACTAGTCCTTCCTCGAGAGATACAATGGAAAGCTGTAAAAAATCTTCATGATTCCTTCTAGATGGGTGAAGATGCTACAAAGAGTCACTCGAGTTCTCAAGGGCCAAGGCTAGCAGCCACTACTCAGCAGGTCTGCCACGCTTGCCCTGTCTGTACCTATAATAACCCTGGCAAACCCGGGCCCTTCCTCTGTTAGAGTCTATCCCGGAGAGAACTAGCAATTGGACTTTACTCACACGCCACCACGCTGAGGGTTCAAACAAATACTGGTCCTGACTGATACTTTCATGAGTTAGATCGAGGCTTTCTCTACTCACTCAGAAAAAGCCACAGAGGAGGTCAAAATACTCCTCAAGGAAATCATCCCTTGGTTGGGACAGCTCCAGTCCCTTAGAGTAACAACAGGCCTTCTTTTGCCTCTCAGGTAACTCAAAGGGTAGCAAAGGCTTTAGGAATAAAATACTATCTCCACTCTGCAGGGAGACCTCAGTCTTCTGGAAAGGTCAAAAGGGCCGACCAGACCCTAACACAAACTCGGGCAAAACGCTGCCGAGAGACTTCTGAGTCTCGACTGCCAACCGCACTCAAGAGAGCTTGAACCCCAAGGAGCAGCGAAACACAAGTCCGCGTGGAACGGTACCAGAGACCTTTTCTGTCTTCCGACGCCGTGACAGGTCCTGGGCCCTAGACTCTTGCAGTATATTATCAATCTGGGAAAAGTTCAACAAGCTTCTCAGCACTATGGAAATGAAGTCCCGCCAGCTCATAGACCTGGGCACCACTTAGTGTCTACGCTGGGCACCAGGTGCTTCCTGAGACTCCCGCAGACCAGTAAAGACCAAACTGGAGGGGCCTTTCCCAGTCATCTTAGCCACTCCGACTGCTGTAAAATTGACAGGTATGAAGAATACATAAATAAATAAATAATTTTTTTTTAAATTGACAGGTGTGGATAGCTGGATTCACCTCTCTAGGATCAAGCCAGCTCCACCTAAGCTACCCGAAACACGCAACCAGCAGAAGAGACAAAATATTCTTATGAACGTGGTGAGGACCGAAGTACCTCTTCAGAAGGAAATGAAAGGATCCAACCACAGGTAAGGCATTCTCTAACGAGTACAAATAGTGATATTTCTAAATGCTTTGACATAATCTCAACTGCTTTAACTGATTATAGTTTAGATATTCTTTTAGATCTTGATCTATTCAAAAGCTTTGTTTGGGACTTTCTGTTACAAGGAGACTTTATCAGATTATACTTGGGAAGACACTAAGACTTTCCTTGAGCAATGACCATTGAGTTATACCAACAGAACTGGGCACTTACTGTAGGCTTGGGGCTTCTTTTCTGCATTCTTATTTGCTTATTTTCCTGCCTACTCCAGCTTACTCTCTGGTGCTACAAATAATTCCCTTGCTGCATCAAAATCCTAACATGTTTATAAAATCTCCCAGCTACTTGCCTTGACTCGCTCTATAACATTACCTATGATTAGTATCCAACCCACCATTAATCCCAAGCTTTTTCCTCACCTCTGTCCACTCAAAATGCCTCACATTCTCTTAAAATCCACCAATCGATCCCTAGCGCAAGACTGCTGGTTTTCCTACTTCTCTCTCCCAAGTGGACCCCCCAGGCATATCCTATAGACCATCCTGACTAGACACTCCACAAGACATCTTTACACCCTCATTACCTCCCATGCCTTATTACTTCCACCAGTTCTCTTATTCGAATCTATCAGCCAAATTTAAACCACTTATGATGACTATATCTCTGGTCCAATATTTTCAGGAGTCTCCCTTGTCACTCAACCTCCAATCTGTACAGAGGCCACAGATCTCCCTCAGCACTCTCAGGCTATGGGCAATGTCACTCGTTGTAACCCTACCTGTACCTTAGGTCACAAGTCTAGAGTCTGCCATCTTCTCCACCACAATGTTTTCTCTAAAGCAATCTGAGTCTCTGCCTTTCTCACTTCAACAAACCCACCCAACACACAAGATAAAAATTCTGGCTTCCGTCAGGGAAGACCACCCTCTTCTCAAATCCCTAATCTCACCTCTAGCTTGCTGTTTTTTGCCTCAACTCTGGCCACTCATTGCCAATATATCACTTCCTTGTCAACATGGACACTTGGTTTTTCATCAATTCAGAGACATTACCTCTTTCAAGAAAATGAGACCCAAATGACTCTCAGCCACAACCTTCCTCTTTTCAAGCATTAACAGAAACAGCATTTGCAACTTGATGTTTGATCAGGGAGGCCGCCAACACTTACACCACATTCCCTTTTCTAGCTTGACTTTGGTACTGGTCTGATTACCCCATGAATGTTCTTTGTGGAAGCAAAGCCTTCCTATGCCTTTCTTTCCAACTGGACAGGCGTTTGTACCATAGCTTATCTAGTCTCTGATATATAAATTGCTCCCAACAACCAGCTTTTTCCAAATTCTCTTTCCACTTCCATTCGACCAAAAAAAGCGATTACTCCAATTCCCCTCTTGGTGGGCTTGGGAATCACCATGGGAGTAGCAACAGGAGCTACAGGGCTAGGAATAGCCCCACACGCCTCCCACAACCTTTCCTTCAAGCTCTCTGAAGGCTTTGCCCAGAGAGGACAAGGGTTCTACAACCTGAAGGGACTTAACAAGATCAAATAAATTCCTTAGCCACAGTCACCCTGCAAAATCGTAGAGGTCTAGAATGCAACACAGGGAGGTTCCTGCATAGCTTTGAGAGAACAATGCTGTTACTATATCCACCAGTCAGGTATTGTACAACACGCTGAAATGCCCTCAAAAACCAAGCATCCTGATTAAGAGAACAAGGCTAGTTGGATTTCTTGGAAATATACTTGGAGATGGCTCTCCTGGCTACTATACTTCCTTGGCCTACTAGTGGAAAGTTTTCTCTTACTTTGGTTTGGAATTGTCTACTCGATGTCTCACAAAATTTATCTCTTGCAGAATCCAATAAATCTACCTAAAAATGATGGTTCAATGGGGATTCTAGCTTGTCTAAACTGCAAAAGACCCCAAATATACCCCTTCTAACACAACCCTTAAAGAAGGTGCTCAATTTTTCTACCTTATACCGACTTCCAACCCACCCTGCCCACCCAGACCATGTTGCCATGCCCAGACTCCACCCTAGGTCATTAAACCCTCCCCCAGAGTGGATACACGCTTTCTCCAGCCCCTAAATTAGTCAGGGCAAGAGCTCCATGACCCCTGACAGGTAGGAACAACAGCCACTCTCATCTGGAAGCAACTTCAGAAGAAGACACCACCAGACCCTCAACATCCCAAAAATGTATGGTGATTATGTCTCTCAGAGGGAAGTTGAGGCAGGAGCCAGATAAGGAAAAGGCTGGAGAAAGAAGGGAGGGCCCATCACCTTACAGCCCACTTTCTGTACTAGACCTAAAATATAAGGTAACCAAAGCAATAGCTGGAAAAAAAGACCCAACTTGGAGCCTGCTTTCTGGGACTAGATCCACCTTCTGAATTAAGCATTAGCCCAGGTCCAGGATGCCCAGGTCTAAAAAGAGTGGGAACAGGTAACCAGGTAACACAGTAACTTAGCCTACACACAGTAAACCCCAAGCATGCGCCCAGTGTCTCCTGCAGCCCTTGGCTGACTTCAACCCTAACTACCCTGCCACTGACTCTGCAGACCTGACTCCCCCATGGGTTTGGGACACGGTAACAGTTTCTACAAGGACCGTAACAGGTCAAAACTTCCACAAGAGGGTCCAAGTCAAACTGCTCATATTTCAGACCAACTCTTCAATCCTACCCCGAATTGCCCTCAATTCCACCCCACACTGTAAGGTTCAAAACCCTCAGCACCAAGCTCCCTCAGAGCCGGGAGCTCTTCTCACTGGCCTGCTCCCACCCTGCGGAGTGTATTTTGTCTTTCCTCTTTCAAATAAATCATTAATCCTGCTGGCACTCTTGAATGTCCTGCTCAGTTCTTCTTTTAGGACATCAAGAATCTGGACAAGACCTGCAACCTGGTAACAGCAAGATGAATCTATAGTAAAATAAATAAGAAGAGGGCCAGGTATGGTGGCACATGCCTGTAATCCCAGCACTTGGGAAGCTGAGGCAGGAGGATCTCTGTGCATTTGAGGCCAGCCTGGGCTATAAAGTGAGTTCAAGGCCAGCCTGAACTGTATAGTGAGACCCTGTATCAAAAAAAGATAAGATGTTTTAAAAAAAGAAAAAGAAAGAAAGAAAGAAGAGTGATGGTGTAAGACTCAGGGGAGAAATTAAGAGCTGAGTAGGAAGGGCCAGGAAGGAGCTTTCTAGGATGATGGAAGTGCACACATCCATGGGACCCACATCCCTGTGAATGTATCCCTGCAGAGGGTGGGCATGGGGGTTACGCGCCTGCATGCAATGTTTGAAAAACTAATTGATCCATACATTTCGCCTTATGTACATTACACCTCAGAAAATTAAAAGACAAGAAAGAATTAGGATTCAGAGGACTAATGGGAGAACAGCAGGCACCAGAAGGAACAAGGGAAATTAAGCCTTGGATATAAGTCTGGCCTTGGAGTCCTGGCTAAGGCAGGGAGAAGAAAGAAGGAGAAGGGAGAAGAGCAGACGAGTGGTCTGGGGAAGGTGGACAGCAGGAGCCAGGGCTGAGACTGTCAAGTGACCATCCGAGAACACAGCCAACCCTCCAGCAAATTCCCCAGAGACCTAGACTACAAGGGTTAATGATGGGCAAAGTATAGAAGAGATAAATAGCATTCACGCTGTAGTCAACAGATTACCACTCTACCATGAAGACACTTCAGTTTTAAGACAGAAAACTCGCCAGAACCAGCAGTGAGCACATCTGAGCCCCACACAGCAGATGTGTGGGCCAAAGAATAATGGAGACAATCTAAGTTCAGTGGTAGAACACTTCTCTAACAGGCAGAAGGCCCTGGATTCCATCTCCAGCACTGTCCCCTCAGAAGTTTTGTGAAGAGGCCAACGGACATCCAGACTGGGGAGGGGAGTTTAAAGGAGGCAGTGTCAAGGAGCTGCAGGATGCAGGGTAACACTGCTGCCCCAGCTCTAGCACTCAGGCGTGCTTTTTCACAGTTATCGAGGCACACATACTGCACCCCTTCTTCCTGCCTAGGCCAAGCACCATGCTGCAGGGGCCTTCAGGGGTCATTTCTCTGCTCCTTCCCCACATCTTCTATCCCTGTGAGTTTGGGCAGAAGATAATGAGACCAGGAGAAAAGCAAATAGCACCTGGAGCCTTCAAGTTCACCATAAGGTCTACAGATGCTGCCACTGAACATCTTCACATTTGACTCTATGCTGTATCTCAAGCCCAGGCCTATCATGATGTCTACTACACACAGGTGCTCCAGGCACGGCGGGCTCCAAGAACCACCCGAGCTACCATCACCCAGGTATCTCCTTAGATATGTAAATTCCACGATCCCATCCCAGACCTGCCAATTCTAAACCGGGGTGAGGCAAGGGAATCCCCACTGTTTTACACTCTTTCCAACTGGCTCCAATGCAGTCTGAGAACTGCTGCCACCAAAACTATAAACGATACGATACGAGACCTCATCACGGTTCCTGCCTGAAGAAACTTACCAGGAAAAAAAGAGAATGGGGAGATGAGAGAATGACGTTAGAAAAGTGCAAAGAAGGAGCCAGGTAAGACTCTCCGTGGTTTGCATTTCATTTTAAAACCTCTAATTTTGCGTAAAACATGCAAATTGGCATTGATACCTTCTGGAAGCCCAGAAAGCCCCACTGAACTGGGGAAAAGGCCATTTATTTTGCATTGCAAAGGCAGCGTTTGAGGCCTGACTTATACAACGTAAGTGTGTTCCACTTTGCATTAAAGGACCACAACAGGGTCCACAAACAGAGACAGATGGAGTTATTTCCATGGTTTACAAGTGGAGAAATGAGACACAAGGAAGCAAAGTTCTCTTTATCACTGCCTCTAGCCACACCAGGGAAGATGTTAAATGTCAACCAACAATATTATCCAAATTTCTCAGTTATTTATTAAAAGCTAAAAGACAACTGTAGGCTTGGGGTAAAGACCAAGGACTTCGTTTTATCTCCCTATGCCTTCAACCTTGATATTTTCTTTCTTTCCAATACTGAGGATTGAACCCAAGGCCTTCACACTGAGCTACATCCCCAGCCCTTTTTTTAAATGTTTTATTTTTTTGAGAGAGTCTTGCTAAGTCATTGAGTTGCCCAAGCTAGGCTCAAACTTGTGACCTTCCTGCCTCAGCCTCCCAGAGTGCCAAGCATGGGTCACCACATCTGGCTAATTTTAATCTTTCTTTCCTATTTATTTATTACCCAAAGAGGAAAAATCAAACAGATCAAACTCTGCAAATATGGATGAATTGGGCCGGTGAGATGGCTCAGCGGCATAAGTGCCTGCCTGGCAAGTGCGAGGTCCTGAGTTCGACTCCCGGTACCCACATACGGAAAAAGGGCTGGTGATATCGCTCAGTGGCACGGGTGCCTGCTGGCACGCGAGGTCCTGAGTTCGACTCCCAGTACCCACACACACAAAAAAAGGATGAATTATTAATAATTATATCTAATATACATTGAGTACTGGCTGTATGCAAAAGAGCATAGCAAGTGTTTTACATCTTATTTAATCCCAACAGTCTTATAATACAGATATTACTATTATTATCTTCATTTTATAGGACAAAATACTGAGATTCAAAATCTGTTGTTTGTTGTTGTTGTACTGGGGATTGAACTCAGGGTATTCTCACTAAGGTACATTCCCACCCCCTTCCCCTTTTTAAATTTTGGGGCAGAATCTTGCTAAATTACTATATTGCTCAGGCTGGGCTCCCTCCTGCCTCAGCTTCCCAGAGTGATGGGATTATAAGCATCTGAATTCTGAGGTCTGTATCCTTAAACTTCTCAGCCACATAACTGCTCTGATTTGAGCACAAGGACTCTGTCTAACATTTTGTCAGTCTGCTTCTTTGCAATTTTAAATGGAAAACACCCAGGCCACACTTGAATTGGAGTCCCATTTCTACCGTTCACAAACTATGTGACTTTGAGCAAGTACCTCAATCCCCCTGAGTGTTAACTGACTGGACTGTAAAGTGGAGATTACTGCAAGGATGAAAAGAAAATGTGCTTTAAGTTTGCCAAGTACTTCACAAACTAAAGGAGTTGAGGAAGACACATTCAAAAAAAATCTAAGGCTAACACAAAAGCAAAACAAAAAATAAAAGTGTTTTGACCATGTGATATTTCTTCATCAAAAGGAGACAATGGTGAAATAAATATAGCCTGTTAGCTAATCAGAAATATGTGCAGTTGCTGGGTGTGGTGGCGCATGCCTGTGATCCCAAAACTTGGGAGGCTGAAGCAGGAAGATCACAGCAAGTTCAAGGTCAGCCTGGGCTATATAGTGAGTTCAAAGCCAGCCTGAACTGCATAGTGAGACCCTGTCTCAAAAACACTAGGGCCGGTGAGATGGCTCAGTGGCATAAGCGCCTGCCCAGCAAGTGCAAGGTCCTGAATTCGACTCCCGGTACTCACATAACGGAAAAAAGGGCCGGTGATATCGCTCAGCGGCACAAGTGTTTGCTGGCAAGTACGAGGTCCTGAGGTCGACTCCCGGTACCCACATAAAAAAATAAATAAATAAATAAATAAATAACACCAAAAATCAAACAAACGAACAACAAACAAACCAACCAGTATGGTCATCTGGGAAGCAGCTGAAGAAGTGTCAGAGAAACCTCAGCAAAGTGTATGAAAACTGCTGTTGGTGTCTTCAGCCATGTTCTCCTAGGCCCAAGGTCAAAGACACTATAATGGTTGTGTCCTTCAATTTTCTCTAAAGCAATAGCAGTTGGTTGTGAAGGCAAGAATGAAATCCCACCCCAGTCCCTGCTCCAGCATTTCTCAACAAGGCCACACTCTGCCTACCCCACCTCCTACAACCCTAACCATACCAGTTTTGTCTAGGCTAGATCTGCACATCTAAATGTCCCTCCTCTCATGTCAGCAGGGCAATGGAAAGGGCAGTGTAACTGGATTGCAAATGAATGAAACTAGAACCTGGGAAAGTAACCCTACCATGAAAGAACACAATAATAATAAAAAAAAAAAAAAAGACTGCAAGAATATGAATCAAAATGTTACAAGTGCCAGGGGCGGTGGTGCATGCCTGTAATCAGGAGACTGAGGCAGGAGGATCGCCTCAAGTCCAAGGCCAGCCTGAACTACATAGTAGGACCCTGGCTCAAAAATACAAAACAAAACAAAATGTTGAAAGTGATTCTTCTCTTAGCACTTTTCAGTATTTTCTAAATTTCCTGCAATATATTTACATTATTTTTACAATCTAAAGCTTTTCTCTCTGCCTCCATCCCTTAATGACAACTCAAACTTTCTTGGTTATTGCTCACTGTTCCCAAGCCACAAAACAACAATAGAAAATAGGGAAAGACCCAGTGAAGAAACCGAAGGTTTGCAGGAATTTCCGTGATGTAAAAAGCAGATATGACTAGATGGACAAAGGCTGGAAGACAGGCAAAACAGAGAAGAAAGCATATAAACTCTCCCCACAAAGTCCTAGAACCTTAGCCACAAGCTCCTAGTCAGCAGGGCCTGAAACTGGAGCAGCAGTGGGGAAACGGGGTGCTTCGAGGACACTGGGAAACCAGCCCAGTGCCCTGCCCCACACCAGGTGGAAGCCGAGCAGCTCGTTCTATTTCTGCCAAAGCCACAACTAATGAGGACTACGCCCTGCAGCAGGCTCCTGATGCGGGCATGACGACCAGAGCAGCCACCAGGCGCAGGCCTGGCAGCCTTCAAAGCCTCCATGGCGGAAATTCAAAGAAAAAAGTGTCAGCACAGCTCTGAGCCGTTCCAAATGCCTTCCCCTTCCCCACCTTCTCACTTCAGAAAGCAAAAATATCAGAAATTGCCAATACAATTATCTACTGAGAAAAATCACAGACTGACAAGTACAAAAGGGGAAAATATTAAACATACAAAAAACAGTGGCTTTCCTTATACCTCAACAATAGCCATTTAAAAATGCAATTGAAAATACAAAGATCCTATACACAATGCTGACGAAATCTACAAAACACCTAGGAATAAGTCCTTTTGAAGCAAAATTATAAAATATTACCAAACAACACAGATCAAGATCTCAATATGTTCTAAAAATAAATTCTAGTCCAAGATGGGAACACCGCTGTTGGAAAGGTCCCATTCTACCCAAATTCACCTAGCAAGTGAAAATAACGTTAATCAAAATAAAAATGTCAGTGAGACTTCTTTCTAAATTTAAATTCTTCATAATGCCCTCCAAGGAAAGTAGGTGAATAAAACTAGCCCCTAAAATGCTGAAAAACATAAATAATGAGTGAAGACGTACTCTATCATTTAAAAAAAAATATTAAGGTACCGAAAGTGTTATTGGACCCAAGTCCATCTATTCATAGGCTAATTAAGTCAAGAGAAAAGATGTCAAGGCAAGGGAAGCAACTTTATTCAAGAAGCCAGTTAGGGGGGCCGGTGAGATAGCTCAGCGGCATAAGCACCTTCCTGGCAAGCGCAAGGTCCTGAGTTTGACTCCCGGAACCCACATAAAGGGAAAAAGGGGGCCAGTGATATCACTCAGTGGCACAAACGCCTGCTGGCAAGCACGAGGTCCTGAGTTCGACTCCCGGTACCCACATTAACAAAAAAAAAAAAAAGCCTGAACTACATAGCAAGACCCTGTCTCAAAAACAAAAAACAAAAAAGGAAAAAAAAAAAAGAAGGAAGAAAAGAAAAGAAAATATATATGTACCTACTCATTTGTGCAAAAAGAAATACTGGAAGAATAAACCAGAAATGAATGAAATTAGTCACTTACAAGCTATAATTGCAATAAACAGTGAAATTGTATAGGAGTCACCAAAGGTGACACTTCTCTGAGCATACCTTTTCAAGTAGTTCTGAGTTTCCAAATAATGTCAGTATTTTAAATGAAGGGAAACTGGGAACAAATCAACAAGAATGGAGGATACAAAAATGGAACACAGGGCCGGTGAGATGGCTCAGCGGCTTAAGCGCCTGCCCGGCAAGCGCGAGGGCCGGAGTTCGACTCCCGGAACCCACATACGAAAAAGGGGCCGGGGATATCGCTCAGCGGCACGGGCGCCTGCTGGCGCGCGAGGTCCTGAGGTTGACCCCCCGGTACCCACAAAAAAAAAAAAAAAAAAAAAATGGAACACAAACAAAATCTGGTGAACTAAACCACATTTTAAATGCATTCAAAAAGAAAAGAGGAAAATTAATCCAAGTCATTTTGGACACAATATTTCGACTATGTGCTCTTAACCTAAGACAAAAACAAGTACAAATATTAATTTTTATCTCGCTTTTCCCAACATTATTCTTAGCAATTCTGAAACTGCTTTCTATTACCCTGCACCTGAGTAAATGAGTAAATATATTGTGGAAAATGGGAACCAAGTTTTTCGTGGAAAAGGGAATGGGGGCACACGAGAGTTGGCTCACACTAGTTAGTGAGAACCAGCTGTGCATATCTCTTCCTAACCCCCATGCAGTGATACATCAGTAGCTTGAAGCTGGCCCTGGGAGGAGTTTTTATACCATGGATCATAGCAAATGCTGCAAATCACTTTTCATCCACAAGACAGCTGGTTGTTACACATGTACTAGCACATCACTGGAAGGGAATGAAAACTACTGCAAGCAAAGGAAGGCTAGAATAAACTCTATGGTGATGAAATGGAATTGGAAGTGCCATTATGCATAAACATATTTCCTAGCTCTGTCTCTTGAGAGATCCTAGACACAATGACATCGAATGGCAACGAGCATACCCAGAGCACAGATCTGTTTCTAAAATCTATACTTAAAGGAACCAAGACTCTTTGGAAATGGGAGATTCTAGGGCTGGGGCAGGGAAATTACCTATTAATCCTGCACCGTCTTGTGCCAGAAAGCAAGGAAGTGGGATATATCCAAGAAGACAAGATCCAGTTTAAAGAAACTCCTCGTAAGTCCAAATCTAGGACAATTTGAGCATTACGATTAATAATGATAATATGCTATCACCATGAAATAAAACAAGAATCAGTGGGATAGAAAAGATCCTTCCAGTAGAATGTCAACTTTGTTATACACGTGGAATTATAAAATCACCATACAGGGACATGAATATTCATAGCAGCTTTATCTGTAATAGCCAAAAACTAAAAACAATCCAAATGTCTATCCACAGGTTCTTATATCCATAAAATGTAATACCATTCAGTAATAAAAACTACTAATATATAACACATACAAGTGAATCTCAAGCATAAGTGAAACAAAACTAAATGAAAAAAAGTATTTACTGCGTTCCAATTATACAAACTCTAAAAAATGCAACTAATCTATAGTGACAGGAAGCAGATCAGTGGTTGCCTAAGAGGAGAGATTTCAAAGAGTCATAAGGAAATCTGGAGGATGATGAATATGTTTACTGTCTTGACTGTGGTGGTTTTATATGTGGCTTGAATGTACACACATCGAAATCTAACAAACTGTATACTTAAAATACAGGGTGTTGGGGCCGGTGAGATGGCTCAGCGGCGTAAGCGCCTGCCCGGCAAGCGCGAGGGCCCAAGTTCAACTCCCGGAACCCACATATGAAAAAGGGGCCGGTGATATTGCTCAGCGGCATGGGCGCCTGCTGGCGCGTGAGGTCCTGAGGTCGACCCCCTGGCTTACCCACAAAAAAAAAAAAAAAAAAAAAAAAAAAAATACGGGATGTTACTATATTCTGCAAAAAAAGCTGTAAAATGTTTTTCAGTACTGGAGATTAAATCCAGGGCCTTTGCACTGTGCTACCTCCCCAGAGCTTTTTGCATTTTTTTAAATTTTGAGACAGGGTCTTACTAAGTCCCTAAATTGCCCAGGCTGAGCTAGTACTTGCAATCCTCCTACCTCGGCCACCCAGAGTGCTGGGATTACAGATGTGCACCAACACTCCTGCCTATAAAGCTGTAAAAAAAAAAAATTTCATCACCATTTGGCAAACCTCTTAGCAATAACTGATCCAGGCAAAACTCATCAGTGGATCCTAAAACTAATGGATTTAGCATTTGTATGAAGAAAAATAATATTTACATGGTTACAAAGTATCTCCCTTCAAGACACTTACTAATTTTAAAGGGGGCATTCAGTAGTTTTACAATGGAGAAACCTGGAAAACATCACTGCATTCAATAGTTTTACAGTGGAGAAACCTGGAAAACATCATGGCGGTAGGTTGTACAATAGATCCTAAAGATGTCCACACAGTCTGTAATCCCAGCTACTCCAGAGGCTGAGCAGAAAGAGCACAAATTCAAAGCCAGCCTGGACAACTTAATAAGGCTTTGTCTCTAAATAAAAAATAAAAAGGGCTAGAGATATACCTCAGTGGTAGAGGAACCCTAGGTTCAATCAATCCCCAGCACCACCACTCCCACACAGACACACACAGACACACACAGACACACACAGAGTCCACACCCCGATCCCCACAACCCACCACTATGTTTCCATATTTCACAAAAAGGACTTTGAAGATGTGATTAAGATCTTAAGATGTTAGGCTGGGGATATAGCTCAGCGGTGCAGCACCTGCCTGGCAAATGTGAGGTCCTGAGTTCGATTCCTGGTACACCCCCCCCCCAAAAAAAAAAACATCTTGAGATGTTGATTCTAGATAATCCAGGTGGGCTCAGTGTAATCATTAAGGGTTCTTATAAGAAGGAGCCAGGAAGGCTAGGCGTGTAGCTATGTGGTAGAGGGCTTGCCTAGCATGTACAAAGCCCTGGGTTCCATCCCCAGCACCAGGGGTTTAGAGGGGAGTCAGAGTAAGAGATGTAATGACAGATGCAGAAGAGAGAAAAGACAGATCTGAAGATGCTACTCTGCTGGCTTGAAAATGAAGGAAGGCACTGCAGGCTAATCAATATCACTTCTAGAGTCCAGAAAAGGATTCTCCCCTAAAAGCCCCAGAAGAAACCAATCTTGCTGATACCTGATACCTTGATTCTAGCCAAGTTAACCCCATTTTGGACTTCTGACTTCCAGAAGTGTAAGAAAGTACATTTAAATTGTTTTTAAGCCAGTTTGTGGTAATTTGTTACAGCAGCAACAGGTTACTAATACAACTACCTTAACCAAAGGATCAATATTGATGTTATTGCCTGATTTTTTTTATCACAGTATTGTCATTGTGTAAGAAAATTACTTGGTGTTATTTCTCAGGTCCAAAGTCAGTCTGACCTGCAAACTCAGGGAGTGTTACACTTATTTGGATATTGCTGGTAGGGTAGCCTTTTGCAGTTACACATTTCTGATCATAATAAGAGTATACTTTGGCCAAACTGTAACATAGGCCTCTGTTTCTATTTCTCCTCCTCTTTCTTCTTCTTCCTCTACTCCTTCTACTCCTCCCCCACTCCTTCTTCCTTTTTTTTTTTTTTTAATTTTATTTTGAGACAAGGTCTTGCTAAGTAGTCCAGGTTTGCCTGGAACGCTCTCTTGTAGTCCAGATTGGCCTCGAACTTGTGATTCTCCTGCCTCAGCCTCTGGGTGCTGGGATTACAAGCAGGAGTCACCACTCTGGCTTCAGTTTCTTCAATTATAAAAAAGGGAAATTAATCATACAGCTAATCTCTAAATTGTCTTCTAATTCTAATTCCCTAGCACTTCAAGACTAGAACACTGTAGGAAAGGAAATAGACTCTGATAATCTAGAATGTTTAGGAATGCAGATATTTTGCTTAATTGCACTTCTGATTAATCTGGTTCAAAACTTGTTAGACATTATAGATTCACACAAAAAAAATTTTTTTAATTATAAATTCACTTTTGTCTGGGAAAATCCAAGTCCAGAGAACATAAGGGAATTTCTTTTGAGGATTCTTCCAATTATGGGTTGAGGTTTCAGAAATGTAGAGGGGTAAAACAGAATAAATTGAGTAGGAATAAGGGTATAGATGGCAGGCTTTACCTTAGAAAACATTTTTTTTAAATTCACGCAAATGTTTTCTATCAACTTGCAATTTCTCAGCATAAAGAATAAGGTGAGGTTTCCTAGTTAGTTGCTATGCAGTACACCCCAGACATTACTTCTGCAGGGATGGGGTTGCCAAAGTCCTCAGACAGTTTCTTTTGACGTTAGGCTTTATTACCTTTGCTTATCTAGTTCATCCAGAAGGATAGTTGGCAGAAACTAAAGGCCTTCAAAACTGTACCGTAACTGGGATAGGACGTGGAACTGTATTGTAGCTGGGGTATGACATGAGAAGCCATTGGAATCTTCACGGCCAGGGCTCAAACCTCACAGGTGGAGTGAGGAGGAATACACATCTGCTGGTGCGGCACCTGTGCACTGTCCCCCGGGCTTGACTTCGGATCCTGGCTCCCAGTTCTGTATCTGCTTCTGACAGTAGCTGCAGCAGTGTTGTCTGATCTGGCCTGCTTTCTTGGCTCAGTGTCTGACTGCTGAGGTCTGCGGCCTGGTCTCACGTGTGGGGCTCAGTGCCAGCTTGGGGTACAGCTGTTTCTCACTGCCTGCTTGCCTCCCCTGTCCTGGTAGGTATGTTGGGCACGTCTGGGGATCCTCCAGGGAATCCCATGGACCAGGAGGAAAACTCAGAGAGACTGCTGATTTTACCCTGGGATGGGGAGGGTCACACTTCTCTCAGGTGCATCCTCCGATCCTCCAGACCGTAGCTTTTTCTCCCTAGTACTGGGGGTTGAACCCAGGGCCTTTGCACGGAACTACAAGGGGTTCCATTAAATTTTAAAAAACATTAATTTGGAATCCATCTCAGATGGCTATACCAACCTACTGAGGAGGCTTTAGAAGAGGGATCATAAGTCAAAGTGCAGACTAAGAAATTTAATGAAACCTTGTGTCAACAACAACAATAACAACAACAAAAAATAAAATGGCCTGAATATGTAGTTTAGTGGTAGAACACTTCAGTATCATTATCACACTCTTTCCAATTTGTCATTTATTTTTTTTTACTTAGTTTAGAGTATCTTTTGTTATGCTGAATTTTAATCTTTTTAACTTAAAAAAAACTTTAGATTTACCAAAAAGTTGCGAAAATAGTACAAAGAATTCTTCTATGTTCATTGTTTCATCACTTCCATTCCTCAAATGTGAACATTTCTTTTCTTCCCCACTTCTGCTTTTTCTGAGTCTTTAGAAAACTAACAATTTGTGTTTCCCTGGAAGATTTTTCTCTTAAGTTTTAACTAAACTTAGTTGGCTTTAAATTTAATTTGGGGGTTTTGTTGTGGTGGTGGTTCAGGGGATGGAACCCAGAGCCTTGCTAAGCAAGCACACTACCACTGACCAACACCACCAGCCCTGACTTTTAGTTTTGCCATTACTATTTCACTGAGGCCAGCTCAATTTCAGTGTATTTTGCGTTTTATGTACTTTGCATCCATAACATAACGAGAATGAGAATGTTTCATATGTTCAAATTTCAGACTTAAGGATCTCTTAAATATCAGGCTCTTTTTCTTTGGGGAGGGGGCACACTGAGGATTGAACCCAGGGCCTTGCATAGGTTAGGCAAGCACTCTACCACTGAGCTATGCCCGAAGCTCTCTTTATTTTATTTTGAGATAGGGTCCTGCTAAGTACCACAGGCTGGCCTGAAACTTGCAATACTCCTGCCTCATCCCCCTGAGTATCCGGGATCATAGGCCTGCACCACCACACTTAAAAAAATATTAAGATTTTAGAAGTAGGCTGTCTTAAGTTACTGTCCTACTGATGAGACACAATACCCACACCCACAACTTAAGAGTTTATTTGGGCTCACAGTTTTAGAGATTTCAGTTCATAGTCAGGTGGGTCTAAAGGCAGAAATGGCATGAGAAAAGGGGCATACTAGAGGAAAGCTGCTCACATCCAGGCAGCCAGGAAGCAGAGCAAGAAGGGAGGTGCTGGGGAGGGAGCTATACCCTTCCAGGTCACTCCCCTCCCACAGGGAGCCACCTCCAAACCGGGCCCCTCCTCAGAGAGCAAGTCAGCTATCACACCCCCATGACCGATCACCATCCAAACACATGAGGCTTCTGGGGGACAATCTAGACCTAAATCCTGCACAAGTTATAGGAAGTATCTTTTCTAGTACATGTTCATCAAGGTCCACTGCTTTTTTTCCTTCTCTAACTCACTGTTTCTTATACAAATCATCCAATGCATAAATTCTAAGCAACAGTATTCAGGCATCTTAGATGTGAAATGCAATGGCGGCACACGCCTATAATCCCAGCACATGGGAGGCTGAAGCAGGAGGATTGCTGTGACTTTGAGGCCAGCCTGAGCTACAAAGTGAGTTCAAGGCCAGCCTGAACTGCACAGTGAAACCCTGTCTCAAAAAGACAAAAAAAAAAAAGAGCATTTTTTGACATGCTATTATAAAATGGTTACTTCTAAGCCAAGGAAATGAAGGTTTGCTATAAGTATGTGAGGTGATGGATATGTTAATTAGCTCGATGGTAGTAATCATTTCTCAACATATATGTATCTCAAAACATCGTGTTGGAATTTTTCAAATCTATGTGATTCTGTCAACTATACTTAATTAAAAAATGGAAAAAAATTACCCATAAAAAAATAATAATAGAGCCGGGCATGGTTGCACATGCCTGTAATCCCAGCACTCAAGAGGCTGAGGCAGGAGGATCACCATGAGTTCGAGGCCAGCATGCACTACATAGTGAGACCCTGTCTCAAAATAATAATAATAATAACAATAATAATAATAGAGCTGGGCATGGGTGGCGCACACCTGTAATCTCAGCACTCAGAAGGCTGAGGCAAGAGGATCACTGTGAGTTTGAGGCCAGCCCAGGCTACATAGCAAGATCCTTTCTCAAAAAAACAAAAAAATAGGGCCGGTGAGATGGCTCAGCGGCTTAAGCGCCTGCCCGGCAAGCGCGAGGGCCCGAGTTCAACTCCCGGATCCCACATACGAAAAAGGGGCCGGTGATATCGCTCAGCGGCACGGGCGCCTGCTGGCGCGTGAGGTCCTGAGGTCGACCCCCCGGTACCCACAAAAAAAAAAAATAAATAAAAAATAAAAAGTAAATAATAATAATAATAATAGGGGAAGTAGGAAGGGGTAAAACATAGGAAATCTGTACTCTTGTCCAATGTTCTAGAAACCTAAAATTACTCTACATAACAAAACCTGTTAATATTCTTTAATGTTGAAAATGAGGTAACGGCATGCTTTACCCTTCCAGTAATTACTTGAAGCAAGTTTTTAGTGACCTGATCATTTCAGCAATGCAGCTTTTGTCAAACTGCTTCTTGTTGAAGCCATACGATCTGTCTTCCTGGAACACACTAGGTCCTTTCCCGTCTCGCTTTCCCCTCCTCCTCCCTCCACCATTCGTAAGGATGGAGAGGCTCCACTTCATCCTTCACATCTCAGCTCGCCTGCCACCTCCTCAGGAAGCCCTCCATGACCACTGTTCCCCATAGGTATCCAGAATGTGGCAGATAATGACCCCTCCAAAATAATCCCTCGAATAGGTGAAAGTGCTACTTTACACGACAAAATGGATTTTCGAGTGTGGTTAAACTAAGGACTTGGACACAGGAGGATTACCCTGAGTCATCTAGGTGGGGCCAATGTAATCACAAGGGTCCTTACGAGCCAGAGAAGCAGCATAATGTGAGTGCTGGTTTTGAAGATGAAAGACTCCACAAAGCCAAAAAAATGCAGGCAGAATCTAGAAGCTAGAAAAGCAACAAATGACTCTCCCCTCAACCCTGCCCTGAAGCCCCCTCCAAGGAATGCAGTCCTGCAGACACTCTGATTTTAGCCCAGAGAGATTTCTGATACCCAGAACTGTAAGGTGGGCTGGGAGTGTAGCTTGGTAGAGCACATATCTATCATATATGAGGCCCTGGGTTCAAATCCCAGCACAAAAACAAAACAAAAAACAGAACTGTAAGATAAGTTGGTGTCATCTTAAGCCACTAAATCTATGCTCACTTGTTACAGCAGCAAGCTCATACATCCTTTATTTCCTTTATTGTAATCACCAAGATCCCTATATTTGTTTGGCTAATTTTGTACAGCATCAATAGGAAACTCTACGTACTGCAATTACCTTCAATTGTGTGGTATATTTGGCTGCTGTGAATCCCACACACTAGGATATAAGCTCCCAAAAGCTGGTACTGCATTTAGTACAAAGGTACTACTACTCACTAAAAGCAGAACTTTTCACCTTATCTCTCCCCCTCTTCTCTTTTCTTCTCATCTTCTTCTTTCTCTCTTTCCTTCCATCTGCTCCTTGGCTGCTTTCTGTGAACAGCTTTCTGTGGTCATACCTTCCACCATCATGCCCTGCCCTGCCACAGGCCTGCAGCAATGGGGTCAGCCAACCATGGACTGAAACTGCTGAAACCATGAGCCAAAATATCTCCTGTAAGTTGATTTTCTGAGGTATTTTGTCATAGTAATGAAAAGTGGCCTAACAAGGTTGATTGGAAAGAAATTGCAGTGCCAACATTTAGGACTGTTAAGGCTGATAACGCTTACAGCCAAATCTTTTCTCAAACAACTCCAAAAGTTTACCCTGCCACCAGCAACATCTAACTGATGGGTGCCCAACCTTTTGGCTTGCCAAGGCCACATAGAGTGTGTGAACATAAATCTATAGGTGGGCTAAAATACTATGATGGTAATTGCTGTGTTGCACTCACCACGTCCGAAAAGCACACGTCACCTCTACTACACGTGGGAGCCAGTCTGTGTGTGAAATGCAGAGGGTGGAGTTAGCTCTGCTCTGTGCTCTCCTCCACACTGCGTTCTGTTGTCACCTATGCAGCCCAGTCTGTGCTCGAGCACTAAGCAATCAATTCACGAAAAATGTCACTAGAAATCACACAATAATGCTAAAAGGGGGAGCCACATTCCTAGCTGTCCAGGGCCACATGCAGCAGCAGGCTGTTGGACACATCTAACTGCTGTCTTCCTTGTTCTGTCCCCAGCAGAAGGCACTGGCATTTACTGTATTTTTTTAACTTGAAACATTTCTAGGGAAAAAATATAACGTTAGTCCTGTTTTATTTGTTTGTTTTTTTCCTGGTACCGGGGAAGGAACCTGGGGCCTCACACATGCTAGGCAAGCATTCTTCCACAGAGCTACACCCTAGCCCCCAGTACTGTTTAAATTTGTATTTTTTTTATTATTAGTGATGACAAACATTCTCCATATATATGTGTGTGTGTATGTATATATATATATATATATATATATTTTTTTTTTTTTTTTTTTTTTTTAAATGTGGGTTCCTGGAGTCAAACTCAGGACCTCGCACTTGCCAGGCAGGCACTTATGCCGCTGAGCTATCTCACCGGCCCTCTATATTTTTACAATTTGTTTTTATTCCCATTTGTGAATTGGGAAGATCATTTTTAAAACAGGATGTGGGAAAATATGGAGAAAGCAGACCAACAAGCTCCTGCTCCAAGGGAAAAGGCAGCACCTTTACACCCTCCTCTTCAGTGGGCATCCGACAGATGTCCAGGTCCACCTGCTCACTAGCAAAGCTCCTCCACGCACCGCCTCCCCTTCCTCCTCTGTGCAGCAGGGGTGAACAACCCTGACTAAGGCAGGCAAGTGCAGGGCTGCATTCTGTCTTCCCTCAAAATTTTGATAACTGTTCATCATAAGGAGTTTCTTTAATTCTTTGTAGTGTTTTTGTTTTTTGTGTGTGTGGTTTTTTTTGTTTTTTATTTTTATTTTTTGGTTTTTTGAGACAGGGTCTTGCTATGCAGTTCAGGCTGGCCTTGAACTCACTATGTAGCCCAGGTTGACCTTGAACTTCCTGCCTCAGCCTCCAGAGTGCTGGGATTACAGGAGTGCACCACCACGCCTGGCTACAACCTCCAGATATTATCCTAATAACATATGACTATGTCTTTATGTTTTTTTAAATAAAAGTGAACTTTTATTTTACAGAATGTTTACTCTCTTTTTGAATTAATATTATAAATATCTTTTTTGGTCCTTGTTTTAAATCTTAAGTATCTTTTTAAAACTATCTTTATATTATTATAAATATTTTTCCTAATACCTATTTTAAATCATAATTTTTAGGGATTAGGATCTAAATTTCACTTGTTCTAACAATTCTTTAAATTTTAAAAGTGATTCCAGTCAAAGTCTCATTCATTATCTCAATTTTTAAAATTAACTGCGAATACGCTACACTGTTGACATCCTAATGCATCACCCACATAGTCACCCCCTTACCATGAGGACCACTTTATCATGTGGGTCACAGTGCAGTGCCAGGGTTGAGCTTAGCAGACCTCATTATCCTCACTGCACAGCAGGAAGTTCAAGCCCAAGTGGTTAGCTGGGTGGCTTCGGGCAAGTCATTCACATCTCTAAATAGAAAAGTGTGTGACCTCAAGTGACACCTAGTCAGGACTAGGAGGGCTGTGGCTGCCCTTGGCCTCTCCTCCCCACATCCTCTTCTCTCTGGATCCATTACAATTCCCCCTTGAATGGCTGCAGTCATCACTTGCCCAGACTTTCTCTGAGCCCTGGTCTTCCCCAGCTCCCACCTTCCCCATCTGAAACCCTACTCACAGGACTCATTTTCCGGTTCTCGGAGAGCAGACAGGTTTGGGCTTGCTGAGCCTTTGGCCCCGGGGCTCTTCACTTTAGCTTCTGCAGGGAGAAGCCAGATGCTCACAGGCAGTGCCTGAAATCTGCAGCTCATCTGTTCCCTTTGACTTAGAGCTGAAGACACCTAAGTAGAGCATGAAGGCCCCTCATCCACAGATGCCCACCTGTGCTGCCCAGGGAAGGGCAAGGCCAACCTACGTCAGCCAGGTAGAGGCCTGCCAGCCAAGATGGTGGCCCCGGGCTGTGGCTGGTCAGAGACAAGGTCAGCCACTCCTACACGCAGGAATCAGATGGGAATCCCATTTGAACAGATGGGCACTAATACAGGACAGGTGGATGAGGAAGCCTGAGCTTGGGACGCACTGCCTACGGGTCTGGCCCGTGGTGCCCAGACCTGGCCAACTGCACAACTGCCAACAGAAGCCTGGTTTAAGTGCTGTTTATTCCTCAGAGCTCAGGTATTTGAGCCCCTAATTCAGGTCCCATTGGGCAGGATCTGGATCTCCTGGAATGAAGAAAACAGTGTCTGTGTTAGACAACCAAGGATATACTCTCAAAGTGGAGTCCCAGAGGTGAGGCCACCAAGGCTAAGAGCAGTGAAGGGACTTAGACTCCTGTTTCTAGGGTTTCCATCCCTTGTAGCCACTTAAGAACAGGTCATTTCCAACAGCTGTTCTTTAAACAGTCCAGCAGAACCCCTTAGCTTTCGGAGACAGGTTCAGAGACCTCCGGCAGATGCTTGAAACTGCAGCTACCACAGTGCTAAACCCTAAATACAGTATTTTTTTCTATATATACATACTTATGATAAAGTTTAACTTATAAACTAGGCACAGTAAGAGATCAACAACAATCAGTAATAATAAAATAGAACAACTGACAATACACTATTATAAAAGTCATGTGATTGTGATCTCTTTCTCTCTCAAAATATTTTATTGTACCTTTGCTTTTTTCAGTTAAAGGAAACTTGACTTCTCTTTGACATATCTGGGATGCCAGCACTGCCATCTTGTGCTTCGGGGCCAACAGTAAGTAAAGAAAGGGTCAGTCACACACGAGCACTGTGCACAGTGAATCTGATAACCCAAATGACCATTAAGTGACCGATGGCTGGGTGGTGTACACAGTGCGGGTACACTGGATGAGGGATGATGCACAGGCCGAGTGAAACTGAATGGGATGGCTCAAGATTCCATCACACTTAAGAACTGTTTATCTCTGGAACTCTCCATTTAATATTTTCAGATTGTGGTTGATCATGGGTACCTAAAACCCCAGACAGGGAAGCTGAGAGCCCAGCGTGACGGCACACACCCGTAATCTCAGCACGTGGGAGGCTAAGGCAGGAGGACTGACGCAAGTTCAGGGCCAACTGCACAAGTTGGCCTGAACTACATAGTTTTTGAGACCCCGTCTCAAAAAACAAAACAAAACGAAAAGGAGAACCCCTTAGAGTAAAATAGGAGCAGAGACTGAGCACTGAGGGGCCACAGCAGAAAGGAAAGGCCATGAAAGTTCTTTTCTCTGTGATTTTGGCTCGCATCATCACTCAGCAAAGCCAGGGCCAAAAGCTCATTGGGACCCTGCCCTTTAGAGGGCATGACCCTCAGCTAGGGTGGAGATCTGAGCCCCCCGTCTCTAAGCAGGGCAATTCGATATTTATTCAAATACTCCCTCTAGCACACACCTGTAATCCCAGCTCTCTGGAAGGCTGAGGCAGGAAGACTGCAAGTTTGAGGCCAGGCTGGGCAACTTAATGACTTAGCAAGACCCTGTCTCCCCTGTCTCAAAATTTTTAAAAAGGCAGGGCTGGGGATGTAGTTCAGTGTAAAAGCCCTCAGTTAAATCAAATCCCAGTACGAAAAAAAAAAAAAAAAAAAAAAATCTCTCTAGCTCCATTCCATGTCATATCCTCCCTGAAACTAATTTTAGAAATGCAGATTTTCCCACTTTGTTGCACACCCAGTGCCAGTTAAACTCTATACGTGGTGCCCCATATAACCCCACTCCGCCAGAGCTACCCCATAATCTTGCCCTGCTAAAACCACTCCCTTGAGCTGAGGGGGTAGAATTGCTGCCATCGGCATCACCCATCTGTGTTTGCCCGGCACAGTGTGGGGCCCCTGAGGCGAGACACTGATCCCTTCCTGACTCTGCAGGTGGCCTTCAGCAAACATCAGACTGCGCGAGCACTCGTGCCAAAGATGCAATTAGACACCAAGTAAAATTCTGGCCACAGAAAATCCTGAAGAAAAAGAAATTGAATACTTATCAAGCTTTTAGAGTGGGAAGGAGTTTTTAAAGCTTGGTGAAGGTATAATAAATGAAATCAACAAATTAAATACCATAAAGTTGTAAAAAGTGTTTTCAAAATACATTCAAGTGAAACTGTCAAAAAATCATCATTTGACAGACAGTGCTACAAACTTTAGGAAGGTTAAGTCGTTTGAATAGGGAATGGAGCTGGGATTCAAACCCATGAATATCTAACACCAAAGTTTGGGAGCCCAAGAACTGCCCTTCACTGCCCCAAGCCCGCGATGGCTGCTCGGACATATGAATTACACATACGCACACACAGTATATACACACAAATGTTTATATACAAGAGTATATACCCAAGCCCGGCACGGTGGCACATGCCTGTTACCCCAGCTGCTGTTACATGCTACATGCCTAGCTAAGCAGAAGGACCACAGGTTTGCAGCCAGCCTAGGCAACCTAATAAGATCCTGCCTCAAAAATGTTTTTAAAAATTTCTTTACAGGGCTGGTGATGTAGGTAGTGACAGAGCACTTGCCTAGCATGCATGAGGCGCTGGGTTCAATACACAGTGCCACCAAAAAAACAAAACAAAACAAATATATATATGGCATGTGTCTATGTGTATATGTATTCAAATGTATATAGTAAATAACAGAATAGCTGTCATTTTTAAATAACATGAATTTATAGTGAAGCATCAGGAAGGAAACAAAAACCTTTTGAAACAAGGAAATACAATAATAAACAAATATTCACTCTCCCTAGTGATAAAAACACAAATGAAATTGGATAAAGTACCAATTTTTGCTTATCAAATGGGCAGAAAAAATAGAATAGCAAATATCTTTAGATATTCCTGAGACACTGGGACTATGTTCACCCTTCAGATAATCAGCTTGTTTCTCTATATCCACAGTTTAAAATATCCTGCAGTTAGTTAAAGCTATTTCAGTCACTCCACAAGTATCACTGTGACTCTGTCACATGCCAGGCCTTGGAGCAGGTGCTGCAGGAGTAGCCAGGCAGCAGTGTGGGTCCTGGCAGCAGTCGCGGCCAGGCTGGTCCTGTAGGCATGGGCTAGAGACCTGTGCGTGAGGGGAGGACACGTCGTCCTTGTGGAGGTCACTGTTTAAGGTTTCCAGTTACTCAGGCCAAGCCGAATCCTGTTTATACAGAAGGTGAGTGAGTTTCACCAGCCAGCGTCTGGCTCCTTAAGGAAGTAGAGGCCAGATCACCAAACCAAGTGAGAACGTGGGAAGGAAGTGGTGTTCAAGTGGCAAAGGCATGAAATTGCCACTGTGGAAAGGGAGAGACTGGAGAAACACAGCAACACAGCTGGGTACCGATAAGTTCTGTCATGTGCCTCCAGAAATAGACATTTAAAGAATCCATCCAAATTTCATGAATAATGTGCATGATAACATCGTTTATTATAGAAAACACGCATGCCAAACAGGAAGAGAAGTTGTATAGCTTGTTTTTAAATGGTTGGTAGGAAAAGGAGATAGCACATATACAACAAAGTTGTGATATTTTAATTGAAACACTGAAATACAAAATAATACATGTATTATGATTACAACCACACAGGGATGAAAATATTGAGAAAAATACCAAGTTACGAATGGTATTATTCTTTTCTTTTACGGTTTTTCGAGACGGGGTCTCACTGTGTAGTTCAGGCTGTCTTGAACTCACTATGTAGCCCAGGCCGGACTCAAACTCACAGTGATCCTCTTGCCCCGGCCTCCTGAGTGCTGGGATTACAGCACTGGCACTTATGGTATTATTAATTTCCCTAATATTATGACACTGTTAAAAGCTATTATTTTAAAGTTCCACGCGCAACTCATCTCCTTCAGTAGAAAATAATCTCCTTCGTTACTCACGCCGTTATTGTTATACAGCGCTTGGGATCAGCGTGCTAGGTAGGTGCTCCACTGCTGAGCTACCGCCCCAGTCTAAAAATCTTACCTTGAAGGTAGAGGGAGTGTCTGTCTCTCTGTGGCCACGTAACAGCCGCCATAAGGCTGGTGCTCAGGACTTCCTGGATCCTCGCTGAGCTGACCTTGATCCGCGTGATGTTACATGGCAAACGGGAAACGGTTCTGTCCTCAGCCAGATGCTGCAGCAGGGGTTGGCCCCGCAGGTGTGTGAATGTGTTTATGTACCGTAGGTGCTGTGCCCCTCTTGGTGCAGGGCTTCTAGTCCAGCCCAAGGCGACCCTCCACTGTGCCACTGTCCCGAGCAAAGGACAGCCGTCCAAACCTCCTGAACAGGAAGAAGTACACTTCCCACTACAGAGAGCGCAAGGACAGAGCTCTTACTGGGATGCGTGACCTCTACTCACTGCCACACGCGTTCTTTCATCTGTTCATGTCTGCATTCTGGTTCTTGTTGAGTGTCTGCTCCCTGGCAGCACCACACTAGACACAGGAGGTAGAGTGTTGAGTGGGCCAGCTACGCCTCCCAGGGTTTACGGTCTGATGGGGAGCAGACATTAAGGGAGTAATTAGAATATCATGGATGGATTCTCTGATTCCTCAGTGTGATGTATGGGTGTTCATGCCATGGTGTGACACACGCCTCCCTCGAGCCTTATTAGGACATCGGCACATCACCCATCAGAGAGAAAAACAGAACATCCTGGATAAACCGTATTTGGGGAGGCACATAGTATGCCATAGGGACAGGTGGAAAGGGCAGGCTAATCAAGTAGTTGTAAACAGTAATTCATTAATGGTGACTGCCCCAGGGATGCTGCAGTTCCGGTAAGGACCGCACATTCAGAGAGGCAGTGGAGCCTGGCCACAGTCAGACTTCTGGACTCCAGGGGAAGCCACTGGAGGAATTCAAGCAGGGGAACAACGTGATCTGATTTACGCTCCGAAGAGCTCTCTAGGTGACAGGAGATCTGGAAAACACCAGTTTCAACTCCAGGGAGCATGGGAGAGAAGCTCAGAATGGCAGCAACAGGCCTGGAAAATAACCAGTCCAGGTAGAAAGGGGGATTGAGGGTGGCAAGGAAGAGGGTCTCTACCAGAAGATGTGGGTGGAAAGGATTTTTCTAAAACACCTCATATGTTCAAGCATTTACAGAAGAGAGAGAAAGGATGAGGAGGTGATGCTCAAACAAATTAAAAGGAAAACATACAGGCAATTAGACCAGGGAAAACAAGAACGGAGATGTAATCGTGGCATACTATTTAGCTTTGAAGTAAACAATCTTTATATGTCATGATAACATAGTGATTATTGATTTCAAAATGGTGATATTTACTTCCTATGGTGCAGGTAAAAATACACATCTTGCTAGAGAGAGAAAAACTATGATAGCAAGTAGAATTTAACATTAAGAAATTAAGAGTATGTGTGAAATCTTTATAACCTTGAGATTTCTGTAACCTTGGAATATTTTCTAAATAAGAGGTTAAAACTAAGGTATAATTATATGGGGAAGTAGAGATGGTGATATAAAAGAGCTAAATCCTGTATTATAGCAGTAAGTCAGTAGATAATGTTTAAAACTACTCTATAAAGACAGAGTAGTATAATCATTTTATGAAGTGGTGGTAATTATCAGAAGAAAGAGCTGAGAGTTCCTGCATACTGCAGTTGAGAAAAAACATGGGGTTGGATGGAAGTCTTTTGGAAATATTTGGATTTCTAAAGCATGTCCTTGCATGACTGTGATTTAAAAAATAATGTGTTAATCTCACCAGCACAAAACCCTCTGTGCCTTTCCACTCTCACAGAATTTGTCTTAAGTATTTCAGTAAGAAATTTTAAATTTTTTCTTAAAAGATAGGTCCCATGCCTTGCTTATTAAGTTTTTCAGGTAAAACAAGATAAAAAATTTGAACAATTATTTTAATGATAGCTTTCTCTGGCTGCTCTGGGAAGAAAGAATTGGAGGGGGTAACTGCCAGTGATCTCATCTTGTTTTTTGCCACTAAGCAAAACAATACATAATAGCCATCATGGCGTTTCTAGGGCCCAAATCCAAGAGAGTGTATTAAAAAATTAGTAACAGTTTAAACACTGTGGAAAATAGCACATGGGAGTATGGAGTAGCTGTAGCGATCACTTGTTTTCTTCTTTATATTAAAGAAGAAAGGAAGGAAGGAATGAAGAGAGGGAGGAGGGGAGAGAGGGAGGGAAGAAAAGAAAGGAGAGAGAAGAAGAAAGGCAGGCTCCCTTGTTGATCTAGAGCACCATATAGAGAAAAGCCCTTGAATAAGCCAGGCGCCCCACCAGTTCTAGCTCTGGTAAGGCCCCAGAATGATAAGATTCCAACCAATTCAAAGGATTGGAGCAGAGAAACCGCCCTGGGTCAACAGCAAGGTAATGAGCTAGCTCAGAAGGCACCAAGACTTCCCAGGTGGATCCCCAGCAGAGAGAGAAGCCCCGCCCACCCCAGGTGCAGGGTGCTGGGACACCCAGGAGGAGGCTGGTCTGGACCAATAGCCATGGGAACCAGGAAGGACATCCAGGGACAGATTAGACGTCATACTCAGGTGAGGTGCCCGGAAACCCCCTGGGTGGGAGGACACTCCTTTCATCTGTCTCTTCTGGAACAGGTTCTAGAGTCATCTGTGCCTGCCCACATCTGAAAGACGCTTGTGTCTGAGAACATCAACATCCAAAGAGCACTGGGGCCCAGCCAGTCCCCTGGAGCTGCAGAAACCACATCCATGGTCACTGACTTATTCTGATGAAGAGCCATCAAAGTTAACCAAGATAAATTGCATAGCATGGCTAAAAAACAAAACACAACAACAACAAAACAACACATAGCCACAATCCATAACCAACCAACTGGCCACAAAGAAGGTACACCAAGGCCAGGGCGGAAGAGAAGGGACACCAAGGTATGCAGTGGTGCCAGGCAAACTCGGTTGTGGCTGATCCCAGTTTAAAAGAATACTAACCAGGGCCGGTGAGATGGCTCAGCGGCTTAAGAGCCTGCCAGGCAAGCGCGAGGGCCCGAGTTCGACTCCCAGAACCCACATACGAAAAAGGGGCCGGTGATATCGCTCAGCGGCACGGGCGCCTGCTGGCGTGCGAGGTCCTGAGGTCGACCCCCCGGTACCCACAAAAAAAAAAAAAAAAAAAGAATACTAACCATTCCCCTGTGAAACAGATCCACCAGAGGTTTCCTTTAAATAAACATCTTCGGGCCAGTGAGATAGCTCTGCGGCATAAGCACCTGCCTGGCAAGCGCGAGGTCCTGAGTTCGACTTCCGGTACCCACATACGAAAAAAGGGCCAGTGATATCACTCAGCAGCGCAGGCGCCTGCTGGCGCACAAGGTCCTGAGTTCAACCCCCAGTACCCACAAATTAAATAAATAAATAAATAAACATTTTCATGCATCACGTAAAGCAGATTATTTATTTAGACCCTTTCATGGGACTCTCAACTTCCTTGGGAAGTTCCTATCCTGGGCTTGTGATTGCTCTTTCCTGGTAGTAACCTCTCCTCCCTGCCACTCTTTATCTGATCCCTTGTTCCTCCTCCCTAGATAGACACCGTCATTCACCAAGAGTCCTTCCTTTTGGACTTCTTATCTCATTATTTATTATTTCTCCTTGAGTAACCGCCCCCTCATTTCCTTTAACTGGAACCTGTGCTGATGACAATAGCTCATTATATATAAATGCTCATTATATGCCAGTCACTGTGCTAAACTCTGGTTTAATAAGCATGAGAATCTTTTGTTTTTCCTTTATGCAGGTACCGGGAGTCGAACTCAGGACCTTGCGCTTGCCAGGCAGGTGCTTATGCCGCTGAGCCATATCACCGGCCCGACTCACGAGAATCTTATGGAGTACACACGGGTACCATCCCTATTTTTTCTGTGGAAAAATGGAGGTTTGAACCTGCCCAAGGTCACCCAGCTCGTTCGGGCCAGTCCACCACGGAGCCCGTGCTGACAGCTGACGACTGTCCTGTTCTTCAGGCCCCATGTGCCTTGTCACCCGGACACCCGTTCCGAAGCACAGAGCCGTCCCCACCAGGCCCTCCAATCCAGACGGTCAACCCGCAGACACTAGGGAGTATTCACTCCCACGTCTGCACTGGTCATCGGCACGTGATTCTTCCAGTCCCTGCTGCCCGGCACCTACCCTCTCCCCTGGATGTGCCCACCTTTCCAGGACTTCCCCATATGCAGCAGCCCCGGCACAGTGCTGGGGTGGGGTCTGGCGCAGAGCGAAGCTCCACACTCTGCTGGCCTCGGTCCTTGCAGGTGCTACACCTGACTAAATACTGTGAACATCACTTCTGCCTCCTCCTCCTCCGGTCTCCCCGAAGTTCCTCCTGCTGACTTCCCTGTTTCAGAGGCCCACACCTCATTCTCCAGTTCCCCTTCTTCAGAGCCTGCTCCAGGCCTCTTTCCTTCCCTCTGCTGTTCCCTTTCAACTGACCGTCCTGACCTGTGCCTCTATCTCTGTGGATTTTTTCCCTTCCTCTGCATTTCCTTTCCTTCCCCCTAATCTCCGCCCTGAAACAGACTCCTCTATCTCTGGTCCGGTTTCCTTGGCCTCTGCTGAATGCTACTCCCTTCTTCCTCCGTATTCCTGAGGTCAGGTGTTCAAGGTCAAAAGCTTTCCTCCCCACGAGACAGTCACCCTCTAACCATGCTTGCAACAGGTGGTGGTTTCACCCCTGAAAATGCCACCTCCATTAGAGTACCTTAAACAGAAAGTACTTAATAAATATTTATTTCAGTTTAGCAACCAAAAATGTAAAAAAAAAAAAATTTTTTTTTAATTGTTTTAAATCTAGTAAGCCAGCAGGGTGTGGTGTTGTACACCTGTTATCCTAGCAACTCAGGAGACTGAGGCAAGAGGATTCCCAAGTTCAATGCCAGCCTGGACAACACAGGGAGACTTTGTCTCAAAATTTAAAAAGCACTGGTGATATAGCTTCGTGGTAGAGCACTTGCCAAGCATTCAGGAGGCCTGGAGTTCAGTCCCCAGTATGGCAAAAATAAATTTAGTAGGCAGATGCCCACTTGTGTTTCCAAAGTGTTCTTCCTTATTCAGTCCAACTTTCTCATCCTACCACGTCCTATCTGCCTGACTCCTGGGCATATGTAAGCCAAGCATTGTGGCAGGAACTGGGCACTCAGCTGATGGTGACACCCATGGCCCCTCTCCAGGAACTCATGGTCAGAGCTAGAAGGGAATCACAGAGTCACATAAAGAGTCAAATGACAGCCCAGGCCAAAGGAGCCGTGCAGCCTGCTCTGCTGGGACAGTCTCACACCACGCCGCTCTAGAACCACTGGCTGAGCAGCTGGTCCCATGCAGAGCTCAGATCAGCTCCAGGGTCTGGGAATGCTGCCTACCTCCCTGCCACTCGGGTTCCTCACCCATACAGTAAGAGAACTGCCCCACAGGGAACTGGTGAGGCTTAAAGGAGTCAGGCACGTGAGATGTTTAGAGCAGAGCCTGTGCACACTGATGGTAATGATCACCACTTTTATCACCTGACATCAATGGTCACAGGAAATTAGAGACAGAAGATACCTTTGCAGACTGTCGCTTGGGATTTCAGGTAACTTCTGGGATTATAACCTGGAGAGCTCTCTCCCCAAGAGCTCCACCCAAACTCTCTCAACCCAGACCTCATTCTGCTCCCTCCCCTGAGCGCACCTGCAGATATGCATATGGAACTGCTGGGGGGTGGTGAGGACAGAGGCTGCAGCTCTCACCGAGTCACACGTCCTGTTGGCCTTCACACCCATTTGACTCACCCAACAAATATTTGGTGAGGACCCACTAGGTGCCGGCCTGTGCAAGGAAGGTAGAGCTGAGGGTGAGCACATTTCCTGACCACAAGTACTCATGTGTTATAGCCCACCAAATTCATTAACTGGCAAGCGCTATGAAGGAACAGAATGCGAGCTGTGTGCCAGGGCTGACTGGGTGCAGTAAGAAAGGCTTTTCAAAACGTTCAACATCACTGGCCATTCGAGAGATGCAAATTAAAACAATGCTGAGATTCCATCTCACTCCAGAAAAAATGGCTATTATCAAGAAATCAGCTGGGCGTGGTGGCACACAACTGTAATCCCAGCACTTGGGAGGCTGAGGCAGGAGGATCACCGCAAGTTCAAGGCCTGCCTGGGCTACATAGTGAGTTCAAGACCAACCTGGACTACAAAGTGAGACCCTATCTCGAAAAAACAAGCAAAAAAAAAAAAAAAAAATCAACCAATAACAAATGCGGGCAAGGCTGTGGGGAAAAATGAACCCTTCTCCACTGTTGGTGGAAGTGTAGACTGGTGCAACCACTGTGGAAATCAGCGTGGAGATTCCTCAGAAAACTAGGACTACAGGTTCCATTTGACCCAGCTATTCCTCTCCTTGTGTATCTTCCCAAAAGAAGTAAAAGCATCATACCACAGTGATATATGCACACCCATGTTTATAGCAGCACAGTTTGTAATAGCTCAATCTTGGAAACAGACCAAATGCTCATCAACGACAAATGGGTAAAGAAGATGTGGGTTTTTTTATACAATGGAGTACTATCCTGCCATAAGGGACAAGCTTGAGACATTTCTAGGCAAATGGATGCACCTTGAGACTATTCACTTAAGTGAAATAAATTGGACACACGTGGTTTTTTGTTTTGTTTGACACCGGGAATCGAACTCAAGACCTTGTGCTTGCCAGGCAGGCACGGTGCCGCTGAGCTATATCCCCCGCCCCACATGTGTTTAAATACCACACTGTTTCGCTGGTATGAGAAACCAAAACTTTAAATAAGGGCCAAAATATATAGTAGATATTGGGAAATGGTAAGAAAAATGTTCAAATGAGAAGGGGAACAAGGGAGGGGGGAGGAGGAAAGGAAGGAGGGGACAAGGAAAAAAGGAAAAATGGAAACAAAGCTTTTGTAAATAAGGAGGAGAAGAGGGGTTGAAGGGAGGGGAGGGGAATGGTAAAAAAAGAGGAAGCACGTGCAGGTACAAATTCCCTATGATGAATGTTATCATTATGTATATCTAAAATGCACCAATAAAGTTTTTAAAACGCAAAAAGCAAAATAAAAATAAAATACAAGTTAAAATGAAGAATAATTTTTAAATGTTAAAAAAACAAAAAAGAAGAAAGAGAAAGAAAGAAAGAAAGAAAGAAAGAAAGAAAGAAAGAAAGAAAGAAAGAAAGAAAGGAAGGAAGGAAGGAAGGAAGGAAGGAAGGAAGGAAGGAAGAAAGAAAGAAAGAAAGAAAGGCAGGCTTTTCAGAAGAAGTGACAGGGCCAGTGAGATGGCTCAGCAGTGTAAGTGTCTGCCTGACAAGCGCGAAGTCCTGAGTTCGACTCCTGGTACCCACATTAAAAAAAAAAAAGAAGCAGCAGCAGCAGCAGCGACATTTGCGCTGCGATCTGAAAGCCGGTATCACACCTCCAGGAAGGAAAGGCGGTCTGCCTCGCTTTTTCCCGCGGTGCCCGTCACGGGTCCCCGGAGTCCTGTGCGGCCTCCCGTGAGAGCCGGGCGGGCGGCTGCTGACCCCGTCCGCGCCACCGCCGCAGCCCTTCGCCGGACTGGTGCGCGACGCCCCAGGAGGACCGCAAGAGCCCGGCGCGCAGGCCCGGAACGGCCTCGACCCCGCCGCGAGGCGCACGGCCCCCTCCTCCAGCCGCCCGCCAGCCGCGGGGAGGGAGCCACGAGGCGGCCGAGGGGTCGCGCGCGCAGGCGGCGTCGGGGCGAGGAGCCGGGCGGCCGCGGGGCGTGCGGGCGACTCCCGCGCCCGTTCCCGGAGGTGCGGGCCCCCGCCTCAGGGGCGCCGCCCCAGGGCGCACGCGGCGCGGCGGGCGGGGAGGGAACGCCGGCCCCGAGGGCTTCGCTCCCCGCGCCGCGTGCGCCCCTCGGGGGCCGGAGGGTCGCCCCGGCCGCCCGCACACTCACCCAGAAGTTGGCCCGGAACAGCGAGCCCGTCATCCCGGCGCAGGCAAGGGCGCGAGCGTCGGGGCGGCGGACGCGGCCGGACTCGGCGGCCAGGCGACGTGGGAGCCGCGCGGTGGCGCTGGGCGGCCGCCCCGGGTCCTAAGCCACGCCCGATTCCGCCGCGGAGCCCGCGCCGGCGCTGCCCCACGCGCTGGGAGGAGGGCTCGCGGGTGCGGCTGGGGGCCCGGGACCGAGCGCCACGGCGACGGGCAGCCTCCAGTACTTTAACCGGCAACTCCCCTCCTTCGGGGAGCCTTTGAGGATTGGAAAAACCGGTCCTGTCTCCTTCCCCCGCTCTGCGCAGGTTCCTGCCCACAAGGCCCCCTCGACCTAATGAATCCCTGCGCACAAACCCCCTGGCGCCAAGCTGAGGAGAGGGTGGTCGTGAGGACCCGGGTTAACCTCCCCGGAGCCCGAACTGACAAGCCCAGGGAACGCTTGAGTAGACACCCAGAGGCGCCCGTGGGTGGCTCAGGCCGTGCCACACGTCTTAGTCTAAAATGTCATGGCAAAGTCATCGCTGCTGTTTCCCGGGACTCCAGGATCTTTAGTGGATGCTTACAGGCTCTCCAGGAGCTCAGCTTCTCCGAGATCCGCTTCCCGTCCTCAGGACCCAAGACCCTTCAGCAGTCCCACCCCAGCAACAGCCCAAGCTTCCTTCCTCTCCCTCTACTCTTCCACCCTCATAACTGTAACCCCAGGGCAAGTCAGATCCATCTCCACCTTGCAGTAATGAATTTGAGGTCAAAGTACTGCCCCATGCATCAGGCCTAGAGAGGCTGAATGACTTGGTCAAGACACAGTTCATTTAAAGGATAAGGAGGCCAAGGTTAGAGGTCTGCCCTTCTTGGCAGGGCCAGAGGCTAGGCAGACCCACCCTGGGCAAGGAGCAGGTGCTCAAGAGCGGAGGATGAAGTCAAGGGTACCAAGAGTGGCTCATACTCAGACCACAAACCCAGGCTTGGGAGGCAAGTACTTTCTGATGAGTAGGGTCTAGCTAGAGCTAAGCACAGAGAACTGGCAATTGCTGGGGTGACCAGAAGGACCTCTAAAAGGTTCTGCCCCATAACACTGCCATGACAAACTTATAGAAATTTCATAGCAGAAATTAGAAATCAGTTAGTAGCCTCTGCCTAAGCTCCTGCTGCCTGTCAGGTAGTTAGACTCAGCGAGCCTTGACCACCACGCCAGCTATAACTCAGAGGTAGTTTGACTCAGCCCTATCTGACTGCATGCAGCTGCATTTCCCCTACTTTCTAGCCTATAAATACATTGTGTTTTGCTTGGCTATTCCAGGAACTTTCCACCTAGGACAGAATGACCCAGTCAAGGACATGCTTGCCTGATTTCACCTGCCCACTGGGACAGCCCCCTCCCTAGCAGAGCCTGCCCAGAACAAATCCGCCTGACAACATATGCCTTAGCCTGTGTAACCAATCATATAATAGCCTGCAATCAGCTTTGTATTTCCGGCTTGCAAAAATGTTTTAAAGCTGAGCTCTAAGCTGACTCTGGGCTGATGATTTGAGACCTGGTTCCCATCAGCCCGCTAGTGTTAAAAGTTGCCTTCCAACTCCTCAGGTGCAGTCTTCCATTTGGTTTGATATCACATTTCTGCAACAACACACCCCAAGTCCTGTTATGGTGAAACTCCACTAAGAAAGTCATCAACAGCTACAAAATGGAGAGGTGGCCTCCAGCCCTCAGTCTCTCCAGAGACACACAGCTGTTCACTTGTTGGTGCACGTGCTTTGAAAGCAGAAAGGCTAGAGGGGAAGGCAGAGAATTCTGGAAGCACCACCAGCAGGGGACAGCAGAGGTCAGGGTAGACTCCAGGAGGACAGGCAAAACTGCAGATAATAAACTAACAAGCACTTGGGGCTGGGAGGTGTAGCTCAGTAGTAGAGTACATACAAGGCCCAGAGTTTGAGTCCCAGCATCGAAAGAATAAAGTTTTAAAAGGTGGGTGTGGTGGCACACATCCGAAATCCCAGCACTCTGGTAGGCTGAGGCAGGGGGACTGCAAGTTGCAGCCTAGCATGGGAAATAAAAAGCGCAGGGGATGTAGCTCAGTGTAGGTCAGTGAATCCAGACCCCTGGATTCAATCCTGAAAAAAACAAAACAAAACAAAAAATCTTGGGCAGTAAAAGAAGCTGAGGTCCCAAAGACATTAGCAAGATTTTTACTAGGAAGTTTTAAGAATTTGGGGCAAATATTTTAGATGTGAATCTTATTGTCTGTCTTAATTTTTCATTCATGTGTATTATTTTAAAGGCATTCTCAACAAGTTCTCATGGTACACTGTGCCTGAATTTTCTCAGAGCCCAAAGATTCCTGAATTTTAACTCTCTTCCACCACCAAGTGGTAAAATTTTAAATTATAAGTGGCTATGCCTGCTGCCAGAAAATGTTCCTCAATTATTTATTAAGCTCATCTCTGGGGCAGGTATTGGTTTAATAAGACAAGAAAAATGTATGCTATGTCTAAGGATCTATAACCAATTTAGGATATTTTACCACAAAGTTAAATACCACCTCAGAAAGTATGCAATAATGAAATGAACTGCCCAGTACTTATACGATAACCACTGTAAATATTTTGGCATAATGCATGACTTAAATTCTTACTCTATATAAATTTTGGAGTTTTGATTTTTTTTTTTTTTTTTTTTTTTTGGTGGGTACCGGGGGGTCGACCTCAGGACCTCGCGCGCCAGCAGTCGCCCGTGCCGCTGAGCGATATCACCGGCCCCTTTTTCGTATGTGGGTTCCGGGAGTCGAACTCGGGCCCTCGCGCTTGCAGGGCAGGCGCTTAAGCCGCTGAGCCATCTCACCGGCCCTGGAGTTTTGATTTTTAACACAACAATATTTTAAAGGTATTTTCAAAAGTTATTAAACATTTTTCCTAACAAAAAGGTGTTATCACCAGGACTGGTGGCACATGCCCGTAATCCCAGCACTTGGGAGTCTGAGGCAGGAGGATTGCCATGAGTTCAAGGCCAGCCTGGGCTACATAAGCAACAAGTTCAAGGCCAGCTGAACTACATAGTGAGACTCTGTCTCTAAATAAATAAATAAATAAATAAATAGGTGTTATGGGGTTTGCTTGTTTTTGAAATAGTCTTGCTATGTAGTGCAAGCTGGCCCTGAACTCATAGCAATCCTCTTGCTTCACCCTCCTGAATGCTAGGATTACAGGAGTGCACCACCATGCCTGGCTCCCTAACAGAAAGCTTAATAGCACAGTACTGGCCACAGCATAAGCAAATAGACCCTCCTGCATGTAAAAATTGAAAATCTCTGTGAAGAGAAATTCAGCCATGTCAGCCAAACGTAAAATACATCTATATTTTGACCTAACAATTCCATGTCAAATAACATAACTGTTATGGCTTGTGTCTAGATGTCCCCCAAAGCCTCATGCAGTGATAGATGGGGCTTTTCAGAGGTGGCTGGATCTAGAGTGTGTGACACTGCAATTAATTTTGTGATGCTGGGATCAAGGTTGTGTGATTACTAAATTAGTCCGCTGATTGGTTTGGCGTAGTTCTGGGAGTGGATAATGGGAAGGCTCTCCCTGGGAGTGAGTGCTATCCACCCTAAATGCGTGTAGCCTGGTTAGAACATAATGGGCAGAAAGAGGGCTGCTGTGGTCGCTTGTCACTCACTGCTTGTAGCTTGCTGCTTGCTGACTTTTGCCTGCCCTGCTTTGCCATGGACTGTTTCTCCTCTGCCATGCTACCCTGCCTTGGAGCCAGCCAACTATGAACTGAAATCTCTACAAACTGTGAGCAGAAATAAACTTTTCCTCCTTTAACTTTGACCAACAGGTGTTTTGTTTCAGCAATGAGAAAAGTAACTAAGACACTGCTCTTCAAATATAGTCTCACACTACACAGTAAAAGATGTATATGGTTTCTCATAGTGGCATGGCTACTCTGGCAAAAGTTTTGAAACAAATGTCCATTTACAGGGAACAAACTCAGTATTGTGATATATCTATACAAAGATTTTAAAAATGAGGGAGCTCTTTGCATATTAGTATGCAACACTCACCAGATATGTCACTAAATGAAAAAAAAAAAAAAAAAAAAAAAAAAAAAAAGCAAGATGCAGAACAAACTACCACTCCAGTGGGAGGCAAAAGAATAGAAACACATTTTCAATGGTTCCCTCTGGGGGCTGAGGGACATAGGAGGGAGGGAGACCTACTTTTCACTATATGCCTTTTTAGATCTTTGAATTTATACCCTGTGAGTTTATTAAAAGCAAAAATAAATAGAAGACCCTTCAATATCACCTTTGACTTTTGCATAATTTCTAATCAAGCGGCCATACCAATACTCAGCATTTCTCTAATTTTAGAAATATTGTTATGATAAGTATCTTTTATATAAATATTTGTTAAAATTTCTCATAGTAGAATTACAGATTGAAGAATAGAAATATTTTTAAGGTTCTTAAGGTATATTGTCAAACTGTCTTCTGGGAAAATTTTTTCACAAACATTGGGTCACATCATTCATAATCCCTGTTAATTCGATCGAAATTGTCTGATTATGGTTTTAATTTTTGTGGTTAATCACTATTTGATAGAGTTTTTCACAGTTTTTTTAGGCTATGCCTTCTTTGGGGAATTATCCACATCCTTTACCCTTTATCTATAAAACCCTTACTACTTTCCTAGTCAATTTGCCATCTTTGTTGCAAACATAACTTGCCCTGTATTTCATGACTTAGCATGCTACCTAGCACATTATAAATATTCAATAAATAGCCAAATGAGCTTTCATTTAATTAGGCTTTGGGGGGCTCAGTGTTCATGTTTATGCAATCTTATCTATTGATATCCTCTACGACTATCTTCTCTTACTCTTTTGTTGAAAAGTTCTTTCCCAAACTAGTCATAATGGAACAGTTCTGTAATCCCAGTACATGGGAGGCTGACACAAGAGGATCGAGAGTTTTAAGCCAGCCTGGGCAACTTAGCAAGTTTGGACTTAGCAAGCCTGGACTGCTTTAGACCCTGTCTCAAAAAAGAAAAAAAAAAAAAAAAAAAGTCATTCCCCACTCATTAGCTGACTTCAAAAAGTAGGAAATCATCCCACCCGGCAAAACAAACTACTTCAAAATGCAGCAGCTTAAAACAATGAAAATTTATTATCTTGCATAGTTTCTGAGGGTCAGGGATTTAAGACGTGTGGTTTGGGCTCAGGCATCCCATGAAGTTGCAGGCAAGCTTTTGGCAGGGTGTGGTTATATCCAAGCTCTAGTGGAGCTAAAGAATCCACTTTCACACTTATTCCCATGGTCAGCAGCTACTTTCTAGCTGGCTGCTTGCCTGAGGCTCACTTCATCATTGTGAAGGTTTTGGTATAAAGCTGATTCCAACGTGGCAACCTGCTTTCCCCAGGGCAAGAGATCTGAGAGGGAAAGAGGAGAGGGAGAAATGCACACAAAAGCCACTTCCCCCCCCGCCCCCCCGCAGTGCTGGGGTTTGAACCCAGGGCTTTGCATACTTTAAGGTAAGTGCTCTATCCTTGAGCTACATCTCTAGCCCTCCATATTATTTTAGTAACCTAATCTCAGAGTCCTATTTTGAGCCATGTCACCAGGGAGATTTGGGAGTTCCTACCGCTTCCAGACCTCACTCCGTACCAGAATCTACCCCCAACCCCTGGGTCTGAATGGAGTTGCCCACATAACTCAGATCTATTACGTATGTGCCTCCCCCATGCCATCAGCGGTCATCCATGTACAGGGTTAGCACCTCTAGCAGTTCTGGTTGGGGCAGGAACCCATAATGCTGGCTTAAGACCCCAGAACTCTGAACCAGCCACGCCACTTAAGAATTCCACGACCTCTACCATGAGGAGACCGTGCCAGTCAGTCTCAGCACTGACTAGGATGTTTTCTTTTGCAAGACACAAAGACCAAAATAAATCCACTTCAGCAAAAAATGAATAATTAGTTCACTTAAGTGCAAAGACCCTGGTTAGTAGTACTGGCTTCATGCACTGCTGGATCAGGGCTCAAACCACGTTACCAAGACCTGCGTGTGGCTCCATCCTTGGGTCCTGCCTTTCCTGTGCTGGTTTCATTCTCAAGCTCCATGTGCCACCTCCTGGCAGCTCTGCACCAGTTGTCCAAGAGAAGATAGAGACCCTCCCTTCCTTAGCATTTAGACCTTAGCCAGCATTTAGCACTTAGCACTTAGACTTTAGACTTCAGCAGCATCCTCCCAAAGGTCATGTTCTCACCTCTCCAGGGCCAGACACATAACATGCTTTTCAGTTTTGGACAAGGACACGTGATTCACTCCTAGAGTAGATGTAGTTCCCACCAGTGACATGTCTGTAATCCCAGCACTCAGGAGGCTGAGGCAGAAGGATCGCCACAATTTATTGAGGCCAGCCTGGGCTACACAGTGCATTCAAGGCCAGCCTGAACTACATAGCAAGATCCTGGCTAAAAAATCCTAAGTAAATAAACAAACAAAAATATGAGTGAATGAATACATAAATAGGGGAAAACAGACAAAACTCTCATGAAGAAAAATTCCAAATAATTTATGTAGACTCTCCAACTTCAAGGAGGTGAAACATCTAGCCAGGCATGGTGGCACATATCTGCAATCTTAGTATGCAGGAGACTGAGGCAAGAGGATCGAGTTCAAGGCCAGCCTGGACTTCATAGGAAGACCCTGTCTCAAACCCACCCCAACCCCCACAAAAAGGAACTGAAGCCTAATTTCCCTTAGAGTGGGCTTTGAATAGTGACTTTCTTCCCAAAAATCCAGTATGGAAGAGGTGAGAGCAAAGTACATTTATTTTGCAGAAGGCTAACACTACTTCAGGCAGGTGGATCAAGGTTAACATCAGTATTGATATTTCATGCTAATATAATACTATGTGAGAATATCAGTATGATATTGTATGATAAAAATGCGATAATTCAGTGGTATGCATCGTTAATATCATCTGTTGAGAATGGCGCCTAACCTCTGTGGTCTTCCACCGAAAAACCCAGGAAAAAAATACCAGGGGTGACTCAAGTTGAAAGATACTCTTTAGACTACCTGACCAGTCCTCCTCCGCACTGTCAAAAGTCATCACAGGCAAGGAAAGTCTGAGAAAGCAACTGTTAGTCCGGAGGAGCTTGAGGAGACATGAAGACTAAACAGTATGGTATCCTGCCTGGAATCCTGGAACAGAAAAAGGATAGGTTAAAGAACAGGAAATTTGGCTGGGCATGGTGGCACTTGCCTATAAACCCAGCACTAGGGAGGCTGAAGTAGGAGGATCGCCACGAGTTTGAGGCCAGCCTGGACTACATAGTGAGGACCACACAGGGAACCCCTGTGACCCCACAGACGAAGGCATCTTCATCTCCAAGGTGAGCTCCGCGGGGGAGGCCAGGCACCATGGCCAGTTGTGCTTGCGGCCGCGGCTGTTGGAGGTAAACCAGCAGAACCTGCTGGGCCTGACGCACACCGAGGCAGTGCAGCTGCTGCGCAGCGTGCGTGACACCCTCATCATACTTGTCTGTGATGGCTTTGACACCAGCACCACCAGAGCCTTGAAGTTATCCCCAGGATGTCATTGCCAACCCCTTTGCAGCAGGCATTGGCCACCAGAAGAGCCTGGAAAGCATCCATCAAACCTGGAGCTGAGCCCTGAGGGCCCAGGCAAGAAGTAGGCCTGAGGCTGCAGAGGCCCCAAGTCTGGAGTCCAGAGCCCCTGAAGCTGGACTGCCTTGCCCTAGCTACTGTTTCCAGCACTGGCAGCATGTCAAGGGTACCAGCTGGGTCAACCAGAGGAAGATGGCCAAGGCCCCCTGCTCTCTCAGTGACAACGGCCTCCCTGCTGGTGGCCAAGGACAGCGGTACCCAGACATCCTCCCCATGCCAGGGCCAGTGGCCTCCAAAGTGGTCCTTCATGAATAGCAGTACTTTGAGCCAGAGATGTGGGTGTCCCAGGCCAAGGCCCCTCAAAACAAGTGTCTGTGCTGGGTGCTGATGACCTGCGAAAGATGCAGGAGAAAGCCTGCAAGCTGCAGCAGAAGAGGGCACAGATACCGCAGGAGGGCCCAGCCCAGCTTCACCCCTGCCCATGGCGGGTGATGCCCGTGTGGACGGCCAAAACCGAGTGGCACCATCAGGAGAGGCCCCACATGCTGAGCCCACAGCTGCCAGCACCTAAGTGGGCCCTGTCTCCTGCAGAGCGCTGGGCCCTGGAGGCAAAGAAGCAGGCACTGTGGAAGGCAGCTCGGATGGTTTCTGGAACAGGACGCCCTCAAGCAAGACAGTTCTCAGCAAGTCCCAGGAGGGCCCCAGAGCATCACCCACTCCCACCCCATTGCCCACCCCCTTAGAAGACCTCAGCTCCACACCAGAACCCTGCCCAGACACCTATCGCCAGATTTTGCGAAGGACCTGAGGTCCTTGGAACCATCTCCCAGCCTCAGCCCACAGGAGGATGAAGCAGTAGCCCTGGTGTTGCTGGGAAGGCCCTCGCTGGGTGCTGTGGACCCTGAAGATGTAGCGCTGTGCAGCAGCCACAAAGCCCCTCAGCCTGGGCCCTGTGCCTCCCCAGATGTGGGGTGGGGACACTGCCAGCTCTAATACCACCCTTAACCCAAGTCTCTGAACCTGGGTGTCAGCCCTTCTGGAGAGAAGCCCAGGGCTCTGTCCTCTGCTGCCACACCCCTCCAACCAGGATGTCTTGGCAAGACTGTCACTAGTAACATTTGTGCAACCAAAGACTCTCTTTTGTGGTTTAAAGAAAATAGCTGAAGTTTAAAACAAACAATAGCTGAAGTACTATGTAACACATTCACATTGGGGATGTAATTCATAGGTTTCACTGCTGGGTGGCTTAAATCACCAGTGGTACATGTGTAACTGTCCCATTGGGCAGCTTTTATTAATTTTATTAGTAAAAAGACAGGTAAAAGTGATCAGATCCATTTGTACTAGTGGTACAAGCTACCTGATGGGACCGTAGTGCATATACCTCAGGTGGTTGAAGCTGGTGGGAACATGTTAAGATATGCTTAATATTCTTACAATCATAATTACAGAGCGCTGAGACAAAGAGACTTTCAGCACAGTTAAGACTTTATAGTTAAGTTTTTAAAATGTAAGTCTGGCTGGACATAGTAGTGCACATCTGTAATCCCAGTACTTTGGGAGGCTGAGGCAGGAGGATTACAAGTTCAAGCCCAGCCTTGGGTGATTCAGGTACTTACTGTCTCAAAAAATAAAGGGCAGGGCCAGTGAGATAGCTCAGCGGCATAAGGACCTGCCTGGCAAGCACGAGGTCCTGAGTTCGACTCCCAGTACCCACATAGGATAAAAGGGCCGGTGATATCGCTCAGCAGCATGGGCGCCTGCTGGCGTGCGAGGTCCTGAGTTCAACCCCCGGTACCCACAAAAAAAATAAAAAATAAAAAAAATAAAGGGCTGAGGATGTAGCTCAGTACGAAGGCCCTGGGTTCAATCTCCAGTGCGGCCCCCCACCCCAAGTCTGAAAGGCGTAATACTGCACCTCAAACTTCAAGTCGTGTTTCTTAAGTGTTCACCACTACCTGATAAGATATATTAAAAGGGGGAGACAAAGCAAAGCAGAAACAACAAAAACCACACACACACACTCTGACAGCCACTGGGTTGCCACCGACCACTCGGCAGAACGTTTCAACCTGCCTGGGCAGAGCAGCCAGACGCCCGTGAGGTCCCCGTCTCATCTGTCTCTAGGTGACCAAGAAGATACAAGCTCCTGAAATCACAATCTTTCTCCTGGTTCGACTGTACAATAGCATGGGTTGGGCTCCAGCTCAGTAAAAACTACCGGAGTAAAAAAGACATGCAGTGTTAGGGAAATGGGAAACATGCTATTCCTTAACACAACTCTCCTATTTTTTAAGGAGAGCTTTAACAGTTCATACAACTTCTCAAGTTCATACAGCTCATGGCCAGTAGAAAATCAAATTCAGATTTCCTGGCTAAAAGATTATTCTCAGAGGAAATCTGCTCTTCTATTATTTGTCCCATTTTCACTAAATTAAATCAACCTGTTTTTAAAATACGCTATATAAGCAAAAGCAATTCTGAGCAACAAAAGCAAGTCAGGGGGCATCACACTCACAGACCTGAAATTATACTACAAAGCTCCCGTGAAAAAATCAACATGGTATTGGAAAAAAAACAGACCCGAGGATCAGTGGAACAGAATAGAAGATGCGGATGCAACCACAAACACACTCAGCCACCTTGTCTTCGACAAAGGGGCCAAACAGGTCCCCTGGAAGAAAGATAGCCTCTTTAATAAACGGTGCTGGAAAAACTGGCTCTCCACATGCTAGACTAAAACAGACCCATGTCTATCACCATGCACTAAAGGCAAGATGGATCAAAGACCTAAATATTAAAATAGAAACACTAAATCTGCTGCAAGAGAAAGTAGCTAGAAATCTTGAAAACATAGGGGTAGACAGAGACCTCATGAACAAAACCCAAACTATGAGATGTACTTTGAAGAATCAACAACTGGGATCTCATCTTATTAAAAAGATTTTGCACATCAAAAGAAATCACCCAACAGAGTGAAAAGAAAACCCAGAGGGGGGAAAAAATTTTAACCAACTGTCCCTCAGACAAAGGACTTGTATCTAGAACATATAAAGAATTGAAAAAAATCAGGCCCCCCAAATTCAAAGACCCAATCCAAAAATGGGCATCACTTCTCAGATAAATACAAGTGGCAAATAAATGTATGAAAAAATGTTCACCATCATTAGTCATTTGAGAAATGCAAATTAAAACAACACTGAGATTCCACCTCACCCTGGAAAGAATGGCTATCATCAGAAATCAACCAATAACAAATGCTGGAGGGGCTGTGGGGAAAAAGGAACCCTTCTCCACTGTTGGTGGGAGTGTAAACTAGTATAACCACTGTGGAAATCAGTGTGGAGATTCCTCAAAAAACTAGGACTGGAGGTCCCATTTGACCCAGCTATTAAATAAATCAGACTCACATGTGTAAACATCGTATTATTTCCCTAGTGTAAGAAGCTGAAAAAGTAAGATCCAAAATATACAACTGATAATGTGAAATGGGAAGAAACTGCTCAAAAGGAAAGAGGAACTGTGATGGGGGAAAGGGGAAAGAAAGGGAAAAAGAAAAAAAAAGTCTCTATACACAAGATAGTTAAGCTAGTTATACAGCTAGCTTCTCTTAGTTCCTTGAAGAGAATGTTTTGTACTAATATTGTTTAGAAAAGATATCACGCCTCTATCTTGTACTCTGAATAACTACTATGAAGACAATACACAAAGTATCAACTATTGTAACTGTCCTACTAACCTGTTTTGAAACTCAATTTATCTTTTTTCTCTTTAAAATTAAAAAAAAATGCTACACAAAGAACCTTCCAAAGCTGAGAGGTAAGTACAAACATCACTTTAGCTTTCATCAGCTCACGAAAAAGGTCAGATAAGCAGTATTTCCCTTTATCTAATTTGCAACTGACAAGTGTTTGGTACCATCATGGGCAAGTTAGGGCTGGAATGTAGCTAGGTGGTGGAACATATGCCTAGAAAGTACAAGGCCCTGAGTTAAAAAAAAAAATTACACTACTCAGTACCAAGGGGAGGTGGGGCACCACAGGTGAGTTAAAAGTGTAGACCAGGGCCGGTGAGATAGCTCAGCAGCATAAGCGCCTGCCTTGCAAGCACGAGGTCCTGAGTTCAACTCCCGGAACCCACATAAAGGATAAAAAAAGGGGCCGGTGATATCACTCAGCAGCACAAGCACTTGCTGCCAAGCGCGAGGTCCTGAGGTCGACTCCGGGTATCCACACTAAAAAAAAAAAAAAAAAAAGTGTAGACCAAAGAAAGTGTACAGCAAGGTTTATACATAATTAGTGTAGCAAGACCCCATCTCAAAATACAAAGGCTAGGGATGTAGCTCAGTGGTGAAGCACTTGCCTTACATGCATGAGACTCTGGGTTTGATTCCCACTATCACAAAAAATAAAGCTTTTGAGCATTTACATGCCAGAAGGGGAATTCAGTCAATAAGGCATCAGGCATTTTTAAAGTATTTTTTTTCCAAACTATGGAATTACCCCTAACACAAGATATGAAATGCTATACTTAGCCAAGTCACTACATGCTTCTGGAAGTGACGCATGAAATACGCCCTAAACGGTGAGCAAAGATAGTTGGAAGCAAGTATTAGGAAGCCAAGAAAATGCAGCTAAGTGGCCTGAAGGGAACCCAGACGTCTTAATGGGACAGGTTAAGGGAAATGGCCATTAAGACTGAAATGGACAGAACCTGTAAGTTACAACGTTCTCATGGCTGGAAAATCAAAACCAGAAGCGATTTTGCAAGTCAAATCGCTAGACAGCAGATGTGTGAGAAATGACTTACTAGGGGGAAAGGGGCACATTGGTAAAAATGAAGTTTTGGTATAGCGAAGCACCAAGGAATCTGGGGACGCACCGCAGTGGGAGAGCACTTGCCTAGTGTGTGCAAGGCCCTGGGTTCAATCCCCAGCACCTCAGGGGAGATTTCCTAAATAAGACCAAAAATACTGCAAATACCAATTGATTACAATTTAAAACTGCAGCTCACAGCGTGTTCTGTTTATTCCCTATTCAGGGTTTTTGTTTTGAACCTAAGGCCTTTGCCCTGAGCTATATCTCCCTTTCCTTTTTTTTTTTTTCCCCCTTCCCTTATTTTTTGAGACAGGATCTCACTAAAGTGCCCGAACTGGGCTCAAATTTTGCAATCTTCCAGCTTCAGCCTCCCAGAGTGCCAGGATTACAGGTATGTAACACCACATCCAGGTTTCTCTTCAGTTTCTAATAACAATTTTTCATTCTTAGCTTTTATTTCCTTGAGAATTTTAGTTGTCCTCTCCTTTTCCTGCCTATACCACTTCTTTACACACACAACTTTTCAGAGCAGAGAGGTCAAGCTCCTCAATATCAACTTGCCACATATATTATCTCATTTATAAACCTCTTTTAAGTACTTCAGAATCTTGCAAACAATTTAACCTTGAATTATCTAGCCCTGTTGATTATACCAATATTCAAGTAAAATGGGTAAGAAGCACATTTACCAATTCCTCAACATAATCTAAGTTGCTTTAAAGAATAACACAAACCACAGAAACCCCCACATAATATGGAAATTTTATTTTAACGTGATCTCTGTACATCAGGAATATGAGAGGAAACCTTTTACAAATGAAACCGATTTTTACGAGAAGAAACAATGACAAAACCAAACCAGTATTTGATGCGAATCCATGAGTTTATGCTTCAAATCCAGCTAGGAAGTTTGTGACAATCTCTTTCAGTTTTGCATCTGACTGTTCTGAGATCTTCCCATCAGTCCTATTTGGAAATAAGAGATCATCAATTATGATCTAGAAAAAACTTCAATGACTAGCCTTACAGAATTTAAAAAGATTAAACTTTATATCTTAAATTTAGCTGCTTATAAAGAGAGGTCATTAACTACATTCATACCTGATATTGCCCAACAGGGTCTGGTGCTGGCTGACGACATGGGACAAGAAAGCCTGCTCGAACTTCGTGATCTTGCTAGGCTCCAGTTTATCAAGGTAGCCCCTCACACCCGCATAAATAACAGCCACTTGCTCCTCAATAGCCATGGGAGCTGAAGAGGAACAGAAGAATGTCAAACGAGGCGCTCAAACAAACGAATGCCATGTTTCCAAAGTCAGAGAAAATCTTCCTTCCAATTATTGACACATCCCTATACATGGCCTACTCTCCCGTTTTCAGAGGACCTGTAACTCCACTTAGTAGCCCTTCCCTACAGATGCATCATCTTTGGGAATAACCCGTAAGCACTACTTATAATCTACCAGTGTTTACAGTGCTTAGAGTCAAACCACTGGCGAGATAAAAACACCAACATTCTTATAAATCTGCCGAATTCTACAGTCACACAGCCTACGGAGTAAGGGAATTTAATAGGTCTTAATTCCTAAAAAGACATTAAAATACTTAGTAAGTTTTTCTAATTATTATCACAGCATTTACATTCAAATGCTGATAAGGTCTGTACTTAAGCAAAGTAAAGGTAAGAGGCTTTCACAGAAGATAAGAGCCTGTGCTACGTGACGTAGATCTGTAGGCCTGGCAAGAATGAACACACAATAGGAACCTGACCAGATGAAGGAAAAGAACTTACAATACTGTCCCTGCTTTAGCAACTCAGTCAAACGCACGCCACGACTCAAAAGTTGCTGAGTAGCAGCATCGAGATCGGAACCAAACTGGGCAAAAGCAGCAACCTCACGATACTGAGCCAACTCCAGCTTCATGGTACCTGCCACCTGAAATGGATGTTATTGGTACCGTATCTCAGTGACACAGAGCTCTACACAGCTGATATTCTTTTAAGATTTTTTTTTTTTTTTTTTTTTTTTTTTTGTGTGGGTACCGGGGGGACGACCTCAGGACCTCACGTGCCAACAGGCACCCGTGCCGCTGAGCGATATCACCGGCCCCTTTTTCGTATGTGGGTTCCGGGAGTCGAACTCGGGCCTTCGCGCTTGCAAGGCAGGCGCTTAAGCCGCTGAGCCGTCTCACCGGCCCTCTTTTAAGATTTTAAACTAGTAATATCCCATGTTTTAGTTTAGATCTAAAATGTTCCCCAGCCTCACGTGTTTAGCAAGGGACTGGATCTATAGCTGACGAGCTGTTGGGGAAGTGGGGCTGGTTAGAGGCAGGTCACTGGGGCATGATCTGGAAGGGTATCACCTCCCTCCCTGGCTCATCTCCTCTCTCTGCCTCCTGGGTGCCATGGTTGGGCACCTTTTACTCTGTCATGCTCCTCTGCCATCCTGTTCCTGCCTTGGAGCAGCCAACCACGGGCCAAAATAAACCTCTCCTCCTTTAAGTTGTGACTGTCGGGTAGTCTGTCCCAGCAACAGGAAAATGCGTAAGACACGCATCCTACCAAACACGTAAAATTACCTGCTTCATGGCCCTGGTCTGGGCAGCAGATCCGACACGGGACACAGACAAACCAACATTAATGGCAGGGCGGATACCTTTGTAGAACAATTCTGTTTCCAAGAAGATCTACAACGTAAGAATACACAGGACAGAAGGATTTCAAAGTTAAGTCACCATCCTGAAACTAAAACTCAAAACTTGAGGGTGAATGCTACTATCTTCCCATGATACTGCACCCCATAATCCCACACTGAGAGAGACCAAGGCAGGAGGATGAGTGCAAGGCCAGCCTGCGCTGCGCAGTGAGACCCTGTCTCAAAAAACCACCTTTATGCCTTAAAAAAAAACAAAAACAAAAAACCAACAACAAGAAAACAAGAGTTCCTTAAATTTCTCACAATCCAAATTAGCCCACACACTCTACTGCTAAAATTAGGGGATGTGCTTATGAGAAAAAAAGTAGTAACGTATTTGTATTGAAATACGTACAAGGGAAGTAATAAATCTGAGGAATGCTTCAAAATTACCTAGGAGCAGAAAACAGCAGTGAGCATAAATGAAACAAGAATGAAGCACACTATCACTATGAAATGATAACTGGGTGGCAGACACGTAAGGCTGCATTACATGTTTTGAGACAGGGGCTATGTAGCCCAGACTGGTCTTGAACTTGTGATGATTCTCCTGCCTCAGCCCCGAGTGCTGGGACTATAGGCATGCGCCACCACCCCCAGCTCTGTAAGGCTGCATTATCCTACCTTCCTTCTGTATACATTTGAAATTTCCATAATAAAAAGTAAACAATACCTGCCCATCAGTGATGGAAATGACGTTCGTTGGAATGTAAGCAGACACATCACCAGCCTGTGTCTCTATGACAGGTAAAGCGGTCAAGGAGCCACCACCAAAAGCATCATTCATTTTGGCTGCTCTCTCCAGCAGCCGGGAGTGTAGGTAGAACACATCACCAGGATAGGCCTCGCGACCAGGGGGTCGGCGGAGCAGCAGTGACATCTGGCGGTAAGCAACAGCCTAAGATACAGAAGAGTGCTGTGAGGTTCACCAACTAAAAAGAAGGTGCATTTGTCAATTTCCACTGCTGCAAACATAGATTATAAAAAATACTTTTTCTTTGACCTGTTTGGATAAGTCGTCATAGATGATCAAAGCATGTTTTCCATTATCTCTAAAATACTCTCCCATAGAACAGCCAGAATAAGGAGCCAGGTACTGAAGTGGGGCAGCATCAGAAGCAGTAGCTGACACCACGATGGTATACTTCATGGCATCTGCGGAGAAAAAAGTTTTACATCTTACAAGTTTATCTATATTGTAATTTAAAATTATAGGCCGCTACTGTAAAATACTACCTAAGAGATAAAAAGATTTGCTTTTAAGAATTAGCCACAGTCAGTGCAGTACGGTGGTATACTCCTGTAATTCCGGCACTTCGGGAGACTGAGGCAGGAGGACTGAAAGTTGGAGCCCAGTCTGCGAAACTAAGCAAAACAACTGCTAGGGTGTAGCTCAGTGCAAAGGCCGTGGGTTTAATCCACAGTACCAAAACACATTAACCACAAAGACAGGCAAAATCTTTTTCTTTTGTTTTTTTGAGATAGGATCTCACTATGTGGCTGAAGCTGGCCTTTAACTCATGATCCTCCTGCCTCAGCCTCCTGAGTACTAGGACTACAGTATACACCACCACGCCAAGATAAAACCTTGAAACTTACTAGTGTTTTATATTCTTGTTTTCCTTTTACTTGCTTATTTACATTAGAAAGTTCAGTTTATCATGGAGCAATTAAAATCAGCCTTCACTAAGTAGAAGCTGCTCAAAAATTAGCAGCAATAGAACTTAAGGTAATGGCAATGAGACTAAGTTTTAATACCTGCATCTGTCAGTCTCTTCACCAGCTGGGCGACAGTGGATCTCTTCTGACCAATAGCAACATAGATGCAGTACAGCTTCTTCTTTTCATCAGAGCCATCATTGAAACGCTTCTGGTTAATGATTGTGTCAATAGCAATCGATGTTTTCCTTTAAGAGAAAATAAACACAAATGTTACTAAATATTTCAAGTGATTTACCAAGTATAAAATTTTACTAGTACTAATCTTCATACCATGTTCTACTGTACCCACAATAGCTAAAGATTAACCATTCCAATACAGAAAAGTAATCTTTGCAGAAATAATTTGACTTAGAACTTATAACATGTTTTTGAGGCTTTACCCTGTCTGTCTGTCACCAATAATCAGCTCACGCTGACCACGCCCAATAGGCACTAAGCTATCCACAGCCTTAATGCCAGTCTGCATTGGCTCCCGCACAGAGATTCGAGGAATGATCCCAGGGGCTTTTAGGCCCACTCGCCTACGGGTCTTGGAACCAACTGGGCCCTATAAAAAATAATAATATTTTTTTAGAAATCAGAAGTAATCTTCAGAATATTCAGTTTCGATGTTTGTTGGAAGCTGCAAAATCTAATAAACATTAAAACCCACCTTTCCATCAATGGCATTACCAAGAGCATCTACTACACGGCCCAAGAGCTCCTCACCCACTGGAACATCCACAATGGCTCCCGTCCTCTTAACAATATCTCCTTCCTTAATGAGTTTATCATTCCCAAACACGACAACACCAACATTGTCCGGTTCCAAGTTCAGAGACATACCCTATACAGAAGACACAAATGAACACCGCCCTTACACACCGCTACCACGTGACGTGCCAGTAGCCAAGGAAACGGCAGCATCTTCATTTTCATCTGGTTTACTCTCACATATTTTTCCAACTAACAACCAACCTTTTTTGGTTAACGCTTTTCAAGTAGCAACATGTTCCCCTGAATAATCTTAGGACAGCACCTCTGGTAAACCCAATGTGCTCATTATCACATCTTAAAAAAATGAAGCACAGAAATTAGACAAGTTGAGCTTTTTTTCAATGCCTTTCCTTCAGCTATGGTTTCCGAAGCAAATGATCAATATGAAACAATGTGATCAGAATAAAATGGAAATTTTACGACAAACTTGATTTATACCTTTTATTTATAAGTTCCATTAAGATAAAAAAAAAATCAGAACCTGTACTCAGGTTCATAAAAATAATTAAAAGTTATCCAATTATAGCAAACCAAGAACAAATTTTTAGTGGGTAGGGAGGTGCATGCCTGTGATCCCAGGTCTCTAGGATGCTGACATAAGAGAATTACCAAATTCGAGCCCAGCCTGGGCTTAGAAAGACCCTGTCTCAAAACAAATAAAAAGGGGTAGGGAATGTAGCTCAATGTGAAGGCCCTGGGTTCAATCCCCAGTATGGTGGGGGGAAAAATACATTTTTATAATGTAACAGGGCAAAGTCATCTCCGATCATTGTAACTGTATTTCAAATTGGTCAAGACAAAGTCTCTAAATCCCTTCTGAAGTACCAATGTTACTCTAGAGTCTGCTGAGTAAGGAAAGATCTGGGGCAGTGCTTACAATAGATAGAGAATAACACTGCAGGTATAAAGACTTTCTCTTAACCAGGTGTGGTGACATACACCTGAAATCCCAGCACTCAGGGGGCAGAGGCAGGAGGACTGCTGCAAGTTCAAGGGCAGCGTGGGCTACACAGTAAGTTCAAAACCAACCTGAACTACATACATAGCAAGACTGTCTCAAAAAACAAACACAAAAAAACTTTTATGTTCAACACAGTATCCACTAGCCCCATGGTTACCTAGAACATTTGGACCTAAGTTGTAAAAAAAAAAAAAAAATTAGAACTCAGTTCTTCAGTTACATTAGTCACAAAAAGAACATTACATTAAGTTTCAATCTCACCTTCCAAAAATACATACAATGAAGATAAGAGAGGTCACGTTTTCAGCCAAGGTCTCCCGGTTAACGAAAACTCTATTATTAGTCTTCCACATCAAGTGGCTTTCTCCATACCAGACACTAGTAAGAGGATCTACACCATCTCTTCCCACGTCTGTGTGCCTACTGTACAGTCCTCTGCACCTGGTTCACTTGGGTATTATCCTTTGCCTTCATCAGAGAGCACTGACCCTACAATTAGGCTCAACCAAGTACAAAGTAGACCTGTACCGTACTATTACAGGTCTCGCAGATATACCACCAACTCACCTTTCAATAATACAAAGTCACTGATTTTCAACTTCCCACCCAAAATTTTATTGAATTTATTAAATATTTTGGCATAAAATGATCTTAACCACTAGAACAGAACAGACTTAGATTTCGTGTAACTTAGGTGATGACTTACTAAATTTCTTTATTTTGGAGCCAGTGAACAAAACTTATGTCTCAATCAGTCTGTAAGAAACTAGATAAGCAAAGCCTTTTAAATTTACACTCTTTATAATCAACCTATAACAAGAGGGGGAAAAAAAATCAGCTAGGGTAAACGGAGACAAATCTGACACAATCTGTGAATTGACAAATGAATATCTGAAGACAGATCCTAAAACAAAAACTTCATTTTATAATTTACCTTTAAACCTGAAGAAAACTCTACCATTTCTTCTGCCTGAACATTCCTCAGCCCATGTACCCGGGCAATACCATCACCAATACTTAAGACACGCCCAGTCTCTTCAAGGTCAACAGAGGTATCGGCTCCAAGAATTCGCTCTTCAAGAATAGAGGACATCTCAGCAGTGCCTAAGAGAAGACAATTCAATTAAAAAAAGAAAAAAAAAATCAAACAATAAAAACCCTGGTCCTAAGGTCTTTTTAAAGTTAACTTCCCAATATAATAATCAAATTACATTCTAAAATGCAATACAAGAACCTATTCTAAAAGCTGGGTACTTACTTCCATGAAAATGAGAAATCCAAGTGATTGAGAGGAAAAAAAGGTTCTTCACAACATAAATGTCAGTCAAGCAAGAAGCTAATAAAACTAAACACCACCCTTAAAGTAAATGTTCTGCATGTTTTAACGTCTAAGGAATCTACACCAATATTGAAACCTGAATTTCTGGCTGAATTCTTAAGAGTGATGCATTTAATTCTTAAATGCAGTGCATTTAAAAAGCAAATGTTGGCCAGGCATGGTGGCACACACCTGTAATCCCAGCACTTGGAAGGCTGAGGCAGAAGGATCACTGAGAGTTCAAAGCCAGCCTGAACTGCATAGTGAAACTCAAAAGAAGCCAAAAAAAAAAAAAAAGCAAATGTTGCCAGGTAAGGTGGGGAGGCGGTGGCAAGATTCCAAGTTTGAACCCAGTCTGGGAGATTTAGCCCTGTCTCAAAAATAAAAAACTTTTTAAAAGGCCTAGAAGCAAGGCATGGTGGTGCACACCTGTAATCCTAGTACTCTGGAAGACCAAAGCAGGAAGATTACAAGTTTGAGCCCAGTCTGGACAACTTAGTGAGCTGTCTCAAAACAAAACAAAAAAAAAAAATTTTTTTTTAAAGGGCTAGGGATGTAGCTCTGTGCAAAAGCCCTGGGTTTAATCTCCAACAGAGCAACAGTAAGAACAAAAAAGGTGTCCACAACATGTGTACTTTGTTCTCAACCAAGGGGAATTATCAGAACAGAGGATGCACTAATACCAAAAGAAAATTACATAAGTGCAGTTCATTTCACTAGAACAAGAGAGCTTATCAAGACAAAGCTAAATGGCACATTATGTTTTAAGAACCCGAGATTCTGTAGTAAATAGAACATTAACAACGACAACAAAAAAACCCACCCACTATAGTTAGGTAACCTTTAACACATCTTCACTTGAAGTAGTAAAGAGTGCTGTAGACTTAGAATTGACAGACTTACCAGTCTTTTGAAGGCGGCTGTTAGAGGCATGAAGATTCCTTACAGCAATGAAGGATGATCCCAAAGCATTTTTGGAGACCTAGAACAATAACATTCTTAAAATTTTGACTTTTAAAACAGCCTTCATAAAACTGACAAGCAGGTTTGGATGGGGGAGATTATGCTGTAATTCCAGCACTTGGGAGGCTGAGGAAGGACAGCAAGTTTGAGCCCAGTCTGGGCTACATGAGTTCAAGGTCAACGTGGACTGTCTAGCAAGACCCTGACTCAAAACACCAAAACTGACATGCTTAAACAAATCCGGTCGAGTTTGATCAAGTTATTGGTGAAAATATAAATATTTAAAGTACTGTTTAAAATAAAGAATATTACATGGGAAACCATATTTATTTTTATATATTGCAGTTCCTGGCACACAATAAACATTGTAAAAGTATTTAAAAGGCCAGGCATGGTGGTACATGCCTGTTAATCCCAGCACTAGGGAGACTGAGGCAGGATGATCACCAAGAGTTCGAGGCCAGCCAGGACTACATAGTGAGTTCAAGTGCAGCCTGGACTACATAGCAAGATCCTGTCTCAAAAAAAAAAAAAAAAAAAAAAAAAAAGTGTGCATTTAAAAAATGCAATCTAGGCCTGGGGATGTGGCTCAGTGGTACAGTTCTTGCCTAGCAGTCACAAGGCCCTGGTTCAATCCCCTGCACCACGCATGCACACAAAAATGCAATCCATCCAAATAGCAACCATTAATTAGCAAGGTATAAGTATCTTTCCCTCTAAAAGCTTCCAGCTATTATTACTTTGACTTTAGATTTCAACTGAGTTGTGGCAATTCTCAATACAATTACTTCCTAAGGGGCAAATCTCAAATTATTTCCGACTTTACTTAAAAACAAAACAAAAAAGCTGGGCGTGGTACTGCACACCTATAATCCCAGCACTATGGGAGGCTGAGGCATGTAAAAGCCCAGCCCGGGTAACTAGGCAACTTAGGGAGCCCCTGTCTCAAAACATTAAAAAAAGGGCTGCGGATATTAGCTAAGTGGGGATTAACCCTGGGTTCAATCCCCTGTACCAAAGGAGGGGGCGACGACGACAAATAAATAAGAGTCCGACTAGCAACCAGTAAGTATGGCAGGTTGACTTTTTTTATTGCCATGAACAAATCCGCAACCACCCCGGAGCCTGGATCTCTTTTCCTCAGGATCTGACACTGAGTGGCCACTGTCAATTCTGAAACTATTACTCTGTATGTGGTAGATGAAATTCGTTAACACTGTAAATGCTTTTTTTTTTTTTTTTTTTTTTCATGTGATACCGGGAGTAGAACTCAGGACCTCGCGCTTGCCAGGCAGGCGCTTATGCCGCTGAGCTATCTCACCGGTCCTGTAAATGCTTTTTTGCTAACAGAAAACCCAGATGCTACTAAACAAAAGTAGGAACAGGACCAAAAAAAAGTGCATTCATTTCACCTTTCAAATGCATACTTTAAGAACAAAAGGGTAAAGGTGTTTAGTAGGGCTTATAAACTTTTCGAGGAAGGTAAGTTGAGAATTCTCCAACCTTATGTTCTATTTTACTTGAATTCTCAATCATTGTCTAACAATTGCTCAAAACATCAGGTGGACAAGTGAAGGCCAAAATCTTTAAGCCCGTCAAAGAAGCGCAAAGCAGAGGTTCCGCCGGCTCAGGAGATTCGGAAAGCGGCTCCGCCGTCCGTCACACGCAGCGCCTCCCCGCACGGCCGCGTTCGCACGCGGGCAGCGCTCAGCACCAGGCCGCCCACCCGAGCGCCCAGTCACCGTCCTCGTCTCTGCTCTCCAGCAGACTCGACCTTCATTCAATGTCAAGCTGCCCGACTCGCGTCCACGGCGCTGACAGCGGTCCCCTGACCTTCCCCGTGCTACCCCGGGCAATCGGCGGCTCGGAGCCTCCGAGCGGTCCTCGGGGGCCACAGCCCAAGCCTTGACCTTCACCCAAGTCCCCTCCTCGGGCAGCTCCCAGGCCAGGACGCGAATCCTCCGGAGGCCCGTCTCCGGGCAACACCGAGCGCGCGCCCTCCCCCGCGCCACTGCGCCATTCTGTACCGGCAAACGGGCCCCGCCGCCGGCGGCGCAGCACAGCGGCCACGGTGCAAGATGGCGGCCCCCGCCACAGCCCCTCTCCCTCCCCGCCGAGAACCCAGCCGGCGCGCACCACCCGCCGCAGCCCCGCCGAGCCCTCCGCCCGGGCCCGGCGCTCACCAGCCCGGCCCGCCGAGGGAGGGCGCGGGCCACGGCCGCGGCGACGCGCACGGAGAGCATCTTCGCAGCTTCTCCTCGGAAGGCTCCCCGCAGCCGCAGCCTCCGGACTGACTGGGACAAAATGGCCGAGAGACGAGGAAGGTCAAGGCGGCCGGCCCACCTGCCCCGGAAGTCCCGCCCCTCGCCGCCGCGGGCCGCGAATCTGCTTTCCCGCGTTTGGCAGGTTATTTTTTCTCAGACCTCAAAGGACTGATTAGACCGCGGCCAGCGTCGGCTCTGGCATCTATCATGTATTTATTTCGGTCTGTTTGAGTCGACCTTGTGGTTGCCCCCGCCACCACGTGAGTAACGGAACCTGCGAGAAGCGGGTACCGGGATCGCACCCCAGCAAGATGAACTGGGCGTCGTCCCGTTCCGGCGCCGCCGCCTGGACCCGCAGAGGGGTCAGCAGTGACAGTGGTGTTAACCCATGGTGCTGTAGCAATGGCGTGGCAACAGTCGTCCCCCTGGGCGGCCACCTCCGCGGCGTCTGCTAGCCAGTGAACTAATCAGCAGGTCGCTGGCCTCACCTCATACCCTGCGTGGAGATAAGGGGTAGCCGGGTTTGGGGGCGCACACTTGTAATCCCGCCAGCCAGGAGGCTGAGGCAGGAGGATCGCCGCGAGTTCGAGGCCAGCCTGGGCTGCACAGTGAGTTCAAGCCCAGCCCGAAATACGTAGTGAGACCCTGTCTCAAAAAACAAAACACATGAACAACAACAAATAAATATCATACGATTTAGGAGAAAGATATTTTGTGATAACCTTTATCCACACTTTCATATCAAATCCCATGTTACAGAAAGCTGTATATATGGTCCTTGTAAAAATGAAGCCAGCATGGTGGTGCATGCCTACAATCCCAGCAGTGTGGGAGGCTAAGGCAGGAGAATCACAAGTTTGAGCCCAGCCTGGATAATTTAACAACTTCGTGAGATTCTATCTCAAAAACAAAAAATAAAGAAGGGCTGAGGGTGTAGCTCAGTGTGAAGGCGGTGGGCTCCATCCCCGGACCACACATGGACACACACTTACAAGCAAAAATATGAAAAGATAGAAAATTATATAACCTCATACTGTTAAATACAGAGTGAGGAAGCCAGGCGTGGTGGCGTGCGCCTGTAAAACCACCACTCAGGAGACTGAGGCAGGAGGATTGCCGCGAGTTTGAGGCCAGCCTGAACTATGGAGCGAGGCCCTGTCTCAAAACAAAAACAAAAACAAATGCAATAGCAAGCAGAAACACTGGAACAACACCCAGGATTTGGAGGCAGATTTATTTACATCGACAGGCACTTATGGGGGTCATTCCCAGAATATCAGGCCCTGATCTCTGGTGGTCTAGGGCTTATATGGGATAAGCAAGCAGGAAGTATAGAGGCAGAATGGCTTGTTAACTGGGGATTGGTTCTTACAGTATGCATCATAATGACCAGCTATGCATCACAGTGACCAGCCATTTCTAAGAAACAGAAGCAACCAGAACTGGAACAGGAACTAGTACCTGGGCAACTAACAAACTGAAGTATACTGGCTGGGGCGGGGGGCATCTTCTGCTACACAAACAAACAAAACCAAAGTGATGAAGGGAAGGAGAACTTTAGGGAAGACAAGAAATGAACAGAAGAATAGTTGAGCAGCAGTGACAGTCCCAGTGGATGCTGCTTTAAAAGATTTTCGTAAACCAAAAAAAAAAAAAAAAAAGTTTCATGCACATTTAGCTCATTAGCGGACAAGCTTAAGATTGCTGAAGCTACTAGTGCCAGCGAAGAATTTTTTAAAGTTTATGCAGCCAGTGTGAAATAAACCCAAATGTCTCTTAACCAAAACACAAAAGTTTTAGGTATTTAAAGAAAAAAAGTTGACTCAAGCAAGAAATGAAACACATGCACAAGGAAAAAGCGCCTGGTTTTAGCAGCTCTCCTTCTCGTCCAGAAGATTATACCACTGAGGCAGAGAGAACAGGAAAGGGGTAAGAGAAGAGAGGCTTGCAGAGCCAGAGCTCTGGATCAGCCTTTTCCAAGGTCTAAGTGACCTGGAGTCGGAAAAACCACAACTCCCAGAAATCCCGGGCCGGCGAGGGCGGGACCGGCGGCGTGTGGGCGGGCCCACAGCGTGTGGGCGGGGCCCTCGTGCGAGCCGGGCGTTTCTCCCGTGAGGCATTGCGCGGAAGTGGCGGGAGCAGCGGCGATGGAGGCTCGGGAGGAGAAAGAGGCTCAGGTGATGGGGGCGGGAGCGGAGCTCTGCGGCCTCCTGGAAAGCGCATCTTTGATACCCTTGTGCCGCCGGTGGTTCCCGTGCACACTAAGCCTCCTTTTTCTCTCCCCTCCTCCACACATCCTTTCCCGTCTGCGAAGCTCCCGAGCAGGGCGTTTAATCCCTTCCGTCCTCCCCTTGCTGCGACCCAGCCCCGGCCCGAATCCTCGAGCGCACTGCCGTGGGACTTTGAACCCAAAGCCACCATGGTTGGCCGCTTCCTACCAGAAGCTTCACAGCCGAGCTGCAGCCCAGCTCCGGGAGCCTATGATCATGCTTCACATCCACGTTTTGAGTGTGTTTTTGTTTTTCGTGTTGAGCTTTAAAGGTTTTTCAAGTGAGGCTGGTTTTCTTTACCCTACGCTGCTTTTGTAGCTCTCTGGTAATTTTGACTTTTGTACTGTTACTCACTGTGCTTGCTCTGTTATTTCTTGTCATCAAATGACTTCCTAAAGACAGAATGTGAAGTAGGACGCCAGAATAATAAAAAGAGCATTCAGTTCACTTTTGAGCACTTCTTTGTCACGGTTCCATTATGTCATTAACATAGCAATAAACAACACAACACTAAAAATAAACAAGGCTTATAATATTTGTCTTCTTTTTAATGGTTAGGTTGCTGAGTGGTTGAAAAAAATATTTGGAGATCAACCGATTCCACAGTATGAGGTGAACCCGCGGACCACGGAGATTTTATATCACCTTGGAGAACGCAACAGGGTCCGGGACAGGGACGTCTGCCTGGTAATAGAGGACTTGAAACAGAAAGCAAATGAATATGAATCAGAAGGTGAGATTTAGGTCCGGAGGAGGTTTTTGTTTTTGGTTTTGCCGCACTGTGGATTGAAGCCAGGGGCATTCTACAGCTGAGTTACATCCCCAGCATTTTTTATTTTTTGAGACAAGCTCTTGCTAAGTTGCCCAGGCTGGCCTTGAACTTTCCATCTTCCTGGCTCAGCCTCTAAATCTAGAATTTTGCATGAAATAATGAATAGAACTAACCAAATTTTATAACAGCAAGATATAGAACATTTAGTGTGGGCTACTTACTTTGCTGTATTTTACCTAGATTTATCTTCTACTCTGTTATCTTAGTATTAACTTTATAAATCATTAATTTAATTGTACAATTTTTTTTTTTAAACAGTTCTGTGTTTCAGACCAAGACAGCACTGAGCTACATCCCAGCCTTTTTTATTTTGAGACACAATCTTCCCAATTTGCCTTGGCTGGCCTTGAACTTTCATTTCTCCCGCTTTATCCCAGTGGCTGGGATTACAGGTGTGTGCCATCATACACAGCTGTAGTAAATATTTTACTGGTACTCTGATAGCAAAACAGTGAGCCCTAAGAGATACGAGTCTAGCCAGGCATGGTGATACATGCCTGTGATCCAGCTATTCAGGAGGCTGATGGAGGAAGATCGATTGCAAGTCCCAGGCCAGCCCTAGCAACTTAGTAAGACTGGGTCTCAAAATAAAAAATTTAAAAGGGCCGGGGATGTAGATCAGTGGCAGAGTGCATGCCTAGCACGTAGGAACCTATGGTTTTTTTTTTGTTTTGTTTTGTTTTGTTTTTTTTGTGGGTACCGCGGGGTCGACCTCAGGACCTCGCGCGCCAGCAGGCGACCGTGCCGCTGAGAGATATCACCGGCCCCTTTTTCGTATGTGGGTTCCGGGAGTCAAACTCAGGCCCTCGCGCTTCCCGGGCAGGCGCTTAAGCCGCTGAGCCATCTCACCAGCCCGGAACCTATGGTTTTAATCCCAGTACCACATACACACAAAAAAGTGCATAAGCTTAGCATAACACAGGAGATGCATATGTTTTTTTCCTTACGTTTTAGTTTGTTTCTAGCTCTCATGCCTTAGTCATAAGAAGCTTTTCTTCTACATGTGGATAACCCAGGTCCTTACAGATGCTTCAAGGGGCCAGGGATATAGCTCAGCGTCACAGCACCAGCCTGCCTGGCAAGCACAAGGTCCTGAGTTCGATTCCCGGTACCCAAAAATAAAAAAGTGCTTCAAGTGTTACACCATTGAGCCTTTGCTTATATCTTTCAAGTCATTGCCTTCATTTAAAAAAAAATTTTTTTGGCCAGGCGTGTTGTACACCTGTAATCCCAGCACTTGGAAGGCTGAGGCAGGAGGATTGCTGTGAGTTCTAGGCCAGTGTGGGCTACATTGTGAGTTTAGGACCTGCCTGAACTACATAGCGAGACCCTGTCTCAAAAAACCTCCCCAAAAAAATTCTTATTAGTATGTTTGCAATAGGATATATTCATTGTGGTGAGTTGGTATGCTTCCCATCTGCAAAGCATTTACCCGTTTCCTATAATCTTTTATTTATTTATTTTGTTTTTGGAACTGGGAATCGAACTCAGGACCTCATGCTTGCCAGGCAGGCGCTGTGCCACTGAGCTATACCCCCGGTCCCTAATCTTTTTTTTTTTTTTTTTTTTTTTTGTGGGTACCAGGGGTTCGACCTCAGGACCTCGCGCGCCAGCAGGCGCCCAGGCCGCTGAGCGATATCACCAGCCCCTTTTTCGTATGTGGGATCCGGGAGTCGAACTCGGGCCCTCGCGCTTGCAAGGCAGGCGCTTACGCCGCTGAGCCATCTCACCGGCCCTAATCTTTTATTAAGTTACTTATATTTTGGGTTTCTCGCATAAAAGAAAGGATGTGACACTTAACCATCTGTGTCTGGTTTATTTTACTGAGCATCTGGTCTCAAGGTTCATCCATTTTCTAAAATATGACTCACATTTGTCCTTCTTTCTGGCAGAGTACAACTCGATTGTATGTAAAAACCACATTTTATCCATTCATCTGTTGATGGACATAGAGGCTGCTTCCAAGATTTAGCAGGATTGTGCAGCTATAAACATGGGTGTGCATACCTCACTGTGGTACGATACCTTTAACTCTTGCGGAGATACCTGGAAGAGGTAGAGCTGGGTTGAATGGGATTTCTGTTTTTAGGTTGTTTTTTTTTTTTTTTTTTTTTTTTTGAGGCATCTCCATACTGATTTCCACAGTGGTTTTACTAGTTTACATACCCACCAGCAATATAGAAAGGTTCGTTTTTCCCAGCACCCTCTACAGCATATGTTGTTTTTCCGTTCTTGATGATAGCTGTTCTTCTTGGAATAAGGCAGAATCTCAGTGTTGTCTTGACGTGCATTTCTCTAATAGTCAAAGATACTGAATCTTTTTTCTTTTTCCTTTTTTTTTTTGTTTTCTGAGGCAGTCTTTCTTTGTAATTCAGGCTGGCCTCAAACTCACAGTGATCCTCCTGCCTCAGCCTCCCAAGTGCTGAGATTACAGGCATGTGCCACCACACCCCTGAACATTTTTTTTCTTGTATTTATTGGCCATTTGTGCTTTTTCTTATGAGACGTGTCTGTTCATTTCAGTTGCCCATTTTTTGATTGGGTCTTTTATGGCGGGGGGTCTAATTTTTTAGAGTTCTTTTTACGTTCAGGATATCAGTCCTCTGTCCAAGCAGTAGCTGGCAAAATTTTTTCCCATTCTATTGGTTGTCTTTTCACTGTGTTGGTTGTTTCCTTCGATGTGCAGAAGCTTTTTAATTTGATATAATCCCATTTGTTGGTTCTTGGTATTATTTCTTGTTCAGAATGTTCTGCCTATGCCTATATTTTTAAGAGTTTTACCACTTTATGTTCCAGGAGATTGTTTGTTTTTAATATCTAGGTCTTTGATTCATTTTGATAAGATTTTAGGACAAGGTGAAAAATATGGTACTAGATTTATTCTTCCGCATGTGGATAACCAGTTTTCCCAGCACCATCTGTTGAAGAGGCCTATGTTTTTGGCCCCTTTGTCAGAGATCAGCTGGCTCAATGTGCCTGGGATTGTTTCTGCATCGTCTGTTGTGTTCCGTTGATCTGCATGTCTATTTTTGTGCCAGTACTATGCAATTTTTGTCACTGTAGCTTGGATAATATAGCCTGCAATCTGAGATTGTGATGCTGTCTGCTTTGCTCTCGGTGCTGGAAAGTTGGATATCCACATGTACAAGACTGAATTTGGACTAGGCCTGGTAGCACACACCTGCAATCTCAGCATTTTGGGAGGCTGAAGCAGGAGAATCTCAAGTTCAAGTCCAGCCTGCTGGGCAACTTACCAAAACCCTGTCTCAAATAAGGGGAAGGGGACTTGGCTTGGGATGTAGCTCAGTGCAGAGATCCCAGGTTCGATCCCCAGTACCACAAAAAAAAAAAAAAAAAGAAGAAATAGTAGTAGTTTGATTCTACCTCACAGCGTACATAAGAATTAACTCAAATCCAAAGCCTAAGTGTAAGAGTTAAATTCAAAGCTGGTGTGATGGCGCACGCTCATAATTCCAGCATTCCGGGAGACTAAGGCAGGAGAATGTAAGGTCAAGGCCAGCATAGGTAATTTAGGGACTTAGTGAGACCCTGTCTCAAAATAAAAAGCAATAACAGTGTTGGGAACCTGGGTGTGGTGATGCACGCCTGTAATTCTAGCACTCTGGGAGCCTGAGTAGGAGGATCACAAGTTCAAGCCCAGCTTGGGCGAGTGAGAGAAAGGGGTTGCTAGGGCTTTGTGGGTTGGAAGGTTGGAAAGTGATGACTAAGAATATATGGGGTTTCTTTTTTGGAGTGATGAAAATGTTCTACAGGAGATTTGATGATGGAACCAGGCATGGTGGCACATGCCTGTAATCCCAGCACTTGGGAGGCTGAGGCAGGAGGATCATGGAGAGTTCAAGGCTAGCCTGAACTGTGTAGGGAGACTCTGTCTCAAAAAACCAAAAGAGGGCCGGTGAGACGGCTCAGCGGCTTAAGCGCCTGCCTTGCAAGCGCGAAGGCCCGAGTTCGACTCCCGGAACCCACATACGAAAAAGGGGCCGGTGATATCGCTCAGCGGCACGGGTGCCTGTTGGCGCGTGAGGTCCTGAGGTCGTCCCCCCGGTACCCACAAAAAAAAAAAAAAAAAAAAAAAAAAAAATGGGCCGGTGAGACGGCTCAGCGGCTTAAGCGCCTGCCTTGCAAGCGCGAAGGCCCGAGTTCGACTCCCGGAACCCACATACAAAAAAGGGGCCGGTGATATCGCTCAGCGGCACGGGTGCCTGTTGGCGCGTGAGGTCCTGAGGTCGTCCCCCCGGTACCCACAAAAAAAAAAAAAAAAACCAAAAGAAAAAAAATAGATTTGATGATGGATATACAACCCTGAGTGTACTACAAGTCATTGAATAGTGTACCTAAGCTACATAATTTTATGATATGAGTTATACCTCCCAAAAGATATTTAAAGTTTAAAAAAACAAAGAGACAACGCATGTGAGTCACAGTGAAATTCTTCCTTTCAGCCAAGCATCTTCAGGACCTCCTCATGGAGAGCGTGAGCTTTTCCCCCGCCAGTCTGTCTAGTACTGGTTCCAGGTATCTGAGTGCTTTGGTGGACAGTGCAGTGGCCCTTGAAACAAAGGATACCTCACTGGCAAGGTAACTACGGTGACATTTGTAATTTCTGTGGTCATGTTGCATGTTTGCTGTAAGGACTTTCTGGTTCTCAAGGTAATTCTGTACAGAAAATAAATGCAAAAGCACTGAATTTTAATTTACCTATTTTTGCTAGTAAGCAGGATTAATTCAGGTAAATGTGGCATTAGTTCATTTATTTGAGTATTTTCTTCCAGGATTAGGTTGAGAAAGTTGGTTCTCATGTGTTGTAGTCAGGGTTTGCAAGGGAAACAATACAATACAGGACACATAATTTATAGAGTTATTTTGTAATAGTCACCCAAAGAGTCATATACAAAAAGTGCAGGAAATCTGTCCACACTAAAGACCCAAAGAATCCAGCTGAGGGCCTGGATTCTACAGCAGTGTCCTGCATGAGTCCAGCTGAAGACCTAGAGCCCATGGCAATGCCTCCACGAATCCAACTGAAGGCCTAGGGCCCACAACAATGTCTCATGCAAGTATATTTCACGGATCTGCATCGGGAAGGCCCAAAGGTCAGTGGTGGAAGCTAGAAAGTCTGCACCAGTAGGATGAAGGATCTGTGCCAGCAGGCTGAGGGATCTACCCCGGAGCCAGGAAGCAACAGAGTAAGGACCAGAGCTCCCCCGAAAGTCACCACAGCCATCCTCAGCGACAACGAGGTCCCGAGCTCCTCCGATGATGAGAACAGCCAAGTTCCTATCAGGAAAGCCAGCGTGACAAGCTCCTCAAGGAGAACCGACAGCAGCAACTCTTCCTCACCAGTTCTCCTTTTTATGTTGTTGGCAACAGTCCTCAGGTGGGCCCTCCACACCAGGCACCACGCTGATTCAGTTCAGCTGGGTGTGACAAGCTGACCACCAGTTGTCAATCCACCACATCATGTGTATTTGGAAAAGGATTAGGTATCACTTACACTGTTCCCCGTAAACGATAAGAAGAGCAGTAGGCTAACTCGTCTGATCGAGCATGGTGAATTTTGATTCTTGGCCTACCTGTTGAGTAGAGTAGGAAACCACCTATGTAATGACATGGTTCTCCCAACAACCATAAAAGGAAACAACCACAGGAGGGGCGCATTAAATAACTTCTCCAAACTAGTGAATGGCAGAGTTGGAATTCTAACTCAGTCCGGCTCCCAGTCCATGTGACTGTCAATGGTGGAAGCTATGACCCCACCATTACACCTTCTGCTCGAGAACTGCACGGGTGCTTCCTTAATCACCGTAAGTCAGTTCAGCAGACACCAGTCATAGGTGAAACACGTGAACACTTGGGAAGCAGAGATAAATGGAACAGTCACCTCCTTCAAGGGTAGTCTCTTTTCCCTCTCAGATGAGGGAGATGCGCATGCAAAACTTCGCCATAATGTGACAGCTGCAGTCGTATAAGAATATATGAGCAGTAGCTAGGGAGCACAGGAAAAAGGTGCTGAATTTAGCCAGGTATGGGGGCATACCCCTGCAACCCTAGTACTCTAGGAAGCTGAGGCAGGAAGATCCCAAGTTCAAGCCCAGCCTGGGCAATTTAACAACTTAGACCCTGTCTCAAAATTTTTAAAAACAGAAAAAGCTGTGGCTATAGCTCAGTGTGAAGGCTCGGTTCAATCCCCAGAACCCTCCCCACACAAAAGTAAATTCAAGATTGAGATAAATCTTAATATTGAAGGACAAATGGAACTTTGATAGTTGAAGGACATTTCAAGAGATGGAAACAGCATGTAAAAAATGCATAAAGGTATGAAACGGGGTGATTATATGAAAGTCTACTTACAGATATGACTAATAGTTATAATTATTATCCTTAATTCATGTATGTAACCAGATTCTTCTTTTAGTTTTATTCCTGCAGTGAATGATTTGACCTCTGATCTTTTCCATACCAAATCCAAAAATGAAGAACTCCAGCTTCAATTGGGAAAACTTGAAAGAAATCTAACTGCAACTTTAGTGTTAGAAAAATGTCTGCAAGAGTAAGTAATTGAGTTGAAAATAGTTAGAATTTTGATTATAAAGACAGTAACACAATATTGTCATTACTTAATTTTGGCAGTAGATATGATTTTTAAAAACACAGTAGAAGATGGGATATAAAACTTTTTTTTTTTTAGGTTTTTTGAGACAAGTCTCACTATGTAGTCCAGACTGGCCTTGAACTCACTATGTAGCTCAGGCTGGCCTCAAACTCACAGTAATCCTTCTGCCTCAGCCTCCTGAGTGCTGGGATTACAGGCATGTACACCACGCCTGGGCCATAAAACATTTGTAAAGAAGAAAATGACCTGCATGGAAGTGAGGAATGGTTGGGTAAAAATTTTCACCACTTCATACAACTTATTGCATTTGTGTTATGTTTTTGTTTTTGCTTTGCAGCACTGGGGATGGAACTCGGGCACTTGCACATGCTAAGCTGAGCTGGGTGCCAGGCCTTTTTGTTTAATCATTTGTTGAGAAAGGGTCTTGCTGAGTCTCTAAGTGACCCAGGCTGGGATCAACTTGTGATCCTCCTACTTGAGCTTCCTGAGTAGCTAGGATTCTTTAGGTATGCGCCACTGACCCTGGCTCACCTGAAACTTTGTTGCACTTTTTTCTTATAGCTGTGATATCCCTCTTTAGTGCTGGGGGCCTTCTTCGGGTCTATGTTGCCTCAGAAATTCAGGCCTGTGGATAGGGATTATATAAATTCGCAGGTAATTTGTTGTAGTGCAAATTTATTCAACAGATACTGAAATTGTACATACAAGGCACTGTGTCATGTCACATTTAGAAGGCCTTTGGAACCTCATATTTCAAATTTGCTCTTGGAATATATTAAGTTACTAAAAAAAGATAACAGGATCAAGGAGATAGACTTTGTAGAGATGAGAAGGGGATGCAGGGGAGGGGAAGAGGAAAGGAAGTAAAAGGATCAAAATGTGATATATGTGATTATGTATGTGTGTATGTACCAGTACCTCATGATGAAATAGTTATTGTATGTCTCAGTCATACACTAATAAAAATTTTTCTAAAAAAAAAAAACACTTTTTTTTCTAAAAAAGAGTAATTGACTTCAGCGTATCATAAAATTATGTTAAAATTACTCCCGGAGAAAAATCCCACATGGAAAGAATGCATGGTAGACTGGGATGTAAACTCGATGGTGGAGAATGCAGCAAGTAGGTTATCTACTATTGACTAACCCAGCATTGAATCCAAAATGTAGTAGTTCTTTTTTATAATAATTTTACTGAGAAGGAGGAGGAGGAGAAGAAGAAAGTGCTTTTAATTTTACTTTTTAAAGAGATCTCAAGAAGGCGGAGCTCCATCTGTCTGCCGAAAGGGCCAAGGTTGACAATCGTCTTCAGAACATGGACTTCCTGAAAGCAAAGGCGGAGGAGTTCAGATTCGGAATCAGAGCTGCAGAGGTGTGTATGAAGGACTGAACGTAGCTAGATCTTTCTGACCTTGATTCGCACAGCTAGGCAGTATTAGCAGTCCCTTGCACAGCGGAAGGGACTACAGAGAGGATACGTAACTTGCCCCAGGCTGTGCACCTACTTAGCCGCAGGTTCAGACTCAGAGTCGGGCATTCAGGCTCCGCACCCATCTCCTCACAATGTGTGTGTGCAGACAGGATTCACAGATAGCATAAAAGGGCCTAGGTGCATGCGTAATTTTTCATCTGTGATTTGTAAGCCACTTTTTATTACGTGTTGAAAATATTTAATGATGGTCACTTTTAAAATAATTTTCTAACTACACACCTTTTTATAATTATAGGAGCAACTTTCAGCTAGAGGCATGGATGCTTCTTTGTCACATCAGTCCCTAGTAGCACTGTCAGAGGTGAGCTTGTCTCAGTCTCTCTTCTGCTGCTGTAACAGGATGCCACAAACTGCATACTTGTAAATAGTAGATATGTATTTGGCTTACAGTTCTGGAAGCTAAGAAGTCTTAAGATGGAGGCTGCATTTGATGAAGGCCTTCTGCTGGGGTGGAAAAGCAGGTGACCACAAATAAAGCAGAGAGTGGAAGCAGCCAGCTCCCACCTTTTTATGGAGGCTGTGCCTGACCACTAGAGAGTCCACCGCTTAATACTGTTACGGGGAGAGTTCAATTTCAGTGAGTTTTGGGGAGGATGTTCAAACTGTACCACTTATTTTAACCTAATTTAACTTCGTTTAAACTGTTAGTCCACAATCTGCTTTTTCTTTTTTTCCTTTTTGTCAGGGCCTTTATACGTATTGGCTTGATTTCTTTTCCTTTACCTTTGTACTTTTTTTTTTCCTCCCATGCTGGGGATAAAACCCAGGGCTTCACACAGGCTACACAAGTGCTGTATAACTGAGCCATATCCCTGGCCCTATATTTGCACTTTATGTTTACTAGTGTTTGTATTTTTATTGTCGGTTTAGCTGTATAAATTCTTCATTTGTTTGCTTTCCTTTATGTGTTGTTACAGGCTAGAAACTTTTTGCTAGAGTCGATAATATATAATTAACTTATTTATCAAAGTCTTGAATGTCCCCGTGCTAATCACTTAGGAGCTCCTCTTGTCTTTCACTGTAAGTGAAAGTACAAGGCCCCAAATTCCTGGAGTTTCCAAATTCAATTCTGGGTTTTTAGGTTACATGAGTTTTATCTAGTTTGGGGGTAAGAGGAAGAAATAGGTTATTTCTTTTTTTTCTTTTCTTTTTTTTTTTAATTTTGACGTAGGGTCTCATTGTGTTGCCAAGGCAGGCCTTGAACTTGCTGTCCTCCTGCCTCAACCTCTTGAGTAGCTAGGACTACAGGTGTGCACCGCCACACCCAGCTTATTTTGTTTTCTTCATTTTATTTTACATTAAATATTTTTTGTGGCACTAGAGGCCGAACCCAGGAGTGCTGTTCTACCATTGAGCTACATCCTCACCCCTTTTTTAAATTTTGAGACAGGGTCTCACTAAATTGCCCAGACAGAACTTGAACTTGTGATCCTTCTGCCTCAGCTTCCCTTCATGCTGGGATTATAGCCGTGCACCACTGCCTCTGTCTTTATTATTTTTGTTTTGTTTTGTCTGAGATAGGGTCTCACTATGTAGTTCAGGCTGGCCTCTAATTTATGGAAATCCTCCTGTCTTAGCCTCCTGAATGCTGGATTACAGGCATTTATAGGCATGTGCCAGCATTCTTAGTCCTTTATTTTATTTTATTTTATTTTTTGAGATAGGCTCACTGTGTAGCCCAGGCTGGCCTTGAACTTGTGGTGATCCTCTTGCCTCAGCCTCTCTAGTGCTGGGGTTACAGGTGTGGGCCTGGCTATTTTATTATTCTTAAGGGGCTTTTTTGTATTCTGATTTGTATTTGTATATGTATTTGAAACACTAGTTGTTCCTTTGTATTCTGGAAAACTTATGATCACATTGTTTTGCTTCTAGACCAGTTATATCAGCCTTATTCTTTTTTTTTTTTTTTTTTTTTTGTACTGGGAATCGAACTCAGGACCTTGTGCTTGCCAGGCACGTGCTGTGCTGCTGAGCTATATCCCCAGCCCCCTATCAGCCTTATTCTTAATAAATGAGACTATAGCTTTCCTAGTTTAAACATCATGTAAGTATTATTTCCATTGGAAGTGAGCTTATCTATTTGAAGTTGTTTGATACCTTTTTAAAAATATCCTTGGGTTGGGGATGCTGGTCAGTGGTAGAGTGCTTGCTAGCATGCATGAGGCCCTGGGTTTAATCTCCAGCATTGCAAAAAATTAAATATAATAACATACCCTAATATTGCTGGGCATAGTGGCACACCTGTAACCTCAGCACTCGGGAGGCTGGGGCTGCAGAACAATGAGTTTGAGACCAGCCTGGGCTAGCTGGCTGTCTCAAAAAACAAAAAAAAACAAAATCTTTGTGTTAATGCTTTATTGTGTTTATTTTGGAAATGGATTGGGAGGTTTTGTTTTTTGCAGTATGGAGGATTAAGCCCAGAGTTTTATCCCCAACTCTTTTTTTATTTTTAGTTGAAGACAGGGTCTCATTAAGTCGCTAAGTTTTTGTGGCTGGGCTCAAACTTGTGATCCTCTTGTCTTGGCCTCCCTGAGTGCTGGGATTAGAGGAGTGTGCCATAGCGCCTGGCTAGAAATTGGCGCTAGTTAGTTGCACTGTGACTGTCTCTAACTCCGTGACTGTTTTTTCACTCCCAGAAACTGGCAGAGCTGAAACGAAAGACTATACCTTTGAAAAAAAAATTGGAGTCCTACTTAGATTTAATGCCGGTAATTATTCTTATGGGTTTTGTTTTGTTTTGTTTTGTTTTGTTTTGTTTTGTTTAACTTTAAAGTCTTTGTCTCTAATCTTCCACAAAGGCAATAAATGATTATACAAATTGTGGGTTCATGTCTAAGAATTTAAAATCAGTGGTGAATTTCAATATTGTGTATCTGTTTTCCTGTTATTTTTTAATTTTATGAAAGGGATTGCAGTATGTTTTTTCCTCCTTTGAATCTGAAGTGAAGCACTATAACCTTTTCTTATATTTTTCTTTAAAAGAATCCATCTCTTGCTCAAGTGAAAATTGAAGAAGCAAAGAGAGAATTAGTAAGTCATTCCCATTTTTTTTCTTCCTATTTATTTTTTGTTTGTTGAGACAGGTTCTCGCTGTGTAGTTCAGGCTGGCCTCAAACTCATAGCGATCCTCTTGCGTCAGCCTCTCAAGTGCTGGGATTATAGGTGTGCGCCACCACGCCCAGCCTCTTCATATTTTTTTTAAAAAGAAATGAAATAGCCAGGTGTGGTGGTGCATGCCTGTAGTGTCAGCACTTGGGAGGTTGAGGCAGGAGGATTGCCATGAGTTTGAGGCCAGCCTGAACTACATAGTGAGTTCAAGGCCAGACTCAACTACACAGCGAGACCCTGTCTCAAAAAAACCAAGCCAAAACAAAAAAGAAATGAAATAAATGCTGATTTAGCTAAAGCCTCCTTCATTCTCTTTCTTCTTCGGGGGTAAACTACAGTCCCAAAGTTGCCTTGTATTATTCCCTTGCATTCTTTAGTACTTTTTTGAGTGTATCTCTATGCATTTTTAGTTGTGTTTTATGTCCTTTAAGATTTTACATAGGCTTCCCAAATGAGGAAGAGGCTTGAGAGGGAATGAATATTCTCATTATCTCTATTAAAAGAATTAGCAACCAGGCATGGTGTTACACATCTGTAATCGCAGTACTGTGGAAGACTGAGGCAGGAGGCTCACAAGCTTGAGCCTCGCCGGAGCCACTTAGCGATTATAGTGAGACCCTGTCACAATATTAGAACAGGAGCTGGGGACACAGCTCAGTGCAGAGGCCCTGGATTCAGTCCCCAGTACACCACACACACACACACACACACACACACACACACACACACACACACGATTAGCAAAGGCAGGTCTGGAGGTGCGGCTCAGTGGTCGAGCACTTTCCTGGCATATACAGGGCCTAGGATTGATCTGCAACACCACAGAAAGCAAGGAAGAAAGAAAGGAAAGGAGGGAGGCAGGCTGGTTGCATTGACACACGTCTGTATTCCTGCTGTAACAGAGGCTGAGGTGAGAGGGTCGCTTGAACACATGGGTCTGAGGCCGGCCTAGCAAGACCCCATTTAAAAAAAAAAAATTGGCAAAGGCATAAGAGATGAGGAATGAAAGATTTTTCTAAACTGGCAGGTGATGCGGTGCAGCTCAGGAATACACATCCTAAGATCGAGCTGATAAAAATAAATGGGTTTATAATATAAAGGATCCTAAATATAAAGAGGGTTGAACTTGGAAGTTGTAGGAGACCAGTAAAAGCTGCTGTGTATTTCCTTGTTTTTAAGCTCAAGAGAAATGTGATCAGAGCTGTGGTTTTTGGTCAGGTCTGTGCTTTGGGAAGATTGTTCGGTAACCAGTGTGTAAGGTGGATTGGAGGAGGGTGAAAGAAAATTGCAGAAACAAGTTGGCCTACTTAGGCCAGACAAAAAGTCATAAGTGCTGGGCATGGTGGCACATGCCTGTAATCCCAGCACTCAGGAGGCTGAGGCAGAAGGATCACTGCGAGTTGGAGGTCAGCCTGGGCTACATAGTGAGTTCAAGGCCAGCCTGAACTATATAGTGAGACCCTATCTCAAAAAACAAAAACAAAAAAGTCATAAGGACAGTGGCGATGAGAATGGAAAAGAAGTTATGTGAGCGATGTTGTGGAAATAGGAGTGAAGGTCAGAAAAATCTATTCATCTATCACTACACTGATGAATTTCTCTAGAGTTTTCCCCTCCTTCAGGTGTTTATCAGGATCAATTAAGAGTCAGAAAACTTTTGAGGGGAGTTGGAAGGAAGAAGAGAGGTCTAAAAGTAAGGGATCAAGCCAGGAATGATGGCTCATGCCTGTAATCCTACCACTGGGGAGGCTGAGGCATGAGGATCCCAAGTTCAAGACCAATTTGAGTTACATGAATAAGACCCTGTCTAAATGAATAAACAAATACAAGGGCATGTTTAAAGCATATTTGTAATAGTATTGAAACAAGTTTCTGTATTAATATTTTTCTTTTTTGCTCCCCTTTTAAATAACATTAGACATTATAGCATTGTTTTATCTCCTTATATATGGTATTTCTTTCTTCATTTAGGATACCATTGAGGCTGAACTTACGAAGAAAGTAGACATGATGGAACTGTGAGCAGAGCCAAATACACATCCTTTTCCCTAGCAAAATAAGTCGAATAGCACTTTACAGGGTTTTTGTCTGCTTGGCATGCCTTAACAAAATTTCTGTGTTCTTACTGACAGAATAATGGTCCCGAGTTATGCCTCTCATTTTTGTGCCCAAATACAATTTTCATATTAAAAAGCATTTTCTCAAGTGGGGTGTGTTGGATTTTCTGTGTGGTGGGCATTTAAGAATCCTTAAAAAAAAAAAAAAAAAGAATCCTTCAGCCTCAAGCTGAAGCAAGCTCTGGGCCAGCCCAGACTACAGTGATGCCTGTCTCAGAACAAACAGTCTCTCAGCATCTGTAGTGGGGGAACATTGTCACGGCTGTCACATACACACTCACTAGGTCAGCTAAAGTGAAAAGGTTGTGCAAGTCCTGCCCTATTTTTCTCACTCTTCTTTCTCCAAGGACTTGGTGTTCTTTCTGATCAGCTCACCTGCTCGCCTCCCAAATGTTAATATATGCAGGAATTTAGTATATAAAAAAATGACCTTTTAAACCAGGAGTAGAAAGATGGATAATTCAACACACGGTGCTAGATGCTAGCTCCATACTTAATATCTTATGTCAGGATAATCCGAAGGAGCAAAGATCTAAATATAAAAATTTTTTAAATTAAGGTCCTAAAAATCATAGAGAAGTTTTAATGTTACCATTTTTAAGTAATGATAGAGTCAGAAACATATGACCAAAACCCAGGCGCCATAAATGAAGTGATCAAATTGTTTTATTTTGAAGTATTAAAAATTACTGGGCCTATGAGATGGCTCAGCAGCATAAGTGCCTGCCTGGCAAGCGTGAGGTCCTGAGTTCGACTCCCAGTACCCACATACGAAAAAAGGGCCGGTGATATTGCTCAGTGGCACAGGCGCCTGCTGGCGCACGAGGTCCTGAGTTCAACCCCCAGTACCCACCCACACACACAAAAAAAAACTGCATGGCCAGGCATGGTGGCGCATGCCTGTAATCCCAGCACTTGGGAGGCTGAGGCAGGAGAATTGCTGCAAGTTTGAGGCCAGCCGGGGCTACATAGTGAGACCCTGTTGCAAATGAAATAAACCAAAACAAAATTACTGCATGGTGTAATCTGTAAGAATCAAAGGACATGAATGTACAGGGAGGAAGGAAGAGAGATTTTTCACTATATACATGTTTGTACTTTGATTTAAAGTCCTGTAGTATACAATTAAAAATAACCCTTTTAAAATTATCGAGCCAGGCATGGTAGTGTACAGCTATAAAACTAGTACTCTGGGAGACTGGCAGGAGGATAAGTTTGAGCCTGGCCAGGCAACTTAACCACTTAGGGAGAGCCTATCTCAAAATAAAAGGGCTGGGGATGTAGCGCAGTGCAAATGTAGCAGAAAATCTGCTCCCCCACCAAGCCAGTATACTTTGGTTGCCCAGGTGACAGTTCCTGTTCCAGTTCTGGTTGCTTCTGTCTCTTAGAACAGCTGGTCACTGTGATGCACAGCTGGTCACTAGAATGCATATTGTAAGAACCAATCCCCAAACTGGGATGGGGGAATGGAGAAAAGGAAGGGAAAAGGCAAAGGGGAAAAAAAAAAAAAAAAATATATATATATATATATATATATATATACACACACACACACACAAGATAGTTAAGATACACTAATTTCGCTTAGTTCATTGAAAAGAAAGGTTTGTGCTAATATCATTCAGACAATTGAATGCCAGTATCTTGTACCCTGAGTAACTAATTTAAAGATAAAAATATGCAATGTAGTAACCATTGTTACCCTCCTATTATGTTGTTTCGAAATGTTCTATTTTTTTTTCTCTTTAAAAAAAAAAAAACCCAATCCCCAACTGACAAGCCATTCTACCTCTGTATTTCCTGTTTACTTATCCCATAGAAGCCCTAGACCACCAGAGATCAGGGCCTGATATTTTGGGGATGATCCCGATCACTGCCCATTGATGTAAATAAATCTGCCTCCAAATCTGGGTGTCATTTCGGTGTTTCTGTTTGCCATTACACAAAGGCCCTAGGTTCAATACCCAGTACTGGGGAAAAAAAAAAAAAAAAAAAAAAAGGAACAGAAAAAAATTCATCAGATTTACCAGAAACTGCAAGCGAAGGTACTGACAGATACTTTGTCAGCCTAGAAATTTTTAATTTTTTTTTATTGGCTATACAGATTAATGGGTTTCATTTTGATGGAATCATACATGCAAATAACACTTTGATCATTTTCACACACCTTCTGTTCCCCCCCCAGCTCACCCTCCTCCCTAGTTTTACATTGGAGGGGTTAATATTGATAATATATTTGGCTCATATCCTCCCCCCATTATCTGCCCTTAAATGCTTTTCCCTTATTCCCTTCCTCTTACTTAATAATAGACTCCATTCTACTTTCTTGTCATCTTTTTTTAGATTTCACCTATTAGGGAGAACATGTGATATTTGTCTCTTTGGGTCTGGCTTATTTCTCAACCTGATAGTCTCTAGGACCATCTGTCTTCCTGCAAATAACAGAAGTTTGTTGTTTTTTGTGGCTGAATAATACTCTCTTGTGTATATATGCCACATCTTTACCCATTCATCTGCTGGTTCTGTATCTTGGCTGTTGTGAATTCTGCCACAATAAACAGATGTGCAGGTATCCCCATAGTATGCTGACTTTAATTGCTTTGCATATATGCCAGAGTGGTACAGCTAGATCAAATGTTAGCTCTATTTTTAGTTTCTTGAACCTCCATACTGATTGCATAGTGTCCATACTAATTTACATTCCCACCAGCAGTGTAAAAGCGTTCCCCCCAATCCTTGCCAGCATTTATTGTATTTTTGTATTGTTTTTTTAAAAATTTTTTATTAGTACTTGATTGCAGGACATAATGATTATATTCATTGTGGGGAGCTGGTCCATATACATAACACATCTTAATTCTTCTTACTTTCTCTCCTTTCCCTCCCTCCCTCTTACTGTTTCAGGTTTGGGTTTTGTTTGCTTTTTGTTTTTGAGGCAGGGTCTCACTGTGTAGCCCAGGCAGGTCTCAAACTTGCGGTGATACTCCTCCCTCGGTCTCCCAGTGCTGAGGTGACAGGCATGTGCCACCACACCCAGCTGGCCTTTGTATTCTTGACAGTAGCCTTTTTTTGAAGGGCTGAGATAATATCCCAGTGTAGTTTTGATTTGCATTTCCTTAATGGCTAACAATATTGAACAATTTTTCCTATCCTTGTTGACCGTTTGTGCTTCTTTTGAGAAGTATCTGTTCGATTCATTTGCCCATTATTAATTGGGTTGTTTGATTTTTTTGGTGTTGTTTTCTGAGTTCTAAATATATTCCAGATATTGATCTTCTGTCAGAAGAGTACCTGGGAAAGATTTTCTCCCATTCTGTAGGCTATCTCTTCCCTCTGTTGGTTGTTTCACTCGTTGTAGAGAAATTTTTTAATTTGATGCAATTCTATTTGTTTCTTGCTGTTACTTCCTGTGCCATTGGAGTCCTATTCGAGAAGTCTTTGTGCTTATGGCTTCAAATGTTTCCCCTATGCTTTTCATCTGTTTCAAAGTTTCAGGTCTTATAACTAGGCCTTTGGACCATTTTGAGTTGATTTTTGTCCAGGGTGAGAGATAGGGATCTAATTTCAGTTTTCTGCAAATGGATATCGAGTTTTCCTAGCACCATTTGTCAAAGAGGCTATCTTTTCTCCAATGCATATTTTTGGCTTTTTTTTTTTTTTTTTTTTTTTTGTCCAGAATCAGATAGCTTTAGTTGCATGGGTTTGTTTCTGTGTCCTCTATTCTGTTCTATTGGTCTCGATATCTATTTTTGTGTCAGTATTTGTTACTATAGCTTTGTAGTGTAGTTTGAAATTGGGTATTATGATTCCTCCAGACTTGCTCTTTTTACTTAGTATTGCTTTGGCTATCCTGGGTCTATTGTGTTTCCATATGAATTTTTGGATTTTTTTTTTTCCTAGTTCTGTGAAGAATGTCTTCGGTATTTAGATGTGGATTACACTGACTCTGTGGATAGCTTTTTGTAATATAGCTGTGTTGACAATATTAATTCTGCCAGTCACGAACAAGGAGGTCTTTCCATTTTCTGGTGTCTTAGATTTCTTTATTCAGTGTTCCGAAGTTTTTATTATGGAGGTCTTTCACTTCCTTGGTTAGATTGATCCCTAGGTGTTTTATTTTATTTGAAGATATTGTGAATGAAATTGTTTTCCTGATTTCTTTCTGAGCCAGTCCATTATTGGTGAAACTATTGATTTTTTAATATTGACTTTATATCCTGCTACATTGTTGAATTCATTTATCAGCCCTAAAAGTATTTTGGTAGAGTTTTTAGCATCTTGTAAGTATAGGATCATTTTATCTGCACACAAAGGTAATTTGACTTTTTCCTTTCCTGTTTGTATCCCTTTTATTTTGTTTCTTTCCTAATTGCTCTAGCTAAAATTTCAAGAACTGCATTGGATAAGACTGGTGAGAGTGGACCTCCTTGCCTGGCTCCCGATCTGAGAGAAAATGCTTTCAGTTTTTCCTCATTGAGAATATTCCATGAGATGCTAAGAATGTAGTCGTAGATATCTGTTAAGTTCATTTGACCTATAGTGTACTTTAACTCATGATGTTTCTCTGTTGCTTTAAAAAAAATTTTTTTTTTTTGGTCTAGATGATGTATCTATTGGTGAAAGTGGAGTAATGAAGTCCCCCACTGTTATTGTACTGGGACCTTTATGTTGGGTCCCTTTATGTTCAGCTGTGTTTGTCTTATGAACATGGGTACACCCATGTTAGATATAGATATATAGATGTAGAGATAGACATATAGATATAGATAGATTTATAATTATTACATCTTCTTGATAGATTATTCCCTTTACCAATATGTAGTGGGCTTTATCCCACATGAGTAATTTCATCTTGAAATCGGCTTTGTCAGCTATGAGTATGCTTGCTTTTGGATTCCATTTGTATGCAGTATTGTTTTCTATCCTTTCATTTTCAGTCTTGGTATGTCTTTGCTAATGAGGTATGTTTCTTGCAAGAAGCAAATAGTTGGGTCTTGGTTTTTAATCCAATCTGCCAGTCTGTGACTTCTAATTGGAGAATTAAAACCATTTACATCCAGAGTTATAGGAAAGTATATGTTAATTTCTATCATTTTATCCATTTTCTAATATTTGATTCTTATTTCTCAGTAACTTATCTAACTAGGCATGGTGGTGCATGCCTGTAATCCCAGTACTTGGGAGGCTGATGCAGGAGGATCACTGCAGGTCTGAGGCCTGCCTGGGCTACATAGTGAGTGAGTTCAAGGCCAGCCTGAGAATGACATAGTGAGACTGTCTCAAAAAAAATGAAAAACAGCAATAACAAAAAAAACTTATCTGTTCTTCCTTTAATCCTAAAGGATTCCTTTAAGTATCTTCTGCACTGCTGGCTTAGTGGTCATGAATTTTTTTGGTTTATATTTATTTCAATGGATCTTTAATTCTCCTTCAATTTGGAGAGTAGCTTTGCTGAATATAGTACTCTAGGTTGGCAGTTATTTTCTTTCTGGAAATGCATTGTTCCATGCCTTCCTGGCCTTCAGGGTCTCTGCAGAGACATCCGAAGTTATTGTGATGTTTGCCTCTGTAACTGACTTGTGGCTTTCAATATCCTTCCCTTATTCTGTACTCCTGGCATTTTAACTACAATAAGATATGGAGATGTTCTTTTTTGGTCATGCTTGTTGGAGTTTCCAAATGTTTCTTATGCCTGGGTGTCTGTATCTTTCCCAAGATTTGGGAAGTTTTCTTTTATTTTTTCATTAAATAGATTTTCCGTCTCAGCCTGGAATTTTTTACCCAACAAAATAGCCAGCAAAAATAAAGGGAAAAAATTTTTAGTCCAACAAACCTGAGAGAATTCACTGCCTGCAGGCCTGTTCTATAAGCACATTCAAGACATAAGAAGGAGTATATTGCTTTCGAATGCTCCCTACTCATCGAGTAGCTATCTCTCATCTCTCTTCCCCCCTTTTCTCCACCTTCACATAAATCATCTTCTCTTAGTTTAAACTTGGCTTCTTTAATTCTTCACTGACGCTGGGTTTACGATTGCTGGAAGCTGCGTTTTCTAGCAGAGCAGCAGTTTACAGTCCATGTCCAGATGTTGCACTATAGAGTGTACACTGAGCAATTCTTTCTTTGTCATGCACAAGAACCTGGCCTAATTTTGGCCCATTCAGCTGTAACACAAGTATCAGAAGAGCTCTTTGTTAGCACTTACTGCTCCCAAGGACAGCATATACCCTTTTATCTTATGAAAAGCAAGTGAAGGCAAAGGGGAAAGAGGCGATTCCATCTGGAAGATGAGAATTTTGATGGTCATGATTTTTGCAAAAATCTTTATTGGTGTTGAAAACTGGAAAAAACATTTATCCAGAATTCATATGTCTTAACAAGAACTATGGTTCTCTGTTTTTAGATGTGGTGAAAAATGATTTTTGGCATTTTGTCTGGTTTTATTTCTCTTCCCCTGCCTCCTCCCCTTTCTAAAAAAAAAAATAAAAAACAAAAAACAGAACAAAAGGAAAAAAAAGGAAATGTTATTATTAAATGCTGTGTGAAAAAAATTGAAGCCCAGATTGCTCCACTGTCCATACCTGACTTGCCCCCTGTGTCTGAGCCAGCCCTGTTCCTTCAGATAAACCCCTCCTCCTACAGGGGAGACCTGCCAAACGTTAATTTTTTTTCTTTCTGAAAATATAAATAATTACTACCTTGTACAGCAATCTACAAATTAAAAAATACAGGATTCAATCCCTAGCACAAACAAAAAACAAGATATAAGGAAAATAATAAAAGAAACATGAATCTATGCAAAGGAATAATGAAACCCCAAAATGAAAACATGGGTAGATATACATTTTTCTTATTCAAAAAATGTCTTTATAAAGCCAGGCATGGTGACGCACACTTGTAGTCCTAGCATTTGGGAGGCTGAGGCAGGAGGACCATGAGTGTGAGGCAGGCCTGCACTACATAGGGAGTTTAAGGCTAGCCTGGGCTACGTAATAAGACCCTGTCTGTTTTAGTCAGCTTTCCCGTTGGGCGGACACAATACCTGGCACCCCCGGTTTAAAGGAGAAGTTTAGTTTGGCTCACAGAGTATGCAATGCATGCTTAGCTGGCTCCAGGCAGAAACATGGTAGAGGAAAGATGCTCACCTCATGACAGCCAGGAAGCAGAGAGAGAGGAGGAGCCGGGAAGAGAGACACACCATCAAAAGGCATGCCACTAGTGACGTGCCTCTTGGCAACACCTGCTAACAGCACATTTTAGCTATGGACTCATCAATGAATCAACCCAGTAATGAGTATAGTGCCCCCGCTATTCAATCACTTTCCAACTCTCCCTCCAACATGAGACTTTGGGGAACATTCTAGATCTGAACCTTAACACCGCCTCAAACAATAAAAACATATTCTGGGGCCTATTACCTACGTAAAATTTAAAAGTAAGGACAACAAATACCACAAAGGGTGAGGAGAAAAATGGAATGAAGCCTCTTACGATACACCTGAAATGGTGTGATGGTACTATCTGGAGGTAGGCTGTGATGAATTAAAGAGGTATTCAGTGAACCCTTCAGAGGAGTTGGCAAATTTTTTCTATAAAGCACCCTAATATCAGAGCACCAAAACGTATGAAGCAACGAGAACAAAATGAAGAAATGCAATCTAACCAAAATAGCGGGAGATGTCAATACTCTGCTCTCACTAATTGGTAGAACAAGGCAAAAGATCAACAAGGAAATAGAAGACTTAACACTATAAACCAACAAGACCTAACAAACATCTATAGAATACTCCATACAACAGTGGCAGAATATATATTCTCAATTGTGTGTGGGGACGTGAGTGTGATCTGGTGGTGACATCTGTCACCCCGTTGATTGCCAGGTTTTATTTGGATCATCTGGCTGGCTAGGCAGGTGACCCCTTCCTCCATCACCACTTCATGTGTGTCCTTTCCAAAGCTGCCTGCTTAAAGACACAACCTTCCCCGATAGAGGAGGACCGTTCTTCAGTCAGGGGTACATGAGTAGCTGCTCTTCCCTGCTAGAACCTCCAAACACGCTCTCAGGCGCAGGTGGGGCATTCTCCAGGATGGAATAGCTTTATGCCAGGCCATCAGACAAACTTCAATAAGTGTAAAAAGGTAGAAATTATACAAAGTATTATTCCTGGTTGCTATCAGCTGTGCCTGCCCCCACTAAAAATTTGTATTTATGAGGGAGAAGGGAGCATCTTTTTGTCTTCACTTCTGACTCCTGGACTGTATGTTTAACTGCAGAGAACCACTATTTTACTCCTAAATACTTCCACATCTCTCTCCTAAGAATAGAGACGTCTTAAATAAGCACAGTAAAATGATCAAATTCAGGAAATGTAACACTGATGAAATAGTATTACTACCTTATATAAGCCATATTCAAATTTCTTCAGTTGTCTTGATAATGCACTTTACCCTCACTTCTCCAACCCAGGAGCATATATTGTTTGTAGTGTGTATATTTTAAGCCAGTTTTGGAACTTGGTTTTGACCATTTTGTTTTTACCATTTCATTAGATCCCTATTGCTATGCCTATGAAGCTTTCCAAATTCAGCCGTGTAAATTAGTTAAGGTAGCCGGGCGTGGTGGCGCACACCTATAATCCCAACACTTGGGAGGCTGAGGCAGGAGGATTGCTGTGAGTTTGAGGCCAGCCTGGGCCACAAAGTGAGTTCAAGGCCAGCCTGAACTGCATAGCAAAACACTGTCTTGAAAAGACAAAAAAAAAAAAATTAGTTAAGGTAGCACAAACATAGGGACCATTGCACATGAAGTGTGTTAATCAGCTTTTCACTGTTGTAACCAAATACCTCAGAAAAACAACTTAAAGGAGGAAAGGTTTATTTTAACTCACAGTTTTAGTTCATGATTGGGTCCTCCAGGGCAAAAACATGGCAGAAGGGGATGGCAGAGGAAGGATACTCACGTCATGGCAGCCAGGAAGCAGAAAGGACAAGGAAGAGCCAGATAGAGAAGAAAGGGCTGGGGACAGGATCTGACCTTTAAAGGTGCACTGTGGAGACCTTCTTTCTCCTAGGCCCCTCCGCCTGATACCTGGTTTGGCTATGAAGTCATCGTGCAGTAACCCACTGATGAGGTTGGTGTCATCATGATCCAACCATCCCTCTAAGCTCCAAGTATTGCCGCGTTTGGGATCAGGCCCCTCAGTACATGATTCTTGAGGGGACACTTCATATTCAAACTATAACACAGGTCCATGCCCTAAAGTGTTGCTCTCCCTTGCCCCAACCTTCTGCCCAGTGGGAGGGGCAGTAGTGTTGATAGATTTGCTTTTGCCTATACTAAATTAAGAACTGTGACCTAGGAAGGGGCTTGAGTTACCAGCAGAATGGAATTAGCTGTGACAGCTTCCACTCCTTGGGAAGCAAGTGAAGCTGAATACTAGATAAGAATTGCAATGTAGGGCCGGTGAGATGGCTCAGCGGCATAAGCGCCTGCCTTGCAAGTGTGAGGGCCCGAGTTAGACTCCCGGATCCCACATACGAAAAAGGGGCCGGTGATATCGCTCAGCGGCACGGGTGCCTGTTGGCATGCGAGGTCCTGAGGTCGACCCCCCAGTACCCACAAAAAAAAAAAAAAAAAAGAATTGCAATGTAAATCAGGATGGTAACGCAAACCTGTTATCCTGGCTACTGGAGAAGCTGAGGCAGGAGGATCACAAGTTGGAGGCTAGACTTGGCAACTTAGTGAGACCCTGTCTCAAAATAAAATAAGAAATAAAGGGGCCAGGGATATAGCTCAGCAGGCACAGTGCCTGCTTGGCAAGTGCAAGGTCTTGAGTTCAATTCCCAGTTCCCCCCAAAAAATAAAAAAAAAAAAATAAATAGGGCTTGGGATGTAGCTTAACACTCAATCTCCAATACTGGAAAAAAAAAAAATACAGCATGAATGAAAAGATGTTCCATGCGAAAATATGTCTGATGCTATTTTCAGTGGAGTGAGGATTGTGTGTGGATGTCCTTGGAACCCGTTTGGTTGCCAAGGGAACTTTTTCTCATGGATTGTCACAGGAGCACGTGACACATGGCTCACGCCAGGCTGGCTGTGGCCCTGTGCCTGGACTGCTGATGTCGTGGGTTGGATGAGACACCAGCCAGAGTGGCCAATCTGCCAGCTTTATTTAGTTCCACGATGCACGGACGTCCTTCTGATCTCGGCGCAGCTCCCTCTCACATTGTGCAGATTTATATTTTTAGGCTCATCTTGCAGCGCCCAGCTCCCACACGTACAGAGTTCTTGAAACACTGCGGCAGCAGTTGTGGGCTGACTGCCTGCCTCCTCCGCAGTGCTCTCTGCCGCCTCAGGATCCAGACTTTCTGCAGCGTGTTCAGACTCTGAGCTCGGGAGCTGGCCCTTATGCCGCCCCACAGTGTGACCTTAAAGACATCACGTGCTCTCAGGCGTCAAATGGGTGTCCTAGATGCCCTAGCTTCTCATCACTCACCCATTCACTTATCTCTCAGCAAGTATTAGCGAACACTACGTGTTAGGTGGTGAGGATATAAAGATAAATAAATATTTCCCGTCAACCTCAGAGAGGCACTTCTTCAGTTCACAGACTATCAGACTGGGACTATCCAATCCAAATGTTAGTCTCATGGACAAAGAAACTAAAGTTCAGAGAAATAAAATGTTGTCAAAACAAAAAACAAAAAACAAAAAAAGATGTCCAGATGTCACACCCAGCCAGGATGGGGACCCAGAGTGCTTATTTCACACCCAAAGATCTTTCTTCTTCATCACTTGCTTTTGTCTAAATTGTAGTAAGTCTCTGTCTCCCTAGTTAGATTTAACAACTTTGAAAATCCAGACTGGGGATGCCTAAGCCCCTCAAATGTGAAAATCATCAAACAAAACTTCCTTAGGAAACAGGAATGAGACATGGGGGTACAGCTCAGTGGTAGAACACATACTTAGCATGTGCAAAGGCCAGGGCTCAATCCCCAACAACCCCTCAAAAATAAATACATAAGTAACAAAAACTCCAAATTACTATTTTTTGTTGTTGGTACTAGGGATCTAACCCAGAGGCACTCTGCCACTGAACCACATCCTTAGCTCTTTTAAAAGTTTTTCAGGGCTCGTGAGATAGCTTAGCAGCATAAGCCCTTGCCTGGCAAACGCAAGGTCCTGAATTCGACTCCCGGTACCCACATAAAAGAAAAAAAGGGCCGGTGATATCGCTCAGCGGCACAAGTGCCTGCTGACAAGCGCAAGGTCCTGAGTTCAACTCCCGGTACCCACATAAAAAAATTTTTTTTCATTCTGTTTGTTTGTTCTTTTTTTGTTTATTTGTTTGTTTGTGACAGGGTCTCGCTATGTGACGCAGGCTGGAACTTGCAGCAATCCTCCTGCCTCTGCTTGCCAAGTGCTGAGATTACAGGTGTGCACCACCACGCCTGGCAAAATTTTTTCATTCTGAGCCAGGCATGGTGGTGCATGCCGGTAGTCTCAGCACTCAGAAGATTGAGGCAGGAGATCGCTGTGAATTCAAGACCAGCCCGGGCTATAGTAAGTTCAAGGCCAGTCTGAACTACACAATGAGACCCTGTCTCAGAAAACCAAAAATAATAAATAATTTTTTTTTTTTTTTCATTTTGAGACGGTCTTGCTAATTTGCCCAGGCTAGCTTTGAACTTGCAGTCCTCTTGCCTCGGCCTACTGAATGGACATGCCCCACCGTGCTCAGTCCAAACAACTTTTAATCACAAAATTATCTGCTTATTATGTAGAATTGCAACAATTCAAAAAGTAAGTACAGGTTTAAAGTCTAAGATTTGAAATAATGAAAACCCAACTTCTATGACATGGGTTGATTTAGCTATTCTTACACCTTTAAGTTAAGTGGAATCATGTAGCATTTGTATCTTGCTGCTTTAACCTGCATGAGACAAAGATGCTGTCCCTACAGGGTTACACGTAGCAGAAGTTCTTTTTTTTTTTTTTATGTGGGGTACCGGGAGTCGAACTCAGGACCTTGCACTTGCCAGCAGGTGCTTATGCCGCTGAGCGATATCACCGGCCCAGAAGTTCATTTTTTATATCCTTAATAAAAAGAGATTCTCGTGCAGGGAAAGTTGGGAAAGGATCGAACACCCCCAAGAGACATTTGACGATGTCTGGAGACATTTTTGGTTGTTGCAAGCAGGGCAATGTCACCGGCATCTAGAGAGCAGAGGACGGGGGTGCTGCTGAATACCCTGCTGTGTACAGGTGACCTCCACAGGAAAGAGCGACTCATCCAAAATAGCAATGGTGCCCTACTTTAGACTACTTCATTCTTGAAGACGCTATTCTTCTGCTCCTCCCATTTTGAAGTTCTTACAAATAAAGTTGCTATGTGAGTATCTGTATATAACCGACACATGTCCTCCCATATGATGTATATAGGTGATGTATAATATCCAAGGCGATGGAAATAGTTGCTGTACTATATCATTTGGGGAGGAACATGTTCATTGTAATCACAAATGCGATATTTTCAAGCCGTGGCTGATTCAGTGTGCAGAATCAGGACCGGTGGGTATGGAGGACAAGCTGCACGTTCTCAGACATGTTATTTACCACATATATGTACGCATTTAGGACTAAAATTGTTGGAATGTTCAAATTTAGGCCAGGCGCATCCCTGCCTGGTGGTGGGGATTGCATCCCTGCAATCCCAGCACTCGGGAGGCTAAAGCAGGAGGACTGCCATGAGTTCAAGGCTAGCCTGAATTACAGAATGAGACCCTGTCTCAAAAAAAAAAAAAAAAAAAAAAAAAAAAAAATTGAAAATTTTACCAAAATGTTTTCCAAAATGATTGTATTAATTTATAACTTCACCAGATGTGTGCCTGTTCCACTTGCTCCACATCTTCATGAATCCTTGTTATTATCATTTAAATTTTTTAAAACTATAGCCAGGCACAATGGTGCCACCTGAATCCCAGCTACTTGGGAGGCTGAGGCAGGAAGGTTGTAAATTCAGGCCCAGTCTGAGCAACTTAGGAAGACCCTATCTCAAAAATAAAAAAATAAAGGACTGGGGATATAGTTCCATAGAAGGCCCTGGTAATACATACATACATACACACATACATACATACATATTTTGAGATGAGGTTTGCTAAATTGTCTAGGATGGCCTTGAACTTGCAATCCTCCTGCTTCAGCCTCCCAAGTAGCTGGGATTACAGGTGTGCACCACCACACCAGGCTAGGTTTTTAAAAAATAAATAGTAAGTGGTGAATATTTTAAGACGCTTTCCTTAGCATCTATGAAGCATCTACGAAGAGGCAGCGAAATAAGGTAACAATGGATAGGGTCGTGGTTGCTCCCTTTGAGGGAGCAGTGCGTTCACTAATTCACTCAGTAAACATTCCTGAACACTAAGCACTGCTGGGCACTAGGATAGAACACGACCAAACAGGCTCGCTGCCCTTGTGAAATTTATAGCTGTAATGATCCATGTCCAATTAACTACAGTTGTGGTGGTGGTACTAGGGATTGAACCCGGGGGCATGCTACAACTGAGCTACATCCCCAGCACTATTTTTACTTATATATAAATATATGTTTATGTATATTTAAATATATATATTTTGAGACAGGGTCTTGCTAAATTGTCCAGAATGGTTTCAAAGTTAGGATCCTCCTGCCTCAGCTGCCAGAGTAGTAGTATTACATGTGTGCACCACTGTGCCCGGCTGAAGTCTGGTATTTATGCCAGCAAAAATAGAGAATATCCGGTTTGTCACCCCTGGTCCCAAATAACTCAGCAGCCAACCCCGCCGACAAGTCTCTCCGTCACCTGCCTGAATGTTTGAAAGCCTTGGGCAGCGACATACATAACTTTAGCCACCAGAGGGCAGTCATATCTTTGAAATACTTTCAAAGGGGAAGGAAAAAGGAAAACCCAATCCTAAAACCGCGCTATCCTGAGGCTCTGAAGCCAACAGCAATCGCGGTGAGACTCACGCTAACACGGATACAAGGAGGCCAGCACCCAAGCCACTGTCTTACCTCGGGCTTGGTTGGGCTTTTTTTTTTTTTTAAGTAAAAGAAGACAGTTTATTTGAAGGTAGGGACAAAGGGAAAGAGAGAGATGGCAAACAGCTTCTCTGGATGAGTAGGGAGTATGCAAAAGGGAAATACTCCTTTTTTTATATTGGGGGGGTTGTTTATGAGACAGTCTTGCTATGAAGTCCAGCTTGGCCTTGAACTCACTATGTAGCCTAGGCTGGCCTTGAACTCGAAGCGATCTTCTGCCTCAGCCTCCAAAATGCTAGGATTACAGGCGTGCGCCACCACACCCCCACACCCGCCTGCCTCGGGTTTGGGACTGAACCAATTTATCAGGAGGTGCTGGTCCCTGGAGAGGAGGAGCAGGTAATAAAACCTGATACAGGACAGGATGAACTAGAGGAGAGGGTCTCCCACACAGGAACCACTGGAAGGGCTCTGGGGCACCCACAGACCTCCCCCATGTCAAGAACTCACTGAAGACATGGCCAGGGACCATTTCCTGAGCAATGTCTACTCTATTCAATCTACTCTGTTCAATATCTACTCTATTAAAAAAAAAAAAAAAAATCAGCCAGCTGTGCCCTTGGGCTGGAGAGAAAGGGACTTGCTGTGGCTACCAAGAGAAGACTGAGAAAATAGCAAGGACGTCTGACCTAGGCATTGTCGTCAGGATGCCCCTGCCTTCCGTCGGGGGAAGCATGAAGAAAGGTGCCCAAGACCCCAGCTTACCCAGAAGGCAGCATGCAGCCCTCAGCCCTGGGGCCCTCCAGCCAAGAGGTGCTTCCGGAAACCCCCCGCCTTCTCCTCCCACTCCCAAGCCTGCTGTGGAGATCTGCTTCCACTCTGTTTTTTGTTTGTTTAGTTAGTTGGTTAAATGTGTTTTGTTTTGTTTTGTTTTGTGTTTTTTGTGGGTAACGGGGGGTCGACCTCAGGACCTTGCGCGCCAGCAGGCGCCCGTGCCGCTGAGCGATATCACCGGCCCCTTTTTCGTATGTGGGTTCTGGGAGTCGAACTCGGGCCCTCGCGCTTGCTGGGCAGGTGCTTAAGCCGCTGAGCCATCTCACCGGCCCTGTTTTGTTTTTTGCGATTAAGTAAATGAGCTTTATTCCCATTCATCACAAATTGGACAAATAAGAAAATTCTTTGCATTGAAAAGCGAATTTCGGGCCGGTGAGATGGCTCAGCGGCATAAGCACCTGCCTGGCAAGCGCGAGGTCCGGAGTTCGACTCCCAGAACCCACATATGAAGAAAGGGCTGGTGATATCGCTCAGCGGCATGGGCACCTGCTGGTACGCGAGGTCTTGAGTTCAACCCCCGGTACCCACAAAAACAAACAAACAAACAAAGAAAAGCTTTTCTTTCTTTTTTTTTTGTGGGTACCGGGGGTCGAACTCAAGACCTCGCGTACCAGCAGGCACCCATGCTGTTGAGCGATATCACCAGCCCTTTCTTCATATGTGGGTTCCGGGAGTCGAACTCGGGACCTCACGCTTGCCAGGCAGGTGCTTATGCCGCTGAGCCATCTCACCAGCCCTGAAAAGTGAATTCTTAAATTTCCATTTGTGACCATTTATTAACAAAGGTATGGTACAAAATACACAAGACTTTGTGTATTTATGTTTATAATAAAATGCATTAAGTACAGATCCAACATACCTCAGTAATTCCTGTGGCCCACTCTATCATCTCCTCAGACAAAGACAACTGTTGTCCAAGTGGAGCATGAAGGGAAAATGCTCCAACTTGCATGCTAAGTCCAAGGCCTTCTGGAAAATTCCAGAAGTTGAGAATATCATACTTGGCATCCACTTTATTTTTCTTGTCTAAGTTTACTTGTTCTCCAGCGGGTGGTTAAATGGTTTTTGCATGGCCCATGTATTGTCAAAGCTTAACATTCCCTCCACAATCTGGGGCTTGAGCAGTTTTGGGAAATCATAAGCAAGATGCTGCCTAGCCTCCTCCTACCCTACTGATGAGTACAGAGCCTATCTGAATGAGAAGGCGGGAAGAAGAGGAGATACAGGGAAGAAAATGCTAATATCTCTAAATCCCAACTCTCCACAAGGTTGCAAGAATGCAGGACCTTGGTCCAAGTCTAGCATACGGTAAGAAAGCAAAAAGTGTCAGCTATTACAAGTTCATAGTTCCTTACTGTAATTTCCAAAGCTCCCAGAACTCTAAAAATCCAAAGGTTTTTCATAATTCATTTGGCAAAACCTGATCTGACTTGAAATCATTTGACAGCAAAACCTCTCCTAGGCTGCCGCTTGGTCAACTGCAGAAATGTAGAGTATGTGTCCCAGATGCCATTGAGAGGTTTTAGGTTTAGGGTGCAAGCATCTGCTTTCTACAGTCTGGAACATTCTGAATTCTGAAACATAGCTGGCCCCAGGGGATTTGTTTCTCTATGAAATCTGGGGTCTTTATTGTATCTCTGCTATTACCTAGCCACACAAAGTTAGATGTGGTGGGCAGATCCCAGCCGGCCCTCAGGTTCAAGTCTCCTGCCGTTCACGCCTCACATACCCCCTCTTAGGGTGTGGTTGGAATCTTGATGTGGTTCATTTTAGGCATCAACTGAATTAAGGAATACCTAGAGGTCTGGGGATGTAGCGCAGTGATAGAACACTTGCCCAGTATGCTCAAGGCCTTGGGTTTTATTTCCAGCACTGAAAGTAAAAACAAAACAAAACAAAAAACCCACAGTCCTACAGAACTGGTATAGCACTGTTTCCCATGGATCTGGGAGGTCCTCTGCAGAGGCGATTGGCAGGTGAGTCAGTGGACTGAGTGGGGAAGCCTGGCCCTGCATGTGAGCGGGTGCCAGCCAGTCGACTGAGGGCCCAGATAGAACTACGAAGGCAGAGGGAAGACAATTTCTCTCTCCTCCTCGCTCCCATCCTCTCTTCTTTTCTCTTCTCTCCTGTTTTGGGACATCAGAACTCAATGCTGTCCAGCCTCTGGACTCCAGGACTTACCCCAGTGCACCTGGCCCTCAGGCCTTCAGCCTTAGACTGAGAGTCACACCTTCGACATCCTGGTTCTGAGGAACTGGGACTGAGCTACTGGCACCCCTGTATGTGTCATGGGACTTCGTCTCCATCGTCATGTGAGCCGATTCCCCTAATAAATCCTCTCTGCTATCTCTCTCCTATTGGTTCTGTCCCCCTGAAAAATCCTGATTACATGGACCTGTCACTTGCTACTCTGCAAAGGTGAAGAGATTTTTGAAGTTCTATTAAAATTTCAGACCAGTTGATTTTTTTCCCCAATACTGGGGGTTGGATTGAACCAAGGGCCCTGTGCTGAGATACAACGCCAGCAATTTTTTTTTTTTTTAAGAGGCAGAGTATCACTGAGTTGCTAAATTGCCCAGGCTGGGCCCAGACTTGTGATCCTCCTGCCTCAGCCTCCCAAAGCACTAGGATTACGGATGTGCACCACCATGCCTTGCTGAAACCAGTTGACTTTTAATCAAAAGGGAGAGTGCTGGGGGTGTAGCTGAATGGATGAGCACTGGTCTAGCATGCATGGAGCCCTGGGCTTGATCCCCAGTACTAAAACTAAACAGTAAGTCTTGGCTTGGTGGGCCTGATTGAATCAGGTAAAAGTATTTGCAAAAAGGACTGGGCCCTCCCTGAGGTCAGAAACTCTCGGTTGTTGGCTTTGAAGAAGTCGTGCTGTGAGAGACCTGTGGAGAGGCCGCTTGGCAAGGAGCTGCTGGCAGCTGTAACTGTGACAGTGTCCAGCTAAGCACCAGCGGGAAAACAGGGCCCTCGGCCCTATGACTGCGAGAAGATGAATCGGTTCAAGCCGGGGTGAGCTGGGAGGAGGAGGTCTTCCCTGACTTGAGCCTGCAGTGGCTCTGTAGCCCCAGCTGACACTGTGACTGCAGCTTAGAGACTTCCCTAACCTCCCTGGGCCCGTGCTGCCCAGCTGTAACTTAGGGAGGTGGGTGGACAGGGCCATGCCTGGGCATCGTTCCAGCTCTAGCTTCGGGAGACTCTGTGGGGGTCAGGGGCCAAGTGTTCTAGTGCTGGGAGAAGGGAGACTGGTCCTCCAGGGGGTGAGCAGATGGGGGCTGTGGGTCCCAAGGAGGTGTCCTGCTGAGGTGGCCGTGCACAGACACAGAAAAACGCAGATGCAGAGGACTCATCCTGAGTCCCCAGTGACCCATCTGCCAGGCTGGACCCATCTACCGAAGCTGGCACCGCTCCCGGCTGCAGAAGTGATCAGTTTTCAAGAGCAGGGGAAACAAGCATTCTCTCTTCCCTGCTTGTAAGGGAAGATGTCCACCACGCTGGACATCTGCCCCCATCTCTGTTCATTTCACAGTGGGCAAAGGGTCCCCTCTCAGCAACTGCTGTCTTGAGGCATCTGAAGCACTTGGGCTGTGACCTCTGGAACTGCCCTGGGGCCTCACGGGGAGCTGAGGCAGGGAGGGCATCAGGTTTCCTGCCAGCTCCTGGCAAACCTCAAGCCGACTTCTCAAGCGGGTGAAGTTGTGCTTCTGTGCGCTCCCACCCAGCCATTCTGCCAAGTTTCCCTGCTTCCCATATCCCCTGCTGTCTGTCCCCGCCACCAACACACCCAGAGGTGGAGCATGGGCCCTCTGCCTTCCCTCCCCCGACACTCACTCCCTCACACACAGCTGACACTCTCATCTGACTGGCTGAAGGGATTGTCCCTTATTAAATTCCTAGGGGGATGATCTCATTAAACCTTGTTATGGGTCACTTCTATTTCAGGGAGAATAAATTTGCCTCAATCTATAGGCAGCTAGTTAATTGAAACCTGAGGAAGGGGTTGGGGGGAGGTAGAGAACTGGTGGAGGTGGTAGAGAAAGCCTGAAAATGTGGGGAGGATCTGGCTGAGCAAGAAACTGAAGTCTGGTTGGAAGGAGGAGGCTGGGGGAACAGATGAGGGAGCTGATAGGGAAGAAGACCCGGGCTGGGGAGGGGGAGGGGGCACAAACCCAGTGTCAGCTGCAGCCTGATCCACTGAGATGGCCTTGAAGTGGCGTCCCAGGCCTCTGAGCTCACCCCTGCCAAACATATGAGTCTAGACCGGCCCAAAGCGATAAGGGCCTAGGCCAGGATGTGGCAGCAGCGATGGAAAAGAAGGAGATATGAGACAACTTGGAAACAAATTTGATATGAGGATGAACGAGAGGAAAGAAACCAAGATGACCTCTAAAGATCCCTGGAGAACGGGGCTAGGTGCCAGAGTACCAGGCCAGCGGAGGCCTCAGATCAATGTCAAGTTCACTGCTCTATTGTTTCAGGAATCTATCTTTACTCATTTCTGGGGGGAAGAAAAGCATTTTTGCATTTCTTATCTCCAGTCTTCCAGCTCTTCAACCATTTGTTTATCCACACACGTATTCAGCTCAAAGGAATGGAGACCTAGTGTGGATCAAAGCCTTCCCTATATGAGCACTTGTCTTAGTAACTTTTGCATTGCTGGGACAAAATACTCAACACCCACAAGTAAAAGGAGGAAAGGTTTGTTTGTAGAAGTTTCAGTCCATAGTCGCCTGGCTCCAGGGCAGGGTGGCATGGCAGAGGAGCATGGCAGATGAGAAAGAGTTCATGGCAGGGCAGGCAGGAAGAAAATGCAGAGAAGCAGCAGCTCAGACCCCCCTTTCCCTTTTATCCCATCCAGGCTAAAAGCCTATTGGTTGGTGCCATCCACACCCTGGGGTGGGCCTTCCCCTTATCTATACCCAGAACTACACTAAACCAATCTGTGGACTAATTAGTTATCATACACCCTTAATCCACATTCACGTACCCTAGATCCAGCCACCTTTGAATGAACGCAGGAGGCTTTGGGGGGACATCTAGATACAAGCCATGACAGCACTGGAATGTAAATATGAAAAAATACACTTCCTAGGCCAAACATGGTGGGTTCATTCTGAGGAGTTAGATGCTCTCAGACTCTCTTTACTTGAATTCCCTGTTTTGAAACAGTTGTACTAATTTTCAGGACAGCTGCTGCAGAGAAAAGAACACAAAAATAAGGAGAGCTTCAGGTTGGGGACCTTGAAGTCAAATGAACTGGAAATTTCGGTAGTGCTGGAGGACCAGCAACACTAATGGTGTGGCCCTTTGCTGGTCTCTTAACCCTCTAGGCCTGGATGTCATTATCTATAACAGGAGCCAGTAGGCTTAGGTGATTTCTGTTTTTTGAAACAGAGTCCCACTGTATAGCCTATGCTGGCCTCAAATTTACAATCGTTCTGCCTCAGCCCCCTGAGTGCTGGGATTACAGCTATGCAACGTAGTGGCTGGCTCCCTATGTTCTTGTTTAAGTGTTTTGAAAAGTTTGCTTTTGAGCTAGGGATGTAGCTCAGTGGTAGAGTGTGTTCAGCATATGCAGGACCCTAAATTCAATCCCAAGCACCACACACACTCACAAAAAAGCTTGAGTTCTACTCAAATGTGAGAGAATTCTTTATTTCAGGAAACAATAACGACTTCCCACAGAATGAATATGGGTCATGATACGGGACCACCACCATTCCTGACTCCTTGCCTTTCCGTGTGGAGAGGGCGCCACTGGAGCCACATTCCTGGAGCGTCTCTGATCTATCTCGCTTGGGAGGAAGGATGAGTTACCAGATCGGTGAATTTCAGGAAACGAACAGAGCAGGCTCAGTTAAGCCTTGCGGAGTATTCTCTTTAGGGTCCATCTGTCTACACACGGGGTATATTCTGAGCTGCTGACCATGCAAAACCAAACCAAACCAAACCTTGAGTTGTCCAGTGCTCCCTGTAACTGGGAGCATGTCCGTCTACACTAGCCACGATACAGCGGGAAGTCTACGGGGACTGCATGTTTGTACCAGGTCGCACCAGCTTCGTCTGCCTTTAAGTTCACCTCGTCATATGTTTTATTGCTCAGTTGGTTCCAAACTTGAGAAAAGAGATAGAGTTATTTACTATCTGTACCTCCTGCCCTAGCGAGAAGAGAAGAAATGCAACCTATTATAGTCCCTCTTCCAAACAAGTCTTCTTTTGGGGATTTCTTTTATTTTTTATTTTTGTAAACTGCTCTCTCACTGTGGCCTTCAACCACTCAAAAATGAGGGTCTACCTCCAGGCACACTCATTCCCAAAATGGCCTGGCTCTTTATTCCACTGTGACATCTTTCTAGTAAGTGCTCCTCCTCCTCCTCCTCCTCCTCATCCTTCTTCTTCTTCTTGTGGTCCTGGGAATGAAACCCAGGGCCTCATACAAGCCAGGCAAGTGCTCTACCACTGAGCTACATTCTCAGCTCTTTTTATTTTATTTGAGACAGTGCCCAGGCTGGCCTGGAACTTAGAAGATTCTTCTGCCTCATCTTCCCGAGTAGCTAGGATTACAGTCATGCACCACCACACATGGCTTCCCTCTACTCCATGCTGCAAACTTCTCTTCATTCTTGGAGTCATGGCTCAAAGCTTCCTCCCAGGTGAGTGCTCCGCATGGAAGCCAAGGCCAATCTGGCAGCGTCCTTGTCTCAGTTGCTGGGACTCTGGATGCATAGTTCTGTGATGCTGTCACACAGCCCTAATATTAGGAACTCACGTCTCTCTTCCCTACTAGGGCGGATCAGGTTGAGCGCTGCTCTATAAGGACTTCCTCTGGTCACATCCGTGTGACCAGTACCTAGCATGGTGCTTGGCACCAAAGCAGGTGCCCATAAAGTGCTGCTTCAATGAATGGGCGGCAGGATGACATTCTGACATATTAACACGTGTTTCTCACAGTATTCTATCCTACCCCTTGTATTTGCAGTGGACAGCCAGCTGACAGCTCCTTGTGTTAGAGATTTGGGGTTCGTGCAAAGCGGAAGGACTTGGGGCCAATGACTTTTTTTTTTTTTTTTTTTTTTTTTTGGCTAGGCAAAGGCTCTATCACTGAACTATATCCCTAATCCTTTTCTTTTTTATACTTCATTTCATTTCAGAACAGAGTCTTGCTAAACTGCTCAGGCTGGCCTGGAACTTGTATCTTCCTGCCCCAGCCTTCTGAGTAGCTATGATTACAGGCACGTGCACATCCCCAATCCAGTGATCCTCCTCGTCCTTTGAAACAGTTCTAACCTGGGTTGCCTGCGTGTCTGTTAGGTGGGAAGGGAAAGGAAGTATGATGACCCTTGGGAGAGAAGCAACCCTGCAGGCCTAGAAGGGAGGGAGGTATGGGTGCCCTCCCTTCAGCACAGGTGTCTGTGACAGAGGTGGCCAGTCTAGTTTCCCGGATTGAGAGATGTTGGTGGATGCCAGCCTTGGCAAAGACTTCTGCTCCCCACACAAGGCATGTTTCCTATTGTTGAGACACAATGCCCAACACCCACAGTTTAAAAGAAGAGAGGTTTAAATTGGCTCACGTTTTTCTTTCAGGGAATGCAGTCCATGGTCAGCTGGTTCTAAGGAAAGAACATCATGGCAGAAGGGTGTAGTAAAGCAAAGACGCTTAGTTCATGGTGGCCAGGAAGCAGAGCAGGAAACAGTGCCAAAGAGGAAGGGACGAGGGGCCAGATATAGACCCCAAGGCCATGCTTTCATGACCATCCAGACAGAAGTGTGCTTTGTCGCCTGGGTGTTTCCCAAGCCAATCAAGTTGACAACCCAATTTATCTGTCACCGCAGGAAAACAGAGTCCAGCTACAGTGTACCAGTAGGCTTTCACAGGTGACAGATCTGTGTGGATGGAGGACCGTCCATTCTAACTTTCTGGGCACCTGGCAGGGAGGGGCAGAGAGATGAGACCTCAGTGGGGAGCTTAGAGTAGAAATTAAATTGATTTGGTTGAGGATGTGGCTTAGTGGCTGAGTGCTTGCCTAGAATGTACAAGGCACTTGGTTCCATCGCCAGCATTGCTAAATAAATAACTCATTTATAGGAAATAAAGTAATGTTTCTAGTATCCTTCAGTGGGAGGATGTTATGATTTGTGTCTGGATGTGCCCCCAAAGCCTCATACGGTCTTCGGGTTTTTTCAGAGGTTGTTTAATCTAGAGTTTGTGCCTGATTCATATTGCAATGCTGGGATTAAGGGTGGGTGACTGCTGGATCAGTCCACTGATTGGATTGGCACTGCCTTAATCCTGGTAGACTGGATAAAATATAAGGGGCAGAAAGAGCTCCCTCTCGCTCTCTCCCCCTCCCCCTCTCCCTTTCTCTCTCTCTCTCCCTCCCCTGTTGCTTTTGCTGTCTTCCTCTGCCATGAACTGTTGCCCCTCTGCCATGTGCCACCCTGCCTTGGAACCAGTCGATTAGGGACTGAAACCTCTACATACTGTGAGCTAAATAAACCTTTCTCCCTTTAATTTTGGGTGTCAGGTATTTTGTCTCAGCAACGAGAAAAGTAACTAAGACAGAGGACTAGATTATTAGTGACTACAGATGAATTCTGAGTCCCTTGCTTGGTTCCTGAAATTCTGTTCTCCCTCCCCCCCCTTTTTTTTCTTTCCTCCCCTTCTTTTATGCCAGAAATTTTGCCATGCCTTGCACTTGCCCAGAATTTGCTCTTTCATTCCCACACCTGTTTCCTGGAAAGTGGCCACGTGGGGAGTGGGTTATCATTCTGGAGAACACACGGTGACAGGGACGTGTCCTCATAACACAGTGGTGGCAGCAATGTGTCCTTATAGCAGCCTGGGACAGCCTGGCACACGGGGAGATCCCTTCAGCGGATGGGTGCTTCCTGCCAGAGACTAAAGGCGCTGGTCAATACAGTCCTACGGCTTCCTCCTGAGTAAGGGTGGAGGGAAGGGGCTGCCCAAGGTCAAGTTATGTACACCCCTGGGCTGGAAGAGAAGCCCCACCCAGAAATGAGACCAGGTGAGGCCTTGCAGGACAGGAAGGAGCCCCACAGACCTGAAGACTCTGCCACCAGCCAGCCCCAAGCCTTATTCCACCAAACGGGGAAGTCTCTCTGAAGCTTGACTGTCACCGCTTTCCTAAGGACAGTTTGTTAGAAACTGCAGGCCTCTCCCTCTCTAGCTGCATTCGTGTCCCGGCCGCCTTCCTCTACCTACGGGCTGAGCCCTCAGCGCCCCGGGTCCTCATTGGGATGGAGTCTCCCACTTCCTCTCACGCAGTCTACCGGGAACACAGCCGTCTCCACCCCCACGGAGGAGGAGGGTTTCTACTGAGAGATGGAGATGAGAGCCCCAAAGAGAAGAGGAACAACCAAGAGGGGGCTGGGGACAAGAGGAGGGAGAGGAAAGCTGTCAGTTTGGGTTCTCCAGAAGCAGAACTGAGATAAGAGCTTGCCCACAGGCCAGGGTGAGCCCCGTGTCACGGTGTCTGTTCTGCCACCAGACTCCAGCAGGCCAGCAGGACATTTAGCCCTGGCAGCGACTGCATGTCCCCACCCGGCTGACCACACGCCCCTCCCAAAGGGCAGGTCGGAGGACCGTGATTACACACACAGACCAGGAGCTGCCAGGCAGAAGCTGCGTCACACGGGGCTGGTGACGATCGGCCCTGTGGCCTTCATGGATTGAAGGAGACGGACTTTTTTTCTTGGTGCTGGGAATTGAACCTAGGGCCTTGTGCATGCTAGGCAAGTGCTCTACAGCTGAGCTAGATCCCCAGCCCCAGGAGATGGGCTTTTAAAGCTTTTTTGAAAATCTTGGGAAAAGGGAGAGAAGGACATTTTTTTAAAAGGCCTGGAACAATCTATATTTGGATTCTATCTACATTTTATTATTATTATTAATAGTAGTAGTGGTGGTATTAAGGATTGAACCCAGAGCCTTTACATTAATCTATATCCCCAGATCTTTAAAATTTATTTTTTATTTTGAGACAGGGTCTTGCTAAGCTGCCTATGGTGAGCTCGAAGTTGTGATCATCCTGCCTCAGCCTCCTAGTTGTTGAAATGAGCCCCCAGACTCAAATTGTCCATGCCAGGAAGAATGCACTCAGACAGCAAGCAAGAGAACTGGACAGGGCAAAGTTTAACGTTTACTCCTATAGAAGGGCGCTAGTGCAGTCAGACACGAGGCAGCAGGTGCGTCAAGCACGTGGGAGGTGGGGATGGGGGTGGGGTGTTAGGCCTTCATGCATGGGAAGCTGCTATCCTTTAAATTCATTGGCTGAATTCAAAGGCTTACAGTCTACTGTGGTTGGCTGGTTTAAGCAGAGTGAGGATCCAAAGGGTTGCTGGGGGAGAGGAGGAACAGGAGGGAAGAGGGTGGGAGACAGGAGGTCCTTGGCTAGCTCGGTTTGTAGCTATGTTTCCAGAATTTATTTATTTATTTATTTATTTATTTTCCAGAAGTTAAACTGAGCCAGCGATTCCTGTAATGTCAGTGTGTTTGGGAGGGCCACCCCGGGTGGACAAGAGTCTAAGTGGAAGCACTCCTGTTTATATCCTTAGACAGAAAAGACAGGGCCGTGGCTTCTCGCACAGTGTGCTGTGATTACAGGCGGCTACCACCACACCTGACTTTTATCTACATTTTAAATCTAGTTTCGTCCCACAATAGAGAGAGACTTTTTCCGTACCACACTGTTATTTTCTTCTCTGAGTTATAACTCCAAAACAGAGCACAGATTTAGCTCTCTTTACTATTCTTTTCTTTGAAGTATTCTTGTATTTTTAGATTAAAATTCTGGAGCTTCTTGTTATTTCCCAGGTTTCTAGAAATTGGTATTTCCCAAGTGTGAAAACCAGTTGGTGCTGAGGATTGGTACAAATGCACGGATGAATGAATGTGTTAGACTGGCCCTCCTGGGCCACCAAAATGTTATGTTGAGGATTCTGTGATACCTGGTTCAACAAAAATACCTACCACTCCCCAGCTGACCTATATTGGTGTCTGAAATTCCCTACTTTGTGTCTCACTCTTTGACAAATTCTAGAGAAGTGTTTATACTACTTGGGTAGAAGTCATCTATCACTTTAGTAAGAATTAGTTTCCATAATCAATTTTTGTTAAAACAGGGAGACTGGAGCAGGGCATGGTGGCGCACACTTTTAATCCTAGCATTCAGGATGCTGAGGCAGGAGGATCGATGTGAGTTTGAGGTCAGCCTGGACTACCAAGTGAGAACAAAAACAAAACAAAACAAAACAAACAAAAAACCAAACACAGAGACTGGAAGGCTTAGAAATTGAGTGCTAGGTCAGGAAAGTTAGATTGTTGAAAGAAAGAGAGGGACAAGAAGGGTTGAAATCCCAAGGCCTTGAGTGATGAGCGAAGACCCTGAGTGGGTTAGGTAGCATCCTGAGCAGAGTAAGGAAAGATAAACTACCAAAAATAAACTTCAGTTTGCCTTTGGTAAGGTAAATTCTAGAGCCGGGGCTCGCCTGCCTAACTGGTGGCCCCACTCACCCACCCTGCTGCCTCTCCTGCAGACTCTAAATCTCAGCCTTGTCTTTTTTCTAAGGAGCCCATCCTGTTTCCCCAGGCCTGAGGCCTTTGCACCACTGCTCAAAAGAGGGGTCACATGAGCCACTCTGGTTTCTTTTTTTTTTTTTTTTTTGGTACTGGGAATTGAACTCAGGACCTCGTGCTTGCCAGGCAGGCACTGTGCAGCTGAGCTATGTCCCCGTCCTCTGCTTTTAATTTAGGTTATTGTTGCTGCTGTCAGTCTGTTGAAGTACTTCAATGAAGGCTTGTATTGTTCTCATGCCCACAGCCTTTTTGGATGATCAGCACATTATACAACACAATGAATCTAACTCCCCACCCCTCAGCCCACACAAACAACAGCATTGCTAAGTCCTCCAGACGCGGATGGCAGTAGAAAGAGTTTGGAATTTACAGGCAGCAGAGAAAAGCTTGTTCCTGCCTCTCCCATTTAGTGCTGGTGATCCTGGGCAAGTCATCTACTCATTCATCCAGGATTTATTTGGGATCTTCTTAGTCACATAGTCTTTGTAAAATGGTAACAATACCCACCCGCCCAGGGCTGTTTTAGAGGAGCTAATAAAATCATGCATGTTCAAGTTAAATTCTATACCAATGGACGTTGTTGGTATTAATAAGAAAAAATGAAAACATAATTGGAGTATGCGCTGGATGTGATGGTACACACCTGTAATCCCACCACTTCGGGAGGCAGAGGCAGGAGGATTGTAAATTTGAGCCAAGCCAGGGCATCTTAGTGACTGGAGATGTAGCTCAGTGTGAAGGCTCTGCGTTCACTCCCCAGTTCCACCAGGACAAGAGAAGAAAAAAAAAAAAAAAAAACAAGGAAAGCAGGAGGTAGAACTTGGAGGTGCAGCACTTCCTTACAATGCCACAAAGCCATGGGTTCAATCCCTACCATTGTAAAAACAAAGAGACAAAACTCAGAGGGGTAGAGGGTAAGGGCCCAAAGCGTCGCTCTTGCTGTATCGCTTGCTTGAGTGGTGCCCGCGTCCCAGAGCCAGGCCTTACCCTGGCTTTCCTCGCACCAACCTTTCCTCAGGCCAGACTTTGCCCGGGGCATGTTTCTCTTCACTGCTGTCCTTGAGGACCAGCCCTTCTGCAGGGCCCTCAACGAAAGCTTCCTCTTCCATCCCATCCTTGCCCTTGGGAATCAATTCCTCCCCCTCACTAGCCTGATAATGTGTTGAGCCCCTTCTGTCGCTGCAACTTGTTCCTGGGTTGAGCCCTGTTACTAGAGAGGGGGCAGCGCTCTGGAAGGGGGTGAAGACCTCATTCCAGGAATCCTGACTCCGCACCATTTGCCTGTGTGACCTCATTGTGTCTTCTCTGAGCCTCAGTTTCCTCTGTGGTAAAACCTTCCTTGCTGGCTGCTGGGAGAGTACCTACCAGTGTGCCTTGCCATTACTTAAGACACCAGAAGGTGACTTGGTTACTACTTGCCTTTCCCAGTATTTTCGGTTGTTCTCCTTGTTATTATTATTATTATTATTATTTTTCAGACAGGGTCTCACTATGCAGTTCAGGCTGGCCTTGAACTCACTTTGTAGCTCAGGCTGGCCTCGAACTCGAAGTGATCCTCCTGCCTCAGCCTGCTGAGTGCTGGGAGTGCTGGGATTACAGGTGTGTACTACCATGCCCGGCCAGGACTGTTCTTACTTAATGTAACATATTTAATTCCAACCAAATACAACATATTTATATAAAGTCAAAGTTTTAGGATCATGCAGATTTCCTAGGCTAAAGGCTTTGCCCCACAAGACTGCCCCAGTTTCCCACTATAGCCACAAGAGAGGTCTCCAGGCTACTCACATTTATGTCCCATGATCATCTCCCTCTTAAATTCAGTAATTAAGTAGAACAATTCACAGAGCTCAGGAAAGTACTTTACTTACAACTACTAGCTAGCTAGTTAGTTTTGCAGTGTCAGGCATTGAACACAGGCCGCAAGCATGGTAGACTGGCACCCTGCCACTTGGCCACACCCCCAGACTTGCCAGTTTGTTACAGGAGACGCAAGAGGCGGAGAAGGGGATGGTGACTCACTCGCAGCATCTATGCCTTCTCCACCAGTGGCCTTGACATCTTCAGCAACTGTAAGTTCCCCAAGTCCCATGTTTTGGGGCGACCGTGGAGGCTTCACTCTAGACGAAGGCAGGGTGAAATCACTGACCTTCGGTAACTCGATTCAATCTCTCTTCCCGCCGCATCCGTGGGGGTGGAGCGGGGAGAGGGGTGGAGCCTGGGGCTGAAAATTGCAAGCCTCTGCACAGTCGGTCCCTCTGGTGACCCATCCTGAAGCTCTCTGGGGACCCTCAAGAGTCACCTCGTTAACATAACCTCAGGTTTGGGTGAACCAGTATCCCTGTAAATAACAAAAGATTCCCACTACTCCGGAAATTACTGGGGTGTCAGGATCTGCGTGCCAGGAACCAGGGCAAATTCCAGAGGTGTGTATTTTTCTCCTACCACAGCCCCTCTGATGTCTTCCTTATTTAAATACCACGGCTTGCCTTTCAGAGCGGAATCTGTAGAGAGTGGAGACTCCTGAGGGCTGGACGCTCCCCTCCTTCCAAGGGTTTCCTTTCTCTCACCTTCTGCAGTCTTCAGAGGTAGCCTTTCCTTCCCCCAGCTCCCCTGCGCCTACTGGGGTCAGCGTGTGGTCTTTTGCTTCCTCCTCTCCAAGCGGTCAGTGGGCTCTGGGAGGATCCAGCTTTCTGCTGTTTTAGTTTTGTTTTTTGGGGACATGGTCTGGCTTTGTAGTGCAAGCAGACCTTGAACTCACTATGTAGCCCTGGCTGGACTCGAACTTGAGGCAATCCTCCTGCCTCAGCCTCCCACCAGGCTTTGCTGGTTTTGACCCCATGACACTCAGTAGAGAACTAGATAAGAACATCACTTATTGCTTCCCCATTAGTGCTTCAAAAATAAAACCCCAGGAGGGCCTGAGGGTGTAGCTCAGAGGTGGAGTTCATGCTTAGCATGCATGAGGCCCCGGGTTCAATCCCTAGCCTCTAAGATACAATTAATAAAAAATTAATTAACTGGTGAAAGCCCAGACTCCTCACGGCCTGCATGGCCTTCCTCTTAACTGGATGCCCTCTCTCCAGCCACAGGCAGCCTGGTCTTTGTATTCCAACAGCTAAGTTAGCTAGAAATGTTACAGACAGTCAGACAGGGCTGGGCCTCCAGGTAGTCAGCGCCGCAGACGAGCACAGTACAGCTGTGGGTGGAGGCGCCTTCCTCGAAGGCCAGGCCTGGAGACAAAGATGAAGCAACTACACCTACATAATTCTCTCAGGGATGAACAATAATGATCGATATTCTAAATAGGCATCAGTCACATGGGGGGGGGGACCAAGACCTCCGCGACCCATCCCTTCCAGGAAAGGTCCTTGTTCTTTTCATGTACACTTGCTACATGATTTGCTTGCCCGTTGGATCAGTATTACCTACATGACTATACTGACTACACTTGTAATCTTTCTTTCTTTCTTTCTTTCTTTCTTTCTTTCTTTCTTTCTTTCTTTCTTTCTTTCTTTCTTTCTTTCTTTTTGGTACTGGGAATTGAACTTAGGGCTTTGTGCTTGCCAGGCAGGAGCTGAGCTGCTGAGCTACATTCCCGGCCCCTGTACTTGTAATTTTATTCGTGGATCATGGTTTTGAGCCATCTTATACCCACCTAGTGATTTTGCTCTATAAGGCCTCCCCTGTAAGTGGGGTCTGTGGCAACCCACTTTCCGGGCCCCCTTCTGTCTCTCTTAGGCAGAAGCTATCTTTCCTTCAATAAATATTTCCTACTCTTAACCTCCATTGTTCCTTAGAATTCATTCTCGATTTTGGGGGATACTAACTTGGTGTATTGGACATCGAGCAGGTTGGGAGTTATAATATTTCCCTTATATCATTTGGAAGGCCCATCTCATTCCTGTATCCCTTGGGGTGTTGTCCTCCACATCGCCCAGGGTCTTTTGCCCCCTCCGCAGGGTCAGCTGCTCTGCACACTTGGCCCTCAATCATCATGACAATTTACTGTGTCCTCTCTGCCAGGCCCTGTGCGGGACACCAACAGGCTAAGGAGGCACTGATATAGGGGAAATCAATGCAGCTCACAACCTGCTAGCTGTCTGATGTGCAGAGGTCGTGTTCCCCAAAACCGAAGAATGAATTCGAAGGAAAAACGGAGGGTAAGAGCAGGAATATTTATTGAGAGATAGCTCCTGAGAGACAGGAGGGGACCCAAAAAATGAGTTGCCGCGGGACTCCATTTTACAGAGTAAGTTTTGAAGAGCAAAGTCACGAGGTGGGTACAGCGCGGGACAAAATGATGATCAACCAGTAAGATTACAAGTTTAGCTGCTTAGGTAATTTTTTTTTTTTTTTGTGGGTACCGGGGGTCAACCTCAGGACCTCGCGCTCCAGCAGGCGCCCATGCCGCTGAGCGATATCACCGACCCTTTTTTCGTATGTGGGTTCCGGGAGTCAAACTCGGGTCCTTGCGCTTGCCAGGCAGGCGCTTACGCCGCTGAGCCATCGCACCGGCCCTGCTTAGGTAATGTTGATCCAATGGGGAAGCAGGTCACATAGCAAGTGTACACGGAAAGAACAAGGGCCTTCTTGGGAAGAGACGGACCAGGGGGTTCCAGCCATCCACGGGGCGACCGATATCTACCAGGTAAGCAGTTTCCAATCCATTGTTCATCCCCCGGGAGGCATGTAGGCCTGATCATCTTGGCTTAATCTTGAGGCCCAGCCTCCAACCAATGTGCCTCATGCCACGTTGTAATGTGTTTTCCCCTCCGTACTGACTCCCCCGAGGGCCTGGCCCGTCTGGCTGCCTGTAACATTTCTACCTTGCTTAGCTGTCTATGAAGCGTGACCTGTGCTCTTCCTTCTGACAAAGGCTAGCTTCCTCTTCTTTACCGCAGTCAGCAGGTGCCAGGTCCTCCCCCACAACCCCTCCCTCCGCTCTGTCCACAGGCCTGCGTCCTCCTGCCAGCCTCTCACCCACTTGGCACCTGGCACCGCTTCCTTGTTTTCACAACTTGCAGGTTTCTGACTCTTGGACCTCCTCCGTCCCTCCAGGGCACGTATGCTGAGTGTGCCTTGGCTGCGGCCATGAGGCTGCAAGCGCACTGCAGGGTCTCCTGCCTGTGCGACTCCAGGCTCCACGCCGTGCGTCCCCAGGAACGTGACAGCAAATGAGATGCAGGAGACAACGGGCTGCCATTTGAGATGAGTTGTCAAAGGAGACTTCTCCCGTCCCACAAAGGCCCACAAAGCACCCAGTTATTCAGGGTGATTCCTTTCATTAAAAAAACCAGAGGTATTGATGGACACCTGTAATCGCAGCACTCTGGGAGGCTGAGGCAGGAATGTCACAAGATTGAGGCCAACGTGGGCAACTTAGTGAGACACTGTCTCAAAAAATTAAAAGGAGCTGGGGATGTATCTCAGTGGTGAGTGTTTGCCTAGCTTGCATCAAGGCCCAGTACTGGAAAACAAACAAACAAGGCAAAGTGAGTATGTACTTGTTGATAAATTTAAAACTGTCCTTTGTACTTTTTTCTACTTTTAAACAATTTTAAAGTCTTTCTACATGGACTGCATTTCTGGGGGTCACCTGACTGGGAAGAAGGACTTGGAGCTGGATCCCAAAACACTTTACCCAGGAAGAGAAGCCTCAATCACCCAGCCTGGAGCACAGTGGGGAGTGGAGAGAGACGCCAGTCCCAGTGCCCTCGGCCACCGCGTGGCTCCGCTTTCACGACAGCCTCTGCACTGTTCCATTCTGGCTCTGGTTCCATGTGAACTTGTTGCTCTGGAAAAATGAGCCTGTTGAGATGGAAATGTTACTGGAAGCGAGTGCTGAGAGCCTGTGTGCCTAGGAAGTGTGCCCAGGAGTGCGGTCATCAGGACAGCCCGTTCCAGAACATTCTCTCTGAGCTAGAAATGTGCTGGGAGCTTGACAAACACGGATCTGTCCACCCTCATCGTCGGGAGAGACTGCAAGGAAGTATTAGGAGATCGTCCTTGCTGGACAGGCCAGGACACTGAGGCCTGTCACATAGGGGAAGTGACGTAACTGCAGAATCAGGTCCCAATTCAGATCTGTCTGACTCCAGAGCATCTGATCCTGAGGACTCTCTGCTCTGCCACTTGGAATCCTTCAAATGCTTCTGAGTAGTTCCCGTGTGGAGGCTACAATTTCACTCCCTGGCGAGGCGGAGCAGGGAGAGTTAACTGTGGAGCGGCAGCCGGTTGTAGGGTCTGTGGCTCAGAATGAGAGGTTGAGCATTTCCCCAAATCCCACTGCCTGTGGTGCGTGCTGGGTGATCACAGTGGACGCTCGGGTGGCAGCCCAGTTCCCAGCGATCTGAGAAGGAAGGGAGGGGCAAGCCCAGAACAGAGAGACAAGGGGCTCTCCATTACCTAAAGAGTCCTTCTAATTGTTTATTTATTTGATTATTTAGGCTCCGTAGGACACTGCAGGCAGATCAAGGGGTAGATGTGCCATAGGAGAGGGTCCCTGGGCAGAGGAGACTTGACAGGCGGTGGGAGGCCAGGGTAGAGGGGCAGCAGGGTGCAAGGGATGGGGAAGGCGCCTAATGGAGCTGGTTTTATGGAGAAGATGGCATTTCAGGAGCTTTTCTTTTTTTTGGACAGGGTCTCACTATATAGTTCAGGCTGGTCTTGAACTCTCTAGATAGTCCAGGCTGGCCTGGAACTCACGGAAGTCTTCCTGCCTCAGCCTCCCAAGTGCTGGGATTGTAGGTTTGTGCCACCACATCTGGCTTCACGAGTTTTTTTTTTTTCCCCCTTGGGATATCGGGAATTGAACTCAGGACCTTGCGCTTGCCAGGCAGGCACTGCGCTGCTGCGCTATATCCCTGGCCCTTCAGGAGCTTTTTGGAGAGCTGAGTACTGGATGCATAGGAAAATCTAGGAGACAGTCCTGAGGCAGAACTAGGATGGACTGGCTGGCCCTTCCTGCTCCTATAGGAGAAGAGGAAGAAGAAACTGTCTCAAAACAAACGAACACCAAAGTGAGAAAGCAACTGCCTCTGTAATAATAGAGACGTAGTGGCGGGGGCAGGAGGTGGAGCTCAGTGGGTTGAGTACTCACCTACGGTGTATGAGACCCAGATGCAACCCCCAGCATGGAGGGGGAAGAAAAGGGTAGTGCTAGAAACATTAGTAATTAGAATGTCAAGTAGCCAAACCTCCAAAAATCTGTGGTCCATTCACTAGGATCAAACAGGAGAGGGAGCCAGGATGATACCCTACCAGTCAGGGTCCTACCTCAGCATTTCTGTAGCATCGATGACATTGCCAAGGAATCCTTTTAAAACTGAGAATGTTAGTTCACATTCACTCACTCATTTCAAGACTGACAGCCATGAAGCTGGGGTGTGTGTGTGTGTGTGTGTGTGTGTGTGTGGTGTGTTTGGGTTTTTATTTGTTTTGAGATAGGTTGTTGCTGTGTGGTATGGGCTGCCCTCGAACTTGCGATCCTCCTGCCTCAGACTCCCAAGTGACAGGTTGCAGGTGTGCACCACCACACAAGCAGCTGTGATTTTAGTGGTCACTTTCTTTTCTCCTTTTCTCCTGAAAGACCTGGGCTTTTGTTACTACCCCACAACCCACAACCGCTCAAATCCCTTGAGGACTACGGTAGCAGGAAATGAATGAACAAACAAGTGAAATACACACACAGGTGAACTATCTGGCACTCAGTACGCTCTCGGTAAACCTCAAGGAAGCAGCTGGTAGTTGTGGTTTAAAAGGTAAACTGTGGCATTGGACTGTGTTGGAATCTAACCCTGACATTTACTGATGTGTCATCTTGGGCAGGTCACCCTGTGCCTCAGTGTCCACCTTTGTAAACTGGGATTAGTAATAGCTTCAAACCCTCAGAGCTGTTATGAGGATTAAAGGAATGAATCCATTTTTTGGTTTGTTTTTTGAGACAGAGTCTCCCTACATAGTTCAGGCTGGCCTTGAACTCACTATGTAGCCCAGGCTGGGCACACAAGGATCCTCCTGCCTCAACTTTCCCAACTGCTGGGATTATAGGTGCCACCATGCCTGGCTCTGAATCCATTTTTTTTGTTGTTGAGATGCTGAGATAGAACTGAGGGGTTCATTTGCTAGTCAAGTGCTCTATCACTGAGCTACATTAATTACATATTTCAAAATACGCTGCCTAGCAGAATCCAAGTGGGGTGGTGTACACCTGGAATCCCAGATACTTGGGAGGCTGAGGCAGGAGGATGGCAAGCTTGAGGGCAGTCTTGGCAATTAAATGAGGAGCTGTCTCAAAACGAAAAATAAAAAAGGGGGGTTAGGGCGGTAGCTCAGTGGTAGAGCACCTCCGGGTCCAACCCCTGTACCAGAAAAAACCACACACCAAAGCAAACTAAAGCAAACCAAACAACTAGTAGAGAGGTTCTTAACACAAAGAAATGATCATTGTCCTTGGTGATACATATGCTAATTACCCTGATTTGATCATTACACATTGCACATTTTGAAATGTCACGCTGTACCCCCTAAATAGTACACTTATTATATACCAATAAAAGCCTAATTAACAAACCCAGAGTGAACCGGGGGAGCTGAAGGGCCTTATCTAAAAGGGAGACTGCGGTTAAGGGGCTGTGGGATATTCAGAATCTCCTCTAGGGAATCTCGCCTAAAGTATAGCTCCTTAAGAGGTGAAGGCCTTTGACATTTTCTGCTCAGGTCTTTTAAATTCTTTTGTCACCCGCTCTGAGCATCCTGCACTGCTTTCAGTGAGCCAGATCTTGAGCTGTGAAACTGTCCTCGCATCTGGCATCTTCCCTTTCTCCTCCGTAGCCCTCTACCCTTTCCAGGGGTCCCGCGTCCCGTGCGCGATGCACCCACTCCCCCATCCCGAGGACCCGCGCGGTAAACTCAGAGGGGGCGCGGCTGCGTCACCCCGTCCAGGGCGAGCTGCGCCCCGAGCCGCGACCGCAGAGGTGGCGTTTAGGGCGTCGGAACGCGCGCCGCGGCGGAGCCGGGCCTCCCTGGCAGTCAGCGTCTCACCAGCAGGGGACGCGCTACCCGCAAGGCCTGCGAGGCTCCCGGGCAGAAACGTGAACAGGATGTTGGTGCTGCTGCTGGACGGGAGCACAGCCCGGTCTTTCCGAGCCGAGCTGCGGCTTTCACGGGAACGTGAGGACAGAAGGGAGCGGACTCCCTGCTGCAGTGACTCAGTACCGACATCGCGGGCTTCATTCGGGAAGGGGTCGGGAGGGGGTGAGTACTGGGCAGGGCACGGGAAGGAGAGCCTTTTCTTAAGGCATTGTCCTTAGCTTGCATGGACTGGCTTTCCTACCCTCCGGGAAAGACTTTTCTAGAAGGGAGCTGCCTGAACCGAAGGAAGCCGCGCGGGAAAGAAGCCTGGGAAGCCGGCGCTGCGGAGTCCACGCTCTGCAGCGGGAGGAGCGTGGATTCCCTGCCGCTAGACGGCGCTATCTGGCTTTCTCCCGGCCGCCGGCCCCAGTCACCAGAGGCTGCCGCCGCAGTGGCCTCTCTACCCCGCCGGCGCAGGCTCTGTGGTTCCGGGCGGAAGTGAGGCGCAGAGCGGAACGGCCTCTGGTGACATTTTCTTGGGGCGGCGCGGACGACTGAAGGGAATTGGTGGCGGAGGCTTCGGGGGCGGCGAGGTTCGCTTTGGCCCCGGCGGGGGCTGTGAACGCGACCCTCTGCTCGCCGCGGGGGCTCGTGCCGAGCAGGAGAAGGCGGCGGTGGCCGTCTCGTTCCGAGTCACCGCGGCCGGGGGCTGGTGCGTGCCCCGACGGGGCGCGCGGAACGGGCGAGGAGCTACGGAGCGGCCGCGGCTCGCAGGTGAGGCGGGAAGGGGCACAGGGCCGCGGCCTGGCCGCCGGTCGAGCCGCGGCGCCCGGGCTGCGTCCTAGCGAGGGGCGGGCCGGGGCCGCGCGCGAGGGCTCTGCGGACCCCGGGCGCGGGATCGCGGCGGGCCCGGCTGGGGCGCGCCGGCTTCGCTCCGAAGTTGGCGGGAGCCGCGGCCCGCAAGGGGGCGAACAGCTCGTCCCCGGGGCTCGCCCGCCCGCCCGCTGCTGGTGACCTCGCGTCGTCCCTGCCGCTGGGGCTGGGGTGGGCTGGACGGACTGCAGCCCCAGGCCTCGCAGGGGAGCGGCTCCGCCGCCCTGGAGTTGTCTTCGCGCAACTTTGGGCTCCCGGCCGGCGAGGGAAGCAGAGGCGGCGGCTCCGCTAGCTCGGCGAGCCGGAGTCTGGCCCCGATCTGCCGCTGCCGCGGGGAGCCCGGCGGCCTCCCCAGCGCCGCGCTGCCGGGGCCTTGGAGGAACGAGAAAGGGCTTTTCTTAGTCTTGGTGCTGCCAGTCTCCTGGCGCTTGCACCACCGTCGGGTCCGCAGACGCCTTGGGTCAATGGGAGAGACGTGTCCGTCTCCAAAATCGACCTCTTTCGGGGAGTTTGTAACTTTCATTAAAAGCTGGCGAGGATGTCAAACTGACAATTCCCGGGTTGGAGACTCGCTTACCCTGATTTCCCAGAGTTCTCTTCCCTTCCCTAGTGTTCATTTCTCATAGCAGTGATCTCAGTGTATTGTCTATGCAGCAGCCGCTGTCGGAACCGTATGTCTTTCGTTTTTACTTCTAATTAATCCTGTGTTTACTTTTTCGGTACTGGGGCTTGAACCCAGAGTCTCATTAGGCAAGCCTTCTACCTGGCTACACCTCGCAGTCCTATTCTTACTTTTAAATTTTTACTTTTAAATTGCCCCGTCACAGAATAGATGCTCACAAGTTGAAGGAAAGAACATCGGTTCAAATCTTTTCGCCGCTTGAGCAGTTTATGCTTAAATGTGCTTTTCGTGTTTTGCCTGAGCTTTTGCTTTCTGAATCCTTCCGCTGAGTTGGATGCAGATCCCACTGCGATGCTTTATCAAGGTTAGGCCTCTTAATGTCAAATGCATCTGGCAGTTTTGCTTAGACTGTCACAGTGTAGTGTCGTTGGGCACATGCTAACAGTTTGAATCACCCCCTTTTTTCTCTTGGGATTTTTAAGGATGGAGGCTATTAACTTTCTAATGGACTTTCGCTGATCCTGGCAATCTGGATTTCTCCACTAATCAGAGCATAGCATTTCTTGGTTTAACGAGCAAATTTAGAAACCTGCAATTAATATTTACCTGATATCTTACGATTGCCTTTATTTTTAAAGTAGGAAGTATAATATTTTGGGTGAATCATATGTCCATACGTGCAGTTGAGTGGACTGTACTGTAGGTGCTCAGTAAATGTACAGTTATGAATTAATTTGAGTTCAAGATAGAATTAACTGCAATGACCTTTATCCTATTTTCAAAAGAACTTGGGTGAAATTTCAAGCTGTTTCATTAAATGAGAGTTTTCTTTTTTAAACTTTTAAATCAGGTCTGTTTTTAGAGTGCTTCTTAGTAACCTTGTATTATTTGGCTTTTCGAGACTGGATCTTGCTGTGTAGCCTAGGTTGGCATCCAACTGGAGATCTTCCTGCTTTAGCCTCCCAAGTGCTGGGATTACAAGCCTGTACCACCACACGCTGCTTAACACTGTATTCTTTTTTTTTTTTTTTTTTTTGTGGGTACCGGGGGGTCGACCTCAGGACCTCGCGTGCCCAACAGGCACCCGTGCCGCTGAGCGATATCACCGGCCCCTTTTTCGTATGTGGGATCCGGGAGTCGAACTCGGGCCCTTGCGCTTGCAAGGCAGGCACTTATGCCGCTGAGCCATCTCACCGGCCCTTAACACTGTATTCTTAAAACTTCAAACCACATGTTTTTCATAATGTTACGGTATTAGAGATGTAAATGTCAAAATAGGTGTATAGAGTCTGAAAGGTGAGGAGAAACTTCAAGGAAGTTATAACCAAAGCACCAGTTAAATCAGATTTCTTAACAGGAACTTTTTTCCTGAATAGTTTTTTTTTTTTTTTTTTTTCCCTGAGACAGTCTTGCTGTGTAGTTCAGGCTGGCCTTGAACTCATTATGTAGAGCAGGCCGGCCTCGAACTTGTGGCAACCCTCCTGCCTCCGCCTCCCGAGTGCTGGGATTACAGGCGTGGGCCACCACGCCCAGCTGAATGGTCTTTTGTAAACTGTTCTTTTGCTGTTGTTTTTGGAGACAGGGTCTCCCTCTGTAGTTCAGGCTGGCTTTGAACTCATTTTATAGCCCAGGCTCGAACTCAGGCAGCCCCTTGTCATGGCCTCCTGAGTACTGGGCTATAGGCATGGGCCGCTGCACACTGCTCTGAACTGTTTTGTGTGAAGTGCAATGGACTGGATTTTGGAGCTGGAAACATTGTCTGTTGTTAGCTTCATATTAACTTGACAGTGTAGTTGTTATGTTACTCACTAATTCAGTTTATTTTATTTCAGTTTTTGGTGGTGGGTATTGAACCCAGGGAGCTGTGAGTCATATATCCAGGTCTTTTATTTTGAACGAGCTTGTCACTGATTTGCTCAGGCTAGCTTCAAATTTGTGATTCTCCTGCCTCAACCTCCTGTGAAGCTCAGCGTATATTATTACAGCTGTGCCACAACGCATGGCTCGTGTTTTTTATTTAAGTTGGGATCTCAACTAAGTTGTCCAGGCTGGCCATGAATTTGCCCAAGTAGCTGGGATTACAGGTGTGTGCCACTACACCTGGCAGTTTTTTGCTTTTAATATTATATTGACATTGGTACTTTATTTTTTTGTGGTGCTGGGGATAGAATGCTGGGCAGGTGCCCAAGTGCTCTACTATTGAACTACATCCACAGCCTGACCACTGGTATTTTAAATCTCTTTGCTGTGTATATATGACTAGTAACTTCTGTGAGCTTTTGTATTAAGTCATTATTCAAGGTGTTGTTTTGCTGGGATCCCTAGTCTTACGGTTTTGTTCCGACACGTACAAGAACTTTATTATTATTAATATTTATTTTTTGTGATGCTAGGGATTGAATTCAGGGCCTTGCTCATGTGAGGAAAGCCAGCTCTCAACTTGATTTATAGGCAATTTGAGTACTTTTTTCGTTTCTTTTTGAAGTTCAGTGTTGGTATATACCATAGACCTAAACCTTATATTTGGTAACTGTGGTTAGTTATCTTAGACATTCCTTATTTTCCTGCCTGTAACTAGAGCTAGGAAAATAATGTATGTTGTGTTTACTGAATTGACAATGCTTAGGAACACCTGTAAAAGTTTAAAAATGTATTGTCAAATGTATTTTTTAAAGCATTCTTGTTTCAGTTTTCAGTGAAGTTGTCTAGGTGTGTACCACCATGCCTAGCTAAGACTGCTGGTTTTAACTTAGTGTTTGGTGTAAGTTTTGTTTCTTTTCTTTTCATGTCTTTATTCCAAATAAAAAACTTCATTCCTCTTTGTTCAGGCTCTATCTTAATAGGTAGATGGTATAAATTCCAAAGTTATTAACTTGGGTTTATTTAGTATTAAAACCTACCTATTTTTTTTTCTCCCAAGTATTTTCTAGTTAAGTGAATATTAATCAAAAGTGGAAATCTGTACCTTACTTTGTGTGTTTGTGGTGGATATTTATGCCCAGTTAAATTAAAAACCAATTTACTGAGTGCTTAAGTGGCAGGTGGGGATGGGTACGTAGACAGTTTTCGGCCCAAGAAACTCAATCTAATGAACCAGATGATTTCTAAATTTCCTTCCTGTTCTAAAATGTGGAGGAGAAAGTATGCAACAGGGGAAGAAGGACTATAATGAAACAGTTGTTGTCCAGAGCTCAGCTTTTCCTTTGTGATACTGGAGATTGAATTCAGACTTGCGTGTGCTAGGCAGGCACTGTACCACTGAGCTACATCTCCGGCCCTTTTTTATTTTGCTTTATTTTATTTATTTATTTATTTTGTTCTTTTGAGAGTCTCGTTATGTAGCTCAGACTGGCCCCGAATTCACTATGTAGCCTAGCCTGGCCTTGAAGTTGCAGCACTGCTTCTCCTGCTTCAGCCTCCCAAGTGCTGGGATTACAGGCGTGTGCCACCATACCCGGCCCTATTTGTTCATTTATTTTTGAGACAGGTTCTCACTGTAGCTCAGTGAGATGGTCCTGGGTTCAATCCTCAGTACCAGGAAAAAAGATTTTAGTAGCTAGTCTTAAGAGTGTATGTAAAAGAGAAATGTGCTCAGGTAGTCAAGAAATTGTTTTTATCAGCACGGTCAACATTGGAGAAGACAGGATACTGACCAAAGGGGTCAGAAGTTATTTATTTATTTATTTTGTACTGGGAATTGAACTCACAACCTTACACTTGCCATACAGGTGCTGTGTGCTGAGCTGTATCCCCGGCCCCTAACTATGTTTCGCTTTTTTTTTTTTGTACTGGGAGTCAAACTCAGCACCTTGTGCTTGCCAGGCAGGCGCTTGTTACACTGAGCTATATCCCTGGCCAGAAGTTATTTTTTTACTGAGCTGTCTGGCTTAAAAAAAAAATAACTTTCATAACGTCTAAGCATTTTGTTAGGTGCCTTTTAATTAAAGAAAGGTTTTGCTGGGTACCAGAAAGTGGGTGTGCCCTAAAACTCTAGGAAAACAGGACTGTTTTACTTTTTGTATTAAGAAAACCTTCATGTGGTTAAGATTTCTAAACAGTATCCTAATTTTAACCTAACATAGAAGCATATTCCTGTTTTTTTTTTTTTTTTTTTTTTTGTGATACTAAGGACTGAACCTAGGGCCTTTGCTGTCAGCTATATCTATACTCAGCCCTTTTTGTTTTGTTATTTTCTTTTTTTTTTTTTTTTTTTTGAGACAAGGTCTTGCTATGTAGCTTTAGGCTAGTCTTTTGTTTTGTTTTTTGTTTTTTGGTGGGTACCGGGGGTCTACCTCAGGACCTCGCGGGCCAGCAGGCGCCTGTGCTGCTCAGTGATATCACCGGCCCTTTTCTCGTATGTGGGTTCCAGGAGTTGAACTCAGGACCTTGCGCTTGCCAGGCAGGCACTTACACCGCTGAGCCGTCTCACCGGCCCTAGGCTAGTCTTGAACTCACTGTATATCCCAGGATAGTGTGGAACTTGGGCAGTTCTCCTGCTTCAGCCTCCTGAGTGCTGGGCTGGCTTAGAAGCATATTCTGTTTTTGTTTGTTTGTTGAGACAGGGTCTCGCTGTGTAGTTCAGGCTGGCCTCGAACTCACTGTGTAGCCCAGAGTGGTCTCAACTCAAAGGATCCTCCTCCCTTAGCCTCCCAAGTGCTGGAATTACAGGTCTGTACTAGCGCACCCAGCTCAACTTTCTTTTTCTCAGCACATTATTTACTAAGACACTGAAGAGTTTTCCCAGTCTGAATTTGCTAATTATATTTCTGTGATTGTGGTTAAATTCAGGAAGCCCCTGTATTTCTTGATAATTGAGCTTACATTTAGAGGCTTGATCAGATTCAGTTTCTGTAATATATACTTTCTCAACTTTTCTTTTTTGGGGGAAGGAAGAAACTTTATAGGTAACGCAGAATGCTTGCATCAGGAAGCATGAAGTGTTTAGTGGTTTTTTTTTGTGTGTGTGGGTACCGGGGGTCGATCGAACTCAGGACCTTGCGCTCCAGGAGGTGCCCGTGCTGCTGAGCGATATCACCGGTCCTTTTTTTGTATGTAGGTACTGGGAGTTGAACTCAGGACCTCGCGCCTGCCAGGCAGGCGCTTATACCGCTGAGCTGTCTCACCGGCCCCTCTTTAGTGTTTTGTGATACTAGCAGCTGTTTGAGATTACCACCCAACTCTGCATTAATTACTCATAATCCCTCACTCTGAATGTCTCCATCATTCCAAGTTTGAGTCTCTTGCACTGTATCTTGTTTGCCGCCACTGTGGAGAAAAGGGCTGTTTCCACTTTACTGTGTTCTGTAGGTGTTTTTATTTCAGTCCACATTATCCATGCTGTAGTTTCTCAGTGGAAATCTAATCCCAAATCCTGACAATAAATTGAAAGAAATCCTCAAAAACAAAGTTGTTTTGAGGTGTTGGCGCTTTTGCGTACTATTGTCATTTAAGTAAGTTAATGTTGTATTAAAAACCTTGGATGGGGCTGGTGAGGTGGCTCAGCGGCTTAAGCGCCTGCCCGGCAAGCGCGAGGGCCCGAGTTCGACTCCCGGATCCCACATACGAAAAAGGGGCTGGTGATATCGCTCAGCGGCACGGGCGCCTGCTGGCGCGTGAGGTCCTGAGGTCGACCCCCCGGTACCCACAAAAAAAAAAAAAAAAAAACAAAAAAAAAAACCTTGGAGAACAGGTTCTTTTCCCCCCATTTCAAAAGATTCAGGAAACATCAGGGTTAAAGATGTAATGGCGACTGTCCCTGGAACTGTATTCCTGAGGGAAGGGGACTTTATTATGATTCTTAGTAAAATAATGGCTTTTTACCTTATTTTTCTTATGCTGTTTAAGACACTTAGTTTTATAGTATTTGATTTTGTGGTTTTTTGTTGTGGTGGTGGTGCTGTGGGTTGCACTCAGGACCTTTACACTGAACTATGTCCTCAGCTTGATTGATTGATTGATTGGTTTTTTGGAGAGAAGATCTCCCTGTGTAGTTCAGGCTGGCCCTGAACTCACAGCATCCTTCTGCCTCATCCTCCCAGCAAGCGCCACCACTCCTAGCCCTCTTTTTATTATGTCGAGACAGGGTCTCCCTAAGTCACTTAATTGTCCAGGCTGGGCTTGAACTTGTCATTCTCCTCAGCCTCCCCGTGTGCTGGGGTTACAGGAATGCCCCAGCACGCACGGCTTTTTTTTGCAACGGGGTCTTGATATGTTCCAAGACAGCCTTGAATGTATTGTGTAGGCCAGGCTGGCCTTGAATTCAAAATCCTACTGCTTCCGCCTTCCGAGTGCTGTGATTTTTGTCTTTATGCATAAATACACTGTTATTGTATATACAGTATCCTAAATGTCTGGTCTAGGCTGTTGGCAATTGTGTTAGGGTTTTGTTTTGTTTTGTTTTGTTTTTTGAGGAAGGGTCTTGCTTTGTAGCCCAGGCTGGTCTCTTGAACTCATGGCAATCCTGCCTCAGTCTCCTGAGTGCTGGGATTATCGGCTTGCACCACCATGCCTGGCTCAGTTGTGTTAGTTTTTGTTTTATACTTTATGTAGAAAAATCAGGGGCTGGTGAGATGGCTCAGCGGTGTAAGCGCCTGCCTGGCAAGCACGAGGGCCCGAATTGGACTCCCGGAACCCACATACGAAGAAAGAGCCGGTGATATCGCTCAGCGGCATGGGCGCCTGCTGGCATGCGAGGTCCTGAGGTCGACCCCCGGTACCCACAAAAAAAAAAAAAGAAAAGAAAAATCAAAGAGAAGAAATTACTCTGTGAACAATCACGTTGATTCTATGTAATGGAATATATTTATATATAAGTGAATTGTACTTTTTTTTTGGTGGTATTGCGGATTGAACCCAGGAGCTTATGCATGCTTTGCAAGCACCCTAGTGCTGAGCCGTATTTCTAGCCCTTATTTATTTATTTATTATTAACTTTTTTTTGAGACAGTATATTGCTATATAGTTGACTGACCTTGAACTTACTATGACATAGTTCAGGCTGGCCTCTAACTTTTTGGTACTCCTGCCTCAGCCTCCTAAGTGCTGGGATTATAAGTGTGGTCCATCACACCCAGCTCTGTCTGTTCATTGATCTTTATTTCTTTCAGAGTACTGGGGGTCGAACTTAGGACCTTCTTACTGAGCTACATTCCCAGCCAGCCCTGTTTAAATTAATTAATTTTTTTTGAGACATGGTCTCACTATTGTAGTTTAGGCTGGCCTTGAACTCACTATGTAACCCAGGCTGGTCTTGAATTCATAGTGATCCTTCTGCCTGAGTGCTGGGTTTACAGTTGTGTGCCACCATGTCCAGCTTTATTTACTTACTTGAGACTGGTGTCTTGCTAAATCATTAAATGGCTCAGGTTGGGCTTGAATTTGTGATCCTTCTGCCTCAGCCTCCCAGAGTGATGAGATTATGGGTATATGCCACTATATCGGCCTTTTTTTTGAGACAGTCTTGCTGTGTTGCGCAGGCTGGTTTCAGACTTGGGACCCTCATGCCTCATCCTCCCCAGTAGCTTGGATTACAGATGTGCCGGCACAGTTGGCACCATCTTGGTAATTTTTAAAAAAAGATTCGGTTCATCAATTCAGTAGATCTTAAGCATTCGTTATGTATTACTAGGAATTGTGAGTAAACTGAAGGTGATTAATATGATCTTGTTTTCATGGAAGATTATAGTATGATGAAGCTTGGGAGATGAGTAAAAACATTTATACACATAACTTGTTTTTAAAAAATTGCCTTTCTTATAATGTGCTTTTCACTTCCCTTCTCCTTCACGTATAAAATGAGCTTAATTTCTTGCATTTAAATTTCCTCAACCATAGTGTTTGTGTGTTGTGTTTTATGTATATGTGTATTTAATTGTTCAAGCTGTTATTTGAGTGCGGTGATCCAAGACAGATTTTAGATCTTGTTGAAAGCAGCCCTGCCCGTAGATGATATTTAGTCCTCAAAAGCTGTGATCTGCTCCTCCGGCATATATATTCCAGGTTTATCATTTCACATTACAGATTGTATTTGAAGTTTTAAAATTTCTATTCTGGACCCGGGATGTGACTCAGAGGCAGAATGCATGCCAGGGGTGAGGAGGGCCCTCAGTTTGGTCCCTAGCACCACCAGAAAAGGTACTTCTGTGAAAGGAAGCAAAGAGGGAGGGAGGGAGGAAGATGGAAAAAAAATCCATATTACAGTTTGTGTCGCTGTGTCCCTCCAAAGCCTCATGCAGTCATGGGGGCAGGCTTTTCTGAAGCTGCTGAATCTATTTGTGATTGGTTTATTGTCTGTTGCTGGGATTAGTGCTGGGAGTGCTTCACCCGCCCCAGGGTGGGCGGCCTGCATATAAGATAAGGGAGGAAAAGAGGCTTGCTCTGCCCTCTTTGCTCTTGTTGCTTTTGCTGTCTTCAGCCACCATGAACAGTTGCCCCTCTGCCCTGCTACCCTGGCTTGGGGCAGCTGATTATGGACTGAAACCTCCACAAACTGTGAGCTAAATACATCTTTCCTCCTTTAACTTTGGGTCTCAGGTATTTTGTTTTATTTATTTATTTATTTTTATTTTTTTGTGGGTACCGGGGGTCGACCTCAGGACCTCACACGCCTGCAGGCGCCCGGGCCGCTGAGCGACATCACCGGCCCTTTTTTCATATGTGGGTTCCGGGAGTCGAACTCGGGCCCTCGTGCTTGCCAGGCAGGCGCTTATGCCACTGAGCCATTTCACCGGCCTGGTATTTTGTTTTAGCAATGAGAAAAATAACTAACAGAGTCCATATCCCACCAGAACTAGTTTAGAAGACCCCCAGACTGGCCATGTGCCTGAATGCTTCTAACACACTCCTAGTTTTGTCATATTTGTCTCCTCATCCTGAGGTTTAACATCTAGCAAGAAGGAAGATTCGGCAGCAAGTGCAATCATTGTGCAAGGCGTTCTGTTTCCTTGCTGTCCTCAGATCCAAAGTGATCATGTCATCATTACTGTCTGTCAGCTCCACTCCTTTGTGTCTTCCACACTGGCGGGGCCCTACTTGCCCAAAGCTTTCTTTACTCCTGGCGGGCTGGCCTTTACCTTTTCATGAGACTTGATGTGATTATACCAACAGAAGGGCATGACACAACTTGGCAGGTGGTGGCCCGGAGATTGCTTCAGATACTGCCACATCTGCTTGTCAGTAGCACGTACCCCTCCATGTAGCTTTTATCAGCCAGGGAACTGCTGAGCATCTTGAAGCCAGTAGGGCTTTTCAGGTTTCTGAAACCTCTGGCATTGGCTGTATCTGGGAGCAAAGAGAGTACAAGAGGTCAGTGCTCAGTGCTAGGGAAAAAAGGGTGCATTTCTTTGTTTTTGTTCTTTTGAGTCAGGGTCTCACTATGTAGCATAGGCAGGCCTTGAATCCACTATGTAGCCGTCCTGGGCTCCAACTGGTAATCCCACCTTGGCCTCCCTAGTGCTGGGATTATAGGTGTGTGCCACCACACCTGGCTAAGGTGTATGTGTGTGTGTTTTATTTTTTGAGATAGGGACTCGCTATATAGTTTCAGGCTGGCCTTCAGCTCACTGTGTAGTCCGAGCTGGCCTTGATCCTCCTGCCTCAGCCTCCCAAGTGCTGGGATTATAGGTGTGTACCACCGGGCCCAGCAAGGTATGTGTTTTTGTTTGCTTTAAAAATTGCCCTCTTTAAATGGATGCGACTCGAGACTATACTCATAAGTGAAATAAACCAGACACACATTTGTAAACATCATATTGTCTCCCTAGTGTGAGAAGCTGAAAGAGTAAATAAGATCCAAAATGTACAATAGATATGGTAAAACAGGAAGAAACTGTTTAAAAGGAAAGAGAAACTGGGGTGGGGAAATGGAGAAAAGAAGGAAGAGAAAAGAAAAAAAAATATGTATACAAGATAGTTAAGATAGATACACGACTAATTTCTCTTAGTTCATTGAGAAGAAAGGTTTGTGCTAATATTGTTTGGACAATTGAATGCTGATATCTTGTACCCTGAGTAACTAATGTAAAGATAACGATACGCAATGTATTAACCATTGTTACTCTCCTATTATGTTGTTATGGAATTTTGTTCCATTTTTTTTCTCTTTAAAATAAAAAAAATAGCCCTCTTATAGCAGTGTATTTGTGTGCAAGTCAGAAATATCAGGTAGTAATTGTTACTAGTATTACCATTCCCCACACCATTAAGATTTTCACAGTACTGTATTCTGATAGCCATGTTATCTAACACTGAAGTAACTGAAATCTTTTTGTGACAGTTGCCAAAGGCATTAGGCACACAATGCTGCTTGAAGGTCTTGCTTCATCCGAGTTTTATCTTCACGCATGCAGTTTGTCTCTGTGGGTTTTCATTCTCCACATTACCAGTCTCTTGTTCTTGTTTATATTTAAAAAACAAAACTAGCAAAACTTCAAAACATCTTAACTTGGATATTTTAAGTGTCTAGGTATAGAGTTGGGAAAATTCAACTAGGGCAAAGTAGCTAAGAAAGTGATTTTAAAAACCCACAGCTGGTAGTTATTTGAAATTTTTAGGTTTATGTTGAACTTACTATGTGGCCCAGGCTGTCTTTGAACTCCCTGTGGTCTTGGTGCCTTGGCTTCCCGAGTGCTAGGATTGCAGGCATGTACCACCATGCCTGGCTCTCCAGCTTTTTTTTTGAAGCAGGGTCTCAGAGTTGCTGGGTGTGATACCCCTCACCTATAATCCTGGCTGCTTGGGAGGCTGAGGCAGGAGAAACCCAAGTTTGAGACCAGCCTGGGAAACTTAGCAAGACTTCTCAAAATAAACAAATAAGAAGGGCTGGGAATGTAGTTTACCACTCCCTCCTGAGTTCAGTCCCCAGTACCACACACAAAAGAGACAAAGGCCCTGCTCACTTCTGTCTTTTATAAAATGGATAGTAAACTAAACACAAATAATTTTAGGTACTTTTTAAAAAATAGAGAGTAATGGAGTGTGACTGTTAAGGTTTATATCTAGATGTTCCCAAGAGCTTCAGCGCTCACAGGCTGGCTTTTTGGCAGACGATTGCATTATGGATGCTGTTAGGAGGTGGGTCTGGTCGGGAGGGCAGGTCACTGGGGGCATGGTGTGAAAGGGTCTGTGGCAGTGATGGTGAACCTTTTAGAGACCAAGTGCTCAAACTGCAACCCAAAACCCACTTATCACAAAGTGCGACACTGCAATTAAACCTGAATATTGAGGTTTTAGTTTAGAAAAAACAACTCGTACATTAACATCTTCTGTTTTAAAAGAAAAACACAATAACAGAGCTTTCAGTGATACAAACAGCTTTGTATCAAAAGGTGAAAGTTTGCATTCGGTGTGCTGTTACCCAGTGCTTGGCTGCCAGGGCGATGCTGGGGTGACTTGGCTTGTGTGCCCACGGAGAGGACCCTGCATGCCCGCTGCAGCACTCATGCCATAGGTTTGCCACCACTGGTCTGTCTTCGTCCCTTGCTCCTCCTCCCTTGACTGCTCTCTCTGCTTCCTGGCTGCCATGCATGAGCCGCTATCCCTCTGCTGTGCCCTCCTGCCATGCTGTCCTCCCTTGGAGCCACTGGACTGTAGGCTGAAACCAAAATAAACTTCTCAGAATTGTGTGTCAGATATTGTGTCCCAGCAATGAAAAAAGTGACTAAGATTGACTGAGAGGGAAAGCCTTTTGCTATGGTCTGCATGTTTGTCTCCTCCAAATTTATATGTTGAAATCCTGATCTTCCAGGAGATGGAATCACCTTTGTGGGGTGATTAGATCACGAGGGTCCTGCTTGAGTGAACTGGCTTGGTGCCCTTATAAAAGAGCCAGAAAGAGATTCTGAGCCGCTTCTACCATGTGAGATGCGGTGACACAGGAAGCAGACTCTCACCTCACTGCCGGGTCTACTGGAGGCCATCATCTGGGACTTTCTGGCCTCTAGAACTGTAAGAAATAAAGTTCTGTTGTTCAAGCCACCCAGTCTTTGATAGTTTGTTGTAGCTGTCCAAACGGACTAGATTAAGATAGCCTTTTAAGCATGAATTTGAGCCAGGCATGGTGTCACACGCCCTTCTTACTCTGGCACTCAGAAGGCTGAGGCAGGAGGATCCTGAGTTTGAGGCCACCTGGCCTAGTAGGGTGTTCAAGGCTGGCCTGGAATACACAGTGAGGGAAAAAATTCATTCGAGTTGAGACTGGAAGTATAACAAGAAAGCAAGCCAGGCGTGGTGGTGCACACCTGTAATCCCAGCACTCGGGAGGCCAAGGCAGGAGGATTGCTGTGAGTTTGAGGCCAGCCTGGGCTACATAGTGAGTTCAAGGCCAGTTTAAACTATATTGTGAGACCCTGTCTCAAAAAAAACAAAAACAAACAATAACAACAAAAGAAACCAGCCTCCGGCATGGTGGCACATACCTGTAATACCAGCAGTCTGGGAGGCTGAGGCAGGAGGATCACAAGTTCCAGGCCAGCCTAGAAATCTAGTGACTTAGTGAGACCCTGAATGATTTTTTTTAAAAAAGGAGCTGGGGTGTGGCTCAGTGTGAAGGTCCTGGGTTCAGTCCTCAGTACAGGGTGGGTGGGTGGGGGAACCAACCTCAGAAAGAGCTGGGGGAGAGCTTTCCTGGCAGCAGGAGCAGCAAAGTGTAAAACCTCCTGAGTCAGAAAAACTGGATAGAAATATGCAATATATTAATTACCTTTACTCTCCTATTAGCCTGTTTTGAACCTTTGTTTTATTTTTATTTGTATATTTTCTCTTTAAAATAAAATAATAAGAGTCTCAAATTAAAAAAAAAGAAAAAAGAAAAACTGTTGGTGTGTTGAAGGATCTGGAGCCTCCTGAGGGGAAATGATGTTGAAAATGAGATTTGAGCAATACATACCTTGTGGACCTTTTTCAAAATTCAGATTTCATTGTAATTGGAGACATTGGACAACGGTAGGTTTAGGCACAGAGCAGTCTTGCTCACCTCCTCCATGTATAGTGTAGATGTGCTTTGATTTGCACAAAAGATGTCTATTTGGTGCAACCAAATTCTAAATATTAACCTGTGTACATTAGGAAAACTTAACAGAAATCTGTATGAAAGCCTTATCTTTAAAGTATATAGCCTCATTTATCTTTTGTAAAGATACAGATCTTCAGAACTTTCATGATGGGTTAAAGAAGGCTACTTGTGTAGCATGATTTGGACTTAGGCTAAGAAACAGTTTGGAAATTCAGAAAGTGTTCTAAATATAGCTTTCTAAATATATCTTGTCCATTGACCTACATATTCTTTATTTAGAAATGAGGATTATTCATTTCAGGTTAGCTATGAACAGTAATTAATAAAATAATTAAAATGTTCTGAAAACCTAAGTAGAGTTGTTTAGACCTAGTTGTCAGTGTGAGCACACCGTTTATCCTGTATAGTACTCTAAGATTGCAGCTTTTTATGTGTGCTTGTGGTGCTGGGGATCGAGCTGTCTTTACCACTGAGCCACACCCTCAGCCCTAAAAAGCCTAAAAATAAGCTGGGCATGGTGGTACATGCCTATAATCCCAGCATTCAGGGAGATTGAGGTAGGAGGATCACAAGTTCAAGTACTACATGTGCAATTTAGTAATTTAGCGAGACTCTGTCTCAAAGATAAAAAGAATAAATAAAAAGGGACTGGGAATATAGCTTAGTGCGAAGGTTAGTTCATTCCCCATTATCTTCACCACAAAAAAAGACCTAAAAATACCTAGCAAAATATTCATCAATTAAAAAAATAATGACTGAAGAATTCTTTTTTTAAATCCTCCTCTCTGGAAGCGTTCTTTCAATGGTTTTGTTGTTGTTTGTAGTTTTTTGAGACAGGGTCTTGCTATATAGTTTTAGGCTGGCCTTGAGCTGTGTACCCCAGGCTGGTCTGAAACAGCAATCTTCCTGCTTCAGCCTCCTGAGTGCTGGGATTACAGGCGTACCCTTCCACACCCAGCGTTAGTAGGTTTTTGAAATGAAATTGCCTCTTTTTTTTTTTTTTTTTTTTTTTTGTGGGTACCGGGGGGGTCGACCTCAGGACCTCGCGCGCCAGCAGGCGCCCGTGCCGCTGAGCGATATCACCGGCCCCTTTTTCGTATGTGGGTTCCGGGAGTCGAACTCGGGCCCTCGCGCTTGCCGGGCAGGCGCTTAAGCCGCTGAGCCATCTCACTGGCCCTCTTTTTTTTTTTTTTTTTAATGTGGGTACTGAGAGTCTACCTCAGGACCTCACACTTGCCAACAAGCGCTTGTGCCGCTGAGCGATATCACCGGCCCTTTTTTTTTCCTTTATGTGGGTACCGGGAGTCGGACTCAGGACCTCGTGCTTGCCAGGCAGGCTCTTATGCCACTGAGCTATCTCACCAGCCCCTCTATCTTTTTCTACTTTAAAATATTTATTGAAACTTTGAAAACACTGAGTGTTTGGCAAAGTCATAATAGGATTATGCTGTGCCTAAAATTTACCAGCTGTACCAGTGATACCAGATAGGCTGGGGTAATGCAGATTGCGCTTATGTTGATTACGCACCAGGTTTGAAGTAGGCATTAGCTGCAGTGGTTTTCTGTATCGAGGACTTTAAGAAGATACTTTTCACAAAAAATGGCCATAGTGTGTGTGGATGTGCATCCTCTGCATTTTTTTGTGTGTGTGTGTGTGTGGGTTCCGGGGGTCGACCTCAGGACCTCGCGCGCCAGTAGGCTCCCGTGCCGCTGAGCTATATCACCGGCCCTTTTTTCGTGTGTGGGTTCCAGGAGTCGAACTCGGGCCCTCGCGCTTGCCAGGCAGGCGCTTATGCTGCTGAGCCATCTCACCGGCCCCCGCATTTTTTTAAAAAGCAGAAATAAGACTTGGTACATTCATTCAACTGTTCTAAACGTGCAACTCACCTCTCCTTCCGTTGGATCTAGGGGCTCATTTGATGTTATCTGGGCACTAGTTTTAGTTTTTCCCCTTTATTTACTGACCATGTACTTCTTTTGGGCTTTATTTTCAGGTACATTGTTTTTTCAGCAGAACTTTCCTCTCATGAGAGCAAAGCTGGCCCCCAGTAGCTCCAAGCTAAGGACAACCCCACCCTGCAGCTGTCCATTCTATGCCACTTCCTCAGATTGTAGCGTTTTGTTTTTTCTTTTCTTTTTTTTGGAAAAAGGGTCTTGCTATGTACGTCAGGCTTTCCTTAAAATCACTATGTAGCCCAGGCTGGCCTCAAACTCCCAGCAATCCTCTTCCTCAGCCTCCCAAGTGCTGGGATTACAGGTGTGCACCACCACGTCCGGCTAGCTTTTTGTTTCTTAAAAAAAAAAAAAAAAAAAAGATTCTATTTTTTAGAGCAGTTTTAGGTTTGCAGAAAAATTAAACAAAAACTAGTTTCTATATTTCCGTTCCTACCCAGTTTGTCTTGTTATTAACATCTTTAATTAATTTGATACCTTTGTTATGATTGATAAGCCAGTTTTTTTTTTTTTTTTTTTTTTTTGTGTGTGTACCGGGGGGTTGACCTCAGGACCTCGTGCGCCAACAGGCACCTGTGCCGCTGAGCGATATCACCGGCCCCTTTTCCGTATGTGGGATCCGGGAGTCGAACTCGGGCCCTCGTGCTTGCAAGGCAGGCGCTTACGCCGCTGAGCCATCTCACCGGCCCTTTTTTTTTTTTTTTTTTTTTTTTTTTTTTTTTTTTTTGAGACAGTCTCTCACTATGTAGTTCAGCCAGGCCTTGAACTCACTGTGTAGCCCAGGCTGGCCTGGAACTCACAACAATCCTCCTACCTCAGCCTCCCAAGTGCTGAGATCACAGGTGTGCACCACCACGCCTGGCTTGATGAGCCAATATTGATACATTATTACAGCCTTTTCTTTTTTTGGAGACAGGGTCTTGCTTTATAATTTAGGCTGGTCTTGAACTCACTAGCCCAGGCTGACCTCTAACTTGCAGCGATCCTCCTGCCTCAGCCTCCCAAGTGCTGGGATTATAGGTGTGCGCCACCACACCCCAACAGCCCTTATTTTACATTAAGGTTCAGTCTGAACCATATTCTTTGTTGGATAGTACTGAATAAACAGTTCTGTGGGTTTGAACAAATGCCTAATGCCAAATATCAATATCCCCCAGCAGAGTGGTACAGTTTTTGGAGTTAATGAATCTGTATTGACATATTTTTGTTGCCCAAAGTCTGTAGTTTATATAAGAGGGTTCACTCTTGCTGTTGCACATTCTAGGGGTTTGGACAAGGGTTTTCTGATACAGTATCATGTAGCATAGTTTCACTGACTTAAAAACGTTCTGTGTTCTACCCTCTTTCCCTAATTTGTGGCTACCTCTGTGTATCGTACAGGTGGAATAATATGGTATGTGGCTTAAGATTTGCTTCTTTTACTTAGTGATGTGAATTTAAGTGTCCTCCATGTCTTTTCATGGCTTGATAGCTCATTTCTTCTTATCAGTGAATAATTTCACATTGTTTGGATATACTACAGTTTATCCATTGAGTTACTGAAGGGATCTTGGTTGCTTCCCAAAATTGCCACACTGCTAATTTTTTTCAGCATTTTTGATTAAAAAATCACAGAGTTAAAAGAGTAGAATTATAACAAAATTATCCTTTCTCTTGACTTCGTTAGCATCAGCAGCAAATATTTTTTGACCACTCATTATTACAGGGTACAGTGCTGAATGGAATATGCTATAGAGTGGGGTATGGTTAAGAACATGGGCTCTGGAGCAACTTTGGTGAAAATTCTGACTTAAGTATTGATTCTTTTAAGTTTGCAAACTGCCTAACCTTGCATCTTAGTGGATATGTAAATATACTTGAGTTATTTTAGATGGAATTTTTTTTTTTTTTTTTGTGGGTACCAGGGGTCGAACTCAGGACCTCGCGCACCAGCAGGCGCCCGTGCTGCTGAGTGATATCACCGGCCCTTTTTTCGTATGTGGGTCCCCGGAGTCAAACTCAGGACCTCGCGCTTGCCAGGCAGGCGCTTATGCTGCTGAGCTATCTCACCGGCCCATCAGACGGAATTTTGAAATCTACTCTTAGGTTTTAAGCCTTTCTTGTTTCTTTTGGTTTTCTCATTTGTCTTGTTATGGAATAAAGGTTTAAGATTTGGTAATTGCCTCTTTTACTCTTGTATGTATGTATTACAGTGCTGGCACCTCAGACAAGCTAGGCAAGCCTTTTACAGCTAAGCTGCATCCCTGGGTCTCACCTTTATTTTTGGACAATAGCTTTTTTTTTTTTTTTTTTTTCCTTCGGTGTACCGGGGGTCGATCTCAGGACCTTGCGCACCAGCAGGCGCACGTGCCGCTGAGTGATATCACCGGCCCTTTTTTCACATGTGGGTTCCAGGAGTCGAACTCGGGCCCTCGCACTTGCCAGGCAGGCACTTATGCTGCTGAGCCATCTCACCGGCCCGACAATAGCTATTTTGGATGTAGGGTTTTTTTTTTTTTTTTTTATCTTTTTTCTCTGAAAATGTTATCCACTGTCCTCTGGTCTTTATTGTTTCTGTTGAAAAGTCAGCTATAATCTTACTGCTTTCCCCATGTAGGTTTTTCTTGCTGTTTGCCAGGGCATTTTCTTTTTTCTTTTTCTTTTTTTCTGAGGCAGGTTCTCAATATATAGCCCAGGCTTGTGGTGGTCTTCCTGCCTCAGCCTCTGGAGTGCGGGAATTACAGGTGTGCTCCACCACGCCCAGCTTTTTTTTTTTTTTTTTTAAATGATAGAGATTGTACCCAGGGGCTTTGCACTGAGCTACATTCCCAGCCCATTTCCCCCCCCCAGCCCTTTTTAATTTTTTATTTTGCAAAAGGATCTCACTAACTTGTCAAAGCTGGGGTTGAACTCAGGATCTGCCTGCCTCAGCCTTCTGAGTAGCTAGAATTAGAGGTATCTCTTTTAGCATTGTTGTGATTTATCTGCGTGTGGCTGTCCTAGCATTCATCCTAGTTTATTAAGCTAACTTAATGTGTAGATTAATTTTTTTCAATAGATTCAGGATATTGTGCTAGGGAAGGGTGATTATGGTCACGTTGTTTTTCAGAGGTGCTTTGTCTAAAGTACTGTAATGCCTCTGTCCCTCATGTCAGTTCTGAGCCTAAAAGGGGAAGACCGTTTTCTTGGCAGTGTTTGCTAGCACTTTGCTTAGCAACAGGTGGCTGCAGACTGGGTGTGAAAAGCTGGTGTCCTGTCTCTGCTGCGAAGGTAACTGACTAGGGGATAAGGCAGACTGCTATTGGTTGTAAAGTACAAGTCTTGTTTTTTGGTTTGTTTTGAGGCAGGGTCTCGCTATGTAGTTCAGGCTGGCTTGAACTCTCGAGATCCTCCTGAGTGCTGGGATTACAGGTGTGCGCCACTACCCTCAGCTGTACAGTACTATTCCTCAGTCCAACCTCTCCCAGCTGAGCTGTTTTGGCTGTGTACAGCACTGTTCTTGAGTGGAGTGTGCATCTTGCTGAGCGGGAGGTTTGGGTTAGAATACTACAGACTGTCACTGTTCTTACTACATCTTAGTGGATTTTCTGGAACACGTGTGTCTTTTATTTACTGTGTGTCTGTAGGGCATTTCCAGAGACTTGCTATGTTTGTGTCTTCGTAAGTTTCACCAGTTTTGCTGGGGAGTAGTTTCATGGAACTCTTCAAATTTTCATTCTGGAAGTGAAACTCACAGTACTGTTTTTTTGTTGTTTTCTGGTGGGGATTGAATCCAGGGCCTTTTGTACCACTGACCTATCTCCCTAAAGCCCTCCTCCATTTTTGGGGGGGAGTGGTACCGGGAATCGAACTCAGGACCTTGTGCTTGCCAGGCAGGTGCTGTGCCACTGAGCTATATCCCTCCATTTATAATGTGGCTTAAAAAATCCATCATGTAACAGAAAATTTACAATTTACAAGTTTTTTAAATATACAGGAGTGTTAAATTGCTTATTTACATTGCTATTCATCAGATTGCTAGAACTTTTGCTTCTCACACTGTTGCTTTTTAAATTTCATAATTGTATTATTATTATTATTTTAATTTGGTTTTTTGATATAGGGTCTTGCCACATAACCAAGGCTGTCCTCAAACTTGAGATTCTCTGCCTCATAATCCTGAGTGCTGGGATTACAGGGCTGTATCACCATGTCTGGTTCCTCCTTCTAGCTCTCTCTCTCTCTTTTTTTTTTTTTTTTTTTGTGGCAGTTACTGGGAATTGAACCCAGGACTTTGGCACTGGGGTATATCCCCAGCCTTGATTGATTGATTGAGACAGGGTCTTGCTAAATAGTTCAGGCTGGCCTTGAACTCACTATGTAGCCCAGGCTGGGCTCAAACTTGCAATGATCCTCCTGTCTCAGCCTCCCAAGTGCTGGGATTATAGGTGTGCACCACCACGCCCAGCCTACGGTGTTCTTTAAGAAGTTGAAGAATTTCAAACACAACTTTATTGTGAACTGGTCTAGAGATCAACAGCATATGAGAATGTAAATTAGGAGTGGTGAGAGGGCCGGGTGTGGTGGCGCACACCTGTAATCCCAGCACTCAGGAGGCTGAGGTTGGAGGATCACTGCAAGTTTGAGCCCAGCCTGGGCTACACAGTGAGTTCAAGGCCAGCCTGAACTGCATAGTGGCACCTTGTTGCAAAAAAAAAAAAACCAAACAAAAACAAAAGTAAAAACAAACAAATAAAAAAGGGAGTGGTAAGAGGGATGTTTTCTTGGTGCCTTTTTTTTTTTTTTGTGGGTACCGGGGGGTCGACCTCAGGACCTCGCACGCCAACAGGCACCCGAGCCGCTGAGCGATATCACCGGCCCCTTTTTCGTATGTGGGATCCGGGAGTCGAACTCGGGTCCTCGTGCTTGCAAGGCAGGCGCTTATGCCGCTGAGCCATCTCACCGGCCCAGCCTTTTTTTTTTAATGGACAGGGTCTTGCTGTGTAGTTTAGGCTGGTCTTGAACTTACTGTGTAGTGCAGTCTGGCCTTGAACTCATGTCAGTCCACCTACTGTAGCCTCTTGAGTGCCAGAACAGGATGTGACACCACACCTTGCTTTTTTGGTGCTGTTTTGGTGAGGTCTGCATGTAGAATCACCTGTAGCTTCAGCTGCTTCACTTGGCAACTTTCACCAAGTATGCTGTGTTTCCAATGGTACATTCCTTTATATTCATCCCAGCAGTTATATTGCCTTTACCGAGGAGCTGGAGAAGTTTAAATGAGCTGCCAGATCTGTACTGTAGTAGCCCACATTGTTAGCTAGGATAGTTGGCAACATTGTCAGTGCTTTAGTTTGACTTCATTGCAACAGCTTCCATGTGTTCTGTTGGCAAGCTGTGTCACAGCATGAGCTGTCATCGCAGAGCAGCCTCCTCCATGAACTGTTCTAGCATTCTTCACGGTTTGGGCAAGAGCACAGTGAGCATCATACAATAATTTTTCTGTTTCATCTAAAATTTGTTTGGTGGCAGCATAGAAAACAATGGTAAAGTCCTCACCAAGAGCAGTTTCAGAAACATGAATGAATTTGTCTTCTCCAATCATGACTTCCTCAGTAAGTTTACAACTTCCAGAATTCACTGGTTCTGTCAAAGGAGAGGCAGTTTCACCATCTATGACAAGAGCTAGGCATCCTGCACTTGCAAAATCTGTAAATTCTATAGCCAAAACACCAGCAGCACCGAAGAGCTATTTAGGATAACTATATATAAATTACCTTCGTGGTTGGTTGGTTACTTAGTGATTGATTGATTGTGGTGCTGGGGATTGAACTGGGCTTTACATGTGCTTGGCAAGTGTTGTACTGCTGAACTACATCCCCAGCCCTTTTTAAATTTTATTTTTATATAAGGTTTCACTAATTTCCCCAGGCTAGCCTCAAATTTGTGATCTTTATACTTCAGCCTCCTGAGTAGCTGGATTTACAGGCATGTACCACCATTGTCTCCTACTTGCTTTAAAGAATGATTAAGAATATGTATATTCAATTTCATTTTTTTTCTTTCTTTTTGACAGTGCTGGAATTTGAACCCAGGGCCTTTGTGCATGCTAGGCAAGTGCTCCATTGCTGAGCTACTCCCCACCATCAGACCTGTTAAAAATTCTATTTTGAGCTGGGCGTGGTGGTGCATGCCTATAATCCCAGTACTCTGGGAGGCTGAGGCAGGAGGATCACTGCAAGTTCGAGGCCAGCCTGGGCTACAAAGTGAGAGTTCAAGACCAGCCTCAACTGCATAGTAAAACCCTGTCTCAAAAAGATTAACAAAAAAAAAAAAAAAAAAATCTATTTTGAAACAGGATCTCCTTAAGTTGTCTGGGCTGGCCTCAAACTTGCAATCCTCCTCCCTCAGCCTCCTGAGTAGCTGAGGTTATAGGTGTGTGCCACTGTGTCCAGTGTAAATGCAGTTTTTAAAGGTTAATTTTTACTTTGTTTTCATAAAGTAAAAGAGGTCTCTCATTGTGGTGGCAGTGTGACAGCGGAGTCTGAGCTGCAGGACAGGCATTTAGAAGTTTTTCCTGCTATTTCACTGCGTATTGGTTGAAAGGACCACAGCTGAAACTGTCATCAAAAGAGGCATTGTGTGTCCAGAAAAATCTCAAGGGAAAGTGCTGCAAGCAACTGTGGTAGCTGTGGATTGGACTCTTAAGGGAAAGGGTGCAGAGATTCATCCAGTTAGTGTGAAAGTTGGAGATAAAGTTCTTACAGAATATGGAGGCTCCAAAGTAGTTGTAAATGACAAAGATTATTTCTTACTTAGAGATAGTGACGTTCTTGGAAAATATGTAGAGTGAAGTAAATCACTGTTGAAATGGCATCACAGTGCTGCCCATTCCACTGAAGTTCTGCAGTCTTCCAGCATGTGAATAATTTCCATGTCTCTTTTACAATAAACTGATGATATTTAAACGAATGACATCCATCGTCTCTAAAATTTAGTTTCACTGTACTGGTATAAATATTTCCAAATAAAATATGTAAATGAGAAAAAATAAAGTAAAAGAATTATGCTTTGATGAAAAGTTGTCCCATCTTCATCTTGTCTTCCCACTTTCCGCTATCCACATGTAGCAGTCACTATTAATTTCCTGTTTCCTCGTAGTTTTTTAATTCGTTTGTTTTTTGTGGTGCTGGGGAGTAAACCAAGAGCCTTTTCCCTGAGCCGAATCCCCAGCTCCTTTATTTTGAGACAGGTGAGGCTTACTGTGTTACAGATGCGGGCCACCACACCAGATTTTTTTTTTTTTTTTTTTGTGGGTACCGGGGGTCGACCTTAGGACCTTGCGCGCCAGCAGGCGCCTGTGCCGCTGAGTGATATCACCGGCCCTTTTTTCGTATGTGGGATCCGGGAGTCGAACTCGGGCCCTCGCGCTTGCCAGGCAGGCGCTTAAGCTGCTGAGCCATCTCACCGGCCCTACCACACCAGATTTTGAACTCCAGATTTTTAATTATTACTTGTTCCCTTCCTATTTTGATTGTATCTCCTCCACATATTTCTTTTCCTGTTCTTCTTCTTTGGTTTTTTTGAGACAGGGTCTCACTGTGTAGTTCAGGCTGATCTTGAACTCACTAGCCTGGGCTGGCCTTGAACTCTCAGTGATCCTCCTGCCTCAGCCTCCCAAGTGCTGGGATTATGGGTGTGTGCCACGCCACCTGGCTTCTCCTGTTCTTTTGAAGCACTTCTCATGTAGGCTCTACTTGCTTAAACTTTAGGTTTAGAGATCCTGAGACCATAGGTTGGCAGTTATTTCCTTCATTGCATATTTCTTTGGTTTTTCAGGGTTTCTTGACCATATGGACAATGAGAATTTGAATTCTAGATCTAAGTATGAATAAGACAGTATCAGATTTATTCTCTGGGTGCTGATCTCCCTGCCTCTGCCTGCAAGCTTCCTGGTAAGCCCTCTTTGTTGGCTTTTGTTTTTCCCTTATGTCTTCCTTCTCACCAGTGCTGTAAACCACTGTGAGGCTCCCAGCTCAGTGCAGGAGTACCAGATCTGGTTTTCTTACTTTGCCCTGGCCAAAGTTTGATCTCCTCTTCCCAGATGGTTAAATCATTTACCCCAGGGTATTTCCATATTGCTTATCCTCAGATTCAGCTCACTTTTCTGCTATTTTGCGTTTGTGTGTGTGGAGGGGTGAACTGGCAATTTAACACTCTCTCTTTTTTCTTTTTTTGAGACAGTCTCCCACTGTAACCCACACTGGCCTTGAATTTGTAATCCTCCTTCCTCAGCATCCTGAGTGCTGAGTTTACAAGTATGCATCACCAGGCCCGGCTATTTTTCTTCATTTTTTGATAGGTCAGCAAAATATTAAAAAATGTTCGTTGCATTTTCTCTAGGATCTGGTTGCCCTCTCTGAGTAGTAGCATGCATGTTACCTGCTCTGAAGGACCCCGTCACACCAGTGTACTTGTGTTATAAAAAAGCACTCAGCTGCTTTTTTGTGTGTGCAGTACATGACTTAGGCCAGTGCTGGGGAACCTTTTAGAGACTGAGTGCCCGAACTGCAACCCAGAACCTGCTTATTTATCAGAGTGCCGACACTGCAATTAAACCTAAACGCTGAGGTTTTAGTTTAGAAAAAAAACAACTGTTATCCAATACTTGGCTGCTGGGGCAACTTGGCTCACGTGCCCACAGAGAGGGCTCTGCCTGCTTGCTGTAACACGCGTGCCATAGGTTTGCCACCACTGACCTAGGCACTTTAATTAAGGGGGAAATAATATATTCTCAAGTAACTGCTACATACGGCAGCATTTTAGTGTCAGCAGAGAGATTATAGAAGAGGAAAAGAGTATACTCGGGTGGAGAGAATTTTTTTTTTTTTAATCAGACTTTGAAGTAGAAATATCTAGATTTGGGTTATATTAGATTTGTTATATGTTTATTAGGAGAGATTTAGAGGAAATACTATTTTACTTTCACTAGAATGACTAAAATGAATGATTATTAGCAACAACAGTGCTGGTAGTTGTGAAGATGTGGGAAAAAAAACCCAGACATTGGTGGGAGGGCAAATTGGGGAGGCTTTGCTATATTCCTTGCTCCTGGGAGAACAAAGTGACACAACTGTTTAGAAAACTTTCTACTAAAGCTGAACAGAACCATATTTTAAACATAAGCATATTCTAAAAACCTGGGAGTTGTAGTAACTCCTAGATATATGTATACTCAATAGAAATAGGTACAGATGTATACAAGAAGACATGTACAAAACTTCTTGTGAACACAGTGCTCATGATAGCACAAACTGAAAACAATCTAAATGTCCATTGAAGGTGGACTGAGGCCACGCGCTATGTGCACACTTGCGGTCCTAGCTGTTCAGGAGTCTGTTGCAGTCCTAGCTGTTCAGGAGGATTTTGCAAGTTTGGTCCTGGGCAACTTGGTGAAACCCTGTCTCAAAAGTAAAAGGCTGGAGGGTAGCTCAGTGTGAGGCCCTGGATTCAACCTCCAGTACTGAAGGGAAGAAGAAGAAAGGACAGTACTGGGAGGTATGTAGTTCAGTAGTAGAGTATTTCCCTAGCATGTGGTAGGCCTGGGATTCCATCCCTAGAACTGGAAAAAAAGAAATTGGATAGATATTCATAAATTGCGGTATAGTCATATGACGGAATACTTCGCAGCAGTGAAAGTGAAATAGTAGAAATACTAGCTGGCTGCAGTGGTACATGCTTATAATCCCAGCAACTTGGGAGGCTAAAACATTGCAAGTTAAAGGCCAGCACAGGTGATTTAGGGAAGACTGTGGCTCAAAATAAAAAATAAAAAGGACTGGGGATGTAGCTCAGTGATAGAATGCCCTTGGATTTCATTCCCAGTACCACACCTACTCACATCACCAAAAACAAAACAACCCCAAAAAGCTATTAAACTGGGCCTGGGCTAAAAGGGGAAAGAGAAAGAGAGAAAGTTGAATACTACTGTATACAACTCATGTATTAATATCAAAGACATGATATTGAACTATACATACAGGATTCTGTTTAGTTGAAGGTTGGGAATGGGCAGAACTGATCTGCAATGATGGAGGTCAGACTAGGGGTTGCTTTAAGGAAGTGTAATGGTTACAGGGTACATTAGAGATACTTCTGGGATGCTGGGAATGTTCTTGTATCTGTGTAGTCATTATGTGGCTATGTTCATTTTGTGAAAGTCCCTCAAGCTGCACAGTTGTAATGCATAATACTTCCGTGGTAGTATTTCCATTTCTTTCTATTTTTTTTTTAAAGAAGAAATTTGACTGATTTGAGTTTTGATTTAAACAGTAGAGAACTCAGCCCTTAAGTTTGTGCTTCAGAGGCCTGGCACCTACTCATTACTTTGTGTGTGTGTGTGGTATTGGGGATTGAACCTAGTGCCTTCACAGTGAGCTGCATCCTAAGACCTTTTGAAAAAGTATTTTGAGGGCTGGGGATGTGGCTCAGTGGGACAGCACCTGCCTGGCAAGCGTGAGGCCCTGAGTTCGATTACCGGTACCAAAAAAAAAAAAAAATTGAGACAAGGTCTCACTAAGTTGCCCAGGCTGGGCTGGGCTTGAATTTGTAGTCCTCCTGCCTCAGTGTCCCAGAGTTTTGAGATTACAGGTTTGCACTACCACGCCTTGTAACCTATTTACTACTTTTGAATATTTGCTGGAATAGAGTTTTTTTTTTTTTCTTTTCTTTTTTTTTAAAGACAACAAGTAAACATTCTCATGTATTAACAAACTCAAGCATTAGAGAATGTACAAATACCTTTTGGAGAAAAATATTACTCAGTATAAGATTAAGCCATGTAAAAGCTAGGTAAAAATAGAAGACTAAGGAATGGAATAGTCACAGTGAAATTTCATTTTCATACTAGGGAGACAATACGATGTTTACAAATGTACATCCAGTTTATTTCTCTTGTGAGTATTTTCTCGAGTTGCATCCATTTACCTATAAAAGTTTCCAGTTTATCTTTCTTTATGGCTGAGTAGTACTCCATCGTATAGAAATACCACATCTTTTTTATCCATTCCTCGGTTAATGGGCATTTGGGTTGTTTCCAGGATCTGGCTATTACAAATTGTGCTGCTATAAACATGGGTGCACATATATCGCTGTGGTACGATGTTTTTAATTCTTCTGGAAAGATACCCAGAAGGGGAATAGCTGGGTCAAATGGGACCGCCAATCCTAGTTTTTTGAGGAGTCTCCACACGGATTTCTACAGTGGCTGCACCAGTCGACACTCCCACCAACAGTGGAGAAGGGTTCCTTTTTCCCCACAGCCCCTCCAGCATTTGTTATGTTGACTTCTTTATTTTTATTTTTTTTAACATGAGTAGGTTAAGATTTATTTTAATCACAGAATGCTCCAATTAGAATCTCCGCTGCCTCCATAGGACAAACAAGCAAGGACTGCCGTCAAGCCTCCTGTGCCTACCCTGTGGAGAGCTGTCCGGGATGTGTAGTTTTGGGGCTGAGGATGTAGCTCACTGGACAGCACTTGCCTCACATGTTCCAGGGCCTGGGGTCATTTCCCAGGAACAAAAAACAACACAAAACAAAAGAATATGGTGGTCTAGGTGTGGTTTCTGCCAAATACCCTTGAAGTTCTTATGAGCACATGAAAGGAAGGAGCCATCTGAGCCAGAACATCCCGCCACAGTGTCTTGGGGACCTGCAGTCTGAGCTTTGGCCCCTCGAAGAAGGGAAACCATGCTGGTCACCCATCCAGCAGACCCAGTGCTTGGCGTGGGCAGTGGTGGATGCACATTGCTTAGAGAAAGCAGGGAGAGCTCCAGAAGCAACACTGTGCTGTTGTGCTGTTTGTTCTCCCACATCCATAGTTTTAAGTTATTTATTTTTTTGTTTTTTGTCTTTTTTTAAAATTATTATTTTTGTCTTTTTTTTTTAAAGACAACAAGTAAACATTCTCATGTATTAACAAACTCAAGCATTAGAGAATGTACAAATACCTTTTAGAGAAAAATATTACTCAGTATAAGATTAAGCCATGTAAAAGCTAGGTAAAAATAGAAGACTAAAAATGGAATAGTCACAGTGAAATTGCATTTTCATACTAGGGAGACAATATGATGTTTACAAATGTTCATCCGGTTTATTTCGCTTGTGAGTATTTTCTCAAGTTGCATCCATTTACCTATAAAAGTTTCTAGTTTATCTTTCTTTATGACTGAGTAGTACTCCATTGTATAGAAATACCACATCTTTTTTATCCATTCCTTGGTTAATGGGCATTTGGGTTGTTTCCACGATCTAGATATTACAAATTGTGTTGCTATAAACATGGGTGCACATATATCGCTGTGGTATGATGTTTTTAATTCTTCTGGAAAGATACCCAGAAAGGGAATAGCTGGGTCAAATGGGACCTCCAATCCTAGTTTTTTGAGGAGTCTCCACATGGATTTCCACAGTGCCTGCACCAGTCGACACTCCCACCAACAGTGGAGAAGGGTTCCTTTTTCCCCACAGCCCCTCTAGCATTTGTTATTAGTTGACTTCTTGATAATAGCCATTCTTTCTGGGGTGAGATGGAATGTCAGTGTTGTTTTAATTTGCATCTCTCGAATGACTAGTGATGTTGAACATTTTTTCATATATTTATTTGCTATTTGTATTTCTTCATCTGAGAAGTGTTTATTCATCTCAGATGCCCATGTTTGGATTGGGTCTTTAAATTTGGGAGGTCTGATTTTTTTGAGTTCTTTGTATGTTCTCGATAGTAATCCTTTGTCTGAGGAACAGCTGGCAAACAGTTTTTCCCACGTTGTGGGTTTTCTGTTCACTCTGTTGGTGGTTTCTCTTGCTGTGCAAAAGCTTTTTAATAAGATGAGATCCCAGTTGTTGATTCTTTGTGATACTTCCTGTGCGATGGGGGTTTTATTCATAAAGTCTTTGCCTACACCAATGTCTTCAAGAGTTTTACCTATTCTATTTTCCAGGAGATTTAATGTTTCTGTTTTAATATTTAGATCTTTGATCCATTTTGAATTTAGTTTAGTGCACGGTGAAAGATGGGTCTAATTTTAATCTTCGGCATGTGTAGAGCCAATTTTTCCAGCACCACTTATTAAAGAGGCTATCTTTCTTCCAGTGAATGTGTTTGGCACCTTTGTCAAAGATAAGGTGGCTTAGTATGTCTGGAGTTTTTTCTGCATCTTCTATTCTATTCCATTGATCTTCACGTCTGTTTTTTTTTTGCCAATACCACGCTGTTTTTTATCACAGTAGCTTTATAGTATAATTTCAAATCAGGGATTGTGATGCCCCCTGCCTTGCTTTTGTTGCCCAGAATTGCCTTTGGTATTCTAGGTCTCTTCTGGTTCCAGATGAATTTTAGGATTGTTTTCTCTAATTCTGTGAGATATGTTGTTGGAATTTTGATCGGAATTGCATTAAATCTGTATAACAGTTTTGGAAGTATGGCCATTTTCACTATGTTGGTTCTTCCGACCCAAGAGCAAGGGATATCTTTCCATTTGCTGATATCCTCTTCAATCTCCTTTTTCAGAGTACTATAGTTTTCAGTGTAGAGGTCTTTTACTTCATTTGTGAGATTGATTCCTAGGTATTTCATTTTTTTAGATGTGATTGTGAAAGGTGTTGTTTCCCTAATTTCTCTCTCAGTGAGTTTGTTATTGGTGTACAGGAAGGCTATTGATTTTTGAGTGTTGACCTTGTATCCAGCTACACTACTGAATTTGCTTATTAAATCTAGCAATTTTTTAGTGGAGTTTTTGGGGTCTCCTACGTAGAGTATCATGTCATCTGCAAATAATGATAATTTAACTTCTTCCTTTCCAATCATAATTCCTTTTATTTCTTTCTCTTGTCTAATTGCTCTGCCTGAAGTTTCCAGGACTATGTTGAATAAGAGTGGGGACAGTGGACATCCTTGTCTTGTTCCTGATTTTAGAGAGAAGGCTTTCAGTTTTTGTCCATTTAGTATGATATTGCCTGTTGGTTTTTCATAGATAGCTTTTATCAGATTGAGATAAAGACCATCTATTCCAATTTTCTGTAGGGTTTTTAATCATGAATGGATGCTGGACTTTGTCAAAAGCTTTTTCTGCATCTATTGAGATGATCATATGATTTTTGTCCTTGGTTCTGTTAATCTGGTGTATTACATTTATTGATTTACGTATGTTGAACCATCCCTGCATCCCTGGGATGAATCCAACTTGGTCATGGTGTATAATCTTCTTGATGATTTGCTGCATTCTGTTTGCCAGTATCTTATTGAGGATTTTTGCATCTATGTTCATTAGGGAGATTGGTCTGTAGTTCTCTTTCTTAGTTGGGTCCTTCTCTGGTTTTGGTATCAGGGTAATGCTTGCTTCCAGGAATGAATTTGGGAGTATTGCTTCCCTTTCAATTTCATTAAAGAGTTTGAGAAATAGTGGTGTTAGGTCTTCTCTAAATTTCTTGTAGAATTCAGCAGTGAATCCATCAGAGCCTGGGCTTTCTTTGTTGGGAAGTTTTTAATTACATCTTCGATTTCATTTATTGTTATTGTTTTATTTAGGATTTTTATATCTTCTTGGTTGAGCTTTGGTAATTCATATGTATCTAGGAATCTGTCCATTTCTTCTGCATTTTCCATCTTGTTAGAATACAAGTTTTCAAAATAGGTATAGATGATCTTCTGGATTTCTTTTTTTTTTTTTTTTTTGTGGGTACCGGGGAGTCGACCTCAGGACCTCACACGCCAACAGGCGCCTGTGCCGCTGAGCGATATCACCGGCCCCTTTTTTGTATGTGGGTTCCGGGAGTTGAACTCGGGCCCTCGCGCTTGCAAGGCAGGCGCTTAAACCGCTGAGCCATCTCACCGGCCCAATCTTCTGGATTTCTGCAGGGTCCGTTGTGATATCACCCTTTTCATTCTTAATTGTGTGGATTTGAGTACTTTTCTTTCCTTTTTTTAATAAGGTTGGATAAGGGTTTGTCGATTTTATTTAATCTTTCAAAGAACCAACTCTTTGATTCATTGATTCTTTTTATTTTTTTTTAGTCTCCAATACATTAATTTCTGCTCTGATCTTTATAATAATTTCCTCCCTTGTATGAGCTTTTGGCTTAGCCTGCTCTTCTTTTTCTAGAAGTTTGAGGTTCACCATTAGGTTGTTTATTTGTGCTTGCTCTGTTTTCCTGATATAGGAATTTAATGCTATAAATTTCCCTCTTAGGACTGCTTTCATTGTATCCCATAAGTTCCGGTATGTTGTACTGTCGTTATCATTCAGTTGCAGAAACTGTCTAATTGCTTCTTTAATTTCATCTGTGACCCATTGGTTGTTCAGTAGGGTGCTATTTAATTTCCATGTGTTTAGCAAATTCTTGTGGTTTCTTTTGCCATTGATTTCCAATTTCATTGCACTATGGTCTGATAATATACATAGGATAATTTCAATTCCTTTGCATTTACTTAAGCAGGTTCTATGAGCTAGTATTTGGTCTATTTTGGAGAGTGTCCCATGTGCAGCTGAGAAGTAAGTGTATTCTGATGTTGTGGGGTGGAACACTCTGTAGACATCTACTAAGTCCATTTGTTCCAAAGTTTGGTTCAGTTCTAATATTTCATAGTTGATTTTTTGTCTAGTCGATCTGTCTTTTTGTGACAGTGGAGTATTGAGATCCCCCAATACAATTGTATTAGTGGTTATTTGATTTTTCATGTCCATTAATATTTGTTTTATATAGTTGGGTGTACTGGTATTTGTTGCATATATATTTATGATTGTTATCTCTTCCTCTTGGATTGTTCCCTTTACAAGGATGTAGTGACCTTCTTTATCTGTCTGAATCATTCTTGGCTTGAAATTCACTTTGTCTGCGAAAAGAATAGCTACCCCTGCTTTTTTCTGGGTTCCTGTTGCATCGAGTATTGTTTTCCATCCTTTGACTTTCAGTCTATGAATTTCTTTTTGAATTAAAAGTGTTTCTTGTATACAGCATATTGTTGGATCTTGCTTCTTGATCCAATTTGCCAGTCTGTGCCTTTTGATTGGTGAATTGAGACCATTAACATTAATGGTTAAAACTGATCTGTATTGACTTATCCTTGTCATGTTATTTTCTTGTTGTTGGCCCCCCCTCTTTTAATTTTTGTTTTCCTTCCCTCTCTTTAATCATTTGCTCTGCCTGGTGGATTCCTTCTGTTAGGGTTTCTGGAGTTGTAGTCCTTGTTATCCCTTTCTAGAATGTCCTTCAAAACATTTTGGAGTGCTGGTTTGGTGGTTATAAATTTTCTCAGATGTTCTTTGTCATGGAAGTATTTTACTTCTCCATCAGTTTTGAAGGATAGTTTTGCGGGGTACATCAATCTAGGTTGAAGATTATTTTCCTTTAGAACTTGAAATATATCATTCGAAGCTTTTCTTGACTTGAGAGTTTGTGCTGAAAAGTCCGCTGTGATTCTGATGGGCTTTCCTTTATAGGTGATTTGTTTCTTTTCTCTAACAGCTTTTAAGATTCTACTCTTATGTTGAATTTCTGGAATCTTGACTATGATATGCCTGGCTGAAGATTTTTTTTGATGGTGGCTAATTGGAGTTCTATAAGCCTCACTTATCTGAACGTCAAATTCTTTTTCTCTACCAGGGAAATTTTCTGTGATAATGTCTGTGAACAGTGTTCTGATGTCATTTATGCTATCTCCTGCTTTTTCATTGACTCCAGTCAATCTTTTTTTTTTTTTTTTTTTTTTTTTTTTTTTTTTTTTTGTGGGTACCGGGGGGTCGACCTCAGGACCTCGTACGCCAACAGGCACCCGTGCCACTGAGCGATATCACCGGCCCCTTTTTCGTATGTGGGATCCGGGAGTCGAACTCGGGCCCTCGCGCTTGCAAGGCAGGCGCTTATGCCGCTGAGCCATCTCACCGGCCCGACTCCAGTCAATCTTAAGTTATTCTTCTTTGCATCATCTAGCAGCTGCTGCATTGATTTTTCATTGTCCCTTGCTATTTTTAAGAATTCTTTCTTTTCATGATCACTAATTGCAAGCCTGTCTTCTATATCTGAGATCCTGTCCTCACATTGGCTTAATCTGCTACAAATACTTTCAATGGAATTTTTGTTCTCCTGGATATCTGCTTGAATCTGCTTTATGGAGTCCATTTCTTTCTTATGCTGAGCATTCATGGCTTCCATCATTTTCTTAAGGTCGTCTATTTTTTTGTCTGTGTCTGCTCTAGCGTCCTTAAGCATGGTCTTCATTGTGGACATTATCTCTGCAGTTATCTGAGAAATTATTTCTGATTTAAATTTTTCCAGAGCCTCATTCAACTGCTTCGTTGTTACCACTTCAGAGATGTCAGGTGGGTGGCTTTCGGTTTGTCCCACCTCACTGCCCCCTGGGTTTGCCTTTGGTGAACTGGGTGTGTGGGGTTGCATCTTAAATAGCGTCTCATTTTCTTTTCCTTCTTTAGTTTAATTCCTGGGATGCTGTTTGTAAATTGCCTATGATAGGTTGCTTTATTGCTAGTATTTCAAACTCTTAGGAGATTCTTGGAATACCAGGAAGAAAAGCTCCAGTCAGTGTGTCCTTCTTGGCTGGTGCTTCTCTGTACCGCGGCGTCTCGTGTTACTCCGCAGAGGTCCCCGCTGGAGCCCTGGGTGGAGTGGCACCGCCCTGAGTTCTGAGCTCAGCTGCTGGCCCCCCCACAATGGCGCCCGGCTAGTTGCTCTCTCGCGTGGGACGGCGGGGCGTCAGCACTCACCGCCAGGCAGTGTGTCCTTCATGGCCGCTGCTTTTCTGCACCGCCGCTTCTCGCCTTCCTCCGTGGAGGCCCCTGGGGGCACCGGCCGTCACCACGTGTCCGCAGATTTGAACCGCTTCAGTCGCGTCGGGATTCCCGACACAGGGAAATGGCGTCAGAGGCCACCTCCTTCTTCTTTGTTGGAGTTTCTCTCTTCACTTTCTCCGTGGGCCCCAAACTGCGCTTCAGCTCTTTCCTGGGTCCAGGGGAGCCACTTCCCTCTTTCTTGTCCTCCTCCAGTCACTATATTCCAGTGTCCAGATGGCGACTTTTGGAGAGGTTCACTGCCTGCTTCTTAGAGATCCGCCATCTTTTTCCGGCCTCCTGGAATAGAGTTGTTTTTTTTTTTTTTTTTTTTTTTTTGTGGGTACCGGGGGGTCGACCTCAGGACCTCGCGCGCCAGCAGGCGCCCGTGCCGCTGAGCGATATCACCGGCCCCTTTTTGGTATGTGGGATCCGGGAGTCGAACTCGGGCCCTCGCGCTTGCCGGGCAGGCGCTTAAGCCGCTGAGCCATCTCACCGGCCCCTGGAATACAGTTTTTATAGAGACAAAACATTGAAAGTAAGAGTGGACTGTAGAAAGCTTGATCTGTAGTGTTTTTCATATATACTTTTTATGTTTGATTTTTTTGTTTGTTTTTTGAGACAGGGTCTTGCTATGTAGATCGAGGTCAGGCTGGTCTTGAACTCACTGTGTAGTCCAGGCTGTCCTTGAATCTGTGGCGATCCTCCTGCCTCAGCCTCTTGAGGGCTGGGGTTACAGTTTTGTGCCACCATGCCCGGATTGCTTGGTGTTTTTTTTTTTTTTTTTTTTTGTGGGTACCGGGGTGTCGACCTCAGGACCTCGTGCGCCAGCAGGCGCCCGTGCCTCTGAGCGATATCACCGGCCCCTTTTTCATATGTGGGATCCGGGAGTCGAACTCGGGCCCTCGCGCTTGCCGGGCAGGCACTTAAGCCACTGAGCCATCTCACCGGCCCTGCTTGGTGTTTTTTACTCACAGTTATAGACAGAATTATTAGTGTCAATTTTAACTAAAAGACTGTAGTAATCTTGAAAAAACAGTAATGTATTCTATTCGAAATACAGCGTTCTTTCAAGGGACATTGGTATAAACTTTATCACTTGGTATTTGAAGCTAAACAGCAGAAGGTATCCTGTTTGGAGCAATTCTGTATTACAAGGGAATGGACAGGATTGCCTCAATAAAACTTACATTTCTGTGACAGGGAAAAATATTTCCTCTAGTGAACAAAAGCTTTCTTGTTTTGTCAGTAAAAACATTTTGGCCCTCTTTAAGTGTTTCTTTTTTTTTTTTTTTTTTGTTATTTGTTTTTGGTCTAAATAGAAAGCCATATAGTTGATGCAAGACAACAAAGTTGAATTCATGAATTATCTAATACTGTATAGCTTGTCATGTGGAACTGTGGTGTAAGTTAACTGGTTCATAAGCTGCTTGTATTTCTTACAGTTCTAGTGTGGTAATAAAAATAAATTGTTGGCTGGGTGTGGTGGCGCACACCTGTAATTCCAGCATTTGGGAGGCTGAGGCAGGAGGAGCGCTGAGTTTAAGGACAGCTTGGGCTACATAGTGAGTTCAAGGCCAGTCTGAACTACACAGCAATACCCTGTGTTTTAAAAAAAAAAAAAAAAAAAAATTTTTTTTTTTTTTTGGATCGTTAGCAGTTAGGATGCCGCATTTATACATGACTGTAGAGCAGAATCTTGGCTTACAGTCTCGTGGATAGATTGCTTGATAGATTGATTGTAATACCTGGGGGAGAACCCAGGGCCTCTGCTTGCTACATAGGCACTCAAGGACTGAGCTGTATCCCCATCCCAGAAACAGTATCATTTAATGGGTCCGGCTTGTTTCCACTTATGGTTTTAACTGTGTCAGTGGAAAAGTCCCTGTGGTAACGGTAAACTTGTAACACCAAATGACTTCCGTTTGCCTTGTTTTCCCACCAGAAAGGACAGTACAGTTTTAGTGTATTCATTCATTTTAATGGAAGTGTCATGTCATAGTGGTGTTTAAGGGTGGTTAATGATGGTTGTTCAAAAGGTGAAAAAGGAAAGGGGTAACCAGCAAGCCTTCCTTGTGTTGCGTGCTTGTGATTTTATGCATTGCTGTGTGGAAATCCTCAGGAGGGTTTCTTGTAGTGGTTGCTCTTAGGTGAGGCTCCATTAATCATGGTCCTTTTTTTTTTTTCCTGAAGAAAAACATTTAATTATCTGCATGAATGAACACCAGAGTTAAAGCAATTACCAATTGTCCATTTATAAAAAAACTGGTCAAATTATCAGTCAGTTTTGAGACAAAGAGGATGTAGTTCTTATACTTTTAATCATGGTCCTTTCTCACAATTCTAAGCCTACAGGAAGTTAACTATCTAAGTAGAACAGTTTGACATAGGAAAGCATCTCAGTGTGTGTTTTATGGCTATTTTACTCCCTCCAAAGGTAACTTCTTGCCACACTTGATGTGTTTAAGAAACTGGTTCATTTTTTTTTTTTAATAATAATCTTTGCTTTATTTGCTGACTGCCATTACAAAAACTGATGCTTCACATCTTTTTTATGTTAATGTCTGTTAAAGTCTCTTTTCATTTTACTTTATGGTTTCTCACAGGATATATTTCTCTACCACCTATCCTAATGCTAATGATGTCCAAATCTGTCTCTATATTTCTTTTCTTTCCACTCCTTTCCTCTTTATTCCCTCCCCCTCTCCTTCTCTCTTCCTTTCCTGCTCTACTGCTGAGCTACATCCCCACCCCACACATTCTTTGCTTTAAAGCGTGTAGTCTCATGAGCATTATTCAGTCTAAATCCAAGTTCATTACTAATATATTGGATTCACATTTTTAGTTTTCCTGTAGTCTGTTTGTAATCATCCAGGCCTTGGTCTTCAGCCCAGTTTTTCATCTTTGAAAGAACTTCCCTGGTCTGTCTGGAGCCTTCTTTGTCTCTTCAGTATGTCTCAAATTAGTCTTCACCAATACTATTGTGATCTCATTTATGAATCAGTTCATTTTATTAGACATCAAACCCAAACTCAGAGATATGTAAAACACATAACTTTGTTTAGGTACTCATGGTTTAGTACAAAGGTAGTAAACATACTAGAGAACAAGTGTGGTACTGGGCTTGGTGGTGCATGTCTGTAATCCCAGCACTCGGAAGGCTGAAGCAGGAGGATCACCGCAAGTTCGAGGCCAGCCTGGACTACATAGTGAACTCAAGGCCAGCATGACCTACACAGTGAGACCTTGTCTCAAAAAAAAAAAAAAAGTGCATATAGGTATTCCAGGGAGCACAAAGTAAAGTGTCTAGTGGTCTCTGGGAATGTCAGTGAAGAATGAGTGAGGCTACACATTGGAGCTGTCCGTTCAGTTACTTGCAAAATACTTGCTTCTTTAGGGACTGGGATCAGGGCTGGGAGTGGTATGATGGAAGACATAGTAGATAATGCCTTGTTGTAAACTTAGTGACTAGTAGGAGATACTGGTACTGAAATCTAATGTCTGGTCCACTTGCCTGCTCAAAGTGACCAAAATTTAGGGGACTGAAATTGGTGGGAAGGAATCCGGTTTTTTCAAAGTTGTCCCTGAAGAAGACAGAGGGGCTAGCTGCTCAAAGCTCTATTGCGTATGTGTGGGCGGGGCAGGGCAGGGACAGGAAAGGCTTTTATGGGAGGGAGAGCGTGTACCATGAGGCTGTAGGCGGGTGCGGTTATCATCAGCCTGGGCATGTATGTTCTCCAGGACTTTGCGATGGCCTTCAACCTCCTGGGGCCAGCTCTACATTTTCTTCTCATACAGACCTGTTACACTTTCGCAAGTTAATTCATATTCTTCATGTTAGTTGATGACACAGTAGGCAAAAGATTAGGGAGGGGTAGAAGGGCAAAAGGGAGGTGGGATGCCGCACAGTTTCAGGGGAGGCACTGTTATAACATGGATGTACCGTAACGAAATGAAGTGCATTAGTTATCACAAGGGTCAGGAACAAGGAGGCCTGGGACAAAAGTTTGCCTCGCCATCTTTTTTTTTTTTTTTTTCACTTTTAGGTGCTTGAGGTTGATCCCAGGGCCCCACAGAGACTAGGCCAGTGCTCTACTACTCAGATGCACTCCCTACCCTGCATTGCAGTCCTTCAATGCTTGACTTCTTGTATGGATCCAAGAGAATTTGCTCTAGTTGTTGCCAGAGTCCTACCAACAGGGAGGGAATAAGGGAATAGAGTAATTATGAGAGAGATGAACAGATCCTCTTATCTAACTCACTTACACCGACTCCTCTGACTGTGTGAAACGCTGGGGAAAACGTACCATCATGTGAACAGTTATGTGCATGGCTGCAGCTTTAGGTAGGTATTTAAGAAAAGGAAGAAAGGATTTGCCAGAGTGTTGGGGAAGGCTAACTTGAGTGTGAGAGCAATTAAGAAAAGTATGTTCTAAGAAAATGTCTTATGAGCAGAAGCATGCAAGAGCTGGGCAGAATGAGGAAGAAGAATGAGTCAGCCAGAGGGGAACAGCGTATGTGAAAGTCTGGAATTAGGAGAGTTACTCCCCTCCCCTTTCATAGTGCTGGGGGTGGAACCCAAGGCTTTGTGCATGCTAGACAAATCCATCATTATTTTAAAAAAATGTATTTTATTAGTACATTTTAGCTAGACATTCAGTGTAGGGAATTTGTATACCTGTACACAGTATATCTTTTTTTCTTTTTATTTTATTGCTACATTTTAGATATGCATAGTGATAACATTCACAGGGAATTTGTACGTGTACATGGTTTGTCATCTTTTTTTTTTCCATTCCTCTCCCCTCCCTTTAGTCCCTCTTTATAAAAGCTTTGCTTCCCTTTTTTCCTTCTATTCTTTTTTTCTTGTCCCTTCTTTCCTCCCCTCTGCCCTATTCTCCTCATTTGAACATTTTCCTCCCATTTCCCATAGCTATTATACATTTTGGTCTTTACTTGTTTCTCATATGAGAGAAACCATGTGATATTTACACGTGTGCCCAATTTATTTACTTAAAAATATGGTCTCAAGGTGTATCCATTTAACTAGAAATGTCTCAAGCTTAACCTTCTTTATGGCAGAGTAGTACTCCATTGTATTAAAAAAAACTTTATCCATTGATCAGTTGATGGGATTTGGGCTGTTTCCAAGATTTAGCAATTACAAACTGTGCCACTATAAACATGGATGTACATATATCGCTGTGGTATGATACTTTCAATTCTTTCAGGAAGATACCAAGAAGGGGAATAGCTGAGTGAAACGGAACCTCTAGTTTTAGTATTTTGAGGAGTCTCCACCACTGATTTCCATGGTGGTTGCCCCAGTCTACACTCCCACCAACAGTGGAGAAGGGTTCCTTTTTTTCCACAACCCTGCCAGCATTTGTTATTGGTTGACTTCTTGATAATAACCATTCTTTCTGGAATGAGATGGAATCTTAGCATTGTTTTAATTTGCATCTCTTGAATGACCAATGATGTTGAACATTTCTTCATGTATTTATTTGCCGTTTCTACTTCTTTATCTGAGAAGTGTGTATTCATTTCAGATACCCATTTTTTGGATGGGGGTCTTTAAATTTGGGGGGTTTGATTTTTTTGAGTTCTTTATATATTCTAGATATTAGTTTTCTGAGGAACAGCTGGCAAAAACTTTTCCCACTCTATGGGTTGTCTCTTCACTCTGTTGGTGGTTTCTCTTGCTGTGCAAAAGTTCTTTAATAAGATGCGATCTCAGTTGTTGATTCTAGATATGATAGTTCCTGCGCGATTGGGGTTTTATTTGTAAAGTCTTTGCCTACACCAATGTCTTTAAAAGTTCTACCTATTCTCTCTTCCAACAGATTTAGTGTTTCTGTTTTAATATTTAGATCTTTGATCTATTTTGATTTTAGTTTAGTGCACGGTGAAAGATATGGGTCTAGTTTTAATCTTTGGCATGTGGAAAGGCAGTTTTTGCAGGACTGTTATTTTAGTTTTTTGAGATAAAGTCTCAGTATGTAGTTCAGGCTGGTCCAGAACTCACTATGTAGCCCAGGCTGGCCTTGAACTTGCAGCAATCCTCCTACCTCAGGCTCCCAACTCTGGGATTACAGACATGGGCCACTGTGCCCGGGCTGCACCATTTATTCAAGAGGCTATCTTTCTTCCAGTGAAGGTGTTTGGATCCTTTGTCAAAGATAAGATGGCCGAGTATGTCTTGAGTTGTTTCTGTATCTTCAAATCTGTTCCATTGATCCTCAGGTCTGTTTTTTAGTTAGTACCATGCTGTTTTTATCACAGTAGCTTTGTAGTATAATTTTAAACTAGTGATTATGATGCTCCCTGCATTGCTTTTGTTGCCCAGAATTGCCTTTGCTGTTCTAGGTCTCTTCTGGTTCCAAATGAATTTTAGGATTGTTTAGGATCTATTTCTGTGAGGTATGCTATTGGTATTTTTATCAGGATTGCATTAAATCTGTATAACAATTTTGGAAGTATGGCCATTTTCACTATATTTTTTTTCTTCCTACCCAAGAACAAGGGGTATCTTTACATTTTCTGATAGCTTCTTTGATCTCCTTTTTTCAGAGTACTGTAGTCATGTACAGGTCTTTTACTTTCTTCCTCCAATTTGGTTCCTGGGTATTTAATTTTTTTTGATGTTATTTTGAAAGGTGTTACTTCCCTAATTTCTTTCTCAGTGAGTTTGTTATTTATGTATAGGAAGGCTATTGATTTTTGAGTGTTGACTTTGTATCCAGCTATGCTGCTGAATTTTGTTATTACATCTAGAAGTCTTTTGGTGGAGTTTTTTGGAGTCTTCTGTGTAGAGTATCATGTCACCTGCAAATAATGATAATTTAACTTCTTCCTTTCCTATCCTTATTCCTTTCATTTCTTTCTCTGGCCTAATTGCTTTGGCTAACTATAGCCAAAGAACTATATTGAGTAAGAGTGGCGATAGTGGACATCCTTGTCTTGTTCCTGATTTTAGAGTGAAAGCTTTCAGTTTTTGTCCATTTAGTGTAATATTGGCTGTTGGTTTGTCATAGATGGCTTTTATCAGATTGAGATAAAGACCATGTATTCCAATTTTCTGAGGGTTTTTTTTTTAAATCATGAATGGGTATTGGACATTGTCAAACGCTTTTCTGCATCTATTGAGATGATCATATGGTTTTTGTCCTTGGTTCTGCTAATATAGTGTATTACATTTATTGATTTGTTTATGTTGAACTATCTCTGCATCCCTGGGATGAATCCTACTTGATCATGGTGTATTATACACCAGTATAATCTGCTGCCAGTATTTTACTGAGTATTTTTGCGTCTATGTTCATTAGGGAGATTGGCCTGTAATTCTCTTTTTTGGTTGGATCATTGTCTGGTTTTGGTATCAGGGTAATGCTTGCTTCGAGGAATGAATTAGGGAGTATTGCTTCCCTTTCAATTTCATTAAAGAGTTTGAGAACTAGTGGGATTAGATCTTTTCTAAATTTCTTGAAAATTCAGCAGTCAATCTGTCAGGCCCTGGGCTTTTCTTCTTGGTAGGTTTTTAATTATGTCTTCAATTTTATTGACTGATATTGGTTTATTTAGAATTTTTATATCTTGATTCAGCTTTGGTAATTCATATGTATCTGGGAATCTGTCCATTTCTTCTGTTTTCCATCTTATTAGAATACAAGTTCTTTTATTTATTTATTTATTTTTTAAAGACAACAAGTAAACATTCTCATGTATTAACAAACTCAAGCATTAGGGAATGTACAAATACCTTTTGGAGAAAAACATTACTCAGTATAAGATTAAGCCATGTAAAAGCTAGGTAAAAATAGAAGACTAAGGAATGGAATAGTCACAGTGAAATTGCATTTTCATACTAGGGAGACAATACGATGTTTACAAGTGTGCATCCAGTTTATTTCGCTTGTGAGTATTTTCTCGAGTTGCATCCATTTACCTATAAAAGTTTCCAGTTTATCTTTCTTTATGACTGAGTAGTACTCCATTGTATAAAAAGACCACATCTTTTTTATCCATTCCTTGGTTAATGGACATTTGGGTTGTTTCCACGATCTAGCTATTACAAATTGTGTTGCTATAAAAATGGGTGCACATATATCGCTGTGGTACGATGTTTTTAATTCTTCTGGAAAGATACCCAGAAGGGGAATAGCTGGGTCAAATGGGACCTCCAATCCTAGTTTTTTGAGGAGTCTCCGCACAGATTTCCACAGTGGCTGCACCAGTCGACACTCCCACCAACAGTGGAGAAGGGTTCCTTTTTCCCCACAGCCCCTCCAGCATTTATTAGTTGATTTCTTGATAATAGCCATTCTTTCTGGGGTGAGATGGAATGTCAGTGTTGTTTTCATTTGCATCTCTCGAATGACCAGTGATCTTGAACATTTTTTCATATATTTATTTACTATTTGTATTTCTTCATCTGAGAAGTGTTTATTCATCTCAGATGCCCATTTTTGGATTGGGTCTTTAAATTTGGAAGGTCTGATTTTTTTTGAGTTCTTTGTATGTTCTCTATAGTAATCCTTTTTCTGAGGAATACCTGGCAAACATTTTTTCCCACGTTGTGGGTTGTCTGTTCACTCTGTTGGTGGTTTCTCTTGCTGTGCAAAAGCTTTTTAATAAGATGAGATCCCAGTTGTTGATTCTTTGTGATACTTCCTGTGCGATGGGGGTTTTATTCATAAAGTCTTTGCCTACACCAATGTCTTCAAGAGTTTTACCTATTCTATTTTCCAGGAGATTTAATGTTTCTGTTTTAATATTTAGATCTTTGATCCATTTTGAATTTAGTTTAGTGCACGGTGAAAGATATGGGTCTAATTTTAATCTTCGGCATGTGTAGAGCCAATTTTTCCAGCACCACTTATTAAAGAGGCTATCTTTCTTCCAGTGAATGTGTTTGGCACCTTTGTCAAAGATAAGGTGGCTTAGTATGTCTGGAGTTGTTTCTTCATCTTCTAATCTGTTCCATTGATCTTCGGGTCTGTTTTTTTGCCAATACCACGCTGTTTTTATCACAGTACATTTATAGTATACTTTCAAATCAGGGATTGTGATGCCCCCCTGCCTTGCTTTTGTTGCCCAGAATTGCCTTTGCTATGGAATACTGGTTCTTGAAGTAGATATTATCTTCTGGATTTCTGCAGGATCCATTGTGATTTCATCCTTTGCATTCCTAATTTCATGGATTTGAGACTTTCCTTGTTTTGATAAGGTTGGCTAAGGGTTTGTCCATTTTATTTAATCTTTCAAAGAACCAACTCTTTGATTCATTGATTCTTTGTATTGTTTTCTTAGTCACAATTGCATTAATTTCTGCTCTGATCTTTATAATCTCTCTCTTATGAGCTTTGGGCTTGACTTGCTCTTTTTCTGGAAGCTTGAAGCTCAACCTTAGGTTGTTTATTTGAGCTTGCTCTGTTAGTTCTGATAAGGGAATTTAGTGCTATAAATTTCCCTCATAGGACTGCTTTCAGTGTGTCCCATAAGTGCTGGTATGCCATTTTGGCATTATTGTTTAATTGTAGAAACTGTATCATTTCTTCTTTCATTTCATCTGTGGTCCACTGTTTGTTCAGGAGGGTGTTACTTAATTTCCATGTGTTTATGAAGTTTTTGTGCTTTATTTTGCCATTGATTTCCAATTTCATTGCAGTATGGTCTGATAATATGCATGAGATAATTTCACTTGTTTTGCATTTGCTTAAGCATATTCTGTGAGCTAGTATGTGGTCTGTTTTGGAGAATGTCCCGTGTGCAGTTGAGAAGAATGTGTATTCTGATATGGTGGGGTGGAACACTCTGTAGATATCTACTGTTTATTTGTTCAAAAGTTTGGTTCAGTTCTGATATTTCTTTGTTGATTTTTTTGTCTGCTTAATCTATTTGTGACAGTAGGGTATTGAGGTTCCTCACTACAATTGTATTAGTGCTTATTTGATTTTTCATGTGTGTTAATATTTGTTTTATATAGTTGGGTGCACTGGTATTTGTTGCATATGTATTTATGATTGTTATCTCTTCCTCTTGGATTGTTACTTTTATGAGGATGTAGTGAACTTCTTTGTTTATCTTAAACAGTCTTGGTTGAAATTCACTTTGTCTGCAAATAGAATAGCTACCCTGGTTTTTTTCTGGGTTTCTGTTACATGGAGCATTGTTTCCCATCCTTTGACTTTCAGTCTGTGTATTTCTTTTTGAATTAAATGTGTTTCTTGTATGCAGCATATTGTTGGATCTTGCTTCTAGATCAATTCTGCCAGTCTATTTCTTTTGATTGGTGAATTGAGACCATTAACATTGATCATAATAACTGATATGTATTGACTTATCCTTGTCATGTTATTTTCCTGTTGTTGGCTCCCTTTTTTCCCCTCTGTTTAATTGTTTGCCTACCCTGGTGGATTCATTCTGTTAGGGTTCATGAACTTGTAATCATTGTTCTCTTTTTCTCAAATGTCCTTCAGAATATTTTAGAGTGCTGGTGTGGTGTTCATGCATTTCCTCAAGTGTTCCTTTGTCATGGAAGTATCTTCTCCATCAGTTTTGAAATATAGTTTTGTGGAGTACATCAATCTGGGTTGGAGGTTTTTTTCTTTTAGGCCTTGAAATACTTCACTTCAAGCTATCCTTGACTTGATGGTTTGTGTTGAGAAGTCTACTGTGATTCTGAAGGGCTTTCCTTTATAGGTGATTTTTGTCTTTTCTCTAACAGCTTTTATTATTCAGTTCTCATGTTGAACTTCTGGAATCTTAATTATGATATGCCTTGCTGTAGATTTTTTTTTTATCATGGCTAATTGGAATTCTATATGCCTCACTTACCTGTATGTCAGATTCTTTATTCCCTGCTTGGGAAGTTTTCTACCATGATGTCTGTGAACAGGTTTTTTTTTTTTAATGTCATTTGCACTATCTCCTACTTTTTCATTGACTCCAATCAACGTTATATCATTGTTCTTTGCATCATCTAGCAACTGCTGGATTGATTTCTTGTGGTCCCTTGCTGTTTTTTTTTTTTTTCCTTTTGGTGGGTACTGGGGGTTGACCTCAGGACCTCGCACGCCAGTAGGCGCCCGTGCTGCTGAGTGATATCACCAGCCCTTTTTTCGTATGGGGGTTCCGGGATTTGAACTTGGGCCCTTGCACTTGCCAGGCAGGCACTTACACCGCTGAGCCATCTCACCGGCTCTCCCTTGCTGTTTTTAAGAAATCTTCCTCTTCATGATTGCTAACTGCAGTCCTGTCTTCTATCTCTGAGATTCTGTCCTCATATTGGCTCATTCTGCTGTGTGTACTTTCAATGAAATTTTAATCTTGTGGATATCTGTTTTGAGTCTGTTTTGTAGATTCCATTTGTTTTCTGTGGTGGGCATTCATGGTTTCCATCATTTTCCTAAGCTTCTGTATTTTTTTTTTTTTTTAACTGTATCTGCTCTAGAGTTACTAACCATGTCTTTCACAGTGGTCACCATCTCTGTAGTTATCTGAGAAATTATTTCTGATTTGATTTTTTTTCTCGAGCCTCATTCATTTGCTGTTACTACTTCATAGAGTCCACGCGGGTAGCTTTTGGATCATTCCATCTCATTGCCCCCTGGGTTTGCCTTTAGTGAGTTGGAAGTCTGGGGTGCATCTTGTTTAAGTGTCTTCTCATTTTCCGTTTTCTTTTTTTAGTTTAACTCCTGGGTTGATGCTTGCAAATTTCCTATGGTGAGTAGCTTTATTGCCAGTATTTAGAAATGACTGCTTCATGGCAATGTCTCCCAGGTATAGCTGGCTTTTGGGTTTTGAGTCTGTTGCAAGATCCTTCTTCTTCATTTTACTGGGGATGAGAAGTTGCTGCCTACTTTGCCCAGCCCCCGGTTCTTTGGCACTGGCCTAGAGTATTTTCTATGACCCTTAGGCAGTCTTAGTCTTTGTATACTAGAATGAACAACTGGTTAGAACAATTATGTCACCTTGGCTAAAGTGGTACAGTCAGCAACAACAATAGCATCAAACATAGCCTAGAAAATGACAAAGTGAAGTAACTATTAATTTGCCACCTTTAATGGTATGAACTCTATTTGTGGTTATATAACCAAATCTAAAATGAACCAGAAAATTGTATGCAGTATATAAGCCCTGAATATGGCAGTTTTACCCTTCGGGGGAGAAAATTTAAAAGGGGTTAAGTGGAAAAAGAAATAGAAGAAGAGGAAGCGATTAGAAGCCAGGCTGGAGGATAACGGAGGATCACACAAACTTTGGGACAGTGGTCAGACGATAAGAAGGAAAGAGAAAAGGAAAAAATAAAAACAAGAACACAACAGAACAACAAACAAAAAGACTAAAAACCATGTTCACACTCATATAAAAACAATAATGAATGGGCCGGTGAGATGGCTCAGCGGCATAAGCGCCTGCCTGGCAAGCGCGAGGGCCCGAGTTCGACTCCTGGTACCCACATACTAAAAAAGGGCCGGTGATATTGCTCAGCGGCACGGGCACCTGCTGGCGCGTGAGGTCCTGAGATCGACCCCCGGTACCCACAAAAAAAAAACAATGAAGAAAAAGACAAAACAAAACAAAACAAAAAAAAAGAGAAAAGAAAAAAAAAATAATGTCCACTTTAAGGCGTGTCTCTGCTGTCACTGGTAGACTATGTGGGCAGACAGAGTCCAGATCTGAGTTGAGTAATCCCAGCAACCCAGCAGTAGCACGTGCACCTTTGTTTCCACTGAAGTTCAGGCTGGTTTCTGTCTGAGAGGCTGGAACCAGAGCTATTTAGCCAACAGCAGTCTGTGCGTCTCCTGTTGGCTTGAGCTCTGCTGGGAGCCACTGGATAGAGCCAGCAGTTGGCTCTAAGTTCTGAGCTAAGTTGGTCCCTCTCCAAGATGGCTCCTGGCTGATCACCCTCTCCTGCGGGAGTTCTGAACCTGAATAACTCACTAGCCACTGCAGTCTGCTGTGTCCACTGCTTAGTTTCACTGGTGCGTTCCTCTGTGGAGGCCTCTAGGGTGGCCAGTAGTCACCATGTGGCTGCAGGTTGGTGCTGCCCCTTCCACGTAGAGTCCGGGCTCAGAGGGAAAGCACCGCTTGCCATCTCCTTCTTCCTTGAAGTTACTCTCTTTGCTTTCTCTTTGGGCTTCCATTCTCATTCCAGATCCTTCCTGGGTCCCAGGGACCCATTTCCCTCCTTACTCTTGTCCTCATGTTGCTATATTCCAGGCTTTCTGCACTTGCTGTGATCCTTCTGCTTCAGCTTCCCTAGTGTTGGGATTATAGGCAATTGCCACTGTGTCTAACTTAATTTCAGTAACTGTAAAAACATTGCTCCAGTATAGTTTCATCCTTACTTGTGTGTGTGTGTGTGTGTGTGAGAGAGAGAGAGAGGGAGAGAGGGAGAGAGGGAGAGAGAGAGAGAGAGAGAGAGAGAAAGAGAGAAGCTGGGGCTTGATCCCAGGAAACACTGGAGATCAAGCACGTTCAGGGTGGTATGGCTATAGATCCAGGAAATACTGAGCTACATCCCTCAGCTCTTTCATTCATTCATGGAGACAGGGTCTTTCTATGTAGTTCAGGCTGGTCTTGATGTAGTTGATGCTGGCCTTGGACTTGCAGTGATCTTCCTGCCTCAGCTTCCTGAGTGCTGGGATTACAGGCATTTCCCATCATGCTCGGTTTAGTTTTTTATTTTTGTTTGAGACCAGAGTCTCGTTAACTTCCCCAAACTGGGCTGGAATTCGTGGTGCTCCTACCTCAGCCTCCCAAGTACCTAGGATTATAGCATGCACCACATGCTTGACTTTATGGGGCATTTTTTGTTTTTGTTTTTGTTTTTGAGAGAGAGAGGCTCATTCTGTAAGTCAGGCTGGCCTTCAATTCTTGGTGATCATCCTGGCTCAACCTCCCAAATGCTGGGATTGCAAGCATGTTCTCCCACACCTGACTGGGTATTTTTTTTTTTTTTTGTGGGTACCGGGGGGTTGACCTCAGGACCTCGTGCGCCATGAGGCGCCCGTGCCGCTGAGTGATATCACCGGCCCCTTTTTCGTATGTGGGTTCCGGGAGTTGAACTCGGGCCCTCGCGCTTGCCAGGCAGGCGCTTAAGCCGCTGAGCCATCTCACCGGCCCCCTGACTGGGTATTTTTGATGCTGTCCTTTGAGGCTTTGTTCATTTTTCTTCAATCTTTTTCTTTCTGTGGTATTCTTCAGATTGGGTAGTTTCTATTCATCCTTCTTGAACTTGATGTTGAGCCCTTCTAGTGAATTTTAAGTTTCAAGCTTTTGCAGTTTTCAACTACAGAGTGTCTATTTGATTTTTTTTTTTTTTTGTGGGTACTGGGGGTCGACCTCAGGACCTCGTGCGCCAGCAGGTGCCCGTGCCGCTGAGTGATATCACCAGCCCTTTTTTTGTATGTGGGTACTGGGAATTGAACTCAGGACCTTGTGCTTGCCAGGCAGGCCCTTATGCCGCTGAGCCATCTCACCGGCCCCAGAGTGTCTATTTGGTCCTTTAAAATACTTTCTGTTTATTGAGATTCTCTATTTATGGATTTATTTTGTTGTACTTTAATTTGTAAAGTGTATTTTCCTTCAGTTTTCTTTTCTTGTAGTACTGGAGATCAAATCCAGGGATTTGCATGCTAGACAAGTGCTGCACCACTGAGGTGACTTCTCAGTCCCTTCCTTCGATTCTTTGAACATCTTTAAATTACAGTAGATCTTTTGAAGTCTGCTAAGTCCAATATCTGAGCTCATTCACTTTCTTCCAGTGACTGGCATTTTCTTTTATGTATAAGTCATAGTTTCCTATTTCTTTTAGTCTTAATTTTTTTTGTTGTTGTTAAAAAAAGGACTTTTTAGGTAAAATGTTGCAACAGTTTTGGATTTTGATTTTTTTCCCTTTGAAAATACTGTGGCTCTTTCTTTGTTTAGCTAATTAAGATAAACCCGTGAAATGTCTCTTGCTAATTCCTCTGCTCAGTCCCCCTGCCCCCTTCCTTTCTTGTTTCGGATTTTAAGTTTGGCTTTCTAATGGCTGTCCCTGTCATTTTTAGCACAGCTTACTGGTATTTGGCCAGAGGTTGTGCTCAACCAGTGGCCAGTGCGTTTTTCATTCTGTGCTGGTGGATCTGTATGAGGATACGGGAGTGCATTTTTAAATTGTGGCCATTTAAAAATATACCGGTGACTTTTACTTCTCACTGTGTCTGTCTCTCTCTCTCACTGGGGATTGTACCCCGGGCCTTCACACTGCTCTTCACCACACTGCAACACCAGCTCTTTTAAAAAATGTTTTATTTCGGGATTAGGTTACCCTAAAATTGCTCAGGCTAGGTTGAATTTGAGATCCTTTTGCCTCTGCTTCTCAAGAGTGCTGGGCTTACAGACATAAGCCACATGCCTGGATGCCTGGCTTGGTTTTGTTGTTTATTTGTTTTTAGCTCACGTTTACTTTTTTTTTTTTACCTGCTAGTGCCTGAATCCAGGGGTGCTTTCACCATTGAGTTACAGGAAAACCCCTCCCCCCACCTTAACTTTGAGACTTTTTTTGTTTCATTTTTGAGATAAGTTTTTGCTGAATTGCCCATGAGACAGATTCTTGCCAAATTGCCTCCAATTTGTGCTCCTCTTGCCTCAGCACTGGGATTACAAATTTTCATGATGCCTCACCTGGCCTTTCCTTTTTGAAATGCCTTTGACATCACTTGAGCATCTTCAGCAAGAATATATTTGACAGGTACACAACCACATCTTTTTTTTTTTTTTTTTTTTTTTGGTGACAGGTTCTTGCTACGTAGTGCATGCTGTCCTTGAACTCACTAGCTCAGGCTGGCCTCAGATTCGCAGTGATCCTCTTGTAGCAGCCTCCAGAGTTCGGGGACTGCAGGCATGCACTATCACGCCTGGCTCACAGCCGTATCTTCAGGCTAATAATAGAGCCTTTTTGCTGCTGATATTGTCACTCGCACCTGTAATGCTTGGATGTAGGTGTAACCTACCAGCTGATACCAGAGAGAGCCCCTCTGTCAGAGCAGAACTGTCAGGGCCTGCTGTACTTTGGCAGAATCTACTGAGCTTGGGAGGTGGGCGTAGCCTCAGGCAAGAATGGGAAACCTCATTGTTCTTAACCAAAACTCAACAGGTTTTAAACTATCAACACTTAGTATTTTTAATGGTTTTGATTGATTTCTAGATTAATTGGTTCTGTGTCACTTTTGTCTTGCTTTATAGTAACATGTTGGGGAGAGGATTTGCTGACCCTAGAGCTGCCCGCCCCCCCTTTTCTTGGACACAGTGTCTTGTTGTATAGCCTGGGCTGTCCTTGACTTCCTATATATCCCAGCCTGACCTCCACCTGGCAGTACTGCCAGCCTTGCAAGTGCTGGGACTGCCTGGCATGCATTGCCACACCCAGCTCTTACCAATACTTTTCAAGCCCTCAATACTTAAAATGTATCACACCTCTTTCACTCTTAGGTAACCACTTTGTTGACATTTTGCTAACCCACTTTGCTTTTTGAAAAATTGTAGTATACAACTAAATATCCATACATAATGTGTCATTTCATTTTGTATGGTTTTGAACATTTTATACCTTGAATGATGCCTTTGTTATGATTTGTTTACCATTGTTTTTGAAATTCTTCCATGTCAATGTTGTCTTTCATTTGTTTCCAGTGTTATGTGGTGCTTCATTGTAGTATAAGTACAACAATTTATTTTTCCATTCTATTGTTACTATATGTTTGTTTTTGTCTATCACAAAACAGTGCTGCTATGGACATTCTTTTACTTGTATATAGATTTCTCTTGTTTTTCAAGCTTGAGGTTGCCTCCTATTGCTTGTGAAATCAATTTACTGAGTCATGATCAGCACTAAATTTTTTTCTTCTTTTTTTGGTATTAGGGATTGAACCTAAGAAGCTCTGAGCTACATCTACAGCCCTTTTTAAAAATTTATTAGCCAGGGGCCGGTGAGATGGCTCAGCGGCTTAAGCGCCTGCCCGGCAAGCGCGAGGGCCCGAGTTCGACTCCCGGATCCCACATACGAAAAAGGGGCCGGTGATATTGCTCAGCGGCACGGGCGCCTGTTGGCGCGCGAGGTCCTGAGGTCGACCCCCCGGTACCCACAAAAAAAAAAAAAAAAAAAAAAAATTATTAGCCAGGCATGGTGGTGCACACCTGTATTTCCAGCACTTGGGAGGCTGAGGTAGGAGGATTGCTGCAAGTTTGAGGCCAGCCTGAACTGCGTAGCGAAACCCTGTCTTAAAAAGACCAAAAAAAGAAAAAGAAAAATGTTATTTTGAGACAGGATCTCGCTAAGTTTCTCAGGCTGGGCTTGAATTTGTAGTCCTGCCTCAGCCTCTTGACTAGCTGGACCACCATACCTGGCTTTATTTTATTTTTAATTTTTTTAAGAGGCAAGAGAAGGGTTTACTGGACAGAGATATAGGATGCACTGAAGGGTGGAGTGTGGTGCTCTGAGAAAATCTGGTTTAATTTTTAAAAATGAATATAGTAGAAAAGAAAATATTCAAGTGCATTACCTACTTGAGGGTAGGTTTTTGTTTCATGAATGTCATCACAAGAAGCCCCAAACTCCTAAGTCACCTCTAGTTTCTTTTGAAACAGGGTCTTGCTATGTAGTTTAGGCTGGCCTTGAACTCACTTAAGTAGCCCAGGCTGACCTTTAACTCACGGTGATCCTCTTGCCTCAGCCTCCCAAGTGCTGGGATTACAGGCGTGTGCCCCACGCCTGGCACCTCTTGTTTCTTGTACTCTAATCTCTGGAGAAAGCAGATATATTAACTTTTGTTTTTTTCTCCTTTTTAAATTCCCTGTGAGTTTGATTCCTGGTACCAAAAAAAGAAAATTCCCTTCACTTTTGTCCATGTGATTCTTTCTTCATCATCAGCAAAATTACCAATACTATTTTCAATCTGTGCCAAACTTTTACTTTTACCATCTTATACTAATATCGACATGGTTTTCTTCTGAGGACACAGCTTCACCTTGGAACCTGGAGTGGGTGGTTTTGTTCTTTTCTTGTGTAGTCATCTCTGGCCTGGAGGAGGGAGGGCTTTATTTATTTATTATTACTACTATTATTATTTTGTTTTGTTTTGTTTCTTATTTATACTTGTCTGATAATTTTCTTCATTTTTTTCTTTAAAATTATTCTTTGAATCAATTTGTAGCATCCATTTACCTCTGTATTACTCACCTATTGGTCATTGACCTCGTGCGTAATATCATGATTTTTGTTCTTTGCTTAGTGTCGTCTTCTCCATTATTACTCTCTTCTTAATTTGTGGTAATTCTGATTTTAGTGTACGCATGGATGATTGTTCCGACATTGCACCATTCTGTGAGTAACTCTCCTGTGACGATGTTGTCTGCCATCCTGCCTTAGACAGCTGCTTTCATGGTCATGCCCTAGCCAGTGCACTCATTTATTCATTTGTTTGTTTTTGTGATCCTGGGGATTAAACCCAGGGCCTTTGCGTTGAGCTACATCTCCAGCCCTTCTTTGGAGACAGGGTCTTGCTAAGTCACTAAGTTGTCCAGAATGGGCTGGAAGTTGTGATCCTCCTGTCTCAGCCTCCTAGAGTGCTGGGATTATGAGTGTGCAGAGCTACACCCAGTTTAACCAGTGCTTCTTAAACTGTCCATTTACACAGTCAGTGTATTTTTTTCTACCCAATGTGGATGAATTCAGATATTAAATCAGATGTAAAATCAGATATTAGGAAATTAAAATGCTGTTTGTTGCAACAGTATACAAATTGTTATGAAGTGACTAATCACTCTGAGTTTCTGTACTTCATTACATATGGACAGGCATTCACAGATAACGCTTTTTTGAGTAGCACTCTTTTTCATCCTCTTGGTTCTGTTGGTTGGTGATAACCATAACCTTTCCATAATCTCAATCACATTCACAACACTCTTAAATTCTGTTTTTCCTGCTCACTCTCTATAGTACCCTGGTTCTTTGATTCCACTGGGATGTCTGTTCCATTGTTCCTGCCACTTTGTGATCACGAAATAATCTTTCTTTCAATCTGTTTTTCTCTCTCTTTCTTTCTTCCTTCTTTCTTTCTGTCTCTCTCTCTCCCCCTTCCTTCCTTCTTTTCTTTCGTTCATTTGTTCATTCTTTCGTTCTTGGGACTGAACCCAAGCCCTCTTGAATGCTGGGTAAATGCTATACCACTGCGCTGCATCCCCTGACTCCCTTTAAAAAAATTTTTTTTTGAGAAAGGGTCTCATTGAGTTGCCCAGGCTGACCTTAAACTTAAGATCTTTCTGTCTCAGCCTCCTGAGTAGCTGGGATTACACTTGTGTACCATTGTGCCCAGACTTGCATCTTTCTTGATTTGTTCTATTTGCTTGGCCAAACTACAGTTCTAGTTAAATCCGAATTCTGCCATCTCTACACTTAGATTTCTACACATGGGCTTGAGGAGAACACGCCTACATACACCAGTCTTTCAGCGTGGCTGCAGTCCTCGCAGTGGTCCTTGCCACTGCCTGGGATTTATGTGTTGTGCTTCCCTAGTTCCTTTCTGTTTCCACCATTGTGTCTCCCTTGGTCCTCCAGTGAGCTTCAGTACCACTTGTATTAATTTGCATCACCAAAATGAAGTACTTGACACACACTGCTCATGAAGAAAACAGGTTTATTTAGCTCACAGTTGGAACTGAATAGTCATCTCTCAAAAGCACAGTGGGTACCAGAACTACTTTCTGAAGCCATGACCCCAGTGACCTAAGGGTCTCCCACCAGGCTCCACCTCTCCCAGTGACACCACCCTCAGACCAAGCCTTCAGTCATCAAGTTTGATTTCAGATGGCTGGGAAGGCTATCCTACATGAGACAGACAAACCCTTCTAGACCGTTGCCCAGCCGGGCGTGGTGGCGCACGCCGGTAATCTTGGCACTTGGGAGGCTGAGGTAGGAGGATTGCCGTGAGTTCATGGTCAGCCTGAACTACATAGTGGCGCTCTGTCACATTAGCTTCAGCTGAACACTCGTACTTCCTCACTCCACCCTGGAGGCAGTGTACTGCTACCGTTTTGCGGTTTAACTCTTACACCCGTACTCATCTCAGGTTGTCTTAGTCTCTTAAGGGGTAATGTAATGGCAGCAGAATGGAACTTTAAAAATTAGATTTTTTTCCTTTAGAGATAAGCGGCTTCTCACCTTCCTCAGCCCTAGGGCACAAATGGCCACCACTCATCAGCTCAGATGAATGGACAGAATAAGCAGGTACTGGAACCAGAGAGTCAAAGTTCAGTTTCATTTCCACAGGGAAGGGAGGGAGGGGTCCTGGGCCACCCAGGAAGGGATGAAACAAGAATGAATATGTCTAATTGTCTCATCGTGTTCCTTCCCTACACTGTTCTTGCTATAAAAGACCCTAACACACCTATACACTGTAAGGTGGTGATTTGGGTAATGAGGCCTCTCAATCTCTTCTGAGGTAGCTTTGAATAAATCCTTTTTTCCAAAATAAATGGTCTCCTTTGATTTTGTCAGCAGTGAGCAAGTGAACCTGAGTGTATAGACCTAAGTGGTTGGTAACAGTTTAACAATTAATAAGAATGTATTTTCTTTATTAATTTAGTGTTTTAGACTACTGCATGTAATTCTTTTTTTTTTTTTTTAATGCGGGTACCGGGAGTCGAACTCAGGACCTCACGCTTGCCAGGCAGGCGCTTATGCCACTGAGCTATATCACTGTCCCTAATTTTTTTTAATGAGAGAGAAAAATGTCAGATAAAACTCAAGCTGCCTTTCCCCTCTTCCTGGTCATGCCTTCTCCTTACCCGATCTTCTAGGACATTTAAAAATACTTTTACATATAAAGATGTTATTTTTGTCTTGTGAAAGTACAGTTCTGCCTGCTATATGAGAACAGGTCCATGGGGAGGACCAAGATGGAACATGGAGAGGGAGAAGATATGCCAGTCACTACTTTCATTAAGAAACACAGTTTCAGTCTGGAGTGCTGAAATAGAGATGAAGAATAGTGAACACATTAAAAAACTGTTTAGGGTTAGTCAACGTAAAGTAAGTGGTAGACTGTCCAAAGCAGAGTTTATTACTTGGGAATAGTGCAATCTAGGATATGCATGCTCTGGAGAACCATGGGGACGTCCAAGGAGATTGAGGAGAAGAGGAAGCTTTTAAAGAGAAAAAGAAGTACGTGTATGCCAGGTGTGGTGGCACATTCCTATAATCTCGGCACTCGGGAGGTTGAGGCAGAGGATTGCTGTGAGTTGGAGGCCAGCCTGGGCTACATAGTGAGTTCAAGACCAGACGGGACTACAGAGCGAGACTCTCGTCTTTATATAAAAAAAAAATAGTGTATGCAAACTGTTTTGAAACTAAAGTCATTAGCTGTTGGTGTTTGTTGCACGAGTTGACAGTGTTCTCAAGTGTCGATGTGCAAGTGACTTATCTGGAATACTTGGGCTTTGAGGGTCCCGTGCACGGGGACTGAGACCTGTTGTAGCTGTGTGGCCTGTTCCCTTATTTTGTATAAATGAATCTCAGCTTCACTGTAGGAATTTATCTACAGGAATTTGTACTACACAACATGTAGTGTTGACAGTAGCACAGACTCCACCTTGTTTAGCAAGTAAAGAATTATGAGCTGTTCTATTATCTAAAACCATTATAGCAAGAGAATTTAAAGAGTGCTGCTGTGGGGAAACAAATAGCCTTTGCAGTGGAGTTTGTAAGGATTCCTGGAGTAGGTTATTTTTCATTTCTTCATTGGCTGTGCCATACCACAATAAAAAAGAAACTAATTTGTAGTCCCATGTTCCACCAGGTGACTCACGTTTGACCCTTAGGTGTGTGTGTTGGGAGGAGCAGTCTAATGATTACTCCAGTGATTCGTTTCAGACCTGTTATCTCTTGACAAAAAGTAGTGAAATAACCTGTGAAAGAAGAGTCATACCTAGAGAGAGATGTGAGGTTGAAAGGGGTAGGTAGGAAGAAGATTTTAGAAATGAATGAATGGTCCAGTTGAGTGTAAGAATTTGGTAAGAGGGGCCGGTGAGATGGCTCAGCGGCATAAGCACCTGGTTGGCAAGCGCGAGGTCCTGAGTTCGACTCCCAGTACCCACATACGAAAAAAAGGGCCGGTGATAGTGCTCAGCGGCACGGGCGTCTGCTGGCGCGCGAGGTCCTGAGTTCAGCCCCCGGTACCCACACAAAAAAAAACAACAACAAAAAAAACCCAAACAAACCAAGAATTTGGTAAGAGCCAAGGAATAGTCATTAATGTAAGTTCATAGGGAAATGAGAGAAAGATGAGCACAAAACCCATGTAGGAAGGGGTTACCTTTAGACTGGAGGGAAGAACAGCATGGGAGAAAACACTGCTGTCTACTTAGTACTTTACTAGTTTATCATTTTCCACCGCCAGCTACTTGACCTCCTCATCCCCCAGTTTTCCTTCCCAGACCCAAACCAATGTCTGCAGTAAATAATCTGGTTGTTTGGAGAACTGACCCAGTTTGCCTTGGGGTTTTTTGGGTTTTTTTGGTGGTACTACTGGGGATTGAACCCCAGACCTTCATACTTAGCTAAATCCCCAGCCCTTTTTTATTTCGAGATCTCTCTCAGTTGCCTCAGCCTCCTGGAATGCTGGGGTCAGAGAACTGCACCACCGTGCCAGGTCCTGATTTCTTGGTTTGTTCCCTTTTGTCAGTACTGGAGCCTCCAGAATGGCAGGCAAGTGCTCTGCCACAAACTACAGTCCAGCCCTGGTGGTTTGGAAACATTAAATACTATGGGATCTTTTCCTCCTGTGCTCAGGGGACTTCATTTGAATTCTACTAAGAGACTTTTGTGAGAACTTTGGTTTCCTCTCTGATGACTCCCGCACTTACATTAAATTAATTATAATAAAATTCTACAGGGAGAATGCCTGATAGAACTCACTGACTGGGGGCCGGTGAGATGGCTCAGCGGCGTAAGTGCCTGCCTGGCAAGTGCGAGGGCCCGAGTTCGACTCCCAGATCCCACGTACGAGACAAGGGCCGGTGATATCGCTCAGCGGCACGGGCGCCTGCTGGTGCACGAGGTCCTGAGGTCGACCCCCGGGACCCACAAAAAAAAAAAAAAAAAAAAAAACTCACGGACTAAAATTGACCCAAGTAGTAGTCATAGATCATGACCAGCAAAAAAAATCACTGCTTCTTTTTCTCCAGAAGACAAGAGTAGAGTTTTGAAAGATAGTACTTATATGTGACAGAAGATTGAGGAAGTGCAGAACTGCACACAGTACCGTATCTTCTATTCCTATTCTTCATTCACTGTCCTTCCCAAGGCAGTTGGTATTACCAGTTTCTTGTTTCCTTCCAGAGATTTTATGCTTCTCTAGACATACTCATACAAGTATAATTTTCCTTATTTACACAAATAATATAATGTACTTTTTTGTTCATTGGAACTTTCATGAGACTTGGTTCATATCTCTCTATAAAGAGCTTTCCAGCCCCTACGCACACCCCCATGGAACCCAGGGCCTTGCGGGCTAGAGCTTTACCAGTAAGCTGCATGCATCTCCTACTGGCCTGAACTTTCTCATTCTTTTTTTTTTTTTTTTTTTTTTTTTTGTGGGTACCGGGGGGTCGACCTCAGGACCTCACGTGCCAACAGGCACCCATGCCACTGAGCGATATCACCGGCCCCTTTTTTCGTATGTGGGATCCGGGAGTCGAACTCGGGCCCTCGCGCTTGCAAGGCAGGCGCTTATGCCGCTGAGCCATCTCACCGGCCCAACTTTCTCATTCTTAACGGCCACATTATACGGACATACCATGATGATCTAAAAGGTGTCATATTTGAGTGGTTTTGACCACAATACTGGTTACTTATTTAGGCAGCAGAAATTAAATCTCATTGAGTACTTAAGGGAACTGAGATGATTGATGTACCATATTGAAAGTAATTGATATTGTCATTTTCTTACAAGGAAAAGCAGTCCAGGTTCATTTGTGCTACTCACATAGTTTATTTCCTGAAGAAACGAGATATACTCACTTTCATAAGTTTTCAGAGTTGAGCTTTTTATTGAACACATTACAACAGAGATTTAGTCTAAAAAAACCAAAGCAATGCTCTCACCAGGCTCCTCAGATTCTTTCTTCGTTTCTCCTCAGGGGCAGTAGGAGTGGAGGGGGCAGGATCTTGTGCCAGTGCAGCACCAGGTGCAGGAACAGGTCTGCCATCTCTACATTGCAGGCGAGGCTCCCCAGGTTGACATTGGCCAGGGTCTTTGCAAACAGAATAAGCCAGAAAGGTTCAACATTTACACCAGCTGCTTGACAAGGGTGTTGATCTTATCCTCCATGGAGGGTGACATCATCGTCTTGTGGAGTGACAGTAGGGTAGATGCAGGCAAGCTCGGAGGTCTAGGTCAGTATGATCCAGGCACAGTGTGCGTCTCTGGATGAAATGACGGCTGCACCCCAGCAAGGCTTCAGCTTTGTTGGAAGGACCAGACACCTTGTCAGCAGTTGAGGAAAGGGACACGGCCTGGGGTACTTTCACTTGTGGTACTCCACAACTGAAAAGGTCCCATGCTGTCTTCTTTCAGAAATTGAGAATTTTTGTTTTGTGCTTTATGGTCAATATTAATTTCATTTGAGTATATTTATCAGATATTCAACTTTAGTGGGAAAAAAAATCTTCCAGAATATACAAATTATCAACAGAATAATCAACTCACATTTTTATTAGTTAGAAAATCTTGAGATTGTTTTTCATATCTGGGATATATTTTCATACTGTAAATATACAGTATTTTACTGTATATCTACAAATACTTTACTTCATGTTTGTATTGCAAGCATACTTCATTTATGATGTTTTCAGTTTGTTGGTTTAACTTTTATTCCCTCTGTTGGCTTTCAAAAGTGTTATATTCCTTTTGGAATGGTGTTTGGAAAAACATTTATGCTTATTTTCACCTAACTCAAAAATTAGTAATGGTACAAATTATGCTTATGAAGTAGGCTTTACATGGAATTATTTTAAATTAATAACCTTCCAGTGGCTGTGAATGTTCTGGTTTTCATGAGTGTATTAAGGAAGCTATCAGTTTGCCTGTTTTATCAACAGTTGAAAAGGGCTATGAAAAGCAAAAGAAGGCATGTAGAATATTTGTGTTTGTATTAATCAAAAAGTGGGCTTGAGATCTTTATTCAATAAAAGGATTTTTCAGATATTTTCTACTTTTAGTGTACCATAGATTGAGCCATCAGGACACTCGATGGAGTCAAATGATAGATATGCCATATTGCACCGACTATCATACCACCAAAATTAATGTTTACATCTGTCTATAACCTATGGGACATCATGGTAGTTGCCTTCTGTAAATCACATGTATGGAGCAAGATACTGATCTGCTGTGTACATTCTTACATTCTTTAAAAAACCCCGGTCAATGAAATTTGCACTACATATAAGCCACACACTCTTGTGGTTAAAAGTTATGTCCAGTTTCTTCATAGTTACATCATTCACAGTTGTGGTGTGGATATTAAGTTCTAAATTTAATATACGGTGTAAAACGTGTAAGGTGTTTTCTCTTAAGCCCCTTAAAGTCATTCATAGAGTAGTTTGGGTTCACAAAGTAGTTGATAGTTAGTGGCTGTTATTTATGAAATAGAACATCTATTTAAACACTAGAGTAACTGAATTCAACATGATGAGAATGATGTGAGAAGTACGAAGGGCTGAGGGGACAGCAAAATCTGGTCTTCCATCATAATGCTCCTCTGGAGCAACTCCTATCCAGGGTGTTAGACATGTGTAACTTCGGTTAGTCAGTTGCATGTAGTTGAAGATTTGTTTTTCTGTATTTTTTGTAAAACATAGGTGTTTGTTTCTCCCTCATCTCTTTTGAGGATTTAGTATAAAAGTAATTATTTCTAGGTAACTCATTGTTTTCCAGACTAGTTTATTTTGAAGCACTCCTTTTCATTAAAGTCAAGCACACATATTAACTGTATCAGCTTTTTTTTTTTTGTGGGTACCGGGGGTCGACCTCAGGACCTCACGTGCCAGCAGGCGCCTGTGCCGCTGAGCGATATCACCGGCCCTTTTTTCGTATGTGGGTTCCGGGAGTCGAACTCAGGACCTCGCGCTTGCCAGGCAGGCGCTTATGCCCCTGAGCCATCTCACCGGCCCATGTATCAGTTTTGAAGATCCCTTTCTTGAACAATATTTAAAATTCTAAATTTAAGCTGGGTGTGGTGATGCATGCCTGATAATTCCGGCACTCACTTGGGAGGCTGAGGCAGGAGGATCACTGTGAGTTGGAGGTCAGCCTGGGCTACATAGTGCATTCAAGGCCAGTCTGAGCGAGATCCTGTCTCAAAAACAGTAACAAAAACAAAAAAAACAAACCAAAACATAACCCAAAAATCTTTATTTGGTTACTTGCTAGCCTTGCAAGTTCAGTAATAGAGTGCTACCACTTAGGAAAGTTGGCATGTTGTGTTGATTAAATAATCTTCTATTTCTGTTTATTGATTTTTTGTTTTTGTGCAGGTTGCTTTCCTGTTGCATCTTTGCTGTCGTTTCCTAGATTTTGCTCCATGATTTAACTTGAAATTCTGAAATGAAGATGGAGGAGGCAGTGGGAAAAGTTGAAGAACTCATTGAGTCCGAAGTTGCACCAAAAACATCTGAACAAGAGACAGCCAAGGAGGAAGATGGATCTGTAGAACTGGAACCTCAAGTTCAAAAAGATGGTGTAGCGGATTCTACGGTTCTTTCTTCAATGCCCTGCTTATTGATGGAACTGAGAAGGGACTCCTCTGAGTCTCAGTTAGCGTCCACAGAGAGTGACAAGCCAACAACTGGCCGAGTTTATGAAAGCGACTCCTCTAATCACTGCATGCTTTCCCCTTCCTCTAGTGGTCACCTGGCTGATTCAGATACATTGTCTTCTGCAGAAGAGAATGAACCCTCCCAGCCAGAAATAGCAGTAGAAGGTGACCCTTCAGGAGTGTCTGGTGCCACAGTTGGGCGCAAGTCTAGGCGGTCCCGTTCCGAAAGTGAAACATCTACTATGGCTGCCAAGAAGAACCGGCAATCCAGTGATAAGCAGAATGGCCGCGTTGCCAAGGTTAAAGGTCATCGGAGCCAAAAGCACAAGGAGAGGATCAGACTACTGAGGCAGAAACGGGAGGCCGCTGCAAGGAAGAAGTACAACCTGCTGCAGGACAGCAGTACCAGTGATAGTGACCTGACTTGTGACTCAAGCACGAGCTCATCAGATGATGACGAAGAGGTTTCAGGGAGCAGCAAGACAATCACTGCAGAAATACCAGGTAGAGGATGTTTTTTAAACTGACTGTAAAGCACCTGATGGCATTTCTCAACTGTCAGACTCAGTTAGATGAGTGACACTTGAAAAAATCCAGGAGACCTGCAGCTCTGTGTAAATTTGAAGACTGCAGTCTATTAGCAAGACATGGCCAGTTATTTAAAAACAAACAAAAGACCCTGTTTTTAGGTTTCTAGTGCACTTTAGAACATCAGAAAAAAATAATTATTTGAGTGATTAGTGATAGAGACAAGATTATTTTTAAATAATGGAATTTCTCACAAGTCTCTTTCTCTGTTAACACATTACCTGAGCTCCCATCATTGCCTTTTTAGCACTGCTTAGATTTAATACTCACTGTTAGCATTATTACTAAGTATGTTCTCCTCAGGAATAGGCACCTTGCTTTCTTATCTAGCCACTGCACTTGAGCTTATGGTGTCTGAAATAACATATTCTACCTTTCATTGAAGTTTTATAATAACTGTTCTTCCTGAAACAGTAATTTTGTTGTTTTCTCCCTGATTCAATGAATGATAAGCTAGTTATCCTTGTTGCACATTTTTCTATCCTAAGTTTTCACTCACATTGGAAAGAATGGCTTTTGCAAAATTTTTCTTTAGTCCCCCAAGCTTTAAAAAGTTTGTTGGAAATTTGGTTGTTCCAGTTCTCATTGGTGTAAGGATCTGTAATTTATTACATGTTTGACATAACCTCTTTCTGCATATTACCATATTTGATACTGTGTATTATGGCAGTCTTGAGACTGTAAGTGGAAGAAAGATATCTGACTGGTTTGTAAGTGGTAAATTGTGATCATCCAAGAGACTCTTATGTGATTAAGAACGTTTTATAAATTGCATAGTGTTTAATACATTGCGACAGCATTGTTTATTGCTGCATTAAAGAGGGGGAAGTTTTGGTTTTCTAAAGTTTTATAGGTGACTTTTGCCCCCTAGTTTTCTGTTTCTGTATATGAAGACAGCATATTGCTGATTTACAAAGAATATTTGAAGAAAAATCATATTGGTTAATTAAACCTATAACTAACCAAACTTATAAACTGACAAATGATTGGTTTTAAAAACACTTTATAGGTGGTCAACTTAAAATAATGAAAGTCTTATCCATATAGCATATTAAATATGAGTTTTAAACAGTCTTTAGAAATGCCTCTTACTGTTTTACTATGTATTGAATTCCTTTGGTAGTTTCTTGTATTAAAACTACTGGGTAGGGAATTTAAATGAAGCTCATGAGAGAAGTAGACTTTGGGGTTAGTTCTAAGTAACAAAGCAGACTTTGTTCTAGGGCATGTTCTAGGTGTATTTTAGTTTGACATTTAATAATATTTTTAAGAAAGCCTTATTAGCATCTGTAAAATTGCTTATGCATTCTTATATCTTATTCTGATCTGTTAATCAAAATCTCGATGGATCTCTTTAATAACGTTTAATTCCATTTACTAAACAGGTTTTTAATGTACAACCCATTTCTCGACTTTTTATGGGAAGAGAGAAGGTGGGTGACCAAAATTTTCTTTGAAGATAGAAGCTCATTATAAAGATGACATGAGGAATGCCTTGATGAGCCTCTTTCTTTTTGGCTTACACAGATAGGTTGGGTGTGGTTTGTTCTTATTTGACTACCTTGACCATTGTTTAAAACTTCTAAATACCAGTGGTTTGTTTCTTATCTATTCTGATTGTATACAGCACTAATCAAATACCAAAGTAAAATAATATGAATCTATAATTTAATTTTTATTTTCTATGCCACTTAGTAAGGTTTTGACTTCTGAAAATGTGTAGAGTTTCCATGGAAACTCAAATGGTAGGCTGAGGTGCATGACCACTGTATATGACTGCCTGTGCTGTGGACTTCAGTTTTGGGAGAAGTGCCAGTCACATAAGACAAGGTCTTTTCTGTAATTATGCAAAGATGGAACAACCTAGAGTTAAAATATCAGAAATTTCAGGTCAGCTGTCCATGTTGCTATGTCTGAAAAATTGTGAGGTTGTACATTTTTAATGTATCAGTTAAGTTTATTTTAGTTTCCTGAGTCACATTATGACTTCGAGCTTGAGGGGAGGCACATTCAGCCTATAGCAAGAGCAGCTGTTGAGCAGCTGATACCCTTTTTTTTGAGATAAGTTCTCACTGTGCAGTTCAGGTTGGCCGTCAACTCACTCCGTAGCCCAAGTTGGCCTCGAATTTGTGGTGATCCCCTGCGTTAGCTTCCTAAGTGCTGGGATTACAGGTGTGCGCCATTGTGCCTGGCCGAACAGTTGATTTTTTTAAAAAAAATTTGTTAGTACATATTTGTAGTACATAATGATTACATTCATCATGGGAGAGTTGGTACATGTACCTAAGACGTCTTAATTCTTTTTCCGTCCCTTTCCCCCTACCTTTCTACCCTGCAAAATTGTGTTATGAACTACTTTGAAAGCAACATTGTGGACATTGAGATGAACTGGGTGTGCCTAAGAGAATCTCTTAGATGTGGAAATTTGAATCCCGCTTTTTATACAGAGTAGATACCAAGTGGAAAAGTAAAAGCAGATTCTTACTATCGTATTTCATCACGATACAACCAATTTAGTAATTCAGAAAATGCTTTATTTATAAGCTTTTGGCAGCAGCTGAAAAATTGAAGAAAATTCCTGAATATAGTCTTAAAACAAATAACAGTGCATTTTCTTAGAGAGTGCAAATATGATGCAGACTAATACAGTGCATGATCATACTTAATAATTTATTTTGTTATACAGGCAACAGATGTTTATGAAGTTGCCTTTTTTAAAAAAATGTTTAACTGACAGTATCAGACTATACATACCATTTTGAAGTTTTTGGAAATACATAAAGGTTATAAGAATCTATTTGGAGATACCATATCAAGATAATTCTGACAGTACTTTTATTTGGGGAACTTAGAGATGAGCAGAGTATTTTATAGTAAGCCTACAGTATTTTATATTGTGTTAATGTAAAAATACTGTGTGGTGGTTATCTTGAATATTCAAGCCTTTTATCCAGTATCTGATTGATCTTCATAGAGTTTTTAATATACTTTATATATTTTCAAGTTTTAGGACTGGAGCATTCTTTTCCATAGGGAGGTCAGTTTCTCTATACAGTCACTTTTGAGACTAGCTCCAGAAGTCTGCTGTGGGGGGCTTTGATTTCAGTTAATACATATATGAATAATGGGCATTAGACTTCAGTCAGCTCAATAAGTTAATTCTCTGAACAAACGTGTGCATCAGTATACATGAACAGCCAGAAAAAGTTTTTCCAGTAACCGTTGCTTTTCAAAAATACTTAACGCAGTGAACCTCAGCTCAGGGCAGCGTTATCTTACCTAGGCTGTAATGGCCTGCTTTTGTATGGACTGATGGTCTACCATATAAATGCCTACTCAGACTTCAGTTCCAAAAATAGTACCTATCATAGTAGGTAAGAGTCAGTTGTCTTAGCTGTTGCCTTTTTTAGAGAATGTCAGGGAGGCTATTGAGGACAACTGTCTAAAAATCACCTGAATTCTCAGTCCACGTTTACAGGCCTGACTGGATCAGCCCTACTGGTGCCAGGATCTCAGCCCTCACTATTTACCATATATTTATGTACTGACATGTATCATGACAAAGTATAGGTTTTGATCATTTAACTGTTGCATGGAATTTTTTTAAAAAACTTTTTTTTTAAAGTAGTACATCTTTTGTAGAAATATTTGGAAATAGAAAAATATGAAGTAGAAGGTTAAAGTTATCCGTGATTATACTTTTACTGACATCTGCCTGTGTTGCCTTCCATGATACGAGAATTTTTATGCTGGATATGCTTCTGATTCTTTTTCCTCTTAACATAACTTTTTGAGCCTTCAACCAAAACACTAAGTATTCTGTAGAATATTTGGACTTTGAATAATTCATCTGACTGTAAAAGCAACTTCCCTAATATTGGTCATTTGGGATGTTTAAATTTTGCTCTTACGAGTAGAAGTATGAGTACTTAAAGCTGTTGACCATATTACTGCCATTCTGTTCTTTTAAAAATACATCACTTATTCCATCTAGCAGTTTGAGTTTTATGCATTATATTCTTCCTACTGAGTGTTTATTTCTAGAAAGTCTTGCTGATTTGGTAGAAGAATCATATCTTAAGGTTAATATGTATTTCTTTGATCACTAGTGAAGTTGAAAAATCATGTTTGGCTTTTTGTATTAACAGTCCCTTTATATTTTTTGCATGTTTTCCTCCTGGTAGATGTTTTTGCTTATTAATTTGTGTGTTCTTATCCTAGAGGGATTTGTTTGGAAAAGTTATAATTTATTTCAGGTAGTAGGGGCTCAGAGTAAAAGATAAGGCCCTACAACCACATAGAGTCCCATGAAACACAGTGATTGGTTAACCTTTTTCCTAGATTGAATATGAACTGACTCTGGCTAAAAGCCCTTGTCCCTGTTATAAGCCTTTTGTAACCTGATTGTATTTTGGTAGCTATTTAGGAGACTCCCTAGATATGTTGATACATTATGTGGAGACAGAATAATCAGGTACAATGTCTGTTTTCAGCTTAGTAAACACAAACTAGATAGATAATGCAGTGTTCATGCAGATAATTCAGATAATTCATGCAGTGTTTTAACCTGACTAAACATTAGAATCATTGGGGGTGTGTATAAGGAGCAGTCAGGTATTTAAAACTTCTTATGCTCTGGCCCCATTCCAGCCTAGTTAAGTCAGAATATTTGGGCTTTCATCTCAGGCAGCAGTGTTTTTAAAGCTCTCTGGTGATGCCAGTGAGTAACCAGGGCTGCGAGCTACTCAGGTAAGTTGCAGGTGAGCTGAGTATCGTGACACACACCTGTAGTCCCAGCTGCTTGAGGCTGAGGCAGGAAAATCCTTTCAGCCCAGGAATTCAAGGCTAGCCTAGGCAACATAGCAAGATCCCTTTTCAAGGGGGGAGAAAAAGAAATGATACATTGTCATAGCTAAAAAATCATTGTGAAACTGGTAGTTTTGTTCCCTTAAGTTCTTTTACTGCTAATGGGTATCAGTTTCTAAACAATGTAGTAATATTAGCTATAAACTACACATAGTTTTATATTAAATAACAGGTATGAGCACTCTTAGTTCAAGTGTTTATTTTATTTAATTTAATTACTTTATTTATTTTTTGTGGGTATCGGGGGTCGACCTCAGGACCTCGCGCGCCAGCAGGCGCCCTTGCCGCTGAGCAATATCACTGGTCCTTTCTTCGTATGTGGGTTCCGGGGGTCGAACTCGGGGCGTCACACTTGCCAGGCAGGTGTGTACGCCGCTGAGCCATCTCACCGGCCCTCAAGTGGTTATTTTAAAAGTATGCATTCTTTAAATGTAGTTTTCTCTTTTTTTTGTGGGTACCGGAGGTCAACCTCAGGACTTTGCGCACCAGCAGGCTCCCGTGCCGCTGAGCGATATCACTGGCCCTTTTTTTGTATGTGGGTACTGGGAGTCGAACTCAGGACCTCGTGCTTGCCAGGCAGGCACTTATGCCACTGAGCTATCTCACTGGCCCCCTTAAATGTAGTTTTCTATATGTTGCAACATCAAAATGTTAAATTTATAACTTAAATCTTACAGGTGGATATATTCTTTGGCAATCTCTCATGTTAAAGCATCAAGACAATATTTTTGGTCACCTTTTCCTAACTTATTTTCTAAAGTGAATGCCTATATTAGCTTTGTATGTGCAAAAGCATAAGCTTTGCTTTTGGCATCATTCTCAAAATAAGATATATCCTAGTGCTACTAAAAGGACCTACCATATGTGTGTTTAAGGTGAGGATATGGTCCCTGTGTTTTTTTTAATAGAAAGTTTTTTAGAGCAGGTTTAGGTTGATAGCAAAATTGAATAGTTTCCCTACATCCCCACTGCCATGTATAACCTCCTCCACTATCAACATTCTGCACTAGAGTGTACATTTCTTAACAGTGACAAATCTATGTCGATATACCATTTTCACCTAGTATGTTATTGTTGGTGTTCACTCTTGTTTTGTTGATTTTAACAAATGTGTAATCGGTCCTTTAAAAAAAATTTTTTTTGAGATAGGGTCTCTGTAGTCCAGGCTGAACTTGAACTCACTGTGTAGCTTAGGCTGGCCACGAACTTCACAGTCTTCCTGCCTCAGCCTCCTATTTGCTGGGATTACAGGCAAGTGCCACCATACCTGGCTGTTCCTCTTTTTTTTTTTTTTTTTTTTTTTGTGGGTACCGGGTGCCGACCTCAGGACCTTGCGCGCCAACAGGCGCCCGTGCCGCTGAGCGATATCACCGGCCCTTTCTTCGTATGTGGGTTCCGGGAGTCAAACTCGGGCCCTCGCGCTTGCCAGGCAGGTGCTTACGCCGCTGAGCCATCTCACTGGCCCGGTTCCTCTTTTTAAGCCCTCAAAATGTCTTGCTCGTCAGTGTTTATTGCTGGTACTCATCTTTATGAAGCTGCAACTTAGCTTAGTGCTCTCAGCATAAATGTTCTCACACCATTTTCTGAATTCAGCTTTTAAATACCCATTTTTATATTTACAGAGAAATAATGCCAGATTGAAGTGGGCCATCTGATTTTCTGCCCTACACTTAGGTTTACCCAGCACTTACAATGGCGCTTAAAGGCAGTTTGATAGCCCTTTAAATGTTCTTGGTTTTTTTTGGTCTGTTTTTTTCTTAAGCTAAATACACTGTACTTGGGAAAGTAGATGTCTTCTTGAGGAAGTTTACATATAAAAATGAGTAGTTTTTAAAATTTGTGTTTTTTTTTTTTTTAAAGTGAAGACAGCATAGGGGAAGGATTAATTTTTTATTGTCTACAGCTATTCTTTATTTGCGGGGGGTGGTTTGAAACAGGGTCCTACTATGTGGCTCAGGCTGGCCTTGAACTCACTAGGTAGTTCAGGCTGGCCTCAGAACTCGAGGTGATCCCTTTTGCCTCTGCCTCCTGAGTGCTGGGATTACAGGCGAGAGCCACCACGCCTGACCCAAGACTGTTCTTTAAAATAAGACTTTTAAAAAAAATTTTTTTTTGTGGGTACCGGGGGTCGACCTCAGGACCTCACACGCCAGCAGGCGCCCGTGCCGCTGAGCAATATCACCGGCCCTTTTTTCATATGTGGGTACTGGGAGTCGAACTCAGGACCTCGTGCTTTCCGGGGAGGCACTTATGCTGCTGAGCCATCTCACCGGCCCAAAATAAGACTTCTTGATGTAGGTAGATGACAAAGTCAAGATTGATTAATTGATTCTATTATTTATTTATTCAGCAACTATTTGTGTACCTACTCTGTGGTGTTGGAAACACTGAAGTGGATAAAGTCTCTTCCCTCATGAAACCTAATCTGCCTTGAGAAAACAGACAATAAATGAATTTATCATATGCTACCAGGTAGAGATATTGTATATGCTGTCAATAATAATGAAGCAGAATATAGGAGATAAAGATTGAGTGGGAATGGAGTGGAAAAGCTACAGTAGTGTGTTCAAGAGTGGTCACAGAGGTAACATTGCTTGAGATTGAAGAATTTAGTACTAGGGGCCGGTGAGATGGCTCAGCGGCGTAAGCGCCTGCCTGGCAAGCGCGAGGGCCCGAGTTCGACTCCCGGAACCCACATACGAAAAAAGGGCCGGTGATATTGCTCAGCGGCACGGGCGCCTGCTGGCGCGCAAGGTCCTGAGGTCGACCCCCGGTACCCACAAAAAAAAAAAAAAAAAAAGAATTTAGTACTGTATTGGTTTTGTTAGAGATGCAAACCAAAGATGATGTAGCCTAGCACAAGGATAAATGGTATATGTATAGGTAGGATCATATCCTAAATTGGACTTTTATGAAACCATTATTCTGTTGGATATTAATAGCCTTGTACTTGCTCATGTGCTTGGAATGTGCCACACTGTGTATATGCAGGTTTCCTTACTGCAGGTCAATTTGGAGCCATTATTGTGCTCTCCACAGGGAAAGGATATGATTTGTAGTGTATCCTAAATTTAACCAGAAAACTTTCCTTTTGAGAATTATTATATAATGATTTATTATGGACCAGCTGCCAGAATACTCATTTAGAATTTTCATGTCAAGGCAGTGAAAATACTCAAGCGTACAGTGGTTATCAACAAGTATGTACGTTAAAATCACCCATGGAGCTTAACGCAAAACAAACCTCAGATGCCTTGGAACCACCCCAGCTATTGGTATTGTTAAACCACTCCAGGTTTTTATATTTACCAAAGGCTGGAAACCACTGTTCTAGCTTAGTCAGTTTTATTGTTAACAGAATACATGCTCCCAGGCAGCTACAGTGAAGCTATGAAAAATAGTAATGTCATTTTAGTTATTTTATTATTTTTTCTTATAATTGTTACTTTTGGTTAATGAATTTAAACACTGCTTCTCAATGCTGTATCTGTCAGGCTTTTCTAAGAAATGTTTATGCCATTTCCCTAAGTAAGCATGTTTTAATAAAAATCACTCTTCTGATTTAATAATGTTTTATCAAATGGCCTCAATGTCTTTAAAGCTGACTTCAGTCATGCTGGGGTATCTGAAGGAGCACCCAGGGAAATTCCAGGATTACTTAACAGGGGTGCTGTCTGTGATAGGAAATGCATAGGCAGTGTCCTAGAAGAGGCCATAAGCTGTTTTTCCAACATGCAGAGGCAGACAGAGGAGAAATTCCACATGTGGATGGAAAAGCTAACTCATCTGGACTCTGGCGAAGAGAGCAAGCAGCTACTGGAACCCAGGAAATGCAACTAAGTTGGACAAAGAATTTTTCCTATCATCTAGTCAGGTGCTTACATGCAGATACCTGATTCCCAGATATGACCTCGGCAACTCTTTGTTGGTTCTTGCATGACTTTTTGAAATGTTGACAGTACATTAGCGTTCTCAAAGGCATAACGGTTTTCCAGTTAACATTGCTGAAAATGGGAACATTACAGAACAGCCTATGAATCTGTAACAAAATTGTTAACTATCTGCTTTTTGGATTGTGTAAGAAAGAATATACTTTTGCCCATTGTAAGTATCTTTTGATATTGTTTCAAAAAGTATAGTAGTAAACAGTTTCTTTTTTTAGAAATTAGGTATTAAAAAAAAGCAGAATTTGATAAATTTTATTTGGAGTTTTGTTATGTAGGTTGTGGAACATATTTGTAGAATAGGAGTGATTTTTTTTTTCATGCCAAAAATATAAATAAAAATGGGAATCTAGTGAACACATAGGTAAATAGTTAATAATTTGAGCTTTTAGCAGTTATTTTCTACAAACACTATTAACTCTTTTGATTCAAATCATGTAATTCTGCTATGAAGATCATGAATAAATGTAGTACATGAGCATTTTTATATCAGTCTTCCACATCATTTGATGCATGAATTTGTCAATAGTCCTTATTGAGTTACAGTATTAAACAGCATTTGTATACAGGAAGAATGTGTTACTTTTTGAACAAATGTTTGCTCTGTGCCTACCATGCAAGATATTGTAGGGAAAGCAGATTAGACTGCAATTTGACTTCATACGTGAGAAAAATAGCATAGCGTAGTAGTCTTCCCTAATTGACAAAGGATATGTTCCAAGAACCCCAGTAGGTGCCTGAAGCTATGGATAGTATCAAACCCTATATATCCTGTTTCTTTTCCTATACATGCTTACCTATTATAAAGTTAAATTTATAAGTTAATCATAGTGAGAAATTAACAATAGTAAAATAGAATTATAACAATATATTGTAATAAAAGTTAATGTGAACGTGATGTCTGTCTCAAAATATCTTATTGTACTATGCTCACCCTTCTTGTGATGATGTGAGATGAAGTGAGGCGAGTGATGGAGGCACTGGGACCTAGGGTTGGACTACGTACTGTGTAAGGTTACTAGAACAAAAAGCACTATGACACGGAGACGCTCTGTTAACTAGAACAGCTACTAAGTGACTGATGGACAGCCAACAAGTGCAACGTGCATCCACTGGACAAGGGGAGGAGTCAGTCCTGAGGTAGATGACAGGAGATCTCATCACATGACTTGGAATGGTGTGAAGTTTAGAACTTACTGAATTATTTGTTTCTGCAGTTTTGTATTTACTGTTTTCAGACTACAGTTGACTATAGGTAACTGACATCATAAAAAAATGAAACCACAGATAAAGGGGCCTACCGTGTTTTTCATTGCTATGTAGATAGACTTTTATCTTGAGCTTTACCTTACAGCTCAGTAAGGTAATGACCTGGCACACATCCTTCCATGGGATTGTCTGGTACTCTGATACAAAGGATAGCTCTAGAGGATAAAGACAAATCAGCTTATCAAGGATATGTATTGAATGGGTTTTTAAACTGCTAGTGACTAGGTTTATTAGCTAATGTACTAGTTAACTTTGTTTTCAGTATCTGTACTGAAAATAAATGGCCCTTAAATATGTTAAAGGCCCGTGGAATGGGTCAAAGGGAAGAAATGTCACAGGATTGGAAGTCTTACATGATAGGTGTTTTTATGTGTGGCCTACTATGAGGAAATACCAGTATTTTATCTTTTCAGGATTTGTAGGAGTATTGTGAGAAACAGCTAAATTAGGATAAAGATCTTTAATAAAAATATGTGAACTTGCTAATGCTAACTGGTTTTTAAGAATTATGCTTTCTACAAGGTTTACCTACAAGAGAAACTTAGCTTTTCCTTTCAAATTTGTAATTTAATAACTTACAAATATGAGAAAAGGTTAACTTTATTATTTGATGAGGTTGCAGTTTGAGATAAAATCTAATTCTGTGTTTTTAAGAGGAAAGGGCAGGTGGTATATCTGGAGTTTGGTATATAAACTTTGTTTCTTTGTTTGTTTGTTTCTTTCATTTATTTTATTTTATTTTATTTTATTTTATTTTATTTTATTTTATTTTATTATTTTTTTTGTACCAGGAATCACACTGAGGACTCGGCGCCTGCCAGGCAGACACTGTGCCACTGAGCTACATCCCTGGCCCCTTAATTTTGTTTCTTGATACAGGGTCTCACTGTGAGGCTGGCCCTAAATTACAGTCCTCCTGCCTCAGCCTCTTAGGTGCTGGCATCACAGGCATGCAATACTGTGCTGGCTTTGTATGTAAATAATTAAGAGCTTTAATTTGTCTTAATATTTGTCAATAACCTTATGCAGGAAAACTGCCATCTTTTTTTTTTTTTTTTTTTGGTTTTTTTTTTGCTTTGCAGGGCATCAGACTCAGGGCCTTGCTCATGTTAAGCATGTAGTCTACCACCAAGCTACATCCCTAACCCTGTGACCACTTTTCATTCAGTTTTGTATCCAAAAACATCTGCACCTTATAAATTAACAGTAATAGACTGAGCCAGGTTTTTTTCCTTTTCTAGTTTTTTTTTTTTTTTTTTTTTTAATTTCTTTGAGACAGGGTCTTCTTGCTCTGTAGTTCAGGCTGGCCTTGAACTCACTAGCCCAGGCTGGCATTGGACTCACAGCAATCCTCCTGCCTCAGCCTCCCAAGTGCTGGGATTACGGGCATGTGCCACCATGCCTGGCTCCTTTTCTAGTTTTGAATTGAAGAATAACTATGTGGTTTTGTTTTTTCCTTTCAGAACTTGATGTTTGAGAATTGGGAGATAACTTTGGGAAACGCTGCTTAATGTGCTCACTTTTGATTTAATAATACTTACAAAAATTAACTTGGTGAATGGCCTCTGTGCATTTGGGAGGCTCAGGATGGAGAGTTTGAGGCCAGCCTAGAAAAGGAAAAAAACTTGGCTCAGTCTAGTTAATTTACAAGACCCTGTCTCCAAAACCAAACAAACAAAACCCCTCAAACCTGTGTGCATACACAAATGCACACAGAGCAGACTGGTGGTCTCTTATTGGGTAATGGCTGTGAGATTTCCTGAAATTCACATTTGACCAAAAGACAGTGTGAACACCAAGATATTTTTACCTTATAAAATATATATAGTTTATATAGCTTATAGTTGGTGGGTTTTTCTCTGAAATGATAGTGCCATGCTTGTTAACTACGTCAGCACATATGTATATGTGTGTGTGTGTGTGTGTGTGTGTGTATTTATACACACACACACACTGGTTCATATGTTTTCCATGAATAGGAAGAACATATTAGTTTTAGATGCCTGAATTTTAACTTATTTACATTCTTTACTTGAAGATGAGATTTTTTCAGGGGAAGGTTTTTTGTTTTTTCTTCCATTTTTACCTTCTAGATTTACTAGATGTGGACTTTTAGACATAAGAAAATACACTTTAATTTTAGCATGTTAATGACTATAATACATGTATAAACTGCTTCAAGCACTTGTAAGTTCTTTTGTTTCATCGTAAAATATTTAGTATACTAAGCATAAGATTCATCTTTTAAGAATAACACAAGTTACTACTATTGAGTGTACATATTCTAGTTCTTATTATTGAATAATTGGGCAAGAGCTCTAGATAATTTTCCCTTAAGAAAAAAATGAAAAATATTTACTGGAATAGATTATCAAACATAGGTTTTAGTAGTTGATATTCAAGATAAGAATAACATTTTAGATATTTGAAAAGGTGTTAAACACTAGTTTTGGGATGCTGTTTCTACAAAATTTTGGGTGAAGATGTCGAAGCAGAGGTTTTAGTAGAAAGAAAGAACACCATAATACATGAATTTATATAGAACACATACCAAAACATTGAAATTTATTCTAAGCCGGGCATGGTGGTAAGTACATGCTTATAATCCCAGCACTCTGGAAAATCGAGGCAGAAGGATTACAAGCTCAAATGCAGCAGGCGCAAGAGCCTGTCTCAAAATAAGAATAGTAAGGGCTGAGGATATAGCTCAGTGGGAAGGTCCTGGGTTCAATCCTCAGTACCACAAAACGAAAACAAAAAGGAAAACCTAAAGTAAATTTGACGTTCTGTGGTTCCAGAGTTTAATTTTAACAGTAGTTTTGTAGCAGAAACACACAAAAACTTTTTATTTTCATTTTATTTTTGCACAGTGCCTTGAAGGTAGTGTGTTACTGTCTTAAGGATTGTTGTTTTGAAAAGCAAAAGATTTTTCTTTAAAATGATAACACCTTTTCCAAAAATTCAAAATTCAAAAATTTCTCCTGCAAAATATTTGTTTTTGTATTGTGGACTTTTTGTGTGTGTGTGAACATTTAAAGTACTACTATTAGGGATTTTTGAATTCTTCACTGAGGCAATGTCTGTATTTCTAAGATTACAAGTACTGATACTAGCAAGAATTAATTTTGGGTTATGTGATGACATTTTCATGTAGCTATTATTTAAGTGCCTACCAGACCTCTATATTTCCCTTGAATTCCTTAGTTTTCCTAGAATTGTAAGAATGATAAATATATACTGTGTCCTATTTGGATGTATGTAGACTATTTAATGCTGGCAGGAAATATCTTTCAATCTACAATACTAATCCAGACATGGCTGCAGTGCTTTCTATGTAAGAGTATAATCCTACATCTGGACTATTTGATCTAATGTGTGCATATGGGATTTCTCTTTAATCTGCATGTGATTATTTTCACTTGTAGCTTTTTTTCCCATGGTATACAGAATTAAAAGGACTAAGACACAAATTTTAAAAGTTATTCCAGGGCTGGTGAGATGGCTCAGCGGCGTAAGCGCCTGCCTTGCAAGCGCAAGGGCCCGAGTTCGACTCCCAGATCCCACATATGGAAAAGGGGCCGGTGATATCGCTCAGCGGCACGGGTGCCTGTTGGTGCGCGAGGTCCTGAGGTCGACCCCCCGGTACCCACAAAAAAAAAAAAAAAAAAAGTTATTCCAATTAAAAAAAGTATAGGCGTGGTGGTGCATGCCTGTAATTCCTGCACTCGTGAGGCCGAGGCAGGAAGACCACTGAGAGGTTAAGGTCAGCCTGGGATACATAGTGAGTTGAAGGCCAATTTGGAATACATAATGAGACCCTGTCTCAAAAAACAAAAAACAACAAAACAAAACAAAAAACCCCTGAGCATTGTAAAGAAAAGATTTAGAAAATGTTAGAAAACAAATTATTCTCTTTTACTGACTGCTATAATATATTGACATTTCCTTCTAGTGTATTTCTTTAATTGGTAAATTTAGTGAGGGTGTTATCCCCTCACTAAAGATAAATACATTTTCTGATCTCTGCATTCTGTTTTATGCCTAGTTTGTGTTTCATGTGAAGTAGATACCTCATCATTCTAAGAGAATGTAACTAGCAGATGAGAACAATCTGGTTATTTGAGCCACTCCTTAGACAGTATTAACTTAATTATACTGATGCAGACTTTAAAGGCACTATTAAAACTTTGACTTTAAGAGTAAAAATGAAATTTTGATTTAGAACACAACATGTAAAATTAAAGTCTTGATATGTTTTACATGGATTTTTTTAATTTAGAAATTTAGAGCTCGTCTGGGTTTTCGTTGTTTGTTGACCCTGGTCTCAGGGATACGTGTGTGTGCGCGCATACACGCCCATCTTTAGAATCCTGAAATAGTTCTTGAGTTCATTAATGTTACATTTGTCAAGTTGCTGGAGACCAACGACGCTATAGTCTACAGTGGTTCTAATGGATTCAGGTCAGTAGTCGGATAGCCATTCATTGTTTCCTAAAGTTATGTGGAACAAAAAGTATAGTGATGGTAGTTAAGCTGGAGAAAAAGCTTTTTTTTTTTTTTATTAAGAAAGATTTTGGACTTTTTAAGAAGATACGTATGTATGTATGTATGTGGAGAACAGGGTCTTACTGTGTGTCCAGGAGGGACTTGAATTCTCCACGTAGCCTAGGCTGGCCTTGAACTCCTGGTCATCCTGCCTTGGCCTCCTAGTGCTGGGATTACAGGTGTGTACCATGACATCTGGCAGATTTTGGACCTTAAAATTTTTTAAACTAGTGTACTAAATAAAAGAATATGCAAGAAGTAGTCAGGTGTGGCGCTGCGTGCTCTTAATCCCAGTTACCCGGGAGGTAGGGCGGGGGATCTATCACAAGTTAGAGGCCAGCCTGGGCAATGCAGAGAGACCTTGTTTCAGGATTTACACAATTTTTTTTTGCAGACTAAAATTTAATATAGGGCTAGGAATATACTACAGCTCAATGTTATCTGAGTTAAATTCCCAGTACCCACCCAATATAAAAGAATTAATTTTTTTTATTGCTTTTGTTATTTCTTGCTATTACATAGACTTAACAGCAGAGGCCTCTGGGTATAGTCCTCTTAATTTACAGAAAACTTATTGTGTAAAAGCTGTTTGTAAAAATCATTTAAAATGTTTTAAGTCTGCTTGTTAATGAAATAAACTATATGATGAATCATTTTATTGAACAAAGTATCCCAAGTTGATATTCCTGACAGTTTGCATTTTAATATATAATTGACTTTGTCTAATCGTACAGTTACAGTAAGGTTACAGGGAAGTTGGCAGGCAGATTTTGTGCTTATTGGTATTTATTTAGAACAGTAAATTATGGAAGCTGGGCACGGTGCCACACACCTGTAATCCCAGCATTTTGGAAGCTGAGGCAGGAGGATCTTGAGTTTGAGGCCAGCCAGGGTTGCTACATAGCAAGTTCAAGACCAGCCCCAACTACATAATGAGGACCACTACCCCAAGTATAAGAATAGCTAATTTTGGGCAAGTTACCTTAACAAAGGTGATCTGTTAAAGTAATTGTAATTGTTACATTTATTTAGCTTATATTTTTAATTTTTTTTAAAAAATTATTTAAGTAGTATGATGTGGGCATGGTGAAAAGATTTTGTGCAGTACCACATTTCAGGAAATTTAGTATCAAGATAATTCCAGCAAATGTATTCGACTTATACATTTATTAGATAAGTTTATTTGTTCCATAAAAATTCTTCTCAAAATCTGCTTTAAGAATGGTACATTATGCCTTGTACAGGTAAGAAATGGTGTAATTTTAGTTTGTTTGGAAGTTAAGGATTTATGAATTGTAAATAACGTGAAAAAGTTCTGAGTCACAAAAAATAAAGGGATAATCCACAAAAAATTGTATTTTCTGGTTATTCATATTATAACTAAGATTTGGGAAGAATGTTATCATTATTGTTTTTCTTTTATTGCATTTTTGTCTTTTACCCATCTGTGCATCTGAAGTATAATAAGCTTGATAAATAAAAATTTTGAGAAAGAAGTGTTTCTTGTTACTCTGTTGAGGACAGTTTTACGTTAGTGATTTTCTACCAGTTCATGTTAGGTGATCCTGAGTCAAGAACCTGGCTTTCTTTTAATAAAATAAGTGGTGTGAGTTTGTAGATAGAAGAATGAAAATAATAGATTTTGCATGGTATTTTTTAGCTGATTTTTAGTTTTGAAGTTGCCATATTGAAAATGGAAATGAAATACCACTATGAACATAAAATGTTAAGATTCTTTTCCTTTATATCATACTAAGTTACCCTATGAAAAAGGGAAATTTGGGAAATGGTGAAATTTACTTTCTTACTAGTCTAAGAAGTAATCAAAAGGTTGGAATGGAGAATCTTTAATAAGGTGCATAGACACGGGGATGTGGTAATCATTGAATATCTTAAGTTTTGTGCTCTTTGGTACATGTAGTGCAGATGTTTTAGTTTTGTTTTCTGTAGATCTCAGTACTGAGCACAATAGGTCCATGGGTGGTGACCTCTTCAAATGGTCCTATTTTGTATTTCTTGGTTTCTTTAACCAACTGATATAAGTGAATAATCTCATTTGATTCAGAGTTTTTCTAACTCTGTAGCTAGTGGTAAAGTGATAAATGGTTTTTGTCTTTTGATCAGCTTTTCAACTACTTTGAAAACTGAATCTTCCCTTTCACATCTTCCTTTGATCCTTTCAAAATGGTAATGAACTCCTCATCAGTATAGATAGCTTTTCTGGGTGAACAGAGTGACCTGTCATTTACCAATATAAGGACAAATGCAGTCCCTAAAACTTTGTTTCTATGCTGGAAACTTTGTAAGTTAAAATTTTTAATAGATGAGATGAGTATAATAGAAAACATTTAAACCACATTGATTTAATTTTATTTTGAAAATGCTTTAACTTGTAAACATAAAATTTTGTTTCGTTTTGTTTCGCTTTGTAATTCTGGCTGACCTTGAACTCTGTGTAGTCCAGGCTGCCTTGAACTCATAGCAGTCTTCCTGCCTCAGCCTAGGATTACAGGCGTGCACCACCACACCCGGCATAAACATAAAATTTCAATGCATACTATTGCATTTTGTTTCCATTTGGTCCCATCCTAGATATTTTTCTTTTTTCTGAAATAGCTTTATGGCGTTATTCTGAATAAAACATGCAGTTTTTGGTATTTAAGGGTTTTTGGAGATGTCACTTTTCTATGTAGAGTTTTGTCTTCTGTGGTATTTTATTTGCTTTTTGAGACAGAGTTTTACTATATATAGCTCGGACTGGTGTTGTACTCACCGTGTATCCCCGGCTGGCCTTGAGCTCATGGCAGGCCTGCCTCAGCCTCTTGAGTGCTAGGATTACAGGTGTGCGCCCCACGGTGGGCTTTGTCGTCTACTGATGCTCTTTTTCTAGAGCAGAGATGCTCTGATAGTGTTTTCTATTTATTCAAATAGTGCATGTATTTCCAATTTTTGATTGTTAGTAATGAACATACAGCATATTCTCTTAATATTATTTACACATTAGATTTTTCATTTTAGTAATATTTAGTAAATATTCTACTGTGTAATGAAACTGGTATGTTTTCTTAAATAGTTTCTTCTAAAATGAAGATTATTTTGTGTCTTTGGAGATTTGCCTCTTTCTCTGTGTTCTTTATGTTCACACCCCATTCCCTCACCTGAAACCATGCACACATTCACACATACACATTTTGCCTTCTTAGGTCCTTTGGCTAAGTAATTCCTAAATTTTTGAGTCTTACCTGGATTGAAGCTGAGTGCGATGTCTGTCCCCTCCCTCTGAGCCAGAAGATGTCTGTATGAGGTCCTTTAGCAGCATAAGGGGGGTCAGAGAGATCAGGATCGTAAAGAGGAAGGAAGGAATTTTCTCTGGGCTTAGAAGTGGGGCCAAAGGAACAAACCATGTAGTGGTGATTATTCTGCCTTTACTTGACCAACGATGTAACAATAGAGAGGAGGAGGAGCAGTGTTTCTGTGTATCTCTGGGGTACAGAGGAAAATTACAATGATAGACTAAAAACACTGTATTTATTGGCAGTGCTGTGCAGACAAAGATGATGCCAAGTGTGGCCTAAGCCAGAACGTCCTGTATGATTTTTAGATGTTTTTATATGAATACATACAAGCTCACATCTTAACTTCAAACAAAAATATAAAAGCCGTATTTGTAATGACCTCATTTAACTTAATCCTAGCAAAGCATTTACTTAACGAGTTGGGTTTATGTAGGGGAACATAAGGCACCAACCCAAGCAGTGGTATTTTCCTCAGAGCCTCTCTCTCCCGTGCAGGCCGGGTACAGCAGAGGGTACGTGCAAAAGGAAGCCAAGAGTGAAGTAGGCCAGCACTACTTACAGTGAGTGGAAAGGTGGGGTAGGGGGCCAGTATTTGAACTCTTGTGTTCTTTGAACCCTCACTATAACCTGTGAAGAAACTGAGGAGTGGAATAAAGTCATATAGCTAAGAGAGAGTAGGCATAGCTTTAACCCATGTGTCTGCTGCCAAAAATCTGTACTTCCTATGCTACTGCCCGTCTCATCCTATGTGTTCCTCTTTCCTTCAATGGTGAGAACAACTGTAGTCTGTTCTGGCTGTCCCTAATTGGAAATAGGATTTCTCATTTGTACAATGGAGTGGTTAATTGTGTAATTATTTTATATGCTTTTAAAATGCTGTTTCTGGTTGTCAATTTTGAAGAGAGGAATTTGTCATGGATAAAAACTTAGTAAAGGAAAAATTAGATTTTGTTTTGCTTTATTTTCGTGATTCAGTTTTTTCATTAGAACATACTTGACGAGGAAACTAATGCATTAAACATTCGATGGCAGTAGTAGAATACATTTAAGGCCATAAAAGCGTAAACCTCCATGTATTAGGAATGTGTAACAACATAGAAATATCCGTATTTTGGTATTTGAAAAATTAGAACCTATTAGGCTAGAAGATTAGTGAGGGTACAAACATAGCATAAAATGTGTGAGTTGATGTTCTTAAAAAGTAGTTGGTGGATTGCTCAATTTTTCTTGCTTTATAATTGTAACAAGTAGAAAAAAATTCAAGATTTCAATCAGAAGGAGAAATAGCATCTGGATTAACCAGAAATAAATAACTATTAACTAGTGTTAAATTTACTTTCTAGAGTGATGCCTTTAATGATTATAGAAAAACTACAGAATTCATTGTTAAAAATTTATGTCTTAGGACTCTGGCAGACATCAGATTTCGCACACAGGCAAACATGCAGTTTAGTTAACCTTAAGTTCTGCAAGCCTGGAATGCACTACATTAATGGGTAAATCTGAGACCGGAAGTGTTTCCATGAATAACTTTACTTGAAGTGACTGTTTTGATGTTGTTCAAAGTCAGACAGTCTTCTTCATAGCAGTACAGTTGTTTTAACAGCATGGAAGAATCATTGAATGTGAGCGACAGTAGTGTCTGTAAGATTGTTCTATCCTGCAATGAACTGACAGAGTTAAATAACAGCTCCTCGTGTTAAATGTGCTGCAGTTTCCAGCTCCTCTGGGATCTTGAGTTATTTTTCCCTTTCAAGAGATACTTCTTTTTAAAAGTACATTAAAAACTACTAAATTATACCTGTCTCCTAATTCTGTGTGGAAAGAAGCTCATTTTAAAAGAATATCACAGATTTTCACTCTCAGTTAGCTAGTATTTGTGTACTGGTTTAGAGCACAAGCCGTGATGACACATGCTTTAAACATATTCTGTTAAATCTTGGTTCACTAATAATAGGTTTAGGATGACCTTGGAACACAAGATCTTTAATTCAGTCTCTCACTAAAAGACAGAGTTGGAAAGGCCACCATTCCCTTCCTTTATTGACGTTTGTATATTACTGACTTGTCATTGTTTGAATATATTGGAAATGAAAACTGACAGTCATAATTTAACTGTTAAGTATAATTAAAATATGAAAATTTTGCTTTGTTTATGATAAATACTAAATTTAAGCTAAGTTATAAGGTATGCTGTTTGGAAATATGGAAGATACAAGAATGAAGCCAGATAACAAGTTTATGCTTGTATTTTCTACTGATGAAGACTTTCAGAGAAGTTATTTCCATGGGTAGGTGATGTCGCTCTGCATGTGTGTACACACGTGTACTTTTCTGCATGATCGTACATGTAGGAGTGGTACAATTTTGACTTGACTGTTGACCTTTTGCTTCCATTTGGGGGTAGAGTGGGGAAATGTGAGGCAAGAGTCTCTGAATGGTGTTAATGATACAAATTTTAAAATAATCGCTAATTTATTGCAAACACTTGGACAAAACCACAAAGCCCTTTGAAAAATAGAACATATGGTCAAATAGTCAATATTGTACTTGGCCCTCATATACTCTGCTCCTAAGTATTTGGACATCACACAGTATCTTGATCCCATAATAATTTTGAACTCTGACGAAAACTCTGTAGAATGATGCAGCTTTCTTTTCTTTTTTTAGAAAAGAAAAACTTTAAACATGAACAAATTTTTTTTTGCTATTTGGACCAAAATTCATTACCAGCTGAAACCAAGGCCACATTGTTAAATTGTATGGTCTTTAATGAACTGGATTTACCCTATTAGGGGAACTGGAAATAATAGTCAATTAAAATTGCCATGATCGTCAGAATTTCTTATTGTGACATGTCTGTTCTTTATACTGTGGCACCTGACAATTCATTTGCTTTTACGTTTGGTCATTTTTATTTTTAAAATGTTGTTATATAAACCTGTGGTTTTGGAGCTTAATTTTCGGAGATAAATACCCAGGTGTGTTCATGTTTTTGTCCAGTAGCAGTTTACATAATGGATACATGTATTAAATTGTTATATTTTTATGATTCATTGGCATATGTATTTCTTCCTGGTCAGGAGTTTTATAAAATAGGTATGTTTAATCATTTGTTGGGTGATATTTTAAAATCTATATGGAAATACATGGTTTGCTTGCACATCATAAAGAGCTTTGTGCGGAGAAACATCATTCCTTTATTATAGCTTTATTCTAGGCAAGCATTCCACCATTGAGCTGTGTCCCCAGCCCCTATTTTAGCTTTCTCTAAAATGGGGGTAATAGAGGGATTTCTCAAATGAAACTTTCAGTTTTGCTTTTGCTGTCTTGTTAGGAAAAGGATAGGATTAGCATTTTAAAGCATGTATCTATTCTACAAGCATGAATATTGGCTTATTTTAAGCATGAATTGCTACAGTGTAATTACTTAGGAAGTCCTTTTTCAGCTAGTTAGAGTGATTTGGGCGTGGGAAGGATCTCTTATTTTTCCAGTAAGAATTTTAATATCGTCCTCTAAAATCACTCATAAGATTGCATATCATAGGCTGGGCGTGGTGGTGCACGCCTGTAATCCCAGCACTTGGGAGGCTGAGGCAGGAGGATTGCCGGGAGTTCAAGGCCAGCCTGAACTGCATGGCGAAACCGTGTCTCAAAAAGACAACCCCCCCCCCAAACTATATATACACGTATGTATAAATATATTTTAAAATATTGCGTATCATTTATTTGGAGCGTGAGCTGGTTGTCTTTCTTGGGAGAGAAAATACAAATATTGCTTGCTCACAAGACATGGGAAGCATAATCCTGAAAATGGGGCTTGGGGATATTATCTTTTTGTAGACTGTTACAATGTGTATAACTTCCCTGTTATTATAAAAAGGCTTTACTGGAAATAAATAAGTTAGTTAAGTAGAGTTCTCGTGTTAACTTTATTTCTAGTAAGTAGGAAAATATATATTTGATTTTCTTCTCTGACTCTACTAGGAACTTTAAGTATTAGGTACTAAGAGAATGAACTAGGTTTATTCTCTTTAAAATAAAAAATGGGTTTTAACAATTTACGTCAGTTTTTTTTCTTTAAAAAGTCAGTTTCGCTTTCTTTGTAGAATCACCCCATTTTTCTCAATCTGTTGCTCTAGAAGTATGAGGGGAATTCAGTGTAACATCGTTGGGTATAGTCTTGTCTTCTGTTCTTCATAACTCTTTTTCCTCCTTTCAAAACGTGTCGCTCATCTTTGTAAGCTCAGGTTATCTTTCCCACTTTCACACCATGTCCACAATATTAGATGTGTAAAGTATAGCTTTTCTAGTCAGATAGACTAATGAGGTAAAGGCAACTGGCATTTAGAGGGCTCTTAGTTTCAGAATTATTTTTTACCCCGCAAGTTAGATACAAGTATACATTTTCTTTCCTCCCTAGATGGACCTCCAGTTGTAGCTCATTATGATATATCTGACACCAGCTCTGACCCAGAAGTGGTAAATGTGGACAATTTATTGGCGGCTGCAGTAGTTCAAGAGCACACTAATTCTGTAGGCGGCCAGGACACAGGAGCTACCTGGAGGACCAGCGGGCTTCTAGAGGAGCTGAATGCAGAGGCAGGTTGGTCTCCCCCACTCCTTCTCTAACAATGTAATGTGCATGTGTCCCGGCGGCTGTTTCTCCTGGTGGTGGACCCTGCTGAGGAGAGCAAGCCATACCAGAGCCACCTGGCATTGAATGAGTGTGACATCCACACTGCCATGTGTAACTGAAGAGGTGTGGGTAGTGTGTCTTTCATCTTTCCTAATCAGAAAGAAGCAGTGATATTAATCATAGTAATAACAATAATAATGACATTAATTGTAGGCATCGGATTTCAGCAGGCATTTTTCTTGGATTAAAAATGCCCAGTGTCTGTGTAAACAGTCCAGATGCCCTCGCAGTCTTCGGCCAGGCCTCCCCTCACTTGACTCCGGACTGCGTCCTTGCAGCTTGATGGGGAGCGTGAAAGTCTTCACGGTGCTGTTTCTCCGCAGCACTGCTGCTGCTGTGCTCACGGGCGAGTCTCGGGTGTCCCCTTTGTCTTTTCTTTCACTTTCTGCCTCTGTTTTCTCCAGAAAAATCTCTCTCCTGTCTCGTATTATTTTTCTTGTTTCTGTGATTATTAAGAGTGATATTTAATTCTCTTAAAAAAAAAACCTTGTAATTACCTTTGGAAACCTCTTACAATGCCTTCAAATTTTCTTCAGTATTTTTCTGAAACATTCTAATAGAAACTTTTTTAAAGACTAGTATCTAAGATAAGAGGGGAAGGGAATGAGAAAACAGACTGCTTATAGAATGTAGATTTTCATCTGTGGGTTTTTTTGTTTGTTTGTTTTTGTTTTTTTGTTTGTTTGTTTGTTTGAGACAGGGTCTCACTGTGTAGTTCAGGCTGGCTTTGAACTCACTATGTAGCCCAGGCTGGCCTAGAACTCTTGGTGATACTCCTGCCTCAGCCTCCTGAGTGCTGGGGATTACAAGCATGCGCCACCACGCCCAACCTTCGTTAGTGTTTTTGAAGGGTTATTTGCATTGTTTTTATCCACTAATGTAGTTGTTTAATCATTATTTTAAGCTTTTTTTCCCCGTCACTACTGGGCGTTGAACCTAGGGATTCTCTGCCACTAACCTACACCCCCATACCTTTTATTTCATTTCATTTCATTTTATTTATTTATTTATTTATTTATTTATTTATTTATTTATTTATTTATTTATTTATGGATTTTTTTGAGACAGGGTCTCGCTGTATAGTTCAGGCTGGTCTTAAACTTACTGTGTATTGCCTGAACCACATGACAAGACCCTGTCTCAAAAAAGAAAATACTGTAAACAATTTTGGGACGGGGTTTTGCTATGCAGTTCAGGCTGGCCTTAAACTCACTTTGTAGCCCAGGCTGGCCTCAAACCCATGGCGATCATCCTGCCTCAGCCTCCCGAATGCTGAGATTACAGGCATGTGCCACAACACCCAGCATAACTTTATGTACATCAAGAAGCTTAAAGTGAAATGGAAAAGTTCTCAAAGAGATACAATTTGCCAAAATCAACTCAAGAAGAAATAAAAAATCCAAAACTAAAAAAAAAAAAAAAAAAAAAAAAAAAAAAACTTACTGTGTATTCCAGGCTGGCCTCAAACTTGTGGTGATCCTCCTGCCTCAGCCTCCTGAGTCCTGGGATTATAGGCATGTGCCACCACGCCTGGCATCCCCGATCTTTAAAAAAAGTTTTTGAAGTCAGGACTTACTAAATTTCCCAGTTTGGCCTTGCACTTGTAATCCCCCTTGCCTCACCTTTCCAGGTAATTGGGATTACAAGCGTGCACCACTGTGCCTGGTCTAAAATACTATTTTTATGGAAAATGAATTTTATGTTACAAAAAAAGTTATAGCTTAGAAATTTCTTTTTTTTTTTTTTTTTTGTGGGTACCGGGGGTCAACCTCAGGGCCTCGCGCGCCAGTAGGCACCCGTGCCGCTGAGCGATATCACCGGCCCCAGAAATTTCTGAATTGAAGCAGAACACCATTGATTGTCGTCCTGAATTCTTCCTCTCATAATCTTTGAATTGAACTGAAAAATCACTTATTGAACCTCTCATTAATTTATTGTGGCTAATTTTGAAATAAGACCTAGGTTTAGTTTTGGTTTTTTAAAAATTAAAATTTTTTTTTTTTTTTTTTTTTTGCCATCTGGCCTGTTTGGACTTTGGTTTTTATATAAATAAATATTTGTTTGCCCAAGGGGGGTCTGCAAGTTTAAGGATTTATTAATACTGTAAGTACTTTGAAAAGAATTAGTACTTTATATCAAAGGGCAGTAGTTGACCACACTTTGTACAACATAGGTTTCTAGCTGTGAAATCTTTTCTGTATGCTAGATGGCTTCTCTCTTTCTTCATTGACATGAAGTGACCCATTACACTGCAGTTTTTCCTGTTCCCTTAGTGTTGCCATTAAATTTGGCCTACGTTATAATAAATTCTGTCAGAAAAAAATGAATGAGTCACAGTATTTTGCTCTTCCTGTAGAGAATTCTAAATAGTAGGTTGAGCCTATGGAATCATTAATATTAGACTTTTTGATTTACTAAAACTCAGTGATTTCATTTGATTCAGTCAAATAGTGCAGAGTTTGAGGTCTTACGACATCATTACAGTTATTAGCTTCAGGAAAGCACTCATATTTTCATCTTCAAGGACAGTTGTCCTTAGTATCCGTGGGGCATTGGTTCCAGAATTTTGCACATAATCTGTGTACAGCCTCTCTATACTTTAAATGATCTCTAGATTACCTGTGATATCTAGTACATTATAAATGTTTTATGAATAGTTATATTGTGGAGAACAGTGACAAGTGTGTACATGTTCAATATAGGAACAGGTTTTTCCCTAATATTTTCCATCAGAAGTTGGTTGAATCTGTGGATATGGAAGGCTCACTGTAATTGTTAGCTTGCTTATCTAAAACATCACACTCAGGGACCTACTGCCATCCTTTTTAAGAATACAATGTGGCAAAAGTGTATAAGGAGGGATGCACCTGTAGCTTCAACTCTCTGCCCGTTGTTTATCCCTTCTCACCCCAGAGATGGCCTAAATTTGGTATTTCTTTGGTATTCCTATGTATTTCTTCATATAGCTTTACTTCCATTTGTTATGTGTCTACAAGCCCATCTTAAATCTAATTCGGTAGAGCACTTGCCTAGTGTGCAAGAGACCCTGGGATTTATTAACAAAAAACTAATTGGTACCACATTTCAAGTAATCATTTGCAACTTATTTTTTTGAGGGGTGGGGTTGGTACTGTGCCTTTTTTAGTTCAGCATTTTATGAGCTTTATGCTTTTTGTTTTGCTTTTTGAGACAGGGTCTTGCAATGTAGCTCAGGCTGGCCTTGAACTCACTATGTAGCCCAGGCCAGCCTTGAATGATCCTCTTGCCTCAGCCTGCTGAGTTCTGGGATTACAGGTGTGCCACAACCACACCTGGCTCTATGCTTGTTAGGTGTGGGTCTACTTCATTGATTTTTTTTTTTTCCATTGCTACTTAGTATTCCACTGTACAAATATATCACAGTTTACTCATCCTCTTGTCAGACATTTCGGGTGGTAGTTTTTATTTTATTTTATTTTTTAATTATTATTTTAAAGAGAAAAAGTAGAACAGAATTTCAAAACAACATAATAGGAGGGTAACAATGGTTAATACATTGAGTATTATTATCTTAAACTTCGTTACTCAGAGTACAAGGTAACTGCATTCAATTGTCCAATATTAGCACAAAATTTTCTTTTCAGTGAACTAAGAAATTAGTAGTGTATCTATCTTTTTTTGTGTGTGTGTGTACCGAGGGTCGACCTCAGGACCTCGCGCGCCAGCAGGCACCCATGCTGCTGAGCGATATCACTGGCCCTTTTTTCGTATGTGGGTTCCGGGAGTCGAACTTGGGCCCTCACGCTTGCCAGGCAGGCACTTATGCTGCAGAGCTATCTCACTGGCCTAGTAGTGTATCTATCTTAACTATCTTTTATATATTTTTTTTCTTTTTTTTTCTTTTTTTTGCTTTTCCTTTCCTTTCTTCATCCCCCCCCCCAGGTTCTCTTTCTTTTTGAACAGTTTCTTCCCATTTTACAATATCTATTGTACATTTTGGATTTTACTTACTCTCTCAGCTTCTCATACTAGGGAGACAATACAATGTTTACACATGTGCATCTGGTTTATTTCACTTATGAGGATGGTCTCGAGTTGCATCCATTTACCTATAAAAGTTACCAGTTTATCCTTCTTTATGGCTGAGTAGTACTCCATTGTATAAAAAGACCACATCTTTTTTATCCATTCCTCAGTTAATGGGCATTTGGGTTGTTTCCAAGATCTGGCTATTACAAATTGTGCTGCAGTAAACATGGGTGCACATATATCACAGTGGTATGATGTTTTTAATTCTTCTGGGAAGATACCCAGAAGGAGAAAAGCTGGGTCAAATGCAACTTCCAGTCCTAATTTTTTGAGGAATCTCTACATTGATTTCCACAGTGGTTGCACCAGTCGACACTCCCACCAACAGTGGAGAAGGGTTCCTTTTTCCCCAGAGCCCCTCCAGCATTTGTTATTGGTTGATATCTTGATAATAACCATTCTTTCTAGGGTGAGATGGAATCTCAGTGTTGTTTTAATTTGCATCTCTCGAATGACCAGTGATGTTGAACATTTTTTTCATATATTTGCTGTTTGTATTTCTTCATCTGCGAAGTGTGTATTCATCTCAGATGCCCATTTTTGGATTGGGTCTTTAAATTTGAGAGGTCTGATTTTTTGAGTTCTTTATATGTTCTCGATAGTAATCCTTTGTCTGAGGAATAGCTGGCAAATATTTTTTCCCACAACTTGTCTGTTCAATCTGTATTTTCTCTTGCTGTGCAAAAGCTTTTTAATAAGATGAGATTCCAGTTGTTGATTCTTTGTGATAATTCCTGTGTGATCGGAGTTTTATTCGTAAAGTCTTCGCCTACACCAATGTCTTCAAGAGTTTCACCTATTCTGTCTTCCAGCAGGTTTAATGTTTCTGTTTTAATATTTAGATCTTTGATCCATTTTGAGTTTAGTGCATGGTGAAAGATATGGGTCTAATTTTAATCTTTGGCATATGCAGAGCCAGTTTTTCCAGCACCATTTATTAAAGAGGCTGTCTTCCAGTGAATGTGTTTGGCACCTTTGTCAAAGATAAGGTGGCTTAGTATGTCTGAAGTTTTTTCTGCATCTTCTAATCTGTTCCACTGATCTTCGGGTCTGTTTTTTTTGCCAGTACCATGCTGTTTTTATCACTGTAGCTTTATAGTATAATTTCAAGTCAGGGATTGTGAAGCCCCCTGCCTTGCTTTTGTTGCCCAGAATTGCCTTTGCTATTCTAGGTCTCTTCTGGTTCCAAATGAATTTTAGGATTGTTTTCTCTAATTCTGTGAGCTATGCTGTTGGAATTTTGATTGGAATTGTATTAAATCTGTATAACAATTTTGGAAGTATGGCCATTTTCACTATATTGGTTTTTCCTACCCAAGAGCAAGGATATCTTTCCATTTTCTGATATCCTCTTCAATCTCCTTTTTCAGAGTGCTGTAGTTTTCGATGTAGAGGTCTTTTACATCCTTTGTTAGATTGATTCGTAGGTACTTCATTTTTTTGGATGCTATTGTGAAAGGTGTTGTTACCCTAATTTCTCTCTCAGTGAGTTTGTTATTCATGTATAGGAAGGCTATTGAGTTTTGAGTGTTGACTTTGTATCCAGCTACACTACTGAATTTGCTTATTAAATCTAGCAGTTTTTTAGTGGATTTTTTGGGGTCTTCTGTGGAGAGTATCATGTCATCTGCAAATAATAATTTAACTTCTTCCTTTCCTATTGTTATTCCTTTTATTTCTTTCTCTGGTCTAATTGCTGTGGCTAAAGTTTCCAGGACTATGTTGAATAAGATCGGGTGGTATTTTATTTTATTTTATTTATTTTTTTTGTGGGTACGGGGGGGTCGACCTCAGGACCTCGCGCGCCAGCAGGCGCCCGTGCCGCTGAGTGATATCACCGGCCCCTTTTTCGTATGTGGGTTCCGGGAGTCGAACTTGGGCCCTCGTGCTTGCCGGGCAGGCACTTAAGCCGCTGAGCCATCTCACCGGCCCATGGTGGTATTTTAAATGATGCTGCCATTAACATTTTTTGTGTCACATGGTATATATGTGTAATAATTTCTTGGTATATGTGTGTAATACTTTCTCTATGTTTTATCTCTACCATGTAATAGAGAGCACGTGTGTATCTTGGGCTGTAAATTATGTGTAAATTTTTGTTTAGGACATGGGAAACAGTCGCCACTATTCAGCTTCCTGTGCCATTTGACAGTTTCTAATGAAGCCGTTTTTTTTTTACTCTTTCAAAGTAATTTTTCCTTTAAATCTGACAATGTAAGAATGTGGATAATAAACTGAATATTTTTCATAGTGGGAATGTATCTTGTGAAGTTGAATATACTTACAGTGTCATAACAAAAAGTTAATAGAAATTATTTGTGATTGCCAGTTCATAGTTTTAGGACTTAGCCTATTAAAGTTTGAGTATAAGGTAATTGTTCTAATGGTTAACCTGGTGCCTTCTTGTCCTCCTCAGAACTAAATAGAAGCTTAGTCACTGAACCAACTATCCAGGCGCTCACTTCCGTCAATATCAGCATCTCAGCCCAGGTCAAAAGCCCCACTGTATTTAAGGTCATATAAGTAATAACTCAAGATGCGGTAGCTTGCTTCTTTTTACAAAGGAATTGAATGGTGTTTTTATATCTAAAATAGTTGTTACTATTTGTTTTAATTTTAAACTATGCAAAAGAGCTGAGTAACAAGCAGATTTTAAAAGCTAAAACGAAATCAGGAAATCCCCTGGTCAGTGAGAGACCTAAGATTTCTATTGCTTTTTCGTACTTGATGCTGGAATTGTACAGTGTAGGTTGTGATTTTTGAATCAGCAGCCACTTAGAAATATGTGACCTTAAGGTAAATTAGTAAAGCATTGGTTTTCCCTGTCTGCAAACCTGGGATGAAAGTAGTGTCTTAATTACTTTCTCGTTGCAACAGCACCTGACACACCACAACTCAAAGGGGGAAACATGTTTATTTAGGCTCACAGTTTGTAGAAGTTTCAGTCCTTAGGCATTTGGCTCCAAGAAGGCAGGGTGGCATGGCAGAGGAAAAGTTCCTCATGGCGTGGCAGCAGGAATAGAGGGCGGGTGGTGGGAAGAGAGAAACACTTCCAGGTCATGCCCCCGGGACCCGCCTCCTCTGACCAGGCCTCACCTCCCAGCATCACATTTAGCTCTAAGCTCAGTAGTGGATTAATCTAGTGATAAGTGTCTTGGTCCCATGATCCAGTCACCTCCCAAAAGCCCCACCTATGAATGTATGAGGCTCTGGGGAGGCATCCAGATACAAACCGTAACAGGTGGTATCTACCTCAAAAGAATATTGTTGACATCAAGCTAAATGACATATACACTGTGCTTGGTACAGGTACAGCACGCAGTAAGCCCTCAGGAATGCTAACCAGCATTACATTAGTAGTGATGAGCTGAAGTACACCAAGGAAGGAACTGATGAGGACCAGTCAGTGGATTTCTAGTTTACTGTCCTTCCCTGGGGTGCTTCAGTATTTCCTCAACTTTGCCTGAGCATAGAAATTACCCAGGGTGCTTATAAAATTCAGACTTCTCGGTTTATCCCTTAAGATTCTATTAGTAGATCTGAAATGCGGTTTGGGAATCTTTTTAATGACAACCCCTGGGTAACTCTTAGAGCCAGTGTGTTTAGGAAACTGTATCAGCATATCTGAAAATGGCTTTATTTTTGTTAATTGATTGTAGTTGTTCAGTGTAAACATAAATGTAGTTGGGGCTAAAAGAAACAGAAGTCTGTAGTACTCTTGGATAGAAGGTTTACAGTAGTGATAAACTATATTTAGATACTTTTTCCCCTGGAAAATTTATAAATTCTAAACATTACCCCTGCCCCACATGCCTGCCTTCTGGTTAAGAAGGTAGGCTATAAGCTAGGCAAGGCTGGCACATTCCTGTAATTCTAGCTATTTGGGAGGCTGAGGCAGGAAGATCTCAAGGTCCAGGCCATCCTTAAAATAGTGATGGTAATCTTGATATGTCCATAACAGAAAGTAGTAGCAGTGCAGAGGAACAAATCATAGGTTTCCTGTTCCTGATGTAGGGCTTTTAAAAGTCTGATCAGAATGGCCATGTCTCCGTTACTAGCAGAGCAGAGACAATATATCAGTCTGGGTGGAGATAGTTTATTTTTTAATTTTTATTTATTTATTTATTTATTTATTTATTTATTTATTTATTTATTTATTTATTTGAGACAGGTCTTGCTATGTAGTGCAGGCTGGACTTGAACTTGCTGCAATCCTCCTGCCTCAGCCTCCTGAGTGCTGGGATTACAGGCATGCAGTACCACAACTGGCCACCTTGTCTTTTTAAGGTTGTCTTTAATGTTCTTGTTGAAGGAACCAAGCACAAAGCAATACTTTGCATGTTTTTAAGGCTAAATGAAGTGATTTAAGATATTAATCTCTCTATACCTAGCCTGCCACTGTCATCCAGTTTGTGATACTTTCTGTCAGTGAGCTAGCTGCAGATAGTTCAGGCTTCATGCTTACCAGGTAGATTCACAGCTTATAAGTAGCTGCGTTATTTCTTTTAAAGACAGAGGAAACTGTTTGTCATGGTACTTTAGTTACTACTTTAGGTCCCTTCCTTATGTAACCGTATCTTGGTAATTGTGTATGTGTGTGTTTAGTGGGAAGACAAAATTTTAGAATTTTCTTATATATGTAGAGTGAGAGAAGCCCAAAGATCTACACAGGTGAAACCATCCAGAGACAGCCAGCTACCACGGGAGCTAAATACAAGCGCTCTGTTCTATTTTCAGTTCAATATGTGATAATTGTGGTATTTACATTTTTTTAACTAGGTTTGTTCTTGTCCTCTGTGTGTGTGAGTTTGTGTGTGTTACACTGTGTTTGTGTTACATTCACCAGGGCCTTCTCACTGAGCTGCATCCCCAGCCCACCTGAGTGCCTTTGGTGTCTCTTGTAGAGCATGACATCGGTGTTCCAGTTGAATGAACTAAACACAAAGTAAAAATTCACATCTTTTTAAAGCTAAATGAGTAGTGATTTAGGATTTTTTTTTTTTTTTTTTTTGCAGGGGGGTTTGGGGATTGAACCCAGGGCCTTTACACTAAGCTGCATCCTTAGCCCTTTTTTAAAAAAAAATTTATTTTGAGCCCAGACTAGGCTCTAACTTGTGATCCTCCTCTCCAGCCTCCCAGAGTGCTAGATTTAAGATACTAATATTTTTTCATATCCAGTGTGCCGGTAGTATGGATCCTATGACTTGTTATCTGTGTGGCCCGTTTTATATACTAGCTCTTACAGGACATGTGGCAAAAGTTTTACGCCATTAGTCCAGGAGTTAACATTTACCAGGAAGTTTATATTTGGCACCCCATCACTTTTTATGATGGCACTTATTTTATCTCATACCGATTTTTAAAGGAACTTATATAGATATTTGCTATAAGAGCAGACCCTGATTTTCTTTTTTTTCATGTGGGCACCGGGAGTCGACCTCAGGACCTGTGCTTGCCAGCAAGCGCTTGTGCCACTGAGCCATCTCACCGGCCCCAGACCCTGATTTTAAGCGATCCATTTTAGAGCATCATACAGGTTCTATAACAATTTGAAATGCTAGCGGGGTTGGATTGGAATTTTTATGGCCAAAGTTACACGGTTGAAGTTGTTTGGATTGATTTAATAATGTGAAATATGTGTATAAGTTGTTAACTTTCTGACTATGTAATGAATGTATACAGTTAGAAAAAATCTGAAGTATAAAATTAGCATACATAGCATAATGATTTTTTATTTCTTTTCTCATTCTTTAAAAAGAAGAAAGGAGAAGAATGACATTTCCAGCTGTGGAATGAGACAGAAGTGTGGGGTCAGGATGCCAGGGTCTACTCAATGAAGACTGGTTCTTCAGAAATATAGATGACTGAGATGTCACAAACTAGTCCTACCAAAAATAGAACTGTGGTAATGGAGTGGTGCACAGAAATACTATGAATTATGTTGTATTCTTACTGTGTTTACCAAATTACTGTTGTTTAAAAGCATTGAGTAATCAAGGTAGAAGAGTTCTTAGAATTTGTCATTTCTTCTCTCCCATTATTCTTCAGCTTGCTTTGCTGTATTGTCTTTGGCCACATTACTCCTGAGGTCCTCCTTACAGGGTCATTTGCGATAGTTTTATTGTTGATTCTAGTGGGTTCTACATAGTCATTCTTTCTCAGTTGGTCTGTTTTTAGGTGGGGGAACTGGGGTTTCAACCAAGTGAGCTCCATCCCCTGTCCCCTTCTCTACTTTTTGAGACAGGGTCTCTAGGAGTCTGAAGTTGTCCAGACTTGACTCAAACTTGAGATCTTCCAGCTTCAGCCTCCCTGAGTGCTGGGATTCAAGGGATGTGTGACCATACCTGGCATCAGGTGGGTATTGTTAAGCATGTCTTCTAGAAACAATCTTTGTGGTCCATGATTTCACATCTTTGGGCTTTTCTTTCTTTGTGGGTTCCTCTTCTTTGCCCATCTCTTAATTAGTGTCCATCAGGGTTCTCCTCTAGGCCCACTTCACTCCTGGATGACCTTTCTCTCCACACTGTTGCTTGGGACTTACCAGGTCTCTTCCTTTTTAGAAGTCTGACCCAAGCTTTCAAACGGAATTTGTGGCTGCCTTTTGGACATCTCAAAGGCACGTTAGCAGCCACTCTCAGCTTTCATTAGTACACCGAATGGCACGGAGTAGTCCCCATTTGTGTCTTCCCTGGTTCAGACGTAGTTGTGTCTCAGTCAGGAAGGTCCAGCAGTCCAGCTGAATCCCTCACCTCTGGTTCCTTTGCTGCCAGTTCCATTTCTGCATTCCAAAAGAAAACCAACCTCCCTCCATCCCTCCCTCCCTCCCTTCTTTCCATACTGGGGATTGAACCAGGGCATTCCACTGAGCTACATCCTCAGTCCTTTTTATTTTTTATTTTGGGACAGGATCTTGCTAAGTTGCCTGGGCTAGGCTCCATTTTGTGATCTCCTCGCCTCAGCCTCGCAGATGCTGGGGTTATAAACATGCACCACGACGCCCTGCCACAAGGAAACTCTACAATACAAAACCAGAGCGTGCTACTCGCCCCTCCACGTGGATGTTCAGTGGCTTTCCACTTATTAGGATCCAGAGTCCTCACTGTGCTCTGACCTCTACAGACTGTGCCAGCCTTGTTTCTCATCACTCTTCTCGTACCATTTCTCCGGATCTCACTAAACATTTGGATCCTAAAAGGCAACAAAATGGGTGCTACTTCCCCTCACCTCTGCCTAATCTTTCCTGAGAGCCTGGCTTCCCTGATGAACTTCAGGTCAGGCAAATGTGCCTTTTCTGCATGTTTTCGGGCTACTCTGCACCTCTCTATCAGAGCAGTTTTTAGGCAATAGGGCAAAAGACTGCTTTTTACTATTTTGCATGTATTGTAGGTTCAGTGAGGATAGAAATTTTGCCTGTGTGGTTCTCTGTAGGATTCCTAGCACCTAGCGTAGTCTGTTGCATGTCATAAACAAGTATTTATTGTAGGAACAAACAGAAGCAGGAAACAGTAAAGACCACTTGAGGTATTAAATATGGATAAGTTGAAGGCTTGACAAGAAAAAAAGACCCTGAATTTGTATTCCTTCCTAGCAGTTCATGTGGAACGGTGTGCATGATGATAGCCATTAAGTAAAACATCAAGGTAAAAATTGGATAAACGACTTGGCCACAGCAAAGTATTGGGAGTGAGAACAAGAATCAGGTTTATCAAATTCTAGATTTAACAAATTCCATTTAGAAGACTACCTTTGACTTAATAAAACTGAATATTACCTGGTGAATGTACTTCTTGTGTTTTGTTGGGGTCTCACTGTGTTCCCAGGCTGATCTGGAACTCTTGGGCTCAAGTGATCCTTCTACCTAAGCTGCTGAGTAGCTGGAACTAACTACAGGTGTGTACCACCACATCTGGCCAGATGTAACTTTTGTGTGCACATAGAGGACAAAGGTAGGTGCCCACTGCCAGTGCCACAGTATAGAATCCTATCTAGGTTACGCATCCATGCAGCCTAATATAATCTAAGTCACTAGTTGTATCTAGGAGACATTCTAAGCTTTCCAGTCTTCTATGTTCTCATATATACATCTTTTTCAATTGAAGAAACACAAGTAGAAATAACATTAAAGAACTGTGTAAAGAGCCCAGGTGTAGTGGCACACACCACAGTTGAAGGGGCTGAGGCAGGAGGATAACAAGCTCAAATCCAGCCTGGGCAGTTTAGGAACTTAGCAAGACCTGGTCTCAAAATTTTAAAAAGTCACTAAGGATGTATGTAGCTCGGTGCAAAAACCCTGCGTTTAGTCTTCAGTACTCCCTGCACCCCCCCCCCACATGAATTGCAAAGAACTGCAACCTCATTCGTTTCAATGATTACTTTTCACAGCTTTACCCGGCATCTACATATTTTATAGTGTTGTATACAATACTTATGTGTATATCTTCCCGTGTTTCTACCTAGCACTGTCATGAATATCTTTAAGTATCACATTTATCTAAAAGTCTTTTCCCTGTGATACATCCTTGGGATGGGTTGAAAGTCAAAGCATGTAAAAATGGTAAAGTTTGCTTCGAGATGACTGCATGTACCTTTCTGAAAGCGTTCCACCGAGAGGTGAAAGAAGTTTGGAAGTGCAAGATTTCTCAATGACCTTGAAGCACTGAAAGGTTGGGAAAGGGAGAGTTATGTGTGTAAAACTTTATTTTTTTACATTGGTTTAATTTATATAAAGTGCCATGAATTTTTTAAATATGGAGAAGTACTTTTGTGTTAGATAATACATTTAAATGTAAATCCCTTTAAAGAGTAAATGAAAATTCGTACCCGTTGCAATTCTGTTTATTCCATGTTAACTTCTAGGCATTTAAAATTTTTTGCTTTTAAATTCAAACATTCAAGAATGGGACTGAGTTATTTTAACTCTAGCTAGAATTGTTTTTGGAGTCCTGGACTTTGATGTTACATCATAAGCCTTTATCAAGAGAGGTCTGTGAAGTTCGTGCTTCCTGTGATGTTGGAGAACAGGTTTAATTGCATCATATACAGTAATAACATTTCACGAAGATCCTGGTGGAGAATTACATGCCGCAGTGCCACAGACGGTTGTGCTTCTCCAGAGCGTGTGGTTTATGTCTAATGACAATTGTCAGCAGTGTACCGGTTATGTATGTTTCAGTACCTCAGAGCCAAAGTTGTGACCTTCCTCTAGCGTTCCCTTTTAGATGTAGTCTGGGCCAGATTTTGTCCAAGTTGCATTCCTTTAGAGAGAAAAAAATGTCTTTCACAAAGCATCCCAATATAAATGTGGTATTAATGATTACTATTCCTGTGCCTTTGAGCTTTTCTGATTTAAAATTTCATTCTATTAAAGTGATAAAGAACAGAAAACTACCTTGTTGCACTCTAATTAGTTATGAAGCTCATTTCAAAGCAGGCTACAGTTGAATCCAAAAAGCAATACAAAATGAATGTTACAGTTTGCATGTACATATATTTAGAGATACTTACCAAAGTATTGAAAGTTTTTCTTCTAAGGAACAGAAGTATAGCTTATTGACATGAGAAGCAGTTTTGCTATGGCAGTCATTCTCTTTCATAATTACTCTATTCTGTGATTAAACTTGGCTGAGAAATCTGTTAATGAGTTGTTTGTGCCGTGTGTAAGAAGTTAAACTGTAGTGCTTATTTTCACCCCCTTCTCTCTCAGGTCATTTGGATCCAGGATTCCTAGCAAGTGACAAAACGTCTGCTGGCAATGCACCACTTAATGAAGAAATTAATATTGCCTCTTCAGATAGCGAAGTAGAGATTGTGGGTGTGCAGGAACATGCAAGGTAGGCCATCAGTTGGAGTACTGTATTCTGATATTTTAAATTGTGAATTTCATCTTAACCAGAAAATAAGTAACAGAAGATGGTAGACCTCATGCCATGGCTGGCATGAAGGGTGAGGCTGTCTTTCCGTTTTCTTTGGCTTAAGAAACGCTTTGTTGAGATATGTAGGACCCTCCAGAACGTGTTGCAGGCCGGTGATATAGCTCAGCGGCACAAGCGCATGCCTGGCAAGCATAAGGTCCTGAGTTCATTTCCCGGTACCAAAAAAAAAAAGTGTTGCGTATTTTCTCATATCAAGAACATTTTAGTCATGCAGGTGTATGAACTAGAGCTAATTTTTTTTCTCTTTTATTTTAAGAAAGTATATAGATAGCTTGACTGATTATTTTCTTAAAGGTACAGGTCCCTCTGTGCTCTCCCACTTTCTCATTCCTATTTCCTTGCCTTTCACTTTACCTAGATACATTTTGGGAATTGGGAACATGCACCTGACATTACCCCTCCTTTGCTAGTTCAGGGAAAGGGTCATAAGACATTAAATTAGTGTGTAGTGTTATGAACATAGTTTTATGAAGTTTGCCATTCTTTAAGGTAGGGGTCAGCAAACTATGACTCACAGGCCACACTTGGCCTGGCTCCTGGTTTTCCAGGGACTAAGAGCTTAGAATGGTTTTCACATTTTTATTTGTATATAATTGGATGGAAATTACTTTGTGATATAAAAATGTATGAAATTCAAACTTTAGTGTCCATAAGTAAAGTTATTCTAACAGCTGTGCTAGTTCATTTTCCTCATTACCTATGACGGTTTTTACACTCCAGTAGCAGAGGCGAATACTTTCAACCGAGCGTATGACCCCAAAGCCTAAGATGTTTACTCTTTGGCCTTTTGCAGAAAAAAATTACTGACTCGCACTTTAAGATGTGTCTATGAGGACTATTTATAGCCATCTCATGGTTAATTCTTCTGGAAGTTTAACGTATACATGTACCTACAAAACAAAGATGTAGACATTAGAATGTGTGTGTCCTGCATAGCAAACAGCTTGTCTCCTATACCCGAAGGGCTACATTGTGATTCTCTGATAAATAGGCATATAACAACAGTATTTTCATTACGTTGCTTTTTGATCTGATTTTACTCTGGCTAGTAAGGTAATAAAGCATTAGCAACATTTCTTTCATTGCTTGTGTAAAGGTGAGTTTAGGAGTAGAGTTGGGTGAAATACAGATGTGTATAAATTGAAGGTTCCTTCTTTCTTATTGTTGTTGTTTTGAGACAGAGGCGATGTTGCCCAGGCTGGTCTTAAATGTACAGATTTTAGCAGTCCTCCTTCCTCACCCTCAGTCAGTAGCTGGGACTACAGGTGTGCACCACAACCTTCTGCTTGAGGTTACCTTTTTCTGGTGAGATCTGGTTATATTTTCTGAAAGCAATTTCCAGTTAAACACGGGGAGCTTTAAGAGTATAGAGTTCACTCAATGTAATATGTCACCCCCCAAGAATGGCCAATCCTGCCTTTACTGGAAGTCAGATTGCCCTAGCGCTTCATTCTCTATGTTTGTGCTAATAGTGTGCCTGTGTAGCTGCTTTCTTTTTCCATTTTCACTTTTAATGGTTATTTTTTCTATTTTGGTTGCAAGAATTTTCATTCTGAAATCTTTATCTCACTCCCCCCATAAAAAGCTTTTCCTGTTACATTTTCTATTTTTTTTCTATCTGTTCTCTTTAAGCCGACCTGTCCATTGGATGAGAAACATAGCACTAGGATTTCTTCCTTTACTTCATCATGTGTTTGCCATCAGTGTATCTCCTTTTAAGCCCCTGTCAGGATCTTGCTGGAATATTATTTTTTTTAAAAATTTCAGGTCCTCTACTATAATACCCTATTGACAGTTTTATGTAGGTAAATTATCTTCACTCATGCTGGAACAGATTTTTCATTCACCAGTTCCTCTGGAGTTACATTTCAAATTTTAATTTATTGTACTCACTCATCTTACGAAAGCAGGAAAGAATAGGTAATAATTTACGTTGTTTATCTAATCTCTTACTCTGTGCGAAGACATATCATTTGGTCCAATTTTCTATTGACTTCTTCTAAGTCTATCTACTTTATTATTTCTGTATGTCTAGAAATGTTATAGCCACCCTCTGTTTAGCTTCTTTGTTCAATTTTTCTTCCATCATGAAATTTTCAGCTTCCCTTATCTTTTATCTAGTTATCATTTTATTCTGTAGATTGACTTGTTCCACTCCCACTAAGTCAGGTGACTGTGGCTACATTTTAGATAATATATTACAACATGATTTTCAAGGACTTTTTCTTACAGGCTCTGAATAATAAAAGCTGTGCTTTATTCTGATCCTTGAAGAAAACATATCTTTTTTTTTTTTTTAAGAGAGGGTCTCGCTATGCAGTTCAGGCTGGCCTTGAACCCACTATGGTGCCTAGGCTGGCCTCGAATTCACTGCGATCCTCCTGCCTCAGCCTCCCGAGTGCTGGGATTACAGGCGTGCGCCACCACGCCCAGCTAAGAAATCATTTCTTGTGGGTGAGAAATCCATTTTGAAACCTCGGTGATGTTTAGTATTGTCTGTACAGTGGGATGTAGACTTCACAGATTCTGGTTGAGTGTTTTTCACTAAACCCTGTGTTGTCTGGGGTTATCTTTTGTGTTGGTCCTTGGGTCCGGGGTTGAGTAGTCTCACTGACTCCATTCTCTTTTCGTAAAAAGTTTTCAGCAGCTTCTTTAGAAGTAGCCTGATAGTATTTCACGTACTGATATTTCAACACTGGGAAGCAGATGGAGAAGCGACTTCCTCGTTGGTGTCAGAGCTGCCCCTCTGGCTGCCTGTCTCTCATTTGGCGTTTGTTTCGTTAACAGGTCTAGGGTTGCAGTTATGAAGTATTGAGGTGCTTCTGGCAGGGCTGTCACTTGGGAAAAGGTTTTAGGTTTCAATCCACATCTTTTTGTTCTGATTTGGTTTGCGTGTATAGATGTTTTGTTTGGATCTGGTTGTCCTGTTCTTATTTTTTCTTTTGATATTCTACATTGTCTTAAGCTTAGAGTTTTAAAAACTCCAACTTTGCCCTTGAGTTATTCTCTTTGGGATTGCGTTGCCCTAACTTGTGTTGGGTGCCATTTCTCCACATTGAAAGCCTTTTGTTTAACCTTTGCACTAAAAATTCTAATTGTGTGCAGGCCATGGTGGCTCATGCCTGTAATCCCAGCACTCGGGAGGCTGAGGCAGGAAGATTGCTGCGAGTTCGAGGCCAGCCTGAATTGCATAGCGACACCCTGTCTCAAAAAAATAAAGTTCTAGTGGTGATGTGACCACTTCCTTTGATAAAGTTGTTTTCTTACATGTTTGTATCTTTTCCTGTTCTTTTACTTTGGATTTTATTTGTTCACATAGCTTCTATGCTTCTTCTAGTCATAGATTAGAAAGCATGCTTGCTTGCTTTTTCTCTTTTCTTTCTTTTTCTTTCATTCTTTTCTGTCTTTCTTTGGTTTGTTTGTTTTGTTTTGTTTTGTTTTGAGATAGGGTCTTGCTATGTAGTCCAGGCTGGCCTTCAACTCACTATGTAGCCTCGGCTGGCCTCGAACTCAAGGTAGTCCTCCTGCCTCAGCCTCCCCAGTGCTGGCATTACAGGCATGCGCCACCACGCCTGGCTTGAAAGTGTGCTTTCGGAACTAATGGTTGGATGCATCTTTTATGGCTGCTTTGTATTGCTGTGGTGAGCTTCTGATATTATCTAAATTTGTTAGCTTTTCCAGATGTTAATTTTTGGATAGTCCACCTTCACAAGATATTCGTTGCTAGTAAGATGGAGACTCTTCCAACGTTTTGCCATAAGTCTGTGACCCTCATGCCAATATTTTTCTTTGTCCTTGGTCCTTTTTCTTCTACTAGCCTCATTGGTAATTTTCCTAGGAAGATGAATGTATATAGTGCAGATCTTTCTATTATGGAGCAATGTTTGAACAGTTCTTGTAATACTTACTGAGACTTTTTCGAATAATCAGGAGACTCAACTTCTTTTAATCTATTAACCTATTAATCCTGTGATCATTCCTATTAATTTTGGTTCATCCCTCAGCAAATGAATTGATACAAGAAGCTTTTGTATTTAAATTTAAGACTGATTGCTTCATAGAACCAGTCGCCAACATTAACCGAAAAAAGCTAGGCAGGGAGACAGGCGTTTCCCTACCGTCACAAGGATTCATTCCATTTTCAGTTAGGGAAAATAAGTAGGAGTGTTATCTAAGAGGTCACCTTCAGGGTCTGTAAATGAGAGCAAAAGGATTCATTTATGTTGTTTTCCTAGAATAGTAAGAAAGTTGACCATCAGTGGCAGCTAATTAGAGCCAGGAAAGCTTTGGACCAGAGGTAGAATCAACAGATTCTCCAGAGAATCTAAAATTTTGAGGAGAAGCAGATTGACAGGGTCGAGGCTCATTCCATCATGCTTAGGTTCTGTCAGGGGCTCCAGGGACCTCGCGTGTTCTCTTCTTTGCCTGAAGTACCTAAGCTGTTTGTAGTGACTGGAACCACCGCAGTACGGTAAATGCACAAGTGATCTCTAGTTGAAGTGCCTCATCTTCTTCTTCTCTCCCTGAGTGGCGAATACAGTCTTTCAGCCTCTCCTTCCTCGTCCTTTTCCTGTACTGGGCACTTTCCGGACTCTGCTTTGGTGCTTCTCAGGTGCCCTCTGGTGCCGGCAGTGCTCCTGTCCGCCGCACAGGGTGCAGTGCTTCAGCTTGGTCGAGGAGTGGGAAATAGTTGTGCAGGGTCTCCATCCCTGACTGGAGACGAGATTTTGTTCTGCTTCTATTCTTAGCTTGCTTAAGACACTGGGCAGTTGTCTTTTGGCCTTGATTTTGTCTTCTGTAAAATAAACAGGTTAGGTTAGATCCCTTTTGAAGTCATTGCCTGTTATTACATAGTGTGTTACTTAGCGAGCAGTGCAGCATAAAAACTGAGGCTGTACACCTCCTCAGAGAGATATTTCTGGAAATTCTGCCAAAGACATTGACTGTCTTTGTGGAAATTTATTTCCTGAATTCTTTGTAAGTTTCTATGCAGATGAGTTTTACCTGTTTTTATTTTTTGTTAGTATGTTTGCAGTGCATGATTACATTCCTTGTGGAGAATGTACTATACAGTGTACATAGCACATAACATGTACGTAACACATCTTAATTCTTTTCTTCATCCCCTTCACCTCTACCTCCCCTCTCCCTCCATCGCTTGGTCTTTCTCCCTTTTTTAAAAAAAATTAATTTTCTTGGTACACTTTTTTGTTTGTTTGTTTGTTTGTTTGTTTGAGATAGGGTCTTGCTATGTAGTTTAGGCTGTCCTTGAACTCAGTATATAGCCCAGGCTAGCCTTGAACTTGTGGTGATGCTCCTGTCTCAGCCTCCCGAGTGCTGGGATCATAGGTGTGTGCACACCACCATGCCCAGCAGTACACTTTTGATGTACATAATGATCACATTCAGCATAAGGAGTTTGTACCTGTATATCACGTATCTTACTCTTTTTTTCCCATTCCCCTCCCTTCCCTTCAACCTTCTTCCCCTCCTTATTTACAAATACTTTGTTCCTATATCTTCCTCCATTTTGCAAAAGATCTATCTCCCTTTTTCCCGTTACCTGTCTTTTACTTAGCTCTTTGTTTGTATTTTGGGTAAAGACATAATACAGTGTACATATTTGTATAAAGACATATTACCATGTACATTCCCATGTTTATAGTAGCACAACTGATAATAGCTAAATCTTGGAAGCAGTCTGTATGTCCACCAGCAGATGAATGTATAAAGAAAATGTGGTATTTGTATACAGTGGAGTACTACTGTGCCACAAAGAAAAATAAATTTGAGTCATTTGTAGAAAAATGGATGTATATTGAGACCATAATTTCTTTTTTTTTTTTTTTTTTTTTTTTTTTTTTGTGGGTACCGGGGGGTCGACCTCAGGACCTCGCGCGCCAGCAGGCGCCCGTGCCGCTGAGCGATATCACCGGCCCCTTTTTCGTATGTGGGTTCCGGGAGTTGAACTCGGGCCCTCGCGCTTGCCGGGCAGGCGCTTAAGCTGCTGAGCCATCTCACCGGCCCGAGACCATAATTTTAAACAGATGGGCTTTTTTTTTTTTTTTTTTTTTGAGACAGGGTCTCACTGTAGTTCAGGCTGGCCTTGAACTCGTGGTGATCCTCCTGCCTCAGCCTCCTGAGTGCTGGGATTATAGGCACGCACCACCACGCCCAGCTCAGATGAGCATTTTGAGCTGTTCATCTGTTACTTTTGTTAGTCTGGGCCTACCTTTCTATCTACTGAAACCTTGCTATGTTTTACCTCACCTAGTATAATACCTACATTTGTAAAGTGACAATATGATGTAGAAAACACTGGTCCTGAAATAAGACCTGCCTTGAAGTTCCTTGGTTACTGCTTGAAAGCAGTGACCATGGTAAACCATGTAATCTATTTAAGCCTCAGTTTTCCTGTCTGTAGAGTGTGGATATAACCTCCCCGTTTACCTCAAAGGTCTGTAAGAATTATAAAATGAGGTAATATATGTGAAACTGCTTAGTGAATGTAGTATTCTGTTGGTCATCAGTTATCAAAACCATTTCCATAAATGTTGAGTGGTTGACATTCTTCCGTGACTACACAGTCATTTAATCTGAGTTTGCTTAATACATTGGACAATTTTGGATTAGACGTTGCTCCCCACTCCGTACTAGGGATTGAGCCCAGGGCCTTCACACTGTATCCACAGCCTGTTTTTTTTTTTTTTTTTGGTGGGTACCGGGGCTCGACCTCAGGACCTCGCGCGCCAGTGGGCGCCCGTGCCCCTGAGCGATATCACTGGCCCTTTTTTCGTATGTGGGTACCGGGAGTCGAACTCGGGCCCTCGTGCTTGCCAGGCAGGCGCTTATGCCGCTGAGCCATCTCACCAGCTCCCTATTTTTTTATTTTTTTTTAATTTTTTTTATTTTATTTTTTTTTTGTGGGTACCGGGGGGTCGACCTCAGGACCTCGTGCGCCAACAGGCACCCGTGCCACTGAGCGATATCACCGGCCCCTTTTTCGTATGTGGGATCCGGGAGTTGAACTCGGGCCCTCGCGCTTGCAAGGCAGGTGCTTACGCCGCTGAGCCATCTCACCGGCCCCTATTTTTTTATTTTTTCAATTTTTTTTTTTTTGTGGGTACCGGGGCTCGACCTCAGGACCTTGCGTGCCAGCAGGCGCCCGTGCCGCTGAGTGATATCACCAGCCCTTTTTTCGTATGTGGGTTCCAGGAGTCGAACTTGGGCCTTTGCGCTTGCCAGGCAGGTGCGTATGCTGCTGAGCCATCTCACCAGCCCCCCTGTTTTTTATTTTTGAGGCAGGGTCTTGCTAAATCGTCCACGCTGGGATTGAACTTGCAGTATTCCTGCCTCAGCCTCCCAGAATGCTGGGACTATAGGCATACACCGCTACACCCCACTAACATTGTTCTTTATGTCCCTTATTTTAATGCTTTTCACTAGCTGATCTTTGAAAGTGTAATAGCCTCTGGGTGAGTGCTACTTAGCCCATTTATGAACAGATTGCAGACCTCTGGTAGAGTAAGAAACCTGCATGTTCTGTTTCTTTCTCTGGCCCCAATGGATTCATTTTTCAGCACTTCCTCTTATAGTTTTCAAACTAGCATTTGAAGAAGCATGGCATCTTTCCAGGAATAGAACTTAAGGCTCCTTGGGGTAGTTTTATTTTTGGTCTTGAACTCACTATATAACCCAGGCTGGCCTCAAACTCAAAGCGATCCTCCTGCCTCAGCCTCCTGAGTGCTGGGATTCCTTGGGGTAGTTTTACACTGAAATTTTCTCATTGTCAGCCTAATGTTCATTTGAACTTGGTGATACAGGTGGCATAAAATCAGAGCTGGCATTTTCAAGTCACTGGCACCACTCATTGTATACATGTTGTCAGGACAGCTGCTCGGAAGCCCCTGCAACAGTTCATGTGATGAAACTCATACCATTTTTTGCTTGTCATATAAGCAATGTGGTTACTAGTTCATAATTTAGATACGAGGACAGTAAGTGGCAGTGGTAGCTTGAGCTGCCTACCTTCCTCTCATTGGAGTCAAAACTTAGTGCTGTATCCTGGAGGCTCTGAGTTCCACCATTTGATTGGAATGTGGAATTCAAGCTGTCAGTGTTTCTGGAACAGTTCCATTGTCTGCAGGGCACATCTTTCCCTCTGCTAGGTTCTTTGAAGGACTCTAAACTGAGTACTTCACCCTTATTCCTTTCACTGAACATGAGCGTTTTTCTTTTTCCTTTTTGAGACAGGCTCTTGCTATGTATTTCAGGCTAGCCTTGAACTCATTATGTAGTCCAGGCTGGCTTCGAATTCGCAGCAACTCTCTGCCTCAGCCTCCCAAGTGCTGGGATGACAGGCGTGTGCCACCACACGTGGCTTGAGCATTTCTGATGAATGAGCTCAGTGTTTTCTGTTGTGACTTTTCAGACAAGAGAAATCGATCCTCTGTGTATGGCCTAGTACTTACAGACTTTTGGAAGTCTAATCTATGATATGGTATTATTATCACTTTCTTTAAAGGTATTATTACCCAAATATGGTACAAAACTTATTTTAAAAACAAACTTCACCCATTTTTCTTAGTTTTTCAGTCATTTCAACTAACATCGTTTGGGCATCTTAATTTTGCTGTGGATTTTTATTTTGTTCTGTTGTGAAGATCCCAGGGATCTAAATGAATCCAGAAGCTATTATCGTGTTTGTAACTGATTTGGACACAATTCAGGAGCCCTGGCAGGGTCCTTAGAGAAGGGCCCATTGAGAGGTGGCAGGGAGACAGACGGACAGGGACGGAGGAGGAGGAGAAGGGTATGGCTCATGTGTTTCATGAACTTGCACAATAGGCTTATTAAAACAGTCTCGGTGTGGCTGAGGTCATAGTGTCCTCTGTTTTTCCTGTGGTGGGATTAACCCCACTTTTATCCTTCATGTCAACTGCAGGTGTGTCCATCCTCGAGGGGGCGTGATTCAGAGTGTGTCTTCGTGGAAGCATGGCTCCGGCGCACAGTACGTCAGCACCCGGCAAACTCAGCCATGGACTGCTGTGACCCCCCCGCAGACTTGGGCTTCACCAGCAGAAGTTGTTGACCTCACCTTGGATGAGGATAGCAGACGTAAATACCTACTGTAATACAATGTCACTGTGTTTTCTCTGCACTGTTCCTTCCACTTCCTCCTCCTCTTTGTGACACGGAAGTTCATTGTCATAACTTCAGCCTCAGAAGCTCTTTGTGGCATTTGTAGAATTGAAACTCATGGAACCTCCCTTCTTTTTTTTTTTAATTAAAAAAGTCACTTAGGAAAATAACATCACAGAAAAAACAATTTCTTCTTTCAGTAGGATTATGAGAATGATAAATTTTACTTAGTGACTTTTAATCTTAAGAAAGTCACCTTTCTTTTAGAATAATATTTTAATTACCAAGTAAAGTAGATTTTGGTTTTTGAATCTTGTATTTATTTTTCTGTATAATGAAATTAATATCTAGACTTGACCACTATTGGCCCACCTCATTGTCACTCCCACCTTGGGGCATTCGCACACATATCAGTCAGGTCCTTAGTGGCACCTGGTAGGGCATGTGCATTTAAATACCTTTCTTTAAAAATAGAAGTAAAGGGCCGGTGAGACGGCTCAGCGGCTTAAGCGCCTGCCTTGCAAGCGCGAAGGCCCGAGTTCGACTCCCGGAACCCACATACGAAAAAGGGGCCGGTGATATCGCTCAGCGGCACGGGCGCCTGTTGGCGCGTGAGGTCCTGAGGTTTTCCCCCCGGTACCCACAAAAAAAAAAAAAAAAAAAAAATAGAAGTAAAAAATATTACAAGTATTTTTTTCTTTCAGCTTGAATCTTCTGCCTTCCTCCTTGACTTTGCTCCTGATTGACTTCCCACACCACAAATAATTGACATGCCCTTTATGTTTATAAATACTACCAAGTGACTGACTTCGTCTCCTTATTGCAATAATTTTTAACTCCTTGGAAAATGTTTCCTTTGGAGCAGAGGCATTTTGAATAGATATCTACCATGCAGTTTTCTGGGCATCTGAAGTGAGTTCTGAAAGATGAGTGGAAAGATCTCTTTCCCTCAGCGTTTTCCCCAGGAGAGCATAAAAACCTCTTACCTAGGAAGCATGTGAAGAGCTGCGCGACTTCTAAGTGTGAAGGCACTTGGAAAGCAGAGAGGAAAGTGCCTTCTTCATGGTAAAGGGTGTGTAGAAACTAGTTACACCTCAGCCGAACTGGACCTGAGCTGTATTTGGGTATTTTTCTCCTCTGCCTTCTAAAAAATAAGTCAAAATATTCCATAAGATGTCAGATGCAGAGCACATTAATGACACCGTAAATCTTACAGTATCTAAAGGAATAGCGAAGGGTAGTAGAAACTTCAGGGAATTCAGGAAATGCCAGCATTGGAGTTTTGTGGCATTAGTTACTACCTTTTTTCCTATAACATACAGTTACTAGTGAATTATTTTAAAAGCAATATCTAGAGGTAGAACACTATGTATTGTGCACAGGGAGGAGTGAAATAATATTGGCTCAGAAGACTTCGCCTTTTGTGGATTTTGTTTGCTCTTTTTGTTTTGTGTTTTTTGTTTCTACTCTTACCGAATAATGTTGCTATGACCCTTTATCTCCCTCCCCAGATGCCTTGGTGGCTCTTTCTGGTCCTAAAGCATGAGAACTACCGTTTTCAGTTTCCATTCAGCGTACACATGTTTACCCAGTGCTTGCTCTGCATCAGGCACGCCGTAGGGTGGGTACTGTGGTGGCCTCCAGGCTGAATGAGACACAGCCTGCATGCGCATGCATCCGTCTGCCTGGCTCCACCTGCCTGGCCTTTTCTTCTTTTTGCGTATGTGTGTAAAGACAATTTTATTCCTTTACCCTACTTCCTGTTGCTTTAGTTCTTCTGTATGCCCCTTCTTTTCCTGGGATGTATTTGAGCATGTGTTTTTTGATCTTCTCTGATAGCATCTCATTTGATCTGGCCTCTGTTCTTCACAGACTTTTTATTTTTTCCTCCAATCCATTTTTAATTGATCAGGTTAATAAAATCATGAACCTTCAGTTTTAGAATGTTGTATATCACATTCTCTCACATGGCCGCAATCCTAGACAAAAACCAAAGACCTAGAGGCCAGAGCAAAGCAGGACCTCCCGAAGGTTCACTACTGGTGTATCCTTGGACCTTCCATTTTACTTTAGGATTAATTTATTGAATTTTACTGTTACACATTCTTTTTTTAACTTGAAGTAAAATACTAGACAAAACAGAAATGTATAATTTCTGGTCTGTGTTTTCCAGGAAAATCATTGGGAAGAGAGTAGCATGGAGTATATGACTTGAAGTTTTTGCGTCTCCCCCCCTCCCCCCAGCATCAGGGCACAGTCTTGTTTTAAAGAATTTTTTTTGTATTACCTTTTTTAATGTTAATAGTGTGTTTTGTCCAACTCCATACAGCAGGTGATTTCCTGTGGCACGTTTTCTTTAGTCCCTAACAGTCATCCACTAACGAGAGAACTTTTTCAGTTTGCTGTGTACACTGTGGATGGAGGCAGAGTGGAGTTGCAGCCAAGCTCTTTTCTGGCCTCTTGCCTTTATATTAGGTTGCACTTTTCCCTCACTTGTTCCTTTTCTAACTCCCTGGCCACCTGATTTAATGCATCAGAACAGAAGTTTAGTCATTAAGATGCAAAAAAGGAAAGGGAAGAGATGTTAGAGGCACTCAGCTCTCTCCCCTACCTTCTAGGGACTTTTAACCTAACAACTAGTTAGAATATCTTTCTATTCCGCTTTCATCGCTGCGTCCAGAAGAGTGGAGATGGGGTTTCAGGTGAGGTATTAATGATAACATGCTATGATCCCCTGCCATTTGAAATTTCTTTTAAAGGAATTGTTTTCTTAACCAAATTTTCTTATTTGGTAGCATAAATAGTTCTTCATGCCTCACAAGACATTGTTCAAAGTAACATCTCTGTTAAAATGGTGCAGTTGGGTCACTGTTTTATGCCACAACTTGGTTATGTTTCTCTCCCCTGCGATTTGAAAAAACAGAGCAGCAGCCTAGTTGTAGGATCGTCATGACTGCCCTGTGACTTGCAATTGCGGCTCAGCAGGAGGTTTTCATTTCGATGGTAGGGGCCAGACTGGGCGGCCTCTGTTATTTACAATCAGGTATCCTATAAACTGCGTTGTTGTCAGTTGTGAACATGAACTGTCCGATTTACGACTTTAGTCATTTGTTCATATTTACTTTGAACAGATTAACACCTAGGTAACTTAAAATAAATTTGTTGCCTGCTTTTTATACTGTGTCACAAGGTTTTTGAGAAAGCCCGAGACACCATTTTGTCTTTCAGTTTTAACAATTTTTTTTTTTTAAGGCAAAGAGCTGAGCCCCTAATCCTTGTTCTCCAATATGTGTATGATGTGACTTCCATGTATATAAAAATGATTGCACCCTAACCAAACTTCCTCAGATTGTGCACTGTTTGTTTAAAATAATCACGCATTTTAGTCCAATGCTGTTGTATTTTTTCATTTTATTTAAAACACTACTTTTTATTCTTTTAACAAATTTTAAAGGGTAGTGATCTTAAAAAAAAAAAATCACTGGATAACTAGGAATTTTTTGTTGTTGTTGTTTTGTGTTTTAAAAGAGTAGAAAGGTCATTGAGCCCTTTGCTTCTCTTACTATGAACATGGAATGTCAGCCATTGTGTGGCCAGGAACTGATGCACTTGGCGGGTAACAGATCTGCTGTTGCTGGGGTGTAAGCGTGGACTTGATGCAGTGACGACAAATCATTGCGTAGAAGTAATGTTTTCAAATGTGCAACTCTAGTTTTTAAAATGAAATTTGGTTCTTTACATTCATTACTTAGTTTTTGTTTCCATTTAGTATTTAATGGTCTTTGGAGAAAAAAATAATAAAACAGAGTGTTATATATATATTTTTTGGTGCAAGATAAGATTTCTGTTTTTTGAAATAAGTCTGTAGTATAAAGGTTAAACTATTTTAAGACAAAATAAAATAGAGTGTATTTAAACAATGATATTTTCTGAGTTTTTTTTTTTTTTTTTTTTTTAACTGTCTGCTTCAGTTAATTAGGCGATGCCTGGAGCAGCTCCCAAGATACCTTGTGGATGTGAAAGTGGATTATATTTTGTTAATAGAGTGTTATAACATGCCTGGTTTATTCCAAGGGATAGCTGAATCCTCTTCCCAAGATGTTTGGCCAGGTAGCCTGTGATGTATCAATCTAGATGAAAACAGCTCCGCATTAGCTTTCCTGTAGCTCCTCCTTCCCTCTCCAGTTAGGACCAGCGAGAGAGCTCAGAGAGGGCAGAAGCTCCCTAGTGTTGGACCCCTCTGCTCCTGGGAACCAGACTCATGTTGGGTCTTTCCTCGGAGACGGGCGCATCAGGGTTAAGGTGCTGCAGCTGCATTGAAGCAGGTACGTACGGTATAGGGTGTTTTAAAAGTAGCACCAGGAACTTGCTCCCTAGTTTGAGTCTACTTTCAGTTTTTTTTAATTTGGTTGTCAAAATGATAGCAACTACCAAATTAACACCTCATGGCTTACAAGTTTCCATAAAGGAGAATGGGTGAAACCTCTCTTTACTAAGATACCCACCTCCTGAGTCTCTCAGTTTTCCTCAGGAATTTTTAGTTCTGCTTGCATCAGAAAGAAATAACAACTAAGAAATACATTATTAACAAGTAAGAAATGTTTTCAGTCTTGTGTTTTTGTTTTTGGCAGTGCTGGGGATTGAATGCAGGGCCTTGCACATGCTGGACAAGTGCTCCACCATTGAGCTATATCCCAAGCCCCTCTTTTAATCTTTTAAAAATACTTTTGTACTAACTTATATTTGAGACCTAGACATTTTAATCCCTGTGTGAAACTCCTTTGACCCTAGCAGAAAATTACTTACTTAGAACTGTACTTTTGAATCTTTTTGCCCTTGGCTGCTGCCTTTGAAGAAGAGGCACAAGTCAAGGCCCTTCCAGTTCCTGGTTACTCCTTGATCTAATTTGGGCTTCTTCCTTCTATTTGTTGTCTTTAGGCCTTCCCTTCCCTTACAGGTTTATTTTTCACAGTAGATGCCAGCTATTTATAACTTCAATCTAAACGGAAAGGTTATAGATAAATCTTTACTAAATATATATGTATCTTTTCAGCTTCAGTTTTGCAACCAAAGCAAGGTGATGTCTTCTGGGTTTTATTTTAATCTTCTTACTGTTTCGTGAAGCAGCGGTCCCCAGATTATTGGCAGGTATGATTTGTATGACTTCCTTAACTCCATGTTTGAGAGCACTGATACACAGAAATGGAGATGTTTCTGGGCTACAGTGGAACTTTGGGTGAGAGAGTCTGCTCTTTTGCTCTGGGATCAAAAGAAGGCAGTAGAAAGTAGTAGAAGGAACACTGGGCATGGCACACATGCCTATAATCCCAGCACTCAGGAGGATTGCTGTGAGTTTGAGGCCAGCCTGGACTGCATGGCGAAACCTTGTCAAAAAGAAAAGAAAAGAAAAGAAAAAAAAGAAAGTAGAAGGAGCAGCGGCTCTTGGGTACGATGCAGATGATGATCATGAGTTTCAGAGATACAGAACCTCCATTATCACAGGATGTTGTGATGTCAACTCTTGGCTCAGTTCACTGCCATTGGTCTGCTCTTCACGTGGCCTTCGAGGTGGACCCGACTTTAGGCAGAGATTCCTTTGTGTGGTGGGGATTCACTGTTTCCTTCTGCCGTGCCTCCGCATGCCAGGTAGTATGGTGGATGTGAAGGTTGGAAGCGAGTGCTGGCAACAAAATGAAACCTCTTCGGGGAGGTGTGGCAGCAGCAACTGCCCTAACTAGGATCTGCACCTCGATCCTGGCCTGCTGGCTGGGAATGCCCCTTGATTGTAAATTTTACCTATCTGACTTCTTGCTGCTTAATGAAAGAAGCTATTACCAGCTTTTCCTTTGTGCTTTGATAACTGACATCTCGGGGAATCAGATCTATTCCTTTTCTCTAACTGTTCCATCCTGGGAGCAGGAGGGTAAAGTGTTTGGGGCTGCTGAGCCCTCACAGCTGACTTTGAAGCACATACATGTGACTTGAGGATGGATGTGAATACTGAAAGAGAAGGGCCAGGCCAGAGGCCAGGTGAGTGAGCTATAAAAGGTCTGACCCAGGAAAGCCACATACCTGCTAAAGGATTTGGTTTTTATACCTATAAATTGAAGAGTGTCTTAGATTTTTTTCTGAGACTGAAAGGTTGGGCTGTGCTATTTTAGGGGCTAGTTCGTCATTCTGTAGAGCCATCGGGCTTTTCAGGTAGGAACTTGAGAGCTGCTCACTCCAAAAACGCTGTTTAAAAGATTACCGTTTGCTCCTTTCACGTAAGCTTTCGGAAGGCGTTGGATGACCGACACCCACACAACCTTGAATTTTTCTGAGCTCTTTATTTTCAAAGGTTTTGTTTTGTTTCGTGTTTTAGGTTTGAGACAGGGTCTTGCTATTGTAGTCCAGGCTGGCCCTGAACTATGTAGCCCAGGCCTTGAACTTGCAGTGATTCTCCTGCTTCAGCTCCCAAATATGGGATTACAGATGTATGCTACCATGCTTGACTCAAACTTTTTTTTTTTTTGGTTTTGTTCTTTAGGATTTTTTTTTTTCCGGTACTGGGAATTGAACTTACAACCTCGCACTTGCCAGGCAGGCGCTGTGCTGCTGAGCTATGTCCCAGCCCTGTTTTTGGTTTTTTGAGACAAGGTCTTGCTGTGTAGTTCACAGCGCCTGCCTTGAACTCACTATGTAACCCAGACTGGCCTCGAACTTGCAGCAATCCTCCTGCCTCAGCCTCCCAAGTGCTGGGATTACAGGCATGTGCCACCACACCCAGCTTGACTCAAACTTTTTTTTTTTCCCCTGACACCTTATTATTTTATTTGACAGAAATTGACATAAATGTTTGATCAAGTAGTGATCACAAAGTACAGCAATGTTTAAATTAAGAAAAAGTATTTTGGTAAGGATAATTTGCCATTAATCCCCCTGAATATACTTCTCCTCGCTTCAAACACAGTTTATCCCATTTGACTCAAACTTTTTAGAGAATGTTTATTTCAAAATTTCTACATGGGGTAAGAAATGGTACAAATTATTATCCCAATTGTGCAGATTGGAAAATGGAGAACAGAAGAGTAACAATGTACCCAGACTCACATAGCTAGATTTTGTAAGAGCAGAGTTTTTTTTTTAATGTTTCAGATGAGGACTTTTTAACTTTAAGAAAAAGAAAACCCTATTTCTGCTCCTGGATTTTCTTCCTTCTTGCTGTTGATTTTTACCTTGTTCTGGCCTGAGAAGCAGCAGCAGTACTGCTGAGTAGGTAATGTTTGATGTAAACATCGTAGGTCAGAACCATACATCTGAGTGCATCCTGGCTCAGTCTCTGGATGACCATGCAAACTTTTTCTATAGATAGAGTCCCTGTCTTATAGTTTATGAGACATGAAAATATAGATCCAATAAACAGGGAAAGATGTATAGGCTCACTACTGAGTTTGGAAAAGCAAACTTGCACTACAGTGTGGAATTCCTTCCTGTGTAGGTAGGAATACATGTAAATCCAACCAGGAGACAGTAACTGCAGTTTGCTTGTCCGCATATAGGAGCATAATTGCTTCCACAATCGGAGAACTAGAATTGTCTGGTAAGACTGAACACATGGGTTCACTATGACCCAGCAGTTCCAGTCCTTGGGATACAACCTTTGGGCAGTGTTTGAACTGTGGTTGCAGCTGACACAGGAGCATCGTGGAATGAATTCCGTGTCTGCCTATGAGCTTGCTTTGGTTTATTTCTGTATGGAACTAAGATAACAAAATAATTGCAAACAGTATTAAACTTAGGTTTGTTATATATCAATACACACCTACACAAAAAAATGTGCACGTGCATAAGACCAAGATGTGAAATGTGTAAAAAATGTGTAAAAACTGTGAAATGTGCTAACTTTAAAAAAAAAAAAGTGCAAAGCCATGGTTTTAGAAAAACTAGTTTATGTGCTCAAAGTACTTGGTATTATTTTTTTTTCCCCCAGCTTTTGGCTTTTTCAACATGGATCCATCATGGGCTAGGCACAAAACATATTTGCAGTGTTAAGCCACCATGGAAATGAATGAACTAGAGCCATACTTACATACTTATATTGATCATATCAACATGGATTGGGCCGGTGAGATGGCTCAGCGGCGTAAGCGCCTGCCTTGCAAGCGCGAGGGCCCGAGTTCGACTCCCGGAACCCACATACGAAAAAGGGGCCGGTGATATCGCTCAGCGGCACAGGCGCCTGTTGGCGCGCGAGGTCCTGAGGTCGACCCCCCGGTACCCACAAAAAAAAAAAAAAAAAAAAAAAAAAACATGGATTAATCTCAGCAGTGTAGATTTGAGAAGAAGCAAGTTGTAGAACATGTACCTGATACCATTTAGGAGAATTGAAAAGACAAAACAATAGTATGTATTGAAAAAAGCTACATACACATGTAGTAATAATATAATGAAATGCATGAGGATGACAAATACCAAATGGAGGATAATGGCTACTTCCGGAAGGGGAGGTATGGATGGGGACACAGGGACTTCAACTTTATTAGTAAAATTTCTTAAACTGGATAATGGGCACATAGATGAAGTTACTCTTTGTACCTTTTTTATGTGTCTTAAATATTTAAAATAAAATCAAAATTTCCCTCTGTTTCCTGTAGAAAGAGTAAAGGCTCTTTTATGACTTTCCTGATAGGCTAGTGAAAATGCTTTTTTTAGATGCCCCCAACACTTCTTAGATATATCACCAAAGGCCTAACCAACAACAAAAAGTAAATTTGATAAATTGGATTTTATAAAAATTAAAAGCTTTTGTGCTTCAATGGACATCATCAAAAAATTTTAGGGATGGTTCGCCATATACAATTCAATAAATGTAATACACCATACTAACAGCCAAGGACAAAAACCACATGACTGGGCTGGTGAGGTAGCTCAGTGGCATAAGCACCCACCTGGCAAGCGCGAGGTCCTGAGTTTGACTCCCGGTACCCACATAAAAAGGAAAAAAGGGCCGGTGATATCGCTCAGTAGCACAAGCGCCTGCTGGCAAGCGCAAGGTCCTGAGTTCGACCCCCGTACCTACATTAAAAAAAAAAAAAAAAATGACCATCTCAATAGATATGGAAAAAAACATTTGACAAAGTCCAATACCCATTCATTATAAAAACCCTACAGAAAATTGGAATAGAAGGTTTTATCTCAATTTGATAAAAGCCATCTATGACAAACGGACAGCCAACATCATACTAAGTGGTCAAAAACTGAAAGCTTTCACTCTAAAATCAGGAACAAGATAAGGCTGCCCATTATCACCACTCCTATTCAGTATAGTTAAGGCAACATTAGCCAGAACAGTTAGGCAAGGAAATGAATAAGAATAGGAACGGAAGAAGTTAAATTATCATTATTTGCAGATGACATGATACTCTACATAGAAGACCCCAAAAACTTCACCAAAAGACTCCTAGATTTAATAACCAAATTCAGTAGTGTAGCTGGATACAAAGTCCACACTATTAATAGCCTTCTTGTACATGAATAACAAACTCACTGAGAGAAGTTAGGGAAATAGCATCAAGAAAAATGAAATGCTTACAAATCAATCTAACGAAGTAAAAAACCTTTACATTGAAAACTACAATACTCTGAAAAGAGATCAAAGAGGGTATCAGAAAATGGAAAGATACACCTTTTTCTTGGATAGGCAAAACCAGTATATGTGAAAATGGCCATACAGCCAAAACTTTTTTTTTTAGACAACAAGGTTTATTCCTCATACCTACTCCACTGAGCATTGACTGATCCCTGTTCTGGATTGTCCCTACTGTGATACTCAGTTGGTAAAAGAACCACAAGTTGGAATGTTGCTGGTTGCTTTGGCAGAAGTGGGGAAGAAAAGAGCGTGATGGCATGATGAGTGGTGTACTATGTCCCCCCCGCCCTTGGTTGTCCCACTCTTTTTTTTTTTTTTTAAACATTAGTACATTTATTGGTACATTTGAGATATACATAACAATCACATTCATCATAGAGAATTTGTACCTGTACATGATATAACTTGTTTTTTCCCCCCTCCTCTCCTCCCCATCATCTAAAACTGTTATACAGATTTAATGTATAAGGGAGGGAATAGGGATTTTTTTTTTTTTTTTAATGGAAGGAAAACAAATTTTGTAAAGGTAAAGGGGAAGAAGGATTGAAGTGAAGGGAGAATGCAAAAAAAACAATTAAGATATATTATGTACAGGTACAATTCCCTATGATGATTGTGATCATTATGTATGTCAAAAGTGTACCAAAAAGATTAATTTTAAAAAATTGTAAAGACAGCTGAGCGTGTTGGCGTAGGCCTCTAATCCCAGCGCTCAGGCCGAGAGAGGAGGGTTAGGAGTTCAAGGCCACACTGGGTTACATAGTGAGACTCTTGTTCCCAAAAAAAGGACAAAGGATCTGAATAGATATTTCTTCGAGGAAGATATACAATTAGTCAAGAAGCATATGAAAAGGTGGTCAACATTAACACATCATCAGAGAGACGCCAGTAAAAACCACAGTAAGATACCACCTCACCCCAATAGGCTGGTGTGGTGGGTTGACAACTGGTGGTCAACTTGTGACACCCAGCTGAACTGAATCAGCATGGTGCTGGGTGTGGAGGGCCCACCTGAGGACTGTTGCCAACATCATAAAAAGAACTGGAGAGGAAGAGGTGGTGCTGTTGGTTCTCCTCGAGGAGCTCGTTGCGCTGGCTTTCCTGAGAGGAACTTGGCTGTTCTCATCATCAGAGGAGCTCGGGGCCTCATTGTCGCTGAGGATGGCTGTGGTACTTTTCAAGGGAACTCTGGTCCTTACGCTGAGCGTCACTTCTGGGCTCTGGTGCAGATCCCTCAGCCTGCTGGCACAGATCCTTTGTCCCGCTGGCATAGATTTTTTAGTTTCCACCACTGACCTTTGGGCCTTCACATCACAGATCCATGCAGTAGGCTTGCATGAGACGCTGTGGGCTCTGGGCCTCCAGTTGGACTCATGGGGGCATTGCCATGGGCCCTAGGTCTTCAGCTGGACTTGTGCAAGACATTCCTTTGGGATCCAGGCTCTCAGCTGGATTCTTTGGGTCTTTAGTGTGTGGACAGATTTCCTGCACTGTCTTGTATTTGACTCTTTGGGTGACTGCTATAAAATAATGCTATGAATTATGTGTCCTGTATTGTTTCCCTTGCAAACTCTTACTATAACAGCTGGCCAGAGTCAAGTAGTTATGTAACAGCAGTTGTTGAGGAAGTGGAGAGAAATCGGAATTCTTGTACACTGCTCTTGGGACTATAGAATGGTGCATCCACTTTGGAAAACAATTTGGCTGTTCTTCAAGTGGTTAAACAATATTATTGAGCTATAAATACTACTGGTGCATGGACGGTCCTTAAATCATTATGGTACATGAAAGAAGCCAGTTGTGAAAGACTGCGTAGTCTTCCATTTATAAGAAATGTCTGGGGGCCGGTGAGATGGCTCAGCGGCTTAAGCGCCTGCCTGGCAAGCGCGAGGGCCCGAGTTCGACTCCCGGAACCCACATACGAAAAAGGGGCCGGTGATATCGCTCAGTGGCACGGGTGCCTGTTGGCGCGCGAGGTCCTGAGGTCGTCCCCCCGGTACCCACAAAAAAAAAAAAAAAAAAAAAAAAGAAATGTGTGGAATAGATATAAAGTAGACTAGTGGTTGTGAGAGGCGGGGGGAGGTGGACATAGGGCGTGACTGCTAACGGGTAAAGGGCTTCCTTGGGGAAGATGAAAATACTCCGAAAGTACTTGGTGATGGTTACACCTCTAAATGTACTAAACACTGAACTATATGCCTTAAAAGGATGAATTCATGGTGTGTGAATTACATGTTAAATACCAGTTACCTTTGGAGTTGCGGGTACAGTACTTTGAGCGGTTAATATCTTGGCAAGAACAAGGCGCCACATACCTTTCAGAACAGAGGTTCTAATAGCGAGGGTAGAAAGGGTGGTAGGAAGGCACGATCCAAGGACCCGGAAGACCAGATGGCTGTCGTTGAAGACAGGCAGTCAGCTCCCTCGCTGGCCGACCTTGAGAGGAGACTTCAGGAAGCCTGCCCCTGTGAAGGCAGTGTGGCTTGCTACAGTTTCTTTGCCATCCAAAGCTGTCACCCAGTGGTGAAGACCAGAAAGAAACCATTATTCCCCCTGAAATAGCACTTACTTACTGACTTCAGCAGGGGCTACAGGAAGCTTTATATGGAAGATGAGGCTATGGGTGTGGGTGGGTTCCCTCAGGGCAAACCTCTGAGCTCCTGGGACCTGCTGCTGGCTTGGTCCCCTGGCTTTTGCCCAGCAAGTTTACGGTGCCCCAGGGGGCTATATCTGACAGCTGACCTCTTGCCAGAAAGGCGATAACCATATCCTTTGTGCATTGAATGGAGTGGGCACAGTTTCTCTCTATACATGCCCTTCACCATCTCAAGATTCTGCTGTGTTGATTGTTGGTCCCTCTCTTAGTTTCGAGCTCTGAGGTTCACTGTCACCCTCAAAGGTGCTGAGGCAGAAGCCATGTTTGGGCTGTGGCGTAAAGCAGTCCCGGGTACTTCTGTCTTAGTTGTTGTAGTGGTCTTCCACAACTCCCAAGTTTTGACTAAATTCTGCTAATTAGCTCTTTGGGTTCTTGCCAGATTAGATTTGTTATTACATTAAAAATGCAAACCTTTCACTCAGTAGTGAAATATTCAGAATCCTTCCAGCATCCTTTTAGGCACCAGCCAATTAGAATGAACAATGTAGAGATAGCTGCCACAGGAAACCCTCATCTGTGGCAGGTTTGATATTAACCCTGTCACTGCTAGACTGCAATTCTGGGGGGATAAGGAGCTTAGGGTAGGGGGCGCTTACCAACCAGAATTGAAATTGTCATTGTTTTAACAACCTATATATCCAAACTAGTGCATTCACTTGACTTTTTTGCACCTCAGGTGTCTCCCTCATAAGATAGGGGTAATAGTACCCACCTCCTAGGATTTTCCTAAAGAGTGAATGAGTGGATAGAGGCCAAATCCTTGCCATCATTTGCCAGCCCTGCACCAGTTCTTGTGGTAGGAAAAAAAATCCCAAGATTGGGCTCAAGTCCTGCCTTTATTGCTAGTGAGCTGAGGCTTATGAGGCCACACTCCTCTGTGGGTCCCACCTTCACCTGTGAAGTGGGGATGTTTATGGGCTTACCGCCATCCCTAGATTTTGGGGGATCAGATAAGGTGATATGACAGCATGGGAGGAGTCACAGTCGCAGACTCAAATGCTCCAGAAGCAAGGTGGGTACCAGAACTACCCCGCCAAGTCAGATGCAGGAGGATGGAGGAGGAGCGTGGTGGCAAACGAGAGAGCTTGTTTTTTGGCTGAAAGGGGAGCTGCGGCTCTTGTCCACAAGAGTACAGCTTGGTGTTAGCAGATCTGTGGATTTTTCCAAACAAAATGAAAGTCTGGATTTTTAAAATGCAAATGTGAGATTTCTGGCTTGTAAATGTATTTGGTCATGGTCAGGCCTGCTGAGTATACAACTTGAATAGACTCATCGGTGCAATAAGAAATACAAATAGGTGGGGCTGTTCCTGACACGCCTTCTCTCCTGCTCCACCATCAGAGCCCCTCCCGGCTTGGGGTAAGAGACTGAACCTGGGTGGCCTGGTGCACTGACCTTCATTCTGTGCTGACTGCTGGCACTTGGAGCTGCAGGTAAGCAACTCTTGTAAGGGACAGACGGTGCCCATCCTTAGCCTGAGGTATTTCCTGGTTACGTCCTTGGCTTGCTAAATACTAAACCAAAAGGGATGGGGGCCAAGTCTATGTCTTAAGTCTTGCCAGCCATATTACCTGGATCAATCCTATTTGGCCTAGCTCAGCCAGGAGCTGTGTGGGCCAAACAAAACTCATCTGCAGGCCTGATTTAGCCTAAGTGCTGCCAGTTTGCTGCCTCTAGCCTGAACAGATTTCACTGGTGCAGCCAACACTTAAGTACTTATTTGCTATGTGCTAGGCACTGGGCCAGACCATAGAGCTGGGCCTCATTCTCAAGTAGCTGGCTCTATCTGGTATAACAAACCCTTGTCAAAAAGTCTGACCAATACGAAGGTCAGAGCTCAGTGCAAGCCAGCTGGTGGGATGGAGTGAACACATGATGGAATAGCTCTTGAAGAAGCCTAAGACTTCTTCAGCTAAGTTTGCAGGCTGAGTAAGAAACCATGGTTTCTGGCAAAGTAGAGAGTGGAGGGTGTGGATGGGTGTCATTCAGGTACAAAGCTTAGGCAAGGCATGGAAGTGAGAGACACATAACTCAAAGAGGAGCTGCTAGCTGGGAGACGAGAGCAGTAGGAAGTAAGCTAGAAACATCAGAGCACTGTGATGAACGGCCTTGAATGCCTGGTAAACACCCACAGACACCCTGGCAATGGGAGACCGTGTTTATTACCTTCCAAAAGCTTACATTTACAGGTAGGACATGGACCTTAAATACACAACTGCAATAAAGATGTACCTCTGAAATGAGTAAGGTATGGCGTGGAGGGAGGAATAAGGACAGCTCTTCCTGGCAGCGAAATACATTAGAGAATTGTTATTTGAATTGGGAGGTTTTACTGGGACACTTCTGCGGGAATCAGATAAATGATGAACTTCGCTCACGGCAGTGATGGGGGATGGAAAGGAGAGCGGTGTGTTTTAAGAGGTTGAGTCTGCAGGAGTTGGTGATGGAATGGGGAGGTGAATGCAAAGCCCATGGGTGAGGAAGAAAGACATCCACTGAGCAGGAAATACATAAAAAGGCTAGGTTTGCAGAGTGTAGCAGAAGCTCTTGGCTGCCCCTTGTCACACCCCTCTATGGTGTAAGTTAATTGCCTCTGTAGTCACTACTGTTGGCTTTGCAGCACAGCACATACCATATTTAGAAATACTGTTACATTGTTTCCCCACAGCCTTGCCAGCATTTGTATAGCTGTTGATGGGAATGTAAACTAGTACAACCACTATAGAAATCTGTTGAGATTCCTCAAAAAACTAAAACTAGAAATTCCATTTGACCTAGCTACTCTCCTAGTTATCTTGCCAGAATGGTTAAAGACATCATATTACAGTGACACATGCATATCCAAGTTTACAGCAGCACAATTTGTAATGGCTAAATCTTGGAAGCAACCTATATGTCCATCAACAGATGGGTAAAGAAAATGTGGTAGTTACACACAGTGCAATACCACTCTGCCATAAATATGGATAAATTTGAGTCATTTGCAAGAAAATGGACGTACCTTGAGACGATAATGTTAAGTGAAATAAATAAGGCACAGAAGCTTAAATATCATATGGTTTCTTTTAGATGAGAAACCCAAATTGCAAATAGCAAAATAAAAGATAATTGGAAGTAGGGAGACAGATCTTTCTCACATGAGAAGTGGATCAAGAGACGGAGGAGGACTGAGGGCAGGAGAAAGGGTAAAAAAAAGGAATTAAGATGTGTTTGTACATATATCAATTCCACACAAAGAATGTAAATATTATTTACTGCAAACATGTATGAAAAAGAAAAGAAATACTGCTCTAGCTCACTCCCTGGCTTGGAGCAAGGGAGGGCTCCCTAGCAGAGTCAGGCTACACTGAAGTCTGCCCTGCTGCTCAGAGCACATGGCCTGCAGTCCAGTGGTGCTAGAGGTATTTGTGGTGGATAAGAATGCAGTGTGGAGTCTGGACTCCCCAGGATTTTGGAGCAAGCTTCTGTGTGCAGAGAACTATTCACCTTTTGAAAAGCAGCTCCCAGCATGCTTTTGGGCAGTAGAGACAGAACATCTGACCATGGGACATTAGTTGACCAAGGCATCAGAGAAGCTTCTTGTGGACTGGACCGGTCATAAATTTAGGCAGACCCAAAAACCATCCATTCTAGAATGGACGCGGTGTATCTGCATGAGCTCTGCATGAGCAGAGCTGTAGGGCCCAAATGAGCTGCAAGAACAGATGAGCAGTACATCCCCCTCCTTGGGCCTCCAAGGCATTTACCTTGTTGCATTGATGACTTGCCTTCAGATCACACCAAGGGTTTTCTTGTGACCAGCTGATAAAGGAAGAATAATTCTAGGCCTGGTTCAATGTGTTGATGTTAGTAAAAGATGGACTGCTGTTTCCATTTAAAGTCCTGGTTAAGTTGCCCTGAAAGGCAGTCGTAAGGGGAAACTCCCAGCGGACAGAGCTTAGAGCCTGTTCAAGTATACTTGTTCATCCACTTGGTATAGGAGAGAAAGAGTGGAGCGTATTTTATAAAGATTTATATGCAATCTTGGGCAGCAAACAGCTTAGTTGGTTGGTCAGGGGTCTGAAAGAAAAAAGACAGGATGACAAGGAGGTCTGGGGAAGAGGTACATGGGTAGTCCTGTAGGAGCAGGCACGAATTCCCACCAGAGAGCATCCACCACAGAGGAGACCCTGAGCAACCAGGTGGGCAGCAGTATGACTCACCCTGAGGTAGTCATCTTTGTCCTCGGTGACCTCCCTGCCATGGTGATGGGTGAAGGTTAGGCAGGGTCCGCAGATCAAGGTTCTGCCTCTGCTGACTGATCTGTTAGCAGAAAGGCAGGCCCCAAGCCCTCGATCAGCAGCTGCTGGGAGCATATCGATTCTGTTGGCCCTTCCAACTTGGAAAAGGCAGCCAGACCGAGAGGTCTGTTTTATGGCAGAGGAGTGCAACAGTGGGTCCTTAATCAGGGAATCCAGTGGTCTGGTATACACCACGTGGGCAGGAGCAGTGGACCAACTAGAATGATGGGATGGCTTATTGAAAACTGAGCTGCGGTGCCCACTCAAGGATGAGACACGGGTTGGGTACTGCCCTCCGGGATACAACCAGTATGTGGCACTGTGTCCGTGGTCATCAGGCTACGCAGGTTCAGGAATGAAGGGTGGATACAGTGATATTAGTCTCTCTGTCCTTCACTATCAGTGGTCTGTTTGCATCAGGTGAAAAAATGCCTGGAACTCGTGCCTGGTGGTGTCGCAGAATGGGCCCTTGCACAGCCAGGGTGTGACAAGGCAAGTCAGAAGGTGCAGACCCTTCAGGGGTGTAGGTCTGACTCTACCCATCAGGCAGAGCAACCTGGATTGGCTGAAGTGCAAGCTGGAATGAGGGAGATCTGGAATAGACGGTGAGGGAAGATGATGATCAGCAACTTCAGCCTCCAGACCTGCTGCGGCAGGGAGTGGCGCTGTCGTTTGCTCACTGACTTTTCTGTATGAAGTACTCCTGCTAGGTTATGACTGTCCACCACCTCGATGACTCCGTGAGAACTGGCCTCATGCGGGGCATGAGTGGGGGGTGATGGAAGAAGCAGACCATCTGGGAAGCCCTGCATCGCGTCCCCTTCGTCAGCCCCTGACTTCAGCTGCAGTTATGGTCTACAGTTTTGTGTGTGCTTGGGCTTAGCCGACCTCACTCCGAGCCCGTGGGGTGCATCACTCTGATTTCTATTTCGGAGCCTTCTCCAGAGCCACAGGAGTCTGTTTGGTCCATGTGGCTCAAACATAGCCCCAAAGTTAGGCGAGTTAATGGCCCTAGGTCACCCTCAATAGTGGAGGGTTAGTAAATGTCCTATCAACTTCCCAGCCAGGGGACAAATATCTGAGTCTCCTGGCTGGGCAGTTCTAGGAGGTGTTCTGTCTGCTTCTCAGGAGATCCTGGAGGAATTGAACCGCCATTGCTCAATGGCAGCGACTTTGATGATAGACCTTGCATTGACTTCTCCTCTTTCATTTTCATTTTTTTTTTGTGGGTACTGGGGGTCGACCTCAGGACCTCGCGCGCCAGCAGGCGCCCGTGCCGCTGAGCCATCTTACCGGCCCTCGTCTTTCATTTTGTTACTCTCAGTTCCTCACTCTATTTCCTGAGACTTCCTTCCCATGAAACCACTTAAGTGCTTGTCTCAGGCTCCGGATCTAAGAGAATTCAAACAAGGGCAGGGCGGGAGAGGTAGCGTTCACGCCGGGCTGGACCTGCTGGAGAGTTACCCAGTGGGAATGGGCACCAGACAGTGGCCACGTGCCTTCGGGAGGTGTAGATTTATGTACTAGCGTATGAAAGCAGATAAAACCACAGGCCTAAGGGAATTCCCAGTGGAAGAGAAAACACCCCTCCTTCTAAGACTGGTTCACAGCCAGGGACCAGTTTATCACCCAAGGAACATTTGACAATGCCTGACAGCCATTTGGGTTGTCACAGTGGGAACAGGTGCTGCTGCTGGTGTCTCATGAGTAGAGGTCATGGATGCCACCAGATACCCAACAGTGCACACGCACACGTCAGAGCCTCACAGCAAACAGTTGTCCAGCCCAACGTGTCCGCGGTGCTGAGGTGGAGAAACGCTCCTCCAGGAGACTGCAGAGGCGCGGTGAGAGTGGCACCGTGAAAGCCCGAGCTGCTCCGTGAGGCTGCGAGGGCTGGCAGGGCAGTGCTGCACAGGACCGCAGAAAGCAAGAGCCAGTAACTGTCCCTTTAGTTTAGCAACACAGAGCTTTGCCAATGCATCTTCATCAGCACTGTGGAGCAGCAGCTAGGTTGGAGTGGAGAAAACAGGCCTGGAAGGCAGTTAATGAAGATGAGGATAGACTTTGCAGGAACTTGGAGGTGAAGGAAAGGAAGGGTGTTGGGATTAGCTAGAAGGAGGCACAGGCTCAAGGAAGAATTTGAAAAGATATTGGAAGCCTGGTGCAATGGTGCACATCTATAATTCCAACTACTTGGGAGGCTGAGACAAGATGAGCACAAATTCAAAGCCAACCTGGACAACTTTGTGAGAACTTGTCTAAAAAAAAAAAAAAAAGACTGGGAATGCAGTTCAGGTGTAGAGCACTCTTGGGCTTAATCATATATATATGATCATATATATTGTATAGGCTGTGATATGTATGTGCTGACGATAAAGGAATACAAGAATGAGAAGGATTGATGGAGAGCAAGCCTAGGGACGTACATGGTACCAGGAAGCAGAGCACAGATAACCTGGCTTGGACCAGGTAGGGAAAACTTCCTCTGAGGCCAGGAGGAGACAGGTGGGTATGGTTACAGCTACAGTTGTGGGGAGGGGTGCAGATCATTGGGGGAGTTAACTGCAGGCCTTTTTTGTCCTTTGCATGTCCAGGAACCAAGTGGTCTCTAGGACGTGAGGGAGAAGCAGCAGGGTAGGAGACCTATTAATCGCACGTTGATTGATTACTTATCGCTGTCTATTGTGCTGAGATGTGTGTAACTGTCTTCTCCCAAGAGGGTTTCTTTGGGGAGTTTGGCCTTCTTCTTGCCTGGAGTGTTCCAGAAGTGAGCACAGGGCTATTGTGGAAACTCAGGTTTCCCCTGAAACTTGCCTGCCCCTGGAGAGTTCTCTCCAAGACGTTTATTGACTTGAGGTTTAGGGTACTGGGGCCAATTCTGCCTCCTGATTCCTGTGTCTCCATGTGCTGCCCTATTCTGCCATGGACTTAAAAAGCCCTCTCGTTCTGCAGAACCACCTCCTCCTGCCTTCTCTTCCCCCAGTCCCTAGGGTCTTGTAGTACTCGCCTGTCCTTTCGTGAGCACCTTGCTCATCCTCGCCCTTTCTCACCTCATCTGTTTCCTCTGTTGCCTGATCTCCAAATCCTTCTCCTGTGTTTGCCCAGCCCTCCTGAGCGCTCCACAGGCTTAGCTCAAATCACCATGGTGCCTAGTGTAGACATGATAGCTTTTTCTTAGCCTCATCCTCCAATAGAAGGCAGGTACGGAGAAACACACTGCAAATGTGCTCTCTACAAGACCGCAAATTCACGCTGGGTCCGAGGACCCCTTAGAGTTATGCTCAAAACCCACTGCAACTGCTCTAAACTGGGACGGCTCCACTCTACAAAGACCTCTGTCTCCTCTCGTTGGGAATCAGCTGCGTCCCCAGAGCACTAGGGACAGGCTGAAAGGCAGAGCAAAGCTGGGAGGAGGGTCCCTCCGCACCCGCAACCCTGTCCCCAGGGGCCTGGCCTAGAAGTCAGAAGCCTTCCGGAAATTGCCCCTCCTCCGCTTTGTGCTCTCCTCCCTAGAGTGAGGGTAGGGAGGTAGGAGCAAAGATTTAGTGATACGGGATATACGCTGCTTCATTTGTTCTGGACATCACACCTCCTTTAATTGTTTTTGCAACGTGAAAAAGACACTGGCCTTCACATCTCCCTCCTGGATGTTCAGAATCATTAATTAATTAATTTTAAAATAAGTTTATCGGTACAATTTAGTTATGCATACTGATCACATCCAGCGCAGGGAACTTGTAGAATCATTCATTTAAATGACTGTGACTAGCTCAACGACTGAACAGCCGCTTTCTTCAATTTCCTCAGTGCTTGTAGGCCACAGTGGAGACGCAAGAATCCGGGGTGCCGCTCCCTCCACCCCAGCTTCACCCTAATCTGGGAAGATCGTCCATAATTCTGAGAGTGCTGATGACCAGGGAAATACTTGTTTTGGAAATCAAAATAAAGCAACTTTGTTTTTAAAGTTTGTTATATTTGATACTCATGCCTTGAGGAGATTGCCTTCTGTTCCCCCAAACCCTAGGGTCTTGTAGGGTTCCGAGGGTCCCCCCGCCCACCCGCAGCAGCATCCCCTCGCGCCCCGCCCGGGGCTCCGGGTGCTACTGCAATGCCGCCAGCTCCCAGCAGAGGGCGACGTCGCCCTTCTAGCTCCAGCCGGCCGGCGAACTTGAGTGATGATTAGGTGGAGGCTTTTTCTCTTAGGTAGTGTTCTGCAAACTTCTTTGAGCATGTCTTGCAGTAAGACATGCCTTTTAAGTCGGGATGCAGTATGGGCTTAAGTTCGTGTGCGTTTTGCTGAATAATATTTACCCTTTCCGTGCAGGTGCACTCCGATCTGCAGGTTCAGGTCTTCCTGAGATTTGGTTATTCAGAAAATCCGGCTCACACCCCTTGGCTGATCTGACAGCTCACCAATGCATGCAGATCTGTACTCTGAAACCCACTGGAGTCTAGGCTGGAGCTTTGGGGTCACTTGGAACAGGGCTGCCAGTACAGTGGTTAAGAGTGGAACCTGTTCTGCCTTCCTTCTGGGCGAGTTACTCTACTCCACCCTCCTGTGCCTTGTGAGACGGAATGATGGCACCGCCTCAGGGTACTCCTCACACACAGGAGCCCCGGGTGTGAGGCTTTGAGGACAGTGTACCCCCATCCCCACCCCGAGGCCCTCAGTCAAAGTGCTGATCACATGGCAGCTCCTTTTCCACTCAAAAATAACTGCAGCTGTGCAAAGCCTGCCTGGGCGTCTCTGGGATTGATTGGTCTGACCTGTGTTGATACCTGTTACCAAAGGTAACTGAGCAGAAAGCTCTGGGCCCGGCCAGCATTAGAGAAGCACAGGGACAATTACCGTAGATGGGACGAGACTCAGCACTGGGTGCAGCGCCTAGAGGACACCTTAGCTTTGCACCTCCCACAATGTGGTTCCTGGATCTGAAGCAGCAGCCTCTCCTGACACCTTCTTAGAAATGCACATTCTGGGGCCTTCTTCGCCCAGAGGTACAGAATCAAAGTTGGGGGTGAGCAGTGACCGGTGTTTTCATAGCCCTCCGCGCGATTCTGGTGCGTGGTCCCATTTGAGCGGACGGGCCTTATTGTCATCTGTCATCTGCGTGGATTTTGTCCAGGGTGTACTTACTACCACTTTAATGGCAGTGTCCAGGAGTAGGAGCTAGGCATCAGTATTTATGTTTTATTTTGTAGTGCTGGGGATCCAGCCCAGGGCCTCGTGCGTGCTAGGTAAGTGCTCTGCAACTGAGCTGCGCCCCCAGCCCTAAGCATCAACAGTTTTAAAAAGATTCCCAGGTGACACCAGTGTGCAGCAAAGCAGGGGAGTCACTGCCCTCACTCCACCCTGAGTGGGCATCAGAGCACCTTCGTGAAGGTGTGTCATGTAAGCAGAAACCATAAATGCAGTAGGGGCTCGAGTGAACGTGGGTTGGAGGGGGGCCACTGCTGGTGCCCCAGAAAGTTGTGGAGAAGCTATAACCTAGTGTTTAATAGGAAGCTGGGCTATGGAGACAAGCTGCCAGGATATGAATCCTGCCCTGTCCCTCCTGGCTTGTGGCCACTGCCGAGTTCCTTAAGCGCTCTGTTCCTCCTCTGTTTGGGGTTCACAGGATTAAACACATGTAAGTGTTACTGCTGGGATGGAGTGCAGTCAGAAACAGAGCTAAAGTTCCAGAACCAAGCCAGAATATTTGAGGAGCTGAGTGTGGCAAGGTGTGGCTTAGCGTGGAGAGGTGAGGGGAGAAGTCCACAGAGAGCTCTAGACCTGAGGCATTAGGAAGCCACTGGAGAGTGTCAGGTTCCGGCGGAGCTGTGTGGGTGTGTGAGAGAATGCGCCAGCCAGCAACAGGCAGAGGACAATGATTGGGAGGGCTGGAGACGGGTGAGATGTGGTGGTGTTGGAGTGGGGACAGGTGACAGAAGAGCTGCTACTGAGGCGCTTGATGAGGTAGGGATGGGAGAGAGGAGGAAGCGTCCTCATTCCCGGGCTGGAGAGATGGGTTGGCTGTGCCGAGTTTGGGGGCCCAGCCCCAGCCCCAGTGCCATGCTTTCTCTGTTCTGGCACCAAGGCTGGGCCCTAGGCACAGGAGGGTGACCTCTGACACACCTCCCTCGGCTTCCTGGGAGCCGCTGGAGTATTTTGGAGTCCTCCATCATGGTTTGGGTGAAGACCATGAAGGTCCATCCAGGCAGGGTTACTTGTCACTCGAGTGTGTTGTGCCCATTCCCAGCTCCTTGCCTTCGCCTGTACCTCCTCCTTCCTGTCCAACAGACTCCTGCTGCCCATCATCCCCTCCTCTCCCACAAACACAGCTTCAGCCTCACCTCACTGAAGCCTTTCTGGCCAGTAACTGTCCTGGGAACGGACCCAGAGGTGCCACTCAATCATGCCAGTCCCTGAGCCTGTGGCAACTGAAATTAAGCTCCTGGAAGCTGAGAAGGGTCCACAGGTTGCTGCCCCTCCCCAAATGCCTCAGTGTTTTGTCAAGCAGATTTGAAGTAAGGGCCCCTGAGTGGGCTGGGAGGAAGACAGAATTCAATTACGAGCCAGGAGGAACTTGGTGAGAATTAGATTATCAGGATTGTCAGCTGGGACCTCAGCCCCCAGGGGCTCAATGGCTGAGAACAGGAGTTGGAAACTCCTCTGCAGTGCCGTCCCCCCTAGTCTCCTGGGTGGGTACATCCCCTGGGTTCTGGTTTCTGAACTGGGTCCTTCTCCCATCCTGCAGCAAGGGTGGGAACAGCTGGGCTGGGCCCTCTGTGGGCTCCTGCCTGGCCCCTCCAGTCCCCTTCTTGCCCTGCCTGACTGGAGGTGAAGGGTGCTGCAGTGCGAAGCTGAACCAGGGCCAGTGTTCAAGAAAAAGTGCCAAGGACCCACTTACTGTATACCTGTGGCCCTGATAGGTGCTGCACAGCAGATGCCAGAAAGAGATGGAACCCCCAGCCAGGTGTGGTGGTGCGTGCCTGTAATCCCAGCTGCTCAGCAGGCTGAGGCAGGAGGATCCCAAGTTCAAGCCCAAATTGGGCAATTTAGTGAGATCCTGTCTCAAAAAAAAAAAAATAAAAGGGTAGAAATGTAGCTCAGTGCAAAGGCCCTGGTTCATTCCCCTGGAACATACACACAAGTGCAGGCAAACACAACCCCTCCCCGCAAAAAAAGTGAAAGAAAGCCCCAGAAGCATGTGTGGGTGGGGTGGGAGATAAGGATGTAAGAACTAAACCCAGGTTTGGAATCATGACTCAGCCCTCATTCCCTGGCTAAGGCTTGTGGAGCAAGGTAGGAACCTGAACCTCTGGGTCCCAGTTTCCTCATCTGCTAAGTGGAGGAGATAATAGCAGCAGATACTCAAGCGATGAAAGCCGTTCTTATGTTCCCAAGCACGAGGTAGTGATAAGAACGCGCTGCACAGGATGAAGGCCCTTAGCACAGGGCCTGCGTGTAGCAGGCTCTCGCAGGCACAGCCCTCACTATCGCTGTTCTTGCACAGTGGTTATGATGGACACAGGAATTCCGGAAAGGGCGAGTCCTCTGACTGACCCTGAATGGCCTGAGGAGGAGATGGGGCTCAGAGGACGGGCTAGAGAGAGTGCAAGGACTAACCAGCCAGGGGAAGCCAAATGTCCTGATTGTTAAGAAGAGTGGAATACAGCTTTTGGCATGTGAGCTTAATGTCACGCAACAGCATTCTAAAATTATTAAACAGATGGTCTGGGAGCACGCTACCAAGAGCTATGCTTGTTCCAGAATTAATCTATTAAATCATGTCATACAGACCTCCCAGGAACTTTCATTACCAAATTCACTCACCATATTTATTGTCAGCCTGATAGGAAAAGCAAAGGCTATCTTGGCAAGGTGCTGAATGAAGTTTCCCGTGCTGTCTGTGTGGGTGGGAGAGACAGATGTGAGCCCGGGTGCTTCTTTGGATGGGTCTGTAACAGTGGGTTTTGGGGTGCTCTCCAGTTGCTGAGGACTTGGAGGAAGCACAGAGAGGAGCGAGATGGTGTGGTAGAGTACTGTGGACCCCCTTATTCACGGAGAGGCGTTTGAAGACCCTCAGGGGATGCCTGATGGCATGGCTGGTACCAGCCAATATACCATGTTTTTGCCTATATTACATACCTATGATAACTTTTTTCCTCTTTTTTTTGGTGCTGAGGATTGAACCTAGGGCCTTACACATGCTAAGCATATGTTGTACAACTGAGCACACACCCACAGCCACATAATAAAGTTTAATTTATAAATTAGGCACAGTAAGAGATTAACAGCAATAACTAATGACAAAATAGATCAGTCATAACCATATGCTGTAATGAAAATTATCTAAAATATGAATTGTTTATTTCTGGAAATTTCCATTTAATATTTTCTGACCAAAGCTGACTGTAGGTAACTGAAACTGCAGATAAAGGAAGACCACCATGCATTGTTGGCTCTTAAGAGTTTGGCTATTTAAGAGCTAAATAATGGAAGGACAACAGACAAGTAATACTATATATGAAATTTGGAAAATATGGATGATCATAAAGAAGTAACTGGAAGACACTTGCAATTCTACCTGCGTGGCACAGTTTAATAGCATGATCAAGAAGAATGACAGTGAGTGTGGGTCTTGGTGATGTTTGAGATGCTGGGGGGGGCAGTGGTCAGGACTGCTGAACCCAGAAAGGGGTCCTGCTGTCAGTGTTTGAGGAGTTGGCGGCTGTCAGGGAGAATCTGCAGGCTATCCCGTCCTGTTCATGAAGGAGGCCTAGAACACGGAGGCTCAGAGGGGCCAATTTCAGCTCAGGAAAACAGAAGCGCCTTCCTGGAAGCCATTCTGCCTGCCAGTGGGAAGGGCTGCCTCGGAAAGGGGGAGTGAGGGAGGGCTGGCCCTGTGTGGGGAGCATTCTGAGTGTTATCAAAGAGTCCCTGGCCTGCTTTAGCTTCTTTCACCTCTGAGGTCTGTGTATCTCCAGATGGAGAGGAGACATGGAAGCAGAAAAACTGGGGTCAGTTATCACTAACCAGCTAGCACATAGCAGGTGTAGCAGAACAGTGTGTTCTCAATTTTGTTACAAGCATATAGTTACGTGTATATTCATTAAAAAGAGATGGCAAGAAAATGAATCTGAAAGCTTGGACTGTGGGAGATGCTTCTCACCATTAGACTTGATTTTTCCAACTTTGCTGTAATTGACTTACTTTCAAATCCAATGAATGTCATGTGAAAGTTGATCTATCTCCTGTGGGAGGATGTTTCTTTATTGAGAGAGTGCATCAGGGTAGGGGCAGGAGGGAGCGTTTTCTAGGGAGATTGTAGAGTGGAGTTGACTGGAGAGGGCCTTAAAAGTCAGGCAAGAAGTTGGCTTTGATTATTGGTCATTACAGTGACAATGACAAGGACTTTACTTGCCAAGCCAAACTCAGGACTGATGACTTAACAAATAATAGTAGCATATTTATGGGGACACAGAAAAGAGTAAGTGAAATTTAGTCAACTTGGGATGCCACAACAAAATACCATGGGTTGGTGGCTTAAACAACAGAAATGACTTTTCACATAGTTCTGTCCAACACCAAGTCCAACGGTGTTCATTTCCTGGCCAGGGCTCCCATCCTGGCCCACAGAAAACCACCTTTCAACTGTGCCTGTCACAGCAGAGAGCAGGGACTCTGGTCTCTTTTCCTGTTCTTCTAACCATTTAAGTCCCATCACAGGAGCCCCACCTTCATGACCCATGAACCTAACCGATTTCAGAGCCCCTCTAAATGCCATCACCTTGGGTTGTTAGGGCTTCAATATATGAATTTCAGGAGGACACAAAAATTCAGTGCATAGCATTCAGTATTGTAATAGGGAGCCTTGTGGGATTCTTGACAGTGACATTCATTCATTCATTCACTCATTCATTCATTCGCTTAACATTTATGAAGTCCTAGCTGTATGCTGGATACTGTGTCATGTACCGGACGCTTGCAGCTCTGGTGGGAACTGAGAGCAGGACACACTAGAAGGTGAAGCTAGATAGGCGAGTTAATGGGCACCTGATAATCCAGGTAAGAGAGTCTGAGTGTCAGGAGTGAGCGATGACAATAGAAACTTTGGTGATCTTTAAAGGTCTTTGCTTGCTTCAGGGTCTTTGCATAAAGGTTCGTAACACCATAAACAGGAGAGGGTGCACCATAGAAACCCAGCAGACATCAGGCAGGTAACGGAATGTTACTGTGGGTGCAAGAAGGGCTTAAACTGAACCTCAGATGATGAATAATTATTTACTTCATCAACATTTTATTGCAATAACCATTTCCCCAATATGAGCCATGTGTTGGCCCTATTGCCTAATGCTGAAGCTACAAAAACTAAGACACAGTTATCACCCTAATGCGGGCCAGAGAGGAGCAGTCTGGTCGAGGGGAGAGACACCCCTAGAAGTCCTGGAGCACTCATGACAGATTACAATGTGATCGAAGGTGACCTCAGATAAAGGTGTAATTAGTCCAGTCTGCGGGCTCAAGGACGGCACCAGAGAAGAGGTGACATCTGAAGGCACAACCTAGTTCACTGGAAGTCCTGGCACAGGGTCAGTCTACCCACCACATACACATACACCACAACCAGTACCACCCTGGCCAGAGTTCCGTGCACTCCTTGTCGTTTCTGAGCTTTATTGCACGGCTAACCCTCTTCGCTGCCTCACTCCCTGGGCCCTTTCTGCATGGAGCTCTGGCCCTGGTGAGGTGTGCAGTGCACACTACACACCCAGACTTGGTAAGTATCTGTCAAATGAATGAATGGCAGCAGATCGGTGGGGAGAGCGCCAGTGAGGAGGCGGACGCGGTCATCTCAGAGATGGCCGCAGTGTCTGGGGCAGGGACAGAAAACTGGAAGGGAGAGCATTTTCCTACTCATAGGTGACCTCCAGGGCCACTGAAGTGGGGGGCTCCCCTACCACTCTGCGTCACTGACTACTGCAGAGCAGCAACAATCCACAGCAGCACTCTGCCCGGCACCTCCCTAGCCACAGGGCAGCGGTTTGGGGCATTTTCCTCCCTCCCCTTCCCTTCCCTCCCCTTCCCTTTCCTTCTTCCCTTTCATTTTCTGTTTTGAAACAGGGTCTTGCTACGTTTCTCAGGCTGGCCTCATACAGTCTCCCGAGGACGGTAGCTGGGAGTACAGACGTGTGCTACTATGCCTGGCTTACTAGGTTTTTTGGTATATAGATTTCCAACTGATTTGAACAAGAAAACTTGAATTGCCCTGAAATCTTTTTTTTTTTTTTTTTTATGTGGGTACCGGGAGTCAAGCTCAGGACCTCACGCTTGCCAGCATGCACTTGTGCTGCTGAGCAATATCACCGGCCCTTTTTCTCCTTTATGTGGGTACCGGGAGTTGAACTCAGGACCTTGCACTTGCGAGGCAGGCGCTTATGCCGCTGAGCTATCTCACCGGCCCTGAAATCTTATAGCTCATATACAAAAGAAACTGATAGAGGATTCCCCAAATTTAGCAACAATCCTAAATACTTATTTACATGACAATACCAGTCACAATTTGTGAGTGTGAACATTTTCTAAACCATAATAAAAACCAAGGTTGCACCAACCATATTAGAGGAAAGAGGAAATATATTTCTATTTTCTCTATGGAAAAATATTACAAAATTGTGACGGGAGAGGTAATCAAAGCACATGCAGCTAAAAAAGATGGAGGAAAAGTACCATAGAGGTGGACTGGACCGTTATTAAAAATGTTATTTTTCTGGAGTTAGCAACAGTTGTGATATTCCTCAGCTTTTTAATACTTGTAACTTGCTATCCTTATTCTCATTCTAAATAAAGTTTCATGTTTGTACTACTTTTGTATTTGATGTTTTCTATTACTGTTCTTACGGACTGACACACACACACACACACACACACAAGCAGTGTGAGCTTTGGCCCTCTTCATGCCCAGAGGTCCATGCCTTGGCCACTCTCCCTGGGCCGCCGTACCTTTCCTCTTAGTCAGAGCTGGGGCCCTGGCCTCCCACCAGCCCCGCTTCCAGGGGAGTTAGAGAGGCGTCTGTCTGCACCATCCTCCCTCACAGCTGCACGGGCGAAGCGCCAGGCAGCCAGCCATGACGTCCTTTGAACCTCACTGCGGACTATTAAGAAGAAACTCCCCTTTTTCACTGCAGGCCGGGCTTGGTGAGGTACTTGGCATTGGGCTGGGCAGTGGAGGTGCCAGAAGTTCAACCCCCGCAGTCCAGGTCCTCTGTGGTGCTGCCCCACCTTCACGGGAGTTGGCGTGTTCGAGTGAGTGGTCACATCTACGCCCTTCCAGCTGGCGAGGAAATGGGCCCAGCCCCGATCCTCTGGGCTGGGAGTGGAGACCAGCAGCAGTCTGGGAGCGGCTCCCAGCTGAGTGGACAGGCTCCTTCTTTCTGAGTACAGAGAGGGACTGACAGTTTCTACTTGGCCTGCTGTGACAGCAGAACTTGGGGTGGGTGGGGAAACATCACAGTCGTTTGGGGAGCTCTTACCATATATGAACCGTGCGTCTCTCCTCAACCTATTCTAACCTGCTGCAGGGCTGGGCAGGAAACAGGTGCATTTTGGAGAGTTTCCCAGACAAATCTGATGTCCGCCCACTGTCAGGATGAGAACCATGACTGAGGGGGCTGTGGGAGCACCAGAGAGCCCGGGGGGACCTTGATCTGCTCAGAGATGAATGGAGACACCTGCCCCAGAGGAGCATGGAGCTGGGCTGGGGGCCAGAATGCTGAAGGTGAATCCCCGGCCCACTGCCTCCAAAGCTGTTTGACCCAGGACGAGGCACTCAGGGCTGCTCATCTACAAAATGGAAGTAACTGAAGCCCTTCCCTTGAAGGAGACAAGGCACTGGCCACAGAATCGGACACAGACCCCTCAAGGATGTCAGCCATGGCTGCTCTTTCCTACGCTGGTGTCACGCAAGGCGGAAGAGGAAGGAATATTCCTCTGTGTGAGTGGCTGCTCCCTCCTTCACTGTAGGAGGTGGAAGTCAATGGCCAGAGGCTCGTCTTGAAATCCACCCCAGCCAGATCTCCTTTCACAGTGGAGCTGGGGACCACCCTCCTTTGTCTGGAGCTGGGGAGACCGGTTTGGGGAACTGGAGAGTCTCCGGTGTCACTGTGTCCTCTCTCTTCTGGGGCCGTCCCCATGCAGACAGTCCTTCTCTTTCAGCACGAACAGGTGGGGAGCCTGGAACCAGAGAAGACAACCAGGGAGGGGTCGAGGGGCTGGCGCCGGCAGAGAGAGATGCTTTTCACAGGCTCCCCAGCCTCCCCCTTCTCACTTCCTTGGCAGCTCGGATCCCCAAGGTGCTTCAGTAGTTCTGCTACCAGAGTACCCTCCGTGTGGGGGGAAAGGGGTTTCATAACCTCACTTTCACCAGGGCGCTGAGGACTGAATACATTTGCATTAGAGCAATGCCGGGTCGCAGCGTGCAGTCAGCAGCAGGCCTTTCTTCAAACGCTCTCCTCAAGCGCTCAGGCTGGAGGGAGTCAGGGCCCTGGCGTCCTTTGTGCCACACGTGCTGAGACACCTCTGAGGGCTGCTGGGGCTGGGAAACCAAGGAGAGAGGACCATGTTGTGGGGCTTCCTTGGCCACCCCATCCCTGTCCTCATCTCTGCCCACCATGCCCCTCCCAGGCCTGAAGCGGTCAGCGCTCGAACTCAGAACTCATCCTTCCAGCTCCTGCTGGCCCTGGGCAGGCCAGCAGTGGATGCCAAGGAGGAACCTTCACAGCTACCATCCTCCTTACCTCCTGGCCCGACGAGTCCTGCTTTTTTTTCTTTTTTTGGGACATGCTGGCAGCAGATAATGATTATACATATCATGGGGCGTTGGTCCATGTACATAACACACTGTAATTATTTTCTTCACCCCCCGTCTCTTGGTCTGTAAGGCCCGTCTGGATGCTTGCTGTGGACCCAGTGCCAGGCCCTCCTTCCTCTGAACCTGAGGCCTGCAACTCTTCTCTGGAGGTTTCCTGTCCCCTCGGCCTGGGAGCTTGGGAGGAGGGAACAAAAGAGAAGATCGAACCCCAACACCCCTGCTGCCCCAGGGCTCAGGGACTGACAGGGGTGCTTTAGAAGCAGTTTCCCCAGAAGAGCCCTGCTGAGCTGATGAGATGAGCTGCCACCCATGTTATCCCTTTGTCCCTACTTTCACTTGCCCTTGTCCCCTAAAATGCCCATTGGACATCCTCTGGTCTCTGTCTTGCCCCCTCCCCTAAACAACAGCCAAAGCCTCTGAAACTGAGCCAGCGAGGCTGCAGGGTCTGTCCCTGAGCGGGCACATGGGAGCCACAGTGTCCATCCCATGAAGGTGGCCAAGGAGCGTGGCCCTGCTGGGGGTGCAGGGGAGCCAGGGTTTATGGCCCCACTCTGCCTCTTCAGACAGCTCAACCCGCTGTGTCCTCACGCGTCCTGCGTCCTGGACGCCAGCCTCCTTGTTCTATCCTCGGATCCTTCCGATGCCAAGCCGGTGTCCTCCTCTCCACACGGCAGTCAGAAGAAGCAGATTTGATGTACACACACCAGATGGAGGCGCTCAAAACAGAGCCGGAGAAAGAAGTCGGAGGGAGATCCGCAACACAACCCGTTTACATAACTGAAGTTATTCATGCCCCAAACAAGAATGTATGCGAGTAAAAAATACAAAACTGGTTAGAAAGGTGCTAACAGAGGGAGAGAAAGGAAGTAGAGAGTGGAGTCAAAAAGAAAGAAGAGAGCCCAGCATGGTGGCAGACCCCTGTAATCCTAATACTCTGGGAGGCTAAGGCAGGAGCACTGTAATTTAAGCCAGCCTGGACAATTTAGTGACTTAGCGAGACCCTTTCTCCAAATAAAACATAAACAAAAGGTTTGGGATGTAGTAGCTTGGTGGGCCCTGGGTTCAATCCCCAGTCCTGAAAAAAAAAATTACAAAAAGCAAGGATAAAAAGAGAGGGGAGGCAGGGAGGGGAAAAAGAAGGAAAGAAGGAAGGAAAGAAAGGGCACATTAAGGACCCAGTCTCACACTGGGTGACCACAGGCCACAGGATTCCTGAGTCACGCCATTCGAATGCGCCATCAGTGAGGTCTGGCTGGCTGCCCTAGGTTACTGTGCCCACCTTACCCATCCTTCCAAAGAGTCATGGCTCAGGCCCAGGGTCCCCAGTAGCCAGCATGGTTCCCAGCACAGAGGAGGCTCACGACACATAATGACAGTGCCATGTGACATCCCTGATACAGAGAGACATTCAGAAGCTGAAGAAGAAAAAGATTTCAAATCCAACTGCAACTGCAAAATATATGAACAATTAACACACACAGACACAAAAGTGATGTAAAAATAGTCTTGGAACAAAGGAAAAGATTTACCAATATTTATCCATATTGAGAGAGATGCGAATTTTAAAAATACTCTGAGATACCAGTTCTCACTCATCAGATTTGCAAAAATGCAGTAGCTTGACCATCGCCGGTGCTGGCGAGGATGTGGGGAAGAAGCCCATTCAGGTCCAGCTCCGCGCGGGGGACCTGACTCCCGAGAACTCTCCTTAGACATTTACCCTTCTGACCTGTAACCCATTCTAGGAACTCACAATGTGCAAAAATATACACACATACGCTTGATGGCAGCATTTTTTGTTGAGGGGGGAGAAAGTCCCAGAGATTGAACCCAGGGCCTTCACGCTCAGCTACTTCCCCAGCTCTTTTAAATTTATTTAAAATTTTGAGACAGGGCCGGTGAGATGGCTCAGCGGCTTAAGCGCCTGCCCGGCAAGCGCAAGGGCCCGAGTTCGACTCCCGGATCCCACATACGAAAAAGGGGCCGGTGATATCGCTCAGCGGCACGGGCGCCTGCTGGCGTGCGAGGTCCTGAGGTCGACCCCCCGGTACCCACAAAAAAAAAAATAAAATAAAATAAAATAAAATTTTGAGACAGGGTTTCACTGAGTCACTAAATTTCCCAGCTGGGCTCGATCTTGTGACCCATCTGCCTCCAACTCGCAGACGTGCTGGGATTACAGGCAGACACCACCGCGCCTGGCTCGTGGCAGCACTGTTCGTAATTGCGAAGTGTGGGATTGACCTAAATGTCAAAGCCTACGAGATGGGTGCGATAAACCAGGAGCCATCCGCACAGCGGGACGCAGGCCGCTGTAGAAGCGAATGAGGATGCGCTCACTCGACAGCTAGGGAGTGACTTTCAGGAAATGTTATTAAGTGAAAAAACAAAATACAAAGAGAATATATAGTATACTGTGTTTTATGTAAGAAATAAGAGAAATAAGAAACATGGATGTTTCTGCTTTTTTTTTTTTTTTCCTCAGAAGGAAGCATAAGAAGCCCAAACTAGAAACTATTGAACTTGGTTTTCTACAAAGAGTGGGGCTCGGGAGGGAGGGTCCCTGGCAGTGACTTGTCTCTGACAATACCTGGTGTCGTTTCACTTTGGGAATGATATTAAATAGCCTATGTATTAAAATCAACAAGGGTGTGGGGAACCATAAAATTGAGTTTAAATGGAAATGAATAAATCAAACTGTATTTCAAGTGAGTATAATAACCAAAATGAAAGAAAAAAGTAACCCAAATAATTTTTGAACACAGTAATTTTGACCGTATGTCTTCAGATTTCAGACAAATTCAGAAGTAAGATTTCTTCTTAGTTAGCTCTTTTTGTAGTGATATAAAGAGCATTATTGGGACAACTGACACACTTGAAATAGGGATTTTAGATTAGCAAAAAAGAATCGTATCGATGTAACAAATGTAAATAATGGTTATAATGTTTCAAATCTCCCAAATTTGATAGCTACATAGTGGTTTTATAAAAGAACATTTTTGTTTATAGGAAATACATGCTGAAATAGTAATATGAGGGTTTTTTTTTTATTCAAAAGTTTGAAATTATTGCAAAATAAAAAAAAAATTTTTTAAGCTAGTATGGTGGCACACTCCTGTAATCCCAGCTACTCAGGAGGCTGAGGCAGGAGATCATAAATTCTAGGCCAGCCTGGGCAACTCGGCAAGACCCTGTCTTAAAATAAAAAATAAAAAGTGTTGGGAATATCGCTCAGTGCAAAGGCCTTGGGTCTAATCCCCGGTACCGTCACACATACTCAAAAAGTGTAATAAAAGCCCTCTTCTATCATGCAGGTACCTACATTTGTTATGTCATTAATCTTCACAACAGTCTGAAACAAGAACTTTATTATACCCGTTTTGCAGAAGAGTAAACAGGCTCAGTAAGTTTATATTACTTGCCCATGGTCCTACTGCTGATAACTTTTGGGATAGTTTGAAGCCAGGTCTGCCCAACTCTAGAACCTTTGGTCGTGACCCACTGCCTCTCTCAGGGGCTGAATGAATGGAGGACCTGAAGAGCCCCTGCTGTCTCGGTTTCTCAGTTTCCTGACTGCCTCACTGGTGTGCCAGATAGGCTAACAAGGTGACAGTGTGAGACGAGCAGAGGAAACGTTCTCAGCATGTCCCAGGGGTAGTAACTTGGCGGGAGGAGAGCACAAGGGAAACCACAACCAAGAGGGCTTTTATGATGGTGGGGAGGAGCCAGAGATGCCATCTTCTCACAAGGAGGTACGCGGGTGTGTGGAGAAGAAAGGTCGGGGACAGGACGACAGTGGAGAAGAGTCTGGGGCTGCTGTGGAGCCAGGAGGAGCCATTTCTCACTCTAACTCCTGCTCTCCCTTAGCCCTTGTTGGTTTTGTTTTGTTATTTGAGGCAGGGTCTTGCTTTGTAGCCCAGGCTGGCCTCAAACTCACTGCAATCCTCCTGCCTCAGCCTCTTGAGTGCTGGGATTACAGGCCTGCGCGGCCACGCTCGCCTTCCTTAACCCTTGGAGCAGGGTATCTCCCTGCTCTGGGAGAAACTGTCCCCGTGTGTTTTAATCATTCTGTTTCTTCCTGCAGTCAGCAGAATGAAAGAGACAGGTGAGTGGGTCCTCCATGCTCAGGCATCGTCCTGCCCTCCGGAGGGGCGGGACAGCCAGGTGCCTGTGGGTGGGAGCTGAGGGGCCGCGTCCAGCCAGGGATGTTCACGTGAGGCTGTCGCCGCAGAGAGCCCCGTGTCGGCGAAGCCAGGAAGGGGAGGTGCTCTGATTGCAGTGGGAGGAGGCTCCGGCTTCCGCTGGGGGTGGGGTGGGGGATAGGACCCCTCCCACATCTCATTCCTGCGCAACCTGGACTCTGTCCCAGAGCTCAGCGTGGTCCCCGATAAGACCTCCTCATCCCCTCGGCGGCCTCCCTAGGTTCTCTTCCTAGCCTGAGGCTGCCTGGTCTTTCAGTTAACTTGTTTTCCCCATGATCGGACATTAAGTGAGCCTGGTTTTGCCCCAGTCACCGCAGAAGCGGGGCACTTGGATGTGCACCCTAACATTTGTCCTGGTGCAGAGGCCTCCTCCCCGCAGGGCCAGGAGGTGACGGGGAGTGGGTGAGGGAGCCCCGGACTGGGGAAGGAGGCGGAGGGGCCTGCCCAGCTGGCCAGAAGCGGAATGCACGCTAGGCTTCCCCCAGTCCTCTAACAAGCAGGGGCAAGAACACGCTCTTACCGCGCCCTGGCTCTCCATTTTCTACGGGGGGGTCTGTACGGAGAGGGAGCCTGGGGCCCCGGGTTGCATGATCGCCCGCCCCACCCTTCCTCCCTTACCTGTGGGAGCACCCCTACTGCTCTTTCTGCTCCCCGCCCCTAAGGAGATCGATCTAGACCGAACTAAGAGGAAATTTACAGTGGCAAAGAACACCACCGTGGGACAAGGCTGCTCTGTGACCATGGCAGACTGGGACAGAAATAAGACCCCTCTCCTAGCAAAACCACGCAAACGTGCAGACACGCACCTCCCCCAGCTCACGGGAGGGGGGCCGCACCCCTTTGTTCTTGCCCCGTCCTCGTCCTCGTCAGCACCGTGAAGCCACCCAGTCATAGAATGGTCCTGGTTCCTGGCTGATTCCGGCGGAGAGAAACCCCCACTTCCTCGAACACTCCCCGAAGTCCCCGGAGACGAGCGCAAACTCTACACCGGCTCCCTCCCCTCCCTCTCGCTGGGATGCACTGTAGTCCCCACCCTGTGCAGTCTCCCTTGTTAAAGCCGCATCAGTAGCTCCAAATCTGGTTCAAAGAGGTGTGTGCCCAGCTCAGTGGTTCTGTGTGTGTGTGTGTGTGTGTGTGTTACTGAGGAACGAACCCAGGGCCTTTGCACTGAGCTACAATCTCAGCCCTTTAAAAAATAATTTTTTTTTTTCTTTTTGACACAGTCTTACTAAATTGCCCAGTCTAGGTTTCAGCTTGGGATCCTTCTGCCTCAGCCTTTCACACCTCAGTATTACAGGTGTGTTCCACCATTCCCGGCTTCCCAATGGTCCTTGACTAATGGACCTCAGCTGGTTGCAGGGTGCTCAGAACGAGAGCAGAGACCTTTTCTTTCAGATGCCCAGGGCCTTGTCACGTGTTGTCCTACCAGTGCGTCAGGGCGAGACGCGGATTCAGCAGCCCTTCCCTCCAGACTCAAGTCTTTTTTCTGCCACTGGCTACGTGACCTTGAGCTTGACCTAAGAGTCTCGTGTCCGCGGCTATAAAACGGAACGAAATGGAACAGGACTTGCCTTGCTGCCTGTCTGGGCAGGGGAAGAAGGGGGGAGACGCTGTAGGTTCAGGTGCCCTGGAGGAGTCTGACCTTCGGGTAATTCACAGAATTACCCAAAATTCTGACCACAGAATTCATTTTCAATAATTTTTAAATCAATAAAGCATTTAATAAGCATAAAAGTGGCTCCAGGTTTTTCTCTTTGGTTTTATTTTTATATTAAATTTATATTTATATTAAATTTTTCCTTTTTTTTTTTTTTGATACTGAGAATCGAACTCAGGGCTTCGTGCTTGCCAGGCAGGCGCTGCACCGCTGAGCTACATCCCCAGCCCCCCCATGTATTATTTTTATTCCTCCTCGGAGCTTTTTACATCCCCTTCTCTCTCCTCCCCACTCCCTTCATTTTAGTATCCTTCCCATTTGCCAAAGATCTGTCTCCCTATTTCCTATTGTCTTTTATTTTGTTCTTTGATTTTTTTATATTTTGGGTTTCTCATATAGAAACCACACAATTTTTAAGCTTCTATGTCTGATTTATTTCACTTAACATTATGAATTCAAGGTACATCCAGTTTCCTACAAATGACTCAAATTTATCCTTTATAGCAGAGTAGTTCTCCAGTGTGTATAAATACTTCATTTTCTTTATCCACTCATCTGTTCATGGCCAAATAGACCACTTCCACAATTTAGCTATTATAAATTGTGCAGCTGTAAACATGGGTATGCATGTATCACGGTAAAAAAATGTCTTTAACTCTTCTGCAAAGATACTGTTGTAGTAAGGGTTTGCAAGGGAAACAATACAGGACACATAATCTATAGGATTATTTTGTAGTAGTCACCCAAAGAGTCAAATACAAAAAGAGTGCAGGAAATCTGTCCACACACTAATGACCCAAAGAATCCAGCTGAGGGCCTGGATCCCAAAGCAATGTCCTGCATGAGTCAGCTGAAGACCTAGAGCCCATGGCAATGTCCCCATGAGTCCAACTGGAGGCCTAGAGCCCACGACAATGTCTCATGCAAGTCCATTTCATGGATCTGTGCCGGGAAGGCCCAACGGTCAGTGGTGGAAGCTAGAAAGTCTGTGCCAGCGGGATGAAGGATCCATGCCAACAGGCTGAGGGATCTGCATGGAGCCAGGAAGCGATGCTCAGAGTAAGGACCAGAGTTCCCTCGAAAAGTTCCACAGCCATCCTCAGCGACAATGAGGGCCTGAGTGCCTCTGATGATGAGAACAGCCAAGTTCCTCTCAGGAAACCAGCGCAACGAGCTCCTCGAGGAGAACCAACAGCACCACCTTTTCCTCTCCAGTTCTCCTTTTTATGTTGTTGGCAACAGTCCTCAGGTGAGCCCTCCACACCCAGCACCACGCTGATTCAGTTTAGCTGGGTGTCACAAGTTGACCACCCGTTGTCATTCCACCACAGATACCTAGAATGGGAATAGCTGGGTCAAAGAGAATTTCTATTTTAAGTTTTTTGAAGAATTTCTATACTGATTTCCATAGTGATTGTACTAGATTACAGTCCTACTAACAATGGAGAAGGGTCCTCCCCAAACGTAGTGTCTCCAGCATTTGTTATTAATTGAGTTCTTAATGATGGCCATTGTTTCTGGAGCAAGGTGGAATCTCAGTGTTGTTTTAACTTGCGTTTCTCTAATGGACAGTGATGGTGAACATTTTTCCCATGTATTTCTTGACCATTTGTACTTCTTCTGAGAAGTGTCTTTCATTTTAGTTGCCCATTTTTTGATTGGGTATTTTATTCTGGGGGTTCTGATTTTTTTTAAGTTCTTTGTATATTCTAGATATTAGTCCTCTGTCTGAGGTGTAGCTGGCAAAAATTTTTCCCATTCTGTAAGTTGTGTCTTCACTCTGTCGATCATTTCCTTTGCTGTGCGGAAGCTTTTAATTTGATATGATCCCATTTATTGATTCTTGGTGTTATCTCTTGTGAAATAGGGGTTTTCAACACTTTCGAGAGTGAAAAGGGATGCCATGAATCACACCGAGGCAACAGGGTAAACCAGGCCTCTCCCCAGCCAAATGCAAGGAAAGGTTACCTGCCCTGGAGAAGCCACTGGAAATGAAGACAGAGAGACTGCGACGTGCCCATGGGAGTTGGTGGGGTGCAGTGAGGTGAATGAAGGCCCCTCCAAAGGGTATCCTCCTAACCTGGAATCGTGGTCTTATTAGGACGAAGCGCCTTTGCAGAAGTGACTAAGGATGACGTCATCTGATTGGGGTAGGCCTTGACTCCGACAAATGTCCTTACAAAGATAGAAGAAGATGGAGTATGCAGGGGCCCAAGAAGCTATGAGGCCGCTGAGGCAGGGTTTGGAGTGTTGTGGCCACAAGCCAAGGGACACCTGGAACCATAAGAAGCTGGAAGATCCTGGGCGTGTTGGCACGCACCTATAATCCCAGCACTCGGGAGGCTGAGGCAGGAAGATCGTGGAGAGTTCGAGGCCAGTCTGGGCTACATAGTAAGTTCAAGGCCAGCCTGAACTACATAGTGAGACCCTATCTCACAAAACAAAACACTGGAAGAGGCAGAAGAACCCTTTTCTAGAATCTTTGTTGACATCTTGAATTTGGTCTTCTAGCACCAGAAATGTGAGAGGATAAATTTTGTTGTTTTAAGCACCGTGTTTGTAGTAGTTTGCCATGGCAGTCCCGGGAAACAAGCGCAGTGGTTGGACACCTTCCTTAGATGCCCCATCCCTCCCTGGGACACTGTTTGGGACTGCACTGTTCAGTCAGACAGAAGTCACCTGATGACTGCTGGCTGCTCGTGGGCGTTCAGCCTCGTACAGGGGGAGGTCCAGCTGCAGGCCTGCAAGGGCCTCTCCTTGAGTGCCAGCCCAAGCCCTGTTCTTGCCCCAGCTGTGAGGACGGAGCAGCTGGCTGAGCAGCTGGGGTCTGGGGATGACTCTTCTGTGGTGAGAAGAGCGGCTTGATCCACTCTGGCTGAGGGGGCAGCTGGCCAGGCCCTGGTCAGGGACAGGGGAGTCTGTGGGAAGCTGGTCAGCAGGACTGGCTGGGAGCCCGGGGTTGGGAGCAGGCCAGGGTGAAGTCAGATAACCTATACCCTCCCCTCTCATTATTAATAAACTTGCTCATGCCTGGGCTTGATTATGCTTCCTCTCCCTTGGAGATGCAGGGAAGGAGGCGCCTCACATTCAGGGTGGAATTTCGGGGATTATGCTCAGTCTCTGGGGACTCTCAGTCTCTCTCTCTCTCTCTCTCTCTCTCCCTCTCTCTCTCCCTCCCCTTCTCTATCATATCCCCATCATCTCATCACACATTTTTTTTTTTTAATGTGGGTACCGGGAGTCGAACTCGGGACCTCACACTCTCCAGGCAGGTGCTTATGCCGCTGAGCTATCTCACCGGCCCTCATCACACATGTTGACTAGTCTGAAATCCCTCCATTGGCGCGTGGTGGTGATCTGTAGTATCCCACAATATCTTTCAGTAAGTAGATTCCTAGGTGGAAGCCACTGAGCACCCCCGTGTGGATTCCTTAAGCAGGGAGGCGGTTGCCTGGAAGGAAGAGGAAAGACAGGCGATATCCCAAGCTAGCTTTCACTTTCACACTGTGCCTGGGCCAGGCCTGCTGCCAAGCTTACGGGGAAAAGTCCAAGGTGGCTGGGAGGTGCTCGGATTTGCATTACCTTTTCCGGTGGTTTCTTCTTTCTCCACACATTTCCAGCCTTGCTCTTCTAACTCACCTCTTATTTTCCCCAAAGCTAGAGATCTGGAGCTGGGTTGCTCTTCTATTCTCCAGTCTCAGAAAATTCACAACAGGACCAGGTAGAAGAAAACATTCCGCTTAAAAATAGTTTATACACAATAAATACAGGGTGCTCTTTGTGGCGATAGTTTTAAGGGTTTTGGCAAGTGCATATAACCAGGTATCCACCACCCCAGAACCGATAGGGTTCCATCATCCCCCACATTTATGTGCTGTTCTGTGGTAGTCAGTGCCTCCCCTCAGCCCCTGACACCGCTGATTTGTTCTTTGTCCCTCTAGTTTCACAGTTTTCACAATGTCATATAAGTGGAATTATTCAATGCGTGGCCTTTTGGATCTGGCTTCTTTTTTTTTCGTTGGTACCTGTTTGGAGTGCATAGTGAGTACATTCATCATGGGGTGTTGGTACATGTACATGACATTTCTCTCTCTCTCTTTTTTTTTTTTTTTTGGTACTGGGAATCGAACTCAGGACCTTGCGCTTGCTAGGCAGGCGCTGTGCCACTGAGCCGTATCTCCAGCCCTACATGACATTTCTTAATTTCTTTCTTTAAACCTGGATCTGGCTTCTTTAGTTAGCAAAATGCATTTGAGATTCTTCCATGTCATTACTTAAGTGTGAATCAACTGTTATTTCCTCTTTACTACATTCTTCCATTTCATGATGTGACATAATTTGTTTATCCGTTCCCCTGTTGAAGGATATCTGGGTTGTTACCAGTTTTGAGGGATTATGAATACAGCTGCAACAAATATTTGCATATAGGTTTTCATTTCTCTTGGATAATACCTGGGGATTGGATTGCTGCACCATGTGGAAAGTAAATACTTACATTTACGAGACACTCTAAAGTTTTCTAAAGTACCTGTGCCATTTCTCATTCCCTCCAGTTTGTAGAATTGCTCTAGAAATTTGTTGAAAAAGCTATCCTTTCTCTGTTGCATTACCTTTGCACTCTTGTCAAAAATCATGGGCCAGTGAGATGGCTCAGTGGCGTAAGCGCCTGCCTGGCAAGCGCGAGGTCCTGAGTTTGACCCCCGGTACCCACCAAAAAAAAAAAAATCATTTAAGTATATTAATGTTGGTCTGGACTCCTTAGGCTGTTTTGTTAATGTGTGTGTCTGTACTTTTGCCAATACCACACCACACTGATTACTATAGTTTAAAAGTAAGTCTTAAAATCCAACTTCATTCTTTTTTTTTCAAAGTTGTTTTAGCTATTCTAATTCCTTTGTCTTTATATATATATATATATATATATATATACACATATATATATATATATATTTTTTTTTTTTTTTGTGGGTACTGAGGGTCAACCTCAGGACCTCGTGCACCAGCAGGCGCCTGTGCTGCTGAGCAATATCACCGGCCCTTTTTTCGTATGTGGGTTCCAGGAGTTGACCTCAGGCCCTCACACTTGCCAGGCAGGCACTTATGCCACTGAGCCATCTCACCGGCCCTCTCTATATATTTTAGAATCAACTTTTTATATCTACCAAAAAAATTCCTCTCGGGGTATTATGATTATATTCAGTCTATCAATCGGTTTGGGGATAACAGGAAATTTAATGATGCTGAGTCTTCCTTTCTATGAACATCCTGTGTCTATCCATTTATCTGATTTCTTTCAGTAGTATTTTATATTTTTCAACAAAGAGCTCTTACACATATTCTGTTAGAGCTACTTAAGTATTTCATTTTTTTTTTTGTGGGTACTGGGGGGTCGACCTGAGGACCTCGCATGCCAGCAGGAGCCCGTGCCGCTGAGCAATATCACTGGCCCTTTTTTTTGTATGTGGGTGCCGGGAGTCGAACTCGGGCCCTCGCTCTTGCCAGGCAGGCACTTATACCGCTGAGCCATCTCACCGGCCCACATATTTCATTTTTAATGATATTATAAATAGTATTTTAAAAATTGAATTCTAATTGTTCATAGCTCAGCTATTGAAATGCAATAAACTTTTTGTATGTTTATCTCATATCCTGCAACCTTGCCAAACTTGTTTGTTGTCCAAAGAGCATTTCATAGGTTTTTGGGGCTTTCGTACAGATAATTATGTTGTTTGTGAAAAAGAGGGTTTTGTTTCTTACTTTCCAGACTATATGTCCTGTATTTCTTTGCTTTCTTTATTGCATTGGTTAGAAATTTCAGAATAATGTCGAATGGGAGTGGTGAGAGAGGGCACCCTTATCTTATTCCTGCTCTTAGGGGAAAGCATTCAGCTTTTCATCATTAAGCATGCTGTTACCTGTAGAGTTTTTATAGATGCCATTTGTCAAGTTAAGGAAACATGTTCCGTACCTAGTTCTCTGAGAGTTTTATCATGAAGGGATAGTGAGTCTTGTCAAATACTTTTTGGTACATAATAAAACGATCCCATGGTTTTTCTTTATTACTCTGTCAATATGATGAATTACATCGATTTTCACATGTTGAATCAGTCTTTCATCGCTGAGAAAAGCCTCACTTGATTCTGGTATATTATCTATTTTATACATTTCTGGATTCAGTTTGCTAGCATTTTGTTAAGGATTTCTGCATCTGTGTTCATGAGGTGTGGACATGGTTTTAAATTTCCTTTTTTTGTAATGCCTGGTTTTGTCTGGTTTTGTCATTAGGATAATGCTGATCTTATAAAATTAGTTGGCCTTATAAAAGGAATCCCTAACTCCTGTTTTTGAAAGACACTGTAAAAACGGTTTTATTTCTTCCTCAAATGTTTGACAGAATAATGAAAAACTCTGGAGTTACCTTTGTTGAAAAATATTAATGATTAATTTATTTAATGGGTACAGAGCTAATTGGTTTATCTCTTTATTTTTGAGTAAGTTAGGTATATTGGTCTATATCTGGATTCCCTATGCTGTTTTGGTATTTTGTGTAAGAAACTGGCCCATTTCACCTAAATTCCTCCATTATCTTTTTAATGTCTATGAAGTCTGAAGCGCTGTCCTCCTTTTTATTTCTGACTTGGTAATTTGTGTCTTCTCTCTCTCTATCTCTCTCTATTTTTTTTAACTATGTCTGGCTGGAGGTTTATTAGTTCATCAAATTTTTCCCAAAGAACCAGCTTTGGTTCCATTGATTTTGTCCATCTTTTCTATTTTTTATTTTATTGATTTCTAGTCTTTATTATGTTTCTTCTTCTGTTTCTTTGGGTTAATTTGCTTTTCTTTTTCTAGTTTGTTAATGTAGAAACTTGACTGCTAAATTGAGATCTTTCTTTTTTCCTAGTAAAGGCATTTAGTGTTATAAACTTTCCCCAAAATACTACTTTAGTTGCATTCTACTAATTTGGATACGTTGTGGGAGAAAACTATTTAAATAGCGATAAAATATTTCAATTATAGCTAGAGGTGTGTCTTAGTTACTTTCTCATTGTTGAGACAAAATACTCAACACTGAAAATTAAAGGAGGAAAGGTTTATTTCAGCTTACACTTTGTAGAGGTTTCAGTCCATTGTCAGCTGGCTCTAAAGCGGGGTGGCATGGCAGAGGGGCATCGCAGAGGAGAAACAGTTCATGGCAGGCAGAAGGCAGCAAGCAGTAAGCACCGGCAGCAGCAGCAGCAGGCTTGCCTTCCCTCTCTCCCTTTGTACTACATCCAGGCTATGAGCCTATTGATTGGTGCCACCCACGCACAGGATGGGGCATCAGTTGTCCACACCAGAACTGTGCTAAACCTGTTTTGTTATCACACACCCTATATCCAGCCATCTCCGAAAAGCCCCACCTGTGAGCGCCTGAGGCTTTGGTGGGACATCTAGATACAAGCCATAAAAAGGTGGACTAAAAAAATAAAAGTCTTAGACACAGACTGGAAGGTTGCAGAGGAAGCAGACAGACACCAAACGCTGTTGAGAGTAGACAGACGGATCTTCATGAGTGAAGTGGGGTTTGAACAAGGCAGAGCCTGGAGGGAGCCTGACCAATAGCCATTCTGCTCTTCTTCCTTATTAACGGAATCGTGAGCAGAGAAGACTACATTGCTGGGCCTCCCTTGTAGTTAGATGTAGCTATGAACCTAGGTTCTATTCATGACACACAGCAGAGATGGCACAGGGACTTCTGGGAAGGCTCCTTAAAAAGACTTGACCCTCAGGTCAAAAAAAGGAGGCAGAAGGAGCCGGCTTGCTGGTGACTTTACGGAGTTTCCCTACCAGCCCTGCGTTGCTCACCACTAGCCTTCCTTTACCCAGATAGACTCTACCCGTGAGTGTTGAAGCCACTCTCGAGGGCAGAAGGGGTGATTTCTGTTATATGTGGCTGAGGCTGATCTTGACACTGATGGAGAGGATTCAGAAGATGTGGCAGAGGGCTGGGGAGAGTGCTGGAGAGGAGACTGGAGAGGGTGACATGTGTTTCATGGAGACCATCTTGTGTGAATAGGGTAATAGGAGTAGGGTGGTGGGAGCCACTGTTGGAGGCCTTAAAGGATGCTAAATGCCACGAGTCTACTGCAACCTCCGCTTGGGTGGCTTCTCTCTCCGGGTCTGCTTCCTTAGCCATAAACCAGGGGTTTACTGAGCTCTGAAGCTTTAAACCGGAAGCTCACGTAGAGATTCACTGGGGTCTGAATCGTGTACCTTTGATTCCATGTGCACTTTTCCAGAGAGGCCCATAACTCTCGTCAGCTTCTCTAAAAGGTTTGCAGCTCCCAGAGAGTTTAAACAAAACAAAACAAAAAAATAAAACAAAACAAAGCAAACCACTGCCTCAGGTGCTTCCAGCATGAAAAGTCTCTTGCTGATTTTCCATGTGGCCTGGAAGGAGGCTTTGGTGTTTTTATGGGCAGGAAAGTGAACACAGTAAAATTAAGGTTTGGAATACTTTTAAAAGTTTTAAAATCTGATAACAAATGCCTGCAGAAAATGTGATTTGTTTATTTATCGATTTAATTTTTAGAAATCGTGTTTTAAAAAGCCAAATACAAGGGGCCGGTGAGATGGCTCAGCGGCTTAAGCGCCTGCCCGGCAAGCGCGAGGACCCGAGTTCGACTCCCGGATCCCACATACGAAAAAGGGGCCGGTGATATCGCTCAGCGGCACGGGCACCTGCTGGTGCTCGAGGTCCTGAGGTCGACCCCCCGGTACCCACAAAAAAAAAAAAAAAAAAAAAAAAAGCCAAATACAAGAAAAAGAAAATTAGAATTTCCCAAAATTACTCCACCCTGTGGAGCATTGTGGGACTGAGATCTGTATCTCTACAAAATGAAGCTTAGATCGTATAAACCTACTGCTTTCCCGCCGTTTTCACTCCCTATGCAGTGAACGTTTCCCCTCGCTGAGAGAGTTTTTCTATGTCATCTGTTTTTATGGCTGCAGCATCTCATGCACAGGAACTTTGGGGTGCTTTTCCTATGGGAGGCAAAGGGCTTTGATAGTAGAGGTAAGTTAATAAGAATATGACACCCACAAAACGCCAGGAGGTTGAGGTCAGCATTCCCAGGCAGCCTGGGAGTGTGAGAGAGATGTGAGGAGACCCCCCACTCCCCAACCTTGAACTAACTCCCTGGAATGGGATTTGGGGTCACCTGAGCACAATGAGTAAACTGCAGGATCCAAAATAGGCACAGAACTGAAATCCAGAAATGAACCCCAAAGAAAATGGTATAGGGAAAGAAAAGACATCCTTTACAGGTGGGAGTGGATTTGAGGCATGATGGAGCAGGTGGCCTTCCTGGGAAACTGCTGTCCCCAGCTCTGTGAAAGGCCTCTGCCTACCCCTGCTCCCAAGAACCTCTAGTCCCCAGATCACTTTTGTAAGGACAGTCTCTGCCCTAGTTGCGTGGAAAGAAGACCCCAGGGAACAAATCCATCTGTGGGCAGGAGTTCAGACACTCAGGAGAAGGGTGGGCAGCATGGTTTCAGGAGGCCCTGGCATTGTCTTGGCACTGCTCGGCACCGTGCTTCTCACAGCAGTCTGAGCAGTGGGTATTATTCTCCCATTCATCGGTTAAGGAAATGGGGCCTCAGAGAGGTTAGGTAACTTGCCAGGGTCACTCAGCAGGGACGGCAGTGTTATGAGCATCCTCTAAGTGGGCGCAGCCTGTGGGGACAGAACCCCAAATGGTGGTGGTGGTGGGGCTCTTCCTTCAGCGTCAGGGCTGCTGTGAGGTGCCGAGGAACTGGAGGGTAATACGTGGGTCTTCCAGGCAGGAGACTTAGCATGGTGTGTGGGGTCCTATTCATCTCATATCAGAGGCAAAGCTCAAGCCCCCCCCAGCCCACCTTGTCCTCCCCGTTAGGGCTCTGTCTGTGCCCCTCCTCTGTGTCACTTGGCACAGAGTGCTCCCATAGGTGGCAAGTGGTCGTCTTCTGGCAGGGTGGGGGGCTCCCCCATGCACCCTCTCTCACCCTTCTCCCCCACCCAGGCCATCTATCAAGGCCCACCTGCAGGTGGTATGGGCTGGCCTGGAGGATGAGGGGCTCTGCAGTGCACCCTGAAATTAGGAGCATGTGGGTCAAGAGAGGGAGGAGCCAGGGTCAAGAGAGGGCAGAGGGACGGCTGGGAGCTGCTGCCTTTACGGGGCCAGAGAGCAGATGCTTTCGGGGCCGCACCGCAGCATTAGCCATCAGCCATCGGACCACAAAAGGTTCAAATCTCTGAGTGTGGTCCCCAGCGCTTCCTCACTACCCAGCCTGCCCGCCCCTGTCCCCGCCTCGGCACTCACCTGCTCTCACCTCCCAACCTGCCTTTAAGCTTGGTGTCCCTTTTCCTAAGCTGTCCCTGGGAGCTTCCCCAGCTGGGAGCCTTGCACAATAAATGGGGAAGAGCTTTTAGGGGATGGAGCTTTGCTCCTCTCAGGAAGTCTTTCTGACCCTTGGAAGAATGTCAGCCTTTGGATTGATATTTCAGGGCAAAAGTTCGAGTCTGGCACTTTCTTGAATAAGCAGAGGCTACTTGTCCATTGTCCCCCAATTTGGAAGCCCTTTGCCATTTGCAAGGTGCGTGTATATCAATTATTCATTCAACAAATACTTAAGTGTCTATACTGTAATTGGCTCTGGTAATCAAAGCTGTAACATGACCCCTGCTGTTCTAGTCCTTACATTTTACTACTTTACCTTTACAATAATACCTAATCCAATTTTAATCTAATAACCTGCAGTGTAGGTATGACTGAGGGCCATAAACCCATTTCAGAGATGGGGAAATGGAGGGCCCAAATGGTGTTGTGCTGCCAAGTTTATTTTCCAGTCATTGGCAGTGTGCATCTGGGGCCCCAGTTGGAACCCCCTGCGACGAGGGAGGAGTCTCTGGAGGCCCTTCCCGGGGGACCTCTGCAACTCTGCCCCCTGGAGTGGGTTAGGCCCTCTTCCATCAGGGGACACACTGGGCTTCCAGTCCTGCAGTCTCTCCCAGGGCAAGAGAGCAGCACGCATATGCCCCTGAGGGTCTGGAGGCTCTGGGCTCCCCATACCGCCCGGGCGCACCCCCCTCGGCCACCTGTTGCCGGAGCATCACACAGCAGCTGTTCCTGGGGGAAGGGATCCAGTCTGGTAGGAAGGGAAGCCCCCAGGCAGGGAAGGGGAGGCTGATGAAGACCGCAGTGGGCTTTTCTTTAGAGACCTATGGCAAACTTTCCAACCCAAGCTCGCCATCCACTCTCCACCTCTCAACAGGGCTCTCTAGTAGCTTCCTCCTCCCTATCCCTGTCCCAGACAGCCCAGCTTCATGTCCAAGGCCTTCCTCCTGAGCTCCTCCTTCCCCACCTGCAGCCCTCGGTGGCTTCACACAGACCTTGGTACTTGAGCAAGGCTTGAGGGTAAGTAGAAATTGCAAGGGTGGACCAGGCATGGCAGAGCACACCTGTGATCCCAGCACTCAGGAGGCTGGGGCAGGAGGATCACCATGAGCTAGAGGCCAGCAAGGGTTACATAGCAAGTTCAAGGCCAGCCTGGACTACCCAGCAAGCCCTTCTCTCAAAAAACAAAACAAAACAAAACAAAACAAAACATACTGTGGTGGAATTAGAGTGGGGGTTTGGAGAAAGAAGACTGCAGAATTCAGCTCACTAGAACAAAGAATTGTTGAAGAGTGACAGTTGGCCCTGTAAAATCTTCGTGAAGCAGTGAGCACCTTGGCCTTGGAAGCTGACAAGCAGAGACTGCCAGGAATGTTGCCCTGGGCAGCAGGTGGGACTAGGTGTCAGCGGGTCACTTCCGGTTCCAGAAGCAAGGGCTGGTGTAACTCTGTGAGGCCTACAGAGTATCCCACACCTTTCTCCACAGCTGTCCAAGCCTGGAGCAGAGCCCCCACTAACTACCTACAGTGACCACCTTAATTGGGTATACTGAGAAGCCACCTACAGTTTTCAATGTGGGGACCAGGCTGTGTTCCAGAAATCTCTATGTGAGCCAGTTTCTGGAACTCAGAATGCATTTCCCCATAGAAACCAAGTTATAAATGGTGGTTGGTTTTTCAGGCCAGTCCACAAATTCCTGTTTAACTCATAATGTTCCTGAAGTCTATCATTAACAGTGCAGTGATAACTACCTGGCCACCATTGATAGATGATTTATGTGGGAAAATGCACCTCAGGTTCCAATTTTGGATGTTCCAAGCTCACTTCCAAGGGGTATCATGGGCCTGGGGGCTTCTCAGGGAAGCTGGAGAATGGGCAAGTATCTTGGGGTACTAGGAACTCCATACCTGTCCTCCACTCCGGACAGAGGGTTCCATGCCTGAGAAGTTCCAAATTGGGAACAACAGGCAAAGGTCCACAGTGAGGTGAGGCAGGGGCAGAAACCCAGACATGAATGCTTCTCTCCACCTTGCTGGGCAAACCCGTCATGGTGCCCGTCACTGAGGAAGTCACTGAGCCTAGAAAGTCACTGAGCCTTGACTGAACCAAGCAAGGCCCCAGTTATTGCAGGCAGCCTATGAGCAGCTGGCCTATGGCAGTCTGGCTGGAAGAGTTCTCTGCCCACAAGAGTAATGAAGCTAAGCAGAACCAATCTATTTGGCTGCCCCCAGAATTTCGGCTGTGGCATAGGGAATGGCAGGGTTAGCTGGTAACCCGGAAGCACTGGGATGGAGAAGTGTGTTCACCAGCCAGGATTCCAGGAGGCAAGTAGCAGGCACTGACTCCATTTGATTAAATAGAAGTTTCTGAAAAGCAGCCTGGGTTCCAAACTGCAACAGGGTCGGTCACTGCTGTGGCCATACCCTCTTCCCTCCATCGCCACATGCCACAGTCAGCTTACTGGGATAATGGACAGCTTTTGGCCAGTGTGCAAGGCAGACCGGAAGTACTACAGAGTTAATGCCATGGAAATAACTGTCATCCAAGGAAGGGTGGGGAGCTGGTGAATGTTCTGTCTGCCCCTCCTCTCCACTGAGAAAACTCTGAGGCATGTTCTACGCTGTCCCCAAAGCTCTCCAACAAGACTGAGCTCCAGTTGCCCTTAGTGATAACAGGCATGATATAACAGTTATCTGTTGCTATGGACCAAATCATCTTAACATTTTGTGCCCATAGAACAATAATTATTTCTCATAATTCTATGGGTTGGCTGGAGCTTTTCTTCTGGTTTGCCTATAATCACTCACACAGCTGGAGACTGGCCAGCACAGAAATTCCAAAATGACCACATCTGGCAGTTGGCAGGTTGCCTCAATTTCCCTCCAGGAGGCTAGACTGATTTCCCTGTATGGAAGGCTCAGGGCAGCACTCAAAGAGGCTGTAGGCAGCAACTGCAGGGGGTCTTTGGGCCCAGAACCCACTCAAGGCCACTTCTACCATAGTCTGTTGGTCAAACTGAGTCTCAAGGATGGTCAGGTTCAAGGGGGCAGAGAAATACACTTTGCCCCTGGATGGGAAGAGCAACGAAGTCCTGTTACTGAGGAGTGTGGATGCTGCAGTGGGAAGACCATTAAACAACCCGCCATACTCGATTACTTTATTAGCTTCCTTCCCTTCTCTGTCTCTCTTCCCTTCTCTCCTACCGTTGTCTTCCTGGGATCCCCTCTCAAGTAAGAGCTTACACAGTGTCTGCCTGGGGGAACCTAACCCAAGGTCCACACCGGCTCGTTTGGAGGGCTGGGAACCAGCTGGAGGCTCAGCTCCCAGGCAGGACAGCCTGTGCCACGTGGTACAGGAAGCTTTTCTCCATGTCTCTTCTCACAGATCCGGGCCTGTTTCTCCAGTGAAGCCCATTCCTTACCACTTATGCGATGCTATCCCCTCCCCCATTATCTGATGTTGGAGCTCCTGGACGTTCCTTTTTTCTTGTTTTGACACGGGGTCTTACTGTAAGGACCAGGTTCACCTCAAAGTTGCAATCCTGCCTTAGCCTCTCAAGTGTGCTACCACGTCTTTGTTTCTGTTCTACTTTTGGGGAGATTCCTCAGGTTGGTCTTCCAACCCCCCTACTGTATTGAGTTTTACATGTCTGTTCTCATGTTTTTTATTTCCAAGAACGCTTTTTTTACTGTTCTGCAATTGTTCTTTTAAAAATAACATTCTGTTCTTGGTATGCAGCATTTTCTCTTATTTCTCTGGGGATATTAATGATCTTTAAAATATTTTCTTCTTCCTGTGTAGTCTACTGCCTCCAGGGTGGGTGTTTGGTCCTTGTCTGCCTTAACAGAGGCTCCTCTAGGAGGCCTGATAACTCTTGGTCATCTGCTTATGATTAAGGGCATCGGAGTGCAGGAAGAAACCCAAGTGCTGGCTGGAAACTCTGGATAGGTCAGTGGGTCTTTGAGCTTCATTGTAGGGTGACGTGGGTCAGTGTCTTTAGGGTTTTCCTTTTGGATGGTGAAGTGCATGGGGAGGCCCCTTCTGAATGTCTGTCGGGTAAAGTTCTGCCAGTGCTGGAGGCTGAGTAAGGGAGGAGAACTTGGTGGGGGTAATTATTTCCCTGGCCAAGACTCTATAGGGAACAGACGTCCAGGGGGCTCCCCTGAGGGGGAAGGGGCAGATGCCAGTACTGCGAAATATGGGAGGGCACCTGGAGGCTCCAGCTGTTCTCCAATCTCCTGATTTTCATCAGTCCCCAAACTCCTCATTCCGAGGGTGTCACTGAGGTCAGCTCCAGAGTGGAAACAGATTTTTCTTCCCACTACCCTAGGGTTCTGCTCCCTCAAACCTGGCCGTCTCCAGTTACCGCATTCCCATTTGCTTTCCAGTCCCCAAATTTGTTGAGGCAATCTCCTCCTCTGTCTTTCTGTTCTAGTGAGTCTGTGTCCTTTTAAAAATCTCTTTGTAAGCTTTGGAAGTGAATTCTGGAAGGGAGCAGATTTAGGCATGTGTGTTCAAGCTGCCATCTTGGCTTTCTCTCTTACTGGGCTCGATTTCTTTTTCTTTTTTTTGTGGGTACCAGGGGTCGACCTCAGGACCTCGCGCGCCAGCAGGTGCCCATGCCGCTGAGCAATATCACCGGCCCTTTTCTCGTATGTGGGTACCAGGAGTCGAACTCAGGACCTCGTGCTTGCCGGGGCAGGCACTTATGCTGCTGAGCCATCTCACCGGCCCTGGGCTCGATTTCTTGCACCAAGTGAACAGATGGTTTCAGCAGCCTCAGCCTAGCTGACTTCACTGCTCTGTGACCCCACAGACAGGCCAGGCTTCCAGGGCTGCTTCTCACATTGCTGCAGCTGCAGTGAGGCACGTTCTTTGAGGACAGAGCCCCAGCGTGTTCAGGCCTTTCAGAGACCCAGAGAGCTGCAGCTCATTTACTGGGAGCGAAGTGTGAGGGAGGCACAAGCCAGTGGCATTAGGGGTGACAGGGATGGAGCTCAGCCAGGCGGCCAAGGCCAAATCAACTGAGCAACCTGAGTGGGCTGTACAGTTGCCTTTGCATCCATGTGGCCGGTGCTGGAGGTGACAGGGAGGTGGGCCACATGCTAAAAAGACTTGGATTCTGGTCTCCAGACACTTGCCTCCAAAATCTGACTGCTTTTGGGGTCCAGTCTCCATCTTTTTCAGGAGCTGACTCTTGTTTGTCAGGGTACCTTTTCTTTGGTGATGAAGTCCCGCTATCTATATGTGGGAAGCTCTTGTTCTGCGTGGGGGATCGCTTTTGTCCGTGACTGAGGAAGGGGACACTGTTGAAAGAACATGAGGCACTGTCAGTGGTTACCCAATGGCCATGACCTCTTTTCCTGCTTCACAGAATATTAATCTGCATGCCTGGCATCTGGCTAATCCTGGTGTGGGTCATGGGAGGTCAATGTCCTGGGACCCCTGTGTCATAGCTGGTTATGTGGTGGGTGTGACACCCAAAGGACGTGAATGCCACCTGGTTCTGCCAGTGGGATCTGCACCTGGGCTGGGGATGGTATGGTGAAGGGCACCACTTCTGGGGAGGATTGTCCTTTCTGGTGACAATGAGAGACACAGGAGAAGACATTCCTCTCTTCCTTTTCTTCCTGATTTGGAAACCATCGTGTGAGGATGTGATGGCAGAGCGAGGCAGCCATTGTGGAACCATGGGACAATAAACCAGAAAATTAAAGCCACACACTGTGGTGAGTTGAATTAAAAGAGACAGAACATGGGTTCTTGACGACATTACTGAGCCTCTGACTCATCTCGATATCCTAGCTATTCCTACAGTGGAACACGGTAAATCAGCTGCACATGAACTTGTGGTTTAAGCTTCATAAGGCTTTCTGTTCATTACAGTTGAAAGCAGCCTAATACTACTCAGGCAATATTTCTGGTCTCAGATTCTGCTGGTGCCTGTAAAAAAAAGCTATGTCTCACTAGAGTTGCAGATAAACTAGCAATTCATTCATTCATTCATTCATTCATTCATTCCACATTTATTAAGTACTGATACAGGCTGGGGGGATGTAGCTCAGAGGCAGAGTGCTTGCCTGGCATGCATGAGGCCCTAGGTTCAATCCCCAGCACAACAAAAAAGTGCCTACTATGTACCAGGCACTGATTTAGGTGCTCGATTTGAAATCCAAAACCGAACCAGGAAAATGTGGGAGGCAGCAACCAGAGAGGGACCCAGCAGAATTTCTCCTGGTGCTGTCACTCTGGTTCCACATCTGGAAATTAGAATGACTGAACATTGCCCTAAACCCTTACAATTCAATCCGCACTCCAGCCTCTCGGGATAGACAGTGATACTGACCCCATTGTTCAGATGGAGAAACTAAGGCTCAGAGAGCTTTCGAAGGCTTTTCGATGGTAACACAGCTTCACAGAGAGATGGGTCACAAGTAGTATCCTTTTCCAGCTAGGAGGGAAAAAATATGATCTGGTAGTACTTTCTTTCTGGTCTTCATTCCAATACTTGCCTCTGAAGCCTGATTGCTTTTGGGGGCGCAGGTTTGTTGAGCCAGTTGGTGAACCAGACAGCTGTGTGGGGAGGGAGGGAGAAAGCAAGTGCTCATCCAGCCAAACAAATGGGGATTCATTACATGGTTTATGGGGCCCACCATGAGCAAGCTCAACAGTGGGCTCTCGGGGTATGATAATAGAGCAGCCCTGTCCCTATTCCGGCTAGACACCAACACACAGATGGCCAGAAGCCAATGTGATAGGGCTGCATTCGTCACACGCACGGGGGTCCCAGAGCACAGAGGAGGGACCATTTGCTTTGGATTCAGGAGTTGAGGAGAGAGTTGGGCACTGGTAGCTTCACAGTGGAGGTGACATTTTCCTGGCATTTAAAGGTTCAGGAAAACAGTTTGGGGGTTTCTCAAAAAGTTAAACAGAACTACCATTAAGACCCAGCAATTCCTCTTCTAGACATGTATCCAAAAGAATTGGATACAGGGATTTAGATATTTATACACCCATCTTCAGAGTAGCATTATTGACAATGGCTAAAAGGCAGAAACAACCCAATGGATGAGTGGGTAAACAAAATGGGTATTACAGTAATGGGATAATATTCAGCCATAAAAAGGACTGGAGTTAACTGGGCATGGTGGTGCACACCTGTAATCCTAGCACTTTGGGTGGCTGAGGCAGGAGGATTGCAATTTTGAGCCCAGCCTGGGCAATTTAATGACTTAGCAAGAGCTTATCTCAAAATAAAATTAAGAAAAGGGCTGGGGATGTAGCTCAGTTCAAAGGTCTTGGGGTCAATTCCTAGTGTCATTAAAAAAAAAAAAGGAAGGAAGTTTTGACACCTACTACAACATGGATGAAGATACAGAAAGTAGATTCAAGGTTATTAGGGGCTGAGGGGAGGGAAGAAAGGGATGATCATTGGGCAGAGAGTTTCTGTTTGGAGTTGGTGAAAAGTTCCGGAAATAGTGGTGATGGTTCTGCAACTTTAATCTTCATGTGAACACACACTTGGAATAGCTAAAAGGATAACTATTACATTGTGTATGTTTTACCATTATCAGTAGAACAAAACAGAACAAAGGAAGGCTCATACTTTGCCCAGGTAGAGAGTATGGTGCACCTTCTTACAGGCATTGCAGGGGACAGAAATGACAAAGGCGCAGGCTGGCTTCCATGTCAGTGCAGAGGAAGGATTTGAGAGGACACACAAGCCAATGGCCACAGCTGGCTTCACCTCATGCTCTGGCGTGAGCCAGTGTCAGCGCGTGGGCCAGGTCTGTCTGTCCAGGTAGAGGGATGAACCGGGCAGGAGTGGCAGGGCAAAGGCTTTCAGGGCAGGTGGGTAAGGAGATGCAAGCTCCACAGCAGTGAGCCCATAGGGGCTGAGCTACGGTGGGGAAGGGAAGGCTCTCTGCCGTGCTGACTTTGCTGGGGCTGCTGGACTGACCCCTGATTTTATGCCAGGAAACAACTGCTTGTCCCCTGCACAGCCAGCTCAGGTGTCTCCAGGGGTCTCACGATCATTTGCCCCCTGCCTGTGCTGAGACCTAGGACCCACTCTTAGAGCCTTGCTGGAAGCAGCAGAAATGAATGTGACCCCAAGCCCTTGTCAGGACACCTTAGGCCTCCCCTTTGGGTGCCCACAGGCAGAGTTCTCTGATTTTAAGAATTTGAGGGTCAGCCGGCGCTATGGCTCATGCCTGTAATCCCAGCTTCTTGCAGGTTGAGGCAGGAGAATTGCAAGTTCAAGGCCAGCCTGGACAGCGTACTAAGATCTTGTTTCAAAATAAAGAAATAAGGGGAAGGGGGATTAAAGAAAAAGAATTAGTATGTGTTAGGTACATGTACCGATTCCCATGGTGAATGTAATTATTATGTACTACAAACATGCACCACTACTACTACTAATAAAGAAATAAAAAGGGTTGGAGATGCACTTCAGAGCTCCCTGGGTTTAATCTTCTGTGTGTGTGTGTGTGTGTGTGTGTGTGTGATCTGAGAGTCAGAGAATGTTGGAGCAGCAGGGACTCTGGTGTGCGTCGGAAGAAGCCCTCGAATTTTACAGATGTGACCCAGAAAGGCAGCCGTGGGATGTGGCGAGCCCCAGAAGCCTTTCTGCAACGGCTGAGTGACCACTTGTGGGAAGCCGCTTTGAGGATTCTTTCCCTGAGTTGGGGGGGCAGGACTTTGTATACAGTCCTGTCTGGTTCTGAGAGTCCCTGACCCAAGGCCCCCCACAAAGCTACACTGAGTGAATGGCAGCTCATTTCCTTCTTCATTAAATTCAAGCACTCCCCATCTGGCTTTGCTTTGGAGCAGTTATTATTGGTAATCAGCCATCAATTCATCCCCAGTAATGCAACCTGTACGCACTGCAGCGAAGCTGGCCACATCCGCCTCAAGTGGCGTCAGCCTGGGAGATCCGGCTGCCTCCGCACTCTTTCCATCTTCCTTTGCCTCATGTGTGGCAGAGCCTCCACCTAAAGCCCCTCCTTCCCCTACCACACTCGGTCCCTAGAACCAGCCTTAGAAGGCAGCAGTAGCCTTTCCTGGGACTCTGAAGGCCTCTCGGGTCCACCTGCTCCTCCTGGCCCCAACTTGAAACTATCTTTAGAGTTGGAGGCATCTGGCCCAAGGCTGTGACTAGAGAAGCGCAGGCTCGGATTTCACTGGATGTGGGGAACCCAGGAGGGGCAGAGGGGGACAAAAGGCCCTGGAGGTCAATTCAGCTGCCTGGATGAATATGCTGTGAGGCTGAGCTCCCTGAAGGAAAATTCACCATCTAGAAGGCTGACAGGCCAGAAGGGAGCTCACTCAAAGGTCTTCTCTAACACTCACTGCTTTTTCCCAATCCAGATTTTGAGCTGGAGTCTATGCCTGAATCCAAAGAAGTAAAAGCTGGTGGCTTTTTTTTTTTTTTTTTTTTTCAGTATTGGGAATTAAACCCAAGTCCTTTGCACTGAGCTGTACCCCAGCCCTCTTTTGAGGACAGAATCTTGCTAAGTTACTAAATTGCCCAGGCTGGGCTTGAACTTGCGATCCTTCTGCCTCAAACTTCCAGAGTGCTGGGATTACAGAGTGGGCCACTGTGCCCTGCTGGGCTGGTGGGATTCCTCCAAGTCCACTATAAAGTGAAGCCAAGTAATCTAACTAGGTGTGCAGAGGCTAGCTTTGCTTTGGGGGGCTGCAAGTAATCAGCAAGTGTCATGTGAAGTGACCTGGGTTAGAAGCCAGTCTGAGTGCATACTCAAATGAGTATCTTGTGTCCTTGGGGTGGATATACTGTCCTGACCTCTCAGAGCCTCAGTTTCCTCCCCCATCAATGCACAAGCGAACCCTCTATGCCCACTACAGGGAGAGATGCCGAGGACCCAGTGAAGAGGTTTGAGGATGCTGGGAAGAGCATGTGGATGTGAAGCTTGGAAATGTTCAACCCCAGGCCTCAGGCCCGAACTTTGCCTCTTCTCAGCCCCTGCACCTCTGTTTCCAGAACGGTGAGTCACTAATACACACAGTTTATTAGTGACGATGGCTCAAAGTCAGAAAGTAGGCTGAGTCACAACAGGATCAAAATATTGGGATCAAAATAGCAGAAAGCTGGTATTTTTTAAAAAGAAAATCCTCGATTCCTATTGGGTGAGATACCTTGCTTGTGCACCCTCAGCGGGCCTCCAGGGCAGCAGAGCTGGGAGCAGGGCGCTGATCCGTAGGTCACTGATCAAGAACGCATGTGGCTCCTTATTGCCAACAGGCAGGTTTTGAGCAGTGCCTGGTGCCAGCAGGGCGCTGGGTGCTGGGCATTCAGTGGACAGCAAGGCAGACATGGGGCAGCCCTGCCTGACACTGACAGGCGAGGTGTCGGAGATGCTGTTCAAGGAAGGACCCTGGACCATCTGCATGAAATTCACCCGGGACGAGGTGGTTCTTGTTAAAATGCAGGTCTCTAGGCCCTGCCCTAGGATGTCCTGAGTCAGAACCCCAGGGGCAGAAGTCTCCCTCGGACTCTGACCACACTGCCTCGTGAGAAGCAGCCCACCGAGGATGGAAGCTGCAGAGGGAACTAAAGAACTAAGATAAGGTCGTAACGTCCTTACCTGCAGCAAAAGCCTAAAGCCGAAATCATTGTACATCCTACCATATGTGATTCGTCCAATTCGCTCCTGACAGCCACTGAGTACATGTCAGTCACTTTCCCTGCTTTCCTTCCTGGCGGCCTCAGCATATGCAAACAGTAGTCTCTCTCTTCTGTCTCTCGTCTCTCTGTCTCTCTCTTCTGTCTCTCTTCTGTCTCTCTGTCTGTCTGTCTCTGTCTCTCTGTCTCACCTCCACCTCATGTGCACACACGCATAATGGAGCCTGAACCCAGAGCCTTCGCACTGAGCTACTTCCCCGGCCCATTTTTATTTTCTTTTGAGACGTGTCTCTGCATTGCCCAGGCTGGGCTTGAACTTGTGATCCTGCCTCAGCCCCCAGAAGTGCTGGGATTACTGGTGCACGCCGCCGTGTCTGTCCAGTGTCTCCTCTTATGAACTTACAACTTACCCACTTCTGTAAACCAGAACGAAGTCTAGCATCACAGCCAAGATATGTCACCTGTCTCCAGTACACACATGGGGAGGAATCAGTGGTCATGGGATGATTTTATACCTGACTGCTGGTGGGGGAAAACGAGAGGAAGTTGCAAATAACAATGGTTTTGTTCCCTCTTTTAAAGAAATCATAGCGAGGTTGTCTAGGGTTAGTGTGGCTTCATGAAATGACTCAGTATCTAGGACCTTTCAGATGTGGGCATACTTTCCACTTCATCGTCCCATGTGACTGCTCCATCTCCTGCCCTTGCATCCATCTTCCAGTTACTACACATGACAAAGAGAGGAAGACACACCTCCTCACCTTGAAGAACACTTTCTGGGAGTCACACATGAAGTCCTGCTGACATCTCCTTGGTCAGAATTTGGTCACAGAGTCACACCTGACTACAAAAGCATCTAAGAAACGTGGTCTATTCTTGGTGGCCATGTGTTCAGTTAGAAGTCAGGCTATTTTATCAAGGAAAAAGAAGAACAGATAATGAAAGCTGCTAGCAGCGCCTGCAGCAGCATGGTGTTCTTCCTCAAACTAAGGCATGGTTTCAATGACAATCTCTATATTTGAGACTGTCTGATAAGAGACAATCCGCCCCATGTCCAACGAGAGAAAGATCAGAGAACACATGGACAAGCTGGTAGAAGTTGAGTCAGCATTACAAAGGCAGTCAGAGGGGAAAGTTTAACTTTTCAGAGATGAATACATAAAATTCCTCCGATGACATCACTTTGGGCTTAGGGACAGCTGGACTTGGAACCTTTGGAATCTTATGGTCATAAGGAAAGGCGTGCCTGGAGGACGTTCCTTCTCTGGTCAAGGATGTCAGGTGTGTCCTCTGTTCCTCATTCACAGCCCTGCACTCAGCAGCAAAGCGCCATTCCTAAGCCTGACTCGCCCTCCTACGCAGCTGCTTTCCTGGGCCCTAGACTCTACCCAGCCACCCCCCCATTATTTTGCACATAGAGAGCCTATTACTTTTTCCAGCGCTTCACCCTGACTTCCCAGTGCTCCCTGCTGCCTACCAAATACGCTCCTGATTTCCTCACCAGGTGCACGCGTGCGCACACACACACACACACACACACACACACACACACACACACACTCCCATTTCACAAGCCCACTTGCTGTTTCCTTAACTCACCCCGGGTCTCTGTGTCCACTATCCCCACTGGTGTGTTTTCAGAGGCTTTGCCAGTGTCCACTCGCCCCTGCTGCAGAAGGACCTGTCCCTGGATGGGTGAAGGAGGACGGGGGACACGTGGAGCAGAGCCACCCCAGCAACGTGTAGACCCGCCAACACGAAAAACAGCGGCGACAGCTGTCTCAGAGCAGAGGCGACTCCGGCCGGCCCACAGATCTGGGATGACTGCTGCGTGGTACTGCTGCTGTATTTTAGTTATGATACAGTATTCTTTTTGTGTGTGTGTGTGTGTGTGTGTGTGTGTGTGGGTACCGGGGTCGACCTCAGGACCTCGCGTGCCAGCAGGCGCCCGTGCCGCTGAGCGATATCACCCGCCCTTTTTTCGTATGTGGGTTCCGGGAGTTGAACTCAGGACCTTGCGCTTGCCAGGCAGGCGCTTACGCCGCTGAGCCGTCTCACCAGCCCATGATACAGTATTCTTGCAGCAGCCGCTGACTGATCCAGCCGATGAGGTGCGCTCTTTCCCGGTCTGAACGCCCTGCATTTTCAGGGCCTCCTTTAGGGTAAGAATCGCTTCTCCCTTCACTAGGGATTAGGCTGGGCTGTGACGGAGACTAAACTCACAGAAGTTTGAACAGGACAGTTTATTTTTCTCTCACCCCAAGGTTTGGAGACTGCCCACTGTAGCCATGGGGGTGAGCTAAAGCCATATGCGTTCCTGAGGACGTCATGGAGTGGAGTAGTGGCACCCAAGGGATGAGCGGGGACTGGAATTCAGCCCGAGCGCCTGGCCTAAGGCTGGGTCAGATAAGGCGTTCAGCACCGTTGACGATTCGCCCACTCAGAGACGGTAACTTAGCGTTTTGTGTGTCTTCAGAAAGCAAGAATGTGTATTTTGTGTGTGTTTTTACTTTTATTTTTGAAAGGTTTCAAATATAAACAAAGTAGAGAGGCTAGTATAATGAATCCTCACATATCCTTCATCTAATTTCCCCAGTTACCTACTCAGTGCCAATCCACAGGGGCGTAGCTTCATCTATACCTAGACTTAGCCCTCCTCAGTGAAGGAACAACCTTCTAGATATTTCACATACTCTGTAAAGCATGTGTACACACAAGGGTTGTGTACACAGGCACCACCACAATACCATTATCCCAATGAAAATACAGTGATTCCTCAGTGTTGTTGAGATCAAGTCACTGTTTGCAATTCTCCAATCATCTTTATAGCTATTTGTTCCAATTACATTTCACAAAAGTCTAAACACTGCATTTGGCTGATCTATCTTTTATGCCTCTACAGTTTCCCCCTCCACCTCTTTTCACCTGATAATTTATCGTTTGAAGAAAACAGCTGCAGTTCCTACAACCTAGATTTTGCGGATTGCATCCCAAAGGTGTCTTTTAATAGGCTTCTTTGTTTCCGGTGCTTCTTATCAATTGGCAATTAGATCTGGAGATCTGATAGGTTTGGGTTTGGCTGTCCCTTTCTGGAAAAGTAACTTCCACGTGGTGGCATGCTCTTCCATCAGGGGACCTGTCATGTCTTATTGCCTCTCCTTTGGTGATAGTGGCAGCCAATGAAGGTCACTGCCTGGAACTACTGCTTCATTAGGATGATATTCTCATGAAATAATTTCTTCTTCAATTATTAGACAATATTTCTAAGGAAAGAAATTTTTCCTCATTAAATATTTCACTATCTTGAAATAATGGAGAATGTATAAAAAATAAGATTTTTAAAATAATTAAGTGTATTGGTACAGTTTAGATATGCATAATGATCACGTTCATCAAATGGAATTTGAACCTGTACATGATATATCTTAGTTCCTTTTTTTTCCCATTCCCCTCCCCTCTTCAACCTGTCTCCCCCTCCTTATTTACAAAGCTGTTTCCATTTTATCCTTTTTTTCTCATTTTGTTCTTTCCCCTCCCAACCCCTCTACTCCCCTTTCCCTTTGAACGATTTCTTCCTATTTCACAATATCTATTATGTATTTTGGTTGTTATCTACACTTTCAGTTTCTCACAGCAGAGAAACCATGTGATATTTACACGTGTGTGTCCGATTTAGGAAAAATAAGATTTATGCTGGATATATTCACTCTCTCTGTGTCTGTCTCTGTCGCCCCCCTACTGGGGATCGAACCCAGTGCCTTCCCATTGAGCTGCATCCTCAGTCTCTTTTTATATTTTGAGACAGGATCTAAGTTGCTAAATTGCCCAGGCTAGGCTCAAATTTGTGATTCTCCTGCCTCAGCCTCCCTCAGAATGCTGGGATCACAGGCATGCCCCACCACACCCAGCTTGGCTTGGATTCTTTCTCTTTATTTACCAATTCCTAGCATCCTTCAAATGAACTTTATCTTCTGAGAAAGTCATCCTACAACATTCTTGCTTCTAACCTTTTCCCCAGGACTTACTCACTTAGCTCCACCTCACTGCCAGAGGGTCCTGGGATCTGTAGCATTTCCTTCTGGCAGCCAGGTGCTCAGATAATTTTCCCTGGACATTGGAAGAGGGGATTGGGACCTGGGGTGCCTGCTTCACTTCCTGTTGGCCCACTGTGCGAGGGCTGGAGCGCTTTATCCAGCTCATATGGCTTCTACTTCCCGGAACTCAGGGCGGTGCTCAGTGATTGCACGGGAGGGAGGCGAAGGTACAGGGTCCTGTCCTCCCCGCTCCTATCCAACCCGTCTCCCAGCTTTCCAGTTCAGCCTGAGGACTTTGGCCTCCCCTCTACACTGACTCATCCCAAGCTGCTGTGGCTCCCCTCCCTCTTTCTCTCTCCTCCTCCTTTTCCTCTTTTTCTTCTCCTCATTATTCCTCCCCCTCTCCTTTCCCCTTCTCCCTCTTTAGCTCTTTTTCTACTTTGGCTTCTGGGTCTTTGTTCCTATTTTTGTTCCTGACCAGTGCTTCCCACATTTTCTTAGCCTGCTCTAAATGATCCACAGCATCTCGCCCAGATCCATCCAAATGATTTCCGGATCACTCAAGCCCACGCGGACTCTGCCCACCTCACTCTTCCTGGGTGCTGGGTGCCCTTCTTGGTTATTTTCATTTTCTTGTGTTTAAAACCTGACACCTCCCCTACCCCCACGGACTGTCAGTGCCCCACGTACCTCCTTCTGCACCAGCTGCATCTGGAGTCCCAGCCACACTCAGCACGGGGCTGTTGTGACACCAGTCACGGTGGGTTCATTGATCGAAGCACAGCTGTTTCATACAGAGTTTGAAAAGCTGTCTGTACTTGATGCCAACACAACATGGAGAAGAGCAGGAATTCTGTCATCAGTTTTGAAAGTTTTTGATGTCTGCATGACTGATGTGGTGGATTTGTTTTCATTTGTTGATTAAAGAGCAATGATGGTGGAAGCCTGGATCTGATACTGGGTTCTTAAAGGAGTTCTTCTCAAAGCAGATGTTTCTAAGCTGGGTATGGTGGGTATGCCTATAATCTCAGCTACTCGAGAAGCTGAGGCGGGAGGATCACAAGTTCCAGCCCAACGTGGGCAAAATAAAAAATAAAATAAAAAATAAAATTATCTGTCTCAAAATAAAAAATAAAACAGCCTGGGAATGTACCTCAGTGGTACGGCACACCTGGGTTCCATCTCTGGTGCCACAAAAATACAAAACAACCTTCTAAACCAAAAGCAAACAAACAAACAAATCCCAGATACTTCTGGGCTCCAGAAATGTGCTGATCTATAGAAACTTTTCTGTAGGTGGCCACAGTGGAGCCAGAATGGAGCGAGGAATCAAAGTGTGAGTCGAGGACTAATGTAACATCATCTTATAGGGAGATGCTTTCCTCTTTCGAGTCAGAAAACATAGACAGACCTTCATCGTCATTTCGTGTACTTTCGAATCTCACATGCTAGGTGTGTAAACATGTCCTAGGTATTGATTTTGGCAAGGGATATTAAGAGCACACAAAAGAAAAAATCCCAGTGTGTGGGATATTTCTGTAAATCTTTCTTTTCTCAGAAATCTGCTTAATGTACTTCTATGGATTTAACTAATAGGAGTGGAAAGTCATCCCCACACGATGGAAAAATGGGAAGTAGGAGTAATACTAGGCCACATCGTAAGAAATATGAATTCCAGTTCTTTTTTTCTTTTTTGTGGGTACCAGGGGGTCGACCTCAGGACCTCGCACGCCAACAGGCGCCTGTGCCGCTGAGTGATATCACCAGCCCCTTTTTCGTATGTGGGATCCGGGAGTCGAACTCGGGCCCTCGCGCTTGCAAGGCAGGCGCTTACGCCGCTGAGCCAGCTCACCGGCCCATGAATTCCAGTTCTAACTCAGCCATGCATGATTGTGACCTGCTCACAGCCCTGTTTCTGAGCCTCGGTTTCCTCACCCCTAAACAAGAAATGGGCAGGACAATAATCAAGTTTCATTCCTGGAGATACCACTGTATTTATACTTCCAGAGTCTTCTGCATTATTGATAGACTCCATAGCTATTTTCTCATTTGATCCTCACAATAAACCTGTAAGGTAAATCTGGTAGGGGTTATTATTATCCTCACTAGAAGCTGGGCAATGTTGGTGCTTTCTAATCTACAATAATCCCTTCTTAGCAGCAGGCTCTTTCCTATGGATGGATGTTGATATAATGGAGAATGCAAGCATCTGTCTGTAATGACCACCCAGGGTGAGGCTGTGGGCTGGTGGTGGGTCTCAGGCTGCCTCCATCGAGTTTTCTGGGGGCAGCCTGAGGGGCTTGGGAAGAGGCTGATGCTTGAGAGATCCATGAGCTTGTGTGAGGCAGGAAGGATCCTGCCCTGCCAGTGCCACCCAAACTACGGTAAGAGTTGAGGTCACCTCTGCCTTGCCTCACTTCTCCAGTTCTCATTCTTCAACTCTCAGAAGTCGTAGAAGACAGTTTCCTGGCGTCAACCCTGACTGCTCCCCCAGCTCCTCCCATTGGGTGGGTTCTGTCCCAGTCAGTTCCCTTCCCTGGCACCCAGGGCCACAGCTCATCTCTGCACCCAGTGGGCTCTGTGGTGATGGCCTGTTTACCCACCAGAGACGCAAGGGTCGGGAGCTCCAGCTGATCTGGATCACCGCTGAGTGCCCTGACTCAAGCACTCCTCATCTCTAAGACAAGGTACCTGAGTTTGAATTCCATTCCTTCCAGCTCCACATACCATGATTTTGCCATCTGATTTTTCCCAGATGCAAGAAATAAAGGAGCCACTGATTTTGAGGAGAAGCCCCAGTGTAGGAAATGCCCTGTGACTTTCTGCCCCATTATTCTCTGGCCTTGGTGTAGACCGTGAGCCTGGTCTGAGGGCTGAAGGGGGTTTTCTTAGCAGGCTGGCTCCGTGTGCATGAACGCACACGGCCTTAGCCACTGCCCGAGAGCAGGGCTTCCGGGTGAGGGCTCTTTGCTTGTTTCATGAGTACCCAGCCGGCCAGCCAGAAGCCACATGTGACTTGGGAGCTGTCTCCACGTGTGCCTCCGCAGGAGCCCTGATGTCACATATCCGCCTGCAGACCATAGAAGTGGGCGTGTCTGTGCACAGGGCTGCTGTGCTCGTGTCGGACCAGTCAAATGGTGGACAGTGTGTCGCTGTACAGACCGTGTGAACGCATCCAGGAGAATGTGTGGTTTTCCAATTTAGCAAATATATCGGGAGCTTTGTGCTCTGCAAGGGCAGGAATGCGGTGCGCCAGGCAGGGAACCTGGGGTGCGCATGTCTTACCTGGGACTGCTTTGTGCGTCCCCTCCGTGTGTCTTTGGGAATGCGTTCTTGGCACGTGTCCCGCGTTAACGAGGCGGTCGTTCGGTGTGTACTTGTCTGTGCGACAGTGCTTGGGTCTTGTTTGCGGCTGCCTGCTCGCTTTCCAGCGCCACTTGTGCCCGCAGTCAGGCTCTGCACGTGCGCCCGCCTCCCTGCGCACGTCCCCGAGTGACCCGTGCGCGGTGGGCAGGGACCTCCGGGTCGTGTGCACTTCTTGCGCTCGTGCCCGTCTCTCTGCGCTAACGAAAGCACCGCCGCATGTCTAGGAGCACGTCCTTCTCCATATGTGCACGTTCCGTGTGCACGCCGCCCCTGTGTGTGTGTGCGTGCGTGTGTGTGTGCGCGTGCGCGAGAGCGCGCAGTGGTGCTGCGCGCGCGCGCACCGGTCCGCGGGCGGTCAGGACCCGCGTTGGGCTCCACGCGTCCCGCTGGGCTGAGCCCTCCCCCCGCGCCCCGCAGCAGGCCGCGGCGATTGGCCGCCCGCTCGCTCCCAGCCGTCACCCCGCCCCCCGCGCTCCCGCGGTCCCCGCTGTCCCCCGCGGTTCCGGCGAGGCCGCGCCGCGCCGCGCTCTGCTCCCATTGGCTGCGCGCGCCTTTGTGTGGCGGCAGCTGCGGCCCCAGAGCCTTTGAATGTCGAGAGGGGCCGGGAAGGGAGCCTTTCCATGGGCCATCTGTTTCCCCGCCAGCCGCCGCCCCGCCGCCGCCCGCGCCCCGCGCTCCGCCTCCCGCCCCGGCGGCTCCCGCAGCCCCGCCGCCGCCCGCGCCCGCGCCCGCGCCCCGGAGCCGCGCCACAAAGGGCCCGCGCGCAGCCGCCGCCGCCGCCGCGCGAGAAGCCAGGATGGTCCTGGTCCACGTCGGCTATCTCGTGCTTCCAGTGTTTGGCTCTGTGCGAAACAGAGGTATCGCTTTTTCCTTTCGGGGTCTGCTTGCGAGCGTGGATCGCCGCAGGCACCGGGCGGGGGTGGGCGCCGCGGGCGGCCGGGGCTCAGGGCTCACCCGCGGGGACGCGGGACGAGCGGTGGCTGCCCCCCACCCCCCTTTGGGAAGACCCCCCCCCCGTGTGTGGGGGTGGCCGCCCTCGTGGGAGCTTTTGTAGTGAAGTTAGGGTTTGGCGAATTTGGGTCCCTCCCGCCCAGCCCTATTTTTATTCTTTGCGGCGGACGTGGTTCCCCCAAATCCCAGCCTCTTTCCCTTAATACCTAGCCCGGTGTGATCGAAAGAAGGCGAGAGATAAACGACTTTGTGCGTGTCTGACTGTGTGTGTGTGTGTGTGTGTGTGTGTGTGTGTGCGCGCGCGCGCGCGAGCGAGCGAGAGCGAGAGAGAATGAGAATGAATATGCACGCTTGGTTTTCTGCGATTTGCTTTTTTTGAGGCATATGTGTTTTCTTTTATATGTGTTTTGTATTTCTTCATTTTTGGTCATTAATACCGATAACTGGTTAGCCGGGATCTAGGTATCTGCCTTATCCCATGCCCCAGCCCCCACCATCTCGCGGGCACTTGCACGATTCCCCGGCCCATCTTTTCTGTCCCTTTAACCCTTTTTGTGTTACTGCCCTTGTGCTATGGCCCTGCTCACCCCGCCCCCCGCAATTGTCTTTGTATGACAGTTGCTTTTGTGGGTTCAAGATCCTTGGGAATGTGTGTGTGTGCGCGCGCGCGCGCGTGTGTGCGTGTGCGCGCGCCTCAGAGATCAGACGTGTGCTGCCGCGCACCCCTGGGCCCGGCGGAGCGGGGCAGGTGGCCTTGGGTGTTGCGCTGTGTGTGAGGGTGAGATGGGAAGCTGCCCCCATACTAGGCCTTTGCCCCGGGCAGCGGTTGACCAAGCAGCAGGCCAGCGCGGGCTTTGTTTTTAACTGTGATATATGGGATGTATTTGAACAGTCCCCTTTCCCAAAACCCTTTTCCCTTATATTTTGCTACAATAATAGCTTGATTTCCCCCGCTTCTCCCCCTTACCCCACATTTCTTCCATTTTCTTTCAATCAAAAATTCCCACCTCCTAAAGCAAATCCCAGATGCATTTCAATTCATTTTTTTTTTTTTTCCTTTTTGTATTCTGCCTCTGGACTCACATTTCTCTTCTTGGAAATGTTTCTTCTCTCCCACTCCACGTCTGCTTCAATCCCTGCTGGCAGAGGCCCCCTGCCCACCCCCTCCCGCACACACTGAGTGATGTCTTCCCTTTGCCACCTGGCTCAGGCTGCAGTCAGAGTGGGGGGTGGGGTCGCAGGGCCAGCGCTTTAGTGCGCCCCGGGGGCCCGATTGGGCAAGACGAGGAAAGCCCGGCCCTCCTCCTTCCAGCCCAGCTGTCCCCAGCCCCGCGCCCCTCTCCAGAACCCAAAAGGCAAGGTTGGCCCCTTTAGGCCTGTTCGAACCGCAGTTTTTGTGTGATGATAGAATGATGACATTCTGCATTTATCAAATCTTTTTTTTTTCTTCATTGTGTAGCTCAGTGAATGGTCAACTCGCTGCTGTGTGCGCTGTGACCCTTCTGCCTCCGCATTTAGCTGTATTGTGACACCCCTCTTAACCATTTCCTGTCTCCATCTGAGGAACGCATTGCTATTTAAGCGGCAGTATCCCCTATCTCAGGCCAGCCTAGCGTGGGGTTGAGGGGTGTGTGAGGAAGAAGGGGGGTTGGATGAGATCTCCTTGAAATGCCAACCCCCTCCCCCGTACACAATTATCTCTTATTAGTTGGCATTTCCTCTTAAAACGGGTGTGGAACATTACACTAGGCAGAAATTCAAAAATGATTAAGAAGGATGTTGAGCCTGAAAGTATAATTATCCTGATTAAATCATTATCATCCTCATTAATACCACCAATCTCTAAATACCATTGCAGGATGCTGGTTCCATGTTTTGAAATTCAAATTGTTCAGCTGCCTTTAAATTTTATTTTTAATACCACTCCCCCCCAACTCCCCCCAAATCCAACAAAATAAATTTTGCCTGTTCGTCGAAGTTTACTTTCATGGCTAACACTCCCACAGGAAATTTAAGGGCTGAGGGGTGAGTTGGGCTGTGGGTAAAATTTAGCACAATGTGCTAGGAATTCATGACCTTCCGATAGAGGATACTAATGCTTAACTCAACAAGGTCCTGAGCCACAATCTTCTTGTAAAACTATTAGATAGTCTGCCAGCTTAAGTCTGTTCTTTTTAGTTTCCATTGTAGTAGTGTAGGATGTAGGCCATTTCAGAATAGATGTAGAGAAATAACCATTTTTGTATCTTCATCTTGTTTAGCCGAGTACATTGCACTGTAAATCCCTGTTAAGTGGATTCCTTTTGCCTTGGCTTGGAGGCTGCAGCACCCCATTTTCCAGTTGTCTGGGTGGCCATCAGCTAGCTGCTTCATAGCACCCAGGCATACTGAGGATTACATTTAGTCGGAGGCAAAAATTATTAAATATAAATATTGAAAAGAAAAATCTCTGATGAAATGACAGTTGCTGCTCTTCCAGCCTCTGAAAATTTGGTGCACCAAGGTCCCTGGCTTATGGGGGAGCCATGGCCATAGAGTCTTAATTGTTTAATTGTACAATGTCAAGAGCATCTTTGGACATCTGCCCTGGCCCTCGGAGCTGCGCCTGTAACAGCCGGCTCCCTTCTGCTGCCTGGCCAGCCAGACCTGCTTGAAAACTGAAACAAAACAGCAGCAATCATGAAAGAATAGAGCCCCCACATGGAGGGCTCTTCCAAAATAAAGTCGCAAGTAGCCTCCCTGGACTGCCATTTGGCAATCTGAAAAAAAAAAAGAGAGAAAAAAAAAAAGAAAAAGAAAAAAAAAAAATCTCAGCAAAATGGTTTTCCATTAAACAGGGGTAGCGTGTTCTGCTGTGCTGAATTACTTCCTGTTCTTATTTTGTGGGTAATTTTTTCTGTATCAAATATCCTTTTGGTTGTGTATCTTTTTCACCTTTTCTTGTACTAAAACTAAAGCATGGTCTGTATTTTTTTACATCCCCCAGTTGACAATGTACAGCGCTCGGTTAGAGGTGTTACCCTGCTGAAACGTACTGTGGTCGTGTAGCCCGGGCCATCTGCTCATTGTACGCTGCTTTTGTTCTGTTGCCCTTCCGAAGCATGGTGGGCCCAGCCTTTTTTTTTGTATCGTGTGCATGATGACATTGTTACACACAGAATCCACTAATACTAATATACAATCTCTCAATAAAGAACTAGTTTTCCTATATTAACCTAGTGTGCTTTTTCTCTTGCTGTTTTCCCATTTATTGTATCCTGCTGTTTAGATTTTCCCCCTTGCTTTTCTATCCCCACCCTCACCCACCCACCACCCCCACCTCCCATTGTAAGATTTGAGTGAATGCCTTTTCTTTTTACTTTCTTTCTTTCTTTCTTTTTTTTTTTTTCCTTTTTTGTGGCAAGATATGGTGACTTTAATCTCATCTAGTCCATATCTTCTAACAATAGAAGTCTGGGGCCATGGGATGGGCCAGTTATCCTGTCACACTGAAACAGCATATAGAGAGAGAGCACCCCTGTCTTAGGCCACCTGTGTCCCCAGAGGTCTCCACATTTCATCTTAGCTTTCAGGCTGCACGGGCACTGGTTTATGATGCTGGTGAAGGGAGAGGGAAAAGACACTTAGGTTGAGAGAAGGGATACTGTTCTTAAGTAGCAATCTTGTAGCATTTCAGACTTGCCTGAAAAACCCATTTTGAGTTGTGTTTTAACTTTTCTGTTTACTGTCTCATTGATTTACTGTCCTTATAAATCATGTTGAGGGTGACATGTGACATGTAGTTGAAGCCATGTTCTGGAATTTTCAAGAACCTTCTATGTGCATATTTAAATTCTCAGAACCTACGATGTAAGATTCCCATTGAGATCCTGGATAAGGATACGTTTGAAATAGAAACTGAGACCACCACACCTTATCCCAGGGCTGGTGGGCACCCCGACCTAGTACTACAGAAATAAGAGCGTCTGTGCCCTCTGCAGCCCGTGAACCAGTTAAAGCTGATTATACCCTGCTTGCCTGACAGCTGCTTCATCTGCGGCCCTAGGGCCTGTCTCAGGAGAAAGCAAGGCAGACCACAGCCTTTGTGTGCCTGTGTTGGGGTGGGGGTAGGGGAGGTCAGGAGGGAAGCCAGGACTTTCTTCTAAATTGAATTGGAAGAACCCTTAAAATATGTCTTTTTTCCCTTCCCTAATTGCATTGGAGAAGCCAGTGGAGAGGTATTTTTTTTTCCCTTTAGAGTGGAGCCCAAATTCAAGCATTTGTCAATTACACCTATTCGGTTTCAGCCCAGAACAAGCCTTGCTAAATGAGGCGTTTTAGACACCCAAGGAAATCAGTCGATTAAAGAAATTCATGGTTCCCTCAAAGGGTCATCATTCTGAAGCCTGTTCTTTCTTGGCCCATCGGTGCGCCTTGTCCTCGCTCTTGGGGCTGTCTCCCTGGGCTAGCCTCTGCTCCTTTCCTGGTAGACAGATTGGCGGGGCGGGTGGGCGGGCAGTGCCCCCTGCCTGACCACCGCACTTCCTTGCCTTCTTTGTGGCTTCAGTACAACTCCCCCTGCGCCCTCACCACAGCTGCCCTCTCCGCTCTGGCCCTTTGTTCTCATGCTCTTCCCAGCCAGGGTGGGAAAGCCGAGCTGATTTACTGTGACACAGGGACACACATGGATTTTCCTGGTGGAGGCTCGCGCTGCAGTGTGAGCAGAGATACACAGGTCTCCAGAGCCAGTCTCTTGAGGATTTTTTTCTTTAAATTTTTTTTTTTTTAGTTTTCATGCGACTATTAATTTTGTTCCTAGTTTGAGAAAGCAAAATTCCCTCCCAGCCAACCTAAACGATAACAAAACTACCCTACATCAGGTGGCCACTCTCATTTTTATCCTAAAGAGTACATCAGTGTTAATCGATTCTAAGATTTTTATTTCTCTAAATTAGTGTCAAGTGTATCAAAACTGTTTGACAATACATTTTGAGACTAGTTTATTAACCTAGTAATAATATAGAAAGCCACTGGGTTAATGGGAAATCATGTTTTGGCAATTTATCAAGTGCACACTCTATTTGACCCAGATTGTCAGAGCTAAACACTTGACGTATTATGAAGACCCCCCCCCAACTGGATAATTTAAGAACTACAAAGCTGATATATGTTGCACTTATTCTCTCAGCCCTCTGACACATACCTGCTTTGACTCCAGGATTTTGGGAAAGCCACCTGTTAAGTGGGTCCTCTACTATTAGCTTTGTGACAAGGTGGAGCATAGCCTTTGCTTCCAGCTCTTTCTGCACTCAAGGACTTCTCTCTAGATTAGCATCAGATAAGGCCCACTTAATTGAGTTTTCTAAAATAATAATTTTCCAAAAACCAGCAAGTACTATTAAGTGTTCAAGGTTAGGGGACAAGGCCACCCAGAGTGCTAACACACTCCTGCAGATGACGAGGCTGGGCCACCTCTCTTTCTTCTGCAGCTTTCTCACCTCCTGCCCCCCGTCACCCCTCCATCTTTAAATAAGCAACCTGCGGTGTCACATTGGAAAACTTGGTAGTTGCCACAGAAGTAGCGGCTCTGTGCTAGATCCAGGTGTACCCTTGAGCCTTTTTCTGGAGCCAAGACGAGGAGACAAAATGCCCTTAGCTCTGATTCAGGGCATCACTTTCATTCTTTACATTTCACCAGACCACTGTGGCACAAAATGTGAAGGACAATTTTGCCTTCATTTCTCTATGGATCTAAATAGCTTCTAAAAATTCCTGGCTTAACATAGCACGAATGTAAAATTAATATTTATTAGTTTCTGGTGTGGTTTAGCCACAGATGAACCAATATATTTCCAAGAGCATTGGGGGGAGCGCTTACCTGGGAAAGATAAGATTTTCATGATGATCTAAGAATGAAGTGCAAACATGACCCTGTAGTTGAGCCACTTGCAATGCCTGTACCTCACGTGTTGATCATTCATTCATTCATTCACTCACACTGTTCATTTAGTTAATGAGTGTTCTATGGTATCTGCTTTGGGCCACGTCCTGTGTTAAGAGGGTTACAGAAAAAAGAGGGACCTCCTGGGCTTGTGCTGAGGCTGGGAGGAATGCTCAGGGCACCAGATGCTCTCCAGGACGTCTGAGCCGAAGCACCCCAGGGAAGGGAAGATGTCCTGGCTGGTGCCGCAGGCTCGGAGCCGTCCAGGGTGTGGGTCGTAGCTCAGTTTTGATCTGGAAGTGAACGTAGCCACGGGTCTCAGCATCACCTGGACAACGACCATCATGAAACCTACCTGACAGGGGGTGTCCAAAATGAAGGTACCTGGCACACAGTGAGGATGTGCTAGATGGCTGCCCTTCCTCTTCACAACTGTGGGCATTTACCAGCCTGAGGATCAAATGAAGTCGGAGATGACCTTGCTGAGGAGGTGGTGTGCGTACAGGATGGAGGAGGCTTGCCAGGTGGGCGTGGGGAGCCAGTGAGATTTTGGCCAATGCCAGGGCTCTGCTGGTTTGTCAAGAACACGTGCACATGAAGAGGGAGGGTGTGCGTGTGTGTGTGTGTGTGTGTGTGTGTGTGTCTTACACAGCTACAGGGCAGCAGGCCATTGTCCTGCCTTTGAGTGGCTCTCCCCAGAGGATAGTCAGGAGTCTCGCAGTACAAGGTGTGCAGAATATGGGGGAAAGGCTGGAGGAGATTTCAAAGGCAGTTTCTGAAGCCTTTGGAAGAGTTTGGACGCGCTCCTGTGGCCCCTGGGAGCTCTCGGGACAGTGTTGTTTAGATAATTTTTCCTGGCAGCTGATGACAGAGGGGTGAGACTGAGGGGCTGAGGTCAGGGAGGAGGCCACGGAAACTTTCCGGGGGTGATAAGGGCCCAAGGCCTGGGCCTGAGGGATGGGAAGACGGCTCGCATGGTGGGGGGTCCTAACCATAGGGGAGGAGTGAGCAGGTTCGCACATGGAAGGGGCTGAGACTGAGGGCTTTGGGGTGCTGGGAGAGTGGATCCCATGAGGACAAACAGGGAGGATGGGAGGAGCAGTCAGCTGAGGGAGCGATGAGCCCGGTGCATAGAAAGCACACAGCGTTTGGCAGCGGAAAGGGGGTTGGAGTGATGGCTGGGAGCAGAGCCTTCTAGTACGGTTAAATCCAGCTTTCTGGTTGGGATAGGAAGTGAATTTCAAGAGAGTAAAAACCTTCACGTCTGCATCACACTCTCTCCGCGCCTGACACCCCCCCAGCTGGGTGGTTCACCTGTACCTTCAGCTGCTGGGTCACCCCCAGCGTCTCAGTGTGGGTACAGTTTATTAAGTTTCCTCCTTCCTGAGAAGAGGCCCCAGGACAGGCAAATGCCAGGATTTTTGCTCCCATGGATTTGCAGAAGTCACCTTACCATGGAGAAGGAGGAGCTGGAGGGCACCCAGCTTGGTAGCTAAATGGGGGAGCAAAGGCAGGGCGGGGTGTGGTGATGGGATGAGGGCGGGGGGGTAGGGAGCGCATGGGCTCTGGTCTCAGGATTGGTCCCCTTTGTAGGGAGAAGATTTCCCCGATTCAAAGCTCATTCCTTTCCATGATCTCAGTTTCTCCCAGTGAGGAGGTAACTGGGAACCAGAGGAGGAAACTGAGGCCTAGAGTGGTGAAAGCCTCTGCCCCCCTCCTCCCACCAATAAGCGGCTGAGCCAGGTGCCTGAGTGCTTGGCTGTGGTCCCAGCACTGCCCTCATGGTGCTCAGGCTTCAGGGACCCCGTCAAGACCGAGGCAGGGAGAAGCAGTCCCCGCTTGTCTTGCACATCCAGTGGGACCAGTTCAGACCGCTGGACTCCTTGTCCTCACCGGGAGAGGCCTCATGGCAGCTCACGCACTGCGAGCTATGAGGGGTTCAGTTCTTAGTGCTGAGCCCTGTGTGTCTCACAGGGAGCCCTGAGAGGTGGGGGTGTAGCTTGAGGACCGGCGGACCCCTTAGTAGGAAATGAGCAAGAAGCTGGGACTGGACATGGTGAGTCCTTTAATCTTCAGGAGCTGCCTCAGCAGAGGCCCGGCTGGCTCAGTGTGGGGACGTGGGGGCAGTGGGATCTGTGATCCGCTTTCCGCAGAAGTAATAGGAGTCCGTTTCCCAGGCTCTTTCCTACATCGTAGGTATGTTCTGCAACCTTTCTTACATCATCTTGCTGCCTTCACAATTATGTCTGTGTTACATCACGGAGAGAATAGAATCCCATTTGGCAAGTTTAGAAAGTAAACCAAAAGGAAAAAAGATTCCAAAGGATTCCACCCCTCTGATCGCATAGATGAGGAAGAGCCTTCCACATTTTTGTTGATATATTCGGTGTGTGTTTGTTTTGCAGTAAACACAGTGTACATGCAATTTGGCATTCTCCATCTTTTATTTCACATAATGTCACACACATTTTCACATTTTATTGTGTTGTTTTCACAAGCATCACTTTTAATGACTACATAATCCACTGGAATGGCGCCTTGATAGGTGGGGCTGGGGGCTTCTGATGCACTCAAACTGCCAAGGGTGACAGGGCCTCTCCATGCCAGCCTGCTCTCTGCCTCCCTTCTGTATTGAGCTGTGGGGAGGGTTAGTGGGTGACTGACAGGTTGCAAGCCTGCCTAGTGCCAGCCCCTCCATCAGCAGGCCCAGTGGGGGAGGTGTGTAGGGAAGGGAGAAGATGGCGATAAACTGTTCTGTGACCTGGGTCCTAATCCTTTTTCTGCCACAGACTCCCACTGCGATCTTTAGCAAGTTGGCCTCCCCCATCGGTCCTCAGTTAGCCTGTCCATCCATGGCTAGGTCCAGGGTCTTGTCACATGAAGTAACACATGTGACACAAACTGCAAAGCCAGCCCAAGGCAAGAATAATAGGAATGACTAGCGTTGTGCACCGGGACATAGTCCTGGCTTCAAGTCCTGCTCTGTCAGTTGTCACGTAGTGATGCTGGCCAAGTCTCCCTGCTCTGCGACTTCACTTCCTATCTGCCAAGGGAGATAATTGGCCTAATTGCCCCTTCCTGCTCTAAAAAACTGTGATTTCCTCCTGATGAGAATAACTTCCGTTTCTGTTGCCTTTTCATTGGGACAGCTCCACACGCCCCTTAGCACTCTGCAGGCCCTTGGCTTCTGCTGGCCAGGTCACACTGTGGCACAGGGAGGAAGGGAGCAGCCATGGCTCCTGCTGGGCTGGTGGCCCATCAAGCACCGTAGGCACAGACCCCAGGGCTCCCAAGGAATTCAGGGCTGGAACTGCTTCTGCTGCCACAGTTCAGGGTTGAGGAGCAGGTAGCTGCCTCCCTCTAAATGTGCCCTGAGGTGTGGGCCTTGGGGCAGAGAGCCCTCCAGGGAGTTCTCCCAGCCACTGAGGGGTGGTGCTGTCACCCATGCGGTGGCCTGGCTGTGAGAGTTCCTATCCCCTGTTCACAGGGTTGGCCTCCCAGCCTAGAAGAGGAAGCGGCAGAGCTGAGTCAGCTGGTTCCTGCAGTGGGGAGGGCGGAGGAGGCGAAGATTCAGCCAGCACCTGTTTCAGGGAAGGCAGGAAGGCTCCAACAGCTGCCGCTTCCCTGGGGGCTGAGGGTGGGAGGGAGGAGCCAGTGCCCTCGTGTCCCCCAGCCAGCTGAGCTCCAGCTCTCCCCGACCGGCTGCCAAGGTCCTGTGCCACCCCTTCTTGAGAACTCCTCCTCTGGGCTGTCTGCCCCTCAGGACCACTTACCTTTTCGAGCAACTGTTTCTCTCAAGGTGGGAGCTGAGGGCTGAATGTGCCCACTCCTATCCCAGAGCTGGAGGCACTGGCTTTCCACAGCCCTCGGCCTTCATGGTGGGCTTATTCCCCGGAGCACAGGTGGGAAGGACCCTACTCCTCTACCGACGAGTCATGGGCCTGCTGACCAGAGTGACAAATTCTGATTCTGGGGAAGGCGAGGGAGAAAGGGGAGACCTAGGTGGGGACACCCCACAGCCCAGGGTGTCCCCAATCCTGCTGATGGAGGAGACCCCAGAGGTAGCTGGGACGGAGCCATGGCCCCAGTTCAGTCAGTGCTCACCAGAGCCCCTCATCGTGGACACCAGGGTGGGTCAGCCATGGTCTTGCCCTTGCTTTTGGTGGGCAGAGGTGTAAGTCAGGCTGGGGCCAGAGAGAAGCGGCGCCTGGGGGCAACCCCTGCTTGTCTTTTCTGGCTGAGGTGATTCTGAGGCTGCTTCGGGACAGGTGCCCAGGATGCAGGGCTGTACCTGCCACAGACCTCAAAGAGACAGGCAGCAAGAGGTGGTGGGAGGGAAGCTGGGCCTGCCTGAACCTGGGGGACCCAGCCATCCAGGGGAGTGGAGGGATGAAGAAGGCGGGTCATGTGGGTGAGGGGCCCATAGCCAGCTGGCCTCAGCCTCAGAAGAGCCCGGCACATTGTGGTTCGCCTTAAAGGGCCCCTGACCAGCTCAGACTCCCTGGAGAGGGTGAGAGAGGAACAGGGCAGGAGGGGAGGAGAGGTGGCCAGAGCCTGGCTCTGCTCACTGCCCAGGCCCTCCTCAGCAGGTACACTCACCCATCCCATGTGGTCCCCAAGACTGAGTGTAGTTCCCTCGGGGAGCATCCAGACTGTAGGGGCTGGAGGGCTTAGAGGTGTGCTCAGCGGTCAGTAGAACCTCAACTCAGAGGGCAGAAAGGGCCTGGACTCACTGCAGGGTAAACACAGTTCAGTTTCCAGTTTCACCTCTCAACTGGGGAAAAGCCAGCCAAATGCCTCTAGATGCAGATTTTCCATGAACTTTTGGGTGAAAATATAGACCTTCAGTGATATATTCAGTCTAAGCCATGTCCCATGTTTATACTCCTCCCAAATGTGGATGCTTCCTGGACGAGTGTGAGGAGCATTTTGGGGTTGGCCCGAGGCCTCCTATTCCCAGCACTAGGAACTTGGGCTGTCCAATGGGCAGAGTCAAGAGCTGGCTCCCAGAGCCCAAGGCAGGATTGGAATCAGATTTTTTTTTTTTTTTTTTTTTTTTGAGATAGAGTCCTGCTCTGTAGTCCAGGCTGGCCTTGAACTCACTGTGTAGCCCAGGTTGGCCTCAAAACTGCAGCAATCCTCCTGTCCCAGCCTCCCAAGTGCTGGGATTACAGGTGTGTGCCACCATGCCTGGCTGGAACCCAGATTTTTGATGCTGAGGGCCAGAGGGTTCCCTGGGTCTTGATAGAATCTGTTAAACAGTATGAGCCTGGGCAGCTCGAGCTGGGGAAGTCAGGGCTAATTTGTAGCACATACACCTGGGTGAGGCTTGAAGATTACGTGGTGACGTGGAAAGGAGGTCGGAGCATGGAGACGAACCCACCGTAGTGCTGTGTAGGAGTCTCCTGGACACCCAGATGGGGCTGCCCCTGTGCACCAAAGATTCTATTTTTTTTTTTATTATGGTAAAATACAAATAGCATAAAATTTGCCATTTTAGCTTTTTTTGTGTGTGTGTGTGGGTACCGGGGGGTCGACCTCAGGACCTCATGCGCCAACAGGCACCCGTGCCGCTCAGCGATATCACCGGCCCCTTTTTCGTATGTGGGATCCGGGAGTCGAACTCGGGCCCTCGTGCTTGCAAGGCAGGCGCTTACGCCGCTGAGCCATCTCACCGGCCCCATTTTAGCTACTTTATAAGATTCTAGCTCAGTGGCATTAACCGTCCTCACACACAATATTGTGCAACCGTCACCACTTATTTTTCACACTTTTTATCGTTCCAAACTAACAAAGGGCTCCGTTAGTTTTCCCTGACTTCGGGGCCTGCTCGCAGACAGGGCGAGGGCTGTGCTTGCTGAGTGTCTTGGTGGAAGGGCTGGGGCAGAGCAGAGGGAGGACTAAGTGGTAGCGGAGTATTACACGGATTGTGCCATCAGGCAATCTGGCTCTGTCACCTACTATCTAGGTGACTTAGGTCCTTGCTGCATCTCTCTTCCTCTGAAAAGATGGTGGTAATTGTATTAATACCAGTGTCATGGGGAGGTGGGCATGAAAGAGATTATGTTGCATGTAAAGAATGAGGCACGCAAAATCCTGGGAAGTACTTAGCAAGAGATGATCATTTCCCAACTCGCATCCACACACCCCTTCCCCTCTGCAAACACACAAAGCTGCTTGATCAGGCCAGGTGCAGCTAGCGGTCTTAGGGGACTTGGGCAGACAGGAAAGGGCCAGACAGGAAAGGGCGAGGCATGTTTCATCTTCACTGCTTAAGCGGTTACTGAGAATCCGTGGTGAGAGATGGGCAGCTGGCTGGAGAGATCCCTGTACATTCCCGAAGTGGATGGAAAATGCACATATCTGGCCACATCAAGGACCAAGTCGGTGGTCATGCTGGCTAGAAAGTGTGGCCCAACCAGGTGGGAGGTAGCTTAGTAGCATGGGAAGAGGTCACTGAAGCCTGCACAAGTTGGGGGTGCAGCTGGAGGAGGCGGGACAAACTGCCCCAGGGGAAGGAGATCTGCCCCAGTGGTCAGGTCAGCCCCGCCCTGGCCCCTCCCACAGAGACCCAGATCCTGCCCAAGAGGTGAATGTCCGAGTCCTGTGGCTGTGTCACCCTTGTCTGAATTTTCTTTTTCTTTTCTGAAGCACCGGACTCTCTCATTTCGTTGTCATTCCACCCATCCCAGTCCCCCCTCTCCTGCCTCCCTCCTGGCGTGGCCATTCCTGCTGTGATTCTCGGCCTTCTCGTTTGCCCTTCTGCCTGGCCAAACTGCTCCAGTGGGTTGCCCTCCTGTCCCTCCGAAGAGAGCCAAGTGGAGGACTGAGGCTGTCCCAGAGCAGGGTTCTGTGGCCTCCCTCGGAAGCGGGCCACCTTCCTCGGGCATTGGTTCTACTCTCAGAATGGGATGCAGCAGGTTCCCACCTGCCGGGCTGAGTGAGGTTAAGTGAGATGTGGATGTAAGGTGCCCACTATGACCCCTGGCACAGAGCAGAGCTGCTCTTGCTGCGTGTGGGCACCTGCTAGGAGTCGTCACTTGCAGGCTCTTCCTGCTGGCTCCTTGGAGGCTTGTTAAATGTGATAAAGGAAGCAATGGTGGGGGGCTTCTCTGAGGCTCAGTGTTCTTGTCTGTGAAATAGGAACAATCACAGTAACTCCCAACTGAGGTTAAAAGGAGGCTCAGATTTGATCACGGGTCTGTTCAGCTCATTTAGCACACATGCTCTGAGCATCACAAGTGTGTTCCCTGTGCCAGGCCCTGGGGACAGGGGGACAACAATAAAATAAGAGCAGCAGCAGGCGCTCACCTAGCCCTCACTGTGCCAGGCACTCTCGCATGCACCTTTCCTGCCTCCCTGGGCCCTGAAGAAACTGAGCCTCATAGGAAACAGATGTGTGGAGGACCTGAAAGTCCCGTTCTGGGTTACGATTGGGTACCTCCCTGACAGAGGAGACATCCCGGGGGAGGCGATGTCCAGATTTGCTGACGCCTGAGCAAGTCTTAAAGGATGCGTGGGGCTGAGCAGGAGAGGTGGGGAACCTGCCAAGAGGATAATGTCCTGCCGGGAGCTGGGACTGCGCCAGCCCTCCTGGTCAACAGTGCCTGCTGGTCGGCACTGCCGGTGGCCAATTGGCTTTTGTGGAGAGCAAAGTGCTCACGGTCTGTTCAGACCCCTGACTTGCCTTGAGCAAAGGGCCAAAGGTGAAAGCTGGATGCTACCCTTGAAGAACTAGCAAATGAAGCAAGAGTCCCTACAGCCTCCCGCAAAGCAATGATGGGTGATGCCTTCACAGTAAGAGCGTTAGCATGCTGTGCCGTGGAGGGTGGGAGCTTTGGAGGAGCAGGGTGGGGGTTGTCTGGGAGACCTCCTGGAACACACCAGGGCAGAGCTGACCTTGAAGTAGGGGCACTTCCCGCAGTGTCCATCCAACACTGCCAAAAGTTGTTTCTGCAAAAAGTTACCTGTTTGGACAATCTGGAAATGCTGCACACGACGCCCCATCTTGGAGAGTGCCGCTGTCCATTAGCACACTGAAAGCGCTGCTGAAGTCAGATAAAGACAGCCCTTTGGTTTTGCCGCAGTGGCATTTCCCAAAGCTGTCTGACCATGGAGCTCTGTGTATGTGGAATGCAGGTGTCACTTCTAGAATCATTCCTTGAACCTGATGCCTGGGGCACAGTGTGGGAGGTGCTAGCTTGGGAACTGGGTCACTTAAGACTGGTCCAAAGTGCCTCCATTATACTATGGGGGAAGGAACACTGCAGGAAGGTCCACAGAAGGTGGCTGCCTGTCTCAAGGTCCCTGGTCGCAGGGATGCCATGCTTAGCTACTGTTTTAGTCCATGCGGGTTGCAATAACAGAACACCAGAGGCCGGGTGGCTTATAAATAACAGAAATGCGTGTGTCACTGTTCTGGAGGCCAGACAGCCCAGGGTGGAGGCGCCAACAGGTGCTGTGTCTGGCAAGGGCCCACTTCCTGGATGGGTGTCCTTTTGCTGGAACGTCACATGGCGAAGGAGGGGAGGATTTCTTTGGTAAGGACACTGATACTGTCCGCAAGGACTCCGCACTCACACTACGTGCTGCTCACATACGCGTGTCTACACGGGTGTGCCCCATCGTACCTACAGACATTATCGACAGAAGTACGGGCTTAGCTGTCTCCAGATGGGGTTCCTTTCCTCCTCTCTGATGTGTCAGCGTGCCCCTGTGCGGCCTTGACCTCAACGTCACTGAATTCACATCATAAATATTCCAACAAGGAGGTGAGGCCATCAGCCAGGATGGTGCCATGCGTTCTAGCATGCCAGGGCCCACACACCATCCTCAGGCCTCTGCTATTCCATGGGCCCTTGTCATGGGCTCAGGAGGAGCAGTGGCTGGATGGGGGCTGAGGAGGGAGGCACAGGCGGTTTGGTGGGGCCTCCACTATGATGAGTAAGGCAGACATCACAAGGCCCCCTGAGGTGCTGTGCGGCCTGAGAGGGCTTCCAGGAGGTGGGTCTTGAGCTGGGACAGAGGATGATCTCCACGTCAGCAGGGAGGGGGTGCTGGGGTGTAGAGACTACATGAGGGGCATCAAGAGGCATGATCGTTGCTGGGCATGGTAGCACATGCCTATAATCCAGATACCCAGGAGGCTAAGGCAGGAGGATTGGGAGTTCGGCCTGGGCAACTTGGCAAGAGTCTGTCTCAAAATTAAAAATAAAAAGGGCTGGGAATTTAGCTCAGTGGCAGAGCAGCTCTGGGCTCAGTCCTCAGTACCACAAGCAGGAAGAGGGACAGTTGTGTCTGGAGGCCCCCTACCCTAGGATCCCACGAAGTGGCCCATGGCCCTGCTCCACCGGCGTCTCCTTCTGCACTGCCAGACCCTGGTCGAAGTCCTACCAGCTGGGAGAGCCTCAGCTCGTGCTCACCTCTGTCACCCAGGTGGCTGGAGGACTGAAGGAGACCATACGATATTAATGTTGCTGCTCAGTTTTATAAAGTGTCCCGACAAGCTGGTGAGCCAGGCGCACTCAGTCTTATTTACGGCTGCTATTATTTCTCCAGCATTGAGATTAATTTGACGATAGCTGTTTATAAGCTCCTCTGTCATCAGATAGGCCCATTACCTGGGAGGAGAGGAGGCTGGGTTTAATTTGTGAACAGTGTGCTGGGTCCCTCTGCCCCGGAGTGCATGTGGGAGTCATAGCCATAAATCATTGCAGACACAGCTGTGCTGAGGCCGGAGCTCCCCGAACAAGTGGGAGGCCCCAGTGCTCACGTGTAGAAGGGAGAGTCCCGGCAGGGGGCCGCTCTGCAGAGCCAGGGGGTAGGCAGCGATCACAGTTATCAATGCCAGAAAAGACCCTAGGTCATCTGGCCAGAGGCTTCACCCTCTTGAATCCACACTACCTAAGAATCATCTGGAAACCCTTAAACTATAGATTCCTCTGGCCCTACAGGGTCACCACCACGGCCCCGTGCACTCCTGCCTCCGTGGGGCTTGGTCTGTGGAGGGCTGGGAGCAGGGGTGGGCTGTAAGAGAGGCAGGAGAAGTTCAAGTTCTCCCTGCTCTAAAGGCAGACACTTCGCTGAATGTCTGAGCACAGAAGATAAAAGGAAGGGCTGCCAAAGAAGAGATAAGGAGGTTGGGCCCTTTAGCAAAATGGTAAGGTTTGCAAAGGATGTCTCCTTCCACCTGCAGAGCCCACCCACCATTGTTATCCCTCTGCTGGCCGCCAGTCCCTTCTTGTCTAGCAGGAAAGAAGTATGGTCCGTGGGTGTCACACTAAGGACTTCAGAGACATCATCTCTTTGTCCTCTGATGTTCATCTCTGGGTTGATTTTTATTAAATCCAATTGGAAGATAAGATAACCGAGTTGTTGCAAGAGGTGGCTGTCAGCGACAGGGCCTAGAAATTGAGGCTGGGGTTCAAATCCAACCTTGAGCACTTTCCATGACCTGAGGCAGTATCCCTCCCCTGGGGACAGGGCCCAGCCATGAATCTGCTGCACGCAGACATTACACCCCTCAGCAGACAGTAAAACTACCGTGTGTAGAGATAGAGGCCTCCAAGAAGGCAGACACCGGCGACCCTGTGACCCGAGGGCCGGAGCTGTGGAGGGGAGTGCCTGGCAGGCGGCTGCTCTGTTCCATTTGTCTGAGCAGTCTCCCCCAGAGGAGGGGATGTTTCCCCAGGGACTCCGGAGCGAATAGCCTTCGGACTGCAATGGCATCTTTTCCCCCTGGTAGCCTGGGAGGCCTGTCACTACAGCACAATGGGGGAGATGTTTGTGGGGTAGGAGACCCTGTTTTGCCCTGATGGTCTGTGGTGTAGGTGGCAACCTTGCCCATGGCCCGAGTTTCTGCATTACCTGGGCCTGTCCCCAAGGAAGACAGCTCTATGCCCTCTGTTCCCAGGCCTTGGCCTTCCTTTTCCCATCAGTTCTCCCAGGCTGTTTTATTTTGTTTTGTTTGTAGGGGATGGGACCCAGGGCCTCAATCGTGCTAGGCGAGTCCTCTGCCACTGAGCAGCACTCCAGCCCCACTTTCCCAGCCTTTGCAGGGCCGTGCTGGAGACACCTGAGAGCCTGCCAGGCAAACCATCCCCGGTTCCCTTTCCTCGGGGGCCTTGGGTCCCTTCCAGGAGGCTCCTCCGATGGCTTCCAGGTGGTCAAAGCCCATGAAACGTGAAGGAAGTCAGTGTGGACTCCATGCAGACTCTATCCGTCACCTAGAAGCTCTGCTTCTGCTCACGTGGCCTCCATTGCATATGATGTTTCGGCCACACGCCGCCCTTTTCCCGAGTTTAACGCGTGTGGACCTGAATTCCCGAATCTGGTAACGTGTGTTACAGACACCCTTACATCCTGGGGCACTAGAACGGGCTCATCAGGTAGGCTGTAAGTTTGGCTGTGGCAGCAGAGGCTGGACACAGAGGTGGCTTAATGGTTACCAGTTGTCTCAGAACAGTCAGCGGTCCTGGGAGGCGTGGCAGGCAGCACTTGGTGTCAGAGATTCAGGTGCCTCTTCTCTTGTTGCTCCACCTCCCTGGAATGCATAGCCCAGGAGGGTTCACCACAAGCTCACTTTCCAGTCAGCGGGATCGAAGAAGGGAGAAAGTGAGAAGGGCACAGCACAAGGATGCATACCACCCCTCTCACATCCCATTGGCCAGAAGGAGTCACATGAACATACTTAGCTGCAAAGGAGGCTGGAAAGTTTAGTCTTTATTCTGGAAGGCCATATGTCCCGCTAAATTTGGGGATTTCGTTACCATAGAGGAGAGAACAAATATTGGATGATGATGCATCATTTCTGCCTTAGTTGCTTCTTAGGACCTATACATCCGGCCTTATATTGATCCTGGTTTGGGATGGTTCTGTGTTCATCCCTCTTTGTTTAGTGGCAGCTCACGGCATAGTGTATGGTAGAAATAAAACAAGAGAAACCAAATCTCGGAGAGACTCTTTCTCTGATGCTCACCACTCTGCCATCTTCCCGGAAGTCTATCGTGTATGGCAGACCTCCACTCAAAGCCTCACGTCCTTGGGCAAGGTATTTAATTTCTTGGTGCCTCAGTTTTCCCATCTGAGAGATGGGAATGGGAATGTGACCTTCCCCAGGGGTTGCTGGAGAGATTCAGTGAGAGTCCACAGGAAGCACCTGGTGCCGTCTCTGGATTCTGGTCAGGCTCTGAATGAGAATGAGGGTCTGTAACGTCCCGAGAGCGTTGTTTGAGAATGAAATGAGAGCCACGTCACTCTTAGCACAGGTACCTGGCAAGCCGAAGGCGCTCAGTGACTGCTAGCTTGCTCATTATCCCCTGCCCCACTGGATTTGTAAGGGACATTACCTAAAAATCCCCAAATCCCATCCTTTCACAGATGGAAGTAAGGGAGAGGGCTCTGTCACAGTGGAATGGCGGAGCCAGGTGACAGTGGCTGGCGTGTGGAGGACCAGGAATTTGGCTGCTTAGGCAGGGTTGTGTCCAGCCCCCGTGCTCCTGCCTCTGTCTTCCTCTTACTGAAGGAATGAGATGGCTCTGGAAGCAATGACCAGAAACATAGCCCATGGTAAGGGCCAGAGACCTGGGGCTGGCCTCACATAGCCAGGGCTCTGGGAATAGTGGCCTAGTGGGTAATCCTGTTTCCCGTTCAGCAAGGCCCAGCTCCCAGTTTTTAGCCTGGACTAGACCCCACAGATATTTGGCCCATCATCCACCTCCTCATTTCACGGGGCTGGAAAGGGACTTGACCTGAAGACCCAGGTCCCCACATCTCCTGAACCAGGAGGGCAGAAGCCACAAAACTCACCCCCTGATCCCCACATCGACTCTTCCTTCTGCCCGCAATCATGAGATGCTCTGTTTCTTGCCACACTGTGGTCACTGAGTCCAGGGAAGGCCCAGAGAAGGCCATGGGCATTAGCAGATGCACCAGCAGCGGAGGGGGACCTCCTCCTGAGGGAGGCAGCTGTGATGGAGCAGGAGCTTTGCATGGCCTGGGGCTGGGGGCCCGGCTCAGATACCAGCTCCATGGCTCACTAGTGTGCACTCAAGGGCAGGCGCAGGCAAATCGGATACAGCTCCTGGGGTGAGGGTGGAGATTAAGTGATGCAGGTCTTCGAACTGTCAGGACTATTCAGACACCCAGGCTGTAACCATGAGGCTCCCCATTCACCGAACAGCACAGGCTGGGGAGATGTGAGGCCGGGGTCTGTAGTGCCAAGCTCAGCAGTGCTGTTGAGATAGCGTTCTCCTCAGTCTGAGGCCCAAATGGAGAGATTTTACAAGAGACTTGGCGAGTGGTTAGAATATCTCCTGGGTCCCTACCTGATGCTTTTCAGGGTTGTCAAAGAACATGCCATTCCTCTCAGCTGTGGCATCAGTACCATTCTAAGATGCACACATGTCCACATGTCATAGTCTTTGAAATTGGAATGTGGCTTATAAATGATAGCGTGTCCTAGTTTAATTGCCTCCTAAAAATCTTTTAGTGGTTCATAAAGTGATAGTGCAGCATGCAATTGATGGCTGCTTAGGGTTGATGCCATTTGGCATCCTTTTTTTTTTTATGGGCTCCATATACAAAGCTTTGGGAGCCACAAATAAATCTATGGAATCTTCAAAGGTAAATGTCAGTGCCAAGTTTGTGATTTGTAAGACCTAGCTATCTTTCTTACCATAGATATCTTCCTCTGTCTTATTTTTAACATGACCCAAGGGCTTGGGGTGAACACATCAGAGTGGATGGAAGTCAGTGAATTGGGAGACCAGAGTCCCGAGGTCCCTTTGATGAGGACCAGCCTTGTTCTCTTTTCTTAGGAACTCGGGCTCCTTACTGGTCCACGGATGAGGGTCTTATTTCTGCTTCTCCCGCTAACCCCTAATGGAGGTTGCAGGAGATACTGTCTAAAAAGGAGTGGGGAGGAGAAAAGTGCGCAGAGGTAGTATTCTCGAAAAACTCTAACTTCTCTATCTTCCTTCTCCTCCCAAACCAGCTGTCTGAGCCCCTTTCTGTGCCTCTCCGAGGATCCCCAATCTCCTGGATGCCCATGTGATCATCAGGGATGCTGGATCCTCCTTCTCTTTCTCCTCCAGCAGCCATGGTCTCCAAGTAGCCTGGGATGTGCTTTATTGGGGCCTCTGCTGTCCCTTGGGCTCAGGGCCTGCCTGGCCTCCTGGCTTCCTCTCCATCTTTCCCCCTCATGTGCTCAGTTGCCCCTTGAGACCTTTCCTAAACTCAGCTTTGCATGCATGATCCAAAGCCTTTCATGACCTACTGCACCGAAATATCCACTGTGACCCCACCAAACTAGGTGCATGACCACCACAGACAATGATGACAATGACAGTGATGATGATGATGACGTAGAAGGGCTGTGGTGGGTGGAGGCATGGCCTCGTGATGGAGCTGCTGGGCCAGGCACCAGTCTGGTCCTTGTCAGGGTCCCATGGCCCTCGGCTCTAGGCCAGGATGAGCTTGGCTCAGTGTAGGCCTTTGCTCCAAATTCCTCCCTTATTCTCTCCTGCATTTATTACTCTAATGTTTACCATGGCCCTACTCTGTGCTAGGAACTCTACAAAAGCTGAGAAGGAAGTCGCCTTATTGTTCATCCACTCACTCACTCATTCTGCAGATGTTCTAGCAGTGTTCTAGGTGCTGGGGCCCCAGCAGTGAAAACTCCTGACATGGAGCTTACATCCTAGTGCAGAAGGTGGACAGCAAGCAAGTAGGCAGCAGATGAGAGGTGATCTATACAAGCGTGCAAAACGGCACAGGGTAAGGCGCGGCGACGCTGGGGGAAGGTGGGCAGGGCGTGCCTCTTCTACGTTGGAGACTCGGGAAGAGGCTTGCGCTTGCTGTGATGTCTACACATGAAGTTTCAGGTGGTGAGAAAGGGGGCCCAACAGATGTAGGGGCTGAGTCTCGCCTCTCTTGTGAGCTAGGTGTGGTGTGGACACTTCAGAGTGTAGCACACTCACACTTTCTGTAACGCATCCACAGACTCAACCAACCTTGGATGGAAAAGATTTGAAATCAAAGATTGCATCCGTATTGAACAATACAGACTTCTTTCCTTGTCATTATTCCTTAAACAGTGCAGTCTAGCAACCACTTACACAGCCTGTACATTGCAGTGTGACAAGTCATCTAGAGAGATCTCAAGTACACGGGGGATGCGCACAGGGTACACGCAGACACTGTGCTGTTGTACATAGGACTGGAGCATTCTCGGATTTTGGAACCTCTGATGGATCTTGGAACACATCCCCCCAGAGGATTCTGAGGAAAGATTGTGCTCACTGTAAACACAGGCAGGGAGGATTCAGACTCCATTAGGCCTCCAGGAGCCTAGCCCAAGACACAGGCTGCTGAAGGCAGAGAGGGTGCCCAAGCCTCTGCACCCTCCCAAGGCTCTTCTCCCCACCTTGGCCATGTGCTCGTCTCATGCTGTCTCCTTCTCCCCCTGACTTCCCGCCTTGGGTCTAGACCTCAGTCACATCTAGTTATAGTGCAGGTGACAGTGGCTCCACACTTGGGGAAAACCTAGACTCTAGAGGGTACAGAGGTGTCTTCCAAGCCAGAAGGATCCCTGCAGAGGACAGCAGCCAGTGCCCTGAGCTTCTATGCTGGACTCAGGTTGAGCTGCGTCTAGCTCTCATGCTAGGCATTAGGGTAACCTGGAAGCTTGCAGAAATCCACATTCCCAGATGCCACCCCAGGCCCACCTCTCAGAGACAGGATCTGTGTTGTTATATATTTACATTTTAAGTAAAATGTCTTGTCACTGAAGAAAGATGTGTCCGTAGGAAAGACCTAAGATGTAGGAAGACTCATCGCGTGGGAGTACATTTCCTTCTGCTCCTCTCGCCTTGGCCCCAGGCCCTTCCCCAGTGGTAATGGGAACATGACTCATTTATTAAGTACGCAGCACTGAGCTAGACATGGCATATTCTGTGGTGAGCAGCGTCCCATAGCCCCTGTCCTCAAGGAGCTTACAATCTTGGCGAGGCAGCAGAGTAAACATGCTCTGTAGATAGACAAGTCCACGGGGAAGACCCAGTTTTGGTGGGCTGTGCTGGAGGAGGTGGCGATGCGTAGGACGAAGGTTTCCTGACTTCCCTTCCAGAATCCTGGGTGGCTGTGCAGGAACCTAGAGGGTCTCAGGATGCTCAGTTAAGCCCCCAGCCCACCTCACTGAGGATTGAGGCCTGGGGTGCAGAGAGCAGCAAGATCCCTTCTGATGTTTGGGAGACACCGTCCAGCTGGTGAAACAGGACGTCCATGATGAGAACTGCATTCCTTTGTCATGGCTGTCGCAATAAAACCCCACTATGGTGTGACTCAACACAGCAGAAATATGTCACCTCCCAGTTCTAGGCGGGAGGATGGAACCCAAGTGTCAGCAGGACTGGCTCATTCGGAAGGCAGTAGAGAAGGCCCCTTTCTTGTCCTCTCAATTTTCTGGCGATTGCTGGTAGTCCTTGGGGTCCCTTTGCCTGTAGACACATCCACAAGGTCCCTACCTCTGTTATCAAAGGTTGTTTTCTTTGTGTGTCCACCAGGGTTTGTTTCCACATGGCCCTATAATGGCACTTGTCAGTATGACCTTGATTACACTAGCAATGACTCTTTATTTCAAAATAAGGTCACCTCTACGTAGTATGGGATTAGGATGTCAATGTTATCTTGTTTTGTGTGATACAACTCAACCTACAACTAGGACAAGTCTTGCAGGACCAGGGCAGGGGTGTGGTCCATGCAGTCTAGGGCAGCAGGCACAGGCTCAAGGACAGGGTGGCCTCCGTGGTTTGGGAGAGCTCAAGACATGAGGAGGAGGGTAGTAGCGGAGGGTGAGCATGAAACAGTGAAAGGCAGCAGGGGCAGGCTCCCCGACCTCGGCAGAGCCGCCTTCTAGAGCTGTGCATCCGGTAAAACAAGGCTGTACACTTAGAAAGCCAGCCACGCGTCCCGCGGGTCACACATTTGCTCTTCCCTGAAGGAAGTGTTGGGCTCTGGGGTGTCTCTGTGACCTTCCCCAACTCCTGGAAGCTCTGGCCTTGATAGTGGCATCAGAAGAAGAGGAATGACTGTCACCTGGGCTTGTGGGATGAGCTAGCATGTTTTCCTCAAGCCTAGGGCCTCTGGCCCTTGATGACATGTTCAGACACCCAGGACTTTTCCTCTCTCCTTCTTGTCTTCACACTGAGCAGCTTCTCTTTCCATGCCTTTCTTTCTCATTGTCTCAGGAAAAACCACGGTCACGTGACAACGGTTTGTTTATCACTATATTCCTGGTGCCTGGGGCAGGGCCTGCTGAGTGCGGGCTCACAAGAACCTGCTTTTTTTTAAAGCAGGTTCCTGACCCACAGTGAGATGAGAGCAATAAGTAGGAGTCACTCCCTGCCCCCAATCTTGTCCTTGCACAGCCCTAGACCCCCACCCTTGACCCCACCCCTTTACCACACTGAGGGGCAGGAAACCTGGGCCCGAGCCCTGGCACTAAGCTTGGGCAGGTCCCTTTCTTTTTCCTAGGTCTCCATTATCCTCTAAAGTGGAGGCAGGGAGATCCACGTGCTTCCCAGGGCTTAGATGAGAAGGCAGACCAGCAGCCTTGAGATGCTAGAATTGTGCGGTTCAATTCCATGTGACAACCCGAGTTCCCTCCCGAGGAAATGGAGCACAGTGCCAGGCCCAGGGATTCAGGAAGCACAGGGCAGGCTGCTCCTTGCCTGCAGAGGTCATGGTTAAATCTGCTGGGTATAGTTATGGAAGAAGTTTACAAATGATGAACTCTACAAAGGGGGAATTCGGGCAGCTCTGGGAGGCGTAGCTGGGATTCCAGCTGGTTTGGGGCCAGGTAAGGCCTTCCAAAGTGGTGGCATATAAGGGGAGACAAGGCTGATGAAGAGGCATTAGCCAGGCTAAGGGTGGGAGAAGAGTTCTCAGCAGAGAGAGTAGCATTCGGGAGGCCGGAACTCCTGGCTTGTCTCACCCTTGACTGAAAATAGAGAGCAGTCTGCTATCTGAAGCAATGGGGATGTGGGAACTGAGGGCAGAGAGGCCGGATGGATTCCATGTCAAAAGCCATTGTGTTAGCTAGCACTCAGTTTGGGTTAAAGTCTACAGTTTATTTCTTCCACCTACTTGGGAACAAGTCTGGAGCTAGCATTTCAGGGACAGTGTGGTGTCCCATGGTGACAAGGACCAAGGCTCCTTCTACTCACTGCTCCGTCATTCATGACTTCAATGCCAGAAGTCACTCATGACCCGAGATGCTAAAGCTCCAGCTCTTGTTTGTGTATCCCTGCAAATTCAAGGGATAAAGGGATGGGATGTCTGTTGAAATTAAGGTACTTTCTAGAAATTGAATGCACAATTTCCCCTTAAATCCTAATGGACAGATGTTAGTCACTGGTCACACTTAGCTGCAAGGGAAACAGGGAAAGTATGTGTCCATGTTGCCAACTAAGAATGGGGATTCTATTATTATGGAAAGAGGGAAAGAAGTACATTGAGGGTCAAGTCAAGGCCTCTACTATGATCAATTATTTAGTATTTTAATGAATGAGGCATGTTCTAGGTCCAGAATGCCCCTCAGTGCATCACAAGTCCATGTGGGGCTCACTTCCAAATGGAGCTGTCTTCCCTCCTACAGTGTGGTTTGCTCGGGGGCTATCCTCCTCCCTCCATGGCTCTGGCATTTTCCTCTAAGATGCTGAGGGTACCAAGGGGTCTTCCCTTCTGCTTCTAGGATGAGAGCAGAGGTGGTGATGTGTTTGTGGCCCACCATGGAGGAACACCGAAGAGGAGTGCACAGGGATTAAATTGGAGTCAGACCAAGATGGAAAAGCAGTCTTCTGCTTTGGTGGGCCAATCTGGGAACCTAGGGTTCCTAATGAAAATGCAATTAAAATTCCAAATCTCTCATTTACAAACAAACCCTTGAGACCTGGTTTGCTTGTGTTCTTTTCTCAAAGGTATTTCCATGGCAACTCCTGCTCTCCAGGCTGTCCTTCCTCTCCTTTTTCTCCTTTCTTCTCTTTTGGGTCCAAAGCACCAGGCAGCACCAGAAAAAGACAGTGCATCAGGAAAGTTTTCAGAGTGTCCCTGGGAACAGGAGATGGAGGACTGTGCAAGAGCCCCGCCCACCCAGGACTGCCTCCATCACCTTTGGTCCACAGGCCCACCTGCCCCATGATGCACCTAGACCCAGGAGATGGGCTACAGAATTGCACCTGGGAGAGACAGGGGTAGTCCAGGGCCCACACTGGATGGGGAGCTGTCCGGCTTTGGGGTGTTCCACCTCCTATCTGGGACTCCAGGACTACAGAGCTGTGGAGGATGAAGGGTCTGGGGCAGGGCTTCAGTGCTACAGCAGTCAGTTTTCCTTTTGCTCTCCAAGTGGCCTTCCATGGACCATTGCACTGAAGGGAATTTTCTGCAACCAGAAAAATTGTCAGCCTCCAACTACCCTCTCAGTGGCCAGCAGATGGACTAGGCGGGATATGGGCTAGGAAGAGGAAAGTGACCTGCCCCAGGTCTCTCCATTATTTGGCGACAGAGCTGGGGTATGGGTACATTTTCCTGTTGCACTTCCACTCCCCACCATTTTTGGTCCAGTTGGTGCAGGGCCTAGCTTTGTGAGGTCCTTGGGGAACTGGGGTGTTTCAAGCTGGAATGGGAATATGAAAAAAAAAGATGAGGTTTCAACCTTGTTCTTCAAAGTGAAATTTTAACTCAGTTTATGTAGAGTTGCTCTTCTAAAAATGAAGAAAGACAACATAAATTACATATATTAATGATGATATGTAAATCATCAGCTGTGGATGTACACGTCTGTGTAGGTTATATACATGCATATTTACATGTGACCGGGAATTATGGCTATGTGACACAATATCCAAAGAGAGGCAGAAGGTGTGCACAGGGACAAGCAAGCCTTCTTCCTCTGTGCCTGGACAGCCAGTTGTCCAGTTTCCACAGTTTCTTCTGGGCCTTTCCAAAACCAATCATGCGCATCCCATTCTTGCCCTTTTCATGCCTGTTAATGTTGTTCCAAGTGTTGTCAGTAAATATGCAGACTGTGGAAGGAGTGAAGCAAGCTGAGTGTCCACAGATGAGCCTGGCCCCCTCAGGTGCCAAGGTACCCCGCCTGCCGCTGCCCCAAGTGCAAGCACAGATGCTCGGAGCCTTTGTTACTCACGTCCCTGATGTCAGTGTTTCCTGCGTGACAGAATCATTGACCTTCCCACGGACCTTAGACATCTGCACTAGAAAATGAGAGCGCTGGTGGTGTGCTCTCGAACATCCCTGTTAGCTCAGATCTCTACAGTCCTATTATCTACTTCACGCCCCGTTTCCCCACTTCAAGAAATTAAGAAACAGAGCAGTATTGAAGATAGCAGCTCATTTATGTCCCTGAAGGATTTCAAAGCCATTTCTAGATGGCAAGCAAAATGGAACTTGGATTTGACTGTGTTTTCTTGCTAAAGGCACCCCTTCCCAGCCCCAGCCCCAGCACCTTTCATGTGCGGTGTCATGGGGAGGTTCCAGGCTCTGGGCCTGGGGGTAAATCCAAGATGACAAGCAGGTGGGGACAGTAGCTTCCCTCTCTAAAGCCAGTCTTCTCTCCAGCAAGTCGTGAGCTGGGTTTAGCAGGCTCCTGGGATGGATTCATGGTAAGGCCAGCTTTCCCTTCAGGATTTTGTGAGAAAGCTGGTTTCTACCTGAGTTTTTTAGACCAGAACTACTGCCTTAGAGCCAGCTAGGTGAATCCTCAGGGTGCCTCTAAGGGAATAGCAAACTTTGCACAAGAGGCTTGGCTTACTGCAGTGAGTCGGGGCCGAGCGTGTAGGGAGGACTTGCAGGCTCCAAGGGACTTGGCCCACTCATTAGCAATGCCAAGGATTCCTCTTGAACCTTCTCTATGTGGCTCTAGGCTTTTCTGTTCTCGGAAACCCTGAGGGATACCAGAGAAGCTACTCAAATGGACGGGGCTCTGGCCAAGCCCCTCTTGTTTAGACTGAGAAGAACCTCGAAGCTTTGTTTATAGAATAGGGTATCTCAGCCGTGGCCAGTGACCTTTGGGAGCCTGCTTCGGGGAAGTAATGAGTGACCTGCAAGATTCATACCACATTCAGTTGTCCTTGAGTAGCCAAGTTCAAAGTGCTCAACCAGGTTTTCTTTTCCACAGTCCCCTCTGCTCATTTCTTTGAAGTGTAGAAACACAGCATCCTAGAGCCAAGAGGAGTCTTAGAGATACGTTTACTTCCATTTTGCAGATGTGGAAACTGAGTGTCAAAGGGAAGGAAGACTCTAGGACAAGACAGTGGCAAAGGGCGAGCCAGATCCGAGGCTCCTATGTGGAGTCCGGAGAGATCTTCCCACACCTGCAAAAAGAAAGCAGAGTAGAAGATCAGTGGGCCTTTCCCGCTCCGAAGTGGGAGTTCGTCAAGGTGTGCATTTTGTTTCCCCAGTGCCTGGCCCGGTAACGACTTGTAGACTGAGGGGATGGGTTACAACCCCGTCTAAATCAGTGCCATGGGAGTAAATGTGGCTTTGCTGTGCTGTCAGCCAGGAATGTCCCTCCTTCTCTGGTCTTTGCCCGAGACTGCTGAAGGAGCTGGCCTTTTCCTGTGGCCTGACTGTAAACCCCTCTAGGGCAGGGAACGTCTCTCCTTGGCTTGGATCCCTTTGTACTTTTTGAGCAGAACTGAAGCAGTCACACAAAACAGTGGGTTGCATGTGTCTGAGTCCCACACTGTTCCTGAACCTCTTTTCTAAGGACAAAAGCTTTTTGAGGATCTTCTTGCCCTCCTAACCCCCCACCTGTGCCTTTCTTCTCCAGCCAAGTTTGCTTGGGCCAAAAATCCACAATACTTTACAGCATTAAACAAAATAGGTTTGGATGTGGTCTAACAAAGGTTGAAATCAAGAGCTCCAAAGACAGATCACAGGCTCTGAAGAAACTAGAGAGGGGCTCATTTTATGGCATTCCCCAGAGCACCTTTCATGATGTCTGCCTCACACATAGGTAAGGTGTCTACCTGGGCATGTGACTTCAGGCTGCGACCCTGACCCCTAGTTGTAAGATTCTCTCCTCCATTTTCTGCTTGATGCCTGGATTTTAGGACTGGTTTGCCATTGGATTTTATTTTCTTCAAAGGCAGTCAAAGGAGAGGCTGGTGGCCCTATGGTGTCTCCCCTGGTGACTTTACAGTGTTGTTTGGGTCAGCCCTGCCCTTAGGTGCCCTCTAACAGTCTGTGCTCACAGCCTGGTTGGGGGTTGCCTTTTCTGAGGACCACATGGTTCTTGTGAGCGTGGAAACACTAGGAAAATCAGTTCAATAAATTCTTCCAAGTCCCTTCTTTCTGGGCTAGAGGACTGAGGCCTTAGCAAGTGGCTGACCGATGGGCCAGGTTTCCTGGAACTTCAGGGTAGAAAAAAAAGGTCTGACCCAGGATTCAAGACAGTTGGGCCCTCTGCTATTGGCTGGGCTCCTCTTGGGCTTTCTGAGGCCTGTCTTTCCCTCTGTGATAGAAGGGTGGGGGAGTTGGGAATCTCTGGGATTCCTTTTGCTTTTGATGCCCTCTGATCTTGTTCTGATATTTCTGCTTTTCACCTTCCCTGCTTCTCCTGCCACAGCCTTTCTAGTCAGCTTCTTGCCTTCTTGTTAGAGGAGGGGAGTGAAGTTGTTCTTTGGAACCAGATCTGGGTTGGAGAGGAGGGAGTGTGAACGACAGGTGGCTCCATGCAGGCCTTGAGGCTCCCATGTGGGCTCTTCAGAGGGTGCCCTGTCAGTGCTGCCCACCCGCACCCCTGGCCCAGGGTCGTACAGAGTTGGGGCCCAAGGGTTCTGATATGAGGATGGCTAATGTCTATCTCTAGAATTTTCTGGAGGAGCCTTTTCTACACTAAGTAAGCAGAGCTACTTATTTTGTCGCAAGAATGCTGGTTCTCCATATATATGGAAGATTCCGAGTTTGAGATCTGGCTGGGTACCTTTGCATTTTGTGACCTTGTGACATCTGATTTTATTTCTGGGTTTCCACATCCGTTTTTTGTTTTGCTTTTTTATTTGCAGTACTGAGGATTGAACCCAGGACCTTCACACTGAGTTCCATTCCCATCCCTTTTTATTTTTTATTTTGAGACAAGTTCTAAATTGCCAAGTTGCCCAGGCTGGGTTCAAACTTGTGATCCTTCTGCCTCAACCTCCTAGTGTGTTGGAATTACAGGTGTGCACTACCACACCCATTTGGGTTCCCTTATCTTTATTCAATAACAGGATCTCCAAATTTGGGGCTAGAGTTACCTAGCAGCATGGGGTGTGAGCAGGGATTGGAATGACCACAGGGGAGGCGTGAACCTGGGGGTTGGCCCCGAAGGAAGTCACAGTTGTTTGTGAAGAACAGCTCTCATCTCCGTGAGCAAGCAGTGGGGCCTAACTAAAAGAGCTCTGTGACATGGGCATAAGCCTTCTGCAAGAGCTGGGAGAAACAGCTGAGAACAATGGACATTGTCTCCTCTCCCTTGGCCCCAAGCCCAGCCCAGCCCCAAGAGGACTTCCTGTTTTTCCTAAACATCTCCCTCAGACGCTGAAGTTCATCTCTTCACGAGCCCAGAGAACTTGGCAAAGGGTCAGGAGAGTCACTCACCGGGCTCTTTGTGTTCTCACTGAGTGGGACAGTAGTGTGGGGTGGAGAAGTGCTTCGTAGCGCTGTGGTTATTATATGTAGGGGTCACCGCTAAGAGGAACAGTAGGATTTCTGGAAAGTTTCTAACCTGGGAGAAAGACGTTTCTTTATGAGGTAGATCGGACATAGCTCTGCCTTGAAATCTTTCTCTACCTTTCCTGATGCTGAGATTAGGCGAGTTCGTTCTTTCCGTCACTTACGTGATTGTTTGCGTAGCACACACGTCCGGGCTGGCCACCCTAAGTCAGGGAAGCGAGAGGAACCAACGCTGCCTCACAGAGAGAAGATCTGAGTTGAGTAACAGGCCCCCGCGTCCTGCTAGAAAGAATAGGCTTTCTAACACTGGCTTAAGGCCCAGCCCTCCCATTGGGCTTCTGGGATTCACCCCAAGAGGAAATTCATCATATACTTAATTTCCAAGAAAAAGGAAATAAATCACCAAGCAAAACAACACTACGAACTTTACAAAGCAAACACAACAGGAAGACACTGAGGCTAAGTGGATGAAAGGCTCCTGCTAGGCTGCCCATCTGCCGGGCGATGTGGGATCTCTCCTCACAGTTGTAGAGTTTGGGTAGTTTCCCTGGCGCCTTGTGGGATATTTAGCTTCTCATTCAGCTGGTTCAATCCTGCTTCCTCTCCCACTCCTGGCTGTCATACCTGCCTCTCCAGATGCTGGGTAAACAGGAAGACCCCCGAGGTTTCCATCTGCCTTAAAATTCAACAGTTCAGTGGTTTCTGGGACACTCTGGGATTGGAGCTCACATTGGAGGACTGCATTAATGTTCCGCACGGGTGACAGGGAACGGTTTGTCTAGAGTGGTGACCTGGAAAGGAAGCAGGCCCTTGCTTAGCAGAGAAGTGGCTCTGGTTCTATTCATCTGTGCCAAAGCCTTCACTGACATTCTGTGAGGAAGGGTAGAATTAGTTACTGAAGGGCAGAGAAGTCTCATAATCAGATGGTTTCAGTGAAAAGGCAGACCTCAATACGGGCTTTAAAACCCACCTTAAAATTTTTGAGAAAGTTGTGTTTTTTATGACCTTTGGCACCATACTCTACCAAACTGGTCTTGGCTTCTCATTAGCAACCCGTGACCTTGTACTGTGACCTTATACTATAGTCAAGACCGTACCCGGGGCCTCTGGGTATCAGGTTAGAGGTGTGGTTCACAGCCTTCTTGGGCACCGTAATCTGTGCACTGCCTTAAATAAGTCAGATTGCTGGGCTTTACTCCTTGACACTCAGTATAGCTGGCCTAGGGTGGGACAGGGATCTGCAGTTTAACCATCTCCTACGTGGTTCCGATTTCCATGAAGGATGAGAGCAATTTCCTGAGGTTAGTGACTCTCATGTGTGATCTGCTAGGTACCACCCTCACCTGGGGAGTTTCCTGGGCCTCTCCCAGAGCTACTGAATTAGAATCTCTGGGTTACACAGAGAATCCACATGTGTAATTCTGAGACACACTAACAGCAGGCAACCAGGGCTCTAGACATCATCTGCTGCCTTGGACAACTCCCATGAGCCCTTTTGCTGGAACAGAGAAGTCCTTCCCAGGCTAAGCTTATTGGAAAATCACTAAGTGGGTCGTTTTCAGACATAAGTTGGGCCTGCCTACCTACATCCATCTGTTGGCTGAGATTGGCTAAGGATATGCCTAAAGAGAGAAAAAAGTACATTCGATGGAGCACACGCTCTGCCTTCCTCCCTAGCCTCCTCCCTCCCACCATCTTTAACGCTCAGGGCCTCTGGGGGGAAACCAGCATTTCTAGGACAAGTCCTGGGCATGGGATCCAGGAGCAGGAAGCACATCACGAGTGTCCCCAGCTTCCCTGGGGGCAAAGATATTGAGTCACCTTGGTCAAAGTTTGGCCTGGACTTTGTCCCTGGCTTCTTGGACCATTTAAGAGAGGCAGGCTGGACTTTGTCCTGAGGCAGTTGAGTTCTGTTCTCTTTAGTGCAACTCTGTGGAGTTGTGTCTTGTTCAGTTCCACAGTGAATCATGAAGCAGTTACTTCGTGCCGGGCCTGGCTGTGAATAAAAAAGGGAGACAGCAAGTTTGTACCGAGTCTTCTGTGAGGTTCAGGATTATAATCTGGAGCAGAAATACCTAGGTTCAAACCCCAGCTGTGCCATTCACTGGCCATGTGACCTTGGGCAAGTTGTCTGACCTCTCTGAACCTCAATGTCCTCATGTTTAAAATGTGATGGCTGGGCTGGTGAGATAGCTCAGCGGCATAAGTGCCTGCCTGGCAAGCACAAGGTCCTGAGTTCGACTCCTGGAACCCACATAAAGGAAAAAAAGGGCTGGTGATATCGCTCAGCATCACAAGCGCTTGCTGGCAAGGGCGAGGTCCTGAGGTTGACTCCCGGTGCCCAACTAAAAAAATAAAAAATAAAAAATAAAAAAAATAAAATAAAATAAAATGGGATGATGATAACATCTGCCTTATAGGGCTGATGGGAGAATTTAGTGGAGTTAATACGTGTAGAGTTTAGAACAGCACGTGACACGTAGTAATACTAAACTATCACCATTTCTATATTCTAGGCACTGTGGTACTTTCTTGGTTTGTTTGATCTCATTTAATTGTGTGATTTAGTGTTACACTGACATCAAGAACCTATGGTCCAGAGAAATGAGGCTATCTGCACAAGTTCACACAACTGAGTGGCAGAATAGGATTTGAATGCAGGCTTCTGTGACCTAAAAGTCCACGCCCCCCATGTGGGTACTGGGTGGGAAACAAGAAATCTGTCATTTATCAAGAAGCAGGGGGGCCGGTGAGATGGCTCAGCGGCGTAAGCCTGGCAAGCGCGAGGGCCCGAGTTCGACTCCTGGAACCCACATACAAAAAAAGGGCCGGTGATATCGCTCAGCAGCACGGGTGCCTGCTGGCGTGCAAGGTCCTGAGGTCGACCCCCGGTACCCACAAAAAAAAAAAAAAAAAAAAAAAAAGAAGCAGGGTGTGGATGTTCATACCCATGAGCCAGCTGGGGAATATTCAAGATGGCAGCATCCCCATGGGCTGAGATGAGGCAGGGGCAAACTTTGCTGGGACTTGGTGGAAAAGCAGGAGAATAAGGTTGAGAAAAGGGGGAGGTAAAAGCCTGGTGTATGCGTGTGTGTGTGTGTGTGTGTGTACGTGCACACATGTGCTAGGAAGGACAGGACCAGGAGAAAGCAGTGTGGGAAGAAGGGGGTGAAATAGGACAGCTTCCGGGGAATGTTGAAGGCCTGGTTGAGGGCCAGGGGAGGTGACAGAAGCCTCACAATCCCTTCACTGGACAGTGAGTTGTTGTTTTAGGGGAGGACAGGTTTCCCCTCCCCCACCCAAATACACAATTTAGGCAGATGACTGTGGCCTGGCAACATCTCCTTTCTGAGGTGGGGATGGTTTTCCAGGCCACCTCACTTTTTCAGTTTAGCTTTTCTCCCAGGTTCCACTGGACAAAGTAAAACTTCAATGCACATCTCAGGAGGCTGGGGAGACTTTGTTTGCTTTTCCTTCATAAATCTTTTCATCAGGGTGTGGCCCAAGCCCCCTTGGGCCCATCTACTGTAAATTAACACCAAGAAACCATTCCTGAGCGTGCTGCTGGCTCTTTATCCCCCACCCCAACCCTGACTTGTAGATGGTTCTGAGAGGGACTTTGGGGACACAGGAGTTTCTTTCTGATGGGATTCCCCCCCCCTTAAGGGGAAGAAGCTGAAAAAGTCCTTGCTGTTCCTCTTCCTCCAGAGCATCTCTTTCCAGGGTCATCTGTCCATTGGGATTCCCACTTCCGGTTCTGTTCTGACAGAAGGAAGAATCAAATAACAATTAGCATTTGTGAGGACTTTTAACGCACCATACTTGACTTGTGCTAAGGGCTTCATATATTGTCCTTATCCCCATGGGGGAAGACAGGGAGACAGCGTTATTCCCATTTTACAGACAAGAAAACTTAGCTGGGCACAGCAGCACACACACCTGTAATCCCAGCTACATGGGAGGCTGATGCAGGAGGATTCAAGGCCAACCTGAGCAAGTCAGTGAGAACTTTTCTCAAAATAAAAAAGGGCTGGGATATAGCTCAGTGGTAGAGAGCTTGTCAAGCATGTGCAAGGCCCTGGGTTCTATCCCAGGTATTGCAGAAAGAAAGGAGGGGAAGGAGGGAGAGAGGGAAGGAGGGAAGGAGTGAGGAAAGAAAGAGGGAAAGAAGATGGAGGTTTTGAAATACTTTTTCTGTTCTTGGTTTAGGTAAAAACTCATGTTTAGACTCAAGATTAGAAGATGCTCCTGGCCCCAGGCCACCCCTTCTCCATCTCTGCTCCTGGGTAGTCAGGTGTGGGTGAGGGCTCTGCCCCATACCGGATGCTAAGAGGATCCAGGACCAGGATAAGATGTCTCTGTCATTCTCTTGAGCCACCTCTAGACGGCAAGACTCAAGGGACAGTTGTGATGTGAGAGAGGTCACACATGGCAGGACATCCCAGAGAGCAGTGGGAGAACAAGGTCCATGAGCTGTTGGAGCTTAGGGAGCAAAACATCAGCGGGGGGCTTTGGGGGTCCTAATGGGAATTGGGTACAAGAAAGGGGCACATTCTGGGGCGGTGGGATAAGGAAGATGGGAATGAAACTAGCCTGTCTCTGGCCAAAAAAGGGGCCCATTACAGGGAGGAACATGGCTCCAGTGTCAGGGAAGGTGCCGCAGGGTGGGCCAGGGAGGGGAATCTGACAATGAAACTCCATCTGACAGACAACTCAGGGCCGTGCTGGGTCCTCAGGGCTCTCGAGTTAAGGGAGCAGCTAAAAGCCAATATTTTGGAAAGATTTTCAAAAAAAAGAGGGTCTTTTTGATGGAAACAGGTTCTTTCTGATGGTTAGATGACATCACGGGCATCAGCCCCCATCTGGCATCTTGTACTGGAGGTTGGCCGGTAGGTCCTCAAAAGCTGGAGTGTGGCATACCCCAGCCAAGGCCCAATTCAGAGGCACTCACAGTCCTCACATAGGGCCCTTCAAAGAGTGCTGACACCACCCCTGCTTGCTGTGCAGCTTTAGCCAAAGCCACTCCAGTCCTTCCCAATAGTTCCATCGTCGCTCAGCTGGGAGCCACAAGCCTGCCACCACCACATCCCTGTGGGGACCCAATGGAATAGTGCACAGGACAGCCTAGAAGAGGTTCTTTGTGATAAAAAGGGCACCCTTGTCGTCTCCATCTTCCCTGTGTGGGGCCACCTATTAGGCTCGCTCTAAGTTCACCCCTCAGGCTTTATTCTGACGTATTGCCAGCCTGGAAGAGAGGGTCACCACATGGAGAGCCAAGCCCATGTTACCACACTAGCACGCAGATGTCTGGATTCTGAGCTCGGTCTGGTGGTGTATGGACTGGCTTGAGGGGTTGGTTGGCGGGGGGTCTCCTTTTGGGACTTGGAAGTGGGCAGCAGTGGGAGGGAGTTGAGCCTTGTCCTACTTGGGCTGCAGGAATAAAAATCTTCTGTTGCCTCTGGCTGTGCTGTTTTATCAGTACTGTTAAACCCTGTGTACTCTGAGAGGCCAAATCCACATTTCCCTTATTCTGACCACACTGCAGTGCTATTATGTATGGGCTGTGTGGTGTCCGAGAAGCCACTGGGGGCACAGGAGAAAGGAGCTTTCTCACTTCTGTACCCTCTACTCTCCCTTTGTTTTCCAGCCTCCTAATGGCACCACCATCAGCCCTGGTGACTGAGGGGGACCCTGCTGCTTGGAAACTGGGGCTACATGTGTGTATATAGGGTAGGAAGATATGCAAAGGGTGGGGTAAACACTCCCAAGGTGACAGAGGGTCCCCTTAGTCTTCTCATTCCACACACCGAGGTGAGCAGAAAAGCCTCTGACACATCCACATCCCATTCCTCAGGACCCCCGTGAGGGGGGTTCACTCTGTCAGGAGCCTCTAGCAGCTGCCAGGGCCTTGAGCGTGACACTATTGGGAATAATAACAGTGCACATCTCCAGAGCTTAGAGTTCTTGCTAAGGTTCCGCTGGGGTTGTTCATCCCGATATTCACCAGGAAGTTGAGGACCAGAGAGGGCTCAAGGGATTGGGCTAGAGTGGCCCAGTGACCAGTGGGTTCTCTCCAGGTCTCCTGAACTGCAGCGCCCTCCAGAGTCCTGGGGCAGAAGCACTGGCCTAGCTGGGTGCATCCCAGGGTGGTCACTGTGATGGACGCCTTTCTGGCTGTGGATGACCCCTTGAAAGGGATGTAGTGATGAGACAGAGCCAGTAGCCGGACACCAGGAGCCCTTGCTGACTGAGGATGAGTAGCTCCGTGGGCTCTGTGGACAGCACATCGCTTGCGTAACCCTTCCCAGGACCGACCCTCCTCGGGATCGTCGAGGGAACGGGGCAGTTGTTATCCGCATTGTACGGATGGGGAAGCAGAACTCAGAGTGGCTCTGTGCCCAAGAGAGCAAAGCGGGGACTCACTGGGCCTCACCCGTGCCTGGCGCCCCTGAGCCCCCTGCAGCTGCCTGCTTTCCCAGAAGCAGATGGACGGTGGCTCCCACAAAGGGGCTGTGTGGGGCGCGTGCTGCAGTTCCCATGGCAAACCCAGACCCTGCGTGCTTCTAATTACTCCTGGTGTTCTTTTCTCCCTGTGGTGTAAGTGCAGCCAGGCTGGCCCATTCTTGTCATCCTGTCCCCCACTTCCCCTCCCACCAAGGGTCCCCACATGGAGCCCTTCTCGCAAACGAGGACACTGGGCCTAGGCAGTTAACACGGGTCACTAAGAGACTGGGGACCAGCCAGATGACTTTTAGTCCACTAAAATAACTTTATTGTGGTAGGATAATATCCTATATATAATACATACTTTTATATATTTTTGATCTTTTTTTTTTTCTGGTACTTGGGATTGAACCCAGGGCCTTCCTTCTGAGCTACATCCCCAGGCTGTTCTTTTTCCTTTTTCTTTTGAGTCAGCGTCTGGGTAAGTCACTAAGTTGCTCAGGCTGGGCTCAAACTTGCGATCCTCCTGCTTCAGGCTCCCAGGGTGCTGGGGTTGCAGGTGTGCTCACCATGTTCAGCTCTATTTTAATCATTTTTAAGTGCCACAATTCAGTGGCACTGAATACGTTCACAGTGTTGTGCCACGTTCTCTACCATCCATCTCCAGAACTCTTTTCGTCATCCCAAACCAAAACTTTGCACCCAATAAACAGTAACTCCGCATGCCTTCCTCCCGAGCCCCGGCAACCTTCGTCCTGCTTTCCGTCTTTATGATCCCTTGTGTACACGGAATCGCACAGGACTACTCCTGTTTTGTCTGGTTTGTTTCATTCAGCGCACCGTCTTCAAGATCCATCCATGCTGCAGCAGGTGTTAGAACTTCCTTCTCCAGCCACGTGGCTTCTCCTTTGCCCTAATTCTTTAGCTTTCAAACTTAAAAAAAATCGGTGAAATGCTTCTCCAGCTCCCCCTCCCCCAAACAGTATCGTATGGAGGCTCAGTAAGTGGGCGCAAAAAAACAGAGGAGCTTGGTCAGATCGAGGGGACTGGGGACTTCATACTCCAACCCTGGCATCCCGGGAGACCCTTCCTCGGAGCTCCTGGGCTTCCGCCCCCAGCAATCCCACGTGTCCTGGAGAGGGTGGCAATTTGACCGATGACAGGTTGTGGGTGAGGAGCCCTGCCTGCAAGCACTGGTTAAAAATCAATCATACTGAGATTGTGAGAGAATCAAAGAGGCAAAAGCCAGCCCCTTCCCCGGGCAGCACCTGGGCTGTGGGAAGAGGCTGCGGTGCCCGACATAGGTGCTAAGAGGGGTTTAAACACCGAGATTGTGTCTGAACGCCAAGTCCCCACATGGCCTGACCTTGGGTTATTTTAAATGGTGAATATATTTCCATGGAAGATCTTTAGAAGGTATAAAGTGTGTCACATTTAAATTTATATTTTCAGCAAATAGCCTTTAGTGAAAAGAATGTTTCATAAAGATGAGGCTGAAAATTAGAGACTAACCAGATAACATCCTCCCTTTCTCCTTCCTTTCCCCTCCTTCAACAAGTGTTGATTGGAGCGTGCTCTGTGCCAGGCATTGTGCTAGACACAATGAATGTGTAATTTCCGGTGAGGTGAGAGGGGCAGACAAATAAAGACGATGTTGACAGAGCCCCAGTGGCTAGGCAGGGAGTGCGTAAGAGCCCATGGGGGACGGGGAGCTTCACCCCCACTGGGGCAAAGATGCCTGGAGCAGGTTTTCTGGGAAGAAACACTGTGCTTAGGACACTAGCATTTGTCAGGTGAAGGGAAGGAAGTTGGGGTAGGGAGCTGGAAGGGGGTGTCAGGGAGAGAAAAAGGCACATTAGATTCTATGAGCCAAATGACCTGGAGGTCAGAGGAGGGTGACACTAATTTTGTGTACGACAAAGGCCTCAAGGAGAAGTTGCTGTTAGGGGCATTGTGGATGAGTAGGAATTCGATAAGCAAAGGTTGAGAATGTTTTGGGCAGAGGAGGCGGCATGAACCAATAAAAACACGATATATTTGGGTGAGATATTCAGACCACCACACCTAGGGCAAAGGGTGCAAGAGAGTGGGACTTGGCATGAGCAAGCATCCAAGATGTTCTATAGCTGGTGGACTACGAATGGTGCTGGGCCGCACACAGGAGGTAGAGCAGGAAAGAGGAGGAGGAGGGTCGAGAGGCATTTGGGAAGACAGCGATGAGTGTCGGCAACTTATGAGCTGCAGTGCTTGAGAGATGAGGCCCATGGAAGATGACCCTGGGGTTTGAATCTGGGCTCACTGCTCTGCCAGATCCTAAAGCAGATTCCATGAGTGCTCCAAGGGACACCTCTCCCCCAGCCACTTATCAGTTAGTAGTCCTTGGGGAACAAACTTGCAGTGCTGAGGTTCTAAGAGAGATAAGGACCCTGCACATCCCCTGGGGTGGCCCAGCTCTGGTCTGCACAGTTCCACCCAAGGAGTTCCACCTTGGCCCATACTACAGATGAGGAAACTGAGGCTGGGGGCAGCGAGGGTCAGTGCCAGGGCTGGAAGCCAGGCCCTTAGACTTTTCAGCCTGGGGCATAACCTTCAGCACATTGACCCCTCCAAACACCATGGGAGAAGCAGGGCGAGAAGAGGGGGGCTTCTGTACCTCTTTCTGTAAATCCCCACCCCAATTGGAAAAGCTCCAGGAGCTCTGGGCGAAGCACTGGAGTGCTGTGTCTTCACTACAGATATCTAACCTGCCCATGCCTGGGGCACTGCCAGTACAGCGGGGTGAATAAGCAGCTGTACCCAGTGCCACATCCAAGGAAGGGCTCCAGTGTCCTGCATGAGCTCCCCGCGACCCTCGTTAGGACTGCCGCAGGACAGGGGCTGCACCAAAGGCCAGCACTGGCATTGGCCCCCAGGATGTGCAGGTGCGGGGCACACTGAAGGAAAGGGAAGGCTTGGCGTCCTCAGTCCTTACTAGGAACCCCTGCCCAGCCTCGGATTTCACCCTGCGATGAAAGAGAGTCGCTGGGAATGCCGTTGTCCTAGCAGGTCACTCAGTCAAGGAAAACCCTATTTACTCTTTTGGGGAGGCATCTAGTCTAGAGGTTTTCAAGCTCTTTGAGCCTACTCGTCCCACTTTGACAAACACGAAACATTCTTTTTATATTCACCTTTGAAATTTAAAAGAACAAATCCTTTTCATAAGACAAAGAACTGGTTCCTTTTCAGGATTTATACCTCATCTCTGCAGATCCTAGAAGTGTGGATGTATCACATCCATTTCATAGATGAGGAGATAACCACCAAGAGGCTGAGTAAGCTCCCTGAGGTTGCACAGTAGTTTGGCCTCTAGACGGCCGCATTGTCCTCACCTCCTTCTCCCCACTCTTTCTTGGTCCACCACCCCCCATGGCCAAGTTCCTACTTTAAGGCGTCTGCAGAATTCTCCTCCCTGCCAGGGGCCTCCTTCCTAGCGGGGAAGCCGAGCCTGCCACCCTCGGGTGCCAGACAGGTTTCCAAATGTTCAGGAATGCACAGCTTTGGGACCACTGATGGAGGAGAGGAAATTGATGCTAGGGGTCAGGATCAGGGTGCTTTCGAGAGGAGCTTCACGGTGGCCCTGTGTACGTCCCTGTCCTTAAGCTTCTGCCTGCAAAGGAAGTCTGCGTAACTGTCCCGTCCCTGGGTCCTTGGATAGGGAGGCTCCTGATGCTGGCCCTGTGTCCTGTCTGTGTCCGCATCTCCAGTGGGAATTAAATGTGATAGAAGAGATGAGGCTCCAGCCAAGGCCTCCCCACCCTGACACCCGGCTGGCTGCTGGTCTCCGGGTCTCCCTCCGTGAGCTGTGCTGCTAGGACCTGCTGCTCCAGCGGGCAGAGAGGCAACAGGCCTTGAACCTCTGCCTCTGCCTCTGTTGCCACCCCCGTGTCTCTCCCCAGTTGCTCCAGGGGGAGACACTGGTCTGAAGAAGGCTCATGGACACCTGTTTAAATTTTCATCAAGAAGAAGAGAAAATCGCCTGCTGTGGTGGTGCATGCTTGTAATCCCAGCACTCTGGGAGGCTGAAGCAGGCGTTGGAGCTCAGCCTAAGCAATTTAGCAAAACCCTGTCTCTAAGTAAAGGAAAGGAAAGGAATGTAGTTCAGTGTGAAGACCGTGGATTCAATCCCCAGCACTGCAAAAAGAAAAAAAGGAGAAGAAAAAAGTGACAACAGTAACGATGCCATTACAGCAGTAATGGTGACGGCAGACATTTGCTGGCGCTTGAGTTGGGCCAGGTGCCATTGCAGCGTGTTACCCAGCCTCTGGTCTGGTCTCAGCGCTCCATCCTGTGAACCTGCTGCCTCAGGGAGACACTGAGCTCATTGCTGGGGTGCTGGAGAAACTCACATGGGTGGGTGCTGAGCGCTGGCAATTTCTTGAGTGTCCAACTCCCAGTATCTGAGATTCTGGGGCCCTGAGCCCAGGCTACGTCCTGGGCTGGACACTTGCAAGTGGCCAACAGCCAAGGGTGGAGAGAGGATGGAAGGCAAGAGCTCCCTGGGCAGGACAGGTACCTTTCCTCAGGGACATAGCACCTTCTCCCCAGCCCTCCTTCTCTGGTCTTAGAAACCCCAGAACCTGCCCCATGGTAAACAAGGAAAGCAACCGAGGAAGACTGCACAGAGGGCAAATCCAGCCCGTTCGGTCCCTTTTCTCCTCTGAATCAGATCTGTAACAGAGAAAAGCCTTGCCCCTGAGGGCAACCACAAGAAGTTCTTGGAATTCTGGAATTGTTCTCTTGCTCTCTGGCCCAGGGTCCAGCCAGGCATTAGCGGGGCCTCCTCCCTCCCTTGGCCTCAGGGGCAGGGCTTTTCTCGGGCTCTGTGGCAGCACTGGGGACAACTGTGTGGCCAGTACAGACTCTCCTTGTGCTGTATCCATCCCAACATCCTGCAGAGGGAGAGCTGGCTTTGAGGACTCAGGTTTTAAGTGAGAGGCTATGAGATCTTCAGCATGGCACATCCTGGCATTGGGGCAGCATGGTCCCTGGCAATAGGGCTTCCCCCATGGCTGTCTTCCCCTCTGAGGAAGACTGAGGAAAGGCCCGCGGAGGCAGGAGTCTCCCAGGCCAGCGACTGGGGAGGAAATAGGGTGCGACCTACTCTGGGGCTGTGTGGGCCTTGGGACCATCAGGCTCTGTCTGGCTGCAGGTCACTGCCGGGCACAGGGCCCCGGCTGAGCCCTTGCTGGGGCTGGGGCTGCAAACCTGTCGCTTTCAGTGACAAACCTGTTCTCCTCCTTCTTCATCCTTCCCATGGTGCACATTTAATCTTTAAAAATGAACACATTCATTGAGTGTCAGTGTCTTATTTTTCCACCATCAAAGAGCAAATCCTTCCTTCTCATGAATCTCAGCAGGTGTTGCGAGCACTCTCGCATGTGGGGCTCTTGCATTTCCAGTAGCCCTCCAGCGCTTGTCCATCTCCTCTGATGTCCACTTTAGCCCCATGGGGCTGCATGGGCATGACATTCTATGTACAGGGGAAGAAAGGGAGGCCGTGATGCTTTCATGCTGGCATGAGACTTCCTTCCCTCTAAGGGAGGCAGAGCCAGGGCAGAGGCTGAGATATCCCTCCCACTCCCTGGGCCATGCGTGGGAGTGTGGGGAAGGCCTGGGTATGGCATTCTGCTGCTTCTGTTTCCCATCCGGGGCCCCAGGCTGCTGGGCCAGTGTGGCTGGATCATGAAGCCTACCTTGTACATTGCTTTCTTTCACTGCCCAGTCTGGATAGATGCTGAGTGGGTACAGTGGATGCAGGAAGGACGACGAGAGATGCGTCATATTCCATGCAGCTGGGGGAGATGGTGGGTGTTGGGGGCTGAAGACATAACGCCAGTCCAAGTTAGCCTCAAAGTCAAAAAATTTAAAGTGTTTAAAACATAGTTAGCTTATACATGTATAGAGATTTATTCAATTTGCAAATGAGGAACAAGAAGGATAATAATGTTAGTTGAAAATAGGATATGAAAGAAATATATGCCTGTATGTATATACACATGTTAATGGGAAAAGAATGCAGGAATAAGATTGCTAAATCAGACACACAGCTGGTTAGTGTCCAGCGGGCAATAAAACCATGACCTTCCGTGTCGTATTCTCCAGCTCTGAATCAGTTCCCTGGTGACAACGCCTAACCACAGAGTCTGGGGTCTCTTCAGTACAAGGTCAGGCAGTGTGATGCTGCCCCAGAAGGCAGATGGCTCTCAGGCAGGTCTGTTATACCACGAGCTACCATTCAAAGCACACACAGTTTCCCCCCTTTTTTTTTTTGCCTTATTTCAAAATTATACATACAAATATATATATATATATTTAACTGTACAAAAAGTAGTCAGAGATTAAAACAGAGGGATGCCAGCCAGTGAGACCTCAAGACAGAGATGATCGAGACCGAGTCAGCGCAGTGGAGCCTCTGCCTCTGCCCCACTTTCAGCCCTGTCTCATCTACTTAGCTGGGCCCCTGCCCCAGCTTGGCACTGCACTGTGGACCTGCGTCTAGAGACTGGGGATGTCCAAGGTGTCATCTAGGGCTCCCATGAATGTCAGTCTTCCTGAGGACCTGAGGGCTGGTGTGTGTGTGTGTGTGTGTGTGATATTTCTCTTGCTTATTATCACAAAAACTCTCTTTAGACCTCTGCCGAGAGCTGATGAGTTCTTATTTTCTATCCTTTCCCAAATCCATTGCTTTTTCTTTGACTTTTTCTGACGGACACACCCCCTTCTCTGCTACCACACAGGCACATCCATAGACCCTGTCACGTAAGGATGACTCATATAAAGGTGCAGAATGGGCAGCCATGGCCCAAATGAAAGAGGTGGAAGGTGGGGGACAGAGGACTCTCTACGGAGAGGATCTGCTGCTTCAACAGACGTCAAAGAGGCTGGGTTTCCTTCTCTGGTCAGTGGCTCCCTTCAACTTCTTGCTTGGCAAAGCTTTTTAAGTCCCAATAGGAGACGGCCCAACCAACACTGGCACCCGTTCTTGGAGATTCTGCCCGTCACCTGTGCCGGCCTTGTCTCACTGACCAGAGAAGATTGGTGGCTTGGGCCATCCGATGTGGGGGGTTAGGGGAAGCCCCACTGATTGTAGGGCTGTTTCCTAGGCTCCAAATCCAGCAGCACAGAGCTGACAGTCAGTTTGTATGTCCTCCTGGGAGATGGAAATGGGGCTCATCTTCACAAGAGGGTGTGAATAACCGCCAGCAGATTATCTGTCGTGAAGGCTCTGCGCAGTAGGCGGATCCTCTGTGTGTGTTTTTGCATGTGTTTGCGTGTGTTCATGTGTGTGTGGAGGGGTCTGAAGAGAAGGTGATGCATAAGGATGTTGCGTTTGGGACTGGGAGCTTTTCCCTGGTGGCTCTGCTGATTTGGGGGGGCACAAAAGAGTCTCTCGAGTGCCCCCCACCACGTTCCCCAATTTTGCTCCTCTCTGCTGCTGGGCTTCAAATGCACAAAGAGATCATCTCAACACGTGCCCCGCAGCCTTGATCTGGAAGTGTCAGCTCTCACCCCTGGCGTGTGAGCCTTGCCCCCTACCTCCTTCCGGAGCGTCTGCGTAGCTCCAGACTCCTGCTTCCTGCCTGCAGTTTGGCAGGACCCCCTCGGGGTAATTAATTAATAAATCAGTGTTTGCCTTCTTGGAAAAGTGATTTTTTTTCCCTCTGTAAGTGAAAAGTGTTTCAGCGGAGCCTGGTGAGGTATGTGGGGGTGGAGGAGTTGCTTTTATTAATCTGTGCCAAGAAGATGGTAATATTGTCTCCACGAAGTGAGGGGATGGGGCTAGACAGCCTCATGGTGGCGTCTGCCAGCCCTGACATTCTGGCTCCACGAACCCTTGTCTGTAGGAGAGCGTTCATTCTAGGCCATCTTGGCCCTGTTCTCAGTTGTTTTGCCAAAATGGAGATATTGGGGTCCACGCACAGCTTCACGAGGCCTGGCAGTAAATGCTCAGGCTTATCAGTTCAGGGGGGAATGTGCCTGTAGGTAAGAAGGGAATGCAGTTTGGTGCATGCTGTGCTGAGGTTTTTCCTGCTCCTGGCTGCCTTCTTGCTTGCACAGGTAAGGTGGGGTGAGTGAAAGCCTTTTCAGTCAGGTGCAAAATCTATGCACTCTGACACTCTGGCTGCACTTCCATCACAGCATGTTGTCACCATCATCATCCATCACCTCTGACATTTGTACAATCTGAGAGTTTACCAAGTACCATCAGCTGTGCAGTCCTTCCACTTGAGAGGAAAATTCTTGCCTTGATGGAGTTGAGGTGGATATAACCATCATTGTTTTATAGTCTCAGAGAAGATAATAACTTTTTTCTTTTAGGGCCATTACATACTGAACCGGAATTAGAATCCAGGTCTCTTTCTAAGTTACCTTACATCACCTCACATCCATATATCCATCTATCCATCCATCCATCCATCCATCCATCCATCCATCCATCCGTCCGTCCATCCAACAGATAATTGTTATGTCCCATTCCAACAATGGTAGCAGTAATGAACAGAACAGAACCTTTTGCTTGCCCATATTTGCTGTCTGTTCTGGGGAGATTCTCCCTTTGGGGGAATGTGCTGTCCCCAGAGAGAAAGAGGGGGGGTGCAGTGGGAGCCAGGACATGAAGCTCTCAGAGGAACATTCTGTTTACACTCCTCACCACTTCCTTCTTCCTTCTGTCCACAGCAGACTGGATTTGGGTCATTTGGGGGAGACTTCCACCTTCAGATTTCTAGAACCTTTGGCATGGCGAGCAGGATTTGGGTAGAGAAGAAGCTACATGGTAGCAGAGGGAAGGAAGGACACTGATGTTTTAGACACTGCTGAGTGCTGGTGCAGTTTGCAAACGTATCTTGTCAGATTCATTCCTCACAACAGCCCGAGGGCAGCAGGCAGGATGAGGAGTGAGGTAACCTGGGTGAGTGAGCCGGGTCAAGGAAACCAAGATTTCTGGCAATCTCATGGTGTTGAGAGTGAGCCTTGTCAGCACAGATTTCCCTGTCTGGCCAGCTCAGGGGACAAATTTCTTGATGTCATGCAGTTCTCAAACTTCACTGTCCAACTTAGACAGATAACCGGGCCCTACCTCCAGAAAGTCTCACTCAGCAGGTGGGCAAGGGGTTGGAGGTCTGTATTCAAACAAGCACCCTGCTTGGTGATTCCTGTGCAGTACTAGGGGTCCACTTTTGAGTAAGGAAAGCAACTTTTCCTTGGGACATTGGAGGCCTTTGGGAATGAATCCAGTATGAAAATGGCACTTAGCTCTGGGGACAAGGAATGTGTGCAGGACTTACAGTATTCCAGGACTGGTAGGAGAGAAACTTTGGTGTCAAGTTCCCGTGAAGGTTGTGCAAAACATGGGTATTTCTGTGCCTCTCTGCACTGCCTGAGGGTAGATGTAGAGGGTGGGAAGCAAGATCAGCACCCCCAAAGTGGAGGATGCTCAGGGCTGAGCCAACAGGCTAAGAGCGAGAGGGCTCATAAATGGGGACAGACCAGGATTCCCCACCAGCTTCAGCTGCAGAGCCAAATGGTGAGAAAAGGAGGCACTTCCAGCCTCAATGACCCTTCTGAGACTCCAGGGTCAGAGACTAGAGTCTGCCAAAGCAGACTCTGGAAGACAAGGTGACCCTGGGGGCTATCTAGTTATAGGGACAGTAAATGTGGGACATACAGGCTGCCAGCCTGACTCTTGGGACTGGTACCTTAGTCAACATGACAGCTTTCCCCCCCAGGACTACAGGCAGCATAGAAATTCTGCTTACCCTAGCCCATAGGCTGGGATTGTCTAAGGTTCAAGTTGGCACTTGAATTTTGTGCAAACCTCTTTGCCACTCCCAATCAACATTTACTCCCTTATTTGCCACAGAAAGAATACGAAGCTGAGAGCTGAAAATAGCTGCTCAAGGCAACGTGTTCTCTAGAATTAGAGCTGGGAGATGAAAGAAAATAGCTACGTAGTAAGGTGGCATTTTCAGAAGGGGCTTGGATTCCCTGGCCAGATGTACATGATGACATCTCTGCGTTGAAGACACACCACTCACTAGGTATATTAAAGGTTGGAAAAAAATAATAAAGGCTTGGAAGGGTGCAGCAAGAAAGAAACAGGTTTAACTTTTTTTTTTCCATTTAACTTTTTAAACTCAGTGCTTCCTATACGCATCTGGTCCTGGGACACTTCAGAGGCAGGGAGGTGCTCCGTCTAGCAGGATAATTCTTCTTTGGGTTGTGCAGAATCTGCAGGCTGCGCGGGAGAGCAGACAGCAAGGTGACAAGGGTGCGCCTTGCCTGTGATCAGGGGCTTAGGAAGGAGTGGGGTCGGTGTGAAATAAAGCTGCTCTCCCTCAGGATGCAAGGAGTAAATGGATCTTTGTGGCTTCTTTTGCCTCTGGCGGTTTAGGCTTCTCAGATGGGGGGTGGGGTGGCGTGGGGGGACAGGAGCCTCCTCACCAAATCCCACTCAGTGAGAAAAAGCAACTCTTTTGGAGGGTGGTTTTAGAATAAACCAAAGAAAGTTCCACTTCCAAGAGTGAGGAGAAAGCCTAGAGAACACCGACAGATGCGTTTGTGTGCAGAGGTGGAGGTGAGTGAAAATGTGACGCCCCACTTAGGGATGGTCCTGAACAGAGCTAAGGGCTGAGCTGTAGCTCAGTGGTGGAAGGCGTGCTCAGCGTATGTGAGGCCCTGGCTCTGCCTTCAACACCACAAAAAATGAACAGATGAACAATAGGTCTTGGAATGCAAAGGTTAAAAAAATGGAAAACAAAATGAAGCATTGGAATATTTGTCATGAAGCTCATGTACTTGACTCTGGGACAATTCACGAAATTTCTTTAATAGTTTATGGACTCTTAGTTTACAAAGAGTTCTACTAGGACCGAGGCCAAGAGAGCTTTGCTCAAGGTCTACAGTAGATTGGAAACAGCCAATTAGAATGGGAAGAACATGCTTAGGGACCCCAGGACTGTCCACCCCTGATAGTGGACAGGAGTGGGTATACACTCATCTTGTATTGTAACTCACCACTAGGTAGTTAGGACTCCAAAACACAGGGAAGTGTCCATTTTATTTAGTCACGGCTTGAAGAGCCAGGAGAGTAATTGTAAACATTTAGGAAAGGTTTCCACACTAAATGCTGCAGATTAAATGAGTAAGTTTCTGTTACAGGGAAAATTCACTTACATGAATCTTTCCTGACAATGTTGATGAATGAAACATCACTCACGGTAAGTTCTAAATGTTCTCACTGAACTCTCATGGGACAGACACATAGTATGTTGTAGAAAACAAAGTGTGTCTGTTAGTCCTCTAATTCAACTACTCTATTGTGTTGGCACAGAAACATTCCGTAGGGACGAGAGGGAGCCGCCCAGCTAAAAGTCCATAGGTGATGGCAGCAGGGCCAGTCCCTGGTTCATGGTCCAGCATCTGCTATTCTCAAGAGTGATCATGGGGATGGATTATTAGACCTGCCCAGACCACCCCTCCATGCCCCTCCAAATAGTATAGAGTTCCAGGCTCAGACTCACCCCAGGGCCTTCGTGGGTTCTCTTTAGACTTCATTCAAGCCAGAGCAACCCTCTCCAAAGAAGGAAATGGACATTTCTCTGTTACCTGCTTCTCCATCCGGGTCTTCCCTGTCTTCTGCCTAGCAACCTCTGGTCCCGCCTGACTTCCAGAGAGCTCTCCTGTGGAGTGATCCAGGTTGGTCTCGTCTGGAAGGGACCTGGGTTGATTCCTGCTAAGACTCACATGCAGAACACCTAGTTCCTCCTTCCCATCATGAAGTTGGCCGTTTTTCGTGGTCTTGAGGAAGCCTCATGACTTCCCTACCATCTCTAGACCCTGTGACTCTTTTCTCTTCTTCTCCCCTGGTGTCATTAGCATAACGAGGGGCCACGGTGGAGATTAAGCCAGGGTAAGGGTCTCATAGGGACTCCACCTCCTCCTCCAGCCATCCCAGGCCTGACAGCAAGTGACAGTGGTGGAGATGGGTCCAGACTCCTGTGTCCTTAGGTGGTTGACTGGTTCATCTCACAGAAGCTCTGGCACATATATTTTATCTACTTTTGGTGGAACTTGAATCCATAGCTGTGGAGTCCCAGATCTCTGTGACAGGGAACACCGACCTTTTTCTGAGCGACGGACACAGGATGGTTTCTTCTTCCTCCCTCTTCTCTGTAGGACGGTTAGTCCACCGACTCCCACTCACACTTACGCTGCGTGGACAGCAAGACTGAGGAGACTGCAAAGGAAATGTGGGAGGACAGTGGCTCGGAATTCCAGACTGGCCTGGGCTCAGGTTTTGGTTGTACCACTTATGAGTTGGGTGCCCGGGACTTTGGTACTTGATTTCCCCCATCTATAAAATGGGAATATTATTTTGCCATAAGGGTGTGAGGATCAAATGCAATAATGAGTGGAGATCACATAGGAAGCACTCAGGAAATAGAAATGATTATTCTGCTGTAGGGGATATTTACTGATCTGCACCTCTACCATCTATAAAAGTGGTTGATGAAATTCTTGGAAACAATAAATGACAAGGAAATTCTTCACATTTCAAAATGTTCTGAAAGTTTGCCTGATCAGGCTCACTTTTGTCAGCTGGGTGGCTGAGAGTTCCGGTTTAAAATAGTGCCAGTCATTGCTCTGTAAATGAGTTCTCAACTTCATTCATTCTTTACCGTTTCCAGTTCACAGAGCCCTTCCTCACAGATTCTGTTTCAATAATCCATGAGGGGTTCTAGGCCCAGTATCTTCCCTCGCAGCATGCGGTGTGGAGCGAGTCTTCCAACCACATGTCATTCAAGGTTCTCTATCAGACAGATGGGATGCTGTAAGGATCTTTCAGCTGGCCCTAAAAATTAGAGGTCAGGCACGGGGGTTGAGCACAGTGCCTGGCTCCCTGCATGCTGTCCCTCAAGGGAAAGACAAGACTATGTGTGTGCGACTGTCGCTGCTCTGTTCCAGCATCCTCATCCATCATATATGTGGGACCCTGAGCTTGGGGAGACCTGGGCTCCTGGGACCTCTGGGGCAGGCCTGGGGGACAGGGCTGGTTTGAGCAGCAGGTCCTCCACCTTCTCTTCACACTGAGCTCTCTGTTTGGTCTGTGGAAGTTAAAATAAGTTTGCACACCAGAGGCTAGTGGTCACTGCTGCTTTCCTGCACCCATGTGTGAAAAGCTCTGGATGTGTCAGTCTTCCTGTCCCAAGGTTGGCTTCCCCAATCACCCCTCACACACATACCCCTCCACACACGAGCGCACACACACACACACCACACCTCACCATACAAACACGAGAGCACATGTCCAAACCTGCAAACATGCCTCCTTCCTGCCTCTGTGCCTGTCCCTGTGCCATTCCCCTTCACTCTCCATCCTACCTTCCCCGGCTTTCACCTTAAACTTGCCTTTTCCCAAAAGTACTCCGGTTACTTCAGCCCTCTGCTTCCTGAATGCTCAATGGATTCACCTTGCAGCCCGGAATGATCCCATGTGCCTAGCTCAGAAGCTTCTCGAACCAGGCCCTCGATGCCCTCCTTTGGCCACTGGCTGACCACATTTGGTGGAAGTGTACAGGAACTCATAGTATTTTTTTGCTTTCCAGCTCTTGAAAGCCACTCTGGGAATCCTTGGAGACTCCCTGTGGCCCTGTCCTACTGGGCAGTGGACATGGGCTCAGGAGAAGTTGCTTCAGGGAGCACATAAAAGGGGTGATGGGTCAGTCCACTGGGGAGATCCATGGAGTGGGGTCAAGGCTGGTGGACACTGGACTAGCTTCAGAGCTGACACTCTTCAGTGTCTCTCCTTTTCAGGGCCTGGTCCTTCTAGTTCCCCAGCTCCAGCCCTGGCCCATGGGAGGACCAGGCATGGCCACTCCTGCAACCAGGAGGACAATACACCTCTGTTGTATTGAACTGACAAAGAGATGACACATGCCTGCCACTAGGGAGGGACTTGTAATCTTGCTTCCCTCAGTGTCCAGTCCCAGGAACCTACCAGAGCATGAGGACTTGGAGGGAAACCAGAAACCCCTGAGGCAGCCTCCTCTCTCCCTTGGTGAAGAGACCCAGAGGGGCCCGGGCACTGGCTCACAGTCCCACAGCCACTTAATGGCAGGATGAGCCCTTAGAAATCTGGGGACTCGAGTGAATGTTGCTGCCTCAGCCTCACAGACACATTTTTCATGGGTCAAATTTGCTTAAAACTTAGGTCTGTACTTAAGAGCAGCACCCAGATAGAGTACTGTGTTACGAACTCTAGTCTCTGCTAGAGGAGAGGATCGGTAGCTCCATCCCGAACACACCCAGTTGAGTTGGAGAACTCTGTGGCGAAAATGTTCCTAGGCCTCCTTCTGGCTGGAGGGTAATCCTGAGGTGAACAGGGGACGGATGGCCAGGCCCCACCTGACACACAGGAGCTCTTTTAGGAGGCAAGCTGCCCAAGCAGGCGCTGCAGGAGGGCAGGCCGGAAGTTCACATTGTTTCTTCTCCTTCCTCAGGGCTTTAGAAGTGAGATTTCTTCCCCAGCTTCACACCCTCCCTAGGCCATGGTCCCCTCCCTCCAGTCTAGGCAGGACAGGAGCCGGCCCTTACACTGTTCGACTTGTCAAAGTGTGAGGTCTTAGACCTGTTGTCACCCACTCCAAAGCCTCTCAGATCTTAATGTGTCCTCCAGTTGTCTCAAACCTTGCACCATGAGGAGCCGTTCCCAATACAGCCTGTTCTACAGAGTTTGCGGGGAAACAGCCCTGTAAGTAGAAGGACGTTGTCTCCTGCTTTGGAGGAACTGGCAGGTCTCGAGAGCTGATTCACAGCCTGCCTTGCCACTCGATCGCTGTGTGGCTGCTTAGCCTTCCTGAGTCCTAGTTAATACAAAGCTTAGAACTGCTAAGGCGCTCACTGCCTGTGGCGATCCAGGAGGCTCCAGGGAGGTGCCATGGAGACAGGGAGGCTGCCTTCGGAGAGCCCACCCTCCCTCTTAGCTTCCTGCTGCCCTCTGAGGGTGCACGCCCTGCTTCAGGCCATAATCTCACCAATTTCCTTCTTGTAGAACCATCTTTTCACTTAGCCGCAAGTGCCTAGGAAAGGTGAGACAAACGGGGCTCCTTGCAGAGGGGAAGATTTCAGTCAGAGTGAAATCATGGCTCTGGAGTGACAATGTGCATGTCCTGATTTTACCACTGCAGCGTGATGTTTCTGGAGCAAAAGCAAGTGGAGTCCCAGGCTGGGAATCTGGAGTTGTGCGGCCTGCACACTGACCCCTGTGTCTCCTGCCCAAGGCTGTGGCACTGCCCTCTTTCCGGCTTGCCAGCCATCCCTGAAATTCAGTTGTGCTGGGTTCATTCCCTCCATGCCTCTCCCCATCCTTTCCAACAGTCCGCTGCCTGGTGCCTGAGGGATCCCTGGAGCTGCTCGCTGCTGTGGGTCACGTCTCTGGGCTCCGCTACACAGCCGGGCCCAGCTCTCCCTCTCATTTCGCTCTCAGCTCCACACGGGGCACATAGCTACAGAGAAGGGAGTTTCTGCTGAGGCTGGGTGGATCAAATGAAATGTAATCTGAGTTTAGTTTGAAGCATATTCGTAAAAAACTAATGATCCAGGTGTATTTATTTCTAAATTGGCCCTAACAGACCCCTTTGCACATGATCCCAAATCCCAACAAGCAGGAAATCCAGAGCTTCCTCCCTGCACCCATCAGCGCAAGGGCAGAGCATATCCTGAGCACAGTCCCCCGGTATTCCTGCAAGAGCCAGAGTCTCTCAGAATCAATAGAGGAAGGCTCTCAGGAATTTTATTACAGGCTCCTTCTTGGAAAACAGATGTCTAGGTGGAGGATGTGGGGGACTCTGAACCTGGAACATTCAGTGAATGCGAACATTCTTACACACGGGGCTCTGCCCCAAATGTGCTATCATTTCACACAAAGCCTCACTTAGCCTGTGGAGACAGCTGCCTCTGACCAGAGAATCTTGGCTATCAGAAAGTCTGAAGTGTCATCCAGTCCACCCCTCTGTTGAAATTCAAGCTTACACCTAAAATCAATCCAGACTGGCTGAACTCCCGTTTTGTGGAGTGAAGGGTAGATGGACTAAAAGATGAACAAAAGGCAAGTCGGCAATTTTCAGTACCATGTTTGCTATTAGTACTTTTCCCTGAACCTCCCGGGAATGGCAGAGTCTTTGCAGTCTGAATCTCCAGGGCACTGCGTGTCCGTCTCCACTGCTGTTTGCTGTGTGCTGAGGACTGGGCCAGAGATACAGGTTTTGTTTGGCGGGCTGTCTGGGTGCGGTTTAGAATACTTAGCAGCGTCCCTGGCTTCTTCCCACTAGATGCCAGTAGCACCCCTGCCCCCACGTCCGCAGCCAAAAACGTCTCCAGATATTGCCAGATGTTCCCTGTATCATCTACATTTGAAATACGTCATCACATCATTGTGGTACATACAGTACTGATGCTGTACGCAGCCCTTCGAGGAATCAACTCTATTATCATCCTCACTTTACAAATGACTTCACCATAGCTGAGCGAGTCAAGTAGCTTCTCTGCAGAGTCAGGACTCGCACCTGAGTCTGTCTAACTGCAAAGTCTGTGATTTTAACTGTGATTACTGCTGCGGGGAGCAGATATCGTGCACTCTCTGGAGCTCTAAGGAGCGAGGAACTCAGCTGCTGTGCACTGGAAACATTTAAGCTAGACAAGAGCTAGAGCTGTTAGCGGTGTTCAGTGCAAGAGTCCGAAGCTATGAATTCCTTCCCTTCAGCGGTTTTGGGGACTAGGTGGAGATGGGAAGAAGCAGTTGAGTAAACCTGCCTTCCTCTCACAGTAGGTTGTCTGGCTTTGGGGCTTGTATTGGTATTGATTGCAACAATAACGCTGTGTGATAATCCACCCCACACCCACTGGCTCAGAAGAGCTCAGTGCTCGCTGTTCTATGGGAAACCCCAGTAATCCTTTGGGCCTTATTTAGGGTCCGTGGGGCTCACTCGTGTATGTGTGGTTGCATTCTTGGTGGGACTCTCCTGTGTGTGTGGCCTGCACTGGGACTGCTGGGTTAACTTGGCTTTGTTCCTGGGGCCTCCCCTGGTCCAGCAAGTGACCTCAGTCTTGCTCATGTGGCAGAGGCAGACATCGGAGAGACGGAGGCGGAGAGGAATGTGCAGGTGCTCTGAGGCCAGGCTCAGAACCGGAGGAGTGACTTCTGCCTTCTCCCACCGGCCACAGCAGTTCACAAAGGCAGCCGAGAGTCAGGCGTGGGGAATAAACTCTGCTCAATTGGGGGGGCTTCGGAGTTGCATTGCAAGGAAGCAGAGACGGAGAGGGGTCACGGAGGCCACGTTCGTGTTTGTTCTCTCACAGCTCTCATCTGGCCAGCCACAAGAGAAGGGAATGTTAGCAGGCTCAGGCTTCAGTGGAGAAACCCTAGCTGCCTGGCCACACAGAGCAGGTTTCCTGTCATATTTTTTTTTTTTTTTTTTTTTTTTTTTTTTTTTGTGGGTACCGGGGGGACGACCTCAGGACCTCGCGCGCCAACAGGCACCCGTGCCGCTGAGCGATATCACCGGCCCCTTTTTGGTATGTGGGATCCGGGAGTCGAACTCGGGCCTTCGCACTTGCAAGGCAGGCGCTTACGCCGCTGAGCCATCTCACCGGCCCTCCTGTCATATTTTATGACTTGAGCTCTGTGAAGGTATAGACCTCGCCCTCCCAGCCCCCCACCCCACCTGAGCCCTAAGACCCAGCGTGTGCCTGGCACACAGTGGGGATCTAATAGTGGCGATCCGTGGCTTCATGTGAGCTTAACTTGATTCACTCACACCAACCCACTTCAGTGTAACTTGATTTCAGTGGTCTTTGTTAAGTACCTACTGTCTGCTGAGGTCAGCTGTAAGGGGCCAAAGACTTTGCTTGGTTCTCAGCCTGGCTGTCAGGATCATGAGCTAAGTGTAGATGTGGCTCTTTACGGATGACAGGGAGGGGACTGGGGAAGCCGTGGTAGTGCTAGCCTTGTACACCACGCCTAGACTGTGACAGCCTGAGCCCTCTTACAGAGGGCAAGGCGGAGGCCTGAGTCCCTGGTAAGTCTTTCCAAGATCTTGGCATGAGGTGGGTTGGGTGGATCTCCTGCTGATTTTCTAACTGGCTCAGATCAGCCAAATCCAGCGGGTGTCTGAAGCAGCCTGCTGGCTCCCCGTTTCCTTTGAAAGCTGAAGAGCTCTGGGAGGGAAATCTGAGACCCACTTGAGAGTCTCCACAATGCTGGCTGTGTAAGCGTGCCCAGGGCACCAGAGCTTTTCAAAGCCCCGGATTCTTAGAAACAGGAAACTGCCTTCTGCCATCAGTGAAGTCTCCTCCCCTGGGCCGGGCATGAAATTGGGTGTTGGCTGGGAGGCCCTGCTGGAGGCGTCCCCTCTTCCTGCCCTTCAGCTTAGAGGAGGGCGAGCCTTAACTAGATGTCACTGTTATCTTTCATTCCCACCTTCAGCCTTTCCTGGGGCTGGGGGTGGGAATTAGATGGGCAGTGCAGTGGGGTTCCTTCCAGACCAAGACATGTCAGACCAGCGTGTTGGACCAGACTGGGTGATGGTGACAACGCAGAGACCAGAGTGTGTGTGTGTGTGTGCACGTGTGTGTGTGTGTGATGGTGAGGAGGAAGGGTAGGATTCCAAGGGAGGGTGGGAAGAGCACACACCAGGAGACCAGCCACGAGTGCCCAGTGCATATCAGGTGTCAGGGTGTCTCGTAGAGCTGCGGACAGTCCATCAGGAGAAGCCCTGTCTCCAGGTGCCTGCTGGACATGAGCCTGATACAGGTGACGCCACTGGTCAGGGATGGGCTAACTGGGACTTGAGGAGAGGACAGGACAGGTTTGAGGGAGAGAAGGGACAGCACTGGATTGAAACTATGGGGTTGGGAGGTCTCAACTTGGCAGCGAGGGGCTGGTGCAGGTCAGTTGAGATTGGGGCAAGAGCCCCCTCTTCAGTCTCCAGGGGCTCTTTGAAGACAAGTGGCCTTAGAGCTGCTTTCAACAAGGATCTGAAGCTGGTGACATGAAAGGACAAATTCCCAACTACTGAGGCTCTTCCCTCCTCTGCTCAGTGCTGCTGAGTGGGTGGTAGTTAAGGCCTTTCATCCTACTGGCTTTGGCTTTATCTTCTGATCTCCATCTCAGAGAAGACATGTCACGACATCTGTCACTGTCTAGGACACATGTGTAGGTCAGTGGCTGAAACTTCACTGTGCCGAAGAACCCCTGGGAGCACCTGTTGAAGGTGCCTGGACTTACGGCCAAGAGATCCCTATGTGGCATATTTACCACAGGACCGGGAGTCTGCAGTTGACGGGATCCCCAGGAGGTCATGAGGAGCTCTCTTGTGCCTTCTGATTGAGAAACTATGTTCGACTGTACCGTGTTCCGCAGAACTCACTATTGAGTTCTGGGCCCGTTGTCCAGATGAGGACAGACGAGTCTTCCTGGAGAAGGACGAGCCCAGGGTCACACAGGCAGTAGGCACGGGACTGGGATGGCAGGTTGGACTCCTGATACCCCGGGGAAGTGTGCAGGGCAGCTGGGTAGAAGGAGCCAGCCTGTGAATGGCTGTACATTTGCAGGGAGCCAAGGGTGCAGGATGCCCTGCTCCTTTCCTCCACCGCACACCCCCCTGCAAACTACAGGACCTCCCAGGATGTGTCCCCTTGCACACAGTCAAGGGGCAAAGGCACCTGACGCCTTGGGAGGCACCTGTCTGGTCTGAGGTCCTTGTGCTGCGGTAGTTCCTGATGGCGGTGCGCAGAGCCCTAGGGTATTGGGAAAAGGAGGGAGTGGGCTTTGGCAGGAGGAGAAAGCAGAGAGGATGAAAGCAAGTTCTCCATTGGCCCTGGAGGCCATGTCACTGTTGGCTTCCTCTCCTCTTCCTTCCTGCTAGAGAACCATCAGGGCCCTTGGAATTGAGCACTGGTAGTGAGGCATTTGTGCTACAGACAAGGAAGCTGAGAGGCAGAGGGCGAATGACTTCCCCAGGCCACGCCCTTCCTTTGCAGCAGACTTGGGGGTGCACTCAGATTTTCTGCCTGCTATTTTGTGACCTCAGAGCTGGAAGTCCTGGTATACTTCCCCCTTCCCTGTCCAGGCTGCCCTTATTCTCCCTCATCTCTGACGGTTTCCCTGGGTTCTTTTTAACTTCACTTTCTACATGGTGCCTGGCTCTTCAGTGCCCTTCAGCGCTCACCATCGCCTCTGGCCACAAAATCCTGAAAGGATTTTTCTTCAGTAGTGTCAGCTCTCAGCAGCCCTGTCACTGTGTTCCTAATAGCTAAATCCTACTACTCCATCACTTGATGGCCCCTTTGGTCTTCCATTAGGTTAGAATGAAGTCCTGGTAACAGAGTCAGGGTCAGGTCTATGGCAGCACTTACAACCTACCTCCTCTAGGCTTTTGGGTTTTGCCTGGTCACGTGGGTGGGGCGAGGAATGGGATACAGGACATGGAAGATGCTGGAGGCAAAGATATCCACCCCCCTGCTGAGCAGTGCTTGGGAGACCAGCCCTTCCCGTGAGGAAGTGAGGGGCCTCTGAGCCAGGCTAAAAGCCCTCAGGGCCATGAGCCATAACCTTGGAACTAGGAACACTGTGAGCTGTCACCCGAGGCCTGCCTGGCCCTGCTTCTGGGCAGAGGCAAGGTCACTCCACTCATTCTATCTGACAGTAAAGTCCTGAGGGCTGGGGGTCTGTGTCCCAGGCATGGACCAAGCCCCCCTCTGGCCCCCAATTTTCTGTGGCCACGCCCAACTTGGTGAATCAGTAGACGTCATCCAGCCCACATCGGAGAGCAGCACGCACCCTCCACCCCACCCTATCTCTCCCACTATTGGCTGTCCAGAACATTTTTTTCTTTTTATGGAATTTTTCAAAATATTTAGATGTTATTCAATTAAAAATTAGATGTCATGTGTTTAAGTTCTGCTATGGATTCTTCCTCTTCTGGAGAGGCAGTGACTTGCCCATGGTCACCTTGCTGCTCAGGGCCCAGCTGTGCCTAGGCCACACTCGGGCCAGAGGACACACTGATGGAGCTGGATCTTGCTCCATGCTGTGTTCTTCCCACTAAGCCCTCTTGAACACTCGTCAGCCCATTTTGGGGCCACTTGTGAAGTGAAAACGTGCAAAGCCTCTGGTCAGCCCTGTGAGGCTTAAGCTTCTTCACTGAGATTCCTGGGGTCCTGGGACCCCAGAGCTGAAGAGTCCTCAGAAGTGTCTCCTTCTGTGGTCCCCAAACAGGGCAGAAGTCGTATCTGCCAATGAAATACAGGAAGCCCCGTTAAATGAGGTTTAAAATACAAATGAGGGATTTTTTTTGGTATAAGCATGTCCCAACTATTACAAGGGACATTTTTTATACTAAAAATGTTTTGTTGCTTATGTAAAATTCCAATTTAACTTGGACATCTTGTGTTTTTAGTTGATAGCTGGCAATTTACTTGCTAAGTTCCCCTCCCGAGCTGTACGGAATGCATGTATTCGTTTGCCAAAGGACAGCCTCGCTGGTCTTTGAAGACTGATGTCAGTGCCTCTGCACCCTGAATCTTCTCGGTGTCTAAGGGTGTAGCCAGCACCTCCTTTGGTGTCCACACCATGGGTTTCATCGGTAATGTCAGCATTGTCTTAGCCTTGCTGGATCATGTCCCATGGCTCCTTCCCTCCTTCCTCGCCTTCCTTCTTTCCCTTCCTTTCCTTCCCTCCATCTAGGTTAACACCAACCAACCCTCACTGGGCCGCTGACCCAAGTGTAGCATCTATTACCCAAACCACATAGCTCACTTCTACCCACAAACATTTCATAATGGTCTTCTTCAATTTTCCGATTCATTCACTTCAGTGAATATCTATGGAAGGCTTCCTTATGCCGTGTGCTAGACTTCTGATGAAATCAGACCCACGGAACACTGGTGTACGTCTGCCAGCCTAAGTGACCTCATCGACAAGGGTTGAACTTTAGGGATCTCTACCGGCCCCTAGTAATGACTGGTCGCCTTCTACTCCTCTTTCTCTTTTTAAGTGATCGTGAACCATTTAAAAATTCATTACGAATTTGTCAAGATGTTTTATATTCCCATGAAAAGTTCTGGATTCCACCTTTCTTCCTTTATAGGAAAATTTAAATACAATTGATGGTCTGAAAACCGTTGGCTACAATTCTTGATTCCTCAAAAATTGCTTAGTTGTTCTAGGGTCACACCTGTAAATTCTTTCCCGGAGCTGGACTGCAGTTTAACATTGTTGGATGGTGTGGGTGCAGCTAATGTGTTGCCTGCCCCTCTTACTCCTTTTAACTTTATCTCATGCATTCTTAATAAGTCATCTTGATGGATGTAGGTGAAGGGCAGGAGGAAGGGCGACAGAATCATGCTAACAGGTGTAAAGCCCTTATCACTAGGCATTCAGAATTCATCATATCATCTCATTCTCCTAGAGCTCAATGTAGTAGAGATTATTGGTCCTGTTTTAGAGTTGGAGAAACTGAGGCTGAGGGAGTTCAGAGACATGAGATGAACTGCTCCAAGTCACACAGATGCAAAATTCATAGTCAGATCTGTTTCGGGTCAAAAGCTTCTGAATGTTCCTCTTTACCAGAGAGCTGTGCTTAACTTTACGCAAGTATGATGTGGCAGCCCTGCCCTAGCCTTTTGGTAAGGTGCACCTTATAATTCCTTTTATGTAGGACCTGACTCCTAAAATGACAGCTTATTATTTTTTAATGTATCTGTTGTGTACAGTTGGCAGACCGGGGTGATTCTCTCTGGGACACAGAGAGGTCGAGTGATTTGTCGATTATCCTAGAGCAGGATTTTTAGCCCAGGGGTGGATCAGTGGTTCTGCAGCTCTAAGGGCTTCCCAGAAATAGTAGGAGGTATGGGAGGTGCTGTGGCCGGGGAGATTATCCCTGCAGCTGCTAGGAGCCAGGGAAGCTCTGCCGTTCCTGAGCCTAGCACTTGGAAGGTGGTTCAGTGTGCTAGCTGTGTGACAGTGGGGCCAGTGAGAGTCACAACCATAGCCAAGGCAGAAGGAAGGAGAGGTTGGCAGAGGGGGTTGCAGGGAGTGGTAGAAACAACAGAAGCAGGTGCAAGGGTAAATGGAAAGGGTGAAAGAAAAAACAAAAGCAAAGACACTAGACAGGATCCAGGGTCCTGACCTAGGTTTTTGGCTCCACGTGAGCTCCATATACCCCAAGGGGTAAGACAGGGAGGTGGCGGTAGGGAAGAAATTTGCTTTGGATGTGCAGATGGGACGTCCAGGCAAATAACTTCAGGTTTGGAGTTGGTAAGAGAGTTTTGGGGACTCTTGCCATGGGGGAACCCTTTCCTGAGGTTCCTGGCATCCAGAGCTCCTGCAGAAGCCTTTTCTGCAGGATCCATGTCCCCTGCCTCCCATCCAGAGTGTGGTTCTGCCTGGTGTGTGCACGTGCAAACACTCTTACACACCATCCTCACACAGGCCACATGTGCCCTCATACACATACTCACGCATATACCCAAGCATGTATGCACACCTTCACACATCCATGCACACCCTCCCCTACACGTGTGCATACGCCCACATCACTTGGGCCTTGTATCCACTCCTGCACTCCCCATCCTCACACTTACATACTTGTACATTCACACACTCACTCAAACACACTGGTATACATCTGGCACACACGTGCATCCTTACTCATCACACACTCCTGCTCTTGATCAGCTCTTGCTGAATAAAGTTGGCCTTTCCTGGCCTCCCCAGAGAGTGGCCATCGTCAGGGGGCTGATGCCTAGATGCTGTGGCACGACAACAGCCAGGTGGCCCACACGGAGATGACCCCAGCCCTTCACTGCCATTCAGCCTTCGGCACTGGCCGGGGCTGGCTGGCTGCAGTGAACCTCTAAGAGACTTGAAGCCTTTCTGTTCACAATTCCAGGCCACTAGGAACCACAAAACCAGATGGCCGTGGAGCGGACAAATGTCAGGACTGGATAAGTCCCAAGAGTGCCCTTTATCTGGTTCGTTGTACAGATGGGAAGACTGAGGCTCAGAGAGGGCCTGACTGGCTCAGGATCTCTTGCCAGGGGTGGTGGCTGGGGACTGGAATGCCGATGCCTGTGCCTGGGGCAGGAGCCCTCAGTGTGCCCGGCTGAAAGCTGGACCACAGAGAATCTGATGTGGAGTCTCTCCCCTCCTACGCAGAATCCTGACCCTGATGGGGACTTGCAGAGATGAGGGAGGCATAGGGTGGCTGTCTCTCCTGACATCATCTTTGTCATGTGCCCAAGCAGCCTAGTTTCCTGTAAGGATGACTATTTATGGAACTCTTATTTAAGAGTTATCTAAAACCTTCTTGAACTTGACTTTTGTCCCTGCTGCTATCTCCTCTTGGAGGGAAATGAGTACTATAAATTGCATCTTACCACATGAAGTTATATTTCCTTTCATTTGCTTTGAATTCTCATGTTTGAGATCTACCTGAGGTCCTGGGATTAGCAGTTGGGGCTCCTGCCTTCCTTTCCAGGGCTGCTGCGGTCTCCTCCCCATGGAGTGGGAAACCTGAGAGTCCAGCTTACAACACCCTCAATCACCTGGATGCACCACATTTCTTTGTCTAAACCCAACTCCTGACCGCCCAAGTGTGGCTGTGAATGGCTGGCGTGGGGTTGGCTTTCTCTCACTTGCTACTGTGTTCTCTCACTGTGTCTCTCTGTCTCTCTGTCTGTCTCAGATTCTCTCTCCCCCTCTCCTTCTGATATGTTTTTGTTATATGACTTTATTTCCCCCCATTATAAAATCATGGAACAAGAAATTTGAAAAATATAATTTCCAGTCTTAATCCTAGGCATTTCATCCACCAGGATGCGTTAGTCGGTTAGTGTTCTTCCTTCTAGATTTTCTCCCTAGGCCGATGAGGTCTTGTTTAGTTTGTTTTGTTTTGTTTTTTGGCCTTGGAATCAAAATGCAGTGGATATTCCCAGACCCAAGGCTCCAGCAGTGGCTTGCACAGGGGAAAAAATGAGTCACACCTGTTATTCACGATTAGATTTTAAAATTAAGAGCAATGAAGCACTTGCTGGGAGCTGGCACAGGGCTTGAAGCCTGGGGCCTATTCGGTAACTCCTGCTTGTAAGGAGCTTGCATTCCAGTTGGGGCAACAAGATCCACTTGGCTAAAAATGTGGATGACACCGCAGCTATTACATCATACCCAGTGTGGTGAGGCCGCTGGGGGTCTTGTCTACTGAGAAGCAGAGGCAGGTGGTGTCTTCAGGATTAGGGTGGCAGAGCCCCAGGGAGGTGGTCCGGGAGGCCTTCCTGGAAGATGGCAGAGCAGCTGGCTGTGCAGTCTGAGTCACTGTGGGCAAGATGGGTGGCTAGGAGGGCATTTCAGACGTGGGAGACCTTTGGAGGTGGGAAAGCACCAGTGTGTCTAGAGGCCCAGATGGAGCTCAGTTAGGCAGGTGGTGGGCTGGTGTCAGGGGTGACTGCTCAGGAGAGGCGTCTGCCCTGGAGGAAGTAGGGAACCACAGAAGGGACTGATAAGGCTGCTGGGACCGGGGCTACTGATTCAGGGGAGTGCGAGCAGGAGACGTCTTAGATCTGTGTTACAAAGCAGTGAGGGGCTGCTGAGAAGGTGAGGGCATCTGCCTGGGGGCAGGCCTTGCCTGCCACTCCTGGGCCCCACCTGCCTCCCACCCAGAGCCAGAGCTGGCCTAAGCACACAGAGCCAGATGTCCCAGATTCAAATGCTGGGTCTTATTTACTGAGGTCCCCTGGCCAGGGCCATCAGGAGCACACCTGCACGCAGATACATGGAGGTGTCTTAGGCTGTGCAGTGAGTTAGGACACACATCTGGGGGACCTGTTGGAGCAGCTCAAAGGGGATGCTAAGGAGGACACTCACAGAGTTTGGGGGCGGAACTTAACTAGCACATGCGTCGTCCTTGTCAGAGTTTGTAGACCAGGGGGTGCTGGAGCAGTCAGAAGACAGAAGTTGTATATCTAGACCAATACACTGCTTCCAGAATTGGTGTTGGATCTGTTGGTCTGTGGTCTTATCTTGGAACAGATGGCTTTGAAAAAATTGGTGTCAAAAAAGCTTGTGCTCAGGTAGTCTGGTGCACATCATGGTTTATCCATCTTGAGAGTTATCGAGTAGGCCTTTCTGGCAAGCCGAGGTTTGGGTTGCGAGCCTCAGAATCCAATCCATTGCCTGGTCGCCCACAGGGCCATTTTCTGCCTAAAATTTGTCCACGGGCAGATATTTGTCCCTCTACCTTGGTTAAGTGGCTACAATAAAGTAGCTACACCATGGAGTTTTGAGAATTAAAGGAGTTGACACATGTGAAGCAGGAGCAGTGCTTGGCATACAGTAGGTGCACTATAAATGTCAGCCATTATTGTAAGTATATGCTTTTTTTGATCAAGGAAGAGAATGTTATTGCTTTTTAAAAAATGTGCAGTCAGGCCTAGGAGCATAGCTCAGTTGTAGAGCACTTGCCCAGCATGTATGATGTGGGAGGCCCTGGGTTCAATCCCCAGCACTGCAAAGGAAGAAAGGAGAAAGGATAGTTTGGAGGTTTATTTCACACTTAATGGTTAAGAGGAAAAGAGGGAAACACTGATATGACCCTGTTCTAGGGAACAGCCACTGATCGAGAATGAGCAAGTCCTTGTTGGACGGACGGGAGAAAGAGGGAAGCTAGAGGATCATTTGAGTTCAGCGTATCTGCAGGTAAATGGTGGTGACTGTCTCTTCCTTAGTTTTGCCAAGGACGGAACAAGAACTGAAGCAAAGAGATGACATGGAGAGTCTGGGCTTGACAGAGGAAGAATCATCTAACTCGAGGTTGCTAAGTGTTGGGAGGGACAGGTCCGGGCTCTGGCTGCCTCCGACCTGCATGCGACGTGGTGTAATGACAGACTGCTGTGCTAGGAGCCAGGGAGCCTCAGGCCCAGGGCTGCCTCTGCCTGTAGGTAGAAGAAGGTAGCTTTCTGCCCTTATTCCTCACCCTGGGCTATAGGCAACTCTTCTGAGACAAGGTGCAGAGTAGAAGCTCTGAAGGGCGCTTGCTCTCTTCACTTCAAGGCAACCTGGAGTTCACGACCAGTCTTTCTTACTGCTTCACAGCAGTCCCTGAGCACACCTCCTCTGTCAGCGGACACTAGGTTGATTCCAGTCTTGCACTTCTCAGCTGCAGGGCACATTTCGTACACGTCTCTTCGGGGCATTATGTCACTTTGTAGGATGCTGAGTGGAGGTGCCTGTCAGCAGGGCTTGTGCATTGGTGATTTCCATAGCCTTTGCCAAATTATTCCCCATCGAGTTTACAGAGTCATAATCCTGCTGCCGAGATGTGGGCCTGTGGTGAGCAGCGGTGGGTGGGGCGTCTTGGCAACACATTTTCCACTCCTAAGGTTATGCGACCTCAGGGCCCTGCTCTAGCCCTTCTTCTACTTCTAACTCCAAAGGCTTAGCCAGGCTTGGCTTCTTGAGTCTCTCCTTTCCCTCAGTGTTGTGACTACCTCTAACCCTTGCTGCTTTTCTGCTCTCTAAATATCCCTAATAGGGGAGAGAGAGAGAGAGACAGAGACAGAGAGACAGACAGAGACAAAGAGAGACAGAGAGTCAGAGGAGAGTGTTCATACCTGGCAGGGCAGGAGGAGGAAGAGGAAGCCACTCAACTGTATGTCATGGTGATGGCTGGAACTCCTAAGGAGTGAATCTGCTCAGCAGCCAGTGTTCTCCGTGGCCTTCAACTGAAGGCTCACAGTGAGCTTAAGCAAGGCTCCTGACACCCCCGATGGTGATTTTATCCCAGGAAGGTACTGGCAGAGGCTAGATTTTTGACTGTGACCTGAAACCATGCCCAGAAACACTCAAATCTAACACTAAGAACTGTCCATGGGTTTGGAGGAAGGGACAGGCAAATGACAATGATAAACAAATGGAAATCCATCACTAAGAAAGTGTGATCAGACCTGTAGCTTGCCCGTGCTGCTCTTGCCATTGATACAGTTGGTGCGAAGTAAGCTAGGTAAACTCAATGCATAATTTCCTCCATTGCCAGGCTGTGAAAGTAGCCTTCAGCAGCAGTCCCTGGATTCTTCACACGTGCCCACGTAACATTAGCAGGACTCCTCTGTTCCTCCCCACATACTTATTTGGGATCCAGATGCCACTCTGTGCCAGGTGCTGGCTGTGTATGATGGCAAATGACCAATACCCTGCCTCCACCCCAGGAACTTGCTTGTGACAAAACATAGAATAGAAAGTGACAAGTGTCATAACAAGGCAGGTAAGCCATGCCTAATGGGTTCAGGCACCTTGTAATGACAGCTGTGGCACTTTGTATTCCCTGAGGATCTGATAATTTTGAGGGCCTAATGAAGCGGACAGTCAGAGTAGAAAGGAGAGGATGGCTCTGTGGAGAAGGTGGGCCGGGCCCTTGGGGGAGGGAGCTTCAGCTCAGGGTACTTGCGGGTTTCATAGGGCCACCGGCCAGCAGCTTTGTGTTGGGCGAATTTCCTGAAAGATAATTGATGTACAGTGGTGTTGGCTGGAGGAAAGAAAGAGACAGGTTTCCTCGGGAGCTCTGCACTTGGCCCTTGTTGGCAAGATGATTCCATGAGGCCATGATTAACGGGACATGTGCTTCTGAATCTCTTTATTTCCCACCCTCGCAGTTGACAGGGGTTACAGGAGTCACTTGCATTTTTTGCAAAGTCTCCTTTCCTTCTGACTGGCTCATTTCTGCACACATTTGGTAAATTCCTACTATGTACCAGCAGTGAGCCTGATAGCTGAAGTCCTGCCTCATGGAGTTGACATTCTACGTGTGTATTAGTTTTGTGTCCCCACCTGTGACCAGGAACTCAACCAAAGGAGGGGCACTTTGATCTTAGTGTGGGGCTTTGAAAAGTCTTCACATTCCAAATATATGAGGCTCTCCTGGTGGAATCTCAGGCATGGGTCAGATATTTGGGGCTGCTCACCCAATGCAAACACAGGCATGGGGGCAGGGACGAAGGAAACCAGATTCCACCTGGAAGCTGGATGTGTGGGATTCATAGCCTGGGGCTGGGCATGTGTGGGTGACCTTTACATCCCCTCAAGTCCTTTCTCCTGGACTGCTGGAGCCTCAGTAGGAACAGGAGAGCCTGGGGTGCCCAGCTCCCTGGAGTGGCATTGTTGATGCCAGGCTCCCAGGGCCAAAATGCCTCTTGTCAGCAGAGTAATTGGATCTGACTTGCAGCAGGCAGAGAGCAGAGGTGTTCAAGTCAGTTGTGGCTATTTTTAAAAGCCCTCTCTCCCCAAGTAAGCCTCAGTGGGAGAGAACGGCTCATCTCAGTCCTGGGAGTCAAAGAGAAGCCCTTTCCCCCTAAGCTGAGCTTCTCTCCCCACCTCAGTCCTTCAAAGTCAGATCTTAACTTGGGCAGCAGCCCGTGAATCCCGCCATGACCACAGCCCTGGTTTGGGGGTATTTCCTGATTTGGGCCTGCTGTCCAGCTGGCTGGAGACAGATTCACAGCCTTCTCTTGGTTCTCTGGCAGCCCCAGGGGCTCACCCATAAGTCTGCAGGCAAACATGTCCCTGCCTGCTGCCTCTCCCTTTGACTCTGGATAGCAGCTCACAGCTGCCTGTCAGGCTCTGAAGACAGAGCAGAGAGCAGCCACCTTCCTGTCACACTTCCTGCTGGGAGCGGAGCCCCATCCTGCATGCCACCTAGGAGGAGGGGAGGGCTCCGGGGAGGCCGATGTTCTGTCAGGCTGCTGCCATTGCTACCCTGGCTGTCTGCTCCTTCTCACTTGTTTCTTCCTCTCCCCAGCTCCCACTCCAGTAGCTGCCTGGGGGATGTCATCCACATGGATGCAGGGCAGAAAGGAAGGGCAATCCTTGTCCCTCCCTGTACTCCTGGAGAAGGACAGGCCACCTCTGGCAGCAGCTGTCATAGCAGTGGAGGTGTTCACAGCCAGCATGGGTGGCACACCTGTGGGCCAGGTGCCACCACATTCTGTGACAGAGGTGACAGAGGACAGAGGCCCAAAGGGCAGTCCTTGGCTGAGGTCACTGGCAGATCCTCCCTCTCTCCCAAGAGCCCCCAGAATCCCTACAGCTTTTGGATGCAAAAAATGAGGGTTGCTTTGGCCTCCAACAATGCCCCTTTCTGAGTAGATGTCCATGTCCAGGAATCTTCCCCTCCTGGGGAGCAGATTTCAAGTCTGTCATGTTGGGTGACAGTTCGTGAACTCAGTTTTTGGAATTGTTTGGTTAAAATATTGCAAGCCCAGAAACCCTGACAGGACCACTTCTCTCCAGAAGAATCAGAGTAAGCCGGGTTGCTCTGACCTAGGCCAAGGGTACCGATTCCCAAGTTTTATGAAGAGCAAGCCCAGCCCTATCAGGCTGTGAACCATCTAGTGACATCCCAGGAGCCCTGGGAAGACGCCCCGCACCCCAAAATACCTCTGCTCTAGCCTGTCACACATACTCGGCCCACACTGCAATGTGGCCAGCCCTCCCTTAGCTTTCTTGTGGGTCCCACGTGGGGCTGGCCATCCCCGGGCTTTGGGTTGCTCAGGTCCCTAATCTCAACTAATCTCAAATCTGTCTCATTCTGTATTACTGGCCCTGTGGCCTGGGAACTGTCACAGCAGGGTCTTTGCTTTCTTTGAGTCTCAGTTTACTTATCAAATGGGGAGAGAAGGAGGGCTGAAACTGGAGGAGAGGCAGGGGAGACATTGGTGGGAGCCCTGGGCACCTGATGATGAAGGGCAGAAGAGCATTATCTTTTCCATTTTGCTGTGCTCATGCCCTTAAAAATTATTTTAGGGCCGGTGGTATAGCTCAGCGGCATAAGCACCTGCCTGGCAAGCACGAGGTCCTGAGTCCGACTCCTGGTACCCGCATACAAAAAAAATTTTACTTTAAAAACACTACTCAGAGTATTTTAAAGGCCACATAATATGTGCATATTATGTACAAAATCATATAGTAAAAAAGGATGTACACAAACACACATCACAGTCTCCTCCCTTCCTGCCCCTGGCTGTCCAGGTTCTCTCTTCACAGAGAATCACTGTTGTCAGATTTCACGGATCCTTCCAGAAATCATCTGCTTATTTACTTTTGCTGCGCACACACACTGTAATCCAAACCACACAATTTAATTCAAGCTACTGCAGCAGTCTCAGGTTCCTCTCTTAGAAATGTTTGTGGCTGCATCTGTAACACCAGGCCACGTCCATGTAAGATGTTTCACAATTTTCAAAGCACTTTACCCCAGCATATCTCATCTGCCTCCATAACAGTCCTGGATGCAGAGATGGTGACACCCTTCCAAGCATGTTGCGGATCAGGAAGCTGAGGTTCAGAGAGGCCAAGATATTTGCTACGATCACATGGATAGTAAGACTGGATTTGCCGGACTCCCCATGTAGATGCGGCTCACTGCTTCCTTCAGGGGAGACCTCACTCATCCTGTATTGCGTTGGTAAACAGCACATAAGCAATAAAAAACCAGCAAACCAGGACTCTGGGTAGGTCCTGCCAAGAGGCGTGCTCGTCTAATCCCAGCAGGCCATGGGGCAGGTAGACACTCAGATGACAGCTGCCCTCAGTGTGCACACACACATGCACACACACATGTGCACACTCACACGTACGTACATATACACTAAACACACATGGACACTCACACATGCCTCACATACACGTACCCCCGCCTCCAGCACTCAGAAGGGAATCTTGATCCTCTGGGCTCCCCTGTGCCAGTGGTGTCGGAGCAGTGGGGTGGTGGCTGGGAAGAGCTGTGTGGAGGGCTGTATTGGGTCTATGGGAACCCCCCTCCCTCCTGCACTGCAGTAAACATCTTTATTTTGGGTATGGCAGGATTGCAAACGGAGTCCACAAACTGACACCCAGGGCTGCAGGAGACTGTGTGCTGGGGCCTCATTGAAGCCTCGCCTCCTGCTGGGCCTTTATTCTCAGCTCGTGGGAACCCCACTGGCTTCAGAAGACATCTGGAGCCAAACCCAGAAATGGGGCATGGGAGGGAGCAGAAGCCAAATAAGCTTGTGGGCAGCAGCTGTTTCAGGGCCTGGGAGAGTCCCTTCCTGCGGCCTAGATGACTTTAGCCAGAGTTTGATGGACGCCTGTTGAAATGCACACGTCCAGGCTAAACCTGAGACCATGACCTCGCCGGTGATCGGCTCGGGAGCCCTCTCCTCAGCGTACCTGACCCTTTACTGAGAACGTGCTTTGATGGCGATGACAGGGAAAGAAAGACAAGCTTGGAATCAGAAAAACAGGCCCCAAATTTCCAACCTGGGCCATCTGATATTGAGCAAGTCTTTTAACCCCCAGGCACTCAGTTTCTTCATCTCTGAAATGGGAATAATCTCTATACTTCGCAGCACTGTGTGGTTGTTTGGGCCAGAGTTTGGGAAATGCTTTGTAAGAGGTGAAGCGATCCACTCGGGCCATCACAAAGGGACTGCAGTAGATTTCACAAAGAAGCTGGTGCACCGGGTGGGAGAACAGATGAGTGGGGAGGCAGGGAGGTGTGCCCAGAGCCCTGGCAATGAGAGGCAGCTCTGGGCGAGAGCGTTAGTGAGCCTGGTGCTGCAGCTGTCTACGCCAGCGCTGCGGTCTGTCCTCGGCCTTCTTGACTTTGCTGCTGGCATTTTCACTGCTAATTAACATGTCATGGGGGTGGAGAGGAAGAAAAACTCAAAACAATCGATTTGTCTATTTGCCAGCACATCTGGGAAAAGGCCGGCTGTGGGAGGTCAAAACTGAGGCTAAAAATTTGCTTCACATTCTCGAGGACGCGCACGAATCTGTGGGTTCCAGTTCTCTGTTGCTATTGCTGACAAAGTTCTAGGAAATAAAAGTTCGCCTGCAACCTCTTAAGCGCTGTGGGCAGGGAGAGAAGGCTTAAAGCTCTTCTGGTTCTGTCAGGAGAAGGGTGACACAGGGACCTGACTCATGATTAGGGAGACAATAATAAGTCACCCACCCACCCGTCCATCCTTCGATCTATGCGTGCATCCCTCTGTCCATTCACTCACTCATCCTTCCATCTATCAGCCACCCAGCTACCCAGAGTTCACCGATTACCCAGACTGCCTAGCCCTGTCCTCGGTGAGCTCTGGATGCCAGAGGGAACAAAGACAAGGATTTGCCCTCTAAGAATTTAGACTCCTGTTCAAACTAATTAGAGCCTAACTCAAATGGAGCCTCCACCTCGCTAAATGGCAACACCTGTGTAACAGGTATCTTCGTCTTTATGGCCACCACTCCCGAACTTGGCTTTGAAAATGGCGCCACTTATTCAGCTCACAGTTCTGTGGGGTGGTCACTAGGGTTGGGTTCGGGTGGGAGGCCCTTTCAGTCTCCTCGGGGTTCACTCGTGTGTCTGTAGTCAGTGGCTAGGGCAGCTGGGACAGACACCTAGGGTAGCCTCAGCTGGGACAGCCTCTCTGTGCTTCACACGGCCTCTCATCCTCCCAGGACAGCCTGGGCTGTGCTTCCGGCAGAGGGCGGAGATGGAAAATGAGCAATGGAAAGTCTCCTGAAGCTTAGGCTTGGAACCAGCATGATGTCACTTCCCCTACATTCTACTGGCCAAAGCTAGTCACAAGGCTAAGCCCATACTCCACATCTTGATGGGAGGAGATTCTATGGGTTAACATAAAAGGCGGGGCTCATTTTTGCAAACTATCAACTGCATCATTCTTCTAGTTGGACAAAAGACCTGGGGTCCTCCTTGTCTCTCGTCCCACATGCAATCCATGAGCAAACTGATCACTTCTACCCTTGAAATGAAACATATATTGGATTTGACCATTTCTTCCCACTGCCCCAGCATTGCTACCCTGATCCAAGAAACCATTGTCTATTGCTTGGTTGCTACTCCCTTTGTCCTCGGCAGTCTACGCTAAACATAGCAGACAGAGTCAACTTCTATCACTCCTGCTCCTGGTCTCACACAAAGGAAGAGTCAACATTTTTATGACCATCAAAGCCCCACGTGCTTTGTACCCCAGTCACCTGATATGTTTTACTTAAACTCCTACCACGCAAACCTCCTAGTGTTTCTTGAAAGTCACTTTTTCTCAATCACAGGACCTTTGCACACACTGTAAATCTGCCTTGGAGAGCGCTTTGTCTGGTTATCGCCTGCTCAGTACTTTACCCCCTTCAGTTCTTTTTGCAAAAGTTGTCTCCTCACTCAAGGCCTTCCTGGCCATCCTATTTACAACAAAAATATTACCTCACCCCCATCTTTCCCCACTTCAGTTTTTTCCACAACTCTATCACTATCATCAAAAAGTAGCATATTTTCTTATTTATCTACTTATTATCTAGGCCTGTACTGTCCAATAGAATAATAAGGTAAGACGTGTCATTTAAATTTTTCTAGCAGCCACATTGAAGAAGATAACGCAGGTGAAATTTATTTGAATAATGTACATTACTTAATCTAATAACCAGAATGTTGTTTCAACATATAGTTATTAGTTTTAAGAGTTTTTTGCTTTTTCTTTTTTTTTTTTTTTTTTTTTTTTTTGACAGGACTAGGGATTGAACCCAAGGCTTATATACTGATCTACATCCCCAGCCCTTTTTATTTTGAGACAGGGTCTCTCTAAGTCACTAAATTGCCCATGCTGGGCTCAAACCTGCAATCCTCCAACCTCAGCCTACCAAGGTGCTGGGATTACAGGCATGTGTCTGGTCACCATGTCTGGCTTTAAGAGGTTATTTTTTAGCATTATTTTGTGCTTAGTTTCTGAAGTCTGGTGCATACGCTGATTGGCCATATGTCACATGTGTGACGGTGCTGGGCGATGCAGAGTGAGGTCACAGCTTCACAAGGGCCTGGGTTTTTGACTCTTTTATTCATGGCTGCATCCACAAATGTAGAATAATATTTGGCAGGTATGCGATGTGATAAAAAAAATACAGCCAGTGCTTAAAACTTTAAAAAAAAATGTATTACAATAAAAGATACATTGTCATTAATCCACTTCAAAATACTTGGTGTCCTGAATTGATTTAAAATGTTTACCTGTCATGGTCATTTTGACTTTGGGGAAGAGCTAGAAGTCGCACAGTGCCAGATTTGATGAATAAGGTGGATGAAGATACACCGTAACGTTTTTATTTCACAGAAATTGCCTTACAAATTTTGAAAAGATTCAGGACAGCAAGGCAGCCATGACAGGGCAACTAAAGGTGATTATGAAAGAGAATTCTCAGAGCTGCTTCAGAAAGTGGCAAAAACAATGGGAAAAGTATTCAAAGCCAAGGGGGAATATTTTGACGGGGAACTAATCGCCATATGTCTTTTACTTTTTTTAAGTTTAAGCACTTTTTTTTGTGTGTGTGTGGGTACCGGGGGTCAACCTCAGGACCTCGCATGCCAGCAGGTGCCCGTGCCGCTGAGTGATATCACCGGCCCTTTTTTCATACGTGGGTACTGGGAGTTGAACTCAGGACCTCACGCTTGCCAGGCAGGCACTTATGCCGCTGAGCCATCTCACCGTAAACACTTTTTTAAGTTTAAACACTCACCATATTTTTGATCACACTTGTAGCAGGCACATAGTACATATTTGGAGAGTGAATCAAATGCAATTTTGTGGCAAGGCAGTTTGAGGCCCAGGAAGAGCATGTTTGGGCATGCTCATTCTGCAGGCTGCTGGGACAGAACTGGGAATGATGAGGCAGGCTTTCTCTCCCAGCCTTGCTACCTCATTCAGCTTCTCTGTGTTCTCCACTCTCGGAACACACAGACACCTTGCCAGTTCATCCGCTCTGAACAGCAGGGACGTCGCGTGCTGTCTTCCTTTGTGCACCTGCACTTGGGAGGTAGCAGTGAGAGAAGCCATACTGCCTCCAAAGCACCAGTACCCCCTAGAGAGGAGCTGGCTCTTGAGGGAGCGCTGTTGCTGCACTGTGAATCCCCTGGTGCCCTGGGTTCGTCCTGGAAGTAGAATGCCAACCAGATGGCTTCTGTTGGCAGGTTGCCCTTGGGTGGCCGGGTGCTGGGCACCCTGGCCACTCTCCCTTGCCTGCTGCTTCACTCCAGACTATGCTGGTTGTGACAGGAAGAGTGGGGACTTAGGAACAGGTGCTGTCAGGATCTGAGAATGTCTGCAGCCAGCCCCGGGCTAGCCCAGTGGAGGGTGAGAGGTGCGTCTACCTTGGAGGCACTTTCCTAGGTTGTGCCTTGCAGGATCCAACCTGCCACATGAGCAGATGCAATGCTGCATGCTCATTTTGCAGATTAGAAAGCTAAAACCCACAGAGAGGAAGCTCTGCGCCCCGCTTGGTCTCCTGAGGGATTGCCTGGGCTTCTTCTCCATAAGAGCAGGCAGTCTTGGCCTAAAAGCCCTCTTGGTCTAGCTGGGGTGATTTGGTCAAAGGGACGCTGGCCTGAAACAACTATGCAGTATTCTAAGTGACGAACAAAGGGGAGGGGGCGCAGAGCAGGCCTGGCTAGGGAGGGTTGACAGGGCTGGAGAAGGCAGGAGCAATCACAGGCCAAGCTAGGGACAGCCAAGGGGCTGATGGAGTCACTTGGGTGACCTGAGATGTGCCTTTGCTGTATGTCAGAAATCTGGGATCTGCCAGTTCCGAGAAGCCCATAAGGCACTGGTTTTCCCAGATACACCCTTTCTCTCTCCCTCTGCTCCCCTCTCTCCCCTTCCCTCTCTTCCTAACACCTCATTCTCCCTTTTGTTATCTCCCTCCTCCCTCTTCTCTTTTACAACCATCTCTCTCCCCTGCCTTCCTTTCTTCTTTCTCATAGTATATTTCCATCAAATGTTCTTGCTCTTTCTGTCTCTCTCTCTCTCTCTCTCTCTCTCTCTCTCTCTCTCTCTCTCACACACACACACACACACACACATCAGAGGGCTAGACAGGGTACCCCGCAGCAGTACTGGTTGGAATCCAATGTAACTGGCTCTGGCTCCCCCTGAAAGCAAGTAGATACCCGACCAGCTGCTGTGGTCTGGGTTCAGGGGCACGGGGAGACCAAGAGCTGCCAGAGTGCCCAGCTGTCGGCTACTGTCCGAACACCCTCAGAACCTCCGAACCTGATCTGAGCGAGTCGCTGCTCCCAAGCAGAGCCACGGTACACTCCCTTCTCCTCCCCTCTTCTCCATCACCACACTTCAGTTGGGCTCCTGCAGAGCTGAGGCACAGGGGACCTGCCATCAGAATTCTCCTGGGGCTGTGGAGGCCCAGGAAAGAAGATGCTGTCTGTCTTGTCCGATGTGTTCATAGGGCTGGCCCATGTGTGGGTAACCCAGGCCTGGCAGTCTCTACGGGCAGGGCCCGGTGGACACGGCTTTCCATACTTGCTCCCTGTTCTAGGTTCCAGGCAATGCTCATGTGAGGTGGGCCCAGGAGCCCATGCACTTCTTGACAGGTGTCAAGGCACTGGAGTTTGCTTTTAAAAATTAATTTGCTTGAGCCTGGGCTAAACAGTGAGTTCAAGGCCACCCTAAACTACATGGCGATACCGTGTCTCAGAAAAAATCAGTTTGCTTGAGTCTTTATAAAACACTCAATATTAGGAGAATCTCTAAACTCCTGAGCTAAGAGGACATGCACATGGTGGACAGTGCTGACCTGTGCATCACGGTGCAGGTCTTCTGCCCTTAGCTGGAGGCTCTGTTCTGGGTCTGAATTTGCTTTTTCCGGGTTAGTTGTTGTGATTCACACTGACCACTCATGTCCCACACTGATCCCCAGTTCATGCTGGACTTGCAACAGGCACCTGTGCTCATTGCAAAGAATTCCTGCTCTTTCCATGATTCTTCAAGGCTGCAGCCCCCACCCACCCCATACAGGGCTTCACACTGAGTGACACCCCCAGCCCTTTTTATTTTTTATTTTGAGACAGAGTTTTGCTGGTTTCCTGGCTGGGCGTGAGCTTGTGATCTTCCTGCCTCAGCTTGCCAGAGTGCTGGGATTACCACATGCATGTACTACCACACCGGGCTCTAAAATGGTCTTTCTACCAGCAGCTGCTTTAGTTACCTGTGCTCTTCTGCCACCGTGCAAATCCACGTGGGGCTCAAATGCTTGCTCTCTGCCAAGGTTTTCAGCAAGAGGCTGCTTCATACACGTTTGGTCCATTCGTCCAGTGAGGTCTTGACAGTGTGTGAGCAGCTGTGCTAGGCACCGGGGACACAAGCGAACGAGGGGTCCCAGGCCCTCTCCTCATGGGGTGCAGCCTTCTGACCACTGACGCCTTCCACAAAATTCCCTGCTGTGCCTGAGTATTCTGACAGGCCCAAGAGGCCTGTTCTCGTGGGAAGGTTTACAGCGACCTTATTGGTATCTTTTCGGGGGACAGCCTGGAAGACTGTCCCTTAGCCACGTGATTCTTTCCTGTGAGTACATCCTGTCTCTCACCATCCTCCCTTCTACTTTCCTCTCCTTTAGTCCTAGTCCACAGGCAGCTGGAGCCACACACTGGCATTTGCTTCTGGCTGGAGGTTTGTGGTTTAATTGTCTCAAAACCATGGACAAATAGGCTTCCTGAGGATGCAAATTCTCCTCCTTTCAGTGTTTTGAGAGGTGGAATTCTGGTTCCCTGGAAGAAGCTGAACTTTTCATCAGAAATCAAAGACTGGCCCTGGGGAAGGATCAGAAACCTGCTCTGGGCTTTAAAGACCGCTTTAGGTATATCACTTCCTGGGTAGGCCCTGCTTGTCCTTCATTGGAGAGGGAACCGAAATACAGAGAGCGAGAGGAAAGCAGGTGTCTGGAAGTCCAAGGGGCTGAGAACAGGCTTCTTGTGTTGATTGGACTGGAATAAAAGAGGTTAAACTGAGTTACCTGGAGGTTAGGAAACCAGGAAGAATGGCCTGGGAGGATGGGTTTTGGGCAGATGGCCCACTTTCATTTCCTTTGTCTTCAATTTGTCTAGTTTATAGTCACGTAGTTAGCTTTTGAAATGTACCCCAGACTCTCAGCGCTGCCATCCATGACTCCCTGCCATTTGCCCTCCCCCTTTTCCGGGGCACCTCCACAAGCATCATCTGAAAGAATCACAGAGGATGCATTCCTCGGTCCCATGCGTTTGAATGTCTCCCAGGTTGCAGAAGTCAGTGTGGGCCACGGAGGGATGATGTAGAAAACAAGATTCTGAGCTGTATCGTGCTGAGGGAGGAGGCTCCGAGCAGGCCGTGTCGAGGGGAACGTGAAGCTTGTCTTTGGACACCAGCCCGTGGCTCACAGCTCCTCTTTGCACTGTGGCTCAAGCCCCAGGCTTGGTCCCTGAGGACTCCAGGCTTGCTCTCCTTCCTGTGGTTCTCTTTTCTCCCTCCCCCCAGCATGGTGGCTGTCACAGGCCAGTTGTCAACTTTAACTACGATCAGCCCACCTTGTGCAGAAGTGGGAGGATGGGGTAGCTGTTGCAGGGAATTTGCATCATTCTGTGGAAGGGCAGAGGGGCCCGTTTCTCTGCCAGTGCTTCCTCTGCTCTGCTGGGCGGCTTGCTGGCTTCTGAGTGGGTATCTGCAATGATGAGGACACAGCACTTTCTTTTTTTAAAAATTAATTTTATTGGTATATTTTAGATATACATACTGATAACATTCATCGTATGGAATGCGTACCTGTACATGACGTATCCTTTTTTTTGGTACCGGGGAATTGAACTCACGACCTCGTGCTTGCCAGGCAGATGCTGGGCAGCTGAGCTATGTCCCTGGCTACATGACGTATCTTGATTCTTCTTTTTTTCCCCATTTCTCTCCCCTCCCTTCACCCTCTCTTCCCCTCCTAACACTTTTGGAGAAACGGCTTCCTTGACTGCAGCTCTGACCTGACTGGCCGTCCTCTCCCCTGCTCATACCCAGATTCTCCAGCTGTCCCTCATGCTGACTGTAGTTCTCTCACAACCCCACTCTCCTTCATCAGGTCCAGTTCATAAATGTCCACCTTAATACATTCATGCAGGCCCACACAAGGTCCCCTCAGAGAGAAACCCACCAGCCACCATCCTTTCAATCTGTTAGGCCCTGGGAAAGGCAAGGCCCAAAGCCTTTTGGGGGGGGCTGTCCAGAGGTCCTGTGGGATTTGCCTTGCCACGGGGCTCCCACCTCTGTCTGCTCTATGAAGCTGTGGCTGTCCTTGGTCTCAGGCCAGAGTGGGCCTCAGCTGTTGGCCAACATGGGCCAGGCTGTGCCTGAGAGACCTCACCACCACAGCCTCCTCAGCACCTCTGTAGAGAGATTCAAAACCACTCCCCATGGGTGCCAGAGCTGGAGCCTTGCCAGTGTTAGGTCCTCTCCTTAGGCAGGAACAGGCTTATTTCCAGGGGAGCTCCGGAGAGGGAAGGGGGAAGAGGAGGGGAGGTGGCACCCCAGGGTCATGGCATGGATTTCTGATCAGTAGCCCCCTTGGGCCGGTGGGTTCCTCTCCGAGGGGACCTCGTGTGGGCCTGCATGAATGTGTGAAGGTTGCATACAGAGAGGAGGGGACTCTAATTGTTAGGCAGGGCGGGGGTCACACCACACTTAGATTCAGGAGGGCTGAACTCTAACCTCACTCAGCCAGAAGCACCCGAGAGCCTTGGACAAGCTACCCAGGTGTCTTGGCCCAAGGTCCTCGTCTGCAGGATGCAGGCCGTCCTTCGTCCCGCATGGTCTCGCACTCTCTCTTGCACCATCTCGCAGCCTCACTTGGGATACTCGATATTGCCATCAAGAGCTACGTTTCCTTACCAGCCAGCAGTATAGTACTCAGCTTTGTCAGATAATGAGGTCTTTCCTCCTTCTCCCTCTTGCTCCCACCTTCCTCCCTTTCTTCCCTCCTCCATCCTCTCATTCCCTGTCTCCTTTTGGGACCCTCAAGTCCCTTCTAAGAACAAAGGACATTTGCCACATGGTATTTACCCTGCAGGCTCTCACCGCACAGCTTATTACTGGAGATAAAGTCTGTGCACAAGGGACAGAGTCCTCCTTGGGAAGACCTCAGAAGGCCCTGCGGGGACTCACCATCTGCCTCGGGTAGTCAAGGGTGGACAGGATGCGACAGTTTGTGATAAAGAGTGACAGTGTCTGGCGCAAAGAACAACCATGCAGCGCCCAGAGGTGGGCAAAGACCCTGAGGGTCTGGGCAAGATGAGAGGGAAGGTCACATGGGGGGAGAGAGAGTGAAAGAGCGAGACAGCGAGAAAAGAGAGAGAGTGAGAGAAGAGAGAGAGGAGAAGAGAAAGAAAGGCTGAAGGGAAGCTTCACAGAGAATGGAGTGCTTAGAATTGGGCTTTAGGACATTAATGTGGCAGCTATTTGGGACAGGGATGTCACAGGTGTTCCTGCCGCTCATCAGATGTTGAACAGCACAGGACAGCATCACATACTCACCTCGGCAGGGGTTGGGGGCTGGAGGCTTGAGTCTGCTATGCCCAGCTATGGGACCCTGGGGGTGGCTCAGCTTTCTATGCCATCTATTTGGCTGTCCCAGAATGAGAAGAGAGATGTGGCCAGCAGAGAAGTGTTAGCAGTATGTAGGATTAGGTATCAAGAGGCCACAAGTTGAGGAAACTAAGGCCTGGAGAAGTCCACTGTGACTGTGAGGGGGGCCCCCCTGGCCTCTTGGAAGCTTCTTGGCACTGGGGCCTTCCTCATGGCCTCTGTGGGCAGACCTCTGCTTTGCAAAAGACAGGCTTTTTTGAGGCTGGTGTGTGCTTTTGAAAAAGGAGCGAACACTGAGCTCCAGTGATAAGGCTGAGACCTCCTGTCCCCACCGGTGGTCTGCTGTCTTCTCTCCCTGCACACCACCCCGTGCCCCCAGGGAGGGTCTCTTTAGCCTTGCCCACCCCTGTCTCTGCAATGGGCCTGAACTCCAGTGCCCTCCTTTCTGCCTCACCACTCAGGGGAGTGATCCTGAGTCAGTGAACTGAGGGACACCAAGAAACTGGACACCCTGGGAACTGGCTTGGGGATGAGGGAACATGCCCTGGCTTCCCTGGGGGCCTGGAGGGTCTGGTTCCCATCCTCCTCTCCCAGGGTTCCCAGGAGAAGTGGGGGAGGTCTGGCCCTGGTTGGCTGGGCAGCCCCTGACAGGATTCTGGGCAGGCCCTGCCTGAGGCTCCCGCAAGCAGAGAGTGATTGTCACCAGGGCAATGTGATGGGTGGCAGCCCACAGATTGGGCTGAGGTGTCAGGTGCCACTGTGGTGCCAGCAGCATCACCTGCCCCTCCTCCCACAGCCCCTCTTGTCTGAGGGCTAATGATGGCGCCACTCAGCACGGAAGCCTTGAGGGTGAAAAGCCACTTCCTAAAAGAGTAGAATGAATAATACTGGGCTCTGTGTGTGTGTGTGTGTGTGTGTGTGTGTGTGTGTGTGTCTGTGAGAGAGAGAGAGAGAGAGCGAGCGCCTTCAGTCAAGTGTGGGCTGCCTTGCCTCCGCCGCCTCTGGTACTCTGTAATCTTGGTCTGGCTCCTCTTGCCCACTCCAGATGCATCTCTGACTCCACCGACCACATCTGCAGCCCAGAGGAAGCCCAGACAGCATCCAGGGTGCCCTCTGGTGACCTGGTGCTGTTTCTGTACCACTCTGCTCCTTGGGAGGCCTCGCTCAATCCCTCTGGGGTGCTATAACAAAATACCATAAACTAGGTGGCTTAGAAACAACCCATGTTTGTTGCTCAAAGTTCTCGAGGCTGGAAGACCAAGATCAAGGTGCTGGCAGGTACAGTGTCTGCTGAGGCCCTCTTCCTCATGGATGGCACCTTCTAGCTGTGTCCCCACATGGAAGAAGGGCCCAGCTAGCTCTCTGGGGTCTCTTATAAGGACGCTGATCCTTTTCATTAGAGCTAATCACCTTGCAAGTGCCCCACCTGCTAATACAACCATATTGGTGGTTGGATTTCAAGTTATGGATTTGGGGGAACACAGACATTCAGACCATAGCATCCCCAACTGCTGCCTCTGCTTTGTCAAGCTTCCCATCTTGCTGTGCTCTTCCCCTGGGCCTGCTCCTCAATTTGGCTTTCAAGACATAGCTAAGCTGAAATCTCCACCATGTCACTTGCCGGATGGGGATACCAGGCAAGTCAACAAACCTTTCAGAGACTTGGGCCCTCATCTCCACCTACCTCCCCAAAGCTCTTGGCCTTGTGTCCTATCTCTCCCTTTCTTTTCCTTTCCCTCCCCTTGGGGATGTGTGGTTACTTTTGCCCTCCAACTCACCTACTCTCCAGCTGCCAGCCTCCTTGGGCTCCTTGCCCACAAGGCACGAAGCAGCCTCCAGTTCCCAGGCATTTGCGGAGCACCTGTTCTGCGTCCTGTGTCAGGTGGGTGTCAGATGAGCAGTGCACCTGTGGGCTTTCCTATCACAGCTGTGCAGACTTGGCCTCCTCCAGCCTGTAGCCCTGCACATGCCTTGCCCAGGCCCAGCCCCTGCTGTTCGCCACTGTTCCCCATCAAGTCTCAGGAGCTGCCATTGTCAGTGTCAACTTCCAGAGATCTAAGACACATATTTTTTTCTTCTGAAACTAATTTGTGTCTTATAATTGATGTGTTTATTTAATGTGGTGCTTTGTTTGTTTGTTTCTGGGAGACCTTTCTTTCCCCTCGCTCCTTGAAAATGTTATTTAGCTCATGATGGATCATTCAGTTGGTGGCACTGTAGCCTTGGGGAAACACGATAAATGCACAGTGTAATCAGGGACATCTGGAGATTATTTTTTAACCTGAAGGAGTGACTCTAATGGGAAAAGCTGCAGGTTGTCTACTTGTGTGTGTGGGGGCATCTGGGAATGTCATTGTTCAGAACTTAGTCATTGGCTTGTCACAGATCCAGATATTCCCAGAGAATTTCCCTTTCTTGGTTTCTGAGACTAACCAGAGCAGCTGTAACCAGGTATTGTCATAGGGCCCACATGACACAGGGCTAAGGAGGAGCCCAGGGAGCCCGGGGTGCAGGTTTTCCAGCTTTATTTCCCATCCAAGTAGGATGATGAGGCTGAGAACCATTCTGGAAATGGGGTGACAGGAGAGGGGTATAGAGTCCCTGAACGGAAGTTGAAGGACCCTTGCAGGTGAAAATTGCCAGCAATATGATAGAGAGATACTATTGTCCCCCTCCCTTTTGCTCCCCATCCTGGTAGGGGCATCTGCTTTCTCTCCCCCGTGTTTCAGCTGGGGGCCCAAGCTGCAGGAGCTAGGCAGCCTCCCTAGGCCAGGCTGTTAGCCTCCGCCCTGCCGGCTGCTGTGCTCGGGAGAGGCACTGGGTGCAGGGGGGTGATGGGTAAGGAGGAAGAAAACTGCAGCAGGAGAGGCCCCTGCCACCCAGGGCCCGAGGGGGAGGATGCTGGCAGCCACCATCCCCCATCCCTGCCAGACCTCCTCACACCCAGGGCTCCTTGGGACCTCCTGCCCTTCTCTTTACCACTCAGTTTCAGACCAGTTTGTCTTCAGCCAGCCTCAGCGCCCCAGGCCATTGAAGCCATTGTTTCCCCCTCACTCCCTCCAACAACCAGGCAGACATCCAGGTATTTCCTGAGCGCCTGCTGAGTGGGCACGTGGGGATCCAGACTTGGCAAAGCCAGTGGCACGTGTAGACCCCAGGGGCTGCCAGGTGCCCAGTGGGTGGGAGAGGCAGGGTCTTGTATAGACCTCTGGAGAGGTGGGTGTCCCTGGGGCTTGTGAGCAGGAGGCATTTGTGTGGGAGTCCAGAGGTGACACAGACCCTTAAAGATGGGGAAGGCGGCCATGAAATATAAGCAAAGGCCCCTCAGTGGGAATGTGCATGGAGAGTGGGCAGACACTCAGTGCACCAACGTGGGAGTCTGGGGGAGCGGGGCTTGGTGGAGTCCAAGGAGGACGGAGTGTTACTATCAGGCTGAAGGGTATGGGTTTCACCGGTAAGCAATGGGGGGCTTCCCAGTTGAGGGCGGTGGGTTGTCTAAAGTGCTTTGTGCCACGTGTGGAACTGGCTTTTTCCCTTCAGAGCTGCGCTGTCCCATCCGGAAGCCACTAACCACGAGGAGCTTTTGAGCACTTGGAATGTGGCTAGTCCCAACTGAGATGTGTTGTAAGAACAAAGTATGTACCAGATTTTGAAGGTCTAATATGAAAAAAAGAATGTAAAATATCTCAGCAATCTTTTTTTATCAAATACATATTAAAATAACATTTTGGCTATACTGAGTTATATAACAATATTAAAATTAATTTCACCTGTCATTTAATTTTTTAAAGGTGACTACCAGAAAATTTAAAATTCCCTAGTGGCTCACATTATAATTCTATTGGACAGGGCAGGTGTAATCTTTCAGTATTCTTTTTAAAAAACTCATTTCTTTCCCCTGTTATCAGGGCTGTCTTCCATTCCTTTATCTTCTTACAGCTCTTCCTTCCTTTCCCCTTTGGGTCTTTCCCCTTTCGGTCTCTCCTTGGGTCATGAAGGTAACTGGTGGAGTGAGGGAGAGGGGCCGAGTGCCCGCTTTCCTATGCCCCCATCTCCGGACTCATCAAAGCCAGAATACACGAGGCAGGCACAGCGGCCTACTCTATCCGGAGTTTATAAGAACTAAGGTTCTATGTAATTGTTTTCTGGCTCATTTTTATTTTCATTTCTTTTTGCAAATTTTTAAAAAAAAGAAATCTATTGACATACACATCATTTACAAACTTGAATAGACCAATATAAGACATATTTAGTAAAATAGCTGTTATCTGCCTCCGCCCTTCCCACTAGGGTCAAATTCGCTTCCACTCAACACTCGCAACTGTTTTTCAGGCATTCACTTCCTGCTTTACGTGAGTGAGCAGATTTATAACTAATGATTTTTCAATTTCTGACATTGTCTATATTCTTCATATTATGGAAGAAATGTTCTTTTCTGTTCTAATATAGTTTGGCTATTATTTTATTATTAATATATTTTTTCTGATCATTGCCTCATTTCTTTTGTTATTGTCTTGCTTCCTATGATTTTTAAAAATAAATTCTTACCAAATTATCAGTGTTTAAATTCCTTCAAATTGTATTTCCACATGGCCAAATTTATCTGTAATCCTATTCTTTCCATCACCCTTCCCTCTGGAACCCCTCCAAACCCCCACCCTGATGCGGAACTTCCGCGCGACTGTGTGCTTCAGAATGCTACGCCTCTCTGGGGTGCTCCCCACGCTTCATTGTTCCTTTCTTTTCTTGGTTTGTGTCCGTACCTTTTTGAGAAGACAAGAAGGTTAATTTTTATTTGAAATCCTGCATGCTTGAAATGGCTTTATCCTAGTCCCACACTTGATGAATGGTTTGACCGGACATGGAAATCTAGATTGAAAATCATGTTTTCCCCCCTCAGTACCTGGAAGGCAGTTACTCTGTAGTTGTTAAGCTTCTAGGGCCATTTTTGAAAAACTCCGACATCATTCTGATTTCTGCCCTTGCCTAGGAGCTGTGTACTTTCTTTCTGGGAGGTGCTAGAATGGTCTCTTGGCCTCTCTTTGGAGATTTCAAAGAGATGCCAAGTGTGATGCCATGGAGTGGGCTTCTTGCCCCCATCTGCACTGCTGGGTATTTAGACCACCTTTTTGATCGAGAACCACAGACCTTCAGTTCTGGGAAATATTTTTTGTAATTTTTTCATAAACCTCTCCCTACTATTTCCTCCATATTTTTCTCTTTTACTAGTGAAATGTGGAGTCATGTGATCAACTTTGTCTTGTTCTGCTTCTGGGAAATGTTCCTTAATCTCTAAGTCTGCTGTTGAATTTCAGATTTTGCTTTGTATATTTTTAATTTCCAAGAGCTCGCTTTCCATTTTTTCATTGCTCTTCTAAAATAGCTTCCTGTTGTTTCAAGGATCCAACATCTTATTTCTCTGAGGATACTGAAGCCCCCTGCCCCTGCCTCAACTACCCAGTCCTAACGTTACCTCCGTTCCTCTGAATTCATTTTTTTCCTTTTTAAGTTTGACATGTTCTCCCTCTCTTTTTCACTTCGTAACCTTCCTCACCAGATTTGTGGACTGTCTGATCACATTAAAGCAAGCCACTAAGGGCTGTCCAGAAGCTCTGTGTGCCTGTGTGTAAGAACAGACTTACGACTAAGTGGCGTCATCACACAGTGGCTAGGGAGACAGACCCGGGCATTTTATTGGGCCACTATCAACCAGAAGAACCTATAGAGCTCTTTCCAGGACCAATGATCTTCTTGAGAGAAGCATCCCTCAGTTTTCAGTCCAGGGCAGTGTGCAAAGAGAGACACATGCCTGGTGACAGAATTTTTGGAACCAATAAGTAGAAGGAGGTAGGGGTTCCAAAGTTCCATAAACAGACCTTCACTTAATTGTGTTTGACATGGTGCGGTGTCCCTGACTGGTGTCATCCACCTCACTGGGGACTTTCTGGGAGGGGGAGTGCATGGGAAAGGGAGAAGCCCTGGGAATCACTGCCCCTTGGGGACGCTTGTCCTCAGTCTCCCTCTGCTCAGCTCTCTCCCCTCTCTCCTGCCTTCCGAGGTAGCCACTACCTCATTCCTGACCCTTCCAGCCCCTTGTGGCAAGGTTTGTCCACTTCTTGCTGACCACCCCTCTGGTAGGCACTTGGTATCTGATTTCTCAGTTCTGCTAATTCCTTCATCTGTTTTCCATCTTCCTAATTTCTGTTGACATCTGTTGCCTACTGATGTCACTCATCCTGTTCTGTCTTTGTGTCTGTTTATGGTCTCCTTATTCTGTTGGTCTCATTTCAGTGGGGTTTGCAAAGGAGCAGACGCCAGGTTTAGCAGGAAGTTGCACATCTTTCTGTACTGCGGGGTCTACCTCCTTGCCTCATCGGAGGATTCCTCCAGGGCCCAGAGCTTTGACATGTTCTTGAAAAGTGGAGAATTTGCAAAGCTTTCTTGTCATCAAATTCGATATAGTTAGAAAAGTACTGGAGCCTAAATTAAATGTGACCAGAGCCCAAGTTATACTTGGATATGTTTGGTTTCAAATAAATTCTAGATATTATTATAAATTATTATTTACATAATAAATTAGTTTATGTGACTTTTCCCCTTAAAACCGCAATGCAAAACCACTTCTGGCGTCTTTCCCTGTGGAACGGGACTTGCTCTGGGTTGGGTCTTGGTGAGCCAAGGTGTTGGTGAAGCTCAAAGATTGGCTAAGCCACCCAAATTTTCTCTATGTGGCACATACGAGATTACATGGAAGGAGTTTCATTCAAGAAAGCAACCCTGCCGTCAGGGACCTTTAAACCTCTTTAATGAGTGTGTTAATTACTTTTTAAAAAGATGTTCATCTGTTCATTAAAGTAAACATCTTTCCCCTCCAACGCATTCACAAGACACTGCAGCGGGAAAGACGACCACGCGCGGATAGACGTGATGGAACTGCCGTGCTCTCAACGAAGGTCTGAGCTTCACCAGCTCCAGGCTGCCCAGGGTGGGGACCGGGTCCCGGGGCCATGTGCGAGCGCCCAGTGCCGGTCTTCACGGACACTTCTGTCCTTGCCTCCCCAGGTGCCCCCTTTCAAAGGTCTCAGCATCCTCACGCTACCTCCTGCCGCCACTTCCACCTGGGCCCCCCGCAGCCGCAGCAGCTCGCCCCCGACTTCCCGCTGGCCCACCCCGTGCAGTCGCAGCCGGGCCTCAGCGCCCACATGGCCCCGGCCCACCAGCACAGCGGCGCCCTGCACCAGTCGCTGACCCCGCTGCCCACCCTGCAGTTCCAGGACGTCACAGGTCCCTCCTTCCTACCTCAGGCCCTGCACCAGCAATACCTCCTGCAGCAGCAGCTCCTGGAAGCCCAGCACCGCAGGCTCGTCTCGCACCCCAGGTCCACTGCCTGTGCCAGGGGGAGGGGACAAGGGAGGGGCTGGGCCGGGCGGAGGCGAGGCCTGGAGAGACCCCGAGCCAAGCTAAGGATGGGTGGAGCCAGGGCGGGGCGGGGCAGGGGCGGGGCAGGGGTCAGCGTAGCGGGCTGATTCTTGGCTTCTACTCGCCAGACTTGGCCAACAGTCGCCAAGTGGCTCTGCAGGAGGTAGCTTTCGCCTCCGTGGGTGGCGTTCACTTCAGACAGTGAGCTCGACCATCACCTGATGGTTTCTTTAGAAAAGTAGTGTGTGTCTCCATCGTATCACCCAGGTCAGGGTCTGGGGTAACTGGTGGTCCGTGATGTTCACAGTGAACTTTGGCCAAGTGTGGGGAGAAATTTAGCTGGAGACCCCCACATCCCTTCCAGCCTCATGCCCATCGCATTCTAATACCCAAGAATCCCAAAGGAAACAGCTGGTTCCAGCTCTGCCCTCAAAGAAGCCAAATCTAGTTGGAGAGTCCAGCTGCAGACCCGTGAAACAGAGGAGTAAAACTGGACCGTGCTACTCCAATGGGTCTGCAGTAGCCTCCTCTGAGCCTCAAGAAAAGAAACAGAAAAGGAATTGGATTAGTGCAGTGCTTCTCAAACTTTTTGGTCATAGAACCCTCTTTATACTCTTAAAATGAATGACTACAAAGAACTGTTTATATGGGTTAGACCACCAATATTTACCATCTTAGAATTTTTTTAAAAAAATGATCAATTCATTAAAAAAGAAATCCTTATGCTAAACCAATACAATATTTTAATGAAAGCAACCATATTTTGGTGAGAGAGTGACTTTTTTTAAACAAATATTTGCAAATCTCTTTAAGGCACAGTTTAGTAGAAGAGCTGTGTCCTTACTTCTGCTTCTGCACACAGTCTTGCAGAATGCCATGTCACAAAATTTCGAGAAAACCCCACTGTTCACCTGTGAGAGAATGAGGGTAAAAAGCAAACTGCATCATAATTTGATGTCTCAAACCACCTGGGGACTCCCAAGGGTGCTTGGAGCACTTTGAGAACCGCTAGGTTAGATGATCCCTAAGGCTGTGGGCCTCAATGGCTATAGCACTTGAAGTCCCCGGGGCAGCAGAGCAGTGAGGTAGCAGGTCAGAAGTGAGAAGTCACCAAGATCTGGAGTGTTCAGGGAGGCCTTCCTGGAGAAGAGGGGCTTTGACTTTAGCCATTGAAGTTGGAAAGAATATGGAGAAGGGAGGAGGAAAGAAGAAGATGGTGGAAACAGAGGGCTACATGGAGAGGGCAGCCCGCAGGAGGGACATCTGTATGTTTTGAGGATGGCCCACCAGGAACAGAGTGGGAGCATCCGAAGAAGCACAGAGGAAGTGACAGAGTTTAGGAGGAGTCTGGTGTCCTGCTGCACACACCTAGGGAGAGGCCTGAGGTCAGTGGGCAGCCTGAGGACAGCTGGAAAGGCTGAGTGACCAACTGCCACTCATCTGGGAGGCTTCCTTGGAGTTTGAGGGGAGGGGTGTAGCCCGCTACCCCCTAGTCTGTGGGCTCTGTGTGGGGTGTCCTCTGGGTGGCAGGCGTCGCTCAGAGTTCTGGGAGCTCCGCTGTCCCTGGCAGGTCCTGATGCCACAGGCTCTCTCTTTCCTCTCTGGTGCAGGCGGAGTCAGGAGCGTGTTTCCGTCCACCCCCACCGCCTCCACCCCAGTTTCGACTTCGGCCACCAACTGCAGACGCCTCAGCCCAGGTATTTGGCTGAGGGCACTGACTGGTGAGTTTCTGGGATACCTGGGGGAAGGAGGTCTGTCAGTCTTGCCAGATCCATGGGATTTCTGTTTTCCTTCACTTTGAATGATGCAGGGGCCTAGACTTCAGTCCTTGGCCTTTCTCCCTGCTCCTAACCGCCCTCAGGGCCAGCTGGTCCCACCTGGCCCTTGTTCCAGCAATTAGCTTAGATATCACTGGGTTTCATCGTGTGCCTAGCCTGGGGCTCAGTATTTGTGGTCTTGCAGGGGAGGAGGGAGATGGATACAAAATGTTTTCTAAGTTCAGTGGCTTTATGAAGTGGTAGACATGCGGGGAAGGCAGAAAGGAGCATTCTGAGGAGCTAGGGTAGTCAGGGATACCTCCTGGAGGGGGTGGGTCTCAAGGGAGCCCCAGAAAAGTGCCAAGGAAGCTGCCAAGATAGCGCAGGCCGAGGCCATGGGTCCTGAAGGGTGGAGACAGAGCGGGCCAGGGAACTGGGAAGAGAAACTGGCAAGAGAGGTTGAGGGTTTTGTAACTGTGTCCGATAGGCAGGGGCCCACTATCTCCTGTGCTGTCTTCCCACCATCTCCTGTGTTTGGGATGGAGGTCTCTGTTGTCTTGGGAGGCAGTTTTGCTTATTTTTGGACCTTGGTCCCACCCAACTCTCTGGTTCTAGTTTTGGAGAGGGCTGATTGTAGCTAGAGGTGGAGCAGAACCCTCAAATACTTTCAAAAGATGTGCAGTACACTGAGTCTTTAGATTTAAATGGCATCATCCCTACAACCTGTTTATAAATAGTTCAGAAAAAATAATTCTTTCTCTAGCACCATGAGGGAAATAGAGATGCAATAAAATAGTAAAATGGTAACATTTGGGGAATCTGAATGAAGGGGGATCCAGGAATTCTTTATGCCATTCTTGGAAATTTTAGGTCAAAAAAACATTTTTAAATGTAAAAAAAAATTCTCTCACTGGAAAAGGATTGAATAATTTAAAAAACAACAGTATCATGGTGTCATTTTCAGCCATTTGGCCCAGCACACTGGCTTAGTCGAGGGAATCTTTGGGAACCCCTTCCATAGACACCTAGGAATTATTCGAAGGGGTGGTTCTGGTTGATGGACCACCAAGGGTGCTTGTAGGTGCAGGAAAGAGGAGTTCTGGCATTTCTGTTGTTTCTGGCCTTCTGCTTATTCTCAGGTACAGTATCCATTAAATCGAACAACCCCTTAAAAAAGATCACACTGCTGCCAACTTCAGCCCAGCCTTTTTCTAATTAGCAGATTCAAATTAGGAAGATTTAATTGCAGTTTGAATTAAACCCTGTCCCTCAGCAGTCAAGTCAATTCAGTTTGATTCAGTTCAGCACACATGGAGCACCCAGGGCGCTTACCCGAGGCCGAGCGATTTGCATGCACTCACAGGGCCCAACGAGGCTTGTGGGACCGGACAGATGCCACAAGTGCCATTGTTGCAGAGAGGTGTCAGGAGGACCCATGCAGGTGTTAGCCCTGTCCCAGCTTTCTTTATTAAGCCAACCTCTTTCTTCTTCATTCTCCTTTCAGCCACTCTGCTGTCTTGGTCCCTGCCGCCTGGAGGAACCCAGAGCATGAGACCCTGAGAGGCTGTCCCATGCCCCAGAGTCCTACCTGGGTCCACCTGAGGCTTCCCTGCCTGTCTTTTTTCCACTCTTCAAATAGGAAGCCATTTCCAGGGCAGGAGGTGACAGTTGCTTCTCTCATGTAATGAGCTCTGCTCCGGCAAGGGCCAACCTAGTGTTGACAAACAGTTTTTGTAATTGTGATCCTGCTAAATGCATCCCAACCCTCTTTTCCAGAGGGGACTCTTCTGCCAGGAGAAGGGGGCCTGGTAACTGGATTACAAGAAGTGCATAGTGGGAGGGCTACTTTCACCCTCTGTGAGGAGTCCTTGGGGGGGGTGTCTGCAGCAGCCCCCTCCCCCTTTTCTTTAGACAACCGTCAGAAACCACTTAGACCATATGAGAATTCTGCAGCAGGTCCAGCCCCAACTTGAGGCTTCCCTGGCCTTTCTTTCCCCCTCCCTTGGGGATATTTTAACCCTCCCCAAGGAGCTTTTCCAGCTGGGCATCCTGGAGCAGAAGGCGTTGGGGGATAGATCCAAATACTCTTTCTCTCTGGCTCATGTCCAGTGACCTGACCTGAACTTGAGCCCCAGTCGTAATGTCTCTGTCCTTGTCATGCTCTTTTTCTGAGTCTGTTCTGGCTTCTCAGTTCCAACTCTGACCCCCAGGGTGACTGCACCCCACTTCACCACAGCCCTACCCCTGCCCAGGAAGAGGTCTCCAGACACCTGGGACCTGTGCGCAGAGGGTTAGAGGTGGGGAGCCTCCTGCTGTTCCCCTCAATCTGCTCAACCAAGCCTCTGGAGCTCCCCAGAACTTAAGGGTCTGCTCAGCAACCAGGCCAAACCATGTCTTGAGAAAATTGATGATGGAAAATAAAGCTGAGCTTGATGTTTAGGTGCAAATGAAAAAAATGATAAATATGGAGACAAGGTCTAAAAGAAATCTCCAGAACATAATTCTGGGTTAGCCCTGTGGTTTTAGGCCCATGTGGTATTTCTAGGACTCCAACTCCTACTTTAAAACTCAGTCATGTTCTCAAGGATTGGTGGCAATGACAGAAAGTGAGGGACACTGCTTCTCTAGAGGCCACTGTCCCCGGGGTAAATACTATCCAGACATCTTAGGGATCCACCAAGCTCCATCCCTCACTGAGCAGATGATCCAGGAAGGACTTTTCTGATGATTCTATTGTTCTTTTCTTCCTCCTTACATCTTCTTAAGGTGAAACCTTAGTCCATGACTTGGATTTTTCTTCTTTTCTAATATAAACATATTAACAATGAATTTTTCTTTTTTAAAGATTGAGAATTTTTGAGTTTTCCTTATGATTTCTTTTTGACATTGGGCTCTGTAGAAGTGCATTGTTCACTTTTCGAATATTTGAAATTTTCCAGATTAATTTTTTGTTACTGATTTCTAATTTAAAACCAGTGTGCTAATGTCTGGTGTCCTGAATAACTAACTTAAAGATAGTAATACGTAATGTATTAACCATTGTTACCCTCCTATTATGTTGGTTTGAAAATTTGTTCTTCTTTTGATTTGTTTTGTTTTTTCTTCTCTTTAAAAAAAAAAACCAGTGTGACTGGAAAACATGGTCTGTGTAATTCTAATCCTTTGAAATTTATCAATATTTGTTTTATGGCTCAGCATGTGTTCCACATGTATTTAAAAGAATGTGTGCTCTGTTTTTGCTGAATGTTGTATGACCATCCATATAAACTCAAGTTAGTTGATAATGTTGTCCAGGCTGGGCACGGTGGTGCATGCCTGTAATCCTGGCCCTTGGGAGACTGAGGCAGGAGGATTGCTGTGAGTTCGAGGCCAGCCTGGGCTGCATAGTGAGTCCAAGGCCAGTCTGAACTACAGAGTGAGGTCCTGTCTCAAAAAAACAACAAAAAATTTTGTTCAGATCTTCTACAATACTAAAAATTTTTTGGTCTGCTTGTTCTGTGAGTTATGAGAAAGGAGAGCTGAAGTTACAGGTATAATTATGTTTTTGTTCTTTCAGTTCTAACAGTCTTTGCTTCACTTATTATTTTTTTTTTAATGTGGGTACTGGGAGTCGATCTCAGGACCTTGCACTTGCCAGCAGGTGCTTGTGCCATTGAGCGATATCACTGGCCCTTTTTTCCTTTTATGTGGGTACTGGGAGTCAAACTCAGGACCTCGCACTTGCCAGGCAGGCGCTTATGCCACTGAGCTATCTCACCGGCCCTGCTTCACTTATTTTGACTTATATATTAGGGTACATGTATTTCTTCTATATCTTAGTACATATGGAGTAGTTATGTTTTCCAGTTGAATTGACCACTATATTATTATAAAATGTTTCTCTTTATCTTTGGTAATGTCCCTTGGTTCAAAGTCTACTTTGTCTGATATTAACATAGTTCTCCCAGCTTTCTTTCAATTACTGTTTGCATGGTATTTTCTTTCCTCAGTTTACTTTTAACTGAAGTCTTTATATTAAAAACTTTTTTTAATAAGAAGCATATATTTGGCTTTTGCTTTCCAGTTGACAATCTGTGAACAGGAGCATTTAGACCATTTACATTAATGTAATTATATGTTTGGGATTAAATCTACCATATTGCTGTTTGTTTTCTGTTTGTTCCATCTTTTTAAAAATTACTTTTCATCTATTTCAAGCCTTCTTTTGGATTGGTTGAATATTTTCTAAGATTAAATATTGGCTTCATTGTTGCATCATTTTATTTTATCTTGTTGTTTTATCCTATTTTGTGAGTGTCCTCAATTTATCTTATGCATTTTAGTTTATCATTCTAACCTGCAATAGAATTATACTGCTTCGTGTGTAATGTAGAACTCATCACAGTGTACTTCCGTTATTACCCCTTTCCTATTCCTTTTGGTTTTGTCTGTACACACGTTACAACTCCCCAATACATTGCCATAATTTTTGCTTTATTTTTTATTTATTTATTTATTTTTTATGTGGGTACCAGGAGTCGAACTCAGAACCTTGTGCTTGCCAAGCGGGCACTTATGCTGCTGAGCTATCTCACCGGCCCTAATTTTTGCTTTAAATCAAGCACTTGGCAAACTATTACTTAGAGGTCAAATATGGCCCATTCTTTGTCTCTGTAAATAAATTTTTATTGGAACATAGCTGTATCTATTTGTTTACACATGGCTCATGCTTGCTACTGAACTACAGTGTCCACTGGAATAATTGTAACAAAGAAATATGGGCCTTTGATGCTAAAATACTCTCTGATCCTGAAGAGGACCTCAAGATGGCGGATAAGTAAGAAGCAGGCAGCGAAACTCTCTCTAAAAGTTACCATTGGAACACGGGAATATAGCGACCCGGAAAGCGCAGGAGGGGGGGAGATGCCTCCCCGAAACCCAGAAAAGTTCTGAAGCGCAATCTGGGACCCCCGGCACCAGTGACGGGTGACTTCCAACAAAGAAGAAGGAAAGAAGGAGCAGACCGCACGCGCGCACCTTCTACTATCCCGGGAGTTGCAGCGCCGCGGAGGCTCAATTCTACGGACACACGGTGGCAGCTGGCGCCCAGGGAGCCCCCACGGAGGATCCTGAGACAGCGGCAGGGCAGGGGAGCGGCGGAGAACGGCACTGACCGGCGGTGAGTGTCTCTCAGCCACAGCTGCCCCGCGCCAGAGAGCGACCGGCCGGGCGCCATTGTGGGGGGTGTGGCGAAACTCAGAGCGGCTCAGAAACTGCTCTGGGAACTTGTGCTCCGGACAGGGCAGCACGGGGCCTCTCAGGCCCACGAAAGTGTGCTGAGGTCAGCAGGCGAACGAGACTGGACTCTCAGCCACACCTGTCCAGCGCCAGAGAGCGACTGGCCCGGCGCCATTGTGGGGGGCGTGGCGAAAAACCAGAGCAGCGGGAACCAGTGCAGGGAACCCGTGCTCCGGACAGCACGCTGAGCCTCTCAGGCCCAGGGATCGTGAAAGGGCGCTGAGAGCGGAGGCGAGCTAGACTGGTCTCTGCCTGAAAGTACGCGCCTCTGCTCACCGCCCGCCAGAGGGCGCTCCTGGCTTACTGGGCCGGACCTGCACAGAACAGGACTCTGTCACCACAGGGTAACTGCCTACAGCAGAGTCAACACCTGGAACTGATTCTTTTTATTTTTTTTATTTTTATTTTTATTTTTATTTTTATTTTTTTTCTCACTGATTTGTTTTTTGTTCTGGCAAAGGGTTTTTTTGTTTTTGTTTTGTTTTGTTTTGTTTTTTGGTGGGGTTTTATTTTTGATCTGTCTGTTTTATTGTTTTTATCTTCGTTTTTGTTTCTGTATGTGTATTTGCTCTTTCCTTCATTATTCTCTCTGGTTTTTTATATGAGTGTAAACAGCGCCTCTAACTTCTTTGTGATAGTGGTTGTGATCTGTTCTTCCTTTTATCCCTTCCTTCTCTTTTTACCACCTGTCCTCTGCACTAGTGTCCCAATTTTAGTGGGATCCCTCTTGGTCCTCTAACCTTACATCTAATTCCTTCCTCTTCTCCCAATACTCTATTTCCTCCTTAACTCATTTTAAATTTAAACTCCTCAAGGAAAAATTGACATACATAGGACTTGTATACTGCATATAATTTTTCTGGTGTGTTTTAGATTTTGTTATATAACCGCAACTCTATACAGCTAAAAGTGGTAAATAACTGGTTAGATCAGTCTGTCATTTTTTAGGCTGTGTTTGATGCTTTAGTTAACATTATAGCCAAATGTGAAATAATTGTTCTAAACATCTTTCCTTCCTGATATTTCATGATTGAGATTGACTAAGGGACACAGAAAATACAGTGACACAGTACCAAAGAATCAAGGACTGGGCCAAACAGGTAGCAACTTCGCATACCCAACGAATTGAAGAGGTAGGATCTGGCAGAAAGCTCAAAACCTAAAAGCAAGCTCCACTTGGAAGATACTGCAGAGAAGTAGTCATCTTCTAAAGATCTTAAACACTAGCAATAAAGTAACCTACTATAGGTAATTTGCAAACATCACCCCAGGAATTAAAGAAAGAAAAAATGAGACGACACTTAAACAAGATGCAACCACACACATCCAATTCACCAAAGGCAAACCTAGGGAGCAACGAGGTGGGACAATCTGAAAGCCACCCACCTGGCCTATCTGAAGTGGTAACAACAAAGCAACTGAATGAGGTTCTGGAAAAAATTAAAACAGAAATAATCTCACAGATAACTGCAGAGATAATGTCTACAATGAAGACCATGCTTAAGGACACTAGAGCTGATACAGACAAAAAAATAGATGAACTTAAGAAAACTATAGAAACCATGAATGCTCAGCATAGGAAAGAAATGGAATCCATAAGGCAGATTCAAGCAGATATCCAAGAGATAAAAAATTCCATTGAAAGTATTTGTAGCAGAATAAGCCAATGCGAGGACAGGATCTCAGATATAGAAGACAGGCTTGCAATTAGTGATTATGAAATGGAAAAATTCTTAAAAATAGCAAGGGACCATGAAAAATCAATTCAGCAGCTGCTAGATGACTCAAAGATAAACAACTTAAGAATAATTGGAATAAATGAAAAAGCAGGAGATAGCATCAACGACATTAAAACCTTGTTCAAAGACATAATCAGGGAGAACTTTCCTGGAAGAGAAAAGGAATTTGACACCCCTATAAGTGAAGCTTTTAGAACACCAACTAGACATGATCAAAAAAAAACTTCAGCCAGACATATTATAATCAAGATCCCAGAAATTCAACAGAAGGGCAGAATCTTAAAAGCTGTTAGGGAGAAGAGACAAATCACCTATGAAGGAAAACCCATCAGAATCACAGCTGACTTTTCAGCACAAACCCTCAATTCAAGAAGAGCTTGGAATGATGTATTGCAAGCTCTAAAGGAAAATAATTTTCAGCCCAGATTGATGTACCCTGCAAAACTATCTTTCAAAATTGATGGAGAAATAAAATACTTTCATGACAAAGAACATCTGAGAAAATTTATGACCACCAAACCAGCACTCCAAAACATTCTGAAGGACATTCTAGAAAGAGATAGGAACCCCAACAGAAGGAATCCACCAGGCAGGGCAAATAATTAAATAGCCGGAAAGCGGAAAAACAAAGAGTGGGAACCAACAACAGGAAAATATCATGACAAGTCAATACATATCAGTTTTAACCATTAATGTTAACGGTCTCAATTCACCAATCAAAAGGCACAGACTGGCGAAATGGATCAAGAAGCAAGATCCAACAATATGCTGTATACAAGAAACACATTTAATTCAGAAAGAAATTCATAGACTGAAAGTCAAAGGATGGAAAACAATACTCCATGCCACAGGAACCCAGAAAAAAGCAGGGGTAGCTATTCTTTTTGCAGACAAAGTGAACTTCAAGCCAAGAAGGATTCAGAGAGATAAAGACGGTCATTACATCCTTGTAAAGGGAACAATCCAAGAGGAAGAGATAACGATCATAAATATATATGCGTCAAATACCAATGCACCCAGCTATATAAAACAAGTACTAAAGGACATGAAAAATCAAATAAGCACTAATACAATTATATTGGGAGATCTCAATACTCCACTGTCACAAAAAGATAGATCAACTGGACAGAAAATCAATATTGAAATAGTAGAACTGAACCAAACTTTTGAACAAATGGACTTAGTAGATGTCTACAGAGTGTTCCATCCCACAACATCAGAATACACATTTTTCTCAGCTGCACATGGGACGTTCTCCAAAATAGACCACATACTAGCTCATAAAACCTGCTTAAGTAAATGCAAAGGAATTGAAATTATCCCATGCATATTATCAGACCATAGTGCAATGAAATTGGAAATCAATGGCAAAAGATCCCACAAAAACTCCCTAAACACATGGAAATTAAACAGCATCCTCCTGAACAACCAATGGGTCACAGATGAAATTAAAGAAGAAATTAGTCACTTTCTACAACTGAATGATAATGACAGTACAACATACCGGAACTTATGGGATACAATGAAAGCAGTCCTAAGAGGGAAATTTATAGCATTAAACACTTATATCAGGAAAATAGAGCAAGCGCAAATAAACAACTTAAGGGTGAACCTCGAGCTTCTAGAAAAAGAAGAGTAGGTTAAGCCAAAAGCCCGTACAAGGGAGGAAATTATAAAGATCAGAGCAGAAATTAACGTATTGGAGAATAAAAAAACAATACAAAGAATCAATGAAGCAAAAAGTTGGTTCTTTGAAAGAATAAATAAGATTGACAAACCCTTATCCAACCTTATTAAAAAAAGAAAAGAAAAGACTCAAATCCATGCAATTGAAAATAAAAAGGGTGATATCACGACGGACCCTGCAGAAATCCAGAAGATCATCTATACCTATTTTGAAAATTTATATTCTACTAAGATGGAAAATGCAGAAGAAATGGACAGATTCCTAGATTCGTATGAATTACCAAAGCTGAATCAAGAAGATTTAAAAATCCTAAATAAACCAATATCAGCCAATGAAATTGAAGATGTAATTAAAAACCTCCCAACAAAGAAAAGCCCAGGCCCTGATGGATTCACTGCCGAATTCTACAAGAAATTTAGAGAAGACCTAACGCCCCTACTTCTCAAACTTTTCAATGAAATTGAAAGGGAAGCAATACTCCCAAATTCATTCCTGGAAGCAAGCATTACCCTGATACCAAAACCAGAGAAGGACCCAACTAAGAAAGAGAACTACAGGCCAATCTCCCTAATGAACATAGATGCAAAAATCCTTAATAAGATACTGGCAAACAGAATCCAACAAATCATCAAGAAGATTATACACCATGACCAAGTTGGATTCATCCCAGGGATGCAGGGATGGTTCAACATACGTAAATCAATAAATGTAATACAGCATATTAACAGAACCAAAGACAAAAATCACATGATCATCTCAATAGATGCAGAAAAAGCTTTTGACAAAGTCCAGCACCTTTTCATGATAAAAACCCTACAGAAAATTGGAATAGAGGGTCTTTATCTCAATCTGGTAATAGCTATCTATGACAAACCAACAGCCAATATTATACTAAATGGCCAAAAACTGAAAGCCTTCCCTCTAAAATCAGGAACAAGACAAGGATGTCCACTGTCCCCACTCTTATTCAACATAGTTCTGGAAACTTTAGCCAGAGCGATTAGACAAGAGAAAGAAATAAAAGGAATAATGATTGGAAAGGAAGAAGTTAAATTATCATTATTTGCAGATGACATGATACTCTACACAGAAGACCCCAAAAACTCCACTAAAAAACTGCTAGATTTAATAAGCAAATTCAGTAGTGTAGCTGGATACAAAGTCAATACTCAAAAGTCAATAGCCTTCCTGTACACAAATAACAAACTTACTGAAAGAGAAATTAGGGAAACAATACCTTTCACAATAACATCCAAAAAAAATGAAATACCTAGGAATCAACCTCACGAAGGATGTAAAAGACCTCTATACTGAAAACTACAGTACTCTGAAAAAGGAGATTGAAGAGGATATCAGAAAATGGAAAGATATCCCTTGCTCCTGGATAGGAAGAACCAATATAGTGAAAATGGCCATACTTCCAAAATTGTTATACAGATTTAATGCAATTCCAATCAAAATTCCAACAGCATATCTCACAGAATTAGAGAAAACAATCCTAAAATTCATTTGGAATCAGAAGAGACCTAGAATAGCAAAGGCAATTCTGGGCAACAAAGGCAAGGCAGGGGGCATCACAATCCCTGACTTGAAATTATACTATAAAGCTACTGTGATAAAAACAGTGTGGTACTGGCAAAAAAACAGACCTGAAGATCAATGGAACAGATTAGAAGATGCTGAAACAACCCCAGACATACTAAGCCACCTTATCTTTGACAAAGGTGCCAAACACATTCGCTGGAAGAAAGATAGCCTCTTTAATAAATGGTGCTGGAAAAACTGGCTCTACACATGCCGAAGATTAAAACTAGATCCATATCTTTCACCATGCACTAAACTAAATTCAAAATGGATCAGAGAACTAAATATTAAAACAGAAACATTAAATCTGCTGGAAGGTAGGATAGGTAAAACCCTTGGAGACATTGGTGTAGGCAAAGACTTTATGAATAAAAACTCAACCGCACGGGAACTATCCCAAAGAATCAATAACTGGGATCTCATCTTATTAAAAAGCTTTTGCACAGCAAGAGAAACCACCAACAGAGTGAAGAGACAACCCACAATGTGGGAAAAAATGTTTGCCAGCTGTTCCTCAGACAAAGGATTACTATCGAGAACATATAAAGAACTCAAAAAAATCAGACCTCCCAAATTTAAAGACCCACTCCAAAAATGGGCATCTGAGATGAATACACATTTCTCAGATGAAGAAATACTAATGGCAAACAAATATACAAAAAAATGTGCAACATCACTAGTCATTCGAGAGATGCAAATTAAAACAACACTGAGATACCATCTCACCCCAGAAAGAATGGCTACTATTAAGAAATCAACTAATAACAAATGCTGGAGGGGCTGTGGGGAAAAAGGAACCCTTCTTCACTGTTGGTGGGAGTGTCGACTGGTACAGCCACTGTGGAAGTCAGTGTGGAGATTCCTCAGAAAACTAGGGTTGGAGGTCCCATTTGACCCAGCTATTCCCCTTCTGGGCATCTTCCCAGAAGAATTAAAAACATGGTACCACAGCGATATATGTGCACCCATGTTTATAGCAGCACAATTTGTAATAGCCAGATCTTGGAAACAACCCAAATGCCCATCAACTGAGGAATGGATAAGAAAGATGTGGTAATTTTATACAATGGAGTACTATTCAGCCATAAAGAAGGATAAACTGGAGACTTTTTATAGGTAAATGGATGCAACTCGAGAAAATACTCATAAGTGAAATAAACCAGAAGCACATGTGTAAGCATCGTATTATCTCTCTAGTATGAGAAACTGAAAGAGTAAATAAGATCCAAAATGTACAATAGACATGGTGAATCAAAAAGAAACTGGTCAAAAGGAAAGAGAGACTGGAATAGGGAAAAGAAAGAAGGGAAAGGGAAAAAAAATTGTATATATATATATAAGATGGTTAAGATAGATACACTACCATTTTTACTTAGTTCATTGAAGAGTAAGGTTTGTGCCAATAATGTTTGGACAATTGAATGCTAATGTCTGGTGTCCTGAATAACTAACTTAAAGATAGTAATACGTAATGTATTAACCATTGTTACCCTCCTATTATGTTGGTTTGAAAATTTGTTCTTCTTTTGATTTGTTTTGTTTTTTCTTCTCTTTAAAATAAAAAAATAAAATAAAATAAAATAAAATACTCTCTGATCCTTTACAGAAAAAGGTTGCCAATTCTGCTTTAAACAATCAAACTTCAAATACATGTTTTAAATGGAGAAAAATAATATTTTACATTTTCCCCACAACCGCCATCCTGGCACTCTTTATTTTTCTGCATAGATCTAAGGTTCTATCTGGAACGGTTTTGCTTCCTTTTACCTGGAGAACTTCTTTTAATGCTGCGTTCTTGTAGTGCTGGTCTGCTGGAAGCACTTTCTCTCCACTTTGGTTTACCTGAAAATGTCTTATTTCACCTTTATTTTGAAAGTTGTTTTTTGCTGGCTGACAGGTTTTTGTTGTTGTTTTTCTTTTGATAAAAATGTCTTCTGTTGTCTTCTGGCTTGCCTTGTTTCTGGGGAAATCTACGATAATTCTTAGGCAGGTTCTTCAGTATCTAATGGGTCTATTTTTCTTGGGCTGGTTTTAAAATTTTAACTTTAGTAATGCTTTTCAGACATTTGATTATTATGTGTCATGAGGTGATTTTCTTTGTATTATTCTGCTTGAAGTTGGTTGAGCTTTTTAAATCTATGGGTTTATAGTTTTTGCCAAATTTGGAAAAATTTTCAAGCATTTTGCCACTAACTGAGACTGTTAATTTTTAGGTTTTTTTTTTTTCTGCATGCTTTATTTAGATTATTTTATTGGTATGTGTTTAAGTGACTAATTTTTTCTTCTATAGTGTCTAACCTGCTATAAATCTAACCCAGTGAAATTTCATTTCAGACGTTGCATTTTTTATCTCTAGAAGTTCCATTTAGGTCATTTTATAAATATCTTCCTTTTTTCTCCTTCCTGTGTTTATATTTTTATCTACATATTTGAAATGACTACAATAGTTACTTCAGCACCTTTATTTTCTAATTCCATCATCTCTGTCATTTCTGTGTCTCAAGGGTCTATTGTCTGATTTTGACCTGATTATGAGTATATTTTCCCTGTTTTTTTAGCCTGTCCAGTGTTTTTCTATTGCATGATGAACACCATGAATTATACATTGCTGAGTAACTAAGTTTGTTTTACTTGTTTACAGACTGTTGAACTTTGTTCTGCTAAGCAGCGCTTGTGGTTCAGTTTGATTCTTTGGAGACTTGTTTTTAAGTCTTATTACTGCAGGTCTAGAATATCCCTAGATCAGAGATCACTCTAGACGTGCCCTAATAAAGCTTATAAGCAAGCTTCAAAAGGCTCTCTGGGGTCTCTACTGAATTCTCCGAATGATCCTCAAGGACTCTGTGCTGAGCTGGTGTAGTCCGAATGCATCCTAACCCTACTAACTTCTGGCAAACATTCACCATTCCTTGGTTGTTCTTTGCTCTACCTCGTGGGATTTCGTCCCATGCATACATTACCTTAGTATTCAGCAAAGATGCCAGCGGACTCAGATGCAGATTTCTGGAGCTCTCTTTTGATGCAGCTTCCTTCCCGCCAAAATACTGTATTCTGTATGCACTATCATGGGAAAAGGCAGGAAAGCTGTAGGACTCACCGTGTTTGTTTTCCTTCCCCCAGGGATCACAGCTCTGCACTATTCATTAGGCAGTGTCTGAAACCAGATTCCATGTATTCTGTGCAGTTTTCTAGTAGTTCACTGTGGGAGGGTAAATCTGATTCCTGCTACCCTAACACATGGCTGGGAGTAGAAATCCCTTTATGGCCCTTTAAAAGAACCATTCAATTCCAATTCATTTTAAAAAATGAACACGCTAAAGAAACTAGACTTTACTCTTATCTGGATTTTGTTGTTACACTGTGGTTGTGTCGCCTAAGATGTTCCCAGTTTCTCATATTCCCTACACATTGGCACTTAGATGAAGGCTCCAGCAGTTTGGGGTTCAACTCACTTCTTAGCAAAAGTACTTCAGAGGTGGTGTCGTGTCTTTCCACCAGAAAGCACTTTATGTCTGGTTGTCTCTCCATTTGTTAGTAATAATGGATGATTTTTGCCTTGATCCTTTATTTCTTTAGGGAATGCAAAATGGTAATGAATAATTTAATCCTTTCTTATTCACTTATTAGCTGGAAGATGTTTATAAAGATAAATTTTCCCTCATCAAGTATTTGGTTACCCTGAAGTACATTTAATAAGGAAATGGCAAGATAAATGTTTGGTTCTTTCTTTAATTTACTAGTTTTCCTAGTGAAGAGTTGGTTTGCTAGTATCCTTCAGAGAGGACCAGTTTTCTTTAGCATCGGTTCACTCTGATCAGTTAAACTGTTTTCTGTGTTTCAGTTTGTATTGCAGTTATGCTTATTTTTTTCAGCAATACTTCAAAAAGTCTGATTTAATTAAAATGAAAATTCATAAATAAATATAATTCTCTATTTGAATATTAAGACATTTCAGGAGTTTTCTAACTTCAAATTTATTTGTAAAATTTTTTGTCAGTACATAGTCGCCATACCTCTGAATGCATTCATCATGGGGATTTGGCGCGTGTGTATGTTGCATCTTAATCCTTTTTTATTTTCCTTCCCCCTCCCTTGCCTTTCCTTCTCCCCATCTCTAGATCCCTTTTCCATCTGCGGAAGGTCTATCTTCCTGTTTCCTATTACCTACCTTTTATTTTGCTCCTTAAATTATAATTTGGGTTTCTCACGTGATATTTAAACTTCTGTGTCTGATTTATTTCACTTAGCATAATGATCTCAAGGTGCATCTATTTTCCCACAAATGACTCCGATTTGTCCTTCTTTATATATGAGTGAAGTTATGCTTATTGCCATGCAGATCATCCAACCTGCCCCGTGGGGGCCTCTTCCGGATGCTCCCTGAGCACATGGCCTCGACCCCAGGGTGCTTTGATAGCTGTATTGCTTTCAGTTATGACAAGGTGTTTCACTCTCATCTTGCGTATTTTCTCCACAGATCTGAAATAAATCTTTTTTCCAAGTTAGCCATTGGTTCCTCTTCAGTGTAATTAGTTAATTTATTAGATTTAAGTGAAAAGAGTTTCCCTATACTTTTAGAAGGAGGGGCAAGGGTGCATCTAGGACAGCTTCCTAGCCTGCAGAGCTAAGAGGAGAGGTCCCTCTCCTGTTTTCTCAAAGTGCTCCTTCCTCCACTTTCATCTGGGCCTTGTCCTTCCTTTACTGTGTGTCCGCAGTCTGCTCTGTTTGTACACTTCTTTCAGCATTTCTCTCAGCCAAGGGCTTTGTCTTGGGAGGGAGATTTGGTCTGCAGCGCTTTCAGAACTTGCAGAGCCCTTTGCTCTGGGGTCTCAGTTTCTTCCCTTGCAGGGCTGGGTGATGGAAGGTCCCTAACAGCTCTGAGAGTGTGTGGCTTTGATCTCTGAGGTCCCTTCTCGAACCAGATGGTGCATCTGCCACCCGTGGTTCACCGAGGTTGTGTCCCTGCAGGGATCTCAGCGTGGATGCTGGCTTGAGTCCTGCTCAGTTCCAGGTGCGGCCCATCCCTCAGCACTATCAGCATTACCTAGCGACCCCTCGAATGCACCACTTTCCCAGGAACTCCTCCTCTACACAGATGGTGAGTGAAAGGGCCCTGCTGGGAGATGAACCGCCTGTTGGGTGCAGTGGTGAGCTGAGGCCTGTGGCTCCTCTGTGTCCCTGCTCCACTGTGTCCAGCCTGCCCTGAGTCCTGGCTCCCCAGGCAGACCAACCACTGCTCTGGCTGAGTGGGAGTGAAAGGGAAGCTGCTGGGCTACAAGCTGGTCCCGTTGAAGGAATGGAAATAGAAAGGGCAGTGGGGCAATGCTGGGGTCTGTAGGGGAAATTCATGGAGCTGAGATCAGGTGAAACAGACTCTGTCCTTCCTATGACCTTGTAATTTTCTGTGACCATGTGTTCTCAGGCTTTGGTTCTACTTATCTGTGAAATGGGTATGTAGATGTCTGTCTGGTACATTTGGTGTGAGGGTCAAAAGAGAACCCAGAGGCACTGTTCTGAGCACTTTGTGTGTCTTATTTCATTCTCCTAATAACCCTACGCAACAGGGTTTTATCCCTGTTTTACAGATTGGCAGTCTGAGGCCTAGAGAGGTTATGTAGCTGATCCTGGGATGCACAGTAAGGAGTTGGAATGAGAGCTGGTCCTTCTGACTCCTGGTCAGGGTGAAGAAGAGGCGAATGAATCAGGGCCAAGCAAATACAGGGCCAGTCTGTATCTAAAATATTGATGTTTTTCTCAGCATGGACTTTTTTGCACCCATTTTGACTTTAAAAATATTGCACAACACTATTATGTACTTTGGTTACTGACTCTTTTTGTGCTTTGCCTTGGTCCTGGCCTGCTCTGAATCAGACAATGGACTCTGCTGCCCAACTGCCTGATTTGAGTCCTGGTTCCATCACTTTGTTGCATAACTTGAGCTAAATACTTAATCTATCTGTGCCTCACTTTCCCCATCAGTAAAAGGGGGTTGTAATTGTATGCACAATGGAGATCACGTGAGGTGATTGCATTGGTTTGTCACGTGAAGTGCTTATGGCAGTGCCTGCCATGAAGTGGGTACCCAGTCAGTATTAGTTGTCATTTAACAGATTTTGTCAATGCTTCTTGGGCTGGTCCAGGCACAAGCTTTGTTCTTGATGAGGAGAGAGGGACCCAAGAGAAGGGAGAGACATCTCTACTGCCTGCAGTATCTCCGGGTGTGCTGGCCAGTAATCATGGGAGAAGGAGTTGCATATGGGTCTCATGGATAAGACTGGGATCCTCCTCTATTCAAGCTTTTCTCTTCCCAACAGGTAGTCCATGAAATCCGAAACTATCCTTATCCTCAGCTTCACTTCCTTGCTCTCCAAGGACTCAATCCCAGCAGGCACACCTCTGCTGTGCGGGAGAGCTATGAGGTACGTTACTCTGTCTGGCACCAGCTGGGTTGGTGGAGGTGCCATTACCTTCCATCATCCCTCTGCTAGTGGGTAAGTGAAATCCCAGGACAGAGAAAGGGAGAGAGAGTGAGTGATAGAGAGAGAGAGAAAGAAAGAAGAAAAGGAGGAGGAAGAGGAGGAGAAGAGGAGGAGGAAGAAGAAGAAGAAGAGGAGAAAGAAGAGGAAGAGGAAAAAGGAGAGGAGGAGGAAGAGGAGGGTGGGGGATGGTACAGGCTTTCAGCATCAGACAGGTCCTTCCTGTTGGCTATGTGAATGCTTTCTGCTAACATCTTGGGTGCCCTCATCCTTACCCTGTGTGTACTTGTGCATTTAAATGTGCCGACTACACATGTCCCTGTTTTCCTCTTTGCAGGAACTGCTACAGCTCGAGGACAGGCTGGGAAATGTGACTCGGGGAGCTGTGCAAAACACCATTGAGAGGTTCACTTTTCCCCACAAATACAAGAAGGTGAGGCTGCCAGCAGCCAGCCTACAGGGTCAGGGAGTGGAAGGGAATATGTTGGTTTGTCTACTTAACAAATCCTGGCCTGGTTGTCTATAGGGGCACAGCCCAAAACCCAGAAGCCTCTGCTCTGGTTAGATGCTCAGAACCTATGAGTCTTCTTGCTTGAGCCAGGGATGGTCAGAGGAAAGATGGAGACTTCTCATCAGCAAAGGAGGAGGGCTGCGTGTGTGTGTGTGTGTGTGTGTGTGTGTGTGTGTGTGTGTGCAAGCGCACATATATCTGAACGAGGCAAGCAAAAAGCTCCTGGATGGAAGGCTAAGATTTGCTTTAGAAAATAATTCCAAGGCCAATGTTATCTATGGAAAGGTTCTGAGAATGGGTTTCCAAATCTGACTATTAAAAGAGAGTATCCTGACTGAGGAGCTTTTAAAGCCACAGAGGCACAGGCTGTACACTAAATCAGTAGAAGTAGAATTGTCAGGATTATTGCCCACAAATCTAGAATAAGATTAGAGACCAGGAATTTGAGCTCTTAAAACATTTTAAAAATTTTTTTAAAAATGAAAAAATTTAGAAGTAACCAAGATATCCTTCAACAGGTGAATGGGTAAACTGTGGTACATTCATACAACATTATTTCACAATAAAATGAAATTAGCTATTAAGCCACAAAAAGATGTGGAGGAACATTAAGTGAACATTACTAAGGGAAAGAAGTGAGTCTCTGAAGGCTGAATCCTGTATGCTTTCAACTATACAACATTCTGGAAAAGGCAAAACTACAGAGATAATAAAAAGCTCAGTGATTGCCAGCTTCGAGGGAGGGAGGAATGAACAGGTGGAGCAGGGAGGATTTTTATGGCAGTGAAACTCTTTTGTATGATATTGTAATGGTGGACATATGACATTATACATGGTCAAAACCAACAGAATGCCATGATACAAAGAGTGAACCTTCATGTAAACTAAGGGACCTCAGCTAATAACAGTCCACCAATATTTTTGACCAATTGTAGTAAGAGTATCACACGACATGAGATGTTAATGTTAGGGAAACTGTGTTGGGGAAATATATGGTAACAGATTGTAATTTTTGCTTAATTTTAATGTAAACTGGAACTGCTATAAAAATCAAGTCTATTGTAAAGACAAATGAATAATTAATTGTAAAAGTCCTCTCTTCCAGAAGAAGTTAAAAACATGATAGACTGAGACACTTAGAGTAGGATATGCTTATGGTGGTCCAGCCAGAGGCTATCATCACTGGCTCATGAGCTCAAGAATGGAGTGGCTAGAAGCACCTGGTGTTGGGGTCACATTACCAGCTTTGAATTTCAGTTCTACTATTTACAGCTGTGTGACTTTGGACAATGTGCTTGGCTTTTCTGGCCCACCTCTTTCCTTTTTTTTAAATTCTTTATTTGTAGTACTGTGGATTGAACCCAAGGCCTTCACACTGAGCAACATCCCCAGCCCTTTTTTATTTTTTAATTTTGTTAAGTTGCCCAGGCTGGACTTGAACCTGCCCTCCGCCTGCCTCAACCTCCCAGAGTGCTAGGATCACAGATATGCACCGCTCTGCCTGGTTTCTTTCTCTTTCTTTCTCTCTTTCCTTTTTAACATGAAATGGAATGGTAACATCAGTAGCTATCATATGATTCACTGGGATGATGTGTACACACAGCCCCGTGCAGTGCCTGTTCCCTACTGAGTGTTCGGGAATGACAGGCTATTACATGGGATGAGGTACACTCTTTCCTAGGCTTGCCCACGTGACAGTGGTTGACGACCATGACTCTTGTTACACTCATCTCGCAGAGGCACTGAATTTATTCATGAACAATTTCAACCACATTTATTGAGTGCTTCCTACATGTCAGACTCTGGATTACACACTAGTAGGGAACATGACAGTACTTCAGTAGCTAAGGGTATCATCTGCATGGAGAAAGTGGTCCTTCTCTGAAGAGGCTTTTAGGTGTTGGAGAAGAATGTGGAAGGAAATGAGTGGATGTTCAGGGACCCAAGCAGCTTCTGTGTCCCTGACTGCAGATGTTCACTCCTAGCAGGGCCACACACCACACCTACCATCATTTCAATAGGCCACAAGAAAATAGAGAAAAGAACCAACACAGAATGGAAAGGGCAAATGGAGGAATCAGTGAGATAAAGGGCTCAGGTAAAAATTAGAATCAAAGGAGAATCAAGAAAATAAAAATATTGTAAAAGAGAAATAAGAAGAATTAAACATGAGGAATGAAAAATGTTTAGGAGCCAAATAAAATGTCAAAAAAACTTTTTTTTAAATATTTTTGAGACAGGGTCTCGCTGTGTAGTTCAAGCTGGCCATGATCTTACTATGCAGCCCAGGCTGGCCTCAGACTCATGATGATCCTCCTGACTCAGCCTCCCGAGCGCTGGGATTTCAGGTGTGTGCCACGAAGCCCGCCAAAATGTCAAAAAACTTTTGAAAACTCAAACCAAGAGTAAAACAATATAAAACAAAAAGTGTGTCTTAAAATAATAATATGATATGATATTATAATATAATAATAATAATATAGCCAGATGTGGTGGTGCACGCCTGTAATCTCAGCACTTGAGGGGCTGCGGCAGGAGAATGGCCATAAGTTTGAGGCCAGCCTGGGCTACATAGTGAGTTCAAAGACAGCCTGAACTACATAGCAAGACCCTCTCTCCAAAGGAAAGAAAAAGAACAAAATTATAAAAAATACATACAATGAAAATAGAGAAATATAAAAAGAAAAATGAGAACTCAGAAAAGATACAAAATATATAAAATTAAAATCAAGGACGTCAGAGTTAAAAGGGAATGTTCATAAAACGAGAAGGTAAGGACAAAGGGATAAGTAATATTAAAATAAATAAATACAGAGAGAAGTTGTTTAAAATAAAAGTTATATAGGTAATGAAAACAAAAACCAGAAGACCTAAGCAACTAAAAATACAAAATAGGAAATAGATTAGGATTTGAAAAGGGAGAATAGGCTAGAGAAATAAAAGGTAGGGGGGGCTGGTGAGATGGCTCAGCGGTGTAAGCGCCTGCCTGGCAAGCGCGAGGGCCTGAGTTCTACTCCTGGATCCCACATACGAAAAAAGGGGCCGGTGATATCACTCAGCGGCACGGGTGCCTGCTGGCGCGTGAGGTCCTGAGGTCGACCCCTGGTACCCATAAAAAAAAAAAAAAAAGAAAAGAAATAAAAGGTAGGTAGAGTAAAACAAGGTAATATGAAGCTAAAATTACTAAGTATAAACAGGAAATCATGAATAATGATGGAAACAAGGCAAACAGTCAAGTCTTAACAGGACAGTTTACTGGACATCTCTTTTCTAGCAGAGAATAGAAGGAGGCTACAAACATGCCTGAATCTTAAACAGGCAGATCTTCATGACTTTATTCATGCTGAAAACTCAGGATAAATATGTAGGACAATAGATGTAATTCTGATTTTCTGGATTCTGGACGAGGGGAGCATTGCAGAGTTCTTTAATGGTTCATGGTGGGCGTACAGGGCACAGTGAGGCAGGAAGCAGATGGTAGATGTTCTTGTATGTTCCATCAAGGGCAGCGCATTCCGCAGATTAAAGCAGACTAAAGCACAGCAGAGTTTAGGAGCAGGGATCGGAGGAAGGACACCGGGCACCTGGGTCTGGCCCCGAAGGCATTCTCTGGGTGGTCTTCATCTTGCGACTCTGGATTTTTTTCTTTGCAAAGTAACCTTTAAGTGTGTTTATCCTTGGAAAGAGGACAGAACAGGCAGTTTCCTTCCTATGTTTGTTACCAGAATATTTCACAGTACAGCATGCAGATGGGAACATGAAAGGGAGGCTGATTTCAATCATCAATTACATTCCTTCATCCCGGAGTATTTATAAGTAGCAATGATGGCCCTTGCATTCAGCCAATGTGGGGTGGTAGATAAAAAAGGTAATCTGGTATGTCTGCACCGCCTGAGAACCTGAAACTTTCAGAACAGTTAACTATTTTTTAAAAATTAGCATAGAATTAAAAACAGAAGTATTCAAGTCAGCAAGTAATGATAGCATGCCTGCATGATGTCTGTCCTCAGATTGGAGCTGGAGCCTATTTTAAGGGAACTTTCTGGATAGAAAGAGAAATCCAACAATACAAAATAGTTCATAACAGCATGGTGCAAGTTACGGGAGTTATTACTGGGTGGAGTAAACTCGTCTTCAGCTGGTACTGAGAGCATAAGTAGAGGGCCATTAGTTGAGTGAAAGAATGAATGAATGCAAGCACGAGTGAATCGGTGAAGCACGCTGGATCAGAAAGTGGGTCGAGAGGCCTGGAAGCAAGGTCTAGATTAGACGGGGTGTGAGGCGCGGGCAGCGTGAGGGGAACAGAGAGGGAAAGCTGTTTCTACGCGAGACAGAGCTTTGTAAAGTTTCAGTTTATTAGGAACCCAATTTCTTTCCAAACTTTGGGCTCCTGGACAGTGCCTGGGTCAGGAAACAAAAGTCTATTTGGCCTCTTCTTCACTTGGCAGTAACCCTTTCTCTCTCCTACAGCATGGGGGAGGAGTTGGGAAAAGGGTTTAAAGAGACACGGACCCCCAGGGGAAGAGGAAGTGCAGGGTGAGAGGAGGCTGTGGGTGAAAGCCAATGGCCACCAGGTGAGTGTGCCCCGGGTAACGAGTGCTCGTCCCTTTGCTTCTCGTAGCGAAGACCCCAGGATGGCAAGGGCAAGAAGGACGAGGGGGAAGAGTCTGACACTGATGAGAAATGCACAATTTGTTTGTCTATGCTGGAAGATGGAGAAGATGTGAGGTAGGAGGCCACCTCCGTGAGTCTCTCCCCTTTCTCTCACAGTCACTCGGTGCGCAGTGACCACACTGCATGCCCAGGGGCGAGGGTGCTTGCTTGCGTGTGCCTGTGAGCATGCCAAGTGAGCCATAGTGTGCTTTGTGGTTGCACTGGGAAGATGGGCCATGGAATGTTCTAGATGTGGTGCCCATGGTTATGGACTCATGGAAGTAAAGTGAGAGAGGGCAGCATGATGTTTGGCCTGGTGGGTCTAAGACAGTCATGGCTTTGTTTCTGGCTCACCTGAAAGGGCTTCAGGGAGGAGGAGCAGGGACCTTGAGGCTTACTTCCTGTCATGGCTTCCTGCCTCAGCCGTGGCCTCACAACCACACCTCAGTGATGCAGAATGTGTGTCTCCTGGTCCCCTCAGTGTCTATTACTCCTGCTGCAGCCCCAGCCTCTGCCTCTGCTGCCAGTCACCTGACTCTCTTTCTCTCTTCCAGACGCCTGCCCTGTATGCATCTCTTCCACCAACTGTGCGTGGACCAGTGGCTTGCCATGAGCAAGAAATGCCCCATCTGCCGAGTGGACATTGAGACACAGCTGGGAGCCGATAGCTGAGGGAGGAGTTAGCCAGTGGACACCCCATTTCCTTCACCAGGTCCCCCCACGGCCATAGCCCTTGCAGCCAAACTTTGCCTTCTGAGCCATTTGACGTAGAGGAGAAGCCTGCAAGCACATTTCGTGGAAAGAGGAGTCAGTGGTATCAGTGTCTGAGGGGAGGAGCGGGTGGGGGAGGACCCACCCATGCAGATGGGGACTGCCCCATCCGCCTTGCTCGCAGGAGGGAGGGAGCTGGCCGTGCGTGCCCGGAGCGGGGGTGGGAAGGGGGGGCCCACGCCGCTGACAGCTAGATGTGATCCCGAGGGCACTAGCGGATAGACGGCCCCTCAATCCTGACCTTCGAAGGATTGTATATATACCTCCGGACCACGTAGAAACCATGTAGGGGTCTCTAGCTATTTCTGTGGATGGCAGCCAGAGCATGTTAGCTTAAGAAAAACGTCGTGTGTGGTGCTCGAGTCATCTTGTGGTGGACATGTTGCTATTAATGAACTTGCACCAAATATTTCTCATTGAGTTTCTTGTTTTGGTGCCTGACTGAACCAACCAACGACAGCCCCAATTTTCCCGTCTTTATGAAAGAAAAGGAAAAAGGAATCAAAAGTGAAAAAAAAAAAAAAAAAAAGCCAAATCCTGTTTCGGTGAAAAAGGATGACTTTTTTTCACCCAGGTTGGAAGGCGGGGGGGGGGGTGTTCTTGTTTTGTTGTCATTTTTGTTTTTTCCTTGGCTTTTTTTTTTCTCATGTTTACAGTGCACGGAGTGTGGAAGGAGCCTCTCAGAAGGGAGGACTGGGAAAGAGCAGATGGGGTCAGAGTGGGGCTTCTGAGGGGTTCAGGTGAGGGAAGAATGTATCGCCAGAGCAGGTGAGGGATTTCATCTGAAGTAGGGCTTCCCAGTCCTTGGCCTCATCGCTCTCCCTCTGGTTCCGCACAGAACCAGGGAGCACTCGGCCTTCAGCTCTAGCCGCCCCTGTGTTCCTGGGAGCCAGAAGGTCTCCACTCACTCCAGCTCCTTTCTTTAGGCTGGCTCTTGTCCTGTCCCAAAGAGGCAAGGTAGCCATGCCTCCCTATGCAAATAATTAGCCACATGATACAGATAAGACAGCATCGGTGATGGACACTTGACCTCAGCCAGAGTGCTCTCGGCCAGCACTCAGGGCTAAAGTCCAGCTCCATAGACCTTGAGGAGGACCTGGAGCCTCCTCTGGGTGCCTCAAGTCCAATCAGTTCCTCAGAGATGGTCCTGGCTCCAAGACCGTGTTGGCTGGTCCCCTCGCCTCCCCTCCCCCTCCCCTCCTTCTCCCTTGTCTTCTCCTATCCTCTCTCTTTTGCCTGTACTGAGGGTTGAACCCCAGGACACTCTAACACTGAGCTACCCCCCCACCTAGCCCCCTGTCCCTGGCCTCTGGTTCCTTCTCTGACTCTTTGATAACTTCGGGCAAGTCCCCTTCTTTCTCTGTGCCTCAGTTTCCTTCTTCCAGTGGGGAGAAACAACAGCGCACCCCCCCTTTCCACTCCCTCTGCCTCACCTGGATGTGGTGAGGCTTTTTCTCTGTCTAGCTCGTTCAGTGCTGTCTGTTCTCTCTGGGAGCCTCTTGGGCTTTCGGGATGGGGTGCTTTGTGAGATAGATCTGGAAGTTCCAAGCAACACCATACAATGTATCTTTCTGCACCACCCCACGATTTTTTGACCCCAAAGGGAGCAGAGAGATGGGAGGACAGAAGACTGAAGTCTGTAAAATCCACCAACTTCCAACCCAAACCCAATCCCTTCTTCTAGCTGGAATTCTACCACCTCCCCTTGCCCCTTACCCTTCTCTTTTCCCCTTGTTTGCACTGTTCTCATTCTACCCTCCCCTCGGCCCCTAGCCAGTCTTGATGCTCTCATATCTATGAGTGGGAACAGGACCCTTATCACATAAATGAAGAAGTCTCATGCACATAAGGAAATGTGAGTCTGTCTTGCTGCTGCCGGGGTAAAACCAGGACCAATGGTGAAATTGACAGGGAGGCCAATTTTGGCTTGAGTTAAAGCGTGCTGACACAGCTGGCACTGTCTTGGAGGATGGCTGCTCTGGACACCTGTGGGCAGAGAGGGGACACAGTTGCCAGTGGGGGTTACTCCAGAACCATATTCAGATGAAGGTGTCTCCCAGTGCCCATCTTCTGGTGTCGCATAAAATCTCTTGCGTGCCCACCAGTGCAGGTGCTGGGAAAGTGAGAGCTAAGAAGACAGTGGAGGAGGAGACAGTGCACCCAGTAGTGCAAAAGTGGCAAGTACTTTAACGTTCGGGGTTAGCAGTGGTGAGAATTTCATCACACAATTTGGTGACTGCACTGTGCCAATAACGTCTGCAGGGCGAGTGCTGGACATCCCATCGGCAGGAAAAAGACATCTGAGTCAGGAGGGAAAGGAGGCTGCTTACCGGTAGCCACAGGAAGTTGGGGATTCTCTCCCCTCCTCTTCAATGGCTGGGTCAAAACCAGGAATTCATCAGAAGATGGCTTTAGCCTGAAGGTAGCTAGAATGGTCTAGGCAGGTCACCCCTGTCTCAGATCAGCCTTCTGTTCCTTATTCCAAGGCTATTCCGAAAGGCTAGCAGGAGAAGGGAGACGGTGAGGAGCCAGGATAGAAGGGGAGCTGGTGTCCTGAGTTCTAGTCCTGGCTCTTCACTGACAAGCTGGGTGATGCTAAAACCACCTCCTCTAATCACCCTGGGCTTCAGTTCCCCAGCTGTGACACGAAAAGTTTGGGTTGGATGCTTGCTCCCAGCTCTCACATTTTGTGATCCTCACGAACATCCACACATCTTTCAAGTCGTAGAGCTGTGTGCCAGCCAGGCTGTCAAAAAGGACTTCTGTGGGCATGAACGCGTTTCAGAGGCCGCGGGCACGTGTGCTGAGTGCGAGTGGGACCGGATCCCCTCCTCCTTCTCATTCTCTGCAGGCTCCCTGCGTGCCCCAGGCTAGTATTAGGGACTGGGCAGGGGAGGGGGTAATTCCTGAAGTCCCCTCCCCTCCCCATCTCTCTGGGGTCCTTGTTCCCTGCGAGTAGGGACGAGAGGGGACGGCACTCAGAGCCCTCCCAGCCCCCCCGTTTCCTTAGCAGGGCGGCTGACCGGGTGAGAAGAGCAGAGCGGGGTGTGCACTTCTGCTCCCTCGGAGCCCCCCTGATGGGTCAGGGAGCCCGGGAGGGTGGAGAAGAGGCGGGGTCTGGCCTCGGCATCTCATATTCACCACCTCCGGGGGACACCTGTAGTCCTCCTGCTCAACTCAAGAGACTCAGGCTCCTTCCTGACTGAGACGCACGAGTGCCTTCCGGGGAGAGGGCAGCCCCGGGGTTCCAGCTGGGCCTCCTAACCGCAGCCGCGACCACAGCAGGTCTGCCGAAGATGCCACCCGACCAACCCGATGCCACACGCCCGGCTGGGCACAGGCAGAGGCGGGCAGGGGCCGCGGGCTCCTCTACCTGGCGGATGCTGGCCGCCTGTTACCTTGCTCACCACCTGTGGCCGGGCTCGAGCTCCTCTTCCGCGAAGGTTCCCAGCCTCCGTGCAAATATTCTTAACTCTTTACGCCTAACGAACAAGCACAGTTTTTTCAATGGTGAAGAAAAGCACCAGACTTTTTTTTTTTCCTGAAGAAATTCCCCAAGCCCCCTGCCTGCCGGCGGGACGGACACTCCCCACGCGGGGCTGTAGCAACGTCTGTCAGGTTCCCTGTGTTTCATCTCCTGCGCGCGCGTAGAGCAAATGCTAGAGCGATTTCAGCTGATAGAAAAACAAAAATGAAAAAAAAAAAAACCACAAAAAACAAAAAACATGGCACGTTGCTAGTTTACAGGGTTTTGTGAGTTTAAATGCCTTATATTTAACAATCATAATTTATGACTAACTTGTAGATATTGTGGGTTCTTATTTAATTATTTTTATAGTTGTTTTGCATTTTTAATTATAATTTATTTATTTAGAAAGGATACTAATTTTTTTTATTACTCCTATTACCTCATTTTGGCGTTGTTTCTGGGAGTGGAATGCTTTGCATGCATTGGTACGATGACAAACAACTACGAATACAAAAAAAATTTTAAATAAAATTCCGCGAACTCTATTTCGTCCAAACTATCAGGGTGTGTGATTGCAAGCTGTCCTACTGTGGTGCTGGCCTCTTTGGATACATTCCATACGAAATGCAAACCTTTGATTCTGTATGCTGTGATCTAGTGAAAAACTCCAATATAGTGACTGTATTTAGCACATATATAAATATAATTTGCACTCGTCAGCAGACTGGGGTAATCCTTTCACTTGCTACCCTTGGCGCCCTCCTCACAACCCTACACCCCCACTAACCTGCTTTTCCTTCTTTCCTTATCCTTTCCACCACCTCAGCCCACCCAGCCTCCGTACCCTGAGGGAGGCTCAGGGCACTAGAGGTCACTGTCTCCACCCAGGGCCCAGCTTTCCATGGTTCCAGGATTGGAGCCCTTCAGACACTGCCTGCAGGAGCATCTGCAAGCCACAAAGCCTGCTTTATTAGAATGAGCCCTGGATAGGGGCCAGGGGGCCAGGGTTTTCAGACCAGCATCACTGCACACTTCCCTGTGACTGTAAGTCCTTGGTCTCTGTGAGTCATCCTTGCTGGGAGAGGGAGGAGAAAGGGCTTCTCCAGGGTCCCTCAGATTCAGATAGAGTACGACACAGGTTTGGGGGAACCACCTTGCTGGATCTATCTCACCCTCTCAGAAGAGACAAAGAAAAGAAGGATGGGAGAAGGAAGAGGAAAGAAAAGAATAGGGTGGGGATGGGCTGAGGATTTATCCAGAGGGGTTGCTCAGAGCACACATCCTCAAGGGTTTTTGTCCTTTCGTAGGCAGCATCCTGCAGGTGACAGGGAGGTCAGTTAGGTGGACACATGCCTGGATGTGGGCCATGACTTTTCATGGGGCTGGGATGGTCATTCGGAGTGAGGTGGAGTCCATGCCTTGTTAGGTATGGGATGGGATAGGAAGCCCCAGACTGGTGTTTGGGACTGGCGCTCACACCCTGTCATCTTCAGCAGCCTTTGTGGCTCAGACATTGCCCACTGACAGCAGGTTGGGACACAGAGTGCCTCATGGTCTCTCTTCTCTCCCTCTGCTCTAGGAAGCTGTGGCCAGGAGAGGTTGCTACAGAGGGAAGGGGGCGCTTCAGCCTCACTGCCCCATAGAGGAGTGGGAAAGAGGCTTGGGAAAGCAGTGGCATCAAAGGCTGGCACGGGGCTTAGCCCAGGTACTCTTAAACCAAGAGAGAAGGTGCAGGCTCCCAAGAGGAGCCTTCAAATGGGCTTGACCCCGGTGTGTTGCCTCCCTCCTTCCTCTTTTCCTTCCCTTCTTGTCCAGCTTGTCCCTCCTTCTTGGCTTTTGACATCACTGCCTTTCCCTGGTGGGGACCTCCACCCTCCAAACAAGTTCCCCTGGAGATGGACCGTGCTGCGTGGGGGGTGAGGCTGGAGTCGCCACACTGCTTGAGTGGTTGCCCGAGTGACTGGGCTGGATATGGTCCCTAAGCCCCATCTCTGCTCCAGCCTGATGATGGATGGGGAGCTTCCGGGGGCTTCCTGCCCACTGCTGCCCAGCTTCCCCTCTGCCTCCACCCTGGAGCCCTGCTTTCCTCGGAACCGCCCGCCATGCTGGCGGGAGCACAACCCCCACACTGCCAGGCCTGGCGGACACTGCCGCAGGGCTCCCGGAGGGGCATGCCTTATGCTGCTCTGCTCCACCCTCGAGCCTGCCCCCCACTGTCCCCCTCCCAGCCCCACCCCTGGCCATGGATGCGGCTCATTGCTAGCTATGGAGCCTGCTGCACCAGGCCCTCAGGGGGTAATTTGGTTGCCCCTGGTAAGTGAAAGGATTATCCTCAGTGTTGATTGTCCTTTTTTGTAACCCTCCTGCTGTTCTGTTCTGTTGTGCTGTGCAACATTTTGCTACATAGACTATTTTATAGCAGAAAGCTAGAAGAATATTTATTATGAATATTAAAGCAATAGTGCATCAATGAAAAAGCGGAGACGTTAGGAATTGTGTCAATGCTTAGATTCACTTTTGGTGGATTTTTTGTACTTTATTTATAACTAATAAAATGATCTGCATTGCTAACTACACCTTACTGGTGTTGGGTGTTTATTTCAATGCATATGCAGGGTGTGTCTGGGGGACAAACTTTTGTCTTTGTCCAAAATTTGAAGTAACTTCATTTACACATATCCCACAAACGCACCAGGTCCTTTTTCTTTTTCATCGTTTCCCATCTTTTCCTGCTTCCTTCTTCTTCTCACCCTCTACCCCACTCTCTCTTACTCCTCCTTCTTGTCTCTTACCTATTTCTGCTATAGTTTGGGTCTGGAATGGCCCCTAAAACCTGTGTGTTGAAGGGAGGAGGTGGAACCTTTAGGAGGTGAAGCCTCGTTGCAGGAAGTGACGTCATTAGGAGTGTGCCTGGGAAGGGGACATTGGGACCCCAGCTCCTTCCCCTCTCTCTTTGCCTCCCTGCTGCCATTAGGTGAGCAACTTTTTCTATCATGTGTTCCCCTCCTAGTGTACTGCCTTGCCAGAGAAATGCCAACCAGCCATGGACTAAAACCTCCAAACTGTGAGCCTTTCCTCTTTATAAGGTAATTATCTCAGGTATTTTGTCACAGTGACAGAAAGCTGACCAACACAATTTCTTTTTTTTATCTCTGTCTCTCAAAGAACTGGTCTTATATGTGTGGATCAACCATTTAATTGACCTGTTTTCCAAACTTTAGTTATGGATCTTCATGGAGAAAAGTGTAATTTTTTGAACAACTTTCAAGTGTAACTTCTTATATGTTTGCATTGGAGGGCTTCTTGTTTTCTCTGTAGGAGTGAAAGGACTGGATTTCAACCACTGGTATGGATTTCTGTTCTTTGTAGGAACTAAGTTCACATACTCTGTATGGTATATGGTCTGTTCTCAGAAATATTGGGCCTAGTAAACTAAAAAATGACTTTCATAAGCTGCCAGAAGATATTTTTTTTTTTAAAGCAGTTTTAGGTAAAAGTGCAGAGAATTTCTATTTCCCCTTTCTTCACCACCCCCACCTTGTCCTATTATCATCTTGCATTCAAGTGATGCATTTGTTATAATTAAAGAGCCAATATTGATACACTATTATTATAGTCCATAATTTACATTATGTTAATGAACCATTTAAATTCCTAGTTTGTATCACAGTGAGATTGTCACCTGACACGGTCCAAGGAGGTTCTCCAAAGTGGAGATGGAAAACTCGACTCACTCTACCCATGCGGTAGCTTGTAGGTTTGCTGACTTCTGTCACAGAAAAAAAATTCAAGGCTGGGTGTGGTGGCACACGCTTGTAATCCCAGCACTTGGGAGGCTGAGGCAGGAGGATCGCTTTGAGTTTGAGGCCAGCCTGAACTGCATAGCAAGATCTTGTCTCAAAATGACCCCCCACAAAAAAAAAAATTTAAGGCAGTGAGAGGTATAAAGAGGTTTAAGAGACAATATGTTGCTCACTTAAAGGAGAGCTTTCATGAGGACGGAGGGTCAGCAATTTATAGGTAAATAACACCTGCCCAGCTTTATTGTGTCTTTAAGACTTTTGCACCCTGCTCCCATGGTTTTCCTGGAAGTCAAAAGCACGTTGTAACCTTGGGTAACGTTTGTGTCCTGAAGCTGTAGCTTTTCTTAAAAGACACTTTTAAAGATTTTCCTTGTCTCTTTCTATATTCTTTCTATCCAACCACGAGATGAACCACAAACAGTCTGTAGCTTTCCATGCATTTCTACCTATTTCTTTGATCCAGGAACCAGGCTTCTTGGTCCTGGCCCTGTCACCATCAGCATCACATGAATGTAGGCAAACACGGTAAGGTCCAGCTCTGCAATTCACACGCCTCTCTGCCCTGCCTCCCTCCCGTATCTCTCTGTCCCTTTACTCTGCATCTAGTACAATGAAGGTGGCCCTGGGAGGCAGAGCCTGGGCCACTTTGGCAAGGGAGTAGCTTCTTTCCTTGGACTTCATGCTTGCTTAGTACAGGAGAAAATCTACTCAGCCTTCTAGTCTCTGCCCCCTCCCCACCTTCCCATGCTGCCACCCAGAGGAGAGATTTCTTAGAAAACATCTGGGCTCGTTCTCTGCTCAGGCCTCATCACCCCCAGTCCCCTAATGAGCCCTCCAACTAAGGAGGAAAGGAGTCTGTCCTTACCTCGCCCTAGGCCTCCTAAGTGCCTCCCAGCCTCGCCTTTTCTCCCTACAGCACCCCACTTGCAGCCCTGCCTTGCCTTCTCTCTCTGCTCCTCCCTAATCCTCCAGGCCCTGGGGGCCCGGCCCACTCCCAGCATTTTCCTGAGCTTTTATGCTTAGTACAGGAGAAAATACACTTAACAGTGAAAGCTTAATGTGAGCTTTCATGAGGACGGAGGGTCAGCAGTTTATAGGTAAGTAGCACCTCCCCGGCATTACTGTGTCTTTAAGACTCTTGCACCCTGCTCCCATGGTTTTCCTGGAAGTCAAAAGGATGTTGTAACCTTGGGTAACGTTTGTGTCCTAAGCTGTAGCTTTTCTTAAAAAGACACTTTTAAAGATTTTCCTTGTCTCTTTCTATATTCCTTCTATCCAGCCTCGAGATGAACCACAAACAGTCTGTAGCTTTCCATGCATTTCCACCTATATTTCTTTGATCCAGGAACCTGGATCCTGGATCCCTGTGGGCCAGAGTTGCTTGCTCTGTTCCACAGCCATCAGCTGGCAAATAGCACGTCTTCACCCAGCACCGAAGGCCTTCTCTCCTAGCGCCTTCTCCATAGCGCCCACTCCTGCAGCCAGCCAGAGCAGTGTTCTTTCCTCTGGCACCGTACATCAGCTTCCATCTTACTTTTCATTTGATGCCAAGCCTTACGCTCTCTGTGCACTTCCTGTGCCACCTGTGAGCTGTGTGACTTTGGGCAAGTTTATTTAAACTTTCTGTGCTTCAGTTTCTTTATGAAATGAGAATAATGAATAGTATCTGCTCTATGGATTGTATGAGGATTTCGTGTGTAAACACTTAACGTATGCCTGTGATATAGCAGACACTACAAATTTTGGCGATAATGATGTCTCTAAAAAAATCCTTGCCTCTATAATCTCTCTCTCTCTCTCTCTTTTTTTTTTTTTTTTTTTTTTTTATGTGGGTACCGGGAGTCGACCTCAGGACCTCACGCTTGCCAGGCAGGCACTTATGCCTCTGAGCCATCTCACCGGCCCTGCCTCTGTAATCTTTCTTTGATCTTTGTTTTTGTTTTTGTTTTTGTTTTGTTTTGTTTTGTTTTTCTTCCTCTCCTCCCAGAGTGTTTCCAAGTTCCACCAATGTCTTCTGGCCACATCCTGGGTGGTCAGCCACCAATGACTGACTGTTTGTCCAGCAGGAGGTTTGGTGGCTAACGCCTTAAAACCAAGACTTGCGGAATCATCATTTGGTAACATCTTTGGAAACTCGAGAAGCAAATCCTCACTGAGGTCAGGAGGCTGGAAGCACAGAATCACCTCCTGCCTGGGTCCCGAGCACCACCAGCTCCCCACCAGCAGGTCCTATCCAAACCATGCCTGGTAGTGTAAGGCGGGAAAGCTCTTTCCTTCTGAGGGGCCATTCCTGTTCCAGGTCCTTCTGTCCTAAACATCTTCTCCTCCAGGCTCTACATCCTCCCTTTGTCCCAGGTTGAGATCCTCCCTCCGTCTGTGAAGCCCTCTGATCTCGCCCATGCTCAGAGTACGGGGGAGGGGGCTTCTATACCGTTCTAATCTTGGTGCCTTGCTAGGCCGAGAGGCTGGGAGGGATGGGGCTGCCTATCCAGGATAGGGTCTTCAGAAAGTGGGGTGTTCAGAGTACTTTCTGAACTCTTCCATTTGGACCTCCCATAATCCGAATTCAGAAAGGGTGTATCTGGACCAAGCTGAGTTTATTCTTATCAAAGTCTTAGAAAAAAAGATTTGTTCAGGCTAAGCTCCTAGAAAGTAAGATCGGAACATTTTTTGTTTAACCTCCTTAAAAGTGAAAGTGTTTTTTAGGCTTTGTGCGACGGTTTGTATGTAAATAGCTTGTGTCAATAGCAATGGAGTCTCACCTTTTCTTTAAAGTAGACCCCCGGGGATATTTATGTGGAAATACTTTGTTAGCAGTTACTCGAAAGCAATACAATTATGGTTTTCTCCAAATAGTCTTTAGTACAGACGTGTTTCTAAATCAGGTGCGGAAAGATGGAGTTTGTCACCCAACCAGCTGTTCTTACAAGGAAGAACTTTCCAACAGTGGGCGCTGTTAATACCCAGGGGTTGGGGGTGGGGTGGGGCTTGGCGCCTCTTGCCAGGCCTGCAGGAAATGAGGGAAGTGCTGCAGGGAAAGAGACCCATCTTTTCTGCTTCCTTCACCCTGAGCACTAGGGAGGGGGTTGGCCAGAGGAGAGGTGGGATTCCAGCATGTCTGCCTGTCACAGAGCAGCCAGGAATGACTCAAGACTCAGGGGCCATTGAGGTGAGAGGGGTTGGGGGTGGCTTTCCCCAGGAAAGGGGTTTGTTCACTCTCACCAAGGCTGGCTGGTGGGCCTCACGCTCAGGATTAGGGCTGGTGGGGCACAGAGCTCTGTGGGGGCTACAGGTAGAAGAAAGTCTTTCTGTGGTGAGATGGGCAAGGTGTCCTGGGTGCAGGATTTAAAGAGGACCTTGTTCTCAGACTTGCCTGAGCCCAAGGTTGGGTACCTCCTTAAATGTTGCACCCTGAGCTTAACCTTGCCAGACCTAAGTTCCATCCTTGCTTCCTGCCCTGCCCAGGGGAGAGAATGATTGAAAAACGGAGCCCATACCCGTGGCAGATGGGGTGAGAATGGAGCTTCTTATGGTCTCCTTCCCCGAGACAGAAGGCGGGGATGGGGGCAGCAGCCAGGTCTTGTACAGCAGTGAGGTGAGATCAAAATGCAGCACAGAGGATACACCCTTTCCTACTCTATTTCCAGAGGACTTGTAAGCCGTCATCTCCTCTCCTCTCCTTCACATTCAGCCTCAGCTGGGAAAGAGGACTGCTGGCCTTGAGCAATAAACTCAGCAATAAACTTGCCCGGTGACCCCGGCGCCCCTAGGGAAGCTCGGTGTTCAGGCCAAACAGGAGGGTGCATCCTCTAAGATGGCGGGGATGGAACGTGACAGGTGATGAGCTCTGCAAGACTCTGGGCCCTTCTCCCCGTGCCCCATCCCACCACCATGCTCCTCCCCTCCCCTCCCCCACTGCCGCGCGCAGACTGCCATCTGGAACCCCGCAAGTGTGGAGGGCATCAGACAGCCTGGTGCAAACCCGGCTTTGCCCCTGTATGACCTGAGGACCTCAGTTCCTGCTCCCGCACAGCGGGGAGCCTGGACTGGCACTGGTCACCTTCCACACCGGACAGGCGCTTAGTCCTGGGTAATTCCGTCAGCAGAGCTGGGCGTCTCGGCTGCGGAAGGTTCCGCTCTGGGAAGACGAGCCTCTGCGCCGTGAAACCGGATATGTTGGAGGCACGTTTTTATTTATCTGTTTCTGAATTTGTGGTTCTAAGAGTTTGAGGTAGCTTATGATAACACATTAAGCACAATTATATGCATACAGATTGAGTATCCCTTATCCAAAATACTTGGGACCAGAAGTGTTTCAGAGTTCAGATTTTGGAATGTTTGCATAGATAATGAGATCTCTGGGAGGGAACTCCAGTCCAAGCACAAAATGCATTTATGTTTCTTATACACTGCACACACACGGCCCTTCCGGGCTTTGTAAAGTATTTGTTTTGTAGTGCGCCTGCCCTTCCACAGTGACCCATTGCAGGAGGCCAGGGGTGGAATTTCAGTGCTCAGAAAGTTTCAGATTTTGGAGCATTTTGGATTTTGAAATTTCAGGTGAGGGAGATGCTTCACCCATATTTATATTTATGTATTTATTTATCTAAAGCCAGAAAATAGAAAATAAATGTTGGAGGTAGTATCATTTAAATTCAAAGATTAAATTCATTTGTTCTGGAAGCTTCACTTAAAGGACCACAAAAGAATAAAAAACACTTAAATCCCCTGAGCCTCGGAGACAAGAGCTGCCAACGAAATACTGCAAGATGAAAGAGGATGAATGAGATGAAAGCAATTAGCAGAGAGAAGAAAACCGGCCCCCTCAGGGCTCACAGAGCCAACGTGAAGGCAGCATCCTGAGGAGAGGCCAAGCAATCTCAAAGGAGGGCCGAGGAGCTGTGAACAGGGGGCTTGGCCAGGGTCAGTGAGCAGTTAGGCCCCTGCCCCCACTCCCACCCCAGTCCTAGCTGGGTGACCAACCATGCACCCTGCACCTGATACTGCAGAGAAGGCATGCTTACTGGGAGACCCTGGGCGAGGGGCGAGGCTCGGGAAAGAGGGTAATGAAAGGCACCACACTGCAGCTGGCATAAAAGTCTCTGCCTGTGCCCTAAGAACTTAGCATGTGCCTCCTGACACTTGCTTCTCAGGGAAGCTTGTCCAGAGTCCCTCAAAGACACTTTTTGCATGGGCCCTAACGGGATCGAGAGATTTGGCTGCAAGCTCACAACACTTTTTCCACACTGAGTGGCACTAGATTGAGGCTATGGATTTAGGACAGAGAGTGGGGGAATTCTGCAGGAGGCTAGGGTACGGAGTCAAAGCACTCAGCTCCGTGGGACCCACTCGGGGTTGTAAAGGACCTGGGGAACTGGAGGAAAGCCTCGAAGCTCTCATCCACACAAGCTGGCCGCCTAGATTGCCACTGAACCAGCAGCTTGGACCGAGCTGGAATGTTCCTTCTCCTGGGCTTGCAGTGCCGTTACTCGGAGCTGTGATTAAGGGCATTTCCATGATGTCCTAAAGGGACCCTTTGGGCCTCATCGGTTATGAGAAAGAGTTGGCTCCTTGGGCCGGGGAGCCTTTGGCTAAGGGCAGGGTGTAGGGCGAGAGCTAGGCGCACTGGGAGGGCGGGAGGCATCGGAGAAGGTGAGGTCAAGGTGACGGGGTGGAGGGGGGTACCAGGGAAACGGAAGCAGGGAAGATGCCAAAGTCATTGCTATGTCTGTAATTCAGCCCTGCCAGCCTAGATTCGCCTGCTTACTCCTGAGCCTGAAGTGGTTTTGGCAGCTGCCTGGCAACCTCTCCCTCCACAGGGCTGGGGTGCTTCCCAAAGACATCAAGAAGGGAAAGGCTCAGCTTTAGGAGCCTGGTGGGACAGAGAAGGAAGAAACTCAGAGAGTACCTAGTCCCTGACCTAGTAAGCGGCAGGGCTGGAACTGAGGACAATTTCAGTTAACACCTCCTAATCCCTTCCCGGACGCCAAGCACCACGTCAAGCTGGTTATACGGATCACCTCACCTGCCTTTATAACAATCCTGTGGTACTGGGATTATCTTTAGGTTTTAGGGGAAAGGGGGAACAGAGCAGATCCGTGACTTGCTCAGGGTCACACAGCTAGGAAGAGAGGGTGAGATTTGAACCCATACTCCAGAACTCTCAACTCTCACCCCATGCTGCTTCCCTATGGCTCTGAGTCATGAGCCTTGGCCCTTGGCATTATTCGTGGGTGTCCAGGGGTGCTCAGGGAAGTGGGGGAAATGGGGAGAATCCCTCATCCAAGGGTGTCATCGTAGATGCTCCCTCACTCCCTGGAACATGGGGCTTGTACTCAACTGCCTGCCTGCTTCTCTACCCAGATGTATAAGAGACAGATCACCGTAAACTCCTACTTTCTCCTCACCTACAAAACAAAAGCCGGCGAACCCCAAACTCATGCTTTTCCATTTCAAGACGTGACAACTCTATCTTCCCAAGTGCATAGCTAAAACATGTTAATACCACCAGCTCCTTTCTTGATCTCCCATCTTATATTCAACTCCTCAGCAAATCCTGTGGCTCTGCCTTCAAAATAGACCCAGAATTGGACCACTTTGAGCTACTTTACTACCACCACCCTGTTCTGAGCCACCCTCGTCTCTTGCTTGGACCATTGCCGTAGCCTCTTAGTCTATATCGCAGATGCTGCCCTGTTCTCTGTTCTCAATGGAGCAGCCTGAGTGGCCCAGGTGGGAAGTAAGTTAGATGATGCCGTTCTCTGCCCACAGCCGCCAATAGCTGCCCATGTCTTTCAGAGCACAAGGCAGAGGCTTTCAAGTGCTTATGAGGTCCCACAGGACTTTCCACGGCTCTGACTTTATTTCCTATTGGGTCTTTCTAGCTCACGCTGCTTCTGCCACTCTGACCTTGCGCTTCCAACATTCCTGGTTTACCTGTGCTGTTCCCTTTTCCTGGGGTCCTATCCACTCAGATGTTGACATGGTGTCATCTCCTGTCCTTTAGAGGTTTATTTACTCCGTGTCAACCTCTCACCACCTGACTTACAGTTGCAACCACCTCTCTACTCCCATCTATCTTTTTTCCCAACTTTATTTTCTTGGTTGTACATTTCTATCAAACATACTATAAAGCTTATTTATTTACATCTGTTTCCTACAGTTAGAATATAAATTCCATGAGGCCAGGATTTTATCTCTTTTGCTTGCCTCTGTATGCCCAGCATTGCCAGGCAGATGCTCAGTGAATATTTACTGAATAGATGAATGACAAAGAGTGACTTCTGGTGAATGGCTCTGTGTTGGACCAGAACTCCTGGGGTTACCCTTCCTCATCCCCTGAGAATGTACAGACATTGCCTGAGGGACCCTGAACAATATTCTCTTCCATGCACCCCACGGGTAAGCTCAGGGGAATTATCACCTCGTATATAATATGCATGACTGGAGAAGTGTTTGAAATCTGGGGTTCATGAACTTGGGAATTCCATTAAAGGAGAAATAGGCTGCTTGAAGCTCAGGCAACAGGCCTCTGGAGAAATGACCCAGACTGGCTAGGAAGGAATTCTTGGGAAATAGTTCAGTTATCAAAAAAGGTTTGCTCTTAAAAGTATTCTAACCAGAGAGGTTGAGATTTGGTGACCCCAAGACCTTGAGCTATGATGAATCTCATCAGAGAAGGTATTCCAAATCCTGAAATAGACTTATTGGTCTACACACATCCACCCACCCCCACCCACTCATCTGTCCAACCACCCTCCCATCTATCCACCCATCCACCCTCCAACCCTTCCACACTCCCATCCAACCATCCATCCGTCCATCCATCAATCCATCCATCCATCCAGTTCATCCTCCAATGCACATACATTTTATACATGTACTATGTACTGGGCCTTGTAAATGCTGGAGTTACAAAGGTGAATCAGACCTAGCTCTTCTTAAAGGTCCTGTCGGAGAGGCACAGAATCCCAACACACCTCTCTACGCACAGGGAGAAGCTCCTAACTGTCTTGGTGGGGGTGATAAGGGAAACTTCCTGGCGGTGAGTAGAGACTTTGAGCTGAAACATAAAGAATGTGAAGCACAGGGCCAAGTGAAATGGAAGGGCAGAGAGTAAAACCCTAGCTGAGGAGCGTGTGTGTGGCATTGTTGGCGCATAGAATACTGGGCTTGGAGCTGTGGACAATTTGCCCAAAATAGAGGTGGCCCAAGTTGCAGGAACCTAGAGTCTCAGGTAGGGGAGTGGAAGATGGGAGGGGCCATGGGTAATAAAGCAGCCCAACGAGCCAGAGGGAAAACAATTTTTTAGTGAAGCTTTCACAGTAATAGCTGCATCGGATCCTGACAAGCTCTGTGAGGAAAGCCGAGTAACCAGAGCAGGGCAGGGATGGCAAGAAAATTGACTAAGGGCACACAGTACTCTGCCCAGAAACTCTAGGCCAGCATTTATTAAATACACTGGTAACAGGAGCAGTGGATATGAGGGAAGAAAGCTGTCAGGGGCTGTTGGCTGCCCTTTCCCCCAAGGGTAGAGACAGAGGTTCAGCAGGGCTGTTTGGAGAAGACATAGACCCACCTGAGCTGAGGACATGGTGGCCTGTTGCATCTGGAGAAACCATATGGATGAGAGATGGGCTGGCAGCTGAATGCAGAGGGACGAGAGGCCCAAATGCCCAAAGTTTATCAGAGCAAAGGATGCCAGTGCCTCTTGTGGGGTGTCCTAGATCCTAACCAAGAAATTAGCATGGAGGCCCAAACCCTCAGAAGTGCTTACGACCCAAAGTCCAAACGCCCACCAGGTCCAGAAAGAAAGACATCAAACAAAACCATTAGGGACCACCATGGTGGGGCAAAAGGCTAGGACAACAAAATAAACCCTGGATGCAGTTAACTATTACCCTTGCTAGCATGGCATGTTGCTTTTCTACCCTTGTGCTTTTTCAACAAGCCCATTGCGAGATCCTGATAAAAGCACAAAAGCAGAATGTTTGTACAAGATGAGGAAACTGTTACTGAGAAAAAAATCCTACGTAAGACCTCTAGCTTCATTTGCCCTTAGTTAATTTAAAAATCACTAATTTTGGAGGTCACACAGCTGTGTAATACGTTTTCAGCTTCCCACTAATTTTGCTGTAGACAACACCTCTGATGCCTAGTTGCCTAGATTTCTTCTGAGGGACTGGAAGACCACTTTTGCTAAAAACACTGACCCTTCACTTGAACCTACAGAGATATGACAAGTGACTAAGATGGCATCTCTGTCTACATTTATGTCTGTCCCTTTTGCTGCCTTAGCTCTTGGGTCAGATGCTATGCGTTTTGTACCTACACATGTTGATCACTTGAAAAACGTTTTGTCCAAACCACAGGGATAATTTGGCCTATTGCCTGTCGGAGTTGGTACGTGTTTTCTTTTTCTTTCTCTTACCCACCTTTTCTGCCCTCATCCTTGTGCTTCTTCAGCAGCTTCAACAGTCTGAGCATCTAAAGTCTTTCATCCCTATCATAAGGCCCAGACCAAACCACAAGGCCAGAATACTCACACAGGATGATGGCACCAACTGTAAGAGTAACCTGGAAATTCCTAGGACACGGCGCCCATGACCACCTAGTGGTCACAAGAAGAAATTTCTTTTAGGATGCTTCCACTGGCCAATGGAAATCACTGGACTTTCGCCAACCACGCCCCAGGAAATCAATAAAAGCTCTTGTTCTGTGAGCAGCTTGGTCACTCACTCTCTCAGTCAAAGCTGACTCCCTTCAGCTGAAGCCCCACTCAGCTAAACTCCCCATCCCTATAAAGCTTCACCTGTGCAAAATAGTGTGTGCTCCCAGTGTGTGGCATGATCTCATTTCCATTGTTTCTGTGCCAAAATATCCTGTCTGGTATCACAACCACAGTGGCACACAGAGTTGGAAGATTCCTCATCCTTCACCTCTGGGCCTACCCTAGGGGAGTCAGAAACTGGGAGGCAGGTGGGGAGGGGACAGAGGAGCAGGGCAAGGCGGGGGGAAGAGGCAAGGCTGACTCACATATGTTCACGCACTTGCACACGCACACACACGCTCACCCCACTTATACACACACTCACACTCTCAGCCCTCACACTCACTCCTTCCCTGCAGGGCTGAGCTGCGTCCATCTATGTATATATGTATGTCGGTGCGTATGTGAATGTGCACGTGTGTGTGTGTCCTTGCGCATGCACAAGATGTGTTTCTCCTGCTGTCTCTCCATCAAGGCCATCTCCTTCACGAGGGCAGAGACCATATCTTTATTTTGTCCCTAATCCCCTCAGCTTTCAGTTCAAATCTGCCCTCAGAGAGCCACAGGCATGCGGGTTAAGTAGCCCTCCCAGCTCACACTAGTACAGGCTGGGCTGCCCCAGGTGCCACCTCCACCACCTCGCGCCGGTCCGCTGTGCTAGCAACAGACTGGGCTCACCAGCAGCTCCTTGCCATGTGTTCTCTTTACAGCGGCAGGAAAAGTTTCTACTTCCCACAGGCTCATAAATCTCCCAAAACACTTCCTCCTGATGTTTTTCTCCATTTGCCACTGGATTTATTGACTCAAGGGAAAAGTATACATTTCTCAGTGAGCAGATGCTACGATGAGTTCTTTGTGGGGTGTGGCTGATAATAATTTAATTAGCCCAGCTTTTGGGGAAAAAAGTGTTAATTAGGTTTTGCTTAAAATACACCATCTTGACGCCCTCTCCTTCCCCACCTCTCTCCCCTGGGAGAGAAGCCCTGATTTTCCAACCAGCCTGGCCACCACTGATATTATAGGAAAAGGAAATGCAGTGAGATATTTATGAGAAGTCACAGATTATGATACATACTGATTACGATTCCTTACGTTCAACAGGTTGGGAGCAGAACCCCACGAATAATCACCCACACAAGTGGTTGCCTCTGAAGGTGTCCCGAGGTTCTCAGTAGACTCCTGGCCCCTGGTCCCTACCCCTGGAAGTCTCAGGAAAGGGATGCCGAACACCAAAGTGCAGACGGAAAGGTGTGGCCAAGCCCTTGCTTCTCACACAGAAGGGAAGAGGTCTCTCCAGGTAAGTCTATCCCCCCTGGACTTGTCCAGCCACCTTCCACAGGTGAAGATAGTGGCCACCCCAGTGCTGGTGTTGGTGACCTCCACCCTGTCCACCAGCCAGCCCGAGTAGTAGCCGCTGCCGTCATGTTCCAGCCGCACCTTGCGCAGCTCGCCTAGCTCCAGCGTCTCCAGGAAGAAGCGGTCAGTGCTGCCCCGCTTGAAGAGGTTGCACGTTTTCTGCTTCAGCTCCCGCTTGCCTGTGTCCCCATTGGCCCCAAAGATGGTCACAAAGACGTTGGCATCGGTGCCTGCCCCTGGCTCATGGCCCGTTGTCACAATGACCTCATACTTGACGGGCACCAGGCTCTGGATCTTGCTGGCGAAGCTCTCTATTGTCTTGGTAACCTCAAACACCTTGAAGTACTTCCTCTTCCTCTTGAGGGGGATGAGGCAGTCGCAGTTAAAGAAGTATCTGGAGGAGGGTGGGAGAGAAGGACACTCAGGGGACACCAGCCAGGGTCACATCCTACCCCATAGAGCCTGGTTATCCATAAAAGATTCTTTCCCAGAATTCCAGCCCAGGATATTGAGGCTGGGAACTATTGGCTTTGAAATGTGAATCTGGGGTCTATCTTAAAATTTACAGTGGAGTGACATCTCATCTTTCCTACTCTTCCTTAATTTTTCTACTTCTTTTCTTGTCATCCACACTCTATATTCAATTTATAAGGAAAGCTCATTGGCCCCATATTCATCATGGATCCAGAATCAGGCCACTTGAAAAACCACCCGGTATCTCACTGCCTGTCCTGCTCTGGCCTATGTCATTCCCATCATCTACCTGGAGAATACCGAGGGCATCCTAACTGTCCCTCTGCTTCTTGCTTCCTAGGTTTGGAGGGAACAATTGCTATGGTTTCTTCCCACATCAAACTGCTAGTATATTAGCAGCTTTGAAAATAGCAGTCCTACCTCGAGACCATAATCTTAAGTGAAATAAATTGGAAACACAAGTTTAAATATCGCACTGTTTTTCTTGTGTGAGAAACCCAAAGGGTAAATAAGGAGCATTATGGAGGACAGATATTGGGAAGTAGGAAGAACATGTTCAAATGGGAAGGGGAACAAGGGAGAAGAGGGGGAGGGGAAGGAAGGGAAAAGGAAAAAAAGAGAATAGAAGGACAAAATGGAAACAAAACTTTTATAAAGGGGAAGGGAAGAAGCGTTGCAGGGAGGGGAGGGGAATGGGGAAAAAAGAAGACTCAGGATGGGCCGGTGAGGTAGCTCAGCTGCATAAGCGCCTGCCTGGTAAGGGCAAGGTCCTGAGTTTGACTCCCTGTACGAACATTGAAAGAAAAAAAGATATATTAGGTACAGGTACAAATTCCTTATGATGAATGTGATCAATAAGTTGACAAATATGTACAATACAAAAATAAAGTTAAAAAAAAAAGAAACAAAATAAGTGGTCCTGGCACTGGCTAGTGACTTCAGGAATGCATCAATCAATGGAAAGGTGTGCCGAACAGTAAAAACTCAAACCTCTTTCAGATGATTTTTCCTTTGGAACAGCGGTTGAACAGGGCCTCAACTATTCTTAAGCACGTGCTCTAGCACAGAGCTACACCCAGCCCTTGATGAAAAAACAGCAAAAAATTTGGTTTCTTTCCAAGGGCCAGGGCTTTGCATTCTTGGGTCTCCTTAACAGCTCTGGCATCATCCTCCCATTTCATGGGAAAAGTCACCTCCTAGGATGACGCAGAGCCTGTCCGCCTCTGAAGAGCAAGCCATTTGAAGCTGCTTCACAGGAAACCTTTAGTCTGTTTTGAGATCTCTCTTCCCCATTTGATACATTTGGATTTTTTACATACCAGAATTTCTTGGATATGCTTGCATTCTTTGCTACAAAAATTTTTTTTAAAATGTATTTCTTTATGCATATGCCCACCAACATACATAGCTCTTTGTAAATGCATAAGTCATGTAATCATGTTTACACTTCTCCAAATGCACTCTTTTTCTTTTCCTTTTGCTCAGCTCTGTCTCTTTCTCCTCCTTTCTTTTTTTTTTTTTTTTTTTTTTTTTTTTTTTTTTTTTTGTGGGTACCGGGGGGACGACCTCAGGACCTCGCGCACCAGCAGGCGCCCGTGCCACTGAGCGATATCACCGGCCCCTTTTTCGTATGTGGGTTCCGGGAGTCGAACTCGGGCCTTCGCGCTTGCAAGGCAGGCGCTTAAGCCGCTGAGCCGTCTCACCGGCCCTTCTCCTCCTTTCTACTTCAGCACCCCACCTTTCTCTCAGATAACCTGTGTGATAGTCGAGGGTGCAGACTGCCAAAGTCCCCTCCATTCCATCCAATCCTGCCTGAACCCACATACACATGGACATATGGGGATGTCGGTATTCCCTCTATGAAACAGCATCATGTAAGACCTGTTTTCTTGTATCTTGCCTTTCTCTCTCAACAATACTTCCTGGGAATTGCTCCAAGTCATCTGGTACATATTTAATTCAGTACTTTCAATGGTTAAAAAATATCCCCTGGTGTAGACATAGGGAAATGTTTTCTAATAGACATAATTAGAAGACTACAAAAATGTGAGACTTGAGGATTTGGCGGGGTCATGGATCTAGCTGGAAATGAGGGTAGGTTAGCCAGGAAAAATAAAGGCAAAAGCAAAAGAAGAAGAGTACAAAAATGATCTCAATTAAAAATGATGTGATCACCCTTCTGTGAACACTGTATATGTGAAATATTAGAAACATTAGAAAAATATTAGAAATGTTAGAAAAATGCCAGAGGAAAGGAAGTCAATGCCCATGGTGGCCACCTCTGATGGGTAGGGCCTTAGGGAAATTTTACTTTCTTTTTCCTACTTGTCTATACGACTTGAACTTTTATAATGATTGCAAGTTAGATATGCTATTGAGATAAAGCCGTAAAGGTGTTTTTGGTTTAATAAATAAATAAAAGCCTCTCTGTGTGCCCTTCCACCCAAATGTGGGATGCAACAGGGACAGACAAGAACTGGCGAGAAAGGTAAAAAGCACACTGCAAAACAAGGGTCAGAATGGGAATTTGGAGGATGGAAATTTGAGGTTATTGTGCTTACAAAAGATTGCGATTAAACTCGTTTGCAATTCACAGAAGTTCAGACACGGCTAAGGTGGTAGCTGGGAAGGAACGGTGATGCGCACGGTGCTAACAGGCATTTACAGTGTAGAGTGGCAGCGGGTCCTAGAATGCTACCACGTAAACAGCTGCCATGATTAAACCCACCTTCAAAGCTCCCCAGCTGGATGAAGGTGATATTTCTGAGAGAGATAGGTTCTCATTCTCATAAACCACAAACTCAAGACCTGCGTAGGCAGGGGTGGGCTGGGACTTCTCAGGACACCCCAGGTTGGTACTCCTGCCTTCTTTCCCCTTTGGCCAGACTCAAAGGGGCAACAAGGAAAGTGAGGTCCAAAGAGGCAATGGGCAATTGCTTGAGGTCACACAGCTGTCTGATGACAACTACAGCGCCCAGGGGCCTGGACTCTCTCTTCACTTCAGGAAGAACCCCTCCCCACAGACATCTCTTCCTCTCCAGCCCCATCTACGAGCAGACAACAGGCAGGAAAAGATGCTGCTCTTGAAACAGGCTGCTTCTTTCTACTGGGTACGAAAATCCCACAGCTTGACCCAGGACTGTAGGGTGGGAAGCTTCACCTCCCTCCTGAGGCTAACAGTACCAGAAGGTGCTGCAATCTCTCTCCCTCTCTCTCTCTCTCTCTCTCTCTCTCTCTCTCTCTCATGGGTTTAAAGGTATTTGAAGGGATGACCATTTTACATTGTTACTTTATTTGCTTATTCTGGGCATTTCCAGAGTTGCAGCATCAGTAAACATGCTCCCCAGGGTAGGGAGGCAACACCAGGCAGTCCAAGGGCCTCGGACACGGCCCCGACTCCCTGAGTGAGTCATTACCTCTTGGGGCTGCTCTCTCAGCTCTCACCCCTACAGCCATATCCAGCAACTCCTGTCGGATTTACTGTACACAGGCTGGGTTCTCCCTACAAAAGCAACAAATTATGTTGCAGCCCAGGAGAGAAGTTGCTGTGGACTGAATTATGTCCCCCTCCAAATCCACACACTGAATCCCTAACTCCCAATGTGATAGGTAGAACCCTCATGATGGGATTCGCACCCTAAGAAAGAAGAGGAAGAGGCACCAAAGCTTGCTATCTGCCATGCAGAAACACGAGCAGCTGTCTGTCTGTAAGCCTGGAAGAGTGCCCTCACCAGAACCCAACCACACTGGCACCCTCATCTTGGACCTCCAGCCTTCATCACGGTGCAAAGTAAATATGTATTGTTTAAGCTTTCCAGTCTGTGCTGTTTTATGATGGCAGCCTAAATTGACTAAGACAGGAGGGTGGAGGTCAGAATTCTTTCCTGCCTGGTTCCCCAAGGCGAAGCTCGGTCCAGGGGAGACAAACGCAGGGAGCCTGCAGGTCACAGGTTGAGCATGGACAGCCATTGCTTTGCGACACTTGAGCTCCTGAAGTCAGAATCGAAGGCAAGGGACTGGCCTGAGTCCTGAGGTCTATGCCCGGCTGCAGGGTTAGGAAGGTTTCCAGTGTGTGAATGGGTAGGACCAGCCCCAGGAAGGGATGTGGTAGGAGAGGAATCAGGAGTGGTCCTGGGGGGGATGCCCCAGCAAGCAGAGGCAGGCTGGCCTTGTGGGCAGCACACACAGCAATTGCTCACTCTCCCCAGGTAAGCCTTGGCCTTTGCTTTCTCTTTCCACCTCCTCGACTGCCTCTTTGAGTCTCCCTGACCTTCCACAGCCTCAGGGCCCTTTATGGCTTCCAGCATGGTTATCATGTGGTTTTAATTAGACAAATTGCCAGCTGTGCCTATGTTACCTGGGTAACTAAGGCTCCTAATCCTCCAGAAATGTCCAAGTCGCCAGAAAGCCCTGATGAGAGAGATGCAGAGCCCCTCATGGGGACCCTTAGTGTGCCCTTAGATGGCTCTGTTTGTCTCTGGTCCCTTGCTGCCTACTGGGGAGGCTCTCACTGTGACCACCTGAGCAGCAGGCCTCAAAGCTGCATTTCTGTGCCATTACAGAGGGAAGGAAGGGGAAAGCAAGGCAAAGCTCTGCTGCCTGGCACCCTGTGACTTTCTCAGCATTATTCCAGGGTAGCCTCCCTGGATTCAAACGCTGGACACTAAGGTCTCCTAGTCTAATCTCCTCCCTCAGATGGTAGATTCATAGTGCAAATAGCTGCAGAACAGGACAGCTGCCTCTTCTCATCTTGTCTTGTAGGCCTCCTGAATGGGGTGACCTCAGCCTTGAAGGGGTCACCTCCTCATATCCCTACCCTCTTGCCCATGGCCCAGCCTCCATCCCCGCCCCACATCGTACGTACACATTATTGTACTCCATCTCGGTGATGGTGATGGTCTTGACATGCCAGACCAGCTCTCTCTTGGGGATGAACCGGTCCTCCCTGGCCAGGTGACCCACGCAGATGCAGGCAATGTCCCCTAAGTAGACACTGTCAAACTCAAATGTGTCTGTAGTCCCTCTGCAACAAACAAAGGTGTGTACAGTGAACAGTCCATGCCCACCAAAGAATGTAAGCATTTATTGAGTGCTTACTGCATTCCGGGGTAAGATGGCAGGCAAGGCCCTATGTCAGTCCTGCATTCCTTGAGGGATGCAGCATAATTTTGGAACAAGACACTCAGAATGAAAAAGCCCTACCAGCTGCCTGGTTCCAGCACCAGTGAACAGCAGTATTTTTTTTTTTTTTAAAGAGAAGAAAAAAAAACAAAACAAATCAAAAGAAGAACAAATTTTCAAAACAACATAATAGGAGGGTAACAATGGTTAATACATTACGTATTACTATCTTTAAGTTAGTTATTCAGGACACCAGACATTAGCATTCAATTGTCCAAACATTATTGGCACAAACCTTACTCTTCAATGAACTAAGTAAAAATGGTAGTGTATCTATCTTAACCATCTTATATATATATATATACAATTTTTTTCCCTTTCCCTTCTTTCTTTTCCCTATTCCAGTCTCTCTTTCCTTAACAGCAGTATTTTTAAGCGGGGTGGAGTAGGGAGGAAGGCAATATCACAGGTATAGAGCTGAGGATGGTGGTGAGACCTAAAGAGCAGAAGGCAGAGGAGAAAGGAGGTGTCCCCTGGTGTGGACTGTATTATCAAAGTCATGGATGGGAATACTGGGGTATGGAGGCACAGCTGGCTTGGGGGGAGTTTGGGTTCAGTGGGGGAAGTGATACTGAGGATTCAGACTTGGGTGGAATTTGGGTTAAATGGGGAAAACGATGTTGAGAGGGTGGGAGTGTGGGCAGCCTGTGGTGATCTGCAAGTGCATGTATAAGGCGCTCAGACTTTGTCCTGGTAGAAAGCAAATTTGAATAAAATGTTACTATAATCTGAAAGCTTATGTTCCTCCAAAATTCCTGTGTTGAAACCTAAACCCCAATGTGATGGTATTTGAGTGGGAGCCTTGGAAAATGATCAGGTGATGAGGGTGGGGCCCTCGTGAACTGGATTAGTGCCCCTAAAAAAGCAACCCTGGAGAGCTCCCTCATCCCTTCTGTCATGTGAGAACCCAGTGAGGATGGCTCTATGAACTAGGAGGTGGGACCCACTGGACTTTGAATCTGCCCGTACCTCCATCTTCCTGCCTCCAGAACTGTGAGAAAACTCACTATTGCTTATTAGCTGCTTGACAGTGACATTCCATTGTAGCAGCCTGAACGGACTAAGACAAAGGAACAGTGGGGTTGAGGGAGAGGTGGAAACTAAGCAAGCAGTTCTGGAGGTAGCAGATGAAGTGGGCTTGGGGGTGCTTGTGGTGGAAGGAGGTGAGGAGGTGAGCTCTGTGTCTATGTGGACATAGAATCATGTTTGCAGTGGTTAGCACAGGACTGGCACAGGCACACAGTAGGTACTCAATAAGTACTTGCTGATTAGGACCATTTATACCCCTATGGCTCCCCCAAGGAGGGAGATACTTGGAGACCCTTTCTTACCCACCCCAAGCCCATCCCTTATGGGCACCCCTCTTCATACTTTCTGAAGGCCCGCTGTCTGGAAGAATTTTCCACGAGAAACTCTTTGGAGCGGTTCTTCCTGCCCTCCAGGATGAGCCAGACGTTCTCCCTGGTTTCGCCCCCATTGCCCGTTTCTATGACAATCTCGTAGGCTGCAATGGAGGAGGTGGGAGAGGGTCAGCAGGGGGAAGCAGGCACCCACCTCTGGGAGCACAACAGCCACTCTCTCAAGGCCTTTTGTCTGACCCTGGGCCATGGCCTGGGAATGGAGAGGCAGGTCAGAATGGCCACAATCAGGAGCTGTGAGTAGAACTGCTCAGTTCTGTGGCTAGGGCGATCCTTCCTACTTTATTTATAGTAGCAACCTCTTCACTGGTGAATTTGGGAGCCTCTAGGAATGAAGCTGTAGGTGGGGATGAGTTCTTGAGAGATACTGGCGCCTGGCTCTTCGGGGTGGGCAAATCACCAATGATAAAACACGGAGATCATATGCTGAGAAGACAAGGGAGAAGTGGAGAGGGTGGGCCCAGCTTGGGAAAGCAGTGGGGAAAGTCCTAGCAGGCAAAGGACCCCAGGAGACCCCTGAACTTACTCCAGCATGCACACAGCCCCATCCTGTGTGCCTCATAGCAACCTCCCTGCCCTGCTGCTCCGCTCAGCATGTCTACACAGACACTCATTCATCCAGCCTTTGTCCAGTGGGTACCCAGTGCAAGGAATGGCCCCTACTGTGGTGACACTAGAACTCACTCTCTAGCCCTGACCATAGCATGAGACAGAGTGTGAAAACCTAGCAGAGGGTGAATTGCTGTGGAGTGTGAGGAAACTGGCTCCTCTGACCTCTCCCATATGAAGTACTAGTACTTTCTCTCTTGCCCTCTCCAGACTCTTGCCTCTTCACCCCGCCTTAGATTTCTACAGTGCTCCTTCCCCCTGCATGGCATGCTTCCCCCAGAGTGGCTTGGCTTACTCCATCCTCTCCTCCTTACCCAAATGCTACCTTCTCAGGGAGGTCCACCCTGGCCACCATGATTAAAATTGCAATCGGATTCCCCCTGGTCTGCCTTATCTTCTATGTTATCTTGTGCTTATCAATTTCTAACATTCTATGTCATTTTTTGTCCATTATTTTGTTTACTAATAAACAATATTACTTATTATTTATTGTTTTGTTGCATATTTGTTTATTGCTGATACTTGAATGTAAGCTCCATGAAGGCTGGAATCATCCTTTTGCTCACTGATAGATTCCTAAGTGCCCGAGACAATGGAGCAAGGGATGCTAAGCCTGCAGCCCAGTGTTACGTCAGTCCTGACCCCTCCGCAACCACTTTGCCCTTGTGACGTCTCTCAAGGAAAATCCCTGCTCTCTGACACAGGTAGAATGCACCAGGCAAAGAGGCAGGTAGCCAAGGATAGAGAAAGAGATCCACACGGTCCTGCAGCAGGAAGGGGCGCTGTAGCAACACATTTAGGGATTAAAGTCACCACAGCAACAGGGCTGTCCCACTGCCACTCTGTTTTCCTAGCAGAAGCTAAGATACGCTCTGCAAATAGACCTTCGTGACTTAAGGTAGATCCTGGGTTCTGTGAAGGAAGTGGTTTGTCAGTACCTAGGAAAGGAGGCAGGAAGCACTAGGAAACTCCATGCTAATCACAGTGAACTCAAATAGGAGATGTGGGAGACAAGGTGCAGGCGGGGTGCATATGAATTCCAGTAAATCGTTTTCTGATGATCCTGAGAGTTGGGCTTGTAAGTGAACAAACGTATGAAGGTTGGAAACAAAGGTTGCATCGAAAGTCATTGTAGAGGAAGATTCAATCAGTGTGTTTTTCACCTTGCCTTCTTACCCATGTCATCAATGGCTTGATAATAATTCAATCAGTGTGTTTTTCACCTTGCCTTCTTACCCATGTCATCAATGGCTTGATAATAATGTGGACGTTCTGACTCTCAACTTGGACTACAGGTTGTTGACAGAAAACAGACAGAAGATGCTCAGGGACTTAAAAGCATGGGGCAAGTGAAAATGACAAGTGCCACAAGGGTGGGGTCTTTGTTTTATTCACACGTGTTCCCTGAGGTCAGAATAGGGTATGGCTTCTGGATGTTTAATATGGATTTGTCGCATTGTTACTTAAGTAAGGGTGGCTGTGGGTTGGGATGTTTGGCTCAAGCTGAGTCTGTGACAGTCCCCAGGGCAAGCCTCCGGAGAATGCAGTTGTAGCTGCCTGTCTCCAAGGTCAACCCAGAATGTGCTGTGCTGCCCCCTGCAGGCTGGTGGCAATGACACACCTATCAGGGCCCTCTCCTGGCTGATGCTCCTGCCCTCCTGTCTCCCGCACCCACACATCCTTCCAGAACTAACACCTCCCTCTGCAACCTCCCTGCCAACCTAAATCCCAAGGGGCTCAGCAGCTATTTGGCTGTTTGGAAATCCAAGAAGGTGAATCAGCGATTTTGCTCCAAGCCTTGCAAATCTCTTCTCCTTATAACACCGATGGTCTGAGGAGCCTCTACTGCTTATCCTGGCTGTTGTGTGAGGGGTGTGAGGTTCTCCTTCTCACTGCATTGTGAGGCTCTGAGGAAAAGGACCACATCTTCTATTCACTGGGCATCAACTCACTGAGCATTTATTAAGCCCAAACTTAACAGCACTGCAGAGGGCGACACACACGAGTGAGGTCGTCCTTGATCTGTGGGGGGTTTTAGGTAACACAGAGAGACTAACACGAGTGTAAAGGTCAATACCAGCACTCTAGAGGTCACGAGGTAGTGTGCATTGCTTATAGCATTCACAATAAAACCGGATAACCAGTGACTCCTCAGGAAGTACAATTATGACGCTGTGGGTCCACCCTCTGAATTAGGGCAGGAATTCCCCTGTAAGAAATTTGACAAATATGTGGTCAGCCTTGATTTGAATGGTCCTGGGGACTCAGGGCTGGCTACCACTCAAGACAGCTAATTTCACCAGTGGGCAGTTTGGATGATCTGGCAGAGATAGGTAGTTGTCTTCGCCAACCATGCACACTTCCCTTCCATGGTGGAAGGTGGCTCTGCACAAGAGGCTAAGAGTCAGGGACCACAGCCCCCAGGTGCTCTCGTACCTGGCAGAGCCACGTGACTAGTATTCACCAATAGAATGTGAGTTATTGTGTTAAGATGGCAGGGCAGGGCCTTCTCCAGGATCTCTTCCCTTCTACAAGAAATGTGGAAACCACATGCTGGAAATGGCAGATACTTAGATGGAAAGAGCTTTGGTCTTCAAATCACACCATGAAGACCTCCCATTAACCACTCACGCTGGGCTGTGTATTACACAGAAGTGAACAAGAAATTCTGCTGTGCTGAGACACTGAGGTTTGGGGGCTTATCTCTTAGTTGGAAAGGTTGGAAAACAATTAAGATTGGAAAAAATCCCCTCTTTGCATTGGTTCTGCCTTTGGTGAGCTTTCTTCCAGTCAGCTGGCCCAGATTCTGGCCTGTGTTTAAGAACACACTTTCCCAGGCCTTGATGGCCTTAGGGATCAATTACTCTTTCCCTTTAAATATCCCCTGAAGGAGGGACAAAGAAAGTGGTCAATGGAAATACTTGCCCCTCTTGTGTTCTGTTTCTAGGAAGGCTGGATTCAGCAGCCATTGCCACAGGCATCAGTTGAATTTAGTTCATGTTATAAAAATAAACCAGGGAGGACTTCACACTGAACTGCACAGCCCAGCACAGCCTGCAGGTCAGGGTGAAGTGAGTTTCCTGCTACCTAATTAGTTCCTGTGATTCAGGGTCATGAGTTGGCACCAGTATTTTCGCAGTTCCAGACTCACTGAGCAACACTGAGGTGTTTACTAAGGCACCCCCACAAAGTATCTCCCTCATCGAGCTTCTACTTCCCTCCAGCTGTGCCATGTCCTCTCATCGCCACACTACTTTCCACCTCCTCCCAAGCCAACTGGAAGACTCAGCCCAGGCATCACGGGGCAGCTGGGCCCACACGGTCTCCACATACTGGTCTCCTCCAGCTCTTCTCGGATCTCATTGTTGGCACACGGAATGTCACGAACTGTCTGCCTGTCACCCTCACTCTTGGAGAGCCAGCGATCACACTGGAAGCGGAAGGTCTCATCGCGGGAGTTGTCCTTTACATCGACATAGCTCAGGTGCCAGCCAGGAAATATCCCTGTGGGAAAGACATCACTGGGTCTGGGGGCTGCAGGTACCCTCTCCCCTTTGCTAGGCCTCCCTCCATGAACCTCGGGTTGTGCCTCCTTAGACAAGTTTTCTGTTCTGGCCTCTTCAGGCCTTGGTTTACTTGTTGAAGGACTAGGTCAGTTTAGGTGGCCTCTGAGGGCTCCCCTAGCTTGGCAGATGTAATTCTCTTCGCAAAACCTTTAACTTGGGGCTCATAAATGCCTAGAGAATTTGTGCAAGGGATTTAAGAGCTCGTGGCCCTAAGAAATTGTGCTATAATTATACACGGACGTTTTACCAGGAAGAAGGCGCATACCACTCATCAGATACACAGTGGAGGTCTCTGACTCAAGACACAGCTCTCGCTGGAGTTTCCAAACTGCAAGATGGTGTCTGCTATTTCCTGGCACCAGTATTCACCAAGTGCATGCCCATTTTCCTTTTAGCATCAGTTCAGATATCAACTCCTTGAGGAAGTTTTCCTGAATGCTCTCTAGCAACCATGAGGCTGCTTCAGATGTCTTCCTCCACGCTCCACAGTGTCCTACACATCTGCCTTGGCCACACCCTGACCACCTTGGATTGTCATTGTTCACCCAGGTCTCCTCCTCCAGACCAGGAGTATGGAGGGGAGAAACTGAGTCTTACTGGTTTCTGTTTCTTTAGTGCCTAGCATTACAACTCTGGTAAGTATTCACTCAATGACTGGTGAATGAATGACTCTGTTACGACTTTGGGGTGCTTGTCTAAGCTGTTCAGCCACAGAAGAATTCAGAAGCTGCCATTTCTTTAGGATATGTTGCTAAATTTGACAAGTCTTCACCTGACCATGAACACAGAGCTGATGCTTTTCTAATCATCAGGGCTTCCTCCTCAGAAGTGGCCCACCATGGCCTGGCAAGCAAATAGGAGCTGACGCACATTTGTTGGGACAGCTGCATGGCATTACATCATGCACTGCTTCCATTACTCTCCACTCTTCAAAGTCCTGGAGAACTCTGCAAATCCCAGTGCTCGGGAGATGCCAGCAATGACATTTACTATTCATATATCCGCAAGATAACCCTACAAGGAACATGTAGATAGTTCTATTCCCATTCATCATCCTCTCCTGTCACCTGGGGCTGTGAGGACAGCCACACTGTCCCCACCAAAAAGCTTTTTCTAGGACCAGACACTGCTCAAATCAACAACTGTTGATAGGTCCCGCCTCTGGTCTCAGGGGTCTTATAAACACAGACACACAAAGACGGACAAATATTTCCAGTCACCCAGACTGCCAGGGGCAGATGTTAAGATTCACAGGCAGAGGATACATGCTGGCATCACTCCAGATTTTAAAAGCGCTTCTTGTTTTTGTAAACACACATCTTCACTGAAGTGGGAAACAGAGAGTGCTGAAACAATTAAGTTAAACTTTAAAACACTTCTGTTGAGTTAAACAGTGATGAGTTATTTCATCAGCAAACTTGTTTTCTTAACTCAATAAATCTCTTTTACTTTTCCACATTGTATCAGTCCCATCTGCAAGTTTGCAAATTTGCTGCCTTCTGAGATGTTTCCTGATAGTATTCTGAAAGGGAGGAAAGTACTTAGCAAGCTTCAGTGCATCCCATCTGGAAATGAGGCAGATGAGACTGATTGAAGCCTTTTTCTCAAAGGATTCCAGGGGTGGAACATAGGAGAAAGAGTCGGGTAAAGAGGAAGGCGGAACAAAAAAAGACACACTATTGGCCCTACTGGAAGATGTCCCAGTGGAAAAGATGTTTTGTCCCTCATTCTCCATCCTTCACCCCATGAATGTGTTGTTTCACTCCACCCCAATTCTCTTCTCAAATTAGAAAATTCAGCAAAGAAACTCCTTCTGTGGTAAGTATCAGGCTAACCCCGGTTCCCCTCATGTGAAAGAAGTTTAATACTCACCTTGTGCTCCCTGCTGATTTACTTGCCCTGTTTTGGAAACGTTGGGTGTGACTGGCAGGGTCCTTACCACAAGTCTGTCCCACTAAGAACCTATCAGGCTTTCAGGTACCAACAGCACCAGCAGACTGATGCCCTGGTGCTGTGTTTTGCTGGCGAAGCCATCAGGAGTGTAGACCGAGCCACAGTTACAATATGGCTAACCGTGTGGCCAGCGCCGGCCTGATCCTCGCAGAACAACAAGGAAAGCCTCTGAAACCGAGTCTTAGAATCCATTTTGATCCCAAATCATCTCTTTTAGGGCTTTACTCTATTTTTCCTCTCACTGTTTAGCACCTGGCCTTTTCACTCACAGATGCCCCATGTTGGAATATGGACCTCTGCCCGTTCTTCATCGCAACGACTTGGCGTCCCATTGCATGCAAGTATCGCGCGTTCACCTCAACCTTGTGGATGGCGACCAGTTACTCCCCAGACCTTCGCTCCCACACGCAACACTATAGTCAATACCCTTCTATGTGTATCGTAGTGATCTTTTAAAATCATTATTCAGATTTTGTCATTTCTCCATATAAAACCCTCCAGTGGCTTCTTGTCACTTTCAGAATGAAATATAAACTGCTCACCAACAGCTACGCGGATCGACATGATGTAATCCCTTTCCACTCCTCTGATTTCATTCCACACTGGCGACAGCGTCACTGGCTATATTCCACCTACACTGAACTTCTTGTACCTCGACACACAAGGCCCTGTCTTGCCTGGGGAACTTTGCATTTCCTGTTCTGTCTGCTGGAGTGATGCTGCCCAGGCTCTGAATGCCAACACTGGCTCATCACTGAGGTGTCAGATCAAGTGACCTCTCTTCAGGAAAGCCCTTGTTAATGACCCTATTTGTAGTAGTTTACTCATGCTCGATTACTTGCTATCAATCACCTTATATCCACTTGACAATCTGAAATAATTTTTTTCTTTTTTGTACCGGGAATTGAACTCAGGACTTTGCACTTGCCAGGCAGGTACTATGCCGCTGAGCTATATTCCCGGCCCATAATTTTGTTTTCATTTCCTCATATATTGTGCTGTCTGCGTCTTTCTGCTAGGTTGTAAGTCCAGTGAACAGGAGGTTTGCCTGATCTATCTACTACTATGTTCTAGTGCTTCAGGTGGTGCTTGCATGTTATCCAATAAATGTTTATTGACCGCATAGGTGTGCAGTAGGATTGAATAGGGAAGAACAGAGAAGAATGGCACTGGGGATAGAGATTTAGGGTAGGGGGGAAGAATTTATAACATGATCCAGGAAAAATGGCCTGTGCAAGCAGAATTATTTTATTTCAAATAATTGAAAGTTTTCTTTCAAAAAAAGGGTTAGAAACTCTGAACCAGGGTGGGGTTCCGATTTTCCCAGGTAAGAGATGGCAGACCCTGAGTGGGAGTAAGGCTGGCAGCTCGATGCCCTAGGACAAAAATTTTTTTCTTTTTTTTTTTTTTTGGTACCAGGGGTCTAACTCAGGACCTCGCACCTGCAAGCAGGCGCCCGTGCCGCTGAGCGATATCACCGGCCCTTTTTTTTTCATATGTGGGTTCTGGGAGTCAAACTCATGACCTCACGCTTGCCAGGCAGGCGCTTATGCCGCTGAGCCATCTCACCAGCCCTGCCCTGGAACTTCTGTATGCCATTCACTGCCTGTGGCTCCTCCACGGCTTTCCACATCTGGTGGAATAACGGGCTCTGTGTTTAGGACCTTTAAAAAATAAATCTCTTATCTCAGAGAGACGGATTTATTTAGGCAGTCCTTTGGCATTTCCTCCCTCCGCGTCATGGCTCCATGCTACTGCCCAGCCCCAAATGCCCACCTATCCTTGGGACAACCCACCTCTACCTCCTCTGTGGGGCCCACACTCTTCTGTGCCTACCCAGTCTCTTGGCCATGAGCACAACTATCTTGGGAAATCTTTATTCCAGTGCAAACCAGCAAGAGTTCTTCAATAGAAAGATTCACTTCACCAAGCAATTCCTTCCTTTAAAACAACCTATGGCGAGCTAACGATTCATCTGGATAACTCTCATTTCCTCTTGCTCGAAGTGAGACAGTCATCACATTGCCCTACCTATGGAGGAATGAAAGAGTATAGCTATTATCTTTCCAAACACTTTCACAGGTGAACCATCTAGGAGGCCACTGGGTGAGACCCTTGAATTTGGCAGATCTGGGTTCTAGTCTCAGTATACCCAACCGAACTGAACACAGTATAATATCTCCATGACTCAGTTTCCACACTTGTTCATTGTGGGGGTTAAAATAGATGATCTCTGGGGTCCTTTATATTTCTATGAATTTGTATTATTCGAACAGAAACATATCAATTCCTTTCATGGTTTTAAAAAATTTCATCTCACCAGAGCTTTAATTTAACCAGAGGAAGCAAGAAGAACAAGATGAATTAGAAAATCAACACTTGGCTTACAATATGCTCGCTATTGTTAAAGCTATTTAGGTAATTGGAATTAAGGGAAATAATTAATCATTTATCTTGATTTTCCTCCATAAATTATATTTCATGGTGATCAAATAGCCTTAGGGGTGATATTTTTTAAAGAAAAATTCCAGCTAGTAAGTGGATAAGAAGTGACAAAATTATAAAATCGCATTTGTACTAATTGGTCATCACTGGATCAAGTCATTGAATAGTCATAAAGGAAATTCACAACGGAGCAAGCAGGCTGGCAGCTCCTCTGTCTGCTGTTTGATGTTAGTGTCAGTGAGAGCGCCACATCTGCCTACTTCACATTACATCAGTACACAGCATTTCTTTAGTATACACTCTGGAGGAAATGTACATATATCCTGTGTACTTCATAGAGTTTGAGGGAATTTACATATTTTACGTGTCAGAAAATTTTGTTATGAACTGGAAATTTAATGACATGAAGAAATCACTGTTAAGTGTGACAGTGGTAGTATGATTTTGTAAGAATATATCCACTTTTTGTGTGTGTGTGTGGGTACCGGGGTCGACCTCAGGACCTCGTGCGCCAGCAGGCGCCCATGCCGCTGAGTGATATCACCGGCCCTTTTTTCGTATGTGGGTTCCAGGAGTCAAACTCGGGCCCTCATGCTTGCCAGGTAGGCGCTTATGCCGCTGAGCCATCTCACCAGCCCCAAGAATATATCCATTTTAAAAAGAGAACTAGAGCCAGGCCTGGTAGCACATGCTGTAATCCTAGCATTCTGGGAGATGGAAGCAGGATTGCAAATTTGAGCCAAACCTGAGCAACTGAGAAAGACCCTGTCCCCATATATACAAGGATACATATTTACATGTATATATGCATTATAAGTATATATGGTGTTTAGGATGAAATTACATGAAGTTTAGGATTTAATTTCATATCCTCCAGCAAACAAAAAAAAGTCAAGAAAGAAAAAGAAAAAAAGTGTTAAAGCTGATGTGACAAACCATGACAGTTGTCGAGCTTGGGTGATGGGTCCACAGGAGTTCATTATACCATTTCCTTCACTTTTGTGCATGTGTAAACCTTTTCAAAAAATGAATTATTTGTTAAACAACAACCAAAAATGGAAAGATAGATTCAGGGAAAGAGAAGATTGCTGGGCTTTAACTGAACATTTGTAAACTTCCTTATATGATATTTGTTTAGGGTTTATCAGCTTTTTGTGGAAAACTCTCAAACAAAATATATTTGTCTTTATAAATTTCTAAACAAGGGAAGCATAATGTAGCTGAGAAAATTTTTAAATGAATATGAAAACAGTGCAGCTCTCTTCACAGAGAGCTTTAAGACACATACAGTGATCTTGACTTGTATTAATATTTATTTATTTATTTATTTATTTATTTATTTATTTTTGGTACTGGGAATTGAACTCAGGACCTTGTGCTTGCCAGGCAAGTGCTTGTGCCACTGAGCTATATCCCCAGCCCTTGTATTAACATTTAAACCTTCAGCCCTGGACAAGAAAGTTACTATAAAGAGGAAGTTGGGTGCAGCACCTAGACGTCTGTGTTCCTCTTATGACCCCACTATCTTAACCCTATGGGCTCTGTGAGGATACAGAAATTGTCCTTTCCCTGCTGAGCCTCAAGGCCTACCAATGGTATCTTGCTTTCAGACTTAAAGCCTGGCCAGAGAGAAAGAGGCCTGCTTCTCTGCCTACAAGAGAAAGAGGATCACATTAATGACTCAGGATTTCTTTAAGTCCAAGAGTTGTTATGGGGCCAAAGTCATTAGATAATCTTTGACTAGGAAAGGTGGGTTTCGGGTGAGGTGTTAACCTTTTGTGGGAGTCTAGCATCTAAATAATAATTATAGCGGATAGCTACCCATTGGAGCTGTTTAGAGCTGTCCGTGGTGCTGCACACCCTCCCTCTTCTTTCATGGTTTTGGCTGTCCTGAGGTAGAAGGTATTAGCTAACTGGCTGTCGGGTTTTAGAGCACAGTAGGAAAGCGTATCCAGGCAACTGAGGCAGTCTCGACATGTGCACAGTCAGCGCCATGGAGAAGGTGAGCTGGTACTGGAAGACTTAGGCATGAGTCTGGAATTTGTGGATAGGACTCGATTTCTGAAAGCACCAACACGTAGGAGAACTCTGATTCTGGGGAAAACAGAGTTCCCTGTGACTAAGGCATGAAAAGAAAGGAAAGAATCCAAAAACCCAAGACAGAAATACAATTAAATCCCATTAAGATACATTTGATTTCTTCTATAACACAGGCAGTGTGATAGGCACAGAACGATGCACACGACAACGGTGCCTGTAGAGACGGCGGCGAGGGAGCGAGAAGGTAGTCACAGACAGGCTAGCTGCTCGGGGAGGGGACTGCAGCAAGGCAGGCGGTAAGAAGAACATTCAACGAGAAGGTGAGGACACAAGAGGGTTTTCTACCCATGACAAGGAGAAACAACCATGGGAGGATGCACGGTGGGAGCTGGGTCACAAGTCAGAAGTCCCAGTGGCTAGAATTAATTGCAAGTCCAGAGTGGGAGCAGAAGCTAGTCTATGATGCCAATTAGCTCTAGGCTTTTCCTCTTTTTCATGCCTAAAATTGTTTGTTTCTGTGTCCCCGTTACCACCAGAATCGTTTCTGAGCTACGAAGACCCCAGCTGTGAGAGTTGGGAGCAGCATGTTTGCCAAACAGGTTGTTAACTGACCCTCCACTGAGTGTAATGACTCTGGGCCACCAGGCTCACTGTGCTTTAAGCTGCTGTGCTTAACCTCACAGACACTGGACTTTTTGACAGCGCTGCATTCTGATTTGCTGTGTTTCACCTTGGCAAAGTGGTTTAAAGATCTTCCCACCCAGCAGTGAATACTGAGATAGATTCTTTTCTGCAGAGACAGGACTGAATTGAGACCCTAGGGGAGTTTATGATATTCTCCAGAAAGTTCTTCCCTGAGGTAACATTTTCCTAGGGCAGCTATAAAAATTACCACATACTTGGCAGCTTACAAGGAAAGGACCATATAGTTCTGGAGAATAGAAGTCCAAGATCAAGATGTCAGAAGGGCTTTTCTCTCCCTGGATGCTCCAGAGAAGAATCCTCTTCCTGACTCTGAGAGCTCCAGCAACCCTTGGGTTTCCTGAGCTGTAACTGCTGTCTCCCCATCTAATCTCTGACTCCTCCACGTGATCTCCTTTCTCTGTCTCTGCATGTTCTCTCATATTCTTATGAGGACACAAGGCATCTTTGAGTTTAGGATGCACCCTAAATGTAGAACAATTTATTTCATTTCAGTATCCTAAACTAATTCTATTTGCCAAGACCCTGTTTCCAAGTTCGATCACATTCTGAGGTTCCGAGTAAGCAAGAGTTTGGGGATGAGGTGGATTGTTTACCTACTGTTGGAGAATTACACATGCTTTAACTAAGAGTGTCAGATATGATGCATTACATTTGGAGAATGCTTAAACATTTGGAGAATGCTTAAACGTGAAATTCTAGAAAATGCCAGGAAATTCTGATCAAGAAGCTGCTATGAGCTGATATTTGGTATCAGTTTATTAATTCACTCACATTATTATTAAAGACTTACTATGTACAAGGCACCAGAACTACACATGTCAATCAAATAAGTTTCTACCCTTGAAAAACTTAAAGTCCGCCAGTTGTAACTGGTAGGACAATGACAATTCAGCATTGTCCGTGCTACAAACAGGTATGAGCAGAAAAGTTTAGGAGTGGGCCGGTGAGATGGCTCAGCGGCGTAAGCGCCTGCCTGGCAAGCGCAAGGGCCCGAGTTCAACTCCCGGAACCCACATACGAAAAAAAAGGGCCGGTGATATCGCTCAGCGACACGGGTGCCTGCTGGGGCACGAGGTCCTGAGGACGACCCCTCGGTACCCACAAAAAAAAAAAAAAAAAGAAAAGTTTAGGAGCACAGAGAAGGAAACATCGAACCTCATTTGGGATAATCAGGGAGCTTCCTGGTGAAGGCAGTAGGTAGTCTGGATTTTTAAGGATGTACAAGAATTTAGCATAATAAGAGAATTGCAGGAGTGCATTTATCTCTTGGGTATCTATTTATGAATAACTGTTAGCTTGGCTAAAAGATGTGTGATTTCATGCAGGGTGAAATTTAAACAAGGACTGTCTTCAAAGTTAATGTAGCTGTTAAAGAGAAGAGAGTGAATAAAAGAAAATCTTTTGAAGGAAATAGTTAATCTTAGAGAGTCCCTATCTCTCAAACTTGAATGTACCTCACTATTCTCTGGATAGATTGAAATATTAGGAATCAAAAAGCAATTCTGCATTATAGGAAGGATCAGAAAGCAGAGAGGGCGAGGCCGGTTGAGAAAGGTTCCTTTAGATTGTGTGTACACAGGCGGCAGTAAAGAGCACTTTTGTCTGATAAGCACTAATCCATGAATGATGAAAGGTCACTCATCTCCCCCTTGTCTCTCTCTGTGACAGTGACTTGAATGGTTAGCTATGTAACAAATTTTTTCTTCAAGGAGCTCTAAGAATTTGCTAGGAAGAAATCATCATTTTAAACACTTTAAATTGCTTTGCTATTTGAAAACAAATGTGGCTTAATGTTTCCCCTACTAAATTTATGTCCAGGAAACTTTGGAGTTGGGCAACAATGTATCGCATCCTGGGATTTCATGAGCAGTGAACCATAGTCAGCATTCCAGAGCCCGCACATGGAGCTCCTCCTCCCCAAACACGTTTCAGTTCGGAAGTATACAAAGTAGAGATAATTCTACTCCCCTCCTCCTTCCTTTTCATTATCTAACATTAAATGCTGGAATTCTTGGGAATCTGCTCTGGGTCACCCTTGTTTTCCTTAAGTGACACTTTTTCATAGACTCATTCGCTCTTATTTGTGGCTTTTGATACCGTGTCTGCTCAGGTCAGTATCTCCCAACTAGTTTTCCTGCCGAGGTCTTGACCCCACTGTTGCTGGACACCCCTTGGATATCTCTGAGGCCTTTAAATTAAACTTATTAAGATGAAGAAAGTCCACCAGCATCCTCGCCTCTGCCTTATTTTTCGGATGTCCCTATCTTTTTCTCCATTCTCACTGCTACCATCATATTGCAAAACATTGTCTTCTCCCACCAGTCTTTTAAGCATCCTCTGGCTACAAGATGGTTCATTTTTTTCTCTGTCTAACTTATTCCCCATAGTCTGTACAATGATCTTCCCTGACAGATTCCTGTTCTTAAATTCTTCGATTGTTTCTCAGTCTAGTTAGGATAAAGAGCCAATCTTAGATATGACTTACCTTATCACGCATGGCCCGCTCCTGTCTACGTCTTAGCTTACAACTTCATTTCCTATTTTGTAGTCATTCTGGATTTTTCTTGAGTTTCTGGCACTTGTCAAGATTTCTTCTATTTCAGCGCTTTTATATTTGCTATTCACTCCACCTCAGTGGTGTTCCTCCATTTTTAGCAGTCACCACACTTCACTGAATATCTTCTCATGTTAATTAGTCAAGTCTCAGTTTAAAGATCATTTCTTCAGGGAGGTCTTGTTTGAGTCCTCAGTCTAGCACCCCAGGACCTCCATTTTAGAGACTCATAATTATTTAAATCAGTTACTTTGTTTAATAAGTGTACTTTTCTGCTACAAGCTTGTCTCAAGATGATAGGAAACTTGCCTGCTGCTTACTGTTCTGTCCCCAGAACTGCATATAATGCCCAATGGTAAGAGCCCAGCACATAGAGTTGATTTTCTATATGTTACCAATTTGTGGATTTTCATATTTGCTAAAATTTATTTGTAACCCTCAAATTAATATTCACGTGGTCATTCATGAACACATGCAGAATGGTGAAAAGTTTGAGTCACCTGGTGCACATGTTCCCAGGTGAGGCCAAACGAGGCAACATCGCCTTTTTGGTTCAGCTCTTACACTGCAAGCGTATGCCCTTTTCCTGTCTTGTTAGCAACAAGATGTTCACATGTCTTGTGCTTTTTGTTGGCAAATTCTTTGTTTAAAAATGGCCTCCAAGGGCCGGTGAGATGGCTCAGTGGCGTAAGTGCCTGCCTTGCAAGCGCGAGGGCCCGAGTTCGACTCCCGGATCCCACATACGAAAAGGGGCCGGTGATATCACTCAGCGGCACGGGTGCCTGTTGGCATGCAAGGTCCTGAGGTCGACCCCCCGGTACCCACACACAAAAAAAATTGGCCTCCAAACATAGCACTTAGCCCCAAGCCAGAGAGCTGCTTAGTGTGTCTAAGTACAAGAAGTCAGGGATGTACCTTAGAGAGAAAATATGTTAGGTAAGTTTCCTTCAGATATGAGCCACAGCGCTATTGGTTCTGAGTTAGGTGTTAACAAATAAACAATGTATATTAAATAAGATGCCTTTAAACAGGCACACATATAAAACAAGGTTATGTATTGCAATTGTTTTAACCAGAGGCTCACGGGAACCCAACACTGTGTCTACTCCAAGAGAAATGGCTCAATATTTGCTAATTCAGTATTCACAGCAATTTTATAGTGCATGACTCTAATGAGAACCAACTGCGCTTGACTTATTAAGTGATGTCAATATGAATGCTGTGGGGATTGTTAGGGCTGCAGTCGTGAAGGACCTGGACTGTTCATCTTTTCTAAGGAGAGGTCATATTAGCTCAGAGAAAAAAACAACAAAGGAAGAAACTTAGACATCACTGGAAACAAATGATACCCCTGACTGCTGAAATGCTACTGCATGACCTTTTAAACTTCTTCACTAATCCATGAGGATCTACTTTCCTAGATGGGGAGGAAGGGACGGCATGGAGGCAGGAATACCTCTGGGGACTCTGCAAGGTTTTTCAGGAGAAACAGCCTGAGATGGAAGGTGAGGGCAAACATGAAGGTGTGGCAGCCCCAGAAGAAATCAGTTGAGGAGCAAAGGGCTTAGTTAGGAGGGGCTCCGGACGGGAAAAGATGGAGCTGGAGATGGAGGCTTTGCAGGCAGTACTCATGGAAATTATTTCTAATCTTGAATCATCATTTCTCTGCTATTTATGAATTGAGGGTGGAATACATGGTAAGCTGAACCACCTTGGCAAGCACCTAGATGTCTATAGCAGGCCAGGCTGAGAATAATCAACCCCCAAGGCAGGAACTTAAGATCAGGCCGTGGAGTCCAGAGTCAACAGAAACCGGAGGAGGAGTCAGAACCCCGGACAGTTCCATGGAGCCCAAAGACGGTTAAAGTCTCCAACAGTGTAGTCTTTAAGACATGTGCTGGCCATTCTCTCCACCCTCACCCACCTTGAGTGAAACAATCATATTGTAAATGACGCTGGCACGGTCTTCCTTCTTGGAAAAGGGAGATTATCTAGCCTACATAGAATTCTTCCCTATACCTTTTTTATGGCTGACTGGGAGGTGGCTGGGGAGTTCCAGGCACAACAGGACACTTTTGGTATATGGAAGACTGAATGGGGGTCGGTGAGATAGCTCAGCAGCGTAAGAGCCTGCCTGGCAAGTGCGAGGTCCTGAGTTCAACCCCTGGTACCCACAAAAAAAATAATTAAATAATAAAATAAAATAAAAACACAGGGCCGGTGAGATAACTCAGTAGCATAAGCGCCTGCCTGGCAAGCGTGAGGTCCTGAGTTCGACTCCCGGAACCCACATATGAAAAAAGGGCCGGTGATATCGCTCAGCAGCACAGGCGCCTGCTGGTGCGCAAGGTCCTGAGGTCGACCCCCGATACCCACACACACACACACAAAAAGACTGAATGGATACACAGGTAGTTTGAAAACTGGAATGCCATGCAAGTATTCATTATTTTATTGCTTTGAAGAATGGTTATTTTATCTGTGTTTAATCTGAGCATATTCAATGTTAGGGGAAACATTTTAACTACTTTACCCATGTTAAAGCAAAATAGTGTGGCCTCTCTAGGAAAGTGCTTGCTGACTGGAGTTGGGCGTCATCAGTGACCACGAGGGGTGGGCTCATCTGTAGTGGGAATGTGGAAGAAGCGGGGAGAAACACAACTCCAGCACAGCTCTGTAAGCTGGAGGGGGACACAGAGAACAGCCTACAGAAGGCCTTGACTGGATAGTGGGGCAGAGGTTGCTTCAGCACAGGCCAAGAGAGAGAGGAGTTAGGAAAGCAGTCTGCGTGGTAGAAGTGAAATTTGATATATAATGAACCATTCAACCCTCGTACATCAAACAGAACCTATAGGCTGAAAGCCAGGGAACATAGAGAGGGCTGAAGACAGCTAAGTGCTAATCAAGGAAACGTTGAGAATATGGACGTCACCACAGTTACAGATATGACAAAGTATTCCTCATGTACTCTGAAGTTAAAAAATGAATTTCTCACTTGGTTTATATCCAGTTTCATATTTTATAAATGAATTTGGCCATTTTTAGGCTTACTATCATAAACAAACAAGCATAATCCTTCATAGAAAATCCATGGGAAGTGAATTTGGGAAGATAGTTCTGTTTACTTTTTCTTTCCTTCCTTCCTTTCTTTATCCACCACCTCCTTGTTGCAGTGCTAGGGATTGAACCCAGAGCCTCGTGCATGCTGGGTAAGTAGTGCTCTACCCAAGCCCAGCTCCCTTTCCTTAATTTTTATGCCTAAACTAAGTAGAATTTATGCTGTGACATCACAAAAAATGAAAAGCCACAAGGAGGAAGCAAGAAGAGCTAAGCTTGACCCTTGTGATTGGCCCGGAAACCTTAGTGCTAACTGATAGCATCGTCAGTGATGGCAATCAGCCGATTTGAGCTGCCTGCCCCCTGGGGTAGGTAGAGTCACCATGCAGCCTGGGAGGCAGGGAGGGCCCCTGGGGGAGAGCCAAGGGCTGCCCTCCCACCACCCTGGCCTGAAGCAGGAGCTACCTTTGTTGTCATGCCAGATCCGCAGCTTGCAGAGGTGGCCTAGGCTCAGCATGTCAGAGAAAGTGAATGTGTCTGTGTTGTTCCGCTCAAACTTGTTCCAGTTGGCTGACTGCTTCAGGGCCAGGGTTCCGCTGTCTCCATTCTCCCCAAAGATGATGATGAACACGTTGGCATCGGTGCCTGCTCCTGGGGTGCACAAGAGAAGGCTCTGGGTGCCAGTCTCAGACACACAGCCCCCCTGCTCTGGCCCTGCTCCTGGGTCCTCAGAGGAGCCAGGGGACAGATGTGCAGAATGCAGAGCTGACAGGCCAGAAGAGAGGTCACAACGGACTGGTGAGTGTCCTGGGACTGCAAGTCTCCAGTTCTATCACGCACCTTTACTTTGTGCCTTCCAAATGCTGTTGGCCTAATTGCAGTCATACAACTGCGAATATTTTAGCACAAAAATGCATTTATTTCAGGGGAAAAAAGGCATGCCATGCAGCCTGGCTTTACAGTTAAACAACAGGTTTTCTCCTGCATAACCTGGGCTCAGGAAAAACCATAAAGCTCTGTACTCCCTCAAGTCCACCTCTGACTCACACTCCTCATTAGAGTATCGCATCATTTGAGTAAGCCAAATAGAGGTATGTAAAGTCCCCAGCTACACAGCAAATGTTAGCCCAGTGTGGTGGTGCGTGCCTGTGATCCCAGCTGCTCAGGATGACAAGGCAGGAGGACAGTGGGTTTGAGCCCAGCTTGGTAGATTAGTGACTTAGCAAAACTCTATCTCAAAATTTTAAAACAAGGCTGAGGATGTAGCTCAGTGCAAATGCCCTGGGTTCAACCCCCAATACCACTAAATAAATAAACGCAAATGTCTTTGGAAGAGGGGCCCTGTGAGGCTTGTCTGACGCACGCCTGTAACGTTATCAGTGAATTTAGTGATTATTTGCGGAGAGCACGCCGTGCAGGATAGAGGGGCATGAAAACATGTGGACTTGGAACTTTTAACAAAGAGAATGAAGGTTCTATTGTGAGGAAAAAGGGGAGAAGGGAGAAGATGGCAACAAATTTTACCAGATTTACTGACCCACCACTTATGCCTGAGAATCTCCCGTGAGACCTTCGTTTCTTTGGTTAAATGCTCTGTTAAAATCATAAGCTAGGGCCGGTGAGACGGCTCAGTGGCACAAGCACCTGCCCAGCAGCGCGAGGTCCTGAGTTTGACTCCCGAAACCCACATAAAGGAAAATAAAAGCGCTGGTGATATCGCTCAGCAGCACTAGCACTTGCTGGCAAGCAGGGGCTCCTGAGGTCGACTCCCGGTACCCACATAAAAAAAAAAATTGTAAGCTACCACGGCCAATAAGGTAATCCTTCACTAGTCATTTACAACCAGGACGAGTTTGCCGGGTTTCCTGCAATGGCCCTTAGAGAGCAGGCGTGGCATAGAGGAAGGTAGGTAGGAGGCATTGCTCTGGTGGCTACATGAAAGTGTGTTTCCAGAGACAGAGTCCTGTCTTTGACACTGGCTTTTTATTTTTTCTTCCTGGATTTGCTTAGAAGCCTTTCCTCTGAGTGCTCCATCTGCCTAAGAGGCTTCCATTTGTCTTTCTGGACTTGGCTTTGGCACGACCTCTTAGAAGTTCCCACGACCCTGACTTCTGTCCTGCTCTGGTTTCCCTGTCAGGCCCCTGGGCTGGCACCTGTCAGAGCCTGGCCTCTCAGCCATGAATTTCTCACACCCAAATATCAGACGTGTAAGGCTCTGTGCTAGTCACGCTCTGTCCTCAGGCTCCAGATGAGAGCTGGCACACACTAGATGGTTGGCCAGCACCTGGCTGTAGGAAGGACCCTGAGGATGCCCAAAATGCACAGCCCCAAGTAAGGGGTGGCTGGCAGCAGCAGGAAGACAGGAGGACTCTGAGTCAAGCCCTTTGGCCTTTCTAAAAGTGCAGACCAGACTCCCCAAAAACATTCTCCCTCACTTCTCTGAGGGATGGGCAGGAGCCAATTTGGTCCCTGGATGGAGATACTTCATCCAGGCAGAAATGACACGCTGCGGACTGACTAGCTTTCAGATGGCCACCTGAGGAGAAATGCCGTAGTGGGAAACCAGGAACTGAGCTAGAATTCGAGGGTGGGGGCAAGGATGGTAGGATGTGGGCGGGGGACAACCCACCCAGGACATTGCTGGTCTTCACCGTGACGGTATAGGATGTCCACTCCATCATCTCCTCCTCATCAATAACAGCACACATCTCGCACACCAGCGTCTTCTTGCCCTTCCGCTGAGACAGCCAGTCTCCGTAGTAGAACATGGTGAGGTCTCCGGTGCTCATGTTCTTCAGCAGGATCTGGGGAGGCACCGTGCAGGAACGCACTTCCTCTTCCCACCTGGCCTGCTGCGTGCGCCCCTCCTGAACCCCAGTAACCCAAGGTCCCAGACCTGAGGGGAGTTCTGTGATCCAGACTCCAGGGTCTAAAAGCCCCTCAGTGACTCTGCCTGGAGGGTGTGGGAAGTGACAATGCCTCTGAAAGATGCCTGTCGTGGTGCACCAGAAGTGTCTGCTGAGTGAGGAACAGAAAAACAGACTGACCGAGCCACTGTCAGCCACAAACACCGGGGAACAGTGAACTGACAACATTTGCCAGATTGTCCTTAGTATGGCACCGTATTGTCAGGGTAAGAGAAATCTGTTAATGTCTGAACAGGAGAGGAAGCGCCTGCGGGGACACAGGACAGATGGTCTTTGGTGGATGAGGCTGAGAAACTGACCCAGGCAGCAGAGCGGAAGTCTTTGTGTTATGGCTGGAATTGCGTCCCCCTGCCCACCCAAATGTGTTTGCTGGAGTCCTAACCCACAGTCCCTCTGGGATGTGACCTTATTTAGAAAGTGGTTGTCACAGGTGTAGTCACTTCAGATGAGGTCGGTAGAGTGGGCCCTAATCCAACATCACCAGTGTTTCTGTGCCTTACAGGAGGGGAAATGGAGACCCAGGAGAGTGCCCTGGGAAGGCTGGTGCCATACTGCCATTGCCCAGGCACCATGGGCCTGAGCAGATCCTTCCTCATGCTTCCAAGAGAGTGCCCCCCACCTTGATCTTGGACTTCCAGTCTCCAGAGCTGTGAGGCAATAAAGGCCTGCTGTCCCGAGTCCCCAGCCCATAGTCCTTTGTCACGGCAGACCCAGGCCACTACTGTCTAAGAAAGGCAGCCTCACACCAGCGCCACACATGTTGTAGAGCCCAGAGTTCACGTGACATTGAGGCTGTGTTTGCAGGACTTCCCTCTTTGTCATTAGTCCCTGTCCTTGCTGCAACTGGAGGGCTGCAGGTCAGGCTCCTCTTGGTGGCCATGGCCTCCAGCTTTGGGCCACACAGAGAAAGCAGTGGACTCCTTGTATCATGTTAGCTCCCATCAAAACACACTCTGCTTGGCCCGGGCTTTGGGGGCCCTCATCTCTGTTCCAGGGCAGTGAGGGTTAGTGCCCCTCTGGGCAGCCTGGAGCCCAAGGTCCCAGGAAGCTGAGGGAGACAAGCAAACTGCAAAATGCAGTGCAGTGGCCTGCTTCCCTTGGGGGAAACTGAGTTGGTGGCACACATGTGCCAGGGAGGGGCGAGTGGAGATGGGACTGAGAACCCCCAGGCTGCTGTGGTGGAGGTCCTGGTACCCCGGCACTGAGAATCCATGGACTGGGATCCCAGCTGGGCTGCTGATGGCCAGCCTCAGGCCCCGCCTGTGGCAGAGGGCAAAGATGGAAAGAGGCAGCCACGGACCTGTGGGAGCGCAGGAAGCCCCCTGTCTGGGCCCCTAGAAGGCCACCTGTCTTCCCACCCACTGTGGCAACCTCACTACGTCCCAGTTCTCACTGCTCCTTTCTCAACCTCCCCAACTTGCATCCCAGAGGAAGCCCACCACAGGACTCCCCGACTCCAGGGTGTCCAGCTTACGTTGACAGCTCAAGCCATGGGCTCCAGCAGCTGATTTCACTCGCACTGGACACAAACTCCACTCTCTGATGAATTCATGCCAAAGGCAAGTTGGATCCCAGTGAGGCTCATGGAACAGCCCTTCTCAGAGGTGCTGGTACTTTAATGAGGGCCACTGATAATCCAGCAGAGCAGGGAGGAGAGGTGGGCGGGGCCTGGACACTCACCCTCTCCAGGAACCACTCAGGCCGGCTGCCCAGGCCGTCGATGCGGATCCGCATCTTGGTGAATGGAGCGATGTCCAGTATCTCCATGATGAAGGTGTCATTCTGCTCCCGCTCGAACCTGGGTGCCGGAAGCAGGAGCATAAAGAGGGGAAGCTGGGCCTGGCCAGAGCCAGATGTAGGGTAAGGAAAGACGATGAGGCCTGTACGCAGCTCTAGTCTGCTCCCAGCAACTTCCCAACAGCCTGGCTCTTGTACTCAAATGTGTTCCCAAAGGACCGGGTTCAGTAGGTTTGGCTGGTAGAAATGGCCCTGAGCCAAGAGCTACTACTTCTGGGTTCTAATCCCATTCTGACAGTCACCTTGAACAGTTGCAGCCCTTTTTGGAAGCGGGTCTCCTTACCTATAGTCTGGGGAGCCTGACACTAACTCTGCAATTCCACAAAACTATTGTGGAGACCAGATGGATATAAAATCAACTCTAGAGGCAAAAAAGAATTTCATACTTGAAAAGCTTTAAATGAGACTCTATGAGTGACAGGACCACCATGAATGGTGGGGCAGGTTGTACACTGTACAACTCTAGAAGGTATCATATTTTTCTATGTGCAATCTGCATGACTGAACACAGCAGCCCCAGCTCAGGTAGTGCTACTGACAATGTAACATGGTAGCAAATAGAAGGTAATGTTGCATTTGTTGCTATTATTATTTTTCTGCAGAATGACTTCATCATTGCAGAGATGCTCTATCTTTATTCCTTCCAGCTCTTCCACCTGTATTCAGCTGGGGAGAGGGGCTGAGTGAACTGCTATGGCCAGTGTTGAGCTCTGGCCTCTGGGTACAGCGTCTGACCACAGGGGTACTGCAGTGGCCAGGCTGCCATGCCTTCTCTCTCCGTCTGCTCCATCCCGGTCCTGTAGCTTTTCTTAGGGGAAAGCATTGCCTTGCATAGGAACAAGCTGTGTCCATGACACTTGCCCAGTGGGCCTTTCTATACAAGTCCCCCAGGCAAGATGCAGACACCCATAATAAGGACCTCAAGACACAGGTGCACCACTCAGCCACACAGAAATGCAATAAAGCCAAGCGTTCCTTGAGGATTCTGGGCTTGCAGACTAGGGTGCCTGAGAAATGCTGGCTCTCCTTACAAAATAAATCTGCATTCAGAAAAACATCTTTTAAGGAACAAGGAGCCTGGAAGCATTTACATATGGTGCGTTTATAGTGATGAGCAACATTCCGAGAGCTATTTTTGGAACTTAGTCCCAGAGAGGAGAGGTCTGTCCCTCCCGCCAGCACTTAACATCTTGGTATCTATGAAATAAGGTGGACGGCAAGCGTGAGATAATCGTCCAGAAGATCCGGGAATTTGGGACTGGGTGGAGATTAGAGCTGCAGTGTAGAGGTGGAGGCTATAAGGGGCTGACGCACAGAGGCTCAGTAGCCAGACCATGCGTGATAATAGAGGCCCTAGACCCAGGAAGATGGCTCAGCATGATTAGGACCTAGTCAGTGTCTGCTAGGCCTTCTTACGTTGTCCCTGCTCTAACTCCATACCAACCAGAGAGACCCAAATCTGCTAATACACTCATGGGATGACCCGATTCTTCCCTGTGCACCCGCAGCCTCACTGCCACAAATAATCCTTCACTATAAAGGATTCGCCCTCTTCTGACAGCCTTTGAGCCCCTGCCATGCCTGGTGATGGTGACTGACTCCTTGCTACAGCAAGCTCTAAATAAACAGCCTCTGTTCTCACTCTGCTCTCCATTTATTCCCCCAACTTTGCTTGAGTTCAAATCCCAGTTCTCCCACTTACTAGCTGTGTGACCTTGGGTAAGTTACTTCACCTCTCTGTATCTCTAGCACCTTACTGTAAAGTGGAGGTGACAACAGAGCAGACTGCAGAGACCATTGTGAGTTGATGTAGATTAAAAAGCACTAACAACACTGCCAGTTCTGCGACCTCAGCAGGTGTCAGCCATTGTCATGGTCATCACCTCTGTTGTTGCTCTAGGGAAGAATCCCTGGAGGAAACAGGAGGTGCATAGCAGGAGGACAGAAGTACTAACAGGAAGTAGATAAAACTATTCCCACCAGACCCTGGGATGAGCGATGGGGGAAGGACAAAGATCACACTCTCACGGGCTAATCTGTCCATGGGAAGAAATCCCTGCCTGGTCCCCAAGAGCTTCAGAGTCCTCATTCCCGTCACCCACTTCATCACCATCATCATCCTCACCGTCACTACCTTCATCGCCTCCAGTCTCATCGTCTTCACCACCTCCTAGGGAGGATCAGGAAGTCCTCAGGGAGCGTCCCCCGTGGGGGGGCAGAGCAGGAAGAGAGGGGGACTCGGAAAGAAGCCAGCATGGACCCTGCTGTCCAGCAGGGGAAGGGCACAGGTAGTACGATGGAAAGTGGCTGTGGATGGGTTTTAAAAATCTTAGGCTTGGGCCCTGAGTCTCTCTCCTCTGGTGTTCAGATGGCGGGGCCGGGATGCTGGGCTGTGACGGTTGTACTCGGAGAAACAACACAAACCCTGGACCGTCTACACGGGCAGCCAATGACAGGGACAGCAAGTATTCTAGGAGGTGCACCTTACTGTCCCTTCTAACCACAGCTTAGGACTGGGGACCGCCGGGGTGATTACCGGTTATGGGACAGGAGTATCAAGACTCCACCTTGCTGCGCCCCAGTTTCTCACTCCTGGAAGGGGAGTGACAACAACAGCCCTCCTGGTGGGAGGGAAGGACAGGTGTGTTGCTTTCCTCAGCGGTGAGTCATGGGGGTCCAGGGCCCTTGCCTTTCCTGGCCCTACTCCTTCTCCACCTGAACACCTATACTAGATGTTCAATTGTTCTTTAATGTTTTGAAAATTGATTACTTTTGATTTTGCAATCATTTTACACCCAAAAAGTTGCAGAAATTGAAGACTTCTGCGTATCCTTCGTCCGGCTTACCCTAATGTCAGCATATTACATTACCACAGAACAACGAAACAAACCAAGCAATTAACCACAGTGCAACCCCAGCCTCTAATCTGCAGAGCTTATGATGAACACCTGTGCGTGACTGGATGCAAGACGGAGGAAAGGGACCACTGCGGACTGTGCTGATCGAGGAGGGCCTCCTGGAGGAGGTAGGTTTGGGCTGGGTCTTGAAAGAGAAAGGTATAGAGACAGAATGAGTGGTGGCTGGAAGGCCCCACAGGTGTGACAGAACCAGTGTGGCTGAAGGCAGCATGGCGCAGGGGTCAGAGCGTTGGATGTGAGGAGGGGTGCGCGTAGGGCTTCCTCCGGGTACCTGGCCTTCTTTTTGTCCAGCTGCACCTCTTCTGTGCTCCCGTTGATGCCATAGAGGGTCATAAAGATGTTGGAGTCAGTGCCCCCGCCGACCACGTCACCTGTCCACACTGTCATTTCATAAAGCACCTGCCATGAGAAGGACACGGCCCTGGGCTTAAGCCTCTCCCACGAGTGACCCAACAGGCCTCCGTCTCCCTAGGGAAGGAAGGTATACTTTCCAAACCCCCTGGCTCTGAGAAGGGCCTGCCCCCAGCCACTGTGCATGCCTAGAGAGCAAGGGCCAAGACTGTCCCTCTCTGAGGTCACCCTGTGCCCAGTGCAGCGCTAGAGAGGAGTCCAGTTCCAGCAGAGGGCGCTGTGCAACGGGACACGGCCGAGTCAGTTAACTGTCAGTCCCTCTGTGCTAGTGGGGCACTGCGGCCGGACAGTGGCTTTGGGAGGCCAGGTACCAGAGCTCCATTTGAATCTGAGATCTACCACCTACCAGCCTTTGACCTTGGGCAGATGTCCCCCTCTCCAGCCTTTGCATCCCCTCTGGGAAACAGGGGCACAGCCCTGGCAGAGCTGAGAGAGCTTCAGGTAGTTTGCGTTGGTGCCTGGTGCTTGGTCTGCTATGTGCAAGGCCTCAAGAAGCAACAGCGGTTCTGGTGTCCCCACTGCCTGCCACAGCCAGCTCACACCCTGAGGTCTGTGAGCACGGAGGGCTGCTGGGGGTGGAAGTAACATTTAAGAGAATCCTGTTTCAGCCCACCTGGAAAGTGGAACACTTGTCTATTTATCTTTTAAATTTAGATTGGGATTTTCCTCTCTTGCTTAAGATTGTCTCCAAAAAAATTGAGCTGTCTTTGTCTGTCTCCACTGGAGGGTAAGGGAGAGCGGCCCTTCCCAGGGAGGCGGTGTCTTCCCTGAGGCCCTGCCTTGGTCTTCCTCTGAGGGAAGCCTCGTGAAAAGAGGCATCACCTAGATCACACTCTGGCCTGTTCTCTGGTTCTGGATCTTTACTCTGCTCCTCTCATTAGGTGGTCATGGACTATCGACTAAGTCTACAAGTTCAGGAAAGGAGGAAAGGCCGTTCTATCCCCTTGGAACATCACTGGCCCTTCCTTCCCTCCACTGACTGCCACATCCTATCCCGGCTAGGTGAGAGTCTGGTTCCCACCATCCAGAAAGCCGAGGTCTCAGAACCCCAGGTAGTTATCACAGTGGCTATGCCCCTGTCGCTGGGCCTGGTAGGTGGGTACCTTCCTAGCAGCATCTGGAGCCTCCACCATGATGCCTCAAGATCAGAAATGCCCTGTGCAGGGTGCACCCACAGGCCAGCTCCCACCAGAAACCCCCCTGGCTACCTACCAAGGGAACTTGTGATGGGCAGGAGGGCTCCTGGGAACACAGACAGAGTCTGACACTTTTTGATCTTATCCAGACAGGCATAAAAAAATAGAGCAATAAAATGAATGCCTTGGTGGCTGGGTGGTGACCCCCAGCCCCCGTGTTTCCCAAGTCTACCTCTCTCTTCTTTACACAGGCACATCCCTTTTTATGTAGTGGGTGAGTTTCCAAAAAGAGACAGAAGCAGGGCTCCTGTAATTCCAGCCTGCTATCAGGTGTTGTGGGGAGAGGGTGAGTCCAAAGGGCCCCGTGGTGCTTTGTATGTGACACACCTGCATTCTTTTGTTCCGGGAATAGCAGGAGCGTGGGGTGGATTTTCTGCCCTGTGTGGGGTGCGTTGTGTGCTGGGGTGGTACACAGGCTGGGAAGTGGGTCAGAGGCCTATGACGAGCAGTGCAGTCTGACCACAGACGGAGATGTCTGGGAGGGCAAGGCTGTCCGTGCTGCAGAGTTCAGCTCCACTCTCCTGGGAGAGGAGGGTGGGGGCAGCACCCACGCTCTGCCCGAGGAGTTTGACGTCCAGAACAACATAGCCCCTCCTGCTGCGCCACGCAGGCAGGCCCGGCCTTTGAGGCACTGAGCCACGGGTTTGGATTCAGAGACAGAGGTAAGAGCCTGGCCGTCTGTTGATCTCACAATGTATGAGAGAGAAAGAGAAGCCTGCAGGGTCAGAGGATGGAAGGCCCTTGGCCTCTAGACGTCCTGCCGTCCTGCTTCCTGCCTGGCCCTCGCGGTGTGCGCTCACACCACCCGTCCCAGGGCATGCAGCCAGTTAGATGCGGACACGCTGCTCAGAACTCCTGCCTCCCCGAGAAGGGTCTTGCATAGAAACGCTCCCTGCATTATGAGATCTAGAGGCTCGGAGCATCCCAAATGCCACCATTCCCTATTCTCGTGCTATGGTGTTGGTGGAGTTCGCCAGGAAGACAATGACCCTGCACGGCCGTGTGACCTGTCCCTTTCTGAAGTGTTCCCTGGACAGTGCATGCTCATTAGCTCTCACCAAGATCTGACGCAGGATAGGCCATGAAGGGAAGTACTATTTCCATGTAGTATATGAGAAGAGCAAGGCCCAGAGAGGCCAGGCGCCTTTCCCAAGGTCACACAGCAGTAGACCAAAAGGAAGTAGGGTCACCTGACTCCTAACAAAGGGAACCTCACCAGCATACCAGGCTGCTGCTTCTGCCGGTGGCTCGGTGATGAGCCTCCCGCCTCCCTCCCTCCCATGTCCCTGCTGTCCCCACCGGCAGTGTACACCCTGTTCCCACACACCTTCACCCCGATGTTCACCACCAAGGCATCCAGGAGGTCAAACACTCGGGAGGTGATGCCGTCGCCTCGGTCCTTGGCAAGCCAGCAGTTGCAGCGCACCGTGTACTTGGTGCCCTGGGTTGGCACTGCCAGACACAGCTCCTCCACCAGCCAGCAGCTCTCAGGAGAGGCCCCGTCATGGCCCAGCTGGCAGGGGACACCCCAGCTCCATGAGGATCTGGGCGTGACTGGGGAGAAAGCGGCCCCTCCCTGTCCCGCGCTCCACCCCCGCCCTCAGCATTTCCCCCAGTGCGCCAGGCACTCGCTGGACGAGGGCCCTCCCGTGAAGGGGAGGAGGTTTTGTAGACCTAGTTAAGGTCTCTAGGCCAATTACTGGGAGTAATCAAAGGGCGGCTTGGGGTAGGCTTAGGCTTATTAGCTGAGCCCTTTAAAAGAGGGCCTGGGAATCAGAGATGGAAGAAACCAGAGAAGATTGGAGCTGAAGAAATCATCCCTTATCAGCCTCGAACAAACACCCCAGCGGGTTTCGGAGAGGGACAGCTACGTGGTGGGGAATGGCAGGCAGCCTCTGGCAACGAAGGCCTGTGTCCTTCAAGCCCTAGAAAATGGACTTGGTCAATGACCAGCGGGCTTGGGAGGGCCCAAGCCTCAGACAAGATCACAGCACTGGTGCAGTTGGCTTTCATCCCAGTAAGGCCTAACTTACATCTGGACCCCTAACCCCTGAAAAATCATACACTCGCGTTGCTTTGAGTTACTAAGTTGGTGAGAATTTTACCCAGCAATAGCAAGTCAACACACAGGGTGTCCCCACGGGGTGGCGGAAAATGGGGATGCGGAGGGGCAGGCGAGTGACCCAAGGCCACCCAGCTCATTGACGGTGGAGGCCTGGAGATCTTCCTCTACTGCCCGCTCCGAGGGGCTCCAGGTCACTGCCCTCCACTTCCCACCCTAAGTGGTGGCTAGTCCCTTCCTTTCCTGTGGTCAGTCCCCATCATAGAGCCCCAAAGACCAGCACCTCTATTTTCTTGATGACACCCACGTCCAAGCCTCCAACGTAGAACTCCTCTACGGAGCCGCAGGCAAAGCCCCTCTTTCCCTGGGGGTAGTCCAGCCAGATGCGGTTGCTGCGCTCCTCCTCCTCCCCAATCAGTATGATGTAGGCGCGGCTGTCAGTGGCCGCATCCTTGTGCTTCCCAGTGGTGACCGACACGTAGTAAGGGATAACTGCAAGAGATCGTGGGGGCCGGTCTCGTAAAGGGCAGGCTGGACAAGGATGCAGCCCTGTGGGATGGTGGATTTGGGAATGAGCTCTGGAGGGCGCCAGCCTCAGCCCTCGGCTCACAGACCATGTGCGATGAGAATTCCCAGGCTGCCGAGGGCACTGTGGTGTCCACTCTCCAGGAGAGACGGAGTCCGTAACTCCTGATGTGAAGACCCCAGAGGATGTCCTTGTCACTTGTGTGGAGTGTCAAGCTTCCAAAAGCCCTTTGACTAGTGATCTTATTTGAATGTAGCATTACCTGGTGAGGAGGGGTAAGAGCAGTACCTCTCCCCATGTTCAGAAGTTACATGCCTGAAAACCTCACTGTAGTCAGCAAAAGTGAGATCCCAGAGAAAAAGCAAGAGCAAGGTGTCAGAGAAAGCAGGAACTGGAGGAAGAATAACAAAAATGTATCCCATATGTAACATGGTAGAGGAAAGTCTAGAAGACATCTATTTCCAAACTGAATCAGACCAGATAGAATAAAAGCTTGCTCAGGTAGTGTGGCATAGATTTTTAGTTGTCCACTCAGTATTCATGATTCTCATAGCTAGGGATGGTTATGATATGTAAGTAGACATTGTTGAGTGGGTTTCTGGGAAATCTTTTTTAAAGGGCCTGACTTTCCTGGCAAAGAGTACCCTTCTGCCCCTTTCCTTTCCATTCGTTTTGCTTGAGATGTGAATGTGATGGCTGGAGCTCCAGCAGTCATCTTGGAATAACGGGCACTTAGGATGGAAGCTATTTATTTATAAGGTTGCTAGAGTGACTAGGTTGAAGAAAATTAGGTCCCTGACATCACTGGAGCTGCTGTATGGGTCATAGATGGTCTCTTTTGGAACTTAAATGTAAGAGAAAAGAACAACTCTGAATTTGTTTAGGCCACTAGACTCCAGGCCTCTGCCATTTGCAGTTATTAATTGATACAAGTTGGAAACCCTGCTCCTGGCTTATCTTCCTCAATAGGCTGGGAGATACTGCCCTGGCATTGTGGCTTTCTCTGATGCAGTGTGTATCTCTTTGGAAAGTTTCCCAGCTATCTCCTCCTGGCTGGCGTTATGCAGCACTTTCTGCACCTATACATGGCCTTTTTCTATCTTTGCAGAGAGAATGCTGCTGGCCTTTCTGCAACTGATCACAGTGCTTAATTAAGGACAAGCACTTTTTGTGATCCTGTCATTTATTCACAGAGTGACAAGGTGAAGTGTAAACAGATTAGCTCTCTGCCTGACCCCACAACCCACCACATGGTCTCCTGGAGAGCAATATCACAGTTGTGACACTGTTATGCTTAAGAGAACAGAATAGAAGGCAGGGCATTGAAACGTTCAGTAGACAAATATAGAACTGCCTTATCTCAGAAATCTGCTTGGTGAAATGAACTTGCCAGAGAATTATAATATCATTTTATGAAGGAAAAATAAACTGAAGCCAAGGGCAGAGTTTGCAAAGATACCTTCCTGGTGGAAAATCAGTGGATTAAGGACATCATCAAACATCTTTAGCCTTTGCTTGTCTATCTAATAATGGGGGCTCTGTCTCTCTCTTCCCTTTCACCTCACAGGGCTGATGTGGGGGTGAAAATAGGCAATACATATGAAGACTTGGTAAATCACAAAACAGTAGACCTGAGTCATCAATGATGATGAGACTAATGAATGGCCTGTTCAAAAATAGCTTAAAAGCATTTCCACATGCCCACTCTTCCTTTAAGAGCCTCTGCTGCTCAGCTTACCTGGACCCTCCTGAACATAGTCGACCATGGGCCCTGTGACTGTGCCAATGTCCATGTCGGCCATCTTGGAGCTCAGAGCGATCTCCCAGAAGTCAGCGGGGCTGCTGCAGTTGCTGCTGCGGTCCCCCGTGTACTCCTGTCCAGAAAAGCATGACCCTGGCTCTTTAGAGTTCCAGCACTTTTTGCCCCACGAACTCCCCTATAAAGATGGTGACAGGCCATGGCTGAGTCAAGGCCCTGACCATCTCTCTCTGTACCTTTTCATAAAAGAGTCTCTCCAACCGCCCATCCTCTTTCTTCAGGGACAGCCAGCGCCCACACAGGAATAGGAACTCGTCCTCGTTAGTGTCGTTCCAGATCTCCACCTTCTCCACATACCAGTCTGCGCACCACTTGGTGTTGTCATGGCGGAGCTTGATCTTGTAGATGACACCCAGGTCAGCAGCCTCGATTATGAAGGTGTCGGCCTGCAGAGCCCAGATACGGAAACTTTGGTGAGGCAGCACTCACTTCAACCCACCCCAACCCCCTCCTTCCAGGATCTCCCATCCTCCTCCAACATTGGGTTGAACAGATCTTCCTTGCTGGGGAATTTTCCAGGCCGGAATTCCTGGGACAATTGTTTGATGTCTGAATTCATGACCTCACTTCCACAATGACCTCATTTTACCATTCTCTCATGCGTGCAAAGCCGCCTTCATCCACATTTCTTTTGGGATGAGCCTGGAGGAGTTTCAAAGATGGACTATGATGAGCTGTGTGAGTGGGGGTGGGACCTGAAGGTCATGGCAGAGACAGAGGAGGGGCACTTGGCACAGTCCTGTTAATTTGAGGAACTGGCAATTGACCGGGTTCTTAGAATAAAAATGCCACCTTCAGAAATTCCACTTCTTTGCATGCATCAAAGGCTTTTATATGTGCACAGAGATGTTTATTGCACAACTTTTACAGTGGGAAACTGGAAGCTGCCTGGGGCCACCACTTCTGGAACAGCTAAATAACCTGGGCACAGCCTTTCCGTAGCATGGATGCATGGATGCATGTGGTAGCTCAAAGAAGAGCCGGCTCCATCTGCATTTGACTACCCTGCCCCAGAAAGATTCCCCAGGCATCCCACTGAGTGCTAAAGGCAAGTGGGAGAAGTGCTTAATGCCATGATGCCTTTCATGGAAAAAGCGAAAGCACAGAGTAACATTGTCTACTTTCTCTGGGCACAGGTACAGGTAAGCAGAGAAAATTCTGGAAAGGTGTGGAGACAGGAGAAAGCATGGACATTCTGGAAACTGGGCCCAGTGGTCTGTAGGGGACATTGCAGGCAGGCTGAACAATGGCGGAGCATGAAGATATTTGCAAATCCTGTGAAGAACTTAGGTGGGGTCTGCGGCCCATGGGACCCCTGAAGGATTGATGCAAGGGGCACCTCCGTCTGTTTTGCATGGGTTAATGAGGAAGCTGGAGGATGGACTGGCTGTTGAGGGCTGGAGGAGGGAGACCACGCCAGTTCTTAAGCAAGGCCAGAGGAGAAAGGGCTGAACGTGAGGGGCTAGCTTGACTGATCTGAGGTATCGAGAGAGGAGAATCTCCTGGATTCTCCTGGGTGATTGCGTGTGGGTGGGGAGAGGGTGCTGATAGGGAGCAGGGTGTCAAGGATGACTCTTGGATTCCAGAGCAAGTGATTGGAGAAAAGAAACTTTGAGGTGCTCGGTAGTCAACTTGAAGTCACGAAAATAGTACCTGAGCCAGATGGATCTCCAGCTCTCCTGATGGAGATCTAAACCCAGATGAAAGGAAGAGAGTGTTGGGAAGAATGAGCAAAATTCTTTCTTGTGACGCAACAATTACAAAGAAAGAGATAGAGAGAGCCTGCATCTGACACAGAGGAGAATAGATTGCATATCCTTCATTTATACTTCCATTCATTTATTCCCTCAACACATATTTATTACCTGTTTTTTGCCAGGCTCTGTAAATATAGCCATGAACGAAAGTCCATCTGACAGCTGTATACCGCACATTGCTGTTTTACCAATGCATTTACTAAGTATCCGTGCAGGGGACAGGTGAGATGATTGTGTGCCAGTCACGGTTCTGGAAACTCACATGTTTTAATTCAGTTGACTTTCACAATGACTCAGAATTAACTCAATTTCGTGCTCGAGGAAACTGGGACACAGATGTAAAATGACTTGCCCAAGATCACACAGCTAGTGCGTATCAAACGGGATCTTGAACTTCAGTGATCTGGACCCAGCGTCCGGACACCTGACTACCCATGTCCCTAGTAGAGTCAGGGACATGATACAAATCCACTTGATCTCTTTGGCTCCGTTTGTCCAAAATGGAAAGAAGGTAGAACTTCTAGCTACTGTACTTGGGCAGTGAACAGTTGTGTCTCTGCGGGGGGTTGGGGTGAAGTTTAAAGTATTTTTCCCTGTTATAAAGTGCTGTTACATCGTGTCCTGTTTCTCAGTCTTCAGGTCTAATTAGCAATCACGTGACTATTCCCGCTTCAAAAGTACAAAACTGAAGTTAAAGGTGAATGGCTTCTATCTGGATCACAGAGCAAATGAATGGGAGTGCCAGGACCTGTCTTCCAAGGACCTGGGGACCAGACTGGGGTGCCTTCTTGAGGCCTGGCTCATGGGGTCACCAGCCACTGCACATCCATGTAGATGATACCATTTTTCTTGTCCTAGAATTAATTTCTTCCCCACCAGTATCAAGTGCCTCAACACTGAGGCTCATGCGGGGCTGAGGGTCAGGCTTAAGGACATTCTGGATGAACACCCATTGATTGACACAAAGTCCCTGCAGACATGGTCACGGGCAAGACCACAGTTTGTGATAGGAGCCAAGTCTCTAAATCTGCTCTCCTTGAGAATGCCTGGCCTGGGGTTTCAGGCAGATTTAAAAAGTGGAGAAAGAAGAGAGACTTCGGATCAAGTGAAAGGGTAAGGCAGAAGAGAGATGGGAAGAGGGTCTGTGGCAGGGAGAGGGAGCTGGGTTAGTGAGAAGGGAAGTCTGTCAGTGCCCACCGTTGGGCCCTTCTAGACAGGCTTCTTCCTCTTTGTAGAACTGCTGTATCTCAGAGCTGGAAGGACCTGGGATACTGTCCTAGTTTGTGTCTAGATGTCCTCCCAAAGCCTCATGGGGTCATAGATGGGGCTTTTTCAGAGGTGGCTGAATCTAGAGTGTGTGATACTGGGATTAAGTGTGTATGATTAGTAGTAAACCAGTCCACTGATTGGCTTGGCATAGCTCCGGCGAGGATTTAAGGGGGTGAGTGCTACACCCGCCCTGGGGCCGGTATCCTGCATACAGTATAAGGGGCCGAAAGACGCTGTTAAGCTCTCTCGCTTACTCTTGGCCACTGTGAACTGTTTCTATGCCAAGCCACCCTGCCTTGGAGTCAGCCAACAATGGACTGAAACCTCTACAAGCTATGAACTAAATCAAACTTTTCTCCCTTAACTTTGGGCGTCAGGTATTTTGTCTTAGCAACAAGAAAAGTAACTAAGATGCTACTTTCTGGTCATGAGGTTTTCAAGCCTTTTTATAGCTACAGAGGCCTTTGCTTAATAGAGGGTCTGTGTGGCACCCCAACAGAGAGGCCAGGTCAAAATGCTTCTGCCTGGGTGGTCACGGGGAGCCCATCTGTCCCCCACCCTCCATTCCCCTGTTGTCCCCATGTTCTCGATGGCATCAGTGTTGCCCAGGGCTCTGCACATCACAGTTTAGCCGATTCATACCTGACTCCTCACTCTACAGATAAGAAAACTGAGGCCAAAATGTCGACTCAGACAAGGCGCAGATGGCAGCATCAGACTTCCAGACGCCCAGATGCAGCTTCTGATGGCACAGCCCCAGCCACTCCACAGCCTTCGCCTCCATATGCAGGGACTCCCTCCCCGACCACCATGATGCCGGATTTGCTGACGAGGATGAGCCATTCCCATAGAGCCAATGACCCGGAGTCAGGCCCTCCTTGGCCCCCAACCCATTTTTAGGACCCAGGGTGGGTGAATCAGCTTGCAGGGTAAAGGAAAGGGGAAAAGCCCGATAAGGATGCATGACACCGTGAAAAGTTGCTGGACATCCTGGGACCAAGGAGAGACAGTGGACAGATAACTGGAGTGAGGGAGGGAAGGGAAATAGAGTAAACTTAGTGCCCCTCCTACCGTTCCTCTCTCGAATTTGTTGGTGCGGTTTTCGGACTTGCCAAGGTACCGCTCCCCGGTGTCCCCCAGGTCCCCATAGATGGTGATGTAGACCTTGGCATCCGTGCCTGCCCCAGGAACGTTCCCTGTGAAAATCTGCACCGAGTACAGCACAACTGGGCAGGAAGTTGAAGAGACAGACAAGGGGAAGAAAGGATGACAGCAAGTTAGGTCTGGGGCTGGGTTTCTGGAGCTCTGGAGCTCTGTCTGGACCTGGAGGAGGCGGGGCCTTCCTGTCATTCGCTCAGTGACACAGGTTTGGCTGCACTCTGTGTAGACTCCCCAGTGGTGGTAGGTGGTGGAGTCGCCCATCCGGTCTGGACCAGAGGGCTCTCAGAGAATGAAAGGATGGGGACTTTTTGACCACTCAAACCATCCAGCCACACAGCAACGTGCAGTGTCCAGGGAGAAAGGTCGAGGAAACTACCTCGAGTGTGTGCACACTGCAGTCACCAAATCTGCCTGCCATGACACACCAACAATGATATGCCTTTCCATCTCACTGGTATAGATGTCAGGTCCTTCTACCTGCGTTATGATAAAACTTGTTGCCCCTCAGTGTCTTCCCTTATTTTCAGTTATTGTTCAGCTCACTAGCACCCCTTTCCTACTGCTAGTGCTCCAGCCAAACTCCTCTCCCCAAGGCCATAGACATAGTCACCCTCTCCTTTGTCCCCATGGCTCCTGGGAAGTACACAATGCATAGTGACACTTATGAAGAGTACTTAAGGAAAATAGAAACTTGTAGTGTCTAGTTTTTGTTTTTCTGCAGTGGACTCGTCAAACAAGAATGAAACATCTCCTTTCCCATCCTCCAACCCATCAGGAAGAACAAATCTCATACATTTTCATGAATGCCAGGAGCGCTTTGTCCCCTCTCCATTATTCCTGCATTCTAGAAGATTTGGGGTTTCAGGTCAAGGAGGAGGGGAGGTAGCTGGATTATTGCCAAGGGGGAGGGACAGAAGCTGAAGCTCTGAAGGGAAGAGTAGAGGTGGTCAAATGGGAAGGAAGACCCATTTCCCTCATCCTAAGAGGCTAGGGCCCTCACCTGCACAGAGTCCCAGAAGGAAGATGGCTGCCAAGCTTCAGTGAGTGACTTAAAGCTTGAAGAAGTCCTTAAGATCAGAAAAGAGGCTCCTTTGAAAAAGCAAAGGTCTCTGCAGTGGTGTTTCCTGCCACGCAGAGAAGTGATAACTGAGTGTTGGCAGCCATGGTGGCACTGTGTGGCAGGAGAGCGTAGGGAGGAGTGGGAGCCTGGACTATGGGCCAGGCCACTCCGGTGAGCTCAGGATGTTTATAGAGCCTAGGAAAGGGGTTCCTCTCCCTACAGTGGCGGAGCTGGGTTTCCTCAGCAGCCCTTGCAAGTAGGCTCACAGCCACCTCTAATTCAGTTTCAGGAAGCAAGGTGCTGTGGCCTGCTCCTGGGTACACACAGTTATGGACACACTCACACCCATGGCAGGGTTCTTACTGTTCCGTTCTTTTTGCTTGGATGCCACAGAATTAGGTCATCCTTCTGCCTCTCTGGACATTCCTTCTTGAACTGCTTCATAGGCTCTTCATCTTCTGTACCCTGGGAATGCCAACTTATGTGGCATCCCTAGGCTGTCATCTCGCTCAGCCTGGCATTGTTTTCCTTGAGTTCCTGAGTCTGTATCTTCAACTCAGACCCTTCCTGGGTTTGAGACCCCCACTTCTGTCACCTCATGGTCATTTCCACCTTGACTAGACCTCAGCCCCACAAATTCATATGTCCAAACAGAGCTCTACCCCATCTGCACCCTTACCCCCTTTCCAAACCTCCCAACCCACCTGCCTGTCCCCATAGCCTGCTCTTCAAAGCCCCTTGGTGCATAGGTGGGTCTCCCAAGAGGGGCAGGAACCAGGGCTATTCCTGTCTGCCTCCACCCCCACCCTGTTAGCTCAGTGCAGAACCCAGCAGCATTTTATGTGCTGTGTTAACAAATGAAATCTCTTTGTTGCTTAAAAGAGCCAACATTACCCGAGTCTGCCAGGCTCACGCCAACATGAGGTAACATTAGGAATCTTGTCACAGCGCAGACACAACAGTCGGCTGTCCGCCTTCCTCGCTGCCCCTCCTCTTCCTGGCCGTGTTCAGGCCTGCTCCCCATATAGAAGCATCGCAGGTGGGTGGGCCTGTTCAGATACATCCTAGGAGTCTGTGTCCCAAAGCAGGATGCATTGTCCCCAGGGGCTATGACTAAACTGCCTGCCTACTCCCCCGCTGCTTTCTCCATCCCTTTGGGGATCAGGAAGACTGATTCAGCCTCTGGGTGCTGAGCAATGTGGTTGTGTAGGACCCGGCTATTTCTGGATCCTCCTCCCTCCCAGTCCCACCCAGGCAACACAGCTCCTCCGTGGAGGGCTGTTTCCTTAGAAACATCGCCAAGCTCAGAGCAGGTTGTGTGGCATGTGATTCATACAGAGAAGCCAAATGCACCTCTGGGACAGCTTTCCAGGGCATCCTCTGGGGTCCAAGTAGGAAAGAGGGTCATCTCCCTGATTTAATAGCACAGAAAACATGGAGATGGGATAAAGGTAAGGAGGGGCCCATTCAGTACCAGGGAACACTTGCTGCTCATTCTAAGTGAGTGGCAGCTTAGATTAAAATAGGGCAGGAACTATGGCTGTTTTATTTCTAGTGGTAAAAAAGGAAACAGTGGTAGTCTTTTGTCTCTTGGCTGTCTCGTCAGTTTAGCAGGCAGGAAGATCTGCTCCCCTAGCTCCATGTGGGAATCTTGGGTTTCACTGGAATCTTGGGTTTAATCTAGTTTTTCCAAGAAGGTGGCATCACAAATTCAAGCTGGATTTCCAAACTCTTGGAGCTCCTCAGGTCTAGTTAGACGCTCTGCTGGAGAGGCCTAGAGGAGTCTTTTGTTTATTATCAGTGGTAGAAAGTCTGGCTTTTGCAAGTGAGTCAATTTTTTGAAATAGCTGAAATTTATTCAGAGTTGAATGGTAGGTGAATAATATAGGGGTTGACATGGAGAATGTCATCACTCATCAAAACAGAGGTGTGACTCTGTCCGTGTGCTACAGGAAGAAGGTGTACACACACACACACGCACACACACACACACACACACACACCATGGTAGGGAGAGGAAAAGGCTGTGGAGTGAGCCTTAAAGGAAACCCCAGCCCAAGGAAGGAAACTAGCACTTAATGGGCTGTTTGGAGAGGTAGGAAGAGTATCAAAATATGATGGTGTCACCAAAAGCAAAGGAGGAGGCGGCAGAAGTGAGTGGTCAGGTCAGTGCAAATCCCTCAGAAAAAAATCATATCCGTGCATGAAGAAGGGACAAGGGGCAAAGGTGACTGGCTCATGCAGAAAACAGCCCACGACCTGGACACTCTGCAGGTGCACCCAAATACACCATGGCTCCAATTACCTGTCAACCCAGGAGACCTCTCTCTCTCTCTTTCTCTCTCTCTCTCTCCCTCCCTTTCTTTTGCTTCTCTGTGGTGCTGGGGTGGGAGCACGGAGATTTATCACTAGCTACAGTCTAGCGCCAGGATGTTTCTTAATCCATACTTAATTGGATCCAGTAAGAGCAGAGCAGACCAAGTCACACACTAAGCCAAATAAGCAGAGCAGGGAGAAAACCAGGAGTAGGGCAACTCAGGCACAGGACAGCCCCTGTTTGGGATGTGTTATCACAATGGCAGGCCAAGAAGGGATTTGAGCACAACCTTTGGGGTGAAACAGGCAGACTGCAGGCTAGCTCTGCCGTGTGCTAGTTGCGTGACCTTGGGCAACTATGTAACCTCTGCAATCCTTTTGCCCTCTCTACAGGACCGAGATGACCATAGATCCTCCTCTCGAGTAAGAAGGCTCAGGCCAGCATGGGGCAGATGCTCCGCAAGGAGGACCACGGTCCTCGAGCTGCTTATGGGGATGACGGTGACCTCCTACACTTACTGTCTAGAGGCTCCTCCACTTCTCTGTAGACTTGCCGTAAGGACCCATCTTTCATGTATTTCTCAGTGAAGATATCATAAGGGACCAGTTCTCGGATGGTCTTCTTGTCATCCTCAGAGGTGGCAAGCCATCGATCGCATGGGAAAGTCAAGGTCTCTGCACCCTGGGGTGTGGGGGGAGAGGAACGTTAACTCCTGATATGGAAACCTCCAACTTCCATGTTTCGTCAGATGCTAATACCCTCAGGACCAAGCGTAGGGACATGGGCTTCCACAGATAGTGCAAAAACTGCAAGGGAGAGTTTCTGCCTCAATTTTAGCAAGTCCAATTTTACTTAAAGGCTTTCACAACTACAGCAGGAGTTGGCTCTTGAAGGCTGAGCTTCTGAAGTTCTCTTAAATGTAGGCATCTGAGACCCACTTCAGGGACTCATAGCCAGGGGGTGGGTGCATAGGGCTCTGTACTTTTAAATTGCTCATAAGTCATTGATATCCATGGTTGTGACTGAGAGGTTTATCAAGATTTAGAATTTTGGGCCGGTGAGATGGCTCAGCGGTGTACGCACCTGCCTGGCAAGCGCGAGGGCCCGAGTTCGACTCCCGGAACCCACATACGAAAAAAGGGCCGGTGATATCGCTCAGCGGCACAGGTGCCTGCTGGCGCGCGAGGTCCTGAGGTCGACCCCCGGTACCCACAAAAAAAAAAAAAAAAGATTTAGAATTTTGTGGTTTCTAAATGTTTTCCTAGTTGTCCAGGGTGGATCTTTTTCTGTTAGTTGGCCTTGAGTAGCAGGAAGGCCAAGCTGGTCACTAACGGGCTTGGGGGTGGGGAGTGGAGACACGGGTGCCCCGCCTGTCCTCCTTGACTACTACACCAGGTTGTAGAAGGTCCACTTTGGAACTGAGCTGGCTCCCACAGTCGAGTGAACTGGGTGAAACGTCCTCGGGAGGTTTTATCTCAACTTGATAACGCTGAAGCAGCCAGCAAGGGATCTGCCTGGAAGACAGCAAGAGAACAGGAGGACAGACCGGAGAGAAACTCACGTCTTTGTCTGGGAGGAGCCTGCGGATGTCCACGTGGGAGCAGTGCCACCCAGGATTTATGCCCGTATTATCGTGGCCAATCCGAATTTTTTCAATGATTTCTCCCACGTCTTCTAACTTTGGAAAGGAGAAAAGATACCAGATGTTAGTAGGGAGGCCTCAGTAACAGTCTGCCCCCCAGGGCATCTTCCTCGAGCCCCCTTGAATTCCAGGGGTCCTTTCTCTGAATACTTCAGCAGTATCCCGCCAGGCTCTTCCCCCTTCTCTGCACATTCCATGCTCACACGTCACTTTCCTGCTCCCCATTTGTATCAGTCTTAGTGCAAGCATTCGGTTCGATGCCCTTCTCTGGGAGGTGGTCTCCTCTTCAGGGTGGAGCCCAGCCCCATCTTCCATCGCTTGCTGTTGTACTTTGGGAACTGAATTGGGTATCAGAAGAGGAGTTCTGATTTTGCCCTTGCTCCTATCTTGCCAGGCTGACCTCATTCAAGCCCTCAGACCCCTCTAAGAGCCCCTCAATTTCTGCCATTCCTTTTCTGGGCTTTTACAAATTCTAGTCCCTCAAACTTGACATTCTCTAGCTATTAGACCTTTGCCCATTTTCTGTTGACCCCTTCCCTTTCCTCTTCTTACCTAATCCAGTGCCTGCCCAATCACATAACTCAGGTCACAGGTCATGGGTCGTGTCATTTCACTTCCTCAGGAAAGCCCCTCATACTTCCCCAAAAAAGTCAGATCTTTTCCCAAAGGATCTTGTGGCATGGTGTCGCCACCCCTCTGAGCACTTCCCAGAGTGCTAAGTTTACAGATATTTGTGTGACACCTACGTCTCCTCCACCGCTATATCATGCCCACTTTCTCCTCCACTAAGGACAGCCTCAAGGGCAGACACCATGTTGCTCACCAAGGTGACCCCAAAGCCTAGAATTATGCCTGTGACATAAGTACTCAGCAAGTATGGGCTGAAAGGTTGAAAGAACGAGTGTTTTCTAATCTGCAATGTGGGGATGATAAAGTCAGCCAGACCCCTCCCCCTCGTAGTATGACGGCGAACCTTACCCACAGTGGCACAGGGAGAAGCTGACACGTGTGTGCTGTGGTGAGCCCCTGCGCTGAGGCACTGAGTCTGATCTTTCCTCTGCTGCCTGGAGCCGACAGGGACAGGGTGAGGGGCTTAGTCAGGAAGATGGATTCCCTGACCCTTGCAGGCTCTCTAAAGAGGCAGTGAGGTGGTCAGACACAAGACAAGGCCATCTGCTGACCTGGCACATGCTGGAGGCCCTCTGTGCCAAGCTGCCTTCCAAAACCCCATCAGCCTTGACTCAAGCACCCCTAGGAGCCTCTTGGGACTCTCTAGGTTCTCATATATCACCTTCTCCTTGGAAATGATGCCTTATGACCCACGCCCAGATTCATCTGTAAGAAGATCTGGCTCAACAACAGGTTAAGAAATAGATGAGGAAATAGGGCAAAGGGACAAGAAGGGCAAGGAGATACAATAACACCAGGATGCCCTGGTCCACGGAATGCATATCACAAGGTTAGTATGACAGTTGGGGGGGGTATCAGCAGACTCGAGTTTCCTGGCAGCCTCTCTGCGGAGGTGGTCACATAGCCTGCTCCATCAAGATCTCAAATGTCACAAAGAAGTGGCATCATCAGCTCTGGTGTGAATGGAGAGCTCGCCAAGAAAGAATAGTGTCTGAGTGATTGATTGAGTCATTCACCAAATGCAAAGCCTTCATATCACAAACACAAGCAGTCTCCGAATGAACAGAAGCTGCCTGCAGCCTCTGGCTTCCTCCCTCTCTGGCCCTGCCCCCTTCCTCTCAGCAGTGCTTGGGAAGCCTCTCTCCCTTGCCCTGCCCTCACCCTTCCCATTCCAGCCCTGACTCTGCATGATTTTAGAGAAGCCACCAGGATTTAACCTCTTCATCCGTAAAATGCTGAGAATGGCATCTTACTCAGTTGGAGACAGGGCCATGTGTGGGACGACTCCTCGAGGTCGGTCGTGTCTAGGTCCACAGACATGATTCTTTTTGTTACCTGTTCTCCATTTAGTTCTAAGCACCCCACACAGCGCCACTCTGCTACAAACTCTGTGGATTGAGGAGAATGCTACAGTGTCTACCACCAGCAGCTAGGACCTTCAGAGCAGTGGGACTCCATGGCCACAAGGGCCTCTAGAGGTCTTGTGAGCCCCTGAGGACTCCAAATCATCAACAAAGATCAGTGTCTTCAGGCTGGTGTGAAGTACCACAGACATTTTAAACAGGCTTTGTTCTTCCCCATCGGAGAGGCACAGATGCCACAGGTAAAGACCATTCTCAAGAGCTCCACTGGAGATCCAGCTGCCTGGCAGAACCAGGAAGTGAACAGTCATCTGCTTCTCTTTCTGTCCCCAGGCCTCTTGCCCTTCTGCCCTGTCCATCGTTTTGAGGTTTGGGATGTGTGGACCTGTGGCTTCAATCGCACTTCTATGACATTGATCCTCCGGCCCCCAGTTGCAGGTACCAGGGTTGCTGTCTCAGCTGCAACCCTTCAGTCATGGTTGGTGGCCCTTGGAGATTGGCTCAGAGGGCAGAAACATCAAAAGGGACCTAGCATTCTCTAGGGAGGTGAAAGCATTAAGCAGGGCGGGCTCTGCTGCTGACTGTCAAGTGTAGAACCCAGGTTTAGTGCTTGATCGCCTTGAGCAAGTTTCTAACCCTCCTGTGCTCTGTTTGCCCATCTGTAAAATGGGAGGATGATATGGACAACCTCTTGGCAATGTCATGAGTTGACCCACATCAAGTGCTTAAAACAAGGCTGGTCCATGGGAAGGACTCAAGGACCCTCAGCTCTGTTTTTTCCAAGTCAACCCCTGTCTTAGGTGGGGCACAGAGGGGGTTGTGACTTGCTCATGGATTAGTAGCTGATCTAGAGTCAGAACTCAGGGTTATGGACGCACCGCTCAGTGCTCTAGCTGTCTGTCACTTGATTTATCAGAAGAGAGAGGTAAGAAGGGACACAGGAGGAGAGACAGAGGCCTGGAGACGGAGCCTCTCCTTTGTTTCCCTCAAGACCAGATAGATTGGAAAGGAAAAAAGAAAAAAATGGCACCAAATTACTAGCAAATTATAGCTGTCTGTGAGGGGGAATTCATTAATGAAAGTTCCCGGAGGTCCTGCCGAGGTGTAACCGCAGCCCCAGCCATGGACGGTGTCAGGCTCGGTAACTCACGTACCCCGACATCTCGGCTGGGGAGATGCAGCTTCATGGATAAGTGAATCAGCGCTGAATTCTCCTTGATAAAAGACACCACAAAGGCAAAACACCTTCCCACAGTGTTGCCTGCCCCCACAGAAGGTGGGAAAGGGGGCGGGGCCAGGGGCCAGTGACAGCCAAGGATGGGGACATGACTGGACTTTGCTTCCTACCAGAAAACAAGGGGGTGTCTCCACAGGCCCCTAGTACCTGACAGCCCCAGCTCCTGAGGCTCCCAGCTCTTCTCCCAGTCCCACTTCATCCCTGTCCTCACTTGAAGTCACATCGTGCTCCCCTGTGCCCTCTGGCCAAACCTCAAGCTGCATGCTGAACTTATTTCCACCTCTTGGCTACAGGACATGCTATTCCCCTCACCAAAAATGCCTTTCCTCTGTTCCGTTTATGCCCACTTTCACGACGAGCTCGAAGCCCCAATCCTGTGAGCCTTTCCCCTCTTCAAACAGCTACAGTCCACCTGCCAGTGTTCTGCAGTGGCTAAGGGCACATATTCCAGAGCCAATCCCATGGGTTTAGATACTGCTTCCACATGTCCTGGCCACGTGGCTTTAGCCCACTAAACTCGCTGGGTCTTAGTTTACTCTCTTTATGCAGGGATGGCTACAGCACAGTCATTCACTGAACTGATACAGACAAACCCCTTAGGTTAGTATCTTCCGACCCATAGGGTCAGTGACGATGGTGATCACCAGGCTCTCACTAACTCTGTGTGGAGGTCTGGGGTCTCCAACTACGCTGCAAGTCCCTCACCAGGCAGGCCCTGGGATGCTTCCTCCTCCTGTGTCTCCCACCCACCTTAGTACACAGCGGGGCCATACAGGCACCACATGCACTGAGCGGAGGGGTTTATGATTTCAAGGAACTGGGACGTATGCTCACAGCAAAACATCAAACCATAAAGCCCCTGGTATGGCTGGCTGCCAATATGTCCCCCAGAAAGGCTCACTGTGTTGAAGGTATGGCTGCTGATGGGCTTTTTGGAAGTTATTGGATCTAGTGGATTAACCCATGGATGAGACCATAACTTGATGGCATTACCTGGAGGTAGTGGAAATAGGAGATGGTACCTAGTTCAAAAGACCGGTTCATGGGGGTGTGGTCTTGGGGACTACATCTAGTCCCTACTTCTTTTTCCCTGGCCAGCTCTCATTCTCTCTCTCTCCCTCTCTCTCTCCCTTTCTCTCCCCACCCTCTCCCTTCTCCCTCCCTCTCCCTCTCCCCTCCCTTCCTGGCTGCCCTGAGGTAAGCAGCTTTCCTCCACCACTCTCTTCCACCATGATGTTTCTGCCTCAGCACACACCCAGCGACAACGGAGCCTGCTGACCAGCTGAAACCTCTGAAACCGCGAGCCAAAAGAAACCTTTCTTCCTCTAAGTTTACTTTCCCAGCTATTTTGTCACAGCGACACACAAAAAAGCTGACTTTTATGTCTCCATTGCCCAGACTTGGAACATACAGGGCATCCTTTTTTTTTTTTTTTTTTGTGGGTACCGGGGGTCGACCTCAGGACCTTGCGTGCCAGCAGGCGCCTGTACCACTGAGCGATATCACCGGCCCCTTTTTCATATGTGGGTACCGGAAGTCTAACTCAGGACCTCACGCTCGCCAGGCAGGCACTTATGCCGCTGAGCCATCTCACCGGCCCCAGGGCATCCTTCTGTATCAGTCTGTTTGCCCATAACTTGAAAGCTGAGCATCACATGATCAGCGGTGATGAGAATCCCAGCTGCCCCAGCACCCCTGAGCCAGCCTAGAAGCCTCACTCCACCTGTGGGTGTGCATCTAGTGGCAGAAACACTGGAGAGGCCCCCATAGACATTATGCATTTCATTTGCCAAAGTTCTCCTCACTTGTCACTGCCTTTGACCTTGACACCATTTCTGAAGGGACAGGCGAGCTTTACCATCCTCCTGGTTGGGTGTTGGTACTGCGGCCCGGCCCGAAGAGGGTGATGAGTTGCCTATCATCCACTAACAGCAGCCCATCAGGGATGACCGGGTGAAGCTTTGCCCTCAAGGCAGGGCTGCTCTCCCTTCTCTCTAACCCTCCCCTCCAGGGCGGCCTGCTGGGCCAGCTACCTCTACAATGAAGCGGGAGGCAGACTTTCTCTCAAAGAACAGCTTCTGCTCCCTCTTGTTGGTGCACAGGAATTTCTCGCGAGTGCACACAGCATCACAGCCATAGATGACAATGAAGATGTTGGCATCTGTTCCGGCAGCAAAGACGTCACTCGTGTAGAGGGTGATCTCATAAGGGACAACTGAGGAGGGTGGCCAGAAGCCGAGGTCAGAGGAGATGAGAAAACAGAAGACAAATGCAGGTGAGGCCATGTTCCCTACCAGCAGGGAAACCCACACACTTCCGCTGTAAGCCACTGCCTATGGACTGGAACCTTCCTAGGCAACCACAGATGGGGTCCTATCATGCTCGGTGCCCTCTGAAAAGCCCTAATCCCTCAGACAAGAGTTTTCAAGCCTCACATAGCACAGGGCTGGTGCAGTAGGCTGATTGAAGGCACAGGCTATGGAATTTGACAAACTCTAGCTTGATCTGGCCCTAACTTGATTATCGTGGTTACCCGGGCAAGTTACTTACGGCCTCGGATTCCATTGTCTGTAAAGCGCTCTCAACATGGGGCTCAGCTGGACACCAGTTAACCAGAAGCATTAGGTTTCAGGAAAGCTCAGCAGTAAGATATGCAGCTGTAGAACCCTTTTTCCTCTTTCTCCCTCCCGATCTAAGCCCCTGCCTTGCTCCAGGCTTGGATTGCGCCCCCCAGCCCTTCCATGCCAGGTCCCGCCCCTCACTCAGGCCCCCTCATTTTTAAAAGGCTTCTTCAGGGGAGTGGACAGGAGGAGGTGAGGGTGCAACAGTTTGCTCTGCACCCCCACCCCAGGACTGTCCGTCCTTCAGAGAGTTGACCCTTCTGTGCTGTCAGCACCAGCACACAGAGGGACTGTCCTGTCCCCACAAGTGTGAGCTGGGGACCCTCCCCTTCAGGAGCTCTTGAGGAGCTACAGAGTTGCAAACCACTCCTTAGTTTGCCTATGGGGGGCAACTCATCCTTTACACTGAAGTCTGAAAGCAGTCATCTAAAGCAACATATCGCCAACTACCGGTTGACATCCATTAGCAGGTAGCGAGATAAGTTCAGTGAGCTGTCACAAGTGTTTTAAAATATATGTGGAGTTGAACAGAATTGAATGGAAAGGATCAGTGTACCTAGCATAGGGCGAGGGTAGATTGTTTGTTTGCTGCATGTATATACGAATGTGTATACTCATTCCAGCAGGAAGGAGGGGTGGGAGGAGGAAAGAAGACAATGAAGCTTCGGAGAAATAGCTCAAGGGAAAGTCTACCCTAGTCTGTGATCTTGACCCTTAAAAGGAGTCACATTAGGAGCTACCTTCTCTCCAGTAACCCCACCCTTCTCTAGATGAGGAATTCACTTTTCGTCCATCATCAGCAGTACTTTGCTGTAGCACTGCAGTGACAATACTTGTAATCATAAGAGCTATCACTTACTGAGCACCTACTATGTGCCAGATTCTGTACTCAGCATTCTGTGGTCTTTATCTTTTTTCACCCTCACCATGATCCCATGGAGTAGGCATTCTTATACCCATTTTATTGTATGAGAAAACCAAGGCACAGAGAGAAGGAACTTGCCCAAGATCATTTAATGGAATGTGAACTTTAACCCAGACTTTTCTGATCTCAGAGCTTGTTAGTCCACCTCTAGAGGAAATTGGAAGAAAGTGCTGCTGCCAACCACCAGCCACAGGGAGGGGTGGCCCATGGAGGTGACCACAGTCCCACAGTGGCCTGAATGGGTCCCCACTTGTGTGTAGCTGAGAAACAGAAGTCTCAGCCCTGCCAGGCCCTCAATCATGTACAGGCTTTTTGTTCTCATTCCCTAAACAATAGAACAACTATTTACATAGCATGTACATGGGGTTATAAGCCACCTAGAGAGATTTAAAGTATGTGGAAGATGTGTGTAGGTTTTGTCATGCTGTTTCAAACTAGGAACTTGAGCCCCTGCAGACGTTGTATCCAAGGGGGTCCTGGAACCACTCCCCCGGGATACTGAGGGTGACGGTAGATGCAAAGTCAGGACGTACAAACTTCAACTTTTGGTGAGGTACAGAGTAAGGCCTGTTGTAGGACACAGAGGGAGACAGGTCCTTATTATGCCCTCCAGTGTGCCACCCAATCCTGCCACCAGCCCTGTGTGCACTCCTTCATCCGGAGTCTGTCCTGAGCTGCAGGGGGCTCCTGGGGGCCGGAGGTAGGTAGATAGGTTCAAGGTTTGCTTGGCACACGCTAGGCCAGGGACTCCACCTAGGGAACTGTCACTTTATTTCAGACTTTGGACCATAAATATTTTGATGATCTGTTCATGTCCACTTCAATTGCTTTAGGGGGAAAGTGCATCACTAGTTTATGCTGTTTGAGTATGATTTATTAAGGGGAAATCCTTTAATACTGTTCATAATTTAGCTAGAAAAATTATACGTGCTGGGTTCAGATTTCACCAAATTCAGACAGATTTTTACACTTTGGTCGACTTAAGTTTGATTCCCATTTCCTAAAATGCATTTACATATTTATAAATATTTAATATATATATTCAAATGACAACAGTGAAGGGCAAGTGTCCCCACTTCACCAAATTATTCACCTTCCTCATCTCCTTTATCCAGTAAAAGCAATTACAGTTACCTTCTTTTTGAGTTCTCCACCCACCCATCAGCAATCTGAGTGGGATTTTTTTGACATGGTAATGCCTGGAATGAGGATTGGTAATGGGGTCAATTATGATTCCTCAGTTAGACCTTTTACTTTTTTCTTTTTATCCTGTACTGGAAATTGAATCCAGGGCTTTCACACTGAGCTACATCATCATCTCTTTTACATTTTTTAAATTCTGAGACAGGGTCTTGCTAAGTTGCCCAGGCTGGGTTTGAACTTGAATCTTCCTGCTTTAGCCCCCCAGAGTGCTGGGATTACAAGTGGGCACCATCAAGCCCAGCTAAATCTTTTTTTTTTTTTTTTTGATATTGCACCACACCGCATTATTATCTCTCTTTTGCAAGTCAGGAAGCTGAACCCTAGAGAGGTAAGGCTGTCTACATGCTGTCACTTGATAGTTTGGAGTAGAGTTTGAAATAAATCCTATATTTTCTTTCCCTGGCTTCAGGGCTATGCCCACCGCTCCACACTCCCTTCCCTACCTGCCACCCCACACTTAGGAAATTTGGTGAAGGGACAAGAGAACCAAATCTCCAAAGTAGGCCCTGCCCAGAGTCAACTCTGGATAAGGAACTGGGGTGGCAGGTGATAAAATTCTGGAGGAGGACCAGACTTGTCACGCAAGGTTCCTACATGGTGTGTATCGCCTTGTCTGAAGCTCCGCGTGGAAGAGGTCCCTGATGATTGTCCCATCGTCTTCATTCTTGGCCAGCCAGCGGCCACAGGGAAATGTCATGCACTTTCCAAGAGATGGGGCGTCCACCTCCACCCAGTCTACAAACCAGCCCGGGGCCTTGCCTGGAGAGAGAGGAGACACAGAACCCATCAAAGACTTGTGCAGAGGTGGTTTCCTGTGGGTGACTTCAAGGACTCCATACATCTGTTCCTACTTGATGGCTGACACCTAGACCTCCAACATTCATGTGTCACCTTTTTGCTGACGGCATTACTAAGAGGATTCCTGTTGAAAGGTGCACACAGCTGAAGCTGGGTTGCAGTCCAGGCTCTGCCAGTGAAATCAGCAACAGTGAGGGAACACAGTGAGGGAATGAAGGGGGCGATGGGGAGTCTGAGGGGAGGAAGGTAAGGATGCTGTCCAGAGTCGGACTCCAAACAGGACACCAAAGACAGCCAGTGTCCACAAAGACTATTGTTCTGCCCAATGGCAGGGATACATGCACCACTCCCTGGCTGCTTGTGGTGGACGAAGAGGGTAGACGAATGGGAGAGGGAGGATCTTCCCTGAGAAAGTAGTGCTTAAATTGAAAGAAAAGGAAAAAAAAAAAAAAAAGGAAGCCAGGCACAGAACCTTTCCCCTACAGTCCTGACAGTCCTGGGATCTAGGACAAGGGTCTCTTCCTTAGGCTTAGAAGGGATGGTTTTAGGACCAGGAAAAAGAATCCTACTTTACTCAGAGGGGACAGATGTGGGTCCATCCTCTGTCTGGCTGCAGTGTCAGTGGGTTCCACGGAGGGCTGGCTGGATCAGTGGTTCTCCAAGTGGGGTCCCTAGATCAGTGGGCTCTGTATGACCCGGGGACTTGGGAGACGTGCGTATTCTCAGGCACCACCCAGGCCCAGTCTCTGGGGTTGGGGCCCAGAAATCTATGCTTTAATACCCCGCCCACCTCCGGGTGATTCTGATGCATGGTCAAGTGAGACAGCCACTGAGTCAGATAGGAGACTTTCAAACCTGGCTGCACATTAAAATTACTGAGTTTAGGGGACGTATAAAGGCCTTAAAAATCACCAGTGCTCAGACCAATTAGATCAGAATCTCTGTGTGCAGCCAGGCAAGAGGGACTGAGAAGCTGTGTTGTTGAGGAAGGCGGATGGCGTCGGAGCCCAAGCTTCTTCCCCGGGCCCCAGAGATCTGTCCATGGTCCTTATGGTTGTAGCCAAGAAAAGGGGAGGGAAGCAGACCTGAGTTGTCATGGCCGATCCTGACTTTCCACAGATCCCCCAGCTCCAGCGTCTCCACCGTGAAGATTTCAATACTGTCTCTCTCAAACTTGTCGCTGTTTGTCTTGGAGGACTTCATGAGGGTTATTCCTGTCAACCAGATGACCCCAGCGTGACTGGCCGGCCCTGCGGCATTTCTAACCTGGTCTAACGCGTCCCCTTTCAAATCAAAGTTAGACTGTGCTGTTATCACCCACTGAGCGCTTTTGTGTACTGGGCTTGTGCACGTGTGCGTGTGCGTGCATGTGCGTGCGTGTGCGTGCACGTGCACGCGTGTGCGTGTGTGTGTGTGTGTGCGTGTGTGTGCGTGTGCCTGTATGTGCGTGTGCGTGTGTGCATGTGTCTTTACTGAGCTTTACAATAACCCTTTCGGGTATGCATTTTTGTTTTCAGTCCATACCTAAAGAGAGGCCTTATTCAAGATCACCCAGGAGAAGGTGGTGAGGCTCTAGGTGAGCATTGCTTTCTCTCCGGGACCCCAGAGTTCTCCACTTGGGGAGGGAGCAGATGACAAAGCCACCCTCCCTCCCCAAACAGGGCCCCTGTGGGGATGGGACATGTTGGAACTCTCAGGACATTCTTATCTGGATGCCAAAGGGAGAGATGCCTCAAGTGCCTCCTGCCAGCCATTTCACATACGGAATCGGTCCTGGCACTGCTGTGTGACAGTCTGAGCTTTGAGGTGGCTTGAGAAGTGCTACCATTCCTTCCTACCTCCGCGGTCACTGCCTCCTCACCCCTCCAGGTTCCAGTTTTGGTGCCGCCTCACGTAGAGAGTCTCCTGACATTTACGGCCCCATTGAAGACTGGCTTAAGAGTACAGAGAGACAGATCTTGGTCCAGTACCTGACTCTGCCTCTTACCATCTGCGTGGGCTTGGGCAAGTTACTTAATATCTCTGAGACTTGGTTTCCTTAAGTGTCAGAAAAGGTGGTTCTGGTGCCTTCCCTGCAGAGCTGTTGAGAAAACTTAAGGAGATGTTGTTGAGTGCTCAAGAATGTGTCCAACACACAGACAGTGAGCGGCAAATAAACGCAGTTGTTAAGGATTATTGATTCCTGTGGCTCTGGTTCAGAGTCTGTAGCCATGTTACCTCGAATGTGCCTGATCTCATCTGACGATGGCTCAGGAACATCATAATCCAGTCCTATTTATCAGTTATGACCTAATTATTTCATTATATACCATTTACTTTATATAAACTGTAAATAATAGTGATTAATGTTGTGTGCCACTTTGACCAAATACTGTATTTTACATGTTCAGTTGCATTAAAGCCCTAACTCTGTGAGGCACAGAGGAGTTTTATATCTACTTTACGAATGGGGAAATCTAAAGCACAGAAGGGTTAAGCAATTTGCCCAAGGTCACACAATCAATGGTGAAGTGGAAATTTGAACCAGTCAAGCTCTGGAGCTGTGCTCTCTACTAGCACACCTTAGAATTAGAATCTATCCACTCCAAGGCCAGGGCTTGTTAAGTCCACTCGTTCTTCAGTTATGCTTGGCACAGGGCTCTGGGCCTGCAGGGTTTTGTTTTTGTTTTGTGGGTACCGGGGGGTCGACCTCAGGACCTCGCGCGCCAGCAGGCGCCCGTGCCGCTGAGCGATATCACCGGCCCCTTTTTCGTATGTGGGATCCGGGAGTCGAACTCGGGCCCTTGCGCTTGCCGGGCAGGCGCTTAAGCCGCTGAGCCATCTCACCGGCCCACCTGCAGGGTTTTGAGCTAACACGTGCTGTGTACTTGAAGGACTCACTCTTCTTGACACTCAGACAGAATGGCTGGATGGGACATGGGTGGGTGTGACCCCCACCACTAAATGCCACTTTTTCTGGGTTCCTGAAGAGGCTCAGGAACAATCCTAAGAGTTCCTGAGCATCTCCTCCTGGAGGACCATGGGGTCCATGGGCTGAATGTTATTGTTCTTTGGGAAGACATCCTTTCCCAGGTTGTTATGAGGGTGAAGTTAGGGCCAGGGCCACCTCTTCCATCAGGACAGGAGGAGAAAGTGGGCACAGAGGCAAAGGGACCTTTCAGAACAAAAGAAACTGTCTTTCTCTGATAGGGTTAAGTATCTGCAGTCTGTCAGGAGATGGAAGCTTGATCAGGGTGCCTTGGAGACTTCTGCTCAGTGTGCCTGTCCCCCAGGAGGAAAGTGGGTGAACCTTGGCCCTGCATCACTTTCTTACCAGTATCATCTTGTGTGCCAAAGAGTGTGATGAAGACGTTGGCATCTGTGCCTGCATTCTTCTTGTCCCCAGTCTTTATGGTCACTGAGAATGTGGTTGATTTATCTGCCAGGAGGAAATTGTGGAAAAGAGAGCTGTAGATTGCTCCAGAAATCCATGAAGGGAGGAGGGGAGGGGTGCATCCTCTGGAAGGGCCTCCTCTGTTCATCTGCTCTGGCACTGTCTCTCCAGCTCTTCCTCTGCTCTTTCTACACTTGGGATCCCTGTGGTCATAATAAGTACATTTCTGCGTTCACACTGGCCATTTGGATGAATCACTTTACTGGGAGTAAAGTGATTGTTCTATGGTTACCTTTAATCTGGAAATTTCCAGCGAGTGGAGATGATGTCCCCTGACCCTGGCTCACACAGGAAGCTCTCAATCAATAGAAGAGATAAAATGGCGAGGGAGTAGGTGGGGCGACTATGAGGGTCAGAGGCTCAGTCAGAAGCCCTGGTCTGACTCCTTCAGACTAGGACGAATTTTAGGGATGCAAATTTCAGGGAAGGGAGTACAAGCATCATAGAACTCTTGCATGAGGAGCCTAGAGTGTGTCTGGAGGGAATGACAGAAGATGTTCAGAGCTGGCTGCAATGATCCACCCTGAGCCATCTTCCCTGTAGCAAGCCTTGTTCTAGACCCATGGGAACACGGGCCCACTCTGACTTCTACATTCTTGCCGTGGAGGACAGAGATTGTCAGAGGAGGTGCCCGGAACCCAGAGGAGGGAAAGGAAGATGGAGCCCTAGAGTGGAGGGAAGGGATGCTGGGGTGGGGGAAGAAATATACTCTAGTTTCTGAAACCTTTTTGCTCCAGGGCCAGGTTGTCAAGGGGGTTATTGTCACCATGTCCTCCACCCTCCTCATCCTCGCTGGGAAATATATAGGACTCATCCACTGGCAACAGCTCCCTGGACAGTTGGCCGTCATCCTCTTCCACTGCCAGCCAGCGCTGGCACGGGAAGTAATACCTGTGAGGGAGGGGCGGAAGATTTTGGAAAGGTCTCACACAGGAGCAGTCACAGGCCAGGAATGAGGGGCCCTTCATGGAGCCCAAATGCTTCCTTGTCTACCCTCCATAGGATCATCCTCCCATCTTACTCAGCCTAGGAATTACCCAATGAGTCACTTGCCGGGGGAAGAGAATGAGCACAGGGACATTGTCTTCAGATGCCCCACTGGAGATGACTGTCAGTCAGAGTCATTTTGGGTGGAAGGATCTAGGAGAGGAAGTTATGGGGATTGTTCCTGCACTTTCTGGAACTGATCTATTAGCCACAGGTATTTTAGCAGAGTTGTACATAGCAGGTGCCCCAGACATGAGTGCTGAGTTAATGGATTTTGATGGAGTGAACCAATAGTGCTTTCAGAAGGTACAAAGAACATGGCTAAGTCGCTAACCCGGTGACAGTTGGGCCATCTAGAGAAGGGAGGTCCAGTTCTTCGTCTCCATGGAGAGGCATGGCCAGTGTGATGGAGGACCTGGACTGAAGGAAGGCGGGACCAGGACAAGAGATGCAGTAGAGCAGGCAACTAAGAACTCATCCCTGCAGTCAGGCTATCTTGGTCTAAATCCTGGCTCTTCCATTAACTGTTGTGCAACCTTGAACAAATCCCTTTACCTCTCTATGCCGAGGTTACCCGATTTAGCCCATAGCACGAGAGGGCTACTGATTATCTTTGGGTTTTAGGTAAGCAATGATTCATGTTTCTGTGTATGTCCTACTTAGTTTTTGGACCTACTTCTGTGGGTAAAGGCAGGCGCTCAGTAAGAATATGCTAATGCTGTAGTCAGTTGTTATCATTTTCCTCTCTTTCCTCTAGGCCTTGTCTGTGCTCTCTGGAGGCTGTGGGCGGGGCTTTTTCCTCTAGCGTCTGAGCTCCAGAGCAGCTCAGAGCATCGGAGAGTGTGGCCCATCTCTAAGCTGGGGCCACTGCACCCTGTTTGTGCCTTTTCCCTCCCTTTGCCCTGATGTATCAGCTCCATTCAGGGGCTGATCCAAGTCTAGGAGGGGGTTGGATTCCAAGGGCCTTGCTTCTGCCTGGGCCCCATGTTCTTCTGTGGTCCTCAGTACCTCCAAATGTCACCATGTCAGAGGAACAGTCAGTTCCTGAGCTCGGATGGTAGGAAGGGGGTAATTTTATGCTGATAGGCAATGATTTGAAGGACAGGAGGATCTCGACCTGGGGTGTTATAAGTTAAATGGCAATTAAACTAGTGTTTTTATGTGAAATGTTAAAATGCATACTGTTCCATTTCTCAGTCCTTAAATATATGAATGGGAAAGTTAACATTTTATTCAATCAAATACAGTAACTTAGGAATAATAGGCTATAGTTCTAAATAATGACCCCTTAACGGGAGAGAAAGGAAGGGGTGGATTGGGACAAAGGCAGAGACAATGAGAGTAGGAAGTCAGGGAGGACAAGGACAGAGAGAGGGGGACACACAAAGAAAGAGCCCAGCAGGTTACCCAGGGAGAGAGAGAACAAAGTCAGAAAGACAGAAAGAATGAAGAGCACGAGGCCCCTCAGGTGTTCCATGTGTGAATGCCTGCAGGGAAGCCGAGCCTGGCTCCCACGGGCCTGAGTGTCATTATCCCCTAGACACCTTCAGTGGGGCACTGAAGGCCCTTAGCACACTCACAGCTGCAGCCGAAGCCCGCAGATGTCGTCTCAGATTTGCTCCCGAGACAGAGTCGCAGCTGGGCTGGGGCTGGGATCTGGACATTTTGACTCCTTGCCCCAGGGCCAACCAACACACTTGGGCAGGAGAAGACTGGGCCTGCTGACCCCTTCCTGTCCCACCCTCCCTCAGGAATAAGTCCCCTGCCCCACCCTCCCTCAGGAATAAGTCCCCTGCCCCACCCTCCCTCAGGAATAAATCCCCTGCCCCACCCTCCCTCAGGAATAAGTCCCCTGCCCCACCCTCCCTCAGGAATAAGTCCCCTGCCCCACCCTCCCTCAGGAATAAGTCCCCTGCCCCACCCTCCCTCAGGAATAAGTCCCCTGCCCCACCCTCCCTCAGGAATAAGCCCCCTGCCCCACCCTCCCTCAGGAATAAGCCCCCTGCCCCACCCTCCCTCAGGAATAAATCCCCTGCCCCACCCTCCCTCAGGAATAAGTCCCCTGCCCCACCCTCCCTCAGGAATAAGTCCCCTGCCCCACCCTCCCTCAGGAATAAGTCCCCTGCCCCATCCTCCCTCAGGAATAAGTCCCCTCAGGCGGGTCTCTGGGCCCAGGGAAGGAGCGGGTAGGAGATTCGAGGAACAAAGAAAAAGACATGCACAGGTGGTCTGGGCCAGTTTTGCACCGTGTTGCTTAACAAGGGCAGAGCAGGAAAAAGCAAGGACCCGAGTGAACAAAAGCTTTAAATCAGGTTTCAGACCAAAGCTTGGGACCCTTAAAAAAATCTCACTTGCAAGTGAAAGTTGAACGAGGAAATTACAAAGCTGAGTGTTGTAAAATGTAAATAGTTTCATATATAATTTCTCACTTTTGTGTATAAGCTAAAGATGGGACAACGCCGAGTATAAATGAGCCGGTGATGCTGGTAATGCCAAGAACAAGAATCTGGAGCTCCAAGACTTTAGGTCTGTGTCTACTCTGCCAGATTCTCTTCTAGGTCCTGAGGAGCACTCTGCAGTGACAATAGAGAGGAAGCCATTACTCATACATCCTGTTGCAGGGAGGTGAGCGAGGACCCAACGCACCAGTTCACTGGAGGTCAGATGGTAAGTGATACGGAGAAAAAGAGGGGGTGGGCAGCATGCTGTGCCTCACTGAGAGGATGACATCTGGGCAGAGATCCATCTGAAAAAGCACAAAAGTGAGCCACAGGGGAAAGGAGTGCCAGAGAGAGGGGCAGAAAATGCAAATGCCTGGTGGTGGGACCATGCCTGTCAGGTCCAAGGAACAGCAGGAGATAAGGAAGGTGGAAATGCAGGGACCAGGAAGGAGACGTACGAGGGGATGTGGGGCCAACCCCACAGGTCAGGGAGGCCCCTGGAAGGGCGCTGGATCTTCCTGCGGGTTAAGAGGAGCCTCTTCAGGTGTTTGATCAGAGACATGACATAATCCTGGTCATTGGGCTGCTGTGGACAGTAGGAAGGCCCGGGGGAAGCAGAGGGAGCAGTCAGGAGGCTTTGGAGGGGGGATGAAGGGTGAAGGTGGGGTCCAATTCATGTTATCCTGAGGAAAGAGCCGACATCCCCTGCCAGTGGGTTGAGGGTGGGCTGTGAGTGGCAGGGAGGGGTCAAGCATGTCCGGGGTGCATGCAGGCTGGTGACTTGGTCCAGGGCAGTTGGAGGAGGATGTCAGTGTCTCTAATCCTCTCAGCTGCAAAGCCCTTCTTCCTGAGCTACAAAGGCTGGGAGAGCCTGGAGAGGACCTGGCTACTGTCGGAAAAGGCAGTGTCTCAGAGAGGGAGAGAGAGAGGGAGAGAGAAAGAGAGAGAGACTCACTATTGTGATTCTGTTTCTTTTGAATGTCTGTAATTTCACATTGATCTCCCAAAGTGGGCTGTGCTCTGACTTGCTCTTGGGGTGAAATTTGCTGAAGCTGGCTCATCACAGAGTCCTTAGTCGGAGAGGACTTCTTATTAAAGGAGTGTAAACCAGTGACACTTACAGGAAAGAATGGGAAGGAAGAGGAGGAGATGCAGAAGGGAGCGTAGAAGGTGGAAGAGAGCAAATGAAAGCAGAGGCAGGGAGGGGGGATGGAAAGAAAGGGCCCAAAGAAAGAAGATTTTATTCACAAGAGTGACAAAAATTGTATCTGGACCTGAACTTTCCAAGAAAGGGTAGCAGTTGTGTGCAGAAACTGTAAAGCATTACTGAGTCATAAAGGAACAGTTGGATAAGTGGAAAAATGTACCTGGTACTTAATATTCTAATGCAATTCTCCACGCGTATATTCAATGGCAGAACCATTAAAATTCCAACAAGATTTTTTTCAAATCACTTAATGTCTTGATTTGAAAAAGGTAAGAATAAGTAATATTTTTAAAGAATAATGAAAAAGGACAAATACTGACACATATTATAATAGATTGCAAAGCTACAATAATTTTTAAATTGTTGGGCTGGACCAGAAATGTCAAATCGATGGAACAGAATAACCCTGCCAGAACTGTAAGGGGAGCCACAGATGTTCACAATTTTTTGTTTTTTGTGTTTTGTTTTTGTGGGTACCTGGGGTCGACCTCAGGACCTCGCGCGCCAGCAGGTGCCCGTGCCGCTGAGCAATATCACCGGCCCTTTTTTCGTATGTGGGATCCGGGAGTCGAACTCGGGCCCTCGCGCTTGCCGGGCAGGCGCTTAAGCCACTGAGCCATCTCACCAGCCCCCCACAGTTTGTTTTAAAACTATGGTTTAGCAGCACTTTTTCCTTTTCAAGTTTAAATGACTTTGATTTTCAGAACTCTGTATGTGTGCACATGCGTGTGTGTGTGTGCATGTGCAAGTGTGTGCGTGTGTCTATGTTGCTAAGGATTGAATCCAGGGCCTTCTCATTGAGCTATATCCCCAGTTCTTTTAATTTTTCAATTTTGAGACAGGGTCTTACTAAGTTGCTAAATTGCCCAGGCTGGGCTTGAATTTGTAATCCTCCTGCCTCAGCCTTCCAGAGTGCTGGGATTACAGGTGCACACCACCACACCCAGCCAGAACATCTTGAAAAGTAAGCTGGGCTGGCATCACTAAGCCCATTTTATCAGAAGAGGGAATGATAGCCATAATTACAAAGCTCTTGTCCATGGTAACCTGGAAGTTTCTGGCAGAGAGAAGACCCCGGTCAAGGCCCTGGTTCCCAGCTATGGGGCTGTCTTACAGCTCTTATATGCCACCACCATGACCTCATGGAGACTGTAACACTGGGTCATCTGTGAGCTGTGCCTGTGTCCCCTTGGCATGGTGGGACAGGATGAAGTGGGAGATGGGGTAAGTCCCATCACCCCTGTCCTGCACAGAGGGGAGCCTGCGTGCTCCAAGAGATAGGAAGTGTCTTCAGGGCAGGAAGTATTTTAATTTAACAAATACTTATTTATTAGGTGTCCACTAAATTTTAGGTACTGGCAGGCCCCCACCAGTCCCAACACCCACTCAGGAGCTTACATACTTTCTTCTTCTCCCCTGTACTCCATACAGGAGGGGCCTTCTTTCACCTTATCGCCCCTGGGTCCCTCTCACCCAAGAGGCAGAGTGGCCTCACGTAGGAAACACAGCAGAGCCACACTGATAGTCTGCAGTTCAGGTCCTGCTTTACCTCCCCAGGGCAGGGCTCTTTACCAGGGAAGGACCTAAGGCCTGTTTCCCAGCCCAGCTCAGGTGGTGGCTGTGTCTCCAGCAGGGCCACGTTTGGTCCACTATCTACTTATGTACACCCGCAAGCTGAGCATGGGTTTTGCATTTTATGGTTGGGCGGGGAGGGTAACAAAGGGTAATATTTTGTGATATGAAAATTACAAGAAATTCAAATTTCAGCATCAAGTTGTATTGAGACACAGCCACACCCACCCACTTAGATATCACCTGTGCTCATGCGGCAGAGAGGTCACTGTCAAAACCAAATGGCCCACAGAGCCAGAAACGTTTTCTAAGTGGCCTTTGCAGGAATGCTTACTGAGCCCTGGTCTCGAGTTTTAAAACGAGGTGCTGGAAGCTGCTTTGTCCATGGAGAGTCCCTGGGTGAGTGGAGCCTGGGTCGGCAAGAGCTGCTGGAGGGGATGGATTACCAGACTGTCATGTGACGGGGCAGGACGCTCGGGGAAGGCCGTGCGATGGGCGGGACGCCCACTTGGCCTACTACAGGAGCCAACCCATCCTTCCCGCGGGACAGATGTCACAGCCAGCCCACCCCCGCCCTCGGATATCGCTTTACCCACAGTCCACTCTCGAGGACGATCTTAGTGCAGGTGAGGCCTTCTCCCCACCCCCCAGCCTCACTCACGTGGTCTCGCTGTTCACATCGGTGACATCTATTCTGTCCAGGAACCAGCCTGGTCTGTTGCCTGTATTGTCGTGGCGAATCCGTATCTTGGTCAGAGCCCCCAGGTCAATGGCGTAGATGGTGAAGGTGTCTGTCTAGGTAGGGGGAGAGCAGCACTCAGAGGGACGAGACCCACCCCTCCTCCGCTTGCCATCAGCCCCACCTTCCAAGGACCGAGCACCCAGAGGCGGACAGTAAGACCCCAAACGACCAGGGGCGGGGAGGACAGACAGTGTATCTTGTTGTCCGGTGTTCCGTGCTATCGTTTTTTCAATCTCTCTGTCAGGGCATCTTCTCACCTTTATTGTTTCCAGGAAAGTAGTGGGACAGAGTGAGAGGAAGGCGGAGCAGAGACAGTTTGCGGTTGTGTGTGTGGGGGGGGTGTGTTGGCGTAAGGTGCTCTGAGGCCTTGGGCTTGTGTGTGGACGTGCACCTCATCTCCTTCAACCACAGATTTTTATTAAGCGCTCGCTCTGAGTCAGTCCTGTGCAAATTCCAGGGGGATCAACGGAAACAGGAGACTTGAACTTGCTCCCCACGTAGGTGGGAAGGTGGGTGTGAGCCATACACACATATGTGGGCCGCCATATGCACTGGAGGAAGCAGACCATTCTGGGACCCCGCGAATGAATGGAGTTTTCTTGGTTATATGCTTCTTTGACTCTTTCCTTTGAAAAAAGATCTCAAATCTTCAGAAAACTTGCAGAAATAGTACTGTACAAATGGTACAATGAAAGTTTTCACCCCTTCACTTAGATTTTGCACTTATGTGCAATATTTGCTATGCTACTCTCTCTTCTCTCTTCCCTCTACTCTTCCCTCCCCGCCCTTCCTCCCCTCCTTGGTCCTCCCCCATCTCTTCTTTTTTCCGAATCAGTTCAAAGTAAGTGGCAGATACCATGATCTTGCACCCCTAAATATTTCAGCATCGATTTGCAAAGAAAAAGGACACTCATACAATCCCTGAGCAATGATCAAATTCAGGAAACTTAATATCCCAAACGTCAGCATCAGCACAATATGGGCACTCATCACATAATGATGGGGACGTGTTCTGAGAAATACGTTGCTAGGTGATGTTGTCATTATGCAAACATCATATAGTGTACTTATGCAAACCAGGATGACTACAATGTTACTTGGTGACATAATCTTATGGGATTACTGTGATATATGCCATTTGTTGTTGCCTGAATGCCATTGTTGTTATGCAGCACGTGACTGTACTATCATCAACACACAGTCCATATTAAAATTCCACCAATTGTACCAGTTTTGTCCTTTACAACAACTTTTTCCCAACCTAGGAGTAAAGTGGCTATGGTTTTTCATGTAAACAATAAAGTGCAGACCTAAACCCCGATCCCCAAGTCGTGTCAAGGAGTTCTGAAAGAAAATTTAGGGATTGGGGGAGAGTACAAAACAAGTACTGTGCCTATAAGTATTCTAAAGGATTTGGGTTATCATTTTTCTTCCTCTGGATTGAAGAGAGAAACTGGCTTTGGGATATGCAAAATCTTTAAGGACAAAAATGGCAGCTTTATTTTTCATGCTTTTCCCTATACCTGGAAGAGTTGAGGTAAATGCATTTATTTTATAGCTTCCTACTGCCTCAGCTGTAGTTAGGGCTTCTCGGCCTGTCCCACCCCCATGTACTATTGGTCTTATCCAAGCCTATCCACTGTGAGGCACCAACCCCTGTGTGGGGGAAACACACTGTTCTCAGACAGGCCCTCCACATTTCCACCCCCATGTCTTTGCTTCTGCAGTCCCGTCTTCCGCAAACATCCTTACTGTCGTCTTTATACATTGCCCACCAAGTCTTCCCCATGGCGCCATCTTAAAGAGAGCCAGCTCAGTGCCTCAGCACCTGCTGCTGGACACTACCCTCTAGTTGTTCCGAAGGGTCAGCTAGCCTGCGGGCTCCATGTATTGGAACACTGCCTGTACTTTTCTCACCCCCCCCGCCCCCACATGTGTAAGCATTAGTGCTTACAGAAGAGGCACTGCCATCAGACCTAGCTGGACCAAAGGAAGCACCTGGCTAGACACACAGCAGACAACATGCGGGGTGGAGCCGTCGTAAGAGGGCACCATGCCGCATGCGTGAGTCCCGTCCCCCACAAATCCAGAGAGTGGAGAGCACCCACTCTACCTGCCCCTGCTCAAACTTGTTGGACTTGTCTGACTTCTTCAGGGGCCGCTCGCCTGTGTCCCCGTACTCCTCACCGTAGATCGTCAGATAGACGTTGGCATCAGTGCCAGCCTTGGGCACGTTCCCTGTGATCACCTGGACCTCGTAGGTGTTGGCTAGAGACAAAGAAACATGCAGCATTGAGGACACAGGGCTGTGAGGTGGGCCAAAGCCCAGGCTCACAGATTCGTGCAGGTCTTTGGAGTAGGAAGGGTCTACCATAAATCACTAAGCTGGCCTGAACTTGCCTCCCCCAACCCAAGACTTCCCTTGACCAGGAGACCAAGAGCAGCATTTGGCCCCAGTCACCCTCCAACCTTACGTCCCCCACATTTAGCTGTATGGAGTTGTGTCAGAGCTCCTCAATGTCATCGATTCCTCCTGAGAGCCCTGGGACAAAGGCAACATCTAGCCCCAAACAGAGCTCTCTGTGGTGGCTTTTCAGATGCCGGTCAGGAGAGCTATTTGGGAGCCACAATGGGTTCCCATCTATGTGGCCTCCAAGTGAAGGAAATGGAGTTACCCTTGCCCCTCCCCGGTCCCTTTAGGGGATGCACGGGCCCTCCTCAGGCTTACGCTCCGGAGCCGGCCGGCCTGCTGGCACCAGCTCCACGACAAGCTCGTTGTCCTCCTTGTCCCGGGCCAGCCAACGGTGGACTTCGAACTTGTACTGCTCGATCACCTCCTGCATCCCTGGCCCAAACTCCTCCTCTTCCTCCTCCTCCTCAGTCTCCTCCTCTTCCTCCTCTTCAGATGAGGACTCCTCTGACGAGGACTCCTCTTCCTCACCCTCATCCTCCTCATCGCTGCTTTTTTTCTTCTTCTTCCTCCTCTGTAGCTTGGCCTTCAGCCGCTCCTTCTTGAGCAGCTGCCGCAGCCTGTCCTTTTCCTTCTTCCTCCGGGCCTCTTCCTCAGGCGTCAGGTCCTCCTCCCGCACCACCAGGTGCCGCAGCCACACCATGTCCACGAACCAGCTGGGCCCAAATCCACTGCCTGTGTGCCACAGCCGGATCTTGTAGACTTCACCCACGTCTGCCGCCTCCAGCTGGGCAAAGTGCAGGGAAGTGGTTGGGGTCACCCCTGGTGTCCTCCCTGCCTCCCCAACAGAGCCGGGCCCAGGGCCTGGAGCTGGGCTGCAGCACGGAGACTGAGGCCGCTACGCTTAGAAGCAAGCCCCAGCTCCCTCTCTCCCGCCACACCCAGTCTTGCTCTTCTTGCTTTCTCAGAAACTTATTTCTTTCTGACCACTATAGTGGTCACGCTGGTCTCCCTGTTTCTGTCTTCCCCTTGATCACACATGCGTGCACACATGTGTGCACGCACACACACACACACACACACACACAGCCCCCCCAACAGAGCACTCATTCCTAGGATTCCTAGTTCCATGTCTTTGCTCATGCAGTTCCCTCACCTGCCTGCCTTTATTCCTTCCTTACCTCTAACCAAAGCTGTCCATTCAGTCCTCTATTTTATTATTACTTTTCTTGCAAAACTTTGTGCTTTTTTGTGTTCTCACTCCAAATTTTTTCCTTATTAACCATATATGACCTTCGTAACAAGTCAAAAAATAAATTTTCTTTTTAAGAAAATATCTTACCCATGACCCTAGAAGCCCCAGGCCCTTTCCAAGCACACGGCCTGTTATTCTGCCTGTCTCCTCCCTAACAGTTCAGGAGGGGCCCAGAACTTGGCTCTGATCCTGGCCTAGCCTGGACGCCCTCTTTGTCCTCTCGAGCTGTGAGTTCCTTAGGAGAAACATCATTTTGTGTCTCTCCCTACTGCTCAGAGTGAGCACTGGCTCAAAGAGTAGCGTGGATAGACCCTCAGCCTCAGACCACACTGTTGCTCTGTCCTGAATGCCACACTGTCAGGAAGGACCCGAACTCCAGTGAGGTCTGGTCCCTGCAGAGCTCCGGGGGAAGGCTCTCATAAGGTCCTTGCTAGCAGGGCTCCTCTTAAGCACCCTGATGCTTGCGAGCCACTGTTTGTGCATTTGACCCTTCTTAAAACCTGGTTTCACCAGCTATCCCTGCTGAGTCCCAGGGAAACTGCAGCCCAGGGCTGTTGCACAGTTATCAGTGTCCCATAATTCCATTCCAGACCTAGATGAGAGCACAGGTCTCCTGACCTCAAGATTATGAATCCACAATGTGGTCAAGCCAATTTCATGAGAAAATTCCCAGTCGAGATAGACACCAGGGCCCAGCAAAGGTAGAATTTATCTTCAGCTGCTTGGGAGATGTGTGCTGGACCTGGTAAGCCATTTCTTCAGCCTGTTAGCTCCCCTCTCCCTTGTTTCCTGGGTCGCGGCACCTCCATGACCACCTTCCTCTAAAAGGCCTGCTTGTTACACCACATCCTTGCATCTGTCTGCCTATGTGGGGCTGCATCCACCACACCCAGTGAGCTGGCCTCTGAAAGGCACACTGCTGGGTCGCATCCCTGTAACATTCCCTGACATTGACTCTTTGGATCATTATAGGGATGGTGAATCCAGCCAAGCAGGTATTACAAAGTTAGGTATTAACAAAAGCTCGGGAAGTCAAATACACGGGGCTTAGCCTTCTCAGCAGTGTATGAGGACATTCAACTCAATGAGGCACCTCCAGCTCTAATATTCAGACACCTGTGACCCTGGCCTGGTCCCAGGCCAACCAAGACCTCCTCTTCCGAGGGTGGGGTAAGGACTCTTTGCTGAAGGCCAACGTGCCTGTGGCAATAGACAAATATAGAACAGCCAGCATGAACATGCTCCCTGCACACATACTTCTGCAGATGTACCCCTGTGCATGCCCGCACACATGCTATCACGTCCAACATAAAACATGCCCGAGCTACTCAAGGGGTACTTCTCTTGCATCATCATGTACTGCCAACAACATGCTCCCATGCACATCTTTCTCCCTTTGGTAAAGAGATTTATAAGGAAATGAAGAGGCCTGGGATACTCAGAGCACGGTATGAAATGGCACTGTCTCCCAGGTTCTGCCTGAGAAGCATGATGAGTCACAAACTGGGGAGCAGGTGAAGGGACCCCAGCCCTTGTGACATCTTGGGTTAAATGAGAATCACCTACTCCAGAAATCTCAGAATTGGCAACATGTTAGTATCACTAGCAGCACTTTAAATGAAAGACATGCCAGAACACACATCCCACCTCCACAGACTCTGAGTTAACTGGTCGAGGTGTGGGCTCAGCTGTACCTTTTCTTAAAGTTCCCCAGGTGACTTGAATGTGAGGCCAAGGGTGAGAACCCCTGTTGTAACCCAATCCCCTCATTTCAAGCCAAAAACTCAGGTACAGCGAGAGGGCGTTACTGTTCAAGTTCACAAGGTAGAAATTGGCCAAAAAAACAGGTGCTCAGTCCCAGTTAAAAACTCTCCACCCAGGTCAGCTGTGCCCAGGAACCCTCAGGAAGCCAAGAGAATCCTTGTCCTACTTGTCCTCAACTGGCTGGAGGGCAGTCCATTCTCCAGTGAGTGTTAGCTGAGGAAATGAGAACACCCAGGGAGCCATCATGGTGTCCTCTGGGCCCTCCGTTGGCGCCCTGCTGCCTTGCCCCACACACCTGGAACACATCCTTGGATGCCCGATCAAACACTTTTGAGCGGCTAGAGAGGACGAGCACTTCAGTCTTGCCTTCCTCCCCGTAGATCTGCATGTAGACGCTGGCAGTGGTGCCTGCACCACCAACATCCCCCGTCCAAATCTCAACCTCATAGTGGACCACTGGGTGGGCACATGTGAGAGAAATGGGACATTTAGTAATAATGATAATAACAAAGCAAACATTTCCAGAGCCTTTTCCACATGCCTCGTGCTTCTTGACATCATCTTATGTAACCTTCCCCCCAACACATAAGTATAACCATTTCCATTTTACAAATGGGCAAGCGAGACTTAGAGGAATTGTGTAGCTCGTGGATATGGCAAACCTAAGCAATCAGTCTGGCCATCCACATGTGTCCTGCATGTGCCCCTTGGGTAGGAATAAGAAGGACTCAATATACCAGCTGGCAGGCCCTGTTTTCTATCTATCTGCTATGGTTTGAATGTTGGTCCCCTCCAAAACTCATGTGGAAATTTAATTGGTGTTGCAGGAGCTAGAGCTTTTAAGATGTGATTAGGTCATGAAGGCTCCACCCTAACAGGTGGGATGGGTGACATTATAGAAGGATGAGTTCGCCTCCCTCTTTCTCATCCTCTCACCTTTGAAGTAATACTACTTATCAAGGCATTAGAGGGTGGAGATGAGTTACAGGCAGGCACTAGTAGAGGGCATATCTCAAGGGAGTGCAGAGTGTCTCCCAGAAGAACCATAGCACCATGTTGTCTGTCAGTGTGACTGGTATAGGACTGGTCCTCTCAGCAATGTTGCAAGACAACATCATGATTTCTTGTCAATAAAGAGTGTCACTTTCAGTAAGATGATCTTTATTACCATGGCAGTGGAAGACACTGGGGGCTGAAGAGGACTGGCTGAGCTATTAGATTCAGCTAAGAGCGAGGTGGGAGGGTGTGTGGACAACAAGACACTCGTGAAAGCCAGCAATCCTCATGGAGAGGAGCTCTGACTCTGTTTCCTCCCTCAGTTCTCAGCACCACAGACAGTCACCATCATGAGGAAGGAGAGCCATGAGCGTTCAGAGAACGGGTCTAAGTTGTTGGGAACTGAAATACGGCAGCCTGAGATAAAATGTTCCACAGGGAGAATAAAGTCAAGGACATTTCCTAAAGGCAGAAAGGAAATTCCCCAAGGACAAAAAGACAAATGATAGAGAAAAGGTAAAAAGTCAGAGGAAATTTAATATCCAAACAAGTGTTCGGTTCTAGAGACAACAGAAGAAATAGAGTTGGAAATTGTGGGACACACAGTCCCATAAACTAAGAAAGCAAAAATACTTCAAGACTGAGGACCACATGAGTTTCCAGAACAATGGATGGAAATAAAATCACAAAAGACATTCTGACAATTTCAGAGTGTCAGAAATAAAGATGGGATTAGAGTGGATTTAGAGAGGGAAAAACCAGTCAGCAGACTGGCATCAGACTTCTCACTGCAACTATGGGAGCTAGAAGACGATAGAATAATTCTTTCTAAACTCTAAGGAAATGAGTTCTAACTCAAAATTCTGTAATGAGTAAAACTATCAATTGACTATAAAAGTCCACAAAGGACATATGTAGATAGTCCAGGTCTCAATGATCATCTTCCATATACTCAGGAAACTGCAAGTGGAGAATGTGTTCTGCTAAAATAGAATAAGCCAAAGGAGAGGAAGACATGAAGTCCAAGAAATGGGAGATCCAATTGGGAAAAAAATTAAAGAAAGAGATTTTCAAAAAGCTGATTAAAAGGAGGTCCCCAAAGGACAGCTGCATGGCAGCCTACAGAGTGGGACAGAAGACCCCAAAGGACATCAGGGAGGGAGAGAAGAGGCAGAAAACCATCAGAGTATCCACTGGGTTTGGACATGTGGAAACAACTTTGGTTCTACTAGATACCTGGAGATTAGATGGTATTATGGGCTGAATTGTGAACTCCCCATTCTTACATTGAAGCACTAACCCCCAGCACCTGAGAAATAACCATGTTTGGAGATAAGGCTCTTAAAGAGGTGATAAAGTTTAAATGTGACCCTTAAGGTGGTTTGTAATCCAGTGAGAGTGGTGTCCTTTTAAGAGGAGGAAATTTAGACACATGGAGCGACACCGGGGCGTGTGCACAATGAAAATAGACAGCGAGAAGGTGGCCATCTGCAAGCCAAGGGGAGCGTTTTTGTTACAGCAGCCACAGCAAACTAACAGAGACAGTGAGAAGTAGAGAGAAACTGACACGACTGAAGAAAGAAGCAAAAATTGTGCAAAAACTGAAACACAATCATCACACAACAGGTGACTGAGCAGTGGACAGTATTATTTACATAGTCGTAGTAATGTAAAAAAATGAAGACTAGAAGAACGGATGTATGTGTGTGTGTACGTAAGTGTGTGTGTGTGTGTGTGTGTGTGTGTGTTAAAAGAACAAAATCCTTTTCTGTAATAGGAAACCAATTGATAATGTCAAAGACAGAAAAATTTAAAAATGGATAAACATATTAAAAAGTATGGAGCTAAGTTTCAGACGAATACCCTAAAGTGACGGATGTTGTTACCTCTGAATAATAAAGGGGATGGGGTAGGGTGAAAAGGAAAGGAAGAAAGCTACTGCTTTGTTGTATCTTTTTTGACTAGTACCTGAACCACTCTGTTGGAAATCAAGTATTAATTCATAAAAGAGGGAAGGAATTGATTTTCACACTGACAGATGCCTTTTCCATGCATGTGTGTATGACACAGCTTTCAGGGACTTTCTGGGCAGACCGGGGAGATGAACTGCATATGTGCAAAAGCACAGAGTCCCAGGAGAGGGACAGGGAGAGCTGCTTGGTGGAGGCTTGCTTCTCAGGAAGGAAATGAGCCATGGGCAGCTGTTCTCGTGATGGCCGTGAACACGCAGGGGTGAGGAAAGGGATATTTTCATGCTAGGCTTTGATATCGTCACCCTCTAGATAACTTCAGGAGTCTCAGACCTAGCATGATCTGTGCAAAGGGGCCTAGAGCACCTGGAGCTTCAGCTCCGTGGAAAAACCACCACCCTGTCTGAAAAGCTCCTCCATCCGTACTCCTGCCAACCACTCAGCCTGCTTCGTCTGTCTCAGAGCTCTTGCTTCGTATTAGTTTTTCTACTTATTTTCTCCCCGCTAGAGTGTAAAGCCACGAGGACCAGGGTTTGTCTCTCTTATTCACAGCTGTCTCCACAGAGCCCAGAGCAAGGCTGGCACAGAGATACCAAAATAGATGTTTACTGAATAAACAAATGAAAAGTTTTATCTCTCCAGCCAGTCTTTCCAAGGGAAGACAAGGACTATGCCTCAAACTCCTCTCACAGTGTTCAAACTGTACATTTCCTAGTAATATAATTTGCTGCCTTTATTCCGGAAAAATAGTTCCAGACAGTCTCCCATCTGTAAAGTGAGCCTTAATTGCCTCTTAGAACCATGGTATAAGAGGCAATTGAAGGCTGCATCATTTACCCACAGGATCCCCCTCCCTCTACCACTTGGAGAGAGACCCATTTGCCCCATGGTCCCCTCCACCCCGCCATCCCCTGCTGTATTGCATGTGTCCACCCAGCCTCCTCCATACATTTCTGGATCTCCACGACCTCGCTGGGGTAGAGCTCCACCTCCAGACGCCCATCAGCCTGGTTCTTGTCCAGCCAGCGGTTTGCGGGGAAGGTGTACTGTTTGCCTTGGCGGGGCACACGAATCTGGACACTGCCCAGGAACCAGCTTGCGTGCAGGCCTGTGCTGTCATGCCCAATCACCAGCCGGTTGATCTGGAATGGAACTCTTATGAGTGTGACCAAGAAGCAGTGCGCAGAAACTTCCAAGCCTCATTCCCCATCTTCCTAGGCATTGGCACAAATAGCTCCTTGAAACTAGAGCTTCCAGTTCCTCAGAAGAGGAAAGCTCACAGGAGAGGCTGGGTCCCAGGCCAAATCACCAGCCGTGAGGGGTCAGGGTATCATCTCACTTGCCTGGGCCTCCATCCCCTCCTCTTAGTGTAGTTTGCCTCCTGGGGCAGCCTTTAGAAGCAAGCAGGGAGCAGGTGTGGCATGAACTTTAAATGCTCTAGTGGGTATTTAAAGATGCTAGATTGTGACTGCAGGACAAAGCAAACCTCAACATGTCTGCCATCTCCTTCCGACAGCTGTCTTACAACTTGGCTTGGTTTCATTTTGAATACACTGATGTACACATGTCTGCATTTCTTTTTTGATATTCCCATTCTGTAGGTGACAGAATTTGCAGACTACCTCTTGGGGCTCTGTGGTTCTGTGTCCAATTCCTCCCTTCAGTCTTGAACCTGAGGAATACTGGTCTCTTCCCAAGAAATGCTCTACAGCAACCTGATTTGCTATTTGACACATTAGCCACTTTGCCTGTAGGCAGCAGGGATGGTCCTATTGCCATCCATGTATATACGTGGCCTTTCCATGTTCAGACTGATTTTATGTTTTGTGGAAATGTTGTGTATGGGGCAATTTTAACATGAGGTAGAATCGTCCGATGACCTTTGAAAACACTTCCCGACCTCAGATTCTCTCTGTGGTGATCGGGGGGGTGGGCGGTGACACAAACCATATCCAGTGCCAAAAGGCCAGATTTAGAAAACTGTCCATGTGAGCCCTGCTCTCACTCTCCCAAATACTAAGTGCCTCCTTGCTGCTGGTAATGAAAACACCATCGGAGACAGGTGCACAGAGCCTGGTCCCCCGAAAGCATTGGACGGAAACTAAGAGCCCTTTGGGTGCATTTCAAGACACACAGGAGAGTTTCCTGTCTTTCTGTGATGCTGATACTGTGAAAGTCCCAGAGAGAGACAGGCTGAAAGAGTAAAGACAGGGCAGGTGTCTCCATCTGATATGACTGGAAGTTCCCTGAGAGCAGGGACTGTCATTTGCTTCCACCACACCTAGCACCTAAGTTAGAGGAATTATTCAGGAGTAGTCTGAGCACTTCATAGACGCTTGCAAGTGTTATTAACATATTCAATGCTAATAATCCCATTAGGATCCTCTGTCATCCCGACGGGAAAACTGATGCAAAAAAGGGTAAGTAGGGCCGGTGAGATGGCTCAGTGGCTTAAGCGCCTGCCCGGCAAGTGCGAGGGCCTGAGTTCGACTCCCGGAACCCACATACGAAAAAGGGGCCGGTGATATCGCTCAGCGGCACGGGCGCCTGCTGGCGCGCGAGGTCCTGAGGTCGACCCCCCGGTACCCACAAAAAAAAAAAAAAGGGTAAGTAATACATGCCTGGTAAATAAGTGGCAATGTTGGGCCTCAGACCAGGCACTTGGCAGCCAGGGTGCAGTTCCCAGTGTGATCTCTTGGTCACACTGCTGGTTGAGGGGTTTTAGCAGTACAAGTCCTCCTGTCCCCTCTTCCACTGCCATGCCTTCCCCTCAGCTGTGTCACTGAACTGCTGTCTTCAATACTTTAGTAAAGGGAACAGCATTTTTACTCTGGAATTATTGGTTCAGCTTAAAATGTAAATGTATTTGGTCAAGGAAAATCTGGATAGAAGTTCATTAGCCTCAAGGGATAAGTGACCGATGTGTTGACGGGAGGAGAGAGCCCCAGGGCACGAAGCACCTGAAACAGGGTGGGGCCCAGAGAGGGGAGATGAGGCTGCAGACGCAGGGCCTCCAATCTCCTCAGTTCCTGCCATGGAACACTGGAGATGTCTCCGAGCTCCGGTCCTGGTTCTACACCTGTGCTTCCCCAGGTGAAGTCAAGAGTCTCTCTTTGACCAAGCCCTAGCCAGGCTCTGGAGAGCTTGCCTGACTAAGCTTCAACCTTGGCCTATAAAGACTTAAACAAAACACCAGCATAGTTCCAACAGCTCAAGGCCATGCCCCTAGGACGACCCTAACCTCCTTTCAGTGCCTGTATGAGAAAACTCCAGGCTATCGAAAGAATATAGCATTGGTTCCAGCCAATACCTGAGGATGGCCCCTGCCTCCAGGTTCTGGAAGAGAGGGAACCAACTGAGAGGCACAGGTTAGCAAACCAGATGGGTTTCCTGGGGCCCCACCTACCCCTTACTGTTTCTTGTGATTTTCTACCTTCCTAGCTCTACTGAGCCCCTATTTACCCTGCTCCTACTCTCTCATTCTCCCTTTAAAATATGTGGAAATCTCTGCACAAATTGAAGTTGAGTTCAGTTTGTGTGGGCCTCTTTTCCCTGTCACCATAGTATACTGTTGATTAAAGTCAGCCTCATCACTTTAATGGCCAGCTATATCTGTGGAGAAGTGTTCAGATCATTTGTGGCAGGGCCACGTGGAACTCTGAAAGACGTAGACTCCGGGTCCCACACCCTAAAGCAGTGTTTCCTGAGGATGGTCAGTGTGTGCGCTGAACATAATTCCGACGCACACGCAGGTACAGAGCTGGCGAGGATTTTAGATCCACTTTTCAGTCTTTCTTGTACCTGGTATCCCTTTCTCCAATGTCTGTGACTCAGGTACACTGGTTCTTTCCATGTAAGTAAAATTTTGGGGACAAAGCTACTAAAAATATATATCCCATCCCTAAAGAGGCACTGGGACCTTAGCATTGTTCACGTTCTCTCCATCTGCTCTAGGTCAGAGCTGGAAAACAACAGCTCCCAAGTGGGCATTTCTTTTCCTTCAAAATGGCTCACCCATGACTACCTGAATGTGTGTGTGTGCACATGCATGTGGACACATATATGGATGTATGTAGAGGAAAGGGTGACATGATTTTACATGACTATGGGATTGACACTCACAGTTCCGATGTTCAGGGTCTCGAGGGTGAACTCATCCACCCGGCCACGTTCAAAATAGTCCTTGAGGTTGTTGTCAGAGACAAGAAGAATTTGCTTGATGGTGTCAGATTTGTCCCCATAGAGCTTGATGTAGACCCGAGAATCCGTGCTGGCCCCAGGGACGTCCCCAGTCTTCACACTGATGTGATAGCGGAAGTCTGAACAGTCCAAGGCAGAAGGAGAGCAGGGAGGTTAGTGCAGGTTGAGAGGCAAGAAGCAGGTGCCTGGGGCAGGAGGGCAGTCAGAAGCCAGGGGAGACACAGGCTGAAGTCAGTAACCCAGGGCCTGTGACCTGGGGGAGGGGATCCCTCCATCTCTCTGGAGTCCTCTCACCTACAAAGCCAGAATTCTGCCTGCTTCAAAAAGGTGGAATGTGCCAAGAACGGGAAAGCAAATTGCAAGCTGCAGGCAAGAATGCCAATATTTGGAGACTGAAAAGACCTCCAGCAATCACCCAGTCCACCTTCTCCTCTGATGGACGGGTAAACTGAGGCAAAGGGCTCGTCAGCCTGTCCAGGCTGCGTTTAGCACACCATGCACACAGTGTTACTGGCAAGTTTTTGATCTTGGCTTTACAGGCAAGGAATCAGAGACTCAGAAGGTCATGTGTCTGGCACAATATGGTGACAGTTAAGAAGTCACCAGTCAGAAGTGAAATCCTGATATGGGCCTAAAGCCCCCTGCTCTTAACTGACCACCATGCGGATGTCACTCTATCACTTCAGAAGGTCTGCACTGCCTGCATGCAAGGATAAAAACACCCAAGGAAAAGGCAAGCCTGAGATAACATAAGCCAAGATGCAAAGTCCTCCAAGCTTGGTCCAGGGCACCTCTTGGGGGAAGAAGAGGACGCGCTGAGGGGCAAGCGATACTAATGTCAAGGCCTGCCAGTCACTGCTGCCTGAAGGTCCCCTGCCCGGGAGAAGTTTGAGAAAGTGTGCTGAGCACACTCCGCCCGGGGCTAGCCCTGCAAACCACCCAGGCCTGGACCAGATCAGCCCCACCAGGGATACCCAAGGGCACTTGAGAAAATGGCTCTGTCCTTGTTGCTAAAAGATAGAGCAGGAACTAGAAAACCTCTTTCTTATACCGGTTTGCATCTGCGCCCTTTCAAAAGGTTCTGACTGGGAAAGCGAGGCCTTGGGGCTCTGTCCGCTTGGCAAGTCAGGAGCCCGCAGAGTGGGAAGAGGGGCAGCGTAAGACTCACTGGGTCATGGCTCCAGCACTGCAGCAACCAGTGTGCAGGTGGGACGTCCCTGGCCACAGGCATGGGTCACCTCCTCTCCTGAGGTCCTTCCCAGCTCTTAATTTTGCTAATTCTGAGCCCAGACACTGAACACTAGTGTGACTCTGTGATCTGACCCTAGGAAAGGTCAGATATAAATATCAGCTCCTCCAGACCTCAGTGTCCCCATCAGATGCACGGATGACACCAGCTCTGGCTCACTTTTGGGTATTACAGGGGTTAACTGAGATAGAAATTGTAAACATGAGGGGCTGATGTGGTTGAGATTCTGGAGATAAGTTTCTATTAAATTTTGTCTAAAGCTCAATAGTCAATGGACTTGAAGAAATATTATCAGTAAAGTAAAACTATAAGGCTCTGGGATACTATTCAACATTTTAAAAGTTTTCTCACCTTATAGGCCTTCAAAATGTGTTTCTCCTCACAAGGGAATGTGGGTCCCCTCTATGCTTGGCACCCTTACCTGAAGCTATCATTTTTGTCAGTCTGTTGACCATATGCATTCAGGGCCTCATGCCCGTGGCCACACAGAGCCTATGCTCATAGCACGGACACAAAAGAAATATGCAGGCCCTCCCTGAGGGCCTCCATCTACACCTCCCAGTGTTCTTTCCATGAAACGAAGTAAAGAGCACATGTTCTCTTGAAGGGCTTGCTTCAGTTTAGGTAAAGGAAGGCACCTGTCCCATCAAGGTGTCCCACCATCTGGTTGACAGGACAACTTACTCTTCAGTGTAGCATTGCTGTCACTCGGCAGCAGCTCTCGGACCAGCTGTCCATCGTCCTTATCCTTGTCCAGCCACCTAGTGAGCAGACGGGGATGTTAACTGTTTGAGTGGCGCAGCACACTCCAAACCCTCACACCATTCATAAGGGTGGCTGTGGTGCCCACAGCCTTGACTTCAGCAAAGGAAAATGGGTCTGTGAGAGCTCCTAGCAAAGCACCCCACCCCAGCCTGGAGAAGGAGGACTTCCTGGAGCAGGTGAGAGCTGGCTAAGGCTGGAAGGATGACAAGGAGCAACAGGAGAGGGGGAAGTAGCATCCCAGAGGGAACAAATCCAGGAGAGAGAAGGCCCATATGGGTTGAATGCAATGAGGGAGGGGCAAGGTACTGGCAGATGAGGCTGAATGGGGACAGGCCACAGGATGCAGGCCGTGGTGACCATGGTAAAAACCATTGTTATCATCAGAAACCACCAACTATTTTGCAAAAAGCCTCCATGTGCATGGCACTATGCCAAGGGTTTTGGCTAGGGGAAGGCAGGGAGGACACTGAGATAAATAAGACATAGCCCAGGCTGCGTGGAGCCTACAGTCTGGCTAAGAAGACAGGTTAGGCTGAATGATGCACTGAGGACCAAGACAAGGATAGGGCTGGACCAGAGTAAGTGCGCAAGAGATTTAGGAAAAGGAGAAGGGCTCTCAGTGAAGGGGCTTGGACCTAAGTCCTCAAAGATGAGTAAAATTTGCCTTGAAGAAGCTGGCTGTGTATCCTGCAGATCTGGGGTTTGTTAGCTGCGACACATCAATACCTCACAGTAAGCTGCAGCTTGGCTCTATTGGTCATTCCCAGGGGAAAAACAGTGCACTAGTCACCTGAAAACACCCTTTCCACTAAGCATAGAGGCTCCACCTGAGAAATGAGACCATCACGCCAGTACACATTATCTCCGTCCCATACTCAGGCTGGCTTGTGATTGGGACCAATGGCAGGATAGCAGGCAGCTTCGGTGCTCTCCAGGGTACGGCAGAAGTAAAGACATTTGCCTCTTGACCAAAGAATCTCTCTGCTTGATGTCTTAGTGCTTGCCTTTGCAGCCTCCCTTACTCTACTGCCAAGAGGGAGGCAATTCCCCAGGCCACCCAGCCACAAAGGAAGGAAAGGTGCTCCTTTCTCCCTCTCCCTCCTGACTGGCAGCTCAGGCCTCCAAGCTTACTCACATATGACCCTTTCCAGGGCCCAAGGAAGCAGCATCATGGTCTGCCCCACCCCCTTCCCAATCACAGGGTCTTACATTCCCATGGGACCTCACCGTCAGTGACTGTTAGCTAACATTAAAATGCTAGCCAACCACTCAGATGTGCTCCTTCTGTGGGCTTTGATGCTATGAGCCCAGAATGCCAGAAAAATGTCGAGACTCGGAGACATGAAGACATGGTGGAATACTGAGCATCCACGACAGGGGATTTGGGAACAGAAGACTGCTAGCTAGGGTCCCTCAAATCCACCCTCCGGGGCCTCCCCATCTGTCTGTCCTCCTGAGGTCACCCTGGCACCTCCCAGTCACAGAACCTGTGGAAGAGATGACTGGGATGTAGCCATGGCCACGAATTAGCAGAGAGGGAGGAATGGAAGGGCGGGAGGAATGGAAGGGCAGCAGGCCCTCAGCCACCAGAAATCCTGCTTTCCTTTCTTCTCTCTCCCCAGCAGTAAAAGGAAACCATGACTTGTCAGTTCATTTCCACCTAAATACTTGCAGGATATTAATAGATATTGCCCAAAAAAGCTTCAAATTCTCCAGCCTGGTTTCACAGTGAGATGTTGCTAAATGGATAAGTCAGTCTGCTGGTGATTTCATTACTCTTTCCCTGGGTGCACAGGAGTGTACACACACACACACACACACACACACACACACACACACACATACATCTCCCATAGCCTAAATGCTTTCTGGTCTTGGCAGAGAAGGCCTGCTCTGTCCTCCTCAAAGGGAGTTAAATAACAGCTCAGCCCCAGTCAGTCATTCTGTGTCCACCTCCTGAGCATTGCCGCAGGCGAGTGGAAGGGCCACCTTGACGGCACAAAGACACTGATGCTCCTCCTGGTTCTAAAATGCCTCCACCAGGGACCTCTAGAAGTCAGTGGAAGGCCAGGCTGGCTGGGTAAGAAATCCAATTGCTTCCTAGGAAAGAAACTTCACCTCGCTTACAAGTTGGGGAAGGGAAACGAAGAGTAAGGCACTTTGAAAAGATGTATCAGAAGGTTACTGAAATAAAACTCCACTTTTAATTCAAAAGTTTAACTCAGCATGTAACTAATTCTCTGAGGGGATTCCTGCTTAAATTCAGAAATTGTCAAATTTTATCTGAGAAAATATCAACATTTCAGTGCTTAAATAGAGGAAATACACTTAGGGGATGGGGAGGGGATGTGAGGCGCAGGACTAGGTGCCACCAGCAAAGCCACCTTTTCCTTGTACCAACCACAGCCATAAGCCACTACTTTGCTCACTGGTTCTGGTAGTAGGAACGGATCTTCCTCAAACTTGGGGGCTGCGACCTAGGCTGGAGAAGGTGAAAACAAGTGGGACTCAAGTACCTGAGACATGGGAACTCCACGTTGTCACTCTCTGGCTGCCCCTCCTCTCGCACTAGCACCCGGTCCAGGTACCAGCCACTGCCTGAGCCTTTGCCATCGTGTCTGATCCTTACCCGCCTCACCTTCCGCAATGTGACGGACTCAATGGTGAACTCATCTGCCTTTAGGGAAGGAAAGACAGCAAGGTCAGCTGGTGACAGCTACCCCAGAACCCAAAGACCAAGAGAAGACATACGCCCATAAATTGGAAAAGTCTGAGCTCACAGGTTGGATGAAGACCCCAGGAGCTTTGGTAGGCACCATGCATATTGGTGCGTCTTTCACAGGTGGGACAAGGCCACCAATAGAGAACAGACCTTAATCTTCTCCCAGTTTCTCCTGCTGGAATGTCATTCAATGTCAGGTTTCTAACAATTGGTATTTGTATTTTTTGGTTAAACACTGCCATTCCCTGTGACCTCTGTTTAAAAGGCAGATTCTCATGGGAGGATGAACATGTCAAACTGTTCTCACTAACTACTTATGTGAATTAACTCCTTAGCTAATTTCTCCTCCTCCTCCCTGTATAGAGGAACACTGGTCCCCTTCTGAAGAGAGGAGCCATTAGAATTGGTTGGGGAAACCAAGCGGTCTTGCTAACTTTGCAGTTTTGTCCACCACTGAGGTGGCAAAACTGCAGTAGGGGCTGGAGAATTTCAGGTGACATGAGTGTGCCCAGGAGCCTCCATGGGTGGGAGCAGCAGGGGTGGGAGTGACAGACAAAGATGTCAGAGGATGTAGCAGGAAGAGTAGGGAAGGGTGGATAAAAAGGTGGATGGGTAGGTGGTGGGCAGGAAGGAGAGGAAATATACACAGGCGAGTGAGGTAAAGGCAGCCTTACCTCCTCTTCCAGATGCACCAGGGCCCACCACAGCATCCTACTCGGATGATCTTTGCCCTGCAACTTTCAAATGCCCATGATCTAAGAACCAGGGCAGCTTAGATCGGCCACAGAGAGAGGCCTCTATTGACTTCTATTGACATTGCCAAACCTGCCCTCACCAAGGAATGGGTGGCAGAAGAAAGAGACAGAGCAAAGAGATCTGCGAATCTCCTTCCTCTGGGAGCTCCCTTGAGCCTCACCCATTGCCACAGTGACCTTTTAGTGAGCATCTACTGTATGCTGCGGCTGTATATCAGCCAAACCTAATTCGCACAACATCCAGCTACAGGCAGGTATCCTTCCCCCATTTTAGACGTGAGCAAAATGAGGCACAAGGGAACAGAGTGATTGGCCCAAGACTGGTCTTGCCCCAGAGCTGGGCCATTTTTCCACAGGTTCTGCCCAGGAAACCCATTTGCTAGTTCAATTAACAGAAGGGAACACCTTGCACATTTGCAATGAGGCTAGCAACAGAACCCGATCCTCCCGCCCCTGTGCTTAATGTCTTTCTTAGTTTCTCAGAAAGGATAGAAACAAGATGCACCTAGGGTCTTGCCGAGCAGAGAATGCAAAGTTCCCATGTCAGCCTCGGTGCCCAACTTTCCTCCAGCCCAAGTGAGTGCTCGTGTGCATATTTAAGACCTCAGCATTCTTCTCCCTCCACCCACCCCAAGGAACCAAAGGTGTTGCTCCTCCTTCCCCTCTTCCCGAAGTTTGGGGTTGGGAGGGGACCATGATCCCTTAGGATGGCTCCCCACTCTTAGCTGCATGGTTCCAGGAGCTTTGGTAGGTGTCATGCATGTTGGTTAGTCAGAGCGAGTTAAAAGCTCAGGGACCGGGGCTGGTGAGATAGCTCAGCGGCGTAAGCGCCTGCCTGGCAAGCGCGAGGGCCCGAGTTCGACTCTCAGAACCCACATACGAAAAAGGGCCGATGATATCGCTCAGTGGCACGGGCGCCTGTTGGCACACAAGGTCCTGAGGTCGACCCCCCGGTACCCACAAAAAAAAAAAAAAAAAAAGCTCAGGGACCGAATAAACAGGCACTGCTGTGCCCCTCCAGGGGTTCCTGTCAGGATTCCCTGGACCTCTACGCCCCTCACCCAGAAAGAGGTTATTCACCGACTAAGGCTCCATTACCAGCCATCAGCTCTACTGCATAAGAGCAAGAAAGACAAGGGAACAAGCAAGGGGAGTTAGGAGAGTGGCACATTGTTGCAACTTACATTGCCCTTCTCAAACAGGTCAGTGTTATTCCTGCAGTTGTAGAGCAGCCGCTCCCCTGTGTCCCCCACATCACCGTAAAGGCAGAGATAGACGTTGGCATCAGTCCCCGCACCTTCAAGTTCCCCTGTGCACACAGTCACACGGTACCGGGCCACTGGCAGGCAAAGAGAGAAATCCCATTGGCTGATATTGTCCTGCTCCCATTGCTAAACTCTGCCCCCTCCTCTCTCCAAGCTCTTACCTGGGCTTACTTTCCCCCTACCCCTCAACTATTCAAGTCCCACTGCAATGAGCCAGGCAAGGGATGGCTCATCCCCAAGATCCTGGGCCTACAGCAGTGGTGGCAAACCTATGGCACGCATGAGGCCAGACCAGAGGCCCCACGGAGCCTCTATCTGCGCGTTGGTCAAGTCAGTGCAGCACTGCCCCAGCAGCCGAGCGACGCATATTCAGGTTTATTTGCAACATTGGCATCTTGTGGTAAATAAGTGGGTTTGGGGTTGCAATTTGGGCAATAAATCTCTTAAAAGGTTCGTCACCACTGGCCTAGACAGATCAGGGGTTCCCTGTCCTAGTCAATCATCGGAATCTCTTGGGAAACTTTTCTCAGAATCCAGGTTCCTGATCCCCGCTTCAGACTTCCCAACTCTCAGTTTCCAGATACAGAGCCCCCCAAGTGAATCATCTGTGAGCTCCCTCAGAGGCCTCACTGAAAATGGCCGTGTTCAAGGACCATTTATCTAATCAGAATATGTCTGGCCCTTGATTCCACTGAACCCAGTGAACTCTTTGGCTTTAGGTTGTTCTCTAACTGATATGTGTCCTGTTTTCTGAAGGGAGATAACTTTTTCTTTATGAAGCATAGCTGAGCCTTCCCCTCCTCTTCAGAACTCCCCGGTGCAAAAGAAATGCCAGGAGGTAAAGTAGAGAGAAAGATACAAAATGCAGCCACTGCGGGAAAGGACAATGACTTCTTCCTGCATTGAAAATGTATTGTGAAGATGTACCTGCATCCCATACACCACAGCCTTCTTCAATTAAAATTAGCTGGAAAGTACAATATACTTATTTTATTTATTTAATCATACACTCATTCATTGGCCCCACATCTGCTTTCAGAAGGCTAGAGGGTGTTACGCACCATCACAGATGCAGGGATTCAACAGTAACCAAGACTCACACCTATTTCCAGAGTTTACTTTAGAGCTAAGAGTAAATGAGTGGGTGACAGTAAAGCTACAAACAAATTATACATTACAATTTATGCAATTATAAATAATTACACAATTGTTTACAATTATAAATTATACAATTCCACAAATTATGATGAGAAAATTTTTCACGTTATATCTGTAAAAAAAGATAATACAATGGAGTGATGTACCAGATTGGAGAGGAACAAAGTGAGGAGATGAAGATGATTTAGATATGGCAAATAGATTGCTGCAAGGAGGTAATGTTCGAGCTACACAGTTAATGATAGGAGCCACCCACTGGAAATCCTGAGAAGAAAGCTTTAGTATGTGCAAAGGTCTCAATGTGGGGATGACCAAAGTATGTCCCCAGAGCAGAGAGAAGACTAACATGGTTGTGGGTGATGAGACGGAGTTTGTGATAAGGCCCACCGTTGGATGTGATGTAGGAGGTAGGGTGTGGCAAGGTTGGCTGGGGAAATGGGCAGGGCCTGTCCATTGCAAAATCCCAGGGCAGTGCCAGATGATTCTCAGGACCACATGTAGAACTTCTCTCAGGCTCCCACAAAATGTGGACAGCATAAAGGAGACCAGAGGCCATGAGGAGTCCACGGAGTGCACTTTTATTTTGCTTTTATCCTTTCTTTTGTTCAGCCCAAGTTTGCATGACAGAACCAGTTCTTCCCTTACTCCTTTACCCCTCACTTTTCAAATAAACTTCTGGCATTGTTTTTGGCTTCTCTCATTCAATTCTGTGTTTGAGGTAAGAAGGACCTGGAATAATTTAATTGGTGAGCCATTTTAAAAGGAACTACCTAACAACAGACAGAGGACAGACACGTGAGGTGTGACAGATCAAGGTAAGAAGTGTGACTTCTTTTTGTAAAGCAAGAAGCCATTAGAAAGTCTTAAGCAAGGAACCAATATGATCTGATCTATCTTTTAAGTTGTAAGGAGCACTCTAGCTTCTATGTGGAGAACTGATTATAGAAGAAGAAGGAGTGGAATAAGAAAAGTCAGTAAATAGAGTAAATACAATAATCTAGAAAAGAAAAGCTAGTGCTTAGGACTGGAGGTGCAGTGGTGATGGAGAGAATTTAATAGATTAGTAATATATTTTAAAGGCAGTTCTTGGTAATGGTCTAGATGGGCAATTGAGAGAAAGAGAGAAATTAGGGACACTACTAGGCTTAAGCGTGGGTAGCTAGGCGGATCAAATTGCCAATAGGAGTAGGAGAGCCTGAGATGGGGGAAAAGATGGATTTGGAAATGGAAATCAATGGTTCCATTCTGTTTATTATAAATTTGAGATGCTTATTAGGTCAAAATGACAGCATGTCTGGAGGGTCCCTGTGATAAGACTTTAGTCATCATAGGTACATGGGATATATTTAATGCCATGAAATCTAGTGATTTATTATAGTGAAGATATAGAAAAGGACTGAAAGATTATTCAAAGATATAATGGTCTAAAACTCCCCAAATCTGATATAAAACATTAATATGCACATCCAATATGCTCACTGAACTCCAAGCAGAATAAGTTTAAAGAGACCTATACTTAAACACATCGTAGTCAAACTGCTGAGAAAGACAAAGAGAAATTCTTAAAAAGAGCAATGAAAAGTTTAACATGTTCATCACATACAAGGGATCCACAATAAAATTAACAGCTGACTTATCATCAGAAACTATGGAAACCAGAAGGCAGTGGGATGATATATTCAATGTTCTGAAAGAAAAACCATTAATCAAGAATTATAACCCATGAAAAGAATGAAGAATAAGTGAAGACATTCCCGGATGAACAAACACTTCAAGAATTACATTAATATATCATACTAATAGATAAAAAATGAATATCACATGATCATCTCAATAGATGCAGGAAAATCATTTAATAAAATTTCATATAGTTTCACGATAAAAATCATCAATAAGATGGGAACAAAAGGGAATTTCAACCTAAAAGTGAAACACCAACAGCTAACATCAAATTCAATGGTAAAAGATTGGATGCTGTCCCCCAAAGATCAAAAACAAGACAAGGGTGTCCCCTCTCACTTCTTCTATTTGATAGGGCACTGAAGGTTTTAGGCAAGGCAATAAGGCAATACATTACGCAGGGATCCCGATTGGAAAGAAAAAAGTAAAACTATCCCTACTCATGAATGACATAATTATGTATTTAGAAATTCATGAAGAATCCACTAAAAAGACTATTAGAACTAAAAAAAAGCTAAGCAAAGTGGTAGAATATAAGATCAATATATTAAAATCAATTGTATTTCTATCCTCTCGTGATGAACAATATGAAAGTGAAACTTAGAAAACATTTCCATTCGCAATAGCACCAAAAAGAATAAAAAATTTAGGAATACATTTGATAAAATAAGTGGAAAAATCTATGCTTTGAAAACTACAAAACATCATTGAAGGAAATTAAAGATCTCAGTAAATAAACACAGACGCATCACATTTCCACAGACCAGAGGACCTAACATTGTTAAGACAGCAGCGCTTCCAAAACAGATCCACAACTCAGTGTACCCCCTTGCAGAATCACAGCTGACTTCTTTGTAGAAATTGACAAGTTGATTCTAAAATTCATACAGCATTTCGAGGGACTAGGACTAGCCAAAAAATTCTTTAAACATTTTTTTTTTTTGGTGGGTACTGGGGGTCAACCTCAGGACCTCACACGCCAGCAGGCTCCCATGCCACTGAGCGATATCACTGGCCCTTTTTTCGTATGTGGGTACTGGGAGTCAAACTCAGGACCTCACGCTTGCCAGGCAGGCACTTATGCTGCTGAGCTATCTCACCAGCCCTAAAATTGCTGAAATCCTGAAAAATTGTAGGTATATACCAAATGAAATTGAAAACATATCCACACAAAAACTTGAACATGAATGTTCATAGCCCTATTATTTATAACTAAAAATAGAAACAATCTAAATGCTCATCAACAATTATATATGGTACATCCATACAATGGAATATTATTCATCAGTAAAAAGAAATGAAGTGCTAATACATGCTAAAATATGGATGAACCTTGCACGTTTAATGAGAGACCAAATCCAAAAGGTTGCATTGTATGATTCCGTTTATATGAAATATCTGGTATGAACAAATATTTAGAGACCAAATATTTAGAGACCAAATATTTAGAGATCAGTGGTTATCAGAGACTGACACCAGCTTTCCTGTCAGTGAGACAAAATACCAGACACTTCCAAAAGAGAAAATGTTTATTTTGGCTCACAGTTTCAGAAGTTTCAGTTCATGGTCAGCTGGCTCTAAGGCAGGAACATCATAGTGGAAAGGTTTGGCGAAGCAAACCTGCTCAAGTCATGGTGGCTGGGAAAGAGAACACAAGGAAAAAAGCACCAGATAGGAAGGAATCAGGGACCAAATATAGTCCCCAAGGTCCAGACACACCCAGAAGTGTGCTTCATTAATCTCCTCGGCACCTCTCAAGCCAGTCAAATTGACAATCAATATTAACTGTTACAAAGAATAAAGTGGGGAAATAAGTATGACTGTTGATGGGTTTAGGATTTCTTTTGGGGGAGAAGAAAATGTTCTGGAATTTGAGAGTGGTGACAGATGTATGATTTTGCTAATAGTCTAAAAGCCATTGACCCTTTAAATGGGTGAATTGAATGACACATGAATTATAGCTCGATAAATTATTTTTTAAAATGGACACCATTCTTTGGCAGTCCATCTAAAATAAATATCAGAAATGAGACAAATCATCAGAAAGTTTAACTCAGTATACAAATTATTTTTTTCAATAATACCCATTCCTATTTGGAGATATAAAGACATTTGAAAAATAAATTGGACAGTTAAACATGTGGGTACTTGAAGATACAGTGTCTGTAGCAAAAGCTCTCACTAGAAAAAAACATAAAGAATCATTGTATACGGGGGCTGGCCTTGAATAGAGCTGGCACTGAAACATTAATATTGAGGGAAAAGTTTCCTGGCCCCAACCTTGTCTCCACAGGACCACAGCACCTGAAATTCTTTAATCAACTCTTTCTAAAATTCAAGTGCTCCGTGCTCTAAACCTTCGGCTTTGTGTAAGTGAGGTTGGCTCTGCGTTATCCTCTCAGTGATATTAGCATTAGCAGTAGGAGGAACAAACAGCACTGACCAGAGTGAGAGTGGAAAAATGGAGACACGAGGCACAAAAGGGAAGTCGAGGACCTAAACACCGGCCTCACGGCACTCCGAATTTTCATGAAGGCCTGCTGTGCTTTTATAGCTGAGATGAATAATCAATTCCCAGAAGCCAAAAGACAGGGGAATTTAGAAATCCCTTTGCCTGGGAATTCCAGTCCCCTGTGCTCAGGAACTCTAAGGTCCACTCAGTTCAATGTCCTTAAGGCTGGTCACTCTCTTAGGGCCTCTCTGAGCCCAGCAGCCACTGATGTCCCACACTCTTCTTGGTGAGAAGTCTGTGGATAATTAGAAATAATAATATCACTAGACATCAGCAGCGGAAAACTTTAAACAGATGGGTAAGTACCAGAGCCTCTTGTACTTTAATTTGAAAATTACAGCTTGGTCTGATTAATGAGAAGCGACAATGCTTGGCACTCGAATCCAGCGGACCCTTGCCCGCTCATCAGTGGTGTGTAATCACAGCGGAGAACGTGGATTTCATTGATTTTACAACCTCACGCAGCTCCTGAGGGAAGGCAAGGTGGAAATAAATTGTGAGCTGGTATATGTTTTGTCTGTCTCCCAATCTGTGTTAATCAATCCGATCACTCCCCAGAGGCCCCCAGCTTCCAGACATGGCATTAATTGCTGATTTGGCTGGCCATTATTTTGTAAGTAAACTCAGGACACACAACTTCAAATTCAGAGAATTGATTCTAAATTGGTATTTACTCATTGTATGTGAATCAGAAACTCTCCACTTGCAGGATCTCTAGGAAGCCATGCGCATTATTCATTACACACTGGTACCCACTGGGGGAGCAGGGCATTGTCATCAGCTCTGTTTAGTATTACAAAGAAGCATCTAGACCAGAAAAGGAGATCTGCGTGAGGACACAGGTGTGCTCAAAGCACAAGAGAAATATTTGGGGAGAAAGAAATTTAAATTGGTAGGGTTTCTAAAGAATAGCCAAGGTCCCCAAGAAGACATCAAACTGCCCTTATAGCCAGGACAGGCAGCCCTTGCATCCAGGCCAATTACCAGAATTTTTTTCTTATTGAAATGCTTCTTGGGCCGGTGAGATGGCTCAGCGGCGTAAGCGCCTGCCTGGCAAGTGCGAGGGCCTGAGTTCAACTCCCGGAACCCACATACGAAAAAAGGGCCGGTGATATCGCTCAGCGGCACGGGCGCCTGCTGGCGCGCAAGGTCCTGAGGTCGACCCCCCGGTACCCACAAAAAAAAAAAAAAAAAAAAAAGAAATGCTTCTTTAATAGAATCCCAGAAGATAAAAATGAATAACCACCATGACAGCCCTACACTCCACATTTTTTCAAGTGTTACAAGCACATCGTGTACGTAACCTGTGGAAATGCTCTTCCTCCCCTGGTCTCTCCTTGCCTGTCGAAACCCTCAGTAGAAGACCTGGCTCTGGTGTTACTTCATCTGCAAAGTTTCTCCCAGCTGCTATTTCCACAGCGCTCACGTGCCTTGCTCTGCGGGTTCTGCCTCTAAAAACTAGTTTTTGAATGTGTCAGCTCCTCTCAGGTCCATTCTCTCCTGCCTGATTTCAGGCCTCCTTTTTTTCTTCCTTGGATAACTGTTTGTAGGTTTGTGCCTCAAATTCATCTCCGTACACCCACTGGGGACAGCCCGAAGAGACCAAGTGTGGGGAGGAAGGAGCTGGGAGGACTTCAAGGGGGTGTGAAGTGGACCAGAGTAACAAGGTGGCAGGAAGGGCAGGGGCTTTGTCAGAGGACATGGGGTCCACAGTTGGGGCAGCCTGTGTGACGAGCCTGAGAGAGGCAGTTAGATGGGATAGGTATGACTGGTTAGGTGGGATGGGGGTAGATGTCACCACGGTGGAGACTACCAGCATGGGGGGGGGTGGATCCATATGGACACTGGAAGAAGCAGACAAAAGTTCTTAAATTTAAATTGGCATAAACATTAATAGGCACACTTGATAAAGTACGTTACCAGGCATAGTCCTCAAAGTGTCTAGTCAGCATAGCTGAGATTAGGCCCAGGAATCTACATTTTAATAAATAGTCCAGATTTTTAATATAGAGGTGCCCTGGACCAGCCTTTGGGAGATGTTGTCTGTTATAGGCTGAACTGTGATCCACATCTCAAATTCATATGCCGAGTTCCTAACCTCCTCTACCTCAAAATGTGACTGTGTTGGGAGACAGGGCCTTTAAGAGGTAATTAAGGAAAATTTAGGTTACGTAGGTGGGCCCTGATCCATTATGACTGGTGTCTATAAAGAAGGGACAAGGACTCAGTCATGTACACACCTAGAAGGAAGACAAGGTGAGGACACAGCAATGAGAGGCCTCAGAAGAAACCAGCCTGCCAGCACCTCGATCTTGAACTCAGGACTATGAAAGAGTACATTTCTGTGTTTAAGCCACCTAGTCCATGGGACAGGCATTTGTCACGGTGGCCCTCAAGAGCTAATACATTGCCCTAGGACTGTGGCAGGGATTGGTGTCTAGAAAACAACCAAGGGGCTCATCACAGTCTTGAGTAAGAAGGGGAAGTGACTAGAAGACAACTAGTGCCCCTCTCCCCACCCAGCCCCACAGTTTATGAGGAGGAAAAACAAGGTTCTTGGGCAAGTCAGGCTTCAGTCAAGGCAAAGAGGGATGGCAGGTAAAGAACATTCTGGGCATTCTAGGTAAAAATGGTAGGTTTCGCTTTGGAAAAACCTCACTAAAAATAATCCATAGGTTATTTTATTTTTGACCAAACAATAAGGTCTCGCCAACAAGGCTAGAAGGAGGGAACAAGTATGGAAACAACAACACAAAATTGATTTTGGAAGGTGAAGAGCATTTAGAAAAGTGGTGCATACATTAACCTGGAGGTTCTAAAAGTGTGGTTCCCAGGGCAGTACTGACGTTACCCAGGAACTTGTGAGATGAGCGGATTCTTGGGTCTCCGTGCTCATCTGCTGAATTAGCAACTCTGTAGTGGGGTCCAGCAATCTATGTTCTAATCGGACCTCCAGGTAATAATGTACCCTAAAATTTGAGAACACTCGACCTACTAGATCAGAGAAGATTGATTAGAGCTACTGGTTGTGAAATTTTGAGAAGCAGTCCTACAAAAACCCTCAGGAATGAAAGCCCCAGGTAATTTTAGAAGCACAGGATGAGGAGCTAAAGTCATAAGAACTGCTTAGAAAAATTCAGAAAGCAGTTAGGTCCTAAGACCCTCACACAATTCTGGCACACAAAATGGACATATCAGGTAAGAACAGGTGTATTTCTGCCAATGAGAGGGGTCAGATAATATTATCATATTTACAGAGAGATAATAGCTTTGTTTCCAAAGGCAATATTATTGAATGTGAAAAGGAAGGGGTGGCATCTTAGGATAGGCTTAGCTGTTTTAGGGTAGATACTGAACCAGGAAACAAAATATTTGTTCAAGGTCTAACTGTGTCTCTAACCAAGGTCTAACTCTGTCTGTAACTCACTGTGTTCTTATGACAAGAAATTCCTCAGTTCTTCATTGAGCTATTGTAAGCGTCCTTGAATAGAAATATCTTATAGTCATATATTTAATCATGAATGAAGATGAACCATGAAATAGAGGAAACATAGCACTAGCTGCAAGCACTGGCTAATTAGACTAGCAGACTGGGTGATCTCATTTTAGATATTTGCTATTTGATATATAATTTAACTCTAATCAAATCATTTCAACAGATATATATATATATATATATATGTATTTATAGAGAGAGAGTGACCTATCTATCTAGAGAGAGCTTCTACAGTGCAGATGCAAAGTATTACACTCAAAGTATTACACATCACATGGTTACCTGTAAATTGACATTATTGAAATATATAGCAGCTACTAGAACCATGGGTGCAATCTTTTTTTTTTTTTTTTTCTTTTTTTTAATGTAGGTACCGGGAGTCGACCTCAGGACCTTGTGCTTGCTGGGCAAGCTCTTGTGCCGCTGAGAGATATCACCGGCCCTTTTTTTCCTTTATGTGGGTTCCGGGAGTCAAACTCAAGACCTCACACTTGCTGGGCAGGCGCTTATGCCGCTGAGCCATCTCACCAGCCCATCATTTTCTATACATTCTTAAGTTTTTGTGGTTTCGCAATATTTATTATTATTGGAAAAACTAAGTACTTTCATGAAGAGAGCAAACAGGTTAATTATCTTAAATGCCAATTCCAATCAATTGGTAATGTCTATTGCAGTGCAATATTGAGGGCCACAAAGCTTATTTTAGATTCAGTGCGAGAGAATGCTGTGATCACTCAACGTCCACCAGGGGGAAGGGTGGAACAGGTGCTGTGTACTTGCAAACACTCTGCTACTATAACCTAAAAGCAAAATGACCTCCCTTTGGCTCTTCAAATGTGAATGTTAGACTCCAGACCACCCCTTCTCCATCAGCCTAACATAGAGACAGAGCACTCATTACACAAAAGCCAAGTGTGGCTACAAGAACCCAGATCCAGCCTTCCTTGAGGGGGAGCATTTTCCAAATATCATAATTTGGGAGGTCAAAAAGATATTTCCTTTGATTTCAAGGAGCTCCAAAGAACCATCATTTAGTGTGCATCCTTCTCAACCTCTCATGGCCAATCTGGAGACCCACAAATCTCTACCCCTCCCCAACACACCCATTATGGTAGAGTGCTAGCATACTGCCTTGGAGGAAGTTCCTTCAAGCCAGTCTTGAGGCTGGGGCCTTTTGGATCCACTTTCCACTCAGAGGGGGCCTGATGATGTTCAGCTCATGGGCCAGGCCCCATTGCCTCCCACAGAATGGAGAGCTAGTCGGTACTTACTGCCCATTATCCTCCGCACTGTTGGGCCCTCTGCAGTCATTTCCCTCACAATCTCATTGTCATCCTCATTGGCATCCAGCCAGCGATTGCAATTGAAGTTATATTTGTCCTTATTCAGAGTGTTCATCAGGGTCATCTGAAATGCAGGTGAGTGTACTAGAGGTCTTCAGCCATGCCCTGAGCCCCCATTCTGCTATCTCATCTCCAGGAGGTTCATTCTGGAGATGACCCTTGTGGAAGGCAGAAGGCCAGATTAATAATTCTCCCCTGGGTCTCCTGGAGACCTGCACTTGCCGAGCACCCAGGTGACTGAGGCAGAATGCACACCCCATGCACACCTGAGCATTTTCCTCAGTCTATTTTAGAAGGCTTCTCCCCATCAGGAATATATATGGCCCCTATCCAGCCCCCCACTTTCATTCCCAATAAATACAGAAGTAAATTTGTGTGACACAGTCATAAAAAAGGACAATTCTGGTTCCTCTCCCAACCCCCACGGTTGTGCAACTCACCCTTTCTAAATGCCAACCAGAACCAGGATTCCTTCTATCATGCCATGCTCGAATCTTATAAAATCTGCCCAGATCTGGGAGCTCAATCTACAATGAGAAATAAAAAGGTCTGTGTGGGCATAACCAAGGAAACACATTTATTCTCACAGCTGACACAACCAGGAGGGCGCCTGGGTTGGGCTGTTTCTTCGTAGGCCGGAGGGGGGGTGTTGCTTGAAGCCACCGTCACACATTCTATCCTCTCATGTCCCTGACAACCAGTGGAACACAGGGTCAAGACGGCCATGTGAAACTGGGGTTCAGTCTGAGCTGGCAACATTGAACAAAAATAACTGACCCACAGTGGGATGCAGCCTAAAGAAGATCTTCCAAGCAATAAACTTCCAGTAACAAAATCTGCATGACAGGCCTGCAAATCAGCACAGGCCCACAGCCCCAGGACTCTGCTGGGCACTGAAACAGACAAAAAGATCAATACGGCAGCCATGCCCTTTCCCTGAGGGCTCAGGTCTGGCAAGGAAGACAAATACATAAAGAGCAATGAACTGAGGGGTAGAACAGAGGGCCAATGGGGTGCTCTGAGAGGGCGGCAGCAAATTACCAAATATTCCTACCTAAAGGTCAAAGCAGCAGTTTTATGGGGAAAAAAAGGCCTGCTCTAGTTATCTGCACACTGGAAAGTTTTAAAGCTGAATTTCTTTCAAATGCTCTCAAATTAATATTTCCCCTAAAATTTGGTTCTTACTCTCTAATTCACTCAGATCAGGCAGTCTAACGCGACCCATGCCCAGGGTCTCTGATGTACATAGATGCCCCGGCCACATGGCTCCTGGGTGTCTGGAACCATCCCTCACTGGCTTCTTCCCTCAGGCTTGGTTCTGGATTGTTCACTGCAGATGAAGTTCCAGGTCTAGACTGTATCCTTTTAATATGTTCTGTATCAATCATCTAATTTGTCCCCCTTGTAGGAGCCTAACAACTCCATGGTACCTTTTTGTCTTCAAACTGGGTCCCAACCCTGGTTTAGGAAACCAGAATCCCCATAACAAATACCCCATAAATCACTTCCTCCTTTCTCCCTCCCACCTCATCGTGTTTCTCTCCTACCCTGAACTTCTCGGTTACTCCTGGTTTGAACCACTTGTTGCTGGGATTCAGGAGAATCTCATCTGTCCGGCCCTTCTGCCCATAAATCTGGATGAAGATGGGCGAGTTGGTGCCAGCTTTCTTCAGGTCAGTTGTCCAGACCCACAGAGACCAAGGAAATTCTGTAAGACAGGGCAAGTTGCGAGGTAAATTTCAAGAAGTGAATAGATTTTCATTTTATCAGTGGAAAGAGTCAAGAGTGACCTGGACTGAAGAGCAGGTTATACACAAGTATCCCCCCTCTCAGAAACCCATTATAAAAGTGCCGAACTTAGAAAGCTAAGGATTCCTTTATATTAAAATAGGGTGCCTTGGGCTGGTGAGATGGCTCAGCGGTGTAAGCTCCTGCCCAGCAAGCGTGAGGGCCCGAGTTCGACTCCCGGAACCCACATACGAAAAAAGGGCCGGTGATATCGCTCAGCGGCACGGGCGCCTGCTGGTGCGCGAGGTCCTAGGTCGACCCCCGGTACCCACAAAAAAAAAAAAAAAAAAGAAATAGAGTGCCTTAATGTTCTATTTAATTAGTATTTTAAATGGGGAGAAGCGTTGACTCCATGCATTCTGTGTGTGGGCTACTCAGAGTGCACTTTAGTGAATCGCTCAGTTTAAGCCCCAGCTTGTCACAGCAGCTTCTTCAGTTTGGGGACAGGAGAGTGAACCTCGCTGCCAGGTGTGCAACTGTGTGTGGCTGTACCTTAGAGAGCTGAGGTCCCGGTAAAGTTCTCCCCCTTCCTTCTGGAGGAGAACTGAGAAGCGGGGGTGGACTGAGCCTGCTTTTCCCCCCATGGTCTGATATCCTAGCTTTGCTGGCCTGTTCAAGAGGTCCCCGGGTTCTGGGTCCCTTGCACTTACTTTTCAGCCGCTTCTTCCTCAGGGACACCATCTCATAGAGCTGCCTCTCGATCAGCCCATCCACTTTCTTCTCATCCAGCCAGTTGCTGCAGGGGAAGGTCTGCTGAATGCCAGTGAAGGGACACAGAATCACCACCTGGGAGGGCAGACACAGGTGTCTCCTGAGTTAGGTCCCCTGCTGGGACCTGCTTACAGTGCTCAGACCCATAGGAAGGGACATCTGTGCTGGGATCCTTAAAGAACGGCATTTCTGTTACCTGGCTCATTAAATCTTATATCAAGAAATAACTCCTCCAAGAAATCTTCCAAAGCAGGTGTCATCCATCCTCCAAGTTACCCAAATCTCAAACTTTTTCCTCTATACATAGCACCTTCTTTGAACACATTTCCTTAGGCACAGCATAAAATCTTAGTTAATCTGAGCCAAATGAACTAGAGTATCAAATTAATTCTCTATAATTCTCTTGTAGAGAGAAGGTTAATCACATGAAAGCTAATTAATATCTAGAACTTAATACAAAAATCCTGTCTTCTTCTAGACCTGATCCTCATTCAACCCTCCCTCCATCTCTTCTCCATCTCTTTCCCCATCACTACCCACATTCTGAAGTCATGGATTTAGAACACAAAGGTCTGCTGGGCCCAGGCCACTCATATTATGGCTGTTCAAAAGAACATTCTCGGCACACCATAGATTCTTCTCTCAACAGAGAAATTTTGACTATTCACACTACCCAATTTCAAGCTTTACCTTCTTTTAAACTTGAAAAGTAATCTGATGCTCTCCCAAGTCAAGCATTTTGACTAACCATTGCCATAACAGGTATTTTTCGTTGTTAGTTGTTCATAGTTACTACAATTGACTATTGCTTCCTTAACTTGAATGGTTGTCCTTACAAGTACCCAGATGTCTCTGAGAACTCACCTAATGCGCATTATCCGACCATCAGTATGAACTTCAGCTTGTAAGAAGCACCAGGGGGAGAGGAACTAAGATAGAGGAAGCGAGTGTGTGCACCTTCAAACTCCCAGAGGAACTCTCTTCTCTGCAGACAAATGATGGCACAACCACAGGCAAAAACCCCCTTAAACATTTTACAAGTGTAATGGGAATTAACATAATGAAGCCCTACATTCGCTCAATAGATAGAAAAGCTGAAGACCAGAAAGGAGAGAATGAAGTACCCACATTCATAGTTAGTGACAGAACTAGAAATGTAAATGCTCCTGGCCCTGATTTTGCAATGGCAAGCAGACATACTGAAACAACAGCCAGGATTTGGAGGCAGATTTATTTACGTCGACGGGCACTGACCAAGATCATTCCGAGAATATCAGGCCCTGATCTCTGGTGGTCTAGGGCTTATATGGGATAAGCAAGCAGGAAGTTCAGAGGCAGATCGGCTCGTCAGTTGGGGGTTGGTTTATACAGTGTGCATCACAGTGACCAGCCGTTTCTAAGAGACAGAAGCAACCGGAACTGGAACAGGAACCATTACCTGGGCAACCAAGAAACAAGTATACTGGCTGGGGTGGGGGGGTGGGTATTTTCTGTTACAACTTCAGTGTGGGTCTTTTTACCCATTAATAAAAAAAAAAAAATCTCAGAATTTCTATTTATGGCTGAGGTCCACTGGGATCCATCATTCATGCTAAAGATTCTGTGACCACATATTCAGAAATATAGCTAGTTACAGGCAAAGTTGGAGGGCAACCACGCAGGGTAATCTGGGAGCACAGGAAAGTCAAATTACCAACAGTTTATTTACAAGTCTGTCTTTTCTCTGAACAAATCCTGCAGTTACATCCTCCTAGTCTATTCTTGAATTGTTCTCTAATTGTTACCTATGGGAGCTGGTGAGATAGCTCAGCAGCATAAGTGCCTGCCTGGCAAGCACGAGGTCCTGAGTTCAACTCCCAGTACCCACATACGAAAAAAGGGCTGGTGATATCACTCAGCGGCACGGGCACCTGCTGGCGCGCGAGGTCCTGAGTTCAACACCCGGTACCCACACAAACACACACAAAAAAAAATTGTTACCTATGTACTGGGTTTGTCTTTTGACACGACAGCAAAATTCTGAAAGCCTGGTGTGTATTCTTACCTTTTCGGGTTCCCCTGAACATGTGTCGTAATCATATAACAACACTTAAAAATAGTAAAAGTTTAAGTATTTTAAGTGCTTTTAAATATTTGCCAAAAGTTCTGTTTCTAAACTAGTTAGTTCAGAAAAGTACGTAGCCCGAAAAGCCCTTACCACTGCATAATACCTATATGCTAGACGAAGACTAGGAAATATCTTTTTACACACTATACATTGCTGAGCTGCCAGGGGTTTACAAAGAAGCCATAAGAGCCAGTAAGATTCAGAATGAGCAGAAATTCAGAAAATGGGAAAATGGGAATGGTAAAATTTGTGCTGTGATGAAAGAAAAGGCAATCCCAAGTACTTAGAGACCAGGAAATTAACAGCCATGTGAAGAAGCAGGAGACTGGGACACGGAGCTTGCAGACTTCAGGATCTAAACTGGAAACACCTGAATAAACAGAAACTCTTCATGGAGCTAATTCCTCATCCGAAATGTAGGTAGGGGAAATCTGCAAAGGAAGCCTATTTTCTCTGCCTTTGCTCCAGACAGAAAGTACTAATAGCCTTTCCCTAAGAATTAGTTACCCTGAGCCTGGTTATAGGCAAATGGTAATAAATGTCCACACAGACATATTGAAGAGAAGCGTCTGATGCCAAGACAAAGAGAAGATCTTCAGAGCATGAGACGATAAAAGGCAGATAATGCAATTAGATTAATAGAAGCCAGAAAATATTGGGGGCGGGGGCCCAATCTGGGATTCTATATCCTAAAATTATCTTTCAAGAATGAAAACGAAATAGAAACATTTTTCAAATGAACAAAAACACAGTTTACCAATAGTTGACCTTTGTCAAAGAAATTTCTTTCTTTTTTTATATATATATTTTTTATTTTATGGAAAAAAGTAAAACAAAATTTCATTACAAAATAATAGGAGAATAACAATAGTTACTACATTACATGTTGTTCTCTTTAAAGTAGTTGCTCAGGGTACAAGATATGGACATAAAAATTTCTCCAGTCGATATTAGCACAAACCTTCCTTTTTAATGCACTGAGAGACACTAACAATATAATTGACTTGCATTTTTTCCCTTTTCCCTGCTGTCCTTTCCCCTTTCACCCATCCTAGTTCCTTTTTCCTTTTGAACAATGTTTTCCCATTTCACAATATCTATTTTACATTTTAGAACTTATTTACTCTTTCAGTTTCTCACACCAGGGAGACAATACGATGTTTACACATGTGAGTCTAATTTATTTCACTTATGAGTATGGTCTCAAGTTGCATCCATTTACCTACAAAAGTCTCGGGTTTATCCTTCTTTATGGCTGAGTATAAAATTGTATAAAAATACCACATCTTGGGCAGGGGATATAGCTCAGTGGCACAGTACCTGCCTGGCAAGTGCGAGGTCCTGAGTTCGATTCTTGGTACCCCCCACAAAATCTTTTCCTCCATTCCTCAGTTGATGGGCATTTGTGTTTTTTCCAAGATTTAGCTATTACAGATTGTGCTGCTATAAACATGGGTGCACATATATCGCCGTGGTAAGATGTTTTTAATTCTTCTGGGAAGATACCCGGAAGGGGAATAGCTGGGTGGAATGAGACCTCTAATCCTAGTTTTTTGAGGAATCTCCACACTGATTTCCATAGTGGTTGTACCAGTCTACACTCCCACCAACAGTGGAGAAGAGTTCCTTTTTCCCCACATCCCTGCCAGCATTTGTTATTGGTTGATTTCTTGATGATAGTCATTCTTTCTAGGGTGAGATGGAATCTCAGTGTTGTTTTAATTTGCATCTCTCAAATGACCAATGATGTTGAACATTTTTTCATATATTTATTTGTCATTTCTACTTCATCATCTGAGAAGTGTGTATTCATCTCAGATGCCCATTTTTTTTATTGGGTCTTTGAATTTGGAGGGTCTGATTTTTTAAAATTCTTTATATGTTCTAGATATAAGTCCTTTGTCTGAGGGACAGATGGCTAAAATTCTTTCCCATTGTGTGGGTTGTCTTTTTACTTTGTTGGTGATTTCTTTTGCTGTGCAAAAGCTTTTTAATAAGATGAGATCCCAGTTGTTGATTCTTTGAAGTTCCGGGTTTTGTTCATGAACACTCTGCCTAACCCTATGTTTTCAAGATTTCTATCTACTTTCTCTTCCAGTAGATTTAGTGTTTCTGTTTTAATATTTAGATCTTTGATCCATTTTGACTTTACTTTAGTGCATGGTGATAGACATGGGTCTAGTTTTAGTCTTTGGCATATGGAAAGCCAGTTTTTCCAGCACCATTTATTAAAGAGGCTATATTTCTTCCAGTGCATATGTTTGGCCCCCTTGTCAAAGATAAGGTGGCTGAGTGTGTTTGTGGTTGTGTCTGCATCTTCTAATCTGTTCCATTGATCCTCAGGTGTGTTTATTTGCCAGTACCATGCTGATTCTATCACAATAGCTTTGTAGTATAATTTCAAGTCAGGGATTGTGGTGCCTCCTGCCTTGTCAAAGAAATTTCTAAAGGATGTATTTTCAGGAAGGAAAAAATTGACACCAGGAATAAGGGTTGAAATGCAAGAAGTGGCAAGCAAACATGCAAACAGGTAGGTAGATCTAAACCAATAATGACTATAAAACAACAGTATCTATTATGTGCTTTTAAAGTAATTCAAAATAGAAGTAAAATGCTCAGTAAAAATAGCATGCAACTAGATACATGACTACTCCCCTTAGGGGTTTCTAACGCACTTGTACTTTCCAAAAGAGGGGTACAGATATTAATTAAATTTAGGGCCACATTAAATATGCATGGTAAAAATCACTAGAAGGGGATGGTTTGCCCCTCTGCCATGTGCCACCCTGCCTTGGAGCCAGCCGATTGCGGACTAAAACCTCTAAAACTGTGAGCTAAGTAAACCTTTCCTCCTTTAACTTTGGGTGTCAGGTATTTTGTCTTAGCAGTGAGAGAAGAGTAACTAAGAAAACAATTCAATTCTAAAAACATATAAAACTGTAATTGATTATCCCTAAATCTGGCCTTTAAAAGACATGCAGTCTTGATTATCCGTTAGAAAATGCGGTCATACAAAGTTGCCAAAAGTGTACACTGGAGAAAAGACAGCCTCTTCAACAAACAAGTAGTGCTGGGGAAACAGGATATCCAAATGTAGAAGACTGAAATCAGGCCCCTATTTCTCACTGGGTGCGCAATTAAACACCAAATGCATCAATGGCTTTAATACAAGACCTGACACTTTGAAACCAAAAAAACAACAACCATGAAAAAAAAAAAAAAAAAAAAAAAAGCAGGAGAAATACTTCAAGGTATTGGCACTGGAAACAATTTCCTGGATAAGACTCCAATAGATTGGGAAACAAAAACAAGAATGAATAAATGGGATTACATCAAATTAAAAAGCACCTGCACAGCTAAGGAAACAATCAACAGAGTAAGGAGACAGAATGGGAGAAAATGTTTACCGGGTATTCATCTGCCATAAGATTAATACCCTGAAAATATAAAGAACTCAAAAAACTTAACAACAAAAAAGAAGTAATCTGATCAAATTGGCCAAATGACTTGACTAAACCCTTCTCAAAAGAATAAGTACAAAACCTTCCACAATGTCAGTGGGAATGTAAACTAGTACAACTACTATGCAAACCAGTATGAGGACACTTCAAAATGCTAAAAATAAAAATTCCATTTGACCCAGCTATACCTCTCTTGGGTGTCTTCCCTAAAGAATTAAAGACATCGTATCAAAGTGATACAGGGACACCCATGTTTGTAGCAGCACAATTCACAATAGCTAATCTCTGGAGACAGCCTCAATGCCCACCAATAGATGAACAGATAAAAAAATGTGGTGGTGTATATACACAATAGAATATTAGTCAGCCATAAAGAAGAATGAAATCATATCATTTGCATGGAAATGGATGGAACTCGAGACCATAATGCTAGATGAAATAAGTCAGACAAAGAAAATTAAATAACACATGGTTTCTTTCATATGGGAAACCTAAAATATAAATAAATGAGTAAATAAAACAAAGGAGAGAAGGTAGGAAACAAGAAGGCAGACTTTTGGAAATAGGAAGGGCACTGGGGGAGAGGTAAAGGGCAGAGGGTAAAGGGATTCAAAATGATCAAGATGTGTAAGATGCATGTATCAGTTCCCCGAAATGGACATCACTGACCTGTATTGCTAATATACATTAATAAAAAAGTACAAATGGGCAATAAATACATGAAAAAATGCTCGACATATTTAGCTATCAGGGAAATGCAAATCAAAACTGTATTGAAATTCCATCTCACCCTGATTAGAATGGCTCTCATAAAAAATTAAAAATTCTGGTGAAGATGTAGAAAAAGGAATCTTTATACATTGCTGATGGGGATGTAAATTTGTACAGCCACTATGGAAAATAGTATGAACTTTCCTCAGAAAACCTAAAAATAGAACTATCATGTAATCCAGCTGTACCACTCCTGGGTACATATCTTAAGGAAATAAGATGCATACAAAAGAGACACCTGCATACCTATGTTTATTATGGCCCTATTCACAATAGCCAGGGTATGGAATTAGTCGAGGTGTTCATTAACAGGTGACTGGATAATGAAAATACGGCATACATACACAGTGGAGTATTATTCAGGCATAAAGAAGAATGAAACCCTGTGATTTTCAGGAAAATGGATTGAAGTGGAGGACATCATGTTGACCAAAATAACTCAGACACAGAAAGACAAAGTGTCACGTCTTCTCTCCTATGTGGCAAGAAAAGGATTATCTGAAAGTAGAAGAGGAAACTCTAAGGACTGAGAAAGAGTTGGGGAGGGGGAAGTGAGAAGAGGTAGACATGACCACTGTACATATATGCATTAGGGAAATGTCACAGTGAGGCCCATTAATTTGTACAATTAAAATATATTAATTACAAAAAGAGAAAATGCAGTCACGCAATGCATCAAACGATGGAAAGAGAAAGACCATCTGACTATCTCACTGAGCACAGAAAAACCATTAGTTAGAATTTAATAGCAATTCATAATAAAAACTAACAATACAAAAATAAAATGGGATTTACTTAATCAGTCTAATAATGCCTACCAAAACCACTCAACCAAACTAATTAACTAAACAAACAAACAAAAAAACAAAAAAACATTAAAAACAATGCCTCTAGTTATATCATGTACAGGTACAAATTCTCTATGATGAATGTGATCATTATATATACCTAAAATGTACCAATAAAATCTGGTTGGAAACTGTCAAAAAAAAAGCAATTCCTTCAAAAGCAGAAACAAAGGCTGTGGGTATAGCTTAATGGGAGAGCACATGCTTAGCAAATATCAGATGCTCAGTTCAGTCCCAATAACACACACACACACACATCAGAAACATGGGGATACGTGCCTACAGTGCCAGCAATCTGGAAGGCTGAGGCAGGAGGATTGCAAGTTTGAGCCCACCTGGGCAACTCAGCAATTTAGCAAGCTGTCTCGAAACAAACAAATAAACAAACAGGCAAGCAAGCAAACAAAAAAAAAAACTAATATGCTGGGCATGGTGACACACACCTGTAATCCCATCACTCAGGAGGCTGAGGCAGGAGGATTGCCATGAGTTTGAGACTAGCCTGGGCTACACAGTGAGTCCAAGGCCAACCTGAACTACATAGTGCGACCCTGTCTCAAACAAAAAACAAAACAAAATAATGTAAAATGGTTGGGGACATAGTTCAGTGCAAAGGCCCTGAGTTCAGTCCTCAGTACCACCAAAAATAAAAAACCAGAGACCAAAAAAGATGTTCACTTTTAGCTTTTCAATTCCAAGCATGTAGGTCTTAGACCATGAGATCAAACAATTTTTTAAAAATATGATTGCCTACAAAGAAAACCCTCAAAAATCTAGAGAGAAATTATCCAAATTAATAACAGAGTTTAGCAAGATGGTTATATACAAACTCAATGTATAGAAAATATTTCCAAATCTACATCAGCAGCAAATGGTTAGGAAATATAACATTTAGATAGATACCAATTAAAAAAGCAACAAAAGTTCTAAGGTCTCTGTGAGTATATCTTTTATGAAGAAAAAATGTAAAACTAATATTTAAAAACATTAAAGAAGATATAAATTTTAAGAAGTGTGCCACGTTCAGCTGTAGGGAACATCGCTACATTAAAGACGTCAGTTCTTCCAAATGGACCTGTTGATTCAGTTGAACTCCATGCAACACAGTTTTTCATGGGTTTGGCAAGAAAATTCTAAACTTTCCATGGAAGGGTGAATAGTCATGAATAGTGAACACACTCTCAAAGAAGAATATGGTGGGCCAATTTCCCCTAGCAGAAACTAAAGCTTAGTATAAAGGTATAAAGCGAAGGCGATGAGTGTTGTATTATTGCATAAATGAAATAAATCAATACATGGTACAGACCAGAAAGTACAGAGGAGGTGTCTTTTCAGAACGGGGATAAGAATTACTATTCTATAAATCAGTGTTTCCCAAGCTTCCTTGATCTTAGAAATATCTAAGCACTTGTTTAATATACAGATTCCCTGAAAATTGACTCAGCAAGTATAGGTTGGTACTCAGGAGTCTACTTTTTAACAATTTCCAGTGATTCTTTATTTGAATTTTAAAAGTCCTTTAATAAATGTTGCTGGAACATTTGGATATCCACATGGAAAAAAATAAATATGAAAAGCATTAAACATAAAGGAAAAGACTGATATACTAGGTTACTTTTAGATTAAATCCTTTCCTCTGAAAATATTATAAACAAACCGTAAGAAGATATTTGAACATATACTACCAATAAAGGTTTAATTTCTAGATTAAATAAATAACTCCTAAGAACAAATTCAACAATAGATCAGACAGTAGAAAAATCAGAGAAAGACCTGAGCAGGCATTTTACATAAAAGGAAGCACAAATGGCCAAAAAAAAAAATAAAAAGATGTTCAGCCTTAGTAGTATTCATGAAAACAAAAATTTAAACCACATTTAGACCACTCTACAACCTCAAGGTAAAGATTACAAATTTAGACAACAAGGACGTATAGGACAAAACATCTCTTACACATGGCTGACAAGATGGTGCGACCACTTTGAAAAATACTCCAGAATATTTTGGAAATAATGACTTTTCTTTTTTTTTTTTTTTTTTTTGTGGGTACCGGGGGGTCGACCTCAGGACCTCGTGCGCCAGCAGGCGCCCGTGCCGCTGAGCGATATCACCGGCCCCTTTTTCGTATGTGGGTTCCAGGAGTCGAACTCGGGCCTTCACGCTTGCCGGGCAGGCGCTTAAGCCTCTGAGCCATCTCACCGGCCCCAATAATGACTTTTCTACAGGGCTGAGAAGTCACTTGCCCTGTGACCTAGAACTTCCACCCTGTGAACCCCTTGCACACAGATACAAGTATTTCATGGCAGCATTGTTCACAGATGTAAAAAACAAGAAATAACCCCAAATAGCCCTGTACAGATGAGTAGACAAGTAGATTATAATTGACTCATACAATGGTATACATTACAGTGGAGAAAAGTATACATTACTGAGCAATGTAACACAATGGTGTCATCAACTGGATGAACCTCGAGTGCATAGTGCTGAGTGAAAACTGTTAGTTATAAATGACCTGCCCTGATTTGGAGAACAGACCCCCATCCCCGGCCATCTGCAAGACAAGAGGGATGGGTGTGTTACCACCTATAATGCCCTCAATGGCCAGGGAAAAGGATTACCCTGTGCTCTGCAACTGGTCCAAAGGAAGCAGGAAGTAGGACTCGGGTGAGAGTTTGTACTCACAGGTTAAAGAGGGATCGAGTCAAGGAAGGCTGTTGTCAAGGCATTGCTCACCTTCTCACAGTACCAGCCTCTGTTGACACCCACGTTACCGTGCCCGATGGAGACTCGACTCAGAGGGCTGAGGAGGACAGCCAGCTCGATGTGAAAGATGTCTGTGCGGCCTCGGTCAAACACGCCACCCTCTAGGAAGATCTTTCCACTGTTTTTTTTCCCTCTGGCTCCATACATAACCAAGTAGATTTTGGACTTGGTCCCAGCTCCTCGCATATCCCCAGTGAAGACAGTGACAATATAGGTAATAGCTGGTGAGGAAATGGGGAGTTCAGGATGAGCTGCATTACAATACTCTCTCCCACTCATGGGCAGAGCACCCCCGAACCCTCTTCTTCTATATAGCCACTTCTTTCCCCCTCATGTCCTCCTCCGCATCAGACCAGGTCCAATGTCCCTCATCACCTCATCTATTCAAAGTTTGTCTGTCAGTGTCTCTTAGTTTGAGAATAAATTGCATCTATCATTGCAGGAGCCTGCCAGTCTGATTACAGGAAGCTGACACAGAGAAGGCAGAACTTGGGCTGGCTAAGAATAGTTCTTTTTATTAATTTTAATTACCATGTGTACATTATTAATAGCTGCCAGATGAATTCTGTTACGTCTAATCTAATTATGATAGTCAGCTCCATTAATGGAGATTTACATGTAGTGCTCTCCGATTCATTTAGCTTGCTGATAACTTAAAAACATAAGTTGAGGGGCCGGTGAGATGGCTCAGCGGCATAAGCGCCTGCCTTGTAAGCGCGAGGGCCCGAGTTCGACTCCCGGAACCCACATACGAAAAAGGGGCTGGTGATATCGCTCAGAGGCACGGGTGCCTGTTGGCGCGCGAGGTCCTGAGGTCGACCCCCCGGTACCCACAAAAAACAAAACAAAACAAAACATAAGTTGATAGAGGGCTCTCCTGTCCTTCTTTGCCACCTGATTGTGAGTGTGACAGGACTAAGGGAGAGAAATGACACTGTAGGTTGGGCCACACTGGTTTTTGGGTAGTCAGGAGGTACTGTGAAGACATGAAATCCTGGGGAAAGCCAGTTAGAAGGATTAAACTCCTAAATGGGACAGAGTAAGAGAAAACACCAAAAGCAAACACTCAGATGGGAAATTTTGCAAAGGTCTGGCCTGAATTCATTCATTTGCCCTGGGGTCTAGGGCAACTGACATTTTAGACCTTAATGATCCTTCCCACCATCCCTCATCCTACCTACCCCATACCCTCATCCCATGATCCCAGAGAAATAAAAATCCCAAATGTCTTTGGAAGATGGAACACCAATTGCACAGATGCATTATTCGTTCATGCATTCATACCTTCTTTAGTTCAACAAACATTTACTGAGTGCTTACTAGATGCCAGGTCTTTGGGAGCACATGAAGATAAAAAGAAAAGGCCACTTCTCTACAAAAGTGGATCTCAAGATTTATTTTTCTAAGGCACATGGACAGATGGCGTTCTCACACCAGCTATTCCTCTATTCCTTGGCTTATGAGCAATTCCCAGCTGCTGTCATTTCTTGCCTTCCTTCATCAATGGGAGACATGCGATTATAATACATTTATGGGTCATAATAAACCTATTCTAGTGTACATTTTTAAGTTGTAAAGTTTCTTTGCAGTGACTTGTGCCTCCTCCCAGTGAGCAGGTGGACCAAGGTGCCGCAAGCCCGAGGATGGAGAGCTCTGACTGTCCTGAACAGCAGCAGCAAAGGCCTGCCCAGGGTGCATGGAACAAAAGCAGGGAGAAATGATGCCTTTCTGGGAGGCAGGAGGGCTCAGAGGAAGTGACTGGAAGAAGAAATTGAGGAGCAGAGAAATGAGAAATGGCATGACAGGTTGCACAGAAAGCAGGTTCCAAGGACAAAGAGAGACAAAGGGAGGGCCTGGGAGAGAGGAAAGGTGCGTAAATGTGGTGGGAGAGAAGAGCATGTGAGCTGAGGAAAGAGTGAAAGGTTTTGCAGATGCAGTTGGGGGAGACGGAGGGGCTGTGAAAGCAAAGAAGAAAGGATGCTGGGATATTCTGCTGACAGGATAAACTGGAGCCAAGTTGTGGGTCAGTTCATCTATCACACTACAGAACCTGGACTCTATCTGTGTGCAGAAGGAAGCCCTGGAAGTTTTCTCAGTAGAGCACATTCTCAGATGCGCACAACATGGATTTTCCCCCCATGATCACCTCAGCCACACTGGGAATCGGAGCTTCTCTGGAATTCATGGAGGGTAATTCAGGGGGCAGACCAAATACTGGACCTATCATCTACCAGCTGTATGAGCCTGGATAGCGTTCTTCACTTCTGTGTGCCTCAGTTTCTTTATCTGTGAAATGAGGACATATAATTCCTACATTATAGTGTGGTTGTGAGAATTGAAGGGAAATAAGTGGGCCAAGTGCCAAGAGAGGGCCAGAAATAGAGAAAGCACATGATATTAGGGGGAGTTAAGAGAAAAATCCACACCCTAGATGTTCAAATTCTGGCTTCTCCTACAGATAATTTCCTCTGAGCTGGTAATGTAGTACCCACTCTGAGCTCTCACCCCAGCTCCCTGGCATCAGTAGAGCTCTGGCTACAGCCTGGAGAAACTTCCTTTTCAGGAGCAGGAAGGGTGTTGTCTGCAGGCTGTCCTGGCTCCTGCTTGATCACAGGCCTCTAGGCCCACAGAGTGAGCACTGACCCTCAGGCAGAAAGTGTAGCACTACCGGGGGGGCCTCCCTGTCTCCCTTCTACCTGTGGTCTCAGCTCCGCCCACTAAGATATCCCTTTGGATTTTTCCATCATCTTCATCCAAGGCCAGCCAGCGGTTCAGGGGGAAGTCATATTTCCTTCTGTTCCCAAAGTCTTCAATGACAATCTAGGAAGGCGAAGAGAGGAAGGAATGTGATTAAGTGTCACTGAGGGTGCACCTGGCCACCTAATCCAACCCCTCCAATCACTTGAGTGTACTCTAAGAATACATTCTCATCCCCTCATGGGCCAAGGACAGCTGATCACAGGACACAGTTGTTGCCAGGAAAGCCTCAAAAGCCGTGCCAGGATAACTGGCACTTACTCCCTACTTGAGTTCCAAAGCTGCAGTTCCTTCCTTTGCTGCACAGCGTTTGTGAAAATTGGACCAAGAAATGTGGCAGAGGGTGCCCTGTGATCCTGGGATACAAAGACGGGAAGCCAGGATTTGTAAACTGGGAAAAGGAGATCACTTTCCTCGCCTGCTGAAAGTTGGGCTTCTGACCTTAGAGTCCCCATATTAGGCAGAGAGAATTCTAGGACCTGGTGATCAGGTCAGAAACCAGTGGCCACTAACACTGAAGCAAGTAGAACTGGCCATCAATGCAGCTTCCCAAGAGGACTCCCATGTGAACTTGCTTGATGAGACCGAATGCATCTTCTAGAATGCACTAAGGAACCAAGTAGGGGAGATCCCCAAAATATGCCAAGGAGATCCAATTGTAAAATAATGTAAAATAAGACTGGAAAAGATAGAAGCACCCTTCATAATGAGTGATAGAAGCACACAGCACACATATACAATGACCTAATAAAAAGCAAGAGCCATTATCTCCTGGAGGAACATTCTCTTCCTGCCAACAAGCCCGTGGGCAAAGCTGGCCTTCTGCGACATGAGAGAGAAACCGGGTGATGAGCTGCGTCCCTGCAGGTGAGACTGATACCAGAGTAGGGGGCCTGTCCATAGCGGAGCCAACTATATTATGTGGTGGAAGGAACACACGATCACAGCCGAGAAGGTGAAATGCCCCCCAAAGAAGGGAAAGGAAAAAACGAAGCTGTCAATCAGGGGTCATTTCCTCCATGTTCTTCCCAGATGGCTCCCAGACACACCCGAATGACCCCGGGCCACACAGCCCTCACTCTTTCCCCACACAAATTCACAGCATCTGCATGAACATATGGTGTCTGTCTTGGGGTCAACGGGCTTCGCTCAGTATGGAGGGCCAGCTGTGATTTAGCCGCCCTCCCTCCTCCATATGGGAGTAACTTCCACCAATTTCACATAACCTGATTGAGCAGCCGTCTGATCTGCACAGAGGAAGGGAACTGCACACACACTCACGCACACACACTCACGCACACTCACACACACACACACAGAGCGACTGGGGAGCCCAAGGGGTGGGCTGGAATCAGAGAAAGCTTCAGGATGGAAGCTTGAGGGACGTCGAGGCCCTGGCTGGGTCAGAAAAGAGAACTGGGTTTCGAGGAAGGTCTTAACAAGGGTGAAGTCTCAGAGGCCCTCAGGCTGGCAGCGTGGTTGGCCAGCGGCTTTGGCAGCAGAGAGGAGGCAGATAGACCTGGAGAGGGATGGAGGACCGGGAAAAGCCCTCTGAAGAGCCAGAAATCCCCCTCCCAGGCCCTGGGAGCCACAGACAAGCACCGGAACCCACCTTTGACAGGAACCAACCAGCAGACCCTCCTTTGTTGTTGTGGCCCACACTGATCTTGATCAGCTGCCCCAAATCTGGGGCATCCACCATGAACTTGTCTTCCGCTCCCTTTTCAAAATTGTCCTTTTCATTTTCCAGCCTACGCTCCCCTGTTCACACAGATGCCAAAAAGTCACAAAAAGACCGGAAGAGAAGAAAGAATCATCGTGAAGCCTTCATGGTCCACCCACGGAAAGAGCTCTTGCGAAGTCAAGAGCAGCTTCCCGCGGAGATCTAAGGGCTCCTCACATCCCTCCAGCTTCTGGCGAGGCTGCTTGCCTCGTGTGTGGCCAGTGCCCAAGTCCCATAACTGGGCTTCTGGTTTCTCCCTTAATGTAGAGTCCTCATTTCAGTAAAGCGATTTGTTCCCACATCTCTAGACTTGAGGCCTGGCCTTGCTTTTGATTGCTATCTGTCCTGAAAAATGACCACAGTAGTTGGTATGGTGGTTGTGACACAGCTTCAGATTTCCTTAGAACTCCTTTTCTGGAAAACAGTGCTGATAGCTACTCTCAGCTGCTGCTGGGTGTTTAACATGGATTTTTTTTCACTTATTTTTCACCACGATCCAAGAAGGAGATACTATTAACTCTGTCTTGCAAATGAAGAAACTGAAGAAGTGTAGAAAAGTTCAGTAACTTGTCAAAAGTCACATGGATAATAAGCACAAGGTTTTGGACTCCCACTCTATCTGTTCTTTCTGCTCTGCTATATTTCACCATCACGTCTCCATGATTATGTATGTAGAAGTCGGATTAGTCCTTCCAACCCCATCTAAGCACCAACTTTTTGGCTTAAGCCATCCTGTTCTTTCTCTGTTAAATTTGATTTTTTCAGTTGTTTCTAAATTCTACATTGCAACAGTTAAAACACACAGAAAATAATAGAAAATAGCGTCAAGCATTCAGGTACCCATCACCCAGATGTAAGAGGTATAATAGATGTTAACATTTTGTCCAGTTGCTTCAGACCTCCCTCTTTTCTAAGGAAATAAATCATGATGGATATGTCTAAGGCCTCCCTCCTACTCTCACCCCAAAATAGATGCTATCCTCAACTTGGTGCATGCCATTCCCATGAATTTTGGTTTGCATGATGATTCCATAAAGAAGATACTGTACTTTGCACTGTATCTTGCACTATTTCAGAATTTCACCTAAATAACACCAGAGTGCACATCTTACTGCCTCAACTCACAATGGCGATGTTAACAGTACCTGCCTTATAAGGTTGCCATGACGCACACAGTATCACGATGATGCCCCCCCAGAGCATGGCAGGTACCATGACAGTGTCGCTGCTGCTGGGGATGTTCCATTGTCCCCCTTATCATCACCACACACCTTTGTGCAAGTTGCTTTTTTTCACCATTAATATTATCCTTTCGAGATTATGCTGTTGATGCCAATAACTTTAGTTCATTCATCCAGCTGCCGTAGCACAGTCACTAAGTAAAGAAAGCGCTGGTGTCTACTCATTCTTCTACCATTGGACACTTGGGCTGTTTTGTTTTGCCTTTGCAAATAGCATGAAAATGAATTCTTTTGTACATTTTCCTGCTGCACCTTTGTAAGAATTGCTCCAAGCTTTCAGCTATAAGCAGAGCTGATGGGCCCTGGACTGTGCCCATCTTGTTTGTTAGGTACGCCAAAACTGCCCTCCAAAGTGAGGGCAACATGCTACATTAGTCTCTACCAGCTGTGCATAAGGGTGCCCATTGCCCGTAATCATTATTAATACTTGCTAATTTTTATTCAGCGTGTGTAGAACTTTTATTCAGTGTTTGTAGAATGATATCTCTTTATGGTTTTAACTTGAATTTCCCTTACTTATTTGGAGAGACTGAATATATATATGTATATGTATGTATATATATGTATCCTTTTGTAATTTTTTGTAATATATATCCTTTTGTAATTTTTCCTTTTCTATCCCTTTTATTTCATTTTTTTTGTCTTTCATTTGTCTATGGTATATTTTAATTGTGCAGATATTTTTCTTGTTTTAATGAACTTTGTTAACTATTTTCCTTTGTTGTTTGTGCTTTTGATGACTTGCTTAAGAAACCCCATCCTGAAGCTGACGCAGGAAGATTGCATGTTTGAGGCTAAACTAAGCAACTTAGTGACATTAAAAATATTTTTTAAATAAAAATTTTAAAAAGGGCTGAGGATATAACTCAGTCCAAGACCCTGGCTTCATGTCCAAGTCCTCCCCCCAAAAAAGAGTACAACCAAAGAAACCGCATCCCTAAATTAAGATAAAAGACATTCTCTTAAAATTTCTTCTAAAAAGTTCACAGTTTTGCTTTTTCACATTTAACTCTTTAGCCCATCTGGAAGTTATTTTTGTGCATAATAAAAGGTAAGGATCTAATTTTATTTTTTCCCAAATGGTTAGACAATTGTTTGTCTTTTCTGTCTAATTTATAATACCATTTCTATGCGTGTTTCTAGATTATTCCATTCTATCGGTCTATTTTGTTTAAACTTCTACCAGTATTACACTGCTTTATTTATTAAAGATCTATAATGTCTTATATCTAACAGGGTAAACATTCCCACTTACTAATATTGTTCATACTTTTTCATTATTCAAAATTATATTGGCAGTATTAGGCCCTTTATGATTCTATGCAAATTTTAATTGTAACTTAAGCAGTGAGGTATTGCCTTTTGGGAATCTAACTGAAATTGCATTGCATTTGTAGAAAAAACTGGGAAATTTTGACATCTTAATGAGTCTGGGTCTTTTTCATCCATGAACATACTTCTCCAATTATTTATGTATTCTTATATACCATTCAATACAACTTATCTTTTTCCCAGAAAGCTCTTTTATATAGTTATTTTGAGGCACTATATAAGTGCTAGCACACAGAGTATATTTTTAATTAAATGTTTTAATTTCTTGCTATTTCTATTAATTTTTTATATTAATCTTATACCCAGTACCTTTGTTAAACTTTCTCATTGGTTCTAATGGTGTATAAATTCTCTTGGGTTTGGTAGATGATCATGTTTTATAAAAATGAAAGTTTGCTCCTTCATTTTTAAGATGATTTTACCTTTTATTTCTTTTTCCTGGCCTTGTAACTTTCAGTAGTGTGATGAATAGAAGTAATGAGTAGCTAGACTATTTCTGAGATAATTCTATTTTCCCACTGATCTATTACTAACATAAATTAAATGAATAGATTAATGTTAAATTATCATGGAATTTCTGGAATAAACCTTAGAAATTATTTTCTATTTATCTATATACTTGTCTATAAATGTAGTGTACTGCCATTTTATTTAGGATTTTGGGGTCTTTGTTCATAAATGAGACTAAAATGTACATTTCTTTCTCAAAATAACTGCCTGATTTGAGTACCAAACCTCATAAAATGAACTGGTGCACATTACCTCTTTCCCTATTTTTTGAAACAACTCTATGAGATGGAGATTAACTATTTTTAAAATATTTGGTAGATTTTGCCTAAACTTCTGGGTCTGATGTCTTGGGTGAATTTTAATTGCTGCTGTAATCTCTTTAATGATTACTGATCTCCTTGGAAACTGCCTAAATTAAGCCCTTAAGACAATCACTCATATTAGGATGCTGAGATGAAGGATCGGGTCATGTCACACAGTGACAGTCACAAAGTTCAGACTCCAGTCTTTTTACCATGCTTGGGGTGGGGAGATTTGTGCTCCCCGAGTGTGAATTCAAGCATAGCAAGAATGACTGGAAGCCAAGACTCCCCGATGTCATATTTCTGTTGAACCTCATTTCAGGAAAGAGGCTAAGCCTTCTTCAACATGCAACTTAAGGACCTCACAGCCCCATGGTAAATGTCCCTCTCCAGGGTCTGGAATCTGCCCTGCAAGATTCTTCAGGGATGATCCAGAATGTGACTGGGTCCAGCAATTTGCACACTTGCTTTTGCAGCTGCCTGTTAGTTTCCACCAATAAATTGTTACAAACGATGATGATGGTGTAACATTCTATCATATTATTCACACTGTCCTTTCTTCCTTGATTACTTAGAAACATGCTTTTAACTTTCTAAATGTGTCAAGAGATTAGAGTGTTTTTAATTTTACCACCTTATGATCAAAGAATGTTGTCCTCTATGTTACTGACACATTTAAATTTGTTAGGGTTTGTTTTGTGGTTTTATATGTGGTCATTAAGTGCTTGAAAAGAAAATATACTGTACTCTCTACCACTTGGATGCAGCAATGTACATGCTTCCATCAGACCAAGCTTATTAACTAGGTAAATCAGCTCACTAAATTTCCATCCATTTGACTTATCAACTATTGAGGCTGCTGTACTGAAATCTCTCACTGTGATTATGCACAGTATTTGCCAAGTTACTCCCAGAATTTCATTAATTAGTATTTCCAATACTGGGGGACTATGTTGTTAAAGTCATACAAGTTCAGAATTATTGTATTATTCTTTCTGCCATTATTCCTTTTGTCACTGTCTAGTATAGCATTATTTCTACCAAAGTGACTTGCCTTGAAGTTTGACAGATACGAATATGGGTAAGCCGCTTCTTTCCTGCTGTTGATATTTTCCTGGTATATTTTATTCCATTCTATTTACTGTCAAACTTTCAGATTCGTATATTTAAACTGCATTTTTTATTCTTTCCATTTAATCTGTTTATTGTGATTATTGATACTTTTTTATATTATTCAAGTTTAATAATTTTTTATGATACAAAATTGTTCCTTAACACATTCGTTATTTGGGAAAGTATATTAAAAATTTCAAGTACCTTTGAATTAATTATGTGTGACTAGTTTCCAGTTGTACAGGAAATTGGTTAGATAATGCAACTAGTTTCTACCTGTTAATTTTTCCTAATATATTGTTGCCTTGGATATTTTTACTCCTCGTGAAGTTATATTACCTTTAAAATGTTAAAGTAGTATTTTTCTGTGATTTATATTTATATCAATTTTGTCTCATATTTTGCATATCATACATATTTTGTATAACAATTCTGAACTGCATGTGGCTTAGCTAAATGATGTTGAGTTAAAATTTTCCCTTATGTTTTCAAATTCCTCTTTATGCTAATAAATATATTATTTTCTTATATGATGTATTATTACCCATGTAAGTATTTTTTCACTTTTAATTGTAGTTTTAGCTGTAGAATAACTATATTATTGTGCTTAAGGCTCTAGATTTCTTTATATTTTTAATATATCATTTCTTATTAAGGAAAAAATTACGTACATTTTAATTACAATTATTTTCTGTATTATTTTTATTTATTTATTTGGGATTAGTTCAGATCTTTTATATGGATTATAATATTACTTTATTAGTAGTTCTTTTATTATTTTTATAGTTTTCAATATATACATTAATTAATTAATTTTCCTTATTTAGCCGTTGCTTTTCTTTGCTTCATTTTCCTCATATCCTTCTATTGGATTGGTTCTTTGTCCCCTTTTATTCATTCTACCAATTGGTAGGTTTACTATTTTTACTTTTGGTGGTTGCTTTTACAATTTTAATATTCATACCTGACTTATTAATGTCTATACTTAATTGTTTATTCTTCTGGAGGTACAGAGATAGTCTGTGGACAACAAACTTATTATGTTTTAGCTCTCATAACCTACTTTTCTTCTCATATATTATTGATTTTAAGTATTGAGGGGTCTGCATTTCCTCTTGTGCTTATATTACTCATTAATATTATGCTTTATGCAGTCTGTGCTTGCTTAGATTTGTTATATAGTTTACCAATTTTTGTTCACCTTTGTTTCTTGAATCTCACTTCTTTCTTCTGTGTAAAATTTCCCTTTTCTTAAAGAATACACTTTAGTGGATGTTTAGGCATAGGGCTAGCGATGATAAACTCTATTTCTTTTTGTTGACTCTGGGAATTTGTTAATTTTTCCCTCATTCTGGCATGATAACACAGCTGGCATAGAATTACAGGTTGATACATGTTCCTTCAAAGAACATTAAAGCTATCGCTACATGGAAATATGACCTCTATTTGTTGTTACAGTAATTTGCTATCAATCTAGTTGATTTTTACAGAAGATAATCTGCTAAATCTGCTTTGTTTCAAGATCTTATTTTCTTTTTGCTTTTAATTTCACCACAATGTATCTAGATATAGGTTTGTTTTTCTGTATCCTGTCCAATGACTCATTTTGCTACTTTATTCTGAAGATAAATATCTATGTTCAATCCTAAAAAAGTTTCAGCCACTATCTCTTTGAATATTTCCTCTCACCCATGGTCCACATTCACTATTCCTCACCGACCTCATTCTCTCCTCCATTCCATGACCTTTCATTTCTATTTTGAGACCCTTTTTCTCTCTGTGATACTTATAAGTATTTTGCTCATATTTATCTCACAGTTCACTAATTCTCCATTCAACTACTTCTAATTGTGTTGTTCAGTTCAACCACAGCATGTTTATCTTTAGTAACTACTTTTCATTCCATGTATTACTGTGTGATTTTATTTTTAAATTTGCTGTTTTTCCACAGTGCCTTATTTTCATCAATTCCTTCCTCATGTCTTTGATAGGTTTAAGCAACTGAAGTTATAGGCTTTCTCATATTACTCCGTTATTTGAAATTCCTAAGGATTTAATCTTGCTTGTTGTGTTGGTAGACACTTAGTCCTGATGAATTGTGCCCTTTTGTTTTGTAGTTTCAGAAAATAAATGTATCTGCAATGCTTCATCTGTGGGGATTTCACACAGTCTCACCTAGGCTTCTGCCAAGCCCTCAAGAGTATTTGTTACTGCCATGGAATCAATATTCCGTACTTGGAGAAAGATGCTTCCAAATCACACTTCGTAAAAATCAGACCTCAGGTATACATGAGATATATGCCTAAGGTATTTTCTCACATTTTTTTAAATTTAGAGAACTCACAGAGATAAGCTTACAGTACTGATGGTGAATTTTTCCCTGGTCTTTTTTTTTTTTTTTTTTTTTAACTGAAGATTTTGCTATGAAATTTCAGGGCTTCCGGCTTTCTGTGCAGTTCTAATTTTAAATCTCTTGCCTCATGTAGAGCCAAGGTTTAATTTCCTGATCCCAAATGGGCATGAAAACCCATCTTCTACAAAGTTGAGCATGAAAGCTCCCTCCTTCTAATGGCCATGGCATCAATTCATAGTTAACACTTTGGTTTTGAGTTCCCCCTTCATTTTTGGCACCCAGAGAGTTCTTTTTTTTATTCCTTACAAGATCAGCAATACATTTTAAATTCTTTAATATATTATATCCCAAATCCACATGTCTTATTGCTTGTCTGACTTCTGTATTACTCAATTAAATCAACAGGAGCATTAGAGAACCAAGTGTGTCAGTCCTACTGATCTGAACTTCTACCTGCAGCCATGTTTGTGTTTAGTTTCTGCTTCACCCGTGAGCTCAAGTCTAATTCTGTTCCTTGCTCCACTCTGGTCTTCCCCAAACCACTGCACTGAATCAGACACAGCCAGCCACACCTTAAAGTGTAACTCACACAGGCACGGAGCTCACGGAGGTAAAGACAGTGAGTGAGAATGAGTTCCCTGCAGATGTGGAATTTGGGTTTTTTCATAGTCTGGGATGCAGGACAATTTTAATCAACCCATAAACTAGACATCCTTTATTCTGGGAAAGCACCGTACACACACACACACACACACACACACACACACACACCAACTTTACAAAAAGAGAGATGCTCAACAGAGGAGGCCAAAGGTGGCTTAAACTGTCTTGTTCTGAAGGGATTGCGAGAGACAGTTCAGCAAAGAAACAGTACTGGGTATGGCTTGTGAAGAAAAGATTTAGCCTCATTACCTGTGTCTCCATATTCTCCAAAGATATTGATGAAGACATCGGCATCTGTCCCTGCACCGATTACATCACCGGTATACACCTTGATTTCATACTTGTTACCTGGGAATAAGAACAGAGAAAACCTTAGCTCCTTAGGATCCTAAAGAGAGAAGAACAAAGACCCCAAAGTAGCTACCACACCATTCACTTTCCTCCTCAGCAATGCATGCGTTGTCATTACCGTCAACAACACAGCAAGAAACAAGCCGCTCAACATTCGTTTCAAATCATCACTGCTAAGCTGTACGCAGTATATACAGAAGTCAGAGGGAGTGGGAACCTTCTGTTTTCATCTATTAGCGTGTTGCCTGGGGATACATGAGTCAGCCCAGACCCAAGGGGCCACCCTGAACCAACCCACCAGTATAGCTCCCCTGAACTACCAAAATGCCTCTGGCTCGGCTCTCCGCTTTTCCTTTACTTTCTCTAATCCATTTTCCATGTTGCACCACAGTGCAGAAATTCACTGGGGAAACTGGATTTTGCAAATGAAAATCAAATTCATATGTGATTTGTTAAGGTCATAAATGATGCAGACTAGAGTGGCCAGCAAACACACGCTTAGGAATTAGCCACTTTTAAAGACCTAAATCTTCTTCCTGTGTCTTTGCTACATCCACTGAACAGAAATTAATTCTCTATAATCCTCAAACATCTCAGACTCAATGATGGCCTCGAGAGAGGTGGAGTTCGATGTAAACCTGACAACATGATGAGACTTGTCCAGGTCTCCCCATCTTGAGCCTGCCTTAGGAAACAAGACCAAACCTTGGTTTGTGTGATTGGGCATCCTAGAGACACCTAAGCAGTTACCGTGTGCACTGCACTTAGGTGGACGGCCACGGGAAGGGACACTAGAGAAAAACGCCATAGGTGAGAGAACGTGGGAATGGTAAGACTCCTTTATAGTCTGCAATTCCATGGCATTTGAGCAGGAAGGGCAGACTCTTTGCCTGAGGAGGAAGCCCAGAGATCAAGAAGCGTCTCAGAGGGCAGAGGAGCTGCCCTGGGTCAGTACGAGTGAGGCCTGGGATGCAAGAGAACTTTGGGAACATACAACACCTGCGTCACAGGAAAGTTCAGAGAAGCAAAGCAGCATGCCACAGTGAGGAAATCCAGATGCCAGGTAAAGTTCTGGGATCAGAAGCCAGAGCTGGCGTGGGAAGAGCTTTCCGGCTGAGGTAGACGTCAGAAGTCAGGTGCACAGAGTGTGGTCGGAAGGCGAGACTGTCTTCTGGCCTCTGTGGAACTTTCTATGGCAGGATGTGGCCCTGCATCCCCTGATGGCTCGCTGTATGGACAGCAGGTTCCCTGTGTGTTAGGTGACCACTAACCGCACCGAGGAGGGGACAAGAGCTGCGACATATGTGGACAGGTACACCTCACAAAACTGTTCTTTAAAAGGCCCATGTTTGGACAATGAGGATTTTTAGCTTTTCCGCTTCCTTTTTTTCCACATTTCCTCCTCAAACGGAACCCCATACTAAGTTGCCACCTTCCAAAACAAGGCCCAGAGCCCAGGGCCAGCCCTAGATGGTGATTAAGTGAATATGTGAACCGAAGAATATGGCTGCGTAAAAGCACATTGCTCTCTTGCTGTTGGCAAACTCAGAGCACTGCATCGAGCCTTCCTTCCAGGTGAGGTAACTGGAGAGACACTCCCACCTGCCCCATCTCTGTTTCCTGCGACTTGAATTTCAGTGAATGTGGATGTGGCCACCTGTGTGGTTCTGTATGTTGCTTCTACCACTCAGATCTGGAGATTGGTTAGGGGACAAAATGTTCACATATGAACTGGGGCTGGTACTGGAAGCTAGCCTGGAGGAGGGGAAAGGAAAGGCAGGTCCTGCAAAAACCTGCCCAAAGGCAAGGATAAGCAGGAAAATGGGGAGGCGAATGATGAAAAGAAAGGGCTAAAAGGCTTCCCTGGGAGGGAAAGGCCACTTTTCATCTATGAAAATGCCATGGTTGACCCACCTTCTAAGGCAAATACTGCTAAACATTCAAATAGGTGTTTGAAGTTCACAAACCACCTACATGTCCTTGAAGTCATTTGGTCACATGATACAGGGAGTCAAATGCTGCTGACTTTGTACTTAGAGATAAGGAAACCTAGGATCAGAAGGTGAGGAGAGTTGCTAGGGATACACAGCTGTAACAGTGTAAGAGGGGCTCACAGCAAGGTCTCCTGTCTTTGAATCCAGATCTCTTCCCAGGAAACCCCGAGGCCTCCCAGGCCCTAGGCCAGAGGTCAGAAAACTTGTTCTATGAAATGCCAGCTAGAAACTATTTGGGGATTTGTGGGCCACTTGGTCTTGTCTCAATGACTCAAACCTGCTGGCACAGCACAAAGCAACGGTAGGCAGTACTACGTGAACAAATGTACGCAGCTGTGGCCCAGTAAAACTTTATTTATGGCCACTGACATTTGAATCTCAGAATTTTTATGTTTTACAGAATATTATTCTTCTTTTGGTTTCAGTTATTTAAAAAATGTAAAGTCCACGTGCAGCTTGTAGTCCACACAAAGCAGGTGGCAGGCCAAGTTTGGTCCACGGGCATCATTTGCCATCCCTTGGCCTGGGCCATGTGCTTCCGGACCGTGTTCTGTGTGCGTTTCCAGGCAGGAGCTGTGGGAAGCTCTGTTCTCTGGGGCCTAGGATGGCAACAGAGCTGCGTGGAGCAAGGCGGTCTGCTGCTTGCTGCAGGGTCACCACATACATCCTGATCAATGGCTAAGCAGCCAGGACTCTGCAGACGGGTGACCAGTTCCCTCTCTCCATTGGGGTGCAGCATGTCCTCTGCAGGTATGGATATGCAGGGCTAGCTTTCCTTACCCCTACAATATTGTGTGGCCAAGCCAATCCTGGAGGTCCCCTGAGTCTGATAAATAAAAGGACCTGATCTGGGGCTTCCCAAAGGTGAAGACGGATGACAGCGCCAGTCCTGCCACCCTAGCCATTGTGTCTTTAGTTCATAGTCTGGCTGACAGTGAGCAAAGAACAGAGATGAGAAATGAAGGTCAAGCTCAAAGAAGGCTAAGAAGCCGCTGGTACTTCTTCCGAGGAAGAGTAAGCAAGCACAGGAGAAACGGAGCCCAGGACAGACCGTGGGAAACGTCACCCAAGCCAGCTCTAGAGTTGCCTAGTGATGTACTCATTTGGTATATTATAAAATTTCCCCTGGAACTGATTTCTCTCTGGCCTTCGATCAGGGCTGCCATTAGCCCATACAGGACGTTTGTGTGAATTAGAAAAAGAATCCCCTCCTCAAGACACTTTACTGCCATCTGTTGGACAATAGTTGCTATAAACGCACAAATCTGCAACTTCTGGTGTGACGTGTCTCCTTACATAGTGGCACTCCGCGCAGTGCCCGGCCTTTACATCTGAGCCCAGCAAGCCCCCTGGAAGGCAGTAACAATCTTCCACTAAAGGTCGGTGTAAGCTTAGAAAAATCAAACTAATTTGAGGCTCGCTCTGCACAATACGCAGTGACAGCTCCAGCCCAGGGGTTACGCTAATCACATCCTCCCTTCCAGAGCCGAACAGAGCTGGCTGAGTACTGAGCCGGGGGAGCTGGCTGCAGCCTAAGGACAGTCGTCCTGCCTGGAGGCTGCATCAAGGGTGTCTACACTTCTCGCCCTGATCAGCGGACATCCATAACCAGCCTTGTCCTGCTTTTGCTCAGCAGGTCCGCGGCAGAGGCACAGGCTGCTCTTTTCAAACAGGAAATCTGTCCCTGAGGCCGGCGGAAGCCGCCTGCGTGGGCTTCCAGAAAAGGCAGGCGCTGGCAGGCCCGAGCTGCTTGCCTGCGCCTGGCGCGCCCGCCGCCCCCGCAGCCTCCCCCGCGCTGTCTGGAACAGTCAGGCCGCAGAGCGACAGAGCTCGTCCCAGAGAGCCGCCCTGGGCAGCGGGGGACACAGGGATGAGGTGGCCAGGCCCCGAGTCCTGGCGTGGAGTGCAGCGCTGAACCTGACTCCGGATGACAGAAGCCACGCGTGTGCCCTGCCGAGCCTCTGTGGTCCCCGGAAGGGAGCACCGCACTGCCGACACGAAGTGAACTCCGGGGACAGGCACGGGGACTCAGCGTCTTGGGAAGCAAAGACTCATGAATGAACCGCTGGACGGAGTTTCTTACCCTTCCCGTCACTCGTCCCCAGATCCCGTGTAAATGGGACACGGCCTTAGTCATTTTGGCAGCTGAAGGCTGGAGAGGGGGTTGGAAGGAGGCCGATCAGGCCCGGTTTTACCCTGCCCGCCAGTGAATCTGCAATGGCTCACACCCGACACCCCTCACTTCCGCTCACGGAGAGCCAAGGCGCTGCAAGCGAGATCGCACAGGCGGTGCGTGGGAGGCTACGAAAATGGAGAGGGAGAGCAACTCAGCGGGCTGCCCTGGAGCTGGGGGAGAAGCAGGAATGTTCTCTCCCAGCCGCAGGCGAGGGCTGCCTTACTCAAGCCTGCACAAGCGAGGCACCTGGGGTGGGCAAGTAGGGCAGGGTCCGGTCATGCACTGAGCACAGAATTCCAGCAGCCTAAAGACTGAAGCCTCCCTCCTACCACGCTGCCTGCACAGGCCTCGGTTATGATTAAATATACAAAATGTCCCGCAGAGTGCAGCAGTGCTCAGAGGTGGGGCCTAGAGAGATTGATTGCATCTTGAGGGCACTAAATTCCTAAGTGAGTTAATCCACTGATAAAACCGTAATTAGAGGGTGAGGGAAACAGGAGGTGGAGCCTAGTTGAAGGGAGTGGATCTGGGCGTGACCTTGAGGATCCTGTCTGGTCCCTGGCCGGGTCCTCTCTGGCTTTCTCCACCGCTCTCTGCGTCCTGGCTGCCACGCGGTGAACAGCTTTCCTCCAGCGCGCTCTTCCGCCGTGATGTTTCGGGTCTAGAAGCATCAGAGCCGAGTGCGCACGGATGGAAACTTCAGAAACCATGAGCCAAAATAAATCTGTCTTCCTTTAAGTTGTTTTCCACAGTGACGAAAATCTGACATAGTCTCATTTTCCTCCCTCTCGAGACCCCTCATCTCACCCAGACCCCCGTAGCTCCAATGTCTCCACCTCCAGTGGGTCCGACCCACCCTCCCTTCATTTCCTCCTCAGACTCTTGCAAGCTCCCCAGGCCCTTTGGCATACACTCCTGACTCCTGGCCCACAGGCAAGACACTTGACCAACACCCCAGGCCGTCTTCCTCAGCTTTCCCCCTCCACACCTCAGTCTCTCCTCTTTACTCGACTTTGCTCACTGTCTAGAATCTGGGACTAGAATTTTCTGCTTTCCTTAGAGTACCCCAACCTTGCAGACACTGTCCTTCAGACACACTCAAGTATCAAAATAATAAGCGCCTCTAATTAACTTCCTGAGGCCCTCCCAGGAGAGTCACATCTAGCACCTCATTTAACCCTCCAAATAATGGGCCCTGCAGATACTATTGCCGCCACTTGAGAAAGTGGCAACAGAGGCAGGAGGTTAAGAAACCTGAACAAGTTCACACAATTAGAAAGGGCGAGGCCCAGGTGTGGACTCATGGAATCTGAACACAAAGACTGTCTGTTCGCCAACTTTGCACCTATCTGCCAGGTGTAGCTCACACCCCAGGCTCTCAGAAGCACCCATTTCGCAAGCCCACAGGGCCCCACTCCCAAACGCTTGGTGGCTGTAGTTCTCATTTGGCATTAACACGTGTTCAAACATAGGCCCTGAATTTGACCTCATTAAGCCTGGTTATAGTGACATTTAAACATCACTTAGTCATCGGTAGTTGTTCCTAGGCAGTAATCAAGAAAAAACCCTCCATTCCTGTCATCACTCCCACAGATGGTTCAGGCATCTGTGTGCTCTCCTGGCTTCGTACTTATACACAAATAACATCTATAAAACAAGGGTAATAATAATGTCCCTTCATGGAGTTGTTATGAAAATAAAGTGAAGTAGATATTGAGAGAGAGAGAGAGAGAAAAGGAGGAGGAGGAGGAAGAGGAGAGCAGTCAGAGAAAAAGAGATGAACGGATCAATAGTTTGTTGATACTGATGCCTGACATTAAGTGCTGAATAAAAGTTGCCTATTATCATCTTTGGGTGATGGAATTATGGCAGATTTTATTATTCTTCTTTTGCCTATTTGTACAATACTTCTGAATTTTTACCATGATCATATATTTTTCCTGTGATTGAAAACTGAAGAAGCCACCCAAAGTCACCATTTCAATAAGTCATGTCCACTGTCGTCTGGAAGGAGCTCTTGAGAACACCTGCCAACCTCTGTCCCCCTCGAGCTGGCTTTGCTCTGGAAGCCCTCGGGCTGGTCAGAACAGCTGTGAAGCTGGAGAGGGGATTGAGGGCTGGGTGGAGGAAGAAGGAAACAGACACCAGGGCCACTGGGGGACTTCAGCCTAAGGAAGGAGGACTCTCACTGGGCTCACTCTAGCCAGCACCTGGAACTCAGAGGATCCAACCAAAAAGCCACTAGTACTGGAGTGGACACCCACAGAGGGATCAGGGTCAGGGCAGTGTCTACAAGTTCAGATTTTCATAGGTACAAAATACAGCACAGAGAACATGACATTTCCACCAATAGATAAAAAAGACTTTTCTCGACACCTATTTAAAAATCAAAATAGTCAAGTTTAGAGCAAGCGTACAACTCTCCGCATTCTCCAAAGGTTCTGGACGCTAGATTGAAGGACAATGTGGCTGATGACGGTTCCGAGGACAGAGGCCACAGTGAAGCTATGCGTTGGAGTGTGTACGAGATGCTGTGCCAGCAGAGCCCATCATTCCCCCAAGGGTCCTCAATCTGTTGAAAGCCTAGCAAACTCCTTTCCACCATGCATCACCTCTTCCATGAAGCCCTCCTGATTTTCCTTTTATTATGCTGCCTCTGGCCTGGGCTGCCTCCACTTACAGCATTCTACCACTCTGCTTTCTGATTATTTACTGGCCTGACTCTTCCCCCTCTAGAATCTAAGCTCCTACAGAGAAGGGACTGTATGTATTCGCCCTGAACACAGGCTCTGGTGCCTAGAAGATTCCAAAATAGTTCATTCATTGAATCACTGAATGACTGTGGCTAGAGTGGCAATGATGGAGAAGCGTTAGCCAGCATCACGAGCCCAAGGCGCCAGCTGTGCCGCACAGTCGTGCTGTCTGACCAGGACCAGGTTGCTTAACTCTGCTGGGCATCTGCTTTCTCCTCTCTAAAGTGGAGGAGGAGAGGCAAAGTCCCTTTCAGTCCTAAAATTCTCCAATACGCCGCCTCCCTGGGGCCTCATTCCGAGTGGTTCTGTCCTCCCACTCTTTCCGGAGATGACTTTCTACAGCGCGAGGTGGGTGCAGATGGGGTGGGCGGGAAGCTGCTGGGAAGCTCCACGGAGGAGAAGGCTGCGGGGCTGCCCACTCTCCCGCCCTGGAGCCCGCACCCCTGCGTCCACGGGCCTGGGGCCCCCTCCGCCGGCGGTGAGGAACAGTCCTTCCCGGGCGGCCCTGGACAGTGTCGAAAGCTGGGCTGGAAGATGGGGAACTGCCAGGGAGGGGAAGAGGGGCCGGGAAGAGAGGCTTGCCCTGTGGGTGTCGGCTGCTGGCGAAGTCACCAGCCTATTCCCAGTTGTCTCTGCCAAGATCCCAGAGGAGATCCCGGCACTGAGTGGCCCCCAAGTCTGTATCTCAGAATCAGCCTCAGCCTGGATGTGGGGGAAGAAGTAAGGAAACATCAGGAGCTCAACCCCAGGAGCAGCGACCCGATTCTGCTCATTTACTGAGCACAGACTCCACACCTGTGCGGCACCAAGTCCTTTACACTCATTTCCGATTCACCATGCAAGATGGGGATGAAGGTCACCTCTGCTGTACAGATGAGGCACAGAGCTGAGACATCCGCTCATGCTCGCATACACGCTGGAGTAGCAGAACTAGGTGTTAACCACAAAGAATGAGAACCTGAGACCATATCCATGGGACGGGGGTGGCGAGACTTCGCAGAAGATGAAATGGGAGGGGAGGTACACGCAGCAGAAGGGAAGGCCCCAAAGCCAATCTCCCTCACCTATGAAGGAGGGCTGGCCCCGGGCCCAATTGCACTCTACTAATCCCCCAAAGACCCCCCAAGAGCACTAGTCCAGCCACTCTACGGAGGAAGAAATAGAATGGGAGGGGACCTGAGACCTGCCCTGGGTCTCATTGCTACTGGGTAGAAAAGCCAGAAGTGGAAATCAGGATACAGATAAGTCTCATGTACTTTCTTAATGGTTTAATTACCCTATGATATTTTCCAAAAGAATCTGAGAATAAGTCAGGGCTACTGGTTTCTTTGTTTTTGTTTAATTTTAATTTTAATTTTTTTCTTTACGTGGGTACTGGAAACCGAACTCAGGATCTCGCGCTTGCCAGGCAGGCGCTTATGCCGCTGAGCTATATCACCAGCCCTACTTGTTTCTTCGGCAAAGCCCTCATGACACGTATTTTATGCATCAGTCCTCCAGGATGCTTTCATTTTGCATTTGTTACACCATACAGTGCTCTGGAGCGTCCATAATTCAGTGCAGGTCAGTACAATTTGCACATGTCCTTAATGTATTAATATCAGGCCTTTGTTTATCCTGTCCCCTCCTTAAACACAGCCTGGACACTGTACCCACTCTGATCTTGCTGCGACTGAGTGCGTATCTGGGGCTATGTGATAATCATCATGTAGCACAGCTTGGGCTGTAACGAAATTATAACCTAGTTACCTGGTGAAATAGCCAGGAGTAGAAACAGTGATGGTACTAAAGAGAAACACAATTGCATTTCTACCTGTCCCCAGCCCCTGTGCCATTTTCAGTTCCCAGCATTGGCTGTCCCATTGGACATAAGAAAAACAAAAACAAAAACAACAACAACAACAACAAAAGCCAATTCATTTGCTCCAGAGTAGCAGTCCAGATGAAAATATCATCCACCCCCCCACCATGTGCATGCCGTAGGCCCACCTAAGCAAGGTATTGCTTCTATAAGCACTCTTTCCTCTAAAATCTAGCCCCTTGGTCTCTTTGAAGCACATTACAAAACTGGCTGTAGCTATATTTATTATTAATCCACCAAAAAAGATTAAATGCCCTGTAGAAGAAGGATGGTCCTTAATGAAGCGTAGGAAACAGGTCTCAGCTGAGAGCCAGGGTGGGGACAGGCCCCATCTCAAGACTGGGCCCTCTGAATGTAAGCGCCTTCTCTCCTCTGATAAGGCCTGCATCTGAACCATTTATAAGTCACTGCGCCATGGTTCTGACAGCTGGGGGTGTGAGCAGCCCCCAGGCCAGCTGGAATGCAGCTGTTGGCTTCAGAGGTCTGTCTCACGGTCACGGCAGAGCAGTCCGAAAGCAACGTGGTGTGGGCTCAGTTTTAATTTAAGCCACACGGCCATCTTAAAACTTTTCAAGGTGGGAGGGTTTGTGAGTTGGCACCGGGTTGTGGGCAGTTCCTTGGCCAGAAGACAGGAAGTGACATCATATTGGCAGTGAAATCCTATACAGGTCTTGCTCACACCTCTTGACCAGGTGCAGACCCCTAGCCCAAACTCCAAGATCCAAAACTGGATCATCCCAAATCTACCTAGAGAGATTACAACATCTTATCAGCCCTTCCCAACTCAGATCTCCACACACTCATCCTTTGCCACTGCCCCCAAGCCCCGCAGCGCAGCTTCAGGAATGTCCCTGAGCTTCCTGGCCTGTAAAACTCTGTAGTGGGGGGTATTGAAATCAGTGGACGGGAAACCTGGGGGCAGATAAGAAAGACAAGGTGGTTCTTAGCAGAATGCCAGAGAAAGTCAGCACTACAAGGGACATCAGGGGCTATCTAGTCCAACCTTCTAGTAAGATGCAGGAACAGAGATGAGATGCGTGACTTGCCAAAATGACACAATTGCTGATGGGTGAGACTAGAGCCCAGGTCTCCGCTGCTGGTCTTCATACGTGGTGTACCTACATACGACCACCCCAGACGTACACAAACCCACTTCTAACCAGTATTTGTACAAGCCCCTGATTCCCATGGGCTAAGGCAGTAGGTGGGCAGGAAAAGATACCAGAGCTGCCCTGGAACAGCCCGAGCTTGGTTGAAGAGAGAAACAGACACATAATAAGTAGCTGGAACCCAAAGGTGTGAATAGTAGTCCCCGATATAAGATGGTTCTCAGCTATTTATCCATCTCAAGATAGCTGAGAGCTACGCCCGCTCCATAAGCCACCGTGACTTAGTGGTAGCTGTTAAGGATGACAACTCAGGTGCCAGAGATGGAGCCTAGCTTCCAGCCATGGGCTGCTGCCAGCGTGCAGATGTCACCACAGCCACTCTGTTCCTCTGGATTCCGGGTTGTCAAGAGAGTGAGCCATTCCAGGTAAGATGGAAGAAATCCTCCAAGAAGGGAGTCAGGCATCCCTGGCACTGAGGGGATGCCAGGAGACAGATGGCAAGAAGAAATTTCATGGCACTCCTGGAGCAATTCAATAGTGAAGACTATGTTCCCAGGGATGACAAATGCAGATACGCTGGGAAAGTGGCTGCCAACATTTCCAGACTCCAGAAGATGCCAGGACCCCGATGCCCATTCTAAGTGGGAGACAATCATGGAGTTGGCGGCTAAGTCCCTGTGCAGCCTTTGCCTGTGCCTGAAATGCTTAGTTGTGTGAGGCGTCAGCCTGCACCATCCCGCAGAGTTGCTGGTGGGAGCAAACAAAGACTGGGACCCTGCTGCTGCTGATTCACGTGAGGATGAGTCAGGAGAATCCAGAATGCGTCTCCAGCAGCCTTCATGTCCTGGGCAAGAACTGAGGACCCAGGGTACAACATTTTCCTCTTTTCTTCCAAGTGAACAGACGCCCTTTGACTGCAAGTTCAGTACGGTGTTGTCACTGTTATAAACAGTTAATGACCATTTATTTACTGTATTAAAAGAAGTGAGACATCAAGGGAAACTGAATAGTCAAAATCGGCTTGAAAAAGAACAAAGTTGCAGATCTTATGCTCCCTGATTTTTAAACTTCCTATAAAATAGCAGTAGCGGCACTGTCCTAAAAACAGACATATTGACCAATGGAATAGAACAGAAATAAACTCTCGTGTATACAGTCAAATGATGAACAGAGTAAAATGGAATGGGAAATAAATATTTATAAATCATGTATCTGATGAGATATTATTATCTAGAAAAATAAAGAACCCCTAAACTTAACAACAACAATAACAAAAAGAAACTTGATCCTTAAAAATGAGTGAAGAACTTGAATGGTCATTTCTTCAAAAAAGACACACGAATAAACAAGAAGCACATGAAAAGATGATCAATATTATGAATGATCAGGGAAAGGCAGATTAAAACTACACCTCAGAGAGATACTTCACCTCCATTAAAGTGGTATTATCAATAAAGAAATACGTTAGGGAGCACTGGCCATGATGCAGAGAATCAGAATTCTCATACGTTGCTGGTGGGGATGTAAAATGGTACAACCACGGTAGGAAGCTGTATGGCGCTCCTTCAAAATGTGGTATATACATGCAATGAATTATTATTTACCCTTTAAAAATTAAATTCTGATACATGTTACGACAGGGCTGAACCATGAAGACATTACTCTAGGTGAAGTAAGTCAGATATTAAATGACAAATACTATACAATTCCACTTATACGACATTCTTAGAGTAGTCAAATTCATGGAAACAGAAAGTAGAATAAAAGTTACCAGGGGCTGGCAGTGGGGAGAGGGGAATAGGGAGCAGGTGTTTAATGCAAACAGTCTTAGTTTGGGGAGATGAAAAGTTCTAGAGATGGATTGAGGGGATGGTTGAAAAACAATGTGAATGTGCTTATGCCAATGAACTGTACACTTAGAAACGGCTAAGATGGTAAGTTGTCTGTTATATGTGTATTACCCCTCAATCTGTTTTGATGAGCCTCTTTTGGAAACAGAGTTCTAGCCTGGGAGAAACCTGCTTGGGAAGAAAGGGTAACAGAAGGAGAGGCCAGGAAGCCTGGGCATGTACTCCTGAGAGACGAAAGCCTGGTTTCTGACAGCGAATGGCTAACATGTTACAGATACTGTGTTCTGTCAAGCTAGGACTGGAGCAAGACTAGCAGAAGCCTCATGGAGACCGTATGGGGTTTCAAGATCTTTCCACTCACTGGGCCTGGTGGCACATGCCTGTGACCCCAGCACTCAGGAGGCTGAGGCAGGAGGATCCAAGTTTGAGGCCAGCTGGGCTACATAGTGTGTTCAAGGCCAGTCTGGACTACATAGGTTGCTCTGGGAGGCTGAGAACTGTCTACCACTTAAGAAAGAACGGATGCAAACCAGGGCTGGAGAAGCATCTGGCGGGGTCACTGTGGAAGGGATTCCTTTGACACTGGGCGATTGGTCCAACTGACTTCCATGATCCCTTACAATTTCTGGACTCTGGCAGAGCCAGACAAATTGCTCTTGGTTTTACCCCACCCAAGAGGCAGGCAGTGAGCAACCCAGCTAATAGTAAGATCTCCACTCTGGTCCTAGCTCCATGGGTGACTGGCCATTTGACCCTGGAAAGCTCACTAAGTACTGGGACTCAGTTTATTCATCTGTGTGATAACACCTGCCAGCTCCTACTTCACTCCGCTCCCGCCTGCAGAGAGGTCATAAGGATGAGGGGAACAAGGACTCATGGAGAGAACAGCCCAGACGTAATTGCCACCCCTCCCCTCCCTCTCGGGCTCTGCTTTCCCCTCCTCTCAGATCAGGGCTGGCGGAGTCTGACACCACCAAGGGATGGAGGAGGCTGGCAGTTGTACGCAGGGTTGTCTAACGATGCATAGTCACACTAGTATGTCCTCTTGTGTGCCTAATATTTATAACAAATAATAACAGTTCTTCCTTATGATAGCACTACAACTTCCTCTTTAAAATTAACTTACAAGTTGTTACGGCTTGTATCTAGATGCCCCCCCAAAAATAAGCCTCATGTGGTCATAGGTGGGGCTTTTCGGAGGTGGCAGTATCTAGAGTGTGTGATGCTGAGTTTAAGGATATGATGCTGGGATTGATTCATGGTGCAATGTTAGGGTTAAGGGTGTGAGTGCTACCTGTCATAAGGGTTGGTAGCCTGGATATAATATAAGGGAAAGAGTTAGGCTGCTGTCATTTTTTGCTGTGGCTTTGCTATTTTACTGCTTGCTGCCTTCTGCTTTGCTGCCCTCTGCCCACTGAGAACTGTTTCTCCTCTGCGATGCCCCTCTGCCATGCCACCCTGCCTTGAAGTCAGCCAACTATAAACTAAAGCTTCTACAAACGGTGACCTACAATAAACCTTTCCTCCTTTAACCTTGGGTGTCCAGAATCTTGTCTCAGCAATGAGAAAGGACACGAGTTAGTGTAAGTTGTAAAAAAGTGATTCAAGAAGAATAAGCAATGAATAATGCAAGCAGTCAAATAAAACAACTCTTGAAAGTGGAATGTGAGTGATTAGGGTTCGGGAAACCCTACATGGATTAAAGGACACAACAACCCACCTCCTTGGGCCCTAGTCATGAACTCCCCAAGGCCTAGAGATCAGACACAGTGAAAATCAAAATTTTTGTGAGTTCTGCTATCAGGTCTTCTTAAGGTGCCAGATACAACCAACCAACTGAGAACAACGGAGAAATTGAATTCGGTTCTAGCGTCTTCCACCCACAAAACCATGAGAATGGTCAATTTCTACCTCCTTACTTTGGGACCTCTTGTCTCTGCTTTTCCTGCTGTCTTTTACCCAATTGGCTCTATTAAGGAAGAAGGCAGCCCAAGCATGGGCTTTTCTCCACAGATGTTAGAAATACGTAGGTTACTTCCCTAGGAAGTGTATTTGATTAAGAGCCAAAGAGGAAACAGCCACCTCAGGCACTGAGCCACGGAGCAAGGGGACCTTCTTGTCCATGGCAACACCCCTGTGCCTCACAGCAATCCTTCTACTCCCACATGTAAGGTAGTTTCCCCTCTGTTGTAGTCAGGGTTTGCAAGGAAAACAATTTAATACGGGACACATAATTTATAGGATTATTTTATAATAATCACCCAAGAGTCAAATACAAGAGAGTGCAAGAAATCTGTCCTCACACTAAAGACCCAAAGAATCCAGCTGAGGGCCTGGATTCCACAGCAATGTCCTGCGCCAGTCCAGCTGAAGACCTAGAGCCTGTGGCAATGCCCCCATGAGTCCAGCTGAAGGCCTGGAGCCCACAACATTGTCTCGTGCAAGTCTGTTTCACAGATCTGCACTGGGAAGGCCCAAAGAGCAGTGGTGGAAGCTAGAAAGTCTGTGCCATTGGGATGAAGGATCTGTGCCAGCAGGCTGAGGGTTCTGCCAGAGCCAGGAAGTGACACTCAAGGTAAGGACAAGAGTGTCCCCGAAAAGTATTACAGCCATCCTCAGCAATAACGAGGTCCTGAGCTCCTCTGATGATGAGAACAGCCAAGTTCCTCTCAGGAAAGCCAGCGCGACAAGCTCCTCAAGGAGAACCAACAGCACCCCCTCTTCCTCTCCAGTTCTCCTTTTTATGTTGGCAACAATCCCCAGGTGGGCCCTCCACACCCAGCACCACGCTGACTCAGTTCAGCTGGGTGTCACAAGTTGACCACCAGTTGTCAACCTACCACACCCTCACACCTATCTTAAAGCATAATATATGAGACTCCTGTTAGAGGAATCTCCAGAAACTTGATCAAGTCCTGTCCCTGCTCCCACACAGACACCTGCTAAGCAGCTCAGGCCAAGGGTCAGGCAGTCATCCTAGAAATCCTGCCTTGCCTGAAGAGCGGGAATGAAGGGTAGTTTGAGAACTTCGGAGATGGCTCTTACGGGTGGGGAGAAGGGAATGAGGCTCCCTAACAACCACCATCCTTTGGGCAGTGTTGGGGTTGGTGGTGTAGACATTGAGAACATTCCCTTTCCTCTCTCTTCCATATTGCCCACATTCCATGTTCTGAAATATTCCACCTATCAAACTACATGGGTGAAAAGCTAATTATCTTCCCTATTTTTATCAACGAACACCTCCAGTGGCAGCCAAATATCAAGTTGGTATAATTTGAGTGAAAAGCAAAGAAACTTAACCTTTTGTTTACCAACGTAGCATTTCAATATTTGAAGTGGTTTTTTGTTTTTTGTTTTTTCATTTCTTTTTCTGGAACTCAACCTGGAAATACAAAAGCCCAATGTCCCCCAGCCCCCTCACAGCTCAAGCAGGGTCTCCGACCGGTTCAGCAACTTCTTGCCTGTAATGGACAAGAGAATTCCACCCTGGGTGATTCATGGGAAGCCGGCGAAGCACTGAGTTTTGTCAATGGGGACATTTCAGAAGCTCTTTTCGTAATGGTGGTATCCTGGACTTTTGTGCGAACAAAGCAGAAGGTAAGATCAGGAGCCATGAGGGGGAAAAGGCCAAGAAAAGGGAAACTAAGAGAATACAAGAAGAAGATGGCAAGCTTGGCGAAAGATAGATCTTATAACCTATGAAATTCATCCTAATGGAAAAGATAGGGCCTGAGCAGAGAACACACACACACATACACATACACACACACAAACCACTATCTACAATGTATCCCATAACATCATACTGTAAACCTCAATTTTATGCAATAAAATCTATCAAAAATCAATGAAACATGGGCCAGTGAGATGGCTCAGCGGCATAAGCGCTTGCCTGGCAAGCGCGAGGGCCCGGGTACAACTCCTGGATCCCACATACGAAAAAAGGGCTGGTGATATCGCTCAGCAGCACAGGCGCCTGCTGGCGCGAAAGGTCCTGGGTTCGACCCCCAGTACCCACAAAAAAAAAAAAAAAAATCAGTGAAACAAAAAACCACAACAAATTACCGAGAAACATATGAAAAATATTCAGCCTCATCAGTGACCAATGAGACAATATCTGAGCGGAAAATTACACAGTACTATCAAGTTTTGGCAAAAAAAAGTGGCAGAAATAGGCACTCTTGTAACAGCTGCTGCGACTGCGCATGGATACTTTGTAAAGCCAACGGGAAACGCCCACCCGAAGACTTAACCATGTGCATTCTATTTGGCTTAGAAATTCCACTTTGGAATTTATCTAAAGGAGGGAATCACGGAGATTTGCAAAGATTTAGGTGTGTTGTTTATAACAGCAAAAAATATTTAGAGGAGGAACACAATAAAAATGTACAACAATAAGAGATTCCATGAATGAATGATGGTGTGTCCGTATTCCAGAGCAATGCATGGCCACTATAAGCAGGAATGTTGAATAATATTTAAAAATTGCGTAGAAGTAAACATGCTGTAAAACAGAGGATGTTATAGCAGCCCATTATTGCAAACTATATATGCAATAGAAAAGACTGGATATGAATGCACAAAAATGTCACTGGTGTTGTGTATCCAAGCAATGGACTTACAGGAATTCCTTTTTATGTATGCTTACATCTATTTTTTTAAATTTTCTGCCATGACCAAATTTAACTTTTGAAATAAGAGAAAAACTCAGTAGCATGTTCTTAAAAAGCATCAATGAAGCTGCAAGTTATTATGATAGGGACATAGAAGAGCCATTCAAGTGTTCAAAGTTGGCTGAGAGGTGGAAAATCAGATGGAGAAATCGAGAGCTGAAGCCTATTAGACAAAGGATACATTTACTTCTGCCCAGCTGGGTTGCAAGAGAGGTTAGAATTTGGAAGCCACACAGGTAAATGCTGGAAGGCACAATCCAGCAAGCGTGTTAGCCTTCTCTTGTTCTGCCGAGTGACCATGGCAAGGTTATTTCCCTTCCCCGGCCCCAAAGTCTCTTTCCTTGCAACAGCCCATGACTCTATGATGACGGTACCTACGTGTAGTACCCTTGCCCCCATTTTTGGAAAGAGAAATATGAGCAGTGATGGGGAGAGGTCAGATCAGGATTTAGGAGAGGGACAAAGGAATTCAGAAAAGGGCCAAGGACGCAGTATGTGTTTTTATAGACTTTGTTCTCCCGGCTCCCTTTATTCCTGTGGAACTAGGATGACCTAATTTAAGGCCTTTGGCCAAAATTCACTTATTGTAGGTCTTATTACCTAACTTACTGTAGGCCTTATTACCTACAATAAGTTATCTTGTCCCTCATGAAATAAGGAGGAGTCAGAAAGCAGCATGATGGAATTTTGGAAGCTGTGGGTTCTGACTCCAATCCACCAGGCCCGAGCTATAATTCACCTTCCTTGGGCATCATAAGACAGGGAAGGGTCAGGAGATGGGGAAGGTTGCCTTGATCCCAGAGGCACTTCTTTTTTTTTTTTCTTTTTTTTTTTTTGTGGGTACCGGGGGGTCGACCTCAGGACCTCGCGCGCCAGCAGGCGCCCGTGCCGCTGAGCGATATCACCGGCCCCTTTTTTGTATGTGGGTTCCGGGAGTCGAACTCGGGCCCTCGCGCTTGCCAGGCAGGCGCTTAAGCCACTGAGCCATCTCACCGGCCCCAGAGGCACTTCTGTTAGACACCCATCAACAAGAATCACTGAGAACACAGGATGTCCTCAAGGCCTACCCTGTCCCTCCTCCATACCTCCCACTCCTCTTGGGTTTCCTGCTTCCTTGAAGCCTCTGAACACAAAGGCTTCCTCTGGGAAGGCCACCAGATGGCCATAGAGATGTAGCTTCACTGGGCCCCAGTCAACAGGAAGACCATGGGTGGGGGTGGCAAAAGGAGACGAGACTGTCCAGGACAAAACAGAGGCCTGAGTGAGGCCAACTCTGGCAAGGAGGGATGGCGGGCAGGCCAGCCTAACCACTGACCTCTGGGCATGTCCATGGGGTTGAAGCTGGCCAGCAGGTCACGGCACCATTGGCGGTCACCTTCTATCTTGCTCAGCCAGTTGGTGCAGTTGAAGTAGTAACGGAGATGAGGCCTCTTCATGTCGGTCACAATCACATGGTCCAGGTACCAGCTGGCGTTCAAGCCCGTGTTGTCATGCTCAATCCTGGGGCAGAAGCCGATACCCACATTCTCATTGGCAGAACCAAGATGGCACCCCTTCCTTACTGCAATACCCAGTGTTTATTCCAAAGAGAAGTTCAATCATTTTGTTGCTTTTTTGTTACTTTACAACTTCCTCATCCAGGAGATGGGGATACCTTGTAAGGTAGATACACACATTAATGATGGTTACATTGTTATACTGCCTGCAAGAAAATATCTTGCAAAGTTCAGGATACCCGAAGCCCGCTGGGGAACTGTCTTCCAGGTCCCATCTGATCGGTGCTGCTTTCTGACCTCGGCCTCTGCACATGTTGCTCCCTCTCCCCACTCTGGCCCAAGTTGTGAACATACCACTCGCGGAAGCCCATCTGAGTCAAGGCACATCTGAAAGTTCACCGAGACAGAGCAACTAGACCATCTGAGCTGCAAGGCGTGCCTTGTCCCTTGGGGCTCAATTAGCCCTTCCCGTTACTATGTGTCCCTTTCTTCATGTCTCTCACAACTAGCAGTGACCTGTAGATTGTGTTCTTTAGTCCCCCCCCGCCAGAATCCCCCATAGCCACCTAGACTACGGTTGTCCCACAGAAATATAATGTGAGCGGCACATTCAAACCACAGGTGTAACTTCAGATTTTTCTAGAAGCCACGTTTAAAGAGATACAAAACACTGGTGGAATTACTTTTAATAATATATTGCATTTAATATCACTTATCATTTGAACATATAACCATGTAAAATATATTTATAATATATTTTACATTCTTCTTCTAGGACTAAGTCTTCAAAAGTCTGTTGCATGTTTTATATATCCAACACATCTTGATTTGGATTAGCCACATTTCAAGTGTCCAGTATTCACATCTGCCTAGAAGCTGCATAGATTCAGGCTCCTCAAATCTGTCACCAACATCCTCTCCCACTTGGTGTAGCCCTTTTATGTAGTTTCTTCCCCAGAACACGGCCCCTAAATGACCTCACTTCCCATGGAACATCTCATCCCCACCTAAAAGAGTGAGGCTTTGTCTACACCGATCTTAGTGGGACAACCACAGCCCAACACAACACTCAGCCCCAACGCAAAGATGACACACCTGACATTTGGGGCCCTTCCTTTGCAGGAATGCACACTTCTCCTGGCAACTCATAGGACCTTTCAGCTAGTGGTTGCCTTTCCCCACACACCAACACCCTTCCCAGCCCTTTCCTGCAACAGCTCCTTTCCCGCTCGTAACCCCCTTTCCTGCATACAATCAGTGCCCAGGGCCCTCATGTAACTCATTTCTCCAGCAACAACAGTTCATAGTACTAAAGTTTCCAGCAGGAGGAAGAAAAGGCAAGACCGAGCTGAGATCATATTTGGTCCCAATTCAAGCCCTAGTCTCGTGCAATCGGACGACAAATGACCCTAACATTCTGACAAACAGGGGCGAACTCGAGTGAAGGTGGTTAGTAGGGAGAGGAGGGGAAGGGGAGCTACTGAAATTTCCTCCTCCATAACCAGGCTAATAAAATTAGCCTTCCACACACATTCACAAAAACTCCCCTGGAGAGAACACGAGGGATCAGGAGCTCCTTGTCCTAAGGCATCTTGCAACGTGACACTTGCTGAGTGCCTACTGTGTACTGTTACTGCTCTTGGCATGAACTCGTTGACTCCTAGAGTCATTATAGATGAGGCACCATGGTTAGAGGAAGAACCTGAGGCTTGCAAAGGTAAACTGTCCCAATTCCTACAGCTAATAAATAGCAAAGCAGCCACTTGAATCCAGGCAATCTGGACCAAGTCTTGTTCCTAACCACTAAGGTATAGTGTCTCTCAGAGTATGTTTTAATTTGTGAAAAATTATCTCAAATTGCCTTAATCCAAGAAGTGAATCCTGTTGTAATTGGGAAGTTCAGGGCATTGTGATTCTCGATGGGAGGGAAGATCTGGATCTTTGGTAATCCTTCAAATGGCCCCTGGAGAGTAATCAATACCCAGAAAGTATCCATAGTGAAATCGGGTCCTAATATACTTGTATTCATCTCCACTCCCACCCCAGGCAGGGGCTTGCTTCTCACCTGATTTTATAGATGAGGCCCACGTTGTTGGTTCTTACCCGGAACACATCGACATTGGCTTTCTCAAAGGCGGACTCACTCCTGCAATGAACATGTGCCCCGTTAGTGTAGATCAGACTTGATTCACAAGACCAGGAGCAGAGCCAAGGGTGCATCCTCTTCTTCCTCCGTCCTCCCACTCCCAGGAAGAGACACATGCAAAAAGATTTGACTCTGAGGAGGAAGGCAAGGATGGCTACTATCATTCCTTGCTCTTGCACCCAGGTTCATTTGATCTTTGCCATGAGTCACTAAGGCAAGAACAGCGAGCAACAGTAGCCCTGTTTTACAGATGAGTAAGCAGCTAGGTGGTAGCAGAGCTGGGGCCAGTATGTGCCTCTCCAACACCATGATGCCATGCTTGGTGGTTGCTCTGGGATAGGAGGGTGGAAGAGGAGGGAATATGTGATGATGCCTTGATGCCCTTGGGTCTGCAGGCCTCCCTGCCTCTCCCCAGTGCCTGGCTTGCTCTTTCTAGGAAGAGTTGCAATGGCAGCCCCAAGTGGAAGCAGACCGCGGGTGGCACCCATGGTTCTGACATTCCAACAAGAAGGTGAACACTCCCCGCCAAGCCAGCAGCCAGGGAAGTGGGGGAAGTGAGGGAAATGCGTATCTGACATCCTGCAAATGGAGAAAAGATCAGAGAAAAGTGCACCTGAGATGTTCACCAGTGCAGCACCAACTGTAAATCCAGAGTCCAGAGCACCCTAAATTCAACCAGCTTAGACACAGGAGGGCTGGAGTCGGCTTGGCCAGGGTCCCCTAGGAGGAGAGGCCTAAATCTCATCACAACGTCTGCTCCATCTTCTGTGTCAGCCAGGACTTCCACCACTGGAGCCCAGGCTTGTTAGCAGCTCTTTATGCCCCACAGCTGAGTGCCTCGGGTCCAAGAGCACAGCCCCTCCTCGGGGCTGTCGGCCAGGGCTCCTGGGACCAGCACTCAGTACAGGAAAAAGGAAATCACATACGTCTGTGCCATGGTCTGGCTTTTTACCAAACGCCTGAAAGTTGAAGGCCTGATCCCCAGTCTTCATCCCATTGGATAGTGGTGGAAGCTTCAAGAAGCGGGACCTAGGACTAGGGGTATCGCTCAGTGACAGAGCATGAGACTCCGGGTTGAATCTCTAGCACCACAAAAAAAATGGTGGGGGCTAGTAGGAGGAAGTTGTGTCACCTGGGCTGTGACTTTGAAAGGGATATTGGAACCCTGGTCCCTTCCTGTTTGACTCTTTGCTTTCTGGCTGCTGTGAGGTGAGCAGCTTTCTCTACCACTGGCTGTTGCCGTAATGCGCTGCTTCACCACAGGCCCAAAAGCAAAGGGGTCAGTAAATCGAGGACTGAAAACTCCAAAACTGTGGGCCAAAATAAACCTTTCCTCTTTTTAGGTTGATTTGCCTCAAGTATTTGTTGCATCCACAGATGGTCAAAGCAGCCTATTATTACCGGTAGTCAGTAATGTGCTTCAAAATAAAGGGGGCGGTAAAGGGCCATCTCGCCAAGGCCACAAGGTTCACATTCAGTGACAGAAGGTCTTTAAGTTTCTATCGAGCCCAGAAGCTGGGACTATGCAAGCTACTTCGATAAACAATCTTCCCCAGGGAGAAGTTTCCTTAAGGTAGCACATCATGAGAAAGCGCCCAGGCCCTCCTAAAGCAGAGCAGAGTTCGTTAAAATATACACTGAGGAAGCACTGTCCAGGAAGAGGCCGCAAAAGTGCAGTCCGGACACAGAGAGGTGAGGAGGAAAATGGCAGAAACTCCGAGTTTATTGGAGGGCAAAAGAGACTGCTAGGCTTGCGGCACGTGCCTAAGCTCGGGTTGGTCTCACCCTGGACGAACGGAGGCGCTCAGGCAATGTTCAACACAGTCTCTACTCCATCACTGGCATAAGAAAAATGGTGAATGTTGTCAGTTATTGCTCGAGGATGTGCAAGGAAAATAGGAAGTCTCCTCCATGAAGAACCAGTGGATCTCTTTCCTGAGAAAATAAACTTAAAGGATCCTGCATTGAAAAGAGAAACTGAACCGAACCAGCACTCATGTCAGCTGGCTAATGTAGGAATTTCAGTTGGAAGGGAGAGTAACGACACACTTCAGGTTTTGTTCCATCACAGTAGCTGTTAAGTAACTTGAATGACACATGGATATCAATTCTGCACATCAGGATTTTGTGAGTGAGAAACATAGAAATAAATAAATTGTATTTTTTGTTCAATATACAAAACAACTGATTTTTAGAATAAATAAACAAGTTTCTACATCAAATAAATACCCTTAAGGAATGGTCACCTGGGGAAGTGATGATGGAATATTTTATAGCCATTAAAAATGGTATTATAGTAGAGTATTTAGGGAAACAGAAACAGGTTTATGATGTAGGCTTAAAAGGAAAAACAGGTTCAAATGGAATATACGAACAGAACGATCAACACAAACAGAGTGGCATTTTCATTCAAAAAATTGAGTGGGAGGATTTATACAAAAATAGATGCTAAGACTGCGATGAAGTGCTGGCAGATTGTTCTTGTCTATATTGTTTTCAAGTTTTCCAAAAGGAACATGTATTGCTCTCATAATTATGAAAAAAAGCATAATTCCACATTTTGTTAGCATCCTCACCCCACCCTGGCCCTCACACTGCCAGCAGTGAATATCTTGGGAAGGTTCAGGGATTGCTGTGTATCTTCTGAGGGTGCATGGAACTTGGGGAACGGTGCTAAGGAGGAGGGGAAGAGGAGGGCAGGGATCTCCATCAAGACAGGTATGACTTGAAGAAAAGCAGTTGGCTTTCTGCTGTGCCTCTCCCGAGAGTTCCAGAAGGAAAGTTCTGATAGCTGCCTTCAACGAAGGGAAGCCCTGTACCCACGACACATCCCAGCGTGTTTGTTAAATAAGCATCCATAATGCTTTACAGTTACAGGACGAGGGTGGGACAAGGGATGTAGAAGCAAGGAGACCAAGGAAGCAACACTTGCCAGGAAGCAGAGCCCAGGCAGGAGGGCCGGGACCCGAGGTAGAACTGGATATAACGCAAGCCTCCAGCGCTCCTGAATTGGAGCCCGTTCTCTACTTGGAAGAAAGAGAAGCCTCTCCTGAGCCAGGGACTGGCTGGCTGGCTCTCTCTCTCTCTCTGTCTCTCTCTCTCTCTCTCTTTCTCTCTCTCTTCAGAGAAAGGGCTACAGAGAGGCTTCTCTGACTCCCTTGCTTGGGGAGGGGCTGGGATAATCCCCCAAATCTCCCACTCTGGGGTCAAATCCAAAATGCCCATTTCCGGTAAGTCCAAATGTGTGTGCCTGTGATTCTCTGAAAATGGACTGGGGTGGAGCAAGAAAAGGTCCCTGATCAAAGGAAATATTAGAAATAGAGATGCTTCAGATTTCCTGTGGGAGGCTGGGCCTCACCAGGGCTCCTGGTCCAGCCTCAAGTCAAGGCTATGGCATCGTGCAGCCCCTGCCCACGCCACGGCATGCAGGAGGGCCCCACCCTGGAGGGAGAGGCTTGACCAGCTGCATGGGGCATTTTAGCCAGCAACCAGACAGAGCCATCAGGCTAAAATGCCAGGCATTCTCCGACCCTCCCAGATGGTGAGTTCTCAGCCGGGAGAACCATGTTCCAGAAGATACATGAGATCCCATCCTTTTGCCATATCCCAAACTTGTGACCCTGTGTTGAGGGTAATCAAGGAAGGGAACCAGAGCTAGCGTTGAGGCTTCCTCTGGGAGACTTTAACATGAGACAGCAAAGTTCTTGGAGTTGAAATTGTTTTGTATTTGCTGAGCCATTTGGAGTGGATAATGAAGCCCTGGGCACAGGAGAAAAGGCACAGGAACAAGTAGGAGCTGGGGTGAGAGGGAAGAGAGAACGAGGGAGAGAAAGGATGAGAGACTGGTCCGAGGCTGTGGAGAAAGGAATCCGGAGGAATTTCAGGAACAGAGCGTAGTATTACATTTTACGTTGTTTGCGTTGCTGTGATGTGAACTATTGCTAGTTCCCAGAGCCACCAGTCAGAAGGGGTGTGTGCGTGTGTGTGTGTGTGTGTGTGTGTGTGTGGTGTGTGAAGGAGCTCTATTCCAGCTGACACAGTCGGTTTGAGTTGGGGTTGGGTTTGAGTGTGGAGGGGAGGGAACAGCAGACAGAGAGAAGTGAGACGATGGGGCCCCGGAACAGGGAGGTGGCGATAACCTCAGAGAACTGCGTGAGCACCTCACAGCGAAGTGGCCTCCACTGCCATCTGTGTGTAGGTTGCCTGGGCATCCTGGAATCCCAGAGCAACACTCCCGGACAGACACAGTTTCCGTCTCGGCTGGAGAGTCTTAGATGACTGGGACCATGCCTGTGCATTTTTCCTAGTACACCCTCTTTCTCAGTTCTTGCTCCAGCCAGACTCTAGCCTCCTCTTTCCCATTTGTCGTGCTCACTTAGATAATCTTGGCCACCACTGTAAGTGGAACAGGCACCTACCAGCTTTCAAGCAAGGCCTTCTCAAGTCTGGACTCCCCTGCCTCCCAACCTTGCTCCTCTCTACCCCTCACCACGGCCCCACAGTTCCAGTCACAGGCTTCCTCATACAGACTTCGGGTGCCCTGCCACCTCCATACTCTCATAAGCTTCTCCTCTTAGTCCGAAGGACCCTCTTCTTGTCTCTCTCTTATCTGAGTCCTTTTCGCCACTGAAGGCCCAGACTGTGTCCCTCCCTGTGAAATCTCACTCTAGCCACTTGACACCACAGGTATTTACCAAATTCTGACTGTGTAAAAAGAACCAGGCTAAATGCTGCGGGCCCAAGTAGAAATTCGCTTGGTCCCCATCCCGCAGCTCTTATCCACCTCTCTGCGCAGCCCTTGCCAGCTTTCAGGGATGCAGCTGATGCTTCCAAGAGTACCGCATCGCACTGCTGATGAGCCCTCCTTATCAGCCAGACTAGGGTCCCGGCCAGACCCGTGCTCCTGCCACCCAACATGGAGCACGACACAGATCTAGGTGGAGACCCCCACCTGCAACACCCTGAGTTACGAGTGGCTATTGGGTCACTGGAGGATGTTGATTCCTATCTTCAGGGCTGGACTGCAGAAGCCACTGCCACACCCTCCTGGCCCTGCCAGCTCATTTGTGCTTTATTCCCTTTCACCAAAATGCCTTTGTTAGGATAGGGACTCGCTTTCATGCCACATTATAACAGTGACCCCCAGGCCTCCCTGAGAGGACGTTTTAACAAGTGAGAAAGGAGAAGGGGAGGAATCAGGATCCTGGGTGCACAGAAGGAAGAAGGACAGAGAAGACCCGACACAAAAGGAGAAAAGGGTCCTTTTTATTTATAAAGCTAGTTGGGGAACCCCGGGAACCAGCCAGCCACCTTCCCTTCATTAGTGGCATCTTCCTTGCTGTACTCTGGAGAGGATGCATGGCAAAGAGGATGGGTATTTCATGTATTCCCTTTACCGTGCCCACATCACTGGAGAGAAACACTTCCACAAGCGAGTCACACGCAGTGTGATCGGTACAAGAAGGCAGGTACCCTGTTCTGTGGAAATGGACAAAACAGCACGTTACACTTCCCTCAGCACTGCTGCACTGATGCTGCAGCTCACATGTAAGGCGTTTGTCACAGGCCTGGTCACCCTGTGAGGCAGAGTCCCCTAGCCTGGGAACCTCGCCTCTCTACAGCTTCCCCTACCACCCCTGGAGCTGCCAAGCCATAAACACCAGAGGACACAACCTGGAGCCCCAGTGGGCTTCAAGGGGCGTTTCCCACCCACCCCAGGGCCACAGGGCCCTGTGGTCAATTAAAATGTCTACGCCAAGAACCAGCTTCCCCATCAAAAACTCCACAACTCGGAGCCACTCAGTTCCCCTCTCTGAGCCTCAGTTTCCTCAGGAAAAGATTAGATTAGATCAGTTCTTGGCTGTGGAACTTTCAGCTTGGACAGAATTTTATCCAGAAACTAAGTGGACAAGACGACCTGCTCTGAAAGCTTGGCCCAGAACCTGCTGGTCAAGTCCCTGTCCACAAAACACAAAACGAGTGGACTAGACCATCTAAGGCCCCTAACCAGCTCTAAAATTCTGTGATTCTCCTAAAACATGCTCGAGTTTTGCTGTGTGCGCATGTGTGCTTGCACGTGTGCAGTGGGGAGAGGACCACAAAGAAGACAATAGTCCCCGTCTTCAAGGGTTTGTAAAGTAAAGTGGAATACGCGAGGGTGCACGTTGCAAACACAGACTCAAGCATACAAACGCATGATCCATGTGGGTGAGGGCACAAAGTTCTCAGTCAGGTTCCAAATGATGCTGGTCCATGTGAGACCTCGGGGTAGGGACAGAGCATTTTAAGCTCTGGCTTCATCACATACAAGATCTTCCCAACATTCCTTCTCCCAACAGCCCTGTGACGGTTTATGAGAAAACCACAACCTTGGATACAATGAGATTTGGCCAAAGTTACATGGAACTAAGTGTAAAACTGGACCTGGATCCGGGTTGCTTGGTCCTGAGTGTTTATCTTCCCACATCAAGGGATAGATAATATGAACTCCTGGGAGATCCAAATTCGGCTTTACTGTTCACAAAACAAGAGAGAAGCTAAGGCAGCTTGATGGAGGTTTATCAGGAAATCCCTGGCTGATGCATGGTCTCTTGTCAGTGGCCCATTACCACTTAAAACACTTGTAGTCAGATGTGCCCTCTCCCCAGAGCAGTCGACCACACTAGGTTCCAGAACTCAATCAACCCAGACCAACACCCCAGGGCCCCACCAAGGCCAAGACGATACTCACTTGCTGGTGAGATGGAGCTTGGGAGACAGCCCATTCTCTCCAAAAATCGTGATGAAGACATTGGCGTCTGTCCCTGCACCACGAATATCCCCCGTGGCTGTGACCACCTCATACACTGGAGGAAGAAAGGAGAAAGCACATTGAGGGCTCTGAAGAGAACCCAGACTCCTACCCGGGCCTGAAGAAACCAGAGCTCCTGCCGGTCCCACCGGGGATTCCCACGCACAAAGGCCACTGGAAATTCTGCTACCTCTCCCACGCCTGCAAGCCAATGTCAAACCCGCAACAGCCCCTGCTGCAAGACTAAAACCTTACTGTTAGCACCACACACTTGTTACAGATGAGGAATCAATGCTGGGGTCAAGCCACTTTGTTAAGAAGCAGCCAGCGCAGGGGATCTACCACACATGTGCGCAGCAAAGAAGGCCGAGCGCAAGAAAATGACTCCGTGCCGGGAAGGTGGAATCCACGGGTGGGGAGCCAGCAAAACACGGGGAAGGTGTTCGAGACGGTGAAGGCGTATTAAAGATGTCCACCACATCATGGAAAAAATGAATACCACTGCTCGGTAAATGTAGTTATAAACAATATTTACTGATTGCTTACTGTGTGTCTAGCCGTGAGCTAGGGGCTTTACACACATTATTCAGGCATTGAGGCAAATTACTGACTATTGAGGGAAATCTATTACTATTCTTACTCCCAATCTTTTCAGAGCAGGTCCCCAAACTTGCAGGGTATATTGGAGCTCCCCAACAAGGTCCAGCTGACTGGAAGGGTATCTTGGGCTTGGATATTTATTATTCAAGCCTATCAATTCAGAGGCCATTCCACGAAGCGGGTGTATCCCAGGTGGAAATGGCAAAACTGCGGGTGGGGAATGAGCAATACAAACCCCTAACTCCTATGTGCTAGGCCTGTGGTGAGGGCATTAAAGGTACTGCTCCTCCTATGGCAGGCCCCTTAGCCAGTGTGGGCTGGGGCAAAGTGCTGTACGTCCATGCTGCACTGATCTGGGGGCAGCCACTTGCTGGCTCCTCCAATTAGGAGCAAGGTGAATGGACAAACACCAACTTCCTGTGACACTGTCCAATAACCCTGGTTTGCAGAGCTGTTCTGGGGGTTAAAGATGATGTATGTAAAGGTTCCGGCACGTGGAAGATGCTTAAGGAACAGCCTTTCTTGTTTTAAACTATCGCTGTTTATGCATTTCCGCTCCGGGGGATAAGAGTTCATTCCTTTGGTAACTCGACCATATATGTGTGATTGATGCATATTTCAGTATCCTTCAGGAGACGTCTGATGCCACCATGGTCCTCCCCTGCCCGTGATGATCAGGAGCAATAGTGTTTGGGGATGAGTGAACCTTTTGATGTCCCTCGTTCTAGTGAACCCCGTGGGGCACTGTGAGTGGGAGTGGGGGGAAGCAGTTCCTTATGCGACCCCCATGACAACCAGAGCCTTGATCTTTCACAGCCTATGCTGCAGCGAGCTTGACCTGCAAACAACCCCTGGACTTCTCCGCTTGCCTGTCGGGTACAACTCTGCGGCCTGAGTGTTGCCCACATGCCTTGCACATACATAAGGGCATTTCCAAACCATTTCCACAAAATAATGACCAGCCTGGAACCACGTCACATGCAAGAAGGTACGGATGCCTGGGAGTGGTCGATTTGCAGGAGCCCTCTGTGTTACAGGAGAGAGATGGAAAAACCACCTCAGTAGCTGATTCAGAGGTACGCAGATGTGTAAATAACACACCAGCCATAAAGAAACTGACCCACTGGGCTTAACTGTGATTTGAATGTCTAAAGAATAAAAAAGTGAGCCACGGACTATGGTATTTGGAATGCATACAGCCAACGAAGGACTCATACCCAGGAGACATGAAGAATTCACACAAATAAAAAAGAGAGATCATGTAATTTTCAAACTGGCAAACATTTCTTTAAATGATAAGCATATACTCACCATGACATCCAACAACTCCTCTTTTAATTACTGACCCAAGGGCAATGAAAATAAGTCCACACAAAGCCGTGTGAACTCAGTGTTCCTCACAGCTTCATTTCTAATAGACCCAAACTGGAAACAACCTGAATGTTCATCAGCAGGCGAACGAGTAAACAAACCGTGACGGAGCCGTACAGTGAACTATTACTCAGCAAAACAAAGGGAACGAACTCCCGACACACACGACGGAGATGAATCTCAAGCGTGTGGCTGAGCAAAGTCAAACACCAAACACTATGCTTTAATAATCCCACTAACATGAAGCTCTATTTTTAAAAATAACAGGACTTGTAAGAGAAAGCAGAAGAGTGGCTGCCTGGGCTTGGGAGTAGGGGAATTTCTGGGAAGTGGCCCAGCGAGCCTTTGGGTTCCCTAATGTGAATGTTGTATATATTCATTTGCTAGTGGTGACATAGTAGAACACCAATCAAATGAGACATTTAAAATAGATGCGAGATAAGAGCCTCAAGATGGCGGATGAGTAAGAAGCAGGCAAAGAAACTCTCTCTAAAAGTTACCATTGGAACACGAGAAAATAGCGACCCGGAAAGCGCAGGAGGGGGGGAGATGCCTCCCCGAAACCCAGAGAAGTTCTGAAGCGCAATCTGGGACCCCCAGCACCAGTGACGGGTGACTTCTAACAAAGAAGACGGAAAGAAGGAGCAGACCGCGCGCGCGCACCTTCTAATATCCCGGGAGTTGGAGCGCCGGCGGAGGCTCAATTCTACGGACACACGGTGGCAGCTGGCGCCCAGGGAGCCCCCACGGAGGATCCTGAGACAGCGGCGGGGCAGGGGAGCGGCGGAGAACGGCGCTGACCGGCGGTGAGTGTCTCTCAGCCACAGCTGCCCCGCGCCAGAGAGCGACCGGCCGGGCGCCATTGTGGGGGGTGTGGCGAAACTCAGAGCGGCTCGGAAACTGCTCTGGGAACTTGTGCTCCGGACAGGGCAGCACAGGGCCTCTCAATTGAGCCCACGAAAGTGTGCTGAGGTCAGCAGGTGAACGAGACTGGACTCTCAGCCACACCTGTCCTGCGCCAGAGAGCGACCGGCCGGGCGCCATTGTGGGGGGTGTGGCGAAACTCAGAGCGGCTCGGAAACTGCTCTGGGAACTTGTGCTCCGGACAGGGCAGCACAGGGCCTCTCAATTGAGCCCACGAAAGTGTGCTGAGGTCAGCAGGCAAACGAGACTGGACTCACAGCCACACCTGTCCCGCGCCAGAGAGCGACTGGCCCGGCGCCATTGTGGGGGGCGTGGCGAAAAACCAGAGCGGCGGGAACCAGTGCAGGAAATCCGCGCTCGGACAGCGCGCTGAGCCTCTCAGGCCCAGGGACCGTGAAAGGGCGCTGAGAGCGGAGGCGAGCTAGACTGGTCTCTACCTGAAAGTACGCGCCTCTGCTCACCGCCCGCCAGAGGGCGCTCCTGGCTTACTGGGACGGACCTGCACAGAACAGGTAGCTGCCTACAACAAAGTCAACACCTGGAACTGATTCTTTTTAATTTTTTTTTTTTCTTATTTTTATTTTTTTTTTTATTATTATTTTTTTTTTTCTTCTCACTGATTTGTTTTTTGTTCTGGCGAAGGGTTTTTTTGTTTGTTTTTGTTTTGTTTAGTTTTGTTTTTTGGTGGGGTTTTATTTTTGATCTGTCTGTTTTATTGCTTTTATCTTCGTTATTGTTTCTGTATGTGTATTTGCTCTTTCCTTCATTATTCTCTCTGGTTTTTTATATGAGTGTAAACAGCGCCTCTAACTTCTTTGTGATTGTGGTCGTGATCTGTTCTTCCTTTTATCACTTCCTTCTCTTTTTACCACCTGTTCTCTGCACTAGTGTCCCAATTTTAGTGGGATCCCTCTTGGTCCTCTAACCTTACATCTAATTCCTTCCTCTTCTCCCAATACTCTATTTCCTCCTTAACTCATTTTAAATTTAAACTCCTTAGGGAAAAATTGACATACATAGGACTTGTATACTGCATATAATTTTTCTGGTGTGTTTTAGATTTTGTTATATAACCGCAATTCTATATAGCTAAAAGTGGTAAATAACTGGTTAGCTCAGTCTGTCATTTTCTAGGCTGTGTTTGATGCTTTAGTTAACATTATAGCCAAATGTGAAATAATTGTTCTAAACATCTTTCCTTCCTGATATTTCATGATTGAGATTGACTAAGGGACACAGAAAATACAGTGGCACAGTACCAAAGAATCAAGGACTGGGCCAAACAGGTAGCAACTTCGCATACCCAACGAATTGAAGAGGTAGGATCTGGCAGAAAGCTCAAAACACAAAAGCAAGCTCCACTTGGAAGATACTGCAGAGAAGTAGTCATCTTCTAAAGATCTTAAACACTAGCAATAAAGTAACCTACTATAGGTAATTTGCAAACATCACCCCAGGAATTAAAGAAAGAAAACATGAGACGTCACTTAAACAAGATGCAACCCCACACATCCAATTCACCAAAGGCAAACCTAGGGAGCAACGAGGTGGGACAATCCGAAAGCCACCCACCTGGCCTATCTGAAGTGGTAACAACAAAGCAACTGAATGAGGTTCTGGAAAAAATTAAAACAGAAATAATCTCACAGATAACTGCAGAGATAATGTCTACAACGAAGACCATGCTTAAGGACACTATAGCTGATACAGACAAAAAAATAGATGAACTTAAGAAAACTATAGAAACCATGAATGCTCAGCATAGGAAAGAAATGGAATCCATAAGGCAGATTCAAACAGATATCCAAGAGATAAAAAATTCCATTGAAAGTATTTGTAGCAGAATAAGCCAATGCGAGGACAGGATCTCAGATATAGAAGATAGGCTTGCAATTAGTGATCATGAAATGGAAAAATTCTTAAAAATAGCAAGGGACCATGAAAAATCAATTCAGCAGCTGCTGGATGACTCAAAGATAAACAACTTAAGAATAATTGGAATAAATGAAAAAGCAGGAGATAACATCAACGACATTAAAACCTTGTTCAAAGACATAATCAGGGAGAACTTTCCTGGAAGAGAAAAGGAATTTGACACCTCTATAAGTGAAGCTTTCAGAACACCAACTAGACATGATCAAAAAAAAACTTCAGCCAGACATATTATAGTCAAGATCCCAGAAATTCAACAGAAGGGCAGAATCTTAAAAGCTGTTAGGGAGAAGAGACAAATCACCTATGAAGGAAAACCCATCAGAATCACAGCTGACTTTTCAGCACAAACCCTCAATTCAAGAAGAGCTTGGAATGATGTATTGCAAGCTCTAAAGGAAAATAATTTTCAGCCCAGATTGATGTACCCTGCAAAACTATCTTTCAAAATTGATGGAGAAATAAAATACTTTCATGACAAAGAACATCTGAGAAAATTTATGACCACCAAACCAGCACTCCAAAACGTTCTGAAGGACATTCTAGAAAGAGATAGGAACCCCAACAGAAGGAATCCACCAGGCAGGGCAAATAATTAAATAGCCGGAAAGCGGAAAAACAAAGAGTGGGAACCAACAACAGGAAAATATCATGACAAGTCAATACATATCAGTTTTAACCATCAATGTTAACGGTCTCAATTCACCAATCAAAAGGCACAGACTGGCGAAATGGATCAAGAAGCAAGATCCAACAATATGCTGTATACAAGAAACACATTTAATTCAGAAAGAAATTCATAGACTGAAAGTCAAAGGATGGAAAACAATACTCCATGCCACAGGAACCCAGAAAAAAGCAGGGGTAGCTATTCTTTTTGCAGACAAAGTGAACTTCAAGCCAAGAAGGATTCAGAGAGATAAAGACGGTCATTACATCCTTGTAAAGGGAACAATCCAAGAGGAAGAGATAACGATCATAAATATATATGCGTCAAATACCAATGCACCCAGCTATATAAAACAAGTACTAAAGGACATGAAAAATCAAATAAGCACTAATACAATTATATTGGGAGATCTCAATACTCCACTGTCACAAAAAGATAGATCAACTGGACAGAAAATCAATAATGAAATAGTAGAACTGAACCAAACTTTTGAACAAATGGACTTAGTAGATGTCTACAGAGTGTTCCATCCCACAACATCAGAATACACATTTTTCTCAGCTGCACATGGGACGTTCTCCAAAATAGACCACATACTAGCTCATAAAACCTGCTTAAGTAAATGCAAAGGAATTGAAATTATCCCATGCATATTATCAGACCATAGTGCAATGAAATTGGAAATCAATGGCAAAAGATCCCACAAAAACTCCCTAAACACATGGAAATTAAACAGCATCCTCCTGAACAACCAATGGGTCACAGATGAAATTAAAGAAGAAATTAGTCACTTTCTACAACTGAATGATAATGACAGTACAACATACCGGAACTTATGGGATACAATGAAAGCAGTCCTAAGAGGGAAATTTATAGCATTAAACACTTATATCAGGAAAATAGAGCAAGCGCAAATAAACAACTTAAGGGTGAACCTCGAGCTTCTAGAAAAAGAAGAGCAGGTTAAGCCAAAAGCCCATACAAGGGAGGAAATTATAAAGATCAGAGCAGAAATTAACGTATTGGAGAATAAAAAAACAATACAAAGAATCAATGAAGCAAAAAGTTGGTTCTTTGAAAGAATAAATAAGATTGACAAACCCTTATCCAACCTTATTAAAAAAAGAAAAGAAAAGACTCAAATCCATGCAATTGAAAATGAAAAGGGTGATATCACGACGGACCCTGCAGAAATCCAGAAGATCATCTATACCTATTTTGAAAATTTATATTCTACTAAGATGGAAAATGCAGAAGAAATGGACAGATTCCTAGATTCGTATGAATTACCAAAGCTGAATCAAGAAGATTTAAAAATCCTAAATAAACCAATATCAGCCAGTGAAATTGAAGATGTAATTAAAAACCTCCCAACAAAGAAAAGCCCAGGCCCTGATGGATTCACTGCCGAATTCTACAAGAAATTTAGAGAAGAGCTAACGCCCCTACTTCTCAAACTTTTCAATGAAATTGAAAGGGAAGCAATACTCCCAAATTCATTCCTGGAAGCAAGCATTACCCTGATACCAAAACCAGAGAAGGACCCAACTAAGAAAGAGAACTACAGGCCAATCTCCCTAATGAACATAGATGCAAAAATCCTTAATAAGATACTGGCAAACAGAATCCAACAAATCATCAAGAAGATTATACACCATGACCAAGTTGGATTCATCCCAGGGATGCAGGGATGGTTCAACATACGTAAATCAATAAATGTAATACAGCATATTAACAGAACCAAAGACAAAAATCACATGATCATCTCAATAGATGCAGAAAAAGCTTTTGACAAAGTCCAGCACCTTTTCATGATAAAAACCCTACAGAAAATTGGAATAGAGGGTCTTTATCTCAATCTGGTAAAAGCTATCTATGACAAACCAACAGCCAATATCATACTAAATGGCCAAAAACTGAAAGCCTTCCCTCTAAAATCAGGAACAAGACAAGGATGTCCACTGTCCCCACTCTTATTCAACATAGTTCTGGAAACTTTAGCCAGAGCGATTAGACAAGAGAAAGAAATAAAAGGAATAATGATCGGAAAGGAAGAAGTTAAATTATCATTATTTGCAGATGACATGATACTCTACACAGAAGACCCCAAAAACTCCACTAAAAAACTGCTAGATTTGATAAGCAAATTCAGTAGTGTAGCTGGATACAAAGTCAATACTCAAAAGTCAATAGCCTTCCTGTACACAAATAACAAACTTACTGAAAGAGAAATTAGGGAAACAATACCTTTCACAATAACATCCAAAAAAATGAAATACCTAGGAATCAACCTCACAAAGGATGTAAAAGACCTATACACTGAAAACTACAGTACTCTGAAAAAGGAGATTGAAGAGGATATCAGAAAATGGAAAGATATCCCTTGCTCCTGGATAGGAAGAACCAATATAGTGAAAATGGCCATACTTCCAAAATTCTTATACAGATTTAATGCAATTCCAATCAAAATTCCAACAGCATATCTCACAGAATTAGAGAAAACAATCCTAAAATTCATTTGGAATCAGAAGAGACCTAGAATAGCAAAGGCAATTCTGGGCAACAAAGGCAAGGCAGGGGGCATCACAATCCCCGACTTGAAATTATACTATAAAGCTACTGTGATAAAAACAGTGTGGTACTGGCAAAAAAACAGACCTGAAGATCAATGGAACAGATTAGAAGATGCTGAAACAACCCCAGACATACTAAGCCACCTTATCTTTGACAAAGGTGCCAAACACATTCGCTGGAAGAAAGATAGCCTCTTTAATAAATGGTGCTGGAAAAACTGGCTCTACACATGCCGAAGATTAAAACTAGACCCATATCTTTCACCATGCACTAAACTAAATTCAAAATGGATCAGAGATCTAAATATTAAAACAGAAACATTAAATCTGCTGGAAGGTAGGATAGGTAAAACCCTTGGAGACATTGGTGTAGGCAAAGACTTTATGAATAAAAACTCAACCGCACGGGAACTATCCCAAAGAATCAATAACTGGGATCTCATCTTATTAAAAAGCTTTTGCACAGCAAGAGAAACCACCAACAGAGTGAAGAGACAACCCACAATGTGGGAAAAAATGTTTGCCAGCTGTTCCTCAGACAAAGGATTACTATCGAGAACATATAAAGAACTCAAAAAAATCAGACCTCCCAAATTTAAAGACCCACTCCAAAAATGGGCATCTGAGATGAATACACATTTCTCAGATGAAGAAATACTAATGGCAAATAAATATACAAAAAAATGTGCAACATCACTAGTCATTCGAGAGATGCAAATTAAAACAACACTGAGATACCATCTCACCCCAGAAAGAATGGCTACTATAAAGAAATCAACTAATAACAAATGCTGGAGGGGCTGTGGGGAAAAAGGAACCCTTCTCCACTGTTGGTGGGAGTGTCGACTGGTACAGCCACTGTGGAAGTCAGTGTGGAGATTCCTCAAAAAGCTAGGGTTGGAGGTCCCATTTGACCCAGCTATTCCCCTTCTGGGCATCTTCCCAGAAGAATTAAAAACATCATACCACAGCGATATATGTGCACCCATGTTTATAGCAGCACAATTTGTAATAGCCAGATCTTGGAAACAACCCAAATGCCCATCAACTGAGGAATGGATAAGAAAGATGTGGTATTTTTATACAATGGAGTACTATTCAGCCATTAAGAAGGATAAACTGGAGACTTTTATAGGTAAATGGATGCAACTCGAGAAAATACTCATAAGTGAAATAAACCAGAAGCACATGTGTAAGCATCGTATTGTCTCTCTAGTATGAGAAACTGAAAGAGTATATAAGATCCAAAATGTACAATAGACATGGTGAATCAAAAAGAAACTAGTCAAAAGGAAAGAGAGACTGGAATAAGGAAAAGAAAGAAGGGAAAGGGAAAAAAAATTGTATATATATATATAAGATGGTTAAGATAGATACACTACGATTTTTACTTAGTCCATTGAAGAGTAAGGTTTGTGCCAATAATGTTTGGATAATTAAATGCTAATGTCTGGTGTCCTGAATAACTAACTTAAAGATAGTAATACGCAATGTATTAACCATTCTTACCCTCCTATTATGTTGTTTTGAAAATTTGTTCTTCATTTGATTTGTTTTGTTTTTTCTTCTCTTTAAAATAAAATAAAAAATAAATAAATAAATAAATAAATAAAAACCCTACAGAAAATTGGAATAGAGGGTCTTTATCTCAATCTGGTAAAAGCTATCTATGACAAACCAACAGCCAATATCATACTAAATGGCCAAAAACTGAAAGCCTTCCCTCTAAAATCAGGAACAAGACAAGGATGTCCACTGTCCCCACTCTTATTCAACATAGTTCTGGAAACTTTAGCCAGAGCGATTAGACAAGAGAAAGAAATAAAAGGAATAATGATCGGAAAGGAAGAAGTTAAATTATCATTATTTGCAGATGACATGATACTCTACACAGAAGACCCCAAAAACTCCACTAAAAAACTGCTAGATTTGATAAGCAAATTCAGTAGTGTAGCTGGATACAAAGTCAATACTCAAAAGTCAATAGCCTTCCTGTACACAAATAACAAACTTACTGAAAGAGAAATTAGGGAAACAATACCTTTCACAATAACATCCAAAAAAATGAAATACCTAGGAATCAACCTCACGAAGGATGTAAAAGACCTCTATACTGAAAACTACAGTACTCTGAAAAAGGAGATTGAAGAGGATATCAGAAAATGGAAAGATATCCCTTGCTCCTGGATAGGAAGAACCAATATAGTGAAAATGGCCATACTTCCAAAATTGTTATACAGATTTAATGCAATTCCAATCAAAATTCCAACAGCATATGTCACAGAATTAGAGAAAACAATCCTAAAATTCATTTGGAATCAGAAGAGACCTAGAATAGCAAAGGCAATTCTGGGCAACAAAGGCAAGGCAGGGGGCATCACAATCCCCGACTTGAAATTATACTATAAAGCTACTGTGATAAAAACAGTGTGGTACTGGCAAAAAAACAGACCTGAAGATCAATGGAACAGATTAGAAGATGCTGAAACAACCCCAGACATACTAAGCCACCTTATCTTTGACAAAGGTGCCAAACACATTCGCTGGAAGAAAGATAGCCTCTTTAATAAATGGTGCTGGAAAAACTGGCTCTACACATGCCGAAGATTAAAACTAGACCCATATCTTTCACCATGCACTAAACTAAATTCAAAATGGATCAGAGATCTAAATATTAAAACAGAAACATTAAATCTGCTGGAAGGTAGGATAGGTAAAACCCTTGGAGACATTGGTGTAGGCAAAGACTTTATGAATAAAAACTCAACCGCATGGGAACTATCCCAAAGAATCAATAACTGGGATCTCATCTTATTAAAAAGCTTTTGCACAGCAAGAGAAACCACCAACAGAGTGAAGAGACAACCCACAATGTGGGAAAAAATGTTTGCCAGCTGTTCCTCAGACAAAGGATTACTATCGAGAACATATAAAGAACTCAAAAAAATCAGACCTCCCAAATTTAAAGACCCACTCCAAAAATGGGCATCTGAGATGAATACACATTTCTCAGATGAAGAAATACTAATGGCAAATAAATATACAAAAAAATGTGCAACATCACTAGTCATTCGAGAGATGCAAATTAAAACAACACTGAGATACCATCTCACCCCAGAAAGAATGGCTACTATAAAGAAATCAACTAATAACAAATGCTGGAGGGGCTGTGGGGAAAAAGGAACCCTTCTCCACTGTTGGTGGGAGTGTCGACTGGTACAGCCACTGTGGAAGTCAGTGTGGAGATTCCTCAAAAAGCTAGGGTTGGAGGTCCCATTTGACCCAGCTATTCCCCTTCTGGGCATCTTCCCAGAAGAATTAAAAACATCATACCACAGCGATATATGTGCACCCATGTTTATAGCAGCACAATTTGTAATAGCCAGATCTTGGAAACAACCCAAATGCCCATCAACTGAGGAATGGATAAGAAAGATGTGGTATTTTTATACAATGGAGTACTATTCAGCCATTAAGAAGGATAAACTGGAGACTTTTATAGGTAAATGGATGCAATTCGAGAAAATACTCATAAGTGAAATAAACCAGAAGCACATGTGTAAGCATCGTATTGTCTCTCTAGTATGAGAAACTGAAAGAGTATATAAGATCCAAAATGTACAATAGACATGGTGAATCAAAAAGAAACTGGTCAAAAGGAAAGAGAGACTGGAATAAGGAAAAGAAAGAAGGGAAAGGGAAAAAAAAATTGTATATATATATATAAGATGGTTAAGATAGATACACTACGATTTTTACTTAGTTCATTGAAGAGCAAGGTTTGTGCCAATAATGTTTGGATAATTAAATGCTAATGTCTGGTGTCCTGAATAACTAACTTAAAGATAGTAATACGCAATGTATTAACCATTCTTACCCTCCTATTATGTTGTTTTGAAAATTTGTTCTTCTTTTGATTTGTTTTGTTTTTTCTTCTCTTTAAAATAAAATTAAAAAAAAAAAATAGATGCGCTTCACTGTAAGTAAATTATATGCTTCAATAAAGTTGGAAAGTCGACCAAAGATTTAAACAGATATGTCGTCAAAGGCCAAGAAACAGGGGAAAGGCTTGGTGCCACTATTCTTCAGGGAAATACAAATTAAAATTATAATAAGATAGTACCATATACCACCAGAATGGCTGCAACTAAGAAGAATGAGAATACCAAATGTTGGCAAGAATATGGTGCTCCTGTCACTCTCATTTGTGATGCTGGGTGCATAATTGACGAGCACTGGTAGACACATGCTTGCCCTGTAGCCCAGCACTCCTACTTCCAATTATAAACCCAGGAGAAATGTGCGCATTTGTCCTGCGAAAGATGTGTAGCAGCTTTACTCATAATAGCAAAAAAAATCCAAAAATATCCCACATGCCTATCAACAAGAGAATGATTAAATAAATGGTGGTGTATTTATAAAACACAACAGTAGAAAAGAACAAACCAGTGTGTCACAACATGGATAAATCTCTCAGAAGTAACGTTGAGTGAGAGAGAAGAGAGACACAAAAACTATGCACTGATTCTTATGAAGTTCAAGAATAGAGAAAACTCATCTATGGTAATAGATTTGGGAGAGAAAGAGCTGAAAAGGAACGTTGTGGCAGCTGGAAATATTCTGTGTCCTGATTGGAATCATGGTTACACAAGGATGTCCATGCTTAAAAATCCATTGCTCTGTACCTTTATGAGTTTTGGACTGTATGTACATTATTCCTCAATTTTAAAAAATTACTTTGAGGGAGTCAGATATCTTGTGGAAAACACAAGATTCTATTTGACTTGAGAAGGGAGGACATTAATTCAGGCCCCCGGTCAGCACAAAGAATTCTCAAAGGCAACACAATGCTGCTGCTAGCACAGAGCTTTTGCTCAACGAATACTTACCTGGAGGAATGAACATCTGGAGTGAATAGATGAATGAATGAAATAATCAGTGAAATGAATAAGGACAATGAAGCTAGATGAGGACATGAATCCCAATTCTACCATTACTGGCTATGTGATTTCAGCTGAATCTCTTACTAAGCTTCAATCTCCTCATCTCTGAAGTGAGAATAATTTCTTCCTTGAAGGATTTTGGTAAGGATTAAATCAAATAAAACAAAGTTTCAATGCTTATACTCATCAACCTGGCATTTCCACTTCTGGCACTTCTTTCTAACACTCTTCCACAGTTGAATGAAAAGATACACAATCCGTAAGCAACTACCATCACTATCCATCACCTCACCATCATCATTGTAATCACCAACATCACCACAACCATCATCACCACAACCACCACCACCACCACCACCATCAGCAGCAGCATCATATCATTGCTATCACTTTCATTAACAACATCCCAAGGAGGCTGGCTGCCTTGGGAAATTGTATCCCTGGCTGGGATGCAGGAGCAATGTTCCCAGGGCTGGAAGCTTGTGCAGATGGCCTCTGATGTCCTTCAACAGTCAGGTTCTACTCTGAGTCAGCGTCTTCCCATCACAGTCCTGCCTCAGCCAGAGGCAGACCCACGCACTGCGCTCAACTGCCCTCCCTCTGGCTGTCAGTGGACTTGAATAGAGCAAGAAGGTGGCCCAAGGAATGGAGAAGGGACACCTCAGCTTACGTCCATGCTGTTCTTCTTCCTCATTGTTCTACAAGACTCTCCATAAAATCCTATGGTAGATCCCAAAGTTCAAAGGGAGTGAGATTATCCTTCTAGAACTAAGAGGGTGACAATTACAGTGCAGCTGGAGCTCAGCATGTAGTTACCTTTAGCATCAAACACATTTTCCCCAGGGCACTGACACAGGCCAGAGAGTCCACAAGTCTCCTGAAATGTCAGCATGGCACCATCCCAGCCTGATCTCCTCCAGCTGGTTTTACCATAGTCAAGATTAGGTTGTACGAGAGCGAGGACCGGCTAAACTGGCTAGATGTAAATCCTAACTCTGCCACTTAGTGGCTGTTTGATCTTTAGCAAGTTGCTTAACCTTTCTGTGTCTATGGATCCTAACCTTAAGAATCCGACCTGCCTCGCTGCATTGTTGTGAGGATGAAATTGGTTGATATGAGTAAAGTGCTTAGCACAGTGCCTGGTGCACAGCACATGGTTCTGTCTGGCACCACTATGAGGTGAAATGAAGAACTCGCCTTGGGAAAGGATATATGAAGTTCTTGTGCTCTGTCCCATGTGTGACTGTGCTCAATTCTTAATCTCTGAGTCCTGGTCCTTAACCTGTGAAATGAGGGTAATCACACCTGCCTTACTGTTCTCAGGGATCTTGAGGATCAGCTGTGAGGATGGTTGTGAAAGGGCTTCAGAAAAGACAAGAAAGAGAGGGACCGTCATCATCTCACTAAAACACGCAGAGCCTATGAACAGAAGTGGACAGGAAGCCTGTCTGAGAGGGTCTAGAATGTTCTCACCAGCAGCCACATGAGCTGGGGAGCCTCATTCTGGGAGCTGAGGGTGCCTGCCCAGGATGCCAAAGCCCAGCCAAACAGAGCCTGGAGCGTGTGCACCAGGGGAACGCGGCCAGGTCTCACTGGCCCTAGACCCTTCCTCTACAACCCAGAGATGCCCAGCACATTGCACCTGGGGAGGGGCCTGCCTCAGCCACAGCCCCTACAGTACCACAGCTGGCACCACCTTGTCTGAGCCCAGGGCTGGGCCAAGGACTGGATGATGAGAACTAAGGACAAATAAAGCAGGGCCTCACCATCACTGTCACTTCAGGGTGGCTGAGGTGACAAGCTTGACACTCAGATTTGCACTCAACAGTAGGACCATTAAGAATCAAATAATCAAAAAACTCCCCCTCAGCCATGGGGCAGCAGCCTGCACCCCACACTGGGCATGGGATGAAGGGTTGGGCTTCCTCCCCAAGACATCCTTCAGGGACCAGGCTACTCAGAGTGCTCTGACACAGGCCACGCCTGCGGGGCCACACTAGAGCACCGATCCTGGGGCGTTCAGGAGCTGGAGGCTGGGGACACTATGGTTCCTGTCTACTCTGTCCTCTAGAATTCTAAGAGCAAATTGCCTCATCCCCTGCACCAGAGGGGCCCAGGCATGCTGCCCACACTGCTTCCTGCCTGGGGACATTGGACAGGCACATGATAACCAGCGGGCTGAGATCCTGAAGTCACTTCCCAGAGTGAGGGACAGATGTCTGCAGCCATGTGCCCTCTGCCCCCATCCCAGGAGGACCACATACCCTTGGCCTTATAGTACTCATGCTGCAGCTCGTCCTCGTCATCCTCCGAGGCGTAGTTCAGCAGCTCCTCCTTGTACAGGCCAAGAAAGTCTATGTCTTTCTTCCTCTTCTTCTTCTTCTGGGGCATCATTTTGCCGGCTGTCCCTTCCCTGCACTTGTGGGCTTACACGTCCACCTCCTCGAGCCCCCTCGCTCCTGTGGCTCACACTTCCTGAGCTGCGAAGCCCACAGCCAGAGTGACTCGTCTTCTCTGTGTCCCCTGTCCCAAAGCCCTGCTCTTCTTTCTCCTTTCTGGCCCCTGAACCGACCTCAGTACTTTTCCTTTGCCCTCCCTGTCCCTGTGCTCTCCATCTGCCACACTCTCCCGCTCTGCACTTGCCCTGGGGTTTTCCTTGGGCCTCATGGCTTATTTATGAGGATGAGACACACCGTCCTCCTTCTGCACATCTCCCCTTCCACTCCCTCCCCTTCCTTCACCGAGACTCAGGTGACCCTAGGACTTCAGCGTCTGTTTCCCACCTGGCCTCACAGCAAGGGAGCCACCAGGGATCTCTCCAGGCCACTCCCGGGGCAGATGGGACCCCTCATTCAGAAGATCCCCTTGGCCTCCCAGCTCACGAGGACCTGAACAGCAGCACCCCAGGGCCTGGGTTCCTCCCGAGAAGGGCAGAGCCCCAGGACAGGCCGAGCTCCCCAGGCTCACAGGGTTTCATTTCCCTCCATTATTCATGACCTCTGATCGTCTTACGCAGCAGGCGGGTGCTTACTGGATCCTTCTCATTCTCTCCGCTCCCATCTCCTCGAGACCGCTGGCTTCTGGAAGTAGCCAGGGAGATCTGCTCTACCTCACAATTACTCAAATGGCCCACAAAGCAGTTACATTACTGAGTCATAAATTAGTGGCATTGCCAGCCTAAAGCCCAGGACCCTGTGGAGGCCCGTTTTTGTTAGGGGAACACCCCAGCAACACACAGCCAGGCCGAACAAGCATCCGCCTTAGCCAAAATTCCCCATTTACCCATATTGCTGCCTGCACTTCCAGATGAAATAGTGAACCTCACAGCCCCACATCAGCACCCAGTCCCACTCAGCCCCTCGTGGGGAACCCCGAGTCAGAGCAAGAGAATAAGGGCCACAGGGTCCTCCTTGCCCTCAATCAGGAGGGAATGTTCCCGTAGGACCATTAGTCTCCTCTCCCTTGCTTTTTTGTTAAGGCATCTAAGATTTTATTACAATATCTTACAACCCAAGCAAAAGAAAGATTTCTACATAAATGTTGAAATGCTTGAAGATTTCAATTCACTTCAAGCTCTCAGTCATGTGATTGTCAGTCAGAACTGTGCCCCCTGTGTACTGTTCCCTGGCTGGGTGGCCTGGGGCAGGGCCTATGTTTTCCTATCCATGAAAGAGGAATAATGACCCACTAGAGCATATTCAGTACTTAGAGGAAGCATTTGAATAATCAGAAGCTTCTAGAACACCTTAGAGGTTATGAATGTCCTTGATCTCTGGTCTTGGACTTCCAGCCCCCAGAAATGAAGTAAATAAATTTCTGGGTTTTTTTTTTTTTTTTTTAGTGGGTACCGGGGGTCAAACTCAGGACCTCACGCGCCAGCAGGTACCCATGCCGCTGAGCGATATCACCGGCCCTTTTTTCATATGTGGGTACCAGGAGTCGAACTCAGGACCTCGCACTTGCCAGGCAGGCGCTTATGCCCCTGAGCTATCTCACCGGCCCCTAAATTTCTGTTGTTTATAAGCCGTCCAGGAGCCGGGTGTGTTAGTGCACACCTGTAATTCCACCACTTGGGAGGCTGAAGCAAGAGGATTGCTAGGAGTTTGAGGCCAGCCTGGGCTACAAAGTGAATTCAAGGCCAGCTGAACAACATAGCAAGGCCCTGTCTAAATAAATAAATACATACATAAATACATAAATAAATAAATAAATCGGCCAGCCAGCCCGTGGTACGCAGTTAGAGCATTCTGAACAGACCAAGGCTGCTCCTAATCTGCAGTACTCTCTTTCTTACTGTGCTTGGGGAAGTCTGACGCTTTGTTCAGATTGCTCCAGAAGTCCTCTTTCAGGTAACATATGTGGTCTCCTTCCTTCCATGGGGTGTACAGCAGCCCGTCAGAGGCCTCCAGTTAACAGGCCGAACTCTGCTTCCTCCTGGTTTTCTGGGAGCACTGTCTTGTAAGTGCTGGTTTACTTGTCACCCCCTCCCAGCCATCCCCAGCCGTGAGTTCTGTGAAGGCCGGGGTCGTGTTCCCGGTCACTGTGGCTTCCCAGTGTCTGCACTACGCCTGCACACAGTGAGCTTCAGCAAGCATTCGGCCAGTGAGTGGATGAACGCGTGTACCAATGGCAGGCAGGTCTGTAAGGCGGCCAGGAAAACAAGGCCTAGGCCCCAGAAGGACGGCAGTGCAGGCTGAACAGAGCCACACGCAAAGGTAAAGTTGGTGTTGGTAAACCGAATGTTCCAGAAGGGTGCTATTCTGAGCGCATTTGCCCTGCAGAAGCGAGTGCTTTGAGGGTCTGTGAGAGCTCTCTTCACAGACGTGAACACTTCTCTTCTAGAGCAAGCACTTGAGCAGCCTGTGCATCGAAAGGGACACTTTATGCCTGTGAGTGGTGACAACAGACAGACAGGCTTCATCCCAATCCAGGGAAAATGCTGGGACAATGGGCCCTGCTGGGTGACTGTCACGGGGACATTCAGGCCAGGTCTGGGTAGCGTCGCTCATCAGCCTGTGGCAGGGGACGCTGCAGCAGCTCTTGTGGGTTCGGACCTGCCGCTTCTATCCAGTAGCCCAGACATCCCACGACTCTGGATGGCGGGGGCGAACAGACTGTGGTGGGGCCGTGGCACCCAGCCAGCGACCATGCAGCAGGCCAAGGCCAGCGAAGAGCGCTAGCCAGCTCCAGGCTCTGACGCAGAACCCAAGCCAGAGGGGCTCAGTTTGCAACCCACTGGGTCTCCGGTGGCCTCTCTGAAGCCTAGGCTGGGTAGTGAGGAGGGCAGGAAAGCCTCTGCCAGCCTAAGGTGGTATTTGGGAAGGAGCCACAGCACAAGAAACCACTGTCTCCTCATTTGTCACCTCCCGGCCCCACCACCTTTTTGCCCAGAACTTGGTCCGCGACCATGGCTCCACCCCTGAGCCCCGGTGCCTGGGGCCCCTGCCTTGCACCTCCCTTCGCCGTTCTGGGTCTCCCCGCTCTGGGCTGTTCTCTGAATCGGTGACTCCTGAACTGTGATTCCCACATCACCTGGACTCAACTCTTCCCATAGCCATCGAAACGCAGACTTCTTGGCCCCTCTCCAGACCTACTGAACCAAGATTTCTAAAGGGGGACGCAGGAATCTACATTTTCAACAACTCCTCCACCCCGCCCCGTCTCCCATGACTGTCACGTATACCGCGGTTTGGAAACGCTAAGCATCGGACCCCCAGCGGGTCGGTGAACTTCCGTCCTGGCGCGCGCAATCCCGGCGCACGCTGGAGTCGCCGGGAGTCTTTAAACGCTTACGCCTGCATCCTGGCCCAGAGATCCGACTCGCTCAGCCTTAGGCGCAGCTTCGAAAGCCCCGAGTGATTCAGACATGCAGCTACGTCGAGCGTCGCTGCATCCCTTCTCAGGTACCTGAGGTGCGCTGACAGCCACCTCTAAGCCAAATGAGTAACTGTAAGGGGTGCGTTTTGGAGAGAAGAGGGTTGCTCGCAAATCTATGGACGAGACATCTGACATCTGAATTCCTCTCCCCAAGCCTGTAGCAGCTTAGTTCCTCCTCTGCTCTTTGAAGCTATCCAGATCCCCCAAAGGCATCTTTGACACCAAACACCCCCACCCAGGAAAATCGACCTCATCTTCCCTGATCTGAGGGACCACCCTGGAGTAGGCGTTGAACTGGAACGAAATTCAATGGTGGGTGACGCTCGCCCCCTGCTGGTAATATGTGGTTTGACCTCTGGGACCTTGGAGAGTACTAGGAAAATTCATTTTGCATGAAGAACTGCTTGGAGAAAAATAATAAATTTTTCATTTTTAATGAGGTCCCACTTAGATAAAATATTTATTAGAATATTCTTACAGAATGTTGAAATTAAAATATTTTTAGAGAAGCCCATGACATTAGAACACATAAACAAGAAAGCAGGGTCTGAATCAATACCAAGCGCTGATGAGATGAGTGGAGCAAGTGGAACTCTCACACTCCTGGCAGGAGGGTAAATGGCCCAGAACCTGGTGAAAGAGCAGCGCTCTCTTATTCAGCTAACAAACAGCCGCACAACCTGGAAACTCCTCTCCTGGGCATGTACCTAAGAGAAATGAAAGCATATACCCGTACAAAATCTGCACGTGAATGTTCATAGAAGACTTATTCATAAAATTCCCAAGCTGAAAACAACTCAGGTACCCGTTAATGGGCCAATACGTAAATAAATCAAGGTACACCTATATGAAAGAATACTTCTCAGCAATACAAAGGAAGTAGGGGCGCATGCTACTACATGGATGAATCTCAAAAGAATTATGCTAAGTAAAAGAAACCAGGTAGGGACATAGAACTATATACTGTAGGATTCCATTTATATAACATTCTTGAAAAGCTAAAACTGAAGGATGGATGATTGGGAGCGTGAGGAGGCATAGCCTCAGAAATAGAAAATGGGCTCCACCTGTCCCTCTCACAACCCTGCTTCACATGCCGCCTTTCTGTGCCCACACGACAGCTTCGCTGGACCCTGCCCATGAAGCAGAACTGATCATTGCTGGCCCCCCACCCTGGGCTCATTGGTAAGGGAACCCTCACATGGCTAGCTGTGGAAGGGTGCTCGGAACATGCTGGGCAGACGCACCTCTCACCCCAGGCGGGACCACGCCACCACCACCTCCCATCTAGACTCAGCGGCAGGCCTTGAACTGTGCAACACGGTTAGGAGTCCTCATTGCTGAAGCTGGCTCTTAGAATGCATGCAGTTCCATCCACTGATGAAAACACAAAAGACAGAGAGGGTGATGAGTGAGACCCACACCTCTGACACTGGAGAAGGGTCTATTTACCCAGGGACCATCTTCACATGCACATACACAGAGACACAAATGCGCAAAGTCGTATCCACGGCCATTTTCCTCCTCCTTCAGGTGCTTCCTCCTGCTGCTGCGTGGCTCTGATCAGGTCACCCTTCACTCAGAAGCCTTCACTTATGCTCCAGGGCAACCACAGTTTATCAGCCAGGATTTTGGATTGCAAGTAACAGAAAGCAACGCTGGCTGGTTTTCACACAAAAGATTTATTTAAAAGTCCTCGAGAGAGAGCTCATTAGTTTCCCTGAGGTCTGGGAACAATACTAAGAGACCGCAACCTGGAGATGATGCCCAGAACTGTACTGAGCCGGCGAGGACCGCACTGCCACCAGCGCTGAGTCCGGACGGTGGTGTGCGCCTCCGAGCTACAGATCTCACTCTGCTGCCTTCTGCCAAGCCGCCTAGGCCTGGTGCGTCCGACTGGTGGAGCCTCTGTCGTGTGCCCACTCCTTTGCCGGAAAGGAGCCTGGGAAAGGGAGTATTTTGTGTGTTCAGCTCCTACCTTGGGAGCTGAGCTCTTCTCCAACTTTGAAAGGAGACTCAGATGCTGGGTTACCAAAAGGATAACACGTGACCACAACACTAACAGAATTCTAGCTCCTGAATAGTAGTGAACCTCTATAATCTGACTCAACCTTCCCTTAACGAAAGCCACCTTGTATGTAAATTGAAAAATACCTGATTTCTGAACACACCTGCTTTCCTTCTGCAAAACCTCTTTTTTTTTTTGTACTGGGGTTTGAACACAGGACCTTTGCAATAAGCTACATCCCAGCCCTTTTCTTAAATTTTTATCTTGAGAAAGGATAAAAAATTGCTAAGTCACCTAGACTGGGCTCAAACTTGAGATCCTCCTGCTTCAGCCTCCCAGAGTGCTGGGATTACAGGCATGTGCCACCATACCTGGCTTGCATGCATATTTCTGTCAGCCAGCTCTTGCTACATAACAAACAATCCCATAATACTCATAAACATTATTTCTCATTCTATGGGGCTGGGCTGAACCCATCTCTGCTGGGCTCAGCTGGCAGCTCTGCATCAAGATGCAGGACTGGCTGGCCTTTTAAGGCAGCTCTGCTTGACGCAGGTTCAATCTGGGCCAGGCTGAAGCAGCAGCACACCTCCAAGTGCTTCTCATGGCCATAGTGGAAGTACGAGGGGGAGCGGGGTGGTGACCTGACAATGCAAGCACATCAGAGGCCTTTACTTGTATCTCATCTGCTACCATCCTTCAACCAAACCAAGCCATACATAGCTAAGCCCAGAGCCAAGGGCAGAGGAAGCGCGATCTGCTTTTGTAGGAGGGTCTGTAGTTCTATGTGCACAGCAAGGCATGAGGGATTGAGGTAGTAAATCAGTCTGCCCCAATGGCTGAATCTTCCCCCTATTGCAGGTCCTTCTGAGCAAGTCCTGTGTAGCTCCAGTGCCTAGTGGAGTAAGAATGAGGCTCTCAAGAAATGGTGAGGGGACCACAAGCATGGAGAGGGAAGGGGGTGGTAGTAAGCATGCACATTCACCAAGAACATAGTGCATGGCCTGGCATTCTGGCTCCCGCCTGTGGCTTCCCACCCACCATGTGGCCCTGATTTCTCACTCAAAGAAATTAGCTCACCCTGTGTCTCAAAATGAGCCTTTTCATATCCTAGGAGCAGGAAATCAAGGCAGTGTTGGTGGGCAGAGCGCCTGTTTTGCTGAAATGTGAGTTCTCACAGCATCCTCTTGCCACCCCTCTGGCTGGTTCTAGTTATTTAGAGTATCAGAAAGTAGGCTTTTGGCCACTTCTGCCCCCTCCTATCTACTCAGATCAGAGCAGCCAGAGGGACTTGATTAAAAATCAACCAAATCATGTTATTCCCCAGCTTACGTGTGCCAACAGCTTCCATATTCTTAGAATAAAATCGTAACCTCTCTCCGGGGCCTGCAGCTTCTCCGTCACCCCTCCCACTCCAACCACACTGACTCCCACCTATCCCATCTCCCCAGCCCCACTCCTTCCTCAGTGACATCGCTATCCTGGTCAAATCAGGCCCAGCCATCCCCCACAGTCAAGAATAAACACCTTTGGTCACGTGTTTAAAGTCTAACTACTCCTCGCTGAAGACAGCCATTGCAGTAGCTCCCACATCCCTCTCTTCTCACCAGACCGTGCCCCTAGTGGCCACCCACTGATGCTCTCTCACCTCTCTACTGGCCATCACCTTTATGGCCAGAGTCACTTTCCCAGAAAGTTCACCTGGACACATCATTCTTTCCCTTGTTGCCCCATTTCTAGAAAATAATTTACAATTTCTTGACCTTGTTCTCAAGGTTCCCCCCAAATCTGGTGCTATTACTCCAGCCCTGTCTCAGTCCCCCACCCCGAATCCCACCCCATTTGACTACACTCATGAAACTCACTCTCTACTGATGTCGTATCCAGATCTATCTGACTGACAAGTTCCGACGTGCAATGCAAGACCTGGTCACCATGATGCTTGTGAAACCATCTTCAACTCCAAAAGACCCCTCCTGTTCACTCTTACTTGGTGACTGCACATAGCTCATTGTTTGAAATATTTCAGACCCAGTACATCAAACAAGCAGGACTTGTAGATATGACCAAATGCGTCTTTATTTTTGTTTGATCAGAATGGTTCTTCCCTTGACTCTAAATGAAATTTGGGACAGACGTGTTCAGATAGTTTAGAACTTTTGTAGGCATTACAAGTGACAAATAGTGTCTATAGTCAGTCATAGAACCATACAGTTCACCATAGAAGCCCACACTGGGTCCTCAGGAGACTCAAGTTTCTCTGCTTCTCTTCCCCAGCCAACCACATGGCTGAGCTGCTGCCTTTGGGGAGGCAGCAGTCACCTTCTACCCTGCTGGCCTCCTTCTCTTGGTAGTTTTAGGATCTGACACAGAGCCCACCCATCACTCCTGCAAGGCCGGGTGACCCTGTAACTTGCATTCTTCATCCTTGCAAAACCAGCATTACATGAGCAACATCAAGATATGCTGCCAACAAGAGCAGTAGCCAGGCCCCCTTGGACCATGGCTACAGTGGCCTCTGAGTGCCAGGATCCTGAGCATGGTAAAGTGAAACCCAGGGAACCAATTCCCTTGGCCATCCCGCTGGAGCAGGGGACACAAAGGCTCTCTTCTCAAATGAAAGATTTACACTTTTATTAGCCTTAGCCTATGATGGGTGCAGTCTTGCTAATTCTTGATATACCCTCAAGACAGCTTTCTTCTTTTCCCAATGCAAAGTCTTTGGCTTCTTTTCAATGGCACTAATTTCTTCAGCAATCACAACTTCTTTACACAATTCTTTTCTGGCCACACTGCAAATTGTAAAAATCTTTCTGTTCCACTTTTTTGTTCCTGATTCTCACTGTAAATCTGGCTAAAGACACCCAGCAATATCCATGGCATTGCTTGAATGTTATGCTGCCTTGAAATTTCCTCTACCAGATAAACTAGTCTGCCACCTTTAAATTCAGCCCTACACAAAATTTCAGGATATGGACAAAACGTAGGCAAATTCTTTGCAGAATGTAACATAAAAAGCCTCCAGTCTAAATCCCAAGAGTCTCCATTCCCACCTGAAACATCATAAGCACAGACTTTATTGTCTACCTTACTATCAGCATTCTGGTCTTCTAAGCTCACACAAGAACCTTCCATTAAGCTCTGTTTATAGGGTTGCAGGCAATTTTTTAGCCTGCTTCTCCAAATTTTTCAAATTCCCCCAGCAAACCAGCTCTGAAAGCTTCTGAACCACATAGTCAGGTACGATCACAGCAACAACCCCACTCTCAGTACAATATTTTTGTGCGTGTTAGCCTTTTATCACTGGGACAGAATGTCTGAGACTAGCATGCTATCCCTGGTATGTGAAATCTAAAAAGACGACAAGAAAGTAGAAGGGAGACTATTATTAGACAAGACGAATAAGAGGGAATGGGAGAAGAATATTTATACATATTAAAAACCTCCCCCCAGAAATGTGAAATGAGGGAGGAGGGTGGGGCAAGAGGGGCGATGAGGGTGAAAATGATTAATGTATGCTATGTACATGTATGAACCTTCAAAATGAAACCCATTCATCTATATCCATTAATCTGTATGAACAATTCAAAAAGAGTAAAAAAAAAACAATAAAAACTTAATGGAGGAAGGATTTATTTTAGCTCAATTTCAGAGGTTTCAGTTATTGGTTGGCAAGACACCCCCCCCCACTCCTCTCTCCTCCCCCTCTCTTTGTGTTTCCTGATCATGATGAGGTAAGTATTTTTCCTCTGCTGCACGCTCCTGCTATAATGTTCTGCCTCACTTCAGGCCTGAAACAATGGAGCTGGATTACCATGGACTGAAACCTCTGAAACCATGAGCCAAAATAAACATTTCCTCTTTTAAATTGTTATTCTCAAGTATTTCATCACAGCAATTGTTATGGCTTGTGTCTAGATGTCCCCCCAAAGCCTCATGTGGTCATAGATGGGGCTTTTTCAGAGGTGGCTGGATCTAGAGTGTATGATGCTGGGATTAAGGCTGTGTGATTACTACATTAGTCCACTAATTGGTCTGGCATAGTTCTGGGTAGGATAAGGGTCCCCCACCCTGGGTATGAGTGGTACCTGCCCTAAGGGTGGGTAGCCTGGATAAAATGTAAGGGACAGAAATAGAGCTAGTGTTGCTGCTTGCCCCTTGCTGCTTGCTGCCTTCTGCCTGCCATGAACTATTACTCCTCTGCCATGCTAACCTAGCTTGGAGCCACCCAACTATGAACTGAAACCTTTAAAAACTCTGAGCTAAGTAAACTTTTCCTCCTTTAATTTTAGGTGTCTGGTATTTTGTCTCAGCTACAAGAAAAGTAACTAAGATAGCAATGAAAAGCTGACTGACACACGAGCCACTCCCATAGGAAGACTATTCACTCCCATGGGCCTCACAGGTGTTTAAAACCAATTCTTCTATGGGAACACTTGTGGGTTTACTCATAGGCTCACTGGCCCCAGCCATGCCTCTCCTCGGAACAAGCAGTTTCTAATGCCACCTCTGCACCAGTAGCACCCCCCACACTCTCCCTTGCTAAGGTCTCCTCACCCTAACAGGCCAACCTCTCCAGCAAATCCATTTTTAAATGACCCCTGGCTGAGCGTTCTGCCACACACCTTTACTGTCATTACTCAAAACCCTGCAATCCTCCATGATCCAGATCTGCTGCCTGGGCTACATCAGCATCCTCAGCAAGCGTGGGCTCCAGGACCCTGGGAATCCATAGCTGCTCTCTGGTTGACGCATGGGAGCCCCACTCATCAAGCCTGGAATCAAGAGCAGCACGGACCCCACCACCACCACACGCTACCACCGCAGGGGTGGGGCTCACAGCAGGGCCCTCTCCACAAAATCCCTTTTAAAACAACGATTCCATCAATTCTGCCATCCCTTTTAGCCTTCACTCTGCAAAAAGGGCCCAGGAACAGTTTGACTGGCTTTCTGCCAATGTGCCTGCAAATGCTACATGATCAAGCATCCCCTTTGGGAAGCAGCATCTACTGAAGTTGGGTGCCTTGGCTGAAACTTCCAACTTGCTGTTTTGTCATGTGGATCTCTCTCCTCCAGCAAGCAATCTCATTCTCAGGGAGGGCTGGGGACTTGGACTTCTGTGCGCCCGCTAAGAGTCATCATACTTGATACTGCCCTTTTCCTTCCCCACCCCACTCGGTGTACTTCTATTGATTTGCTTGCTTATTCCATGTATGTCCTTGGGCACTCTCAGCCCTGTCCCTGCTACCTTATGTTCAGGTTACCCATCACTGGTCCCTGCCACCAACAGGTGCCTCCTAATTGGTCCCCCTTCAGGCACTCTGGTCCCCAGAAATCCCACACTGTACATTGGAGCCAGGGCCAGCTTCTTTGTTGTCAATCAGATTATATCCTCTTCCTCCTTTCAGGACTACCTGATGCTCTAAAAATCAAAATAGTGCAATATGGTAGTTAACTGTGCTGTCAACTTGAATAACAAACATCCAGCTGATTGGCTTAACACTGCTCTGGGTGTGTCTGGATGACATACTGAAGAGGGAAGACCCACCCTGGGTGTGGGTGGCACCAAGAAATAGGAGTGTAGCCTGGATGGAATAAAAGAGGAAAGAAGAACGAAGTCTCACTTCTGTTTCTTCAGAGAAGCTCCAGTCTTCACCATTGCTGTTGGATGTCCATATCCAGGCTTTCAGCGCAGACTCTTCAGTCTTTCAGTGCAGACCCTTCAGCTTCCTGATGCAGACTCACAAAGGACTCTGCAGTGAACTCCAGGCCTTGAACTTTTGAGTGGACCCTTTGGATGTCCAGTGTGCAGATGACCCTGTTATAGTCTTCCATACCTGACTCTGCAAGCACCCATTGTAAGCCAACCTTGTAAATCCATGTAGCACTGACCTATACACATGGCGTCATGGTTTGTGTCTAGGTGTCCCCCCAAAGCCTCGTGCAGTCTTAGGCTTTTTCGGAGGTGGCTGAATCTAGAGTGTGTGATTGATTCATAGTACAACGCTGGGATTAAAGGTGCTGGGATTAAGGGAGGGCGATTGCTGGATCAGTCCACTGATTGGACTGGCACCACCCTAATCCTGGTAGACTGGATACAATATAAGGGACAGAAAGAGGCTTGTCTTCCTTCCTTGTTGCTTTTGCTGTCTTCCTCCACCAATGAACTATTGCCCCTCTGCCATGTGCTGCCCTGCTTTGAAGCCAGCCAATTATGGACTGAAATCTCCACAAACCTTGAGCTACATAAATCTTTTTTCCCTTAACTTGTGGCTATTGGGTATTTTGTCTCAGCAACAAGAAGAACAACTAAGACAGAATATGGTACCAGAGAAATGGGGTCATTGCTGTGACTATACCTGACCATGTGGTTCAGGAGCCTTTGGGAATGGCTAGTGGGGAGAGTTTGGAAAGACTCAGAGATGTCAGAGGTGAAAAAGTAGAGCTGGAATGCATTACGGTATACTGTATGGGAGATTCTGGTCAGAGCTCAGAAGACCAGAAAAGGCTGATAAAAATCCTGCCAGTAAAGACCAGGCTAGGAAAGTTTCTGCTGGGGAAAAGGACTGCATTTGCTGCTGGACTCCAGAACATGTGTGTTATGGTTTGGCAAAATGTTTGTCAGCATTTTGCTCGTGTCCAGAGACTTTTCCTGAGACTGAGATTAAGGGCAGCGGACTAATAAATCTGGCAGAAGAAATTTCGAAGCAGTCTAATGTTGAAGCAGTGGCATGGCTACTGTTAGGTGCTTTTAGTCAGATCTATGTTGAGAATTAAGAGCAAAGAGCCCAGAAAAATGATTTAAAATGTGAGTTTGGCCAGAAAGGAAGCTCCAGTAAAGCTGTGGACTGCAAAAATAGAGCAGAGGAGATCTTGATTGCTGAGAAGGAACAGGAGAATAGAAAAGATGGCCTGAGAGTGTCACAAGAAGCAGGAAGTCTCCACCCTTTGCAGCCTCAGAATTGCAAAAGTGAAAGGTTTTGCTTTGAGAAGAAAGCCCCAGTGCACCATGTTCCAGAATGGCAGCAGCTTAGAGAATTTGTTCCTCAGAATTGGATTCAGAGTGCTCAGTGATCAAGGCATTTGACCCCTACAGCCAAGAGAGAGGGAAGCCTGGCTTCTGCTCCAGCTGGCAGCAGAGCTTGGCATCATCTATGTGGTGCTGGTTTTAGGTGCATTCAGAATGCAAAAATTATGGGGTCAGAAAGGCTTCCACCCAGAGTTCAGAAGGCCTGGGAGGCAAGGCACTGTGTCCCTGAGAGGGCAGTGTGTGAAGCTGAGTGGGAAGCCAAAGATGCAGTGGAGACCCCAGAAGTTTGGAAAAGCCAGGAACATGGATCATCTGAGGAAAACTGCAAGGAGGGAGCAGAGCAGAAGAGAAGCCATGGGAAGCCATGGGAACTATAACCATCAGCAGTGCCATAGGGTTGGAGCCACCCAAGACCTTTGGTGTTTACATCTGGCCACAGATTGCTTCAGATGCTGCACATGGAACTACAAGACTTAATGTTTGTCCCGCTGCATTTTGGATTTGCTTTGGTCCCATTCCTTTGTATCCCCCTCTTTGTAACTTTTGAATGGAAATGTCTATCTTGTGCCATTGAATGTTGGAAGTGTTTAACTTGCTTTTCATTTGTACAGGGGCTCACAGCTGAGAGTTTGCCTTAAATCTCAGAGGAGACTTGGGACTTGGACTTTTCAGCAGTGCTGAAACTGTTAGGACTTTGGCAACTCTTAGAGATGGACTAAATGCCTTTTGGATGAAGGAATGTACATGAGTCTTTAGGGGGCCAGGGGTGGAATGTTATGGTTTGTGTCTAGATATTTCCCCAAAGCCTCATGCACTTTTAGATAGAGCTTTTTCAGAGGTAGCTGAATCTAGTTTGTGATTGATTCATGGTTCAATGTTAGGATTAAGGGTGCTGGGATTAAGGGTGGGTGACTGCTGGATTCATCCACTGATTGGATTGGCACTGCCCTAATCCCAGCAATCTGGATAAGATAAAAGGGGCAGAAAGAGGTTTGTCTCCCCTTTTTACTCTTGTTGTTTTTCTGCTCCCATGAACTGTTGCCCCTCTGCCATGCCACCCTGCCTTGGAGCTAGACATTTATGGACTGAAACCACTACAAACTGTGAGCTAAATAAGCCTTTCCCCTTCTAACTTCAGGTGTCAGGTATTTTGTTTCAGCAATGAGGAAAAAAAGTAACTAAGACACATGGCTAACATGGCCTACCTCTTCCCCACAGGGTATTGCTCTGTGCTGCTCAACAGCTTTATCCTTGCCAGCTTCCCTTTCCTTTTCCCAGCAGGAGCCACACAGAGCTTCCTTGGGGTCCCAAGCCTCACCCCATGCAGGGCCTGAAATCGCTTCCCCTACTTCTCTTCCTTCCTCTCTTAGGAAAGCTCTCAATGGTGCTCAATCCCAGGTCATGCTGCTGGGCTAACCTCTCACAGCACTCGTGCTTCTTTAGCTCAGTTTGTAATTAAACATTTAGCTGTGACTTTTTTTTTATTACCTCCATTTCTTTGACCAGACTCTGCTCTATGAATGCAATGACTCTGTGTGCCTTTGTTCCTAAATCCTCAAGGAGCCTGGTCCACAACAGGGGCTCAGAAAATATGTATTGAATGAATAAAGTGATAACATTCCCTTGATAAATGCTATCAAATAAATTAACTACAATCATCATCTGACCCCCAGCTCACTCGTACATTCATTCATTCAAAAATATTTATGGAGGACCCCTTCTTATGGAAGATCAACAGCTCTTTTTCTTACTATGATATACTGGAAGACAGTGCCCAGGTTGCAGGGAGGACCCTCACATAGAATCCTTAGGTTCCACAGTTGCTTGCTTTAGTGTTTTACATTTTACATTTGTAATACAGCAATGAAACATTTGGCCATCTTACAATTATTCTTACAGAGGAAATGGTTTTTCTTTGAGAAAACGTCTTTGGAAGGTGGAAGATGGAAGGTGAGCTGAAACCCAGGCTCCACAGACCTAGCACTCAGAGAACACTTAAACTGCTGTGGAGAGGAAATAACAGGAATGTGATCACTGCTGAGAGGGAGGTGGAGAAATGAGGACAGGGAGCCAAAAAGGACGAGAGGGAAGAGAGGAGGCAGAGGAGTGGAGCTGGGCCAGGCCACAAGGAATGCCCCTGTGTGGAGGCTGCCCAGTGTCTGACTGTCTCCACTGGAAGCTGCCTCCCCACTCCCTTTCGCTATGGAACCACGATGTGACAATCGACACCAAGGAAAGGGCAGAACCTGATATCTGGATAGTCGACAGATACAAGGCAGAAATGGCACCCATGCAGGTCTGAAGGCGAAGGAGGCATGAAAAACTCAGCCCCTGGGAGACTGTGTGGAGAAGGCATCCAACATTCCTAAGAAGCAGGTTTAGAGAATGCGAGCCATCTTATCCACACCTCTGGAGGCAGGCAGGATCCAGCCAGGCAGTTTGCACATGAATTTGAAAAAATACAATAGTAAGTGCACTCACGCAGACGGGCATCAAAATTTGTTACTGGTGGTGGGTTTTTTTTTTGTTGTTGTTGTTTTTGTTTTTTTTTTGTTTTCAGTGCTGGAGATCAAACATCGGGCCTCTCTCACGCCGGTGAAGAACTCTGCTGCTGAGGTATAACCCAGCCCTGCTTCTTCATGAGGGGTTATTAATGCTCGGGCGCCTTTGATGTGACTCGACCTTGACGGAGAGGCTTTGCTTAGAGAGAGCAGGTTCGCAGAGCTATGGGGGTCTGCATCCAGGCATGAGTGTATCTCAAACTTCTCCTGCTCCAGGCAGCTCCAGCCCCCAAGGACCCTCCCTCCTCCTAATGAAGTCCCCAGATCCTCTCTCCATGTCCTGATGGACCCTTGCCTGTCAATTCAGCACTCCACTTTACTTTGCCCTGATCTCATCTTTGAGCCTGCCCTGCGAGCCCACCTCCTCCCCTGGTTCGATTGCCACATCTGCCAGACACCACAGTCCTCCCCAGCACTGCCCAAAGAGGTGCCCAGATGGTCATGAGCTCCGGAGAACACCTGGAACCTCCCGTCATTGGGATGTGCTGCTGTTAGCCCAGTACAACCCAATCCACACATGGACACACACATACACACACACTCATGCACTCACACAGCCAGACTCTGCCAGATGAACCATTTGACTGATTTTATTGGGTAGAAATTAAGGGACTTTCAGGTAAGGGCCTTGACAGACACAAAGTACCCTGATAATGTTTTTAGGCCCAGAGTGCCAGTGATCATTGCAAAATCACTAGTCAAGGACAATCACACGCAGCTAGAATTATATTGCTCGAGTTTTATGAACCAGTGCTCACAGAACATTTGCATAAAAATAGGCTAGTGGTGTGGCCCTTCCCCCTCAAGACTTTCCAACTGGCACAACTTGTTGCTCTCCAGGGCCAGGGGGGAGAGCAAATTAACAAAGCAAGACGCTGCTCCACATCCCAGCAAATGCAGTAGAGCTCCTTTTCTTCCTCCAGGGAAGAAGGCTCCATGGAGCACCACATAGCATGACTGGCTCTCGGAGCAAAAAGCAGGGAGGGATGGGTCAAGCAATGGAAGAGGCCACTCAGAGACGAGTCAGAGCCACCAACCCCTTGGAATAAGCTCCTCTGTCTGCCACCCAGGCAGGGCTTCTGGGCTGATGCTTCACCAGGCGCAGAGGTGCAGAGGTGCAAACAATGGGCAAGCAGCGTCCCTAGCTCTTCTGCTGCTCCCAGCCTCTGTCCTGGTTTTATTTGGAGAGGAGGTGGCAGCGGATCAATTTCAGATAAACCACTGAGCAACCCAAGGTCCTCTTTAGATGAAGTGATCATTGTAAAGAACACAAACACATGTACACTTATTTCACAGTTCTGACAATATGACATCGTTGTGACTTTTTGCATGGAGGTCAGTCCTATCCGGAAAGGGAATCTGCAGGCCACCAAGCCCCTGCCATCTCCCTAACTCATCTGTGCAGAGTAGGAGCCTTAGGAAAGACTGGTTGCCTCACAAAGTGACCTTGAGCAGAGGGACTTGCTCAGAAGTCAGTCACAATGGGGGCCAAACATCCCCCGGGGGAAGTGTATAGCAGGGCTGGCTCCCAGGGGTCTGGCAGGGGCTGCCACTTGGGACCCACCAGCTGCCTTACAAATGATCACAGCAGTGCGGTAAGCTGACATCACTGGACCCTGATGCCCACTCCCTCCACACTCCCTTTTTACTTAAGTCTGTGTCCTGGGTGACTGTCAAATACAACTGCCTCCCCTCGCCCCACCAGGAACACCCACCCAGTGCTGCTGGTTCTGGGTGCCCTAGGCTTGGCCTCCAGGAAGGAATGAATAGCCAACAACCCCCTCCACAGAGATGCTGGGCAGGGTGCAAGTCCGAGGGGAAAGCCTAGACCTGGACCATACTCCAGATCAGCTAGATAAGCTCAACGAGAAGGCTAGAACAGGGAGCTAGAGTAGGACACTGGCCACCTCTCCCTGCCTTCCAGCCTCTCCCACTTTGGGAAAGCTTGGGCACCCAAGGGGAGACCCCCATCATCAAATACAGGTGACCTGTGCATGCCACTACCATCTCCCTGGGCCTCAATCAAATAGGACTGCTACTGTCTGCCCTGTCCTCCTCCCAGGGTACAGCAAAGCCCAGTGAGAAAAGGATGGAGGTGTTTAGAAAGCGAAAGTGCTCACCTGTGAGGAAAACGGTCATATTTTCAAGTTCATGAATTAACCCAGGTCTGAGCTGCTGCAGAGGTGGCCCTGGCTCTAGCTGCAATCTCTGCCCTTCCTCCCATGTGCATTAAATAGGAATATCACGAGCAGAGCAGAGGGACAGGAAGAGGATGTCCCGGCCAAGCCGTCAACCATAACACAAGGTCCCTTGAGGTGTGAAAGGTAGAAGAGGCCTAATTTCTGTTTTCTTGGAAGAGAGGTCGCAGGATAGGATTTCCACAGTCTGAGAGGAAAAGCAACTCCAAGAGAGGGTGTTTACTCATCTCTGAGGTCCGCACCATCAGACAATGAGCTCTTCCACCTACAAGAACTTCGAGATGACTGAGGACGATCTTTTAAGCACCAAGACTTTGATGAGTGTGCTTTGAGTGTTCAGGAATGGAAATAACTCTAAAGTGGATAAGATGCCTCCTTGCCTTCTATACTGTTTTTGTGTGTGGCTGTGGATGTCAAAGGCTGAACTAAGCTAAAATGCTCTGTTGCCCTGGGGCAACATCCCTGCCCCTCCACTGGGTGGCCTCAGATCCCATGATAGTTGCTGACATGCGTGGATTTGGTCTTTGTAATGCTTTCACTATTAGACTATTAGCTGCCACTTCTTGCTATAACTAGCACCTGTTATCATTCTCTTTGTTTGCTTCATTATTAAAAAACCAGGACCAAGTTCACTAGAATTGAATTTAAAATTAAAGTGAAAGTCAAGAGGGATTTGTTGTTCACAAATGGTTTGGCCTTTGATACACAAATTTACGGTATCTATTTCTGGGGCTCAAAACTCACTTTCCTTGCCCTGAGTCTTCAGCTACCTGGGAGCTGAGGGAACTTGCTGGTAAATAGATCTGGGAAACGAAGTGTGCTTTTTCCTTGTTTTAGTAAAATGGTAACCATTCTCTCTTTTAATAAGTTTTTCAAGCTCTTCAGGGGTTCTTGTAAACTTGGTGGCCAAATGCTGCATTCTAAGCCACAGACTTGAAGCTCCCCCTGCCAGGGACATCTTAAGAGCAAGGAATTTGCCTCTGGTTGGAGGGAGAAGAGATGAAACCAGAAGCCAGGTACTAACTAGCTGTTTCAACTCGAGAGTTTTCAGAAGCAGGTAAAAAAGGAAGAGAATAATGAAGCAGGGTCACAGCAGCCTTGGCCACTGTAGTATGTTCCTTCATTGTCACCTTTAGGTGGGTTTTGCCTGGGTTTGCAGGGTGTGTTTTGCTTTCAGCCAGGTGAGCAGGTAAATTCTCCCTGTGCTAAAGTATACAGTGGGGGACTCGTATCCTACCCCAGGACCAGCCACAAAGTGACCCTCACCTGGGTTCCAAGCGCCAGAGTCACCCACCTCTTAGTTCTGATCACAAAATGCACCCTAATTCTAGGCATAGATGGATACAAAATTCCAGCACACACAGTTTCCTAATGCTGGGAGAAGAAGTCTGTCACCTTGCTTTAGAAATACTTTGCCTTGTGTATTTAAACGTTTAAGCTGTTCAAAAGAAGAAAGGCCCAAATCAGATTTGGGGGGAGGGGCTCCCAACCGAGAAAGATAATGCAGCAGAACAGGGTCGATGTAGTTACAAGGTCACCCAGGACAGTGGTCCTCACAGCGTAGTGCCTGGGCCAACGTCACCATGCCATGGGAACTTGCCAGACAGGCTCCACACCAGCCTTCTCAGCCCAGAAACTCCAGCAGAGCCCAGAAACTCCAGCAGGGCCCTGAACTGACGAGCTCAGGGTTCAGAACACAAATTCTAGAGGAGCTAGAACTTGTACATCAAAGCTGAGCAGATCACTTAGTTGAAGGAATTGAGTGGTTTCATTGCCAAGGGGACCATCTTCAAACTGGAAGGAGACAGTCACTGATTTATGGCTTTTGTGGCAAAAGCTAAAGCACAGTAGTGTCTATTTTTCTCCCCTTTTCTTTGAATAAAAAATTTAAAAGTTCCACAGTAGAAACTATGTGGGAAAGAATTGCCTAAAGACTTCTAACAGATTGGCAAGACTGTTGTCACTCAGGACATCAGCTGACCAGCACAGCTGAGCCCTCTGGCAAAGCAAGACTAGATCCGCACTCAGCCTTGGCAAACTGAGGGCCCAGATCAATGGCTCAAAATAAAACAGAAATCAGAATTCTGCTAGAGGAGCACTGAAAACAGTTGTCATTTGAGCAGCTTGTATCTTACTGAATCTTTGCACTTAGGAAGTGTGCTATTTAAGTGAACTAAGCCTGCCAAAAAAAAAAAAAAGAAAGAAAGAAAAATATTGCATGATTCCACTTACACAAGGGACCTACAGCAGAAAAAGTCATAGAGACAGAAAGAAGATTGGTTGCCAGGTTGGGGAAGGAGAGGAAATGTATCAGCATTAATGGGTTCAATTTTTTTTTTAAGTTTGCAAAATGAGATTTCTAGAGATGCACTGCACAACAATGTGAATGTCCTTAACACTACTAAACTTCACACTTAAAATTTTTAAGATGGTAAACTTCATGTTATGTGGATTGTACCACAACTAATAATGTAAAAAAGAGACAGAAATCTTTCTTAGTGGTGAAGCAAAACAGAATTAGTAAATGTTATAGGTTGCTGGAGATTTGGTTTTTGTTGCTAGGTTAATAGTAGGCTATATTTTACATTTATAGAAAACACAGAGTTGGGTTGTGTGCCAAAATTCTCATTTTCATTCTTTTCCCACTTAAGACTCCAGTCTGGATTTCAAGCCAGATGCAGTCACTCAACCAGAAACAGGTATGTATACAGGGCCAAGCCAGAGATGTCACACACGCTGACTGCCAGGCATCAGCACTTTGCTCTGGATCCTGAGTGCACTGTTCTAACCAGCACCCAGAATGACTAATGCAGGTGACCCAGGGCCTACCTTTGAGGAACACACTGGCTTTTTAGGATGTCCTGTAGACTACTTGGCCTCCACAGGCTGGCCCCGTTTGAATAGACCTCTCAAGAGGAGAAGGCCCACGCTGCTGATCCTTCACCCTTAGCCTGGCCTCACCTGACCCACGAGCCACGACCAGTCTCCTCCTAGAGGAGCGTTCTGGCTTCAGAGAGACAAGAAGAGTGTGTTGGACTCAAAGTAAGACCACTACTCACTTCCCCCAAGGGAACGACACCATGCTCCTGGCCTTCCATTTGGAGCAGATATTCTGCAAACCCCAGCTCATGTTTCCTACCCAAAATATAAAGTGTTTTCCTCTAGTTTTTGAGACACTATTGATAAATGCTTTGTACACAGCAACCCACCTTGTACCTCAGCTGCAGAAATACAAGGTCCTGATATATCTGTAAAGACTGGAGGATGGGAAGAAAGGGAAAAGGACAAAAACCGGAAAATGTCTGTCCCTTTTGTTTGAGCTACAGAAAGAGGACTGCTTAGCAAGCAAGAAGCAGATGAATAAGATTATAGTGGGGGAAAACTAAAAAATAAGAAGAGCAGGACTGGGGAGGCCCCCAGTACACAGACAGATCAACCCCTGGCCCCCAGCTTGCCACGGATGAACAAGGGGAGTCCCTGCCTTCTTAGGCAACAAAACAAAACCAAACCAGCTGCCCTCAGTTGGCAATTTCCCCACAGTGTTTCTTGCTTTATCAGTGGAGTCTCCCAAACTACTGGAGCCCACCAGGAACCGGATACCTCATTACTGGAGTAAATGTGTGGCCCTGTGCCAGTGCTGGGGATACAAAGATGAACTAGATACCAGGCCTTCCCAGGGGGAGAAGACAGACCCTCTACCAAGGGCAGAGGGACACTTACGACACTTATGTGTTCAGAGGGTGTCAGTGATGGTCACAGCAGAAGCATGGAGAAAAGAGTGTCCAGCCCAGGTCCAGAAAGGGGCGACAAGAAAGGCCATAACCTGACATCATCTGTGAAAGTGACCAGACAAGAGGAGGCACAGAGGAAGGAAGGGTGTGGGGCCATCCCAGGCATCAGTTGAAGGGACAGTGCCTGGAGAGGTTGGGAGGAGGCGGGCAGGAGGGTCTCAGAGAAGGGGAGGGAACCAGGTTGGGACACAGCTTGCAGGACTTGGTAAAGAGCCTGGGTGTCGTGGTACAGGCAGGCACTGGCCCCACGAAAGGTATTTCAGATGGTAACTCTGAAAGCAGGAAGGTCACTCAGAAGGCCCTACATTAGTACAGTGACAGAGGGGATGCAGGGAGGGATATTTATGATAGGACTTGACAAAATTTGTTGAGCAAATAAACACAGAGGGTGAAAAGGGAAGAGATTGACCAGAGCAGAGAGAATATATGCTGAGTGTCTACTTAGAGCTGGCACTGTGCTAGACAGTGTGCAACACTATTTCGTTTTTCTTTTTCTTTTTCTTTTTTGATATTGGGGATTAAACCTAGTACCTTTGCACTAAGCTACCTCCCCAGCACTTTTTTATATTTTGAGACAGGGTCTCACTAAGTTGCTAACTTGCACCACGTGGACTCGAACTTGCACTCCTCCTGCCTCAGCCTCCCAGAGTGCCTGGATGGGAGGTCTAAGCCACCATGGCTGGCTACACAACACGATTTCATTCAACCTTCACGATAGCTGCAGTGGTTGGAGTCCTGTCCTCATTTCTGAGATAATGAATCAGCCTCCAGGAGCCTCGGGAGTTCCCAAGGTCACATAGCTGTTCAGCGTTGGGAGGAGATGCTGAGTCCAGTTGTTCTTTTAACTGCAGCAGCTGAGGGCAGACAGAGGTCTGAGCTTCGAAGCAGATGCAGATGCTCCCGAGGCGCCAGTGGTCAGGCCCCGGGTGCTCCTGGGGGACTGGCCTGCAGGGGCGGGGGCTAAGATGAAAGGGCAGGAGATGCTGGGAGTCAATGTATTTCTGCAGGAGGCTCCCAGGAAGAGAAGAGAACCCTGAGGAAGCTTCTCAGAAGAGTCACAAGGGAGCTGAGGGGGAGCATTTAGAGAGGCAGGGAAAGAATAAATTGGTACACATGGGACAGAGAACTTCAGAAAGACCAGAGAGGGCACCCCTGTCAAACGCCGCACAGCTGTGGAGGACGAGACCTGAGAATTCACCCCTGGCTTGGCAGTGACAATATTTATGGTGCCAACTTTAGGATTCAGAATTGACTCTACCTCCCCTTCCCCTCCTCTCCAGGTAACTGTCCCCGAGCAGGGACTTCACGACACTCCGCACTGAGAGCTCCAGCGTGTGTTTGTGGGCTGCTTCATTTACCGTCTCCACACTCACCTGACGAAGCTCCCGGAGGGCTGGGACTTCGCTTCCGGTCACCACTTGTTCCCTGGCCCCTAGCACAATGCCTGGCACAAAATGAGCACTGGTCTGACTGGGAACCAGCACTGCTCTCCCTTTGTGGTCGGAAGGTGCTGCCTGCGTCCTCCCCACACTCAGCAGAGTCCAGGGCCAGGATCGTCTCTGTCTGCGGCATCAGGCAATTAGTGGCAGAGTGGCCGCCACAGCACTGCTGAACCAGTCCCATAGGCTTGTCTGACCTTGAGCCACCTTCCTTCCTGCTTGGCTAAGCATCAAATCATCAATGGTGTTTGCTGCCTTTCACGCCTAGAGCAGTGGTTTAGCAGAAAGGAAGACATGCTAGCTGTTTGTTCATGGGGAATTAATTTCCCCTAAAGAAGCATGTAACTGGCAGTCTGTACCTCACAGAGGGACAGTGACAGGGCTGCAGAGGAACACGGCAGAGAGCTTCCAGAATCAGTGCCCAGATCTCTCAGAGCCTTTGAAAAAATATTTTTCCTACAAACATTGGCTACAGGAGGAAGGATTGGTCTGAAAGTCAGGCAACTGGGTGAGTCCCAATTGAGCCTCTAGCTGGCCATGTGGCCCTGGGCAAGTCCCTCATGTTGCCATGGTACATACCCTTTCTGGGCATCTCTTCCACTCAAAGCATGTGAAGTTGTCCTCAGTTCCCCTCCAGGGCTCCTCTAAGTGGCTAGTACTGCTGCAGAGGGCAGGGCTGGGAGAGGGACCAAGAGCAGATGCTGCCTTCTGCACCCAGGACAGCTTCCTAGAGTATTTGTCCCTAGGGCAGGGCCTAGTACCACCCTGCAGAGGCATCTCTGTTGGGATCCCTCTTGTTCCAGCCCTAGCAATACCAGCTGGGGAGCCAAGACTGACGTTTAGAGGTCAAGTTTTGGGGTTCTACAGACCTGAGCTCAGTGCTCTCCCTTCAGTGCCTGGCCATGGACAAGTCCCTGAGTTGCCCTGAGGCTCACCACCTCACCTGTACCACGCAGCCTCCTTACCCGAGGGGCCTTGTGATGCCGGGCGATGATGCAGGGAAAGTGCTCAGTGCAGGGCTCACAGAATGAGAGTGTGGTCAATCCTAGCTATGACAACAATAAATAGTAGTTATGGCTTTCATCCATACATCATGACTTTTTAAAAGTGAAGATCGTAGAGACTGCAGAGACTTTTTTTCTGAGCCTCTCATTGTAGAGATGAGGAAATGGAGACCCTGAGAGAGAGAAGGGACTTGCTCTAAACCCACAGGCAAAATTACGGCCATATATTAGGTATCCAACTCTCACCTGGGATGGATCTCAGTGCCCCTACAAGGGCCCTGGCTGGACTAAATTCCACCCCCAATACCCTCAGCTAAGGGGATCCTGATGTCTGACTCACAAATACTCCTGCCCCAACACAGTCCACCCAAACCACACCTGTTCCGCACAGGGCCGCTGGTAGAGGGCCCTGTCACACTCAGTAGGGCCCAGGGCATGACTTGACCAGGTTCCCTCCCAGATCCAGCCTGTTTCCTTAAATGGGACATTTCACAGTTTCAAGAACTGGGTTCAACTAACTGAACAGTGGTTAGAAATTTCAGTTAACTGGACTCTTCCCCACGAAAGCAGTCGTCATCCACTGTCCTGTGGAGTCCACCCCAGTTTCCCAACTGGGCCTGTGTCTCAGTGGCTGCTCCTGTTTTACCGACCAGCAGACTGGGGCTCAGGGCAGCCTGAGGCTCCCAGTCCAGACCAGAGCTCAAAACACTGGTGAAAATCAGCATCCAGCACAGCCTGGACATCAGCCCCACCCACTTGCAACAGAGCTCAGAGAAGGAGGCCTGGCAGAGAAAGGAGTCCGAGCGGGAGCCTGGAGGGCCACCCAGGGTTCTTCTCTGTCTCTCCCGGCAGGTCCTGTGGCTTTGCCGGCAAAACTAGGTGATCAGGTGGAAGGTGCCTGGCTCCCAGCAGTGTTCTCACAGCTCCTACTTGGAGCTGCTGGCATGGCGTGCAGAACTTCAGCGTGTGTATGATGTCTCCACCCCTAGAAGACAGAGCTAATGTCCTTGTCACTGTATCTCCCCAAGCCCAACCACGGACCAGAGCAGAACAGGCTGTCCACATATGTTGAAGGGAAGGAGGAAGGGAAGAAGGGAGAGAGGAGGAAAGGAAAGAAGGAAGGGAGGGAGGAAGGAGGGAGAGAGAGAAGAAGTCTCCCGAGCACTAACACACCACAGTTCCACAAAGCTGCGTTCACGGACAATTCACCAACGGCGCCTCCGAGGCACAGGCACACTCAGGGTGGAAACAAAGGGGGAAACAAAGGGAAAGAATTTCATATGCGAATGACACATGGCCACTCAGCAGAGGCACAGCTGACTTCCAGAAGCCTGGCCTCAGGAGTCCCTGCATGTGAAGTTGCTAGGCGTGCACCGTAGGGTCCTGCCTTCCCAGAGGAGACGCCTCAAGGATGCTGGTGTCAGAGGCCCCACTGGCTTCCATACAACGAGTCCATACGAGACAGCCAGCACTTTCTGGCTGATGGTTCCCACTCAGGAACATGATACAGCAGGGTTCTGCAGTACTCAGGAACATAAAGAGGAACAGAGATTTATAAATAACTTCTGGTTAAAAATGGAGCTGAAAATAGAGAGACAGAAGAGGAAGCAAACTGCTAAGCACTTATTGGGTGGATAACATTGGCTTGGAACCTGAAGAGCAAATGGCTGGGCTGGTTTATTTCCTTCTCCTCAAAAGATCAAAGGCAAGATGGAGCCCAGAGGCACCCAGACTGTTTCTCAGGAAAGGTTTGTGAGGGTGCGGCTTTCAGCTGCTGGCGACTCAGGGAAGATGCTAGCACTGGCCTTGGTTAGTTGTCGCCGTGGCACCTGATGAGCTCAGCGGGGTGGTGGGACTGGGTTGACCAGCTCTGGGCGCTCTGTGCCACTCACTGTGTCTTCCCTGGAAGGTCTGGCCGCTGGGCTGGCCTCTGTGCTCTGAGATTCCAGACAGTAACTCAAGGCTCAGTCCTCAGGATGAAACTCAGGAACCGAAGGCCTGAATGAAATCTTGACAGTGCTGGAGCGTCCTGTCTCTTCCCTCTACTCATTCTCCCTAGGGTCTGCCTTTGGCTGCAAAGAGGCCACTACAGTTTGTGCGCTCTGGAAAGCTGAAATCCAGTGGAAATGTGCTTTATTCACTTGCAATCCCCAGGTTCCCTGGTTCTAGGGCGTGGCCCAGCAGCATGGCCCCGTGGACGGTGGAGGCACAGGCGGGAGGCCCAAGAGGGTTAGGGATTGAGCTCGGTCTGGGCTGCCCCATCCCTGCCTCCCCGCCCCCGGGCCCAAGCACGGAGCTGAGGGAGCAGCGGCCTGACTGCCAGGCCCCACCTAGAGGCTCCCAGTTCCAGTGGGAGGGAGAGGAGGAGGAGGAGGAGCCACTCGTCCAGGCAACCCGGCCCCAGCCTCAGCAGCAGCTGCAGGTGCCCGTGTGCACGCGGAGGATGCCGCGGCTGTGCAGGTGCAGGAAGTTGAAGATCTCCGAGGGCATGGCGTGGAAGCCGGGGCGGGGCTTGACGTTGTCGTAGTAGTGGTGGGTGATGTAGAGGCCCGAGGGGTTCATGGGGAAGGCCCAGAAGCCGAACAGGTGCACTTCCTCGCAGAGCTCCAGCGCCGCAGTGACCAGGATGAGGCCGGTGCTGATGCGCTTGGCGCGCACCCCCAGGCTGAGCCAGTAGCGCGACACGTTGAGCAGGTACTGCGGGTGGAAGTAGTAGACGGCCTGCGGCGACTGGAAGTCGTCCAGCACGTACTTGACGCGGATGGACACGTCGGTGTTGCGCGTGTTGTAGAAGGCGGGCAGCAGCACCGACGCGTTCTCGTACACCTGCAGCACGCGGTAGAAGGGCCGCCGCCACTTCTCCAGCTTGTGGAACCTGCGCGGGGCCGAGAGTGAGAAGGGGCCGCAACGTCCCTGCGTGTACACCCTGCACCCTGCGCCCTGCACCCTGGGGGCTTTGCCGAGGGGAGGGGGGCTCAAGGTCGCGTGTGCCACTGCCTCCCCTGGCACCTCAGCAGGTGAAGAATGGTCCTTCCCAGAGACGGTTTTACTTTTACAGGGGCGGGAGGGGCGGGGGTACGGGAGTGGTTGGCAAGCGAGTTTTCCCTAGCGCCCTACCGTCACTCCCTAGCACTGTCTTCCCCACGGTCCCCAGTGATGCGCCCAAATCCACCTGCCTGTCCTGGCTCAGCCCTGCCTCCCAGCTCCCTGCTCGCAGCCTCCAGATCTGGCTCCACACCTTTCCCAGCAGAGGGAACTGCCCTCTCTCTCTCATCCCTCTCCCAAAACTCCTCCTACACGACTTTGCTGGCTCTCTTGGGATTTGATGCAATTTAAAGACGCCCTGTCCACCCCGTCAGTCCCCTTCTCTCCCTTTCCCCTTTCTGTCCTCTCCTCTCTCCTCTCTCTTTCCCTCCCTTCTCCCCTTTCCTCTCCACTGTCCCTCCCTACCCTTCACCCCACCTAGATGGGCTATGCCCAGTATCAGGTTTCAACCCTCCCCTCCCATACAGACCCCCCATACAGACCCCCGGTGGAGAGCTAGATCTTTGCATGAAGCTTCTCCTATGCCACCTGGATGCAGCAGGGGAGGACATGCCTGCCCTGGTCACACCCTGGAGGCTCCTGACCCATCCCTAGATGACAGCAGTCTAAACCAGCACTGTCCAGAAGAAATAGAATGCAAGCCCCAGGTGTAATGCTAAATGTTCTAGCAAGCACAGATTAACATTTTAAAAATCAGTGTTACGTCCTTTGGTTTGTATTAAGTCTTGGAAACCTTGTGTGTGTTTATGCTGACAGCCAGCACAAGCCCTAGCCCAGCGCCCATGGCTGCATGTAGCTGTGGGCCACAGAATGGCTCCAGAAAGAGGGCCACTGACCTCTCTGTGATGATGCTGGGGTTCACAGTGACCACGTCTGTCTTCACCCCCACGTCCATGGTGTACTTTTCAGAGATGGGGGGCAGGTTGCACCTGCAGAGGAGACAGGTAGCCCAACATAGGTGGAGTCATTCTGCAGGTGTCCAGGCAGGGACACGGGGAAGGGAGGCATGGTCACTAAGCAGAGGGATGCAGAGGCTGCCAGCTGGGTGGGGCCTCTGCGGCCAGATAATAAGGCAGTGTTCCTTCTGCTACATGTCAGGCATGGGACAGCAAACAGACTTGGGCCTGGTTTTGCTAAAAGTTCCAGTCATGAGGTAGACATGTTCAACCATCTGAAGCTTGTAGTTATACGCTGCTGCAGTCCCAGGCCTCTGGAGAGGGGAGTCAGGGCCCTAAGTGGACAGATGCAGAGGAGCACCCCCTTAGCTGGCAGCCCAAGAAGACTTCTCTGAGGAATCAACACTTAAACTGAGGTCAAAAGGCAGCACACTAACAAGAGTTGGACCAACTAAGGGGGAGATGTGTGCAATGATGGGTCTTAGAACTGCAGAACCGAGCGACAAGCAAGTCACGCAGAGTTCACAAGGAGTGTAGCAGGTAGAAAGCCCCTGTGGTAGGGAGACTCATGGCCCCCAATGATGTCCACAAAATCCTACTTCTTTGAACCTGTGAACATGGACCTTACAGAACAGGGCAGAAGGGACACTGCAGCTTCGATTATGGGAAGGATTTGAGATGAGAAGATTATCCGGACTATCCAGGTGGGTCCAGTGGAATCACAAGGGTCTTTGTAAGAGAAAATGATTTGACAAACAAGGAGAGAGAAGAAAATATGACAGCGGGATCAGAACCAGACTGGAAGAGGCCACACTGCTGGAGTTGAAGGGGCCCCAGCCAAGGAATGCAGACACCGATTCTCCCCAGAGCCTATGATATGGTCGAGGCAGAGTAGGGCGCCCAAGCCTAGGACTCTTTCCCAATACGATACCATCCGGCAGGGACATCGCCTGGAGCGTGGCAGACACTCCTGCGCCTTGAGTGCACACAGCAGCACTCCATGAGGCTTTGCACTGCAGCACTGCCTGGGCAAAGATAACAGTGGCAATGAAAGGGCCGTGGTGCCTCCAAAACCACCCCAAACATCTGGACAGAGAGCGCCCTGGGGGAAAGTTTCCCATTCCATTCGCAAGCTGCAGACCTGCTGTGGAATAGCAGGAGGAAGGCAAGGCCAGAACTGCATCTCCATCTATGATTTTGTGCCTAGCCATGTGTTCCTCACACAGAATGTCACCCCCCCCAAGAAAAATTGTTTTTCATCTAAAAAATGGGAGCAATATTAAAAGGCAGTATTTTTTTCTAATACATTACATGTTCTGCATTGCTTGAAAATCTTACTCTAAATGAATATTAACTCATATAATCCACGCCTACACCCCCAGGGCGTGGTCTCCCTTACCAACCACCTCAGAAAACAGAGTGGTTAGGTCACTCACGAGTGCAAGGTGCCACCATCCCTAATTCAAACCCAGGCTGCCGGCCTCAGAGCCTATGGATATATCACTCTGCCACCTGCCTCGACTGAAGATCAGGTGGACCCGAGACCTGGGCAACTCCCTGAAAGGCCATCGTTCAAGAGGAGGCCCCCCTTGCCTCCCTTGGCAGGGCTGGGCCAGGCTCAGCCCTAGAGTCAGGGAACGCTGTGGTGCTGGGGGACCCCTAGCCTCAAGCTGGACTCTGGGTGGACAGAGAGCCTGCAGGTGACTTGAGACTGCCAGGGAGGTGTCTCTCACATATGCCACCCACCTGTCTAGGGTGGTAATGCTACTTCGAGCCTGGAGCAGGATGTCCTTGGCTTCCTCCTTCTAGGGACGGAAGGCTGGGTTTGCACTGTCCAGGAGCCCCACACAGTGGGAGCTGCCTTTCTTTTAGGGCCTCCTAAACCTCCTCCACCTTTGTTTCCCACCACTAATTCTGAAGGCCCAGGGATAGCGGATCCGTGACTCATGAGGTCCCGCTGCAGGCTCCGTCCAAGGCTTTTGCCTTAAGCTCTTATTTGCAACCCTGAAAGTGAGGATCCCTAGAGATAGAGGGGAGGCTCTACATAAGGAAAAAGAAACACAAGCACCCATCTCTAGCATAGGTAAAGCAGAGTGAAGCCAAAAGGCTATTCTGGTTCCCAGAAGGACTTGTGAGGGATAGAGCCCAGCAAGGGAGGCAGCCACCCCAGGGACCCCACTGTTACATCTGTTGGCCCACACAGGCTCAGGGCCTTCAGAGCCATTTGCTCATTACATGCCTCTGTTCTGCAGATGTGAAACTGAGGACCTGAGAATTCAGCAGTTTTACCCAAAGGGATAGGGCTGGAGAAAGGAAGGGACACCCCAAAGTGTGAGGGTGTGCAGGACAGGGAGTGAGCGTTAGGGCACAGGGTGGGGCTACATGTGATGGAGGAGAGCTAGCACAGTTGGCAGGGGCAGGCTGGGTGGTTCTCCTACCGGAAGACGAAGTCGGCACTATTGATCTCCCGTCCGCAGCGGCTGTTCTTGAGGATGCCTCCGTTGCCCACCACGGCACACTTCTTAAACTGAGATCGGTAGTAGGGCATGTCCTGAGGGATGGGAGAGGATGCGTGCAGCTGTCAGAGCCAGCACTAACCCCGCACTCCTTGGGACTCCCACCTCTGTAACCACGTCCGTCTCTGTGAGCTCTTGGCCCCTGGAGACAGCCTCAGAGGGAGTGTGGGAGGCAAGTGGGTGTCCACTCTACAGATGAGGAGAGCGGGCAAGAGAATCGTTAGTATCAGTGGCTCCAAAGGTCTCTCCCATCTGTGACACCCAGGGCCTACTGGGAAGCCTGTCTCCTAGCTAACACAGCAGCTGGAAGCCCTTCAGGGCAGGGGTGCGGCCAGCACTGTGGGCTTCGGCTGAGATCAGCCCCCAGGGAGGGCCTCATGGGGAACCAGGCGAGATCCATCTGAGGGAGACAGTCCACAGCCCAGGAGAGGCAGGACGGGGGCCCAGGACAGGGAAAGCACAGGCGCCTCACAGCCAGTGGGGGGACTACACATCACGGGTGCGACGCTGGATTAGTCCACTGACGGGTTTATAGCTGACCGTGATGTCGGGAGGTGAACCCTGGTGGAAGAGGTGGGTCACGGCCGGGAAAGGTGTGTATACAACCCTTCTACTCCCTTGATCCCGCTGCTGCAGCTTCCGGCCTGCCACTTCACGGGCAGCTTCTCCTCTGCCATTCCCATCTACCACGCTGCCCTGCCTTGGAGCAGCCGACTACAGACTGAAACCTTTACAAACTATGAGCTGAAATAAACTATTCCTCCTTTACTTGTGTGTGTGGGGTATTTTTGTCCCAGCAACAAGAAGGTAACTAAGACACTAGCCAAAGAAGAATATTTTGTAATATGTGAAGATTATATAAATTTCAGATTTCTTTGTTATTAGAATGTGGTTATCTTCATTTGTTTACTGATATCCATGGCTGCTTTCAGGCTGGGACAACAGAGGTGAATAGTTGTGACAGTGATTATGACCTGCAAAGCCCATTTACTACCTGGCACTCTCCAGAGAACACTGGTGGCCCCACTGGATTTCCCTGAGCCTGGGCAGTCTGTGTCCTGGCTCTCCTTGGACCCATAGGTCATGACAGGTTGTTTCACACCAGGGTAACCGCGTGATGCAAGTCTATCTGTCACCAGTCTCATGCTCCGGGGCTTATAAGACCTACTTTGTAGAGGCAGCTCACTGCCATCCTCCTCAGCACTACGATAAAAGAAGGAACCTATAACAGCCTTCGCCTTCGGGTCCTCCCCACGCCATCAGACTGCCCGGGTCCTACCAGTGCACACGGGAGCTAGTAACACAATAGAAGGGAGCGCTTTGTTAGCACCCCCAGCACCCTCTGAAATACAGCGCTGCTCAGGTCCTCGGGTTCCAGTCTCACCTGCACACACCTCCGTTTTGCATTTCTATAAACCGGGCCACAACATCTTGCCGTAGGCCTGGAGCTTTCCATACATGGTTATGAACATGCCTCATGCCACCTGCCTCTGCACCCCTCTACACTGCAGAACCATCTGAACCCATGGAAAGGACAGCTACCGAGGCCACTTATCCAAGAGTCAGATCCAGAGATCTGCATCAGGGTCAGTCCAGGGGAGCCTCACCAGTCCGAACAGGTCAGAGATGTAGATCCCTCACGATGCGGCCCTCACAGTTAGGGAGCCACCGTGCTAGCCCATTTCCTAACTTTCCCGTGTGAAAGGTAAAAAGAAATGTCTTTCCTCTTTATGTCTCTTTTTAAATGATCTGTTATGAGCAGCTGAACCTATGCCTGCTCCAAACCCCAGTGATATAGATGAAGAGACTGGGCTCTGAAGGACAAAATGACCACCTGAGGTCATCTGTAAATCTCTTAGTGCCTTGATTTGGATTGGGTGGCACTTTCTTGTGTGTCTGCTTTTACTGCTGTGCCTACTTCAGGTGGGGGACAGATGTCAATCACACACCCAGCTCTCTGCACGATATCCTCTGCAAGCAATATCATAGCCAGAATTTTAAACATTTTCTTGCCTAAGTCACACAAGAAGTAGTCATTTGGCATTGGTTGTATCCAGACAGGATCCCCAAGGAAGCCCAGTGGATGATTTACTGCACCACGACATCTGGTCAACAAGGGCCAGGACACCGCAGAGCAGTGTGTCGCATGCAGAACCACAGGGGCGTTGCCATCAGGAGCCATGGTAGGGCGATCGCCCGCCCAGCAGCCCTGCCCAGAGCTCACCTTGGGGAACATGCGGAAGATCTCCTGGTTGACGTGGTAGATGCCGCTGGTGTCCACCTCATACTTGAGCTTTGTCCCCAGTGGTGTGTTCTTCTGGGTGGTGAAGAGGAAGGCAGGGGCATTGCAGCACCGGGACAGGGTGGACCTGCCAGGCAGGGAAACATGGGTGACACTGGGCAGAGCAAAGCCTTAAAAGAACACAGGAGCCATAAGTTGGGCCTCTTGCACCCCTGATTCCCACTCTCATTCCATCCCACACCTTGCCTTTGCTGCTCCCCCACTTTGCAGACCTCCTGGTGGCCAGGCCTTCTGTCTCTCCTGATGTGAACATTTTGGGACCCGGGTCAGGTTCCTGTCATGAAGCCCTTGCTGGCCCTGTCCCCACTCATTGCACCTGTTTCCAGGACTCTGGCACAGACTGGGAGCCACATACCTCATCACCTGCTGTCTCCCTCCCAGACTTGAAGAAAAGCCCACAATGGCAGGGACTCCACCTCATCCGACCCTGCACAGGACTAGTAACACGCATGTTCAGTAACCAGATGCCCACTGATCGCAGGACTGACCAGGTCTCACTGGAGCTTCCCTCAGGACCTGCCGGCACGCCCCTGCCTCCTGGAGACACATTCTGTCTGCTTCATTCATCCAGCCTGAACTGAAAGCCCAGGAGAGCCTCAAGCTCCATGGCAGACCCTAGACCAGGTGCCTATCTTCTCTGACCGGCTCATAAAACCAAGACTCACATGGTCAGCAGAAATGTACAATTACAAGCATTCAGAAACCAATTTAGGAATAGGGAGGGTCAGAAAATGGGCTAGTGGCTTGATCCTGACTGGCTCCCTGCAGAAAGTGGACATTGGTTCCAAGAGAGGTTTTTAGGGGATTCATTATGTAAAGAAAAAGAAAAAAAAAAAGAACTCTGTGATTTTAATCTCAAAACTATTCAAACTTGAGCTACTGAAGATTAAAGTTCTGATGTAAGGGTTATAAAAAAAAAAAAAAAACCTATGGGGGAAGGGCCTGGCGAGGCTGGCTTGGTCTTCTGTCTTCTCAGTGCGCCCTCCAGGGCCTGCCAGGGAGGCTCTGTGACAGGGCCAGATCTCGGCACAGCCTGCTCCCCCTGCTCTGGAGGCCTAACGCCTGGCCACAGAGGGTGCTGGACTTGACCAAGGGTACAAATACTGCTTCCCTCACGTTGGGGGCTAAGCCCGCACAGATGCACCTACTCCAAAAGCAGCAGCGGTAGGCTAAGCGCTCACTGGACGCCTTCCCCAGCGCTGGCTCCGGGCACAGTCACAGCCATGACCGGGCAGCCCAGGGGAATGGAGTCCTGCAGTGACCAGAAACGAAAGGTGAGGAGGACTCTTGAAAACTCTCACCAAGGTCTGGGATGGAACCTGGGACAGGGTTAGCAGCCTCATGGCAAGAGATCTGGATTCAAATTTCTGCTCTGTCCCCAACAGTGGTGGGGCTCCAGGAATGTCTCTTTCCTCTCTGAAACTCAATCTTGTCTGCCACTGGAAAGTTTACCCGGCTCCCTCCCACCGAGAGAGACTGACTCTTACTAACCAAGCTTACAAGTAACCGATGCGTAAACCAGAATGCCAAAGTGCCAATTTGTAAGCAGCGTGGTAAGGAAAGGCCTCTGTGACAGGATTCCTTTCCTGTAACTGAAATGCTCGTGTCTCATCCTGCACTGCAACAGTTTCTGCCGGCCTAAGAGAAGAATCTCATCGTTGTTCCAGGAGCTTGAAATGAGAGCAAGGGGAGGCAACTGAGTGGCCTTGAAGGTTTTTCCATTTAGAGCACAGCAAGGCCTGATGTCACCTCCCTCCCCCACACCCGAACCCACTCTGTATCCCTCAGCCCCCACAGTGTCATGCTCTGAGCAGTGGTGTCTGATCCTTGCTATAGGTTCCCACTTAAAAACGCCATCCTATCTCTAAATGTGGCCTGGAATTGCCACCAATAGGAACAAGTGACTTCTGAAGAAAATACAAAATGCTTGGTTACATGCACTTTTCACAATCTGCTGCGGACCCCTTTACACTCACAGCTCCTCACTACATTTACACTTGAAGATGAGCTGCCGAAATCCAGTGTAAGCATAAATCACAATTAATTCCACAGCGAAGGTCTATTTCCACTAAAATAATGAAATATGCCTGCAGGATTTTAGAGATGGAAGGGACCCTAGAGCTCACAATTAATGAAAGCGAATGCTTGGATGCTGCCCATCTGCTTGGCTCCCACAGGAGATCTTTAAGATAACGCTCTTGCCTCTCTGGGAGTTTATAATCTGTTAATTGTGGTTACAGAGCAATTAGGAAAGAATCTATAGCAGGGCGCAGACGCCTGGTGCGGCTGTCAAAATGCAGGTGCTCAGAGAAGGCGTGAGGCTGCTTGGCTGCTCGGCTAGAGCCACCGTCCAGGAGAGGACGGTGGGGACAGAGAGGCCATGGAGGATCTTGGGGAGACCTAGAGCAGGTATCTTACTGTTAGAAGGCTCAGTGAACCCCACATGTGTTCTAGAGGTGACAGCACTGCCTCGTGGGGCTGCTGCATGGCCTTTGGACGACAGCAGCTCACAGGCCCTACCTCGCTCTGCTGGGGTCAGAGCCTCGCCACTGCCCAGGTTCCTAAGCTCCATTAGGGTCAGCCCAGGGCAGGTACCACCAAGAGCTGGGCCTTAGAGGACGACGAAGACCTGAAGAGGTGACAGTGGGATACGCACGCCAGGAGAAAGAATGACAGGCAGAACTGATAGGTACTTGAACTGGTTGGCTTCGGAGATGTTCATCGCCCACTTGCACATCTGGAGGCTCTTCCATCTGTCGAACAGCTCCGACTGCTTCACCCTTTGGGAGGAAGAAAAGAGGAAAGAGAGGACCAGGCTTGACCAAATGTCATTTCTCAAAACGCTCCTTCTCTGCGCCCACTTGCCAACTCCGAGGCTCATGCTCCGTATTAGCACTGTTTCCTTATTCTCCTTTTGATGTGCGGGAATCTGGAGCCTTGCTGCTTACTGCTCACAGCACTGCGCAAGTCTCCTGCAACACTGCCTTTCACAGGAGCCGGCCACACCCTCCCCTTGGCCACCTTCTTTACAGCCCGCCACTGTCCCCACCCTAATTATCCCAGGGCCAGGTATCAGACAATTACCTAAGCGTCAGAGTCTACCCGAATTATTCGACCTAGCCTGTGCTAAGCTTGTCTACCCCACTTTTCCTGCCTTGCCCATTCCCTCCCTTGAAAGCCACACTAAAGGTCTTGCCTGTTTCCCCTCACTCTCGGCTTCTGAGCAGCCCTGCGCTCCCCGTGGCCTTGTGCGGTGTGGCGTGCCTCCTGTTTCTGGGATCTGTGAGCATAAGAGCTCCTACTCACGACAGCCATTTGTGTGTGCACATCTCGCCACATCTGACTCGAACAGGTCATTCTTCCTCGCGTGCTGGCTCTCGGGGACTATGCGGGTCTATCTCTGAGGAGCAGGAGGCTTCTCTGGTAGAACCCCACACTGCACGCAGCACACAAGGGGGCTCGGGGATAGGGTGCACCCTTCCCTTCCTGCATTCTCAAGGGCAGATCACAATTTCCCAGCGACAGACAGGAAGAGATGAGAAGCTTGAGATGTGCCCTCTTCTCTGCACAGCCATCTGCTTGGCTCTGTGTTGGTGGATTTTAAACATCTCAGCATTTTGATGTCCCCAGGTGTTCTCAGGAAAGAAAGCACCTAATCACAGAGTCTCCCTTGACTGACACGGCATAAAGAATTAGTTTTTATTTATCATTTATATTTACACATTAATAATTACGCATTCTTACAAGTTTCAATGCTATACCTACAGTCTCCAGAAATATGGCAAAATATAGACACTAGATACATACTGTATATATGAATGAATGAATGCATGAATGAACCAAATCAAAGATTCAAATTCCCAGGAACAGGAGTATTTCCCTTTTGACTGTTCCCTACTGGTGCAGAGTAGCTGTCCACCATGTCTCTCTCTCTTCTCCCTTTCCCCACCTTCACATAAATTGTGTTCTTCAAAAACAAACAAACAAACAAATTCCCAGAACTCTAGCTGATGACTGTGAAATCTTTATATGCACTAACCTCCTCAGGAATCGCCCCCTCCCTTCTCATGGCTTGTCTTGTCCTTTTCAGACGGTACCAGGGCTCAGAAGCCACACATCACACTCCAAGCCCTCTCTCCCACATACATGCTTCAGGGCCTCTGTTATCTTTCCCTATCCTTAGTTACTTATCCTCATCTCTGCGAAGAAGTTGCTTCTGGGATCTCACCCAGGCTCTGTCACCATAGGTAAGTCACGGAAAACCTCACTCTGCTATCTATACAGTAGAGCTATCACAATTCTTGCTACCTACCAAGATATTCGTTGTACTATCATCACTCATTTGGCACTTTTAGTCCTCTGTGGTGGGAAATACAGGGAGATGTTAAGTGAGAGGGAAAAATCTTACAATGACATCTGTTTCCCAAAGTATATTTTGTGGAGCTCTAATTCCATAAGAGGTCACAAGGTATTAGTTGAAACACTAATTCATGACTGCTACAGAAAATGCACTCACATATGGCTTAACCCAATTTTTAAAAGAGAGGGAACCTATGGCCAAATATTCCTAGGAAAGATGAGTTAAATAAAGTTTGATGCTTTTTTAAATTGCAAGACTTCTCAGATGGCTTAACATGTTCTCATATACTGTGAATTTACAAAAAAAAAAAGGGATATCATATGATTGTTTCCCAAAGGTACTACATCATGAGACCCTTTATTCAGTGAATGGTTCACAAGACTGGAAGTCCACAGAAACACTGGAAATACAAGACGGTCAGATCATACATTCCTTAAAGAATGGACCATACCTTCTCTCTCACAGTCATGCACAGTCCCCAGCCAAGGGCCAGGCACTGTGTAGCTGTTCGGCGTCATCTGGCTGTGGACCTTTAGGAAACTGAAGGGTCTTGGGTGCACAGAAGCCCCTTAAAGGAGGCTGTTCTGGATTGATCATCGGGGGGAAACCACCAGCCCCCAGGAGCTGAGTGTTCCCAAAAACTACTCTAACTGTGGTTCTTACCCAGGGGCCACCAAAGGGTTTAGAGGGGTGTATGAACTCCCTGCCTTCCAGGCAGAATCCTAGGCTTGTCCACCTTTGTAGTATATGTATCTTGGGGCGAATCCAAAGCCTTCATCCACTTCCCAAAGGGTGTCCGTGATTCCAAAAAGACAAACACCCACTTGACTACAGTTTAAAAGATAAAGGTTCATTCTTCAGAGGTACATTCGTGTTTAACTGAAGGTGTTCACACTTGTCCCCAAGCAGAGCGGGCCTCACCTACAGAGAGGACACATGGCTGGTGCAGGAAGGGTGATTGCAGGAAAAATCACAGAGGATGGTGATCAAGTGCATGGATTTTGGAACCAGAGCTTGGGTCTCAGACCCAGTTCAAATCCCTCCTAATTATGGGACATTAGGCAGGTTATTTAACTCTTGGAGCCTCAGGTTTCTCATCTATAAAATGGGCATAATAGTAATCTCTTGGCCTCACTGATTTTTATTAATTATTAAATAAGATGACACAATAAAGGATTAGGCCTGGTGCCCGATGCACAGAAAACACCTGATCTATATAAACTGTTGTTATAGTTAAACTGAACTTCCTTGACTACGCTCAAGCACAGCCCCTTGCACTGTCCACTTTTGCAAAACCCACAACCCGTCCTTTCTTCCACTACATAGTACACCATGGTGCAGGGATGGTGCCTGGGTTCATCACTGTAACTCCGTGTTGAGGCACAGAGCAGATGCGTGGAAAACAGTTGTTGAGTACATGAAAACTAATGAATGAATTGAGAAGTCACAGTTCAAACAAATCTTTAACTGCTTACTGAATGCCTATGTACGACTGCAGCTGGACATACAGTGGGGAGCGAAACAATTCCCCGCTTGCATGAAGCTTGCATACAGCTTGTAGAGCAGGCACCTGGGAAACAAATACAGATTGTCTTGTCTGGAAGTGTAAGTCCTGTGAAGAAAACTGAAGTAGAATATAGGGATAGGTAAGTGACCGTTTCAAGTGGTTGATCAAGAAAGGCTTTCCTGGGGAGAGAAACCTTGAATAGAGACCTACGATGACACAGGTGTGAGGCATGAAAATATCCGGGGAAAGTGTAGCAGAGAAAAGAGTGAGTGCAGAGGCCTTGGGGAAGTTAAAGACCTGAAAGGAGCCTCTCTTCTCATCTGGTGAAGGGCAAGACTTTCTTCTGGAGTCCCAAACTTCTTTCGGCAGCTCTCCCCACTCTGGAGCTCACAGGACATCAGAGTATGGGTGCTACCACACAGTAGCATCCTGGCCCATGTACTGCTACCCTTGCCCAGCTCCCTGTAACCCTCGGGAACTTAGAGCAGCACCCTATATAGCCAATGCTTCAAACACATTGTGGAAACACAGGTCTGCCAATACTCCAGGCCAGGGTACTAAATTCAATTGCCTACAGCAATCTATGCCCTAATCTCTGTGCCTCCAATACCCTGGCCACACCCTAGACCAAGGTTAGGGCCTGGAAACCCAGCCTTGAATCCCGGCTCCATCTCCAACTTGCAATGTGACCTAGGGCAAGTTATTTAATGTTTCTGAGACCCAGCTTCTATCTGTATGATGGATATCATAGCTTCTGCCCTGCCAATCTCAATTCCATTTGTTGGATAGATCAAATGGAATCGTATGTGTAAAAATACTTTATAGACTGCTTTGCAAATGCAAATGTCAAATGAAAGGTTGATTCCAGGCTCTTCTCTCTTTTCTTCCAAGACACCACTAACACTCCAGCAGAAGGATAAAAAAAGATGTAACCCACCAGATGAACACGATAACAGGGAGGGACATCTCAGTGAAAGAGAGATCTCAACAGGTGTACACAAGAATAGGATGACACAGCCCAGAGGAAAATTCTCAAGGTAAGTAGAAGGTGGGAAGAAGATGGCCCTGAAAATGAGAATCAGTGTGAGTTTGTAAGAACACCCAAGCCCACTCTGCCCCCAACCTGCAGCCCAATATTTTAGGTCCAGCACTGGGTAGAAGGGTTGGGTGGGGGGAAGGATGAAATAAGACTGTCAGTTCCTCTCAAAAACCTGCAGCATTCCCGGTGAAAAGACCTGGGCATCACAGCAGCAAAAGAGTCAACAGCATTTTGAACAACTTCAGACACACAGCTCCTACCTACTTTAACTGCTTTAAGTTCATCTGGTCCAACTGAAGGAAATAGACTAAGATAAACCAACAGATACAATGACTACAGTGGAAAATATTGGAGGAACAAAAGAGATCTAAAAAATATTCTATTTAGTGTCCAGGGATATCCAGGAAAAAATAAATCCTTAAAAATAAGAATAGATTGCTCTGAGAGCAAAGAAAAAAATCTCTGGAGAAAGAGTTGATTAAAAGAGCTGGAAGACAAAGTCAAGGAATTTTACCAGAATGTAGAAGCGAAGGGCAAAGAGGAAAGTTTACATTAAAAGATATGATTGCTAGAGAAGCAATCCAGAAGATGCAGTACACAATTCTTAGATGTACTAGAAAAAAGTGGAGAACAATGAAGAGGAGGAGACAGTGTATTCAAGAGAAGTTTTGACATGAGCTCCAGAGGAGAAGATCCCACTGGGCACTGAGGCACACCACCGGGACACTTTAGACCTGTCCTCATCTAAAGAGATCCCAGAGGAAAATATAAAAATAAACACCACCATCTCCAAAGGAACAACCATTCCCACGCTTCTCATGTAGCCCTGGATGCTATGAGATGGTGGAGTCTACAATATCCTGAGGGAAAGTGATTTTCACCTAAAATACCATCTCGGAGACCAATAATCCAATCAACAAACGAACAACCCACCAAACCAGTAATCCAACACCTGTCAAACCAACCAACAATCCAGCAAGCTAACAATCGATCGACAATCCTACCAAACCGCTGTCTGATCAATAACTTAACAACCCGCCAACCAATAATCAAGAGTAAGAGAATAATTAAATGATTTATACCTAGCAGGGCTTCAGAACTTCCCTCCCATCTACACTTCTTGGGAATTTGCTTCAGAATGAGTTTAAGAATGAGGAAGGGGGAAACAAGAAAGAAACAGCATTCTCGGGTTCTCAGCAAAGGTGAATGTGACCTAAAAAAGGCAGAGAAGGGAAGTTCCCGGACAGCTTCCACGTGACTCAGGGAAGCAGCCTACCCAAGTTGGCAGAGGATAAATGAAGATCTCGGAGGGACTGCCTACTCGATTGGGAGTTAGAGCCAAAAACTGGGCACAGCAAAGACAAAGAGGATGAGGGAAAGGTAGCTAGAAGTTCCAGGAAAAAAAAGCACAAGAAAAGATCTATGCTCAGTTACCTCGCTGGCCTTCAGTGAACAGCATCTACACTGTCTCAGTAATGGAAAATATTATTTGACAATCATCAATTTTGTTTTTGAGACAGGGTCTCGCTATGTAGCGCAGATTGGCCTTGAACTCACTTATGTAACCCAGGCTGGCCTCAAATTCACAGTGATCCTCCTGCCTCAGCCTCCTGAGTGCTGGGATTATAGATGTGCACCATCACTCTTGGTGACAATCATTGAATTTTGAAGTCAACCTCAAAAGGAAGCCCAAAAAAAGGTTTGTTACAAATAAAATGTAAATATATTGGCCTTGACATTTATGACATAAACTCATCGGTGGCTGATGCCATAGGTTGGTGAGGGGAACTAGAAAGTGGGGTTAATAGCTACACTTTGCACAGTGCAGGATCTCGACACCGTTTATATTTTGTAGAAGAAATAGATTACTTAGGTAATCTATACAAATAAGAACCAAACCAGCACTACCCTTTATATTATCTGTTTTCTGTTGCTATAACAAAATACCTGAGGCTGGGTAGATATAAAGAAAAGATTTATTTAGCTCACAGTTTTGCAGGCTGAAAGTTCAAGATTAGGTGTTCCCATCAGTTCAGCCTCTGGTGATGGCCTCCTTAGCTACATCGAAACATGGTAGAAAAGCAGAAAGAGAAAGGGCTACATCAGAAGAGATCACGTGGCAAGACAGGAAGCCAGAGAAATACAGAAGTCAGGCTGTGTCTTTCACAACAACCTAGATTCACGGGAATGAATTCACTCTGTCAGACCAGCATTAATCTTTTCTCACTTCCCAAGACCTAACGAGGCCCCACCTCTTCAAGGTCTCACTGCCTCAATATTGCCATGTTGGGGCCAAGCCTACAGCACATGAACACTTCGGGACAAGCCACATCTAAACCCCAGCATGCGTAACCAGGGAATCATGGGAAAGGGGCTGGGGAGACAGCAGAATCCTTACCCGCCAAAGCAAAACATCAGTGAAGACTGAGGCGAAGGGGTGAGTACTAAACAGCAGCATGCGCATATTACTAAAAGGTATAGGTTACCTAAAGAGACACTGAGAATCAAAAGGAGTTGAGCGGGGTGGGAGGCAGAGAGCGGTGGACTGAGGCTTTTTATTAGTAGAAGCTTTTGTGATCTACTTGATTTTTCATGTGCAAGAGACAATGATCACAGGCGCTGAGAACCAGCATCTCGTTATCCTTCTTTGCTCCCCCTTTTCCTTCAAGGCCTGCTCTGTCTGCACCCCGCCTCACCCACTTCCTCTGTCCACTCATCCACTCCACCAGTGCATCCTAAACTTGTGCAGAGGTCATAGACTCACGAGCACTGTCCTGGAACTCAGCTTCAGCAGGCACAAAGGGCCTCTCTACCCAGGGAATGGCACTTGGCCGACAGTCGTAATGCCCAGTTTCTCTCTTGGTCTTATTACTGGGTTTCATGCCGAGTTCCCCAGATGCAGAAAAATGGGTAATGGGCTTCAGGAGAGGCCAGCTGGGGAGTTCTCAGGCATGACCCCCTTCTGGCTGAGAGCACAGGCAGCAACTAAAGGTTTTTCTTTAAAACTGAAGAGACTCCAAACCGGTGATGGCAAGCCACATTCAAAGATAACAAACAGCCAGCTGCAGCACGCGTGCCAGAGGTTCACCACTACTTCTCTAGACTGACTAAAATGAAGCACAAATAGCTTTAACAAGAATTAGCAACGATGGATTTTCATAACAAATCATCCTGGAGAATTCCTCATGTACCTGACATTGGCAGGGAGTGAGGCATTTTTCCATGTGGGAATTTTCTGGCTGACTAATTTTACCATTGATGGTAGCAATTGTGGATCAAAATTATTCCTGGATGAATCATACACCTCCCTGTTTCCTCAAACAGAACCCTAGCTGACATCCTGTGTGCCGGAAGGGACATGAGCACAGCTCTCCAGCTGCCTCCATCCACAGATGGGGTCTAACCTTTTCCTAATGACTCAAGGCCAGTCCCGTCAGTCCAGGTCATAGTGCACAGCAGGATCCCAGTGAAGCCCTCAGGTGCCCCAGATGATGTCAGGGCCACTCAGGTCAGAGGCCAGTCTTTAGGGCTCTCCAATTTCATCCCTCAAGGACCCACTAACCATCAGCCTGGAGACTCAGGAGAGGAAGCGCTGGACTTGCTATTTCTTGATGTCCTCCAGGTTCACACACTGGTGCCCCATGAATAGCCTGGCCTTACATCTTCTTTCTTTCCCTTGCAGACCACAAAGAGGGCAGCTGCCGTGAGAAGAGACAAGTTATACAAGGCCCAGCGAGGATGAGGTCACCAACTGGATTGCTATTCAACCCAGAAACCCAGCGCCAGGGGACCAGAGAGGAGGCACTAAAAGCAGAACTAACACCAAACATGGAGAGACCAAAACACCAGCAACAGGAGCCGTGACCAGGGATAGCAGGAGAAATGTGAGGCTGTCCATCACGCCATACAGTGTTTGCGTTTAGGCTCACATCAAAGGGCCTGGGTAATCTCTCTGGTCCTCAAATATTCGCTGTGATAGGGAGTGTCACTGACTATACTGCATCCCCTAGAACTCATAGGTTGCAGTCCTGTCCCCCAGTATCTCACAACATGACTGTGTTTGGAGAAAGGGTTTTTAAAAAGGTAATTAAGGTAATAAGAAGCCATTGTGGTGGACCCAATCCAACACGACTAGTGCCCTTATGAGAAGAGGAGATCAGGACACAAGACACAGACTGAGGGGCAGCCACATTAGGACACAGTGAGAGGGCAGCCATCAGCAAGCCAGAGAGAGAGGCCTCAGAAGAAACCAGCCCTGCCAACACCTTGCTTCCAGACCTCCACCCTCCAGAACTGTGTGGAGCTTTAAGAGGTGGGACCCAGTGGGAAATCTCCAGGTCATTTGGGGTGTGCAGCTAAAGGGGCCTGTAAGACCTTGGTCTTTTCCCTTTTCTTTCACATCCCAGCCATAAGGTAATCAACTTTACTCCAACCCATCCTCCTGCCATGACATGCTGCCTCACCACAGGCCCCACAGCAACGGGGCCAACAGATGGTAGACTGAAACCTCCAAAACTGTAAACCAAAATAAACTTTCCCTATTTATAGGTTGATTATCTCAGGTGTTCATTAAGGGAAGGCTTGAGAAGTCAGGTGATTTGCCTAATGGTTCAGAGCAGTTAGTGTCCAGGGTTGCCTTTGGATCCCAAGTCTGCATGACTCCAAGGTGCATGCACTCAGCAGGACCCCCACTACCTAGACTCCCAGGAGACGTAGTTCCTGCCTGTGGGCCACAGGCAGAGGTCCCTGGGGTGCTATCTACATGAGCACCCAATATGGCTTGTTTGAATAAACTGTATTTCATCCATATCAAGATGTAACTGTTTCTAAATAAATACAGATCCTTTCATGATTGATACAATACCACCCTGCCTAAATGGGTCTGCTGAATTCAAGCAAGTTCTATGGAGGGGGAAAATCAGGCGAGCGCACACGCAGTAAACATCTAATGTGCTGCTCCTCCTGGAATTTAAAAGCGAGCCATAGGTGATACGCTGTTGAGTGGGATGGGGAACTCAGTTCTTTTACCATATGAGTAAATGAAAAATATTTAAAGAAGCTAGATGTGGTGGCACATACGTGTGATTCCAGCTATTCAGGAGGCTGAGGCAGGAGGATCATAAATTGAAGGCCAGCCTGGGCAACTTAGCAAAACCTTGTCTCAAAATAAAGAATAAAAGTAGCCAGGGGTGTAGCTCAGTGTGCAGAGAGCTTGCAGTACACAGAGGCCTGTTTGTGCTCAGACCGTCTCTGGAAGGACGCGCTGGGCCTCTGTGGAGGAGAACTTGATGGCTGTGAGGAGACACTTCGCTGCATAACCTTCTAGACCACTTGAATTTTGTATCATTTAAATAATTTAAAAAATCAAAACTTTAAATGAAATTAAAAATTTAAAAGGCAATAGCAAGAGGGCAACACTTAACCCTGTGGTGCAAAGGACTGAATTTCAGGTAAGAAACTCCCATGCCCTCTTCGATTTCTACATGGTGGGAGCCCAGCGATGATAATCAAGAAGACAGTACCTGAAACCCAGGCTTTAACAGGTCATCAGAGGTGACCTTGCAAACCTGGCCTTTTGTCATAAAACGGCTTCCAGAGCTTTCCAAATGCCAGTGGCCCTGGGGAAGGAGACTTAATTTTTGTCCCATGGGATGCACCTCGAGTTTCCTGTTCCTTCTGTCTTATGCCCCCACCCCCACCCTGCCCCGCCCCACCTGCCACATGCACCTGTCACCCATCACCCAGCCCAGCCACACTCACATGGACAGCACCTTCACCTCCAGTATCTCGTGCCTCAGCTCCAGGCATCTCGTGGAGTTATATTCAAAAGGCCCCTCGTAAAATTCAAAGTACCTGAGAACCAACAAGGACAGGGTCACACAGAGAAGCAGGCCCAGTTTCCCGGGCCCGTCAAGGGTCCTGCTGGGGGAGGGTGTCTGCTCCAGTCAAACAAAGCAAACCAGCCCTACCCAGCAGAGTTCAGGGTAGGGGGGCTCCAGGCAGGTCATCAGTTACTGGGGACTCCCTGCTGCCCTGGTCCGTAAGTGGTTATAGCAGCAAGAACCCATTTCAGCAGCTGAAACTGCAGAAGCATTTGGTTTCATGTTTGCGTGGTGAAAGGAAGAAGAGAGGAACAGAGATGCCCTGTGTGCTGTGATCAGACATTGCTGGAGATCAGAGGCATTCAGATAGGCAATGAGCCGGCAGGCCTCCAGCTGTCCTGCCCCTTCCTGCCGTGTTTCCTTTCTCTTCTTGGGATAATGTCCTGCAACACAGCCATGGGCAGAGCGGAGATTTCCACTGCTTCTTCTACTTTGCAAAGCATGTCCATTTCTCTCAGCTCACTTGATGCTCATACGCATGCCAGGATGTTGGAAAATGATGTTTTTCTCCCCTCTTAGCTGCTGAGAAAACTGAGGTTGTGCAGACAGAGCCCAAGTCATACTATCAGTGTAGGACAGGACCAGGGCTTACTCTCTGTCCAACTGCAGAGGACCCCAACTCCTTTCCAATGCCAGCTGGCTCCAGGGCACATCACAGCTACCACAGGGCACCACTGCCAGCTTCACGCAGAATAACAATACCAGTTACAGCTACAGCCAACACGTACCGAGCCTTTCCCACGGGCCACAAGTGGGCTCAGCGTTCACTTTTCATCTTTTAACTGGCCTGTGAAGTGACCACAAGCATCCCAGGCCCTGGGAATAAACTGACCTACCCAGAGCCACACAACTGGCAGATGGCAGAGCTGGTACGTGAATCTGCACATTAACTCAAGGCTGCCCTGACCCCCACTGGTCCACATGAACAGTTGGTGTCTCCTGGAGGGGGGCCTCAGGCCTTCCACACCGTGGGTGAGGAACGCCTCCTGGGACAGAGGCCAGGTGACCCTCTCTCCACAGCCTCTCTCTTGTTAGGGATGGTTCAGCAGCTGGGGCAGATGTTGCTGGGAGAGCTGGACCCCAGGCTCAGCCAGGAAGTGAGAAGCCTGCTGGGCTATGCCGCTCTAAACACGGCGTAGTGGCATTTTGATGGGTAACCTTTATGAACCAGGAGTGAGAAGCACCCTGAAGGCTGAGGACCATGGAGGGGACACAGGAGCCCTGGAGCGTGGCCCAGCACTGGTGGGAGCAGCCTGCACGTGTACTCCCCACACCAAGCTCTTGTCTACAAACATAGGAACACGGCACTTCAGAAATCCTGAAACACTGTCAGGCGTGGTGACACAGGCCTGTGATCCCAGCACTAGGGAGGCTGAGACGGGACAGTAAGTTCATGGCCAGCCTGGGGGACATAGCAAGACCCTGCTGAAAAAAAAAAAAAAGAAAGAAATCCTAAAATATTTATCAAATATATTGGGTTCTTTTTAAAATGTTTGTGTTTTAGTAGCCAGCCATGGCACATACCTGTAGTTTTAGCTGCTCAGAAGGCTGGGCCAGGAGGATCACCTGAACCCAGCAGTTCAAGACCAGCCTGAGCAACACAGTGAGATCTCATCTCAATAAATAAATAAATAAACAAACAAACAAATAAATAAATGTATTTAAGGGATTTTAAATATAACTTTATATTTAATATTTTAAAGTTATATTTATAAACATTTATTCTTAATGTAAATATAATTTAATAGCTAATTTTAAGTACTATATCTATTTAAATAATTTTTTAAAATATTAATACATTTGATACAACAAATTGGCTCCTATTTACAAAATAATTAGGTTCCTGTTCTCATGTCATGAAAGAATTCAGGCAGAATTAATAAGAGCTAGGGATGGAAGAGCCTTAAAACATCAAACTCACCTTTTCCTCTCTGCTTCCCTTGTTTGGGAACTCCTTTCTCTGTGTTCCTCATCTGGCAAACTCATACTGATCCTTTAGTACCCAGCTCAAAGTACCCACACTTCTGGGAAGACTTATCTGACCCTTACCCTGGGCTTCTGAACACTGTCTCTTAATAAGGGTAAATAACATCATATTATAATAGTCTGCTTATATATCTGCAGCCCTCCCACACTGAATATTTCAAACACAGGACCATGTACTTGTTATCTGCACCTTCTGTACTACAGGGCAAGAAAGCTAAAGACCTCATTTCCCACATTCCTTTGCAGCTAGGGCTCTTGGTGCAATTTCGGTTCAACCAATCACAAGCATCTGCAGGAGACAGCTGTTACTGTACCTGAGAAGAAGGCAAGGCACAAGGCATGGTTTTGCTGGCGAGATAATGCGACAAGGTGGCATGGCTCTTGGAAACTGCACTAGTAGCAACACCTTCCTGATTATATCAGGGGCAGCAGCTTTCACAGAGGGCCCCGTTTTACAGTGCAGTTTAGGGAGGCACTCCTGGAAGTTCAGCCATTTCTTCAGTTTTCCCAAAGATTCTGGGCTAGCTGTTCCCTTGCCCTTTCTCCTTTAACTAGCCAACATGGATTCTGTTATCTGCAACCAAGAATTAGAGGTCACTCTGGGGCCACCAAACAAGCCCATGACCTTGGCTCTAACTCATGCATTTTTCCAGTCACATTGTGGTAAATGAGGTCTGGTGTCTTATCACAAACATCCTTATTTGCAACCACAGCCAGTGTCACTAAGCCTTGGGAATCCACTGTGTCAGGTGAAGTCATGATCACGGGTTGCTGCAAACAAACAAACAAAAAAGTCCCGATGCAAATGATGCAGGAGACAATTAGGAGACTTATCCTAGAGTCCTTGGGGAGCTGGGAGACGGGCAGACACATCTCCAGTGTGGGTGCAAGCCAGCTGTGCGACTTTGGATAAATCATTTCCCCTCACTGTGTCTTCTTCTCCTCCCGAAAACAATCTGTTTGAATGAGGACAGCATCTGGCCCTCCCATTTCCTCCTTAAAGTTGCCCCACCTTGCCTCCTCCAGCCTCTGCTTGGCTCCCATTTCTCCTGAATCCTCAACATCACTCATATTCCAAACCAAGCAGTAGACTGATTCCAAACAGTCTTGTGCCACATGTCTGGTGGCTCACAAGAGGAGAGACTTTCAGACTGGGCTCACATCCCTCATCGGCCACTGCTATGATCTGAATGTCTGTGTCCACCCCCAATTCATATGTTGAGATTCTAACCCCCAAGGTGATGTTTGGAAGTGAGCCCTTTGGAAGCTGATGGGGGCAGAATCTCCATGAATGGAATTAGTGCCCTTATAAAAGAGGTCTGAGAGAGACCCCTTGTCCCTTCCATCACATGAGGATACTGCTAGAAGGTCCTGTCACGAACCAGGAAGTAGGCCCTCAACTGAATCTTGTCTTCCAGCTTCCAGAACTGTGGCAAATAAATTTGTTGTTTATAAGTCATCCAGTCCATGGTATTTGGTTACAGCAGCTGAGATAGCCACTTCAGGCCTGTCACTTCTCTAAACCTTAGTTTCCTCATCTGTAAGATCAGCAAAAATAGGGCAGCACGCGAGTGACCAGCATTGAGATGGGACTTTAGCGAGCATTTCTGCAAAGCACTGGCACACAGGAAACGCCAAGAAAGGTTCACTCCCACTGTTCCCCTTGCTCCTGCCACTAAAGGGCAGGTGCTGCCAGCAGATGCCACAGGGAGGCCAAGGGAGCCAGAGACTGGCTTCCAGGCCCTCAGCTAGTTGATGGCAGAGCTGAGTCAGGGATGAGTAACTCAGGAAGCTTCTCCACCAACTGTTCTGGTGACGCCCCCTTCTGCTGAGATCAGTAAACCTCCCCCTGCCACCCTGTGTGTGGATAAATCAAAGCTCTGCTTGAGTGTGGGGATCTCCTTGATCACCCATCTCGCTGCAGGCTTCTTGCACTAACCACGTGTTTCTGACCCTTTGAACCCGAGGCCTCACCCATCCTGGAGCTACTGTCCCTCCAAGGGACAGCCTGTTCCTAGAGAGGGTAAGAGACTAGCCTACGAGTACACCTTTCATATGCAAACCAACCACTCAGAGCTGCGCCCCAGACCACGTCCTCCACCTAGTTTCCACATTCTGGGATACCTAATCACCCAGGGCCAGGTACTAGGCCACTAGGGACAGGCCCTACACCCAGAGCCTGATGAAATTACCCAAAGAAGCCAACCCTAAGCCTGCATGCCCTGCCTCCCCAGGTCCTGCCCATGGAAGGCTCTTGCCCACCTTTACCCTGTGCTTCCTAGGCTGAGGTCTCAAGCCTCAGTTTCCCTGTCTTGAAAAAGAAGCTAATAGCCCTTACTTCCTTTTCTATCCTTCCTAGGTTTTGATTTCGGGGGATGTACTGCTCCAGCTTGATTTTTAATGAATGACTTGAGGAAATATAATTGCAAGAAGCACTTCCACACAGGGTCACCCCACGATTCTACCTCTGGCAGAATGCCCCAAGACTGGGTCTAGAAGAAGCCATGCCAATCCCATACGGTCTGGATACAGAGAATTCGGCACACATCAATGTAAAGGATGCTTATGCTGCTCTGTGTAAGAATAAGGGAAGACATTTGCATGGTAGTGTCAAGTGCAAAATGCAAGGTACAAAAAAATGATCTTCACCAAAAGTCGCATGCGCATGAGAATGAATGCCTGGGAGAAGAGAGGAACCATGATGGGATGCTGGTAGGGGTTTCTCAGAATAATGGGATAAGGAGTGAATTTAAAAATGCTTTTCCAGATTTTTATGTTCCTTGTGATGGGGTTATGATTCTCTTATTATTGGAAATCACTAATAAATGCTCTTTCCGAACATCTCCATCTTCCCCCTGCTACGAGGAGCTGAGAGAAGCAGTCTTTGCAGCCTTCTTTACTCCATGTGCTGTGGAAGCGAGAGTGTCACCGTCTCCTCTTTCATTTCTGGAAAAACTCAACGGGGAGGGAGCTGGCACCACATTTGGTTCTCACAGGTATCCACAGTCCTGGCCAGACGGTCACATCAGGAGCCCAGTTCCTCTCAGATGCCTTTCGGCTTTCAGCACCCAAATTCCATGCTGATGCAAGGCTGTATCCATCCTACCTTGTCTCTGTGCCCTCAGGACTGTGAGGGCGGGGCTGGGTGGCCCCAGCTGCCTGATCTGCAGGTGACAGCCTCCACTGACTGAGAAGAGAAACACAGAAAGCCTGGAGGGGTCGCTGGTGGTCCTGGACTTGAGCTCCCCACCTCCCACCCACATGTGGACTCCAGCTGTTCAGGCTGAAGTCTCCTTCAGTACAATGGGGCTGGCCTGCAAAGAGGTTGCTCCATCAATCCTATGAGTCCTGCTGGCCTGACCCCCTCTGTAGAGACTCTCCAGGGGTGAGTCATTTTCCTTGGGGCCCCCGGGACCACTGGTTGGAACAAGATGAGGCCCATACACTTAGCTTTCTACACACACCCTTGCCACCCACCCTCCAACACACACTGACACTACTGAGGAACACAAGGATGCCAGGGAGGCCCCCGTGTCATGCAGGAGCACACCTGGTAGGTTTCTCCACCAGCCCTGGGGGAGCAAAGAAGCTGCCCCAGCACAGCAACCTGAAACCTTGGGCTCGTGTCAAGCCTGGGCAGAGACTCAGAGAACCTCAGAGCAATTTCTTTATTCCACACTGGTAGGAATACCAATAAGCCCATACGGCACCTTTGTGCAAATTAAGACAAAACATTCTTTTCTCTGGATTAATTAAACCATGTGCAGGGCGCATGCCTGGTTGAGGGAAACCACGCTAGATTTCAGCCCCAGGTGACTCCTTGACTGAGTGTCTTTATGCACTGCCCATGTTACACGACCGTATAAGGCAGCCTATCCTAGACCTTTTAACTTGATCTCATTTAATCCTCACAACAGCCCTATGAGGCAAGCATTATTTTCTCATCTTGTATCTGAAACTCAGGCTAAAAGAGAGAAGGCAACTTGCCCAAGGTCATTCAGCTAGTAAACAGTGACATGGGAAAAGAAGCTTGCAAGGGCCTGGAACCTTAATCAATGCACCCCTCTCCCCGCCTCTGACAACCAGTTCTCTGGGTTTTTCTCAATAAGCAGCCCCTCCCGCTCCCAAGGGCAACAGCCCCGCAGTGAGCTCAGTGCTATTTCTAGCGCCAGAACAGCTGCCGTCTGGAGCTAGCGCTCTTAACCATCAGCAGACACACAGGGAGCAGGGTCAGAAAAAGGCAGCCTAATGACTCAAAGGACTGAGTGTCTTCCCAAATGGGTCCAAGGAAGCCACAAGGGCTCTACTGTTAAGCAGTGTGGCAGTAGCTGCCAAGAGGAGACACAGCCACAAAGGTGGAGAGCCCTGGCTTAAATCCGAGTGAGCACAGCCCTGCGCGGCAGCCTTAGCCTTCCCTGCCTCTCAGGATCGCAGTTTCCAGGAGTCACCAGAGGTCTTTCGAGACGTCAGGTGTAAAAGCTAAAAAGCTGATGTTCCCAGTACAAACCTAGATGGTCCTGTGGTTAACCCGCTCTTGCCCCGCGGTTGTTACTTCCACGGGATTGGCACTGGGGGCCAGGAGCAAAGCCAGATGCCAATACTCACACTTTCTTCCCCTGGCAATCAGTCTGCAGGCCCAGAGCCAGTGTATGGCACATTTCTTGCAAGGCAACCTATGCGGTGATATTTTCTGGGCCAGACTAGGAAACCCTGAAATGTCCTCTTTGTAAAGTTCAGCTCAGTAGCTTCAGAATGCCTATACCAGTACTGGTCAGCATCCCTACTGCTGCTGGTAGGCTTCAGTCACCATCCCTGCCCTGGTGCCCAAACTAGGAGTGGCACCCCAAATGCCTCCTTCATCTGCCACCAAATCTTGACACTTCTACCTCTTTGGTCCTTAGTTCCACTCAGCACAGGTATGCAATTGGATCTTCCTATCTCACCTGTGTTCATCTCTCTGCTTATCTAGAATACTCCTCTTTCTCAATACTGCCTGCTTATTCACTAGAGGTCAGCCCTGTGTCAGCCTCCTCTGGCTGCCTTCCTGTCCTCCCTTCTCTGTGTCCACCGCCCCTGGGCACACCTTCCACCTAACCCTGATGTCACTGAGTTACACACAACCTGTCTGTGCCCCTCAGTGGTGAGCAGGGCTTTTCTCCTCTTTTGTACACTGAAGTTTCAATGATCCTCTACTAACGTTCAAGACGCTGTGTCAGGTAGAACACGATGTGAAGTAGTCAGGCAAAATTTTTGCCCTCATCCAGCTTCCATGAGGGGAGATGATAAAATATTTACTGAACAAAATGTCAATAAACAGTGATTGCTACCAAAGGCAGCGGGGGGGGGGAGCCTGGACAGTGGTGGGGAGTCAAGGAAAGCCCCTCTGGACAGGAGCCAGGGTGGGGGGTGGAGACCCACACAGATGTGCAGAACTTTCCAGAGAGAGAACAGCAGATAAATGCTCTGAACACAGGAGGCTGGCCAGCCACAGGCCCAGCACAGCCAGTGTGGTGGGGCAGAACGGCAACGGGAGTCAGAGAGGCAGGCCACCCAGCATGACAGGGACTTACGGAGTGTTTAACAGGGAACAGCACGATCCACCTGAAAAGTCATGTGGCTACCATGGGGACAGACAGGGAGGAGAGGAGTCTCTAGCAGTGTGAAGACAGGACATTGTGCCAAGTGGACAGAAGGTGACAGGTATGGTTTACATCCGGATGTCTCTCAAAGACTGATGTGCTCAAAGATGGGACTTTTGAAAGGGGACTGGATTATGGGGAGGTTATAGCTAAATGTGATGTTAGAAGGTGGGGCCTGGTAGAAAGGGGCAAATCAGTGGGAGCATGATCTGGAAAGGTGTAGCTCCTTCCCAGTTCCTCCCTTCACCCCTCTCTGCAGAGCTTCCTGGACGCCATGACACGAGCAGCTTTCCTCCACCTTCTGCCATGCTGCCAACCATGCAAGGACTGAAACTTCTAAAACATGAGCCAAAATAAACCTTTGTTTCAAGCTGCAGGTGTCAGGCACTGTGTCCCAGTGATGGGGAGAGTGACTAAGACTGTGACAGACCTACAAAATAGGGATTAACTGGAAGGACGCGCTGATGCCTAAAAGAAAGAAATCTGTGGTAACTTCTCAAACTTCAGCTTGAATAAATAATTGGGCGATGAAGCCATGTACGAACGTGGGGAGATGAACAGGTTTGGGTGTGACTGGAAAGTCTTCTGTGAGCCTCAGATGTTCAGAAGGAGGTAAAAGGTGGGTGTCAGACATAAACGTCGGAGGCCCAGAATGGAAGGTGAGGCCAGAGACACACAAGTACAGCGTCAGAGCACAAGGGACTCCACGAGACTTGGGGGAAGAGAGCAGACAGAGGCGGAAAGAGGCCTGAGCACAGGCCCGAGGCCAACTCTGAGGTCCGGATGGAAGCAGAGGGGACTGAGAAGGAAGACGTGTGCTGGGTTGGGAAGGATTACTGTGACATGGGAAGTCAAAAACTTCACACTCAGATTATGCTAAGGCTGCCATTTTCTGACCATGTGTCCTAGTGACACGAAGCTTGACCTTCATTAGTTACCTTGAAACTCTGGTCAGAGCCTTGCTCAGCCCTGCAGGTAGGCATGTTAATCATTTAAGGAGTAGCTGTCTAAATTTGACAAAACAAGGTTGATCAACCCTAAATTTACCTAACCTATCTCATCCCCTTTCAAGATGGGGGATTTCAAATAAGAGATTTACAGAGACATCTAATCATGCCCAGAAGTCTCCAGTCATTGCCCTAAACCTGTGGTCACCTTGGATTCCAGCAGAGCTTTCACAAGACTGGGACCGCCCCAAGCAGAAACAAATACTTCACTGAGACCAAGCTGCCCCGTCGAGCATCTAATAACTGAGAGCCAGGAACTGCGATAGTGACCAGCCAGACCCAGCCCACCCCGGCAAATCCATAAAACCTGATCCTGCTCTCTTGTTCATGGGCCAATCTAGTCCTCTTCATCAGAGCTGTGTCCCCTGCACCTCTTCAAGTGGAAGTCCCCTCCCAATTGTCCCTTACTCCTCCCTCTGTTTATAAATCCGCTTAAACCTTACACTGATGCATCTTGAAATGCTTTTCATGACAAGGGCCAATGAACCTACTCCAAGGAGGGGGGTGGCAAGTTGAAGTCCCCATCTTCTCTTTGGGGGTCCTCTTCAGACCCCATCTGGTAACATCATGAAGAGCTGTGAAGACTGATCACACATGTGCAGAGCAGTGATTACTCCCAATCACCTTTGCCCATGCCTTAAATCACCTGCTTCTCTGTCACATAAACATCCTCAAACCCTACTCTTGAGGAGGTGGATTTGAGACTTGGCCTCCCATCTTTACACTCGGCCACCTTTCAAATAAATGCTCTTATGCAAAACTGGTCATTTCCATCCAGCTGGACACCTGTGCAGCCCAAGTGAAGAGGCAGTAGTTTTGACAAAAGCAGCCTTCAAGTCCAGAGCTGGGGGAAGACTAATAATATATAAAAGGCTTAGCTGTGTGACCTCCAAATTTAGTGATTTTTAAAGTCAACTAGAAGCAAGTGAAGTTAGAGGGTTTATTCGTTTTTTCCCTGTTTCAAGAAGGCAGGATCTTGAGATGGGCCGCTCCCTCCTCCGGACAATATGCTGAGTCAGGGGCAGATCTGGGGCCAGCCTCCACCCCTGCCGTGACTGAGGCAGGAGACACCTGTGAGGGCCTCACCTGCGCGAGGTATTTTAACCTAGGCACCCTCAGCCAGCTATAGAATATGTGGCCTTTGTAGCGACCAGAGTTTAATGACCCAAGGTTACACATAAAGAAACTGAGGCACAGAAAGATTCACGTAAGTGGTTATTCGCCCAGGGGATTCCACTGAGACTCAGTTAAAGCCCCAGAGTTCAGAAGGTCAGGGAGCTCACAAAGCAACAGCATCGGAGGAGTCTTCCAGCACCAATCGCCCCAATTCCACCAACAGCTTCACCTTCAGAAAGCCCAGGCCAGATCAGAAGCACAGGAAAAACAGGGAAGCTCCCACTTTCCTTTTGTTTGTGTGTTTGTCCAGTGCCCAGCTCAGAACATCCTGTCAAACCTCACCTGCTAAATGCTCTGTCCAGCTGGATGGAAAAGCCCCATCTCACTCCCCACACCTTCCTTTTCCACAAAAGTGAAAACTGACCAGAACGGCTCACCCTACAGCAACCTGCACGGAGAAGGCGAGACTGCTGCCGGACCCTCAGCCTCGTGGCCACACCCAAAACTCCACCACGGGATCTGTGGCTGCAGATCCCCCAGGGGCTCCTCTTGGAAAGGCAGAATCCCCGGGAGCAGGCAGAGGGAAATATTTTCAGGAGTAACAATCAGGAAAGCACTAGGCTCAGGGGTCCAAAAGAGCTCTTCTGAGGAACGGGGGACAGGGAGGAAGGAAGACACAGAAGATGAGAAGTGGGAAAGAGCTGGGGGATGGGGAAGAGAGAGCCTCGGGGTCATCCTGCCTGAGGCCCATGCTGGGGCTTTCACAGCAGAACAGGAGGAAATACACAGGGCAGTGACCTACTTAAGTCCATATGGCCTTTTTACTCTGGTCTAACTGCCAGGAGCCCAGGGCAGGAACAGAAGGTAAGTGAGGACTTGGGACGAGAAAACGAGCTCCACCCCACCATGGGTGATCTGTCCACAGCCCAGCAAGGAGACCGCCTCTCACACCTCCCACAGTGTGGGACCCCACAGTCACACTGCACAGGGTGTGCTCCGGCTCCACCACCCACCACCCGAAAGCTGCCTAGCCTTTCTGTAACATGGGGTGATGATAACACCCATGTCAAAAGTTGGAGGATGAGGATTAAAAGTGATAATGCAGCCAGCAAGTTCCTGGCACACAGTCCCTGGTGATGCAGGGATCAGGGGGCCCTGGAGACCCAAGCTGAGTCCCACCCTCTCACGGAAGTGCCTGTGATGCCCACGCTACGCTCCCAAGCACTCACCAACTGTGCAAGACAATCTATTACCTAATTATAACTGTCTTGAAACAATTAGGAAGCAATTCACTACCGCATAACAATAAAGTGCTGAACTGAATTCAGTCAGGCTCCTTCCAGCTCTGCAGCATGACCATTCCGAACACCACTCCACACAGAACTCGCTAGACGAGGGAAGCTCTCAACCTCACTCTGCTCGCTCTTCTGCGGCCACGGCTCTCTCGCATCATCATTCTGGAGCTTCTCTTCTCTCCTCTGGCTGTGGCCACCCTCCCACTCCGACCCAGAAGCTCAGCAGCACAGGGAGAAGAATGCCCCAGCCACAGATGGGGGCAGCAGCCTGGCCAGCTCTGCTCCTGACCGTGGACGGAAACCTTCCTGGGGTCGCCTGTCCTCTCCTCTCCTTGCCATCCCATCCCAGTGGTAAGACTGGAGGGCCCAGGTTGGTGTAGAGTCCAGAAGAAGAGGGCAGTGAAGTCAGGCTGCCTGGCCACCTGTGTGCTGGGCCTGGGGCTCAATGGTCCAGAGGACACTGGAGATGTATGGACAGGTGGTCCAGCACAGGTCCCCAAGGCGAGAGGCTCCTGGGAATTCGGGGCTGCTTGAGAAACACAGAGGGTGCGTGAGCACTTGCCAAAGAGTTCTCTGTGTGCAACGACAGAGGGAAGATACATCTTAGCACTGAAGGGAGTCAGGTGGGCTGGGCTATCTGAGAAGGCGCTGAGGAGGTGGGGCTGCAGGTGCAGTAAGGAGGGCAGGTCTAGGGTGTGGAGCAGAATCCAGACGGAACAAGCTAAGTGAAGGCCTTTGAGCTGTGGGTCTGAGTCTAGAGTTTGCTGTGGCTGCTGGGACAGGTATGCAGCTGTCCTCAGCCCCTGTGAGTAGGTCTTTTCCCGAAATGTCCTGAGGTGATGGATGCAACACTGCCCACCCTGCAGGACCTGGATCACCGAGAAGCAGCTGCCTCCCTCCACCCCTGAACAGTGACTGGGCAGGCAGGAAACAGGGCCAGGTTGGGGGGCCAGGGCACTGAGCTGGCCAAGGAGGACAAGTGCTCTGCCTCACCTCCCACAACTGCTGGGCCCAGAGGTGGGTTTCTCAGTTATCACAGAATGAAGCATATAATCTGCCTTTGTTGCTCTCTCTACTTTTTTCTCCCTCAGTGTTCTGGGGATTGAATCCAGGATTTTGCACTGAGCTACATTCCCTGCCTTTTCAGTTTTTATTTTGACGCAGAGTCTCAGTAAGTCACCAGGGTGGGCACAAACTTGCAATCATCCTGCCTCAGCTTTCCATGGTGCTGGGATTACAGGTATGCACCACCACACTGGATTTCCTCTCTACTTTTTACACACCTCCTCCCCAGCTTTCAGTCTCTCCTTTTCCACCCAGCAGTCCCAAACCCTCAGACTATCCTGCCATCTACTCTTCTCAAGATAAAATCATCTGATAATTCCAAACAGTGAATGCGTCTATGACTAAAGGGGATAAATTTTCAAAGACACAGTGCCAGGAGACAAGGTTGAATCCAAAGAAATACATCTCTAAGAGATTCTAGAACAGGGAAACAAATTTGCTTTCTTACCAATAGCTTTTAGTACCTCTCTGCTTAATTCATTCTTTTATTCAATCAACACTATCGAGCATCTACTGTATGACAAGTGTTGTGCTGGGTGCTGAGAGCTCAAAGATGAAGAAGCGCCATCGCTGCTGCGGAGGAGATGGGAAATCAACTCCTGATGTGATTGCGGCCACTGTCTTCAAAGACCTCCCCACCTGTGCAAAGCACCCACTTAAGTAGAAACATTTGCTCATTAAAAATCAGTCCCGTCTTGAAGAAAATGCTCAAATGGGTAAGAGAACAAGGTAGGGAGAAAGGAAGGAAGGGAAAAGGAAAAAAAAAAAAAAAAAAACAGAATAGAAGGAAAAAATGGAAACAAAGCTTTTGTAAATAAGGAGGGGATATGGGGTTGAAGGAGGAGGGGATAGGGAAAAAAAAGAAGAATCAAGATATATTATGTACAGGTACACGTTCCCTATGATGAATGTGATCATTATGTATATCTAAAATATACCGATAAAATTAATTTTTAAAAAAGAAAAGAATAAGAATGTAGGTACAGGGTCCGGTGAGATGGCTCAGCGGCGTAAGCGCCTGCCCGGCAAGCATGAGGGCCCGAGTTCGACTCCCGGAACCCACATACGAAAAAGGGGCCGGTGATATCGCTCAGCGGCACGGGCGCCTGCTGGCGCGCGAGGTCCTGAGGTCGTCCCCCCGGTACCCACAAAAAAAAAAAAAAAAAAGAATGTAGGTACAAATGGCTAAGCCAGATGGAAAAATAATAATAAACAGATATGCTTCTAAAAAATAATTATAAACAGATATGCTTCTAAAAATAATAGATATGCTTCTAAAAAATCATTCCTTTCTACTTATTAAAACAGTTCTTACAAAGATGCTTCTTGAATAGTACTTCGTAGACCTAGACTTGAACTTGCTAAAGCTATATGCCAATATACATTTTATAACTCACACATTTTCCCACTGAGCCTGGACACCCCTGCCACTCCCATGTGCGTCCAATGAGATCTGACCGCAGCTGTGAGTCGGGGCTGATTTTCTTTGTGGTTCCATTTGAAGTGCTCCAGACCGATCACTGGGACCAACTCCGTCTTCTTTTGTTTCCTGATTGAGCACGCAGTGCATGAATCATTTGATTTTTTTTTTTGCCCCTTTTTTTCTTTGGGTTATATTTAGTATTTTTCTGACTTCCCTTCCAACCCTACTAATAATATATGATAACAGGTTGTACCACACTTCAACATACCACACAACTATAGATAGCAAAATATGGCATGCACTGAATTATTCAATAGGTGGATAATTCCATGGAGAGCATTCCATACCCACACGTGCAGAGTTGTTAACTGGGATGATGCACATAACATCCTCATTCGGTCCTCCCCCAGTCCTGTAAATCTGTTGCCAGGAGCTGCCCAACCCATTTTAAAGAAAGCACAACCTGCTCATTCGCCAAGGTAAAAAGTCTCCCACTTACAGCTCAGTTCTGATTACATTAACCATTACCTCCCACGCACGGGAACTGAACATAGCACCATCTTTCATATATGTGGGTGATTTTAGGGTCAACTGGAAATTGAGACTTGAAATTGGAAGTGTCGCAGAGAAATCTGGGATGTGTGGTCATGACATTTTTTCTGTGACTAAGGGAATTCTTTATCAAATGGTGATTCTCCAAAAGGAAGTCAACTGAGCTGGTAGTGACACTGGATAAGGGAACCCAAATTCCAAAAGCAAACTGACAGAAGCCTGCGGTGCCTCTGACCCTCAGAGGTCCCAAGTGACAGGAAAGGGACGTTGGCCCAAATCGTCAAGAGAGGAGGATTAGAAAAGAAAATTAGGAGGAAGGGAGATGAGACAGAGAAGGAGAAGTGAGGGCCAAGAAAGGGAGACACAGAGAAGGGAAGAGAAGAACAGGTAGCATGAGAAGGGAAGAAAGTGAAAGGCGATACTGAAGAAGGGAAAGGAGAAGGTGGTGGCCGGAGTTAGGGACAGCGCCCGCGCCGTGGCTTCAGCTGCTGACAGGGATACCTGTCGAGAAACAATCTCCCAGGGTCCTGCTTACTCCAGCATTTTCTAGCCAAGGCCTCTCAAGTATGCATCTCTTCCACGAGGCTCCCGAGTGAGGCAGACACCAGCTCACACCTCGCCCACCTCCTGTCTGCGCGGGCCAGGACTCCCGCAGCCCACGTGCAGAAAGAACCGTGGTCCTGACAGGCGGCATCAGACCATGAGTCCCCGTCATGGCACGTAGCCATCTCCATGCCCTCGGGCCTTCCTGTGGGCACCTGCTATCCTGGTTTCTGACTTCACAGCTGCATATTTACCTTTTCAAAGCATTGAACAAAAGCATACTTATGGGGGGGTGTTACGGCTTGTATTTAGATATCTCCCAAAACCGCATGCAGTCACAGATGGGGAGTTTCAAAGGTGGCTGGATTGGGGTGTGTAAATGTGGATTAAGGGGGTGATGCTGGGATTAAGGGGGTGGATAACGGAAGCCCCACACTGGGTGTGGGTGGCACCAATCAATATGCCTACAGCCCGGATGGAATATAAGAGGAGAGAGGGATGGCAGGCCTGCTGCTGCCTGTTGCTGCTGCTTTGCTCTCTCCTGCCTGCTTGGCATGGACTATTTCTCCTCTGCGATGCCCCTCTGCCAGGCCACCCAGCCGTGGAGCCAGCTGACTATAGACTGAAACCTCTACGAACTCTGAGCTAAATAAACCTTTCCTCCTTTAGCTTGTGGGTGTTGAGTATTTCGTCTCAGCAATAAGAAAAGTAATTTATATGGGGGGGGGAATCTCCTCAAAAACACATAACTTCCCTGCAGGGCCAATTTCATGTTTAAGCATCAAAATTGACTATGAAGAAAGCCTAAGCCTCTTTCCCAGAGGAGCTGATCTAAGAGTTAGCCCATACTTAGAAACAAACACAATAATTCAAAAAAATCAAATAGCTCTATCAGCCCCTGGAAACCCTGGTAGCCCATACCCACACCCAGCTCTAAGCAGAGAAGGAATCCTGCCTTGTCTACAAAAATTCCTTGTAATTCCTCCCTGTAAAGCATGTGCCCTGCCTGAGAATATTCCATTTTTACTCATTGAATAAATACCACTGAATTCCTACTTCTGAGTTTGCAGAGTTCCCTTAGTGACCGATTCTCACTACAAACGCTGTAACAGATCAAGAGGGAACAACCGTGTGATCTCAGTGCCATCACATCTCAGCGCCGTCTTGATGGACACAGTTGTGCTCCAACCAAGAGCAGCTTCACTCAGATCTGGGCAGTGGACTTCAGAGGAACAAGGGACCCCTGCGTGACAGCCACCCCCTGTGCCACCCACACATCCCCCACACACTCTTGATGTTGATGTGCAAAATCCCTGTTGCAGAGCACAGCCTGTGCTCCCATCCCCAAGTGGAGACTTGAGACCCAGGTCTCCCACCCCACCGTGCCCCAGAAGGGGCCACTGAGTCCCTACTTTGTTGAGTTTGGGTCCTATCCCTCATCCTTTACATCTACTCACCCCTCAAGTTAAAGGAGAAAGGCAGACCCCAAAATGCAGTGAGCTGTGAGCCACTGGACCAAGCCACTCCTCCCCTGTGGGCAGCTCGGAGGGTGGGCAAAGGGGCAGGAACTACAGTGTTCCCACGGGACAGGCTCCTCCCTCCCTGGCCATTTGCTGGGGTCTGTACCTGGAGCTGGAGTCACTGCTGCTCTGCACTGCTGGGTCGTCGGTCACATTAAAGAGCCCAGTCCAATTGGCCAGCTGGTCATCACTCTGCCAATCAAACTGGAGGTCTCTGGCAAGAAAACGAGGCAGTGTCGGTACACGTGCTCATTTGTTGGGTTAAGCCTGTCTACCAAAGAGCCACATCCTGTCATTGTGGCCAAGAGACACAGAGCCTTGATCGTACATTGGATGAACACGATGGTGAGGACTCCAACCATGAGGGTGACGATGGTAAACACAGCCTTTGGTGGCATCTCTGCTCTCCTGCATCCAGCCTTTCACTTCATTTTTAGAGGCAGGGCTAAGACCACACATTTTACATGCAGGAAAACTGAGGCTTAGCAAGATTAATGTCACAGGGCTTTTCTATCTCCTATGTGGTGCTGTACCTCAATTCCACCTCTAGAGACTTAAACCAAAAGAACTCTAGTCTCTAGCACTTTGACCTCCTTGGAGATCAGATGCTTTTCAAATACTTTAATGACACTGTCAGTTTCCTGATGGATAAGGATACTACTCCTAGTTTAAAATGATGGCTTAACACATGTTTATCTCCACTCCCTCCCTAAACCTGATGAAAACAACAGCAAAGCAATAAAGAAAGACAAGAGCATGGAGAGAAAGTGACAGAAGGGGATGGCAACAACATTTCTGGAAGACAGCAAGCATATGGGTAAATCACCTTAGGTCATGAAGAGTGGGATCCAAACAACCTACAAGAGGTGGGTCTATTCATGGTGCACAGTGCCCCACAGGCTTGGGAATGCAAGGGGTCAGGGCCCCTGCTGCTGCTGGCGGGGGGCAGGGCAGAGTAAAGGTCAAACGACTGTGGTAAGACTGCAGGAGCAGTTAGAACCCCCCCAACACACACCTACGTCCAGTCCAGATCCCCTTCCCAAACCCAAGCAGCCTGGCTGCTGCACCTGCCCACCCCACAGATGGCAGCAGATTTACTCCCGGGAACGCTGGACCATGAAACTTCACTGTTGTCTTCTCGTGTGCATTCTTCACTCTGAACACAGTTGCGGCACCTCACAGTCTGCTGACTGAATATACCTGGGGTCTCCATGGTGAGACCACCCATCCCGCCCATCCTCAGGACTAGTTAGGGAAACTGAGGCTCAAAGAAAATTGCCAGGAAGACATGGGCTGGTGCCCACCTGAGTACTCTGCGACAGGCTTTCTCACATGGCGCTGGAGGGTTCTTCGTCGGGGGTCCATCCATCCTGTGCATTGTAGGAGCTGTACAACAACCCTGGTATCTGCTACTAGATGTCAGCAGCACCAAACCCCAGCCCTCCTGCATGGCGATCAAAAATACCTCCAGGCATTGCCAAATGTCCCCGAGGCAAAATCACCCTGGTTGAGAACCTTTCTCATACAACAATGCATAGCACGAGGAACTTTCTCATGACCGGCTGACCCGTAAACACCACTGGGCTACTAGATATCACCGGTGAGTGAAGAAAGCTTGAACTTGAAAGTCAGAGAACAAAACAAATTTTAAAAATAAAAAAGAAACAGGGAAAGAGATACAAATTTAATTAAACTGTTAATAATAAATAACCTCTCAGCTAAGGGAACGGGATAGCAGATGGTTTTTGGAGCTGGTCCATCCACATCTCTACTAATGAGCCGATGCCCTCAGCCGAGTCTCTGCTCCTCTCGTGGCCGTCTTCTCATCTGAAGTAAGGGAGCTGTCCCGGATGTCTCCAAACTCCTTCACTGCAAGTGTCTCGGGGCTGAGCCATCTGTCTCCCTCAGGCATCTTGCCCGCCTCACGTGCGGGCGTTGGCTGAGGTTCCCGGCCAGACCCTGGTGCTAGTGAGGAGCTGTATGCATGAGGTGCCCAATCCATACTTCGTTGACTGGCTGCTGGTTCCCTCTTCATCTCCTCAAGTTTCCATGGCAGAGGGGAGTTTGGCCTGGCAGAGGAATAAAACTGGCAGAACACAGCCTGAGACCCAGGTGAAAGGCCCATCCAGTTCTCAGTCTACTCAGAAAAGAGCCACCCTCCGTTTTGGTGTGATTCAATAGTTATTCATTTATTTACTTATTGTGGTGGTAAACTTTCGATATTTAAGAGACCAGGGCGGTATTCCTTGGAGAGCATCTGGATTTGGTTTACTCTGAAGAGAGACCTTTGTGGAACTCTAACTATGAGCTGGGCTCCTTACACACATGATCCTGATTTGTACCATAGCCCATGCAGAAAGTCTCACTACCTATATTTATAGATCATGAAACACGCAGCTCAAAGAGGTCTGGTGACTTTCTTAAGATCACAAGGTAACGAGTGGTCAAGCTAAGATTTAAACCTAGGACAGTCTGATTCTGAAAAGTTTTATTCCTAAAAAAAAAAACTGTCTCTACGCCAAAAAAAAAAAAAAAAAAAAAAGAATAATTTCCACCTGAGATTTTGCAAATTAACTGCTTTGGAAATATATTCAAATGAGTTTCCAGCAAGCAGTTTGCTATAAAACTCACAGGCTACTTAAAAATAACCTGGGGCCGGTGGTATAGCTCAGCGGCATAAGTGCCTGCCTGGCAAGTGCGAGGTCCTGAGTTCGACTCCCAGTACCTGCGTATGAAAAAAAAAAAAATAACCTGGACAAAAAAAAATCTGGACAGCAAGACTTTTCCCCATTGAATGCACAAAAGGTCAGCTAGGCATACTGCATTCTTCTACCCATGGGTGACTGTCTCTCCCTGGGTAAGCAGACATTAATTACAATCCTCGAGCAGGAAATATGATGACATAGAAAGATGCTCATTATATATTAAAATTTTAAAAACAGACTACAAAAGTGGATATGCAGAAGTTCTAATTTTATAAGGTTTTTACATTGCAAAGCTGGTTATCTTTATAGGTGGAATTAAAGTTTATTTTTTTGGGGGGTTAGCAGTGTTTTCTGATTCAACTAAAAATGACTGCATCATTTTCAAAACCAATATTAAATTCCTTACCTGAGCTAAGTGTAGGAATTATCTGTTATTAGCTAATTGCACTCAAATGAGAAAGGTGTGCAGAGGTATGAAGGAGGATAACAAAAGAAAAAGAAATTTTATTCACTCATTCATTTACTCGACATTTACTACTATTTATCTACTATATGCCAGAAACTGCTAGTCACTAGGACAAGTAACCAAACAGAGCAAACTATTGTTTTCAAAATGCTTACCATCAAGTTCAGGTGATTAAATTAATTAAAACAGATGAAAATAGCACACGAGAACTAATTAACACATATGAAAATATTAGCAAAAAACTAAACCGACACACGTGAAAATGTTAGCAAATGAGATGGAGCAGCAGCAAGTGCTAAAACAGGTGCTATATCTGTTTTGTCCTCATTCTTTTTTTTTTTTTTTTTTTTTTTTTTTTTGTGGGTACCGGGGGGTCGACCTCAGGACCTCGCACGCCAACAGGCACCCGTGCCACTGAGCAATATCACCGGCCCCTTTTTCGTATGTGGGATCCGGGAGTCGAACTCGGGCCCTCGCGCTTGCAAGGCAGGCGCTTATGCCGCTGAGCCATCTCACCGGCCCTGTCCTCATTCATTTTAAAAGAAGGAAAATATTTGAAATAAATATGGCAGAATGTTAATATTGTTAATTCTTAGCCACGTTGATATAACAGTGTCTTATGCTATTCTCCACATTCTTCTATATTCCATTTTTCATTATTAAAATATATGTCAAAAGTTTTAAATAAAGTATTTGTGCTAAACTTAGAATCACTATCAAGGCCTTGGAGTCACCAAAGCTGCTTTCTGCCCTCGCTCAGCTTTGCACTTTTGCACCGTTCCATTTGAACTAACGCTGAGTGCTGTCTTAAACCTAAGGAAACATAGTATAGGTAGCATTGTGAAAACAGATGTATTCAAGACTAGATTCCCATAGAGGGGCCTTGAGCACTGAAAACTTTATGGTGCCACCTAATGCCCACACTTCCTCATAAGCTACATCTCTGTTCCAGTGAAAATACCTTCAGTCTATATTTCCCAATTATGAACTATGGGATAGGTTCATGGAGGCTCAGTTTCTCTCCGTTGCTGTGGTTGTTGACGACAACACATCTTAGCCAAGCCCCTGCTAACTCCAGATGTGGAATTGGACACCCTGCTCTGAGGGCAATGAATCCTACTACCATTTGAGAATGGTGAAAGCTGCCCAGGCTTTCCAGTGGTAGGGGAATATCACGGCAAAAACAAAATCACACGTCAGAGAATCAATTTTAAAACAATGGGCTAGGATGTAGCTCAGTGATAAAGCACTTACCTAGCATGTATGAGGCCTTGAGTTCAATCCCCAGTACCATGATCAATCAATCAGTAAATAAGTAAATATACATACATACATATGTACATATGTACAAAATAGGTTTCTGTAAGATGGATTTACTTCTATTTACTATATCATCTAAAAATTGTGAGGCATTTGAAGACAAAAACCACTTGATCATCTCAGAAAAAGCATTTGAGAAAATCTAACATCCATTCATGATAAAAACCATATAGAAAACTGGAATAGATGATATTTATCTCAATCTGATAAAATCCACCTATGGCAAACCAACAGCCAGTATCATACTAAATGGTCAAAAACTGAAAGTTTTCACTTGAAAATCAGGAACAAGACAAGGATGTCCACTGTCATCACTCCTATTCAATATAGTTCTGGAAACATTAGCCAGAGCAATTATACAAGAGAAAGAAACAAAAGGAATAAAGGTAGGAAAGGAAGAAGTTAAATTATCATTATTTGCAGATAACATGATACTTTACATAGAAAATCCCAAAAACTCCACCAAAAGACTTCTAGATTTAATAACCAAATTTAGTCGTGTAGCTGGATACAAAGTCAACACTCAAAAATCAATAGCACTCCTGTACACAAATAACAAATTCATTGAGAGAGAAATTAGGGAAACAACATCTTTCACAGTAGCATTGAAAAAAATGAAATACTTAGGAATCAATCCAACAAAGGAAGTAAAACATCTCTACATTGAAAACTACAGTACTCTGAAAAAGGAGATTGAAGAGGACATCAGAAGATGGAAAGCTATCTCTTGTTCTGGGGTAGGAAGAACCAACATAGTGAAAATAGCCATACTCCCAAAATTGCTATACAGATTTAATGGAATCCCAATCAAAATACCATTAACATACCTCACAGAACTAGAGAAAATAATCCTAAAATTCGTTTGGAACCAGAAGAGACTTAGAATAGCAAAAACAATTATGGGCAACAAAGGCAAGTCAGGAGGCATCACAATGCCTGACTTGAAATTATACTACAAAGCTACTGTGATAAAAAACAGTATGGTACTGGCAAAAAGCAGACCTGAGGATCAGTGGAACAGACTAAATGATGTAGAAACAACTCCAAACACACTCAGCCACCTAATCTTTGACAAAGGGGCCAAACATGTTCACTGGAAGAAAGCCTCTTTAATAAATGGTGCTGGGAAAACTGGCTTTCCATATGCTGAAGACTAAAACTAGACACATGTCTATCACCATGCACTAAACTAAAATCAAGATGGATCAAAAACCTAAATATTAAAATAGAAACACTAAATCTACTGGAAGATAGAATAGGTAGAACTCTTGGAGATATAGATGTAGGCAAAGACTTCATGAACAAAATCCTGATTACAAGGGAAATACTACAAAGAATCAACAACTAGGATCTCATCTTATTAAAAAGCTTTTGCACAGCAAAAGAAACCACCAGCAGAGTGAAGAGACAACCCACAGAGCGGGAAAAAATTTTTGCCAGCTGTTCCTCAGACAAAGGACTAATATCTAGAATATATAAAGAACTAAAAACAATCAGACCCCCCAAATTTAAAGACTCAATCCAAAAATGGGCATCTGAAATGAATGGACACTTCTTAAATGAAGAAGTACAAATGGCAAAGACATATATGAAAAAATGTTCAACATCACTGGTCATTCAAGAGATGCAGACTAAAACAACACTGAGATTCCATCTCACCCCAGAAAGAATGGCCATCATCAAGAAATCAACCAATAACAAACGCTGGCGGGGCTGTGGAGGAAAAGGAACCCTTCTCCACTGCTGGTGGGAGTGTAGGCTGGTGCACTCTGGAAATCAGAGTAGAGATTCCTCAAAAAACTATGACTAGAGATACCATTTGACTCAGCTATTCTCCTTTTTGATATCTTCCCAAAAGAATTGAAAGCATCATACCACAGCGATATATGTGCATCCATGTTTATAACAGCACAGTTTGTAATAGCTAAATCTTGGAAACAGCTCAAATGCCCATCAACTGATGAATGGATAAAAAAGATGTGGTTTTTGTATACAGTGGAGTACTACTCAGCCATAAGGAAGGGTAAACTTGAGACATTTCTAGGTAAATAGGTGCACCTTGAGACCATACTCTTAAGTGAAGTAAATCATACACACATGTGTAAATATTGCATTGCTTCTCTGGTGTGAGAAACTGAATGTTTAATAAGGACCAACATGTATAATCGATATTGTGAAATAGGAAGAAATCGTTCAAATGGGAAGGGGAATGCGGGGGGAGGAAGGAAGGGAAAAGAAAAAATGAGAAAAGAAGGATAAAATGGAAACAAAGCTTTGTAAATAAAGAGGTGAAGAGGAGCTGAAGGAGGTGAGGGAATGGGAAAAAAAGAGGAATCAAGATATATCATGTACAGGTACAAGTTCCCTATGATGAATGTATATCTAAATTGTACCAGAAAACTTATTTTTAAAAATTGGGAGGCATTAGCTTATTCACATTTATGTCCATGGATTAAAAGAAATATCTCTAAGCACGGTGATAGGTTTATATGTCATTTCAAATCTTCCCAAAAGCTTAGAGGTAAATATTATCATCCCTATGTCACAAGCAGGGAAACTGGGCTCACCATACGCCCAGCTATTGTAAAGAGTAAAGACGGCAATAAAGCCAGAGCCTAACCCGGGGTCCATCCTTGCTTCTCTCCTTTAACCCCATGTTCCCCATGCTCTTTCAAAAGACCAAAAAGACCTTTCCATTATCCAGTATTTCTAATATTATTAGAGCTGCTGCTGCTGCTATGGATCGTTTAGTGAGGAAGTCTTTACAAAAGAGCACTGCAAAATGAAGGGGTTGGACCACATCACCTCCGAGATCTTTTCCCGTTTGACTGATGACCCAGAGTCATAGATTCCTCCTGACGCCGGAGGCCGCTGGGAGCAGTAGAAAGGGGGTGGGGGTGGTACCACCACAGCTCTCGGTCCCCAGCGTGTGGGCCCCAGCACAATCCGCCTCGTGTGGGGAGGGAGGGCCGGGGATGCAGCTCAGCGGTAGGGAAGCTGGTCAGTGCCCAGCGGGTCTGGCCAGGCCTCGGTGAGTGTCCTCGCTGATCCTGGAATCACCGGGAAGGCTGAGCCAGGGAAGGAAGAGTCCATGGGGCACAGGCACTGGACGCCGAGGAAACCACACCTTGACAGTGGAGCCCAGCACCCCCTGTGTGGACTGCTCAATTCGGTGGGGCACAGAGTGCAGCCCAGGTCACCAAAGGCTGGGCAGGCGCCTCAGAACCAAATGAAAGCGAATCCCACGCTCACGAGCCTCATCCAGGCACCTCCTGCTTCCGGCCCGTGCACGCTCTTGAGGGTGATACTGAAAGCGCTGTCATCACCACATCCTTCAGGACAAGAAGGCAGCTGCTCTCCAGCTGGGCTCCTAGTCTTCATGCCTTCCCTGGCCAGATGGCCAGAACACAGCCATCCGCTCTAGGAAAGGAGAAGAGGCAGAGGAGGCCCTGCTGGGCACACACGAGACCGCTTCTTGAGCCCAACCTTCCTGGGGTGGAACAAGAGGGCGTGGACCAGAGGTGCTCCTAGTCAACTCCCACCCCAAGAGACAAGGCCACGTGATCCTGGCAGTATTAGTAAGAGGCACCAGACAGGGACAGGCATCACTTGAAGGACTACAGGGGCTTCCTCTGTCCCCCAAATCTCTGACCCACTGGTCTGTCACTCATACCTTCAGACAAATGGCAGTCTTTTTCCTGATAATTCTCCATGATCTTCAGTGCTCGTAAACATCACTGCTGCCTCAAAAACTGAGCCTCTGGGCCGGTGAGATGGCTCAGCGGCTTAAGCACCTGCCCGGCAAGCACGAGGGCCCGAGTTCGACTCCCGGATCCCACATACGAAAAAGGGGCCGGTGATATCGCTCAGTGGCATGGGCGCCTGCTGGCACACGAGGTCCTGAGGTCAACCCCCTGGTACCCACAAAAAAAACAAAACAAAAAAAAAAAACAGCCTCTTTGTAACTGCTCACTGAAATGACTAGGGAAAACTCTAGGGTTGGGTGTCAGGGGACAAGATAGGCAGAGAGGTGGAGGAGGCCAGACCAGGGCTCTGTGGTCTCCTGTGCTGCAGATCTCAGGCACTGCTGGGTCTCGGTGAACAGTGAACAGCCCCCAGCTGAGCAGCCTCTGGTGGGATTCCGGGCAGCATGACCACTCTGATGAGGAAGAAGGTTCTGTACAGGAAGGCATTCCCACTGCCTCTCAGTCACTCCCACCCCTGCACTACCATGTCTCCTTAACACCGTACCCAGAGATGGCCACTTTCTCCAGAGCCTTGGTAACCACCCAAACACGGGCCTCAGCTCCAGGCAATGCTTGCCTCCAGAGATTCCTGCACAGGGAGCTCTAGAGGCCACTCCCCACCATTCACCAGCAGCTTGAGTCCCAGCATCCAACCTCTTAAAGCCTCGGTTCCCTCACCTGACGAAGGGGAGGAATACTCTTCATGACAGTCTGGATATGGTTTTAGTGTGTCCTTCAAAGGTTTGTGTGTTGATTTAATCCCCACTGTGAGGTACTAAGAGGGTGGACACTTAGTCCAAATACAGTGTCTAGAGGTAGGGCCTTTGGAAGGTGAGTAGGATTAGATAAGGTTATCAGGGTAGAGCTCCATGATTGAATACTGGTAGTTTTATCAGAAGAGAGAAACCAGAGGAGACACAAACAGATTTTCTGTCTCTCACCATGTCATGCCTATGTCACTTCAGCATTCTTCCAGCAAGAAGACCACCAGCACATTTGCGTCCTTGAGCTTCCAGAACTGTGCTCTAAATACCCCTCTTTTCTTTATAGTTATTAGCCTCAGGTATTTCACATAGAGACACACACAGACTAATGTAACCCTTGACCTACAATATAAACAGCCCATAAAAGCAGACATATGAATGCTAACAAACATATAAAAGCTTGCATCTAATAATATACCATTTAAATGCATTTAACTCCAAATTTGCTTCCAGAAAAGATAATGGGATGATTGGTGGATAAGATGAGAGGGAGTATCTTTCCATTTACACATCCTTCTGTATACACCTTTCCTTTTTAATCTTATGTATGTATCACCTTTTCCAAAAATAAACACGAGTACATTTTGGTGTGGGTTTAATCTCACTAGTAACCAAACACATGCAAATGAAAATAATACAATATTTTTAACCTATGAAATTGGTACAATATATGTAATATTAACACTAGGCTTGGTTATTGCTATCACTTCTAGGGAAAAGAATTTGAAAATATGTATCAAAAGGCTTAATAATGTTTATAACTTTGATGCCCCTTCCAGGATTTTATTCTCAGGAAATGATCAAAATCCCAAAGAGGGCTGAACCACATAGATTATTGTTTTGAATGTTTTGTTAACCAGGAAACCTCCCAAATACCCATGATTGGAAAACAAAGGCTGGAGACTAATGCTAAAACTGATGAGTGGCCATGTGGCCACAAAAACATCACATATATGAAGAGGTTTTAAATGACATGGGGAAACTTAATTTCCTTCATCAAGTCTTACCTTCTAAAGATTCCACCACCTTCCAATAACATCACAGGCTGGGGGCCAAGCCTTCAAGACGTGGACCTTTGGGGAATATTTAGGATCCAAACTGTAATATGAACTATGTGTCACAAATGTGTGACTATTTGAGGCCTAGTTGATTACCTGGAGAAGATGTATCAATAGTTTGTATATGTTTGACCATATAAAAGGATGAGATTTGTTTCTGCCTATAATCTCTTAGCAGATTGCCTGTAATTAACATCACATTGAGTTAATGCTTTTTGATAATAAAAATATTTTCTTTCTTTACAGAAGAAGAAAGAGGAGGAAGAGGAAGAAAGGAGGACCAGAGGAAAAGGAAGAAGCCACCCTTTGGTAACTCTTTTGGTATTGCCCAAACAGGAAGATGGTAATGATGATGATATTAGCGGATATTAGCACAAAAACAAAAAATGAGAAAAATAAAGCAGGGGCAGTTTTTTCACTCCAAGACTTAAGAGGTGGACATTTCTTCCAAACATTGCCACTGAAACCCCCAAGGAGCCAGTGGTCTGCTGCAAGGGTCACCCAGCCCCTTCTCCTCCTTTTAACCCATCAAGAGAGCCCTAGCACAGATAGAAGGCAGGGACCCCAAGGATCAGCATCTGAAAGTGGCTGCAGCAGTTGATCTGAAAGCCCTTCCCAACCTGATCTTGGCCAAGACCAAAGCCAAATCCACTTCTTTTCCCAGAGTCAACACAGTCTCAAGCCAGCGGGCTACCCAAGAACAGGACAGTCACCGCCTGAGGAATCTCATCCTGGCCATAAGAGAGCCACTCATTCTACAAAATTAACCTCTAAAGTTAAGTGTTGTCTTAGTTACTTTTCTTGTTGCTGAGACAAAATACCCGATGCCCAAAGTTAAGGGAGGAAAGGTTCATTTATTTCACACTTTGTAGAGGTTTCAGTCCATAATCGGCTGGCTCTGAAGCAGGGTGGCTTGGCAGAGGAGAAACAGTTCATGGCAGGCAGAAGGTAGCAAAGCAACAAGGAACCTTAACAGCATCTTTCTGCCCCTTTTATATTGTATCAGGCTGCCGGGATTAGGCCGGTGCCAAACCAATCAGTGGGCTGATGTAGTAATCACACACGCTTAATCTCAGTATCACACACCCTAGATCCAGCCACCTCTGAAAAAGCCCCACCTATGACCGCATGAGGCTTGCAGGGGACATCTGGACCCAAACCATAACAAGTGTGGTCTCATGAAGGCCCTACTTTTCCTTGACAAGCCACCATCTCCACTCTTCCTGGACCTCTTAGAGTGTAACACATTCTGGCTAAAACTCCAACAAAACTACAACTGTGCAGTAATATTTTGTTCCCACAGAGCCCTTCCCTTCTGCAGGGAGCCAGTTCAAGATCGGGGAGTAAGGACTAGGGTATGGCTCAGTGGTGGAGTGCTTGGCTGGTATATACAAGGCCCTGGGTTTAATCTCCAGTGTAGAGGTGGGGGAAAGAATGGGGGGCAGGAGGGAGACAGAGAGTGAATGAAGCAAAGGCAACACGTACTGAGGAGTACGCTCTCTGCCCGACATGTGGCAAGATAGGGCTGCAGTACCAATTCTTTCATTTTTCCAAAAGATGCTGGGAAGCCAGACTTCTATTTTTAATTTCCCAATTTTTATACGCTGTCAATTCATTCAAACTTGAAACCAAATAGGCCATGCTGAAGGCTGAAGACCGCTGGCTGACAGCCCCTGACTTACCTCTTCTTGCTCCTTCCTGACTCCAGTCCTGTGCAGGAGGCAGAGTGCACATTATCTTTCACAGCAGTGGACACTGAGGGATACTATAGGAGGTCAGCTCCCAGCTAGCAGGTGGCCAGGGTAGGCTCGGAACCCAGAAGTCCTCTCAGTTTGGTTCTCCAACCACCAAAGTTCTGGGCCCCATCCCAGAAGTCAGTGTATCTAAGGGTGCTGGGTCAGCAACCCACAGCCTTAGCGTCACACACAATTTGCTCACCATGGTGACAGGTGCCCGCGTGGAAGCCCAGGTGAGTGCGATTCTGAAGCCCTGTGTGTAACCACCCCTTCCCCTCCCACTTGACAGAACATTTAATAGAAATGCGAATGACTGAGCTCCCCATTGTTACAAGGATAACTTTTTTTTTTTTTTTTTTGTGGGTACCGGGGGGTCGACCTCAGGACCTCGCGCGCCAACAGGCGCCCGTGCCGCTGAGCGATATCACCGGCCCCTTTTTCGTATGTGGGATCCGGGAGTCGAACTCGGGCCCTCGCGCTTGCCGGGCAGGCGCTTAAGCCGCTGAGCCATCTCACCGGCCCTACAAGGATAACTTTGAATAGACCTTATTTGAAAAAAATAATAATAATAAAAGAAGAACATCCCTCATAAACATCAGTACTTTTGTGGGAGAATAATCTATTGAATTATTCATTTATTTTTTCCTTCCCCCACAACTTGCCTTTTTTTATCTTCTCACTTTAGGGCCATCTGGGTTGTGGGGGCTGAAAGGCTTCAAAGCTCATCAAAGAAATTGTGCTAGACTATCTTGGAGGGAAGGGAAAGATGGGTTATCTTGGGCCTGGGAGAGGTGCAGACCACGGCCCAGGGAAAGATTCCCCAAAACAGGAAGCCCATAAGAAAGGTTTGGTGTCTTCTTTCCACAGGCCTCAGGCTCTGGAAATCTCCAGAAAGTAGAGGGCAGATTGGCTAAAGCTAAGGTGGCCCAGGGAATCCTCCAACTGTCTCATTCTCCAGAAGACCTCCAGGGACTTCACATGGCCCCAGGGGAAAGGGCTGGAGGGAAGGGGCCTCAACAAGGATAGATTAAATCTCCTACTGGCTGGTGGGTTAGGTTTAGTCGTACGTCTTAATTAAATGAAAAATTTTAAGTAAGCTATTCTTTCACACCAAGCCAAGCTTGTGAAATAAAATGTATAACCACTCTTCCATTATTAATCAGCAGATCACTGGCATTGTACCTCACAGCTGATGGAAGACACTTCCTTTATCCATTCATTCTATTTTTATTACATTACATATAATATTTTATTATATTATTTCTATATTTATTGAACAGCCACACCAGGCTGGGTGCCAAAGTTCAACAATGAACAAACCAGAAAAGGCCCTGACCCAATGGCATTTAATTTCTACTAGCAGGGGACAGGTATGATAGCAATGCTAAGGTTTGATCTAAAATGTCCTACAAAAGACTCACAACAGGCCGGTGAGATGGCTCAGGGGCATAAGCGCCTGCCTGGCAAGCACGAGGGCCCAAGTTCGATTCCCGGAACCCACATACGAGAAAAGGGCCAGTGATATTGCTCAGCGGCACAGGCACCTGCTGGCGCATGAGGTCCTGAGGTCGACCCCCGGTACCCACAAAAAAAAAAAAAAAAAAGACTCACGTGCTCAGCAATGGATTAAATCAATCCATTGATTAGTTCATAGCTGAATGAGGTGCTAGAATGTGGAAACTGGTTGGAGGAAATAGGTCACCAGGGTATGACTTCAAATGGTACAACTCTTCTCTGGTTCTCTTGCTCTCTCTGCTTCTTAGCTGCCATGATGTGTGTAGCTTTCTTCCACAAGGCCCTCCCACAATGATGTTTCTGCCTTGGGGCCAGCCAACCATGGACTGAATCCTCTGAAACTGTGAGCCAAAATAAATCTTTCCTTCTTTAGGTTGTGCATGTCAAATATTTTGTCCCAGGAATGAAAAACTGACTCATAAAAACAATAAATTAATAGACAACAAACTATGTAATGTGCCAGAGGGTGAAATACACTGTGGGGGAGAAAAGAAGAGGGGAAGGGGAGATAAGGAGCTTAGAATATGTGAGGTGCATTCCACACAGGGTGGAGGGCAGGACAGGTAGGAGGTGGTGAAGTGGTTTCGAGGGAAGAACATTCAGGGACAACAAGTGCCTTCAAAAGCCTGAGGTGCGGGGATGGGGCTGAGGAGCAAGGCGAGTAGCAAGTGATGTGGCATCAGGTCACGACAGCAATGTCACCTTTCTGTGCTCTTGTGAAGTCCTCTTGTGGGGAGGTGGGACAATTTCATCTTCTGGGGAGCAAAGAATTCCACAGGGCCACCTGGAGTCTGAGAGCTGGGCCTAGGCTCATCCCACTCCCTTGCCCCATCCAGCCTCCCTCCCTACCTCCAGGTCCAGAGGAAGAGCCAGAAGGGTGTCTCCACCCAGATGGAGGCAGAAGGGTCACTAGCTGCGGCTGCACTGTGTTTCCAGGGCGACTGATGCCATAAGCACCAGGTTCCTCTCCCTTGCCTGTCTTGCTCCTGCCTGATGACTGACTCATGATTTTCCCGTGGAGCTGCAGACACTAACTTCCCCCAAGAGAACGTCAGTGGGGGAGGAAAGTGGTTTCATTCTCCAGGTTCACCTGTGGGGGGGGCTTTCATCTGGGGCAAAAGAAAAGGTGCTGCAGGGTAGGAGCTGCAGGCTCCCTGCCTCCAGCAGGAAAGAAGTAGATGCAAGGAGCAAGGGGAGGCACCAGAGCAGACTGGAGCTCCATAGGCAGCACATCAGTGGCCCCCTCAAGACACCCCTAGACCCCAGCCAGGAGCCCCAGGTTCTGGTGAGAAGGCAGCATCCTGAATTCTAAAGCCACATGTTTCTGCAGAGCCTGGGGGGTGCACACAGTGACAAGACCCAGGCAGGACACAATGCACATGGTGCCACTCAGCCAAGGAGAGACCATAGAGACACAGAACAAGTTCCAGGCTGGGCTCTGAGGCCAGGCATTACCTCCAGCCTCAGCTCTACAACAGGAGCCTGTGTTCCCCATGGCCAACCTGCCCCATGCCTGGCCTTCCAGACATCTACTGCCCCCGCAACACTTCCTATTCATCACCCACAGCTTACCTCCTGGCCAGACCCACACATGTGGGCACTTGGGCCATGCAATAATGTCACACCCCTTCCAACTACTCTTTGTTAAATACTTGCTCAACATTCTGAGCAAGGAGGGGCTGTCCACAGGGAGCCACAGGTGGGGTGGGGACAGGGAGTGCACACATCAGCCCTCCAGCTTTCCTCTGCACTCAGGTCCCAAACTGTGTCCCACAGCAAGCACAGTGAAGACCTCTACCTTCCTGAGGGCACCGGAGTGCTGTGGACATGGAGGAGGGTCCCCTCGAGCATCTGTTCTCACCACTCTCTCGAGCGGAGCTCGTACGGGTACTGTTTCTCCTTCTTATTGCATGCCCTGGATTCCACGTGCATGTGTCTGACATCAGCACCCACGTTCTTCCCTAAACCTGCAGACCCCAGTGCAGCATAACTTCAAGCCCACCATTCCTCATCCAGGCTCCTGCTACTTCCGCTGTTATGGGTTGAACTGTGTCTTCCAGCCAGAACTCACACATTGAAATACCCATGAATCTGGCCGTATTCTGAAATAGGGCCCTTGCAGATAGAGTAGGATGAGATCATACTGGAGCAGAGTGGACCCCTAATCCAACATTCCTGGTGTCCTTGAACATGGGGAAATTCGGACACTGAGACACAACGGGAGAACGGCACTGAAGTTGAAGGCGGAGATGTTCCAGGCGAGGAACACCAAAGCTTAGCAGCAAACCTCCAAAAGCAGGGAAGAGGCACAGACAGATTCCCGCTCACAGCATCAGATGATCCCATCCCGCTGACACTGTGACTTAGACTTGCAGCTTCCAGAACTGTGAGCAGTCGCTTTCCGCTGGGAAAGCCTCCTACTCTGTGCACTTGTTACAGCAGCCTTCACAAACCAGTGCATCTGGAGCTGCCTCTCTGATCCTCTAGGCCAAAATCTTGCTCTTCTTCCTTCCAGGCTCACTCAAATCCTAACCTTGTCCAGTGGCTCCTAAACTCGACCTGGTGAGCACCAAGGCAGCCTTTCAGCCTCTGTAGAGGAGCAGGGGGGATGGTGGAGAGTGGAGTTGGACAGGAGGTAGCTGCGTGGTCAGGACTAGAGCCCCACTCTGTTTCCAGCAGAGCAAGGGTACACAGGCTCCTACACAGCCCAAGGTCCTAGGGGCTTCTCAGTCTCCCAGCTCCAGCAGTAACGAGCAAGAATCTGCACCACCTTCTCGGCATGTGGCATCTAAGATATAAACTTTTCACGGATGTTTGAAACACATCGCTTTGCCCATCAGAGCTCCTTAAAAGCACCATGTTTGATCCATCTCAGATGCCAATGACTAGATAGCACCATGCAATACAGACACCAGGAGTCGCATGTGTAACCTGAATTTTCCTGGTAACCGCATTATGAGAAAGTAAAAACACATATAATAAAATCACACAGAAGGAAACACACGCATACGAATGAATGCATGTAAAACTGGTGGAATCTGAAGGTCGATGGATTGTATCAATGCTGACTTCCTCAAGATTCTGTGCTATTTCCTATAGCTGTATATAAGTCTATAATTCTCAAAAAGATCTGAAAAAGTAAAAGGAAATACATAAGATTAAATTTAATAATACATTTTATTTAATCAATATATTCAAAATATTATCATTTCTACATATAAATAATACAAAAATTAATGAGATACGTTATATCCTTTCTCTGTGTTGTGTCTTTGAAGTCCAGTGCATATTATATACTTACATCCAGCACAGATCAGCACAGCCTAGCCATGTTTCCAGTGCTCAGCAGCCATGTGGGGCTAGCGGTTATCCTATTGGATGGTGCAAATATAACAGGGACTTAGAGGCATGGCCTGCAGATGCCCCATGAATAACAAAGCAAGACAAAGCTTGGGATCTCTGTCTTCATTTTATAGCTGTTTTCTTTTTACCTTAGTACTTTGGGTCAGATCCCTGCTAAGCTTTGCACATAGGCATATTAATCACTTAAGGAATGTTTTCTAAAAACTGGTAATACAAGGTTTATTAGCCCTAAATTCACCTACCCTATGTCATTCCACTTTAAGCCTGAAGACACCATGATAAGGCATTTTCAAGCTTTGTAGGGACATTCAACTGCCAGCTTTTACAATGTCCTGTTCTAGGCCCCCTGGAGTGGAGCCTAGAAACCTCCTGTTCATGGTCCTAAGCCTGCAGTTACTTCTGATTCCACGAAGGGCACAGCTGTACAGACTACCTCATGATGAGGCCACCCTCCACACCCAAAGAGGGCCATCATCTCAAGGGAACTGGATGCCACCTCAAGTGGAGAAGGGCGTCTCTGGAGTTACCTCACAGAACTGGTCTTCAGGAAGCAACCGGCCAGACCATAGTGTGACTAGAACTCCCTACCCTGCCCCACTATGTTAACTGTCCAGTTATGCAAGCCTCCAACGCTTGCCTTTATTCCCCTTTTCTATAAAACCTCAAAATTTCTCTCAGCCCCAGGAAGACAGATCTTGAAACTCAGTATCTGCTCTCTGCGGCATGGACCTGCTGGTGAAAGTGCCTTTCCTACGCTTCACCAGTTTGTCTTCTTGACTGGCACTTTGGGGTGATGGCTGAGTCTGGTCTTTTAGAACCCCCTAGATCTGGGGCTTTTGCCTTAAAACTCTGGTAACACAAAGAAAACATATAAAGGCCACTCAAAAAAAAAAAAAAGGCACTCAATTTATGCTTGCTGCGTGAGTGAATGAATGAATGAACCAATTATTCAACCTGAACAAAGAGGGGCCTGACAGTGGCACGCAGAATGGTGCCCCCACCAGCAAGACGGCCCTGGAGAGAGGCTGGAGGGTGTGGGAACATTTACTCTGCAGGCACTGATGGTGAAAAAGGGACTCAAAGGATAACCTTGATGTAGAAGGAGGACAGCAGCCCAGCCTAACATGGAAGAAAGAGAAAACGCCTGGGAATTCTTGCCTCCCTTAAGCCTTCCTCTGAATGTTGTGGTTATTTCCAGAAACAGCAACGGTGATCCCAGGACGTCCTGCTCCTTTGATCTGCTGGGAGGAAGGGGGAACTGCTGGCTGGAAAAGTAAGGAGGTGTGGGGGGCCTGGGCTTCCTTTGCCCAGAGAAGGCACAAGCACACCTCAAGCAGCACCCATCTAATGTAATCTCGGGCTGCAGGGAGCACAGGTGCATCTTATTCTCCCAATAACCCCCGGTACGCTCCATGCATGCCATTCGACACACATCTCCTGACTTCACTGACTTATTTCCATCCCCTCCAAATCCAGGGTCTCTGCAAAACCTGTTGGCCCCTCCCAGAGGGAGCTAGCAAAACCTAGCCCAAGCCATCCTCCTGAGGGACCGGCCCTTGTGATCCACTGGAGAGAACAGCCACCTTGTTCACCTCCTCAAACCGCATAAGACTGAACCGAGACCAAAAAGGTCATCAATCACACTGAGCGCCGGGGTATGAAAAGATAATTTAAAACCTTTAATAGCCTCTACTACCTGTTCTTCCAACTTTAACACTTCAACCTGTCCCCCAGGTACCCCCAAATCCAGTCTCTAACACCTGATGGTTCTACAAAACCTCCATTACGTCCCACCTGGCTAAGCTCACTGTCCTGATTACTGTGTCCTCTGAAACCTGCACCATTTATAGGCTGTGCCACACAATAATGAGCTTAAACTGTCTGACATAAATTTCATTTTGTCTCATTAAATGTTCTGTAAATTCCTTAAGGACACGCTTCACATTTAACTGTTCTTTAATAACATCCTCCCTCTTTCAGTACAAAGCTGAGTGGGTGTTTAATGAACGTTTGTCAATTGTTCAGGGAAAGTTTTAGGATTCCTTTGGTTTGCATCCATTCATTCAGGACTAATGTCAGGCACTGTGCTAGCATCTGCGAATTCAGAGTTGAATAAAATGTCTTTTATATTTTCTACAAGGTTTTTACAAACTGTGACTTTAGGCAAGTTACCTACCACATAAGTAATAAGTGACGAAGATTATCTATTTAATAGGATTATGATGAAGAGTAAATGAAATAATCCCCACTTAGGATTATCTGCTTAAATTAGAGCCTGGCTTATGAGCCCATAGTAAATGTTAATGATAATTTTTTTTTTTAAAACAGGGTCTTGCTATGTAGTCCCTGGTCTTAAACTCACTATGTAGCTCAGGCTGGGCTCGAACTTGCAGCAATCCTCCTGCCTCAGCCTCCTAGGTACTAGGATTACAGATATGTGCCACCACACCCAGCTAAATACTAATAATTAATATTACTGTCTGATGTGTCCTGCACGTGTGTGTGTGTGTGTGTCTGTCTGTCTGTCTGTCTGGAGTGATGCCCTTAGGATAACAGATAGGGTTAAGAGTTAAATTGGGAAATTATCAAGTGCAAAGTGAGGGTACATGGATGTCAATGAGAAGACACTAAATCCTCTAAGAGGTAAAATTTCCCTGGAAAGAACAAATGTCGAAAAGAAATGAATTGGAGAGAGATGGGCAAGGAGGAAGAGATGAAATGCAGGAGTAAGTGGGTATCACCGTGTCCCCAAGGGACTTTAGGGGGAGGGACAGAAAACAACCATTCCCAGCCTTGTGCAGGGCTGGACACACACTGGGTCAGAGCAGGACTAGAGGGAGCCTGCAGCGGGTCGGGGCACAGCATTAAAGAGACTCTCGACTCTCAGGCTCGTGCAAGTGAAGGGTTGACCCCTGCAAGTGGGACCTCCTTAAATTTTGTTCCTTGGTCCCTTACTTCGGCTCACTCTGGTTTCAGCCCTGCAGCAGGTAAAGCAGTTCTTCAGGCAGCACAGTGCACACCCCAGGCTGCAGTCTGCTCGGCATCCTTTCTCCTTTCTAGGGCATCCTCCCCACAAGAGCCATACTCTGGATAGATAATCTTCCAGCCCCCGTGGTCCCAATCTCCCGGGCGTTCCTGTGTCTCAGGGCAGTGGCACAGCAGGCTTTGTGGGAGGCGGGGAGCTGGCTGAGAGAGGAGAGCCTTTGGATACACACACGAAGGCAGCACAGTCAGGCTGTCCTTTTCCCTGACCTCATTTCAGGTCCTCAGTCTCAGGCCTGCACTAGCCGCATGAGGCAACCCAGATCTGCACCCTGGAGGTGCGGGAGGAGGACAGCTGGAGAGAAGACAAAGTAGGAGAGGGTCACCTGCACTTGGGACAGGACAAAACAGGCCCTGGCTCAGCTCCTGTTACTGCGCAACTGCATAGAAAGCAACAGGACCGTGCAGTGCAGCGTGTGCTCCGTAAAGACAGCCTGGGTGCTTAGGAATTCAGAGGAAGGAAAGAACACAGTGGGCTGGAAATGGAAAGAGAAGCAGGATTTGGACTGAAATGTATCTGGGAAGGAGCAGCAGGTGGGTAAACAGCCTGGGTGAAACACAGTTAGGACAGGTATCAGGTAGGCTACGGACCCATGGCTGGCAGGAGAAACGGTGGACTTTCAGGATGTGCTTCAGGCACAGAGATAAGATTTCGGTCTGGAAAAGGACCAGGAAACAGATCCACTCAAGGGCTTCCATTTCTAAAAAAATGGCAGACTGAGAAGCCCTCTGTCACCTCTATTGTCCCCTTTCAGGAAGGAGGAGTTTCTTCCCCACCTGTTGGGGATGCCGAAAAAGCTAACAGACCTCAAATTGCAGCCCCTCTTGGAGTTGCCTCAGGTGAGGAGAGCCACCTCTCCCAAAGTCATGCCCCTTCCAGTGACAGCTCTCATCTAGTGACAGACTGATCCATGTGGAGGTGGAAAGGTTTGACCCCAGCATCCCAACTGGGCAAGTCTGAAGGGCCATCCCAACTCCAAGGCTGGCTACAGGGTCAGCCGAGGCTTGGTCTGGGACTGTGCAGTAGCGCAGTTTCTCCCTCTGCTCAATCACATTCTATCCTCTCCCTTCCTCAGGTATTGATCCCTAGAGCCATAAACACCCTGCCCTCTAATCTCTGGCCTGGTCTGCTTTCCAGGGAATTCAAACGATCTGCAACATCCCACTACAAAACACTGAAAGAGTAACTAAAGCAGCTTTAAAGTACCTTTTTTTTTTTTTGTGGGTACCGGGGGGTCGACCTCAGGACCTCACGCGCCAGCAGGCTCCTGTGCCGCTGAGCGATATCACCGGCCCCTTTTTCGTATGTGGGTTCCAGGAGTCGAACTCGGGCCCTCGCGCTTGCCGGGCAGGCGCTTAAGCCGCTGAGCCATCTCACCGGCCCTAAAGTACCTTCTTAAGTGGATGAACAATCCAGCAAGGAAAGAAATAGTAGATGAGTTCTCAGCCAGAAGCTGCCCTATGGACATCAACTAAACCCACGGCTTTAAGCTTCTCTTGTATGGGCCATAGGGCCTACTCAAGGCAGACAATTGCATTATAAAACTTCCTTCTAAAGCCAGGAAAACACAAATCATTCCAAAGGTAAGAAGGGAGAAAAAACGGCACATGTAAAAAACACAAAATATGGTAGTCATCATATCTTAGTCATCAGTAATCACAGTAAATGTAAATACACTAAACTTCCTGAGTAAAAGACAAAGATTGTCAGACTAGCTATAAAAACTGTAATTATATGCTGGTTACAATAGACATAAATTGAAAGATATCCAAATGTTGAAAAGGGGGAATCAGCATCATAAATACCACATTCTCTCACCATAATACCTTTGAGTTAATCAAATTCTAAAGGAAGTAAAAAAAAAAAAATACCTGGGAATTTTCAAACATTTCTAAATTTATGGGTAAAAAAATAAGCCATGATAGGAATTGGAAAATACTTAAAATTAAACATATGAAAATACTTCTGAGCCAGGTGGGGTGGCACACATCTGTAATCCCAGCACTAAGGAGACTGAAGCAGGAGGATCGCCACCAGTTTGAGGCCAGCCTAGGGTACATAGTGAATTCAAGACCAGCTTGAACTACAAAAAAAGACACTGGCTCATAAAATGAAAGAAAGAAAGAGAGAGAATACTTCCGGTAGACCGCCAACAAATTACTTAATCTCACTGGGCCTCAGTTTCCTCATATACAAAATGATCATCATATCTATCATTTGTTGGTATAAAAATTCAGTATAACCAGTGATGGTAGCACATGCCTATAATCCTAGAAATAAATAAAGGGCTGGGTGTGTAGTTCTGGGCAAAGGCCCTCAGTTTAATCCCCAGTACTGCAAAAGACAAAAACATAACAGTATGTTAATACATAAAACAGTCAGACTAGTATGTGGAACACAACAAATAAAATATGATTTGAATTGCTATCATCACCACCAACCTCAAGCTGAAGGAATATAACCAAAGAAGTATTTAGAGAAAATTTTATTGCCTTAAAAGTTTACACTGGAGTATAAGAAAGAATGAAATTTAAAGAGATAAGCATCTAATATGAGAAGTTAGAAAAAGAATGACAGAATAAATCCAAAGCAGAAGAATTAGTAAAATAACAAATATCCAAGAGAAAAATCAACAAAGCCAAAATCTGGTCATTTAACAAACACTGTTTCAAAATATAGAAAAAGAAATAAGTTAACAATGTTAGGCACTAAAGGGGGGCAACAACTACAGATACATCAGAGATGTAATAGAGACTACTATGAACTTGATGCCAATACATTTGAATTTTTTTAATTTCTAAAAAAATACAATTTACCAAAATTGAATGAAGAAATAAAAATTCTAAATATTTTTACAGTCACTAAAGAAAGGGGTTAGTAACTCAGTCTTTCTATCACAAAAAAATTAAGTGCAATGGCTGCCCAGATAAAGTTCTACCAAACTGTCAGAGTAAATGATCTCAAAAATCATCCTAGAGAGTGGATGGAAAGGGAACACTCCCAGTCCATTTTGCAAGATTTGTTTTAAAACCACACAAAGATAGCTGGAAAAGGAAATCACATGCCATGATCCCTGAAGAAATATAACATCCTAACTAAAATTAATAGTCAATGAAATTTCACAGTGCAAAAAACAACTAATACACCACAGACAAGCTAGTTTTATCCCTAAAATTATATGTTCAATATCTGTTAATGTAATTTACCACATCAAAAGATTAAAGGAGACAAACTATATATCATCCAATAGATGTAGAAAAAGCACCTAACAAAACTGAAATTCAAACAAAACTACTTAACACACTGTACAAGTGTATGGAATTTTCTTTACCTATTAGAAGAAAGCTACAAACACACACACACACACACACACCCCTAGGCAAATATTCCCAATGGTGAGGCTTTTTTGGCATTCTCTTTACAATCAGGATTTATCAAGCCATATGCTAAAATTAACTCAAAATGTACAAAATACTTCAATGTAAGAGCTAAAACTACAAAACTCTTAGAAAACATAGGTATAAATCTTTGTGATCATGGGTTAAGCAATGGTTTCTTAAATATCATGGCTAAAGTATAACCAACCAACAACAAAAAACTAGGTGAATTATAATTTATCAAAAGTTTAAAATTTTGTGCTTTAAATGACACCAACAAGAAAATATATGGCTGGGGACACAGACGAGTGATAGAGGTCTTCACCTAGCACCTAGGTTTGATCCCCAGCACTGACAAAAACGGTGAAAACATAACTCACAGAATGAGAGAAATGTTTTGCAAATCATACATTTAATAAAGGACTTATATTGGAAATATATAAAGCACTCATAACTCAATGATGAAACAGACAAATAATCCAGTTTCTTAATAGGCAAAGGATCTGAACAAATATCTATTCAAAGAAGAGATACACATGGCCGATAAGTGCATAAAAAGATGCTCCACCCCTTTAGTCATCAGGAAAATGCAAAATCAAAGCCTCACTGAGGTACACCTCAAACCACCAGAAGACTGTGATCAAAATGACAGAGAACAATGACTACTGTGAAGAAACTGGAACCCTTATACACTGCTAAAAAGAATGTAAAACGGCGTAACCACTTCGGGAAACAATCTGACAATTCCTCCAATGGTAAATATGGAGTTGCCATATGACTTAGCAACTCTACTCAAAGATATAAACCTAGGAGAAATGAAAACATATATCCATGAAAACACCTGTGCCTAACAGCATGATTTACAATCATCAAAAATGGAAAACCTCAATGTTCATGAGTTGAAGAACCAGTAAACAAAACCTCCGGGGTGCACGCCTGTCATCCCAGCACTCTGGAGGTGGAGGCAGGAGGATCTCAAGTTTAAACCCAGCCTGGGCAACTTAGCAACTTCGTGAGACCCTGTCTCAAAATAAATGAAATTGAAAAAGGGCTGAGGATGCAGCTCAGTGGGGAGGCCCTGGGTCAATCCCAGCACAGGACGGGCGTGGGAGGGACCTGCTCGCTCCTCTCCATCCTCCCCAGCTTTGGGCTCCTGAGCCAGCTCCTCTCTAACTCAGTAAGTGCAGGCATTCATCAAGGCTCTCTTCTCTTTCCTCACCACCATCATTTTCTGCTCTTTCCTGGGTGACTGCGTCCAACCCCATCATGCAGATCAGCATTTTTTTAATGTTTTTACTATTTAAATTTTTTTTCTGCTGCTGGGGATCAAACCCAAGGTCTCACTATGGAAGCTCTACCACTGAGCTACACACCCCACCCCGCAGACCAGTACTTCACACCCAATGGGCTGTAAAATCAAATATAATAATTGTTTTCAGATTTTTATTCAACCTTTGTAATAAAACACACAGAACAATTTTACTATTTTAACCACTTGTAAGTGTATAGTTCAGTGAGACTAAGTTTACCCACGATTGTGCCACCATCACCACCAACCCCTCCAGGGCTCTGCGACCTCCCCAGCGGAAGCGCCCCACTCATTCCATGGTAGCGCCCGTTCCCCTCCCAGCTTCCGGCAACCACCATTCTACTTCCTGTCCTTACGAATTTGACAACCCTTAAACACTTCACACAAGTGGAGTCATACAGTATTTACCCTTTTGTGCCTGGATTATTTTACTTAGTTTGATGTCTTCAAGGTTCATCCATTTTGTAACCTGTGTCAGGAATTCTTTGTAAGATTGAATAATATTGTATTGTATTTTCTTAAAGAAATTGAAAAGTTTTAATGAAGTAGAACAGAAAATATTAGAGGAGATTTTTCATAATAAGACCAAATATTATTTCACAAAATGTTTGTTGTTCCCCAAATATATTTCCTTTTTCCTCATTTTTAAAAAAAATAATTTTATTGGTACATTTTAGATATACATAATGATCATATTCATCATAGGGAATTTGTACCTGTACATGATATTTCTTGATTCCCTTTTTTTCCCATTCCCCTCCTTTTCCTTCAACCCTTCTTCCCCTCCTTATTTGCAAAAGCTTTGTTTCCATTTTTTCCTTCCATTCTCTTATTTTTCTTTTCTCTCCCTTCCTTTTCCCCTTCCTCCTCGCTTCTATCCCTCCACATTTGAACACTTTCTTTCTATTTCACAATATGTATTATACATTTTGGTCCTTATTTACACATTTGGTTTCTCACATCAGAGAAACAATGCAATGTTAAACATTTGTGTCCAATTTATTTCACTTAAAGAGTGTAGTTTAAAGGTGCATCCATTTACCTACAAATGTCTCAAGTTTATCCTTCTTTATGGCTGAGTAGTACTCCATTGTATACAAAAACCACATCTTTATTCATCAGTTGATGGGCATTTGGGCTGTTTCCAAGATTTAGCTACAATAAACTGTGCTGTTATAAACATGGGAGCTCATATATCACTGTGGTATGATCTTTTAATTCTTTTGGGAAGATACCAAAAAGGAAAACAGCTGGGTCAAATGGAACCTCTAGTTTTAGTTTTTTGAGGAATCTCCACACTGATTTCCACAGTGGTTGCACCAATCTACACTCCCACCAACAGTGGAGAAGGGTTCCTTTTTTCCCACGGCCCTGCCAGCATTTGTTACTGGTTGATTTCTTTTTTTTTTTTTTTTTTTTTTTGTGGGTACCGGGGGTCGACCTCAGGACCTCGCACGCCAGCAGGTGCCCGTGCCGCTGAGCGATATCAACGGCCCTTTTTTCGTATGTAGGTTCCGGGAGTCGAACTCAGGCCCTTGCGCTTGCCAGGCAGGCGCTTATGCCGCTGAGCCATCTCACCGGCCCTTGATTTCTTGATAACAGCTATTCTGTCTGGAGTGAGATGGAATCTCAGTGTTGTTTTAATTTGCATCTCTTGAATGACCAGTGATGTCGAATATTTTTTCACATATTTATCTGCTGCTTCTATTTCTTCATCTGAGAAATGTCTATTCATTTCAGATGCCCATTTTTGGATTGGGTCTTTAAATTTGGGCGGTCTGATTTTTTTGAGTTCTTTACATATTCTAGATATTAGTCCTTTATCTGAGCAACAGCTGGAAAAAATTTTTTCCCACTCTGTGGGTTGTCTCTTCACTCTGTTGGTGGTTTCTTTTGCTGTGAAAAGCTTTTTAATAAGATGAGATCCCAGTTGTTGATTCTTTGTGATAGTTCCTGTGCAATCAGGGTTGTCTTTTTTTTTTTTTTTTTTTTTTTTTGCCTATACCTATCTCTGCAAGAGTTCTACCTAGTCTATCTTCCAGAAGATTTAGTGTTTCTGTTTTAATGTTTACATCTTTGATCCATTTCAATTTTAGTTTAGTGCATGATGAGAGATAAGGATCTAGCTTTAATGTTCGACATGTGGAAAGCCAGTTTTTCCAGTACCATCTGCCCCTTTGTCAAAGATAAGGTGGCTAAGTGTGTTTGGAGTTGTTTCTGCACCTTCTAATTTGTTCCATTGATCCTCAGGTCTTTTTTTCTTTCTTTGTTTGGTTTTTTGTTTTGTTTTGTGTGTGTGTGTGTGTGCGTTTGCCAGTACCACACTGTTTTCATCACAGTAGCTTTCTAGTATAATTTCAAGTCAGGGATTGTGATGCCCCCCACCTTGCCTTTGTTGCCCAGAACTGCTTTTGCTATTCTAGGTGTCTTCTGGTTCCAAATGAATTTTAGGTTTGTTTTCTCTAATTCTGTGAGGTATGCTATTGGTATTTTGATTGGGATTGCATTAAATCTAACAGCTTTAGAAGTATGGCTATTTTCACTATATTAATTCTTACTACCCAAGGACAAGGGATATCTTTCCACTCTTCAATCTCCTTTTCCAGAGTACTGTAATTTTCAATATAAAGGTCTTTTACTTCCTTCATTAGATTGATTCCTAAGTTTTTTGTTTGTTTGTTTGTTTGTTTGTTTGTTTGATGCTATTGTGAAAGGTGTGGTTTCTTGTTACGGCTTGTGTTTAGCTGTCTCCCCAAAGCCTCATGCAGTCATAGGTGGGGCTTCTTCAGAGGTGGCTGGATCTAGAGTGTGTGACACTGGAATTGATTTATAGTGCAGTGCTAGGCTCAAGGGCACTAGGATTAAGGGTGTGAGTGCTACCCACCCTAAGTAGTCTGAATAAGATAAAAGGGGCAGAAAGACACTGTTAAAGTTCCTTGTTGCTTTGAAACCTTCTGCCTGCCATGAACTGTTCTCCTCTGCCAAGCCACCCTGCCTTGAAGCCAGCCGATTACGGACTGAAACCTCTACAAACTGTGAGCTAAATAAACCTTTCCTCTCTTAACATTGGGCATCTGGTATTTTGTCTCACCCATGAGAAAAATAACTAAGACATTTCCCTAATTTTTCTCTCAGTGAGTTTGTTGTTTATATACAGGAATACTATTGATTTTTGAGTGTTGGCTTTGTATCCAGCTACGCTACTGAATTTTGTTAATAAATCTAGAAGTCTTTTGGTGGAGTTTCCCAAATATATTTCTTACTATGCATTAAAACCATAAGCGTTCCCAAAGCACTGACTTTGAAGGATAGTGACCCCAAAGTCCACACTGGTAGCCTGGGTCTTTCCCACCTGGGTCCCTGAGCTCATTCCGAAGAGGTGCTGGACAGCTCCACATGGTGGCCTTCCAGTGTCCCAGAACACCCATAATTAGGCTTGGGAGCCTCTGTCCTGACCTGCTCCTCCTGCCACACTCTGGCCCTGTCTGCCTCACCCACTCCAAAACTACAGGTCTAATGCATGAGGCAGAACACTCAGCTGCTCCAGCACTCCTCGCTCCTTGCTCAAACTGAGTTCCACCTTTTCCTTCCTCCCACCTCCATCTATGCCTGTGGATCGCTCTTCTTTCTTGAGACCTCCCTCAAATGCCTCCACGCACCCTGAAGCACACTGATGCACCCTGGCTCCCTCATTGCCATCCTTAAAGTCCCTTGTCCCTCCCTCCAGGCGTGCCTCCCTTTGGAGTCGTGTGTCTTTCTGTCTTTCCAACAGCCCATGAGCTCCCCGGACCTGGCCTGTGTCTGTCTTGCACACATCGTACCCTCAGCATCTAGGCTGGTGCTCAGTACATAGTAAATCTTCGTAAGTATTTGTTCAGTCAAGCACAGACATGGAAGCCAAGAACACTGAGGGCAAACTTCGAAGCTTTGTTCCATGTCTTTTCCTCCTAATGCACTTAGTATATGCAACCTCCAGAAGAGACCCCAAGTGCACTAAGCCATCAGCACCGCCTACCTTCTCCCCTCCTGGCCAAGCTGGATCCCTGGAGTTCTGACTGATCATCATGGGCCTTCTCAGAAGCACCCTCTGCACAGCCCAGTGAGAGGTCAAGGGCCCAAAGAAATAAATGTACATGCCCCACATCTCCCACTTCCTTCTACAGAGGTCTGTCCCTAAGCCCTCACTGGAAAACCCTGCCACCCCTTTGTCCCCGGGGTTTGTGTAAGGTGGCATCACTCCAGTCTTCAGGAATCCCTTGGCTCCAAAGTGGATCCACTCCTTGCAACAATTTCTCCTCACTTTTTATAGGCCGAGGATAATACCTCCCAGCCTCTCTCCCTTTTATCCCTTTCTGTACAAGACCCGGATATCCTCCTTCCTAATGGCTTTTATCATGTCACTACTCTGCTCAAGGATCATCTATGTCTCCCTATGGCCTAATAAACCAAACTCAAATTGTTCTCAATCTTTGGAGCACTTCACTGGAGCTACTGACCATTGTCAGAGCCGCCCACTTCTTCACTCACAACATTCAATCCCCCTTTTCGTGTGTCTCCTCATTGTGTGTGGCAGCCCCTGCATACACACACAATGCAAACACATGCCCACCCCCACCTTCAATCATTTATTCATTATCTATATTTATTGGGGACTTATTACATGCCAGACACATACCTTCTTGTCTAGAGCAGGGTTTCTCAACCTTGGCACTACTGACATTTGGGGCTAAATAATTCTCTGTTGAGGGGGGCCAGACTGTACATTGGAGGATCTTTGCAGCACCTCTGGCCTCTCCCCATTTGATGCCAGTAGCATAGGACAACTAAAACTGCCTCTGCACGTTGCCTAGGGGCAGAATTTCCCTCATTTGAGAACTACTGGTCTAGAGCAACAGGGGGAGCTAATTACAGATCATCTGGGGACCTGCTAAAGAGGCAGGTTACAAGATCACACCCCAGAGTGAGACCCAGGGTCCAGAAATCTGCATTTCAACGGCCTCTTGGTGATTTTATCAGTGGCCTCAGCTTGAGGAACACAGGACTGAGGTTTCCAGACAGGAAACAGACCAATACTTCCTTCGAATTAGTTCATTACAATTAAGTTATGCATAGGAAACAAGATAGGTAAGCAAATATTTGCATGCAACTGACATGGCAGACACAGCAGGATTCAAGATGGCGGAAGCCTTCCCGATGGGCTAACCAGTGACTGAGCCATGTGCAGCAGCGCAGGTGTGAGAGAGATGAGACAGGTTGGTGCCGCACCTGCACCTCTACACTTCTATTCCTACTCCCTTTGGTTGTGTATGTTCACACGCCCTCCTCCATCCAAATGGTCCCCTTCCTTTGAAACTTCCTCAAGTTGCACCTCCTCCAGACAGTCTTCCCTAACCCCTCCAGCCTGTCAACGCCTCTCTTCTCAGACAATTTTACACTTACTGCTCACCCTTTATGTCCATTTTGTTTCTCCAAAAAGACTCCAAACCCCTTAAGCACTAGGACTACAGCGTCATCTCCTTTTTTACATCCAGGGCTTTTTTCCAGAATCAGCACGTACAAATTGTGCTTACTTGGTCAGACTAAGCTGAGTCTCTAAAACAAGGCCTTAAGGTGGCATCAGTGTGATTTGGAGGGTCAGGGTCTCCAAGGGAGGGATGGGTAGCAGCTGGTACACCTGCTGGGTTCCAGGCAGCCAGCCCCTCCACCCAAGACCAGGCAGAGCTTGTGAGAGCCAGCAAGCAGTGGTGCGGTTGGCATTTGCCTGGTACTGATACCTCCCCTGTTGGCCAGGCAGGAGTCCCGGCAACCCCAGCAGCCCCAGGAGGAAAAAGGGGGTAGGAGCCCAGAACGACCCCACAGTGGGAAAAGCAGCAAGACAGCAGCAGGCCATAGGCCTGAAGAGCTGCAGTTGGGCTGGTTCTGGGACCTCTCTGTCCTTGCACAAGATCATGTCCAGGACTACAGTCACCAAAAAAGAAGGTAGGTCCAATAAGACCCAACAAACCAGGAGACTCTGAAAATGTCTTTTAAAGCCGCTCAACTCACAGAGTACATGAGCTGCCACCAACCAGGAAAGAAGATTCTCTGGGAAGGTCAAGAGCGGTGACTGGCTAGCAACAAATGTATGGGACAAGGGGCCTCACCTTCCCTAGCCTTGGGAGGTGTTACAAAGAGGGGAACAACTCAGTTGCTTAGCTTTCCAACTGTGGGCAAGACCACCACTCTGGCCTCCCACCGAACAGGGCAGGCCAGATTGGGAGAACATACAACTGAAACAGACCCCAAAGGATGGATAAAGAACAACTGTTCTATTATTTGGAAGTTTCAAGAAGAAAATGAGAGGGTTACACAGCTAGAGAGATATTTTCTATAATAATGGGGGAAGATGGTTCAGGTGGGGAGACAGGCAGCAAAGAAGAACCTCCCCCAAAGAATGTGGGGGGGGTGCTCTATCTACCAAAGGCTCCGGTATCCCGGCAACCAAGATCTCCCGCCCCGCAGAGTCACCTGCAGCGTTTCCCCCAAGCCAGAGCTTCAGGAGGTGGCTGGCATTTCAGAGTAGACCTTATTTCAAAGAGACCGAGGCTGTGCCGGACCTTCTGAGTGACACCTCCGACTGCCCTTTCTCTTCCCAGAGTTTGCCGGTGGATGGGGGTGGGGGTCCAACTTTGCGCAGCTCTGACCTTTGGCCTTAAAGACGAGAAAGAGCCGCCTTCTTGAGAAGGGATCAGGTTGAGTGTTCACAGACCCGAGGCCGCGGGGTTGCAAGAATTCACTGTCCCAGTGCATCCTCACAACCCGCCACCACCCCACCCAACCCGACGCTGTTGTGGAGACAAATGTGCCCCTTCCAAGGGCTCCACAAAACTGTAGTATCCGCCAAGTTTAAAAACAAAACCAAAAATGTACCCGATTTTGAGCCTTCAGGCTCCAACCAAATGGCCACGGAATTATAGGTTTGGGGAACAGGGATCGGATCCCTGCCGCCAGCTCACGGCATTTAAATAGGTTTGTCAGCTCGGCTGCTTAGAATTCCAAACTGTTCTCGATTTTTCAGAGCAGGATAAAGTTGTCGGGGCCCCCAGCCCAGACGAGCAGGCGCTCTCCTACCGCTGACAGCGGAGATGCCCCTCGCCGCGCCAGGACCCAAGCCTGACGCGGGGTGCTCGGGCCAAGCGTAGAACCCACGGCCACTGGCCCCGGGGACCCTGCGGCTGCGGCCACCGGGAGACTCGCCGTGGCTCCGCGCGTCCCCGCCCCGGACTTCTCACCTCTTGATGTAGTTCCTGCCGTACAGGATCTGCTGCAGCAAGGTCACCAAGGCAAAGGCGCAGATGAAGATGAAGAGCAAAGTCCGGTTCCCCAGCAGATCCCGGCTGGCCGAGGGGTCTGCGTAGCGCATCCTGGCGGCGGGGCGCGGCGGACGCAGGGTGCGGGGCGGCCCCGCAATCACGCGCGGGGCTCCCGGGCCCCGGGGGGCGCGCGGCCGAGCAGGCGAGTCCCGGCGCGGTCAGGCGAGCGGACTTCGCAGGGCAAAGTTTCCGGCTGGCGCAGGCGGAGCGAGGGGCGCTGGGACGTGTGCGGGGCCGCGGCGGCGACTGGACAGGGCCGGCCGGGAGGAGACCTCCCGCGGCGCTCAGGCCTTCCCGCCGCGATCTACCTCCGAGCTCCCGCGCCGCGCAGCCGCCGGTGTCCCGGGGAGGGGCGACGGCAGGTGCCCGATCCCGGGGCGGCCCCTCCCCGCCGAAGTGGCGGCCAATGGGGCGCCGGCCGGGCCGGGCCGCCCGTGCGCTCCAGCGCCGCCCCTCCTCCCGGCCCTCGCTCGCCGGCGCCCGGCGCTCGGGGCTCGCCTGGAGTGGGCCCCGTCTAGCCCCGGCCGCAGCGAGGGAGCGCGAAGCTCGGCCTTGCGTTCCGCGGACGGGAGCTGGGTGGCAAAACGCCCGGACGGTCGGACTGACGGCGCAAGCGGCCGTGGAGAGGGGGAAGGGTGGAGCGGAAAAGGCACGGTTTGAAGCTTGGAATAAGAAAGAGGGTAAGAAGGGGCAGCCGCGGCTGCGGAGCTGGGCTTGCTGGGCAGGAACATTTGCATGCGGCTTGCAGGGCACTGAGTCAGCGCCGCGGTCGCGTCCTCGCGCTCTCCTAGAGAGTTCTCCCGAGAAAGCGCAGCAAGGTCAGCCGGGCAGCCAGTCAAGGACAGCGCGTGCAGCTCCTGCATGCCAATGGCCTGCGGGGCTGCCTGCCTGCGCCCGGCGCCCAGCTCCTGCAGGGCAGAAATTCAGGGACTCCAGGCCCTCCTCAACGCCTCTTTCGGCACCCCTCATCCTCAGTAAAGCTGGCAACCGTTCGTCAAGACCCTGTGTCACCGAGACACTGGGACCTTGTGTCATCCTTGGAACTACTTGTAAATCCTAGGTCAGGCAGCTGGCTGCCTTCGTGTACCACGGTCCCCAAAAGCTTTATTTAGTAAGTTCGGAAGCACTCTGTACTTCAGAGTGTATGCCAGGGAAAGTCATCACAGAAATGCAATGTGAATGCCCTGTCTCTGCGGAAATCGTCGCCCCGAAAAATGCCACCCCAACCCCCACCCCTGCCCCACACCTTGGGAGACAGCCCTGCCATCCTGACACCAAGTCTCCTGGCGCGGTGAGTCATGTACCCGCGGCAGCCCCAGTTGGATGATTCAAGGGGACCCCTTCTCAGGACCCGCCAGACTTGAGATTAGGTTCTAGAGTAAGGCCAGGAGTTCTGTTGGGAACTTGACCAAAATGTAGATCTCAGCAAGAGAAAGAAGTTTCTCTTCTTATTGGTACCCAGGTGCCAATAACTTCAACCCTGTAGTTTCTTTGAGCTGGAAAAACCAAGGAATGTCCGGTAAATTGTCAAAATTAGGGTTCTACCAATAATTTGGAATTTGTGTTAATTCACAAGGCAGAAGTGTACCTTGCACTATTTATGAAGTGTGTGTGTTTATCCAGGAGGTCACAGGTAGGCTTTTTAGCTAATTAAAGGAGTAACAGACATTTGGAAAGTCCATCGTTATAATAACTCTTGCATTCATTTGGCGTCTTACACATCAAAAAGCACTTGCCCTCACGTATATTAATGAATTTTCACCTCCCAGCCTCTGGCTAACCTACATGACAATTGTATGAACCAAAGCACTACTTGCCCAAAGCAGCTCACCCAGCAAGAAGTCCTTGGAGTCTGAGATGCAGCTTTGTCCCACACACACAGGCAGGGAGCGCAGTCCTGCTCATGGGAATACCTGTTCAGTTGTGCTCCGCCCTCACCCATCACTGGCTTAATGCTGTATTCTTGCTGTCTTCAACGTTTGGAACAGGGGGCCCTGTGTGTCACTTCGCACTGGACAAAAGGAATTACGTAGCCTGCACACAAGTCCCAAGTCGACAGAATGCTAATTTTTACCTCCACTAGTTGGCACTCAGATGTAGACTTCATAAGGTTCTTTTGTCTTCACTCCAGGCAAGAAATGCTTGCTTCCTTTCTATTCCTGCTTATCTGCGCCCCCCCTCCCCCAACAGAGTCCCACTCTGAAAGTTGCCTTTGGATGCATGCTTCCTTGGAAAAACGAATCTGCTTTAAAGTAATAAATCTAAATTATCCTAAAAACTTTTTAATTGCAGTATAATAAATACACTTACAAAAATGTCTATAAACCATACATGTACAGCTGGTTGAATTTTCACAAACTGAGCACACCCATGTCACCAGCACACAGATCAAGAAACAAAAACAAGCTGGTGTGGTGGCGCACACCTGTAACCCCAGGTACTTGAGAAGCTGAGGGAGAAAGATTACAAGTTTGAGGCCAGCCTGGACAACTTAGTGAGACCTTGTCTCAAAATAAAAATGTTAAAAAAAAGTCTGAAGATATAGCTCAGTGGTAAAGAGCTAGCTTAGCACACACAAGGTCCTGGGTTCAATCTCCACTACTGCAAAAGAAGAGAAGAAAAACACTTTCAGACACCCAGAACCCCTTCACGCTCCTTTCCAGTTACTACGTACTCAGGAGTAGCCACTGTTCTGACATCTAGTGCCAAAGACCACTGTGCTTCCTGTTCTAGTATTTTCTATAAATGGAATCATACATGTCATATTCTTTTATGTCTGGCTTCTTTGGCTGAATGTTGGTTGTGAGATTCATCCATGTCATCATGTTGTGTGGACAGACTTCTAAGATGAGCCCCCAGATTCCTTACGCCCTCTTGCACCCACACCTTCATGCAGTATATCAACTGAAGATTAATCTAGATGCTGCTCTGCAAGGCTTTTGCAGGTGTCATTAGGCATAAATCAGTTGGCGTTCAAATCAGAAGATTGCCCTCCACATCCTGATAACATGAGCCCTTAAAGGGGACTGGGATCTTCCTAGTAGAAGAGAGCTGAAGCATAAGAAGGGTGAATAAAAGAGAGTTCCTCACTGTTGGCTTTTAAGAGGAGACCACTTGGCCGAGGATGCAGATGGCCTCCCAAAGCTGAGCTGGGCTCCTGGCTGACAGCAAATAAGGAAATGGGGAACCCCAGTCGTCCAGTCAGAAAAAAAAACCTTAATTCCTCTGACAACCTGAACGAGCTTCTAGGAGGGTCCTGAGTGCCAGTTGCTCGTACCTTGATTTCAATCTGTGGGACCCCTCAGCACAGACGCCAGCTGCACTGGACCCAGATGTAAGACCCATACATCTGGCAGCTCATAAGTGTGTAGTGTTTAGGCCGCTAAATCTGTGGTTATTTGTTTCACATCAATATTGGTTGATCTTAGAGCTGTATAGTATGACCTTGTATGACTACAGCACAACGGATTTATCCATCCTACTGTCAATGGACATTGAGGTAGCTGCTGCCACAAACCTCCCAGTGCATGCGCTTTGGTGAACACGTGCACACCTCTCTACTGGGCATCTGCACTTGGAAGTGAAATTGCTGGGTCAAACAGCAAACATATGTTCAGCTTTAGCAACTACTACCAGATTTCCAGAGGGATATTCAGACTTGCCAAGACTAACAAGAGTCCAGGTGACACTGTCCTTTAACTGGCTAACCCAATAGTGAAAAGCCCACCAAGCCAAAGCCCAAATAGTTGAGGGACAGTAGCAGTCCCAATGATATTTACTCGCCATAGGGGAGGCACTTACTCTCGCTCTTCAAATTAGCAGGGAGTAAGACTGATGCTAAGGTTAGGCACAGTCGGAACTTTGCAGCAGTGCTCTGTAGAGAATGTATTTTGATCACATGATACTCTGCAAATGACCAGCAAAAGCCCAGTGTGTCTCTGCTGAAGTGGCTCTTCTGTCCTCATTGCATCTTAAATCTCACTTCTTCACATCAAGTCAGAATATTTTACACACACACACCACGCTTTACAAGCATCTATAGTGGAGTCGGAGACCTGAGGTTGTAAAATGTGGGGTCTGAGCTCCCTTCTCTTGCTATCACTATGGAGCCAGTTTCCACTTGAAGCCAATTTTATATTCTGATTATAGAACTGCAGCAAACACTCTGAAGGCCTTGCAACAAAAGAGTAAACACATGGATGAGTGATCACGATGCCAGATTCAGTGAACACCATTTTTATATTGTAATTGCCGGGAACAGGGACAGCTGCATTATTGTTTAAAACACACACTCACACACAATGAAGCCAAGAACAAATGTCAACAATGGCACAATCTGCTGAATTACTGGTAAGTGATAGGCATTATTCATGCTGTGAGCACTGTCGCCAATATAAAATAGAAAGACTTAAAAAAAAAAAAAAAAAAAGGATGTAGAGGCTTCTGTGGCTCTAAGAAAGCCGGCTTTTATTTCACATGGTACAACTGCAACCTGCCAGATTATGTAAGTGACATTCCACCCATGTGTTCAAGGAGTTTGTGATAAGTACATGCTGTTCTTGTGCCTCTTTACATTTATGTTAACAAGTCAGGCCTTCAAGAGGCTGACTGCTGCTGGCTTTGGGACATTTTGTTTGTGGTGAGAGCATCTTGCTGTGAGCAGAAACGCTCCAGTTACAGCCTTGTAAGTCAGAGATCTGGAGTTTGCCGTTGCATGCTTAACTGCAGACATTAGACTTTACTGCATCAATCTTGTTTTTAATAACATTATTATATAATAGAACTACAACTTGTGCCCTTTGTTCAGTTCCTTTATGAAGTACAAGTTGTATTCTACATGATTTATGATAAACCATTTATAATCTTAAACATGGATCTGAAGTCACTTTTGGGCTTCACATTTCCAACCTGAGAAGCACCCTACTTCTATCCTAGGACCACCTCCCCAGTATTCCTCTCCTGTATTTGTTCCTATTTATCCAGCTTATTTCAAAGGATAGAGACATTATTTTTTTTATTATTATTATTAATCCATAAGCCGGCCAACACATCAGAGTGCAAAAAAGATTCTGTTCTACTTCAACTATGTCAGATCCTCACAGATTGCCAGGAATAGCATCATTGTTTGTAAGAAGTTCTCTCAGACCACATTTAGGTGGTGAGGTGGTCAAAATGGACCCTGAATCTCCTTTGGTCACCTTAAAGACTGAGCCCTAAGGGAGAAACAGAAAGATCAGGTTCTGCTCTTTGAGAAAGAGTACCGACGAATTTAGGTAGGAAGATACTTTTCATTTCTAAGCCAGTACAGGTCCCAGTGCATGTTTTGTTAGTGATTTGTGTGACACTGAGACTTTGAAAAGAATGCTCTTTATATCTGCTTAAAATGCTGAACGTTTCTTCAGTATCTGAGGAGAGAAAAAGGATGGGTGTTCCACTGATTCATTTCTAAAGCAGCAAGAGATGGTCTCAGTCTTAACGCAATGGCCACAGCAAGGTATGTGTCATTACCTAGCTGGGATGACTGCTGTGTGCCAGACACTGTGTGACATATTAGGGAAATGAGGATCAGTAATTCTGCACCCTTACAGGAGTGTAAAGTCCAGCGAAGAAGATGGATGGACAGTCCTCACAGTAGTATAAGTGTGCCTCCAACCCAATTGGGACTGACAGAGAGGGTAGAAGGCAGGGAGGGAAGAAAAGTTTGCACAGGAGTTTGTGTTTGGCCTGCACTGTGATGGGCCTGGGTCAGGAGGGTGAGCTCGCTGAAGACCGGGTTGGGGGGCATTCTGGCAAAGGGAGCAACGTGAGCAAAACCTGGCAATGGGAGACATGGCACAGTCAGCTTAGTGTGGCTGGAGAGATGAGAGTGGTGAGTGGGCTCTGCCTCCTAGGGAGTTGGGATTTTATTCATGGGGCCATTGCCAGTTTGTAAGTAGAGGACTGATGTGATCAGCTTTGCATTTTAAGTAATCAATCTGCTCCTGGTGGAGGGGCATTTGCAGGAGCAATGTCTGAAGAGGCACGGATGGGCTTTCTTTTTCCTGAAGGCATCAGACTCCTCTCCCTGGCCCACACACACTCTATTGGCAAGCAGCCTCATGACTGAGCTCTCATTATTTTTCCAACTTAAAAATTAATTATCTGCTTCCTTCCAGGGGAACAGGAAAGGAGTAAAGAAATATGATCACTACTTTATAAAAGGAGTCACCATATTAAGTGCCTCATCATTCAATCCATTTGAGATTCATGGGAATAGGTTAAGCATGGTTAGTGCTGGTCCACTGCAAAATCGTTCAACTGGCAGAGTTTACCTTTGGTATACACTTTTTGCCACTTTCTGGGGCCCTGTCTGCCCCAAAGGACCTGGTATGGCAACATCCTCTCCTTACTTTTATAATTTCTGCTCTTTGGAAAAGCTTTGATAGCTTCCAGGTAAGCCCTAATATGTTTAATGGAGAGAAATTTCACCTGAAGTATTATCTATCAATGCAACAAGAGTGATGTCCCATTAGAACTGTACTCAGAGCACTGCAAAAAAAATATACAAATAGCCATCATCTCAACTATATCCTCAAACATTTTCAATGCAATCTAAGGAGAATGGATTTCCTAAGGAATATGTATCTGATTTTATAATAGAATTAGTGGAAATAGGGTTTGTTGTACAAAAAAATATCTTCCATCAAACTACATGAATACTTATCATAAACTACATGCACAACTACAAGATTGATATTTTGTTACTGAGCAACACGAGAAGGGATTGCTATGCACAAATGCAGTTACCAGGAAGACAGCCTGGCCTGGCCATGCTGTGGGGTCTACCCAGACTGTCATGACTTCCAGGTCAGGTCAACCTGTAAGGTCCCTGGGGAAGAGCAGGAGTCAGCAAACTTCCCAAAAGGGCCAGATGGTGAACACTAGGCTTTGTGAGCCAGATAGTTTCTGCTGCTCCTTTTCCACCGTGCTACACAGCGTGAAAGCACAAGCAATGCAGAAACAAGTGAGCAGGGCCAGACCTGGCCTTGGGCTGTGTTGCTGACTCCTGGTCCGCACCGTGTCACCTGCAGAGCCCATGCACACGGTCCCATCCTACTGACCCAAAGGGTCTCTGTAAAAGGATTTCCCCCACGTTCAGGCATTATTTCTACAAAGGACTGTTAAATTACATGTTAATTTATTCTCTGCCACCCGCATAGCAGCACAGATTTATTTATCCTTGAAGTGAACTTGAAGATCACAAGGTGACATTTCTATGCATAAACTGCTCTCTGGCTTTGACTCACTGTCTCATAAATACATTTCCTTGGTGACCATGGATCACTGAGCATGTGTGCATTGGATTACGAGGTGAGATTTCACCTGCACTTCTGGAAACAATAAACTCTTGTGTCCTGAGGGTCAGTGTGTCAGGTAAGGTCTTTTCTGATCCCACACATCAGGGAGCTTAGAGGAGGGGTGGGCTCCAGATGGGCCCCTAGGTATTTTTAGCTCACAGGTTCCTTCCAGGCTCTGCTCTGCCATCTCTGGTATAGGCTTCTCCTAAGGGGGGCTGTCCTCACGGTCGTGATGGTTGCAGCAGTAATGAGGACAACAGAGACAGAGAGAAAAAGGTACAGGACAGAGGTACTCTCTTCCAACCTGGGGCCAACAACAATCATCAGAAGGAGGCCAGGCACCACCTGGCTCCTGCCTAGGTTTCGGACCAAGCACAAACAAGCATAGATAAGGAGGTGCTGTTATTGCAGCTGGCTCAGCCTCCTAAGGGCCCTCCCCAGGTGCTGAGGCGACACAGAGGGAGATGGAGGGCTGTTCGAGAGTCATCCCTACCTCCACCACCAGGAGCAGCATCTTTTCCCATTTACTGTTCTCCCCCTTCCTCTTTTCAATGTAACCCTGTTACTGTGAGTAAAAGCAGTGTTTATGGCAGATAATGGACAGGGTGGGGAGATGTGCTCCTCCAATTTGCCAGAAACATGTTTAAGATCCATGTTCAGCATCACTGTGGTGCTGTCCTCTGCCCATCCCACACACACACACACACACACACACACACACACACACACCCCTGGTGTTAGCTTCTATGACTATAATCACCAAGCTCACAGAAAAAGAAAGAAGCTAGGCACAGGTCAACCAACTTACAAGTGTGGAAGCGAACTCTTCTTCTTGTCGTAACACCTTGGTGTTTAGTTGAGAAGGCCGTGGTAAGGCTGAAGGAAGTGGCTAATGGTGTCCCAGAACCTGGGAGGAGCTAGAGGATGGGGGGACAGAGCTCAGGAGGAGACAAGCTTCATGTTCCAGCTCTGCGAGCACAGGAGACGCCCATCACTAACCTGCTGGTTTTCTCACATGTGAACTGGAAATACAACAGTTTAGAATCATAAGAGTTTGTGAGGATCACACGTAAAAATGTAAGAGCACTTTGTAAGGTAGGATGCTATATAGCTCTGAAGTAAACTGCCTTAGAGAAAGAAATTCCATAAATTTTGAGACTCAACAAATCCGTAAGACTGGATCTCAGATGTCTCCCTCTTCCTCACCCTACCCATGACTACTCCAAATTCTCAGTTCTGTCTGCTGGCATGACTCCAGTGTCCCCACAGAAGCCCAGGCCAGGGCCACTTCCATGCCCACCAAAACTCTCCTGCCTCAGTTCTCACCCTCCCTTTCCTTAAGAGGTCTGAGGCTGCCCTGAGGAAGTACAGAGTAGAGGAAGGAGCACAAGGTTCCTTGGGTGGTCAGAAGCCTGAATTTCAGGGCTGCTTTGCCACTAACTGGCTGAGTGAAATAAGTTTTCATTCACCTATTGAGAAAGAGTACTGGACTTTTAGCCCATAAAATAAGAGCTGTGGTTTAAAAACTTTTTCTAATGATAAAATCCCAGCTTCAAATCAAAAGGGTGCCCTGGGTTTTCCCTCCTCCCTTCAGCCTTCTTCGCAGTATAACCCACAATCCCTGAGGTGCCGGCAGAATGCAAGGGCTTTTGGGAGCATAACTTGAGACCACTGGGCTAAATGGTCCCCCAAGTTCCCAATGTGTTAAAATTGCTCTAACTCAGTCTAAGTCTCAGAAAAATGGAAGGAGGACACACGACCACTGGTGGGTTCCACATCAAGAAGTTGTCAGCCACAAGAAGGGGTCACCATTATAGTTCTGAATCTGTACACTGACCCAGATTCTTGGCAATTGTACCTGGATACCTTCGGATTTGTAAACATACTTTTTAATGTCATTTGAACAGATGGAGATGAGAGCTACATACGTATGAACTTTGAAAATGCATTAAGACTCAATAACTGTACAAAGTTCTTTTTCTTTTTAACCTTTTTGAAAAACAACATGTTCAGAAAAGTGCATAAATCACGGTGTATGGTTCTCTATGAATCATCACAAGGTGGAGACGCCCAAGTAAGAGAACAGAAAGCAAGCACCAGCCTCCAGAGCCCACCTGTGCTCCTCCCTGCCTCAGGTATCATCTTGAATCCTTTCCTCTTTACTTGTCTTGCAAGCCCTGTCTTAGCCCCATTTCTCTGCAGCCACCTCATTTCCCAGGTCCCCCAGGTCCCTGCTGGAATATGCTTTCCTGCAGCCCCTTGCCAGCTGGTGCAGTGAAAAGAGCATGGGCTTTGGAGCCACACTCCTTAAGTCTAGATCTCAGTCTGGTCACCCACTGGTTTTGTGAATCCCAGCGAGACACACCACCTCCTTGACAGTGCCCAAAACATTGTTCTGAGAGCCGAACAAGCTGCCCTGTGCTTCCTGCAGGACCAAGGCACAAGTGGAGCTCTGGGTATGGAGGCTCATGCATAGCCACCCATTTCATGGATGTGCCTTTGCTTTAAAAAGACTTTAAAAAGCCCTATGTGGCAATACCACTTTCTTTCACAGATTGCCACTGATGCCCACAGATGTGAAGTGATTTGCCCAGCATTATGTGGTGGGTCATGTTGGAATGAGGGCTGTCCCTTGGCTCTGAGGCTGGCCAGCGTGTCACCTAGAAGTGCAGCACTCTTGACCCAGGAGGTGCTGAGACCAGGGAGGGAATTCAGGTTGCCCACAGTCCCAGGGCTGTCCAGATGGTCATTTAGGCCAGGGTTCCTGTTTCTTTAAAAGATTCATTGTTGTCCTTGCTATAGTTATCTTAGCCTCACCAAAATGTTTCCTAAACAGACACACAAATGCCAACCTTATGACACTTGCTTATAAAGACCAAGTCCGCGAGTGGTTCCTAATAATAGCTGCAGAAAGGGATGAGTAAATAGCCAGCCATGCAGAGTGTGTGGGACCCTTCAGGGCCAGACAGAATGTGGGACAGTCATGACCAAAGGCAGCATCAGCAGCCACAACAATGAACTAAAGCCAGGAAGGCCCAAGTGGGCAAAGCTGAGGCAATTCACACCGTCTTCCAACAAATATTACCGGATGATGACCCTGATTCCAGGGCTGGGTCACATGTGGGCATGTGCACTTTGGGAGTTCAGAGGAAAACTCACCCCCTCTCAAGATGTTCCTACATTTAGCCCTAGAACACGAGGCCTAGGGACATAACTACAGTGACATACAGAGAATGAGCATCTGCCCATTCCATAAGAGGGGCTAGCTAAGAGAGGGGAGGCACAGCTCTGTGTCTCCTTGTCTTCTCTGACAGCCTCTCCTTGTCAGCTGCCCTGCATCTCTGTCCACCTGTCACAGCACGATCTTCTCCACAAAACTTTGTGATGCCTGAGCAGCAACATGCCCAGGGCTTGGTGTGTTAGGATTGTTCCATGTGCTCCATTAATCCATTTGGCCTTAGTCTGTGAGGGAAGAACTGTTAGTATGCCTTCTACGTGGGGAAACAGAGGCAAAACAGTCAGGGGATTTGTCCCAGGTGACATGGCCAGGACAAGGTGGAAATGGGATTCAACCCCCCACCCTGGCCCTTCTGCTTCAGTGGAAGTCTGACTCCCTTCAGGTGCTGGACTCTGCCCTCCTGGGTGGCTTAGATCTCCACCTTTTCATCCCCCATCAAGGCTCCATCACCCAGGTGTGCTACACCCTCTGTGCCTGCCCACACGGTGTCATGCTGTGGGTAACTGCCTTCCCTGTGCCTCACTTCCTGTCACCATTCTAAGGACTGCAATGTTCACCCGGCAGCTGCAGCTGGCAGTCAGCCTCATAGACCTCCACCTCTCTGAGCTTTGAAGGGCTCCACTTCCTGAAGTCCCTAGGGGGTACAGGGCAAAGAAGTGGGTGTGATAAACAACTTGGGCTCTGGAGTAACAGTGAAGAGTTCAAATACCAATCCAGCGAGTCACCAGTTTTGTCCCCTTAGATAAGTTTGTTGGCCTCTTTGAACCTTAGTTTCTTTATTTATGGACTAGGCCAATAAAAAAAACTACCTTCCAGAGTTAGACAAGGTGTAAGATTAGGTATGCCAATTACCTCCTAGGAAGTGTTCAGGGAATATTAGCTTTATTTATTTATTTATTTATTTATTTATTTATTTATTTATTTTGCTATATGGTCTTACTAAGTTGCCCAGCCTGGCCTTGACTACTTCAGCCTCTTCAGTGGTGGGATTACAGACATGCACCACCATGCCTGGTTTATTAGCATTTATTATGACCACATCTTGTAAAGCAAATCTGAAATCTTGAGATCAGGAACTCCGCTTTCTAATCACAACTTCTTTTCCACTTTTAAAGGCCTTCTGGTCCTACTTAGCCTACTCGGCTACATGGACCTCCCAAAGGGTAAGCACTCATTCTCCAATGTGTGGCCACCTCCTGACTTTTTGTTTTGTCCTATTCTGTTAAGGCTTCATGGCAATCACTTTACTGACATTCTTTTTTTTTTTTTTTTTTTGTGGGTACCGGGGGGATGACCTCAGGACCTCGCGCGCCAGCAGGCGCCCGTGCCACTGAGCGATATCACCGGCCCCTTTTTCGTATGTGGGTTCCGGGAGTCGAACTCGGGCCTTCGCGCTTGCAAGGCAGGCGCTTAAGCCGCTGAGCCGTCTCACCGGCCCTGACATTCTTATAATTCCCACAGTCCCCTCACATTAGTCTGGTTCTGTTAGAATTAGGTTTGCCAGCATACAACAGAAACTCCAAAATCATAGTTTTTAAAGTCATGAGAGGTAGTTAGTATGCCTACAGATTATATGGTGGGCCCTAAATGCATCCTGGAACCATGCTTCCCCTCATCTCTTGCTGTTCACACATTCCTAGCACCCTGTCTCATAGTCCATGATGGCTTCTTGAGCTCTAGCCATGATATTGACACTCTAGATAGCCCGATGGAGGAAGAGAAGGGAAGAACAAAAAGAAATCCCCATGGTCTCTCCTTCTATTCAGGAGCCTTCCCACTCAATGTCTTCCTCTTACATCTCACTGGCTAGAATTCAGTCATACTGGAAGCTGGTCCCACTGCTGTACCTGCCTGGCCAATCCACCAATCCAAAATTGGTGACAATTTTGCCATCCACTTCTGCTTCCAAGCAGTCCCTACAGCTAGAGAGAATCATGTAATCTTGTTGACCAGGTCCTCTGCTGACTCTTGGCTTCCAGCCCAACAGAGTCCCCACACTTGTGGATAAAGCCATTGTCCTCTGTTTAGCAGAGGCGGTTATTCCAAGTATTCCATCACTTTCTCGCCCCCTGCTCTTGCATCTTGCCTCCCATCCTCCCTCTCTTCACTTTTGACTTCCCTTTCATTACTTGGAAATCTCAGCTGCACCCAGGGTGAGCCCTCCTTTTCTTTCCCTGACTCCCCTAGTGATACTTAGCACAGAGCTGAGCATACAACCAACAAAAATAAACCGAGAGCTGAGGTGTTAGTAACCAACAGCTTAATGCACACTGTCTGTCATGGTGAGCTGTTTGCAAACCAGAGCCTTCAGTGGGTACCTGGGAAGGCCTGGTGCCCCCCACTCCGTCCAGCAGTCTGTGAGGTCTTTCTTAAGGCTGCAGTGGGCCCCTGGGCAGACAGCAGTTCACCTGGAGAAAGCCCAGATTCAGATGGCTCTATTGGCCCTCCCCCAGGGCGACATGCTTCCCATGCTCAGTCCTGCTGGCACATGAGCACCTGGCGGGCACAACACCCACCTCAGAAAGGGTAAGATGGCTCCACAGACTGCTGGTACTTTTCCAAGGTGATGGGTGTTGGTATTCTTATGGAAACATCACCTTTGCATTCCTGACTTCTAGTAGGCTAGGTCCTAGGTTTTGGTATGGACTGAAGTGGACACCCCATTCTTCAATGGAGGAGGTGAGAGAAGAGCTGGATTCAAAGCTCACCCAAGCCTCCTACATCTCCCAGTCCAGCTTGTAGGCCTCTGGGAGGGGAGACTGGGCTCTGCTCTCAGCCAATATTGGTTCCTAGCCTAGAGGCCCCCATCCTCCTCTGCTCCCATCTGAGCTAATGAGGGTTTGGGTCAGGAAATGGCTCAGGACCAAGGGGTTCCTACTCAGTGTGAAAAGTCAGACTTGGAAGTTACTAAAAAAAGGAGCAAAAATAACAGATGTGCTTCTTCATCTGTCTTGATATTCTCTGTTTCGTTTATCACATACATCTTGTAATAGCTACGCATTTTCACATTTTTCCCAGTCACTTCCTCCCTTCAATGTGAATTACTTAAAATAACATCACCTCTCAGAATGGATCTCACAGCCATATGCAGCAGGCAGCTGCTCCAGCACAGGGAATGGGCCCAGACAAGGCTCCCCGAGGCTTCTCCACCATGCCTGCCAACTCATGAGCCTGCCAGTCACAGTCCCTTGGACACTCCTGAGGTCAAGTTTGGCCAGGAGAGTGAAAGAGAAGAACACAGGTTATCTGGTATGGAGACAGCACCTGACTGGAGATAGGACCTGGATTCTTGCCCACATACGCTGTCTGCATGCTGTGTCACCATGGGCAAGTTCCTTTCCCTCTCTGGGCTTCAGACTCATCTATAAAATAAGGGTTGTGAAGGCCCTTCCAGTCCTGAGTCCATACCTGAGTCTTTCCCACCTTCAGTCCCCCCTATCCCCCACCAGTTAGGGTCACCTTGGTTAGCTGCCTATGGTGTGATGCCAAATCTAAGGTAGGAGGCTCTGGAATGCTTTTCCAGCCTCCAGGGTCAATGCCCCGCAGTCTGTTCTTTCCTCTGCCCTCAGATTGCTCCTCAGTGATGACCTCAAGTACTGTTTAAAACCCCCAGTCACTTTCCATTGCATCCAACTTCTTAACCAGCCCTGCAGAGTGTGCCAGGAGTATTTTAGCAAGACCCTGTCTCAAGATGAAAAGTTTTACAAAGGACTGGGGAAGTAGGTCAGCACTAGAGAACTTGCCAGGTATGCTCGAGGCCTTGGGTTCAATCCCCAGTACTGCAAACACACACACACACACACACACACACCCCACCCACTGATGACACTCTGAACAAACTAGAAATGGGAATTTCCTCAAGTTAATAAAGCATACCTATGATATTATCTTTAGGGTCTCCATAGGTTGCCTTGAACTTGTGATTCTCCTACCTCAGCTTCCCAAGCAGCTGGGATTACAGGCGTGTACCACCAGGCCTGGCTAATAAAGGTTTTGAATGCCTTTTTTCCAAAAGCATTTTCTGACTCTATTCAGATTATTACATGGTTTTCCTCCTTTATTTTACTGATACAAGCTTTTTATTTAGGAAAGTCAGATATACCAGATATATATTGTACTCTTTTTCGCAGTAGGGGGATTGAGCCCAGGGCCTTCGTGCTGAGCTACATCCCCAGCCCATTAATAAATTTTAAATTTGGAGACAGGGCCTCACTAATCAATTCGTTGCTCGGGGTAGGCTTGAATTTGCAATACTGCCTCAGCCTTCCGCAGAGCTGGGATTACTGGCACGTGCTACCATGCCAATCTTTGATATATAATCTATGTGCATAAAATCCACCCTTTTAAATGTACACTTCTATGTGTTTTAACAAAAGCAGAGTTGACCACCACAAAAATTTAAATAAGGAACTATTCTACTGCCTCTCAAATTCCACATGATCCTTTGTATTTAACCCTTCTGCTTCTCCTGTGGCCCGGAAACTACTGCTTTTCTTTCTCTCCTTATAGTTTAACCTTTTCCAGAAAGTAATATCAATGGCATTGTCTCTTACGCAGTCTTTTCAGGCTAGCTTCTTCCATTAAATGCATTTGAGATTCATCCATATTCCTGTGTCAGCAGATTTCCTTTTCATTTCTAAGTATCCTATTGTACAAATGTACATTTGTTCATTCCCCCCACCTCAGTTGAAAGACATCCAAATTGTTTGCAACTTGGGGCAATCATGAATAAAAATGCTATAAATGATTTGTGTACATTTTCAGGGTAATATAAATGTTAATTTCTCTCTGCCAAATATGTAGGAGTGCGACTGCTGCGTAATATTGTAAGTGTATGTTTAACATTTTTAAAGAAACTCAAACTGTTTTCCAAGGCGACTGTAGCATTTTGCATTCACTCCAGCAATGTGTTAGAGTTGTGGATACCAGAACTGGTACTGTCACTTTTTACATGTTTCCTGGCTACTCAAATAGGTACATATTGTCTCCGTGCATTTACCTAATAACTAATAATGTTGAACATATTTTTCACATGATTATGTGCCATCCATATATATTTTCAGTAAAAAATTTTGGTTTTTGCCCATTTGTAATTGTTTCCTTATTACTGAATACACACACATTGCACACACACACGCATGACATATTGTTTTTTGATAGACATCTTTTGCCAATATTTAATTCAAATTTGTACTCATTTTCAATAGTGTTTATTAAACTCAATCTATCTTTTTTAAATGGATGTTTATGGTGTTGATCTAAGCAATCTTTGCTCCACAGAAGACCTAAAGATGCCCCACTTTCTTCTCTAAGCTTCCCAGTTTTGGGTATTACATTTAGGTCTATGATTCATTTTTTTTCCTAACTAATAATTCCTTAGAGTCATTTGACTATTGACAGTTGATGTATTTCAGTGGAAATTTAAAGTTGATGAAGTTACAGTGTTTGCTTATGTGCACTGCCTTTTATTTTTTTACAGCAGTTTTAAATTGCCAGTAATATTGAGGGGAAAGTACATAGTTCCCATGTACCTCCTGCCCCCACACATGCACAAATTCCATCACCATCCACTTCCAGCACCAAAATGGTACATAGGTTACAATTACATCACCTCACCCAAATCCATAGTTGACATTAGGGTTCATTTTTCATGTTATACATTTTATGGGTTTGAACAAATGTATAATGATATGTATGCACATTATAGTATATACTGTATTATCTTTCCTGTTGCTGAGACACAATAACTGACACCCACAACTTAAAGGAGGAGAGGTTTAATATAGCGCATTGTTCCGAGGGTTCAGTCCATGGTTGGTTGGTTCCAAAGGAGGAACATCATGACAGAAAAGTGTGGCAGATGCTTAGTTCATAGCAGCCAGGAAACAGAACAGGGAACAACAACAGAGAGGAAGGGGCAAAGGACAAGATATAGACTCCAAGGCCATGACTCCACGATCCACCCAGACATACTCAGAAGTGTGTCCCACTAATCTCCTCGATGGATCCCAAAGCTAATCAAGTTGGTGTTCTACCCTAACCACCACATATACAATAATTTCAGTATCCTAAAAATTCTCTGTGCTCTAGGCAGAGCAAATTCCTTCCTCCCCATTAACCCCTGGCAACCAAGGTCCTTCTAACTGTCTCTAGTTTTGCCTTTTCCAATGTCATATAGTTGAAATCACACAGTATGTACCCTTCCAGACTAGCTTCTTTCACTTAGTGATATCTACCTAAGTTTCCTTCATCTCTTCTCATTGTGTGATAGCTCATTTCTTTCTAATGCTGAATAACATCCCACTGTCTAAGTATACTACCATTTATTACCCATTTATCTGCTGAAGGACATCTTGGCTGCTTTCAAGTTTTGGCAATTATGAATAAGGCTGCTATAAATATCCATGTGCAGGTTTTGTCTGAGACAGGGTCTTGCTATGCAGTTCAGGCTGGCCTTGAACTCACCATGTAGCCCAGGATGGCATCCAACTTGTCATGAACCCCCTGGCTCAGCCTCCCGAGCACTGGGATTGCAAGTGTGCTGCACCATGCCTGGCATGTGCAGGTTTTTATGTGACATCTCCAATTCATTTGGATAAATACAAAGGAGCTTGACTGCTGAATCACATATTAAGAGTATATTCAGTTTTGAAAGAAACTGACATACTGCCTTCCAAAGTGGCTGCATTTCCACTAGCAATGAACAAGCAATCGTGTTGCTCCATATCATCTCCAGCACTTGGTGTTGTCAGTGCTTTGGATTTTGGCCATTCTAAGTGTGTGTGTGTGTGTGTGTGTGTGTGTGTGTGTGTGTGTGAGAGAGAGAGAGAGAGAGAGAGAGAGAAACAGAGAGACAGAGACTAAGTCATCAGTTAAGAGAATATTAAGAGCCAACAGATTGGAATGTTTGTACAGAAAGACAGAATTAGTCAGTATGAAAATAGTATTAATTGCAGTCATTGAGTACTGCTTGACACTTATAGCAAATTATCATGCATCAAAATAGTAAGTATGTAATTCAGTGATTTTCAGACCTTTCTTTCAAACCAGAGGTTTCTATGGCAACACTTCTGAAGACAGGATTTAGGATCCTTTAACCTGGGCCACTCCTTCTGTCTACTCATAAGATTTTATTTGAAAGAAAGTGTCACCAAAGAGGAAAAAAAGAATAGAGACAAGGGCAAGGAAGCAAAAAATTTGCAAGTCATTCACATGAATGAGTACATCTAAGTCAGATTAGATTTGTTGTCATTTTATTTGATTAAAGCTTTCTCTTCAACTCTGAAAAAGAACCACAGTTAAGAGGGAAACAGTTTGAGTACATATTTTTTAAAATTATAAAATCACAACACTTAGCATGGCCCTGGTACTTGAATGGATACATTACTAATGGAATAGAAGGCATGCACGTGCGTGCACGCACACACACACACACACACATAGATCAAAGTATGTATAGGAATTTGGTTTAAATAAAATGAAAGTGGCTTATGAACGAGCTGAGCTCTCTGAACCCTCTCTGGGTTCAGTACCCTTTGCTCAAATTGTTTAATTTGTCTAAAGCTTTTAACAGTTCTAATATATTTTTACAACATAAATGAGGTTACAGGAAAATACAAATTACCAAATTTAACTCAGCAAAAAGTAGGAAGTCTAGCTAGACAAAAATAAAAATGGCAAAAGAATCTGAAAATGTAAACAAAACATTATGTCCAGGGCAAGTCTTCAAATAATTTACTAATAAATTTAAAAAGAAAACAGGAAAGCAGTTTTTCTAAATCGTGAAATTATTCTTTCCAAAGAGACAAATGAGAATCTTCTAAATTTTTGGAGTGGGGAGGCTGTGAATGAGGTCTTTACTTTCTCTTCTATCTGTGGTTTTGGATTTGTCTAAGATTAAATGCACTCGTATTCAGGTATATAATTGGGGCAGCTGGAAGCAGGCTGAGTTCCTGCTTCATTAGACCTCCATGTACCACATCGCTCCTCCAAGGCCTCCTGCTGGCCCTCACACCTCAGGTTCTTCGTCCCTCCCACTGCAGCCAGCTGTTCCTGGGCAGCGAGGTAGATGCTCTCAATAAACCAATGGCCCTGCCTACCCTCACCTAGGTCAAAGCTGGATGGAAGTTAAAGCAGAACACTTATGAGCAAGAGGCATCCCTGCTGTGAAGCCTGAGTTTGAGGGTTATCAATGCCTATTTCACTGTCACATGTCATTTCCATGAAATCCTCAAAAGGAGGCAAAAGCAAGTGTCACTGGCTAGGTTCCTTGTTAAAGTTGCACCAAAAGAAAAAGATTCTATTGAGCCAACAGATAGCAGTGATTCCATTGATAGCAGTGGTAGTGGAAGTCCTATGCAATAACCCTCCTGTCTCTTGTCTCCCTCATACCAGCCATCAAGGTTTTCAAAGCTAAGTATAGGTTAATTTGTTTTTTCTATTTTGTATTTTTATTATTTTGTACTATATTACAGTATTATAAATATTTTTTTTTTTTTTTTTGTGGGTACTGGGGGGACGACCTCAGGACCTCGCGCGCCAACAGGCACCCGTGCCGCTGAGCGATATCACCGGCCCCTTTTTCGTATGTGGGTTCCGGGAGTCGAACTCGGGCCTTCGCGCTTGCAAGGCAGGCGCTTACGCCGCTGAGCCATCTCACCGGCCCCAGTATTATAAATATTTTTATATGAAATGTTTGGGTTGTGGTGTTGTGGAAAAGCCCAGTACTGAACCAAAAGGAAAACGCTCCGCACTGAGGAGTTGGAAGGCAACTTGTTTATTGACACTGGCGGGCTGGCAGGACTGAGTCCAAATCAGTCCCTGATTTGAACAGCCATCCATTCTGTTTCTGTCCCCTAATGTTAAAAACACCACTTCACTCTTCACATTGTCCTGTAAGTCACCTGTTAAAAATTTTTGTAGCCAACTTTATAATGTTACAATTTCCTATATGCTGTATATAGCTTATTAAGCAAAACCTGGTTTATTTAAAAATGTAAGCACTTATGTTTATTCATTGAACTCCACATATCAGTGCAGTTTTTAAAGTTTTATCATAATAGTAGCTTTTTGTTACTTTATTTGGTTAACCATTACAAAGACATTGTTCCATTATATACTGAATTTTATGAATTCCAATCTTAATGATTTCTGTAAAATACTTACCTGTGAGGAATGAAATAGGAATTTAGATTTAGTCATTCTGTTAATAAGGTCCCCAACTGTCCATCAGTTATCTTCCAATTTGTCCTCTGTTGCAAATGTTTACACAAATACAAATATTTGTGAACAATAAAGAATATACAATTATAGATGTGCTACCTATGGGAAATGTGTAAATGGGAAATTTCAAAATGGGAAATATGAAAAGCCGAATTTATCCTGTTTTTCAAGCACAAATCTTAGTGGTACTATAAATAGCAGGTTTGTGAAGTTTCATGCATTTTTGCACCTCAACTGTCAGCAATAAACAAATTCCAATCAATTCTCTAGAAAACTGAATTATCTATTTGCCCTATAGAAAATATTACAAAATATGAGCTGAGTGTGGTGGCACATGCCTGTAATCCCAGCATGCTGGGAGGCTGAGGCAGGAGGATCACAAATTTAAACCCAGCCTGGGCTAAAAATTTAGTGACTTAGTGAGACTGTCTCAAAATAAAAAATAAAATGGGCTGAGGATATAGCTCAGTTCAATCTTTGGTACAGGTGGTGGAGGAATATTACAAAATACGAAGAGGAAATCAAATAACATGTAGTAAAGAAGGAAAGATGTATAATAGACATATGCCAAGCAGTTCATTAATAAAACTTTTTCTTCTGGACTTTTGGTGGTATTTTCAGTGTGCAGTAAAGGGTTAACTCAGTAGGCTCAGACTGCTCAAGTCCTGCGTGTTTCAAAGGGAGGACGGCCCTTGATCAGCTCCCAGATGACAACTGAGCCTTAGGACGTCCTCAGTGTTTTTGTCCCTGGGCCCCGCTATAGCACTATGACTCTGGCAGGACTGGAGACTGAGGGCTAAGGTCAGTCACTGGAATGCTGCCTGCCAACACGAGTGACCCCCAACCCCACAAAACTCTGGACACCACAGCTCAGGTGAGCTTTCCAGGGTGGCAGTACTTTGAATACGCTGATGCACATCACTGCTGGGAGAACTAAGTGCTGCCATGGAATCTGCAGGGGAGGCCAGATGGAGGCTCAGGCCTGGACTTTGTCCCATGTTCCCTTCCCGAGGTGATTTTCATCCTTATTCTTCCACTGTAATGAGACACAACCATACGCATAACAGCTTTTCTAAGTTTCTTCTAGTTTATCACTGAGCCTGAGGGTGCTCTTGAAACAGTCAGCTTTTATAATTTTGAACTGCCATAATCTTTCTCATTCGTAATACACGCTTACTTTCACACCTTATTCCTAATGCAGTATAACCTTAGTTTGTGAGCATAATTCATTCTGGAAACAAGCTAGTAATCCAAAGCACTTGTATATCAAAGCGAATTTCCCCATAAGAAATAATGGAAACCCAGATAATTCCTTCCACTGTAGTAGCAAATTTACAGAAATTTTACAACAGAAATTAAAAATCAGTTGCTATATTGAGGCAGGATATGCCCGTGCTGCTTGTCACATAGACTGCTAAACTCAGCCAGCCTTGACTGTCTGCATCCAGCTGCTTCTTCCAGATGCTAGGTCAACCTGACTGCATCCAGCTGTGATGTCTGTGTTTTCCTATAAAAATATATATCCAGTTTTTCCAGCATGCTTCAAGGACTTTATGTCCAGGACAGACTGGCCCAGTCAAGGACACATGTAACTCTAGCTGCTCCACTCAAACCCCCCTCCCCCCCAGGATGCTCCTGCTTTATGATAAACAACTCCTTTTAAGTAAACCTGCTTAAAACAAATCTGCTTGGCAACATAGGACTTAATTCATGTTACCAATCACTATCGGCTTTTGTACTTACTGCTTGCAAAAGTGTATATAAGAATCTTGTTTTACTCTGAGCCGATGCTGGTGATTTGGACTCAGTCCCGCCAGCCCGCCAGCGTCAATAAACAAGTTGCCTTCCAACCCCTTGGTGTGGAGCATTTTCCTTTTTGTTCGGGCTTTTCCACACAACCCAAACATTTCATATAAAAATATTTGCAATACTGTAATACGGTACAAAATAATGTAATATAAAATAGAATAATAAACAAATTAACCTATAATTAGCTTTGAAAACCTTGGTGGTTGGTATGAGGGAGACAAGAGACAGGAGGGTTATTGCATAGGACTTTCACTATCACTGCTATCAATAGAATCACTGCTATCTATTGGCTCAATAGAATCTTTTTCTTTTGGTGCAACTTTAACAAGAAACCTAGCAATGACACTTGCTTTTGCCTCCTTTTGGGGATTTCATGGAAATGTGACGTCGCATTATCATTTCAATGCTCACATGGCTACAGCCTTATTTCGGTGGTGCTTTTCTATAAAATTTTGTAATCTCATTTGAAGCGACGGACTCCGCTGCCTTTTTCTCCACCTCCTCTGCAGATGAGATCTCCTCCACAACCTCCTGCTGTTGGGAGATGGTCACCCACAACCTTGCAGTGAGAGAACCACTGGCTCAGCTGTGAGCATGCAACAATCAGTGACACATGCTGCTTGTATTCCAAGACATCGCCCATTTATCAAGTTAAACTTTATTAGAAATGTCTGCTTGTCATGCAGAAAACTTGCAGTACAAGTTACTCACAATCCAAGGTTTTACTGTACTGAATTTTCTTGAAGAGGGACCTCAAATTGTATCACTTCCAAGTTCCATGAATCCTAGTACCTTGTCTGAGCACATGTTCTCTCAATCTGGAACCTTCACACATAGTAACATTTCCACCTGGACTGAGTGTGTGGTGTTAACCCGCTGGCAATTTTCTTCTCCTCTGGTTGTCTGTTAGGACTCTGCCTTTCCTCCTCCCAGGCAGAGCTGCCCCTGCAATCCCACTGCCCACAACACTTTACCCAGAGCTGTTTTAGCTCTTATCTTATTATGATGCAATTATCTTGCATTACAGATGCATGTGTCTCCACCTGACCACCCAGGCAAGGTCTGGCTTCACCATCTACATTCCCTCAGGAAGGGAGGAAGGGAAATGACAGCCACTTGTAGAACTAGGAAAGACTTGCTTATTACCGGACAGACCTAGAAGCCACCATGCACCAGCAGTGAGAGAGGGAAATGGAAGCGACTTGGAGAATTAGGAAAGATTTACTTATTACCGGACAGACCTGGAAGCCACCATGCACCAGCAGTGAGCAGTTGGGCAAGTTTACCCAGCTCACTGCCTCAGCTTCCTTGCTAAGAAGTGAGGGGAACACCACTTGCCTTACAGTGTGTTTTAAGGACTGAGAAGATGCTGGTGGAAAGGTCTAACCAGTAGTTTGGGTAGAAGCTGAAGACATAGGATCTAGAATGAGACACTGAATTTGAACCTTGTTTCCCTCAGCTGCTACTGCTCCTCAGTTTCTCCACTGTGTAATAGAGAAAACAGTGCCTATTTCACAAACACTTTGGGGGTTAAATGAGCCAACAAGTGCCTGGCCCATGAAGTAAATACATATTAGGTACTATTAGACATTCAAAGAAGACTAATTCCTTTGTTTTGTGATATGCATAGCAAACATGAATCTGTTCATACACTCAGCCATTTGTACTTATTTCCTTTAAATAAACACAGTCCTGTTTTTATCCTTACCCCACCCCCCACCCAAGAGAATAGGCAGAAAATTCAGCCTCAGGCATGGCGATCCCTCCTCCCCCATGCCCACACCCAAGAGGTTGCGGGCTCAGGAGAGGTCCTTGGTATTGGTCATCAGCTTTTGTGACCACTTTGGGGTTTGCACTGCTGTTCAGAATCTACTGTCCTCTCTCCCAGGCTTGGAAAACTGTTTCGGTCTGCATGAGGAGAATGCATTTTCTCCAGTAACATTCTCTCAAAGGACTTAAGGGCAGGACCAGGGCAGCCAGAAGAGCCAGGGTACATTTAACTTAGCAAGAACCCCCAACCCTGACACAGCTGCAGACAGCTAAATTGGGGTGTGATATAGGAGGTAGGGTATGGCAAAGCTGGCTAGGGAAATAAGCAGGACCTGTCAATTACGAGATCCCAGGACAGCATCAAATAATTCCCAGGACCCTATATGTGGAAATATTCACGGGCTCCCATGAGATGTAGATGGTATAAAAGAGACAAAGCACGAAGAACCTATTTGTGACTCATGGTAATGTCTCCTAGATTCAGGGTGCACTTTTGCTTTTATCCTTTCCTCTCTCTGTCTGGCCCAAGTTCATTCTACAGAGCTACTTCTTCCCTTACCCCTTCTCCTCCCCCTTTTCAAATAAACTTTTGGCACCAGTTTTGGCTTGTCTTGTACAATTCTTCATTTAAGGCAAGACAGACCTGGAATACGTTTGACTTGCAAGCCATTTCCTAAGGAATCACCCAACATGAGATGACAAAGGAGCAGGGATAAATGAACAGAGGTTCAATGGTTATTTCTTCTACCTCTATGTTTACTCAAGAAGGCTTTCCAGGCTGAGGATGTAGCTCAGTGGTAGAATACTTGCGTAGCATATATGAAGCCCTAGGTTTGATCCCCAGGATCCCCACCACCACCAAAAAAAAAAACTTTCCATTGGGACTAGGATTCTGGCATAGATGGGGGCCTCTTAGGTAGGCTGTGGCTAAGCTTCAGGGAGCTGCAACTTCCTGCAGCCTGGCAGGTTCATTTTTCTTCTCGTTCATTTCTAATATTTATCAAAGGCATCCTACTAAACAGGCATTCAGTTCTTAGCTCTGGCTATACCTTAGAATCCCCAGAAGAGCTTTTAAAGAGTGCCCATGCCTGGGACTCATCCTCCAGAAATTGATTGATCAGTCTGAGATGAGGCCCAATTATAGATTAATTTTCAAAAGCTCTCCAGATGACTAGTGTGCAGCCTGAGCTGGGAACTATAGGTTAGTTTGTCGATTTGGATTACTGGGACACCGGACACTGTCCGTAGGAGCAAGCCCACCAAAACGACCTCCCAAGCCTGACACAGTATGGCTACTACTCCCAGAGACAGTGGGGCCTAATGGGAAACATCTTGTGTGAAAAGTTAAAGTCTAAATTTTTTGAGGTTGGTGAAGTGTGTAGTTTAGTTTCTCTTTACAAGACGGGATTATGGGAATATCTTTTCTGAGGAAAAAGGATAAAAGGCTTTTAATACTATATTCCTAATAAAGTCAGCACCCTGATGCAAGCACTGCTTTGTTTTGATGGTCAAGGAAATTGAGCCAGGACGTTCAGGAATGGTAGGCATCCTCTACCACTGAGCTACAGCCCCAGCAGCAATGTTTTACTATCATGACTTCTTTCAGAGCTTACAGCATGTTTACCTCTAAGCTCTGAGACACAGAACTGCAAAGAAAAGTACTGATAAGTTATTATTATAGGCAGCTAAGTCAGATACACATTAATATACAGTCAGAGAGGGACTGGGCTCTAAAAGAAGTCAGTGACAAACACAGGCATCAAAATTATGGCAAGGCCTCAAGATAGTCACATGGCCCAATTTACATACTTCCATAAGAGATAAGCAAAACTATAAATTAATACCACCCAGTCTATTAAATCCAAATACACATCAGACACCTGGGTGAGTGACCAAAACACCTGGACCCATCCCTTCCCAAAAGTGTTCCTGTTTTAAAAGTCATAGATAAGCCAAGGTATTAACCTTGCTAGCCACATAATGTAGCTACATGCCCCACTTCCCCACTAAATCAGTATTAACCAAGCGGCTATACTCACAGTCTTACGGTTGATCACAGTTTGACACGTTGTACCCACACTGTAACTTTTGCTATATAAATTACCCCTGACAAACAGTGTCAGTGACAACCCACTCAAGACCCCTCCTGTCCCTCAAAAACTACTCCTATTCTCCAATAAACCTTTCCTACTCTTAACCTCCTTTGTCCTTTAAAATTCTTTCAATTTCAAGAAACACAAACTCATCTGACATCAGACTGAAAGCTGTATTTCTATATCACTATGACCAATTAAAATGTAACCTGATGCTAGTTACAAAACTAGTAAAAGATAGTAAGTTTATTATATGCAAAATATATCCAATTAGAAAATATATTAATGAGCAGTTTAAGTCCAGATTGACATAAAACTAGAGACTCAAATTAAGTGAAAATCTATAAACTCATGCTGGCAAATATTTCGATGCCTTTGGTTAATTTTGATCAGCTTGTGCTGTGTCACTACTTTTACTTCAGTTGCATTCAAGGTCCTCATTGAGGGAAGATAATATCTGGGCTTAACTGGGGGCTTGGCAAATGAAAAACTTTTATTCCAACCTAAGACTTTATTATCAGTTAATTTCCTAACCGCTTCCATAAATAACGAGTGTGGAATAGGCTCTTAATAAATGCTGGGCAAATGCTCTGACAACTTTACACGTATTTTAATCCTAAAAATGAGAAACATCTACACCAGGCATAGTATCACATGCCTGTAACCCTAGCACTCTGGGAGGCTTGGGAAGGAGGACTGGGATTGCAAATTTAAGACCAACCTGGACAATTTAGCAACTTCATGAAACCCTGTCTTTAAAAAACCAAACCAAGACAAAAAGGCTGGGGATGTAGCTCAGCAACACACACATACACGCATGCACGCAAGAACACTCCAAAGGAAAGAACTGTAGGCATGTTTATGTGTGGTGATAGGTACTGCCTCCTTAACCCTCCTGAAAATAAAGTTGCCTAGGCTGGACTCAAACTTGCCATTCTCCTGCCTCAGGCTCCTGAACAGCTGTGATCACAGGCACACGGCAGCACATCTAGCAGATACTCTCATTTTACACCAGAGGAAACTGGATCACAGCATAATAAGTCATTTCACTGAGACCACAAGTGGCAGAAGAGGCAAAATTCTAACTCAGGCATGTGGCCACAATGCCCACAATTCAATCACCGCTGCACTATTCTGCTATAGTCTTCTCAAGGAACCTTAATCTCATCCCAAATAATGGGGTACATCTGATTCTGTTTATATTCTTCCTGAAATCTCATCCCAAACCCCAGAGAACTGGCTTTGCTTTGTGCTACCTACTATTCATGTCAAAGCAGACTATTGTCCTCCAGCTGGTGAACAGGTTAACTAATCCTGTTTAATTCTGCTACCAATTCTTGGAAACATTTCACAAATAAATCCATTCAACAAGTATTGAGTAGCTATCTGAGCTCACAAGGTCAAAGAGTGAACGTGGCAAGCTCTTTCCCTACAGGAGGTTCTGACTGGGGAGGGAGACAGATTAAGGAGGCAGCTGCCTGTCCTGGAGACCTGGGTGTTCCCTGCCTAGAAGGGAAGCACAGGGTGCTAGGAAATGTCCTGGGAGATGGAGGGCAAAAGACCAACAAGGCAGTGCTCCCCAGAGGTAGTTCTTACTTTTGGCTGCACATTAGAACCACTTGCAGAGCTTTCAAAAGACATCAAGGCCAGGCCACGGGCCAGACTAAATTCCAGTCTCCTTAGAGTCCTTACAGCAGTAGTCTTCACAACAGCAGTACTGGCATAGCTGGGAAATTGTTAGCCTACTCCAGGGCTCCTAAGTCAGCCCTCCAAGGGATTCTGATCAAACCAAGTTTGAGCAGTGACTCTCAAACTGGCATCATAGTCTTCTGGAGGGCTGCTGAAAATACAGTCAAATTGGAATCTGAAGGGTAAGTCAGCAAGCTGAGAAAGGGGTTGGAGAGCAGGCTGCATTCAAGTGCCAGCTGTGTGCCAGTTGCCACTCTAGGTGCCAGGGATCCAGGAGTGAGCAGAGAAGTCTGTCTTACAGGGATCTGCGGAAGGCTGGGACAGCAATCTGGACAAGAAGGAAGCAGATGTCATCTGAGAAAAAGCGGTGTGAGGGGAAAGTGGTGTGGGAAGTTGTTAGTGTCGTGAGAGGGGCTCTCTTGAGAAGACAACTGGCTGATGCTTGGCCATTCTAAGTCTTAGGGCAAAAGTTCTAATTCCAGAGTCCCAGTCATCAACCACAGAGATGAGCAATGGAGAAGGGCAAGAAAAAGGGTTTAATCGGAGGGCCACACTGGGAAGCAGACAGAGAGGCTCAAGATCTGTCTTCATGGGGCTGACAGAAACTTTGAGACTTTATATTAAAATGGAACCAAGGCAGGGGTTGGTGGACTGCATAGCTGAGGGGTTTGCACAGCAGGCTGGGTAGGTAACTGCGGTAACGCCAATGGTTTGGCTGATCATGTCTAGGGACTGCTTCTGTGAGGCGGCTCCAGAGAATTCCTTACAGTCTGAGGGAGGAATCAGGTTCTCATGAGATGACTGCTCTTCCTTTGCGGGGGTCTTATATGGGGGGGTCTGTCTTCGAGGCTCACCTGTTCCTGGAATCCAAAGTGACTGCAGGTTTAAGGCAAGCATTAGCTGAAGCTTATTTGCAGTTATTACCTTTCGTAGTGGCAGTGTCTCTATACCTCCTTTATTACTGATATATAACATCATTAGTGTCTATTTTATTAGTCTTTTCAAACAACCTACAAACTTTCCTTTAGACAATATAAAACAGGGAGACAGATCTTTTGCAAATGGGAAACGGGATCCAGAGAAAAAGGGAGGAGGAAGGGAAAACAAAGAATTAAAATGTGTTATGTACATATATCAACAATGAATTTCTACGATGAACGGGATAATTATGTGCTGCAAACATATACTAAAATAAAAAATTTTTTAAAAATCCGAGTTCTGCTATACTGTATTTTCACTGTCACTCAATTCTAAATGCTTTTATATTTTGAATATATTTTCTTCTTGAACTGAGTTATTTATAGAAGTACCAGATATAGAATTCCTTGACCATGTTATCAATCTTAGTTCAGCTGCCTTAAGATCACAACATATTTCTGTGTTCCTGTCTTTGAAATCTGAAATAACATGGCCTAATACTCCATTTTAATGAAATGTTCCACCTACAATGACTACAGATTTTTAAATTCTTCATGCAACTAAACATTTTCTCAATACACATTTGGGCCATATTACTGGGTGTATGTAACTTTGAAATAGTTTTATCTAGTAGTAACTATGTGGCTGTGTTGTTATTAGTACAATTACATTAGCATTCTCTGGATTACAATTTTTCCAGTGTTACTTTCTACTTTTTTTTTTTTTTTTGGTGGGTACTGGGGGTCGACCTCAGGACCTCACGCGCCAGCAGGTGCCCATGCCGCTGAGCGATATCACCAGTCCTTTTTTCATATGTGGGATCCGGGAGTTGAACTCAGGCCCTTGGGCTTGCCAGGCAGGCACGTACGCCGCTGAGCCATCTCACCGGCCCTCTACTACTTTTTAATTTCAACACCTATGCACTCTCACATTATAATCTGTCATATAACTGAAGCATTTAATCCATTTTCACTTAGTGAAAAGTGGGCAATATGCTCAGTAGATGGGTGAGGAGAGAGGAGACAGCAGAGAGGAGAGGAGAGAGAGGACAGGGACAGAAACACACTGCTTAAGAAAGAATCAAGGGCCAGTGAGATGGCTCAGCGGCGTAAGCACCTGCCTGGCAAGCGCGAGGGCCCGAGTTCGACTCCCAAAACCCACATACGAAAAAAGGGCCGGTGATATCGCTCAGCAGCACGGGCGCCTGCTGGTGCGCAAGGTCCTGAGGTCGACCCCCGGTACCCACACACACACACAAAAAAAGAATCAAAAAGGCCAGGCGTGGTGGAACACTCCTGTAATCCCAGCACTCAGGAGGCTGAGGCAGGAGGATCTCAGCAAGTTCGAGGCCAGCCTGGGATACAAAGTGAGTTCAAAGCCAGCCTGAACTGCATAACGAGACCCTGTCTCAAAAAGACAAAAAAAAAAAAAAAAAAAAAAAAAAGAATGCCAGAAATAGGAAAACACCATTATAGAAATGAACAATGCCATTAATGGGCTTATCAAGACTGGATACAGCTGAGTGAAGAACCCGTGGCCTTGAAAAAACAATCAGTAAAAACTATCAAAACTATGCATGAGCCAAAATATTTTTTAAAAATCTGTAATGCAAAGAGAGGTAAAGAAAAACAAAAGAAAACATCTAAGAACTACAGGTGTAATGTATAAAGGTAACAGAAAAGCTACAGGGAGAAGAAAAAGGGTGTAATGTATACACATAATGGAAAAACAAAGAGAAAAAAAAACCCAAAGAAATATTTGAAACAATAATGACAGAATTTTTCAAAATTAATGACAAATACCAAACCATAGATCCAAGAAGCTCTGAGAATAGCAAGCAAGATAAATACCAAAACCAAAACCGAACCCTCAAAAACTTCATTTAAGCATACTATATTCAAACTGCAGAAAATCAAAGAGAAAAATCTTAACAGAATTCAGAAGAACAAAATACCTTACATATGTAGAAGCAAAGGTAAGAAATACATTGTAGGGCTGGTGAGATGGCTCAGCGGCGTAAGTGCCTGCCTGGCAAGCGTGAGGGCCCGAGTTTGACTCCCAGAACCCACATACGAAAAAAGGGCCGGTGGTGTCGCTCAGCGGCACAGGCGCCTGCTGGCACGCGAGGTCCTGAGGTCGACCCCCGGTACCCACAAAAAAAAAAAAAAGAAATATATTGTACTTCTCTTCAGAAACCATGCAAGCCAATAAGAGATGAACTATTTAAACACTGTACTAGGAGTCTTAGCTTACACAGTAACATATTAAAAGGTATACAGACGGAAAGAGAAATAAGTCTTTGCTTGCAAATAACATCACCATCTATGCAGAAAATCCCCAAGAATGAACAAAAAGCCTCCTGGGAACAGGTAAGTGATTACAGCAAAGTTGCAGGATACAAGATAAACAGAAGTTCATTGCTTTCTTATACATTAGCAATGAACAATCAGAATTTAAAGTAAAAACACAGTATCATTTACAATAGTACCAAAAGAAAAAATGAAATCCTTAGGTATAATTCTAACAAAGTACATACAAGGTCTACATGAGAACAATTACAAGATTTCAATGAAAAATAATCAAAGAATTACATAAAATGGAGAGTGTCTTTGTTCATGGATGGGAAGATAGCATCTTCAAGATGTCAGTTCTTGCCAACTTGATCTGTAGAATCAACATAATTCTGATAAAAACTGAAGTTATTTTGTGGATATCAACAAACTAAATTTGTAGAGAGAGGTAAAGGTCCCAGAAGAACCAACACAATATTGAAAGCGAACAATGTCTAAGGACTGACTCTACCAATTTCAAGACTTACTATAAAGCTACAGTAGTGGTCTTGACAGTGTTGTATTTGTGAAAGAATAAACAAACAGATCAATGGAACAGAACGGAGGGTTCAGAAAGAGTCCAACATACATACAATCAACTGATCTTTTGATTCAATAAGACAATGAGAAAAGATAAAGACTTTTCAACAAATGACACTGAACAATTGAACATCCACATGCAAATCCACCCATCCAGCCAGCCAGCCAGCCACCCGCCTACCTTTCACAAAATTTAACTCAAAATGGAACACAGATTAAAATGTAAAGTACAGGCTGGGGATATAGCTCAGTGGCACAAGTGCCTACCTGGCAAGCACAAGATCCTGAGTTCGAGTCCCACTACAAAAAAAAAAAAGTAAAAGTACAAAAAGGTGAAAACCAAAATGACCTTGGGTATGGTAATACAATCTATAGAACTGGTATGCCAGATTTCATGAAAATTGAAAATTTCTGCACTGCATCATTAGTACAGACTGGGAAAAAAAAATACTTGCTAAATACGTATTTGATATATGACTGCTATAAAAATATACCAGGAACTATTAAAACTCAGTAAGAGGGCCAGTGAGATAGCTCAGCGGCGTAAGCACCTGCATGGCAAGCGCGAGGTCCTAAGTTTGACTCCCGGAACCCACATAAAGGAAAAAAGGGCGGGTGATATCGCTCAGCGGCACAAGCACTTGCTGGCAAACGCAAGGTCCTGAGGTCAACTCCCGGTTACCCACATTAAAAAAAAAAAAAAAAAAACAGTAAGAAAATAACCTGACTTTAAAATGGGCAAGACACGGACAACTCAGAGAAGATACACAGTTGAAAAATAAGCATATGAAAATGTCATTACGGATTGCAAATCAAACACCAAGACACCACTACACACTATTTCGGATGGCCAAAATTTAAAACACCAACATTAAATGGTGGTGAGGGACATGGAGTAACAGAAGCTCTCATTCACTGGTGATGGGAACACAAAATGCTACAGCCCCTTTGAACACAGTTCAACATACTATAGACGTATGTTAGAGGAAACTTACATGAAGATCTGGAGTGAAAGGAACCATTCTGAAAAAGCTACATATCATATGATTCAATTGTATGGCGTTCTGGAAAAGGCAAAGCTCTGAAGAGGTTAAAGTTTCCAGGGATTGGGGCGAGGACAAGGATAAAAAAGGAAGACCACAGGCGATTCTTAAGAGCAGCAGCACTACAGCGTTTGATACAATAATGGTACATATACATGTCATTATATATTTTTCAAAACCCACAGAAATTACCTCAAATGAACCCTAATATAAATGATAGGCTTTAGTTAATAACGTGTCAGTGCTGATCCATTAACTGTAACAAGTATGTCACGCAGGTGCAGATGGTGGGAGGGGCTTCTGGGTTAAGAGGGAGCATGTGGGAACTTTCTGAATGTTCTGCTCCACGCTGGTATGGACCTAAAATACACAGTCTGTTTTTTAAAATTCAGTTGTATTTTTTGACTTGCAATCAGTAATCCAAAACACAATTCCACTTACAATAGCAGCACAAAGAATAAAATGTCTACAAGTACATGTAACAAAAGTGTAAATGGATGCTGTGAAACTATAAAATATTGTTGAAATAGATGAAAAAAATCTAAATTACTGGAAAAACACTGTACATTCATAAGCCAGAAGACCTCTTATTGTTAAGATGGTAACACTTCCCAAATTGACCTACAGATTCAAGGCAATCTTTATTAGAATGACAGCTAGTCATTTGTAAGCTGACTCTATACTTCATATGGAATTACAAGGATCCTGGAATTAGCCAAAACAATAATAAAACACACATGCACACAAAACAATATAGGCTTACTTTCCAATTTGAAAACCTGTCACAAAGGAACAGTGATCAAGGCAGTGCGGTACTGGCATATGGATAAACGATCAATGGAGAGTTCATAAATAAACCCATGTACCTACAGGTGACGGATTTTTAATAGGGGAACCAAGACCATTCAACAGGGAAGGAATTGTCTTCAACAACTAATAATGCTACAACTGAATAGTCACATGCAAAAGAATGAAAGTGGACCTTTACTGTCATAAAAAATGAGCTCAGCCAGGCATGGTGGTGCATGCCTATAATCCCAACATGTGGGAGGCAGAGGCAGGAGAATCACCGTGAGTTCGAGGCCAGCCTGGGCTACACAGTGAGTTCAAGGCCAGCCTGGACTACGTAGCAAGACCCTGTCTCAAAAAAAAAAAAAAAAAAAAAAAACTCAAAGTGGACCAAAACCCTAAATGTGAGTTAAACTATAAAAGTTTTGGACAAAATATGGGTAAATGTTCATGGTCTTGGATCTGGCAATAGATTCCTTGCTGCAAAACCAAAAGCATGAGCAATACAGGGAAGGAAAGAAACTGGAGATTTCATCAAAATTTAAAATGTCGGGCCGGTGAGAGAGCTCAGCGGCATCAGCACCTGCCTGGCAAGTGCGAGGTCCTGAGTTCGACTCCCGGTACCCACATTAAAAAAAAAAAATTAAAATGTCTGTTTCAAGGGAGTGAAAAGACAACCTACAATCTGGGAGAAAATATTTGCAAATCATGCATGTTAATAAGGACTTCTAAGAACTCTTACAACACAAATAAAAATTTTTCACAAATAACCCAATTAAAACATGGGGAGGGCCGGTGAGATGGCTCAGCGGCATAAGCACCTACCTGGCAAGCGCGAGGGCCCGAGTTCGACTCCCGGAACCCACATACGAAAAAGGGGCCGGTGATATCGCTCAGTGGCACGGGCACCTGCTGCCACGCGAGGTCCTGAGGTTGACCCCTGGTACCCACAAAAAAAAAAAAAAAAAAATGGGGAAAAGATTCAAATAGTATTGGTGTAAAAAAAGTATGTAAATGACCAGGCACATATAAAGATGGTCAGCATCTATTAATCATTAGAGAAACACAAAACAAAACCATTATCGGGTAACATTTCCAACCCAGTAGGACAGCCATAATAAATGCTGGGGAGGATTGCTTTTTCTCTTTTGGGGGAAGTGAAGGGGTACTGGGGATTGAACCCAGGGGCGCTCTACCACCGAGTTATATCCCCAATCTTTTCATTTTTTATTCTGAGACAGTCTTGCTAAACTGCCTAGGCTGACCTTGAACTTGTGATAGTCCTGCCTTACCCTCCAAAGTAGCTGGAATTGGAAGTGTGTGCCAATGTGCTCAGCTTGTTGAGGATCTGAAGAAACTGGAACTCTGATACAATGCTGGTGGTAATTTAAAATGGTGTAGCTACTCTGGAGAAGTCTAGAAGTTCTTCAATACGTTAAATAATAGATACCATATGACCCAGTTAATTCCGCTCCTAGGTATATACCTAAGAGAAATAAAAATGTATGTCCACAAAACACACGCACATGGTCAGTGTTTGTAACATGCAAAATATGGGGATACCCCAAATATCTATTTACTAGTGAACAAATAAACAAAGGACATACCCACTCAATGCTATTATTTGGCCAAGAAAAGGAATAAGAAACTAATACATACTATCACATGGATAAACCTGAAACCCTAGGCCAGTGGTGGTAAACCTATGGCACACGCTGCAGTGGGCTGTTTGTTATCATTGAAAGGTTTACCATCACTGCCCTAGGCCAAAGGAAGAAAAGCTAAACACAAAGACCACACTTTATATGATTCAATATACACAAAATGTTCAGAATAGGGACATACACGGAGATACAAAGTAGATTAGTAGTCGCCTAATGCTGGGGTGCAGTGAGATGGATGGGGGATAGGGAATGACTGCTGATGGGTATGAGGTTTTGTTTTAAGTGTGTTAAAAGAGATGCTTGCACTTCAAATAGCATGTGGGCATGAATTCCAGGGACATCAGGTTAACTGATTCTTGTTCTAATTCTAAAGTACTGAGTCCAACAATGATTTGGGTCAGGTTGCCAGCCTCAGGAGACTAAAAATAAAGTATATTTATACCTACATTTCTATTTTATAATTAAATGTGGTGTGCCTGGCCCAGATGAGGTGGTCAACACATCATCTAAAGACAGACTACATGCAGAATTTCCCTAGCCTTACACTATACACAGTACGCTGGGTCTACGGGTACCACTATATACTCAGGTTCACTGTAAGATCTACTTGTACAGTAATTATCATCTCCATTGCACACTGCCCTAAACTGTCCCTCATTAACAGCTCTTCTTCTATTAGGCTCTTGCAGTATAGAAGGCCACTGTGCCAACTTCCTCCCAACTTCCCAACACCAACACCTCTGCCACCTATCCTAAATACTGCCTCCTGCTTTTCTCTCTTGGTGATCCCTGCTACTCAGGTTATTAAAATTTCACGATCAGCACAAGTTGAATGAAAATAGTTATTCATCATTTCTTCATTCACAAATATTTATTGAGCACCTACTATGCACCACACACCATGTTAGGCTCTGGAATGCAAGACACCACTCCTGCTCTCATGGAGCTTACAATCTAGTAGACACAAATAACATAGTGAACCAATAAATAAAATTGCCACAGGGTGTAGTAAGTGCCATATAGGATATAAACAGTGATATGACAGAAAATAGGAAACACCTACTTTCAAAATAGGTAGCTGGGGGTATGGCTCAGCGGTAGAGCCTATGGTTGGCATGTGTGAGGCCTAGCTGGGTTCTGCAACCAGCACCCAAAACAACAAAAAAACACAAGATGAGGAAAGACCTGAGGTGGTTAAAAACTGGGTTTGAAGTCTAACTCCCCACTTAGCGGTATGACCTTAGGCAAGCGCAGGTACACTTACCCTCTCAATCTGTTTTTACACTTGTAAAATGGAGATACTCACACCAAACTCTACAATGAATGTTCATTACTGTTTAATGACCAGAAAAACCCTCCAATGTCTTGTTTTATAAGCCCTTCATGATCTCACTCTCCTTCAGAAGCAGAGATTTCTGACAGAAGCATTCCATCAGGGAAAAAGGGCAGCGCCTATCACCTCTTGAAAAACAGAGATTATAAAGGAGCCCACACTACTCAAGAGTTGCAGGTAATGGCAGGACCTCAGGTGACAGGCAAACCTGCAAAAGCAAAGCAGTGAAGAGTAAAAAAGGAAAAGGGTGAGATGTAACCAAGATAGTTTAGGACACAGTGAATGTTACCCATTCTGGGTGACCAGAACACGCACAGCATATAAGTGAATGAAGGTGAAAATGGATGACAAGGGAGTTGAACTTACAAGACTGCAGGAAAACCATTGATGAGACTCACAGAAGCTTCCTGATTATCTCCTGCTTAAACTCGTTTCCCCTAAATGACTAATCGCACTGTCTAGTGTCTCTGTAAATAGCACCACCTTCCTCAAAGTTATAACAGGATAGAAGGATAACAGCCCCGGGTTTGAGGATGGACACAGCCCTTACTCCTATCTTTGTTCAGTCACTGAATTTGTTTTTTTTGAGACAGGGTCTCCCTGTGTAGTCCAGGCTGGCCTCAAACTCATGGCAATCCTCCTGCATCAGTATTCAATTTTCCTCTGAAAGGGCTCTGGCATCCACCTTTCCTAATAATTACTATGGCTATAATCTGAAACAGTCTCTTAATTTTGTCTAGATTTTCACACTAGTCTCCTGAACACAACAGCTCGTTAACGTCACTTCGGTTTAGTCAGAGGGCTTCTGAGGTAGGTCTGAGTCAGACTCCCAAACCCACTAAGTCATTCACTGTGATGTTGGGAAACTAATCAAAATCTTCCTTCATTTGTAAAGTGGAAATACTGCTTTCCTTTGAAAGGCTGTTGGGAGGAATGAAATATCCTCATGAAGTTCTTAGCAAAATGCCTGTTACCTAAGTATTCTTGATTTTTAAAAACTGCATTATAAGCATTCGAAGCCTGAGACTATGCCTTTTGTAACTACTTTAACCCACATACTTACAAATACAGTAATACCTCAGCTCACCAACATTTCTGTTTGCAAACAATTCAGTTTGGAAACGAAGTGTTCAGCAAAATTTTGCTTCCATTCGCAAGCCCCATATCAGGTGACAACCATGACCACAGCCATCCTCCTCACACAAACACAAGCACAGCAATCTTCCCCAAAATTGTGAAACAAATTAAGTTTGTAAACTGAGGTACCACTTTACATTACACATTTGTGTCTGATAACACCCAAAGAAGAAAGAATATTCTATTTTACAATACTTTTTACTTAAGAGTTACACTTCAAGAATATTCTATTTTACAACAACACTTTTTACTTAAGAGTTATACTTCAAGAACACAGAATAAATTAAGTTTTAAAAGTTATTTATAAACAAAAAGCAGTATGGGAAGTAATAAATGTACTATGCCAATAAAAAAAAAATGCTACTCCTGAAACATCTGCACGTAGAAATCTGTTTTCTTTCCCTATGGTGTTCTTAGAACAGTTAAGAGTTCAGATCTGATTGGCAACATAAGATAATTCAAAGTGAAACAGGCAGAGCTGGGTCCTGTTTGTATTTTAGCCTTACCACTTTTCCAGTTTGGGATGAACTGCTTTGTCTCAGCAGATCCTACTGGCTTTAGAGAGTTCAGAAAGGCCAAAATGGAGCCTACAAGAGGAAAAAAAGAGCTGGCTACTAAGGGCTGGCCCTAGGCACAAATGGTTAAAAAGAATAAAAATCAAAACCCAAAATGTAATCTGAGGAGTATTTACTTCACAGTGCAAGTCAAATCAGTTGGCTGTGCACATGCACACACTTCCGGAACGCGTCAGTAAACAGTCAACCCTCCACAGCCAGGGGTTCTGCATCTGCTCAGCTGACCAACTGCAGACTGAAAATACTCAGGAAAAAACTGCATCTGTATTGAACATGCAGACTGTTTCTTCTTGTCCTTATTCCTTAAACAATATAGTACAACTATTTACAAACATTTACACTGTATCAGATATTATAAATAATCTAGAAATGATTTAAAGCATATGGGTGGATTGTGTAGGCTATATGCAAATACTATCCCACTGTAAAAGAGACTTGAGCACCTGGATTTTGATATTGGAGGAGCCAGTCCTAGAACCCGTCCCCTACAGATAATGAGGGAAACAGTAATATTTAAATCTGAGAAAGCCTAGGAAGATATCTGCTGATTATCTCCTCAGCCCAATTGACCAGTATCATAAGGGCAGAGGATCTCAGTGTAGTTGCCTACATAAAGATAAATGTTACATTTCTAGAAAAATACAGCTAGACAGCCCTTTCTCATACCATTTGGTGGGGAATAAATGACCAAAACTACTTGGAAAACTGATATGAGTCAAGCACTACAAAAGTGTTCATACCCTTGACCTAGAAATCGTATCTCTAGGAATTCGTCCTAAGGAAAACAATTTATACAGTCACTGTAACATTATGAGATTAAATCTAAAACATCCAATAGGAAAGATTATATGAATCATGGCACATCCATACAATAGAATATTATGTAATTAGTAATGGCTGACACAGTTTTTAATCACAAGGAACAATGCCTATAGACTGAGGGGAAAACCACGGTACAAATTATATTGAGAATGAATAAATTTGTGAAAAAAATATGCATAAGTAGCAGAGAGCCTGGCAAGAAATATGCAAAAACATCAAGTGAGGCTCTTTTAACCCGGTGGTAAAAATTCCCTATACTTTTCTGTATTGTCTAAAATTTCCACAATGAGCACGTCCTGACATGAACAGAAAAAACAAAACCATATTCAACCAGGGAGGCATTACAGAGTGGGGCAAATATTTTTATATAGTTTTATTTGTGTCTGTAGTATGGTTCCTAACCGAAAAAGGAGAAGGCGATATAAACCACTCATTTATTTAGTAGGGCCAGACTCTTAAAAAGCAGAGAAATTCTTAAATCCTTTTCCACAAATTTCACCAATGCATGTAGCACTGTAGCAGAAAAGATGCTATGTGCAGCTAAACCACCAATGATCCATTAAAATGATGATTTCAAGCTCCCACAACACATGGACCAATGCCACTAAATCCAACATCAGACACAAGCTTAACTGGGTATTGAGTCATTAACTGGGTATTGAGTCAGGAAACAATTTCTTATGACATAACACAGAAACGGAGAAAAAGCTGCAGGAAAAAAATTTTGTTTTCCTTAAGCAATTGAAGACTAAAGAGAAAGGCCTTAGAACTAAATGAATGCTTTGTACGAACTAATTTAAAGTACAAACGTAACTAATACTTTATTGGTAGAAGAAAAAGACATGTGGGTTACTAAATGGAGTGTCCAGGACGGGCCTGAGGGCATATCAAAATCAAAATATTTTCTGTTCCACACCACTTTACCTATAACCCAACATCTTAGCTTTCTTTGCTATGACAGTTTTCTTTCCTTAAAACTATCGTAAGGGAAAGTTTCTTCATACCAAGAGTTATGGATCAACTAAATTACACTTTGGTGCTATCCTTTACCTACACTTGTATTTTCATTCTACCTTGGAATACATCATCAGATAAATGCCACATAACCCAGGTTCACCTCAACTGTTTCACTTGACCTTTAAAATTACCCCAGAGCAAATGTCAAGTACTTATAATTTCTCAGCAGAAATGAAAATTAAATCCTAAAGTTGCTCATTTATGGGTCAAAAAGCTAGCGAGTATAAGCAGGCCTTAGGAATGAAGGTATGTTCAGCACCAATTACACTGCCAGGAGTTACTGAACAAAAGCCCTTCAGACTTCTAAATGAATGAAGATAAAAAAATACAGGTTATCTAAATCACTATAAAAGTAATAACTCGTTTCTTGCTGGTTGACATCTAAGTAACAGCTAAGGTGACCCATTTATTCTATTGTACTTAGGTTAGGAGAAATCTGGACTAGCAAAATACACTGCTAAAAAGTTAGAATCTTTGGGCCGGTGAGATGGCTCAGCGGCGTAAGCGCCTGCCTGGCAAGCGCAAGGGCCCGAGTTCGACTCCCGAAACCCACATATGAAAAAAGGGCCGGTGATATCGCTCAGCGGCACGGGCGCCTGCTGGCGCGCGAGGTCCTGAGGTCGACCCCTGGTACCCACAAAAAAAAAAAAAGTTAGAATCTTTGTACAAATAACTATAGCAAACATACTAAACAAAAGATATTGGCTTAAAAACCATAATGCTGCCACAGGGCCAAGGCCTGAAGAAAAAGTACTCATCTTCAAAGACATCTACAAAAGTTAAGCCCCAATTTTAAGATAAAAACTTAAAAGTTTAAGTGTTAGTCACCTGAGATAAACATTTACATGTAACTTAAGTGTACAGCACCAAAAACAAATACTAAAACTATTCACATAATGACAACGTATCACAACTACGAAAGCACAAAGGTTCTCAATTCCAAGAAATAAGTAAATAATTTCTATTAATCTTCTCATTTAATTTATAAAATGTTAATTAAATTGGGGAAGGCTCTAAGAATCTAAAGTGTAACAAAATGCAAGTAATATGCTTTATTTCCTATTAACAAATCATACCGCACAAATAAGATTACTTTTTCTGATTAAGGAGTTAACAGACTGTATTTGTACTCAGAGCACATTTCTTTCTAGTAGAAAGAAGTTTTATCTCTGGATAAGACTCTAACCTGGACTCGAATCTAATGGCTAAGAAGTTAAAACTGGTGACACTGGTTCAAATTCCACTGGAAGAGTCAGGGTTGGTTTTGTGTTTCCACATCTTTAATCGGTGGACGTCCTTAAGGGGCACTACAGTAAATATAGGGGTGATGGAGCCAAAGAAATGTGGAAAACTATAGATTAAAAAAGCATAAACGGAGTGCATAAAGGCCATGAAACTTGAGGAGGTACAAAAATCCACACACAGACAAGCAGCCAGCTCCCTTGAAGTAATGTGCCCCTGCTGAACCTGAAGTGTACAGTCCTCATGTGGGCAGGTCTGCTAGAGAAATCAGTTCAGCCATGAAAAGAATGGTTTTGTTTCAAAGTGGATACAGCTTAGGGAGAGAAAGCTAAACATCAGGAAAGTAATAAGTCCTTGAGAACTTAAAACGATTTAGGAAGCCAAATGAAGCACACTACAAAACCTGGATGAAAACGTCTCCCTACAAGTAAAACTCAGTTTTTCGAGCAATTTAAAATCAAACACACCAGGAAAATGGTTTTCAAACTGCACCCAGCAGAGCCACTAGAATAGAATGTTCAGCACAGGGTGGAGTGAGACATGGAGTGGGGGGCTTCAGGTCCCTCCCCGACCCTTCCTCACTTCAATTCAACCGCTTCTCATTTTGTGGTTTCAGAAAAGATTTCCTTTTTAGGGCCGGTGAGATGGCTCAGCGGCTTAAGCGCCTGCCCTGCAAGCGCGAGGGCCCGAGTTCGACTCCCGGAACCCACATACGAAAAAGGGGCCGGTGATATCGCTCAGCGGCACGGGCGCCTGCTGGCGTGCGAGGTCCTGAGGTCGACCCCCCGGTACCCACAAAAAAAAAAAAAGATTTCCTTTTTAAAAAGGTAGAAGAAATCTGATGCTGTCCCCCATGCCTTGCTATTGTCTTTTCCTTAAATTTGAAAATACTGAGGCAGAAAATACATTGGTGAGCATATGAGACCTAAAATACAATTTCTGTCAGTGCCACTAAAATGTGTAAAGTTTCAACAAAGATGTGTATATTATCCTATAAAATAAATGAGCAATTTAAGTTCTTAGGAAGTAAATTTTGTTATCCTATCCATAAATCTGTTCTGCTATGCCTTCAAACTATCAATTTCTGGACATCATGGAGAAAAATCTAACTTTCCAACCGCACCTTACCTCAAAGGCTGGAGACTATTTCTTTCCTAAGAAGGCAAGCCTCAAATGTATAGAAAACTCTAGAATGAGAATGTACAGTTACCAAAAAATAACATTATGTCAGGGCAGAATCTGCACAGTGTTCTTTTTTTTTTTTTTTTTTTTTTGTGGGTACCAGGGGGACGACCTCAGGACCTCGCGCGCCAACAGGCACCCGTGCCACTGAGCGATATCAACGGCCCCTTTTTTGTATGTGGGTTCCGGGAGTCGAACTCGGGCCCTCGCGCTTGCAAGGCAGGCGCTTACGCCGCTGAGCCATCTCACCGGCCCTGCACAGTGTTCTTAAACATCGCCACTAATAAAGAGTAGCCAAAGCTCAGAATTTCACTCTGCGTTCATTAGCAAACAGTGTCCAAGTATAAATGACAACCGGGGACAATGCACAACACAGAGGACATTTTTCTTGGACGGAATCATGAAGAAAAGTGCAACTGTAGTTCCACTGCAGTGGAACCCAACCTCTGGCCACTGATTGAAACTTCATTACCTCAATAAAACAGAACAAACCTCTGTCGAAAGGATTCATTCAGCAAACACGACTTCTTTCCATATATTTTTTCCTTCACACTGAGTTAAACAGAAGTTGCTGTCATTCTAGAATCAAGTGATTACACCGTTTTTAATTAGAAAAGTTTAAATATTTACATGATTTTTATTGCTGTTTATTATATAACAAAAATTTTAAAATGATTTGTAGAATCCACCCAGTAACATATGAAACTGAAATCCACTGCTCAAGACACTGTTTATGGCTGCACGTATCTGATGCTGAGTGTACAGCATGTGCCAGAGGTCCTTGCCTGGCATTCGGTTCTTGCTGTCATCTATGTTCATCTCTCAGAAAGCCAAAGAATCCATCTGATGTTCAATAAATATCAAATTGCCAAAAAAAATAGCTTCCATGGACCAGAGATCCAAGAAAAAGCAGTTTCGATGAATGATTCCCAGAATCAAGTGTGTCCTTTTAGTCCAATGAGATGATGTCAGGAATGCTACTTCCACTGCTGGTTATGACCCCCGCCTCACTCCTGCTTCTGGATGAACTAACATGAGTGCTGCTTTCACGGGGGCTGGTGGTGGTGACAGACGCACTGCTTGCTGTTAAGGGTGAGGTGAGACTATCCAAAAACATAGGAGGACAGTACTGCTTGAAACAAACAATGATGCCGATGAGGAAGAGGCTACATTGGTTTTGAATAGAGAGACTAGAAATCGTTAGATACGCACAAATGACAGCTAATATATTTAAATCCTCCTGAGATTTAAAAATATCCAAAAACAATTCATCTTTGGGTGGGAGATGACATGAATTTAGCTATTTTACATCTCTAGTGAATGCAGCACATTTTTAACTCTCCCACAATGTGTGAATGTTTGTTGACTATACACAGAGGTAAAAGTAATAATGTCAACAATAACTGAAGTCATTTAATATGAAATATGTGCCCCACAATCATGACTCATACTTACTCTCAAAAATAATTTGCTCAGTGTGCTTAGACAGGGTTTAAATTACACTATAAGAGGGCAAGAAGTACTTATTTTTCATGGTATTATGCAAAAATGATAACTAAAAATTCAACAATTTCCTAAAATTTAGTATCAGACCCTTTATAAATAATAAGAATGACCAGTTGAATGATGGCATTGCACTCTTTTGTACATATATACATAACAATACTAGAAGAGAGCCAATCTTCCTTGTGACACTTGCTTGACATCCCTCTCCAAATGTTATTACCATGTTAGTTTGCTGATTCCCATACAAATACAAACTTGAGTGTAATATCCTAATAATGACCAAGAGGAGTGGAGACAAGAGCTAAACACATTTTACATATCACCAAAGAATATTTTATGTGAGAAACTACAATGACTAGCAAAATGAATGTCTAATAATACACTGCATGAAATGTTCTATTTGTCCTGAGACTGTATGAAAGATCAGTAAATGTATCTGATTAGTATTATCCATTTATGTATCATTCTGCTAATCCTTAGAAAGAATAAATTATGAAAAGTAATTTAAAACTGAAGTTGTTTAGACAACGTAATTTTCAAGGCCCATAAATAAAATGGAAACAGCAGCTCCAGATTTAAGAGGAAGAGCACCAACTAAAATTCAGGCTGCCTTTCAACAGAGTAAGTTAATGTTTTGGTGGCTAACTCCTGATTTCATCCATGAAATGAATGCCACATGCAGAAAGATTTAAGGGAGAATGGAGTGAAGGTTAGTTCTTAAAGAGCTTCCAGGAAGCTTTAACACATTCACGACAGTCATGCATGTACATCAGTGGTTCAAGCTGGCAGGAACATGTTAAAGACAGTTAAATGACATTAAAAATTCTTGTCTAAAATCAAATCAACTTCTAACTTCTCTAACAAACCAATTTTACTAGAACTGAGGGGAAAATTTGGGGAAAACTTACACACTTTATTCCTGCTACTTTCAGACTGTCTTTGCCTGCCTCATAGTAAAAAAGGTAAATACCCCTCTTCATTTATAAAGTAATATAAGCACAGTCTTGCTATCAATAGACTCCACGCCTTGAATTCTTCTACTCATGTTGCGGCCATTTTACTTTTAACCCTGTGTTCCATAGGTATACAGCTACACGAGGATAACAGGGAATAAGCAGCAATACAGAGGCTGAGTAGGAAAACCTAGAGATCCTTTGGTAAACAAAAGGAACAACTTCATCCTCCAGTGACTTAGCAAATAAATCAGCCCCCAGATGTGGTGGCACATGCCTGTAATCCCAGCTACTCAGGAGGCTGAGGCAGGAGGATGGCAAAAGTGTGGCCAGCCTGGGCAACTTGGTGAGACCTTGTCTCAAAAAATTTTTAAAAAGGGCTGGGTGTTAAGAGACCCTAGGTTAACTCCCTAGTATGGCAAAAATAAAACTAAAAGAAGGAAGGAAGGAAAGAAAGAAAGAGAAGAGAAAATCAGTTTGCCACTAAGCATGCCAAATGGTACTATGAAATAAAACCCTTAGGTTCCAAGATTTTTTAAAAGGACTATTCACATAAAACTGTTAATCTTTTAAGTCTAAGAATCTACTTCCTAGGAAAATAGATAGATACCTTTGTTTCACAATCTACAGATACAAGGTGAACTCAGAATGACAGGAAATTCCTCACTCTGTATTACCTTAGGCCCAAATTTCCCATGCTGTTTGTATGATCAGATAGAATACTGAAACAGTACACCCAAACTAGACTTGCAGTTAGCTGATTCTGAACAGCCCTTGAAAGCAGCAGTTCATGTTCTTCCTCCATCCCTATGTGCCACACCTGCTCTCGAAGTTTCTTTTGCTGTTTCACCTTTCCTTCCTCTGCTGTCTCTGCTCTAAGCCTAAACAACAGAATCCTTGCTTACTGCATAGTTTCCAAGTTGAATTTTGACACACTCAATGTCTGAATCCCACTGTTCTTCAAACAATGGAGAAATAAGCTAGTGAGTCGAGTCTGTTTAATGAGCTTTGGCTGTTGATATTTCTATGTATAAAATACGTTTTTATGTATACAATAAAACTTTAACCTCCAACCACCAAGCATGGCTTTACACATTCTAATCACTCAACTGCTTGTAAGGAAGAGCAACCGATTGTTCAATAAAATATAATTAAAAATTTAGGTATTGAAGAAAAAATTATAAATTAAAAAACATTAACTTTATTCCTTCAAATAAAATTGTGAAAAATGTATACAGTACATACTTCCTACTTCCTTCTTATCAGTGTGATTGAGAGTCGACTGTCCTGATTTTATGCAACTGGTCATTTTTAGTTAGTATGACATAACCAACAATCTAATACAAATTAGTTGCTTAAATTCAGGATACATACCTGGGGATCAACTGGAATAAGGGAAAGAAAATCCAAACCTAAAACAAAAATGTTTTGTTAATAGTTGTCTCATATTTTAGAGACTAGAATTATTTTCCCAAACCATTTTGTAGTTATCATAAATCATAAAACATTTGGGTGCTTACCACTATGTCACAGGGAAGTCCTAAACCATGATCAGTGATAGTTAATGTGTATAAAACACAAAGATGAACATATTCCCCGAAAAAACTGGAAAACCACCTCCCCGAACTCAAAGGCAGCAGTCCAAAAATTTCCAGAGAAGTAGGACTAGTTAAAGTACTTTTTCTTTGCCACTTAACAGAATAAGAAGCAATAAAAATGATTAGATAATGATCTTCAGACCATTAAAGAAAAACATACTTAGTCTCTTAAGACACTTCACATTTATTTTTCAGAAATACACCACATTGAAGTTCATCTAAAATATCACTTCTTAAACAAGTATCTATTTCACTGAAAGCAAGCACTTAATAACTGCTGTTCACTAGCAAGTTAATGACTAACGCAGTTTTCTAAATCAATGAATTGGGATTCTCCAATTATGTTTTAGAAACAGAACTGTAAAAATGTTAAAGTTATAATAATAGTAAAAAACCTTCAAGCCTGAAAAGTATAGCAATAAACTTCGAAGTCAGTTGCTCTAGAACTCCCTATGTGACTAAATTCTTTTCAATTATTTTAAAAGATTTAAAAAAAAACACACACACTAAGTATTGGTCATCAGATAAGTCAGTTCTATTCAAATCTGTGAATTTTTTTTAATTTTTTTTTGTGTGTGTGGGTACCGGGGGTCAACCTCAGGACCTCGCATGCCAGCAGGTGCCTGTGCCGCTGAGCGATATCACCGGCCCTTTTTTCGTATATGGTTTCCAGGAGTCGAACTCGGGCCCTCGCGCTTGCCAGGCAGGCGCTTACGCCGCTGAGCCATCTCACCGGCCCAAATCTTTGAATTTTTATATGCTGGCATTTGGCATCATGTCAAATGCAACAACAACGTGGAATGAAATTCTGATATTATACTCAAAATAGAAAATATTAGTGGAAATATTTTAAGTATTTAATAAGCATTGTGAATAATCTTAAACCCCAAAATTTAAAGTATAGTTATTCCCTTATAATCTCTAAATAAGGACATTTAAATGCTTATCAAGTGATACAAACTTTAGCACCAATCATAAGAAAACAATTTCTAAAGCATTTTAAAAAATTGTTGCTATACATATTCATTTCATATACCTATTACTAGCTATATGATACAGCATTTGGAGCCAACAAAGGACAAAGGGAACCACAATGAACTTTTTCAAGAGCTTCCCCAATAAACTGATAATGAGCAAGTGATGTATCCAAGTGGTGCACTTTGCTTCATGTTACGATAATGTTCAATAAATCTTATCCCTGCTTCTCCTGAGTAGTATTTCAAACTCTGTGTCGCCCTCATATACTTTCTAAAAATTTTAGATAGCCAAAATTTCTACTACTAAGCCACAATGTTTACTGGGATGTTAATTAGCTTCATTTTATTAATTTTTGCTTTGCTTCAAATGGTGTAACATTGTCTTCATTTTTATAGTAGCTTCTATTTTTAAATACATTTTTCATTTTGTATTTCCATTACATTTAATATTTTTCAATCCATATTAATAACTGAAAGATTTTTATAAAGCTAAAGTATTAACATCTCTGATGGAATAGTGTACACAAATCACTGGAAAATGCTCATTTTCTAAATGTTCAACTACTTCCATTCATCAATTTCAATTTAAATAAACACAGGTTTAATATAATATTCAAACTGTTTTTGAAGCTCTATCACTTAAGGATACCCACTGAGGTCCAAAGATTCTACCTATTTTAGTTATTTCAATATCCAGCTCTTCAGATACGTTGTAATTCTCTTTTGATGGTTTTACATGTGCCAACAGTCTATTTAGAAAAAGATTTAAGAGATTTACTTGATCTGTATCTTTTCATAACACCCATGGGTAACTAAAATATGGTGACTTACACAATGACAGAATACACATTTTTCTAAAATTTTGGTTGAAAACTAGATTGTCATTCAAGCATCACACAGGTGGTCAAGTCAAAGTCCAATGAGGTTTTAATGTATTTCTCAACGAAGTCACTTTGCCCCAAACAATGCAGTCTGATATAGTATTTCAGATGTTATTCCTTCTAATAAAAAAATTATATCATCAAAACCTTACATTTTATATTTTAAGTAGATTAAAACTCATGAAATAAAGTGATAGCAATAGTGATTAAAATTTTACTGATTTTATAAGTTTAGCAAAATGCTATTTCCTAATTTTAAGTTTCAATTTTCATACATATTGATATACTTTTTACCCTAAGAATTTCATAGTTGAAAGATACCCAACTATTTTCAACTAAAAAGCCGCTAGTGTTAATAATTCTCAAAGTACAGTCTAAATGTTTTTGTTTTATTAACAGTGATGAAATTATAATTTTTGAATTTTAAATACTTCATTAAGTGAAACTGACTCATTTAGATTTTTCCCTCACTGATCACGTTTTTTTACTTGATCCATAAACTTTCACAAAACATTAACAGCTACATGATTAAATATGTAATGGTTTAGCACTTTCAAATCTTAATGACACAACTTTTTAGCACCATTCGCACCTGACAATATGGCACTAGCAATAATAAGGCAGTCATATTTTTTTCTTGAAATAATCAAGCTGTTTTCCACTCCAAAAATACAAATTATATGTTTTATTTTGTATTCACTGTTGCACAGTATCAGAAGATGTTCCAAGCTGCAGTTCATTATTAATAGCATTTCTTCTTTGTTCTCCTGCAGATTCAGAAGATTCATATTTATGATGTTTAAAAGGAATGTTAAGAAATGTATTAAAATGTTGTCATCTCTCCACTCTTGATATTCTATTTAATATTTTATTATAAAATTATTAAATTTATCGATACCAAATTGTACATTATGACTACTTATAGAACAATTATACACAAAAATAACCAAGTAACTAATTACAAAACAGTACATTAACAATAAAAACCAAAGTAAAAGCTAAATTATTTAGATGTAGTAACTGCCATATATTGTAATTCATACTTGACAACAAACTAGCAATTCTGAAGTTTTCAATTAGCAATAATCGCCTCAGATAAACCTCACTGGCTACGATACTGCCATGACAATTGAACCTTTTCTATTTAGTTTATCAACTGGTAAGGAAACTTTTCAGCATTTTAACAATCAGATATTTGTTTATATCGACTAAATACCAGCCACGGATATCAGTATTTCCTCAATACCAGCTTGCAATGCATTTTACCAAATACACGGTTCAGACATATTTTACTGCATTTTCCCCAAATCAGTTTTTTTTTTTTAAATATGCGGGTACTGGGAGTCAAACTCAGGACCTTGTGCTTGCCAGGCAGGTGCCCATGCTGCTGAGCTACATCACTGACCCTGTACATTTTTAAAATGACTTAAAATCTCACTTTATAAAACTCGATTTTGAAGAAAGGTTAAGTTTTCTCAAGTTAAAAAAAAATTCATCTAGAGTCATAATTTGAAAACTAGCAGGTCAAGTGATTTTTTAATCACTTGATTAATAGCATAGTAGGTCTATGCTACTACTGAATGGCCAGGGTCACTTTAACAGAAATGTTCACTATCTTTTTTTCAGGGTTAACTTTTAATTCAAAGTCTTAAGGAAACAAATTATTTTCAAATGCTTGCTTATAACACGTACTAATATGATACACAGACACTCTTCAAATTAGCCAAGGTTAAAGTGACACTCAGGAATTAATATTACATGAATTTCTATCTCTGTCATGGACCATGAACTCTCACCTATACCTTAGCATTATTATCAGCCCTTGCACACAATGAAGATTTTATAATGGATGCTAGCTGGTTTTAAAAGAATTTTAAAAATACTAATTCCCAAAGTATATATGGAGTAAAGCACAAAAAGCAAAAAGTGTTTTTAAAAGATTTTTGATTGGTACTACTTTAGCCTACTCTTTTGCACTAAATTTTACTCAAATTATCTGAAAAAAGTTCACATGGAGTAAAAAGTTCACATGCCGAAATTATACTGGGCTGGATAACAGAGCTATCAATTGTTTCAATAATACAAATTCTACCCAATGAAGTAAGAAGGAATGTGATACCAGGAAGCATGTGAGAAAATATTCTCCCTAACCTATAAAACTTCTAAGATAAATAAACCAAGAAAGTCTGAGTACAAATTCTCTATAAGGCAGAACACATTCCATAAAATTTTACTAGTCTCCATTATTTCCTATCATCTGAAACCTATATTTAGTCAAAATGATAACTGAGCATGATGTATTAAAACAGATACTACTTTTGCATGAAGCCTTCCAATTTCTTTAACATTTCTATTTGAAATTTTGAAATTTATTTGGTCCACTAATAATAAAAACAAATCATAAAAGAAAACAAAAACTCTCCACATACCTGGCAAATCTGATGACATGCTTGATATTGGCGTGTGGTGGAATGGCACGGAGTAGTCTGTTAATGAAGGCGGAAGAGCAGCAGGATCAACTGAAGTCACACTGGGCACCCTTATAGAAGATGGCTGATACATGAGAACCCTGTTTTAAATAGCATGGGAAATTACAAATAATCTGGCTGTTAGTTCACAGGAAACAACAGCTGAACCACTGGACATTTTTAGATGTATGTTCATCAAGTCTCAACACAACTAAATGGTAGCTACTCCTCTTTCCTAACAGTTTTCATTTTAACATGAATGCATTATGGCTCTCAGTGGCAGGTGTGCCATTAAGAGCAAGTTGGCATTAAAAAATAAAGTACAGTGCTGGAGTAATATGTAATGCTTTCATCCATAAATAAAAATATACTTTACATGTGCTTTTATTAATGTATATATAACATGCATGCGGATATCAGTAATTTACCTATAGAGAAATATATAACTAAATTAGAGGATTCTTAGGATTTTATTTAAATCAGGATACCTTAATAAGTAACAACAGCTCAACCAGGATTTCTTCAAATCTAATTTAAACTGTCTTAATTATTTGAAATTTGGGAATGATCTGAGTATAGTTAGTCAACACCGATGCCAGCAAACCTGATGGCAGTAGAGTGCAATCAGAAATCAGGATAAGATGACCAAAATTTGGGATTTAAGACACAGTATCCAGAAATAAAAATGTTCCCTACCATGATACTACCTATTCTTTAAGAGGGTTTATGATTTTGAAATTAACTGTTCATGCTACTAAAAATACAAATTAAAACATAAGAAATAGTTTATAATTTACTATTATATAATATATATAATACAATTTAAAACTTTATAGTTTCGAGATGTAGTATAAAAATTAAAACATGTTTTTGGAAAAGTTCAGGCTTGAAGACAAATTCTGCACTCTATTTAACCCATATTTTCTCATAGCTCAGGGTAAACAATTAGAAGTTCACAAGAAAAACTTCATGAATATATATTTATAAACTAACCACCACTACTGACCCTATGGCTGATGATGGCTATCTTACCACCAAGTAATGAGATGCAAAAAAGGAGCAAAACATGAAGAACAGCATACTGAAACACTAACCACCACCCACTATAAGCTTAATGACAAGCTGGAAGGAATGCTGCAAAGATATAAAGAAGGCACAACTTTGTTAGCAACTTAAGAGTATAATGACAGGGCCGGTGAGATAGCACAGCAGCCTAAGCGCCTGCCTGGCAAGCGTGAGGTCCTGAGTTCGACTCCTGGTACCCGCATTAAAAAAAAAAGAGTATAATGACAAAGTTAAATTGAGATGACAACTCAGGGTCTCTAGACCTCTGTTCCCATGGTTGAAACGCTTCCTATTATTGTTCAGGTTATTAAATAATGGTAGTAAGAGATGATGATATAGTTGCATGACATTCTTCATACTCTAACTGGTAAATGATTTCATAACCTTGATTTAAACATCAAACCACTTAATACACCACTTAAATCAGAACCTTTAGACACTGGCATCCTAAGACTGGTTTGTATTATGCCAAACACAAGCTATTATTCTATGTTATTTGTCAAAAACACAGGTACCAAAAATATGAAAAACAAAGTTATCTTTAAAGTACATATATGGTTGTGTTGGTCAATTATGTCATTCTCCAAAGAGTGAATAAATAATATAGGTCAGAATTCAGAAATCTTAAGATTTAAAACTGATTAAATTAGAAAGCATATGAAGTATGGCTGAGGCTGTAACATAAGCCTAGTATTTCAATATGCACTTTCAAAAGGTAGACGGAGACAGAAGGAAGACATCTTCCAAAGTTGAACCTGCCTAGGTTACAATCAGTAGGTTTTCTGAATTCCAATGGTAGCTGAAGATCTAAAACCATAAGCAGGATATTAGGATTATTAGGAAAGGCAGAATCTAGAGGGAGAAACCAGGAACTTGGAATAAAACAGATGTGTTTTATCTAGAGCTCACTGCTTTCTGGAGATATGAACATACTGGTCACGTACAGAAGTAAAAGGAAAACAGGAAATCAGTAAGTGTTTTCAAATGACACACAAATCTTCCCCTTCTTAGCAGGAGTGTACATCAGGAAAAAAAATGGAGGCAGAGGAACAAAGAGGGTAAGGAGGAGATTAGGTTATACCTTACTACTGGGAAGGAAGTAAAAAAATGGCTTTAATTGTTCTGGCTGCCTCACAGTATTAACACTTTAATCTTTTTTTTTTTTTCCTTTTTCAAAATGTAAAGAAACAAGCTTTTTTGGTTTTTGTTTATTTTTGAGACAGGATCTCACAACGTAGTCCAGGCCAATCCTGAAGTTGCTAAATAGTCTAAACTGGCCTCAAATTTGTGATTTCCTGCCTCCATCTCCCAAATGCCAGGATTACAGGCATACACCATATATAAAGCCTGCTCGCTTGCTCGCTCCCTTCCTTCCTTCCTCTCTTTCGTCTTTTTGAGACAGGGTTTCATTACGCAATTCAGGCTGTCCTCAAACTCATAGTGATCCTCTTGCCTCAGCCTCCCAAGTGCTGGGATTACAGGCCTGTGCCACCACGCCTGGCTTAAGCTTCATTTATTTTTTTTAAAAATTCCTACTTTAAAGTACATTTAATCTATTACCTCTTCTCTGTTACTGAAAGAAGCTAAAAGAATTCCAAGGTGTTGAGAGTGCAGCTTATGGTAAAAGTTCATGTATATCCCCACCCTCCCTGAAACAGAATTTCAGATTTATAAGAAAAAAGATAATACCTATTTTTCTAACACTCCTTCTCCTCCTTTGATGTTTCACTGGAAATTTTCTTTTCTCTTCATCCTGAAATGACCCTTTAACTTAGATCACATTTACAGGAAATAACCACCAAATTCCCTTTCTTTCCCCAACCCTTTGACTTTGATTTACATCAAAGGAGTCAAAAAAAAAAAAAAAAATCAAGTCAATGCCCCTACACACTGTCTTCACAGCAATACCTATCATATGTCCTGTTAACATAACATGAAACTTTAAATGATTAAAAAACTATTCTTGGGGCCGGTGAGATGGCTCAGTGGCGTAAGCACCTGCCTTGCAAGCGCGAGGGCCCGAGTTCGACTCCCAGAACCCACATACGAAAAAGGGGCCGGTGATATCGCTCAGCGGCTCGGGTGCCTGCTGGCGCGCGAGGTCCTGAGGTCGACCCCCCAGTACCCACAAAACAAAAACAAAACAAACAAACAAAAAAAAACTATTCTTTGTTTCTCCCGTATCAAAATGCTGACTATCAGAACGTGAAAATGCCAGAATGTAATGCAGGTACAAATTATTACATCAACATCTAAACCCTCACTGAACATATGAAAAGTTAAGTCATCTTAAGTGTTGACTGCTTGTTTTTACTTAATTTCTGTAACCATTAATACGAATTCAACTTTATATAAAAAGGCTAAAAATAGTTGTTAGAATTATCAAATTACATACTGGTAGCAGATTTGAGTTTTTGTCAGACTCTTCACAAGGACCATATCCAGAAACAAAATGATTTTAAAACTCATGGAAAAACAGACATATTTATAACAGATTCCATGGAGAAATGTAAATGGCTACGTCCTGCAGAATTATTGATGTACTGTGATGCTATAAAGTAATGAAAACTTCTAGACAGCTTTTAAAATTTGTCTCTGACTCTTCATAAGATTAGCCAATTACACGAATAGGAGCAGGTATACACTATGCGAGTGTATGTGTTTTAAATTCCTGTAACTTTATCATAGCACGAAATTAAACTGGTAGAATGCTACTAGCAAATATCAGTATTCTAAACCATATTTCACCATCAGAGAATTACACGGACTTCATCCTTGGCCCAGACTTGCAGTCTGAAAATAGGTTGATGATTTTAATTCATACACCTGAAGTATAGTATGTGCTCCCACTCTGTGATCACAAAAGCATAAAAGATTAAAATTTAGTACCAATTCTTTATGTTTTTCTGGTGCTACTGAGGATTAAGCCCAAGGCTTTGTGCATGCTACACAAATGCTACATCCCCAGTTCCCAAATGATTCTTGATCCAGAGAAATGCATATTTATCCATACTCTTTGTTTTCTATCTTTAGAATACCTCTAACAAAGCACACATCCAATTTTTAAGGAAGGGGGCAGGAGCATAAAATATAAAATTATCTTCTAATATAGAAAAAAAATCAGAATGGTACCAGCTTCTTCTGAGGGGAATTACAGGACTGCCCTGTACATTCCACTGGGTCTGCAACAAAAGGGCTGGAACTGTCATCAAAATGGTAAGAGCAGTTCTCTCCAGGTTAGAGGCTTTCACTTTCTTAGTGCTCTATAAAACTGTTTACAAGAATAACTTTTACGGGCCGGTGAGATGGCTCAGCGGCTTAAGCGCCTGCCTTGCAAGCGCGAGGGCCCGAGTTCGACTCCCGGATCCCACATATGAAAAAGGGGCCGGTGATATCGCTCAGCGGCACGGGCGCCTCCTGGCGCGCGAGGTCCTGAGGTCGACCCCCTGGTACCCACAAAAAAAAAAAAAAAAAAAAAAAAAAAAAAAAAAAAAAGAATAACTTTTACTAAGACAACACACTCTTAATGAGTTTTCTTTACTTCTCACTCTCTATTTATTATTCTCATTTGTTTACTATTCTTGGCCAAGAAGTCCTATGATAAAATGATAAACTTACTCAACAGAGGAAAACCACGAAAATTCAAGATGCTGAAACACGAAGACAGGTTATAAAGAATGACCCAGGAACAAAAGCCTAGGAACAGGAGAGGATCAGAGATGATATAACCATAGCACAAGCCAACACTAGGACACCTTAACAGGTGGCATCCACCTACCTTAACACAGAAAATGTGATTTCAGCACAAAATGTAAACTATTAGTGTTCAAGAAGCTCCAACAGAAAGTATTCCCAGGTATCTTTCCTCCTTTGGCCCTAAGTATGCTAAATGTAATAACAAGAAAGCTCTAGCTAGTCAATGGGTTCCTTTTAAGAACTACAAGGTAGCCAGGACACATTTCTGTTTCCTGGTCGTCAATCATGTGCGCCAGGTTCCACAGCTCACCTTCTTGTCCCATTACTCCGCCTGCACTCACACCTAACACACTTCTCAAGTATCAGTACGGACTAAAACACTCTTAAATAAAGCCAAACAACCCAAACTAGAGTAACACTGATGTGGTGTGTATCCTGAACACTATGCTTCTTTTATTAATGTTGTCTAAGAACAAATCCGTTTAAGCAATGAACCCTTCAAGTCATTAAGTGAATTCTGACAGTTTATAAGTGTTTCTATTAGGAATACTATGTATTCAATGTCCTTCAAGCATCTACTAAGATGACTATACTGTATAGCTGTTCTTATAACAAAACCCACTTAATCGATTATTTCCTAATATTAAAGCACCTGTAGGGTAAACTGCATTTGGTCACAGTGGACGTCACTTTAATATATAATTACACAACTTCTAAAGATTCTGAACTTTCATTTATCTTTCCATGTGATTGTCTGTCTTCACAAGCAATGTATAAATCTAGTTTGGTATTAAGGGTTATACTAACTTCATGGAAAGAGCTAGGCAGATGAAATTTATATAGACTTTAAAATCAAAACTTTCATGTGTTAATCTAATCATACTTTCCACCTAGATTTATATGTGTTAATTCTTATTTTCTTTTCAAACTAGCTGAGGAGTTTTAACTACCTCCACGGTAGTTAAGCACAGTTATAAACTATCCTTATTCCTCAGCATACTATGGTCATTTCAGATTTTATCACCTGATGTATATGCCATTCCTACAGTTTTCTATCCTCATGAAGTATTGACAAAAATGTACACATACGAAGACATAGACCCTTGTGGCATCAATTCATGGGTCAGCATCAGTATGCTCTATCTTTCAACCAGGACTGACTCCAACTAATTATAGTACTTACAACTCATTTTTCCAGAATATCATAAAGGGGCCGGTGAGATGGCTCAGCGGCGTCAGCGCCTGCCTGGCAAGCGCGAGGGCCCGAGTTCGACTCCCGGATCCCACATACGAAAAAAGGGCCGGTGATATCGCTCAGCGGCACGGGCGCCTGCTGGCACGCGAGGTCCTGAGGGCGACCCCCGGTACCCACAAAAAAAAAAAAAAAAAAAACAATATCATAAAGGATATTAGAAAGTAAAATTTACTGGATCTAAGCATTCGTTCTAATTCTATGCCAGCAAACATTTGAAAAGTATATTTTCATTTTTTATCACTTAAATTACAGAAGTGCCAACCAAACTATCTCAAAGGACCAATAAACAATCAGCATGTCAGAAAAAAATCCACTTGAATTACTTTTCTTATTTTCTGTTCCACTTAAAATAAAATCTCATTCTGATTAAAATGTGAAAGAAAACATATACCCTTATCCTGATGTATAAATCATACCTGAAAATATACTGTAATAATGAAGCAGCTCAAATGGTTTAGTTATTAAAAGTTAACTATAGAAAGTTGTTTCAAAAGTAACTATTAAAAACTAAAAAAGTATGCTCTAGAAGTATACTGGGAGTATAATTCTTTTCACAGAAAATGTCTAGAACAGGCAAATTTAGACATGAAAAGATCAATGGTTGCCTGTATCTGGGGAGTGCAGGGGAACAAAATGCAAATGAATGGGATTTTTCAGGAGGTGATAGAAATATTCTACAAATGACTTGTAATGTTAATTGAACAACTCTATATAAAAGAGCTATGAGACAAAAATAAATGGACTGAGAAACCAGAGATAGGACTTACTAGTCCCATCCAAGTCTGAAGGTGTTCATGGGTTGCCAAGAAACACTCCACTATGTGTGTCCCCAAAGCTCTGTGACAAGCACCTGTTGTTAACTATTTGGACCTGTCTTTTCCTATAAGTCGGAGTGGCTTCTGGGAGATGAGTCAGTCAGGGTATGTGTAGCATGCACCTACTTAGCCACAATTTGTACTGGAAAGGATGAAAAGGGAAGGGAATCAATTTTCACTGAGTAATTACCAGGTTCCTGACAGAGAGGACAGGTTTTCTCATTATCTTATTGAAACCTGACAGTAATCCTACAAGGTAGGCATAATTCGCCTTATTTTACAGAAGAGAAAAAAGGGAGCTCAAGCAAGTTAAGGATTTTGACCAAAATCAGAGCAAGTAAACAAGTGTCAGAATTGTAATCTGCTCTTGGAAGATGCCTAATTCTACACTTTATTATACCAGGCTTCCTCATGTTGGCCTGCAATGCTAAATTTCCTCACATGGTTCAAGAAATTAACAAAAGGTTATCAAATATGAAATACACATCTCAAATTCTCACTTCCTGGAGATGTGAATATTTTTGTCATCAATTTTGTTTTCACAGAACATGCTTATATGAAAATATTTCATATAATAGGAGGCAAATTAAAATTGCCTCCTATTCAGCTTCTCAAAGAGACATTAAAAAACCTAGCCCAAGAACAATTAGTTGTTAAGTGTACTGAGCAATAGTGAACTACAAATCAACAAACCCTTTGGTTGGGCTGCTTTGCGTTTCTGACATAAAGATGCATTTCCTTTTGGCAGGAGGGTCTTCCTCTTCATCAGAAGAGCTTTCTATTGTTAGGTCGATAACATCCACTTTCTTCTTGCTTGCCTCACTGGCTACAGTAACTGCACAAGGCTTACTGAGGACACTTGAACCTAGATGTAAAGAAACAAAAAGGGAAACAGAAACATCAAATAAACTCCAGCCATGACAGTCTTAATTATGCGGTGTACCTATGGCAATATACAGCCAGGCAAGCCACACCCTCTGTCCCATGGACACAAACCAGCTAATTCCAGATGTCTATAAAATGACTGCCTGCTTAGAAGACAGCAGGCATGAGCATTACTTCTTGATGAGGGATCAAAAGCCTCCTTCAGGTAGCATACTCTTAGTTCTCTCATCGTTGCTGGATTTGTACAGATCATTCTGTGGCTCAAGCTGTCTTGCTAGGTTAACAGCCATTCTACAAACTAACCTCTGGAGTTAGGGAACTGGTCTCAGGCCACGGGAAGAAAGTATGTGGTTTCACCAGCTGCGTACTCGCTCAGACTTGTGGTTAAGTCAGAATCAGATAGTTCTATTCTAGCAAACCTGTTCATACCAAAGAATGTACAGGCTCTTCACCATAAGCCAGAACTTGATAAAAAATTTTCACCTTGATAAACTGAAAAAAAAAAAAAATCCCACACTTGCCGCATATTATTCATTTACAGTTACTCTCATGAATTATCTTCTAATCACTCAAGTTCTTTCTGCCCACTAACACAGTCTTATATATTAACTCACATTTTCATAAAAATACGTTATTATTTACTTCCCATTTTCTCAAAGATGAGGGGAAACTTGGTCACTACAGTCTTGGGTTCTGTACTGTAATACTGGCATATATTCACTACATTGTGAGAACTTTCAAACACAGTCAAAATGAAACTCAAAGCCAATGAGTAGACTGTTTCAGAGAAGAAAAGACTGAGTTTACCCATGGATTTCAATTTACCTAAGTTTACCTATGGGCCTGTAGTGCCCCCATTCTAGGTAATCATGGCCATGATAAAATTCCCCCCAAAAAAGAGAAACAATCTGCTTACTGTACCCCCTTAACCACTACCCTATGTATGTCTACCTGCCTCCTCATCCGTTAATGGATGACAACGATGATCTCTCTAAATACACCTCCACCAGAGGCCATGCCTACAGATACTCTCCAAACAATTCTGAAAGACTGCCCATATAAATATCACTTTTTTTAAAACGTGGGTACCAGGAGTCGAATGCTTGTGCCGCTGAGAGATATCACTGGCCCCTTTTTTCCTTTATGTGGGTTCCGGGAGTCGAACTCAGGACCTCGCGCTTGCAGGGCAGGGGCTTATGCCACTGAGCTATCTCACCGGCCCATAAATATTTCTGATTTCTCATTTTATAACAAACATCATCTATTAAAATTATTTTAGGTGGCTGTTTCATTTATTCTATACATGAAAAACACTATGAAAAGGCCCATATAATGATATAAATGAGCACATTTCTTAAGGAAAAAAGTACAGATGATCTAAAGTAAAGTTAGAAAACTGAACTCCAAGAACAGTTCTATTGGCAAAGATTAATAACAAAGATAATATTCCATAAGTCTCAGTGCTTTGTTCTCTGCTGCCATTTTGCACATACTTTCTATTTTTGTACACGGTTGGCTGGATACTTTCATAGCTTCTTTCTTCGGCCTCATTGGACACCAAGAACCATCTTCTTGAAATTTGATCTCATCCACATCAGAACAGTCATTGAGAATTTCCATAAAAAGCCTGTAAACCAATTAAGAAGTACAATACATACATGTTATCAATGGCTTTGTTCAAAAATGAAGAAAGTAATATAATTTGGAAGATAAAAGTAATGCTGACTTTTTTTTTTTGTATTTTAATACTTCACACTTCATAACAACTATTAATGCACTCTTCCTCCATGGAGAGATGGACGGACAGACTTATTTACTGTGGTGCTAGAGACTGAACCCAGCGCCTTGAGCATGCTAGACAAGTGCTTTACCAATGAGCTAGAACCCTTAGCCAGGTTTTAGGCCTGTAACAGACAATACAAGAATTAAGTGACTTACTGAGCGACATTTAAAGTATCAGTGACTAAAACAGAAATTAAAAGCTGGAGTTTCCTAGTAGGACTGGCAGTTAAACATGTTCCTGCTAGCTTGAACCACCGGTAGTACACGTATGACTGTCCCATCGCGTGGCATGAACTACCAGTAGTTAGCTATTTAACATCAGACAATGGAACTCAAATGAGAGCAGCCAAGCAGTGAGACATATGAATTATGGCCCATCATTAATGTGTTAAGAGTAACATGTGGCACAGCACATAAAACAAACAAGTAGACAAAGGCAATAATTTATAAGCTTAGTATCAAGAAAAAAAAGAACACAGGAATGGAGAAACCAGAAAGGAATAGAGACATAAAAGAAGTCCTGGGGGCGGGGATATAGCTCAGTGGCACAGCACCTGCCTGGTAAATGCAAGGTCCTGAGTTCGAGTTCCAGTACAAAAAAAAAGTCTCAATAAATATAACTCGAAGCATACAAAATATTTTCTATGAAAAAATGAAATTAAAATTGAAGTCAGTATCAAAAACTATCTGGAAAACTTGTTATATTTATAAACAACCCATGAGACAAAGATTAAATGAAAAATCAAAATATTTAGAACAGAATTAAAATATAATAAAATTTGTGAAATGGAGGGGGCACAATCACAAGATCATAAGTTAAAACATAATAAACCATCTTTGTTTCGGACCATATACAAAATTAACTCGGCATATATATATATATCTAAATGAAAAAGTACTTACAAAACTACAAGAAAGCATAAGAGAAAAATTTTTGATACTGAGTAGGGAAAAATGTCTTAATACGATATCAAAACAACTGATGAAAGAAAAAGTTGATAAATAGGACTTCATCCAAAGAAAAAAACTTCTGTTATCTGAAAGACAATGTCAGAAACTGAAAAGCTAAAATGGCAGAAAACATTTGTAAACAAATATGTATCCAGAATATAGAAAGAACTACCGAAACTCAATGACATGAAAACAATTTTGATGTCATTTAAAGAAAACATTCAAATGGAGAGTAAACAAGTAAAAAGATTCTTAATGCAATTAGTAATGAGGAATATAAATTAATTTCACAATGGGATAGCACTATATACCAGTACAACATCTAAAATTCAAAAGATTATATCAAATATCGGTGAGAATGTAGATCAACTAGATTTTTCCCAGGCTGCTAACTGGAATATAAAATAATGCAAGCGCTTTAGAAAACAGTTTGGTAGTGTTCTGGGCATACACCTAGAATGTGACCAGGTATTTTATTCGGAGTATTTGCTTAGAAGATAAACAAAAATATCAGTCACACAAGGATTTGGGCATGAATATTTGCAGTAACTCAAAATCAGAAACAATCCACTGAAGGTGAAAACATAAACCACCTCTGGTACACTATACAACAGAATGTGACTCAGTAATAAAATGAACTGTTGGTATGTGCAGCAAAATGGAAGAATTTCAAATAAGCATGGTAAAGTAAGAGATGCTAAACAAAGGAAGCATATGCTTTATCATTCTATTCATATACAATTCTAGAAAAATCCACATCCAATTCTCAGATGGTTTAAAAGAATTCTACAAATACTAATGCACTATAATCATCTTTCCATATACATACACACATCAAAAATGTGTGTGTATGTACATATTGAGAGAATGTGATAAAACAATTGTGGCAGAAGTTAACAAATGATGTATCTGGGTCAAAGTAATACTGAAGGCTATTGGTGCTAGTGATGCAACTTCTCTGTAAGTTTGAAATTACCTCAAAATAAATTAAAACTATTATAAAAATAACCAAGCAAAACAAGTTTTGAGAAAGGTGAAAAGTCCCATTCACTCTTCATTGCCTTGTTCCTCTCCACAAGTCTTCTAAAATATTTTTCCTAAAAAATATTGTGGAAGTATCTTTCAAGCTCTAGAGTAATTTCTACTATGTACTGAGGGAAAATCATATGTAAATATAAAACTATGCAAAGTTATGATATGAATCTTTTTAATACATTGATAAACAGTCAACACCACAGGATGGGACTGGTTACTTCATCCCAATAACTGTATTTTTGTATCTGTGCATCATCGTACATGGATGACAAATGTAAAAATTTTTTTAAAGCGTCATCTAAAAAAAGGACACCTCACTTACTGAAAATACTTGATATATATTTGCAAATTCTGACACAAGCAATATGATCTAAGAATTAATGTTTAGAATTTCAGTTCCAGAGTCAGAATAACCTGACTTCCAATTCTAAACTTACCAGCTATGTAATGTGATTTTTATCTACCCTATCACTTCCTCTGTTGTTTTTTTTTTTGGTACCGGAAATCGAACTCAGGACCCCATGCTTGCCAGGCACACACTGCACCATGAGCTAAATCCCCGACACTGTTTACTTCAAATACACTAACTGTTATTACAAAGACTCTAACTGCTATTACAAGAAATTCTAGGTAAAGAAAAATGATATCGCTAAGCAGCCTTCTCCCTCTTTCCTACGGATTTTTACAACGTATGATCTTGGGAAGGAAAACTATGTATCTTCTTGTTCCTAAGACAAATCATATTACAGGTTAGGCATCCCCATCCAAAACTCTGAAATTTTTTAGAACATCAATGCTCAAAAACTTTCAGATTTTGCAGCATTTTGAATTTGAGATTTCCAGATTAAGGATGCTCAACTGGTAGAGTTTATATAAGTAAATATAAGACTGAGTAAAATTAAGTATACCTAAAAATACACAAACATCTAGACTTTATATACTACAACAGACTACATGTTAGGTTGTGCTGAAGGAAGACACAGCCAACAGGTATTAGAAAGGAAACAGAGAAGACAATGTCCATTAAGAGATGTTGGGTAGGTAGCCCCGTGTGAAGACCCTATGTTCAATCTTCAGTATTCTAAAACCAAACCAACCCAACCCAACCCAACCCAAACAAAATTAAAGCTGGGGTGAAGAATTCATGGTAAAACATGCTTAGCATTCATAAAGCCCTAGGTTGTTTCCCTAGCATAATAAAAAGGAGGTAGGAAGAATATACTCACCCATCTAATATTAGACTTTCGTAGGCAGCTTTTTTGTCACATACAGGACAAATCCAGGTGGGCTTCTTTTCATTCATTTGTAGATAAAGGGCAGCATCGAAACACTGCAGATGTGTACACGTCACTGCACGGCACGGGATTGTTAGTCTCATTTTTCCTAGCTATAGGACAAGAACACATTATAGAAACTACTTCAAAAAGGACACCAAAGCCTCACAGGGAACAGAAACAACAACAGTCTGAAGAAGCCACAGAAAAAGATAATCAAAATAAAAAAGGAATCCAAATCAGAATTTATTCCCGCCAGGATTATTTTTGTTAGGTCCATCTGACTGCTCTATGATTTTTGAAAGATAGTTTTACTTTTTCAAAGGTAGAAAAAGATACACATACAGTACAATGAAAACAAGACTCCTCCTCACCTAGTACCCATTTGCCCTATTTAAAGAACCAGTGTTAAGCATCTCTTGCATGTCTTTCCATGTATTGATCAAATGCATATTTAAGAAAACATTTTTCCACAAATGGCATATTTTGTACACAATACTATGGAGTTCTACTGACATCAAGATACAGTATCCTGGTGAGATTAGATTTTCCTGTATAACCTTTAAAACTTCCCCATACATTTCCTTCACAGAAAATATCTCCATTTAAAACCAGCTCTGTTATTTTGTCTGAAAATTTGTTTCTCCCCCTGGATCCTAAGCTCCACAAAGACAGGGTGGTCCACCTCTGTTCATCACTGTAATCCCACTGTCCCAGCACAATATGAACTCACAGTATGTACTCAGTATTAATGGGCCAGGCAGTAAAACACACGAGGACTGAAGAAAAGGCAAAGACACAATAAAAAAGGAAGGACTTCTTCATATGTCTATAGTTTAGAAAAATTTATGGCAGAATTATAACTGGCTGGATGGCAGAAACTTCAAGATGTTATTATTTTTGGTTGATCTGTAGTTTAAGTGTGTTAAAACAAACATTTAGATATTGTATAATTTAAAAAGAAAATGATTTTGCCAAATGAACATGGCAGTAATTATTCCATAATTTATACCTGTGTAAAGCACAATGTTGAGTACTCCCCATCTAACTCCAAAATACATTTAATACACTATAAAAATAAATTTATAAATACAACTTTTCCCCCTGAGGTACTGGGAAGTAAACCCAGGGCTTTCACATGAGCTATATACCCAGCACCATCCCCTATTTTTAAATTTTTTATTTTGACAGTCCTGCTAAATTGCTAAGTTCCCCAGGCTGGCTCTAACTTGAAATCCTCCTGCCTCAGCCTCCCAGAGTACTGGGATCACAAGTGTAAATCACCACGCCCAGGTCCCAGTTTATAAATAAGGAACCTGAGGCACAAAGAAACTAAGAAGAAACAAATAAAGGAACAAACAAACAAACAAACAAATGCTGGTGATGCACACCTGTAATCCCAGCAGTGAGGAGGCTGAGGGAGGAGGACTGCCTTGAGTTCAAGACCAACCTGAGCTATATGGTGAGTTCAAGGCCTGCCTGAACTGACAGCAAGACCCTGTCTCTAAAAAACCAAACCAAACCAAACCAAACCGACTAATAAGCAGAACAGTCTAACAGTACAAAGTCAGAAAACAGCAGAGGTAAGAAGTGAGCCATGCAGTCCATCCTTGTCACTATGCTACATTGCCTCTACCTGTGATTCTAAAGGAGACTTTAGAAGTCAGCGATTCAAGGAAATATGTAGTACAATATAACTTGCCATTTTACAACAGAAAAAAGAATAAAACCTGAGGCAACTTCTCTTACAGTATGCTCTTCTGTATTTTTGCTTCCTTTAAAACAGATTATCTCTGAAGTTATCTAAAATGTTACCGTATACTAGAATCTTTTCTAGGAATTCCTATAATACTCATAATAACCTTAGGACCCAGAGGAGTTGGCATCTCTACTCGTATTTTGAGATGAAGATGCAGAAGCTGTAAGAGGCTAAAACAATTCAAGAAACAGCTGGTGGAGTTACAACACAAATCCAAATGTTCCTTGCTGTCCTGAGATGTCCCTAGCTGTGTAACATTTTACATGGCACTAGCTTTTGGGTTTAATTATCCTTTTCCTATTCTGTAAAAATTTTTGTTCCATTAAGGATGCTAGGGCCGGTGAGATGGCTCAGCGGCTTAAGCGCCTGCCTGGCAAGCGCCAGGGCCCGAGTTCGACTCCCGGATCCCACATACGAAAAAGGGGCCGGTGATATCGCTCAGCGGCACGGGCGCCTGCTGGCGCGCGAGGTCCTGAGGTCGACCCCCCGGTACCCACAAAAAAAAAAAAAAAAAAAAAAAAAAGCAGGGCCGGTGAGATGGCTCAGCGGCTTAAGCGCCTGCCTGGCAAGCGCGAGGGCCCGAGTTCGACTCCCGGAACCCACATACGAAAAAGGGGCCTGTGATATCGCTCAGCGGCACGGGCGCCTGCTGGCGCGCGAGGTCCTGAGGTCGACCCCCCGGTACCCACAAAAAAAAAAAAAAAAAAAAAAAAAAAAAAAAAAAAAGGATGCTAACTACCTATTTTACACTCAATGATCATGATTTTTTCATAATCCTTTCAACTAAAGAATAGTTTAAATATACTGTATTTTCTAAAATCAAACTATCAGCATTCCTAAAAGGCATCCTTTTGTTATTACCTATTGCAAAAGGTGCCCCTTCCATGGCAGTCCCCAGCTGGTAGTTAACTAAAGATCATGTGGTGTTATGCTCTGGCAGAAAATTCATCCTCATTATGCCCATATCCTGAGACTTTCTGAAAAAGTGAGATTAAGAGCAGTGGAATAATTATCCCAGTGGAGGAAATTTCAAAGCAGCCCAATCTTTAGGCTGTGGCATGGGCATTCCTGCCTGCTTTTGGCCAGATCTACAGTGAAAATTGGGAGCAAAAATTGAATGTGAAATGTCTATGGTTGCATCAGAAAGGAAGCACCTGCAAAGATGGGGCAAAGGAGTAAATGGTTGCTAAAAAAGATTACATCTCCACAACAGGAAAGATGGCTTGAGGGCATCTCAGGGATCAGTAAGACCCCCACCCACCCTTGGAAGGCTCAAGAGTGCAAAACTATAAACTTTTCATTTGAGCACAGAGCCCCTGGGGCACCTGCTCAAGAAGGGCTATACAGGGAATTGGTTTCCCGGCATTCATTTCACAGTGCTCAGCCATCCTGGCACTCAGAGGCAGCACACCTTGGTGTCATCCATGTAGTGTTGGTTCTATAGTCATGCAGAATGCAAGAGATACATGGTCATGGAGGCTTCCACCCGGATTTCAATAGAAGATCTGGGAGCCCAGGCAGTGTGCCCCTGAAAAAGCAGTATGTAAAACTGTGCGAGTTAAGCAAAAGTGCAGTGGAGACCTCAGGACACTGGAGATGCATGGAATGTGGAACACCTGCTGAGGAGGCCACAGGCAATGAGCAGAGCCAGCCCGAGAGAGTGGCCATGAGGACTGCAAACAGCAGTGCCACAGGTGCAGGGTTGCCCAAGTCCTTTTGAGCTAATACTGTGCCACAACTTGCCCCAGACTCTGGACACTGAGCTACAGGATTTAATGTTTGCACTCCTGGGTTTCGATCTTACTTTCGTCTGATTTCTGTCTATTCTCCTATTCCACCTTGTAGAAATGGGAACATTTACCCTATCCCATTGTATGTTGCAAGTGTTTACCTTTTTTTTTGTTTGTTTTGGTAGGGGCTCACAGCTAAGAGTTTGCCTTGAGTCACAGAGGACACCTTGGACTTAAAATTTTTCCACAATGCACTTTCTATGAGAAGGATGTGAAACTTTTAGAAGCCAGGGTTGGTATATTATGGTTTAGATCTAAAACGATCCCCAAAATTCTCGTATTTGGAGGTGTGGCCTGGATGGAAGGAGTGAGTCACTGAGAGCGTGACCTGAAAGGGTATATTCTCACCTCCCTTCGCTTTCTGCATGCTGACTGCCATGGGTTGAGCACTTTTTCCTTTTCCATGCCCTTCTGCCATCCCTTATCTGTCTTGGAGCCAGTCAACTACGGACTGTAATCCAAAATAAATCTTCCCTCCTTTGAGTTGTGAGTGTCAGGTATTTTGCCCAGTAACAAAAAAATTACTAATACAGGTAGTATTTTTTTAAAGGAATTTTCTATCAATATAGATGAGTTTGTTTTTCATTATCATCAGTGTTTGCAAACAACCCAAATCATCACTAAAACAGGCTGAATAAAGTTACACTAAGCAATTCAACAATGTGCTCATTTTGATTGACAGATCTATATATCCTAAAGATATACTGTTAATTAAAACACAGCAAGCCATAGTATATATAGTACAATTTTTCCAATGAATATTTATACAAGTAAGAACAGTTAAATCTAAAACACTACTTCTGAATAACCTTGGTACCTTAAATTTTTATTTTTTAATTGTTTCTGTTCTATTCAAATAATTTTATAATTAAGTAGGTGTTAAACATCTATTACTTGTTTGTATTTTCTTTTTTTAATAATGCTCTAACTTAGACCACTGTTTTAGGATTCCAGTTCTTGAATCTTTGGTTTCAGAACCCTTTACCCCGTTATGTCTTGATGTCCTCCCAAAGCCTTCTGCGCTCACAGGTAGCACTTCTTAGGTGCCTGGATCTAAGGCAGTGGGGGCAAACCTAGGGCACATGTTCTGTTTTTCTTTTAAAACAAAAGATGCTAATGTATGTTGTTTTTTCTAAACTAAAACCCCAGTACTCATGTTTCATTGCAGTGTTGCACTTCACGATAAATAAGTCGGTTTTAGGTTGTAGTTTGGGCCCTTTTTTCTAAAAGGGTTGACATCACTGATCTAGTGTGTGTGAATATGGATTAAAGGTATGTGATAATTAAATTTGCCCACTGATTGGTTTAGTACAGTTCTGGGTGTGGATAATGGGAAGGCCCACCCTGGGTATGGGTGGCACCATCCCTTAGGCTTGTAGCCTGGAAGAGATAAAGGGAAAGGAAGGCTTGTTGCTGCCGCTTCCTGACTACCCTTCCGTGGACTGTTTCTTCTCTGCCATGTCCCTCTGCCTTGGAGCCAGCTAACTACAGCTCCAAGTTTACTGAAATCTCAGCAAACTGTGAGCTACAATAAACCTTTCCTCCTTTAACTTGTGGGTGTTGGGTATTTTGCCCCAGCAACAAGAAAGTAACTACAACAAACCTTTAAAAACTAAAAACCTCAGCTATTACATATTTGCATGGATATCAATATTTACTGTACTAGAAATTTAAAAATACTTTAAAAGATAAGAGTACACAAGTACATACCATATTAACCTCAAGAGCAATGACACCATCACCTGTCATATAATCTGTTAAACACCACTAAGAAAGAGAGAGGGAGAGGGAATGAAATTATGGAAGCTGAGGCTGTAGTTCAGTGGCAGTAGACATTCTCAGACTAATCCTCAAAATGCAGACACAGGGGCCGGTGAGATGGCTCAGCGGCATAAGCGCCTGCCTGGCAAGCACGAGGGCCTGAGTCTGACTCCCGGAACCCACATACGAAAAAAGGGCGGGTGATATCACTCAGCAGCACGGGCGCCTGCTGGTGCGCAAGGTCCTGAGTTCGACCCCCGGTACCCACCCAAAAAAAAAAAAAAAAAAAGCACGCACGCGCGTGCACACACACACACACACACACACACACACAAAGAAAAAGCAAAAATTATGCATTACTATTATTATAAAAAGTTAGACTTGTGGATTTCTGAGTCTTAGAGACACTCAGGTGTCCCTGGGGACTTTTTTTTGTTTGTTTTTGGCACTGGGGACTGAAACTAGGACCTCTGTACTGAGCTATCACACCCAGCTCTATTAATTATTAATTTACTTTCATTATGAGACAAGGTCTCACTAAGTTGCCCAGGCTCTCCTCAAATTTTCGATCCTCTTGCTTTCATCTCTCAGATGCTAGGAGTACAGGCATGTGCCTCAGCTCCTAGCTCCTGGGCCACATTTTGTAGACCACTGTTCTTGTGATTTTTCCTTCTTCTATGCCATTTTCATCTTTCCTGTTGCTGCTTTAAAATTTTTACAAAGTAACATTCAGAATGATAAAGTTGTTGATCCTTAATTTAATTCTACACTAGTTTCTTACATGAGTTAATGAACATTCCCTAATTGGGAAAGACATTTATTACTATCTGGAAAAGTCTGATCAATTTCCAAACACTGACTATACCATGTTATTTAAAAAGATTTGGAACGTGCTGAATTCTAAATTACATAGTGACACTTTCTTGAAATTTTGAAGTGTATTGTTTTTATGAATGAAATGGTATCTAGCCAACACAATACTTTTTTCTTATAAAATGTTATACAGACAAGTATCTAAATTGATATTTGCTTCATGTAGACTATAGGAATTCAAATTTTCTTAAGAGTTTGCAAGTAGAAATGATTCCAATCAGTGGTTTTGAACTATTTTTAGCAACATTTAAAAACTATACATATAATTTTTAAGGTCTTTTAAAAACGTTAAATTTCTTAAATTCAATGGTTAGGTTAATGTTGACCTTAAGGGGAAATTTGATTTGGTTCTTACCCAATTCAGTTTGCAACCAGAATTGTGGAAAGAACTGTTTGTGAACCAAGGTACCACTGTACCGTATGAAACTACCTTCTGTAGGCCCTAGATCTTGGGACTTCTTCCCACTATCTGCATTCATGTGTACCCAAAATTATTTCACAAATGTACTGTGAAATAAAACAAACATTTCTTCTACCAACCTAGCCTGTCATTTTCTCTTGTTTTTGCCAAATAAAACCAGGGTTCACATTTTACCCTTCCCAGTGCTTGGGATCCATTTTTTTTCTTGCTCCATTTCCTGTTACTACACCAGATTCTGTGTTTTCATCATTAGCTGGCAGGGATTCCATTCTGCTTTTTCTACCTGATGCTAGGATTGCGTCTTCCTCAAAAACTACTTCCATCATCCACCCATTAAATCTGACCCAAACTTGCATTTGGTTTTCTAATTAATACACAGCATATATTACAATTTAGTTATCCAAGTTATTTTAATACTACAATGGCCCAAAGAGTACAATTCATTCTTTTCAGAAAAGTACTCTAAAAAAATCAAGTAGTATTAAACTGTAAGTAAGGAAAAGAGCCTTAGAAACAGACCTGTTGTCACTGCATGTAGAGAAAGAAAACATAATGAATTTAAAGCAGGATGAAGGGGCTGAGGGTACAGCTTAGTGGTGGAGCATGTGCTTAAGAGTTTCAGCCCCAGCACTGTGAAAACAAACAGCTATTTCATATATTTTATTTCTTCAAATACTGAAAAGTTAACTTTCTTAAAATTGACAAGTTTGAAATGAACTGCTCCCAATGCTTATATAAAAGGAACCCCAACCACACTGATACTTGTTATTTTCAGAAGCCTTAGAATCCTTTCATATGGCTGGCCACTATGTTCAGTTTTGGTTGTTCTCATGTAGAATAGAAGTCATGTAAAGGGGGAAAAAGTTCTAAGAAAGTAAGACTTACAGAAAATAGCATTATATATTTGTTGAACCCACTGAAAACTGTGTAAAAGCACTTTGTTCCTGAGAGAATAGTGTGACATACTAAAACATAAAGACAACGTGAGTTCCCTTCCTGTACAGTGGCTGCATACCTAGAATATATTCAGCAATTAATGATTGCTGAATATAGAAGGGTTAAACTATAAACTGTTAAAATTCAACTGTTTTTTGATTAACAAATGGTAATTTCACTTGTTTCAATCTAATATCCATTTTAATTTTAATATGAGGAGGAAAATAAAGTAATGTGGAGACACTCAAAACAACTCCTGCCTGCAGTCTGCAGAAAGCTGAGGAACACAGAAGGCTGTGGGTCCTAACACAAGGCCACTACAGCCCCTACCACAACGTCCAGATATTAACATCCTCCCTTGCTGGGACTGCAGATCTCTAATCTGATAACCACAGCACTCTCAATTTTTAAGCATTCCCAATTTCACAAAATTCTATTATTTTTCAACAAAGGTAAGTTACATTTTAAAAAACTAATGATGAAAAATAAACCTTCAGAAAGAAAGATATAGGGTATTTTATAGGGTAACAGAATGTATACTTATACTCAGGACATTTGCATTTGAACCCAATCTAGCAGAACAGTTATTAGAAAGTGAACTGGAATAATATCAGAAAGACTAGAATTTTTAAATTATTAATATAAAAACTTTAATTTTTAATGTAATTTTTAAGGTAATGTGGAGACACTCAAAACAACTGCCTGCAGTATGCATAAAGCTTAGGAACACTAACTGCATGATGTTGGTTAACCAATCTATCAGTTTTGGATTCCTCATGAGCACAACCAGGACAACTCCTCGACACAGGCTTGCTGGAACGGTTCATTAAGGACACGGTAGCAACTTCACAAATCATTTCCTTCTTTCTTTTCTGGCACAATTTTGTCTTCATTAAAAAACACTGTACATTCTCACGATGCCCCAAATTTCTGATTCCATGATTTTTCTCATATTGAAAAGGCTTCCTTTCACACTAATTTTATGTTTTGCTTTGTTTTTGAGACAGGATCTCACTACGTAGTTCCAGCTGGCCTTGAATTTGTGGTGATCCTCCTGCCTCAGCCTCCAAAATGCTGGGACTGCAGGTATGCACCATCATGCCCGGCATCCACATTAATTTTAAGCCTTCATCCACCTTCCTGACCTCTCATACCTTTCTATATGTGATTAAGTACAGTCTACTTTCACATGTTAGTTGATTTTATCTCTCAAAATAGGTTTTAACTTTCTGACAACTTCACAGCAAATCCTCAATATTTCCTCCTAGTTAGTTCAGTGCCAAACACACAGGACGACCTCAGAGTAGCTTGACCGATTTCTCACCCGTCTCTACGTAAAGAGATATAAAGTACATTGCAAAGACACCCTAAATATCCTAACATTAAACCAAGACCATCAGTTAGCATTTATCAGGCCCTAGTTATTTTATTGCTACTTTTCAATACAATGTATATTATATAAAAGGAGCTAGTTCTTAATATGTGCTTATTATTAGCTGTGGATTATTATCAGCATTAATTTTGACAGATTATTCTTAGCCTAAAACTATCTTCCTTCTGTAACATGAAAGTTTTCAGGTCTCTTCTAGCTTTATCATTACCTCAAGAATACAAAGAATTATAATGCTTAATCATGAAGATTCTTAAATGGGGGGAAGGTTCAGAATTTTATCAAAATATAATCAATGATTTTCACACTTACTTTTACAAGGAAATTAGTCATTTATAAAAATAAACTTTCCCAGAATAGTTTGTAGCTTTACTTACAGGGCACGTCAAGGACACCCGAAGACTAGTTGTAGCAATTTCACTATCAGGATCTGCAGTAAGTTTTTCTTTAACTTGAAAAAAGGGAAAAATAATAGTTAAAATATTTAAAAATAATGGTGACATATGAACAGCATTTTAAAAATATATCTTCCTTGTAAATTTCCCACTTTGAGTAAGTCAAGAAATACAAAATGCTAAATATTAATATATTGAAAATACAACCATATTTCTAGTACCATATCAGGTTAAAGAATTATGAATGTACAAACTCTGGATCTTATGTCTAACTGAATTTTTAAGATTTCTCTTTAAAATTAGACTGCTGGTATGGAAGAGTTAAAAAAAAAATTGTTTTAAGACTTAAGAACAAAACAATTAGGAAAATTCCTAAAATGCAGTGCTATCCTGATCTTCAATGCTTCCCTAACACATTCATTATTGTTTTTATTAGGTTGCACTGGATTTTTCAAACAACTATTAAATTTTTTTTTTTTTTTTTGAGACAAGGTCTTGCTATGTGGTCCAGGCTGGCCTTGAACTCACTATGTAGCCTAGGCTGGCCTTGAACTTGCAGTGATCCTCCTGCCTCAGCCTCCCAAGTGCTGGGACTACAGGCATGTGCCACCATGCCCAGCAAACAACTACTAAATTTGCAAACAGAAAAAACAATATTTTTATATTTTCTCTCACAACCGAAAACTATACAGGTGATGTGTCTGTGATTATCTTCCACCAGGTAATGCATACGTGTTTATCAAGGCCAATTTTCTCAGCTGCCCCCCTCCCCCCATTAAAGCATCTCATATACTTGGTCTTAACAAACATTACTTACTTAGTGCTCTGGAATGATCAGGGTTTCTAATACCTTTCATTTTTAATCTCTGTAATAACATGGCTGATGTCAGTTGTCGTACAAGATATACAGACATGGAGTAATTCTACAGAAAAAGATACTCTGTATTAAACACAAGAGATAATAGTCTCTTTATTTACATAAACACTTATCTGAAAGTTCTAGTTTCTAAAAACATTCAAAACAACTTCTCGGGCCAGTGAGATAGCTCAGCGGCATAAGCGCCTGCCTGGCAAGCGCGAGGTCCTGAGTTCAACTCCCGGTACCCACATAAAGGGAAAAAAAAGGGCCGGTGATATCGCTCAGCGGCACAAGCGCTTGCTGCCAAGCACGAGGTCCTGAGGTCGACTCCCGGTACCCACATGAAAAAAAAAAAAAAAAAAAAATTTTTCTCCAAGAAGATCAATGACTGATTGGAAAGAAAGAAAAAATCAACTAGACTACTTCAAGGAAGATAATGTCACACTTATTCTAAAGGTATTTCTCAATAACTTATCCCTTTAAAACATCCTCTGGTATAGTAAATAGCTTCATTCAGAAGTCTCTTACTGTCTCTCTTGCAGTACTGAGGACTGAATCCAACGGCCTTCACACTGACCTACATCCCCAGACCTTTGTTTTTGAGACAAGGTTTCACTGAGTCACTAAACTGCCAAAGTTGGGATCGAACTTGCAATCCTCCTGCCTCAACTTCCCAAACTGCTGGAATTACAGGCATACACCACCATGCCCTGCCTTAAACTAAGTTTCTAATTTAGCAAAACCTGCTACCTTAGGGACTACCATGAGAACATACTCTTTCCTATCTACTTACAATCAGATTCCTTCTGTTTCAACTTAGGAAATGAGGTGCTCATATTTTCATTTAAAAATGGGTCCTACTGGGCCGGTGAGATGGCTCAGCGGCTTAAGCGCCTGCCCGGCAAGCACGAGGGCCCGAGTTCGACTCCCAGAACCCACATACGAAAAAGGGGCCGGTGATATCGCTCAGCGGCACGGGCGCCTGCTGGCGCGCGAGGTCCTGAGGTCGACCCCCCGGTACCCACAAAAAAAAAAAAAAAAAAATGGGTCCTACTGCAGAAACAAGGTTCGAACACCAATGATCTGAATTAACACTTTTTTAAGGGCTCCAATTCTGGCAGAACAGACCACCTGCCAGATGACATTGGGCAAATTAATCAAAGTCAGTAATGGCTCTCTTCTAAGGAAAGCTTTAACAACTCTAGTCCCTAAATGGTCATTTTACTGGGAAAGAGGCACTTACTATAGTGTGAAAGACACATGAACAAATGATAAAAATCAAAAGACAAGGCCAGAAAATAATAGCATCCTATACCTCTTAAATCTGGCAGAAAGGAACCTTCTTTAGCTATTTACAGAACTATGAAGAGAGGAAATATAACTTTACCTAAATGCTAAAACATTCTTTTATCATTCCACTATAAATTCAGTTGATTCCACAATAAACCAAGTATTTTTAATAGTTGGCAAACCAACCATTTTAAATGCTTTTTAATGTTCTTGTAAATATCCAAATACTCAATATATTGTGCAAATTTTAGGTCTATTGAAATCATTTTAAGACAAAACAAATATTCCCATTATATGGCAAAACTGTCAACTTCTCAACGTCTATTATCATTTATCTGCAAATCTATGTAAGTTATTTCTAGTTCCACAATTAGCTTGATGGTAAAACAACAAAAACATTCTGCTGTTAATACACTTTCTTCAACCTCAAAAGAAGAACATTTTATTTCCATGGAACAGGAACACTCAAATTGATGTTCAGAAATTAACTGAAATTTCTTTCCCCATTTTGTTTTATAATTCTAAAATGTAAATTCCCTGTTGCATTAATATCTCATAATTGATATAATTCATTTTGAGACTGAGAATCAGCAGAAAGCCAGGTTCATGAACATGAAGGTATACAGGAAATAATTCTAAGTGAGCATTTTTATATGTAATGCCCACTTAGTATCTAAACTATTAGTTGTTTATATAAAGGCTAAAACAGATTTCTAATCACAACGTAAGTACATTTAACTCTTTCCCCTAAAGACTGATAAAGCTCTGTTCTTTGTTCCTCTTCATATATACTTATCACCCAAAGCCTCCAGTCTATGAAATATTATTTGTATCAGCCCCCCACATACAGAATATTAAACGATTACTTTAAAGAATATAAATATATATGTATTTCCTTTCCCAGAATATAGAGAGACAACACTCAGGATACCTAAGAGTTAAAAGTTTTCAACCTTAAAAATCTCCTTACCACCATCCCTGAAATGAAAATTGCTTTTTAAAGATTATAATCAGAAAACAGAGAGAGCTGGTATCTCAAGAAAAAACAAAATGAATCAACTTTCAGTGGACGAGAAAACCTTACCTTTCCAATTTCAGACGCCCAAGAAATAGAAATCTGGTTTGGCACAGCTGAAGACAATCTAACTAAAGATGTAATATTCAAGGGGCGTCCAGGGCGCTTCTGCTCAATCCCATTTTTAGGTGGTGGTGCATAGCCCTATAGCCATAAGAAAGAAAAATTAGGTTCTCTGTAGGGGAGATCTTGACTAATTTTGATTACATTGGGTTATTTTTATTCTATCCTGGAAATGACAGACCAGAAAAATAGAGAAAAATCCATGTTCCGCCACTAAAATGACATCCTGCCATACTGCTAATAGAGTTTTAGGGTAAAGGCCCCAGCTCCAGAGGTGTCAACAGACTAGGTCAGTGATGGCAAACCTTTTGGAGACGAGTGCCCAAATTGTAACCCAAAACCCACTTACTTATTGCAAAGTGCCAACACTGCAATTAAACGTGAACACTGAGGTTTTAGTTTAGAAAAAACAACTCATACTTTAACATCTTCTGTTTTTAATGGAAGACAACGCTTGCATGCCACAGGTTCGCCACCATGGGACTAGGTTCTGGTAGCATCCCAAGACACCAACCGAAGAAAGGAACAATGGCAAAGGTAGGAAAGGAAATTTAATCAGTATAGCTGTCCTGGGAAGCTGTGTTTGCAGGTACAGTACTGACAAGAGCTTTAGATTTAATAAGGGCGGAACAGAAGCAGGGTGCCACGAAGCACGCGTTATCAACAGTCTTGGTCAACTGTGGTACGGCTGGTGATTGTCTCTGCACTGGTTCACAAGTGTCATCACAATCACTCGAAGGGCAATTTGGTTCTCTTTGTGGGATGTGGGATGACAGCTCCTTCTTGGGGTGAGGGGCGGGCCCTGGTTTTCCTCAGGGAGTAAGTGCTCCCTGAACCAAGTAATTGCTCTCGCTTTAGGAGGGCAGTCTCATTACAGAGCGACCTGCCTGCAATAAAGAACAGGTTCTACCATTTTTCGAAGTTTAGTCCAATCACTGGAGATTGCTAGGTCGTGCTGGGGTCCCACAGGGGTGGGTGGGGGCTTGAACAGGACACTGTAAAAGCTGGCAGTTGAAGACCAACTTCTATTGGTTACTCTTCTATTGGTGTCTTCAGTTTTAAAGGCGGGAAGACTGCCAGCTTTAGATGAACATTCCTTAAATGATCAACACGTCTGCCGACATGCAGAGTTGAGTAGTAGTCTGACCCAAAGTTTAGGGTAATACAGGCAACAGAAGATGAAGGCCAAGATGCCAAGCTTTTACCCTGCTTTTAACACATCAAGTATCTATGGGCCTACATAAAGAATTCTTTTAACAAAAGCACCTTCTAAGTTCTTGTTACAACATTAGCTATGAATATTCTTCCTTTTAACAGGAAATCGAGCTTTGCAGATAAAGCTGAACCTCTCCATAGTGACTCATCTTAGGAGGCTCCTTTCGAAATGCATTCATGTACTAGGATGGAGGACAGAGAAAGCAAACTTTGGAAATTAAAACAAGGAATGCATTAATAAATTTCAAAAGTATTATTCAGATCTTGTGAATGATAAAAATGCTCTCCAATGCCTTTTCTCTGAGTAGAACACAAACACCTTTAAAAACAGATGAAGTCAATAAACAAAAAAAATCACCATTTCAGTTAGCATTAAATTAACTTGCCTTTCTTCTAAATAGGAAACACTCTCTTTTGATTCACAGTGTATCTGATTTTCATCTACAAGATTTTTCATACTGATTTTCAAAACCAATGTTTTAGACAATTCTTAGCTGCAGTAACATCTACCTAATTAAAAACACACACTATTTTGTTGACTGAATTATATCTGAATTATATCTATGTCATAGATATAATTTAATTATATACCACTGAGAATTAAAAAACACTTAAGTTGATATAGCTTAGTGTTATGGTTACTTATTTTGTAAACATGGCAAGGAAACATAAGCAAAATGAATTTACTGACATTGTTTTAGGACATAAACAATCTTTGGAATCATTTTTCACTTGGTCATCAATGCATATTTGTCGAAATGATGGTCTCACACATAAGCAAGACTGTTTTAAATAATAGCATCTCCATGTTCCATTAATATCTCTCAGATTTCCTTTTAAGTTGGTAATATACTTAGCTGCATGTATAAATGCTAATACAATCTGGATCTTTCTAGAAATATAGACAGAACTTTTCAGACAAAAACCAGGATTCACATATCTTCCTCAAACTGTCTTTAAATTATCTGTTGACTGCAAAGTGAAGGGCATGCAGCTAACCAACCATGTCTGGGGAATAGCAGTAAAGTTGTACAAGTGCAGGCAATCACAAAACCTCACAGTCATCAATTCATCCAGTCATCAAGAACTTTAAGACACTTGTGAACTTCTGCAATGTTGAATTATGCACCTCACAACAAAATTTAGTACTGGTGGTGTGTACAGCAGCGCTAAGGAACACAACCAAGTTGTCTACAACTTAGGAACATCCTTCACTGTCTCATGAAGGATAGTCTTATTAAAGGGGAATCCACATGGTAATTATAATCTACAACTTGCAACAAAAATCTTGAAAATCATCAAAACAATCTGAACAGGAGAGTAAAACACAAAAAGAAGAACCTGCATTATAGTATGGAAATGGGAGTCAGTGTATGTGTGTGTACAAGAGGGGTACGCCCACCCACATTTGCTAATGTGGAACACAACAGGTGAAAAAAAGACTCATCACAAAATCAATGAACAAATACAAAGAAAACCAATACCAGCATTTAGGCAATTATGAATGCAAACTGTTTTTGTTTTACTTGCTTTGAGCCCTAGAAGATAACTCTGTCCTTGGTGTACCTACTGGTAGGTTAACCAAATAACAATGGCACAAGAAATGCCAAGGTAATAAAAATAACTCATGACCTAGCTAAACATGAAATTAATTGTAAACTAGAATTTGAGTCATAAGACATCTTAACAGCACGGAAGGAAAGAATAAAAGTCAGGAGAGTAACAATAAGTGTTAAGAATGTGTGTTGAGCTAATGTAAAATTATGTATTGTGCTAGACTTAATCACCAAAGTATTTTCAATCTATTCTCTACTCCATTCAAGTGGTCTGACTTCATTGATAATTTTGAGTCATCTACTAAATTATATTCTCCCTCTGTTCAGCTGTACCACTCACCCTCACCCCTCTGTGACCTGCTTACTAAGAATAGGTTATAGATGGAATTTTGTAATATATAAATGATTAGACTTCACATATTTTAACAACTTTCCAAATTAAAAGCAAAAATAAAATTAAGATGATTTGAAAGTGGTCTGGGGAGCAAATCCACAAACTTTCTCAATCAAGGATGCTAGAGAGCCTGAAAAAAGACTGCAGAGGCCCTTAGCCTAACACCTCAGGCAGGGACAGACTCAGAACATTTTACATTACATGCTATGAAGATACACTGCCCTACTTGCAATTATGAGAAGTCTTTAATGCTGTTTCTTTTTTTTTTTTTTAAAGAGAAGAAAAAACAAAACAAATCAAAAGAAGAACAAATTTTCAAACAAACATAATAGGAGGGTAACAATGGTTAATACATTACGTATTACTATCTTTAAGTTAGTTATTCAGGACACCAGACATTAGCATTCAATTGTCCAAACATTATTGGCACAAACCTTACTCTTCAATGAACTAAGTAAAAATGGTAGTGTATCTATCTTAACCATCTTATATATATATATATATACAATTTTTTTTTCCCTTTCCCTTCTTTCTTTTCCCTATTCCAGTCTCTCTTTCCTTTTGACCAGTTTCTTTTTGATTCACCATGTCTATTGTACATTTTGGATCTTATTTACTCTTTCAGTTTCTCATACTAGAGAGACAATACGATGCTTACACATGTGCTTCTGGTTTATTTCACTTATGAGTATTTTCTCGAGTTGCATCCATTTACCTATAAAAGTCTCCAGTTTATCCTTCTTTATGGCTGAATAGTACTCCATTGTATAAAAATACCACATCTTTCTTAACCATTCCTCAGTTGATGGGCATTTGGGTTGTTTCCAAGATCTGGCTATTACAAATTGTGCTGCTATAAACATGGGTGCACATATATCGCTGTGGTACGATGTTTTTAATTCTTCTGGGAAGATGCCCAGAAGGGGAATAGCTGGGTCAAATGGGACCTCCAACCCTAGTTTTCTGAGGAATCTCCACACTGACTTCCACAGTGGCTGTACCAGTCGACACTCCCACCAACAGTGAAGAAGGGTTCCTTTTTCCCCACAGCCCCTCCAGCATTTGTTATTAGTTGATTTCTTAATAGTAGCCATTCTTTCTGGGGTGAGATGGTATCTCAGTGTTGTTTTAATTTGCATCTCTCGAATGACTAGTGATGTTGCACATTTTTTTGTATATTTATTTGCCATTAGTATTTCTTCATCTGAGAAATGTGTATTCATCTCAGATGCCCATTTTTGGAGTGGGTCTTTAAATTTGGGAGGTCTGATTTTTTTGAGTTCTTTATATGTTCTCGATAGTAATCCTTTGTCTGAGGAACAGCTGGCAAACATTTTTTCCCACATTGTGGGTTGTCTCTTCACTCTGTTGGTGGTTTCTCTTGCTGTGCAAAAGCTTTTTAATAAGATGAGATCCCAGTTATTGATTCTTTGGGATAGTTCCCGTGCGGTTGAGTTTTTATTCATAAAGTCTTTGCCTACACCAATGTCTCCAAGGGTTTTACCTATCCTACCTTCCAGCAGATTTAATGTTTCTGTTTTAATATTTAGATCTCTGATCCATTTTGAATTTAGTTTAGTGCATGGTGAAAGATATGGATCTAGTTTTAATCTTCGGCATGTGTAGAGCCAGTTTTTCCAGCACCATTTATTAAAGAGGCTATCTTTCTTCCAGCGAATGTGTTTGGCACCTTTGTCAAAGATAAGGTGGCTTAGTATGTCTGGGGTTGTTTCAGCATCTTCTAATCTGTTCCATTGATCTTCAGGTCTGTTTTTTTGCCAGTACCACACTGTTTTTATCACAGTAGCTTTATAGTATAATTTCAAGTCGGGGATTGTGATGCCCCCTGCCTTGCCTTTGTTGCCCAGAATTGCCTTTGCTATTCTAGGTCTCTTCTGATTCCAAATGAATTTTAGGATTGTTTTCTCTAATTCTGTGAGATATGCTGTATTAATGCTGTTTCTTTAACATCTCCCAAATTTTCAAATTAGCATTACTACTTTAATACCATCAACACAGATTTACTTTTTTACTTTATATTATGCAAATTTTCAAGAAAACAAGGTGTGATAAAAATACAATGATTGTTTAAATTTTTTAAAATTAAAGTATTACAGTGAAAGACACACTGCCTTAATCCTCCTCAAAATACTCCTCACTTCAAATACACTTATCCGGGCCGGTGAGATGGCTCAGCGGCTTAAGCGCCTGCCCGGCAAGCACAAGGGCCCGAGTTCGACTCCCAGATCCCACATACGAAAAAGGGGCCGGTGATATTGCTCAGTGGCACGGGCGCCTGCTGGCGCGCGAGGTCCTGAGGTCGACCCCCCGGTACCCACAAAAAAAAAAAAAAAAAAAAAAAAAAATACACTTATCCAATTGTTCTTGCCATTTTCTGAGCGGTTCCACAAAGTCCTCTGGAAGCGAGTGCCTTTAGTTGTGCTCTCATGGCTGCCTTGATGTCCCAAATTAATTCAAAATGTTTACCTTTCAAAGTCATTTGGACTTTGGGGAACAGCCAGAAGTGCCAGATCCAGTGAATAAGGTGGATGAGGACGCACCATCATGTTATTAGCCTGCCTTCCTTCTGCATGCACTCAACAGCAGCATTCCCTGTGGTTTTAATCACACCTTGTAAAGACACTCATGAAATAGGACTTCCAGAACTGCTTCAGAAAGTGGCAAGAATAATTGGATATGTTTGAAATGGGTGGTGTTCTGAAGGGCATTAATGGCAATTAATTAATTAATGTGTCTTTTATTATAATAATTAAAAAAAAACTTTTAACACCATATATTTTGATCAACCCTTGTAAACAAAAGTAGAGAGAACAGCAGGTACCTACTAACCAGTTCGGTAATTAATATATTTCCTATCTTACTTCATTTGCCTCTATACCCAGCCGCCATCCACCATAAAACATACCTATCACACTATTACTTTTTCCCTTTAGTGAGCACAAATTCTAAACACACCATCCAACTGATATTTTAATATGCATCTCTAAGAACTTTAAAAACATAGTACCACAACTTGACATATAAAAAAAGATAAAAAAGCAAAATGAACCCCCATATATCCATCATTCAGTTCAATCAATCATTTGGTCATGAACAATCTTTTACCACTCTACTGCACCTCCATCCCATATTATAGTAATACCTTGGTTCATGAATGGTTTCGTTTACAAACAATTTGACTGACAAACAAAAGCACTTGACAAAATTTTGCTTCCATTTGCAAACTCCACATCAGGTGACGAACACGACCATGGCCATCTTCCCCACACAAACACAAATGCAGCCATCTTCTCCAAACTCATAAAGCAAATTAAGTTCATAAACCAAGGTACTACTGTATTTTAAAGCAAATTCCAGACATATTTTCTTCATGTGCAGTTTGATATATAACCTATCCTCTCACGGTTTGATTCAGAATTCAAACTAGGCCTCACATGCCAATTACTTATGTCTCTGATTATTCTATAAAGATCTCCCCCACCCCCTACACACATATTTTTTGAACTTTTGACCCGAAGAATGACCTCACGTTCTGAATTAGGTAGATTTCTTCCTTGAGTTACGACATTTCTTGTCATTTTCCATATAGTTTTTTTTTTTTTTTTTTTTTTTTTTTTTTTTGTGGGTACCAGGGGGTCGACCTCAGGACCTTGCGTGCCAACAGGCACCCATGCCGCTGAGCGATATCACCGGCCCCTTTTTCGTATGTGGGATCCGGGAGTCGAACTCGGGCCCTCGCGCTTGCAAGGCAGGCGCTTACGCCGCTGAGCCATCTCACCGGCCCCTTCCATATAGTTTTTAAACTGGTAATTAGTTGTACAAACTTGATTAAATTCAGGTCTAATTTTAGACAAAAATACTTCATAGGGAATGTTGCATACTTCCTATGGGACCCTATCATGAGCTATATGAAGGCTGTTTGCCCTGTCTTCAGTGATGTCAAGACTGGTCATTTCAGTGGACATCAGCTTGGTTCCTCCAACTATAAAAGCCAGCTCAGGACCAGCGATATAGCTCAGCGGCATAAGCGCCTGCCTGGCAAGCACGAGGTCCTGAGTTCGACTCCCAGAACCCGCATTAAAAAAAAAAAAAAAAAAAAAAAAGCCAGCTCTGACCTAATGACTTTAGCACCTACATATAATGAGATCAATTATATGATTATAGATTACAAAATAATAATTTTCTAATTGTATTATTTCTTTGTACAAATTGAAATGTTTCCATAAATAAGAACTTGATGACAGCAATATCTGGTTACTAGGAAATGATTTTTTTTTTTTGGCTTGTTTTGTTTTGTTTGTTGTGGTACTGGGGATTGAACCAGGGCCTTGCTCGTGCTAAGCAAGCACTCTACCAGTGAGCTACATCCCCAGCCATTATGAAATGGATGATTCTATCAATTTTCAAAGTGATGAACTGGTACAACCTCTAGTGATTTTAGTAAATTATAAACCCACTTATACATTTGGTAGTTTAATTCCACTGTACTTATTACTTTAGATGACAAAATTATCCCATCTTACTTCAAGGAGAGCCTCTTTTAGTTGGAGTGCTATTTTTATTTTTATTATTTTTTTTTTTATGTGGGTACCAGGAGTCGACCTCAGGACCTCGCGCTTGCCAGCAGGTGCTTGTGCCGCTGAGCAATATCACCGGCCCTTTTTTTCCTTTATGTGGGTACCGGGAGTCGAACTCAGGCCCTCGCGCTTGCCAGGCAGGAGCTTGTGCCGCTGAGCTATCTCACCAGCCCCGGAGTGCTATTTTTAAAAAGAGAAAATGTTGAATTCACTTCAATCCAGATTTGCTATGAGGCAGATCACTGGAGTGAGAGCATCAAGAAACAAATTCATGAATTCAGAATTTATTAGGAAGATGGGGTCAGTACTGATAAATCTGGCTGCACCAAGAAAAATTACTTGGGGATTTTTTTGCTAGCTAGACTGTATCACACATCTCCATTCTCTGGAATCTTTTAAAGAAACATCCTTCCTGTCAGCTCTTCTTCCCTGTTCAATCCTGCAGCTCCACAGGTTTTACAGAAATTTCCCAAGATCTTTTAAAAAAGAAAAATAATTCGGCTGCTCAAAGAAGCGTTTTTCCCCGCTTCTGGCCATAAAAACATGAATTTTTTATCATCTGACTGTTGGTCTATACAGTGGCAGCTCACGGAGTCGAAGATAAGCGGGAGGGAGATGTCTTAAGGCAGTTTCTTGTCTGTCCCTGCTGCAGGACATCACTCTATGAGCTACTTATTCTCTTCTCTGCATCGGGGACCTGGAAAATCAATGCATGCAAGTGTTTTGTAACGCTCATTATCTCAAAGTGGGTAAAAAAGCAAATTAGCTGCTTTCAACGCTATTTGATCTTTAGAAGTCCAGAAACACACTATTTTCCAAGTAATATTTTCCATTCCATTTACTTCTTACATGCAGCATAGTGTCCAACCACCATGGGTCCACAATGACTGGATATTACAAGGTCATACACATAAGGACTTGCTTCAGGACACAGATAATTCAAATATATTCAGAGCTCTCATGGGAAATTCCACGACCATGTAAAGCTCATCTCTCCAGAAACTGCTGTCAATAAACCAGGACCACAGGGAACAACCTCATGCAAACCTTCTTCGTGACCTGCTGGTACTTACATTTGGAACAAGGTCCCTTAAGCATAAAAGGTCAATTTAACTCCTACAGTGTCACTGTAGCTTTCTGCTTCTGAGGCTGCTGGATATTTACATTATTCTCATAAACTTCAGAATTCTGTTTCACGCTAATAAAGATTCTACATTTCTTTACTCTCTAAGACTATCAACTGTGGATCAGGAAATGGTTTAAGAATTTTCAGTCAGTTCCACGTAAATTTATGGCAGTTGTTTCACAGGTGCTCATGGTGCCAAGGTGAAAAACCTCTTCAGGAAAAGATGGCATTTGATTTTCTTTAGGATAGCTCTATCCAGGTCAGGCAAGTTCTCCCCATAGTCTCCTGCTTTTAAAGTAGTACGTATGTCTTTACCTTTCTCCCAATGTTTTCTTCTCCTTTACAAATGCCCTTGACTTGAAGGATGAGTGCCAGAATTAACAGACAAAGTGTGCTTTATACAGTAGCTGCTATGTTCACTAACATCTTCGTGTAAGTAACTCAAGGTCAGTTGGTGCTTTGGGGGAGAAACTAGCAGTGGTTGACAGAGTAACAAGGAAATATTCAGATGAAATGCTCAGTGGCCTAATCTTCTCTCAAAAGGATAAAAAGAGTGACAAATTTAGAGTTCCATATTGGTGCTGCAGACCTTGTCTGTGAAGAAAACCATCCCAAACATTACACTGACTGGTCTCTCTGCAAAGTCCATGGAACTTGTGTGTACGCACATATGCAGCTTCCCTATTTCCAGAGCAATACCAAAGCATTTAGGAGGACCCTCATACATTTCAGACACAGCTCCATCGCTGGCACAGCATCACAGGTGATTCTGGATATATCTTCAGGGCTGAGTCTACAGACACTGTCAAAGCCCTTATAATTATGCCTTTCTTCAAGGGTAGCGGGAAAAGTAAATAGGAACGGGAGCCAAAGATCAAAGGAATCATCACATCCTGGGCAAAGAAAAATGGATATGAAAATGAAAAGATCGTGGAAAATATGCAGAGGGTCATTCTATAATCTGTGATTCCGCCAGCCTTCCTTTGCCACACATCTGGCCACAAACTGGAACGCTTCAGATTCAAACAGGGCTGTTTCTTCCCTTGGTTCTGATCTTAGTGAAATTCATTTAGATAAGACAGCCTCTGAGAATCTATTACTGCAAGCCAGAAACCTGAGAAGCAAAATGTCTCACCTGGTGTTCAAATGTATGGGATCGTGTAAATAATCCTCTCTGACTGTTACCTACTGAGCCTCTACATTGACCCTTTGATCCCCAGTAATGCCTCAATTGATTTCAGTCCCACAGGCATCTTCCAGAAGTCAGTCGATGCTTAAACTCTCTAAAATTCATGAACAAGCATTTCTCAGGTCTCTAAGTCCACGGGCTATGACCAAGACAAACAATATTCCCAACAACTTAAAAAAAAAAAAAAAGAAATCAGATTCCCTTCATCAGCCTGAACCATGTCTCCCCTCTGAGGCTCAAACACGAACACTTGGCCCTAGTAGGATTCAGGGTGCCCGACTGTGTTGTCTGCTTGCTCAGGCGCTCAGAGGTATTGCTTGTATCCTCATTCCAGAGCCAAGTCTCATGCTAGGCAGGGATGCTACACAGTCTCCCCCGTCTCAATACTGCTTTGCTGGAATGGCAGCTCGGCACACTAGTGGGGTCACTGTTCCAGAATGCTTCAATTAAAGCAAACACACACCCCCGCACTGTAGTGACTGACAAACAGCAAAGGTTGTTGTTTTAATGGCTTTGTTGGCCTTCTATATAACTACTAATTTAGCAACACATTCAAGGACTCAATGGAAAGTAATACATACTATAACTCAACAATTCAAATGTTATCTTGAGACTTGACTTAGGATTTGAGGATTCCAGGGCTACCTATTAGGCCAGAAATAGGCTATAAACATTCACATTGTATATATCTGACGTGAAGTCCACATACTGCTTCGCTGTCAAATAACGCGTTATTAATCAAACACCCTTGTGCTCCCCTAGCCCCAAGCTTGAAATTCTGGACCTCTACGGCCAGCTGTTCTCAGAAGTCTGCTTTCTATAGCATCCACAGGGCAGGCACAACTCATCCAGATACCCACCACAACATGCTATGCATTCACAAGTCAAGTTCTGCCATTTGTTAGTGTCCAAAGGATCTTTTAGAGCCTCTTTGAATTATTAGAACACGATGTTCTACGCCTATCTTTTTTATCCCCTCAAATCTGAAACCAACCATTTATTTCTCTAAGGAACCACCCGTCCCTTGTGAGAAAACAGTATGTAATATGAATGCTACAACTAGTCATTTCTACTGAGCTGACACCGTTTCTAGACCTTGATGGTGTTTATATAAAACTTAATAAAAATCTGATGAATAAAAAGCAACTTACAGGCAAAGGAAACAGCTTCCCATTTACTTTTATACACAGACTATTGGGATAGTTATCTTCTTGAGGACAACTTGTCTCTGCCAGGCAAAGTCTGCATTAAAACAAACAATGAAAAGTATTAAACAGTATACCCAAACGTGATATGTGTTTCAAAATTCAGAGCTATATGAACAGTTAACAAATATAAAATTACAGTAACTATATTTCAAACTCACCTCAGCTGAACTTGAACTGTATAATCTCTCCGACCACCTGGCAAAAAGTCCCTGTTGGAAAAGAGAAATAAAATGTGTTAAGAAAGCACGGTAAGATTTTACAGAACACCCTCGCCAGGAAAAAAAGCATTATTTACATTTTAATTCTTACTCCTTAAAAGCTGAACACTTACCTACCAATAGCACAAGCCTTTTTCAAAACACGGCAATGATAATAACCCTCATTTACTTACCTTTTAAGTAATGTCTATATGGCACTCTTAATGTATTTTCAATTCATAGGAATTATGATGATGCAATAGTTATTTCAACAGACAACAAACTGGGCTAACACGGAAAGGAGCATCCTCGGTTCTAAAGGAGTGTAATAAATTAATCCACGATCAGTGTGTCTTCCTTTGGCTGAGCACTCTAATCACTTGGAGACCTCCTGTGCATTTGTTTAATATAAAGCTCTAGTTTGAGCAGTCTGACAACAGACTGTACACATAACTTCGGTGATGCGAACACAGAAACAGTGTGTAGACTCCTAGTCTCAAAATGCTCTATCTCACCGCAGTTTTGTAATTATGTATCCAACTGCAGATACAAAACCTCTTATAATTTCTCGATTAAAAAAAGAGTTCCCCATAAAATTCCTCTGATACCAAACCCTCCAAAACCCTTCCCACTCAAAATGGAGTCCACAATAAAGCTGGCGATGTTATTTTTTAGAAATGCAAGCCCCACCTCAGACCTACACAACTATAATCTGCATTTTAACAAAATCCGCAAGTGATATATATACACATTACAGAAGTATTATCCTTAGCCCTTATCCTGAACCTTGGACGTAGAATAGTCTTATCCCCTGAAACCTGAAGTACTACGCTGTCCCTCGCCTTGTTCTCACTGGACAGTCCACGCTCTCTGTCTACTCTCTAGGTTCCCTGGAAGGCAGTAAGACAAAGCAGTGGCCAGCTTGGGCTCTACAGCTGCAAACTACGTGACTTCACTTCACTTCTCTCTGCTTCTGTTTTTACCTCTGTTAAAAACAGTAAAGTACTGCACCTACCGTATCAAGTTGTGCTGGTAATTAAACAAGTTAATAATACAAGTGCCTGGATTTAAGACATAATCAACGAGTGTGAGTAGCTGGCTATTACTGTTTCCTCTGCTCCAACTGTTTGCCTTGCCACAAAAGTCCAGCCTTGTCTAGAGTCTTTTCAAAACATTCCAGTATCCCACACAACACTGACCTCTTCTGAGCAACCCATATCATTCCACTCATTTAAATCAAGAAACATGTCAGTCTTGGCACTGGAGCTTCAAAGATAATAAAACTTAGTATTTGCTTCAAAGGACGCATCACAGTATGTAACAGATACATACAACCAAAATAGAAATGTGGAAAAAAATGTAGTAAGTGCTATACAGGGGGAGAGGAGATTAATTTGTCTTTAAAGTTCAAGGGAGCTATGACAATAAATCCAATCAAATTGAAAAGCAAGGTTTGTACAGCAGTTACGTTGTCTATTTTTCTTTAGTGGCTCCCACTATACAGTGAGTCACAAGAAAAGGAAAAGGTGAGGATCAACTAGAGATTCACCTCAAAATCTTGTTAGGTTGGTGAAAATTATTTCACTAAAGAGAAATGACATGAGATAAGCTTAGAAAGACAGAAAGCCTAGCCAGAATACAGGCTGCTAAGAAGAGTGATATGAAATAAGATGAATGGGGAAAAAAATGTACAAAGCAAAACGCTGAAATAACTGCACAGGCCAGCACAGAGCCTGCCTGGCAAGCACAAGGTCGTGAGTTCGATTTCTGGTCAAAAAAAAAAAAAAAAACCCGCTTGAAAATCACTGCACATAGACTTTGTAATTAGCACTACAGGATTTTTGGCACCAAAGAGAAAAAACAAAATGGGCTAGCCTATGCAATTTAGTAAAACCCTGTCTCAAGAAATAAAAAGAAGTGGGGATGTAGCTTAGTGGCAGAGTTACTTCCTAACATGTACCAAGTCCTGGGTTCAGTCCAGGGTGTGTGGGGGAAGATGAGGGTTTGAAAGTTATTTAGACATAAATATCACTGAGTAATATTTCAGTATAGAAACTTAAAGGATTCAATGACTAATGATATATGAGAAGCAAAGAAACAAACAGGTTTCTTTTTCTCTGGGATGGTGCCCACGTTTTGGAATGGTGCAGCTGGATAGCTATTGACACTACTCCCTAAAGTAAGGGAAAGTACAAGTTACAGCATCAGTCTCCCAATTATCCAGGGAGGAAGAGAGTTATTTCAGTTTCACATGCTGGGTAAGTAAGGTTTCATGAGATTTAGTCACTTGCCCAGGGGCATACAGACCTAAGAGGTAGAGCCAAATTCACTTTCCAGTTGGTATTATTCTTAGCAATCATACTGGGTCCCTTAAAGACAGAGTTACATAGTCAAGTTGTAAATCATGAAAGTAACAGAGAAGAATCAATGGACTGTAAGCAAACAGATGGATGTGGTCAATGAAAAGTGAGATAGTTTCAAGAGGTTTCTGTCCAGACAGACCCCAGTGCCCTCACTGTAAATGGTGAGGATAGGAAGAAAAACAGCAAGCAAAAACTCTCCTTGATAACACTTTATTTTTCAAGTTTGCATCCTTGGTATATAGAGTATTGTCTGGACCACAGCAGATAGTTTAAAAATACACATACACACACACATGCTAAATGACAAAATAAACGAAATAACAAAAGATAATCAGGTTAGAGAGAAAGGTATTTCTAAACTATCTGCATGTGCTGTGTTTGGTGCGCTTATGGGTCAAAAAGGACCTTGTCCAGAGGGAGGTGGTGGTGTTTTTTTTTAGCCTTCAATAAAAAAATAACAATATATCCATGGATACTGCCACAAAGTAGCAAGAAAAGAGTCACAAGCTGATTGCTGGGAATGTGTAACACAGTCAGTAGGAGGACTGAGAGAACAGGTAGAAATGCAGTAATACCAAATGGAAGACAAGAGTGCTAAAGTCAGAAAAAAGAGCTGAACCCAATGATTAGTCTTCACAATATGTAACAAAGCGAAAAAGGCTGAATTTCAATGTATATAAGCCTCTATCCTAGATTTTACTACTGTTACAGAAAGGGTAGGAGCTGGATACACAGCAGTTTTTAAAATTTTGCTGCACATTGGCAACACCCAAAGGTTTAAAAACCGCTGACTTGAAATGTAGTTCAGTAGCAGAGTGCCTGCCTAGCATGTATGAGGTCCTGGGTTTGATCTTCAGGACCACAAAGAAGGGACGGAAGGAAGGATGGAGGAAGAGAGGTAAGAAAAGGAGAAGGAAGGAGTAGGGAGAGAGAACAATGATTTGGGGTTCCATCCTTAGAGATGCTAATTTAATTAGTATGGATGAAACTTGGGTATTTGGATTAATTTTTTTTGTGTGTGTGTGGGTACCGGGGGTCGACCGCAGGACCTCACACGCCAGCAGGCGCCTGTGCCGCTGAGCGATATCACTGGCCCTTTTTTCGTATGTGGGTTCCGGGAGTCGAACTCTGGCCCTCGCGCTTGCCAAGCAGGCACTTACGCCGCTGAGCCATCTCACCGGCCCTGGATTAGATTTTTTAAAAGCTCCTCAACTGATTTTAAGATGCAGCAAAGTTTTTGAATCATAGGGATAGGTATAATTAAATGACACAAAAAATCACATAGGGCCGGTGAGATAGCTCAGCGGCACAAGCACTTGCTGGCAAGCGCGAGGTCCTGAGGTCGACTCCCAGTACCCACTTAAAAAAAAAAAAAGAAAGAAAGAAATCAAGTAAATCCAGAACATTTGGTACACTAAAGTGGAACCATTTTTTTCTCTTTTTAAAAGCAGGAAATGTTAAAACTATGAAGGGAACCAGATCTCCATGGAGAAGTGATCAATTCCAGAAAACACGTAAGAATAAATTTACAGAATCTTGTGGCGCCAGAAAGTAAAGAAGTGCTCCAAAGTGGATTTGGGAGGGAAAGGACTACCAAAAGGGCAAAGGAGTCAATCTATAAAAGAACCCCAGGGCCGGTGAGATGGCTCAGCGGCATAAGCGCCTGCCCTGGCAAGCGCGAGGGCCCGAGTTTGACTCCTGGAACCCACATGTGAAAAAAGGTCCAGTGATATCGCTCAGCGGCACGGGCGCCTGCTGGCGCGCAAGGTCCTGAGGTCGAGCCCCGGTACCCACAAAAAAAAAAAAAAAAAAAAAAAAGTAACACATGGGTGCCAGGTGTGGTGGTGTATGCCCAGCACTCAGGAGGCTGAGGCAGGATTACTTTGAGTTCAAGGCCAGCTTGGGCTACATAATGAGTTCAAGGCCAGGATGAACTACATAACAAGAACCTGTCTCAAAAAACAAATCACAAGACAAAAGGTAATACACGAGCCTTATAGAAAAACTAAAACAACTGAGAAAATCTGAATATGGCTGAATATTATGTAAGAACTACGAATTTCTGAGGGTTCATGTTAAAAATCAGAGCTGCATCTTTTAAGTACTTCTGGATTAAATTATACAGTCTACTATTTGCTTCAATTGCTTTAATAAGCTTCAAGGGGAAAAAAGGGTGGGGATATCAAATACAGAGGGCCAAAATGTTGGTAACTACTGAAGCTAGATAATGGGTACCAAATTTTCACTTTCATTTATTAGGAAAACCAGGAGGAATTTTTATCATTTGATCACATAACTCTAAAATAATTGAGGTTTATAATGCACACTTGTATGAAGCAAGCATCACTTTTCAGATTTTTTTTTAAAAATGTATATTAGGGTTAAATATACATACGATAAATTTTATCATTATAATGATTTTTAAGTGTTCAGAACTGTGGAATTAAGTACATTTATACTATTGTGCAATCCTCACTACCATCAGTCTCCAGAACATGATTAAAATTTTTTTAAATAAACATTTAAATTTTAATCATTTATTTGACTAGAAAATACATTCACATACTTTGAACCTCAAAAATACAAAAAAAAAAAGGGTTATTGGTGTAGAGTCCCCATAACTTGGCTCCTAGAAGCAAGTTCCCCTTTATATTTAACATAAACATTTGCAGCTGGGTATGGGGGCTCATGCCTGTAATCCCAGCTACTAGGGAGGTTAAAACAGGAGGATATCCGATTCAAGGCCTGTCTGAGCAACCTAATAGGAGACCCTGGGTTCAATCCTCAGTACTGCAGAAAAACAAAAAAACTTTATTCACATATTTACACACTTCAGCAGATGCTGCGTGTGCACGAATATGTTTTAAGACAACTGGTAGAATGTTACTGAGAATTCCGTCCTTCACTTTGTTCATTTAATTTTTATTTTAAAAATGTTTCTTTAAGTACATGTATCTAAATCTACTTACTTCAACCTCCTTCCTTCAAAAGCCCACACAACACCCTAGTGCAGTCTGCCCAGACCACCACAGTTAACAATGATCTCCTCTCCCCTACAAAAATCAGCTCAATCAGTTGTCATTAATGAAGTGGGTCTCCATACAACATCTTGCAATGCTCACAATTATGTAAATAAGCTGGTTCATTAAAAATACTACAGGCCGGTGAGATAGCTCAGCGGCATAAGTGCCTGCCTGTCAAGCATGAGGTCCTGAGTTCGACTCCCGGTACCCACATAAAGGAAAAAAGGGCCAGTGATATCGCTCAGTGGCACAAGCACCTGCTGGCAAGCGCTAGATCCTGAGTTCGATTCCCGGTACCCACATAAAAAAAAAAAAAACAAAAAACAACACCCACAAGCAACTTGTAGAAAGGGTTCACGCCATATAACACAGTGCCCTGTACCTAATAAACACTAAACAATCTCAAGCAAGAACTCACAGATGAATAACAAAATTAAGGACAAATAATATGACTTTTGGGACATAAAATATAATTTTCATTTTTTCTATTAGTTGGTTTATTACTTCACTAAAATAGCTACAAGTCAGTCTATGTACGCACTACTCTTCAGGAGCTCAAACTTCACAGGTTTGTATTATAAAGCCATTTTGAGAATTTTATTAAGACCTATAATTTTAACAAAAGAGAGGTGATTAGCCAAAGAATCTAAAGTTATGTCTCAGAAACTTCCACATAACAACAGTGCATCTTCAAGATGTTAGGTATTCAAAAATATTGCATAGTCCATAAATCTGGATCCACCAATTTAGGAGACTGACAATGCACACCTACATATTAAAAACTGATAGTCTGGCTATAGAGAACTTACACAATTAAGATAAATATAGAAATTTCTCTAACTCAACCATGGCACCCTTATTTAAAAAAAAAAAAAGCTCAACCTCTCAAAGAAGTATTCTAATGAATAGTTGAAACTAGTTTTTTTAACTTTACAGTTCCAGAAAAGCATTTAACCTACAAGAATCTCAGTTTTCCTACAGTGAATTTTCTAAGGAGGCAATTTTAAAGAGCCATATAAATAATATATTGCTAACTCCAAAAAGGACTATTTTTATTTGAAAAAGTAAACTTCACAAATTTCCTTTTCCATCTCAGTTTATTGCTCTTTACAAAAGTACCAACTTAAAGTTTCTTCTATTTTTTTTCTCTGAAACTGACAAGGTTAACAGTATTTTTCATAATCAGATTTCTAGTAATTTTTGGTCAGGGTAACCATACAACTCACTTTGCCCCTAACTGTTCTGGTTTTTTGTTCTCCAAGAACAATTATTAATAATATTCACTGACACTCTCAAAAATGCCTAAGTTTGAAATGATAAAGTTTATGCCCACTTATCTTTGTGCTGTTACCATAAATTCTTTTTTATGTTGCTGTATTTAGAATAAATTTTTCATTTAAAATGTTACTGTTGGGCCGATGATGTACCTTAGTGGTAAAGCATTTGCCTAGCTGTTTTTTTTTTTTTTTTTTTTTTGTGGGTACCAGGGGGACGACCTCAGGACCTCGTGCGCCAACAGGCACCCGTGCCACTGAGCGATATCACCGGCCCCTTTTTCGTATGTGGGTTCCGGGAGTCGAACTCGGGCCCTCGCGCTTGCAAGGCAGGCGCTTACGCCGCTGAGCCATCTCACTGGCCCTGCCTAGCTGTTAATGTTAACAGCCACCGGCAAGGGAAAAAAAAAAAAAAAACAAACCCTGACTAAAGGACATGAATGAATTATAGCTTTACTCATATTCTTTCCTTTTTCAAGGCCCTGGGTTTATCTGCAGCAATGAGGGGAAAAAAAAAAAAAAAAACAGATCAATCAAATAGATAGATATAGATAGATCCAAGTGTGATTAAAATAATTTAAAAAGATATTCTGAGGTTTTATTCAAAGGTTAAATTTTTCTAGTACACAGTATTAAATATTTAGTCAAAGTATCCTCCCCTTGAAAAACAGTCCAAATGTTATAGACTGAACAAAATTTATCATGTTGAAACTTTAACCCCCAATGTGACCCTATGTGTATATAGGATCTTTAAAAAGGCAATTAAGGTTAAATGAGGTTTAGGCCAGGTCCCTAATACAACATAGCTGCTGTCAAAAGAGGAAGAACACACCAGGAATACACTGGCATACCGGAAAGGCCACATGAGAAAACAGCAAAATGTGCAAGCCAAAGACGAAGGCTTCTGGAGAAAACAAATCTGTCCCCCCTTGATCTTGAACAGAAGCCTTCAGAATTTTGAGAAATAAGTTTAAGCCATCCTGCTGTTTAAGCCATCCTGTCCCTAGTTTTCTACTAATACACAACATTCATGCAAAAACATTTCAAACATTCCTCTTACCTCGATATGCATATCTCTCTAACTTGTTGAGGTGTCAAAGCAAAAATAAAAAACTTCTCTTGAAATCGTTGAATACTGCTTTGAACTAGAGAGGAAAAAGAAATAATATTTCAATAATAAATCCAAGGATATAAGAACCTGCAATAACCAGGTATTCTGATAAGTGTCTACCAAATTCCAAAATGTTTGTGGTTCAAATACTCTAAAATCAAGAAGTACTAAACTGCATTCATCTTGGAATTATGGGTTAAGTCAATCCAAATTAGTTTCTTAAATTTTAAGCATTTAAACAATTTTTATTCTAAAACACTAATTATAATACAGTCAAAATGTAACAAAACCCTTCAAGATTACATTTCATCCTTCACAGTATCATCTAATGAAAACTCCCTGGGTAAAAGGCACAGATAGTTTATTGCAGTAATTATGCCCCAGAAATCATACCGTCAAATGGTTCATATTCTCAGAGTACTTTTAGAAGGAATGAAGGGATGCTGTTTATTATGAAGGTGTAAAAAACAATTTTAGGTTACAAACATGATAATGAGGAATAAAGACAAAGACAACTGTAGCAATATGTCTCTCTACTTCGTCAAATTCCTATTCACTCCTCCATCTTTTCTTTCTTGTATGGATTTCATTTTCCACTATCTATGGCTAAGGTCACTAATGACCTCTTAACTGTTAAATTTAATAACCTGACTTTGAGATTACACGTGAACACACCACATTTTCAACCTTAGTTAATGGCATAATGGCCAGAAACCTCAAAAGATCTAAAGTGTGTACAAAGGAGTCCCAAAAGGGAAAGAACATGAAAATGGAGCTACCCCCAGAATACCAACAACAACAACACACTTGCAGAAGCAATTCTGGTTGGGGGGGAGAATGATCAGACCCCAAGGAAAATAATACAAAGAAAACTACCTAGTTGTATCAAAATCAAACTACTAAAAACCAACAATCAGCAGGGCATGGTGGCGCACGCCTGTAATCCCAGCACTTGGGAGGCTGAGGTAGGACTGCTGCGAGTTCAAGGCCAGCCAAGGCTACATAGTGAGTTCAAGACCAGCCTGAACTGCATAATGAGATCCTGTCTCAAAGGAAAAAAAGAAAAAAGAAAAACACCAACAACCAGGGCCGGTGAGATAGCTCAGCGGCATAAACGCTTGCCTGGCAAGCGCGAGGTCCTGAGTTCGACCCCCGGAACCCACAAAAAAAAAAAAAAAAAAAAAAAAAACCAACAACCATAAAATCTTAAAAAACAGCCAAAGAAAAAGGAAACATTACAAATAAATGGCTTCCTTGTCATCAAGAAGGAATGTTGGGCAGATGATATCTTTAAAGTGGTGGCACACACCTGTAATTCCCAGCACTTGGGAGGCTGAGGCAGGAGTTCGAGGCCACAAGTTTGAGGCCAGCATGAGCTACATAGTGAGTTTAAGGCTAGCCTGAACTGCATAGCAAGACCCTGTCTCAAAAAGAAAAGAAAAGAAAAAAAGTAGAATCTCTCTTGTCTTAAATCTAAATTCCTTTTACGTTTCTTGTAGTGTATGTCTGCTGTCAACAAATTCTCTTTATTTTTGTTTACTTGAAATTACTTCATTCTTGAAAGATAATGAATTTTCAACAGTTTTTTTCTTTCATCTCTCTTTTTTCAGGCTATGTAGTTCAGGCTGTCTTGAACTCATGTAGCCCAGGCTGGCCTCGGACTTGTGGCGACCCTCCTTCCTCAGCGTCCCAGGTGCTGGGATTACAGACATGTGCCACCATGCCCGGTGATTCTACTTCATGAAAATCACAAAAACTAAGTAAATGGAAATATAAGATAATAAGCTGTTTTTTTACTTACGTCGTGGATTTCCTTCAAAAGACAACTGTAACTGTTTAAAGCAAAAGTAGTGGCACTTTCCAAAAGTAATGGAAGCCAGGACTTAAAACTGGCAGACATAAAGAAAAGACACGTGCCAAAAGGATAGAGATAGATAAAAGGTAGACAAAAATCAAGCTGCCCAAGAGCTGTGTTTCCTGCTTCATCTGATAAGCCTGATTAACATACATCTCCCCAGAGACAGATCCAGCAAGTATGCCAAATTAGCTAGTATCTACACCTGCAATTCTGGGCATAACCACCTCTGTGAATTCAGCAGGATAAATGCCAGTATTTAAGGCTCTGTCTGGATGACTGCAGTTAACCTAAGAGATAAGAATCTTACCATCTGAAATTAGAAGGCTTCCACAGTCAGTATATGAAATATGTACATACCATTTTTAGAACTTAAGAGCTTGATCTTTGTTGGTTACATCATAACAGACATATCTTTGTTGTGCCTTTATTTCTCTGGTGTATTTTTGGCTTTACCTATCATCTCCTTGCTACCAAATTTTCCATCTAGACTACAACCTCACTGGTCTTATGGAAAAATGAAATCTGTTTCACTCTGTATCAGAACTGGACTCTAAGAACTTACAGTAACAAAAAATAGACAAAAAATAGTGCATATGCAAATAAAATCTGCTTTGCGTTAAGTTTTTAGACAAATACACTTTATAACAGAGCAGCAGCCAAAAGCACACTAAACATAAGTCCATGAGCTAAACTGTCATTTTAATGCACATTAAAGAAAAAATGACAGGATATAAAGTACAAACATATAGATTTTGCAGTTTATTTTCTCCCTGTTAGTGTCTAAAATTTGCAATCAGAAAACCAATTCTGGGCCAGTGATATGGCTCAGCAGCATAAGCGCCTGCTGGCAAGCGCAAGGTCATGAGTTTGACTCCCGGAACTCACATAAAAGGAAAAAAGGTCCTGTGATATCGCTCAGCGGCACGGGCGTCTGCTGGCAAGCGCGAGATCATGAGTTCGACTCCCGGTACCCACAAAAAAAAGAAAAAAGAAAACCAATTCTGCAGATTCCATTAAAGCTTTAATGTTAACAGCCGCCAGCAAGGGAAGAAAAAAAAAAAAAAAAAAAACACCCTGACTAAAGGACATGAATGAATTATAGCTTTACTCATATTCTTTCCTTTTTCAGCAAACCTTCATAGTGTTGATTTTATATTCTAAAAAATAAAACCGGGCCGGTGAGACAGCTCAGCAGCATAGGCACCCGCCTGGCAAGCGCAAGATCCTGAGTTCAACTCAAGGTACCCACATAAAAAGGAAAAAAAGGGCTGGTGATATCGCTTAGCAGCACAAGCGCCTGCTGGCAAGCATGAGGTCCTGAGTTCGACACCCGGTACCCATATAAAAATAATAAGTAAATACATAAAATAAAATAGAACCATTATCTCCCATTATGCACTTCTTTTATAACCATGACATTATTCTCAGTGAGGAGGGGATCTATTTCACTGTCCTTTTGAGTTCAAATGTCCCTTTGTGACTGCTTCAGCTAACACTGTGTGTACAAATGATCTTTGTGTCACTGGGGTTCTGTTCAGAAAGTCCTTGCCTACGCTTACATCTTCAAGAGTTTTACCTTGTATCTTTCAGCAAGTTAAGTGCTTCTGTTCGAACATTTAGTTCTTTGATCTATTTTGATTTTAGTTTAGTACATGGGGAGATATATGGGTCTAGATTCAATCTTCTACATGTGGATAAACAATTTCCCCAGTGCCGTTAAAGAGGCTATATTTCCTCCAGTTTATGTTTTTGGCCCCTTTATCAAAGATCAAATCACTTAATGTGCATGGGGTTGTTTCTGCTTCCTCTATTTTAAAGGTGGCGAACCTATGACACATATGTTATTTCTAAGATAAAAGATGTTAATGTATGACTTCTTTTTTCTAAACTAAAACCTCATGTTTAATTGCAGTGTTGGCATTTGACAATAAATAAGTGGATTGTGGGTTGCATTTTGGGTACTTATCTCTAAAAGGTTCACCATCATTGTTCTATTCTATTCCACAGATGCAGATGCTTATTTTTATGCCAGTACCATGCTGTTTTAATCACAGTAGCTTTGTAGTGTAACTTCAAATCTGAGATTGTGACTCTTCCTGCTTTGCTTTTGTTACCCAGGACTGCTTTTGCTATTCTGAGTCTCTTTTGGTTACATATGAATTTTAGGATAGTTTTCTCTGGATCTGTGAGAAATACCTTTGGTATTTTGATTGGGATTGTGTTAAATCTATTTATCAATTCTGGAAGGATAGCCATTTTGATTACACTGGTTCTGACTATCCAGAAACAGAGGATATCTTTCCATTTTCTCATGTCCACTTTGCTTTCCTTTTTCAGAGTGGTATAAAATTTTCATTGTAGAGGTCTTCTTTCACTTCCTTGGTTAGGTTATTTCCTAAGTACTTAACTTTTCTTGATGCTATTGTGAATAGTACTGTTTTCCTGATTTCTTCCTTGGTGACTTTATTAATATATAGGAACACCAATTTTTGTGCATTTTATATCCTGCTACATTGCTAAATTTGGTTATTAATTCTAGGAGTCTCTTGGTGGAATTTTTTCCACCAGAGTATCTAATGATACTCTGACTTTGTCCTTTCCTATAGATACCCTTTTTATTTCTCTTGCCTGACTGCTCTGGCTAATATTCCAAGGACAATGTTGAACAGGAGCGGTGATAGTGGATACCTTTGTCTTGTTCCTGATCTTGGAGAGAAAGCTTTCAGGTCTTCCCTATTTAATATGATGTTGGCAGTAGGCTGGTCATAAATGGCTTTTATCAGATTGAGATAAGGTCCATCTATACCTATTTTCTTCAGGGTTTTTATAATGAATAGATGTTGGACTTTGTTAATAGGCTTTTTTTTAGTCCATTAAGATGAGTTTTTTTTCCTTGCTTCTGTTTGTGTGATGAATTCATTTACTGATCTGAGTATGCTGAACCATCCTTGCATATCTGGAATGAAGCCTAGTTTGTCATGGCCTCTGATCTTTTTGATGATCTGTTGCATTCTGTCTGCAAGTGTCTTGTTGAGGATTTTTGCATCTATGTTCAATGGGGATATTGGCCTATAGTTCTTTTTTTTGGTTGGACCCCTGTCTGGTTTTGGGATCAGCGTAATGTTAGCTTCCAAGAATGATTTTGGGAGGGCTACTCCTTCCCTCTCAATTTCATTAAAAAGTGTGAGGAATACTGCTGTTAGATCTTCCCTAAAGTTCTTGTAGAATTCAGCAGTGACTCCATCAGGTCCTGGGCTTTTCTTCATTGTAGGTTTTTTATTACTGCTTCAAGTCCATTGCCTGTTACTGGATTATCAAGATTTTTAAGTCTCCTTGGTTCAATTGTGGTAGTTTATATGTATTAGGCATCTCTCCATTTCTTCCGAGTTCTCCAGTTCTTTTGGTGTACAGTAGTCCATTTTTAATAACGTGTTTCTTTCTTTTTTTTTTTAATGCGGGTACTGGGAGTCGAACTCAGGACCTCGCACTTGCCAGGCAGGCCCTTATGCCACTGAGCTCTATCACCAGCCCAATAATGTGTTTCTTAACTTATTAGAATAACAAAAGTCATCACTGTACTAATAATCAACCACTGATCAACTGGGGAGGTCAGAGTACTGAGGTGTCATGTTTCTCATGAAACAGTGATTTAACACCTTCCTGTCAGCTTAAACTACCGGGGTAAATGCATAACTCTCTCATCAGGGGGCTTGCACCGCTGGTGACAGAAATGGTACAGTCATGCATGGATCACCAGTGGTTCACACTATGCAGCAGCAAAACATAGGAATAAAGGCACCATCGTGAACATGAAAGAGGAAAATAGTTACCCCCACTGTCAACCTCCCAAAATCATTCTCTTTACTTCAGTCCTCTTCCCCCACATATGCAGTCATTCAGTAAGTCCTGTTTTCTACAATCGTACTTGCTGCTTCCTCTCTATTCTCACTGCTACTACCCTACTCAAAGCCTATTATTACCTTCTACAAATGAATCAGCAGCCCTACCTCTCCACCAGAACACAAATGTGAAGTTAGTCATCCTGAGCTTCACTTCCATCATGACTCTTCTGTTCAAAAAGACTCAACAGTGTCCTGTTTCTGAGTGGGCCAGTTCCTTTACTGCAGGATCCTCTATTAATAAAAGCCTTAACTCTTTTCCTAACAAACTACATTTTTCAAGTCTTCCCAGCTCTTACCACATTCCAAGCAGATTCTTCACTGCTAAGTCTCACAACTGGCCACCGGAACTTCTTCTCCCCTTTCTCGGGATTTCTTATCCAATAGTCTACCACGCAAAGTTCTGCAAAGTTGCCATATAAGAAGCCCTGACCAAATTTCCCATTCAATAAAAGCAATGTAATATTTGAGCACAATTTATAGTACTTTTTCTAATGTTAACTTTTTTCTAATATCAACATCTAACTACATAATAAACTCCCCAAAGCCCATTTCATAGTTGTTCTGGCATCTCCACAATCAGACCACATGGCCATATCCAAATGAAGTATTCAGTATATATACGGCAACTGAGTTAATTACAATGATACAAACAGAGTCTGAATTTATTCAAATCCTTTAGAAGTTTCTATTCTTGTGGCTGTAATACTAGTGTACATATCACTTTAAAACTGTTTAAACATACCCACAAACTTGATGAATACACCCTAGAATTCAGGTACTTAAGGATATAGAAGGAGATTGACCCCCATTGATTTTTCAACTTTCAGATTAGCAAAGATTTGAAAGACAAATAATACCATGCTGGGAAAACAGTACATTCATATACAATTGTACAATAAATTGATATGCCTTTGAAGCTACTGACAAATTTCCCTCTGAAAGTTAAATATCAAAACATTATTCACGGCCAGATGTAGTGGTGCACACCTGTAGTCCCAGCACTCAGGAAGCTGTGGCAGGAGGACTGTTGCAAGTTAGAGGCCAGCCTGGGCTACGTAGTGAGTTCAAGGCCAGCCTGAACTACACAAGATCCTGTCTCAAAAAAAGAACAAACCCCCCCAAAATTATTCATTATCTTTGACCCAACAACTTTTTATCTAGGCATTTATCGTGCATAAATATGTACACACGTATTCAGTAACATAAGCAAAGATGCTCATAGATGATGTGTCTTCAAAACTGCAGCAGTAGTGCCTAACATGTTACATAAAAACATTCTTAACAACAAAAAAATGAAAATGCCCATCAACAGCATATAGGTTATGGCACACCTACAAGATAACAGGTCAATTATAATCTAAAGATCTCCGATGTATTTCCAAGAAACACTGTTAAGAAAAACTGTCACGGTATAAAACTCTGGATGGTGCTATTTACAGATACCACAGAGTAACATTTAATATCACCCTCTAACAGAAAAGTAACAACAGTGGCTCTGCAGTTGAAAAGGTTTTTTAAATGAAGAAAAGAAATATGACATATACAGAGAAACAGCTACTGACATTACTCTAGTTAAGTAACAAATGATATTCTGAGGGACTTTCTCTTTGTTATGTGTCCACGATGGCTGAATTTTCCAAGCACTAGTTTGGTAATCTGAAAAGAATAATGAAGACATTTTAAGGAATGGAAGGCTCATAAAATTGAAGATACTTCAGAAAACACAAAGCAGCTAGACATATAAACATTTCTGATACACATCAACAGTGAGCAAGTCAGAATACCGTCACATAAATTTCAAAAGCAAAGTATACTTTTTTTTTCTGAACATGCATCTATATACGGCAAAACAAGCAAAGGAGAGACACAAAATTGAGAGTAGATTTTAATTTACAAGGAGATACAGGGATGTGGTTTAAAAGGTAAGTGCTGTTCTTTTTCTAAAACTGGGTATAAGTTTCACAGGTGTTTTTTCCTTGAAATTTTCTATAATGTAACAAGTTCTATATTATTTTGTACAGGCAGAATATAGACAAATTTTTAAAAGAAGAGTTTCATATTTAAAAGAAATTATCTTGGGGGGCCGGTGAGATGGCTCAGCTGCATAAGCGCCTGCCTGGCAAGCGCAAGGGCCCGAGTTCAACTCCCGGATCCCACATCCAAAAAAAGGGCCGGTGATATCCTCAGCGGCATGGGCACCTACTGGCGCACGAGGTCCTGAGGTCGACCCCCGGTACCCCCCAAAAAACATAACTAAAAAATAAAAAATAAATAAATAAATGAAATTATCTTTAAAAAAATCAAAGAGAAAAAACTGCCTGTGAGAGCAAATCAGAATAGCTGTTGAAGGTAGACGAACAGAGAATCTATTTTTGTTAGTTTGTTTTGGAGTAAGGAATAATCCATTTATTACAGTAAACTTTAACCTACTGAGAACTTTATTTAATATTATTGCAAACTTCATGTTGTCTAGAAGGCACTTTGTCATTTTAAATGCCTTTTAAAAAAAAACTTTAACCATGTTGAACAGAAAAAATTTCTAACTGCAAAGCTGTATATAACAACATACTGTGCTTGTTTTGGCAGCACATACAGTAAAAACATCTCTTGTTAAACAGAATACACTCACTATGGTTGTGGGGCTCTTTGTATCAATAAACATAAGTGCTGTAACAGTGATTCTCCTGACAAGAAAGAGTACTGGCTTCAATACCTCAGGAGGTTTTAGAATGATGCTGTGACTTTCTACCATGATCTTTCAGTGTCTGCATTATAAATCAATCCCTAGTCAACACTAAAATCTTCAACAGCCGGTGTGAAAACGTCAAGAATATCTACATGCTTTTGCACACGCTCCAGGTTCAACTCAGCACTGTTAAAAAAGAAAGGGGGGTATGTCCTTAAAAACATGGATTTAATAATTGACTCCTAAAGATTATTAATTTTCAATTCTCAAACATGAAGTTTTCTCCATAACAAAGTTCTAAATATTTTCTTAAACATGAGGTTGAGCCATTCAAAACTAAGGTAACTTTTAAATGTAATCACATTGCTTCAGAGGTTATCACAGTAAAAAAAAAAATTTTTTTTTGTACCGGTAATGAAACAGGACCTTGCACTTGCCAGGCAAGCCCTGTGCTGCTGAGCTACATCCCCGGCCCACAGTAAAAATATGAAAAGTCATCACTAGAAATTAATTTTTTTCAGCGGGGCATGGTGGTGCAACACCTGCAATTCCAGCACTTGGGAGGCCAGCCTAGGCCAAGTAGTGAGTTCAAGGCCAGCCTGGACTACAGAGCAAGACCCTATCAAAACAATTTTTTTTTCTAGTTTTATTTGATAAACTACTAGTCAGTTTCATGTTACTATAAATACTGAGGTAATTACCTTATAAAGAAGTGTATTTTGGCTCACAGTTTTGGAGGTTCCATTCCAGTCCATGACAGACTGGCCCCATTATTTTGGGTCTGTAGCGAGGCAGCACATTATGTTGAGAGTATGAGAAGGAATAAAACCACTCACCTCATGGGAAGGAAAACAAAAGAGGAAAAGGACTGCAGGGATTCTGCAGTTCCCTTCTGGGGCACCCTCCCCAGTAACCTAAGACACACAACGTCACCCAACAGCGTCATCCTGAGGAAAAAGCCTCTAACACATGGACCTTCGTGGGACACTACCCACAGTCAAACCATGTTACAAACTATCTGTATCTTACTGATATTTTAACTTTATACCTCAGCCTAAAAGATAATTTTTAGGTTTTTCAGTATTTAGTTTTTTTTGACATGGGGTCTCATATTGCCCAGGCCCAAACACACAGGCTCATATGATCCTCCCACCTCACCCTCACGAGCAGCTATGACTACAGGCATGCAGCACTACACCTGGCTTAAAAAGCAACTTCTCAGGTGTTTTATCACTGTAACATCATGAGACCATATACAGTAAGAAAATCACTTCGCTGTCTCTTTAAAGAAGACAAATTAAAGAAATGTTTATAAAACAACAGAAATCTTGAAAAACATGAAAGGTTTTTGGTTCAGGAGAAAGAAATTTATAAACAAGGCGAGTATGTATATTTCTCACATTCTAATTTTTGTGTTTATTTTGGTTGTGACAGGGTCTTCTGACGTAGCTCAAGCCAGCCTCGTACCTGCTACACACCCCAGCCAGTCTCAAACTTGCAACCTTCCCACCTCACCCTCCCAAGTGCTGGGATTACAGACGTGTGCCACAGTGCCCAGGTTTGCATTCTAATTTTAACTATGAGCAAAATACAGCTTTTTCTTGTCCACTATTGAACACAAAATACCTCTGGCATTACTTTAAACCAAATGAGACAGTTATCTGGATACTAAATATGAATTTTACTACAAGTATAATATTTTCCTCTAACCTTATTGAGGTTAATGAAATAGAAACTCTAACAAATACAGGAAAATAAGAAAATTCCTATTTTTATTTCTAAACAAAGCAAGAAAATAAGGAAAAAAAGCATAAGATCTCTGCAGAGTTCTTCTCTTAAAGTAGCACTAACGTTAGTGAGTAGAGAACACAACACATACATCTTCTCTTGGTCCCTGGCCTTCCTTCCCAGCAGTCAGATACTTCACTTCCAAAACTCCTCTTGGTGTAACTGCTACCCTACAGACCCTTCTTAGCCACATTCCAAGGAGTCTCATCAGGTAGAGTTACCCAAGCATGTTATCCAACCTCCATCACTATCATAACTTCCTGAGATAAACCCACTTATAAAGAAAAAAAGTGTTACTTCGGCTCAGAGCTTTAGAGGTTTCAGTCCATGACGGGCTGGCCCTGTTGCTTTGAGCCTGTGGCACACATCATGGTGAGAGGTCACGGAAGATCAAAACCACTCACAACATGGCTGGGAAGCGAAACAGAGGAGGAAGACTGAGATCTCAAAATTGCCTTCAAGAGCACATCCCCAAGGCCAGTGAAATGGCTCAGCGGCAAAAGCGCCTGCCTGGCAAGCACGAGGTCCTGCGTTCGACTCCCAGTACCTACATTAAAAAAAAAAAAAAGAGCACATCCCCATGACTTGAACACCTCCCACCATCCCCTGACTCTTAAGAGGTTCCAAAACCTCGCAACAGCACCTTTAACACACGGGACATTCTAGATCAAAACTACAGTACAAACCTGTTCTCTGGTCATCTGAATCTTTCTCAAAATACACAAAAATTTGCAATAATCACCAAGAAAGAAAGATGTAAATGAGCCATAATATTAAGCACTGGTATTACCAAAAACCAAGATAAAGGAGGAAATAGAAAATAAATTACATAAATATTTTAACCAGATAAACGAACCTTAAAAAGATTAAAAATAAAAATACACTAATAAAGAAAGACAAATAGGTAGTAAAGATTCGAAATGTTTGCTTTTGTTATTAATTTTAAAAATGAAAAACTATAACAACAGGGCCGGTGAGATGGCTCAGCGACGTAAGCGCCTGCCTGGCAAGCGCGAGGGCCCGAGTTCGACTCCCGGAACCCACATATGAAAAAGGGGCCGGTGATATCGCTCAGCGGCACGGGCACCTGCTGGTGCGTGAGGTCCTGAGGTCGACCCCCAGTACCCACAAAAAAAAAAAAAAAAAAAAAAACTATAACAACATATAGGGGCCGGTGAGATAGCTCAGCAGCGTAAGCGCCTGCCTGGCAAGCGCAAGGTCCTGAGTTCGACTCCCGAAACCCACATACGAAAAAAGAGCCGGTGATATCGCTCAGCGGCACGGGCGCCTGCTGGCGCGCAAGGTCCTGAGGTCGACTCCCGGTACCCACAAAAAAAAAAATATATAAGGTATATACGTAAAAATTAAAAAGATTTATTTTTAATAGTACCCCTCGCTCCCAAAAAAGGCAAGAGGTAAAGAGCAATGAGGCAGATATTTTCTCACTTTGTTTATGGAATTTAAATTGGTACAGTATTCTGAAACTAACTTGGCAATATACTGTATTACCGAGAATCTAAAATGGTCTTACTCTTTGACCTAATAATTCTTATAGTACTTACTCGTACAAATAAATAATAAAATGTGAACAAATTTCAGAATCAATGTAATGAAGTGATAAAATTCATTACTTGCTTGGTTCAGTTTTGCTAAAACATAAATGAAGCAAAGAGGAAAAACAAGGCCACCATGGCCTGCCACCAGTCAGTCCACACTACCCAACTAACTAGTCCTGTCTCTCACAACTTCCTTCAGCCTTTACAAACCACACTGCAGTACAATACCCTAAGAAAAGAATAAAGAACATTGATATGTCTGAGACAGTTTTCTTTTTTCTTTCTTTTCTCCCTAGTGGTAGTGACTCAACCCATGGCCTTGTACATGCTAAGCAGGCACTCTACCACTGAGCTACAATCTGAGCCTTAAGAATTTTCAGGGCCGGTGAGATAGCTCAGCAGCATGAGCGCCTGCCCAGCAAGCGCAAAGTCCTGAGTTCGACTCCCAGAACGCACATAAAGGGGAAAAAAAAAAAAGAATTTTCAAATGGCTTGAAACAAAAAGGTTTTCCCAGGATGAAAAGGACAATTTTCCAGAGTAACTACGAAATGCTTTTTCCCAGTTTACTTCATCAATAAACCCAAATATCTCTGTACATAATTTCATTAGGCACTAAGAATTAGGCCCTTGAAACAGAGAAGTCGTTAAAATAGTAAAAATTTGTTAGTCCCATGTATCAACTTTCTTTTTTTTTTTTTGTGGTTACCTGGGGTCGAACTCAGGACCTCGCATGCCAGCAGACGCCCGTGCCGCTGAGTGATATCACCAGCCCTTTCTTCGTATGTGGGTTCTGGGAGTCGAACTCGGGCCCTCGTGCTTGCCAGGCAGGCGCTTATGCCGCTGAGCTAACTCACTGGCCCCTGTATCAACTTTCAATACCATAAAATTTCCCAAATTTTCTGAGCAGTTGACAGATATTAAATAAAAAGCTAAAAAAAAAAAAAAAAAAGCATAAACTCCCTGTGCCACTTTAGAAAAAGAAATTAGGTATGTAAGGTTTACAGTTTAAAACTATATGAAAAAGAAACTAGGTCTCTTTGTAAAAGTACTATACTGAAACATAGAATCATACACAAAAAGATGTGTGTGTTCTCATCTACACAGAAGCAATCTTAGTCCTAAACTGTAAGAATGCTTGAGAAAAGGGTAAAAAGGAGCAAAATGGAGGACAGATATTGGGAATTAGGAAGAACTTGCTCAAATGGGAAGGAGAACAAGGGAGGAGGGTGGGAGGAGAGAAGGAAAAGGGATTTTCAAAAAAGAGAATGGAAGGAAAGAAATGGAAAAAAGCTTTTGTAAATAGCGGGGGGAGAAGATTTGAAGGGAGGGGAGTGGGAGGGGGAAATAAAAAGAGATACACAGGTACAAATGATGAATGTGATCATTATGTATGGCAAATGTGTACTAATAAAAATAAATAAATAAAACGCAATGGTAAGGGGGGGATGCCTGAGAAAGTTCTAGCCAGAACAATTAGGCAAGAAAAAATAAATGACAAGCACACAAATTGGAAAGGAAGAAATTACCTCTGTTCACAGACAATATGCTCTTTTACACAATAAACCCCAAAGATCCCATATATAAAAAATAATACATGAATTGAGAAAGGAGCAGGATACAAAGCCAACACACAAAAATCTGTTGTCCTTCTATATGTTACAATGAGCAACATGCTATTTAAACTAGCATCAAGGGCCAGTGAGATGGCTCAGCAGCATAAGCGCCTGCCTGGCAAGCGTGAGGTCCTGAGTTCGACTCCCGGTATCCATATACGAAAAAACGGCTGGTGATATTGCTCAGCGGCACAGGCGCCTGCTGGCATGCGAGGTCCTGAGGTCGACCCCCGGTACACACCAAAAAAAAAAAAAAAAAAAAAAAAACTAGCATCAAAAGGAATAAAATAACTTTGGAATTAACTTATCCAAGAAGGTAAAAGACTTCAATAAAAATTACAAAACATTGCCCACTGTAATTAAAGAAGACATAAACTGAAACACACATTCATGGATTGGAAGACATCAATACCACCCAAAGTGATTCAATGCAATCTCTCAAAATGAATTCAAACCAATTCAATGCAATCTTTCTCAAAATCCCAATGAATTTGTTTTTCATAAAAAGAAAACCCCGGGCCAGTGAGATGGCTCAGCGGCATAAGCGCCTGCCTGGCAAGCGTGAGGGCCAAAGTTCGACTCCTGGAACCCACATACGAAAAAAGGGCTGGTGATATTGCTTAGCGGCACGGGCGCCTACTGGTGCGCGAGGTCCTGAGGTCGACCCCCCGGTACCCATTCTAACATTCTTAAGGGGACTCAAGGGACCATGAATAGCCATAACAATCTTGAAATAGAACAAAGCCAGAAAGCTCACCCTTCCTGATTTCAAAACTTAACTGCATACCTACAGTAAACAGTTTAGTGCTGGCATAAAGACAGGCCAATGGAATAGATAGCTTAAAGTGATTTTAGATAAGGATGCCAAGATCATTTAACAGGGAAAGGATGGTCTTTATGACAAATAGTTTTGGGAAAACTGGATAGCCACACCCAGAAAAACAGAGTTAAACCCTTACCTAATGCCTGTATACAAAATTAGCTCGAAGTGGATCAGATTCAAATGTAGCCATCCTATGCATATAAACTATATATAAGTATAAAAAACAAGACAAAAGCTTCAAAATGTGATTTGGCAATGATTTCCTGGGCATGCCACCAAAGGCACAGGCAGCAAGACAAAAAACAGACACACTGGACTTCATGAAAATTTTTCTTAATTTTACATCAAAAGATATTATCAAAAGAGTAATAAAGGCCACCCACAGAATAGAAGGAAATATTTGGAAATCATACGTCTGATAAGGGGTATATCCTGAATATACACAGAACTCCTAAAACACAACAACAAAAATAACCCAAATCACCATGTTCAAAATGGGCCAAGGACTGGGTGTGGTGGCGCACACCTAAAATCCCAGCACTCGGGAGGCTGAGACAGAAGGATCCTAGAGGCCAGCTTCGGCCACACAGTGAGTTCAAGGCCAGCCTGGGCTCTATAGCAAGACCCGGTCTCAAAAAAATGGGGCCAAGTACTTTAACAGCCATTTCGCCAAAACTGTACAAATGGTCAAAAAGTATATGAAGATGCTCAATACCACAATCATTACAGAAACACAAATCAAATCCCTGATACCACCTCTTACACAAAAGATGGCTACTATGGAAAGAAAGGAAAGGGAGGGAAAAAGGGAGGAAAGTGTTTGTGAGGATGTATAAAAATTGAAACTTCTGTAAGTGTAAAACAGAAATATAAAATGGAACAGCTGCTGTGGAAAATATTACAATTCCTCAAAAAATAAAAATTGTGGGCCGGTGAGATGGCTCAGCGGCATAAGCGCCTGCCTGGCAGGCGCGAGGGCCCAAGTTCAACTCCCGGAACCCACATACAAAAAAAGGGCCGGTGACATCGCTCAGCGGCACGGGCACCTGCTGGCGCACGAGGTCCTGAAGTTGACCCCCAGTACCCACACACACAAAAAAAATTAGAATTGTGATACAGCAATTCCACTATACAACCAGAATTGAAAGCAGGACCTCAAAGACATATGTGTAAATTCATGTTCCTACTAGCATTATCCACAGTAGTTAAAAAGTGGAACTAACCAATGGGTCCCTTAAAGATAAAATGTGATATAGAAGATGACACCACAGAATCATGGAAGTAAACATCTGAAGCAGCACATAAAATAACTCTGAAGCAGGAAAATCACAAGTTTGAGTCCAGCCTGGGCAAGTTAATGATTTAGCAAGACCCTGTCTCTAAATTTAAAAGTTCCAGGGATGCAGCTCAGTGTGAAGGCCATGGTTCTAATCCTCAGTACTGCACCAAAAAAAAAAAAAAACCGTTTTTCTGTAAAAATGTGTTAATTCTGTGTTATTTATCCTTAAAAAGGAATAAAAGAAAATTCTGACACAAACTACATGGAATCTTGAAAACACTGCACAAATTAAGCCAGTCACAAGACAAATATTGCAATATTCCACTTATAGAAGTATTTAAGAGTAGTCAAAACCATAGACTGAAAAAAGTAGAACTGCTGGGACTGGGGGTATAGCTCAGTGATAGAGCATGTGCTGAACTTGCCCAACGTACTGGTTTCAATTCCTGGCAGGAGGAAAAAAGAAAGAAAGAAGTAAGTAGAATGTTGGCTGCCAGAAACTGGGGGAATGAGGGGGCTAGAGCTACAAAATGGGCACAGAGTTTCAGTTTCACAAGATGAAAAGAATTCTGTAACAAAAGGAAAGGAAAGAAGTTAAATTATCATTATTTGCAGATGACATGATACTCTACATAGAAGACTCCAAAAATTCCACTAAAAGACTGCTAGATTTAATAAGCAAATTCAGTAATGTGCTGGATACAAAGACAACACTCAAAAATCAACAGCATTCCTATACATAAACAACAAACTCACTGAGAAAGAAATTAGGGAAACAACACCTTTCACAATAGCATCCAAAAAAATGAAATACCTAGGAATCAATCTAATGAAGGATATAAAAGACCTCTACATTGAAAACTACACTCTGAAAAAGGAAACTGAAGAGGATATCAGAAAATGGAAAGATATCCCTTGCACAGGGAAAACCAATATAGTGAAAATGGCCATACTTCCGAAATTGTTACACAGATTTAATGCAATTCCAATCAGAATTCCATAGCATATCTCACAGACTTGGAGAAAACAATCCCAAAATTCATTTGGAACCAGAACAGACCTAGAATAGCAAAGGCAATTCTGGGCAACAAACGCAAGGCAGGGGGCATCACAATACCTGATTTGAAATTATACTATAAAGTTACTGTGATAAAAACAGCGTCGTATTGGCAAAAAAAACAGACCTGAGGATCAATGGAACAGATTAGAAGATTCAGAAACAACTCCAGACATACTCAGCTACCTTATCTTTGACAAATGTGCCAAAAACATTCACTGGAAAAAAGATAACCTTTTTAATAAATGGTGCTGGAAAAACTGGCTTCCCACATGCTGAAGATTAAAACTGGACCCATATCTTTCACCATGCACTAAACTAAATTTGAAATGGATCAAAGATCTAAATGTTAAAACAGAAACATTAAATCAGCTGGAAGATAGAATAGGTAAAACTCTTGAAGACACTGGTGTAGGCAAAGACTCTAGGAAAACAACCTGGATCACACAGGAACTATCACAAATAACAACTGGGATCTCATCTTATAGAAAAGCTTTTGCACAGCAAGTGAAACCACCGACAGACTGCAGAGATAATCCACAATGTGGGAAAAAATTTTTGCCAGCTGTTCCTCAGAGAAAGGACTAATATCTAGAATATGTAAAGAACTCAAAAAAATCAGATCTCCCAAATTTAAAGACCCAACTCAATGATGGGCATCTCAGATGAATACGTACTTCTCAGACGAAGAAATACAAACAACAAATAAATATTATGAAAAATGTTCAACATCACTGGTCATTCGAGAGATGCAAATTAAAACAACACTGAGATTCCATCTCACCCCAGAAAGAATGGCTATTATCAACAAATCAACCAGGGGGACTTCCGGAAAAAGTCGATCTGTAAGAAGCACGCAGTGAACCTCTCCAAAAGTCGCCGTCTGGACACTGGAATATAGTGACTGGAGGAGGACAAGAAAGAGGGAAGTGCCTCCCCTGGACCCAGGAAAGAGCTGAAGTGCAGTTCGGGGCCCACGGAGAAAGTGAAGAGAGAAACTCCAACAAAGAAAAAGAAGGAGGTGGCCGCCGGAGCCTGTTCCCTGTGTCAGGAATCCGGCGCGACTGAAGCGGTTCACATCTGCAGACACGCGGTGACTGCCGGCGCCCCCGGGGCCTCCGCGGAGGAGAGCGAGGACACCGCAGCAGAGAGAAGCAGAGGCTGTGAAGCACACACTGACTGGCAGTGAGTGCTGACGCCCAGCCGACAGGCGCCCGCGAGAGCGACTAGCCGGGCGCCACTGGGGGGGGCGAGGACCTCCAGAAGTAACGCGAGACCCCGCGGTACAGAGAAGCACCAGCCGAGAAGGACACACTGACTGGCGCTTTTCTTCCTGGTATTCCAAGTCTGAGACTGTCTAAGGATCACAGAAAATACTGTGGCACAGACCCAAAGAACCAAGGACTGGGCCCAACAGGCAGCAACTTCTTGTCTACAACAAACTGAAGACGTAGGATCTGCAGCAGGCTCAAAACCCAAGAATAAGCTACACCTGGAAGATACCTCAGAGAAGTAGCCATCTCCTAAGAGTTTGAAATACTAGCAATGAAGCAACCTACCATAGTCAATTTACAAACATCACCCCAGGAATTGAACTAAAGAAAGAAAAGAAAATGAGACGACACTTAAACAAGATGCAACCCCACACATCCAGTTCGCCAAAGGCAAACCCAGGGGGCAACAAGATGGGACAAACCAAAAGCCACCCACCTGACATCTCTGAAGTGGTAACAACGAAGCAGTTGAATGAGGCTCTGGAAAAATTTAAATCAGAAATAATTTCTCAGATAACTGCAGAGATAATGTTCACAATGAAGACCATGCTTAAGGACGCTAGAGCAGACACAGACAAAAAAATAGACGAGCTTAGGAAAATGATAGAAGCCATGAATGCTCAGCATAGGAAAGAAATGGACTCCATAAAGCAGATTCAAGCAGATATCCAGGAGAACAAAAATTCCATTGAAAGTATTTGTAGCAGAATAAGCCAATGTTAGGACAGGATCTCAGATATAGAAGACAGGCTTGCAATTAGTGATCATGAAAAGAAAGAATTCTTAAAAATAGCAAGGGACAATGAAAAATCAACAGCTGCTAGATGATGCAAAGAAGAATAACGTAAGATTGATTGGAGTCAATGAAAAAGCAGGAGATGGCATAAATGACATCAGAACACTGTTCACAGACATTATCACAGAAAATTTCCCTGGTAGAGAAAAAGAATTTGATGTTCAGATAAGTGAGGCTTAATAGAACTCCAATTAGCCACGATTAAAAAAAAATCTTCAGCCAGGGATATCATAGTCAAGATTCCAGAAATTCAACGTAAGAGTAGAATCTTAAAAGCTGTTAGAGAAAAGAAACAAATCACCTATAAAGGAAAGCCCATCAGAATCACAGTGGACTTTTCAGCACAAACCCTCAAGTCAAGAAGAGCTTGGAGGGCCGGTGAGACGGCTCAGCGGCTTAAGCGCCTGCCTTGCAAGCGCGAAGGCCCAAGTTCGACTCCCGGAACCCACATACGAAAAAGGGGCCGGTGATATCGCTCAGCGGCACGGGTGCCTGTTGGTGCGCGAGGTCCTGAGGTCGTCCCCCCGGTACCCACAAAAAAAAAAAAAAAAAAAAAAAAAAGAAGAGCTTGGAATGATGTATTTCAAGTTATAAAGGAAAATAACCTTCAACCCAGATTGATGTACCCTGCAAAACTGTCTTTCAAAACTGAGAGAGAAATAAAATACTTCCATGACAAAGAACATCTGAGAAAATTTATTACCAAACCAGCACACCAAAATGCTTTGAAGGACATTCTAGAAAGGGATAACAAGGACTACAACTCCAGGAACCCCAACAGAAGGAATCCACCAGGCAGGGCAAACAAATAGGGAGGGAAAAAAAAAATAAAAAGAAGGGGAGCCAACAACAGGAAAATAACATGACAAGGATAAGTCAATACGTATCAGTTTTAACCATCAATGTTAATGGTCTCAATTCACCAATCAAAAGGCACAGACTGGCAAATTGGATCAAGAAGCAAGATCCAACAATATGCTGTATACAAGAAACACATTTAATTCAAAAACAGATTCATAGACTGAAAGTCAAAGGATGGAAAACAATACTCCATGCAACAGGAACCCAGAAAAAAGCAGGCGTAGCTATTCTTTTTGCAGACAAAGTGAATTTCAAGCCAAGAGTGATTCAGACAGATAAAGAAGGTCACTACATCCTTGTAAAGGGAACAATCCAAGAGGAAGAGATAACAATCATAAATATATATGCAACAAATACCAGTGCACCCAACTGGTGAAAAATCAAATAAGCACTAATACAATTGTATTGGGGGATCTCAATACTCCATTGTCACAAAAAGACAGATCAACTAGACAAAAAATCAACAATGAAATATTAGAACTGAACCAAACTTTGGAACAAATGGACTTAGTAGATGTCTACAGAGTGTTCCACCCCACAACATCAGAATACATATATTTCTCAGCTGCACATGGGACGTTCTCCAAAATAGACAACATACTAGCTCATAAAACCTGCTTAAGTAAATGCAAAGGAATTGAAATTATCCCATGTATATTATCAGACCATAGTGCAATGAAATTGGAAATCAATGGCAAAAGAAACCACAAGAACTTCCTAAACACATGGAAATTAAATAGCACCCTACTGAACAACCAATGGGTCACAGATGAAATTAAAGAAGAAATTAGACAGTTTCTGCAACTGAATGATAATGACAGCACAACATACCAGAACTTATGGGATACAATGAAAGCGGTCCTAAGAGGGAAATTTATAGCATTAAATACCTATATCAGGAAAACAGAGCAAGCACAAGTAAACAACCTAATGGTGAACCTCAAACTTCTAGAAAAAGAAGAGCAGGCTAAGCCAAAAGCTCGTACAAGGGAGGAAATTATAAAGATCAGAGCAGAAATTAACGTATTGGAGACTTAAAAAACAATACAAAGAATCAATGAATCAAAGAGTTGGTTCTTTGAAAGATTAAATAAAATCGACAAACCCTTATGCAACCTTATTAAAAAAGGAAAGAAAGTACTCAAATCCATGCAATTAAGAATGAAAAGGGTGCTATCACAACGGACCCTGCAGAAATCCAGAAGATCATCTACACCCACTTTGAAAACTTGTATTCTAATAAGATGGAAAATGCAGAAGAAATGGACAGATTCCTAGATACATATGAATTACCAAAGCTCAACCAAGAAGATATAAAAATTCTAAATAAACCAATAACAATCAATGAAATCAAAGATGTAATTAAAAACCTCCCAACAAAGAAAAGCCCAGGCCCTGATGGATTCACTGCCGAATTCTAAAAGAAATTTAGAGAAGACCTAACACCACTACTTCTCAAACTCTTTAATGAAATAGAAAGGGAAGCAATACTCCCAAATTCATTCCTTGGAAGCAAGCATTACCCTGATACCAAAACCAGAGAAGGACCCAACTAAGAAAGAACTACAGACCAATCTCCCTAATGAACATAGATGCAAAAATCCTCAATAAGATACTGGCAAACAGAATGCAGCAAATCATCAAGAAGATTATACACCATGACCAAGTTGGATTCATCCCAGGGATGCAGGGATGGTTCAACATACGTAAATCAATAAATGTAATACACCATATTAACAGAACCAAGGACAAAAATCATATGATCATCGCAATAGATGCAGAAAAAGCTTTTGACAAAGTCCAGCACCCATTCATGATAAAAACCCTACAGAAAATTGGAATAGATGGTCTTTATCTCAATCTGATAAAAGCTATCTATGATAAACCAACAGCCAATATCATAGTAAATGGACAAAAACTGAAAGCCTTCTCTCTAAAATCAGAAACAAGACAAGGATGTCCACTGTCCCCACTCTTATTCAACATAGGCCTGGAAACTTTAGCCACAGCAATTAGACAAGAGAAAGAAATAAAAGGAATTATGATTGGAAAGGAAGAAGTTAAATTATCATTATTTGCAGACGACATGACGTAGAAGACCCCAAAAACTCCACTAAAAAATTGCTAGATTTAATAAGCAAATTCAGTAGTGTAGCTGGATACAAAGTCAACACTCAAAAATCAATAGCCTTCCTGTTCACCAATAACAAACTCACTGAGAGAGAAATTAGGGAAACAACACCTTTCACAATAACATCCAAAAACATGAAATACCTAGGAATAAATCTCACAAAGGAGGTAAAAGACCTCTACACTGAAAACTACAGTACTCTGAAAAAGGAGATTGAAGAGGATATCAGAAAATGGAAAGATATCCCTTGCTCTTGGGTAGGAAGAACCAACACAGTGAAAACGGCCATACTTCCAAAATTGTTATACAGATTTAATGCAATTCCGATCAAAATTCCAACAACATATCTCACAGAATTAGAGAGAACAATCCTAAAATTCATCTGGAACCAGAAGAGACCTAGAATAGCAAAGGCAATTCTGGGCAACAAAGCAAGGCAGGGGGCATCACAATCCCTGATTTGAAAGTATACTATAAAGCTACTGTGATAAAAACAGTGTGGTATTGGCAAAATATCAGACCCGAAGACCAATGGAACAGATTAGAAGATGCTGAAACAACTCCAGACATACTAAGCCACTTTATCTTTGACAAAGAATGTGACAAACACATTCACTGGAAGAAAGCCTCTTTAATAAACGGTGCTGGAAAAACTGGCTCTACACATGCCGAAGATTAAAATTAGACCCATATCTTTCACCATGCACTAAACTAAATTCAAAATGGATCAAAGATCTAAATATTAAAACAGAAACATTAAATCTCCTGGAAAATAGAATAGGTAAAACTCTTGAAGACATTGGTGTAGGCAAAAACTTTATGAAATAAAACCCCAATGGCACAGGAAGTATCACAAAGAATCAACAACTGGGATCTCATCTTATTAAAAAGCTTTTGCACAGCAAGAGAAACCACCAACAGAGTGAAGAGAAAACCCACAACGTGGGAAAAAATGTTTGCCATCTGTTCCTCAGACAAAGGATTACTATTGAGAACATACAAAGAACTCAAAAAATCTGACCTCCCAAATTTAAAGATCCAATCCAAAAATGGGCATCTGAGATGAATAAACACTTCTCAGATGAAGACATACAAATGGCAAATAAATATATGAAAAAATGTTCAACATCACTAGTCATTCGAGAGATGCAAATTAAAACAACACTGACATTCCATCTCACCCCAGAAAGAATGGCTATTATCGAGAAATCAACTAATAACAAATGTTGGAGGGGCTGTGGGGAAAAAGGAACCCTTCTCCACTGTTGGTGGGAGTGTCGACTGGTGCAGCCACTGTGGAAATCAATGTGGAGATTCCTCAAAAAACTAGGATTGGCGGTCCCATTTGACCCAGCTATTCCCCTTCTGGGTATCTTCCCAGAAGAATTAAAAACATCATACCACGGCGATATATGTGCACCCATGTTTATAGCAGCACAATTTGTAATAGCTAGATCGTGGAAACAACCCAAATCCCCTTTAAACGAGGAATGGATAAAAAAGATGTGGTATTTTCATACAACGGAGTACTACTCAGCCATAAAGAAAGATAAACTGTAAACATTTATAGGTAAATGGATGCAACTCGAGAAAATACTCACAAGCGAAATAAACCGGACACACATTTGTAAACATCGTATTGTCTCCCTAGTATGAAAATGAAATTTCACTGTGACTATTCCATTCCTTAGTCTTCTATTTTTACCTAGCTTTTACATGGCTTAATCTTATACTGAGTAATGTTTTTCTCCAAAAGGTATTTGTACATTCTCTAATGCTTGAGTTTGTTAATACAGGAGAATGTTTACTTGTCGTCTTTAAAAAAAAAAATTAATTAATTAAAAAAAAAAGAAAGAAAAAGAAATCAACCAGGGGCCGGTGAGATGGCTCAGCGGCATAAGCGCCTGCCTGGCAAGCGCGACAGCCTGAGTTCGACTCCTATTACCCACATATGAAACAAGGGCCGGTGATGTAGCTCAGCGGCACAGGCGCCTGCTGGCACGCGAGGTCCTGAGGTCGACCCCCAGGACCCACAAAAAAAAAAAAAAAGAAAGAAAGAAAGAAATCAACCAATAATAAATGCTGGTGGGGCTGTATGGATAAAGAAACCCTTCTCCACTGTTGGTGGGAGTGTAGACTGGTGCAACCACTGTGGAAATCAGTGTGGAGATTTCTCAAAACACTAAGACTTCAGGTTCCATTTGACCCAGCCATTCCCCTCCTGGGTATCTTCCCAAAAGAATTAAAAGCATTATAACAGTGATATATGCACACCTATGTTTACAGCAGCACAGTTTGTAATAGCCAAATCTTGGAAACAACCCAAGTGCCCTTTAACTGGTAAATGGATAAAGAAGATGTGCTTTTTTTAATACAATGGAGTACTACTCTGCCATAAAGAAGGATACACTCTAGACATTTCTAGGAAAATGGATGCACCTTGCATCTATACTCTTAAGTGAAATATATCAGACACACATGTGAATACCACATTGCACATTGTTTCTCTGGTGTAAGAAACCGAAAGTGTAAATAAGGACCAAAATTTATAATAGTTATTGTGAAATAGGAAGAAAATGTTCAAATGGGGAGGGGAGCAAGCAAGAGGGAAGGGAGGAAGGAAAGAAGGGAAAAGTAAAAAAAAAAATGAGAAAAGGAGGAAAACATGAAAATAAAGCTTTGTAAATGGGGAGGTGAGGAGGAGTTGAAGGGAGGGTAGAGGAATAGGGAAAAAAACAAATTATATCATGTACAGGTACAAATTCTCTATGATGAATGTGAATATTATATATATCTAAAACATACCAATAAAATTTTATTTTAAAAAAAGAAAAAAGATATAAAGGAAAAAATCATAAAAGATATAAAGAAAAAAAAAGAAAATTCTAGAAATGGATGGTAGTGAGTGATGGCTGCTTAAGTTCACGAATATACTTAATACCATTAAAGTACATATTGAAATGGTCAAGATGTTAGACTTTATGTGCATTTTACCACAAAAAAATGGCAAAAAGAATACTCAAATGATATGCAATAACTGTTTCATATTAGATTTCACTTATGGTTACCATTTTTCCTATACATTTAAAAATTTGGCATAAATGCCTCAATTTTACAGTACTAATCAATAGTTGAAGTCCTCATTGTACCCACTCTCTTGTCCAGGAAAAACTGATTTTTTTCTAACACTTACCTAAACTTGTGGGCTTGATGAGAACATCAAGGACATCATAAAAAGGCAGGTTTTTTAACTGCACATCAGGATGGACAGGAGGAATTGGAGGAGATGGTTGCTGCATCTCAAAAGTGGGCTTAGTATCTTGAAGTAGCACAGAACCAACAGGAGAGGATGGTGAGTGAGATGTAACTGAAGTGGAAGGCAACGAGGGGATTCCAGCCACAGCCAAGTCTGGTTCTACAGGTGATGAGCTACCATCCAAATTGAAAACTGATGATTTGATTGTAGATAAATCAGAAAGCCCTTCAAGAGTCCGTGGATATCGGCGTCTATATAATTCTCGGATTTTAATCTGAACCACAGGGCTGCAGCCGCTCTTCAATAAATGCAGGGCCCTCATCAGGAGGTCATGCTTGCGTCCACTTTTATTCCGTCCAGCAAAGCCTAGTAACACTTGTAGTTCAGAAACTCTAAAACTAGAAACCATATTCTAAAAGGAAAGGGGGGGAAAAAGCCAATAGTCATCTTCAAGCATATAAAAATCCTCTCTAAAATATACTACAAAACCTGATTTTTCCTATAATTTACCAAACGGCATACATGCTAGTATAACCAGCATTTTCACATACCACTTAGAATTGCTAATATTTATAAAGACATCCCCCCCCAAAAAATTACATTGAAGTTATGCTGTTAAATTATACTTTACTGTACTCTTAATTTTGGTAATCTATACAGTCTACTGATTTCTATTAACCACTTCATTATGTGATAATGCTCACATGTAAATCCCATTTTATGACTACGAACTCTATAACCAATTCTTAGAATGTTCCTTTTCAAAACTAAGCCTTCCCAGTACACAATACAATGTTTATTACAAAATTACCAATTAACCAAGCAAAAAAAATAAGATTTTTGCAACGTTACATGTGTAATTTCTGGGGCTTAATAAGCCTACCAAATCAAGTCAGAATTGTAATCTACAATTTTTTTTACACCAACCCAAACCTTAAGGAACAGAAAAAATATGAAAACAAAGACATTTTAAAATATTAAAGCTAAAAACCACTTATCTTATTTAGCAGTCAAAATTTTAAAATGATTAAAATTCCCAGATGGATATTCAAATGAGAAAAAAATCTTCCAAAAAGCACTGGAATGGGCAACTATAAACCTTAAAGAGCAAGATTACCCTCCACACCACCCTAATGACTTGCTCTTAGGTATAAAAGTATAAGCAGTGCCTGTTTCACACTTCACCTTCCATTTACTCAACGAACTCTAATAAATACGTTAAACAATTTGCTGCCTCATGAATTACCTAGCAACCTGATTTTCAGTCAATTTTGAATTTAGAAGTGAATCACAAGGTTTAGAGGTTTATCTATACTACACATGCACCACCTAGTGGGAGACTGCAGGAAGCTGAAGCTGGTCCTTTCAGAAACCTACGCTCAGGAGACCCTTCAGTTACCATAGCTTGGGGTATCCCCACCCCTCCTTGTCAGTAAAGCACACTACTAAGCCTGGGAGAATGTGTCTTATACCCTTGAACAGAGGGGGACTAGTGTACAGAAACAAACAGGAATACAGAGATAACAGGCTTAGAACTATAAATGCAGAATCACTGGATTCTAAAGAGCAGATGGGACAGTCCATACTGCAAAATAATTCAAAGATAAAGTACCGCCAGGACACAAAGATACTGGTTGTGAGAGTCAACTGGCCCCTTTAGAAAACTTCAGGACTGTAATCAATACTTGTAGGTGAAGCCCTGGCACCAAGATTTAGGACCCTGGGAAAGTCATTTCATCCCTCTGGTCACTGATGTATATTTAAAAACAACAGGCCAGGCATGATGGTACAGGCCAATAATCCCAGCACTTTGAAGGCTGGTTGAGAGGCTAGCCTGAAAGACATAGTGAGTTCAAGGCCAGATTGAACTACATAGCAAGACTCTATCTTAAAAAATCAAAATAAATAAATAAAAAATAACACAATGACAAAAAAAAAAATCTTTCTCCTTTATTTAGCACTTAAATCTCCAAGGTGCTAGTTAAATAAAGTTCCATGGACATGTCTTCCTGGAAAACTTTACTGAATCCCAATTCTTTTTAAACTGATACCTATTTTTTTAACTTAAAAGTTTTCAGACCTGGTTTCAGATCCTTCCCCTCAGTGAATGGGTATGGTTTGAGTAGGGAGTGCTGTCAGAGGCCTCGCTGGGGTAAGATCAGCTTGCTGTGTGAATACTGTACTAGCAAGAATGATTTCAGATATTTTTCTCTATCAACCTCTGATGTCCGTATCTGTAGTCTAACTTTATTTTTAAAAGCAGGTTATTTCCCATTACAAGCTGCTGCCTCCCAAAGACTCCCAAAGTCTGCTTTCCAATGTTGCACAGAAAAAGCAGTTCCGAGCCCGAGCCAGATGGAAGACACTTAGCACGGAGGAACTTAAAAGCAAGTTTTATTTACGCTGGCGGGCTGGGGAACGCTGAGATCCAAATCACCAGCCCTGTCTTGGGGTTAAACAGTCACTTATATAGGTTATTAGCATGAAATATGAAAGGCTGATAACAGGATATTCCGTAGTTGGCTACATACTGTCTTGTCATACGTTGCTAGGCAGGTTTGCTTCAGGCAAGTTAATAGGGGGCTTTCTATACTATTAACAGGGAGGTCAAGGCTAGGGTGAGCAGGAAGAATCAACCACTGTCTTAGACTGAGCCGTGCTGTCTCGGAGTGATAACTCCTTGAAACCTTGGAACGGGTTAACAACAAAATGCACTTCAAGCTATATTATCTTATGTGCTGCAGCTGGTGTTGGAATGCCAAGGCTAGCTGAGTTCTGCCACTTTCTAATTATGGAAGCAGTCTGTGTCCGTCTTTTCCGTTCTTTTTTTTTTTTTTTTTTTTTTTGTGGGTACCAGGGGTCGACCTCAGGACCTTGCACATCAGCAGGCGCTGAGCAATATCACCCGCCCTTTTTTCGTATGTGGGTTCTGGGAGTCGAACTCAGGACCTCACGCTTGCCAGGTAGGCACTTATGCCGCTGAGCTATCTCACCGGCCCTCCATCCTTGAATACAATGGCAGACTTTTAAGTTTTGAAAGTTTTAAGATTTTCTTTACATTTACAGCAATACTTCAGTTATGACTACTACATACTTTACACAGAGGAATTTCTCTATAAATACATTTGTATGATTAACATTTTAAAGATACATAGATCTGGGAGTATATAGCTCAGTAGTAGAGTGCTTGCCTAGCATGCTCAAGGCCCTGGGTTCCATCATCTGCACCACAAAAAAAAAAAAAAAAAAAAGAATAAATAAGATATATAAATCAATCAATTCTAAAATATATAAATTAAGACTAGGACTTAAAATCAACCTGTTTATCAAATTTACATAAACGCAAAATTTTAAAAAGTTTAAAGCTGGAGCATCATATAATTGAAACATTACATCAATGAACAAAGGTGAAGGTACTACATTTAGAAAAGCAGAAAAGTATGATAGTTACATGTAATCACCAATAAATAAAAATATTTCCTTGAGACTGCGCTTCCATTTTTGAGCATGATATGGAAATAACAAAACACAGCATGTCATTTGGGGATATTCTGATAGGTTAGAAATTATGGTAAAATCAATACAAGTTTTGCAGATTCCTTCATCTGCTATGATGTGTAATATAGGGGCACAGGAGGCTACCGAGGGAAACTGACAAATCATATTCTTAATATTGTGTATTCTAGCTACAATACTAAAGCTATATCTTCATTTGTAAGTAGGAATTTTAGAAATCCACAATATTAACATAATATGTCAAAGTGTAACTATGCTAATATCAGAAGAGAAACTATGTGGCTAAGCTTAGTGGCCCACATGCCTGCAGTCCCAGCTGCTGAGGTAGGAGAATTAATTGAATCCAGGAAATTCAAGACCAGCCTGGGCAATACAAAAAGACAAGATTCCATCTCAAAAACATACACAAATAAAGAGAAACTACGTGGCAAGTCACAGTCCTGGGGGGGGACCTCAATTCCTGGTTTATACTGCTGGTAAAGACATGTATTCCCTATAATTGAGTCTCCTATTTGAGGAATGTTAAATGACTCTCTTCTTCACAATACAATGATTACAGACTAAAGAAATCAAAACTGAAAGTCAACGACTAAGACAAACAATAAAGAACATACTACATTTCAAAATGTATAAAATAAACCAAAGCTTTGGAGAACTTCTCTCTAAATGCTTCTATTATTGTACAATAAAGATTTTAAACAGCTAAATTAAGAAACAAAAAGGGAACAAAATAAACCAAAAAGGCAGGGCAATTAAAGGATGAAGCAAAAAACACTAATTAGAAAGCAAAATGCAGTCTGAAGTAAGACCTCCCCCACAAAAAATGTCATAAGAATGAGAAAAGGAGCACAAAAACCACAAATACTGTGCAAATTCTGAGACTAGTATATGCAACTATGCACTAGTAACATAAAGACACAGATATGAGTGATTTCCTCGAAAAAGAAATTATTCCAGTTCATTCAAGAGGTAGTATTATCTTGCATCCCTGCTCCAATCAAAAACATTTCCTCCAGATAAGACAGTTTCATGAATAAATGCCACCAAAACTCCAAGGAAAAGATAAAATCTTTTCCTAAATTGTTCAAGACAATGTAAATCAGGGCCGGTGAGATGGCTCAGTGGCATAAGCGCCTGCCTTGCAAGCGCGAGGGCCCAAGTTCGACTCCCGGATCCCACATACGGAAAAGGGGCCGGTGATATCGCTCAGCGGCACGGGTGCCTGTTGGGGCGCGAGGTCTTGAGGTCGACCCCCCGGTACCCACAAAAAAAAAAAAAAAAAAAGACAATGTAAATCAGAGGGTCAAATACATATTAGAACATAAAGATGAAAAATGTTGAACACAAAATTTTTAAAATATGTAAATTATTGATATTCGAATTTAAGCAGGCAAGTCCAATCATCCAAGCAAATTTTTAGGCAATACCTGATGAAACAGTGGGACAGTAAAGAATCTGCTTGTTATGGTTTGTACCTTAAACTGTCCCCCAAAAGGCCATGTGTTAAAGGCTTGGTCATCATCCAGTAGCAGTAATAGAAAGGAAAGTGATGTAATCTTTAGAAGGCAGGGAGTAGGGGACAGAAGTTAACTCTCATTGGGGGCAGGCCCCTAAAGAAGACAGTGGAACCCCAGTCCCTTTCTCTCTTTGCTTTCCTGCCGCCATAGAGTAACCAGTTCTCCAGCAGACACTACCCACTATGACATTCTGCCTCACTACAAGACCAAATGACCTTAGACTGAAACCCTTCAAAAATATGAGCCAATATAAATCTTCCCTCCTTATAAGGGAAGCTGACAAATCATATTGTTAATATTGCCTATTCCAGCTGTGATATTAAAATAATCTACACAATTTATAAACCATTATTAGGACGTCAATGTTTCCTGTGAGTGCAGACATAAAAGTTCTCAATGTACCCAAATCAATTTAATCTATCAATCTAAGAGCAGAGTAAAGTACTTGGTGAAGACAAGCTTTATCCAGAGTATGGGGTATAGCTCAGTGGCAGAGTGTTTACCAAGCATACACACACGCACGCACACAAAAAAGATAATCTTTATGCATACAGCCACAAAGTATTGAATATTTATGTATAAAATTATACAATATATATTTCCTTTCAATTAATTTGTGGGTAGCAGGTTGGACATACAATGAAAAAAAGACTGGAGTTGATAATTGTAGGGAAGTTGGGTATTGAGTACATGAACAATTTCTATCCTTGTAAATCTAAGAATTTTTCCACAATTAAGTATTTGCTTAAACAGGGGAAACTGGGTGCAGGGTATGTAGAGATTCTCACTGTCTTGCCTTTCAAACTTTTCTATAAATCTAAATGTATAGATTAGATTTATATGTTCTATAGATTTATATGAACAGAAAATTATTTGTTCAAAGTGGGAGAAAAAAATATTGTGGTCTAAATACTATTTCCCATAAAAGGAACACAGGCACCTGGGGAAAATAGCTGGCTGTAGGTCTGAGGTAGAAAACGCACAAGATGACTCGGGAATATTTTATCATACCAGAAAACAAAGAAGTCACCTAAACCACTGGGTCTTTTCATAAGGATACCAGAAAATATCTAGAATGGTATCTTAGTAGCCCAAAATGAGACAATTCAAACATCAAAAAGAACTACTACTACTATAAATTTAAACACTAAATATGTAATACAATTTATTCATAATGACACTTCAAAAGCCTTAATGATCTCCTTTGCAGTATGTTAGGGAAACAACATATTATTATTCTGAAAACTGAGAAAGATACAAATAAACTTATTGGTTCAAAAGGGAAAGCCGCCGGTGAGACGGCTCAGCGGCTTAAGCGCCTGCCTTGCAAGCGCGAAGGCCCGAGTTCGACTCCCGGAACCCACATACGAAAAAGGGGCCGGTGATATCGCTCAGCGGCACAGGTGCCTGTTGGCGCGTGAGGTCCTGAGGTCGTCCCCCCGGTACCCACAAAAAAAAAAAAAAAAAGGGAAAGCCATGTGATCATCTAGATAAATGCTACAGGACATTTGATAAAATCTTATTCATTCCTGATTAAAAAAAAAATCAAACAGGAACAGAGGGAACAAAAGGAAACTTGGTTGACAAGGTAAGCGGTATCAGAAGTCAATAGCAAATGTATCAATCATGATAATCATGAAACATTAGATCATAAAATTGACATATAAAATGTATTATATTGTCATTGAACATTATTCCAACAAAGCAATAAGTTTTAAAGTGAAATTTACTATTTACAAACAACAGGACTCTACAGTGAAGTACAGACAATCTACTGAAAAATTAGAATCAACAGTATTAAACCAACAAAAATCTGTTAAATTTTTTATATATCAAATAGATGTTCAAATGCCTAAAGAAAAAAAAAGTATTTAGAAAAAAAACTCTAAGTAGCATAAACACATAAAATGCAAAGAAATAAATCTCAAAATTTTCCAAACACTATACAAAAAAACCCCACAGGATGACAAAGCAGCCTTGCACAAATTACTAAAACATGCTACCAGGTAAAAATTCTCACTACTGAAAAGATGCTAATTCTTCCCAAGTTACAAAAACAATTAAAATTCCAGCAAATGACTAATCAGTAGATAGAGAATTTAACAGACCCAAATTAGAATAACTAAATAAAATACACAGTATGACGGGTGGTGAATTAATAAAAACAAAGCAGAGAATGAAGACACAGAAGACTGGGAATTTTTAAGAGGAAGGTACTGAGAAGGTAACTGAGTTAACTGCAGGAAAAGGAAAGCACCCAATAGGTATCTAAGGAAAAGCCCTCCAAAGCACTAGACATGGCAGACGCAAAAGTCCCCAAGAAGCAAGCAGGTCTACCACACTGAAAGATAAGTACAAAATCTATCATTGCTGAACCAGAGTAAGTAGAGGAATAAATATTAAGATATCAGAATGACAGGGATGCCAGGTGTAGTGGCACATACCTGTAATCCCAGCACCTGAGAGGGTGAGGCAGGAGGATCACAGTGAATTTGAGAGGAGCGTGGACTACACAAAGAGACCCTGTCTCAAAAAAACAAACAAACAAACAAAAATCCAGAACGAAAGGGCTAGAAGTGTAGCTCGGTGGTCAAGCTTGCCTTACATGTGTAAAGCCATGGGTTTGATCATTACCACAAACAAACCAAAACAAAACAAAACAAACAAACAAAAAGAGGGAAAAGGAAAGAAAGAAAAGCAAAGAAAATGACAAACCTGGAAAGGGAGATACCCTAAACAAACATTACAAAAAATAATATCAAATTTGGAGGTTATGAAAAGAGAATGAAAATGCCAAGCAACAATAGCACATAAATTGGTAGAGTGGTGAGCAGCAGTTTATAGTATTTTACACTGAAGACAGGAAGAGTAATTTTGAACTGACATTCACATATCAAAATTTCAAGAGAAATCTCAAGATGACATGAAAATTCCGTAAGAAAGCAAAAACATATAACTTGGGCCGGTGAGATGGCTCAGCGGTTTAAGCGCCTGCCCGGCAAGCGCGAGGACCTGAGTTCGACTCCCGGAACCCACATACGAAAAAGGGGCCGGTGATATCGCTCAGTGGCACGGGCGCCTGCTGGCGCGCGAGGTCCTGAGGTCGACCCCCCGGTACCCACAAAAAAAAAAAAAAAAACATATAACTTCACAACTAGCAATGTTGGAAAAAACAAGACAGAGAAGGGAAAAAAATCCAAAAATAAGCAAGAAAATAGACAGATAAAACAAAAAAGCAGAATAACATAAAATAAAAATGATGGGGTAAAATTACTGTAAATATATTAATAACTCCAGCAAATAAAAAATGAAACCTTCTATTAAAGAACAAGATTAGGGGATAACACTACAGAAATTGCATATATCAAAAGATAAGACAAGAACACAAAGAGTAGTTCTACATTCATAAACTTGGCAACTTAGATGAAATGGACCAATGCCCTGAAAAACTATACACCAGAACTCATTCAGTAGAAAACAATTTACCCTTCTCACCAGGCAAGATGGAACATAGATGTAATTCAACTACTCAGGAAGCAGAGACAGGAGGACCACAAATTTGAGGCCAGCCTGAAACACTCAGAGAGACCCTGTCTCAAAAATAAAATATAAAGGGCTAGGTAGACAGATCAATGGTAAAGTACTTTTCTAGCATATGCAAAGGCCCTGGGTTCCATCCTCAGTACCACAAAAAAGAAAAAGAAAAAAGAAAAAGGGCCAGTGAGATGGCTCAGTGGCGTACGCACCTGCCTGGCAAGCGCGAGGGCCCGAGTTCGACTCTCGGAACCCACATACGAAAAAAGGGCCGGTGATATCGCTCAGCAGCACGGGCGCCTGCTGGCGCGCGAAGTCCTGAGGTCGAACCCCGGTACCCACAAAAAAAAAAAAAAAAGAAAAAAAAAAGAAAAACAAAACACTTCTAACTTCTAAATAAGGAAACTTAACTCAATTTTTAAATTCATTATTTAAAAACTGCAATCAATGTAGTAAGAGTATTTTGACAAATTCTATACCTAATCATGATTTTTAAAAACCCTCAGAAAAAAGAGGAATAGAATTTCAACTTGTTAAACACCATCTACAAGAAAAGCTAAAGCTCACATTATGCTTAATGGTGAAATGAATGTTTTCCCCCTAAATCTGGAATGAGGCCTACACTTACCACTCATTCAACATGGTTCCAGCTAGCAGAAAAAGACAAGAAAAGGAAACAAAAGGCCTGACAGCTTGTAAATGGGAAAATACCTGTATCTACAGATGAGTATCTATAAAAAAATTTCCACGAATCTGCAAAATAACTTCTACAACTAATAACTGAATTCAGCAAGGTCACAGGTTATAAAATCAACACACAACAAATCACATCATCTTTATAAATTAACAGTGAACATGTGTGGAAACAAGTTAAAAACAGTTTCATTTAAAATCACCCCAAAGAAAATTAAAATACTGTACCTAGGTAAAAAACAAGTACAAAATGTGTATGTTCAATACTGCAAAAGACCAATGAAAGAAATTAAGATCTAAACAAATGAATTGTTCATGGATTAGAAGATGTAACGTGGTAAAGACATTAATTTTCCCCAAACTGATATAATTCACAGGTTTAATACAATATCTATCCAAATCTCAGGAAGACATCTCACAGATACAGATAATTTTTTTTTTTTAAATTTACACAGAAAAGCAAAAGGCTAGAAAAGATACAGTAACTTCTAAAAAGAAGAGAAGGCCAGGAATGTAAGTAGAAAAGAACTGTGTAGCATGCCTAAGGCCTTTGATATATGATGGTTAATACCATTTGCTATTAAGGAAACACAAATACAAATCCCCAGCACATACACACACAAATACAAAACAAAAACAAAACACAGTAGGAGACGAATCACTGCATCCCATTTCAAGAGTTAGCTACAGTAATTAAGATTGTGTTGTATTAGTGGGAAGACAGATATATAGCTCCATGGAACATAAACAGACCTACACAAATATGCCCAAATAATTTTTAAGTATAAAAAGGTTAAAAGACAGCCTTTCAACAAATGGTGCCGAAGCAACTGGATATCCATAAATTTAAAAATATGTATACACAAACACACACACACACACACACACACACACACACACTACTCTAAGTCTCACACCTTGTACGAAATGGATCACAGACAAATGAAAAACTGTAAAACTTAAAAAAAAAAAAAAAACAACAAAGAACAGGAAAATCTTCAGGATTTAGACATAGGCAGACAGTTCTTAAACATTACACTAAAAGATTCATAAGAGAAAAAATGACATATTGCATTTCATAAAAATAAACTTGGGCCAGCTAAAGACTCCTTTAGAAGAATGAAAAGGCTAAGAGAAAATATTTGCAAGCTACATACCTGACAAAAATCTAGAATTATCAAAATTCAACATGAAAAATAAAAAGAGAACAATCTAATTACAAAAAGGACAAAACACATGCAGAGATACTTCACTGGGGATATATAGATGGAAAATAAGCACATCAAAGTATATTTAACATCATTAGCCATTAAGGAAACACAAATTAAAACCTCACTGTTATTATATCACTGGATACCTACCAGAATGGCTAAAATGAAAAACAGTGATAACGCCAAATGGTGGCTAAGATGCAGAGAAACTGGATCACTCCATATATTGCTGGTAGGGATGTAAAATGGAACAGCAACTCTGGAAAAGAGTTTAGCAAGTTCTTTAAAAACTACATATACAATAATCATAAGACCCAGTAACTGAATTCCTGAGCATTTATCCCAGAGAAATGAAAAACTTATGTTCAAAGAAAACTTATACACAAATAAAACTTTTATTCATAACAGCCAAAAAACTATAAACCCCAATTGTCCTTTAACAAATGGTTAAACTGTAAGTTCATATCACAAAATACTACTCAGCAATAAACATGTAACAGTCTAGATTAACTTCCAGAGAATTATGCTGAATGAAAAAGGCAGAACCCAAAAGACTACATACTATGTGACTCAATTTATATAATATTCTTGAAAAGATAAAAATTGCAGAAATGGAGAACAGGTTAGTGGGTCTCAGAGATTTGGAGCTGGGGGATAGTGGGTGGGAGAGAACTGTGTGTGACTGCAAAATAGTAATATAAAGGAATCTTTGTGGTGATAAAAAATGGTCTGTATCCTGATTATCAGAAATGTCAATTTTATGTTTGTGATACTGTGCTATGGTTTTGTAAGATGTTACCAATAAGGAAAACCGGATAAAGAGTACATGGCATGGCTGTATTATTTCTTATAACTTGCAAAGGAACTGACAATTACCTTCATCAAAAGTGTACTGTAACTTAAAATTACAAAGACCAGCCAGCATGGTGGTGCACAACCTGTAATCCCAGCAACCTAGGAGGCTGAGACAGGATGATGCCAAATTCAAGCCCAGTCTGGGCAACTTAGTGACTTACTGAGACCCTATCTCAAAATAAAAGGGCTGGGGATGTAGCTCAGTGTGAAGGCCCTGGATTCAATCCTCAGAACTGCAAAAATTAATCAATTAATTAATTAAAATAAGATTACAAAACACAAGACCATTAGGACAGATTTAAATTTTTTAAATTTCTATAGCACGTTATTCACAAGAGATAAAACTAAAAGAACACAAACATGTGCACATGCCTGGGGGGTTGGCAAAATTAACTAAGAGAAAAAATTATCTACATACATTAAGAGCAAGCAGTAATATTTAATATAAAAAGGATTCTTAGATATAAATTCTCTACGAAGTTTCAATTCAGCAGGAAAATAGAATAGATTGAAACTTTCATGTACTAATTTTTAAACATAGTTTAAAACATTGGTAGAACTACAAGAAAAAAACTAATCTAGTAAAAAAAAAAATGAACATACTTCTGCTCTTTTAAAGAAAATAAATACCTAAGATTTGAACAATATAACAACCCTAATTCCTGGACATATATAATAATTTTTGTACCAACAACTGAAAATTACACATTCTCTTCACATATAAACAAAAATTATACACACTGACCAGATAGTCTCAATGAATTCTGAAGAACTGGTTTCACGCAAACTATGATGCCTAACCGTAATGCAATTACAAATCAATACCCAAATAAACTTGAAAAACTTTTTTTTTTTTTTTTTTTTTTTTTTGTGGGTACCGGGGGGTCGACCTCAGGACCTCGCGCGCCAACAGGCGCCCGTGCCGCTGAGCGATATCACCGGCCCCTTTTCCATATGTGGGATCCGGGAGTCGAACTCGGGCCCTCGCGCTTGCAAGGCAGGCGCTTACGCCACTGAGCCATCTCACCGGCCCTTGAAAAACTTTTATATGTTTGAAAAAGGATTTTTTTGTGTGTGGGTACCGGGGGTCGAACTCAGGACCTCACGCGCCAGTAGGCGCCCGTGCCGCTGAGCGATATCACCGGCCCTTTTTTCATATGTGGGTACCGGGAGTTGAACTCAGGACCTCGCGCTTGCCAGGCAGGCACTTATGCTGCTGAGCCATCTCACCGGCCCTGAAAAAGGATTTTTAAATAACTCATAAATTAAAGAACTCAGTGGGAAATAAAAGTGAAAATAATGAAAATAATACATATTAGAACTTATGTGATACAGAGAAAGCAACACAAAGATATTAATGGTCTTAAATGCCTATACCGAAAATTAATGATAGGCATCCAACTTAAGAAGAAAAATGAACAGAAAAAAACCAAAAGCGTAAGACATGAAGAGCAGAAATTAATAAAATGGGAAAATGATACATTAAAGGGCATAAACAAAATTTAAAAACTTAGTTATCTGAAAAGTCTTTAAAAACTGGCAAACTTTTAGCTTAAAATAATCAAAGACAAAAGAAGGAAGATGCTTCAAAACTAGATGAAGGGGACATTATTTACAAGTACTACAAAAGAAAAGGTCAACTTAATGCTGTAAATTCAAGAATGTGGTTTTAAAACTATATGTATAGGGCCTGTAAGATAGCTCAGCGGCATAAGCGCCTGCCTGGCAAGCACGAGGGCCTGAGTTCGACTCCCGGTACCCACATACCAAAAAAAGGGCCGGTGATATCGCTCAGTGACACGGGCACCTGCTGGCACGCAAGGTCCCGAGTTCGACCCCCGGTACCCACAAAAAAAAATAAATAAATAAATAAGTAAACTGTAAGTATAAACTGTCCTATAATCCAAACTGGATCAATAATTAAGAGGCGTCCTTCAAAAAAAGTATCAGTAACAATTTTACAGGCAAGTTCTATCAAACACTTAATGAAAAGATCATTGTGGGCTGAGAATGTAGCTCAGAAGTACAGCACCTGCCTAGCATGCATGGCGGCCAGGGTTCAACTATGGTAGGGGTGGGAGGGGGTCCATTCCTATAGAAAAAGTTTTTTTTTTTTTTTAATTAGAAGTCGTTGTTCATTATTAAAGACAAAAATCCTAAATTAAGTCTCTTTAAACTGAGTCTAATATGAAAAAAGGGACAAACTGGGGTTGAATTTGTAATACAAGGTTGGTAAGAGAAAATCAACCAATGTAATTCACTATGTTAACAAATTACAGAAGAAAAATACATGATCTCACAAGATACAGGAAGAACTTTTGAAGAAATTCAATATCCATTCATTATTTTTTTAAAAAATGAACTAAGCAACATCCTTAATCTGAAGATTTTCTATAATTGGGCCGGTGAGATGGCTCAGCGGCTTAAATGCCTGCCCGGCAAGCACGAGGGCCCGAGTTCGACTCCCGGAACCCACATACGAAAAAGGGGCCGGTGATATCGCTCAGCGGCACGGACGCCTACTGGTGCGTGAGGTCCTGAGGTCGACCCCCCGGTACCCACAAAAAAAAAAAAAAAAAAGATTTTCTATAATAAACCTACAGGAAGCATCATACTAAACTGAAATTTTGAAAGCATGCCTTTTAAAATCAGGAACAAGGGCCGGTGAGATGGCTCAGTGGCATAAGCGCCTGCCTTGCAAGCGCGAGGGCCCAAGTTCGACTCCCGGATCCCACATACGAAAAAGGGGCCGGTGATATCGCTCAGCGGCACGGGTGCCTGTTGGCGCTCGAGGTCCTGAGGTCGACCCCCGGTACCCACAAAAAAAAAAAATAAAAAATAAAAAATAAATAAAATCAGGAACAAGATCAAGATGCCCCCATCACAGCTTCTAGTCAACACTGTACTGGAGATCCTAGCCAGCACATTAAGACAAAGGGGCAGGGGGGGGGGAGAAAGGAAAAAAGAAAAAAAAAAAAGTGTAAGATTCAGAAAAGAGAAAACAAAGAGGTCATTATTCATAGAAAGGACAGTCCCCACAGAGAAATTCAAAAGAAATCCATAGACAATTTATCATAATTAGGAGTATAACAAGGTTGTTATACAAAATCAAACTGTACTTATGTATACAGTAAGGTAGAAAATATAATTATTAAAACATTTAAGACCTACTATAAAGTGCCTAGAAAAAAATATTTGCAACAGTTTAACAGAAAATTAGGAAACTTTGTTGAAAAATGTCTTAAAAGATCTAATAAAGAGACTAAAATGTGCATGGTTAAAAAAATAAAATATAATTCTCTCCAAACTAATTTACAGATCAAGTGCATTTCCTATCAAGACCTCAGCATCACATGCACATGCCAGAGACAGAGACAGAGAGAAAGAGATTTGAAAAGATGATTCTAAAATTATATCGAGGGCCGGTGAGATGGCTCAGCGGCATAAGCGCCTGCCTTGCAAGCGCGAGGGCCCGAGTTCGACTCCCGGATCCCACATACGAAAAAGGGGCCGGTGATATCGCTCAGCGGCACGGGCGCCTGTTGGCGCGCGAGGTCCTGAGGTCGACCCCCCGGTACCCACCAAAAAAAATAAATAAATAAATAAAAAATAAAATTATATCGAACAGCAAACAGCCAAAATACTCCTTGAAGAACAACTACAAGACCAGAGGACTTTCATACTTCTGTCCCTCAATGATTTAGTACACCGTTTCAAACCAACCCCACCTTTGAGAACAACTGAACATAATATTTTAAGTGTTTGAAGACATGAAGCACTACAAAGGCAGCAAGGACCCGAGAGAGGAAGACTCTGGAAAGAACGGAAGCCCAGAAAGTCGAGTCTCTTGATAGCATTTTTCCCCTAAAGATATTTGCTAATGGGCAAAATACAACAGAGACATTGGGAAGACAACCAGAAGTTTTAATGGTCTCATGGGGAAGAGGAAACAAGATATTTGCAAAATATAACCTGCAAGATTTGGTATCCAGGATAAACTTCTACAAATCAGTATGAAAAAACACAGCCCAATATAACAATGAGTCAAAACCTTCACATGCCACTTCACCAAAGATATCCAAAATGGTCAATAAAAGGGCTTTAAATTATTACTCATTAGAGGAATGCAAATTAAAACTGCTACACACATACCAGAGTGTCTAAAATTAAATGGGTAGGCAGGGATGTGTAGCAACTGGAATGCTACAACACCAGGGGAAAAGAATGAATAAACTACAGCCACAAACAGTTCCCAGTGATGGTTTGATTTAAAATTTTTCCAACTTTCCAATGGTGTTGAAAAGTATTTAGTGTAAACTATACTTTAAATTTTGATCTTTTCTGAGGCTAACAAAATGAAGTAAGATTAGTGATGCTGGAAAGAACCAGAGCTCCCTGCAGTCAGCCACTTGATGGTGAGGGTGAAATGACATGCTACAGTGTTGCTAAATATGACAATGTTCTGTAGATAAAGTTTACTGAATGTGGCATGTGTCTATGTACTGCAGATTGAACCCAGAGGGTACTGAGCTAGAGTACATCCTTATCCCCTTTAAAATTGTTATTTTATTTTTTGTAGTACTGGTGATCAAACCCAGGTGTGCTCTACCACTGAGATACATATCCAGCTCTTTTTTTTGAGACAGGGTCTCACTAAATTGCTCAGGCTGGCCTTGAATTTGCAATCTTCCTGCTCAGTCTCTCGAATAGCTGGGATTATAGGCATGTGCCACTATGCCCAGCTTTAAGTGTATTTTGAATTCTGACTTACAATATTTTCAGTTACAAGTTTTTACTGAAGCCTCATAGTATACTGAAGAGCATCTGTGTATATACACAATAAGGATGAATCTTGCAAACTAAACTGAGGGGGATCTGATGGAGACGATGACCAAGCAGCTCTGAGTGGGATTTAAAAGTCACCAATTGGCTTTCTATGTTTACTTGTGTGTCTGTCCCAGGTCTAGGCCCCTTGTCTGCAGATGGGCAGCGGATTCACAGTAAGTGAACCTCTATCAATCACTGGTCCCGGCTGAGGCCTGTAGTGGCCTGTGATGCCTCAAAGGACGCGACAAGACCACAGCTGAGGATGCCTGGCTCCAACCCCAATTAACTAGATAAAGACTGTAGCTGCAGGCATCTCACTCCTGTGATGAAGGTCAACCTGGAGATAAGACAGTTCTCCTAAATTAACATAATTTATTACTTGGAGAAGTCCTTGAGCTGACTCCCAAGGTCCTGCTCAGATTTCTGCGCTTTCCACTCTATCCCCTTCCTTTGTATGAAAGCCAAATAAATATGGGCCGCCCAGAGAAGTTCTTTGTCTCAAACCCCAGAGAATCTCGAATTCCTTTAGAGAATTTTGATCCTCCTGGAGTCCTAAAATCATATCGCTTGTCTCTTTTATTTAAGCCTTCCCTGTCCACTAATTCAGCAGACTGGGGCTAGGCCAAGACACCAATAACTGGCACCCAAACAGGGACCTGAATCCTTGGACTGGGAATTTTTAGCCTGAATGAGTAAGTCTGCTTAGAGTGGAAAGTGTGGGAGATGGAGAAGGCCTTCACAGGAAGAAACTTCGCTGGGGACACCTGGAGAAGAGAGGGAAGAGCAGAATTCAAGGGTGAGGCTTCCAGCTGTGAACAAGCCATTTTATCTGGGAGTAAAATGGGCCAAAAATTTTCAGCCGAGGAGCAAAAATACGTACAACTGCTCCAAGGCCTGCTCAAATGCTCAGGGTCTTATGTGTCAAAAAAGATATAACAAAAATGTTACAAGAGGTGACCAAATACAATCCATGGTTTCCTCAGACAGGCATTATAGATATTGATAATTGGGAAAGAGTTGGAAAAAATCTTAAAAGGGCACATAGTAGAGGAAAAATTACTTCCCCTGAGAAGTTTTCAACTTGGAATCTGGTTTGTTCAGTGTTGAGTCTGTTACAGTCAACAGCTCAGTCAACAGGTTCTGATTCGGACACCAAGGAAACAAAACAGCTCCCAGCAGAGGCATCTGCTGACAAAGCAGAGTCTTTAAAGGGACTGCCTCAGCAGGAACTGAAGCCTTTAGAAAGAACATCCCATATGGCTCTACCCAGAAACGTACAGGTTTTAAGGGGAGAATCAGCCGCGAAAGGAGAAATCATTGGTACCCCTGCTTGCTTCTCAGTTGGAACTCAGCGTGATGCTAATGACAAGGAGGTTTTTGTTCATATGCCTTCTGAATTACAAGTGCTAAAAAATCTCAAAGTGTGGTTAACAACAGAGTTCAAAGTTCTTTTAAGCTGGGACTCTTACAAAATGTTTTGGACACGTATCAATTGACACCGTAGGATATCAAACATCTCACACAAACATTCCTGTCTCCTGCTCAATTCGTTCATTTTGATGTAAAGTTAAAAAATCTTGTTTCAGAGCAGGTTCATATAAACAGAATGGGTCCTAATCTGTGTCCGAAAATAAACCAGGAAATGCTTTCTGGGACAGGACAACATGCACCCGACGGGGAAGAACAGGTCCAATGTCCTGATGAACTATATCCACATTTGGCAGATTTACTAAAAAGAGCATGGTTAACTATTCCAGAGGATGGAGCTCCTGTGCAGTCCTTTTTACATTATTCTTCAAGGCCCTAAGGAACCCCTTACTCAATTTGTGGCTAAATTACAAGCTGTTCACAGACAAGTTCCAAACACACAAGCTGCAGACATTTAAATTCTACAACTGGCATATGCAAATACCAATCGAGACTGCAAACAAGCTTTAAATCCTGTAAAATCAACTAATGATTTAACAACACATATTCCAGCTTGTCAGGATATTGGAACTGAATCATATAAGACAACTATGATGGCTCAGGTTATGGCTAGTTTTGCAAATGCAAAACAGGGGTAATTGTAAAATGCTTTAACTGTGGAAAAATGAGACGGAAAAAATTGCAGGGTTCTTGCTGGGTCTAATAGGACAGATGCTATGGCTGCAGGTCAAGGGAACAATGCTCCGGCGTGGGGGGCTTAGGCTCCATGCCTGGACCCTGTCCGAGATGCCAAAAAGGGAGGCATTGGGCAAAACACTGTCATTCTAAATTCCAAAAGGTCAATACACCTTTGCCAAAAAAAACAAGATGACGACCTTTCCTCAGGTTAGCCAAACAATAAAGGACATACAACCTGTGAGTTAAAGTGTCAGTCAGCTTTACCCAGTACAAACACGCCAGCAGATTCGACAACAACCTCAAAGGTAGCTCCCCGGAGAAATGTTATTCCCTCACCAGGGGAACAATACAAAGTGCAGGATTAGATCTTCCTGCAACTTGCAGAGTAGCTCTTATCGGAGGTGACAAACCTACCTCGATTCTCACAGAAATTTGGGGTCCCCTAACTGAGGGAACAGTTGGTCTTGTACTGGGAAAGGCTAATCTAAATTTAAAAGGAATAACTATTGGCCGGTGAGATGGCTCAGCGGCTTAAGCGCCTGCCCGGCAAGCGCGAGGGCCCAAGTTCGACTCCCGGAACCCACATACGAAAAAGGGGCCGGTGATATCGCTCAGCGGCACGGGCGCCTGCTGGCGCGCGAGGTCCTGAGGTCGACCCCCCGGTACCCACAAAAAAAAAAAAAAAAAAAAAAAAAGGAATAACTATTGTGCCTAGTGTGATTGATGGTGAGTGTCAAGACGAGAAACAAGTTTTTGCATGTGCTACAGATCTCTGGGTTTTTGAAGGGAGAATACGTGGCGTAATTGATTTTGTTACCTATAGATAAGCCTTCTTTTGTTAAATATAGACAGTTCATGAGGGAGCAAGACCCTCAAAGCAAGACTACAAGAAGAAATTTATTTTACACAGGAAGTGACTAAAACCAGGCCTATGTGTTTTGTAAAGATTAATGGAAAATGCTTTGAAGATTTCACAGACACTGATGCGGATGTGTCTGTACTTGCATTAGAACGATGGCCCACCACATGGCCAACCCAAAAAGCCCCTACCTCCTTAACAGGACTGGGATCCCCTCAGCATGTACTACAAAGCGCCTCACTCTTGCCTTATGAGGGGCCTGACCAACAAAAGGGTTTCTTTTTAACATACATGACACCTACTCCGCTCAACTTGAGGGGAAGAGATTTATTACAAAAACGGAAATTAATACTGACTAGTGATCCTGATCTTAAAATTAAACAAACATGGGGCTGGTGAGATGGCTCAGTGGCTTAAGCGCCTGCCTGGCGAGTGCGAGGGCCCAAGTTTGACTCCTGGAACCCACACATGAAAAAAGGGCCAGTGATATCGCTCAGCGGCACGGGCGCCTGCTGGCATGCGAGGTCCTGAGGTCGACCCCTGGTACCCACAAAAAAATAAATAAATAAATAAAAATAAACAAGTTCCAATTCTGAAATTACACAAATAGATTCAGATCCTAAAATTAGACAAATGAACATTAAAATGGGATATCAAGAAGACGAAGGGCTAGGAAAGAACTTACAAGGAATCAAAAAGCCTATAAATGACAGAGATGGTATCAGATATCAACAGGTTTTTTGACAAGGGCCACTTATACTCCTCCCCCCTCAAAAAACAGCTCTACCTTTACAATGGAAAACCAAGGAGCCTGTTTGGGTAGATCAGTGGCCCCTTAACAAGGAGAAGCTAATCCAATTATACAAATTAGTTGAGGAACAATTCCAGCTAGGACATCTAGAAATCTCAGCCCTTGGAATATTCCTGTCTTTGTTATTCCAAAGAAATCAGGCAAGGGCTGGTGAGATGGCTCAGCGGCTTAAGCGCCTGCCTGGCAAGCGCGAGGGCCCGAGTTCGACTCCCGGAACCCACATACGAAAAAGGGGCCGGTGATATCGCTCAGCAGCACGGGCGCCTGCTGGCGCGCGAGGTCCTGAGGTCGACCCCCCGGTACCCACAAAAAAAAAAAAAAAAAAGAAAGAAATCAGGCAAATGGAGGTTGTCACAACACTTCAGAACTATAAATGCTTTTTTACTTCCTATGGGGGCACTACAACCAGGACTGCCAAATCCAGCTGCAGTTCCCAGACGCTGGCCTCTCATCATAATTGATTTAAAAGACTGCTTTTTTAACATTCCTCTTTTTCCCACAGATAGGCCACATTTTGCCTTTTTTGTGCCTAAACTTTAAAGAGCCAAAGCAACGATATCAATGGGTCACATTACCCCAAGGAATGCTAAATAGCCCCACCTTGTGTCAGCTTTTTGTACTGCAAGGCTTACAGAGAGGCAAGCCTATCCTTCTGCTTATATCATTCATTACATGGACGACACCTTACAGGCAGCTCCAACTGAAAAACTAGTGTATGACCTCTTTGCAGAAACAAAATGAGATTTAATATTCTTTGGTCTCTGCATTGCTCCAGACAAAGTACAACTGTCCATTCCTTATTATTACCTGGGAACACTAGTGACTAACAGGGCAGTAAAGCCACAAAAGCTACAGATTTGACGAGATCATTTAAAAACTCTAAATGATTTTCAAAAGTTATTAGGAGATATAAATTGGATAAGGCCAAAATTGGGTATTGCTACTTACCAATTAAAACATTTATATAATACTCTACAGGGAGATCCAGCTATTGATTCCCCTCAAAGTTTAACTACTGAGGCTCAAAAGGAACTAACCTTAGTTGAAAAAAATGATACAACATCAAGTTTTTAAAATGAATACAAATTATCCCCTTATTCTTTACATTTTAAACACTCCTCATTCTACAGGTCTTAGGACAATTTTACAGGAAATAAATTTATCCTATTGAGTGGCTTTACCTTTCTAATCAGTTAATCGAAACTTCACAATTATATCTAGAACAGAGTGCCAAGGTTGTCACCATGGGAAGGATAAGGTCTAAACAATTCTTTGGTATTGATCCTGTTACAATTGCACTGCCTATTGATTTAAATCAATATTTGACCCTATTACAAGCTCTATATTGGCAAGTAGCCTTTGCAAATTTATAGGACAAATTGATAATCATTTTCCCAATGATCCTATTTTTCAAATTTTTCTCAAACATTCATGTATTATTCCAAAGATTACTAAGTTTGAACCTATTTCTGATGCAGCAGTTTATTTTACTGATGGCTCATCGAAAGGCAAGGCTGCAATTTGGAGTAAGGATCATCAACGGTAATAGAGACTCCAGGACTTTCCACACAAAGGTCTGAAGTCACTGCTAATTTATTTGTCAAACAACAATTTCACTGCACACCTGTTAACATAATTTGTGACTCAGCCTATGCAGTCTACCTTACTCAGCGGCTCGAGAGCGCCACCCTATGGTTGATTTCAGATCTGCCTCTATTTAATTTGTTTCTCAGGCTACAAAAAGCAATCCATAATTGAACTGCACCCTTTTATATTGTTAACATAAGGTCCTTCTTATTTACCTGGATTTTTAACGTATGGGAATCAATGAGCTGATTCATTAGTCGCTTTTATTACTCTATTTGATGCAGCTAGACAATCTCGTTCATACCATCATCAAAACAGTAAAGCCTTAGCCAAAGAATTTCAATTATCCAGGTCTCAAGACAAATTGTTATGTCCTCTCCTAGTTGTCAAAAGGTTCCTAGGCCTGTGCCACCAGAAGGCAGTAACCTCAGAGGCTTAAAACATAATGATATTTGGCAAATGGATGTTAGGCATTTTTCTTCTTTTGGCAAATTACAATATATTCGTGTATCTATTGATACATATTCTCATTTAATTCATGCCACTTGCCACACAGGAGAAAAAATTGGCCATGTTCAACAACACTGTTCGTCAGCATTTGCTTCTATGGGTGTTCCATTATAAAGACTGACAATAGGCCTTCATATATTAGTAAACCATTACAATCATTTTTCCAACTATGGCATATTAAACACATTACAGGGTATTCCCTACAACCCTCAAGGACAAGCAATTATAGAAAGCACATCTATCTCTTAAAACTCAACTGAATAAACAAAAAGGGGAGATACAGTTACTCCCCACAAGCACAGTTAGATTTAGCCATTTTTACTCTAAATTTTTAAAATCCAGCTGCAGACAATAAAATGACCCCTGTGGAACTTCAATGGTCAGCATTCCATGATGATGCCCAGCATAGGGCTCAAGTGCTTTGGAAAGACATCGACACGAGAAAATGGGAATGACCAGTACAGCTAATAATGTGGGGACAAGGTTATGCTTGTATCTTAACAGATGATGGAACCACAAGGTGGCTGCCATCCAGGAATGTATGACCTTGGCGGGAGACACGACCAACACTGGATAGTCCCGTGTGATGGCTCCGCTGATCTGGGCCCTCTGCAGGATGAGCCTGTCCAACAAGGCTTGCCCCCAGAGACCTGCCAATCAGCCAGGAAATCCACCTCCAGCTCCAAGAGAAGAGGAAAAAGGAGGAGTGATCCAGTGGAAGGATATCCAAGCAACAATTCATGATATTAGAGATTGTTACCAAAAGGGGAATTCCACCAACCTCTGAGAATCTTTTGGTTGCCTTAATGGCTCTGCGGGCAGTATCTGCAAGTATAACACCTGTTTCAGGAGTAGAGTACTGGACTTATGTCCCTGATCCACCATTACTTAGACCCATTACTTGGGCAGACTCTCCACCTGAGATTTATCATGAACCAGACAGGACTGGCCCTAAGTTAGATGCCATTCCAGGTCCAGTCATCCCTACTGATATGCCAGACAAGGCAATTATTAATTATACTTCACATTTTGTTTTTCCACCGTTATGTGTTGAAGATGTTAAAAGTTCAATCAATGGGGCCGGTGAGATGGCTCAGTGGCGTAAGCGCCTGCCTTGCAAGCGCGAGGGCCCGAGTTCGACTCCCGGATCCCACATACGAAAAAGGGGCCGGTGGTATCGCTCAGCGGCACGGGCGCCTGCTGGCGCACGAGGTCCTGAGGTTGACCCCCCGGTACCCACAAAAAAAAATAAAAATAAAAAAAAAATAAAAGTTCAATCAAAATATTGCTATGTTGCTCACACTCAAACTCAGGTAAGACACACTTTGGAGCAACTGGTTATTACCACCCTGGGATCTACACCTACCCCAGAAGTGTTGACAGATTTATTGAAGCCCCAGATACCTATTTGCTCTGCAATTAGTCTTTTAAAAATACATGAAGATGCTGTTTGGCCTTCGGCCGTTTGTTAGGCCAAGGCAGGAATTAAAGGAAAAATAGGACAATACGAGTTTATTGACTGGAGCCCATGGGAAGAAATCATTGGCAGGGTAAAAAGCACAGACAGATGGCAGATCCTAAATTGGACATATTCAGATAATGTTACTAAACAATCCTTACCTGAATAACTTGTAAATTGGACCACCTTGGGGCTCAGTACCCCTATGCCACGCTTAATCTATGGTGGACAAGCAGGACCAATACAACAATCTTTTTGGAAATTGGCCCTACCTTTCATAAAAAGGAAGTATATGGACTGGCAAAGACAAAATCAAATAATAAGGAAGCTCTTAAGTTAAAACATTACAAGACTGTCCAAACTTCCATGTGCATTTATAATCCTTATGTATTTCTATATGGCACTGCATCTTGGAGTGCTAATTCCTTTAAGTGCTCAAACTGTACTTTGAGCTACTGTGTAAAACCAGGTGCTGTTTACGGACAGACATTATTAATAATGGGTCATATGCCCGGAATTTGGATCCCTATTAATCTCACTGAAACATGGTTCTACTCTCCAGCATCACATTTACTACATACACTAGTGAAACATTTGGCCCACAGGACAAAAAGAATGCTTGGCTTAATTATTGTAGGAATTGTTTCTCTGGTTCTCCTAATTTCCTCAGTGGCCGTTTCCTCAGTGGCATCATACATTCTGTGCGAATGGCTCATTTCATAGATAACTGGACAAACACTGCTGATGAAGCACGGAAAATACAATGTAATATAGATGCTAAATTATAGACACAGCTTAGCATGCTGGAAACTTGTGTAATGGATGGGAGACCAAATAGAGCCTACAACTATTACAAAGATTTAAGTGCCTTTAGAAGGCCACCCATTTCTGCATAACTCCCTTGCCTTATAACAAATCTATGCATCCTTGGGAGGATACAAGAAAACATGTACAAGGTGCTATCCATCAAAATATTACTATGATATCAACGCCCTCCAGAACAAGGTGTTGTCAATGTCCCGGCAAACTCACAAATCTGACAAATTCCAGACTGGGACAAATTTTCTGATGCCTTAAACCAATTAAGTCCATTTAACTATCTGAAGGCACACTTTTGGTTTTATGTTGGTCTGTGTGGAGTAATCTGTGTGTTTCTCCTTTTTCTATTCATAGTCTGTTGAAGAGGGCCAATTTCTAGACACCATACAGACATGACTTACCCTGATTCAACTTCTATTACAAAAACAAAAAGGAGGAATTGATGGAGACCACTACGAAGCGGCTCTGAGCAGGATTTAAAATTCACCAATTGACTTTCTATGTTTACTTGTGAGTCTGTCCCAGGTCTAGGCCCCTTGTCTGCAGATGGGCAGCGGATTCACAGTAAGTGAACCTCTATCAATCACTGGTCCCGGCTGAGGCCTGTAGTGGCCTGTGATGCCTCAAAGGACGCGACAAGACCACAGCTGAGGATGCCTGGCTCCAACCCCAATTAACTAGATAAAGACTGTAGCTGCAGGCATCTCACTCCTGTGATGAAGGTCAACCTGGAGATAAGACAGTTCTCCTAAATTAACATAATTTATTACTTGGAGAAGTCCTTGAGCTGACTCCCAAGGTCCTGCTCAGATTCCTGCGCTTTCCACTCTACCCTCTTCCTTTGTCTGAAAACTAAATAAATATGGGCCGCCCAGAGAAGTTCTTTGTCTCAAACCCCAGAGAATCTTGAATTCTGTTAGAGGGTTTTGATCCTCCTGGAGCCCTAAAATCATATCACTTGTCTCTTTTAAGCCTTTGCTGTCCATTCATTTAGGAGACTTGGGCTAGGCCAAGACCCCGATAGAGCCAAAAACAACAGTATACTACAAAATATAGTCATCCCTTGGTATCCAAAGGGGATTGGTTCCAGGATCCCCACAGATACCAATATCCAAAAGATACTCAAGACCCTTAAATAGTATAGAATGCCATAGTATTTATACATAACCTACAAACCTCCTCTTCTGTAATTTAAATTATCTCTAGCACACTTACAATACCTAATACAATGTAAATGCTATGCAAATAGCTGTCATAGCATACTGCATTTTCTGTGTGATATATATCAATGTTTTTATGGAAGTTGTTACAAAATTACAGAAATAATAATGTGACAATGCTATTAATACAGACAGAAGAATCAAGAACAAAAGAAGGATAGCTGAATGGACAGATAGATGATGGCATTTAATGGGGGGAATCTATTGTATAAAAAGTGATGGGACAATTTTTTATACTTTTTGAAGAGGGAGTTATTACCAAGATGGCGCAGTGATAAGCAACAGAGAAACAACTTCTCTGAGAGTCACTGTCCAGACACTGGAACAGTTGAGGAAGACAAGAAGGAGGGAAGTGGGTCCCCTGGACCCAGAAAGGATCTGAAGCACAAATTGAAGCCCACGGAGAGAGTGAAGAGAGAAACTTCAACGAAGAAGGAGGTACCCAGCGGCACCTTCTGAGACAGGACTCACTACACAAGAGGAGTTCAAACTTGCGGACGCACGGTGACTGCCAGTGACCCCAGAGGCCTCCACAGAGAGACGCAGCAGTGGAGGGGAGCAGCAGACGTGAAGGACAGCACTGGCTGGGGGTGAATGCAGAGGGCTCAGTCATCCCTGGAGAGAGAGCAACTGGCTGGGAGCAATCTAGGAGAAGGGCCGACAGCTCAGAACTCAAGAACAGCTGCCGGCTCCATCTAGCGGCTCCCAGCAGGGCGCAGGCCCACAGAAGATGCGCTGACAGCTGCAGGCCGAATGAGTCTGGTCTCAACCAGAAAGTACAGGCTTGCTGAGATTATCCGCTACCCTGCCAAAAAGCTACTGCTGGCTTGCTGGGATGGATCAGCACGGATCAGGACTGTCTCCACACGTCTGCCAGTGACAGCAGAGACAAACCTCGAAGTGGACTTTTTTCTCTTTTTCTTTCTCTCTTGTTTGTTTTTTGTTGTGGTGGTAGTGGTTTTCTTTTTCCTCCTTCATTGTTCGATCTTGTTTTTATGAGTGTGAATGTGGTTTGTATCCTCTCTGGTTGTGGTTCTGTTCTGTTCTTTTTATCTCTTCCTTCTCTCTCTCCCTCCAGTCTTCTGCATCAGTTTCCCAAAGTTATCCTGATCCCCCCTTTGTCCTCCAGTCTGTCTTCTACTCTCTTCCTCTTCTTCCACTTCTCTATTTTCTCTTTAAACCATTTTGAATTTTAACCCTTGAGGGCAAAATTGACATATTAAGGACTTGTACACTGCATTTCTGGTTTGTTTTAGATTTTGCTATATAACCACGAATCTAGTTCATACAGTTAAAAGCAGCAAACTACTGGTTAGCTCAGTCTGTCATTTTCTAGGCTGTGCTTGATGCTATTAGTACCACTATAGGGAAAAGTGACATAATTGTTCTGAGCAGCTGTTCTTCCTGGTATTTCATGATTGAGATTGACTAAGGGTCACAGAAAATACTTTAGCATAGTGTCAAAGAACCAGGGACTGGGTCAAACAGGCAGCAACTTCTCACCTCCAACAAATTGAAGAGGTAGGATCTTGCAACAGACTCAAAACCCAAAAACAAGCTATACCTGGAAGGTATCTTGGAGAAGCAGTCATCTCGTAAGAGTTCTAAATACTAGCAATAAAGCAACCCACCACAGGCAATTTACAAGCATTACCCCCGGAATTAAACTATACTTTTTGAGAGAAAAATATGCATTTGGATCACCACTTTTCACTACACTGAAAAACAGTTCCAGGTAGATTAAAATACAGAAGAAAAAGGTAAAAAGCAACAAAAAGAAACAACTTTTATAAGACAACAATCAGAAATATCTTCAATTACTCCATTGGAAAAACTTCAACAAGATCAAAAGCACTACTCGTGAAGACTAGAGGATAAACTCAACCACATTTAAAACTTCTACTCATAAGATGCATAAAAAGAATAAAAAAGTGAGTCAAACGAATAAGACAAATTTGGACTGTTACTGTTTAGATCAAGAATGTCACCCAAAGGCCTCAGGAACTCATGGGTAGGGCTTTTGAAAGGTGACTGAATTAAGGTGGCAATACAGTTGACTTGCTGTTAGGAGGTGGGGTATCGCTGGAGGCAAGTCAATGGGAGCGAGACCTGGAAGGGCGCAGCTCCACGCCCACAGCTCCTCCCTTCTCTGCTTCCTGGGGCTACCTTGAAGTGAGTAGCTTTCTTCATCTCATTAGATTCTTAAGTCTTCAAAACAAATGCACAAACACAAGACGAAAAAAAAGACTAACTGAATGTCGTGAAAATAAAAACATTTGTGCCGGGCGTGGTGGCGCATGCCTACAATCCCAGCACTTGGGAGGCCCAGGTAAGAGGATCACCGTGAGTTCAAGGCCAGCCTGGACTACATAGTGAGACCCTGTCTCAAACCCCCCCACAAAAGTAAAGAGCCCACAGAATGGGAGAATATATTTGCAAAGCACATAGCTAAAAATGTGCCTCTAGAATAATTTATAATATGTAAAAAAATAATAATTAGGGCTAAGAGTATAGCTCAGTGCACAAGGGCCTGGGTTTAATCCCAGCACCACAAAAAAATAAAATAACAACAACAACAGTAAACCCAACACATAAGGGTGGTGCCACCTTTAGTTCCAGCACTGGGGAGGGTGAGACAGAAAAACTACAAGTTCAAAGCCAGCTTGGGCTACATACCCAGTCTCTGCCAGGGGGGAAACAGAAGAAGAAAGAAAAAGAAAACCAGAACACAATTGAATTTAACAAAAGATGGTATATAAATGGTCAAAAAAACAAATGAGAACAAGCTAGACACCACTAGTCATCAGGGAAAAACAAAATAAAAACCATAATGAGATATTATTTTACAGCCACTAGGATAGCTATAATTAAAAAAACAGTAACAAAGCACTGGTAAGAAAGTAGATATAGCAGAATCCTCAAACACTGCTGGTGGTAACATAAAATAGTTGAAAAACAGTTTGGTAGCTCTTGAAAAAAACATAGAATTAGTACATTACCCAGGAACCTACTTCTAGGTATCTACCCAAGAGAACTGAAAACATACATCTACACAAAATTTGTACATGTTTAGACTAAACATGGAAACAAATGTCTATCAATTTATAAGTGAATAAACAAAATATATCCACGAAATGGAATATTTTCAGTCAAAAATGGAAATGAACTGGTACACGCTATATAACACAGATGAACTTTGAAAACATGCTAAGTGAAAGAAGCCAGATTTGGACAAAAGGCCACATGTTGTGTGATTCCATTTATATGAAACATTTGAACAGATAAATCTGTAAGACAGAAAGTAAATTAATGGGGCTGGTGAGACGGCTCAGCGGCGTAAGCGCCTGCCTGGCAAGCGCGAGGGCCTGAGTTCGACTCTCAGAACCCACATATGTAAAAAGGGCCGGTGATATCGCTCAGCAGCACGGGTGCCTGCTGGCGTGCGAGGTCCTGAGGTGGACCCCCCGGTTAAAAAAAAAGAAAAGAAATTAATGGATTTAATTAAGGAAGAGGAAGTAAGGAGTAGATACAATGTTTCTTCTGGATGAGAAAAAACATTCTGGAATTATACAGTGGTGGTGATTTCATGAATATACTAAAAAAATTATTCAATACTTTAAACAGTTAAATTTTATGGTATGTGAATTATGTCTCAACTTTAAAAACTAAAAATAAATAGCTAATTTCCAACCCAGAGAAATAAAAGCAAAAATGCTGAGAAAAAAGAAACATCTAGAGTATTTTATAGTCAGCAAAGTATCAGCTTTATCAGAAAAGATATTCATGTTTACAATAGGGAGGACAGACTTACAAAGCAAACAAATGCAAAGGTGCTTATTATATCTAAGAATAACTTGGTTCACTGACTATTAGAAAATGTCTATTTCAAGTATTTATTTAGTTTTGGACATTCCCTCACAAATATCTCCGAGGAAGTCTTGAAAACTTTAATTAAGTCTCCCAACAGATATCTTTGAATCACATAGTACATTCTGCTACATATCACATCTACCCTCTTAGACTGTTTCCCTATCCAACAGCTGGAGGGAGAGGTGATGAGGAACTCCAAACTCAAACCCCTCATTAATTTCCCATTCTCCCTCTCCATCCTAATGCCATCTGAAGTTATAATACAAAAAAAAAAAAAAAAAAAAAAAGGAGGCAATTCCTGGTAGATTTAAGGGACTCAACACTTAAGCCCCCGAGGTGGGAAGACCTCCTCATGGAATCACTGTATTTAAGTCTCTTGGTGGGAAAGACCTAACTCTGACATTCAAATTAGGATACAACAGCAAAATTACCCAGTCTGGTAAACACTCTAGTTTACCTACAGTTATGAACAAAGTTATAACCTCTGGCTCTTTCATCAGCCCAAATACACACCCAGATTCCTGCATGCATCTTCACTTTTCATTCTCATTCACTCTCAATGCATGGAAAGAAAAGGATGAAGAACAGGAGAGGGAGATCCTTGGGGGAGGGGGACTAGAATGTCACAGTAGATCCCTTCTCCACTGCTGAGTGGAAAGAAGAGTAGATGAACCGGGCTAATTGTAGCAGGGATCATTTTAAGAACGACTGCCACCCACCAGTAAGCCACAGAAGCAGAAAAACCAATAGCAAAACACCCTTGAATAGATCAGTGGTTCCAGAAACCCAACTGTTGTCCCTCTCCTTCTCAATGCCTGGCTCCCCTAGGCACTATTTTTGAAAGAGGAAGCAAGGTGACAATCACAGAAGTATAGGCTATCAGACCTTATGATCATGTACCATTTTAATTTACAACTAGTTAATTCACAAACTTGTCAATTCATAAACTAACCATCACTTCAAATCTTAATACAGATGCTGTAAACAAACAACTGGTAAAATGCATAATTTTTTTCCTCTGGCACTGTGAAAGCTTCTAACACGTGACACACTATTATAACCATCTTTTGGGTACACATGCCACATTTCCTCTTCTCAAAGAACTTCTCTCTTCCTTTCCCTCAACCCATCAGAATGAACACCTAATTCAAGTTTGTACAACATGACATCCAAACCAAAGGCTGCTAGACCTCAGCTAAAGGTCTGCCAATCTGATTCTCACTCCCAGACAAAAGGGAAGAGAGACAGACTGGCAGCCTACCAGTCACTTGGGCTGAAAGGCAGCAAAGTGTAGGGTTACCATTATCTTGTATGTGACCAGACAAGCAGTCTCAAAAATTGAAATTGTCAAGTCACCCCTTAAGAGTCTATAGGAGTTGTTTCACCAAATATCCTGCCCCCAAGCCTAAAAGGCACAGGAGTTTCTAAACCATTTGGGGACAATAACCATTCTCAAAATTACCAAATCTTTAGTAAAGAAGCAGCACTAGCCTAATGTGAACTGCTCCTGTTATGCTGATCCCATACTGATTTGTACAGGAATGGCCCTAAAGAATGACGGAAATCCTCTCAGCAGTAACATAAGCAACCAAATGGTCAGATCAGCGGGTCCTTTTCTCTACTATCAAAAAGACAGCCAAGAAACTAGTGCCATATAATTCTTCCTGGTTCTATAATTTACTTGACTATCACTCTGACCATCAAAATATATTCTAAACCAGAGAATATCATTTTGAGAACTCTAGATATTCCTTCTCCTCCTTTCTTAATTAGTTTTTTAGTCAGCTGTTCTGTTTTCCTTCCACTATAATGTTACAGAAGGGTGATACTTGTCATTTAATTTAGTCTATAAATTGCAGGAGAATGCCGGGAGCTCCACCGAGATCCAAAGGTGCTTGAACAAAGCAATACAGCATGGGCTTTGAGAAGTGCAGACCATAAAGGTAGACCATGGAGTTTAAAAAGTCCCACATTTCCCATTTTCAAACTATATGATAGAGATCAGGTTACTTCATCCTCTGTGCCTCAACTTCTCCACAGAATTTTGAGAAGAACAACATAAACATTAAGTATTTAGACCAGAGCCAGGAATGTAATAAGCACTATATTATAATGAATATAGCCATCACCATTTGCTATGAGTATAATTTATCTTTTTGTTTTGTTTTGTTTTTTTGGTGGTACTGCAGATTGAACCAAAGCACTCTACCAATGTCTATATAAGCCGTACCTCTAGCCCTATATCTCATCTCTAAATGTAAGATAACACAGATCCACCCAGAGCAGCTAAGACAAAAAGAAGTGGGTAACTCTTCCAGCATCTACTCAGCCCATTACTCCCCCGCTTTTCCCTGAAAACTCCCAGGTCGAAACTCTCCCAGGTCAAGTTTCTGTGTGTCGTTTGATGTCAACTGTGACTAGGAAACCATCTTCCATCAACTCCAAGGATTTCCACGGACAGGTGATTTACAGGAAGAGAAGATGAAGATGATACACAAAACAAAACTAAGAAATGGAAAAAAGGTACAAAGAGAAAAAAAGTTTCTTTGGCTTCAACCACTTTCCAGTTCCTCAGCATGGATTCCCTTTCTGACCTATACAGATGAAGTTAATTCGGCATATTGTTTTGACCAGTAACATTTATAAAAGTCCCAACAGGTGCTGGAAACGTTTTCACCAGACAATAAATAAATATCTTGGAAGAGAAAAAGTTGTATACATCTGTAACTACACAAAAATTAAAACAATACTGCAGGTAAAATTTTATTTCAAAGTTCTGCCTTCTCAACCCATCCTAAGCCTAATGAATTTACAAAGGTAAATGGCCCGGTTATTTCAAAAGCTCCACAGCTGTTAAAAGCTTCACAGATGCTGTAAGTATTGAGCCGCTAAAACTTTTAAGACTTACACACCTCAAGCATCTTTCACCTACTATCATATTCTCTGTATAAAGTAGTATAAGGCACAGCATACATTAACATACTTTTCTTTTTAGCAGAAATGAATTCTTTTTAAAACAGTAATAGAGAAAATGGCAGGCACTGTGCAAACAATTTCCCTGTAGAATACACCATAAGCTGTTGTCCACTAAACTACCAGTTAATCAGCCAACATCCTCCCCAACCTCATTCCCAAAACAATCTTTTACTGAACTCCGTAATGTAATCCTAAAATAACACTTCCATGTTATGCAAACTTTAAATTCATGTCCACCTTTACATCAAAATACGATTTTATGTTTTTGTTTTTGTTTTTTTGGTAAATTCAAGGTTTCCAGCCAGCATGCCTGTAATCCCAGCACTTGGGAGCCTGAGGCAAGAGGATCGCCCTGAGTTGAGGCCAGCCTGGGCTACATAAGTGAGTTCAACCCCAGCCTGCACCACATAGAGAGACCTGGTCTCAAAAAAAAAAAAAAAAAAATCCTAGCATTCTGGGAGGCTGAGGCAGGAGAACCATAAGTTCGAGCCCCCAAAAAAGGGATAGGCCCATAGTTCAGTGCGACGGCCCTGGGTTCACACACACAAAAGTTCTTATCCCATATACGCTGCCAGCAACTCAGCGATCCATGCAAAATAAATGCAGCTCACACATCACAGTTTTTTTTCAGTTGAAAATTCTCTGAAGGCTATCAGTGTGGTGGGAAAAAATATTTTTTCCGTTTAACTATAAAACACTCCCATTTTAAAATCTCCATTATTCTCAACAAAAAGTTATGACCTTGCTCCAAGGCTAACAAAAAAACATTTTTTCCCTGGTAGAGCAAAATGAGTACACAGCAAGACGCAACACAAGACAACACGGACTTCACAGATTTCTTACCCTGCCACTAAGAGAACACCAAGGTTTAAGGCCGAAGATTGAAGGCAGTGTTCCCAAAAGACCACGCTTTCTCTCGACGACACGAGGAAGCACTGGTGGGAAGAAGGGCCCTTTTTCTGACAGAACTGACCACACGGTGTCATCACCCCAAAATTCCTAAACGCAGCCTCACGTCTCGGCGAAGTCTTCCCACCAAGTGAGCAGCGAGCACGCAGAGTTCAGAAGGGCCGGGCACGCGCAGCCTCCGTGACCCCGCGGCTCTCGAGGCCGGGACTCGGGCCCACGTGCCCTCCCGGGGCGCGCGGCCCGCGCCAGGCCCGCTCGCACCCTCCGCTCCCGCCCCCGCGCGCTCGCGGCCGCCCGGGAAACCGGACCCGTCAACCCGCGCGCTCCAAGCGCGAAGGCGGCGGCCCGCGACGCTGCGGCTTCCCTCCCCTCCCCCGCGGCCGCAGCGCTCCCTTCCCGCGCCCCCGCTCACCCTCAACTCTTCGAAATCCGCCATTTTATACCCCCCGCGGGCACCGCTGCCGCCACCGCTCCCCCTCCCGCAGCCGCCAGCAACGCCGCCGCCACCACGGCCGCCGCCGCTTCCAGCACCATCCTGCACTGGGAGCCGCTGAAGACGCCGCGGCCGCCGCCGCCGCCGCCGCCGCCGTCGCCGCCGGGCCCCTCACGTGACCTGCGCGGAAGCCCCGCCCCCGGCGCGCCGCGGCCCCGCCCCTTCGCGGCGCCCCCCCCCGCCCGGCCCGCACCGCCTTCCGGCCGCTCGGCGCGAGCTTCCGGCCGGCGGTCTGGTAGCGCCGGGGTGGGGGCCGTCGCCCCTCCCTCCCGGCTCCGAGGCCTCCGCGAAGTCCCTGAGGCGGCGTTGCCGCTGCAGTGCTAGCGAGCGCCTGGTCTGGGAACCCGGGGAGAGAAGGAAGAGGAGGCCGCGCCTTGTGACAGGAACACTTGGGAAGATTCTCACGGTGCGCTTCACTCGGTGGCTGTGACCAGAGGAAGCAGCCAGAAATAAAACTATCCCCCAAAATAGTTGTGGCCTAACGATAAGCACGGACATTGGGTAAGACATTGTACTGATCTAATGGCGCCGGCTGGGTAAGACCTCTTTCAGTGGGTAAAGAGCTTAAAGTACCGACTTGGCTGGTTGTTTCTGACCTTGACGGTCACCTGAAGTTCATGGGTTGCAGAGGTGAAATGGGGAGGGGGCAGACTGAGGGAAGAATGAAACAAGAGCGCTCAGAAGGGCCCGATAGAAAGTCGAGGGGTCAGGGAAATGTGATAGCTAGGAAAGGATGAAATGGCAAGACGCTGTGGAAGGAAGCGTAATGGTCCCTACCTCTAATGTGCTGAGACAGGGTGGGAGAAGATGCTGAGTCAAACTGGTCAGAAAAGTCGCTAGACGAGTTCCCAGTTCATGTTTCCTTGAAGAAGTGGGTTGCACCCGCAATAGGCCTAAAATAATACGATACAAGGGCCTGTTTCGCTTCTACCTAGTACCTCTGCCCACCCCACCTCCCATTCTGCCTGCTCTGCACTTATTTGGGTCTCTCCAGCCGACCTTCCCTCCACCTCTACAAGCTTTTAAACTGCTAATTACTGACTTTTGGGCTATGAATAACTTCCCACTCTTTCCTTCCAGTACTTGACTCCTGTTCATCCTTCAGGTCTCACTTAGTGTCACTTTTTCAGAGAGATCTTCCTTCACCTGCACCAAATCTTTTGTTACATTAAAATTAGGCCCTCATTAAACCGGGGTGGGTGGCCACGCCTGTAATCCTACCACTGGGGAGGCTGAGGCAGGAGGATTTTCTCGAGTTTGAGGCCAACCTAGGCTACATACTGAGTTCAAGCCCAGCTAAAACTACATGGGGAGACCTTGTTTAAAAAAAAAAAAAAAAAAAGGGGAGAGAAGAGGATTAAAAAAAAGAAACAACATGGTATTATATACATGTACCAACTCCCCAAGAGAACTGTAAGTGACATATACTGCGAACATGTATAGTACTAATGAAAAAAAAGTTAGGTCCTCCATACCGTAGTCCTTACCAAGGAAATAATAGTACATAAATTAACAGGAAGCCTAACCAGAGTATACTTTTGCAATAAATAGCTGAATGTTCTGAGTATCAGATCCACAGTGGCCAGCTGACTCAATAAGGGAAAAAAAAAGCTGTAGCCAAGTAAGATATCTGTAGGTCACTTCTCTTTTCTGTACCTAGATGTTGTGTGACCATGTTGCAGCCCCAGAGTTCCTGACAATCCTGAAAAACAGCCAATTAAAATCTTTTAAAATTTTTTGTATTTGTCTTTTCACATCCTCTTGTACAAACTGTCACAGGATCCTGAACTTTTTCTTCTTGTTTCCATGTTAACCATTTATTTATATGATTATTATGTGTAATAAAATTGTTTAAAATTTTATCTTAACATGTAAATGCACGAGATGCTAATGCATGATAAATGCCCATCAAATAATTGTCTGTTGAATAAAGGAATGAATGAACAGTGTCTAGAGTAGGTTCTCATTCTGCCTCTCCCCATTAACTTTGTGATCTCTTTACTAATTTGTAATCTCAAACTACCTTTTTTCACTTGGAATTGTGAAACCAATGACAAGACCAAGCACCAATAAAGTATCAAAGGATACTTTTATTCTTGACCAAGAGTAGAAGTGATAAATAAAACTCATATTAACTTCTTGCCCACTGGAAGTTGGGAGGTTATAGACATAGGATAAATGAAATGAAGGTGGAGAGCTGGGCGTGGTGGTGCAGGCCCTTAATCCCAGCATTCTGGGAACCTGAGGTAGGAGGATCACAAATTTGAACCCAGCTGGCAATTTAGTGACTTAGTGAAACCTTGTCTCAAAAATGGCTAGAGGGACCAGTGAGATGGCTCAGCGGCATAAGCGCCTGCCTGGCAAGCGCGAGGGCCCGAGTTCGACTCCTGGAACCCACATACGAGAAAAGGGCCAGTGATATCTCTCAGCGGCACGGGCGCTTGCTGGCATGCGAGGTCCTGAGGTCGACCCCCAGTACCCACACACACAAAAAAATTTGCTAGAGATGTAGCTCAGTGCCAAGACTCTGAATTCAATCTCAATACTGCAAAAAAAAAAAAAAAAAAGATTTGCTAAGGTGAAGTTCGACCCCCGGTACCCACAAAAAAAAGATAAATAAAAATTAGACAAGCTAATAAAGGTGAGAGGATCTTTTCTGGGAATGGGTGGGGATTTTTCTGGGAATTTAGGTGCCACATCTTTTCATTCCTTTTATAGTTCTTTCTGATGGTTGTCACAGCAGTTGTCATCTGGCAACATGCTGAGTGGGTGTCATTTAATAGGCAGATAAGATTTTAATGTAACTAGAGATTGCTTGGCAGTCACTCTAGCAGCCAAATTAGATCCAACCTAAGGGAATAGAATGATGAATAGAATAAAGTGTGGTCCCTAAAAGAAGCTTACAACTATAATAAAAGGGACAATATAAACAAAACTATAAGAGAAGATACTGCTGAGGCTTGTTTGTAGTGTTCATTATTGTTGTTTCCACAGTGTCCATTCTGCCCCTCTCCCCATGTGTAGCAGCTACTAGCTGGTTTGGACGGATTTGATTGCAATCAATTATAGGTGCTGTCCCAGTCTGGCCTAAGTTAATAAGAACTGTTATGTCCTAGCCAGTGACTAAAGTAAAACTAGACAGTTAAATCCAATAACTACTGGGCATTTCCAGGCCTTCCCAGTTAGATCAAGTGTAGGCCCATGCTCCAAAGTAGGCAAATCTGAAGGAAGTCTGAGACATTTATTAAGTGGTAAAAGATGAGACTTTCTCATATGGAACACTAGCCATTTTCCTACAATGAGGAGCCAACCTGAAGACTAACCATTTCATGAAGGAAAAAAATCACAAAATTCAGAATGGACTTTGCCATTCACCCTACCTCTGTACTTGTCAATTTTCTTTTTTTTTTAATAAGGTTCTACATTTATTAAAGGTAAGAAAAGAAGTATGCTCTGCAGAGTGAGTATAGGCAATTAAAGGTTGGAAAAGAAGTACAGCAGAGTTTACAGTGGCCTTGTCAGTTTTCTTGAGTCAATACTTTTCCTTTGCTGTTTTGACACTATTAACTTTCTTGTTGGGACAAAATACTTGACACCCACAATTTAAAGGAGAGATTTATTTTGGCTCATAGTTTCAGAGGTTTCATTTGGCTGGTTCCAAGAGAGAAACAGCAGGGCAGAGGGATGTGGTGGAAGACAGCTGCTCATCTCATGACATGGCATTTGTTAGCAAAGAACAGAAGTGCTAGGGCCGGTGAGACGGCTCAGCGGCTTAAGCGCCTGCCTTGCAAGCGCGAAGGCCCGAGTTCGACTCCCGGAACCCACATACGAAAAAGGGGCCGGTGATATCGCTCAGTGGCACGGGCGCCTGCTGGCGCGTGAGGTCCTGAGGTCGTCCCCCCCGGTACCCACAAAAAAAAAAAAAAAAAAAAAAAAAAAAAAAAAAAGAACAGAAGTGCTAGAGTGGAGGAGCTAGGAACCAGATACAATCTGAAGGTCACACCCCCATTACCCACTCCAACTAAGCCTCACCTCCTAATAGCCCATTCAACTATGAAGGTTAGTGCCTTCACAATCCAGTCACCTCTCCAGGAATCTCTTAATCCAGTCAAGCAGACAATCAGGATTGACCAACAGAGTTATTCTGAGTTTTCTATTAGTTGCCAGTAACGTCTTAAATATAGCTGGCATGGTGGCACACGCTTCTAATACCAGCACTTGGGGAGACTGAGACAGGATCACAAGTTTGAGCCCAGCCTGGACAACTCTATCTCAAAATATTCACAAGGGGTGGGGAGGTAGCCCAGAGCAAAGGCCCCAGTTGACTAACCAGTACAACAAAACAAAAACCCTGAAATAGGTTGCTAGTTTGTCTCCCCGGGTCAGATTAGTAATTTGGTACCTGTTCTAATTTCTAACTCCATAATGGTCATTCAATATTCATTTCAAGGGAAGCCTGAGCAGTAACATGAAAAGGCTACTGCTTCCTTCACTATTGTGAACAATTCAGCTCTTACCCAGATTTGTATATCTTAACCATACTCATCAAAAAGAAATCCCAGCTGGATAGTGGCATATGCTTGTAATCTCAGCGCTCTGGGAGGCTGAGATGGGAGGAGAGCAACTGTGAATCAGGAGCTCCAAAACTGTTAATTATTTTAGTTTTAGGAGTTCTATAATAAAAATAATATTACTCCTAATTTTTAAAAAATATTCTTAGGAGATATTTTTATATATAATGAATATATTTATCATAGGATGATAGGCAAGCCTACAAATATTTACTTTTTTTTACATAGGTCTGGATGCTTTTTCATTCATCAGGCTTTCAGACTTCTAGATCAAAGTGTAATATCCTCAAGGCCACCTCATTCATACCCTCTAGATTAAGGAATCAGTTGGAATTCAGGCAAGAGGTATCATGTATTTGTCATATTTTAGGGTGATTGTCAGAAAATTGGTTCTATATTCAAAGATTACTTATGGATATTTATGTAAGGAAAGAATAATTGGAGAATACCCTAGCTCTACACTAAGTTCTTGGGAGGGAACCATAACTAGAGCTTTTGATAGTCCAGAATTACATTGAAGAGCAGTCTGTTTGACAATGTAATCTGCCTTAGAATTACCCTGGGAAACAGCGTCCAGGGAAGCTTGATATCCCCAGGAATGGATAACTGCCATTTACTTAGGAGATTACTGCCTCAAGGATGTTGAAGATCCCTGGGCCGTATTTTATTGGAGACTGACAACTAATTAAAAGTCCTGTTTCTTTCCAGATGGCAACATGTGCATGTAAAGCCAGAAAGGCATATTTGGACTCTGCCCCCCCATATATATGCCATTTTTCCCTGAGCAATTTGGAGAGCCTTGGTGAAGATAATAAGTTCTATCTTTTGAGCAGAAGTCCCAGAGGGGAGTCTTCTTGCTTTAATGACCTCAGTGGGGCTGACTATGGTACCAACTTCCCTCCTAATGCCATCCACTATGAAACTCCTGCCATCAGTGAACCATGTGGTAGCTGGCCCTGTTAATCATTGGTCTCTCAGATGAAGGCAGCTGGCATAATTTTGGGCAAGCATCTGTACACATTCATGTTCTATTGGTTGGTTGGGAGGAGGGTGGCTGGGTTCAAAACAATGCAAGGCTGATGAGAGACATCTGGGTTTTTAATAACAATGGCCTGATATTTATTAAGCCTTTCTCCATTCATCCACAAATGTCCCTTCAGTTCTAACAAAGTCTTAACTTGGTTAGAACTATGAGCTTTTGCCCGAAGTTTATCTTAAAAGCTTCCTGGAGTAAGTATGTCATCACCACTATTGCTTGCGGGCAGCTAGGCCAGCCATGTGTCACTCCATCTAGTTGCTTGGAAAAGTAGGCAACTGGTCAGTTTTCCTGGTCCAGATACTGAGTTAGCACTCCTATGGCTAATCCCTGTCTTTAGCATGAAGAAAGAAACAAATCCTTAGTTAGGTCTGGGATTCCTAATGCTGGGCCTGCATCAGGGCCCATGAAGCACTCTTGAGCAGCTGCTGTCAACTTCAAGGGTTCAGTTTCCAGTCCTCAGGTTGCCTCATATAAGGGTTTGGCTATAACTCCAAAATGAGGTATCTGTATGTCACAGAAGCCTGCCATTCCCAATAAATCCCTCACTTGCTGTTTGGACTGTGGGAGCAAATTGCCTCTGTTCTCCTTGTGGACAGCTATCTTTGTCCTGGAGTTAAAACATATTCCAGATAAGTCACCTTTTGTTGAGAAATCTTGGCCTTGCCTTGGGACATCATAAAATCCTGTTTTGCTAGAAAATTGAGAGTCTTAATGGTGTTTTTATCAGATAGCTCCTTGGTGGGGGTACACATGAGATCTACATACTGTAATAGGCCTTCCTTTCTAAGCCTTAATCTCAAGCCTTCCTGTGCATACTGTCTTCTGGCATAGACTCTTCAGCTTTCCATTGCAGACTCATCAGCCTCCTGACACAGACAGGACACTACAGTGAGTTCCAGACCTTTGACTGGATCCTTCGGATCTCCAGTATGGAGACAGACCCTCTGCACTCTTCTACATCCAACTCTGTATGCAGCCATTGCATAAAGACAGTTTTGAAAACTTCTGGGAAGATGGCAGAGTGGTGAACAGCAGAGAAACAGCCTCTCTGAGATTTGGTGTCCAGACACTGGCATGTAGAAATGTGAGGAAGAGAAGAAGGAAGTGGGTTCCCAGAATGCAGCAAGGATCTGAAGTGAGAATTGAAGCCCACAGGGAGGGTGAAGAGAGTCCTCAACGCAGAAGAGGAGGTGGCAAGTGGTGTTTTCTCCCTGAGCCTGACTCACTGCTTGGAAGGTGTGGCTTGAAACTGAAGATGCATGGTGACTACTGGTGACCCCAGAGACCACCACGAAGAAATGCACTAGTAGGATGGAGCAATGGATGTAGAGGACTGGGGCAAATTGTGAGTTATTCAGGTTCAGACGTCCCACAGAAGAGGCAATTGGCTGGTAGCCATCTTGGAGAGAGGTCAGCTGAGCTCGGAACTCATAGCAGGTGTGGGCTGGCAACATCTAGTGGCTCCCAGTATCAGGGTGAGGTTGAACTGAGTTCAAGTCAGCAGGAGGTCAAGGAGCTGAGTTCAAGCCAACAGGAGGCACATAGAGTATTTCAGGTTGAACAAGTCAGGTTCCAGGCCCATAGGCAGAAACTAGCTTGAACTTTAGTGGAACTAAAGGTGCGGGCTTGCTGGGATTATCCACTAACCTGCTGTTAATCTATGACTGGATTGCTGGAAGTAATCAACATGGATCTGGGCTCTGTCTGCCTATTGTGTCTACCAGTGACAGCAGAAACACATCCTAAAGTGGATATTTTTTCTCATTTTTTTTGTTTTTGTTTTGTTTTGATATTTCTTGATTTTTTTCTTGTTTTTATATAAGTGTGAACATTGTTTCTAGTTTTCTTGTTATTCTGTTCTGTTCTCACTTTTATTTCTTCCTTCTCTCTTTCCCTCCTATCTTCACCAGTTTCCCAAAATTTACATAAACTTTCTTTGTCCTCCAGCCTTGCTTCTAATCTCTTCCTCTTCTTTTTCTATTTCTTTTCCTGCTAACCACTTTTAAATTTTCTCCCCTGAGGGTAAAACTGCCACATCAAAGGCATATTTACTGTATACAATTTTCTGGTTTGTTTTAGATTTTGTTATATAACCACAAATCTAGTTCATACATTTAAAGGTGGCAAATTAATGGTTAAAACACTTTGTCATTTTCCTAGTCTGTGTTTGATGCCATTGTTATTGCTGATTGTTCTACTTTAGCCAAGCTGACAATTGTTCTAATCAGTTATTCTTACTGGTTTGCCACGACTGAGATTACCTAAGGGTCATAAATAATACTATAGGTCAGTGCCAAACAACCAGGGGCTAGACCAAATAGGCAGCAATGTCTCATCCCCAATAAATTGAAGAGGTAGGATCTTGCAACATACTCAAACCCCAAAAGCCAACTACATCTGCAAGAGATCTCTGAGAAATAGTCATTTCCCAAGGGTTCTAAATATTAGCAATAAAGTTATTTACCAGGAGCAATTAAAAACATCAACCCAGGAATTAAACTAAAAAAAACAACATTGAAAATGAGAAAACACTTAAGCAAGATGTGACCTCAGACTTCCAGCTCACCAAAGGCAAACCAAGGGAGCAATGAGGTGGAAAAATTTGAAAGCCACCCAATTGGACTCTCTGAAGAGGTAACAGAAGTAACAAAGCAGATGAGTGAGGCTCTAGAAAAAATCAAATCAGAAATAGTTTCTCAGATAACTGGAGAAATAGTGACCATAATGAAACATGTGGTTGGTGACTCTAGAGAAGATACGGGTAAAAAAAAAAAAAAAATTAGTGAAGCTTAGGAAAATGAACACCTGACATAGGAAAGAAATGTAACCCATTAAACAGATTCAAATGGATATCCAGGAGATTAAAAATTCCATTGACTGTGTTTGCAGCAGAATGAGCTGACGTGAGGACAGAATCTCAGATCCAGAAGATAGGATTGTAGTTAGCAATCATGAAAAGAAAGATTTCTTAAAATAGCAAGGAATCACAAAAAATCAATTTAACAGCTGTAAGACAATGCAAAGAAGAAAATAAGATTGATCAGAGTGAAAGAAAAAGCAGGAGATAGCACAAATGACATTAAAAATCTATTCACAGAAGTGATGGCAGAAAATTTTCCAAGCATGGAAAAAGAAATTGACTTACAGATAATTAAGGCATTGTAGACCTCTAATTAGCCATGATAAAAAAAAAACAGCACCAAGGCACATAATAGTCAAGACTCCAGAAATCCAACACAAGAACAGATATTAATAGCTGTAAGAGAAAAAAAAAGAGGATCACCTATAAAGGAAAGCCCATCAGAATCACAGCAGAGTTCTCAACACAAACCTTGAAGTTGAGGAAAGCTTGGAGTGAGGTATTTCAAACTCTAAAAGAAAACAACATCCAACCCAGATTGATATACCCTGGAACACTATCTTTCAAAATTGATGGAGAAATGAGATACTTCCATGACAAAGAACACCTGAAGAAATTCATGACCACCAAACCAGCACTCCAAAATGCTCTGAAGGGCATTTGAGAAAGAGATAACAAGGACTACAACTCCATGAACCCCAACAGAATGAATCCACCAGGCAAAGTAAACAATTAAATAGAGGGGGTAAAGAAAGGAACCAACAGCAGGAAAAGAATCTGACAAGGATAAGACAACGCAAATCAGTTATAAGAAACAACATAAATTGTCTCAATTCACCAATGAAAAGAAACAGACTGGCAGAATGGATCAAAAAGAAAGATCCGGGGCCGGTGAGATGGCTCAGCGGCTTAAGCGCCTGCCCGGCAAGCGCGAGGGCCCGAGTTTGACTCCCGGAACCCACATACGAAAAAGGGGCCGGTGATATCGCTCAGCGGCACAGGCACCTGCTGGCACACGAGGTCCTGAGGTTGACCCCCCGATACCCACAAAAAAAAAAGAAAGATCCAACAATATGCTGCATACAAGAAACACACTTAATTCAAAACTAAATTCATAGACAAAGTCAAAAGATGGAAAATAATTCTCCATGCAAAAGGAATCTGGAAAAAAGCAGGAGCAGTTATTCTATTTGCAGACAAAGTGGATTTCAAGCCAAGACTGATTAAGAGAAGCAAAGAAGGTCCTGCATTCTTGTAAAGGGAACAATCCAAGAGGAAGAGATAACAATCATAAATATATATGCACCAAATATCAGCAAACTAAATAAAACAAATATTAACAGACATGAAAAATCAAATAAGCATTAACACAATTGTAATAGGGGACCTTAATACCCCGTTGTCACAAATAGATAGATCAACTAGACAAAAAAGCAGCAAAGAAATAATGAAACTGAGCCAAACCTGTGAACAAATGGACTCAATAGATGTCTACAGTGTTCCACCCCACAATATCAGAATACATGTTCTTCTCAGCTGCACATGGGAAGTTCGCCAAAATAGACCACTAGCTCATAGAACATGCTAAGTAAATGCAAAGGAATTAAAATTATCCAATGCACATTATCAGACCATAGTGCAGTGAAATTGGAAATCAATGGAAAAGAAACCACAAGAACTCCATAAACACATGGAAATTAAAGATTCTCCTGAACAATCAGTGATTCACAGATGAAATTAAAGAAGAAATTAGACAGATTCTACAATTACACAATAATGCCAGTACAACATAACAGAACTTATGGGATGCAATGAAAGCAGTCCTATGAGGAAAATCTATAGCAGTGAATTCCCATATCAGAAAAATAGGAGTGCCCCTGGGATGGTCTGCGAGAAGAGTGTAAGTCTATGACCTGTGCTTCCTCCATTGTCCCCGGGATGGAGGTGCCTGAGAGAGGAGTGTAAGTCCACACTCTGTGCTTCCTCCATTGTCCCAGGAAGGTAGTGTCTGCAAGAGGAGTATAACGACACACACCCTTGGTGGGTGGACCAACCAGAACCCCAAGACCCAGTACAACATCCAGGCCCTGGTCACACAGGCACACACATGCCTTGGTAGGGCAGAGTAATCAGTGAGAACAGCAATGTGGAAGTGTCTGAAGCAGCAGTGAGGAGACAGTAGTTGGACTCTGGAGAACTCCACCAACAGAAGACCAGTCGCAGCCCCCACATCCAGAGCCCAAGACCAGCTCCATACCCAGCACATTTCTGGTATCTGACATGAACACTGTCACAGAACTGTAAACACAAGAGTTATTTTACTACTTTTATTTTCCCTTATTTGTCTGATTTGCTATCCCTTTCCTGTCTGGTTGGACATCACTGTTTTCTTTTGTATTCTTTGGTTATTTTTGTATTGGGTTTTTTTCTCTGCTCTCTTTCTCTGGTCCCTTTTTCTTTTCTTTTCTTCTTTTTGTTCTCTTTCTCTTTCTTCCTTCTTTTTTCACTGTTCAGATTTCTTACATTTCTTTTTCATTTTCTTCTATTGATCCACTTTCCTCAGCTACCTCTTGAATATAAAACTTCAAGTGAGTAAACATTGTCTCTGCCCATTCTGATTACTCTTTCACATTCTATATCATTCTTTCCCTCCAGTGTCCTCCAGTTGCCCAAAACTCAGGTGATCATCCTTTCGCTTCCAGCCTTGACTCTACTATATTTGACCTCATTCATCACTTTAGTCTGTCCCCTACCCATCTTAACTCCCCCGCCCCCTGAAGAAGGGTAAAATCACTCCACTAAGGTGAAAATCACTGCACATAAGTGCACAGTATATGTTTGATTTTGTTATATAACTTTAGAGTTTGCTCCTGTGGTCGGAGGTAGCAGGTTAATGGTTACCGTAGTTTGTCAGTAGTTAAGCTGTACTTGAAACTATTGTTATTACTAACTGAAGTACTTTAGCCAGGATGTCATACATGTTATAAAGAGTTTTATTCCCCTGTATGATAATGCTGTGATTGTATGGGGTCATAATCATCACCATAGCCCAGTACCAAAGGATTGGGAGTTGAGCCAAATAGTAATTTTGCATCCTTTACAAATTGGGAAGGTAGGTTCTTGGGATAGCTGTAAAGAACCACGTACCTCTAGAGGACATCCCAAAAGAACAGAAATCTCCTAGGGAAGCCCCAATACTAGTGATAAAGCTATCTCTCATAAGAAATCAGCAAGCATCAACATAGAAAACAAAATAAAATAAAAAAGAGAAAATAGAAAATGACAAGATGCAGAAGCAAAATGCAACCCCAGACCCCCAGCCCACCCAGGACAAGCCCAGAACTCAATGAGGTAGATGGAATTGGAAGTCAAATATTGGAATTTTCTGAAATGATAGCAATAGAAGAGAAAAAAACAAGTGAAAAAGGCTACAGAGAAACTAATCTCTCAGGTACAAAAAAAAAATGATACTTAAAATCAAAGATATTAGAGAAGACACAGATAAAAGAATAGATGAGCTTAGAAAAATTATGGAAACAAAAAATGCCCGACATATGAAAGAAATGGAATCCATGAAACAAATCCAAACAGAAATCCAAGAGATTAAAACCTCCATTGAAAGTATATGCAACATGGGCTGGTGAGATAGCTCAGTGGCATAAGCACCTGCCTGGCAAGCACGAGGTCCTGAGTTCAACTCCTGGTACCCTCATAAAGGAAAAAAAGGGCCAGTAATATTGTTCAGTGGCACAAGCACCTGCTGCCAAGGGTGAGGTCCTGAGTTCAACTCCTGGTACCCACATAAAGGAAAAAAAGGGCCAATGATATTGCTCAGTGGCACAAGCGCCTGCTGGCAAGCATGAGGTCCTGAATTTGACTCCCAGTACACACATTAGGGAAAAAAAAAAGTATATGCAACAGATTCAATGAAGGAGAGGACAGAATTTCAGATATTGAAGACAGAATTGCAGCTAGTGATCATGAAAAGAAAGATATCTTTAAAGTAGCAAGAGACTATGAAAAAATCAATACAACAGCTACAAGATAAAGCAAAGAAAAACAACATAAGATTGATTGAGATCAATGAGAAAGCTGGAGACAGCACAAATGCCATAAAAATACTCTTCACAGAAATAATGGCAGAAAACTTCCCAAGCATAGATAACGAATTTGACATACAAATAAATAAAGCATACAGAACTCCAAACAGCCATGACCAAAATAAAGCTACACCAAGACATGTAATAATCAAGATTCCAGAAATTCAGCACAAGAACAGAATATTAAAAACTATTAGGGAAAAGAAACAGGTCACCTATAAAGGAAAGCCCATCAGAATCACGGCAGACTTCTCAACACAAACACTCAAGTCAAGAAGAGGAGGAGGAGGGCCGGTGAGATGGCTCAGCAGCATAAGCGCCTGCCTGGCAAGCGCGAGGGCCCAAGTTCGACTCCCGGAACCCACATATGAAAAAAGGGCCGGTGATATTGCTCAGCAGCACGGGCGCCTGCTGGCGCGCAAGGTCCTGAGGTCAACCCCCGGTACCCACAAAAAAAAAAAAAAAGAGAGAGAGCTTGGAATGAAGTATGTCAAGTCCTAAAAGAAAACAACTTCCAACTCAGATTGATGCACCCTACAAAACTATCTTTCAAAATTAATGGAGAGGGCTAGGTATATAGCTCAGTGGTACAAGTTCCTGCCTGGCAAGTGCAAGGTCCTGAGTTCGATTCCCAGTACCAAAAAAAAAATGGAGAAATAAGATGTTTCCATGACAAAGAACAACTGAAGAAATACATGACCACCAAACTAACCCTACAAAAGTGCTGAAGGGTATTCTAGACAGAGATAAAAATGACCACAATTCCAAGAACAACAACAGAAAGAAAACACCAGGCAGGGTAAGCCATTAAACAGAGGGGAAAAGCAGGGAATCAACAGCAGGAAAATACCATGACAAAGATAAGCCAATACATATGGGCTATAACAATCAATGTTAATGGCCTCAATTAACCAGTCAAAAGAAACAGACTGGTAGAATGGATCAAGAAACAAAATCCAGGGCAGGTGAGATAGCTCAGCGGCATAAGCGCCTGCCTGGCAAGTGCGAGGTCCTGAGTTCGACTCCCAGTACCCACATATGAAAAAACGGTGCCTGCTGGTGCATGAGGTCCTGAGTTCGACCCCTGGTACCCCCCAAAATAAGAAAGAAATAAGATCCAACAATATGCTTTATACAAGAAACACATTTTACTCAAAAAGAAATTCATAGACTGAAAGTAAAAGGATGGAAGAGAATACTCCATACAATAGGAATGCAGAAAAAAAGCAGGTGCAGCTATTCTGTTTGCAGACAATGTGAACTTTAAACCAAGAATGATCAAAAGAGATAACGAAGGTCACTACATACTTGTTAGGGAAAAATTTCAAGAGGAAGAGATAACAATCATAAATATGTATGCACCAAATACTGGAGCACCCAACTACATAGGACAATTATTAATAGACATGAAAAATCACATAAGCAATAATACAGTTGTAATGGGAGACATTAATATCCCCATTGTCACAAAGAGACGGATCAACCAGACCAAAAAAAAATCAGCAAAGAAATATAAGAACTGAAACAAACCTGTGAACAAATGGACTTAGTAGATATTTTCAGAGTGTTCCACCCAACATCATCTGAATACACATTCTTCTCAGCTGCACATGGGAGAGTCTCTAAAATAGAACATATACTAGCCCATGGAACATGCTTAAGTAAATGCAAAGGAATTGAAATTATCCCATGCTATCATCTGCCCATGCAACGAAATTGGAAATTAATGACAAAAGAAACCTCGAAAACTTCATAAACACATGGAAATTAAATAACACCCTCCTAAACAACCAATGGGTCACAGATGAAATTAAACAAGAAATTAAACAATATCTACAATCAAACAAAAATGCAAATACAGGGCCGGTGAGATGGCTCAGCGGCGTAAGCGCCTGCCTGCCAAGTGCGAGGGCCCAAGTTCGACTCCCGGAACCCACATACGAATAAAGGGCCGGTGATATTGCTCAGCAGCACGGGCGCCTGCTGGCGTGCAAGGTCCTGAGGTTGACCCCCGGTACCACAGAAAAAAAAAAAAAATGCAAATACAACTTACCAGAACCAGTGGGATGCAATGAAAGCAGTCCTAAGAGGGAAATTTATAGCAGTGAATTCTCACATCAGGAAAACACAATGAGCACCAATAAGCAACCTAATGTTACAACTCAAGCTTCTAGAAAAGGAAGAGCAAGACAAACCCAAAGCCCATATAAGGGAGGAAATTATAAAGATCAGAGCAGAAATTAACACAATGGAGAACAAGAAAACAATAAAAGAATTAATTAATCAAAGAGTTGGTTCTTTAAAAGAATAAATAAAATTGATAAACCCTTAGCCAACCTTATCAAAAAAAAGGAAAGAAAAGACTCAAATTCATACATTGAGGAATGAAAAGGGTGAAATCACTACAGATCCTGTGAAAATTCAGAAGATCATTAATACCTAGTTCAAAAATCTTTACTCTCGGGCCAGTGAGATGGTTCAGCAGCATAAGTGCCTGCCTGGCAAGCGCAAGGTCCTGAGTTCGACTCCTGGTACACACATAAAGGAAAAAAGGGCCAGTGATATCGTTCAGCACAACAAGCACTTGCTGGCAAGCGCGAGGTCCTGAGGTCAACCCCTGGTACCCACACAAAAAAAAAAAAATCTTTACTCTCATAGGATGGAAAACAGAAGAAATGGACAGATTCCTAGATATGTATGAATTACCAAAGCTGAATCAAGAAGATATAAAAATTCTGAATAACCCAATATCGCTTAATGATATTGAAAAGTGGTATTAAAAACTTACCAACAAAGAAAAGCCCAGGTCGTGAGGGATTCATGGCTGAATTCTACAAGAAATTTAGAGAAGATTTAATGCCAATACTCCTGAACGTCTTTAATGAAATCGAAAGGGAAGCAACACTCCCTAACTCATTCCTGGAGGCAAGTATTACCCTGATACCAAAACCAGAGAAAGACCCAAGCAAAAGAGAGAACTTCAGGCCAATCTCCCTAATGAACATAGATGCAAAAATCCTCAATAAGATACTAACAAACAGAATGCAGCAAATCACAAAGAAGATAATACACCATGACCAATTGAGATTCATCCCAGGAATGTAGGGATGGGTCAACATATGCAAATCAATAAATGTAATGCATCATATCAACAGAGCCAAAGACAAAAATCACATGATCATCTCAATAGATGCAGAAAAAGCTATTGATAAAGTCCAGCACTCATTCATGATAGAAACCCTATAGAAAATCAGAATAGATGGTCTCTACCTCAATCTGATAAAAGCCATCTATGATAAGCCAACAGCCAACATCATACTAAATGGACAAAAACTGAAAGCTTTCAATCTAAAATCAGGAACAAGACAAGGATGGCCACTACCACCACTCTATTCAATATAGTTCTGGAAACATTAGCCAGAACAATTAGACAAGAGAAAGAAATAAAAGGACTAAGGATAGAAAAGGAAGAAGTTAAATTATCATTATTCACAGATGACATGATACTCTAAATAGAAGACCCCAAAAACTCCACCAAAAGACTCCTAGAGTTAATAACTAAATTCAGTAGTGTAGCTGGATACAAAGTCAACAGTCAGAAATCAATAGCATTCCTGTACACATACAACAAATTCACTGAGAGAGAAATTACGGAAACCACACCCTTCACCATAGCATCCAAAATGATGAAATACTTAGGAATCAATCTAACAAAGGAAATAAAAGATCTATACACTGAAAATTACAGTACTCTGAAAAAGGAGATAGAACAGGATATCAGAAAATGGAAAGATATCCCTTGCTCATAGATAGGAAGAACAAACATAGTGCAAATGGCCACACTCCCAAAACTGTTACACAAATTTAATGCAATCCCAATCAAAATACCATTAACATACCTCACAGAACTAGAGAAAACTTCCCTGAAATTCATCTGGAAACAGAAAAGACCTAGAGTTGAAAAGGCAATCCCAGGCAACAAAGGCAACGAAGGAAACATCACAATCCCTGACTTGAAATTATACTACAAAGCTACTGTGAAAAAATCAGCATGGTACTGGCAAAAAAAAACAGACCTGAGAATCAGTGGAACAGATTAGAAAATGTAGACACAACTCCAAACACACTCAGCCACCTTATCTTTGACAAAGGGGCCAAACTGGAAGAAACATAGCCTCTTTAATAAATGTTGCTGGAAAAACTGGATGTCTATATATTGAAGATTAAAACTAGACCCATGTTTATCACCATGCACTAAACTAAAGTCAAAATGGAAATATTAAAACAGAAACATTAAATCTGCTGGAAGATAGACTAGGTAGAACTCTTGAAGATATAGGTGTAGGCAGAGACTTCATGAACAAAACCCACACTGCATGGGAAACACTTCAAAGAATCAACAACTGGGATCTCACCTTATTAAAAAGCTTTTGCACATCAAGAGAAATCACCAACAGAGTGAAAAAGAAAACCCACAGAGTGGGAAAAAATTTTAGCCAACTGTCCCTCAGACAAAGGACTTCTATCTAGAACATATAAAGAATTGAAGGGCCGGTGAGACGGCTCAGCGGCTTAAGCGCCTGCCTTGCAAGCGCGAAGGCCCGAGTTCGACTCCCGGAACCCACATACGAAAAAGGGGCCGGTGATATCGCTCAGCGGCACGGGTGCCTGTTGGCGCGCGAGGTCCTGAGGTCGTCCCCCCGGTACCCACAAAAAAAAAAAAAAAAAAAAAAAAAAAAAAAAGAATTGAAAAAAATTGGACCCCAAATTCAAAGACCCAATCCAAGAATGGACATCTGAAATGAATAGATATTTCTCAGATGAGGAAGTAGAAATGACAAATAAATATATGAAAAAATGTTCAACATCATTGGTCATTCGAGAAATGCAAATGAAAACAACACTGAGATTCCATCTCACCCCAGTAAGAATGGCTATCATCAAGAAATCAATCAATAACAAATGCTGGCAGGGCTGTGGGGAAAAAAGAACACTTCTCCACTGTTGGTGAGAATGTGGACTAGTGCAACAACTACGGAAATCAGTGTGGAGATTCCTCAAAAGACTAGGATTAGAGATTCCATTCAACCCAGCTATTTCACTTCTAGTTATTTTCCCAGAAGAATTTAAAAAATCGTACCTCAGCAATATATGTTCACCCATGTTTATAGCACCACAGTTTGTAATAGCTAAGTCTTGGAAACAACCCAAATGCCCATCAACTGAGGAATGGATAAAAAAGATGCAGTATTTTTACATAATGGAGTGCTACTCAGCTATAAAGGATAAACTTGAGACATTTATAGGAAAATGGATGCAAGTTGAGACCATACTCATAAGTGAAATAAATGAGACTTGCATGTGTAAACATCATATTGTCTCCCTAGTATAAGAAGCCAAAAGAGTAAATAAGATCCAAAATGTACAATTGATATTGTGAAATGGGAAGAAACTGCTCAAAGTGAAAGAGAAACCAGGATGGGGGAAAGGAGAAAAGAAAGAAGGTAAAAGGGAAAAAAAATTATATATATATATATATATATATATATATATATATATATACACACACACAAGATAGTTAAGATAGTTATACTACTAATTTCTATTAGTTCATTGAAAAGAAAGATTTGTGCCTATATTGTTTGAACAATTTTCATGCCTATATCTTTGCAACAACTTTGAAGATAACAATATGCAATGTACTAATTATTGTTACTCTCATACAATCTTGTTTTGAAATTTTGTACCATTGTTTTTATTGTTTTTTTTCTTTAAAATAAAAAAGAAAGATAAAGCTCAAATAAATAATCTAATTTTGAACCTCAAGTTTCTAGAAAAAGAACATCAAGTCAAGCCCAAAGCTTGGACAAAGGAGGAAATTATAAAGAACAGAGGAGAAATTAATGCAATGGAGACTAAGAAAACAATACAAAGAATCAGTGAAGAGTCAGTTCTTTGAAAGATTAAATAAAATGGACACACCCTTACTCAACCTTATCAAAAAAAGGAAAGAAAAGACTCAAATCCATGCAATTAGGAATGAAAAGGGTGAAATCACAACAGATCCTGCAGAAGATCATCAATACCTACTTTGAAACCTATATTCTAATAAGACGGAAAACGCAGAAGAAACGGACAGATTCCTAGATACATATGAATTACCACAGCTGAGTAAAGATATAAAAATTCTAAATAAACTGATATCAATCAATGAAATTGAAGATATAATTAAAAACCTACCAACAAAGAAAAGCCCAGGCCCTGATGGATTCACTGCTGAATTCAACAAGAAATTTAGAGAAGACCTAATACTGCTACTTCTCAAACACTTTAATGAAAGTGTGTGGTGGATTAACTAATGGGCAACTTGGAACATCCAGATGAGCTAAGATTGGTTTTGGGCGTTGAAAATCCACCTGAGAATTGTTGCCAATAGCATAAAAGGAGAACTGGAGGGGAAGATGGCATGCTGTTGCTGGAAAAGCTTGTCATGCTGGTTTTCCTGATATGAATTCAGGAAAATTCATCATTGGAGGAGCTTGGGTCCTCACTGTTGCTGAGGATGGCTGCTGTTCTCTTTGGGTGAGTTCTGGTCCTTACCTTGAGCATCGCTTCTTGGCTCCATTGCAGATCCCTCCGCCTGTGGCACAGATCCTTCACTCTGCTGGCACAGACTTGCTAGCTTCCATCACTGACCTTTGGGCCTACCCAATGGAGATCCTTGATACAGACTTGCATGATACATTGTCGTGAGCTCTAGGCCTCCAGCTGGACTTTTGGAGAACATTTCCGTGAGCTCTATGTCTTAAGCTGGACTTGTGCAGGACATTGTTGTGAAATCTAGGCTCTCAGGTGGATTCTTTATGTCTCTAGCATGTGGGCAGATCTCTTGCACTCCTCTGCCTTTGACTTTTTGGGTGAATATTATAAAATAATCCTATAAATTATGTGTCCTGTATTAAATCTATTTACTTGCAAATCCTGACTACAACAAAATGGGTACTAGGAGTGGGGTTGCTACTGTGACATTACCTGGCAATGTGGCTCAAGAACCTTTGGAACTGGCCTGTTGGAAGGGGAAGAGTTAAGAAAGGCTTGGAGATGCCAGATGAAAAAGTAGAGCTGGAACACCTTAGACTGTACTGTATGGGAGATTCTGGTCAGAGCTCAGAAGACCAGAAGGCTCTTAGAAATCCTACCAGTAAAGACCAGGTTTGGGAGGTTTCTGCTGGGGAGAAGGACTGTGTTGGCTGTTGGGCTCCATACAATGTGTGTTTTAGCTTGGCAGAAAGTTTCTCTGCATTTTGCTTGTGTCCAGAGAGTTTGCCTGAGACTGAGATTAAGGGCAGTAGACTAATTAAGCTAGCAGAAGAAATTTTAAGGCAGTCTAATGTTTCAATGGTGGCATGGCTACTATTGGAGCTTTTAGCTAGATTTATGTTGAGAATCAAGAGAAAGGGCCCAGCAGAATGATTTGAAATGTTGTGAATTTGGGCAGAAGGGAAGCTCCAGTAAAGTTGTGGACTGCAAAGATAGAGCAGAGAGACCTGGATTGCTGAGAAGCAACAGAAGAATAGAAAAAATGGCCTAAGGGCATCACAAGTAGCAGCCGGACTCCAGCATTTAGAGCTTCAATATTGCAAAAGTGAAAGATTTTCAGAAGAAAGCTGCAGAGCACCATGTTCCAGAATGCCAGTGGCCTAGAGAATTTGTTCCTCAGAATTGGACTCAGATCATTCAGCAAACCAGGCACTTGCCCCCTACAGCCAAGAAAGAGGGAAGCCTGGCTACTGCTCATACTGGCAGCAGATCTTGGCATCATTGACATGGTGCTGGTTTTAGATGTGTGCAGAATAGAAGGGTTGTGGAGTCAGAAGGGCTTCTACCCAGATTTCAGAAGTCCCAGGAGGCCAGGCAGTGTGCCTCTGAGAGGGCAGTGTGTGACACTGTGAGTGAGAAGCCAAAGATGCAGTGGAGACTGAAGTTTGGAGAAGACAGAAACATGGATTGTCTGAGGAAAACTGCAAGGAGGGAAGAGAGCAGTCCCAACAGAGAAGCCGTGGGAGTGAGTTTTACTTGCTCTAAGGGTTGGTAGCCTGGATAAGATATAAGGTACTGAAAGAGGGTCTTGTTGGTTGCTTGTCACTTGCTGCTTGCTGCTTTGTTTCTTCCCTGCATTGCTGCCTTCTGCTCACCATGAACTGTTTCTGCTCTGTGATTCCCCTCTGCCATGCCACCCTGCATTGAGCCAGCCATCAATGAATAGAAACCTCTACGAACTGAGCTAAATAAACCTTTCATCCTTTAACTTTGAATGTTGGGTATTTTGTCTCAGCAATGACAAAGGTAACTTAAACAGTGTCCACAGGGATAGAAAAGAAGGGATCTTTAAAATCAAGGACAGAGATCCATTTAGTGTCTCCTGGGATGTGTGCTAAAAGGATGTATGTATCTGCCACTTAAAGGGTGAACAGGTACCACTGCCTAATTGATCACTCTGAGATCTTATACTAAGTGATATTCTTCTGATGGCTTGACTACCGGTAAAATGGGTATATTGTACAGGGACTGGCATGGCATTAGCAATCCTGTAGCCAAAAACTTATCAATAATGGGTTTTAGCCTTTACCTAACATCCTCCTTAAGGTTATAATATCTTCTGTGAGGATATAGATTCGGGTCCTTTAACTGGATAACTGCTGTAGTGGCCTTGATAGCCCACCCTGGGAGCCATCATACCAGACTTGGGGATCTACTCCCAGCAGAGACATTGCACCCCATGGGGTCAGGCTGGTTGGGTCCCTAGTAATTAGGGGAGGCTTGAATGTTAGAGCAGAACTGAGTAGGAAGAGTATATGTCTTCTAATTACTAGTGTGGAGCACTCTGGTATCCCCATCAAGGCAGCTTAGAAAAGGAAATCTTTTAAATTATTTTTTAGAGTAGGGGTAAAGAAACCTGTCTGGTTAACTCCTTCAAGGCCCATAACTTTAGAATGGGTGAAAGCTAACCTGAACAAAAAAATAGAATAGAATAAGTTATCCCAGTATCACAGAGAAATGTAATTTGTTTGCCTGCTACTTCTAGAGTCACCCGAGGCTCCAGTAAGGTGATGGGAATATGCTTGTGCAAGAGCCATGCAGGCCACCTTGGGTACCATCATTCATTGTCCAAACACTCCTCTCTGGCTACCATGGTGATAGAAGACCTTTTCCCTCTGTAGGAATGAGGGCAATCCCTCTTCCAATGCCAAGGGTCTCCTCCTATGCTCTGATAGGGTTGGCAAGAGTTTGGTGGCTTCAGAGGGCATTGCTTTGCCCAGTCCCCTGGTCACTTGCACTTCCAACACTCTGACTTGCTTCCATCACTTTTTAGATCACCTCAGTTTTTCCTAGTGTTGTGAGCTTTAGCCTTGTCCAGTAGGGTAAGCATGGCTTTAACCTTCCTCTTTTCCTTATTCAACTCTCATTTGTCTTCAACTTTATCACAGTTTTGTTTTGTTTTTCTTTGCTTTGCTTTGCCTTGCTTTTCTGAGTCATTGTCTCACTATGTAGTTCAGGTTGGTCTCGAACTCACTAAGGAGCCCAGGCTGGCCTCAAACTTGTGGTGATCCTCCTGCCTCTGCTTCCTGAGTGCGGGGATTATAGGCATGTGCCACCATGCCCAGCTGTTGCATCACAGTTATTATAGGCCAAATAAGCCAAGCCACGTTGACCAATTGACTTATTCCTGCTTGTGGACCCTGTTGGAGAGTTTTCTCCTAATATCTGGAGCCGATGGACTAATAAAATACTGTCCTACAATAATCTGACTTTCTCTAGACCCCAGGTCTAAATTAGTGTATTTACAGAGTGGCTTTTCAAGTCAAAGCTGAAAAGCAACTGGATTTTCATCAGAGCCTTGACTGATAGACCTAAGCATCCCTTTTCTCATACCCACTAAAATAGCCTTGATGTAAAACTTTCATTTGACTTCTCCACCCTCGGTGTTAAAATCCTACTTGGGCCCCTCTTGGGACCCAAATCATGCAGCAGTTGGCTGGTTATCAGAGGGTAAAGTTGCAAAGGCTTCATCATTGGCCTACTTAGCAGATCTTATAATCCTTTTCCTTTCTATAGATGTGCAGCAAGATACCAGGATGAACTGGACATCTCTCCAGGTCAGATCAAAAGCTACAGTTAGGGCATGGAAACCATGAATAAATCTTTCTGGGTCTTCAGAGAATCTGCCCAGTTTTTCCTTGCATTGCTGAATATCCACAACTGAATAAAGGGACCTGTACCTGAACAGGACCATTGACACCCACCACTTCTCAAAGGGGTAGAGCAGTAGCTGGCTTAGAAGTTGAGTTCCACGAATCTGGGGCCTTGTGGTGGTAGGCAAACACAGAAATGGTATAGGGCAGGCTCAGGAGATGGCCCTTATTGCCTGAGGATATTAACTGAGCAGGCTGGTGAGGAGGTGGCTTGTTGGGAGGAGGACCTGACCAAAGGAGGTCCTCACTGGCATCAGCCCCTGAGGGAGGATTAGTTCTAGGGCAAAGATCAGGGCTCTGGTAGACAGCAATAAAGGCTTGAACATAGGACACCTCTGACAACTTTTCCTGTTCATTACAATGAAATGGGTGAGGATGCATTTGAGTGGGGAATCAGAAGGAAGAGATGAGGTGTTTCCCATGATGGGTCTGTAGATAGGAGGGGTAGAAATTAGGTTTTGTGATTCTTACAGGCCTGTCCCTGAGTCAGTCCCTTACTCATTGGTGGGGATATTATAGGGTCACCCCTGGAGATATTCGACACAGGTCTATCCCTAGGTTAATCCCCAATACTGGGGATACTCCAGGGCCACCCTTGTGGGATCCTGTCCCTCTCTCACATCAGGTATCCCCTAGGAGAGCTGCATCCCTTGAGGCTGGACGTCTCCAGCTGTCTTAGTTACTTTTCCTTGCTGCTGAGACAAAATACCCAATGCCCAAAATTAAGGAAGGAAAGGTTTATTTGGCTCACAGTTTGTGGAGGTTTCAGTCCATACTCGGCTGGCTCCAAGGCAGAGTGGCACATGGCAGATGGCAACAGTTCGTGGCAGCGGAAAACAGCAAAAGCAACAAGAGCAAATGGGAAGAGAAGCTCATGAGGGCAAACCTCTTTCCCTCCCTTATACTGTATGCAGGCTACCCACCCCAGGGTGGGTGTAGCACTCACGCCCATAATCCCAGCACTAGACAATGAATCGATCACAAACTCTAGCAGCCTGCCCATGACTGCACGAGGCTTTGGGGGGACAGTCAGACACAAACCATAACACCAGCCTTAAGTGATCACTGGTGCCACCTCCTTTGAACTATTGGATTTTCCCTATAAATACATCTCATCTTCTGGTCAAAGAGCCTAGAACCAGAATGGCTTACTGTCTGGATACCCCTTAGCAACTATAAAACCTAACATCCTGCCCAGCAAGGGGTAGCAAATGTTTACTTAATAGAATCCCCAAACCCTGACAATTTTCTGCAGATGTGGATCTCGGCCTAAAAAACGGGCACTTCCACAGATGACATCCACTATCTAACAGTCTAAGAAGAGGGAATGAAGTCTCCCTAGAAAAATACAAGATCACTAGATCTAGCCACACAGCGTACGTGTCTGGTGACAGAATGTCAAAATAAAAGTCAGATGAAAAGAAAATTCAGCCAGCAAACACAGGTCACATATCTTTTTACATGAAGACATAAATTTGAAGCCATAGTTATGATGACAATAGCAAAATCAAGTAGAATGGGGAGAAAGAACTAGCGTTACAGAAATAACCCCAGAGCATGAAAACTTAAAATGCAGAAATTTCTGTTTTTCTCTCTTTTCCCACATGGGAAAGCACTATACTTTTCAACTCTTTTTCTCCCTGCATTGCTCAGAACCAAAAAGACAAATAATTTGAATCTTAGACGAAAACCTAAGTGTGTGTGTGTAGGGGGGTGGACAAGAAGGGAACAAGGAATTCTCAAGGGAGAAGGGAATGAAAGTAACACATAAACATCATTCACTCAGTATGAGTCTATTGGAGACCCCTGCAGGGGACCCCAATCTCTTGCCAGGTGTTATGGTGCATGGTGAGAAGAAAGAGCAAACGACAAAATAGTGGTGCAGCAGGGATCTGGGATGACCAGTTGTTCGTGGGGAACAAAAGGCCACGAGGCAGCCAGAGCTTCAGCATTTATTGATCATTGGGGAGAATGGCAGCTAGAGCAGTGGCTAGGCAGGCAAGACTTGTGACAGAGGGAACAAAGCATTCTTGTGCAAGAGACAGAACAGCCAGATTTAGGTTACGGTTAACAAGTAACCTGCTTTGTAGCCAATTCTGGGAAAGAATTTTCTTCTGCAGTCATGCAGGCCTCAGCACAGAGGTTATCTCATATCTTAGCCCCATGGAATCACAGCTCATCTTTCTGAGCTCAACCATGGCTGTTGATGACAAAAAATGCTAGTCCGCCATCAGCTGCCTGCTTTCATGAAGATGCATACACAGCCTTGGCCAGACTCACTAATTAAACCGAAAGCCAGTTTAGGGAAATCACCTCTATACGGCCCGCGCTGCTCACAAGCAAGCACAGTCACACTTGAGTCTGGGGGAGGGTGCCACAGCAGTCCTCACATGAGTCTATACCTCATGGTTTCCCTTCAAACACTCTTGGCGGGAAGCAAGTGGCTGCTCAGATTTACATGGTTCAGGACATGTTGTCAACTGCACTCCACAAAGAAAAGGAATAAGATTAGGTAGACCAGGCCCACATTCTTCAGTTTTCTGAAGAACTTCAAGGTAGCCGCCTGGAGAACTCTGTCCAGGCCAAGCATCCCAAATCCAGCTCCCCAGCCGTCTCCCTTTGGCTCAGCTACATCTCCATACGGACCTTGGGAACCAAGGATGCTCAGGGCGTACCCATATGCTGCGAAGGCCATCAGTAAAATACAACTACAACTGATCCACGAGGGCCTCCTACTTCCTGCAAATGCTGACACCTATTGCTCCACAATCTGGTCGTCTCCAAATAGTGACCAAATTACCCATTCATCCCAGGAATCTGTCCCATGCACCCTGACAAGCATGCATGCAAGAGTGTTTGTAAAAAGGGGAAGAGAGATGGGCTTCTTCTGGCTGCGGGCTGCTGGGTGGTGAGTGCTTGGCTCCTGGCTGATGTCTGGTGAGATCTATGGGCTGCACTCACCAAATGCTACCATGTCGTGGATCTGACAGATTCCAAATTCTCGTGTATGACAAGCAAAGAATTGCAAAGTGTACACTCAATGGTGAGAGAAAAGCAGCTATGTTTATTGAAGGTCACAAACAGAGAAATGGTGCTAGGATGACAAAAAGTCACACTGCATGCCATGACAATAAATCAGGATCTTGGGCTCAAGAGCAAGTGAGGAAAAAGGGAGGGAGGAGGGACGGAGGGAGAGAGAGAGATGGAGAGAAAGAGAAAGAGAGAGAGAGAATATCTGCATGTACTTGCTCTGGGGTTATATGGAGTGTTCCTAAATTGGTGTCTGAGCATAAGTGGGTGGAGGGGAGTGATTAGGGAGGGTAAGCTTTAGGGTGGTGCTCGAATTTCTCAGCCCCCAATATCTTATCTGTACCAGTAGGGTGCAAGCAAATTCATTTAAAAGTGTAAAGGAAAGGAAGTAAAAGATAAAGGAAAGGAAGTAGAGCTTTCAGTAGCTGGGAGGGGGTTCTGAGTTGGATACTTATGAGGGCTCATTGTCCAAGGGTTTTTAAGGGGTTTAGAAGGGAGCTTGGGCCACTGCGTAGGCAATATAATCTCTACCCTACAGAAGACTACAAACATTTAGGGTCCAATCTATGCAGCGTTCACACAGTACCCACGCAGGGCCCATGTGTCCTTGAGCCAATGGCCTTTCTGATCATGGTCTGGGCAGGTCCCAGGCAGCCAAAGCGATACCAGGCTGTACCAGGCTCATGGTTCTGCAAATACCAAGGAGTGAAGTTGCAAAGCAAAGGAGGAAGTTAGGAGAGTTCTTATTGGAAATAAGGACAGGGAGAATAGCTCCTGGATTTTCCAGAGGGGTCCCAAATCCAAAGCTAATTATAAATAAACAGCACAGAAACTGCTTAATTATTTAGTGGCCACCTATTGCAGGTGGCTCTGAGGATTTAGAGTGACAAATTTGAACTCATGCTTTTAACCCAGTTCTTCAACATGTAGGGTTTACAAAAAGCTAGGATCTTAGGAAAAACTGGTTAATTGGTATTATAATTTCCTCCAAATTCAGGACTTTAGTAGGGAATGGATGCACCTCCCTTAATAGAGAGTAGGAGGCATTCCATGCTGCCTGAGGAAGTTCAATGTATTTAAACTCGACACTCAGGGGCTTAGTAAGAGTGGCTGCAACTCTATTTAATAAGGAATGGGAGCTGGTGATATAGCTCAGCGGCATAAGCACCTGCCTGGCAAGTGCAAGGTCCTGAGTTTGACTCCCAGTACATATGTATAAAAACAAAAAAAACGGGGAATGGGCTGCACCCCATATTCCTTGAAGAAATTCATTCTTTGTCCAAAGTCCTAGTTCACTATCTATTCTTTTTTTTTTTTTTTTATGCGGGTACTGGGAGTCAAACTCAGGAACTCGCGCTTGCCAGGCAGGCGCTTATGCCGCTGAGCTACATCATCACCCCTCTATTCTTAATTTTTATCAATATGCCTGGTCACTGAACGCTATCTCAGGCCTTTCCACTAGCTAGCTGCGTAACTCCTAAGCTAACTAAATAAACTATTTTCTATAGAAGGACACCTTACAGATGTTTTTGTAAGATCCTTGGAAAGTTGTGACTGAGCAGATGCCATTTTGGGGCTGCTTTCCTTATTGCCTAAAAGAACAGTAATTCCTGTTTCACTAATTCCTGTTACAAAAGGAAATTTAAAATCTTAAATTTTTGTTAGAAAAAAAAAAAGACTGATCTGCCAGCCTAGACTGTAAGGCAAAACTGTCTCTCAGAACAGCAAACGAAAGACATAGAGACAGACAGAGAGAGACAGAGACAGAGAGAGAGAGACAGAGAGAGTGAGACCAAGAGAGAGAACTGGCAATAAATTAACTTAAATAATTTATACAACAGAAAAATAAACTTAAGGGAAAAAAAGAAAAAGGAATAATAAATATAAGAGAACAAAGTAATAGGAGGAAATTAGCCAGGTGCTCAGGGCTTGGCAAAGATGGCTGACGAAGCAGGCATAACCTTTTAATTACAAAATCCCAGAACACATGCGCAGAACAGTTCCTAAAGACCTGCACGTGGATTTCTCACAATAGCTCAAGCAACTTCTCGACAGGATGGCCTAGACTTGCTGCCGGCCTGCGGAGTGCGTGATGTGGAAAGACAGTCCGCACTTAGTTTTTGCCACTGTGTTGCTCTTTCATGGCGGCCGCCCTCACGCTGTAGGCTGCACTTCTTTTGCTACTTTTACTTGGCCCAAACTCGCTCTGCAGAGCCTGTTTCTTTTCCTACCTTTAATAAAACTTCGCTCCCATTTGCAGTTGTCTTGACTAATTCTTTGCTGAGGACAGAAAGAACCTAGAAACCACCTCCAGAAGGAGACTCCAGAACCCCAAAATCTGGTAACAGGAAGACTAATATATAATTCATGCACACTGCTTGGCCTTTGGCCTTCACAGAGGGTTGCCACACATGCCACACACAAGTGTAAATGATTAAAAGCCAACCTGAGAGGTTATAAGGAGCTTCGGAAAATCTCTGTTTCTTACCTTTTTTAAGAGGGAGCCTGTCTTGAAGTAGTTTTTTATTACCTCCCAGGTTCTGATGAGATATAATAAGCCAAGATCATGGTTTTTCATGAGAAAAATACAGACAATTGAGGAGCATTCTACAAAATACCTGGCCATTATTCCTCAAAAATGTCAAGGTCAGCTGTGTATGGTGGTATATGCCCATAATCCCAACACTCTGGGAGCCTGAGGCAGGAAGATCTCAAGTTAGAGCCCAGCCTGGGCAACTTAGCAACTTATTGAGACCCCGTTTCAAAATAAAAAAGCCTGAGGTGTAGCTCAGTTAGAAGGCCCTGGATTCAATCTCCAATAGCAGAAGAAAAGTGTCAAGGTAATCGAAAACAAGGAATCACAGATATTGTCAAAGCCAAGAGGAGCCTAAGGAACACAATTATAAAATGGATGTGGTATCCTGGCTGGGATTCTGTAACAGAAAAAAAAATTAGGTACAAAGGAAATGTAAATGAAGTATGAGCTTTAGTTAATAATAATATATAAATATTTGTTCATTAGTTGTGATTTTTTTGTATACTGGAAATTAAACTCAGAAAACATAGAGATTAAACCCCAGTTGTTGTTGTTTTTATATTTTACTTATTTATTTTGAGATAGGGCCTTGCCTAGTTATTCAGGCTGGCCTTGGACTGCTATCCTCCTGCCTCAGCCTTCCAAGTAGCTAGGATCATATCCACATACTACTGCATCCAGTGACAAATATATTAATACAATATGCTAATAATAAGGGAAACTGCAAGGGAGTACATGGAAACTCTTGCAATCTGCACAATTTAAATTTAAAACTTTTTATTTATCATACAAAATTTAATAATTATATTTGCTAATGATAGAAAAGGAATGTGTTACATTTTTAAAATATAATTTTAGGGCCGGTGAGATGGCTCAGTGGCGTAAGTGCCTGCCTGGCAAGTGTGAGGTCCTGAGTTCGACTCCCAGAACCCACATACAACAAAGGGGCTGGTGATATCACTCAGCGGCATGGGCGCCTGCTGGCACACGAGGTCCTGAGGTCGACCCCCAGTACCCACACACACACACACACACACACACACACACAAAATATATATATATATATATATATATTTTTTTTTTTTTTTTTTTTTTTTTTAGATAGGCATGGTGGCGCATGCCTATCATCCCCACGCTTGGGAGGATAAAGGAGGACTGCTGTAAATTTCAGGCCAGTACATAATGAATGCAAGGCTAGCCTGAACTACATAGCAGAACCTTGTATAAATAAATAAATAAATAAATAAACAAACAAACAATCTGTAATTTAAACTTTTTTTTTTTTTTTTTTTTTTTGGTTTTTTGAGACAGTGCCTCATGTCTCACTATGTAGTGCAGGCCGGCCTCCTATTCACTGTGATCCTCCTGCCTCAGCCTCCTGAGTTCTGGTATTATGGGCATGTGCCACTGTCTGGCTTAATTTCAACACTTGAATGTTTTTAAGAAGCTTTGTGAGTTTTTAATACTTGCTTCAACAAATTTCTTTCAACAGTTTTGTTTTAGTCTCTGTCACTATGACAAAAACCTGAGAAAAACAAAGGAAGAAAGGTTTGAGCTCACAGTTTCAAAGGTTTCAGTCCATGGTTGGCTGGCTGCATTGTTTTTAGGTGGTGACAAGATAGATATACAGAAAGATGTGGCAGAGGATAGCACCCCCCCTTCATGGCAGTCAGGAAGTTGAAGTAGAGAGATGGGGGAGGAAGAGAGAGGGACAAGTGGAGAAAGATTAAGAGAGAGAGAGAGAGAGAACTCTTGAGTGAGCCTGTGTTAGTTGCCTTGCTTTTGTTCTATCCTAGTCCCCAGGGTACTGGATAACACCACTCACTTTCAGGGTGGGTCTCCCCTCATCCCAGTTAATTGACCCACACACCAATAGTTTCTGGAAACACACTCACGGCCACTCTCAGGAATTACTAATCTCCTGGGAGTTTCTCAATCCAATCAAATGGATGATTAAGAATAACCATCAAAAGTCTGTCAAGAATTTGAAAACATTGCCATCAAAATGGCTTGATCAGGAAGTATTGACATTTCAAGCATTAAATCTGCCTATGGAAATACACTCAAGGTTTTCTTTTTTCTTTTTTTGAGAGAGGGTCTCACTATGTAGCTAGGCTGGCCTTGAACTTGCTTATGTAGCCCAGGCTGTCCTCAAACTCATGGTGATCCTCCTGCCTCAGCCTCCCAAATGCTGGGATTATAGGCATGTGCCACAATGTCCAGCTTTCAAGGTTTTCATTAAAACTTCTGAAATTCTTTATTTGCAAGTTTCATATAAATTTCACATTTTCCTTAATATTTTAGTATTTCATTTTCCTTTTCATAATTAGATGATAAATATAACCATCTTTTTCACCATGCCCCAGATAGGAGTTCTTAAATTCTCTCCAGTTTAACCAGTGTGCTACACAAATTTTATCATTTTCTATTTGTGCTATGACTTGAAAAGGGAAGCGCTAACCCAGGGAAACTCATGTGTGTATTTGTGCATTAAGAGAATGCACAAGGATATTTATTACATTGCTGTTTATGAGAGTGAAAAACTGAAACCAACTAAACTCATCTATCAATAAGAGAGTGGTTATATATATTGTGATATATTCCTACAAAAGAATGCTATGTGGGGCCAGTGAGATGGCTCAGCGGCGTAAGCGCCTGCCTTGCAAGCGCGAGGGCCCGAGTTCGACTCCCGGAACCCACATATGAAAAAGGGGCCGGTGATATCGCTCAGCGGCACGGGTGCCTGTTGGCGCGCAAGGTCCTGAGGTCGACCCCCCGGTACCCACAAAAAAAAAAAAAAAAAAAAAGAATGCTATGTGGGGTTAGAGAAAAATGGATAGATCGGCCCTCAACATTGTATTTTTAAACTTGTATTTCGAACAAAAAATCTAAAGCAGGGCCGGTGAGATAGCTCAGCGGCATAAGCGCCTGCCTGGCAAGCACGAGGTCCTGAGTTCAACTCCTGGTAACCACAAAAAAAAAAATCTAAAGCAAATATGGCAAAATTAGGATTTAGCAGACCTGGAAGGTGGGTATACTAAAGTATTATTCTTTACACTTGCATTCTTGAAACTGTTATGTGAGGGTAGATTTTTATCTAAGGTCTGTTAAAAAAAAAACCTATATCAATGAAAGATTTAGAGATATATATGTTCAGAAGGACAAACAAAATCATTTTATTGGAAAGGGAAGAGAAATGGAGAAGCAAAATGATTTTATTGGGAAAGGAGAGAAAATAAGTAGATAGATGGCTACCTTGTTGGAGTAAGGTAGGGAGCCCAGAGCTGGCACTTGGGGGCCTTTGTTTTAAGTCTCTTTAACTACATGGTGAGAAAGAAACTTTGCCCCTTGAGAGTTGTTATCACCTGATCGGCTATTTTGGGCTCCAAAACCCCTGATTTCACCACTGTCCCTTTCATTGCCCACGTGTACATTCTTGAATAAGCGCTTCTGTGCTTTCTTTGTGTGGTCCAGGTGCTTATCTTCAGATTTACAGCAGAGTCACATTTAAGGCCAAGTTAGTAAAAAAGATGCATGTACATTTTAGTGTATTAATATGGTGAGAATAATAAAATATATATGTACTTACATGTATGGGTATGTGAGTGTTTAGGTGTTAGTGTATATTTTATATACTGAGTTTTCATGATATAGTTTCCCCCTCCCCACTCTGTTTCTCTTGTGCTTAATTGAAGATGGAGGGAGGAAGCAGTTGTGTCTTGGTATGAAGTGAACCAGGCCAGGTATATCAGCTCTTTCTCTCTGTTTGTTTGTTTTAGCTACTTTCTCTCTAGCATGTGTTTAACTCTTTATTTGCCAGAAACCTCACTGAGGTCCTTAAACTTTCCCTGTTCATCCCCCAACTTTCCCTACAAAACATTACAGAATAAAATAAAACACAAAATATATCCTAAATCTGATCATCTTCCAACACTCCCACTGCTACTGCCTCCATCAGCCCTGGATGACTGCAGCTGCCTATTCTTGTTTTCTGTGTTATTCAACTGCAATCATTCTCAACAGCCAGAAGGAGGTTTTATAAATATAAATCAAATCTTACTATCCCCCTGTTCAAAGCCTCTCGATGGTATTCCACTGCCCTCAAACTAAAAATCGAGCTCCCTATCACAGTGCACGGACTCTTGTTCCAGCTGCCTTGAACCCTTGTTCACTTAGATTCACAGTCCTTTTTCTTCCACTACCACTATCCTTTCAAACTGCTCTATTTTCCTTATGCAACTTTACACTACATAGAATTATATTAATTAATAGATTATGGGGCAATTACCCTCTCCTTTCCAGTCCCCACTAGAAAATAAGTTCTACGACGGCAGAGACTTCATTATCTACTGTATCCCTTTGCCAAGAACACTGCCTCATTCCAAGTATGGAAGAAATATTTTCCAAGTGAGTAAGTGAATGTTCTTATTTTCATTCAAAAAGGAGATAGTAGGCGGTCCTTGGTTCAATCCCCAGAACAAAAGTAAATATAAATAAACGAGTAAAGAAATGAAAAGGAGGGCCAGTGAGATGGCTCAGCGGCGTAAGCACCTGCCTGGCAAGCGCGAGGGCCCGAGTTCAACTCCCGGAACACACATAAAGTAAAAAAAGGGCCGGTGATGTCGCTCAGTGGCACAGGTGCCTGCTGGCACACAAGGTTCTGAGGTTGACCCCCAGTACCCACAAAAAAAAAAGAAAGGAAAAAGAAAAAGGGGAGGAATGTCATTTAAGTGGTATATGGTATAATTAAATATGGAGGCTGAAAATTATTCTACCAACAACAACTTTTATACTTAAGATCCACTAAATACTCACTATGTGCCAGACATTTCCCAGCACTGGAACCACAGACTTTTTGGGGCGCATATCAGCCTTGGTCTTCTTTTCATGGGCTCTTGCAAACCTATTTGTATAGGGGATCTTACACCCTAGTCACAGCTGATTCGATTTGGAAACAACACTGGCTGGGAAAAGCCAGTCTGTCAGCTAGGGGGAGCAAACATTTCTTTTCCTTGCAAGTTTGAGTTGAGCGCTGTGCAGGCTAAAAAGTTTGAAGGTAAGTCAGGCTAGTGGCAGGACACTTTTGAGTGAAGGAAACAGCTGCTGAAGTCTCTGAAGCCGCTCTGGTCACTGCCCTTTCTGAATCTTGTTCAGTGTTTCCTTGACGAAATGACCTAATTTCCAGTAAAATATACTCCCTTCATTTTTAAAACAAATGCACTCGGGTTTCTTTGTTTTGTTGATGATTTATTCTAATAAAAATAAAAAAGCAAACAATTTCTTAGTCAGGAAACTTGACTAAGGCAGTCCTTTCCACGCCTGGTTTTATTTAATCCTTGCTACATTGTGTGGGCGTCACTCTCCGCAGTTTACACAGGAAGAAACAAGGCTTGAAGAAGCTTAATACCTTTTCTAGAACAACAGAGCAGTAAACAACAGGGCGAGATTCCAAGCCTGGCCCGTGTCCCTCTAGAGAGGAGTCCTGAACAGCTACCTAGGGCTGCAGGAAGGGCAGCATTGGTTCAGTGGTTTAGGGTAAGCTCCAAAATGACACAGAGGGGAAAAAAAGACAACAACACAGCAACAGGGCAAAAAACAAAACAAAACAAACCACAACCCACCCCAAACCAGATTCCACTATTTGTGGATAAGATCTAATAAAAGCTTATTCTTACATGTCAACAATTGTTGGTAGAGAGGTATGCCAATACAGAATGTCTGTATCATTAAAACATTCTTTCTTCCTATTGATGCAGTTGGCAGCTTTAAAAGAACGACAGGGGGCTGGTGAGATAGCTCAGCAGCATAAGCCCCTGCCTGGCAAGCGCGAGGTCCTGAGTTCGACTCCCGGAACCCACATAAAGGGAAAAAAGGGCCGGTGATATCGCTCAGCGGCACAAGTGCTTGCTGACAAGCGGGAGGTCCTGAGGTCGACTCCCAGTGCCCACATTAAAAAAAAGAATGACAGGATACATGATTTTAGCAACATATGAAAATCAAGTTCTAACAGTGTATGTTTAGAGATGGCTTATAGTTGACTGTCAGAATATTTATAGTTAGGCAGTACATTTCTTTTCCTTCTTAAAAGCTCCCTCTCATTCCTATATGTCCAGAGAAGCTCTGCTGAAGTCAGTTGGATATAAATGAGATTGTGAACACAGAAGCTCAAAGTGGTTAACTGTGGAGGAGCTGGGGAAGAGGAAGGGATAAGAATTCATGAATGATTTGAAGAAAGTAACCAATGAAACAAAAAACCTTGTGATTAAAAAAAAATCCCTCAGAAATCTTATACAATATCCTTTCTAGGTCTGAGGATGTAGCTTGGTAGTAGAGTACTTGTCTGATACGTGCAAAGCCCGGTTTTGTCCCTAGCACTGGGGGAAAAATCCTTGCTATAACTGAGAGAACAAGTGGAATAGCTTATTGTTTCCCAATTGAAGTTGGACTGTGTTTTTCTTTACTTTATAAAATAACATGCCTTGAAAAAAAGTGATAAGTTTTAGCTCTGTTTCATATATATCAAATGACACAATTTTGAAATGTCATTCACAACAGACAACTTGGATTTTTTTTTTTTTTTTTTTTTTTTGTGGTGCTAAGGATTGAATAAAGGGCCCCATGCAGCTGCTTAATACCTGAGGTTTACCCTTGTCCCAAATAACTTTTTTATTTTATTTTATTTTAAAGAGGAAAAAAAATAAAAACAATAAAAACAATGATACAGAATTTCATAACAATATAATAGGAAATTAACAATGGTTAATATATTGCGTATTGTTATCTTCAAAGTAGTTGCTCAGATTACAAGATATAGGCATGCAAAATTCATCAAACAATATAAGCACAAACTGTTCTTTTCAATGAACTAAAACAAATTAGTAGTATAATTATCTTAATCACTTCTAGCTTTTGATTTAAAGTGAGAGATTTATGGATCTTCCTTTTATTTGAGCACTTAAAGGCTGTTGTAGATTATTAATTGGCTTAATTCAAATATCGTTTTGTTTCAGAGAACAGGAAGGACTGAGGAGAGGGTCAGAGACTGGAGGGGCCAATCAGTGGAGCAGTCAGAAGACACACGTTTTTCAATTAAGTATGCTGTCCCGTGGGTGCAGTTCACAGTGTCCCAAAACAACCGCAACAGTAACATCACTGATCACATGCCATCATAGCTGTTACAATAATAATGAGAAAGTTTGAACCGCAAGAATTTCTAAAATGTGACACAGAGACACAAAGTGAGCACACAGTGTTGGAAAAGTGGTGTTGATAAACTTGCTCACTGCAGGGTTGCCACAAATACTCAATTTGCAAACAAAACAAAACAAAACACAATGTCTGCAAAGTACAACAGAGTGAAGCGTAATATAGTGAGGAATGCCTATAAATTACACTGTATTATAGATGTTTAATAAATTATAATTATTACTACTTATAAGAAAGCGGTTAGCAATTTCAAACAGTACCGAGTTGGAAAAAGATAAAGTGCAAAATAATCTACAGTCAAAATTCTCAATTAGGCAGTTTTGTTCAACTGGCAAGAACTGCGTTGAGAAGTAAACGAAAGGTAAGGAAGATTGTTTTTTCAGAAAGTGTAGAATGAATGGGAGAGAGGTGATTCAGTCAATTATAAAATGAGGACCTTTTCTTTTGAATGTAAGGCACTTGAATATTTTGTTTCCTGAGGGGAGAGAATGGATGAAGAAGCCAAAGATAATGAGGGAAATGGTTTGGAATAGGATTCACAGAGAGAGAGAGAGAGAGAGAGAGAGACAGAGGCAGACAGACAGGGAGACAGACAGGGAGACAGAGAGAGAGAGAGACAGAGAGAGAGAGAGACAGAAAAAACACTGAAGCCCTGGACTTCAGGGAGAAAATGTGAAGAAATCGGAGAAATACAGGAAGAAAATGGAGTAGAGGAAAACGTAGAGCCCAGGTTTGTCCCTTCTGATGAAGGTAGTCTGATGAGAAGCGAGCTGGAGGAGGCAGGAGCATTCAGTGCGCAATTTGCAGTCCAGAAATGCTCTGAAACCGTCACAGCCAAGGTGTTCATAGCAGATTTTTCTAATCTGGACCATGTATAGACAATTTCAAAAGAACAGCAGAAGGGACAGTCCAAACCTTTACCTTAATAAAGGGGGAGGGGCGGTGTCAAAATACAATCACTGAATTATATGAAAGGCCTGAGCAACTGCCAAAAGCAACAGGCAAAAACTATGGTGCATAATTTAATTTGCCGTTTTAGAAACCTAATTAAGAGAACCAAAACATTGAAACCCTATCCTCATGCTCTACCGGTCACCCCCCTGGGTCTCTTGATTGGCTAGGTCCACAGAGCACTCTGGAGTAAAAGTTCTCAGTTTCACACTGATGGACGGCACGAAGGGTCCATCTCTGACCATTGACGGTTGAGCCAGTCTGGAGAAGGGCGCCCTGGTTAAGCATCAGGCGTCCCCGAGCCACTTTCCTCGACCGACTGGTCAGCCTAGTAACTGACTTCTGTCCCTTCTCTCAGGCCCCAACACCGTGTCTGATGGAGCTTTCTCACCAGATCCTCAAATTCACTCATCAGACGCGGGAAACGGTAAGAAAAGCGCGCGCACACAGAAATACTGTACCGGTAACTCCTGTCCCCTGTTGCAGCCTCCCGCACTGCGCCTCTCTGGTTGCTATGGCGACAGAGTCCGTAGCCCCTAGCGGCGCAAGCGCAGGGAGAAGCCTAGGCCCCACTCGTAAAATCCAGGGCTGCGCAGGAGGCTGTGATGCAGGAAGGATAAATCCGGGACGGAGGCCGGTTTGGGGGTGGCGACGGGTTTGACCGAGGGTACTGTGGGTTTGTGATTGACGTGTCTGTGTACCGGGAGGCAGGAATTATGAGGCAGGCTGGAGCTCGGTGTAGTCAAAATGACATTGTGGAGCTGCAGGAAAGCTCTGACCTGGACTTAGAATTTGGATCTGTTTCAAACACGCTGCTACCAAGGCTGGGAATCTTGGGTATTTAATTCCCTTCTTGGGCTTCAGTTTCTCTATTTGAAAGTAAAATAACTGAAATGTAATCTTTTTCACATGAAGATTACATGAACTTTACAGGACATTCCGTGATTTTCTGGGGTCTGTATCATTTGCTACTGGACAGCAATACTTTCTACAACCACGAACATGAATTGAGACCATACTATATGCAGGCACTGCGGAGATAAAAGCAATGCTGATACTAGGCCCACTCCTAGACATTCAGATTTACTAATCAGGGATGGCCCTGTGCATCAGTATGTTTTGAAAGCTCATTAGGGATGATGATGTGTACCTGAGGTTATGAACCACTGCTCTAATGTCTCCCACATTTAAAAAAAACTAATACAGAAAATTAAATAACCCCATGTTTGCATTTCCTTTACCCATCAAACTCTCTATTTTTCTCCAAGGTCAAGAAAGTGTTTGCTACCCTTGCTATTGCTACTTGCTCACCTATGAATTATACTTAAGCTCGTTTCAATCTGAACCTAAAGTACATACCTATGTCAGAATAATTTGGGTTGCCTTTAATAAAGCAGATTCCTAGCACTCATCAAGACTTACTGAATCAGAAACTCTGGGGTGGAATCTTCAAACTTGCACTGTTAACACGCACCCCAGGTTTGAAGACCACAGCCCAAAATGGTCTCATATGTTTTCATGGCCTCAAATAATATCTGCATGCCAAATACTCCTCCAAACTAACTCTAGGCTCTTTGCTGAACCCCAGATCCACGTCCTGCAACAGCGGTGGCAAACCTGTGGTATGGGTGCTGCAGCCAGCACTCAGAGCCCTCTCCATCAGCACACAAGGCAAGTAACCCCAGCATCGCCCCCGCAGCCAAACGTTCAGGTGTAATCGCAGCGTTGGCACTTTGTGATAAATGAGTTCGATGTTGCAGTTTGGGCATTCAGTCTCTAAAAGGTTTGCCATCACTGTCCTAAAAGATGGGTTATGGGGAAGACAATGAATCATCTGATTATGGATGTATTCAGTGGGATATCTCAAGTATCTGCATCTTGACTTCTTCAACCCTTAACTTTTAATTTTCCTCTCTAAAACTTTCACCTTTTCCAGTCTTTCCCAGACTGAGAATGTGAAACCACCATACACTCAATTGCTCAAATCAGAATTCTCAGAGTCGTCTTAGCTCCATTCTCCTAGTCCTTCCTTCTGTCCTTTATGTAAGGAAGACATCAGCAAATCTTATTGATTCTACTTCTATAATGTATTTTTTTTTTGATACAGCATCTCACTATATAGTTCAGGCTGGCCTTGAACTCACTGTATAACCCAGGCTGGCCTCAAACTCACAGTGATCCTCCTGCCTCAGCCTCCCAAGTGCTGGAATTACAGGCATGCGCCGCCTTGCCTGGCCTATAATGTATCTTTAATAATCCATGTCTCCATAGCCACCATCCTGATCCACCATAATCCCTCAACTAAACCACTAAAATACCCTCTTAGCTATGCTTCACTAATTTTCATCAATCTTCAATCATCTCTTCATCCAATGATCAGAGTGATCTTCATAAAATTGTGTTGTTCTCTGACTGGGATCCTTTCGATGGCTTTTCATTACTTTCATTACTTTTTAATAAGATGGGATCCCAGTTGTTGATTCTTTGAAGTACTTCCCAGGCAGTTTGGTTTTTGTTCATGAAGTCTCTGCCTAACCCTATGTCATCAAGATTTCTACCTTTCTCTTCCAGTAAACTTAGTGTTTCTGTTTCAATATTTAGGTCTTTGATCCATTTTGACTTTAGTTCAGTGCATGGTGATAGACATGGATGTAGTTTTAGTCTTCAGCATGTAGAAAGCCAGTTTTGCCAGCACCATTTATTAAAGAGGCTATGTTTCTTCCAGTGAACATGTTTGGCCCCTTTGTCAAAGATAAGGTGGCTGAGTGTGTTTGGAGTTGTGTCTGCATCTTCTAATCTATTCCATTGATCCTCAGGCCTATCTTTTTGCCAGTTCTATGCATATTTTATCACAGTAGCTTTGTAGTATAATTTCAAGTCAGGGATTGTGATGTCTCCTGTCTTGCCTTTGTTTCCTAGGATTGCCTTTGCTATTCTAGGTCTCTTCTGCTTCCAAATGAATTTTAGGAATTTTTTTCTAGATCTGTGAGGTATGCTAATGGTATTTTGATTGGGACTGCATTAAATCTATGTAACAGTTTTGGGAGTATGGCCATTAACTCTAGAAGTCTTTTGGTGGAGATTTTGCAGTCTTCTATGTAGAATATCATGTCATCTGCGAATAATGATAGTTTAACTTCTTCCTTTCCTATCCTTAGTCCTTTTATTTCTCTCTCTTGTCTAATTGCTCTAGCTAATGTTTCCAGAACTATATTGAATAGGAGTGGTGATAGTGGTCATACTTGTCTTGTTCCTGATTTTAAGTTGAAAACTTTCACTTTTTGTTCATTTAATGTGAAGTTGGTTGTTGGTTTGTCATAGATGGCTTGTATCAGATTGAGGTAGAGACCATGTATTCCACTTTTCTGTAGGGTTTTTATCATGAATCCATGCTGGGCTTTACCAAAAGCTTTTTCTGCATCTAGTGAGATGATCATGGATTTTTGTGTTCGGCTCTGTCGATATGGTGTATTACATTTATTGATTTGTGTATGTTGAACCATCCCTGCATTCCTGTGATGAATCCCACTTGGTCATGGCGTATAATCTTCTTGATGATTTGCTGCATTCTGTTTGCTAGTATTTCATTGAGGATTTTTGCATCTATGTTCATTAGGGAGATTGGTCTGAAGTTCTCTTTTTTGGTTGGGTCTTTGTCTAGTTTTGGTATCAGGGTAATACTTGCCTCCTGGAATGAGTTACGGAGAATTGCTTCCCTTTCAATTTCGTTAAAGAGTTTGAGGAGTATTGGCATTAAATCTTCTCTAAATTTCTAATAGAATTCAACCATGAATCCATCAGGACCTGGGCTTTTCTTTGTTGGTAAGTTTTTAGCAACATTTTCAATCTCATGAACTGATATTGGGTTATTCAGAATTTTTATATCTTCTTGATTCATTTTTGTTAATTCATACATTTCTAGGAATCTGTCCATTTCTTCTGTGTTTTCCATCCTATAAGAGTAAAGATTTTTGCAGTAGGTATTGATGATCTTCTGAATTTTTCTTGACTTGAGGGTTTGTGTTGAGAAGTCTGCCGTGATTTTGATGGGCTTTCCTTTATAGGTGATCTGTTTCTTTTCTCTAACAACTTTTAATATTCTTTTCTTGTGCTGAATTTCTGGGATCTTGATTATATGTCTGGGTGTAGATTTATTCTGGTTATGGCTAATTGGAGTTTTATATGCCTCGCTTATCTGTATGTCAGATTCTTTTCCCATACTTGGGAAATTTTCTGCTATTCTTTCTGCAAATAATTTTCCATGTCATTTGTGTTGACTCCTCCTTTTTCACTGACACCAATTATTCTTATATTATTTTTCTTTGCATCATCTTGCAGCTGTCAAATTGTTATTTCCTGATCTTTTGTTATTTTCAAGAGATCTTTCCTTTCATGATCACTAGCCATGAACCTATCTTCAAGGTCTGAAAGTCTGTCTCCAATTTCATTCAAGCAGTTTTGCCAGCTTTCAGTGGAATTTTTAATTTCCTGGATATCTGTTTGAACCCATTTCATGCATTCTCTTTTTTTCCTATAGTGATCGTTCACAGTTTCCATCCTCTTCCTATCATCATCTTTTTTTTAATCTATCTCTAGTCTAGATTGGCTGAGCAATTCCTTTATAAATGTTTACATTTCTTTTTTTGCCTGAGAGATTATTTCTGATCTGATTTCCTCTATAGCCTCATGGATTTGTTTCTTTACTTTGGTTGCTATCATTTCAGAAATTTCAGGTGTGTGTCTTCCAATTTCTTCTATGTGGATGTCTCCTGGACTTGTTCTGGATGGGCTGGAGGCCTGAGATTGCATTTTCCTTCTTCATCTTGTCATTTTCTATTTCAAAAAAATTTTTATTTTGTTTTCTGTGATGATCCTTGTGAGTTTTTGTAGCAGGTAGCTATATCACTAGTATCAAGGCCTCTCTAGGAAAAGTCTGTTATTCAAGGATGTCTTCTGTGTGTAGGAGATTCTTGGTTTGTGTCTGTCCCAAGATCCCACCTTTCCAATTTATTAAGAGTGAGATGTTGGTATCTGTTTGGCTTAGTCCCCAATCCTTTGGTGTAGGGCTGTGATGAGGTTATTGCCCCAGAGCTTCCCAGTATTGTTACAGAAGGGGGAACAGCTTATTACAGCAGATATGACAACTTAGTTAAGTAGTAAAATTAGCAATAACAATAGCATCAAGCACAATTTAGAAACTGAAAAACTGTGGTAACTATTGATTTTGTACTTTATACCATAGGAGCAGAGTCTATAGTTATATAACAGAACAGATCATAAATTAGGAGTTCATATGCAAAATGTTTCCCCTTGGTAGAGTGGTTTTACCCTGTGGTGGGGAAATTTAGGGAGGATAATGTATAAAAAAAAGATAACTGGAAAGGAAGTAGAAGCAAGGCTGTAGGAGAAAGGATGATCATGCAAGGTTTAGGAAACTAGAGAAGGGAGTATAAAAAAAATGAAGGAGTATTCAAGGGATTATCTGAAGTTAGAATCTGGGTTTGGGGATGGGATTAGTTTTCTCTGGCTGGAGTTCCCCCCAGCCATTTTGAAAAGAGAGAAAAAAAAGAACAAAAGAAAGAAAGAAAGAAAGAAAGAAAGAAAGAAAGAAAGAAAGAAAGAAAGAAAGAAGAAAAAGAAAAGAAAAAGAAGAGAAAAGAAAAGAAAAAAAATTGAGAGAAAAGAGCCAGTTACCAAGTCCTGGATTCTTCCCAGGCTGGTTGCCGGTCCCTTGGAGGCCTCAGTCACCTGTTGGCTCATATCGTTATTGTTGCTTCGGACTTTTCACGCCACTAGTCCCTCCTGTTCATCCTGTGCACCTTAGTTGGGACCCTACTGTGTGGCTGGCGTTCCCTTTGGTCTCTGGGCCTTCCCGAGCAGTTCACCTCAGTCACCTCAGTCATGGCAGTAGAGATCGGAGGGGCAGTTCTTTAGGCCTTCCGGGGCAGTACATCTGGGCTGCTGCGGCAGAGAGGTGATGGGAGGGGCCAATCTCCTCTAGCAGGATTCACTTGGGTTCCTGTATTTTCTCTTTGTGTTTTTATCATATAGGAATTTTTTCTCAAAAGTCTGTGATTCTTGGCCATCCATTTGTTTTTAAGAATGAGACAACTGCCAGGCATGGTAATCCCAGCACTGTGGAGGCTAAGACAGGAGGATAAATGCAAGTTTGAGGCCAGCATGGGCTACATAGTGAGTTCAAGGATAACCTAGAATACATGGGGGACCTGTCTCAAAAGACCAATAAAAAAAGAGAGAGACACCCAGAAGTTAATTGCAATCTGTGTGTTTTAGAAGAAGCTTGTTTAATAAAGTTGTATTTCTCTGTAGGATGCTCAGAAGACCAGGGACCTTTTCACAAGGGACACCCCAAATGTCATTATCTGTAAATCTATTCAGTTTTTTCTGGGAATAAACTTCCATTTTTCTAGCAGTGAAGCAGAGGGACTGTTAATTAGGGTGGGGAGGAATCTTTTATACTGTGTTCAGCCTGCTTCTTATTCTTTATTTCTGCCTTTAGAGGTCTCTGGTGACTTCCGAGGTTCCTGGTGTCCTAGTTTCTGTTACTTTCTAGGGTTATATCATAGAGATTTGCTTTTTGTTGGTTTCTTCCCCATAGATATTGACTTTCTTTATTGTTGCTATTTGTTTTCCTCTGTCAATTTTATTGGCAAGTGCGTCTGTTGTTAACCCAAGTTCTGAATTCTTTGTTCTTGACGGATCACAAGCTTTTGTTCTTTCACCATCATTTTACTATGGTTTTGTGAAGGAACAGCAACAAATGACCTCTAAGACACTTTTTATTTAGGTATTTATTGAGTGTCTATTGGGGACAAAGATTCATATTAGTTGCTGTTTTAGGGAGTAGATCTGGGAAGTGAATATTTTAACAATTGGCTAATATAGACTTTATATCTAAAAGACAATTTTTCATTGATGTCAAGAATTTGTCATTTATGCAAAGGATTACTATCGAGAACATATAAAGAACTCAAAAAAATCAGACCTCCGAAATTTAAAGACCCACTCCAAAAATGGGCATCTGAGATGAATACACATTTCTCAGATGAAGAAATACAAATGGCAAATAAATATACAAAAAAATGTGCAACATCACTAGTCATTCGAGAGATGCAAATTAAAACAACACTGAGATACCATCTCACCCCAGAAAGAATGGCTATTATTAAGAAATCAACTAATAACAAATGCTGGAGGGGCTGTGGGGAAAAAGGAACCCTTCTCCACTGTTGGTGGGAGTGTCGACTGGTACAGCCACTGTGGAAATCAGTGTGGAGATTCCTCAAAAAACTAGGGTTGGAGGTCCCATTTGACCCAGCTATTCCCCTTCTGGGTATCTTCCCAGAAGAGTTAAAAACATCATACCACAGCGATATATGTGCACCCATGTTTACAGCAGCACAATTTGTAATAGCCAGATCTTGGAAACAACCCAAATGCCCATCAACTGAGGAATGGATAAGAAAGATGTGGTATTTTTATACAATGGAGTACTATTCAGCCATAAAGAAGGATAAACTGGAGACTTTTATAGGTAAATGGATGCAACTCGAGAAAATACTCATAAGTGAAATAAACCGGACGCAGCTGTGTAAGCATCGTATTGTCTCTCTAGTATGAGAAACTGAAAGAGTAAATAAGATCCAAAATGTACAATAGACATGGTGAATCAAAAAGAAACTGGTCAAAAGGAGAGACTGGAATAGGGGAATAGGGAAAAGAAAGAAGGGAAAGGAAAAAAAATTTTATATATATATATATATATATATATATATATATGATGGTTAAGATATATACACTACTAATTTTACTTAGTTCATTGAAGAGTAAGATTTGTGCCAATAATGTTTGGACAATTGAATGCTAATATCTGGTATCCTGAATAACTAACTTAAAGATAATAATACATAATGCATTAACCATTGTTACCTTCCTATTATGTTGTTTTGAAAATTTGTTCTTTTTTGATTTGTTTTGTTTCTTTCTTCTCTTTAAAAGAAAAAAAAAAGAAAAAAGAATTTGTCATTTATGTGTTCATATATTCAAATTTAGTTGTTTGTTTGGATTTGGGAGGCACTGGTGGCTGAGCGTGAGAAGGATGCTTTGGAGTTCATATCTCTGTTTCCACTTGATTTATGTTGAGGTAAATATGCATGTATTTATTAGCTCATACAATAGATACTACACAGTGCCCATTAGCTCCAAAATGTGACACTGGTGTTTAGAGTCATCCATGCATGGGAATACTCACACTATAACTGTTCTTAGAAAATCCCTCTTCTCTTGGCTTTCATGGTACTGTACTTCAGTTTCTTAGTTTTCCACTTTTATTCCTGGTCTCCTTGATGAACTTGTCTTTCTCTGGTCCTTTTTTTTTTCTTTTTTTTTTCTTTTTTTTTGTCCTGGGGATTAAACCCAGGGCCTTCTCACTGAGCTACACCCCAAACCCTTTTCTATATTTTTTAAATCTTTAATTTTTGAGACAGGGTCTTGCTAAGTTACCCCTTGGTTGAGCTTAAACTTGCCATCTTCCTGCCTCAGCTTCCCAAAGCACTGGGGTTACAGGTGTGTGCCACCACACCCAGTTAAAATCTTGTTTCTTTTGATTTTGCATTTTTCTGTCTTTCCTAGTCCACTCACCAGATTAATAAATTGCTTTTCCTTAATGCTGTAAGTAGACTACACTCCAGGAAATTGTAATTGAGTATTTAACTATTGGGTCTTTAATTTTTTATCCAGACTTCAGTGAATTTTAAAATCCTTAAGGGCAAGGACTCTGGCAAGTTTCTTTGATTATGCTAGTAAATTGATTATGCAAAAACTGTACATTAAATACCTGGGTGGGGTATATGTGATACTTAATTTTATTTCTCAGCTTGACTCCATATCTGCAAAATCCACATGGTTCAAAAGTATTTGGAGGGCCGGTGAGATAGCTCAGTGGCATAAGCGCCTGCCTGGCAAGCACAAGGTCCTGAGTTCGACTCCCTGAACCCACATAAAGGAGAAAAAGGGCCGGTGATATCACTCAGCAGTACAAGCACTTGCTGGCAAGTGTGAGGTCCTGAGGTTGACTCCCGGTACCCACATTAAAAAAAAAAAAAATTGGAAATAAAATTGTCTCTCGGACTGGTGAGATGGCTCAGCGACATAAGCGCCTGCCTGACAAGTGAGAGGTCCTGAGTTAGACTCCCAGTACCCACATATGAAAAAAGGGCCAGTGATATCGCTCAGAGGCACGGGCGCCTGCTGGCGCATGAAGTCCTGAGTTTGACCCCCGGTACCCACAAAAAAAAATAAAATAAAATAAAATTGTGTCACACTGAAGATGTACAGAATTTTTTCTTTTCCTTATCAATACAATAACAATATAACAATTTATGTAGTTATTATATTATGTATAAATAACCTAGAGATGATTTTAAGTTTTCAAGCATGTGTATAAGTTAAGTGCAAATACTATGCCACTTTATTTTATCTCTTAGTGCATTTTAGATTTAGTGTTTAAAATAAACCTATATCTAGTCTGTATACCTCTGCCATTTTCTTTTTTTCAATCTGAATCTAAGAATCCTGCAAAATGATCTAAAACCAAGCAAGCTGTAAGAAGCAATTGATTCAGTGTTTCTAATCTGACCTCACAATTAAAAAGAGAAATCCATATCAATGTGTAAGAAATTTTTTAGTCTTCTCTTTAAAATAAAAAAAAGAATTTTTTTAGAAAGCTGTAATAGATCCACACGCTCATGTGTACACACAAAATAACCCTGAAACAGTCATTTTATTTATTCTGATGTGTCATTATATGTACTTTTCAAAAGTTGGTACTTTGCTTTAGTTAAGCCATTTATATATTTTTTAAAAATTAAGAGTATTGGTATATTTTAGATATACATAATGATCATATTCATCATAGGGAATTTGTGCCCATACATGATATATTTTGATTTCTCTTTTTTCCGAATACCCCCTCCTCCCTTCGACCTATCTTCTCCTCCCTATATGCAAAGCTTTGTTTCCATTTTATCCTCTTTTTCTTTTTTTTTTTTCCTTTTTGCTTCTTTCCTATCCACCTCCCCTCACCCTAGTTTCTCTTTCCTTTTGAACAATTTCTTCTCATTTTGTTATGGCAGAAGCGAGGAATACACTCACAGCACACCAAGAGTTGAGAAACAAGTGAGTTTTTTATTGGAGAAGCTAGCAGCCAACAGGAGTCAAGTCTGCTGACCCCAAGCTTTTGTTTCACAGTTGCTTAAATACACATTTGGGGGTTTTACAAAATCCCTTGGTTGCCATAGAGACCACATCTTTACTACCTCATTTCTTTGGAATATCACAAGGTCCTTCTCAAAACATCAGGTTAACTGACACACAGGATGCGGGCAAGGGTCGGCCTGACCGTTGTTTGCTGTAACTGTTTGTTTCTCCTTTTATGGGTTTTAGGGTTAACTGGGAAGGGGTCTGAGGAGTGAGTTTATCTAGGTTAGTGCCTTAATCTCTCAAAGGGTTGGGGAATGAGTGCATCTAGGGTTTCAGTGAAGACAAACTGGAATCTAAAAAAGAAAAGGGAGTCACTTTAGCCCTATCAATTTCACAATATCTATTGTACATTTTGGTTTTTATTTATGCTTTCAGTTTTTCACACAAGGGAGACAATGCAATGTTTATGCATGTGAGTCAGATTTATTTCACTTAAGAGTATGGTCTCAAGGGCCATCCATTTACCTAGAAATGTCTCAAACTTATCCTTCTTTATGGCAGGGTAGTACTCCATTATATTAAAAAAACACATCTTTATCCATTCCTTGGTTGATGGGCATTTGGGTTGTTTCCAAGACTTAGCTATTACAAACTGTGCTGCTATAAACATGGGGGCACATATATCACAGTGGTATGATGTTTTTAATTCTTCTGAGAAGATACTCAGAAGGGGAATAGCTGGCTCGAATGGGACCTCTAATACTAATTTTTTTAGGAATCTCCATACTGATTTCCACAGTGGTTGCACCAGTCTGCACTCCCACCAACAGTGGAGAAGTGTTTCTTTTTCCCCACAGCCCACAGGCATTTGTTATTGGTTGTTTTCTTGATGATAGCTCTTCTTTCTGGAGTGACATGGAATGTCAGTGTTTTTTTAATTTGCATCTCTCTAATAACCAGTGATGTTGAACATTTCTTCATATATTTATTTGCTGTTTGTATTTCTTCATCTGAGAAGAGTGTATTCATCTCAAATACCCATTTTTTAATTGAATCTTTAAATTTGGGTGTTTGATTTTTCTCAGTTTTTTTATATGTTCTAGGTATTAGTCCTTTTCTGTAGGACAATTGGCTAACATTTTTTCCCACTCTGTGGGTTGTCTTTTCACTCTGTTGGTGATTTCTCTTCTTGTGCAGAAGATTTTTAATAGGATGAGGTCCAAGTTATTGATTCTTTGTATTATTTTCTGTGCAATCAGGACTTTGTTCATGAAATGTTTGCCTACACCTATGTCTTCAAGGGTTCTGCCTATTTTCTCTTCCAGCAGATTGTGTTCCTGTTTTTTTTTTTTTTTTTTTTTTTTGTGGGTACCGGGGGTCGACCTCAGGACCTTGCGTGCCAGCAGGCGCCCATGCCGCTGAGCGATATCACCGGCCCTTTTTTTTCTATGTGGGTTCCAGGAGTCGAACTCAGGGCCCTCGCGCTTGCCAGGCAGGCGCTTATGCCACTGAGCCATCTCACCGGCCCTGTGTTCCTGTTTTAATATTTAGGTTTTTGATCCATTTCCATTTTAGTTTAGTGCATGGTGATAGACATGGGTCTAGTTTTAGTCTTCGGCATGTGGGAAGCCAGTTTTTCCAGCACCATGTATTAAAGAGGCTATCTTTCTTCCAGTGAACATGTTTGGCTCCTTTATCAAAGGTAAGGTGGCTGAGTGTGTCTGTAGTTCTGTCTACATCTTCTAATCTGTTCCATTGACCCTCAGGTCTGTTTTTTGTTGTTGTTGTTGTTGTTGTCATTGTTGTTTTTATTTTTTTTTTTGCTTTATTGTTTTATTTTTTGTTTTTTCTTATTTTGTTTTGTTTGATTTGGTTTGGATTTTTGCCAGTATGATGTTCTTTTTATCATAGCCTTGTAGTATAATTTCAAGTCAGGGATTGTGATGCCTCCTGTTTCACCTTTGTTTCCTAGGATTGCCTTTGCTATTCTAGGTCTCTTCTGTTTCCAAATGAACTTTAGGAAATTTTTTTCTAGATCTGTGAGGTATGCTAATGGTATTTTGATTGGGACTGCATTAAATCTATGTAACAGTTTTGGGAGTATGGCCATTTTCACAATGTCTGTTCTTTCTATCTATGACCAAGGGATATCTTTCCATTTTCTGTCATTTTCTATCTCCTTTTTCAGAGTACTGTAATTTTCAAGGTATAGATCTTTTACTTCCTTTGTTAGATTGATTCCTAAGTATTTCATTTTATTGGATGCTATTGTGAAGGGTGTGGTTTCTGTAATTTCTCTCTCAGTGAGTTTGTTTTTTTTTTTGTGTGTACAGGAATGTTATTGATTTTTTTTTTTTTGTGGGTACCGGGGGGACGACCTCAGGACCTCGCGTGCCAACAGGCACCCGTGCCGCTGAGCGATATCACCGGCCCCTTTTTCGTATGTGGGATCCGGGAGTCGAACTCGGGCCCTTGCGCTTGCAAGGCAGGCGCTTACGCCGCTGAGCCATCTCACCGGCCCATGTTATTGATTTTTGAGTATCGATTTGGTATCCAGCTATGTGACTGAATCTGGTTATTGAATCTAGAAGTCATTTGGTGGAGTTTTTGGTACCTTCTATGTAGAGTTTCATGTCATCCTCAAATAACAATAATTTAACTTCTTCCTTTCCTATCTTTATTCCTTTTATTTCTTTCTCTTGTCTAATTGGTCTGGCTAATGTTTCCAGAACTATATTGAATAAGAGTGGTGATAGTGGACATCCTTGTCTTATTCTTGATTTTAGAGTGAAAGCTTTCAGTTTTTGACCATTTAGTATGATGTTAGCTGTTAGTTTATCATAGTTGGCTTTTATCAGATTGAGATAAAGACTATCTATTCCAATTTTCTGTAGGGTTTTTATCATGAGTGGGTGTTGGACTTTGTCAAATGCTCTTTCTGCATCTATTGAGATAATCATGTGATTTTTGTCTTTGGCTCTGTTAATATGGTATATTACATTAATTGAACTGCATATGTTGAACCATCCCTGCGTCCCTGGGATGAATCCCACTTGGTCATGGTGTATAATCTTCTTGATGATTTGCTGCATTCTGTTTGCCAGTATCCTATTAAGGATTTCTGCATCTATGTTCATTAGGGAGATTGGCCTGTAGTTCCCTTTTTTTTTGGTTGGATCCTTCTCTGGTTTAGGTATCAGGGTAATACTTGCTTCCAGGAATTATTTTGGAAATATTGCTTCTCTTTCAATTTCCTTAAAGAGTTTCAGCATTAGTGGCATTAGATCTTCTCCAAATTTCTTGTAGAATTCAACATGAATCCATCAGGACCTGGGCTTTTCTTTTAGGTAAATTTTTAATTACATTTTCAATTTCATTGGCTGATATAGTGTTATTTAGAATTTTTATATCTTCTTGATTTAGTTTTGGTAATTTGATTGTGTCTAGGAATCTGTTAATTTCTTCTGTGTTTTCCATTTTATTAGAATAAAGTTTCTCAAAGTAGGTATTGATGATCTTCTGGATTTCTGTAGGATCCATTGTGATTTCCCCTTTTTCATTCCTAATTGCTTGCATTTGTTTTTTGTTGTTGTTTTGTTTTGTTTTTTTCTCCTCTTTTTGAAGAGGTTGGCTAATGATTTGTCAGTTTTATTTATTCTTTCAAAGAACCAACTCTTTGATTCATTGATTCTTTGTATTGTATTCTTAGTCTCAATTGCATTAATTTTTGCTCTGATCTTAATAATTTCCTCCTTCATGTGAGCTTTGGGTTTGATTTGTCCTTCTTTTTTAGAAGTTTGAGGTTTGACATTAGGTTGTTTATTTGAGCTCATTCTGTTTTCCTGATGGGGAGTTTCCTTCATAGGACTGCTTTCATTGCATCCCATAAGTTCCAGTATGTGTTATCATTATTATTGTTTAATTGTAGATACTGTTTAATTTTGTCTTTAACTTCTTGTATGACCCACTGGTTGTTCAGAAGGGTGTTGTTTAATTTCCATACTTTTATGTAGTTTTTGTGATTTCTTTTGCTGTTGATTTCCAGTTTCACTGTGCCATATTCAGGTAGTATGCATGGGACATTTTCAGTTCTGTGTTTATATAAGCATGTTTTATGGGCTAATATGTGGTCTTTTTTGGAGAATGTCCCATGTACCACTGAGAAGAATGTGCATTCTGATGTTTTGGGGTGGAATACTCTGTAGACATCACCAAGTCCATTTGTCACAAGCTTGGTTTAATTCTGATATTTCTTCATTAATTTTTTTGTCTAGTTGATCTATCTGTGAGAGTGGGGTATTAAGGTCCTCCCACTGTAATTGTGTTAGTGCTTATTTGTTTTTTCATGTCTGTTAATATTTGTTTTATGTAGTTGGGTGCACCGGTATTTGGTGCACATATATTTATGATTGTTATCTCTTCCTCTTGGAGTTTTCCCTTAACAAGTATGTAGTGACTTTCTTTGTCTATTTTGATCAGTCTTGGCTTGAAGTTTACATTGTCTGTGAATAGGATAGCTACCCCTGTTTTTTTCTGTGTTCCTGTTGCATGGAGTATTGTTTTCCATCCTTTGACTTTTAGTCTATGAATTTCTTTTTCATTTAAATGTGTTTCTGAAATGCAGCATACTGTCGGATCTTGTTTCTTGATCCATTCTGCCAGTCTATTTCTTTTGATTGCTGAATTGACACCATTTACATCGATGGTTATAACCGATATGTGTTGGTTTATCTTTTTCATGCTATTTTTCATGTTATTTTCATGTGTTTTTTTCATGTTATTTTCATGTTATTGGTTCCCCATCTTTCTACTTTGTTTAATTGCTTGCCCTGCCTTGTGGCTTCTTTCTATTGGTGTCCTTGCATTTGTGGTCTTTGTTTCTCTTTCTAATATATCCTTCAGAGCACTCTGAAGAGTTGGTTTGATGGTCATGAATTTCTTCAGTTGTTCTTTGTCATGGAAGTATCTTATTTCTCCATTGCTTTTGAAAGATAGTCTTGCAGTATACATTAATCTGGGTTGAAGACTGTATTCTTTTATGGCTTGAAATACCTTATTCCAAGCTCTCCTTGATTTGAGGGTTTGTGTTGAGAGATCTGCTGTGATTCTGACCGGCTTTCCTTTAGAGGTGATTTGTTTCTTTTTTCTAGCTGCTTTAAAAATTTTGTTCTTGTTCTGAATTTCTGGAATCTTGATTATTACATGCCTTGGTGTAGGTTTATTTTGGTCATAGCTATTTGGAGTTCCATATGCTTCATTAATTTCTATGTCAAATTCTTTATCCATGTTTGGGAAGTTTTCTGCCATTATTTCTGTGAAGAGGTTTTTAATGGCTTTTGCACTGTCTCCATCTTTCCCACTGACTCCAGTCAATTTTATGTTCTTCTTCTTTGCTTCATCTTGTAGTCTTTGGATTGATTTTCTTGGTGTCTTGCTATTTTTAAGATGTCTTCCTTTCCTGGTCACTAGTTGCAATCCTGTCTTCTAGATCTGATATTCTATTCTCACCTTCATTCATTCTGTAGCTTATACTTTCAGTGGAGTTTTTAATCTCCTGGATTTCTATTTGGATCTGTTTCATTGGTTCCATTTCTTTTCTATGTTGGGCATTCATGATTTCCATCATTTTCCTGAGCTCCTCTATTTTTTTATCTGTGTCTGCTTTAATATCTTAATTTTCATCATCATTTATTTTTGCACCTTAAAGATTATTTTTTCTATAGCCTCTTCCATTTGTTTTTTCACTTCTGCTGCTATCACTTCAGAAAGTTCCAGTGGTTGGCTTCTGATTTCCTCTATCTCTTTGTGCTCTGGACTTGTCCTATGTTGGCTGGGCATTTGGGGTTGCATTTTGCTTCTTTGTTTTGTCATTTTCTATTTTTATTTTTTATTTAATTTAGTTTTCTGTGTTGATGCTTGTAGATTTCTTATGTTAGATAGTTTTATCTCTGGTATTGAGGTTTCCATAGGAAATGTCTGTTCCTCAGGATGTCTTCTAGATGTAGGTGGTTCTTGGTCTTTACGTCTATCTCAAGAACCTATCTTCTCAATATATTAAGAATGTGAAGTAGCTATCTATTTGACTCAGGGCCTATTCCTTTGGTACTGGACTATGTGATGGTTAAAATCCCTTACAATCACAGTGTTGTCATACAGGGGAGAAAAGCTTATTATAACAGGTATGACATCCTGGTTAAAGTAGTACAGTTAGCAATAAAAATAGACTTGAGCACAGCCTGGCTACTGACAAACTGTGGTAACTATTATCATGATACCTTTAACCATAGAGCAAGTTCTACATTTATACAATATAATACAATTTATACCAGTAACTTGTATGCAATGATTTTCCCCTTAGTAGAGTGATTTTACCCTCTTGTTTGGAAGGGGTTAAGAGGGATAGGAGGTAGGATGGAGACATGAATTAGGTTAAATATAGTAGGAGCAAGGCTGGGGGGCAAAGGATGATCATCCAAGTTTTGGGTAATTGTAGAACACAAGAGGGAAGAATTAGAAGAGAAAGCCTAAGAGTATTGGAGTGAACCAAAAGAGAAGAGACAATGTTTACACACATGCAAGTATCATAAAACCAAGTGAGATAGTTGATGAAGGAGGGGTAGAAGAAGAGTAGAAGAAAATAAAAAGAAAGATTAGAGATCTAAGTCATGAAAGAGAAAAGAAAAAAGCAGAAAACAAAAATAACCACACACAGAGAAAGAACAAAAAACAAACATACAAAAAGAAAAACAAAACAGGACAAAACAGAACAGAGTTAAAAAAAACAAAAACAAACAAATAACCACCAACCCAGATGTATACAAAGAGGAAAATCAATCAGACAGAGAAAAATAAAGGTAGTAAAATTCCTCTAGTGTCTACAGTTCTGTGGTAGGTCCAAGTTGGATCCTAGAAATGTGTACTCTAGCCAAGTTCACAGGTGGATTTGTGCTGGTCATGAGTCTGATCTTGGCCTCTGACTTTGGGGGATGGAATTAATCTTCTGTGGCTGGAATTCTCCCTGAGCCATTTAGAGGAAAAAAAAAAAAAAAAAAGGTGGCCCTACCCACCCACTTCTATTCCACATGTCTGTGCCCAAGCAGAACGCTGGCTCACCTAATTTACCAACTGCTGGCTCATATTGTTACTGTTGTTTTGGACTTTTCCATGCCCCTAGTCCCACCTGCCCATCCTGTGTGCCCTAGCTGGGGTCCTGCGGTGTTGCCGGTGTTCCTGCTGACCCAAGCAGCACTGCCAAGGGAGGCAGGAGTTGCGAGCATTCCCGCCAGCCCACCCTCTATTTTCAGATATCCTCTTTGATCTTTTTCAGAGTACTGTAGTTTTCAATGTATAGATCTTTCACTTCCTTTGTTAGATCGATTACTAAGTACTTCATTTTTTGAATGCTATTGTGAAAGGTGTAGTTTTTCTAATTTCTCTCTCTGTGAACTTGTTATTTGTGTACAGGAATGTTATTGATTTTTTAGTGTTGACTTTGTATCTAGCTATGTGACCAAATCTGGTTATTGAATGTAGAAGTCATTTGGTGGGGTTTTTGGGGTCTCCTATGTAAAGTATCATGTCATCTGCAAATAATGATAATTTCACTTCTTCCTTGCCTATCTTTATTCTTTTTATTTCTTTCTCTTATCTAATTGCACTGGCTAATGTTTCCAGAACTATATTGAATAGCAGTGTTGAAAGTGGACATCTTTGTCTTGTTTCTGATTTTAGAGTGAAAACTCTCAGTTTTTGACCATTTAGTATGATATTAGCTGTTAGTTTGTCTTAGACAGCTTTTATCAAATTGAGGTAAAGACCATCTATTCCAATTTTCTGTAGAGTTTTTATCATGAGTGGGTGTTGGACTTTGTCAAATGCTCTTTCTGCATCTATTGAGATGTTCATATGGTTTTTGCCTGGGTTCTGTGGAGATGGTATATTATCCTTATTAATTTGCATATGTTGAATCATCCCTGCATCCCTGGGATGAATCCTACTTGGTCATGGTGTATAATCTTCTTGATGATTTGCTGCATTCTGTTTGCCAGCATCTTATTAAGGATTTTTGCAACTATATTTATTAGGGGCATTTTCCTATAGTTCTCTTTTTTTGGTTGGATCCTTCTCTGGTTTAGGTATCAGGGTAATACTTGCTTCCAGGAATGATTTTGGAAGTATTGCTTCTCTTTCAATTTCCTTAAAGAGTTTCAGCATTAGAGGCATTAGATCTTCTCTAAATTTCTTGTATAATTCAACAGTGAGTCCATCAGGATCTGTGCTTTTCTTTTTTGGTGAGTTTCTCAATACATTTTCAATTTCATTGATATTGGATTATTTATAATTTTTATATCTTGATTCAACCTTGGTAATTTATATGTATCTAGGAATCTGTCCATTTTTTCTGTGTTTTCTATCTTATTAGGGTAAAAGTTCTCAAAGTAGGTATTGATGATCTTCTGAATTTCCACAGGATCCACTGTGATTTTACCCTTTTCATTCCTAATTGCATAAATTTGAATCTTTTCTTTCCTTTTTTTGATTTGGTTGCCTAAGGGTTTGTCAATTTTATTTCATCTTTCAAAATAGGAACTCTTTAATTCATTTATTTTTTGTATTATTTTCTTAGTCTCAACTGCATTACTTCCTGCTCTGATCCTTATAATTTCCTCCCTTGTATGAGGTTTGGGCTTGACGTGTTCTTTTTCTAGGAGTTTGAGATTCAACATTAAGTTGTTTATTTGAGTTTATTTCTATTTTCCTGATGTGAGAGTTCACTGCTATTAATTTTTCTCTCAGGACTGCTTTCATTGCATCCCATAAGTTCCAGTATGTTGTATCATCATTATCATTTAATTGTAGATACTGTTTAATTTCTCCTTTAACTTTATCTGTGACCCATTGGCTGATCAGTAGGATGTTATTTAATTTCCATATGTTTAAGGAGTTTTTGTGGTTTTCTTTTGCCATGATTTCCAATTTCATTGCACTATGGTCTGATAATATGTATGGGATAATTTCAGTTCTTTTGCACTTACTTAAGCATGTTCTGTGGGCTAGTATGTGGTCTATTTTGGAGAATGTCTCATGCACTGCCAAGAAGAATATGTATTCTGATGTTGTGGGGTGGAACACTCTGTAGACACCTGCTAAGTCCATTTGTTCATAGGTTTGGTTCAGTTCTGATATTTCTTTGGGGTTTTTTGGTTTTTGTTTTGTTTTGTTTTTGTCTAGTTGATCTATCTATTTGTGACAATGTGCTATTAAGTTCCCCTATTACAATTGTGCTGGTGCTTCTTTGATTTTTCATGTCCATTAATATTTGTTTTATATAGGTGGCTGCCCCTGTATTTGGTGCATATATATTTATGAATGTTATCTCTTGTTCTTGGAGTTTTCCTTTAATAAGTATGTAGTTCCTTCTTTATCTCTTTTAATCAGTCTTGGCTTGAAGTTCACACTGTCTGCGAATAGGATAGCTACCCCTGATTTTTTCTGGGTTCCCATTGCATGGAGTTTTGATTTCCATCCTTTGACTTTCAATGTATGAATTTTTTTTGAGTTAAATGTGTTTCTTGTATGCAGCATATTGTTGGATCTTGTTTCTTGATCCATTCTGCCAGACTATTTATTTTGATTGGTGAATTGAGACAATTTACATGGATGCTTGTAACTGATATATATTTGCTTGTCTTTGTCATATAATTTTCCTGTTGATGGGTCCCCATCTTTCACCTCTGTTTAATTGCTTGCCCTATTTGGTGGGTTATTTGTATTGGCACTCTTGGAATTGTGGGTTTTGTTTTCTCTTTCTGAAATATCTTTCAGAGCTCTTTGTACTGCTGGTTTTGTTATGAATTTCTACAGTTGTTCTTTTTCATGGAACATGGAAGTATTTTATTTCTCCATTAATTCTGAAAGATAATTTTGCCAAATCAATCTGTTTTGGAAGTTTTCTTTGAGGGCTTGAAATACTTCACTCTAAGCTCTCCTTGACTTAAGGGTTTGTGTTTAGAAGTCTGCTGTGACTCTGGTGGGCTTTCCTTTGTAGGTGATTTGTTTCTTTTCTCTAACAACTTTTAATATTTTGTTCTTGTGCTGAGCTTCTGGAATCTTGATTATTATATGCCTTAGTGTAGATTCATTTTGATCATGGCTAGTTGGAATTCTGTATGCCTCACTGATCTGTATGTCAAATTCTTTTTCCATGTTTGGGAAGTTTTCTGCTATTACTTCTCTGAACAAGTTTTTTATGCCATTTGTGCTGACTCCTACATTTTCATTGACTCCGATCAGTCTTATGTTGTTCTTCTTTGCATTGTCTTGCAGTTGCTGGATTGTTTTTTGATGGTCCCTTGATATTTTTAGGAGGTCTTTCTCTTCACGATCACTAACCATGATCCTGTCTTGTAGGTCTGATGTTCTATCTTCACTTTCTTTCATAGGATTTTGCAAACTTTCAGTGGAATATTTAATTTACTGGATATCTATTTGAATCTTTTTCATGGATTCCATTTCTTTCCTATGTTGGATATTCATGGTTTCCATTATTTTTCTATGCTCCTCTTTTTTTTTTTAATCTATGTCTACTATAGATTTTCTAAGCAAGTCCTTCATTATGGTCATCATCCTCTCTCTCTCTCTCTTCTTTTACCTGTGCACTCATTCCTCTTTTGATATCCTCTATAGCCTCATGTGTATAATTTTTTATTTCTTCTAATGTCATTCCAGAGAATTCATGTGGATAGCTTCTGTTTTTGTCTATCTCATTGTCCCCTGGATTTGTCCTTGGTGGGCTGGAAGTCTTGCATTGCATTTTGCTTCTGGGTCTTTTCACTTTCTATTTTTTATTTTAATTTTTATTTTGCATTGTTATTCATATTTTTCTTATGTTAGGTAGCTTTATCACTGGTATTGAAGCTTCCCTAAAAAATTTCTATTCCTCTAAGATGTTTTCTAGTCGTAGCTGGATGCTGGTCTTTGTGTCTCTCCTAGGATACTAACTTTCTACTTTATTAGGAATGATGTGTTGCTATCTATTTGGCTCAGCACCCAGTCCTTTGGTTCTGGGCTATAGGAATGATTGTGATTCCAGAATATCACAGTTTTATCATACAAGAGTAAACAAATGATTAGAACAAGTATCGCATCTTGGCTAAAGTAGGATAATTAGTAAGAACAATATCATCAAGCATAACCTTGAAACTGATAATCTGTTGTGACTGCTAATTTGGTATCTCTACCCACAGAAGCAAGATCTGTAGTTATATTATAATCTGCAACATAGACCAGGAATTTGTATGCAGTGGATTTCCCCTTGGTAGGGTGATTTTATCCTGTGTGGAAAGGGAATTTAAGAGGGATGGGGACAAAACAGAGCAAGAGCTGATTAGAAATGTAGTAGAAACAAGGGTGAAGGACTAAGGATGATCACAATTTTGTGAAGCCAGAGAAGAGGATAGGAGAGAAAGAATGGAGGAGAAAGCAAAAGAATTTCAAGGCAAAACATAAAGACTAGAAACAGTGTTAATTTTCACCTGTAAATCTCAGAGAATACTGAAAGACTTGTGAGGAAAGAAAGAGGCAGGACAGAAAAACCAAACCAAACAATAAAAGTCAAAACCTATACAACTGGAGACCTCAAGATAGCGGATGAGTAAGAAGCAGGCAGTGAAACTCTCTCTAAAAGTTACCATTGGAACACGGGAATATAGCAACCCGGAAAGCGCAGGAGGGGGGGAGATGCCTCCCCGAAACCCAGAGAAGTTCTGAAGCGCAATCTGGGACCCCCGGCACCAGTGACGGGTGACTTCCAACAAAGAAGAAGGAAAGAAGGAGCAGACCGCGCGCGTGCACCTTCTACTATCCTGGGAGTTGCAGCGCCGCGGAGGCTCAAATCTACGGACACACGGTGGCAGCTGGTGCCCAGGGAGCCCCCACGGAGGATCCTGAGACAGCGGCGGGGCAGGGGAGCGGCGGAGAACGGCGCTGACTGGCGGTGAGTGTCTCTCAGCCACAGCTGCCCCGCGCCAGAGAGCGACCGGCCGGGCGCCATTGTGGGGGGTGTGGCGAAACTCAGAGCAGCTCGAAAACTGCTCTGGGAACTTGTGCTCCGGACAGGGCAGCACGGGGCCTCTCAGGCCCACGAAAGTGTGTTGAGGTCAGCAGGCCAACGAGACTGGACTCTCAGCCACACCTGTCCCGCGCCAGAGAGCGACTGGCCCGGCGCCATTGTGGGGGGCGTGGCGAAAAACCAGAGCAGCGGGAACCAGTGCAGGGAACCCGCGCTCCGGACAGCGCGCTGAGCCTCTCAGGCCCAGGGATCGTGAAAGGGCGCTGAGAGCGGAGGCGAGCTAGACTGCTCTCTGCCTGAAAGTACGGGCCTCTGCTCACCGCCCGCCAGAGGGCGCTCCTGGCTTACTGGGACGGACCTGCACAGAACAGGACTCTCTCACCACAGGGTAACTGCCTACAGCAGAGTCAACACCTGGAACTGATTCTTTTTATTTTTTTTATTTTTTTTTATTTTTTATTTTTATTTTTATTTTTTATTATTTTTTTTTTCTCACTGATTCGTTTTTTGTTCTGGCGAAGGGTTTTTTTGTTTTTGTTTTGTTTTGTTTGGTTTTTTGGTGGGGTTTTATTTTTGATCTGTCTGTTTTATTGTTTTTATCTTCGTTTTTGTTTCTGTATGTGTATTTGCTCTTTCCTTCATTATTCTCTCTGGTTTTTTATATGAGTGTAAACAGCGCCTCTAACTTCTTTCTGATTGTGGTTGTGATCTGTTCTTCCTTTTATCCCTTCCTTCTCTTTCTACCACCTGTCCTCTGCACTAGTGTCCCAATTTTAGTGGGATCCCTCTTGGTCCTCTAACCTTACATCTAATTCCTTCCTCTTCTCCCAATACTCTATTTCCTCCTTAACTCATTTTAAATTTAAACTCCTCAGGGGAAAAATTGACATACACAGGACTTGTATACTGCATATAATTTTTCTGGTGTGTTTTAGATTTTGTTATATAACCGCAACTCTATACAGCTAAAAGTGGTAAATAACTGGTTAGCTCAGTCTGTCATTTTCTAGGCTCTGTTTGATGCTTTAGTTAACATTATAGCCAAATGTGAAATAATTGTTCTAAACATCTTTCCTTCCTGATATTTCATGATTGAGATTGACTAAGGGACACAGAAAATACAGTGGCACACTACCAAAGAATCAAGGACTGGGCCAAACAGGTAGCAACTTCGCATACCCAACGAATTGAAGAGGTAGGATCTGGCAGAAAGCTCAAAACCTAAAAGCAAGCTCCACTTGGAAGATACTGCAGAGAAGTAGTCATCTTCTAAAGATCTTAAACACTAGCAATAAAGTAACCTACTATAGGTAATTTGCAAACATCACCCCAGGAATTAAAGAAAGAAAAAATGAGACGGCACTTAAACAAGATGCAACCCCACACATCCAATTCACCAAAGGCAAACCTAGGGAGCAACGAGGTGGGACAATCCGAAAGCCACCCACCTGGCCTATCTGAAGTGGTAACAACAAAGCAACTGAATGAGGTTCTGGAAAAAAATTAAAACAGAAATAATCTCACAGATAACTGCAGAGATAATGTCTACAATGAAGACCATGCTTAAGGACACTATAGCTGATACAGACAAAAAAATAGATGAACTTAAGAAAACTATAGAAACCATGAATGCTCAGCATAGGAAAGAAATGGAATCCATAAGGCAGATTCAAGCAGATACCCAAGAGATAAAAAATTCCATTGAAAGTATTTGTAGCAGAATAATCCAATGCGAGGACAGGATCTCAGATATAGAAGACAGGCTTGCAATTAGTGATCATGAAATGGAAAAATTCTTAAAAATAGCAAGGGACCATGAAAAATCAATTCAGCAGCTGCTAGATGACTCAAAGATAAACAACTTAAGAATAATTGGAATAAATGAAAAAGCAGGAGATAGCATCAACGACATTAAAACCTTGTTCAAAGACATAATCAGGGAGAACTTTCCTGGAAGAGAAAAGGAATTTGACACCCCTATAAGTGAAGCTTTTAGAACACCAACTAGACATGATCAAAAAAAAACTTCAGCCAGACATATTATTATCAAGATCCCAGAAATTCAACAGAAGGGCAGAATCTTAAAAGCTGTTAGGGAGAAGAGACAAATCACTTATGAAGGAAAACCCATCAGAATCACAGTTGACTTTTCAGCACAAACCCTCAATTCAAGAAGAGCTTGGAATGATGTATTGCAAGCTCTAAAGGAAAATAATTTTCAGCCCAGATTGATGTACCCTGCAAAACTATCTTTCAAAATTGATGGAGAAATAAAATACTTTCATGACAAAGAACATCTGAGAAAATTTATGACCACCAAACCAGCACTCCAAAACGTTCTGAAGGACATTCTAGAAAGAGATAGGAACCCCAACAGAAGGAATCCACCAGGCAGGGCAAATAATTAAATAGCCGGAAAGCAGAAAAACAAAGAGTGGGAACCAACAACAGGAAAATATCATGACAAGTCAATACATATCAGTTTTAACCATCAATGTTAACGGTCTCAATTCACCAATCAAAAGGCACAGACTGGCGAAATGGATCAAGAAGCAAGATCCAACAATATGCTGTATACAAGAAACACATTTAATTCAGAAAGAAATTCATAGACTGAAAGTCAAAGGATGGAAAACAATACTCCATGCCACAGGAACCCAGAAAAAAGCAGGGGTAGCTATTCTTTTTGCAGACAAAGTGAACTTCAAGCCAAGAAGGATTCAGAGAGATAAAGACGGTCATTACATCCTTGTAAAGGGAACAATCCAAGAGGAAGAGATAACGATCATAAATATATATGCGTCAAATACCAATGCACCCAGCTATATAAAACAAGTACTAAAGGACATGAAAAATCAAATAAGCACTAATACAATTATATTGGGAGATCTCAATACTCCACTGTCACAAAAAGATAGATCAACTGGACAGAAAATCAATAATGAAATAGTAGAACTGAACCAAACTTTTGAACAAATGGACTTAGTAGATGTCTACAGAGTGTTCCATCCCACAACATCAGAATACACATTTTTCTCAGCTGCACATGGGACGTTCTCCAAAATAGACCACATACTAGCTCATAAAACCTGCTTAAGTAAATGCAAAGGAATTGAAATTATCCCATGCATATTATCAGACCATAGTGCAATGAAATTGGAAATCAATGGCAAAAGATCCCACAAAAACTCCCTAAACACATGGAAATTAAACAGCATCCTCCTGAACAACCAATGGGTCACAGATGAAATTAAAGAAGAAATTAGTCACTTTCTACAACTGAATGATAATGACAGTACAACATACCGGAACTTATGGGATACAATGAAAGCAGTCCTAAGAGGGAAATTTATAGCATTAAATACTTATATCAGGAAAATAGAGCAAGCGCAAATAAACAACTTAAGGGTGAACCTCGAGCTTCTAGAAAAAGAAGAGCAGGTTAAGCCAAAAGCCCGTACAAGGGAGGAAATTATAAAGATCAGAGCAGAAATTAACGTATTGGAGAATAAAAAAACAATACAAAGAATCAATGAAGCAAAAAGTTGGTTCTCTGAAAGAATAAATAAGATTGACAAACCCTTATCCAACCTTATTAAAAAAAGAAAAGAAAAGACTCAAATCCATGCAATTGAAAATGAAAAGGGTGATATCACGACGGACCCTGCAGAAATCCAGAAGATCATCTATACCTATTTTGAAAATTTATATTCTACTAAGATGGAAAATGCAGAAGAAATGGACAGATTCCTAGATTCGCATGAATTACCAAAGCTAAATCAAGAAGATTTAAAAATCCTAAATAAACCAATATCAACCAATGAAATTGAAGATGTAATTAAAAACCTCCCAACAAAGAAAAGTCCAGGCCCTGATGGATTCACTGCTGAATTCTACAAGAAATTTAGAGAAGACCTAACGCCCCTACTTCTCAAACTTTTCAATGAAATTGAAAGGGAAGCAATACTCCTAAATTCATTCCTGGAAGCAAGCATTACCCTGATACCAAAACCAGAGAAGGACCCAACTAAGAAAGAGAACTACAGGCCAATCTCCCTAATGAACATAGATGCAAAAATCCTTAATAAGATACTGGCAAACAGAATCCAACAAATCATCAAGAAGATTATACACCATGACCAAGTTGGATTCATCCCTGGGATGCAGGGATGGTTCAACATACGTAAATCAATAAATGTAATACACCATATTAACAGAACCAAAGACAAAAATCACATGATCATCTCAGTAGATGCAGAAAAAGCTTTTGACAAAGTCCAGCACCTTTTCATGATAAAAACCCTACAGAAAATTGGAATAGAGGGTCTTTATCTCAATCTGGTAAAAGCTATCTATGACAAACCAACAGCCAATATTATACTAAATGGCCAAAAACTGAAAGCCTTCCCTCTAAAATCAGGAACAAGACAAGGATGTCCACTGTCCCCACTCTTATTCAACATAGTTCTGGAAACTTTAGCCAGAGCGATTAGACAAGAGAAAGAAATAAAAGGAATAATGATCGGAAAGGAAGAAGTTAAATTATCATTATTTGCAGATGACATGATACTCTACACAGAAGATCCCAAAAACTCCACTAAAAAACTTCTAGATTTAATAAGCAAATTCAGTAGTGTAGCTGGATACAAAGTCAATACTCAAAAGTCAATAGCCTTCCTGTACACAAATAACAAACTTACTGAAAGAGAAATTAGGGAAACAATACCTTTCACAATAACATCCAAAAAAATGAAATACCTAGGAATCAACCTCACAATGGATGTAAAAGACCTCTATACTGAAAACTACAGTACTATGAAAAAGGAGATTGAAGAGGATATCAGAAAATGGAAAGATATCCCTTGCTCCTGGATAGGAAGAAGCAATATAGTGAAAATGGCCATACTTCCAAAATTGTTATACAGATTTAATGCAATTCCAATCAAAATTCCAACAGCATATCTCACAGAATTAGAGAAAACAATCCTAAAATTCATTTGGAATCAGAAGAGACCTAGAATAGCAAAGGCAATTCTGGGCAACAAAGGCAAGGCAGGGGGCATCACAATCCCCGACTTGAAATTATACTATAAAGCTACTGTGATAAAAACAGTGTGGTACTGGCAAAAAAACAGACCTGAAGATCAATGGAACAGATTAGAAGATGCTGAAACAACCCCAGACATACTAAGCCACCTTATCTTTGACAAAGGTGCCAAACACATTCGCTGGAAGAAAGATAGCCTCTTTAATAAATGGTGCTGGAAAAACTGGCTCTACACATGCCGAAGATTAAAACTAGATCCATATCTTTCACCATGCACTAAACTAAATTCAAAATGGATCAGAGATCTAAATATTAAAACAGAAACATTAAATCTGCTGGAAGGTAGGATAGGTAAAACCCTTGGAGACATTGGTGTAGGCAAAGACTTTATGAATAAAAACTCAACCGCACGGGAACTATCCCAAAGAATCAATAACTGGGATCTCATCTTATTAAAAAGCTTTTGCACAGCAAGAGAAACCACCAACAGAGTGAAGAGAAAACCCACAACGTGGGAAAAAATGTTTGCCAGCTGTTCCTCAGACAAAGGATTACTATCGAGAACATATAAAGAACTCAAAAAAATCAGACCTCCCAAATTTAAAGACCCACTCCAAAAATGGGCATCTGAGATGAATACACATTTCTCAGATGAAGAAATACTATTGGCAAATAAATATACAAAAAAATGTGCAACATCACTAGTCATTCGAGAGATGCAAATTAAAACAACACTGAGATACCATCTCACCCCAGAAAGAATGGCTATTATTAAGAAATCAACTAATAACAAATGCTGGAGGGGCTGTGGGGAAAAAGGAACCCTTCTTCACTGTTGGTGGCAGTGTCAACTGGTACAGCCACTGTGGAAGTCAGTGTGGAGATTCCTCAGAAAACTAGGGTTGGAGGTCCCATTTGACCCAGCTATTCCCCTTCTGGGCATCTTTCAGAAGAATTAAAAACATCGTACCACAGCGATATATGTGCACCCATGTTTATAGCAGCACAATTTGTAATAGCCAGATCTTGGAAACAACCCAAATGCCCATCAACTGAGGAATGGATAAGAAAGATGTGGTATTTTTATACAATGGAGTACTATTCAGCCATAAAGAAGGATAAACTGGAGACTTTTATAGGTAAATGGATGCAACTCGAGAAAATACTCATAAGTGAAATAAACCAGAAGCACATGTGTAAGCATCGTATTATCTCTCTAGTATGAGAAACTGAAAGAGTAAATAAGATCCAAAATGTACAATAGATATGGTGAATCAAAAAGAAACTGGTCAAAAGGAAAGAGAGACTGGAATAGGGAAAAGAAAGAAGGGAAAGGGAAAAAAATTGTATATATATATATAAGATGGTTAAGATAGATACACTACCATTTTTACTTAGTTCATTGAAGAGTAAGGTTTGTGCCAATAATGTTTGGACAATTGAATGCTAATGTCTGGTGTCCTGAATAACTAACTTAAAGATAGTAATACGTAATGTATTAACCATTGTTACCCTCCTATTATGTTGTTTTGAAAATTTGTTCTTCTTTTGATTTGTTTTGTTTTTTTTCTTCTCTTTAAAAAATAAAAAAATAAATAAAAAAAAAAACCTATACAACTCACCCCAAAAAATTATTTTTAAAGTAGCAGTAGAAAAAAATTATTTAAAAAAATCATCCAGTACCCCCAGTTCAGTGTTAGTTTCCTCGCCAATGCCAAAATCTATACTGAATAATTCTGCCAAGTCTGCAGTAGGATTGCTGCTGAGTGTGGGGCTAATCTTGGCCACACTGCTGACTCCTCTTACACGAGTTGGTGTTAGAGCAAGGGCAGTGCCCTTGTCCACAGGTAGCCAAGGCCATTTACCTGTTGGTCACCAGGCAGGTAGTGGTGCCCTTGTCTAGCCCAAGGCTGCTTGCCTGTTTGCTCCATAGTAACAGGGTGGGGGGCAGAGGGGCCTAGTCCCATCACCAGCCAAGGCCTCTTGTCTGCTTGTGCCCTTGGACCAAGGATGGGGGCAGTGCCTTTGTCCCACTTCAGGCCAGGGGGTTGCTTCTAATCCTTTGCAACTAGGGATAATGGCTGGCTTTTGACTGGATTGGAGTCTGCGTTCCAGCTCCTACTTCTCAGCCGGGGCCCCCCAATCTGTTGTCTAACTGCCAGCTCCCTATTGTGACTGGACAGCCCTTCCCTCCTTCCTCTCCTGGATATTGGCACTGAAGCAACCCCAGGGCTGTTCTGCTGCTTGAGTTTGAGCCCCAGAGCACTTTGAGATAAAATAGCAGTCCTGCCCTCCAGCAGCTACCCGCTGCGACTGGGCGCGGGGCTGTGACACTCTGGTTCACTCACCAGCCAATGACTGTGGGGTGGGCCCCTCAGGAAAATGTCTCATGTTCTCACTGCTGCCTCCAACTGCACAAGACTCTCCCAGTCTAGCTCAGGTCTCAGTCTCCACTTGCTGGTTCTGTGGGGCCTCTCAGGAAACAGTGTCCCACCACATAGGGCCTGCTCTGCTGGGACACTTGGGGCCTGCTCCCTCCGCTGGGGCGTGTAGAGCCTCTAGTATAGCTTTCTGCTTCAAACTGTGATAACTAATATTAGACTAGCTGTCCTGCTTTGTAAGAAACTAGAAAACTGGACTAAATGTGCCCCATTGGACTATCAATGTTGGACAATGTGATTACGAGAGAAGGTATTATTTTTGGAACATGTATTTGGATTCTGGCTCAGGAAGAAGAACCTAATAAGAACACAGCTGAGAGAAAGAGACACAGATTGGAGTTTGCAAAGACTGAGGAGATTAGAATTGGGAGGGAAGAGTCCCAGAAAGGAGAGAGCCTTGCAAAGAAAGAGTTTCAAAATTCTTAATTTTTGCTTGAGTTTTAGGAGTAGATGCGCAGGGTAAATGAAGACTGTGACATCGAGGAAGACCATTGCCTAAGCTGAACACCCACCAGCACTGACAGTATAGGGAGACAGCTGAGTTCCAACCAATATATCCTAGAAGGGCTGTAGGAAAGAGTAAGGAAAGCCAGTCCCCAAACAAAGTGTTCTTCAGATTCCCTTTCCCTGGCAAACATTAAAAGCAAGCCTTGATAGGATTATATTGATTTGCAAATAACTAAACTATTTGCCAAAACAAAACCCAAACCACTTCAAAGGAGACAGTGAAATCCAGATTTTCTCTATATCTGGCATGCAATCAGAAATTACTAAAGGCGGTTGGAAACAAGAAAATGTGACAAGCTCAGAATAAAAAGCAGTAAATAAAAATTGATCCAGAAAAGCAGAAAAGGTGAAATTAGCAGATAAGGACTTAAAAAATAGTCTAAATATATTTAAGGATTTACGTGAAAATGTGATCACAAGGAGTAAAGAAATACAAGATAATAAGACTAAAATAGAACTTCTGGAGTTGAAAAATACAGTATCTTAATTTAAAAATTCACTGGATGAGCATAAGAAGCAGACCAGACATTGCAGAAGGTGAGGGAATTGAAATCACACTGTGAACTCTCTAAACTGAAGCATGCAGAGAAAAGTCAGAAAAAAATTAATAGAGCTTCCATTATATGAAGGATAGTATCAAGTAGTATAACATGTATGCGCTTCATATCTCAGAATGGAGTTGGGAAGTAGAAAATACATGAATAAATAATGGCCCCAAATTTTCCTGTAGATCCCAGAAACTCAAAAACTTCCAGGATACATATTTTTTGGCACTGATAAAGGAAACTACTGTGTTGTGGCTGTCCTGAGGAGATGCTGACATAGCAAGGAATACGAAGAAAATTACAGTAAGTAGTCAGCCAGAAGTGGAGGCTTTCAGTACTACAATAAAGAACTGAATTCTGCTAACAAGCATGAGACAGAAAAACTATTTTAGGATGGTAGAAAGGTTTTAAATCTCAATGGGGTGTTGATTACATGTATATATACATTTGTCAAAACTCACTGAACTGTATTCTTAAATGGTTGTATTTTATTTTGTGTGTTACCTTAGTAAAGTTGATCTTTAAAATGATACAAAAATTCAGACAATACTTAACAGAAAGGCATACAATAGAAAAGGCCATACCAGCGAGGCATAGTGGCACAAACCTGTAATCCCAGCACCCTGAGCCTGAGTCACAAGGATGGCAAGATCAAGCCTTGCCTGGGCAACTTAATAGCTTGGTGAGGTCCTGTCTCAAAATGAAAAATAAGGGCCGGTGAGATGGCTCAGTGGCTTAAGCGCCTGCCCGGCAAGCGCGAGGGCCCGAGTTCGACTCCCGGATCCCACATACGAAAAAGGGGCCGGTGATATCGCTCAGTGACACGGGCGCCTGCTGGCGTGCGAGGTCCTGAGGTCGTCCCCCCGGTACCCACAAAAAAAAAAAAAAAAAAAAAGAAAGAAAAATAAGAGGGCTGGGGATGTAGCTCAGTGAGAAGATCCTAGGTTCAATCTCTAGTACTGCAAAAAACAAAGTAAATACCTCCTTTCCTACTGTCCACCCCTGCTTATTTTTTTCTCACTCTGTAAGAAACTACCCTTTACCTGCACCATTTTTGCATAGCTATTCAGACATTTATTTACATGTTATAATAGTGTGTTTGTTTTTATACTTTATACAGAAGAGATTGCTTTTGTCATTCTGTAATTTCCTCTTATGTTATTACAATTCTAGAAAGTCTATCCGTACACTTTCCTTCAAAATATATGAAGTAGGGCCGGTGAGATGGCTCAGCGGCTTAAGCGCCTGCCCGGCAAGGGCGAGGGCCCGAGTTCGACTCCCGGATCCCACATACGAAAAAGGGGCCGGTGATATCGCTCAGCGGCAAGGGCGCCTGCTGGCATGCGAGGTCCTGAGGTCGACCCCCCGGTACCCACCAAAAAAAAAAATATATATATATATATGAAGTGCCTTCATTCAGCTAACTGATCTTCAACACGGGGGCCAAAAACATACACTGGAGGAAAGATAGCCTACTTAATAAATGCTGCTGAGAGAACTGGCTATCCACATGCAGGCGAGTGAAGCTTCTGCACAGCAAAGGAAACAACCAACCAGAGTGAAGACGCAACCTACAAAATGGAAAAAAAATTTACTCGCTATGTCTCAGAGGATTGATATCTAGAATATATAAAGAACATCAAAATTAGATCCCCCAAAGTAAAAGGCCCAGTCAAAAAATGAGCACCTGAAATGATACTTCTCAGAAAAAGTACAAATGGCTAATAAACACATGAAAATTTTTTGGCATCACTGGCCATTAAATAGATTTAAATTAAAACAGTAGAGATATTTCCTCTTACTCCAGAAAGCATGTCTATCATCAAGAAATCAGCTGAAAGGCTGGAGGGTATGTGTGGAGCGTAAATCCTTCTACAGTGTTGGTGGAATGTAAAGTAGTACCATACAACCACTGTGGAAACCAGAATGGGATTTCCTTGAAAAACTAAAACTACAAATTCTATTTGACCCAACAATTTCCTTCTAAGTATCTTCCCAACAGAGTTAAAGGCATTATATTACAGTGATATATACATACCCATGTTTATGGTAGCACAATTCATAATAGCTAAATCTTGGAAGTAGCCTATAGGACCACCAACATATGAAGTGATAAAAAAAAATTGTGGTATTTATACACCACTGAGCACTACTGATCCATAAAGAATGATAAACTTGAGTCCTTTGTAGGAAAATGGATACGCCTTGAGACCATAATATTAAGTGAAATAAATCAGACACACACAAGATTAAATATTGGATGGTTCCTCTTATAGTAGAAACCCAAAATATAGAGTTTGAAAAAAATAGATAATAGGAATTGAGAGATAGATCCTTTTCAAATGAAAATGGGACAAAGAGATAGAGGGAAGGAGGGGAGGAGAAAGAGATGCTAAAAGAACTGATACGTGTTATGTACATGTACCAGCACCCCAAGGAATATGTGATCATTTTGCACTGCAAGCATAGGCTAGCAAAAAATAAAAATTGAACAACAAAGTATGAATTGCCTGGATCAGGTACAGTAAATCCTAAAGATATGATGATGAAAAAAAGAGACTACTAACTTTATGGTGACTTCTAGTAAGAGGATAGCAAACAAACTCATGAACCAAGGAGTGGAACTGCTGGGATGTAGCATAGCCAAATGTTAGTAGGCAATGCCAAAAAATTTTCCTCAGCAGTGGTGTCAGCCTGCATTCCATTTGCAATACCTTAGAGTTCCATTGCTCTATATTTCATCATTAGGTATTACCAATCCATATGCTGCATCTATAGTTTCTTGATTAAAATAGAAATCAAGATCATTTTTATTGGTTTGTTAGCATATTGTATATTTCACTTTGTGGAGCATCTATGACTCATCCATTATTTAATTGGGTGAGTTCACCAATTTTAATGATTTGTCAGAGATCCTGATATATTCATGTATTATAATATTAGCAAAATACCAATATAGCCTCCCGATCTCTCATAGATCTTCTCCCCTCTTTTTCTTGTGGGTACCGGGGGTCGAACTCAGGACCTCGCGCTTGCGAGCAGGCGCTTGTGCCACTGAGCGATATCACCAGCCCTTTTTTCCTTTGTATGTGGGTACCAAGTGTCGAACTCAGGACCTCGCACTTGCCAGTCAGGCACTTATGCCGCTGAGCTGTCTCACCGGCCCCTCCCCTTTTTTATAGTATCTTTTTGTTCACTTGTTCTTGTTCTCTGGAGACTGTCAAATTATGTACTGAAGTACACAACATACTACTACTACACACTAACCTCAAAATCTATTTAAACCCGGCTGGCCTTGAATGACCTCTCAGGCTGCTAAGTGCTGAATTACAAGCATGCATAAAGCCAGGTTATGACATCTTTGAGGAACACAAATTTCATAATTTTCACTGTTTTTGTATTTTTATTTTGAGACAGGGTCCTACAATATTGCCCAGGTTGGTTTCCAACATGCGGATTTGAAGGATAATTCCACACAAGTCTCCCAATTATATGGGATCGGGTGGGTGCACCCATACCTGGCTGGTTGACTTTTGTGAACCAACTTTTCCTATATTTGCACACTTTAAAAGATATATATATATAATATCTTTTATATATAAGATGTGTATAAGCAAATGTCACAGTTATCTACATAGAAGGTTGTGGGTCTGACTCTACAAAGTTCTAATAATTCTCAAAATTAAAAATAATGCATGGAGTACTGCAGTAGCTAGGTCAATAGAATAACATTCTAAGGACAATTATGAATAGAAACAATGTCATTTTATAGGGACAAGTTAACCACAGAACTATAAGGCAGTGGACAGGGAAAGTAGAAGACCAGAAATCAATTTGATCTTACAAAAGAAACAATCTAATATTACCAAGAAGCAAGTAAACAACAAAATTATATGGAGAAAGTAGTTAGGGACTGGAGCATGATTCAGAGGCATACCGAAGTATAAAGAGCAAGGAGAAATACAGAGTACAACAGAACAAAAGCACAGAACCCACAGTCCAAGTTTAGGGCTGGGCATGTACCTATAGGCCCAAAGTTCAATTTGAGTATGGCAGAAAACAAAAATCTACAGGCATATTCCATCATCTGTGGCTGGCTTCAGCTGTGTGGACCCTCTTCCCTTTTGTACGTTTGCTCCATTTCAACATTAATATTGTGCATATCTACACAGTCTGATGTCAAAATCTTTCTACTCGAAGCGTTCTGGCCTGAGTCTAGGCAGGTGTAATCGACACTGAGAACGGCGGGAGATCTGCGGGACTTCAAAGATTAGTTTCTCCGAAGAGACCCATGCGTGAGATATTTACTGACTGAAACAATATTATCGTTTACGAAGGCAGCGAACGAAAAAGCCCTAGGAGACAATCAAAATAAAAAACGGAGAAGTACAGGATTCGGTGTGCGAATATCTACCAAGGAAACAACAGCATGTCACAAAGCAGCACGTGAACGACCAAAATGCACGGACGCAGGGGCTGTCCTACCGGGAGCGTCCCTGCAGAAGTGCAGAATTCATTGTCCAAGTGCCTGTGAGTCACAACCTTACCAGTGTAGAAGAGGGAGACGAGTGAACCACGAAGGTACATAAGGGGCACTGCCATGCACCGAACAGCGGAAAGGTGCAGGATTCAGAATGCCAGTCCAGGCGGGGCCTGCAGATGAAGGCCGATGGGGTCAGTGTCCGAAAGGAAAACCCAAAGCCAAGAGTCTGGGGCACTTCTCCCTGCTGGCTGTGCACCGGCAGCGGTCGGGAGACCTCTTGTGAGGCGTCGGGAGCTCGGGCAGTCCTGTGCATCCTCGCTGGGCCCCCCGGGGCTGCGCGGTGGTGCGGGAAGCCCCAGGCTTCAGATCCCTCCGGAGCCGCGGACTTCGGCGCCGCCGCTCTCCTCAAAGTCCTGTTGCCCGAGCCCAGGCTTTGGCTGGGCAAGAGCCAAGCTTTTCCACTGGGCCACCAAGTCCCGGCCAAGGTGCCAACCTGCTCGTGTTTCCACAAGCTCTTGACAGTCTTTCTGACGCCAGTCTGTGCGAGGACTTCTGCTGTGGGCAGGGCGGAGAGTTTCCGTAAGTATGAAGCCCGTGGAGGTCGCTGGTGGCCAGCAGGCACCCCTGCAGCTTGCTCACTGCTCGCGGCACACGCTCCCACATCGCCGTGGCCATCTCTGTCCTGTCCAGGTCTCCTGGCGCACCCCCGCTGGCTGGCTCCCCCGGAGCTGCGCTGGCTGGAGTCCCTCATCTGGCCAAAGCTGGGTCCTGTGGGCCAGCTGGGGGTGGGGGCGCGCAGGGTGTGGGTGACACGAATGTCCTGGTGGCTCACTGCTGGGCTGAGGGTCCTCAGGGTGCGGTGCGGAGCCTTGGCCTGGAACCACCTGGGCGGTGCGCTGTGGACCAGGTCCTCATCCATGCAGCCACCCAAAGACGCCTCCGCAACCAGATCCTGGCTGCCAATCTCGAGAGGTCTTCTAGGTCTCCCCTGACCAGTCTCCCACCCTGCCCTCAGGCGCTCTCCTGATCACAAGCTAGATCAGCTGGCTTCGGGAGTCAACAGGAACCCCACCGTACCCGGAGAACGCACTCGCTGACCTCGCGCACCCGCTTTCAAACCAGCCCACTGGTCTCCCATGCAGAACATGGACGCTTGATGGAAGTCAGAGCTGAATCTAACTAGTCCAGGTCCAGTGCGCGCACACCGATTGAGACCTGGACAACAGCAGGTTTCTTCAAGGAAAAGGCTGAGCTTCAGGAGGGCAATCTTTTCCTTCCTCTTTCTCACTTGCCTAAGAAACATGTTTGGTGCTTAAGCACCAAGCGGAATCTGCTTCAATCCCCAAAAGAATGGATCCATGCATGCATGGATTTGTGGCTGGGTGGGTTGGCGGATGGGTGGATGAAGGAACACATAGGCATTTGGTCTGATAGGACCTGAGTCACAAGAGCCCAGGATTCCCCCAGTTAGATGTCAAGGCTTCAGACTGAATGAGTTTAGCTCCACCTAGTTTCCCATAATGCACCTGCCTGGAAGTCCCACCCACTTTGGAAAATCCTGCCTACCTGGGACTCTTCATTTTTCTTCTTGTACTGATGGAGTCAGTCTTGAACTGCTATCTTCTCACACACTGTCTTCCTTTATTTCTTCCTTCCTTTCCTTTTTGCCTTCCTCTGTCCTGGGGCTGTATCCAAAGGCCTTTGGAATGAGCTCTATCCCCGTGGGCGGCCATTTTGTGAAATATTTTAGTTTGGGGCGAGACAGGTTCTCCCTCAGCTGCTGAATGGGTGGGGCTGTGCTCAACTTGACATCCTCCTGCCCCAGCCTCCCAGCTTTCTGGGATGAAAGGCATGAGCCTCTGGGCCCCACCTAGGGAACTTCTCTCACTCAACTCTCCTCTTACCTTCAGATCCCCCAGGGTGTTATATTTTCCCTTCATTTTAGCGTTTGAAAAAGAAAACATGAGGCTTAGAATTTATGACATTCCAATGCTCCTGACACCGAGTAGGGCGTTTGGTACATTGGGTAGGACGTGTTTGCTGTTCTAATGTCGGAAGGCTACTGAGGCCGTCACATCTCCCTTGTGCAAGAGCCAAGTTTAACGCAGCGGTTGGTGATAGAGAAAAGCAAGTTGCATCTTCCTACAATCCAGATACTCGACGGGTGCTTTTCAAGGGGTGTAGGGGTACAGCCTTCTGGAGCCCATTCGTGTTGTGGCTGTACACAGGCACTCAGGAGCACATGTGGCTCCATGCACGGGACAGCACAGGCCATGGGGACCTCCCTGTGCCCTACCGGCTCTGTCACCAGGATCTAAGGCTGGATCACGCACGGGACCGGGTCATTGCACCCCTTAGAGCCCTTTGAATGTAGCACAGTGGGCCCTATCCCACCCCACCCCCATCCTCTCTCTTCTCATTGGATTTCTTCACAGTTGTACGTGACACAATGACACTTTGGTCGGTAGGGCATGTTGTAAATACAAAAATAGTCCCATAAGCTTAGAGGGCCTAGCAAGACGGTAGCCATCGTAGTTCTCTTGCATGATCCCTCAGAGCGCACAAGCGAAGGGGCCAGTGAGAAGTATCTCAGGAAATAACATGTCTGCGATTGACACAAGGTTCCTTTTTCAATGGTGGATTGACCCTTCAATTTGTGCATCTCCTTGTGTGTCAGCGTGTGTGTGTGTGTGCGTGCGTGTGTGTGTGTGTGCATGTGTGTGAACATCTGTTGGCTTGACAGTGTGTTGGGCCGTGCTCAAACCCAGGTCCATCACACTGAGAAATACCCACAGGCCCCTTCTGATGATTTCTCTGGAGCCTGGGTCTCTCTACATTATCCACAGTGGGCTGGAACTTCCCATCCTCCTCCCTCAGCTTCCCAGAGCCATCACCCTCCGCCTGTGGAGGTCTTTCGCCAGGAAGTCGGCACACCACCCTCGTCCAGGGGTGGAATCCCAAGTTCACAGGACTGTCTGCTAGGCATTTTCTTGTCACTGAAGCAGAGAGTGAAAGTTGGAAGGGTGTACCTGTGAGACTCCATCTCAAAATCAGTCCAGCCACCAGTCTGCCAGTGCATGAACAAAAGTTTCTTTGAAAAATAGCAGAGGGCCAGTGAGATAGCTCAGCAGCATAAGCGCCTGCCTGGCAAGCGCGAGGTCCTGGGTTCGACTCCTGGTACCTACATAAAGGAAGAAAAGGGCCGGTGATATCACTCAGCGGCATACGCGCAAGGTCCTGAGTTCGACTCCCGATACCCACATTAAAAAAAAAAAAAAATAGCAGAAGTGTTGACACTTTACGAGCCCGGGTTCAAGAGGTAGGAAAGCACACGGACTCAGATACCCCCGAGGCAATGCAGATTAAACGACGCTTTTCTAGAGCAAAAGGACAAAGTCTATCAGAGGAAATAACACAGGTTTCCTAGCCAGCTCTTCTTTCCCCTCCTAGGAAGTTCCAGGACTACAGACATATAACACTGTCCCAGTGACGCAGCCTGGGGGTCCACTCGCAGGCATAAAGACACAGGTAGGCCAATGCAGCGCTCCTGCCCACTGTCCATAGTGACCAGAGGGGCTTTCACAGCCACCCTAAGCAAAAGGGCTCGGCAAAAATCCTGTGGAACAGGTTTTTCAAAAAATTTTAGTTGTTATGTGTGAGCAGACGCGATTTGGGTATGAATATGATAACATAGTCCAAAGCATTGTTCTTCGTTCTGCGGTTGACACTGGGCCATTTCAAAAAGGGCAGGCAGTTCAAGGGAGAGCAAGGTGCCCAGCAGTTAGGTTGAGAGGACACAGCAGAGATAACACTGTCTCCCATTATGCTGTCATTTCCAGGAGATGACTCCGGAAAACACGGAAACACATTGTGAGTTGCAAAGCTCATGAAAGGCTTGTAAAGAGAATATGCGTACATCTCAGAGCAGCAGAGGAAGAATTTATAAGCATAAATTTATGAAAGAAAGTGTGTGAAGACAGGAATACTTTTGGTTTTTCTTTTATTTGAATGAAAATAATTTATTACTTTCACTCTTCCTACATTCCTTCAAATCTTTTCAACTAACACATGAAGCTAGGGCTTTTGGTATAGTATCCTGCTTTTAGGCATGCAGTAGTGATGTCATCTATTTGCTGACCAGTTGCTGGCCCCTAAAGTTTTTATTCCAGGGTTACTTGTCTTTACTGGGTGGCAACACACAATAGGCAGTGCTAGGCATGGCATTACCAGGACAATTTGGTGGCAGAGAATGCCAACAGTAAGTTGTTGCAGAATAGGCATCAGTGCAGACAGCTTGCACGGTGCCACTGTCTATTCCTCAAGAGATTCAGCGAGACAGAGCAACAGGAGGGGTAGCAAGTGTAGGCAATCACCACTGGGAGATCAGGAAGCTATGGCATGTCTGGGATGACTTTGCTAAACATTTACTGGTTGGATTTCTTTAATTTAAAATATGTTTTGACTTTGACTCAAGGCTTACCCTAACACTGCCGAATTTGCCTAGTAAAAAGATACACACACACACACACACACATACAATTTTTCACATCAAAGAAAGTTCTGTAAACACAAAGCAACCAAGGGAATAACCAAGGTAAGTTTAACACTTTGGAAAAAGTAGGTATGTCATCAGTTGTTTGTATTATAACATTTTATTCAACTAACTCTTCAATTTTCTGGTTCAAGGGAAGGACAAATGATAAAGTACTACATTTAGAGTGCATTCTCTTTATTAAGGCTGTTCTAAAATATATGATGTAATTTAATCCTTAGAGCAACTGTGCGAAGGAAGTAGTATTCAGTAATTTCCATTTCACAGCTAAAGCAATTGGGTCTTGAAGAACTTGAGTAATGTGGTCAAGTACAAAGAATGATTGTAGATGTTGGGGTCTACCATGGAAATTACTACAAAGAAATCTTTTTTATGTAAAAACTGACTCAAAATGGATCTATACAAAAGTACAAATGTTAAAGAGCACAATAAAAGATAGATAATAGGAAGTAGGAAGATAAGTCTTTCTCAAGGGGGAAGAATATCTAGTTTCAAGAGTTTGAGGTAAGGGAGAGAAAGGTGTTGAAAAAAGGAAATAAGACTTGTTATGCACATGTAGCAACTCCACACAAAGAATGTAAACATTATGTACTGCAAACATGACAAAAAGAAAGGAAGGAGCTGAATGTGATCATGCACACCTCTAAGCCCAGCATTTGGGAGGCTGACTGGAGAATTGTTGTGAGTTTGAGGCCAGCCTGGGCTACATAATGAATTCAAGGCCAGGCTGAATTGCATAGTGAGAACCTGTCTCAAAAAACCAAAAACAAAGTAAGTAAATAAATAAATAAAGGAAGGAAGGAAGGAAGGGCTTCACAAGATGGATGGAATGGGGAGGAAGGGAAGGGAAGGGAAAGGGAATGAAAAAAAGGAATTAAGATGTATTATGTACACTTAACCAGCTTTCCTCATGTAGTATAAATATGATGCCCTATAACAATGTACTAAAAAAAAATTCAACCCAAAAAAGGAATGACATGCTATTTTTATGCAAAAAAAGTTCCAATCAAACATTTTAGTCTATTTTCATATATTACTTAATTCCATGTGCCAAATCTATTCCTATAGAAATCATTCAACTTAGTGTGAAGGATCCGTAGAGTCAGGTAGTGGATCATGTTCCACCTGTGTTCTGACGTGAGTATGAGTGACATCTGACTGGTTAATTCTTTGTGATTGGTCCTTATAGAATGACTGAAATGAGGAAGGGCTTTTATCCCTCCACCAACTTGAATCATCTGGAAAGCTTTTACAATGAACTGTGCTGGACCTCACTAAATCAATAAAATCAGAAGACCTTATGATGGGTTGTGTGGGTTGAAAGCATAATATGTTAGAGGCTCTCCAGCTTTTTATTTTAAGCATCCAAGGTTGAGAATTATTAGACATAAAGAGATGCATGATGGATAAACTTCTTTATACTACTAATTATTTATAATACTGTAAATATAGTCAAACTATATTTTGTGCTGCTTCTTTCATCATGAGCCCTTATTGTAATTTTGGCAATGTGTGTTGGCATTATATGTGCCAAAACTGGAAGACATAAATATAAGCTTTCCCCAATCTTCAGGATAACTCATAGTTCAGAAAAATCTGTGAATTTCTACTAATACCCAGAGGGGCCCTGTGAGTGTACATTTCCCACTGAAATGTGTTACATAGATGCTAGATTTTAACTTTTTTAACAAGGTCTTTCTATGCAATTTAGGCTGGCCTTGAACTCACTCTGTACCCCAGGCTGGCCTCAAACTCAGGATGATCCTCTTTCTGAGTGCCTGGGTGGCTAAGTACATTTAAATGAATCAAAGAAAGCTAATTTCCTAGGAGGCCCTTCTCACGCAGGGCTTCCATGGCCTCTCTTCTGAAATGAAACATTTACACTCTTGCGTTCTTGAACCTCCAATGAATGGGATCTTTCTGAACTCTCAAATGCCCTCACAACATCTTTCTTTGAGTTCCTCTACAAGTACTTTGTTTCTATTTTAGTGATGCTACTTCCTCCAGCAGCCACACCTACTTTGATCCCAAATTTATATGTGGTTCATTTTGTGTACAAATGTAAGTTTTCACTTTGTTCTGCTCTGCTTTTTTCTCCTATGTCTCCCTATACATCTGGCTAAAAGTAACCATAACTACCCGTGACACAGTATAAATTTGGGGTTACCTTGAAATTTCCCCCACCACGTTAATAAGTACAGGGCCCTTCATTTCAGTGCTACAAAATGTCAGAACATGGGTACATGTACACAAATTATTTGCCAGTCCAAAATGAACAGTCTCTAGTTCACTTCCAAGTAGAGCCCTCATTTCCAGCAGAAACCTCCTGAGCCGGCCTTCGCTGCCTGCATACCTTTGAGCACTCTGTTCTGAGCACTAACCAGCATCACTCATCCAGCCCTGCTTATAGCACTCTAGGTCCTTTCTTGTTGGTATCTTCAAGCATTCCAAACCCCTCCCATGAACCATTTGCAAAGAATTCTGACCCACGTAGTCAGGTACATTCACAGCAACAAACCCATTTCTCCAGTACCAATTTTCTGTTTTAGCTTTACTTTGCTGGGACACAACCCCCAACACCTACAATTTAAAGTAGAAGTTAATTTGGCTTGTGGGGATTCCTTCCATGGACAACTGGTTCAGGGTAGAAACCTCCTAGCAGAATGGGGATGTGGAGAGGCAAGGACACATCCTTGGTGGTTGGAAAGAAAAGCAAGGGAACTGCACCAGAGCAGAGTGGTTCAGTGTGAGTATAATACTCAAGGGTGCATCTCCATGATCTGCACAGACACACCGAGAAGTGTGATTTTTTAAATCAGTGGGTATTTCTTAAGTAAAGATGACAAATTAGTCCCCGGGACAGTGCAGCCAGCAAGAGGAGTCTTAGTTCACGCTCCTCCCTCCTCCATTGTCCTGGATGGCACAGCTGGAGGGGAGGAATCTGAGCTCACGCTTCTCCCTCCATTGCCCCAGGAGAGCACGGCTGGCAAGAGGAGTCAGTTTGGCTCCTCCCTTCCTCCATCGACCCTGGATGGTGCAGCTGGTGAGAGAAGTCTGAGACCCACCCCTCCCTCCCTCCACTGGCTGGACTCAGGGTCCAGAGACCTGCGGGAACACCAGTGACACAGGAGGACCCTGGCTAAGGTGCACACGATGGAAGGTGGAACTAGAGGCATGGAAATATCCCATGCAACATTAGCAATATGAGCCAACAGGTGATTGCTAACTTTTCTTTTTGTTTTATTCTACTCATCCTCTTCCTCTCTTTCATCAACTGCCACACTTGACTATATGATAACTTTCATAGGAGTAAACATTGTCTCTTCTCTTTCTGGTTCACTTCAGAACTCCTAGGCCTTCTCTTCCAATCCTTCCCTCCTGTGTCCTACAATTACTCAAAACCTGGAGGATCATCCTGTGCCCTCCAACCTTGGTCCTACTATGTTTAACCTCACTCATCTCTGCATCCTACCCCCTATCCCTTCGAACACCCCACACAACAGGGTAAAATCACTCTACTAAGTGGGAAATCATTGCATACAAGTTCCTGGCATAAGTTGGATTATATTATATTTCTGTAGACCTTCCTCCTGCGGTTACAGATATCAGGGTAATAGTTACCACAGTTTGTCAGTAGATAGGCTGTGCTTGAGTCTATTGTTATTGCCAACTGAACTACTTTAACCACAATGTCATACATGTTATAACCAGTTCCCCCCCCATATGACAACACTGTGGTTGTAAGGGGTCATAACCATCACCATAGCCCAGTACCAAAGGAATGGGCCCTAAGTCAAACAGATAGTAACTCAGTCTTAATATATTGGGAAGGTAGATTCTTTGGATAGACATAAAGACCAAGAACCACCTACATTTAGAAGATGTCTGGAGTAATAGACACCTCCTAGGAAAGCCTCAACACCAGTGATGAGGCTATCTAACACACAAAATCTACAAGCATCAACACAGAAACAAAATAACACAGAAAACAAAATAAAATAGAAAATGACAAGTTGAAGAAGCAAAATGCAATCCCAAATGCCCAGCCCACCCAGGCCATGTCCAGAGCACAAAGAGAGAGGAAATCAGAAGCCAACAAATGGAACTCTGCAATGATAGCAGAAGTGAAAAGAAAAATGGAAGAGGCCATAGATAAAATAATCTCTAAGATGCAAAAAGAAATGACTATCCAAATAAAAGACATTAAAGCAGACACAGATAAACAGAGGAGCTCAGGAAAATGATGGAAACCATGAATGCCAAACATAGACAAGAAATGGAATCAATGAAACAGATCCAAACAGAATGAAGGAGATTAGACACTTCATTGAAAGTATATACAGCAGGGCCGGTGAGATGGCTCAGCGGCTTAAGCGCCTGCCCAGCAAGCGCGAGGGCCTGAGTTTGACTCCCAGAACCCACATATGAAAAAGGGCCGGTGATATCGCTCAGTGGCACGGGCGCCTGCTGGCGCGCGAGGTCCTGAGGTCAACCCCCTGGTACCCACAAAAAAAAAAAAAAAGAAAGAAAGTATATACAGCAGATTGAATGAAGGCAAAGATAGAATATCAGACCTAGAAGACAGGAATGTGACTAGTGACCAGGAAACAAAAGATATCTTAAAAATCACAAGAGAACATGAAAAGTCAATCCAACAACTACAGGATGTAGCAAAGAAGAACAACATAAGACAGATTGGCATCAGTGAGAAAGCTGGAGACAGCACAAAAGCCATTAAAAATCTCTTCACAGGAATAATGGCAGAAAACTTCCCAAACATGTCAAAAGAATTTGACATACAAATAAATGAAGCATATAGAACTTCATGAACAAAATAAATCTACACCCATGCATATAATAATCAAGATTCCAGAAATTCAGCACAATAACAAAATATTAAAAGCAACTACAGAAAAGAAACATATCACCTATAAAGGGAAGCCCATCAGAATCACAGCAGACTTCTCAACACAAATCCTCAAATCAAGGAGAGCTTGGAGTGAGAAAAACAATCTTCAACCCAGATTGATGTACCCCACAAAACTATCTCTCAAAATCAGTGGAGAAATAAGATACTTCCATGACAAAGAACAACTGTAGAAATGTATGACCATCAAATTAGCTCTACAGAATGCTCTAAAGGACATATTAGAAAGAGATAATGAAAACCACAAACACAAGAACACCAATAGAAAGTAACCACCAGGCAGGGCAAGCAATTAAACAGAGGAGAAAGACAGGGAACCAACAACAGGAAAACAACATGAAAAAGAAAAGCCAATACATATCAGTTATAACCATCAACATAAATGGTCTCAACTCACCAATCAAAAGAAACTGGTAGAATGGATCAAAAAGCAAGATCTGGGCCTGTGAGATGGCTCAGTGGTGTAAGCGCCTGCCTGGCAAGTGCGAGGTCCTGAGTTCGACTCCCGGAACCCACATATGAAAAAAGGGCCAGTGATATCGCTCAGCGGCACAGGTGCCTGCTGGTGCATGAGGTCCTGAGGTCGACCCCCAGTACCCACAAAAAAAAAAAAAAAAAGCAAGATCTAACAGTATGCTGCATTCAAGAAACACATTTAACCCCAAAAGAAATTCATAGACCAAAAGTCAAAGGATGGAAAATAATTCTCCATGCCACAGGAACCCAGAACAGGGGTAGCTATTGTATTTTCAGACAATGCAAACTTTAAGCCAAAACTGATCAAAAGAGGCAAGGACGGTCACGACATACTTGTTAAGGAAAACTCTAAGAAGAAGAGGTAACAATCATAAATATTTATGCACCTAACACAGGTTCATCCAACTACATAAAACAAATATTAACAGACATGAAAAACCAAATGAGCACTAACACAATTGTAGTGGGGGACTTTAATACCCAACTCTCACAAATATGTAGATCAACTAGACAAAAAATTAAAAAGAAATATTAGAATTAAACTAAACCTGTGAACAAATGGAATTGGTAGATGTCTACGGAGTGTTCCATCACTGATGTGAACGTGTATCCCAAAACATCAGAATACATGTTCTCCTCAGATGCACATGGTAGGGTTTCTCAAAAATAGACCATATATTAGCTGACAAAATATGTTTAAGTAAGTGTAGAGGAACTGAAATCAGCCCATGCATACTATCTGGCCATAGTGCAATGAAACTGGAAATCAACTGATATTGCTAAAGTGACTCCATTTTCTTTTTAGACTCCAGTTTGTCTTCACTTAACCCCGAGATGCACTCACTCCCCAGCCCTGTTAGATATTAAGGCACCAACCTAGATAAACTCACTCCTCAGACCCCATCCGAGTTAATCATAAAACCCATAAAAGGAGGAACAGCTACAGCAAACAGACCAGATGTTTGGAGAGGGCCTGTGATAAAGCTAGTGATGTTCCTGTGAAATTCCAGAAAGATGATGTGGTGTAATGTGGTTACTAAAGTTATGGGGGGGGACTTGTGGGGAACTTTTAAAGTACAGAAACCTCTGAGAACAAAGACTGGGCCATTGATGCCTTAGCTAAAAGCTGGGACATCATCCGCTGGCCAATAAATTTCCTTGTGTCCGCACTCGGCCTCTGTGAGTGATTCTTATGATTTTGCTATAATATTTTGGAGGCCCCAGCGAGATCCCTCACAGAAAGAACCTTATTTGAGGGGGCCCCGTGCCTCCTTGCCTGGCGGTCCATCCTCTGGTGGCAGGGTGCCCCAGCTGACTTCAGCTGGCCACCTGGGTGACTGTAAGACAGGACACCCATGGCTACAAGGCGGGACAACTGAGCCCCGCCTACCAACCAAGGTAAGAATTCAGATATGGTTTTTAGTTTCACTTTTGGGCTCATCCAGGGACTTGTTTTCTTTGGACTGGCATTTGTTTAAATTTGTGAAATGTTTGTGAAGGGCTCAGAGCCTGGACAAGGTGGTCATTTGATCTCAGTGTAAGCTGAGAGTTTGGGCAGAGCTTGCAGTGTCTGAATTTGGTCAGGGCTTGTCCCTGAACTTTGTCAGAATTTACCTCTGAACTTCTTTTCCCAGCATACCTGAGAATTTGGTCAGCATTTGTCTCTGAATTTGTTCCAAATTGTTAGGTCTAGAGCAGTGACTATTTTTCCCCGGTTTTTCGTCCTTTTGTGTGTTTGTGTTGCCCTAAATGCACCTGCAATTTCAAGTCACAGTTGAATTGGTCATTTGGTTTGGAGGATTAGTGGCCACTCTGCTTCTGCCTTTTCTGCCCCTTGCACTTCTCCACCTGGAAACTCTGGGGGACCCAGATTGTCTACCCCACGCTGTCGCTGTAATGGCTGTCTTCTCAAATTCCACCAGCCTCGGACTTTTGTTCATACTGCTGGGAGAATGGGGGAGGGATGGTTTGCCAAGGTAAACTGCTCTTTTGTTCTAAATCAAGCTAAAATGAGCTCAGCCAGCAGTAAACCAACTGCTTTGGAATGCATGATTAAGAATTTTGAGGGAAGTTTGAGGGAGACTCTCAGGTAAAAGTTTGAGGGAGACTCTCAGGTAAAAGTTTGAGGGAGACTCTCAGGTAAAAGTTTGAGGGAGACTCTCAGGTAAAGATAAAGCCAAAGAGGCTCCACACTCTATGTAAATTAAAATGGCTCTCTTTTGGCATAGGCTGGCCAGTGGATGGGACACTTGATCCCCAGGCAACAAGTAGGATATGAAATATTGTAACTGGAAAGCCCAAACTCCTAGATCAGTTCCCATATATAAACTCCTGGTTGCATGCAGTGTGAGTGCTACCCCAGTGGCCAGCCCTGATGTCGCCAGCCGGGTGCTGCCTGCAAGCATCTAGGAAAGTTTCACAGGACAAATCAAATTACAAATTTTAACTAATGGGCAATTATACTTTTGGTTTTCAGTTTGAATTGATGTGCATAAAACATTTCTTGTGCACTACATACTCCTAAGTGGCTATTAGTCAAAATTACTATCTAAGAAATAAAAAAAAAAGAAGGAAAAAAAAGGGGGGAACACTTTAAAATCCAAGCAGCTATAGTCAGGTTTGTTGTAAAAGGTTATAATAAGTGGGAAAAAATATTAAGAAGGCTATAAATGTAAGAGATATACTTTTGATCTGAGAGGATTCCGTATGATAAAAGTCTTGTCCTGCTAAAGAGCTCACAGCCCAGGCGCCTGCCCCCAAAGCAGAGCCCTTAAAGGGACCACCTCAGTAGGAGCCAGAGCCTTTAAAAAGAACATCCCAGGGCCGGTGAGATGGCTCAGCAGTTTAAGCGCCTGCCTTACAAGCGCAAGGGCCCGAGTTCGACTCCCGGAACCCACATACAAAAAAGGGGCCGGTGATATCGCTCAGCGGCACGGGCGCCTGCTGGCGCACGAGGTCCTGAGGTCGACCCCCCGGTACCCACAAAAAAAAAAAAAAAAAAGAACATCCCATATGGCTCTGTCCAGAAACTCACAGGTTTTAAGGGGAGAATCAGCCGCAAAAGGGGAAATCCTTGGCACCCCTGCTTGCTTCCCAGCTGGAATTCAAGGCGATATGGAGGATGAGGAGGCTCTGTGGGGAGAACTAACTTCCCAGGCACACAGAGTCTCTGCTCTTAAATCACAAATGGCTGCAGCATTTGCAGCTATCAGGAAACTGTTTGGGTGTAGTCATAGCAACCCAGGAGCAAGGGGTCCGGGTGAACCTTGGCAAAGATTATCAAAGGAAACTTATGTAAGTGATATTCTTACAGGAAAAAATGCTAATAGAATAAAAAAAAAAGATTTGAGTGTGTGACAAAGGGTGTGGAGAAGACTGAGCTGGAAGCTACATAAAGAAAAACATGAAAGTTGTCAGTATTCTTGTGAGGGAATTTATTTTTGTGTTTTCCAAATTCTTCTATGAGATCTCTGCGACTGACCTACAAATAATTCTGACCACTTTTTTCATAATTACAAACTTCTGAAATTGTAAAGGTGTTACTATAATGCAATTTGGCCAAAATTATATATAAAAGTGCACTCTGATTTTATGAAGATATTAGTCCTGTGTATTTTGTTTGTCTGTTTGTGTGCCCAACCTGTAAACAGCTGTTTTATTTGAGCTCAACAAATTTTTCTTCTTTTTACATTTTTGGATTTTTATAGCATTTGTCTGACATGCTTCCACCAAAGTTGCCAGCTGGAGAAAATGATGTTAAAATTGATTTTATAAATGTAGTACATATTTTCATTTATTGTTTATTGTTGGATTATGATTTGAGAGTTTCCCATTGTTCAAGAATAATGTGTTAAATGATATAATCTGGTTTTCATAAGTCTTCAAAAATTGTTAAGCAAAATATATTATTGTGATATGTTACATTGGTCATCGTCAACAGTTAAATTTTCTAGAAATAGGACAATGAGGTTTTCTGATTTAAAGATGCTCTGGTACAAAACTAAATTAAGAAACAAAGGTTTTCATATGGCTATGACAATTCATTATTACTAATCTCATAGTGTATTAAGTGTATTCATAACTTCCAGATGTATAGGTCTTCTAAAATATAAAACTGAGATTGTTTATGGAGATAAACATGTTCTTTCAGATTCAGACATCTGCCTTTTGCTTGTGCTCCAGGTATTTATGATAAGAAATTCATGCCAGTATGAGGGGTCACCAGTCGAATGATAATTTTTAACAAAACCTATGTGATATATATGCTATATATGCTATATATGTGCCACAGTTCTTAGAGATGCCTAGATATTAAACAGTCCACACAATCCCATAAATTTCTTCAATGACATCCTATTAAAGGACAACAAGTTAGATAAAAGCTTCTTGTGTACTACATAGAGATGACTGACTAAAAGGCTCAAACCTGTATGCCTACTGTAAAGTTTTTAGGGTTTGTGTTACAAGATGGGACACACATGCTGTCAGCCTCACCTATCCAGGCTCTTTGGGCCTAAAGGAGCTTGTGACTAGAAAGGACTTAAGGGAATTCCTGGGAATGGTTGGGTACTGCCATCTCTGGGTTTCAAATTTTGCAGCCATTGTGAAACCCCTATATGAGGCCTTAAAGGGAGGAAAGAACCCCTCACTTGAGTGGAGCCCCAAGCACCAGGTAGCCTTCAAGACTTTAAAAAAAATTTGTTGAGTGCCCCTGCCTTGGCACTTCCTGATGTTACCAAGACTTTCCAGTTGTTTGTACATAACAAAGAAGATGCTGCTTGTGGTGTTTTGACTCAGACACTGGGGCCTTGGAAGTGCCCCATGATATATTTGTCAAAAAACTAGACCTGATGACAACTGGGTGGCCCCCTTGCTTGTGGGCTACCACAGCTACCACAATCCTGGTGAAAAAAGCTGATAAGCTGACTCTATGACAAAAATTAAATGTTTTTGTTCCTCATGCTGTAGAGACTTTGCTGAGAGGACCTGATGGTAAATGGCTGTCAGGAATTAGACTGGCTCAGTATCAAGGTACTCTTTTGGAAGATCCCAGACTAACTATTGAAACCATTCAGACTCTGAACCCAGCCTCCCTTTTGCCCACGTCTTTGGAGCCACCTGAACATGACTGCACAGAGGCAATCGGGATGGTCTACTCAGCCAGACTGGATTTATAGGACACTCCCCTCCAGAACCCCAAACTGACCCTGTTCTTGGATGGCAGCAACATGGTAATCAATGGGGTTCAGAGGATGGGAGCAACAGTTGTCACCTTGGAGTGAACCTTTTGGTCAGAGGCTCTGCCTTATGGGACATCCACTCAGACAGCCAAATTGATAGCCCTCACTTGGGCCTTGGAGGCAGGAAAAGACAAACAAGTGAACATTTACACTGAGTCCCATTATGCTTTTGCTACTCTGCATGTGCACAGCACCATTTGTAAGGAAAGAGGCCTCCTCACTGCAGGAGGCAAGGATATCAGAACTTCCCAAGAAATATTAAATTTGCTGCAGGCCATTTGGCTGCCTGCAAAAGTGGCCATGCTCGTTGTCCTAGACACCAAAAGGCTGCCATTGGAGAACTGCATCCTGCAGCCCATGTCCTAGTGGCCCTGCTTCTTAAGCCAAATATTCAGAAACACAATTAAAATGAGCAAAATTGGAAGAAGCCACTGAGAAAGATGGCTTACGGGTAGGCTGGAAGGAAAGTTATTCCTTCCTGAGGCCCTGGGACATTTTGTAATACAAAACGTACATAGTTGCACCTATTTGGGAAAGACTGCTATGGCAACATTGCCTGGCCATTATTTCTTTATTTCCAGACTATGGACTTTACATGCTTCAGTGATGGAGAGGTGCACTACCTGAGCCCACAACAACACTGTCTCCCAGCCACACAACAACCAGGTGTCTAGAGACAAGAAACTGTGCCATTTTAAGATGTTAAAGTCAATTTTACTAAAATTAAACCCACCAGGGGAAATAAGAGATACTTATTAGTTTTGATTTGTACCTATTCAAGATGGGTGGAGGCCTCCCCACTAAGACTGAAACATCCAGAGAGGTGATAAATCTTTGATGGAGTTGATTATTCCACAGTATGGGCTCCCCATAATGGTAGGTTCAGATAATGGACCCGCTTTTGTGGGTAGAGTGGTCAAAAGCCTTGCAGCAATGCTGGGACTAAAATGGAAACTCCATACTACATATTGGACACAAAGCTCCGGTCAAATAAAAAGACAAAACCATACTTTGAAAACCAACATGGCAAGGTTATGCCAAGAGCCTGGGGTTAACTGGGTTGCTATGCTCCCAGTGGCCCTCTTGCAGTCTCAGTGCACACAGTGTACCACAGTGACACTGTACCAAGATGGGCTAACTCCATTTGAGATAATGTTTGGGAGCCTCCCACACTGATATCTGTTTTGGATGGATTACAGGAGATGGGAACTTTGGACTCGCAACAACAGATAAAGGCGCTGCACCGGACGCTTCAGAAACTTCAGCAGACTGTGTTACAGAGGCATCTGATCCCCATGCCCACACCAGTCCACTCCTCCAAACCAGGAGACCAAGTCCTGATTAAAGCCTAAAAAGAGGAGCCTCTCCAACCAAAGTGAGAGGGACCCCACGAGGTGATCCTAACCATGCCCACTGCTCTTAAAGTTACAGGTTGTGGTCTGGGATCCATCGCTCCTGAGTCAAAAAGTGGACACCTGAGCTCACAGAAGTGCAACTGTCTGCCTCAGAGACCTTCAGACCTTGATGCACCAAGAGACTTCAACAAAAGCTGCTGCAGCTAAACACCAATGTGACTCCAGTCATGGCCCTCTAATGTGTAGCCTCCTCCCAGGACAAGGTATGTTATGCAAAGCCTTGGGGAAAAAAAACTGTTGTTATACAAACAACTCTGGGATTATAATAGATACTCTAGACAAGATAAAACAGAGATTAGATGAGTGAGCTAAAGCTCATCAAAATAATCAAGGATGGTGTGAATGGTTAATCAATTGGAATCCATGGCTGACTTCCCTCATCACTGGACTCACAGCGCCAACAATAATTCTTAATTTAGACTTTGCCTTTGGGCCCTGCCTGATTATATAGATCATTCATGATAAAAAGCCTACAGAAAATCAGAATAGATGGTCTTTACCTCAATCTGATAAAAGCCATCGTGACAAACCAACAGCCAACATCACACTAAATGGAGAAAAACTGAAAGCTTTCAATCTAAAATTAGAAACAAGGGGCCGGTGAGATGGCTCAGCGGCGTAAGCGCCTGCCTTGCAAGCGCGAGGGCCCGAGTTCAACTCCCGGATCCCACATATGAAAAAAGGGGCCGGTGATATCGCTCAGCGGCACGGGTGCCTGTTGGCGCCCGAGGTCCTGAGGTCGACCCCCCGGTACCCACAAAAAAAAAAAAAAAAATAAAATAAAATAAAATAAAATAAAATTAGAAACAAAAAAAGGATGTCCACTATCACCACTCCTAGATGACCACTATCACCACTCCTATTCAATATAGTTCTGGAAACATTAGCCAGAGCAATTAGACAAGAGAGAGAAATAAAAGGAATAAGGTTAGGAAAGGAAGAAGTCAAATTATCATTATTCACAGATGACATGATACTCTACATAGAAGACCCCAAAGGGGCCAGTGAGATAGCTCAGCAGCATAAGTGCCTGCCTGGCAAGCGCAAGGTCCTGAGTTTGACTCCCGGTATCCACAAAAAAAAAAAAGAAGAAGACCCCAAAAATTTCACCAAAAGACTTCTAGAATTAATAACCAAGTTCAGTAGCACAGCTGGATACAAGGTCAACACTCAAAAATCAATAGCATTCCTGTATACAAACAACAAACTCACTGAGAGAGAAATTAGGGAAACCACACCCTTCACAATACCATCCAAAACAATGAAATACCAAGGAATCAACCTAACAAAGGAAATAAATGGTCTACAAGTTGAAAATTATGGCACTCTGAAAAAAGAGATTGAAGAGGATATCAGAAAATAGAAAGATATCCCTTGTTCATGGATAGGAAGAAACAACATTGTGAAAATGGCCACACTCCAAAACTGTTCTACAGATTTAATGCAATCCCAATCAAAATACCATTAGCATATCTCACAGATATAGAGAAAGCATTCCTAAAATTCATTTGGAGGGCCGGTGAGATGGCTCAGCGGCGTAAGCACCTGCCTTGCAAGCGCGAGGGCCCGAGTTCGACTCCCGGATCCCACATACGAAATAGGGGCCGGTGATATCGCTCAGCGGCACGGGCGCCTGCTGGCGCACGAGGTCCTGAGGTCGACCCCCCGGTACCCACAAAAAATAAAATAAAATTAAATAAATAAAATAAAATAAAATTCATTTGGAAACAGAAGAGACCTAAAATAGCAAAGGCCATCCTGGGCAACAAAGACAAGGCAGCAGGCATCACTATCCCCAACTTCAAATTATAGTATAAAGCTACTGTGATAAAATCATCATGGTACTGACAAAAAAAATGGACCTGAGGATCAGTGGAACAGAATAGAAAATGCAGACACAACTGCAAACACACTCAGCCACCTTATCTTTGACAAAGGGGCCAAACATGTTCACTGGAAGAAAGCCTCTTTAATAAATGGTGCTGGAAAAACTGGCTTCCTACATGCTGAAGACTAAAACTATACCCATGTCTATCCCCATGCACTGAACTAAAGTCAAAATGGGTCAAAGACCTAAATATTAAAACAGAAACACTGGGCTGGTGAGATGGCTCAGCAGTGTAAGCGCCTGCCTGGCAAGCACGAGGGCCCAAGTTCGACTCCCAGAACCCACATACGAAAAAAAGGCAGGTGATATCGCTCAGCGGCACGGGCGCCTGCTGACGTGCAAGGTCCTGAGGTCGACCCCTGGTACCCACAAAAAATAAATAAATAAATAAATAAATAAAATAAAACAGAAGCACTAAGTGTACTGGAAGAGAAAGGTAGAAATCTTGAAGACATAGGGTTAGGCAGAGACTTCATGAACAAAAACCAAACTGCATGGGAAGTACTTCAAAGAATCAACAACTGGGATTTCATCTTATTAAAAAGTTTTTGCACATCAAAAGAAATCACCAACAGAGTGAAAAGACAATCCACAGAGTGGGAAAAAAATTTTAGCCAAGTGTCCCTCAGACAAAGGACTTCTATCTAGAACATATAAAGAATTGAAGAAAATCAGGCCCCCTAAATTCAAAGACCCAATCCAAAAATGGGCATCTGACATGAATACACACGTCTCAGATGAAGAAATACAAGTGGCAAATAAATACATGAAAAAATGTTCCACATCATTGGTCATTCGAGAAATGCAAATTAAAACAACACTAAGATGCATCTCACTCCAGAGAGAATGGCTAATATCAAGAAATCAACCAATAACAAATGCTGGTGGGGCTGTCGTGTAAAAAGAACCCTTCTCCACTGTTGGTGGGAGTGTAGACTGGTACAACCATTGTGGAAATCAGTGTGGAGACTCCTCAAAAATCTAGGATTAGAGGTCCCATTTGACCCAGCTATTCTCCTTCTGTGTAGTTTCCCAGAAGAATTAAAAGCATCATACCACAGCGATATATGTGCACCCATGTTTATAGCAGCACAATTTGTAATAGCTAAATCTTGGAAACAACCCAAATGCCCAACAACTGAGGAATGGATAAAAAAGATGTGGTATTTTTATATAATGGAGTACCACTCAGCTATAAAGAAAGATAAACTCAAGGATTTGTAGGTAAATGGATGCAACTAGAGACCATACTCATAAGTGAAACAAATCAAGCTTGCATGTGTAAACTTTGTATTTTCTCCATAGTGTAAGAACCTGAAAATGTAAATAAGATCCAAAATCTACAATACATATTGTGAAAGGGAAAGAAACTGCTCAAAAGGAAAGAACTGGGATGGAGGAAAGGAGTAAAGGAAGGGTATGAAATATATATATTCATACATATATATATATATATATATATATATATGCACACAAGATAGCTAAAATAATTATACTACTAATTTCTTTTACTTCATTGAAAAGAATGGTTTGTGCTTGTGTTCTTTGGTCAGTTTTGCATCCCTATATCTTGTAATCTGAGCAACTTTGAAGATAACAATATGCAATATATTAACCATTGTTAATTTCCTACTATCTTGTTTTTAAATTCTGTATCATCATTTATATTGTTTTTTTCTCTAAAATAAAAAAATGTTTTTTCTGTATCTGTTGATATGATCATGTGTGTTTTTTTCTCTCTTCTGTTTATGTAGTGTATTACATATATTGATTCATGTTTGTCAAATCATTCTTGCATACTGTGGATGAAATCTATTTGGTCATAATGTATGGCCTTTGTTCTGTTTCTCAGTATCTTGTTGATGATTTTTGTATCTATGTTCATTAAAGAGCTTGGCCAGTTTTCTTTTTAGGTTGGATATTTGTCTGGTTATTGATTATTTTGTATTTATTTAACCAGGATTTATGGAATAGTCTATGCTGTATTTTGGAGAAAATTCTGTGTGTTTCTGTGAAGAATATGTGTTCTATTGATAACAAATCCATTTGTTTGAAAGTGTGGTTTACCTCTAATATTTGTTAATGTTTATTTAGTTGATCTTTTTGTGAAAGCATAGTATTCAGGCCTCCCACTATTATTTCATTGGCATTTATTTGGTCTTTTATGTCCATCTGTGTTTCTTTTGTAAAGATAAGTACTCTGATATTTGGTGAATATATATTTACCATTGTTATCTGTTGCGGACTAATCTAGCCCACAATCTCCCAAATGAGTGGACAACAAAGGCTTAAATAAATGCGATGAATGGTATGATTTTAAGGCTCCAGGAGGATCAAAACCCTCTAACAGAATTCGAGATTCTCTGGGGGTTGAGACAAAGAACTTCTCTGGGTGGCCTGTATTTATTTGGTTTACAAACAAAGGGAGGGGATACTGAGGAAAACATGGGAACCTGAGCAGGACCTTGGGAGTCAGCTCAAGGACTTCTCCAAGTAATAAATTATGTTAATTTAGGAGAACTGTCTTATCTCCAGGTTGACCTTCATCACAGGAGTGAGATGCCTGCAGCTACAGTCTTTAGTTAGTTGGGGTTGGAGCCAGACATCTTCAGCTGTGGCCTTGTCTTGTCCTTTGAGGCATCACAGCATCACAGGCCACTACAGGCCTCAGCCGGGACCAGTGATTGATAGAGGTTCACTTACTGTGAATCCGCTGCCCATCTGCAGACAAGGGGCCTAGGCCTGGGACAGACTCACAAGTGAACATAGAAAGCCAATTGGTGATTTTAAATCCTGCTCAGAGCCGCTTCATAGTGGTCTCCATCAGTTGTCCTTTCCTGTTGATTATTCACTTAAGTAATATGTCATGGCCTTCTGTGCCTCTGCTGGTCAGTTTTATCTGCAGGCTTGCAGGTGCTGGGATTACATTAACAATGGGGGGGTTGTTTGTCGTTGATTTTAGGGGGATGGTTAGTTTTGGTGTTTTTGTTTTGTTTTTTTCTAATCTATGTCTTATTTGGAGACATGAGGCCATTTATATTGAGATGTATTACTGAAAGGTATTGACTTATTTCTTTGAGTTATTTCTTCTTATTTCTGCTGTTGACTCCTTTGTATTTTTCTTATTGCTTGCTCCTCTTGCTTGATGTATTCATTGCACCTGACTTTTTGGCTTTGTTGGCTTCAGTCGTCCTTGTCTTCCATATTCGTGAGTATTCTTTACAGTGTTGGTTTGGTATTCATGAATTTCTCAAGGTGTTCTTTGCCACAGTGTCTCTTCACTTCTCTATTGATTTTGAAAGACAGTTTTGCGGGATGTACTATTCTCAGTTGACTACTCCAAGGTTCACTGGCCATTAAAGTTTGTTTAAAAGTTTCCTATTATCCCTACATATTTACATTTATAACTGATTTTTTTGCTTTTCACTGACAGCTTTTAAAATTTTGTCCTTATGAGGACAAAATGGGACTTCTGAGATTTTGACTATTACGTGTTATGCAGAACTTCTTTTTCCATCATAGTTACTTGGAATTCTATATGCCTCCCTTACCCATATTTTTAGTTTTTTCCACATTATTGGAAAGTTATCTGCTCTAATTTCTGTAAGCAGGGTGTTTTACTCCATACATGTTTTCCTCTAATTTCTCTCAAACTCCAATTCTTCAGTCTTCTTACTGCCATCTAATAGATTTCAGATGAATTTTTATTTACCTTCTATTATTTTTAAGGTTTGAGTATGTTATTGTGTGAATCATTTTGTCTTTGATTTCTGAAACTCTATTTCCACATTTTGGCTGTTTATGAATTCTGTACTATTTTTATTTAATAGATTTCTGTTTGGCACCTTTTCATGCAGTCTATTTCTTTGGTAAATTTGTCATTCAAGTGTTGAACCATTTTGTTTAACTCTGTAAATTTTTTTCACCCATAACCACATTGGGGAGTTTGTATGATAGTTCTATTATCTTTTGGGCTATGTGCACTTTGTGTTTGTCAAGTTACTTTACTTCATCTCTAATCATGTGTACAGAGATATCTGGTGTTTGATTTGCTCTCCATTGTTGCCCCTTGGATCTGCTTTGGGATAGTTGGTAGGTTGAAGCATTTTGTTGCCTTGTTTTTTCATGTTCATATTTTTTTTCTCTTTTTGTGCTGAAGGTTGAAGTCAAATACAATGAAGAGAATTTGTTAGTATGAATATCTCTTTGCTTACATTTTATTTTCTAGTAGTGTCTTCTTTATTTGTCAAGATGTATTCTTTATCACTTTTTAAAATACTCAATTTAATTGGGTTGGGCCCTATCACTGTGTCGTAAGGAAAGAACTTCTACAGGTTATAACAGCATCAGCAGATTTGAGCATACATCTGCCATACATATTAAGACTTGGAGCAGCACCGGGGTGCCAGTAGGAGTGGCCCCAGTCCAGCATAAACCAGCAGCACCAGCAGGACTGGTAGGAGTAGCCCAATGGCTCAGTGGGACTGGACCAGCAATGGGGAGACACTGTTTCCTGAGGGGCCTCACAGAGTGAGCAGGTAAAATCAATCTACCAAGGGGAAACTCATTGCATGCAAGTTCCTGGTATATGTAGGATTTCATGATATAACTGTAGAGCTTGCTCCTCTGGTTAAAGGTTCCAAAGTAATAGTTACCACAGTTGGGGAGTTGCTAGGCTGTGCTGGATGTTATTGTTATTGCTGATTGTATTACTTTAGCCAGGATGTCATACATGTTGTAATCAGTTTTTCTCCCTCATATGACAACACTGTGATTGCCTGCAGTACTAACAAAAGTTAGCCCAGTACGAAAGGACAGAGTACAGATCCAAATAGATAGCAACTTCCCATCCTTAATAAATTGGGAAGGCAGGTTCTTTAGATAGACAGTAAGGCCAAGAACCACTTATACCTAGAAGACATCTCTGAGGAATAGGCATTTCCTAGGGAAGCCATGCTACTAGTAATAAAGCTATCTACATAAGAAATCTACAAGCACCAACATAGAAAAGAAAACAAAATAGAAAACAGAAAACAGAAAATGACAAGACACAGAAGCAAAATGCGAGCCCAGACCTCCAGCCCACCCAGAAGAAAGTGGAAGACACATACTTGAACTTTCTGAAATGACAACAGAAGTAAAAAAACAAATAGAGGAGGCTAGAGGAAAACAATAATCTCAGGTAAAAAAAAAAAAAATGACGATCAAGCTGAAAAACATACCTTATGAATCTAGAATAGACACCAATTTTTTAAAAATAGAGGAGCTTACAAAAATGGTGGAAACCATGAATTCCCAATACAGGAAAGAAATGGAAGCTATGAAACAGCTGAACAACCCATGGGTTACAAATGAAATTAAAGAAGAAATTAAACATCATTTACAATTAAATGATAATGCTAATACAGCATACTGGAATTTAAGGGACTCAATGAAATAAGTCCTAAAAGGGAAATTTATAGTGATGAATTTTCACATAAGGAAAACAGAATGAGGTCAAACAAACATAATGTTGGGCTTCAAAACTTCTAGAAAAAGAAGAACAAGTCAAGCCCAAAGCTCATACAAGAGAAGAAATTATAAAGATCAGAGCAGAAATTAAGAGACTAAGAAAATGAGACTAAGAAAACAATACAAAGAATGAATGAATCGAACAGTTGGTTCTTCGAAAGACTAAATAAAATTCATAAACCCTTGCAAACCTTATCAAAAAAAAGGAATGAAGAGACTTAAATTCATGAAATTAGGAATGAAAATTGTGAAATCACAATGGATTCTGTGGAAATCTAGAAAATCAATACCTACTTTGCAAACATTTATTATAATAAGATAAAAAATAGAAGAAATGCACAGATTCCTAGCTACATATGAATTGCCAAAATTGAATCAAGAAGATATAAAAATTCTAAATATCCCAATATCAGTCAATGAAATTGAAAGTATAATTACAACCTACCAACCAAGTAAAGCCCAGGTCCTGATGGATTCACTGCTGAATTCTACAAGAAACTTAGAGATCTAATGCCACTACTGATGAAACTCTTTAATGAAACTGAAAGGGAAGCAATACTCCCAAATTCATGCCTGGAAGAAAGTATTACTCTGAAACCAAAACAAGAAAAGGACCCAACCAAAAAGGACAACTACAGGCCAATCTCCCTAATGAACATAGACACAAAAATCCTTAATAAGATACTAGCAAATATAATGCAGCAAATCAAGAAGATTATACACCATGACCAAAAAGAATTCATCCCTAGGATGCAGGTATGTTTCAACATAGGCAAATCAATAAATGTAATATATCAAATCAACAGAGCCAAAGACAAAAATCACATCATCATCTCAAAAGATGCAGAAGAAGCATTTGACAAAGTCCAACACCCATTCATGATAAAAAAAAAAAACCTACAGAAAATTGGAATAGATGGCCTTTATTTCAATCTGTTAAAAGCCATCTATGACAAACCAACAGCCAACATCATACTAAATGGTCAAAAACTGAAAACTTTCTATCTAAAATCAAGAGGCAGATAAGGATATGCACTATCACCACTCTTATTCAGTATAGTTCTGGAAACATAACCAGAGCAATTAGACAAGAGAAAGAAATGAAAGGAATAAAGATAGGAAAGGAAGAAGTTAAATTATCATTATTTGCAGGTGACACGATACTCTACATAAAAGACCCCAAAAACCCCACCAGAGATTTCTAGATTTAATAAGTGAATTCAGTCATGTAGTTGGATACAAAGTCAACACTCAAAAACCAATAGCATTCCTGTACACAAACAACAAATGCACTGAGAGAGAAATTCAGGAAATAACACGTGACAATAGCATCCAAAAAATGAACTGCTTAGGGATCAATCTAATGAAGGAAGTAAAAGATCTCTACATTAAAAACTACAGTACTGTGAAAAAGATCAAAAAGGATATCAGAAAATGGAAAGACATCCCTTGTTCTTGGGTACTAATAGCCAGCATAGTGAAAATGGCCATACTCCCAAAATTATACATATTTAATGCAATCATGATCAAAACACCAATAGTATAACTCACACAATTAGAGAAAACAATCCTAAAATTCATTTGGAACCAAAAGATACCTAGAATACCAAAAACAATTCTGAGCAAAAAGGCAAGGCGTGGGGCATCACATCCCTGACTTGAAATTATACTACAAAGCCACTCTGATAAACAGCATAGTACTGGCAAAAAAACAGGCCTGGGAATCAATGGAACAAATTAGAAGATGCAGAAACAACTCCAAACACACTCAGCCACCTGATCTTTGACAAAGGGGCCAAACACCCTCACTAGAAGAAAGATAGTCCCTTTAATAAAAGGTGCTGGAAAAACTGGCTTTCCACATGCCAAAGACTAAAACTAGACCCATGTCTATCACCATGCACTAAACTAAAATTAAAATAGATCAAAGATCTAAATATTAAAACAGAAACACTGAATCTCCTGGAAGAGATAATAGGTAGAAGCCTTGAAGACATTCATGTATGCAAAGATTTCATGAACAAAACCCCAATTCCACGAGAAATACTACAAAGACTCTACAAGTGGGATCTCATCTGATTAAAAAGCTTTTGCACAGTAAAAGAAATTACCAATAGAGTGAAAAGACAACCCAGAGAGTGGGAAAAATTTTAGCCACTTGTCCCTCAAAGGACTTCTATATAGAACATATAAAGAATTGAAAAAAAATAGAACCCCCAAATTTAAAGACCCAATCCAAAAATGGACATCTGAGATGAATACACACTTCTCAGAGGAAGAAATACAAACAGCAAATAAATATATGAAAAAAGTTCAACATCACTGATCATTTGAGAGATGCAAATTAAAACAATGCTGAGATTCCATCTCACTCCAGAAAGAATGGCTATTATTGAGAAATCAACCAATAACAAATGCTGGTGGGGTTGTAGGGTAAAGGAATCCTTCTCCACTTTTGGTGGGAGTGTAGACTGGTGCAACCACTGTGGAAGTCAGTGTGGAGATTGCTCAAAAAACTAGGATTAGAAGTCCCATTCATGCCAGCAATTCCTCTGCTGGGTATCTTCTCAGAAGAATTAAAAACATCATACCACAGCGATATATACATACCCATGTTTATAGTAGCACAATTTATAACAGCTGAATTTTGGAAACAACCCAAATGCCCATCAACCAAGGAATGGATAAAGAAGTGGTTTTTTAATACAATGGAGTACTACTCTGCCATAAAGAAGGATAAACTTGAGATATTCCTAGATAAATGGATGCACCTTAAGACCATACTCTTAAGTGAAATAAATGAGACGCACATGTAAATATTGCATTGTTTCTTTGGTGTGAGAAACTGAAAAGGTAAATAAGGACCAAAATGTATCATATGTATAGTGAAATGGGAAGAAATTGTTCACAAGAAAGGGATACTAGGTAGGGGTGGGGGGAAAGGAACGAAGGAAAAGGAAAAAAATGATAAAAGAAGGATAAAATGCAAACAAAGCTTTGTAAATGAGGAGGGAAAGAGGGGTTGAAGGGAGGGGAGGAGATTAAAGAAAAGAGGAAGGGCCGGTGAGATGGCTCAGCGGCGTAAGCGCCTGCCTTGCAAGCGCGAACCCCGAGTTCGACTCCCGGATCCCACATACGAAAAAGGGGCCGGTGATATCGCTCAGCGGCACGGGTGCCTGTTGGCGCGCGAGGTCCTGAGGTCGTCCCCCCGGTACCCACAAAAAAAAAAAAAAAAGAAAAAAAAAAAAGAAAAGAGGAACCAGGATATATAATGTATAGGTACAAATTCCCTATAATGAATGTGCTCATTATGTACCAATCTAAATTGTACCAATAAACTTAATTTTAAAAAAAATTCCTGGGCCGGGCATGGTGGCACACACTTGTAATCCCAGCACTTGGGAGGCAGAGGCAGGGGTATTGCTGTGAGTTTGAGGCCAGCCTGGGCTACATAAGCAAGCTCAAGGCCAGCCTGAACTATACAGTGAGACCCTGTCTCAAAAAAAAAAAAAAAAAAGAACAAGAAAAAAATAAGAAATTCTTGCTTTTTCTATGATTAATGAATGGATAAGCTGGCAATGTTTTTAAACTTTTACAAGACAGTTTACTAAATCTTTGTTACTGTGCCTTTATAAAATATGTTTTGGTCAAAAGATAAATTAATTTTTCATGTTTAAATTGAGTAATATAGGGCCGGTGAGATGGCTCAGCGGCTTAAGCGCCTGCCCGGCAAGCGCAAGGGCCCGAGTTCGACTCCCGGAACCCACATATGAAAAAAGGGGCCGGTGATATCGCTCAGCGGCACGGGCGCCTGCTGGCGCGCAAGGTCCTGAGGTCGACCCCCGGTATTTTTGTGGGTACTGGGGGTCGACCTCAGGACCTCGCGTGCCAGCAGGTGCCCGTGCCGCTGAGCGATATCACTGGCTCTTTGTTCGTATGTGGGATCCGGGAGTCAAACTTGGGCCCTCGCGCTTGCCAGGCAGGCGCATATGCCGCTGAGCCATCTCACCAGCCCTATATACTTTTTTAGAAAGATCTTTAGTACCATCTTTATAATTTTAAGTGTACATTCTAGAAATTGCTTTAAATGATTTTGAAGTGAGAATTTTATTTTTCACTTCAGAAATGAAGTAATCTATATTTTGTCAACTGGCTGAATAAGGTTAGAATTCTAGTCTATGTTGGCCTTTCAAATGGTACCATGAAGCTTTGTCAAAACCTATGTAACATCCACCAAACAGATATTTTATGTGCTTATAGATGAACATATGGATCTCAGAAATATCAGAAGAAGGCCCTGTTTCTATTAAGTCTCTGGAACATTTGTCTTGAAATGAAGCCATGTAGGCACCTTAATTGCAACACTATTTTATGTAATTAATGGCCACTGATGTTCAAACCTGAAAAATATTTACCATTTTTCATAACTATTGACCAGTTATTTCTATAGTATAGCACTATAATGAAATTTAACCATCATCACTTGAGTCCTAGATTAACGATTAATATGATAAGTGGAAATAGTGATTGTAGTGCAAGAGACATTATATTAATCATATTGCAAGAAGGAACAACGGAATAAAAATAAAATGAATGGGATTAGGAAAGATCAGGAGGAAAGCTCTCTATTTCTTCAGTTGACAAGTATGATAGACATTGTTTTTCAGCTAGGATCTTCAGACCAGTATAATTGGCATCATCTGAGAACAGACAAGAATCTGAATTTTAATATGGCAACCAGAAGAGCCTAATGTATGTTAATATTTGAAAAAAACTAGTATGGAGTTAGTATAAATAACTTCATTTTAAAATAAGTACAATTTTAGGAAATGATCTATGTTTTAGATTTTGGACTGTTTCACATTCTCTCTTACATATATTTTCCCTCTCTGGTCTCAAATAGAAAAGGTTAACTCTAGTTATTTTAAATTTTTTATTGGTATGTGTTTGCATTATATAATGATCGCATTCCTTGTGGGGAGTTGGTACCTGTACACAACACGTATCAATTCTATTTCATCCCCCTCCTCTCCCCTCAGCCCCTCCCTCCATTTCTTGCTCCCCTTACCATTTTAGAAATATCTATCTCCTTCCTTCCTATTATATATCTTTTGTTTTCAGACTTTATTTATACTTTGGGCTTCTTGTGTAAAAGAAACCATATAATGTTTAAGCTTTTGTGTCTGATTTACTTCACTTATGCAGATTAAAACAGCATTGAGATTCCATTTTACTCCAGAAAGAATGGCTATCATCAAGATGTCAAATAATAAGTTCTGGAGAGGATACAGGGCAAAAAGGAGCCATTCTACATTGTTAGTAGGAATGTAAACTTACATAAACACTATGGAGATCAGTATGGAGATTCCTCAAAAAATTAACTTCAGTTTTTATTACTTTATTTTACACATATGTTGAAGCTATGTATTAGTGTAAGAAAGAAAAGGGCCAATCTCTTGTTGGTGCTAGAAAAATGGTTTGAAATTTTAATCATTAATTTGAGCTGCTTGTTTTAAGCATAGGATACATTTTATATGCTCCAAACTACTGTTTAAGATAAAGTATTTCATAGTTGCATGTTTTCTCAATCATTTGTATATGTATTGCTTATGTGAACTCCTAGATTGTGCCCTTTGTGCACTTTATGGTGATTATTTCTCTTATTGACTCCTTTTTTTCTATAGTAAATCTTTGTTCAAATTGCCAATATTTTTCCAGTTTGCCATTTGTCTTTCAACCTTGTATTTAGTGTTTGCAAAAGAGGTTAAAAATTTTTATTGCAGTCAAATGTATTCATTTTCCCTTGAGGTTTTTTTTTATTTCTCCAATAAGAATAAAGTTATGTGAATGAATGTGTGAATACAAAAAATAAAATAAAGTATTTCAAATGTTGTATGAAAAAATCAAATGGGCACTATTTGTAATGGGGGACCTCAATACACCACTGTCACAAATAGATCAACTAGACAAAAAATCAACAAAAAATATCAGAACTGAACCAAACTTCTAATTTTTTACAGAAAAAAGGTAAAACAAAAGTTCATAACAAAATAATAGAAAAACAATAGTTAATGCACTACATATTATTATCTTTAGTTATTCAGAGTACAAGATATGGCATTAAAATTTTCTCCAATCGATATTAGCACAAACCTTCCTTTTCAATGAACTAAGAGACACTGACTTGCTTTTGGACAAAACTTTTGAATGAATGGATTTAGTAAATATCTACAGAGTGCTCCACCCCACATCAGAATACACATTCTTCTCAGCTGCACATGAGATGTTCTCCATAACTAACCACATACTAACTCATACAATATGCCTAAGTAAATGCAAAGGAATAGAAATTATCCCATGCATAATATCAGACCATAGAGCAATGAAATTGGAAATCAATGGCAAAAGAAACAAAAACTACATTAACACATGGAAATTAAATAACACCCTCCTGAACAACCAATGAGTCATGCATGAAATTGAAGAAATTAAACATTATCTACAATTAAGTGATAATGCTGACACAACATACCAGAACTTATGGGATGCAATGAAAGCAGTCCTATGACAGAAATTTATAGCAGTGAATTCTCATATGAGAAAAACAGAGTGAGTTAAAATAAACAACTTAATGTTGAACCTCAAGCTTCTAGAAAAAGAAGAGGAAGTCAAGCCCAAAGCCCATACATGGGAGGAAATTAGAAAGATCAGAGCAGAAATTAAAGCAACTGGGACTAAGAAAGCAATACAAAGAATCAATGAATTGAAGAGTTGATTCTTTAAAAGATTAAATAAAATTGACAAACCCTTAACCAACCTTATCCAAAAAAAGGAAAGAAAAGATTCAAATCCACATAAGAAATGAAAAGGATGAAATCACAATATATCCTGGAGAAATCCAGATGATCATTGTATCAGTCTGTGTTTACTAGAGAAACAGATATAACACAAGATATACAAATATATAAGAATTTACAAGACTGGCTTACTGTGGCCACCCACAGCATCAGATGAGAAAGAGTGCAAAGGGTCTGCCTGCACACTGGAGACTGAAGGATTCAGTCAAAGATCTGGAGCTCACTGCAGTGTCCCATGTGAGTCTTTCAGGAGGCTGACAGGTCTGCGGTGGAAGGCTGAAGAGTCTACACCAGAAGGCTAAAGGATCTGTGCTGGAAGCCAAAGAGTCTGTCCTGGAAGAAAGAAGATGACATCCAAGGTGAAGGTGAAAAGTGGAGCTCCTGCCAAGAAACAAAGCAGATCTGTCCTTCAATTCGCCTTTATACCAACCAGGCAAAAATCTGCCCTAGGGTGGGTCTTCTACACCCTAGAATATGGATTTGCTGAGCCAATTTAGTTGAGCTTCTCTTACTCACATTGACACAATCAATCAATTATCACAGTCATTAATACCTAATTCAAGAACCTGTATTCTAATAAGATGGAAAGCAGAAGAAACGGGCAGATTCCTAGTATATAGGAATTACCAATGCTGAATCATAAAATATAAAAATCCTAAATAAATCAATCTCAGTCAGTGAAATTGAAGATGTAATTTAAAACTTATCTACAGAAGCTATTCAATATGGCTGAATAAAGGAGGACTCACAGTGGAGTTTCTCAGAGGAAATCAAATAAAAACACAGGTAATTGGAAGAAAGGGAGGGACACACATCGTGATACCAAAATTACTCTGAGATAACAGACTTATAGATCAAACAAAACATATGCATCGGACTTTATAAAAAGATAAAGAAGCCCACAGGCTGCCTGTGGGTTTCCTGCCTGTGGGATTGGGATCAGAGCAGGAATCACCATTCCCAGGAATCTCCCACCCCACACCAAAAAAAAAAAAGCACAGACAGCAAAGGTGTGGCAAAGGCAAACTCAATCCACACAAGATAGACCTAGAATATAAGGCCCCTCACATCTTTTGATTTCCTGCTAACAGATTGCAACAAATTTCATTGGCACACACAGGGGTGAGTGACTCCTCCACTCCAACAGCCTGACAGTTTTTGTTTGTTTGTTTGGTTTGGTTTGTTTCTTTTTCTTTCTCTGTCGAGCACCACAACTGCTAACTGGAATGTCTATCGACAACAAGGTTAGGGACCAGCAACAGCACTGAGGATTGCTAGTGAAACAACACAACTCCTCCTGCCCTACAACAGGTGCAAGAGAGGAACTTGGACCAACCCATGGCCCCCAGGACAAGCACTTCCCTGCCTTAAGACTGGCGACCCTTGGGCCTTAAAGTCAGCAACTCCCTCCAACCTGTGACCCGCATTGCAGGGACAGGGAGTGGGAAACAAGCACTCCCCCACCCTATGAAAACAGCGCAAGCACCTCTGGACCAGGAAGTCGGCATTCCGACTTTCAACAACCAGCATGACTCGCGACCACCAGCGCAGGGCAGGACAAGGAGGACAGAGCGTGAGAGGAGCCAGCATGTGGAGCGGAGCAAGCTGTGCAAGGTCTGGGAGGTGCCAACTGTGCACAGGACTGGGAGCCGCGTTGGGCTGCCTCTGAGGGTGCCACAGCAACCAGGAGAACAACGCAGAGACTAACAGAGTAAGGAGAAGTGGGCAGGCCGTCCAGAAAGCTGCTGGCTAAAGACTGGCCACAGCTCCCACATCCAGAGGCCAAGATCAGGCCCACATCTAGTCCAGCACTAATCCTATTGCAGAATTGGTGGGACATGATTTGGACACTACCACAGAGCAGTGGACACTGAGGAAATTTTTTTCTTTGTTTGTGTGTATTTTCCCTTTATCATCTGGTTGATTTTTTTCTTCTTTTTCTTTCTTTCTTAGATTTATACATACATTTCTGTTCTGTTCTAGTCTATTCATTTTCCTCTCTCTCCTCATCTATCTCTCTTGATGTTAAGATATCTTCATGCAAGTGAACATTGTCCCTAACCTTCCTGACTCACTTCAATAATCTGTGGCTTTCCCCTTGATTTTTTCTCTCCTGCCCTCTTCTCCAGCTTCCCAAAACTTGTGTGACCATCCTTCATCCTCATCCTTGCTTCAACTATATTTCTCTTCATCTCTCACTCTGTTTTGTTCCCTAGACCTCTTAAATTTCCCCACTACAGAGTAAAATCACTATACTAGGGGGAAACTCATCGCATGCAAGTTCTTGATTTATGTTGGGTTCTGTTTTATAACTGTAGATCTTGCCACTATGCTTAAAGGTACCAAATCAAGAGTTGCCACAGCTTGTCAAATTCTAGGTCATGCATGATACTATTGTTATTGCTAATTATAATACTTTACCCAGGATGTCATACTAGTTGTAATTATTTGTTCTCCCTTCTATAACAATACTATGACTATCTGGGGTCATACCCATCACCAAAGTCCAGTTCTAAAGGACTGGGGGCTGAGCCAAATAGATGGCAAATCTAATCTCAATTAATTGGGAAGGTAAGATCTTGGAACAGACAGAAAAACCAAGAACTTCCTACACATAGAAGACACCTCTGAAAAACAGACATTTCCTGTGGAGGCTTTAATATTAGCAATAAAGCTATCTACTATAAGAAATATATAGGCATCAACACAGGAAGAAAATAAAATAATAGAAAATGACAAGACACAGAATCAAAACCCAACTCCAGACCTCCAGACTACCCAGGACAAGTCCAAGGGACAATAAGGTAGAAAATCAAGGCCACCCATCTGAAATTTGTGAAATGATAGCAGCAGAAGTTCAAAAACAGGTGCATGAGATTATAGAAGAAATCAGATCAGAAATAATCTCCCAGGTGAAAAAAGAGACAATAACCACAATGAAAGATTTACTCAGCAAGTCTAGAATAGACATAGATTAAAAAAAAATAGAGGAGCATAGGAAAATGATGGAAACCATGAACGCACAACATAGGAAAGAAATGGAATCCATGAGACAGATACAAACAGATATCCAGGAAATCAAAAACTCCATTCAAAGTTGGCAAAATCACCTCAACAAAAATGAAAACAAAATTTCAGACCTAAAAGACAGGCTTGCAGCTAGTGAACATAAAAAGAAAGATCTCTTAAAAATAACAAGGGACCAGAGCCGGTGAGATAGCTCAGCAGTATAAGCACCTGCCTGGCAAGCGTGAGGTCCTGAGTTTGACTCCCAGAACCCACATACAAAAAAAGGGCCGGTGATATCGCTCAGTGGCACAGGCGCTTGCTGCCGTGCAAGGTCCTGAGTTCAACCCCCGGTACCCACAAAAAAATAATAATAATAACAAGGGACCATGAAAAAATCCAACAGCTACAAGATGCTGCAAAGAGGAATAATATAAGCCTGATTGGGTCAAGGAAAAAGCAGGAGCCAGTACAAAAGACAGATAAAAAAAAACTTCACTGAAGTAATGACACAAAACTACCCAAGTAAGGAAAAAGAATTTGACATACAGACAATTGAGACATACAGAACTTCAATTAGCCATGACCAAAATAAATCCACACCAAGGAATATTATTATCAAGATTCCAGAAACTCAGCACAAGAACAGAACATTAAAAGGTTTTAGAGAAAAGAAACAAATCACTTATAAAGGAAAGCCCATCAGAATTACAGAAGACTTCTCAACACAACTCCTTAAGTCAAGGAGAGCTTGGAGTGAAGTATTCCAAGTCCTGAAAGAAAATAGCTTCCAACACAGATTGATGTACCCTGCAAAACTGTCTTTCAGAATTAATGGAGAAATAAGATACTTCCACAACAAAGAACAACTGAAGAGGGCCAGTGAGATAGCTCAGCAACATAAGCACCTGCCTGGCAAGCGCAAGGTCCTGAGTTTGACTCCTGGCACCCACATACAAAGGAAAAAAGGGCCAGTGATATTGCTCAGTGGCACAAGCGCCTGCTCGCAAGTGCAAGGTCCTGAATTCAACCCCCGGTACCCACCAAAAAAAAAAAAAAAAAAAAAGAACAACTGAAGAAATTCATGACCACCAAGCCATCTCTACAATGTGTTCTGAAAGATATTGTAGAGAGAGACCACAATGTGCACAAAGCCAAGAACACCAATAGGAATAAACCACCAAGCAGGGCAAGCAATTAAACACAGGGAAAAAACAGGGTACCAATAGCAGATAATAATATGACAAGGATAAATCGATATGTGTCAGTTATAACCATCAATGTAAATGGTCTCAATTCAGCAATCAAAAGAAATAGGCAGAATGGATCAAGAAGCAAGATCCAACAATATGCTGCATACAACAAACACATTTAACTCAAAAAGAAATTCATAGACTGAAAGTCAAAGGATAGAAAACAATATTCCATGCAGGAACCCAGAAATAAACAGTGTAGCTATTCTATTTGCAGACAATGTGAACTTCAAGCCAAAACAGATCAAAAGAGATAAAGAGGTCACCACATTCTTGTTAAGGGAAAATTCCAAGAAGAAGAGATTACAATCATAAATATATATGCACCAAATACAGGAGCACCCAAATATATAAAACAAACATTAATGGGCAAGAAAAATCAAATAAGCACTAACACAATTGGAATGGGAGATCTTAACACCACATTGTCACAAATAGATCAACTAGACAAAAAAAATCAATAAAAAAATTCAAGGCTGAACCAAACCTGTAAACAAATGCACTTATTAGATGTCTACAGAGTGTTCCACCCCACAAGATCAGAGTACTCATTCTCCTCAGCTGCAGATGGGACATTCTCCAAAATAGACCACATACTAGCTCATAGAACATGTGTAAGTAAATGCAAAAGAATTGAAATTATCCCATGCATATTATCAGACCATAGTGCAATGAAATTGGAAATCAATGGCAAAAGAAACCACAAAAAATATATTAACACCTGGACATTAAGTAACACTCTACTAACAACAAATGGGTCACAGATGAAATTAAAGAAGAAATTAAAGAGTATCTACAACTAAATGGCAATGCCAATACAACATATCAGAATTTATGGGGTGCAATGAAAGCAGACCTAAGAGGGAAATTTACAGCAATGAACACCAATATCAGGAAGATAGAACAAGATCAAATAAACAACCTAATGTTGAATCTCAAACTTCTAGTAAAAGAAGAACAAGTCAAGCTCAAAGCTCGTACAAGAGAAGAAATTATAAAGATCAGAGCAGAAATTCATGCAATTGAGACTAAGAAAAAAATACAAAGAATCAATGTACCAAAGAGTTGGTTCTTTGAAAGATTAAGTAAAATTGATAAACCTTAGCCAACCTTATCAAAAAAGGAAAGAAAAGACTCAAATTCATGCAATTAGGAATGAAAAGGGTGAAACCACAACAAATCCTGCAGAAATCCAGAAGATTGTCAATACCTACTTTGAGAAACTTTGTTCTAATAAAATGGAAAACACAGATGAAATGGAGAATCCTAGATACATATGAACTACCAAAGCTGAATCAAGAAGACATAAAAATTCTGAATAACCCAATATCAGTCAATGAAACTGAAAAAGTAATTAAAAACCTACCAACAAAGAAAAGCCCAGGTCCCGATGGATACACAGCTGAGTTCTACAAGAAATTTAAAGAGTAGCTAAAACCATTAATCCTGAAACTCTTCAATGAAATAGAAAGAGAAGCAATACTCCCAAACTCATTCCTGGAAGCAATCATTTCCCTGATAACAAAATCAGAGAAGGAGCCAACCAAAAAAGACAACTACAGGCCAATCTCCCTAATGAACATAGACACAGAAATCATCAGTAAGAAACTGGCAAACAATGCAGCAAATCATCAAGAAGATTATACACCATGACCAAGTAGGATTCATTCCAGGTATGCAAAGTTGGTTCAACATATGGAAATCAATAAATATAATACACCATATCAACAAAGCCAAGGACAAAAATCACATGATCATCTTAATAGATGCAGAAAAAGCATTTCACAAAATCCAACACCCATTCATGATTTTTAAAAAATTACAAAAAATTGGAATAGATAGCCTTTATCTCAATCTGATAAAAGCCATCTATGATAAACCAACAGTCAACATCATACTAAATGATCAAAAACAGAAAGCTTTCACTCTAAAATCAGGAACAAGACCAGGATGTCCCCTATCACCATTCTTATTCAATATAGTTCTGGAAATATTAGCCAGAGCAATTAGAAAAGAGAAAGAAATAAAAGGAATAAGGATAGGAAAGGAAGAAGTTAAATTATTGTTATTTGCAGATGACATGATACTCTACATAGAAGACCCCAAATTCTCCACCAAAAGACTTGTAAATTTAATAACCAAATTCAGTAGTGTAACTGAATACAAAGTCAACACTCAAAAATCAGTAGCATTCCTATACACAAACAAATTCACTAAGAGAGAAATTAGGGAAACCACACCCTTCACAATAGCATCCAAAAAATGAAATACTTAGAAATCAATCTAAAAAGGGAAGTAAAAGACCTCTACACTGAAAATTACAGTACCCTGAAAAAGGAGATCTAAGAGGATATCAGAAAATGGAAAGATATCCCTTGCTCATGGATAGGAAGAATGAACATAGTAAAAATGACCATACTCCCAAAAGTGTTACATATATTTAATGCAATCCCAATCAAAATTCCATTAGCATACCTCACAGAACAAGAGAAAACTTTCCTAAAGTTCATTTGGAACTAGAAGAGACCTAGAATAGTGGAAACAATTCTGGACAACAAAGCAAGGCAGGAGGCATCACAATCACTGACTTGAAATTATACTACAGAGTTACTGTGATAAAAACAGCATAGTAGGGCCAGTGATATAGCTCAGTGGCATAAGCGCCTGCCTGGCAAGCATGAGGTCCTGAGTTCGGTTCCTGGTACCCACATAAAGAAAAAAAAAAGCATAGTACCAGCAAAAGAACAGAACTGAGGGTCAAGGGAACAGATTATAAGATGCAGAAACAACTCCAGACACACTCACCCACCTTGTCTTCAACACAAGAGCCCAACACCTTCACTGGAAGAAAGATAGCCTCTTTCATAAATGGCACTGGGAAACTGGCTTTCCACATGCCCAAGATTAAAACTAGACCCATATCTTTCACCATGCACTAAACTAAAATCAAAATGGATCAAAGATCTAAATATTAAAACAGAAACACTTAATCTGCTGGAAGATAGAATAGGTAGAACTCTTGAAGACAGGTGTAGGAAAAAACTTTATGGACAAAACCCAATCACACAGGAAATATTACAAAGAATGGGTATGCCCCTTGTTCCAACCCAGCTCATCAGTATAATTAAATGCAAAAAAAAAAAAAAAAACTAGGATGCAAAAAAGAAAAATCTTTAAAGTATAAGACTGTAAAACATTGGTATTTGAAGGAATTTGGCCCAGGAGAGTATGGGGTAGGAAATATTGAATGTATCCCAGTGCAGTAACTGCCTTGTTTACAGCATGGAGATCTTTCACTAAACAGTAATTACCATTGAGTTTTTTTTTCTTTGTGGGTACTGGGGGTCGACCTCAGGACCTCACGTTCCAGCAGGCACCTGTGCCACTGAGCGATATCACCACCCCCTTTTTTTTGTAGGTGGGATCCAGGAGTCAAACTTGGGCCCTCGCACTTGCCACACAGGTGCTTATGCCGCTGAGCTATCTCATCGGCCCTTTTTTTTTTTTAATGTGGGTACCAGTAGTCAACCTCAGGACCTCATGCTTGTCAGCAAGCACTTGTGCCACTAAGCAATATCACCGGCCCCTTTTTTTCCTTTATGTGGGTTCTGGGAGTCAAACTCAGGACCTTGTGCTTGCCAGGCAGGTGCTTATGCCACTGAGCTATCTCACCGGGCCCCCACCATTGAGTTTCTTAATGCAATGGCAAGCAGAAACACAAAAATGACACCCAGGATTTGGAGGCAGATTAATTTTACATTTACGGGCACTGATCAGGATCATTCCCAAAATATCAGGCCCTGATCTCTGGTGGACTTAGGCTTATATGAGATAAGCAAGAAGGAAGTACAGAGACAGAATGGCTCATCAATTGGGGGCTGGTTCTCACAGTATGCATCATAGTGACCAGTTATGCATCATAATGACCAGCCATTTCTAAGAAACTAAAGTAACTGGAACTATTACCTGGGCCACTAAGAAACTCAAGTATCCTGGCTGGTGAGGGCATCTTCTGCTACATTTCCCCCTCTTTTAGTTTCCCAGCAAATCTTTGTTGGGCATGTTACATGTGATCTTTTGAGAGAAGGCCCAGCTCAAAGTAGTTCTGTAACACTACTCTGGCAAGGGAGTGAAGGAGTTAATCTGATCTAGGAGAGAGTCCAATGTGCCTTGGATGTTCATCAAATCTTTATCATTTGTAAGGGCCTTACTGGTTATTTTCTATTCTTTCAGGGCAATCATCCGTAGAGCTAAGGCAAAGCAAGGACTGGGGTAAGCACTCTGAGAAGACACAAAAATCAAGAGGAATATGTATAGAGCAACCCCATGAACAGCATCCTCAGGCTTCAGCCATGCATGGACTGGTCAGCATCCAGAGTGAACAGAGTAGGGCTCTGAGTGTCATCTCTTCTGAGTGAGCTGTCTGATCCAGGTAAATTCCCCAGTGGATCTAAGGCTGGATTTCTGAAACTCGTAGAGGTGGTTAATATGTACCTGGGTTATATGTGTGTGCAGGAGTTATATGTGTCTACAGGTATAGCTGGTAGCAGGACCCTATAAACTCACGTTGTCTTTTCAGTGTGGGTAGGGAATGTCTTAGGCCAGCCTGAGTAGGTGCAGATGAGCACTAACAAATCTTTGTAGCCACTGTAAGGTTTTATTTCTGTGTAATCTATATATCTTTAAATGTGGAGAGTCCACTGTATTGCATGAGGTCAGGGCCAGTGACACGGATGCTGAAGTCTGAGCTGGCTGCAGGAATACAGGTGCCAGCACTGCATCTTTAGCTTGCAGAACAAATGGTGGGGGCAGGTCTGGCTCTGATCTTCTGGGAGTACCATGTAAAGTTTTTCTGGCTGGGGTTGTTTCAGTCAATTGGATCCCTGGAGGGGGCTTAGGCCTCTGGATTGAATTATCTTACATCACTGGTGGCAGGATTCCAAACAGCAGCAGGAAGCAGTTTACTGTGCAGATCACCCCTGAAGGAGAGCTTTGGCCAAAATAGCTTTGTACAAGGTGATCACATCATATCTAGTATTTTGGACTTCATTCCTAACAAAGCTACTTCCATCCATAAACAGGGTGTACTCAGGATCTGTAGTGGTCTACAGTTATTCAGGAGGTCCAGTACAGCATGTGGCACCTCGACAGTTAGGTCTCAGCCTAAAGTGAGATTGTCAGTTTTCTTGATCAGAAGGACTGTGGCTGTTAGAGCACAGAGGCAAAGGGGGGAGGTAGCCCTTGGTGACCAGATCCAAGTATTTGCACATGTAGGCCACTGGGTGCTCCCAGGGGCTGACGGTCTGAGTAAGCATCATTTTTTTTTTCTGAACTCAATGATCCAGATTCTATAGAAGCCAACAACTCCAAGAAATTTGAGGTTTTTTTCTTGTAACCAGTTTCTGCCAGATATTGCAGCAGAGCTTTTGTGCCTTTCCAGTAGGCAGCTTGGATGTCATTAATCAGAAGTGCTTTTTCAAAGAGGATACAAGTTTTTGAACCTCTGGGAGGTTGAGCCCAGGTCAGCTGTGAAGAGGGGCTGGCTGACAGGAGCCAATTGAAGGCAGAAGAAGGCATTCTTTAGGTCCAGGCAGGTGTACCAGCAGGCTGTGGGTGGCAGAAGACTGAGGCAATGTATATGGAAGACTATTGTGCCAGCACTGACAACTCAGAGATCTTGAACTGGCTTTGCAGGCAGGAGAGGTGTATTTTAGCAGTTTGACAGTCTATAGACATTTTGCAATTTTGAGCCTCATTTTTTTCTTTCTCAGGGGACCATGATGGAGCTGGAAACAGGCTGTCCTGGAGTCAAATCTGTTGCTACAGCCTCCCTCAAAATAGTGGGAGAGTTCCCAAACCCTTGTGGCAGTTGACTCTAAGTGAGCTGGAGCACTCCAAGAAGGGTGTATAGGTTGGGAACTGCAGAATATAAGGTTATGCTGTGTTGTTGATGGCACAGAGATCATGTTCAAGGTGATTAGAAGTCTATGTGTGGCTGGATGCCTATTTGTGCTTCCCATGACATCTGACAGCAATGGGGACCACAGTGAGGCAGCATGGTTGACTGGTAGGCCCAGAGGCCATACCTCTGGGGGGAGAGTTTTCAGAATTTCAGGATTGCAGTTATCTTCCTCAGGCTGATACAGGCATCATCTTCCTCTTGGGGAACAGTCAAAGTTGAAAATGCAGGGCTAGATGAGAAGGAGGCTGACTGGCTTGGTGCAAAGGAGACAGGCACTTCTAACTTGAAGAGTAAATCTTCTCCCAGAAGCAGTATGGGGACTGGCTTACCCAGGAGATGTCCTCCCAGGCTGCAAGTTTTGTGCCTGGCAGAAGGGTTGAGAGGCAAGGGTCTTAGTTGCCCCGACGATGGTACCATGGGCTCCCAGTGGCCCAGCCGAAGAAGGGAGCCCAGTCTGGCCTAGTCTGAGCCTGTCAGACCAATGAAAGGGCTGTCATCTGATCCAGGTTGAAGCTTTTGAGAGATCTTATCTTTTAATCTGAATGGGCATTTGTGTGTGTGTCCATGGTCTTTACATCAGGCTTCTGGGTAATAGTAGTAACTTTTGACATATTGTTGGGCTTTTTGCCTCCTCTTTGACGTCTTTGAGAAACACTTGACTGGGTTATTTCTAGGTGGGGTGACCTTTGGGAAAGGCCATGGCAACTCATTCATCAGGGCTGACAGTCCAATTTTTCCTCAGTCAAAATATGGAACTCAGAAGGAATTGCTGACAGTCACCTCAAGTGGTCATTGGATGATGCCATCTGACCAGGATAGGTGCATCTCCGGGGGGAGGCCTCTGTGGCCAAATGCAGGCAATGACTGATTGAACTGAACTGGTTCAATTGGCTGGAAGTAGATGTGTCAGGAGCAGGGGGTGAAACTGTTGGTTGCAACTGTGGCAGCTGACAAGGGTGCTAAGGTAGAATTCTCAGGAAGAATAGTCCTCTTTTTCCTTTTTTTTTTTTTTTTTTTTAGATGCAAGAAGTGATTTGGTTTCATTTTTAAATCCATGAAATCCTCTTTCCTGCAGTCAGGGGCTATGGGTTTTGACAAATTAGTTCCCATCTCTGACATCCTAGGTGCATGTTGTGTACCCTTGAATGATGGTGCAACAGACAAATGGTGGGTGCCCCTCAGAAAGAGACCATTCAGATGCCTGCCTGGCCATGCCCCTCATGGGGACTTAGGTGCAACTTAGCTAAGAAGGGTGTAAGGCCTCCCTTATGCCATATGTCGATCACCATGGAACCTCAGGTGATGGCCCAATCAGCCACCATGACCAGTGCTTCCATCTTGGTGCACAGATGGAGCAACCTATTGCTTACACTGTCCATTCCACTCACACACTCATTCAACAGGGACTCAGAAGTTAAACATTCCAACTCCCTTCTGTTTAGGGTGGTCCTGACTAACAAGAGTTGATCAGACTCCCCTTCTGCTTGAGCTGAGCAGGACTGACAGGCTAACTGGGGCAACCCCAGGGGTCTTACTGGAATCAGGCAGGCAGCCAGACAGACAGACAGACTGCATCCTCCTCCCTTTGGGGTCTGATGTGAGCCACTTGAATGGGGAGCCAGGAATTCTCCAGACCGCTGATGGGACTCAGGAAATCTCGAGGGCACACCTTCCCATCAGGAGCTGGAAAGGTCCTTGCTCTGTCCCTGAGGGCCATGACCAGTGCTGACAAAAGAGGTGAGCACAGTCAGTCTTCCTGGCCAACACACCAGATACAATGGCAAGCAGAAACACCAAAACCACACCCAGGAGTTGCAGGCAGATTTATTTTATGTTGACAAGCACTGATGGGGGTCATTCCCAGAACATCAGGCCCTGATCTCTGGTGGTCTAGGGTTTATATGGGATAAGCAAGCAGGAGGTACAGAGGCAGAATGGCTTGTCAATTGGGGATTGGTTCTCACAATATGCATCATAGTGAACAGCCATGCATCACAGTGACCAGCTGTTTCTAAGAAACAAAAGTGATATTGTAACCGGAACTGTTACCTAGGTCACTAACTAACTGAAGTACACTGGCTGGGGGGCATCTCTGCTACAATAATGGCTAAAACTGGATATTACAAAGTGAGTGGCAAGACACTAAAATCTCATGCTGAAGGAACTTATTTATTAGAGGCATTAGCCCTGCTCTGGCTTCAGGCCAAGGAAATATAGTCTACAGTGTGAGGAAGCTTAAGGGGTCTCATCTTAATCACTACCAGTATAGCAGTTAATACCTCTCCTGGGAACGTTGGTGGTGATGCCTGATGTTTAATAGAAAGGTCAATTAGGATAGAGTCACTATCAGTATTGCTGAGTGAAACAAACTTGTCATAATTGTGGGGCCGTTAGGTGTGTAAAAGGAAATTGAACCCCCATATTTGTTAATAAGTTTCATCTAAGTAAAGGAGCTGGACATTTGGGCATTACAAATAAGTCATAGGTAAGGAGAAAATTATTCCATAAATAACACACATCAAAAATAAAGCATTTGGAAACCAGGATCCCATTGATGCCATAATCTGACAAGAATCAGAGCCAATTGTGTGCAATGGGGAAGTGTCTTAGTTACTTTCTCATTGCTGGGACAAATTACCCAACATCCACAAGTTAAAGAAAGAGAGATTTATTTTGGCTCACAGTTTGTAGAGTTTTCCAGTCCATAGTCAGCTGGTTCCAAGACAGGGTGACATGGCAGAGGAGAAATAGTCCATGGCATGGCAGGCAAGAAGCAGAGCAGGGTCAAGGGAGGAAGTGGAAGAACAGACTAGATAGATAGATAGATAGATAGATAGATAGATAGATACTAGGTTAGATAGATCCTTCCAGGCCACAACCATAGTGACTCACATCTTCCCACCAGCCTTCATTTTCCAACATCACACCCAGCTGTAAACCCACATTTGTCTCATCCAGTATCACACCCATGATCCAGTATCACATACCCATGATCTAGTCACCTCCCAAAAGCCCCACCTATGAGTTCATGAGGCTTTGGGGAAACACCTAGATATAAGCCATAACAGGAAGAAAGAACAGAATAAGAGCGGGAGGAGGAAGCTTATGGTCTTACCTGGGACATTCCATGTCCCTCATTCTAAAGAAAACAAGACTGAAATATAGTGACTGGAGGAGGACAAGAAAGAGGGAAGTGGCTCCCCTGGGCCCAGGAAAAGATCTGAAGTGCAGTTCAGGGCCCACGGAGAAAGTGAAGAAAGAAACTCCAACGAAGAAGAAGGAGGTGGCCTCCAGCGCCATTTCCCTGTGTCGGGAATCCTGGCGCGACTGAAGCAGTTCAAATCTGCAGACACGCGGTGACTGCCAGTGCCCCCAAGGGCCTCCACGGAGGAACACGAGAAGTGGCGGTGCAGAGAAGCAGCGGCCATGAAGGACACACTGACTGGCGGTGAGTGCTGATGCCCAGCCATCCCGTGCGAGAGAGCGACTAGCCGGGCGCCATTGGGGGGCAGCAGCTAAACTTGGAACTCAGGGCGGTACCACTCCACCCACGGCTCCAGCGGGGACCTCTGCGGAGGAACGGGAGGAGACGCCGCAGTAGAGAGAAGCAGTGGCCATGAAGGACACACTGACTGGTGGTGAGTGCTGACACCCAGCCATCAGGCACCTGCGAGAGCGACTAGCCAGGCGCCATTGTGGGAGGCAGCAGCTAAACTTGGAACTCAGGGCAGTGCCACTCCATCCACAGCTACGGTGGGGACTTCTGTGGAGTAACACGAGACACCCCAGTGCAGAGAAACACCAACCGTGAAGGACACACTGACTGCTGCTTTTCTGCCTGGTATTCCAAGACTGAGATTGTCTAAGGATCACAGAAAATACTGTGGCACAGAACCAAAGAACCAAGGACTGGGCCAAACAGGCAGCAACTTCTTAACTCCAACAAATTGAAGAGGTAGGATCTTCAGCATGCTCAAAACCCAAAAATAAGCTACACCTGGAAGATACCTCAGAGAAATAGCCATCTCCTAAGAGTTTGAAATACTAGCAATAAAGCAACCTACTATAGGCAATTTATAAACATCACCCCAGGAAATGAACTAAAGAAAGAAAAGAAAATGAGACGACACTTAAACAAGATGCAGGGGGCTGGTGAAATGGCTCAGTGGTGTAAGCGCCTGCCTTGCAAGCGCAAGGGCCCAAGTTCAACTCCCAGGTCCCACATACAAAAAAGGGGCCGGTGATCTCGCTCAGCGCCATGGGTGCCTGTTGGCGCGTGAGGTCCTGAGGTCGACCCCCCAGTACCCACAAAAAAAAAAAAAAAAAACAAGATGCAACCCCACACATCCAGTTCACCAAAGGCAAACCCAGGGGGCAACAAGATGGGACAAACCAAAAGCCACCCACCTGACATCTCTGAAGTGGTAACAACGAAGCAGTTGAATGAGGCTCTGGAAAAATTTAAATCAGAAATAATTTCTCAGATAACTGCAGAGATAATGTCCACAATGAAGACCATGCTTAAGGACGCTAGAGCAGACACAGACAAAAAAATAGACGAGCTTAGGAAAATGATAGAAGCCATGAATGCTCAGCATAGGAAAGAAATGGACTCCATAAAGCAGATTCAAGCAGATATCCAGGAGAACAAAAATTCCATTGAAAGTATTTGTAGCAGAATAAGCCAATGTTAGGACAGGATCTCAGATATAGAAGACAGGCTTGCAATTAGTGATCATGAAAAGAAAGAATTCTTAAAAATAGCAAGGGACAATGAAAAATCAATGCAGCAGCTGCTAGATGATGCAAAGAAGAGTAACTTAGGATTGATTGGAGTCAATGAAAAAGCAGGAGATAGCATAAATGACATCAGAACACTGTTCACAGACATTATCACAGAAAATTTCCCTGGTACAGAAAAAGAATTTGACATTCAGATAAGTGAGGCTTATAGAACTCCAGTTAGCCACGATCAAAAAGTCTTCAGCCAGGTATATCATAGTCAAGATTCCAGAAATTCAACATAAGAGTAGAATCTTAAAAGCTGTTAGAGAAAAGAAACAAATCACCTATAAAGGAAAGCCCATCAGAATCACAGCGGACTTTTCAGCACAAACCCTCAAGTCAAGAAGAGCTTCGAGGGGCTGGTGAGATGGCTCAGCGGTGTAAGCACCTGCCTTGCAAGCACGAGGGCCCGAGTTTGACTCCCAGATCCCACATACGAAAAAGGGGCCGGTGATATCGCTCAGTGGCACGGGTGCCTTTTGGCTCATGAGGTCCTGAGGTCAACCCCCCGGTACCCACAAAAAAAAAAAAAAAAAGAGCTTCGAATGATGTATTTCAAGTTCTAAAGGAAAATAACCTTCAACCTATATTGATGTACCCCACAAAACTGTCTTTCAAAACTGACGGAGAAATGAAATACTTCCATGACAAAAAACATCTGGGAAAATTTATAACCACCAAACCAGCACTCCAAAATGTTTTGAAGGACATTCTAGAAAGGGATAACAAGGACTACAACTCCAGGAACCCCAACAGAAGGAATCCACCAGGCAGGGAAAACAATTAAAGAGAGGAAGGGAAAAAAAATAAAAAGAAGGGGAGCCAATAACAGGAAAATAACATGACAGGTATAAGTCAACACATATCAGTTTTAACCATCAATGTTAAAGGTCTCAATTCACCAATCAAAAGGCACAGACTGGCAAATTGGATCAAGAAGCAAGATCCAACAATATGGGGCCGGTGAGATGGCTCAGCAGCATAAGCGCCTGCCTGGCAAGCGCGAGGTCCTGAGTTCAACTCCCAGTACCCACATATGAAAAAAGGGCCGGTGATATCGCTCAGCGGCATGGGCGCCTGCTGGCGTGCGAGGTCCTGAGGTCGACCCCCGGTACCCACCAAAAAAAAAAAAAAAAAAAAGGTCCAACAATATGCTGTATACAAGAAACACATTTAATTCAAAAAGAAATTCATAGACTGAAAGTCAAAGGATGGAAAACAATACTCCATGTGCTGAGGTCGACCCCCGGTACCCACCAAAAAAAAAAAAAAAAAGGTCCAACAATATGCTGTATACAAGAAACACATTTAATTCAAAAAGAAATTCATAGACTGAAAGTCAAAGGATGGAAAACAATACTCCATGTGACAGGAACCCAGAAAAAAGCAGGTGTAGCTATTCTTTTTGCAGACAAAGTGAATTTCAAGCCAAGTGTGATTCAGAGAGATAAAGAAGGTCACTACATCCTTGTAGAGGGGACAATCCAAGAGGAAGAGATAACAATCATAAATATATATGCAACAAATACCAGTGCACCCAACTATATAAAACAAATATTAATGGACATGAAAAATCAAATAAGCACTAAAACAATTTTATTGGGGGATCTCAATACTCCATTGTCACAAAAAGATGGATCAACTAGACAAAAAATCAACAATGAAATATTAGAACTGATCCAAACTTTGGAACAAATGGACTTAGTAGATGTCTACAGAGTGTTCCACCCCACAACATCAGAATACACATATTTCTCAGCTGCACATGGGACGTTCTCCAAAATAGGCCATATACGAGCTCATAGAACCTGTTTAAGTAAATGCAAAGGAACTGAAATTATCCCATGTATATTACCAGACCATAGTGCAGTGAAATTGGAAATTAAGGGCAAAAGAAACCACAAGAACTTCCTAAACACATGGAAATTAAATAGCACCCTCCTGAACAACCAATGGGTCACAGATGAAATTAAAGAAGAAATTAGACAGTTTCTGCAACTGAATGATAATGACAGTACAACATACCAGAACTTATGGGATACAATGAAAGCGGTCCTAAGAGGGAAATTTATAGCATTAAATACCTATATCAGGAAAACAGAGCAAGCACAGGTAAACAACCTAATGGTGAACCTCAAACTTCTAGAAAAAGAAGAGCAGGCTAAGCCAAAAGCTCATACAAGGGAGGAAATTATAAAGATCAGAGCAGAAATTAATGTATTGGAGACTAAGAAAACAATACAAAGAATCAATGAATCAAAGAGTTGGTTCTTTGAAAGATTAAATAAAATCGACAAACCCTTATCAAACTTTATTAAAAAATGCAAAGAAATGGGCCGGTGAGACGGCTCAGCGGCTTAAGCACCTGCCTTGCAAGCGCGAAGGCCCGAGTTCGACTCCCGGAACCCACATACGAAAAAGGGGCCGGTGATATCGCTCAGAGGCACGGGTGCCTGTTGGCACATGAGGTCCTGAGGTCGTCCCCCCGGTACCCACAAAAAAAAAAAAAAAAAAAAATGCAAAGAAAGTACTCAAATCCATGCAATTAAGAATGAAAAGGTTGCTATCACAATGGACCCTGCAGAAATCCAAAAGATCATCTACACCTACTTCAAAAACTTGTATTCTAATAAGATGGAAAATGCAGAAGAAATGGACGGATTCCTAGATACATATGAATTACCAAAGCTCAACCAAGAAGATATAGAAATCCTAAGTAAACCAATAACCATCAATGAAATCGAAGATGTAATTAAAAACCTCCCAACAAAGAAAAGCCCAGACCCTGATGGATTCACTGCCAAATTCTACAAGAAACTTAGAGAAGACCTAATACCACTACTTCTCAAACTCTTTAATGAAATAGAAAGGGAAGCAATACTCCCAAATTCATTCCTGGAAGCAAGCATTACCCTGATACCAAAACCAGAGAAGGACCCAACTAAGAAAGAGAACTACAGACCAATCTCCCTAATGAACATAGATGCAAAAATCCTCAATAAGATACTGGCAAACAGAATGCAGCAAATCATCAAGAAGATTATACACCATGACCAAGTTGGATTCATCCCGGGGATGCAGGGATGGTTCAACATATGTAAATCAATAAATGTAATACACCATATTAACAGAACCAAGGACAAAAATCATATGATCATCTCAAAAGATGCAGAAAAAGCTTTTGACAAAGTACAGCACCTTTTCATGATAAAAACCCTACAGAAAATTGGAATAGATGGTCTTTATCTCAATCTGATAAAAGCTATCTATGACAAACCAACAGCCAATATCATACTAAATGGACAAAAACTGAAAGCCTTCTCTCTAAAATCAAGAACAAGACAAGGATGTCCACTGTCCCCACTCTTATTCAACATAGTTCTGGAAACTTTAGCCAGAGCAATTAGACAAGAGCAAGAAATAAAAGGAATAATGATTGGAAAGGAAGAAGTTAAATTATCATTATTTGCAGATGACATGATACTCTACACAGAAGACCCCAAAAACTTCACTAAAAAATTGCTCGATTTAATAAGCAAATTCAGTAGTGTAGCTGGATACAAAGTCAGCACTCAAAAATCAATAGCCTTCCTGTACACAAATAACAAACTCATTGAGAGAGAAATTAGGGAAACAACACCTTTCACAATAACATCCAAAAAATGAAATATCTAGGAATCAATCTCACAAAGGAGGTAAAAGACCTCTACACTGAAAACTACAGTACTCTGAAAAAGGAGATTGACAAAGGTGCCAAACACATTCACTGGAAGAAAGATAGCCTCTTTAATAAATGGTGCTGGAAAAATTGGCTCTACACATGCCAAAGATTAAAATTAGACCCATATCTTTAACCATGCACTAAACTAAATTCAAAATGGATCAAAGATCTAAATATTAAAACAGAAACATTAAATCTCCTGGAAAATAGAATAGGTAAAACTCTTGAAGACATTGGTGTAGGCAAAGACTTTATGACTAAAACCCCAATGGCACAGGAAGTATAACAAAGAATTAACAACTGGGATCTCATGTTATTAAAAAGCTCTGCACAGCAAGAGAAACCACCAACAGAGTGAAGAGAAAACCCACAACGTGGGGAAAAATGTTTGCCAGCTATTCCTCAAAGGATTACTATCGAGAACATACAAAGAACTCAAAAAAATCATACTTCCCAAATTTAAAGACCCAATCCAAAAATGGGCATCTGAGATGAATAAACACTTCTCAGATGAAGAAATACAAATGGCAAATAAATATATGAAAAAATGTTCAACATCACTAGTCATCCAAGAGATGCAAATGAAAACAACACTGAGATTCCATCTCACCCCAGAAAAAATGGCTATTATCAAGAAATCAACTAATAACAAATGCTGGAAGGGCTGTGGGGAAAAAGGAACCCTTCTCCACTGTTGGTGGGAGTGTCGACTGGTGCAGCCACTGTGAAAATCAGTGTGGAGATTCCTCAAAAAACTAAGATTGGAGGTCCCATTTGACCCAGCTATTCCCCTTCTGGGTATCTTCCCAGAAGAATTAAAAACATCGTACCACAGCGATATATGTGCACCCATGTTTATAGCAACACAATTTGTAATAGCTAGATTGTGGAAACAACCCAAATCCCCTTTAACCGAGGAATGGATAAAAAGATGTGGTATTTTTATACAATGGAGAACTACTCAGCCATAAAGAAAGATAAACTGGAAACTTCTATAGGTAAATGGATGCAACTCGAGAAAATACTCACAAGTGAAATAAACCGGATGCACATTTGTAAACATTTTATTGTCTCCCTAGTTTGAAAATGCAATTTTACTGTGACTATTCCATTCCTTAGTCTTCTATTTTTACCTAGCTTTTACCTGGCTTAATCTTATACTGAGTAATGTTTTTCTCCAAAAGGTATTTGTACATTCCCTAATGCTTGAGTTTGTTAATACAGGAGAATGTTTACTTGTTGTCTTTAAAAATAATAATAAATTAATTAGAAAAATAAAAATAAAATAAATTCAACAATTGGGGCTCTGGACTGCAGATCCTTAGATCCCCAGGACAGGAAGCCCTCCAGGGTCCAATTCTGCCATGTTTGGGACAAAGTAACTTCAAGGACACCCATCACTAGGGCAGCTTCTCTTTCAGTAGTCCTTCTGCCAGCACACATGGTGCATATCAGTTAAAATGCTTTTCTGGAGGAGGAACCAACAGGTAACACGTAGTCTCCTCATAATGCAGTGAGAAGCTCTGCATGGTTTCTGTCCTCTTGTTCTCATTTAGTCTTAGCTTCCTTTTCCTCCTTTGTTCCTCCTCCTTTTTCTTCCTATATACCAGTTATAAAAAACAGATTTAGTCAGACGAAAAAAAAAAAAAAAAAACAGATTTAGCAGCATTCAGTATGTTATAAATGAAAGTTTTGCATCCCAGGGACATTTTATGCTAGTTCCTCCTAATATCTGGAGCTGATTCAGTAAGAAATCTGCCTTTAAGAAGGACTCAAGCTTCACGCAAGGTTGAGTGATGATCGGTTCTGCCTTTGCATCACCTCCTTAAGTCATTCAGGAAATGTAGTACAGTTTCCATTTGGGCCCTAATGAATGGTGACAAGTTTAGAGTGGTTTCCTAGTTTGACAGTATTGGCTTTTCATTCTTCTAGAATGTAAATTTTTAAATGTCTGCAATGCCACTAATTATCAAAGTCATTAAACTCCCATTCAGGAGAGTCTGTAGCAACAGCTTCAAACCCTAGAGGGTAACTGTAATCTAGAATATGTATGTCATCAGCATAACATCTGCCTTTGCCATTGTTATCTTGGAACAGCATAACATTTACATCCTTCCAAGACAGTTTTTTTTTTAAAGAATCACTGTTATTGGGGGCCAGGGATATAGCTCAGCAGCTCAAGGGCCTGCCTGGCAAGCTCAAGGTCCTGAGTTCAATTCCCAGTACAAAAAAAATCACTGTTATAATAACTTTATCTTGCATTTTACAGAAGTCTATGAAAGATTTTTTTTAAAAACACATCCTTACCCCATCATGTTTCTCTGACAGTTGTTAAAGTAGGCAATAAGTATGTCAACAGTTTGAGCATTGGCAAGGATTTCAGATCAACCAACCATTTGCCAAAGAACTTGACAGCTTTTCTATCTTGTTTTTCATATGGTGATCTATCCACTCTGATGGTAAACCTGTCCAGCCAATTCCTCCGAACATGCTTTGCAAAATCGGTGGTGATTAACAAATTAGTTAACTTCGGCACGGAGCTGTGTTCACTTGCCTGTGACAGCCTGGAAGCCAGTTTTGATACTGGCCACAGAGCATCAAGAATGACAAGTTTCATACTGTAAGAAATAGAGCCGGGTGTCCTGCAGAATTTTGTCCAGTGATTGGCATGTGTGACAAGTAACATATTCCTTGATATATCTTAAGACATTTTCTGTTTCTGTTGGAATCTTCCTATGATTACAAGCTGTTTATTACCATCTATAGAACCACTTGTACCCCATTCTGCCAATAAAAATGCAAGGAGATGTTTGGGCTGACAATATAATAGTTTACAGATATCTGTAAAGTTGACAGAAAAAGTTTTCTTGGTACCTACTCAGACGACCTGTGGAGGTTTCATGACAAATTTTCTTTTCTCTTCTACAACCATATCTGTATTCTTTTCCCTCATGATGTTGAATACTGATTCCATGGCTCTTCACATGTGTGTAGTCCTCTGTAAGCCTGCCCAGGCAGGGCCTGTCTGGTTACTGAATGAAATACCATAATTTTTGGTGGTTGTTGTTGTTGTTGTTGTTGCTGTTGTTGTCTTTTTGAGACAGGGTCTCACTATGCAGTTCAGACTGGCCTTGAGCTCACTTTGTAGCCCAGGCTGGTCTTGAACTTGCAATGATCCTCCTGCCTCAGCCTCCTGAGTGCTGGAATTACAGGTGTGCACCACCACTCCCAGCTACCATCATCTTTTTTGCTGTCTTCATCTTCTAAAACTTTGTCATTTTCTAGTATTTCATCTTCATCTGGGAACTTGACATTCTTCTTTTTCTTCTTTTTATTGCTGAGCATAATATCAAGGTCATCCTCTGGTTCAGCTGGCTCTTGGATATCACTTTCAATCTTAAGATCCTTTATACCCTCTTCCACTCCATCAATATCAAATATCTTTTTTGGGTTTTTTTTCTTCTTTCTCTTTTGATTAAAGAAATTCAAGTCATCTAGATCCTCAGAAGTGTCTTTCTTCCTACTCTCTTCTTCATTGGCTTCCACATCTTTGTCCTCAGGTGGTTCTGGCTTCACTTCTTTTGTTTCTGGGGGCTAGGTTTCTTCTGTCTGGGTAACCCCTTCCTCATCTAACATAAAGGGCTTTTTCTTCTTTTTCTTCTTGCTCATAGTAGGGTCAAAAATCATCTCATCCCCAGTTATGGCTGCAGCTCGAGTGGGCTCAGCATGGATGGGAAGTGAGACTTGTCAGCCATAGGCCCCAGCATCAGTGCCGCTCCTCCTGATAGCCCCCCAAGCACCGCACTAGGCTCTTGCCCCAAGACAGTTTATAACTGTGAAAATATTGACATGCTTTTACATATTTCTCAGAATCATCTGAAAAACTACCCAAATCCTGTCTAATTTGCTTTACATGCTTAGAGAAAGGTTTTTGACCTCTAACTGGTCCAAATTTACCCAAGACTTCCTGAAGAGGATGCATGCCTGCTAGCAGGGCTGCAGCATTTGCTGAGAGCCTTGAATAAGTAGGAGCAGGCTCCTTTTGCCAGAATTCTGAACACTAGTGTTATCTGCCCACTCGGGAAGTGGCTCAAGAGACAGAAAGTCACCCAAATGATGGGGGTCCCATTTTATTTGTAAGTGCCAGCACACCTGGCTCTAATTTGTATCAGGGACCTAAGTCAGGATTGTCTTATAAGGCAAAGAAAGCCTACACATAAGATATCTATGACCATTTTTCTCTCTTTTTCAGAGAGAACTGGACTATAATGCTTCTATTCTCTGGCCAATTCCCTTAGTTTTGCAGCTTAGATTGAGGCTATACAGTATTTCAAAGGAAAATAAATCTCTTTTTCTTAATAGGTTTGGGGACCAAACCTATTCTGCTTGTGTAGAATGTGTCCAAGAGGAGAGCTAATGGAACTCATGGGAATTATTCATCTGCTAGAGAAAGAACACACAGGTTTATATGTCCCCCTCTTGAGGAAAAGGAAACTCCTAGAAGGTGCAAAAAGTCCTCCTTTGCCCAGATATGGAGTAGGGGTTGGGTGTAATGCATCCCACCTGAGTCCCAGATCTGGGTAGTTGATTAGTATCTACTGGCCTCTGTGGTATTTCTGGTAACCAATGGTTGACTTGGGATGCCTCTCAAAAGAAGACACAATAGGGCCGGTGAGATGGCTCAGCGGCGTAAGCGCCTGCCTTGCAAGCACGAGGGCCCGAGTTCGACTCCCGGAACCCACATACGAAAAAGGAGCCGGTGATATCGCTCAGAGGCACGGGTGCCTGTTGGCGCACGAGGTCCTGAGGTCGACCCCCCGGTACCCACAAAAAAAAAAAAAACTAAAGAAGACACAATAATTTGCATTCTGACAATATCTGCATGGAAGGAGGCATGATACAATTTCCACTACATAAACTAATATATGTCCTCTAATATACACCAAAAGATTATAGCTATCTTAGAATTTGTTGGCACACAAACCAGACTTAAATGATACCCTATACAGAAAAGGTACTTTCAAAAAAGGATTGCATTTTGTAGTAAATTAAGCAGCATTATTAGCAGTATGCCATGTTTTAGTCATAAGTGGTATTACTGCTGAAAGTGGCAGAAGAGAGTGTTATCAAGTAGCTTGCTTCTAAAATGTGGCTCACCAACTAAGTATTACTGGGTTGGGAATTGCTCACCTCTCCTTCCAGAATTGGATTCCAGGTTCTTCTCATCTCAAACAAAGAATTGAATGAAACAAGCAAAAAGCAGTGGCAAAGTTTATTAGGGAAAGTAAAAGTGAAAAGTGGGAAAGAAACTGGTTCTGCAGAGTGAATTTGGGCTGAGTAAATAGAGAAAGAGGGTAAGAGCAAAGATAAAAGTACATGCTGCATCTGGGAAATACATCATAGGCTATAGTGGAAAGCTATAGCTATAGCTGTGGGAAAGACAGAAAATGGCCCCCAGCCAGTATACTTCAGTTTCTTAGTTGCCCAGGTAATAGTTCCTGTTACAGTTCCTGTTACTACTGTCTCCTAGAAACAGCTGGTCACTGTGATGCATAGCTGATCGCTATGATGCATATTGTAAGAACCAAAGACAGCCAAGTACTCTACCTCTGTGACCCCCCTTTGCAACCCCATAAAAACCTTCTTCCCTGAGACTTCGAGGCCTGATATTTTGTGAGTGATCCCAATCAGTGCACATTGACATAAATAAATCTGCCTCCAAATCTTAGGTGATGTTTTGGTGTTTCTGTTTGCTGTTGCATCTGGTGCATCAGCCAAGAATACCAAAAATGCTGGCCTCTTTGATCACCAATTGTGGCCCTCATGGGCGGAGCAAAGACTTTCCCAGGTCCGACAGGAAGGCATGCCCTCAAGATTTCTTGAGTCCACTCAGAGGTCTGGAGGAGGATTCCTGGCTCCCCACTCAAGCAGCTCACATTGGACCCCAAAGGGAGGACACAGTCTGTCTGTCTGTCTGTCTGCCGGCCTGCCTGCCTGATTCCAGTAAGACCCCCGAGGGCACCCTAGTCAGTCTGTCAGTCAGTCCTGCTCAGCTCGAGCAGAAGGAGAATCTGATCAACTCTCGTTAGTCAGCACCACCCTCAAGGAAAGGAGTTGGGATGTTTAACCTCTGAGTGCCTGCTGAATGACTGTGTGAGTGAGTGGAACAGACAGAGTAAGCAATAGGCTGCTCTGTCTGTGCACCCAGACTGGGAAGCACTGGTTGAGATGGCTGATTGGGCCCTCACCTGCAGTTCTGTGGTGATCAACATATGGCATCATGGAGGCCTCGCACCCTCCTTAGCTAAGTCACACCTAAGTCCCCATGAGGGGCACAGCCAGGTGGGCATCTGAATGGTCTCCCTCTGAGGGACACCCACCCTTTGTCTGTTGCACCACCATTGAAGGGTACACTACACACACATAGGGAGCCAGAAGTGGGAATTAATTAGTCCAAACCCACAGTCCTTGATGGAGTTAAAATGAAATCAACTGCTGTTCCCTACATCTGAAGAAAAAAGAGATCTATTCTTCCTGAGAATTCTACCTTGACACCCTTGTCAGCCACCGCAGTTGCTGCCAACACCTATAGCTTCACACACATCCATTCCCGATTCATCTAATTCCAGCCAATTGCACCAGTTCCACCTAGCCATTGCCTGTATTCAGCCACAGAGGCCCTTCCTCCAGAGCCTTCTGCTTCCTATCCTCGTCAGATGGCATCAACTAATGCCTACCCTGTTACTAATGTCTCCTAGAAACAGCTGGTCACTGTGATACATAACTGGTCACTGTGATGCATATTGTAAGAACCAATCAAATACAGCCAAGTACTCTGCCTCTGTACACCCCCTTGCAACCCCATAAAAACTTCCCTCCCTGGGCCTTCAAAACCTGATATTTAGTTAGCTTATGAATGAGGCAGCTAGCTAGGGAAAGGGCCTGATATAGAGTTGGGTGATCTGTCATATTAATAAGAATTAAAATAAAAATAGGCAGTGAACTAGAACTTTGGATCAAGAAAGAACATCCTCAGGCAGCATGGAATGCAGCCCCTCCTTATTAAAGGGAGTTGCAGCCACTCCCTCCTAAACTCCTGACTTAATTCATGGCACATTAGGGAACAACCAGAGACTGAGACTGTAGGAAAGACTAGATTTAATTCCATCTACATACAGGCAGGCTGAAATCAGAGTGATATCAGTGAACATCTGGAGGGGAGCTAAGTAAATATATAGGGTTTGGAGCTACAGGTTGTAGTCTCAAGGAATCTGGATGGAATGTTCGAGGTCAAAGCTGCAAGGATGATAAGCACAGATATACATATAGAGCTGGATCTTCTGGCATCAGGGAGACTGCAGGTCCAGTCCTAAATGTTGTGGTCATCAATTATTGTTTGCTGAGGTCAGCCTGGATTTCTGTTGTTTGTAGAGGGGAACCATGTTTACGGAGAAGGTCTTTCTCAGGTCAGTCCTGATGCTGATTTTCCAGGAATTTAAAATGCAAGTAACCAGTTTTTCTTTAAAATCCATTTCCTTTAAACCGTACATGCTAAGTAGGATTAGAGAGTGCGTTCTGATTGGTCATTTTACATTTACAAAGCCACCTGTAATAGGTGACCACTAAACTGTTATGGCAAAATTGCAAGATTCACTCACAGAGGCCGAGTGTGGACACAGTGAGCTTTATTGGCCAGCGGATGATGTCCAGCCTGTTGCTGAGGCATCATCACCCAGTCTCAGGGGTTTTTATACAGTATAAGTTTCCCACAAGCCCCCCCCATAACCTTAGTAACATTACACCGCAGCTCTTGGAATTTCACAGGAACATCACTAGGTTTATCACAGGCCCTCTCCAAACATCTGGTCTGTTTGCTGTAGCTGTTTGTTCCTCCTTTTATGGGTTTTATGGTTAGCTGGGAAGAAGTCTGAGGAGTGAGTTTATCTATGGGTTAGTGCCTTAATATCTGACAGGGCTGGGAGTGAGTGCTTCTAGCAGTAAAGTGAAGACAAACTGGCATCTAAAAAAATGAAAATGGAGTCACTTTAGCCATATCAAAACAACTGAGCAATGCCTGTGGTCTGCTTATGTGTAAGAAGTTCTGGACTGAGCAAAGATGTGGAAATTCCACTTTTTTGGATTCCCCTCTTGGCGAAACTAGGAGTCTGTTTTCCTTCCCTTTAGTTTCAATAAAAACTCTCCTAACTTCCTCCTTTTGCTTCAAGACTCCTTTCTTTGATTTTTATGAAACCATGTGCTCAGTTTGTACAGAATTAACTGTTCTATATTTTGGAGGTCCAACTGAGACCCGAGATTAATAGGAAGTAAGCCCCAAATCAGTAGCTGTTATTGTAATTTTTCCTTTTATAATGTGTTCTTGTTAACCATAAGGTTTGTTAGCCGTATGTCTTTTCTGTTATTTCCCTGCTGGCAGGGGAAATCTGTGGAACAGTATGCCTCATATAAAAATGTGGGACTCTGTCAGCCAATTTTTAAAAACACAGCACTGGCTGTTGCTCTCAGGTCTCAAGAGCAGTCTGCATCGACCCCCCCCCGTGCACATGGGAGGGAACATCCAGCCTGCTCTGACTCAGTTTCCTTTCCAATTTTATTCTCTGATAGTAAGGGAGCAATTTTAGTTCTTGACACTCTTGGTCTCCCAAGTCTGACTGCTCTGTGGAAAATTGTTCCATTAACTCACAAAAGCATTGATGAGGACAAGTCTCTTTTGCTAGTATGGTCTCTCAACTACAACTTTCTCCTGCCATTTTTTTTCTTTTCTTTCTCATTTTTTGGAGGCTTACTTTATTAAAGACTGGAGACCCACCCTGAGAAACCTTTTAGCCCCAATTGTCTTTCTGTCCTTCTGCCCTTGGGGTAGTGAGGGTTTGAGAAATAATGATGGGCCCTGTAGATAAAATCCCTGTGCCTGTGCCTTTGTTGAATTAAGCATTCTTTTATCCCTTCTCCACTGCCCTTCCCCCAGGAAATAAAGCCTAGGTAGAGTGGACTAATTTGTCTTTTGCAGTGGGGCCATTACAGCACAGATGCTTTCATTGATAGTACAGAAAGCCACGGTTTCTCTCCAGAGCATATTGCTAGTCTGGCAACCAAGTTCTACACTCAGAGATACACTATCTGAGGGCTGAGAAAGGAAAAGCTTATAGCTAGTATGGACCAAGGGAATTCAAGGAAAGGGGGTACAGGTGCCAGTAAGGACAGGCAGTCCAGTTCTGACCCTACTTCCTCGAGCATATCCAGCATATGAACAGTTAATTCTGTACAAACTGAGCACATGGTAAGAAAGGAGTCTTGAAGCAAAAGAGGAAGTTAGGAGAGTTTTTATTGGAACTAAAGGGAAGGAAAAAAGACTCCTAGTTTCTCCAGGAGGGGAATCAAAAAAAAAAATGAAATTTCCACATGTTTGCTCAGTCCAGAACTTCTTACCACCACTGGCACTGGATGGGTCAGGCCTAAGGGACACCTTAGGCAAAGGGACAGAACAAGGACAGATGGGCAGGGATACTTCCTCTCCCCTTGTTTTCTGAATGGGAAGCTGTATGTGGAACTTGGCTTTCTCTCACTTCCTTGGAATGCATACTTAATATCTAGGACTCATATGAACCCCAGGCTCACAAAAGTGTCATATACCCATACCTGGCCTGAGCACCCCTGAGAAATGGGAAAAGTGGTTACCAAAGGAATATGTATAAAGGTACAACACTGTATGTACATTTAAAGGTCTGTCCCTTAAGCTGAGGGGGTAGTGCACACCTGTAATCAATCTCAGCACTTGGGAGGCTGAGGCAGGAGGATCACCATCAGTTCCAGCCTAGCCTGGACTACATAGTGAGACCCTATCTCAAAAATTAACTAATTAATTAATGAATGAAAGTTCTATCCTTTTGGGGGAACATTTACATAAAAAAACAGCAATGGCTATGAAAGAAACAGTTTACCTTAGTCACTTTAATACAGAGGGCCCTAAGGAGCCTGTACTTTAACAACAGTTATTCCCAAGATTAAGGTAAGCCATCAACCTTTTTAAAAGTCTTTCCATTCATGGGTATAAAAGAGTTTTTCTCTTTCCCCTTCTGAATCATATTGGTGTTAACTTACAAGAGATCTCTGTTATGATCCACCTAAAAAATGCTATGATACCCCCTAGGGAAAGTTCTGACTAGCCCATTTATCATTACAAACTTAACACTATAAAAGAATTATTGTAATTCAACTTGGCCAATACATCTAAGAGTGCACTCTGATTTAAAAGTAATTGTTTTGTGTTTGTTCATCTGCCTGTTTAATCTATTTTAATCACTGGTTAAAGTACACACAGCTTCTTCATTAAGGATTTTTTTTTCATCAAAATTTTTTTGAGCTCATATCAATTTCTTTTTTTTTTTTTTTCTTTTTTTTTTTTTTCCTTATTTTTGCCCTTGTAAGCTCCTGGCTCTTTTGAGATTCTGTCTCAGAAAACTGGTTCCATGGGTTTTTGGAATAACTAAACTCACCATGAGCTCAGTTTGAACAGAATTAACTGTTTCACCATGAGCCCCTCATTGGGTTGAATTTATATTCAAGTGGAATGCAGAATTCAAGAACACACTTATGTTTATGCATTTGTCATGGGCTAGCACAAATCCTTGCTTCAGTGATAATATAAATTAAAACTAAGTAAACATCATGAATTTACAAGCAGAAACTTTAATTAGAATGTTTGTTATAGAAGAAAAACAAATTTCATATCCAATAGGCAGCCTCAGAAAAAGATAGAGAACTTGGCTACTCTACAGTGAGTCAGCTTCTCCATAGACAAAGAAGTGTAAGGGAAAGGGGCCTGTGTAGGCAGGGAAAGAGCAGAATGAGGGCCTCAACAGGCTTTCTAGCTAATTCTGACCAGAATAAGTTAAAACTGTACTGGAGGAAACAATTAACAAGACAAAGAGGGAGAGCTCATATGCAAAATACCAAGAAAGTCAGGTGCCCTAACCCAGATAGCCCCCCCCACCTCCAGTAAAATACAAAAGAGACACAAAGGGATGGGGCTACATGAAAAGACATATTCTCACTCTAGGGTCCATGTATTACCGCACTAGATACACACGCATGCCCTTACTTAATCACTAACTCCAAGCAACCTTGTCTGTAAGGCTCCTCTTAACCTATAAATTCCAGAGATGAGGCCCTAACAATTGGACAAAGGGGTGGGAAAAATTCAAAGCCCACCTAGGAATGTGCATGTAGGCAATGGCACCTGGGTTAGAATCCTGTAGCCTGCATTCCACCTATGAGATTCCAGAGAGCCTATCAGATTGTGACACATTCCAGGGGGATGGTTCCCCCAAAACATAATATAAGGGACCAGGGACAAAGGGTCTGTGGGTATCCACCTTTCCAGAGCCCCTTATCCATATCTTCTTTCGGGCAGCTTTCTATCTTCTGCTTTTTCCTCCTTACAAATAAAGTGTCTTTCTTCTAAACTCTGTCCCTTTAATTCATTACTGAGTTTATGATCCTTGTTGGCTGCTCATTCCAGTGGAGCAGCAGTGCACACCCCTGGATGTGACAGAAACACCTAAAAAAAGGGGTGTGCTCCACTTTTCTGAGGTCCAAAGGCATGTCATTTATTATAGATTTTTCCCAAAATGGGAAGGGGGTCTCTGGACATAATGGAGTTTATTACTGCACAAATGTGTTTGCATTGTCCAAAATTGCTTAAAATATGGTATGAAGCCTGGCAGGATGGTGCATGGCTGTAATCCCAACATTTTGGAAGGCTGAGACAGGAGTATCACTATTTTCAGCACAGCCTGGGTAATTTAGCAATTTGGCGGAAGGCTGACTCAAAGTTTAAAAGGTTTGGGGATGTAGCTCAGTGTGGAGGTCCTGGGTTCAACCACCACTACTGCACAAAAACCCCATATGTGGAGAATCCTTAGGAAAATGCATTATAATAAAAGTATATTGTAGTTTTGTTTTGGTTCTCTGTCAAATCTGTCAGGCCATGTGTTTCCTGTTGCATCTGTTTTGCCCCTACATTCTACCTTCTTTTTTTTTTTTTTTCTTTTTTTTTAATGTGGGTACTGGGAGTCAAACTCAGGACCTCAAGCTTGCCAGCAGGTGCTTGTACCACTAAGCAATATCACTGGCCCTTTTTTTCCTTTATGTGGGTACTAGGAGTCAAACTCAGGACCTTGAGATTGCCAGGCAGACACTTATGCCACTGAGCTATCCCACTGGCCCCCATTCTACCTTCTTATCTCAAGGACTAGAGGAGCTTGCTCAGGCTGCTACTTCAAAATCCTGCCATTCCCCTTTGGCTCCTCTCCCACATTTATTACAAAGAATATTAAGAAGGATACAGATGAACAGCCAGAGGGAAAGAATGGGTGGGGCAAGGTAAAGGGAAGAGGTATAGTAGCTTAGTTATTATGAATAGGCAGTTAGAGAAGCCTAAAGGTAGGGTTGGATAAAAGACTTAATTCAAGCAGACACTTAAGCAAGCAGCTATTTAAGCAAGCAGCTGGTTAAGCTTGGAAATGTAGAAGAAAACATGAGAACAAAGATAAAACATTCTGATGAGACTAGAGGGATGTTATGATTTGTGTCTGGATGTCCCCCCAAAGCCTCATGTGGTCATGGGGGGTAGGCTTTTCAGAGGCAGCTAAATCTAGAGTTTGTCATTAGTTCATTGTCTAGTGCTGGGATTGGGGGTGTGAGCGCTACACCCACCCTAGGGTGGATAGCTTGCATACAATATAAGGGAGAAGAAGAGACTTGCTCCTCCCTTTTGCTCTTGTTGCTTTTGGTATCTTCTGCCACATTGAATGATTGCCCCTCTGCCACACCACCCTGCCTTGGAGCCAGCTGATTCTGGACTGAAACCTCTACAAACTGTGAGCTAAGTCTTCCCTCCCTTTAAATTTGGGTGTCAGGTATTTTGTCTCAGCAACAAGAGAAAGGTAACTCAGACAGACTCTGGTACCAGAAGTGGGGTCATTGTTGTAACTGTAGCTGACCATGTGGTTCAAGAGCCTTTCCGAATGGCTTGCAGGAAGTGTTTGTAAAGGTCTGGAGATGTGAGCTGAAAAAGTAAAGCCAGAATGCCTTAGGCTGTTCTGTATAGGAGATTCTGGTCAGAGCTCAGAAGACCAGAAGGCTGATAGAAATCCAGCAGGTAAAGACCAGGCTCGGAAGGTTTCTGCTGGGAAGAAGGACTTCATTGGTTATTGGACTCCAGACCATGTGTGCTATGGCTTGGCAGAAAGTTTGTCTGCATTTTGCTCATATCCAGAGACTTTGCCTGAGACTAAGATTAAGGGTGGTGGACTAATTAAACTAGCAGAAGAAATTTCAAGGCAGACAGATATTGAGGTGGTGACATGGCTACTGTTGGGGGTTTTTAGCCAGATTTATGTTGAAAATCAAAAGTGGAGAGCCCAGCAGAATGATTTAAAACACTGAGTTTAGTCAGAAGGGAAGCTCCAGTAAAGTTTTGGACTGCAAAGATAGAGCAGAGGAGATCTTCATTGCTTAGAAGGAAGAGGAGAATAGAAAAGATGGCATGAAGGCATGATGAGAAGCAGCAGGACTCCACCCTTTGCAGCCTCAAGATTATAAAAGTGAAAGACTTTGATTTGAGAACACAACCCCAGAGCACCATGTTCCAGAATGGCAGTGGCATAGAGAATTTATTCCTCAGAATTGGATTCAGAGTGCTCAGAGATCCACGCACTCCACCCCTACAGCCAAGAGAGAGGGAAGCCTGGCTACTGCTCCAGCTGGCAGCAGACCTTGGCATCATCCATGTGGTGCTGGTTTTACATGCATGTAGAATGGGAGAGTCATGGGTTCAGGAAGGCTTCCACCCTGATTTCAGAAGAAGGCCTGGGAAGCCAGGCAGTGTGTGAAGTCATGGGTGTGAAGCCAAAGGCACAGTGGAGGTCCCAGAAGTTTGGAGAAGCCAGGAACGTGGTTCCTCTAAGGAAAGCTGCAGGGAGGGAGCAAAGCAGGCCCAAGGGAGAAACTGTGGGAGCTGCTACCACCCAGGCTCTTTGGAGGTCCTACAACTTGTCACAGATTGCATCCAATGCTGCACATGGAACTACAGGACTTCATGTTTGCCCTGCTGGAGTTTGGACTTGCTTTGCTCCCATTTCTTTGTATCCCCCGTATGTAACTTTTGGAATGGAAAAGTCTATCTTGTACCATTCAATGTTGGAAGTGTTTAACTTTCTTTTCATTTGTACAGGGGCTGACAGCTAAGCATTTGCCTTAAATCTCAGAGACTTGGGACTTGGACTTTTTGGCAATGCTGAAACGGTTAGGACTTTGGAAACTCTTAGAAATGGACTAAATGCCTTTTGCATAAAGGGATGTGCGTGAGTCTTTGGGAGTCCAGGGGAGGAATGTTATGGTTTGTGTCTGGATGTCCCCCCAAAGTCTCATGCAGTTATGGGGAGGGGGGCTTTTTGGAGGTGGCTGAATCTAAAGTTTGTGATTGGTTCATTGCCTAGTGCTGGGATTGGGGGTATGAGTGCTACACCCACCCTAGGATGGGCAGCCTGCATACAATACAAGGGAGGAAAAGAGGCTTGCTCCTCCCTTTTGTTCTTGTTGCTCTTGGTACCTTCTGCTGCCATGAACAGTTGCCCCTCTGCCATGCCACCCTGCCTTGGAGCCAGCTGACTCTGGACTGAAACTTCTACAAACTGTGAGCTAAATAAACCTTTCCTAGCCAGGCATGGTGGCACACACCTGTAATCCCAGGACTCGGCAGGAGGACCGTTGTGAGTTTGAGGCCAGTCTGGGCTATAAAGTGAATTCAAGACCAGCCTGAACTGCCTAGTGAGACCTGTCTCAAAAAGACAAAAATAAAATAAAATAAACCTTTCCTTCCTTAACTTTGGGTGTTGGTATTTTGTCTCAGCAAAGAGATAAAAGTAACTAAGACAAGGATAAGAACTCTTGCTCAAGGAAAAAGACTCTTATCCAAGGAGTACTAAGTTAACAGTTTTAAAAGCTCCTCCCTGCCTCCCAACCCCAGATTGCAAACCTACCCTGGAGAAACAAAAGCAAAATAACCATTTTTTTCTTTTGAGCTCCTTTGAACCCCTTTCCATACTCTGATTATGCAAATATGATCAGGACAAGGACCCCTAATTGGATTCCAGCTTGGAATACCCTCATGAGAGACATCTGTCATGAGCTCTCACTTCTTATATCCAATAAAACTCTCATAACTTTCTCCTTTGGTTTGAGTCTATATTCTTTGACATTCATGAAACCATGAGCTTGGTTCTCACTGAAATTATGGTAACAAACAGACAGAGCATACAACCTCCAGGAACCAGCATGTTCTCATCTATTGGGAAACTCCTCAAAACCACTCCTTTTAGAGCCGGGCTTGCTGGCACTCACCTGTAATCCCAGCACTTGTAAGGCTGAGGCAGGAGGATTACCACAAGTTGAAGACTAGCCTGGGCTACATCATCAGTTAAGGCCAGCCCAAACTGTAGAGTGAGACCCTGTCTCAAAAAAAAAAAAGTCTTTCTGTTCTATGAACTCATCGCTACACAGGCACTGATTATATTATTGACCACTGGTGATCAACTGAACCTTCAGCCCCCTCAGTTTCCAGGAATTAGAGAATGGGCTTAAATTTCCAACCTTCTACTCACATGATTGGTTTCCCTGACAACCACCTCCCATTGTTATGCTATCCAAGAGCCCCCCAGCCATTAGGAAACTAAGAACAAAAAGACACATCACTTTGGAATGTCTAAGGATGTTAGGTGATGAAGACCATTCTTAGTGAACTACAAATTCATAAACTGGCTTTTTATATTAAAAGTCTGTGCCAGGTGTGGTGGCACATGCCTGTAATCCCAGCACGTGGGAGGCTGAGGCAGGAAGATTGCTGTGAGTTTGAGGCCAGCCTGGGCTACAAAGTGAGCCTGAACTGCCAGCCTGAACTGCCAGCCTGAACTGCCAGCCTGAACTGCAGAGTGGGACCCTGTCTCAAAACAGACAAAAAATAAAATAAAATAAAATAAAATAAAATAAAATAAAATAAAATAAAATAAAAGTCTGAGTCTGTCCCAGACCTATGTGCCTTGCCTGATGAGCCAGCAGGTGTTATTAGGAAACAAAACTCTCCATGCCACTAGTCATAGTGGAGGTCTCAATGACCCGTGATACTGACATCTCTGAAGGCAAGATAGCATTTCAGCTGAGGACTCCTTGACTCTTGCACAAAATTCTATAGAAGTAAATATTAACCCATAGGAAAAAACAAGTCTCCCATTAATCAATGGCATAACACTTTGTTTCTTACTAGATCTTGCTCAAGTCAGTGCCCTCCACTCCTCTGTTCCCAGGATCTTCTACACAGCCCCTGGAAAAGCTGTGTATGTTCAATAAAGAGTGAAGAGTTCACAGATTCTTGATCTTAGCCTGATAAGAGCTCTGACCTTCTGGAGCCCCTTGCATTCTAAATTATCATCTCTGTCTCTTTTCTTCTCTGTCATAACCTCACCCAGGTGACTAGGGGATTGATCAGCCCCCAACAGTTAGGAGTTAATACTTAGAAACAGGACAAAACCAAATATATATTTCACAATCTCACATGCTTATGTCTATTGAACTATATCTTCTTTGATTTCTTTTAGCAATGTTTTGTAGTTTTGAGTGAAGTCTTTTGCCTTATATCCTAATTTAATTCCCAAGTATTTAGTTCTTTTTCATACTATTGATGCAGGAGATTAGGGCATGGAAAACTGGTTGGGCAAGTGGGCATGATCTGTCAATCACAGATTCTGGACATGTGCAGTACAGTTTCTAAGCCCTGTGCCTGATACCAATCAGAGAATGCTATTTTTAATTCTTTTGGCACGAGATCAAGCAGGTCTTCCCACAGGACATCCTAGATCTCATGTCAGAATGGGAGAATAAAAGATGGTGCCAGGCATGGTGGCACATGCTTGTAATCCCAGAACTTGAGAGGCTGAGGCAGAAGGATTGCTGTGAGTTCAAGGCCAGCCTGAACTACACAGTGAGATCCTGTCTCAAATAAATAAATAAATAAATAAGTAAAAGATGGTACCTGATGGCCTCATAGCCACTGCTTTCTTTTTTTCTTAGTGGTCTACTATACATACGGGTGTATTTCCTTTCCTCACAATTCTTTTCTCCAGAGCACTTCTTTTATTAATTAAGTTTATTGGTACATTTTAGATATACATAATGACCACATTCATCATAGGGATTTTGTACCTATAAATGATATATCTTGATTCTTCCTTTTTTACCATTCCCCTCCCTACCCTACAACCCCTATACCCCCTTTTATTACAAAAGCTTTATTTCCACCTTTCCTTCTTTCCCTTTTTCTTCTCCCTTCCTTCCTTTCCCCAAACCTTAATTAAGAAAATATAAAAATTCTGAATAAGCCAATATCAGTCAAGGAAGTTGCAGGTGTAATTAAAAACATACCAACAAAGAAAAGCCCAGGTCCTGATGGATTCAATGCTGAATTCTACAAGAAATTTAGAGAAGATCTAATGCCATCACTCCTCAAACTCTTTAATAAAATTGAAATGGAAGCAATACTCACAAATTCATTCCTGGAAGCAAGTATTACCCTGATACCTAAACCAGAAAAGGACTCAAACAAAAAAGATAACTACAGGCCCATCTCCCTAATGAACATAGATGCAAAAATCTTCAATAAGATGCTGGAAAACAATGCAGCAAATCATTAAGATTATACACCATGACCAAGTAGGATTCATCCCAGGGATGTAGGAATGGTTCAATATGCACAAAGCAATAAATGTAAGAAACTATATCAACAGAGCCAAAGACAAAAATCACATGATCATCTCAATAAATGCAGAGAAAGTATTTGACAAAGTCCAACACCCATTCATGATAAAAACTCAAAAGAAAATTGGAATAGATGGTCTTTATCTCAATTTGATAAAAGACATCTATGACAAACCAACAGCCAATATCACACTGCATGGTCAAAAACTGAAAACTTTTACTCTAAAATCAGGAAACAGACTAGGATGTCCATTATCACCACTCTTATTCAATATAGTTCTAGAAACATTAGCCAAAGCAATTAGACAAGAGAGAACAGTAAAAGGAATACAGAGAAGAAAGAAAGAAGTTAAATTATCATTATTTGCAGATGACATGGTACTCTATATAAAAGACCCCTAAAACTTCACCAAAAAACTTCTAGATTTGATAATTAGGTTCAGTCATGTAGCTGGATACAAAGTCAACATTCAAAAATCAGTAGCATTCCTGTACACAAACAACAAACTCATTGAGAGAGAAATTGGGAAACCACACCTTTCACAATAGCATCAAAAAATGAAATACTTAGGAATCAATCTAACAAAGGAAGTAAAAGATCTTTATACTGAAAACTATGGTACTCTGAAAAAGGAGCTAGAAGAGAATATCAGAAAAATGGAAAGATAGCCCTTGTTCTTGGGTACTAAGAACCAGCATAGTGAAAATGGCCATACTTCCATAATTATTATTCAGACAATGCAATTGTGATCAAAATACCAATAGCATACCTCACACAATTAGAGAAAACAATCCTAAAATTCATTTGGAACCAGAAGAGACCTAGAATAGCAAAAACAATTCTGAGCAACAAAGACAAGGCCGGGGGCATCACAATCCCTGACTTGAAATTATACTATAGAGCTACTGTGATAAAAACAGCATGGTACTGCCAAAAAAAAAAAAAAAAACAGATCTGGGGATCAACGGAACAGATTAAAAGATGCAGAAACAACTCCAAACACACTCAGCCACCTGATCTTTGACAAGGGGCCAAACATGTTCACTGGAAGAAAGATAGCCTCTTTAATAAGTCGTGCTGGGAAAACTGGCTTTCTGCATGCTGAAGACAAAAATTAGACCCATGTCTATCACCATGCACTAAAGTAAAATTGAAATGGATCAAAGACCTAAATATTAAAACAGAAACACCAAATCTGCTGAAGAGAGAATAGGTAGAACCCCTGAAACAGAGATGTGGGCAAAGACTTTATGAAAAAACCCAGACCAAATGGGAAATATTACAAAGAATCAACACCTGGGACCTCATCTTATTAAAAACCTTTTGCACAGCAAAGGAAACCATCAACAGAGTGAGGAGACACAGAGTGGGAAAAAAATTTGCCAGCTGTTCTTCAGACAAGGGACTAATATCTAGAATATATAAAGAACTCAAAAAATCAGACCCCCTCCAAATGTAAGGACCCAATCCAAAAATGAGCATCTGAAATGAATAAACACTTCTGAGATAAAGAAGAACAAATGGCAAACAAATATATGAAAAATGCTCAACATCACTGGTCATTCGAGAGATGCAAATTAAAACATTGCTGAGATTCCATCTCATTCCAGAAAGAATAGCAATTATAAAGAAATCAACCAATAACAAATGTTGGTGGAACTGTGGGGAAAAGGAAACCCTTCTCCACTGTTGGTGGCAGTGTAGACTGGTGCAACTACTGTGGACATCAGTGTGGAGATTCCTCAAAACACTAAAGCTAGAGGTTCCATTTGATCAAGCTACTCCCCTTCTTGGTATCTTCCCAAAAGAATTAAAAACATCATACCACAGTGACATATGCACACCCATGTTTATAGCAGCACAGTTTGTAATAGCTCAATCTTGGCAACAGCCCAAATGCCCATTAATGGATGAATGGATAAAGAAGATGTGGTTTGGGTAAACAATGGAATACTAATCAGCCATAAAGAAGGATAAACTTGAGACATTTCTAGATAAATGGAAGCACCTTGAGACCATACATAATCTTAAGTGAAATAAATCAGGCACATGAGCATAAATATCACATTGTTTTTCTCTGGTGTGAGAAACCAAAACTGTAAATAAAGACCAAAATGTATAGCAGATATTGTGAAAAAGGAAGAAAATGCTCAATTTAGAAGGGGGACTAGGGAAGGGGGAGGGGGAAAGGAAGGAAAGGAAAAAACAACAAAAGAAGTAAAACATGGAAATAAAGCTGTTGTAATAAAGGAAGAAAGAGGGATTGAAGGGAGGGCAAGAGAATAGGGTAAAAAAGAGGAATTGAAATGTCATGTACAGGTACAAAGTCCCTATGATGAAAGTGATGATTATGCATATTTAAAATGTACCAGGGCCAGTGAGATGGCTCAGTGGCATAAGCGCCTGCCTGGCAAGCACAAAGTCCTGAGTTCGACTCCCGGTACCCACGTACGAAAAAAGGGCTGGTGATATCGCTCAGCGGCATGGGTGCCTGCTGGCACATGAGGTCCTGAGGTCAACCCCCAGTACCCACACACAAAAAATAATAATAATAAAAAATAAAATAAAATGTACCAATAAACTTAATTAATAAAAAAAGAAAGCTTTCTTTTGTGATCGCTCAACACAATCATATCTTCTAGATCTGATATTCTGCCCTCACCTTGGTTCATTCAGCTGCATATACTTTCATTGGAATTTTTAATCTCCTGTATATCTCTTTGAATCTGTTCCATGCATTCCATTTCTTTCCTATGTTGGGCATTCATGGTTTCCATCATTTTCCTAAGCTCTTCTTTTTTATTTGTGTCTTTTCTGTATTTAATAATCAAGTTTTTCATTATGATCATCATCTCTTTTTTTACTTGAGAGATTATTTCAATCTGATTTTCTCTATAGCCTCATTCTTCCATTATTTTTTTTACTTCTGCTGCTACCATTTCAGAAAACTCAGGTAGGTAGCTTCCGATTTCCTCCATCTTGTTGTCCCCTGGACTTGTCCTGGGTGGGCTGGAGGTCTGGAGTTGCATTTTCCTTCTACATCTTGTTATTTTTTTATTTTATTTTATTTTATTTTATTTTATTTTATTTTATTTTATTTTATTTTATTTTATTTTGCTTTCTGTGCTGATGCTTGTAAATTGCCTATGGTAGGTAGCTTTATCACTAGTATCAAGGCTTCCCTAAGAAATGGCCTCAGACATCTAGGTGTAGCTGGCTCTTGGCCTTTGTGTCTGGCCCAAGACCGTATTATTCCCAATTTATTAGGGATGGGAAGTTGCTATCTATTTGTCCCAGCACCTAGTCCTTTGGTACTAGACTATGGTGATGATTATGACCCCAGACAATCACAGCGTTGTCATACAAGGGAGGACAGCTGATTACAACAGGTATGACACCTGACTAAAGTGGTACAATTAGCAATAACAATATCATCAAGCACAGCCTAGAAACTTGACAAACTGTGGTAACTATTAATTTGGTACCTTTAGCCATAGGAGCAAGGTCTGCAGTCATATAACAATATCTAGCATAAACCAGGTACTTGTATGCAGTAAGTTTCCACTTAGTAAAGTGATTTTACCCAGGATGGGGGGATTTAAGAGGGATAGGGGAAAAATAGAGACATAAATGAAAAGAGCAAAGGATGAGCACCCAAGTTTTGGGAAATTGAAGAAAAAGAGGAGAAAGAATGAAGGAGAAAGCAAAAGAATACTAAAGCAAACCAGAAAGACTAGAGACAATGTTTCCTCTCATGAAAATATCAAAAAATTAAGAAAGACAGATGAGGAAAGAGAGAGAAAAGATGACAAAATAAAACAAGCAGGGCCGGAGATATAGCTCAGCAGCATAAGCGCGTGCCTGGCAAGTGCAAGGTCCTGAGTTCGATTCCTGGTACAAAAAAAAAAGTAAAAACATAAACAACCAAAAAAAAAAAAAGAAAGAAAATGGAAAACAAAACAAAAAAGAGTAAAATTCCTCTGGTGTCCACAGTTTCGTGGCAGTGTCCAAGTCAGAGCCCAAATCTGTGCTGGGCAACACTGCCAGCTCTCAAGTAGAATTAGTGCTGGCTGCAGGACTGATATTGGCCTCCGGATGTGGGGGCTAGAGCCAGTCTTCAGCCAGCAACTTTCTGTATGTCCCTCAGTGGCCCACCCAAGTCTCCTTACCCTCTTTGCCTCTGCATCACTCTCCCAGTTGCTATGGTATCCCCAGTCCCATATACAGTTGGCCCCTCCTGGCCCTTGCACAGCCTCCTGTGTTCCACTCTGCTGGCATGTCTTTCTGCTCTCATGCCGTGGGGAGCAGGAAGGGGGAAGTGCTGCTGGCCAACTCATTGCCCCTGCTGCTGCTGCAGAGACAGCTGAAGACTGCTCAGGTCCAACTTTTCTCTCATCTCCCATGTCATTGGGAGCAGGGCAGGAGGAGTGGTGCTGCTCCACTCACTACCTTCACCGCTGTGGTCCCTAACCTTGTTGTCACTAAAGGTTCCAGTTAGCTGCTATGGCACATGAGAAAAAAACTGGCAGCCCATCAAAAAGGGAGCAGCTTCCTGATCACTCAGCCCTGTGTGTGCCAGTGAAATCTGCTGCCAGGCTGCAATATCCTCTGTTTGAAGGAAGGCAAGAGGCCTTATATCCCAAATCTATCCTGTGTGATGAGTTTGCCACAGTACTGCAGCCCAATAGTTTTTTAGGAACTTCCCAGAATTGTGGTTCCTGCTCTGCATGCAGGTGTAGGTCCCACAGGCAGCCCTGTGGCTGCTTCACCATTTTATAAAGTCCTATGCCTATGTTTTACTTGCTCTACCAGTCTAATTCAGATTGATTTTGGCGTCGGGATGTATGTCCCTCCCCTTCTTCCAATTACCTGTGTTTTTAGTTTTGTTTGAGTAGCTCCAATGGTTCTCCTCCTCTCTTCACCCATATTGAATCTCTCCTTCAGAGACTTTTCAGAGCACTTTTTCTTACCTTCAATACCTTTAACCAAGGTAAAACCTCAGTACTTCATTTCCTGTTCAATTCTTTGTTCAGGACCAGAGCTGGGAAAGGGCCTCCGAAAAGAGTCCACAGCACCCAGAACCCTGGTATCACTATTGTAAATGTAACTTTTTAAATTTTCCTTTTCTGATTTATCTTTAGTGTATAAAACACAACAGATTCTTTGTGTTGATTTCATGGCCTACATTTCTGTGAAAATCATATAAAATTTTCTTTTAAGAGGAAAAATAGAACAAAATTTCAAAACAAGAGGGTAAAAATTATTAATACATTACATATTGTTATTGTTGTAACCTGACTAGGCTAATGCCATCTTATGAACAAACCGCCATTTCACCTGTTCAGCTCCTGCTTCCCGCCAAATACCGTTAGATAAGCTTCACCTTTGTTTAGGCTAGATGAATTCCCCCGTAGTGATGAAATGCACCTTCCTGCCCTCTAGCAACCCATAATAAGATGTTCCTTTTGCCCAATGAAATAATCCCAAATACCCCACGCCTAAAAGCCTAACCAATAAGTTTGTAAAATTACTTTATTAGCCGTCGCTATTGGCTTCTGTACAACTGCTTGCTACTATAAAAACTGCTCTCTATCTGCCCCCGGTGCGCCTCTTTGTTCTGGCATAGAGGACGCCGCTGGGTACCACCTAAAATAAAGAGCTCTATTTTTGTACACCCTCCCTTGTTGTCTCATTAATTGGATACAACATTTGGGGGCTAGTCCGGGATCCCTTATTTTGGCCTCTCAATTTTTTCCTCGGCATCTAAAAGGTAAGACACTCTCTAAATTTTGTTCCAATTTGGGTGGTGCGCACCAGTTGGGGCGACGGGAACATGCTTCCCTGAGCCGGCGAAGTGGGACACCCTCCATTTATTTGCCTTAGGGATTTTGGACTTTGGTCATTGGTTTTAGGCCTTTTAGGCTTTGGTTTTCCTAAGGATAATTTGCGTTTTCAAAGGAACTATAAATTGCTATAAATTTGATTTCAGGAAAATTCGGATCACCGAGTAATCTGTGTTGTTTGTACACAGTGTTTTGTCTTTGTTTGTGTCCGTCCATCTTTCTTTGTTTCTCTACATAGCATGGGACAAGGACCGTCCACACCACCGACCCCCCTTCAACTAATCTTTGACCATTTTTCAGTTTTCAGAGAAGGAGCGAAGGGTTACAGAGACCCTGTTTATCCGGGTAAACTCCGGACCTTTTGTGAACTTGAACAGCCCGTACTCTCGAGCAGCACATGGCCGGCCGAGGGCTCCTTCTCTCTTCCTCTTGCGCAGAGCCTGAGACAGAAGATCTTCGGCCCCGAGCCACCCGGACCAGTTCACCTACATCCAGGTGTGGATCGACCTTATCTATGACCCACCCCCTTGGTTAAAAAGATATAACCAAACCTTGAGCTGCCACCCAGTTCGTCCTCTGACTATCGCTGCTCTTAAGGTGACACCCCCTAAGCCTCCTCCCATCCTGGAACCCTCAGCCCCAGAGGAACCCCTTCCCCCTTATCCCTCCGCCCACCCGGCTGCAGCCGCCCCTCCCGCCCAAGCATACCCCCCCAACCCTCAACCCCTCCCCCAACTCCTGCCCCTCCCTTCAGCTCCTGGTGCACTCCTCGATGTCATTGCTCCTCATCCCCTGACACCTCCTCTCGTGACTCTGACCCTACTCCCCTCTACCCCCTCCGTGAAGCTCCTGCAGGTACAGATCAGGTCCCTATGATGATTTATATTCCTTTCACTACCTCGGACCTCTATAACTGGAAGCATCAAAACCCGCCATACTCTAAAGACCCTCAGGGGCTAACAAGTCTCCTCCAGAGCATTGTCCATACCCATCGTCCCACTTGGGACGATTGCCAGCAGTTGCTCCAGACTCTTTTTACAGCTGAGGAACAGGACCGGATTCCCTCCGCTGCTCGTAAAGCTGTACTCAGTCCGGATGGAACTCCCACGGATGATCTGGATCGACAAAACCTTGTTTTTCCCCTTTCGCGCCCGGACTGGGATCCTCGAAAGGTATCGCCAGCTGCTTCTAGGAGCCCTTAAGGCTGCCGCCCAGAAGCCTACTAACTTGTCTAAAGTTTCCGAGGTAAGACAATTGGCAAATGAGTCACCTTCTGTCTATTTAGAAAAATTAGGTGAAGCCTACCGCATCTATACACCTATAGATCCGGAGGCACCTGAAAATGCACGAGCCATAAATATTGCATTCATGACCCAGTTGGCCCCAGATATAAAATGGAAGTTACAAAAAATTGAGGGTTTTGAGGGAGCCCCCCTTAGCCAGTTGTTAGAGATAGCTCAAAAAGTGTTTGACCAGAGAGAAACTAAGGAAGAAGTAAATGACAAAAAGTTGACCAAGATCCTAGAGTGCCTAGCAACTGGGCAGAAGCCTAATAACAAAGGAGGCAAAAGGCCCCCTCTGGACAAGGACCAATGTGCTTACTGCAAGGAAAAGGGACACTGGACCAAAGATTGCCCCAAGCTAAAGGCCAAACTAGAGCATGATGCCAAGGCCCTCCTTAATCAACCTTGAGGGGGTCAGGGCTCCAGAGGCCCCCTGGAGCCCAGGCTAATGTTGACAGTAGGGGGCCAACCTGTTGATTTCCTTGTGGACTCAGGAGCCACTCACTCAGTGTTGACCAAGCCTATTGGGACCCCTACCGGGAAAACTTTTAGAGTAAAAGGTGCCACTGAACAGGCACAAGCGGTAAAACAGTATAGAGCAGCTCTATCCTGCCCAGGACAGCCAACCATCCAACACACTTTTCTCTGGGCACCAGGCTGTCCAGACCCTTTGCTAGGAAGAGACTTACTCCATAAGTTAAAGGTCCAATTGAGTTTTGACACAGAGGAACCTCAAATAAAATTGGGTACATCCCAAAGTAAGGTGCTGGCTCTATACTCTGAGGGAGAAGGACACTTACTATTTCAAGAGACATTGCAACCAGAGGACAAAGGGCGTGGGGACAAATTATTACGCAGATGGGTTCAACAGATACCCCAGGTCTGGGCAGAAATCTCCCAGGTCTGGCAAAAAATCAAGTTCCTCTGGTCATAGAACTGCTTCCCACAGCCTCACCCATCAGACTTAGACAATACCACATCAATCTAGATGCTAGAAGAGGCATAGCAGTGCATATTTCCAGGTTCAAAGACTAAGGGATTCTGAGACCTTGTATCTCCCCTCAGAATACTTCTCTGCTGCCAGTTCAAAAGCCTGGAACCAAAGATTACAGACCCATCCAGGACCTCCGTGAGGTAAACAAACGCGTGGTCACCCTACATCCTACTGTGCCTAATCCTTATACTCTCTTAAGCCTTCTGGGACCTGAACGGACCTGGTATACGGTATTGGATTTAAAAGATGCCCTCTTCACTCTGCCAGTCGCCCCGGTAAGCCAACCCCTCTTTGCTTTTGAGTGGACTGATCCCAATACAGGGGTCACTGAACAGCTGACTTGGACTCGGTTACCCCAGGGCTTTAAGAATGCTCCAACCTTATTTGATGAAGCATTGTCTAGAGACCTCCTTTCTTTCTGGGAAGCATACCTGGACGTGACTCTGTTGCAATACGTAGACAACCTGCTTTTGGCTTCTGAAACTTTTGAACATTGCATATGCCACACCCAAGCCTTATTACAGACTCTCTCTGATTTGGGCTATAGGCTGTCGGCTAAAAAGGCCCAATTATGCCAGAAACAAGTGACTTATTTGGGCTACCAAATACATGAAGGGAGACGCACCCTATCCCTTTCTAGGGTACAAGCCATCCTGCAGATCCCAACCCCCACTAGCAAAAGGCAAGTTTGAGAGTTCCTGGGGGCAATAGGATACTGCAGGCTATGGATCATTCACTTCGCTGAGCTGGCACAGCCCCTGTATGAGGCTCTGAAGGGACCAATTCAAGATCCCCTCATTTGGGGAGACCCCCAAGGACTGGCATTCAAAAGACTAAAAGAGGCTTTAACTGAGGCACCTGCCTTAGCTTTACCGAATCTCCAAAAATCTTTCATCCTGTTTATTGATGAAAAGCAGGGAATAGCCAAAGGAGTGCTCACTCAAGACTTGGGCCCTTGGCATTGTCCAGTGGCCTACTTGTCTAAACAACTGGACAGTGTGGCCACAGGATGGCCTACATGCCTCCGCATGCTTGCTGCAGCAGCCCGTTTGGCTCAAGAATCCAGGAAACTGACTTTTGGTCAGTTAATAAAAATAGTAACCCCCCACAGCCTAGAGACTCTCATAAAAGCCCCACCAACTAAATGGATGTCAGACGCTCGAATCCTCCACTATCAGACTCTGCTTCTTGATCCAACGTCAGTCCAGTTCAAAGAGGCTTCCAGCCTAAATCCTGCTACTTTGCTTCCTGATGATGACCCCTCGCTACCCCTTCATGACTGCTTGGCTATCACTGAGGCCATCTCCGGCTTGCGGGAGGACCTCACTGACACTCCGCTTGACGATGCCGAACTCACGTTACTGATGGTAGTAGTTACATCCATGAAGGTAAGCGAGTTGCGGGGGCGGCGGTAGTTTCTGTAACCCATGAGCTGTGGTCACAAGGGCTAGATCCTGGAACCTCAGCCCAAAAGGCAGAGCTCATAGCTCTGACTCAGGCCTTAAAACTGAGTGGAGGAAAAAAGGTCAATATCTACACTGACAGTCGTTACGCCTTCACCACAGTGCATGTACATGGCGCCATTTATCAGGAGTGAGGACTTTTAACTTCAGGGGGACAAAAGATTAAAAATGCCCCCCAAATACTGGACCTCTTGGCAGCCATCTGGTTACCCCTCAAAGTGTCAATTATGCATTGTAAGGCGCATACAAATGGAGTTGACCCCATTTCCAAAGGAAATAACTTCGCAGATCAAGTCGCCCGGTCAGCCACCCTAAAATCAGTGGGGCCCCCTGAGACAAAGGTTCTTCCTGCCCCCAACCATCTCAGATCCAATATACTCTGCCGGCGACCAACACTTGGCAGCCCAACTAAATGCCAAACCCAGAGACTCAGACAAATGGCTTCAGCTCCCAGATAAAAGAATATTAATTCCTGAGGCTCTAGGATGAGAACTGATCCAGCAAACCCATAGGGCCACTCACCTGGGAGGAACCAAATTGGCTAACTTATTTAGAGATAGGTTCTTTATCCCCAAGCTTACCAAGCTGACCCATTCCTCGAGCCTACGTTGTGAACAGTGCCAATTAGTAAATCCCAAAAACGACAAGCCTCCTGAAATGACCAGATACCGAGGCACATCACCTGGAGAACATTGGGAAATAGATTTCACTGAATTAAAGGGGCCTGGCCAAGGAGGGCACAAATATTTATTGGTCATGGTTGATACCTTCACCGGGTGGGTGGAAGCTTACCTCACTCGCTCGGAGTCGGCTCTTGTAGTGGTCAAAAAACTACTTTATGAAATAATACCTCGATTTGGCTTGCCCTTATCCCTGGGGTCCGACAATGGCCCGGCTTTCATAGCTCAGGTCATGCAAAAATTAACTCAGGCACTTCAGATTAATTGGAAACTACACTGTGCCTATAGACTTCAAAGTTCAGGACAAGTAGAGAGGATGAATCAAACCTTAAAGTCTACTTTGATTAAAATGTCTCTAGAAACTGGCGAGAACTGGGTGAGCCTCCTCCCCTTTGCCCTCCTCCAGGCCAGATGCACTCCCTATGTATCGGGAATTTCCCCTTTTGAGGCCATGTTTGGCCGACCTCCCCCTCTGTTACCTAAACTAGAGATTACAGAACTTACTAATCAGGATCTCTTTAAGTCCCTTCAGGCTCTACAGCCCGTGCTCTCCTCCGTCCATCGGGTGTCCCGCCAAAAACACCCACCACCTGACCCACCAACCACAGAACCCGCTCAAGCGGTGGAGCCAGGTACCCAGGTACTCCTCAGGTGATTTCACTAAGCCGGACTCAAACCCAGGTGGGAAGGGCCATACACCGTCGTTCTCAGCACCCCAACCGCTATCAAGGTCACTGGAAAGACTGCCTGGATCCACTGTAGCCACTTCAAAGTACTGCTGACCTCAGACTATCCACCCACAGAACCAGATAAGTGGACGGTGGAAAGGGGAACCAACCCTGTAAAGATTAAGCTAAAAAAATGTTCTGCTTGACCACATATGTGTTAATGTCACTGATGTTATTAAGATTGCTGCCCCCACCTGTGATGAGTGGCCTGGAAGCCCCGTAAATAAGCAACAACTTCTTATAGCCATATACAGCAACCCCTGTAACTGTGAGGGAGGAAAATGGCAGGGAAAAGGTCATCTTGTCATGTGGACCATTGACTGCAGAGACAAAATGGCAAAATTGGTTAAAAACAATGAACACATGACAATGGGGGTTGGAAAGTCAGCTTCCTGGCAGTGCCTAGGAAAACCCCAAGTTAAGTCCAATTCAGGCTCAACGCCACCCTGTCCCACTGAATGCACCACTTACTACTCCCAAATGCATTCAACATGTTATGCCGAGGCCCATGAATGTAGGGGCCCCAGTAACCTCACTTATTTTACAGCTGTCCTACAAAATACTAGAAATTTTGGCTCCAATGGGGACTGGTCCACCATGCCCCAAGTAGTCGGAACCTCTAGGTACCTTCAGGCTTCTTGCTCAGGCACAGTCAGTAAACCAGTCTGTTGGAATCGGACTGCCCCCATCCATGTATCAGATGGAGGGGGTCCACAGGACCAAATTAGACAACAACACATATAGAAGAGGTTGCAAGAAATTTGGGAACGGATGGTCCCCAAGGTAGACTACCACCCGCTAGCCCTTCCCAAGTCACGAGGGGTTGATTTAGACACTCAAACCTCAGACATACTAAGGGCCACTCATCAGGCTCTCAATATAACCAACCCAAGCCTAGCTGGAAATTGCTGGTTGTGCTTAACTCTTGGTACCCCCATACCCTTGCTGGTACCCTCTAATGTAACCCCAATTGCCTTTGACTCCAGTAGCCCAAACTGCTCTTATGCCCCCTCTTTTAGAGTTCAACCTGTAGCCTTTAACAATGTCTCTTGTATTCAGGGCCAATTTCAAAACAATAGCTTTGATATTGATGTTGGGTTTGCCATTTTTGCTTCATGTAGCCACATACAGAATCGCTCTGACCCTCTCTGACCCCCCAGAGGTCATGTATTCATTTGTGGGGAAAATCTGGCTTTCACTTTCCTTCCTGTAAACTGGACTGGGTTATGTGTCTTAGCTTCCCTTTTGCCTGATTTAGACATTATTTCAGGAGATGAACCCGTACCTATTCCTAGCTTTGAATATATAGCCGGATGGCATAAAAGAGCAATTGAACTCATTCCTATATTGGTGGGACTAGGCGTCACGGGGGCCATGGCCACGGGCTCCACAGGCCTGGGGATTGCTGTACATTCTTATGCAAAGCTTTCCAACCAGTTGATTGAGGATGTTCAAGCTTTATCTGGGACCATACAGGACATCAAAGATCAGATAGACTCCCTAGCAGAGGTGGTCCTCCAAAATAGAAGAGGATTAGACCTGTTGACAGCTGAACAAGGGGGAATCTGTTTAGCCCTACAAGAACGCTGTTGCTTTTATGCCAATAAGTCAGGTATTGTAAGAGATAAGATTAAAAAATTACAAGAAGACCTATTACAAAGAAGAAAGGAGCTATTCGATAACCCTTTTTGGGGAGCATGGAACAGGATGCTCTCCTACCTCTTGACCCTAATTGGACCCCTGATTATATTACTAGTCCTCCTTACCATAGGACCCTGTGTTGTCAACGGTCTAATTAGATATGTTAATTCCAGAGTTCAGTCCATTAAGCTCATGGTGCTCAGATCTCAAGGATGGGAACAACTCCCCATAACTGACCAACCAAACGAGTCAATGATTTGACTCGTGCACATAAAATCAGTGGGGAATGTCGTAACCTGACTAGGCTAATGCCATCTTATGAACAAACTGCCATTTCGCCTGTTCAGCTCCTGCTTCCTGCCAAATACCGTTAGATAAGCTTTGCCTTTGTTTGGGCTAGATGAATTCCCCCATAGTGAGGAAATGCACCTTCCCGCCCTCTAGCAACCCATAATAAGATGTTCCTTTTGCCCAATGAAATAATCCCAAATACCCCATGCCTAAAAGCCTAACCAATAAGTTTGTAAAATTACTTTATCAACCGTCGCTATTGGCTTCTGTACAACTGCTTGCTACTATAAAAACTGCTCTCTATCTGCCCCCGGCACGCCTCTTTGTTCTGGCATAGAGGACGTCACTGGGTACCAGCTAAAATAAAGAGCTCTATTTTTGGACACCCTCCCTTGTTGTCTCATTAATTGGATACAACAGTTATCTTTAAATTATTTACTCAGAGTATGAAATATCGGCATTCAATTGTCCAAACAATATTAGCACAAACCTCTTTTCAATGAACTAGGAGAAATTAGTAGTACATCTTTTTTTTTTCTTTTCCCTTCCTTCTTTTCTCCATTCCCCTATAACAGTTTCTCTTTCCTTTTGAACAGTTTCTTCCCATTTTACAATATCTATTGTACATTTTGGATCTTATTTATTCTTTCAGCTTCTCACACTAGGGAGACAATACAATGTTTACACATGTGCATCTGGTTTATTTCACCTATGAGTATGGTCTCGAGTTGCATCCCTAAAATGGGTTTTTATTCAATCATTATACGTTTCTACATAAGAATATGCCAGGGACATACAGCCTTGGTTTAAGATGTCCAATGAGTAACTAAAAGCAGGATAAAACTTGCCATCCCTAGCCAGACATGGTATCACACACCTGTAATCCTGGCATTCTGTGAGACCAAAGCAGGAGGTAAGTTCAAGCCCTACCTGGGCAATTTGGCTTGACCCTGTGTTGAAATTTTAATAGTTGTTTTGGGTTTGGTTTTTTGAGATAGGGTCTCTCTATGTAGTTCAAGCTGGCCCTGTGTACCCCGGCAAGGTCTTAAACTCTTGACAACTCTCCTGTCTCAGGCTCCCAAAGTGGTTAACGGTGAAATTAGAGAAGGAAATGGAAACATTCTACATTTTAAATACACACACACACAAATACACACAGGCTCTCACATAAATATTTAAAAAGCCACACACTATGTTATTGTTATAGCATAGCCTGCTTCTAAAAGTGGCTTGCCAACTAAATGTTACTGGGTTCTGGGTTGCTCGTCTCTCCCTTTGTAGTTAGATTCCAGGTTCTTCTTGTCTTGAACAAAGAATTGAACAAAATGAGCAAAAAAGAAACTGACAAAGTTTATTCGAGAAAGTAGAAGTCAAGAATAGGGGAAAAGGGCCGGTGAGATGGCTCAGCGGCATAAGCGCCTGCCTGGCAAGCATGAGGTCCTGAGTTCGACTCCCAGAACCCACATAAGAAAAAAGGGCCGGTGATATCGCTCAGCGGCACGGGCGCCTGCTGGTGCGTGAGGTCCTGAGGTCGACCCCCGGCACCCACAAAAAAAAAAAAAAAAAGAATAGGGGAAAAACTGCCTCTGAAGAGGAAAAAGCAGTAAAAGAAGATCCTGGAGAAAGCAGGGTAGGCTACAATGAGGAAAGGCCACAATAGCAAGTTCTTCTTGTGGCGCCTCTCCTTCGTGCTGTCCCAATCTCAAGGAAACCCACAAGAACTTCTACATACAGGTCCTGAGAGGCAGTGCTGGGGCTCCCTTGCTTCAGACTGATGTCAGGTCTGGGCCATCCTATTGAAAACCTGCTTCAATTCTCACTAAAGTCCACGTGCAGGGCTTTGGGAACTGTTCTGCGCATGCGTCTGGGATCTTGTAGTTAACAGGTCATGCCTACCTCCCCAACCAGCTTTGCCATGCCCACCTGTCCTTTCTCATTACTGTAATAGAAGAAGACAAAGCATGCAGTCACACGAATTCAGAAACCCTCAGAATCAAGGGCTTAGGGATGCCAAGGGTTCCTTCTCTAAACATAGAAAAAACACCTTCTGCCCTTTTCTCCAGATTTCTCTGCCTCACTAGGAATAATCATCAAAATACACAATATATAGATACGATCATATTAGGCAAGAGTCATTAGTGTTGTAACCTGACAAGGCTAATGCCATCTTATGAACAAACCACCATTTCGCTTGTCCGGCTCCTGCTTCCCACCAAATACCATTAGATAAGCCTCTCCTTTGTTTAGGCTAGATAAATTCCTTTCTGTTTAAGTTGAGATTCCCCCATAGTGACAAAATGCACCTTCCCGCCTCTGGCAACCCATAATAAGATGTTCCTTTTGCCCAATGAAATAATGCAAAATACCCCACGCCTAAAAGCCTAACCAATAAGTTTGTAAAATTACTTTATTAACCGTCGCTATTGGCTTCTGTACAACTGCTTGCTACTATAAAAACTACACTCTACCTGCCCCCGGGGCTCCTCTTTGTTCTGGCATAGAGGACGCCGCTGGGTACCAGCTAAAATAAAGAGCTCAATTTTTATTTTTGGACATCCTCCCTTTGTAATCTCATTCATTGAGTACAACATTTGGGGGCTCGTCCGGGATCCCTTATTTTGGCCTCTCAATTTTTTCCTCGGCATCTAAAAGGTAAGACACTCTCTAAATTTTGTTCCAATTTGGATGGTGCGCACCAGTTGGGGCGACGGGAACGCGCTTCCCTGAGCCGGCGGAATGGGACGCCCTCCGTTTATTTGCCTTAGGGATTTTGGACTTCGGTCGTTGGTTTTAGGCCTTTTAGGCTTTGGTTTTCCTAAGGATAATTTGTGTTTTAAATTGCTATAAATTTGGTTTCAGGAAAATTCAGATCACCAAGTAATCTGTGTTGTTTCTTTTGTACTTTTGTCTTTGTTCGTCCGCCTTTCTCTGTTTCTCTACATAGCATGGGGCAAGGACCTTCCACGCTGCCGACCCCCATGTTAATTGGCCAGATTTTTTAAAAAAAAAGAACCTTGTAAAACTTCCAGAGAGGTGATAAGGTAAAGAATGCAGTTTCCATGGCAACCAAGGACTTTGTAAGGCCTCCAAAAGTGTATTTAAGGAGGGGGCCTCAGTGCCTCCTTGCCTGGCAGCTAACCCTTGGGGGGTCGAGGCGCCAAAAAGCTGATTTTCAGCTGGCCCCCCCAGATCGGCTGCAAGGCAGGACGCAAGGCTCTAAATTTGAGGTCGGGAGCGGTGTGGTTATTGTTTGTGTTTCTCCCGTGTTACATCTATGTCACCCCCCCCGTGCGCCTGCGCTTCCAAGTCACTGTCACCAGAGGAATTCAACCTGCCAGCGGGAGACCATTTGTTAGTCTCAAATTTCGTTTGCATTTCAAATTGAGTGGGGAGACAGAACTTGCTTAGATAAATTGTAACTGTGGGTTACTATATTGTCCAAGTCATTGACATAATGGGTTGTGCTGGCAGTAAGTCAACTGTTTTAAAATATATGCTTAACAATTTTGATGAATTCAATGTGGGATGATTAGCTAAAGGGTCACTCCACCCCCAGGTAATCAATGGAGTATGAAATATTGTCACCGGAAAGCCTGAGCACCCAAATTAGTTTCCATATATAAACTCCTGGTTGTATGCGGTGCGAATGCTGCCCCAATGGCCAGCCTGGACGTCACCAGCCTGGTGCTGCCTGCAAGCATCTAGGAAAGTTTTACAGGAGAAATGTAAATGCCTGCTTTGTCAAAACATCGAGTAAGCTGAGTAAGCCACAGTGGGAAACACAAGCTGGGTGCCCTGGCTCAAAACACCTGGGACAAAAACCTTATCCTGAAGCGTGCTTTTCTCTTTCTCTGCACACAAAGAGGGTCTCTGCTCTTAAATCACAAATGGCTGCAGCATTTGCACCTGGCGGGAAACTGGGCGTAATTGTAACAACCCAGGAACAAGGGGTCAAAATAAGTTTTGACAAAGATATATCAAAGGAAATTTATATAAATGATATTCTTACAGAGAGAATGCTAATAGAGTAAAAAAGGTTTGAGTATGTGACAGAGGGTATGGAGATGACTGAGCTGGAAGCTACATAAAAGGAAAACATGAAAGTTGTCAGTATTTTTATGAAGGAATTTATTTTTTGTTTCTTCCAAATTCTTATAAGAGATCTCTGCTATTGTACAAATAATTCTGACTAGTCTATTTGTAATTACAAACTTCTAAAATTATAAGTTACTATAATTTAATTTGACCAATATATATGAGTGCACTCTGATTTTTTTTTAATTTGTCTGTATGTTTTGTTTTTCTGTGTGCCCAACCTGTAAACAGCTGTTTTATTTGAGCTCAACAAATTTTCTTTTTGCATTTTTGGATTTTTGAAACGTTTGTCTGGTATGCTTCCACCAAAAGTTGCCAGCTGGCCAAAATGATGTTAAAATTGGATCTATAAATGTAATACATGTTTTGTTTATTGTTTATTGTTATATTATGATTTGAGAGTTTCTTGTTGTTCAAAATAATGTGTTAAGTGATCTGGTTTTCATAAGTCATCAAAAATTGTTAGACAAAATGTATTATTGTGATATGTTTACATTGGTCATCATCAACAGGTTAAATTTTCTAAAACAGGACAATGAGGTTTTCTGATTTAAAGATGTTCTGGTACAAAACTAAATTAAAAAAACAAAAGCTTTCACATGGCTATGACAATTCAGTGTTGCTGATCTCATAGTATATTAAGTGTATTCATATCTTCCAGATGTACAGGTCTTCTAAAATATAAAACTGGGATTGTTTACAGAGATAACATTTTCTTTCTTTCTTTCAGATTCAGACACCTGCCTTTGCTTGTGCTCCAGATATTTATGATAAGAGGTTCATGCTAATATAAGGTCACCAGTCAAATGATAATTTTTAACAAAAACCTATGTGATGTATATGCTATATACGTGCCACAGTATTTAGAGATGCCTAAATATTAAACAGTCCAGATAATGTCATAAAATTTCTTCAGTGATGTCCTATTAAAAGACAAATTAGATAAAAGCATCTTATGTACTAGATAGAGATAATTGACTAAAAAGCTCAAATTTGCATGCAGATTGCTAAGTTTCTAGGATTTATATTAAAGGATGGAACATGCTCTCTGCCAATCTCATGCACTCAGGCCATTCAGGGCCTCTGAGTGTCGGTGACCAGAAAGGAGTTGAGGGAATTTCTGGGAACCGTTGGGTACTGTCGCCTTTGGGTCCCTAATTTTGCAGCAATGGCGAAGCCCCTCTATGAGGCTTTAAAAGAGGAAATAGCCCTCTGTTGGAGTTGAATCCTAAACGACAGGCTGCTTTTGAGGATTTAAAAGAGAGACTGGTAAGCGCCCCCACCTTGGCACTACCTGACATCACGAAATCCTTCCAGCTGTTTGTCCATGAAAAGGACGACATTGCTCGGGGTGTTCTTACACAAACACTGGGACCCTGGAAATGCCCCGTGGCATATTTATCTAAGAGACTGGACTCCGTGGCAGCAGGATGGCCTTCCTGCCTGTGTTTGACTGCCGCCACAGCCATTCTAGTAAAAGGAGCTGACAAATTTACTTTGGAACAAAAGCTAAGTGTGTTTGTGCCCCATGCAGTAGAGACTTTATTGAGAGGACCTGGAGGTAAATGGCTCTCAGGAACCATGTTGGCCCAGTACCAAGGAACCTTATTAGAAGACCCCAGGTTAATTATCAAGACTGTGCAAGCTATTAATCCTGCCTTTCTTTTGCCCACTTCCCTGGAGCCACCTGAACATGACTGTGCTGAAGCCATTGAGATGGTGTACCCAGCCCGACCAGACTTGCAGGTTGTGCCCCTTCAGGACCCAGACCTGACCCTCTTTTCAGATGGCAACAACATGGTAATCGATGGGGCTTGGAGGGTGAGAGCAACGGTTGTCACCTTAGAGCGAACCATCCAGACAGAGGCTCTGCTTCCTGAGACAGTTTGTGATATGGACCTTATGTGCTTCGGTGGCTGAGAGGTGCACTAACTGATCCCACAACAACCCTGTCTCCTGGCAACACAACGACTAGGTGTCTGGAGACAAGGAACTGTGCCATCTAAAGATGTTAAAGTGGATTTTACTAAAAATTAAACCCACCAGCGGAAATAAGTTTTGATTTGTACCTATTCAGGATGGATAGAGGCCTCCCCTCTAAGACTGAAACATCAAGAGGGGGATAAAAGCTTTGATGGAGCTGATCATTCTATGGTATGGGCTACCCATAATGGTAGGTTCAGATAATGGATCTGTTTTTGTGGGTAAAATGGTCAAAAGCCTTACAGCAGTGCTGGGGCTAAAATAAAAACTCCATACTATATATTGGCCCCAAAGCTCAAGTCAAATAAAAGGACAAAACTGTACTTTAAAACTACCCTGACAAAGTTATGCCAAGAGACTGGGGCTAACTGGGTTACTGTGCTCCCAGCGGCCCTCTTGCAGTTGCGGTGTACACTGTACTGAGGTGGACTAACTCCATTTGAGATAATGTTTGGGAGCCTCCCCCACTGACACCTGTTTTAAATAGATTACAGGAGATAGAAACTTTGAACTTGCACCAACAGATGAAGGCGCTGCACCAGATGCTTCAAAAACTTCAACAGACTGTTATGGAGACATCTGAGCCCCATGCCCATGCCAGTCCACTCCTTCAAATCCGGGAGACCAAGTCCTGATTAGAGCCTAAAAAAAAGAGCCTCTCCAACCAAAGTGGGAGGGACCCCACGAGGTGATCCTAACCACGCCCACTGCTCTTAAAGTTACAGGCTGTGCTCCATGGATCCAATGCTCCCGAATCAAGACATGGACACCTGAGCTTGCAGAAATGCGACTGTCTGCCCCAGAGACCTTCAGACCTCGATGCACCAAGAGACTTCAGCAAAAGCTGCTGCAGCTAAACACCAACATGACTCTGGTCACCACCCTCACCCTGTGTAGCCTCCTCCCCTTTGCCCTCCTCCGTGCCAGATGCACTCCCTATGTATCAGGAATTTCCCCTTTAAAACCATGTTTGGCTGACCTCCCCCTCCATTACCTAAACTAGCTAAAAAAAAAAAAAAAGATTGCAGAACTTACTAATCAGGATCTCATTAAGTCCCTTCAGGCTCTACAGTGCGTGCTCTCCTCCATCCATCGGGTGTTCCACCAAAAACACCCACCACCTGACCCACCGACCACAGAACCCGCTCAAGCGGTGGAGCCAGGTACCCAGGTACTCCTCAGGTGATTTCACCAAGCCAGACTCGAACCCAGGTGGGAAGGGCCATACACCGTCATTCTCAGAACACCAACCGCTATCAAGGTTGCTGGAAAGACTGCCTGGATCCACCATAGTCACTTCAAAGTGCTGCCGACCTCAGTCTCTCCACCCACAGAACCAGATAAGTGGACAGTGAAAAGGGGAACCAACACCCTAAAGATTAAGCTAAAAATTGTTCTGCTTGACCACGTATGTGTTAATGTCACTGATGTTATTAATATTGCTGCCCCCACCTATGATGAGTGGCCTGGAAGCCCTGTAAATGAGCCACATACAGAATCGCTCTGACCCTCTCTGCCCTCCCCCAGAGGTGATGTATTCATTTGTGGGGAAAATCTGGCTTTCACTCTCCTACCTGTAAACTGGACTGGGTTATGTGTCTTAGCTTCCCTTTTGCCTGATTTAGACATTACTTCAGGAGATAAACCCGTACCTATTCCTAGCTTCGAATATATAGCCGAATGGCATAAAAGAGCAATTGAACTCATTCCTATATTGGTGGGACTAGGCCTCACAGGAGCCATGGTCACGGGCTCCGCAGGCCTAGGGATTGCTGTACATTCTTATGCAAAGCTTTCCAACCAGTTGATTAAAGATGTTCAGGCTATATCTGGAACCATCCAAGACATTCAAGACCAGATAGACTCCCTAGCAGAGGTGGTCCTTCAAAACAGAAGAGAATTAGACCTGCTGACAGCCAAACAAGGGGAAATCTGTTTAGCATTACAAGAATGCTGTTGCTTTTATGCCAATAAGTCAGGTATTATAAGAGATAAGATTAAAAATTACAAGAAGACCTATTACCAAAAAAAAAAAAAAAAAAAAGGAGCTATTTGATAGCCCTCTTTGGGAGCATGGAATAAAATGCTTCCCTACCTCTTGCCTATGATTGGACCCCTGATTATATTACTAGTCCTCCTTACCATAGGACCATGTGTTGTCAACAGTCTAATTAAATATGTTAATTCCAGAGTTCAGTCCATTAAGCTCATGGTGCTCAGATCTCAAGGATGGGAGCAACTCCCTATAACTGACCAACCAAACGAGTCAATGATTTGACTCGTGCACATAAAATCAGTGGGGAATGTTGTAACCTGACAAGGCTAATGCCATCTTATGAACAAACCACCATTTCGCCTGTCCGGCTCCTGCTTCCCACCAAATACCATTAGATAAGCCTCTCCTTTGTTTAGGCTAGATAAATTCCTTTCTGTTTAAGTTGAGATTCCCCCATAGTGATGAAATGCACCTTCCCGCCTCTGGCAACCCATAATAAGATGTTCCTTTTGCCCAATGAAATAATGCCAAATACCCCATGCCTAAAAGCCTAACCAATAAGTTTGTAAAATTACTTTATTAACCATCGCTATTGGCTTCTGTACAACTGCTTGCTACTATAAAAACTACACTCTACCTGCCCCCGGGGCTCCTCTTTGTTCTGGCATAGAGGACGCCGCTGGGTACCAGCTAAAATAAAGAGCTCAATTTTTATTTTTGGACATCCTCCCTTTGTAGTCTCATTCATTGAGTACAACAATTAGCAGACTGGAAACAGGTGGATGGGGGCTACTTGAAAAACAAAGCAGGCATTTTTTTTTTCCTTTGCTTTTTTACTCATTAGCTTGTGGTTTCAAACTTTAGCTCAAAATATCACTGGACTGCCAGGTGTGGTGGTGCATGCCTGTAATCCCAGCACTTGGAGGCTGAGGCAGGAGGATCACCATGAGTTTGAGGGCAGTGTGGGCTACATAGTGAGTTCAAAGCCAGTCTGAGCTACACAGTAAGACCCTGTCTCAAAAAATAAAGAAAGAAAGAATTTTAAAACTAAAATAAAATAAATATGCAGGTTTGCTGACTCTCAGGGAAAATTTTTCAAGATGTGTCAGTAAAAAGAGATATGAAAAGTATTTATTAGAGATAGATACAGCAGTCACTCAAGAGCAAAGTGTGAGTGCTCAAAGAAATGAGACACAATACAGTTGGGAATTGCAAATGTTTTATGTTTTGGGAGGTGGAAATCTGGGGAATTCGGTAATCTACAGTCTTAGTCTTGGTGGGAGAGGATGACCCACCCTTAGAGAGATAATGGTCTGTTTCTATGGAAATCCCAAAAGAATGGTCCCTTCCTGGGTGAAAGAGGACCATTTGCAAGTAAAAACGAGTGAACCAACCCACTTGCAGCTGAAAAGGAGTTGCCCAGGTTTGCTATTTTGGGAGAAGTGGGGGGGAGCAATGTTCTAAAGCTGCAGTTTTTCTTTAAAGTATAATTTTGTTGCCCAGGGATATAGCTCAGTGGCACAGCGCCTGCCTGGCAAGCGTGAGGTCCCGAGTCTGATTCCCAGTTCCCAAAAAAATAACAATAATAATAATAATAATAATAATAAAGTATAATTTTGTAAATCTCAAATTCCTTGTCTTTCTACTTAACTTTATTTCTTCTATCCTACATCAAAAAAAAAAAAAAAGTAACATCTTCTAAATATGCTGATAAGGCCCAGGGCCCATGTAAGGTCAGACAATTGGTGAGGGATTGGTAAAACCTCCAGGTCTCTAACTAAAAGGAGACATTCACTTGAGTAAACAGGCACCTCTTTCTCTCTGACGCAGCTCTACACAGCCACTTTATTCACACAAGAACAACCTAAGCCAGACTTGGTAGCACACGGCTACCAGCATTTGGGAGAGTTTAAGGCTGACCTTAACTACACAGTGAGACCCTCTCTCCAACAACCAAGAAAAAACCACCAGGGACCCGGAGACAGGCGGAATCCTGGACCCTTACCTGATGCTCATTAAAAGCATGATTTGGGGGGCGGTGAGATGGCTCAGCAGCTTAAGCGCCTGCCCAGCAAGCATGAGGGCCCGAGTTCGACTCCCAGAACCCACATACAGAAAAGGGGCCGGTGATATCGCTCAGCGGCACAGGCACCTACTGGCGCGCAAGGTCCTGAGGTCGACCCCCCGGTACCCACAAAAAAAAAAAAAGCATGATTTGCATTTTATCAAGGACTTAAAACCCATTTTTACTATGAACCAGGACTCTTCACTGGCAACTGCAGATAATAGGTAACTAAAACCAGAAAAAATTTGACTTTGATTTTGTACCTTTTGTCACTGTAAATCATGAGTCAACTCTTCTCTAGCTCTGCATGTAGATATGTTAAACAAGGCTGATTAGCCCTACATGTGTCCATGTTCTCACCCCACTCAAGATTGAGGACACCAGGACAGGGGATTCCAGGGACATTCAGCTGCACCTAGAAGACTCCAGCCATTGTTTCGGATTCCAGAAAAGGCAGAGTCTGTGAGGTTTGATGTGATTTGGTATAAAGTTTAGGTTGTACAACTGTAATTCTGATGTGTGAGGCTGGGTTACAAAATGGCTGCTATCGTCACAATATGTTAGCTCAAGTTTCTAAGTTTCCGTTTTAAATAGATAAGTTTCTTAAGTTTCTGTTTCCCCACATCAGGGTAAATTCCTGGAAATCATGTGATTTGGTCAGTGACCCAAGCCCGCGTACAGGCTGCATTCCCGCGCCTGGGCTCCTTTGTTAGCCTTTCTCAAACTGATTGGTTGCCCGTTTGCTGAACTTCCCTGCCCATAGGTTCCCCTAAGTAACCAATAAATGTACTAGATACCCTTTAACTCCCTGCGATTGGCTTCTGTAAACTTTGCTTGCCTATCCCTCATTACCATACCCAACCCTATAACAACCCCTTGCTCCTGCCCTTCAGGGTGGCCCTGGTACTTTTGCTGGGTGACCCTACGCTAGTGTAGCCTTTCAATAAACCCCGTGCTTTTTACATAAGAGCCTGTGTGGTTCTTGGAGCGTCTCCCTTCTCGGACCCCTCTTCCACGGATGTTACATTTGGAGGCTCGCCTGGGATTAAAGGGGGGCCAGGGGAGAGGCTTCAACGGCCGACACTGCACCTCTTGGGGTAAGTACAGCTGTTTCTTTATATCTCTGCCTCTTGACTATACTTCTCACTCTTGTTTGTGACTCTATTTGCCTGACGCTGCAGTGTCGTTTGGGAGAGAGAATTTCCTTTTCCTTCTCTCTCCGTTCATTTGGGTGGCCCTTAACTGGGCCCCATCCTCCGCGGAGTAATTTTGGGGTCTTTCCTGACCCGTTAGTTATTTGCCTTAGTGATTTTGGACTTCGGTCATTTGTATTAGGCCTTTGGGCTTTTGTATTCCCTAAGGATTTGTTGTTTCAGAGTCGTTTCATTCTTTTTACTTCCTCTTTCACTCCCCGGCGCAAAGGTTACCACTGCATTCTCTCCACAGGACAATGGGAATAAATAGAAACTTTTAGTTGGACTTTAGTCCCACTGCCCTTTCTGTAGCAATAAACTTCAAAGAGAAGAAACGGATGGTACTCTCACAAACAAACAGGTTTTCCTTATCACTATCTTAAGGTCATATAACCACAAAAAGGGAGACAAATGGTTTTAGCACAGGAGGTACCTGCTACCCCATCCCCAGTGTTAATTGGCCAGATGTTTAAAGAACCTTGTAAAACTTCCAGAGAAGTGATAAGGTAAAGAATGCAGTTTCCATGGCAACCAAGGACTTTGTAATAGCCTCCAAAAGTGTATTTAAGGAGGGGGGCCTCAGTGCCTCCTTGCCTGGCAGCTAACCCTTGGGGGGCCAAGGCGCCAAAAAGCTGATCTTCAGCTGGCCCCCCAGATTGGCTGCAAGGCAGGACGCAAGGCTCTAAATTTGAGGTCGGGAGTGGTGTGGCTATTGTTCCCGGGATTGTCTGTTTTTGTCTGTGTGTGCGTGTTCCTCCCCTGTGTTGCATCTATGTTATCCCCCCTGCGCCTGCACTTCCAAGTCACTGTTACCAGAGGAATTCAACCTGCCAGCAGGAGACCATTTGTTAGTCTCAAATTTCATTTACATTTCAAATTGAGTGAGGAAGACAGAACTTGCTTAGATAAATTGTAACTGTGGGTTACTATATTGTCCAAGTCATTGACATAATGGGTTGTGCTGGCAGTAAGTCAACTGTTTTGAAATGTATGCTTAACAATTTTGATAAGTTCAAAGGGGATTATGGAGTTAAGATATAAAAGTAAAGCTCTAAAACTTCTGTGAGCTTAAATGACCCACATTCAATGTGGGATGATTAGCTAAAGGGTCGCTCGACCCCCAGGTAATCAATGGAGTATAAAATATTGTCGCCGGAAAGCCTGAGCACCCAAATTAGTTTCCATATATAAACTCCTGGTTGTATGTGGTGCGAATGCTGCCCCAGTGGCCAGCCTGGCGCTGCCTGCAAGCATCTAGGAAAGTTTTACAGGAGAAATCTAATTACAAATTTTGACTAATTGGCACTTATATTTTTGGTTTTCAGTTTAAACTGATGTGCATAAAACTTTTCTTGTGCACTACAAACTCCTGAGTGATGATTAATCAAAATTACTATCTAAAAGGAGAAATGTAAATGCCTGCTTTGTCAAAACATCGAGTAAGCTGAGTAAGCCACAATGGGAAACACAAGCTGGGTGCCCTGGCTCAAAACACCTGGGACAAAAACCTTATCCTGAAGCATGCTTTTCTCTTTCTCTGCACACAAAGAGGGTCTCTGCTCTTAAATCACAAATGGCTGCAGCACTTGCAGCTAGCGGGAAACTGGGCGTAATTGTAACAACCCAGGAACAAAGGGTCAAAATAAGTTTTGACAAAGATATATCAAAGGAAATTTATATAAATGATATTCTTACAGAGAAAATACTAAGAGAGTAAAAGAAAGGTTTGAGTATGTGACAGAGGGTATGGAGATGCCTGAGCTGGAAGCTACATAAAAGAAAAACATAAAAGTTGTCAGTATTTTTATGAATGAATTTATTTTTTGTTTCTTCCAAATTCTTATAAGAGATCTCTGCTATTGACCTACAAATAATTCTGACTAGTCTATTTGTAATTTCAAACTTCTAAAATTATAAGAGTTACTATAATTTAATTTGGCCAATATATATGAGTGCACTCTGATTTTTTAAATTTGTCTGTATGTTTTGTTTTTCTGTGTGCCCAACCTGTAAACAGCTGTTTTATTTGAGCTCAACGAATTTTCTTTTTGCATTTTTGGATTTTTGAAATGTTTGTTTGGTATGCTTCCACCAAAAGTTGCCAGCTGGCCAAAATGATGTTAAAATTGGTTTTATAAATGTAATGCATGTTTTGTTTATTGTTTATTGTTATATTATGATTTGAGAGTTTCTTATTTGTTCAAAATAATGTGTTAAGTGATCTGGTTTTCATAAGTCATAGAAAATTGTTAGACAAAATATATTATTGTGATATGTTTACATTGGTCATCATCAACAGGTTAAATTTTCTAAAACAGGACAAGGAGGTTTTCTGATTTAAAGATGCTCTGGTACAAAACTAAATTAAGAAACAAAAGTTTTCATATGGCTCTGACAATTCAGTGTTGCTAATCTCATAACATATTAAGTGTATTCACACCTTCCAGATGTACAGGTCTTCTAAAATATAAAACTGGGATTGTTTACAGAGATAACATTTTCTTTCTTTCAGATTCAGACACCTGCCTTTGCTTGTGCTCCAGATATTTATGATAAGAGGTTCATACTAATATGAGGTCACCAGTCAAATGATAATTTTAACAAAAACCTATGTGATACATATGCTATATACATGCCACAGTACTTAGAAATGCCTAGATATTCAACAGTCCAGATAATGTCATAAAATATCTTCAATGATGTCTTATTAAAAGACAAGTTAGGTTTGTATTACAAGATGGGACACACGTGCTGTCAGTCTCACATATCCAGGCCCTTTGGGGCCTAAAAGGAGGCTGCAACTAAAAAAACTTAAAAAATTCCTGAGAAATGGTTGGATACTACTGTCTTTGGGTTCCAAGTTTTGCAGCCATTGCAAAACCCCTATATGAGGTCTTAAAGGGAAAAAACAACCCCTTCGCTCAAATGGAGTCCTGAGTACCAGACAGCCTTTGGAGTCCTAAAAAAGATTGGTGACAGCCCAACTGGATTTACAGGACACTCCCCTCCAGAACCGTGGCCTGACCCTGTTTTCGGATGACAACAGCATGGTAAATGATGGGGTTTGGAGGGTGGGAGCAACGGTTGTCACCTCGGAGTAAACCATCCAGGCAGAGGCTCTGCCTCCTGGGATATTTTGTAATACAAGACTCACATAGCCACAGCAGCTTGGGAAAGACTCTACGGCAATGTTGCTTGGCTGTTAATTCTTTATTTCCAGATATGGACTTTGTGTGCTTCAGTGACTGAGAGGGGCACTGAGCCCACAACAACCCTGTCTCCTGACAACACAATGACTAGATGTCCAGAGACAAGGAACTGTGCCATCTTAAGATGTTAAAGTAGATTTTACTAAAATTAAACCCACTGGTGGAAATAAGAAACATTTAATCGTTTTGGTTTGTACCTATTCAAGATGGGTGGAGGCCTCCCCACTAAGACTAAAACATCGAAAGAGATGATAAAAGCTTTGATAGAGCTGATCATTCTATGGTATGGGCTCCCCATAACGGTAGGTTCAGATAATGGATCTGCTTTTGTGGGTAAAATGGTCAAAAGCCTTACAGCAGTGCTGGGGCTAAAATAAAAACTCCATACTATATATTGGCCCCAAAGCTCAAGTCAAATAAAAGGACAAAACTGTACTTTAAAAACCACCCTGGCAAAGTTATGCCAAGAGACTGGGGCTAACTGGGTTACTGTGCTCCCAGCGGCCCTCTTGCAGTTGCGGTGCACACTGTACTGAAGTGGACTAACTCCATTCGAGACAATGTTTGGGAGCCTCCCCCACTGATACCTGTTTTAAATAGATTACAGGAGATGGGAACTTTAAACTTGCACCAACAGATAAAGACGCTGCATCAAATGCTTCAAAAACTTCAACAGACTGTTATGGAGACATCTGATCCCCATGCCCATGCCAGTCCACTCCTTCAAATCCGAGAGACCAAGTCCTGATTACAGCCTAAAAAAAGAGCCTCTCCAACCAAAGTGGGAGGGACCCCATGAGGTAATCCTAACCACGCCCACTGCTTTAAAACTTTCAGGTTGTGCTCCGTGGATTCATCACTCGAGAGTCAAAAAGTGGGCCCCTGAGGAGCCAGCGCCACCACCACCACCTGTGCCAGGGACCTGCTCACTGCGTCACTCTCAAAGACTCCAGCAGAGGCTAACTGCGACTGGGCCCACGTCATGACTCCTGCTACTGTCCTGCTTCCAGCTCTGCTGCTGTTTCTTCTGCTACCCCTGGGGAAAGCCAGTTCACAGATAAGAACAATTGGCCCCGACAGATTTGGGAAACATCTCTGCAATTATAAACGCCTGTGGATTGACTGTATTAGACTTAAGCCCTATTGGGGTTATGAGACAATAGCCACAGGCTGGAAACCCCCATCTCCTGATCGATATCTCCAGGGGGAATTAAAAAAAAGGAGACTTCTGGGTCCTGCCCACTCAATTGTAACTTCTGCCTCAAACCCCAAAGTCTAAATGACCCTGGCTGGTTAACAGGGCGAACATGGGGTTTTAAACTATGGAAACAACACCATTACGGGTATAACCGGGGAAGCCTTATTTACATAAAAAAAAAAAGCCATACTACCAAAAGTTGCAATTGGCCCAAATCCAGTCCTAAAGCCCAAGACTCCCATCTTTAAGATTAAAGATCCTCCTCAAAAAAAGGGGGGAATGTGAGGTTTGATGTGATTTGGTATAAAGTTTAGGTTGTACAACTGTAATTCTGATGTGTGAGGCTGGGTTACAAAATGGCTGCTATCGTCACAATATGTTAGCTCAAGTTTCTAAGTTTCCGTTTTAAATAGATAAGTTTCTTAAGTTTCTGTTTCCCCACATCAGGGTAAATTCCTGGAAATCATGTGATTTGGTCAGTGACCCAAGCCCGCGCACGGGCTGCATTCCCGCGCCTGGGCTCCTTTGTTAGCCTTTCTCAAACTGATTGGTTGCCCGTTTGCTGAACTTCCCTGCCCATAGGTTCCCCTAAGTAACCAATAAATGTACTAGATACCCTTTAACTCCCTGCGATTGGCTTCTGTAAACTTTGCTTGCCTATCCCTCATTACCATACCCGACCCTATAACAACCCCTTGCTCCTGCCCTTCAGGCTGGCCCTGGTACTTTTGCTGGGTGACCCTACGTTAGTGTAGCCTTTCAATAAACCCCATGCTTTTTACATAAGAGCCTGTGTGGTTCTTGGAGCGTCTCCCTTCTCGGACCCCTCTTTCGCGGACGTTACAAGTCCCACATGACTGAAACCACCACCGAGACTGTCCTTTCCTGGAAAGTGATGGGTTCTAGCTCGTATGGAGGCTGCTTAGTCATCATGGCGATGGTCCAACATGGAGGAGAGCTTATCATGCAGTCTCTTCTTCTTCTTGGTCCAGCAGGAAGTGCCTCCCCTCACCTTGCGCGCACGCAGAACACCCACCAATCCCTCTTTATAACATCACTTTGCCCGCCCCTCCATACTCTGCCTTTAAACAAGCCCCATAAATACTTTGTTTCACAGCCAGCCCCTCTGAGGGTTCTATGCACTCTACTGCTGCCTTCCCGCGCCTGGCATTAAAGGATTCTCTCAACCTTTTCATTGTCTTTACTCGCGCCAGACCTAACAGAAACAAATCATCCCTCAACCACAGATTCCAAAACTATGACCCCAGGACTGAGTTAATGATCAACAGGACTTCTCCCCTCCCCCTATCAGGGGCCAATCAGTCCCCCAATCTGCCCAGAGAGGGGTATGGCAAGGGATAAAGAATGAGACACAAAGGACATGGGGCGGGGGCTGGGAGGCTAATGCCTCAGGATGAGCAAAGGCAGTAACACTCCAAGCCAGCCACTATTTATTGGGTGTAGACAGTAACTGGAGGTGTTGAGGGTGGCGGTTGTCTTATGCTGAGGATTTTATGTTGATGAAGACCACTTCAGATGACCTTAGAGGGCAGTGGTGATCTTAAGCTAATGAAGATCTTATGTTGATGAGGATGGTGGGGAGATGGCAGGTTAATAAGTTTGTCCTTTCCCCCAGGTGAAAGCTCTTTTTTTTTTTACTATTACTACTCATTTCTCAAGGAACCAAGATGTCTTCACCTGATGTACTCTTGTCCTGGAGTGTCACAGCATCATGGGGCCATTGAGGCCTCAACTGTGACCAAAAGCATATGGAGTTGTTTCTGCATACCACAGGCTCACATGGCAAGATAGTAGGCCTCAGACAAGCCCTAATCACAATTTAATTATGAAAAACATATAAAAATGGCCCTCAACATCCCACCACCGCAGATGGCCTGTCTGAACCCCTGTATCAGAGCCCACCCCTACCAGCTACCTCAGCTGGAGTCATTTCCTACCTTCTACCTTTCCAATTAAAACTTTTTTCTGGAAATTTGTGCTTTAATTTCCATTATTACTAAAAGCAAGACTCAAGATAGCTGGGAACAACGCTTATGCTTGTTTTTGTGACTTTTAGAATGTCAGGTTCAACAGGAATATAATTGGCATTATAAAGGAAGTTTTAAAACTTATTGTCTGCCACTATATTCATGGACAGGGAAGGCAGGCATGGCCCATTCCCATAATTAGAGAGTGGCAAAGCTCAGCTAGCCTTGGCATTCCAACGCCAGCTGCGGCATGTGAGATAAGTGCAACTCAGACAAAGTGCATCTTACTGTGTTAACCCATTCCAAGGTTTCAAGGAGACATCACCCAGAGACAGCTCGGCTCAAGCTGTGTAAAGCAGTGACTGATTCTTCCTGCTCACCCCAGCCCTGACCTCCCTGCTACAGGATAAAAAAAAAAAAAAAACTTGCCCAGGATAAAACTGCCTAACAACTAATGAACAAATGTATATAACCTGCCGCAGTCCAGCTGCTACAAGGTCAGGGAAGTCCCGAAGGTGGGCGGAAGCGTCGGCGCAGTAAGAAGGAGACACCACACTAGTTGTCCTCCTGTTATGCTATTTTTCTCTGCTCTTTCTACTCTATTTTCTCAAGTTAAGCGTATATATATACTATTTTTATTGGCAAAGCATAAAAGCATGATTATGTGAACAGAAATCGCAAGCATAAAAGCATGATTATGTGAACAGAAATCTTTGGCAGACAGTATGACGTTTGAAAGATGGTTACATTATAACTGATATCAAGAAGGGACTGTACTTTTCTGTTGTTTCTATAACTACAGGCCCATTTCTAAGAATATGATGGATCAAGGTTAATGAGGCGTCTCACACCTGTTTTTTCTCAATAATGTGGTTGTTTAAAATCAGTGGGAAATGTTATAACCTGATAAGGTCATTGTAGCCATCAAAACAAACTAGCATTTCAACAATAGTTAAGTTTCTGTTTTTTATAATAGGTTTCTGTTTTTTACAATAAGTTTCGGTCTCCCCATCTCAAGGCAAACTCCTGTACACTATGTGATTTTTGGTTTTGTAGTGGGCATTATTGTTCGTGAGAGTAACATCTGTTTTCTCCATCAGTCATCAGAAACTTCCAATCCTTGCAATTGTATTGAGAAATGATTTCATACAAAAGTACTCTTAGTAATATACTCAGGAAAAGAAGTCCCATGAGAAATTCTCCCACTACCCAAGCATAGAGGAATGTGCCACGTCGCCTCTGAGAAAGCAGTCTTCCTTGAAGCCGTGCATTTCCCTCTTCCCTGACCGTGTCAAAGGGCCGAGGTGGCAGGGGACGTGGCATAACCAATTATAAAACAACCTGTTATCAGCTCTTATACTTTCTGCTTAGAAATGCATATAATTTGTTCTGCTCTGAGCCAGGGCTAGTGATTCCGACCTAGTTCCCACCAGCCCACTGGCATTAAAATAAAAGTTGCCTTCCAACTCCTTGGTGCAGTCTTCCATTCGGTTCATTGTCAGTTTTCTGCAACAGCATGATTTCATTCACCACTTACTAGAAAGCCTGTTACACAAAGAATGCTTACTTAATATTAGAACTGTGATATACATCAAGAGGAGACCACTTCCCTAGTACAGAAAAAACCTTGGGCTTCATCCTCAATATGGGAGGGGGTATGGAGGAAAAAAACTACGATATATCAGAACTCATACCAAGTGGTCTTTTACACAAGACCTCATATGGGCCATATGCCCTTGGTCTTCATAGCCTGAATCACTGGTGGCAAACCTATGGCACACACGCTGCAGCGGGCATACAGAGCCCTCCCAGCACACAGGCAAAGTTGCCCCAGCAGCCAAGAATCAGGTAACAGTTTTTTCTAAACTAAAACCTCAGTAACAGGGTTTAATTGCAGTGTTTGCACTTTGCACTAAGTGGGTTTTGGGTTGCAGTTTGGGCACTCAGTCTCTAAAAGGTTCACCATCACTGGAACTGTTGTCAGCCCCATCCCATGCTACAGAGGGTATATCCTGGCCCCCAAACCAATCCCTACAGGTGGCTTCTATTCCCCATTCTGATAAGAGTCTGTACTTCCTGAGGCTACACCTACACAGCAGAAAGAAATTATTTCTGTATGAACACACATAACAGGATCCCAAGGATGCAAGACCAAGGGTGGAAAAGGAAAGCAGCAATGATGTTCCAGGTCATCAAATATTGCTATAATACCCCCAGAAAAACATCTGTCAAAATTAGATTCTAGTTGTTTTTTTGTTTTGTTTTTTGTTTTCCCATTGTGAGTTCAGTGACACCAGCAAAGTTACATACCTTCCAGCTTTAACCTCCACTGTGCTCTTGGGTATTCATGAAGTCCACTGAAGTGTCACCTGCTATCAGATCTCACTTTAGCTAGCCTTAAGGAACACCACTGTAGTCCCTGAACCTTGGGGAGATGCAACATTTGCTAGTGGTAGAAGGGAGAGAGGCTTCAGAGACTCCTACCATAGAGGTCCCAGCACAAAAGATCATTTTCAGGACACAGGAAAGGACCAAGGATGGGGCAAGGGAAACTGACCTGGCTTATTCCATTACTGACGTCCCTGCTAAGGCTCCCTGACAATAATCAAGAAATGGGAGAACTGCCTGCAAAAAGTGACCAGATGACCTCACTTGTTCAACCTACCAAATGCAAAATTAGTGGGAGGCAGTTTATTGGGAGTAGAGTTCATCTTCCAATCTGGGGGCTAAGGGAATCAAGTGATTTGCTGCCCTTGAAACCTAATACATGTTCACTCCACCAGAGCTAATCACTGTGGAGCGATATCTTCAAAAAAGAATTCCACCCTTGGTGGGAGGCCTAGGAAACCAACTCTAAAGCCACAGAGATGGGACAGGTGACTGTCTGGGCAGCCACAAGAACCAGTAAAGTTGGGGCACATAAGGAGAGAAAAATCAAACATATCCTTTTGCAAAGATGTAACAGCCGGGCCGGTGAGATGGCTCAGCGGCGTAAGCGCCTGCCTTGCAAGCGCGAGGGCCCGAGTTCGACTCCCGGATCCCACATACGAAAAAGGGGCCGGTGATATCGCTCAGTGGCACGGGCGCCTCCTGGCGCGCGAGGTCCTGAGGTCGTCCCCCCGGTACCCACCAAAAAAAAAAAAAAAAAAAAAAAAAAAGATGTAACAGCCAATCTCTTTCTGACACCATTAATGGCTTTGCAATTGTCTTGTTTTCTTTTTTATTCAGACATTTTAAATATAATTAACGTTCATAGGTGTGGTGGCACACGCCTGTAATCTCAGCACTCAGGAGGCTTGAGGCAGGAGGATCACTGTGAGTTCAAGGCCAGCCTGGGCTACACAGCGAGACCCTGTCTCAGGTAAGTAAATAAATAAATAAATAGTAATAACATTCATCACAGGGAATTTGTATCTGCACATGCTATTTCTTGGTTCTTTTTTTTCCCTCCCCTCCCTTTTCAACCCCTTTTTCCCTCATTTAGAAAAGCTGCTCCCATTTTTCCTTCTATTCTTTTTCTGGTCTGGGTTCGAATGGGTTGGGTTGGGCTGGGTTTGTGCAGAGGTTGGGCTATAAAGCCGCCTTAGGAACTGAAGACTGCAGGAGTTACTGCTTCATGTCTACCTGAAAGGACTGCTGTGTCAGGAAATAAACTTAGTAACTATCATACAAGTCACTGAAAAATCTGTGGCCACAGATGGCCATCAGTTGGCACCTGCTTTGATGAAATCCACACAGTGTGGCTATCCACCAAGGAGGAAGAGGTGTCTTCACTTCATTACACTATCAGCACTAACGCCTCCACCTGACCACCACTGCCTAAAATTTGGCTTCACATCAGATCCTGTCAAAGCAGCAGCAGTTAATGAGGAAGCCACGGCACTCTGGACAGCCCAGCTTATGGTCACTGATGTGGGGATCAAAGGAGGGGCCCAGCATACCCCAAGAACTGTACTTACAACTTTATCACGTTTGGACAATTTAAAAAAAACACCACTCCTTACAAGTTATCAGATTCCTTTTTGCAATGTCCTCAGTTAAAGGTCCAGCTTAGAAGTCCTCCATTCCCTCAACTATGAAATAGGAGATCTGAGCTGTACGACAGAAAACATTTTGCTGGCATGAACTGACCCTCTCCCTGTGTGCCACTCCAGAGAGCTCGAGGCACTACTCAACAGCAGCACTGCAGCTGACAGAACTTTGGTGATGGACACATTTCCAAATTGCCATTTATCACGAGTCCACAGCTCAGCAGTGGTAAAGCTCTGTACCAGGATGTGTGAGCACAAAAACATTCCGCACATTCCGTAGGCACCACGATGACACTCAGATTCTTCAGGTGTCCTTCCTGACTCCACACATTAATCCAGAGCATGGAGGCTCTACTTTTTGCCCTAACTGCACATACTGGATCTATAACATAGGAAATGATGCTTGGGGAAAGCAAAGTAGAGCACTATCCCTAAACTGTTTGTCTTCAGATATTAATTGACCATTTGAGTAATATGGTGGTCTCCAGCACTGGCTATCCCGAGGATGTATCCAGAAAACTGAAGAGAAACGTTCATGTTCACAACTGTTTCCAAAGGCTTCATAATGTTCTTTTCACTTTTTTTTTGAAGATCATAATAACTAGAGGGGAAGAATGAGCCACAGATAAACACAGAATATTTAACATCTGTATATTACTTTCATGCTGTGAATTTTCTACAGCCTTCTATGTGAAATGATTCACTCTAGTCTTTCCACAATACATTTATTGCATTTTTGTCCAGTTGGAATTTAACATGACAAAATATTTGTTAAAATTTAAGATTTTCAGTGACTGCACTGGCGCACACTGTCAGTGATACCTAGGCACTGCTAAGTGTGTAGTCACAGATGTCTAGTAAAACCAAGTGGCTGAAGAAAATGAGTATTCTGGAAGTCATCTGCATCTTCTAGCTGGGAAAAGATGGACGATGTCTTGAGAGGAATGCTTGTACATGTGATCCTGCCATAAAACTGTTTCTGTTATAGTTGGATGAATCCAATGCCCCAGGGAAGAAGTTCATTATGCCAGACATTGATGCACTCATGTTTTCGTAATAGCAGAGCTGGTTAATGTCTTCAAGGTGTGAGTAGAATTAATACATTCAGGAAGGGACCATCATTCATATGTCTTGCTGCTGGGCGGCTCTGATCTGAATTAAATCATTTGCACCTGTTTGAACTACCAGTGCTACAGGCATGACTTTCCCATCAGGCAGACCCCCACTTTCTCAGGGGGTCTTTGATTATGACAGCACAAAGGCATTGATTTAGCAGACCAGATGTCATCGTATTACAGTTCCTTAAGGAAAACTTTAAAATGGTATAAAAATTTGTAATACAGCTAATTTGTGGTACAGCAGTTGTAAATGCACATTTTATACACCAGCACTGGGGTACTTGTAAGATTTCCATGTTAAAATTAATTATTGATAAACTAAACTTTCATAAATATTTCTTTTAATTTAATGAAAAATGCTTAAAGATAACAATACGTAATGCATTAACCATTGTGACCCTCCTATTATGTTGTTTTGAAAATTTGTCCTTTTTTTTTTTCTTCTCTTTAAAATAAAAAATAAATGTATTCATTGTATTAATTTTAACTGGTATGCACAGTATTAATATTTGTATTTGGGCAGTTATTCCAATTTAAGCAACTAGATTCAGTCCATTTATAGATTGTGTATTAATTTTATTAGTAAAAAGACTGATAAAAGTGATTAGAGGGCCGGTGAGATGGCTCAGTGGCATAAGTGCCTGCCTGGCAAGCGCGAGGTCCTGAGCTCGACTCCCCGAACCCACATGAAGCCAAAAAAAAAAGGGCCAGTGATATCACTCAGCAGCACAAGCACTTGCTGGCAAGTGCGAGGTCCTGAGGTCAACTCCTGGTACCCACATTAAAAAAAAAAAGTGATTAGATCCATTTGTACCACTAGTGATACTAGCCACTTAATGGGACAGTCACGCATATACCACCGATGGTTCAAACTGATAGGAACATGTTAATGGGCCCAAACGCTTTTCCTCTTACCCAAATATGAAAGTATTAGATACTGCACACTGTTCAATTTACCAACTAATGGAGACCCAGTCTCAAAAACAAAGTGGGGGGGACCACAGTGATCTCAGTTTCAAAATGAACAAAAATGACTGAAAGATTTTTTAACATTCTGTATATTTATAGGGTTTCTCTCCTTGATGAATTTTCATGTACACCCAAAGCGCTGCATGAGATGGGTTTTCCACACACCTTACATTTCAAAGAATTTCCTTCTGTGAGGTGTTATGCAATGAAGTAAAAAGGAAGCCCTCAGCTTTACATTCTTTTTACATGCAGTGTTTCCCTCCCAGAAGTCTGGCTGGTTTGGGATTTTTGTTTTATGTGCTCAAATATCACTTGACTAAGTGAAGGTCTTACCGTATTTTTCACATCCTCACATTTTTCTCTTTAGTGAGTATTCCCACATACCCCAGTGTAACTGGAACAATTGAGGGCCTTCTAACCATATTAACTTTCATAGAATTTCTCGACAGTGTGACTTTATATGCACCTTCAGAGAGTGGGAATAAGTGAAGGCTTTATCACATTGCTCACATTCATAGGGTTTCTCTCCACTGTGAATTCTTTCATGCACATGGAGGGCACCAGAACAAGTAAAGGTCTTTCCACATTGTTGACACTCATAGGGTTTCTCTCCACTATGAGTTCTTTCATGGACTCGGAGAGAATTGGAGTAATTGAAGGCCTTCCCACATTGTTCACATTCATAAGGTTTCTCTCCACGGTGAGTTCTTTCATGAACATGAAGGTAACAAGAACTAGCAAAGGCCTTTCCACATTGTTGACATTCATAGGGTTTCTCTCCACTGTGAGTTCTTTCATGTACGCGGAAGGAATTAGAAGAATGGAAGGCCTTTCCACATTGTTGACACTCATAGGGTTTCTCTCCACTGTGAATTCTTTCATGGACTCGGAGAGAATTGGAGTAATTGAAAGCCTTTCCACATTGTTGACATTCATAAGGTTTCTCTCCACTGTGAATTTTTTCATGTGCTCGTAGACCACTAGAATGAGTGAAAGCCTTCCCACATTGTTGACATTCATAGGGCTTCTCTCCGCTGTGAGTTCTTTCATGGAGGCGGAGGGAATGAGAATAATTAAAGGCCTTTCCACATTGTTCACATTTGTAGGGTTTCTCTCCACTGTGAATTCGTTCATGCATTCGTAGGACATTCGAGCGAGTGAAGGTCTTTCCGCACTGTTCACATTCATAGGGTTTCTGTCCACTGTGAGTTCTTTCATGCACTTGAACTGAGCTTGAACTACTGAAGGCTCTACGACACACTTTACACTGATAGAGTTTCTCTCCACTATGCTTTCGCTCATGATCTTGAAGGGAATTAGAATCCCTGAATGCTTTTCCACATTGATTACAGGTGTAGGGTTTTTCTGCAGTATGAGTTCTTTCATGTACTTCACAGAAACTGGAAGTCCTTGAAGCCTTCCCACATTCCATACATTTATAAGGTCGCTCTCCAGTGTCCATTCTCCCATGCCTCTGAAGCTTTGTAAGACAAACAAATGAATTTCCACATTCCTGGCATTTATGAAGGTTCTCTCCAGTATGAGTACTTCTATGTAACTGAAAGACACGTGGACATTTGAAGTCTTTACCACACACTGCACATTTACAGGATTTTTCTGTAGCATGAGTCCTTTCATATTGTAGATTTACTGGGACACTGAAAGATTTACCACATTGTCTACCTTCGTAAGATCTCTCTCCAGTGTGATTCTTTTCATGAGTTTTATACGATGAGTAATACAGGAAGGGTTTTCCACAGTGCTTACACTGGTAGAATTTCATTCCAGTGTGTATATTCATGTGTACCTTAAATGTTTGGCGACCAAAAAATGTTTTCCCACATTCTTTACAATGATAGCCTTTTTCCCTAACATGTCTTATCTCATGTTTTCGAAAGGAACTCAGAAATGTGAAACCTCTGTCACACTGTTTACATTCATAAGGATTCTCTGCAGTATGAGTACTCTCGTGGTTCCGAAGACACTGGTGATAAATGAATGCTTTACCACACTCCCTACATTCATATGGCTTATTTCCATATTTCTGACTCTTGTATGCTCTGCAGCCAGGATACAATCTGAGGTGCCTACTCAGGAATTTCGGATACATGATGACTTTTCCACACAAGCTGCCTTTACATGCTGCTCCACAGGTTTGAGTTTCCTTGATGAGACTCAGATTTGAAATTCTGCTGTTTTCTCTACACTGAAGACTTGCTTTATTTTCACACAATCGCTTGACCATATAGCTTCTGTAAAAAACAAATAGCACATTTTCAATAACATTTTTAAATTTTTTATGTTTAATAGGTATCAGAATCACTAACCAGTCATGGTGCCGCACACCTGTAATCCCAACACTCGAGAGGCTGACGCAGGGGGACTGCAATGAGTTCAAGGCTAGCCTGGGCTACATAGTGAGTTCAAGGCAGGCTGGACTACATAGCGAGATCCTGTCTCAAAAAAACAAACAAAAAAAAAATTCTAAAGTGAATGTATGGAATGCCTCGGACAAGTATCTGGCTGTCATTATGAAAACAGTAATATTTATACACAAGGTTTGACACTGTTTTGTTTTGTTTTGTTTTGTTTTTTCCCAGTATGAAGGAATGAACACAGGGCATTGAACTTAGCTACATCTCCAGGCCTTTTTACGTATTTTAATTTAGAGACAGGAGCTAAGTCACTAAATTGCCCAGGCTGAAGGCTGGGGATGGAACCCTGGGCCTCATATATGCTGGACAAGTGTATATCATTGAGTTATGTACCAGCCCTAAAGCCTTCTGCTAATGTTTCAAAATAAATAAATAAATAAATGCCCAGGATGGCTGGAACATCCCATCCTCTGGCCTTAGCCTCAAAAAGTGGTCGGATTACAGATGTGTGCCAATACAACCAGCTCCTGATACTGGTTTAAAGTGAACTACATTTCACATCCTGAACGTCTACAAAATTTTTAAGTGTGTGTGTGTCACTGAACCCAGAGCCTTTGAATGGAACTACATCCTCTGTCCTTTTTGTGATTTTTTGAATTTTGAGACAGGGTCTCACAGTTTTTTGTTTTTTTGGGGTTTTTTTGGAAAGACTCTCACTATGTAGTACAAGCTGGCCTCAAACTCACAGCAATCTGCCTTGGCCTCCCTAGTGTTGGGATTATAGGCATGCACCACCATGCCTGGCTTGGTCCCACAAATTTTTATTACATCTTGGATATCTCCACAGAGTTATTCAGGCTGGGATTAAACTTTCAATCCTCTTGCCTAAGCCTAGCAAGGAGCTGGGTTTACAGTTATAGGTCACGACACCCAGCTAGTCAATATTTTGGGGGGAAAATTTTTGACGAATCAATTAGAAGCTGGGCTTACTGTTTAGCATGCTTGTATTTGAAATGTCATAATATAGGAAAATGCCCTAGGGGGGCACTACATACTCTTATGAGTACACCTCACCTTAGATTTCGCCCCATATTTTGGTCACCATCTTCAATGTTCCAGTCTTTCCATTTTCTCCCTAAAATTCACACCCAGAAACAAAATGTCATAAATTCAGGATTAGAGAACATGTATGACACCATAGGTACATGCTTCAATGTGACCTGGCCTAATTTAGTCACCAAAGTAATATCATTTCCACCTTTAAAATCCTGGGACCCAGTTGATGAGCATGAAACACTTATTCTGTGATTCACTAAATGAAGGGATGACATCATCCTCACCCACGGCAGCCAGGTTCCTGATGGTTTCCCTCATCACCTCTCCATACAGTCTCTTCTGTGCAGGAGCCAGCAGAGCCCACTCGTCCAGGGTGAACTTCACAGCCACGTCCTCCAAGTCCACTGAGTCCTAAAACATCCCACAAACGGGCACAGGTGGATGGTTACACTGACAGCTCTGGGGACCAATCCTCAACTCCTAAACACGTTCCCACAACTCCTCGGAGGTGTGCAAATATTTACTGTTGCCAGAACACCAAATCATGGGCCGGTGAGACGGCTCAGCAGCATAAGCGCCTGCTTGGCAAGCGCAAGGTCCTGAGGTCGACTCCTGGTGCCCACATAAAAAAAAAAAAAAAAAAACACCAAATCACTTCCTCATAAAATTTAGCAGTCATAAATACAGAAAAATTATTTCTACACTTTGTATGGGATTTTGGTTTTTTGTTTGTTTTGCAGAACTGTCACCTGAACCCAGGACCTTTGCGGTAAGTTTCATTTCTGTGCTATTTTATTTGGAGACAGATCTCACTAAGTTGCTCAAACCTGAAATCACCCTTCCTCAGCCTCTCAGAGTGCTGGGGTTACAGGTATGTGTCACCATGCCCAGCTGGTTTCTGTATTTTTACCTCTACATATCTTATTGCTGTTTACTGGTAGCACCAAATTCACCTTGAAGCAATGTGCCAAATATGTTTCAAAGAAATGAAATTAAAAGTAACCAATTCCTTATTAGACAAACTATCATTCTCAGGCCAGGCTTGGTGGCACGTCCCTGGAATTCCACACTCTGAAAGGCTGAGGCAGGAAGATTACAACTTTTTGGGTTTTGGTTTTTTTGGGTTTTTTTTTTGGCAGGGGGAGTTGAGACGATCCTCCTACCGCAACCTCCCAGTGCTTGGATTACAGGCATACACCACCATGCTGGTCTCAAAACTTAAAAAATATTTTTTAAAGGGATGGAGATACAGCTCAGAGTAAAGGTCCTCAGTTCAATCCCCAGTGCTTGGTGGAAAAAACTGTCATTTTGTACCTTAATGTGCACAACCAAAGGAGAATATTGTTTTAATGCATAAATATACCCTTAAAATCGTTCCCATCAAAAAACATCAGAAGCCAGGATTCCTAGGGATATCTAAGATGTAACAAGAAACTGATTGTTCAGAGGTATTCCATGCCTTCACAAAAACTCAGAGCCAGGCCTAGTGGCTCATGCCTGTTGTCATAGCTATTTGGTAGGCTGAGGCAGGCATGGTGGCAGCCTTCCAAGTTTGAGGCCAGCCTAGGTAAAGAGACCATCTCAAAATAAAGAAAGCTGAGCCAGGTGTGGTGGCATACTCATATAATCCCAGCACTCAAGAAGCTGAAGCAGAAGGATCCCTGTGAGTTTGAGGCCAGCCTCGGCTACATAAGTGAGTTTAAGGCCAGCCTGCACTACATAGTGAAACCCTGCCTCAAAAAAATTAAAAAAAATAAAGAAGGCTGAGGGTATAGACCACTGGTAGATGTTTGCATAGCATGTTCAACAGGCCCTGGGTTCAATCCCTATGCAATCAGTAATTGTGTTACATCAACTTGAATGGATTACAAACACACAGAGAATAAGTGGAGCACAGTTCTGGGTGTATCTGTGGATGACAGAAATGTAGGCTACAAACTGAGGAGGGAAGACCCACCTCAGATGGGGATGGCACCAACCAATAGGCTTGTAGCCTGGATGGAATAAAAAGGGAAAGAAGGAAGTCTTCCCTTTTGCTTCTTCAGAGCAGCTCTGGTCTTCGCCATCACCTTTGGACGTTTGTCTCCAGTTGCAGCACAGACTCCTCAGCCTTCCAACGCAGACCCTTCAGGACTGAACCACGGACTTGCGCAACACTGCAGCGAGCTCCCCATCTCTGACCTCTGACCAGGTCCTGCAGCTCTCTAGCATGCACATGCCAGTTTGCAGTCTTCCACCCAATTCTGCAGGCGGCCACTATAAGCCTACTTCATAAACCCTTTCTGCAATCATATGTATTCTTTGTATTAAATCAGTTCTAGTGAACCCTGATGTACCCTAGCACCACAGACACACACACCCTCGAATTTACCTAGCTGTATAAAAACAGTCATCTGGGTCTTCAAGTGTAGCTTCCTTGGCTTGGAGGCCTGGGGCTCAATCCCCCCAACATGGCTCCACATCTCACTTTTATTCTCTGCCAGTCTTAGTGACTGAACCCACAGGGTCCAACATACTAGAGAATTCTACCACTGAGCAACATCCAGTCTTTTATTTTTCATGTTTATTTTCAGACAAAGTTGAGCCATACTGTACTGGCTGGCCTTAAACTTGTGATCCCCCTTTCTAACCCTTATGAGTCTGGCAGGCACTACCTCAAATGATGTTTCTACATCTTCCCATTATGTTACTAGGACTTCGTTTTAGTAACAGTGGAGTACAATTAAAGATTATACCATTTTGTTCTTTATCTTTCAGACTTTCAAGGCCTTTACAGAGCCAGGTGCGATGGCCACACCTGTAATCACAGCACTCTGGGAGGGTGGAGCGGGAAGACCCCAGATACGAGCCTGCCCTGGGCACTGAGTTACTCTGCAAGACCCTGTCTCAAAATTTAAAAACTTTAAATTTAAATTTAAGAAAGGCTGGGATGTAGCCCAGTAGAGGGCCCAGTACCAAGGGGAAAAAAAGTTTTTATAGGAGCCCAGATAGCAAAGCAAAGATAGCAGAATGAATTTATCCTCTGATACTGTCAGCTACTATGAAAACTAACTCAGCCTAAACCCAGAAGGGTCATCCTAAACCCTCACGCAAAAGGCCTGAGATTCTTTACCTCCTTTTTGCAACTACATCATGTCCAATACTCAATGAAAAAAAAAAAAACGAGACTGAATAAAAGATTTCTAAAGTACAGTTTGAAGAAAAAAAGACAAGCACCAGAACCACACTCAGATGTAGAAAAGATGCTGGAACCGTCAGACTGCAGAAATAAACAAAGCTCGAAGATTTTAATATGCTGAGGGATCTAATAGCAAAAAGTATATAAGAACAGAAAGATAATTTCAGGCAGAGATGTGAAAATTTTGAGAATCAAAAGGAAATACATAATCCCAATACTCTAGGGGGCTGAAGCAGGAAGATCACAGCTCAAACTGAACCTGAGTAACTTACTGAGGTCCATCTCAAAAAAACATTTTTTTTTAAAGGGTTAGGGTTGTAACTCAGTGCAAAGACCCTAGGTTCAGCCAGGCATGGTGGTGCACACCTGTAATTCCAGCACTCCAGAGGCTGAGGCAGGAAGATCACTGTAAGTTCAAGGCCAGCATGGGCTACATAGCGAGACCCTATCTCAAAAAACAAGGGAAAAAAAAAACGAAGAACAGAATATCCAAGACTTAGAGTAAAATGAAAATAGAACACCATAATTCTTGGAATGCAGGAAAAGCAGTGACTACAGGGACATTTATGCTATTAAACACACACCCTGGCAAAGGACAGACCTCTATACCAACAGTCACAGTGTCTACTTTAGAAAGCAAAAAGCAGAGCCAGGCATGATGATGCACACCTGTGATCCCAGCATTCTGGGAGGCTGAGACAAGAGGATCACAACCTCAAGCCAAACCTGAGCAACTCAGTGAAATCCTGTCTCAAACTTTAAAACTTTAAAAAGAGCTGAAGATATACCTCAGTCCAGAGGCCCTGGGTTTGATCCCAGGAAGCGAGTGAGGGAAAAGGAAAGAAAACACCCAAGAGTGGTGGTGCATACCTGTAATTCCAGCACTCTGTGAGGCTAAGGCAGAAGGATCGAAAGTTCAACTCCCATCTGGGTAAATTTGAGAGACCCTGTCTCAAAATAAAAAGAGATGGGGATACACCTCCAGTGCAAATGCCCTGGGTTAAATCCCAGTGAGGGAGGGGGCGGAGGGGAACAGGAGCCAATTAAGCCCAGAGTAAAGGACAAGAAAATACATGAAAGAGAAGGAATCAAATTGAGGGAAGTAAGCTTGGGCAACAAAAATCAAATGCTAGTCTTATGAAAATACAATAAATTTGTCTGATGTGAAGCTACCTGAAAGAATAAAAAAATAAGTATAGAGGCAGAGGCAATGGCATGAGCCTGTTTTCCTGGCCGTTTGGGAGGTTAAGCAGGGAGGATTACTTGATTCCAGGGTTTCAAGGTACAAAACCAGTTTGGGCAATTTAGAGAGAGGAAGCCTCAAAGAAAAAAGTGACAAGATACAAATTATGCCAGAAAGGTGGCAGATTCCTTTAATAACAGCACTCTGGGAGGCTGAGGCAGGAGGACTACAAGTTCTAGCCCAGTGTGGACAACTTAAGTGACTTAGAGAGATCCAGTCTCAAAATAAAACAAAATGGGCTGGTGACATAGGTCAGTGTGAAGGTACTGAGTACAATCCCCAGTACCAATAAATAAATAAGATACAAATTACCAGGGGCTGGTACTGGAGCTCAATGGAGTAGCTAGCATCAGGGAAGCCCTGAGGTCTGTCCTCACCATCATGGAAAGGTTTTGCAGTTCTGGGTACACCTGAACACAGGACTTCCTCACATGAAACAAGCAATCTATCAGTAAACTACAATGCTTTTGTGTCTGTGTGTGTACCTATGTGTGTGTAGTACCAGTGACTGATCACACTGCCTTCCCACTGAATTACATTCTTAGCCCTTTTTTTATTTTTTACATTGAGACAGGATCTCACCAAGTCACTAAATTGTCCAGGGTGGGCTCAAACTTGAATTCTTCCTGCCTCAGCCCCCCAGAGTGCAGGGAATACAGGCATGAGCCACCATGTGAGGGTTTTGTGGGGTTTATATTTGTGGGTTGTTTGCTGTTTTGGTGTTTTGTTTTGTTTTTTGAGACAAGGGCTTGCTATACATAGTCTAACCTGGCCTCAAACTTGCTCTGAAGTCCAGGCTGGGCTTGAAAATACAGTCTTCCTGCTTCAGCCTCCCAGAGTACAGGGAATATAGATGTGTGCCACCATGTCTAGGTTTTGTGTGTTTTGTTTTGTCTTGTTTTTGAGACTGAGCCTGGCTATATATGCTCCAGACTGGCATCAAACTTGCTCTGAAACCCAAACTGGGCTCAAACATGAGAGCCTCCCAAATGCCAAGATTACAGGCATGTCCATGCCCAGTTTCCTCATTCTGATATAATGAAATAACAGGTTACTCAAGAAACTATCTAGCCAAGCATGGTGGCATATGCCCGTAATCCCAGCCCTCTTGGAGGCTGAGACAGGAAGACTGTGTGTTCAAGCCCACAGTGGACAACTCAGTGACTTAGTCTCTGTCTCAAAATAAAAAGGCAATCAGGGGCTAGGGGTGCAGCACAGTGTGAAGGCACTGGGTCAAATAAATCCCCACTCCACAAAAAAAAAAAAAAGAAAAAGAAAAAAGGGAGGGAAGGGAGAAATTGTCTGAAGTGTATACTTGGGTTTGGCTGATGCGCGGGCCCTGGAATGGACCAGGTTATGTTGTTGGCAAGGAGTCCGCTGAAGTCAGACTGTTCTGTTTTGCATATTTTTAAGTTTTGCCTGCATTATTTATGTAAAACAGATATTTACTTAAGCCATACTCTGCTTTGATAACATTTCTGATTAACTTACTTTTGCTGTTAAATTCAACCTTTCTGTAGTGGAAATCATTCTAAGATTCTACTCCTTAAAACACTAAGAGTTATGAACTACAGAAAATAAATGAGAGCAGTGTCAAGCATCTTTCTGACTAAAATAGCAAAGATCCCCACAATGAGTGTAATCATTATATACTGCAAACATGTACTAAAGCAAATTTTTTAAATAAACTTTGCTTAAAAATAAAAAAGAAATCACACAGAGCCTCATTATTTTCCTTCTACTATAGCTAACACTGTGGTATATTATCACGAACTCGCAGCGTACTATACATTAGAGTTTAGGAATCAACTTAAAAATATAATCTTCAAAGATGTACATTTAACTTTGGTAGCTTTCATCATACCTTCTTTTTTGTTTTTGTTGTTTTTTCGTGTGTTTGTTCGTGACAAGAGTCTTACTACGTCGTTCAGGCTGCTCTTGAACTCACTATGTAGACCAGGTTGATCTCGAAATCCCGGCAATCCCTCTGCCTCAGCCTCCCAAGTGGTGGGATTACAGGTTTGCGCCACCATGCCGGGCTCATCATACCATTATTACAAAAATTAGGAGTTCATGCCAGGCGTGGTGGTCCACGGGTAATCCCAGCACTCTGGGAAGCTGAGAGGCAGAAGGCTTACAAATTCCAGGTCAGCTTGGACAATTTAGGGACTTAAGAAGGCCCTGTCTCAAAATATAAAATAAAAAGAGAACCAGGATGAAGCTCAGTGCGAAGGCCCTCGGCTCACGCCACGGGGGTCTTAACAAAAACAAAAAGAAAACCGAAAAAGTATAAAGTGCACGTGAGATCTTAAACACCACGATCTCACATCTTGAGGTCCTATCATAAAAGCACAAAAATTTCTATTTGTTCCAGAAGTTTCATGTTTTATGGACTCTAATCTTGTAATAGACTCTTATCTTTCCCCCAAGAAACTGAAATTGGCACGCAATGACCAAGGGGAATAAAAGTGCCGAGTGCTAAGGAAAATTATACTAAAGGTTGGGCATATTTAATAACGAAATCAGAAGGAAACACCAGGCGCCCTCCGAGGTCAGACGCGCCCCCCCCCCCCGGCTCCACGCAGAAGCGCAGCCCCGCGAGGCCGCGCCGGCGGCAGAGGGACCCGCGGGGCAGCACGGCGCGCAGAGCTGCACTCCCGACCCCTGCGGTCCCCACCCGGGGCCTCGCGCGGGGAACCCACGCGCGCCGGCCCCGCCCCTCCCGCCGCGGACTCGCGCGCCCAGAGGAGCTCGGACCGGCCCGCGCCGCCGCGCAGGGACCCACGGCACCCGGGTCCCGGCGCCGGCCCAGGACCGCCCGCGCCGGAGGGGACCGAGCGACCCGACCGCGGACCCCGCAGCGCGCGCGGAGGCCACAGCCCGGCTTCCCGCGCCGCCCGGCCCCGCGCTCACCACCGCCATCTTCCCGCTGCCGGCGTCTCACAGTCGTCCCGAGGGGCCCTCAGCACCCCTGAAGACAGCGCGACAAAGGACACAGCGCCAAAACCAGGGGAGACCCAAGCTCCTGCGGCCAGAAGGGCCAGCCACGTCCACAGCGCAGGCGCAGCGCGTCCTCCAAGTCCGCCTACCGCTGGTGCTGATTGGACAGATTCCGTGGCCCTGCCCCTTTGCCTCTGAGTGACAGCACGGTAGGAGGGCACACGGTGAATTTGAATTTAGCTTCTGCGCGGGATTTTCCCAGCCAGGTCGCCCACCACCTCACACCTACAAAGGAAGTGCGGAAGTGCTGTAGTTCAGGCTGCCCTTGAACTCACTGTGTAGCCTAGGCTGGCCTCGAACTCATGGCAATCTTCTTGCCTCAGTCTCGTGAGTGCTGGGATTACAGGCGTGCGCCACCAGGCCCAGCTAATTGTGCTTTTCTTATGGTTAAATGTATTCATATTGTGAGCATGGCAAGCCTGGATCCCCCAAACTTATGTAGAAATTGCCCACTTGGGCTGTGCCTCAGTGGTAGCACTGGGTTCCTGGCTCAATCCTGAGGATCACAAATGGGGGGGGGCGGTGAGGAGACTGTACTTCCCTAACCTCCTGCACCACAGTGTCACTCTCTGACACGAAATGTGACTATGGGAGCTTCCTAGAAACACAAGGACACGGCATTTCACATTTTCTGACTGGCTGATTTCCCTTGCTACCCTGACCCTTTACCATGTTATTGCGAGGATCAGAACACACATCTTTCTTTCTTTCCTCTCTGTGATGAGTGGAACCATGCTCCGCACGTGCTTTACCACTTAGCTACATGTCCAGACTTTTCTATTTTTTATTTTGACACAGCGTCTTCCTAAATTGCCCAGCCTGCCTCGAACTTCCAAACCTGCCTCAACCTCTTGAGTAGCTAGGATGACAGGTATGCACCACCAGGCCTGGCAAAATACACAGTACTCCTTTTTAAAACTGAATATTCTATGTGTATCGTTTTGATCCATTTAGACTTTGATGAGGCCCATAGTATGCTTTTACCTTTTGAATCTTATGAATAATAATGCCATGAACATGGGTGGACAAATACTGGTTTGAGTTACTCCTTTCAGTTCTCTTGGGTTACTCAGAAGTGGATTTGATCCTTTGGTTACTTTTATTTTAAAGTTATTTATTTGCAGTGCTGGAGATCAAATCAAGTACCTCACTTGGGAGACAAGTGCTCTACCACTGAGTTCTACTCTCAGCCCCACGTTTAATATTTTTTGATGGGTCTCAATATGCCCACCCTGCTCAGTTCTTTTTAATGCTGTCTACCTCTTCCCTCCCTCCCACACTGGGGACTGAATCCAGCACCTTCACACTGAGCTACAAACCTAGCCTCCTCCTCTTTTTAGATGGGGTCTTACTAAATTGCTAAGTTGTCCATGCTGGACTCAATTTGTAATCCTCCTGCCTCAGCTCCGAGAGTGCTGGTATTAGGGGTGTGCTGGGATTGCACACTTTCTTTTTAGTTTTTGAGGCACCACCATGGTCTCTTCCATAGTGGCTGCAGCTTTTTCCATTCCCACCAACACTGAACAAGGACCCAATTGCTTCTTAGTGATTTTCTTTGACTTTAGGGAATGAAAAAAAGAATTAAGATGTGTTATGTACATGTACCAACTTGCACAGGGAATGTAAAACATGTATTAATAAAAAATAAAACTTGAAAAAATGAAAGGTAAATAATTTTTTTAAATTTTTGTGTGTGTGGGTGGGTACTGGGACTCGAACTCAGGACCTCACGCTTGCAAGGCAGGCGCTTATGCCGCTGAGCTATTTCACCAGCCCTAAATGATTTTTATAACATCCAATATATCTATTTTTCTTTTTTTGTTTCCCTTTTGGTGTCATATGTAAGAGTTTCTTGTCTTCTCCCAAGTCATGAATAGATTCCTTTGTTTTCTCTGAAAGTATTATCATTTAGCCTCCTAGGTTTAGGTCTTTGATCTATTTTAGTAAATTACAGTATATGGGTTGGGGTCCAGCCTCATTATTTTGGTTTCATTTTCTCAATTAAGTTCATTATTTTGTATCCAGCTACCCAGTTGTCAGAGTAACAATTGATGGAAAAAATCATTTTCTCCATTCTTCTCACTGTATATTGAATATCAGCTGACCATACATCCATCAGTTTACATCTTTTCCACTGAGTTCTGTGTGTAAATTGTCTCATGCATTTTGCATTATAATTCTGCCACCACTGGAGATTGAGTGGAATAAAGTATATATCAGAAATCTGTGCAGTTCTTCCCAGTTTAGAGAAGAGTTACTGATATAGTCATGACATAGAGAACTAAAGAACTATAAGAACTAAAAACAAGAAGCTGGATGTAGTGGGGCACACATGTAATCCTAGCATTTGGGAGGCTGAGATCACTGCAAGTTCAAGGCTAGCCTGGGCTACATAGTGAGTTCAAAGCCAGCTGGAATTATACAGTGAGACCCTGTCTCAAAAAAAAAAAAAAAGAAAAAACAGAGAACAAAGAAACTCCAGGGCCCTAAACCTGTTGCTCATCGAAAGTATGACTTGCAGATAGTCGTGGTGGCACATACCTGTAATACCAGCAAGCAAGAGGCTGAGGCAGGAGGATTGCCATGACTTCAAGGCCGGCCTGAGATACATAGTTCAAAGCCAGCCTGAAGTATATGACAAGACCCTGCCTCAAAAAAAAAAAAAAAAAAAAAAAAAAAAAGCACAATTTGTGTTGCTTTCTGAAGCAGACAGGGACTTAAGAATGGTTTTTCCTACAAACAGTGATCCTTCAAGCTGGGGTCAGTGGTAGTGCACTTCCTTAGTGTAACACCTTGGGTTCAATCCTCAGCACCACCAAAAACAGACAAACAACAGCAACTCTTTACTAGGGCCTACAAATCCTTTGCAGCCCTGCACATAGCATGCTGGCCATTTAGGGAATGTCTATCAGTGTCGCAATCAACAAATTACATTTAAGGTTTCTTAGCCTTACATTTACTCAGCCTATCTCATAAGCCTTCAAAACACCCTTTGGTTTTTCCTATTACTTTCAGAAAGTTATATCTGACATCCTCAAACAGGAGTTTTGATATGTTTTTATACAAGGGTGGCTGGAAGGTTTGAGGGTCACAACTCCCGGAATAGCCTCGCAGCCTTATGCCAAGCCCCTGTTCCGTGGCGGGCATGTGACCCTCTTACTCCACAGTGGCCTGGCCTGGGCGACCCTCCTGCTTTGTTCTTGCTCCCCAGTGGGTCGCTCCATCCGGAAACTGAACTTCGAATTCCCTGCGTACGTCAGCGTCCCCGTACAGAAACAGCTGAGGGTGACACCAGGCTGACCCTGCGCCCAGAACACGGCCTGCTCCTACGTGGAAAGTGGAGGCCGGGCGGGGTCGGCTCAGCCAATCGACCTTCCGGACTGTCAATCAGCCCGAGGAGGCGGGCCCTCCGGAGCGCCGCCGGAAGGTGCGTGTGGCCACGCTACGCGAGGGCGCGTGACGTCACAGCGCGCGTCCGTCGCCGCGCGCTCCGAGTCTCCGTTTGCCCTTTAACGCCCTCCGGTGGCGGCGCCTAGTCTCCGTCGCCCGTGCCGGAGCCGTGGGGTCTGGAGAGCCGGGAAATGGTGAGTGCGGGCCGGGTCGTCCCGGAGCCGGTGGGGCTCCTGGAGTCCGCGGTCGGGTCGCGCTCGGTCCCAGTCCCCTCGGCAGGAGGGGCTGCGCCGGCACCGGGACCCGGGTCCTGTCGGTCCCTGGGCGGCGACGCGGGCTGGTCCGGAGCCCGCTCTGGGCAGCTCCGCCGCAGCGCGCGGTCCCTGCACTGTCCCCAGGGGCAGCCGTGGCCCCCACCCGCGTCTTGCAAAGTTCTTTGAAAGCAGGATCTCAAATTTAGGGCCTTTTCCCTAGCCTAGCTCTTTCTAGGGCTCGGAATAAATCCCGAAATTTCCAGGTCCTTACCTGGAAATGTCAGCTTCCCCTCTCCAATTCAAAACGTCGTTAACCCTTTTTGCCCTCGTGGTGCATTTGAAACACTCGCAGTATTTTATTTTATTTTATTTTATTTTATTTTATTTTATTTTTATTAGTACGTGTTTGCATTACATTCGTCGTAGGGAGTTGGTGCATGTGCATGACACATCTTAATTCTTTTAATGTCTTCTTTCCCTCTTCTCCTTCCCCTACCTTCATCCCTTGATCTCCTTCCCATTTGCAAAGGATCTCTCTTCCGGTTTGCTATTATATGTCATTTATTTTACTCTGTATTTATTTTTTCTCTCTTTTTTTTTTCCTCTGTGTTTATATTTTGGGTTTCTCATATAAGGGAAACCATGTATTCTCAGTATTTGGGGGGGTGTGTTTTGTTTTGTTTTTGAAACAGGGTCTTGCTGTGTAGTCGAGGCTGGCCTTGGACTCACTATGTAGCCCAGGCTGGCCTCAAACTTGTGATCCTCCTGCTTCAGCCTCCTAAGTGCTGGGATGACAAGCATGTGATACCATGCCTAGCTACTGGCAGTATTTTAATAACCATTTTCCACAGAGCCATGGATGTCTCTTTCTGAAACATTCGTTTCCTGCAGAAAATTTTTCTGAGAGAGAAGCAGAAAATAAGCATCTCAAGCTCCGTTGTATATACTCTGCCTCTGCCCTACCCTAGTTTCTTTCCTAGGCATGCAACCTAAGGAACTTCTTTGGCCTGAGGTTCCTCTGCAGACTTTCCTAGATGATCTGTGCTGTAAGCACAGCTCCAGGTCAGCACCACTCTTCACTTGGCTTTGTGACCTTGCAAATGTTTGTTCTCTTGAGTCTCATTTTGTTCAATAGATGTTTGCATGTATGGAGTGAGTAGAGCTTGGGAGATGGTGTGAAATAGGTCCCAAGAGGCATATCTATAGAACAACAACGTATTCCGGGTATGAGGAGGTAGCGCAGTGGTAGAGCTCTTTGCCTATTTTATGCACGGCCCTGGGTTCAATCCCAGACCTACAAATAAATACATAAATCAAATGTTTCAGTATTACATTGCATGTATTAAAAATTCATGATTCCATTTGTTCTTCTTAGCATGTAGGTTTTCGGTTAAATGTTCATAAGTCGGATTTGTTCGTAAGTCCAAAAACTAAACACACACACACACAAAACTACTGTAAATAAACTATTTTTACTTGTACATAGCAGCACATAGCAACACAACTGTGACAATGTCTGGCAGACACGCGAGCTACTTCCACGATTTGTTCCTATGTTCATAATGCGAGGTCCATTTGTAGCTGTTAAAGTTTGCAATTTGAATGTTCATAAGTCAGGGACTTACTGTATTTTATTTTATTTTATTTTATTTTGTTTATGTATTGGGTGCTAGGGATTGCACACAGGACCCCTCATGTGCCAAATACACACTCCACCAGTTAAGCTACACTCTTTTTTATTTTGGTGATTTCAGGTGAAATATATTGGGTTAGACTTGCAAGTCTACCATGGTTTAGATCTGTACGTGTTCAAATATGAGGAATACTTTAAGAAATAGTTTAGCAAACCACTTTTTGCAATGGAAATCACTAACCAACATCTTCATTTTCTGAAAGCAATGCAAATGTGTGAGTTTCTTCTTCCCCCCATCCCAGGACCCAGGACCTTCACAATGAGCTCCATCCCCAGCCCTTTTTTATTTTTTATTTTTAGGTTAGGATTCATTAAAGCGCTAGGTTGCCCAGGGTAGGCTTGAACTTGTGATGTTCCTGCCTCAGCCTCCCAGAGTGGCAGATTAGACATGAGCCACCAGGCCCAGCTAAAGCCACACTTTGAGCCTAGAAAGGGAAGTAATTGAAGCCCCCATTGGTTCTTCCTGAAGAGCCTCCCCCTGCAGGTGTCTCAGCACTCAGCCCATCACAGAAGAGCCCATGTACTACAAGAAGCTTCCTGGCACTGGCAGCTGGGGATCCACATGCACATGTAGCTGGGAAGTGTGGGAGGATAAAGCCCTTTCTGAGGCTTTGGGGTGGCTCTGTTTTATTTGACACTGATCTGCTTTGTTGCCCAAACAGGCCTTGAATTCCTAGATTGAAGCGACCCTCCTGCCTCAGCCTCCTGAGTAACTGGGACTACAAGCATGCACTACCTTTTTGAGGTTTTATTTTGGTTTTTGTTTTGTTTTGTTGGGCTTTTTGCTTTTTTTCAGACAGGGTCTCACTATGTAGCTCAGGCTAGCCTTGAACTCACTATGAAGTCCAGGGTGGCCTTGAATTCAAGGCAATCTCCTGCCTCAGCCTCCGGAGTGTTGCAATTACAGACATCCTCCACCATGCCCTGAACCTTTTTGAGGTTTTAGTAGTGGTTTCCTTGGGCCTGTTTTTAGACATTATGTTTCAGTTTTACATCTATAATGTAGATGCATTTGTGCATTTTGAAAAGTCTGTGAAGATTGGGACTTGTGTTTCCTGGACTTACAGTAATGAATTGGGAAGCTCATTTGAGCCAGAAGCTCAATCTCAGTCTGGTGGAGTTGGCCAGGCCTGCGGCTCAGTAGTAGAGCAGTTGCCTAACATGTGAAAGGTGCTGGGTTCCATCCCCACCACTCCAAGGAAAAATAAAAATCCTGTGGATCTTGTGGAATTTCCTCACTGGAGGAATGGGGTCCTGGAGAGAGGAGAGAGTGGGGCTCATGCAGTTGCAGTTCAGGGGCCCTGTCCTGCATCACGAGGGGCTGACCCAGCCCAGGGCATGTACCTCTGAAGCTGGGAGAGCCTAACTGTACCAGAGCTTGGTGTCTTAGTTACTTTTCTCATTACAGAGACAAAATACCCAACAACCAAAGTTAAAGGAGAAAAGGTTTATTTCCACTCATAGTTTGTAAAGGTTTCAGGCATAGTTGGCTAATTCCAAAGCAGGATAGCCTGGCGGAAGGGTATTTCAGAGGAGAAACAGTCCATGATGTGGCAGGCAAGAAGGCAGCAAGCAGCAAGCCTGCCTACCCTCTCCCTTTATATTCCATCCAGGCTACAAGCCTATTGATTGAAGCCACCCACACCCAGAAAAGCAGTGACTCCACCAGTGCCTCCTTGTACAAACAAGGTGAGGTCGTCTGGAATGCCCAAGAGCTCCCCCTGCTGTCCACTTGGAGCCCTGGAGGCAGCTGAAGGGGCTGGGAGAGGAGTGGCTAGGAAGCTTCTTGCTTTTTTCTTTTTTTCTGTTTTGTGTTTTCAGGGCCAGGAATTGAACCCGGGCCTCTCACACATGCAAGGCAGGTGCTCTACCATTGAGCCCACATTGGCCTGTTCTGTTCTGTTTTCTTTCTTTCTTTCTAGGCAGTATTGGGGATTGAACCCAGGACCTTTGCACTGAGCTACATCCCCAGCTCTTTTTATTTTTGAGACAGGATCTCATTGAGTTGCCCATACTGGGCTAGAATTTATGATCCTCCTGCCTCAGCCTTCCAGAGTGCTTGGATTGTAGGCATGCACCACCATGCTTGGCTTCTCCATTTTCTTATAGTTACTTGCCACCCCTTTTGATACTTCTCGTCCCCTGGTGCTGCCGGAATGAAACCCTGGGCCTCATGCATGCTAGGCTAATACTCTCCTGCTGAACTACACCCCAGCCCCCACCCCTTCTTTTTAAGACACATGCGATGATAAGTCAATGTAAGCAGTCTTTTCTAATTATACACCTAGTTTGTTCACACTTTTTGGTGCCAAAACTGAATTGAAACACAGATTGTAAACAAACATGTACAATTTATGTTCTTTTCTCCACTTTTTTTTTTTTTTTTTTTTTGCAGTCTTAGGGATTGAACTCAAAGCCTTCACACTGAGCTACATCCCCCAATCCTTTTCTTAGTTTTCATTTGAGATAGGGTCTTACTAAGTGGCTGAGTTACCCAGGCTGGGCTCCTACTTGAAATCCTCCTGCCTCAGCCTCCTTACAGCTGTATGCTGCCACAGCTGGCTAATTTCCTTTTCATTTTGTTTTGTTGGTGTTGGTCTTGGTTTTGTTTTGTTTTGTTTTGTTATGTTGGCAGTGCTAAGAGTGGAAGCCAGGAACCTTATGCATGCTGGGCAGGCACTCCTACCACTGAGCTATCCCCTACACACACTCCCCACAGGGCCTTGGAATTACATTTAAGGTTTTTGGTGGTTTCTTTGCCTCTGTAAGTATCCCACAAGCTGTAGTCTGAGCCCATAGGCCATCTATTCACTTGCCCATTCTCATGATTATGGTGTTTTGGACTTTTTGTGCTTATTTTTTCCTTCATGAAAACTAATTTCTGTTTTAGGCTCCAAGTGCAAATCCACAATAAATTCTCTGGAAATCATATTTAAAATTGCTAGATCCTAGTCAAGTTAAAACATCCAGGAAAAGGCAGTGGAGTATATCAGTTGACCCTTCCTCCATTTTACATAAGAGTTCTCCATAGTCCTCAACCCAATATAAACTAAAAAAGGGCTGGATAGGTATCCCAGTGTGAAAGTTATGTGTTTAATCCTCAGTACTGGGGGAAAGAAAACTAGATGTAAGCCGAGCTTAGTGGTGCACACCTGTAATACCATCATTCTGGGAGGCTGAAATGAGGATCACAGTTCAAACCCAGACTGGGCAACTTAGTAACTTAACAAAATAAAAAATAAAAAGGGTCAGGTATGGAACTCGGTGTAAAGGCCTGGGTTCAATCCCCAGTACCACAAAACAGGAGGGGGAATATAAGTCCATGTGTCCTGGGTGCTGTTAAACTTACACAATTGACTGTAGACAGAGAATAAAACTTCTGTTTTTGTTTTTGTTTTTGTTTTTTTGTGGGTACCGGGGGTCGACCTCAGGACCTCGCGCGCCAGCAGGCACCCGTGCCGCTGAGCAATATCACCGGCCCTTTTTTCGTATGTGGGTTCCGGGAGTCGAACTCAGGACCTCGTGCTTGCCAGGCAGGCACTTATGCCGCTGAGCCATCTCACTGGCCTGAGAGTAAAACTTCTGACAGCCAAACCAGATAGTAAATGTTTGGAGACCACAGAATCACAGAATTATATGTGAACTGGTTACTTTGAGTATAGATCCCAAGCACTATTGATCTCACACCTCCTGTATGCATGTGTGGCACATTGCAGGACTCAGTGGCCTTTGAGGATGTGTCTGTGGACTTCAGCCAGGAGGAGTGGGCTCTGCTGGATCCTTTACAAAAGAAGCTGTACAGAGATGTGATGTGGGAAACCTTCAGGAACCTGGCCTATATAGGTAAGGATGACATCACCCCCTTACTGAGCCAATCAAAGAATAAGTATTTCTTGTTCATTGTTACTATTCCCATTTTAGAATGTAAAAAGTGGGACATAGATCTTTTGCAAAAGAAAAGAGCCAGGGGGCCGGTGAGATGGCTCAGCGGCGTAAGCGCCTGGCTTGCAAGCGCGAGGGCCCGAGTTCGACTCCCAGAACCCACATACGAAAAAGGGGCCGGTGATATCGCTCAGTGGCACGGGTGCCTGTTGGCGCGCGAGGTCCTGAGGTCGTCCCCCTGGTACCCACAAAAAAGAAAAAGAAAAGAAAAGAGCCAGGTGTGCTGGCATATGCCTGTAATCCCAGTACTTGGGAGGCTGAGACAGGAGGATTATCCTAAGTTTGAAGCCAGCCTGCACTATGTGGCGGTGAGACCCTGTCTCAAAAAAAAAAAAAAAAGGGCTGGTGAGATGGCTCAGTGGCATAAGCACCTGCCTGGCAAGCGCGAGGTCCTGAGTTCAACTCCCGGAACCCACATACGAAAAAAGGGCCAGTGATATCGCTCAGTGGCAAGGGTGCCTGCTGGCGCGCGAGGTCCTGAGTTCGACCCCCGGTACCCACAAAAAAAAAAAAAGAGTACCAAGAGATGGATGGGGAGGGAGGGAAGGGAAGAGGACATGAAAAGATTTAAGATATGTTACGTACACATACCACTACCCTACAACGAATGTGATAATTATGTACGGCAAACATGTACTAATAAAAAAAATTTTTTTTAAATTGAACGTGGAGTGAATACATTGATTAAATGCACCAGGCACGATTACCTCACTGTGGAGCTAGGGCAGTGATGGTGAAACTTTTACAGCTTTCAGTGATAACAAATAGCCCACTGCACCACACAAGTTCGCCACCAGTGACCTAGGGTCTAATAATGTTTCTATGATTTCCAATATTTTACAAGATTTTCTCCATCTCATTTTAGGGAGCAAGTGGGAAGACCAGAACATTAAAGATCAGTACAAAAAACAGGGAAGAAATCTAAGGTGAGTTATACACACTAGAGAAAGTAGTGTCCCTTGAAAGAATCATAATATATGGGATGTTTTAATATGAAAATCACTATGACATTTTATCTTTCTTTTTTTTTTTTTTTTTTGAGACAGGGTCTCACTATGCAGTTCAGGCTGGCATTGAACTCACTATGTAGCTGAAGCTGGCCTAGAACTCTAGAACTCACAGTGATCCTCCTGCCTTAGCTTCCTGAGTGCTGGGATTACAGATGTGCGCTGCCACACCTGGCCTACTGTGAAATTTTAAAAGCAAGCAAACCAAAGAAACCCTAGCCTTAAATTTATTTTTTTTTGGAAATTTTCACCACAAAATGTTTTCTTAAGTGAAAAAGATGATGAATGTTTGAAAATGTTTTACTTAGAAGCAGTATTAAGAGACCCCATACAGCTGGGCATGGTGGCACATGCCTGTAATCCCAGCAGTTGGGAGGCTGAGGCAGGAGGATCATTGTGAGTTCGAGGCCAGCTTGGGCTACAAAGTGAGTTCAAGGTCACCCTGAACTACATAGTGAAACCCCGTCTCAAAAAGACAAAAAAGAGGGCCAGTGAGATAGCTCAGTAGCATAAGCACCCACCTGTCCTGAGGTCAACTCCTGGTACCCACATTAAAAAAAAAAAGACAAAAAAGAAACCCCATATGGTGGACCTTTGACTTACAAACTCAGTTTGTTCCCAAGGACTGATTGTAACTCAAGTTGTCAATTGAAGGCTCAGGCTTCTCTACACAGCCTTCAAAGTCTCTATCCTGTAACAGGCAGATCTCAGTGTCCTTAGAGAGACATTGGCCCAGGATTTCTCAATTAATCCCATACAGGAAAGGATGTTGTAATGTTCCTTCCAGAACTCTTTAAGGGTTAAATCTGTATCTGAGACCATCTGGAAGCACAAGCACCAGGCATTCAGGTCATAACTCAAGACTTTGGTCATAAGTTAAAACTAAAATTCTGGTAATAACCCAAGTTGTTCATATGTCAGGCCAGTTGTAACTCGAGGGTCCACTGTATATGAATATCACAGTATTTAGAGTTTACAGATTAGAGTGTGAGATTGAGTATGAGATTGTTTATATTTATTTACTTTTTTTAATACCACAGAACTTTCTTTTCAGTGAACTAACAGAAACTAGTAGTATAAATGAAACAAATTATATGTTTGTTTATTTTGGGATGAAGTCTTGCTGTGTTGCCAAGGCTGGCCTCAAACTCCTGGGCTCAAGTGATCTTCCCACCTCAGCCTCTCAAGTAGCTGAAACTATAGGCATGCAGCAATATTCCCAGCATGAAAGTCACTGTTTTGATAATAGTGATAGAGTGTCCCTGTTGCAGAGCTTTGAGTATATTCACTTTCAAACAGTTCAGACAGGGCACAAACATACAGTTTCTCCAAAAATGATGAAAATGTTAGTCTAATACCTGTTAATAAGCATAAAATAATAATCATTATTAATGTACCTCTAATTTTTTACAGAAGTCATTTTATACAGAGACTCTGTGAAAGTAAAGAAGGTGGTCAGTATGGAGAAAACTTCAGCCAGATTTCAGATCCCACTGGGACCAAGAAAACCACTGGAGGAAAACCATACGAATGTAGTATTTGTGGGAAGGGCTTCATGCTTCATTCATCCCTCACTAGGCACATTAAATCTCACCCCGGACATGAACTTGATGGGTTTCGGTATGGAGAGAAGCCATATAAATGCAAGGAATGCGGGAACACCTTCAGTTACCTCAAATCCTTCCAAAGACATGAAAGGAATCACACTGGAGAGAACCCCTATAAGTGTAAACAGTGTGGAAAAACCTTCATATATCACCAGCCCTTTCAAACACATGAACTCATGCACATTGGAGAGAAACCCTATCAATGTAAGCATTGTGGGAAAGCTCTCAGTTCTCCCAGTTCTCTTCGAATTCATGAAAGAATTCACACTGGAGAGAAGCCCTATGAGTGCAAGAAATGTGGGAAAGCCTTCAGCTGTCCCAGTTCTATTCAAATCCATGAAAGAACCCACACTGGAGAGAAACCCTATACATGTAAGGAATGTGGGAAAGCCTTCATTTCCCGAACAAGTGTTCAGACACACATGATAACACACAATGGAGATAGACCTTATAAATGTAAGGAATGTGGGAAGGCATTTATTCGTCCCAGTTTTTTACGTGTACATGAACGAATTCACACTGGAGAGAAACCCTACGAATGTAAACAATGTGGTAAAGCCTTCAGATGCTCTACTTCCATTCAGATTCATGAAAGAACTCACACTGGAGAGAAACCATATAAATGTAAGGAATGTGGGAAGGCCTTCAGTGCTCGCCCTGCCTTCCGAGTACATATGAGAGTGCACACTGGAGAGAAACCCTATAAATGCAAAGAATGTGGGAAAGCCTTCAGTCGCCTCAGTTACTGTCGGGTACATGAAAGGACTCACACTGGAGAAAAACCCTATGAATGTAAAAAGTGCGGGAAAACCTTCAACTATCCTCTAGATTTGCAGATACATGAACGTAATCACACTGGAGAAAAACCTTACGAATGTAAGGAATGTGCAAAAGCTTTCATTTCTCTTGAAAACTTTCGAAGGCACATGATAACACACACTGGAGATGGGCCTTATAAATGCAGGGAATGTGGAAAGGCATTCATTTTCCTCAGTGCGTTAAGAACACATGAAAGAACTCATACCGGAGAGAAACCTTATGAATGTAAGCAGTGTGGGAAAGCCTTCAGTTGTTCTAGTTATGTCCAGATACACAAAAGGACTCACACTGGAGAGAAACCCTATGAATGTAAGGAATGTGGGAAGGCCTTTATTTACCCCACAAGCTTTCAAGGACATATGCGAATGCACACAGGAGAGAAACCCTATAAGTGTAAACAGTGTGGGAAAGCCTTTAGTCTTCGCAGTTCTTTTCAAAGACACGAGAGAACTCATAGTGGAGAGAAACATTTTGAATGTAAGCAGTGTGGAAAAGGCTTTACTTTGTCCACATCCTTAAATAAACATGTGAAGTTGCACAGTAGGTAGAAACCCAGTGAGTGAGAATGGAGGAACATGTTCAATTTCAACAAATGGTTTTCAGTCACAACTTCCCACTGTGGAAAACTCCCATAAATATAGGTAATATAGGACTCTAGGTGCAAAGTAATTCATGTATGTCTTAGTTACTTTCTCATTGCTGGAACAAAATACCCAACACCCACAAAGTTAAAAGGAGAGAAAGGTTTATTTTAGCTCACAATGTGTAGAGATTTCAGTCCATAGTCAGTTGGCTCCATGGCAGGGGAGGAACAGCCCATGGCAGGATACAGGAAGCAGCAAAGCCTTCTTTCTGTCCCTTTATAGTCCAGGCTAGGAGCCTTTTGATGGATGCCACCCACATCCAGGGTTGGGTCTCCAGTAAATCCAGTCAGCCATACCCAGAACTATGGTAATCCAACTAGGGGGCTAATACACCCTTAATCCATATTCACACACCCTAGACCCAGCCACCTCTGAAAAGCCTCAGGTATGAGCCAGAGTGCATGAGGCTTTGGGAACTATGGTAATCCAACTAGGGGACTAATGCACCCTTAATCCGTATTCACACACTCTAGACCCAGCCACCTCTGAAAAGCCTCACCTATGAGCAAGAGTACATGAGGTTTTGGGGAGACATCTAGATATGGGCTATAACAATGTATGATGAGCCAGAAAATTCAAGATGTGAAAGAAATGTTATAAAACTCAAACTTCCACTTTTTTTTTTTTTTCATTTTGTTTTGTTTTTAGGCTTTAGGAGTTGAAACTAGGGCCTTGCATATTGTGTGCTTTACCACTGAGTTGCACCCCCAGGTCAGTGGTGGACTGTGAACCTAGTGTGCACAAGGCCCTGGATTTGATCTCCAGCACAGCAAAAGAAAAACAGCTGGGAGTGATGGCACATGCCTGTGATCTCAGCACTCAGGAGGCTGAGGCAGGAGGATTGCTACAATGTGAAGGCCAGCTTGGGCTACATAGTGAGTTCAAGGCCAGCCTGAACTACAAAGCAAGACCATGTTCCAAAAAACAACAGAAGACACTGGGTATGGTGGTGCATGCCTGTAATCCCAGCATCATGAGTTCAAGGCCAGCCTAGACTCCATGTTGAGTTCAAGGCCAGCCTGAACTATGTAGTGAGACTCTGTCTCAAAAAAAAAAAAAAAAAAAAAATGGGGGTTGATTCTCCTACCATGTTACAGTGGCTGCCCTCCGCCACTCCTTCCATGTGGGGATAATCGCTTTCATCAGGCAGTTCTGGATTCCTATTACTGCTGAATGTACTCCCTTAGTACACTGCCATGTATGCTCACTAGTTTGTGATTAAAAACTGTATTTTTCTTGTGAAGCAAAAGCTTCTGTAAATATTTCTAGGAAATATTGTATTAACTGTTTTCAGACAACTTGTACATTAATAATATTACTGTCTTCTCCATTTCCTGAAAGGTTATATTAAAATATACCGTTGCATGTATGGATATTCAGACCAACTTTGTTATTTTGTCAAGTTGATCTTACATTCTAGCTCATCACTAGCATGTGCATACAGTTACAGGTATTTTCCTCAGGCATGTTTCATATATGTGTGTGTGTCTATATATATATATATATATATATATATATATATATATATTTTTTTTTTTTTTTTTTTTTTTTTTTTTTTTTTTTTGGTACTGGGAATCAAATAACCTCACGCTTACCAGGCAGGCACTGTTCCACTGAGCTATATCCCCAGCCCCATCATTTTTATACTTAACAGATTTTGTCATGAAACTAATGTTTTGTTCATCCATGATTAAAACTAAAAATTTAAGTCATAGTTCCGTCCCTGCCGTGTTGCCAAAGATCACAAGGTCACACAAGTAGATAAGTGAATAATGAATTGCAGTAACAATGCAAAAAGTACAGAATGACTAGAATTATCAATTAAAAAGTGTCAGGCAGGTGATTTTGCATTATGTGCACTTGCCTTAGGTGATATTGTTACTATTCAAAGAGGCAAAACATTTGTCCATCCTAGATACTGTGAGGAGGTGAACATAAATTTGTCATTAGGAATGATGGTGTCTTTTTTTCTGTAAAGCAAAAGGAATAGGAGCTAACTCTTCATAAGAAGTGCCAAACAGGGCAGTGGTGCACAGCTGTAATCACAGCGCCCAGGGAAACTGAGGCAGGAGGATCAGAAATTAAAGTGCCAAATAATCAACTTAGACCCTATCTTTAAAAGTTTTTTTTTTATTTTTTAAACTGGGGATGTAGCTCGGCACGAAGGTACTGAGTTCAATACCCAGTACCACAAGACAAAAAAGTACTAATCATGCACATTAGTGAGAAGATGGGAATTTGGGTTATTTTTATGATTTAGGCTTTGTTCTCTTCTACAGTTATCCTTGTTTCTGTCTTGACCCATTCTAGCCACTAGGAAGCTCTGCCTGGTGATAGAGGTATGTGACATTTGCATTATTTGGCATTATTTTGATACTATACACAATGATTAACAAAAGTATACATTAAACATTGGAATCCCATTTAGGGAAGGATTGTGGTAATCTAGAGTTCTAGCCCATTATGAACTTTTTTTGGGGGGTGTATGGTTCTGGGGATTGAACCCAGGACATTTGCACTGATCTACATCTCTTGCTAAATTGCCCAACCTGGGATTAAACTTGTGATCCTCCTGATTCTACAGAGGTTTTCCTGTTTTAATGGAAACAAAAGTACTGTATTTGTGGAAACCATGAACAGGATATTTGTTGTTTTTCTTTGAGGTAAGGGTCTTGCTATGTTATCCAGGCTGGCCTCAAACTCCTAGGCTCAAGCAATTATCCTGCCTCAGCCTCCTGAGTAGCTAGGGCTCCAGACATGCACCACCATACCTAGTTAAGTATGCACTTTAACAAGGCACCACAAAATTTTCAAACAGGACACAAACTAATATGATCTTCAACTTATATGACATTCAGAGAATGGCAAAATTAGGGATTGTACTAATCAACTTTTCCTGTGGCAAACAACTGAGAAAACTTGGAGGAAAGATTTTTTTTTTTTTTTTGTGGGTACCGGGGGGGTCGACCTCAGGACCTCGCGCGCCAACAGGCACCCGTGCCACTGAGCGATATCACCGGCCCCTTTTTCATATGTGGGATCCAGGAGTCGAACTCCGGCCCTCGCACTTGCAAGGCAGGCCCTTACGCCGCTGAGCCATCTCACCGGCCCCAGGAAAGATTTATTTTGATCTCATGGTTTTGCTGTATAAAACTCTCCTGAGAAGCAGGGTCCTGGGCAACCTATTTGGGAACCCTTCTGTCTCCCTCGGATAGAAGCTTTCTTTCTCCCAGTAGATATTTTCTGCTCTTAACCTCCATAGTTCCTAGAATTTCTTGATTTTAGAAAATACGGACTCAGCATATTGGACATCCAGCAGGCTAGCAGGTTGGGAGTCATAATATTTCCCTTATATTATTCAGATTATGTGGAAATTGGGAGCTGATCAGGCTCCAGATCTTAGAGACGAGCCTACAGAAAAGGATTAAAGACAATGCAAATACGGTTTGTGGGGTCCAGGAAGGTCAGAACTCTCTTGGAGCTAAGACAAAGACTCCTCTGGATTGCCTGTATTTATTGGGTTTCAAACAAACTGAGGGGAGTGCAGGAAGTAGAGGGCACATCTGAGGCAAAAGCCCACAAAAATGAGCTGGCCTTGTGGAACAAAGGATCAAATATGTTCTAAGCAGTAAATCTTTCTAATTGGGAGAACCGTGTTATCTCTTAGGTTGGCAATTGCTCTGGAATATCACCCCTAGATCAGTAGGAGAAGCAGAACTCGCTGGACCAGGTGTCATCATGGGGGCCAGACCAGGCCACTTGGGAAGACCCAGCATGGACCCAGGGGGCCGTGCAGGCTTGAGTAAGCTCAGATCACCCGGGGAGACTCAGGACTGAAAAACAGACACTGTCAGGCATGGCCAAGCCTGAGTTCATGATAATGAGGTTACCTGGGTGGGGTCCAAGTCAGTTTTAGAATAGGGACTGGAAGCTGGCATGGTGGCGAGCACCTGTCATCCCAGCACTCGGGAGCCTGAGGCAAGAGGATCACAAGTTCCAGCCCAGCCCGGGTGATTAACAACTTATCCAGACCCTGTCACAAAATTTCAAAAGGGCTGGGGTGCAGCGTAGTGTGAAGGCCATGGGTTCAACCCCTAGTACCATAAAGAATTTTTTAAAATTTATAAAACGTTAACTCATTTCAGAGATTCTTGGTCTGACAGGTCTCCCTGCAACCAGCCCCATGCAAGACCACGGACCGGGAGGTGACTCAGCCAGCATCTGGTGGGGAAGGGGCCGAAGCAGGGCCATCGCCTGCAGTCCCCAGTGACCATCCAAGGGCATCCTGGTGCTCAGCCTTTGTGCAGGGCCCAGGGCTGCGACCTCGCAGAAAGCCAGGCCGGGCGGGGCCATATCCACATGGCCACCAGGTGGCGCCAGAGAGCAAGGACGCAGACCCCATGCGACCTGCAGACACGCATTAACAAAATAAAAATTAAAAGAACAAGACTGTGGAAAAAAAAGAAAACACAGGTAGCCATTTGCCTTGTCTCAGACACTAACCAAAGACACTAACACAGGATTACATAAGTGAGAACTATGACATTTTAATGTTAAAAATAGTGTCACATGAAAAATATGCATATTTTGTTGTAGGGGGGAAAGCAGGACCCAGCCGGATGGAAGACACTTAGCACGGAGGAACTTAAAAGCAAGTTTTATTTACACTGGCAGGCTGGGGGACGCTGAGATCCAAATCACCAGCCCTGTCTTGGGGTTAAACAGTCACTTATATAGGTTGTTAGCATGAAATATGAAAGGCTGATAACAGGATATTCCGTAGTTGGCTACATACTGTCTTGTCATACGTTGCTAGGCAGGTTTGGTTCAGGCAAGTTAATAGGGGGCTTTCTATCCTATTAACAGGGAGGTCAAGGCTAGGGTGAGCAGGAAGAATCACCCACTGTCTTAGACTGAGCCAAGCTGTCTCGGAGTGATAACTCCTTGAAACCTTGGAACGGGTTAACAACAAAATGCACTTCAAGCTATATTATCTTATATGCTGCAGCTGGTGTTGGAATGCCAAGGCCAGCTGAGTTCTGCCACTTTCTAATTATGGAAGCAGTCTGTGTCCGTCTTTTCTATCTTTGAATACAGTGGCAGACTTATAAGTTTTAGAAGTTTTAAGATTTCCTTTACATTTACAATCTCCTTTACACTTTTACCTAAAAATATTGATTTGTTATTGCATTTAACATTACATTTGAGCCGGGCATGATGGAATACACCTGTCATCCCAGCATTCAGGAGGCTGAGGCAGGAGGATCACCACAAGTTCAAGGCCAGCCTGAATTATGTAATGAGACCCTGTCTCAAGCCAGAGAGAAGAAAGGAACCATGCATATCTGTCCACAGTAGGCGCAGGGTGGCCTGGGGACCTGGAACATCTTACACCAAGCCCTCTCCGTGGCCTGGCAGAACTCATCCTGCACAGGGGTCTTAGAAAATTTCTGGGGCCGGTGAGATGGCTCAGCGGCGTAAGCGCCTGCCTTGCAGGCGCGAGGGCCCGAGTTCGACTCCCGGAACCCACATACAAAAAAAGGGGCCGGTGATATCGCTCAGTGGCACGGGTGCCTGTTGGCACGCGAGGTCCTGAGGTCGTCCCCCTGGTACCCACAAAAAAAAAAAAAAAAAAAAGAAAATTTCTGCAGAGCTAGCAATCACCATCCCCAGGTGGGACTATGTGCAAGCTGGAGCACACTCCAAGGGCTTCCCTGGCCACCCAATCGGTCTCCCCATTCTTTTTTTTTTTTTTTTGTGGGTACCGGGGGGTCGACCTCAGGACCTCGTGCGCCAACAGGCACCCGTGCCACTGAGCAATATCACCGGTCCCTTTTTCGTATGTGGGATCCGGGAGTCAAACTCAGGCCCTCGCGCTTGCAAGGCAGGCGCTTATGCCGCTGAGCCATCTCACCGGCCCTCCCCATTCTAAGAGGACATAAAACTGCTGCCATGCGTGGTGGCTCAAGCCTGTAATCCCAGCACTGGGGAGGCCGAAGCAGGAGGATCTCAAATTTGACATCAGCCTGGGCAATTTAGCAAGATTCTGGTTCAAAAAGAAAGAGAGGGAGGGCCGGTGAGACGGCTCAGCGGCTTAAGCGCCTGCCTTGCAAGCGCGAAGGCCCGAGTTCGACTCCCGGATCCCACATACGAAAAAGGGGCCGGTGATATCGCTCAGTGGCACGGGCGCCTGCTGGCGCGCGAGGTCCTGAGGTCGTCCCCCCGGTACCCACAAAAAAAAAAAAAAAAAAGAAAGAGAGGGAGGGAGAGAGACAGAGACAGACAGAAACCAGCAGAAAGAGAGGCAAAGCCAAGTCACCCCAAATGCATTCTACCAGGGACTGACAGGCAGAGCTCATCTTGGGCAGCAGCAAGACAGGAGGACCCCACTCCAGAGGCAGGAGGAAAGAGCTTAGGGCTCAGCCCTACCACAGCGGGCTGTGGCCAGTGGGAATGCACCTGGCCTGTCTCAAAACTTTTTTTTTCAGTACTGGGATTGCAACCAAGGCCTTCACACTGAGCTACATCCCCAGTCCTTTTTTATTTTTTATTTTGAGACAGCGTTTCACTAAGACACTAGGTTGCCCAGGCTGGGCTTGAACCTTTGCTCTTCCTGCCTCAGCCTCCCACAGTGCTGGGATGACAGACGTGTGCCTCCACGCCTGCCTCAAAAACTATTAAATGTCTAAACATCAGTTAAGACAGCCCAGGATCCCACTTCCCAGCCGCTGAGGCTCATTCCATCCCCTTCTCATCTCCCAGGACTTGCAGACCCCATGTCCCATCGCTGGGGGCCCAGGCAGAGAGCACCCTGGGGTGCCCTCCCTGGCCCTTCTTTGGCTGGGGCTCGATGCTACCACTGGCACAGGACTTGGGAACCTTTCCAGGCGAAGCCTCAGCCAAGCACGCCTACGCTGGGCCTGGCAAACTCAAGTCCCCCCTCCACGCCCCCGAGGCTGCCCCAGCTGGCCAGGCGCCCTCCTGAGTGGGGGGACTTAGGAAATTTGGGAGGGCACACCCTAAAACGAGTCCACCCACGTGTGGCTGTGGCTGCGCCTGGGATCACTCAACAGTCCTCCCCATCTTGTCCAGGAGACGCCCAGCACCGAGGGAAGTGAGACTCTTTGGGAGGAGGTCTGGCCATAGCAGGCCCGGGGCAGATGGAAAGTCAGAAATATTTTCAGAGCTGGGCATGGTGATGTACGCCTGTGATCCCAGCGCTCAGGAGGCTGAGGCAGGAGGATTGCCATGAGTTTGAGGCCACCCTGTGCTACACAGTGGGTTCCAGTCCAGCCTGAACTATACATAGCGAGACCCTGCCTCAAAAAAATTAATTAAGATCCGGCTCTCCCACCGCCCCCGCCTTGGGTCCCAGCAGCTCTGGCGGCGGGAGGAGCGGCAGGTCCGGGCAGTGTAGCTCCGCCAGGCTCCCGTGCGCCTCGGCCCGCAGCTTCTTCCACACGCGCCCCCCCGCGCCGCCAAGATGCCCAAGGGGAAGGTCAGGTCGGCAGGAGGGGCGGCGAAGCAGGAGCCCAAGAGGGGATCGCGAGGTTGTCGGCTAAACCTGCTCCTGCAAAATTGGAAACGAAGCCAAAAAGGCGGCGGGAAAGGATAAATCTTCGGACAAAAAAGGGCAAGCAAAAGGGAAAAGGGGAGCAAAGGGAAAACAGGCCAAAGTGGCTCATCAAGAAACCGAGGAAGATTTACCTGCGGAAAATGGAGAAACAAAAACCGGGGAGAGTGCAGCCTCTGATGAAGCAGAAGAAAAAGAAGCGAAATCTGATTAATCACACGCCGTGTCTTACCAGTGGTCCCTGTCTCCCTTCTTGTACAATACAGAGGAATATTTTTATCAACTATTTTGTAAATGCAAGTTTTTTAGTAGCTCTAGAAACATTTTGAAAAAGGAGGGAATCCCACCTCATCGTATTTTTTAAGTGTAAATGATTTTTTTTAGAGGTGAAATCATTCTCTGGTTGTTTATTTTTTGGTACAACCAGAAAATAGTGGGCTATTGAAGTACTGCAGGCTTTGACTGTCTTGGGTGTCAGCTTAACATTCCATAGGTGGGGGTTAGTTTTATATCCTGCAATACGAAGCATAAGAAATGGCAATTTGGAGTCACAGTCATGCATTTAATATGTCTCAGATATTTTAAATGACTTCTATTCCCGTGTTGTTTTTAGTAAAATTGTTTCCTAAAGAAAACTGCTTCCTGGTTGTTGCCCTGTCAGAATGGTGTGCGCTGGGTAACATCTTTGGTCGTGGTAGTCCAGTTTGCCTAATTTTGTTAATGTGCTGTGAAAGATCAAAAATTTGAGTATGTAGTGTATATGATACAAAATTGTGAACCAGTGGGACTAAGTAACACTTTATAAGCATTTGAAAATACTGGTACTTGATCCTCTTATGGAAAATTTGCCTCCAAATTAGAAGCTAGAAAGTCACTGGAATAACAGAAAAAGAAACAATACATGGCTTTTTAGATTTTCAGTACGTGTATTAAGAATTGTGTACAGGGAAGCGGTCCAAATCTACAGACGCGCGGTGACTGCCGGTGCCCCCGGGGGCCTCCACGGAGGAAGGTGAGAAGCGGCGGTGCAGAGAAGCAGCGGCCGTGAAGGACACACTGACCGGCGGTGAGTGCTGACGCCCGGCCGTCCCACGCGAGAGAGCAACTAGCCGGGCGCCATTGTGGGGGGGCAGCAGCTGAACTTGAAACTCAGGGCGGCCGCCACTCCACCCACGGCTCCAGTGGGGACCTCTCTGGAGGAACACGAGACGCTGCAGTACAGAGAAGCGGCGGCTGTGAAGGACACACTGCCTGGCGGTGAGTGCTGACACCCAGCCGTCAGGCGCGCAAGAGAGCCACTAGCCGGGCGCCATTGTGGGGGGGGCAGCAGCTGAGCTGAGAACTCAGGGCGGCCGCCACTCCGTCCACGGCTCCAGTGGGAACCTCGGCGGTGTAACGCGAGACGCCGCGGTACAGAGAAGCACCAGCTAAGAAGGACACACTGACTGGCGCTTTTCTTCCTGGTATTCCAAGAATCTCCTAAGAGTTTGAAATACTAGCAATAAAGCAATCTACCATAGGCAATTTACAAACAGCAACCCAGGAATTAAACTAAAGAAAGAAAAGAAAATGAGACGACACTTAAACAAGATGCAACCCCACACATCCAGTTCACCAAAGGCAAACCCAGGGGGCAACAAGATGGGACAAACCAAAAGCCACCCACCTGACATCTCTGAAGTGGTAACAACGAAGCAGTTGAATGAGGCTCTGGAAAAATTTAAATCAGAAATAATTTCTCAGATAACTGCAGAGATAATGTCCACAATGAAGACCATGCTTAAGGACGCTAGAGCAGACACAGACAAAAAAATAGATGACCTTAAGAAAATGATGGAAGCCATGAATGCTCAGCATAGAAAAGAAATGGACTCCATAAAGCAGATTCAAGCACATATCCAGGAGAACAAAAATTCCATTGAAAGTATTTGTAGCAGATTAAGCCAATGTGAGGACAGAATCTCAGATATAGAAGACAGGCTTGCAATTAGTGATCATGAAAAGAAAGAATTCTTAAAAATAGCAAGGGACAATGAAAAATCAATCCAGCAGCTGCTAGATGATGCAAAGAAGAATAACTTAAGATTGATTGGAGTCAATGAAAAAGCAGGAGATAGCATAAATGACATCAGAACACTGTTCACAGACATTATGACAGAAAATTTCCCTGGTAGAGAAAAAGAATTTGACGTTCAGATAAGTGAGGCTTATAGAACTCCAATTAGCCACGATCAAAAAAAATCTTCAGCCAGGCATATCATAGTCAAGATTCCAGAAATTCAACATAAGAGTAGAATCTTAAAAGCTGTTAGGGAAAAAAAACAAATCACCTATAAAGGAAAGCCGATCAGAATCACAGTGGACTTTTCAGCACAAACCCTCAAGTCAAGAAGAGCTTGGAACGATGTATTTCAAGTTCTAAAGGAAAATAATCTTCAACCTAGACTGATGTACCCCGCAAAACTATCTTTCAAAACTGATGGAGAAGTAAAATACTTCCATGACAAAGAACATCTGAGAAAATTTATAACCACCAAACCAGCACTCCAAAATGTTTTGAAGGACATTCTAGAAAGGGATAACAAGGACTACAACTCCAGAAACCCCAACAGAAGGAATACACCAGGCAGAGCAAATGATTAAAGAGAGGGAGGGAAAACAAAAATTAAAAGAGGGGGAGCCAACAACAAGAAAATAACATGACAAGGATAAGTCAATACATATCAGTTTTAAGCATTAATGTTAATGGTCTCAATTCACCAATCAAAAGGCACAGACTGGCAAATTGGATCAAGAAGCAAGATCCAACAATATGCTGTATACAAGAAATACACTTAATTCAAAAAGAAATTCATAGACTGAAAGTCAAAGGATGGAAAAAAATACTCCATGAGACAGGAACCGAGAAAAAAGCAGGGGTAGCTATTCTTTTCGCAGACAAAGTGAATTTCAAACCAAGAATGATTCAGAGAGATAAAGAAGGTCACTACATCCTTGTAAAGGGAACAATCCAAGAGGAAGAGATAACAATCATAAATATATATGCAACAAATACCAGTGCACTCAACTATATAAAACAAATATTAATGGACATGAAAAATCAAATAACCACTAATACGACTGTATTGGGGGATCTCAATACTCCACTGTCACAAAAAGACAGATCAACTAGACAAAAAATCAACAATGAAATATTAGAACTGAACCAAACTTTGGAACAAATGGACTTAGTAGATGTCTACAGAGTCAGAATACACATACTTCTCAGCTGCACATGGGACATTCTCCAAAATAGACAACATACCAGCTCATAAAACCTGCTTAAGTAAATGCAAAGGAATTGAAATTATCCCATGTATATTATCAGACCACAGTGCAATGAAATTGGAAATCAATGGCAAAAGAAACCACAAGAATTTGCTAAACACATGGAAATTAAATAGCACCCTACTGAACAGCCAATGGGTCACAGATGAAATTAAAGAAGCAATTAGACAGTTTCTGCAACTGAATGATAACGACAATACAACATACCGGAACTTATGGGATACAATGAAAGCAGTCCTAAGAGGGAAATTTATAGCATTAAATTCCTATATCAGGAAAACAGAGCAAGCACAAATAGACAACCTAATGGTGAACCTCAAACTTCTAGAAAAAGAAGAGCAGGCTAAGCCAAAAGCTCGTACAAGGGAGGAAATTATAAAGATCAGAGCAGAAATTAACGTATTGGAGACTAAAAAAACAATACAAAGAATCAATGAATCAAAGAGTTGGTTCTTTGAAAGATTAAATAAAATCGACAAACCCTTATGCACCCTTATTAAAAAAAGGAAAGAAAGTACTCAAATCCACGCAATTAAGAATGAAAAGGGTGATATCACAACAGACCCTGCAGAAATCCAGAAGATCATCTATACCTACTTTGAAAACTTGTATTCTAATAAGATGGAAAATGCAAAAGAAATGGACAGATTTCTAGATACATATGAATTACCAAAGCTCAACCAACAAGATATAAAAATCCTAAATAAACCAATAACAATCAATGAAATCGAAGATGTAATTAAAAACTTCCCAACAAAGAAAAGCCCAGGACCTGATGGATTCACTGCTGAATTCTACAAGAAATTTAGAGAAGACCTAACACCACTACTTCTCAAACTCTTTAATGAAATAGAAAGGGAAGCAATACTCCCAAATTCATTCCTGGAAGCAAGCATTACCCTAATACAAAAACCAGAGAAGGACCCAACTAAGAAAGAGAACTATAGACGAATCTCCGTAATGAACATAGATGCAAAAATCCTCAATAAGATACTGGCAAACAGAATGCAGCAAATCATCAAGAAGATTATACACCATGACCAAGTTGGATTCATCCCAGGGATGCAGGGATGGTTCAACATACGTAAATCAATAAATGTAATACACCATATTAACAGAACCAAGGACAAAAACCATATGATCATCTCAATAGATGCAGAAAAAGCTTTTGACAAAGTCCAGCACCCACTCATGACAAAAACCCTACAGAAAATTGGAATAGATGGTCTTTATCTCAATCTGATAAAAGCTATCTATGACAAACCAACAGCCAATATCATACTAAATGGACAAAAACTGAAAGCCTTCTCTCTAAAATCAGGAACAAGACAAGGATGTCCACTGTCCCCACTCTTATTCAACACAGTCCTGGAAACTTTAGCCAGAGCAATTAGACAAGAGAAAGAAGTAAAAGGAATTAGGATTGGAAAGAAAGAAGTTAAATTATCATTATTTGCAGACGACATGATAGTCTACGTAGAAGACCCCAAAAACTCCACTAAAAAATTGCTAGATTTAATAAGCAAATTCAGTAGTGTAGCTGGATACAAAGTCAACACTCAAAAATCAATAGCCTTCCTGTTCACCAATAACAAACTCAATGAGAGAGAAATTAGGGAAACAACAACTTTCACAATCACATCTAAAAAAATGAAATACCTAGGAATCAATCTCACAAAGGAAGTAAAAGACCTCTACACTGAAAACTACAGTACTCTGAAAAAGGAGATTGAAGAGGATATCAGAAAATGGAAAGATATCCCTTGCTCTTGGGTCGGAAGAACCAACATAGTGAAAATGGCCATACTTCCAAAACTGTTATACAGATTTAATGCAATTCTGATCAAAATTCCAACAACATATCTCACAGAATTACAGAAAACAATCCTAAAATTCATCTGGAACCAGAAGAGACCTAGAATAGCAAAGGCAATTCTGGGCAACAAAAGCAAGGCAGGGGGCATCACAATCCCTGATTTGAAATTATACTATAAAGCTACTGTGATTTAAAACAGCGTGGTATTGGCAAAAAAACAGACCTGAAGATCAATGGAATAGAATAGAAGATGCAGAAACAACTTCAGACATACTAAGCCACCTTATCTTTGACAAAGGTGCCAAACACATTCACTGGAAGAAAGATAGCCTCTTTAATAAATGGTGCTGGAAAAATTGGCTCTACACATGCTGAAGATTAAAATTAGACCCATATCTTTCACCGTGCACTAAACTAAATTCAAAATGGATCAAAGAACTAAATATTAAAACAGCAACATTAAATCTCCTGGAAAATAGAATAGGTAAAACTCTTGAAGACATTGGTGTAGGCAAAGATTTTATGAATAAAACCCCCATCGCACAGGAAGTATCACAAAGAATCAACAACTGGGATCTCATCTTATTAAAAAGCTTTTGCACAGCAAGAGAAACCACCAACAGAGTGAAGAGACAACCCACAACATGGGAAAAAATGTTTGCCAGCTGTTCCTCAGATAAAGGATTACTATCGAGAACATACAAAGAACTCAAAAAAATCAGACCTCCCAAATTTAAAGACCCAATCCAAAAATGGGCATCTGAGATGAATACACACTTCTCAGATGAAGAAATACAAATGGCAAATAAATATATGAAAAAATGTTCAACATCACTAGTCATTCGAGAGATGCAAATGAAAACAACACTGAGATTCCATCTCACCCCAGAAAGAATGGCTATTATCAAGAAGTCAACTAATAACAAATGCTGGAGGGGCTGTGGGGAAAAAGGAACCCTTCTTCACTGTTGGTGGGAGTGTCGACTGGTGCAGCCACTGTGGAAATCAGTGTGGAGACTCCTCAAAAAACTAGGATTGGAGGTCCCATTTGACCCAGCTATTCCCCTTCTGGGTATCTTTCCAGAAGAATTAAAAACATCGTACCACAGCGATATATGTGCACCCATGTTTATAGCAACACAATTTGTAATAGCTAGATCATGGAAACAACCCAAATGCCCAATAACCGAGGAATGGATAAAAAAGATGTGGTATTTCTACACAATGGAGTACTACTCAGCCATAAAGAAAGATAAACTGGAAACTTTTATAGGTAAATGGATGCAACTTGAGAAAATACTCACAAGCGAAATAAACAGGATGCACATTTGTAAACATCGTATTGTCTCCCTAGTATGAAAATGCAATTTCACTGTGACTATTCCACTCTTTAGTCTTCTATTTTTACCTAGCTTTTACATGGCTTAATCTTATACTGAGTAATGTTTTTCTCCAAAAGGTATTTGTACATTCTCTAATGCTTGAGTTTGTTAATACATAAAAATGTTTACTTGTTGTCTTTAAAAAATAAAATTAAAAAAATAAAAAAATAAAAAAGAATTGTGTGCAGGGCCGGGGGTGGTGGCTCATGCCTATCATCCCAGCACTCGGGAGGCAGAGGCAGGAGGATTGCTGTGAATTCAAGGCCAGCCTGGGCTACACAGTGAGACCCTGTCAAAAAAAAAAAAAAAAGAATTGTGTACAAAGTGCAACGTCTGTACTGATCCTCGGCACAACCAATAAAATCTCAAATATGGAAGACAGTTTTGAAAAAAAACATTATTTAAATTAAATAAAAAAATAAATAAGGGGCCGGTGAGACGGCTCAGCGGCTTAAGCGCCTGCCTTGCAAGCGCGAAGGCCCGAGTGCGACTCCCGGAACCCACATACGAAAAAAGGGGCCGGTGATATCGCTCAGCGGCACGGGTGCCTGTTGGCGCGTGAGGTCCTGAGGTCGTCCCCCCGGTACCCACAAAAAAAATAAATAAATAAATAAATAAGAAAGAGAGTCATGTTTGGGGACCAGGCCCCACGTGGGTCAACAAGAGGACCTGTTATGGTTTAGATCTAGAAGTCCCTCCAAGCCTCTCGTGTATGGAAAGTGGCTGGACTGTGTTTGCTGTACAAAACAGACCTCGCTTTGGGGACCTGGCCAAGATCCCCAACTGCCTGTGTGAGGGGTACGGCGAAAGGATGAAATAAGAAATAGAGACGAATTTAGCAATACGTGAAGGGGGCTGGGAGGGCAATGCCCCAGGATGGGCAGAGAGGAAGACACTCCCAGCCAGCCACTGTTAATCGGGTGGATACAGTGATAGGAGGGATCAGCGGCAGACCCAGGGTAGATGACTTAGCAGGCAGCTGACAATCTTGGGATGACTCCAGAGGGTGGGGATGATCTTATGCTAAGAAGGATCTTACCCTGGAGTGGTTTTTAATCTTAGTGATTTTAGTTTACTCTTAGTGGGTGGGAGAGAATGACCCATCCCTAAAGAGCTAATGGGAAATCTCAAAAGGGTGACGCCAATACTCCCAAGCCTCCATTTATCCCCAGGGAAGTATGCAAAATTAGCCATTGTGAATTTGTGCTCCCCAGCACCAGCACCGCACCTCCTTTAACTTCCACGTGTTGGCTATTTCATCCTAATGACAGGAAGGTGACAAATAAACCCAGCCTAGGCTCGAGCTTGCAATCCTCCTCCTGCCTCACCCTCCCAAATACAGTGGCTGGGGTTGGGGCCGGTGAGATGGCTCAGCGGCGTAAGCGCCTGCCCGGCAAGCGCGAGGGCCCGAGTTCGACTCCCGGATCCCACATACGAAAAAAGGGCCAGTGATATCGCTCAGCGGCACGGGCGCCTGCTGGCGCGCGAGGTCCTGAGGTCGACCCCCGGCACCCACAAAAATAAAAAATAAAAATAAAATAAAAAATAAAAAAAATAAATAAATAAAATAAAATAAAAACAGTGGCTGGGGTTACAGGCACCATGCCTGGCAAGGAGTGTGTTCTTGGTAGATTTCAACGCTGGGGACAAAGAAATGTGCCAGTGAACTGGACGTCTGGCACGAAAGACTACAGTGAAAAAATTCCCAAGGTTTGTTGTCTGAGGGCCTGGACAGATGGGACAGAAAGCTGGAGGAGCTGGGTTAGGACAGGGACCTCCGAGGAGCAAGAGCGCGGCTTTGGCAGGGGAAGTTTCAGCTGCCCATGCACAGGTGCCAGTCGGTGGTTAAATATCTACAGTCACGCGTTACTTAACGACACAGATGCAGTCTGTTTGTTCGTTTGCTTTCTTTTTTTTTTTTTTGTGGGTACCGGGGGTCGACCTCAGGACCTCGCGCGCCAGGAGGCGCCCGTGCCGCTGAGCGATATCACCGGCCCTTTTTTCGTATGTGGGTTCTGGGAGTCGAACTCGGGCCCTCGCGCTTGCCAGGCAGGCACTTACTCCGCTGAGCCATCTCACCGGCCCCCTGATTTTTGTTTTTTGAGACAGGGTCTCACTATGTAGTTCAGGCTGGCCTTGAACTACAGGGATCCTCCTGCCTCAGCCTCCCAAGCACTAGGGTTATAAGTGTGCACCACCACGCCCAGCTTTGAAATCTATTTGAACAACCACGTATCATATCCCAGTTCTGCCAGTCACCGATGGAATGGCTTCTCATCCTGTTCCAAATTAAGATTCAAAGCTGGGCACAGTGGGGCTGACCTCTGGCCCCAGCTACTCGGGAGGCTGTGGCAGGAGGAACATTTAAGCTCAGGAGTTAATGAGCAGCCTGGGTAACAGAGTGAAACCTCGCCCAAAATAAACATAAATTCATGTAGCTCAGTTGTAGAACATCTGATCAGCATCGCAAGGCTGTGGGCAAACATGCCCAGTACTTAAAAAATAAGTCAAAATAAACAATCCAATTCAGTGTTTTTTTTTGTGGGTACCGGGGGGTCGACTTCAGGACCTCACACGCCAGCAGACGCCCGTGCTGCTGAGCGATATCACCGGCCCCTTTTTCGTATGTGGGTTCCGGGAGTCGAACTCCGGCCCTCGCGCTTGCAAGGCAGGCGCTTACGCCGCTGAGCCATCTCACCGGCCTCTGACATCTTTTTAAAACACTGAATTGAAGGGGCCGGTGAGATGGCTCAGCGGCGTAAGCGCCTGCCTTGCAAGCGCGAGGGCCCGAGTTCGACTCCCGGAACCCACATACGAAAAAGGGGCCGGTGATATCGCTCAGCAGCACGGGCGTCTGCTGGCGTGTGAGGTCCTGAAGTCGACCCCCCGGTACCCACAAAAAAAAAAAAAAAAAAAAAAGATGTCAGAAAAGCCAGCATAGTGGCACACAGCTGTAATCTCAGCACTCTGGGAGGCTGAGGCAGGAGGATTGCAAGTTTGAGTCAAGTGCAGGCAATTTAGCAACTTAGGGAGACCCTATCTCAAAATTAAAAATAATACCAATGATAGCAATGATGATGATAATAAAGAACTGGGAATGCCCTGAGTTCAATCCCCAGTATGTACCCCCCCAAAAAAACGTTTCCAGAAAACCTGGGCACGGTGGCACACATCTATAATCCCAGCTACTCAAGAAGTTGAGGAGGATTTCAGGTTTGAGGCCAGCTTGGGCAACCTAGACAGACTCTGTCTCAAAGTAAAAATAAAAATTAAGCCAGATGTGGTGGTGCACACCTGTAATCCCAGCACTCAGGAGGCCGAGGCAGGAGGACTGCCCCGAGTTCAAGGCCAGCCTGGGCTACATAGCAAGACCCTGTCTCAAAAATAAATAAATTAATTAATTAATTAAAAAATAGGAGAGCTGGGGGTGCAAAACGCTTGCCTAGCAAGCATGAGGCCCATTCAGGCCACAATACTGCAAAGAAGAACAAATCTGCAAGATTTATTTAAAATTCCAACTATAGTTTTGCTTATAATTAAATGAATTTTTATTTATTTAAATTTCATTAATTAAAATATCTTCAGTAATTTTCCTTAAAATTTTGATATTGTGGGGAGGGGGTGTAGCATGTGTAACGCTCTAGGTTCACTTCCCAGCACTGCAAAAGAAAATAAAGTCAAAGTCTTGATATTCCACTCTGGGAAGAAGCTGAGCTAGAAAGATCATAAGTTAGAGCCCAGACTTGGAAATTTAGAGAGGCCCCGTCTCAAAATTTGAAAAATTATTAAAAAGGGCTGGGAGTCTGGTGTGGTGGCACACATCTGTAATCCCAGGACTGGGGAGGTTGAGGCAGGAGGATCGCTGCGAGTTCAAGGCCAGCCTGGGCTATGAGTTCAAGGCCAGCCTGAACTACTAGAGAGACCCCATCTCAAAACACACACACACACAAACACACACACACACACACACACAAAGGGCTGGGGATGTACCTCAGTGCAAAGGCCCTGGGTTCAATACTAAAGAAAAAAAACCCTGATATTCACTAATTATATAGTCATAGTGTACCCTTATAAGAGAAAAATAAAATGTTTTAAAAGAAAAAAATTTGAACTATGATATGAAAAATAAGTTTTTCTGCTTCTCTTTATTTCATTTTTAATTTTTTATTTATTTAGGTGTTTTCTGTTTGGGTTTTTTTTAACTTTTCCTTAGAAAAAATATTTATTTACACTGTGCTGATTTATCCCCGCCAAACACAGCCTCTAACAGGCACAGTTAGAGGAGCAGGTGCCAAAAGCTACAGTTTAACAACACGTAGGCGCTGTACCTGTTTATCCGACTGGATCTGAAATCCGTTCACCCCCTAAACCAGCTACACTACAGAAACTCTGGGGGGCGTGTAGACGAAGTCTTTAATCTGACGGGAATATCTTGTTTTAGGATATGGGGGTTATGCCTTTGGCAGCTGACTGGCACATGGGAAGATTACGTAAAGCCCACCTCTAACTACAAAGGGTTTCCAAACTTATTATCCTGTACAAGTTCATGAAGATGCAGAACCGGAAGCTATGAGGTCCAAATGACCAGAATGCAACTGCGCGGTTGTACTGTGTAAAATCAAGCGAACTGTCGCAACTGCAGATCCCTGGCTGTCTCTTGACCAGAAACATTTAAAAGAAAACCTCAAAAATGCTGAGACGTAATTATCAGAATACTTGGGTACCTTTATTCCTGAATACCAAGGATTATGTTTTCAAACAGTAGCCAAGTTTTATTAAAAGTAGGAAAAGATACAGGCTCTGCAGAGCAAGCTTGGGCCACTTAGAAATAGGAAAAGAAGTGCACCCTACAGCGTGCGGGCCACCGTGCAAGAGAGAACAGCGGCTCCGAATAGCAAATATTATGGCTCATGTGCACGGTCACTTCTTGCAATAAGCACACAGGACAACTCAGTAGAGACGGCTCATTATACACGCTGGGGGCCGGGGTTCTAGACTATCCAGCACTGAGGTACCTCTGTGAAGGGCCAACCTTTACAGTCCTAAGGCTCATCCTGCTCCACGTCCACTGTGCTCCACGTCAGCGACGACACACATGTATTTGAACTCGTTTGGTCTGAAGTTAAAGGTCCCCATTAACCCGTAGGTCTCCTCACCGTCAGTGGCACAGGGAAGCTGAACTTGACCGGCCATGCACCGTGCCTCAGCCACATTCAGAAACCTGGAAGCCGCTTCTGCTGTCATCAGCACTTCGCCCTTTTCTCCTTAAGTTCAAGGCAGTGATACGAAATCAGCTGGCAGGCTGCGGCGTCCCCTCGGGTCTGAACATTTATAAATGCAGCGACATGAGTTCAGCACCTGTCCTCTGTCCCACAAAGAACTCATAACCTTCCCTTTGCGGCCGTGCACACAGAAATGTTGGAAAAGACTGAGCCGAGTTCCAGATCAAATCAAACTTCCCTCTAGGAATGGCTGCATAGACTGCATCTTTTGCTGCAAAAACTGCCAAATCTGTTTCAGTTCTGCAGTTTTGTCCGTCACCATCTCAGTGTGAAGGACTGAACTGAGTCTCGTCTTCAGTGAATCCTTTGCTCCAGGCTGTTTCCCCAAGGCATCCGTCTTCTGCGCCACGCTTTTTATGGAACCACCTCGCCTAGGGCGCCCCACCGGCTACTTCCCGAATTCCCTGCGCGTCCCCAGAAGGGGCTCCAGAGCTGCTGGCTCGGACCTGCGCACCTGCTGGATCCGGTCCGGGCGCGGTCGTGGGAGGCGTGGCCTGGAGCTTGGCCCCGAGCCCGCTGCCGTCCGCGCCCCCAGAGAGCTGGCCCGAGCCTCGGCGCGCAGGAAACCAACCCAGGCCCAGGGCCCTGCTGCGCGCTGGCCAGGCTTCGCTAGAGGCCGCCCCCGCCTCCCGGGCCGCGTGCCGCTCCGGGCGCCCGCGCTCCGCCCAAGGCTGCGGGCGCAGAAGAGGGGGGAGGCGGAGCAGCGGGGTCGGGCGGGAGGCGTTCTCCGCTCCCGTTCCTGCGCGAACTCCAGCAGCCCGCCGTCTTGTTTTGCTTTTGTTTTCCTTTCGTTTCTTTTTGAGACAGGGTCTCGTTATGTAGTCCAGGCTGGCCTCGAACTCGAGGTGATCCTCCTGCCTCAGCCTCCCGAGTGCTGGGATTACAGGCGTGCGCCACCGCGCCCCGCTGCTTTCCTTTTTTTTTTTTTTTTTTTTGTGGGTACCGGGGGGTCGACCTCAGGACCTTGCGCGCCAGCAGGCGCCCGTGCCGCTGAGCGATATCACCGGCCCTCTCTTTCCTTTATGTGGGTTCCGGGAGTCGAACTCAGGCCCTCGCGCGGCTGAGCCATCTCACCGGCCCTGCTTTTTGGTTTTCAAGTAAGGTCTCGTGTGTAATCCAGGCTAGCCTCAAACTAGCGGCGATCCTGCCTCAGCCTCCGGAGAGTTCGGATTACAGGTGTGCGCCACCATGTAAGGCTTTATTTATTTTTTGCTTCGCTTTTAAAAATTACTGTTTGGGGCCAGGGATATAGCTCAGCCGCACAAGCGCCTGCCTGGCAAAAGCACGGTCCTGAGTTCAACTCCTGATACAAAAAAAAAAAATGTTTCATGTGTGCTCCAGTCTCGGGTCCACACCGCCCTGCGCCCCGCACGCAGATGGCTTTGACTCAGACTCCCCAGTCGCGCGGCACAGTCCAACGCCACAGAGCCGCACGCGCCGCCGCCGCCGGGCGCCCGGGCCCAGGCCGACCGGAAGTCCCGCACACGCTCACCTTCAGGATCCCCGCGGGGCCGAGCGACCCGGAAGCCGAGGCCGGAGAGGGCGCAGTGCTTCCGGGTGGGCGTGAGGTGACCCCGGCTGCCGCGCGCATCTGCGGTGGCGCAGCCATGGGCGCCCACCTGGCCCGACGCTACCTTGGCGATGCCTCGGTGGAGCCCGACCCGCTGCAGATGCCCACCTTCCCGCCAGACTACGGCCTCCCCGAGCGGAAGGAGCGCGGTGAGGCCCAATGCACAGGCGCGGCCCGGGCGCCGGGAGCCCCTCAACTCGCGCGTCGCCGGGGCTGATCGCGGCTGTCCTCACCCGGACCGGAGGACATGGTCGACCTGCGAGACCCCCGGGGACAGGAGAGGGGCGATCTGGGGCTGCCCGAGCTGGGCTTTGTCCCGGGGGCACTGGGGAGCCACGGGAGGGAGGGTTTATCACGGAAGGGGACGATCACCGTACCCCTGTTCCGATCGCATTGTCGTGTTCAGATGTGCACAAGAGCCGGACGTGGTGGCGCACGCCTGGAATCCCAGCACTCGAAAGGCTGAGGCAGGAGGATCGCTGCGAGGCCAGCCTGGGCTACATAGCGAGACCTTTTCTCAGAACTGCAAGACAACAACAGAAACCAAATATTTACGAGAAAACGCGGGGCGGGGGTCGCGCCGAGCGTTCTGTCCTGGAGTAGTACTTTGCTTACGTTTTAGTCTTTTTTGTAGTTGTCTTCCGGTACTGGGGATCGAACCCAGAGCCTCGCGCGTGTGAAGCAAGTGCACCACGAGTGAGCTACATTCGCAGCCCTCGTTGCTGTGGTAATACCACAGGCACCGGGAGCACCGGCTCTGGCCCCAAAGTGGGCACCGCGGGAGAGACGCAGGTTCTGCCTCCGGGGAACTCAGCCCGGGGGAGACAGGCACCGGAGGGTCTGGGGGGCGGCCCCGGGGGTCAAGGCTGGCTCAGGAGGCAGAGACAGGCAAGGGCATGAGTAGGGGCCGACTTCTGAGCCTCCAGTCTGACCCGCACACCCCTTGTAAGCACCTGCAAGCCCTGCTCCTCTCGTGTGGTCAAACTAAAGGCCTGTCAGCGTCCGCCTCTGCTGAGTCCTCTGCTGGTTGCCTCCCCGCTGGAGCCTTGATGCGCCCAGCCTGCCTGTTCTGTCCCTAGCCCTTCACTGTCCCTCTCTCACTCCTAGGACACTTAGGCTGCTGCTGCTTTTCTTTGCCTTTTGTGCTGCACTGGGGATTGAACCCAGCGTCTTGACACTGAGCTGCCTACCCCCCCACCCACCCCCACCCCCACCCCCACCCCCACCCCCACCCACCCCTTTTTTTTTTTTTTTTTGTGGGTACCGGGGGTTGACCTCAGGACCTCGCACGCCAGCAGGCGCCCGTGCCACTAAGCGATATCACCGGCCCTTTTTTCGTATGTGGGTTCTGGGAGTCGAACTCGGGCCCTCGCGCTTGCCAGGCAGGCGCTTAAGCCGCTGAGCCATCTCACCGCCCCCCTCCCTTTTTTTTTAATAGTCTTGCTAGGTTGCTAAATTGCCCAGGCTGGGCTTGACCTTGTAATCTTTCTGTCAGCCTCTCAAGTGCTGGGATTACAGGAGCACACCACCATACCCGGCTGCATCTGAGAAAACAGAGCTCTTGGGCCTCCCTGGCCCCTCCCCACTATACACCTTCAGACTTCGCCTCCTTTTTTTTTTTTTTTTTTTTTTTTTATGCGGGTACCGGGAGTCGAACTCAGGACTTTGCGCTTTCCAGGCAGGCGCTTATGCCGCTGAGCTATCTCACTGGCCCCAGACTTCTCCTCTTTGCCTGTTACTCCAAATGAGCCTCCCTGCCTGGCTGAGCCCCTCCCACACATGAAGCCCCTTCCTCCCTCCACCCCATCTCCTCAGACCCCAGGACTCTGCTGCAGGCTTTCTCCATCAGCAGCATCTCACTGGCACTGTCACTTCCATCTTTTTTTTTTTTTTTTGTGGGTACCGGGGGTCAACCTCAGGACTTCACGCGCCAGGAGGCGCCCGTGCTGCTGAGCGATATCACCGGCCCTTTTTTCGTATGTGGGTTCCGGGAGTCGAACTCGGCCCCCCGTGCTTGTCAGGCAGGCGCTTACACCGCTGAGCCATCTCACCGGCCCCTTTCTTCTCTTTTTTTGGTGAGGCGTTGCTAGGTATGGAACCCCAGGCCTCTCGCATACTAGGCAGGTACTCTGCACTGAGCTACACTCCCGGTCTTGTCTTTCTTTTTTTGTGGGTACCGGGGGTCGACCTCAGGACTTTGCACGCCAGCAGGCGCCCGTGCCGCTGAGCGATATCACCGGCCCTTTTTCCGTATGTGGGTACTGGGAGTCGAACTCAGGACCTCGCGCTTGCCAGGCAGGCGCTTATGCCACTGAGCTATCTCACTGACCCCGGTCTTTTATTTCTTGAGATAGGGTCTAAGTCCCTAAGTTGCCCAGGCTGGCCTTGAACTTGTGGTCCTCCTGCCTCACCTGGGGTGACAGATGTGCGCTGCTGTCTTGCTGTTTCCCCGAACCTTCGGTTGACAGACCTGCAATAACTGTGCCCTTTCTGTTTGCTGGGTACCTCCCCCTTCAAGGATGGGTGTTACCTTTCACATTCCCGGTTGTATCCCCACCACCTAAGGTCTTGCTTATGGCTTTGGGGTGGGGTGGGGTGGGGGGCTGACCTGAACCTCAGGCTCCCCCAGGGCTTCAGGGGGATACAAGTGTTGTTAGGTGGAGCCCCCAAATTGGGCTTAACACACTGGATGACAGTGGAAGCCAGCACTGGTAAGAATGGCAGAGGTCTCAGGAAGCCCACGGTTAATATCTGGGCTTGGGGCAGCCTGGAGCCAGGAGGAAACCTGGGAAGGGTTCCTTGTAGGAAGAACCACAGGGAGAGGCTCAGGAAGTGTTTCCTGGCCCTGTGGGCTGTATCCGAGCAGGTATGTATTTATTTATGAGACAAGATCTCACTAAATTGCCAGGCTGGGGTCAAACTTGGAATCCTCCTGCCTTAGCCTCCCAAGCAACCGGGATTACATGTGCCATGGCACCGTTTCTATAGAGAGGAAGTTGAGGCTCAGAGAGACCCATCGGGGCTGTGATTGGGACCCCACGGGAAGGGACTGTGAAAGGTGGAGGGCAAGCTCCCAGCTGGGGGGGGACACCATCCTTCTCTCTGGGCCCCAGTGTTCAGGTTGTCTTTGTGCAAGTTAGAAAGGAGCCCCCTGCAGACGCTGCATCTGTTGCTGTGGAGTGACCCCCCCCTTGCCAGGATGGGCCGGGCCCCACCCTGCTGAGCTCACTGGCCCCCTTCCGCCCCCCGCAGTGATGGTGGCCACACAGCAGGAGATGAACGATGCACAGCTGACGCTCAAGCAGCGTGACTACTGTGCGCACCACCTCATCCGGCTACTCAAGTGCAAGCGCGACAGCTTCCCCAATTTCCTGGCCTGCAAGCACGAGCAGCATGCCTGGGACTACTGCGAGCACCTCGAGTGAGTCCGGGCACCAGGGGGCAGGGGCGGACTGGGCAGCCCCGCTGTAGGCCCTGTGGGGAGAGATGGTGGTGGCAGTGGCAGTCACTCCTGGAGCCTGAGCCCTGCCTGCTGTCCCCAGCTATGTGCAGCGCATGAAGGAGTATGAACGCGAGCGGCGGCTGCTGCAGCGAAAGAAGCGACGGGAGCAGAGGGAGGCGTGGGCAGCCCATGGCCAGGGCTCTGGAGAAGTGGCCCCCGAGGTGGCCCTGTAGTGTCGCCCACCATTGCAAGTACCAGTAAAGAAATAAAAGTGCCCAGCGCTCCACATGTGCCTCCTTCCTGCAGCGCCACAAGTGGGAGGCGCGAGCAGGTCCTGTCCCCAAAGAACACAGGAGCCGAGTCCAGTGGGCAGCGTTTATTCCAGGGAGGAGCAGCAGCACCACCCTGGTGGACACAGGGGCCTCACAGCAGGAAAGGGACGATGGGCATGCGCAGGGGCGGGTAGTCGCGGAACTCCTTCAGGTAGCTTCGGTGTTTGCCCTTGGCCCAGATGGTCATCTGTGTGAAGCCCACCAGCGAGAAGAGGGCCACTGTGGGCAGCAGAGGGATCAGCGGGCTGCTGCGGACAGGAGGGCAGGTGGCGGGCGCGGCAGGGAGGGCAGGCTCACCTGGCAGGCACTGTGTCATGATGGCAAAGCCGATCCAGGACCCCACCTGTGGGCAGGGCAGGGCCGGGTGTTCTGTCAGCACTCTGGTGTCTGGCAGCCTTGCGTGAGGCTGCCCAGGGCTCAGCTGCCACCACCCCACCCCAACTCTCGTTTTTCCACACTGGGCACTGAATCTCAGGGGCTTCACACTGAGCTACACTACCAGCCCCGTTTTTTTACTGAGACAGGGTCTCAGTGCTATGTTGCCCAGGCTGGACTGAACTTGCAGTCCTCTTGCCTCAGCCTCACAGTGCTGAAATGACAGGCATGCACCCCATGCCAGCTCAGCCCTTCTCTGTAGGAACCCAACTCCAGTACGGTGGGCTGCACACGTGCCAACCCTGCACAGCCCTCCACCTGGGACCCACGCCAGAGCAGGGCAGGTGGCCCTCACCTCATAGGTGTAGTTGGGGCAGGACACCAGCAGGAAGAGCCACGTGAAGGGGTTCTTGGTGGGATATGGGATCTTCCTGGTCTTGGACCCTGACAGGCAGGACAGAGGCAAGTGGGACCCTGTACCTGGCCTAGCCAATCCAACCCAGCCGCCCGGGGCCTGGCAGCTCACTCACCGGCCGGCCGCAGGTCCCGCAGGGCCATGTGGATGGAGAAATTGCCCAGCTGACAGATCTGTGGGAGGAGTGGGTCAGCCCAGGACCCCCAGCCGCACCCCACCCATCACCCCTGCTTCCTTACCACAAAGATGGCCAGTGCCAGCTTAACCTGCTGAGCTCCATAGGCTGCAGAGGAAGCAGGGAGGGGACCGTGAGAGCCAGGAGAGGGGCCGAGGGCCACGGGGGTGGGGGAGATGGGAGGCACTTACTGGGGGGCGTATAGAGAGGGTGGTTGATGTAATAGGCCATCCATGCAGCGAAGCCCCAGTAGTAAGTGCAGTTCTGAAAAGGAGTGACAGGGAAGAGTGTGTGCATCTGGCAGCGCGCACAAGCAAGGGCAGAGGGCTCTGCAGTGGGCGGGGCCTTGGGCAGGCTGGATGGCGCTGAGTGGGCGGGGCTCGGGATGGGTAGGCGGAGCTCTGGACGGCCAAGGTCTGTAGGCCGGGGCTGGTGACGGGACTGGTGTCAGGGTGGCCCCTGTGGGGGTGGGGCGGGGCTCTCACCTTGAAGATGTTGCGCAAGGGCATGGTGCCGTGAGAGAAGCGGTGCACGAAGAGCGTCTCCAGCAGCCGTTTGACATAGTGGAATGAGTGGCAGATGCAGGCGAGGCTGGGGAGGGCGCCGGCTCAGCGCGTGCAGCAGGAGCCCCGCCCCGCCCCCACCCAGCCGTCCCACACTCACTGCACCACCGAGTGCCGGCTGGACGTGAAGTCGTATTTGTGCCCGTAGATGAAGGGGACCCGGAAGTAGAAGAGCAGGTAGATGAACAGGGGTCCGGCGTACTCCGTCAGGAAGACCTGGGTCCGGCACACAGTGGTCACGGCGATGTGGCCGCCGCGGTGGAGGGGGGGCGGGGGCGGGACTCACCGTCACCCAGCTGATCTGCGCACCCAGGTCCCGGAAGTACAGCGTGGCCGTGGTGCCCACGGGCAGCTTCTGCAGGACATCCTCGTCCTTCAGGGACTTGCCCTCTGCGGAGTGAGCAGGTTAGAGACCGCTATGTCCCCCGCCTGCCACCCGCCACCCCCGGGCATGGTACTTACTTGGGTCCAGGCGCAGGGACTGGCGGGCCGGGTACCACTGCGGGTCTGCAGGCAGAGAGCCGGGTCACCCAGGCCAGCCTCGGCTGCTCCCACCCTCGAGGCCAGAAGGGCAGATGCGGGTTTCCTCCCAAAGCCCTACCCGAGTTAGGGAGGGGAGGCTTTAGTGGCGGGGGGGGGGGGGCAGCAGGGATGGAGGAGTGTGGCAGGCATGGACTTACGGGTCTTGGTGAAGAGGTTCTTGATCTCCGCAATGGTGGCCTGGGGCTCCACCTGGTGAGTAGGGGCAGGGAGGTCAGCTCTAGGGGCCCGGACCCAGGAACCCAGGGAAGGGGGCCTGGGAGCCAGGATCCCACCGCATAGTCAAGGTAGGAACAGCATGGGTCCTGCCAGTGTGGGGACAGCTGTGGCCCTGGGACCCCGTGTCACCAGGCAGCTGGTAACACCCCACTGCCCAGTGGGAAAAGGAAGGCCCTGAGGAGGGGCAGCCCCACCTCTTTCCCAAGGCCCTGCAGTCCACTGAGGCGGCTTTGCTTCCTCCCCAATCAGGCCAGCTCCTGACCACACCAGGGGCCACGCTGCTCACTCTACCTTACCTGGGGTCAGCACCCCTGTGTGCCCTCTGAAGGGCAGAGGGTGGGGCATGAGGGGTTGGAAGGAATGTGGTCCCTGGCCTAGTGCCACAAGCAGTATGGTCCTACCTTGTCCAGAAAACACAGCTTCTCCCTTGTCTTTGCATCCAGAATCTCCACCTCAAAGAAGAGAACGGCCCTTTTATGTTTCTTGGCTGCCTTGGGGGGCAGGGGCCGGGGGAGGCCATTGAGGCCAGGGCTGAGGCCCTGGCTTGCCTCCCGAGCCACCATGTTCAAGCTTATGTCCATGTCGCCCGCCACCAGCTTGCTGCTCCACTCTGCCCACCCAGTGCACCCCACTGCCGCCGCTGCCCCCACCACCGACCTCCCCACACAAGAGCTGCGCCAGGCAGGCAGCGATCAAATTTTGCCATGGTGCTGGAAAGGAGCCAGAGCCTGCCCTGAGCTGCTGGCCTCTGTGCCAGGTGAAATCCGAGTGGCACCAGAGCTGTGGCCCAGCTAAATATAAAACCACTCAGACCGAGCCCCCAAGGAGCCATGCCACCATCCCACAACAGCATGGGGGACAGCAAGGTCCCTGCAGCAGGCAGGGGCTCAGGCCAGCGCCATAGGGTGAGAGGCCAGCCTGGCCGGGCACCCAGCACAGGCCCAGGAAGTTCACTGGGCTCTAAGAAACCCCAGCTATTTTGAGAATCCGTGAGAAAGATCATCCATTTCCCTTCTGAGCTGTAAAAGACACTCTGGATTATGTTCCTTGGGCATTTGTGTTCCCACAGAGGTGACAGATTCCCAAGTTACTGGACCAGACAGCCCCTCTCTGCATGTAAAAAGGGCCAGGGAGCCAGGTTTCAGCCAACACCCCCCTCCCCCGTCTCCACAGGTCCCCCCAGGCCTTGTTCAAGGCCGCTGGCATGGTAGTCTTCCCACTGGGCCGGCCCAAGGCCACACACGTCCAGGGGCTGCCCAAGGCCCATGGGCACACAGTGGCAGCGCAGAGGAGCAGCACTGGACAGGGAGGCTGCAGCGGCCGGAGAAACTGCAGAGGGAGGCCAGGCAGCGCCTAAGCCTGGGTCTCGTCCCACCCCGATAGAGGGCTCTGCGCTTAGGCCAGAGAAGCCAGGCCCCCAGCGGCAGGGCCAGAGGGAGGCCCTGAGGGAGGAAAGCGTCTCCTGGGCTGTGCGGGTCCCCTGCCATGCCCCTGGGAGTGAGGGGCGGTACTGCAACTGCGCGCATCAGCCTGCGTGCCCAACCTGGCTCCCCCGCTGGCTGCAGGTCATAGCGACAGGGCTCTGCCCACCTGTGGCCATGACGGGAGGACAGGGCCCAGCACCCTGAGTCCTGGCAGATGCTGTAGACAGCGCACCTGTTGCCAATACTGAGCCCTGCCGAACCCCATGGACAGCTGGCATGGGAAGGGGCCTGAAAGGTGAACCGGCCATGGACCTGGAGCATCACACCCCACCCAGGAGACAGGAGCAAGGAGAGGCTTAGGAGGGACAGGGTATTAATAGTTCCTGCACCCCAAGGAGGGCAGTGCCCGCGTGCCCTGTGCGCCTGTGTGGCCCTCAGGGAGGCAGCTCGGCGTCCACGGGACAGGTCTTGGAGTTCCTGCAGAACCACTCAGGGGCTTAAAATACAACCAGCCCAGCTCCCTGCCGGCCAGCTGCTGGGGAGGGCTGAAACCCTACTCTCCCCTGCCACTGGGCACCAACCAGGCCTGGGGCGGGGGGACAGTGCCCACGTGTTGTCAGGCCTTAGGCAGCTGGGAAAGGAAGCCGGTGGCAGGAGGGAGCCCAGCCACGCTCGCAGCAGCAGCCATCGCTCAGCCGCCTGTACCCCACAAGGTAAGCCAGGGCCGTGGGCAGCACCCAGGGGCTCATGGGGTGGGGGGCGCTGCAGGCTACACGGCGACAGGGTCAGCCCGCAGCCCCTAGACACCAAAGCCATCTCCTCCTGGAAGGGCCGAGGGCCCCAGGTGGGTGCGTGTGATTCCCTGTGCTTCTAGATTATTTCAAAACAGAAAGCCCAATAAAATTTGCTAGGTAGGAGAGGAAAAGAAAGACAGGCTGAGTGAAAGAAGCCAGATACACAGGGTCACATGTTTATAGGAAACGTCCCACAGACAGAGGTGGCCTGGGTGGGTGGTGGCCTCAGGCGTAGGGGGTGGCTGCTAACGAGTGCCTGGTCTCTGGTGGGGAACTGAGCAGAGGTGGGAAGGGGCATCAGGTGCACCGGAGTGCGCGACGTCCCACTGCGCTGTGCACACTGAAATGGGCAGCTTTCCGTTTTGTCAGTTTCACCGTGACACAAAACTGAAGATGCTGGGGACCGAACTGAGCCCCACCTGCTAGGCAAGTGCTCACCAATGAGTCACACTCAGCCTCAGTGTCACCTTCTAAGGGTGGGGGACAAAAAGGCCACAAGCACGGATCAGAGAAGGCTCCAGGACTGGGGAGCACCCAGGGGACCTCACCACACTCATCCCAGTTCTTGGTCCCCCCCACCCCACCCTCTGCTCTGTGCCTGCCCAGGCCTCAGGCCAGCCTAGCGTGGGGCCAGGGGTTCTGAGCAGAGGGGAGGCCTCAAGAGGAGGCCACACCCAGGGAGGCAGGGAGGAGGGGGGCCCTGCTTAGGAGCCTCCAAGGGAAGGGACAGGGGCGGCTGACAGATGGACAGAAGCACGGGAGGGGTCACCAGCCCAGATGCCACAAGGACACAGGCAGGGACCCTGGCGTGAGCATGACACACAGCTCTGCGATGACAGTCGCACCAGCCCAGGAGGAATTCTCACCCAGAGGCCCGAGATTCCGAGGCCCAGCCAACAGTGCTCATGCTCTGCCAACATCAGGGCGCATGCCAGGGCCGGGGTGCCGCCAGGCCCACCCTGCAGGAGAGCACAGGCCCTAAGCTGGGAAGGTCCCCAGCCAGTGCTGGGTAGTAAAGACCTGACACAGGTAGGCACAGAGGAAAGGGCCACACCTTCTACACGCTTGTTCCGAGGCAGCTGGGACACAGAGCGGACGGGGAGGCGAGTTTAGCAGTAGAGCAGACAGTTGGGAGGCCGCAGGAGTCACAGGGCCTTTGCACTGCCATTCCCTCCTCCCTCCACTCAGCTCTCAGAGCACGTTTTGAACACTGACCCCCAGCATCCTCCGCCCACGAACCACAAGCATGGGTGGGCACCATCCTGTGCGTGGCTGCTCTGAGTACCTGCAAGAGGGCCGGCATGGGGGGCAGGGACAGTTACTCCCTGGGAGGAGGTGACACAGGTCAGGCCCCGGCCCCTGCCCACCTGTACCCTCAGCTTTGCCTGCTCCTCCTGCCCCTCCTATGGAGCTGCCCAGCCACCAGACCCAGAGGGCACAGGTGGGACCCAGGGCAGGGGAGCCTCTGCCCAGCCGCCCAGGTGGGCAGGCTGCGGCTCCCCGGGTCCCTCACAGTAATCTTCACGGGCTGGAGGTCCAGCTCATCCTGAGCACGAGAAGCCAGGCCACAGGAGGTCCCGGTCAGCAGAAGGAAGCAGGCCAGGACAAAGGCCTGCCTTCTCTGCGCTCCCCAGGTGCTGGGGTCTAAAACAAAAAACAAAACTATTTCCTGGCTGTGTGGCCCTGGTCAAGTAACCCACCCTCTCTGAGCCTCTACATCCTCATCTGCAAAGTGATGAGTTCCCACCTGCCATCCCACAAAGTTACTGGGAAATCAGTGGTAATAACCAAAAAAAAGAAAAATAAAAGTTACATGAGGGTTTCCAACCTGAAATAAATGTTAAAAAATAAAAATCTTAACAAATATTGAGCCAGGAGATAGTGGCAAACACCTGTGATCCTAGCCAGGAGGGCAGCATGTTCCTAGCCAGAGCGACTTAGCAAGACCCTACCTCAAATTAAAAGAGTGCTGGGATGGAGCTCAGTGTGAAGGCCCCAGCACCGCAAGCAACTAGGGAAATAAATAAGGGTCTGGTGCTCGCACAGAGAGGGGTGGATGCACAGGGGTTCCTTCCCCGACGTCCAGCATAGGGTGGCGCAGCATCCCTCCACAGGACACCAAGGTCAGCACAGGGCAACAGCACCCAGCCAGCACCGCCCCCTGGTGGCCCTGGATGGAAGCATGCTCTGCGGCCGAGGTCGAGCATGCTGCAGGTGCAGCACCCACAGTCTGACGTACTGACCCCTATCTGGAGTCAGCCGAGAGGCCTGGGAGCCACTGCCCTGCATCCTTGCATTCCACCGCCCATGCCTGCCTGCCCCTTTCTGCCCCTATCTCAGGACCTGCTCTGGGTCCCCAACACAGGGCCTGTATCCCAGCCTGTGTGTCAGCGTCCAGGGACAGACAACAGGGTCCCCGGTGCCAAGACAGGGCAGAGTGGCCAGGGTGGGCCTTCCTGAGAAGGTTGTCTATGGAAATGGCCTGGGGAAGAATGCGCTAGGTGAAGGGACAATGGGTGCAAAGACCATGGGGCTGCACTGGAGTTAGTGGCTGGAACAATGGGAGGAGATGGCAGGCAAGCAGGTGACAGGGCAGGGCAAGCTGTGCAGGTCCTGGTGAAGAACCTTGGCTTTTTGTTTTCTTTTTTTCCTCAGTACTGAGGATGGAACTAGGGCTTCAACTAAGCTGCATCCCTACCCCCTTTTAAAATTTTTCTTTTACTGTCTTATTTTGATGCAGGGTCTCACTGAGTTGCCCAGGTTGGGCTCAAACTTGTGAACCTCCTGCCTCAGCCTCCTGAGTAGCTGTGATTGCAGCTCTGGCTAGGACTTTGGCTGTTACTGGGGCATGGGGGACATGGAAGGTTCGTGAGCAGAGAGACGGTGCCAGACTCAAGTGGTCACAGGGAGGGCCAGGCTGTGGGGATGAGGCTGGCACTCGCAGATGGGTAAAGCATGGGGTGGGCATGGACACTGGTGGGCTTGTGGGTGGACCATGATGGTCCAGGAGGGGACAAAGGGGCAGGAGCTGGAGGTTTCTGACCTGGCCCCAGCGGAGCCCAGGCTCGAGATGAGTTCATAATACCTGCGAGCTGCCCGCCCGGGGACAGTGCAGGCCCGGCACACCCATAACAGAGGCCGCTCAAGCAGCTGCCTATCCCCTCCCAGGACTCTCCATGTGCAAATGACCCAGGGCCTCCCTTGAGGGCTGCGGAGTCCTGGGCACAGGGCGGGCACAGGCCTGAGGGTGCCACTCGGGCTTGTACATCTGGAACTCCTGTGTTCTATGCTGTGACCACAGATGGTGACGGGGCAACAGTGGCCAATAGTTGCTACCAGGCCTCTCTGCTCTCGTCCACAGTGGCCCAAAACGACAGAAGGCAGCAGCTGCCTTACAGATGCAGAAGCCAGGCTCCTAGGCAGACTGCACCCGGGTCACCTGGTGGGAAGGGCCTGCACGCCCGCGCCCTCCTGTGCGGGCTCAAGGTCGGCAGGCCCCGTGCAGGCCTCTGGGCCCGGTCAGAGCTGCTGCAGAGGCCCGCATACCGCTCCCTCGGCCCCGCCGGGACTGGTGCCAGGAAAGGGCCTGGCCACAGCTTGCCTCACATGGGGCACCTGGCACAACCCAGCAGCGCCTGCACCAAGCTTGGGACACAGGGGCCTGGCTGGGGCACAAGCCCAGTGTGGCCAGGAACCCCAGGCAGAGACACAAAGCGCTGAGGGCCCTTCAGCCTTCCAGCCCTCACACGGGCACAGGGCTCTCCTTGGGGACACCAGCTGTGCCGCCCTGGGGACCGGCTCATCCTTGTCGCTAATGTGGAGACGGGTGCATGCCCTGGACTTCAGCTCAGCACTTCGGCTCCCTTTCCCTTTTACTTTCCAGAAATATCGAGTCACCCACGAATGCCAGGGTGCCAGGACAGCCTAGAGGGCCTGGGCCCGGCTGCCAAGGAGCCAGCACAGGCCGCACCTGTTCGGCCACAAACACCCCCTTCCCCGGCGGCCTCAGCGTGCGACCTCGTTTCTCCACGGCACTGCAGGGGAGTGCAGCTGCCCAGAGGAGCTGTGGTGGGGACAGACTGGCACCCAGGCGGGGTGGGGGTGGATGTGACAGACGTGGACCAGCCACTCCCTGGACCATGGCCAGGCTGCTCCTGCTGCTAAGACACCATTAGCTGGGGTCTGTTTTTTTGTGGGTACTGGGGGTCGACCTCAGGACCTCGCGCGCCAGCAGGCGCCCATGCCACTGAGCGATATCACCGGCCTTTTTTTCGTATGTGGGTTCCAGGAGTCGAACTCGGGCCCTCGTGCTTGCCAGGCAGGCGCTTACACCGCTGAGCCATCTCACCGGCCCATAGCTGGGGTCTGGGCACCGGCATCTACACCGCTCTGGGGTCCACGAGCAGGAGGAACCGGGTGCTGTCCCCATCTCAGGGGACGTTTGTCAGTGCTCCTGCATCAGTCAGCGCAACCACGGAGGACAGAGGAGGAGGGAACACCGGGTGCACACAGCAGGGACTCTGACCGGCAGCTCGCCGACTGCCTGGCCGTCTGCAGCCACACCACGGGCACCGTCCAGCCTGTCCGCTCAGGGGCGCCACTGCTGAGAACACTTCCTACCCGCCGTCACCATTGCCAAGCACTGTGTCCCGCCCAGCAGCTCCAAAAAACAAGCTTGGAAATGAGGCCCTGGCCCAAGGCGGTCAGCTAGGAGGACCCCGCGCTGCCCTGGCCTGTGTGGGCCTGAAGTCCCCAAGGCCACCACAGTGGACAAACCTGCCTGTCCTCTGAGGAGCAGGCCACGTGCTAGCAAGAAAAGGAGAAAATGCCTCCCAAAACAGCCCGGAAGATGGGCTCCGGGCCCAACCTATAAACCCAGTTACTTGGGAGACTAAATCGGGAGGATGCTTGAGCCCAGCAGTTCAAGGCCAGGCTGGGGACACAGTGAGACCCATCTCCAAACGCCAAAAATCAAACCAATAAAACACTGGGGCCAGGAATGCAGCTCAACGGTGACCACTTGCCTAGCATGCAGGAGGTCCTGGGTTCCCTTCCCATCACCAGAAAAACAGTACATAGGGCCGGGCACGGTGGTGCACGCCTATAATCCCAGCACTCGGGAGGCTAAGGCAGGAGGATGGACGTGAGTTCGAGGCCACCCTGGGCTACATGATGAGTTCAAGGCCACCCTGAACTACACTGCAAGACTGGCTCAAAAAAAAAAAAGTAAACCACGTGGATCCATTCAGAAGGCATGCTCCCCGCTCACACCCCAGCTCCAGCACCGCCGACCTGGAAGGGGCGCTTGATTCCAGACGTGCCCAGTGGTGACACATGCCACCTGCACAAGGTCAAGGACCTTCTGGAAGCCTGAGGGCCACGCTCTCTACTTGGCATCAGGACACCCCCCGACCAGCCTTGCCTGTACAACCAACCAAGCACAATCAGGACATACCAGTTCGGCGTGGTGGCGCACACCTGTCATCCCAGCACTCAGGAGGCTGAGGCAGGAGGATCACCATGAGTTCAAGGCCAGCCTAGGCTACACAGTGAGACTTTGTCTCAAAACAAAAAACAAAAATCAGGCCATACCCAGGATAGGAGATCTGTCACCTGTCACCACAAAGAGGGAGGACCTAGGCAGTGTGGAGCGATGCTTCCTTCAAGCTTTCCTCACAGGCCAAGGCCACGCACGGACCTGGAAAAGCAGGCAGCATCCCCAGCGCTGCAGGAGCAGGGTACGGCCAACCCTCTGGGAGCCTCAGCCCCGGGCCAGGTACAGCAGGGCTTCCTGGGAGGACGCAGCTCAGGCCACCTGTGAATCAGAGCGTTGCTGTGGCGCCACCTTGTGGCTGTGGACTCGGCCTGCCTGAGGCCGCACCTCTAGGTCAGTTTCCGGTGCCAGGGGCTGAGCGCAGCTGGGGCACAGCTTGTGCCCAGCACACAAAGGGCCTGGTTCCAGCTCATCACCCAGACAGAAGCTCCTAGGGTCGCCAGAGCCACCCTGCCACGGGCCCTGCTTTGGATGGAGCCCAAAGCCCTATCACAGCCAACAGCACCCACCCAGAAAGGCCTTAGCCACACCCATGCTACCCCCTTCCTCTCCGGTGTCCCCACTGGCTCTGCCAGGCTGCACCCAAGCACTGAGCCCCGCTGGCTCCCACAGTGCTGTGAGGCCGGTGCTGCTCACAGTGGTGCAGGCAAGAGGCGGGGCCCAAAGAGCGCGCAGTGTCAGCCCAGGCACCTGCCAGCTACGGGCTCCGGGGTCAGGGCCCTGTCTGCTCCACGCCTGTAATCCCAGCTATGAGGGAGGCTGGGACAGAAGGATTGAAAGTTCGAGGCCAGCCCCATCTCTTAGCAAGACCCCATCTCAAAATAAAAAACGGCTGGGGGACCTGGCTCAGAGCAAAGGCCCTGCGTTCAATCCCCAGTAACACACAAAAAGGGACGCTCACAGCCTGCAGGAAGCCCTCCCCTGGGCGCTCCAGCCAGGACCCTTTCCTTTTCCAGGGCTGTACCTGTCCCTCAGCTTCCAGGCCCCAGACCCCTGCTGCCTCTCCCTGTCTCTGGGCAGGAAGGCAGTGCCCAGCAGGAAGCTGAGAGAGGGCCAACCCCTCCCAGGCCACACCAAGAAGGCCCAAGTGTGGCATCCAGGTCGGCCCAACCCCAGGCGCTCACATCGCCAGACCGGCTCCAGGAGCCTCACACCAGCAGCCCGCACCTGGGGCAGGTCCTCAGCACGGCCGCTGGCTTTACTGCGAAGTCCCTTGCAGGGAAACCAAGGCTCATTCATTCAGACACAGGCCAGGCATGGCGAGAGACTCTGGGCGTTCAGCCGCAGGAGGAGATACAAAAATCCTTTCTAGGCCAGACACACACCTGTCACCCCAGCTACTCAGGAAGCTGAGGCAGAAGGATTAGAAACTCACGGCCAGCCTGGGCAACTCAGTGAGACCGTGTCTCAAAATTAAGTAAAATGGGCTGGGGGTTCAGCTCAGTGGCAGAGCACTTGCAGAGCATATGTGAAGCCCTGGGTTCCATCTCCAGCACCCCACAAAAAAACCCGCCCGCACTGACCCAGCCCACTGAGAAACACCATACTGCTCTCCTTCTTCCCCCTCTCCCCTCGAACCCTGAATCTCACAGAAACATCTGCAAGTGACCGAATTCTCCTCTTCAGTTTTTGCTTCTAAAATAATTTTGCAAGTCTCATGTGCCCCCAGCATTTTTTGTTTTTTGCTTTCTTTTGAGATAGGGTCTCCCTGTGTTTCCCAGGCTGGCCTTGAACTCCTCAGTTCAAGGGATCCTCCTGCCTCAGCCTCCCAAGTAGCTAGGACTACAGGCCTGTGACACTGCACCCAGTGACCCCTAACACGTTTAGGTTGAGTCTAGGTTTTTTTTTTTTAATGGAAAAAATGTAAAACAAAATTTCATAACAAAATAATAGGAGAGGGGCCGGGGATATCGCTCAGCGGCACAGTGCCTGCCTGGTAAGCGCAAGGTCCTGAGTTTGATTCCTGGTACCCCCCCAAAAAAAAATATATATATACCACAAAATAATAGGAGAATAACAACAGTTAATACGTTGAGTATTGTTTTCTTTAAAGTCATTAATCAGTGTATGATATGGGCTTAAGAAATTCTCCAAATGATATCTGCACAAGCCTTTCTTTTCAATGAATTAAGAGAAACCGGGCCAGTGAGATGGCTCAGCGGCATAAGCGCCTGCCTGGCAAGCGCGAGGGCCCGAGTTCGACTCCCGGAACCCACATACGAAAAAAGGGCCGGTGATATCGCTCAGCGGCACAGGCGCCTGCTGGCGCGCGAGGTCCTGAGGTCGACCCCCCGGTACCCACAAAAAAAAAAAAAAAAAAAAAAAGAGAAACCAGTAGTATAACTAACTTGTATTTTGGTTTTTTTCTTTTTCTCTTCCTTCCTTTCCCCTTTCCCCCATCCTAGTTCCTTTTGAACAATTTCCTCCCATTTCATAATATCTATTGTGCATTTGGGACCTTATTTACTCTTTCAGTTTCTCACACCAGGAAGACAATACAATACTTACACATGTGTGTCTGATTTCTTTCACTTATGAGTATGGTATGTAGTTGCATCCATTTACCTAAAAAAGTCTCAAGTTTATCCTTCTTTATGGCTCAGAAGTAGTTTTTTTTTTAAACCTAAGCTTGAATAGTTATAAATTATATAATATCTGGCCTAGTATAGATATTAAGATATTTATAGGACTCCATTAAATCTAATTATAGAGTCTAAATTCCTTAGTAAATTGATACCTAGTTTTACTCTTAAAAAAAAAAAAAAAAAAAAAGAGAGAGAGAGAGAGAGAGAGAGAGAGAAAAGAAAAAGCCAAGTGTGGTGGCACGGCCTGTAATCCCAGCTACTCAAGAGGCTGAGGTGCCCGTGAGTTCAAGCCCCACCTGGGCAACACAGCAAGGCTCCATCTCGGAAAAAAAAGAGCCGGGCGTAGTGGTGCACACCTGTACCCCAGCACTCGGGAAGCTGAGGCAGGAGGATCATCACATGTTTAAGGCCAGCCTGGGCTACACAGTGAGTTCAAACCAGCCTGAACTGCATAGCAAGACCCCGTCTTAGAAACAAAACAAAACATATTACAAACAAGACCTTTAACATTTGCTCCTTCTGTGCCTTAAAGTTAAGTTCTGGTCCCCTCTTCCATGCTTATGACTGAACACTGCTATACTGGTCATCCTATCATACAGACCAAACTGACTTTTATTTTTTTGCAGTACTGAAGATTTTACCCAGGGCTTCACACATGCTAATTATGCTTAGTACTGCTGAGCTATAGCCCCAGACCTTGCCCCAGAAATTTAATTTTACTAAGACATTTCAGTGGCTGGGTACAGTGTGGTGCATGCGTCTGATCCCAACTACTTGAGAGGCTGAGGCAGAAGGGTTGCAATTCAGTGGCCTAAAGGCTCTACACATAAAAAGAAAAGTCCTTCAAGATGTGCCATCATTATGACATCAGCATAACTAATTATACCATCAATGGCATAAGTAAATCATCTACAGCATAAATCACAACTGGTAATAAATACTAACCACAAGCTATAGGTTATGGGCTGGGGGTGTAGCTTACTACTGGAGCACTTGCCCAGCATGCACGAGGTCCCGGATTCTATCCCCAGCACAGGAAGGAAGTGGGGAGGGAGGCGCTGGTGCACTGTGGTGCACTCATAATCCCAGCACTGTGGGAGGACAAAGCAGGAGGATCGGGAGTTGGAGCCCAGCCTGGGCAATTTTGTAAGACCATGTCTCAAAATTAAAAAATAATTGGTGTGGTGGCACACACCTGTAATCCCAGCACTCTGTAGGCTGAGGCAGGAGGATCACAAGTTCGAGGCTGGCCTGAACTGCATAGCGAGACCCTTTCTCAAAAAAAAAACCTAAAATATAAAAATTAAAAACAAAGGGAGTGGGGACTAAGGATACAGCTCAATACAAAGGCCTGCGTTCAATCTCTAATATCACAAATAGTAATAATATAATAATAAAAGTAGGGCCGGTGAGATGGCTCAGTGGCGTAAGCGCCTGCCTTGCAAGCACGAGGGCCCGAGTTCGACTCCCGGAACCCACATACGAAAAAGGGGCCAGTGATAAGAGGTCCTGAGGTCGACCCCCGGTACCCACAAAAAAAAAAAAAAAAGTAGGTTGTCACTGTTCACCAAAAGCAACACAGGCACCTTTTTTCCTGATTAACCCCCGTCTCTGAGGTTTTCTTATTGCTCAAATGTGGCAAGGTTTGGTAGTGCTTAGGAGACAGCGTCTCACCATGTCGTCCAGGTTGGCCTCGAACTCAGCAATTCGCCAGTCCGTTCCCTGCGTGGCTCGGGATTACAGGCATGCGTCATCATGCCTGGCCAACATCACTGTTATTCTGCCATTTCTTGTTTTCTATTATTTTTCTTTTTTTTTTTTTTAATTTTGTTTTTTGTTTTTTGTTTTGGTTTTTGCATTTTTTTGAGATAGGGTCTCACTATGTAGTTCAGGCTGGTCTTGAACTCACTATGTAGCCTACACTGGCCTCAAACTCATGGTGATCCTCCTGCCTCAGCCTTCCAAGTGCTGGGATTACAGGCATGTGCCACCCTGCCGGGCTTTTTTCTTTTTATGTTGGTTATGGAACCCAAGCCCCCAGACATGCTAAGCAAGGAGGCTACAACTAGGCCACACTCCCACCCTCATTCCTCTCTTTTGTTCCTCTGTTTTTGGTTTTTTGAGACAAGACTCACTGTGTAGCCCAGGCTGGCCTTGCACTCAGTGATCCTCCTGCCTCAGCCTCCGGAGTGCTGGGATGACAGGTGTGCACCCCACGTGCAGCCTCTTCTCCTTTTCAGTGTCGACACTGAGAAGCCAGGATCACAACACACAGAATGGGAGCTGTGCGAGACTGAAACTCCGAAGCTGCACACGCTTTCTGAGTTACACCGCGGAGAAGCCTTGGCCCTGTCTGTTATCAGAGGTTTCTGCACACGTCTTCCACCTGGCCCGCTCAGGAGCCTCACACGGTATTTCACAAAAGCACGACCCCCTGAGATTCAAAAGGACGTTCACTTTCTCACCACCCAGAAGGTCCCCAAGAGCCAAGTGGCTTGGTGGGCATCAGCAGGCTGCAGTTGGATATCTGGGCCCAACTCCTAGGCCAGCCTCTAATTCGCCCAGAGGAGCTAAACCAAGCTGTGACCCCCACATTTACCACTCTGCCACTCGGCCCTGAGGTGGCTGCAGTCACCTCCAGCAGGGTGACTCAGTTTCTGGGCTCCTTGGGGACAGCAGCCCAGGCTGCAAAACTCACCAGCCAGGATGAGCCCACCACACAGAGCCCCGCAGAGGGCTCAGCCACTGACCCTACAAGGGCTCTGCTCACCAAGCAGCTACCATTCTTCATTCACTCAGCAAACGGCCTGAGCCCCTCAGGGTGCTGGGCTCAGTGCTGCACAGTCCCAACCAGAAAAGCCCATGAGGGACAGCAGAGTGCTGGGCCACAGTGCGGAGACACAGGAGGCACCGTGGAGAGGCTGCACCCGTCCCCAGCCTCCCACACTCCTCAAGCTCAAGGCCAAAACATCTATTGTGTAACACCAGGCGCAGCAGGGCCTGAAGGAAAGGAAGCAGGCCAAAGGAAAGCCCTTGCTGGGGCAGGGTACGTGGGCCAAGAGGGCCAGCTCGGGGCTCTGAGGGAGGTGCCGAGGCCCCAGGGCAGCGCAGAGCTGGGCAGGTCTAGGGCATCGGGGCTGCAGCAGAGTGCATGTCAGGAAGAACGGCTGGGGGGCAGCCAGAGCTCTGGGTCTCACACTACAGTGACAAGAAATCACTGGGCTGCCGCAAGCTGGTTTGCTTTTCAGAAGGACCTTGGTGGTGGCTGGGGGACAGGGACAGAAATAGGAGATAACTTGGTCACAGAGACCATAGTGATAAAGCAGAAAAGAAACATCTGCTCCCAGTAGGGAGCCCCCGCCCTTCAGTAAGCCTTTTATTTCCCTAGAGTGATGTAGCCCTCTCCCCACCATTTGTAAATCAGATGAAACAAGAATGTAACCTCTTAACCCATCATGTACCTCCCAGCTTATCCCCGCCATATGCAAAGAAGGCGAAACTCAGTGTAACTTTCTGTCCAGTCAATTAACAGCAAGCGCCCTGTTTCTGTGCTTCGTACTTTCCTGTAAACTCTAAAAAACCCTGCTCGCTGAGAAAGCAGGGCCTGACTCTTTGGCAAGCGAGACCAATCAGGCCCCCAGGCGTAAATAAAGCTGAACACTTTCCTCCAATCCGGGGGCGCCGCTTGCTTTTTGGTCTCAAGTCTGCTGCAACACTCACTGTGAACTGCGACACCTGCTGCGAGCGGCAGCACCTGCGGGGAGCGGTAACACTCACCGTGAGCTGTAACACTGCTGAACGGGGAGTCGCAGAACAGCCCCAGGGAGGCGCTGGCTCCTGGACCTGGGCACCTCCGCTTTACAACAGCGTTGCCAGTGGCGCCAGCTGGAGGTGCACAGTGATCCCAGGACGAAAATCCAGTGTGAGGGATGCAAGGAGCCTGCAAAGGCGAGGCGACACTGGGAGGGAGGAAGTAGCAGTGAAGAGGGGACTCTGTGGAGGGCAGGGCCCTGGAGTGCATGGCAGTAAAAAGGAGCAGGAAGGGTAGAGGCTGAGTTCGGGCTGGGGAGATAACAGCTCAGGAGTCGGGCCCCCAGGAGTCCCTGCTGCTCGCTCTGTCCTGCAGGGACACACAGGAGAGGAAGGAGTGGTGAGGAACAGAAAGTCCGGGGCTTTTTTTGGTTTTGTTTTTTTGCAGTACGGGGGATCAAATCCAGGGTACTCTACCACCAAGCTATATCCCCAGCCCTTTTTATTTTTTATTTTGGGACAAAGTCTCACTCTGTAGCACAGGCTGGCCTCAAACTTGCAATCCTCCAGGTGCTGAGATCACAGACATGCGCCTCCACACCCAGCTGAGTCCAGGAACCTTAAATGGGTGCTGTCCCCATGCCTGTTCCCAGGCTCCACGTCAGTGTGCATCCACAAATGCAGCTGTGGCTCTGCACCCAGGGACCCGAGAAGTGTTCTCGGGGTTTGCTGACTGTGCTTAGTGCATCCCATAGGATCTCCGTCTGCAGTGCAGCTCTGTGCTGAGCGCTTTCCTGGTGTGCACAAAGCCCTGGGTTCCATTCCCAGCACTGCAAATAAAAGCAGCAGCAGCCAAACCCCGAAGCACCAGAGGCACTGCAGCCTCTTCATGGGGAGCAGGAGCTGCTCACCTAAGCCAGGCCTGCCAGCCCCAGCCCAGCACACCATGCAGCACCAGAGCGCTTGAGGCGCCTTCCTTCCTGTCACTGTCCCTTTGTGGGGAGCAGGGCGACTGTGTGGCCAAACACCAAGGCCGCCCTGTGCTGTGCTCTCTGGGTGGTACCTGTACCACTGTCCTCACTGCCACTTCTAGAAGCTTCCTGAGTCCTACCAAGGGCCAGCGACAGCAGGGCAGAGCCAGGGCTCATACGCATGCATATACTCGTGCACACACACACAGCGGATGGTGCCAAGGGCTGTGCAGAAAACTAAAATGTGCCAGGCGCGGTGTGGCCCACCTGTCATCCCAGCACTCTAGGAGGCTGAGGCAGGAAAACGTGAAGTTTGAACCCAGTCTGGGCAACTCAGTGACTTGGTATAACCCTGTCTCAAAATATAAAATTAAAAAAGACCTGGGGACGTAGCTCGGTGTGAAGGCCTCAGTACCGGAAAAAAAAAAAAAAAAAAAAAGAAAAGAAAAGAAAAGAGAAAACCTAAAACATGAGCGGTGACAAGGTGCTGGGTGTGGCCTGGGCAGGTCAGAGAGCCCTCAGAGAAGGAGACATTCAAGCTGAGACCGGAATGACAGGTTTCCCAGACAAGGAGAACTGAACCTACCTCTTCCAAACCCAAGTGCCTCCCTCCACACCAGCCCCAACCAGTCCTGGTGGAGCCCCCAACAGGAGAGGAGGTCAAACTCCGCTCTGGAGGAGTGGGATTCAGAATGCACACAGGGCAGAGTCCGTCCCCAGTACCATGTGCACACACCTGCCCACGCGCGCGCACGTGCACAGGCAGTCACCCCTGGATATTCACAGGTTCCACATCTGCAGATTCAACCAACCGGACCAAAAATACAAAAAAACAAAATCCCTGCCCGCGCTGAACACGTACAGACTTTTTAGTGACTTGCGCTGAACGACAGCCTGCCACCAACTTCACAGCGTCCGCACAGCACACGCACCGCGCTGGGTCTCGCACGCCAGCCGTGTACACCAGGCCCCTGAGCAGCACAGGCGCGGGTGCTGGGAGTGTCTGGGAACCCATCCCCTGTGTGCCAAAGGGCGCGCGTGCTGCTCCACTCTACCCATCTCCTGAGACTTCCGCTGTGATCGGCGCCCTCCCCAGGAAAGGAACGTGCTCCCCACACCTCCCCCAAAGCTGTCATTTGGCAGCTCTGCCCGCCCTCCTTCTCCTCCTGCCTGGGAACTGGCTTCTCCTCACACCGAGTCCTGGTGCCCACATCCCGCCTCCCTGTGGCACAGTCCCTGCACCCTGGAGCCCCAGGAGCTGGCGCAGAGCCCTCCCTGCACGTCCCCCGGCTGCCAGTCAGTAGCCATGGGTTCTGCTCGCAGAAGAGCCTGGTTTGAGCAGAAGTAGGACAGGACAATGCCCGCCTGCCAGCACCCCTGAAAAGGCCTTTACCCCCAGTGGGGCTGGGAAACACTCATGGCCCATCCCTAACTGACCAGGGGTCGACAGCAGAAGTCCCTCTCCTCCTCCCTGTTGCTCTTGGAGAGTTAAAACTTTTAAGTAGAATTATCAGAAAAGGAAATTTCAGCACCCCTAAGATAAAGTCCAAGGTCCATCTGGTGCACACAGCCCTGCCCAACCAGCCTCATCTCCCATGGCAGACACCTACAGAGCCTGCCTCCAGGCCAGTAACAAGGCACAGAGCCCCTGCCTTGTTGCAGGGGGCAGGGTGGTGGTGACACTTGCCTCCCAGGTGCCAGGACCTGGCTCTGATCCCCAGTATGCACAACAAAACAAAACCAAAGCAGGGTCCCAGGCATGGGAACAGCAGGGGCCTGCTGTGGGTGGAGGAGAGGAAAGACCACAGCCTAGCAAGCAGGAGGATGGCAGGGGACAGATGACGTGAGCCTCTGAGCACAGGGGAAATGCGCCAGGCTGAGGCTGGTGGGGACAGATGGCAGCGAGGAGGGAAGAGCAGGAGTGAGCTTCAAGCAGGACTGGCTTTGAGCATCCACTTCCTCGGATGGCTTTGTCACGATGATGAGTTCGAGTTCTCAGTGTGCTGTCTTTTTGGTTGGTGGTGTTAGTAGTGTTAGAGATGAGACCCAGGGCCTCCCGCATGCTAAGCTGTCCCCAGTGTCCCCAGCCTGGTGTCTTTATCCTGGCACCCAGGGAGGAAACTGAGGCAGGTTCAGTTAATGCCAAAGGGCGTGCCCCTAGCCACCATACACCTCACCCCTTCCTCCTGCCACATGCAGCCTACTCTGGGAGCAACAGAACCCTCGCTCTGCCACTCGTGAGCTGTGGTGGGTCACTGCACTTCTGTGCCTCAGTTTCTCCATCAGTCAAAAAAGAAGAACAGGCCGGGTGTGGTGGCACATGCCTATAATCCCACCACTCGGGAGGCTGAGACAGGAGGATCGGTGTGAGTTCAAGGCCATACTGGGCTACAAAGTGAGTTCAAGGCCAGACTGAATTGCATAGTGAGACCGTCTCAAAAGAAGACAAAAAAGTGGGGGAGGGACAGTACCTATTTCAAGTATCTGTAGGGATTAAATAAATAGACCTAGGCCTGGGGACACACAACCAAGATCCCAGAACCCTGGGAGGCTGAGACAGGAGGATCACAAGTTCCAGCCCAGCCTGGACAACTTAGGGACTTAGCAAGACGCTGTCTCAAAATAAAAATTTTTTTAAAACTTTAAAAGGGCTGGAGATGTAGCTCAGTGCAAAGGCCGGGGAGGCTGGGGATGTGACTCAGTGTAGAACCCTTGCCTCGCATGCACCAGGTCCTGGGTCCCCTCCCAGGACCACCGAAATATTAAAAAGAGCATTTAGAGTAAGCATTCCGTCAGCAGCAGCTTTATTATGACTGTGACTGTATCTGGCTGCAGGACAGTGTCCCCAGGGATTCCCACATTCTCAGCTGTCAGGTCAGTGTCAGCAGGAGGCTGTTAAGACCCCACCTGAACTTGAGGACGGCCCACAGTCCCCTCACCTGGGCAGGGCTACCAAGGAACGAAGGGTGCCGAAAACTTGATCGTAGCCACAAGTCTTCCCAGCAGGATCACTCAGAGCTGTCCAGCCACTCTTTCTCTCTCCTCAGGGACCAGTGAGTCCAGAGGCTGTGCTCAGCTTGAGGGCCTCCAAGTCCGCAGCAGGACCGCTGACAGCTGCCCCAGCGGGTGCAGCCCAGAACCCAGCCCTGGGTGGCTCCCACCTGCCTCCCGCACCTCGCCCTCCTGCTCAGCTCCGGGCCCCGCCTATCTCATACACAGTGAGTGGGACACTGTCTTTGAAAAGTGTGCTTGTAAGGTGTGTGTTGTTAGGCGGCCCCAAAAATATCACAGGGCCAACACCCCCTGAAGGGCTAACCCTAGGAGGGAAAGACGGTCCCGACGCGTGCAGCTGCTCAATATGCAAGAGGGGCCTGAACCCGTCCAAACGTCCCTGGAGAGCTGGGGACTCGGGGTGTCATATGGAGGTGAGGACGTGCCCGGGCCCAAGCCTTGGCGGTGGCGGGGCACAAGACTGTGCAGTCACCAGCTGTGCTCTCTCCATGGGAAGGAGGCTCTGTCCCCAACCACGGGCTGTGCAGCCTGGGACATCACCAGCTCAAGGAAGGGCGCATGTGAGCATGGGAAAGCCTGGCAACCAGGGCTCAGACACTGCCAGGGTGGGCTCTGGGAAGGTGACAGAGCTCACCACTTTACCAGGGCATAGTGCCTCACGCCTGTAATCCCAGCACTCGGGAGGCTGAGGCAGGAGGATCACTATGAGTTTGAGGCCAGTCTGGGATACATAGTGAGTTCAAGGCCAGCCTGTACTACATAGCAAGACTCTGTCTCAAAAAGCCAAAAAAAAGCTCACCACCTTGACTGGGTGAATGGGACAGATGGGACAGAGCTGAGGCTTCAGCTTCTCAGGAAGCTGAGGCAGGAGGCTCAATTGAGCACAGGAGTCTAGCAAAGCCTGGGAAACAGTGAGACCCTGTCTCTCTATTGTGTTCACACTCTCTTTTTTTTGTTTTGTTTTGTGTATGTGTGTGTTTTGTAGTACCAGGGATTACACTTACTCCACCACTGAGCTACATTCTCAATCCTATTGTTTTTTTGGACACTAAAATTGCCCAGGGCTTGCACCACTGCACCTGTTTTTAAAATAGGTCCCTTAAAAAAAAATAGCCTGGGCCAGTGAGATAGCTCAGCAGCATAAGCGCCTGCCTGGCAAGCGCGAGGTCCTGAGTTCAACTCCTGGTACCCACATATGAAAAAAGGGCCGGTGATATCACTCAGCAGCACAGGCGCCTACTGGCGCGCAAGGTCCTGTTTTCGACCCCTGGTACCCACAAAAAAAAATAGCCAGGCAAGGTGGAGCAGTCCTGTAAGCCCAGCACTTGGAAGGCTGAGGCAGGAGGGTTGCCATGAGTTCAAGGCTAGCCTGGGCTACATAGTGACACCCTGTCTCAAAAAAAAAAAAAGTCCGTACACTTTTGTGGCTTGCCGGTCCCTATCTTATCTTACTTGCCTCGAATGACTCCAAGAAGCAGTGTCCACTTTAGGGCAGAGGCAGACACTCTAGCAGGCCCCACCCTCCCCACAAGAGAGCTCTGTCCCCAGGTGAAGCAGAATGACCCTAGCTGCCAAGGGGCAGCATCTACGGGGACAGCAGCACCTCTGACGGAAAAGGGGGCAGGACAAACCGGAGCCAAGACGCAGCTCTGCTGCTTTCTGGCTGCGACATGGAAAAATTGCACCTACTCCTCTGGGCGGTCCTTACCTGTAAAGTAGAAGTGACACAAGCACCCCCAATCAGGTGCTTAAGAGACTCAAGGAACCGCTACCTGCGGGTGTGATGGCACAAGACCAAGACCTTAATACCAGCACTCTGGGAGGCTGAGGCAGGAGGAATGAAAGTACGAGCCCAGCCTGGGCAACTTAAGTGACTTAGCAAGACCCTGTCTCAAAATAAAAAAATTTTTAAAGGATTGGGAATGTAGCTCGGTGTGAAGGCCCTGGGTTCAATCCCCAGAATAGCGAATGAATGAATGAATGAATGAATGAATATGAATAAATGAAACCATCGCTAGCTGCCACCATAGCAACATCCCCCCACTCTGTGGCTCTGGCTGTTCCACCCCGGAGTGAGGGAGGCCCAGGTCTGCATCCTTTCTCAACCAGGATGTGACCTCAGGCAAGGTCCCCAGGTTTCTTCTTTACAAAACCGGGGTTCCAAGAGTAGCTCTCAGGGTCTTTGGAAGGACACAATAAACATGATCTGTCCCTGCTATTACTGCTTTCCAGCAATAAAAAGAGAAGGGGGGTGGCTCAGTGATAGAACCCTGGGTTCCACCTCCAGTACCCCCAAAAAAGAAGGAAAAAGGGACCATAAAAGGAGGAACTGGCCAGGGATACAGCTCAGCAGCACAGTGCCTGCCTGGCAAGCGGGAGGTCCTGAGTTCAATTCCTGGTACCAAAAAAAAAGGGGGGGGGAATCACACCAGGGCCCATCCTATGTCTAAATCCAAAATCAATTTCAAAGGTATTTTCTAAAGCTCTGTTCAGTGCAGAGTGCAGAAAAGAGAGAGAATAAGCAGTCTTCAGTCTCAGAACACAAAACCTGCCAGCAAACAGGCACTAGAAAGCCAGGCATGGTGGCGTACACCTGTAATCCCAGTATTTGGGGAGGCTGAGGCAGGAGGATCAAAAGTTTGAGCCCAGCTTCACTGAAAGATCTTTTTATTTTTAAAGAAAAAAATTGAGAATGTTCTGAGGATGTGGCTCAGAGTGAATGCCCTGGTTTCAATCTCCAGTATCACAAAAAAAAAAAAAAAAAAAAAAAAAGGAGGAGGAAAAGAAAAAGAAGCTAACCGGGCTGAGGATGTGGCCCAGTGGTAGATTGTGTGCTTGGTATGTTGCAAGGCCCCGGGTTCCATCCCCAGCAATGAAAACAACAAAACAGAAACAAACATCTAAGATTCCACCTCCTAGATTTAACATGTACGTACATTTTACTCTACTTCAGGTTCCTTTGTTCAAAAGCAAAAAGCAGAACAGATATAGCTAAGCTAAAGCCCCCCCTATGGCTCCCCCACTCAAGCGACAGCACCTCTAACTACTGTGCGGTGCCCATGTTTCTGAGAGCTGATTACAACTGACCTTTTCTTATGCATATACCATAAACCAGTGGTGGTAAACCTGTGGCATGCCTGCCACAGCAGGTTATTTGTTAATGAAAGCTCTAAAAGGTTCACCATCACCGCTATAAACAATACATGGAAACCCCATTTGACGAGTTTTTGTTTTTTGTTTTTAGACAAGGTCTCACTATGTAGCCCAGGCTGGCCTCAAACTTGTGCCAATCCTCCTGCCTCAGCCTTCCAAGTGCTGGGATTACAGGCCTACCCCACCACACCCAGCTATTAGTTTTTTGTTCTTGTTGTTATTGTTGTTGTTTTCAGGCTGTGCTCAATCTTGCAGCGATCCTCCTGCCTCAGCCTCCTAAATAGTGGGATTATACATGTGTACCACTGTGCCTGGCAGTTTTTTAAAATCTATGGAATCTTCTGCAAGTTACTTTTTTCCATTGCACATGATGTTTGGAGGTATACTTTAGGACTGGGTAAATCTAACCAGAATTTTCCTCCATCACAGGCTGCCCACAACAATCAAAATAAACAATTCAGAGTACCATGCAGCACCTTTGGCTTTATGTATACCTTAGACATTTCAGCCACTTCGTAATTTTTTTTTCAGTGCTGGGGACTGAACCAAAAGCCTCCCGCATACTAAGCAAACACTCTATCACTAAGCTACACCCACAGCCCTTTTATTCTTGAGACAGAGTCTCACTAAATTGTCCAGACTAGCCTCATCCTTGGGATCTTCCTGCCTCAGCCTTCCAGAGTGCTGGGATTAGACGTGTGCCACCACGCCTGGCTAATGTTTTTTAATACCAGCTGGTGGTTGTATATTCAGGTGGCTTTCACCCCAAGGAGCAACCATAGACAGGCTCAGAGAGGTTAACTAATCTACCCTGCGTCATACAACTATTTAGTCAGTGACAGCGCCAGGATTTGGCCCTGGCCCTGTCCAAAGTACATACACCTATGACACCATTACCCACAAGTCTACTTTCTCCTTCACTGTTGCCCTCCTACCCAGTTTTCACTCTAAACAGTCGCTTCTAGACCACAAGTCTACTTCCAGAACTTTCAATCTAACTGGGCATGGTGGCACACGCCTGTTATTCCAGTGCTCAGGAGGCCGAGTTAGGAGGATCACCTCAAGTTCGAGGCCAGCCTGGACTACATAGTTAAGACCCTGTCTCAAAAAAACAAAAAACAAACAAACAAACAAAAAAATAGAACTTTTATCCTTATGCCTGGGGAGGAAGCTGATGCAAGAACTTGCCAAAAAGCAAAGTGATAAGCCAGTCTAAAATTACTTGCAAGATGGGCACCGAAAGAGTTACCCTTGCCAGGCTTGGTGGCATTTGCCTGTAATCCCAGCACTCTGGGAGGCTGAGGCAGAAGATTACAAATTCCAGCCCAGCCTAGACAACTTAGCACTTAATGAGACCCTGTGTCAAAATAATTTTTTTTTAAAAAACGCAGGCCTGAAGATGTAGCTCAGTGCAGAGGCTCTGGGTTCAATTCCCAGTATGAAACAGGAAGGGAGCAGGGAGGAAAGGGAAGCTCCCTATGGGGAGGATGGCAGATCCCGAGTCAGAATCTCATCTCATCCAGGTACTCAGCTGCACGGACAGAGCACTGGCCTGGGCTCCTGCTGGCTGCAAGCAGATTGATTTCCTAGGAATTCACAGGCTCATTTACAAGACACAGTGGCTGTTCTCCAGCTCTTACCGGGATCATCAGTTCCCTTCTCATCTGCAGCAGCAGAAACAGCAATAAAAAAAAAGCCTGTGGTAGCCCAGGACAAGTGGTTCTCTCACCAACCTTGCTCTGACCCTAAGATAATCCCAAGGCCTGCTCCAGCCTTCCAAGGGGGTAGCTCTAGCCAAGGCTCAAAAGTGACCTGTTTGGGCCGGTGAGATGGCTCAGCGGCGTAAGCGACTGCCTTGCAAGTGCAACGGCCCGAGTTCGACTCCCGGATCCCACATACAAAAAAGGGGCCGGTGATATCGCTCAGCGGCACGGGTGCCTGTTGGCGCACGAGGTCCTGAGGTCGACCCCCCGGTACCCACAAAAAAAAAAAAAAAAAAAAGTGACCTGTTCTATAGTCTGGGCATAGTGGTGCATGCCTGTTATCCCGGCACTCGGGAGGCTGACGCAAGAGGATCACCCCGTGTGAAGCCAGCCTGTGCTACACAGTGAGTTCAAAACCAGCAGGAACTACATAGTGAGACCCTGTTTGAAAAAAAACAAAAAACAAAACAACAAGGCTTGTGAGAGAGGCTAACCTCTCAGTGGACTGGAGGTTGCCTGAAGGCAAAGGATAAGCTTAGTCCCTAACAGAAATCCACCCTTTGATGCAAATAATTGAAACCATTCCCTAAACCACCCGATAAATGTGAGTGAAAGTGTCTCTTCTATTTTGATTGGCCTGCACCAAACCCTTGGAGCATACTAACCCGCTTGTTGGGCAAACTGGGCTAGAAGACTACTCCTCCCATTGGGAAACTCACTTAGCTCTCACCTCTGTGAGTATCTGGCACCCATTACAGAGGATGATAACAAAGAACACAGTAAAACAATGGTTTCTGTTTCTCCCCAAGGTCACTTTGGTCGTTGTTTTGCTTTGAGGTGCTAGGGATGTAATCCAGAACGCATGCGTGTTTGGCAAGTGTCCTACCATGAAGCTACGCCCCCAGCCCTTCCGAGGTGACCCTTAACAGTGACTGGGGCTCTCCCTCTGGCAGAGAAAACGTTTAACTAAGGTAGAACAAGTTCTCCAGTCCAAGCCACCGGCCTAAAGCTGGGCCCGGCTTCCTGAAACGAAAGTGGCCACCCTCAGAAGCCTATTTGACCTAACTCCTAACCAGCAAAACTCAACTTTCTTCCACTTAGAGGTCCCCAGAGCAGTCCGACCTGTGCAGCAGTAAAACAGTGCTTGCCAAGGGCCGAGGGGAGTGGGACCAGTTACTGCTAAATGGATGCAAGAGAAAGAGAAGTTTTGCAGAGGGGTGTGGCGATGGCTGCACAACAACGTGAACGTACTTACCACCACTAGAACTTCACACTTCAAAACGGTTAGGAGGCCAGAATTGATGTGTCTTTCACCTCGATTTTAAAAATTTGGGGGACCGGTGAGATAGCTCAGCGGCGTAAGCACCTGCCTGGCAAGCGCAAGGTCCTGAGTTCAACCCCCGGTACCCACAAAAAAAATAAAAATAAAAATAAAAATTTGGGAGGAGGGGGAAACAAGAAATCTACATCCAATGCCTCACCTTTCATTTAAGGATCTGCATGGCAAACTGGCTAAAAACTCTGATTTTGGAGTGCTGGTTTCCTCTCTCTGTTCCCAACTTCCTGGCTGGGGGCCTTTGGAAAATTCACTTGACATCTCTAAGACCTTCTTCACCTACTAAATGGGGATAGTAATAATGTCCTATCTCAGGGGGTCGTGAGGATGAAAATAAGGTGACAGATTATTGCTTGCACAAGAGCAACCACTTGCTAAATTACTCTTATTGTGAAAGTTAATATATTAGTATAATGATAGTCATTTAGTCATCAATAGTTGAATTATTAATATTATACTATCAGCTAAGTCGATAACCACAATAGATGATTTCGTTTTAAGGGAAAAACAGAACCAAGTTAGGAGTCAAAAGACTTGGGCTTCAAGAGTGACTGTGGCGTAAGATCTCTCCGTGGTGACCAGGCACGAGGCTGCATCTCCCTCGCTGAGCTTCTCAGGGAGAATCCGCGCGAGGATGGTGTGCAAAGGTCACGGGGAGAGAGCTAATTGCAAAGTCCGCCGAGGGGGTGGCAGGCGCAAGATGCGCGCAAGACTCGCACATCAGATCGGGAGCACAGGTTCCCAGTATGCAAATTAGCCCGCTGGGAAAGCTGCAAGCAACCTGTGAGCTTTTCCCAGGCCCTAGAGACCCCAAGAAAAGGCACCCCCAAAACAGCCTGAGTTGCAGATTTATAAATACCTCCTCGGCGCATGCGCACTGCGTTTTACGAGTGGCCCGGGGGCGCAGCGTGCGTCCACTGCGCCTGCGCCACGCGGCTCTCCCTCTGGAGCACCAAACCGGTCGGGGGGGGAGGGTCCTGTGGTCCCGCAAAGAAAAACGAATAGTAATGCGGTGGCTGCTTGGTCGCTGTTTCCTCGTTTCTTACCTCATAGTGTTTCATGGTTCCTTTACTCGGTGGTTCCGGTTCCAGCTGCTGCTGGCTACCTGCGCGCGACACAGCACAGGACAGCCCCACGCGCCGGAGACTGTCGCTGTAGACTGCGCTCGGCCTCCGCCCCGCCCCCCCAGCTCCGCGCGCCCAGCGGGCCAATTAGCACTGGAGGTGCCCACCCTCCGCCCCTCCCCAAAGGGCGGGCACGATCGAAGACTAGGGCTCGCGCCACAGGACTGACCAATCACCTTGCGGGACCACTGAGAAGGCGCAGCAAGGGTAGGAGTGACTAAAAGAAGAGGCTTGATCAACCACCAATCAAAAGGAAGCCTCGGCTCCTCCGGCTCCTTTGCCCCGCCCCCCGAGGCGTCTCTGTGGAAACCAAGGGAAGCGGTGGTTACTATAACTCGGGGGGGCGGGAGCATGAAGTTGAGTGACAGGAAGGGCAGTGTCAGCAAGGCTGGTTGCGAGGCTGCGTGAGTCGCCGGTTGGACCGCGCCGCGGCGCTGGGGAGTGGCGGGAGAGGATCAGGGGACCCGGGCGCGAGCGGCCAGCCTCCATCTGTCACGAATGGACGCGAAGGAAAGAAGGGAGGTGACGTCAGGCTCCCTGGGACCTCAGCGTGCGACCTGAGCCCAATCCCGTTCTGGAGGTGTCTCCACTGGTTTCTTCGTGCTGTCCTCCTCCCCACCTTGCTCGGCCTCCAGGCGGAGGGCCCCGGGTGTCTCTGGGCGTCTTCCGGTGTGGTCACTGCTGAGTTGCCTGAGCCTGGGCGTGCAGTGGGCCGAACTGAGAGCGCTTCCGGTGTCAGATGCATCACTTCACGTCAGATACAGCACAGTGCCGCCAATGTCAGGCGTGGGGTAAAAAGGTAAATGTAAAATAGTTACCTAAGTTTTTATGTTTGATTACATTTTGAAATTATAATTTTTTTCAGTAGTGGGAATTGAACTGAGGGAGCGCTGAGCTACATCCCCAACCCTTTTCATTTATTCATTTTGAAAGAAGGTCTCCCAGCCGGGCATGGAGGGCAGGGTGACACTCCTGTCATCCCAGCACTCAGGAGGCTGAGGCAGGAGGATCACTGCGAGTTCGAGGCCAGCCTAGGCTACACAGTGAGTTCAAGCCCAGCATGGACAAAAACCCCAAGGAGGAAAAAAAAAAAAAAGAGGAAAAAAAAGCAAGAAAGAAATAGGGTCTCAGGCCGGTGAGATGGCTCAGCGGCGTAAGCGCCTGCCTGGCAAGCGCGAGGGCCCCAGTTCGACTCCCGGAACCCACATACGAAAAAAGGGCGGGTGATATCGCTCAGCGCCTGGTGGCGCGCGAGGTCCTGAGGTCGACCCCCGGTACCCACAAAAAAAAAAAAAAGATTTAACATCACAGACACAGGATGTTCATGGATCCCAAAATCTACTGGTCATTGGTGGTCTGGGGTCATGGCTATATTCCATCATGACCTACCAGAAGATTAAACACACAACAGACGCACACACTCCCGCACACACACTCAAAAATTCAGGCCAGCCGGGCTCAGTGGTACACGTCTGTAATCCCAGCTACTTGGGAGGCTGAGATGGGAGGATCACAACTTTGAGCCCAGCCTGGGGAATTAGTAAGACCCTGTCTCAAAATCAAATTTGGAAAGGAAAGGGTGTAGCTCATTAGTGGAGCCCTTGCCAAGCACGTGCCAAGGCTCTGGGTTCCATCACCAAAAACAAAGGAAGAAGCAGAACCCGGCTGCCTTCACCTTTTTCCTTCTCCTTTTCAGATCCGGCCTTGAGCCTCCCCCAGCTGCTGAACCTCTGGACCTCAGAGGCCTGGCTCAGGTCACCATGAGAACTTACAGAAAGAGCTCTGAGTCACAGGGAAGCAGGTCTGGGCCAGGGTGAGTGCTGGGGACTTAGTCATCCAGACTGTACTCAGGAAACTCCTGCAGCCCTCGCTTTTGGGAATTTTTGTTGCTAGAGTCAAGGAAACCAAGGCTGTGATCTTCAAAAACTCATTCTGTTTTTCACCTGGGCTAGCTGGGCAAAAACAGGTGAAACATAAAGGTGTTCTGGTTTTGTTTCTTGCAGAACTAGGGATTGCACTGAGCCCCATCCCCACCCCTTCTTAGTTTAAAAGAAAGTCTTGCTAAGTTGACCAGGCTGGCTTTGAACTTTCGATCCTCCAGTCTCAGCCTCCAGAGTAGGCAGGATTCCAGATGTGTGCCACTGTGCCTGGCTAAAACTGAAGTTTTTTTCTGTTGGCAGTTGAGGCACCTGCAGTATCCTGAGGCTTTTTCTGTCCCAACAGGCCTCACTGTCCCTCTTGGGATGTGCAGGGTCAGTATTTACCCAGAGGCCACAGGATAAAACCCTACCAAGGTGAGTTAGTTGAGGCATCCAATTGTGAAAGGCCAAGGAGGCAGTATGGAACTCCTAAACTCTAGCCATACTTTGGCACTTTCCTAGCTTAGCCAATTTCCTGCTTCTGTGATGCTAGCTGAGGTCAGTCTCACTGTACCACTGGTTACAGTGTCCAGATAGATGTCATTTTGAAGATCCCACGCATCTTCCCACAAACGCTGCGCCCTATGGAAACTCCCTTTTGCAACTGCTTTTATGAGCCCAACATTCATTCAACAGGCACCAAATCATCACTGTTCACCTATTATGCACCAGCCAGGCACACACATAATTTCCACCCCTCCTCAACTACAGGAAGCGCTTATCATAGAAAGGCAGAATCCAGCCAGGAAGAATATAGCCCCTCTTTGTTGTTTTGTTTCGTCAGTGGTACTAGGAATTGAACCCAGGGCCTTTGCACTGAGCTACAATCGTAGCTCCCCCCACTTCTTTTAATTTTTTTTTTTGTGTGGGTACCGGGGGGTCGACCTCAGGACCTCGCGCGCCAGCAGGTGCCCATGCCACTGAGCGATATCACCGGCCCCTTTTTCGTATGTGGGTTCCGGGAGTCGAACTCAGGCCCTCGCGCTTCCTGGGCAGGCACTTACGCTGCTGAGCCATCTCACCGGCCCCACTTCTTTTAATTTTGAGACAAAGTCTCACTAAACTGCACAGGTTAAGTTCAAACACATGATCCTCCTGCCTCAGCCTCCCAGAGCACTGGGATTACAGATGTGTGCCACCATGCCCAACTTACTATTTTTGGATTTTGTTTGTTGGTTTTTGAGACAGTGCCTTTCTGTAGTCCAGGCTGCCCTTGAACTCACTATGTAACCCAGGCTGGCCTGGAACTCTTGCCTGCCTCAGGAACGATTGTCCTGCCTCAGCCTCCTGAGTGTGCCTGGCTCTTCTTTTTTTTTTTTTTTTTTTTTTTTTTTTTGAGACAAAGCATTCCTATGTTCCCCAGGTTGGCAGCAAATTCCTGAGCTCTGGTGATCATCCCTCCTTGTCCCTCCTCAGCCTCTAGAATAGCCAGGACAACAGAAGACAACCCCACACCCAGCCCTGTTTGGGATGAGTGCTGTAGGCACCAGGAACCCCTCCTGTGCCTCCTCTGGCTCCCAGGAACCAGGCTGTCAGCCACAAAATCCACCCAGAATGAAGACTGGCCACTGTTCAACCAGCCTGACACTGTCCCGTGGCCCCTGGCAAGACTTTGTGAGGGACAGCTCCATGCTAACTGCGTCCTCGGCTCCCCGGTGGCAGCTGACCCATTCCTCACAATGACCGGACCTGTTTCGCACTTGCTGAGCTGATCATGATGAGATCTTTATGAAAGCCATTTTCCAGGGGGAGCTGCACAGAGGGCTTGGGCTGTAGCCGGTTTGAGTTGATCAGAGCCTCGTGGGACCTTAGGTGTGGGGGACCCAAGGGCACCTGAGGGTGGTGATCCAAGGTGCTTAATAGGGTCCTCTCACAGGCCGTCTTTGTGCCTCCCACGCACAGGGAAGGCAGGGCATTTCCAGAACCTGGCCTGGCTTGTTTTCGGGTGTGTGCTTCATCTGGTTCTGAGCCGTGAGAGGGGAGGGAAGCCAAGATGGACAAGCCGAGGCTGGCTGGGAAGTTTCCGCTGTGTCAGGAGCCGGGGAGAGGCTCCCAAGCCCTAGCCTGTCTTCCCTGGGACATACGGGTTTTCTGTTTTGTGTTTTTTGATTTTTATAGTACCGGGGATTGAACTCAGGGCCTTGGGACTGCTAGGCAAACGATCTAGCACTAACTTACATCCCCAACCTTCTGAAATTTTATTTTGAGACAGGGTCTCACTAAGTTGCCCAGGCTTGCCTTGAACTTGAGATCCTCCTGCTTCTGCTTCCCAAGTAGCTGAGATTTGTGTGCCACAGCACAAGACTCATTCATTCTCATTCTCTCTCTCTCTCTCCCTCTCTCTCCCTCTCCCTCTGGCCTCCCACAAGGTCTCACAAATGTAACCTAGGCTGGCTTCAAATTCATGATCCTCCTGCCTCAGCCTCCCAAGTGCTGGGATTACAGGTATGGCCTGGCACCTGCCTGCTTTTAAACTGAGGTATAATTTCCACACACTAAAATTCGCCCTTTTTAGTGTGCAGTGAGTGCTGAACACCACCAAAATCGGACACAGACATTTCCATCACCCTAACCGTTACCCTCTGACCCATTTATGGCAGATTCCCAGCCCCAGATAACCACTGATCTACTTTCTGTTCTGATTCTTTTGCCTTTTCCAGAAGGTCATAGAAAATGGAATCACAGGCCCTTTGATTCTGGCTTCTTTTTTTTTTCGATCAGATTTTATTGGGAGTCTGGCTTCTTTCGCAAAAACAATGTGTTTGAAGTGCACGTGCACCATTGCCTGTACCAGGAGCTCGTCCCCTGTTATGGCTGAATAATATTCCATTGTGTGAATGGATCACAGTTTCTTTATCCATTCACCCAATGAATGACATGTAGTTTTTTGTTTTGGTTTGGCTTGGTTTATTTCAGGTACTGGGGACTGAACCTGGGGACACTCTAACACTGAGCTACACTCCCAGCCCTTTTAATATTTTGAGACAGGTTCTCACTATGTACCCTAGGCTGGCCTCAAACTCGAGATCCTCCTTCCTCAGCCTCAGAGTAGCTGGTATTGCAGACATGCACCCAGCAAGGACATGTTGGTTTTAACCCATGTTGGTAATTCCTCACAAAACCTCAGTTAAGATAAAGCCCTATTGTTATGAGGACCCATTTTGTTTTAATGGAACATGAGTGTCCCTCGAGGGATGGGACAGTGGCGCCTGTGGCTGTCAGGTTTTAGAGACTGAGCAGCAAGTAAGGAGGGGAAGAGAGCAGTAACGCCACTGTGCCGATTAACTATCACCATCTGAGTCACTTCACACACAGACTGCTTACCGTAAGCACGCAGCATACTGACACGTCAGCAATCCCCTCGCTGGGAGGCCTTAGGCAGGTCACGTGATTACTCAGAGGCTCCGTCTCCCCAGCTGTGAACTGCCCTAAGGACAGTTCAACTTAGGCTGCTGCAGTACCCAGTTACATACCCCGCGGTACTGACAGGGCAGCCCCACCTCTTAGGGTGGTTCTGCAATTCCACAAGTTAACAGTGGCTCAGTTTGAGCACTTGCCTGGCATGCACAGGACCTGAGTTCCATCCCAGCACTGTGAAACACAAGCAAAAACTGATAAACGCAAGAGCTAATACTCATAGAGTGCATGAAACAAGATTGTCCATGTCGGCGTTAACTGTTTTTTCTTTTTTTTGTTTGTTTGTTTGGTTGGTTGGTTTTGTTTTTAATTTTTTTTTTTTTTTTTTTTTTTTTTTTTTTTTTTTGTGGGTACCGGGGGGACGACCTCAGGACCTCGCACGCCAACAGGCACCCGTGCCGCTGAGCGATATCACCGGCCCCTTTTTCGTATGTGGGATCCGGGAGTCGAACTCGGGCCTTCGCGCTTGCAAGGCAGGCGCTTAAGCCGCTGAGCCGTCTCACCGGCCTTGTTTTTAATTTTAAAGAGAAAAAAATAGAACAAAATTTCAAAGCAACATAATAGGAGGGTAACAATGGCTAATATATTGTGTATTGTTATCTTTAGTTACTCAGAGTATGAGATATCGACATTCAATTGTCCAAATAATATTAGCACAAACCTTTCTTTTCAATGAACTAAGAGAAATTAGTAGTGTATCTATCTTAGCTATCTTATTTTTGTTTTGCTTTTCCCTTCCTTCTTTCCTCCATTGACCCATCCCAGTTTCTGTTTCCTTTTGAACAGTTTCTTCCCATTTTACAATATCTATTGTACATTTTGGATCTTATTTACTTTTTCAGCTTCTCATACTAGGAAGACAATACGATGTTTACAAATGTGCATCCGGTTTATTTCGCTTGTGAGTATTTTCTCGAGTTGCATCCATTTACCTATAAAAGTTTCTAGTTTATCTTTCTTTATGACTGAGTAGTACTCCATTGTGTAGAAATACCACATCTTTTTTGTCCATTCCTCGGTTAATGGGCATTTGGGTTGTTTCCACGATCTAGCTATTACAAATTGTGTTGCTATAAACATGGGTGCACATATATCGCTATGGTACAATGTTTTTAATTCTTCTGGAAAGATACCCAGAAGGGGAATAGCTGGGTCAAATGGGACCTCCAATCCTAGTTTTTTGAGGAGTCTCCACACGGATTTCTACAGTGGCTGCACCAGTCGACACTCCCACCAACAGTGGAGAAGGGTTCCTTTTTCCCCACAGCCCCTCCAGCATTTGTTATTAGTTGATTTCTTTATAGTAGCCATTCTTTCTGGGGTGAGATGGAATCTCAGTGTTGTTTTCATTTGCATCTCTCGAATGACTAGTGATGTTGAACATTTTTTCATATATTTATTTGCCATTTGTATTTCTTCATCTGAGAAGTGTGTATTCATCTCAGATGCCCATTTTTGGATTGGTTCTTTAAATTTGGGAGGTCTGATTTTTTTGAGTTCTTTGTATGTTCTCGATAGTAATCCTTTGTCTGAGGAACAGCTGGCAAACATTTTTTCCCACGTTGTGGGTTGTCTCTTCACTCTGTTGGTGGTTTCTCTTGCTGTGCAAAAGCTTTTTAATAAGATGAGATCCCAGTTGTTGATTCTTTGTGATACTTCCTGTGCGATGGGGGTTTTATTCATAAAGTCTTTGCCTACACCAATGTCTTCAAGAGTTTTACCTATTCTATTTTCCAGGAGATTTAATGTTGCTGTTTTAATATTTAGTTCTTTGTTCCATTTTGAATTTAGTTTAATCGTATTGTCTCCCTAGTATGAAAATGCAATTTCACTGTGACTGTTCCATTCCTTAGTCTTCTATTTTTACCTAGCTTTTACATGGCTTAATCTTATACTGAGTAATATTTTTCTCCAAAAGGTATTTGTACATTCTCTAATGCTTGAGTTTGTTAATACATAAAAATGTTTAAAAAATAATAATAAAAAAATAAATAAATGAATTTAGTTTAGTGCATGGTGAAAGATATGGGTCTAATTTTAATCTTCGGCATGTGTAGAGCCAATTTTTCCAGCATCATTTATTAAAGAGGCTATCTTTCTTCCAGTGAATGTGTTTGGCACCTTTGTCAAACATAAGGTGGCTTAGTATGTCTGGAGTTGTTTCTGCATCTTCTAATCTGTTCCATTGATCTTCAGGTCTGTTTTTTTGCCAATACCACGCTGTTTTTATCACAGTAGCTTTATAGTATAATTTCAAGTCAGGGATTGTGATGCTCCCTGCCTTGCCTTTGTTGCCCAGAACTGCCTTTGCTATTCTAGGTCTCTTCTGGTTCCAAATGAATTTTAGGATTCTTTTCTCTAATTCTGTGAAATATGTTGTTGGAATTTTGATCGGAATTGCCTTAAATCTGTATAACAATTTTGGAAGTATGGCCATTTTCACTATATTAGTTCTTCCTACCCCAGAGCAAGGGATATCTTTCCATTTTCTGATATCCTCTTCAATCTCCTTTTTCAGAGTACTGTAGTTTTCAATGTAGAGGTCTTTTGCATCCTTTGTTAGGTTGATTCTTAGGTATTTCATTTTTTTGGATGCTATTGTGAAAGGTGGTGTTACCCTAATTTCTCTTTCAGTGAGTTTGTTATTCGTGTACAGGGAAGCTATTGATTTTTGAGTGTTGACTTTGTATCCAGCTATGCTACTGAATTTGGTTATTAAATGTAGCAGTTTTTTAGTGGAGTTCTTGGGTTCTTCTATGTAGAGTATCATGTCATCTGCAAATAATGATAGTTTAACTTTTTCCTTTTGTATTGTTATTCCTTTTATTTCTTTCTCTTTGTCTAATTGCTCTGGCTAAAGTTTCCAGGACTATGTTGAATAAATGTGGAGACAGTGGACATCCTTGTCTTTTTCCTGATTTTAGAGAGAAAGCTTTCAGTTTTTGTCCATTGAGTATGATATTGGCTGTTGGTTTGTCATAGATAGCTTTTATCAGATTGAGATAAAGACCATCTATTCCAATTTTCTGTAGGGTTTTTGTCATGAATGGGTGCTGGACTTCATCAAAAGCTTTTTCTGCATCTATTGAGGTGATCATATGATTTTTGTCCTTGGCTCTGTTAATATAATGTATTACATTTATTGATTTACGTATGTTGAACCATCCCTCTATCCCTGGGATGAATCCAACTTGGTCATGGTGTATAATCTTCTTGATGATTTGCTACATTCTGTTTGCCAGTATCTTATTGAGGATTTTTGTATCTATGTTCATTAGAGAGATTGGCCTGTAGTTCTCTTTCTTCGTTGGATCCTTCTCTGGTTTTTGTATTAGGGTAATGCTTGTTTCCAGGAATGAATTTGGGAGTATTGCTTCCCTTTCAATTTCATTAAAGAGTTTGAGAAGTAGTGGTGTTAGGTCTTCTCTAAATTTCTTGTAGAATTCAGCAGTGAATCCATTAGGGCCTGGGCTTTTCTTTGTTGGGAGGTTTTTAATTACATCTTCGATTTCATTGATTGATATTGGTTTATTTAGGATTTTTATATCTTCTTGATTCAGCTTTGGTAATTCATATGTATCTAGGAATATGTCCATTTCTTCTGCATTTTCCATCTTATTATTATCTGAATACAAGTTTTCAAAGTAGGTGTAGATGATCTTCTGGATTTCTGCAGGGTTTCTTTTGATTTCACCCTTTTCATTCCTAGTTGCGTGGATTTGAGTCTTTTCTTTCCTTTTTTTTTAATAAGGTTAGATAAGGGTTTGTCAATTTTAGTTAATCTTTTGAAGAACCAACTTTTTTGTTTTTTAATATGCAGGTACTGGGAGTCAAACTCAGGACCTTGCGCTTGCCAGGCAGGCACTTATGCCACTGAGCTATATCACTGGCCCAGAACCAACTCTTTGATTCATTCTTTGTATTTTTTTTAGTCTCCAGTGTGTTAATTTGTGCTCTGAGCTTTATAATTTCCTCCCTTATATGAACTTTTGGCTTAGCCTGCTCTTCTTTTTCTAGAAGTTTGAGGTTCACCATTAAGTTATTTATTTGCACTTGCTCTGTTTTCCTGATATGGGTATTTACTGCTATAAATGTCCCTCTTAGGACTGCTTTCATTGTGTCCCATGAGTTCACTATATTGTACTGTTATCATTCAACTGTAGAAACTGTCTAATTTCTTCTTTAATTTCTTCTGTGATCCATTGGTTGCTCAGGAGGGTGCTATTTAATTTCCATGTGTTTAGGAAGTTCTTGTTTCTTTTCCTGTTGATTTCCAATTTCATTGCACTATGGTCTGATAAGATGCATGGGATAATTATAATTCCTTTGCATTTACTTAAGCAGGTTCTATGAGCTAGTATGTGGTCTGTTTTGGAGAACGTCCCATGTGCAGCTGAGAAATATGTGTATTCTGATGTTGTGGGGTGGAACACTCTGTAGACATCTACTAAGTGCATTTGTTCAAAAGTTTTGCTCAGTTCTGATATTTCATTGTTGATTTTTTGTCTAGTTGATCCGCCTTTTTGTGACAGTGGAGTATTGAGATCCCGAATACAATTGTATTAGTGGTTATTTGATTTTTCATGTCCATTAATATTTGTTTTATATAGTTGGATGCACTGGTATTTGTTGCATATATATTTATGATTGTTATCTCTTCCTCTTGGATTGTTCCCTTTACAAGGATGTAGTGACCTTCTTTATCTCTCTTAATCAGTCTCGGCTTGAAATTTTTTTTTTTTTTTTTTTTTTTTTGAGACAGGGTGTCACTATGTAGCACAGGCTGGCCTTGAACTCAGGAAGATCCTCCTGCCTCAGCTTCTTGGGGGCAGGACTGTAGCTGTGAGCCACTACACCCAGCTTCACTGTTCTTATGATGACATTCATTTCCTGGCCCCACTCAATTTTATCCACACAGCAACACCAGATAAAATCTATTCTTATCATTTTATAGAGGACAGACAGGCACCGTGAGAGACCATTGCACAAGAGGGTTTGGGACAGCGTGACTGAGCCCAGATTCCCCGCTAGTTCCTCTACTAGTCAGGGTCGCAGCAAAGAAACTGAACAAGTGGCACATGCGCATGCGTGCGTGTGTTTTAACATCCACTTCAGGGCTAGGGGTGGAGCTCTGCAGTGAGCACTTGAATATTGTGTGCAAGTCACTGGGTTCCATCCCCAGCACTGCAAAAATAAAAATAAAAATAAACAAAAAAACTTAGAGATTTATTTCAAGGACTTGGCTCACACCCTTTGATGGCTGGCAAGTCTGAGATGTGTAGGGCAGGGTGGGAACTCAGGCCGAGCTGTGGCTGCTCCCACAGCGGACCCACGGTGTGAGTTTATCCGGCCTCCGTACAGACTGGATGAAGCCTCGTCACACAGACTGGTATCCGTACTGGGGGTCCTCCCCGGAGCTGAAGCCCACAATTGCAGATGTCACCCACCCACATCTACAGGGACCTTGACAGCAACACCTCTGTCACATCTACAGGAATCACGAGCCTTTGGCCCAGAACTCACCACCATAGCTTCTCTGGGTGCAGAGCCCCAGATCCGGAGGTTTGGCGGAGGCCAGGTTTGTAGGAAAGTTCTGAAGCGCCCAGTGGGGCCCAGCGCAATGCGGCTTAAGTCAGTTTCTGGTTTTGTTTGGGGTTTGGGGTTTTGCTGTTGTCCTGTCCTGGGGATCATATCCGGGGCCTCACATCTCCAAAACACACACTGTACCATAAGCTACATCCTCAGCCAGATTCACTTGTGTGTTTGGTTGTTTGTTTTGGGGTTTTTGCTGTTTTTTTGAACAAGGTCTTGCTAAATTACTTAGGCTGGCCTCCAACTGCCAACTTGCAAACCTCCTGCCTCAGCCTCCCCAGTGCTGGGTCTGTCCCCGCACAAGGCAGAAGACGGCGGGTGAGTGCTTTCGCCCCCTTGGGACCGCAGGTGACCTGCGGCGGAAGGAGACGAGGCCGGCCGCCCGCCAGACCCTGTCCGTCCTCCAGGGCAGGGGCGGGGTACTTGGAAACCCCGGGGGCTGTGCATTCTACGGTATTTATGAAGCGCGTCCGAACCTACAGACCCAGGCAGGAGGCGGGGCGCACGACAGGTCAACGGAGGTAGCGAAAGAACGTTGCGATTGGCTGTCGTCGCAGGGTGGGCGGGATTCCTCCGCCTAGTACGTGCGCCGCGGGGAGGCGTTGCCAGCGCAGAGCGGGGAGGGACGTGACCCCGAGCAGACGGCGGTTGGCGGCCGGGCCCCGCCCCGGATGTTCTGCGTCACGGGTTGGGAGGCGGCGATTGGTTGGAGCGGCTCGGAGGGCGGGGCGGGAGGTTCTGGAGGGGGCTGGCGGGCTCTGGAAGCTTCCGCCGGACGGGTATATAGAGTCCGGGACGGGGCGGCGGCAGAGCCGGGGACGGCGGCAGCGGGCGGTGGGCACCATGGGGAAGGACTACTATCAGACGCTGGGCCTGGCCCCCGGCGCGTCCGACGAGGAAATCAAGCGCGCGTACCGCCGTCAGGCGCTGCGCTTCCACCCCGACAAGAACAAGGAGCCGGGGGCCGAGGAGAAGTTCAAGGAGATCGCCGAGGCCTACGACGTGCTGAGCGACCCGCGCAAGCGCGAGATCTTCGACCGCTACGGCGAGGAGGGTGCGTGTGCCTTGGGCCAGCCTCGCCTCCGCGATACCCCGGCTCCCCGCGGTCCCAGGCCGCGCACCCGCCCGGCCGCCGCGTATCCGCCCTGCTGGGCGCGGGAGGCGGAGCGGGCGCCGAAGCTTCCAGCACGGCGGGCGGGGCGGGCGCGGGGGGGGAATTGCACCCAGGGCTTTTGCGTTGAGCTACTTCTCCAAAACCCTATCTCTTTTAATTTTTGTTGTTTTCTCGCAGCGATCCTCCTGCCTCAGCCTCCAGAGTGCTGGGTTTACAGGTGTGCGCCACACCGTCTCTTTAAAAAAAAATTTTTTTTTTGAGATAGGGTCTGGGGCACAGACTTGGCGATCCTGCCTCAGCCTCCCCGAGTGCTGCTGAGATTGCAGGCGTGCACCAGCGTGTCTGGCTTAAACTGTAGTTTTACTTTGCCTGCTCATCGCTTGCCCTGAGGACTCTTAATACTGAAGGTTCACCCCGAGTCAGGCCTTTCTCCTTTGAGCTTTTAGTGAGCTCTTTGGCCGGTAACGTGTCTGGGAGGCTGGTCAGTCCAGTGGCAGTGGCTGGTTGGAACCTACAGGTGGCCACCTCAGAGCTGGAGCCCTTTGTTTTGTATTTATTCATTTATTTTGGAGGCAGTGTTTCACTATGTAGTTAAGGTTGGCCTTGAACCCACTATGCAGCCCAGACTGGCGAGCACTGAAATCACAGGCCTGGGCCACGCAGGAGCTCAGACCTGAGCATTTTGCTACTGACCTGGTACTGAGAGGTGCATGGTGCTGATCTGCTTCCTTCTGCTGCCCCAGTGGGAGGTTAAGGGCTGGATTTCTTCCGTACTTTTCCCTGACAGGCTAAATAAATATTCCTCCCCCAGGTTCCCAAGGTTTCCCCTTTAGCTCTTGGAGAGAAGCACCTGGCCAGCAGTCTGACTTCCGGTCTTGCTTTTCAGGTCTAAAGGGCGGTGGCCCCAATGTTGGTGGCAGCGGTGGTACAAACGGGACCTCCTTCAGCTACACATTCCACGGAGACCCTCATGCTATGTTTGCGGAGTTCTTCGGCGGGAGAAATCCCTTTGACACTTTCTTTGGGCAGCGGAACGGGGAAGAAGGCATGGACATTGATGATGCGTTCTCTGGCTTCCCCATGGGCATGGGTGGCTTCACCAACATGAACTTCGGCCGCTCCCGCCCTGCCCAGGAGCCTGCCCGCAGGAAGCAAGATCCCCCTGTCACCCACGACCTTAGGGTCTCCCTTGAAGAGATCTACAGCGGCTGTACCAAGAAGATGAAAATCTCCCACAAGCGGCTCAACCCCGATGGAAAGAGCATTCGAAACGAAGATAAAATCCTGACCATCGAAGTGAAGAAGGGGTGGAAAGAAGGGACCAAAATTACCTTCCCCAAGGAAGGAGACCAGACCTCCAACAACATTCCCGCCGACATCGTCTTTGTTTTAAAGGACAAGCCACACAATATCTTCAAGAGAGATGGCTCCGATGTCATTTATCCTGCCAGGATCAGCCTTCGGGAGGTAAGGACGGGGCCTGTGCCCTGCAGGGAGGGAGAGAGGGGCTGGGTCCCGCAGCCGTCCTTGCTCCTGAAATGTTTTCTGAGCACACAGCCAGCAGGCTGAGGTCTGTTCTGCTGGGCCATCACTGCTGGCGACATGAGTAGTTTCAGACACAGAGGTCTGGACAAGCCTCTGGGCAGAAGATGTCCTAAGTGTCTCCCATCTAATGTTGCCTCTTTGCTTTCCAAGGCTCTCTGTGGCTGCACGGTGAACGTCCCCACTCTGGATGGCAGGACCATACCCGTCGTGTTCAAAGACGTTATCAGGCCTGGCATGAGACGGAAAGTTCCTGGAGAAGGCCTCCCCCTCCCGAAGACACCTGAGAAACGCGGGGACCTCATCATCGAGTTTGAAGTGACCTTTCCGGAAAGGATTCCGCAGACGTCGAGAACCATCCTCGAGCAGATTCTTCCAATATAGCCAGCTGCATTCCCGAGGACTGCCAGGGACCTTTCCAGAGCTCGAGGATCTCCAGACCTCGCCCCCAGCCGTGGATATGCGAGGGCGGGAGGGCCCAGGGAGGGCTATCGTGCTGCTCAGTGTTTCCAGAGAATATATTGCAATCTTTAAAAGTTGTGCTTAAGTGGTTTTTCCAGCGACAGGGTGGCAAGTGATGGGAACAGCAGGAAAAGGCATCAGGTCTGCCCTGCTGGGTTCCGCAGCCCTCCTGGTCTGGGCTCATCTCCTCCTCCGGCCCCTGCCCAGCCTGGATGAGAGGCGGCCCTACAGCTGGACTCACTCCCCCTATAGTCTCTTTGCTTCCAGCTGTGAGGTAGGCGCCAGACCCTATACACTCCAGTCGCTGTTGTGTGATGAGTTCGTGTTTTATCCTGTGTTTGTCTCTCCCACCTTGCTCTTTCCCTGGAGAATCCTGTCTTGTCTTTGGCCATCTCAAATTAAGAACCTGAAACAATTCTGCAGAACTGGCTGGCTGGTACCACAAGCAATACCTCGTCCCAGGAGGACCAAAGGCACCGGCCTCCAGTGAGCAAATCTCAGAGCAAATCTCCCAGGGGGCCTGGCTGGAGCAGGGGTCCTCACCTGCAGCTCCAGTGAAGCCGACTGCTGACTTCCGGTCAGTCTTTGACTGCTGCAGAAGGAAATCCTCTGGTGTGCCTGGGGCTTACCAGTGGCCCAGGTAATTTTTTGTTCAGTGGACTCAGCTCTCAAAGGGATCTGATCCTTTTGAATTTTGCACAGCCCTAGATATAATCCCTTTTGATAAAAGGGTCTTTGCTTCTGATTTCAGGAGCACTGTGGAGCGTCTGTAAATATGTTTTTATAATTCCATGTACAGTTGGTGGACACTCAAAATAGTCCACTGCACCTGCTTCTCTCTGTCCAGGACCATAATGGATTTCAGAAGAAACCGTGGGGGTGGGGAGAAGTCCGAATAAAAATGTCTGTTCTCGGGAGCCAGTCTGGTGCTCAGACCTTTCGATTCATTGTACGTTGCTACTGCCAACGCAGACCGGTGTCTGACTTGTCGTGATGCGGCCTGACAGCATTAAAGACTGATGCTAAACCTCGGGGGAGCAGTCCTGCGAGTCTGTTTGAGGGTCTGCTGGCGGGATGAGGTGGGGTGTGGGGTTGGAGCACCCCTCCAAAGGCAGGCAGGTTAGGAGGAGGCAGGAAGGCAAGAAAAGCATTCTAGCTCCATGCAGGGAGAGATGGGCAGCCCAGCCAGGCCGTGGGTGCCCGTGCAGTGGATCCAGTCCACCTGGGAAGGTTAGGGCCACAGTCGGGAGGGGCCTGGCCCCTAGTTCCCTCCACTCCTCGGGGCTCCTGACTTCCTCTGAGGATCTGGTCCCTGTATCTCAGGGAGGGGTGCACTGTGTGGCTGCTGTGCTGGCAGGGCAGGCTGGGTGTCGGCAGGCTCAGCCAAACCAGAGCTAGGCTCCTAGCTGCCACTGCTGGGAGCCAGGCCAGGGCCACCCCACCCTAAGAAGACCCATTTCCTGCCCACTAGATGTGCTGGCCATTGATGTGTTTGCTTTGTCATATTTTTTAGGAACTGGTTTTATTACAAGGTTAGTAATCACACAGGCTTAGAACAATGTTCTGCTCTGAAGTGGATTTTCTTGGCTTTTGACTATTTTGTTCTTCAGTGCTAGGGATGGAACACAGGGCCTCTTTCCTGCGAAGCACCACCCTGCTCCCGATCGCAGTACCCGGCCATGCTGCAGAATGATTTAAAGGAAAAATTTAACTGTATAGAAAGCCAGGGCCAGGGATATAGCTCAGCAGCATAGCACCTGCCTGGCAAGCGCAAGGTCCTGAGTTCAATTCCTGGTACCAAGAAAAAAAAGCCAACCCGGAAATTGCTTTTGCTTCCTGCTCAACCAACCCCTGGAAGTCCAGAGGCGGCACCACCCAAGAGAACTCTGCTATGGTGGGAATGTTCTTTTGTTTGTTTTTTGAGACAGGGTCTCACTACACAATTCAGGCCAGCCTAGAACTCAGAGATTCTCCTGCCTCAGCCTCCGTGCTGGGATGACAGGCATGCACCACCATGGCCAGCTATGGGAATGTTCTGTATCATTTATTTATTTTTGCCTTTTTTATTTTAATTTTTTGAGACAGGGTCTCATAATGTAGCCCAGGCTGGCCTTGAATTCATAGTGATCCTCCTGCCTCAGCCTCCTGAGTGCTGGGATGACAAGTGTGCACCACCATGACTGGCTTATCTTTTAAATTCTTTCAATAAAGCTAAAATAGTTCTTTAGTTGCTCCAGCCACAAACCCTGCTCAGTGGCTATGCCTGCATATGGTTAGTGTTACCTGTCAGGCGCAGATCTAGCAGGCTTTCAGCAAGAGTGACACACGGGTCACTTCTCCCCAAACAGGAGATGCCACCCCCCAGGTGAGCCCTGGGATGTGGGAGCAAAAAGCGACCTGGGGAAAGGCATGCCTGAGTCAGCTGGTGAACCCCTTCAGTGCAGAACTGGCTGTGGGCTCGGTCACAACCTCAGGGCTGTCTCCCTTGTGCTTCGGCAGGGGCCCCTGAGAATTTCCTGCTGAGGACCCCTGAGCAGAAGCGCGGGAGCCTCGGAGTACACGGTGGAGCAGGATGGGACTCAGGAGCATCTTTGCAGTAGGACTGGGGTGAGGCTCCGTGTACAGTACCTGCCTAGCGTTTCGGAGGCCCTGTTTGGCAGGGTTGTAAAAACAAACAGCAAAACCCTCACAAATGCACCTTTGCCAGGCGTGGTGTTGCAGGCCTTATTCCCAGCTGCTGAGGAGGCCGAGGCAGGAGAATTGGAATTTCCAGCCCAGCATGGGCAATTTAGTGACTCAGCAAGGGCCTGTTTCAGAAGAGTAAACGGCTGGGTGGTGATAGCAGTGGTAGAGCACTTCCCTAGCATATGTAAGACCCTGGGTTCCATCCTTAGGACCTTCACACACACACACGCACACACACGCACACGCGTGCTTGCAGGCTGTGGGGAGAGCTGTGGTCCCTCCCTTGACTGGGCTTGAGGACCCTTTTTCCCCTGCACCAGGATAGACAAGCAATGGCACCATAAACCCCCCTCCCCTTTTTTTAAACATCTTTTTATCCATCCAAGACAGAATCTGTACTTACATAAGCATAACCATAATTTCTAACTTTTCAGTTTCATTTTTTGGCTGCATTATCAAAATACAAAACTGGAAAGGGTACACGGTGAAAATCCTCCCTCACACCCAGGCGTTTGTTTCCACCCCAACAAATGTTCTTGGTTTCTCCCGGCTCCTGCCGAGATGCTCCGCAGAGTCCATCTCCCTTCTGCGTGACAGTGCCTCCCAAGCACTGAACCCTGCACAGCGTAGCGTGCTGAGGGCTTCCAGCCCCGCCCAGGTGAATGAGAGTGGCCAGGTGTTTTGTTTTTGTTTTGTTGTGGTCCAGGGCCTTCACACTGAGCTACATCCCCAGCCCTTTATTTTATTTCATCTTTTTGTTTTGTTTTTTTTATTTTTTGTGGGTACTGGGGGTCGACCTCAGGACCTCGTGTGCCCATGCTGCTGAGCGATATCACCGGCCCTTTGTTCGTATGTGGGTTCCGGGAGTCGAACTCGGGCCCCCTGTGCTTGTCAGGCAGGCGCTTATGCCGCTGAGCTATCTCACCAGCCCCAATTTCAGCTTTTTGTTTTGGTTTTTGGTTTTTGGGTTTTGGGGTTTTTTGTTTTGTTTTGTTTTTTGTTTTTTTAAGACAGGGTCTTGCTATGTAGTTCAGGCTGGCTTTGAACTTACTATGTAGCCCAGGCTGGCCTTGAACTCCTGGTGATCCTCCTGCCTCAGCCTCCTGAGTACTGGGATTACAGGCATGCACCACCACGACCAGGCTTATTTCAGTCTTTGAGACAGAGTCTCCCTAAGTCACTGAATTGCCCAGGCTAGGCTCCAAATTGCAATCCCCCTGCCTCAGCTTCCCAGGGGGCTGGGATGACAAGCATATACCACCATACCCAACCAGGGACCTCTGTGTCCTCTCTAGTCATCGCGCTTCCAGGTTTGAGTGCCAGCTTCACCACTGTCTACTAAGTGATCTAGCCTCTCTGTGCCTTCATTTCCTCAACCATAAATAAGGCATAAGAACAGTACCCGCTTCTAGATGTGTAAGGATGTCTGATACGCCGATCACACACGCCGCTCGCACGCACAGTGGGGCGGTACTGGCATGAAACAAGCCATGTGCATGGGTCATGGTTATCATCACACCATCACATGAAGGTGTCTTGGTCCCAGCTTGTGACCAGAACCAGGTCAGTCCGCAGACTCCGGTCCCTGCTCTTTGCTGAGCACCCTGAACCAAACCCCAGGTGAGCCATGGAGACACAGTGCAGCCTCAGCCCCGCCCCGCTGGAGCCAGCAGTTCCTGCGTAGGGTCTGTCCTCAGCCACCCCCCCCACACGCACATGCACACACACGCGCGCACACACACACACACACACACACACACACACACACACACACACGCCAGCCCATCGCCAGGAGCAGCGGAGCGGGAGCTCCAGGGCAGGGAAGCGCTGGGTCAAGCCCAGCTCCTCCACGCTGTGCTTGGGCGAGTGACTTCCTTCCTGAGTTTCGGTATCTTGAGACGGTGAAAGATGGGGGAAATCTCTAGAGGTATTATGACAGCTAGTGTGGTAATGGGTCAGGGCAGCTGAAGAGCGTAGTCATTAAGAAAACTCTCGGGGAGCCAGGTGTGGTGACCCATGCCTGTAATCCCAGCACTCAGGAGGCTGAGGTAGGAGGACTGCAAGTTTGATCCCAGCATGGATAACATGGTAACTCAGTGAGACTCCATCTCAAAATAAAAAGGGGAAGGGCTAGGGATATAGCTCAATGCTAAGAATCTAGGTTTAATTCCAGTATTCCCACACCCCAAAATTTATTTTTGTTGCATAGTTTGCACCTATCCACCTAATGAATATATCTTTTCTCTCTTTTTTTTGGTGGGGAGGGTAAGGTTTCACTATGCATTCCAGGCTGGTCTTGAACTCACTATGTAGCCCAGGCTGGCCCCGAACTCACGCAGATCATCCTGCCTCAGCCTCCTGCACCACCACGCCTGGCTATGAATGGACATTTATTGAACCCCTCTTGTGTGCTAGCCCTGTTCTTAATGCCTGTTCACAGCGATGAACAAAACTGACAAAAAATTATTGTCCCTGGGCTGGGAATGTAGCTCAGTGATAGAGCACTTGCCTAGCTTGCACGAGGCCCTGGGTTCCATCCCAGTACTGCAGAAAAGGAAGGAAGGGCAGGAGGGAGAAATTTCTGTGCTTGTAAAACTGATGGTCATCAAATGGAGGTAGAAAAATAAGAATAAATAAAACATTCACTATGCAAGACAGTGCTGAAAGTAATGGAGAAATAGGAAACCAGTGGGTGGAGAGTGTCGGGTACATTTTTAAATAATGCAGAGAATGTCTTGCCAAAAGGTGACATTTGAACAGAGACGAAGGGGGTGGGAGAGCTGAGCGAGTACTTTGGAAACAGCATGTAGGCAGTGGGAAGAGCATGTGAAAAGGTCCTGGGGCAAGAGCAGCCAGGAGCGCAGTGGGCTGGGGTATGGCAATGAGGAGAAAGAGGCAGGAGAGGAGGGCAGAGGTGACCAGATAAATGATGCAGAGCTTGGTGGCCTGCACCTTGGCTTTCTTCTAAGTGGCAGCTTGCAAGGATTTAGGCTTTTTTTTTTTGTTGTTTTGGAAACAGGGTCTCCACACATAGTTCAGGCTGGCGTTGAATCATGATCCTCCTGCCTCATCCTCCTGAGTGCTGGGATTACAGGTGTGCACCACCATGCCCGGCCAGATTTGGGGTTTTGTTTGTTTTCCTTTGTGGCAGGGGCAGGAGGAGGAATGTATGTCTTTTGTTGGGGAGGCGCTATTGGGGATGAGACCCAGGGTCTTTACACTGTGCTACCTTTTTTTTTTTTTTATGTTGAGAAGAGTCTTGCTAAATCCCTAAATCGTCCAGGCTGGGCTCAAACTTGTGATACTCCTACCTTAGCCTCCCAGAATGCTGGGATGACAGGTGTGTGCCACCACTGCTACCTTTGTCATTTTATTGCGTAACTTCAAATCCCTAAGATGCGTGGTGAGTGTCTTAACCCTCGGAGCATAAGAATAATTTTGTCATTGAAGGGAATAAACGGGGGACTGTGAGACCCAGGTCCTTTAGAATATTTCTATTGATGCATTATTAATTTTAATTTTATGAGTTTTATTATATTAAACAATGAGTACTTAACAGGAGAAAATATCACAAAAATAAAATATTGAATTTTTACTATTTATTGTTTATAAAAAAAGCATCAAAACTTTCAACATCGACTGGTTTTTGGTATACAAAGTCTAAAAAAGAACATCAGAAATAAATTCCCATATGAACTACAATGAAAATACCAATAGGACTCTACAAAAAAAAATAATAATCTTGGGGCTGGGGATATAGCTCAGTGGAACAGCGCCTGCCTGGCAAGGGCAAGGTCTTGAGTTCGATTCCCAGTACCAGGAAAAAAAAAATAATAATCTTTACTTCAATTAAGGCAGGCTGTACACTTGACAACAGCACATTCCATACACACACATCGCTTACATTGACACTACGTGTCTTTTGCTTTCCTGGCCTTTTTGTAGGACACATTTGACATCTCAGTGGTCTTGCTCTTTGTCAGGAGCTTCTTATTATATTATACAGTGTGTGGTTAACCGGAACATAAAATACCGATAAAATAAATTATTAAATTCTTAATATGTATTGCGCATTTAAAATAGACATCAAGGGCTGGTGAGATGGCTCAGCAGCATAAGCACCTACCTGGCAAGCGCAAGGTCCTGAGTTCGACTCCCGATACCCACATATGAAAAAAGGGCCAGTGATATCGCTCAGCGGCACGGGCGCCTGCTGGTGTGCGAGGTCCTGAGGTCAACCCCCAGTACCCACAAAAATATAAAATAAAATAAAATAAAATAGACATCAACATTTTCACATCAACTGTGTACTTCCTTACAAAGCCTAAAAGGTAGCATCAGAAATGAATTCCTATATGAACTACCTATATGAAAATACCAATAGAACTCTACCACGAAAATAAGCTTTGCTTCAACTGTCACAGCCAAGGCAGTCTTCACACATGACAAGTGCATGTTCCATGCACACGCATTGCTTACACTGACAGCACATGGGCTTAGCTTTCCTTTCCCATGTGGCAGTCTCGTCACCTTTCTTCATGTTTTGTCAGGAGCTTCCTACTCTACTGTACAACATGCACTTAGCAGGCAAATAAGATGTCAGTAAAATAAAATATCGAATATGTACTGAGTGCTTAGAATAGACATCAACATTTTCACATCAGCTGTGTAATTGCTTATAAAACCTCAGAGGTAACATAAAAAATAAACACCTACGTGAACTACAATGGACACACAAACAAAAGTCTACCACAGAAATGAGCTTTGCTTCAACTGTCACACCCAAGGCAGTCTTCACGCATGAAAACTACATGTTCCATACACAAGTATTGCTTACACTGATAGCATATATGTTTTGTTTTCCTGTGCTTTCTTGTAGGGCACAGTTGACATCTTTTTTGTTTTCCTGTTGTAGGAGGTCTTTGTGATGCTGCCCCTGCCTATTCACCTGTCAGCTCACCAGTGTGCTCCACAATTTTTTTGCATAGTTCCCTGGGCAGAAACATTTTGTTTTTCCTCTGCTGTAAATGATATCTTTTTTTTTTTTTTTTTTTTGTGGGTACCGGGGGTCGACCTCAGGACCTCGCACGCCAGCAGGCGCCCGTGCCGCTGAGCGATATCACCGGCCCCTTTTTCGTATGTGGGTTCCGGGAGTCGAACTCGGGCCCTCGCGCTTGCCAGGCAGGCGCCTAAGCCGCTGAGCCATCTCACCGGCCCTGTAAATGATATCTTATGAGCTCCCGTCCCAATCCTCTAAGAAAATTTCTCTGTTATATTTTGCACTTGTTATTTTCTCTGTAAACCATCAAACTATTTATGCCACATGTTTAGGATTGAGTAAAACACAACCACTGGCCAATGCTTTGGGTTTCAAGTAACATCATAGTTGCTGCATAACTCATCAACAACATCTACTCCACTTTCAGTTTTGTTGTTGAAAATTTCCATCACAGGCTTCCATTTTGTCAAGGTTTCCCTATCAGTATTTCCATCATGGTGCAATGTTGACATCAGCAGTACCAGTTTGCTTTTCTTTGCCATATAAGAAGCCAATGTTATATCTTTCTGAAATTCAAATATTGAACTATACAATTCTCTGTTTTGAAATAGCAACATTTCATTTGGAATTTCTGCTTTGTTCCTGTGTACAGTTCCTGCACTGGTCAACTTGCGCTCTGTAACATCAATTGGAAACCGGTAACCAGTTGTCCAGCGTCACATTCCAATTAGTTTGGGAGATCGGAGCAGCAAGTCTGCTCACAGCATCATTTGGTTTATTACTATATGGATAAGGACCTGATGGCTGAGTTCCAGGATAAGTGTCTAAACTAAAAGCATAATAAGTCTTCACATCTCCAAGGGCATACATTTTTATGCCATATTTTGACCCATCTCTTTTCTACACGTCTTTAAGAAATTTGTGCTGAGTACAGCAGACCTATGAATGCTTTCAGTTCAGCTAGTGAGGTGTCATAATAAATACACTTTTGAGTATGGTGCATACAGAACCTTTTACTGGCATTTCAGCCTTTGTGTATTTCACAGCATCTTGTAGCATTTTGTCTGTTACAATTTCCAAGGTAACAGAGTGTGCTGGCATTCTGTCCAATACATTTCACCCCTGCCAAGACCTTCACTGTGTGTGGCCATTTTGCAACTTTTCAACTAGTGAAATATGTACTCACATTGCTATTTCTTCCTCATCTGACTCAAGGAGGTCTGCATTCCCTATGTCTGTATCAGTTGATTCTTGCTCCCCTTTCACTGTCACAAGAACTTTGCCTCATATGGCCAACATCAAAGTCATCATCATCATCATCATCATCATCATCATCATCATCATCATATAGCGCCACAGCACTCTTCTGTTATGACAGCACGTATTTTACCATAATGGATCATCCTCATCATCCATGCATGAGTAATCTGATGATTCACTTTTGACCTCTTCCAAAACTTGCAAATCTGGTTTTTCATGTGTCATTGTACTGAATTGGGTTACTTCTACCAAAAAAATCAAAAGAAAACTTTTTTTTTTCAACAAAGCCTGGAGTGATATGGGTTTTTTGGACCCTCTGTGATGCTTGGGTAAACATCTGCAAAAACTGTTGCCTGGAGCAAAAGGGTGGGTCCAAATCCCATTTTGTCACTTTTGCACACATGCACATTCCTTGCCATTCATCATACCAAGTGGGTAAACACATAGATTGCTTCCTGCACCCCTCAGGGAAAGGTAGGGAGAATCACCAGCTACTATATTGCTAAAGTAAAACTTTACAGTAAAAGGTAAGGGATGGTCTGCTGGACCCAGACTTATTTAAAACTGCAACACACCGAACTTCCATCTCTAAATAGCACAACAAAAACAATAAGTATCTTGATATTCTACTCAAATTCAGACATTCACGTTCACACACTCCTCCTCTCCCTGCAGACCCGAGAACCTTCAGGGTCTGCTGATTCCAAGCTGGCTGCCAGGTGTGAAGTTTGATTTCTTCAGAATTCTCAGACTCTGTGATTACTCAGCGAAACACCGTCTCCTTCAGCCCCAAGGGAAGAGAGGCAACCTCACAGGAACAATCCACAAATTCCCCTTCCAGGGCAACAGAATTCTCTTGAAGTCAGCAACCATATTCTAATAAGTTTTGCATCACAAGTGCCCAGAGTGACACCCAGCCCAGGACTGAGCCTTGGAGCATTTGTTGAATGACTAATTAAGTGACAAAATGATTCAGAGAAGAATGCTTGCCCCTTTATTTCTAGGGGACCTCTCCCTGTTTTGTGGTTCATGGATGAGTTGATGGCATAGCTCCTGACAGACAGCTCAGTGCTGGGCCTGGAGGACCCATGGAGAAACAAGCATGGCAGTTTGTGGGAAGCCTCATGAAGCTCACAGTGTGCCCACAAAAAGACCAGAAGGTTTCGGTTTCCTGTGGCTGCCAAAACAGATGGCCGTAAACTGGGTGGTTAAAAAACAGAAATTTAAGCTGGGCGTGGTATCGAACACCTGGGCTACATAGTGAGTTCAAGGCCACCCTGAACTACATAGTGAGCCTCTATCGCAAAAAACAAACAAACAAAAACAACAAAACTACAACAAACCCAGAAGATATATTTGAGTTCACAGGGACCCCTCTGTGAGGGCCCATGGTCACCTGGGGGTTCCTGAGACAGGAGGGATGAGACGGGCCACAGGTGTTCATGTGCGCCCTTGGCGGATATGGGGAGAACCGACTGTGGAGATGGTGGGGTGGGTCCACCACCCCGAGGGGGTGGGCAGGAAAGGACTCAAAACGCAATTGGTTGTTGGTTTGCTTCAGCTTGGGGAGAGACGCTCTCGCCCTGTTGCCCAGGCTGACCTCGAACGTACAGTGATCCTCCTACCTCAGTCTCCCTGGGTGCTGGGATCACAGGCCTGGGCCACCACACCTGGCTCAGAATGTGCTTTGCAATTCGAGGGCTTCATGTAGCTCAGGGGTGGGGCACTCGCCTAGCTCGCATGTGTCCCTGGCTTCCAGCCCCAGGGCGCTGCCAGGTCTTGCAGACAGTAGAGGTGGGGTGCGCGGAAGGCGGGAGTCCAGGTGAACCCCAAGTTCAGAGGCCCAGATAAGTGAGACAGCCTTGAGCTGGGGAAGCTGGGGCAAAGGGCAGGCTCAGGTTATTGATCTAACCTCGATGCTGAGGGGCTTAAGTCTGAGATGCCTGGGGCAGCCTTGTGGAAACAGAGTCCAGAAGGCCTGTAGGCTGGGACCAGTGCTTAGCTGTGTTGGCAACCCCATCACCGTTTCTTTCTCTGCTGTTGCCCATAGCCCCATAGAAAATGTGAGCCTTGTTGCTGCTGGGTTTTACCATGAGTTCCTAGAATACAGCAAGCAAAGGCAGCTGGGAGCTGGGGGTGGTGGCTCACATCATCATAGCAAGGCTGAGGCAGGAGGATCTCCATGAGTTTGAGGCCAACCGGGGCTACACAGTGAGACTCTGTAAACTGTGGGGAGTGACTGAAGCTGAGGTCAATCACATGTGCAGGGCGAAAGCGAGGCCAGCCCTGAGAATACAGAGCCCGAGGCGAGCCACGTGAACAAGCTGTTCCAGCTCCGAACTCGAGGTGCCCAAGGCAAGCCAAGCAAACAAGATGCTAGGCAGAGGGGCTTCAACTGACAATAGCCTCCTAAGTGTATAAATAAACATGCTGCAGTCGTTGGGCACTCTTTCTCCCCCACCAGGAAGGGAGGCTCCACCTGACCTCAGCTTTCTGCATCTTGACTCTTGCTTTTCTTCATCCTCCACCGTACCCCCTCCAGAGTTTCAAGAGCTATGCCAGACGCAGCAAAAAACAAACAACAACAACAAAAACCAAACTAAAACAAAAACAAAGAGTAAGAGGGGCAGGGTGACAGGGAGTGGAGGGCACAAGGTCCTAGCTTCCATCCCCAGAACTGCAAAAAAAAAAGAAGAACAAAAGTCAATGGCAATGTCCCTTGGCACTGTCCTCCCCTCCACCACACCTTGGATGGGCTCCAGGTGGAGGACCGTGCAGCCCACATGCTATGGTGCAGATCTAGAAGGTCCAGAGGCTGGGAGCCACCCACAATGCGCTCAAGCTGACCATGCTGTGGAGGTGGTGCCTGGCTGTAGGTGGTCACTGGGCTGTGACCTGGAAGGCTGATTCTTGTCCCCAGCTCCTCCCTTCTGTCTGCTTCCTGGCCACCAAGACGTGAGTCGCTGCCCCTCCGCTAGGTCCCTCTGCCAGGCTGGTTCTGCCTCAGAGCTGGCCCACCAGGGACTGAAACCCAAAATCAACCTCTCCTCCTTGAAGTTGTGGGTGTCGGGTGTTATCTCCCAGTGACAACAAAATGACTGACACCACCCAACGAAGGGATGTTTCTGGATTGTCCCGGGCTTGGACTGCAGGCCACACCCATGAGTTGCTGTGCAACTTTGAGTCAATGTCTTCCCTTCTCTGAGCCTCAGTGTCCTGCTCTGTAGAATGGCACTGAAATCAGCGCAGCCTCAGGAGTTCATGATGATCCAGTGGGAAAATGCATGAAAAGCAATCAGCACGCAGCCTGGCACACAGCCAGGGACCAACACAGCTTGCTATTTCTGTTCTGTCCCCAGTATGACACATTGCGTTCCCTCCCCTCTGTGCCCTCAGTTAATCATAGCAGCTGGGATTCATTAAGTGCTTATTATCTGGTGCCATCAGAGGCCCTGGACCTAGAGTAGCTCCTTTAATCCTAACAGGAGCATGACAGCCTTAGGGGGTGGGTCCCATTATTGAGTCCCATTTTACAAACAAAGAGACTGAGGCACAGAGGAGGAAGGAACTCGCCCAGGGTCACAGAGCTGATAAACAGTGAAAAGTTGGATTCTACCCCCTCCGGAGGTGGACTAGGATTTTAATAAAGACACAGGAAAAGCAAAACATAGAATGAATAGAAGAAAATGCAGAGGAATAACTTTGTAATCTACTTGTGGGAAGGACTTTCTTTTCTTTTCTTTTCCTTTTTTTTTTTTTTTTTTTTTTTTGGCAGTTCTAGGGATTGAATCCAAGGTCTGTATGTGGTAGGCAAGCATCCCACCATCTGTCTACATCCTAGCCCAAAAGTGCTTTTTTATTTTATTTTATTTTATTTTATTTTATTTTATTTTATTTTTTTATGTGGGTACTGGGAGTCGAACTCAGGACCTCACGCTTGCTAGCAGGTGCTTGTACCACTGAGTGATATCACCAGCCCTTTTTTTCCTTTATGTGGGTACAGGGAGTCGAACTCAGGACCTCACGCTTGCCAGGCAGGCACTTATGCCGCTGAGCTATCTCACTGGCTCAGTGCTTTTTTATTTAATTAATTAAGTTTATTGGTATATTTTAGGTATACATAATGATCACATTCATCATAGGGAATTTGTTACCTCTACATGATATATCTTGAGTCTTTTTTTCCCCCTTCCCCTACCCTCCCTTCAACCCCTCTTCCCCTCCTTATTTACAAACCAAAAGTGGTTTTTGTTTATATATTTATTTGTGCTGGAGATGGGACCCAAGATCTTACCTATTACATTACCCAGCCATGAACCCATGGACTTTTTTTATGCTGTACTGGGGATTGAACCCAGGGTCTTAGCACCGAGCTGCATTCCCCAGCCCTTTTTATTTTTTAATTTTGAGACAAGGTGTTGCTGTGTCACTAAATTGCCCAGGCTGGGCTCAAAATTGCAATCCTCCTGGCTCAGCCTCCCAGAGGGCTGGGATGACAGGCATGAGCCACCACAACTGGTTTGTTCCCCAGCCTCTTATCCACTCATTCATTCATTTAATTGATTGATTGATTTTGCCACTTACAACTTTGATCTGTTTGAAGAGTCTGGATCTGTTACTCTGCAGAGCACTCCTTGATCTGGAGCTGTGTGGCTCTTTTCTCGTGATCTGATTCAGGCTCAACACTTTGGACACTGCCGTTGCAGTGATGGTGCTTTGATCACCTGGATAAAGTACCAATGTTCATTTTTGTTTTGTTCTGAGATAGGCCCTCACTATGTAGCCCAGGCTGGCCTCAAACTCACAGTGATCCTCCTGCCTCAGCCTCCCAAGTAATTATAGGTGTGTGCCACCAAGCCCAGTCCAATGCTAATTTTGATCCCTTGGTTAAGGTGGTGACTAGTACATTTCTACACAATGCATTCTCCCTTTCCTTTTTTTTTTTTTTTTTTGTGGGTACCGGGGGGTCGACCTCAGGACCTCGCGCGCCAGCAGGCGCCTGTGCCGCTGAGCGATATCACCGGCCCCTTTTTCGTATGTGGGATCCGGGAGTCGAACTCGGGCCCTCGCGCTTGCAAGGCAGGCGCTTATGCCGCTGAGCCATCTCACCGGCCCCTTTTCTCCCTTTCTTTTCTTTTCTTTTTTTTTTTTTTATGTGGGTACCGGGAGTCGACCTCAGGACCTCGCGCTTGCCAGCAGGCGCTTGTGCCGCTGAACGATATCACTGGCCCTTTTTTTCCTTTATGTGGGTACAGGGAGTCGAACTCAGGACCTCGCGTTTGCCAGGCAGGCGCTTATGCCGCTGAGCTATCTCACAAGCCCTGCGTTCTCCCTTTCATACCATCATAACGTTGGAAAATTGAATGGAATCATTGAAAGTCAGGAACATCTGTAAAAACTACCCTTCCCCGTTCTAATTAAAAATGCAATCTGTGAGCTAATCTTTTTTTTTTTTTTTTTTTGTGGGTACCGGGGGGTCGACCTCAGGACCTCGTGCGCCAACAGGCGCCCGTGCCGCTGAGCGATATCACCGGCCCCTTTTTCGTATGTGGGGTCCGGGAGTCGAACTCGGGCCCTCGCGCTTGCAAGGCAGGCGCTTATGCCGCTGAGCCATCTCACCGGCCCTAGAGCTAATCTTTTGAGACTGTGAATATCCCCTTCCCAAGTGATAAGCCTTGCCTTGAATCAATTATTTTTCTGATTGTTGCGAAATCATGATTTTTCTAATTCAATCTGTCCTTTTTTTTTTTTTTTTTCTTTTTTTTTTTTTTGTGGGTACCGGGGGTCGAACTCAGGACCTCGCGCGCCAGCAGGCGCCTGGACCGCTGAGTGATATCACCAGCCCTTTTATCCTATGTGGGTTCTGGGAGTCGAACTTGGGCCCTCGCGCTTGCCAGGCAGGCGCTTAGGTTGCTGAGCCATCTCACCGACCGTCAACCTGTCCTTCTGCAAGTAGTAGCTGGCATTCTAGAGCAGGGATTTTTTTTTTTTTTTTTTTTTAAGACAGATTCTCACTATGTAGTCCAGGCTGTCCTTGAATTTACTGTGTTGCCCAGGCTGTCACCAAACTCATGGCAATCCTCCTGTTTCAGCTTCCCAAGTGCTGGGATTATAAGTGTGCACCACCTTGCCCAGCTCCAGAAGTAGAACTCAGTTCTAAGCTCCTCCCCAGCTGGGCCTCCCAGTCTGTTTTCAGGCATGCCTGGTGAGCTGTAAAATTGGTAGGTCCCAGCTGCTCTGTGCCCCTGGGGAATCCCATGACCTTCTCTGGCACTTCCTTAGCAGCCAACAGGAGGAGGCAGGTGGATTCGGACACAGGACTCTGCAGCCTGTGTCGGGCTGTCGTCATCCCCACACACTTCTCTCTCCCGGGGTGCAGGAAGGCAGTGCCCACGGCAGGCTTCAGCAGGGCAATGGGCACTGCCCCCTTAGTGGGGGTGGCAGAGGTCAACAGAGCAGGAAGGGAGGGACAATAGCTGCTCCTGCTGCCTGGCGTGGCAGGATCTGTTTGCTAGCTGGGTGGGGCCAGCCAGGCGGCCTTCAGCGGCTCAGCCCAAGGTCCAGGCTCCTTTTTCACTTTGCCCTCCTGCAGGCCCTGGGGAGGCTAGAGCGCGCCACAACTCTCCCTGGGGACTTCCAAGACCCAGTCATTCCAGGAGGCTCGCGCAGGGTGGTAGCCCCTAACTAGGGGCCTCCAAGAACTACAATTCCCAGAACACACTGCGTCCTCAGCCCCAACCCCAGTTGCTGGGTGGTCAACTGTAAACCAGAAGGAGGAAAGCTCGCCTGTCCTGGGAACTGAGAGTCCTCACCTGCTCCAGGTGTGTTTGTGTTTTTCTTTCTCAGACCTGGGCTTCCCTGAGGGCTGGAGAACTCTACCTGGCCCATCTATGCTGTTCTATGCTAGTCTAGGGGCAGAGGAGGAGGGGTCGGCAAAGTGGTCGGCATGGGAGACTCAACCTCTGTCCTCAGACACTGGTTGGTTACTGCCCGTGATCGAGCAAATAGTAGGTGCTCAACTAACCAAACGCGAATACAACCTCATGCCCTTCTCTCTCATTCCATTGTGCCTTTTCACGAGGCGTGGTGCTGCACACTTGTCATTCCAGCACTCAGGAGGCTGAGGCAGGAGGGTCGCCACAAATTTGAGGCCACCTTGGCTACATAGTGAGTTCAAGGCCAGCCTGAGCTACATAGTGAGGCTCTGTCTCAAAAAAAACAAAACCAAAACCACTGTGCTTTTCACGCTGCTTGGCTAGCTCCCCACACGCCCTATCCTACGGTGCGCTGTAGTTTCCTGTCTGGTCTGCAGGCCTTGCACACAGCTTTTCATCGATCCCTTTTTGGAGCCTGGCACGGAGCACAGGGAGAATTAAATAGCTCATGAGGGAATGAATGAATGAATGAATGCCTAAATGAATGCTTTTGTCCATTGTCCCTCACAAGCAGCAGGGACACCCGGAACCCTCCCTATTCATCTCCATGAATGCATCTTTCTATCCTCTCCCAGCAAGGCCAGGCTGGGGTAGAGGAAGCCGGGTGGGAAAGCGGGTCGGGGGCCCAGGGCCTTCCAAAAGAGTCTGCTTTTCTGGATACTGAGAGTTCACGTCTTCTCCCCGAATCTCGGTTCTGGTCACCTGACTCCCACCGCCAATCCCCCGCCCTTAACACCATGGCACCCCAGACAGACACACAGCCAGCAGCACGTGGTCCGCGGGTCCCAGCTTCCCATTGGCCGCTCGCCTGCTTCCTCCCGCGGGATTGGCCAGGGCCCTGCAGCAGCGCCCCCCCTCCGCAGCCCGGCGGTGGTACAACCCGCCGCGGCCTAGGCGGGGCGGGACGGCCCACTGAGCCGCGGGAAGGGGGGTGTGGGAGAGCCGGGCGTGGCGGAACGATCCCTCTGGAATGTTTCCGTCGGCTCCGCCCAAAGTGGGAAGGCGCGGATTGGCCGCAAGCGATGGGTGGTCGCCACTCATTGGCCCTCGCTGGACGCGGGCCCCGCCCCCTGTCCGCCGCTACGGGAGAGGCCCGGCCTGGAGTTTGCCGAGGACCAAGTGGCGCGCGCTCAGGCCGGCGGCAGCGACTCAGGTGAGTGTCCCCGGCCAGGGAGGGGATGGCCCCGGGGGAGGCCCGGTGTGCACTCCGGAGCTTCGGACCTCGAAGATCGCCCGATCGTGCGGGGTGGGCCCGCAGCTGGAACTCCAGGCTGCGCGCTGGGATGCGCGAGCCCTCTCCCGGCGGAACGCCACCCCCCCGGGACGGAGGCGATCGCTGGGGTCTGCGGTGAGGACCTCGGAGCCTTCTTGACAGGCATTTACCGTGCGGGGCTGTGGATCAAAACAGCTCACAGGGAAGGGCCGCTAACCTCTCCTTGAGGGAGCCAGCGAGCCCAGAGAGGAAGCAGTGACTCGCCCAAGGTCACACAGCGCGTAAGTGGGATTCGAACCCACCTCAGGGTCCCAAGCTGGCGTCTCCACCACTGGACCAGACGTCTTCCTGGGCGCAGGTGTCTTGCAGGGCCCGTGCTCCTCCCCTCCGCCCCGCCCACATCTGGGCCACACCTCTTGGCATTTGCCTGCTCCCCACCCGGAGGTCACCAGGCACCGGTCACCCTAACCGGAAGCTCCCCTGTCCCTTCTCCCTTGAGCTGAGAGGCGCGGCCGAGGGCCTGGGTCGTGAGAAGCGAGTGGCTTCTGTGGGCAGAGTGGGCAGGGAGCCAGGGTGCTGGGGTCTTAGGTCTAGGTCGGCAGGGCCCCAGAGGCTTTGGGCGTTCTCTCCGGAAACTCGGGCCAGGCCGGTTTTTCAAGAGTGAATCAGAGGCCTCCTGCCCGTCTTCTCGCCAAAGCAGTACCGTGCTGGGTGTGGTGTCCGCCTGCCCACCTTTGTCGAGTTCCCAGGAACCCCCGTCCCTACTTCCTGCTCCCCACTTGGGGTTGCTATCAGTCAGGCCTTTCCTAGGAACGAGATGGCGCAGATGCTGGACTCTCACCCAGCCGTTGGGTCCAGGCAAACTCCTCTCCATCCCTGAGCAGGCAGAGTAGGGAGGTGGTTTCGGCAGGATAAAGGGTCAAAGAGCAGCCGGAGGAGGATATAAGATGCACTCATTCATTCCACAGCTCGCCTGTTCTGCTGAGGTGGGAAGGGAACCCAGAGCTTCCTGCATGCTAGGCAGGTGCGCTACCCCTGAGCGATGTCCCCAGCGCCAGCAGACATTTATTGAGCATCTACTGTGTGCCAGGCACTGTATTTGGTACCAAGCATATAATAGGGGAAAAGACGGAAATCCCTGCTTTGAGCTGGCTGTGGTGGTGCACACCTGTAATCCCAGTATTCCGGAGTCTGAGTGAGGAGGATCCCTGAAAGTTTGATGCCAGTCTGGACTACATAGTGAGTTCAAGACCAGCCTGGACTGCACAGTAAGACCCCGTCTCCAAAGGGGAGGGGGAAATCCCTGCATTGAGGGAGCTGACGTTTTACTGGGGGGTGGGACAGAGAACAGACAAGTTAAGGAGGACATAAAGGAGATAATTTCAGATTGTGCCATGAAGAATATGAGGGTTGGCACCATACACTGTAGCTGTGGGACAGGGGTGCTCCTGAAGAGGGTGACTTAGGGTGTCCAGGACTGAATGACACAAAGGAGCCAGCCCCACGAGTTCCGCAGGCTGGACCAATCTTGGAATCATTGGGCGGGATGGAGGGGAAGCCAAGGTGGCAGTTCTGTACAAATGTGTGGATCACAGTAAGCGAGTGCTGGGTTGGAGTTTTTCCCCTGTAAGGTGGAGCCTGTTGTAAGATTTGAGGCAGAAGAGCAATGTCATCTGGTTTACATTTTAAAATAGAGACTCAAAGTTAAATAACAGCCTGGAGGCTGGAAGACAGGAGTTCGGTCAAGGCAGTGTGTAATTAAGCTCATGGGCCTGAGCTGCCTGGCGCATGGGGCCTTTCCAACAGGCTGGGGCAAGCCGGCAAGGCTGCCCAGAAAAGGTGGCCTGGAACAAGCCTCGGCAGGCAGACAGGACTGGGATGGTCCTGGATGGGACGGGGTAGGGTTGGGGGGACACCTGGGATGGATCTAACAGTAGTGGCAGAGCCAGGCAGCTGGGCATGGTGGAACATGCCTGTTATCTCAGCACTGGGGAGGCTGAGGCAGGAGGATTGCTGTGAGTTTGAGGCCAGCATGGGCTACATAATGAGTTTAAGGCCCAAGCTACATAGTGAGACCCTATCTCAAAATACAAAACAAAAACAGCTGGGTGCAGTGGCATAATCTGAGCAATTTAGCGAGACCCTGTCTCAAAATAAAAAATTTTAAAAAGGGAGCTGGGGGTGTGGCTAAATTAAGAGGCCCTGGGTTTGTTCCATCCCAGTACTGCAAAAACAAAGGAACAAACAAACAAAAATACTGACAGTCATGGGCTGGAGTGTGACCCAGTGGCACAGTGCTTGCCTAGCATGTGCCCTGGGTTCCCTCTGCAGCACTTCAGAGGTGACAGTGACGATGACAATAATAACTGTGGCCCCTAAGTGGTGAGGGAGGTGCTGAGCAGGTCTCCTGCCCCGCAGTCTCTCTGGGTTCCCGCGAGTAGCCTGAGTGACAGAGAGTCTGCCCGCCTTTCAGATGAGGACGCTGAGGCCCACGAAGTGACCTGTGCTGCCCACAGCCACGCAGCGGGTAAGTGAGCGGGCTGGGGTCCAGATGTGCACCAGTCACTCCTCTGCTCACCACAGAGGACGCAGGACTGGCCGACCGTGGGCCAGGCCATGAGCTGGGTCAGGGTGGGAGGTGACACGAGTATCTAGAGTCCCGGGAATTGGACATCTGGGACTTGGTGACTGAAAGGCAGGATGAGTGGATGGCTTGGGGATTTACTCCGAGGGTGCAAGCACGCTGCACGGCTGAATAGAGGAGAGGGGGATACAGATCATGTTTCACAGGATTTTTTTGACTCTTGTCTCGACTGGAAGCGCGGCGAGAGGACAGATCCAAGCCCCGGAGGAGCTACCACGCACCCCAGGTGAGTGAGTCAGTGAACGGATGAATGGATGCACAGGTAGACACTTGGGTTGGTGCAGCCCCCCTGGGCTCTGTGGAATCCAGGATGCCGCCAAAGAAATCTGAAAGGAGGATACTGGAAGTGCCTTTTGTGTAGGACAACATAATAATTCCATCAGTGGTGGCGCACACCTGTCATCCCAGCACTTGGGAGACTGAGGCAGGAGAATTGCCTGGAGTTTGAGGCCAGCCTGGACTACATAGTGAGACCTTGTCTTGATTGAAACAGAAAAAACAAAAACAAATAATAATAATCAATTGATCCAGGAGCTGAGTCAGGGCACAGCTGTGCATAGTGCAGAACCCTCCCTGGCTCCCATTTTCTGGGGGGTAAAAGCCAAGGTGCAGAAGGCTTCATCCGCTCTCTTTCTCTCCCCACCCCACAGGGCTCACTCATTGCTCCTCAGTGAGTCCCCACTGCAGGGCGTTTGCACTGATTGTGGAACCTTGTCGCCCCCTGTCCCTGTGTGGATTCTTTCTCTTGTACCTCAGGTCTCTGAGACCAGAGAGCTGTCACTGACCACCCTTTAGAACTAGTCTTGCATTTTTTTTTTTTTTTTTTTAAGACAGGGTCTCACTATGTAACTCAGGCTGGCCTTGAACTTGCTTATGTAGCCCAGGCTGGCCTCAAACTCACAGCAATCCTCCTGCCTCAGGAATGCCTCCCGAGTGCTCAGATGCCAGGTTTCACCACCACACCCAGCTAGTCTTGCTTTCTTGTCTTCACAGCACTAGTAGAAATGACGTTAGAAATTTATACATTTGCTGGCTTACTGTTGGTCTCTGTCTTGGGACTGGATATTTCTGAAGAGTGTGGTCACAGCTCCAGCTAGTACGGATATCCTTCCTCCTTCAAACACATTGACACACCAGGGAACAGAGGATGGCAGGCAGAGCAGAACAGCATTCAGTTCTTTGTCACCTTGGTCTACTGGTTTTTTGTTTTGTTTTGTTTTGTTTTGATTTTTTTTTTTTTTTTTAATGTGGGTAGTGGGAGTCGACCTCAGGTGCTTTCCAGCAAGCACTTGTGCCACTGAGCAATATCACCGGCCCTATTTTTCCTTTATGTGGGTTCCAGGAGTCGAACTCAGGACCTCACAGTTGCCAGGCAGGCGCTTATGCCGCTGAGCTATCTCACTGGCCCGGTCTTCTGGTTTTGTGCAGTGCCCAACCTATGTAACTGCACATGGTGTTCCTGGCCAGGGATCTTGCATGTCTTATTAAAACAGTGTATGGAGCCAGGTGTGGTGGTGCACACTTGTAATCCCAGCACATGGGAGGCTGAGGCAGGAGGATAACCGTAAGTTCAAGGCCAGCCTGGGCTACATAGAGAGACCCTACCTCAAAACACAAAACAAAATGAAAAACAAAATACAACAACAACAAAAAACAGTATGTGGAATGTAGTAACTACCCCACCCCCGTGTTTGCTTGAAGAGAGGGAGGGAGAAAGAGACATAAAGAAACAGGGAGAAGAAAGAAAGGAAATACAGTCACGTGCTGCCTAATGATGGGATATGTTACTTCATTACATCGATAGGCACTCGTTCTTAAACGTGGAGTGTACCTTGTCAAACCGTGACCACTGCCACGTCAGTAGGTGAGGTTCTTTTTGTTGTTCGTGGTGCTGGGATGGTAGCTGGGCTAGCCAAGCACTCAACCCCTGAGCCGCACACAGCCCTAGGCGATACCCTTATGCAACACATGACTGTGTATCCGTCAGATTTTGCTGCAGTAACGAACATCCCCATATCTTAGTGGCTGAATCGGCTGAAGTTGATTTCTCTTGCTACACAGCCATGGCAACTCAGCAAGAGAACCCCTTTTATTTGTTTTTATGGTACTGTGGATCGAACCCTGGCTTACTACCACTAGGTGCATCCCCAGCCCTTTCTATTTTTATTTCGAGACAAGATCTCACTAAGTTGCCCAGGTGGGACTTGAACTGGTGATCCTCCTGCCTCAGCCTTCTTGAATGCTGGGATCACAGGGGTATGCCACCACACCTGGCTTAAGAGGTTCCATGTATTGTGGTCACTCTGTCCTGGCCTGATAGAGTCACTACCTTGTCAGTTGTGGCTGGCTGAGCCACAGCATTTCAGATATCCTTGCTCTAGGAATCCAGTGCTTCAGCCCGGAGGTGCCACATGTCCCCTCCTCCAGCAGTTCATAGGCCAGAGCTGTTCACCCACCTGCCACAGCCTAGGAAGTGAGTGCTGTTCACCTGACAGCTTTGAAGTTGGACTCAGAAGTTTCAGCACATGGCATTAATGACTGTGTCTGATAGAAAAATAAAAGGAAACCTTGCTGCTTTCAGCCTCCATTTTCTTATCTGCCAAGTGGGCCTGATGGGCCAGGTCACTGCACTTGGGAGGCTGAGGCAATAGGATCGCCGAGTTTGAGGCCATCCTGGACTAGACAGTTAGATCCTGTCTCAAAAAAAAGAGCGAGGGATGTTCCCCAGCAGTGGAGAACTAGTGTAGCAGGCACGAGGCCCTGGGTTCCATCCCCAGTTCCATTAAAATAAACAATAACAACATTAGTGCCGGTGCTCTGTAGCGCCAGTTCCACATCCATAGATCCAACCAACAGTGAATCAAAAATATTTGGGGGAAAAATTGCCTTTGCACAGAACACATTCGGACTTATGTCATTATTTCCCCAAACAATAGAAGGTCGTGCGTGTCACCCGCATTTATGCCGTGTAAGGTTTCTATGTCACCCAGAGTTGATTAAAGTACACAGAAGGACCGGGGTGCTCAGGGTAGAGTTGGGTCCTGTCCCAGCACTGCAAAAATAAAAATAAACAAATAAAAATGAAGTATACTGCACGGTTGGCATAGGTTCTGTGCAAATACTGTTCTTTTCTTTGGTACTGGGGAATGACCCCAAGGCCTTCAAACTGATCTACATCCCCAGCTTCCCCTCTTTTTAATTTTTATTGATTGATTTTTTAAAAATTTTTTATTTTTTGAGACAGGGTCTCACTCTATAGTGCAGGCTGGTTTTGAACTCCTTACATAGCCCAGGCTGGTCTCGAACGAGGCTGGGATTCCAGGCGTGCGCCAACACACGCTCAGCGCTTGTTTTTTGATTTTTTGAGACGCGATCTCGCCCTGTAGTCCAGGCTTGCGGTGAACTCATTGTTACTCGGGGATGGCCTTGAACTCACAGCGGTCCTCCTGCCTCTTCCCCGCAGGTCCCGGGGCGTGGCCCCGCTTCTCGCCTCAGCCGATGCCACTGGGACTGGGGCGGCGGAAGAAGGCGCCGCCGCTGGTGGAGAATGAGGAGGCCGAGGCAGGGCGCAGCGGGCTGAGCGGCGAGCAGGGGCCACTGGGAGGCGGGGGCGTGGGGCTCCCCCAGGCGGGGCTGCCGCCCCCGCCCCCCGCCCTGCGCCCGCGTCTGGTGTTCCACACGCAGCTGGCGCACGGCAGCCCCACGGGTCGCATCGAGGGCTTCAGCAACGTGAAGGAGCTGTACGGGCGCATTGCGGAGGCCTTCCGCCTGCCGCCCGCCGAGGTGAGCTGCGGGGACCCGGCCGGATTGGAGTTTGGAAGACCCCACAGCGCAGACCGTGGGGGGCTGATAGCCATATCTGCAAGACGAGCTCCCAGAGGCCCTTGGAGGCCCGAACCCCAGTAGATTGTAGAGAACTGATGGCTGTAGCTGCAAAATGAGCTTCCAGGGTGCCTTGGAGGCCTGTACCCCAGCAGACTATGGGGGACTGAAGCCCAAGGCTGATCGCCGCCGCCCCCTCCTCATATTAGGTCAGATGGGGGCGTACATCTCTCCAGCCAGGACAGTGGGGGCCAAGGACAGCTGGGCAAGGAGCGAGCCCATGGAGCCGGGCCGGGTGGGATCTGGGCCCCCTCACCCCACAAGCATTTCCCCAGCGGCCCCCAAACTGGCTTTGTGGCCTGGACACAGTCCTGATGCTGAGGCAGGGTGGGACTCCTGGTCCCAGTTCTCCCCACCTCTTGTCCCGGGCAGTTAGCACAGGGACCCCGAGGGGCAGGGACGAATGTATGTCCCCCGCAGGTGATGTTCTGCACACTCAACACCCACAAAGTGGACATGGACAAGTTGCTGGGTGGCCAGATCGGGCTGGAGGACTTCATCTTCGCCCATGTCAAGGGGCAGCACAAGGAGGTGGAGGTGTTCAAGTCAGAAGATGCGCTGGGCCTGACCATCACCGACAATGGTGCAGGCTACGCCTTCATCAAGGTCCCCCACGGTCCCGTCCGGGGCGGGCGGTGTGGCGGGAGGGCCCCAGGCTCATGCCCCCTTCCCTTCGCGCAGCGCATCAAGGAGGGCAGTGTGATCGACCACATCCAGCTCATCAGTGTGGGTGACATGATCGAGGCCATCAATGGCCAGAGTCTGCTGGGCTGCCGCCACTACGAGGTGGCCCGGCTGCTCAAGGAGCTGCCCCGAGGCCGCACCTTCACACTGAAGCTCACGGAGCCTCGAAAGGCCTTTGGTGAGCGCCAGGGCAGGAGTGCCGGGTGATCCAGCCTTGGCACCACAGTCCAGGCTGCAGGGCTCGGAACCACCAGCAGGTGGCAACCAAGCCCAGCCAGCGCCATAGAAAGGGGGGTGCAACTCCGCCTTGGCATAGAAGAGGTGCTGGCCATCTGCCCTGCTTGCAGGAACAAGGAGGAAGTCACCCCACACCTGCCTCCCAGGAGCCATTAGTCCAGCCAAGCGCCCCCAACCCTGGCCAGCCCCTAGCTCCGACAAGCCAGGCTTGGCTGCCCCGCTCCAGCCCCCCACTTTTCCATCTGGCTTCATTGACTCCCAGGAATGGGCCCCAGGCCCTGGGGTGGGGGCAGGGGACTTGAAACACTTCCCTCGGCAGGTAGAGCAAGTCTGTGGCCTGCAGCTGTACCCCCAGCCATGGGGACAGACCCAAGGGGCTGGGTCCAAGCCCTTCCCCTCCTCCAGTCCTCTCCCTTGCTTTCTTGGGCCTGGCTCTAGCTGCCCCTCTTGCATCGTCCTGCCCTCCTGGCATCCATTTCTCAGGCTGTAGGCACCTGGAGAAGCTTGAAGGTTGGGGGGTACCTGACCAGGGCTTTGCTCGAGCTCCCCTTCACTCTGCCTCCCACAGACATGATCAGCCAGCGTTCAGGGGGCAGCCGCCCTGGCTCTGGCCCACAACTGGGCACCGGCCGAGGGACCCTCCGGCTGCGATCACGGGGCCCTGCTACTGTGGAGGAGTTGGTAAGTGTGCCCGCAGGAAGCCAGTGCCCCCTCCCCTGCACTTTCATGGGTGGCCACCTGACCTGTTAGCTGCACAGCTACCTGTATTGCAGTCCACTCTTGCCACCTCCAAGTGCTGGAACCTTCCTTGGGCAAGCAGGCCTCAGTTTCCCCATTTGTAAAATGGAGTCAATACCAAATACCTTCCTTTCTGGGTGGCCATGAAGATTAAATGTGGATGGAAATCTGTGTGAAGCTGGGAAAAGGGCAGATAAATAAGGACGCTTAGGGTGGCACACTGGCACATGCTTGTAATGCCAGCTGCTGGGGAGGCTGAGGCAGGATTGCAAATACAAGGCCAGCCTGAATTTAGTGAGACCATTTCAAAGTAAAATATAAAAGGGGAAGGGTGGAGAGGTAGAATGCCCGTGGATTCATGTGATCCCCAATACTGCAAAAAAAAAAAAAAAAAGGCACTTAAGAACAGCGGCAGTTATATGACTGTGATGTGCCTGTCTCTGCCCTGCCCAGCCCTCAGCCTTTGAGGAGAAGGCCATCGAGAAGGTGGACGACTTGCTGGAGAGTTACATGGGGATCAGAGACACGGAGCTGGGTGAGTGGGAGCCCAGGGCTGAGGCGGTGGGGGCCAGGGGTGGCCTGGGCACGGTACAGTACCCCTCGCCCCTCTTACCCTGTTTCCGTTCTGTCCCCTGCTGGTACAGCAGCCACCATGGTCGAGCTGGGGAAGGACAAAAGAAACCCAGATGAGCTGGCCGAGGCCCTCGATGAGCAGCTCGGTGACTTCGCCTTCCCGGATGAGTTCGTCTTTGACGTCTGGGGTGCTATTGGGGATGCCAAGGTCGGCCGCTACTAGGACCCTACTGGACCTCTCAATGACCAGGGCCAGGCGGCTGGAGGTCCCAGAGGGGACACCGGGCCGGGACCCTGCACATCTAGCTGTGGCTCGTAGCTGTAGCTCAGTGGTCAGAGGGTGGTATACAGCAGCAGTAGGGCCCAGCCCTGCCTGCTCCAGTTGGTGCCACGGTTTCCCCGGATCCTAGCCTGGCTGGGGTCCCTGGCTCCCCTACCTCAGCTGGGTCAGGAGCCTGGGGAGGGACCTGCACTGGGTGACCACCCCGCCACTTCCCGCTGGCAGCTGCCAAATGGGTCCCTCTGTCTCCCAAGGGCCTATGTTCTGTTTGGGGGTCGTGACCTGGTTTCCTGACACAGGGAATGGGGGGGGTGTCCCCTCAGCAAAGGCAATAACCCCATCCCCTGCCCTCTCCTGAGAGGAGCCACTGACTTGGAGTCTGTTACCTCCATATTGGGGAAGAGTTTGCTGTGAAACCCCAACCACGCCCCCACCCCGTGGTCTCACCCTCCAGGCCCCCAGGAGGGAGGAAGGCAGGGGCAGCGATGGCAGGGGCTTTTGTATCTCAGTTTCTGTCTTGAACATAAAGGATCTATCTGGATTAGGACCTGTGTGGCTGGGCATGCGAGGTGCGGGGTGGGCTGGGGCTGGGAGAGAACACAGCAGCTGAAATCTATCTTCCTCGAGCTCCAAATTGAATTAGGAGCTGGCCTCTGGCCACCACCCTCTCCCACCGCCCTCCCGACAGGGCTCCTGGCTGCCGGCCATCAGGCTTCCAGGCAATGTGAGATTCCTGGTGACGGATGGTTCAAATCTTACACCCTCTCCATCAAGACTGCCCACCAGCCCCTGTGAAGAGTGGGCACAGGGGCCCTGCCCTGCATCTTTGTCAGTCCAGCCTGGGGGCACGCATTAGTCCCAGCCTCAAGCCCCCACCCCCAGCTGTTGCTGGACGTTCAGGGTCCACAGGCATCAATGGTGCAGTGCTTCACATGGGACATAAACCCGGCCTTGTTTTGACAGCCGGCTTCATCCTGGGATTGAGGGGATCAAGGACGGGGAGGGTGGGACTCGGGCCAGACTTGCAGGGAAGGGAGAGGATGGGGCTAGGCAGGAATGTTTGGGGGCCAGTTGAGGAGCTGTTGGCACGGGAAGTCTAGTCCAGCTGGCACCCCAGTTGCAGTGGGGCTGCTGGGTAGGGGTGCGTCCAAGCCCAGGCCTGTGTTCATGGGTGGGGTGGGAGCCACGGTTGATGACTTGGGGCATCCATGGGCACGTGGCGCTGAATGTCTGCTGGGGGACAGCTCTGGTGCAAGGGGTATGGCCTGTGAGCAGGACAGCTCGGCTGCTGATGGCTGGTGAACAAGTCCAGTGAGGGCAGTGACGAGTCTGGGTGAGTGAGGACCACCATCTGTTCCAGAGTGCAACTGGTGTCATCTGGAGGTGTGGAGTCTAATAGTGCCTGTTTTTCACGGTGTTGCTGTTTTGGGGGAGAGTCGTGGCTGGCTAGGTCTTGGGGTGTCCAGGGTTGTGGGTGGACACACCCTGTCTAGTCTTAGGTTCCGAGGTTATAAGCCTGTGAGCCTTGGTGCCACAGGTACTGGGGTGTGGCCAGGTCTGGGGTACAGCAGGTGGCACGCCTGTGTCTGGGGTAGACCAAGTGCACCCCTGACCTGGAGGTGTGACAGAGCTCAAAGGTGAGCCTGTGTCACCCAGCGCTTAAGGGTGCAATGAGGGTCATTCTGGAGGGTGCATTTCAGGGTGTCACAGCTACCCTGGATGGCCCCCCATGCTGGGGGATGAAAGCAACTCAGTGAGTTCAGGGGTACAACAGTGGTACCTTGGGGACAGGGGTGGCCATTACTAGGTCTCGGGGTGTGAGGCTGCACGGGTGCCCCCCAAGGCTGTGACCCTATTTCTCTGGGCCAGAGGTGAGGCTGTGTCGGGGTGCGGGGTGTGAACATGTCTTGGTCTGCGTGTCAGACGTGTTGCTCAACACACCCAGGAAGGATGCGGCGCTGGCCTGGTCCCTAGACCTCCCAGCTCCCTGGGGCCCTTGCTGCCTCCTCCTCCTTCGGGTGTGGTCTGGGCTTGGGCCACTGTGTAAATAGTGGGCAGGTCCCAGCCAGGCTGGACCTCCCCAAACACTGCCACTGTTGCTCATCCTGACACCCACAAAGGCTCAGACAGCACGGGGTGGCGCTGTCCCACAGCCTCCCTGCGCATGGCCCCCCTAGCCCCAAAGCCCTGCTGGGGGCAGCACCATCCCCTGCAGCCTCCCCAGCCCGCCCTGGTCGATGCTCATATTTTCCAGTGTTTAGATTTTATCCGCTTTATTAATGAGGCGGGCAAGAAGCCCGAGCCCTGGGGGGGGCGGCCCCTGCCCTGCCAGGAGGAGGGGGTCCCAGGGGCCAGGACAACTCCCAGGAGCCTCCATCGGAGAAGGAGGGTAGCTGGGGCCCGAGTGGCCTGTCCCCAGCACCGGGAGCACAGAGAGGGGGGTCTCCATCCCTGAAGGCCCCCAGTGGGCGTGCGCAGAGTGGAGCAGCCCCGAAGGCCAGCAGGGCGCGGTGGAGGCGGGAGCCGAGAGCTGCCCCAGGAAGAGGGCGGGTGGGAACAGCCTGGCCAGAGCCGGGTGCAGTGGGCGCTGACGCGTGGGGGCCATGGGGGCCCAGTGTCCCAGGCAGCACCAGGTAAGAGGGAAGGGTGGAGGAGACGAGAGGGCACAGGGGATGGGACCATCACTACCTTGGTCTGGTCCTGCTTGGCTCTCAATCCCCAGTGTCTGTTCCTGCCCATCTTCCCGTCTTTCCATCCTCCCTTCTCATCTGGCCCCGGGGGAGTTTGCCTTTCAGCCCTCAGTGCCAGACGGTAAAGGAGTGTGTGAGTGTGTGTGTGTGGTCCTGGGCTGCCGGAGCCTCTAGGAGAATGGGGTGGCAGGGCTGGAAGCATGGTGCATGAGAGAGAGATGTGGTTTTGGGGCCAGAGACAGTGCCATGGAAATCAGAAATGGGATCACGAGGACAGACAGGATGCAGTGGGAACAGAGATGTGGCCACAGGGCAGAGATTGGGCTGTGAGGGACAGATGGGACTATGAGGACAGATGGAGACAGTGTCATGGCCAGCAGAGGTGGGTCCCTGGGGACAGGGGCAGGGCCCCGGCCATGGGGAGAGATGTTCTCAAGATAGCAGAGTAGAGCTGGGGGTGTCGAGGATAGGACGAAAGGAAAGATGATGTGGTTAGTCAGGAGCAGGGGCAGTCAGGGACTGGGGGCCCTAGCATCACAGAGGGGTCAGGGTGAGCCAGAAATACGCTGTGGCGTAAAAGCGGAAAGCAGCGGGCAGTTGGGCCTGTGAGGCCCAGAGTGAAGGCAGAGCCGTTGAAGGCTGCAGCTGGGGGGTTGAAGTTGTGGGCACTCTGGGGACAGTGTGGGCAGATAGAGCGCAGTGAGAGGCTGGGAAGCGTCCAGGTCATTCGGAGTCACAAGAGGACAGTGGGATCTGACGGCCGCGTGACCTGGGATGGGACAGCACTGAGTCCCCAGCCGGCCTCACCCTGCCCTCCTCTCTCCTACGCAGCCCTCCCGGCACCTGACATGAGCCCCTGCGGGCCTTTGAACTCTAGCCTGCCCGGTAAGGAGAGCACGTGTGAGGCGCCCGGGGTCCCCAACGCGTCGGCGCCATCGGGTGGCCCCAGCGCGTCGCCTGCGCTGCCCATCTTCTCCATGACTCTGGGCGCCGTGTCCAACGTGCTGGCCCTGGTGTTGCTGGCACAAGCCGCGGGCCGGCTGCGGCGCCGCCGCTCCGCCGACACCTTCCTGCTGTTTGTCGCCAGCCTATTGGCCACAGACCTGGCGGGCCACGTGATCCCGGGTGCGCTGGTACTGCGCCTGTACACGGCGGGGCGCGCGCCGGCCGGCGGGACCTGCCACTTCCTTGGGGGCTGCATGGTCTTCTTCGGGTTGTGCCCGCTCCTGCTGGGCTGCGGAATGGCAGTGGAGCGCTGCGTGGGCCTAACGCGCCCGCTGCTGCACGCGGCGCGCGTGTCGCTGGCCCGCGCGCGCATGGCACTGGGCGCGCTGACTGCAGTGGCCTTGGCCGTGGCGCTACTGCCGCTGGCGCACGTGGGGCGGTATGAGCTGCAGTACCCGGGCACGTGGTGCTTCATTGGCCTTGGACCACCCGGGGGCTGGCGCCAGGCGGTGCTTGCGGGCCTCTTCGCCGGCCTCGGCCTGGCCGCGCTCCTTGCTGCACTTGTGTGCAACTCGCTCAGTGGCCTGGCCCTGCTGCGCGCACGCTGGCGCCGCCACCGCTCCCGACGGCTCCCCGAGGTTGTGGGCCCCGACAGCCGCCGACGCTGGGCACCGCGCTCGGCCTCCGCCTCGTCTGCCTCATCCATCGCCTCGGCCTCTGCTACCCTGCGCAGCTCCCGGGGCGGCGGCTCGGCGCGCAGAACTCGCGCGCACGACGTGGAGATGGTGGGCCAGCTCGTGGGCATCATGGTGGTGTCCTGCATCTGCTGGAGCCCCCTGCTGGTGAGGGCACGGCCGCCCGCCTCACCCTTCCACAAGCTCACGGGCGGGCGCTGGCCCAGCCAAGACTCTGCCTCCTCTCCTGAGCCTTTCTCTAAGCCCATTCTCCCCGCTCCATCCTCCTCTTTCCTGGGGGTCTCTGTAGCACCCGACCCCACACACACCCTCTTTTCTCCCTGCAGTTGCTCCGGTCCCCACTCTGCTTCCTCCCCATCCCCTCTTGCTCTTCCCACTTCTGTCCCGGGCACTTCTTTCTGCCAGCAGCCCCGCCTGCTTAAATCCTTTCCTCACCCATCACGAGCTCAGTCCCCCTGGGTCCCCCACGGGGCCGTGCAGCCCCGACACCACTGTTCCCACAGGTGCTGGTGGTGCTGGCCATTGGGGGCTGGAGCCCCAGCTCCCTGCAGCGACCACTCTTCCTGGCCGTTCGTCTCGCCTCCTGGAACCAGATCCTGGACCCGTGGGTGTACATCCTACTACGCCAGGCTGTACTGCGCCAGCTGCTCCGCCTGCTCCCCCCGAAGGCGGGCGCCCAGGGCGGCGCCACCGAGCTGGGCCCGGCCAAGGGCACATGGGAAGCCAGCTCACTGCGCAGCTCGCGGCACAGTGGCCTCAGCAACTGCTGACCGCAGGGCTGATCTGCCGCATGCAATAAAGCCTCTTCCAGAGCCTGGGGTGGGTCTGCGGCTCCCGTGTGGCCGCACAGAGGTGGCCCGATCGCGGGAGCCACGCACGACGCCCTGGGCTGGGGCACCAACACTCTGGGGGGCGCTCCAAGTCCCTGCGGACTCCACTCAGCTCACCACAGCCCTTAGCTCGCCCACCTGGTGCCCACAACTCGCCCATCATGAAGGAGGCCCCAACACCCCAGCACAACCCGATTCTCTCCCTCAAACGAGCCCCATCACAGCCTCACTCCAAGCAAGAGAAGGGATGGAGGATGCAAGGACGGGGCGAACCCCAAAGGCCTTTTTAAAAACTAAGAACTCTGGGAGGGCAGGATGGGTGCTAGCAGCCCCCTGGCATGAAGTCGAAGTCCCGGAAAACAGCCTGCTCAGCAGCAGAGAGGGGCCGTGCGTCACGGGGCAGGCTCAGCGTGGGCGCCTCCCCAGTAAACTCCTCGTCAAAGTTGCTGACGTCAGTGCGCCCTGAGAGCTTGGGCACAAAGGGTGGCGGCAGGTGACGGGCCAGAAGCGCGTCCCAGCCTAGGGCCTGCAGAGGGGAGAGGGGCGAAGGGGAGACTTAGGTGAGCCGAGGGTCTGCATAAGGGTGTGGATGGTCAGTGGGGGGCGAGCTCACACAGACAGTGCTCCCCAGCTTGGAGGGACGGGGGGATAGGAGGGCATAGGCTGGGGGCAAGGAGGAGAGAACATGGGGGTCCCGGCGGTGGTGCCATGTTTGAAGACAGCTAGGCCTTGGGGAGGGAAATGGCCCTGGGTGGAAAAAAGGTCTGAGAGGACCTGGGGGGTCCTCACCCTGAAGAAGGGCTGCTTTTTCACATCCTCTGCATCGCGCTCACTGGACCCCAACCTCCGCTCGGGGTTCCTGCGCAGCAGCTGCAGGCAAGGAACTGGGTCAGGGTCTGTGGCTTCTGGCCCTGGTCTCCCACCCTGCCCCACTACACCTCGGAGTCCTCACCCTTCGCATGACGCCAATGGCCTCAGCTGACAGGAAACGGGGGTAGCGAACCTCATCATTGACAATGCTGTCGAACACCTCCTCCTCATCATCCCCCGGGAACGGGGACTGGGGACAGGCAGAGCTGGGGTGAGTGCAGCCCCTGGGGACTGTCACACCTTCCCACAGGAGTGGCTTACACAGATGGTAAGTGTCCCAGATTACAGACAGGGAAACCAAGGCCAGGGACACTCACCTCACCCACCAACATCTCGTAGAGCAGCACACCCAGCCCCCACCAGTCCACAGCGCGTGTGTAGGACGTGTCTGTCAGCACCTCTGGGGCCAGGAACTCGGGGGTCCCGCAGAACGTGCTGGTCCGATCACCATAGCCCATGCCTGGAGGCAGCAGGGCCGTGGGAACTCATGGGGCTGGGGCTAGTGGGTACCACCCCGGGTGCCTTCCCCCTGCTCCACAGGGTCCCCAAACCCCAGCCCTCACCCTCTTTGCAGAGGCCAAAGTCAGCGATCTTGACATAGCCCTCGGTGTCCAGGAGCAAATTGTCCAGCTTCAGGTCCCTGGGGGGTCAGGAGGTGGGGAGGTGTGAGTGTGGGGTGGGGTTTGGCAGCCCCAGGCCGGAGCCCCCCATGGGCAGAGCGCACCTGTAGACAATCTTGTGTTCGTGGAGGAACTGCAGCCCCAGCACCACACACGCCGAGTAGAAGCTGCAGAGAGAGGCGAGGGTCAGGGACGCAGCCCCCAGAGCTCCAGGAGGCTGAGGCAGGTGGGCCTTGGCGGGGGCTCACACGGCACGGGGCTCGGAGAACACGTCACTGTGGATGTGCAGCATGAGGTCCCCGCCAGCTGAGTACTCCATCACGAAGCACACGTGCTCCGGCGTCTGGAAGCAGCCGAACAGGTTCACCAGGAAGGGGTGCCCCACGCGGGTCACCGCAGCCAGGATCCGCTTCTCACACATCAGGCTGGGGCAGGGGGCAAAGACCGCAGCTGTTTTATGTGCCCCTGACCCCCAGCCTCCGCAGAGGCCGCAGCCCACGGTATCTGCTGAAGGCCTTGCATTGTGTGTGACTTGGAGCGAGGAGTATTTCTGAACCTTGGTAGTGACGGGGCACCCAGAATCTGCCCATTGTCCTAATAGCGCCCCTCCACTTTCCACTGGGGAATTGTCAGGGTGGACACAGACCCCAGGCCAATGGAGCACCTGCTTCTCTGGCCAGGACTAGTTCAAGAACAGGCAGCCAAGTCATAGTGGCTGATGCCAGGATTCCGACTGGGATGGTTCCAGAACAAGGAAAGCTGCCGAGTGAAGCATTACCACCCAGGGGAGACCACGCAATGAGGGAAACACCTGGATACAGCTGTGCCTGAAGCGGACTCCCTGGGATTTTTCTGATCTAGACCAATAAATTCCTTCATTTGTTTAAGCCTTTCTGAGTTGGGTTCCTGATTATTACAAGGGCCACTGGGAACCCTAGGAAAATCCCAGTGCCTCTACAAGAATCAAGCACTGTTCAGACTTTTTTTTTTGAGACATGCTCTGAGTTGTCCAGGCTGGCCTTGAACCTGTGACCCCCTGCTCTGGCCTCCCAAATAGCTGGAATTACAGGTGTGTGCCACCCCGCCAGGCTGCACTGCCACTCGTGATGGACCAGAGTTCCAAGGGTAGACATGGCTTCCCCCAGATCTCTGAGCATATCTGGCAGAGACAGGATTGGAACTCAGGGCCCTGGCACCAAAGCAGGGGCAGAGCAATGGTGCCATTAGGAGCACAGATCTCAGAGCCTAAGACCCTAGGTTCGAGTCCTGGGCCTGCTGCTGCCTGGCTGTGTAACGTGGGGAAAACTGCTCAGCCTCTCTGTGCAATCCACATACGGGGACAATAACAGCACTCAGTGGTTGGGGAACAAGTGGATGGCGGGGTAACTGCAAAGATCTCAAATACAAAGAACAAGGGGACATCTCAGTCCCTCCTCTCCTGGAAGAGGGGACAGAGGTTCCAGGGACAAAGTAGAGCCTCACCTTTCCACCTCGTCCCGGGCCACGATGTCCCCTTTCTTCAAAGCCTTGATAGCAAAGAGCTCCCCGCTGGCCCGGAACTCAGACAGCAGCACCTGGACCGTGGCGGGGAGAGGTGGTCTCGATGGGCAGTGCGGCCCGGGCGCCGCAACGCACAGCCCCCAGCTCCGTGGCCCTCACCTTCCCAAAGTGACCCCGGCCCAGCACTGCCAGGAACTTGAAGTCCTCAAGGGTCAGAGGTGACTTCCTCAGAGAGCTGCGGAGAGAGGACACGCTGGGCGGGGGTCGGGGCAGGGGTGTGGAGTGGGGCTGGGCGGGGCATCACCTGCACAGGCCAGGGCCTGGGCTCTCCCAGGTCTCTGAAGGCAGCTCGGGGGTGGTGGCTGTTTCCTGGCCCGGGGAACCCTGCAGAGAGGGGAGGTCAGAGGGAGGGGTCAGCAACACCACAACCCTTCCAGCCTCTGGGGCCAGGGACCTCTGTCCTCCCTCCCTCTTGCCCCTTGACCACAACCCTCCAGCCACACTGTCCCTCTTCCTGGGCCCTGAGTACCCCAGGCAGATTTCTACCCCAGGACCTTCCACATCTGCTCTCTCTTCCAAAATGGCCCCACCCGGACATCTGTGCGATACCCCCTTAAGCCTCTCTTCAAGTATTACCTTTGCCAGGAGTCATCTGACCACTGGATTAAACAGAACCCCTCTTAATAGTCCCTGTCTTTAGCAAGGTATGGTGGCACACCTATAAGCCCAGCACTGAGGAGGCTGAGGCAGGAGGATTACTGCAAGTTTGATGCCAGCCTGGGCTACACAGTGAGTTAAATGCCAGCCTGACTACATAGTGAGACCAGATCTTGCTAAGTATCCCAGGAACAGGACGTACTCAAACTTGTGATTCTGCTTCAGCCTCCTGAGTGCCTGGATTACAGGTGTGTGCCACCACACCCAGCCAGGCCTTGATTATTTTTTTGATACAGTCTATGTAGTTCAAACTGGCCTTGAACTCACTGCGTAGCACAGGCTGGCCTCAAACTTGCAGCAATCCTCCTGCCTCAGGCTTCTGAGTGCTGGGATTATGGGCATGCGCCACCATGCCTGACCACATACAACTTTGAAAAGAATCAAGGTTAGCCAGGCAGTACAGAGAAGGGTGCAGCCCGGGTGGCCTAGCTTCCAAGGTTCTTTCCCTTTTTGTGCTACTGGGGTTGAACCCAGGACCTTCACACCAAGCTAGATCCCCAGCCCTCTTTAAAAAACATTTTGACACAAGGTCTTGCCTGGGCTGTGCTCAAATTTGAGGTCTTCCTGCCTCAGCCTCCCACAGTACTGGGATTATAGGGATGAGCCATTACACCTGGCTCCAAACTCACTGTTATTTTTTTGCAGCACTGGAGATGGGACCCAGGGTCGAAGCCAAAAGTACAGCCCCTGAGCTCACGTGTTTAACCATGATAGGAAACTGGGTCCTGGTTCTGCAAGAATGTGCTGTGTGTCCCCAGGGAGGGTCCTGCTGGGCTCTGGCACTGGGTAGGACCCTGACGTCACCCAGGCTTACGAGGTGACAGGAGATAGGTGCTCACCAGGCTGGATGTGCTGGACAGCGGCCCCTTAGGACTCCTCTGCAGGGAGCTGTCCGGGTCAGGCCCAAGGCTCAGCTTCTCCACAGAAACATCCCTGTGGCACAGGCAGGGGACTGAGTGTGAGACACAGCCCCAGAGCTGGGTGGGCAGGGCAGCAGGGCCCCCTGCCTTACCCCACTGGCCGGGCCTCGGGTCCTGGTGAAGCCCCGGGGCTGAAGGTGCCGGTGGCCGTGGCATTGGGGATGAGCCTTCGCAGCAGCCGCACCCAGGTGGCCACGTCAATGTTCATCTGCCTGGCGCGCTGGAATGCTTTTCCTGGGGGCAGGGCAGGCATCACCCCGTGCCACCCCAGAACCCCACCTCTCCCAGCCCAGGCCCTCCACCCCCTCACCTTGCTGCTTGGAGAAAATTTTCTTCTGCCGCTGGAGCCGGGGGATCCTCTCGATGACAGGGTTGCGGAAGGTGACCTAGGAGAAGGCCCCAGAGATGAGGACTCTGCTCACCAGGACAGCAGGCAGAGCCCTCAGGAGCAGAGATGCACGCAGACCTGAACCCTGTCTTGACTGAGCTCGCCTGGAGTAAGAGACGCCTAGTATAGCCAGGTGTGGTGGCACACCCATGTAATCCCAGCACTCGGAAGGCTGAGGCAGGAGGATCACCCAGAGTTCCAGGCTAGCCTGGGCTACACAGTGATATTAAGGCCAGCCTGAACTGCATAGCAAAACCCTGAAAAAAAAAAATAAAAAAAAGAGAGAGAAAGGAAAAGCTCCCCCACCACCAAGAGAAAGAGTCCGGCCTTAGCCTCCCAGAGCTCTGGGATTGCAGGTGTGCACTGTACAGCCACCAACCTATTTTATGATAAAGTGTTGACTAGCTTGAGTAACTTACTGAATGCTGCACTCAAAATATAAAACAGGATGGTGCTAGCTATGTGTTCTCAGTGCACGCTTCCCACTGAATGCGCTCTGCTTTACACACCTTGATGGCGCGGAGGCACGGCATTTGCCTAGCACACAGCAGGCCCCTGGGGGTGGGGGTAGGGTGGCACAGAAAGAAGAAAGAACAAAAAGGAAGGGAGGAGCCAGGCGTGCTGGCGCACACCTGTGATCCTAGCACTTGTGAGGCTGAGGCAGGAGGACTGCTGTGAGTTCAAGGCCAGCCTGGAATGCATAGTGAGACCCGGTCTCAAAAATAAAACCAAAACAGAACAAACCCCAGCTCTTGACAGTCCCTTCTCTGTGGGCCGTCATGGGAATTAACGTCCATGTCCTCTAGTGCCCAGTCAGCACCAGCCCATGCACGGGGGCTCGGCTAGAAAGGGTACTAAGTTCTGGGTTCCTGGCCAGTGACAGCTGTCAGGGGAACATTTCTGATTGTCAGCATGGGGGGGACTGATGTGCCCAGTGTCCCAGAGCCCAACTCCCAAGGGACACAAGGGGCACAAGCCCCAGGATAGGAAGCCCTGAGTGACGCCTGACCCTAACCCACTGTGGGAGGAAGCTCTGCCCCAGGTAGCTCTGGTAGCAATGGCAACGTGTTACCATATTTTGTTTGAATGTCTGGTTTGACCAAATTTTTGTGATTTTTCTTTTTTTTCTTGTTTGTTTGTTTGAGATAGGGTCTTGCTACGTAGTCCAGGCTGGCCTTGAACTCACAGTGATCTGCCTGCCTCAGCCTCCCAGAGCGCTGGGATTACAGGCATGCACCACCAAGCCTGACCTATTTTTCCTTTGTGTGTGTGTGTGTGTGTGTGTGTGTGTGTGTGTGTGTGCGTGCGCAATGCTGGGGATGAATGAACCAGGGCCTCATGCAAGCTAGGCAAGTACTCTACCACGGAACTACACCCCTTGCTCTTTTATTTGTTCAAAACTTTACTGACTTGTGGTACTAGGGATCAAACTCATGGACACTTTGCCACTGAGCTATGTCCCCAGCCCCTTTTTATTTTGAACCAGGGTGCCCAGGTGGCACTTGAAACTGCAACCCTCCTGCCTCAGCCTCCCAGAGTGCTAGGATTACAGGCTTGTGCCCCCTTACCTAGCTGTTTTTTAAAATAAGGTCAGGCGGGGGCCGGTGAGATGGCTCAGCGGCTTAAGCGCCTGCCCGGCAAGCGCAAGGGCCCGAGTTCGACTCCTGGAACCCACATACGAAAAAAGGGGCCAGTGATATTGCTCAGCGGCACGGGCGCCTGCTGGCGCGCGAGGTCCTGAGGTCGACCCCCTGGTACCCACAAAAAATAAAAAAATTTAAAAATAAGGTCAGGCGTAGCTTAAGGACAGGAGTGGGCCAGGGATATAACTCAGTGGCACAGTGCCTGCCCAGCAAGCACTGAGTTTGATTCCTGGTATCAGGAAAAAAAAAAAGACAGGAGTACACTCTGAGAACTGTGCTGCCAAGTCAGAGGACCGCCCCTGCACCCAGCTATGTCTGGGCTGAAACCTCACACAGAGCAGGACTGTACCTCACCTCTGAACAAGCCAGTCCCAGCTCCCGGTGTCACCTCTGCCATGACCGTGTGACCGAGAGCGTGCTCTCTGCTAAGTTCAGAACTGCTCTGAAGCACCTGTGCAGCCATACCTCGGCCAGCAGGGAGCCCTGCGGCTCCATGTCCAGCTGCACCTCATGCAGCTCATTATCCAGGAAATCCTCCAGTTTCAGGAACTTGAGGGCACATAGGCCCCGCTGGTCCCGCCAGAACACAGCCAGCTCCATCTCCCGGGCCTACAGGAAACACAGAGTGGGGTGGCTGGCACCTGACACCGGAGCCTCTCCTCCTCCTCCTCCTCCTGGGTCCTGCCACCTGGTGCAGCTTACCCGCTCCAGCTCTAATGTGAAGCTCTGGTCCCATGCATTGGGACCACACGGCTTCCAGGATGTCTGTCCCACCACTGTGTTATCCAACTTCAGCACAGTGCTGACCTCACCTGCAAGGGGAGAAGCAGTCAAAAAAACATGGGGCCAAGCCAGTCATGGTGGCGCACGCCTGTCATCCTAGCACTCAGGAGGCCGAGGCAGGAGGATCGCAAGTTCCAGCCCAGCCTGAACAACTCAGCAACCTAGCCAGACTGTCTTAAAATGAAAAACTAGAAAGGGCTGGGGATGCAGCTCAGGGTGAAGGCCCTGGGTTCAATCCAAAGTACTGAAAGAAAAGAATTGCTGGGTCATACTGGATTAGTAATTTTTTTCAATTATTTTTCTGCAGCACTGGGGATGGAACCCAGGTCCTTGTACATGCAAGGCAAGTGCTCTACCACTGAGCTGCGCCTCTGCCCTATGTTTCATGTTTCTGAGGAACCGTCATACTGGTTTCCACGGCACTCATCTTTACATCCCCACCAACAAAGGTTCCAATTTCTCCACATCTTCACCAACACTTGTGATTTTCTGTTTCTTGTTGTTACTGCTGTTTTGAAAATAACTCTACTGGCTTTTTAATTTATTTTGATTTTCTGAGTCAGGGTCTAAGTAAGTAGCCCAGGGTGGTCTTGAACTCACAGCAATCCTCCTGCCTCAGCCTCCTGAGTGCTAGGATGACAGGTGTGCGCCACCATGCTCGGCCCTGCACTGTTGTTTTGCTAACAATTATCCTAATGGTTTTTAAAGGTGTTACAAAAGTGGGGCAAACTGGGTGTGGTGGTGCACGTCTGTCATCCCAGCACTTGGGAGGCTGAGGCAGGAGGATCACTGCGAGTTGGAGGCCAGCCTGGGCTACATAGTGAGTTCAAGGCCAACCTGAACTACATAGTGAGACCCTGTTTCAAAACAAACAAAACAAAACAAAAAAAAGTGGGGCATCCAGGACTCCCACCTGCCACCACCCACAGGGCTTACAGCACCCACTCGCCTGTGTTCTCTGCTTCTGCTTTGAGGCTACTTCGGCCACTGAGGCTTCCACTTCGGCTGTAAAGGCCCCGGCCTGGCCGGCTCAGGAAGGGGGTGCGGCTGTCAGGGGTCCCAGGTGTCCCCGAGGGCGAGGGATTCCAGGGGATGTTCTCTGGAAGGTCCCTGCAGCCCACCACACGTACCTCCAGGGTCCCTGGAGGAAGAGTAGACTCATGGGGGATGAGGCACATCAGGGTCAGGCTGAGGGGGCTGAGGTGAAGGGGGTACATCCCAGAAAACGCCACCACCTGGGGGGAGCTGATAAAGAACAGCCAGAACCCGGTGTGGTGGTGCACACCTGTAATCCCAGCACTCTGGGACGCTGAGGCAGAACGATCACAAGTTCCAGCCCACTCTGAGCAACTTACTTAGCAAGACCCTGTCTCAAAATAAATAATAAAAATGGGCTGGGACAGAGCTCAGTGTGAAGGCCCTAGGTTCAATTCCCAGTACTGCAAACAAAGAAAACAAAATGACAGCCAGGTCTGACAGGGAGGTCTAAGGCAAGGAGTTGAGGGCTTGGCTGGGACAAGAGGAGACACATGGTCTGGGAGGTGCTGTATACTGGGGTTTAGGGACAGAAGAGTGATTCAGGGCAGAAGTTGAGATTTAGAAGTGGGGGCGCACGCCTACAATCCCATCACTCGGGAGGCTAAGACAGGAGGCAGGAGGATCAATGTTTAAGGCCAGCCTGGGTTACACAGCGAGTTCAAGGCCAGCCTAAAACCCTGTTTCAAGGAAAAAAAAAAAAGGAAGCCGGGGTCCAGGCAAAGAGGAGTAAGGTAGAATTTGAGGATCTGGGTAAGATGTGGTGGGCTGGTCAGGGGGGTGAGATGGGCTGGGGGTCTAGGGCAAAGCTGGGTCTGGACAGGAAAAGGGGCCAGATGGGCGGGAGAGGCAGAGCGCACAGCAGGGGTCGGCGGGGAGGCCCACCTGTAAGCGGCGCGGGCTTGCACAGCGTGCTGTAATGCGCAGCTGGGAAGGGCCCACTCAGCAGCGCGCTGAAGGCGGCCGATGAGGCCGCCGCCAGCTCCTCACGCAGCAGCCTTGCCTTGGGGTGGTCGGCGGGCAGCTCCCCCAGCCGGCGCTCCAGTGCCTCGCGCAGCAGGCCCAGCTTCTGGTTGGACTCGGTCAGCTTCTCCTGGGCCTGCGGCGGTAAGATGCACGATGCAGCAGGGCACGCTGGACTCACGCCAGGCATCCCCTACTCCAGGCCCCACCCCCACTGATGCCCACCCTTCCAGGGCCCCGCCCCCTGAGGGCTATTCCCGCAGAAGCCCCGCCCCCACCGAGGCCCCATCCCTCTGTCGGCCAGCCTTGCAGAGGCCCGTCTCCCCTCCCCACAGCTAACCAGACTGAGGCTCCGTCCCTCCGCTAAAGCCCATTTTTGATCGAGGCCACACCCTTCACTGAAACCCAGAGCCTCGCTGAGGCACCACCCCTCCCTGAAGCCCGGCCCTCCCTGAGCTCCCTCCAGAGACTCCGCCCCCTCACCGAGGCCCATCCCTGGCCGACCACGCTCCTCACACCATCAGTCCTTCCCTGAGGCCACGCCCCTCCTGAAGCCCCGCCTCTTGCTGAGGCTACGCCCCTCACCAAGGTACTACCCTACTGAAGCCCTTGCCCTTGTTCAGGTTCCGCTCGTACCGTGAGTCCATCCTGGCAGAAGCTCCGCCCCTCCAGGCAGAGCCCCACCCCCTCACCTCGCTGACCGCCTTCCGGTCTGGGGCCTTGGCCGCACTGAGCAGGCGCAGCACGTTCTTGGCGCCCTCAGCCACGGCGTGCTCTACTCGGAAGTGATGGCGAAGCTCCTCGATGCGCAGCTCCACTGCTCCCAGGTCTGGACCCCCTGTGGGCAGGATGCTTGGCAGTGAGACTAGCCTGGTCCCAGACACGCAGTCGTGCCGCACACACACCACCACTAAGATGGGTCCGTGTCTCCCTAGGTGAGCAGTCGGGGTGACATGGCCACACCCCACCCAGGCAGCCAGCCACATTCCACCCTGAGTCACTCTGCTATCCCAATGCCACTGTTCACAAGGGTGGTCCTGAGGACACAGTTACGCCGGGATCATCATGGTGATGACATACTGGCACACGGTCCACCCCGGGGAGGGACAGACGCGCTGCAATGGGCCCTCTTCAATCCCAGGGTGAGTACGGGGACAGACAGGCAATGTGATCCACAAGGACAGGTACCTTATGACCTAATTCAGCCCTGACACCAGCACCTGCCACCCCTAGGGCAGGAACGTAAATCTCCAGTGCAGAGTCACCACCTGCTGTCACATCCCTAGCCAGGCACAGGGACAGCCACAATGCACACTGCCACCTAGATAGATGGCCCTGGAGCCATGAGACTGTGTGAAAGGTCGAGTGCCCCTGTCGCCCAACTCATATGTGGAAATGCTACCCACCATGGGATGCTACTTGGGGATGGGGCTTCGTGCTTGGGAGGTATTACGGTTAGAGATCATGGAATTGATGCCATTATATAAGAGACACCACTCCGGGCACGGGGGGGTATGCTCCTGTCATCACAGCGCTCAGGAGGCTAAGGCAGGAGGATCACTGTGAGTTCAAGGCCAGCCTGAACTGCACCGTGAGACCCTGTCTCAAAAAAAAAGAAAAAAGAAAATAGGGCCAAGGGATATAGCTTAGCAGCAGGGTGCCTGCCTGGCAAGTGCAAGGTCATGAGTTCGATTCCTGGTACCAAAAAAAAAAGGAATACAAAGGGACACCAGTACCACATAAAACAAAAAAAAGAAGAAACACTGGAAAGCTTGTCCTTATGCTGTCTTCCTCCTCCACCCCTTCCCCGTGTCAGGACACAAGAAAGAAGCCAGGGGAGAGGCAGGAACAGAGCTTTACCAGAACCAACACGGCTACACCCAGATCTCAGACTTCCAGCCCCCAGGACCAGGAGAAAAGAAACTTTTATTGTTTGCTTGTGTTTATTTATTGTGATCCTGGAAACTGAACACCAGGCCTTCAGACTGAGCTACTTCCCAGCACATTTTTCATTTTATTTTATCTAGAAGGTACTAGGGATTGAACCCAGGGCCTTCACACTCAGCTACCTCCCCACCCTCTTTTTTTATTTTGATACAGAGTCCCCTTAAATTATTAAATTGCCTAGGCTGGGCTGGAATTTGTAATCCTCCTGCCTCAGCCTCCCAGAGTGCTGGGATTACAGGCGTGCACCACAGTGAGGGCATTTTATAGACTTTAACTCACCTGTAGGAGACTTTTAACACTTGACACAATATGAATGCTGTATAAATAGTGGTTATACTGTATGGTTTGGGAGAGAAGACAAGGAAAAAAGGTCTGTACATGTTTAGGACAGATGTGCTTTTCCCATTTAGTGTCTTCAACACGGCTGATTGAATCCATGGAGAACCCGGGATACAGGAGGCCCTGTCCCGACAGTTGGAGTGACTTAACACCACTGCCACGTGACAGTAGTAAAGATCCCGTCATCCACACGCACAACACGCCACGGCCCTGTGACCAGTCCAGTCAACAACTGCAACATGCTCACGTGGGACAGCCCCGGCGCTCCCCACAGGCACACACACAAGGGGACACCTGCAGGTCACACACAGGCCCCTGTGACAAGACAACCGTCTGCTCCAGTGCTCTACACGTTGTTTCTTTCCATTAAAAAGCCGGACAGGAAATACTTCCAGCTGCTGGGGTGCTGACGCAGTCGCACAGGAATTTGTGCCCATGGCTGTGCACCAAAAACCTGACTTTGGCAGGGGGTGGGTTTGGCCTGAGGGTGACAGTTTGCTAACATCCGACCTGGTCCAAACCTTGCAAGGGGGCTGGGGATGTGGCTCGGGTAGAGGTTTTTTTTTTTTTTTTTTTTTTTTTTTGTGGGTACCGGGGGTCGACCTCAGGACCTCACGCACCAGCAGGCGCCCGTGCCGCTGAGCGATATCACCGGCCCTTTTTGCGTATGTGGGTTCCGGAAGTCGAACTCAGGCCCTCGTGCTTGCCAGGCAGGCGCTTACGCCGCTGAGCCATCTCACCGGCCCTCAGGTAGAGTTCTTGCCTTGCATGCACAAGGCCCTGGGTTTGATTCCCAGCACCACGAAAAAAAAAAAAAAAGAAAAAGAGAAAAAAAACTTGCAAGGGACAAAATGGGAAACGGAGTCGCATAGTCGTAGTGTCACCTCTACCATCACAAGGATGCTTTCTTTGCCAGCGGCTGCCCTGGGAGGTGAAAGGCAGGTGAGGCTGTCTGGGGCGAGGGACTCACCTGGGGCTTCGTCTGGCGCCGCCTGGCTCTCCAGCTGGCCGGCCTGCAGGGCCCGGCGGAGCTGCATGCGGATGATGTCTATCTTGGTCTTGCTGTCCTGCAGCATCTGCTGGGCAGTGAGCAGCAGCTTCCGGTCCTGTGGCAGAGACGTCTGTGAGAGGAGGGCTGGGCAGCTCGGGTCTGACCCCTGCCCTCTGTCCACATGCCGCAGGCCTCAGTGACTATGCTGGGGCAATTCTCCCGCGTGGCCACGACAGCAGGCACTCCCGCAGGTCTCGGGGCACAGAAGCGATACAATTCTCAGGGCTTAAATTCCAGCACTGTCGCCTAGCAGCTGTGGGACCTTGGGCAAGCACTCAACCTCTCTAGGACTGAGTTCCTCCCTGCAGAGTAGCAGCAGCACCGACCTCCACTGACTGAGCGATGAAAGTGCTGAGCTGTGCGTAGGGCTCACAGCCTGGCCGGCACCAGCAGGGCTCCGTCTGCACTGACAGCCAGCGGAGCACACGGGCAGGTGGTGCCCAAGGCCGTGTGCATCCAGGACAGGCGAAGCCATGAAGGCAGACTGCAGGTGTGGTGGCGCACGCCTGTAATCCCAGCACTCTGGGAGGCTGAAGCAGGAGCATCACAAGTTTGACCCCAGCTGAGCAATTTAGTGACTACCAAATTAAAAATAAAAAAAGGTCTGAGGATGTAGCTCAGTGTAGCCAAGTTCTGCAAAAAAGGGGCATTAATGTCTTTCTTGTGACACCAGATTAGTTCGTTGTTGCTGCTGTTGCTGTTGGTTTGTGTGTCGGGGATGGGACCCAGAGCCACATGTGCTAAGTGTGTGCTCTACCCTGGGTACCCCTGGCCTGAAGGTGGTTTTCCTTTTGTGTTGTTTTGGATTTGGTTTTGTGAGAGTGGACTGCTATACAGCCAGCTGGGCGCCCGCCTCAGCCTCTTTCTCATGTGACCTCCCTTCAGCACAAGCCGGACTCTCCTTACATTTCTGCCATGAGGGTGTCATCAGGGCCCAGCCAATGTCAGCACCACTGTGCCTTCAAACTGGGGGTGTCCTTGGCATGGAGAGCACACCTGTGATCCTAGTACTCTGGAGGCTGAGTCAGGAGGAATGCTGCGAGTACAAGGCCAGCCTGGGCTACACAGTGAGTTCAAGGCCAGCCTGAGTCACGTAGAAAGACCCTGTCTCAAAAAACCAAAAGCAAGGGCTGGTGAGATGGCTCAGCAGCGTAAGCACCTGCCGGGCAAGCACAAGGGCCCGAGTTCGACTCCTGGAACCCACATACGAAAAAGGGCCAGTGATATCGCTCAGTGGCACAGGCGCCTGCTGGCGTGCGAGGTCCTGAGGTCGACGGCTGGTACCCGCAAAAAAAAAAAAAAGCAAGCCAGGCATGGTGGTGCACACCTGTAATCCCAGCACTTGGAGGCTGAGGCAGGAGGACTGCTGCGAGTTCAAGGCCAGCCTGAACTGCAGAGTGAAACCCTGTCTCAAAAAGACAAAACAAACAAACAAACAAATGAAAAATCCAAAAAGCAAAAAGAAAAAAAAGGAACGGGGATCTAGACACTATTTTTTTTGCGGTGCTGGAGATGGAACCCAGAGACTAGCCGTGCTAGTCAAGTACTCACCGCTGAGCTAGGCCCCTCCCTCCTGACTTTTTCCTGTGTAAATTACTCCAGCTGTGGTCTTCAGTTACAGCAACAGAAAACAGACTAAGAAATACACAATACCAAAAGCCCAAGAGAATAAACTAAGATGGGGTGTACACATGCAGGGGGGTGTGAACCAAGGCGGGTGTGCGTGTGCGCCCCGGCCAAGTCTGCCCAAGTTGCTGGATGCATGCGTATGGGGTGTGCCCGCGCCACCCACCTTGGTGCTGCCGTTGCTGTAGGTCTGGATCATGTTCTCTGCGCCCTGCTTCACCTTTAGCTCGATGGCCAGCTGCTTCTCCAGGCCAGCCACACGGCTCAGGTTGGTGGCCGAGCAGGTGGAGCTGCCTGCACCTGGGGACTGGGGGCCATCTGGAGGGGACAAGAGGAGAAGGGGTCATCACTGTTGTCACCCTGGTCTGTGGGGAGGCTCTGACCCAGCTGCAGGGATCCGTTTGCCATTGAGCCTGGATGTGGCACCATTGGGGAGGGGCTGCTGGCACTAGGACACAGGCAAGCAGGGACACCAGGGCCCAGGAGGTTGCCCACCCTGGCCTTCCGGGAAAGGCCTGCAGCTGGACGCCTCCTGCAGGACCCATCAAAGACCTGAACAGGTGAACATCTGCATGTGTGCATCTTTGGGGTTTGGTATAGAAGTGCCCTTACTTCTTACGTGGCTAGTGTGAGCGCGTCACCCTCAATGCCAGCGTGACTGAAGTGCCAGGTGTGAGAATAACAAGGTGAGACTGATGATGAGGGGACTCTGTGTTTAGGGCTCCAGTGCTTGGCACAACTGAGTTCCAATCTCCTGGTGCCGGTGGACATGCAGCCAGGTGCAGGTGTCTGTGAGCCTCTGGAGGGGGTGACAATGGGGGACTCTGTGCAAGGTGACCATATGAAACCTCATTGGCTGGCTCTGTCCCTAGGGGCTGATGCGGTGGTGCCAGGCCGCGAGGGTGGTGGTGGTGCAGACTGAGCCTCTGGGTGCCGAGGGTGTGCGGGCGTGGGGCAGCAGAGTCTGGGTACCCTTTGTGTATACTTGGGTGTTGGGTGTGACTGTGCACGGGGCTCTGGGGTCCACAGGAGGTCGCCTCAGTCCCTGGGTGCTTCGTGAGTGCTCTGTGATGGTCTGTGTTTCTCCAGGTATTCACGTGACAGTGGTAGAGTCTCTAGGTGTCACCCAGCTGTGGATACGAGTGTCAGAATCTTTGCTTACAAGATGAAAATGTTCTAAGGCGGGTGTGGTGGCACACACCTGCAATGCCAGCACTTGGGAGGCTGAGGCTGGAGGATTCCCAAGAGCCCAGCCTGGGCAACACAGTAAGTTCAAGGCCAGCCTGAACTAGATAGTGAGACCCTGTCTCAAAAAAACAAAACAAAACAATACAAAAACATTTAACTGAGCTGGTGAGATGGCTCAGCGGCTTAAGCGCCTGCCCGGCAAGCGCGAGGGCCTGAGTTCGACTCCCGGAGCCCACATACAAAAAAGGGGCCAGTGATATCGCTCAGCAGCACGGGTGCCTGCTGGCACGTGAGGTCCTGAGGTCAACTCCCCCGGTACCCACAAAAAAAAAAAAACAAAAAACATTTAACTGAACTCCACACTTAAAATAGTAGATTTTATGTTGCAGGTTTTGTTTTTTCCACAATTAAAAAAATTTTTAGGGGCCGGTGAGATGGCTCAGCAGCTTAAGCGCCTGCCCGGCAAGCGCGAGGGCCCGAGTTCGACTCCCGGAACCCACATACGAAAAAGGGGCCGGTGATATCGCTCAGCGGCACAGGCGCCTGCTGGCGCGCGAGGTCCTGAGGTCGACCCCCCAGTACCCACGGAAAAAAAAAAAAAAAAAAAGGGCCGGTGAGATGGCTCAGCGGCGTAAGCGCCTGCCTGGCAAGCGCGAGGGCCCGAGTTCAACTCCCGGAACCCACATACGAAAAAAGAGCCGGTGATATCGCTCAGCAGCACGGGTGCCTGTTGGCGTGCGAGGTCCTGAGGTCGACCCCCCGGTACCCACAAAAAAAAAAAAAAAAAAAACAGCAACAAACACAAAAACAAACCCAGCCCGGGCAATTTAGTGACTCAGTGAGACCCTGTCCCAAAAAAAAAATTTTTTTTTTTTTTTTTTTTTTTTTTTTTTGAGACAGGGTCTCACTATTAGTTCAGGCTGGCCTTGAACTCACTATGTATGCCAGGCTGGCCTCAAACTCATGGTGATCCTCCTGCCTCAGCCTCCCAAGTGCTGGAATTACAGGTGAGTGCCACCACGCCCAGCTAGCTCAAAAAATTTTAAAAAGGGCTGGGTATGTAGTTCATTGCCAGGGCCCTGGTTCAATCCCCAGTACTACAAAAAATTTTTTTTGTAAAGTCTCTTTGTGTATCCTGGGGTGTTGGGTGTGACCGTGCACGGAAGTCTGGGCTATGAACAACACAGTATGCCCATCTTCAGGTGCTGGCGTGGCTGTGTCTGAATTTCTGGCACTTATGAGGCTAAGTGTGTAGTGTAGCTAGGTGTTGTGTAGGAACTGGCACAGCTCTGGTGCTCTGTGCCTTCATGTGACAGTGTGTGTGTCTTTGTGTGTCTGTCTGGATGTTGCGTGACTGCGTGTAACTTTCTGAACGTTCATGTGACAGCGTGTTACCTGGGTATCATCCAGGTTTTGGAGAGGCTGTGTGTCAGGGTTATGTGAGTGACGATGTGCAAGCCTTGGTGCAGTGTGTTGGTGTGACTGTGTGACTCTGGATACTGGGGTGACGGTGTGACACCTCTAAACCTGTCTAGGTGTTACTGGTCTTATCTTGAGGTCGCCTACATCGTGTCAGGTATTAGTGTGGGTGTGGTCGTGTGTGAGCCTGGGTGTCAGTGGGACTGTGTGTCTGTCTTTGGGTGGTGTCCCCGAGCACCCCCCAGCACCCCCCACGCTCACCCTGGCCAGCAGTGGGCTCAGGCAGCACCACATGCGCATGCAGCTCCTGCAACTGCCGGTGCAGCAGGTCCAGGCGGCGCGCAGAGCCGCGCAGCAGCAGCTCCACGGGGCCCCGGCCTCGGCCCAGGTCAGTGGCTGCGCGCCGCAAGTTCTCTGCACCCTCCTTCAGCTTCAGCTCCTTGCGGATCTCGCGCCGCAGCCGCTCCCGCTCCAACTCCAACTGCTGCTGCACCCCAGGTGCCGCCAGGTCCGCGCCTGCCAGACCCAGATGCTCCAACAGGGACCAGGGCTCGTTCTGTGGGACAACAGGCCAGTCAGGGATGAGGGCCTGGTAAGCAGCCGCCCCTCCCAGGGCAGCCAAGCTGGCCCAGCCTCTGCCCTGTACCAGAACCCAGGCCAGGCCCGGCTCTTCCCCTTCTGATCCCCAAAACTGAGAGGCGAGATGGGCCTGCTCCCTGACTCCCCCAAACTGAGAGGTCAAAAGGTAGGCTACAGCTAAGAGCAGGGGACCCTACAGGTCCAGCCGTCTCCCTGTGTGTCCCATGGGCAGTGGGGTTCTAGAGGACAGAACCCATTGCTCCCTCTGCCCCCCACACCAGGGGTTCTAAGGAACAATTCCATCTCCTATCTGCTGCCACCCAAACTAGTGGGTCCCAGGGACAGGCTCTATCTTCCCTCTGTTATACCCCTAAAGTGGTGTTGTTTTCTAGTACTGACAGTTGATTCCAGGGCCTTTGCACTGAGCTAAATCCCCAGCCTTTTTTTTTTTTGAGACAGGGTCTCACTATGTAGCTCAGGCTGACCTCAAACTCATGGCAATCCTCCTGCCTCAGTCTCCTGAATGCTGGGATTACAGGTGTGCAGCACCACACTCAGCTAATCTAGGAGGTCTTAAGGGAAAGGTCCCTTCTTTCTTCCCTCTGGTATAATGCTCAATTAGAAGGTGCCAGGGACAGGCACTGTCTTCTCTTTGCTGTATCCCCAAAGGAGGAAGCTCTGAGAGACAGGTGCCTTCTTCCCTGTTGTGCCCCCTGAGTAGGAGGTCCCAAGCGCAGGGCCCATATTCCCTCTGACCTTTTAAAAGACTTGGAATCCCAAAGAACAGAGCCCTGTTTCCTTCCTCCATCTCCCCAACCTGGGAGCCCCAAGGTCCCCAGATATTTTCCCCCTCCACCCAGGCAACTCTGATGCCAGTGCCCAATCCCCTCCCCTTAGTCTCAAACCAGAGCTATATAGGCCAGGGCCTCTCTGTTCCTTGGGGGTCCCCTTTTGTCCACTCTGGAGGGACCCAGCCCCCACCTCTAGCTCCTGCTTTGAAGGGGGATCAGCCTCCGCCATCCTGGGTCCCTGCTGAGGGCCCCGCCCTCTTCCTGGACCTCAGCCCTGCCAGGGCCTCTGGGCTGCCACTTCCTCTTTCCTGCCAGCTCCCAGCACCCCCCACGCGCCCAGAGGGCCAGCTCAGGGGCAATAAGGGGACCTCCCCTCAGTCCTGTCCAGTTTGCCTCCTTCTCTCTCCAGGGCAGCCCAGGGATGGCCCTCACTCCTGTCCCCAGGAGGTGACAGGGAGAACAGGCCCATGGTGTGAGTGGCAAGCAGGCTCCACGTGGGTACACGGGCTGCAAGGACTGACTTTGTGTCATGGGCTCACACTTGGGCACACTCACGTGTCCACCTGAACACACGCTCATATGCAAACACCCACGAATGCTCCTGTGGGTCACTCTAGAACCAGTACAATGCACAACCACCTGTTTGCGCAGACACGGCCACTCACCCATGCACACATACATGCTCACACCCGTGTGCACACTTGCCTACAGCCCCACAGCATGCCCACACTCCATGAACCTCCAGCCCTGTCACCACCTGTATACATCCCCACAGCCCTCCCTGCCCCGTCCCCAACTTCCCCTCCAGGTCAGAACAGCCAGCTCTGCAGAGGCCAGGCCCCCTTCCTGCCAGCGGCCTTCCGACTTCCTGCTTCCTCCTGTCCAGACAGCCACTGTGCAACCACAGCCTAGGGGCGGGCCAGCCCAGTGGCAGCCCCTCTACAAACACTGAGGCGACAGGACTGGGGCTGGGGACAAGAACAGCCCCCAAGCAGCACGCAAACCACCTGCCAAACACACACTGAGCTCCACTATTAACAGTAGTACAGGGTAGGGTGCAGCTCGGAGGTGGAGCACTCACCCTGCATGTGCAAGGCCTGGGTTCCAGCCCAGCACGGCAAAGAATAACAATAACGGCAGCTACTGCAAACCTCTCCCAGGTCGCATCACATGCATGCCAGTATCAACCCATTTTCAACACGAAGAGATGGGGCCAGGCACGTGGCTCAGTGGTAGGGCACTTGCCTAGCATGCACAAGGCCCCAGGTCAGACACCAGTACTACAAGAAAGGGGGGAAAAAAGAGGAAACTAAAACCCAGAGCAGTGACATAACACGCCCTGAGGTCCCACACCCTGCAGGAGGTAGGGCCAGGATTTAAAACAAGTGTGCTCCACAGGGAGTGGTGGTGCACGCCTATAATCCCAGCACTTGGGAGGCTGAGGCAGGAGGATGTGAGTTTGAGGCCAGCCTGGGCTATAAAATGAGTTCAAGGCCAGCCTGAACTGCATAGTGAAACCCTGTCTCAAAAAGACAAAAAGTAGGGCTAGGGATTTAGCTCAGTGGTGCAGCACCTGCCTGGCAAGCGTGAGATCCTGAGTTCGGTTCCCGGTACCCGCCCCACACACAAAAAACAAAAAATAAAACAAGTGCGCTCAAGCCACATATGGTAGGGCACTACTGTAATCCCAGTAGGTGCCACTATAGGACGCTGAGGCTGAGGCTGAGGCAGAAGGATCACAAATTCAAGCCTTCCCCGAGTAGCATAGGGAAATCCTGTCTCAAAAATTGTTTTTAAAAAGTTAGGGATGTAGCTCAGTTTGAAGCCGCTGGGTTCAACCTCCAGTGCCACCAAAAAAAAAAAAGGCGTGCTGAGAATCCCAACACAGGCTGAGAAGATCCTCATGCTCCTGTCCAACCCCATGAGCAGCTGTCCCCAAGGTGGGCTCCAGGGCCACTTCTCCTCAGGGCACCCCCAGAGTGGGCTTCCCGTGACTCCTTCCCTCACCATACACCTGAGGAGCTGTCACTCCTCCTCCTACTTCATACATGAGGGAACAGCCTCAGAAAAGTGACTGCAGTCCTTCTCCGTGGGTGGGGATTTTGTCCCCAGTCCTGAGGGCAGGTGGCTGTGTCTGGGGATACAGAGATGGCATCTATAACACTGAGCACATGGATGGCATACAACATCCTACAGTGCCCGTTGTGGCCCCCGCCACAGAGAGAAATCCAGCCCCACATGTGGGCCATGTGAAGGCTGCCAGGTGCTGGGCTGGACCCAGGATCACACATGGGCTGGGGACCACTAAAGATGTCACAGCAGCCTTGCCTCCCATCTCAGAGAGCAAAGGCATCTGGCAGGGGGCACAGCAAGGAAAGGGCATCACTAGAGTTGAAACCCACACTCGCCTAGCTCCCCCCTGGCCCATGCAGGCCCCACTTGCCACCCCACTGCCAGCCCCACCCTGTCCCCAACAGGCAAAGCCAGGACACAGCCAAGAGCAAGACCAGCTCAAATAGGGAAGGCCCAGGAGAAGGGGGTGACACCCCTCAACCCCAGCTCTGAAGCAGCAGAGGCTCAGAAGATGGAAAGCAGGGAGGGAGGGAGGCCGGGCCTCCTGGGTCCTCCTCCCTTGGGTGACTCACTTCTACCCAGGGACAAAGGGTCACCTGAGGGCCAACCGGACAGACTCAAGAATTGGGCCTGGCATAACCTAGAGAATCCCTGCACCTCCACCACCCACTGTGGATCAGGGGGCACCAGGCCCAGGATGCCCACCTCCAGGAGACCCTCTTCGAAGGGCAGCCAGTGACCTAAGCCCCCTTGTCCCGAGATATCACTGCTTTGGGCTTTTCCGGAATAGGGACAGGACATCCGTTTGCAGGACACAGAACAGACACATCGGGACAGAGGCACAGGGCAGCAGGCCCAAGCAACCACAAGGAAGGGATGGATCACCAGGACTGGGAAGAGAGCGGGCACAAGATGGGAAGGGGATGGGGCACGGATCCAGCCTCATTCCGGGGATCACAGCCTCCGTGAGGGCAGGCGTGGTTCACGCCAAGCACATGCAGGCGCCAGGGGTCCCACACAGCTGTCCCCAGCTGCGGGTGGAGGCAGGGACTCTGGCCCATCCCGGCCCCAAGGTCTGACCTTGTGTGATCGGCAACACCAGATACGCCCAGCTCCTCCGCAAGGCTGGCAGGCCATCAGCGGGACTGGGGACAGGGACACAGAGGGGATGAGGCAGGTGTGAAAGGAGACGAGAACACGGTTACACAGCAACCACGGGACAATGGACTGGATGGAGAGGCGCTGGCTCGGGAGGTACTAGCCCCACACGTCTCAGGTCTGGGCCGAGGAACCAAATGGGGTAGGAGGTTCCTCTGGCCTGCTCGGCACAGGTGGAGGTGATGCCCCCCAGGTGGCACAGGGTGAGCCACAGGTAGAGTGGAGGGTGACCCAGGCCTGCCACCCTGATGTGCAGGCAGGACTCCAGGGACAGGAGCATCCCCGCCCTGCTGACGGGGACAGTCCGCACCTGGAAGCAGGTGCCACCTGAGTGCTTCTGCAGGTCGAAGGACGGGAGCAGGGGTCCCCAGTTCCGGAGCCTAATGAGGTGACTCGGGCACTTCCGCCAACAGGTGCCTATCTGGGAGGCGTCTGCCCGCGGGCAGGGTGGCGGGTGGCGCGCGGGACACTGTCCAGGAGAGGCCGGGGCGCGGGAAGGGGGTGCGAGGGTCCCGGGGCGCACAGCGGCCGCGCCCACGAGGCGCCCTGCGCCCCGACGCTCAGGCTGGGGTGCGCGGGCCGTGCGGGGCCGCCTCCTCCCTCCGAACACGCCCTCGGTCCCGTCGCGTCGCCGTTGCCGAGGAGGGAACGCAGGTGCGCCTACCTGCACGGCGTCGCTGGCCATGTCCGCGCCGCGCCTGCCGGGGTCCCCGCGCGGGGAGGGGCGGGCGAGCACGCGTGCGCGGACGGAGGGGAGGCGGGCGAGGCGGGCGGCGACCCCCGCGACCCGGGCGACCCCGGCGACGCTCCGCGCAGCGGCTCCGGCCTGCTCGCTCCGCCCCGCCCGGCCGGGCCCGCGTCCGCGCCGCGCCCTCCGGACCAGCGGCCGCCGGCGGTCACGTGAGCGCGAGGTCGGCGCCCGGGGAGTGGGCGGGGCCAAGGCGGGGCTCCCGGCGGCCCCCGGGGCTGCAGGGTCCTGTCCGCAGGGTCCCCGCGCCGCGCGTCCCGGGCTGCACCCCGCGCCCAGCGGTTAACCCGAGGGAAGATGAGCCAATGAGAGCGAGGGTGCAGAGGCCTGTGGGCTGCGGGACCCCTCAAAAGCCGAAGCAGCCGGGCATAGTGGCGCATACCTATCATCCCAGCACTTGGGAGGCTGAGGCAGGAGGATGGGGTGACTTTGAGACCAGCAGGGGCTACATAGTGAGACCCTGCCTCAAAAAACAAAAAACAACAGAAAAGAACAAAGCAAAAGCAGGACTTCGTCCCCTCTGCCTTACATGCAAGCTCAGACCACCTGCATCCTCCCCACCCCCCGCTCAGACACACACACCCCTCCGTGGCACCAAAGTCTCCCCTGTGCTTCACCACGATCTTTCAGAGGACCGCGTCTGAGGGGACTCCCAAGTTCCTAAGAGCGCTTCCTCCGTAAATGGGAAGGGTTTATCCTCCTCTCCGGTGTTGGTAAAATTGAATGAGATTGGTCATGTCAAGCACTGAAATCACAGTAAGCCTCCATAAATGCTGGCAGCTGTCACTGTGACTGTGATTGTTATTCCTATTACAAAAAGGGGCTTGAGGTGGGCATATACCTGTAACCCCAGCACTCGGGAGGCTGAGGCAGGATTGCCTCGAGTGTGAGGCCAACCTGGGCCACATAGTGAGTTCGAGGCCAGCCAAGACTACATGGAGAGACCTTGTCTCAAAAAAAATGAGAGAGTTTGAATCCCAACATCGCCTCCAACCTGTTCTTGGATCCCTGTGGCTGCCGAACTTCCGGTCCTCTCCCCCAAACAGTGAAATGGGGCCCAGCCTCTTTTTCCAGGCTGCTATATACAGTTGGCGCTCCATACATGCAGACTAGTCTGCTAGCCCGTGTGCAGGTTTCTGCAGAATATCTCCAGGAGTCCGGAGTCCCTGGAGTACGCAGCTTGGTTTGTGGGTGCTGCTGGGCCCCTCACTCACTCAGGAGCCCAGGAAGGGAACCAAGCCAGGGCCCCTGGGTCCTCCCTGGCAGCAGTGGCCTGTGGCATCTAGGTGACGCTGTCTCTGCATGGTTTCTCTTGTCCTATAGACCAAGCTGGCGTGTTTCCTCTTTTGTTTCTGGGCTATTCCTGGGGGGATTTTGACAGTGAAAAGAAGAGGAGGGGAAGAATGCCAGCGATCTGATCCACTGGCCTCACCATCAGCACCCTCCCCGGGCCATCCCACCACACTCACCTGGACAGCACAATCTCTTGTTTCCTGGCCTTCTGGACTCGTCCTCTCCCCCTGCAGCCTGTTTTCCCCACAACTGCTCAAGGGGCCAGGAGAACCGGAGTCATGGAACATCCCTCCTCTGCCTAGAATCCTTAGAGTTCCCCCCCACTCAGAAAAAAGCCCTATTCCTTGCCGGGGATAGTGGCGCATGCCTGTCATCCCACTATTAAAGAGGCTGAGGCAGGAGGATCACTGCAAGGCCAAGGCCAGCCTGGACTACATAGCAAGATCCTATCTCAAAAAACAAAACTAAACAAAAACTAAACAAAAAACAAAACAAAACAAAAACTAAACAAAAAAATCTGAAAAGCCCCTCACCTTCATAATCAAGCCAGGATGTCTATGATCCCTCCCCTGGCAGACACAGCTACATCTCCTTCTAATTGTCCACCCCACTCTTTGTTTTGTTTTGTTTTTGTTTTTGTTTTTGTTTATTTTTTTTTTTTTTATTTTTTTTTTTTTTTTGTGGGTACCGGGGGGTCGACCTCAGGACCTCGCGCGCCAACAGGCGCCCGTGCCGCTGAGCGATATCACCGGCGGCCCCTTTTCCGTATGTGGGATCCGGGAGTTGAACTCGGGCCCTTGCGCTTGCAAGGCAGGCGCTTACGCCACTGAGCCATCTCACCGGCCCTGTTTTTGTTTATTGAGGCAGGGCCTCACTGTGTAGTCCAGGCTGGTTTGGAACTCACTATGTAGCCCAGGCTGGCCTTGAGCTTACAGCGATCCTCCTGCCTCAGCCTCCTGAGTGCTGGGATGACAGATATGAACTGCCAAGCCCAATGTAGGCCACCCATTTTACAGATGAAAAACCACAGTGGATAGAGGTCTCCTGAGAGCCTGGGCCCGCCAGAATCCTGTCCCTGCTGACCCGGATCCAGGCTGCCTCCCCAGATGCTGCAGGGGAACCCTGCCAGGACCTGGCTCCAACCTTCCAGTCTGCATTTACTCAGTGAGCATTTATTGATGCCCACAGGGGACTCAGGTGGCCCTGGAAACAGAGTTGCACTGGGCCTTCACCAAGAGACAAAGGGCTGATTGTAAAATCCCTACAAATAAGATAACTGTGCCAGGCGCATCCTGCAGCCTCCTGGGCCTCTCTAATTTACACTGAGAGCTCGCCCAAATTTCCCTGCTGCAGAGCCTGCTTCTGCCTTCTCAGCAGTGTTACAAACACTTCTCCCCTCTCACCTGGCCTGCAAGGGGGTGTTCTCAGGCCTCCCAGCCCCCTGTCCTCTCCACTGTCCTCACCCCATGGGATAGCACTGGGCTGTGCTCTTTTCAACCACTCTCATCTCATCTTCAACCCCGGGGCCTTTGCACTGGCTGCAGTCTGGTCAGGAACACCTTTCCATCCTGTTGCCCCACTGCTGGCCCTAATGATTACTTAATCTCCATTTAAATGTTAGCTGTTCTAGAAGGGTGTGATGGTGCATGCTTATCATCCCAGCACCCTAGGAGGCTGAGGCAAGAGGTCCAGCCTGAGCAGTGACTTAGCAAGACCCTGGCTCAAAATACAAGACAAAAAGGGCGGGGAGTATAGTTGAATGAGAAGGCCCTGGGTTCAACCCCCAATACCAAAAAAAAAAAAAAAAAAAAGTCACCACCTCTCCTCTGACCACACTTATGCCTGTCTTCCTGACCCATGTGCCATTTGATTTATTCTGAAAGGCACTCCTGTGAAGCGGGGTTAAAGGGAGGGGAGGGGAATGGGGAAAAAAAAAAAGAAGAATCAAGATATATCAGGTACAGGGCCGGTGAGATGGCTCAGCGGCTTAAGCGCCTGCCCGGCAAGCGCGAGGGCCCGAGTTCGACTCCCGGAACCCACATACGGAAAAGGGGCCGGTGATATCGCTCAGCGGCACGGGCGCCTGCTGGCGCGCGAGGTCCTGAGGTCGACCCCCCGGTACCCACAAAAAAAAAAAAGATATATCAGGTACAGGTACAAATTCCCTATGATGAATGTGATCATTATGTATATCTAAAATGTACCAGTAATATTTTTTTTTCTAAGACAGGGTTTCACTATGTAGTTCAGGCTGGCCTTAAACTCACTTTGTAGCCCAGGCTGGCCTCGAACTCACAGCAATACTCCTGCCTCAGCCTCCAGAGTGCTAGGATTACAGGCAAGTGCCACCATGCCCAGCCAATAGAATTAAAAAAAAAAAAAAAAAAAAAAAAAAAAAGAGGGCCGGTGATATGGCTCAGCGGCACAAGCACCTGCCTGGCAAGCGTTAGGTCCTGAGTTTGACTCCCGGTACCCACATAAAGGAAAAAAAGGGCTGGTGATATCGCTCAGCGGCACAAGAGCCTGCTGGCAAGCGCGAGGTCTTGAGTTCGACTCCTGGTACCCACATGAAAGAAAGAAAGAAAGAAAGAAAGAAAGAAAGAAAGAAAGAAAGAAAGAAAGAAAGAAAGAAAGAAAGAAAGAAAAGCGCTGTTCTCTGAATCTCCCCAGGACCCGCTATTGCAGTCTATAGAACAAACAACCAGGCATAGTGCAAGATTCCAGGCGGAGGTACCTAGCCCGGGTGGCTTCCTAGAGGGCTGGCACCTGCACTGAGTTGTGAAGGATGAGTTAGAAAATCACAGGGGGTTAGAAGAAACACACGTGTCTGGAAGAAGGAGTGGCAGGGGCAGAGGGCCCGGGAGGGTGAGGAAAGCAGGGCTGGTCTGAGGACAGCGAACTCCCAGCCCTCCCCCTCACCTACCCTGCTCCTTTCCTCTGGCCACACTGCTCTCCTGGCTGCTGCTCAAGCACGCAGAGCCTGCTGTGGCCTCAGGACGTTCACGCTGGCTGTTCGCTTCACCGGCAGTGATTTCCTTCATGGGCACAGTGGTGCTTGCCTGTTGTCCCAGCACTCAAAGGCTGAGACAGGAGGACTGCCTTAAGTTCGAGGCCAGTGAAATAAATGAAATAAAATAAAAAGATTTCCTTCACATCTTGAAGGAGCTGCATCTTCAGCTGGTATTTTTGTGTTTTTTTGTTTTGGTTGGGTTTTTTGGTTTTTTGAAACAGAGTCTCACTAATGTAACTCAAACAGGCCTTGAACTCACTATGTAAACCAGGCTGGCCTCCACCTCATGGCGATCTTCCTGCCTCAGCCTCCCAAGTGCTGGGATTACAGATGTGCACCACCACGCCTGGTTAATAAAGCTATCTCAAAAAAATATTGGGTGAGCTGGGCATGGTAGCTCACACCTGTAATCCCAGCATGTTGGGAGGTTGAGGCAGGAGGATGACAAGTTTGAGCCCAGCCTGGGCAATTTAGTGACTTACTGAGACCTCATTTCAAACTAATAAAAAGGGCTTGGGATGGAGCTCAGTGCGAAGGCCCTGGGTTCAATCACCGATGCTGGGGTGGGGGAGGAGCAATGTGTAAGCCTGGAGACACAGCATGGAGTAGCTCTCTGAGGCACAGCCTGCAAGCCTGTCATCAAACCATGTGCAATAATACTGAGAGCTCCAGCGGTCATGTTTCTTGTCTGTGCCTCAGTTTCTGCACCCGTCAAAAGGATAATAATAGCAGCCACTAGCTCATAGGGTTGCTGCAAGGCTTAAATGAATTTGAGGGGGCAGTGCTTGGGATTGAATCCAGGGACTGCTGAGCTACATCTCCAGCCCTTTTTATTTTTGAGACAGTCTCCCTAAATTGCCCAGGCTGGGCTGAAACTTGTGATCCTCCTGCCTCAGCCTCCTAGAGTGCTGGGATTACAGGTGTGTATTCAACTTTACACAATACGGAACCATCAGTGTGTGGTTTTGGGGCTGACTGTTTTCACACATGTTTTGTTTTTAATTGAAATAAAATTCACAGACCACACAATTTACCCTTTTCAATGTGTGTGTACCATTCAGTGTTTTTTTTTTACTATATTTACAGAGAAGATGTTGGTTTTCAGATTCATCCATAGTGTCACAAGTAGTGACAGTGTCTTCTTTTTTATTTCTAGCAGTGCTGTCATTCCTCAGTTCAGGGGGGTTGGTCCTAGGACCCACCTCTGAACAAAATCTATCAATGAAGCCAGACATGGTAGCTCAGGCTGGTAATCCCTGCACTCTGGGAGGCTAAGGCAGGAGGATCACAAGTTTGAGCCCAGCCTGTCTCAAAATGAAACATAACAAGGGCTGAGCATGGAGTTCAGTGTGAAGGCCCCAGGTCCCAGCAGGAAAGAAAGAAAAGAGAAGAGAGCACAGCCACTCCCTGGCCTTTTGGCTAAGGAGGTCCGAGACATCCCTTTCCCCACGGGTGACTCCTGGCCACCTGCCCAAGGACTGCTGGTTGCCTCTCCAGATGAAGTTGCCATCACTTTCTTTTTAGGTCGTTGGGTGGGTGTGTTTGAAGTCATTTCTATCTTAAAACATTTTGATGTGAATCAAGCCAATATGACAAATGCTCACATTTGCTAATCTTGGGTAGTGGGTGTATCTGATCTTTTCTGTAGTAGAAAATTTATTTATTTTTTTATATTTGGGATTGAGTGTTTGGTAAGGGGATGCTCCTCTCTGGCTGCATAGATGGCGAATGTCCTTGGTGCTCTCCTGTCCCCCTGAACCCTCAATGGGATGTCCTGGCTCCAGTGATTTCGTGATCCACGGTCATCGCCCCCACCCATGCTCTCCTCTCTCCCTAAGGACTGATGACTCCAGGCTGCCCAGATACCTGGCTTGGTCCATCTTCCCCTCGGGGTGCAGCATAAGGAAGGGGGTGGGGGCTGGGGTGCAGCTCAGTGGTGAGCACTGACCTAGCACACATACAACCCTGGGTTCCATTCCCAGCACTGAAAAAAAAAATGACAACATATTGCATTAAAATAATACATTTTTTTCTGTCTTTTAAAATTTTTTTTGTGGGGGCCAGGGACTTAGCTCAGTGGTACAGCACCTGCCTGGCAAGCCTGAGGTCCTGAGTTCAATTCCCAGTACCAATAAAATAAAATAAAATAAAATAAAATAAAATAAAATAAATTTTTTTGGTACTGGGATACAATCCAAAGCCTTCCTCCTGAGCTACATCACCAGCCCCTTTTATTTTTAAGTTGAGACAGGGTTTTGCTAACTCCCTAAGCTGCCAAGGTTGGGCTTGGACTTGTGATCCTCCTGCCTCAGCCTCCCAGAGTGCTGGGATAACAGGCATGCATTGCCATGCCCAGCTAAAATACTGTTCTTCTTTGTTCTTTTTCTGGAGACAGAGTCTTGCTCTGTAATTCAAGCTGGCCTTGAACTCACTATATATCCCAGGCTGGCCTCGAACTTGAGGCAATCCTCCTGCCTCAGCCTCCTGAGTGCTGGAATTACAGCTTGCACCACTGTACCCGGCTACTTTTTCTCTAGGCTGAATTTTTGGCAGCCACTTATTTTTTCCCCTTGCCCAGTGCCTATTTTGCCCCACCTTCTCCCCAGTGGGTATGTTTATCCAGTGCCGAGTACGGAGTCCAGGGCTGGGCAGACTAGGTAAGCACTCTACCACTGGGCTACATCCCCAGCCCACTTCCTGCATCCTTCCCTAGCCCCACTGGGCACCCAGGAGGCGCGAAGTATTTGGCCGTCCATGTTATATACGGAATCTACTGAACAGGATGGCTAGCTTCCTTCCTGTCGCTTGATGAACTAATTTCATTCAGTTGTCCAGCTGAAGTTAGAGGTCTGGTAACGTCAGCTCTGAGTTCGTTGTCTGGCCCCTGGACTGAAGGTCACTTATACTAGAAACAATCCACATGCTAGAGCCACTTTGGAAAACTGTGGAGGAGCTGGGTCCCATGGTGCACACCTGTGATCCCAGCAGCTTGGGAGGCTAAGGCAGGAGGATCTCAAATTTGAGGCCCGAACCTGGGCAATTTAACAAGACCCTGTCTCAAATTTAAAAAAATAAAATAATAATAAAAAAAGAAAAGGGCCGGTGAGATAGCTCAGGGGCATAAGCGCCTACCCGGCAAGTGTGAGGTCCTGAGTTTGACACCCGGTACCCACATACAAAAAGAGGGCTGGTGATATCGCTCAGTGGCACGGACGCCTGCTGGCGCATGAGGTCCTGAGTTTGACCCCTGGTACCCACAAAAAAAATAAATAAATAAAAATAAAAATAAAAGGGCTTGAAGCCAGGTGTGGTGGCACACACTTGTAATTCCAACACTCGGGAGGCTGAGGCAGGATGACTGCCTCGAGTTTTAGGCCAGCCTGGGCTACAGTGAGTTGAAGGCCAGCCTGAACTACACAGAAAGACTCTATCTCAAAAAAAAAAAAAAAAAAAAAAAAACCAACAAAAAAAAGCTGGGGATGAAGCTCTCAGAGGACCCCTGGGTTTGATTCCCAGTACCGTAACCAAAACACTAGAGGAAGGTACTTTCAGCTGAGGGAGACAGGAATGCTACAGCAGCAAATGTCATCCTACTTGACATTTGACCTCTGTCCTATACAAATCCCCAAATCAATGCACAGCTAAGAAAAGACTGCCAAGACCAGGTACAAGGATAAGGAGTAAGTGGAACTTTCACAGGGTGCTGGTCCGGGTCCCAACCCACTACAGCTGAACACATGACTGATGGCCTGCCCGTCCTGTCCTTAGGTATTTAGTCTGGAGAAGTGATTACTTATGTTCACCAAAATACTCGTGCAAGCTTTATTAACAATGGCCAAGCTGGGCACAGCAGTGCCAGTCTGCAGCACTCCCCAGTCTCAAAAGCAAAAAATAGGCTGAAGGTGTAGCTGGGTGGTGGCATGCACGGGCCCTGACATCAATCTCCAGCACTGCAAAAATAAAAACAAAAGCTGGAGGAACATGTCCCAGGTGTGTTGTCACCTCTGTAATCACAGCACTCTGGAAGGTGAGACAGGAGGATCATAAATTCGAGACCAATTTGGGCAATTTAGTGACTTTGTGAGACCCTTTTTTTTTTTCAGACAAGGTCTGGCTATGTAGTTCAGGCTGGCCTCAAACTAGTGGATCCTCCTGCCTCAGCCTCCCGAGTGCTGGGATTATAGGTGTGTACCACCACGCCCGTCCGAGACCCTGTTGAAAAAAAAAATGGCCAAACAAACAATTGATCAATCAGTGAATGGAGAAACTTTACTGGCTATATTGTAGTATGGTGACACAGTGGAATACCACTCGGCAAGAGAACAAATGATTGATATGCCCAGCAATACGGGCTAATATAACAAATTTTTTGAAAAACTAATGTTCAGCAGTCACTTCAAACTGCCATTCTCTCTTCAGAGCCCTTTCAAAGAGCCTTCACTGTGGGGGACCTGGAGGCTAGGGGTTGGTGCCATCTCCAAGAGCCATGGTCACAGCCAAAAGTCACACTTCAAAAGGTGGGCAAGCCGAGGGCAGCATTCTGGGACACTAAGGTAGGAGGATCGCAAATTCCAGGCCAGCCCATACAATTTAGCGAGACTCTTTCAAAATAAAATTAGAAACAAAACAGCTGGGGATGAGGCTCAGCGTGAAGGCCCTGGGTTCATTACCCAGTATCAGAAAACCCCGAACCAAACAAACGTTTGGCCCGTGCCGCGGGCCAAATAATTGCTCTTTAGTTGCCAATAAAAAAGATGGCGGCGCCGGTGACGGGGTTTAATTCAAGTCATGTGATGGAGCGTGGATCGGTGCCCGGCTCAATCAGTAATTTCGGGTACGCCTACTTTTAGATCGACCAATGAAACTCAGGCATTAGACACGCCCTCTTCTCCTTTCTCCACCTATAGTCTCCTGACACATTCCACTGAGTCCAATCACCACTTCCGCTTCTTCTGAATGACAACGCAGCGGTCCAGTGAGCGGGAACTACAGCGGGGACTTAGAAGGCAGGAAACGCGGCCTCTTAGAGTGCCGGCGCGCGACGGATAACTGGCGTTGGACGGTAGTTCTCGTAGCACGCGGAGGTGAACGTCTCGTAGCACGCGGAGGTGAACGTCTCGTAGCACGCGGAGGTGAACGAGAAACCAAGTGAGCAGCGGGTGTCGGGCGCGGGACCGCGGTGTGGGGAAGTCGGAGCGGTGGGTGAACATTGAAGGGAGACAGCGTTGGAAGAGAGGGAGCGGGAGGTAGACGCGCGAGACGGGGGCGGGATGGTGGGGGCGCCGGGCGCGCGCTGTGGCTGTTGGGCGCCGCGGCGCATGCGCTGTGGCGGGCAGGCAGACAGGGCGAGGGGCGCTTCTGGGAGGGGCGTCATGGCGCCTGGCGGTCTGCTCCTAGCCTTAGTGGAGCCAAAGACCTCCTCGTGCGGCTTGGGGACAGACCCCGGGGTGGCGCCGGGGTTAGGGTCGCGGGGGAGACGCCGGAGCTTCCAGGCGGGGCAGGCTGCCCCTTCCCCAAGCTTCCTTGGTCTGGTCCCTTGTTTAGGGAATTCCGGTTTCAGCGACTTGGGGCAAAACAGCCCTGTTCGGAAAACAGGAGTCCTTGGTAGGGAGCAGACCCCAGGGCGGAAGGCGACCCCGGGGACGCTGGAGAGCGTGGGTGCGCGGGGCAGGACTGCGTTGTCACTTAGCCCGGTGACAGCCTCCGAATTCCTGAACTCCTGGGGCATCATCTGTCGCAGAGTGGGCCGCCGAGCCCTGTTTCGTTCTGTTCTTGATTTGTTTTGAGCTTTAGATCCTGGTCAGCCACCTACTGGATTTTTTTGCTTTTATTGATTACTTTTTGCCGTGCCGGGGATGGGACCCAGGGCCTCTTGCATGCTAGGCAAGCGTTTTGCCACTGAAAATTTTGTGCCTCAAGTCTTTCTCCCCACCAGCACGAAAGATTTTCGTTGGGTCTCTTTTATACCTTTGAAGGATACCTTGTCTGGCCTGGCGTACTGGAGCACACATATCTGTAATCCCAGCAGTCTGGGAGGCTGAAGCAGGAGAATTGCTGTTAGTTTGAGGCCAGCCTGGGCTGCATAATGAATTCAAGGCCAGCCTGAACTGTAGCAAAACCCTGTCTCAAAAAACCAAAAAAAAAACAGTGGTGGACGTAGTTCAGTGCTAAGACTGTGGGCTCAGTCCCCAGTAATGCAAGAATAAGCAGACACTCTTGGTCACCCATATTTGGAGCCTAGAGTAGATGACTGGGTCTTCAGTGTGGATCACCCAGGGCAAGGCCTAACCTGTTTAACGCCTCTCTCTTCTGTCCCCTACTTGGTGCCCTGGTTCCCTTTCATTTCCTGACTGGTTTTGTGTTTCTCCCATCCTACACACCATCTCCGGAGTAAATTACTCTTGTGCAAATCTTGACTGAGTCACTCCACTCTGAAACCTAATCATCAATTCTCTATCGCTTAGTAAATGCAGTACAAACCCCCAGAGCTTACCAGCCCTTCCAGCTTTGTGTGCTCCCTCTACTTCAGCAGCTAGCCATTCTGTCATACCCCAGAAGGTCCGGTACTGTTTGGACTGATCCTTGTTGGTTCCTGTTCTTTTCCTTGGTGCCTGGGAAATGAATCCTTCCTATTTTTCTGCCAATAAGAATCCTTGGGGCTGGTGAGAGATTGTGTCTTTCCAGAGATCTGAAGACTTGTGAAACTGCCTTAAGGCCTGGATTCTAGTTCATTCATTTAACCAGTGCTGGCCAGTGTGCATCTGCTCTGCCCCAAGTTCTGCTCCAGACAGGCAGGGCTGAGTGGAGGGGCTGCTTTTCAAGTTGAAGCTGTGTGTGGCGCTTCTGTTGTATAAGTATCAGGAACAGCAAGTGAAGGTGACTGGGTGCAGCAAGGCCAGTGTGGAAGGAACAGGGAGATGTGGTCAGTGTAGAGGGGTCAGGCCATGAAGGGCTTGGAGAGTAATAGTGTTGACCCAGATTTTATTTTCACCGGGGTGGGAACCTGCGGAGGGTTTTTCTCCTCAGTGCTGGGGAGTATATCCAGGGGCACTCTTAACAGTGACTTACATCCCAGGTCTTTTTTTAGTTTTGTTTTTCTGAGACACGATCTCACTGTATATGTATGTAGTTTAGGCTGGCCATCAAACTTGGGGCAGTCTGCCTGCCTCAGCCTCCCAAGTCCTGGTTACAGGCATGTGCCACCATGCCTGGGTTCTTTTTTTTTTTTTGAGACAGGGTCTCCCTATGCAGTTCAGTCTGGTCTTGAATGCAGTATGTAGCCCAGGCTGGCCTCAAAGACAATCCTGCCTCAGCATCCTGAGCACTGGGATTACAGGCATGTGCTACCATGCCCAGCTTATTCATTGGTTTTGAACAGAGCAATGCTCATTGTGCTCAATCTGACTTTGATTGATTGATCTGCAGTACAAAGGTTGAACCCAGGGCCTTTGGGCTGAACTACATCTCCAGCCTTGTTTTTTTTTTTTAATGTGGGTACTGGGAGTTGACCTTAGGACCTCGCGCGCCAGCAAGCGCCTGTGCCGCTGAGTGATATCACTGGCCCTTTTTTTCCTTTATGTGGGTACCGGGAGTCGAACTCAGGACCTCGTGCTTGCCAGGCAGGCGCTTATGCTGCTGAGCTATCTCACTGGCCCCCAGCCCTTTTTGAAATTTTTTTGTTTTGAAACAGGGTCTCGATAAGTTGCCCAGGGTGGGCTTGAACTTTCAGTTCTCCTGCCTCAGCCTCTGGAGTGCTGGGATTACAGGCGGGTACCACCATGCTCTGCCCTGACTTAGCTTTATTTGTTTTGTTGTTTTGTTTTTGGTACTGGAAATCAAACTCAGGACCTTGCACTTGCCAGGGAGGCACTTGTGCTGCTGAGCTATATCCCTGGCCCTCTGACTTAGCTTTAATAGGCTCCCTTTGGCTGCTATGGCTGGAGGGTTGGAGGATGGGAACAGGGAGCCAGGGAGAGAGATGGGTATACTACGGGCAAAAAATGATTGATGGCACCCAAGTTACAAAATGCAGTATGCTCCCACGAAGGAATATTATTTGGCCATGGAAAAGAACAGAGCACTGATCCCTGCTATAATGTAAACGAAACTCAAGATTATGATACTGAGTGAGAGAAGCCAGACACAGACTATGTGGTGGGTGACGCTGCTCACATGGTCTGGAACAGGCACATGTGTAGAGACAGAAAGCAGATTGGTTCCAGGGATGGGGTGAAAACGAAAGGGTGCGGACGCTTACTTCTGAGGCAGTGAAAGTTAGCTGTGGCAGTGATTGCCCGCCTCAGTGACTGCACTGAGATCCACTGAATTGCGTGCGCTGCTTGGTGAATTATAGAGCATATGACTATTTCAGCAGAGCCGTTCTATTTAAAAAGAAAAGGAAGGTGGTAGCAGCTTGGGGCCAGTGAGAAGTGGCCAGATGGACCTAGATGGCCTGGTGGGTGGGATTCGCTGGCCAGTTGGACGGGAGGGCGAGAGAGGGAAGACAACGTGAGAATGGGGTTGCAGTGTCCAGGGTGGGGTGCAGGCCTGCGGGGAGAGGTGTGGAGGACGCAACTGGTGAGGAACCGGGCCCGGAGTCCAGGGGAGAGGGGCTGGAGATGGAGCAGTAGCACAGCAGTGGTTAAAACTTAGGACTGGGGAAGGCAACAGAAGGAGTGACAAGAGGGCTGATCTTGGGTTTAGGGGCCTCAGGTCAAAGTTGGGGGATAGACAAGTGAGTAGGATTTGTTCCTGGCTCTCTGTGTGCTGGAGGGGGTGGGGCACCTTGTGCTAATTCCATTTGCCATCTCTTATTTCTTCCTGCTGGGGCTCATGGGAGGGTTTTTATGAAAGCACTTAATTACTCCCCTGTGTAGACCACAAGGCACGGGGAAATGGGGCTGGCTCACACTGCCTGCTCGGCCTACGTTCCCTTCCCTGCAGCTCGCAGCAGCTGCCCTGTAGGTCCCCATCCAGGCCTAGTGGGTCCTGGCACGGGGATGGGGCAGGGGGTGCTCTGGCATGGGGCCTGGGGGGTTCTTAGACCAAGGCCCGGGTGTCAGGAAGGACGTGCATGCAGACCTGGACCAGAGCATTCCCCAGGGCAGCAGCCATGCTCAGAGGTTCCGGGCTTCCTGTGTCTGAGCAGCAGGAGTGGGTGAGGGGGTGATAGGGGCCAGGGTGCTGAGAGGAACTGGTTTGGAGCTGGGGGTGGAGCCTGGGGACTGCTGCTTGTCAGGCCAGCACCTAGCACTGAGCCACATCCCGCTGTGCTGAGGAACAGGGATTTCCCCAGTGGCATGGGCTCGAGTGTGGGCCTGGGGCCAGACATGGGCTGGAGGAGGGCAGTGGAGATGTGGGAACAGTAGTCCAAGCCGGGAGGCCTGGCACACTGGTGGAGCAGAGGGAGCCGAGAATGGTGTACAGTTGCAGCATCCGTTTGCTCTGCCTCCCGGGCTGGTGCTGCCCCTCCCCTGGGTGGGTGACTTTTCCTGCCTGCACTCCAGTTGCTTCCCTCAGCTCTTCCTCTCTTCTGTTCTTAGCACTATGGCAGAACAGGATGTGGAAAATGAGCTTCTGGATTATGAGGAAGATGAAGAGCCCCAGGCTCCTCCTGAGAGCACCCCCGTGCTCCCCAAGAAAGACGTGAAGGGCTCCTATGTCTCCATCCACAGTTCTGGCTTCCGGGACTTCCTGCTGAAGCCGGAGCTCCTGAGGGCCATCGTGGACTGTGGCTTTGAACACCCCTCAGAGGGTACGCCTCCCTGTGGCCCTGCTTGGGTCTGTGCCCCACACCAGCTCTGCCCACCTGCGAGGCGTAACCTGTGATGCCCACATTGCTTTCTGCAGCAAGGCTCTGCCACGTGGAGCTGGAAGCTGTAGCCTGGCCTCAGAGTTCCTGACCCCATCACCAGGGCCTCTGCCACCCTGCCAGGCCTCTGCCATTCATGAGCACTTTCTCCCGCAGTTCAGCATGAGTGCATCCCCCAGGCCATCCTGGGCATGGATGTCCTGTGCCAGGCCAAGTCTGGGATGGGCAAGACGGCGGTCTTCGTGCTGGCCACCCTGCAGCAGATTGAGCCTGTCAATGGCCAGGTGGGTGCCTCCCTCCCAGGCCCAGCTACCATGGCAGCAGAGCTGTGCTCCCCCTGGTGACAGTCCTGCTCCCACACTATGGGCTCTGACATCAGGAGATACTGAGAAACCAGAAGAACTGCCGAGCATTGGTAGCTTACCACTAGAGGCGGGTCGCTTTCTCCACGGCATGTACTTTTCCTTGGGTGGGACTGGGAGTTGAGCTCAGGGCCTTTGCACTGAATTCCATGCCCAGCCCTGTTTGTTTATGGTTCTGGTGACTGGCCGGGGGCTTCACACCCCAGGCTGTGCTGGAACTTGGAATCCTGGCCCAGCCTGTTAAGAGTGCTAGGATTACAGTCGCGGGCCGTGATGCTGGACTGACACTGTATGCTTTCCGAAGGGGAATTATACTGACTGGGTGATCTTATCAGCATTGTAGTCCACCGTCTCAGGACAACTGTGGGGGCTGAAAATGTAGCTCTGTGGTAGCCTTGTGCATGGGCTGGGTTCCATGCCCAGCACCAAAAAAGAAAAAAAGTTTTGGGGGTTTGCCTCCCTTATCGAGGTAGATTGTGAAGGCTGGGACTCAGTGGGCAGTTCTGGTGAGGCCCTGAGGTCCGGCAGCCTCGGGCAGGGAACAGTTGGAGGTCTGGCATGGGGCCTGCAGCGCGTTGGCTAGGCAGCTCTAACTGACCACCAGCCTGTGCTCCGTCGCTGGCCTTGCTGCAGGTCCTGTGTCAGGGTGTAGGGTGGGGGGCATGGTGCTGGGACTGGGCCTTTGTGGCCTGGGTGCCCTGGCAGGTGGGGACTGATAGGGGTGGGAGGTGGGCTCTGGATTTGGGACCCCACCCACAAGGATGCTGTCTCCTATCCATTCCCAGGTGTCAGTCCTGGTCATGTGTCACACAAGGGAGCTGGCCTTCCAGATCAGCAAGGAGTATGAGCGCTTCTCCAAGTACATGCCCAGTGTCAAGGTGAGCCCCGGGCCACCTGGTGCCACTTCAGCTCTGGCCCAGCAGCATTTACCAGGCTCGGCTGGAGCCGCTGCCTTTGAGGTTTGCGGTGGTTTATGCTCCGTGAGAGCCTGATGAATTATGCATGGCCCCAGGGGACCGTGTCGGTCCCGGCCTGGGCTGCCTTCCTCTGGCACCAGGCTCGCCGGCATTCTGATTCTGAGGGGTCTGGGGTGGGTGTGTGTGCTGTTGGGACCACCATGCTCGTGCGTCAGCATGTTGTAGGGTGCACACCTGCAGCCCTGCAAGTGGAGGCAGCTTCCTGTGTGTCTGTAGGTGTCTGTGTTCTTTGGAGGCCTCTCCATCAAGAAGGATGAGGAAGTGCTGAAGAGAAACTGTCCTCATGTCGTGGTGGGGACCCCAGGCCGGATCCTGGCACTCGTGCGGAACAGGAGCCTCAACCTGAAGAACGTGAAGCACTTTGTGCTTGACGAATGTGACAAGATGCTGGAGCAGCTGGGTGAGTGTCCCTGCCGAACCCCAGGGCCACACTTCCTGCCCCCACAGACCCCAGAGCTAGTCTGGGGGTGTCAGCAGCAGGCTGCAGGCCCCACCGTGGGTTGTACAGGTGGCCAGAGCACAGATCTCCTGTTGGTGGCCTAGAGGAGGCTCTGGTTTTGGCCACTGACACACTGCACACGAGCCTGAGCTGAGTGGGACTACGGGGCCCAGAGGAACCACTGACCCTTGGGAGTGTGTGTGCCCCAGTGGGCCCACAGGTGGTGGGAGATGGGGCTGTGTCCTACAAGGTGCAGCCCTCACCCAGTGGCTTCTTTGCCTCAGGCTCCCCTCCCTGAAGCGTGGCTCGAGGCGCAGTGGCTCAGCTGCCCGAGCAGGCCATGTAAGTGGACCGCAGCTCCTCTCGCGCCTGCGCTCCCTGTCCGAGTCCAGCCCCTCAGGCACCAGGACTCTTCACGCCACACCTGCTGTTCACTGGCCTGGTCACCCTGCCAGCATTGTCCTGGCACAGGCTGGGAGGGTCTGGGCCACCTTGGTGGGGCTTGTGGTCCAGCAGGCACTCAGCCTGGGTTTCTGGCCCTTCGCAGACATGAGGCGGGACGTGCAGGAGATCTTCCGCCTGACCCCCCACGAGAAGCAGTGCATGATGTTCAGCGCCACCCTGAGCAAGGAGATCCGGCCAGTCTGCAGGAAGTTCATGCAGGATGTGAGTAGGGTGACACCCACCTGTGGTGGCCGTGACCTCAGCGCAGCAGCTTCGGCCCTCCCCAGGGGCCTAGGCCAAGCCACGACGCCCCACACTGCCCTCATGGCACAGAGGATGCTGGGAGGCTGCGGAGGTGCCCACCTTGCCCTGTTTTGTCTTGCTGGGAGCCGAGCGTGGTCCACGCCTGCGCCGACCTGAGCCTCCGTCCAGCTTTGGTAGAGTGCTGTGCAGAGGCTGGGTGCCGCAGGCTCTCTGGGAAGCACCACTGCAAGGAGCTGCTGGCTGCAAGGTTCCGGGAAGGCACCGCGCCCCCGAGTGAGCCCCGCGCGCCCCTCCTGCTTCCCTCCCACACAGCCCATGGAGGTGTTTGTAGACGATGAGACCAAGCTCACGCTGCACGGCCTGCAGCAGTACTACGTGAAGCTCAAGGACAGCGAGAAGAACCGCAAGCTCTTCGACCTCCTGGATGTGCTGGAGTTTAACCAGGTGATGCCCTGCCTGCCACAGGCCCAGGCCGCAGGCTCTCGGAGCATCACCGGGCTGACTACGTTCTTCCCCACAGGTGGTGATCTTCGTGAAGTCGGTGCAGCGCTGCATGGCCTTGGCCCAGCTCCTGGTGGAGCAGAACTTCCCGGCCATCGCCATTCACCGTGGCATGGCGCAGGAGGAGCGGTGAGTGCTGGCCGGCCGTGCAGCCAGGGAGCAGTGCCCAGGACAGCACCGGGACCCTCGTGTGATGGCCTTCTCTTGTCTCTCTGCACCCAGCCTATCACGCTACCAGCAGTTCAAGGACTTCCAGCGGCGGATCCTGGTGGCCACCAATCTGTTCGGACGAGGGATGGACATTGAGCGCGTCAACATCGTCTTCAACTATGACATGCCTGAAGACTCAGACACATACCTGCACCGGGTGAGGGCCCAGGCTGGCCTCTCACGGCAGTGCCGCAGGAAGCAACAGGGTGGGCACTGGGCCTGGTTTATCCACTGCCTGACCCATCCTGTTTCCCTGCAGGTGGCCCGAGCAGGTCGCTTTGGCACCAAAGGCCTGGCCATCACTTTCGTGTCCGATGAGAATGATGCTAAAATTCTTAATGATGTTCAAGACCGGTTTGAAGTGAATGTGGCCGAGCTTCCAGAAGAGATCGACATCTCCACATACAGTAAGTGGCCAGGACAGGGCCACCTGGGGCCCTGGGACAAAGACCTGCCCTCACTGCCTCCTTCTGTCTCCACAGTTGAGCAAAGCCGGTAACCATGCTCCTGGAAGGCCGTCGGCGCCCTGCCTCCTTCCCATGTGCATGTCCTCCTCCAGGCGACGGACAAGTGTTTCTTTTTACTGTTGAAAAGCTGTAGATTTGTGTAAGAATACATTTTTATTATGGAAGCCTGGCTCCCACTCTGTTTTTGTCTTTTTCAGTTGCTCCCCTATCCGTGTTTAATGGGTGCCCCAGGCCAGGCCGGAGAGCCCCTCCACTAGTGAGCAGCACCACCTTCTGTATCAGTGCGATATTTAATTTTAAGTGTCAACATTGAAAGGTTTACACAGGTAACAAAACAAAACATTAACAACCTTCAAAATGTGAGGCCCCTGCGCCCTGTTGTGGGCAGCGGCCTTTGTACCGTGAGCCTCACCATGGCCAGCACCCTGGCCATGACATCAGTCCTAGCTTAGAAGTTGAACCTGGGCCCCTGGCCTCTTCTGGTCTGGCAGACAGCTGAGAGCAAAGGGGCAGGTCGAGGCAGGGCCCCAAGCCTGTCCTGTGGCCTGGCCTGGTATATCAGGTCACAGCTGGGGTGTGGCAGAGGCAGCCAGGAGCAGGTCCATCCACTGCTCCTGCGTGTTCTTGGGTTCAGGAGCAGCTGCGATGCCCTCTGCACTGCACACAGCCCAAGGTGCAGGACTGCAGCAGCGGGACGGGACGGGATGTTATCAGCACACGGGAGGAAGCCTGGCTTTCACATCCCAGACTCCGATGGCCTGAGGGCCTAGAGGAGAGGAGCCATGAGGCCTGAGGCACCTGGAGGTCTCCAGCATCCCCGTTCCCCAGGTTCAGCCCTTACCCGGGTCTGCTGGCTGCTGCTGCCAGTGGAGGAGGCGAATTCTGAGTACTTGTTCCCGGTGACCACACAGGCCCACTTCCGGTACTCCTCCCTCACCTGTGGCCAAGGCCAGGTCAGATCAGGGGAACACCCACCGGCCTGCACCCCACTGCCCTGACACCATGGTCTTCGTGCCTCACCTTCTTGTTGAGCAGACAGTGCAGCAGGTAGAGGAAGGTGCCCTGCAGGCAGTTGAGCACTGTGAACACGTAGGCTAGCACTGTGCTGTGCCAGCTCTCTGGGCTGAAGAGGAACAGGCCGAAGCCCCAGGTGCAGCCCAGCACGAAGAGCTGTGCCATGGCGGTGATGGTCACCACCCTGCGGAGGCAGAAGCAGTTGCAGTGGGCCAGATGCAGAGGAGACCCCAGCCCCGGGCCCCCTTCCTGCCAGCCTCCTGACCTTGCCTTCCGCAATTTCTTCATGTCCGGGTTGATCTCGGAAAACTTCTGAGTGAGCTTCCACACAGTGACCACAAAGATGACGGCGTTGCACTGTGGGCACAGACACCGGTTAGAGGGGAGCAGGCACAGTGGCAAGGGGCGCACCATGCCAGCACCTACCAAGATGACGAAGGTCAGCGGTCCCAGGAAGCTCCAGAGAAAGCCCCGCTTCGGGTCCAGCCAGCAGCTGGGAGAGGGGGCGGTGTCAGCGAAGTGCCAGGAGTCCCTGCGGGCTGCCCCGCCCCGCCCCGCCCTCCCAGCCGCGCCACTTACTGGGCGGTGTGCCCATAGCCCGAGCTGTTGGCCGCCGCCGAGATGGCCACGACAATCAGGGGTGCGCCATAGCCGATCAAGCACTGCCAGCGCGTGGCCAGGCCCTGGCCCTGGAACACGCGCACCACGAGGAAGTAGAGCTCCACGCCCTCCAGACTCATCCAGCAGAAGGCAGCCAAGAAGAAGTAGTGCAGCAGCCCTGCCACCAGGCGGCAGCGCAGCCCCACCTGCGGGGTCGGGGTGCGTCAGGGGCGGGGCGCTCACAGCCCAGCCAATCCCCCGCTGCCGGTCTCGGGGAGGCGGGGCCAGGCCCCTCCGGGGCGTGTCCCCTCCAGTGTGTTGGGGGCTGGGCGTGGCCGTTGCTTTTGGAGCAGAGGGCTCGGGCAGGTGGGAGCGGGGTGGGGCCGTGGGCGGGGCCAGGTGCGAACAGGGCAGGGCTGCCCACTGCGGGGGCTCGTCGGTCAGGCGGGGGAATAGGACGGGGCCTACCTGGCCGCCTACGTTCTCAATGCCAGCCAGGAAGATGGCCGAGCCCAGAAAAAGGCATATGCAGAGGTGTAGGTGCACTGTGGTGCGCGAGCTCTGGATTGGCCGCACCAGCAGGAAGGTTAGGATGCACAACAGCAGGCAGATGAGCGACAGCGACAGCCCCACCTTGGTGATCAGGGACAGCTTCCAGTCCTAGGGCAGCGGGTGGGCGGGTTCTGTGGGGCCGTGGGCCTCTCCACCTGGCTGCCAGGGCCAGGGAGCCTCGGGGAACCGCATTGCTGTGGTGGGCAGGCCGAGGCCGCAGCGCTGCCCGAGCGGCTCCCGGGGGCCCCGGCGCTCACCTCCACCTGGTAGTGGGCCATGAGGACGGCAAAGCTGCTCAGGTGGTCGCACTGGCAGGAGGTACTGTTATTCCCGCTGCCCAGCTTCCGGCAGCCCGTGGTGGCCCAGTGTCCGTTCCCGCTGCTGTCGCTCTTCCAGAAGGCGCAGATCAGCTCCGTCCCAGGTTCCTCCAGCTGTTGGGACGCGGGGTTGTCGGAGTCTGGCCTGGAGTGCCCTGGGGATGTGTCTCCTTACACACTGTCCTTTACTGAATGTCCTAGGTGCACCAGGCTTGGGGACAGTTCAGTGAAAAGGGCAGACACAGGTTCGTCCTATGGGGCCATGGCAGTGCTGGGGACAGATGACATCATAAACCTGACGCTAAACTGGACAATGCGCTAGAAGGCAGTGAATGCCATGGGAAAACAATACAGGCGGCGGCTGTAGTTCCACGTTGTCTTTTTTTTTTTTTTTTTTTTTTTTTGTCTCTTTGAGACAGGGTTTTGCTATGCAGTTCAGGCTGGCCTCAAACTCGCAGCAATCCACCTGCCTCAAGTGCTGCGATTACAGGCGTGCACCATCACACCCAGCCTGTCATTTGTTTTTGTTTCCCAGTGCTGGGATTGGCTCACGCATACTAGGCAAGTACTCCATCACTGAGCTGCACCCCCAGTGCTTTTAAAATTTTGAGACAGGGCCTTGTGGAGTTGCCTAGACTAGGTTCAAACCTGAAATCCTGCCTCAGCCTCCCAATGCTGGGATTACAGGTGTGCGCCACCACGCCCTACTCAGTAATTTTACATGAGGAAGTTGGGAAAGGTCTACTGAGGTGATATTTGAACAAATACTAAAGACATATAAAGGGTTGCATGAGATAGGGAAGAGGTCCCAGGCAGGGGTACACAGCAATGCAAAGGCCCTGGGGCACATCTGCTTGTCTGTGGAATGGGCAGTAGGGCCTTTCCCTTCCCTCCTGGGGACTCACACGGTGGGAGAAAGCAAAGGTGACAGGGGAGGCCAGTTTGTCCGTGTTGGTGTTGCTCAGAAAGACAGAGTTGACGGCTGAGAGGAGCGTGGCCCGTGCCCCGTGGACGGGTCTCTCATGGGCCTCTGTCAGCTGCGTTAGCTTCTCGGGCTCCAGGGCCAGGGAGGCATTGGCCAGCAACTTCCCCATGTGCTGGCTGGACAGGACGCCCACCACGGCAGGGCCTAGGGATGGACATGCTGCCACTGCACCTCACGCCCTTGTCCTCTGTGCCCGACTCCCACCCAAGGCACCCCAATTCAGACCCCATCCCTACGATGATGGCGATGATGGCTTAGTTTCTCTCGGGTCCAACCCTGTCCCTCTCCATCTCCTCCCCAGCTCTCACTTGAGTCCTCTGCTCCTGTTACCACAGCCCAGTCCAGCAGCATCCGTGTGTGGCTCTGGCCCACGGTGACATTTCCACTGCCGTTCTCCTTGACCATCAGGGACAGCTCTGAGGGGAGGTGGCAGAGATTGAGGACACAGTGTACAGGTTGGGGTGGGGTGGGGTGGGGTGGGGCAGGGCAGGGTGGGCGGAGCCTCACCTGTACTGGAGGGGGATGTGTAGGTGAAGCTGCCCTCAGGCATGGCCTGGGCCAGGGACCTCAGGGTGCGCTCAAGGTCCGAGAGCAGCCAGGTGGCCACGAGGTGCTGGTCTCCCAGGGACAGGTCCACTATGTTCCCAGGGGCTTCCAGCAGCCCATCCATGGCCTCAATGAGTTTCTGGCAGTGAGGGTGGCAGAGATGTTAAAGATTATGGAACCACAGCCAGGACTCAGCCCTCACCTACTGGTAGGGAACACGCTGGGGACCCAGCCCTGGGGATCATCACTGCCAGGCAGTAGCCAGGACATGCCTGGGGCATATGTGTCACAACAGCAGGCCAGGCTCACTGCCTGCCAGGCTGGCTTCTAACTGAGCTGTGTGGACAGTCACTGTGAGCCAGCTTGGCCACTGAGCTCTCGGAAGTTGTCCAGACCTGCTCTGAAGTGTAAGATACACATCAGAGCACAAACGCTTAGTTTGAGCCCGGCACAGTGGAGCACACCTGTAATCCCAGCACTCAGGAGGCCGAGGCAGGAGGATCATTGAAAGTTTGAGGCCAGCCTGGGCTATACAGGGAGTCCAAGGCCAACCTGAACTACATAATGAGACCCTGTCTCAAAAAAAAAAAAAAAAAAAATTCTGAAAATCATTCCATGTTGAAATGGATATTTTGGATCTGTTGAGTTAAAAAATATGTATATATATATTTGTATATAAATATTTTTCCCACAGTTGGGAATGGAACTAAAGTCTTGAATATACAGGCAAGCGCTCCACCACCGAGTCACACCCCAGCCCTGTAATCTGAACATTAATTTCACTTATTTTTTTATAGTTTTTTTTTTTTTTTTGTGGGTACCGGGGGTCGACCTCAGGACCTTGCACGCCAGCAGGCACCCGTGCTGCTGAGCGATATCACCGGCCCTTTTTTCGTATATGGGTTCTTGGAGTCGAACTCGGGCCCTCGCACTTGCCAGGTGGCGCTTATGCCGCTGAGCCATCTCACTGGCCCTATAGTATTTTTAAAATATGTAGCTACCAGAATAATCAAAATGATGCAAGTAAGCCAGGCATGGTGGTGCAAGCCTGTAATTCCAGCACTCGGGAGGCTGAGGCAGGAGGATTGTTGCAAGTTCGAGGCCAGCCTGGGCTACAGCGTGAGCTCAAGGCCAGCCTGAATGCATAGTGAGACCCTGTCTCAAAAAGAACAACAACAACAATCAAAAAAAAAAAGTAGGTCATATTATATTTGTTTGTTTGCTTTTTTTTACCTTTTTTTTGGTACTGAGGTCTGAATGCAGAGCTTTGTACTAAGCCACATACTCAACCCTTTCTTTATTTTCTACTTTGAAACAGGGTCTCCATAACTTGCTAAATTTTGTAAGCTGGGCTGGAACTTTCAATCTCCCTGCCTCAGCCTCCCAGAGTGCTGGGATAACAGGTGAGTTGCCACCATGCCCAGCTCTTTTTTCTTTACATGATATTGCTATTGGGCTAAAACTCCCTTAATTATGCTTCCTCTGTACAGGCTCTGTCATGTGAACACAGCCTCTGTTCTGTTAGTTGGGTTCATTAAAATTTCACACTGATTATCAGGGAGGCACAATTTCCCTGCTGCATTACAGATGAGGAAATGGGCCCAGAGAGGGGAAGTGTTTTGCTTGAGCTCACACAGCAAGATGTGGAAGTGAGATTTGAACTGTGTGGCCCAACTCTAGTTTTGTTTCTCCTCTCCAGTACTAGGCACTGAATGCAGGGCTTCTGCACTGAGCTACATCCCCACCTCCTTTTTATTTTGAGACAGGGTCTCCCTGAATTGCTAAGTAGCCCAGGCAGGGCTAGAATTTGTGACCCTCCTGCCTCAGCCTCTCTAATAGCTGAGATTACAGGGGTGCATATCACACCAGACCTCAACTCTGATTCTTATCTGCTCCAGTCTGCTGCCTTTTACCCTTGTGTGTTTGTGTGCGTGTGTAACGGGCATATGTGCCTGTATGTCTTGCACACACGTGTGTCAGACTGGAAGTCCCACCTTGGTTGAGGGCTGTTTCCACCCACACCGAAGCCTCCCTGGCTGCCCTGGGTGCCCCCTGGGTTCCGTCCTTACCTTGATGGTCTGCTCAGCCACTTGGGGCTTGAAGTCTCGGCTCAGACTCTGGACTTTGTCGAAGAAGCGTGAGAGACTCTGTGGGAGGGCGCATAGGTATCAGCTGACCTCGAGGGTTGGGGAGTACAGGGCCGGGGGCGGGCGCGCATGCACGGAGGGGTTTCCAACCTGTCTGCTGGGCCGCGCTCACCTTGCTGTGGATCCCAGGGGGCGGGGTCCAGACAGGGAAGAGGATCTCTGTTGGGGTCAGGACAGGGCTCATGAAGCTGAGCTGTGTGGAGGTCAGGTGGCGGGGATTCTAGGGTCAGGTCAGGCCAGGTACCTTTGCAGGTGGTATTCTTTGGGCCATTGCGGAACCCAGGAATTGGCTTCCAACCTGGGCGGCAGCGGCATCTGTATGACCCCAGGGTATTGACACAGACGGTGGAGTTGTGGCACTGATGCTGCCCGGTGCTGCACTCGTCCACGTCTGGGGACACAACAAGGGGATCAGGCCTTGTCCCAACCTAATCAGGATCTGTCTCTTCCCCATCCCCACCCCACCCCTTCTTCAGGACAGTGGTGCCTGGCTTTGGCTGGAGGTGCTGCCACCCGGTGACCACACCCCCTGGAGGGGCGGGCACTGGGTCAAGCAACGTGTGGAGAGGAGACGCAGCCAGAAGGCTGGCCCTGTGCAGGTGTGCAGGTTGCGAAAATACTGAAAGACTTCCCTCCCAGTTAGTAATTAGGTGCCGCCTGGGGGCCCCCAGAAGCTTCTCTATCAATTCGGCAGCTCCTCCCTGGGATCCCGTGGTCTTTTCTCATTCAGCCTCAGAAGACAGGGCCTGGCACAGGCCTCCTGCAGCACTGGTTCTGCTTGATGAAATAAGTGCTCAGGTATTTGGACCTTGGGCCTGCGACCCTGGTGTTGTGGCAGCCGAGCTCCGGACCTTCACAGACTGTGTTGTTAGGGCCGTTGGGGGATCCAGGAACTGGCTTCCATCCACGCCGGCATCTGCACACGTAGCTGCCCGCAGTGTTGATGCAGTGGGTGGAGCTGTGGCACGGGTTTTGTCCAGAGGTGCATTCGTTCACATCTGAGGACAAAACCAGGCCATCGGGCCCAGCCCAATCAGCTCGCACCTCCCCCCAGCTCAGCACCCCCTGCCCATCTTGTCACTGCCCCAAACCGAGGATCTTTCTTGCACGTGCCACCACCTAGTGACCTTCAGCTCCACCTTCAGAGCACCTTGTGGTGGTGGACTCCCTGCGTGAGGGGTGCAGCAGGGGCATCTTCAGTTTTTAAGAAGTGAAACTAGGAGAGAAACTGAACCCTGGCAGCTGGACTTCTGATCCTAAGTCTTTGCTCCTCCCGAGCCATGGCAGAGGCTGCCCTTCTCAGGACTGGAAGTGGCACTTTCTTCTACTCGTACATGACCATGAGGAGGGGGCGATGTCTGGGGGACTCCACGAGGGCACCCTGTGCCCCCAAGTCCCCGCCATTCTCTGTCCCTGGATGAGACCTTCCAGGAAGTACTGTGGGAACTGCCGATCTCCACCCTCCTCAGCACAGGCCGTGCCTGGGTGCCTCCCCACCTCCTTCCAGCCTCATGCATCTTCCCCAGGCCTCTACCTGTGCACTGCCTCGGGCCCTCTGGGGTGAACTTAAACCCTGGTGGGCAAACACAGATGTAGTTGCCATCATCGTCGATGAAATAGCTATGGCCTTGGCAGACTTTGTGGTCCTGCATTGGCTGGTTCACATCTGGAAGGAGAGGGGACGGCGCTGCAGCTGTGGGCAGTTTCTCGGCCTGGGAGTCAGCCAGGCTTCCTGGCACTGAAGCACCTGGAGGACTTCATCTCTCCTCCCTGGCTGTGGCGCCTTTTCCAGTTCCCACAGAGGCAACCCGCAGTGAGTATGGCGGCCCAGACTGTTGTCCAAATGTGGCTGGAAGCTGCCGAGGCCTCCCAGCCACAGCCCCAACACTCTCTGCCTCCCTGGGCAGCTCCCAGCAGTGGCACGGGTGTCACCACCACTTGTGTCCCAGCCTGAGGATTCAGAGCAGAGCCCAGATGGGCCTCCCGGGACCTGAGTGCAGGGGAGACCCATGTTCCCAAGCAGCCCATCTTGGCTTGAAGTGGTGGCCTGTGACCTCATTCCACCAGGGCTCCTGTCCCACACCTGAGCGCCCCTCGGAACTGTGGTGACCTCGCGGGACAGCACTATCATTCCCACCAGTTCCATGGAGGTGGACAGAGATGCCCTGAGTCAGGGCCCCCAAAGAGGCTCAACTGCAGGGACAGGGAGCAAGGACCATGATGTGGGTGCCAGGCCACAGGGTCTAGGCCACAGGATCCTCTCCATGATCCCCGCAGAGGCAGTTGGTGATGACATCCGCATTCCACCCTGTGCCAACTCCAAGCAGCCAGGACAAGAATCAGGTCCTGATGGGGTGGGTGTCAAGCCGTTCTGTCACCTCTGTGTCACCTCCCACCAGGATGCAGAGCTGGGGCCTGGCTTCTCTCTCTGTCTCCTCAGAGCCGCCCTCTCGCTGCGGTCCAGACTCCAGTGTCATCCTCCACCCAATTCACGCTGTGTTTGAGGCCTCGATGCTACCCCACCTGGCCTGGCCCAGCTTCCTCCTGTGCCCCCAGCAGGACCACAGTGACTGGGGCTTTGAGATGGGGACCCAGGCAGGATGGTGTGGGGACCGCATGCCTACTCTCTGTCCTTCCTCCCGAGGGTCCAGCCTAAGTCCCTGGGTCCATGGTGACTCGAAGGTCAGGGAGGTTTCTAGGCATGGCTGAGCCTAAAGTGGCAGGCGTCATCCAGGCCGTTGCTGGGAATGGGAAGAAGGTGCCAAGCTGGCCGGAATGTGCACTCGTGAGCCTCGAGGAGCATCCTGGGCACTACCCCTCCAGTTTATGCAAATGAGATGCAAATAGATGGACTGTTCTGATCTCCCGGAAGTGGAAGGATCTGGGTCTTGGGGACCTCAGGAGGGGACCAGGTGTTCAGAGGGCCCTATGACACCCAGAGAAAGTCCCAGCCATCGTGGGGCTATGACACACGTAGACGCGTCCTTCAGTGATGAGATAGGGCCTCAGGTGTTAGGTGCTGCTCCAGTCTAGCAAACTGCTCTGCGTCACCTGCCGTGGGGCTCAGGGGCCGTGTCACCTTTCCCCAGCCCGTGCAATTCTGCGCGCAGCCACTGTCTTCCCCATCCATGCTGGCTTGTTGCTAACACGGCAGCATCAACAGCCTCACCCCACCCCGTCCTGAGGGCTGGAGCACCCTCAGCTGGGCCACGCTGAGCATCCCGGGTCTCCGCGGACCGCTGTGCAGCCTGCTCACTATACGAGGGTATTGGTTCACGGGGGCCGCAAACACTCGTGCCCCCATGCTGTCTCCGTGTCCGCGTGGAAAGGAGGGGCCTTTTCCTGATTCACTGGCAGTGCGGTGGACAGAGCGCCCCTGTGTTGTAGCTCCCCTCTTCCGCTGTCCTCCGCTGTCTGTGTGCACGCATGGCGGAGGGACAGGCCTGGGACATGGGCTGCAGCTCTTCTTGGGCCCTTGGCTTAGCCTCAGCCTCAGCCTCCCTTCCCTGACCTCTAAACTCTGCATTAACCCCTCTCCGGGAAGTCTCAGCTTCCACACCCACAGGGGCTCCCGCCCGCCCCCAAGAGGAGCAAAGCATGTGACACACAGGGACCGGGTTCCCCCTGGACCTGACCAGGGCATGTCTGGCAAGACCACAACCAGAGTCAGCTCTGCAGCCCCTCTGACCATGCCCCGAGGGTGCCCATCCAGAGAAGTCAGATCCTAAGACTCGAAGTTCGCTGCGGTGAGCGCTTGACAGTGTGCACGAGGTCCTGGGCTCCGTCCCCAGTGCCACAAGAATAAATACATACATGAAGTCCCCAGGCCATCGCTAGCAGCACTTTCCACGACCACGAGCGGGTGAGCGCCTTTGCACCTTATTCACCTTCCCAGCAATTCTGTGAGGTAAGAGCCCCTGTCCCTCTCTTCTTACAGTTGGGCAAATGGAGGTACAGAGAGAACAAGTAACTGCCCACGGTCACACAGTGAACAAAAGTGAAGCTGCCATCGCCAGGCATGGTGGTGCACACCTGTAGCCTAGCACTCGGGAGGCGGAAGGGGAGGAACGCAAGTTGGAGCCCAGCACTGGACACTTAGCGACTTAGCAAGACCCTGCCTCAAGATTTAAAAAAGGGCTGGGAGTGCAGCTCAGTCCCGGGCCATGGTTCAATCCCCAGAATTAAAAAAAAAAAGGGCTCCTTTTTCCCTCCTTATTTCTCCTTTACACAGAATCACAGTATCATCACCACACGTCACTCGCCAACAGGGTTTCTGGGTAACCTGGCGATGTCACTCGCACAGCCAGCGGGCTGGGCCCTCGGCCCTGCACCAGCCTGCCGCTCTGCAGGGGCACAGGTCCACGCACACCTGCTCTATCTCAGACTCCAGGCACCAAACCTGTTTACCAGGGCCCGGTAGTTGGCTGCTGCGGCTCTGGCGCCCCCAACCTCAGGAAGGGGAGGTGTAGAAGCAGGGGCGTCCTTACCACGACACGTGTTGTCCGTTGCGTTCCTGAAATTTCTTGCTCCGGAAATGAGCGCGTATCCTGGGCTGCACACGCAGTAGTAGCTCCCCTCCGTGTTCTCGCAGTCTGCAAATTTCCCACAGGACACACTTGTGGGAGGCCCGCACTCGTTGATGTCTGCAACACAGCAGGACAGAGCGTCAGCTCCATCCCCACCATGGGGCCTGAGGATGAGTCTGAATCCTTTGGTAGAAATCTTGGGCTGCACTGCAGAGGCCATGCTGCAGCCGGAGCGAGCCACTCCTGAAGCTCACACAGTCCATTCTGTTCACCTCGGTGCCCTGGCTGACACCCCAGATCTGGACACAGGGCACAGTGACAAGGTGAGGGACAGGCAAGAAGCTCAGCATTCCCCTCCTCAGTCCTAAGGACAACGTGAAGCACAGACTCACAGGAGCTGAGTGCCTCTCTCTCCAGGAAGCCACTTTCCTACTTCTTACTTCTGCATCTTCTCTTCCTCCTCTTTCTTCTATTGGTGATACTGGGGATTGAACTCAAGGAGTGCTTAACTATACTTCCAGCCCTTTTTACATTTATTTATTGAGAGGTAAGATTTTGCTAAGTCACTAAATTGCCTAGGCAGGGCTCAACCTTGCAATCCTCCTGCCTCAGCCTCTCAGAGTGCTGGGATTACAGGCGTGCATCACCATTAACATCTCTCATCTCATGGAGAGTGTCATGAGGTCAAGGGCTGTGCCTTCCAATTCTCCCTGTTCCCCTGCTGACACCCGGTGATGCCCCTCACCCCACACGTTCCCTGCACTGTCCCCAAGCCTCTACCATCACAACTGCCCATGAGGCTGGTAAAGGGGTCAGGTGGACTGAATCCAGGGTTGCAGCGACAGGCGGAGGCGTTGACACAGCTGGAGTTTGGAGGGCACCACGTGGCACAGCCTATGGGAGCAGAGACCATGGTCAGAGGGGAGGACCCAGCCCTGAGCCTCCCCGTGACCTCTTCTGTCCCGGCTCCGCTATGGTCCACACGCTTCCAGCCAACTCACCCGTGCTGTCCTGGGCTCCAGCTCCCGACAGACTCAGCAGGACCCACAGCACTGTAAGCAACAGGGCAGGGTCAGCGGGGCCGGGTGGGGAAGGAGACCTGGGGGAGATGCATGTGAGGCCTAGGCCGCCCCTCCTGGGCTCAGGGAGGGCGAGCAGGTGGCTCCAACCTGGGCTCTGTCCCCTGTCACCTCCAGGGTGGGATCAGGAACAGAGATGGGAAGGCCTGAGCCCGGGAGTGGGATGGGTGTCATGGCTCAGCTTCCAGCTCTCCTGGCCTGTGCACTGGAGCCTGAGGCAGGAGGATCGTGAGTTCAAGTCCAGCCTGGGCAATTTAGCAAGACAGTCTCAAAATTAAAATAAAAAGGGGCTGGGGATGGAGCTTAGTATGAGGCCTTGGGTTCAATCCCCAGCACCACAAAACAAAAAATAAAACCAACAGCCTCTAGGCCAGCACTGTCCCAGCCCCACCCTCAGGGATGCATGCACACCTGGCACCTCCACCACCGCGGGGCCCCAAAGCTCCCGGGACCCAGCAGCAACATCTCGCCCGGCTCCCCACACAGGAAGACGCTGTGGCCACCACGGGCTCAGACTGAGACGCTTGCTGCTATCCCCACCAGGGCTGTAGGACATCATCGTGTCCCTGCCAGCACTGGAGCAGAACCTCGAGGACCCCAATAAGCCTGGGAGTCCCCGGATGGCAGTATGCGTGAGGGCTGGGGACCCAGGGGCCGGGTGAGTCACTTCCTGGGCCAAGGGAAGGTGACTCACTGCTTGGGGGGCACATAGACCCTGGATTCAGCACTGTGCATGCAGTTTGGGGGCTGTGGGGCCCTGACTCAATGCCCCAGCCAAGGGGACCGTGGAGTCCCCCCAACCTTACCCTTCCCTGTGGGGATAAACTGAGGCTGGAACCCCAACCCCACTGAGTCCCTAGCACCCAGAGTCCTGCTTGCTTCTTCCTCTCCAGTAGCAGGGCCTAGCCAGCCTCCTCCCCCCCGCCCCCGCTTCCAGGGACCACACAGTGACCTTGGGCTGGATTCTTCACTGTCCCTAAAGCCCCACACGACTCCTTTCAGACTCCACAGTACCCAGCAGGCAGGGGCTGTGTTTATGGGGAAACTGAGGCCTGGAGGATCAGGACACATGGCATGGACAGAGGGGCCTGGAGAAGGCAGATTTCAGGGATGAGGTCCCACCTGGGAGGGCACCCTGGCACCCCAACACTTGGCCTGGGCTGCCCCTCCCGTCCTGAAGCTGCCAGGCCAGGGTGTCTCTAAATGGGGCTGGGAATTCAGCCAAACGGGAGCCAGAGTAGAGCTGCTGGCTGTCTTCTCCGTCATCTGCTGCGCATTCTCAGGCGAGCAGGAGGGCCCCTGCTGGGGAAACTGGAGGGGCTTGGGGGTGCCTCCTGTTAAGGACCCCAGACCCCCAGCGCCAGACTGGAGGGAATTCACCGCCATCACAGCAATGAAATACTTGGGCTATAAAACCATCCTGTAGCACGGAGACCCGCCTTGATCCTTTTTATTTTGATTTTTTGGTAGCGGTGCCCTACCAATGAGCCACACCCCCCAGCCCCTCCATAAGTGGCCCCAGGCTGGGCTGAAACTTGCCATCCTCCCGCCTCAGCCTCCCCAGTAGCTGGGGGTTGGGAGTGCGCCACCGCACCCAGTGCCTGCTCCATTCCATAGCTGAGGACAACGGCACTCCGGGCTCTGTCACTTGGTCCTGACACTGCCAGCCAAGCCCAGGCAGCTGTCCCACACGGTTCCTGTCCCCACTCTTGAGCTCGGGGGCGCTGTGTTGCCACCTGCTACGGCAGCCTGGCCCAGCCCAGCGAGTCTGTCCCAGGTCACTTCTCCACTCTGTGCTGCCGCTCACTCAGGCAATGGCTGCCCGCAACCGTTAGGGCCACCCTGGGTGTGGCGAGGAGGGGAAGTGACAGCAGTCGGGCTCAGCCCTGCCGCAGTCCCGCCAGCCGCGGCCCAGTCCCAGCCAGCTCCCCGGGCTCAGGAATCGGGTCGCGGGGACCGTCCCAGCCATGGAGACAGCTTGGGGTGCCCGAAGCGCGGGGGCGGCCCCCCGCCGCCAGCCCCCGCCCGCTCTGTATTAGCAGCCGCTGTCCCGCCGTCCTAACATTCGCTTTGGGTCTCTTTTCTTTAATTTTTGTTTGACACAGGGTCTGGCTAAGTTGCCCACGTTGGGCTCAAACTTGAGATTCTCCAGCCTCGGACTCCCGAGCGCTGGCATAACAGGCAGGTGGCTCCACGCCCAGCTCGCCCCCTTTCTTATCCCGGTGCCCGGGTTTCCTCTGTAGGGGCGCGATCCCCACGCGGGCTCCGCACAGAGCCGGCAGCCCCCGCCCGCGCAGGGGCGCAGGAACCGGGCGACGTGGGCCCCGCTCCCGCCCTGCGCAGGGCTGTGGTTCCTACCGAGCGGTCGGCGCGGGGCTCCCATGGCTCCAGCCGGCCGGGGACGCGAGGACCAGGACGCGGCGGGCCGGAGGCGCTGAAGATCCTGGAGCTACTGCACCAGCCCGGCTTTATGGAGGGGGAGGTGCCGGCCCGCCCCGGAACCCCGGGGGCGGGAGCACGTGGAACCCGCAGGCATCGCCCACACCCACGCGGGGAAATCAGCTCCAGCGGCCTGGGGCGCCCTGCAGCCGCCAGCGTGGGAGAGCCGAGACACTCCTGACTCTGCGTGCGTGTGTGCACGTGCCAGCTGTAAAAGGGGGCGGAGGAGGGAGGGATTTACCCCAGGATCTGCCTGGCTTGTATCCTCAGTGGGTGGGGACTGGCCAGGCGGGCGTGGCAGCTCATGCTTGTGACTCCAGCACTCTGGGAGGCTGAGACAGGAGAATCCAAAGTTGAACCTTGCTAGACCTTGTTTCAAAATAAAAAATAAAAAATGGGCTGCAGCTGTGACTTAGTTGCAACGATCCTGGGTTCAATTTCCCGATACTGGAAAAGAAAGGGAGGGAGGGAGGACAGAAATGTCCTGGGTCTCCGTGCTCGTGCCTGGGCCGCTAGGGCTCCCCTCCTTTTCACCAGGGGAAACTGAGGCGCCAGGGCTGGGTCTGCAGCTCACCGCATGGCGGGATGGGCACGCACAGTTCCTGGTGCTTCCCCGGCACCCGGAAAAAAAAAGAGGGAGTCAGAACCAGCAGCAGTTTTAGGGTGTCGTGGGCACCACGTTAATCAGCAGGGAATCAGAGGATAGGAAAGCTGATTGCTTCGCAGTAATTCACGTGGCAGCCTTATCTCTGTAGGCATCGAAAAATGAATAATTAAAAATATAATTTATAAGCCAGGCGTGGTGGCACCTGCCTGTCATCCCAGCACTCGAGAGGCTGAGGCAGGAGGATTACCATGAGTTTAAGGCCACTCTGGGCTACATAGTGAGTACAAGGCCAGCCCAGACTACGTATCAAGACCTTGCCAAAACAAAAACAAAAACAAAAACAACCAAAATTATAAGCCATCATTTTGCGTGGATCAAGTCCCGAGAGCTTTGCTGCTGTGGACTCCCGTTCCTCAGATCAACTGTGGGTCTGGTGCTTCATAGAGGAGGAGAAGGGCACAGCTAACAGGGTCCGAGCTCCAGAGGAAGGCTCTGTGGGGAGCAGTGTGTCTAATACCTCAGCACCCCAGGCTCAGCAGGCAACTGTCGGGCCAGGATTCAAAGACCTGGCTTTGCGTGCCTTAAATTGATATTCATTTGGACTGAGGGTGCAGCTCTAGCGAGCACTTGCCTAGCACGTGTGAGCCCGGGTTTCCATCCCCAGCACCACAAACAAACAAAAAGGCAGGCACATTGGCACCGGCCTGTCAGCTTTGGGAGGCTGAGGCAGGAAGGTCACAAGTTTGAGTTCCACCTGGCCACTTAGCGAGACCCTGTTTCACAATAAAAAATCAAAAGGGCTGGGGATGAAGCTCAGTGTGGAGCGCCTGGGTCCAATCCCTAGAATTGCAAAGAATAACCATAAAAATAAATAAATAAATAAATAAATAAATAAATAAATAAATAAATGCTTATTTTTTAGGTTACCTGCTATTCCGGACGAGAAAGCATTTTCCAGTGAGGACGCTGCTATCAAGCCTCCCACTTATTTGTGTATTTATTTTTAACATTTGTTTTGTTGTGTTTTCAGGGTTTTGTTTTGTTTTTTGAGATGGGGGTCTCACTAAATCGCTAAGTTTCCCAGGGTGGGCTTGCACTTGAAATCCTCCTGCCTCAGCCTCCCAGAGTGCTGTGATGACAGGCATGTGCTGGCTTTGTTCTTTAAGGCCAGAAGGAGCAGCAGTGTGCTTGCAGGACTCATCTTTAGAATCAGGCTCAGTGTCAGGAAGAGCCGTCAACCTCAGCCAGAGACCCGGGATAGAAAGACTCAGCGATCACAAGGCTGGTGTGGATCCTACTGCCAACCGGAAGCCAAGTTTACCACCTTCCTTTTGTTACTCTTCCCTCCCTCCTCTGTTACCTCCTTCCCTCCCTCCTCTCCCTTTCTTTCTGTGCGTCCATGGATCCCCAGGCCTTGGCCATGCTAGGCAAGCGCTTTACCACTGAGCTACGCACCCAGCCCTTCTCTAAATTTTACAAGATATTCATGCAAAGTTGCCCAGGCTGGCCTGGAACTTGTGATCCTCCTGCCTCAGCCTCCTTAGTAGCTGGGATTACAGATGTGTGCCACCTTGCTGAGCTGCTTTTGGCCTCTTTCTCCTGACAGCTGGGCACTCCCTCCCCTCGGATGGGCACATGGCGCACCTGTGGAGTATCAGTCTGGGGCATGACGGTCTTGGCTTCGTCCCCACAACCTGCCATCTGGCTATTGGCAAGCAAACACACCTGGAGTCCCCACTTCTGTTCCAGCCCCACCCTGGCCTTGACCCATGCTGTCCTGACCTGTTGCTCTGGCTCCCAGCCCCATCTGTCCCTGTGTGCCCCAAGTCAGGACACATCTGGCCCCAGCTCAGGAATCCTCCATGGCTCCCAGTTCTCCTCTCTCTCCCCCTTACCTCACAGCTCCAGCGTTCCTTGTGGAAAACATGAAACACAGACCCCAGGCCCTTTGCACGGGTGGTTGCCTCTACATGAATCCCTCTTACTCCTTAGGAACTGACAGTTTCCTCTCTCTCCTCTTTCAGGTTTATGTTCAGACACCCCTTGATCCACCCCTCATGCAAAATGTAAGATGTCACCCAGCCCACTCCAACCTTTCTGCTTTCTAAATTAAAAAAAATTTTTTTGAGACACGGTCTTACTATGTAGTGCAGGCTGGTCCTGAAGTCACTGGGTAGCCCAGGCTGACCTCAACCTCACGGTGATCCTCCTGCCTCAGCCTCCCAAGTGCTGAGATCGCAGGTGTGTCACCACGCCTGGCTCCAGCTAGTCTTTTTTTTTTTTTTTTTTGTGGGTACCGGGGGGTCGACCTCAGGACCTCGCGCGCCAACAGGCGCCCGTGCCGCTGAGCGATATCACCGGCCCCTTTTTGGTATGTGGGATCCGGGAGTCGAACTCGGGCCCTCGCGCTTGCCGGGCAGGCGCTTAAGCCGCTGAGCCATCTCACCGGCCCTCCAGCTAGTCTTGATCGCTATCTCAGGACTGGTTCTGTGAGGAAGGCAGTCAGTTTCCAGGGATGGTCGCTCCTGCCTGGGGAATATGGCCTCACCATGGTGACTGCAGCCAGGTAATCTGTTCCTGGACGCTCTGGACGCAGAAGTGACCGGGGCCTGGGACGGCATGTTACAGAGCTGGCAATCAGATGTCTCCTCAGGACTCCTGAACATGGACTCAGCTCCTCTCACCTCGGTCTTGAGGTGGGTGACACCGGCTGGGGGGATTTAGAGCTCCAAACCTCGTACTGTTGGTTTCAGGCAGACACTCCCTTAGTGACTGACACACTCGTGTGCCGCGCTGGGTAGGGTCTGACCCAAGTTCAAGGTAATACAGGCAAGAGACCCAAAATTGAAGGGAGAAGCTGGGTGTGGTGGTGCATACCTGTAATTCCAGCACTCTGGGAGGCTGAGGCAGGAGAATTGCAGGGTCTAGCCCAGCCTGGGCAACTTAGTGATTTAGTGAGGCCCTGTCACCAAATAAAATTTTTTTAAAAAGCGCTGGGGATGGAGCTCAGTGTGGGGGCCCTGGGTTCAATCCCCAGTACTGCAAAAATAAATAAAATAAGAGGCTGAGGCAAGAGGATCACCATGAGTTTGAGGCCAGCCTGGGCTACCTAGTGCTTTCAAGGTCAGCCTGAACTACACAGTGAGACCCTGACTCAAAACAAAAGGAGGAGGCAGAGATGCTAATCTCTGTCCAGCTTTCGTTACCCACGGGGCATCTGCAGGCCCAGGACTCCGGTCCCTGTCACAGAGCGCCCCTGCATCGCAGGCCCTGGGCAGCTCTTGGTGGGCGCTGTGGCTTCTCTGGGCTCCGGTCGCGAGACCCATGTCGGAGCTGTTAACGTCCCTTGCTGCCGTCTGCCACGGGGACCAGGGGAGCCCGGTGTCCTGCCCGGGGCATCCTGTGCCATCGCCCGTGCCCAGCACCCGCACGGCCTGGGGTCATGTGGGATCTCAGGCGGACAGAGGGGACACAACAGGATGCCCGGCTGGAGACAATGGCAGAGGAAGGGGCTGGGCAGCCCTGCGCGGATGAACCCCCAGCCGGCTCCGGCTCCAGCTAGGCGGCCTTCCTATTGTCAGTGTAGACAGCTGTCGCCGCCAGGAAGCTGGCCAGAGCGCGAGGCGGGGACAGGCAGCTCTCACCCGGGCGGGCCTGCTGTGGACCTGGGCTTCCTCCTGCGGGCTGCACGCTTAGGTTCCCTGGGCTGATTCCCCCAGGGCACAGAGCCACCGGGCCCCAGCAGCCCTCACTCAGCCCAGGGGATAGGAGCCTGCTGCATTCAGTCACCTGGCTGTGCTGAGCCAGTGGTATGATACAGTGGAGGAGCTACCTGGAGCCCGGGCCTGCGGTGGAGAGGGCCCCACATGGCCTGGCTGGCACTCCCTCAAGACACTCCAGCCCCCAAACCTCCTGGGGCTGGAGTCACAGGGGTCTCCACTGCAGAATGAGGGTACAGAGCACTGGGCGTGGTGGCCCACAGCTGTCATCCCAGCACTCAGGAGGCTGAGGCAGGAGGATTGCTGTGAGTTTGAAGCCAGCCTGGGCTACACAGTGAGACCCTGTCTCAAAAACTACAACACAAAAAGAATAGGGGTACAGAGATGAGATGAAGGAGCCCTCACACCAAGAGAGGAGAAATAAAAGGCAGAAAAGCCGGGTGCCATGGTGCACCCCTGTAATCCCAGCTCTGGAAGGCTGAGGCAGGAGGATCCCAAAAGTTAGAGGCCATCCTGGGCTACATGGTGAGGCTGTCTCAAAACATTTTTTTTTTAAAGTGTTGGTAGGGGATGGGTGGCAAGGCCTCAAACCTCAGAGGGACAAACTGGCCTGGTTCCCAGGCCCCTGGAGGGCACACCTGGGTGCCCAGTCCCACACCTGTTTGCGTCCTCTTCCCCCACCGGTGGTGGACAGAAGGGGAAGAGCTGTGACTGTGATGTTTTTGGCTTCTAGGAAATGAAGCCTGTCAGGAAGCTGCTGGGGCACCCCCTGAACCCCAAACAAACTGCAGCACCTAGCAACATACTTCCCCTTCCCCAGCGCCCAAGCTCACTGGTGGCCCCAGCTGGGGCTGGTGACGTGGGGTGGGGCTATAAATAGACCGAATATAAGCAGCTGCAGGCACCGTGTCTCTAGCCTCTCCCTCCAAACTCTCAGTCCCTGGGTCACCAAGATTGTGGGGCAGTGACGGGGAGCTGGGAGGGGGATATGTTGCTTAACAGGACGATGGCTATGATTGTTTTGTTTTGTTTTGACAAGTTCTCGCTATAGAGTCCAGACTAGGCTTGAACTCAGCAATCCTCCTGCCTCTGCCTCCCAAGTCCTAATGTCAATGATTTTTTTCAATGATTTTATTTTATTTATTTATTTATTTTGTAAGAGTAGGAAAACATATTGGAGAAAAGGAATGGGGACTAGGAGTGGCTCCTGAGAGACAGGAGGGGTTCCGAATGGGTTGCCCTTCAATAATTTTAAAAAATATTTTTATTATTATTTTTTGTGGTACTGGGACTGGAACTCAGGACTTCACATATGCCCAGCACACTCCACTTCCAGCACCTGTCAATGGTCAACACAGCGGGCATTGAGACTCCATGGAAATGCTCACACTAGCTGGGCAGTACATAAAGTGATCCGAATAGTATACAGGCATGAAAAGGAATCGCAGAGGGAGTGACAGGGTGGTTGTGTCTCCGTGATACCTTCTGTGGAGGGCCTGGGGTTGTGGCTCAGTGGCAGAGCAAGTGCTTAACATGACAAACTGCAGCACAGACAGAAAGAAGGAGGGAGGGGCCGGGTGTGGTAGTGCACGCCTGCAATCGCAGCACTCAGGAGGCAGGGACAGGAGGATTGCAAGTCTGAGTCCAGCCTGGGCAACTTGGGAATTTAGAGAGACCTTGTCTCAAAGTACAAAATAAAAAGGGCTGGGGATGTGGCTCATTTCAAAGGCCCTAGGTTCAACCCCCAGTATGGCAAAGATAAATAAATAAATAAATAAATAAATAAATAAATAAAGAAAGAAAGAAGTGAAAAGAAAAGTAAAAGAAAAAGGAAGCCAGGCCTGAGATTCTTGACACCATGCTCACAGCATCACAGTTCACAAAGCCCGAAGTGGAAACGACCCAAGTGTCTATCAATGGATGAAGGAGGAGCAGAATCCGACACGCACACACAATGGAATACTATTCAGCCCTGAAAGGGCAGAGGCACAGCTGCAGTGCAGCGTGGGCGAAGCTTGGAAACTGCCCGAGATGCACCAGCACACGAAAGGTCGCCTGCCTGAGTCACGCACTGCGCTGTCTGACCCTGGAAGCCACAGCTGCAGATGGGCGACGGCCAGGGCCGGGAGGGTGGGGGAGAGTGACTCCCAGGCACGGGTCTCCTCTGGGGCTGGAAACGCTCTGGCACCAGACGGAGGGGACAGGGGTGGGCAGCATGGTGACCACGCCGGACGCTGGGGATTGTGCACCTTAGCGTGGTTCACATGGACAGACATGGCGGCGCAGACCTGTAACCCCAGAGGTTTGGGAGGCCAAGGCAGGAGGGTCACAAGTTTGAGGACAACCTGGGTAATTTAGTGAGACCCCGTCGGCAGAGAGAGAGAAAGAGGAGGGGGAGAGAGTGAGGAAGGAAGGATAAGAAGGAAAGAAGGACAGAGGAGGAAGGAAGGAAAGGCTGGACATGTAGCTTGGTGGTAGAGACCTGCTCAGCATGGCTGAAGCCCTGGGTTGAATTCCCAGAGTTGCCAGAAGAAAAAGGCTTATTTCATATCACCGGAATCCTAACTTTAAAAAGAAAAAAGCTGATCAGATCAACACTGTGTGCCCCCAACCCCACCCTGGGCACCCTACTTCATACAACCTTTGTGGCTCACAGATGGGCCCTCAGTTAATCTTTCCATAGCTCTGAGACAAGGAGAGCATTTTTCTCCTTCTCTTCCAGGTTTGACGGTTGTGCATGCTGGGTGATGTCTATGTGATGCAGATTTGAGCATGCCAGACCCAAAGCTCTGCCCTGTGGGCCTGATGTCTGGCAGAAGAGAAGACTATGAACGTGATAAATAAACATATTATGAAAGCCGGATATGGTGGCACCTGTGGTCCCAGCACTGGGAGGCTGAGGCAGGAAGATCTCTGTGAGTTCGAGGTCCTGGGCTACACAGTGAGTTCAAGGCCAACCTGGACTATGTAGTGAAACCCTGTCTCAAAAAACAAACAAACAAACAAAAGTACACTATGGAGAGTGTTCCGAACTGGAAAATGGGGAAGGTTAACCAAGGAGAGGGGGTCCTGGGGTTGGGAACTAAATATTGTGTTGGGGAAGGACTTGCGGAAGCAGAGAGACTGAGGGAAGGCTGGGGAGGGGGAGAGGAGCCCTAGGGTTTCTGGGGAAGGCTATTCCAACAGGGAATGGCCATGCCAAGGTCCTGGGCGAGCAGGCCGGCCATGGGAAAGCCTGTGACTGGCAATGGGGTGCAGGGGGATGGGCAGGGACAACGGGCGAGGCTGTGCCCATGGTGCTGAGTGTTCTTACCCGCGCGGGGAAGCCCAGCCACAGGGCGCGCTGTCACAGGCAGTCCGTCACAGGAGACGTGGAGGCGCAGAGAGGGGGCAAGGAGGTGTGGGGGGCGCACAGCACCAAGCAGCAGAGCAGGCCCCACACCAGCCCTGTGTGGCCTCCCGCCTGTGCCCTGAGCAACCCACGCCAGCCCCGCCCCTCCTGCCTGGGGCCTGGTCTACGCTGGGAGCCGCTGCAGCAGGGCCCCTGGGTCATTGCAGAGGGGACGCTGAGGCTGGAGGCTGGATGGCTTGCTCAAGATAGCATGGATGGGGTGTACATTCTGGGCAGGACACCCCAGGCCCTACCGCCATTCACCTGGGCCAGCACAGTCGCCCTGGGACCCCTGCTCTGCCCCAGGACCCTCCATGGCCACTGTCTCTCTTTTTTTTTTTTTTATTAAACAGGGTCTTGCTATGTAGCCTCTAAACTCCCAGCAATACTCCTGCCTTGCTGGGCGTGGTGGCGCACGCCTTTATGCCAGCATGTGGGAGGCTGAGGCAGGAGGATCACCATGGATTGGAGGCCAGCCTGGCCTACACAGTGAGTAGGGAGACCCAGTTTAAAAAACAAAATGAAACAAAACAAAACAAAACACAAACAAAAATATTCCCGCCTCAGCCTCCTGAGTGCTGGGATCACAGGCATGTGCCACCACGCCCATCTTGTCTTCCCTTTTTTATCCAACCAGTCATGGACCCGTTCATCAGTCAGCCCTGTTTATGTGTATCTGTCTGCTTTCCATTTCATTCAGTACAGATCCACCACCCAGTGACTAGGTTCCGCCAGCCAGCCTCCTTCCCACCACAGTTACTTACCCATCCCTACAGCCATGCACCTGTGTTGGGTTTTTTTGGGGGGGCAGGGCTTGAGGAAAGGTCTTGCTATGCTTAGCCCATGCACCAGCTCACCCTTCTTTAAAAGGCAGCCACCTCTTTACTGCCATTAATCTCCTCCACTTTTTCTCTGTCCCAAAGCCCTGATCTCCTTCCTTGCTTGTGCGCACAGTTCCGTCCGCCCCCAGGGTGCTGCCTGCAGTCTTGGCCACGGCGCTTAGGCTTCAGCCTTGCCGGGAACAGCCGGTGCTCAGTAACGGCTGAATCGCAAGTGGCACAATCTGATCTTAGCTCCACTCGCACACCATTCAACCATCCAGGTATCTCCTTCCGTTTCCTTCTCCTTTACTGGGGTCCTGGGGATGGAACCCGGGGCTCCCCAGGGAGCTGCACCCTAGCCCCCATCACATTTTTCTTTTCTTTTTTTTTTCTTTTTTTTTTGTGGGTACTGGGGGGTCGACCTCAGGACCTCGCGCGCAGCAGGCTCCTGTGCCGCTGAGCGATATCACTGGCCCCTTTTTCGTATGTGGGTTCCGGGAGTCGAACTCGGGCCCTCGCGCTTGCTGGGCAGGTGCTTAAGCCGCTGAACCATCTCACCGGCCCCGCATTTTTATTTTCTTTAAAAAAAGTTTTTTTAAAGCCCAGTGGGGTGGTGCACACCTGTAATCCCAGCATTCAGGAGGCTGATGCAGGAGGACCTCCACAAATTCGAGGCCAGCCCAGGCTGCATAGTGACACATTGTCTCAAAAAAAAAGATCATCATGGGCCGGTGAGATGGCTCAGCGGCTTAAGCGCCTGCCCGGCAGGCGCAAGGTCCCGAGTTCGACTCCCGGAACCCACATACGAAAAAGGGGCCGGTGATATCGCTCAGCGGCATGGGTGCCTGTTGGCGCGCGAGGTCCTGAGGTCGCCCCCCCGGTGCCCACAAAAAAAAAAAAAAAAAAAAAAGATCATGGAAAATAGAAAAGCTGGTTGATTACGGGGAAAACCCATGTTTTCTGCAGCTGCCCAATGGTGGCGGCAGGGTGGGCGGGGAGTGGCACTCTTGAGGACAGATCAGATGCATGCAGCCAGCCACGTCACCTTGGTCCAGAGTACCCGCCCCTGGATGGCCCTGGAGCTGGCACAGGGCAGGAGCATTGCTTTTTGTGAGTGTCAGAGGAGGGATATTTTAAAAGCATTGCCAGTCACCATGCGGTGCCAAGGGGGTGAGGGTGTCACTGGGGATTTCTGCGGGCATAGCTGTGGGTGGTGACAAATTTCAGCGGCAGTGCTCTCACGGATGTGTCGCACCATGACAACCTCTCGCCCCCAGTTCTGCCCTGCTGAGGTGCCAGTCCTGGGGCTCCCTGGGGCTGCCCAGGGCCCAGGAGGCCAGGGGAGCCTGGCATTGGCCAGAAGTGTGGCAGCCACTCATCCTCCAACGCAGACAAATGGCCATGGGCACAGGAAGAGGTACTCGCCATCTAGTCGAGAGGGCAGCGCGAGTCAAAACCCCATGGAGATACGGTCTGTTAGTGTGCCTACTATCAGCAACGCAGAAACAACACATTGGGGGTGTGGAGAAACTGGAACACATCAGTCAGTGGGAGGGGAAAATGACACAGCCATTGTGGAAAATAGTATGGAGTTTCCTAAGACTGTCTTTCTTTCTTTCTTTCTTTCTTTCTTTCTTTCTTTCTTTCTTTCTTTTTTTTTTTTGATAGGGCCTTGATATGTAGTCCAGATTGGCCTTGAACTTGCGGCCCTCCTGCCTCAGCCTCCTGAGTGAGGGCGTACAGGTGTGTGTCTGATTCCTAAAACATTAAACATAGAATTACCATAGGCTCCAGACATCCTACTTCGGGGTGTAGACCCCAAAGAACTGCAAACTGGGTTTCAGAGCAGCCTCTGTTCCCATGCTCCTGTTCTCCACAAGAGGCCAAGGCTGGAAGCGGCCCAAGCGTCCTCAGTGGATACATGGATAAACACAACGGCCCATCCACACAATGGCATATTACTCAGCCTTCAAAGGGAAGGAAATTCTGATGTATGCTGCAAGATGGGTGAAGCTTGAAGACAATCTGCTAAGTCATAAAGGACAGCCACCAGGCAGGGGCACACCTGTCATGGTAGCTACTCAAGAGGCTGAGGCAGGAGGATTCTAAGTCTGAGCCTAGCCTCAGCCATTTAGCAAGACCTTGACTCAAAATAAAAAATAAAAAGGATTGGGGCTGCGGCTCAGTGAGAAGGTCCTGGGTTCAATCCCTAGTACCACACACACACAAAAGGAAAAATACTTACATGAAGTATTTCCACTTATGTGAAGTCACTAAACTACGGTAGTCAAATTGCTAGAAACGGAAAGTAGAAGGGTGGGAGCCAGGGACTGGGAAGGGGCCTGCGAGGAGTGTTTAATGGGGACACAGTTTCTGTTTTGCAAGCTGAAAACACTCCGGATGTTGGTAGCACAGCAATGTGAAAATTTCTCACTCCTGAACTGTGCCGTTCCAAGTTGTTAAGATGGTTCATTTTATGTCACTGTTTAAAACCACAATTAAAACTAAAAATGAAAAAAGGAAGGAAATTCTGACACGTGCTACAGCTTGGATGAACCTAGAGAACTTATGTTCAGTAGAATAAGCCAGTTCCAAAAAGACCAGCGCCGGGCTGGGGATGTAGCTCAGTGGTACACCGCCTGCTTGTCAAGTGCAAGGTTCTGAGTTCAAGTTCCGGTACCAAAAAACAAAAACAAAACCCCCCAAAATAAAAAGACCAGCACCACAGGCAGCCACTGCCACTCACAGCCACACTGAGCAGAACGGTGGGTGCCAGGCTAGGGGTGGCGTGCTCCATGGGGACAGAGTTTCTGTGTCAGAACTCAAAAAAAACAACAAACAAACAAACAAATGGTTAAGAAGCCGGGGTGATGGCTCACTCCCAGCAACCTGGGAGGCTGAGGCAGGAAGATCACAAGTTTGAGTCCAGCCTGGGCCATGTAGCAAGACCTGCTCTCAAAATAAAAACTCAAAAGGGCTGGGCTGTCGCTCAGTGGTATAGCTCTCCTTGCGTTCAGTTCCCAGTACTGCCACAATAACAACGACGACAACAAAAAGTTAAGGTGGGGAATTTTCTGTTTGTATATTTTACCACAGTTTAAACAAAAATGCCGGGCCGGGGGCTGGGTAAGACTGAGGCTGGAGGCCACCTGTCAGGTGGTCTGTGTCTTCTCCGCGGTCAGGTGGTGAGCAGTCCGTTCCAGTTACTCCCCGAAGCCCTCCTGGTCCAGCTGCTGCCATCAGGCGGCCTCCCCTGCTCCCTCCGGACGCTGCAACAGCCCTGTGACCTCGTGACCTTCGCCAGCATTCCCTCTCCTCCATCCAGGTAGAGGGAGCGGGCACTGTCCCGCCCGACTGTGCGGCCACGTCACTTGCTCTGACCAGTGAAATGGGAGGTTTGACACACTCTCTTGTGCCCTACCCACTCGTGCAGCCATGTGACTAACTTTGACCAATAAAAGAGGAGCAGGTCTGCCCCAGTCGCCTGGGTGGAAGTCTTAGAAGCAGGTTCAGATGCTATATTTTCTTTTCCTTCTGCCAGGTCGGCCAGCCATGTGCAAATGGAGGCTGAGTGAGAAGTAAAACCTCTGATGCGTGAAGTCCCTGAGATTTGGGGTCCCCTTGTCACTGCAGCAGAGCTGCGCCTGCCCTGACTTGGACCCTGGTGTCCCCTTTCCGCTCTGATGGTCTCACACTGGGAACCCCAGAACTGAGACTGGGGTGACTTGGACAAATTGAACATTCAGGGGCACCAGCACACAGATAAATATGATTTTAAGACCTTCTTTTTTGTTGTTGTTTTTGGTTTTGTTTTGTTTTTTGAGACAGGGTCTCCCTATATAGCCCAGGCTGGTCTCCAACTCCTGGCAATCCTCCTGCCTCAGCCTCCCAAGTGTACCACCAAGACCAACAAGGCTCTCTTTTTGAACACTCAAAATTAATGAAAAAATCCATGATGAATAAAACTGCAACATTTAAAATAAAGACAAGCTCAATTAGAAGGCTGCGCTGAGACACAGCGGAGCCTGAGGCAAAGGGAAGAATTCAATCTTTGTACTTAATTCACTTTGCTTGGTCCCGCCCCCGGTAAACACTCATGAGAGCCTGCCTGGGGCTCTCTGCTGTCACGTGGCTGCCGGCCTGAATTCCAGGGTGTTAACCCTGGGAATGACTCTCCATCCATCCTTTTATTTTTTATTTTTTGACTACACTGGAGATGGCCCCCGGGGAATGTTGAGATAAACCCTCAGTCCTTTTATAGATTTGGGTGTTTTTTTTTTTTTTTTGTGGGTACCGGGGGGACGACCTCAGGACCTCGCGCACCAACAGGCACCCGTGCCGCTGAGCGATATCACCGGCCCCTTTTTCGTATGTGGGTTCCGGGAGTCGAACTCGGGCCTTCGCGCTTGCAAGGCAGGCGCTTAAGCCACTGAGCCGTCTCACCCGCCCTTGTTTTGTTTTTTGAGACAGGGTCTCACTTTGTAGCCCAGGCTGGCCTCCAACTTGCAGTGATCCTCCTGCCTCAGCCTCCTGAGTGCTGGGATTACAGGCGTGCCCCACCATGCCTTGCTATGGCCGTTTATTTTTTATCCTAAGACAGGGTCTCTCTAAGTGGCCCAGGCTGGGCTCAAGCCTGCGATCCTCCAGCTTCAGCCACCTGAGTAGTTGGGATTAAGGCCCCCAAGCTTTCCATTCCTTTTGGTGGATAAATACATCCATACCCTCTGCCCTAGTCCATTTTCTGTTGTTGCGAATGACACAACACCACAGAGTGGCTACATTATCAAGAAAAGGGGTTTACTTTGGCTCATGGTTCTGGTGCAAGGTCAAGGGGCCACATGAGATGATGGCTATTTCACCTCAGTACTGGGGATTGAACCCAGGGCCTTCGCACTGAGCTACATCCCCAGTCCTTTTATAAAAATTATTTTTTATTTTTTTGGGGTGGGGGTTGATCTCCCTATGTAGTTCAGGCTGGCCTTGAACTCACTATGTAGCCCAAGATAACCTCGAACTTGAAGCAATCCTCCTGCCTCAGCCTCCCAAGTGCTGGGACTATAGGCATGCGCCAGCATGCCCAGTTTAAAATTATTTTTATTTTGAGACAGGGTCTCTAAATCACTAAGTTGCCCATGATAGGCTCAAACTGGTGCTTTTCCTGCTTCAGCCTCTCAGAGTGCCAAGAAGACAGAAGAGCAGCACAGAGTCCGACGTGATTGCCTTTTTGACAACAGGGTCCCAGGGTGGTGGAGGGCCTGACTTGGCTAGAGATGGACACTTGAGACCTTGCCAAAGGGGCTCGTAGCAGCCCCAGGCTCAGGACCACCTGGTAAGCCATTAACCCATGAAGCACAACAAGCCTTCATTCATTCCTGAAAGCAGAGCCCCTCCTCACCTTTCGTTACTTCTCGGTGCTGGGGGTGGAACCCAGGGCCTCACTGGTGCTAGGCAGGCGCTGGCCGCTGGCCCAGCTACATCCCAGCCCCCATCATCTCTTCAGGGGCCCACGTGGCCCTCCCAATCTCACAGTCAGGGTCATAGCTCAGTGGTGAGCGCTTGCCTAGTACCTGCAAGGCCCTGGGTTCCATCCCTAGCAACACACACACACACACACACACACACACTCATGCGCACACAGAGTCAGCATGAGTTTTGTGTTACATTCAAGTGACAGTGCTCCCCATGTGGCTGTCTTTCCCTCGGGTCTCCCTCTCCTCTCTAGGGTGCGTCCTCAGCTCCCTTCCTCCTGCAGGGCCTGAGCTCAGATCCTTATCTGAGTTCTGCAATTAGGGGAAGCCCGCATAAGGATATCTATGGCCACATTTTCCCAGCATGGCAAAAAGTATAGTGTGCAATTCCTTCATCAATTCTGGTCCAATCCAGATATAATAGATTTGTTATCTCTTGCTGTGTTACAAATTAAACCTAAAATGGAGGGGCGGTGAGACAGGGTCTAACTATGTAGCCCAGGCTGGCCTCGCTCAAACTCAAGATCCTTCTGCCTCAGCCTTCAGAGTGCTGGGATTACAGGCATTTGCCACCATCCCTACTTGTACATAGGGGTTTAAAATAGTCACACATCACTTAATGACAGGGACACACTTGGAGAAACGAGTCACTGGAGAGTTTGTCATGTTTCAACATCCTGCAGGTACTTTTCACAAACCAGACGATGGGTCAACCGCTCCACGTGGTCTCTTGATGCGGTCAGGAGAGGCGAGAGGCAGAGACGTCTGGGCCGCTGCTCCTACAAGCACACTGCATCCCAGCAACCTTTGATACAGGAAGGTGTGCCTGATGAAAAGTATAGTGTGAGCCAGGCGCGGAGGGCACATCTGTCATCCAGCACGGAGGCTGAGGCAGGAAGATCGCCTGAGTTCAAGGCCAGGCTGGACTATGTAGTGAGACTCTGTCCCAAAAATTAAAAAAAATATATATAATATAGTAAATACATAAACCAGTCGTTTATTATCATTAGCAGGTGTGGTGTACTACACCTGATAATTATATGTGCTATGCTTTTGTTTGGTTTTGAGACAGGGTCTCACTATGTAACCTAGGCTGGGTTTGAACTTGTGATCCTCCTGCCTCAGCCTCCCAGAGTGCTTGGATTACAGGTGTTCGCCACCCTGTTATACTTTTATACAAATGGCAACACAGTAGGTTTGTTTGTCTTGGCACCATCACAGACACATGAAGAAGAACCACTGGGCTGTGGCGTTGCTATGGCCACAGTGTTAGTCTTAGGGATGGTGCCCTCTGTGTGGCCCATGGCCCCATACACCTGGACGCTGAACACGACATACACAGGGCCTGGGTGAGCTCACAGCCTTGTGGGTCAGGAAGTGGGGGTGGCCGAGCACCCTGTTTTAGGGCCTCGCTCAGGGGTAGTCCAGGTGTTGGTGGAGGTTCAACTGCGGAAGTTTTGATTTTGGTTTTGATTTTGGTTTTTTGAGGCAGGGACTCGATGTGTAGCCCAGGCTGGCCTGGAACTCATGGTGATCCTCCTGCCTCAGGCTTCTGAGTGCTGGGATTTCAGGTGTGTGCCACCAGGCCCTCAACTGGGGAAGCTATCAAGGACCCACTTCCAGGCTCACACACGTGGTATCCGGATTCGGTTCCTTACAGGCTGCTGTCTAGAGGCCGCCTGGCTTCTCTGTCACACGGCCCTGCCCATGGGACAGAGAGGGAGACAGAGACCAAGAGAGACAGAGAGAGAGGGGTTGGGAGCAGGACAGAGGGCTCAGTCTTTCACACCCTAATCTCAGAAGCTACACCCATTACTTGGTCACAAGTCACTGGGTCTGGTCTACACTGAAGGAGAGAGGATCATGCGGGGGCGGATGCCAGGAAGTGGGGCTCCTGGGAGAGTGAACTATAACAAAGGCCTCACATCTGGGACTTGTTTTTCTTTTTGCCATACTGGGACTGAACCCGGGGCCTTCACACTGAGCTGCATCCCCAGCCCCTTTATGTTTTAAAATTTGAGACAGGGTCTTGAGTCACTAAGTTGCCAGGCTGAGCTGGAACTTGCAATCCTCCTGCCTCATCCTCCTAGAAAGCTGGGAGTTCAGCCGCACCACTAATCCTTTCCTTCCAGGGCCTCTGGAGACCCTGGGCTGAGGTATTAACGAGCACCCAGCAGTTCCTGTACATGCTGCACTGTCGCTTCTAAGTGGCACTCACTCTGTGGATTAAGGAGACTTCTCTGGGAGGAGGAGGGGACTGAGGACACTCATATGGAGGGGGCAGGGACAAAGCCACAGAACCCAGTGGCCAGAGACACCAGGGTGCTGGGACCCACGGCTCTTCTGTGGTGGCCGGGAGGAGGCTGGGGCAGGCGTGGGTGGGAGGCTGCAAGAGGAAGTGAGTGGGAGGTGGGAGGGGAGGCTGGGCCGGGCGGGTTGATGCCTGCTGGGGTGGACACCATGGAGAGGCCGCTGGGGACGCGGCTTGCCCCCTGCCCCAGGAGGAATGCGCCCAGACTTTTCCACATTAGGAGCACAGGCGCTGCTACCCTATGAGCTCAGGACAAAGGAATCAGCAGCACAGGGATGGTTACTGCGGGAGGAGGCTTGAAAACAAAGCCAAGGGGAGGACAAAAGCAGAGGGTCCCGGGACACAGCGGGAGATGGGAGGACGCATCCCCACCAGTGGTGACAGTCACTGTGGACCAGGGCAGCTCCTGTAATCTCTCTGAGCCTCAGTTTCCTCCCTATTGGCCCAGATGTTCAGGAAAAAGTTCTTGGAATCCAGGCCTGGTAGCACACACCTGTCATTTCAGCTACTCAGGAGGCTGAGGTAAGAGGATTGCAAGTTTAAGGCCAGCCCTGGCAACTTAGGGTAAAGCTCAGTGCTCTGCAGAGAAAAATAAAATAAAAGAATGAAAGACATGGTGGGGGGCTGGGGTGCAGCTTAATGGTAGAGTACTTGCTGGCTTTGAACTCAGAGTGATCATCCTGCCTCAGCCTCCTGAACACTGGGATTATAGGTGTGCCCACCATGCTGAGCTTTCATCTAGAATTTATGCATTTCCATCTCCTCCGCCCGGTCCAGACCCATCATGTCTCTCTTGGACCAGTGCTGTCCCTTTCACCCTGACCTTCTGCCTCTTATCCCATGGTTCTGTCTGCTCACATCCCTCCTCTGCTCAAGAACCCTCCGTGGCTCCCACTTACTCAGCACAAAAGCCAAAGCCCTTCCTGTGGCCCCACTGGCCCTGTTCCCTATCCTGTCACCTCCCTGCCCTCTCCCCCGGCTCACCTCCCATAGCCCCACAGCCCCCTTGCTGTCCCTGGCATGCCCTCCCCAGGACCTTTGCACTTGCTGCCCCCCCAACCTCTCATGGCTCCCTCCTGCCTCAAACTTCACCTTCTCCAGCACCTTCCCTGACCCCTCACTGAAAACTGCTCTCCACCCTTTGCTGTTTTCTCAACAGGATCACAATTTTTTTTTTTTTTTTGGTACTGGGAATTGAACTAATGACCTTGCGCTTGCCAGGCAGGCACTGTGCCCTGAACTATATCCCTGGCCCCAGGATCACAGTTTGAATATCAGTAGATCTGACTTCTTGATCTTGTTTCCTGTCTTCTTCATCTTGCTTCTGGCTGCTGCCAGGGTGGGGACCTTTATCTGTTTGTTCCCTCTGTGGCCCTGGGCTCAGAGCAGGGCCTGGCAGCCTGGACTCAGTGACTTGGACAGTGCCAGCCTCACCTGTGAGCAGCTGTGGCCGCAGTCAGTGCCACCTTAGCCTGGTCTACACAGTGTGCAACCTGCCACCCTTGTCAGCTGGCTCTCAGGAGTCGCTGAGCTGTGCAGCCACCCACCCAGCAACTGCTGGGAAGACTTTGACCCGAAGTCCCTCATCTGCAGTCTGTCCCCAACCTCAGGCCATCCCTTGGTTGGCTTTCTGTCCCAGGCCCCTGCCTTTCCTGCAACATCACAGCAATGGAATCTTGGTACACAGAATACTTCGGGTCTGGCTTCTTTCGCCTGGCTTTCAGTTTTTTGCAACACCAAGGATTAAACTCAGGGAGTGCTGAGCTGCATCTCCAGTGTTTTTATTATCGTTTTCAGACAGAGTTTTGCTAAGTTGCCCAGGCTGGCCTCAAACTGAAGGTCGTCCTGCCTCATCCTCCCAGGTAGCTGGGATTATAGATGTGCGACACCATGCCTAGTTTACTCACTATCTTTTTGAGGTTTATCTGTGCTATTGCATTTATCATTTGTTTCCTTTTTCTTTTTCCTTTCCTCCTTCCTCCCTCCTTTCTTGCAGCACTAGGGATTGAACCCAAGGTCTCTGCATGGAGCTCCATCCCCAGCCCTTTTTATTATTATTCTTTTGAGACAGGATCTCACTAAGTTGCTAAGTTGTCTAGGCTGGGCTCAAACTTCTGATCCTCCTGCATCGGCCTCCCAGAGTGCTGGGTTGACAGGTGCGAAGCTCCGCACCAGACTTTTTTTTTTTTTTTTTTTTTTTTTTTTGCTGAGTGATATTCATTGGACCATGGTTGTTTCCCCATTGGACCCTTGGGTTGTTCTGCCTCTTGGCAAGTATGAATAATGCTATCACCGTGTGTGCGCTAATGGTTTCACATCTAGGTCATGTGCTACATGTCTGTTTACACTTTTTATTTATTTTGAGATGGTTCTTACCACGTTGCCCAAGCTGGCCCCGAATTCCTAAGCTCAAGCAATTCTCCTGCCTCAGCCTCCACAATAGCTGAGATTACAGGTGCGTGGTACAATTTCACACGTATTGATCAGGGACAGCTGGGGTTCCCATTGTCCACGCCCTCATCAAAACGAAATGTTGTCAGTCTAAAGTCTTGGCACTGCTTCCTTTCCAAAGTGCTGGGGATGAGCTCAGGGCCTCGCACAGGGCAGCACCTTCTCCCCACTGAGCTGCGCCTCAGTTCAAGGTCCTAGTTCTCATTTGGCTACAAAGCGGCCTCTCCTAGTGCTTTTGATTTGCATTTGTATACCCACTAGTGATGCTGAGTGTCTTTCCCTGTCCTTATTTTTATTCATTTTTTTTTTTTTTTTTTTTTAAGACAGGCTCTCACTGTGTAGCTCAGGCTGGCCTTGAACTCACAGTGATCCTCCTGCCTCAGCCTCCCGGGTCCTGGGATTCTAGGTGTGTGCCACCACGCCCAGCTACTTGTCCTTATTTGCCAGCCACGTATCCTGCTTGGCAAAGCATGTGGTGAAATCTTTTGCCCATTTAAAATTTTTCTGTCTTATTATTGAGTTCTATATATATTCTTATAAGAAAGCATTCTTATTCTTGAGTTCTTCAAATATGTATTTTGGTTCCAACTCTTCCTTTCAGATACACGCTCTGCAAATATCTCCCATGTTCTGTGGCCGTCTTTTCATTTTTCTTATGTCTTTTTTTTTTCCTTTGGGGTGATGGGAAGGGAGCCCAGGTGTTGGGCACGGTAGGCAAGCACTCACCACTAAACAAGAGGAAAATCTACAGGAGGCCATTCTTTATTGTTTCTTTTTTTATTTTTTACTGAGGGATGGAATCCAGGACCTTCATACTGAGCTATATCCCCAGCCCTCTTTATTTTATTTTATTTTATTTTGAGATAGGGACTCACTAAGTCACTAAATTTCCCAGGCTGATCTCAAACTTGTGATCCTTCTGCCTCAGCCTCCCAAAGAACCAGGGTGACAGGCTTGAGCCATTGCACCTGGCAAAAATACCCCCTTTAGGGCCGGTGAGATGGCTCAGCGGCACGGGCGCCTACTGGCGTGCGAGGTCCTGAGGTCGACCCCCGGTACCCACACACACAAAAAACAACAACAACAAAAAAAACCCTTTAACGGAGGGTGGTGGCTCTTGTCTATCTTCGCAGCACTCTGGGAGGCTGAGGCAGGAGAATCGCAAATCTGAGTCTAGTCTGGAGCATTTAGTGAGTCACACCTTGTTTCAAAATAAAAAATCCAGAAAGGGTTGGAGATACAGCTCAGGGGCGAGCGCTTGCCTAGCATACAGGAACCCTTGGGTTCCATCTCCAGCACTGAAAAAAACGAAAACAAAAACGAAAAAGAAAAAGAGAAAGGAAAAGGTGTGTGCGGAGGGCGCTTCTGTTCCTGGCAGAGGAAGCGCTGGCTCTGACCTCTCCCGCCTGCGAGTCCCTCCCACAGGGCCAGGGCGCAGGGACCCGGGGCCATCAGCGGGCAAACAGAAAGCCGCCGCGCCCACCCAGGCCCCCGTCCAACTGCAGGGCCCGATCCGCCTCTCAGCCCACAGCTCTGTCCCTCGGTGGCCTTGGCTGGGCCAGGGCCCTGACACCCAAGCAGCGCGGACGCTTCCGGACGCCCGGCCTCCCGGGCATCCTCAGGACTCTGACCTTGCGGGACCCTGCTCCCCTCCCCGCGCCCTGCGCCCCGGCCTCGCCCCTTCCCGCCACAGCGGACGCCTGCTGCCAGGTGCGTCCCGGCACGCGGGCCGCCTCGTCCCTCACCCGCTGGGATGGAAGGCGACCCGCGCCTGTCCCCGAGAGCGTGGGAAAAGGCAGCAAGCCTAACCGCAGGAGAAGCAGGGGGACGAGGAACGGGAAGTCCGGAGTCCGGGTGAAGGGCAAGTTCATTTACAAATAAAATCTCAGCCCTTCAGACAGCTGGACTGCAGGCATGCGTCCAACTCCCCATTTAAACTTTCAGCCCTCAGGGCTGGGATGTCGCTGAGTGCCACAGCGCTTGTTATGACTCTCCCTGGAGTGTCAGCCCTGTCCCGTGGGCAGCAGAACAGGGTCGCGTGCGCAGCAGAAGCCCTGTAAATCTCGGCGGGATGAAACGTCGCTGTCTCCGCCATCTTTCCTCCGCTCCCACCACCGGGAGGGGTCATGTGACCCGCTCCTGGCCCTGTGATAGGCTCCTCAGCAACACGTGACCCAGGTTGTCCAATGACAGGGCCCTGGGATTTTTCTGAGCGTCCCCTCTGCGGTCTTGGTGTCCACCGAGAACGAGGCCTCCGGAGAACGAGGCTTTAGAGGAAAGTTCGGTGGACGCAGGGAGATGATTACTTTGAGCTCCCAGGTCCAGCTGGGAGCGCCTGAAGCTGACATACCTTAAACTTTTCCATTGGAGAAGCCAAGAAATTCTTTTATTTTTCCCTCAAGCCAGTTTGGTTTAGATTTTCACTTGCAACTGAAACAGCCCTGGTCTCTTTTCCCTCCTTAAATTTTTATTTATTTCTGCTGTACTGAAGATTGAACTCAGTGTCATTGCACTGAGCTGGATACCCAGCCCGTCTTTTAGTTTTTGAGATAGGGTCTTACTGAGTCCAGGCTGGCCTCAAATTTGCCATCCTCCTGCCTCAGCTTTCCAGAGTGCTGAGGTGACAAACGTGCACCACCACTCCCAGTTTTTTGTTTTCCTAGTAGCCCTGGGGATTCAACTCAGAGGTGCACCATCACTGAGCTGCATCCCAGTCCTCTTAATTTTTTATTTTGAGACAGGGTCTCTGTGAGTTGCCCAGGCTGGGCTCAAACTTTCAATCCTCCTGCCTCAGCCTCCTGAAAAGCTGAGATGACAGGGGAGCGCCACCAAGCCTGGCGTTCCCTCCTTTTTTGGTCTTCACCACGTCCTGGCCTGACCTGCCACCATCCCCTGCAGGAGCGCTGACCCCAAACCACCAAACAGCCCAGGCCTTCGGCCTCCTCCTCACCTCTCCTGCCTGGGCCATGTCCTCAGGACTGCGCCAATGCAGGCGCGAGTTTCTGCTCCCCAGCTAGGGGGCTGCGTGTCCTCGGTACAGGGCTTTGCCTTGCCCGGATGCACCCTCTTACGTGCTGGGGACAAGAACAGTCACCTGAGCCTCAGAGTCCCCTCCCTGCTGCGGCTCCCTGGCTTCTGTCCCCAAGCTGTGCCGGAGACCCCCAAGTCCATCCCCTTCCTGGAGAAGATGCTCTTGGTGCAGCCTGCGCACCCCCCTCCTCGGCCAGCCAGGGTCCAGCACTCTGGAAGCACGCTGTCACCATCCCACTTTACAGCCAAGGAAACAGCCCCGTGTCATGCAGTCAGGACTTGCGACATTTATATAAAAGAGGAGGCTGGGCGAGGAGGCGCAGCCGGTCAGCCTAGCTACTCAGGAGGCTGACGCAGGAGGATTGCAGTTTGAGCCCAGACTGGGCAACTTAGCGATACTGTGTCTCAAAATAAAAAATAAAAAAGGGCTGGGAGTGTAGCTCAGGAATAGAGCACTCGGCTAGCATATGAGAGGCTCTGCGTTCCTTCCCCAGCACGGCAAAACAAAAACAAAAACATGGCTGGGCATGATGGCTGGCACCTGTAGTCCCAGCTACTCAGAAGGCTGAGGCAGGAGGATCACTTGAGCACAGAATTTTGAGGCCCACCTGGACAACACGGAGAGAGACTATGGAGACAGACACACAGACAGACAGATATGATGCTCAGGGGAACACAGATAGTGAAAAAGGGCTTCCTGGACATGAGAGTTCAGGATGAGCCGTTCTCAGACATGGTGCCACCAGGCGGGGAAGCCAAGGACAAAGAGCCTGAGCAGGGAACCTATGCTGTAGTTCAGGGGCCATCGAGGGGGTCAGGGGACAGAGGGGGACAGAGGGGACCAGGGCAGATGGTGTGCAGACCCAAAGATCCATGCTGCTTCAGCCCATGAAGAGGATGCTGGGAGGAAAAAGCTGGTAACTTCCATGAGCACTGTCCCTGCAGTGTCACCAAGGCTTCTTCTGGATGAGGACTGTTATCTGCGACAGCTTCATTCTCTGTCCCTATGGCCTGGCTCTGGTGGCTCTGCCCTGATTTAACAGATGAGGAAACTGAGGCCCCAGCAGCTCTGCCACCCCAGGCCCTGCACCCTGGCTGGATGGGGTCCTAGGGCCCCTCAGCACATGGAGTGGGGGTGACTTGGGGTCTTAGTTACTTTTCTCATTGCTGAGACAAAAATACCTGACACCCAAAGTTAAGGAAGGAAAGGTTTATTTCGGCTCACCGTTTGTGGAGGTTTCAGTTCATCATCAGCTGGCTCCAAGGCTGGGTGGCATGGCAGAGGAGAAACGGTTCACGGCAGGCAGAAGGCAGCAAGCAGCAAGCTGCAAGTGACAAGCAGTGACCCTCTTTCTGTCCCTTATACCTTCCAGACTACTACTCTTAGGGCAGGTAGCACTTGCACCCAGGATGGGGCAGCCTTCATCCTAGCATTGCTCCACGAATCAATCCCAGCATCACATCCTTCATCCAGCCACCTCCAGAAAGCCCTTCCCATTACCACATGAGGCTTTGGGGGGACATCTGGATACAAACCATGACAGGGTCCTTAGCGCCACCTGGGCCACCTCCTCCAAGAAGCCTCCCGGGCTTGCTCTGAACCTGACCCTCCCTCCTCCAAATTCAGCCCCAGCCTGGATCGAACCCAGTAATCAGGTTTCCTAAGGGGACCCTGGTGGCCACTGATACCTCTGACCCTGTCAGGCCCCTCATGACCCCTCCCTGTGCTCTGGAAAATCAGAAAAAAAGCCAAGGAGGAGAGAGGGAGCAAGGAGGGGCTTCTGAAGGGAAAATATTTTGGTTCTCAGGAGAAGAGAAAATTGCCTGATTCGCAGCCAATTAGGGGTAATTAACCCTTCCTCACGGCAAGGCAATTACGCCTGTGCCCTCATTAGAGCCCTGGCCCGCCCTCCCAGAAGCTGGAGGCCCCTGTGCAGGCTGGGTTGGGGACAGGGAACCCCCCCACACTCCCTGGGACACATGGGATTTGCTGGGGGCTGCAGGCCAGGCTGGGCTCCTGAGGCCACGGCAGAGACCTCAGCCCCACACGGGGTGAGGGTTGAAAGATGCAGGGAGGTGGGGGCGACCCCAGGGCTCAGAGGGCACAGAGGGCTCCAGGGTGGGGACACTCACCACCCCCAGGCTGTGCAGGTAGACACCCTGAGGCCTGTGCTGCCCCTTGATTGAATAGGCAGGGACCCACACTGCATGGGCCCCAGGGATGTGGGGCTAAGTGTGGGGCTACAGGGTGGTGGACGCCGGTGGCGCAGGGTGAAGTTTCGCCTCTTGAGTCTTAGGAGGCAACCCCAGGGGGGACAGAGGGGTCCCAGAGAGGCCTGACACCCCTTGCCACCTGCCCCTCAGCACAGGCCACCCTGACCTTTTTCTTGGCGTCCTTTCTGCCCCAGGGCCTTTGCACTCGGTGTGCCTGGCAGTGGAACAATTCCTCCAGTCCTGGTTTTTTTGGAGGGTGTGTGTGTGGGGGGGGAGGTGGCACAGAGGGACGGAACCCGGGGCCTTTGCACTGAGTTGCATCATCAGTCCTTTCTATTTATTTATTTATTTATTTATTTATTTATTTATTTAGAGATAGGGTCTTTTCCAGTCGCTAAATTGCCCAGGCTGAGCTGGAACTTTCAATTCTCCTGCCTCAGCCTCCTGAGTGCTGAGAGGACAGGTGTGCGCCCCCACGCCCGGCTCAGGATCTTCACATAACCAGAGGGCGGGGCATGTGTGCGGCTGTCCCGTGTCCTGGGCGGCAGGACAGCGGGGCTCCACGTGGCTGGAGCGCGACGGCCGCTCCCCGCGCCCCCTCCCTGGCGCCCGCCGGGTGTCCCGGGCGCTGAGCCAGCGTGGAGGCTGCGACCCACTTTCCCGCGCAATCCCGCCCGCGGCCCACAGGTGGCGCTCGCGCTCCGCGCGCTGGAAACGCGTTCACCGCGCTCTGGGGATTCGGTCCTTGCGTCGTCCGCAGCGGCGGTGACCTCCCGGCCCCAGGCGTGCACGCCAAGTAGGGGTGCGAGAGCCTCCCGGTCCCCACCCCGAAGAGGGGGCGCCCGCTGTGTGTGCGGCCGACCCCGCGTGGCCATAGGAGGGGGCACCGCCCGAGTGTCAGCGGGCCCTGCGTGAAGGTCTGCGGGGTGGGGGCGGTCTGCCGGCCGCTTCCTCTGCCTGCGTTCACAGGTCTACGCTGCCCCGGCGGTCGGGGGGTCTCTGGCTGGGTACCTGAGCATAAATTCCTGTCTCTGGGCCTCAGTTTCCTCCTTTGCAAAATGGGCTTTAAAAAAATGCAGTAGGGGAATGGAACCTGGGGCTCCTCACAAGCTGGGCAAGCACTCTACCACCAACCTGAGACCTCAGCTCTTTATATTATTTTGAGACGGTGTCTCGCTAAGTCACTACATGGCCAAGGCTGGGCTGGAATTTGAGATCCTCCTGCCTCAGCCTCCCGAGTACCTGGGATGACAGACGTGCGCCACCGCGCCCGGCTGTCAACAGGGCTCAGTGGGCACCGAACCCTCTTTCAAGGTGGCTGTGAGGGTTGGACGGTGACGCACACAGATACTTTGAACAGCTGGGGTGAGGTGCAGCTCAGCGGCGGCGCGCTTGTCTGGAGTGCAAGAGGCCCTGGCTTCCGCGCCCGGTGCAGCAACGAACTAACACAGCGCCTCGCGGCACAGCCTGCCTGGCACACCGGTGTCACCTGAGAGGTGGGGGTCCCTTCTACACGTTCCGGGGGGCCTGTCCTGTGGGGGCTGAGCAGCCTCCCTGCCTCTGCTGGCCCGATGCCAGGGCCGCCCGACCGGCACTAGCTTTACAGCCAGAAATGTCTGCAGCCGCCACCATGGCCAGGGAGACTCGGCCACCGGGCCCTGCTGGTGTCTGCGTTTTTGGGCGGTGTAGATGCGTGTGCGCGTGTGCATGCGTGTGCGCGTGTGCGTGCGTGTGTGCACGTGTGTGTTTTGTGGTGCTGGATTGAACCCAGAGCTCTCCCGTGTCAGGCAAGCCATCAGGATGGAGCTACAACTCCAGTCCTTTCTATTTTTATTTATTTATTGTTGTACTGGGGATTGAGTATCACTGACCTCCATCTCCAGCCTTTTTTTATTTTCTATTTTGAGACAGGGTCTCACTAAGTCACTAAGTTGCGCGGGCTGGACTTGAACTTGCGATCCTGCTGCCTCAGCCTCCCAGAGCGCTGGGGTGACAGACATGTACCACGGTGCCTGCTTTATTTATTTTCTATTTTTATTTTTGCAGTACTGAAGATTGAGCCCGGGGCTTCACACTGAACTAGATTCTCAGCCCTTTCTAACTTTTTTATTTCCAGACAGTCTCACTAAGTCATTAAATTGCCTCGGCTGGGCTGGAAATTTTGCGCTTTCTGCCTCAGCTTCCCAGAGTGTGTGCCATTCCAGATGTGCACCATCTCCCCCACCCTGAGCTTACTGTTTATTTTGAGGCAGTGCCTTGCTGAGTTCCCAGACTGGGCTCGAACTCAAGGCTATCCTTCTGCCTCAGTCTCCAGAACAGCTGGGTGACAGGCATGACACCCACTCCAGATCCACCCTTGGTGGCATTAATTCCCGTGGTTCTGGCTCCTGGCCAAGTGCACCAAGTGCTCAGCCCCAGATGTGGCCACAGCTGGATGCCACTGTGCCGGGTCTCTGTCCCTCATCCTGGGGCCGCGTGCACGCGCGGCCTGCCTGGCCGCCCAGCCGGCTGTGTGTGTCTGAGGTGCAGTGTGTGTTGATCTGCCGCGCGTGTGTTTGCGTCTGTATTTATCTGGCACGGGTATGTGCTTGTCTTTGTTTTTCCTTCTGCTGTTTCCATGAGCACAGGGGAAACTTCTGTTTTTAATCAGGGGCCAGGGAACTGTGGGTGAGCGATGGAGGATTAATGAGGTGATCAGAAGTGATTTTCTTGCACCCTTTCTGGGGCTCACAGTGCAGCCACCACCCTGTCCCGAAACCCTCCCTGGGGGAGCAGCTGAGCTGAGCCCAGCCTGCTCCTTGTGTACCCACAAGAGAAACTGAGGCACAAGGAGGTAACAGTTATTGAACATCAATTATGTGCAAAGTGTTTTTCTTTTTCCTTTTTGCCACAATGGGGATTGAACCCAGGGCTTTCACACTGAGTTTTATCCCCGGTCCTTTTTACAGTGTTTCTATTTTGGGACAGGGTCTTGTTAAATTGTCCAGGCTGGGTTTGAATTTGGGATATTCCTGCCTCAGCCTCCTGAGTGCTAGGATTACAGGCAGGTGCTACCACATCTGGCTTCCTGCTTTCCTCTTGTGGGTGCTGCAGGCCCCAAGGCCTGGCTGGATCAGAGAACACAGATGCTAATCAGCATCACATGCCTATAATCCCAGCACTCAGGTGGTTGAGGCAGGAGGATTTCGAATTCAAGCCAAGCTGGGGCAATTTAGCAAGACTCTGTCTTAAAAAATAAGAAAAGGCCAGGCATGGTGGTGCATGACTATAATCCCAGCACTTGGGAGGCTGAGGTAGGAGGATCGCTGTAGGTTCAAGGTCAGCCTGGACTACATATCAAGACCCTATCTTAAAAAAAAAAAGAAGGGCTGGGGATGGAGCTCAGTGTGAAGGCCCTGTGTTCAATCCCCAGTACTAAGAAAGAAGTTCCTTAGGCAAGATGTCAGCCACTCCCTGACTCACTTTCTTCACGAGAGCAATTTCTGCCTTGCAAGGTAGTTGGGAAAAGTAAGTGACCATGTGGGCTTCGTGCCAGATATGCGGTGACACTGTGGAGTCAGTGACCAGGGGTTCAGGGCCGGCTCTGTCACTGGTCAGCTGTGCACTCCGGAAGCAGGGGCTCACACGCCCGGACGTCAGTGTCCTCGTCTGCATGGCGGATTTTGGTAGCACCGGCCTCCTGCTTTGGACACGGAGATAAAATAGACAATGCCGGGCATGTCGTAAGTGCACAAGGGAGCCTGTGTGGCGGCACACGCCTATGATCCAGGACTTGGGAGGCTGAGGCAGGAGGATCGCTGAAGTGCCCGGTGAATGTTGGCTTTGATGCCAGGGAGCCGCTGTGAAGGTGCCAAAGACTGAGGGTGTGGGGTGTGGGGTGCAGGGTGTGGGGTGTGGGGTGCTGGGTGTCGGGTGTGGCATTTGAAGCAGAAAGGCTCCCTCGTAAAGGCTGACCCTCACCGGATCGCACTGCACTTAGGATCCGTCTGCTGACCCCTGCTTTGGGTGGGTCCCATCAGAACGTGCTGTGCAAGACCTGAGCCCAGCAGCTGCGTGTGTGACCTCACTTGGGAATGTGACCTTTGGAGAAGGACAGGGAGCGCAGCCTCCCTGTCGTAGGTGGGTCCTAAATTCACTATGACTCACTCTTTATGAGAAGAGGTGGTAACAGAGGCAGATGGGAGATGCATGGGGACAGAGGCAGAGACGAGGAGTCCCAGATGCAGGAGGGGCAGGGACCTGGTCCCTCAGAGCGTCTATAGGGACCAACCCTGTGGGACCCTTGATCTTGGATCTCTGGCCTCCTGAGGGTGAGAATCTAAATGATTATTTTTCCCTCTAAGTACTGGGGGTTGGCCGGGCTTGGTGGTGCACACCTAGAATCCCAGCACTTGGGAGGCTGAGGCAGGAGGATCACCATGAGTTCGAGGCCAGCCTGGGCTACATAGTGAGTTCAAGTCCAGCCTGGACTATGTAATGAGACCCTGTCTCAAAAAAAAAAAAAAAAAAAAAAAAAAATACTGGGGATTGAACCGAGGGCCTTCATATGAGCTCCATCCCCAGCCCTTTTTTATTTTTTATTTTGAGACAGAATCTCACTAAGTTGCTAAGTTGTGCAGGCTGGGGTTGAATTTACAACCTCTTGCCTCAGCCTCCCAGAGTGCTGGGATTACAGGTAGGCATCAGTATACCCCATTAAATTCTTGGCTTTTTGTTTTTGTTTTTTGAGACAGGGTGTTGCCATGTAGCCCAGGATGGCCTCTAACTCATGGCGATCCTCCTGCCTCAACCTCCCCAGAGCTGGGATGGAAGACATGTGGCGCCACATCTGCTGCCTGTTTTTGCATTTTATTTTTATTTATTTATTTTTTTTTTTGTGGGTACCGGGGGTCGATCTCAGGACCTCGCACACCAGCAGCGCTCGTGCCACTGAGCGATATCACCGGCCCTTTTTTCGTATGTGGGTTCCGGGAGTTGAACTCGGGCCATGGCGCTTGCCAGGCAGGCCCTTACGCCGCTGAGCCACCTCACTGGCCCTGCTTTTTAATTTTTTTTTTTTTGTGGGTACCGGGGGGTCGACCTCGGGACCTCGCGCACCAACAGGCACCCATGCCGCTGAGCGATATCACCGGCCCCTATTTCGTACGTGGGTTCCGGGAGTCGAACTCGGGCCCTCGCGCTTGCAAGGCAGGCGCTTACGCCGCTGAGCCATCTCACCAGCCTGCTTTTTAATTTTTAAGCTACTTAATTGGTAGTCATTTGTTACATCAGCTGTGGGAAATGAGTACAAGACCTCCTTTTTCACAGCTGTGTAGTACTCCAAGACACTGTAGCTCACCAGTCCCCAATATTTTTGGCACCAGGGACCTGTTTTATGGAAGACAATTTTTCCAAGAACTGGGGTGGTGGTGATGGTGGTGGTGGTTTTGGATGATTCAGGAGCACACAACCTGGATCCCACCCGTGCAGTTCACAGCGGGTCCATGCTCCTATGAGCATCTAAGGCTGCATGGATCTGACAGGAGGCAGAGCTCAGGTGGTGATCGGAGCCATGGGAGCAGCTGGAGACGCGGAGGAAGCTGGCCCACCACTTATCTGCTGCCGTGCAGCCCAGGTCCTAACAGCCAACCTGATCCCCAACCTGAGTGCCGGGGACCCCCAGCTGGCCCCCAGCCTTCACTGATGGACATGTGGCTGCTTTCCGTAGTGGGCCAGGCTGAATTCACCAGCTTCTCCTGCAGGTGGGTGTGGCCAGGTGGCCGATGGGCGTGGCCTCAGGGAGCAGTGGGCGTGGTTGGGTTGCCCAACACCTCTTAATCCCAGAAGTTGAGGCGCAGCAGAGAGCTGCGGAGCTGGGACACAGAGCAGCGGGTTCTGCCTGCGGGGCCCGAGCTTTCTCATCTTGGAAAGCTGAAGGGCCCCTCAGATGTCGCAGGCGGGGTCTCTGCTGTTGCTTCCGGAGGCTCTGCCACTAAAACGCAGCCTGCAAGGAAGTCTCTCCGGATAACAGGCGCGCACGTGGGGCCAGGTGGGAATAAAAGCGGATCTGTGTGGACTTTTGGGAGGGGCCCCAGAGCAAGGGGGGTTCGATTGTTCACCATTTAAATGGAGACAAAGTGTGCAGAGCCTCAATATACAAACAGCCTTGAGGAGTCAAAGAAAGACTAACAGCCCATGTGTGAAATTGACTTGGACACAAATAGAGGGCGAGAAGAAAAGACCAAGGAGAGAAAAAGCCAAGAAGCCTTTGTAACATGCTCAGTCTGACCTTTTAGCAGCTAAAGAATCACCTGTTCTGTTTTGTTTTGTTTTGTTTTGGAGACAGGGTCTCACTATGTGCCCTAAGCTGTCCTCCAATTCACAGCAATCCTCCTGCCTCAGCCTCCCAAGTGCTGGGATGACAGGTGTGCGACACCGCATCCCAACAGAATCGTGTGTGTGTGTGTGTATGTGTGTGTGTGTGTGTGTGTTTGTGGTGTGTCTGGGGATGGAGACCAGGGCCTTGAGTGTGCTAGGCCAGCGCTGTACCACAGAGCCTAAAGAACCACTTTTACCTGTCGCGCACACCAGCGTGTGCAACACCCTGGGGCTGCACACTCGGGCTCCGTCACGGAAGTGTAAGCTGATACAGCTTCCCAGAGGGCGATCCAGATTTAGAGCTAAACATTCCATGTGTGGACCAATCCAGCAAGTTCCCCTGTAGGGGGATGATGGGTCAAATATGCAAAGAGCTAGAAGGAGGAATGCAGGGTGGTTAAGGGCCCTGGAGACCGACAGCCAGGGTTTGAATCCGGGCTCCACCACGATCCCCTGAGGGACCTCATCTCAGGACTCAGTGTCCCTGCTCCCCATCTTCTTGCCTGTGCTGGGGGGACCTCTCCTGAGGGCCTACAAGGTGCTGTGTGTGTTCAGTTGGCTGCCTGCCCCACGCATACAGGCGCTTGCTATTATCATCGCGAAGGCTGGAAGTGAAGGAGGGGGCTGGGCGCTCGGCAGGAGGCTCTGGAAGACAAGAGGCATCCGCTTCCACTCAGGCTGGGTGCGGCGCCCCAGCAAGCGCTTGCCGAGCATGTGTGAGGCCCTGGGTCCCACCCCAGCACCGCAAAAGCAAAATAAAGCAAAGAGAAAGCAACAGTGTGAGTGTGAGCGCTGCAATATAGTAACGGGGGACAGATTTCCAACATCGTAGGTAGCTGCGTGTCTCAAGAATTTTGACCAAAGAATTTATTCGGGGGGCTGGGAGTGTAGCTCTGTGGTAGAAGCACTTGCCTAGCGTGTGCAAAGCCCTGGGATCTGTGAGAAAATTAATAGAATTAAATTTTTTATATTGGAACGTAGTCTACCCAGGCTCAGAACTGAGACAGAAATTTACGAGGTCATAATTGTCCTTTTTTGGTGTGGTGGGTTGTGATTCATTCTAGTGTCTTCTGTCCCATCATGAAAGGTAAGGGTTCTCGAAAGGGCAGGTGGGCTGAGGACGCGAAACTTTAGGAGGAGTCAAAAAAAACCTCAGCCCTCAAGATAAATATTTTATTTATTTTTGGTGCTGAGGATGGAACCCAGGGCCTCCTGCATGATCAATAGCAAAATTTTATTTTAGTTTTTATTTTTGGGTATTTTGAGACAGAATCTCACTATGTAGTTCAGGCTGGCCTTGAACTCACTGCGTAGCCCAGGCTGGCCTCAAACTTGAGGCGATCTTCCTGCCTCAGCCTCCTGAATGCTGGATTACAGGCGTGTGTCACCACACCCAGGGTGATGGCTATACTGTTTTGTTTTGTTTCTTGAGACAGGGTTTTGTTCTGTAGCCCAGGCTGGTCTTGAACTCACGGCAACCCTCCTGCCTTAGCCTCTTCAGTGTGAGGTTATGGACATGCCCTACCACACCCAGCAATATGTCGTATTGTGGTCTCCAAAATGCGTGTCCACATCCTGACCCCTGCACCTGTGAATGTGGCCTTATCTGCAGATGTAACTAAGGGGAGATGTTGAGTGAGATCATCGTGGGTTAACTGTGTGCCCCGGACCCAGTGACACCGATGTCTTTACAGGGGACAGAAGAGCAGGAAACACAGCCATGCACAGAGGAGGTGGTGTGGAGCCAAGGCAGCCCCTGGAGAGAGGCAGCTGGGAGCTGAGTGCCCCCAGTGCCCCCAGAAGTGGGAGCAGCAGGGTGGGTTCTCCCCCAAGCTGGGGAAAGAGCCTGGCCAGCACCACCTCGACAGGGGCCTTCTGGTCCCCAGAACTGTGAGGACACTGTGCCGTTGTTTTAAGCCCCCAGTTGTGGTCACTGTTACAGCAGCCCCGGGGAACTTGTGCCATCCTCTCCCCCTGTGAATCCTGTCAAATGTATAAGAAAGTACAAAGAATCCTCCTCCTCCTGCTCCTCCTCCTCTTCCTCCTGCTTTTCCTTCTCCTCCTTCATTGTTTTCAATACTGAGTATTGAGCCCAGGGTGCTTGCACTGAGCTACATCCCTGCCTTTCTTTAATTTTTTGTTTTGAAAAAGGGTCTCTCTAAGTTGCCCAGGCTGGGCTCGAACCTGGGGCTCCTCCTGCCTCAGCCTCCTGAGTGCTGGGTTACAGGTGTGTAAAGCCTGGCTTTCACACTGTATATTTATTGCACCTTTTCTGTGTTTAGATACACAGATGCCGTATTGGTCAGTATTTTGTGAGCACACACCGACGCGCTCGATTTAAAGGAGAAAAGGTTTGTTTTGGTTTACGGTTTCGGAGGATTCAATCCGCAGCCCCTGGGTCCAAGGCAGGAAGGTCGTGGTGGAAGGGGCTGGTGGGGGACAGTTGCTCACCTCCCGGCAGCCAGGTAGCAGGGAGTAGGGGAAGGGCAGAGAGAAGAGCAGGGTGCACCCTCGAGGGCCGCCCCGGAGCCCTGCTTGCTCCAAGGGGTCCCACTGCTAAGAGCGCATTCGGCCTCAGCCGGCCAGTGGTCGGTCTGCGGGGTTAGTGCCCTCCTGGTCCAATCGCGTCCGTCCGGCCCCACCCCTGCACACATGAGGCTGTTGCCCAGTGTTGGAGACTGAACCCAGGGCCTTCGCACTGAGCTCCATCCACAGCCCTTTTTTTAAATTTTGAGACAGGCGAGGCTGGAACTTGTGATCTTCCTGCCTCGGCCTCCCGAGTGCTAGGATGACAGGTGTGCGCCACTAGGCCTTGCTCCACATGAGACTTTGGGGGAGCCTTTAGATCTTAGCGGCAGCCTTGCGGCGCTGCAGTCCCCCATGCCCTCCGAGACCGCAGCGCTGTGCACCCGGAGGCCCGGCCTGACTGCGTGGGGTCGCCGTGCGTGCGCGCATGCGCAGGCGCCAAGTCTGCACCGCGAGGAACCTGCCTCAGGGGTGCTGCTCAGAAAGCGGCCATGTTGTCAGGCTATGCAGCACTGTACTGGGATGACTAAATACGTAAATACAGTCAATCGCATGCATTTCTTCTCTACATTGTGTACTGTGGCTACTGGAAACTGACGGTGACGCGCGCCTGTCCTGGTGGCTCGCGTGCCATTTCTACTGGTCACGCTCCGCTCCGAGGTCCATTTCACTTGGAGGGGGCTGGGCTTTCAGCTTGTTCTCTCTTTTGGTTTTTTGAGAGGGGAATCTCAGGTTCAGGCTGGCCTTGAACTTACTATGTAGCCCAAGCTGGCCCCTAACTTGCAGCGATCCTCCTGCCTCAGCCTCCGAGTGCTGGGATGACAGGCCCCAGCTTGTTCCACTGTGGCCTGGTACACAGTAGGTGCTTGATAAATGCTTGCTGAGCAGATGAATGAGTGAATCCAGGACTGGATGGCCCCAGAGGCGGCTCTGAGGTGCAGTAACTGTCTCGGGGAGCCAGTCGTGTGGACTCCGGGTTCCTATCAATTGGGAACGACTGGGCACAGACTGGGCCACCGCTGCCCTGCCCGGGCCAGGCGTGGGGTGCAGGGAGAGCAACTGGAGTCCAGCGAGAGGCTGCCTAAGAGCGGGCTCCACCCTCGGTCTCGTCTGAGCCGGGGCTGGGCTGGCGGGAAGGGGCCGGGATGCCGGGCAGGCGGGACGGAGCCGGGGTGTCTGCCATCGACCGCAGCCGCAGAAGTGAGGAGGCTTTCAGAGCCGCTAAGGGTCCCGGGGGGGCGGAGGCCTGGGCTTCCCCTCCTCTAGCGGGGTCAGGGGTCTCCCGCTCCCCCGCATCCACCCAGCAGCTTCTGATCCGAGCAGACCGGCACTGCCCGGGGAACCTGCCCGTCACCTGCCCCGTTGCTCCTACTCCGCCCTTGAGCTCTGCTGAGGGATCATTTGCATCCAGCAAGGAGGCAGCAGCTTGGACAATCCCGCCCCACGGAGGCAGCGAGCTCCGGCCCAGGACGCCCCGTCCTGCTCTCCACACCTCCCCACAGCCTTGATGGAAGTTGCTCTGTCCTGCCCCGGATATGCTCAGAGTCCGGTGGGTGCCTGAAACTGCACACTGTAAATTTGAGTAATCCCAGCACTTGGGATGCTGAGGCAGGATGATCGCTTGATCTCAGCCTGGCCAAGAGTGGGAAAGAGAATGAAACAATATTAAAGTCAACTATCCCTCAGCTTTGAGCACCCTGCTCAGCAATGAGCACACTGAGTGGTGGCTGTGATCCCTTGCGTCCCCTGGTGGGCTGCAAGTGGCCACTGGCTGCCTCGCAGAGCTCCAGAGGGAGTGTCCCACCAAGTGTCCCTAGCTTGGGAAAAGATCAAAATTCAAAATTGGAAGGATGGTTTCTCCCAAATATGCAGTCTTTTTATACCAATGCAAAGTCAAAACATTGCTAAGTTGAGCCATTGTTAGCGGGGAACTGTTTGCATTTTAAAAACTGGAAAACTGGATAAAGAAAATGTGGTATTTACACAGCGGAGTACTACTCTGCCATAAAGAAGGATAAACTTGGGTCATTTGTAAGAAGATGGATGCACCTGAGACCATAATGTTAAGTAAAATAAATCCAACACAGAAGCTTAAATATTGTATGATTTCTCTTATAGGAGAAATAAGTAAAGAGCAAAACAAAAGATAGATAATAGGAAAATAGGGAGGCTTTCTAAAAGGGGAGGGGATCAAGAAATGGGGGGAGGGGAAGGGAAGAGAATATAAAAAGAATTGAGATGTGTTATGTATAAGCATCAATTTCCCGGGAGGAATGTGACCATTATATACTGCAAACTTGTACCAATAAAAATAAAAATTGAAAAAAAAAAGTTTAAAAAACCTGGAAAACCACTGGGGACATAGCCTAGAGGTAGCACATTCATCTCTCATGCATGAGGCCCTGGGTTCCTTCCCCAGCACCACAAGTAAATAAATCTTTAAATTTTAAGAACTGGCCAGCCATTTTCCAATTGTCTCATCTTCGCAGGTAACGAGCCCTCCAGCCTCCACACCTGGCAGCGCTTTGGAACTGTCCGTCTCTAGGTTTGCCCACGTGAGTTTGGAGCGGCCCAGACCCCCAGAGTTCTCTCTCCTTGTCCTCTGCTTCTACTCAGCCCCTCCTACAGTCTATCTGCCCTTAGGGACCGGACACATGTTTTGTCTTTGGCACTCTTTTTTTTATTGTAGAAAACATTCATGAACATGCAGAAGTAGAGAAAACAGCATAAAAACCTCAAATAATACCGTACTTGAGCTTTCAGGATAATCCGCCCTTTTTGTTTTCTCCCACACCTTCCAACATCCAAAATAATGCGACATCACGCTGCAAAGCTGAAGCACCCTTCGCCTCAGGCGGTCTCACAGGAACCTTCTGAAAGTATAAGTCACGTAACATTGTTCATTGGCTTCAAATTGCCCAGTGGTTCCTCACTGTTCTTAGAAAAAATATCAGCGTACTTCCCACAGCCCTGGGGCCATCTGCCTTTACATCCTACCCCTCCCTCCCTTCGTCCCTGCTCTCTTCCTTTTTGTTTTATTTTGTCTCTTGAGACAAAGTCTTGCTATGCAGCTCAAGCTGGCTTTGAACTCACTATGTACCTCAGACTGGCCTCAAACTCGCAGTGCTCATCCTGCCTCAGCCTCCTGAGTGCTAGGATGACAGGTGTGTGCACCACCACGCCTGACTTCTTGCTCGCTTTTCTGATGAGGCCAGTGACTGTGCTCTGAGATGCCCTGTGGAGGTGCCACGTGGCCAGGAACGAGAGCGACCCTCAGCCACCAGGCAGTGAGGTACTGAGTTCTGCCAACAGCCTCACACATGAGTTGGAAGTGGACCCACCCTGGGTGAACTTTGGGATTTCTGTAGCCCCAGAAGGTGTCTTGACCACAGCAGCATCCAGGTTCTTGACCCATAGACACCACTAAGAATCCCATGCTGTTGGTGTAAGCCACTAGATTTTGGGGGTGATTTGTTATGAAGCAGTAGCTAACTGATACAACTCCCACCCTCTTTGCTCAAAAGATACCTTCTCAGGGGACCCTCCCTGGCCCCCAATTAAACCACAACCCCCAGCCTCAAGCCTTCCTATTCCCTTTCTCTGCTTAATTTTCCTTATGGAAAGTATCACCTATTTTATTTAACTACTTCATTGCCTCCCCCTGCCCAGGACTGCTGGCTGGCTCTGGGAAGGCAGGGATCTTCATCTTTCTCTCTTTCTCTCTTTTTCTCTTTCTTTTTTTTTTTTTTTTTTTGGTGGGTACCGGGGGTCGACCTCAAGACCTCGCACACCAGCAGGCACCCGTGCCGCTGAGCGATATCACCGGCCACTTTTACGTATGTGGGATCCGGGAGTCGAACTCGGGCCCTCGCGCTTGCCAGGCAGGCGCTTAAGCCGCTGAGCCATCTCACCGGCCCTCTTTCTTTCTCTTTCTTTCTCTTTCTCTTTCTCTTTCTTTCTCTTTCTTTCTTTCTTTCTTTCTTTCTTTCTTTCTTTCTTTCTTTCTTTCTTTCTTTCTTCAAAAGTGTTTTTCTATGTGTTCCAGGGTGGCCTGAACTGATTATGTAGCCCAGGCTGGCCTCAAACTCCCAGCAATCCTCCTGCCTCAGCCTCCTGGGTGTTCTACCACCCCGGCCCAACATGATTTCCAAGCATCTGTGAGGGTGTTTCCGGAACAGACCAGGATTCAGGTCAGCTGGCTGAGTAAAGCAGACTCACCCTTCCCCATGTGGGTGGCATCCTCCAATTCACGCAGGGCATAAGTAGGACTGAAAGGCAGAGGAGGAGGAATTGATGCTCTCTGCCTGTGTCAGGGGTTTCATCTCTTGCCGGGCATATTGCACTCATAGCTCTGGTGCCTTGGACTCAAACTGGGACTTCTACCAAGGGTTAGTCAGCACTCTGTTGCTGGCATGAAATACCTGAGAGAAACAGTTTAAAGAAGGGGAGGTTGATTTTGGCTCATGGATTCAGAGGCTTCAGTCCATGGCTATAGAAAGCCCTTCCTGGTCCTCGTCCCAGTCCAGGAAGTTAGATTTGTAAACCCAAAAAGAAGTTATTGGAATTCTACCGAGTTAATTCCAATCTACCACATCCAATGCAATCCACGGGGAGAATAAAGACACTAAGACATATCTATAGTTGTGGGGAGCCAAGGGGTCCTAAGTCCCGCCAAGATGGTGGCTACTGGAACAAAGGCCTCGACCCAGGGCCGAACCCAGGTTTTATTAATTCTGAAGGAGGGGAGTGGCTCGGGTATGAGTGACTGTGAGAGTGGCAGGAAGTACGTGAATCTCGTGAGCTGGGCCAGGCCTGAAATCACCTTTGCAAATGCAGAGGGAAGTATATGCAGAAGGAGTAATCTGCATAACACAATTCAAGATAGTATCTAATGTTTTGGGGTCGGTGCTTCAGCTCTGATGTATAATCTTTTATGCCCTGGGAAGTCATAGACTCTTTCTTTTTTTTTTTTTTTTTTTTTTGTGGGTACCGGGGGGTCGACCTCAGGACCTCGCGCGCCAGCAGGCGCCCGTGCCGCTGAGCGATATCACCGGCCCCTTTTTCGTATGTGGGTTCCGGGAGTCGAACTCGGGCCCTCGCGCTTGCCGGGCAGGCGCTTAAGCCGCTGAGCCATCTCACCGGCCCCATAGACTCTTTCTTGAGGCTGAATCCCAGCCGACAGCGTGGAGCACGGCTCTCCATCCTGCCAGGCTCAACCATGTATTGGGATCAAAGGGCGGGGAAACACAGGCCTGTCGCTTTGCTTCAAAGACTACACATCAGGACCTCGGCTGGACCTATTTGCATTGCCTAAAGCCAATTAAAGAGATAAGGAAAAGTCCTAGCCAGCTCTGCACATATCAATAGGTGGAATTAGGGCCAGGTTCAGCCAAGATGGAGATAGTTACTCTTCTTTCAAGGACAGCCATCCAGGTGGTCCCCCACACATGGCCAGCTGGTTCTGTTGTTTTAGGCCCATGGTGAGGCAGGAACAAGGATGCTGGGGAGCAAAACTGTCACCTTATGGTGGTCAGAAAGAGGCAGGGATGAAGGGAGACAGAGAGAGACAAAGAGACAGAGAAAGAGAGAGAGAGGAAAGAAAATAAGGAGAAGGAGGAGAAGGAGAAAGAGAAGGAGGATGAAGAGAAAGGAAAGAAAAAGGAGGAGGAGAGGAGCAGGAGGGGAAGAAGAGGAGGAGGAAGGGAAGGAGAGAAGCTGAGGACCAGATAGGCCTTTTGAAGGTACAGCCTGGGTGACCCCTGTCTTCTGCCTGGGCCCCTCCTCTGCTGGCTCTCTATCTATGAGTTCATCAGCGATGGATCCATTAATGCAGTTGGCATCTCAGGACCCAGTAACCTCTCCAGGCCACAGTGTGACCTCTGCTGCACTGGGGACCCAGCCATCCATACTGGAGTCCCTGGGGGACCCTTCCTATTGAAGCCATCATATCACCTTTTCCCTGGGGCTTCAAGACTCCAGTCTTGGGCTGCAGCTACACTGCCGGCATCCTGGGTGCCATCTTGCAGAGGGTAAGAGTTCCAGTCTCCATCCCTGCTGAGCCCACCCCTGCCGCCCTTCTCTCCATACCACAGCTAAATCATGGCCACAGCTAAGATGCAACACCTATGTCCCAAGGAGCTGATGTCAAGACACGGTGGGAGGTGCAGGGAATCTGCAGAGGGAAGCTTGCATGAGTGACAGCAGGGACAGGGGCAGAGTAGGGAGAGGGAGGACAGTTGGGCTCAGGTCTCCTTGATCACTGTGCCACTCATGGCTAGGCGCCACCCTTCCCTTGGGAGGGCGATGTGAGAGCCATTAATGTCCCCCTTGTCTTCTGCCCGTGTGTGGAAGGTGATGGATCGTGGGGCGCTGTACTCACCAGTGGATTTGTCCATGGACGTGTTCATGGCTGACTGTGCTGTTGGGAGGTGGGGCCTGGTTAGAAGGGGTGCAGCTTCCTGGGCACCATGAGGTGAGCAACTGTCCTCCCCCAGACCCCTCTGCCAGGCCAAGTCAGCCTTGGAGCCACTGGCCGTGGACTAAAACCGTGAGCCAAAATCAACCTCTTCTCCTTTAAGTTGTGGGTACTGAGCATTTTGTTCCAGCGATGAGACGGTGACTAAGACCTTCTTCCTGTCATCACAGGCACCTGGCTGGGTCTCTGCCAAAGGCCATGTCTCTGCTCAAATGACTCTCTCTTTCTCTCTCTCCCTCTCCCTCTCATTTTCCTATGGGTATGCAGAGGACTGAACTGTGTCCTCCTTGACTTCATATGGAATCCCTAACTCCCCAGGGATGGTGTTCAGATGTGTGGCCTCTGGGAGATGTAGCAGTCAGCTTTCCATTGTTGGGACAAAATACCTGACACCTGCAACTTAAAGGAGAGGGTGATTTTGGTTTGTGGTTTCAGAGGGTTCAATCCATGGTTGCTGACTCCAGTGCAGAAACAGCATGGCAGATGGGCCTGGGCAGAGAAGAGCTGCTCACCTCACATGGCTGGGAAGCAGAATAGGTTGGAACGAGGCAGACAGGAAGAGACCAGGGACCAGATACAGTGATATCTCAGTTGTCGAACAGCTCCAAGCTCAAACTTTCCACTACTTGAACAGTAAAGTTTGAAAAAAAATCTGCTTGGCGTTTGTAACTTTGCTTGAGAGTTGAACTGAAAATCTGACCTGAAAAAGCCTGTGTGATCTCAGGGTGAGTCATGAGCCACGAAGCAAGGGGGAGACGCTTTGGTCTCAGCGCTGCTCTCACTCGGACGACATACAGTGCTTGCGTTAGTGCATGAAAATGTTTGTCATTGCGTCTTTTTTTTTTCTTTTTTGGTGCTTTATTTGTGTAAAATATTGTTGTTGTTTTTTTTGGGGGGTACTGGGAATTGAACTCACGACCTCGCACTTGCCACAAGGCAGGCGCTGTGCCGCTGAGCCATATCCCCAGCCCCTGTGTAAAATATTGTAACCGTGACTCCAAAGATAGTGACACTAGCAGTAAAGCTGAAAGGAAATCTGTGGGAACCACGATAGAGTCAAAGAAAGAAATCATTGTGAAATGTGTTAAAGTCCTGGAAAATGAATTTGTAAATGTAAATTTTGGGCCTCAGAACCAATTATTTGGCTTTCCATTATTTCTTGTGGGAACGATATGTTCAGTTCTCAAATTTTTCGGTGTTCGAACACGAAGTTGGAACCAATTGAATTCTGTCCCCAAGATCACATCCCCACGAGTACGCGCTCCAACCTGGCCCCACCTCCCAACGGCCCGTTCCGCTCTGAACCGGTGCCTGGCATGAGCCAGTCACCTCTCCAGCGGTCTCTTAGTCCAACCCAGTTTGCAGTCAAGAGTGACCGGCATGGGTGGCAGTAGGGGACTTGAGCCAGGAGGGCGGGGACTCCCAGGGTGGGACTGGTGCCCTTAGAGAGAGAACCACTGAGCGCTCTGTCTCTCCACGGGGTGAGGCCACGGTGAGAGGCCGCCGTCCACTGGCCCCCCCGCGTCCTCTCGAGTCTAGCTTGCCGGCACCTTGACCTGGGATGTTGGCCTGTGGACTGCGGGAAAGGAGGTTCTGCTGTTTCGGCCACCTGGGCTGCTTTGCTATGGTGGCCCCAGCTAAGATAGGAGAGCAACAGCACAGGGCTCCTGCGGCCTCGGGCACAGCACCCTGGTGTTGATTTCCCTCTACTCTGTCCACAGTTTTCTTTCTCTTTCTTTTGTGTGTTTGTTTTGTTTTTCGAGACAGAGTCTCACTATGTAGTTCAGGGTGGCCTTGAACTCACTATGTGTATAGCCCAGGCTGGTCTCAAATTTGCGGTGATCCTCCTGCCTCAGCCTCCAGAGTGCTGGAATGACAGCTGTGCACCACCATGCCCAGTCGAGGGGCTCCTGTTTCAGATGGAGCAGCATCAAAATCCCCTCACTTCCAATATCATACCCTGTACTCTGAATCTTCCTGCCTCTCCCCCCTCTCCCAGTGCTGCTGAGCTCCAAAATGCCTTTGGGCCCCGATTTTGTCTCACCTGTCTGTCCTCTCCCATGTTCCCAAGTCCTTCCTGAGAGCCTTGCCTGGCTGCTCTGAGTCTATTCTGCTTTCTGGAATTTCTACTGCTCGGATTTCTCAGCCTTGGGCTCATTTCTGCCCATTTAATTAATTTGTCACTCGAAATTGCCTTTGTCACCTACTTTAGGGAACCTCTTCCTCCTGTTCAAATGATCCCTGTGGTAGTGACACGGAGGTCACCCTGCCCTTCCAGGAGCCCTGAGCCAGTCATCACCTACTCTCCACATGGCCCCACCCAGGGGCCCTTGGCCTGGTGGCTGCTGGGCAACAGTACCCTCATGTCAACTTGAGCCCACAAATGCTGAGACCAGTGCCACCCTCCCAGAGGCTGCCCACCCTGAATCTCTTTTTCCATTTTTTTGTTTCATTTTTTTTGAGACAGGGTATCACTATGTAGCCCAGGCTGGCCTCAAACTCACTCATGGTGATCCTCCTGCCTCATCCTCCTGGGTGCTGGGATTACAGGCGTGCACCACCATGCCCAGCTCCCCCAAATCTCATGGACTCCTAGCTGCATGGTCAAAACTGGGCCCAGACCCCCTCCCTGCTTTGTCTCTACCTCTCCACGCTGTGACCCTGGCCCGCTCTACCATCCAGACCCCACCACAGCTGCCGTTTATAGATCAGCCGGGCGGTGTGGAGCCCTAAAATCTCATTAAGGCCTGCGTTCCTTTTATAGATGAAGTTTCCATGCTCACTTCTCTGCCCGCACTGGATCCCTCCCTACTTTCTGAACACCGTATTTATTTGAGTTAGGAAAATAATGAGGTCCCTGAGGTCGTACACAACGTATCAGCGCTGTAATCAAAGTCTGGCCTCGGGATTAAATTTATACAGGGATCCGTGTGCTGGTGTGTGGGTCCCCGACCTTGCCTCGCCCCGACCTCACGCGGCTGGCTACAGGAACAGGGAATTAGCTGTGTCCCAGCAAGTGGCCCGTGTCCTCCCTTGGGGGCTGCGGATGGGACCCCCACCATCCCCTCAAAACATCTCAGGCTGAAGGGAAGAACAGGGTGGGGGCTGGGTCCCTCTTCACGGAGGTGGCTGAGTCTGGGGTCTTGGGGGAACTGGGGCTCCCAGGAGTGGGGGCTGCGTTGAGTGCAGAAGGCAAGGAGATGCCAGAGAAGGGGGCCCTCATGGGTGTGGCCAGCCTGAGACCACTGTTGAAAACCAAGGGGAGTGGGGTGAATCATGTCACCCACAAAATTCATGTTCATAAAAAGCTGCAGGTAGTGGTGTGCACCTGTTGTTCCAGCTACTCCTGAGGCTGAGGCAGGAGGATGGCTTGAGCCCAGGTTTTATAACTGCTTGTTTGGTTTTGTATACATGGTACTGGGGGTTGAAACAGGCCCTCAACACTGAACTACACCCCCAGCCATTTTTGATTTTTTTTTTTTTTTTTTGAGACAGAGTTTTGCTAGGTTGCTAAGTTGCTGAGGCTGGGCTCCTCCTGCCTCAGCCTCCCAGAGTGCTGGCCTGACAGGTGTGCACCACCACACCTAGCTGAGCCTGGGAGTTTGAGACCAGCCTGGGCAAGTTAATAAGATGCTGCCTCAAAAGATGGGAGGAAGGGAGAGGACGAGAGAGAAAAAATTAATCGAATCATTGGGGAACTTAAGAATATGACCTTCTTTGCAAGTAGTCTTGGCAGATGGCTCAGTTAGGGATCTCAAGAGGAAATCCTTGAAAGGCAGCTCCTAAATACACTGAGTGGTATCTTCCTAAGAGGAAGAAGAGGACTTGGACACAGGGACACAAGGAAGGGAGAGGCATGGCGAGGACAGAAGTGGCCAGGGTGACAGTGTCACAGCTGCAGAAGCCAGAAGAGCAAGGGCGCGCCTCTCCCAGAGCCCAGCAGGGACATGGCCTTCTGGGATCTTGGCTTCCAAATGCAACCTCCAGAACAGTGAGAAGACGTTTCTGTTTTAAGCCATCACGCTGTGGTTACGTGGTGCAGCAGTCCCGGGACACTCACGCGTGGAGTCCCAGGGCCCAGCTCACACAGAATTAAATCCAACTCCTAACTGTGGCCCCAGGTCCCCTGCAGGCAGCCCTGCCCTCCTTTGGCCTCCTGGTCATCCTCGTCTCTGTCCCTGGGTCTCCTGCTGTGGACACACCAGCTTCCCAGCGGCCAGCTGGATGCCTGCCTCTGAGCCTTTGCACCTGCCGTTCCCTCTGCCTGGCAGCTCAGCTCTTAAGCCCCAGCCGAAGGATCGGGGCTTCTCCTCATTGAGCTCCATGCTTGTTTTTGTGTGTATTTGAGGCCATATGCACACACACACACACACACACACACACACACACGCACACACGCACACTCATTTAGTGTCTGTCTCTTCACTGGGTGTCAGTTTCCCACAAGCAGACTTTAAAAAAAATTTTTTTTTTGGCAGTACTGGGGATTGAACCAAGGCCTTCACACTGAGATACATCCTCAACCCTTTCATATTTTATTTTGAGACAGAGTCTCATTAAACCAATAAATTGCCTGGCCTGGGCTCTAACTTGAGGTCTGCCTGCCTCAGCCTCCCAGAGTGCTGTAGATGACAGACTGTGCCACCACACCCTGGCTAGGAATTTGGGGTGTTTGCGGTGGATGGAGCCTAGGCCTCATGCACACTGGGCCTGTGCTCTGCCATGGGTACACCCAGGTGGAGAGGGCTTTTTATCTTGGTCACCACTGTGGCCCTGGAGTACCCTCGCAAGAGGCGCTGGATCTAATATGCAACATGAATGGCAAACCAGCCATGTGAAAAGGCCCTCAGTTCCCTGTTCCCTCCTGTCCCTCCATTGGGGACGCTCCCATGCTCTGCCTGGCCCAGAGCCAGTGGGGTGCTAGTCTTGGGGGTTGGTGTCGGAGGTCCTCTCCCGACTCAGGCCTGTCCCAAGGCAGGGCATCTCGGCTTGAGGAGCTGAAGGGCTGGGCGCACCTCCCGCTCCTGCCTGGCCTGAGTATGCAGTGCTGCTGACATTTACAGAGCTTAGGGCGGCCTTGGCAGAGGGAGGGGACAAAGGCAGGGAGGTCACAGGGCTTGCAGCCTGCTTGGGAGAAGGAGCAAGAGTGTGTGCAGGTGTGTGTGGGTACTGCAATGAGTGTGCAAATGTGTGAGCAGGTAACTGTAAGAGCAGGTATGAGCATGTATTTGCACGTGTGTGTTCGTGGGGCAATGTGTGTGTGCACAGAGTGTGTCAGAGTGTGGGCGGGCATGCATGAGTGTGTGTTGCATGAGCGTGACTTCCTGTGTGTGAGCCTGTGGGTGGGTGGGTGCAGGTGCTCTCTATAGGGGGGGGTGTGTGTGTGTGTGTGTGTGTGCGTGCACGTCTGTGCGCATGTGTCTTCTGCTGCAGGCACCCCCTTGGCCTGCACACCACCCACCCTGAGCTCGGCCTCCCTCCCGCGTCACCCTCCGTCCCTGCCCACCCTGATCCTGCCCCGTGGTCACAGCAGGCTTCTCTCTCTCCTCCTGGTTCCCTCCGAACAATTCCCAGTTGTGGGGACCCTGCCCCGACCTCACCCCCGCTCTGCACCAAGAGGGTCAGCAGGCAGCAGGGAGGGCCTGGCCACCTCGGCCACCCCCTGCACACCTGTCCAAGGTCATCACCCAGGGCTGAGGGGCTGCCATGCGAACGAGGACACCGTGTCTGTGGCGCATGGTTCCTACCCACACCCAGGGAAGGGGAGGGAGGGGCGGAGCTGGGTGTACCAGGACCCTCTCTGCCCCGCAGTCCCCACCCTGGCTGCACACAAGAGCCACCTGGGGGTGGCTTAAAATGTGTTTGGGTCCCTGCTTCCAGCCCATCCCATGGCCCCTCTTGGTGGGAAGGCTGGGGTGGGTGCCACAGAAGGGCGTCAGGGTGTGGTATCGGGGACCTTGGGGACTGGATCTCCTTCGCAGTGGGCTGCACCCATGCTAGGCTCTAATGTGTGACAGCCACTGCCCCCAGACGTGGCCACATGGTCCTGGGCAGTCGTCCTCCCCAGTGAGAATGAGGGTGCGGGATGAAGGAGCCGGAAATGGGGGCAGTAGCTGCTCCTGTGCCCCCGGGGGCCGGAAAGCATCATCCCCACGGGGCTTGCTTCCTGCCACAGGTCTCCCTCAACACCCTGGAGCAAGGAGGGCACCATGGCAGAGTGGGCAGAAGAAAACGGAGCAAGGTGCCAGCTGAGGACTGTGAGAAATCAGGGTGCAGGCTCCCCCAGATGCCCCACGCCCTGGCTGGCGCTGAAGGCAATGATTTGTGCCTGGCTCCTCAGCCGCGCTGCCCTGGGCTGCAGATTCAATTAAGAATCAATTAAGAGTGGGAAGGATTTGCAGGCACAGGCGGAGAGCTGGGGGCGCCAGGCTGAGATGGATGGGGGCGACTGGCAGAGGCGGGGAGAGGGGCCCAGGTCAGCCAGGGGGAGCTACTGGGAGATAGGAGTCAGCAGCAGGAAGCAGAGCCCATTTGTGTGTTGCTGTGAACTGTTGCCTGTATAACAGCTCAGGGGTAAGGTGGAAGGGGTGCATGCATTTGTTAAATAAAAATAAGAGGAAAATAAGACCTAGCCCAGTCCCAACTGTCCACGGGTGATGGCCACTGTGGTACCAGGTTAGTGCCCCCATCCTGTGTGACAGAGTTCCGGGAGATCTTGTAAGGACCCAGTCTTCTCTCCTTTCTCAAGGTTGTGTGTGTGGGGGGTGGTACTGGGGACTGAACCCAGGGCTGAGCTACACCCCCAGCCCTTTTTTATTTTTTGAGACATTCTCGCCACATTGCGCAGGCTGGTTTTGAACTTGCAATCCTCCTGCCTCAGCCTCCCAAAGCACTGGGATGACAGGTGTGCATGCCCACACCTAGTGCATGTGCACCTCTTAAGAATGACTCCAGAAGTGTTGGGAAGGCAGCATCCTGGGGCCAGACAGAACTGGCCAGTACAGCCCGGGCTTTGTTCCTGTCCGCACTAGGGACAAAACGTCCTTCAAAACTTTAGCCCTGTAATGTGTGTGATGAATTATTCCTGAGATACAAAAAACCAACCAGGGTGGCTACTTTCTGGGGACCCCTAGCAGCAGTCCAAGCAGGGTGCAGGCAGATGCAACTCCATCCTCCCTGGTAAATTCCTGAGCTTGGAGAGCTGGCTATTACAGTTCCTAGCAGATCGGTGTGTTTTCTGTTACTTTGACAAGATACCTGCAGACAAGTAGTGTTACGGAACAAAGAGATTTATTGAGCTTGCCATTCCAGAGGATCGAGGCATAGTACCAGCCTCAGTGTAGCTCTGGGGGTGACCCTGGTGGGTGGCATACTGTACCAGTCACCTTTTGGTTGATGGGACACAATACCTGACACCCTCGACCTAAAGGAGGAGAGGGGTAACTTGGCTCATGCTTTCCAAGGGTTCAGTCCCTGGTAGAGGGCTCCAAGGCAGAGGTGTCATGGTGGAGGGTGTGGTGGGGAAGAGCTGCTCACTGCGTGGTGTCTGAAAGCAGAGCAGGAAAGAAACAGAGAGGAAGGGGCCAGGGACCAGACAAAGTCCCCAAGGTCGTCCCCTGTGATCCACCCAGACACAGCCAGAGTGTGCTTCAGGAGAGGTGACCATCAGGATTAATTGTCACAATGGCAGGTGTGCGTGAGAGAGGGCAATGTCCAGGGGCCTGGGCAGGAAGCCAGAGAGCAACCTGGGGCTCAGCTTGCCTTCACAGCAACTGCTCTCAAGAGAACCAATGGGGTCCCAGGATGGCGGCTTCGCTCCCTCCTGAAGATGTGCCCCTCTGAAGAGAGGCCCTCTGAAGACTTGCCCCCAAGACATGCCTCTCCCGCAGACACGCCCCATAGCCTAGGCACCTCCCACTGGGCTCCTCCTCTTAAAGGGCTCACTGTGCCTCAGAAACCCCTGGGGAAAGAGCCCTTTGCAAACCACAGCACCTAGGCTCTGCAGATGCCAGTCGAGCCAGGGGACTGTTCTTATCGGGGTCCAGAAGCCTGGCCCTCTTTCTTAAGTTGCAAGTCACACTCAGAGATCCTCATGGGGTCAGGATGGGGGGGACCCAACTAAACCCACTGCATGCTCCCTCTCCCCAGAGTCCCCACCCCAGCAAATCCCCTCACTCCAGACTCTGCCTCCTGTAGTGCTGTGGTTTGAAGGTGGTCTGTCCCCTCGGGAACTCATGCTGGTCGCTTGGGCAGTGCATATACTAAAATTGGAATGATATAGAGAAGATTACCATGGCCCCTACGCAAGGATGACACACAAATTCCTGAAGCATTCCATATTAAAAAAAAAAAAAAAAAAAGAAAAGAAAAGATCAGGGCCAGATGTGATGGCACAGGCCCGTCATCCCAGCACTCTGGAAGGCTGAGGCAGGAGGATAGCGTGTTCGAGCGCAGCCTGCATAACTTAGCAAGACCCTGTCTCAAAATAAAAAAGGGCTGGGGATAAAGCCCAGTGCAAAGACCCTGGGTTTAATCCCCAGTACCCTTCCCCCAACTAAATAGATCGGGTCAGGGGCTCTGTCCTCAGGGGTGTGCTGGCACCTGCTCTCCCGCACACGCGGGTGCTCCCACCCTGAGATAACGCACGGGGTCCTTGTTAGGGCAGCCCCCGGCCTCACACTTCCCCACCCGCAGACCCGTGCAAAATAAACCTTTTTTTAAAAGTAGGGCACTGGGGATTAAACCCAGAAGCAGTCTACTGCCCAGCCATACCTCCAGCCCTTTGTGTTCTGTGCCAGGCTCTCACTCAGTGGTCCAGGTTGGCCTCAAACTTGCAGTCCTCCTGCCTCAGCCTCCTGAGTAGCTGGGACTGTGAGCAGGGAGCAACTCTGCCTCCAACGCTTATTTCTAATCATGTCAGACTCCTGCACCATGCTGGCTTCTCTAGATTCCCCCTCAGCCTCTACAGCCCAGCCATCTCTGGAAAGGAAAAGTATCGAAGAACTTGTGGGCATATTTTAAAACCCAGGGGCCGGGGATATAGCTCAGTGGCACAGCGCCTGCCTGGCAAGTGCAAGGTCCTGAGTTCAATTCCTGGTACCAAATAAATAAATAAATAAAACTCACAAGTCCACCAGGTGTGGTGGTGCTTGCCTGTCATCCCAGCACTCAGGAGGCTGAGGCAGGAGGATTGCTGTGAGTTTGAGACCAGCCTGGGCTACATAACAATATCGTATCTCAAAAAACCCACCAGATTTTCTGATTTTTCTAGAAAAGCCAGAAGTCTGCATATACAGTAATACCTTGGTTCATGAACACTTGTTTGCAAAAAATTCACTAAGCAAACAAAAGTGTTCGACTGACATTTGCTCCTGTTCACAAACTCTGCATCGAGTGACAAACACAACCGTGGCCATCCTCCCCACACAAACACAAAGGCAGCCATCTTCCCCCAAATCATAAAACAAATTAAGATCATAAATTGAGGTACCACTGTGCTCATCAGCTTCATGTTGCTATAATGGAATACTGCAGGCTCCTAATTTAGATGTGGGGTGTGTGAGTGTGTGCGCCCCTGATTTAAGACTCAGAATGATCTGACTTACAATTTCTCACCTCTGTGTGGGTTCCCTGTGTCACCACCCCACCGTCTATTTAGGAACACATGTATGTGTTAGCCAGCTTTGCAGATTGCGACAAAGCACATGGCAAAATACTTTAAAAAGTCAGCTGGGTGTGGTGGCACAGCCCTATCATCTCAGCCCTCTGGGAGGCTGAGGCGGGTTCGAGCCCAGCCTGGGCAACCTAGTGACTCAGCGAGGACCTATCTCACACCACACGAAGAGCTCGCGTGGAGCTTAGTGTGAGGGGCTGAGGCTCCATCTCCAGTACAGGAAAAAGAGAAGAAAGAAAGAAAGGAGAAAAAGAAGGGGAAGGATTTATTTTAGCTCACGGTTTTCGAGGTCGCCGTCCACAGCACTTGGCTGCATTGTTTCCAGGCCTGTGACTCTGAAGAACTTTGCCGCAGGGGACAGATGCCAGTGCAAAGCTGCTCCCCTGTGTCAGGTGGGTCAGAGAGAGGGAGAGGGAGAGAGACCCTTCACCGTGTCCCCAGCAGGGACCACGCCTTCCCTTTACGGGCCAGCTCCAGTTGCTGTGCCCTGCACCAAGATCTACAGCATCCACAGAGGCCGAGGCCAGGAGGGAGGGTAGGGGCTTAGCCAGGAGGTGACCAGGGTGCTGGGGAGTGGCCGGCAGCAGAGCAATGCCCACGGTGCCACCATCTCCACCAGGGCAGAGCACCCCCAGCAGGAGGCAATGCCAGGCCCTGGGAGAGGGGTTGGGCCTCACCGGCTCCACCGCCGCTCATTGTTAGTTGAACAATGAAATAAAAAATTGCCAATTGCTCCTTGTAGCCTGGAGCATCACGGGCACACTTCCGAGCTGTCACAGGAAGCTACAGTGCCTCAGCTGCAGGTCCCAATGGCACACCAAGGTCACAGATTCAAGCGTCCTCAGAGACCAAGGACAGGAAAGACAAAGGGCGAGGCAGCAGCGGGAAAACACGGTGTCCTCCAGGGCGTCTCACGTTTTTCTCGTTTTAGATGAGACAGGAGCAGAGCTGGGTCTAGTTGTGTTTAAGACCAGTCAATGCACTGGGTTTGGTGGCAAAGGTCACCGACCCTTGGTCACAGTGTTGAGAGGCAATGTGGGACAGTGGGGAGTCTGGCACACTGAGAAGCATATGTCCATCACCTACTGGTCAACTTTTCCTGCAGAGATTGGTGTCCAGGGTTAACAGATCTTCTAGCCGGGCATGGTGGTACAGGCCTGTCATCCCAGCACTGGGGAGGCTGAGGCAGGAGGATCACTGTGAGTTCAAGGTCAGCCTGTACTACATAGTGAGTTCGAGGCTGGCTTAAACTATATATCAAGATCCTGTCTCAAAAACACCAAAAAAAAAAAAAAAAATCCAGATTTCCTGATTTTTATAAAAAAAAAAAAGCAAAAATCTGCATATATTTGTCAGCTTCACATTGCTATAATGGAATACTGGAGGCTGCTAATTTATAAAGACAAAAAGTTTATTCAACTCAGGGTCAGAGGCATCTGAGCAGTGCTGGGGAGGGGGCATAGGAAGGGGCCATGGAGGAGACAGGAAAGCTACAACCTCATTCAGGAGCAGAGCAGAGGACAGGAGGCCCCGCCGCCAATGACCTCACTTCCCCCAGTGAGGCCCTACCTCCTCCAATGGTGCCATCCTCTGAACATTCATTTGGGGTATCTGGGGACCCCAAAACCAGTACCCAAACCACAGCACTGGACCTCTTTCTTTCTTTCTTTCTTCTTTTTTGAGGCAAGGTCTCGCTGTGTAGTTCAGGCTGGACTTGAACTCACTATGCAGCCCAGGCTGGCCTCAAACTCGTGGCAATCCTCCTGCATCAGCCTCCCAAGTGCTGGGATTACAGGCATGTGCCACCATGCCCAGCTTGGACTTTTTTCTTTTTTGTACTAGGGATGGAACCCAGGGCCTTCACACTCCCTAGCCCCTTTTTTTTTTTTTTTTTGTGGGTACCGGGGGGTCGACCTCAGGACCTCGCGCGCCAACAGGCACCCGTGCCACTGAGTGATATCACCGGCCCCTTTTTCGTATGTGGGATCCGGGAGTCGAACTCGGGCCCTCGCGCTTGCAAGGCAGGCGCTTACGCCGCTGAGCCATCTCATCGGCCCCCCTTTTTTTTTTTTTTTTTTTTTATCTTGAGACAGGATCTTGGTAAATTGTATAGCCTGGGCTCACACTTGGGATACTCCTGCCTCAGCTTCCCAGAAAGCTGGGATGACAGATGCCTGCCGTCATACCCAACTAGCAGTATACTTTTATACAAAATCATTATTTATTTTAATTTTTTTTTTTGAGACAGGGTCTCACTGTGTAATGCAGGCTGGCCTTGAACTCATGGTGATCCTCCTGCCTCAGCCTCCCAAGTGCTGGAATTACAGACATGCACCACCATGCCCGGCTCGTTAACTATTTAAACATCACGTATCAACTCAAATATTTCTCAAAGTACATCTGTGGGCCGCACTGGTCTCGTTTGTACCCTCTGCACCAGGGAGGTTACAGTTCTAAGAACCTGACCTGCTCTTCCCAAACTCCCAAGCCTTTACTTTTCCTATCTCCCTGATCTGCCCTCTTACCCCCAGTGGAAAACTCCTATTTATCCTGCAAAACTCAGCTCAGGACTCACCTGGAGACGAAGGCCCCTGGCACCCATGGGCATTTTCTTATCTTGTTGAGTAGATTTACAGTATCTGTGTCTCTTCACCTGCAAAGAATGCGCTCCACAGAGATCAGGAACTGAGTCTCGTTCAGTCCTGGTTCAGGAGCTGGCACGAGAGACCCTAAACTGGGTGGAACCCGTCCTTGCCATGCCCCATCCTGCTTATCCTGCGTCCGGGGCTGAAGTGAGTTTGGCAGAAACTGGCTCTTTTTCTCTTGTTGTTTGGTTTTTGTTTTTATTAGCGCATCTTAATTATACAGAATAGTGGGTTCATTGTGACTTCTACATGTGCAACATACTTTGATCATACCCTCTGAAAACTGGCTCCCCCCCCCTTTGTATTTTGAGACAGGGTTTCACTGCCTAGTCCAGGCTGGCCTTGAACTCACTATGTAGCTCAGGCTGGCCTTGAACTCAGGCAGTGATCCTCCTGCCTCAGCCTCCTGAGTGCTGAGATTACAGATGTGTGATACTATGCCTGGCAGGAAACTGGCTCTTAGCTAAAAATTAAAAAGGTCAAGATGTGTAGTGGCTGCCAACTCCTATGGTGTAAATATCGCCCCCACCGCTGCTGTCAGGCTGAACCAGGAGGGGTGTGCAGTACGCGCACAGCCCAGCACACCCTGCCAAGCCTCTACTTCCACCTGGCGACCTGTCCTCTCTTGCTTCAGTGGGAAATGGAGGCGCCCCCCACCTTCTTCTCTTTGGAGTGGCCAGGGTCATGGTTGCCTTATTTTTAACCTTTAAAAATTTGTTTATTAGAGATGGGTGGGGTGGTGCATGCCTATAATCTCAGGACTCTAGGAGGCTGAGGCAGGAGGATCAAAAAAGAGCCCAGCCTTGGAACTTAGTGACTTAGTGAGACCCTGTCTCAAAATTTTTTAAAAATGTTTTTTAAAGGGCTGGATATGTAGCTTGGTGTGAAGGCCTTGGTTTAAAGCCCCAGTACTGAAAAGAAAATCTTTCTATGGGAGCATGAGAAACATACAACAGTGTGCACCATGAAGATACAGATCAACGATTTTCACAAAGTTTAATCCCGCGTGCTATGGTTTGGATAAGTGTCCCTGAAAGACCTGTGTTCAAGGCTTGGCCCTCAGCCAGGGGTGCTATGGGGAGGTGATGGGACCTTTAAGAGGCGGGGCCCAGTGGGAGGAAGTGAGGTGCAGGGGGCGTGGCTGGAGGGGGATCCTGGGACCCTGGCTGCAAAGTTTGTCTTTCTGCCTCCTGGCTGCCCTGGGGCAAGCAGCGTCCTCTGCCACGCACCGCCACCATGTTCTGCCTGGCCACAGGCCCCAAAGCCACCCCTGGCCGGGGTGTTCTGAAGCCGTGAGCCAAAGCAAACCTTCCCTCTGCATAGTTGTTTGTCTCAGGTATTCTGTCACGGTGCTGCAGGGCTGACTGCACACTGTGTTTCCAGCACCAGACCAAGAACAGGACATCCTCGGCCCCACGGAACCGCTGCTCAGCTCCCTTTCACCCGCCTTGCTCACTGGGAGCCATGATCCCAATTTTTGTCACCACAGAATCTTGCTCCCTGCTAACAGAACTTCACAGTCACAGCACCGTGCTCTCCGCCCTGCTCTGGATCGGTTTCCTTCCTCTGCTGTGAAGCTGGAGAGGTCCGTGTTGTCACGCCTAGCCGTGGCCTGCCCTCTTCCTTACTGCATGGTGCGTCCCCACTAAACTACACTGTGATTAATCTGTTCACTTCACTCTCATGGGCACTTGGGAATTTTCCAAGGTCTTAGTACATTTACTGTTGATGTAACTGAATGACATATAACTATATATCTATATCTATCTATCTATCTATCTATCTATCTATCTATCTATTTTTGGTTTTTTGAGACAGGGTCTTGCTATGAAGTTCAGACTGGCCTCAAACTTGCAGTGATCCTCCTGCCTCAGCCTCCTGAGTGCTGGGATTACAGGTATGCACCACCATGCCCAGGAACTGAATGCTATAGATTTTACAAAGAAGAGAGGTTTACTCAACTCATGTTTCTAAAAGCTAGAAAGTTCTAGATCCAGTGGCTCCATGGTGTTTTCTTGCTGGTAAGGACTCAGTGGAGTCCCAAAGAGGCTCAGGGAATCGCGTCACAGGAGGAACCGAGCACCCTCCTTGTCTTTTGATAAATCCCACCAGGTTAGGGTCTCGCCCTCGTGGCCTCGTGGAAGTGTGGTCACCTCCTGAGGGTCCAGCCTCCAGCAGCAGAGCTGGTTACGTTTCCGTGCTCTCAGGGCCTTGTAACGGGAGTTAAAGTTCCAGCCGAGTTTCCGTGGGCGCTCCAGCTACGGGAGGCTCTTTACTCAGGCACGGGATTACTGGGTCACAAGGCAGTAAGTGTCCAGCTTTAGTAGAAGTGACAAAGCTCCCACTACCAATGCTGGGTAGAGCCTTCTTCTACCAGTGCAAGTCAGTTCCAAACTTTTTTAAATGGCTCCCATAGCTTTTGGAAGCAAGCCCCAAAACACACCTGGTCTTTGGACCCTGATGCCTTCCTCCACCCCAGTTCTCTGTCAGTGTCCTATCTTCGTAGAACTGAGGCTGCATTCTTTTTTTTTTTTTTTTTTTTTTGTGGGTACCGGGGGGTCGACCTCAGGACCTCGCGTGCCAACAGGCACCCGTGCCGCTGAGCAATATCACCGGCCCCTTTTTCGTATGTGGGATCCGGGAGTCGAACTCGGGCCCTCGCGCTTGCAAGGCAGGCGCTTATGCCGCTGAGCCATCTCACCGGCCCGAGGCTGCATTCTTGAGCACGTCACAGTGCTGGCCCCTCAGGGTCTCCTAACCACTCTCTCCCCTCCCTAGAAGGCTGCACCTTACATCTTTCACCAGCTAATTTCTACATATATGTAGTTCAGCTCAAATGCTGTACCCTCCTCCTCTTTCCCCTCCTCTTCTTCCTCATCACCATCATTATTTTTTTGAGACAGGGTCTTGCTAAGTTGCTCAGACTAGGGTCGAATTTGCAGTCCTCCTGCCTCAGCCTCCTGAATGCTGGGATTAACAATTGTGTACCACCACACCTGGCTCAAGTGCAGTATCTTGAGGATAACTTTCCTAACCTCCCTCCCAGCCTAAATCGGGTCCCCCTCATTATTCTCATAGCTCCTTGTCCTTTTCTGTTATGGCGTTTATCACAATTGAATAATGACAAATTCATGTAACGTAGGTGTTCCCTTGAGCCGTGTCTATGTATCCATCATGTTCAGTTTCTTAACTGGGGTTGTGGGTGGTTTCTTGTCCTTTAATCTGTGCATTCAAAGGTGTGCATAAAGGCTGACAGTGTAGCTTGTGGAACACCCGCATAGCATGCACAGGGCTCTGGGTTCCATCCCCAACACTGCAAAAACAAAACCAATCAACCAAAAAAACCCTATATTTAATACACATATAACCCTTAGCTTCCTTCTAGGAATTTCTAGGTAATTTTCTAACATTAATTCATTTAAATGAATTCTTAAAGTAACTATATGAGACAGAGGCTGTTTTTTATTTATTTATTTTCTGGTCCTGGGTATGAAACCAGAACTTCTGCATGCTGGGCAACACTGCGTAACATGCAACTGCCTAGAGCAACTACCTAGAGCTCTACACTGAGCTCTCCTCCTATGAGGATATAGAGGAATAGAGGGACCATCCACCCCTCATAGTCATGCCCTGTTTTTCTCAAGGCTTCTGAGTGGCTGATTGACTGATGCCGGAAGAGGGAGGATCTGGAAGAAGTGGCTTCTGGTCCTGGAAGTGGAATAATCACTTCCTTTGCACCCCATTGGTTAGAACATAGTCACGTGACTCTGGCCAGGCATAAGGGAAGCTGGGTAATGTAGTTTTTCTGTGTGTACAGGTAGAAGAAACAGGTTTGGTGAGACTGTGGCTTTGTGGTGGCCATATTTCCTGAGTACCTGATAAATACCATGTACTTTATCTGTGTTTTTAGTGCTGATAAATAAATATTGCAAATGAATAATTGATTTTTTTTTTTTTTTTTGTGGGTACCGGGGGGACGACCTCAGGACCTCACGCGCCAGCAGGCGCCCGTGCCGCTGAGCGATATCACCGGCCCCTTTTTCGTATGTGGGTTCCGGGAGTCGAACTCGGGCCTTCGCGCTTGCAAGGCAGGCGCTTAAGCCGCTGAGCCGTCTCACCGGCCCTGAATAATTGATTTTGAATGAATTTTTAAATAAACAGAAATTAAATTTTTAATTAATAAAAATTTACCTGGTAAACACAAGGTCCTGAGTTGGATTCCCAGTACCAAAAAATAAAATAAAAATTTAAATATATTTTTGTAAATAAATAAGATATATAAAGTGATTACAGGATGTATGTGTGCATGGAGAGAGGGTGTGGGGTAACAAAATAGGGGCTGACCCTGTCTCTCTAGAGAGACCAATGGTCCCAAATGGGCATTGCCACTCCCAGATGGAATAGATCCAGCGTGCAGGGTACAGTGCTAACTGCCCCGACTCCTCTTTTTCCTTTTAGAATTGTAGTCCCCTGAGTTTTATCTGGGTACCTGACTACATATCCCAGTCTCCTTTGCAGCTAACTGTGGCCACATGACTACATTCTGGCCAATGGGATGTGAGTATAAGTGATGCCTGAGACTTGCTGGTATGACCTCCTAAGGAAGCATTTGCCTTCTACTTCCTCTTCCCTGCTTTCCCAGATTAGCGGAGCCTTGGGGAATTCCAGAGTGAATCTGCAGGTGACGCATATAACGGAACTGTCCCACTGGTCCTAGATCATTAAAATGTAGATGCCTATATAAGCTAGAAATAGACGCTTCTCTTGGTATATCCTCTTCCCCGGCCTCTTTGTTAGAACATCAAGGCTTGTGTCTAACACAGTGCCAACCCTCACCTCCAGGCTTATACTTGGCTGCTGAGCGGGCTCCTTCATTTCTGTCCTGAAAAGGAATGCTGAAATCTAGGATTTACTCTAGTGTGACGACTGTGTCAGAAGGGAGGGACAAGAGTGAAGTGGCAGGTTTTGGCCAAACTTCATATGTTCGGTCTTCATGCTTTTCACAGACTGCGCCTTCTCCCTCATTCGTCAGTCCACTCTGAGGCTCAGGCAGGGAATTCTGATGGATGGGACTCCCCAGCATTCTTCTCCTGTTCTATAATTTTCCTTTAAGGATCTACTTCAAAACCACTTTTGGTCAATGTAGAACACTCCATAAAAATGCACCTGGGCTGGGTATGGTGGTGGATGCCTGTCATCCCAGCACTCTGGGAGGCTGAGGCAGGAGGATTACAAGTTCAAGCCCAGCTTGGGAAACATAGCAACTTAGTGAGATCCTGCCTCAAAGTAAAAAGTTTAAAAAGGGGTAGGGCTATAGGTCAGTGTGAAGGCCCTGAGTTCTATGCCCAGTACCATTTAAAAAAGATTGGGCCGGTGAGATGGCTCAGCGGCGTAAGCGCCTGCCTTGCAAGCGCGAGGGCCCGAGTTCGACTCCCGGAACCCACATACAAAAAAGGGGCCGGTGATATCGCTCAGTGGCACGGGTGCCTGTTGGCGCGCGAGGTCCTGAGGTCGTCCCCCTGGTACCCACAAAAAAAAAAAAAAAGATATGCCTGTGATTTTTTTAAATCTTGTGCAGGAAGACATACAGATCTGGGAAAGATTTTCACACAGGGTGAAGTTTATGCTCATAGATTCCTACAAACAGGGCTGCGTGGGGAAGTACCGGGATTGATCAGGAGACAGGAGGAGGTGGAGGACATGGGCCAGAGACTTTCTGGGGTTGTTGTTGTTGGTTTTTCAGGAACCTTGGGTAGGTTTTGGATGGGACAGTTTAGGTCACTTGGGTGGATCTTGGTTACAGGCATGGTCCCCACTTGTCCTGTAGGTGACCCTTGGGTGTTTTAGGGCAGGGGAAATATTGACCTGGTATTTGATAGAGGAAATACAGTCGCTTTCCTTACCCATGGTTTTGCTTTCTGTGGTTTCACATAGCCACAATCAACCACTGTCCAGAAACATTAAGCAGAAAAGTTCAGAAAGAAACAATTCATCCATTTTAAATTGCGTGCCATTCTTAAGAGTGATGAAATCTTTTATATCCTGTGACATTCCACCCAGGATAGGAATGATTTTTGTTTCTTTGCTTTTTTGAGGCAAGGTCTTGCTATGCAGTTTAGGCTGGCCTTGAACTCACTATGTAGCCCAGTCTGGCCTCGAACTCCCAGTGATCCTCCTGCCTCAGCCTCCCAAGGGCTGAGATTACAGTGTGTGCCAATATCCCTGGCTGGGAATCATTCATTTGTCCCACATATCCACCCTGTATATGCTACCCTCCCATCAGTCACTGAAGATGTCAGGTGTCACATCACTTGTCATGAGATCACTGCTTTGAAGGAATCCTTATTTTTCTTAAGTAATCCTTATTTTACTTAATAATGGTATCAAAGTGAAGAGGACACTGTATATGCTCCCTGTAAGTGAAAAGGTGAATGATTTTAGTTTTTGTAGTTATTGTTTTTGTTTTTTGGAGACAAGGTCTCACTGTGCAGTCCAGGCTGGTCTTGAACTTGCTGTGATCTTCCTGCCTCAACCTTCCGAGTGCTGGGATTACAGGCATGCACACCATGCCGGGTGCCCTTTTTATTTATTTATTTATTTATTTTTTGTGGGTACCAGGGGTCGACCTCAGGACCTCAGGCGCCAGTAGGTGCCCATGCCGCTGAGCTATATCACCGGCCCTTTTTTCGTATGTGGGTTCCAGGAGTTGAACTTGGGCCCTCGTGCTTGCCAGGCAGGCGCTTACGCCACTGACCCATCTCACCGGCCCAGCCTTTTTTATTTTGAAACAGGCTCTTGTGCAGTTGTCCAGGCTGTCCTCAAACTTGCAGTCCACTTGCCTCAGCCTCCTGAGTGCTGCGATTACATGCATATGCCACTAGGCCAACTCAAGGTATCATTTAGCATAGGTATATAGATACAGAAAAAATATAGTAGATGTAGGGGTTGATTCTTTTTTTTTTTTACGAAAAAGCAAAACAAAATTTCACAACCAAATAATAAGAAAATAACAATAGTTAATACACTGCGCATCATCATCTTCAATGTAGTTACTCAGAGTACAAAGCATAAACCAAAAAGATTCTTACGGAAAAGAGACAAACAGGTAATAACACAAAACTTTCTCTTCAGCAAATGTAGGGGTTGATTCTATCCATGGTTTTGGGGCCACTAAGGAAGCAGCCCACCTGGGAGTTGCTTTTGGACCTGATCCACTTTCTGAGTTAAATAATAGCCCAGGGCCAGAAGGCCCCGGACTCAACAGGATGGGGGAACAAACTGGGGGATTTGGCTTCTCCCCAGCCTTGGGTCTTCCCCAGCCTTGGCCTTCCAGCCCCAGTTACCATGTCACTGACTCTGTAGGTCACTCTTCCCCCATGGACGCGGATGCCATGACATTTCCTCCAAGGGCCACAAAAGGTAAAAACTCCCTGGGGGGGTGGGCAGAACCAAGCCACTCTCTGGGAAGAGCCAAACCTCAGATCCACCCCTCAATCCCACCCCAAACTCACCCCTCCTGTACCAGGGATTGTACAGATCCTTCAGCAACAAGCTCTTCTCACGGGCCCCTCCAACCCTGGGGACTGTGATTTCATTTTCGAATAAATCTTTGATCTTGTTGCTCCTCCTCAGCTCTTTGTTCAGGACATCGAGAACCTGGGCAAGATCCCACATGTGGTAAGTTTCATACACTCACTGGGGTCCTGCAAACCCTGTGGAGTTGTGGCCCCTGCGGCTGAGGGTGTGGGCTCTGGGCAGATCAACGTGCCTATGAAAGGCACTGGACAGGTGTCACTCGTGGCCCCTGGGAATTAGCTTATGCGGGATGCGCATGTCTCCAGGATCCATAGGGCCTCAAATATCAAAGCATCATTTTAAAAACAAACAAAAAAAAGCTGGGGGTGGTGGCACGCCCTGTAATTCCAGTGCTTGGGAGGCTGGAGCAGGAAGGTCCAGAGTTTGAGGCCAGCAATTGGCGCAGGGGGAGCTTTCTCCCTGCTAGGGTTGCAAGGCTGTTGGGATGTAAGTCAGGAGGGATGGGGACATCCTTCCTCAGAGGGTGAGCGCTGGCCTGAGAGCGTGGCTACCACAGAGCCCAAGAGAGTTAGCAGGGGGCTGTAGGTCCCTCTGATTCGGTCTTCAGGTCAACCTCTGTTCAGAGCTATAAATTCTGCCCCATCCCCGCCCCGCAATTGTTTTTTCTGGCCCAGCCACTGCAGGGCCCCATGGGTATGAACAGTGTGTTTCACGGGCCCCGCCTCCTTCCCTCCTTCCCCTCTCCTTCCCTCCCCCATCCTCCTCTGTCCTCCCCCATCCTCCTCCCCCACCCCTTCCTCCTCCTTCTCCTCCTCCCTCGATACTAAGGATTGAACCCAGATCCTTCACATTAAGCTGCACCCTCAGGCTTTCTGTATTTTATTTTGAAACAGGATCTCACTAAATTGCCCAGGCTGGACTTGAATTGGTGACCCTCCTGCTTCAGTCTCCCAGGTAGCTACACCCAGCCTCACGGCTACTTCTTAGCCTGGCGGATGGCTTAATGCTTAACTGTCTAACCTGTGACCAGGTGTGTCCCTCTTGTGGGAAATTGATAAGTCATCCTGGCAACCCTGGGGCTCTTGTGTGACTAGTGTCTAGTTGATTCCTACCAACAGATCCCTCTCTAGGAGCATCCAGAGCAGCAGGTAAGCTGGGTTCAAGTAGAGCATGGTGGTGCACACCCGTCATCCCAGCAGTCTGGGAGGCTGAGGCTGGAAGATTGCAAGTTTGAGCCCTGCCTGTGAGGCTTAGCGCATTTTTCAACCCTCAGTGGTACCCAGCCTCAGTCAGCTAGCTTCCCGTGACTGGAACCGGTACCCAGGCCAATTGACTTACCGAGAGAAAAGGGTTAGCCAGACATGGTGGTGCATGCTTGTCTCCCGGGAATCTGGGAGACGGAGGCAGGAGGAGCACACATTCTAGCCCAGCCTGGGCAATTTAATGACGTAGCAAGCTGGGCATGGTGGCGCATGCCTGTAATCCCAGTACTCGGGAGGCTGAGGCGGGAGGATCGCCGTGAGTTCAAGGTCCGCCTGAACTACAGAGTGAGATCCTGTCTCAAAAAAAAAAAAAAAAAGACTTAGAAAGACTCTGTTTCAAAATTTAAAATAATAATACATTTTTTTAAAAAAGAGTGAGAAAAGATTTGTTTAGGCTGGCAGTTTGGGAGGTTTCAGTCCATGCTTGTTATGACTTGTGTCTAGGTGTCACCCCAAAGCCTCATGCAGTTATAGGTGGGGCTTTTTCAGAGGTGGCTGGATCTAGAGTGTGTGACGCTGGGGTTGATTCATGGTCCAATGTTAGGATCAAGGGCACCAGGATTAAAGGTAAGAGTGCTACCTGCCCTAAATAGCCTGGATAAAATATAAGGAATAAAAAGAGCTGTAGTCACCCCTTGCTTCCTTTGCTACCTTCTGCCAGCCATGAACTGTTTCTCCTCTGCGATGCCTGTCTGCCATGGGCGCCCGTCGATCATGGACTGAAACCTCTACAAACTGTGAGCTAAATAAGCCTTTCCCCCTTTAACTTTGGGTGTCGGGTATTTTGTCTCAGCAGTGAGAAAACTAAGACGATACTGGATGAACCCATCGTTTTGGGCCTCTGGGGGTGGTGGTGGGGTGTAGAAAGGTAAGTCTTGGTGTAGCAAAACCACCCAGCTCATGAGCTGGGGTGCAGCTCAGTGATGAGTGTTTGCCTAGCACAGGAGAAACCATAGCTTCCATCCCCAGCACTGTCAAAAAAAAAAAAAAAAAAAAAATCCCACAAATAACCACCTCATGGCCAGGAAGTAAAGAAAGAAGGGAACAGGAAGGGCTGGGGCCTCATGGCCCCTTCAAGGCCACGCCCCACAATGACCTAAAACCTCCCCATAGGCCCCGCCTCTTAAAGGCTCCACCACCTCCCAATAGCATCTCAGGCTGCAGACCAAGTCGCCAGCTCATGGGTGTCTGGAGGCACCAGGATCCAAGCTCCAGCAATAACATAGCGTTCAGTACCACAGAACCGTGACAGCGACGGTGACCCCATCCTCACACTCTCAAGCCCTCCAGGGGCTCAAGAAGGGCTTCAGGGATACACTCGTAAGGTAACTTTTGTGCCTCTTTGATGCTTCTGTGTTTTGTTTCTGTTTTTCAGTGCTGGGGATGGAGCCCAGGCAGGGTCTCACACACGCTCAGCAAGTGCTTTTCCATTGAACTATATCTCCAGCCCTTTCGTTTTTATTTTGATACAGGGTCTCACCAAGTTTCCCAGGGTGGCCTTGAACTTGGTGACCCTCCTGCCTCAGCCTCCTGAGTAGCTGGGATCACAGGCATGTGTCACTATGCCTGGCTCTAGACCTCTTTATAAGTCACTCAGCCTAGTATTCTGTGTTAGCCATAGAAAATGTAGTGAGATGCTTTTGCTTTCTCTGTCTAGCAAAGTACTATGATGATCTTCACTGAAAAGTGGCTCCTGGGATTTTTACTGGGTGAGTGAGACCAGCCCTGCCCGCCAAGTGCTTGACAAGGCAGCGTGGAGATAGAGGGAGAGACAAAGCGTCGCCCAGGGCGGCCTCACCCTCCGCCTCCCTGCTTCCCTAAAATCTGTACAAGTGACTCTCCCGCCTCCCTGATTCCCTCTCGCTCCTTCTCCCATCTCTTCCTGGTGGGACAGAGAGGGTCCCGTGGACTCTGAGGCACAGGGAGGAGGAGGAGACACAGATAGAGGGAGCCAGGGTTTCTAGAGCAGCAGAGCTGCCCACCATGTGAGAAAGAGGCATTTATTCAGTGTGACAATCGCCAGCATCGCGGGATGCCTGTTACAGCCATCCGTGTCCTTATCCTAATTCACAATTCTATTTTATTTTTATTTTTTATTTTATGTGGTACTGGGGCTTTAAACCAGTTTTCTTGGTTTTGTTTTATTTTGTCTTGTAGCACTGAGAATTAAACTTGGAGCATTCACACTGAGCTCCATCCCCAGCCTTTTTTATTTTATATTCTGAGAGTCTCACCAAGTCACTAAGTTGTCTAGGCTGGGCTCAAGCTATCAACCCTCCTGCCTCAGCCTCTGAAAGTCCCAGCCCTCTCTCCCTCTTTCTTTCTTTCTTCCTTTCTTTCTTTCTTCTTCCTTCCTTCCTTTTCTTTCTTCTCTTTCTTCCTTTCTTTTTATTTCTTTTTCCTTCCTTCCTTTGTTCCCTTTCTTTCTTTCTTTTTTTCTTTGTTTCTTTTTCTTTCTTTCTTTCTTGACAGGGTTCTGCTATGTAGTTGAGGCTGGCCTTGAACTCACTATGTAGCCCAAACTGGCCTCGAACTCATAGCGATCCTCCTGCCTCAGCCTCTTGAGTGCTGATATTATAGGAGTGCACCACCATACCTACCTCCCAGCCCTTTTTAGAAAAAAAAATTTTTTTTTTTACTTTTGAGACTGTCTTGGTAAGTTGTCCAGGTAGGACTAGAACTTGCAATCCTCCTGCCTCAGCCTCCCAAATGCTGGGAGACAAATGGACTATTTTTAACTTCCTGAATTGGATACAGCCCTATTAGGGAGGGTCGCATGGTTAACCCCAGTCTATAGAGGAGGACACTGAGGCACAGAGGGTTACTCACTCACCGGGGGGAATGTGAGATTCTAACCCAGATCATCTGCCTTCAGGGCCTGCTCTGACCACCGCGCTCACCTGCTCCATGCTGCAACTCAAAAGAAACTTCTCCTCCCTGGCCTAAGGTCCCCCCAGATGGATTTCCTGTTCCTGTGGGTGATGGAGCTGCCACCCCACCCCCAGCCTGCAGTCTTCCTGTCCTCCCTACTGTCTCGGGGTACTCAGGTGTGCCTTTACTTTCCTCTTCTTCCAAGTTGGCCCCACCCAGATGTAATGTGTGGGAGGCACTTGGCACAGGGCTGGCACAGAATCAGCCCTAATATGTATTTTTAGCTGGGCGTAGTGGTACAGGCCTATTAACCCAGCACTTGGGAGGCTGAGGCAGGAGGATCGCTACAAGTTGGAGTCCAGCCTGAGCCACATAGTCACAAACAAACGTGTATGTTTTAAATTTTATTTATTTATTTTTGTGCTGGAAATTGAATCTGGGACCCAGTACCTTCTAAGCATGTTATCCCCTAAGCCAACCCCGGGCCCTGCGTGTTTATGTTATTATTTCTGATGGTGTCAGGGTGCGGGCTGAGTTCAAATCCCTTCCTCGCCTATACTTGGCCTGTGGGGTTGAAGTCGCTCAGCCTCTCTGGCGCATGTCTGTCCATCTCACACAGTCACAGTGATGCCGTCCCACAGGGGGTGCGAGGGTTGGGAAATAAACCACTGCATCAGTGCCTGCCACTGATGCTAGGTTTACCATTGCGACGCTCTCTTTCTGATTCAGTGCCTCATCATCCCGGGTCCCTAGGCATGACAACAGCTGGCGCATGACAGTGGCCTTCTGGGGCTGCCCACACCCAGCATGAGTCCCCTGCTTTCCCTGCTCCCGCCCCCGTGGCCCTGGGTATCCCCACTGGTGGCCTGGGCTCTGGCGCTGTCCCCTCCCCTCCTTTGCCTCCCGGCCCCAGGGTGACTAGAGCCCCTGCCTCTCGGGCAGGCTCTCTCCACGCTTCCGTTTTGAAGCGATCGGCTGCAATTTCTATAATAACATCACATTAGCCAGAAATTAATGTCCTCATTAAGACAGCAATTAGGCACATTAGCGCAGCAATAAAAGAGAAGCTTATGAAATAATTGCTGGTTCCAAAATGCCTTTAATTTAGTATTTTATATTGCGCCATGTTATTAATTTTTTTCCCTCGGCAGAAGATAATAAGAGAAATGTTTGAGTTGTGGGGAGGTTTGGAATTTTTTAAAATGTAGAGAGAAGAACCACGCCGATACCTATGGACAGGGGCACTGCTGCTGCGGGCATGGGGACAGAGAGGGACAGTGGGCCCAGCAGGAGACAGGTGGCCAGAGCAGGCTGGAGTTGGGGATCTTTGATCTTAGAAGCAAAAATGATGCCGTTTTCTTTCCCTAAACAACAAAAACCTAATTGTTCATTTGGTTCCAACAGGGTACATCTGCTGAATTGGAATTTGATTGACTTGGTACTGGGGATTGAACCCAGGTTTTTGGCACTGCGTTCCACCCCCAGTCCTTTTGACTTTATTTTTTATTTTGAGACAGGTTCTCACTAAGTTGCCTAGGCTGAGCTGGAATTTGTGATCCTCCTGCCTCGGCCTCCCAGAGTGCTAGGATGACAAGTGTGCGCTACCATGCCTGGCTCTGAATTCAGGTTCTCTTAGCCGATCTTTCTGGTACCCAGCAGCTCCTTCTCCGGTGGAGGCCAGGAAAATGAGGATGTGCTCAGGGGCAGCACTGGGGCCCACAGGGATGTGGTGCAGTTATGGTCTCGTGGATGGTGACATCTGTGGGGCAGGTGGCAAGGCCGTGCTGGCAGAGGGCTCTTTGCCTGCTTGGGAACCTTGGTCCACTTGAGCCCGCCAGGCTGGGTATGGGCTCCCCACGGAGACTTAGGGGAGGGGTTCCAGGCAGGGGAACCGGCGGCAGGTGCAAAGGCCCTCGGGTAGGAACCAGGGTGGCCGGGCTGGAGCGGAAAGAGAGGGCCAGGTTATGCAGAGGGATGCGAAGGAGTGAAGGAGCAGGAGGGCGCCTCAGCCAGCAAGGAGCATGGCCACCCGATCAGACCCGATGCTGCCTTCAAACAACTCCAAGTCCAGGGCCTGAGGACAATCAGCATGAATCATGCTCTGCAGGCTACCCCAGGCTCTCGGCAGCCTGTGGCTGGCAGCAGGGTGGTCTAGAATGACCTCAACTCGGGACAACTGGGTGGGCTGGTACAGTTGGTCAGGTGGGACACTGCCCAAGTGGAGCACCGAGCTGTCTTCCATGTGTTGCTCATTTCTCCTCTTGCCTGGGCATGGTCACGTGACAAAGGCCAGCCTTGGGGACAGTCTGCGGAAACACACTTTCCATCACTCTGCTGCGATGCCATTGGCTGAAGCAGATCAGCAAACCCGCCCCATACAGGGGGGTGTTGAACTAGGTTTCACCCGCTGGTGGGAGGAGCTACAGGACAACGGGGCAAAGCCTCTGCATAGTGTGTGGCGTAGACTCGACTCCTTTTAGCACTTTCCCCCGCCTCGCAACCCCTCTGGGACTCTTGATCATAGCTCCCTGGCCCTGCCTGGTACCCCGGGGTGTTCCCTGTCCCCACCCTAGTCCCTGGGCATGCCTGTCATCCTGGCACTCTAGGAGGCTGAGGCAGAAGAATCGAAAGTTTCAGCCAAGCCTGAGCAGATTCGTGACTTAGTAAGACCCTATCTAAAAATAAAGGAATATAAAGGGGCTGGGGCCGGGCATGATGGTGCATGCCTGTAATCCCCGCACTTGGGAGGCTGAGGCAGGACAATTGCTGCAAGTTAGAGGCCAGCCTGGGCTACAAAGTGAGTTCAAGGCCAGCCTGAATTGCATAGTGAAGCCCTGTCTCAAAAAGACAAAAAAAGGCGGGCTGGGGATGGAGCTCAGTGTGAATGGTCCGTGTTCAGTCCCCAGGACGCCCCCATCTCAAATACCAGAAAAGGCTCACTTCCTCCTCTGGGTTGGGGGTGTGACCAAGACCGAAATGTTTTATTGGCATAATTGGTTCTCCTAAGAGCAAACTGGGAGTTTCTGTCAGTGAAGGGAGGACCGAGGTGAGTGCGTAGGGCACCCCAGCAACGGAGGAGCTTGGCTTGACCCCCCTCAGCCGCTCCTTGTGTAATGTCCAGCCTGCCCAACCGTACTGGCCCACCTTGATTAGAGGACCAGAAAGGAAAAGGGAGGAGAAAGGGAAGTGGAAAGATTCCCCTGAGCCAGAACACCATTTAGCCCGGCCTTAAGGGCCAGAAGGACTTACCCCAAACTCACTGACCCAGAAACTCAGACGGGCAGCCTGGCCCAGGGCAGGGCCGGACCTGTGGAGGATCCCAGGACGTGGGGGAGAAGAGGACAGTGGAAGAGAAGGGGAGGGGGAGGGGAGGAAGGTCGGCTTCCCCATCCCCGCCCCCCTCGCTGCACGGGGAAATAAAGTACCGCTGGGTTCCTGGTTGCCATGACGACTGCCTCAAAGAATGGGGAGGGAGAGACGGAGGGGGGGTGTGACGAAACCGCGCGCTTTGGAAGGAGCCGGGAAGGGGCCGAGCTCGAACCCCAGCCATCCGCACGGGAGAGGGTGGCATCCCCAGTTTTGGGGTCCGGGCTCCCAGCTCAGCCCCCATTTCTGATACTCTCTCCCCAAAGCCTTTGGCACCCGGTGTCACTTGGGGTGGGGACCCGAAACCGCGTGATGCCCAGGACAAACCCGGGACAGGGCCGCCCGATGCCCCAGCCCCTTCCTTGAGCCCCCTGGACTGGGGCGGGAAAGGGGGTGCCCCTGGACGCGGGAGGTGGAGGAGGGGACGCGCGCCCAGGCTGCCATCGAGGCCTCTGAACCCCGGGGACGCGTGAGGGGCGGCTGAGGGCTGCTTCCTTTTTTTTTTTTTTTTTTTTTTTTAATCTGTTAATAAAACGCAAGTGAATCAAATCCGCTCCGAGGGAAGGGGGTGGCCAGGCAGGGCCTGGTGTTTGCAGAAGTTGGAAATTTAATAAGAAGGGAAAATAGAAATAGCCTGGGCGCCGGGGAGAAGAAGGTGGGGGCGTCGGGGGAGGGGGAGGGGCCCCAGCCCGAGCAAAGAAGGCACCGAGGAGTGAAGGGGGCAGGGAGGGCTCTGGTGTTGCCCACCCGGGCCCAGTTCCAGGCACAGAGGAGCCCACCCCTCTGGGACTTGGTCTCTGTAGTGTTTCTGCCCCCGGAGCTGCTCTTTAGTTCAGAGAACTGCTCAGCGCTGCTAACAGTTGTGTGGATTGCTCACTGCGCAAAAGTGCCAGACAAAGGCTCCAGTGAGCAAAGACGTTATTCGTTCCCCTTGCCACACCCGTGTCTCCCAGAGGAAGGGCTGCCCTTTACAGCTCCACACGGAAGGACAGACACACAGACCCAGAGCCCTGTGTGCAGTCGATGAGGTGGTGGTGCAGGCACAGAGAAAAATGAAACCAGGAGGGCAGGCAGGGGCACTAGGCAGAGCTTTAACAAGGAGACCCCGCCGGGGAGACGCCTCTCCTGCAGTACTGGGGATCGAACCCGAGGCTTTCTCGCTGAGCTCCATGCCCAGCCCTTTTTTATTTTGAAACAGGGTCTCACCGAGTTGCCAGTCTGGGCTTGGACTTGTGATCCTCTTGCCACAGCCTCGTGAGTGACAGGCCCACGGGCGTGTGCCACCACACCATAGCACAAACACAGCATTTTAAACAACACTGACATAATATCTTGAAGTTCCAGATGTCAGATGGATGGTACAGTGTCATCTGGCTGAGTGGCTTCCTGGAGGCTGTAGGGGCAGAACATGTGCTGTGTCAGGTGTGGCAGAATTCAGCTCCTTGAAGTTGCAAGACCAAGGTCACTGTTTTCTTTCTGGCTTTGAGTTCCCTGCTTCCCCTGGAAGCCTGTGCACTGGCTGGTGGCTTCTTCTTTCATGTTCAGAGCCAGCAAGGGAGAAGAAAGCCGGGTCCTCCTCTCACTGCACTGCCTGAGCCCTCTCTCGCCATCTACCTCCTTTTTGAAGGACTTAACCATCGCAGTCCACCCCTTGTCCACTAGATTGCCAAAAATCCAGAATCACCTCCCTGTCTGAAGATCCTCAACTGAATCCCATCTGCTAAGTTCCTTTTGCCATTTGAAGTAGCATAGTAGGTTTCTGGGATTAAGGAATAGACCTTTTCTTCTTTTTAAAAAAAATTTTTGGTACCAGTAATCGAACTCAGGACCTTGTGCTTGCCAGGCAGGTGCTTGTGCTACTGAGCTATCTCCCCGGCCAGGAATAGACTTTCTATTGGCCAGCTTTTCATCATTGGGACCAAACATCCAGCACACACAACTGAATGGAGGAAGGATTTATTTTTCTCATGGTTTCAAAGGTTTCCATCTGTGGCCAAATGGCTTCAAGGCAGGAACAGCATGGAGGAAGGGTGTGGTGTGGTTCATTTCATTGTGGCTGGGAAGCAGAGCACGGGTGGAGGACCAGCTAGAGAGGCCCCTCCAAAGGTGCAAGCCCAGGGGCCACTTCCTAGTGGGCCTCCTGACGGCACCCTCAAGATGCATATCAGTGGTAACCCACTGAGAACAGTTCCCACACAATGCAATCACCTCTTAATCCAGCCAAGCTTAACCATCACAGTCCACCCCTTGTCAACTGGACCTCCAAGTGCACCTCCTTAAACCATACTTCATCTCCAAATAAAGACAGTAACGAATTCATAATTCCACCTAACATGATCCCACTCTCCTTCATACGGCTGAGAACACACTAATCCCCTCCTCAAAGTCTCAGCAATCCCAGTGGTGCTCCAAAGTCCAAGTTCAAAGTCTCCTTTTTTTTTTTTTTGTGGGTACCGGGGGGTCGACCTCAGGACCTTGCACACCAACAGGCACCCATGCCGCTGAGCGATATCACCGGCCCCTTTTTCGTATGTGGGATCCGGGAGTCGAACTCGGGCCCTCGCACTTGCAAGGCAGGCGCTTATGCTGCTGAGCCATCTCACCAGCCCTCAAAGTCTCCTTTGAGACTCAAGGCAAACACTCAGCTTCGAACCTCTGTAAAAGTCCAAAAGCAAGTTTCATAACCCCAAGGCACAGGGTAAACATTCCCAATCCAAAAGGGAGGAACAGGAGGTAGAATAGGACCAAAGCAAGGGCAAAATCCACCAGGACAAACATTAAGTCCTATAGCACCATGTTCAGCACACAGGGCAGGTTGTGGTGAGATGTTAGCTCCAAAGGCATCCCTATGGCCTTGTAGATTGCAGCCTTTGTGCCCTCTCCCTTGGGCTGGCTTTGGTCGCCGCCTGCGACTTTCCTCCACAGACATCCCATGTTCCTGGCATCTCCAACTTCCTAGGGTCTTCACTGTAACCTTGGCCTCACTCACACAGCTTCATGCACCCATCTTGCAAGGGGCTCCTGGGAAGGACTCCAACTCTGTCATACGCTTCTGCCTGGGTTCCCAGGCTTTCCTTTGAAATCTGGGCAGAAGCCTCTGTGACCCTGCATCTCCTGCATTCTGCATGCCTGAATAGCAGGGACAGCATGGGTGATGCCAAGATCTGCTCTCAGTGGGTGCAGTAACCAGGCCTCCTTGGACCGTGGCTGCAGCTGCCTCTGAGTGCCTGGATGGCTGAAATGAATATGGGGAGCCAATTCCCTGGCAGGGGGCCAGGGACTCTCTTCTCAAATGAAAGGTTTACACGTTTGCATCCTTGAGCCTCTGTTGTGTGGAGCCTTGCTCATTCATAAGATGCTCTTAAGTCATATTTCTTCTTGTCCCTGTACAAAGCACTTGGTCTCTTTTTAATGGTGCTAATCTCTTCAGCAAGTACACCTCCTTTGATTCCAACTTTACATGTACTTATTTTCTGGCCAAAATTTAAGTTTTTCTAATCTTTCCACTCTGCTTTTTTATCCCAATTCTCACTATACCTGTAAATCTGGCTAAACCAGCCAGAAGTATCCATGCCATAGCCTAAATATTGGGCCACCTTGAAATTTCCTCTACCAGATCAATTAGTCTGTTGGCCTTAAGTTCAGCCTCACACAGTCTCAGGACATGGCCAAAATGAAGATTTTTTTTTTTTTTTTTTTGCCAGAGTGTGACACCCATGTCCTCTACTCCAATTCTCAATACAGTCCCCCTTCCCATCTGAAAACTCCTGAGCCTGGCCTTTCCAGTCCTCATTCCTATCAGCATTCTGGCCTTCTGGGCTCTGACCGGAATCACCAGTCTGGCTCTGCTTACAACATTCTAAGGCTTCTCTAACCCGCGTCTCCAAACCTTTTCAAGCTCCTCACACAAAATGGTGCCAAAGGGTTTGAACCACAATGTCAGGTATAATCACAACAATGACCCCAGTTCTCTGCCACCAATTTTCTGTGCTACCTTTGCATCCCTGGGAGCAAATACCCAACACACACAACTTAAAGGAGGAAGGGTTTATTTTTGCTCATGGTTTCAGTACATGATTGGCTGGCTGCAAGGCAGGTGCTGTGGTTTTTATCTGGATGTCCCCTCAAAGTCTCGTGGGCTCACAGGTGGGGCTTTTTAAGGGTGACTGAATCACAGGGAGCTATAACTAAATGTGGTATTAGGAGGTGGGGAGTGGTTGAAAGAGACAGAGCACTGGTGCTTACCTCGAAGGTTTCTGTCCCTTCCTGGCTGCCATGAGGTGAGCGGCTTCCCTCTGCCAGACCCATACACCATGACTTCCTGCCTTGAAGCCGCCCAACTATGGATAAAAATCAAAAACCAAAGTAACCCTCTCCTCCTTTAAGTTCTTGGTGTCAGGCACGGAGTCCTAGAAGTAAGACAGTGACTAATACAGGACATCCCACCGCCATCACGGTGGCTCTGTCTTTCTCCACTGCGCACACCACCCCAGGACGCACCAGGTAGACACCCGTTTATCCCCCCACCAGCATCGGCTCCAGAAAAGAAATTCCTCTCAGATGTTCCCTCTGTGACCTGCAGCTCCCTCCCCTCCAGCTTGTGGCACACAGCAGGGGCTTAATAAGTGCTGAGCAAAGGGCAGTCAGGCAACCAGGGCCCCAGCACACCGGAGGACTCAGACCTACTGCTGAAGGAGAAGTCCAGACCCAGCTCGGACTGCAGGGCAGACTAAATCCTAGTCCCTTCCGCCCTACCCCCTTGGTCAGGCTCTGGGTTTCTGGGTGGTACAGGGACCCCTCCTTACCTTTCCTTCCTCTGCTCTCCCACCCAGGGGCTGAGCTCAGTGAGGAAGAGGGAGCATTGGGTCAAATGGTGCTTCTGAGCCAGGCATGGAGGTGCGTGCCTGTCATCCCAGCACTCTGGGAGGCTGAGGCAGGAGGATTGCAAGTTCCAGACCAGCTTGGGCAACTTAGTGATTTAGTGAGACCCTGTCTCAAAAGAAAAAATAAAAAAGGGACTGCGGATGCAGCTCAGTGTGCAGAGCCTGGGTTCAATCCCCTACTGTAAATGGAAAAAAAAAAAAAAAAAAGAATGAAAGGAAGGAAGGAAAAAAGAAAGAGAGAGAAGGAAAGAAAATTGGTACTCTCTCCACAGGCTGTGCCTACGTTTTAACCCCTGGAACCTGTAACTATAATTGTACCTGAAAAAGATCTAGGCTGGGTATGGCTCAGTGACGAGCGCTTGCCTCTCATGCACAAGGCCCTGGGTCACATCCCCGACACCCGCAAAACCAGCAAACAAACAAGTCTGTGGGAGGACCGTGCAGGTCCCAGGTGACTACTGTGCCGTGTCATAAAGGATTTGAGTTTCTTTGGAGGCTGCTACCTGAGGAAGTCCTGGAGCCAATTCTCGCGATACCGAGGGGTGACTGCGTAAGGGGGATGGATGTGCTAATTCGCCAGGTTTGCTCATTTTCACAGTGTACCTGTATCGAAACTTACGCCGTACCCCAGATAATACAAATACAAATAATGATCTATCGATTAAAAGTTAAAGTATTTTTTCTAAAAAAAAAAAAAAAAAAGAGAAATCTTCAGTGCCAGGTGTGGTGGCCTATGCCTGTAGTCCCAGCTACTCACTCAGGAGGCTGGGGCAGAAAGCTTGCTGGAGCCCAGGAATTTCCAACCTGGGCAGCATAGTGAAATCCCATCACAAAGGAAAAAAAAAAAAAAAGGAAGGAAAGAAAGAAAGAAGGAAAGGGAAGGACTTGTGCAACCGCTGCCACTGCAGACCTGCCTAGGGCAGATGCCCCTCTCGGCATCCTATTCTTCCAGCAGCACCTGGAAGAAAACCCAGGCTTTTGCCATGGTTTTAAGGGTTACCCCCTGCCATGTCCCAGTGCCTCCATGATTCCCAAGCAACCAGGGGAGTCTGGCCTTAGGGCCTTTGCCCATGCAACTCTTTCTCCCTCAGCAAACCCTCCATCTTGGCATCACTGTGGCGCTCTGTCCACGTGGGTCCCTGCTCCAGTGCATGCTGTCCTCCAGTGTCCTTCACCTTGACTTCTCTGTAAAAGATCTTTCGCTGTGGTAAAATGCACACAGCATAAATGCACCATCATAGCCGACAAATAGTGCACAGCTTGGAGACACAAACACATTCACAGTGTCGTCGGCAGTCACCCGACCCGGTTCCAGACTTTCTCACAGTGGAAACCCACACCCAGGAAGTCCTTCCCTGTCCCCTCTGTTTTCTTCATTTTATTTTGCTTTCTGTTTGTAGCACTGGGACTTGAACCCAGGACTTTCACACTGAGCTACACCCGCAGCTCCTTCTTTAACTTTTACTTTCAGACAGGGTCTCATTAAGTCACTAAGGTGTCCAGGCTCTGGCTAGAGCTTAAGATTATCCTGCCTCAGCTTTCCAGAGTGCTGGGTTTGTAGGCTTACCACACTGTGCCCAGCTCCTTGTCTTTTTATTAACAGAACACCCCTGTCCTGGTTGGTTTGCTGTGTGCAGAGCTGGGAATCCAATCCAAGGCTTCACAAATGATAGGAAAGCGTTCTGCCTCTGAGCTACACCCCTGGTCCCACCTCCATGTTCTTTAGCTGAGCACACAGACATGGGGGAGGGGAGATTACACTTCCCAGCAATCCTTGATGCTGTGGTCATGTGACTGGATTCTGGCCAATGGTGTGTGAGGAGCAGTGCCCTGTGTCCCTTGGGGGAGGATCTTTCCTCTCCCACTGGCTGCAGGATGGTGTGATTGATGGCTATCTTGTTCCACTCTAGCCATGGTGGAAGATAGAAAAGACCTGGGCACCACCACAGCGTGGCCACCATCCCAACCCTGGCCATTAACTATGGGACTGTTGAGTGCTAAAGAAAACTGCAAGCATGCTTTGCTTTACTGCACTTTGCAGTTGTTTTTCTTTTTTGGAGTACTGGGGATTGCACCCAGGGCCTTCACATTGAGCAATATCCCCAGCCCCTTTGTTAATTTTTATTTTGAGACAGGATCTTGCTAACTCGCTAAGTTGCCGAGGCTGGGTTTGAACTTGTGATCCTCCCGCCTCAGCCTCCTGAGTGCTGGGATTAAAGGTGTGAGCTACCACACCCGGCTAAGACCCCACTTGCAGACTTTGTGTCCATGCAAACAGGAGATCTGTGGCAATGCTACACCCACCTGGTCTAGCTGCCGTTTGCCACCAGCCCCTCAGCACTCTGAGGGATGACGGAAGTGTCTTTTCATCTGGGTACAGACATTGTTTCCTGACACGATGCTACCGCACACCTGATAGACTACAATAGCGTCTCAACGACTTACAGCACTGGGACACCAAAAACATCCATGTGACTCACTTTATTAGAATGTTTGCTTTTGTGTGGCCTGGAACCAAGCCACATCATCCCCAGTGTGCACCTGTACCTTTTGTTCAAGCTGCTGTGGTTTTGGGGACCAAGATGACACTTAACAAATGCGTGATTTAGTGCTAGAATCTAAAATACACGGCAGGCTTTTAGTAGGGAGTGGACCAGCTGGCGAGGCCGCAGACAAGGCAGGCTGGAGAGCTGGTGGCCTTGCTGCATGGGGACAAGATGCTCGGGGAGCCAACCTGAAGTCCTTGAGGGCAGCTCGTAGGTCCCGGGAGAATGGTTGGCTTTGTGACGCACAGGCGCGAGCTGGCTGAGGGCTGTTGGGGGAGTCAGAAATGGCCTTCCACAGCACTCTGGGAAGCTGAGGCAGGAGGATCCCACATTTCAGCCCAACCTGGGCTGCATAGCAAGGCCCTCTGTCATAAAATCAAATACGTGAATAAAGGAAAACACCCATATGGTGTTTTGTTATAACAGCCAGAGGCAACCAAGACAGGGCCTTGTTGCCACCATAGCCCCACAGAGGCCTTGATCCCTCTCCCCACAGTGTGTTCTCTCTGATTCTAGTGACTTCCATGTCCCTTCCTGGCCACCAGTACTCCTGTAATCCCAGCACTCTGGAGGCTGAGGCAGGGGGGTCTCAAGTTCGAGGCCAGCCTGGGCAACATAGCAAAGTATCTTCCCATCCCTTCCCTGGCCCTGCTCCATGAAGCCCCAGGAGCTCACTGGTCCTTCCCACCACCCTGGCCGGGTGCTGCCCAGTGCCTAGACAGGGCCAGCGGCCTGCACGACTTTCTAGGAGCCTGCTCTGACTACTAAGCGCTTCAAATATCCACTCTGCTGAGGCAGTTTTGCTAAGCTGGTGTCAGGAGGGGAAAAGGAGACACCAGTGAGCTCACAAATGAAGCAAATTGCTGAAAATCGGATTTTTGCTGTCTTATCTGGGAGCCACACGAGAGGAGAGGAGATTGCGATTCTGCAGGAACCTCCTCCCCAGCACGGATGGGAAGATAAGATAGGAGAGATGGACTTGGAGGGAGAGGAGAAAGAAGGTGAGCCAGGGTGGAGATGGATGGGGGAGGAAGAGCAGCAGTCCAGTTTTAATTGCAGACCAAGGACATCTTCCCAAAGCGAGAGCGGGGTGCAGAACAATGACTGTGTATCGAGCACCTACTATGCACCAGCCGTAAGCGAGGTGCTTGTTTCCTATCTCACTGATTCCCCACAAGAGTGGCTGAAGGAAGCCATGTTTTTCTTCTTGAGGTGCTACGAATTGAACCCAGGAAGCACTGAGCTACATCTCCAGCCCATTTTATTTTTTATTTTATTTTGACACAGGGTCTCACTAAGTTGCCCAGGCTGGCTCAAACTTGAAATCCACCTGCTTCAGCCTCCCAAGTAGCTGGGATGACAGGCGTGAGCCAGAGGCATGCTTTTTTCTGTGGATGTGTGAGTCAAGGCCCATGTAAAGCCCCTGTAAGAACAAGGCTCCTGACTTGGTCACTTCTGGCAGCTGTGACAAAACACCACCAAGTAGGGGGTTTGTAGAGAACAGAAGCTGATCGCTTGAAGTTCTGGAGGTGGGGCTGCAGCATCCTCCATTTTACTGATGGAAAAACTGAGGCATAGAAAAAAAGCCTCATAGAGATGATTATAGAGATGACTTACTCATTTTGGAAGCCACCAAATGAAGTCCAGAGCAGAGCTCAAAAGTTTTTTCTCTGAAGATTATTGCAGACAGCTAAGTTATTTAGAAACATTACAGGCAGTCGGACAGGGCTGGGCCCTGCAGAGGTCAGTGCAGAAGACAATGGAGGTGCAGTCACTGAAGGCCCGACTTGAAGGAGAAGAGGGATGACTCCACCCACACACCTCCCCTTGGGAGGAACAGCAGTGACTGATATTCTATCAATCACCTGGGTGGGGGACCAAACCTCCTTAGCCCATTCCTTCCGGAAAATCCTCATTCATTCCATGTGCGCTTGCCACGTGACTTGCTTCCCCATTTGATCCCCACCCGATCAATATTACCCAAGCGACTATACTTGTTGTAATCTTATTGGTTGATCATAGTTTTGTCCCTTCTCGCACCCACCCTATGATTTCCCATTGGATCAATATTACCTAAGCGACTATTCTTGTAATCTTATTAGTTGACTATAGTTTTGTCCCACCTTAAGTCCACTTCATCTTGTGGCTTTGCTCAATAAAACATCCTTGAGAAGTGGGGTTGGCAGGCAACCCATTGCGGGCCCCCTTCTGTCTCCTTAGACAGATTTCTTTCTCTTAATAAACACTTCCTACTCTTAACCTCCGTTGTTCCTAGAATTCATTCCTCAATTTTAGAGACCACGAACTCGGCATTTTGGACATCTACCAGGTTTGGAGTTATACTATTTCCCTTATATCATTTGGAGGTCCACATATCATCCCTATATAATACATCTGATATCAAGACTAGAGTTTTAAACATTTCCAGCTTTGCAGTTTACATGTTTTCTGTTGCAACTGCTCAGCCAGCCAGCGTGCCCTGAAAATGGCCGTAGAAAACATGTATACCAAAGAGCAAGTCTGCGTGCCTATAGAACTTTATTTACAATATATGCTCATATTTGTGTGGCAATAAAACTTTATTCACAACAACAAATGGCCCATTGTGTGTCAATAACACTTTATTTGCAATAATAAATGGCCCATTCAATTTGGAGGTGGGGTTTAGTTTGCATGTCTGATTTACAACTGAACTGCCCAAGATGGTTGCTATTAATCATCAGTGGTGACTTAAATGTAAATTTATTAAAAGTTAAAAAAAATAATTAAGCCAGGCATGGTGGCTCATCTCTATAATCCCAGCACCTCTGGGAGGTTGAGGCAGAAGGATCACAAATTTGAGCCCAGCCTGAGCAATTCACCAACTTAGCAAGACCCTAACTCAAAAAAGTAAAGATGGGCTGGGGATGTAAATCAATGTGAAGGCCCTGGATTCGATTCCCCCCAAAATAAAATAAGATGAACATCCAGTTCCTCCTCTTAAGAGCTCAGTGGCTGGGTGTGGTTGGTTATTCTGTTGGGCAGCATAGAAAGTCACCGTTTCCATCATCACAGGAAGTTGTAGTGGGCTTTTTCTCTGTGCCATCTTTGTAGCTGTGGCTCCTATGCCTGCCCATCTGCGTGGTTTGCTCATTGAGTTTTTTGCTTCCACACCCCCACCTCCAAGAAGCCATCCTGACCATCCCAGCTGAAGAGAGACTCCCTGCCTCACAACATATACCCTGCTTGGCTTTTCTTCGCAGCTCTCCCTGATAATCTGTCCACATATTTCCTAATTTATTTTCACCCCTCCACCAGAATTCGAGTTGGATCAGGGGTCTTGTTCCTCTTTCTCTGGATCAGGAAATCTGGCCCCCAGCCCCGGCTCTGGTGCAAACTTCCTGAGTGTTCCCAGTGCCTTTCTCTCTCGCATGCTGTGAGATGTGGGGCAAGGGGCTTGACCATCTCTGCCTCTCTGTCTTCATCTGGAAAATGAGGATGATTTTAGGATCTTGGAGTGGGGTGAATGGTGGGCCCCAAAATAGATGTCCATGTCCTAATGCCTGGACTATGAGTAAGAACTTCTTTGGAAAAAGAGTTTTTGCAGATGCAATTAAGATAAGGGTCTTGAATGCATCCTGGATCACCTGGGTGTATTATAGATAGCTAAGTTAGGCAGAAATATTATAGGCAAGCAGACAGGGCTAAGCCCTCAAAGAAGCCAGTGCAGAAGATAAGAACACAGTACAACTGTGGGTGGCTGTGCATTCCTCAAAGGCCAGGACTCAAGACAAAGATGAAATGACTACAGCTACATACTTCCCCAAGTGGTAAACAATAATGATCACTATTCTAAATAAGCATCGGCCACCTGGGTGGGGGACCAAGACCTCCTGGCCCATCTTTTCCAAAACAGGTCCTAGTTTTTTCCATGTACACTTGCTACGTGACCTGCTTCCTCACTGGATCGATATTACCTAAGTAACTATACTTGTGATCTTATTGGTTGATCGTCGTTTTGTCCCGCCTTATACCCATGAGTTAGCTCTATAAAGCCTCGCCTGTAAGTGGAGTCCACAGCAACCCACTTTCCAGGTCCCCTTCTGTCTCTTTTAGGCCGGAGGTGTCTTTCCCTCAATAAAATTTCCTACTCTTAACCTCCATTGTTTCTCAGAATTCTTCGATTTTGGGGAACACGAACTTGGAATATTGGACATCTAGCAGGTTGGGAGCTGTAATACTTTCCTTATTTGGAGGTTTCCGATATCCTTCCTATAGTGGGTGGACCCTCAATTGTAGAAAAGAAGGGGAAGCAGACACGGAGACACAGCAGGGAAAGCCATGTGAAGACGAGGCAAAAGCCAGGTGTGGTGGTATCGAGTAGCTTGTTTCTAAAAAGTGGCTTGCCAGCTAAACGTTACTGGGTTCTGGATTGCTTGCCTCTCCTGGAATTGGATTCCAGGTTCTTCTCACCTTGAACAAAGAATTAGATGAAATGAGCAAAAAGCAGTGGCAAAGTTTATTCAAGAAAGAAAAATGAAGAGCAGGAGAAAAACTGGCTCTGCAGAGCAAGCTTGGACTGAGTAAATAGAAAAAGAGGATGAGAGCAAAGATAAAAGTACACGCTGCATGTGGTTATGATAGCACTGGCTCCTTATGGCTGCCCTTTTTTTTTTTTTTAATTGTCCAAATCTCAAGGAAACCCGGGACAGCGTCTACACCCAGGTCGTGAGAGGTGGTGCTGGGATCCTATGTGTCAGGCTGATGTCAGGTCTAGGCATCCTATTGAAAACGGGCTCGAGTTTTTTTTTTTTTTTTTTTTGTACCAGGAATTGAACTCACGACCTTGAGCTTGCCAGGCAGGTGCTGTGCCGCTGAGCTGTATCCCCGGCCCCCTGCTCGAGTTCTATTCATAATTTCATGTGCAGGACTTTGGGAACTGTTCTGCGCATGTGTCTGGGATCTTGTAATTAAGAGGCCACGCCTACTTCCCCAGTCAGCTTTGCCACACCTTAATCTCCTATCTCAGTGGCACACACCTGTAATCCCAGCACTCAGGAGGCTGAGGCAGGAGGGTTGCCATGAGTTCGAGGCCAGCCTGGGCTACATAGCGAGACCCTGTCCCAAAAAACCAAAGTGAAACAAAATAAAGATGCAGGTAAAGGGGGGCCTTTGATGTGGCCACCAGCCAAGGAATGTCTGGAGTCACCAGAAGCTGGGAGAAGTAAGGAAGGGTCTCCCCCAGCACCCTGGAAAGTAGCACAGCCTCGTCAGCCTCTTGCTTGCAGAATTTTTAACTCTGGACTCTAGAGAGAGTTTCTGTCATTGACCTCACTGCATTTTGGTCTTGTGTTACAGCAGACAGAGCAGCTCGTGCCTACATCACTGGGCCATCAGAAGGACTGAATGATGAGACCTACATCCATTGCTCAGAACAGGGCCAGAGCTGCACACAATGCAGGTTTGTTGATTGCATAAGGAAACGTCCAGTAAGCCCCTGTCACAAGACAGGCTCCTGCTAGGAGCTGGGAATAAAATGGTAAGCAAAACCCAACTTGGTCTCTGAACTAAGGACAACTAGAGCCTCGACCAGCGGAAACTAGATGGGCCTGCACCCAGGGAGGCGTTCGAGGGGACACGGCAAGCTCTGATGGCCGGGGAGGGGTCGGCAGGGGGAAGCTGGAGGAGAAGGAGAAGGAGGCCGTGGAAAACAGCACGTACAAAAGCCCTGAGGCAGGAGGGCACTGGACGGCGTGAGGGGCAGTGGAAAGGCCAGAGCGGCTTGGAGGAGCCGGGGAGGGAAGAGGGGGGCAGCACACGCTCAGTGCTGCAGGCAGAGGTCAGCCCTCTCGGGGGCTTTCTGTTCCATTCAGCCCTTCACTGGAGTCACTGATTCCCACACACGTGGCTTTCCTCCCTCCACTGACACAAACGCAAGTCCCTCGGTAGCCTCACAGACTGCCGTAGGTTGTGCTGTCCCCAAACACCATGTGTTGGAAACTTGGCCCCTGAGATGTTGGAAGGAGACCGGATTCATTTATGGGTTCACGGACTCACGGGCCCTCATGGAGATGGCTGTTTCTGAAGCCAGCTCCCTCTGGTCGCGCAGCAGCCTCTGCTGCTCTGTGACATGGTGTGGACAGCCTCGCCAGATGCTCAGAAGATGCCAGCGCCCTGGGACTTGCAGCCTCTGGAACGGTGAGCTAAGTAAACCTCTCTTCTTTGTGAGTTGGTCTTGGGTCTTTCGTTATAGCAACTGAAAAGGCACTGGGACATGGACATACCCAGAAATAATGTTAAACTCGATCTCTTGGGCCCAGTTAAATTGGCACCTAAAACCAAGCTGCAGGGCGGAGAGGGGGAAATGTGGGCAGGTCCAAGAGTGTTGAGGAACTAAAGTTTGTGGACTTGGATGTGGAGGGGAAAAGAGACAGATGGGTGGGGAGGACGCCGGGGTTTGTGGGCCACATACTTCACAACATTTGTAGAAAAAGGAGACCCGAGCGAGGCATCTTCAGTCTGGACTTGGAGTTGGTGAGCCTCAGATGCTGTTGAAACATCCAAATATAAAGTCAAAAAGGCCAGCCGGGCATGGTGGCTCACACCAGTAATCCCAGTGCTTGAGAGGCAGAGGCAGGAGGACTGCTGCAAGTTGAAGGCCGGCCTGGGCTGCATAGAGAGTTTGAGGTCAGTCTGAACGATATAGCAAGACCCTGTTTCAAAAACAAAACAAAACAAAACAAACAAAACAGAACAAATAATATAAAATAAAGTTGGAGAAACAAACACGAGACTCACCATTTCAAGTGTCAGGGTAGGAGAGGTTACGGGACAGTAACGAATAAGACTGGCATTTCAGCAGCTTCAAACACCAAAGTTGTACAGTGGACCCTTTGTGCACGAACTCAATTTGTTCACGAGGCCTGGTTGCAACTCCAGTTGGTTGTAACTCAAGACTATTTTTCCCATAACAATGGAAATACCCACAATGCACTCTGAACCTCCCAAAGCACCTCTTAACTAACATTTTCATAATGAAAAGTGTTGTGTAATGAACATAACTTACCAGAAACACCAATAACTTTCCTAGTGTATTCACCAAAAAGAAAATGCACCTAGTTTACCAGAAACAACAATTCCATGCTGTGCTCACCATCCAAGGTGACATCTCTCGCTCGCAGGAAGAGAGGGTGGAAGGGAAGGGGTCACCGTGTGGAAGGAGCCCCCTTCCCTGAGAACGGCAGGAACCCGGCTCCCTGCTGTCCCTCCTCTCCTTGGGAGAGTCCGCAGCCCACTAGGACCTGCTCCTGGCTCGCTAGGTCTCAGCCTTGTCAGAACTAAAAACTGGCCCAAGGTTGTCTGTTTCTGTCTTTTCTTTTTTTTTAATTAATTAAGTTTATTGTTACATTTTAGGTATACATAATGATCACATTCACCATAGGGTATTTGGACCCTATGCTTTTTTTTTGTCCCATTCCCCTACCCTCCCTTCAATCCCTCTCCCCCTCCCTCTTCACAAAAAATTTATTTCCATTATTTCATTCTTTTCTCATTTTTTTTCTTTTCCCTCCCCCCCAGTTCCCTTTCCCATTTGAACATTTTCTTCCTATTTCACAATATCTATTATGCATTTTGGTCCTTATTTACACTTTTGGTTTCTCGCACCACAGAAACAATGTGGTATTTACACGTGTGTCTGATTTATTTCACTTAAGAGTATAGAGTTAAGGTGCATCCATTTACCTAGAAATGCCTCAAGATTATCCTTCTTTATGATAGAGTAGTACTCCATTGTATTAAAAAAAGAAAGCCACAAAAAAAAAAAAAAAAGAAAGCCAAATCTTTATCCACTTATTGGTTGATGGGCATTTGGGTTGTTTCCAAGATTTAGCTATTACAAACTGTGCCGCTATAAGTATGGGTTGTGCATATATCGCTGTGGTATGATGTTTTAAATTCTTTTGGGAAGATACTGAGAAGGGGAATAGCTGGCTCCAAAGGGACTTCTAGTCCTAGTTTTTTGAGGAGTCTCCACACTGATTTCCACAGTGGTTGCACCAGTCTACACTCCCACCAACAGTGGAGAAGGGTTCCTTTTTCTCCACAGCCCCACCAGCATTTGTTATTGGTTGATTTCTTGATAATAGCCATTCTTTCTGGAATGAGATGGAATCTTAGCATTGTTTTAATTTGCATCTCTTGAATGATCAATGATGTTGAACGTTTTTTTCATATATTTATTTGCTGTTTCTACTTCTTCATCTGAGAAATGTCTATTCATTTCAGATGCCCATTCTTGGAGTGGGTCTTTAAATATGGGGAGTCTGATTTTTTTGATTTCTCTATACATTCTAGATAGTAATCCTTTGTCTGAGGAACAGCTGGCAAACATTTTTCCCCACACTGTGGGTTGTCTCTTCACTCTGTTGCTGGTTTCTTTTGCTGTGCAAAAGCTTTTCAATAAAATGAGATCCCAGTTGATTCTTCATGATAGTTCCTGTGTGATCAGGGTTTTGTTCATAAAGTCTTTGCCTACACCAGTGTCTTCAAGAGTTCTATCTATTCTATCTTTCAGCTGATTTAGTGTTTCTGTTTTAATAGTTAGATCTTTGATCCATTTCAATTTTAGTTTAGTGCTAGTGAAAGATATGGTCTTGTTTTAGTCTTTGGCATGTGGAAAGCCAGTTTTTCCAACACTATTTATTAAAAAGGCTATCTTTCTTCCAGTGAAGGTGTTTGACACCTTTGTCAAAGATCAGGTGGCTGAGTATGTCTGGAGTTGTTTCTGCATCTTCTAATCTGTCCCACTGATCCTTGGGTCTTTTTTCTTTTTGACAATACCATGCTGTTTTTATCATGTAGCTTTGTAGTACAGTTTCAAGCCAGGGATTGTGATGTCCCCTGCCTTGCTTTTGTTGCCCAGAATTGCTTTTGCTATTCTAGGTCTCTTCTGGTTCCGAATGAATTTTAAGACTGTTTTGTCTAATTCTGTGGGATATGCTGTTGGAATTTCGATCAGTATTGCATTAAATCTGTATAACAGGGGCCGGTGAGATGGCTCAGCGGCTTAAGCGCCTGCCCGGCAAGCGCGAGGGCCCAAGTTCGACTCCCGGAACCCACATACGAAAAAGGGGCCGGTGATATCGCTCAGTGTCACGGGCGCCTGCTGGCGTGCGAGGTCCTAAGGTCGACCCCCCGGTACCCACCAAAAAAAAAAAAAAAATCTGTATAACAATTTTGAGAGTATGGCCATTTTCACTATATTGGTTCTTCCTACCCAAGAACAAGGGATATCTTTCCATTTTCTTATGTCCTCTTCAATCTCCTTTTTTCAGAGTACTGTAGTTCTCAATGTAGAGGTTTTTTACTTTCTTCATTAGGTTGATTCCTAGGTATTTCATTGTTTTGGATGCTATTGTGAAAGGCGCTGTTTCCCTAATTTCTCTCTCAGTGAGTTTGTTATTTGTGTACAGGAAGGCTATCGATTTTTGAGTGTTGACTTTGTATCCAGCTATGTGACTGAATTTGGTTATTAAATGCATAAGTCTTTTGGTGGATTTTTTGGATATTATGTCATTGCCAATAATGATAATTTAACTTTTTCCTTTCCTATCCTATTCCTTTTATTTCTTTCTCTTGTCTAATTGCTCTGGCTAGTGTTCTTTTAGGGTTGAAATACTTTACTCCACGCTCTCCTTGACTTAAGGGTTTGTGTTGAGAAGTCTGCTGTGATTCTGATGTGCTTTCCTTTATAGGTGATTTGTTTCTTTTCTCTAACAGCTTTTAATATTCTATTCTTCATTGAATTGCTGGGATCTTGACTATTTATATGCCTTGTTGTAGTTTTATTGATCATGCTAATTGGAGTTCTATATGCCTCACCTATCTGTATGTGAAATTCTTTTTCCCTGCTTGGGAAGTTTTCTGCCATTTCTTCTGTGAACAGGTTTTTTTTTTTTTTTTTTTTTTTTTGTGGGTACCGGGGGTCGACCTCAGGACCTTGCGTGCCAGCAGGCGCCCGTGCCGCTGAGCTATATCACTGGCCCTTTTTTCATATGTGGGTTCTGGGAGTCGAACTCAGGACCTCGTGCTTGCCAGGCAGGCGCTTATGCCACTGAGCCATCTCACCAGCCCTTTTTTTTTTAATGTCATTTGCATTCTCTCCTGCTTTTTTGTTGACTCCAATCAATCTTATTTTATTCTTCTTTGCATCATCTAGAAGCTGTTGGATTGATTTCTTGTGGTCCCTTGCTATTTTTAAGAAAATTATTTTTTCATGATCACTAACTGGAATCCTGTCTTCTATATCTGATATTCTGTCCTCACATTGGCTCAAATTTTTAATCTCCTGGCTATTTGTTTCAATCTGTTTCATGGATTCCATTTCTTTCTTATGTTGGGCATTCATGGTTTCCATATTTTTTCTAAGTGCATCTTTTTTTTTTTTTTTTTTAAATCTGTATCTGTTCTAGAGTCACTAAGCATGTCTTTCATTATGGTCACAATCTCCATAATTATCTGAGAAATTATTTCTCATTTGATTTTTTCTAGAGCCTTGTTCATCTGCTTTGTTACTTCCACTGCTACCACTTCAGAGAGTCCAAGTGTGTGGTTTTCTTTCATTGCCCCCTCAGTTTTCCTTTCATGAGCTGGAAGTCTGGGGTGGCATCTTGCTTACTGTCTTCTCATTTTCTATTTTTTTTAGCTTAATTCCTGGGTTAATGCTTGTAAATTGCCTATGGTGAGTAGCTTCATTGCTAGTATTTAGAACACTTAGGAAATGACTACTTTTCAGAGGTGTCTTCCAGGTGTAGCTGGCTTATAGGTTTCGAGTCCTTGCAAGATCCTACTCCTTCAATTTATTTGGCATGAAAAGTTGCTGCCTATTTGGCCTAGCCCCTCATTCTTTGGCACTGGCCTATAGTACTTTTTATGACCCTTATGCAATCTCAGTCTTGTATATGAGGAAGAACAACTGGTTAGAACAATTACATCACCTTAGCTAAACTGGCACAATCAGCAATAACAAGAGCATCAAAATAACCTAGAAAATGACAAACTAAGGTAAGTATTAATTTGCTACCTTTAGCCATATGAACGAGATATGCGGTTATATAAAAAAAATCTAAAATGAACCAGAAAATTGTATGCAGTAAATAAGCCCTCAATATGGCAATTTTACCCTCAGGAGAGAAAAATTTAAAAGGGGGTAGGGGGAAAAATAGAGAAGTAGAAGAAGAGGAAGCAATTAGAAGCAAGGCTGGAGGAAGGAAGTAAGGAAGATCACACAAACTTTGGGAAAGTGGTGAAGAAGACAGGAAGAAAAGAGAGAAAGCAGTAATAAAAGCAAGGACAGAATAGAACAACAACAAATCAAACTAGAAACCATGTTCACACTCATATAGAAACAAGAATAGTCAAGAAAAAACAAAAAAAACAGAACAAGAAAAGAGAGAAAGAAAAAGGAAAGAAAAACAATGTCCACTTCAAGCTGTGCCTCTGCTGTCACTGGTAGACAAAAGTGGGCAGACAGAGTCCATGATCAATCCCCTCAGGCCAGCTGTAGCTTCACAGCAAGACTGTGGATAATCCCAGAGAGCCTGCACCTTTAGTGCCACTGAAGTTCAGGCTGGTTTCTGGCCGTGATGCTGGAGCCAGAGCTGTTCAGCCTGCAGCAGTCTGTGCGCCTCCTCAAGGCTTGTGCTCGGCTCCCTGACCCTGACAGTGGGAGCCACTAGATGGAGCCAGCAGTTGCCCTGAGTTCCAAGCTCAGGTGGCCCCTCTCCAAGATGGCTCCCGGCCAATCGCTCTTTCCTGGGAGACATCTGAACCTGAATAACTCACCACCCACTTCAGTGTGTTGTGTCCACTGCTCTGTTCCACTGCTGTGTTTCTCCGTGGAGGCCTCTGGGGTCACCAGTAGTCACCGTGCATCTGCAGGTTCGAGCCACCCCTCCCACTCAGTGACTCCGGGCTCAGGGAGAAAGCACCACCTGTCACCTCCTTCTTCATTGAAGTCTCTCTCTTTTTGCTCTCTCCATGGGCTTCAGTTCTTGCTTCAGGTCCTTCCTGAGTCCCAAGGACCCACCTCCTTCCTTCTCCTCCTTCTTGCATTGCTATATTTCAGTGTGTGGATACCAAATATCAGCAAGGCTCTTTCTCTGCTGCTCACCACTCTGCCATCTTCCCAAAAGTCCTGCTTCTGTCTTTTCTTTAACACTATTCTATAGTATGATGTGACATTGTCATTAAGCAAGTGAATGTAATGATTGGCTTTTTCTCTGTCTGGGTGGGTCTTCTCTACAAATGTTTGTAGCTCTGTCATTTTTTCAGGATTTCCCTTATTTCAGAAGAAAAACTTTGCTGCACTGATTGTTGATACCCCCCTCCTTTTCAGAAGGCTCCTCAGCTGCCATTCTCTGTTGCTCCGCCAGAAGTTGCTGGTTCCTCTGTAGACAATTCCTCTGAGTGTTCCTCCACCAGTTCCTCAGCATCACCACTGTCTACCTGCGAGCCTGTGGACTCTGCCATAGTGACAATGTCATCAACCACAGGGTCAAATGAAGGCTTGGGCTTCTCTACAGAGAATCTCCCTCCTGTATAATTTTAGGCCACACTTTCTTCCAGGCAGAGCTCAGTGTCTTTAGAGAGATATTGGCTCAGGATTTCTCAAATAGCCCTACATAGGAAAGGATTTTGTAATGTTCCTTCTAGAATCATTTAAGGGTTAAATCTGTATCTGAGACCACCCAGAAGCACTTCAGGAACAGTTCCTTGGTGTTTAGCTTCTTAAAGTTAGCTATAACCTGCTGGTCCATAGGCTGCAGTAGAGGAGTTGCATTAGGTGGGAGGAAATCGACTGAGAGCCATGGGAATTCTTCAGCCAATTCTTCTTCCAAATCTCCTGGATGAGCAGGAGCGTTGTCCCTGATGAGGAGAGCCTTGAGTGGTAAACCTTTCTCCTGTAGATATTTCTTAACAGTAGGACAGAAACCCTCGCTGATCCACTCAAGAAAAAGTACTCTTGTTACCCAGGCTTTTGCGTTAGATCTCCACATGACCCCCAGCCTATTCTTCATGACTTCAAGTTTTCTGAACACTGTAGGGTCTCAGAGTGATAAACCAAGAAAGGCTTGAGGTCACCACTCGCATTGGCACATAGCAATAAGTTTAGCCTATCCTTCATAGGCTCGTGGCCTGGCATTTTCTTCTCTTCCTGGGTAATGTATGTTCTGTTGGGCATTTTCTTCCAGAAAAGGCCAGTTTCATCACAGTTGAAAACTTGATGAGAGTGAAAGCCATTTCTCTGTGTCACTGTTTCAAAGTAGTGTATGTAATTTTCAGCAGCCCTTTTATCAGCACTGGCTGCTTCACGAAGCCTAGTTACGCTATGAACCCCAGTTCTCACTTTCAAATTGTGAAACAACCCCTTACTGGCATGAAATATTTCACCATTATCACTCATTGTTGGATTATCTTTTATGAGATCTGCATTTATAACCCTAGCTTTTTCATAAATTATAGACTTAGGCTATAACCTGTCATCTGCCTTTTGTTTATCCACACTAATAATAGCCTTTCTACCTCTTCTAACACTGTTGATTGTGATTTACTAATTTGAGTAACACCTTTAGCAACACTAGCTTCCTTATACAATCTTTTCTCTGTAAGATTGTCGAGATGTTGGATTTTGACATGCTGTACATATTAGCGAGATTAGTCACACGAATGGCACTCTCATATTTCTCCACAATTTCCTTCTTTTTTATTGTGATTGCTTTCCTTCCTTAGCGTCTTTCCTAGATTTTTTTGGGACCATTTTGATAGCAGTAATTGTAGCAATTACATAAAGCCCTTACCGAAATCACATCCACAAACATGAGCATCCGGGCTCAGATTGATGCTTATGTCTGCTTACATATGCTTTTCCAGCATCACGAGTCTTTGTTTACAACCACACAAGTGGCTGGCATTAGGGTCATAACTCAAGATTTTGGTCATAAGTTAAACCTAGAAATCCAGTCGTAACCCAAGTTGTTTGTATGTGAATCTGGTTGTAACTTGGGGGTCCACAGTATTTCTTGCTCCCATCACATGGCCATGGTGGGTTGGAGGGAGTGGGTGTGGCTTCTTATCAACCCAGGATCCAGACTGACGTAGCAGCCACCTCAGTGAATTTTGCAGTTTCCATGCCAGAGGAAAAGAGAATATTGGACAGCCCTACACCAGCCCGTGGAGTGACACATTAGTTCTGCTCAAAACTCATTGACCAGACTATTATTATGTAAGCTGGATGTGGTGGTCACACCTGTAATCCTAGCACTCAGGAGGCTGAGGCAAGAGGATTGCCATAAGTTCAAGACTAGTCTGGGTTACACAGTGAGTTCAAGGCCAGCCTGAACTAAATAGCGAGACCCTGTCTTGAAAAGCCAAAAAAAATAAAGCAAACAAACAAAGAAAATAATATTATTGTGTAGTCCTAACTTAAACACAGAGGGATTAGGAGATGTGATCTTACTATGTATTTGAAAGAGTCATAAATGGAGAAAAATAGTCATGATTTCACACATGAGATGAAAGGGGTGGTCTGGAGAGATTCAGGGCCCCTAAGTCCAATACTAAATGCTGGAAGGTAAGGGTCCCATTTAGGAGGCTATAAAAAAGGGCTGGTGAACCTCAAGACTTCTTATGGCCTGGTCTGATGGCTGCTGGTGTCACAAGCCAGGCCATCCCTGGATGGGCAGGGAAAGGAGAGTCAAGGACAGTTGCACACCCACATGGGCAAGGAAGATGTGCCACAGCTAGGGACCCTCCCTTCAGTGTCCTGAGAATCCATTCCCCCGGAATTCTGCCACACCAGTTAGAAGCAGGTGAGGAAGGCAGGTGCCACTCCAGGCATTTCAAAAGGAAGGGATCACGTGCAGGGAACTGGGGGCTGCTGAAATGGTGAGTGTCATACGTTGTCAAAACCCACAGAGGATGCAACATGAAGAGTGAACCCCGAGGCATGCTGTGGACTTCAGTTAATAATAATGGATTGAAGGGCTGGGGATGTAGCTCGGTGGTGCAGAACCTGCCTGGCAAGCGCGAGGCCCTGAGTTTGATTCTGGTACCAAAAAGAAAAAAGAAGGATTGAGCCTAGTGCATTGGCACAAGCCTGTCACCCCAACTAATTGGGACACTCAGGCAGGAGCATCACAAGTTTAAGGCCAGCCTGAGCAACTTAGTGAGAGTGCCTCAAAATAAACTATAAAAAGGGCTAGCTGGGCATGGTGGTGCATGCGTACAATCCCAGCACTCAGGAGGCTGAGGTAGGAGGATCACTTTGAGTTCAAGGCCAGGCTGGGCTACATAGTGAGTTCAAGGACAGTCTGAGTGAACTACACAGTGAAACCCTGTCTCAAGAAAAAGGAAAAAAATTAAAAGGGCTAGGGATGGAGCTCAGTGGTAGAGCACCCCTGATTTGATCCCCAGCACCACAAAAAAAATCAATATTGCCTCATAGGTTGTAAAAAAAAATAGACACCATACTAATGCAAAGTATTAATAGGAGAAATGGGATGAGTAGCAGACGTATGGAGACTGTCTTTATATCTCTGTTAACCTAAAACTGCTCTAACAAATGAGGTCATTAATTTTTTAAAAAGACATAGATATAGGCATGGGGCTGCATTCCTGTGGTCTAAGCCGCTAGGGAGGTTGAAGCAGGAGGATGGCTTGAGCCCATAAGCGCAGAGACAGCCTAGGCAATATTATCACAGTGAAAGCCAGGCTCAGAAAACAAAACCAAGCAAAAAACAAGCACAGAAAGGCTTCCTGGAGGTGCCTTATGGTTTAGATCTAAAATGTCCCCAGAGGTCTCACGTGGTTGAAAGGCGATTGGATCATGTGGCAGCACACGTATCATGGATTGAGTCATCAGTAGCTGAATGTCCTGTTAAAAGGTGGAACCTCGTTGGAGAGAAGGGTCCCTGGGTGTGATGTGGAAGGGTGGATTCTGGTCCCTGGCTCGTCCCTGCCTTCTCTCCCTGCTTCCTGGCTGCCATGGGCTGTGAGCCTTTCCTCTGCCAGCCCCTTTCTGCCTTGGGGCTGCCAACCATGGACTGAATCCTCTAAAAATCCATGAGCCACAAAATATAAACCTCTCATTTAAGTCATGGACATTGAGAATTTTGTCCCAGTGATGGGAATGTGACCAAGACAGGGCTGGAATGGAGGCGATTTGGAAGGTGAGGGTCGGCCAGTCTCTGATAAACAGATACAAGAGTTACTTTGAGCTGCCCTCAGAGGTACCAGGCATCCAGTTTCTGGCTCCTCTGCCAGCTACGAGCCTCTCACTTCAGACAGAAGTGAGAAATACTCTGGCTGGCTTTTCCTGTCCACTTGACGATATCTCTCCAGGATCTGGGTTTCTTCATCAAGAACTACCTTAGCCGCTTTTGGGTTAGTAAGCAAATGGACCTCAGTCTCACCATAATAAGATGGGAATTTAACATGTAACAGTCAGGATGGCCAAGGTTATGCTGCATAACAAAAGATCCTACAAGCAGTGTAGCTTCCTGAGCTGGAAGAGACTCTGTTTCCAGAATCCAGATGGGCTGTGTGCCAGAAATCTGGGAAGTAACACTGTTTAAAAAAAAAAAAAAAAAAAAAAAAAAAACTCCTCTATGAGATAAGTCTTGGTGTGGAAACAGGTCACAGTGGGAGTAGATTTTTCCAAGTCTCCACCAAAGCAAACACATATGTATGGACACTTCTGCAAACACTTTTGTAAACATATACGTCCTCCTGCCTCTGGCCCAGAGCACCAGAGGAAACTGCGCTGGCTCTCTGCGCCAGTCTCTCCTGGTATCCCTTCACCCAAGTTCATGGCAAATTTTTTTTGTTGTTGCTCTACTTTCTCCCCTGCCCCCACAGGAAGGAAATGAGGTTAATAAACTCATCGCTGCTGAGCGGGTAACGCATCCGCAGAGGTTTAATTACAGCAGAAAATCAGTCCGATTGGTATTTAATGTAGAGTAAGTGTTGAGTTAACTGGTCAGGCCAGGAAGTGCTGAGGTTGGCATGAAGGTGTCGCGAGTCCTGTTGGCTGGTTCTTCCTGGTCTCCCAGTGTGGAGGGGCTGTGGTCCTGGCTCTCTAGGAACTGCAGAGCAAACCTAGAGACCCTGGAAGATGACAGAAAGCAGGAGGGAAGTGCGGAGGTGAAAAGACATTTTTGCAAACTCAGCTTGGATTCACTTCTAATCCCTGAAGCCCAGTGGGTTTTCTCTCTGGCTTCAGGATCTTTCCCCTGTGGCAAACGATTGAGGCAGCAAGCGAGGAAGTGTCAGGGCTCATGTGATTATGGTGGTGGCAGAGGCACAGGGCAGAGTTCTGCCGACATCTGGGGGACAGAGGCCAGGGCAAGGATGAGCTGAACAAGATAAATTCTGTAGAAAGGGGCTGGGGGAGGAAAGCTTCAGATCCCTTTATCCAGTCTCCTAGATTCCCCCAAGATAGGTGGTGGTGGCTTGTCATTCAAGAAACCAGTGATCAGGGAGAAACAAATAGGGCTGGGGACATAGCTCAGTGGTAGAAAGCACTTGTTCAACTTTCGTGATGTCCTGTGTTTCATTCCCAGCTCTGAAAAACAAGAGAGAGAGGGAAAAAAAACAGAAAAACTGGGTATGGTGGTGCATGCCTGTAATCCCAGCACTCTGGGAGGCTGAGGCAGGAGGATCTCAAGTTCAAGTCCAGCCTGGGCAACTTAGCAAGACACTGCTTAAAAAAAATAGAAAGGACCGGGGATGTAGCTCAGTGTGAAGACCCTGGGTTCAGTCCCCAGTACTGCAATCAGTCAATCAATCAATCAATAAAATTTTTAAAATACAGACAAGGGAAAAGAAACAGGAACAACAAAAACCCCAAATAATTGGGGGTGACAGGATAACAGAGGCCAACCCCACCCCAACACCACGCATTTTACATACTGGGCATTTCCCGTATGTTTTAGAACCCCCAAGGCAGTTTAGAAACTAAAGTGGAGATCCTGGTGTCAGGGAGCCAGAGTCTAACCTTGACTCCACCGTTATAGCTGGGTGGCCTGGAGACAAGTGACTGCCTCTGTCGTGTCTCAGTTTCCTCACCTGTAAAAGGAGGGCGTGATTCACCAAGGGCAGGATAAGCTAGGTTGTACTGCAGAAACAAACAGGCCCAACAGCTCCGTGACTTCAGAGCGCAGTTTATTTCTCAGTCATGCTTTGTGTATGTGTGGAACCAGGGAGGGGAAAGCACCCACGTTCTGCAACATTCTGGATCCCTGCTGGCTGCTATGCCAGAAGGAAGGGCAAGCTCTGTAAGGCCTCGATAGGGGAAGTCCAGGGTCTGGCCCGGGAGGGGTGTGTCAGTTCTTCTTGCAGCTCATTGGTCAGAACTGGTCACATGACCTCAGAAGCAGGATTCTTCTGGTGGAGCAGGAAGTGCTGGGCAACAGCTCCCAAGGCCCCAGCTAGCAAGGTGACTTGAAAATCAGTGAGTGCATGAATGGGGCGTGCTTAGTACAGAGTGAGCGCTCATTCCTGGTTAAGCAGGACTAAGATGGCCCTATGGTTGGAAGTTTTTGCAGTACTTCACACTGAGCTACAGCCCCACCTCTTTTTTATTTTTTGAGATGGGGTCCCACTAAATTGCCCAGGCTGGGCTTGAACTTCAGATCTTGCTGCCTCGCCCTCCTACAGTGCTGGAATTACAGATGTGCTCCAACACACTGGCTCAGAACACTTAACGGTGTTTCCAGGTGTGTTGTGCTCCTTGTATGCCCCTGTGCACTAAGGACGTCTGACTGCCAGGCTCGGCAAAAGGGGCACTCGCTCCTGGCCTTGAACTTGCATGTGACCACAGATTCCACTGTGCATTTCTGGGAGACATGAGCGGGGAGCCTGCCCAGACCTTTCACCCCGTTCTGGAGCCTCCCCACCCCGATATCGCCCCTGCACCCAAGCGGCCCAGGCGACCAGGGCTCGCCCCGCCAGTCAGGAGCGCACCCCGTCCCTGTTCCTCACACAGTCAGCTGACTCCCTTTCTCTGCGGGATTCCCTGGGCAGCATATCCTTTCATTCATTCAGTTTTGAACTGGGGCAGAAACCGCTCCAAGAGGCAAAGGCACTGCCAGCTCAGGGTCTCCCCGCAGTGGGTGCTGGAGGCAGCATTTGAACACAAGTTGCTCCGGCTCAGCTACCAAATGTTCAAGGACAGCCTGGGTAATTTAGACAGAACATGTTTCAAAATTGAATAAAAAGAGCTGGGGACGTAACTTAGTGACAGAACCCCCCTGGGTTGGATCTCCACAAGGTGGGTGGAGAAGAGAGAGACACACACAGACAGACACATTTCACCAACTGCGCTTCGATGCTGCCTCTGTGTCTCCTGTGTTCCACCAGATCCTTCCCACCGCGGTTGGGTTGAGCCCCTGAGCTCCTTCAAAGGTGGGAACCAAGGCCTCCCAAGCACCTGGGACCTCTGAACAGCAGACGTTGCCTGAGGCCCTGGAAAGCGCAGGTGGTTGGGATGACACTAGGTGGCTTCCTTCAGGGATAGAAGTAGAACAGCAAAGCTGGGTGTTCGCCAGGCCCCCCCAACCCCCCTGCAGCCCCTGATGAGGCTGTGGGGTTAGTATGGTTGCAGGCTGGGATTCCACCCTACTGTGGGCAGGGGGAAGGCAGGGCCATCTGCCCTTCCAGGGGGCCCCAGGTCCCCACCACACCACCCTCCTCTTCGATGGGGGTGGCTGACAAATCCCCCAGAGCGCCACTGCTTTCCCAGCCCCTCTTTGCTGGAGCTAAGCTCTGCCCGAGGCTCTGCCCTGCCCTGAGAAGGCAGGAAAGGAGAATTAAGGAGGATTTAGAGGCCCGCCCGCCTGCGGAGAGATTAGTGGTGAGGGATCTGCAGAGGGCTGGGCCCTGATCCCCTCCAAGGGGCTCGTGAGCCCCGTGAGCCCCGTGACCCTGAGATGGAATTGCCAGGCCTGCTGGGGTGCGGTGGGGACTTCTTTGGCTGCCAGGCAGCTCCTGGCTTCTCCTTCCGGGTTCCAAATCTCCCCCCACCCCCAGCTCCGCCCCAGGGAGCCCCCAAGAGATCACTGTAATATTTGCTTTCATTTACCGAGTGCTTGCTTTGTGCACCTCTCCCTGTCTAGAGCATTCTGTTGCCCCCTGCGTTCCCACCAAAATCTGAGGAGGCAGGACTAGGTCTGCTTTACAGATGGGGAAACTGAGGCACAGGGCAGTCAGGTCACAGCACAAATACATGGTGAATCTGGAATTCTAGTCCAAGCATTTGGGGGCCAGAGCTTCAGTCCCTAACGTAGACTACAGCATCTTTTTTTCCCTGTCCCACCTGCCTCCCACGTTGCTCCCCAAGGCACTCCCAGTAACAGCACTTTATTGTCCCTTCGTTATTTTTTTTCTGGCACCTTTAACCATCTGAAACTCAATCAAGAGCATCGAAGGGGGGAAAAAAATGCATCAGAAGGCCGGAAACAGCTTGCACTGAAGTGCACACTCCAGGTTCCTCAGCAGACCGAAGCCTGCAACCCGGATTAATGAGCTCCAGGACGACAGGGCCCTGTGTTTGCTCTGGAAGCGTGAAGTCTGGTGTATGCTGGGTGCTGTGTTTCTGTGAAGCTGAGTTGAATTGATGGCTGCGGCCCTTACTTACAGACCTTCATCCCAGAGGACACATGATAATGACAAGTTTGGCTGTATTAAATGGAGCCGGGAAGGACTCGAGGGTATGAACAGGAGGACATGAAATCCTGGCCTGGCATGGTGGTACACACCTGTCATGCCAGCACTTGGGAGGCTGAGGCAGGAGGATCCTGAGTTCAAGGCTAGCCTAAACCACATAACGAGACCCTCACTCAAAAAACCAAAACCCAAACACAGCAAAACCAAAAACCACAACATTTATCACTCCCTGGGCATTTGCACTGTCTAGTTATCTGATAAAGTAGTCACTGTAATAACCCCATTTACAGGTGAAGAAACAGAAGCTCAGAGAGGTTGAGAAACTTGCCTAAGATTACACAGCATGGACCAGACCAGCTGGGATTCAGGTCCAGCTCTGCCTGGCCCTGAAGCCCAGCCTTGAGGAAGACCATTAGGATAAATAACTAAAGATCAACCATGGCTTCCTCAAGGCTGAACATGTGGGCAATCCTTATTGTCTTTTGGCACTTCCTGCCTGTAACAAGAAAAAATCAAAATATATTTAAATTCTCCCTAAATAGAAGGCTTTTTATTAGGAGGAAACACTGGAGAGGAAGAGTCCTGTGTGGTTCGGATCCCTGTAGGAGATGAACTCTGTAATTACAGCGGGGGCCGAGGTCGTCAGCCAGGTTAGTCACAGGACAAGCTCCAAGAACGTGACACTGACCAAGTCCCTGTCCAGCTGCTGAGGCCCTGCTGAGGACCAGGCAGAGGAAGGAGGAAGAGAGGTTTGGAGTGTCACGTGGGAGGTCGCTTACCGTACTCTCTTCCCTCAGAAGGAAACAGCTGCTCTCCTGCCCACCCGTGGGACCCCTCAGGGCTAAATGTTTGTTCTCTGCTTCTGATGGTAAGACTAGGACCTCGGTAGAATGGGGTGAGCTTTATCAGCAGGGAATGGGTTAAATGAATCATGGTGTAGATTACAGAAAACGACCTAAAAAGGAAGAGAGAGAGCAAGCTGGAGAAAGTGCCAGGATCTACTGCGAGCTGCACGGCACACAGTAGCTCCCCGGCACTCCTGGTGTCTGCCTCCTTTTTTTTTTTTTCTTCCTCCTCCTTGAGGAAGCCCCTGTTATCTGTGAAGGTGATCTTCATTGGAAATAGGATCTTCATGGAATTAAAGAGTTTTCTGTTTTGTTTTGTTTTGTTTTGTTGTGGGCAGCACTGGGGATTGAACCCAGGGAGGGCTGAGCTAAATCCCCAACCCTTTTTATTTTTTATTTTTCTGAGATGGAGTCTCATTAAATTATCCAGGCTGGGTTTAAACTCAGGATCCTCCTGCTTCAGCCTCTAGAGTGCTGGGATTACAGCCATGACCCACCATGCTTGGCTTATGTGTGCTTTTTTTTTTTTTTTTTTTGAAACAAGGTCTCACTATGTAGTTCAGGCTAGCTTTGAACTCACTTTGTAGCCCAGGCTGGCCTTGAACTCGTGGTGACCCTCCTGACTCAGCTTCCTGAGTGCTGCGATTACAGGCATGGGCCACCATGCTGGCCTCTTGCATGTGCTTTTTTTTTTTTTGTGGGTACCGGGGGGTCGACCTCAGGACCTCGTGCGCCAACAGGCACCCGTGCCACTGAGTGATATCACCGGCCCCTTTTTCGTATGTGGGATCCGGGAGTCGAACTCGGGCCCTTGCGCTTGCAAGGCAGGCACTTACGCCGCTGAGCCATCTCACCGGCCCTGCATGTGCTTTTTAATGCAAGCATTTCAAGAACACGTATGGTTGCTGAACTTGTTTTAATCATTGTATTAGTTTCTTAGAGTTACTGTGGCACCTTGCCACACATTTAGTGACTTCAAACAACAGAAATGAGCCTGGCATGGTGGCACATGCCTGTAACTCTAGCACTCTGGGAGGCTGAGGCAGGAGTATCACAAGTTCAAGCCCTGATACTGGGCAATTTAGTGACTTAGCGAGACCCTGTCTCAGGATAAAAAGTAATAAAAGGGCTGAGGATGTAGCTCAGTATAAAGGCCCTGGGTTCAATCCCCAGTGCTGCAAATAAATAAATAAACAAATTTAGAAATGTACTCTGTCACAGTTCTGGAAGCCAGAAGTCTGTTTTTTTTTTTAAAAGACAGGATCTCGCTGTGTAGTTCAGGCTGGCCTGGACCCACTAGGTAGCACAGGTTGACCTCGAACTCATGGCAATCCTCCTGCCTCAGCCTTCCAAGTGCTGGAATTACAGGTGTGTGCCACCATGCCCAGCTGGAAGCCAGGAGTCTGAAATGAAGGTGTTGGCAGGGCCACACTCCCTCAGAGAGCCCTAGGGAAGAATCCTTGTTTCTTTCAACTCCTTTCTAACATCTTGACCTGAACACAGCCACCTTGAGTGCTGCATGGTTACTGGCTGATGCTGGCTATCACTGAGGCCTAGCCAGGGCTGTCACCTGGAACACTCACTCATGGCCCCCCATGTGGCCTCTGTGTCCTCCAGTATGGCGGGTGGGCTCCAAGGATAAGAACCCTGAGCTGGAAACAAAAACAAAACAAATAAACAAACAAATAAAAAAGAACCCTGAACTGGGCATGTGGCTCTTTGATAGACCACAGGCCTACAGCATATACACAAGTAAAAAATATAGAGAATCCAGAGATCCAGAGCTGGAAAAGAGCCAGGTGCAAACTCTTTTATGACCCAGCCTTCAATAATTGACAGATCCTTTACTCCATTGGTCAGGGTGGCCAAGAGCCCTGCTCACACTTAAGGGGTTCTTGGACACTGACTCTGCCTCTGATGGGAGGCGCATCAGCACCACCATGATGGGATAAATATCAAAGATGGACACCTTTGAAAACCACAACCTTCTATTCTGTGTTCATTCTCAGTTTTTCTACTGCTGTTTCCCAGGCCAACCATTTACCTCTGAATCCTTGCTTCAAGGTCTCTGGCTCTGGGGAACCCAAACTAAGATATGACAGTCAGTACCATCATCTCAGTATTTGCTGGAACCTCCTCGGGATACTAAAATCCACAGGTTCTTAAGTCCCTTATATAAAGTTGCTCAGTATTTGCATTAAACCCATACTTCCTATATGCTTTAAGCAATCTGTACTTTTTTTAAAACAGTTGTTTTTTTTTGGGGGGACAGGGTTTTGCTATGTAGCCCAGGCTGGCCTTAATCCTCCTGCCTCAGCCTCCAGAGTGCTGGGATTAAAGGTATGCACCACCACGCCCGGCAAGTAATCTCTACTTATAATACCTAAAAAAAATGTAAACTCCACATCTATAGTTGTTGTACTGTCTTGTTTGGGACATAATGACAAAAAAAAGTCTACATGTTCAGTACATATGCAATATATATGTATAATATATATATATATATATATATATATTTTTTTTTTTTTTTTTTTTTTTTTTTTTGTACTGGGAATCGAACTTAGGACCTTGCACTTGCCAGGCAGGTGCTGTGCTGCTGAGCTATATCATTGGCATTTTTTTTTTAAATATTTTTTATCTGAGCTTGGTTGAATCCCCAGATTTGGAATCCAAAGATATGGAGGACTTACTGTATCTGTGTTTATTTAGGTGGGTGTAGGTATTTGTAAATGTTCAGGAAGATATGTGTACCCCAAACAAACAGCAGTGAGTCCTCTAAGGAGGGGACTGAGATGGGGTTTGGGAGGGCTCATCTGGCATCGCTTGGGGTTTTTGCCCCCAGGGAAATAAAGATTTCTTGGACTGTTTGTGCAGAGTAAAAGGAAGGATCGGTAAGCCATTAGGACTTCAGGAGACCCTGGTCTGGAAATAGCTGTCACTCTCCTAATACCCACAGGAAGCAGGAAGCAGGGAGACCCTGGAGGCCCCTCTCTAAAGTGGGAGCCGCCAGCCCTTCCTGCAGCACAATGGAGGGCTTGGGGTTTGTCCAGGGATCCAGGATTCCCGGGTGGTGAAGACCAAGCCCCTCTATGAGCACGCTCCACCCTCAGATACTGAGGCATGATGGGGCTGATCCTGGCCTGCCCACAAAGCTGCAGTGCGCTACACACGCCAGCACCCATCACAGTAAGAGATGGCCTGGCTCGTAAAAACCAAACACCGGATGTACTGAGCCACAACTGGCTGCTGCTTGTTAGAAGCAATTTACACGACCATTCTGGTTGGTTCCTTATGATAGCTTGTGCTTTTATTTCCATTTCTCTGATAACAGATGATATTAAGCATCTTTTTTTTTTTTTTCTTTTTCTTTTTCTTGGAGACAGGGTCTTGCTATATAGTCCAGGCTGGCCCTGAACTCACTACATAGCTCAGGCTAGCCTCAAATTCCCTGTGATCCTCCTGCCTCAGCCTCTTGAGTGGTAGGATCACAGGGGTGAGCCACCGTGCCTGGTTTAGATATTAAGCATCTTTTAGATTCCTTTGGCCATTCTGATATCTCCTTTTGATAAGTGTTCAAGTCTTCTACCATTCTATAAGTGTGCTTGCCCGTCCTTATTGATTTTTAGGTGCTCTTTACATATTATGGACATCGGTGCTTTGTTAGATATATATCTTCACTCCTGGGGGAACATTTCTCCCCCTAAATCATCTCCCCAGGTCCCATGCTAGGAGTGGCCACAAAAGCAAGCAGCTACAGATCATTTCCGGGGCCCTGCAGAAGCCAGGCGTCCAGTTTGCTGAATGCCTGTGACGCACCAAGGACTGGGCATCAGCTATACTCTTAAGTAGTCTCTACATACTTATTTAGTTCACTCATGCGACACATAGTACTTGAAAATCTAGTAGGTGCCAGAAATTGCAGGACACACTGAGAACAAAAGTCAAGGTTTACAGCGAGATTGCGTTCCAGCCCAGCAGCAAGGCAATAAACAGGCTGAGCGCAGGAAGTGCGGGAAGGCGGTGATGGGAGCAACCAGGGTGCCGACAGGGAGCTGGGGCCTGAAGGAGGTGGGGGGGGCACCAAGGCTGCTGTGGGCGTCCAGAGATGAAGCTGGATGGGGCCTCTGCGCCACAGGGTTCTGAGCATGAGGACTTCGACGTCAACCTTCCCCTCCTTGGACCGCTGGGGTCTCTGGCCAAGAAAACTACTGTAGTCCCAGCAGGAGGACGGGCAGGACCAGGATGGGGGCAAAAGGATGTGGCCTCACTGTTCTCTTCGCAATGCAGGAACCTAAATCTCAAGAGAAGTTAAGCCATTCGCCTCAAGTCACAACAGCTAAGGAACGGGGCAAGAACAAGCCCATCGCAATGCGACTGGCTTTCAATGACGGGAAAGATGTCACGTAGGCGTCTGGAGATGTTGGGGTCTGGGGTGGGGGTGGGGGTGTAACAGTGAAGCCCAGAAATCCACCTGTCTAGGTGGTGGGACATCCCTGGGGCACAGAGCAGGCAGGTAGCCCGCTGCCCGGTGGGGAGGAGTCACGATGTCCCCTGTGGGCCGCCGGGGGCTCCGGGGTCGGCAGAGTTGGGGGCGGGGCTGCGCAGCCCCAGAGCCCGGAGGCCCCTGCTGGGTGTGCGGGGTCCCTCCTCGTGTCCTCCTCTGCCCCCCAGCGTCCCGCAAACCACCTCCCTGGAAGCAGCAGCGCAGCCGCGGGCCCCGAGCGCGGGGAGGGGACTCCGGGGCGACGGGGAGGGCGGGGCGGGGGGCCCGGGGGAGGGCGCGTGCCCCGGGACTCGGGTCCCCAGGCCCCCGCACAGCCGAGGGTCCCAGGGTCCTTCTCGCCGGGGTCGCCGCCGTCCCCTCCGCCAGGCCTCGCCCCACCCGGGTCCCCAGCAGGGGGTGGGGCGGACGCCGCAGCCCCGGGCGATGCCTGTCGCCACCTTCCCCACCCAAGCGCCGTCCCTGTCCCGGTCCTGTGGAGCGCGGGGGACACGGACGGCGCCGTGCAGGACACTCGGAGGTCCCCACTAGCAAAGATGGCTGCGGGGGGAGGGGAGGGGAGGACGCGGTGGGGAGGGGGTGGTGGCAGAACGGATGGGGGTGGGGACAGAGCGTGGGGGAGCGGGGGGTCGAGAGCCCCCTCCTGCGGGGGAGAGCGAGGCCTTGGCGGCGCAGGAGGGGGACGCGAGGCGGGAGCCGGGGAGCGGGCGTGGCGGGGGAGGGCAGCCGGCCGGGGACCCGAGTCTCGCACCCCGGGAGGGGCCCGCGGAAGCGGGAGCAGGCAGCGGTGGGGGCGGGGAGCAGGGCGGCCCAGGAGGGGGAGGGGCCGGGCGGAGCACAGCCTGCGCCCGACCGCGGGGGAGGCAGCCCCCCTGCAACCCCTGTTCTCCCGACCCGCTCGAGCCCCTGCTCCCGGCCCGCGTGCCCCCCTTTCCCGCAAGGGGTCAGCTGCACCCGTCGGCCCGGCCCCCATCCTGCTGGCGTCTGAGGTGCAGGCAGCAGGGACCGCGCAGCTCCCCAAGGTCGCTCCAGGAGTCCCCCACTTTCGCAGCGCACCGTGTGGAGGTCTGCACCGTCCTGCCTTCGGGGCGGCGGTGTGGGGACCAGGAGAGACCCCTGGCTGAGGGGCGCCCAGAGGAGAACACGGCGTCCTCGCCCCTCGGGGCCCCACCCCAGTCTCGGTCTCCCGCATCCCCCTGCCTAGTCCTCCCCTGGCGCCCGCGATGAGAGTTTCAAGGCTCCCCGACCCAACCTTCCCGCCTCGCTGTAGGGGAGCTCCAGACGCCCGAAAATGGCTTTAAATTAGGAAAGAGCCGAGCCGCCGGCGTCCTTTGGTCCATGAAAGCGGGAGCGGAGGCCACCAGCGTCCCCACCCCGTTTGCATTTGAAGCCCAGACACAGGTCTGCGGCGCCTCGGGCCTTTCATCGAGCTGGGCCTGCAGGGCTAATGAGGCGCCTGGCGGCGGGGAAGAGGAGCCTCAGGTGCCCCCAGGCCTTGATCAAAGTCACCACCTCAGAAAGGACCTCCCTGGCCACCGGGCAGCACCCTTCTCTGCAATCCCTGTCCTTTACTGTCCCCTGGTTGCCACCTGCTGTTGTGTTACCCAAACCCAAGCTCTGGGATACAAAGGCTTGAGTTTGCATTCTGTGTGATTTTAGGGATTTTACTCAACCTCTCTGAGCCTCAGTTTTCTCATTTGTAATACGAAGATAGAGCCAGCTGGGGGGGTGTGCACACCTGTCATCCCAGCACTCAGGAGGCTGAGGCAGGATGAGCCCCCAGAATTTGAGGTCAGCCTGTCTCAGAAAAAAAGAAAAAAATGAGGATAGCAATAAAACTGACCTCAGACAGCTACAGAGATGAAGAAGTGATTTAGGGAACAAGGAGCCCAGAGTACCAATACAATTCCTATTATTTGGGGAGTACAAGCCTCACTGAACTACAATGTCAGCCTTCCCTCCCCAGGCCTGGCACCACAGGGTAGGTTCATTTCATTCACTGCCATATCCTTGGTGTGCATAGAGTCTGGCACATAGTACATGCTCAGTAAATGTTTGTCCAGTGAGTAAATGAAATACAACAAAACCTGTCTCTGTCTCAGTTTCCTGGTCTATAAAAAGGGATGACAATAGCAGGTGTGTGTCTGTCACTGTGACAAAACACCTGAGGAGAACAACTCTGAGGAGGAGAGGTTAGTTTTGGCTCATGGTTTCAGAGGGTTCAGTTCATGGTTTCCAGCTCCTTTGCTTTTAGGCTGTGGGGAGGCAGGGGTATCATGGTGGAAGGGTGAGGCGGAAGAAAGCTGCTTACCTCATGGTGACCAGGAACAGAAAGAGACAAGAGCTGGGGACAAGGTGTGGCCCCCAAGCCCTGCCCCCCATGATCCACACCCTCTAACCAGGCTCCACCTCCTGAGTCTCCTTTGCCTCCCAACAAAGCCATCAAATTATGGGTTCATCACTGGTGACACAGAGACCCCCTGAGCCAGTCACCCTTGAGCCCCACCCCGAGCTCTGCTGCCTGGGGACCAAGCCCTCTACACAGGAGCCTGGGGACAGACACATCCTGGGGACCATCACAGTGTGCCTCATGGATCTGAGGGCTCCATGGGACCAAGGTGACTAGGAGTCGATTTTGAAATACTTTGCATTGAAGCTGGACTCAGTCGCAAGCACCTATAGATGCAGTTATTCAGGAGGCTGAGGGAGGAGGATTGCTTGAGCCCACAAGTTTGATGTCAGCCTGTGCCATATGGCAATACCCTGCTCAAAAAAAGAAAAAAAGAAGGAAAAGGAAGGAAAGAGAAAGAATTTACATTGAGCCTGGTATGGGCTGAATGTGTTCCCAAAAGCACACACTGGAACCTGATCTCCGCTGTGACAGCTGGGAGGAGGCACCTAATGGGCACCTTTGGGTCCTGAGGGCTTCAGCTCAGGAGCGGATTAATACTGCTCTGTATGGAGTGATGGGAAAGGCGGGGAGGCCACACCCCATGCAGGCGGATCTTGAGCTTCTCAGCCTTCAGAGCCTTTTGACTTTTTATTTTGAGACATGGTCTCACTAAATTGCCTGGGCTGGTCTTAAACTTATGACCCTTCTGCCTCAGCCTCCTCTGTAGCTGGGATTACAGGTGTGCACCACCATGCCTGAATCACATAGCAAGACCCTGTCTCAAAGCCCCCCCCCAAAATAAAATAATAAAATAAAATAAAAAGTTCAGGACAGGATAACTGCAATTGAGGTTGCTTTTTGTTTTGATTTTGTTCTGCTTTTGCTTTTGGTACTAGAGATTGAACCAAAGGGCACTTTATTACTGAGCTACAGCCCCAGCCTTTTTAATTTTTTACTTTGAGACAGGAGGGTCTTGCTGAATTGCCCAGGCTGGCCTTGAACTTGTGATACTCCTTCCTCAGCCTCCAAAGTCCCTAGGATTACGGGCGTGCGCCACCGCGCCCGGCTCATTTTTGTTTTTAATGACTAGAGCATAGATTGAAGTCGAGCACTACAACACAAAAATACAGACCTCCCAGCCCTCGGCACTGTGAGACTGGAGGGATCTTACCGGGACCCCTGCAGGCCCAGGAAGAGGTGGCAGAAAGGTAGTGCGGGTTGTGTGGTGTCCCTCCCCTCAAGAAAAGCGGAAGTCCTGATGCCCAAGCCGCAGAATGAGGCTTCCTTGGGAACAGCTCTGTAGTTGCAGTGAGCTAAGCCCAGGCCTTGCTAGATGAAGGGCAGGGCCTTCACCTCATAGGCCTGGTGCCCTCATAAGAGACGCAGAGCCAGGCATGGTGGCGCATGAGTGTAATCTTGCCTACTTAGGAGGCTGAGGCAGGAGGGTCACAAGTCCAAAGCCAGTCTGGGCAGCTTAGCAAGATTCTATCTCAAGATAAAAACAAAAAACCAGGCTGGGGATGGAGCTCAGTGAGAAGACCCTGGATCTATCCACTGTACCACAAAAGAAGAGGAAGGGGAAGGGGAAGCAGAAAGAGAGGGGAAGAAGACAGGCTCAGATACAGGCAGAGGCCCTGTAACATTGGCCTAGGAGCAGCAAGGACTGAGGGCCACCACAGAAAGTAAGAGGTGGCAGCAAGATTGACCCTACCGGTCTCAGGGGAGAACGGCCATGACGGCACCTTGAGTCCCAGCTTCGGGCCTCCAGGCTGGGGGAATCCATCTCTGCTGCTTTAAGTCACCCAGTTTCTGCTGCTCTGTCACAGCAGCCCCAGGGGACTCAGGAAGATGGGAAGAGCCCTGCAAGACTCACTCAGCACTGCGTGGCTCCCAGCAGGCCCTCTGCCCACTCCCAATTTTTTTGTTTTTTTTTGGCAGTACTGGGGATTGAACCCAGGGCCTTTAGTCCTTTTAGTTGAGGCATCCAATTGTGAAAGGCCAAGGAGGCAGTATGGAACTCCTAAACTCTAGCCATACTTTGGCACTTTCCTAGCTTAGCCAATTTCCTGCTTCTGTGATGCTAGCTGAGGTCAGTCTCACTGTACCACTGGTTACAGTGTCCAGATAGATGTCATTTTGAAGATCCCACGCATCTTCCCACAAACGCTGCGCCCTATGGAAACTCCCTTTTGCAACTGCTTTTATGAGCCCAACATTCATTCAACAGGCACCAAATCATCACTGTTCACCTATTACGCACCAGCCAGGCACACACATAATTTCCACCCCTCCTCAACTACAGGAAGCGCTTATCATAGAAAGGCAGAATCCAGCCAGGAAGAATATAGCCCCTCTTTGTTGTTTTGTTTCGTCAGTGGTACTAGGAATTGAACCCAGGGCCTTTGCACTGAGCTACAATCGTAGCTCCCCCCACTTCTTTTAATTTTTTTTTTTTGTGGGTACCGGGGGTCGACCTCAGGACCTCGCACGCCAACAGGCACCTGTGCCGCTGAGCGATATCACCAGCCCCTTTTTCGTATGTGAGATCCGGGAGTTGAACTCGGGCCCTCGCACTTGCAAGGCAGGCGCTTACGCCGCTGAGCCATCTCACTGGCCCTCTTGTTTTTTTTTTTAAAAAGGTCAGCTAACTGGCTCTGGGGAGTAGGGTATAGACGTATCTTTTGGGGGGCCGCTGTTTAACCCACATAGTAAGGAAGGTTACAGTGCAAGAAACGGGGCAGGGGGCAGCTTGGCCAACCATAGCTATGCTATGCTATGCTATGCTATGTGTGTTGGTTACTTTTCTCTTGTTGCTGAGACAAAATACCCAACACCCAAAATTAAGGAAGGAAAGGTTTATTTAGCTCACAGTTTGTGGAGGTTTCAGTCCATACTCGGCTGGCTCCAAGGCAGAGTGGCACATGGCAGAAGGCGACAGTGTATGACAGCAGAAAACAGCAAAAGCAACAAGAGCGAAAAGGGGAGGAGAGAGCGAGAAAGCCTCTTTCCCTCCCTTATATTGTATGCAGGCTATCCGCCCCATGGCGGGTGTAGCACTCACACCCATAATCCTGGCATTGGACCCTGAGTCAGTCATAAACTCCAGAAGCCTGCCCCCATGACTGCATAAGGCTTGGGGGAGACATCTAGACACAAACCATAACACTCTGGATATTTCATGTTCTTCCAAATTCCTATACCAAAATCCTAACCCCAAGGCAATGGTATCAGAAAGTGGGGTCTTAGCCCAGTATGGTGGTGCACAACTGTAATGCCAGCACTTGGGAGGCTGAGGCAGAAGGGCTGTCCTGAGTTGAAAACCAGCCTGGGCTATATAGTGAGTTCAAGTCCAGCCTGAGCTACATAGCGAGACCCTATTTCAAAAAACAAAACACAAAACAAACAAATAAGGAAAGTGGAGACCGGGCATGGTGGCACACACCTGTAATCCCAGCACTCGGGAGGCTGAGGTAGGAGGGTCACTGCAAGTTCGAGGCCAGCCTAGGCTACAAAGTGAGTTCAAGGCCAGCCTGAACTGCATAGTGAGACCCTGTCTCAAAAAGACCAAAAAAAAAAAAAAAGGAAAGTGGGGTGTTCCTGGGCATGGTGGCTCAAACTTGTCATCCCAGCACTTTGGGAGGCTGAGGCAGGAGAGGAGGATTACCAGTTTGAGCTTAGCCTTGGCAATTTAGCGACTTAGTGAGGACCGTCTCAAAATAAAAACTAAAAAGGTCTGGTAGGGCCGGTGAGACGGCTCAGCGGTGTAAGCGCCTGCCTGGCAAGTGCAAGGGCCCGAGTTCGACTCCTGGATCCCACATACGAAAAAAGGGCCGGTGATATCGCTCAGCGGCACGGGCACCTGCTAGCGCGCGAGGTCCTGAGTTCGACCCCCGGTACCCACAAAAAAAAAAAAATAATAAAATAAAATAAAATATAAAGGTCTGGGAACGCGCCTCAGTGCAAAGGCCCTGTTTCAATCCCCAGTACCAAAAAAAGAAGTGGGGTCTTTTGGAAGGTGAAGAGGGTCAGGGAGCCAGGCCTCTGAGTGCAGGGTCCAGGTGAAAGGCTCCCTCTGTCTCTGAAGAGCAGGCTGGCCCCTCCTCACAAAGCCGCCAGTGATGGTGGCTGTGCTTTAAAAACCCCAGCCATGGCACTGGCACCGCACGACAGCTGGATGGGCCCAGACGCAGGTGGACTCCAGAGCTGCAGCCACTTCAGGGCAACGAGGACCATGGCAGGCACGGAGCCCAAGGGGTGCACCTGCCCGGGACAGCCACCGTCCCACCCAGCCCCGCAGACCACAGGGCTCAGGGCGCTGGGCTGGAACCCAGGCCCCCCAGTGCTCACCCCTGACCCTGTCCCAAATCCAAGAATTGCCAGAAGCAGGTGAGAGTCCCAGGCCTCTGGCCATGCTGCATTGAGGCTGGGCCCGGGAAGCTGCCCTTCACCACCCTCAGCCCCATGGCTCATCTCCCAGGTCCTGGGCCGCATCAGATTCTTCCAAGCCCCTGCCAGGCTGGCCTGCCTCTGCAGCTCCGTCTGTCTGTCCCACCTGTCTGCTTCGACATCAGCCTTTCCACAGGGGACCCTGGTTCCACTAAGGCCCCATCTCCACACACACCACACCCACACTCTCCTCAGAGTGGCTTCCACAATTGCAATTACACGGCTTTGCAGAATTCTGTTTATTTACATACTTGTGGTACTGGGGATTGACCCCAGGGCCTTCATCCTAAGCTACATCTCTGGCCCTTTTTTATTTTTTATTTTGAGACCTTTGAGGGCCTTGCTAAGTTGCTAAGTTGCCCAGGGTGGGCTTCAACTTGCAATCCTCCTGCCTCAGCCTCCCAGAGTGCTGGCGTGACAGGCATGCACCGTCATGCCTGGCTCAAAATTTTATTTCAAAGTTATTCTCCGTTGCTTCTTGAATGTCAGTATGAGTAGGGCCAGAAGTGGGAGATTTATTCACAACCACACCCCCTGAGCTTAGCCCAGTAGGTGCTCAATAAATGTATGCAGGAAGTTTCCAAACAAATCCCTTCTTTCCGGTGCCAGGGAGGCGCGGGTGTTCTGACAGGACAGGTCCCTCAGTTTCTCCGTGGGATGTCCCAGGACCGTGAACACACGACCTCTCTGTCACACACACAGGATGAGCTCCCCTCCTGCCCCAATTTCTCGATGGAATATTTTTCCCCCTCCCTGGGGCAGAAAATGAACCATTATTAAAACAAGCCAGAGACCGGCCGGGAAAACCCATTTGCAGCGATTTATATCGTGTTGCCGCGGCTGCTGGAGGAAATGGGAGGAGAGGCGCGGGCAGAAAGCACCGGGTGAAAAATCTCATTCCGTCACAGGGAGAACAGATGGGATTTTTTTTCTCCCCTTTTTCGTCTCCTCGGGCTTAGAGTCAGGAATCGATGTCAGCCGCAGATTTGCTCTGGGCAGTGGGATTTGGAGAAGGTGGCCCAGCTGGGTGCGGGGCCCAGGGATCCTGGGGTGGCTGGAGAACCACGCAGGACCCCTGTCCTCCTGCTCTGTCCCCGGGCCTGTGGGGGCTGCCGATCAGCTCCCCTGCCCCGGCCACGCTTGCCATATTTTTTGCTTTCTCGTCCCCCTCCGCGCTGGCGATGGAACCAGGGCCTCGCGCATGCCAGGCAGGCGCTTTGCCTCCGAGCCCGCCCAGACCCCAGAGTCTCGCATTTTCTCATCCCTGCCTTCTCTCTCTACCCTCTGCCTCGGCCGTGGTCCCTTTCCTGGGAGGCAGGATCATGTCTCTCCTGCTCCCGGCTGCATCTTGAGCACACAGGCTCCACAGCTGTCGCCCCCTCTCAGCAGACAGCCACCACCCCCTGTCCCCGTCCCCGTCCTGCCACGTGTCAGACCTTGGAGTTACTCTTTCTGCCTTCACTTCCCCATGAGCTGTGGTTCTATTAGTTTCTTTCATTGATGGCTCATGGTCCTCCCACCCCCCCCCCAAGAAAGCGGGAGCCACAGCAGCTCTGTGGGTTTGGGAGAGGGCGGCGGGTGGGGGCGGGGGAGGAACGGGACTGAGTCATTCAGCTATTTAAAAGCCATTGGTGGCTTCTCTCCTTCAAAACGGAGCAAAGCTCCACAGACCCTGCCCCGTCTAGAGCCGAGGCACCTGTTCAGATCCAGCCCCCAACGTCCTGACCCTGCTCCAGGTATCCTTGCGTCAAACCCCGCCCCCATGTGGTACCCACCTTACCAGTGATGCTTTGCCTGCCTGCCTCTCAAAGCATCCTTTTCAACTCAGCCCCTGGGCTTCCAAGGCTGGAGTCCAGGGTTTCAACACCCAGACCATGGATGGGATTTGTTTGGCCCATGCAGGGGTTTTAAGACATTTTAATGAATTTCCAGCTTTTAAAAATCAAGTGATTTTTTTTTTTTTTGTGGGTACCGGGGGGTCGACCTCAGGACCTCGTATGCCAACAGGCACCCGTGCCACTGAGTGATATCACCGGCCCCTTTTTCGTATGTGGGATCCGGGAGTCGAACTCGGGCCCTCGCGCTTGCAAGGCAGGCGCTTACGCCGCTGAGCCATCTCACCGGCCCAAGTGATTTTTTTTTTTGATATAAAAATCTGGATTCTTGGCTTTTAATCAAAAGATGTGGCAGCCCCCAGGAGGTAGAGAGAGGATGATTCCTGGGTCCAGGGGTGCAGCTGGATAAGAGAAAGGACTTCTAATGCGCCACAGCACAGCAGGGTCCCTGCGGTTGACAACAATTAATTGTATATTTCAAATCAGCCAGCAAAGAGGATTTCAAATGTTCCCTACACACACAAAAAGGATCTGTGTGAGATGGGTGGATAGGCCAATGACCCTGATCTCCTCCTTACACATATGCAGGTACCGAACTCTCACACTGCCCCCGTACACAGGTACAATTCTGTGTCAGTTTAAAGAATTTTAAAATATGTTTTTAAAAAGACAAGATGCGCTTTCTGCAAAGTGAGGCTAAGTTCCCAGCAGGGGCCAGCGACCACCGAGGGCTGCCTCCCTGAAGCAGGGCAGCTCGGGTTTGCAAGGGCACTCTGCGCCCAGCCTGCTTGGGTGGGATTCAGTTAACCTGTTTTGTTTTGTTTTGATTTTTGAGACAGGGTCTCCCTACGCAGTTCAGGCTGACCTTGAGCTCACTGTGTAGCACAGGCTGTCCTCAAACTCGTGTCGATCCTCTTGCCTCAGCTTCCTGAGCACTGGGATTCTAGGCATGCACCACCCCAGCCCTCCTTTCCTAGCTTCTGGTAGACCCTTGGCTTGTGGCCACATGGGCCATGCTCCACCTTGGCTCTTCCGTGTCTGTGTCCTTTTCTTAGGACGACACTTGGCATTGGATTCAGGGCCCTCTCTGCTCTGCAATGATCTCATCATGAAATCCTTAACTTAATTCCATCTGCAAAAACCCTTTGTCCCAGCAAGGCCACTGCTCTAACTGCACATAGGGTCCCTGGGAAGTTTCCGTATTGGATGGTAGCAGGGCGTGTGGGGCCTTTGGGAGGTGATCAGACCATGGAGCAATTCCATCTACCGATGGAATCGATGCCCTTAGAAGAGGGCTCCAGAAGAGTGTAGTACACCTGTGATGCCAGCTACTCAGGAGGCTGAGGCAGGAGGATCGCCACGAGTTCAAGGCCAGCCTGGGCAATTTATTTATTATTTATTAATTAATTTATTTATGTATGTGTGTGTACTGCAAATTGAACTCAGGACCTCGCGCTTGCCAGGCAGGCGCTGTGCCACTGAGCTATATCCCTGGCCCTAGCCTGGGCAATTTAGGGAGACCCAATCTCAAAATGAAAAAGGATTTGAAGAACAAGTCCTTTTTGTCCTTCTGTCTCTGCCATGTGGAGCCACAGCATCTGTCACCTCTGGGGCAGCAACAAGGCACCTTCTTGGAAGCTGAATCAGCCCTCACTCAACAGAGTCTGCCACAACTCGGTCTCGTCCAGGCTCCAGGAATCTGAGCGATATATTAACATTTATTTTATTTTGTATTTATTTTTCTCAGTATAGGGGACTGAACTCAGGACCTTTGTGCTGAGCTACATCCCCAGCCTTTTAAAAATTTTTAAATTTTGAGACAGGCTCTCCCTATAATGTCCAGGCTGGGCTTGAACTTGAGCTCCTCCTGCCTCAGCCTCTCATGTAGCCGGGATTATAGGCCATTTCCATTCTTTATTAATTATCCCACCCAAGTTATTTTGCCATAGCAGCAGGAACTGATGAAGACAGCCACATCCAGAGGTGGCAGGTGTGGAAACATCTTTCTGTTTTTGGACATCTCCACCATCAAGCCACCCCCATGCCCCCTGCTTCCTTCCTTTCTCTCCTCTCCAGTCAGTGTTTGAAGCCAGGGGGACTCAGGAGCCAAGGAGCTGCTGGGCCAAGCCAGCTCCTGTCATTCTCCTCTGCCTCAGAACTCTGCACCCATCAGCGCTGCCTGGCCTCTGACCTGTGGCTGATTCCTTCCTGGGCTGACAGGTCAGATTATGAGGGGGCGCTCCCCTGAGCCAAGACACGCTTCTGTGCCTCCATGCTGCTCTAGAGCAGTCAGCCCCAGCTCCTTCTGCCGTCTCCTGCAGGCTGGCCACCCCTCCCCTCCTCTTCCTCTGCTCCCTCTGCTCCCTTGGGGTGGTAGCCCAAGGCCAAGCTGGGCCAACCAGGGGTTTTATTTGGCCTGTGTGGCTTAACTTTTTCTTTAAGTTTCTTTTTGAGGTAAAATTCACATAAGATTAACCATTTAAAAATACAATTAGGGGCCAGTGAGATAGCTCAGCGGCATAAGCGCCTGCCTGGCAAGTACGAGGTTCTGAGTTCGACTCCAGGTACCCACATACGAAAAAAGGGCCGGTGATATCGCTCAGTGGCACGGGTGCCTGCTGGTGCATGAGGTCCTGAGTTCGACTCCCGGTACCCACACACACACAAAATAATAAATAAAAATAAAAATAAAAATACAATTCAGGCTGGGCAGGGTAGCACATGTCTGTCATGCCAGTACTTGGGAGGCTGAGGCAGGAGGTTGCCAGGAGTTCAAGGCCAGCCTGAACTATATAGTGAGACCCTGTCTCAAAACAACAAAATACAATTCAGGGGGTGAGGTTGTGCCTTAGTGGTAGAGTTTTGCACATACAAGGCCCTGGGTTCCACCCCCAGCACCAAAAATAAAATAGTGTACAACTCACATGGCTTTTTATATTCAGAGTTGTGTGCTGGGTGTGGTGGTATATGGCACAGACACAATCCCAGCCACTTGAGAGGCTGAGGCAGGAGGATTGCAAGTTTGAGGCCAGCCTGGGTAATTCAGCAAGACCCTTTCTCAAAATAATAAATATAAGTCAGACACGGTTGTTGTGCACGCCTGTCATCCCAGCACTCTGGGAGGCTGAGGCAGCAGGATTGAAAGTTCAACCCCAGCCATATGTCTCCAGCCTTTGGGATTCCCCTTCTCTGTCCCCTCCCTAGTCCTACCTGTCTTCCACTCCATGCTTGCCTGGGCCAGGTGGGGCCACACAGGTGTCACTCACTCCCGCTTTCCCATCACCTAGCCTACTCTACCATGAACCCTAGCCATGGTGGACATTGGAGGAGGAAGGGGACAGGGAGCTGGGAGGAAGGGAACAGGGAGGTGCACTCACCCAGAGAAGCCACCCCTGGGACCAGTCTCTGCCTGCTCACCTGTCTCCCCGCTCCACCCCAACTTTGCCCCAAGTCCTGAGTGGCTTCCCCCTCACTCCCCTCCCCCACGCATCCCTCGATACCCCCACACCTCCTACCCCCCAACCCCAACCTGTGCCCTCCTCACCTGCCCACACCTCCCAGCCTCCCCACGCGTGTCTCCACTCCACACACGCTCAGCTGGTACCTTCGCCAGCGGGGTACCCCTACTCCACTCTCCCGCAGCCCTGCGCTTCCTTTCTCTACCCCGGCAGGGCGGCCACGCCCCCGCGCACCTGGGAAGGGGCGTGGCCTCCTCACCTGGCGGCGCAAAGCTGCGGGGTAGTGGCCTCTAGCGGCCCGGGAGGGAAGCACAGGCCACCGCGCCTGGCTGGTGACCAGGGCGTCTCGCTCCCGGGCCCCGCCCTGCCCTGTGCACCTACTGTTTGCCTGCCGCGGTTCCGAGCTCTGTGCGTGTAGCGGAGAGCCAGAAGCAAGCACCTCTGGTCTCCAGGAACTGATATTCCGGGGGAGGAGGGAAGACGAACAGATACGCACGGGGACGGTTTAAAGGTATTGGGTTAGCTTTGTGTCCCTGTAACACCTGAGGTAGTCACTTACAAAGAAAAACGGACCCGGTGAGGTGCCCAACGCTCGTCCCCGCAGGGCTTGGAGGCAGGAGGATCGCGGTGAGTTCGAGACCAGCCTGAGCTACATAGTGAGTTCAAGGGCAGCACGACCACACCCCGCTCTAAGACATTTTTTAAAAAATTTATTTATTTTTGTTTGCTGGAGGATTTTTTTTTTTTTTTTTGAGACAGTGTTTCACTGTGTAGTTCAGGCTGGTCTTGAACTCACTTCGTAACCCAGGCTGGCCTTGAACTCAAGAATTCCTCCTGCCTCAGCCTCCCAAGTGCTGGGATTACAGGCGTGCACCACCACGTCTGGCTGGATCCAAGACATTTTGATCAGTCCCCAAAAGAAAACCCATCACCCATATGCAGTCACCCTCTCCATTCTTCCCTCTGCTACCCCCAGCCCCTCACAACCCCCACCTGCTTTCTGTGTGTCAGTTCACCTGCTTCGGACATTGATGTGAGTGGAATCATAGACAATGACACCATGTGACCTTTTGGGTCCGGTTTCTTTTGCTGAGCACACCCACACTGTAGCATGTGTCAATCAGGATTTTTTTCTTCATACATGCTAGACAAGGGCTCACCACCAAGCCTCTCCCAGCCCAGTTCTTTCCCTTTGTAGCTCAATATCCCTAGTGAGGCGTGATGGCGCAAGCCTGTAATCCCAGCACTCGGGAGGCTGAGGCAGAGGGATCGCCATGAGTTCAAGCCCAGCCTAAACTACATAGTGAGACCCTGTCTCAAAAAAAATAAAAATAAAAAATAAAAAATCCCATGGTGTGAGTGCTGTTCCCTTAGTTTATCTGTGTACCCACTGATGGGCATGTTGGTAGCTTGCCCCTCGGCGATTGTGAATACAGTCACATGGACAGCCACATACAAATATCTGTGAGTGTCAATTTCCAAGTCTTACGATTTATACTTAAGAGCGGAACTGCTTAATCACATGGTAATTCTCGGTGGCGCTTTTCTTTTCTTTTCCTTTTTTTTTAGTTTGTTAAGACAGGGTCTTGCTGTGCAGGTCAGACTGGCCTTGAACTCACTATGTAGCCCAGGCTGGCCTGGAACTTGTGGCAAACCTGCTTCAGCTTCTCAAATGCTGGGATGACAGGTGTGTGCCACCATGCCCAGCCCCTATAATCTTTTAAGTATGTATAAAGGAGCCGGGCATGGTGGCACACAAATGTCATCCCAGCACCTGGGAGGCTGAGGCAGGAGGATCACAAATTGGTTTCTGTGTTTGTTTTTTAGCCACTTAGTGAGACCCTGTCAAAAATAATAATAAACAAAGAAGGGTTGGGGACAGAGCTCAGTGCAAAGTCCCCAGGTTCAATTCCCTGTACCATTAAAAAAAAAAAAAAAAAAGTTCTGCCTGTAACCTCCCAAGGAACCCTCTCTGGCCCAGAGTGGTGGTGCACGCCTGTCATCCCAGCACTTGGGAGGCTGAGGCAGGAGGATCACCATGAGTTTGAGGCCAGCCTGAGCTACACAAGTGAGTTCAAGGCCAGTCTGGACAACATAGTGAGACCCTGTCTCAAAAAAAAACAAGTACCAAGGCACCCTCTCTGCATCTCCTCCGTCCACCCAAGCGCTTAGGCCATAAACTCTGACTCATCTGGTCCCAAGAATTCTATTTCCAGTGCATCTGCTTCACCTTCAAAATCTTCCCAGAAACCTCTTCCTCCACTGCATCTCCCACCTGTACCCATGCAGACCCCACCCAGGGTCCCTGGCTTCTGCTCCAGGCCTCCACCTGTGAGCACCTGAGGCAGGTCCTCCCTGCTCTGCTCAAGAACCTTCCATGGCTCCCACTTCACAGCCCACCAGGCCAGCATGCTCTGCCCACCCCTCTGTACCCCCACCTCTGCCCAGTGCTCCCTTCGAGCACTCCCTCCACCCGCACGGTCCTCCTGGCTCCACTGTCTAGCGACCTTTGCAAGGGCGTCCCCAGCACCTAGCAGTGTCTGGCCACAGTAGGTGCTCAATAATGTTTGTCGAATGACTGACCCCCTACCCCGGCACACACAGGCAGCAGTTGGAATTAATCCCTACTGCCATCCTATCCTCCCAGCCCAATTCTAGTTATTTTTATTTTTATTTTTTTTGGTACTGGAGGTGGAATCCAAGGGCACTCTACCAGGAACAGTGGCTACTTGAGAGGCTGAGCCAGGAGGATAAAAATTTCGAGTCCATCTCAGCAACTTTGCTAGACTTTGTCTCAGAATAAAAAACAAAAAGGGCTGGGGGTGTCGCTCAGTAGTGGAGTCCTCGCCCAGCATGTGTGGGGCCCAGGCTGCATCCCCAGCACCACAAAACAATCACCCCACTCAGGCATCCCAAGGCCTAGGCAGATTCACCTCCCTTTACCCCATCGCTCCGCTTCTGGGGCTGAAGCACACCTGGGTTCTGTTTATCTTGCCCACTAGAAAGAGGGACCTCAATTTTTTTGCTTGTTTGTTTTGTTTTGTTTTTTTGAGACAGGGTCTTGTTATGTAGCCCAAACTGGCCTTGAACTCAAGGTGATCCTCCTGCCTCGGCCTCCCAAGTGCTGGAATCACAGGCATGTACCACCATGCCCGGCTCTAAGGGTGCCCTTGGGAAGGCTCCGGGCTTGCCTGACTGCTCTAGGGCACCCTCGATGGCAACCATGACCTTGGCACCTGGCAGCTGGTGAGGGTGCTGTGGCGGGGGACAAGGGAAGGACCGGGAACCGGAGAACTCAAGGTCCCCACCCCTGACCTCCAACGTGTGGCCACCGTGCAGGGGCCCTCAAGAGCCTAGCACGGGCACACCAAGCGACCAGAGCCCCAAGGCAGGGCGGAACAATGGCCCACAGGTGCTCCAGTGCTACCCGCTCAGAATGTGGGGTTCCCGAAACGCAGGGGAGAATACGGGGTGCTGCAGGCATGGGATGCCCAGGGAACAGGAGTCCTCTGGCATGGGGTCCACAGAAGGTGGGGTGCCCATGCGCAGGCTTTACAGATTGGGGACACCAAAGACGCGGGACCCTCTGGACGCAGGGACCCCAAGGACCAGATGCACAGAACATGGGGTGGCTCAGGCGCGGGGCCTGGGGGGCACTCAGCACGGGGCCCTCGAAGTGCGAGCTTGGACGCTCGACGCAAGGGGCGCCCCGGGATTGTGAGTCCGGGGCTAGCGGACCACGCGACAGGCACAGAGCGGGGCGAGTCTGCGCGCGCGCGGACGCCGCGGTGCCAGAGCCCGTCCAGGCGCGGCCTCCACTGCGACTGCGCAGCCCTGAGGTCCGGGGACCCGCGACTCTTTTCGCGCCCCCAGCCGCTCTGCACTCTCTGCCTTGTGCGCCGGCGAATCCAGGCGACTCGGCCCGGGTGGCGCTGGCCAGCCGATTCCGGCCACCACCAGGGGCGCTCCACGATCACAGGTGTGGGGAGACACAGGAGGGTGTGGAAGTGGGTTTCCCGCTGGGACGTTTTGCAAACGGAGCCAAGGATCCCTAAAAGGAGGCCATCGTGTCCCCCACACCACCACCCCAGGCCCGCGCTGCAGCCGCTCTGGGCCGCAGGCGGTGGGGAGGGGTCTTGGAGCGGAGCACTCTTAGGTGCCTGGCTTTCCCTGGGCTGCACGTCCTGGCCCCCTTGCAATCCTCTTCTGGTTTGGCTTTGTGGTGCTGGGGATGGATCTCAGGCCCTGGCGCATCCTAGGCAAGCGCTCTGCCATCGAGCCTCCCCCTCCTGTCGGGTTTACAGAAAGCCGGCTGCCTTGCTGTGTGTGTGTGGAGGGTCCTGGTTGCCCCCCGAAGCACCACGCTCACTGCTGAGCCCCTCGATGCCGTCTATGGGTCTGCTATCTGATGTCTCACAGTGGGAAACTGAGACATGCAGAGGCTGCCGCCCCCAGCACCCACGGGTCTCCAGAGCCAATTGCCGGGACCTAGTCGCTTACATTCAAGGCCACAGCAGGAATGACCCACACCTGTGCACTCTGCCCTGCCAGGCTAAGTGAATCCCTGTCCAGTCCTGGAAAGAAAGGCTGTTTAGAAGGCAAGAGAAGGTTGTCACAGAGGTCACCCAGCCAGGCTTAAAATCTGGGGTCCAGCCTCTCTCCCAGTTCAGCCACTAGGAAGTACTTCTTGGAAGAGAGTCCTGGAGACCAGATTCATTGTTCCCATCCAAATCTGACCAAAGTTTTAGGAATTTACCACTCCACCCTCACACACACACACCCCGCATTGAATCAAGAGCCTCCACATTGAGCTACATCACTGGCCCTATTTATTTATTTATTTATTTTTGAGACAGTCTTGCTATGTAGTTCAGGCTGGCCTTGAAGCCACTATGTAGCCTAGGCTGGCCTTGAACTTGAGGCGATCCTCCTGCCTCAGCATCTCAAGTGCTGGGATTACAAGCATGTGCCACTGCACCTGGTTAGCCCTTTTTATTTTTTTGAGACAGGTTCTCATTAAATTGCCCAGGCAGTACTTGAATGTGAGATCCTCCTGCCTCAGCATCCCAAGTACTGGGATTATAGCCAGGTGCAGTTACAAGCTTGTGCCACTGGTCTTGCTTCTACTTTCAAATCCTTTCCCTGTTCCTCATTCATTCTGCAGAGACCCTGGTTAGCCACAGAGAGGCTTTTTGCTCCCCCTCCACCCCCAGTAATCCCCTCCCTCTAAAATCCACATCAGGATTTACCTGCCTTACCTCCCCGCAAGGCTTCCAGTATGCTCAGATTCAGCCAGACTGAAGTTGGCAGGAGCTGCCTGCTTTAATATTTAGGCCTCATTTAGATGGACTCCCTTCCCTGAGGATCCAAGCCCGGGTTTCACTCCTCCCCGGCCCGTCAGTCTTAGAGTTGTACCCATCTTTCACAAAATGGAGCCAGAAGCTGCTTCCAGGCCCGGCCTCCCCAGATCCTAGCCGGGTCTTAGATCTCGGGCCTCTCCCCGACCCTCTCCCCTCCAGGATTGTGCCCCCTCCGTCGCCCAGCCCCCACCCTGCACCGATTTGTCTATTCTGCTGAAGTGCCTATTTTTGGCATGGGGCCCGGTTTCAGAGCCCCCACCGTGGTTCTTGGCAGTCACAGCTCTGGCTCGGGGGATCCCAGCCAGGTCGCGCCTTCCCCGCTCGGGAGAGGGGATGCGAAGCTCCCTCTCGGCCTCAGGCCGGAACGGCCCGCTGGCAGCTTCCCGGGGCCTCCGATCTCAAGCCTGTTTCTTGCCCTACTTCTTCAAGTCCACACCAGCGGCAGTGTAGGAGCCAGACTGTGAGACTCCGTGTCAGGTTTTTGTTCTTGCCCACAACCTAAAATTCATCCCCCTCCTCAGAGTCAGAAGTTTGAAGCTTTCGTGGACACCAACCTTCCCTTAACACCGGTCAGCTCCCCAAGCCTGCCCGGTTGCCAGGGAGCCTCCGCAGGACTCGCATCCCGTCCCGCCCCGCGAACTCCAGTCCTGGCTTTGCGGGCATCCGCGCGTCTCCGCCGGCCTGGTCTCCCGGGCAGCGCCTCGCGCGCGTTCCTTCCCCGCGCGACGCCGGGTACCGAAGTCCGCGCCTCCTGCCTGCGGCGGGATCCCGCGAGCCGACCCCTGCCCTCCTTTTGCCCCTCCCCCGTGCACGCCGCTGCCTGGAAGCTGGGGGCCTCCCTCGCGCGGAAGCCCAGTGTCTGCACTGCACTAGGCCTCAAACATCCCTCAGTCTCCCGAGGAAGAAACAGGCCCGAAATTTGCGTGCCCCGGGCGCATTTGGCCGCGTCGCAGCTCCTACCCCTCCCCATCCGGGCCAGGTGCCTCCCTGCTTCGCGTAATCCAGCCCGGGTTTTGCACCGCCCAGGTCTCCCGCTCCGGCGGGCTGGGCGCCGGTCCTTCCCTCCGCAGCTGGAAAATCCGCTCCGGGTCTTCCACGCGCCCCTCCCCTCCCCCACTCCCGTTCCGACTCAGGGATCCCGCACTTCGCCTTCCTCTTTTCCACTTCTGGGGGCGAGGGGTGGAGGCGACGGGGAGAACAGACTTGAGAATCTAGTCCAGGTTTTCGGTCCCGCCTCCGGGCGCCCGCGCAGGCTGCGGAGGAGGCCGGTCCGGGCCCGCGAACTCCAGGCCGGGCTTTGCGCGCGCCGCCGCCCCCTCCCGGAGCGGACCGGGCGCCGGCGAGCAGGCGGCTGTCATTGCTGGTGCCCGTCGCCGGTCGCTCCGCGCGTCCTGCGGTGCCCAGGCCCGGCCGGCGCCCCCGTCCCGCCGCCCAGGGCGACGCCGCCCCCCGCCGCGCCCCCCGCCTCCGCCGAGCTCCGCGGCGCCCGCCCGCCGCCGCGCCCGAGCCCCCGCGGCCACTGCGGGGACCGCGACCCGCGCGCGCCTGCCGAGCCCCGGCCGATGGGGCCGCGCGCGCCCCGGAGCGGCGCCGGCGGGCGGCGGGGGCCTGCAGAGGCGTCCCGGGGGCCGCGCTGAGCCTCGGCGCCGCCGCCGCCGTCGCGGGGACTGGGCAGTCGCCTGGGCGCACACGTGCCGCCCCCGTCGGGGCTGCGGGGACACGCGGGACATGCGGGCGGCCGCCTCGGGGGGCTCCGCCTCGCCCCCGCACCCAGGGCTCTGACGCCGCCTCGCCCGCGCCCGTCGCTCGCCCCCGGCCCGGTCTCCGGCCACCTCCGCCGCGAGGGGCCGAGCGAGCCGCTGCTCTTTGCATTTTTTTTTTTTTTTTAATTTTGGTTGTTGGCGGCGGTGCTGGGAACGATCGAGGAGGGACACGGAGGCTGCCCGCGCCCCCCGCACGCCCCGCTCCGCGCCCCGGCTCCGGGAGATGTGCCGGGCGGGGGGCCCGGGCCCGCGGAGCCGCAGGAGACAGGCGCAGGGCCGACCCCGGAGCGCGCGGGACAGGTGAGGCCAGCGAGGTCGGGCCAGCGAGGGCGCGCACCTGGGCCAGGTGTGCGGGGCGGGGGAGGGGAGACCGGCGCGCGCGTGGCGCCTGCACCTGAGCGCAGGGCATCGGGGGCGGGCGCACCCCACCCTCTGCTGCGAGGTGCCCGCGCGTGGCTGGTGCGTGTGCCCGCGCGCGCGCGCCGGCCTTTGTGGGGATCGGCGCGGCGGTGCCTGCGTGTCCCCGGTGCGTGTGCTCGCGGGTGCTTGGCGCCCTGTTTGTGTAGGTGTCTGGGTGGGAGCCGAGAGGTGCGTGTGCGCGCGGCGCGCGCGCGCGCGCAAAGGCCCCGGCCCCCTGGAGGAGCAGTGTCAGGGGGTGGCACCCGCGCGAGGCTGCGCTGGGGGCTGTTTTCTCTGGGAAGCAGCGGCGCGGGGGATGGGGAGGGGGCTGTCTGGGTGTCGGGGAAGGGGCGCCTCGCCGGTAGGAGGGGTGCAGCCGGGCGGCAGCCTCTGTGCTTGGTGCCCCGCTCGGCGCGAGCTGCTGTTGGGTCCGATCTGCCGGGATCCGGGCTGGGAGGGCGAGTCTTCCACCAGCCCCAGGTGTGCGTTCGGTGCGTTTTGCTGTCATCCTGCCATGTGAGGGTCCTGGGACATAAGTCCAGGCCCAAAGTGTGTCTGTTGGGGGGTTGTGGCGTGTGCTCAGCCACAGTCAGAAAATGCCCTCTGAAGGCATCGCCCCCGTCTGCCCCAGCGCCCATCTGGAGCGGCGCCCTGCCTGCCCGCACGCAGTCCCCCAGAAGCACACCCTGGTTCCCACTTCCCGGTCAGCGCGCAGCCGTCCCGTCTGGCATCGCACTCTGCCTCCTGGTCCCTTCCCCCAGGCTCCATCCTCCCCCGGGCACCCCCAGCCTTGGCAGTGCGTGGGCGTCCCTGCCCCTCCCCCCCGCGCCCCTGCTCGAGGCACAGCCCCCTCCTCGGGGACCGCGCGGTCCGTGCCCCCAGCATACATGTGGCGGCTGGGGGACGGGGGAGGGGCTCAAGATGGCCGCCAAGATGGCTGGGCCTGGTTTTCTCTGTCTGCCTCCCCTCTCCCTGCCCACCCTGCTGCTGTGGTGCGGTGGATCATCGCGACAGGGAGTTGCATGGCGTGGGGACAGGTGTGAGGGACACCTGAGGGCTATGTCTGTTTGGTATGGTGACCTCCAGCACTGCTTGCAGAGAGGCCTCTGGTTTCTGCTGTTATCTCTAGCACCCAAGGGCGCAGGCAGAGACCTTAACCCGACCCCAGACCCAGCTCCTCACCCCAGGCCCAAAGCCTGGGGCCTCCTGCCCTGCACCTACTGTCCAGGGCCTGGTACCCCAATGGATCCTTGAGGTGTCAGGGTGCTCTTTGGAGGGTCCACATCTCTTGCCTGCTTCTCCATCTGTCCCACAGCCAGGGGCCAGGTACACCTCAAGGACCTGGGTCAGGCTCCAGCTTTGGGGTTGGTGGCAATGGGTGGGGGCAGGTGAGGTCTCCTTCCTTCCCACACCCTTCCCACTAATGGTGAATTTATTACTTAAAAGTAGGATGAAAACAGGGAGAATAAGAGAAGGAATACAACCTTCATTATCATATCGAGAAAATTATCCTTGATTTTCCTAACTACCAATTTGTCTGCCACGCTGTTCAGAACTGACTTGCCCATTAATTACAGAGATGAAAAATCATCTGCAAAGCGGAAAAAGGAACTAATTCCATGGCTGGCGGCGATGGCACCGTGCACCGAGCCACATACGTGTGTGTGCGCGCGCGCACTCACGTGTAAGTGCTGCCTGTCTGTCTGCTTCCCCCCACCGCACTGGGCTTGTCCTGTCTCTCTCCACAGGGTACCTGGCCCACTCTTGGGGTCTGGTGTACCCCAGACTACCCCAGGATCACCCTGCCACATGCAGCCCTTGGGTGTGGGCAGGGTAGGGAGCTGGGGACCAGAACACCTGGGCCGCAGAGCCAGCAGGGAGGAGGGGAAGGCGGGAGACTCGAAGCCAGGCTTCTATTCCCAGCCTGCCCAGGGGGCCCGTGCTCCTGGGTGACCCAGGGGAACCAGCAGGCTCGGGGGGAGGGCCCCGGAGGAGTCTGTCTGCATCCAGGGGCGGCCCAGGGTGCTCCACCTGCTAGCTGACTGCATCTCGCATCTCAGGGCAGCTCTGTCCTCTGTGCCCCAACAGGCTGGCAGGAGAGCCAGTGGCTCTTCATCCCCAGCATGCATCTGGCTGGAACTGTACCCCTAGAAAGGAGCAGAAGGAGTGGGAGCCCCTGCCAGTCCTTGCCGCTGGCCACGGGAACTGGGAGCTCCCGGTCTCTTGCCCCAGCCTTCTGCCACCTCAGCCAGATGTGTGGCCAAGGACAGGGGAGCTCCAGTTTCCAGACGCCAGACACCACCCCTCCGCTAGCCCCTTGGAGGGCGGCAGGGAGGCTAGGGGAGGGCCGGGGAGGGGGGTTCCCCGGTGACCCTGGAAGTCCAGGCTACTGAATGCGCAGCAGGGCCCTGGGGCAAGGTGGGGGCTCTGTAGAGTCAGGCTTTCTGCTGTCCCAGGAGCTTGTCCCGCCTCCAGGAGCTTCTCCCACCTCTCCCGTCTGCACCTGTGTACCTGTCCTATGCTGGTGAACGACTGGCACTGTGACCCTGTAGCCAGGTGTCTGCTGGGCTCAGAGCTCTAGTCCCCTGGTTTGCAGAGCGGGCTGCTTGTGGCCACAGAGGCCAGGTGCGTGGCTGTGTGCACACCAGGCGGGGTAGTGAGTCTGCACCAGCAGGTGTGCGTGCAGGTGTGTGCTGTGCGTGCCTCCTCTTGCAGTCTGCAGACCCTTACCAGCCACCACAACGGTGACCCTGTCCACATCCTGTCCCTGTGGAGCTGAAAGTCTAGCAACATGAGAGCTGTTTCCCTTGGGGGCTCCTATCCCTGGGGCGGGGGAGAAGGCTGTGCCTCCCCCTCCCAGAGCCACTGAGGTCCCAGCTGGGGAGGAGACCCCAGGCTGGGAACACAGCAGCCTCCATGTCCCAGCACTAGGTCCATCCAGAATGCTAAGAGTGGCCCCAGGGCCTTTGCACCGGCCATTCCTCCCACCCAAGCACTTCTGCATGGCTTCTGCTCCTGCACGCCCCTTAACCACACCTCTGCAGGGACTTTTACCCTGCGTCCAGTGTTTGGAACCAGCTTCCTGCCCACCCAGCTTCCCCGGAGGTGCTGCTTCCACCCTCGCTGTTACTTCCTAGTGTGTTGTGCCTGTTTGTGTACTGTCTGTCTTCCTGACTCCTATCCAAGTGCTCCAGGATGTTGTCATGCTTGGCTGTCAGACGATCCCAGGTGCCTGAAATCCTCCCCGGCGCACAGATTCAGAGATCTCACCTGAGTGGACAGGAGGGGCGCTCCGAAGGATCGACACCCCCGTGACTCCCCTTCCCCTGGCCACCTTGTGACGCGCACGGGCTGCTGACCAGGCCAGCTACATCCCTGCCCTCCAGCGTGTGGCTTCCTGGTGCCCATGGGTGCCGTCTCTTGGCGTTCAGTCCCAGCCAGGAAGGGAACTTGGGTCTCCCTGCCCCTTTGTCCCTGGGGCAGGGCCCCAGCCTGTCTCTCCTGGGATGGGAGCCTCACCCTTGCTTAGAGCTGCTCCAGCCCTGGCAACTTAGCCAAGCAAACCCTCTAGCTTCGCCCACCTCCCACACCAAAACGGGGGGGGGGGCGCGGGGGGAATAAAAATTCAGGAAATCAATACTGAGGCTAAAAATAGCTCTGCCCCTCACTGAGAGGCTAAGAATACCTAGGAGTCACTCACAGGCAGGCAGGAGGCCAGGGGGCTTCTCTGGATCCCTGACATTGGGGACACCATCTTGTGTGTTACAGGGTGATCAGTGCATCCCTGCCTCCCAGTTGTAACCCCTGAAACTCCTTCAGACCTCACAGAACATCCCTGGGTGGGGGCAGAGCCTGTGGAGTGGAGATGGGAAACTTCTGCAGCACTAGATGCTAATTTTTGTGGGCTGTGAGGGCCACTTGGGGGCTGTACCATTCTTCTGTTCACAACTCTTTTTGGGGGGGGTTGAGAGAAGGTCTCACTGTGTAGTGCAGGCTGGCCTTGAACTCGCATCAATCCTCCCGCCTCAGCCTCCTGAGTGCTGGGATTAAAGCCATGTGCCACCACGCCAGGCTTCACAACTCTACAAATGTGAAAAGCTAGCTCGGTGTAGTGCTGGGCTTGGGGGTAGATACCTTCATCCTAGCACCCTGGGAGGCTGAGGCAGGAGTACCATAAGTTGAAGCCTAGCCCGGGCAATTTAGCAATTAGCAGAATTCTATCTCAAAAAGTAGAAAGAAGGGCTGGTACTGGCTGTGAGTGCACGCCTGTAATCTCAGCACTCAGGAGGCTGAGGCAGAAGGATCACCGCAAGTTCCAGGCTAGTCTGGCTACGTAGTGAGTTCAAGGCCAGTCTGAACGACATGGTGAGATCCTGTCTCAAAAAAGAAAGGGCGGGGGCTGAGATGTAGCTCAGTGCAAAAGCCTTGGGTTCAGCGCTCAGTACTGAAAGAACAGAAGGAAAAAAAAAAAGCAAGCCGTTTTTATTTTTAGCTCATTGCTGGACAAACAGACAAGGACCAGGGTATAGTAGGGAGCTGGTCGCTGAGCGCCCCCCTGTGGCCCTGATGGGGAAGATTGGGGACCCATGGATTTCTGTTTTGGGAGCGCCCGGCTGAGAGCATTTGCATACTTAGGAGGGTGAGTCTGTCCCCTTCTCCCGGAGCTCCTGGCTCCCCACACGCATTTGGCCAGCCCCAGGGTCTTTGCACGGTGTACAGCAATCGCCCCCCCAGGCTTGTTGGATGCCATGCCTGTCTCCCTCCTCAGCCCTTCTCCAACTATTTGGCTTCCCCACGACTCTTTGCATCTGGTTTCCAAATGCAGGGCACGTGGTAAGGGCTCTAGAAACAGGCACAGAGCCACGTATGGTGATGGCGGTGGTGGTGGTTTTTGTGGCACTGGGCATGGAACCCAGCACCTCCTGCATGCTAGGCAAGCACTCGCCACTGAGCTGCACCCCGGCCCCACACTGAATATTATCTGTGAGCCCCAAGCCATGCTGTGAGGCTCACTTCTCCAAGTGCCATGGACACCTGGTGGCTCCAGGGGGACCCGAGTGGTATGTGCCCTCTGCTCAGGGCCCTGGTTCTCTGCTTGCTGGGCCTTGAGTAGGAGGCTCAGGGTGCACAGGGGACACTTTGGGGTGGACACAGAATGCAAAGGCTGCTGGGGCATCTGCACACCACAGCGGGGAGGTAGCCAGCAAGCCCAGGTCCATGAGGGCTTCCTGGAGGAGACCAGGCTGGGGGGGGCACCCTGAGGTCAGCAGGAGGGGGTTAGAGGGGCGAGGAGAGACAGTGCAGGACTGGGTGCAGTCAGGAGGCTGACCGAGTCTCCACGGCCTGGGGTGTGCTGGCCCTGTGGAGGGTCAATGCCCTATGCCAGGCCAGAAGCAGCCGGCTCTGCGGGTCGTGGGACAGTGTGGTGGCTGCTGTGTGGCACTGGAGCAGAGGTGAGGGTTTCGCAGGGGGTGGCATGGAGAACAGAGGAGAGTTAGTAGCCAGGTGGGGAGTGGGCTGTCTTCCAGCAACGCCCCCACACAATCTAGTCTCCATACCTCCTCTGCTCAGAGGCCCCAGCACGTCCCTGCCTCAGGCCCTTTGCGTGAGCTTTCCCAGCCTGGGATGCCCTTTCCCTGGGTACCCTGATGGCTCCTTCCCAAGACCTCGTTCAGAAGCTGCCCTCCAGTCGCATCCCCGTGCCCTGTCTGCAGCTGCACCAGTGCACACACACCCTGTGGTCTCTATGCCTGAGGTGTGGCTGCCGCATGGCTCTTTCCGCAGCCGTGACCTCCGTGACTGCCCCCAGGGGGCGGAAGCCCTTAGGGTCTGTTTCATCATCATTCACTGAGCAAGTGAACTCGCACTTGCCCCAGGCTGGGCACGCAGGGACAGCCAGACCATGCCTCAGGGGGACTGTCCCCCGGGAGGCCCTAGACGTTTAACCACTGAGCCCAAGTCTAACTAGGGGAGCAAAATGGGGGGCCTGGTGTGTCTGCAGGATGACCGGAGTCTTTGGAAGGAGGCGGGAGTAGGGGCCTGGGACTGTGTGCGTGAGCTCTGAGGGAGGAGGGCCGAGCAGGGAAGATGACAGGCAGGAAAAGACCTGAGATGCCGTGTGAGGGTACAGAGGCAATAGGGAGCCATGGAGAGTTGCAGGCTGGGAGGGGTATAACTGGGTTTTCATTTTGCAAAGATCGACCGGGCTTCAGGGTGGAGACTGGATGGGGCAGAGGTGGCAGACAGATGGGGGAGACCAGTGGTGCGGCGTCAGGGGAAAAGGGTGCTTTAAACAGGCCCCACCTCCCTGGTGGCCAGGGTGACCTCTCAAAATTTCTGTGCTGAACAGTCATCCATCATGTTCCTCCTTGTGCGGGGCACTGTGCCGGGCCCTGAGGATGGGGCCAACAGAACAGGTGTACACAGCCCCTGCCCTGCAGGGCCAGCATGGTGGGAGAGCCTGCAAATACTTAAAACGCATGCTGTATGGACTACGGGGAAGGACAAAATAGAGCAGGACTGCGTGTCGCGTGCTGGCGCCCACAGGGCCGCCCTGAGCAGGGGACATCCATGTAAAGCTGAGACGGGGGGGGGGGCAAGCATGTGTAGAGGTCTGGGGCAGGGCCTGGGACACCCCCTGCTCAGGGCCTTGGGGATCCTGAGCACAGGGACCTGAATGGCTGCTCGCAGGCGCTGTCTGCCAGCTGTGGGAGGAGCGGACCGTGGAGACTGAGAACGGGCCGGGGCCTCGGGGAGGAGGTGGCCATGCTGTCCAGAGGGGAGGTGATGGGGTTGGACCAGAGAGGGGACCAGGGAGAGAGCGGGGCCACAGAACTGAAGCGCTGCCGGGTGAGGGAGCCCAGGGCTTCCTGCGGCCGGCTGGGTTTGGGAGCAGCGGAGGCAGGAGATGGCTACAGAGAGGGCGGCCGCTCCGGGAGATGGCGTCGTGGTGCGAGGGCCCCAGAGCCCTCCCAGACACTCAGTCTCCTACCCACTCAGACAGGTTTCCATGGCAACCATGGGCTGGGGCAGGCTTGGCCCCCCTCTCCTCCCACAGCTGGCTCTCCTCCTGTCACCTCCCGTCCCCGTCCCAGGGTATGTGAGGACAGACCCTGCCTGCCGCGCCCACCTCCACCCAAGACACACTGGGGATACAGACGTAGACACGTGAAGGCAGGTGCAGGGTGGAGGTTACCTGAGACCCCTGAGGTGTCACCTGGGGACAGACAAGGGCATGGGCACACCTGGCCTCGGGTGTAAAACTGCTGGCGAGTCTGCGGCCTGATGTCACCCGGGTGCAGCTCACCGGGCCTGGCCTCGGGGACCCATGTGCCAGGCTCCAGCGTCCCCACTAGCTGGTGTCACCTCCCACTGTAAAGTGAGGGTGAGGTGCCTCCAGGAAGCTGTGCAGAGGGCACAGGAGATAGTGTGTATGGGGCTTGGAACAGGTGGGGTGTCGGCCACTGTGCCTGGGCTCTGGGCCTCAGCCAGGGCAGCTGTGGCTACGGAAGTCAGTGTCCAGGTGCTGGGCCTGGAAGCCCAGGTTAGGGTGTGGTCGGTGGTTCCCTCTCAGGGAATCTGGCCCCAGCCTCCCTCCTGGTGGTTTCTGGCTGCCTCTGGCGTGGCTTGGCTTCTACAGGCAATGCCCGGACTCTGTCGCCATCTTCACCTGGGCTGCTCCTTGGGGACATGACTGTCCCCAGGTCCCCAGTCTTGCTGGATTAGGACCCACACAAATGACTTTGTTTTAACCTGGTTACCTGTGAAGAGACTATCTTCAAGCCAGATGTGGGGCACGCACCTGTCATCCCAGCACTCTGGGAGGCTGAGGAAGGAGGATCACAAGTTCAAGTCCAGCCTGGGCAATATAAGTGACTTAGTGAGAGCCTCTCTCAAAATAAGAGGACAGTTTTTAAAAGGGCTGGGTGTGTGGCTCAGTACAAAGCCCTGGGTTCAGTCCCCAGTATTGGAACAAAAAAGAAAAGACTGTCTCCAAATATGGTCACATTCTGAGATGCTGGGGCTAAGATGTCAGCCTGTCTTCGGGGGAAACAGTTCCATCCATAACACCCCCTTGGCACCATGCTCAGACGCTTAGGTCTCCTGCGGACACCACCCAGTGGTACCGTTTTACCATCCTGCCTCAGTGGTCCCAGGTGAGCAGGCTGAACCCCAGGGCACAGTTAAGAGAGGACAGGAATATGCGGCAGGCCTCTCAAGCCCCTGCTTCAGCCCTGAGCTGGAGCTGGGCCCTAGGATGCCCAGAGCTTCCTGCAGGAGCTGCCCTGGGGAGAAGGCTTCAGGCTTGGCTCCCAGGCCAGTCCTCGTCCTGGCCACTGTCCTTGGTCAGCCACTGGGGACCTACTGTGTGTCCTGAGCCCCAGGGTACGGCAGTCAGGGAAACTGTCCCAGCTAGGAGATTCTGAGCTGCTAGGGGTAGAAAAGTACCTCGCATGTGGTACACACCTGTCCTCCCAGCACTTAGGAGGCCAAGGCAGGAGGATCGCTGCGAGTTCCAGGCCAGTTGGGACTACATAGCTAGACCTGTCAAAAAAAGGAAGGGAGGGTGGAAGGAAATCTCCTTTTGTGCAGGTGAAACAAGGGGGCTGTGATGTGACCCATGGTGTTGGGGACCAAACCACATCCTCAGCGTCCTATATATTAAAGCTGCAGTTCACAGTGAGACCCTGTTCGGAGTTGAGGTCTTTAAGTCGTTTGGGTGGTAGTTGAGATGCCCTAAGGATGGGTGTCCTTATGAAAAGAGACGGGGACGGTCCCTTCTGCACAGAGGCAGGGCCATGTGGGGACATAGCAGCGGGCACTGTCCCCACGCCGGGAAGGGAGCCCTAGGCAGACACCGAATTGGCCGCCACCCTGAGTGTGAATTCTTGGCCTCTGCCACCGTGAAAAAGTAGATTTCTGTTGCCGAAGCCACCCTAGCTGTGGTACAGTTGTCCCTTGGTGAACACCAGGATGGTCCAGGTCCCTGCTGCAGACGGCAGACTCCATTGGCACCCAAGGCCTGTCAAGAAAACGGTGCGCACCCTCCCAGTGACTCTGGCAGCTCTAAGGTCATCTCCGAGGGCTCAGAGCCTGAGATGTGGAGACACTATGGAAACGGCGGATCCTCTGTGGTATTTAGGGAACCGTGATGGGAAAGAAAGTCCGTCCCTGTTCACGGGAGCGATGGTTTTTGTTTCTTTTTTCTGCTGTAGTACTGTACTGGGGACAGAACCCAGGGCCTTCTCACTGAGCTACGTCCTGGCCCTTTCTTTAACTTATTTTGAGACAGGGTCCTGAAGTTGCCCAAATTGGGCTTGAACTTGAGCTCTTCCTGCCTCAGCCTCCCCGAGTGCTGGAATGACAGGCGTGCGGCCGCATGCTGCTGGTGGACTTTCCCCTGTGAATATGCTCGAGCAGGGTTGGTAGAATCCATGGGTGAGAGGGCCAACCACACCAGGTTATGGCAGCCTGAGCTGCTAGCCCTGGGAGACAGGGCTGACAAGGACACTTGGCCCTTGCTGTGTTCCAGGTGTGGCCTCAGGTGTCACACCCATGAACCCATCCTGTCCCACAGCCCCCCTGTGTGGGGTCCCTTTTTACTAAGGAAATGGGGAGGCCGAGAGATGAGGGCTGCTGTGGGGTCTGCGGGCAGGCAGAGCGCACTGGTGCTGTGACAGAGTGGTGGGGACTCACACCCGCATCTCAGTGGGGCATGTTGGAGCTGAGACCTGAGGGACCCGGAGATGGGGGATGGCAAGGCCACCTGGTGGGGCCAGTGGGGCTGGAGGAGACCCATGAGGGTGCAGGTAGAGATGGGCAGGAGCAAGGCTTCGACCCAGCAAGTGGCCTTTAAAAAATCCTACTGGCCGGGGCGCGATGTGCACACCTGTCATCCCAGCTGCTCTGGAGACCGAGACAGGAGGATCTCAAGCTCGAGCCCAACTGGGAATTTAGCAAGACGCTGCCTGAAAATAAAATTTTAAAGGGGCTGGGGGTGCAGCTCCATGGTGAGCACTTGGCTAGGGCGTGGAGGCACTGGGTTCCTTGCCTAGCACCACAGAGAGAAAGAGGGAGACAGAGAAAGAAAGGAAGGAAAAGCCCAGCCCCCCAAATACCGCTTGATCTCACTCAAACACAGGAAGAGTCAAAAGCACAGCAGCGGAGAGTAGAGTGGGGTCCCTGGGGCTGGTGGGAGCCAGGGTAGGAGGAACATGGCTAGGAAGTGCGGACTCTGTAGTCCCAGCTCCTTGGAGCTTCAGGCGGGGGGTTTTTGAGCCCCAGAGTACAAGGGCAGCTTGGGCAACATAGCCCTGTCCCCCACCCCTCAAAAGATTAATTAACGAATTAATTGGAAAAGCCAGCTGGGAAAAGGACCTCCTTGTAGACAGAACCCAAGTGTCCCACGGCCTGAGTGGATAAACAAAAGGTGCCCATCCCCTTGGCGGGAGGGGGTCCAGCCATGAAAGGGGCGGGGAGCTCCAAGGAGCTGCTCCCCGTGGGCCTGGAAACATTCAGGCCAGAGTGTAGGAGTCTGTTTATAGGAAGCGACCAGAACAGGCCGATCTGTGGGTCTGTGGCCCGGGGTGGGGGGGTCACCACTGTGGGGCAGGGCTGCATTCCAGGTGCTGGCTCAGTGGGGACGCTGGCCTGATATGCACAAGGCCTTCACCATCCCCAGTGGCACCAAAAAGTCAGCAGATAAAACCATTTCAGAAATAGATAGTGGTTATGTTGTACACATTGAGAATGGAATTAACATTACTCAGTGGTAGGTTCCAAGGTGGTTAAAATGGCCCTGGGGTCAGTGCCACTAAATTGCACACTTAAAAGTGATTTTAGGAACTAGGCATGGTGGCTCACACCTGTCAACTAAGTGGCTGGGGAGGCTGAGGCAGAAGAATTGCAAGTTTAAGGCCAACCTGGGCTACGTAGTGAGATTCTGCACCCTCCCAAACCCAGTAAACTCCAGTGATTTAGGGGCTGAAGGTGCGGCTCAGTGGTAGAGCATGTGTGTAACGTGTGGGAACCCTGGATCCCACCCCTAGCACAAAAATTTCTTAAAAAGCAGTTTTAATAGTTAAAAGTATCTCATAACTTTGTTTTTTAACTTTAAACTTTAGGTGACCAAGGGGTCTCACTATATAGTTCAGGCTGGCCTTGAACTCACTATGTAGCCCAGGCTGGCTTCAATCCTCCTGCCTCAGCCTCCCAAGTGCTGAGGTTATAGGCATGCACTACCACACCCAGCTACTATGTCAAAAATTTAAAAAACAAAAGATTCTGAATGCTGGGGTTCTGGGGCAAAGGGATAGAAGGGCAGTTGGAAGTGGCCAGTGCCTGTGACTGAGGAGCAGCTGTGAAGACTGATGGGTGGACAGATGCCAGGGTGTTCTGGCTGTGTAGACAGAACCAGGACTCCAGAACTGCACTGAGGGGTGGGGAGACACGAACCACAGCCAGGTGCGGTGGCCCGCCCCCGTCGTCCCAGCACACTGGGAGGCTGAGTAAGGGGGAATCACAGGTTCCAAGTCCAGTCTGGGCGACCTTGTCTCAAAATAAAAAGTTAAAAAGGGGCTGGGATGCAGCTCAGTGTGAAGGCCCTGGGTTCAACCCCCAGTTCTGAGCAAAACCAAGGGGTAGCCGAGGATTTTGACTCCTAGGTTTGGGGAGGGTTTGCTCTGATACGGGGGGATCAAGGTGCCTGGAGACCCCCGCAGGGTCGTAGATGGCAAGGTGAGAGGCCAGTCTGGAGGGGTGTGCACTGTAGATGGGGTCAAAGACACTTAGCTGGTGGGAAAGGCATTGTGGGGTGCAACAGTGGAGGAAGGGGAACCGCTGGGTCAGAAGGGGGGCCCCGTCCTGCTGTGCTGTCCTCGCGTAGCCTAGCAGGATAGGCTGCCCCAGCAGCCGGGCTGGGAGGTGACACCGCAGGTCCCTGGCAGCACAAGGGTCTGGGCCCACACAGGGCGGGGCCTCGAGCCAGGCCTCCGCTTCACATCTTCCTGCGTCAGTGCCTGGAGCATCCAGCAGGGCTTGGCCACCAGCCACCGGCCAGGGTAGGCCACCGGGACACGGGAGCAGCAGAGGCTTGGGAAGATGGAGTATGGGGGAGATGCGGCCCCGGTGTAAACCGTGTCAGATAACAGTGGCCTGCAGATGTCTGGCGCTCACCCCAGGGTGGCTAAGGGATTGGAGAGGGGCGTTCTGGCCCACACGAGGGGATAAAGGCCTGGAGCGGTACTGGCCCCTTCCATCTTTAGCCTTAAAGGCCCTTTTGGACTAGCAGGAAAAGCCGAGCCTATACGGAAATGTAATTCCTGGGACATTGATGGTAGCACACACCTGCCATCCCATCACTCAGCAGGCTGAGGCAGGAGGATCATTGTGAGTTCAAGGCCAGCCTGGACTACATAGTGAGACCCTGTCTCCAAAAACAACAAAAAAGGGCAAAGGGCTGGGGTAACCTTGGAACCTGTATAAGGGACACCAGGACCCCGGGAGGGCATCCCAGGCTGAAGGAACTTGGGGCAAAGGTAGAGAGAGGGCAGAGGCGGGCTGGAGTGCCGCCCTGTGTTCCAGCCCCAGCAGTGCAAGAAAAGAGAGGGAAGAGGAGTCAGCAAGCCGGACACCACCAGATCACTGCTGTGAGGGCCACAGAAAGGGCTGGGAAGTGCAGTGCTCAGATCCACGCGTCAAGCCACGTCTTGGAGTGGACAGCGTCTGGGCAGGATGAGCTGGCGACCCAGATCATGTGGTGCTGGGGCCCGGAAGTGGGCAGTAGATGAGCCACACTGGAGTCAGAGCCTGTGGGACTTGCTGATGTAGTTCGTGAAGGAGACCACAGAGAAGGTTAAGAGTTGTGGATTTTGAGATCTGAGAGTCATTCAACAAATAATTTATAACAGTGTGTCTGGCCTGTTTAAAATGTGGGGATATGATGAGCAAAACCTGGTGGTCCCTGTGGAAGGGAAAGCTGCACACCAGAAAACAATTATATTTGAACAAAGGCCTGATGGAACTGGCCGTATGGGTAATCTGCGGACAGACGCTGCATGCACAGGAGGAAGAGATGTGCAAAGGCCCTGTGGCAGGGCCTGGCAGAGCAGACATGGTGTTGGGGAGCTAAGTGGGCCAACTGGTAGGTTGTGAAGGGGCTTTGAATTTTCAGGGGAAAAAAGTAGTTGGGGCTGTATTGAGATTACAGACTGGAAATAGCAGCTACAGAAAGTTTGGTATTATGGATGTGATGGTACACACCTGTAATCCCAGCACTTGGAAGGCTGAGGCAGGAGGATCACTGTAAGTTCGAGGCCAGCCTGAACTACATAGTGAGACCCCTCTCAAAAAACAAAATAGAGGGCCGGTGAGATGGCTCAGCGGCTTAAGCGCCTGCCCGGCAAGCGCGAGGGCCCGAGTTTGACTCCCGGAACCCACATACGAAAAAGGGGCCGGTGATATCGCTCAGCGGCACGGGCGCCTGCTGGCGCACGAGGTCCTGAGGTCGACCCCTGGTACCCACAAAAACAAAACAAAAAAAAAAAAAAAAGAAATAGAAGTTTGGTATTGAGACCTAGGGCCTGGCTGGGTTCCTGACCTGGAGGGTCCTTCCTGGAGAATGGGGGTCTCCAGCCAGTTCCTGGCCAGGCGGATGGTGCTGAGCCAGGGCCACCCCTGGAGGACCCAGTGTTGGTACAGCAAAGAGCTGAGGGCAGTGTCTGCTGGGGCAGACTCGAGTGTCCATGGGAGCTGAGGCAGCAGCAAAGTACGAGGAGCGGTCACAGGGGAGGAGGACACCAGTGCAACCAAGCCCTGTACCTGCAGAGCCACTGCACCCGGGGACAGAGCCAGCAGGGCTGGGGACACTGGCAGGGGACATATATGGCACTTGCTGCCCCTAGTCCACAGAGGCAGCACCCCTCCCGCCCCGCCTGCCTATCTCCACTTCACCCTGAGGGTCCCCTGGAAGGGAAAGAGGGGACTTGGGCGTCCCTGGTCCCTGATCCGTGGCGCCAGCTGGCTGGGTTCTAATTAGCTACCAGAGCACCAGAGCCAGGAAGCAGGAGACTGGGGGCCTGGCCTCCTGCCCCAGTTGGCTCTCTGGGTCCCCCACCCCAGGGACATCTGTGCCCCACCCCACCTCATCTGTGCCTCACCTGGTCAGGTGAGGAGGCTGGGCAGAGTCAGATGTTAGGGGTGCAGGTGTGCCATTCTTGCATGTTCAGGCAGGAAAGGGTGGCCATCCTTTTGGTCAGAGGTACCTGGCCTGGTGGGGGCCTAGATGTGGGAATGGGGCGGCTTTGGCCCGAGGGAGCAGCTGGTACCCTGGATGAAAGACTGGGGGCTCTGATGTCGGCTCTTGAGCTGCAGGATGGAGGCCCCGTCTCTCCCAGGCTCTGGCAATGTCCTCTGCTGCTGCCTCACCCCTGTGTCCTCTCCAGATTAGTGGGCCAGGCCGTGGTGCCCACCCGGCGATGAGGGCCAAGGCTCCTCACACAGGCCACTGAGAGCCGCTCACGCCCCCGGCCGCCACCATGGCCCGCCTGGCTGCCGTGCTCTGGAGCCTCTGTGTCACTGCCGTCCTGGTCACCTCGGCCACCCAAGGTAGGTGCTGCTGGGGGTGGGGGTTTGTCCTGAAATCCTTCCCGATATACCCTCGACCTCTGCTGGCTCAGGCCAGAGGGGTCCCCAGCTCTCCCTGTACCCCCTAGCCGGTCAGGCCAGGCCTTCCTGGGGGGGCCGATCCTCTCCTTTCCTCTCCCCCCATCTTTCTCTCTCTCCCTCTTCTTTGCTCTGCGATTACATCTCTGAGGCTCTCACTGGGAGGAAGGCTTAATTAAGGCATGCCTGCTGACGTTTATTTAAAAACAACTAATTACCCAGCGCAGCCCTGTGCCGGCCCGGGATCCAGCACACGCCACAATTAGTGCCCCAGGCCCGCCCACCCAGCCGATTACTCAATTACTGTCCCTACGGTGGGCACAGGCGGGGCAAGGCAGGGTGAGGAGAGAGCCCTGGCAAGGGGCCTGCTGGCTGTGCCCTCATGCAGGAGGTCCTCCCTGTGCCCGCCACCTTGTGGCTCCCCAGGCACCCCCTCTGCAGCCCTGTCCTTTGCAAAGCCACAAAGGTAGGAGGACATTGTCCAGCCAGGCCCCGGGGCTTTGGTACTGCTCGGGTGACCGGGAGCCTGCTGCCGAGTTCTCTTCCTGCCCTGATCTGCCCCAGCCCCAGCTGGGCAGGAGGGGCTGCCCCCACCCCCCAGACCCCCAAGCCAGCCCTCCGCCCCCAGCTCTCTGCAGCCAGGAAGGCTAAAATTAGCGGGGGATGAACAGATGGCACGAGAGGAGCACACAGCAAACTTTCTCCGTCTGGGACTTAACTCACCCCAGAAAACCCAAGGGCTTAGCTGCATAACCCCTGGGGACCTCACCAGCATTGGAGGGACCGGATCTCCAAAAAGGGGATGTCCCGCCCTACCTGATCCCCATAGGAAGAAATAGTGTTCATAACAGCAAGAAGCAGCATTCAGCTGGGAGTTGTGGTGCATGCCTGTCATCCCAGCACCCTAGGAGTCTGAGGCAGGAAGATTACAAGTTCGAGCCCAGCTGGGCAACTTAGCAAGACTGTCTCAAAGTTTAAAAAAAAAAAAAATTTTTTTTTAGGGTCTGGAACCCCTGCAGTATGACCCCGGGCTGTGGGTGCCCCATTTTACATATTGGGAAACTGAGGTGGGGAGGCTACCCTACTGGCTGCCCAAACTCAAGCATGGGTCAGAATCACCCGGTGGCATGAAGCTGTCAGAGGCTCCCAGCCCCAGATTCTGACGGGGTCCAGGGTGTCCGCAGCGCACACTGTGCCTGCTCTGTTGGGCAGGAGGCGGCAAAGCCTATGGTGGCTTTTGGAAACCCGGTGTGTTCCACGCTTTCTCTGCTCTTTGGGAAGCACAGTGTGACGCCAGGGAGGTCTCCAAGCCCCTCACCTCACCACACTGGAGCCACCAGAAGCCAGCATACTCACAGTCACGCCGATGGTGGTGAAAGCCTCATGTTCAGTACAGCCCTAGGGTGCAGGTGCTGGAGTGGGTTCCAGAAAGTTCCACACATGGGGCTTGCAGTTGTCCCCTCCCAGTGGGCATGGACAGCATTAACTGCCCTGGCGATGATGTGTGACAACAGGTGTGGCTTTCGGCCAGCCAGGGACGCCCACGCCCACATGGGCACGGTTGAGTACCATCCCCGACCCCCCCGTGTCTCATGGCAGGGGACTCGTCTGCTGCAGCTACCGTCACAAAGTGCCCAGACAACGCTGGCCCAGGTCCTGCAGTCCAGCGTCAGGGTGTCATGAGGTTGGTGCCTTCTGAGGCGTTGTCCTTGGCTTAGGCATGACCACGTGCTCTCTGTGTCTGCACGTGGTCACTCTGGAACCGGTCTGTGTCCATCTCCCTCGTCTTTTTTTTTTTTTTTTTCATGGTGGGGAGGGGCACTGGGGATTGAACCCAAGGCCTTTGCACTGAGCTACATCCCCAGGCCTTTTTCACTTTATTGTATTTATTTTTTTAACAGTAGCGAAGTTTTATTAAAGATAGGAAAAGAAACAGGCTCTGCAGAGCCAGTTTGGACCAAGTAAAAGTAGGAAAAGAAGTACACCCTACAGCGTGAGGGTGGCCGCCATGAAAGAGCAACACAGTGGCCCCCTTTTGTATTTTTTAATATTCAGGCAGCGTCTTGCTAAGTCTCAGTCTTAGTCACTTTCTCATCACTGGGAGAAAATACCCGACACCCACAATTTAAACTGCTTCACAGTTTTCATGGGTTCAGTCCATAGTTGGCTGACTTGCGCTTCAGAAACAGCATGGTGGAAGGTCTGGGCGGAGGATAGCTGCTCACAGCATGGCACCCATGTAGCAGGGGGAGAAGGGAAGAGCCGAGGGGGCGGATATACCCTTCCAGGTCACGCCCCACCCACCCAGCTCTTCTGACCAGGCCCTGCCTCCAACAGCACACTCACCTGCTAAACACACCAGTGGGTGAATCCACTGAAGAGTACTGTGCCCCAGAATCCAACCACCCTCTGAAAACCCCACCTCTGAGCTTGTCATAGTTTTGGAGACCATTCCAGACCAAATCATAACAATTGCTAAGTTGCCCAGGCTGGGCTTGAACTTGAGATCCTCCTGCCTCAGCTTCCCAGAATGCTGGGATTTCAGGTGTGTACTGCCACGCCCAGCTCAAATCCCCCTTTTTATAAGATCCCCAGTTATATTGGTTTGGGGTCCACCCTGATGGCCGTATTTTAACTCCATTACCACTGTAAAGACCTCATCTTTGCTGGACCTGGTGGCACACACCTGTAATCCCAGAAACTTGGAAGTCTGAGGTGGGAGGATTGCAAGTTCAAGGCCAGCCTGAGCAACTTACTGAGACTGTGTTTCAAAGTAAAGTTTTAAAAAGGGCTGGGGTATTGTTCAATGGTAGAACACAGGCCTAGTGTGTGCGAGGCCTCCGTCCCCAGCACTGCAAATACAGTACCTCCAGAGATAGTCACTTGCTGAGGGACTGGGTTAGGACTTCAGCGTGTGAACTGGGGGGACACAGATCACCCCATAAAACATAGCAACGAAGATGAGGTGGTATGACCAAGGCCCCCAGGACAGACGTGCTCCCTGCCCATCCCCCTTCTTTCTTTCTGCACTGGGGATGGATCCTGGCCTCCTGCATACAGGCAAGCGCTCAACCCTGAGCTGCACCCTGCCGCTTTCTCATTCAGCAGAGCTGAGGGCAAGGGACAGCCTCTTGGGCCAGGCTCCATCCTTAGCACACAGGTGGGTGCTAAGAAGCCCGAGCACGTCTCTTAGAACACAGCTAAGCTGGAGGTGGAGTCTCCTTGGGGTGCCACAGGCTCTGCCCTTCCCAGCTGAGGGTGACACTGTCCCCACCTTTCTGCAGGCCTGAGCCGGGCCGGGCTCCCATTCGGGCTGATGCGCCGGGAGCTGGCATGCGAAGGTTACCCCATCGAGCTGCGGTGCCCGGGCAGTGATGTCATCATGGTGGAGAATGCTAACTATGGGCGCACAGACGACAAGATCTGCGACGCTGACCCTTTCCAGATGGAAAATGTGCAGTGTTACCTCCCTGATGCCTTCAAGATCATGTCGCAAAGGTGAGAGGCTCCTAGCACCCCAGCCATGCACCCCTCCACCCTCCAGCTCCCTTTTATGCACACGGTGCCAGTTTCCTGGCACCTACCAGGTGGTGGGCCCCAGGCAAACAGCAAATAAAACCCCGCCGGCTCCCCTACACTGGCCTGTGTCCCCTGCACTGACCTGGCCCACAGACACACAGCCCGTCCCTCCCCACCCGCTGTCACCTCCAGAAGCTCGATCGAGGTTGGCAGGGGTAGGTGACAGGGTGAGGGCGTCGTGGGAACAGGAGGGGACAGCCACACAGATGACAAAAGTGTGTATGCATATGAGCGAGCAACGGTGTGTGTCTTAGCGTGGAGACTGTGTCTGAGTGCTTGTGTGTTGCGTTGCATTGTGTTGTGTTGTGTTTTCTGGTGTTGGGATGATAAACCCAAGACTCGCTCACCAAGCTACATCCCCAGCCTCTTCTTAGAGACAGGGTCTCGCTAAGTCTCTTAAGTTGCCCAGGCTGGGCTCAGACTTGTGATCCTCCTGCCTCAGCCTCCCAGAGTGCCGGGATTACAGGTGTGTGCCACCACTCCTGACTTGTACGTTTTCTTTTGTTTTTATCATGTGGGGGGCCGCACTGAGCTACACTTCAGCCCTGCTTGTGTGTTTAAGCGTGTGTCTGTGAGTGTACATGACTGTACACGTCCGAGCCTGTGTGAATGTGTTTGTGAGTGGCTGCAACTGTGTGCCTGAGTGTGCGAGTGTCTGGGAGGAGAGCTGTGTGTAAATGTATTTGTGTGCATACGATTGCGTTACTGTGTTTCTGGGTATCTGCACATGTGTGCTTCAGTGACTGCTTGGTTTTGTTTAGTTTTTGGTTTGTTTGTTTTTGATTTTTTGAGACAGGGTCTCACTATGTAGCCCATACTGGCCTTGAACTCGAACTTGGCAGCAATCCTTCTGCCTCAGCCTCCCGAGTGCTGGGGTTATGGGCATGCGCCACCACACCTGGCTCGTTTTGGTTTTTTGAGGCAGGGTCTCACTGTGCATTCCAGGCTGGCCCTGAACTCACTTTGTAGCCCAGGCTGGCCTTGAATTCACAGCGATCCTCCTGCCTCAGCCTCCCGAGTGCTGGGATGACAGGCGTGCGCCCCACAGCTGGCTGTTTGTAACTGAGTGTGCTGCAGTGCGGTCTGCTGTGTGGTTCGTGTGTGTAGCTGTGTGTATCTGGTGGGGTGTGGTAGTGTTGGTGTGTGTGAGTGTGCAGCACGTGCCAGGCTGAGGCCCCACACGTGGGCTCCCTGCACCCACAGCAAGCACAGGAGCCATCAGCCTGTCCCTCAGGTGATGCCAGAGCCTGACCATGGCAGGGTCCACAGCCGCCTCTCCCCAGCTGCAGGGCCCCTCACCACCCTCTGGCCTGCTGCAGTGCATCCTCCCCACATGGCCAGCGGCGCTCATGAGCCCCCCCCCTCCATGCAGAGCCCTCCATGGCTCCCACCTGCCTTGGGTAGAAGGCCCTGTGCGAGCTGCCTCACCCACTGGCCTTACCCCCAGCTCCAGCCACGTGTCTGTTCCTTACACGTTGGGGCCTCCTCTGAGCTTTGCCCTTGCTGTTCTTTATGCCTCTGATGCTGTTCCCTGACACCCAAATGGCTCCCCTATCACTTGTGTCCCTGTGTCCCTAACTGTCCCCTCTGTGGGGCCTTTCTGAACTCTAAAATGGCAGCTTCTTGTTTTCTTTTTTATTTTTGCTTGGGTGGGGGTACCGGAAATTGAACTCAGGACCTCGCACTTGCCAGGCAGGCGCTATGCTGCTGAGCTCTACCCCGGCCTCGGCAGCTTCTCGTCTTCTAACACCTTTGCCAATACCACTCCTGGCCCTGTCTGTTGTCTGCATTTCCGTCAGATGTTGTGTCTAGGAATGGTGTTTATTTTACACCTTCCTTCACTGGACTCTTAGTCCTACAGGGACAGAGTTCTGTCCCCTGCTGCTGTGTCCTTGGTCAGGGACACAGCAGGCGCTCATGAATATCTGCTGCCCAAGACAGTGCAGTGTCCACTGCAGGACCTATAGCACAGGAGAAGAGGGAAGGAGGCTGCCCAGCTCACTGGGGACAGGGGCCATCAGATGCCTCAGGAGTTTCAGGCAGGGGACAGGTGTGCTTAGGTTGCTGAGACAGCTGGGCTGGAGCTGCCATCACCCCTGCCGGCATCAGTCATGCCCTCCTGACACCCAGGCCCCCTCTGCAGAGCACTGGGAGTAAGAAGCTCAGCTCCCGGGGCCAAGGGAGCACGATGTGGCCTCCACCTCATGCCGTGGGTGCCCCACCTCGCTGTTCCCCCCCACTTGCGCCAAAATCCAGAAGCCCTTTGTGTTACGGAGAAGCTGTTCAGCTAGAGACACCCAGAATAGTTGACTAAACTTCATCAGAGTTGAGAAGACTCCTGTGTGGGCCTCCCCTGGCTGTCACTCTCCCAAGTTCAGCCCTTTAAAGTCACACGCCATGCCAACCCTCACCTCATTGGCCGGAATTTGGCCACGTGCATTTCCAGAGCCAGAGGCAACTGGGATATGAGGTCTCCAGCCCAAGTCCAACGAGTGGTGGCTTGTTCCTGGTTTGCTTCTTTATTAAGATGACATAACAGCTGGGCGTGGTGGGACAAGCCTGTAATCCCAGCACTCGGGGAGGCTGAGGCACAGGGTGTGGAAAGTCTGGCAGAGCCGGACAGTTAGAAACTAAACCAGACCTTGTCGCAAAACTGAATAGAGCTGAGGATATAGCTCAGTGGAAGGGCACCTGGATTGACCGTTAGTCCCTCAGACAACAAAAAGGGACATAACACTAACCTCATGCTGTTTATTTGTGGTGCTGGGGATGGAACCCAGGGCCTTACACATGCTAAGCAGTTGCTATACCTCTGAGCCACATGCCTAGCCCTGGTTTGTTGTGTTTTTGTGACACTAGGAATTGAAGGGAGTGCTGAGCTGCAGCTCTAGCTCTAGCTCTAGCCTCTCTCCCTCTCTCTCTCCCTCTCTCTCTCCCTCTTTCTCTCTCCCTCTTTCTCTCCCCCTCTTTCTCTCCCCCTCCCTCCCTCCCTCCCTCCCTCTCCCTCTCTCTCTCTCTCTCTCTCTCTCTCTCTCTCTCTCTCTCTCTCTCTCTCTGTCCTTTTTGAATACTGGGGATTGAACCCAAAGCCTTTACATTGAGCTACATCCCCAGCCCTTTTTATTTTGCGACAGCCTTGCTAAGTCACTAAGTTGCTCAGGCTGGGTTTGAATTTGCAATCCTCCTGCCTCAGCCTCTCAGAGTGCTGGGATTACAGGCATCCACAACCACACCTGGCTTTATGTTTTATTTTGAGTCAGGGTCTTGCAAAGTTGCCCAGGCAGGATTCAGACTTATGCTTCTCCTCCCTCGGCCCCCCAAGTGTGGCGATTACAGGCACGCGCTGCTGCGCCTGGCTGTGCGCTGTTTATTTTTAAATGATTAAAACGAACCATTTCAAAGCAAACATATTCCGTGACATTTAGTACATTCACAGTGTTGTGCAACCACCATCTCAACTTAGTTCCAGAACATTCCATCACCCCAAAAGGAAAGCACATACTTGTTAGCAGTTGCTCCCCCAACCATTCATCTGCTCTGTCTTTGTGAAGTTGCCTGCTCTGAATATTTCACAAAGAGTCATACACTTTCTTGTGTCTGGTTTCTGTCACACAGCACCAGTGTCGAGGTTCTAACAACGTGAAGCAGTACTTTGTTCCTCTTTATGGCCAAGGACAGGCCACATGCTGGCCAATCCCTCTGGACTTTTGGGTTGTCACCCCCTGTTGGTGGAAGTGGGTAGCGCTTCCACTACTGGTGTACAGGATTTGCTTCAGCCCTTGCTCAGTTCTCTCGGGTGTACACCTAGGAGTGGGATCACTGGGTCACGTGATGGTTAATCTTTGGAGGCCAGCGGTGCATTGTTAGAGAAGTGGGTGGGTGGATGTGGTCAGGCCCTCCCTGCCCCTTTCTGCCCCCAAGCCCTCCTTGAGAGATTCTCTGCCCTTTCTGGAGTTTTGTACTCAGCACTTAGCACCCCCTGGTTAAGGCAGGACTGAAGGAGGACGCGGGGCTCCTTTTGCCCCTAGCTGTCGGGAAGACTGGATTTCTTCCCACACTGGAGTTCAGCTTGCCCTGCTCCGGAGTGTAGGGACCAATGGCTAAGGAGAATCCCTACTCTGTGGCTATTCCACAGGACCCCCCAGTATGCCAGCCAGGCCCCAGGTTCCCTGTGAGGAATCAGAGGAATCCTGGCTGTGCTGCGTCCCAAGGGTGGGAGGAAGTGTGTAAGGAAATCCAAGGCGGATCCACTGGCCACTGCCATCCCTGGGTGGATAGGAGGTTCCCCAGCATGCCACACTGCACACATTTCTCTTCTGTGAACAAAGCAGGGGCTCTAAAGTCAACTGAAAGAAAATACCAGGCTCATAACAGTAGCAGTGGCGCTCGGGGTGAAAGTGGGGGGCAACTGCTTATGGGGTAATGCTGCTATCCAAGCCATGAGGGGATGCCAAGTTGAGGCTCAAGTGGGAAAGAGTGACAGGCAGGGAACAGAAGACGATGCCCGTGCCAAGCCTTTGGCCCTGGTCCCCAGCTCCCTGGCTCCTTCCCAGTTTGGGGTACTTGTCCCTCTCCCGACCTTGGAGCCCCCAAGGTCTAGGTCCATCTTTCCCAGATCCCTTTCTCTTCTGCAGGTGTAACAACCGCACCCAGTGCGTGGTGGTCGCTGGCTCTGACGCCTTTCCTGACCCCTGTCCTGGGACCTACAAGTATCTGGAGGTGCAGTACGACTGTGTCCCCTACAGTGAGTCATCTTGTTCCTCTGTGGGTGTGGGCCCTCCCCCATGTTGCAAGCGAGGAGGAGACACCTTGACCCGGCACGTATGGCCCACGTGGATGGGTCCTGCCCTGGCCTCACACACACTCTGCTCCCAGACATGCTCGTGCCTCCCTGGTGCCTGCTGCCTGGCCCCGTAGACTGTCGCTTTCCACAGGGCACACTCACCCCACTTCATTACACACCCACACTTCAAGGTCACACTCCTGTGCTCTGCTTGCTTATATCTCCTCTTGACCTTGCTGCTCCTTTGCCTCCCTCCTCCTCTTACACCCCTTGCCTTCCTAACCACCACCCCCACACACACCTGCTCTTCCCTCCTGCTCACTCTCCTTCCTCTTCCAACTCCCTCTCCTTCTTCTTATTCTCTCACATACTCCCACGCTGGCCCCTTCCCCATCATGGAAGCTGGACTGCACCCCCCTAGAGAGGCAGACCACCCTCTGAGGCCTGGTGGCAGAGTCCGTATGAAGGGCATCATCAACAGATTCCTATTTCCCAGTTGGTTTGCTTATTATCGTGAGAGCACTTCTTGTCTACAAAGGAAGTGCCACCATGTTGGACTGAGAGTGGCCCCCACCAAACTGGAGGAAGGTGATATGGGGAGCCCTGTACCTAGCCAGGGGGAGCAAAGACAAGGTCTCTCCTCCTCAGCACCCCATCCTTAACATCACCCTTTGTTCCTACCCTTTTTCTTCCCTCCTTCCCCCAACAAGCCCTTCTTGTCACCTCCCACCTGGCTTCATACAGCCAACCTGGAGGTAGGGCCTCCAGGCAGAGGGGAGAGGGGGCAGGGCCACCAGGGTGTCTGAGTGAGGGAACAGGGGAGCAGGAGACCTTGTAACTCCCCCTCCTCTCCCACCCAACATTCCCCACCCCAACCCCCAACCTTTGATTTCTCCTCGCAGGTGACAAGGATTCCTCGCTCGTGGAAACAGGATTGCTTGTGTGCTTCTGTAACTTTCCTCTTTTAGTCCTCGCCCTTTCCTTGCAGTGCCTGAGGCCTCTGGCACCACCCGAGGGGGATGCCCATGTGCCACCTGAAGCCTCCCTACAGCACTGGGGACACTGCCCACCCCGCAGCAGGGGCAGCAGGGGTGAAGCAGGGAGGCAGCAAAGGAGCTAGAACAGAGGGGAAGTCGGGTGGGCATAGGCTTCATGGGCTCTCAACTTTTGTGGCTCTGAAACCCTGAGCAAATGACCTAATTTCTCTGGGCCACTGCAGAAGGCGGCACGAGCCCGGGAGAGCATGTGTGAGGAGCGCCTGGCCCTGGCGCCCAAGCAGACTTCTGCATGCTGAGCGCAGACTCCCGAAGGCAGAGGCTTGTCCTCACCCCAGCGCCTGGCCCACGCCCGGTCCCCGCTGTGCTCAGGAATGGTATGATGCCCCTTCCCGAGGCCGGCCTGGCCCCTCCACTCGGCCACCGGGGGGAGGGAAGGCCATTCCTGCCTGGGATGCTGTCAGTGGTAGAGGGGACATGGCCTCAGCCTCGTGGCTTCACTTCACTGAGCCTCAGTTTCCCCGTGTGTATCAGGGTTCTCAAAAGACTGCCTGGGAGGTGCCTGGCACAGTTCCCAGCACCTCCTAAAGCACTGGGTACTTGGTAGTTGTTGCTTTTGTTGTGACTACTTATCTCCTACCAATTACTATTACTGTGCTGATGACCAAAATAAAAATAGCAACAGATGGTGAACTCAGCTCCTCTGAGGCAGGCAAAATACGAGGCAGGAAAAACTCCCTGGTCCAGACCCAGTCCAGAGCAAGCAGATGCCATGCAGATACGAGCAGAAGAGAAAGCGCTGCAGGGCCAGGGAGGAGAGGGCGTGAGAGACTCCGGAGCTGAGCCTCCCCAACGAGGTGTCCAGGGCCACAGCTCGGAGGCCGAGAGCGCTCTGGGGTGGACGGCAGGACAGTGCAGGGGACGGCGGTCCCAGCCTGGTGGGAGTGAGCCTTCTGGGGACAGGACACCCATACTTACACACACCCTGCAGGTGTGCTGGGCAGGAAGAGCTGTGGATGGGCTGCACTAGCTCCTGGCCCTCCAGAAGAAGCGGGCTAGAGTTGTGGGGTCAACAAAGCTAGGTGAGAAGACAGGGAGGCCCAGGAGGTGTCCCCCAAACCTTCCCTGAGCATGTCCAAGTGCCGGGCCGGGGCAAGGCGCTGGGAAGGGAGCCTGTGCTGCCCCTGCAGAACTCCCCGCTCCACTCGGGCCTTCCCGGTCCCGGGACACAGAGCTGGGGGGCGTCTGGTCTTCAGAGACTGGGGTGACCCCAGTGCTGGGGAGGGTGGGTCGGGGTGGGGGGTAGGGCCTCCCAAGGAGAGGGGTGCTGGATGTGGGGCTCCCAGATGCGGGACTAATGCTGGATTTGCTTTACAGCCGCGCAGTCTAACCGGGCCTTTCCTCCCCCAGGTGCCGCCCACCTATCGGGGCGGTGGGCAGGACAGGCGCAGATGGGGGCTCCTGGGTCCCGGGATTGGGGGCTGGCCCAGGGGTGTGGGAGCGTGTGTGTGTCCCCACCCCGACTCTGCCTCTGTCTCCCCCTGGCGTTCTCCAAGGCCTGGGCATCTGCCTGTGTGCCTCTGTCGCTCCGTGTCTGGCTCTGCTGCCCTCTGTTTGCGTCCTCTGGGTCGTGAGGGCTCCTGAGGGGTGAGGGGGGCACAGCTGGACCTGGGTGAGGCCAGCGGAAGGGAAGGAGTTCAGCCGTGCTCTTGGCTGGGAGGGGTGCCCAGGCCTGGGAGACACTGAACCCCTTCCCCAAGGGCCCCGGTTCTCTCAGGAGTGCAGCAGGAGGGGTAGGTGGAGCTGTGTGGTTCCTCTGCTCCCTGTTCCTGGTGCCCCCCCAGCTGGGGCTCCCCCTGCTGCCCAAGGCTCTGTCCTGCTGCCTGTGCCCTGCGTGTCTTTCTGTCTCCCCCTCCCGTGTGTCCCCTCTCCTGGACTGTCTCCCTGGCACCCTGTGGCCCCACCCTACCCCAAAGGAAGGGACTTGGGGGTGGGGGCTGAATGGATGCTACGAAGGGGTTGGGGAAGCAGGATCAAGGAAGGAAAGGAAAAGGGGGCGTGTGGCCAGGAAAGAAACGAAAGCGATTTAATCTCTTTTTTTTTCTCTTTTTTTCTTGCACATTTTTTTTCAATTTGTTTTCTCTCTCTCTTCCGATGCTTAAAGTAGAAGTGGAGCAGAAAGGTAAACGCACTGTTACCAATGCTGACCCCTAACTCACACTTTGTTCTACCCGTACCATACTCATGTGGCCCCCCCGCCCTCTTCTCCCCACCCACCCAGTCCACCCGGGGACCCTGGTGTGACCACAGCCACGGGCACGCCCACCCTCCAGACACCGGAGGAGCTCTCTCTGAGCTCAGGCAGGACTCTGCCTCTCTCTCTCTCTCCTCTCCTCTCTCTCTCCTCCCTCTCTCCCCCCACTCTCTCCCCCCTCTCCTCTCCCTGTCCCTTGTCCTGGTCCCTGGCCCTTGCGGGACCGGCCTTCTCTCTCACGTTTGCCTCCTTCAGGAGCGAGTGTAAGGGGAGGGAGGGACTCCCTTCCCCGCTCGGCCCCCACGGGCACCGGGTGAGCTGTCTCTTTCTCTCCTTTCTGCCTCCTTTCCCCTCGCACCTTTTGCAACCGAGTTCCCTGTTCAGGGGAGGAGGGATGGGGGTGCCCTCATTTTCCTTTTGGGGAGCAGATCCCTCCTCTCTTGGGCTCCAGTGGCCTAGTTCTTCTGCTGTGGCGTTTCCGAGACCCAGAGCTGTGTGGAGTGCGGAGCACCGCCCCCTGCCCCCTTCCCCGGCAGGTCCTGGAGGGGCACCCGCTGTCCCAGCCCTGGGGGGCACAGGCAGGGTGGGCTCCTGGGGGTGGGGGGTGGGTGGGTTCGGATCTCGCACACTTGCAAAGCTGCAGTCAGGGTTCCTTTTGGGCTGTGGTGTTAGAGGACCAGGGAGTGGGTGGGTGGGCACAGACCTGCACTGGGGACCTCCACAGGTGCCGTAATTTCTCACAGAGGACCCCATGGGGGATGGGCTGTCTGCCAGGGGGCAAGGTTGTGGCTGGCACGCCAGGGACAGTCACCTCCTACCCGAGAGGCATGTGGGAACTGACCCATCAGAGGTGGGTGGCAGGGGCTGGGATGAGAGGCCCTTCAGAGTCCCTGTCCCGTGAAATTACGGCAGTCTGTGGAGCTCCCACGAGGGTGGTGGGGCGAGGTCCCTTCGAGCTGCCCCCTTCCCTACCCCACGCCTCCCGCATCTCTGGAGGCCTGGGCTGCGCCGAGGCCACCCCCACCACCCTCCCTCCTCTCTCCCGGAGTCTCCCACCGGCACCAGCCACTCTTCTTGCAGGCCATGGTTTGGAAACCGCAGCACCGGATCCTTCCTTTCTGGGGTGGGGCAGTGGGGAGGGGAGAGGAGGTGTTGGAAGCTTGGTGCTGGGGAGGCGTCCTTGTTGCCCAAGGCCCCAGGCAGACCCTTCCTCATCCGTCCTCCTTCCCCGAGATGACCGCTAACTTTTTCCTCTCCCTGACACCCTCTGACTAGATCAGGCTCTGAGACCTCCCGCCACCCCCTTCACACATAGACCTGGTTTGGGCAGGGGGGACCTGGGGTACCGGGGACAAGGGTGGAGGCCAGGTGTGCTGGACAGAGTTTGGGCCAACCCTAAGGGCACTGGGGACAGGGAGGTGGCAGGGCCTCAGAGCCTGAGCCAGGACCCAAGAGCGGCCTGGTTCCAGCTCCCCTCTGTGCCTGACTCCCCTGGTCCGCCAGGAAGGGGTGCTCCTGGCTGCTTTGTGCCTGGGGAACCTGGGGCCAAGCTGTCACTGGTGCTGGAAGGGAGGCTAAACATCCCCCACCTGCGAGCCAGGTGGGAAGTGGAGACTGAGGAGTGGCTCCTGCCCGGGGCTGGTGCCAAGTCCCTCCCTGTCCCCCTGGGGCTGGCCAAGAAGGAGCAGAGAATTCACCGCAGCCGTGCCCTGCCCCAGCCCTGACCTCTGGGTTCTGCTAGCAGGGGAGTGACAGAGAGGTGCCAGCCCCCTGGCTGAGGGGCATCTGGCAGCACCTGGGAGGAGGAGGAGGGCTTGGCCACACTGACCCACCAAATTAGTAAGGGACAGGCGAGGAACAGGTGGCGCTGGGACACAAGGGGCAAGGGTGGGCAGGCCGGCGGCGGCCAACGAGATGCAGTTGAGGTTTTCCTCTTTTCAGGGAATTTGGGGGGTGGGGCGGGGCCCCCCACCTTTCTGACATCAGCGCTGCCTTGGTCCCTCCTCCCGAGCCGGGGATGGTCGCAGGTAAATCGGGGTCCGGGGCAGGGGAGGTGGTGGGGGTGGCTGGGGCGGGCTGGGTCTTTATCCTAGCTCCTGGTTCCCTCCCTTGCCCCCTCCGAGCTGGACCTGGGACTGCCCCCCGAAGGGACCCTCAGTTGGGCCTGGGCCTTGGCGTGAATTCTCTGCTCACCCTCTCTCCTCCGCCAGCACTAACCCTTTCTTCCCAGGTGGTCTGCGGAGCCTCCCTCGGAGCCAGGATTTCGTGGAGCCCCCACCCCCGTCTCTCTTCCCTCCATGCAGCTCTCCTCTGCCCTCCCCTGCCCTCTGGGAGTCCCATCACTCTCCATGTCCCTGTCCATCCAGCCCTGTGCACCAGTGTCTGCTGCTGAGCCCAGCCCTGAGACCCTGCTGGCTGGGGCGCCCAGGCATCTTCCCACCTGGCCTAGCCTGGAGGCTGCCCCCCAGCTCCTCCTCAGCTACTGACCTGCAGGGGGCCAGAGGGTGGGGGCGCAGGCTACATCAGGAGCCTTGGGAGAGAGCTACACCCTTCCGCCTCCCCCACGTTGGAGTTGGGGTACTCCTGACACCCACAATGGGTTCAGAAACACCACTGTACCTTGCAATTTTTCCAGGAGGAAGAAAGTGAAGTTTTTTTCTTTTCTAAAAAAAGTCTGTCCTGATGTGGTCAAGGGTAGGATTCTGGATGCTAGTGCTTCCGCAGAGGCGTAGGAGGGTGCTGGTCAGTGAGGGTCACCACAGCCACCAGAACCGGGTCTGGGAGGGCGTGCGCCAGCCCTCAGCCCCAGCCCGTGGGGTCTCGAGCAGGAAGGGAAGAGGCCACACCTGGCACACTAACCCTGCTCTTGATGGCCTGCAGGGTCCTCAACTCCAGGGAGAGGGGCAGCTGGGCGGGCGGGGTCCCAGCCTGGAAACCCCCCTCCCATCACCAGCCCTACCAAGCAACCGTGACTGCAGCAGCAGGAGGGACGGCCTGGTCCCCGGCACATGACCAACTTGCCTCTCTCTCCCCTCTCTCCCTCTGCTCCCCCTTCACACCTGGTCCAGTTTTCGTGTGCCCAGGGACCCTGCAGAAGGTGCTGGAGCCCACCTCAACACATGAGTCAGAGCACCAGTCGGGCGCATGGTGCAAGGACCCGCTGCAGGCGGGCGACCGCATCTACGTCATGCCCTGGATCCCCTACCGCACAGACACGCTCACCGAGTACGCCTCCTGGGAGGACTATGTGGCTGCGCGCCACACCACCACCTACCGGCTGCCCAACCGCGTGGACGGCACGGGCTTCGTGGTCTACGACGGCGCCGTTTTCTACAACAAGGAGCGCACTCGCAATATTGTCAAGTATGACCTGCGGACGCGCATCAAGAGCGGGGAGACAGTCATCAACACCGCCAACTACCACGACACCTCGCCCTACCGCTGGGGCGGCAAGACCGACATCGACCTGGCCGTGGACGAGAATGGGCTGTGGGTCATCTATGCCACCGAGGGCAACAACGGGCGGCTAGTGGTGAGCCAGCTCAACCCCTACACGCTGCGCTTCGAGGGCACGTGGGAGACCGGCTATGACAAGCGCTCGGCCTCCAACGCCTTCATGGTGTGCGGCGTGCTCTACGTGCTGCGCTCTGTGTACGTGGACGATGACAGCGAGGCTGCTGGCAACCGCGTGGACTACGCCTTCAACACCAACGCCAACCGCGAGGAGCCTGTGAGCCTGGCCTTCCCCAACCCCTATCAGTTTGTCTCCTCCGTGGACTACAACCCGCGGGACAACCAGCTCTACGTCTGGAACAACTACTTTGTGGTGCGCTACAGCTTGGAGTTCGGGCCGCCGGACCCCAGCGCTGGTGAGGATGGCCCACTCAGGGCCAGCAGCCTGCCTGCTTGTCCCCACCCCACCCCCAGGCCTCCACTTCCAGGGTGAGGGGTCCACTCCGAGTCTTGGGTCTGTAGGGGTTCAGGGAGGTGAAAGGAAGTCACAGCGTGGTGGAGATGCAGTCAGAGCGCTCTGCAGTTAGATCAGCTGAGGTGCACAATCTCCAAGGTGACAGGGTTTGTGATGGCCCTGATTTACAGATGCAGAAACAGGCTCTGGATGGACAAGGCTGTGGGTTATTTGACTCCGGGTGCCTCACCATTGGCCTGTGCTGCCTCTGCCAGGGCCCAGGCACAGCTGGTCCTAGGTGAGGCGGAACCCTGGGGACGCCCATTGTCAGCAGAGGACACGCCGAGCTGCTGGGGTCAGTGGGGTGAAGGCCCTTCTGCTGTGCCACTTCCCACCCCCAGCTCCCCTGCACCAGCTCTGACCAACCCCAGGGAGCCTTAGTTAATCCAACCTCCTTTGAAAAGGGAAACAGGCCGCCCTGAAAAGGGAAGGGTGACAGGTCACAGGCCCAAGTCAACAGGAACACGGTGGGCATGAGCAGCGGCTGTGCCCAGGCCTCGCCTCTCTGGGCTGCTCCAGTGCATTTCTCCAGCCTGCCGATACCTTATGTGGTCACCTGAGCATAGGGCATCTGCTGGGCACAGAGAGGCTGGGGACGGCAGCTTCCAGACCCAGTGAGCCCAGGGCACCTTTGTTCAGTAGGGGAAGAAGAGCAAGGACTGCCAGGGACCCTGTGATGGGAGTGACCTTGTCTCCATCCCCTCTCTTCCAGGCCCAGCTACGTCCCCGCCCCTCAGCACGACCACCACTACCCGGCCCACCCCCCTCACCAGCACGGCTTCTCCTGCAGCCACCACCCCACTCCGCCGGGCGCCCCTCACCACACACCCAGTGGGCGCCATCAACCAGCTGGGACCTGACCTGCCTCCAGCCACAGCCCCTGCCCCTAGCACCCGGCGGCCCCCAGCTCCCAACCTGCACGTGTCCCCTGAGCTCTTCTGTGAACCCCGAGAGGTGCGGCGGGTCCAGTGGCCAGCCACTCAGCAGGGCATGCTGGTGGAGAGGCCTTGCCCTAAGGGTACTCGAGGTGAGTGCAGCAGCTGCAGCCACCGCCACAGCTGGGCAGGTGGCCAGGACATGTACACCGGCAGCTTCACACACGCAGTTGCCCATGTGGGGATCACGTCTGACTGTGTGGCAGGGTCAAGGGCACAGTGGCACTTGACCTGGCTGAGGTGGAGGCAGCGAGCTGCAGGATGGGCTTGCCATAGAGGGGGCTTCAACATGGGCCCGGCTGGAAGGCTCCACCTCTGGAGGGCAGGGAAGGAAGGGGGGTCAGGAGAGAAGGGTGAACACTGCCTCACCACTTCACATCTGTGTCTCCGTGTTCCCCTTCCTGCCCTTCACGTCCACACCCCCCCCCCGCACCTCCCTCTCATCTATCCTGTGCTCCTTCCCCTGGCACCCTTGTCCTTGGTTGTCTGTCTCTACAGGAATTGCCTCATTCCAGTGTCTGCCAGCCCTGGGGCTTTGGAACCCCCGGGGGCCTGACCTCAGCAACTGCACCTCCCCCTGGGTCAACCAGGTGGCCCAGAAGGTACAGCACAGGCCCCTCACAGACAGGCATGCACTCGGCCAGCAGGCCTGAAGGCAGCCCATGGGGCCCGCACTGGTCCTGGGAGATGAAGGGAGGGATGGAGTGCAGAGCAAAGGCTGGGAGGGCAGGCCAGCCCCAGACAGCACTGAGTTGCCTTGTCCTGGCCTTTCCAGATCAAAAGCGGAGAGAATGCAGCCAACATTGCCAGTGAGCTGGCCCGCCACACTCGGGGCTCCATCTATGCAGGGGATGTGTCCTCGTCAGTGAAGCTCATGGAACAACTCCTGGACATCCTGGATGCCCAGCTGCAGGCTTTGCGGCCCATCGAGCGCGAGTCAGCCGGCAAGAACTACAACAAGGTGGGCCTGTGGCAAGGTAGATGGACACAACTAGAGCCTCGGGAGGCATCAGACTGTTAGCTCCAAGTCTGTCACCTGTGGGGAAGGACCTGGGCCTTCCCTGATGGTCCTGGGGTTCAGGGCCCAGCCCCAGGTTGGTGGCAGACACAGAGAGCGAGCTCTCCAGGCCCCAGCATGAGCACACACAGGTTAGGGAAGCGGCGATGGGGGCCCAGCCTGATGCTACTCCTGTGTCTTCCCTAGATGCACAAACGCGAGCGAACCTGCAAGGACTATATCAAGGTGAGGTCCCAGCCAACAGGGAGACGGGTAGAGGTAGAAAGAAAGGGAATGAGCACATGGGGGACTCAGCACTGTCCCCTTGCCTGTGTAGGCTGTGGTGGAGACAGTGGACAACCTCCTGCGGCCAGAGGCACTTGAGTCCTGGAAGGACATGAACGCCACAGAGCAAGTGCACACAGCTACCATGCTCTTGGACGTGCTAGAGGAGGGCGCCTTCTTGCTGGCTGACAATGTCAGGGAGCCCGCCCGATTCCTGGCCGCCAAACAGAATGTGGGTGAGTGCCACAGCTATCTGGGTCAGGCTGGGTGTGAGTCCTAAGCCCCAGAGACCATGGGGGAGGCTGGTCCCCTGGTTGGGGACAGACCCTAACACCACATGCCCTGCCATCCCCTGTGCCCACAGTCCTGGAGGTTACTGTCCTGAACACAGAGGGCCAGGTGCAGGAACTCGTCTTCCCCCAGGAGTACCCCAGCGAGAACTCCATCCAGCTATCTGCCAATACCATCAAGCAGAACAGCCGTAACGGTGAGCGCCCAGCCAGACCTAGGGTGGGAACAGCGTGGGCCACCCCCACCCGGCCCTCAGCTGCCGTCTCTGCTGTTCACGGAGGGCACAGGTTCTGCACTTCCACCAAGTTTTATATGCTCTCGGGTGCCACAGGTCTACAGAGCTGTCTCTTGGGCAGTACCCCGGCAACCCATAGTTCAGAGAAGACTAGGACAAGAGAGGTCAGGGCGGCCCAGGTGACACAGGGAGGAAGAATTACCCACCCCTGAACAATGGTCTTGTGGCAAGGGCTCCATGCCCCCCACGCCCGGGGCCAAGGCCTGGCTTCAGCAGTGTGGCTAAGGCTATGTGAAGCCGAGGACAGCCGCCACATCCCCTATGCCTCTCCCCACCAGGGGTGGTCAAAGTTGTGTTCATCCTCTACAACAACTTGGGCCTCTTCCTGTCCACGGAGAATGCCACGGTGAAGCTGGCGGGCGAGGCAGGCACGGGGAGCGCCGGGGGCGCGTCCCTGGTGGTGAACTCACAGGTCATTGCGGCGTCCATCAACAAGGAGTCCAGCCGTGTCTTCCTCATGGACCCTGTCATCTTCACTGTGGCCCATCTAGAGGTGAGCCCACAGCCGGCACTCCTGAACTGTGTCCCCTGCCCCAACTGCAAGTTATAGCCCCTCCCTGGGGCTCACACCATTTGTCCCCAGAGATCTGGCCGTCTGTCACCTTGGGCTCTACACCTCGGATGCTTCTTTCCTGCTAGTTGCTATCCCTGGAGCTGGGTGCGGGGCCAGAGTGCGTGCCTGGTCCTGACCCCCGCTCACTGCTGCACAACAGGCCAAGAACCACTTCAATGCCAACTGCTCCTTCTGGAACTACTCGGAGCGCTCTATGTTGGGCTACTGGTCAACCCAGGGCTGCCGCCTGGTGGAGTCCAACAAGACCCACACCACATGTGCCTGCAGCCACCTCACCAACTTCGCCGTGCTCATGGCTCACCGAGAGATCGTAAGCTGCGGTGCACTGCACCTCCAGGGCCCATTTGCTGCTGGACTGGCTTTGCATGGCACCCTAGGGTGTGCACGGCATGGGCAGTGCCAGGGAGGCCAGCCTTGGGGGTGGGGGGCCACCATCCCATCCTGCCTGGGGCAGAGGCCACACCTCTGCTTCCCTCTGGTCACGTCCACCCTCTCCCGAGGCACTTTGGAGAAACATGTTGCTGTCACCTTTGTCATCTCTCCACAAGCCTTCCAGAGCATGAGGAAGTGAACAGCGGCCTGCAGAGGGTGGGGCTGGCAAACAGGCCGGGTGCGCAGCCCCAGAGGACCTTGCCTGCAGCTGGTGCCTGGCCGGGCCTTAATGCACACCTGGCTGTGTGCAGCTGGAGGCCCTGAGCCTGCCCCGCTCCTGTCCCCCAGTACCAGGGCCACATCAATGAGCTGCTGCTGTCCGTCATCACCTGGGTGGGCATTGTCATCTCCCTGGTCTGCCTGGCTATCTGCATCTCAACCTTCTGCTTCCTGCGGGGGCTGCAGACCGACCGCAACACCATCCACAAGAACCTCTGCATCAACCTCTTCCTGGCCGAGCTGCTCTTCCTGGTCGGGATAGACAAGACTCAGTATGAGGTGGGCTGGGGCCAGGCTGGGCGCGGGCCATGGTGGCGTGGGGCGCCAGCGGCTTGGCCTTCCTCACCAGCGGCTGGTGCTCCCTGCAGATCGCCTGCCCCATCTTCGCTGGCCTGCTGCACTACTTTTTCCTGGCTGCCTTCTCCTGGCTGTGCCTGGAGGGTGTGCACCTCTACTTGCTGCTGGTGGAAGTGTTTGAGAGCGAGTACTCCCGCACCAAGTACTACTACCTGGGTGGCTACTGCTTCCCGGCCCTGGTAGTGGGCATTGCAGCAGCCATCGACTACCGCAGCTATGGCACAGAGAAGGCGTGAGTGTCCCCCATCGCTCCTGCTGGCTCTCCACTCAGTGGCACCCCTCTGGCCAGGACTCTTGGGTCACTGGCTTCTCTCCACCCTGGCCCATTTTCTTTACAGCTGCTGGCTCCGAGTGGACAATTACTTCATCTGGAGTTTCATTGGGCCTGTCTCCTTTGTCATCGTGGTAAGTGGCCAGCAGTGCCCTCAGCTCTGGGCTCCTTCCCTTGTCCAGGCCAGCCCTGACCCTGCTTCCCCCTGAAGCCCAAGAGGTGCTGGTTTGGGAACTGCGTCAAAACTGAGCAGCCGGCCAAGAGGACAAGGAGACCAGGTCTGCAGAGCCCCAGCGCCAAGGCCTGATCACCTGCGGCTGGGACTGAGCTGCTACTATGTATATTTAATGCCTGGCCTGTCTGCTGGCTGCAGCACAGCCGGCACCCTTGGGTTCTCCCAGCATGGGGCCCTGAAGGCCAGAGTCGCAGCTGAGACCTGGCAGGGCAAGCCCTGGCCCAGAGCCCACAGAGTGGGAGGAGCTCAGCCCGCCTCCCTTGCCCTCCCCAGGTGAATCTGGTGTTCCTCATGGTGACCCTGCACAAGATGATCCGAAGCTCCTCTGTGCTCAAGCCGGACTCCAGTCGCCTTGACAACATTAAGTGAGCCCCCCATATCCCTGTCCCCCTGGGGCCCCGAGGTTGGGCCTGGCCTCTCCCTGGGCCTCCTTCCATGGGGCACTCGTAACACCAGCGTCACACGTGTGGGTCTAAGTATCAGATGGGTGTCTTCCCACACTCATTGCTCACGTCCTTCGCTGTATCAGGAAGCACATGATTAGCACATCCGGCCTGTGGTTTTGAGGCCAAGTTCAAATGTGGGTCCATTCAAGGCAACTAAAGAAAAACAGGCTGCAGAACAGGGCTCAAGTGGTGTGGGAATGGGGTAAATGACCACTGCAGGTGTCACCAAGCAGGTGGCATATCCCGAGGCTGCTGCACCCCAGGGTGGGGGTTGGGGGTCAGGTGGGCTGTGCCGCTGCCTCTAGCAGGTCCCTGACCTGTCCATCCCACTGCCCCAGGTCCTGGGCCCTGGGAGCCATTGCGCTGCTCTTCCTGCTGGGGCTCACCTGGGCTTTTGGCCTCCTCTTCATCAACAAGGAGTCTGTGGTCATGGCCTATCTCTTCACCACCTTCAACGCCTTCCAAGGGGTCTTCATCTTCGTCTTTCACTGCGCCTTGCAGAAGAAGGTGAGGCCCACACCTCCGCAGGACATTCCTGCCTCAGGACGGGCCGGTGGCGGAGGCGGAGGCGGAGGGGAAGCAGGCACCCCCAAGCCCAGCGCCTCACACAGCACAGCCGTGTCTGCTGCGAGGGAAGCTAGACTCAGGGGCAGGGAAGATTCAGAGGTGAAGGGGAAGCAGGCAACCCCGAGCCCCAGCGCCTCACACAGCACAGCCATGTCTGCTGCGAGGGAGGCCAGGCTCAGGGGCAGGGAAGATTCAGCCAGAGGAGCACGAAGGCAGGACGAGTGCATGACGGGCACTCTTGCCACAGTGTAGGCACGAGGCAGGCCCACGGGTGGGAGACAGCTGGGCGCCAGCCTGACGGAGCACTTCCGCGGTAACGGTGCTGGAAGAACTGAATTCTGTGGTGATAGAAAGGTCCCTTTTAAAATAGATCTGTTAAAGTCTAAATCTTCAAAAAAAAATGTACAAGAGACAACAGTAGCCAGGGAGTGTGAAGAAGGGAGTGTGAAGCAGGGAGTGCAGGTGGCAGGCTGGAGACAAACCGAACTGAGCCAGGTGTGGTAGCACACACCTGCAATCCCAGCACTCTGGAGGCTGAGGCAGGAGGGTCACCAGGAATTCAAGGCCAGCCTGGGCTATATACCAAGACCCTGTCTCAAAAAAAAAAAAAGCCAGAAACTGAGCTGAGGTGTTTGCAGCCCTAGTCCTGAAGGCACCAAGGACTGGGGCCAGGCTGCTGAGGGGAAGCAGAGGCAGGAGCACAGGAACCCTGGCGGTAGGGAGCTGGCCACATAAGATTAAGGCTGCAGTTCAGGGAGGCTCTCGCTTCTTACACACGTGGCACTCGGTTCTGGCTCCAGCACACATAGGCACACACACACACACACACATGCTGTGGCTCACCCAGACATCAAAGCTGATCCTTGCACAGCGAGGTCCCCACAGACATCCCTAGATCCACACAGTCCAACCTGGCCCCTCGTTTTGCCCATCTGCTCTCAGCACCGATGCAGGACCCTCCTTGGGGCGCAGCCCCCTGCTGCCCTGGGCCTCGCACCCTTCCCCAGAAAGCCATGGGCTGCTGCCTTCTTTCTCTCAGGCCTTGGCCTAAATGTCTCCTAGTGAGTCTCCCGACCTGTCCTAAATCCCAACACACAGCCTCCCTGCATCCGACAGCACTGTCCCATCCCTTCCTGGCCACAGCTTTCTCCACAGGACTGATACCCTGGGACACACTGCACAGGGTACAGTCAGCCCTCTACACCCCTGGCTTCCACATCTGCAGATGCAATCAACTGCAGATTGAAAATACTTCAGAAAAAGTCACTACTGAGCATGTTCAGGCTGTTTTTGGCCATTACTCTACACAATTCAGTGTAACAACTATTTACATAGTGTCTACATTTTATTAGACACCGTCAGTAACCTACAGATGACTTAGCATGCGTGGAGGATGTGTTTAGCTCTGCAGTACTGCAGCGTTGGTATAGAGAGCTTGAGCATCTGGTAACTTAGGTGTCTGAAGGGGTCCTGGACCCATCCCCCCATACCAAGGGTGCTTACGTTATCTGCACTCAAGCTTGAGCAGCTCAGCACTGCAAGGTAGGGTTGGTTTTAACTGTGCCTGGCACATGCATTCTTCCCAGTGCTCTGCTGACTTGGGAATACATGTTCAGTGGAGGCAGAGAGAAGGGGACGGCCCCCAGGGGAAGAGAGTGAGTCTGAGTGGCTGGCTGTCAGGGGCAGGTGACAGGGAGGGTTCCAGGCTGACAGGTGCTGAGGCAAGAACAGCCTCTGGCTGGCTCACAAAGGAGGCTGCTACCTGTTGCCAGCTGACTGTCCCCGTCCGTCCCCCAGGTGCACAAGGAGTACAGCAAGTGCCTGCGTCACTCCTACTGCTGCATCCGCTCCCCCCCGGGGGGCACCCACGGCTCCCTCAAGACCTCAGCCATGCGGAGCAACACCCGCTACTACACAGGCACCCAGGTACTGGGGTGGGATGGGGCCGTGGTGCCTGGGAGAGCACTCTCAGAATGATCACAGAGGATGGCTAGCACTAAGACCCCCACACGCCCCGATGTGTCCTCAGAGCCGAATTCGGAGGATGTGGAATGACACAGTGAGGAAACAGACGGAGTCCTCCTTCATGGCAGGGGACATCAATAGCACGCCCACCCTGAACCGAGGTGAGGGGCATCTCTCGGCCACAGCAGCTCCTGACTCCCACGGGTCTCGGCCCCTTGTCTCTGGGCTTCCTCGTGACTTCTGACCCTTGGGCAGGTACCATGGGGAACCACCTCCTGACCAACCCTGTGCTGCAGCCCCGAGGGGGCACTAGCCCATACAACACCCTAATCGCCGAGTCAGTGGGCTTCAACCCCTCTTCTCCCCCCGTCTTCAACTCCCCAGGTGAGGGCGTTCTGGGTGCCTGCACAGGGCCGCCCCCGGGGTCTGGGTGCAGGGAGCTGGGCTGCGCTGACTTCCACTTTCTCCTTCCCTCCTGCCCGCATGCAGGGAGCTTCCGGGAGCCCAGTAAGTGTCTCTCTCCTTGTGGCTTTGCACGTCCTGGGAGGAGCACGGTGGCGGCCTGCAGATGGCCACCCTCAGGGTTCAGAGCACAGGATGCCCTTCCACCATGATGGATGGTGGCGGTGGATTCTGGGCCATCAGGTGCAGAAAAGGGGGTGAGGGTCTGAGCTCACAAACGGGCCAGGAGCTCAGGCCTCCTTGCTATAGGGATTGGGTCCTTACCCCTACCCCCACTGCTGGGCAGCTGCCTTTAGAACAGGCAAGGAGGGGGTGCAAGACTAAGCCCAGGGGATGTAGGGGCGCCCCTCCCCACACCTGCACAGCTCCCCTCGCCCTCCTGACCAGCTTTTCTGCCCCATAGAGCACCCCCTGGGAGGCCGGGAGGCCTGTGGCATGGACACCCTGCCCCTTAACGGCAACTTCAACAACAGCTACTCCCTGCGAAGTGGAGACTTCCCACCAGGGGACGGGGCCCCTGAGCCGCCACGAGGCCGCAACCTGGCCGATGCCGCAGCCTTTGAAAAGATGATCATCTCGGAGCTGGTGCACAATAACCTGCGGGGCAGCAGCAGTGGGGCTAAGGGTCCCCCGCCACCCGAGCCCCCTGTGCCACCTGTGCCAGGAGGCAGTGGTGAGGAAGAGGCTGGTGGGCCCGGGGGTGCTGACCGGGCAGAGATCGAACTTCTCTACAAGGCCCTGGAGGAGCCGCTGCTGCTGCCCCGGGCCCAGTCGGTGCTGTATCAGAGTGACCTGGATGAGTCGGAGAGCTGCACGGCGGAGGATGGCGCCACCAGCCGGCCCCTCTCCTCCCCTCCGGGCCGGGACTCCCTCTATGCCAGCGGGGCCAACCTGCGGGACTCGCCCTCCTACCCGGACAGCAGCCCCGAGGGGCCCAGCGAGGCCCTACCCCCACCTCCACCCGCACCCCCCGGGCCCCCTGAAATCTACTACACCTCGCGCCCACCGGCCCTAGTGGCCCGGAACCCCCTGCAGGGCTACTACCAGGTGCGGAGGCCCAGCCGTGAGGGCTACCTGGCGGCCCCAGGCCTCGAGGGGCCGGGGCCTGACGGGGATGGGCAGATGCAGCTGGTCACCAGTCTCTGAGGGCCCTGCGCGGGGCCCGCGTGGGAGAGGGAGACTGGTGGAGGCAGTGGCTGCCGGGCCACTCTCCGCGCCCCTTGGCCACAGGCCCTAGGGTCCCCTCAGGGGGCTCTGATGTGGGGGCCCGAGGCGCCAAGGTTCAGACAGGGTTGCCCGCCCGCCACGTGCACCAGCTCTGTTCGGGAGGCCAGCGAGGAGGAGCCCAGCGGCCCCAGGGAACGAGGAGGGAGAGCCCAGCAGGGCACAGCCTGCTTCTTGCCTCCCCCTCCCCCCATCCTGCCACCCCTGGAGGGAGCAGCGAGGGCTCTGGTCTCCCTGGGGCTGGGGCAGCTTCTGAGGTTGCCAAAGGCTTCCCTGCCTATAAGACATATGGACGCTGTTTCTGCACAGCAGCTCCCTGGAGACCAGGTCCTGCAGCCTAGGAGGAAGCCTGGCTGTGGCCAAGGCCAAGGGCTGGGCCATGGTGATCTTGAGGTGGAACTTTCTCTGAAGCTCCTGCCCCCTTGCTGTTGTCCCGCCTCCCCAGCAAGCCTGCCCACCCCCAGAGTGCACCCAGCGACCCCTCCTGGGGCGACTCCTGACAAAGCACAACTCCCCGTGCCAGCCCAGCCCACGCGGCTCCCAGGTCTGTGGGCTCGGCGCTCTGGGGAGCCGATCTCGGGTCTGGATCTCCCTGGGGAGTGGGTCCTGGGCTTGGATCTTTCCCTAGGGGGCCCTCTCAACCCTTCCTCTCTCCTCCTCCTCCTCCTCCCCCATTGCTGTAAATATTCAACGAAATGGAAAAGAAAAAAAAAAAGACAAAAAAATCTCATCACTTGAAGCCACCGGGCGCCTGAGGCCCAGGCCAGCCCGGACTTTCTCCAGAGCAGAGGGCACTGCCACCCCGGCAGCCAGGACTTCTCCGTGTTCGTGCTCATCCCGGCCAGGGTGGGAGGGCCGCCAGAGCAGCTTTTTACAATCCAGAGACAGAAACAAAATCTAGAAGCAACAGCAAAACAAAGAACCCGTTTCCCTCCCGGCACCCTGCTTCACACCCTGTCGTTAGCCCTTGGGGTGACACCTCACCACCTGCCCCAGGACCAAGGCTGCCTCCCTTTCTCTGCCTGGCCTGGGAGACACCCTCACACCCAAAGATGCTTTTGCCAAGACATTGCGCTCCACTGGGCCTGCTTCCTGTACACTGCTTCTGGGACTCCAGGCAGCAGGCAGAGAAGGTGGCTGGGGAAGGGACGGGGTGAGCGAGGGCAGAGGCTTTGCTGTGGCTGATGGGGGGTGCTGGTGGTGGGATAGCAGAGGGTGGAAGTGAGTGATCACCGCCCCTTCACCCTCCGCCAGGGAGCCAGGATACCTGTGTTCCCAGCCTGTCCCTCACAGCCAGTCTGGCTGGGTGTCTTCTGAGCGCCTCCCCTCCCAGCCCCTTCAGCGTGGTGGTCCAGCCTCCCCAGTCCCCCACCCTTCAGGACAGCCCCATTGCCACACCGGCGCAGCACCTCATTGCCATTGCCCCAGGGGCGGCCCTTCTGCCTCGGTCCAACCTCTCCTGTCACTCTCCCTCTTTCTCACAAGTGCCATGAGTTTCAAACATCTCCGGGTCTCAGCCTGCTGCTGCCATGAACTTCTTTGGGTTCAGGGGGAGGGGCTCCAGAAGGAACTGGAGGAAGGGGTCAGGTAGGTGGCTGGAGGGACCCTTTTTGCTGCTAGAAAGCCCCCTCCCTTCTCCTGGGGAGCTGGGGCTGGCTTGTCCCCCCCAATCAGGAGAGAAGGGTCGGACCAAAGATGGTAGTTTGTCCCACAAGGGAACAGGCATGGGGAGGAGGTGGGGTGCAGTTTCATCTGTGGCTTTTTCTGAGGGAGTCTTAACCCATTTCACCAGGAGTCCTTGGGCAAGGCTGAGGGGGAAGAGGAAGGATGGGGAAGGTCTTGCCTCGGCGCTGTGTGAGCAGAGCCCTCTGGAGGTCCCCGGGCCCTGAGCACCCCTGGGTGTGAGGGGCTGACCTGGGGAGACGAGTGCAGAGCTCCGGCCTGAAGGTCTCAGGAGCCGAGTCCTCTCTAGAACTTAAGTCCTCTCCCCAGCACTGCCCTCCTCTGCCTCTCCAGATGTGGACAATCAAGGAGGGAGAGGGTCTAGTGGGCCCTTGGAATCACCTCTGGGCTGTGTGGCACAGCCCCCTGGTGGGGCTGGGTACCACTGCAGTCCCATGCAAAGCCACCCAGAGAGCCCAGGTGTCCCTGCCCCAACCAGACCTGGTGCCTTGATGCCCCACCCCACTGGCACGGTACAGAGAAGGGTCTTGGTTTCCTCTCCTGATCCCCTCCTTGGGCTCCTGGATTCATTTGCTCCCAAATCTTTTTTTTTTTTTTTTTTTTTTTTTTTTTGTGGGTACCGGGGGGACGACCTCAGGACCTCGCGCGCCAACAGGCACCCGTGCCACTGAGCGATATCACCGGCCCCTTTTTCTATGTGGGATCCGGGAGTCGAACTCGGGCCTTCGCGCTTGCAAGGCAGGCGCTTAAGCCGCTGAGCCGTCTCACCGGCCCTGCTCCCAAATCTTAATTCTTTTTCTCTGAATTTTTTTTTCTTTTGGGTTTCCCCTGCCTTTCCTTTCTCTCCTGTCACCACTTCTCTCCCTGTGTCTTTCTCACTGTCTCCGTGCTCCCTTTCTACTCATCCTCAGTCCCTCTCTGTCCATTTGGGCCTCCCCCACATCCCCCACCTCCCTCCCTCCTTGGTCTCCTTTTCGATATGCCAAACCAATTTTGGGTCGAGTGCATTTAACAAGAACAAAACAAAAGGCTCATAAGAACGTTTCAGAAAAAAACAAAAAGTTTAAAAAAAATTGAGTCAAAAAGTCAAACAATAAAGAAATTAAGATTTCTTGGAAAGACGAGTGGTGTGACTCATTGCGGGGCAAGAAAGGGATGGGGGCAGCTCTGCACCCCAGGAATCTGCACTTTGGCACCCAGCCATCCCTGAGGCGGGGCTGTGGACAGTTGGAACAGAGCTCAGCGAGTCCCTGGGCTGACTGAGCAGGCCAAGTGCAGTTTCCCTTGGAATCCTTGCAACGCTCCATCTTACGGGTGGAGAAACTGAGGCTTATGGTGTCTAGACATATACTCAGGGATCTGGGCAGGAGACAGTGCCCTGCTGTTCCTCACAGTAGCCCTTCTTGGGCTTGACATCTGTCCTCAGGCTGTTTTGACTAAAGCCTGTGAACATTACAGCCAACCCCTGGCCTGGACTCCCACGTGCTGACGATACCATGGAACTGTGTCATGCGTAGGTCACATGGCCCAGATGTGACTACGGTGCTCACAGACATGGCTGAACAGTGACTCTGCCCTCGGCCAGCACACTCACCCGGCGCATCCCACACCACCCTGGCCGGTCCTTCCCAGCTGCCTCCTCAGCTGGCTCCTTCCCAACTCCTGACCTCCAGATGCCTGTGAGCGTCGGGTCAACCCTCAGCCCGCTCTGTTCCATCCACTTCCTGCGAGGTCTCCCATCTCCCGGTTTACCTGGATGCCAACAGCTCCCAAAGGGGGCTCTAGGCTGCCGTCCACTAGAGCCCCACGATACACACCCTCCCTGGGGTCCTGCAGGTCTCCACCCCCAGGCTGCCCTGCCTCCCCGTGGTCCCACCCTCACTCCAGCCGCACACCCGTCCCGCCTGTATCTAATCTGGCAAGAGCTGTGAGGTGCTTGAACTCCTCAGTAGCCAATTAACGAGTCCTCCCCACTTGGCTCCAGCCACCCCAACTCTCACCAGGACCACGCAAGTACCCTAACTAGCTCCCTGACCTTCTGCAGACTTTTCTCAACACGGAATCCAGAGTGACCTTGGGAAATATATCCTGTCCCCAGCTCATTCCAATGGGCTCTCCAGCAGGAGAGGCTGGGGTCCGTACTGTGCCCCACAGCCCACCCACGGTACCAGCCTTGCTGCAGGGAGAACAGATGCCAGACGCGCTCCTGCCAGCCTCGGGCCACACTGCTCAGCCAAGAAGAGACCCCAGGGCTGCTCTAGGGCTTGCACATCCACGCTGTGCCCACTCATGTCCCTGCCCATCACCCACAGGCATGCAGGAGGGATGCAGCAGTCCGGCCCAGCCCCCTATCAGGGAGTCGGGGCTGTCACTACCCCACCACCACCACCACGCAGGCGGAGGAGGCCTTAGGTGTGGAGCAGCGGAGTCTGAGTGTCACCTCTCCTTCCGAGCCCAAAGGACAGACATGCAGGCCTCTGCCTGGGGGCACCAGTGCTGCCCACCCCTGCAGGCCTGTCCCTGCCCCTTTACCTGGCCCCCTGCTGACAGTGGTCAGGCCCTGCTGGCCTCTTCCCCACCATACCCTTCGCAAGTCACTGGGACTCTCCTCACCCCAATCCCTGCAGCTGCCACTCGTTTCTATCCGACCCATCCAGCTGCCTGCCAGCACCCCGCCTCTGTCCACCCAGCCCAACCACTGCTTCGGGCCAGCCAGCCCTCTTCGGAACGGGTCCCGAGAAGTCACACGTGAGCGTGCGTGGACTCGGCCACAAGGAGTGCAGAACGAGACAACGCAAAGCAGCAGCACAGCAGAGGGTCACGGAGGTTACGCACACCCACCCGGACGACGCCACCGACCCGCTGGGGCCCAGGGCGCAGAAGAGCAGTCAATGACATGCGAGTGTGCGCACCGTACTAAACGTAAAGGGCTGGGCAGCAAAGAGCAGTCAATGACACGCAAGTGTGCGCACTGTACTAAACGTAAAGGGCTGGGCAGCAAAGAGCAGGTAGCCGGGCTCGGCGGCGCGCGCCTGTAATCCCAGCACTTGGGAGGCCAAGGCTGGAGGATCTTCAAGCATTCAAGACCGGTCTGAAGTAGAATTCAAGGCCACCCTGAACTACAAAGTGAGACCCTGTCTCAAAAAACCAAAAACTTGCCAGGCATGGTGGCACACACCTATAATCCCAGCACTCAGGAGGCTGGGGCAGGAGGGTCACCATGAGTTCAAGGCCTACCTGTGCTACATAGTGAGTTCAAGGCCAGCCTGAACTATATAGTGAGACCCTGTCTCAAAACAAAACAAACAATAAAACCAAAAACTAACTAAATAAAGACAAGGTAAAATAAGACTCTATTTTGGCTTTGTTTTTAAATGGCATATGTTACACAAAGTGTGGACATATACAAATTGTGTGTATACAAATATAAATTGTATATATAGTCTAGAAAGTAAATGCTATACACCAGAATAGTAGGTTCATCTGTAGTAGGTAATTTTTACTTTATTTTTTAAATGCGTTTGCTTTAAACATTTATTACTTCTCTAAGAGGGAAAAGTATTTGTGTCTCACTTGTTACGTGAGAACAGAGGCCTGGAGAGATCGACAGGACTGAAGAACAGAGCAAGTCTACAGCCCTGATTTAGCGTGGAACGTTTACATGGTGTGGTGCTGGCGCAGGAGGGACAACCGTGGAAGAGACTTGTGCCTTGGAAATCTGCTCTGTGATTGTGCCAGCATTTTCAGTCACCAGGGATGGACAAGTCCAGAAGGCCTTAAATCCTGTGGTCCTTCCTTTCTCACTTTTTGCTTGTTTGTTTTTGTTTTTTGGAGACAGCCTCTCACTATGTAGCCTAGGCTGGCCTCGAACTTGCAGCAATTCTCCTGCTCAGCCCCCGAGTGCTGGGATGATGGGTGTGCACCACCATGCCCAGCACACAATTATTTTGGGGGTGGTTTTGAGACAGGGTCTCACTCTCTACTCCAGGCTGGCCTTGCACTTGTGGCAATTCTCCTGCCTCAGCCTCCCAAGTGCTGGGATTACAGGCGTGCACTACCACGCCCAGCACAGCATAGAGTTTTAATGGCTCTTACATGATTTTGTAACATTACAAGTTGGTCTTCAGGAAAAAGTGATCTGCTGACTTCATAACATTTCACTATATAGTATTTGAAAAGCATATTTATTAATATCACCACTGACCTCAGCAGTATTAAATCATGGAAAACTGTTAAGCTCAAATGACTAAGTTTTGGGCCGGTGAGATGGCTCAGCGGCTTAAGCGCCTGCCCGGCAAGCGCGAGGGCCCGAGTTCGACTCCCGGAACCCACATATGAAAAAGGGGCCGGTGATATCGCTCTGCGGCACGGGCGCCTGCTGGCGCTCGAGGTCCTGAGGTCGACCCCCCGGTACCCACAAAAAAAAAAAAAAAAAAAAAAAAAATGACTAAGTTTTACAGTTTGTCACTACCGTTTACTGGTCTTGAAGTGACCAGGTTACTTCATTCACCGAGAAGATGTCGTTGCAGATCCTCCTGGCGTTCTTTGAGGCTGAGGCCGAAGGTCACAAGTTCCAGCACAGCCTGGGCAACTTAGTAACTTAGTGCAACCCTGTCTGGAAGTAAAAATACCACAAAAGGGGCTGAGGATGTAACTCAGCGTGAAGGCTCTGGATTCAATCCCCAGTACTGGGGGAAAATCATCCTAATCTGAATGGTGCTCTGAGAAAAAGCCACACTGGTTGCACCTCAGCGCAAAGGACCTGTGAGCTTTACCTGAACTCCCACCAGCCTCCAGCAAGCAATGCCATGGTGCTGGGACCTGCTGGGACCTCCACCCTCCCCACAGAGCACCCTGAAAACACAGATGGGGCCGGTCTGTGACATGACTGACGCATTCCACTGCCTTCTCAAGACATCGGTGAGTGAAACGGTGTTGGGATAATGGTGATTGTGTGGCAGGTCAGTGGCAGCACCTTGACTCCTGCTAAGGTGCCAGCAGTCTCACCCCATTTAACTTTTGTACCACTAATGCAAATGACAGCACAGTGCAAACCAATAGGACAGAGTTGATGCTATGGGCCTCCCAGGGTTCCTGGGGACTCTCAAGGGATCCCACTTTGAGAACCACTGGACTGTCAACAAATGGAACTGGAACAACTGGGCATCCACATAGGAAGAATTAAGTCACAGTCATCTCACACTGTAAACAAAAGCAGATTCAAGGTAGTTTTTTTGTTTGTTTTGAGGCAGGGTTTCGCTATGTAGTTCAGACTGGCCTTGAACTCACTATTGTAGCCCAGGGTGGTTCTCCCCTGTCCCCAGCTGGTCTTGAACTCACAGTGATCCTCCTGCCTCAGCCTCTGTAGTGCTAGGATTACAGGTAAGTGCCACATCGAGGAGAAAACATACTATTTCTTTTGTGTGTGTGTGTGTGTGTGTGTGTGTTGTTTAAGACAGGGTTTCGCTCTGTAGTCCAGGCTGGCCTTGAACTATGTAGCCCAGGCTGACCTCAAACTTGCAGCAATCCTCCTGCCTCAGCCTCCCGATTGCTAGGATTACAGGTGTTTGCCACCATACCCAGCTAAATTTCATATTTAGGATTTCATATTGAACTTAGGGTAGGATTTCTTGCCTGTGGGTAGGTGAGACACAAAATTTGAACCGATAATAGAATAATAGTAATTCTGATGACGTTAAAATAATAATGCTTAGGGCCGGTGAGATGGCTCAGCGGCGTAAGCGCCTGCCTTGCAAGCGCGAGGGCCCGAGTTCGACTCCCGGAACCCACATACGAAAAAGGGGCCGGTGATATCGCTCAGCGGCACGGGTGCCTGTTGGCGCGCGAGGTCCTGAGGTCGTCCCCCTGGTACCCACCAAAAAAAAAAAAAATAATAATAATAATAATAATAATAATGCTTAGAAAATGAACATCAAGACACCATAAAAACGAAAAGGCAAGCCTTGGAGTGAGAATTCATTAAGCTGAAGACAATCCAGAAGACAACTGGGCAGAGACTGAACAGGCAATTCAGAGAAAAGCTCACGGTCACTAACTGTGCAAACACAGCGGCCTCACCAGCGGCCCGAGCAATGTGGCTAAAACCACAAACGCACCATCCTGACAGTGTCAACGAGGCACTGAGCAACAGGAACGCAAATGGCACAGAAGTGGCCAGTCACTCCGAGGGCAAGCTGGAATAGCTAGAAAAGTAAGCACTCCTGCCAGGTGTGGTGGTGCATGCCTGTCGTCCCAGTATTCAGGAGGCTGAGGCAGGAAGATTGCCTTGAGTTTGAGCCCAGCCCAGGCTACATGGTGAGTTCAAGGTCAGCCTGGACTACACAGCAAGACCCTGAGTCTAAGACCCCTTCACACCCACAAAACGGGAGGAATACCACGATGTACACTGGAGCATCACGTGCAATGGAAGAGAACTGAAAACACCCTAAATACCAGCCAAGTGGTAAGTAAGCAGCGTCCACAGATCGTTCATGGTCATGGAAATACTCTTATTCTGCAGCCCGACGTGGCATCCGCCCGCACAGACAGCTCCTGAGCACGCGGAGGTGGCCAGTGGGACTGTGGACAGGATTTTAAGTTTTGCTTGAGATAGGATCTCGCTGAGTTGCCCTGGCTGGCCTCCAACTTTGGATCCTACTTTCTCAGCCTCATGGAGCAGCTGGGATCACAGGCATGCACCATGGTACCTAGCCCAAAGTTTTCATTTTAGTTTTGCCTAATTTTAATCTAAATAGTCAGCTGTGGCCACCTTATCAGATGACACAGCTATGTAGCACTGAGAATAAAAGAATTAGAGCTACATAGCTGTTTGGACATACCTCGATCTCTAAAGGCATAATGCTGGATGAAAAAAGTAGGGCCAGGGCCAGGGTGAAGCTAGGCAAGGGGAAAGGGTAAAAATCAGCCTTGGTGGAACACAAGTATGAGCCTGAGTAAGCACCATCTTAGCAGCTCAGGCTGGCCTCCAACTTGAGGCAACCTTCCTGTCTCAGCCTCCTGATTGCAGGCATATGCCACCAGGCCCAGCAGCACTTCCTTAAATTTTGATCCCCAGTGTGTTGCCTGCCTCACCCCAGAACCAGCCCTATCAGAATGAAGCCGGTATCACACAGCATCAGGGCTCGGCAAGACCACCCGGAGCGTTGATGCCGAGGACACAGGTGCACGCACAGCTTTGGTTTATCACAGCACAAAGGGTGCACGGGCTGAAGTCTGAGGGACACAGGCACTAGTGTCCCCAAGTCCTCCTCCAGCGGTGCCCTGCAGGATGCAGGGAACACACCTGGAAGCTCATTAGTAGCTCAGCACCCAAGGTATTTCCTGGGGCTGACCTTGCACCAGAATTCCAGACTCCAGAAAGAAAGCCGGAGTCAATAGATGCCACGTGGTGACTTCTGGGAAGATGGTGGAGTAGTGAACAGCAGAGAAACAGCCTCTCCAAGATTTGGTGTCCAGACACTGGAATACAGCAGTGAGAGGAAAAGGAGGAGGAAAGTGGGTCCCTGGGACTCAGCAAGGATCTGAAGTGAGAACTGAAGCCCACGGGGAGAGTGAAGAGAGAGACCTCAATGCAGGAGGTGGCAAGTGGTGCCTTCTCCCAGAGCCTGACTCACTGCCTGGAGGAGCGGCTCAAACCTGCAGACGCACAGTGACTGCTGGCGACCCCAGAGGTCTCCATGGAGAAACGCACCAATGGAAGGGAACAGCGGACACTGCAGACTGCAGTGGCTCCTCAGTTATTTGACTTCAGACATCCCCCAGGAGAGGGCAACTGGCTGGGAGCCATCTTGGAGACGGGCCAGCTGAGCTCGGAATTCACAGCAGCCGCGGGCTGGCTCCATCTAGCAGCACCCAGTGTGAGGGAGAGGCAGAACCAAGTTCAAGTCAGCAGAGTCAAGGAGCCAAGTTCAAGCCAGCAGCAAGCACAAGGAGTGCTGCAGGATGAACGGATCGGGTTCCAGCCTCACAGCAGAGCGAAGGTGCAGGCTTGCTGGGATTAGCCACCACCCCACTGTCATCTTACGGCTGGCCTGCTGGGATTAGCCAACACAGATCTGGGGTCTGGGTCTGCTGCCCACGGTGTCTTTTACCAGTGACAGCAGAGACAAGCCTTGAAGTATACATTTTTTTTTTCTGATGTTTTTCCTCTTGTTTTGTTTTTTTTTTCCTTGTTTGTTCTTGCTTTTGTATGAGTATAAACACTTTCTAGTTTTTTGTTGTTGTTGTTGTTGTTTTTACTTCTTCCTTCTCTCTTTCCCTCCTGTCTTCTTCACCAGTTTCCCAAAGTTTGTGTGATCTTCCTTAGTCCTTTAGCCTGGCTTCTAATCTCTTCCTTTTCTTTTATTTCTGTATTTTTCCCCCAACTCCTATTAAATTTTCTCCTGAGGGACAAATCGCCATACTGAGGGTATATTTGCTGTATACACTTCTCTGGTTTGTTTTACATTTTGTTATATAATCACAAATCTGTTTCATATGGTTAAAGGTGCCAAATTAATAGTTACAACAGTTTGTCATTTTCTAGGCAGAGTCTGATGCTATTGTTATTGCTGATTGTACTGCTTTATCCAAAGTGACGTAACTATTCCAATCAGTTGTTCTTCCTGGTATGCCAACACTGAGATTGCCAAAAGGTCATAAAAAATACTGTAGGCCAGCGCCAAAGAACCAGGGACTAGGCCAAATAGGCAGCAACTTCTCATCCCCAATAAGTTGAAGAGATAGGATCTTGCAAAGGACTCAAAACCCACAAGCCTGCTATACTTGGAAGACACCTCTGAGAAGTAGTCACTTCCTAAGGGTCCTAAATACTAGCAATAAAAGCTATTTGCCATAAGCAATTTACAAGCATCAACCCAGGAATTAAACTAATAAAAAAAAGAAAAGAAAAGAAAAAGAAAATGAGACGGCGCTTAAGCAAGATGCAATCCCAGGGCTGGTGAGATGGCTCAGCAGCATAAGCGCCTTCCTGGCAAGCGCGAGGTCCTGAGTTCGACTCCCGGAACACACATAAAGGAAAAAAAGAGCCGGTGATATCGCTCAGTGGCACAAGCACCTGCTGGCAAGCGTGAAGTCCTGAGTTCGACTCCCAGTACCCACATTAAAAAAAAAAAAAAGATGCAACCCCAAACTTCCAGCTCACCAAAGGCAAACCTCAGGGGACAATGAGGTGGAACAATTTGAAAGCTACCCACCTGGACTCTCTGATCATGATAACAGCAGAAGTAACAAAGGAGACAAATGAGGCTCTAGAAAAAATCAAATGAGAAATAATTTCTCAGATAACTACAGAGATGGTAACCATAATGAAAGACATGCTTAATGACTCTAGAGCAGATACAGATAAAAAAATAGAAGAGTTAGGAAAATTATGGAAACCATGAACACCCAACATAGAAAAGAAATGGAATCCATGAAACAAATTCAAACAGATATCTAGTAAAAATTCCATTGAAAGTATACGTAGGGCCGGTGAGATAGCTCAGTGGCACAAGCGCCTGCTCGGCAAGTGCGAGGTCCTGAGTTCGACCCCCGCTACCCACTAAAGAAAGAAAGAAAGAAAGAAAGTATACATAGCAGAATGAGCCAATGTGAGGACAGAATATCAAATATAGAAGATAGGATTCTAGTTAGTGATCATAAGAAGAAAGATTTCTTAAAAATAGTAAGGGACCATGAAAAATCAATCCAACAGCTGCTTGATGATGTAAAGAGTAACATAAGATTGACTGGAGTTAATGAAAAAGCAGGAGATAGTGTAAATGACATAAAAAACCTGTTTACAGAAGTAATGGCAGAAAACTTCCAAAGCACAGAAAAATAATTTGACATACAGATAAGTGAAGCATACAGAACTCCAATTAGCCATGATAAAAAAAAACAAAAAACAAAAAACTACACTATATAATAGTCAAGATTTCAGCTGGGCATGGTGGCGTGCACCTGTGATCCCAGCACTTGTGAGGCTGAGGCAGGAGGATTGCCATGAGTTCGAGGCCAGCTTGGGCTACAAAGTGAGTTCAAGGCCAGCCTGAACTGCATAGAGAAACCCTGTCTCGAAAAGAAAAAAAAAAAAAAAAAAAAAAAAATCCAGAAACTCAACACAAGAACAAAATATTAAAAGCTGTTAGAAAAAGGAACAAATCACCTATAAAGGAAAGACCATCAGAATCATAGCAGACTTCGCAACACAAACCCTCACATCAAAGAGAGCTTGGACTGCAATTTCAAGCCCTGGAGTTGTTACCTCCAACTCAGATCAACAGCCCTGCAAAACTATTTTTCATAATGTCTGGTGTCCTGAATAACTAACTTAAAGATAGTAATACGTAATGTATTAACCATTGTTACCCTCCTATTATGTTGGTTTGAAAATTTGTTCTTCTTTTGATTTGTTTTGTTTTTTCTTCTCTTTAAAATAAAAAAAAAAAATAAAATAAAAAAAAAAAAACAACTATTTTTCAAAATTGATGGAGAGGGCCGGTGAGATGGCTCAGCGGCGTAAGTGCCTGCCTGGCAAGCGCAAGGGCCCAAGTTCGACTCCCAGAACCCACATACGAAAAAAGGGCCGGTGATATCGCTCAGCGGCACGGGCGCCTGCTGGCGCGCGAGGTCCTGAGGTCGACCCCCGGTACCCACAAAAAAAAAAAAAAAAAAAAAATTGATGGAGAAATAAGATACTTCCATGACAAAGAACACCTGAAGAAATTCATGACCACCAAACCAGCATTCCAAAATGTTCTGAAGAACATTCTGGAAAGATAACAAGAAAGAGATAATGAAAACTACAACTCCATGAACCCCAACAGACTGAACCCACCAGGCAAGGCAAGCAATTAAATGGGGGGAAATAGGAAAATAACATGACAAGTCAATACATATCAGTTATAACCAGCAATATTTCAAAAGGATTCCTAGAAGTGAATATTAGCCTGATACCAAAATCAGAGAAGGATCCAACCAAAAAAAGAGAACTACAGACCAATCTCCCTAATGAACATAGACGCAAAAGTCCTCAATAAGATACTGGCAAACAGAATGTAGTAAATCACCAAGAAGATTAAAAAGAAGAAAAAGATTATACACCATGACCAAGTAGAATTCATCCCAGGGATGCAGGGATGGTTCAACATACACAAATCACCAAATATACCATATTAACATAGCCAAGGACAAAAACCATATGATCATCTCAGTAGATGCAGAAAAAGCATTTGACAAAGTCCAACACCCATTCATGATAAAAACCCTATGGAACTGAAATACATGGTCTTTATCTCAGTCTGATAAAAGCCATCTATGACAAGCCAACAGCCAATATCACACTAAATGGACAAAAACTGAAAGCTTTCTCTCTAAAATCAGGAACAAGACAAGGATGTCCACTATCACCACTCTTATTCAATATAGTTCTGGAAACATCAACCAGAGCAATTAGACCAGAGAAAGAAAGAAAAGGAATAAGAATAGGAAAGGAAGAAGTTAAATTATTATTTGTGGATGACATGATACTCTATATAGAAGACCCCAAAAACTAGACTTAATAACCTAATTCAGTAGTGTACCTGAATACAAATTGAACACTCAAAAATCAATAGCATTCTTGTACACAAATAACAAACTCACCGAGAGAGAAATTAGGGAAACATCTTTCACATAGTGTCCAAACAAATGAAACACCTAGGAATCAATCTAAGGAAGGAAGTAAAAGACCTTTAACACTGAAAACTACAGTACTCTGAAAAAGATTGAAGAGGATATCAGAAAATGGAAAGATATCCCTTGTTCTTGGGTGGTAGAACCAATATAGTGAAAATGACCATACTTCTGAAATTGTTATATAGATTTAATGCAATCCTGAGCAAAATCAAAATTCTCACAAAATCAGAGAAAACAATCCTAAAATTCACTTGGAACCAGAAGAGCCCTAGAATAGCAAAAACAATTCTGGGCAACAAAGGCAAGGCAGGGGCATCATAATCCCTGTCTTAAAACTGTACTACAAAACTACTATGATAAAAACAGCAATGTACTGGCAAAAAACAGACCCGAGGATCAGTGGAACAGATTAGAAGATGCAGAAACAACTCCAGACATACTCAGTCACTTTATCTTCGATGAAGGAGCCAAACACATTCACTGGAAGAAAGACAGCCTCTTTAATGAATGGTGCTGGAAAAACTGGCTTTCCACATGTTGAAGATTAAAACTAGACCTGTATCTTTCACCAGCACTAAACTAAAATCCAAAATGGATCAAAGATCTAAATATTAAAACAGAAACCAGCTAGAAGATAGAACTCTTGAAGACATTGGTGTAGACAAAGACTTTATGAACAAAACTCCGATCAAACAGGAACTATTACAAAGCATCAACAACTGGGATCTCATCTTATTAAAAAGCTTTTGCATAGCAAAAGAAACCACCAACAGAGTGAAGAGACAACCCACAGTGTGGGAAAAAATGTTTGCCAGCTATTCCTCAGACAAAGAACTACTATCTAGAATATATAAAGAACTCAAAAAAATCAGACTCCCCATATTTAAAGACCCACTCCAAGAATGGGCCGGTGAGATGGCTCAGCGGCTTAAGCGCCTGCCCGGCAAGCGTGAGGGCCCGAGTTCGACTCCCGGATCCCACATACGAAAAGGGGGCCGGTGATATTGCTCAGTGGCACGGGCGCCTGCTGGCGCGCGAGGTCCTGAGGTCGACTCCCCGGTACCCACAAAAAAAAAAAAAAAAAAAAAAGAATGGGCATCTGAAATGAATAGACGTTTCTCAGATGAAGAAGTAGAAACAGCAAATAAATATATGAAAAAATGTTCAACATCACCGGTCATTCAAGTGGTGCAAATTAAAACACTGAGATTCCATCTCACCACATAAAGAATAGCTATTATCAAGAAATCAACCAATAACAAATGCTGGCGGGGCTGTGAGGAAAAAGGAACACTTCTCCACTGTTGGTGGGAGTGCAGACTGGTGCAACCACTGCGGAAATCAGTTTGAAGATTCCTCAAAATACTAAAACTAGAGGTTCCATTCAACCCAGCCATTCCCCCTTTTTTTCTCTCTCTCTCTCTCTCTCTTTTTTTTTCCTTTCTCTTTTTGAGGCAGAGTTTCTCTATGCGGTTCAGGCTGGCCTTGAACTCACTTTGTAGCCCAGACTGGCCTCGAACTCACAGCAATACTCCTGCCTCAGCCTCCTGACTGGGATTACAGGCATGCACCACCACGCCCAGCCATTCCCCTTTTTAGTATCTTCCCAAAAGAATGAAAAGCATCATACCACAGCAATATATGCACACCCATATTTACAGCAGCACAGTTTGTAACAGTTAAATCTTGGAAATAGACCAAATGCCCATCAACCGATGAATGGACAAAGAAGATGTGGGGTTTTTTTTTATACAATGGAGTACTACTCTGTCATAAAGAAGGATAAGCTTGAGCTATTTCTAGGTAAATGGATGTACCTTGAGACCATACTCTTAAGTGAAATAAATTGGACACACATGTGTAAATACCACATTGTTTCCCTCGTATGAGAAACCGAAAGTATAAACAAGGACCAAATATATAATAGATATTAGGAAATGGGAAGAAAATGTTCAAATGAGAAGGGGAACTAGGGAGAGAAGAGGGGGAAAGGAAGGAACAAGATAAAAAAAATAGAAGGAAAAAATGAAAACAAAGCTTTCGTAAATAAGGAGGGGAAGGGGCGCTGAAGGGAGGGGAGGGAATGGAAAAAAAGAAACAAGATAGACCATGTACAGGTATGAATTCTCTAGGATGAATGTTATCATTATGTATATCTAAAATGTACCAATGCAAAAAAAAAAAAGAACGAAAGAAACTGCATGGTCTGTACAACCAGTTTAGGGGAAGCGTTGCCAGAGGATGGTAGGGCCGCTCTTGAAATCTGGAACCCCAGATACCAGCCTGGGGCACCCTAAACACAGGCTCTCCTAAGGAGCAGCCTTGGGCCTGCTGTGTTCAGTCTTGTGTGCGCAAACACCATTTATATAAAATTATAGAATGTGACCAACAATGCCAACCAATCAGTGGACCAACTTAGTTATTACACCCTTAACCCAGTCACACACCCTAGATGGAGCCACCTCCAAAAAGCCCCACCTGTGAACACGTGAGACTTGGGGCTGGGGAAAGGGACATCTAGATACAAGCCGTAACGCATGCACGTAGGAGCTGCACAGCATGCACAGAAAAGTCAACACTAATGTCAGAGTTGGAGTTAGAGGTGAGGAAGAGGGGACAGAAAGAGCTATGACACAGCAGTGGATGAAGCCCTGTAACTGAACTCTGACGTTTTCCCTCTTAGGTGGGCAATGAGTAGAGAGGTATCTGGCTACAGCATTCCTCGCATCTTCCAGTGCACACACGCCTGAAGCATTACTTAAGAATAATACTGGCTGGGCATGGTGGTGCACTCCTGCCATCCCGGCACTCGGAAAGCTGAGGCAGGAGGATCATCGCAAGTTCAGCCCAGCTTGGGCTACATAGCGAGAGCCTGTCTCAAAAAACAATAAAGAGGGCCAGCGAGATGGCTCAGCGGCGTTAAGCGCCTGCCTGGCAAGCGTGAGGTTCTGAGTTCGACTCCCGGTACCCATATAAAGGAAAAAAAGGGCTGGTGATATCGCTCAGTGGCACAAGCGCCTGCTGCCAGGCACAAAGTCCTGAGTTCGCCTCCCAGTACTCACAAAAAATAAATAAATAAAAATAAAATAAAGAAACGTGGTCAGCTGGGATGGCCTCTATGAGAGGGACACGTGAGCTGAGCCATGAGGAGAGAGAGGGTCATTCTAGCAGAGGGGACAGTGGCTGGCAGGAGCTCAAGCGCTGACAGAGCGGGGATGAGGCCCGCAGGGCTGTGAGTGGTGACCGGGAGGGGACTGGAGAGCAGGCCTGAGAAGTGAGCCGAGGCGGCCAAGCAGGGCCTCCAAGCCACAGTAAAGACCTCGGGTTTCCTAAGTAGGATAAGCCTTGAAGGTTTTAGGCAGAGTAACGACATGATCTGGTTTACAAGAAGACTGTTTTACCTAGCTGTACAAAGAACATGTTATGGACAGCACCACACACATAATGCTCAGGCTGATAAACTTTTCAGGCAATATAAAAGGCTGGTGCTGGGGATAAAGGGGGGGGGGCTTCCACAATGCAAAAGGAAAGCCACAAAGTTATAATGAATAATTTTTTTGAGGGGGGAGTTTGCACCAGGGTCCTTACTATGTAGCTCAGGCCGGCCTTGAACTCACCGAGATCCTTCTGCCTCAGCCTCACTAGTGCTGGGATTATAGGTTTTGTTTTGTTTTATAAAGACAGGGTCTATGTAGTCCAGGTTGGCCTTGAAATTACTATGTAGTTTGAGGCTGGCCTCAAACTCACCGAGATCCTCCTGCCTCAGCCTCCTGAGTGCTGGGATGGCAGCTGTGCACCACACCTGGCTAGAATGAATAGTTAAATGTCTAAAAAACATACCATGACAACACTGGGTGTGGTGGCACATGCCTGTAATCCCAGCACTTGGGAGGCTGAGACAGGAGGATTGCTATGAGTGAGCTATGTAGTGAGGCTATGTAGTGGGCATAGTAAGCCACTACTGTGTAGTGAGTTCAAGGCCAGCCTCAACTACAGAGCAAGACCCTGTCTCCAAAAAATAAATAAATAAATAAAAATATTTTTAAAAATACTATAACAATTTCAATCAGCATTAAATTTAATATTCATAACAGTCAAATTCCACTTGAAAATAATTTGGAAATGAGACTGTCTTGCTCACAAAAATTTCCGAGTATGTCCAAGATTGCCAAGAAATCAAGCCAACTATAAATGTGAATTTTCTTTCAGCCAAATAATTGCAAAAGAAAAAAAAGACTTTTTTTTTTTAACAGCCAGACAGTCTTTTATACTTAATGTGAGATGTACATACAAAAAAAAAAAAAAAGATGCCTGGCACAGTGAGGCCTTAAAATTCTACTGAGGCCACAGAGATGGCCAGGTAAGAGATGCGGTGGCTCGGATCCGGACAAAGCTTAGGGGAATCCCGGGGGAAGGCCAAGCATGGGACCTTGGACCTGAGGGGCCTAATGACAAGGCAGCAGCCCTGCTGAGAGCTGCGATAATCTTCTGTTTGTGCTTCTCTGAAACAGGGTCCTGCTGCAGTCCAGCAGCCTCAAAATAATAGTGATTCTCCTGCCTCAGCCTCCCAAGTGCTGGGACGACAGGTGTTGGCCACCACACCGAGAGGTTTGCGCAGAGGCTTTACACTGGGAGTTGTCTGACAGATCTGTAAAGAAAAGAGGGTTGTTCAGCTGGTTTGAAGTTGGGGCTGGGTGGCTGACAGGAAACAAAGGTCCTGGCTATGACCTATTTCCTATCTTCCCTGTCCCACAGCATAGCAGCCACTTGTCATAGGGGCTCATGACTGAGGCCAGTGCAACAGTAAAACGGGACTTTCAATTCTACTTTATTCTAATTAAATGCCACTGAGAAATGGAACTTTGGATTATACCTAACTCAAATTCAAACTGTAAAAAAGCCATATGCGATTTGAGTTCATGAATTGGAAGACGCGTAAGTATACTAGCAACAGCTGAGGCACATGATTCGACATTTTCAACTGCAAATTTTAGGAAGCCAAGTCAACTATTTCCAATGAATGGAGACTCTTGCTGGGCGAGGTGCACACAGGTGCCACACACCTGTGATCCCAGCACTTGGGGAGACTGAGGCAGAAGGAGCTCCATGACTTTGAGGACAGCCTGGGCTACACAGTGAGTTTAAGGCCAGTCTGACCTGCATTGCGAGACCCTGTCTGAAAAACAAACAAACAAAGAGTGGAGATTCATATGCACAATTATAGATTGCGCAGGATCTGGACAACGTCCCACTGGGTAAAACGATGTAAAATATCTCGGGTTTTTTATCTTGGGGTTTTGTTTTTTAGTACTGGGGACTGAACTCTGGGCCTTTGCAATGAACTACATCCTCATCCCTTTTTATTTTTTGAGACAGTCTCACTTGCCTCACTAAATTGCCCAAGTTGGGCTCCAACTGTCAATCCTTCTGCCTCAGCATCCCAGAATGCTGGAGTGACAAGTGTGTGCAGCCAGCTACTACTACGTTTTTTTTTTTTTTAGACAGGGTTTCACTATGTAGCCCAGGCTGGCCTCAAACTCAGTGATCCTCCTGCCTCAGCCTCCAGAGTGCTGAGATTACAGGCGTGTGCCACCACACTTGGCTCTTCACTTTTTAAAATACTGATCTCATGTTGAAAAAAATATTTTGGTTTTACTTGATTAAATATATTATTTAATTTCTGGCCGGGGACACAGCTCAGCAGCAAAGTGCTTGCCTAGCACGTCTCAGGCCGAGTTCCACCCCCAGCAATGCAAATAGTAATTCCACCTAGTTGTCTTTATTCAACTTTTATTTTATTTTATTTTATTTTTTTCTGTGGGTACCGGGGGGTCGACCTCAGGACCTCGCACGCCAGCAAGCGCCCGTGCCGCTGAGCGATATCACCGGCCCCTTTTTCGTATGTGGGTTCCGGGAGTCGAACTCAGGCCCTCGAGCTTGCAAGGCAGGCGCTTAAGCCGCTGAGCCATCTCTCCGGCCCTTTATTCAACTTTTAAAAGAATGTGAACCGAGGCGTGGTGGCTCACGCCTGTAATCCCAGCACTCAGGAGGCCGAGACAGGAGAGTCGTTGCAAGTTCGAGACCAGCCTGTGATACAAAGTGAACTCAAGGCCATCCTGAACTGCATAGTGAGACCCTGTGTCAAAAAGACAAAAAAAAAAAAGTGAGTTGAAGGTATTGCTCCGCGGTTGACCTCTTGCCTAGCATGGTGAGATGGTGAGGCCCTGAATTCCAACCGCAGCACTGAAAAAAAAAAAAAGATTTCAGTAGAGCCGGGCGTGGTGGCACATCCCAAGCCTTCGGGAGGCTGAAGCAGGAGAATCGCTGAGAGTTCTGGTGTACATGGCGAAACCCTGTGTCAAAAACATAGAACAACAACAACATCAAAAAAACCCCAATGTGATTACCAAGAACTGCAAAGCCAGGTGTGTGGGTCTGTGTGTTTTCCACTGGGCGGTTTCCAGACTCTGCTGCAGGGTCCGGACTCGAACCCCGCTCCCCCGGCTCCAACGCCCACTTCCGCACCGTCCACGTGAAACCTCGCGATGTCCCTTGTGGGGACCACAGCATGATTCGAATCAGCCTCGCCGCTCCGTCTCCCCTCAGCGGGCAGGCAAACGTTCACAACGTTCACAAAGGGCTCGCGGGCCGCCGGCCTCACGGACACGACTCCTCGAAGAGATCCCCAGCGACGCTCACCTGCCGCCCATCGCTCAGGCTGCCAACGCTCCTCCTTCCTCCTCACACCCACCGGACCGGTGCACAACTTCCGCTCCTCTTCGACGAATCCCTAGCCAAGCCTTCCTCAACTGAAGCCAATCAAACCAATCATTTCTCAGAAACCCGCTTTATCCCCGCCCCAATTCCCCTTGCCAATCATTGTGGGCGCGGGTACGGCCCTTCCTGCCCTCTTAAGCGAGCGCTGTGCGCCGCTGCTCGGCAGTTAGAGGAGATGCTCTCTGCGAGAAGCACCATCCGGGGGGCGGGGCGAGCGGCGGGCCATGCCGGTGCGGGAACCCTTAGGATTGGCCAAGAGACGCGCCGCTCTTTGACTCCGCCTACACCCTCCCGGGACTTCCGAATCGGAGACGCTAGGGATTGGTTCCTGACGGACGCTCTAAGAGCCTAGAGATGGTCCCGCCTCCCTCGCGCGACGTAAAGAGGGAGCTTCTCTAATTGGTTCGCAGAGTCTGGGCGCGCTCCAGTCCGCGCTTTAGGACTGCCTGGTGGGATGCTTGCACCGCCCGGGGAGCGTTGGCGGTGATTGGCCGGACGGTGGGACCGGCTATTTGAAGGCGGCGCGCGGAGGAGGTGCGCACTTAGTCGGCGGTGAAAGGCGGCGAAGGTGTCCGCTCCGAGACGCTGTGATCCCTCGTTCCCCGACCCCGCCGTCACCGGACCCAGACGTGGGCTCCGCCGCAGCTCCAGCCGCGGCACGGCGAGGCGATGGCCAAGGTGTCGGTGCTGAACGTGGCGGTGCTGGAGAACCCGAGTCCTTTCCACAGCCCCTTCCGGTTCGAGATCAGCTTCGAGTGCAGTGAAGCCCTGGCGGACGGTGAGCTGGGCCCGCGCGGAGACGCCTTTCTCCGTAGAGAGCGTCCCAGTGGCCAACCGATCTCCCAGGACATCCTTTCTTCCCGCTTCTGTGGGTCCGCGCGACCTCTCCGGGAGGCCACCCCCAAGTACAGTCACTCTCCTTCTCGGGGAGCCGCCGCATCCTTTCTTACTCGCCTTAAGCACCTTCCTCTCACCTCCTTTTGAGGCTCTCACCTCCTTTTGCCCGGGAGACCCTCCGCCACCCCTCCTTCCCTATGGCAGGACCCCCTTGCGGATCCCCTCGTTTTCCCTGTGAAAACCTCTCTCCCCCGTGGCATTCACCCCCATCTCTCTGTTTGACCCCCAGCCATCCTCTCCCTACTCTCCTAGTAGGTAACCCAACTCCAGTTCTGTCCCCCATAAATGCTGCCGCTATCTGTCCATGCATGCACCCCGAACCAGGTTCCCTCTTTAGCCCGACCCCCCCTCCCACTCTTGAGCCCCCACGCAGAAGAGGGGTGGCAGGGTTTCTAGCTCCAGTCCTGGAGGGTGACTCGGTCTCCCCGCTTCCGGTTAGCTCCCCACCTTCTCGGCTGTGCGTGTAGGGAGCTCACTTAAGTCTGAGGGGTGGCATAGCCAGGCTGGAATTCGCCGGCTCCTGAAGTTCTTCCGCCCGCTCCAACCAGCTCACTTAACTGCACGCGGTCCTCCCTCGCTTTGATGGGTTGACCTGACCTGGGTAGCGGATAGGGTGGGCTGACCTGTGTCACGATCTAGCTTCAGATAGTCAGCTGGGAGGTCGAGGCCTGCTGTGCATCTTTCCCAAAGTGCTTCCACAGAGGGACTTATTCATCCGTGTGGAGTAGTCTTGACTGTCATCTCAGAGAGAGGACAGGAGTCACAAGGAGCAAAAGGCCTTCAAAGAAAAGTCTCCGCACCTCTAAAATCCAAGGTCACCCGGGAACTTTGGCACCGCTCCGAAAAAGAGAAGTACAGGTAGCAGCTGAGGAGGTGGAAATCTAGAAGCTGGGATGTGCTAACTAGCGCCTCGCAGTGGCAGAGGAGTGGTTGCTGCCAAAGCTAGCCACTTGGATTAGTGAGGCTGTGTGACTGAGGGGTGGGCCAGTGGTCAGCCACTCCCTGGTTTCTCTCAGTCCTTTTTAAATTAAGAAGTCTACTTGTGACTAACTATAGAATAAGCGGAGTTAAATCCTCTCTGGAACAAGGCAGGGTGTAAATAAATATATAAAGTGTCCAGTGACGCTGTGGAATAAGATTTAATTTAAAAGCCAAGCTGAGATGTAAGGAGCTAATAGGTTAAGGGATTCACAGTTCCCAGATGGCAGGAGATCGGGTTTCAGGCAGCCTGTTTGTGCTCCTTGCATTTAAAAATGGTTGCATGGTCATAACCTAGTACTTTTATTTCTTATTTATAGAATCAGAGCAGAAAGGCTCCAGTCAACCTTCTGGACATTTTTTAGTAGACAGTGATTTCGCCAAGTCACTCCAGCCAGATTATGGATGTTTTGGCACTAGAGCTTGTCTCAAGTTCTGAAACCAGGTCTTTATCTTTGCTTTCATCCTGGAAAAGCAAGAAAACATTTTATTTTTTATTTTTCTTTTCTGGTGCTGGGACTCAAACCCAGGGCCACACATCCCACTACTGAGCTACACCTCCAGCCCAACATTTTCTATTTTAGAGGTGGAGCATGAGTAGAATTTCTTGCCAAATGAAGACACCCTCACCTGGCATGCTGGTGCACACCTGTAATCACAGCACTCTAGGAGGATCACAAGTTCAAATCTTGCATAGACAACTCAGCCAGACCCTGGGGCTGGGGGTGCAGCTCAGTGCGAAGGCCCTGGATTTAATTCCCAGTACCTCAGAAAAATTCACCATCAAAAGACAGAATGGGGTGCTATTGCAAATTAGACCCAGCCAAGAAAGCTTTGCCTCAGGAACCTCCGTTTAAAGTTGCAGGCTCTGGCTTCTCCTAGGGCTCTCCCTGCTGGACCTCCCAGCTGGCTTTCCACCTTCCTCTTGCCACTACTGATTGAAGATCTGACAAAACCCCCAACTCCTTGTCAGGTGACCCCATCTCCCAAGGGCCCTAAGCCCCCTTGTGCCCTCCTCTTGGCATCTGGAAACAGCTGGTCCCAAGGCATAGGTCTATGTTTAATATAGCAGGTGTGGTCCTCTCCCTCCCATTGAGCTGAGTAACTCAACAGACACAAGCTGAGGAAGTAAGAGAAGCCAGATGTTCTGATGCAGAGCTAATGTGCTGCAGTGAGAGCTAGGTTTGTGTGCTTGTGAGCAAAAGCAGAGTGCTAAACAATAAGAAGAACTACTAGATACATTATGTTAAAAAAAAAAAAAAAAGCAAGTGAGCCAGGTGTGGTGGTGCACACCTGTAATCCCAGCACTTGGGAGGATGAAGCAGGAGGATTGTTGGGAGTTCAAGGCCAACCTGAATTACATAACGAGACCCTGTCTCAAAAAAACAAAACAAAAAAAACAAGCAGGCTAAGGGGTATAGCTCAGTGGCAGAGTGCTTGACAGTTTCTGCAATCATAGTGTTGGTTTGGGTTTTGTTTTCATACATAGTGGAGGTGTATTTTGTACTTGACAAATTGGGGCTTCAAGACAAAATGTAATATAGTCAAGTTACCTTGATGTTGCCCAGAAGGCTGGTACACAGGTTATGTGTGTAGTTGTGTACTGTGTCTGCTAGAGGTGAGTTTGTGCTATGTGAGTGACTAATATCTCAGATCCAGTCCTGAGAGAGGTTATACAGTCCTCTCAGGATGGGCTCCAAGACCCCTCGGGTACCAAAATCCACACCTGCTCGAGTCTGTCTGTAAAACGCTGCAGTGTTCGCATGGAGCTGTGAATAGCATCCTCCATGTAAGTCTATACCACCTGCCGATGACTTATGCACGTGCTATGAAAATCATTGTTCTGTGTATTGCTTAGGGAGTGACGATAAAGTCCACACATGTTCGACACAAACATTTTGATTTTGGTTTGTTTTTGTTTTTACAGTGTTGAGAATCAACCCAGAGCCTCATGCATGATTGGCAAGCACTCTACCATCAAGCTACATCCCCAACCAGCCCTCATTATTCTTTATTGAGAAAAGGTCTTGCTAAGTTGCTCCAGGCTGGCCTTAAACTTGCAGTCTTTCAGCCTCAGCCTCCTGAGGAGCTGGGGTTACAGGTGTGCGCTTCCACGCCCAGCGTAATTTTTTTCTCTAATATCTTCCATCCATGGCTGGTTGAACCCATGCAGAGGGTTAAATGTATCCAGAAATAAACTCTTTAAGGAGCTGCGTGCAGCTCAGTGTTAGAGCATTTGCCTGGCATGTGTGAGGCCAAATTTGATCCCCAGTGCCACAAGGTAAAGGAAATAAAACCTGTAAATATGTCCGCTTAGGCCACTTCAGCAAACTGAAGACAGTTTTGGTTTGCAGGCCCGGTTTCAGTCATCTTCTGTCAGCCGTACCTGGTCTGTCAGCTTCTCCAACTTTGGAGTCAGCGCTGGTCTGTAGCTCTCAGTTCATTCTCGTCTCTGGTCGGTGTCGGAAGAGCCATCGTGGCCCATTTTCCTCTGGCGTCTGCAGTGCCTTGTGTCTTTTGTCAGCATCCACACGATCTTTGTTCAGTTTTGCCAACATGATTTTGTTTTTTTCTTTTTGTTTTTATTTCGTTGGTTTGTGTTTTGGTTTTCTGAGACAGGATCTCACTATCTAGCCCAGGCTGGCCTCCAACTCATGGTGATCTCCCACCTCAGCCTCCTGAGTGCTGGGATTACAGGCATGCATCATTGTGCCCCACAATAAATCCATATAAATCCACAAATAAATCCATAATGCTGGGGGTTTGACTGAACCCCACCTAGCCAAATGGCCACCCTTATCCCACAGACTTAGCATCCTTGAGTGAAGGGCCTGGGTGAAATTGCAGAGGGACAGGAAGCAGCATATCGAGGAAGGGCTTGCGGCCCAGTATCCATGCACTTCCAACGTTGGATGCTTGTGTGGTGCTGGACCCAGGGACAGAGCGGCTTCCAAGAGTTTACTTCCTGTGAAAATCACAGCTTGTGAAACTTCCCCCAGCTGTTGGAGCCGTGGGTTGTGTAATTTCAAAGAACCTAAAATAAGTTCCCCATCTCCTGCCAAGCTTCTGTGTACCAGCATGACCTTGCCCCTGATACACTTGGCCAGGGGCATCTGTGATTGACAGGAGGGTCCCACAAGCCCTTCCTCTGGCCCTTCTGCGCATGCTCAGGCTGGCCCCTTTCCTGGATGGGAGGCAGAGTCAGGTTTGTAAGGCTGCCCCTTAGAGTGTTTGCTGAGCCCTGTTGCTGTGTGTCCATAAGTAGGCATGACTTGGTGCCGGGTCTGGGTGACCTGGGGACCAGCTGGCTGTCCTGCTGGATTGGAATCTGCCACCCTGCCCTGCCCTAGTTGTCGAGGGATCCACTCAGCTCAGTGGCACCAGTCCCTGTGTGTGAAAGAGGATGCTGCTTCCTATCCCGGCGGCACCCAGCGGGCAGGGCCCGGAGTGGCCCAGCTCCCTGCTATTTCTTCTGCAACACGCCTGGGTCACGTGGCTCTTAATTCAGCCTCTGCCATACGGTTCACACTCGGCCTCTGAGAGGCCCAAGCTTCCCTGGAGGCCAGCTTCAAGGTCGCCAGGCGGGGATGGGCCCACAGGACAGATGTCCATCACCAGTGGAGCCATGCACCTGCCCCCCAGTTCACAGGCTTCCTCAGCAAACTCAGTATGTATCCAAACTAACACAAAAAGCCCTGTCCCCATCTTCTTGCTGTTGGGATTTTAGTGCCTTGACCTCCCCACAATGTCCCTGCAGACCTGGAGTGGAAGATCATTTATGTGGGCTCCGCCGAAAGTGAGGAGTTTGATCAGATCCTGGACTCTGTGCTGGTCGGCCCTGTCCCTGCAGGAAGACATATGTTTGTCTTTCAGGTAAGAAAGATGGCACTTTAGCCCTTGATTTCTAGAAACCGGGGGGTGGGGGGGGGGCTTCGTTTGAGGCAGGGTCTCACTATGTAGCCCAGGCTGGCCTAGGGCTTGCAGTCATCCTGGCTCAGCCTCCATGGTGCTGGGATTAGAAGCGTGTACCACTATACCCAGCCACTCCCCGTTTTTTAAATTCTCTCTTGTGGTGGATGGAACCCAGAGTCTTGTACCTGCTAGGGGAACATTCCACCACTGAGCTGTATCCCCAGCCTAGAAATATCCTCTTTTACCCAAAAGCACACAGTATAGTTTAGCACTCAAAAATTCAGGTTGAAGGCCAGGTGTGGTGGCACACTTCTGTCATCCCAGCACTCAGGAGGCTGAGGCAGGAGGATCACTGTGAGTTCAGGGCCAGCCTGGGCTGCACAGTGAGTTTAAAGCAGCCTGAACTACATAGTGAGAACCTGTCTCAAAAAAAAAAAAAAATTCAGGGGCCAGGGATATAGCTCAGTGGCACAGCACCTGCCTGGCAAGCACAAGGTCCTGAGTTCGATTCCCAGTACCTAAAAAAAAAAAGTTTGGCCCAGTGTAGTGGCACATATCTGTAATCCCAGCACCTGTGAGGCTGAGGCAGGAGAATCAGGAGCTCAGTGTCAACCTGGGCAATTTAAGGAGACCCTCTTTCAACATGAAGAATAAAGAGGAGGCTGGGCATTGTGGCACATACCTGTAATTCCAGCATTCAGGAGGATTGCTAGGAGCTCAAGGCCAGCCTGGGCTACATAGTGAGTTTAAGGCCAGTGTGAACTACATAGCAAGACTCTCTTTCTAAAACAAAAAAGAATAAAGAGGGATGGGGATGTCACTCAGTGGTGAGTGCTTGCCTAGCCAGCATGAAGCCCTGGGTTCCATCCCTAGCACTGCAAAAAAGAAAAGAACAAGTTCAGCTCAGCTCTCAGGAGCTTTCTTTTTTTTTTTTTTTTGTGGGTACCGGGGGGACGACCTCAGGACCTCGCGCACCAACAGGCACCCGTGCCGCTGAGCGATATCACCGGCCCCTTTTTCGTATGTGGGATCCGGGAGTCGAACTCGGGCCTTCGCGCTTGCAAGGCAGGCGCTTAAGCCGCTGAGCCGTCTCACCGGCCCTCTCAGGAGCTTTCTGACCTCGCTCACACATCCCTGTCACCATGTGACAAGGAACCACTACTTTATAGCTGGTCCTCATCACTCATGGGCATTGTGTCGACAAAGTCCCGAGGAACGCTGAATTGGTGAATACCAAACCTGCAAGGAGAAGCAGAGTCACTTCTCATTGACTGCTCAAGCCATAGCCTGTTTTGTATGCCTCTGTTTAAAGACTTCGAGTTAGTCAGCTTTCCTGCCGCCAAGACAAAGTTCCTAACACCTGCAACTTAAGGAAATTTCTTCTTGCGCAGGGTTTCAGAGGTTTCAGTCCATGGCTTGCTGGCTGCCAGGTAGAAGGGCCCAGTGGAGGAAAGCTGCTCACCTTATGGCAGCCAGGAGGCAGGGCAGGCAGGAAGAGCCCGAGAGGTACAGCCTCCAAAGGCACACACCTATAATCCCAGCACTCTGTAGGCTGAGGCAGGAGGATTGCTGTGAGTTCCAGTCCAGGCTGAGCTACATAGTGAAACCTGATCTCAAAAAAAGAAAAAAGGCACACCCCAATGGCCCACCACCTCCCACAGTGCACTCAGCTCTGAACTCATCAGTAGGTAATCCACCAACGAGCACAGCGCCCATGCTCCAGCCTCCCTCAGCAAGCCCTGCCTCTGTACCCACGAGATTTCTGGGGGATAAATTAGGTCTAACCATAAGGCACCTCATTTAATATATATGGTAGATTCGTTCCCATTGAAGTCAGTCCTGGCCCGTAACTCACAGAAGGAAGTTTATCTAGCATGCAGTTTGCCCATAAGGCACTCTAGCACTGTGTTTGGGGTTTTAGTTTTATTGTTTTGCTTTGTTTTTGGAGACAGGGTCTTGCTATGTATTTGAGGCTGGCTTTGAACTCACTACGTGTGCCAGGCTGGCCTCAAACCCAGGATCCTCCTGCCTCAGCCTCCCAAGTCCTGGAGTGACAAGCATACACCCCCACACCCACCATCTTTTGTGGTTTGTTTTTGTAATACTAAGGATTGAGCCCAAAGCCTTAGCACTGAGCTACATTCCCAGCCTGTTTTTATTTTGAGATAAGAGTCTTGCTAAATTGCCCAGGCTGGGAGCAAATTTGCGATCCTCCTGCCTCAACCTCCCAGAATGCTGGGATTACAGTTGTGTACCACCACCTTTTAAATAACGAATTTACTAAGAAAAAGCACACAAAGTGATACTACATAGACTATCAAAAGGGCCATTGCTTGCTTTCAGTAAGAACCCTGAAACAAGAAGGCAGGAGGTAGCTGGGCATGGCAGTGCATGCCTATAATCCTAGCACTCTGGGAGGCTAAGGCTGGAGGATCGAAAATTAAAGCAACTCAGCAAGACCCTGTCTCAAAATAAAAAGTTAAAGAAGAGGTAGGGATGTAAGTCAGTGTGAAGATCCTGGGTTCAGTCTCCAGTACCACACACACACACACACACAGAGGGGCAGGGTGTCAGCTTGTTTGGCATTCGGCTGGAACATGAGCATCGGGTGACTGGTTTTCCCTGCTCTGTGCATGTCTCCAAATGAAGCAAAAATAGTGCAAATACGGGTTCTGTGGTCACAAATAAATGTTCATACGTGACTTTGCAGACGCAGGCTCCATGCATGAGGAGGTGGGGCTGTCACTGCCTGTGCCTTCTAACCTGGCGTTGCCTGACCTGTCGGGAAGGCAGCTGGCGAGCCCGCCAGGTTGCCGCAGGAGCACAGAAGCTGTGGTCTCCAGTCCATTTGCTGGCCTCCCTCTCTGCCACTACTCCCAACCCAAGCGACCATGTTCCCTCTGACTTTGATGCCCCTACCTCCTCTACTAGCGCACTCCACAGCTCAAAGCCACCTGCCAGTGCATAACCTGGGCAGTCACACAGGGCCCGCATTCAGGGTAACACTGTGCTGTCACTCTCATGAGTCGTGGTTATGTGTAGGAGGCCCTGTACTGTCATTTGCAGGAGTTCCATTCCACACTATTTGTAGCTGGTCCTGTCCAGGGCACTTCTGTCCTCTGCTGCATCTGTGTTGCTGCCCCTGCCTCAGCCATCCTGTCACAGCTCCCCGGCCACTGTGGCGACCTGGGGCTCTTACCTCCCACTGGACGCCATTCTCCCTCACCTTTACTGGGCTGGCCCGGTCCAGTCTCATCAAGCCTTGTCGTTTTCTTTTTTTGGTAGTGGGAATTGAACCCAGGAAGTGCCGAGCTACATCTCCAGCCTTTTTACATTTTGAGACAGGGTCTCATTAAGTGGCCCAGGCTGGCCTCAAATGTATAGTCCTCCTGCCTCAGCCTCCCAAGTGGCTGAGATTTATAGGCGTGTGCCACTGTGCCCTGCCAAGTTTATCTTATGCCACTTTCTGTTACATTCCTCCTGGGCACCCTGTGCCTCTTTGTCACATTTACCTTTTTTGTTTGCTTGTGTTTTGGTTGAGACAGGGTCTCACTCCATAGTTCAGGCCGGCCTTGAACTCACATAGATCTTCTTGCCTCAGCCTCCCAGGTGCTGGGATTACAGGCATGCACCACCATGCCCACTCCCAGCTCACATTTACCATTTAACAGTCATGGTTATGATTGGTTCTGTCTAATCCCAATTGACTGAAAACCCCTGCTGGCCCAGAGCAGACTTCCTGCTATGGAAGCATGTGTTGCTTAGGAATTTCTGTGCTAATGGTCATGGCTAAGGCCCTGGATGTGTCTCCTCCAGGCGGATGCACCCAACCCAAGCCTCATCCCAGAGACAGATGCCGTAGGTGTGACCGTGATCCTTATCACCTGCACCTACCATGGACAGGAGTTCATCCGTGTGGGCTACTATGTCAACAACGAGTACCCCAACCCAGAGCTTCGGGAGAACCCACCCCTGAAGCCCGACTTCTCCCAGGTGGGCTGCCTCACGCACACTTCTGCCTGGGATACAATTCCAGTGCCCTGGGGGAGGGGGTGAGGAATGGGAATGGAAGCTGTTTTCAAATCGTGCTGCATTCCCAGTGTCAGGCAAGAGAGAGAATATGAGTCTTTGCTTCTCACGGAGGTGCCCTAGGGAATCAGGACCAGGAGGCCCTGCTTCTGGCCCTGGTACACAGCAGTCCCTGGGGTTGTGCATGTGGTGAGGACAAGATAAGCAACTTCTGCCCTTCCTGGGCTTGAGGCAGGGGCGTGGAGGTGTCCTGGCTCTACAGGTGTAATGTCAGAGCACAGTGACAAGGACTGACAGTGCTCTTCTGCCCCAGCTCCAGCGGAACATCTTGGCCTCGAACCCCCGCGTGACCCGCTTCCACATCAACTGGGACAACCAGGAAAACAGGCTCGAGGCCATTGAGAATCAGGACCCTGCACTGGGCTGTGGCCTCCCACTCAGCTACACACCAGTCAAGGGCCTGGCCCTCCCAGGCTGCATCCCCAGCCTCCTTCCTGAGAACTCCATGGACTGCATCTAACTGGGGCCACCAGGCCTCCCAGAGCTGTGTGGGGCATCTCCAAGACTTCAGGGCCACCAACTGCTTCAGGCCTGTCAAACGTGGCCCCCAGAAGTGAGCGGGCCTCGGGTCTCTCCTGGCTGGGCACACAAGATCATCTCCATTCCACTCAGCAGCAGGTCCCTGGGCTGCTCGTTCTCTCTGACACGTGCCATTCTTCTCTTCTGCACCATCAGATCCTCCTGCCGTGAGCGCCGCAGACCAGAGTTCTTTCCTACACCTTCCTGCCTTGAGGTGTTCTTGGTTGATGCCTGGCAAGACCCCCATTCCTGTCCCTGAACGTCTGACCAGGGCCACTCTGGCTTCCCCGCGTTACAGGCGAGACATCTGGGTAGGAGGATGCAATCTCTGCTCTCCTCCCAGGAGGAGCTTTAGGTCTTTCCAATCCAGCAGCTCCTAGAAAACTGCCCAGGACGCTGAGGGACAATGGCTGCTCTGGGGAGAAGCTGGCACTTGGGAGGCACCTGCTGTGTCCAGACCACTGCTCTCTGAGGCCACATGGGCAAAGGAAGCATCTGGTACCCCAAAAACTTTCAATATGCCTCCCACCTCTGCACCCAGTTGCCTCTCTGCTACATGGATGCTGTTTTGACTAGTTTGTATATTAAAGTATTTTTATATTAAAATTGTTGGTTGGTCTAAAAATAAAAAGCACTTCGTCTAGACTGCCTGTTTGTTTTTGTCCCAGGTGGGCTGAGAGAGCCTTGTCCCCTCACCGCTTGCCCCGGGGTGGCTTCTTGCCGGTCCCTCCGGGCGGGCGGCTCTTCTCCCCTCACTGGCGTCCTGCTCCAGTCTCAGTGGGTTGTACAGCCGTATTCCAGGCTGAGGGTTGGGGAAGAGCTTTTGTCAAGAGTTAAGCAAACCAGCTGTTCTTCAGATAGCATAACCCAGTGATTTTTCAGGCTTTGACCTTGACCCTCCCCATAATTCCCAGAAAGCCCCAGTCTCCATCCCTGCACTATGGGCAACCTGGAGACAGTGCAAACAGCTGCTGGGTAGTGCGGGTTGTGCAATTCTTAAGGGAGCAGTAGACGGCCGTCCCCACCACCACCACCTGCGTGGGGCTCCCTCTGCTTCAGTGGCCTCCGCTGGGGGGTGGGACGATGATTATACCCCCCAGAACACATTTAGCACCGTCTAAAGACAGTTTTGAATGCTACAGCCAGCGGGAAGATGGAGATGCTGGCGGCAACCAGTGGGTGGAGGCTGGGGTGCCCAGCACCCCACAGTGCAGAAGACAGCCCCCTCCCTAGCAAAGAGAGCTGGCACCAATGTCAGCTCTCAGATTCTGCGTGTGGGGCGCGCCCTGAAGGAGGAGTCGCCCCTTTCTCTGCCCCTGTACGGCATCTCTACGTGGTCCAGAGGATGGGGAGCAATTCCGAACAGGGCTCCTCCCGTGTACGATGGGAGCGGTGACGACCACCTGCGTGACAGGAGCGCTGCGAAGGGGAGCACTGAACCGGTGCGCTCCTTCCTCGGCGCCAGCCCAAGGCTAGTCCCCGCCGAGGGATGGCTTAGAGGCCCTCACCCAGCCCTCCCGCGCTCCCGGGCCCAGCATCCTCTTGCGTCCCGGCTGCGGCTCGGGAACCCAGCCCGGACCCGAGGTGCCCCGCCGCGGCTGCCCGGCACCGCGCGTTGTTCACAACGCCGCTTGGTGGCCCGGCGACCTCTGACCCCGCGCCGGCCGCGCCCCTCCCCCACTGGCAGGTGGACAGCGACAGTGCTGGGAGGGCCGTGGCGTCAACCTCTCTGGCTGGCGGCCGCTGCCGCACTGGGCGGGGGCGGGGGACTGCGGCGCGCACGGGGCCGGCCGGGCCCCCGCCGGGACCGCCTCCTCCTCCTGGGTCTAGAAGCGCGGCGCGAGCGCCCGCCAGCCTCCGCCGCCCCACCCGCCCGGGCCGCAGACTGCGCCTCAGGCCCGCCCTCTCACCCCGGGACGGATACTGAACGTTCTGCTGGGGGCCGACCGCACCGTGCGCTTCAGCCAATCGGCAGTCTCGCAGAGCGAGCCCCGGGCCCTGTCGGGCGTCTCTACTAATCAGACACGAGCGCCCGCCCAGCTGAGGCCTCGAGAGCCTGTGAGTGGCCGGGGTCTGCGGGGCGCGTCATGGGCCCAGAAGCCTATGGCGATGCGGGAGGGTTTCGGAAGACCAATGGGGAACAGGGCGGCATCGTCAATCAAGAAAAGCTAGGCCAATGAGCGGCGGGCTGCGGGGGCGTCACGGACAGCAGCAGCGGACTTGGGCTGAGGTTCCCGGGCGGGCGGGCGCGGAGAGACGCGGGAAGCAGGGGCTGGGCGGGGGTCGCGGCGCCGCATCCAGCGCAGCCAGCCCGAGGGGCCGCCGCCTCCGCCGCCCAGCGCGCTCCGGGGCCGCCGGCCGCCTCCAACACCCGCCGCGCCGCAGCTCCGGGACCGGCCCCGGCCGCCGCCAACGCCGCCGCCGCCGCCGCGATGGGTAACGCCGCCGCCGCCAAGAAGGGCAGCGAGCAGGAGAGCGGTGAGTGCCCGGCCGGGACAGATCGCGGCCCCGCGCGCTATCCCGGCCCGCCCCGCGCCCTGGCCCCGGCCTCAGCCCGGCCCTCAGCGGGTCCTGCCCTTCCGCAGGGCGCGTCCCCACGGCGCCCCTACGGCACGGCCGGGCCCCCTCCAGCTGTCACCGCCAGCCTCGGCACGCGTGACCGCCGGGCCCACACGGGCCGCATCACGCACCCCGCCTGGTCGTTCCCCAGATCTGACCCTGCTCAGGTACCCACTGCTGCTCTGACCCGGCCTTTGCCAGCCCGGAGTGTATGGGGTCTGCGTCCACGCAGGGACCTTGGCCACCGGTGACCACACCCCTCCCCCTCCGCCCCGCCATCTTCCTCCTGCCCTCCCCCCTTCTCGGGGCCCTCACCTTCAAGCCCACCCCGCCCCCCGCCCCAGCGCTCCCCAGAGCCACCTCCAGCGTTGTTTTTCCCTTCTGTGTTTCTTGGCATGGGGGACGGGATCTTTCTGGGTCCCTCTGCCCCTCTTCTCCCATCCTGTCACTCTGTCTCCCCGCTTGTCTTCCCTCCTCCAAGCGAGCGTCTGTCTCAGGCTTGGGTAGCAGACTGTTGATGAACCTTGGGAACTGCCCCAGTGCTTGCAAAGCCAAGTGTGAGCTGGTCTTGCTGGGATTTCTGGGTTGGGGTAGGAGGTGTGACAGATCCCCCTCCAGTCTCCCGCCCTGTGGTGAGCTCCAGGCTCCTTGGAGGGCCCCCCAATAAATGGTTGTTTCACAACTGAGGCTCCGTCATTCACCCAGTCCCCAGGGCTTCTCCCTGTCACTCAGCTGGGGATGAAGTGTCTGGGGTTAGCAAGACCCCGTGGGCCTGAACTGGATGGTCAGAAAGAGGACTTGGGGTGGAGGGAGAGTAAGGGGTGACAGGTAATGATGTGCTTTGCCAAGGGATAAATGAATTCCGTTTATACCAGAGCTCAGCCAGAGGCCCTCCCGAGCCCCCAGATATGTTGGCTTTTTCCAGCCAGAGAGAAAGATTCTGTATTGGAGACACCTTCAGAAACGGTCTTAAATCCCCTCCCAAGTTTCCTCAGCTCTCAAATTGTTGTCACTGCAGGCCTAAAGCTGGATCTCAGCGGGATCCTCTTCAGTTACTCAGAAATATTCAAAACTCAAAAGGGAGGCCACATCCAGCTGTGCCTCTCCCAGCTCTTGGTCTTAAACTTGTGTCTGAGTCCCTGGAATGCCCCCTCCCAAAGAGATAGGAAAAGCCATGAAAGTCCTGGCATCTTATTCCTACCCCGATTCAAACAGCAGAACTCAGAGTAGCAGGGCAGCCTTGAAGGGTCTTGACATGTCACCAATGGGCGGGGGATGAGGAGGCAAGTGCCTGTAGCTGAGTGCTTGATGACAGAGGAGCAGGTGGATAGTGTCCAAAAAAGGACTGGGGCTGAGCTTGGAGGGGACCAGGCAAAGGGGAGGGCCCGGCCCCCAGCAGGTGAGACCAGCCGGAGGTGGAGGTGGAGGCCAGCAGCTATATATTGCGGTGGCTCAGTTGAAAGTTGGGGAAGTGACATAGTTCTGGAAAACCTTCAAGGCATATCAAACACATGCAGTGGGGGTGGAATGCCACATAGGGAAAAAGATCCCAAGAAAAAGATCAGAGGCTCCGGAAGGAACTGCTAATTCTCTGAGCATGTGGGCCAGACACTCAGGAGTGGACAATCATCATGAAATAGAGCTACTATTTATTGGGCTTCTAGGATGTGCCAAGCTAAATGGTCTCCATAGACATAACTGCTCCAGTGATTTTTCATAATGGGCTGTTATCCAAATTTTCCAAATAAGCTATCTGAGTGTGACATAGATGATGTCACAGGGGCAGGATTCACTTCCAGGTCTGTCTCTCAGCAGACTTCCTGGACCCCAAAATCTCCCAACTCATGTTCTTAAGCTGCTTCTCATACATTTACCCCACTCACATACACTTTCTTAATTTAAAATGATAAAAGCCCCGGGCATGTTGGTGCACACCTGTAATCTCAGCACCTGGGAGGCTGAAGCAGGAGAATCACCATGAGTTCAAGGCCAGCTTGGACTACATAATGAGACTCAGTCTCAAAAAATAACAAAATAATAATAACAAATAAAATTATAAAAGCCAAGCACCACAGTGGCAGGCACCTGTAGTCATATCTACCAGGGAAGTTAAGATGAGAGAATCATTTCAGTCTGGTTGAAGACCAGCCTGGGCAACACAGTGAGACCTCATCTCAAAATAAAATAATAAAAATTAGCTGGATGTGGTGGCACACACCTATAATCCCAGCACTTGGGAGGCTGAGGCAGGAGGATGGCAAGTTCCAAACCAGCTTGGGGTATATTGGGAGACTCGTCTCAAAGCAAAAAAGAAAATACAAGCTAGGTTTGGCAGCATGTTCTTATCTGAGAGACTAAAACAGAAGGATTGAAAGTTCGAGCCCAGACTAGGCAATTTAATGACTGAGCAAAATCGTCTTAAATTAAAAAAAAAAAAATTAAAAAGGGCTGGAGATGTAGTTCTGTGTGAAGATGCTAGGTTCACTCCCCAGTACTGAAAAAAAAAATTTTTTTTTTTTACTCCCTTCTGTTCAGAGATAAATGAAGCAATAATATAAAAGGGCTGTAGATGTAGCTCAGTGTAAAGGCCTTGGGTTCAATCTCTAGTACTGCAAAAGTTTTTTTAAATCGTGAGATTGCTATACCAGTTGCATTCTCTGATACACCTTAAAATGCACTGTAACTAGACAAACAAAACACCCCTAAAGTAATTCCACATTCAGCCAGCGGGCCATGTCACACTTTGGAAAACGCCGGAAGCTATACTTCCCCCCCCCAAAGAAGGAAACAAGATGAGCAAGGGTACCCTTCTTTCCTTGGAATCTCCGATTCTAGGATGGAATCATACAGAATCTGCCCTCCTGTAGCCAAGCCTCCTGCAGGGGGCACCTCCATTTCATCTGGCATACACCAGCTTAACTGGGGCCCGCAAAATGCCCAAGCCCGAACCGTGAGCAGCACCAGGCAAACGTCCTTGGTCCCCCCAATCTGTCAGCTGTGTGTCAGGGCAGGGCAAGGTCTGCCTCCTCCCAGAAGAGCGTGGATTTAGAGTCAGCGCGGGATGGAGTGGGATGTGGGCATTCTGCACCCAAGGATGACAACGCCATCGGCGAGGGCCAGAGCAAGAGGCGGAGAGGGCAGAGAAAAAACAGCAAGCCCCGAACTCTGGCCGCGCTGAGGGAATTGAGAGGGCAGCAGCCCCAGGAGACTCCCGAGATAAGACAGCCAAGTGGGCCTCAGGTCTTTGCTAGCACTGGCTAAAGACACCCCTGGGAGTTGACCCACAGAGGAAGGAGGAGAGCTCGTAAGAGGGAGCCCCCCCAGAACCGCCCCCTGCAGGCCCCAAAGATCATTACATCCGGGGATTGAAGGAGCCCCCTCCCAGTCTTCGAGTACGAAGAAGTTTTGGCGGCTAATATCCTACGGCGGCCCAAGAGGGTCAAGCCGCTTCCGTGTTTTGGCAGTTATATCGGTGTTCATGAGGGTCCTGCCATGGTAACTTTGCCCTTCTCACAGTTGGGCCAACAGAACCTCGAAGGGTCCTACCTGCCCTTTCCCTGCACCCACTAGTTTAGGTCGTGTATCTTTTCCTGTTCCCACCCCATAACTCCCTGGCTCCCCCTACAGGCAGGGATCTGGGGATGGACCTCCAATTTGGTACTGAGGTCTCATGAGCCTTCCCAGTCACCGTAGTGTAAGTTCCCTAAGAAGACGACCGAGTGATGGCTTCCAGCTACACCGATGGTGAGGCTGAGCCCTGTTGCTATAGCAACTTCCCAAGCACTGTCTACCCCTCAAGTCAGAAAAAGGTTGCAGCAGAGTTTGGGGTTGAGGAGTAGTCCGTGGACTCCTGACTGGCGCTCAGTAACACCCCTGGGTTGTGGGCCTGGGGAAGAGCAGATAAATGGTCTTGTTTAGACAGGGAGGGGGGCGGTCCACCCAGAGAGGAGTTCCAGTTCAGACAGGGGAGGCGGAGCAGTCCAATTCGGACCGGAGAATGGTGCAGCTCAGTGCTGATGTCCAACATAGACTGGGGTATCATCCTGTCTGTAATGGGGGGGCTCCGAATGGAGGTTGGTGCAGTCCAGTGTCAGGGTCCCCTCAGGCGGGGGTGGGGAGGGGGTTGCAGCCCCTAACGGGATCCAGACTGGATTGGAGGAATCAGCCCACCCAGATTAGGGCTTCCAGCCCAGGCTGGGCATTCCTGCCCCACAGTCCCCAGGTTTTGGAGGGTAGGAAGTCAGAGATCATCTGGAAGAGGAGGATCCTGAGGTGGGTTCCTCCCAGGGAGTCTCCACATCAACCTGACATTCTGCTGTTAAGGATCTCCGGTGGTGAATTTCTAATTTCTGCCTCCTGCTGGTCCTGGTTTTTTGTTTGGTTTTTGGTACAGGGGATTGAACTCACAGCCTTGTCACTGAGCTACATCCCCAACCCTTTTTTATTTTATTTTTATTTTGAGACAGGATCTCACTAAGTTACATAGGCTGAGTTCAAATTTGGGATCCTGCTGCCTCAGCCTCCCAGAGTACTGGAGTTATAGGCCTGCACCCACTGCACCCACTACACCCACACTGGTCCTGGGCTTTCAAGGATTGTCTCAGGTTCTCTCTGAGCCCATATCAAATCTGGACCAGAGTAGAGACTGGGGGCATCTACACACATACATGGGAGATGTGAGCTGGGCAACAGGTTCCAAGGCCAGCTGCTCACTCAGTTACCCTCCTCTGTCACTTCTGTTGCCAGCAGGGACCATGGGTGCTGGACATACTCAGGAGGGGGCTCCCACTGACCCTCTGCTTCTTTGGGGATCTGGAAAGCAGGAAAAAGATGGTCAAGGCTGCTTCCCCTCCCCCTCCCTGGGTTTAGCTGTTGGTTTCCGGTTTGGACTTTCATGGTTGAGAGGAGAGCCAAGCACAGGGCAAGGTCTGACAGAGGCCAAGGACATCCCAGGACGCTGGTCCCCTCTCCACCCCCACACAGGAACAAGACAAAGAACAGATGTGCCCATTTCTCTCTCAGGGTACCAAGGCTTGGAGACTCCAGGTTAAAAGAGAGCTCAGGGGAGGAGATAGGGTGGCTCTTGTTACCCACCCCCAGCCTTTCTCTCCAGCTGTTCTTCCAGCTAATTAACGAGCTCTGGGGCTTCCTTAGCCTCCAGGGAGTGTCTGGCTGTCACAGGAGCTAGGCCTTAACTCCTTCCCCTCTGCCCAGTGGGCACTCCCCTGGACATGTTGATTTGCTGTCTTCTGGACAGTCCAGCACCCATGGAAGATGGCAGGGCCTGGCATCCTTGGAGCAGTGGAGGTTGACAGAAGGGGAAGTTAGTTAGCTTTAGTGCCCCACTCTGGGGAAGGTGGGCTGGCCAGAGGGACACCCTTGAGAGAATCTTCCCCCATTTTCCTGCCAAGGGGAGCTTCTGCAGACCTTGGCCGCCTGCAGCAGATACCTTTAAATGCTTCCCTGGCAACCAGCTCCTCCTCCTGGGTCCCCAGAGGCCTTCCCAAGGAAGCTGGCTAGCAGCTCTGCTTTTTCCCGGTTCCCCAGCAAAGGGAAGATTCCAGGGAGGGCCCAGCAGAGCCTGGGAGGATGGATCCAGGCTCAGGCAGCAGCTTGGATGGGGACTCAGAGATACTTTTCCAGCTGTGGCTGCAGCTCTTCCTCTGGGCCCACCTGGCTTTCCGTTTCCTGGGTTACCTGCGCCACACCTGGGGACCTAAGCCACAGCCAGCACCCTGAGCCTCCCTGGCTGGGGGTAGAAGGGCCCCAGATTGCCCCATCCCACCCTTGGAGAAGCAGGATGAGGAGGTAAGTGTGGGCTCCTGGCTGTGGACTCCCTCTGTGTGCCTGCTCCTCTGGGCACTGTGCCGCCCCCAAACCACAGCAGCACCACGGAGAGACAACCTTGGTACTAGGTGACGGCCACACTCACTGAGTCAGGGAAGCACAGGGACAGTCTTCCTGCAGGTTCCTCCCAAGCCAGGCTTCTGTCTGCCTTTTGGTGTGGCTGAAGGTAGAGTCTCAAGAGCTCTCTGTCCCCACAGCCCAATGGAGAGCTTGGCTCTGTTGTTGGGAGGTTTCTGATGGTGTTGTGTGTCCCTAACATTCTCCTAGAGAAAACATTGGATGTGTGCAGCAGCTCCTGCTCAGAGAGGTCCCTGGACCAGCCCAGGGCTCCTGGCCACTCACCCCTCAGCCTAGTGACCCCTCGAAGGCACCCTTCCGGGCTGTGGCCACAGTCTCTCCTCCACCCACCACCCTCTAACCCTTCTCCTTGGAGCAGTGTGGGGCCCCAGGGGGAGGGGCACAAGGGTGTTCGGTTCGGGATTACTAGCAGGCAGATGACAGGCAAGGTCAGAGTCCGAGTGTCGAGGGCCCCTGGGGTGGTGCCTGTCCCTGGAACCTGGGAGGGTTGAGAACAGCTCAGTCCCTGGCAGCCATGGGTGGCTGCACTGCTGCACTGCGAGTGCCAGGCTGGTGGTGCAGCGTGGGGGGCAGTGGGGTCAGGCAGGTGCCACTGGGCCTGACCCATCTCATCTGTGCAATGGGGGGAAGAGCAGCTCTGAGCAGCAAGGGTAGCATTGCTTGTGGAAAACCCCCAGCACAGGGGTGGCACACTCAGAGCAGGCTTGGCCCTGGGCATCAGATAAAAGGATGAATCCTAAGTCTCAGAATCCGTCAAGTTGCACAATTAAGACTGGAGCGCTTGCCTGGTGGTGGAGTTCAGGCAGAATGATACCTACTCAGCTAGATGTGGTGACATGCCTGTAATCCCAGCTACTTGCAAGGCTGAGGCAGGAGGATCACTTGAGCCTAGAAGTTTGAGGCTAGCCTGGGCAACACTAGGAGACCCCCATTCCTTTAAATCAGTCAATCAATTGATCAAGAAAGCAGGCAAGTAGCACACACCTGTAATCCCACCTGCTCAGAAGGCTGAGGCAAGGAGGATAGCCTGAGCAATCTAGTGAGACCCTACCTCAACATTTAAAAAAAAAAAAACGAAGCTTTCAACAACACCTCCCCCTTGCATTTTCTACTTGTTTGATTGTTGGACTGAGATTGAACCCAGAGCCTTCTCCCTGAGCTACATCTCTAGCCCCTTTTTTTTTTTTTTTTCTTTTTCTTTTGAGACAGGGTCTTGCTAAGTTGCCCAAGGTAGGCTCAACTTGCGGTCCATGCTGCCCAGATAATTTTACTTTTAAGTCTTTTTTTTTTCAATAATTAGGTAGTAGCCAGTGTAGTGGTGTGTACCTGTAATCTCCGCACTCTGGGGGAAAGAGATAGGAGGATTGCAAGTTCAAGCCCAGCCTGGTTGACTTGACAAGACTCACTCAGAATTTTAAAAAAGTTTGGGGATATAGCTCACTGCAAAGGCCCTGGGTTCATTTCCCAGGTGGCATTTATATGGCACAAAGCCCCACCATGCTGTCCCTGTTGAATTCCCTTTGCTGCCATGAACCCATTTATCCCTCATGAGCACCGGGGAGCTCATTGCTCTTATCCCCAGTGCAAAGATGCAGAAAACTGAGGCCTAGAGAGGTGGAATCAGTTGTCTGAAGTTGCACAGCTCATCAGAGGCCAGAATTGGGGGATTTAGACTCAGTCTCTTCCCTAGCCCTGGCCCTCAGCCACTCTGCTGGGCCACCTCTGTCATTGGGGGCAACAATGACTGTTTTCAAGCCTGTTTCCCAGGCTGTTGAATGGTGTGGAAAGAGTGTAGACAAAGCAGCCGACCCCAGGTTCACTGGATGTGATGTTGACCTCGGGCGCCACAACCCTCATGGCAGCCAGCACCGGGCGAGGCCTCCCCCGAACCAACTCTGGACCAGGGCTCTGTGATTGTCAAAGACAGGCCAGGCCCAGCTGGGGACCAAGGTGACAGCTGAGCCCCCCAAGGACGCCTGCCACCCGAGCCCCACAGGCCTCCATCCCTGCTCGGCCTCCCCAGAGAAGGGGCCTGAGGAGCAGCCAGATCCTAAGCTATAAATACCCCAGCTGGCGTCGGCCCTAGCCGAGGAATGTCGCTTGCAACTGGGGCAAGTGGGGGTGGGCTGGCTGGGGTGCCTGGCCTTGTGCCCCTAGGCGTGAGTCCCTAGTCTCCCTGTACCCCACTTTGGATGGATGGAAGCTCAATCTGGTAAGGGGGTGCCCTGGCCGCAGCCCAATCAGCACCCCCCCATCGGCCTGCAGGCTCACCCAGGACACCCCAGGCCCTGAGCAAAGTTGCATCCCACTTTCCACAAGCGGGTATCTCCCCAGAAATAACTTGACCCTGCTCCAGGCTCCATGCAGCATGGGGAGGGGGTGGTCTCGATCTAACCCTGCTCTTTCTTCCTTTCAGTGAAAGAGTTCTTAGCCAAAGCCAAAGAAGATTTTCTTAAAAAATGGGAAAGCCCTGCTCAGGTGAGCTGCTAAGGGGTGGGGTCCTCAGAGGGATGGGCCAAAGTCCCGAGGCCAGCTGGATCCCTGAGGCACTGCTGAAATGGCAGGACTCCACTCACTCACCACTCACCAGGCACCACCCACTCACTGGACACCCATGGTTATACCTGATGGCAGCCGCCAGGCTCCCCCCTCCCGACCGTGCCCCTGCCCCCAGGCCAGGGCCGGACCTAGGCCCCACCACCCTGTGTCCTCCCGCCTGCCCTTGCCCTGCTCACGCTGCCTGCACCCAGCCCCCTGCCCAGGGAGTGCCCGGCAAGGAGGAGGTACCTTGACGCCCCAGCCCTTTGGCCCACAGAACACAGCCAGTCTGGATCAGTTTGACCGCATCAAGACCCTCGGCACCGGCTCTTTCGGGCGCGTGATGCTGGTAAAGCACAGGGACACTGGGAGCCACTATGCCATGAAGATCCTGGACAAACAGAAGGTGAGCTGCCCCAGTCTCCCCTGCCTGTGCTGGCGCCTCTGCGCCACGCCAGTCGAGCACAAATACTTCTGGATTACTAGGGCTTGAACCCAAGGCCTTTGCACTGAGTTACATCCTCAGCCCTTTTTTAATTCTTTTTTTTTTTTTTGAGATAGGGTTTTACTAAATTGTTAAGTTCCTGGTGTGTGCCACCAGGCTGGGCTTGAATTTTTGATCCTCCTCCCTCAGCCTCCCAGAGTGCTGGAATGACAGGTATACACCATCATGATCAGCTGGAAAGTAGTTTTCTAAAAATTCTAGAAAATTCCAACCCAGCATGGTGGCACACACCTGTAATCTCAGAAGCACTCAGCACTCAGAAGGCTTGAGGCAGGAGGATCGCCATGAGTAGGCGTCTGGGATACATGGTAAGTTCAAGGCCACCCTGAAATATGTAATGAGACCTTGTCTCATAAATAAATAAATAAATAAATAAATAATTCTAAGATAACATTCTAGAAAATTCCAAAAATCAAAACTTGCACTTGCCATATGCAAAGTGCTACACTGAGCCCACGTCAGAGTGATGTTAAACATCACGGTTTAAGGATTCTAATCATCCAGATGCGACTCAAACCTGTGTAGGCTGGGGAGTGGCTCAGTGGCAAGCCCTTGCTCCAGGCCCTGGGTTCGTCCCCAGCACCACAAAAAAGCAAAGTCTATAGGAAGATGTGCATAGGTTCTGTACAAATACTATGCCCTTTCTTTCCTTCTTTCTTTTGGCTTTTTGATACAGGGTCTCACTATGTAGTCCATGCTGGCCTTGAACTCCCCTGCATCAGCCTTCCAAATGCTGGGATTATAGTTTAAGCCATTTCATAGATGGCACTGAGCACCCTGACTTTGGTATCTCCACTGGGGGTGGCAGGTGCCTGGAACCAATCCCCCATGAATACTGAGAGGCGACTATGTTTTCCAAGCCCCCATGGTGAGCCAGACCAGAGGATCAGAAGGGCCCTGTGCTGTCTTCCCAAGGTTGAACCCTACTCAGTGGCCACTGGGGCCCTGGTCAGACATTGGGGGGGTCTGCCAGGAGGAAGGAAGTGCACTTTATATGGATATTCTTTTCTTTTCTCTCTCTTTTTTTCCCAGTACCAGGGATTGATCCCTGGGCCTTCACACTGAGTTCTATCCCTGGCTATTTTTTTATTTTTCATTTTGAGACTGGGTCTCACACTTGAGATCCTCCTGCCTCAGCTTCTCAAGTGCTAGGAGTACAGGTGTGCACCATCATGCCAAGCTGAAAGTATTATGAGACATTTTGGCCAGGTGTGGTGTTGCACACCTGTAATCAGAGCTACTCCAGAGGCTGAGGCTGGAGGATCACAAGTTTGAGGCCAGCCTGGGCAATTTAGCAAGGCTTTGTCTCAAAAGAAAAATAAATTTTTGTTTCGTTTTGTTTTTTGAGTCAGAATCTCACTTTGTAATTCAGGGTAGCCTTGAACTTCGTATGTAACCCGGGCTGGCCTCGAACTTGCTTCAGTCATTCTGCCTCAGCCTCCCGAGCCCTGGGATTACAGGTGTGCAACACCATGCCTGGCTCAAAGTAGAAGAATTTTTTAAGAAGGACTGAGGATATAGTTCAGTGGTAGAGTGCCTACATGTACAGGCCCTGGTTTCCATCCCCAGTACACCAGAAAAAAAAGAGAGAGAGAGACAGAGAGAGATTTTAAATATTTTCCCTGTATTAAAATGTCTTGGGCTGGGCATCATAGCACATGCCTATAATCCCAGTGCTTGGGAGGCTGAGGCAGAAGGAGCACCATAAATTCAAGCCCAGTTTGAGCTTCATAGTGAGTTCAAGGCTAGCCTGAACTACATAGCAGGACCCTGACTCAAAAATATAAATAAAATGAATGTCTTTAGCCCAACATGATGGCTGGCATGTGCTGTCATTCCAGGCATGATGTATATTTCAAAATAGCACTGGGCACTCAGGAGGCTAAGGCAGGAGGGTAGCTGCAAGTTCGAGGCCAGCCTGGGTTATATAGTGAGACCCTGTCTCAAAAAAAAGCACTGGGCATGGGTAGCACATGCCTATAATTCTAGCACTTGGGAGGCTGAGGCAGGGGAATTCCCTCGAGTTCAAGACCAGCCTGGACTACATACCAAGACCCTGTCTCAAAACAAAACTAATCAAAACTAACCAAAAGGGCCGGTGAGATAGCTCAGCGGCATAAGCACCTGCCTGGCAAGCACAAGGTCCTGAGTTCAACTCCTGGAACCCACATAAAGGAAAAAAAAGGGCCGGTGATATCGCTCAGCAGCACAAGCGCTTGACCCCTGGTACCCACATAAAAAAAAAAAAAGCACCAAAAAACCCCCAAACAGGTCTCCCATCAGATGGTCAGTTATCCCCTGGAGAGACAAGAAGTAGAAAAATTGAAAAAACAGATTTATGTGCCAGAGTTTATCTAAACTTTCTTAAACATTATTCAGAGGTAGCCAGCCATGGTGGTGCATACCTGTAATCCCAGCACCCTGGGACACCAAGGCAGGAGGATTGCAAGGTCCAGCCTAACCTGGGCAGTTCAGCAACTTAGCAAGACCCTACCTTAAAATGAAAAATAAAAAGGGGACTGGGGATGTAGCTCCATGCAAAGGCCCTGGGTTCAATCCCCAGGACTATAAAAATAAAGTTATTCACAGTGCTAGGGTGTAGTCCAGTGGTAAAGCACTTGCCTATCAGGCTGGGTGCAAGTCCCTGGGTTCTATCTCTGGCATCATTAAAAAAAAATTATCACTGGGCGTGGTGCTGCACGCCTGTAATCCCAGCACTTGGAAGGCTGAGGCAGGAAGATGGCTGCGAGTTCGAGGCCAGCCTGGGCTACACAGTGAGTTCAAGGGCAGCCTGAACTACATAGTGAAACCCTGTCTCAAAAAACAAAAACAAAAAAACAGGCAGGGAGCCAGGTGTGGTGGTGCACGCCTATAATCCCAGCACTCAGGAGGCTGAGGCAGGAGGATTGCCACAAGTTGGAGGGCAGCCTGAAGTGCATAGCAAGACCTTGTCTCAAAAAAAATTTTTTTTTTAATCCAATACATACATTGAGTGTCAGTGTTTAAATTTTCATAGTGAATACTTAAAATTTTAAATTTGATTCCCCAGTCAGCTGGCCGCATTTCAAGGGCTCAGCAGTAAGGCTGTAGTGGCGGCAGCCCCAACGCCCTTGGCGTGGACCCTGGGGATAGCTGTGTATGAACAGGAACAAGTGCTGGCCTGGCCATTCACAGCCGACGCGCCCCGACATTAACCAGCTGTGTGACCTTGGCCAAGTCACTGCCCCCCTCTGTCTGGCCTTCCACACTGCCGTGCTCCAGGTTTGAGCTCACAGGCTCTGTCATGATTGAACAACCGGCCATCGGGCTGGCTGCACTCAGTAGTGAGTGCTTGCTGGGCATGTGCAAGGCCCTGGGTGCCATCCTCAGCACCACAAAAGAAGAGCTAGAGGAAGAGAGACTACACTCAAGGCACTCTGTCACTGAGCTTCACTCCCGCGCTCTGAGCACGTGTGTGTGTGTGTGTGTGTGTGTGTGTGTGTGTGTTTTAAGGCAGGATCTCACTACATAGTGGAAGCTGGCCTTGAACTCGCTTATGTAGCCCAGGCTGGCTTCAACTCATGGCAGTCCTCCTGCCTCAGCCTCCCAAGTACTGGTATTACAGGCATGTGCCACCATACTCGGTTTAAAGGACTGATCTATGGGTTCCAACACCTACTCTAGATTATCAACTACTGTATCTTTCCTGTTTCTGAACTCATTATGTAGCCCAGGCTGGCCTTGAACTTACAGTGATCCTCTTGCCTCAGCCTCCCGAACTTTTTTTTTGGTGGTGGTAGTACTGGGGATTGAACCCATGGCCTTCTCTCTGAGCTACATCCTCAGCCCTTTATTTTGAGACAGGGTCTTGCTAAGTCCCTAAATTGCCCAGACTGGGCTCAAACTTTTCATCTTCCTGTCTCAGCCTCCCAGAGTGCTGGGATCACAGGTGTGGGCCCCACGGCCAGCTGCCTCTGAATACCTATAGGGGACAGCTGAAAGCTGAAGAGGAACCAGACCGAGCTCAGGGTGATGTGCAGAGATGATCCCCACAAACAGAATGACTGTCTCCTAACCCCTTCCTCCCCTTCCTCTCTGATTGCCCCTTCCCACTCTGTGCTGGACACCTTGGCCAGGCTTCTACAGGCCCCAGCCTTTCCCCAGCACAGCTCCGGCTACTCTGGGCTGTGAGGCTGGTGGCTCCAGTACTCTTTGCCCCCAGTTCCCTCCTCTCTGTGTCCTTAGCACCCGGGCCTGGCACCTCCAGTTCCCAGCCCCTCTTATGGCTGTCCTCTGTGCCCCACAGGTAGTGAAGCTGAAACAGATCGAGCACACCCTCAATGAGAAGCGCATCCTGCAGGCGGTCAACTTTCCGTTCCTGGTCAGACTCGAGTACTCCTTCAAGGTGGGGCCGGGTGACCAGGGCCCAGGGATGCTGGAATGGGTCCCAGGGAAAGAGGAGGCCCCAGAGAAGGGGGCCAGGGTCTGGCCAGGGCTCTGGGTTCTGGTGTGGCCACCTGGGCAGCTCACCTGCTAGGGTGTCCCCAGGACCTGCTTCCTGACAAACATAGCTGGGAGGGCAGCCCCAGCCATGTCTCCCTGTGAGTGACCTCAAAGACAAGCTCACATCCCGGGGTGCATTTTGCTCATTTGTATTAAGGGACTCATGGAGGGCCCCCTGGGTGGGTTGGTGCGGTGGTTCACAATGTGCTGAGCTGAGCCTGCCCTCTGTGGGGTAAAAGCAGCCTGGGGTCAGAGAGGCCACACAGGTTTAATGCCCTACCGCTGCTGTCTTGATACTTGTTTTGCTTTGTTTCATTTTAATCAAGGGCCTCCCTTTTTTTTTTCCTAAGAGATGGGGCCTCACAGTGTTCCCAGGCTGCTTTGTAACTGCTGGGCTCAAGAGATCCTCTGCCTCCATCTCCCCAGTAGCTGGGATTGCAGGCGTACACCACCATCCCCAGCTCATTTTCTTTTGGAGCCCCCAAATTCTGTAGCCTCTCCGGGGACCCATTGTACAGATAACAAAACTGTAGCCCCAGAAACCTTCCCCAGGCTCCCATGTGGGAGCTGCTGCAGAATCCTCACTCTGCTCTCCAACTGGGGCATGGTGCACCTCAGCCCCACTTCCAGCCTGAGGGCAGGAGAACGCCACTTCTGCCCCCCGGAGGATAGGACACCTCCTGCCCCTTCTTCCTCAAGGGCAGAATGAAGGGCATGACTGTCACAGCTTCCCGCAAGGGGCATGCTCTGTCACTGCCTGGCTCAGTCCTGTCCAGCAAGGCCACCAGGGCCTTTTGATGGGGCCCTGATCTCCCTGCCTCCTGCAGGACAACTCCAACTTGTACATGGTCATGGAGTACGTGCCCGGCGGGGAGATGTTCTCACACCTACGGCGGATCGGCAGGTTCAGGTGAGCCGCACCCTCACCAAAGCGTCTGGAGACGTGGAGAGGGGTCTCTCCAAGAGCCGCAGCGTTTACTTCTCATGCTGAGGAATCTCTGCTGTTTCCACCCAGCAACAAAACACAGACCAATCATGCAACTTAGGTGTCAGCATTGAAGCGGCCAGGCTAAAGGGTAGTTCAGGCTCTGGGTACAATCCCCAACACCACCACAAAAAAATATTGTTGATTTATTTTGGGGGGATGGGCTCTTGCTATGTTGCCCAGCCTAGTCTTAAACTCCTGACCTCAAATAAGTCTCTTTGCTCAGTCTCCTAAGTAGCTGGGACTACAGGCAGGTGCCACTATACCCCATCAAAAAAAAAAAAAAAAAAAAAAAAGAAAACTACTTTACTTGTTTTCTTTTGCTTTGCTTTGTGAGACAGGATTTTGCTGTGTAGTCCACGTTGGCCTTGAACTCACTATGTAGTCCAGGCTGGCCTTGAACTCATGGCTATCCTTCTGCCTCAGCCTCCCAAGTGCCGGGATTACATGCCTGCGCCATCACACTTTTTTTTTTTTTTTTTGTGGGTACCGGGGGTCGACCTCAGGACCTCGCGCGCCAGCAGGCGCCCGTGCCGCTGAGCGATATCACCGGCCCCTTTTTCATATGTGGGATCCGGGAGTCGAACTCGGGCCCTTGCGCTTGCCGGGCAGGCGCTTAAGCCGCTGAGCCATCTCACCGGCCCTGCGCCATCACACTTGGTTTAAAACAATTTTAATTAGACATGGTGGTGCACACCTGTAATTCCAGCACTCTGGGAGGCTAAAGCAGGAGGATCACAAGTTCAAATCCAGCCTGGCAACTTAGCAAGACCCTGTCTCAAAATTTTAAAAAGGGGAGAAAGCTGGAGGTTCAATTCCCAGTACTAAAAAAATAAGTAAATAAAAGCTGCAGATTTTATGCATTTTTATGCATTTATACTGTTACAGGCCAGGGATATAGCTCAGCGGTGCAGCGCCTGCCTGGCAAGTGCAAGTCCAAGTTGGATTCTTGGTACCAAAAAAAAAAAAAAATTTATACTGTTACTTGATAGGTAAATAAAAACAGATACACTTTACATACAATAAAAAGCAGCCTTTTCATGCTCTATCCCACAACTTGGTCACCTCCACTGAAAAGACTATCAGAACACTCCTACCCCGCCAGCAGATTCCCTGGACACCCTCTGGGTTTGATGTGGTTTGGTTTTCGAGAGAGGGTCTCACTGTGTGGTCCAGGCTGGTCTTGATTTCACTGTGTAGCTCAAGCTGGCCTCGAACACATAGTGATCCTCAGCCTCCCGAGTGCTGGGGTGACAGGTGTGCGCCACCGCGCCCGGCTGGATGCCTGTTTGTAACAGAATGGCGAGGCGCTGGTTCTCTCCAGCTGCAGACCCCAGCACTTTGGTCTGTCTGGGTTTGGTCTCTGGGAGTGTGAGCCTCATCTTATGGAGACCCTCTGGCCTCTCTTCCCGCACTTAACCCAGCAGGCCTGAAGCCAGCCGTACTGTGCTCTGCACTTGTGGTCTGTCTTAGAGTGGGGTGTTGACCCCTGTTCCATTTTATAAACATGTCCCACTTGTGGTTCCATCATGAGTCTACTCTCCAATTTGCGTTTTTTCTCTTTTTTTTTCCAGTAGTACAAATTGAACAAATCCAGGAGTATTCTACCACTGAGCCATATCCCTAGCCTTTTTTATTTTGAGACGGAGACTCACTCAGTTGCCCAGGCTGGCCTCAAACTTGTGATCTTCCTGCCTCAGCTTCCTGAGGATTTAGGATTACAGGCCTGTGCCACCACACCCAGCTAACTTTCTTTTTTTAATTGAGTGGAATCTTGCTACATTCCCAGGCTGGTCCCAAACTCCTGGGCTGAAGAGATCCCCCTGCCTCGGCCTCCCCAGTAATATCTGGGACCACAGACCCACACCACCATGCCCGGCCTTGCATCTGCATTTTGGATAGCTAAACTGGGGGTGTCTTCCTGACTGGGGGCGGCTCTGCAGGCCCACTTGCTAGGCTGCATGTCACTCACACCCTATCCCCTCCTGGCTTGTCCCTGCCAGTGAGCCCCACGCCCGCTTCTACGCGGCACAGATTGTCCTGACGTTTGAGTACCTGCACTCCCTGGACCTCATCTACCGGGACCTGAAGCCCGAGAACCTCCTCATCGACCACCAGGGCTACATCCAGGTGTGCAAGGCTGAAGAGCGTGCAAGGGTACAGCGGGGTGGCTGCAGCCCTCCCTCACCTCTGCCAACTGCCCATTCTTATGCCCACAGGTGACAGACTTCGGCTTTGCCAAGCGCGTGAAAGGCCGCACTTGGACCTTGTGCGGGACCCCCGAGTACCTGGCCCCTGAGATCATCCTGAGCAAAGTAGGCCCCGCTGGCCCATCCTCCCCCTGTTCCCACTCCCCACTGTCCCCTCACCCTCGCCCCCGCCGTCTCGCCTCAGGGCTACAACAAGGCTGTGGACTGGTGGGCGCTCGGGGTCCTCATCTATGAGATGGCTGCAGGCTACCCGCCCTTCTTTGCCGACCAGCCCATCCAGATCTATGAGAAGATCGTCTCTGGGAAGGTGAGGCCCCGTTACCCAGGCTGCACTGCGGGGGCCTGGCCACTGGCTGCTCTGGGACGTGCTCCCCAGGCCTCCAGTCTGGAGCTTCCCTGAGCAAGGCCACGGTCCCCCTCACTGTCTCTCTCCACGTGAGTTCTCCCAGGTCTCACTGCAGAAGAGGGAACTCACTGGGTGCCCAGGTACCACCCTGGCCCCTGTAAGGATCCCCGTTTCCCATCCCACACTCAGAAGTGTCACTAATTCTTCCTTTTTGGTGGCACTGGGGATTGAACCCATGGCCTTTGTATTGAGCTACATCCCCAGCCTGTGTAAATTTTGACACAGGGTCTTGCTAAGTTGCCCAGACTGGGTTTGAATTTGTGATCCTCCTGCCTCCGCCTCCAAGTGTGGTGGGATAAGCTGGGCCAAGTGTCACTAATTCCGAGGGTTGGGGAAGGGGCCGTGGAGCTGGGGGAGCACTTCAAAGGAAGTGTGTTAAACTCTGCCATCTGCCTAGCCCTGGGTCCCAACCACTCAGTCACACTTAGAGGGATGGCACCACTCATGGGAGAGATGAGGAAACTGAGGCTTTGAAAGGGGCATGTGAGGCCCAATATCACAACTGTAAGGAGGAAGTGGGCACTGTGGGCACCCCACCCCGCCTCGGTTTGCCCCCCTGCTGGGAGGGCCTGGCCTCGGCTTTTCCACCCACCTGGGATCACTTACTGAACCCAGGCAGGTGGCACAGGCTTGTTATCTGAGAGACTGACTTAAAGACCCTTTCTTTTCCTTTCTTTTTTTTTTTTTTTTTTTTTTTTTTTTGTGAGACAGGGTCTCGATATGTAGTCCAGGCTGGTCTTGAACTCACTATGTAACCCAGGCTGGCCTCAAACTTATAGCAATCCTCCTGCCTCGACCTCCCGAGGGCTGGAATTATAGGCGAGTCCCTTTCGTAAAAAATTAAAAGGGCTGCGGATAGATGGAGCTCAGTACAGAGGTCCTGGGTTCAAACCCGTCTGGGGGGCAGGGTGGTGTGGGAACTGCCAGCCTGGCTGCAAGCCCCAGCCCTGCACCTGTAGGCGTTGAGCTCTGAGCAAGCTCACTGCCCCTCTGCACCTCACCTTGTCCATCTGGGAGCCGGCGAGCCAGCCACTTGCCTTTCAAGGAGATGGAAGAATTCAACAACTGCAGCGTGGGGTGTCACACCGGACAGAGTCAGCATCTACCACTAGCTAGGAGAGAAATCTCGAAGACAGTGGCCCAGAGTGAAGTCAAGTCCGGAAAAGACACTGAGGGGCAGAAGGGGAGGATGAGCATAATTCCTTCTGTGTCACATTCCACAGTTCCCACAAGCCCTCCGAGGTGTTATCTCCCTCCACAACTGTGGGATATCTGCCTCCTTGAGTCAGAGGCAGGCACAGGCCCAGAGAGGTTAAGGGCTGGGGCCAAGGTCACACAGTATGTGAGAGGCAGAGGAGGGACGAGAAGTCAGTTCTTGGGGATGTAAATCCAGTGATACTTGCATACAAGGCTGTGAATGATTGCAGAGGAATTGAACTGTGCTTTTAAGAATAGAAAAGCTACAGCTATGCAGAGAAAGGGGGAAAAAAGTTTTGCTTGTACACGAGTGCTTCAAAAGTCCTATACCCCAGCAAAACTATCTTAAAGATCAGTTTGCCAGGTGTGGTAGCATGTACCTGTCATCCCAATTGTCGGGAGGCTGAGGCACGAGAGTCCAAGTTCAATCCTAGCCTGGGCAATTCAGCAAAATCTGTCTGCGAATAAAAAGGGCTGGGCATGCAGCCCAGTGGTAGGGCCCTCACTGAGCATGGGTGAGGCCCTGGGTTCCACCCAGTGGGTTCACCTTGTCCCTCTGCTTCCCTGTGGCCTCCAGGTAGCTACATGACCCTTCCATGCCTGTTTCCTCTTCTGTGAAATGGGAGCCACCACAGCGCTCCTCTAAGAGCAGTGGTTCTCAGAGGGGGGTCCTCTCGCCAGCAGCCCCAGCCAGGGGCAAGGGGCCCCAGAGATGCAGCAGACCCTAAGGAACACTTTCTGTGGGATCCTGGCAAGCGTCAAGTTTGCCCCCCCCCAGGAACTGCTGGATAGAGAGGGCAGCACCCCACCCCACCCCACCCGTCCTCATCCCTCCAGGTGCGGTTCCCGTCGCACTTCAGCTCCGACCTGAAGGACCTGCTGCGGAACCTCCTGCAGGTGGACCTCACCAAGCGCTTCGGGAACCTCAAGAACGGCGTCAACGACATCAAGAACCACAAGTGGTTTGCCACGACTGACTGGATCGCCATTTACCAGCGGAAGGTGGGCTGGTCGCCCCCACGCAGAGGGGCAGGGAGGCTGAGTCAGGAAGGCTGCTGGGGACGCAGACAGAAGTGGGTTTAAACACAGGGCCAACCAGAAGCAGGCAGCATAGAGCAGGGGGGCTGGAAATGGGATTCTGGGGTCCTGGGGTTATCCTCTATGCCTTGGGCAGAAGATGCCTCACGAGAGACATTTCCCTTGGGGGAGCCGGCCAACATAGGAGTCTTCGGTGGCTAAGAAGAGTCTGTACCACCAGGTGCAATGGCGCACACCAGTTTCAGCTACTCAGGAGGCTGAGGCAGGAGGATTACAAGTTCCAGGCCCACCTGGGCAACTTAGCAAGACCCTGTCTTGAATTTAAAAAGAAAAAGGGCTGGGATGTAGCTGAATGAGAGGACATCCCTGGGTTCAGTCCCCAGTGTGACAAAAGAACAGAAAAGAGTGTGCTGTGCCCCAATACCCAGGTGTGGGTCAGGAGCTCGGGTGCCCACACTGGCCGCTGCAGTGACACTGGGCACTGCTGAGGTCTGGGTGGTTCTCCATCCCCTCCAGGTGGAAGCGCCCTTCATACCAAAGTTCAAAGGCGCCGGGGACACAAGTAACTTTGACGACTACGAGGAGGAAGAGATCCGGGTCTCCATCAATGAGAAATGTGGCAAGGAATTCTCCGAGTTTTAGGGGTGTGCCTGTGCCCCCCACAGTTTACTCTTCTTTCTTTTCTTTGTTTTCTTTTCTTTTTCTTTTTTTTTGGGGGGGATGGGGGGTTGGATTGAACAGCCAGAGGGCCCCTGAGTTCCTTGCATCTGATTTCACCCTCACCCCACCCTCGAGGGTTGGGGGAAGCAGGAAGCCCAGACCTTGAGGGGGCGGGAAAACTGCTGCTCCCCGCATTCCCGCAGCCCTCTCGCCCCTCTCCCCACGGACTCCACCTCAGCCTACTTCTGCCTGTTGGAGATGAGGCTCTAGTCTCCTCCAGACCAAGTCTTGCTGGTACATCAAGGACAGGGCGAGGACAGAGGGGTCCGGACGCAGCCCCAGCCCCCCACCTCGCACCAGACCCCATGGCAAAGGACGACTGGAAGGCCGGGTGTCAGTGTGTCAGTGACGCGCTCCGAGCGCTGCTTGCTCGAATTTTTTAAGAACATTTTCAGATCTTATTTAAGTTCCACCAGTGCCTCCCTCCCCCTTCACCAGCTCCCTAAATCTGTTTTACCGAGGCTGGGAAGCAGACTGAGTTAGTAAGGAGGAAACGGGTTTGAACCTCCGCCCTGAGCTGCTAACCCTCGCCCTGCCACCTTCCTGGGGTCCTCTGCCACCGTGCCAGGGGGCTCAGCCCCTCCCTGATGCCCCCAAACCCACCCTTCACCCATGGGCTTCGGGAGCCAGACCAAGCAGCTACCCCTCTCCTTACCAAAGAGGAGCCGTCCCCCCAAAAGAGGGGGAGCCTGAGCCCACGGTCTCCCCTCCCAGCAGCAGTCTCCCAAATTCCTTCATTTTATTCTGATTTTAACACCCAGCCTCCTCTCAGCCCAGCTGGGAAGGCGACCCCACAAAAGGACTTGGAACGGCAGAGCGCCCCCCACCCCCAGCGCGGGTTCGAGGCCGGGCTGCTGGGGAGGGGCTGCCTGTGTCATCCACCGGCGGCTTCTGCGCCCCTCCCTACCTGGCCGCCCCTTAGCTTCGCTGTCAGCTGTCCATCTCCTCTCAACGCCCCCCAACGTCCGATCTGTGTTCTTTCTCTAACAAGCAAGGTGGGGAGCCACCCCGTTCATCCCCACCCAGTGTTCGTCCCTGTCACTCCTCCCCAGTCGCAGACCCTCGGGCGGGCTGGGGCCCCGGGTGGGCGCGGGGCCATTCAACCTGTGTGCTGCGAAGGGCGAGACTTCCTCTCGAACAGTGTGCTGTTGTAAACATATTTGAAAACTATTACCAATAAAGTTTTGTTTAAAAAAAAAGTGTCGCTGGTGTTCCGACTTCGGCTCCCACCCACACCCTGCGGCTGCAGAGGGACTTTCGGACCCGAGTCCGGCCTTCTCCGCCAGCCCGGGCCCGAAGTCCCGACAAAACCCGCCTGGGCTGGAATCCTGCCGTTCCCCTCGACCCGCGGGGAGAAAGGGGGCGCTCGCTGCCCTTTGACCCCGGGTGCGGGGGGTCTCCAAATTCTCGGCGCACCCTCTCTCCTTCGGGACCGAGAGGGCGCTCTAGTGAGCCGCCGAGGCCGGGATTGGGGAGGCCAAGTGGGGGCGGCCCCGGCAGGGGAGCCCTGCGCTCCCTCCATCCCGCATCCCCAGCGCTGGGCCCGCGCGTCCCGGGTTCCCCACGGCGCTCCCGAAGCGCGACAGCCGCGGCCCGCGGGCAGCGAGTTCCTGGCCAGTGCGGTCTTGCAGCGGAGCGCGCGGGAGGCGTGGAGAGGGGGCTGGGCGCCGGGGACGTCTGGGTCCCGCGCCCAATGGCTGGAGCGCGGCCGAGCACCGCCCCGCCCGCCCCGCCCCTCCCCTCCCCCCGCGCTCCCCTCCCCCTCCCCGCCCGCCGCTCTCCCCCGCCCCCGCCCCGGCGCCAACTCCGCGGCGCCTCCTTAAAAAGCGCGCGGGAGTTGTACGGGGGGGGGGGCCGGGGCGCGCAGGAGTGAGCGCGAGCGCAGGGGAAGGGGGCGGGCGGGGGGCCCGGGCTCCACCTTAAACGCGGGCGCGTAGGGTGGGAGGGAGGAAGGCGGGCGGCGGGAGGCGGAGGGCGGGCAGGAAGGGGGGCCGGGTGTCCCGGGCGCAGGGCGCGCGTGCGGCGGCGGCGGCGGCGGCGGGGAGGGGCCGCGCAGCGCTCCCTCCTCCTCTCGCATCCCGGCCCCGCGCGCGCCCAGCACCAGCGGGCCGTGTGTGCGTGCGTGCGAGTGAGTGAGTGTGTGCATATTTTCCTCTCTTTTCTTTCTCTCTCACTGTTTTTTCTCTCGCTCCCTATCTCTCGCGCGCTCTCTCGCTCTTTTTTTTGCAAAGAAACAGCAGCGCCGCCGCCGCTCCGCGAGGCGCTGCGCCCCCCGGGGGGAGGCGGAGGAGGCGGGCAGCGGCGCGGGGCGGGGAGCGGCGCGGGGCGCGGGGAGGGGGCGCCGCGCTGGGAGGGAGGCAGCGCGCACGGTGCAGCCGGGCCGGGCGGGAGGCATGGCGGGGCCCCCGGCCCTACCCCCGCCGGAGACGGCGGCGGCCGCCACCACGGCAGCCGCCACCTCGTCGTCCGCCGCGTCCCCGCACTACCAAGAGTGGATCCTGGACACCATCGACTCGCTGCGCTCGCGAAAGGCGCGGCCGGACCTGGAGCGCATCTGCCGGATGGTGCGGCGGCGGCACGGCCCGGAGCCGGAGCGCACGCGCGCCGAGCTCGAGAAACTGATCCAGCAGCGCGCTGTGCTTCGGGTCAGCTACAAGGGGAGCATCTCGTACCGCAACGCGGCGCGCGTCCAGCCGCCCCGCCGCGGGGCCACCCCTCCCGCCCCGCCGCGCGCCCCCCGCGGGGCCCCGGCCGCCGCGCCGCCGCCCACGCCCGCCCCGCCGCCGCCGCCCGCGCCCGTCGCTGCCGCCGCCGCCGCCCCGGCCCGGGCGCCCCGCGCGGCCGCCGCCGCCGCCACAGCGCCCCCCTCGCCCGGCCCCGCGCCGCCGGGCCCCCGCGCGCAGCGGGCCGCGCCCCTGGTCGCGCCGCCGCCCGCGCCTGCCGCCGCGTCCCCGGCCGTGGCACCCCCGGCCGGCCCTCGTCGTGCTCCCCCGCCCGCCGTCGCCGCCCGGGAGCCGCCGCTGTCGCCTCCGCCGCCGACCCCGCCGCCGGCGCCGACCCAGCAGCCGCCGCCGCCGCCGGAGGGGGGCGCGGCGCGGGCGGGGGGGCCCGGCGCGGCCCGTGAGCCTGCGGGAAGTCGTGCGCTACCTCGGGGGCAGTGGCGGCGCGGGCGGGCGCCTGACCCGCGGCCGCGTGCAGGGGCTACTGGAGGAGGAGGCGGCGGCGCGGGGCCGCCTGGAGCGCACCCGCCTCGGAGCGCTCGCGCCGCCCCGCGGGGACAGGCCCGGACGGGCCCCGCCGGCTGCCAGCGCCCGCGCGTCGCGAAGCAAGGTGAGCGCGCGGGGAGTAGGGCGCCGCGCGGCGGGCAGGTGAGGGCGGGGGGGCGAAGTTCGCGTCCCGGGAGGAGTGGGGTGGCGCGGGCCTTGGCTTTGTGCGCGTACCCGGCTGGCTCCGCGCGTGTTGACCTTGGCAAGGGACTTCGTCTGCCCCCAGCCTCAGTTTCCACCGCTGTCAGTGTGGCTGGATCACAGTAGCGACCTCTTGGGGTTGTGGAGCTACTTTAGCGAGGTTTGGCTGCGGAGGGCTCTGTGAACACCAAGCCTGGCATGGGGCGAACACGTAAAAGTTAGTCCACGCTGTTACTAAAGGTATCGGGTCATGCGACTTGGCCCAGGATCCTAGAGTTCGCCAGCCTTGCCTGCTTCTCATTTTGGTTCCAGAGAGGTGGAGAAGAGCGAGTGCTTGAGAAAGAAGAGGAAGAAGATGATGAAGATGAGGAAGATGATGAAGATGACGTGTCCGAGGGCTCAGAAGTGCCTGAGAGCGACCGTCCTGCAGGTGCCCAGCATCTCCAGCTTAATGGCGAGCGGGGCCCCCCGAGCGCTAAGGAGAGGGTCAAGGAGTGGACGTCTTGTGGACCCCTCCCAGGGCAGGATGAAGGGCGGGGACCAGCACCCGGCAGTGGTACCCGCCAGGTGTTCTCCATGGCAGCCATGAGTAAGGAAGGAGGATCGGGTAAGGACGGGGAGGGGGGGGGGGTGCCAGGTGGGCGGGAACCAAAGCCCGGGACAGGGCCACAGACTCTTGCTTTGTTTCCCAGCCTCTGTTGCCACCGGGCCAGATTCCCCATCCCCTGTGCCTTTGCCCCCAGGAAAGCCAGCTCTCCCTGGGGCAGACGGGACTCCCTTTGGCTGTCCGTAAGTGGGGGCCCTCCAGCTGGGGGGACTGCTCGGGTGTTCAGAACAAGCAGAAGGGCATCGGTGATCACCCAGCCGTGTGTTCTGCTGCAGTCCTGGGCGCAAGGAGAAGCCAGCGGACCCGGTGGAGTGGACAGTGATGGACGTGGTAGAGTACTTCACCGAGGCCGGCTTCCCTGAGCAGGCCACTGCCTTCCAGGAGCAGGTGAGTCCACGCCCAGAGCTTCCCCTCCATCAAGGCCCCACGGGGGGTGCTCTGACCCTGTCTCTGTCCTGCCCAGGAGATCGACGGCAAGTCCTTGCTGCTTATGCAGCGCACAGATGTGCTGACCGGCCTTTCCATCCGCCTGGGCCCGGCCCTCAAAATCTACGAGCACCACATCAAGGTGCTTCAGCAAGGCCACTTTGAAGATGACGACCCTGATGGCTTTCTAGGCTGAACACCCAGCATTGCCCTCCCCGGGTCTATTCCAGCCCCCATCTCGCCCGACTCCCCCAGAGTCCAGGAGCCAGCTAGGGCACCTGGGGCCCTGGTGACAGGTTTTGGCAAAGGGCACCTTTGTTATCTTCCTTTGTCTCTCACACACACCTGCCCCCCCCCCCAATCCCCTGCTCCCCAACAGTGGAGTATGGGGTGGGACTCTAGGAGGCCAGCCCCCTCCCCGCCCAAGGACATTTTGGGGAAAAAAAAAAACTGGGCTTCCCCAAAAATCATATTCAGTTCAGCCAGATGTTTCCTATATAAATGTTTTGTTATGCCTGTTCATTTTGGTGGGTGGTCTCCTCCCTCTCCCACCACCCAAACCCCTTCCCAGGCTCCTGCCCCTGCCTTCCAGCACGGGAGGATTGGGGAACAGCTGGGTGGTGTCCCTGGGTCTTTCCCCTTTCTTTCTGTCCGTCATTGCTCCAGCTGGCTGTATTGCTTTTTAATATTGCACCGAAGGTTTTTTTAAATAAAATTTTAAAAAAAAAGGAAAAGAAAAAGATGACAGTCCATTTTATGAATGGATGGGGGAGGGGCACTGAGCACCTCCTAGGAGCTCCTAAGGGTAGGGTATAAACTCTCAGGGACACAGCAAGGGTAGTGATAGGGCTGCTTCTAAGAGTAAGTGCTCCAGGCTGGGCTGCATGGCTCTGTGGTGAGCGCCTACCTGGCACAAGGGAAGTCCTGGCAGTGCAAAAAGGACAAAAAAAAGTAATGGCTCCAGGATGGGAATACTTTGTTTTGTCTTCTCCCCGTGCCCAGAACCACCTGGCACACGGTGCTCAAATGCTGGTTGAGTGGCTGACTAAACTCATTGTTTTATGAGCATCTTCTTGGTTGTCCTCCCCGTGGCCCCATGAGACAAAGAGCTCATGAAAACCGACTTTATAGAGGAGACTACGCGCTCAGACGCTCGCGGTCACACGAGGTGGTGTCAGACACCTGTGGCCTTCTTTACCCAGAGCCCTTGAATATAATTAATGTCCTTGTCTTCATAGCTGTACCATGGACCTGTCAGCCTTTGCGTACTGAGTGGGGACACCGTCAAGGGACTGGCCGTGGCCATCAATGAGGTCGTGCGCTAGGAAAAACCTTCCAAAGGAATTTTTATTGTTAGTAGTAACAACTGTGACATTGCGCATCCCTACCGAATGAACAACTCCATTGGTCTGTGGCCTGGGCTTCTCTAGTCGCCGGCGCCCGTCTCCTTATCTGGACTCGGGTTGAGATCTCTCCTCCCTGCACCCCCAGGTCACAGATACCTGGGTACGTGTCCTCGCTGTCCCCCTCTCACGTGCCAGGTGCCAGGAGCGCGCGGGTGCTCAGCCGGCCGCGAGCGGAATTCAAATGAGGCGAACTCCTCCCCTGGCCGGCAGCGCTGAGGTTGAGGCCGGGCGTGGGGGAAGTGGCTGCTCTTGCGCGTCCCCAGCCCACGGGGCGGGGTCAAACGTGCGCCGCGGAGGCTTAAAGAGCACGGGTCCCCGCCCCTTGCCCCTGGATGGCTACGGAAGAGTGGTTTTCAGGGCCGCCACCCCTGGCCCCCGGGGAAACGCCGTCCCTGGACGACTTGGGACCCGGAGCACAGCCTTGCGGGGACCCCTCGTGGTCCACACCGCCTGGCAGGCCTGAGGACGCCCAGGGACAGGTGGCGGAGGCTGCGGCCCCCGACCCAGGGCCCATGGTTCCGGCCCCAGCTCGCCTGACCCTGGACGTGATCTTCAGCCCTGTCACCGAGCAGCTCCGCTACCTGCTCAAGAAGGCAGACGACTTCCAAAGCTACTTGCTCTATAGGTGACCCTGGAAGGGGCCTCAGAGTGTGACAGGCTAGGCGGGCAGTCCACAGCAAGTCGCAAGAGTCAGACATATTAGCATGAAGCTAGCTGACGGGAATCAGGTGTGCAGAAATGTCTGAGGCGCAAGCAGCCAGGCCTCTGGGCTGCCACATCGCAAGGTCGTTCCTCCCAGTGTGCAAATGCTGGCTTAGATTTTGATCCCTACGCCAGCTAAACCAAGCCCATCTGAGCCAGATTTGGCTCATGGACTACCAGTTTGAAACTACCCACCCACCCCCGTGGATAAAGGGATCCCCACAGCAGGGCAAAGGAGACTGATTCTTGGTTTCAGAGTCTATTGGAATCCCCTGGGAGGCTGGTTTAAATTCTAGATTTCTGGGCTGCACCTTGCCAGTTTTGAGCAAAGTGCAGTTATGTAACTCAGGTGTTAACATTTTTGTTTTTGTTTTTCTGAGACAAGGCCTCGATTTAGACTGGTCTTGAACTCCTGGCAATCCTCCTGCCTCAGCCTCTGGAGTGCAGGGATTACAGACATGTGCCACAGCACCACACCCAGCTGGGTGTTAGGGTTTTAACTCGGGTTCTGAATGGTTTTGATGCAGGTGGGCCAAGAAGATATCCTGAGAAAGGCCTGGCACCAAGGGATCTTAGAACAGGAAGGCAAGCCTGGGATAGGTAGGGCGCTCTCCAGCCTGACCACTTGCCCAGCATGCCCAAGGCTCTTCCTTCCATCAGCAGCAAACCAAAAATTAAAAAAGCTGGTCATGATGGCATATACCTGGAATGCCAGCACTCAGGAGGCTAAGGCAGGAGGATCGCTGTAAGTTGGAGGCCAACCTGGGCTATATATTGAGTTCAAGGCCAGCCTGCACTTCAAAGTGTGACCCTGTCTCAAAGTAACAAAAAAACAAAACAAAAAACCAAAAACCAAAAGGCAGAACAGGGATACAAATGGAAGGTGAGTAGAATGGGAGAAATGGGGGTGGGAGCATCCAGGTAAAGACCCCTTTCTCCCTTTAGCAGGGACCAGGTCCAGAAGGAACAGCTGGCAAGGGCCATGCCCACCTTCTTAAGGATGTGTGAGCCGTATTTCCTGTATCTGGAGGCTGCTGCACGGAGCATGCCTCCTATCCACGGAGCCCTGCAAGAGCTGGTCCGGAAGGGGGTGCGTGTAGCAGCTTCCAGGGCCCAGGCCCAGGGGTGGGCTCACCTGCCAGGCCAGCTCACTGCTCCCTTCTCTGCAGCTGTTGGAGATCTCCCAGCAGCTTACCCTTTGCCTGGAGCAGCTGGTCCTCATGTATGCCTCCTTTGGCTTCGTGGAGCTGGAGGAGACGGACCCCCTGAGGTAAGAGGGTCTGACACCTGCCTGGGGTGGCGGCACAGCCAAGGCCTCAGCTTCATCTTCCACTCCCCCATCTCTGGATAGCATTTCCTGCTTCTTCTGCGGGAGATTCTCCATCAGCCCTTTTCAGGAAGTATCCATCTTCAGATACTGCACCCCAGCTGCCTACACTGCCAGCCGCCAGCCCCGGTACCTCTACAAGAAGATGCGCTGGAACCTAGAAACCACTCCAAAACCCAGCAGCCAGGGGCAGAATTCCCATGTGGATTAGTGAGTTCTCCCTACCAAAAATCAAAGGCCTCTCCTGTCTATACCCAATGCCAGTATGGGCCTCCAAGCCACAACCAAGCGAAAAGTAAGCCAGTACTCAGGCATGCTAGGCAAAGGCTCTACCACCGAGATACACCCCCAGCCATTACCTTTTTTTTTTTGAGACAGGGTCTCGCTATGTAGTTCAGGCTGGCTTTGAGCTCACTATGTACCACAGGCTGGCCTCGAACTCACAGCAGTCCTCCTGCCTCAGCCTCCCCAGTGCTGGGATTACATGCCTGTGCCACTATGCCCAGTTTACCTTTTTTTTTTTTTCCTTAACCTCACTCATAAAAATAAAAGTCTTCTTTTAAAAGTGGGCTAGCAGGGAGAAAATGCCTTGTTTTGGGGGTTTGGGGGTTTTTTTGTTCTGAGGCAAGGTCTCACTATGTAGCCCAGACTGGCCTGGAACTCAGCGATACTCCTGCCTCAGCCTCTAGTGCTGGGATGACAGGCATGCTCCACCATACTTGGCCTGAGGCCTTGGTATTGAGTCACATCCCTACCTGAGAACTTCAGGATAACTTCTGATAAGTTTCAGCTTCACCTCCAAAATTAAAACCCTCAACAGAAGAACCACAGAACCATCACTCAGTTGAATTGTCGCTCTCTCCTCTCCTAGCTACTTCCTGTGCTACCGAGATACGTGGGAGGACACGGGCCAGAGTCCAGCCAATTCTTGTCCCCAGATCCAGAAGCTGTGGTCCATCGGCCGATGGGTACCCCTAGGACCAGCTGACGATGACCTTTATTCATGGTAGGAGCTGGGGCAGTGCAAGGTGGGCTTGGGCTCACCCAAACCATCCACTCCCCCAACACTTCACCTCCCGTGGCGACAACTATAGCATCTGTGCCCTTAAGTGTTTAACGCAGACTCTGTAACAACCCACTGAGGTCTGTATTACAGGCCCCATTTTACAAAGATGTGAACAGGTAATCAGAGAGGTTAAATTACCTGCCCAAGGACACACAGCACAGTGACTGGTCGAGTCAGAGCCAGTTATTCAACTTCCTCCGGAAGCCCTGACTCTTTCTCTTCCACAAGAAAACCACTTTCCCCAGGGTTTTTCCCACCCCCGGGGTAACAAAGCCTGTTTGGGCTGCCACCTCCCTGGAGGGAGGGCTCCGGAGGGGCAGGGCGCTCACATCCGGCCTGCGTGTCCCGGCCCCCAGGGTGTCGTGCCCGCAGCCGCCCGGAGACTACCAGCAGCTGCTGACCATAGGCTTCGAGGAGCCGTCCCACATGCTGGCCACCGACCTGCTGCTGCAGGTGCTCACGGGCCAAGCCGGGCCGACGCGGCCCCCGAGCGCGGCCGGACCCGCAGAGTGGGCGGCGCAGGGGTCCTGAACCAGGAGCAGGGGAGTGAGGGTTGGCAGCTCCGAACTCGAGGAGCAGGGCGAGGTGTCGCTTGTGCTCCCAGGGCAGCCGGGCCAAGGTGAGCTGTGCGCACCAAGTTTTGTGTTAAATAAAAGAAAGAAGGAGGTCACAGGTTCCGCGTCCGTTCCGAGCGCCGCGCCCCGCCCTTTGGGGCGGGCAAGCCACGCCCCCTCGCACCACCCTCTGGGAAGAGTAGTCTTCAGAATGCAAACCTTCGTTAGCCAATAGATGAGACGAGCGCGGAGCGCATGCGCAAAGGCGTGCACGAAGCAAAAGGGGAAGTAGTGGGCCCTGTCAATAACCGAAAGCCCGGAAACCGCAAGTTTCTGGTAGCAGGGAAAGTCAACGCCCACTGAAGGAAGAGCCTTAGGGCCACGCCTACGCTGGTGTCCTGACTCGGAAGTGATATCTTTTTAGTGTCAAAAGACTATATTTCCCGAAGTACCCTAGGAGAGCCCCGGGCTCGCTTTTACAAGGGTCGAATGAAGACGTTTTTCTCTTGCAGCCCTTGGTTTTCGGGGCCTTACAGGTTGCTGTCCTTTCGGGGTGTCCGAGGCGCAGACTGGGTTGGGGAGAGTCCTAAGAAACCTCAGCTTGGGACCTCTAAGTTTTAGCCCACCCTGGGCTGGAGAAGTGCTCGGGTGAGCGAGTGGCAGAGGCTGGACTCGAACCGGGTGGCCCCGATCGCCCCCGGCCCCTCCGAGGGAATGCGTCCTTCCTCACCTGGGTGTCAACCGTTGCGGGTGCCCTCCTTACATCGAGGAACGACTTTTGGACCCCCTGGCATTTTATTTTTCCGGTACTGGGGACTGAACCCGGGGCCTTTGTACTAAGCTACATCCCCCAATCCTTTTTTATTTTTGAGACGAGAACTCTTAATACTAAGTTGCTCAGGCTGGGCTTGAACTTTCGATCTTCCTGCCTCAGCCTCCCAGAGTGCTGGGGTTACAGCCGTGGGCCACTGTGTCCAGCTTCCTGGAACCTGTAGGATCAGAATAAGAGACCCAGAGCCTCACTTTTATGCTTTTTATTTTCACTTTTTATTATGCAGTGTGCAGTACATAATGATTATAGTCATCGTAGGAAGTTGGTACATGGACACAATACAACTTAGTTCTTTTTTTTCTTTTTCCATACCTGTTTATCTCCTCTATGTGCTTTTGACCAAAGCAGTCGCTTACCTAATAGTCCCTGGCACAGATTATTATCCTAAATCCCAGTTTACAGAAGAGAAAAATGTGTGTGAATGGCGAACGAGTCAGGATTGAACACCAAGTTCCTTGCTTTTTCAGCAGGGCTTCCGGTGACTATTTCTGACTGCGTCAAGGATAATTTTTTTTAAGTCTTTATCCCGGGCCTGAAGGATTTCAGGGGGCTCTGAGGCTCCCTGATACTGATTTGAGGTAGCCCCTGTAGTTTCCTCACAGCTGTAAGATTCTTTAGACTGGCCTGGCCCACTAGAAAGTAAGCCACAAATGTGAGTCACATGTAGTTTCAAATTTTCTAGTGGCCACATTTTAAAAAGAACTGGGGTGCAGTTCAGTGGCAGAGTGCACCCTTAGTATATGTGAGGCCCTGGGTTTGACTCCCAGCACTTCAAAAATGAATAAAACTAAGAGATCAGATTCATTTTAGTGATATTTTTATTTAACACAATATATCTAAAAGGTTGTTTTCAACATATAACCTGTGCATTAATGTGGTTTCTTTTTGTGTGTATGTACTAGGTCTTTGAAATCTGCTCTGGGGTGGGCATGGTAGGCACACACCTGTAATCCCAGCACCTGGGAGGATGAGGCAGAAGGATCACTGAGTTACAGGCCAGTCTGGACTACATAGCAAGATTGTCTCAAAAAAAAAAAAAAGGAAGAAATCTGCTGTGTATTTAACACTTAGAGTGCATCTCAATTCAGACTAGCTACAAGCAGCTTTTGACTGTCTCCTGCACGTCAAATCCACAGTTTGCTTACAAACTAAAGGTTTCTGATGGGTGGCAGCAGTATCCGAAGAGGAAGGAAAACAAGCTGGATTTCCTGGGTCCTGTTTCTCAGGAACTGTCCAAACCCGTGATTCTCACTCGATGTCAGAGTCTCATGCAGTTTCATCATTAAGTCTGGACTGAGCTACACACCGTCCTTTTACTTTGTCTTGTGAGACAGGGTCCCACTAAATTGCCCAGGATGTCCTGGCCGTGAGCTTGTGATCCTCCTGCCTCAGTCTCTTGAGTAGCTAGGATTACAAGCCTATACCACAGTGCCCAGTTAACCTGGGGAGCTTTAAAAAATACTGGTATCAGGCTGATGATGTGGCTCAGCGGTAAAGCACTTGCCAAGCACATGCAAGGCCCTGGATTTGTCTGGGCACACACCTGTAATTCCAGCACTCAGGTGGCTGAAGCAGAAGGATCGCTGTGAGTTCAAGGACAGCCTGGGCTACATACTGAGACCCTGTCTCAGTCTCAAACTGAGACACACACACCCCGAGAAACAAAGCCCTGGATTTGATCCCTATAGCCCCCCCCCCAACAAAACAAAATAATCTGTCATCATCATCCCCCCATTCTGAGTTACTTGGCATAGGGGACCTCAGTTAAGTTTAATATTCAGGAAAGATAGAAAACCTCCAGTCTACACAAACAGACCTGTCCACTCTCCATGATTAGGTCTTAGCTCCCTCCTGGGAATTAAGAACGGGCTCTGTTTCCATGTCCCGTCTTGGCAGCTCTGGCTCCGCTTCTGCCTCTACACTTCCCAAGTTACGTTCAGGCAAGTGGTCTGTGTGTGGATGACCGCTCAGGATGGGCCCTTCAAGGGGTGAGCCAAGCTGCCGGTGGGTGCAATGCTTGTGTTTCCTATTTTATTCACTGTTATTTCACTAGGCACTTGCTCTCCCTATGCAGAGAACAGAGTTAGATCCAAGACTTTTTTTTTTCTGTAGTGAGGACTGAACCCAGGGTCTTCACACTGAGCTGCACTCCCAGCCCTCTTTTCAATTTTGAGACATGGTCTCACTAAAGATTGCAAGTTGGAGCCCAGCATGGGCAAATTAGTGACTTAGGGAAAACTTGTCTCAAAAAAAATTTTTTTTTTGTGGGTACCGGGGGTCGACCTCAGGACCTCATGTGCCAGCAGGCGCCTGTGCCGCTGAATGATATCTCCGGCCCCTTTTTCGTATGTGGATTCCGGGAGTCGAACTCGGGCCCTCACGCTTGCCCCGCAGGCACTTAAGCCGCCGAGCCATCTCACCGGCCCTTGAAATTTTTTTTAAAAGGGCTGAGAATGTAGCTCCGTGCAAAGGCTGGGAGGTGGGGTGAAGGATGAGAGCCTCACAGATGCTAGGCAACAGCTCTACCACTGAGCTGGCCTCTACGTTTCTCTTTTAATAGCTGGGTTGCTGCTGTGTGCGTCTGAGACAGAGTCTCGCTAATATTGCCCAGGCTGGCCTCAAACTCCTGGGCCTTAGCAATCCTCCTGTCTCAGCCTCCAAAGTAGTTGGCATGCACCACCGGGCTGGGCTTCCAGTTGCTTTGGGAAAGCAGAAACTCTGCCCCCACTCCCTGACTTGCTTATTGATAGTGAGGAAAGAAGTGTGGAGGGGGATTAGCAGGAACTGCTGCCCTCTAGGGGAAGCTGGGACCATCATCATTCCCAGCCTCCTTATTTTTTATTTATTTTGTGTGTGTGTGTGTGTGGGTACCGGGGGTTGACCCCAGGACCTCATGTCCAGCAGGCGCCTGTGCCACTGAGCGATATCACCGGCCCCTTTTTCATATGTGGGTTGTGGGAGTCGAACTCAGGACCTCGCGCTTGCCAGGCAGGTGCTTACGCCGCTGAGCCATCTCACCGGCCCTCAGCCTCCTTTTTTAAGGTATTATTTACATCTCTAGATCAAGAACATCTCATGTGACTTATGTCTAGCCGGTGCCCAGAGTTGAGCAAGCTGTTGACACACATAAAAGTTGAAGTCTAGAAAGCAGCGCGTGAGCGTCTGTTACGAGCACCACATTTTGCGTCCGCGCCGCCAGGGGGCAGTGGGAACCGGCCTGAGCTGGCGGGGACGGCAGCGCTGGCTCAGGGACAAGGGCACATTCCCGCGTTCCGGCTGGCACCTGGGCGGCTTTCTCAGACCTCCCTCCACCTACCCTACCCCAGACTAAGAGGACTCAAAAGAAAACAGCTTGCACTGCCCAGAAAGGAGGGGCCTTTATTGGTGGTCTGTGGTGGCCCTGGCTCTGTAACAGTTAGGAAAACGTTAGCTAGCTCTGTGTGCCTTTACATGGAGCGAGCTGTCAGTTTCACTCACAGGGCGGAAGGTGGTGGTCAGGTTCCCAAAGGAGACCAAACAGTTTTAGAGAGGGGGCTGGCGCGTCCCACCAGGCCAAGATCAACGATGCAGGTCGATTGCAGGTTTCCAGTGCACAGGGCCAGGCGGCCCCAGGCCTCCTCCTGTGGGTCAAGAGCGCGTTGCTGGGCCCCTGCCCCGGTGTGCTACTTCCAGCCAGAGGTCCCAGCTTATCCAAGCCTCAGGGTCTGCGCCCCTCCTGGAGAGAGAGAGACAGGCCGCGCTCAGGGACCCATGTACCGCAGCCAGGCCAGGGTGAGGCAATGTGGGCCCCAGGATCGCAGCCTCCTCCTCACTCCTCCATTCCCCGGCTGCGCCCCGACTTTGAGTTCTGGCTACAGTGTGGCTCCAGGGGCCTGGAGGGTGCAGTTCTCCCCACTCCGCGTCCTGGCGCCGCAGGAACGGCGGCGAAGCGACAGGACAGGGGTTGGGGGGGCGTCTCCCACCTGCTCCAGGCCGCTGTCCGGGGCCTTTCTGCAAGGGGGCCAGGTCACTGCCAGCTTTCCGTCGCCCCGGCTCGCTGCAAGGGAGGAGACGGTCAGCTGGGGCCCCTCCTATCACCAGCTGTGAGCGGCCGGGACAGAGGAGGCCGGCCGCGCCCCTTAAATACATACAGGTGTCCACACACACACACCCGTCCCCATGGAGGCCTCCACCCAGTTCTGGGGACCCGGGAACAGAAGCGAGGGAACCTGGAGTGGAGAGGCAAGAGCCCAGAAACCCTTCCCCAAGCCTGTTTGATGTGTATCTGGACTCCATCCTTCCAGGTGGGATGGGGCACACAGGGGTGGGCAGGGACCCCAGCAGTCTGGAAGTCTGGAGGGAGAATTCCCAAGAATCAAAGCGCCAGAGGAAGAGCCCTTGGCGCTGGGCAGTCCCTGGGGCAGCTGGAGCCCTGGGTCCCCGGCGTCGCGGCTCACCCGTGAGACTTGGCGCGGGTTCCTTGAACTCAGTGGTGCCGTAGACGCTGCGCCTCTGCCGCTGCAGCTCCTGTTCGCGCTCGCTCACCCGGCGCACCTCCTGCTCCAGCAGGGACGGCGCGAGGGGCGGCGGGGCGCGTGCCAACACCGGGCACTGGACCTGCATCCCCGAGAGCGCCCGGGCCCCGGCCTCCTGCTGGGGGCCCGCGGAGCCCCCCGCGGAGCCGCCCCCCGCCGCGGCCTCGAAGAAGCGCCGGAGCTCCCCAAGCGGCGGCGGCGGCGGCGGCGGCGGCCGGACGCGCGGCTCGGAGCCCGCGAGGTGCAGCAGCGCCGCCTGCCGGTGCGCCTCGCGCTCGATGTCCCGCTGCATCTGCGCGCCCGCCCGCGCGCGCTCCACGGCGCGCGGGAGCGCGGGGCTGGGGCCTGGCAGGTGCAGCAGCGGCCGCACGCGCAGCTCCACGAGCTCCTGGCCCGCTCGGCCTGGGCTCAGGCCCCGGCTCCGGCGCAGGCTCTGCTCGCGCTCGCAGCTGCGGCGGATCTCGCGCTCGATGGGCGTCTCCATGGGCGGCTCCGCGGGGCACCCTTCGGGGGTCTCGGGAACCCACGGCAGGCGCTGCGCGGAAGCCTCCGCGTCTGAGCCCGAGGCTGGGGTCTCAGGCCTGGCAGATGGGCGCCGCCCCGAGGCCTCCGCGCTGGACACCGCACACAGCCCGGGGCCGTGGTCGCTACCTGGCCCTGGACGCTCGGAGCCCGCGGCTGCGCAGGGTCCCCAGCGCTCGGCGTCCTGCTCCGCTGGTGGCTGCACGTTCTTGCTCTCCGGCTCGGGGGTCTCAACGTCCTGCTCCGAGGAGGGCTGGGGGACCTCACCGCCCGGCTTGGGGACCTCGGGGGCCTGCTGTGCAGCCGGCTCCGGGGCTGCGCTATTGAGCCCGGAGGGCTCGTGGCCCAGCGCTGCGAGCGACCCCAGGGCTCCACTCTCCGGCCCGGGGGCTTCGGTGTCCAGGGTTACGAGAAGCTTGGGAGCCTCGGGTGCCAGCGCCGGGCTGACTCGGTGCCCTGCGCAGCACCTGTGGCCGCAGTCGCCTCACGGTTCTAGGGCGTGGCCCGCCGGTCGCTGTGACCCGCCTCTGGCCTCCGAGCGCCCCGAAGGGCAGGGCCCGGCTTGCCCGAGCACCTGCGGGCAGCTCTGGGCCCCGCCCTAGCTCCGCCCTCAGGGCGCGGGGGGGACGCTCGGTGGGGCCCCCTGAGCGCTCTGCAGGGTCAGCTCCGGCACCGTACTCCGCGGGGAACGGGAACAGTGTCCTGCTCCAGGGCGGCGTCCTGCTGGTCGTGCTCCAGTACCTTTTTGGTCCCACTTCGGCTTTGCCTGGAGACATGGCCCCAGGGGACGAAAAGAGGGGCCTCAGCCCCGAAGCTGTCCCCCACCAGCCTGGGCCGCCCGGTCCAGCGACGGCCCTGGCCTCGGGGACCCCACTCCGCGCCCGGCGCCCGGCCGAGGTTTGAGGGGGCGCTAGGACCTGGGTCTCCTCCCTGCACGCCCCAGCACACTTCCGAGCGGGTTCCTCCGCTCTCTGCAGAGGCTGGAGCAGGTGCGGCCAAGTGCGCTAGCAGGTGGGGAGGAGGGGGTCGGACTCAGGCGTCCGGGGAGGCCCACGGAGCGGGAGGGAGCAGCGCTTGAGGCGGGGACCAGGTCAGGTTCAAGGGCAGCATCTACGCCCCCAACGCGAGCCACCCATGTGGAGCCCAGGGCTTTAGCTACATCTAATGTCCCTGTTTTATTTTCTATTTTGAGACAGGGTCTAGCTATGTCGCTAAATTTCCTAGGTTGGGCTGTAACTGTTGCGATCCTCCTGCCTCTCGGCCTCCCAGAGTGCTGGGATTACAATGGTTAAACAGAACCAGGCTTTGCCAGAACCGGTCCACACCACCACCACCATCACCGATCTGGGATAACCCAGAAGAAAGAAGAAAGTTACCTAAAGAAAACGGGGAAGGGTGACAGACTCAGGAACACACAGTAACCCAACTATTTGACTATTTGATCACCCCTTCCGGCCTAACCTTTGCTCTTTCCTTACCTCCCTCTTCCGCCACCCCACCCCTTTTTTTCAGTAGTGGGGAATGAACCCTTTCCAATGAGCTACTTCAGCCTTTATTGATTTATTTGTAGACAGGGTCTCCCTAAGACTAACTTGCCAAGACTGGGTTCGAATTTGTAATCCTCCTGCCTCAGCCTCCCAGAGTGCAGCCCCTTCCCTTTCCTTAATCCCAAACTCACTGCTCCATCCTCCTGACCATCTGACCGTGCCCCCTTGGCTCTACCAGCCTAATTAGAATCAAGCCAGGTGGGCTCCCATCCTACCCATAACCTGAGCAAGGTGAGAAGCTTCTGCAGCGCTGTTTACCTATTCATAGAACGGAGACAGTGGTGCCTGACTCCTGGAGTGGTGACAAGGAGGGAAACTGTGAGTCCCTAAAAGCTGTGTCCCTCTAGCTGTTTCCCCTGGGTCCCTTCCAGGTCACTCCTCCCGCTGGGCTAATCAGGTCCCCAGCCCCATCCCATAGAGCCTTCTCCAACCATGGACACCTGCAACCTCCCTGGGGCCAGCCTGGTCGGTGGCTCCCTATGTCCTCTTAGATCTTCAAGGACACCACTTTCTCCTGACTTCTGCTTTGTGGGGACTTTCCCAGACTCTTACGCCCCTCACCCCTGGTCCCTCCAGGGCCAGGAGGGTGGTACCTGCAACAGGGTGTTGCTACCCCAGGGCACTTCACTGTGGGACCTGCATTAACTTTGTGACCCATCTCTTCCTTAAATGCTCATCATTTAACTGGCTGTAGTTGTACACAACTGGAATCCCAGCACTCTGGGAGGCTGAGACAGGAGGATCACAACTTCAAGCCCAGCCCAGGCAACTTAGTGACTTGGAGAGACCTTATCTCAAAATGAAAAAAATTAGAACCCCAGCATTGAAAAAAAAAGAGGTCATCTCAATTCTGATGTCTCCCAAATTTATATCTTTGCCCTGAGCTTTAGGCACAGATCAAAGGCTCAGGGTAATGCAAGTCTCAGACTGAATGCTTCTGAAACTGCACTTTGGATTCCCTCAGTTCTACTCCCTGTCACTATGTGTGTCAGGCAACTCCAGCCACTTGGTCCTTCATTCCAAATACCTAGCATAAGCTTCAATTCAAGTGCTGGGCATGGTGATGCGAGCCTGTAATCCCAAAACTCAGGAGGCTGAGGCAGGAGAATCGCTGTGAGCTTAAGGCCAGCCTGAGCTACATGCTAAGACCCTGTCTCAACAAAACAAAAAATAAAATGTCACCTCAAATCCTATGTGTGAAGAGGGAGGACTGGGTAAATGGGGTGCAACCTGAAAGTGTGTCCCTGCCTCCTCCTCTCTCTGCTTCCTGGCTGCCATGATGGGAGCAGCTCTCCTCCTCCAGGCCCTTCTCCATGCAGTTTCTGCCTTGGAGCCACCAACCATGGACTGAACTCACTGAAACCGTGAGCCAAATAAACCTCTCCTTAAATTACTGGTGTCAGGTATTTTGTCCTAGCAACAGAAAAGCTGACTGATACAGTCATCCATGCTGGGCTCAAACTTTCAATCCTCCTGCCTCAGCCCTTTAAAGTGCTGGGAAAACAGGGAAGCACCCCACCCCCACCTGATATCCAACTAACAGTTATAAAATCAAGCTACAAACAAGTAAAAGACATTCGCTGGTAGAAACAACCCAAATGTTCAACAATAGATAAATGAATCAACAGAATGTGGCCCAAATATCAGACAGCAGTAGAAAAGAACAGCACTGGTCCCCGCCACAGCATGGATGAACTGGAAGACATGATGCAGAGAGAAGCTGGACACTGGAGGTGACCCACCCTAGTCCGTGACTCTGTTTGTATGAAGTGTCTGGAACAAGCAGATCCACAAAGACAGATGCTGACCGGTGGTTCCCAGCGCTGGGGAGAGGGATGGGAAGTGACTGATAATGGAGCTAGGCCTTCCCTTTAGGGTAATGAAAATGTTTTGGAAGTTGGGGGTTGGGTGCGGTGGTTCATGCCTGTAATCCCAGCACTCAGGTGGCCGAGGCAGGATGATCGCTGGGAATTCAAGGCTAGTTTGGGCTACATAGTGAGTTCAAGACCAGCCTGGATGGGCCGGGGATATAGCTCAGCGGCACAGCACCTGTCTGGCAAGTGTGAGGTCATGAGTTCGATCCCTGATACCAAAAAAAAAAGACCAGCCTGGACTACATAATGAGACCCTTTCTCAAAAAACAAAACCAAACAAAATGTGCTGGCACTAGATAGAGCCGATGCTGGCAACGAATGTGCTAAATGGTACTAATGGCAAATGTTGGTATGTATATTTTACCATGACTAAAAAATACTTTAGGGGTTGAAAATGTGGCTCAGTGGTAGAGCATTTGCCTAGCAACTCAAGGCCCCAGGTTTCATCCCATCATCATCATCCGGCAGGCAGGGTGGTGCACACCTGTAGTCCCAGGTACTTGACTCACTGAGGCAGACGTTTTTTTTGCAAGTTCAAGACCAGCCTGGGCAGCATATTGAGACTGTGTCTCAAGAAACAAATAAATACTAGTCATTTAGGGTGGACTCAGTGGCACACACCTGTAATCATAGCTACTTGGGAGGCTGAGGCAGGAAAATCATTTAAGCCTGGAAGTTAAGGCCAGCCTGAGTGACACAGCAAGACCCTGTCTCTTAAAAAAAAAAAAAAAAAGAAAAAAAAAGAAAAGAAAAAAAGAATAGAAAAAAATTTAAAGGTCCAGTCTTGCCAGGTATGGCGGCACACACCTGTAATCCCAGCTACACAGGAGGCTCAGGGAAGAGGATCATAAGTTCAAGCCCAGCGTGGGCAGTTTAGCAAGACCCTGACATAAAACAATTTTAAAGGGCTGGGAATGTAGCTCCGTGGCAGAGCAAACATGAGGCCCGGGGTTTAATACCAATACTTCAGCAACAATCACAACAGCAACAAACCACACATTCTCTTTCTAGGATGACAAACCTATCTTCCGAAAGATGTAGGAAGCCATGCTCGATCTAAAACATTCATGTTTCCTAGGAGCTTGTTCTGATTTTTGTGTTTACTTTTGGTTTTAGTTTTTGATTTTTAAAACAGGGTCTCACTGTGTAGCCCAGGCTGGCCTTGAACTTGTGGCGATCTTCTTGCCTCAACCTCCTGAGTGCTGGGATGACAGGTGTGTGCCACCACAGTAGGATTTCCTCGGAGTTTTGTGTTAGAACATGGGACATAGGAGAGCCAGCCCTCCACCTCCCACAGTGATCCAGCGTGGCAGGCACTCTGCTGGTGTGAGGGACACCCTGTCCTCTGCATTCGCACTCTCTACCTGGCCCTCTGCTGACACTGCCCTGTGGCCCTAAGGTGGGGTCTAGCAAAAGGAGGGAGAGAGTCTGAGTGGGTACTTTTTCTGGCCACAATGGCAAGGCCCTTTCCAAAATGTCCTCTAAAGCATGGGTCCCGAAACTAGCCTGGGTTTCTCACGTCCTGGTGCGGGTTGGAACTGCGTGATGCAAGCTGGGCCGTTGGCGGGGAAGCAGCAGCACCTCTGGGAGGAGGAACTGATTTCCCCAGGAGCGCAGTTCAGTGAAACACACTGGCAGCTGAGAAAGTGGTGGTGGCCCTTTAAGAATGAGATGGGAGTGTCGAACAAGGACCCTTGAGATTTGAATGGAAGCCTGTGAGGTGGTGCAAGCCTATAATCCCACGTGCTCAGAAGGCTGAGGCAGGAGGATCACAAGTGTGTTTTTGTTATTGTTTAATTTGGGCCCTGAGGGTGGAACCCAGGGCCTTTGCACTGAGTGACAGCCCCAGCCCTTTTTATTTTTTCAGACAAGGTCTTGCTAAATTGCTAAATTGCCCAATCTGGGCTTGAACTTGTGACCTTCCTGCCTCAACCTCCCGGAGTGCTAGAATTACAGGTGTGCACTATTATCCCCAGGTGGGATCACAAGTTTGAGGCCACTGTGGACAACTTAGTGAGACCTTGTCTGAAAACAAAATTTAAAAATGACCGAGAGGGGACAGTGATATGGCTCAGCAGCATAAGCGCCTGCCTGGCAAGCGCGAGATCCTGAGTTCGACGCCCAGTACCCGCATTAAAAAAAAAAATGACCGAGAGCGTGGCTCAGTGGTAGAGTGCGGCTCAGTGGTAGAGCGCTTGCCTATCATGCAGGATTCTCTGGGTCCATTTCCTTGTGCAAACCTAAAGACATAGGGGTCTGGGCAGGAATTTCCCTGCGCCATGCACCTCACTGTGCACCCCAACCCGCTCCCCATGGAAGGGCACTGTAGAGCCTGCTGATCCTCCCCTTTCCCAGAAAGGGAAGCTGAGGCCCAGAACAGGGTAGGGGCAATTGCCCCAGTGTCCCCAGAGCCCCCAGCACCCAGGTGGCCGGGCTCAGGGAGTCCCAGCTGGATGACGCCCCCCCTACTCTGTGGGCCCTGGTCCTAGAACTGCTGGCACGCAGTGGCTTTTGGTGGTCAGTCACTGCCTGACCCCTCTGCCTTGTCTGCATGCCACACAGAGGCGCCCTTCCCTGAGGGCCAGGAGTCAGCGCCCCACCACCCTCACCACCTGCCCGACCACGTGGGCCAGAGCGTGTTTGCCTGGACGCAGTGGTGTAGCCAGCAGGCCCAGGGCTGGTAAATAATTCATCCGACAGCTGATAGTGCTTCCCAAAGACGGCCCCAGCCCCCCCGCTACCGAGCAGACAGGCTGCCTCCACCTCCCTCTGGGCCCAAACCAGCTGGACCAGCTCTCCTGGTGCTGCCCTGGGCCCCCTCCTGCCAGCCAGGTCCCAGCGTCCCATCTGGGACACCTTCAGGCAGCGAGCGGGTCCGGCGCTGCACTTGGACGGAGTGCGCTCCTGGGCAGACATGGCTTTGCAGAGCCAGGCATGGGCTCTGGCCACACCCATGTGAGTGTCGGGACATGGGGCTGGTGGTGGGGCTGGGGGCACTGGGGACATGCTGATCTTGCCTGGGAGCCCAAAACCCTAGCTGGCCTCTCCCAAGGGAACCAAGGTCAGGGAAAAGGAGCAGGTGACCGACCCCTTAGAGTCCCCAAAGCCCCCTTTCCCAGAGAGCTGGGTTGGACATACAGGCTCCGGGTTTCCTTTCTTGAGGGGTTTTCTGCTGGGAGACAGGGGTGTACGGCAATTACACTGTTGGGAGGTGGAGAGTCCCAGAGTCTGTCCTTGTATGCCTTGGCCTGGGAGTCACCCCATCAATGTCTGATGTCCACGAAGAAACCAGCGCCTTCCAAACTGCAGAAGAGAATTGCAACGGGGCAATGATGGCTGAAGGAAGTGGCCACCAGCTGCTCTCAGCGGTCCTAGGGCTGCAGCCACCAGCAGTGATCTCACTGGCAGAAATGCACACCGTAGCAGGGTGTGTGTGCAGAGCTGCAGTGTTCAAGCATGCAGGACTTTTTAAAGTAAGAGTGTGGGGAAGGTGCCAAGGGCCTAGAAAAGGGGGCTTCACCCACTGGGGACCCCAATTCTGTTCCTCACCCTTCTGGGTCCTGCATTGCATTATTCACCAACTACACACCTGGTTGCCTGGCAATGGGAACCCGATCCCCCCCAGCGAAGAAGAGGCAGGGAGATTACATCTTGGGGACCTTAGTGCTCCCCTGGGGGCAAATGCAGAAGTGGGGAGCCTGGGCTCCCTTAGGGATTCCTGTGAAGCATAACTCCAGTCCCCTGTCCCGACAGAGATCGGGACCCCCAGGCTGACCTCCAGCCTCTTCATGGCCAGATGGGGGTTCCTGAGAACCCCCCCACCCCATCTGCAGTGTGCCTCCAGCATTTGGGGCTGAGGACTTCAAGTTACCCTCCTGTGTGGCCTTGCACAAATCTTTACCTCCTAGTGTTATAGGGAAGGCGAAATAGGTTGCTATAGGTAAAACTGTGTGTGTGTGTGTGCATGTGTGTGTTTTACTAGGGAGCTATATACCCAGCCCTTTTTATTTTTTGAGACAGAGTCTTACTACATTGCCCTCCCATACTGCTGGCATCACAGGCGTGTGCCAGGGTTCACAAAGCATTTTTTTTTTGTGGGTACTGGGGGGTCGACCTCAGGACCTCGCGCGCCAGCAGGCGCCCGTGCCGCTGAGCGATATCACCGGCCCCTTTTTCGTATGTGGGTTCTGGAAGTCAAACTCGGGCCCTCGCGCTTGCCGAGCAGGCGCTTAAGCCGCTGAGCCATCTCACCGGCCCAGCATTTATTTTTTAAATATTTATTTATTTGGTCTTTTTGAGACAGGGTTTCACTATGCAGTTCAGGCTGGCCTAGAACTCACTTTGTAGCCCAGGCTGGCCTCGAACTCGCGTCGATTCTCCTGCCTCAGCCTCCCAAGTGCTGGGATTACAGGTGTGTGCCACCATGCCCAGCTTCACAAAGCATTTAAAACAGTGCCTTTTTCCATTTCTCAGAGTACTGGTTTCTTCACCTGTCCAGTGGGGATATTACTGCCACTCACCCCTTGGGGAGGAACGAGTCAGTCCCCTGGTTTGCACGCTAAAGTTGGCTGAGGTTGGCTGACACTTGGAATATCAGCTCTGCGGATGGATGGTAGCCATCGAGTTGGGATCAGGGCGGGCGGGGGAGGTGGCCGTGGGAGCCCACCGGAAGTATATATAGTAAGTACCATTGTGCCTTGCCTGGGTGGCCAGGCATGGTCTGGGAGGTCCCAGCTGGAGCTGCTGGGGCAATGACACGATGGTGCTACCATGCTCTCCCAATAGGGCTCAGTGCAAATGGATGCGTCCTTGAAGACTTCTCTGTCCCCACCCATGGCTGGGTGACAGGATGACAAGCAGACAGATGTCATTTTCTAGATAGTGACTGAGGAAGTATGATCAACAGCAACCCAGCACTCTGAGGGGCTGAGGCAAGTTCCAGCTCAGCCTGGACAACATAGCAGCATAGCCAGACCTTGTCTCAAAATAAAAAATACAAAACGCACTGGGGATGTAGGTCAGTACAAAGGCCCTTGTTCAACCCCCTACCTAGTACAGTGCTGCGGGAAAAAAAAAAAAAAAGACAAGGATGGGGGAGATCTCAGGTTAAACCTTAAACCACCAGTCCCCTTCCTTGAAGCTCAGAGTCCGGCACTGGACAGCGTGACCCAGTGACCCTTGCCCCCAGGAGGCCAGGTGGGAGAGGTGCCTCAAGGTAACCATGGCCACAGATGACCACTTCTCTGCCCAGATTCTCTCGCACCCCGCACCCCAGCAGTTAAAGGATCCTGGGTAAAGTTGAGGTCCAGAGAGAATGTGGGGCTGGCCAGAGACACACGGCCTGCTCCACGCCTGCCAGGGTCGGGTTTCTACAGGACGGGCTGCCAATGGTACAACAGACAGTGCTAATCATGATAATATGCTAATTGTGATGAGTAAACACTACGGGGCTGCTTTGGAGCGCTATGTCCTATGCTTTTCCTGTATGAATATTTCCTTGTGCAGTGTTGGGGTGGAGGGTTCAAGCTATCCCCGCCTATTTGACTGATGAGGAAACTGAGACAGAGAGAGGCGACATCAGCCCTAGGAAGGACTTTAGTTTAACCTTAGTCACGGTCTCGGTTTGTTCCGCCTCGCTGGACCCTCACCCTCTGCTCAGGCTCCTCCCAGGAACAAACGGGAAACAGAGGCTGGGCTCTGTGTCCTGGGCGGCCCAGGATTTGGGGCCTAGAAATGGGCGATCAGGAGGCAGGGCGCTGAGGGCTGGGGTCCCTGTCCCTGCAGGCCGGTGGCAGAGAGCTCCCTCTACCGACAGCGGCTGGAGGTCATCGCGGTAAGTGACGCCCTCCCTGAGCGCTGGCCCCGCCCCGGGAACCCCAATTCCTCCCTGCCCCCTGCCGCCCCTTCCTCCTCTCCGCCACCCCTGGGAACTAGTCTGGCTCTAGAGGGAGCAACGTCCTCATCAGCTCCGGCCCTGCCCAGGGCGCCCCACTAAACCTCAGCCTCCCTTCCCATTCCTCTGGTCTCTGCTCTCTCAGAATGGCGGGGCTGTGGGCCCGGCACGCCCAGAACCTGCAGCACCTGAAGCCTCATCCCTGAGTCCTAGCCTCCCAGACACCCCATGTCCGAGCCCCAGCCAAGTCCCTGCAGCTCGGACCCATCCTTGGACCCCTCCTTAGGGACCCTCGGACCCAGCCTCTCTGCGGACTCCGCCCCTCGATCCTACCTGGGCCTCCATCCTTGACTTCTCTCTCTCAGCGCCCGAACTCTCTGCGCCCTGCCTCTGCACCCCACTTCCCAGCCTCCTTTAGCACCTCAATTTCCCTGCCCCCGTATTTGCACCCCCACTTCCCTGACCCCCACTTTGACACTCCATCTCTCTGTCCTCCACCTCTTCACCCATCTCTATGGGGTTCCCCCTGCACCCCATCTCGGAGTAACACCCTCCTTTGCATCCCCAAACCTAGAGCCCTCCCATCTCTGTGAACCCCGTCTGGGGATCCCCTCCGACTGGATTTCCCCACCCAAGGCCCCGCCCCATGCCCCCCTCCACGGACCCCTATTGGGCGCCGCCTCTGCAGCATCCCGGGCGCGGCCGGCCCCGCCCTCCCGCTGCTGCTGCTGAGTCAGCGCCTCCGCGGCCCCTCCCCGGTGCCCCCCAGGCAGGGCTGGAGCCCGGGAGCCCCGTGGAGGTGGAGGGAGCCCCGTGGAGGGGAGGCCCCGCCCAGCCCCGGTGCTCTGCGCAGGAGAAGCGGCGGCTGCAGGAGCAGATCCGCACCGCGCGCCGCGAGCTGGAGGAGGAGAAGCTCCGCGTGCAGCGGCTCAAGGTGGGGGCGCCGCCCGGCCGGAGACGAAGTGGGGGTGTCTGTGTGAGTCGGTTCGCGGGGCCATAGGGGCTTCTTCCAAACTGGGGGGCGTCATTCCCAACCTTTTGGTGGAAGGGGTGCGGTGGCAGTGGGGACTATTGTCCTGCCCTGGGAAAAGTCTAAGACCGCGAGGTCTTGTCCCAGTTTGGGGGTGTCTTGGGTCAGCTTTGGGTCAGGGGTCACCGTGGGGAGGGACACTGGCTTCACTTCTGGAGCGTCTGCCCGTCCCTTTGGAAGGTTGCGGGGCGGGGCTGTCTGGCCAGCCGGGGGCGTGGGCCCTTGAGAGTGGGCGAGGAGGGAGGCCCCGTGGCGTACACCCTGGCCCGCGTGTCTCCCGCCGTGTCTCCCGATGGTGTCCCTGGGGCCCGGGGGCACCCTCGCGGGGCGGAGCTGTGCCCAGCGCGGGCTCCTTTCGTGCCCAGAGGAAATCCCTGCGCGAGCGCTGGCTGATGGACGGCGCCGCTGAAGGGCCAGAGCAGCCTGGGGACCCTGCCGCCCGGGACCCCCAATCGCCCGAGGGCCAGGCCCAGGCTCGCATCCGAAACCTGGAGGACAGCTTGTTCACGTGAGCGCGGTTCCTGGATGGTTGGGGGGGCAGGTTGAGCCTGGGGTCCCCTCCCAGCAGCCCCCTCTCTTCCTCAGACTCCAGTCTCAGTTCCAGCTGCTGCAAAGCGCGTCCGCAGGTGCCCCGCACCGGCCCCCAGGCAGGCCCTCCTGGCCCAGACAGGTGAGGGCTATGGGAAGGGGCGTGGCCAGCAGGGCTAAAGTTCGGACCATGGGGTCCCTGCACACCCCTCTCTCTGTGATCTTGGGCAAGTCCATGTCCCTGCTCCAGCCTCAGTTTCCCCATCCTTACATGGACATAGCAACAGCACACTTGGAATTGCTGCTTCAAGGATCAGAGCCGTGGTAACTGAGCATCAGTACCTGGGATGGGGGAAGTTTGTTAATATGGGTGAGCCTGGTGTGAGGGTGCACACCTGTAATCCCAGCATGTTGGAGGCTGAGGCAGGAGGATCGCTACCATTTTGAGGCCATCTTGGGCTACATAGTGAGTTCAAGGCCAACCTGAACTACACAATGAGACCCTGTCTCAAAAAACAAAAAGAAAGAAAGAAAGAAAGAAAGAAAGAAAGAAAGAAAGAAAGAAAGAAAGAGAGAAAGAAAGAAAGAAAGAAAATGTGGAAATGTGGGTGAATGGATATCCTTGGGACTTGGCCTTAAAGGTGAGAAAGGGTAAGCAAAAGACATTCCTGTGATTTGTTTTTTTGAGATAAGATCTCACTATGTGGTTCAGGCTGGACTTGAACTCACTATGTAGCCTAGACTGGCCTTGAACTCTGTGGCAATCCTCCTGCCTCAGCTTCCCAAGTGCTGGGATGACAGGTGTGTGCCATCACACCCAGCCCACTTGCGTTTTTTATTGTCTTATTTTTGTTTTGGCAACATCTTCATTAATCTTCATTAAGGGGCCGGTGAGATGGCTCAGCGGCTTAAGCGCCTGCCCGGCAAGCGCGAGGGCCCGAGTTCGACTCCCGGATCCCACATACGAAAAAGGGGCCGGTGATATCGCTCAGCGGCACGGGCGCCTGCTGGCGCGCGAGGTCCTGAGGTCGACCCCCCCGATACCCACAAAAAAAAAAAAAAAAATCTTCATTAAGACAGAATTCCGCATGGCATGAAGCATACAGGCTTTTTTTTTTTTTTTTTTTTTTTTTTTTTTTTTTGGTGCTGGGGATGAAACCCAAGACTTTGCACAGACCAGGCAAGTGCTCGCCATTGAGCAGCACCCCTAGCCTGACACACAGGCTTTTGAAAAAATGGGACACTTCACATTACAGTCTGGCAGTCTGGGTTTTACTTGAAGCCCAAAAGACCCAGGGACATTTGTGCCTGGCTACAGGGGGTGTGATGGTTCCACAGTGCCCCCTCTGCCCTGATGTCTTACCTTGGAGCCCCAGAGCCTGCTGGGTGACAGAGCAGGAAAAGACCCCTGTGCATGGGTGGGAAAATTGTTGGGGTTAGCGGAAGCCTGGAGTTCTGTGGTAGTGATGTGTGGGATGCGGCTGAGGCCCCAGGCCTGGTGAGGAGGTGGGGCAGTCTGAAAGGGGCTAGGAGTTCAGGGTGGGCTGGCTGGGCAAACTGCTGTCTGGGAGGCTGAGGCAGGAGGATCATAAATTAGAGCTCAGCCTGGGCAGCTTAGCAAGACGCTTCCTGAAAATAAAATACAAAAGGCCTGGGGATGGAGCTCAGCGTAAAGCCCCTGGGTTCAACCCTCAGTACCAGATAAATAACTAACTGCTTGCCGGTAGTGACATCTAAACTGAATCCAGAGTGAGGGTGGGGTCATCTGACAAGAGGGCAAGGGTACTGAGACAGAGGGAACAGCCCAGGCACAGGTGGAGAGGCTGGAAAGAGGATGCCAGGGTTGGACAGCTGAGGGCATCCTGGGCTTGGCCTAGGCAGCCTACTTCCCACCCCAGCTCCCCACTCCGAGCCCATCTTTCTCTCACTCAGTCGCCCATTTACTGCAGACCCTCTCCTGTTCCTTGAGCTTTCCTAGCCCCCTCATGGCTCCAGGACCTTTGTACTTGCTGTCTCTGCCTAGAATGCTGTCCCCACCTGGGACTGCTGGCTTATGTCACCTCTGAGGACTGGCTCTGGCCTCTTGTGTAAGAGGCCCTTCCACATCTGCTCCCCACGGGAGGCAACCTGTCCTCCAGCCCTGCCTCCCATCCCCCGACCTCTTCCTCTCCACAGTCCTCCTCGCCTGTGTTACCCGCCTCTCCCCACTGGAATGTAAGTCCCAGTAGCAAAGGGCCTCAGAGTCCCTTATTGGTCTGGGGTGCAGCTCAGTAGTGGAGCACTTGCCTAGCACGCACCAGGCCCTGGGTTCCATGCCCAGCACTCGTGTACACACACACACACACACACACACACACACACTGTGGATGCGTGACTATGGATTCCTTGTGTAAAGTTAGCCTCAGCAGCTGGCAGAGTGGGCCCCTAGCATAGAGAGATTAGCTACACACATGGAGTACGGCTAAAGTACCCACTGTGTGTGGGATCCTGGACCAGATGGAGACGGGACAAATGTGGAAGGCTGGGTGCAATATGGGGTTTGTTCCTAAAGGTAATAGGGAGCCATCGAAGGTATTTGAGCAGGGGTGGGGCCCTGGTATGCAGGTAGGCTTGGGATGAGGCCTGCCTGACCTTGTCTCTGCCATCTCCACAGGGTCACCGTCCTCTCTCCCAGCCCACGATGGAAGCAGGTCCTGCAGGTGGGTGTTAGAGGCCTTAAGTCTGGGGTTCAGGTCACCCCCAGATTGCATGACCTGCTAGTCAGCCTCACCTCCTTCCCCTTCTTTCCTCTCCTTTCATTCTACCAGGCCAGGTGGATGTGGACAAGAGAGCTTCCCTGCCAGTGGGGCCCATGGGTTTGTCCCCAGAGTCCCACTCTGAGCCCAGGGAGGGGGCCCCGAGGCAGCTCCCTGGAGCAGTGGGGTCCCCCCAAGAAGCCAACGGCCCCTGCTCGGGGCCCAGCCAGCCTCCAGAGCAGCGGCGGAGCCCAGGGACAGGGACCATGGCAGAGGGGGGTGTGGTGAAGGCCAAAGGGGCAGAGGTGGTAGAGGTGGTGTGGGAGGGGCTCCGGGGGCCCCAGGACTGTGCCATGGGTGCCACTGGCCCAGAGCTGGAGGCCAGGGTGGAGCAGGTGGTGCTGGAGACCATAGGGGACAGACAGGGGCCTGGCAGCCCCGAGCTCCCGGCCTGGGTGAGGGAGGACAGGGGCATCGTAGAGGTGGTCTGGGAGGGGCTGGGGGGCAGTGACCCCGAGGCCCTGGAGGAGGTGGACAGTGGTGACCCGGGGCTCCAGGAGCGCCTGGGGGGTGTGGGGTCCAAAGACAGGGAGACTGACAGGCAGGGGAGATCTGGGGGGGATGAGGGCTCCTTCATCTGGGTGGAGAGGGTGACGGTCAGTGAGGACTGGGAGGAGCTGCTGATGGAGGGCTTAGAGGGGCCCCTGGCGACTGGCAGGGAGGCCGTCAAGGGTCCGCCAGGGACAGATGGGGGAGGAGGTGGGGACACATGGGCCATGGAGAAGGGGAGGGCGGAAGGGCCTGCAGGAGCAGGGGAGAAGCGGGCCGAGGCGAGGCAGGGGACAGAGTGGGACGGGGCTGAGAGGCCACGGGAAGGGGTGTGGAAGGAAAGGCCGGCGTCCTCAGAGCTGGAGGGGGCAGCAGGCAAGCAGAGAGAGGGGGCCGAACGGGACTTGGGAGTCGAGGGGGAGGATGTGGAACGGCCTCTGAGGGCAGAGAGGGGATGCAGGGAAGAGAGGCCAGTTATAGAGATGGAGGCGCCACTGGGAGTGGATGAGGAGCAAAGCAACGGGAGGGCAAGGGAGAAAGCTGAGGCGCCATCAGGACCAGAGAAAGTGGGCAAAGAGGGGTCTCTGGGAGCAGGGAGAGGGGGGGGGGAAGAGCGAGGGGCAGAGGGGATGGAAGGTGAGGAGCCAGTGGGCATAGAGGAGAAAGGAGGTAAGGAAGAGCCAGGGATTGCTGAAGAGCCCTTGGTGACAGAGAGGACAGGAGGTGAGGAGCTGTCGGCGACAGAGGGGACAGGAGGTGAGGAGCCGTCGGCGACAGAGGGGACAGGAGGTGAGGAGCCGTCGGCGACAGAGGGGACAGGAGGTGAGGAGCCGTCGGTGACAGAGGGGACCCATGGTGCCCAGGATTTGCAGAATGGAACAGAGCAGAGGGAAGCAGGGGAGGGAAGGGAATCCCAGGCTGAGACGGGGAGCGAGGCGGGGGCACCCCTCGGGGTCACGCAGGAGCTGGCACCAGAGCTGCAGCCCCCAGAGAAGCAAGAATGCTCCCTGGAAGAGGAGGAGGGGGAACCCCAACCTCCTGCTGAGGCACAGGGTCCCCCCGGGGATGCCACCCCGCTCCTGGCGGAGACCCCGGCCCTAGACCAGCCCACTGAGAGCCAGCCACTGCTTCCGCGAGAGAGACCCAGCACCAACCCCAGTGCCCACCCCGTGCCCACCTATGCCCCCACCCGGCAACCCGAACCCACCTCCCATGCCGAGGGTGAGGAGGCGAGCGGCCCCAAGCAGAAGACGTGCCAGTGCTGTGCGGTGATGTGAGCCTGCGTCCGTGCCTCACCCAGTGCCTCTCACAGCTACCTCGCCTCCTGGCATCCAGCAGAGGATCCCGGGTGCAGACAGGGCACCATAGGACTGGCCGGGGCGCCTGGCAGCCAGCCGGCCCATCCACCTATGCCTGGGCTTCCAGACCCCTTGCCCACTGCCTGTGACCCCATCTCCCCTCTGTGACAAAGCCTTTATACTTGAAAATAAAACATTTAAGCACTCGGACAACTGGAATGTGTGTATTGCTGGCACAGAATCACCTTATGATCTGGTGGGAAACTGAGGGCCTAATTCTGCTGGAATAAAAAATTATGAGTCAGTGAGAGTATGGGTTTGGTTGCTCTAACAAAATCATCTCAAGCTACAGTAGTAAAAAGACAAGATTACTGTGGCCCTGGCCGATGTGGTTGTTCAGGGACTCAGATTCTGACCATGCGGTCGCTCAGGGATTCACACCCTGATCCGGGAAGTTCCCTGGGGATTCTGATCATGTGGTCACTCAGGGACTCAGGCTCTGACCTACAGTCACTTAGGGATCAAGTTCCTTTGCACTGCTTGTCCCCTTGGGTGTGTCAAATCCGGGTCACGAGCATGTGTGCATTGCAGCTCATGGGAAGAGTGTGGCGGAGTCTCCGCCCAGCTCCTGACATTGGCCATGTCACTGCTGCCCACATTCCACTGTGAGAGCTCAGTTCATGGCTGATTCAGCTGCAAGGGCCGCTTGCATCTGTGCCCAGATGTGGTTCTGTTCCAGCAGAAGGACAGATTGCAGGAGGCAGCTCCCTCCTTGCTATCACACATTTTCCTTTGCGCACTCATCCGCCCGTGCATTCCCCACTGAGGCTGGGCCCCTCTCTCTCGGGTCTCCCAATCCCTACTCTTCCCAACTGGGTGTTGTAGTCAGGGCTTGCAAGGGAAAAGATATAATACAGGACACATAATTTACAGGATTATTTTATAATAGTCACCCAAAGAGTCACATACAAAAGAGTGCAGGAAATCTGTCCACACACTAAAAACCCAAAGAATCCAGCTGAGGGCCTGGAGTCCACAGCAATGTCCTGCACGAGTCCAGCTGAAGACCTAGAGCCCGTGGCGATGCCCCCACGAGTCCAACTGGAGGCCCAGAGCCCACGACAATGTCTCATGCAAGTCCATTTCATGGATCTGTGCCGGGAAGGCCCAACGGTCAGTGGTGGAAGCTAGAAAAGTCTGTGCCAGCGGGATGAAGGATCTGTGCCAGCAGGCTGAGGGATCTGCATGGAGCCAGGAAGTGACGCTCAGAGTAAGGACCAGAGTTCCCTCGAAAAGTACCACAGCCATCCTCAGCGACAATGAGGTCCTGAGCGCCTCTGATGATGAGAACAGCCAAGTTCCTCTCAGGAAAGCCAGCGCAACGAGCTCCTCGAGGAGAACCAACAGCACCACCTCTTCCTCTCCAGTTCTCCTTTTTACGTTGTTGGCAACAGTCCTCAGGCGGGCCCTCCACACCCAGCACCACGCTGATTCAGTTCAGCTGGGTGTCACAGGTTGACCACAGTTGTCAGTCCACCACACTGGGTGTCCTCAGGCAGGTGGCTCGGCCTCTCTTGGTCTCAGTGTCATCTGTCAGGCAGGCTCACCCAGGGGAGGGTTCAGTCTGCAGAAGTGCCCTTAGCCTACTCTGTAGCTCCAGCCTGGGCAAGGCTCGCTGGCACGTGGGGACTGGAGGGCCACAGAAGGCCCAGCTCCTCCGGCGTGGGCATGAAGTGTTTCTCATAGCCAGGGTGAAGCGGGGCGGGGGCCTGGGCCAGCTCCCCAGGCGGCAGCGGCTCCATCTCTTCTACCTCCAGGACAGGCACATCCCCAAGGGGCTGCGGCTGGGGCTGCGACACCTGCAGGGAAGAGATGAGGCTGAAATCTCCTCCCTTCCCCCCCACTGTGTCCCTGGCTCCCCTAATCCCCCAGAGAGCCCCCACAAGCACCTAGGGGTGCTCTACTATTGAGCAACACCCCCCGCTCTTTTTGTTTTTTATTTATTTATTTATTTTTTTTTTTTGTGGGTACCGGGGGGTCGACCTCAGGACCTCGCGCGCCAACAGGCGCCCGTGCCGCTGAGCGATATCACCGGCCCCTTTTTCGTATGTGGGTTCCGGGAGTCGAACTCGGGCCCTCGCGCTTGCCGGGCAGGCGCTTAAGCCGCTGAGCCATCTCACCGGCCCTTTGTTTTTTATTTTGAGACAGGGTCTAAGTTGCCTTTTCTGGCCTAGTACTTGTGATCTTCCTGCCTCAGCCTCCAAAGTAGCTGGGATCACAGGCATGCACCACCGTGCCTGGCAGGCCGGTCTTTTTGCTCACCTCTATGTGGGGGCGGCCAGAGTGGCTGTTGGCAGGATCAGGAACCTTCTCCAAGGCCCAGCGGGGCAACACCTTGTGTTTCAGGCGGAGGCACCTGGTGGATAGGTAAGAGCAGGGGAGGGAGTCCGGCTCCGGACACGGTCCAAGCTCCGGAGTGCACCAACTCCGCAGAACCCCGAGGCTCCCCCTCCCCGCGAAGTTCAGCTAATGTCCAGGGGCTGCCCCCAACACATCCAGACAGCCCCGTGTGTCCCCCACCTCACCTTCCGGAGGTGGCCAGGCCCAGGCAGCAGCCCAGCAAGAGCAAGGCCCACAGACACAGAACGCGGGGCAGGACTTGCCAGCTCCAGGTAGTCTCTGCAGGGAGGGCCGGAGAGGTTTTAGACGCCGCTGGAAGTTGAAGGCTGTAAGGCTTATGAATGGGCGGGGCTTGGACGAGGGTGGGTGGGGCTTATATGTGGGCGGGGTTAGGACTCTTGAGGAGGGGCGGGGCTTGCAAATAGGGCAGTGTGGATAGGTCAAAATGAGGGGCAGGGTGAAACCATGGGAAACACAGGGCTTGGTAAGACGCAGCAGCATTAGCAGAATCAAAAGGTCCCTTGAAGTGGGGCGTGGTGTTACAGCCTTTTATCCCAGCGCTCCAGCGGCTGAGGTAGGACGATTGCCAGGAGTTCGAGGCCAGCCTGGGCTATGTAGTGAGTTCCAGGCCAGCGAGAACCACATAGTGAGTGCTGGGGGTGCAGCACAGTGGTACAGATGTGCACAGTATGCGCGCGGACCTGGGTTCAATCCCTAGACACCCCCATCCCCTCGAGTCCTAAGGTTGTCTCTGCCCCGAAGCCCAGGTGAGGGCTCCAGACACCCCCTCAAGTAGGGCAGGCAGTCCTACCCTAGGCCCTACCTGGCAGGTGGAACTGGAGGCTGGGGCCAGGTGGGCCCTGTCCCGCGATGGTGGCCGCCATTACCCACAGCTTGCAGGGCCCCCAGGGGAGGTTGGGCAGAGTGACAGTCCGGGTGCTGCTGCTCACTGAGGAACATAACACAAAGGAGGGGAAGCGCTCCCTACCACAGGGCCTTTGCACACACAGGTTTCATCTGCCCACAGCACTCGTCCCCAGGCACCCACACGGGTCTCTCCTCAAGTTTTTGTTCAAGTGCTACCTCCGAAGCGAGGCCATCCGTGAGTGCCCCTCCACTGAAAACTACCCCTGCGCCACCTACCAGCCCTGCATCATTTTCCACTCAGCACGGATCGCCACCTGATATACTTCTTAGATATTACTTGGTTTGTCTGTGTATGTGGGTCACCTCCAGGGTTGGGGTGTAGCTCAGCAGTAGTGTTTGCTTACATGCGGAAGGCCCTGGGTTTCATTCCCAGCACCATGCACACACCAAATAATAATAATAATAATAATAATGAAAATAAGAAAGAAAAAATTATCTAGAGTATAGAGGCATACACCTGTGGTCCCAGCTACTGTGGAAACAGGCAGGAGGATTGCTTGATCCCAGGGGCTCAAGACTACACCGAACAAGATAGTGAGGCCTCATCTCAAAAAAAAAAAAAAAAAAAAGAGAGCTCCATGCAGGCCATATTCCCAGCACCTGCTCAGAGCCCAACACACACTGTAGTAAGCACTCAAAAGCGATACATGAGGGCCGGTGAGATGGCTCAGTGGCGTAAGCGCCTGCCTTGCAAGCGCGAGGGCCCGAGTTCGACTCCCGGATCCCATATACGAAAAAAGGGGCCGGTGATATCGTTCAGCGGTACGGGTGCCTGTTGGCGCGCGAGGTCCTGAGGTCGACCCCCCAGTACCCACAAAAAAAAAAAAAAAGCGATACATGAGTGTTGGGCATGGTGGTACACACCTGTGATCCCAGCACTCTGGGAGGCTGAGGCAGGAGGATCACAAGTGTAAGCCCACCCTGGGCACTTAGTGAGAACTTGTCTTACTACTGAAAAAAAAAAAATGCTAAGGATATGTAGCTCAGTGCAAAGGCCCTTCAATCCTCTGTACCACAAATCAAATACAAATAAAAATGAAAATCATGGGCCAGTGAGATAGCTCAGTAGCATAAGTCCCTGCCTGGCAAGAGTGAGGTCCTGAGTTCGACTCCTGGAACCCACATAAAGGAAAATAAGGGCCGGTGATATCGCTCAGCAGCACAAGCACTTGCTGGCAAGCGCGAGGTCCTGAGGTCAACTCCAGTACCCACATAAAAAAAAAAAAAATGAAAATCACATTGTCATCCTATAATCCTTATTGGAATTGAAGGGAATTTATTTCCATACTCATGGCTTGGCTTTGTTCAATCCTGAGCTTATTTTATATGAAAAAGGCAGCCATCTCTGGAGTTTTGGAACCTTTTCCATCTTGTTCATGTAATGAAATATGACAGGTGTCTTTCAACATCAATACACATAGATCGGAGTCTCCAGTTTTAATGGCCCAGTGAGGCCATTACATCAGTAGTCAGAGAGTCACTGTCCTCCAGGGAATGGATGCCACCTGCATCCCCAGGGCAGAGAGGCAGCCAGAGGGCCCCAAGGGTCAGGGCAGGGCTGGCCTGGGTCTTGGGGGCTGAGGAAGGGGTGGGGCTCACCGTTCACACAGACAGAGGGTCGGGAGCCACTCCGCGCACACCAGGTGTAGTGGGTGAGGTGGCCCCGGAGCTCTTGCCTTGAGACCTCTCCCCAGGCCACTGCGGGGGTCCCCAGGGGGGCATCCGGGAGCCGCCAAAGTGCCGGACCTGCTATGGGTGCTGTGGAGAAACCAGCAGGTCCTGACCTGCCGGGTCTCAGGAATCTCCCACACCCTCCAGCCCTGTTCTCACCTAGCTCCTCTCCAAACCCCCAGACTGAGGGAGCAGGGGCCAGGCCCTCAAGGAAGACCGCTGTCACTGTGATGCGATAGGGGACCCCTCTCGTGAAATTGCCTGGGTGGTGGAGAAAGAAGGCCGTTTAGGGTCACCTCTCCCTCCCCACTCATTTCCCAATGGGCATCATCTTCCCCGGGTCCTCCGGACACCTCGGGATAAAGACTGGGTGTCAGGGATTTATCTAGGAAGTGACCCCAGGAAACACAAGCAGGGCAGAAGTGAGATGGGATAAGAAAGGCAGCCAGGCCAGGCATGGTGGCACACACCTGTAATCCCAGCACTGGGGAGGCTGAGGCAGAAGAATCACTGCGAGTTTGAGGCCAGCCTGGGCTACATAGTGAGACCTTGTCTCAAAACACCCCAAAAAAGAAAAGAGGAAAAGAAAAGAAAAGAAAAGAAGGAATGCAGCCAGGAAACAAGTCTGCAGTCTGGCTTGTGGTGGAGGATTGCTTGACCCAGGAGTTCAAGACCAGCCTGGGCACACCTCTAATTCTAGCACTCTGGAGGGCTGAGGCAGGAGGAGCCCAAATTGCAGCCCAGCCTGGGCATTTTAGAGACTTAGTGAGACTCTGTCTCAAAATTTTAAAAATAGGGCTGGGAATGTAGCTCAGTGCAAAGGTCCTGGGTTACCACAAAAGGAAAAAGAAAGGGAGGGGAGGGAGAAGACAGAGGGAGGGAAAGTAGGAAGGAAGGAAGAGAGGGAGGGCTTCCGTTCCCACCAGGGACAACTGAGGCTCAGTACTGCTAGAGCCCACCAGGGGCAGCAGAGAGGCACCCAGAATCCTCCTGGCACAGGGAATTGCTCCTCCAGCTCAGCCTGCTTGGTCCATAGCTGTCCCGGGTGGTGGCCAGGGGCCCTGCCAGAGCCCACGGATGCCACACCATGCTCTTGAGCATCCAGACTGTGGGCCAAGTCAAGCTCTCTTCTTCGTAAGTGCCAGCCTTGGGGACTTTGTCACAACAACAGAAGGTGGACTCACAGAGGTGGAAACCTAGTGTCCTGGCCTCACCTGGCAGCACAGCACTGTGGTTCCCTGGAGGAAGCCGGGTCCAGCTGATGTCCTCTGGGGCTTTTCCGTCTGGGGCCCAGGCCACCACATACTCCCATGGGTCCTGGGTCCCCCGTTGCCAGCTCACCAACAGCCCGGGGCTCCCAGCGATGCTGCTGACCACCACATCCTGGGGTGCAGAGTCTGCACCTGGGGGATTCCAGGCTGCCCACTCAAGAGGCCCTTCCCACTCCCCGTCCCGAGCAGAAGGGGTTCCTGCCTCTTACCCAAGCAGAGCAAGGAGAGGTTGGTGGAGGGCACCCAGGGGACGCCACCTTTGGCAGACACCGTGGCCCACTGTGCCCAGGCAGGGATGGCCCACGAACAGCAGGGCGCCCCCTCCTGCACTGGCGTCTTCTCTGCAGCCCAGAACCACACTCGGTAGCTCACCTGCACACAGGACCCTGGGACCTGGGGAGAAGGTAAGAGTGTTCCTGTCCCCCATTTACCCAGGACCTATGGTGGGCTGGGTGTGGTGGTGCATCCCTGTCATCCCAGAACTCCAGGAGGCTGAGGCAGAAGGATTGCAAGTACAAGCTCAGCCTGGGCAACTTAGAGACTTACCAAGACCCTGTCTCCAAAAAAAAAAAAAAGAAAAAGGAAATAGAGACTTCCAGAAAAAGACGGCAGATTTGTAAGAAGTAGGCAGTGAACCTCTCCAAAAGTCGCCATCCAGACACTGGAATATAGTGACTGGAGGAGGACAAGAAAGAGGGAAGTGGCTCCCCTGGACCCAGGAAAGAGCTGAAGTGCAGTTCGGGGCCCACGGAGAAAGTGAAGAGAGAAACTCTAACAACGAAGAAGGAGGTGGCCGCCGGAGCCTGTTCCCTGTGTCAGGAATCCGGCGCGACTGAAGCGGTTCACATCTGCAGACACGCGGTGACTGCCGGCGCCCCCGGGGGCCTCCGCGGAGGAGAGCGAGGACACCGCAGCAGAGAGAAGCAGAGGCTGTGAAGCACACACTGACTGGCAGTGAGTGCTGACGCCCAGCCGACAGGCGCCCGCGAGAGCGACTAGCCGGGCGCCACTGGGGGGGGGCGAGGACCTCCAGAAGTAACGCGAGACCCCGCGGTACAGAGAAGCACCAGCCGAGAAGGACACACTGACTGGCGCTTTTCTGCCTGGTATTCCAAGTCTGAGACTGTCTAAGGGTCACAGAAAATACTGTGGCACAGAACCAAAGAACCAAGGACTGGGCCCAACAGGCAGCAACTTCTTATCTCCAACAACCTGAAGACGTAGGATCTGCAGCAGGCTCAAAACCCAAAAATAAGCCACACCTGGAAGATACCTCAGAGAAGTAGCCATCTCCTAAGAGTTTGAAATACTAGCAATGAAGCAACCTACCATAGGCAATTTACAAACATCACCCCAGGAATTGAACTAAAGAAAGAAAAGAAAATGAGATGACACTTAAACAAGATGCAACCCCACACATCCAGTTCACCAAAGGCAAACCCAGGGGGCAGTGAGGTGGGACAATCCGAAAGCCACCCACCTGGCCTATCTGAAGTGGTAACAACAAAGCAACTGAATGAGGTTCTGGAAAAAATTAAAACAGAAATAATCTCACAGATAACTGCAGAGATAATGTCTACAACGAAGACCATGCTTAAGGACACTATAGCTGATACAGACAAAAAAATAGATGAACTTAAGAAAACTATAGAAACCATGAATGCTCAGCATAGGAAAGAAATGGAATCCATAAGGCAGATTCAAGCAGATATCCAAGAGATAAAAAATTCCATTGAAAGTATTTGTAGCAGAATAAGCCAATGCGAGGACAGGATCTCAGATATAGAAGACAGGCTTGCAATTAGTGATCATGAAATGGAAAAATTCTTAAAAATAGCAAGGGACCATGAAAAATCAATTCAGCAGCTGCTAGATGACTCAAAGATAAACAACTTAAGAATAATTGGAATAAATGAAAAAGCAGGAGATAGCATCAACGACATTAAAACCTTGTTCAAAGACATAATCAGGGAGAACTTTCCTGGAAGAGAAAAGGAATTTGACACCCCTATAAGTGAAGCTTTTAGAACACCAACTAGACATGATCAAAAAAAAACTTCAGCCAGACATATTATAGTCAAGATTCCAGAAATTCAACAGAAGGGCAGAATCTTAAAAGCTGTTAGGGAGAAGAGACAAATCACCTATGAAGGAAAACCCATCAGAATGACAGCTGACTTTTCAGCACAAACCCTCAATTCAAGAAGAGCTTGGAATGATGTATTGCAAGCTCTAAAGGAAAATAATTTTCAGCCCAGATTGATGTACCCTGCAAAACTATCTTTCAAAATTGATGGAGAAATAAAATACTTTCATGACAAAGAACATCTGAGAAAATTTATGACCACCAAACCAGCACTCCAAAACGTTCTGAAGGACATTCTAGAAAGAGATAGGAACCCCAACAGAAGGAATCCACCAGGCAGGGCAAATAATTAAATAGCCAGAAAGCGGAAAAACAAAGAGTGGGAACCAACAACAGGAAAATATCATGACAAGTCAATACATATCAGTTTTAACCATCAATGTTAACGGTCTCAATTCACCAATCAAAAGGCACAGACTGGCGAAATGGATCAAGAAGCAAGATCCAACAATATGCTGTATACAAGAAACACATTTAATTCAGAAAGAAATTCATAGACTGAAAGTCAAAGGATGGAAAACAATACTCCATGCCACAGGAACCCAGAAAAAAGCAGGGGTAGCTATTCTTTTTGCAGACAAAGTGAACTTCAAGCCAAGAAGGATTCAGAGAGATAAAGACGGTCATTACATCCTTGTAAAGGGAACAATCCAAGAGGAAGAGATAACGATCATAAATATATATGCGTCAAATACCAATGCACCCAGCTATATAAAACAAGTACTAAAGGACATGAAAAATCAAATAAGCACTAATACAATTATATTGGGAGATCTCAATACTCCACTGTCACAAAAAGATAGATCAACTGGACAGAAAATCAATAATGAAATAGTAGAACTGAACCAAACTTTTGAACAAATGGACTTAGTAGATGTCTACAGAGTGTTCCATCCCACAACATCAGAATACACATTTTTCTCAGCTGCACATGGGACGTTCTCCAAAATAGACCACATACTAGCTCATAAAACCTGCTTAAGTAAATGCAAAGGAATTGAAATTATCCCATGCATATTATCAGACCATAGTGCAATGAAATTGGAAATCAATGGCAAAAGAAATTACAAAAACTCCCTAAACACATGGAAATTAAACAGCATCCTCCTGAACAACCAATGGGTCACAGATGAAATTAAAGAAGAAATTAGTCACTTTCTACAACTGAATGATAATGACAGTACAACATACCAGAACTTATGGGATACAATGAAAGCAGTCCTAAGAGGGAAATTTATAGCATTAAATACTTATATCAGGAAAATAGAGCAAGCGCAAATAAACAACTTAAGGGTGAACCTCGAGCTTCTAGAAAAAAAAGAGCAGGTTAAGCCAAAAGCCCGTACAAGGGAGGAAATTATAAAGATCAGAGCAGAAATTAACGTATTGAAGAATAAAAAAACAATACAAAGAATCAATGAAGCAAAAAGTTGGTTCTTTGAAAGAATAAATAAGATTGACAAACCCTTATCCAACCTTATTAAAAAAAGAAAAGAAAAGACTCAAATCCATGCAATTGAAAATGAAAAGGGTGATATCACGACGGACCTTGCAGAAATCCAGAAGATCATCTATACCTATTTTGAAAATTTATATTCTACTAAGATGGAAAATGCAGAAGAAATGGACAGATTCCTAGATTCGTATGAATTACCAAAGCTAAATCAAGAAGATTTAAAAATCCTAAATAAACCAATATCAACCAATGAAATTGAAGATGTAATTAAAAACCTCCCAACAAAGAAAAGTCCAGGCCCTGATGGATTCACTGCCGAATTCTACAAGAAATTTAGAGAAGACCTAACGCCCCTACTTCTCAAACTTTTCAATGAAATTGAAAGGGAAGCAATACTCCCAAATTCATTCCTGGAAGCAAGCATTACCCTGATACCAAAACCAGAGAAGGACCCAACTAAGAAAGAGAACTACAGGCCAATCTCCCTAATGAACATAGATGCAAAAATCCTTAATAAGATACTGGCAAACAGAATCCAACAAATCATCAAGAAGATTATACACCATGACCAAGTTGGATTCATCCCAGGGATGCAGGGATGGTTCAACATACGTAAATCAATAAATGTAATACAGCATATTAACAGAACCAAAGACAAAAATCACATGATCATCTCAATAGATGCAGAAAAAGCTTTTGACAAAGTCCAGCACCTTTTCATGATAAAAACCCTACAGAAAATTGGAATAGAGGGTCTTTATCTCAATCTGGTAAAAGCTATCTATGACAAACCAACAGCCAATATTATACTAAATGGCCAAAAACTGAAAGCCTTCCCTCTAAAATCAGGAACAAGACAAGGATGTCCACTGTCCCCACTCTTATTCAACATAGTCCTGGAAACTTTAGCCAGAGCGATTAGACAAGAGAAAGAAATAAAAGGAATAATGATTGGAAAGGAAGAAGTTAAATTATCATTATTTACAGATGACATGATACTCTACGTAAGAAGATCCCCAAAAACTCCACTAAAAAACTGCTAGATTTAATAAGCAAATTCAGTAGTGTAGCTGGATACAAAGTCAATACTCAAAAGTCAATAGCCTTCCTGTACACAAATAACAAACTCACTGAGAGAGAAATTAGGGAAATAACACATTTCACAATAACATCAAAAAAAAAAATGAAATACCTAGGAATCAATCTCACAAAGGAGGTAAAAGACCTCTACACTGAAAACTACAGTACTCTGAAAAAGGAGATTGAAGAGGATATCAGAAAATGGAAAGATATCCCTTGCTCTTGGGTTGGAAGAACCAACATAGTGAAAGGCATACTTCCGAAATTGTTATACAGATTTAATGCAATTCTGATCAAAATTCCAACAACATATCTCACAGAATTAGAGAACACAATCCTAAAATTCATCTGGAACCAGAAGAGACCTAGAATAGCAAAGGCAATTCTGGGCAACAAAAGCAAGGCAGGGGGCATCACAATCCCTGATTTGAAATTATACTATAAAGCTACTGTGATAAAAACAGCGTGGTATTGGTAAAAAAACAGACCCGAAGATCAATGGAACAGATTAGAAGATGCAGAAACAACTCCAGACATACTAAGCCACCTTATCTTTGACAAAGGTGCCAAACACATTCACTGGAAGAAAGATAGCCTCTTTAATAAATGGTGCTGGAAAAACTGGCTCTACACATGCCGAAGATTAAAATTAGACCCATATCTTTCACCGTGTACTAAAAATGGATCAAAGAACTAAATATTAAAACAGAAACATTAAATCTCCTGGGAAATAAAATAGGTAAAACTCTTGAAGACATTGGTGTAGGCAAAGACTTTATGAATAAAACCCCCATCGCACAGGAAGTATCACAAAGAATCAACAACTGGGATCTCATCTTATTAAAAAGCTTTTGCACAGCAAGAGAAACCACCAACAGAGTGAAGAGACAACCCACAACGTGGGAAAAAATGTTTGCTAGCTATTCCTCAGACAAAGGATTACTATCAAGAACATACAAAGAACTCAAAAAAACAGACCTCCCAAATTTAAAGACCCAATCCAAAAATGGGCATCTGAGATGAATAAACACTTCTCAGATGAAATACAAATGGCAAATAAATATATGAAAAAATGTTCAACATCACTAGTCATTCGAGAGATGCAAATGAAAACAACACTGAGATTCCATCTCACCCCAGAAAGAATGGCTGTTATCAAGAAATCAACCAATAACAAATGCTGGAGGGGCTGTGGGGAAAAAGGAACCCTTCTCCACTGTTGGTGGGAGTGTCGACTGGTGCAGCCACTGTGGAAATCCGTGTGGAGACTCCTCAAAAAACTAGGATTGGAGGTCCCATTTGACCCAGCTACTCCCCTTCTGGGTATCTTCCCAGAAGAATTAAAAACATCGTAGCACAGCGATATATGTGCACCCATGTTTATAGCAACACAATTTGTAATAGCCAGATCTTGGAAACAACCCAAATGCCCATCAACTGAGGAATGGATAAAAAAGATGTGGTATTTTTATACAACGGAGTACTACTCATCCATAAAGAAAGATAAACTGGAAACTTTTATAGGTAAATGGATGCAACTCAAGAAAATACTCACAAGCGAAACAAACCGGATTGCACATTTGTAAACATCGTATTGTCTCCCTAGTATGAAAATGCAATTTCACTGTGACTATTCCATTCCTTAGTCTTCTATTTTTACCTAGCTTTTACATGGCTTAATCTTATACTGAGTAATATTTTTCTCCAAAAGGTATTTGTACATTCTCTAATGCTTGAGTTTGTTAATACATAAGAATGTTTACTTGTTGTCTTTAAAAAAATAAAATAAATTAAAATAAAAAAGAAATTAACTAATAACAAATGCTGGAGGGGCTGTGGGGAAAAATGAACCCTTCTCCACTGTTGGTGGGAGTGTCGACTGGTGCAGCCACTGTGGAAGTCAGTGTGGAGATTCCTCAGAAAACTAGGACTGGAGGTCCCATTTGACCCAGCTATTCCCCTTCTGAGTATCTTCCCAGAAGAATTAAAAACATCGTAGCACAGCGATATATGTGCACCCATGTTTGTAGCAGCACAATTTGTAATAGCTAGATCGTGGAAACAACCCAAATGCCCGTCAACTGAGGAATGGATAAAAAAGATGTGGTATTTTCATACAATGGAGTACTACTCAGCCATAAAGAAGGATAAACTGGAAACCTTTATAGGTAAATGGATGCAACTCGAGAAAATACTCACAAGAGAAATAAACCAGATGAACATTTGTAAACATCGTATTGTCTCCCTAGTATGAAAATGCAATTTCACTGTGACTATTCCATTCCTTAGTCTTCCATTTTTACCTAGCTTTTACATGGCTTAATCTTATACTGAGTAATGTTTTTCTCCATAAGGTATTTGTACATTCTCTAATTATTGAGTTTGTTAATACATGAGAATGTTTACTTGTTGTCTTTAAAATAAATAAATAAATAAAGTTTGGAAGAAAAAAAAAAAAAAGATTCAAACTACAGCAGCATCCAGTACTTCCACCTGGTGTCTCAAGCAGGGCAAAGCCTTGTGACAGAGCCCTAACCTGTGCAGTACTGGCTGCAGGTAGTTAGTGTTAGAACTGAATTAAATCATGGGACAGCTTGTTGGTGTGTGCCGGAAAACTTGAGAACTACTTCCTGTGAAAACCCACACATTGTCAGAGTGTTGACTTGAGAAACGGAGTTCTCTTTCACTATCTTTTGGGATCAGTGCCCTGGCAAAGAGACTGCAGGCATCTAGATCCCCTCTTCCACTGCGTGGGACACCCCTAGGAAGTGCCGTCTCTGCTCAGGAAGCAGGCCCTCGCCAGACATCGCATGCGCTGACACCTCGACCGCTGACTTCCCAGCCTCCGGAACTGTGAGATACAAAGATCTGTTATTTAAAGGCCTCTGAGGGTGCAATATTTTGTTATAGCAGCCCAAGCAAACCAGGACACTCACTATTATGCCTTGTCTGCATGATAGAAGAGCCTTGTGTGCTATGAGATGTAGATTTTGGTTTTTGCCCACAGTTCCTGGCTAGTACCCCCTTCCCTGGCTGGGTCATAGGAACTGCAACCCTCTCCGCCTCTTTGTGGTAATGTTATCCGGTCGCTCTTTCGAAAAATGGCTTGCCAAATAAATGTTATGAGGTTCAGGGGCCGGTGAGATGGCTCAGCGGCTTAAGCGCCTGCCCGGCAAGCGCAAGGGCCCGAGTTCGACTCCCGGATCCCACATACGAAAAAGGGGCCGGTGATATCGCTCAGCGGCACGGGCGCCTGCTGGCGCGCGAGGTCCTGAGGTCGACCCCCCGGTACCCACAAAAAAAAAAAAAAAAGTTATGAGGTTCAAAAAAAAAAAAAAAAAAGAGAATGTGTACTTATTGTCTTAAAAAAAATCTATTACTGAAAAAGAAAAAAGAAAAGAAAAAAGGAAAAGGGGCTGGGAATGGAGCTCAGTGTGAAGGCCCTGGTTCCCATCCTCAGTATGGGGGGCCCTACTATGTGTCTCAGCAAGGTCCCCTGATACACCAATCAGAGAAGCGGTGTTGTTGGCTCCATTTCACAGATATGGAAACTGAATCTTTGAGGGGCTCACTGCATAGATGGAATCTGGATGAAGTTTCTGGGCTAGGACTAAATAAGGTAAGGGAGACATTCTTTTGGGTACAGAATTTAAGGGTGACAAATACCAAAAACCCAGTAACCTTGTGGTCCCATCTACTTGGGAGGCTGAGGCCAGGAGGATTGCTTGAACCCAGGAGTTCCAGACAAGCCTGAGCAACAGATGCCATCTCAAAAATACAAAAACAAAATACCCACTAACCAAGATTAAATAATACTTAAGTGCAATTTTTTTTTGGTTCTTTTGAGACAGGGTCTCGCTGTGGAGATCAGGCTGGCCTTGAACTCACTATGTAGCCCAGGCTGGCCTCCAACTCATGGAGATCCTCCTGCCTCAGCCTCCCAGAGTGCAGGGATTACAAGCCAGTGCCACCATGCCAGTGAGATCCAGGGCTTAATGATACCCGACATGACATAATAAGTCCTCAATAGATAGGAATTAATGAGGACTATCGCACACTTTTTTGGTTTTTTGGTTGGCTGAGGATGGAATCCAGGGCCTCACCCATGCTAGGCAAGCGCTCCACCAATGAGCTACATCCCCAGCTTTTTTATTTTGAGGCAGGCTCTCCCTAAGTCACTAAATTGCCCAGACTGTCCTCAAACTTGCAATCCTCCTGCCTCAGCCTCCTGAATAGCTAGGATTACAGCCGTGCGCCAGCTGGCGTGCCTGTCCCTTTTCAGCCACCTCGCACACCCGTCCGACGCAGGCCTCTGAGCTCGTCTTGCTTCCAGACTCTGGACCTGTTGCCCCCTGTTCTGGTCTCAGGCTCACAGACAGGACCTCCCGAGCTCCTGCTCGCAATCCCTGCGTCCGCCTGCAGGGGGCAGCAGAGACTACGTCCGGTCTGCATCATTGCTGTTGGGGGCCCTGGAGAAAGATACCTGGGCACCGAGCTCACCTTCCACACCAGCAGGACTGCTCGGCTGCCTGGCGTCGCGCACGGGTTCCCTGCGATCCACACGTCCTTAGGGGCTGGAAGGATGAGGAGGGGAAGTGATGAGCGGCCAGGCGGCCAGGAGAAGCGGGGGCGGGGCGAGCCGGGGCCTTACCAGCCGGCGGGGTCTGGAAGGAGAGGGCCGGGCTCCACTCGCCCCACAGGTCTCTTTCAGGCTCCACTCTGCAGCGGCCCCGCACGCTGTAGGCAGAGGTGAGCTCCAGCTCCTGCATCTCCACCGGGCTCAGCGGCACAGTCTTCACTTCCGACTCCAGCTGGGAGAGGGAACAGAGAGCCAGGCCCCAGGGCCGAGCCCAGGGTGCATAAGCTGGTGACCAGCTGTCCTTGTGGGCCCAGGACTGAACGCGTACAGACCATCGGGGCTTTTAGTGGCAAAGTCCGGCCGGGCACAGTGGTGCACACCTGTGATCCCATCTACTTGGGAGGCTGAGGCAGGAGGAGCCCAAATTCCAGCCCAGCCTGGGCAATTTAACAAAACACTGTCTCAAAATAAAAAAATGAAAAGAGCTAGGGTGCAACTCAGTGGTAGAGCGCTTGCCTAGCATGTTACTACGTCACTCCCTCCCCAGCAACTCCCTCAAATGGTTCAGCTGCAGGCACAGAAAGTGGTGGGTAAATGCAGCAGCAGGTGGCGGGTTCCTGCTCAAAGTTGCAGAGCAGGGAGCTGCAGCCAGATTCTCACATCTGTATCGCAGAGTTCCTTTGAATGGCACCAACAATCACAATGACAACGATTTCGCTTTTTTTTTCCACTGGGGGTGGTGCTGGTGCTGCTGCTGAGAATGGAAACCAGAGCTTGGTGCCTCCTGGGTAAGTGCTCTCCATAACTCTGCTCTTTTTTGCCGTGTTTTGTGTCAAAATCTGTAGCTGTAGCAGTTGACCCCAATATCTTTTCTCCCCATCCTTCTTCACAAAGAGGACCCTGGAGTACTAGCTGGGAACATGGCTGCCAAGAATAAAGACTACATTTCCCAGCCTCCTTTGCAGTCAGATGAGGCCATATGACTATGTTCTCAGCCAAGGACATATCACCAAAAATAAGATAGGCAACTTCCTGGTTGTGCATTAAAGTGCATGGATGGGTCCCCCAATCCTTCTGGGGTTCTCTTGTTCAGGACTTGTCTTCCACTTTCTTGCTGTGTGACCTTGGGAAAGTTTCATAACTTCTCTGAGATTCAGCTCACCCAACTATAAAATGGATAGCTGGTTTTTCTTGAGACTACATTGCATAGGCTGGTCTTGAACTCTGGGCCTTAAGTGATCTGCCTGCCTCAGCTTCCCGAGTAGCTGGGACTATAGTCACCGTGCCCAGCTTAGCTGCTTTTATTGTTATTTTTGTTGTTGTTGTTGTTAGTTTGTTTTTTTCAGAAGCATCAGGCATCCAGGAGATGTTCTCTTAAGTGTTTGCTCTTGTTAGTTGTTATTATTATTTTAAGGTTAACTTAAACCATCTGATACTTCTAGTCTTCTTGAAAAAAAATGTTAGGGGAGGTTTACTGAATTTCTCAAAAATGCCAACTGGCCTTTGGGTTGCAATTGCATGACACCTAAACCATCACCCTTCAGTATCCACGGGAGGAGGGTTTCATGACTCCAAAATCCTTGGGTGCCAAGTCCCTTCCATCAGTGTCACAGGATTGACAAAACCTGCTCATGTCCTCTGCAGCCCGAACACCTCTGCACACGGAGAACACGATGCCACAAGGACGCCATGTGCAGTTGTCTCACTGGGTTGTTTAGGAAATCACACCACGAAAAAAACCCACCTGTACATGTGCAGTGCACAGCCCATCTCCCCCGAGATTTTCAGTCTTTAAATGGTTGAATCTGAGGCTGTGGGGCACGTGAATACGGAGGACCATAGATTATTTAGTGAGGAAGGACAGTGTCTTGCTAAGTCATTAAATTGCCCAGTGTGAGCCTCCTGCCTTAGCCTCCCCAAGTGCTGGGATAGCAAGCTTGTAGCTGGGGCCTGCTTGGTGGGCGCCTGGGCTGCAGGCTCTGCCAGGGCGGGTGGGCCACGGACACTCACCGGGAACCAGCCTTGCTCCGGGCACCGCTGGTAGTGGAACTGACAGGTCAGGGCCTTGCGGGGCGGCCATTTGGGTGGCTGCCACTGCACAGTGGCCTCTAGCGGCGAGTCCTCTGAGAAGTCCACGTTGGGTAACAGACAGGGGGCGTCGGGCTTCACTGGGAGTGGGGGGCAGCGTGCAGTGAGGGGAGGCCCCGTGATCCTGCACGGAGCACCCGCCTCTGACACCTACCTCGTGTTTCCAGATCCACAAAGACGGGGGCCCAGAGGGGGCGGCCCCCTTGTGTCCCCCAGACAAGCAGCTGGTCCCCCGAGGTAAGCACCTCCCGAGAAATGGTCTCCCAGCTCTGCCCTGCAGGCACTGGCACCATCTGGGTTCTGTCGAAGTGGCTGTGGGACATTTGAGGACGAGAGCTGCAGTGACACCCAGGAACTGACCAGGGGTATGACCTGCTCCACTGCACCCAAAGCCCAGATCTGTTGCTTCAGAGCTAAGTGACTGGAGGAGGCAGCCTCCTCGAATCTCTCTGTGCCTCAGCCCTCACCCACCCAAACAGTGCCTGCTAGAAGGGACGGCTCAGAGGAGACCGGTGGACATGGAGTGCATTCGAAGGGTGCTGGGGACTCAGTACAGCCCATCCCCAGGTATAAGCACTCGGCTGTGCAGTTCTGCTTTAGGATGGTGACAAGGAATAGGCATGCAGCAGAAACCAGAGCTCAGATTTGCAATTTTGGAACTAGGCAGGTGCACAGCTGTCATCCCAGCACTCTGGGAGGCTGAGGCAGGAGGATCACAAGTGTGAGCCCAGCCTGGGCAACGTAGCAAGACTCTGTCTCATGATAAAAAAAGGCTGGGAATGTAGCTCATTGTGCAGGCCCTGGGTTCCATCCCCAGCACTGAAAAAAAGAAACTTTTTAAAATTTTTATCTCTTTCTGGGCCAAGTATTACAAAACCAATACATAAAAAAATATTTTTTGAATTTTGGGAACTGGGGTGTAGCTCAGTGGTAGAGTGCTTGCCTAGCACGTGTGAGCCCTGGTTTCCATCCCCAGCACTGAAAAAAAATTTTTAATTTTTATCTCTTTTGGGCTAGTGATATAGAACAACCATTGTGATTTTCACTTACAGTACTGTATTCAATAAGTTAAGTGATGGGGGCCGGTGAGATGGCTCAGCAGCATAAGCGCCTGCCTGGCAAGCGCAAGGTCCTGAGTTCGACTCCCGGAACCCACATACGATAAAAGGGCCGGTGATATCGCTGAGAGCCACGGGCGCCTACTGGTGCATGAGGTCCTGAGGTCGACCCCCGGTAACCACAAAAAAAATAATAAGTGAGATATTCAACATTTATCATAAAAGTGGTTTGCTTTTTTGCAGTCCTAGGGATAGAACTCAAAACTGTTCCACCACTGAGCTCCATCCCCGGCCTTTGTTCTTTTTTTTTTTATGCGGGTAGCGGGAGTCAACCTCAGGACCTCGCGCTTGCCAGCAAGCGCTTGTGCTGCTGAGCGGTATCACTGGCCCATTTTTTTCCTTTATGTGGGTTCCGGGAGTCAAACTCAGGACCTCGCGCTGCCAGGCAGGCGCTTATGCTGCTGAGCCATCTCACTGGCCCTTATTTTTCATTTTGAGATAGGGTCTTGCTAAGTTGCTGAGGCTGAGCTTAAACTCATGATCCTCCTGCCTCAGCCTCCCAGAGGGCCAGAATGACAGGCACGCACCACCACACCCAGCTCATCTGTGCATGTTACGTGCCTGCTGCTCATTATGTTTGCTGCTCTCTCTTTACAGAATGCACAGTCAGGTCCATGAAACTGCTCGGTCGGCCAGTACGTGTCGCACCAGCCCCTCTTCTAGAAGCTGAGGACAGAAGTATGACAAAAACAGCCAAGGACCTGCTGTCTGCAGTGACATCACTTCTCACATGGGAAGGGGAGACGAGAAGCATGGACAGATACAGCGGATGCCATGTCAGGTGGTATAAGCGAAAGAACAACCGAGCCGGGGCAGGAGGCTGAGGCAGGAAGATTGCAAGATCAAGCCCAGCCTGTGCAACTTAGTAACTTAACACAACACTGTCTCAGAATAAGAAATAAAAAAGGGCCAGGGATGGAACTCTCTGTGAAGGCCCTAGGTTCAATCCCCAGAACTGTAAAATAAAAAATAAAGGCACAAAATAAGGGCTTAGTCCAGGAAACAAACAAAAAACCCAAAAAACAAAAACCAAGTGTTTGTGAGGAGGTGGAGAAGCTGGGACTCCCCTGCATTGCTGGTGGGGATGTGGACTGGTGCAAGGGCCGTGACAGTTAAATATAAAATTCCCATATAACCAGCAACGGCTTTCCTGGGCAAGGATCCCCAAAACACCTGAAAACAAGAGAGCACAGTGGCACATGCCTCTAGTCACAGCTGCTCAGGAGGCTGAGGCAGGAGGATCGCTTGAACCGTGTGTTCAAGGCCAACCTGAGCAACTAGCAAGACCCCATCTCAAAACCAAAACAAAACCAGGTATGGTGGGGCACACCTATAATCCCAGCACTCAAGAGGCTGAGGCAGGAGGATAGTGAGTTTGAGGTAAGGCTGGGCTACATAGTGAGTTCAAGGCCAGCCTGGATTACATTGTGAGACCCTGTCTCAAAAAAATAAATAAATAAGAAAGAAATGCTGAAAATGACAATTTTTATGTTATATGTATTTTAACATCATTTAAAAAGAAAAAAAAAAGCCAGGCACAATGGCATATGCCTGTGATCCCAGCAATTTTGGGAGGCTGAGGCAGTAGGATCACAAGTTCTAGTCCAGCCTGGGCAAGTTAGCAAGACTTTGTCTCAAAATAAAATTGGAGAAGGGCTGGGGTTGCAGTTCAGGGGTAGGGTTCTTGTGGAGCCTGTGCCTGGGGACCGTCTCCAGTAACGGAAAGGAAGGGAGGGAGAGAGGGAGGCAGCGGAAACAGCACCCCAGGACCCTCTGAATCTTCCGCTGCCTCTGTGTCGTCTCCCTCTCTCAGCCCAGGTGAAGTTCTGAGTTTCCCCATGAGATTCCTTGTCAGGACCACAGCACTGTCCCCTGGGCTTGGGTCATGGGAGAGCCAGGCTTTGTGGTCCTCTCTCAGCGCTGAGGTCCTGAGTGTCAGACCCATCTTTTCACGTGCTCAGGGAGGGTAAGCGTGCTTGCTGAGGTCACACAGCCAGGAAGAAGCCAGCCCTGTCCCACCCCGTGCGCTCTCCCGCCATGCACCTGCTCCCTGCACGGGCAGAACCAGCCCTGGGAAGCGGTGCTCCACTCCCGCTGCCACTGAGGAGGGGAGGAGAGCAGGCGCAGAGAGGGAGAGTGACCAGCCCAGGGTCACACAGCACGGAGAGGCTTGAGAACTGGGGGAGGTGAAGGAGGGGAGCGGAGCCCCTTCCTGAGTCCCAGATTGGCCACCACCACTGTCTCAGTTTCCCCAAACAGCACCAGTATACTCACTACTTCTGGCTTTGGACGTGCAGCACGATGGGGTCTCCCGGGTCCCCAAGAGGCTCCCAGGAGCAGTTCAGGCTCCCCTCGGGTCCGACTCCAAAGCACTGCAGCGGCCCAGCGCTGCCTGGAGAGGGCACAGGTGGTCAAGTCCTCCCCCTCCCATCAACCGCCCGAGTTCTCAGAACCTTTTTTACCTCTTTTTGGTTTTTGGATGCCGGATACACCCCGACAGCTCTGCCCCCAGCGATTCCCCCAGCCCCGCTTCGCAGGACTTGGGACAAACTTCTCACCATGGCAGCCCTGGGTCCGTAACAGAGCGCGCGCAGGAAGGGGGTACCAGGCACCCCCACTCAGCTCCGGGCGGACCTTCTCCCCTGCCCCGCTCCCAGCCACATCCTGTTGTCACCCAAGGGCTCCCACCCCCACCCAACACCCCGCGCACCCCTCCCCCCCGCACGGCAGCCGCACGCATTCATCCCGCATCCCTGCGCGGACGGCGACCCCGGGACCCTGGCCCCAGACCGCACCCCACTCACCCTGGGCGCGAGTCCCGGGGAGCAGCGCCACTACCAGCGACAGCAGCCGGAGGGAGGCGGCCCGCGCGCCCCGCATGGCTCTCGGGGTGCCGCGCAGCCCGGGCGGGGACGGGAAGCCGGGCCACCCTCGCCGCCACCCCCGCGCGTCCCCACGGGTCCCCAGCGGAAAGTCCCGGAGTGCGGGGGGCGGCGACGCCGAGCTCCCCGAAACCTGTCCCGCCCCACAAGTGACACACACTCGCTGAGTTCTTGGAACTTTTATTACCGGGGCTGGGGAGGTTCCTGCGCCCACAGCGCCCCCACCCGGTCTGTGACCTCCAGGGAATCCGGGACCCCACCGCCGTCCTGACGTCTGTTGAGCGGCCTCGGGGCTGAGCGACGGGAGGGAAGGAGAGGGGCTGGCGCCAGAGGAGAGGGAGCAGCTGGTTTGCACTGGGGCTGGGGACAGGGGCTTGGTATGGCCACTGGGTATAGTGGGGACAAGGGAGTAGCAGGGGACTGTGAGGGCCAGACGAAGAGGGAAGGGTCCCTGCTGACTCAGGTAGGGGTGCAGCTGGCTCAGGGCACAGTGGGAGTGTCTGGGCTCAGGGCTGGAGGTGGGGTGACCCAAGCCCGTGCCTCTGGGTGCTGCAGATCCACGAATGTGGGGATTGGAAAGATAGGCCTGGGGAACAGAAGCTGAGGGTGGCAGGGCTGAGACATCGGTGCCAGTGTCCCTGGCTGCCCCGCCCCGGCCTAGCAGAGGCTGCTGATCTCACTCTTGCTGCATCCCCACTTGCAGCAGGTGCTGGAGAGCCCAGCCAGGACGTCCCGGCTGCCACGCAGAGCCCCAGGGGCGCCCTGCCAGCTGGGTCTGCCACCATAGAAGGCCTGGGGGGATTTGGCAAGCACCAACCACTCGCTGGAGCCCACCGCGTCATCCAGCTCTCCTGCCAGGCTGTCTGCATTGCTGTCCACACTCTCGAAGGCATCCGCTGCAAAGGAGAGTCAGGGCTCAGGCCGGGCTGCTGCTGCTCCCAGCGGAGCAGCTGCTGGCTGACCACCCCGCAGCTCTGTAACTCAAGGTCAGAATTCCACCCAGTCCTGGGCTCAAATACTGGCTCCACCACCAAGTTTTTTGTTTTTTCTGCCACCAGTTTTGACAGGCAGTTTACTCAACCTTACTAAACTTGACTTTCCTGTCGTTTATTTCCCCTACTCTTTATTTATTGAGGACCCCGTAGCTGAAAGCATGTATTTGGGCACTAGCCTCTCTATAATTGTGAGTAAGTAGACTTGAGCCTCAGTTTTCTTCTAAGTGGGGACCATAATAACTCCTATTTCCTTGAACTTTATGAGGGCTGAATACCAATTTAAAAACCTACAGGGGGCCGGTGAGATGGCTCAGCGGCTTAAGCACCTGCCCAGCAAGCGCAAGGGCCCCGAGTTCGACTCCCGGAACCCACATACGAAAAAGGGGCCGGTGATATCGCTCAGCGGCACGGGCGCCTGCTGGCGCGCGAGGTTCTGAGGTCGACCCCCCGGTACCCACAAAAAAAATAAATAACACAAAAAACCTACAGGGCTGGAGATATAGCTCAGTGGTACAGCACCTGCCTGGCAAGCACAAGGTCCTGAGTTTGATTCCCAGTACCAAAAAATTAAAAAAATAAATAAATAAAAACCTATAACAAGCTCAAGGACATGACAAGCAAGCATAAAATTTATTAATCAATCCCATTGATCATGTCTTGAGCTCTTACCAGGTGCCAGACACTGTTTAAACTGTTTTCTTGGGGCTAACTTCTTTATTCCTCGCAATGACAACCACATCAGGTGGCAGCTGTTATTATTTCCCCCACTTTCCAGAGATCCCTGGGGTGACTCTGTAGAGAACCTCTGTAGAGACCTCGCGCGCCAGGAGGCACCTGTGCCGCTGAGCGATATCACCGGCCCTTTTTTCGTATGTGGGTTCCGGGAGTCGAACTCGGGCCCTCGCGCTTGCCGGGCAGGCGCTTAAGCCGCTGAGCCATCTCACCGGCCCCCTGGCCTTGAATTCTTGATCATCCTCCTGCTTCAGCCCCTCAAGTACTGGGATTACAGGCGTGCAGCACCGTGTCTGGTTATAGGGCTACCATTTGAACTTGGGCAATGCATATTCTGGCTCCATGCTCATGTCCATCCCTCCATCCCGCCACCTATTCACCATCTATTCATCTGTCCATTCATCCACCCGTCATCTATCATCATCCACCCATCCTCATCCTCACGAACATCTGTCCCTGTGCCAGGCCCGTGCCCCTCAAGCTCTCCTGCTCTCCCCTCCTGCTGGAGCCCCCTGAGACTCTGTCCCGCTGACACCGTGCCCTTATCTGTTCCAACCTAACCGTTTGCTAACCCTGCAAGGTTACAGACAGTGTCCCCCATTCCACAACGGAGCGGCCCAGCGCGGGGAAGCCAGGGGCTGAGCAGGGGTCGCCACGAGGTAGCAAAGTCCGTGCCCTCCCAGCCCAGCGTCACCTCAGCTTCGTCTCCACACGTGGGGCCAGGACCCGTGCACAGCGCCCTCGCTGGCGCAGGCTGGACCCGGGACCTGGGAAATGGGCAGACAGATGGACGCGCGGACAGAGGGAAGGATGGACGGTGGGAGGGGTGGGTCGGCGCTGCCCTCGGGCCCGCGAGCGCCCGCCCACCCGCGCTCACCCGCGGCCTCGTGCTCCGGGGCGCCCGCGCGTCTCCACCGCGAGCCCCCGCAGGTAAAGATGACAGCGCGGATGAACTCGCGGCCGCACAGCTTCACCCCGTAGGGCGCGGCCCGGGCCTCGGCCCCGGGAACCCGCTGGCCGGACCGCGTCCACACCGCCAGCAGCAGGAGCAGCAGCAGGGCGCGCCAGGCCATTGCGCACGAAGATGGGGGATGAAGGGGCGCAGCGCCTCGCCGGAGCGGCCCATTTATGCGCCTGAGGGAGCGGGGCGACCTCGTTATCTCCCAGGGCCAGCTCGACCTTTCCGTCTCCAGCCAGCGATAACCTTTGCTCGGGCCAGGGTGACGCTGTGTGGCTCACTGTCATCTTGACAGAGGGACGTAAGAAGCTCTCCATGCTGCCTCTGCGGGAAGCAGGGACCGAGCCAGCAAGCGCCGGGACAGGACTTAGCCAGCTCCCGCAGGACTGGGACACCCCATAACCTAACAGGGGCTGGGGCGCTCCTCAGCGGCAAGCGCTGGCCTGGCATGAGGGAGGCCCTGGGTTCCATCCCCAGCACCACAAAAAAAAAACCAAAAAACAAAAAACAATGATAGGGAATGCCCCTGTGGGGCCAGGCAGTGCTGTGGTATTTCACATCTGTATCGTGTTCCTAATCCTTCCAACAACCTACGTCAATGTTCTCAAATCTGAGCCTCAGAATGGTCCAGAGGGCAGATCACGGGGTCCCACTGATGTCCAAATGTCTAGTGAAAAATACACGAAACTTCAATTCACCATCTTGTTCTGTTTTTTGAGGCAGGATCTCACCAGGCTGGTCTCAAACTCCCAGTGATCCTCCTGAGTGCTGGGATGATGGAAATGCACCAACCACACCCAAACCTAGCACATTTTTTTTCTTACCTTTTCCCTGTGGTACTTGGGGATTGAACTCAAGGAGCAGCAGGCTACCTACCCTACCCTATTTGTTTATTTTTTATTTTATTTTGATACAGGATCTCACTATGTAGCTTGGGCTGCCCTTGAGCTTGTGATCTTCCTGCCTCAGGATCCCAACAAATGAAACTAAAAAAGCCCGACGCTGCTGAGTGAGAGAAGTCAGACCCCACGGGCCACATGCTGTGTGATCCCATTTGTACAAAACGTCGGAAGGGGAGCATCCACAGAAACAGGAAGAGGACTTGCTTTGGAGGGCTGGGAAGAGCCACTGGGGTGGAGTTGCGCACAGCCCTGGCGCTGGTGATCACAGAGTTTGGGGACCAGTAGAGGTGTCTGTCGCAGGCTGTCATGAACGCAGGTGCTCTACAGCAGTGGCCTCGAGGCTGGGAGTGCAGGCACCCCGGATGGATGGACTGATCACCACTGCCACCAAAAAACGTTCATTTTGTGTGATGTAAATTTCACCTCAATTCAAAACCCAAAAACAGGAGGGGTTCTGATGCAGGGCAGCCGGAGGTTAGGAGCCCAGCTCTGCCCCTGCCCTGCTGTCCAAGCTCAACCTCGCTGTGCCTTGGTTTCCTCATCTTTGTACCAGGGACGACTGGCTGAGTGCGCTGGCCAGCAGGGCAGGCAGCCAGTGCTGCTTCTGTGGGCCACGCTCCCCTGGGTGAGAATCTGCTGCCCTTTTGTCCTTCCTGGTGTGCACGCTCCTGCTGGCAGGCCAGGGCATGGCTGACTGTGCCATTTCTAAAGGGCTGATGAATAATGCGCCCTCACCTCTGCCTCTTCTCTGTGACTCCTCTGGTGCAGCCTTCTGCCCTTTTCTCCGTGTTCCCGACGCTGGGCCTGGGGGCAGGGAAGAAGAAACGCAGATGTTTGTGCCTGCCTTGTCTATGGCCCAGAACCTGGAGTCTTTCTCTCTGCCGTTTTCTTAGTGCTGAGGATGGAACCCAGGGCCTCACGCATGTTAGACAAAGACTCCAAATAACCTAACCTTACCAGGTGTGGTGGCACCCATCTGTAATCCCAGCACTCAGGAGGCTGAGGTAGCAGCCGCATAAATTTTTATTTATTTGTTTATATTTTGAGCCAGGTTGGCCTTGAACTCATGATGTAGCCCAGGCTGGTCTCAAACTCGTGATCCTCCCGCCTCAGCCTCCCGAGTGCTGAGATTACAGGCAGGCGCCACCACTCCTGGCCCCAGCCTCTCTCTGCCTTTTATAGACACTTGTGATTGGATTTATGGTCCCCGGATAATATAGAATGATCTGATCTTTATGTCCTTAATACATCTGCAAAGACTCTTTGCCCAAATGAGATCACATTTGTAGATTCAGGATCCAGGACACGGTTAGGACTTTGTGTAGGTCACCATGGAGCCCCAGACACCTGGCTGCTGGGCAGGGTGCTGAGCACTTCCCATAATTTCACCAGAGTCCCCCACAGCCCTGTGAAGCACTTGTTTCCTACATCTTCCTGATGTGATCAGAGAGGTGCCGGACACCACCAACAGTCACACAGGATTCTAACTGAGCTAGGTCAGACCACAATGTCTGATTCCATGTGAGGGACACAAGAGACTTCTGGGAGCTGAGTGTGGTGGAGCACATCTGTAAATCCCAGCACTCAGGGAAGCTGAGGCAGGAGGATCATGAATTTGAGCCCAGCCTGGTCAGTTTAGCTACTTAGCAAGACCTCTCGGCCGGTGAGATGGCTCAGTGGGGTAAGCGCCTGCCTGGCAAGCGCGAGGGCCCAAGTTCGACTCCCGGAACCCACGTACGAAAAAAGGGCCGGTGATATTGCTCAGCGGCACAGGCGCCTGCTGGTGCACGAGGTCCTGAGGTCGACCCCCGGTACCCACAAAAAAAAAAAGACCTCTCAAAATTTAAAAATTAATTAATTAACTTTGAAAGGGGGGCTGGGCATGTAGCTCAGTGGCACAAGCACCTGCCTGGCAAGCACAAGGTTCTGAGTTCGATTCCCGGTACCAAAAAAAAAAAAAACTTTGAAAGGGGCTGAGGATATAGCTCACTGCAAAGGTCCTGGGTTCACACCCTAGTACTGCAAAAACGAACACCAGGCATAGTGGTACACGCCTATAATCCCAGCACAGGGGGAGGCTGAGGCAGGATTATTACTGCAAGTTCGAGGCCAGCCTTGGTTACCTAGTGAATTCAAGGCTAGCCTGACCTGAGATAGACCCTATCTCAAAAAATAATAACAAAAAGACTTCTGGGGCTGGGGATGGACTAGGTTAGGTTATTTGGTGTTTTGTTTTTTCAGACAGGGTCAGCATATACCTTCCAAACCTCAGTTCCTTTCTGCTCCCTCATGAATAACCACAGCCTTTTAAAACATTATTAAATAATTTGTAAAGTACTGAGGGGTCGAACCCAGGGACACTGTCCCACTGAGCCATACCCCCGGCCCCGTTTATTGATTGATTGATTATTGTTTGAGACAGGGCCTCCCTAGATTAGTTGCCCAGGCTGGGCTCAAACTTGTGACCCTCCTGTTTCAGCCTCCCAGAGTGCTGGGGTTACAGGCGTGGGCCACCAACACCAGACTTTTTCATCCATTTTTCACCCATTTTTCCTTAGCCCAACACCACAGTGTAGAACCCTGCAAATGTCACCTCACACACACGTATCTGTGTATGAATTCCCCAAAGGAAGAGTTCTGGCTCCAAAATTTGGTTGCATTTACCATTACAGATATTGTCAACCTTTCCCTGCTAAGGGTTAAACCAATTCACAGTTCTTCCAGCAACAGGTAAGACCTCTGTGTCCTTTACGGTGCACGTATCCAACTTTGGATATCTGCCCACATGACAAGTGAAAAACAGGATTTTATTTTATTTTTTGTGGGTACCGGGGGTCGACCTCAGGACCTCGCGCGCCAGCAGGCGCCCATGCCGCTGAGCGATATCACCGGCCCTTTCTTCGTATGTAGGTTCTGGAAGTTGAACTCAGGCCCTCGTGCTTGCCAGGCAGGCGCTTACACCGCTGAGCCATCTCACTGGCCCCTGTGTTGTTGATTTCTAGGAGCTCTTTACATATGAAGGACATTTGCCATCTGATTTCTAAATGTGTTAGAATTATCTCTTCCCAATTGGCCGTTTCTTCAGATTTCTTCAATAATGACCCTGTCATTTACTGAGGACCAGTACGTGTCTTATTTCTGCTAGGTGACTTACACACACAGTATCTCATTTCCCCTTCATCAACATGAGCTCCCCTTCCAGCTACTGGAGAGTACAGCCCTGAAACAGAAGGGTGTTTCCACACAATCGTGGCATCACGTTTCACACCTAACTAGTTGTTCAGTGCTCCTCTGTCTTGCCTCACACCAAGCTGCACATCCAGATTCCCCGACGTCTCACAGATTTCTTTTTAAAGTTTGTTTCCGGTAATAGTGGGCAGTAGGACTTTCTAAGATGATGGAAATGTTTCTATCTGGGCTTCTGATTTGGTAGTCACTTGCCACATGTAGCTAGTGGCAATGAGGGACTGGTTTTTTTGTTTATTTTTGAGACAAGGTCTCACTGTGTAGCCCAGGCTAGCCTGGAACAGGTGGCAATCCTCCTGCCTCAGCCTCCCAGAGTGCTGGGATTACTGGCGTGCACCACCACATCCATCTTTATTAGGAACCTTGGATGGAAGAAATTCTCTGCGGGGTTGACTGTGCCCACCGTGGGGCTCAGGGACTTCTGGAGGTGGGAAATGGGTAGAAGGTGACAATAGGACTTCAAGGTCTCCCTCAACCCCTACACAATGAGGACACCATGGCTGGCTGGTCCTGGGACCCTGAGCCATCTCAGGGAGAAGCTGTGGGCACTGCTGCATTGCCCACCAACTAGGCTTATTCCTGGGCACCTCCTGTGTGGCAGCGCTATTCACCCTGTGGGGCTGGCCAGGGGTGGCATTTCCAGCTGAGGGTCCTGGGGCAGCTGCTTCCCCTGCTGCCAGCCTCCACTTAACCCATCAGTCAAGTGAGGGGATGTTCCGTTGGGTGGGCTGCTGACCTGCTACAGAATCACCCACCTACTTTGACCCCCTCGGATCTCGTCTTTAGCCACATGTTGTCCCCACTGCCCCCCTCAGGCATGGCCTCTGCCCTTCCCTCCACCCTAGCAAAGCATCCCGTCCCCAGCCTGTATGGACCAAAGTTTTTTCTTCTTGTGGCACTGGAGATTGAACCCAGGTGCGCTCTACCACTGAGCTACACCCCCAGAACATTTTACTTTTGATTTTGAGACAGGGTCACAGTAAATTGCCTAGGTTGGCCTCAAACTTGAGATCCTACTGCCTCAGCCCCCTGAGTAGCTGATATTATAGGCCTGCACCACTATGCCTAGCAGGATTTATATTATTAATTAATGTCACTGTTAGCTTATTGTGTTTCTTTTTTTTTTTTTTTTTTTTTGTACCAGGAATCAAACTCAGGACCTTGTGCTTGCCAGGCAGGCACTGTGCCGCTGAGCTATATCCCCAGCCTGTGTTTCTTCTATTAGATCGAGAAGGGAAGGGTCTTGTCTGTTTTTCTCACTTTTATAACCCAGGGTCTTGCACCAAGGAAGTGTAATGTTGGTTGACCTAGGAAATGGAAGCTCAAAGAGCTGGAGACACTTTCTTGATGTCACATCACAGAGCTGGAATTAGAGACTTCAAACTGAGCTTTTGTTTGTTTGTTTTTGCGATGGGGTTCTTGCTATGTAGCTCAGGCTGGCCTTAAACTCACTGTGATCCTCCTGCCTCAGCCTCCTGAGTGTTGGGATTACAGGAGTGCCCCATGATACCCTAAGGGTACAAAATTTAAAATGATACTAAAAATACATGATGATCAACACATTTCATCAAAGCTAAATGTTTGGGGCCAGAAGTGTGGTATAGTTCAGTGGTAGAACAAATGTGTAAGTCCCTGGGTTCAATCTCCAGCAACAACAGAAAGATTTAAAATATGTATTTCTGGACCGGTAAGATAGCTCAGTGGCATGAGCACCTGCCTGGCAAGCATGAGGGCCCGAGTTCGACTCCCAGAACCCACATACGAAAAAAGGGCCGGTGATATCGCTCAGCAGCACAGGCGCCTGCTGGCATGCGAGGTCCTGAGTTCGACCCCCGGTACACACACACAAAAAAAAACATTCTTATTTTATTTTTGGGAAGGGGATTGAACTCACGACCTTGTGCATGTTTGCCGAGTGCTATTTGCTATTATTATTTTTTGAGACAGGGTCTCATTCTAGTTCAGGCTGACCTTGAACTCACTATGTAGCCCAGGCTGGACTCAAACTCACAGGGATCCTCCTGCCTCAGCCTCCTGAGTGCTGGATGATAGGTGTGTGCCACCACACCTGGCTTCTTTAATATTTTGAGACAGGGTCTCCCCAGGTTGCCCAAGCTGGCCTCAAACTTTCAACTTTCAATGGTTTTGCCTCAGCTTTCCAAGTAGGAGTACAGGACCACACCTGGCCTAAAAATATATATTTTAAAGAATAAACTTCAGAGGCTGGGGATAAAGCTCAGCGCATAGTGCCTGCCTGGCAAGCGTGAGGTTGTGAGTTCGATTCCTGGTACAAAAAAAAAGCTAAAAAAAATAAATAAAATAAACTTCAGCCAGGTGTGGTGGTGCACGCCTGGAATCCCAGCACTCAGGAGGCTGAGGCAGGAGGATCGCTGTGAGGATCGAGGCCTGCCTGGGCTACAAAGTGAATTCAAGGCCAGCCTGAACTGCATAGTGAAACCCTGTCTAAAAAACAAACAAACAGGGCCGGTGAGATGGCTCAGCGGCGTAAGCGCCTGCCTTGCAAGCGCAAGGGCCCGAGTTCGACTCCCGGATCCCACATATGAAAAAGGGGCCAGTGATATCGCTCAGTGGCACGGGTGCCTGTTGGCGCGCGAGGTCCTGAGGTCGTCCCCCCGGTACCCACAAAAAAAAAAAAAAAAAATAACCCACGAAAAACAAACTTCATTTGTTAATACATGAGAATGTTTACTTGTTGTCTTTAAAAAAAAATTAAATTAAATTAAAAAAAAAACCAAAAAAAAAACCTTCAAGCTAGGCTTGGTGGCGCATGCCTGTAATCCCAGCATTGTGGGAGGCTGAGCCAGGAGGATGGCAAATTTAAACCCATCCTGAGCAATTTAGCAGTTTAGCAAGACTGTCTCAAAATAAAGTATAGAAAAAGGGCTGGGGGTGTAGCTTGGTGCAAAGGCCCCGGGGTTCAATCCCCAGTACTACACACAAGCAAAAAAATAATAATAATAAAAAAATAAATAAAAGGTATATTGTTAAAGGTGTACAACACGAAGTTAGAAAATACACATGTATAGTAAAACAGTTACTACAGAGGAGCTAATTAACATATTCATCATCTCACATAATTACTCATCTCTCCCTGTTGTAAGCGCAACTATAATCTACTCATTTAGAAAAATCACGAATACAAAAAATTTAAATTTTTTAAAAAAGGAAAAAAAGAAGAGCTCTGACCTGCGGTGGCCCGACTCACCGCGCCCTACTCGCAGCGCTGCAAGGTCCTGTCTCTATTTAACACTTTGATATTTTGTTCCTAATTTATTTTTTCTCATTAATTCTGACATTTTGAAGATACTGCATTAGAATATTTATCTTGAGGACTGTTTCTGAGCTCAAGAAGCTCATCCGAGTCTGCTCTCAGCCCCGCTGCGTGAGGCGGGTCCGCCGGGGAAACTGAGGCACCCAGAGGCGCCGGGTGCTGACCTTTGCTTATCGCCGCGGAGGCAGCAGTGATCGCGACCCGCCTCGGAGACCTTTCGGGCAGGGCGCCCGCAGCGCACGGAGACAGCTGACCTTTCCAGCTCGACAGCGGGGAAGGCTGGGACTCGAACCCACCTCGCCGCCCGTCTTAGGGCGCGGGGTGGTGGGAGAGTCCCATGACGTCATCGAACACAGGTTCCGCCCAGCACTGACGTCACAGAGGAAGCAGCGTCTCTACGTTCCTCCTGTGACGTCACTGTGGGAGGCTCACCGAGGGAGGGAGAAGTCTAGAGAAGATCGCTCCTTTCTCGCCTTTTTATTTGGTAAGTCATTTGAAGTACGTGGGAGCGGACTACAATTCCCAGTAGGCGTTGCACGCAGCGCATGCGCAACGCCTCCCGTCGGAGAGCGCTACTAATCTTTGGGCTAGATTGACATCTTTTTAGTCGAACCAACAGCCTGGTTTTAAGCTGCAAACCAATCCTGCACGCAGAGGTCCCACCCCTTTATTATTAGCCCGCTGCTTCCTTGCGGGACTGACGGGCTCCGCTGTCTTCAAGAGTCCAGTTTCTTTTGATGGACATTCCTATCGATGAATTAGAGCGCCGGGAAATCAAGAGGCTGTTGAAAAGCGTGTGTACGGGCCAATAGTATACCGGAGGGGCTTGGCGCCGTCCAATCAGCTCTCCCAGAACCGCCAATCACCGGAGCCCCGCCCCCTACGCGTGACGTAAGTAGGGTGGGTAGCAACAGTTGCCCCGGTGAGGGAAACGGAGGCGCCATAGCCACGGTAGTCGTGGCGACCAAGCAACCCGGCAACGCGAGTCAACAACAACAACCGCCCGACCGACCCCCCACCCCCACCCCCCCGGCTTGGCCCGGGGACCCTGGCGCGTTCCGTCCCCCTCCCAACATCGCCACTGAGGCCTCCTTAAAGCCGTTCCGCGGACAGAAAAGCCGAGGTAACCGAGGCAGCCCGGGCGGCTGACGGGACCAGGGCAGGCGGTAGGGTCCGGGCGGCGGGTGTCGCTATAATCCCAGTCCAGGGAGAAGGGGCGGACGGTCAAAATGGCGGCGGCGACTGTCGGGACCGTGGGGGAGGGGGCCAAGGCCCGGCGGGGCGACACTACCCGCCCCCCAGCCCCGCGGCCCGTCCCCCGCAAGGGGCGGGCGCTCGCAGGCCGGCGGCGAGTGGAGGTCCACCAGCCGGGGCGGGGGGCTTTTATATGTAGGGAGGTGCGAAGGGGCGGGCCCGGGGAGGCTGGGCCAATGGGAGCAAGAGGGGCACTGGGCGGGACCAAGGTGGTGGGCGGGGCATCAATTCCCCCCTCCCGCCGCCCTCCGAAAGCGGGTGGGGCAGCTGCCACCGGGCCATCCCTGTAGCGGTAGGAGGCTTCCTGTGCCGCGCGTCCTTTCAGGAAACCGTAGTTGTCCCCAGGATTCAGCTTGTGGACCAGTGCGTACCACGTTGGAGGCCTCAGTTTTCGACTCTGTAAAATGGAGAGAATCGTTGCTGTTTCCCCTTTCTGCATTTCTAGGACTCCTGATTCCGTCGGGGAATTTCGCTAGGGCTCCCTTCCTTATCTCCTGCTTCTGAAAGTGGTTTGATAGATTAAGCCTTGGCCCTGCCCTCCATTGCTACACCTGTCTTTTCTCTGGGAGGAGACGGAAGGGCCGACTAAATTTCACCATAAACTGGGGCAGCAGCCCACTCGACTTTCTTTAGTCTGGAGGAATTAGTTTGCAGAAATCAAAGCCCATGGCAGGGAGGGGCGATCATAGGAGACAGATTTAGAGGAACTGAAATATGATTGCTTTTCCCTCTGTGCCGCTTCTTCCTGGTGTGGTCCCTGGTCCGAAGGGCTTGTTCTTCCACTACGGGCTTTTCCTAGCTCTTCGGCCCACTAAGGTCTCCCCTTCTGACAGTGAGAACAGGTGGCCCGTGAGGAGGGTTCATAGATTCCTTAAACCACTGCTGTTGGCCAGACACGTTTTTGTGTCAGGCTCCTATCAACAGGGTCACGTGTGGTGAGGAGGTACCAGGCTCCAGAGCCACGTGGCTGGACCCAGTGCTACCCTGAGGGGAAGGGGAAGCTGTCCACATTTGTCAGCAGGGACTTTTTGCAGCTGCTTTCTTGGGCGACACAACACAATCTGCCAGCTTGGGGAAGTCTTTTGTTGTTTTTAAGCTACCAGCCAGGGCAAGTCGGCTTTGCTTGTTCTATCTGGTTTTGAGCTTGACATTGGTGTACAAACTGCAGCCCATCTCTTTTAAATCAGTTAATAAACCCCAAGGAAAAGGATTGGTTCATGCTTCCCCTCAAGAATTTGCGATCAGGCTGGTGGGTGGCTGGGGTCTTGCCATGTACCAGACCCTCTTAGAAAAGAGAAGCCAGGACTCCTTCAAAGTTAAAACAGGTGGAGATTCAGTTTCAGTAAGAATCAATAAAAGTTACGCTGAGCATGATGGTGCACACCCGTAATCCCAGCACTTGGGAGACTGAGGGAGGAGGATCTCCATGGGTTTGAGGCCAGGGTGGGCTGCCTAGTGAGTTTAAGACCAGCCTGGACTACCCAGCGAGACCCTGTCTCAAAAAACTAAAAAAAAAAAAAGAAAAAAAAGTTGCTAAGAAAGATCATCAGCTCTTAGTAGGCAGGCTGTGATCAGAAAAGGATGGTGCTGATCATCTGGTCTTGTTGACTGCCTCAGCCTTGTCTCCCCACCAATAATTTTTGTAGGTGAAGGACCCACACCCAGAGGGTCATTTGACCGGGGAGGGACACTGGCTTGAGTGATCAGTTGCTTTCTAGCTGTGTGCTCCTGGGTGAGTTACTGAACTTCTCTGGACCTGTTTGGTCTCATCTAAACTAGGGTCAGGAATAATTTTAATCTCACGTTGCTGTTCCGTGGATCCTGTAAAACAATGAATGTGGAGCATCGAACACCTAGTAATTGCTCAAACCATTTTAGCCTCTGCTGTCATTATAATGCTAGTCACTTCCTGCCCAGACCTCAGAATTAACCGTTGTCTTTATTTTTATCGTTTTTTTTTTTTTTTTGTGGGTACCGGGGGGTCGACCTCAGGACCTCGCGCGCCAACAGGCACCTGTGCCGCTGAGCGACATCACTGGCCCCTTTTTCGTATGTGGGATCCGGGAGTCGAACTCGGGCCCTCGCGCTTGCAAGGCAGGCGCTTACGCCGCTGAGCCATCTCACCGGCCCTATTTTTATCGTTTTGAATTGAAGGAGAGCCTAGTGGCTTTAAAGATTAATGGGCCTGCTGGGCTTCAGGGTTGATGACAAGGATCCAGGAAGCTGGATACTAGGACTCCAGTTTATCTCTGTTTTTGTTTGTTTGTTAGTTTTTTTGAGTCAAGGTCTCGCAGTGTAGTTCAGGCTGGCCTTGAACTGTGTAGCCCAGGCTGGCCTCAAGCTTGCAGCGATCCTCCTGCCTCATCCTGTGCACCAGCACAGCTGGGAGGACTCCAGCCTCTGGGGAACAGTGTCAGCTCCCCATCCTGCTGGCTGGCCTTCCTCTGGCTTTGAGAGGGGAGCCAGAAAGAAGACTCCTCCCTGGGCCTCAAGATGGACTCAGCCTCAGCCTCGGTGTTTCCCAGAAGGTACCCACTGTGGGAAACATTGGCCTGAGCAGAAGGGGGTATTCTCTCCTTCTGTCACATACCCTGCAGGCATATTCTCTCCTTCTCTGTCACATACCCAGTGTGGGGCAGGAAACAGCCAGCCAGACTCTTCCAGGACCACAGCCTTAGCAAAGCAGCTGCACATTATCCCAGCACTGGGAGGCTGAGGCAGGAGGATCACTGTGAGCTGGAGGCCAGCCCGGGCTACATAGCGAATTCAAGGCCAGCCTGAACTGTATAGCAAGACCCTGTCTCAAAAAACAAAAGTGTGAGGGCCTGAGTTCGACTCCCGGTACCCACATATGAAAAAAGGGCCAGTGATATTGCTCAGTGGCATGGGCGCCTGCTGGCGCGCGAGGTCCTGAGGTCGACCCCTGGTACCCACAAAAAAAAAAAAGGAAAGAGAGCAGCTGCACAACGCCCAGTCTTTCTGGCCTAGTGAGGTCTCTCCACCTGGCAGCCGGGCTCGTGATGCACCAGGTGGTGTCGCCCACCCTGCAGCATACGCTTGCTCCAGCTGGAGCCAGTAACTTTCTCACAGTGTCACCACGCTGCCCTTTGACACCCGCCAATCCTGTGTTCCCCACCAGTGCATCCACATACGTTGGGCTGCAAATGAGAGTCGAGTTCCTGGGGGCCAAGGAGGGGGCTCAGTGGTGAGCGCTCACCCAGCCATGCGAGGTCCCAGGTTCCATCCCCGGCACTGGGAAAAAACCCCAAAAAGAGTGGTGTCCCTAGTGCATGGCTGGCAGCAGGGGCTGGGGCGGAGGACAGGCATGGCAGTCAGGTCTCTGTCCTGGTGAAGCTTACTTTTCCGATTGGGGAGGGAAGAGTACGTGTGAGTAAGAGAATAAGCAAACAGGGAAATACACTGCTGAGAAGAAAATCAAACTGAACTGTGTGCCTGGCAGAGGGATGGGGGCTGGGACCAGGACACAACAGCCAGCTGAGTCCTGAGTGGTAAGAAGGAGCCAGCAGAGCACGGTGGGGCTGGCAGGCAAGAAGTGGAGGTGCAAAGGCCCTGAGGCAGGAGGGGCCAGGGACATCCTGGGCCTTCGGGTCGTGAGGATGCCAGGTGTTCTTTTCTGTCTGTGATGGGAGCTCTGGTGGCTCTGGGCCAAGGTGTGACACCAGGACAGGAGCTGTTCTCAAAAGGGTCTTGTGGACTGTAGGGGTAGGAGCGGGGACAGGGGCTTTGGGAATCATGGCCGCTCTGACAGCACTGTGGACAGATGCAGAGAGAAGTCCCCAGCCACAGAGTTACATTGTGGAGCAACGAGCGATAAAGCTTATGAACTGATTAGAAACATTTAAGTGTAGTGAACCCATTCTACAGATGAGAAGAGTAAGGTTTTTTTCCATTTCCCTAGCAGGCCCTGACCACGATGTGAACAACCTTGTGGTTATAGAACCAGGTGTCTATGACAGGTCAGCTCAGCGCAGCCTCTTGCCTGTTTTTTTTTATAGCTCTGACCTAAGAATGTTTTTTTATATTTATAAATGATTGGAAAGCCGGGCATGGTAGCACATGCCATCATCCCAGCACTTGGGAGGCTGAAGTAGTAGAATCTCTGTGAATTTGAGGACAGCTTGGACTGCACAGTAAGTTCAAGGCCAGCCTGTTCTATACAGTGAGACCCTGTCTCAAAAAGCAAACAAACAAACAAAAAAAAAATGGAAAAGATAAAAAGAATATTTTGTGACATGAGTCATATCTCATGACATGTGAAAATTATTACTCAAATCTCAGTGTCTGGAGAGAGTCTTGGCAGCCTGCCTGTTTGTGTGCGTGTTGTCTGTGGACACGCTCACACCACGTGGCAGAGTGGAGCGCGCACAACAGACATGGGCTGCCCTCTGCCCCAGACACACTCACCGTCCAGCACTTGACATCGTCTGCCAGCCTCGATCTGCAACCATCACTTCAAACCTCCTCCGGAAACCAGCTGTTGGCTATGGAGTTAGGTGCAGCCATGAGGGCTTTTCTTGGCAGATTTGTTGCCAAGGAACAAGCTTATCCAGCGGTGCTCTTGTCTGTGTGCGCTGTGCTCAGATGCCCAGGCATCCGTGAGCTGCGTGGATAGATGCATGTGGCTCATGGTCTGCGGAGAGCACCCCAGCTCTCAGCCCGTATTGCCACCTCCTGCCGGCGCCCGGAGCAGAAGGCTTGAGGCCTCCAGGCTTGGTGTGCTTAGGAGGAGATGACGCCAGCCAGGGTGGAGCTTTTAAAGCCCTTTCCTTAGTCAGGTGTGGTGGTGCACACCTATCATCCCAGCACTCGGAGGCTGAGGCAGGAGGCTGGTAAATTCAAGCCCAGCCTGGGAAACTTAGCAACTTAGTGAGACCCTGTCTCAAAATTCAAAAAACAAAAGGCTGGGGATGGAGCTCAGTGTTGGAGACCCTGGGTTCAATCTGCAGCACTGCAGAAAGGAAACAAAGAAAGAAAGGAAAGAAAGGAAAGAAAGGAAAGAAAGGAAGAAAGGAAGAAAGAAAGAAAGAAAGAAAGAGAGAGAGAGAGAGAGAGAGAGAGAGAGAGAGAGAGAGAGAGAGAGAGAGAGAGAGAGAAGAAAGAAAGAAAGAAAGAAAGAAAGAAAGAAAGAAAGAAAGAAAGAAAGAAAGACCAGACAGGCAGGCGAGAGGGAAAGGCCCTTTCCTTGGGGGAGAGGGCCAGCTTTCCTAGGGATGAGAAGGCCAGGGCCAGGCTCTCTTGAACAGTGGCCTTAGAGCCACTAACTGGGGATTATGGGGGACCACCACCGATTTGGATTCCCATTCTGCACTTCCTGAGAGCTGCCTGGCTCGGTTCACCCACAGCTACCTCCAGTGTACCATGTGCCTGGCCCACATTGTTTCCTTGAGGGGTGGAACCCCTCAGCCACCCGCATCCCCCACCCCACAGCTGGCCCAATGAGGCCCCTCCCAAAAGCCACACAGACAGGAGGAGGCCACGTTCAAGGCATACCTCGGCCTGCCCACAGCTGCGTTCCCACTGCCTTGCTGGCACCTCTTGAGTTGGCATCAGAGGGCAGAGCCCAGGTCCCTGGAGAAGAAGGGACAGGGAGGTGGGATGAACAGGGGAAGCTCAGTGCGGCCCTGGAGCCTCCCTGAGGTGCCTGCTGCTTCCCAGCCGATGCCCTCCCTGGGGCCTTGGGAGGGGTGTGAGCTTGGGGGTGGCACTGGGGTCTCCCCACAGGCAGGACAGGGGGGTGCTGTCTGCCGATGGAGAGGAACAGATGAGCACCGTGCCTGGCATCCCAAGTCAGACTGGGGGCCAAGAACGGGCACCTGGGGGCACAGAGGCCCTAGTTCCGGTCCCATGCATGGCTCCCTCTGCCAGGAGGCAAGCAGTCCCAGGCTCCAGGCTCCAGGCTCCTGGCTGGTCCTCTTCCCCCCTGGAAACCCCTCCTGGGTCACCCTGAGCTGGAGGGCTGCCATGCGTAGCACACAGGTGCCATGGGTCAACTGCTAGCCTCTGGGGCACAAGTGGCCCAGGGTGGTGGCCAGCGGCAGGCAGGGCACTCAGAGTCAGTACCCCCAAAGGTGCAGGGCTGCAGCATTGGTTACTGGTTCGTCCCACTGTCCCCTGAATGACCAGAGCTGGGATGGGGCTTGTTGGTGCGGAGGCCCCCAAACCATTCCCACCCCCCTGCTGAGATGGGGACAAGAAGAGAAGGCCAGCACCCCGGCCAGGGAGCACGGCCTTCCACAGGCAGAGAGCCACCATCACTGCCCTGCCTGCCAGCCCAACTGGCCTCACGTGAACTCAGAGCTGCACCTGCCCCTGGGCAGAGGCCCCACATCTTCTGAGGCCACAGCTGCCCCAGGTAGGGGTGGACCCGGGGCAGGGGTGGGCTCCAACACCTTCCCGGTCTAGCACTGCACTGGGAACACACCTGGCCCAGAGCTCAGCCCAGATGGTGGCTAGGAGGGGCTGGTGGCCTCTGGGTACTGCTTCCTCCCCAGCTTGCCTTTCCAGCCAGAGCTGACTTTCCAGCCAGAGCTCAGATGCTGGGTTCAGGCAGTTCTGCTACTTCCGTGCCATGTGCCCCGCACAGGGCCGGACCTCTCTGAGCTGCGGCTCCTCCTCTGGCCAGCCCAAGCCTGACGGGGTTACTGCCCAGTTTGCAGTGCAGTGTCAACCAGCAGGAGAGGCCACCTGGGGAGCTCAGCCCAGGAAAGGGGCAGAGGAGGGGGCGACCCTGGCCTGCTAACCTGTTTCATTTGTCCCTGGGCGAGGACACAGAGCCATCACCAGGTTGTCCCGAGGTCCCCTGGCTCAGGATGCATGACCCCAGGACTGTGGGCGTCCCCAAGTACCAGAGGCAGGAAGGAGGGAGTGGAGAGGCCCAGCCTCTGTCTGTGCCCATGTCCCCTGCAGTGACAGGTCACCTCTATCTGGCTGTCGACCTTGGGATTTAATTAAGTTAGTGACAAACCCAAATGCGTCTCCAGGGAGCCGGGAGCAGTCCCTGCCTTCCTCTGCCTGTAGATTAATTCTTGTTTTTCCTTCTTTTGTTTTTGTTTTTTTCCTTTCTTCTCTCCCCTCCCCTTTTTTTTTCCCAAGGAAGAGAAGGAAAAAAGCCTTATTTATTATCATTTTCCCCACCGTTGGCATGGCAACCCAGGCGTATGTTACTGAGCTACAGGCAGCCCCGCAAGCATCACAGCCACCGCAGGCCCCACCCCAGGCCCAGCCCCAGCCGCCACCCCTGCCACCCCCAGCAGCACCCCAGCCCCCCCAGCCTCCTGCTGCTGCCGCCACCCCCCAGCCCCAGTATGTCGCTGAGCTGCAGAGCCCCCAGCCCCAGGCACAGCCTCCAGGCGCCCAGAAGCAGTATGTGACAGAGCTCCCAACTGCCCCCGCGCCTTCGCAGCCGCCCACCCCAGCCCCTGCGTCACAGCAGTACATCGTGGTCACCGTCTCGGGTAAGTGTCCATGTGCACTCAGAGTGGGGGCTTGGGGACAGCTCAGGAAGGAGTTTCCGGGAGCCAGGATCCTGGGTGACCCCTACCCCACCAGGATCTTGGTGGAAATATGGGGCCTCTCTGGAAAAAGCATAGTTAGGCCAAGCAGGGAGGCATGAATGCCCCCAAGCTCTGTTAGACCTATTCTTATCTCTGTCACCAGAAGGGAGGACAGGGTGATGGAATTCAGCTTGCAAAGGCTGGAGCAGACTGGCTGCTTCACAGGCCGTTGGCCTCTCTGCCTTGATTTCCCCATCTGTAAGGGGTCATCATAGCCTTGCACTCTCAGGGATATGTGCGCTCCTAGCCAGGCTGGTCCACATTGACTGGGGGCCCCAGTGTGTCCCCTCTTCCAGGGGAGCAGCCCTGTCCTTTCTGATTGATGGCTGGATGGGTGAGGGCCGCCCCCTACCTCCCTCTGGAAATGGCCAAGAAGGTGGGTTATGGTGTCCCCAGGGTGCTGCGGTCCTCACTGGGTCCTGCGCTGAGCTCCTCTGGAGGAAGTGGCAGGGATGGGGCTCTGAGCCAGGGCTGGGCACTTTAGTGCTGTTGACACAGAACTGTGACACTGGAGCTGGCTTCAGAGCTGGTCACCGTGCATAAGCCCGCTGTCCCCAGCCATGGGCAGGCCAGGTGGCCTGGTCCTGGTCAGGGCCATCCTGGCAGGCTGCGGCAGGGCGGGTCTGGGTTGTGTTGGGGACCACGGGACCATGGAGCATCGAATATGCAGTAGTCAGTGCAGCCCCAGGGGCCCAGAACAGATGTAGCCAAGGCCCTGGGCATGGCCTCTAGGCTTCTGCCAGTGTCCACATGGAAAGTCCAGGGTCCCTGGGTACAGCTGGGGGTGGGGACACCCAGGGGCCCAGAGCAGTGGCTCTGATCATGGGCTGGCATGAGAGCCAGGCACAGCGCTCCTCACCTTCATGGACGTGGCCTGGCCCAGTGAGGTCAGGCCAGGGTTGGGGACAGGGTCAGCAGGCACAGATCTCCAGTGGCTCCCCACGCCCCTCACCTGTGTCTTACCCCTAGCCTAAGCCTGCTGCTGACCTGCGGGGCACAAGGTTCCCACAGACAACCCAGCCGACCTGCCAGTCTGCTCACTCTCCCAGGACTCGCCCTCCTGGTCCCCACTGCATTCCCTCGGTTCCTTTCTTGCACATCTCTCCCTCCAGACAGTAAAGACTAAAACAACCTCCAGGGAGGCTGAGGCAGGGAGATCACAAGTGCAAGGCCAGTCCGGGCAACTTAGCAAGACCCCGTCTCAAAATGAAAAATAAAAGTGGCCTGGGGATGTAGCTGGAGTTTGATGCCAAGTACCACCAAAAGAAAAAAGAAAAAAAAAGGGAGAAAAGAAACGACCCCTGTTTAAACCAGAACTCTTACCTGCTTCTTTGCTTCCCTCTTCCGTTGGATACCAGCTCTGGGTCCCCATTCCAAGCTCCATCCTCAGCCACCTGTGCCCTTCTTTCCCATCAGCTCTCTTTGGGCCACTCGGCCCACCTTGTCAGACTCACAGTCACAGGGCCTCGGGCCAGTGCCTGACTTGGGTCTCCTTCCCCCAAGGTGCTGTCCCGGCAGCTGCCCAGGCTCCACCCGCCTTCCTGCTGCCTCTCTCCGTCCCCTCCCCTCTGCTCCCAGACCTCGGTAGCAGTGGAGGCCACATCCCAGACCCTCCTGGAGCCCCTCTCCTTCCAGGAGCTCCCTCATGGTGGCCTCATCCAGTGTCATAGCTGATGGCCACCTTGATGTCTCCACCCTGAACCCCAGGCCCCGTGACCAGCTACTCTTGACCCCTTCAGCAGCATGGCCTGAGGAATACTGAACTCTCCCTCCCCACATCCTCCCTCCTTTGCAGTTCCTTATCCTTCCAGGCCCAGGGGCATCCTTGACTCCTGTCTTCCTCACACCCCCTGGACCCGGCTGTCCACCCTCTGCCCTTCCCAGCCTCGGAGCTGCCTGTCCACACAGGTTAGCGCAGTCTTCTCAGGGCCAGCTCAGCCCCAGTGATTCTGGAGCCACTGCTCCTTAGGACCTCTGCCTTCTCCACTGTGAGAAAGCCGGTCCCTTGCCTCACCCTGCATAAAACAAGCACTTTAAAAGGTCCCCATAAGTGGAGTGGTCGCATGCCTGCTCTTCAGGAGGCTGAGGCAGGAGGGTGGCACTTATGGGCAGCCTGGGCTACGGAATGAGACCCAGTCTCACAAAAGTAAAAAGGTTGGTAGTGGTGGAGCTCCTGGGTTCCAGTCCAGGTACCACAAAAGGAGGAAGAAGCAGCTTTCTGTGGCCCGCACCCCTACTCACAAATGCTGAGCCTTGCGCTGCGCAGCCTTGGGTTTCCCACAGTGCTGCAAATCGCCAGGCCCCAACCCTCCTCCCAGCCTTAGCACTTACTGTGCCACATGCCTGGGGCTCCCTGCCCAGCCCTGTGCCTCCTGGCACTCATCCCCTGCCCTGCTCAGAGGCCACCTCCTGACACACCCATGCCTCACCCACTCACTGTTCACACTGCTCACTGTCTTCTTCCTTCACCTTACTTTTTTTTCTTGGTAGCACAGGGCATTGAACTCAGGGCCTTCACACTAAGCTCCACCCCAAGTCCCTTTTTATTTTTTATTTTGAGACAGAGTCTCACTTAGTCACAAAGTTGCCCAGCCTGGGCTCAAATTTGTGATCCTCCTGCTTCTGCCTCCCAGAGTGGTGGGATGACAGGAGTGCCCCACAGCACCTTGCTTGCCTTACTTTTCTTGACACTCATCACCACTCGAAGGGATGATGGTGATGCCTGTCCCTGTCACCTGTGGGGCAGGGCTCTGTCTGCTGAGGCTCTGTGGGGTGGCTGACGACAGTGGGGCTGGCCCAGAACACCCCTGTGGAGGACATCTCCCATCCCTGTCACAGACTCTCAGCCCCTGGGACATCTCTTTGGCTCTGGGCTTCTGGGGTGTGGGTTTCTCATGACTTAGAGTTTGGGGTACCCAGAGGAAGGGTCTGGGGTAGACACCTTTCTCCTGGCCCCCAGACACCTCAAGTCCATCCCCTCTGCCTTGGCTCCTGCTGCCCTTCCCTGCACCCCCCAGGGACACCTAGTGCTCAGAGGTGAAGGCCACAGCATGGTTTCTGTGTCCCACAGACCCAGGCCAGATCTTACCCTCTGTGGGCCAGCAGTGGGAAGGTGGCCTCTGTCCCTGCCACCTTGGGGATGTGCCATGCCACGGGGCTCCGTACCCAACAGGGCGGGCCGTAGCCAACCAGCTCTCCCCGTAACTCCCAGGCCAGCTTCTCTGGCCAGGCAGTGGCTTCAACAATAGTCACAGTGCCCCTTGAGAATTCATCTCCCTGCTAGTCTGCGTCGGTCCCTGGAAGGGTCACCGGGCAGTGCTTCCTGGGTTTGTCCTGAGGAAGGGGAGGAGGGCTGGTGCTCTCCCAACTTAGCACCCCCCTACCTTGGGCGGCCTGGGCTGCGTGCGACCTCCCCTTGGGAGGGAAACTGACACCGCAAGGTGGTTAGGACAGGGAAGCACCTGGGACAGTGGGAGCTGCCCAGGAGCCCGGGCAGTCCTGGGTGAGGGGTGCACCCAGACTTGGAGCCCCAGCCAAAGCAGGCAGATGGCAGCCCAGGGCCGCTTGTCCAGCCTGGGCCTGGCCCGCTCTGCCCTAAGGTGCCCTAAGGTGACAGGAAGGAAGCTGAAGTTTCCCTGGTCTGGAATGATACTGATTCCTAACCCTGTCCTCCGAGGCCACCAGACTTGTGCCCAAGACCTAAGGCAGTGGAGGTTGCTGCAGCCCCGGTGCCTGCCCTGGCAAGAGAGCCACCTGGAGAGGGACATGGCTACCACGCCTCTCTGCTCCCCTTGGCAGCCAGAGAAGGGTTGCGTTTGGAGCAGGTAGATGGGGTGTTTGTCAGCACCCCTTGTGCAGATGGGTAAACTGAGGTCCACGTAGACAAGGAGACCCAGACCTGGCCCCACCCCCAGCAACTCCCCAGTTGAAGTGTTAGTAAATCTAGACAGGAAATAGGGAGCACTCTACATATCGCAGCTGCCGCCAGGTGAAGACAGGAAATAGTCCCCACTTCCTGCAGGCGCCCAGGATAGCAGCCACAGACAGACAGATGCACCTCTGCTTTCCCTCCCTGAAACACAGCAAAGGTGACCCAGAGGTGACGAGGGGTACATACCCAGGAAAGCCCAACCCTGAGTCCCAAGAGCAGACTCACCTGCTCCTCTTCATGCTGGCCTCCGGGGCCATCAGAAACAGGAGATGGGGGACAGATACCTGCTCTCAGCAGGGTCCCCGGCCTCCTGCTGCTGGGGGCCTCACTCCAGGATGGGCCCTGGGTGCAGGGGCCGAGCAGGCAAAACCGTGCCTTAGGCTGGGTCCAGTGCCCTGTGCCCCATGGCATCCAGGTGTGCCGGGGCTCACGTGACTCCGGGCTGTCTCGGGTTTCTCCCCAAGGGCTGACTGGGCGAGGGAGGGCTCCAGCCAGACAGGGGTCCGCGCTGCCTGGAATTAGTGGGCAGCAGCTGCCCGAGCAGGCCTGGAACTGTCCCAGCACCAACCCCACATGTGGCCGCTTCCCTGACATCTCCTCCCCATCCTTAACCCGAGCGCGCTTGCACACCTACTCACGTTCTCTGCCCTGCGCTTGGCCCTTGGTCCTGGCGCCTGCCCAAAGCTGTCCTGCCGCCAGGCCAGGGCCCTCTCCCGTGTCCCCCATGCAGCTGGGGCCCAGTACCCTCTTTGGAGGCTGAGCCACCCCAGGATGCGCTGAACTTGGGGTTTCCCTTGTGTGAGTCTACACCCCTCTGCCCTTGGGTCTCAGCCCAGGCAGGACCATACCGGCTCCCCACTGGGTGACCTTGAGCAAACCCCTCCCCCTGTCTCTTGCCTATTCTGAAAACTGGTAGGAAAAATATTCCTCTGGCTATCCAGGAGAGCCCAGCACAGTTCCTGGCACAATGGAAGCAATATCAGCACCACCCTTACCACCTTGATCTGCAGTTTTGCTGTGGGCAAGAAACCCTTCCAAGCCCCCAGGCAGATTCCCCCAGGAAGCTGGGGCTGGGGCCTCAGCTCCTCCCGGCAGCCCAGCCCAGCCTAGCCTCCCAGACAAGCATACATCTGCCCCATCCACCCTCAGCCTTGGAGCTGTGGGACACAGGCCAGGCCACACAGAGGAGGTGGGACAGAGGGCATCCCTGCTGGGGTCAGGGTCTCCTGGCCAGTGCCTCTGGGGACACTGTCCTTCCCTGCCCCCTTACCACCCCTGCTAATCACCTGGCAAGATGTGCCTGAAACCTGACCCGAGCCTGCCTGATAGCATCTCTGGGTACCAGCCTCCTCCTGCCCCATGCAGCCCCCGCCCAGGGGTGCTTAGCCTGGAGGGTGTGCAGGGGTTGTACCTGTGCTGGAGGATTAGCTCTCCAAGGTTCTGGGTATAAAGCTGCCTGTGCAAAGGTGGGTGGAAGCGAGGAGGACCAGCAGGCACCCTGGACGGACAGATAGCGGGCAGGGAATAGGCAGGAGGGCACCATGTTCTATGATTGCCTCTTCCTGGCTGCCTGCCAGCGTGAGTACCCACTGCCCAGCTGCAAGCCCCTTGTGGAAGACACGGGTCCCTAACACCGCCCCAGCCCACTGAGGATAGAAAGCTGGAAGGGGGCACCTTGCTACAGGCCATGAAGCCTTCTAGGACCACTGTTCTGGTTGGGGAAGCCAGGGTCATTCCCAGGAAGGAGGCCCAGCACCTGGTCCTTCCCTAGCTGCCAGGCCCCTGGGGCAGGGCCTGTCTGTGGGCTAAAGGGATCATATACCTTCAGGACAGCGAGGCCTGGGGTGTGCTGCCACATGTCAGGGATCCTGGCTCCCCTTCCCTGGGGACCCCTGATGGCATCTTTAGGGGTTGAGGTTGCCCTCAGCCCCAGTGTATGTTCTAGGTGGGCTGGGGCTCGGGTGCAGAGGTGGCTGGCAGAGCTGACCTGGCAACACTCTCCCACAGAAGGTGCCATGCGGGCCAGCGAGACTGTGTCGGAGGCCAGCCCGGGTGCCACGGCCAGCCAGACCGGCGTCCCCACCCAGGTGGTGCAGCAGGTGCAGGGCTCCCAGCAGGTAGGATGCAGCCTTCCCTGGGCAGCAGGCAGGGCAGGCGTGTGGGGGCCTCTCCTCCTTCCTGCCTATGTGCCAGGGCCACCTGCTCACCTGTGCTTATCAAGATGCACAGGGAGACTGCCTGGCTCAGGGGCTGTGCCTTCTGACCTCCAGCGGCTCCTGGTCCAGAGTGTGCAGGCCAAGCCAGGCCACGTGTCCCCCCTCCAGCTCACCAGCATCCAGGTGTCCCAGCAGGTAAGGCCCTGCCTCCTGGCCACACCCCTACCCAGGCTGGGGAACCAAAGCCCCTGAGGCCACTTTGATGTCCTTTTTATTTTTATTTTTTTGGGCAGTACTAGGGGTTGAACCAGGGGCTTTCTTTGCACTGAGCTATGTCCCTAGTCCTTTTCTTTTTTGAATTTTAATTTTTATGTAGTTTTTACTTCGAGACGGTATCTCAATAAGTCGCTGAGTTCCCCAGGCTGGGCTCAGACTTGCAGCCCTCCTGCCTCAGCTCGCAGAGTGCTGGGATTAAGGCACGTGCCGTCGCGCCTGGCTTGGATGTGTCCTTGCCGAAATCGAGGACACAACCCCATCCAGGGACTTCCTCTCCTCGAGGCTCCCCAGGCACAAAACCTGGCTCTGCCATTTCCTGGCTCCAGGACTCGGACAAGGGCTCTTGCTGTCCTGAGCCTGGGCGTCGCCGCTGTGAAGTGGGTTAGTGACTGCTGCACCCGGACGGATAGCGTGAGCTCTGAGAATGCAGCCTGGCACCCGGCTGTCTGGGTGATGGTGCCCCTCTCCTGCCTGGCTGCAGGCTCTCCCCACACAGCGTCTGGTGGTGCAGAGTGCAGCACCCGGTGGCAAGGCCAGCCAGGTCTCCTTGACGGTGCACGGAACCCAGCAGGTGCACTCACCCCCAGAGGTAGGTGGGGCCCACTGGACACCCTCCCTGCCCTCTGTGGGGTCCGCCCGTTCCCCCACAGCACACTGGGAGCCGCCTGCTCAGCCCACTCCTGAGTCCCCCACCCCAGCCTGAGAGGTGGGGGTGACTTGCCCGCCTGCCCTGTATGCCTCTGGGCCAAGCAGCTGAGAGCCGTGGTCCCAGAGGAGGGGGCGGCTCCTTCCCAGGCCAGGGTGGTGCTCACAGTTCCAGCTCAGGGAGCTGCATCCTGGGTACAGAGTGGGTGGAGTCCCTCCCTGGGAGCCCTGGGCCATGTGTGGACTCGGGACCCACGGACAGCAGCGTGTTGGAGGCAGGCTGGCCATGGGTGACTCAGAGAACAGGGGTGGGGTCAGTTGCCCCAGCTCAGCATGAACCGCACTGAGTGAACGCAGAGGCTCGCAGCTGCACCTGGTGGGAGCCAGCAGGATGTCACCTCAGACACTGCTGTCGCCATCACCATAACCTTTGAGCATCTGCTGCGGGAGAGCTCAGCAGGACTCTCTCAGTCCTCCCCTCCAGTCTGATCTCTTATCTCGGGCTGCTCCTCTATGATCATGGGGCAGCAGGAGGCCCTGAGCCACCTCTGGGCCTGGGGGTGGCTGGGCTGTTGCCAGAAATAGGCATTTGGCCTGTTACTGGCCTAGGTGGTTGGGACAGAGCTCCCAGCCAGCCCTGACCTGGAGTCGCATATCCTTCCTTGTAGCAGTCACCGGTGCAGGCTAACAGCTCCGCCAGCAAGACAGCTGGGACCCCCGCAGGCACAGTGCCACAGCCGCTGCAGGTCCATGGCGTCCAACAGAGCGTCCCTGTATCCCAAGAGGTGCCTGGCCAGGGTGGGCTGCGGCTGGAGCAGAGGGCCCGGGCCAGGTGGCCTCTGTTTCAAGTGGAGCAAATGGGTCCGGCCCCCGTCTGCCACCCAAGCCCCTGGCAGCCTCTCCACTCAGGGTGCTGAGGTGGGGGCTGCTGTGGGGAGGAAGCGCAGACCCCGGGGAAGGCTGGACACAGACCAGGCCCTGGAGTGTCTCTAGAACCCACCGTGGCTCCTGCAGGCTCATGTGCTTGGAGGAAGCCCCCAGGGCAGGACACAGTGCACCCCAAGAGCTGTGGGAGCCAGCGCTCTGAGCCCCCTGCCACAGTCCCCAGAGCAGGTTAAGAGGAAAGGGTTGTCTCCCTCTGGTTGTTACTGCTAAGTTGGAGGATTCCTGGCCCCTCAGAGAAGCAGATGGAGCCAGGCATGGTGGCATGTGCCTATAGTCCCAGTTACTGGGGAGGCCAAGACAGGAAGATTATTGGAGCCAGCCTGGGCAACATAGCTATAGACACTTACCAAAAGGAAAATAGAAATCCTGTCCCAGAGGATCCACAGATGTTGTCTGCCCAGGGCCAGAGCCCCTCAGAACCTCACGGTTGAGGCCCAGTCCAAGTCCTGGCCACTGTACCCTTAGGATAGCCCAGCATCTCCACCAGATCATCGCAGTGAGGACTGTCAGCCCAGGCTGTGGGCACCCAAGATAACCCATGTCTTCCCCTGCCAGTTCTCTGCACTCCTGCACCCTACCAGAGCCTGTAGGGGAGGGGAAGGAGGGGAGAGACCCCACACCCCGGCCCAGGCCCAGCCCCTGGCTCTGGTGCTTGTGCACCTGGAAGTAGGTGCAGGAGCCCTGGAGCCCACTGCGCTGTTTTCCCTTGGCAGAAAAGGGCAGCCTTTCTCCTGCAGAGCTGTCCTGGAGCTGAGGATGGGTGCTCATGCAGGGCTTCCTGCCCAACACTGTTGCGATGGTTACTGCAGCATCACCCTGCCTTTTGCTTCTTTCCTTTCCAGAGGTCGGTGGTCCAGGCCACCCCGCAGGCGCCCAAAGCCGGCCCAGTGCAGCAGCTGACCGTGCAGGGGCTCCAGCCAGTCCACGTGGCCCAAGAGGTGTGTGTCTCCCCTAACCCCACAGGCGGGCTAGGGCTGAGGGGTGCAGGCTGCTGGCCAGCAGGGAGGTAATACAGCCTGAATTACCCACCCCCGGGGATCCCCAGAGGCTGAGGCAGGTGGAGTTAAGCCTCTAGCTGGGGGCTGCTGGCCCCGACATGGCTCCTCCCCTCTCTCAGCACCTGGCAACTCAGGGCCCAGGCTTTTCTGAGACCTGGGTTCCAATCCCACTGCTTTCTGGCTGGGGGTTCAGGTCCTCCCCTCCTTCCTCCTTCCCTCCTGCCTGACACTAGGTGGGCTCTCCATCGGGGTGGACCCAAGGCTGCCTGGTGACCCCCCAGTATCTCTGTTTGTCCTCCAGAGCTCAGGCAGGCAGTACCCCGCTAGGAAGGCAGATCAGCAAGCGCCCTGCGGCAAGCCCCACGCCGGGCCACCGGCGGAGCAGGTGGGCGCGCTGCCCCCACGCCTGCTCCTGCCGCCGCCGCAGAGGGTGGTGCTCGAGCCGCTGCCCGGGCTCCCGGCCCAGGCTGGCCCCGGCCAGAGGGTCAGGATCCAGAGAGTCCCCCAGGTGCTAGTGTTCGCCACAGCCGCCACGGCCCTCAAAGTAGGTGGCAGACACAGGGCGGGGGGGGGCGCCCCTCGCGGGGTCCAGGCCTCAGGCTCCGCCTCTGCAGATGGGTGGGGGTGGAGTTGGGGTGTGCAGCCCCGCCCCAACCATCCATCTCACAGCCTACAGCCCTGCCCCTGGGCCCTGTCCATCATTCCAGGTTCCACCCCTACCTGTGCCAGGTGTCCAGGCCCCACCCCTGGGCTCTGTCCACCATTCTAGCTCTGACTGCCAGTCAAGCCCCAGCCTGCCAACCCATAGAAGCACAGCATCCTGACTGATAGCTCTTCCTGTCTTCCAAACCGGTTGATGCCAACCCTAGCTTGGGGCCCCTGGCCTGACCAGGAGACGGTGGTCAGAGAACCCAGCAATGCACCTTGCCAGCCAGAGGAAGAGCCGGGGGACCCAGCCTGACCCCCACCACCCTTCCTTCTACCCAGGTGCAGCAGCTCCAGCAGGTGCCCGTGCCACATGTGTACTCCAGCCAGGTGCAGTATGTGGAGGGCGGCGACGCCAGCTACACGGCCAGTGCCATGTAAGTGGGGAAGGCAGGGCCTGGTCCCCTCACTTCAGGGTGCCCCCTTCTTGTGGCCTTAAAGCCTCAGGCGACACCCACGGGGAAGTCAGAAGCCCCAGGGAATGGCCAAGGCAGAGGGGCACTACAGCTGGGCAAGGCACCCAGCATAGTTTAGGGCTTTGCAGTCACATGGGCCTGGGGTTTTTGCGGGGGACATAGGTGGATAGGTAGGTAGGTGTTGAAATTTTTACAAGATAAAATTAGACGTCTACACAATAGGAAATGTTAAACAGTGGAAAGCAGCTCTTTCACTGCTGATTTCCAACCCCACTGGACACTGAGTCCTGTCCTCCCGCAACACTCTGCAAATAGAAACTGTCCCCTCTCTCTGTTCAGAAATAGAGGCGGCGCATTCTGTCCTGTATTTCTCCTCCATGGATCTCGCACATTTCCCTTGTGTCCCCATGAGCCCCGTCACTCTCTCTAACCACTGTGTGACACACAGGCGATCCCTGCCCTGGTCCTGTACACTAACATCCCAGAGTATGGTCATCCCAAGGCCCATGGCTCCTCCCCATGCCACGGTCCCTGTCTGTCCTCCCAGCAGGGATTCCAGGATAGTGGCTGGTACTGTTTTAGTTTCTAGAATTTTCGCTTGGTTTTCTTCATGTGTCTAATTTTTTTCTTTTGTTACTGCCTCCTGTCCTTGTGGTCACAGTACTGGGGTTGGATTAGCTCAGAGAGTGGCCCTGTCTTTGGGTCATGATGGTGTGACTGACCCTGAGGGTGGTGCTGGCATATGAATTGTCACCGACTCATTTCCAAAGAGGGCTCACTCCCCCAGGACACCTCTGTCGGACACAGAGCTGAGCCAGAGCCCAGCTGGCTCCTTCTGCCATCGCTGGAGCTTCTGCCTGTGCCCTCTACGACTGTCCCATGGGAGGCAGTTAGGTTGTCACAGCCGCCAGTTCTTCACTGCCTGAGGTTCTCTGGGGCCAGCATTGCTGTCAGCTGTATTTCCTGTTCCCCGCTCCTCTTACGGGGTTCCCAGCCCTTGGCCAGTTTGGGTGCCCACCCTGACTGAAACCACTGCCCCGGGCCTCCATTCTTGCTTGTGCAGGCCACATGCAGGGACACTCTCTGATTCACTTAGTGAGCAGCCTACTGAAACAACCTTCCTATTTCATTTCTTCTGTGGCGCTGAGTGGCGTGTGCTACCTTCCATGCCAGACGGCGCTCACTGCGTTGCCATCTGCAGCCTTGAGGCTCCATTTTTGAGACAGTAGTTGCATGCTGGGCCCTGTGGAGGGGCGAGCTGGCTCTGGCACCGGCTGTGGGGGGAAGAGGGTGCATGCTCAGCTCACTGCTCAGGTCACGTTGCTCTTCGTGTCACTCTGTGTGATAGACTGACACCTCAGTGATCCCAGCCAAACCCTGTGTCCAGTGAGCGGACCATGGCCACCATGCCTGCAGGTGTCCCACCAGGCTCGCTTCACGTCTGCTCCCCTCCCCTCCCTTTCAGGGATCTGCTCCAGGGGTCCTTCTGGGACAGTCCTCAGCACGCAGTACCCTTGTGTGTGCGGTCACACGTGACCACCAGCACTCCCCTACCCCCGCCCCATCCCCACATCACTAGGGATGGAACCCAGGGCCTCACACATGCTAGGCAAGCACTGTACCACTGAGTTGCACCCCCAGCCCTTTTTAGTTTTTATTCTGAGACAGGGTCTCGCTCATTGCCCAGGCTGTCCTCACGTTTGCAATCCTCCTGCCTCGGCCTCTGGAGTTGCCGGTGTGCAGGCTGGCAGGATTTTGTTTCTTTTTCTGTTTTGTGGTGCTAGGGATCAAGCCCAGGGCTGTAAATATCTTCTGTGGTTGGTTTTTGACTGAGAGAAGTGTAGCCTATTGCAAGTCACCCAACCCTTCTATCCTGGTCTTCTCACTTCTGAAGGGGAAAAGTTACTCCTGTGCCACAGGGTTGCACTGATGATTGCACGAAAAGTTGCTCATGAAGCCAGATGCAGTGCCACACACCTGTCATTCTAGCACTTGGGAGGCTGAGGCAGGAGGATCACTGTGACTTTGAGGCCAGCTTAGGCTGCATAGTGAATTCAAGGCCTGGGTTACATAGTGAGACCCTGTCTCAAAAAAACAAAAAGGAAAAGAAAGAAAAGTTGGGCCAGGGATATAGCTCAGGGCTGGGAATATAGCTCAGTGGTACAGCACCTGCCTGGCAAGTGTGAGGTCCTGAGTTTGATTCCTGGTACCAAAAAAAAAGTTACCCATCAAGCACCTAGGCAGGTACCAGATCTGTTGTAGGTAAACAGTAGCTGCCCCAGGGGCTGCGGCATCGCCCTGGCTGTCCCCTCCCCACAGGACTCCTGACAGTCTTGCACCTGGGTCCATACTGATCTGACTGTCACCCCACCGCCTATACCCCTCCCCAGCCGCTCCAGCACCTACCCGTACTCCGAGACACCACTGTACACGCAGACGGCGGGCACCAGCTACTACGAGGCCCCGGGCACGGCCGCCCAGGTCAGCACACCCGCCACCTCACAGACGGTGGCCAGCAGCGGCTCTGTCCCCATGTATGCATCTGGCAGCCCAGTCGTCGCCAGCTCCACCAGCAGTGCTAGCGGGGCCAGCAGTAGTGGCGGAGGCAGTGGCGGTGGTGCAGGAGCCTCTGGCAATGGCAGTGGCAGTGGGAACGGCGGCAGCGGCAGCAGCGGAGCGGGCACGTACGTGATCCAAGGCGGCTACATGCTGGGCAGCACCAGCCAGTCTTACTCCCATACCACCCGTGCCTCGCCAGCCACCGTAAGTGCCCAGCCAGGCCCCAGAGCAGGCAGGAGGGAGGTGGGTGGTGGGTAGTGGAGACCAGCAGCTGGTTCCTGGCAGTAGTCACCGGCCACCACCAGCAAGAGCCCACGAAACTCGGCACTCAGCACTCACAGGTTCACTGTGTGGCCTTGTGCAGGGGCCCAGCCTCTCCAGGCACCTGCTGATTTTTGTGAAGCTTTTGCAACAGTGCCCAAGATCGTCATTCATTCTGGTTGTCACTGATGGGAGAAGAGGGATGGTGAAGAGGGGATCACCTGGGGGCCCTGAGTTCCAGCCTCTCCCGGGCCATAGCCAAGCACGTGCCCAGGAGTGGGTCAGGACGCGAGCTCTGGGTGGCACCTGGCACAGTGACCGGCCTGGCTTCTGCCTTTCTTTTGTTTTTTCTGGTCTACTTTATCAAATACTGATCGTGACCCACCTAGCTGATTTCATGCTGTTGCAGGGTCCTCACCTGCTCGGAAGCAGGTGACAGGTCATTCTCCAATAAGGGACACAGATGCTCTCTGGAGTGCCCCAGGTGGCTCTTGAGCTCTTGGGATATGGCCAGGGCCACTGAGTGACTGAGGGTTTTTTGTTTATTTATTTATTTTTTTTATCTGCGGTACCGGGAGTCAAACTCAGGACCTTGTGCTTGCCAGGCAAGCGCTTATGCTGCTGAGCTATATCACCGGCCCCTTGTTTTTTTTTTTTTTTTTTTTTTAAACTATTTATTTGGAAATAATTATAGATTCACAAGAAGCAGCAAAAAAGGCACTGAGATACCTGGGGACCCTTCATCCAAGGTCTCCTGCCTGGTCACCCTTTCCACACCTATAGCACCTCAGGCAGGCCAGGAGACTGACCTTGGTCCCACGCGCATGTGACATCTGTATCCACTGGATGGTGGATGTTAGGAGACCATTGCCACCATCAGGATGCAGAACCGAGGCTGGGGCACTGAGCGCTGGCATATGTGAGGCCTGAGTTCCTTCCTTAGCACTAAAGAAAAAAGAACTTATCCCTCTCCCTCTTGCTTCCCATCTCTATGAAGTTGTCATTTGAAGAATGTTGTATAGCTGAGTGTGGTGGTACATGACTGAAATCCCAGCACTTGGGAGGCTGAGGCAGGAGTGTCCCAAGAGTTCAAGGCCAATCTGGGCTACATAGTGAGTTCAAAGCCAGCCTGAACTGCATAGCAAAACCTTATCTCCAAAAAAAAAAAAAAAAGTTCTACAGATGGATTCACACCCTTGATGTTGGCAGATTTTTTTTCACTCTGCATAAATTAACATAATTTTCTTTTTTGGTACTGGATATGGAACTCAGAGCCTTCACACTGAACTACATCTCTAGCCCATGGTGGGCTTGAACTTGTGATCCTCCTGCCTCAGCCTCCCAGAGTGCCAGGATTACAGTCATGCACCACCACGTCTGGGTGTAAATTTGTATTTAAATAGCTGTGTTGGCCAGGGCAGCTCTAGAAAATTGTTAACAACATAGGAGGGCACGGGTGCTTTTCCCAGGGAGGATAGGATACAACGTGTGCCCTATGGAGTGGCCGTCAGGGTCCCGATGGGAAGTGGCTACAATGTTGGTGGTGCTTTGCTGCCCTCCTGCCCCTGCCCCCCAGGTCCAGTGGCTCCTGGACAACTATGAGACGGCCGAGGGCGTGAGCCTGCCACGCAGCACCCTCTACTGCCACTACCTGCTGCACTGCCAGGAGCAGAAGCTGGAGCCTGTTAACGCTGCCTCCTTTGGCAAGCTTATCCGCTCCGTCTTCATGGGTCTGCGCACGCGCCGCCTTGGCACCAGGTGGGGCCACCCACCCTTGTCCGCCAGGCCCACCCCAACCCCAAGCCATCCAAGGCTTCAGCTCCTCTGATGCACCCTGTGCTATTATCCCAGGGACTTTGCACAGAACGTACCTTCTGCCTGTGCTCTTTGCCGGTCCTCTGGCCCTGCCACCCGCCCTCCTTCCCTGGTTAGTTTCTCTTCTCAGCATCTAGCACCTGCCCTGCCACCCGCCCTCCTTCCCTGGTTAGTTTCTCTTCTCAGCATCTAGCACCCGCCAGCTCACCTTTCATGCTGCCTGTGGAACGGACCACCCTGGAGCTATCAGGGCTGCACAGTCGGTGCTTAATCAGGGCCTGTGGGGCAGTGGGTTCCCAGCCCCCGAGTCCATCTTCTCTCATTCTCTGTGAATCCCAGCACCCCCACTCACCCTGTTCATCTCCCAGTTTGGGTTCCCAGCTGTGTTACCACCTTGCTCATTCATTCATTCATTCATTCATTCATTCATTCATTCGTGTATCACCTTGGGCAGAGTCCTGGGTCTCTGTGTCTGTGGGCCTTGGCTTCCTCATCTGATCTCTGGGGTATTAGGGGTACCCTTCACGGGGGGGGGTGTTGTTTAGGCAGGGTGGTTCCCATGGAAATATCAGCCAGGCGCCTGTAGAATTGGGGATGCACACTGAAGCGGCTCCTGGCTTCTCCTTCAGCTCCCTCCCAGGGAAGGGGTGCAAAGCGAGGCCACAGGACCCCGCCTGGCCCTCATCCCCACCTACCCCTCCCCCAGGGGCAACTCCAAGTACCACTACTATGGCCTGCGAATTAAGGCCAGCTCACCCCTGCTGCGGCTCATGGAGGACCAGCAGCACATGGCCATGCGCGGCCAGCCCTTCTCCCAGAAGCAGAGGTAGGGGCGGCGGGGAGAGGAGTGCCCTGAGCTGTGCCCCTCACCACCAGTCCGGTGCTAGCTGCCCTGCTCCTTCCCCTGCAGGCTCAAACCCATCCAGAAGATGGAAGGCATGACCAATGGCGTGGCCGTGGGGCAGCAGCAACCCGCGGGGCTGTCGGACATCAGCGCGCAGGTGCAGCAATACCAGCAGTTCCTGGGTGAGCACCAGCCTGAGGTGCCGCGCGGGGACAGCTCTTGGGAGAGGCGGGAAGTATCCGTGGGAGGTGGACAGGAGAGCGCTCCCGCGTCAGGGAGTTTCCACCTCCTGGAGTTCACATGCCCTGTGGGCCACAGGTGCCTGGAGCGCTGCAGGAGGGATGGGAAGAGACACTGGGAGTAGAACCGAGGGTGTGGGGGTTACTCCAGGGCTAAGCCCCCCTCAGGGTGCACAGTATCCCTGAGGTTCCTGGGCCTAGGGGGCAAAGATGCCTGTGCCGACTGTCCCATCTCCCCAGGCCTGGTCTGGGGCCTTCATGTAGCAGGTGAGCAAGGCTGGTATTCTGTATGCTGAGGGGGTCATGGGTCTTCCCTGGGCCTCGTCACCCTCTCCACACTTGTGGGACTTCTGCTGCGTGGGATCCCAAAGGGAGACAGTTGAGCAGGCAGGTGGAGGACAAAGGCCTCACGGTGTCCCCACCCCCAGATGCTTCCCGGAGCCTCCCTGACTTCATGGAGCTCGACCTCCAGGGCAAAGTGCTGCCCGAGGGTGTCGGACCCGGGGACATCAAGGCTTTCCAGATCCTGTACCGGGAACACTGTGAGGTAGGATGGCCAGGCGGGCCAGGGAGTGGGCAGCAGGGCTTGGCCCTGCTGGGGTAGGCCCAGGCGGCTGCTCCTTGGCCCTGAGCACTTGGCCGCCCCTCTAGGCCATCGTGGATGTCATGGTGAACCTGCAGTTCACACTGGTGGAGACACTGTGGAAGACCTTCTGGAGGTACAACCTCAACCAGCCCAGTGAGGCGCCGCCACTGGCCGTGTGAGTCCATAGGGTGCCTGCACCTCCCTGGCCGTCCATGGGGCCATATGTCCTTGAGCCTTGATTGTGCATGTGTATCCACTGATGTTGAGAGCCCTGTGCCCTGCCTAGGGGGGCAGTGCAGGGTCCCCGCCTGAGCCCTGGGGCCTTGGGCCATGGGAGACGGAAGCAGCAACCTGACTCCTGGGTGGCAGCGTGTCAGGTGCCTGTGCCCTTCTGACCCTGGGTGCAGGACCTTGGAGCCCCCGTGTGACATTGGGGTTTGGGGCGTGCTCCCAGGCATGACGAAGCTGAGAAGCGGCTGCCCAAGGCCAGCCTGGTGCTCCTTTCCAAGTTCGAGCCCGTGCTCCAGTGGACTAAGCACTGTGACAACGTGTTGTACCAGGGCCTGGTGGAGATCCTCATCCCTGACGTGCTTCGGCCCATCCCCAGTGAGTTCTCGGCCACCCCTCCACGCCCATGCACCACCACCCACCCTGACCACCCCCTGCCACCCACAGGTGCCTTGACCCAAGCGATCCGGAACTTCGCCAAGAGCCTGGAGAGCTGGCTTACCCACGCCATGATGAATATCCCTGAGGAGATGCTGCGGGTGAAGGTGAGGCGAGAGGGCGGCGCCTCCCACGTGTCTGGGTGACAGGTGTGCGTTGGGAGGGCAGGGCCACAGAGAGGGCTCTGATGCTGTCTTGCAGAGCAGATTTCTTGGTGCCCATTTCTGAAATGCAACCCTGTGCCACCTTGCATTGTCTCTGTAGGTGTTCAGCAGTAAATAAACCTTGTTAACAAGGTGACATCTATAAGGATTCCAGGGCTTTGTGCATGCCAGGCAAATACTGTACCACTGAGTTGCACCCCCAAACCCCTAGTCAAGAATGGTGTCTTAAGAGTCACCCCTGGGTGTGTAGGACACAGAGCAGGCGCGTGAAGGAGAGAAGTTGACACAGATGTACTAACAAGACTCAGAGATTCATTTGTTCATTCAGTACGTGTTTACTGAGCACCTACTGGATGCCCAGCGTGGTTCTCAGTGCTGGAAGGACAATAATGAACAAGAGGAACAAAATCCCTGCCCTCTTGCAGCTAACACTGAGGTGTGCAGTAATAGAAGCAATATAGAAGCTCATCAAAGAAGTGCCCTCCATATGTTCTATTCTTTAGTTAAAAGTAATAGTGCCAAGCTGGTGTGGTAGCACACACCTGTCATCCTGGCACTCTCGGAGGCTGAGGCAGGAGGATCCAAGTTCCAGCCCAGCCTGGACAAGCTAGCTGCTTAGGGAGATCCTGTCTTTAAAAAGTAGTGAAATAGGGCCGGTGGTATAGCTCAGCGGCATAAGTGCCTGCCTGGCAAGTGCGAGGTCCTGAGTTCAACTCCCGATACCCACATTAAAAAAAAAAAAAGTAGTAAAATAAAATGTGAAATAATGGCTGGGGATGTAGCTCAGCGCAGAGTCCCTAGGTTCAATCCCAATGATCATAAAATTGTGGGCTGGATGTGGTCAGTGGTAGAGCCCCCGTCTAGCATGCTCGTGGCTCTGAGTTCGGTCCCTGGCACCACAAAAACAGCAATAGTGCTGGTCAGAGCATAGTAAATAGAGTTTTGACATACCCATTAAGTGGATACCCAACGTTTGACAAACCCAACCCCTTGGCCTGAGCAAAGCAGCAAGGCACAACCTTCCGGTTTTAAGGAAAGGGACCCCCGAGGCTTGGGGAGGTTGCAGTGGGCGAGGCTGGGCCTAGGTGGGTGATTCCATCCCACAGCCTTGCGCCCCACCTGGTCCCACGCAGGTGGCAGCTGCTGGCGCCTTCGCGCAGACCCTGCGGCGCTATACGTCACTCAACCACCTGGCGCAGGCGGCGCGCGCTGTGCTGCAGAATACGGCACAGATCAACCAGATGCTCAGCGACCTCAACCGTGTGGACTTCGCCAATGTGCAGGTGAGCGGGGCGTGGCGCCGGGCAGGCAGGTGGGGCGGAGCCAGAGCCTGAGCCAGGACCCCGCCCGCCGTCCCCAGGAGCAGGCCTCGTGGGTGTGCCGCTGCGAGGACCGCGTGGTGCAGCGCCTGGAGCAGGACTTCAAGGTGACGCTGCAGCAGCAGAACTCGCTGGAGCAGTGGGCGGCCTGGCTGGACGGCGTCGTCAGCCAGGTGCTCAAGCCCTACCAGGGCAGCTCTGGCTTCCCCAAGGCTGCCAAACTCTTCCTCCTCAAGTGGTCCTTCTACAGGTGCGTGCCTGGCAGGAGGGGCGGAACCAGAGGAGGCCCCGCCCCATGGGGGAGGCCAAGTGGTGGAGCCCGAGGGCACCTACCGATAGTGGGCGGGGCCAGAGAAGGCCCGCCCCTACGGGGAGAGTGGGCCAGTGCGGTAATTACTCCTCCCGCTGGGTGGGACCAGAGGAGGCCCCGCCTCCCGCGACACAGAGGTCAGCGAGGCTCCTCCTCGAGGTTGGTAGGAGGTGCTCTAGAAGGCCCCACCCCCGGAGGCTCTGACCTCTGTGGTCTGGGATGGTCCCCCGAGGGAAGCCAGTGCTGCGCCCCCCGGGGAAGTGGGGCCAGCGGCCAGCTGGGCTGAGGGCTCTCCTTCGGCGCCTGCAGCTCCATGGTGATCCGGGACCTGACCCTGCGCAGCGCCGCCAGCTTCGGCTCCTTCCACCTCATCCGGCTGCTGTATGACGAGTACATGTACTACCTGATCGAGCACCGCGTGGCGCAGGCCAAGGGAGAGACCCCGATCGCTGTCATGGGCGAGGTGCGCAGGGGCGCGGGCGCGGGGGGCGCGGCACTGCCGGTGGCTGGGCCTCACCTGCACTCTCGTCCCCGCAGTTCGCCAACCTGGCCACTTCGCTGAATCCCCTAGAAACGGACAAAGGTAGGCGAGGCGGGTCCCCAGCAGGGCCGGGTTGCAGGGTGCTGGCAGGGCTAGGGTGTGGGCATCGACCCCACGCTGAGCGACCTGATACGTGTGCCCCAGACGAAGAGGAGGAGGAGGATGAGGAGAGCGAGGACGAGCTGCCACAGGACATCTCTCTGGCAACCGGCGGGGAGTCGCCTGCACTGGGCCCCGAGGCGCTGGAGCCGCCGGCCAAGCTGGCGCGCACGGACGCACGCGGCCTCTTCGTGCAGGCGCTGCCATCCAGCTAAACTGCCCGCGGGTGTCCGTGCCACCGGGCGGCACAATCACGGGGCCGGGGGCGCCGCCACTGCAGACTGACCCGATCCACGTGCCTTAAGGAACCCCGGTGCCCAGGCAGCCCATCGGCCTGCCCCTAGGTTGGCCTGTCCCCAGGTCGCAGCACCTCAGCCTGCCCCTCCGGCCCCCCGGGCAGCAGGCGGGCCCTCCCCGTGGAACGTTAACTTATTCTGCTCGCGGGCTTTGCACAGCAGCCCGGGTCGACCCCAGCGGGCAGCGCAGAGGCGCAGCCCGGGACCCCTCCCCGCCCCTCTCTGCTTCTCCCTCTTGGTATAAGTGCAATTAAAGCTGTGGGCGTAGCGTCTTCTCCAGAGCTGGGCCCCCACTCCCTTCTCGCCCGCAACCTGAGAGGGCGGCCGGCCTTGGCCTCCCCGTCCAAAGAAGCGAGGCTGTGGGGCGGAAGCACCGGCTCGGCTTGGAGGAGCTCGGGAAGCCCAGCCCAGAGACCTGCGCCCCCGTCCCTGGACCCTAACTATTGTGCGATTTGTGAGCCGCCTGAGCGGAGTCGGTAACTTGTTGGGTTTTTTTCCAACCATCATGGCCTTATCTGTTCCAGTTTTCTCAGTGTTTTCAACCTGTGACATAGATGTTTATGGCAAAAGAAAAAAAAAAAAAAAAGGAAAATCTAACCTATTGTATAAAAATCACTATTTTGTGTGCTCCGCGTGTTACAGCTTTTGGGGTGGCCCTGCCCACTTCCCCGATGCCCCCGGGGCCTCCCTCTCCCAGCAGTGAAAGTGTCCACGCCTGTGGTAGTTTTTAGTGTGCTGAGCTGTTTTCTACCTTTTTGTAGTCTTTCTTAAAACAATAAATTCCGCTGTGATAATTGTCTACTACTGCCTCGCCGAACTTGGTGCAGGCTTTGGGGCTGGGGGATCCAGCGACCCTGTGATGCAGTGATGAGCCCTCAGGCGGGTTGGGAAATAAAGCATTTATTACATGAAGAGGGACAAAGTGGGATGGCCACGGGTTCCCCACCCGTGTTGCAATGAGGCTGGGTGGGCAGAGCAGGGGAGGCTGGGACCATTCAACTCCCCAAGGGTCCCACCAGCACCTGCGCCCAGGAAAGGGGCAAATGCACAGGCTGGGCCCGTCCGTGCCCACCACAGGAAGGCGGCCACTCCAGGATGAGGGGTCAGTCTCCCCCTCTGCCGCTTCCCAACTTAAATAGGCATAAATAAAAAAAGCGTCCAGACTCTCCAGCTGCCGGGCTGGCCACCGAGCCCTTCCTGCAGCCCAACACCACTGCCATCGTCGTGGGCCACCAGCTAGGCAGAGGCCAGCACAGGGGCGGCCAGCTCCGGCCTCGGAGGTAGTTGGCGTCAGTGTCTGGGCAGCTGGGCCCTCACAGCACAATCCACGTGTACCGCTCACTGTCTGCCAGCACCTTCAGCGAGCACCCTGTGGGGAAGGGGACCCAGCCATGAGCCACTGCCTCACCACCCACCCCCATGAAGGATCCCAGGACAGGAGGTTTGAGAAGGGGGCACCTGACTCAGCCTCCACCTCTAGCTCCCAGGAGTATCTCCTGGCTGAAGGTTCTGGGGCCCCTCACCCCTCCAGGTCCCCACGCCCTACCTTTGTGCAGCGACTCATTGGTCATCCTGTTGACGTAGCGGCCACTGCTCTCGGGCACCAGCCATTTCATGACCATGTCCACGCAGCCCTTGCGGTACGAGCTCCAGACACTGCCACTGCAGGGGCCGGGCAGTGAATGGCTCCGGTGGCCCTGCTTCCCATCCCTGCAGGCCCGTCCCTGCCCCGCCCGCCTCACCTCGTCTGCCCCTTGACCTCGGTGAGTTCGCCCACGCTGACGGTCTCGAAGACGCCGGTGTTGAGGTCCCATGCCACCTTGAGGCTGGTGTGATAGGTCTTTGGTCTGCAGTAGGGGTGGGAGGGAGACAGGACAAGGGGGAGGCCAGTGGGTCCAGTGCGAAAACCTAGGCTTTGGGCCGGTGAGATGGCTCAGCGGCTTAAGCGCCTGCCCGGCAAGCGCGAGGGCCCGAGTTCGACTCCCGGATCCCACATACGAAAAAGGGGCCGGTGATATCGCTCAGCGGCACAGGCGCCTGCTGGCACGCGAGGTCCTGAGGTCGACCCCCCGGTACCCACAAAAAAAAAAAAAAAAAAAGAAAACCTAGGCTTTGGCAATGGTGGGGTCGGTCACAGAGGGTCCCCACCCACTCACCGGAGCTGGCCCTCCTCAGTGGGGGATGGGAAGGCCAGGAGCAGCAAGCCAATGTTGATGAGGACCTGGTTGGTCTCGGGGCAGACCTGGGTATGCACAGGAATAGCTGTGGAGGATGACCCCCAGCTCGGGAGGGTGACCCCCAGCTCGGGCGGCTCCTCCCACCCACCCACCTCACCTCCAGAATGACGATGTCGTAGTCGCTGAAAGAGCAGAACTGGTGGCCCCAGGTGGCATCGTGGCGGATGACCTCATTGATGACATACTCGAAATCCAACGTAAGCTGCTCCACCGTCAGGTACTGGCTCTGGGTGCGGCAGACAGGAGGGGACAATGATGCCACCACCACCACAGGCCCAACGCCCTCTCCTTCCTAGCACCTTCCCAGCACCCCACACACCTGGACAGCGGTTTGCTCCCGCATGGGACGCAGGTTGCGGCCACGGAGGTCGGTCACCACAAAGGGCAGGGAGATCTTGTCGTCCTCAAACTCTGGGGAGGCAGGAGGTGGGGGTGGGGGAGGTGGGGCCTCAGGGCCTCTCGGCCTCCCTGCTCCAGGCCCTGCTCACTCACTCACCATCGTCGGGCTCTGTCCCTTCACTGGACTCTAGCACGTAGTACAGCTTGGTATAGTTGACGTAGCCGGGCTCTGGGGCGGGCGCCAGGGCAGGACTGTCCCTGGACACCACCTCACCACAGAGGCCCGGGGGCTCTGAGGATGAGCGGCAACGGCTGCCTGAGGGCCCGGGGCAGGGGGGCAGCCGGCTGTCCTCAGAGGTCCCGCCCTTGGCCTCCTTGGCCCTGCGGAAGATGTCAGCCACAAACTCTTTGGCTCTGGCAATGGCGGGCGAGGGCTCAGAGGCCCCGGAGGACCGGGCTGGGGCCGCCTCAGCGCAGAGGTTGGGGAGGGTCGGGGGTGCCTCTGGGCTGTGGGGCCCGCGGGGGCTGGGTGGGGGTGGCGGAGCAGCTGTGTGGTCATACAGGATCTGACAGAAGCCACTGTCACCTGCAATGGGAGAGAGGGCGCCTCAGCACCGGGCTTCAGTGCTGAAGGAGCTGACCTACACCGCTGCCCCCCGGAGGCCCAGCGTCCACCCCGGAGGCTCAGCGTCCACCCCAGAGGCCCTTCTAGACTGGCAGATCCCGAGATCTGCGCGGAACACCAGGGTGGAGGGCCACACGCACAAGTCACACAGACACATGCGTACAAACAGGCACGGGCACGTCTATCCAGCCCTCTTTTTTTTTTCTTTCTGGGGATTGAACCCAGGGCTTTCACACCAAGTTACACCCCAGCCCTTTTTTATTTTTTATTTTGAGACGAAGTCTCACTAGGTTGGGTCAGTAAGTTGCCCAGGCTAGGCTGGTACTTGCGATCCTCCTCCTTCAGGCTACCAGAGTGCCGGGATGACGGGTGAGTGCCGCCCTCATCCCTGAGCATCTGTGGTGTTCCACAGTGAGGACAGAGGCCTGAAGGAGACTCACAGAGACCCCCAGCCTCGGGCAGCTGTCAAGGGGGAGAGAGAATTTATAAAGGCCACAGCAATAAGCTGCAGAGTTTACCAGCCAGCCAGCCAGCGCTGCGCCCAGCCCAGGACCTCCAAGTCTCCCCGTCCCTGTGGCAAGGCCCTCAAAGCAGCCTGAGGGGCTGTGTCCTAGCCTCAGGGAGGAACCTCACAACCTCACTGAGTCACACCACGGGACATGCTGGCACTGTGCAGGCAGCGAGGGATGAGGGCTGAAAGGGCTGAGGAGGAAGCAGCCCTCTGAAAAGTCCCCTGGGGTGAGAGTTAAATACCAAAAGCCAGGACTACCCTTGTCTGGACCTGGAGCTGAATCATTTGACAGGCTTTCCTGACGGGACGCACAGCCGAGAGGGCATGGCCTCCTCCTCCTCCTGAGGCCTGGCACAAGAGGCTTGCTCCTTCTCGGGCTCAGTTACATACACTGACACTGCCCTTCACCCCTCCTTCCCCAGGAGCAACCATCTTAATGGGTATTTACATGGATACATTTTGCTGGGTGCACATGGTACACACCTGTAATCCCAGCTACTTGGGAGGCTGAGGCAGGAGGACTGCAAGTTCAAGCCCAGAGCAGGGAACTTAAGCAACTCAGTGAGATCCTATCTCAAGGTGGAAAGTAAGAAAGACCTGTGGCTGTAGCTCAGTGTGACGGCACTGGTACTGGTTCAATCTCCAGAACCACCAAAAAAAAGGGTATGTTTTGATGTGGCCGAGTTCTTACAAAGTTAAAATACACATTTAACACATATGTGGCTGTGTCTGCTTATGGATTGCCTTGGTTCCTGTCTGCTCAGCTCTGCCATCTGCTCTGTGGCTGCCCTGTGGGACTCCCACTAGTGACCAACAGGACACCCTGGCCACCTCCTACCTTCCTGGTCCCCAGGAAAGGACAACAGGTGGTCCCAACTCTCCCTCCACGGCTGGGACTCAGGGCAGCTCCCAGAGAAGGGCTGCTGTCAGTCAGCCACCATGGCCACACAGCCCAGGACCCTATCCCAGCCAGTGGCATCCACCTGGTTCCTCACACATCGCTCTGTCGGAGGACATCTTATGATTTTCACTCACATTTCTCCGATACCAGAGATGTATAAGAGTAGTGTGTCCATTTACAGTTCCCCGAGACAGCCACTCGAGGCGTAATAACACTTGGACAACGAGGGATACTAATGTGGCAGTGTCAGCCACACACCGCCCAGCACGCGTGCAGGAGGCTGCTCAGTACCATCGTCCCACGATGGACTCTTGGAACACGAGCCATGACTACTGCATTAGCTTTTCTTTCTCCCTTCTCTTCCTTATCTCTCTCTGCCTTCCTCTCTCTCTCTCACTTTCTTCAGTGCTGGGGATGAATCCCAGGGCCTCATGCATGCTAGACAAGTGCGCTACCACTGAGCTGCTCTCCAGCGTCCAGCTTCTGTCTGTCTGTCTGTTTTTCTGCTGTACTGGGGATTGAACCCAGGGCCTTTGGACTGAGCTACCTCCCATCCCCAGCCCATTTTTTATTTTTAAGTTTGAGACAGGGTCTTGCGAAGTTACCCCCCCAGGCTGGGCTTGAACTTGGCATCCTACTGCCTCAGTGTCCCAGAGCCTGGGATTACAGGTGTGCACCACTGTGCCCAGCTTGGATCTCTAACCTATTTCCTGTTTGCCCCGAGAATTCTCCTGGGGTGTTTTTGGGTGCAGTGTTTGTTCACCCTGAGGTAACTTGTGGATTACAGTCCTAACTTTACCCCCAAAGTCTGCCACGAAATACCTCAGTTTTATTCTTATTTTCACATTGCTCCAGTATATTGATAAGTCTTTGGAAACAAAAGCTATTGTTCTATACATAGCATTCTGTTTCTAGGAGCAGTATTTTCATTTACAAAATACCATAATTTTTAATACACACACACCCACTACTTCTCAGCCGCTGAGAATTAAATGAATACTGGCAGCAAGCTGCACTGTTTTCTTCTAAACAAACAGGAAACGGGCTAAAGAGACAGTACGGCTCTGCTGTTCCTGCCAGGTAGCTGCTAGCAGCCTGTGGCTGCACAAACTAAAAGTAACCACAATCACATAAAATCGCAATCTCAGTTCCTGGGTCACATGAGCCCCATCACAGTGCCCACTGGATGCCCCGGGGGACCCACAGTGGGGGACAGAGCCTCCCCCGGGACAGGTGTGGGCCAGGCCTACCTGCTGCATGCACGGAGACGGCGCAGGCCACCAGGGAGTAGCTGGTGTTGAGCAGCACCACCTGGTCCTTCTTGAGCTGGAAGGCGGGCTGGAAGGTGGGGAACGGGTAGACCACCTGGTACTTGGTGTGCAGCATGAAGCCGTGTCGCAGACACTGCGCGCTCGGGTCCCCTGGGTGCGCCCGGCTGGCGTCCTGGCAGGCAGCACAGCGGCCAGGCGGTGGCACAGCCACGGTGCTGATGTAGATGTCTCGGTGGTTCTCGTCACTCATCATCATCATGTTCACGAGCGTGCCATTGGGTGAGCGCGTGCTGGGGCCAGTACAGCCTGCTCAGTCACGGCGGGCCTGGCCAGCCCCTCCCACACCTCCTCTGCCCGCTGTCCCCCGCCTCACTTGAAGCCAAAGACGATGACCTTGGAAGCGTCGCTGGGCCACTCGCACACGGTTAGGTACAGGTCACTGTAGATCTCCTCATCCTGGAAGAGCCGCACCTGTCGGACCTGAGCAGCCCGTTCAAGAGTTCAGGTTCAAGGGTCAGGAGGGACCCAAGCTGGCGGAGCACCCCGCAGCCCTCCCCCAGCTCAGGCAGGCAGCATCCCGCACAGTGGGAAACGGAGGCCAGCCCGACAGGGCACAGCCAATGGGAGCTCTGCAGGTGGAGGGGCCCTGGTGGGACATGCTGGCTCCAAGTACCGCTCCCCTCAGTGGAACCCTGCCCTGCTGTGGGCACCAGTGTGAACAGAGGTAACAGCACCCAGCTGAGGTAGAGTGAGAGGTCAAGGGTCAAAGCTAAAGCCAGGGCGGTAGCCTGTGGTCCTCACAGAGCTGTCTGCTACTTAACCCACAAGGAGGACATCACGGACTCTTTTTTCTTTTTTTTTGGGCAGTGCTTGGAGTTGAAGCATTCTCACCCCTTTTTTCCATTTTATTTTGAGAGCAGGTCTTGCTAACTAATTTGTCCAGGCTGGATTCAAACTTGCCATCCTCCTGCCTCAGTCTCCCAGATAGCACAGGCTTTCAAGGCTAAGTTGAACCTAATGAAATTGCTACTATTTACCCATCTGGAACTAGATGGGCACCCATCTGGCAACTTCATATGGTTTAACCTAACATCCTGGGATATCCCACCCAAGGGAGGGTCGAGGCCCGGGGGGCTGTGGCCTGCCAGGGTCCACTGTGAGCTTCAGGGGGCTGGCCCTACCAGCTTCAGTTTGCTGTGCACGTTGAACTCCCACCAGTAGAGGTGGTAGATGTAGAAGGAGAAGTCGTCGTCCCCGCTGCTGCTGGTGTAGGACAGCACGTAGCGGCCACACTTGGAAAATCCCAGGAAGATGTGCCTGAGAGATGTGGGGCAGGGCCAGGTCAGGGCAAGCGCAAGACGCCTGCCCCACCACCATGCAGCAGCCCCGGCCTCACCCCGCGTAGAGGAAATCCTCGTCTACGATGTTCTTCAGTGACACGCAGACCCTCGGTGGCAGCTTCCGGAAGAGGCGAGGCGAGAGCTGCCCGCTGATCTGGGAAGGGGTGGCTGGGCTCCTCAGGCACCCATCCTGGGCAGCCACCTGCAGCCCCCAGTCCCTCACCACACAGAAAGGGACAGCAGCACACACCAGGCAGCCAGCCCAGCACACAAGCCAGCTCCCTGCCCACTGCCATGGCCCCAGTGGCCCCAGCTATGGCCGGGGGAACAAGTGGGACAGACAGGAGACATGGATTCCAGGTAGACCGCCCTCCACCCGGACCCACACCCTGCAGCCTCAGTGTCCCTCCTGCCCAAGCCCAGCATCGCTTCCTTCAGGATGGTGCCTCAGAAACCCCAGCCCACACTGGGCCATCTGAGTCTCTTCCTGAAAGCTACCGTTGGCCACTATACTGTGAGCGTCCTTCACCCAAAGGAGGCTGGGATGAAGGCCATGTTCTCACTTGTCCCCAAACCCCAGCCTACAAGGAGATCCCTTGGGGCAGGTATGCTCTTAGCTGGGACCCCATTGTGCCCCAGCCAGTGACTCAATTCCTGCCTGATTCCCCAACAGACTCCTACATCCCAAAAATGCCACCATAGAAGGACCTCCCCTGGTGGGACACCCTGGGGTATTAGAGCCACCTAAGTCTCGCTACCCTGGCAGACAGGGAAAACTATCCTGCTTTGGATCTGATGGGAAACAGTCCTGTCCAGAGGGCTCCCTGACTGAGGGGACAGGGCCGCCTGCCCTCAGTGACATCCCAGTCTGATGAGGACACAGCCCTGTCGGGGAGCCCTGACTGATGGGAGAGACACAATCCCTGCCCAGCCAACTCCCAGGCTGAAGGCAGAGACTACTCAAGGAGGTCTCGCCTGATGGGGGAGGCTCGGCCATGCCCTCACCGGGCTGCGGGCCTCGCGGAGGAAGCTTGATCCCCGTCCAAAGAAACACAGTCTTGCCCCAGCTGCTGCCCCGCTAGCAGGAGATTCCGACCCCTGAGCCTCCCCACTCAGCTCCCCACCAGTCGGGGGAGACATCCGCAGGCTCTGGGGCTGATAGGCGAGACACAGCCCGTACCGGGGACGACCTAGCCCTATCCAGGGAGGCCCCTTCCATTCAATGGAAGAGGCGGCCTGGACACAGGACCTCCCAGCTCAGGGGCGGTCGGAGAAGCCCGAAGCCGGTGGGCTCTCCAAAGGAGGCAGGAAGGCTACATCGCCGAGGGGCCAGGGGAGCAGGGCTTTGAAAACCGGGTCCAAATCCAGATCGCCGCTCTCCTCCTGATCTCTCAGCGGCTCGGGGGTCCCCTCGCCTCCAGCCCTCTCCCTGGAGTCCCGCGCCGGTCCCGGCCCGGTCCCCGTGGCCCCGCGGCCCCGCGCGGCCCGCGATCCCAGCCCCGCCCTGCCCCCTCCCCAGCCCCCTTCCCGGGCCCCGCCCCCAACCCCTCACCCCGCGAACGCCCGCCCTCCCTCCTCCGCCTCCCGCGTCCCTCCTCCCACTCTCTGGCGCGCTCCTCCCAGACTCCAGCCCTCACCTTGACCCGCTCCAACTGCTTGAGGACGTGCTCCCGCCGCCGCCCCGCTGCTCGCTTCCCCCCGGCTCCCCCGGGGCCGCCGCCGCCGCTCCCGGCCCCACTGTTCCGCTCCGATTTCGAGCTGGGCGCCATTTTCACCCCCTCCCTCCACTTCCGGAGCAACCGGCCCCTTCGCCCCACCCCCGCCGCCTCCTGATTGGCCCTCTTCCCTGGACGGCCGACCGCGGGTTGGGCGAAGGCCGGAGCGCAGAACCGCTTTCCGCTACGCTTGTCCGTCAAAGCCCTCGCGACTCTTGATTGGTAGCGATGGTAACAGCCTCCGCCGTCTGTCGCCTTATTCCCGCCCGCCCTTAAGGACGAACCAGTCATAAGCTCCATTTGCTCTCCTCGGCCAAAAATCTTTGACCCGATAGTCGAACATTCCTGTCTTTCTCAGCGTCGTCACGCCCTCCTGTGGCTGGTCGGTTTCCATGGAGACCGCAGGCGGTCCAGGCCTGTGGGAGGGAAGATGGGAACCTGTGGTCCAGAAGGGCCAGAATCGCCAGCCCAGAGTTGCCCAGGCCGGTGGGCAGTGGCCCGAAGAGCATCCCTGGGCAGCCAGGCCAGGGCAAGGAAAGGGACTTGCAATAAATAATAATAACAACACTAATAATGTTTTTAAAAGGGATTCTATTAAAGCATCTTTCAGACGGGCGGGCTAGTGCGAAGACGAACATCAATCAGGTATCGCTTAACGGGGCCACACATGGTTCTGAGTTTACAACGTCTATGTGCAGCCCCCTGTCCTGCCTATTATACTGATGGTGGGAATAAAAACAACTGTGGAATGTTGGCTTTGCGCATCCGTGTGTGCAGCAGTCTTGAAGATAGAGCCTTTATTTTACACGTGAACCTGAAGTTTAAACTGTACCTCTTCTGCTACACTTACGTAGCAAAGATGTTGCTGACGGACAGTGTGGTGTTCAGTGGGTCTAGGCTGAATGAATTGGACGGAGACAACAGATGAACGTAACAGTTTAACGTTTATTAAACAAAAAGAAAGGAAAAGAAAGAAAGATGTGCCCTGCACACAGGACAGGCCACTGCAAGAACAAGAGGGCAGTGGTGAGGAGGCCCGGTGGCCTGTCTTTTATATTATCTTTCGATGTCAGGCCTTTGTAGCTGCTCTGCACATGCGTGTAGGCCAAGTTGACAGCTCTTTATAATTGACAAGTCACGCCCAGTTGCCTAGTCGTGATTGGGCGTGATTTGACAGCTCTCCATGATTGACAGGTCATGCCCATTGGCCAGCCTGATTTGCCTTCTCCTAATCTCCCTCTTCAATGCCAGCTCTTATTATGACAATCTTTCCTCCCCTCTGTTTCCCTCTCTCTTTCTCTCTCTTCCAGCCTCGTGCTTTCATTCCTTCAGTAAATATTAATTGAGCATGTACTATGTTCTGGGGACTGGAAATACAGGGGACAGGAAGATAAGCAAGAAAACAAAATACGAGTTTTTGTTTTTTTTTAATTTTTAAAATTTTTATTAGTACACGTTTGTAGCCCAAGTTTCTTTATTGAATTCCAGGTAGAGTTGGAGGAGGGAGATAGAATGGAGGGCAGCTGGAAGGGAATTCTGTGCAGGCAGGAGGAGGAATATCCCATTAAAGATGAAAGTGTAGGGAGGTCAGGGTCCTGTGACTGAGAGATCATTAGGGGACTTCCTCTTTGTGCAAAGACTAGAATGTGCTTACCAGAACTAAGGTGGTCGTGACAGCACTAGACAGCATAATCTACTGGTGTACATGTGAGCTCCTCACTGGCCACACGCAGTTACCCAGCACACGGCTGGAGCTGGGCAAGAGCAGGAATGAGCAAGAGAAAGATGAGCAAAGAGGCCTGGGGACATAGCAGAGTGGTAAAGAGTTACTTAACATTCAAGGCCCTGGTTCTATTCCCAATACCAGAAGGGAAAAAAAAAGAAAAAATCAACACAGGGTGTAATGGTGCACGCCTGTCATCCCAGCACTCTGGGAGGCTGAGGCAGGGGAACCTCAAGTTCAAGCCTGGCCTGGGCACCTCTCAGCAACTTAGCAAGACTCTGTCTCAAAATTAAAAAGGGCTGGGGCTGTAGCTCAGTGTGAGAGTGTGAGGCCTCGGTCCCATCCCCCGTACTGAAGGAAAAAAAAAAAGAGATGCATAGAGAGAGAAATGAGTTTAGGGGTCTCATAGGTAAGCAAGGCACTTAGATTTTACTCTTAAGCATAAAGGGCAGTTTTTTTGGAGGTTTTTGGAGGAAAATGATAGAAACTGATATGAGATTAAAAATATCATTATATCATTAGACTCCCAGGATTTAAATACCAATGAGTCCATACTGGTATAAGTAACTGAGTGAATAAATAAACAGGGGGATGAGGGATCAAGCTGCCTTGCAGATATCCAGTTTGTAAAATGTACAAGGAATGAGGAGATTAGAAAACCATCATTAGAGGCCCACATGGTGGCACACACCTGTAGTCTCAGCTACTCTGGAGGCTGAGGCAGGAGGATCACTGGAGCCCAAGAGTTTGAAGCCAGACTGGGCAACATAGTGAGACCTCATCTCAAAAAGAAAGAAAGAAGTAAAGGAAGGAAGGAAATCAGGAAAAGAAAGGAAAGAAAAGGAAGGAAAAGAAAGGAAAGAAGAGGGGAGGGAGAGGAGGACAAGTGAGGGGAAAGGAGAAAAGGGGAAGAGAAAAAGGAGGGGAGAGCACAAAAGCACCCTTAGTCAGGCAGGAGAGTAACAGCTGCAGCAGGCAATACCCGTGCATGCTAAAATTAGTGGATGAAACTTTAAGGACTTTGCCTATCCTATTAAATTGCGTCTTTCAAAACATTAGTAATTACTGAGAGATTTTAAACATATGTCCACCAATTGTTTGATATTTGGTATCCTGGACCAACATGATCCTGGACGGATATGATCCAATTTTATTTCTCTTCCATTGTCCCCAAAACCTACAGATCAAATTAATCTCTCTCTCTCTCCCTCTCTCCCTCTCTCTCTGTCTCTATCTCTTATTGATTGATTGATTGATTGATTGATTGATTGATTGATTTTGGTTTGGTTTTTTGTTTGTTTGTTTTGAGACAGGGTTTCACTATGCAGTTCAGGCTTGCCTTGAACTCACGTTGTAGCCCAGGCTGGCCTTGAACTCATGGTGATCCTTCTGCTTCAGCCTCCTGAACGACAGGATGACAGGCATGTGCCACCACAGTGTGTGGCTCAAATTAATCTTGAGAGAACATGGGATGTTTGTCCCATTTTGAGAACATTCTATATTTTATGTATTTTACATGAGCATGTGTTTCCAAGGTGTCAAAGGCATGAGATATAAGGAAAAATACAGAAACTGTCACCAATCACAAGACAGTAAGGAAATATGACAGTGGAGTGATGTCCTGGCTGAGACCATGGACAGAACAAGGACATCCGAGGGAAAAGTAGTGAGACTAAAATTAAGTGGCGAGCCTGGTGGCACATTGTAATCGCAGCATGCAGGAGGTTGGGGCAGGAGGATCACTGTAAGTCAGAGGCCAGCCTGGGTTACACGGAGTTCAAGGCCAGCCTGAACTACATAGCAAGACCCTGTCTCAAAAACCAAAACAAATCAAAACAAAAACTTCCCTCGTGACTCCAGATGTGGTAGTGGTGGCAGGCATTGTCCTATAATGGCTGGGTGGCTTTATGAAAGAAAAGGGGTTAGCTCAGGGTTCTGAAGGCTCAGGGCCGGCCCTTCTCGCTGGCAGAGTCCCCAGGTGCTCAGAGCATCTCCTGGCCCGAGGCAGGGAGTGTGCGCATGCGTGTTCTGCTCTCGGCCTCCTCCTCGCAAAGCCACTCACACCTTCGGGGCTTCACCCGGCCCTCACCGCCCAGAGGCCGCGCCTGGAGCACCATCAGCTGGATTAAATCCCCCCCTTCCACACGTCACAGCAGGGATTCAATTTCAACACATGAAGTTTTGGGAAACACTCAAACCGTTTCCAAACCACAGCACGAACCAAGTACGCAATTCTTTGTTTTTTTCTGCTATGGGGGGGGGGAGCAGTACTAAGGATCGAACCCAAGGCCTTCGTGCTGATCTCTGCCGATCCCCAGCCTTGCTTTATTTTTATTCAAGATAGCGTCTCGCCACGTCTCTAAGTTGCTTAGGCTGGGTTTGAACTGACAATCCCCCTCCCTCAGCCTCCTTGAGTGTGGAGATGCCAGGCGTGCACCACCATCCCTGGCTTCCCTGTGGCTTTTCATCCTCCAATGACTGGTGTCCTCTGAAACGAAGGTAAGACACATCAACACACAAGGGGTGACAGCCATGTGACAATGAGTGACGTATCTACAAGCCTAGGAACACCAAGGAGCCAGCAGCCAACGTGCTGTAGTTTGGCTCTTGAATGTCCCCTAAGACTTTGGGCTGTGTGACCGAACACCTATAAAATACAACTGAGAAAAGGAGGGGCTGATTTTGCTGATTTTGGCTCATGATTTCAAAGGTCTCATCCATGGCTGGCTGGCTCTGTGGCTGGGACCTGAGGGAGGCAGACATCAGGGCACAGGGGTGTGGCAAGGGGAACGGCTCACCTCAAGGCAATCAGGAAATGGAAAGAGGGAAAGAGGCACAGAGCAAGGAGCTGGGGAGCAGAGCCCTTCAGTTCCTTCACTTCCTAACGGTGCCATCAAATTATGATCTTCCCAGCGGCTCAATGCTCTGAGAAAGTCCCCCATGTCCCAGTCCCCTCTCCAGGCCCACCTCTGAGCCCTACTCAGTGGGGATCCAGCCCTCGATACATAAGTCTCTGGGGGACACTTCATATCTAAACTGTATCCAAAGACTTGTCCTAAACCTGGCATAATGGTGTGTGGCTGTAATCTCAGCATTCAGGAGGCTGAGGCAGGAGGATCACTGCTAGTTCAAGCCTACATAGAAAAACCCTGTCTCAAAACAAAACAAAACAAAACAAAAATTAAAGCCTTGGTCCTGAGGGTGGTGCTATTGGGAACTGGTGGAACTTTTTGTGCTGGGGTCCAGTGTGGGGGTTCTTTAGATCAGGGTAGCTGCCCTGGAAGGGAACAGTGGGGCCCCACCCCTTCCTCTTCCTCTCTTTTGCTTCTGGGTCACGAGGGTAGCTGTTCCCCTTCTCCCAAGGGCTCCCACTGTGATCAAACTGGCTTCCACAGACCCAGACCACAGGGCCCAACTGATCAGCAATCACAATCTCCATATCCATGAGCCAACTAGCTCTTTCCTCTTTTTCTTTCTTTCCTTCTATTTATCTTTTTCAGTATCAGGGATTGAACCCAGGATCTTCACATTGAGCTCCATCCCAGCCCTTTTTTATTTTTTATTTTGAGACAGGGTCTCACCCAGGTTGGACTTGCAATCTTCCTGACTCAGCCTCTCAGAATACTGGGATTAAAGGCCTGCGCTACCATGCTAGCTTTTGTTGTTTGTTTCTGAGACAGGGTCTTACAGTGTAGTCTAGGCTGACCTCAACCTCAGAATCCTCCAGCCTCAGCTTCCGAAGTGCTGGGATTTCAGGTGTGCATCACTGCGCCCACCTTGAACCTCTCCTTGATATAAGTTGATGATCTCAGGTATTTTGTTGGAGGGATAGAAAGTGAATGTACACCAGAAATTGCCAGAGAGGGATGGAACAGCTTACTCCTCAGAGCCACCAGAAATAACCACCCCGCCAATATTTTGATGTTGGATTTCTGGCCTCTAGAATTGTGAGAATAAATTTCTGCGGTTTGAGCCACGGAGCCTGTGATAAGCTATTATGGCAGCCGTGAGAAAGGAATAAAATGACTGTCAGAATAATGAATCCCAAGGGAGGCAAGGAAAGACTGAGAGACTGTCACAGGCCAGAGGAGACTAAAATGGGATAAAGTCATGTTATTCAATGAGATCCTGGACCAGAAAAATCAGCTGTGGTGGCAAAACTGGTAACTTTTACATGAAATATGTGGCTAAGTTAATAGCATTATACGATGTTTACTTCCTGGTTTCGATAACTGGACAGCTCACATTTATGGGAGATGTTAAAATCAAGGGAGCCTGGATGAAGGTGTATATCAGGACTCCCTGAATTATTTTTACAACTTTTCCATAAGTTTAAAATTTTTTCAAAATTAAAAATTTAGGCTGGGTGTGGTGGTGCATGTCTGTAATCCCAGTACTCAGGAGGCTGAGGCAGGAGGATTGCCGTGAGTTTGAGGCCAGCCTCAGCTACATAGTGACTTCAAGGCCAGTCTGAACTGCATAGTGAGACCCTGTCTCAAAGAAGAAAAAACTTTTTTTTTTACATTAGATTTTATTGGTACATTTTAGATATACGCAACGATCACATTCATCATAGAGAATTTGTACCTATACATGATATAACTTGTTTTTGAAAAAGGTCTTTTTTAAAAAGTTTAAAAAATACATAATTTGTGGCCGGTTGTGGTGTTGCATGCCTATTATTCCATTACTGAGGGAGGCTGAGGCAGGAGGATTGCCATGAGTTCCAGGCCAGCCTGGCCTACATAGTTCAAGACCAGTCTGAACTACATAGTGAGAAACTGTCTCAAAAAAAAAAAAAAAAAAAAAACCCAAAAACAAACAAACAAACAAACAACAAAACACGATCTATTTTCCTTCCTACATACACTGTCATTAAGACCCAGAATACATGTTCCGAGACTTTAGCTGACTTCTGTGCCTGTGTGTGATGGTGTCAGGAGCCTGGCCTGCAGGCCCACAACCCTCTTCCTTCTCTTCCCACCTCCATCCCCAGAGTACACACCCAAGCTCCACCCTCACTTCCCATCACCCCTCAAACCACCACTCGTGACTCCTCAGGTCCTGAGGAGGGAGAGGGGGAAGACCAGCATCCCAGGCCCTGGGAGTGAGATCCTGGACAGTCAGCTTGAGTGCTGGGATCGTCGCGTCCCTCACTCCTGTCAGATGCGCTGCCCCGTGGGGATGGCTGCAGCCAGAGGACAGCCAGAGTTTAGCAATCACTCTGCTCCGAAGGTTTGTGTCCCCCAGGTATTGGTCAGTTTTTCATTGCTGGGACACAACACCTGACGCCCACAAGGTAAAGGAGGAGAGCTTTGATTAGGCTCATGGTTCCGAAGGTTCGGTCCATGCTCAGCTGGCTCCAAGGCGGAGCATCGTGGGGGAAGGGTGTGATGGAGCACAGCTGCTCACTTCATGGCAGCCAGGAAGCAGAGAACATGGGGACAGCGCCAGAGAGGAAGGGGCCAGAGCCCAGGTAAAGTCCTCAATTTCACACCTCCATGACCCACCCAGACACACCCAGAAGTGTGTTTTACCAATCCCCTGGGCAGCTCCCAAACTGAACTGTCACCCCCCAAATTCACGTGCTGAAATCCTAACCCCTTCTCTGGGGGTGTGGCTCAGTGGTAGAGCACTTGCCCAGCATGTCTGAGGCCTTGGGCTCCAACCCCAGTACTGAAAAAAGAAAGAAAGAAAAGAAGGAAGGAAGGAAGGAGGGAGGGAGCGCTCATGAATGACATTGTGCCTGCAGTAGTGTGCATGGTTTATCTCCATGGAAACCCACATGGAGGCTTAGTCCCCAGTGTAGGGGCAATGAGAGGTGGTAGGGCCTCTAGGAGGTATCTGAGGGCCGGGGTGCTGCTTGTTTAGCAAACTTCAACCCCTGGGTTCTATCCCCAGCACCCCAGAAGGCTGTCTGAGGTCCTGAGGTTCCAGGCTCACCAATGAGAAATGCTATTCACTGAGAAGGCCCAGCTCCTCTGGGAATTCACTGCATTTCCTCTTCTGCCAGCGTCCACCATCCTTCCAGTTCTGCCCTGAGTTCCTGGAGCACGCGGCCTGCACCAGAAGTGGGACAGCTGCCGCCAGACCCTAGACCTGGGAACTAAAACCTCTTCTCTTATTAAGTGCCCCACCCTCAGGCTTTCTGTTACAGCATCAGAAAGCAGACTTCATCAGTGCCTTTGGGAGCTCATTTGACCTTTCCACCATGTGAAGACCCAGCAAGAAAGACGCAGTCACCATCTATACGCCAGGCTGCAGCTGCGCCAGACAGCAAATCCTGGAGTCCACCAAACCCCCTAAGACAGCCAGCACTAAAATCCAGCTACATGGTGGCACATGCCAATCATGCCTGAGAGAGGCTGAGGCAGGAGGGTCACAAGTTCCAGCCCAGCATTCCCTCTAAGTTGCCCAAACTGGACTAAACTTGTGATCCTCCTGCTACAGCCTCCCAGACTGCTGGGATGATGGGCGTGCGCCACCGCACCAGGCTCTCTCCCTACTCTTCACAGACAGCAGTGCACAGAAGTTTACCGCAGAGATGCCTCCTTTTTCTGGTCATGGATCATATCCCTGAAGATAACTGTAAGCACCCACCGTTCACATGCGTGTGTGTTGGTTTACAAATGACACGCACACACACATGCTCTGAGACCACACTATACCGTGCGAGTCACAGACCATACATGGAAAATAGGCCCGAGACAGGATGACGCAAGCAAATGGAACTAGAAATTATAATTTTTCCCCATGCCACTAACTTTGTTTTTTGTTTTTATGCAGTGCTGGAGATGGAACGCAGGCACTTGCACATGCTAGGCAAGCAGTCTGCACTGAGTTGCAGGCCCGGCCTTTTTTATTTTTATTTTGAGACAGGGTCTTGCTGTGTTGCCCAGGCTGGGCTCAAACTTGCAATCCTCCTGCCTCAGCCTCTGGAGTAGCTGGGATTACAGGTGTGGACTATCATGCCCAACACTGTACCTCGGTTTTTTTACCAATGTACTTTATTCCCTTTTTTTTTTTTTTTTTTTTTTTTTGAGACAGCATCTCGCTATGTAGTCCAGGCTGGCCTCAAACTCATAACGATCCTCCTGCCCCTCAGGGGCACCATGTAACCAGTGCTGCCCAGTGAGATGAAGTGTCTCACTCGCGGACTGAAGCAATAAGCAGTTCCTCTGTGAGTCTGGTGTCTGTTTTTCACTGTTCCAGTGGCCTTGGGACTGCAGTTCTGCGTCACCCAGTAACACAGGTGCAGCTTGATGGGAGGAATCACTGCCAACTTTCCATAGTCCAGCAGGGTCACTGTGGAGGGCAGCAGCTCATTATATATTTCAAGGTAGCCAGCACAAGCCAGGCGTGGTGATGCACACCTGTAATCCCAGCACTCGGGAGGCTGAGGCAGGAGGCTCGCCATGAGCTCAAGGCCAGGCTGGGCTACATAGTGAGTTCAAGGCTAGCCTGAACTACATAACAAGACCCATCCTCACAAAGCAAAACAAAACGAAAAATCAAAGTAGCCGGTGGAGAGGATTCTGGATGTATCCAGTGCAGGGAAAGGGGCAAGGTTGAAGAGATGAATCTGCCAGTGACCCTGACCAGATCATTACAGTTCTACCTATATACTGAAATGTCACACTGCACCCATACATCTGCACAATTATGTGTCTGTTAAATTTTTAAATACATTTTAAGGTGGCTGTGGTAGCACATCTTTGGCATCCCAGTACTCTGGGAGGCCAAAGCAGGGATATCACAAGTTCCAGTCCTGCCTGGGGAATTTAGTGATTTAGCAAGACCCTGTCTCAGCATAAAAAATAAAAAGTGCTGGGAAGCCGGGCATGATGGTGGATGCAAATAATCCCAGCACTTGGGAGGCTGAGGCAGGAGGATCTTTGTGAGTTCAAGGCCAGCCTGAACTTCACAGTGAGACTCTGCCTCAAACCCCCTCACCAAAAAAAACAGTTATGGCGATGGAGCTCAGCAGAAGGTGCTGTTTCATCCTTAGCACGAAACACACAAACAAAATTTCATTTTATCTTTTGTATTGTTGTATTTTTTTTATTTTTTGAGACAGGGTCTCACTGTGTACCCCAGGCTGGCCTTGAACTCACTATGTAGCCCAGGCTGGCCTCAAACTTATGGTGATCCTCCTGCTTCAGCCTCTCCAAATGCTGGGATTAAGGTGTGCACCCCACACCCAGTTTTTCCCCTAGTTTGGTTGGATCCACAGATGTCACCTGAGGATACGGAGGGCCAGCTGGGGAAGAGGAACGGCGTCTTGAGTGGAGAGAAGCCTGTTTCTGTCCTAGGGTGGATACGCACCCCCCCATGGGAAAGACTCCTCACCCCCTGAGCAGCAGTGCCCACCCGGACCTCCCGCTGACGGGCGTCACCCACCCCGCCCCCAGTCTGGGAACATGTTCGAATACCAGTCACGTCTCCCTGTGAAACCACAGTTCACCCCAGCCTCTGCTCCCAGGTGCACCCCTGCCTGACTCTGCTCGCTGCATCCTTCCCCTCATGGCCGTGAGTATATGTGAAGAATAAATTGATGTCATCCAGGAGTGGGGCATGCACCTGTCATCCCAGCACCCATCCCAGACTGAGGCAGGAGGATTACAAATTCAACCCAGCCTGGGCAACTTAGTGAGACCCTGTTTCAAAAAAAATAAAAGAGCCAGGGATGTCGCTCGGTGCAAGGACCCTACGTTCAATTCCCAGAGCAATAAAAAAAATAAACTGATGTCAATCTCATGTGTCTGGTGTTAGTTGTGTTTGGCCATCTCATATTATTTAATGTAAGGGTCCCCCCTTCACCAAAGGGGTAAAAAAGGAAGTGATCAAAATACTAGCCAGTTCAGGGTGGCATGTCCTTTTTAAGTGCTGAGGACCCAGTTTGCTTTTATCTTGTTGCTTCACCATTCAAGGCCTCTATTCCCAAAGTAATGTCATGGTCTAAAATGGCTGCTGGAGTTCCAGTAATCAATCTACATTTCAATAGCAGGAAGTAGAAAGGCATCCCTTTTTTCCTCAAAGTTGTGCATACCACTTCTGCCTGTACCTAGTCCACTAGAATTTAGTCCTTTGGCCAGACTTGGGTACAAAGGAGGCTGGGAAATGTAGCTCTTTTTCCAGGAAGCCATATATCCAGGTAAATGTCAATAATTTGTGGAGTGGTCCAGATTATGACGGAATTATCAGCCACATGCAGGTGTAATATGCACTAACGCTTGTGACAGCAGGCTCCGCAGGACATGGGGGTCATATTGGTGGCCTATCCTCCATCAGTGTCCTTGTGGAGAATGTCCTGCGGGAGCCTGGCACAGTGGCACACTCTTGTAATCCCAGCAATGGAGCTCAGGCAAGAGGATCAGAGCTGGGGGCCAACCGAGAAAGAGCCATCTCCTGCTGGGCTGGGTAGGGCAGGGCCGGGCAGTGTAGAGGGAGGGTCATGCGTTGCCAGGAGACAAGGCCAGCTGCTTATTTATATGAGTGATGAGGACCACAGCCAATCAGCACATTCCATCCTTTGGCTACAGGGATTGGCTCTGGGTGGACATGTGCCCAGAGCTAAGCCAATGAGATTCAAGCTTGGGACTTTGCTGCTGAAGTGCGAGTAGTTTTCGGTTTAGGCTGGGGTATTGCAGGGCACGGGGACATGTTAGACTCCAGAGCTAGAGAGAGAGAGAAGCCACCTGGAGAGCATCATTGGAGTTCCTGGGTGCAGCTGTGCTTGAAGGCACATTGCCCTGCCTTCTCCAGTGACGCAGCAATAAGTGACCTCGTTCGGATTGGCTGGTTCCCTCAGGCTCTCCTCTTGCACAGCCGAGAGAGCCTGCCAGAAACCCCAGCGCCTGCCCTGTCGTCCTGATGTTTCCTGGCTCAGCCTCCCAGGGCTCCGTCACTCTGCTGGAGAGGCCTGGGTGCTCCTGCCGCTGCCCAGGCCAGTGGCCACTGGTCCCACAGGGAGAGCTTGCGGTGGGCCGTGTTGTTCCCTTATGGCCAGAGCTAAAAGCTGTCTCCGGTCCTGCCCTGTAAGGAGGTTGCTCACCCAGTCCTGGGACATGTGGACAAATGAACTTTCCTCCGCTAGATGCAAGGGTTAATACAGACACCCTCTCCACCGCTCTCCCCACACAGGGATGGAACCCAGGGGAGCTCTACCACAGCCCCTTTTATTTTGAGACAGGGTCTCACTAGGTTGCCCAGGCTGGCCTTGAACTTGCAACCCTCTTGCCTCAGCCTCCTGACAGTGCAGAAGTATAGGTGTGTGCAACACTCTCTGAAATAATTCACTGTTCACTGTTGTGCCGTCTCTTCAGGCATTGTGAATCCCACAGCAGCCTTCTGAGATGAACACACTTAACCCTAGTCTCGAACTCCACTTCTAGGAGACTCCGGCCTCTGTCACACACCGGGGAGGGGGGGGGAGCCTCCCAGGAACCTTCACTCCCCTGCCTCAGCCACTGTCAGACTGAGCCCCCTCAGGGTATGCAAATGTCATTCTTAGGACTTTCTGCCAGGAATGGTGGTGCACTCCTGTAATCCCAGCACTCTGGGAGGCTGAGGCAGGAGGATCACAAGTTGGAGCCCAGCCTTGGAAATTTAGTGACTTAGCAAAACCCTGTCTCAGAACAAACAAACAAACACTGGTTGGGGACGTAGCTCAGTGTGAAGAACCTGGGTTCAATACCCAGTACCGTGCAAAACAATAAAACCTTTCTACCCAACTCCTGTGTTTTGCTTTCCACCAGCTCTTTGAGGCAGGGTTTTTCTGTCACCCCTGTTTCCCCGGTGGGAAAGCCGAGGTCTGGGCAGGAGAATGAGTCAGCCCCAGTCATTGTGGTGAAAACAGGCAGGTGGGCGTGAGCCCTCACGCGTTAACCTCCTGGGAGGGAAGGTGGCCATTGCCCTACTTTACAGAGAGGGAAACTGAGGTCCAAAGAGAAGGGGAGCCCAGGCTCAAGCCAGGTGGGCTGGCACCGAACTCTCCCTGTAACTGCCAAGTTGGTGCCCCTCCATGTCATTTCCTCTTGGTGGCTGCGGCTGCTGGGGACCGGGTGTCTGGCTGCCAGCAAGGCCATCTGGAGAGAGGAGGAGGGGCCCTTATGGTGACCTGAGCGAGGGCCCCAGGCTGAGCCAGGCCTCTCCGACCCCGGCTGCTGGCCTCCGCTCCTTGGGGAGCATCCCAAGCTCCAGAAGCCCCTTCTGTCCCCACCCGTGGGCCTGTGGTTGGTCGGTCGGCCCAAATACCAGACAGGGCGAATCTCAGCTTTGCCTCCAACATTCCTGGTTCCCGCGGCCAGGCCAGGCTGGCTGAGGTTACAGAAGCAGAGCTGGGAGGGGGGGACCAAGGAGATGGGCTGGCCTGGCCTCACCACCCCATCCGTCTGCCCGCTGCCCTCCCCAGGGCGGGGAAGGGGTGGGCCGGCTCCCTTGAGCCTGGGAGAAGGCTGTGTGTGGGGGTGGTGGCTCTGCCGAGATGGAGGGAGGTCGTGGTCACACCAGGGACTCCAGGAGGTGACTGCCTAGTTTGCATTCAGGCAAGAAGGCAGAGCAGGGCTGGCGATGGTAAGGTGGGCAGGGAGGGTCCGAGGGTGGCGCCTGCCTGGCTCTGCCTGCTGCCCACTGCTTCCCTCCCTGATGGGGGATGCTCCAGTCACCATGGTGACCCCATGCCCTACCCGGGCACACACTGAGCCTTCCCTCCATCCCCAGTGGCTGAGCCTGCTGCCGCTGCTGCTGCCGCCACTGCTGCTGCTGCTGCTGCTACCGGGCCCTCTGCCTGTTCCCAGCATGGAGGACCCTGACTTCCCCCACCCGGGAGAGAGCTCACAGCCCCCACCCCGGGCCTGTCCCTGGCGCTGCTCTTGTCCCCAGGCTGACGTGGTGGACTGCGCTGGGCTGGACCTGCATGTGTTCCCGGACAATATCACCAGGGAAGCCCGGTACCTCTCCCTGCAGGTGGGGCTGAGGAGGGGGTCACCTAGGAGTGATGGAGAGGAGGGGAGGAGTGTGGGAAGTGAGGGGTGGGGGTGCCCATGTATGGGAGGTGGCTGTGGGCAGTGACAGAAGTTGGTAAGTGCACGCCTGTCATCCCAGCACTCTGGGAGGCTGAGGCAGAAGGACCACAAGTTCAAGCCCAGCCTGGGCAACTCAGTGACTTAGTGAGGCCCTGTCTCAAAATAAAAAATAAAGACAAGGCTGGGCTGGAGTTCAACACAAAGGACCTGGGTTCAATCCCAAAGAGTGAAAAGCAAAATTACAAGAAAGAGAAGTTGGCCTTGCTGGGGTGGGAAAGGCTAAGGTTTGGGGTCAAGATCGTGGAGCCAGGGATTGTTTGGGGTCAGTAGGATGGGGTATTGGGGTGATCGTTGGGATGTGGCGGGAGATCAACATCTCAGCAGTTGAGGGGTGGGGCTGAGTGTGGGTGATACCGTGCTGAGTCAAGGTCTTAGTGGTTGGGATCGTTTAGGGTCAGTGTGGTGAGGCATTTGTACCCCAAAAAGGGAAACTGAGGCCCAGGGAGATGGTGGGCAGAGCCCAGGTTCAGACCAGGCAGCTGGCACTGTGCCTATGGGGATTTGTGGGGAGGCAGTGTCTTGGAGACAGGGTTGTTTTGTTTCCTTTTGTGCGTGGTACTGGGGACTGAACCCAGAGCCTTCGCCTTGAGCTACATCCTCAGCCCTTTTTTATTTTTTATTTTGAGACAGGGTTTTGCTAAGTGGCTAAGTTTCCCAGACTGGGTTCAAACTCAAGATCCTCCTGCCTCAGCCTCCAGGAGTGCTGAGATTACAGGCATGGGCCACTGTGGCTGGCTGGCTACAGGGTTGTTCTGGGTTGACTGTGCGTGACAGTGTTGGGTTTCAATGCTTGGCAGTCCCAAGACTGCCTGGGGCCAGGGTGATGGGGTGTTTGGGATGACTGTGGGGGCTGGGGCTGGGTGCCAATGGGGAGGTCAGCACTGCGGCTCAGGTCTGAGTTGCTGGTGAAGGGTCATCGAGGTCAGAGTGTGCCTGTCCCCTCCCCTCCAGAACAACCAGCTCCGGGAGCTCCCCTACAACGAGCTGTCCCGCCTCGGTGGCCTGCGCACCCTCAACCTGCACAACAACCTCATCTCATCCGAGGGTGAGGGCCTGGGGCAGACGCGCGGCTCCGAGTCCCCTCTACCCTCTGTGTCCCTGCCCTGAGCAGCTCCAAGGTGGCACTTCCTAGAGGCAGCCTCTGCGGAGGGCAGAAGCCTGGGCTGCACGGCTGGGCTCTGGAGGAAGGATGGGCCCGGGCCTTCCGAGAGCCCAGCCCCGGCGCCCCGCAGCCCCTCACCACGCTGCGCCCCCCCCCCTGCCCCCAGGCCTGCCCGACGAGGCCTTCGAGTCCCTCACGCAGCTGCAGCACCTCTACGTGGCCCACAACCAGGTGAGCCTGCGCCCCGCGGGTGGCCTGGGGAGGAGGGCTGGCACGGCACAGGACTGGCGCTGTCGCTCCTGCAGCTCTGGCGCTGTCGCTCTTGCAGCTCTCGGTGGCCCCGCAGTTCCTGCCCCACTCCCTGCGTGTGGCTGATCTGGCCGCCAACCAGGTGACAGAGATCTTCCCACTCACCTTTGGGGAGAAGCCGGCCCTCAGGTAGCCCTGGCTCCCACCCTCAGTCGTCTGGGGGACCAGTGGGGTGCTGAGCCTGCCCTGGAGGTGCTGGGGGTACAGATCAGCACTGGGGGTCTGGGGGTCTGACGGGCCCCGTGCGGGGTGGGAGAACTCTACAGTGAGGCCCCAGCGCACTCAGGACCCGGTGTGGCCGGCGAGGGTGGGACAATGGGGCTGGTGGCCGCAGCCTGGGTGCCCTCAGGTCCGTGTACCTCCACAACAATCAGCTGGGCAACGCCGGCCTCCCGCCTGACGCCTTCCGCGGCTCCGAGGCCATCGCCACCCTCAGCCTCTCCAGCAACAGGCTCAGCTACCTGCCGCCCAGCCTGCCCACCTCGCTGGAGCGGCTACACCTGCAGGTGCCCACCCTTGCCACTCGTCCTATGCCCCAGGCTCTCCCAGGGGGCCCCCCTGCCTTGCTTCCCATCCTTCCAGAGCCCCCCAAGAACTACCTTTCTCGGAAGCTCTCCTACTGCCTTGCTGGAGGCGAGTTCCTGGCCCTCCCTCACTCAAGAGCCGTCTGTGGCTCCCCACTGCCCTCCATCCCAGACCCTCCGTGTCACTGTCTTCTCCCTTCTCCAGAACAACCTCATTTCCAAGGTGCCCCGAGGGGCCCTGAGCCGCCAGACCCAGCTCCGCGAGCTGTACCTCCAGCACAACCAGCTGACCGACAGTGGCCTGGACGCTACCACCTTCAGGTGGGCCCATGGCCGGGCAGGATGGGGCACAGTTGGAGCTGGGCATTACAGTCTGGCTCTCACCACCTTCACTTTCTCCCCTGCATGCTAACCAAGGCCTTGTTTGCTGAGTGCCTACTCTATACCAGGCTCAGCTTGGCACCGGGCAGGGTCCATGTCCCCTACCAGTCTGCACTGAGGTTTTTTTCTGTTCATGTCACTGGCTACTGAACCTGAGGGTGCGCTACCACTGAGCTACATCCCCAGCCAATTTTATTTTTTGAGACAGTGTCACTAAATTGCCGAGGCAGTTTTCAAATTGAGATCCTCCTGCCTCAGCCTTCATCACACCCTGAGGTTTTTTTCTTTTCTCTCTTTGTCCAGCACCATAGCTGCATATGCATTTCTATCTGACCCAGAATTTTTTTGTGGTTACCCCCACAGCTAACCTTCAGGCTGGAACCTGCCCTGAGCACCCCAAGTTTACGTCCCACCCTGCTCTCTCAGGCATCACCCCAACTGAATTCTGTCTCAGGACCCCTCCCCGTGAGATCTGGTGGCCCCTCTCTCTGGGCGCCCAGCCCAATGCCCACCCTCTCTCCTGGCAGCAAGCTGCGCAGCCTGGAGTACCTGGATCTGTCACACAACCAGCTGGCCATGGTGCCCACTGGCCTGCCCAAGACCCTGATCATCCTGCACCTGGGCCGCAACCACATCCAGCAGGTGGAGGCGGCCCGGCTGCGTGGGGCCAGGGGCTTGCGGTACCTGCTGCTGCAGCACAATAAGCTGGGGGCCACGGGGCTGCCGGCCAAGGCACTGAGCCCGCTGCGGGCCCTGCACACACTGCACCTCTACGGGAACTGGCTGGAACGTGTGCCCCTTGGGCTGCCGCGCCGCCTGTGGGCCCTGCTGATGCCCTACAACCATGTGGCTGCGCTGGGTGTGCGCGACCTGGCCTCCACGCCAGGCCTGGCCGAGCTCAACCTGGCCTACAACCGGCTGACCAGTGCCCGCCTGCACCCCCGGGCCTTCCACCGCTTGCGCACCCTGCGCTGCCTCGACCTGACCGGCAACCAGCTGACCCGGGTGCCTGTGGGCCTGCCTGGAGGCCTGCACAACCTGCGCCTGCAGCGCAACCAGCTGCGTATCCTGGAGCCCGAGTCACTGGTTGGGCTGGGTCAGCTGCAGGAGCTCAGCCTGGCACACAACCGGCTGCGGATCGGTGACATTGGGCCTGGCACGTGGCACGAGCTGCAGGCCCTTCAGGTCAGGAGAGGTTCCCAGGCTGTCCCCACAGCCTGCCCAGTGGTGCCATCGAGAGCCCTGCATGGGCAGCCCAAGCAGAGCAGACACCTGCCCAGCTGTCATGCCTCTGCCTGCTGGCCCTGCCTCCCATCCCTCAATACCCCCTCCACCTCCCAGCGCAGACTCTGACGTCCCGCTGCTCCCCAGTGCCTCCATTCCACGGAGAGGGTTTGTGGGTGGTGGGCACCATCCTAGCACAGGAGGCAGCTTCCGCTCCTCACCACCCCAGACTGGGTTAGACAGCAAGCCATCAAGGGCAGGCACAGAAGCCAGGGGTGGGGCACGGGAGGTCGAGGAGAGGCCTTCCCTGAGTGACTTGTCCAGTCTGGCGGGCCCATCTGTCCAACCCTGAGTGCTGAGAATGGGCCTGCCCTGCGAAGGGATTCAGTTTACCTCTGTGCAGTGAAGGAATTTGGAAACTGAGCGGGGGATGGAGGGAGAGGAGGAAGAATGGGAGGAAGGGGAGGAGGAAGGAGAGCCGGACATGCCAGTGCAAGTTCTGTAATCCTGGTACAGTACTCCAGGAGGCTGAGGCAGGAGATTTGCAAGTCCGAGCCCAGCCTGGGCAATTTACCAACTTAGCAAGATCCTCTCTCAAAATTTAAAAAGGAGACCAGGGGGCTCAGTGTGAAGGTCCTGGGCTCAAACCCCAGTATGGGGGGAAAAAAAAAAAAGGGCGAGGTAGGAGGAAGAGGAGGCTGTTGTCTGGAGAGCGGCAGGAGTTTTGGGGACTGGCTGTGCCAGGGTCACCATGCCATCTCCCCGGCCAGGTGCTGGACCTGAGCCACAACGAGCTGTCCTTCGTGCCCCCCGACCTGCCCGAGGCCCTGGAGGAGCTGCACCTGCAGGGCAACCGCATCAGCCACGTGGGCCCAGACGCCTTCCTCAGCACACCGCACCTGCGCACCCTCATCCTCAGGTGCGGAGCTGGCCTCAGGGGCGTGGCCAATGCCGCAAGTGGGCGTGGCCAGGGAGTCAAGACTGGGCATGCGCGTCGAGGGGCGTGGTGCACCCTCCTTCACCCGCCTCTCTGCGCAGGGCCAATCGGCTGCACTTGACCAGCATCGCGGCTGAAGCCTTCCTGGGCCTCCCGCACCTGCGCGTAGTGGACACGGCCGACAACCCCGAGCAGGTCCTGGTCCGGCTGCCGCCCGCCACCCCGCGTCTGCCCCGGGCAGGGGGCTCCTGAGCTAGCCAAACAGCCCCGAGCCCTAGGGCTCAGTGGGGCATGGACTGAAGGGACAGTGCCCAGCTGGGGCCCTGGGGCCACCACCACCCAGGGTGGGGCAGACGGGGCCGGAGACAATAAAGCCCAGCCCTTTCCAGTGCTCGCCTAGGACCAGCGCCCTTCTCGGGGTTCTGCCCTTCGCCCCCTCCCCACACCCTGGAGTGGAGGCGGTGAAACTGAGACTCTGGGGTGCTAAGTAGAGCAGGGAGTTGGGTCCAGCATTCTCTCCAGTGTGTGACTGGACTGGATTTTGAGGTTCTGACACGTGATTACCAAGCACCATGATCTATGATCCAGCCTCAGATCCAACCCCCACAACATCCAAGGCCACCCGCTGAAGAAACGGGGTGACACATGCACAGACCCAGGCAGCACCTCCTCATCCCACTTGCCCCTCCCTGGGGGCCTGGGGTTGGGAAGAGCCTGGTGTGACCACTACCGCCCAGAGCAAGAAACAGGCAGGAGAGCTGAGCTGGGTGGCCTGGCTATTTATTCTGTGTCCGGGCCAGTGCAGTCCCAGGAGCCAGCCTCAGTGGCTTCTTTGGGGTGTGGGGGTGTGGAGGGCTGTAGGGTTAAGGCTGGGGAGGGACAGGAGTAAAGTGCTTGCAGAGGCCCTTGGGGCTTGTTCCCCGCCGCCCTCCTGCTCTGGGGCAGCAAGGTGGGCACCCAGGGATGTGCAAACAGGACTCCAGTGTGAGGGTGGAGTCCCTGGGGCCCTGCCAGGGAGGCCCAGCTGGGCTGGGGGCCTGGAGAGGATGAGTCCAGAACCGATTGTCTGCTGATTGTCCACTTGTCTTGGGTTGGCGGCCTGTGAGCTCCTACCTTCGTCCGGGCCGCCTGCCCTGCCAGGCCCTCACCTTCGGAGCCGCTGCAGCTAGGGACAACACGGGGGAGGGGTCAGGGGGCAAAGACCACTGCAGCGCCCACCACACCCCTCCAGACAACTCACCTCACTCTCAACCAGGTTCCGCCGGTACAGTGCCTCCTTTGCAGCCTCCTGGGGGAACAGAGGGGCCACGGTGGGTCAGTGGGGTGCCCCTGCTTCCCGCCCTCCCTGCTTCCCCTTGGATCCCCACTCACCCTGCTGCCATCATTGCCCAGGCGCCGGGCGGCCTCTGTGTAGAACTGCAGCTGCCGCTCCAGCTGGGCCGTGTACTCTTGGGCAGGACACAAGGCTGCTGCCCTCCACACTGCAGCCAGCCCAGCCCCTGCCCACTGGATGCCTGTCTTGAGCCCTTACCACTCTAGATGCCCACTCCCGAGCCCCCAACCTTCTCAATGCCCGTCCCCAAGCCCCTACCCCTCCGGATGCCAGCTCCTCCCTGCTCTAGCTGCGCCCTCTGCCACTGGCTGCGCTGCACGATGTCTTGGTACTGCTGGGCCACCTCCGTGGGCACTGGCCGCCGTGCCTGCCTTAGGGCCAGGATCTGGGGACGCAGAGGGTGGTGTGAGCTCTGAGCCCAGGGCCACAGACACCTAGGCCTGCTGTGCCGAGCCCAGAGGGTGGGGCCCACCTTCCGCTCCAGCCGCTCCTGGTCGAAGGCTAGCACGCTGAGGCTGTGCAGGGGTCGGGCTGACCTGCGGGGCAGCAGGAGAGATGGGGGGGCAGCAGGGACTCCCCCTGCCTGACCCCACTATTCAACAGACATGCTGGGTACTGAGGTGCAGGGGAAACAAGTAAGGCCCACCCCAGTGTTGTGGAGGCCACAGCCTGGGGGTGATGCTGGCTGCACACCCAAGCCACTGTGAGGCCTGGCAGTCAGGGAGTGCTTCCTGGAGGAGGTGACAGCCGAGCTGGGATCCAGAAGACAGGGAGCAAGGGAAGGGGCGAGGTACTCAGGGGGTCAGAACACACAGAAGCCAGGAGGACTGTGAAAACCAGCTATGGCCGTGAACCAACGAGAGGGAGTGAAGGAGGGAGAGTCTGCGTAGATTGACAACAGTTAGATCACAAAAGATCCCAAAGACCGAGCTGAAGAGTTTAAACTAGCTTCTCCAGAAGCGTGTAGCATGGGCTGGGGCGCAGGGAAGGGCCACAGTCCAGCTTGGGCCTGAGGGGAAACTGTTCCGGAGGGGCTGCGAGGTGCAGCGGGCCTCCCTCCCGTGGTTTGGCCCAGTCTCCTACCTGTTCCCTGGCTCCCTGGAAGGGGCAGGCGCCTTCCCTTTGGGCGCAGCAACCTGCTTCAGAGGGGAGACCCAGGCCCGTGAGTGCCGGCCTGCACCGCACTGCACCGGGCTCCCTCCCGGCGGGTGGCAGGCACCCACCGTGGGCGCAGCTGCGGGCGGGGGGGCTATGACCAGCCACCTCTCCGTGGTGGTCTCTAGCTGCTGCGCTGTCAGCGGCTCCCGGATCCTCACCATCACCTCCAGCCGCCCCCCTGTGGGCCGGCGACCGTCCAGGACCTGCGTGGGGAGAGGGGACCAGACGTCCGGGAGCAACTGGGTCGGCCGGGAGGAAGCCGCAGGGAGGGTACCCTCTGCTCACCTCCAGGGTCTGCTCACCTCCAGGATCTCGCGGACCTCACACGCTGTCTCCAGCGCGTCCAGCTTCAGCTGCGCCGTCCCCAGCACCCGGTCGGTCTTGAACAGCCCCCTGGGTGAGCGGAGCAGAGTGGTCGGCCCCAAGCCCTGTGCCCAGCCCCCGCCCACACCCGCAGCCCCGCTCACCCCTTGTGGACCACTTCAAACTTGATGCCCTTGGTCTGCAGGGCCCTGCGGAAGCCACGGTGGCTGCGGTTGATGCAGAGTTTGAACTGCTCCTTGAACTCTAGGCAGGGAGTAGGGAAGCAAGACAGAGGGGTCAGGCCTGGTCCCAGGCTCCTTCCCTGCTTCAGGGCCATGTGGGGCGCCCCCCGCACACTCACCAGGGGAGTCCGTGTTCTTGACCACACTGGTCTTGTCTTTCTGAGCCTCCTCCTGTGTCGGCAGAGGCAGGATACATCAGAGCCCAGGGCGTGGCCCAGGACCCCCACCCAGGCCTGCCCTCCTTGGCTCCCCACGCACCACGCTGGGGTAGGGGAAGTCGAAGCGCACAAAGACATCCAGGTCACCAGGGGACAGTCCTGTGGCAAGCCAGGTCAGAGCTGAAAGGAGGGGGAAAGGGTCCCCATGCCCCCCACTCACCTCCCCGCCAGCTCACCTGGGGGCGTGGGCAGGTTGATGCCCTTCACGATGAACAGGAGCATGTCGTTGCTGCTGAGGTCCGGGAAGATCCTGCGGGCGGTGGGCAGGAAGGAAAGAGGCACCTTAGCCCTGCCCCCACCTGCCTCTCCCCCTCCTCGGGCCTCCGGCGTGCCCTGTGCTTTAGAATCAGACAAACGAGAGTTCCGTGTTCAGGTCTGCTACTGCTGAACTTCTGGTCCTTTCTTTAGCCTGCACACATTTGGTACCCACCATGCACCGGCCAGAGGGCTTGCTGCTGTGAGCACCCTCCACCCTGGCTTTTTTTCAGTGCCAGGGACTGAACCCAGCCAGGGGCGCTCTATCACTGAGTCACATCCCCAGACTTTTTTATTTTTTGGTTTGAAACAGGGTCTCAGTTACCCAGATTGGCCTTGAACTTGTGATCCTCCTGCCTCAGCCTCCTGAGTACCTGGGATTATAGGCGTGTGCCACTGTGCCTGGCAGGAACCTCCCTTTCTTTAGCAATGTTTCTTGAGCTCTCTACTATTCACTGACCACTGATCTTGCTGTTGGACATTCTCTTCATTGGACAATATCTCTTGAGAACCTACTATGTGCTGGCGGGTAACTTAACGACTGTGGGGCCTTCTCATAATATTCCTACAAGCACAGGCCAGTGCCCTGATTGCTGTGGAGGGGCCTTCCTTTCCTAACTATCTTTCTTGATCACCTACTATGCACTTGGTAGTGCCCCAGCTGTTGTACAAACTTCCCTTAATATCTCTTAAGCACCAACTAGAGGCCTCACTGCTGGGGGACCTTCCTTTCATTTGACTATATTTCTTTTTTTCTTGGAGACAGGGTCTTGCTATAGAGTTCAGGCTGGCCTTGAACTCACTCTGTAGCCCAGGCCTCCAAGTGCTGGGATTACAGGTGTTCCCACACCTGGCTCTTGACCGTATTTCTTCAGCATCTGTTCTGTAATAACCAGTGCCTGGGCTGCTGGAGGACCTCCCTTCATCTAATATTCTTTGAGTCCTACAAGGCGCCAGCCAGTGCCCAGCTACTGGGGATGCAGGGTGAACTGTGACAGACTCACGCTGTGCTGGGGAGCTGCTACCACCGGCAGATAGACACCTAGCAAATGCACAGACGGGAAAACTACACAGCTCAACAAGAATTCAAATGGGGGCAGAGCAGGGTGTGCTGGAGGGAATGCTTTACACAGTGGTCACAGAGGGTCCCTTGGGAGGTGACAGCATAGGTGACACCCAAAGACAAACAGTTGCCACGGGAGGCCAGGGGAGGACCTGGACAAAGGAAGCGGCAGACACAAAGGCCCTGGGCAGGAGAGGTCTGGTTCGCAGCAGAGACCAGAGAGAGCCCTGTGCCTAAGGGGCCAAGCAAAGTGGGGACAGCTGGCAGAAAGGAGGGGGCTGGAAGCAGGATGAGATGTGTGGGAGCCTCTGCAGGGCCAGCTGCTGCGCCCAATCTCATGGAGAGACACCATCCTGTTCCTCAGGGCGTGGGACGCCTCAGCAGGAGCCAGGTCCAGGGACCACCAAACCGACATGTACTGCCAGTCCCCATGGGCTCACCAGGCCACTAGAACAAGATACATCCTCGCCCTCACCACATCTCTGCTGCATTTCCAGATGTCTGCACCCAGCCCCTGGAGACCCGTGGCTTGCGCCTCACACCCGCCCCAGGGCCTTTGCACATTCTGCACTTCCACGCTCCCCCAAACTCTTTCTAGCAGAGGCAGGTCCTGCACACTTCTGGGCACACAGAGCCCTGGGGAGAACTGGGGTCTTACTTGATGACGCTGAAGGTTCTCTGCTCAAAACGGGCGACAGGGGTGGGCAGACCACGGGCAAAGGCCTGCTTCAAGGTGTCCATGCTGTGCCTGCAGTCCTCTGCCAGCTTCTCAAACCTGCAGGGAGGGCGGCTCAGGTTCCAGCACAGGGGCAGGCAGGGGGCAGACTTGGGCTGGCAGGGTGGGGGTGCTTACTTGCTGGTCTCCGCGATGTTGCCCAGGTGTGTGAACTGGTTCGAGTGGTTTAGACACATCTACAGGGTGGGCATCAGGTGGTGAGGCTGGGTAGTGGGCTGGGCCCCAGGAATGGTGGCTGACGCGGCCGGGCCTCACCTCGTGCTGCTGCCTGATCAGCTTGGTGAGCTCGCCGTAGCGCCGGACGGCCTCCTGGGACAGGCCTGGGCCAGGTCGCTGGAGCAGCACAAAGTCGTCCTTGTTCACAGGGGCAGGCGGCACCTGGGGAGGATGAGTTGGTCGGGAGGAGACAAGCAAAAGTGATGTCACTTCCTTTAAAGGGAACTGCTCTTAGGGGCCAGTGATATAGCTCAGTGGCATAAGTGCCTGCCTGGCAAGCGCGAGGTCCTGAATTTGACTCCCGGTACCCACATATATAAAAAAAAAAAAAAAAAAAAAACTCATATAAAGGGAACTGCTCTGCACTTTTCTTTCTCACCTCTTCCCATGGGCTGGAACAGATGCAGCAGCAATCTGCTTGGACCAGATGGGCGAGTACCACCCCTTAGGAAGGGCAGGGCAGCACAATGGAAGGACCCTGGGCCCTGCAAGACCTCCTGTAGCAGAGCCCAGCCTGCTGAGTGCTATATGCAAGAAATATGCCTGTCTACCACATTTTGGCTGCATCTTAAGGAGAGCCTACTTGTTACAGTGGCTTAGCCTAAGCCTGACTGATACAACCTGGGTCCCGCTGACCTGGAGGGCTCACCTTGGCGATGTCCACAGGCAGCCCATTGCGGGAGGCCTCCAGCATGGGCTCCAGCCCCTTGGCCTGGCGCAGGTGCATCTTGGCACCCTCCATGTCGTTCTTCTGCTTGGCATGTAGTGCGGCCTGCAGCAGTTGCTTCTTCCGGCCTTCCAGGAAGGCCAGCTGCTGCTGGGCTGTGGGCAGAGGGGCCTCTGCGGGGGCTGCCCAGGCTAGCACGCCAGGCCAGCACACCAGGCCAGCAGGCAGCAGGGGTGGGAGGAGAGACTCACCTCTGGTGGACGTGCCCTTGGGGGTTGCTTTGGTTGGTGGGGCTGCCCCAGGCTGGGGGGCCCTTGAGGGTGGGACCTTGGGCTGGGCTGTGGGAGCCGCAGAGCTGTTGAGCTGGTGAGGGACAGAGAAGCCAGGGCTCTGCCAGGGGCTGTGCCAAGCCCTTCCTCAGGTCAGAGCGCACCATGACCAGGACCAGCTCAGCAGACACCCCTACATCCACTCTCGCTGACTCTACAACAGCCCCGGAGGAAGGCCTGTCCCCATGTCTGCTTTACGGACCAGAGCACTGGGGCTCAGGCAGACGGGCTGCACCTGGTCTGCAGCCTGGAAGTGGCGGGGCCAGATGTGTGGCTGGTTCTCCCGAGCTTAAGTGTGGACTTTCAAGACCCTGTGTGCCACTCCCCTCCAGCCCAGGCCCAGCCGCTCGTACCTTCTTAGGTGCTTCATCCTCGTCGTCCTCTGCCTCATCGTCCTGGTTGGCCAGCTTCATGGCGGTCTCCAGGACCCCTACCAGGCTCTGCTGGGCAGCCTCGGGGGCCTCCAGGCCCTGGATGGGGGGAAAGCCTGGGAGGCGGTCGGGGTGCAGTCAGGACCAGCAGCACCCACCGAGGCATGTGGCGGAGGCATGGTTGCTCCTCACCTAGGAGTCTCAGGCCCTCGGTCTACCTTTTTTTTTTTTTTTTTGTGGGTACCGGGGGTCGACCTCAGGACCTCGCGCGCCAGCAGGCACCTGTGCCACTGAGCGATATCACTGGCCCTTTTTTCGTATGTGGGTTCCGGGAGTCGAACTTGGGCCCTTGCGCTTGCCAGGCAGGTGCTTACGCTGCTGAGCCATCTCACTGGCCCTCTCGGTCTACTTTGAACCCAGGGACCAGCCAGCTGGTGGTCCTGGGTCAGTCCTAGGCTATTCCCAACCACCCTCTGGCCTCTTGGTGTCTCTCATTGGGCCCCAGGCCTTGACTGGACTCTCAACACACAAGTCCTGGGGTGGCCTCCGTGAGGATCCTGGCCTGGACAGATCCTGAGGATCATGGGGGTCCAAGAGCAAAGAGAGAAATGCTCGTGGGGGACACGGAGGCAGCTCTAAGGCCCGGAAGACAACTCGTAACCCACCAGGGGCTGGCAGAGGCGGAATGTCTGGAGAGCCAAGGCCTGATGACTGGCAAGGAGAAGATCAAACAAAGGGAGAGAGAGAGCAGTGGGCAGGCGGACTCTCCAGAAACGGCCCTCCTTGCCGGGCATGGTGGTGCACACCTGTAATCCCAGACACCTAGGAGGCTGAGGCAGGAAAGGCCAGCCCAGGCTACGTAGTGAGGCCGTGTCTCAGAATGAAATCTCACAAGAGAGCTGGAGGTATAGCTCAGGGGTAGAGTGCTTGCCTAGCAGGTAGGAGGCCCTGGGTTCCATCCCCAGCATTGCAAGACAAAGAACAACAAAAACTCCAATAACTAATTTTGAGTGTCTGCTAATTTTCCTGGTGTAAATACTTCCATCATGATGTGTGACAAGCTTGCATAATTTCTGCCTGAGTAGCATGGGCAGCCTGCCCTGCACCATGAGCAGGATCGGTGCCCACAGAGGCCCCAAGGCTGTACAGGGGCGGGGCCTACCTGGGGGCACAGGCAGCTCCACCACGTCCACTGCTCGGCCGGCTTTGTGTGCCCGGATGGCATCTTGATATTGCTGCGGGGCACACAGGTGTCAGGGTGACTGGGGTGAGGTCTCAGGGTCCCCCACCGTGACCCCCAGGCACCTTGACGATGCGCTCGTGCATGCGCGCCTTCCGCTGGTCACCCTTGGCCTTGGCCTGGGCTGCGGCCACCTGGTACCTCTCCATCCGCTGCTCCAGCGCATCCAGGAGGGTCCGTGGTGCTGGGGGAACCTCTGGGCCAGAAGGGGCAGGGTTGGGTTGGGTACAGGGAAGGGGATTTAGTCCTCCCCAGCCTGTCCACTCCAGAGGGCTGCGGTGGCCTACCTGGCATGGCAAGGGCCGTGGCAGGAGCTGGAGGCTGTGGTGTTTGGGATGGTGGCTCTGGGGACAGCAGGTCTGGGGACAGAGGTCCAGGATGATGAGGGGTTTGCCTGGCCAGTCTGGCCTGCAGGGCACCATGGGCATGGCCAGTGGGGCAGCAGAGGGGGCAGGAGGGGTCCTCACCAGGTGGAGGGGGCAGGTGGGACAGGTCCACAGGCTCTCCTCGGCTCAGGGCCTCCAACACAGCATCAAAGCTCTAGAGGAGGAAGGAGAGTGGGGTGCTGGGAGCTGCAGTTGAGGGGCCAGGACCTCATGAACAGCAGCTCCACACTGCCCCTCCTCTTGCACGATTGCTGGGGATGGAACTCAGGGCCTTCATGTTGAGCTACATTCCCAGCCTTTTAATTTTTTATTTTGAGATAGGATCTCACTAAATTGCTCAACTTTCGATCCTCCTGCCTCAGCCTCTCAGCATGCTGGGATTATAGGTGTGTGCCACTATGCCTGGCTTCTTTGTGTTACCTTGTTCCATCTGTTTCTGAGACTTATGCCCATTTTGCAGAAGAGGTAAACTGAGATTCCAAGAGGTAAGATGAACTAGAGTTAAGACAGTAGCCAAGCTGGGATTCAAACTTGGGTCTGCCTGCCTCAACATTAGCAGCATCGTGCCCTCTCCTCAGCCCCGTCCCTTAGTCTGGACCCACCTTGGCCACACGGAAATGTCTGGTGGCGGTGGCAGTGTCTCCCTGCTGCTTGGCGTGGAGGGCGGCCAGCTTGTACTCCCGCTGGAGGCTCTGTAACTGAACCAGGGGGCCAGAGCCGCAGGGACCTGCAAGGGAGAATGAGGTACAGGGAGCCACACAAACCATTTCTGATTGGGTCTCACCACCGAGCCAGTGCTAAGCCCATTTTAGAGATGCAAAAACTAAGGCTGGTGGTGCAGCACAATGGTGAGCGCTGGCCTAGCATGTGTGAGGCCCTGGGTTCCATCCCCAGCACTGATAGATAGATAGATAGATAAATAAATGAATGTTAAAAAGAAAAGCACACCCCGAGGCTGAGAGCAGGGAGACTGCTTTCCTAGGATCACAGCTGGAAGGTGGCGCAGTGGGGACTCATCCCCAGGACTGGAAGGCTGTGAGCCACTGTTGTTTTGTCCCCAGGATTCCTGAAAACTTTATGGATACTTACACATCTTCAAATTGACATCTATCACTTTTCGTCTTAAGATTACAAAGTGGTTGAGGCTGTCCCTCAGAGTCTTACAAATACTGGCATTTTAGAGAACTGTTAAACCACTCTTTTGTGGTTTTGGGGGCATTTTTTGGTGCTGGGGATGGAACCCAGGGACAGGTACATGCTAAGCACATGCTCTACCACTGGGCCACAAACCCTGAAGCCAGGGCCTTCACACTGAGCTACACTGCCTGGTCCTTTTTTTAGTTTTTTGAGACGGTCTCACTGAGTTGCTAAGGTGCCCACGCTAGGCTTGAACTTGCAAGCCTCCTGCTTCAACTTCCCAGAGTGCTAGGATGACAGGTAGGTGCCACCACACCCAACTAAAATATTTCGTCTGTACGCTTTTAACTTTAGAAAAAAATAATAAACTTTTTTTCTTTTTTGGGAATCGAACTCAGGAACTTGCACTTGCCAGGCAGGCGCTGTGCTGCTGAGCTATATCCCTGGCCCAATACAATAAACTTTTAACTTAGCCTTGGTTTTTCATTTTTTTCTGGTGATTTGAAACTCACCAACATTCTCTTCTTACTTTGTCTTATTTTTATCTTTAAAATTATGGTAAAATATATGTAACATAAAACACAACACCTTAACCATCTTTAAGTGTATAATTCAGTGGCATCAACTACATCCACATGGCTGTGGGACCGTCACCACCATCCCCCTGCAGGACTTTTCCATCTTCCCCAACTGCCCCTCTGCACCTCTGCACACCCTCCTCACCCCTCCCCTGCCCTGGCACCCGCTGTTCTAACTTCTGTCTCTGCAACTGACAGCTCTAGGCACCACCCATAAACCGATTCATGTCGCATCTATCTTTTATGACTGGCTTATTTCACCTACCACACCGTCCCCAGGTTCACTTGTACTACAGCATGTGCCCAAATTTCCTTCCTTTTGAAGGCTGAGTAATATTCCATGGCATGGATGGACCACATTTTGTGCACCCCCATATAGGTGGCCTGTGTCACCCTGGCCCTGCTCACAGACTACCTGGAGCCAGCTGGGGCTTAGCAGAGCCTGGGGATGAAGTAGGAGTGCTAGGTGGGGAGGCCTCCATGGCAGCCCTGGGCTCCAGGGTCGGTGGGTTGGCAGGGCCAGGCTGGGGGGGTGTGGGGTTGTGGCTGGTCGCTGGGACTTTCCCTACAGCCACAGGTGGCGGGATGTCCTCCTCATCGATGGTGTTGCCCTTCTGCACGGAGGTCAGCAGGTTTTCCAGTGTCTGGGGCCAGAGAAGGGGGTGAGCTTGGGAGAGGCCAGGGGTATGGTGTCAGTGCTGGTGTCCCAGCCCTGTGCCCCACCACTCACCTTCAGCCCCCGGTCATAGCGCCGCATCTTGGCACTGTCCCCAGCCTGCCGGGCACTTTTGATTGCCAGCTGGTAGAGGGCCAGCCTCTCCTGCAAAGTGGCTTCCAACTCTGGGCTGGGCGCTGAGGGCTTCGGCTACAGGAGGGGTGGGAGGACAGTCAGGGCAGGGATGTGGGCCATGCCTGCCACCCCTGCCCAGAACTAATGCATGTCACCCCTAGGCCAGCCGCCCCCACCCCAGCAGGGCCGAAATTTCAGTCTCTGTGGTGGGAACTGGGGCTCACAGGTGTCATGTCACCTGCCTGAGATCACACGGCTGAAAAGGGACACGAGTGACCCTCAAACTCCAGGCTGTCTTTGGGGCTGTACCTCGGCCATGGGTGTCGGGGGCTCCGAAGCCTTCTGCTCCTCTCCAAGGACCTCATTTAGCTCTGCCTGTGGGAGGGGACAGATGGCCAGAGTGGGACATGACAGCCTGCCAGATAGGGACAATGGGAGCAGAGGCTGCCCCTGCCCAGAATGCTCACCAGCAGGTCATCATCGGCCTCCACGTCATCCTCGTCTGTCCCTTCCTTTTCTTCCTCATCTGAGTCCCGCATGCACAACCTGGCCATCTTCTCAATGGCCTCCATGGGGAGGGGACCTGGTGGCAAGGGAAGGCCCCAGCTAAACCAGCAGCCTCCCAGTGTGGCCACCTCCCATCAGGCCAGCAGGGCCCTTCCCTGACCTTGCATAGCACCCCACTGTCCCGAGGGCTCCCTGCATGGTATCACCCCCACCCCACCTCCCCAGACTCCTCTTGTCCTATCCAGCCTTAGCTCTGCAGTGGGTGACCTGAGTTCCAAGCCCAGTTCTGCAGCTTTCTCACTGGACAACTCTGGGCAAGTTGCTTTACTTCTTTAGGCTTCAGTTTGCCCCTCTGTTTCATGGGGATAACAGTGCCGCCCTCACTGCTAGGCTCTGGGGACTTCAGGTGAACGAAGGTCTAGAAGCACACACAGCAGTCCCCCTTGTCCACAAAGAAGAGGTCCCAGACACCACGTGGCTGTCTGGAGCCGCAGGTAGTAGGGAGCCCTCTCTGTACCAGGGCTCTTCCTGTACATCCTGCAGCGCTGGCCCCTGGTACCAGGCTCATCTGTCCTCCTGTGCTTTATGCCCTGGTGTCTTCTTTACATCACTACTCTTGAGGTTTGAGGCCATTACTAAGCTAAAAACAAAAAGCAAAGCATGGGGCCAGTGAGATGGCTCAGCGGCACAAGCGCCTGCCTGGCAAGCACGAGGTCCTGAGGTCGACTCCCGGTAGCCACATTTAAAAAAAAAAAAAAAAGCAAAGCATTACGTGAACACAAGCAGGGACGATGCTGAGATGGCTGATCTGATAACCCAGATCCCACGCATTCGCAGTTCCCTGTAGGGAAAAGGCCAAGCTCCTGCGCATGTGCAGTTCACTATGCGTGTGTGTGTGTGTGTGTGTGTGTGTGTGTGTGTGAGAGGGAGATCCCACGCACGCACAGTTCACAGCAGGGTCCGTGCTCTTGTGAGACTCTGAGGCTGCGCAGACCGTATGGGATGTGAAGCTCGGGAGGTGGTGGGAGACATAGGAGGAGCTGGGGACACACAGGGAGCTCCGTGCTCTCACCTGCCGGCCACTCGAGTCCTGCTGGGCAGCCCTGGCCCACATGGCTACTAAGCCACGGAAGGGAAGGCAGTGTACACAGCATGGATACCCTGGACAAAGGGACACCCATGTCCCGGCCAGGACAGTGCGAGAGTTCATCCCTCTCCTCAGAAGGGCATGTACGCAATTTAAAGCTTATTGTTATTTCTTGAGTTTCCATTTATTATTTTTAGACCATGGTTGACTGCTGGTAGCGGAAACCACCAAAAGTGAAACAACAGTGCAGGACAGGACTACTGAATCGCCGCATCTTGTCATTCCTGTCATTGTCACCATCCAAGACAGTTCTGTTCTCTAATGTAACGTCCCCAGGAGACTAAGTGAAGATCAGGCCATGCGGACATTGGAAGTACAGGCTGAGGTTCCCATAAGCCTCTGGGCACTACATTTTTATCAACTGAGCAATACATAACCTTGTTTGATGTGTGTCTCTGTTTAAAGGCACCTTTAGCCTGTAACCCCAGCACTGAGGAGGCTGAGGCAGGAGGATCACTGCAAGTTCAAGGCCAGCCTGGGCTACATAGTGAGTTCAAGACCAGACTAAATTATATAGTGAGCCACTGTCTCAAGAAAACAAAAGAAGAAAAAATGACACCTTATTTAATATGTACTGTTGTGTTAACAGTGCGTTCTTGGCCAGCATACTGTGAACAAGGAAATCGCCAACAAAGAGCACAAAAATGAGAAACTGTGGCAGCAAACACAAGAGGAAAAGGACCCTGATTTCTAACACAAGAGCTGAAACAGGAAGGCGGAATGTCACCTGGTGCCACCCATCTCATGCCACTCAAACTTTACCACTTCAAGTTCCGTGAATGACCACAAGTCATTGCAGTTACTGATTTGGGGGTTACAAGTGAATTCTTGCAAACAGGCAAATTCATAAATGTGAAATCCACGTATGACAAGGGTTGACCGCATTAGCTATGGTTAAAGGCTTCATTTGGCCTCTGGCTCTGACTACACTTGACTACCATGGAGTCTTCCACCACCTACTGTCCAGTGCAGGGCCTTGGCCCCTGCCAGGACTCCTTCTAGTAGGGTCCCCAACGCATAACCTGCCCTCTGTGTCTCAGATCCTTCCTTCAAGAAGGACGAGCCCTGACTCACAGGGCTCTCCATGGCTCTGTGCTTCTGCCATGGCAGGCCTCCTCACAGGACAGCAGTTTGCAGGCTGGGACTGATGACGACATGAATTTATCACGTGTCATGCAGCCTTAGAAGTGCTTATGAATCCTAGATGAACTCCTGTGATGTAAGCACAGTTATTATTTCTATTTTAAAATTTATTTATTTGAGACACGGTCTCACTATGTAGCTCAGATCAGACTTGGACTCACTATGTAGCCTGGGCTGGCCTTGGATTCGCGGGGATCCTCCTGCCTCAGCCTCCCATGATGGAATTACAGGCGTATGCCACCATGTTTGGCTTTATTATTTGAATTTTACGGATGGGAAAACCAAGGTCAACACAGGTGATGAGATGGAGAAGTGGCAGAGCTGGGATTCAAACCCTCAGTCTGTGTCCGAGTTGATCACTGACCCTCTCAGCCAAACTATGGGCTCCCGAAGGGCAGAGGCCTTCTCTGTTTTCCTTGTTTCTACCTGGTGCCCAGCTCTGAGACTAGCCCATGGCTGAAAATCTAAAAACGTTCAGATTAAACATTTCACCTTTGCCTTTGAGCTTCTCCAGGGCTGTAGGCTGGCCACCCACCAAGGCAAAGAACTCGGCCTCCAGTTCCTCATTGTTAACTCCATCATCGGGGATCATCAGGCTGTCTGGGGAGAGGTCAACCAGCAGCCCAAGCTGTGGGAACAGTATGGGTTCAGTTAGGATGTACCATGTGGGCAGAGGCAGCCATAATGGATCCCAAGTGCCCAGTGGAAGGAAGGAACCAAAGTCTCCTGGCACAAGTTGTTTCCCTGGGGAATGCCAGAAAGATGGATCAAAGGAAGAATCCAACAGGTGTCTCAACATGGGCCTGGCTCTTTGGTGCAGATCAAATGAGGCAAAAGGCAAGCAGAGAGACTCAGTTCTCCACTCGGAGCCTGCACCTAAAATGCACTGTTGGCCAAGTTCCCTGGGGAAAGCAGGCCCCACGCCTGCCTAAAGCAGAGCCAGTGTGCACACCTTGGCTTTTCCTCCCAGCATCCTCTGTGGAGGTGGCCCAGCAGGAAGTAGGGCATCAAGAGCAATTAGAATCCCCAAGACAACCTAGAAGTTGAAAGTGGCTCATGGCTGTCTTCCCATATTGATTAATGACCAGTCATGATGTGATAATATCATGTCAAACTATGTGAAACTGTGAGGTCAGATGTCCAAGGTGATAAGGGCAGGAGAGAACACATAGACTCATATCTGGGCACTAAGCTATGCTGTGGGCTCCTTTCATCAAAGATACAAAAACTCAAACTCCACCCAGTATCTGGCACAGGAGGGAAGGAGTCAGGCCATAGTCCTCTGGGCTTATGGCTGCAGCTCTGGATTTGCCCTGAGCTCTGGCAGGCTGTTAATCCCTATCACCTCGGGCAGATGCCTTCACCTCTCTTGAGCCTCAGTGTCTTCATCTGTACAATGGGATAAGAGTCTGAATTGGCCCGGCCGATCTAAGGGTCTGATTGCTGCCCCTCCCTTCCTGAAGCTGCTGTGACAACAGGTGGCCCTGAAACGGGGGCGGGGCGCCAGCAGCTGGGGGGCGGGCAGGACCCCTAGGCCGCACCTTGGGGAGCAAAACTCATTTAGGGGGCGGAGATGGGCTCGCGGGGGCCCGGGGGGGGGACGGGCGGAGATCGGGCGTCCCTGGAGGGTGGGGCCCTCCCCAGCAGGTACAGGGGGTGGAGAGGAGCTCCCCGGTGGGTCCGTGGGGCACACACTCACCTGGCGGGCGGCAGCGGCGCCTCGGCCTGGGGGCCCGGGGGGTCCCTTTCTCTTGTGCATTTTCAAGGCTGGATACCCAGACCACCGGCCCCTGCTCCTGGCCTATCTCTTCACTCTGGGACTGTCACACGCGCCCTTCCTGACTGCTGGGCCCCTCTTCGGTGTCCCGCGTCCGTCAACCCCGCGCCCTCGTTTTCCTGGGTGGCTGCCCCACTTCCGCCTTGGCCTTCGGTAGCCGCCGAACCGGAGCGCGCCACCCCTGGACTCTCCGGGCCCGCGTCGTCGAAACTACATCTCCCGATAGGCAGTGCGCGGATGCGCATGCGCCTAATGGAGGGGCGACGGACGCTGCCACGGGCTGTGCGGAAAGGAAGTGGAGCATGCGCAGGTGTGAGCTGCAAGAGGTATTGCGCGTGCGCGGGGCGGGACGTCGCGGTCCGCGGGAAAGAGGCGGGGTGCGCGTAGGTGTGAGGGCTCAGGTGGCCCAGGGTTTTCGGGGCGCGCGTCTGGGGGCAGTGTCTGCCCTCGCCTGGGTTCCTGGACTGGGGAATCTGCACCTTTCGGTGGTCGTAGTGTTAGTGTGGGGCAGGTCTCTAGGACCCGGGCCACAGTTATGGGTCTCTGGGGGTGACCGCGGTCCCCGAGGGCCAGTGTTGCCATTTTCTTAAAAACAAAGGGGGAGGGGGTAACAGTAATTTACAGTAATTTAAGTGACTTATTCCTCAGCAGGTCCACGTAGACCTCGTTCCTTCTCAGGACAGAGAGGAGGGACTTGGACAACTTCTGTGGCCCAGGTCGGTTGGGGCCCCTCTGGTCCCCAAGGCAAGAAGAAGCCGGCCACTGGCGACCCCCGTCCCCCCATGCCCCAGGCACCCCCAGTGGACCTTTAGGTCTTCAAACAACTTTTCTAGAGGCGTCCTTACATGTCCCCGGAAGGACCCAGGACACCCCAGCCCGAGGAAGGGGATGTCCACTGGCCTGCACCGACCCAGCAACCAGAGCCGGCGTCCCCAGGGTGCCCCACAGCATGGAGGGATGTGCCCTGTGTCCCTGGGTCCACTGCCCCCCTGGGAGCAGCCAGATGCGGCTGGCGGAGGTGGCACCTCTGTCCTCAGCCAGGGCTGCTGATTACAGACAGGGACAGGGACTGCTTGTCATAATGGAGATCCTGTTGTTTTCAGGTTTCTCAAGGGAGAGATAGAATGAGTAAGAGGAGGAAGCTTCGAACCGCAGGTATTTTGTTAAGTTGGCGTTTTTTCTTTCTTTTCTTTTTTTGGTGTTGTGGATGGAACTGGAGGCCTCATTTATGCTTAGGCAAACGTTCTACCAGGGAGCTGCACCCCCAGCTTCAAGTTGACAGTTTTTTTTTTTTTTTTTGTGGGTACCGGGGGGGTCGACCTCAGGACCTCGCGGGCCAACAGGCACCCGTGCCGCTGAGCGATATCACCGGCCCCTTTTTCGTATGTGGGATCCGGGAGTCGAACTTGGGCCCTCGCGCTTGCAAGGCAGGCGCTTACGCCGCTGAGCCATCTCACCGGCCCCAAGTTGACAGTTTTTTATTGTTTTTTTTTTTTTTTTTTTAAGAGACAGGGTCTCACTATGTTGACTCAAGCTGGTCTCAAACTCCTGGGGTCCAGCGATCCTTCTGCCTCAGCCTCCTGAGTAAGACAGCCATGAGCTGATTTAAGTCAGCACTTCTGGATTGCTGCGTCTGCTCATAGGGGGGGTTGCGGGCCTGTGTGTTGCAGAAACGCTAACTTGACTGCCTCAGTGTCCCTAAAAGAAAAGATTTAATACAGGCTACTAGGAAAAATACAAATTATAGACAAGGGCATGATGCAGTAAAAGGTGGAAGTTTTCCTTTCGCCACCAGCCTCTTGTGGGTCCCACTGCACCATATAGTAGATCTTGATGTGCTTCAAGGCCATCTGCTGTGTGGCTAAGTGTTTCACTCTACAGCCAAAAATTTTTGTTTATCCCAACGCCTCTGCTAACTTTTTTTTTTTTTTCCGGTGCTGGAGATTGATCCCAGGCCCTTTGCACTTCCCCAGCCAATATTTTATTTTGAGACAGGATTTTTAAGTTGCTAAATTACCCAGGCTGGGGTTGAACTTTGTATCCTCCTACCTCAGCCTCCTAGAGTGCTGGGATTCCAAGCATGTGCCACCCCCACTGGGTGGATGTAATTTTTTTCCCCAAGATTTTCTATCAGTGTTTAGAACCCACTTACACAGAGGGCTGGCCATATGCAGAGCCAGTGTTTTCATTGGAACATGGAATGCTCACACACTCTAGTAATCTGCACCCTGCATTTTTTAGTCCTCACTATATTGTGATCAGTTTTACTTGTTAATGTACTTTATGTGTAGAATTTCTTCACTTGAGGGCTGGGGTGTGGCTCAGTAGTGAGCACTTGCCTAGTATCCACCACCAAAAAAAAAATGTTGAAAAACACCGGTATTGCCTAGGGCAACTTGATGGTTTCCCTGTCATTGTCTAAGTTAATTTAAACTCCTTAAAGAGGTAGGAGTGCTGCTTCTTTTTTCCTTAAGATGTGGAACGGAAGGAACGTTAACTGATAAAACACGTTCTGTGCAGAGGTGGGGCCGAGGCTGCCTGAGACTCAGGATGTCTCTGACCTCCGAGGGAAAAGCTGGGGACAGCCAGGCCCACCCGTGACAGGTCTTCCAGGGCCTCTCTTGGCTCAGCAGACTACGGGCTGGCCCTGGACTGTGTGTCCACGATGGGTTGGGAAGGAGGCCTTTCCCTCCTGCATCCTTAGCCTTTGGTGTTGAACACAAGGTTCTGCCTTATTTTTTCCTAAATTAGCCCCGTGGGGACAGATCACAGGAAGGAAATGGGAGGCACTCCACTCTGTTGATATTTTTGCTTTTTCTTGCTACAAATGTCCATTGAACCAGCCAACTAAGCTACTGTTTGGGGATCAATCTTAAGGAACCAAGTAAACAGAGCTGCTCTTTTTGCCTTTTTCTGGCAGACCACCAGGTGAGATGAGAAGCTGTTGTGTAAGAAATGTCCATGGGGCACTTCCTGGGGGCACAGTGCTTGCTGGCTGTGGGCTTTGCAGCCGGAGCCTTGGTTCCCGCCCTGAAGCCCCTGGAGGTCCATTTCGTGGGGTAGGAAGATGCTTCTCATGGAGACAACTAGCCAAGTAGTCAGTGGTGGGATGCAGTTCTAAAGTGGGCACACATGAATGGAGAATCAGAATTGGAAATGACTGGGGGCTGGAGGTGTAGCTCAGCTGCCATCCCAGCCACTCCAGAGGCTGAGGCAGGAGGATTGGAAGTTTGAGGTCAGTCTGGGCAACTTAGTGAGACCCTGTCTCAAAATGAATAAAAAGGGCTTTGGGCGTGTAGCTCAGGAGTAGAGTGCTTGCCTAGCATGTATGAGAGCCTGGTTCCATCTCTAGTAGTGTGCACAAACACACACACACAGATGTTTAAGTGTGTATGAGGTTGGAAAGAATCTAAGAATTTCTTAGACTGAACTCCAGAAAGGCATTGCCTGGGATTATTCATCATTTTGTTCCCTCACCTAGTCAGAAGCCCAGTCTACAATAGGTGCTCCATAAATGCCCCAGGACTCTTCAGTCTGTGGGTCTGGCATTGAAGCGGAGCCCAGTCTTGGTTCTGTGACCTCACCTGTAAGACGGTGTCAGAGCTTCTTTACCTCAAAGTTTCATCGAAACTCACACAAGTTGCTAGGTGTGGTGGTACACACCTATAATTCCAGCCCTTGGGAGTCTGAGGCAGGAGGATCGCTGTAAGATCGAGGCCAGCCTGGGCTACAAAATGAGACCCTGTCTCAAAAAACTAAAAAGACAAAAAATAAACACAAGTTAAGACAGGGTCTCACTGTGTAGTTCAAGCTGGTCTCAAACTCATGGCAGTCCTCCTGCCTCAGCCTCCCAAGTGGTGGGATTACAGGTGTGCACCACCACGCCTGGCTTTTTGTTCTTGAACACAGGAGTAGTTTGGGTCAGGACTGGGGCTGTCTCCGAAGCCAACCATGATTGCAGTTTCTGCAGAAGAGGGTTTCTTTCATTCAACAAACAGATATTAAGAAGCCCTCTTATTTTATTCTTACTTTTTTATTTTTTGCAATGCTGGTGATGGAACTCAGGGCCCTGCAGGTGCTAGGAAAGCACTCACCATTGAGCTGTACCCTGGCCATAGTAACCACCTTCACGCTGTCACAGGCTTTCAGTGGTGGGGAAGGGACTGAGGGGCACAAGGGACTGAGTGGTGGCAGAGGAAACCGCTTAGTTCCCTGTGCCTGTCATACTGTCCCAGCGCTGCAGTTCTGCATGTGTCACAGGAAATGGACATTGTGTATGATTCGTGTTGTCGGCACCTGGTGATGGTGTTTTCTGTGTGTATTTATGTGGTCATCTGTGCACTTACCGAGCACCAGAAGTTTCCTCAATGTCCCTTACCCACTTGAGGTCCACAGGAAAGCAAGTGGCTGCATGCAGCCAATGATACTGGGGCACACGGGAGCTGACCCTAAACTTCCAGAAAAGCCATGGAGTGATTAGGAGAGAGCCAGGGCTGGGACACGGAGACTTTATAGAGAGGCCAGGGGTAGCCTCTCATACCTGCCATGCACCTATTGCCACTTTGAGATTCTAGCTCAGTCCTGGCACAGGTCAGGAGCCCTGAAGCCTATGGCTGCGTAAGTGAATAGATCTCACCTCCTAGCTGGGGCACCTGCATCCCTCGCCTGCCATGTAAGCATCAGAGTGGGTCCCAGGCCCAAGGATCATGCCTGCTCATGCACAGCACACCTGGCCCCACCCTGTCCAGCTATCAGCTGTGGGTGATAGTGCATACTCCCGGCACCCCCACCCCTTCATCTCTGTCTCCAACCCAGGAATCCATCCCCCAAAACCTCCCAAGAAGCCACGACCTGGAGACTCCAATGGGGACTTCCGAAGTTCCAAGCTGGGCAGTTTGCGACACCCCACTGAGTCAGAAGACAGCCTGACACCTGCTGCCCCTACAGAGCCCAGCAGGCAGGAGCCAGGGCCGGCTGTCTCCAGGTGGGTGGCTCAGGGGTTCCAGCAGGCCTCTCATGGGACAGTGGACACAGCAGCAGGGCCCTCCTGGGCTCGGCCATGCGCCTGTTGCTCTGGGCTTTCCTCACTGTGAGAAAGGTTGTGATTTTAACCACACGCATAGGTAACATTGAGTTGTTCTAGGTCCCAGAGTGCAGCTTGATACTCTTCTGGTCAAATCCCTATTCATTCCTTCTCCTCCTCAGTAAAAAAGGGATGAGCCAGCTGGGTGTGGTCTTGCAATCCCCTAATCCCAGCACTGTGGGAGGCTGAGGCAGGAGGGTTGCAAGGTTGAGGCCAGCCTGGGCAATATAGCAACTTAGTCAGACCCTGTCTCAAAACAAAAAACAGTAAAAAGGGCTGGGGATGGAGCTCATTGCGAAGGCTCTGAGTTCAATTCCCAGTTCTCAAAAAGTGTTTAATGGGCAGTATACTATTAATCACTTTATTAGTATTAGCTTATCAGATCAAAGCACTGTGAGATGAATGTTTGTTTTTGTGGTGCTGGGATAGAACCCAGGCATGTGCTGAGCTCCACCCCCAGCCGGGGGCTGAGTGTGGTGAGGTAGCTGAGTGTGGTGGCGCACGCCTAACCCCAGCACTGGTGAAGGAGGCAGCAGGATCTCTGAATTCGAGGCCAGCCTGGGCTACGTAGTGAGACCCTGTCTCAAGAAACCCGTAATTACGGTAACAAAAGATGCAAAGTGACAGTGTAGGAGGGCCTGGACCCCTCTCCATTGCGTCTTTCTCTACCCAGCTTCCCTGAAGAGGAGACCATAGCTGCGTCCTTCCTGGGGCAACTAGAAAAAGAAGCTGCCCTCCTTCCCCCCTCCCAGGTGAGCCCCTCTGCAGCCTGCTGTGTGTCTGGGAGATGTTCCAGAAGTGCAGGTTCTTGTGTGTCTATCACAGGCAGCCGCTGTCCTGCGGGGTGGAGGGACGTGGACAGACGGGAGGGCAGGCATCTGAGGCTGCAGGAGAGGAGTAGTTCAGGCTTGCTTTTTTTTGAGACATTCTTCTTTACCCTTACTGCTTTGTTCTCCTGTCCCATTCACAGACCTCACATGGGAAATTTGTCCCTCAGTTTGCAAAGCCCAGGAAGATAGTGACAAGAAAAGCAGAGACAAGGGAAGAGGATCTGGAGAGGAGGGTTGTTAGCCCTGTAAGACCCTTAATGTGAGCCTTGCCAAGTCCCATGTGCAGGCAGCCTCTGTGCCCAGTTTAACCTCAGCTGTCTTGGCAATGGGCAGCTCTGCTGGGGCCTCACATACATAGGCCAGAGCTCTGCCACTGGCCTACCCCCAGCCTCTTTTATTTTGAGAAAAGTTCTTGCTCAGTTGCCCAGGCTGGCCTTGAACTTGTGATCTTCCTGCCTCAGCCTCCCCAGTCACTGGGATTACAGTATGTACCACTGCAGCAGGCCCGAGCCCCCCATTTTCAGTGCACCGCTGTCCAGACGTCTGTGGCATGTGCTCCGGATGTTGCATGTGCCCACATGGGGATGGTAGAACCCCAAGAGGCGGCCATTGCTCTGTCCCCTGAGCCCTCTGCTTTTCGGGGGCTTTTGTGCCACTCGATGCCCTTGCTACCATGAACTGCAGGGGTCACAATGTCCCTGAGAGAGTGGGTGGTAACAGCCACACACTGTGGACACCCCAGGTACCCTTCAGATACCCTCAAATGAACCGTGGTTCATGTGTGCCCTGGACTTGGACTCGGCAATAAAAAGCAACAAACTAATTAGTGACACAGAAAATGTGTAGGTCAGATAAGTGGTTGCCAGGGTCAGAGGCAGGGTGGGCAGGGCACACGAGGGGATGTGTGAAGCTGGACAGGGGCCCTTGGGTGACCATGGTGATGGAGACGCAGCCCTCCATGAGGAAGAGCAGCGTGCGGAGTGACCACACACAGATGTGGGCCTGCACCCCGGGTCTGCATCTGTAGCTCTTCTTAGCACAGAGTGAATCTCAGCAGTCACACAACAGAGAAGTGTAACTGAACAGGAGGAGGAGCTCTGCATCACCACGACTCGAAGCTGTGTGGGAGAGGAAATGTTGTGTGTATTTTACCACAATTTCTTTCTTTTTGTATTTTATTTTATGCTGTGCTGGGGATGGACCCCAGGGCCTCACAAGCTACATCCCAGCCATCTCCGCTCCCCTCCCCCCCTTTTTTTGGCAGTGCTGGGGATTGAACTGAGGGAGCATTGAGCTACATCCCCAGCCCTTTTTTATTTTTTATTTTGAGATGGGGTCCTGCTAAATTGCCCAAGCTGACCTCGAATTTATGATACACCTGTTTCATCCTCTTGAGGAGCTGGGATTGCACACCACCTGGCTTGGTTATTTTCTTCAGTGGTGTATTTTATTTAAGTTGGTATGTCCAAAACACCGTCACTTCCACATGTGATTGCTATTTACTTATCTAGTGGTTCTGGGGATGGAAATGCTTCCTCCGCCACTGAGCTGCACCCTGAGCCCCTACCACCTGGATTTTTACATCCCTGATCTTGCCAAGGGCTTGGTGCCCAGCGGGAGCAGAACCTGGTGGCAGGAGAGGTTCAGCGCATCGTCGCACTTTGACTCCTCCAGCAGCAGCACAGAGCTCTTCTGGGGGCTGTGCAGGTGCCCGTGGAGGTGCGCAGTGTGGTACGGGTCTGCACTGTGGGACAGGCTCAGTACCAGCCGGAGAAGGCTTTGGAGGGCTCACGATGGAGGCTCTAGGGCTAAGTTTCTCTCTCTGCGCAGGAAGCCCTGCCCAACTCCAGTGCCCCATGGCTGCTGGAGGGATCCCTGGGGCCAGGAGATCAGATGTCAGCAGATGGCCCCCACTCTCAGCAGAGTGGCCAGAAGCCTGGGACACCTGTGCCTGGAGAGAGAACAGGACCCTCTAACTCAGAGATGGCCAGCCAGGACCCGGTGTCGGAGCACGGGACCAGCACACTGGATGGCGGGGACGCGGGCAGCAGTGGGCCTGAGAGTGCTCGGCCAGGCAGTCCGGCAAGACAGCTGCCTTGCAGTGGTGCTGAAGGGACGAAGCCAGACCAAGGAGCTCCCCAGGAGGGTGGTGCCCAGCATGGGACTCCAGAAGGAGGTGGTGGCATCCCCAGCACCCCTGTGCCCACTCCCACCTTGGCCACATTGTGCATGAAGACCTGGGCTTCAGCCCAGGACCTCCCAGACCCCAGGCAGACACCCAGAGGGGCAGGCAGGCAGGCAGAGTGCAGCTGGGGTGGCCCAGCATGCGCCCCCCTGGACACTGCTGTCACAGAAAACATGAGCACAGATGCCCCCGAGACAGACCAGGGGGCCTTGGCGGTGGCCAGGCCAGGTGTGCAGGCCAATGTCTGGCCACCTGCCTCTCCCAGGGAGCAGATCCCACAGGGCTGCGTGTCTCTGTCTGAGGAGACCACAGGAGGCAAGGGGGAGGCAGGGCCAGAAGACAAGCCCCCCAGTGACACCCCGGGGAGCCCTGCAGCCTTTCAGACTGTGGTTCCGGGGAACCGAGAGCCCACTCCGGATGCTCAAGACCCTGGCCACCCAGCACCAGACATAGGCCCAGGTGTTAATCAGACCCAAGTGCCTGGCCCTGCTGTGGAGTGGCCAGGAAAGGCACAGCTTGGGGATAGACAGGCAGCAGAGTCAGGCAGCCAGCACCTTGAAGGAGGCCATGTGAGGCTCAGCCTAGCCCTTTTTGCCTTGCATCCTCTGGAGCACAGGGCTGCCACCAATGGCCCTTTCTGGGAGGCTGGAGCCCACCAGAGGAGCCTGGAAGCCCCTACAACCCCACCAGGCCCACTCCAGCACCCTCCAGACTCTGTAGCTCAGACCGGGTGGCCAGAGTCCTTGGCCATGGATCTTGACTTCCTGCCTGACAGCCTGCTGCAGGATGCCCTGGATGTCCCTGACTTGGAAGCCCCACCTGAGCAGGTAGGAGCTTCCCTGTGGCAGTGACTGACCATCCCAGTGCAGGTGCGAAACGGCTGTGAGCCCTGTCCCCACACTGCCCACTGTGAAGGGAAGATGAGGCTCACGTGTTAATCCAGGGATCCCAGACACAAGTGGCTGGGATGACAGGCATGTGGTACTGCATGTGGCTGAGTCACAGTTTTGATGGGTGTGACATCTGGTTTTCCAGGAAAGACAGAGCTGCCTTTCCATAAGGGTCCAACCTGTATGGTTGCTGAGGGACCTGGGATAGTGACATTTGGGTACTTTTGCTACTCTGAGGCCTCCCCTGCCAGAACCAGAGCCCCTGGGGGTGCCAGCGCCTGGCAGCTTTGTGTCTACCTACTGCCACCCCTGGCTTCTCACCCCTGGTTCCAGGCTCCTGCGGAAGTATTGAAGGCCTGACCTGGAAAAGAGCCTTTGTACCCTAGCTGGTCATGGAAGCACAGGCCTGTCATCCTAGCACTCTCGGGAAGCTGAAGCAGGATTGAGTTCACATCCCTCCTGGGCAACTTAGTGAGAGGACTGTAACAAAATAAAAGGGTTGAGGTGTTGCTCAGTGTAAGAGCAGGTACCTCAGATGCCTGTGGCTCTTGGTTCCCTCCCCAGCACCCCCCCCCACAGACCCTTGGTCCCCTTCAGGTTCAGTTGGGGGCCTGAGAAGATTCTCTGGTAGGCACACAGAAGTAACCATGTTTCTCTGCCAGCATCAGTAAGGGCCTTGCTTCCTTCGGAGGCTGCCTGGATGCTGTCTGCCCTGGCTCCTGATCCCGAGCCAAGCACTTGCCTCACCTCTCAGGGCAGATGGCAACCTGGCTGCAGCCTTATTCCCTGGGGGGACGTGTGATACACCTGGGGGCTGGCACACCTGAACCTGGCGAAGGCTTCCTGGTGCACCCTGGGAGGTGGGTGTACCCTTCCCACATGCGGGTGGCTCCGAAAGAGGTCAGGTGCCTGCCCAAGGGGAGCCAGCTGGCTGGGTGTCCCACATTGGCTGCTTCCAGTGACCTCAGCCACCCGTCCTGGAACACGAGCCCAAGGCTTTCAGACATTGGCCACTGTCTCCCTGGCTGTATGCTGGCCATTCCTGTCAAGGCTATTGTTTTACTTTTTGCAGAGCTGCAGCTGGAACCCAGGACCTCATGCATGCTAGGCAAGTGCTCTTCTGCTGAGCCACACCCCCAGCTGGCCTGTTGATAACCTTTTTAAAAAATCACTCAGTGAATATTATTATTTTGGTGGTTCTGGGGATTGAACCTAGGGCCTTCACACTGAATTATATGCCCGGCTCTTTTTTTATTTTTTATTTTGAGACAGGGTGTAAGTCACTAAATTGTCCAGGGTGGGCTCAAGCTTGCAGTCTCCCTGCCTCAGCCTCCTGGAGTGCTGGGATGACAGGTGTGCACCACTATGCCTGGCTTGCATGCATATAACAGAGCGCCTGCCTCCTGTCAGCAGTGAACAGATCAGCCATGGCCTCTACCCTCCAGGGCATTCACAGTATCCCTGTTCCCGAGTGTGGCCTCATTGGGAACTTTGTGTACGGTGTCATTCCTTCTTCTAGAGGTTTTCCTACGACACGATCCCACGGCTGCACACGGGCAAACAGTTTCATGGCGTGTACCTCTGAAGAAACAGCCAGCTAGGGGGCTGGGGTGCTTGCCTAGCACGTGTGAGGTCCCCGGTTGCATTCCAGTACTGCAGAAAAAGAAAGGAAGAAAGAAAGGAAGGCAAGGAGGAGGAAAGGAAAGAAAGAAGAAAACCAGCCAGGCCAGTGCAGCCAAGGCAGACAGCCTAGCGGCCAGACTTGACGGGCAGCCCCAGCCAGTGGGGTGGTGTGCACGCTCGCTCAACACTGGGTGTTCCAGAGTGAGTCCGGGTGGCCTGAGTGGCCCAGCCACGGAGCAGGTTCCCATGGGAAGGGAAGGCAGGGGCAGGGCCTACTGTGAATACAGCAGAAGTGGACAGCAAGCAGACACCATGACCTCACAGTGGTGTCGCCACACAACCAGTGTCAGCTGGGACATGTGGAGTCACCCACTGAAACCACCACAGCCTCATCATAGTCTGATGCTGTGTCCCCACCACTCCGTGTGCACCCTTAGTCATGTACAAGGTGACCCAGGTGGGGTGCGGTTGGGGCAGAGCGCTCTCCGAGTGTGCATGAGGCCCCAGGTTCCATCAGCTGAAAGGAAAGCTGATTCCCAGGTCCCTCCTGGGTCCTTGTCACCCACTGGTCATCTATAGCCAGGGTCCTCAGCACTTGCAGTGTCACAGCCACAGTCGCTAGATGGGGGACATGGGGCTGTGTATGCAACCACAGAGGGGGCCCCCAATGGGTCCCAGCCTTTCCTTCATACTGGTGTTTGGGGACAGATCCTTCTCTGCTTGGGGCCATCTCCTGGGCTGCAGTGGCAACCTGGCCTCCACCCTGCTGGTGGGATGGTGAGGGGTGTACCCCAGGGCACCTAGGCTCCCCCATGTTAGTTCCCTTGGATTCAGGGTCCCTTTCCTCTACCTTAGTCAGTGGCTGTGTTCAAGGACATCCTCAGAACAGGCCCCTTGCCAGGCACTCGGAGGCTGAGGCGGGAGGATCACAAGTTTGAGTGCAGCCTAGACAAATTGGTAACTTAACAAGACCCTGTCTCAAAATTTTAAAAAAAGGGCTGAAAGTGTAGCTCTGTGGAAAGCCCTAGCTTCAATCACCAGTACTGTATTACAAAAAAAAAAAAAAGGGTGGGACACCCAGGCCCCACAGCAGTCTTTAGGGACCCAGAACTCATCAGTGAGTCCCCGCTCCAGCCAGCCTAGCTGTCACAGGTCCTCTATGTCTACTTCCATGTCCCCAGTGCAGCTGAGGCGAAGGCTGCCACCTGAGCTTTTCCACGCCCGGCTGGGCCACTCACCCCTTGTGCCCTCTCCCTCCAGGATGGTCCCACAGGGAATGAGTCAGGTCTCTGCTGCTCTGACCCCAGCCCTGGTGATAGTCAGGGAGACCGAGTCCTGGTGGCAGACGCCCAACCAAGGTAGGCGTGGGGTGGAAGCATGCACCCTGGTTCTCCCTGCTGGGCTCCCAGTCCTCAGTGAACAGATCAGTGGGGCCTTGCTTTCAAACTGCCCATTTCCCCCATGCCCCAGAGTGGGGACAGGTGACCAGCAATCTGTACCCAGACCAGGAGCCCCAGGGCTCTGGGATGCTGCCCCCCACCATGGGTGGTTCTGGTAAGAGGGGGTCTTCTAAAAGAGGGCCCCATGCTATCCCTGAGCCCTATGGGGCAGGAAGGGACCCAGACAGTGCTAACACTGCAGGCTGAGGTAATTTGGGGCTGCGCCCAGCCCTGGCCCTGGGCAGGTACTCCATGACCCTGACCTGTTGTGTTGCCTGTCCTGGCTGCTTGCTGTGCACAGCCGTGGGCCTCTCCTCCCTCCAGGTGTGCACATGCACGCACATGCCTTCCCAGCCCACCAGAGTCTCCGCAGTGTGGCCCTCTTCTCGGGTCCACCCTGCCTGGCCCTGCCACCAGGCCAGCACAGGGCTGGTAGCATCCTCCGCATTGCATGCACTTGAACCTGTCTCACTTACCAATTACTCATGGCGAGGCTTCTGTGCCCCCCCAGCACAGCAGCCACACCCCAGCCTGTGCGCCTAGTAGTCTTGGTACCGTTCTGTCACCAGAAATCTTCCACACAGCCTTTGGGTGCGGGAGGCAGTTTGGGCACAGTGGCCCCTCCACATTTGAGCTGAGTGGGCAGATGTCACATCTGATTCTCCTAGCAGCCTCCCTGGGCTTGTGCCGCCCAGCTGGCCTCGGATGTCCAGGAGGCTTGAGAAGGGGCCTGGGCCTGGCAGGTGGCCGAGGGAACACACGTGGCCTACACCCAGGGCAGCCAGTACCTTGTAACCACACCAGGTGTGGCAGAACCAGGATCTCCATAGGGACCACCAGCCTGCGTGAGGGCAGGTGACAGGGTCACCTGGCCCATGATTCTGGGGAGGCATGATGACAGCAGCTGGTGGGGAAGAAGTTAAAATCCTGCTGGGATAAGCAAGGCCCCAGCAGCCAGGGGCAGAACTTGGAGAAGCAGTCACCCATCAGTGTGGCTAGAGGAAAGACGGGTTCCCTGTGGTATGGGCAGGTGATACCCAGTTCTGCCCTCCCAGCCACCAGTGCTGCATGGGGGTCGGGCTGCAGGGACGGGAGGTAGGGGGTCCACAGTGGAGGTAGGGGCTGCAGCAGTGCGGAGCTGTAGATCCCAGGTGTGCTCTGGCCATGGGGGTCGGCACATCACACATCTGAAAAGCTTGAGGGCTCAGGCTGGGGAAGGCCTGGGCAGTGGCAGGAGGCCAGCTTCCTCCCTTCCCTCCCCCAGGATGGAGGATGCCTCGGACACGGTTCGCGGCCTCATCGTGGAGCTCTCCAATCTCAAGTAAGGGTTGGGCTTGGTCCTTGTGCTGGGGCAGAGGGCATGGAGCCCTGGAGGCAGATGGGGAGGCCTGGGGGCTCATAGATAAACTGAGGCAGGACGACTACACATGGGCAGCAAAGGTCAGGAGCTCCCACAGACCCTGGCTGTCTGGAAAGGGCGGCACAAGCTCCTGCGGTGGGAGGGGGGTAACCAGGTGCGCCTGCAGAGGCACTGTGTGCGTGGAGGCGCAGTGACTGACCTGCCCCTGACAGCATGTGCATGTCATACCCCCAGCCGGCTGATCATGAGTGCCCACCGTGACCTAGAAGCCTTCAAGCGCCTTGGCTCCAGGAAGGCCCGGCCTTCACCCTGCCTGGCAAAGGGGGCTGGGGCCGTGTCCTGGGGCGAGCAGCCCTGGAGGGATCTGTAGGCCTCTCTGCCACCCTGTTCTTCCCTCTTTGTTGGTTGTATTTTCCTTTCTCCCACTTTCCATTTTATTTCTTCCGAGAAGACCAGTAATAAAGGACACTGTCATGAGGCTTGTGTTCTCCCCTCCCTTGGCTTTCTGCCACAAATCTCTCTCTGCTATCTACTCACCTATGTCCTCTTCCTCCAGCCTCACATTTCAGGGCCTCCACGGCATCCCCAGGAGCTGTAGAGTATTCTGTCCTGAGCCCTAAGAGGGGTGGTACACATCCAGCTGCCCACAGCTACCCTCGGGGACTCGTGGCTGACACCCTGCAGGAGCCAGTGGCAGGGTGGCTCATCCTGCCTGGTACAAGCTGCCTCCAGGCCCCAGCCAGCAAGGAGGGGGACCTTGGCTAAGCTGACTGTCACTCCTCTGCCTGTGGCTTGCACACCCAGCTCCCTTCTTACCCCCAAGACCTAAGGCAGGAGGACCCTGGGCCATGCCTCAGTGTCCCCCAGGCCCAGGTTCCAACCCCAGCCACTCTAGCTATGAAATGTGCAGTCTGGAGGCGTTTCCAAGACCCCCCAAGGCCAGTAAGGAGCCCCCCTTGCTTCCTTCATCCCAACCCCTCCCAGCTTGTGCCAGCTCTCGCCCCCCACTGAGCTTCTCCTCCTCCTCCTGGGGTGCTCAAGTGTCCGTCAAGAAGGTAGACCTTTGAAGTCCACTTCCTGTCCCCTCTGCTCAAACCTTGGGAGACTCTGCGGGCTGAGGATGGAGCCCTGACCCCTACCAGGCCAGTTCAGGGCTGAACCCAGGTGCTGGCTTTCTCAGCAGAACCAACGTGGTGGTGAATGTGGCAGGCACTCAGGGACACGAGGACCTCCCATGGGCAGTCCCCTAGAGAAACTGAGGGGCCCCCCCTCAGGGCTTCCACTACCAGACTCCAAAGCACACACAACACGTACCATTCCAGCCCCCAAAGCGCCCACCAGAGGCCTCTGCACTGGGGAGCCAAGCTGATCTGAGTACTGCCCGAGACCCGTTGAGGGAGGGAGGGCGGGGCCAGGTCTGGCTCCCGACTCCCCTAGAGCAAGCCCCCACCCCTGCCCCTCGCAATTTGCAGAGCGACGACAAAAAGGGCTTCCCACTGTTAACCGTGTGAGGAGCGACGCTCAGAGGCGCCAGGCTGGGGCGCCCTCTCCTTTTTCTTCGCACTCCAGGGTGACTCGAAATTCAAAGAGCGTTAGCGGTGGGGCTGGGCAAAGGGGTGCCCACCCCTCAGCTCCCCCGTTCTCAAGGCCACGCACTAGAAAGGCGAAGGCCACCGAGTCCCAAGGCTGCGCGTGGAAGTGGTGTTTATTGAGCGCTGAGTGGGCGTGTCCTCGGGCACCGGGGCGGGGCCAGGCAGTCCTGGGGCGTGTCCTCGGGCGGGTCTTCCGAGGCCCCGCCTCTGCCGAGCCGGGTCCGGTTGATGGAGGCAGCATTGTCTCCGCGCCAGCCTTCTAGGCGGACGTAGTGGGACAGCAAGCGGAGGGCGAAGGTGCAGTCACCTTCCCGGCACCTTTGGAACCTGGAGGAGAAAGGCAAGGGGGGACCATCGTAGACGGCGATGACTCCGCGCTCCCCAGGTACCGCAGTTTCACCGCGGGCTGCCGGGCTCGGGCGCCACCTAGGGGCTGTTCCTAAGAGAGTGATCTTGTGACACTCCTGGACCAGGGCCGCCGCCCGGGGACCCAGAGCCCGAACCAAAGCGCCGAACTTCCAACGCCGAGGGCCGTGCTGCCCCCTCGTGGCCGCCGGGCTCCGGGGACCGCGGATTTATCCCGCTCCGAGGAAGTTACCAAGACCACGGCCTCCTGCAGTCTCTGTAACTGTGCGGGGTGAAGGCTCTTCAACCCACCCTACGCCCCGGGAGGGAAAGCAAGGGTTCCTGTGCCCACAAATACAAGAGGAAAAGGACGCCGGGCGTGGGGGCGGGCGCCTGGCACCCCACCACTAGTGCAGGTTGAGGCAGGAGATGGCAAGTTTCAGCCCAGTCTGAGCGACTTAGCGAGACCCTGTCCCTCCCCCATAAAAGGGGGGAGGTTAGTGATGTAGCTCAGTGCGAAGGCCCCGTGTTCCACCCCAGCACTGCCAAAAAAAAAAAAAAAAAAGTTCTACAAAGCTGGAGGAGTGGGCCGGAGGGGCCGCCCCGACCCAGGCTCCGCCCCCAGGGGCTCCCAGCCTTACGGGGGAGGCAGCGTCCCACCTGCCCTCCCCTGCGGGCTGACTTCCTCGAAGGCCACTGAACTCCCTAGAACGCATTCTCCTTTAAAACTCTACAGACCTGAGCTATTGCACCTGTGATAACCACAGCCGCTGGTCCCGGAGCAGTGGGAAACGCAGATGTCAGGGCCCCGCCCAGACTCGGGGGCGGAGTCTGCATTTGCGCCGCGCTGTAGGGCGAGGAACCTCAATGTAGCTGGGGCAGTGGGAGGGAGGCCGACCCCGGCGCTGTGCCTCGGAGTGGAAGACAGGGAGCAGCCTGCCGCGTCCCCAGCCCACTCCTCCCCTTCCCTCCTTGCTGTCTCGGGCTCCTCACCCAAGACGCCACAGCAACCTCCTTCGCAAGGCTCTTCACCCTCAGCTGCGGCCCAGGCGCTCCTCCTCCTCCGCGCTCCCGAGTGCCTAAGTCCGACCCCATCCTCCAGCGCGAGGAAGAGACCCAGGGCCTCTGCGCTCAGCGACGTCCCCAGCCTGTTCTAGTTTTCATTTTGAGACGGTCTTGATAAATTCCTAAATTGCCCAGTTTGGGCTTGAATTTGTGACCCTCTTGCCTCAGCATCCCAGAATGCTGGGGTTACAGATGTGCCCCACTAGGCCTAAATCTAAACTCTTTAAGAGGCGACCCCCAAGGACCTCCAGGCCGCCTCCTTGCCCCTGAACTCTGCCACCACCCCCACCATCCAGGCACACACACTGTAGCGCAGACATCCTGAACCTCACCGCGTTCTGGGCTCGGCCGCACTCCAGCCCTCTGGTAACTTCAGTAGGCTCCAAAGAGGCACCTCCTCCAGGAAGCCCTCCTGGACTCCCTCCTGGATGAGATGCATCCTCTACACACCTCGTTCAGCACCCAGCACCCCGTTTTCACTGCCACTCTCCCGTCTACCTGTCCACTGACACAACCGGCCCATAAAGCTATTTGGCCAGTGCACTAACAGGTGAATGCAGGGTGCAGAGAGGCTGAGCAACTTCTCTGCGGCCACACAGCTCCTAGCTGCTAGTGCGATCAGGTACCCCTGTACCTGTTAGCTGGTGGCAGTGCTATGCCCGCCCCACGACCTAGTGGATTCACCCCAGGTTTGGAAAAATATGGCATTATCCCAGTGGACCCAGAGAGGGAGAGCAGCTTGCCTAACATCACACAGCAGATGCCAGGCTCCAGGTTCCTTGCTGTGGCAACACTTCTAGATGCTGATTTTTTGTTTTGTTTTGTTTTGTTGAGACGGGGTCTTACTACGTTGTCCAGGCTGGCCTTGAACTCACTTACGTTCAAGGTGGACTCACACTTAGGCGATCCCCCTGCCTCAGCCTTCCAAGTGCTGGGATTACAGGTGTGCAGCACGATGCCCGACCTAGATGTTGTTTTTGACTCTACACAACCCCCCCCCAAGCCCTATGAGGTGAGCGCTTCCGTTACTGCAGAGGCCCCAAGGGCCTCCACCAGCCACCCCGGCAAGTCCCCTTTGCATGGGTCCCGAGCCACCCGCACAGGCACCTGCTGTTGCCGCTGCTGTTCCTCCTCCTCGGCGGTGGTGGCCGGTGTCCTGTGTCCTCGCCTTGTCGGGCCGGGCCACCCTCTTGCCGGCTGAGTTGCGTGTGGTGTAGCTGTAGACAGAGGTGTAGCCCTGGCTGGTGAGCGGGCAGAAGCGGCGGGTATGGGCGCGCTCCCGGGTGGCCCCACACTGGGGACACACATAGTCACGCAGGATGGGGCACAGCACCCTGCCCGCCTCGTCCTTCAGCACGTGGGACTGGTAGATGGCCCGAGACTCGCCATTGTGCTTGCAGAAGGAGCACAACCGCTCTGGGGTGGCTGGGGGTTCTGGGCTCCGTCTCCGGCCCTCAAGTTCTGGAGCTGTGGTCACTGGAAGCTCGGACTGGGAGTCCACCCTGGCCTCAGGTTCTTCTTCCCCACGCAGAGCCCCAACCAGGCGTGCCAGCCCCAGGTAGTCTGTCCACAGGTCAAAGGTTCCCATAGCTGGTGCCCAAGTGCCAGGCAAGGGCAGAAAGAAGAAACCCTGCCTGGCCCAGGCTCCCTGCTCAGCCCCTGACTCCACCCTTCCTCCTCTGGTCCAGAGCCTTGGAGTTGGGGCAGCTCCTCTTTTACCTCCAAGAGGGCTGGGAGGGGAGGAGGAGCGGGAGAGGCTCCTAAAATCATAGGGGGCCATGCCTACCTCTTACTCCACCTGCCAAGGCTACAGGGAGTTCTTGGGGGCGGGGGGGGGGGCAGGATGGTTGCAGGGGGCACCCACAGCCCCCACACAGGACCAGGTCATTGGGGGGCTGCTCCCAGTGGGAGACCTCCCCTCCAGCTTCCCCCAGGGTGATAGGCCAGGTGATGCCCTAAAGACAGAGCCTAGGTGACCAGCAACTTAGTAATTTCTTTCTTCCCCTGGGCTCTTGGGGTGAGGCAGTGCAGTTATCCGGCTGGCTCTGGAAGGAAGGAGGGTGTCCGACTCTCGGACTGGGGACAGGGCTGACCTCTCCTGGAGTGTTCACGCCTCACTGTCTCCTGTAAGCACACCGGGCTGGGGGGACTCAAAGATGAGGCTGTCTGAGGACGCCCAAGGCCAGGACTGGGGAGCCCAGGAGGAAGGGGTGAGATGGAAACCCCTGGGGCAGGAGGGGTGGGGTGGCTGGGGCACATGAGGGACCCTCACCACCTGCAGCTCTTTGATCCTTTCCAATCAAAGGAGACTTCAAGATAGTCTCAAAAGGTGGGCTGTTTCCAGGAGTGACCCAGCTGGGACAGACCCCCAGGCACCCAGACCAGCAAAGCTGAGGTCTGAGACCTGCACCCAGGACTTGGTCACTAGAAGTGGTTGTGCTGCCTACACACTCCATCCATCCATCCCTGTGCCCATGCACTTGTCCATTCATGCATGCCTCCATCCACCCATTATTCACTCATCCATCCATTCACCCACCCACCCATCATCCATCCATCATCCACTCATCCATCTACCCATCCATCCATCATGCATGCATGCACCTGTCCATCATCCATAGCACATTCATAATTCATTCACCTGTCATCCAGGCATCAAAGAAAACTTTATTGAGCAAAACTCACCATGCCCTTTCAGAAAGGGATTCTCAGCCTCTGGGTCCCCAACCTGTGATCCCCCCACACCCAACCCTTCAGCATCTAATCCATGTGCGTTGAAATCACACATACCAAACTGGGGGCTGGTGGCACACACTTGTTATTCCACCCAGCACTCTAGGAGGCTGAGACAGGAGGATCACAAGTTGGAGCCCAGCCTGGGTAATTTATGAACCTAGCAAAACCCTGTTTTAAAATAAAAAGTAAAAAAAGAGCTGGGGATGCAGTTCAGTATGAAAGCAATGGGTTCAACCCCCAGTACTGGGAAAAAAAAAAAAATCACAGACACCAGCCCTTCTCCCCAGGGATGAGTGTGTGTGTGGGGGGCAGAGTCTGGGTGGGTCCTGCCCCGTTCCCTAACCCCCCAGGCTGTGTCAGGCCCAGCCACAGTGACATTCATCCCCCGGTGGGTCTGGCCTTCCTCCTCACAACCCACCGACAACAATGAATGTTGATTGTGACCTTCGCTGTAGCCTTAGGGGTGGGGCTTCCCCAGATCTGGAAGGTGGGGCTCAGGACAGAAGGATGGCAGTTCCAGGCCTCGGGGTCCACTCAACGGTCGATGGTTTGCCTGAGTCGTCCAAACTCACCGACAGGTTGAATGTTCCCCCAAACCCTTGGCAGCATCTCAGGGACCCGAAGAGGGGTGTGGCAGGGGGCAGGGACCCAAGCCGGGTGATGGGGACTAGAGAGGGGGTATGGTCCCTTGACTCAGTAAGTCAGCAAGCAGTTGAGTTGCTGACTGCATGCCTCTGCATCTGGGACAAGCAGCAGACAGTGACAGGCAGTATTCAGGTACTGGAAAGAATCCCCTCCCTGCCCCGGGGTGTGTACCCCCCCCAGCTTGGGGGTCTGAGACCACAGGGTCTAGGAAGGAGAGGAAGGCGAGATTTTCCAGTGGCCCCAGGATGTCTGGCAACCCTCCTGCTCTGGCCCGGGGACATGGCTGTACTGAGAGATAAACAAGTCATTTTAATACAATGTAATGCTTTCCTGCACCCCTCTGCAGCCCTGATAAACAAGCCATTTTAATACAATGTAGTGCTTTCTGGGTTTTCACCTGTGCTGGGCAAGGTTGTTTATGAATACCCAGCAACCACCCCGGGCAACTTTGGAGGGTCCCTGACCGCAGTGGGAGGATCTGAGAGAGGGCCTGGGACCACCCACCGCACAGCCGGTAAGTGATGGTGGGAAGGGGCAGCCTGTCCTCCTGATGTGGAGGTGCCACCCCATCCTCCGCGGACTTCAAGACAGACCCCAGCGTCCCCTCCCCATTTCCTCCTCTGTCAAAGGGACCCAGCCTCCTCCAGGGGCCTCCCGGGGATGAGTGCCCACTCCCCCTCCGTGTCCCCAAGTCTTCCTGCCAGCCAAGCGGTGCCAAGGTCTGGGGACTCCTCAAGCCAAGGATCATATTTCCTGGTGGCAGAGTGCATGCCTAGCATGGGCGAGGCTCTGGGTTCCATCCCCAGCGCCGCAAAATAAATAAAAACCCCAGTCCGCGTCGCTGCACCAAAGGGCATAGTAAGCCCCAAAGAAAGTTTCTGGTGTGACCCCAAAGCAGATCAGGAACCTCAGGCGTGCTGACCTTGGGTGAACCCACAATGCCGGAGGCCCGGCGGCACCAGCCCTCCCAGCGCACATCGCCATCCAGACCCTAGCCCTGAGCGTGCCCCTGAGACCTGCCACCACCGAGGCCCCTCCCCAGCCCCTGTGAGCCTCCCACTCAGCCAGTACCGTCCCCAGGACGCTCCCTCTAAAGCTCCCCCATAGGCTTGCATGGGGCTGGCCCCCAAACTCAACCCTCATAAAACCAGCTGGGGGAACTATAAAAACCACTCTGGTCACACGAGGTGGGGGTGCGGGTGTCTTGGGGACACCCCTTCTCCTTCAGGGTGCTGGCTCTCCTCGCAGGGCTTTGACCTTGTCCTGCAGAGGGGGAAGGCCCGGCACGAGGTCCCGCCAAGCCTGGTGACCTCACGCGGCAAAACGTCCGGACGGTCAGGAGGCGAGGCCGGGGCTTAGCGAAGGGGCGTGGCTTCGGGCAGGGGGCGGGGCAATGACCGCGGGCGTGGCTTGGGCGAGGGCGGGCGCGGAGCCGGTCCCGCCCCGTCCGCCTGTCTCTTTGTCCGCCTGTGTCGCGCGCGCTTCCCGCCCTCCGCGTCTGTCTGGGTCTGCCTGTCTCTTTGTCCCCGGGATCGCAGTCTGGGTCTGACTGTGCCTTCCTGTGGCACAGATCGCAGTCTGTGTCTGGCCTGTCTCCCGCTGTCGGAATCGACCGGAAGCATCTGGCCCTGCGCTCCCGACCTTTCCCTGTACCTGGTGACTGTCGCTGCCTGTCACACCCCTCACCCGTTCTCTAAACTTACTGTGGGGACCTAGGGCCTCTGGGGGCTCCTGGGCTCTGCAGTGCCTGGGACGGAGACGGGGCTGTCTCCTACTTCCACGCGTGGGCACTGGTGCAGGGCTGGCGTGGCTTTCAGAGCCCCACCAGGGTCCCCTCACCCCATCCCACGGTAACTGGGAGGGCTGGCCTGATGCATCTGTTCCTACCCAAGTCCCAGCCAGGCGTGGTGGCACACACCTGTAATTCCAGCACTCGGGAGGCTGAGGCAGGAGGGTTGCTGAGAGTTTGAGGCCAGCCTGGATTACATGCGAGACCCTGTCTCAAAAGAAAAGTTCAAAACCGAGTCCTATGCTGTCTGTGTGTACCAGAGTGCACGTATCTGTGTCTGCGTGCATGTGTGTGCACGTATGTGCATGGCACAGCCGGTGGAGAGGCAGGTGGAGAGAAGAGTGGTCAGGACTTGGAAGACAAAGAGCCCATTCTAGGGGTGCAGCCACTGGAAGAGCCCACGGATGTCTCCATGGGGTCACACTGGTGACCCAGGCTGTCTAGACTGGCAGTGCTGGGTTCCTCATTTCATTGACACCTGTGTGGCCTCTTAGGTTCACATGCCGTCCTCCCAAGCCAGCTCCCAGGCTTCCTTTTCACCTGTCAGGTCTGTCATGCTGGCCCTCAGACACCGGGCTCATCTGGCCAGTCCAGCCCTTGGGTGGCAGTGGGCAGGGAGCTGCAACTTCTTTCCCTGCCAGCCTGCTGGGTAGGAGGCCAGGGCTGGAGGAGGCGAAGAGGATCATGCTCCTCATGGGTTGAAGCTGGGGGCCATGGAGGAGCTGGATTAATGGGAAATCCAACAAGGCACAGTGGCTTGCTCCTGTAATCCCAGCACTCTGGAAGGCTGAGGCAGGACTGCAAGTTCCAACCCAGCCTGAGCAGCTTGGTGACTTAACAAGACACTGGCCACCACGCCACCCCGCCCACCAAAAAGACTAAAAAGGGCTGGAGATGTACCTCAGTGTGAAGCCCTGGGATCCATCCCTGGTACCAGAAAAAAGAAGTGGCAGGATCTGGACGCTTCTCCTGAGGCTTCTGGTGCAGGGTGACCCTGGCTCCAGATCAAGGTGGGCTCTGTCTGCCTGTGCATGTGTGCGTCAGTGGGGGGCTCTGTCTGAGGGTGCTCTGCTGGGCTATTCAGGGTTTCGTGGGTGTCTGCCAGTGCAGGTGGGTGTGCTCTATAGTGGGTGGCTGTCTCTCTGCCACGTGTGTGGGGGTGTGTGTACATGTGGGCTTCTGTTTGTGTGTGCATGTCAGTGTGCTGTGGGTGTCTGTCAGGCTAATGGTGTGTAATTGCAGGTCGATGTGTGAGCCAGCGTAGTAGGTGTCTGGCGTCTATTGTTGTCACTGTGTTTGATGGTAATCTGTGTGTCAGCCCTGGATCGCGTCGCCCTGGTCCTACTCCCCACTAAAATGTCAGCTCTAAGGAGCCCTGAATTTTGCCATCATTCACAGCTGGCATTGTTAAAACTGCCTGGCACAGAACAAATGCCAAATAAACAAGTATTCTACTCAGGAGGCTGAGGCAGGAGGATCAACAAGTTGGAGGTTGCCCTGAGCAACTTAATGACTTAGCAAGACTATCTCAAAATAATACAAAGGACTGGAGATGTAGCTCAGTGGTAGAGTGCTTGTCTAGCATATTTGAGGCCCTGGCTTCCATCCCCAGTACTAAAAAAAAAAAAAAAAAAGAAAAGAAAAGAAAAAAAAAGAAAAAATGTGTCTATGGCTATCTAGGTAACAATTTCTGTATATTCGGGTGCTGCTTCCCTGTGGGGCTGCACACACCAGTGTGCCTGTGGTATGTCTGTGTGCATGCCAGTACTGTCGTAGGTGTCCAAGGGTCTAGATGCAGAATCAGTGTTAGGGTGGGTGACCACAGGTGTAGGCCCGAGGATGGCGGCGTCATTGCGGTTGTCTAGACAGTCGGTTGTACTGTGGACAGCCATGTGTCAGAGTGTGCAGCTGTGATCCAGGGGTCTTTTTATGTGTGTATGTCAAGACCCCAGTGACTGCTAGGCATGGAGGCACACACCATGTAATCCCAGCACTCAGAGGCTGAGGCAGGAAGATCGCCGGGAGTTCAAGGCCAGTCTGGTGAGATCCTGTCTCAAAAAACAAAAGCAAAGAGGATCCCAGTGACCTCTCACGCGCAGGCATCCCTATGGGCCCAATACTGCTCAGGGGGAGGAGATATGTCCTTGCTTTCGAAGGCAACGAATGTGCCTCTGTGTGTCCGAGTCATGTGGATAATGGTGTCTGTGTACCTGTGTTAGCACCTTAGGGGTCTGTGGTTGTCATTTACTCTGGGCAATAGTACCTGGGTGACCATGTGACAGCAGGCATCCATGTTTCTATGTCTGTTCTCTGCGCAAGCCTGCCCCACACTGTGGCCGCCTTTTTCAGTGTAGCAGTATTTTCATGGGCATTGTCAGCCCTGGACGTCGAGCTCTTGTGAGTGATGTGTGTACCCACGTGGCCGTCTCTCTGTGGGTGACCGTCTGTGCACGTGTATCAGTGCTCCTTGGGGTGACGGTATTCACAGGGATAGTATGTGCCTGTGTAAAGTGCCTGGCTTTGGGGGGGCTTTCTCTCTGAGTAGCAGGGATGGATGGGGGACAGAAGGGGGGCTTCTCCTCTTCAGCACCAGTAACCAATGCAGTGTCTCTCCGCCCCCCCACAGCTAGTGCTCCAGGGCGAGGTCCCTGTGGAAGGTGCCCTGTCGCTGGGAAAGGGCTCCTAAGAGGTGCCCTGGGCCATTTTTCCTTTTTAGGGCCAGTTTTGGAGGGCGGGCCTTAGTTCACAAAGCCTTAGCCTCGGTCCTACCCTGCAGTGGTCGCCGTAGTGACAGCCCGGCGACAACCAGGCCCCAGCGCCGTGAACTTGGCTGGGGGCGCGCGCGGGCTGGGCCTCTCCCCGCCCTGCGCTCCGAGAACAAAGCGCGCGGCCGCCTGAGCTGGGGGGCTCCAGTGTCGGGGTCGGGAGCCCCGGGCTCCACTCCGCCCACGACCCCGACCCCAAGCGCGCCCCGCGGGCCGCCCCGGCCGCCTGTCGCCAGAGGCCCTGCTGGGGACCCGGAGGCCTGGTCGCCTCGGAGAGCCTGGTCCCCTCGCGGTCCCCTCCTCCCCGTCCTCTCCCCGGACCACAACAATGGGAGGCGGGGCGCGGGCCGAGCAGGTGCGCGGGGGACCCCGCCCCGCCCGCCCGGCCACCCCCGGCCCCGCTCACCTCGCCGCCCCGCGCGGCTCCCGCTCCTCTCCACGCCGCGCCCGGAAAAGCCCCGAGCGGCGCCGGCGCGGAAACTGCATCTCGGCGGCTCCGGGCCGCGAGCGGGCGGGGCGGGCTCGGCGCCGGCTCGGACCCCGCGCGGCTCCCGCCCGTCTCGGATCCGCCGCGTCCGCGCCCCCGCCCGCCGGCCGTGCGCGCCCCGGGCCTGCAGCCCCGCGCCCCGGACGCACGCGGGGACACCTGCGGGGCACGGGGGACAGGGGTGCGGGCGGGGACCCAGACGCACCCGCGCGGAGGACCGGGGGTGCAGGGGCTCCGAGACGCCACCCGTGGGGAGGGGCGCGGAGGGACGCCGGGGAGCCCCAGACCCACGCGAGATGCTGGGAGCCCCAGGAACAGGAGGGATCTGCACAGCTGGAAGCCAGGGGCACAGACACAAGGACAGACACAGATCCCGACGCACGCGTGGCCTCTGGAGAACCTAGTGCCCAAAAGACACGCCGCACACAGAACGCACCCACGGGGAAGCGTGCACAGTGCGTGCACAGTGATGGGGCGTGGCCCGACTCAGAGTTCACAGCCACACAAATGCGCAGGGAGCCATCCCGGGCCACATAAATCAGAAGCAGAGGATGAGGCTCATAGAACCACCGCCCCCCAAGTCCCCAGCAGGTCCCAAGAGCACCAGGGGAACGCTGGGACACAGCCGAAATCCAGGGACACTTGGGGACACAGGGACCTGGGACCACTGGACAGAGGCCTGACACAGGATGTGGTCTAACGAGCTGTACACTGGTGAGGGGCTCCCAGGATCCTCCAGAAATGCATCCCCAACACACACGGCCCTGTGACAGCCTCGGCTATGGGAGGAGACCCATCAGTGCCCCCCTCCCCGCTTCTCCCCCACTCCCAGCCTCAGAGGGGTTGGAGAGAACTCTGAGGCCCCTCGGTCCCAGGCCCTGACCTTTATGGGGCCATGGCCCTGCCCGACCCGCCTCTAACTCTCCCCTCCCTTTAGTCTCTCCAGCCTCAGTTTCTCCTAGACAGTCCCCCTTCCTGGTCTCCCAGTGAGAAAGCTGAACTCCAGCCGGTCAGAGACTTCCCGCACCCAGAAATTCGAGGGATCAGGTCCTGCTCCATCTTACTACCCCCCAAACAGGATGACTCCTTGGGACGGGGTGGGGGACACACGCACAAGCAGAGAGGTCACTGTGGAGCCCAGGCTGGCCTCGAACTCGTAGGGATCCTCCTGCCTCACCTTCCCGAGTGCCGGGATGCCTGGCATGTGCCACCATGCCAGGCTCTGTTCATGACCATCTTTCATCCTGTCCGCAGTGCTAGCTAGAAAAAGGGAAAGAGAGAATTCCGTGATACACGGAATTCATTCCCATCCACAGACGCGTAAAACCTCATCTTCCATTCTCTCTTCGGGGGCAAGGTTGCCGGCACCCCCATCTTTCTTTCGGCTTCTCTTTCCCAGTGCCAGGAAGCCTGACATCACCTCAGCCTCTCCCAGCGAGCCAGTCAAGAGAATCTTGTCCTTAGTACAAACAGGACCAGAGGGGGTCAGCGCCTAGCCCAGGGTGGCAGAGCCTGGCAGCCTCAGAGCCTGCCCGTGCCAGGCCTTTCTGGTCTCGGCCGATCTGCAGCCTCGCCCGGCGAAGGTTTGCCTGCAGCCACCAGCAGGGAGCAGCAGAGGCCGGCGCCCTCCGGGTGGGGACCGGGTTGGGCTCCCAGCCTCCCACAGCGCTAGAGGACTCGCCGCTCATGTATCCCTAGATGGGGCTGCCACGCCTGTGCGAGAGGCCCCGCGGGGCAGGAGTCCCCCGAAAGCCGCCCCCAGCGTTCGCCCCGCAGCGCCGCGCCCGCTCTGCGGGTCTAGCTCTAGTCCTGCCTGCGGCAAGCGGCAGCCTCGCATTCCTGAGCCGGGTCACCTTGGGAAAGCGGGGCCCCTGCCCTGTCCTGGCCCCTGCCCGGGTCGCCCGTCCACCCACAGACTCTCACGCCTCCTTCTCTGAGCAACCTCGGAGCCCGCCCAAGACGGGAGCAGCGTGAGGAAGTCCCAGCACTGGCCGCCTGGTTCCTTGGGGCGTGGGAACTGCCCCCCCAGTCCCCTGCCCGGGGCCACTGCCAGTGCTGACTCATGAGGAGCCCGAGCTGTGACTCATAGCCCCGTCCTGGTCCTCTCCCTGGAGACTTCTGGCCCTAGCCACCTCCTGTCCCCTTGGGGGCCCCAGTGTGAGTAGCTTCTCCGCACAGAGCCCCAGCTGCCATAGTACCCCCGAGGCTGCGCCCGCTGGACACTAGGAAGCCTGGTTAAGGGTCCCGGGTGGTGCTCGTGTCTGCCCACATGTGTGTGTCACTCATAAAACAAGCCAGGTAAACCGGGTTGATGGCACATGCCTGTCATCCCAGCACTCGGAAGGCTGAGGCAGGAGGATCTTCATCAGTCTCAGGCCAGCCTGGACTCTCAGCTCATTCCCTTCACCACAGACTAGCACTAGACTCTTTTGGCATCTTCCCTGACTCCTGAAACGCCAGTTCCAGCCCTGTGTGGTGGTGCACACCTGCAGTCACAGCACTCTGGGAAGCTGAGGCAGGAGGATCCCAAGCTCAAGGCCAACCTGGGCAATTTAGCAAGATCCTGTTTCAAAGTAAAATATAAAAAGGGCTGGGGGTGTAGCTCAGTGCAAAGGCCCTGGGTTCAGTCCCCAGGGAAAGAAAGAAAAAGTCAGCTCCCACCATGCATCCCAAACCTTTATTCACAGAAACAGCCCATGCACAGATTTGGCTTTTGATTCTCCTAAATACCTCTAGAATCCTGCCTCCCTGAGGGCCCTGCTGGTCCAGGTCCCATCCTGCCCCCTGGAAAGTCAAGTCCCGCCACCTTTTTGGTCCTCTTACCCCCAGCAGCCTGTTCCTCTTGCAGCTGCCAGATCCAGCTGTGAACCCCAGATCGTTTCCTTTCTCTGCTCAGAGTCCTTCATTGTTTTCACCTGTCCCTCTCCTGAATTCCCGGGGCTGGTTCTGATGTAACCTCTGCCCTGTCCCCTCCTGGCCTCACCTGCTCTGTTCCCCTCCATCCTCTCCTGTGCTCCCAGCTGGTGCCAGTGCTCCAAAGTCACTGTTGCAGTGACCATGCACTGGAGCCTTTCTTTCCAGTCCATGGCTCCTCCTTGCGCTCTCCTGCTGTTTTCCCCCAAAGCCTTGTCACCTTTGAACATGCTGAATGTTATCCTGTTTTTTATCTCCTCTACTCAATTGTCAAACCCAGGACAGAACTTACTTTATTATTATTATTATTATTTTGTACTGGGGATTTGGGGATTGAACCCAGGACTTTTACACTGTGCTGCATCCTCAGCCCTTTTTAATTTTTTAAATTTTGAGAAAGGGTCTCACTAAGTCTCTAAATTGTCCAGGCTGGGTTTGAGTTTGGGATGCCCCTGCCTCAGCCTCCCAGAGTGCTGGGAAGACAGGTGAGCTCCACTGCCCCCAGTTTGGGACCAGAAGTGTGGCCTTCATTATTACTGCTGTGACACCTGGAGCAAGGCCTTGGCTCACACCTGTTGAATGAATACACTGATAATTACCGCATCCCTGGGATGCAGAGAGCACAGTAGATGTGACCTGCCTGCCACCACCTGCCGGGGTAGGGGTGGGGGACAGTGACAGAGCTGGTGGGTTACATCACGGTTTTCAGCACCGAGAGCTAGAAATGAGGGATTTCAGGAGAGGGACAGGGCCCAGCCTGGAGGGTTAGGAGCAATCTGGGAGGGCTTCTTGGAGGAGGTGAGGTTATGCTGCCCCTTGATAGCCAGTGAGGACTTTGAATTTCAAGTAAAGGAAGTTGGGGGTGGTAGTGAACGCCTGTAATCCCAGGATTCTTGTCTCCAAAAAATCAAAAACAAAAAACAGAAATAAAGTGAAATGAGAAGGCAGCTGTTTAGGAAGCTGAGGCAGGAGGATTTCAAGTTCAAGCCCAGCTTGGGCAATTTAGTGACTTAGGGAGAGCCTGTCTCGAAGTAAAAACAGGCTGAGGATGTAGCTTGCTAGAGAGGCCCTGGGTTCCCCCCACTACTGCAATGAATAAACATGTTCCACTTTTTCCTCTTTTGTTTTTCATGTGGCCCCTAAACTTCTGGTAAATCACACAGTGCCCACACGTGTGGCCCCCAGCATGTTGCACAGATGCTGGCTCTGCCACCTTCCCTCTCAGTACACCTCAGGTGGCCTCCAGCAGAGGCCAAACCGGGTCTCCTTTCTCAGCCGTTGTTGTCCTTCCCCCCTCTATAGGATCTGTCGCCTTTGTACACTTCCCCCTTGGCCTAAGGATGCCACATCCTCCTGGCTTCTCTCTTCCTCAGTTATTTGTGAGATAAATTCTACCTGTCTTCCCTGGGCACGTTTTGTTGTGGTGGTTGCCTTTTTTGTTTGTTTTATTTTGTTATTTTTGGATAGGGTCTCACTGTGTAATCCAGGCTGGCCTTGAACGTGAAGCGATTCTCCTTCCTCAGCTTCCCGAGTACTGGGATTACAGATGTGCGCCACGAGGCCTGGTTTAGTATGTAAATTATATCTCAAAGCTTTTATTTAAAAATAGTTCAGGGCTGGTGAGATGGCTCAGCAGCGTAAGTGCCTGCCTGGCAAGCACGAGGTCCTGAGTTCGACTCCCGGTACCCACATTAAAAAAAAAAGTTCATCTTAATGGCGTACTACTCTGCTCTAAAGAAGGATAAACTTGAAGCATTCATAGGTAAATGAATGAGACCATACCTTGAGACCATAATGTAAAGTGAAATAAATCAAACACACAAGCTTCAATATTGCATATTTCCAATATTTATACCTGAAGTACAAATAATGAGCAGAATAAAAGATAGTAGGAAGTAGGGAGATCTTTCACAAATGGGAAGGGGACCAAGAGACAGAGAAAGTGGGGAGGGAGGGAAGGGAAAAGGGATGACCAAGAAGAAAAGAATGGAGATAAAGCTTTTGCAGATGAAGGGAACAAGAGCTGGAGGGAGCAGGGAGGAGAGCAGGGGTGAGAAAAGAATCACCATGCATTATATACATGGATTAACTCCCCACGAGGGATGTGATCATTATGTATTGAAAACACGAACAAAAATCTAATCTTACCAGGTGTGGTGGTGCACACCTGTAATCCCAGCCCTCTGAGAGGCTGAGACAGGAGGATTCCAAGTTTGAGCCCAGCCTGGGCAATTTAACAACACAGGCAGACCCTGTCTGAAAACAAAAAACAAGAAGGCTGGGGGAGCAGATCAGCAGGGGCCTCCCAGTGCTGTGAAAGTAAATAAAGATATAGATTCATCTTGATTACCGACTTTTTTGGGGCTCCTCAGATTTTGCGACCTTGTGGCGTGTGTCCAGCCCCTCTCCCCTTTCTGGCTTCTGTTCCCCCCACAACCCAAAGTGGGAAGGCCTGGGCCGGAGGGGTCCCAAATCTACGGAGCGCCACAGCACTCTATCTTCCTGCCCTCCGTCCTGGACACCTCGCTAGAATTCCTCCGGATGGCCTGACTCAGTTTGTCCGCTCGTGCGTGTGACCCCCCAGCTGAGCCCCAGTGACTCAGGCGGCCTGGGGCCCCCTCCCCGGGGACGCAGGGATGTGGAGGGCGGCTTTTCACAGACGTGGCGGAAACAGGCTGGCGCCTGCAGGCCCAGGCCAGGCTCAGGGGAGCCTGGGGGGCCTCGGTGCCCGGCCCACCCCAGCGGCCGGCGGGAGGGAGGGGGCGGGACTCGGCGCTCAATGCGCCTTTGTGGAGCTGTGGGACGCGGGGGACAGGCCCAGCGTGACTCACTGCTCATTGCTGGGCAGTGACTCACGCGGGCCCCGCCGGGCAGCAGGTGCCGCCTGCCTCAACCTCCACGTGGGGGCCTCTGCGGCCACTGTGTGCCACCCGCCCCAGGGCCGAGACCCGCACCCTCCTCCGGGGCTGCCCACGCTGTCCTTCCACAGGGCAGCAGACGGGGCGCTGAGATGGCCGGCCCCCATCCTCCCTCTGGATGCCTGGAATCCCTGTGCCTGTTCTTGCTACGTCCCCTTAACAGGTGGGGAAACTGAGGCTCGGGGAGGTTGCAGGCTTCGAGCAAAGGCGAGGCGGCACTCACCTGTCATCCTAGCACTCTGGGAGGCTGAGGCAGAAGAATCCCAAGTTCGAGCCCAGCCTGAGCAGCTTAGCAATACCCTGTCTCAAAATGTAAAAATAAAAACAGGGTCGGGGACGTAGCTCAGTGTGAAAGCCTGGGTTCAAAACCAAAAAGACCTAAAGTGGCACTGAGTCCTAATGCCAGCTCCCGTTGTATGCACCAACAGGAAATGACTGCATCCGGCAAAGACGCCTCCACTGACTGCTGGGTAAACTGAGGCACGAGCTCGGCAGCCCAGACCAAGAGGGAGTGGCCGGGACTCGCGGGGAACGCGACGCGGCCCACTCGCAGCTTTCCCGCGCCCCGTGGGGTGGGGTGGGGGTGGGGCGCCCGGCCTCGCGCCAGCGCCGCCCGCCGTCACGCCGCGCTGAGTCACCGCCGCCCCGCCCCCACCAACAAACAGCGCGTTGCCCGGCTACAGCCGCGCGCCGCGAGCCTGGGTTCGAGCCCTCCGGCCAGGCCGACGGCCGGCTGAGCCCCCAGATGGGGCGACCCGGTCAACGCCACTTCCTAGATGGGCTTGAGGAGCGGCCTGGGGCTGGGATGGGGGTCAGGAGGGCTGGCTGTCGTGCTTACGGTGACCATTGCCTTTTTGCTGTGTGGCCTGCCCCCCCCCCCCGCCCGCCTGGAGTACCTAACATAAAATGAGCGGATCTGTGCTCCAAACCTGCGCGTCTAAGTCACGGATTTCCTGTTCGCCAGAGCCCTCGACGGTTCCCAGGTTGGGGAAACTGAGTCACAGCGTCAGCTTCCTCTGCCAGAGGAGGCCAACCCGGTGAGGGTGACTCGGACTCCCAAGGCCCTCCCTCAGGGCTCATGCCTCTCCTGGCCGCAGTCAGATTCGCAAGGCCCCTTCCCGGAGGGGCCACGCATGCCGAGCCCACGCTGGAGCGCGGGTGGGAGGCCCGGGGCCTGGGGCTCCTTGGGGCTCTGGACACAGGTGGCTGAAGGCCGCATCCCTCCAGAGGCCGTGCCAATCCCTCCCTGACTGTTGTGCCCCAAGGACAGGGAGAGGGTCCCCAGGGCAGAGAAACTGCCTCTAGAATGTTTAAGAAATGCAAGCGGGGTGTGGGGGAGGCTGAAACACGAGTATCTCCACCAGTTTAAGACCAGCGTGGGCTACATAGTGACGTGTAAAAAACCCCCCAAACCCAGAACCAAAACAAGAAGAAAAGAGAAGAAATGTTCAGGTGCTGAGGTGCCGCTCATTGACAAGGTGCATCCTTAGCCTGCTGGAGGACTGAGGGTCCATCCCCAGCACCCGCAAAAAGTTCACCCTACTCAAATGATGGAATCGGTCATTTGGATGCAGGACGTAAGAGGTGTACTGAGTTCCTGGAGAGTCAAAAGGCAGAGGGCATGGTTGGGAGGCATGGGAAGATTCTTGAAGAATGCTGAGAGTCAGGTGCAGTGGGCCGTAGCTATAATCCCAGCATTTTGGGAGGCTGAACCAGGAGGCTCTCAAGTTCAGGAGCCCAACATGGGAAATTTAGTGACTTAGTGAGACCCTCTCTGAAAATTAAAAATAAAATAAAATAAAATAAAATTTTAAAGGGCTGGAGATGAATCCCAGTACCAGAAAAAAATATCTGAGAAAAAGAAAAAGGATTCTGGGAGGATGGTCAGGAGTTTGAATGGCAAAGGTGGGGATAAAGAAGCAGAAGCAGATGGGGACCAGGGAGGCTGTGGGAGGGTATCAGGAGACCGCCTGTGCAGAACATGGATGGGCAGAAGGGCCAAGGCAGGACCCAGGCAGCCTGGCTGCTGGAGTGTATGCAGGGCAGAGAAGATGGGGCGTGGGGATATGGTTGGCAGATTTAACAAAGAAAAGAAAAGAAAAAAGGCCATCCTGATAAATTTAAATTTCAGATGCAGAAGTAAACTGTTTTAGTAAAAGAATTTTTTTATTATCACTATGTTCCAAATATTGCATGAGAGACACTTATACTTTAAAAAAGATCTGTCGTGTATCTGAAAAAAATGTAACTGGTTCTGTGTGTGTATGTGTGTTTTCTTTTTTTGGTTTGTCTTCGGTTTTTCAGAAGGATCTCCCCATGTAGCCCAGGCTGGCCTTGAACGCACTATGTAGCCCAGGCTGGTGTCAAACTCGAGGCGACTCTCCTGCCTCATCCTCCTGAGTGCTGAGATTATAGGCATGAGGCACCATGCCCATCCTGGTTTTGTGTGTTTTATGTGGTAACTGCACTGGGAGGGGTTCTCAGGGGTCCCCTGGGACGGGGAAAGGGTAAAGATGGAACCAGTGCAGTTTTCTTTGTTTTTAGAAGTGCTGGGAGCGGGGCCGGGGCCTTGCACCACCGAAGCAAGTGTTCACCATTGAGGCACAGCCCGGACTGAGCGGATCGGCCTCGAAGTGGGTACTACTTACCATTTCCATTTTACAGACAGATAAACTGAGGCCAGGAGGCTTTTCTTTTTCGAACTTGTCTAAATGGTAAGTGCATTGGAACCCAGCCTGCAAGCAATCAGAGTTGCAGCCCCTCTTCCCCGGGGTGCCTTGGGACCCTATGGTGTCGTCCCCCCTGCCCCTACCCGGCCGAGGCTCCGCGTCTACGCCCGCGGGTGGGGGGGGCGGGTTATTTTTACCCAGCTCCAGGCCGCCGGGCGACAGGAAGTGCGCGGCTGCCAGATGTGGGAGCCGGGCAGCTGGGAGCCGCCGCAGCTGGGTCGGGGGGCGGGGCGATCGGGCCGGACGCTGGGCTCGCCCTTTGCTCCTTGCAGGGACTCCTCGCCCACTCCTCAGCTCAGGGTGGCCTCGCTATCCTCATCTGTGTGCCCGCGGCCTCGGGGCTCCATGGCTGTCGGGTCCTGGTCGGAAAGGGTGAGCCTGGGGGACCCCGGGTCCTCGCAGAGTTGGGGGTGAACGATGCAGACGGCCCGGCCGCCCCGCCTGCGCCGCCATTGTTTACCCGGCGGTTGCGTCCTAGGAAACTTAACCCGCCCGCGGTAATTTTATTTGGGAACTTCGGCCGGTTGCCATAGCAACCCCCAGTGACGTCAGAGGGGCTGAGGCCCGAAATCCCCGGGAAAAGGGGAGTGGGATGAAGAGGGGAGACCCCCAGAAGGGCTCCTCCTTAACCCTCCACATGCCGGGCCCAAGCTGCAGAGGGCAGGCCCATGGGACACTTTTGGGGCAGCCCCTGTCCCACCTCCGGCCAGGTGCCAGGTCAGGGTGGCCGGCCAGGCCTTGATGTCACCGGTGCTGGGTGAGTCAGGCCCAGGGTAGGGGCTGGGCCAGGCCTGGGGGGTGTTTCTGTGGCCCTAGTGACCCTGGGTCCTGTCCTTGGGGGAGAGATGTGAGGTGCCTGGCTGGGGGTCCCCCCAGGTCCCCATGTCCCTTCTGGCCCTCTGAACCCTAGGTAGGAGGGAGGCAAAGTCTTTCCTGGGGCTTGGGACACCAGTTTGTGGCAGTTGGATGGAAAGGTTAGTGGCAGTAGCCGAGGCCACCACCATGTCCTTCCCCGGATGTGGGCAGTGGTGGTGCCTGGCGCGGGGGTAGGAACTTGGGGATCCTGTACAGCCCACAACACAGCCAGTCGCCAGGGCGACCGGAGCCAGGGGCCCTGCCTGGGACAGCGCCAGCCGCCAGCCGGGGGCTGGGTGGGGCGGGGCCACCCTGACCACAGTGACGTGGGACTTCCTCGGCAGGCCTGTTTGATGTCTCTGTGTGCCGCGTTGCCATGGGACCCGGCAGGCGCCCTGCGTGTGAGCTGGGGTGACCTGTGGGACCCGCGTCTTGTCAGGATCCCTTACCTGCTCCCATGCACCTGGCCTGCCTGGTGTGTGTGCCTGACCCGCCTCCAAAGTGCATCTTGGAACCTTTCGACCACAGGCAACCGAGTTGTGTCACAGATAAAGAATCTGACGCTCATGGAGTGTGAGCACTTGGCCAGAGACATCTAGCTAGAAAGTTGGGGTAGCAAGAGTAGAAACTTCAATTTTCCTCCATTCCACACCCCTCTCCTGACCCCCATCAAGTGGCTCTGCACTGTTTCTCAAATAGTATACACATGTGCCCCAGGGCCTTTGCACTGGCGGTTCTGGGCACCTGCTGGATTTTATACCCGTGTACCTGCTGACCATGTGCATCCCCCACCCCTGCAGATGTAAGCCTCGGGGGTTTCTTTCTGTCTCATTCCCTGTGTGTCCCCAGTGCCTGGAACCACACACAGCACACAACAGGTACTCAGTGGAATCAACAAATAGGTGTGCATGGGCGTGGGCGTGGCCTGGGCCACTGGGCCACTTGACCTGGCCTCACTCTGACCCTGTCCCCTCCCCCTCTTCTTCTTCTTTTTTTTAATGTGGGTACTGAGAGTCGAACTCAGGACCTCACGCTTGCCAGGCAGCCGCTTATGCCTCTCACCGGCCCCCTCCCCCTTTTCTGATAGGACACAAAAATCAGTGGGCCACTTCGGCAAGCTCTGATCTAGGGTGTTGTGGTCCTTAGGGAGCTGCAGCCTTGGGCCTTGTGGGAGCAAATGTGAGGGGACCTGGAGGGAGGGCTGGGGGCTCTGGGAGTCCCTACAAGCTGGTGCTGGGGAAGAGGTGGGCTCATGCAGGATATATGTCACTATAACATCGTCACTTTCAGCCAGGTACAATGGTGCACACCTGTCATCCCAGCACTCAGGAGGCTGAAGCAGAAGGATTGCCTCAAGCTCGAGGCCAGCCTGGGCTATATATTAAGTTCAAGGCCAGCCTGAACTACACAGACAGACCCTGTCTCAACAACAACAACAACAAAAAGTCACTTTCCACTTCTGGGGTGACAAATGTGTATTCTTATATGTGTATTCCTGTGTAGGTCCTCAGGAGGACCCCAGACCCGCCCCGGAAACGCCATCTTCAGGAGGCCAGGTTCCGCCTTCCGGCCCTGCCCTGAGCTGGGGAATTCTGTGCCACCCCAAATCCTCCTCCCAGAGGCCCCATGGGCGGCAAGAGGCTCTGCCCCAACCTGCTGAATCCTGCAGCTGGGCCAGCCTCAGCCTCCCCCTCTGACTGCATGAGAAGAAAGCTGGGGAGCCCCCAGGCCTGGGCCCCACAGTAGTAGCTGCCTGTGGCTTTTGCGGAGACCCCACATAGGAGAGAGGGACAAAAGGGGGACACTGGAGGAATTCTGGGAAGTGAGGTGACACAGAGGTGTCCAACCTGTCCCTCCAGTCCAGGTCCCCTGCCCGGGCTTGCTGCTGGGCCACCTCCTCCCCAGCATCTTTGGGAAGGTGGGGAGCCCTGGTTGCTCGAGGTGGGTGCCCAGGACAGCATTTGGGAAATTCGGGGGGGGGGGGGCTGGGAACTCTCCCCACCTCGGTGACCACCTAGCTCTGGGCAGGGTCCTGAATATCCCTGGTGGGACGATGGTGGCCGGGTTGGTGGCCCGGGGGCCAGCCTCCTTCTCTCTTGGGGAGGACTGAGTGGCAGCCACGCGGGCCCAAGGAGCTGCCGGGAGCAGAGGGCACGCCGCCTGCCTGCCGCTGCTCTGTGGAGTCCTGTTCCCGGCCCCCCACCTGGGCACAGGGCCAGGCCCCGAGGCAGGGCCCGTCCCGGGAACAATGGCTCCGTGTTCCTCGTGGAGGGGAGGCTGGAGGATGAGGGGGCAGAGGCAGGCGCACAGGGAAGCAGGGAAGGACCTGCGACCGCGCTCCCCAGGGGTACAGGGCTTCGGGGAGTTTTCCGGAACTCCTGGCTGGGTGTGTGGCGGGAAGCCTGGAGCGGGCAGAGCCCCCGGGCCCAGGGACCCCCGGCCTGGAGGCAGTCTCCTCCCGGAGAGCAGGCGAGGGCCGGGCGGGATAAGAGGAGGGACTTCCCGAAGCGGCGCGGCGTGGGTGGAGGAGCCCGGGACCCCAGGCCCCCGGCGGATCGCGGATCTGGACCGGGACGAGGAGGGAGAAGTTGGGCCTAAACTGGGGGCGCGGGCCGAGCTAGGGAACGGGGTGGGGGTGGGGTGGGTGTGCACCCGGTGACGCCCCGCCCCGCCCCGCCCCCCGGCGCCGCGAGGTTTTAAAGCACGGGGCCCTGCGGCCGGCAGCAGTGGGGCGCGCGCCGCGTGCGTCTCAGGGTCCGGCCGGCTCCCTTCCCCACCCCGGTAAGTCGCGCTGGTCCCGAAAGGGGACCGGGGGACCCGGGGGGCTGCGCGCGGAAGCGGCGGCAACTTTTTCGCGCCGGCCTCACGGGCGGAGTGGGGGTGCGCCTGGGGGGTCCCCAACTGTTGCCAACAGGGCGGCGCGGCGGGGACTTGGGGGGAAGCCAGGAAGGGGCCTTTGGGGTGACGGCGACAGAGTCTTAGGGCGCTCCCTGCGGATGGGGGAAGGGCGGCCCGGCTGTGAACCCCCCAGGCCCGCCCCAGGAGACGCACTGGTACTTGTTGGGAACGCAGAGAGGTAGGGTCCCTTCCTGCCTTGGAGTTGGGCTTGGGTTTGGGAGGTTGGGTATGCACGGGGTCCCACGGGGCCCCTACCTGGGCTTCGGGCTGGAAGCACGGGGAAGGAACTCCGTGAGTTTTCTGGTGAGAGGGAGGTGGTGTCATTTTCAAGTTCTTGACAAGGTGGGGTGAGTGAAGGGACGGTTTCCCGTGGGGAGGGTCTGGTGGGCCCCCGTGCAGCTGGGGCTCGGGGCGTCTCTGCCTCCTGGATACACCTGTCCCCCTTGAGGAGGGGCTGGTGAAATGCTGGTAGGAAACGGGCCAGGTTTGGGGGTCCCCTGGAGGGCTGACTCCCCAGCCCTGTCAGCTCTGGGAGCCCCATCCCCTTGCACTGCAGCAGGAAGGTGAGGTGCCCTGGCTGAACCTCGACTTCTCTATGCCTGCCTCAGAGGGACCTCTGGTTCCAGCTTTGCTTTGATGCCCCCAAGCCCCAGCCCTGACCTTCCTGCCTGGCTTGGTTGGGGCCCAGGCCCAGGGCCTCCCGAATGCCTGGGAGGTGCCCTTGGCTGGCTGTCCCAGTCCCCTTCCTAGCCCCAACCAGCTGCCCGCTGGTGACAGGGTGGTCTCGTGTCCTTGGCAGTCTTGTCTGTGCCAGCCCAAGCTGGAAGGCAGTGCCCAACAGGTGCCCGGCTCAGGGGCGAGGTGATGTGGGACACACCCTGTCCGCTCGCCGACATGCCCTGCCGGGCCAGCCCGGGCACATGTGTTCCTGTGCTGTTGTCCTGGGAAGGCACGCGCCCTGGGGCCTGGTGCCAGCTTGTCCTGGCGTCCAGGAGGGGGCCTACTGCCCCCTGCGCTTGCAGAGTGCCCTCTGGGAGCTCCCTCAAGACCCCAGCTGGCAGCAGGCCTTACCCACGGGTCTGGAGGGGACCTAAAATAGCTACTGGCTGGGCCTAGAGCTGGCACGCAGAGTCCATGCGTGACAGGGCGTGTCCGGGGGTCGGGCCTGTCTGTGCTGGCCTGGCCTGTGCATCTCTGAAGATTCCTGCTTGTAAGGGGGAGAGCAGAGATGCATGTTCAGGGGTTCTCCTAGTGACCCCACATCCACCCCCACACCCTGCCTGATTGCAAGTGGGGGCCCAGATATTGTATGTGGGCTGCAGCTGTGGGACAGGCGCTGTTCATCTGCATTCTTGGGGTGACAGGCCCTGTGCAGACCATTGGGGCCACCTGCCTGCTCCCGGCCATCCACATGGGGCTTGTCCATCTTCAGGAGCTTTCGAAGTCTGCCCTGCACCTTGGGTGGGGGTCTGTCCGAAGTGAATGACACTTACTAGGTATCCTGGGTGGTCTTAGGAAAACTTCCTCCGATCCCCTCTTTGGGACTTTGTCATTTTTATTTTATTTTTAGGGGGTGGAGGTTGAGACAGGTTTCACATGTATTCCATGTTGGCCCTGAACTCACTGTGTAGCCCAGGCTGGCATCAAAGTTGCGGCCCTCCTCCCGCCTCAGTCTGCTCAATGCTGGGATTACAGTGTGTGGTACCATTCCTGACTCTGCTTTGGGTGTTCTTCATGCCAGGATCAGGCTGGCTGCGTGAGACCAGCTGTGGGATCACAGGTCTGGCCAGGAGTTGCCCTGGCCTCTGTTTTATGCATCTGGAACTGGGGAGCATTTGGGTGTGAGCGGAGAGCAGCATGCCCTGCGCCTCTCCTGCCTAGGCCCTGGGCTCCACACTCTCTTTGGAGCACTCTGGTTCCTTTCTCCCCTGCCGTCTGGTGTCTTGGGTGCACTGCAAGGTGTGTCTTGGGGCGGCCCAGCCTTCAGGGCCAGTCACCTGGAGGATGTGTGTGAGGGTCACGGGTGTGGGTGTGTGGGAATTCTTGGGTAGAGCAGGATGCGCCATGCTGGGCATGGCTGAGTCATACTCCAGCGGCGCCTCGCCCCGGGGTGCTGGGGCTGGCGCCACCCTGGGTGTGGTCACTGCACCACGGCCTGGGGCAGGGTGGTCCGGGATGTGGCACACGGTGGTGAGGGGCAGCAAAGTGGCTTCAGAGATGCTAAGCCCCACCACCCAGGACTGTGGGCACTGACACCCCAAAAGTGCCGTGGGGAGCCCAGGGGCCCTGAGCCATGGGTATGTGAATTGTTGGGGTGTCATAAGAAGAGGACAGAGACCGTTAGAAATCAGTTACAGCTGGACATGGTGATGCTCTCCAGTCATCCCAGCACTCTGGGAGGCTGAGACAGGAGGATCACAAGTTTGAGGTCAGTCTGGGCGACTTAGGAGACTTGTCTCGAAATAAAGAATAAAAGAAGGCTGGAGATGCAGCTCAGTGTGAAGGCCCTGGGTTCAACCCCCCAATCCCTCAATAAAAAATAAAAATAAAAAGAAGCCACTTACTGCCTTCTAGGCTAGTAAACTCCAGGCCAGGACTTGGAAATGAATGCGAGCAGCAGCAGAGGTGGGTACATGATGGTGGGGTGTATCCCGCAGGGAAGGGTCTCCTGGGTGGATATCGGGGTGCCCCTGGGGGCTCTGTGATTGGCTCGAGTGTGGAGTGGCCACGCCTTTCATCTCCCATATTTATAACAGATGACTCAGTGCTCTCTTACCCATCCTGAGCCAGCCCCCAGCGCCAGCCCTGGGTGGGCCATGCGGCCCCCCAGTTGCAAATGCCCTGCCCCCCCACCAGGGTGCCAACCCCTGGGATTGCCCAGCCTCTGGGGACAGTCGTTGTCCCAGGGGGGAGGGGCTGGGGGAGGGTGGGGGTCGGTGGTCAGGCGGCGCTGGGCCGGGAAGCCCCGGTTGGCCGCTGGCTCGGGCCGGCCCACGGAGCTTCTGTTAAGAGTCTGGCCCATTAGGAAAAGCGCTAGTGACAGGCTGGGCGGCGGCGGGCAGGGCGGGGCCAGCAGTCCTTGGTATTTTCCGATCCCAGCTGCTCTGTGAGGGTGGAAAGTATTTGGGGATCAGGCTTGTGGGCTGCGGCGGTGGAGTCCCAGCGGAAGCCGTCCCTGATGCATTCCTGGGGCACGGGGGCCTGTGTGTGTCTGGTGCGTAGCCGCTGTCTGCGTTCCTGTGCACACTGGTGTCCCCATCCAGCCTGGGGACTTCTCTGGGACCCCGGCACAGGGGCCCTTCTCCTGCATCCCTGCAGCTGCTACGGGCTTGGGTCTCGGGACACCCGAGGGGGAGTTGGGGATTGGCAAAGGGGTCCAATCCTGGGTCACCTGCGTGGCTGTGGCCTCTCCACGCAGGACCAGACCTTTTGTGCCTGTGGGGATGGGGAGTGGCCTTGGCCCAGCCCTGGGCTCTGTGCAGGGGAAACCCCACAGGAAACAGGCCTGGCCAAATGGCCGCCCTTCCCGTTCTCGTCCCTGGGACACGAATATGCTGTCTCACTTCCGGAGACGGCTTGGGGAGGCTGGCTGCCCTGTGGGGCTGGGGCTGCACCCAACTGACATCCCCAGACCCTGAGGGGACAGGGCTGGGGCCTGTGGGAAAGACTGTGGCCCAAGTGTGTGTGTGTGGGGGGGGGCATAGGACATCTCTCTCTGCCTACTTCCCAGTGGCCGGAGACATTAGGGTCTCACCTGTGTGCGATCCTCGTTTCCATCTTCTGGCCTCTTTGTGCTGTGCAACAGCGATGACAGTGTCACACTGTCCTGATGACACACATTACTCATGGGATCCTCACTGCCAGCCACTTATGAAGTAGATCACTGATGTCACTGTTTTGCAGGGGTCGGAGGGCTTGAGTGACTTGCCCAGAGCCACCCATCCAGGAGCCTGGGGGTGGGTTTCAGATTCGGCTGACTGGCCCTAAGACTGGGCTCCTCTAGACACGGACGGATCACGGTGAGGGTGGCCTTGGCCGACTCCACCTTGGAAAGACCTGATCTTGGTTTAATGTTTCGCTGCAAATGTTATGAAATCCTCTTTATGTTTTATTTTTTGGTGGTGGTGGTGCTGGGGATGGAACCCAGGGCCTCGCACATGCTAAGCACATGCTTCAGCGTTGGGATGCACCCCAGCCCCGAGAAATTCTTAATTTACAGCCAAGAGTGGTGGTGCACACCTATAGTCCCAGCGCTTGGGAGGCTGAGGCAAGAGGATTGCTGCAGAGTTTGAGGCCACCCTGGGAAACAGTGAGCTCAAGGCCTGGACTATGCAGTGAGACCCTGTCTCAAAAAAGAAAAAAATTCTTAATTTGCACATTTTTGTTCTTCACGGGGCCTCACAAATTCAGTGGCCCACACCTAGCGCTGGGCACTGGCTGAGCAGCAGACCTCTTCTTGGTGAAAGCTCCCTGGGCTACTTGGTAGCGGCTCTCACCTCTGTTTTACAGATGGGGAAACAGAGGCTTCCGGGGCACCTGGGAAGCTGCATTTGGGAGTTGAACTCTGGTTGAGTGTTTGTGTGGGAAGGCCGGCATCTGCCAGCCCAGGTTCTTTGCTGAGTGGAAGTGGATGTCCGGGGCAGATCAGGGTGCTTGGTGTCAGTACCCACCCTGCAGGGGTACAGGCTGGAGCCTGGCCACTGAGGAGACAGGGCCACGGGGGGAGGCCCAGTGGTTTCCTCCTGCCCTTCAGGCTTCTAGGAAGTGGCGCCAGCTGGGGTGAGATCACTTCCTCACCCGCCTGCCCGCCCCCTTCGGCTTCCTCTCTCCTCGTGTGGCCCCATTTGGCCTCCCAGGCTTGGGGTGGGGGGCTGGAGCTGGCCCCGGAGCTCCTGCAGCCGCCTGGCCTGGAAGGGCGCGATGGGCATCTGTCTACACCTCGGGCTGGGATCTAGGCTGCTGCTAATGGGTTCAGGGTGACACAGGTTGGGACCCCGAGAGGGCGGTGTCCCCAAATCACATCACCTCCTTTGCTTTCTCCCCTCCAGGTGCCAGCCTCTGGCCCCGCCCAGGGCCCCCCACCCCTGTGCCATGGCCAGCTGGGGTTCCTGGGGATGGGATTTGCTGTCTGTCACAAATCACATTGCCAGGGATTTCCAACCGACCCTGAGCTCTGCCTCCAGGGCCACCGTTGCCACTGAGGATGCCTAACTGCACCTGGGGATGAGGTGGCAGAGAGGGCCCGCCACCGCCGCTGCTGCCACCGCCGCCGCCGCCGCCGCCACCACCGCAGCCACCACCAGGCCTGAGGAGCAGGGCTTAGCTGCTTGTGAGCAGGGTCCACACCAAGTCGTGTTCACAGTGGCTAAGTTCCGTCCCCCCGGCCCCGCCTCCACCGCCCCCAGCTCTCTGCCTGCTGCCGGGTTCCCCGGGCTCTGCCTCCTGTGCCTACTGAGCTGAAACACAGTTGATTTGTGCAGACTGGCTCAGTTCAGCAGGAACAGGGGTCAAGCCCCCTGGAGCCAGCAGCCCAGCCATCCCGACATGAAGACGAGACGGGCCCAGATGTGTCTGAAGGAGGGGATACGGGAGGGCCGAGTAGGTGCCCCGCCTGGGTCCCAGTATCTGCTGCAGGCCACCTCCCCTGTTGTGCTGACATGGCCACACCTTGCGCAGGCAGGGCTGTGGTCCCAGGGCAGACCGACAAGTGAGTGAGGGGATGGCCCTTCTTTAAGAGAAACCAGCTGTGCTCCTCTGGGCCTAGCATCTCAGCCCCTCCTTTTTTTGTTTTGTGAGACAGGGTCTCCCTGTGTAGGCCAGGCTGGCCTTGAACTCACTGTGTAGCCCAGGCAATCCTGCCTCAGCCTCCTGAATGCTGGGATGACAGGCCTACGCCACACCACACCCGGCTAAGCCCCTCCTCTCCTAAGCCTGGCAGGGGTGCTGCACCTTCCCAGCCGCCAGTTACCCAAGAGGAAGCTGCCTTAGGCCCCCTGACCGTTAAGTGCCAACTCCCAGCTTCCGGAACCAGCTGGCCTGACTCGGCCAAGTGTGCCTGGTCCCCTCTCCCTGGGCCCTTGGGCTTCTTAATGGCACCCGCCCCACGTGGCACAGGGAACAAGCCCGTGTGGGCCCGGAAGAGAAAGAAGCAGGCTCTCCCTGTCCTGGGGCTGGGTCCGCCTGTCCTGCTCTCGGCGGTGCTGGGCTTGGAAGAGGGGAACTGTGCCGCAGTCACGAGTCAGATGGGAGGAGGGCTCTTGGGAATGGGACTGGGAAGGTCAAGGGAAATGCCCAGGCCATCAGGGCTGGCCCGGTGTCACTCAGGTAGGGGCAGATGGGAGCTTAGGGTAGAGAGAGGGCAGCATCTGTATTATGCTTCACACCTGCTGCGCAGTGAAATAAATGTCCCAGTGTCACCCCTGGGGCTCTGATGGCCTGTGATGCACTTCTGTCCCCATCCTTATAGCTTCAGCGTTTTTTGTCCCTTGCCATGCTGGGGGTGGGATTCTGGGCCTTGTGCACGGCTGGGCCAGCGCTCACCACCGAGCTTCCCAGCGGGCTACACTTTCAGCCTTTGCATCCTGGCGCCCTGGGCTCGACCTCACCTGCTCCCTACATCTGCGCTGAGGAAGCGGGAAAAGCCAGGCATGTCTTCCTGTGGACGAAAGGGGCCGTTGAGCTTGGAGATGAGACCTTGAGGGATGTCCTGGGGTGCAGCGAAAGTGAGGGTTACTATGAATGATGCCCGGGCCAAGAGGGAGGGAAGGGAGCCTGATCTGGAGGTGTAGGGGGTTGGGCCTGAGGGTGACATGCGGAGACAACTGGAATGGGGGGGCAGCTGGCACTTAACTTGGGCTTGGGAGAAATCTGGGGTGCCTGCTGAGAATGCTGGAAAGAAACTTTTTTGGGGGGACAGGAGCTCGTTATGTAGCCTAGGCTGGCCTCGGACTCCTGGAGACCCTCCTGCCTCAGCCTCCCAGGTCCTGGGATGACAGGCGTGGCCACCAGCCTGGCTAGAAAGGAACTTTGCCTCAAGGTGTAGGCGCGAGGCGGGCGAGACTCCGGGCTCAAGGAGTGGCACCCATTCGGGTTGCGGGGGACTAAGTGGCTCCAGTCCGTGGGGACAGCTGTAGTGAGGGCGCCCCGGGCCCGCGAGCCAACGAGCCACACCTGGGCGGACAAACGACGGCGGCGAGAAGCCCCGATCGCCGGCCCAGCCTCGGGCAGCGCGCGGGCGGGCTCGGTCCGCACGTACCTGCGCGAGCGGGCGGGGCGGGAGGCAGGGCCGCCGCCGATTGGGTCCCTCGAGCCCAGGGCGGTGCCCGGAGCCAATCGCCGTACTCAGCGCAACCGGAGTCCCGCCTCCGACTGCGCGCTGCTACGGCGCCCTCTAGCGGCCAGCCGACTTGCCGTCAGCGCAGCCGTCCTCGCCTGCCCTGGGCGACGCGGAGCCAGACTCAGCGCACTGCCTGCCTCTCAGCGCGGGAGGTCCAGGAAGGAAGCCGACGAGCGGCTGCCCACGACCCAAGGGGTCCTCGCTCCATCCGCGGCGTTGAATCCAGACGTGCCTGGACCACGTAACCCCGCTCACGCCCACCCCGCTCGCGTTCTTGAGTTCCGCCGGCCGGTAGGCAGGCCCCTGCCCCCCCCAGCACCTGCGCAGCCGCCCGAGCCCAGCAGTTCCGGCGGCGCCCGTGACCCGTGTCCGGGGCGCCCTCTAGTGGACACTCCCAGCGCGCATTCCCAAGGGCCGTGCAATTGGGGGCGGGCACCGCCTGTCCTAAACCAAGAATCAGTTGCTTCTTAGCTGGGTACCTTCGCCTTAAACCTGGGACCTCTCCTTTGCCCTTCCTAAAATGAGAAAGGATGCGTCGCGTGGGGGTGGGTAGGCCTGTCATCCCAGGATGCACTCAAGAGGCTGAGGCAGGAGGATCACCTGGAGTTCAAGACCAGCCTAGGCTACATACTTCAAGGCTGGACTGCACTACATGGCCAGACTCTGCCTCAAAACACACACCCATGCCCACACACCCACGGATGATAATCCAATTTGCAGGGTGGCTGTAATAAGCAGATGACAGCTGTAAAGTCTCCTGTGCTGCCCTCCACCCCTCCCTCCACCCCTCCCTCCACCCCTCCACCCCTTACTTGAAGCTATGACCAGAAACAAGACTGGAGATCTTTTTTTTCTTTTTTTTTTTTTTTTCCTGAGGGAAGGGGGGGCTCTGGCTCCGGGGTGGGGGTGGGGGACACACTTCAGTTCCAAAATAAAGTAAAAAGAAGCTGTGTTTCATCTTTAAAAAACAACAAAAAAGGAAATACAATATAGGGTTCAATAAATAGAAAAAAGTTACAAAATGACGCCATCTTATTATTATACAAGAGAAGAAAGGGAGAAGCAAGTAGGGGCAGGGCGCTCCCCCGCTCCCCTGGGCCACAGCAGGGCAGAAGGCGGCCAGAGAGCCCTGGCTGGGACTTAGATGAACACAGAAGGGGAGGCCGACTGGAGAGAAATATGAAACAGTAAGATGAAGGGGTGAAGCCAGGACAGAGAAGATGGCGACGGCCGGAGGCGGAGGACCTGTAGCCCTTCTCCCTCCTCTCCACATGGGGTCCCCTGGCTCTCTTGTGCCCAGATCCTGATACATGCGCGGTGGGCAGCATGGGCATTGCCTGGTTCCTGAGTTGTCTCCAGTGCCTAGTGGGCAGGGAAGTGACGACCCCAGACCCAGCCTCCCCAGGGACCCTGGTGCCCAAGGGGTCCTGGCTGGACAATGGGCTGAAGGTGAGGTATGTGGCTGAGGCCTGAGACCTTGGGAGACCCTTTGTGGGGGTGGGGCAGCCTGGGAGGGGGTTCAGGCAGAGGGCAGTGGCCCTCGAGCAGTGGGGTGCAGAAGGGAGTCCAGCTGCCTTTGTATAAAACCCCCCGGCCATGCAGGTGGGGGCCAGGAGCCTGTGCTGCACTGCTGCGGGACCAGGTTCCGGACAGCAGGGGCAGGGGTGCTTGCCTGTTGCTTCTGGGGTGCTCAAGGCCAGGGTGGGGGTCATATGAGCTGCCCAAACACACACCTCTTCCAGATGTCTGGGTGGCGGTATGGCTTCTCCTGTGTCTTACACACTCATTCGCACACTCCCAGGCACACACCTCCTATCCCCTTCCCTGACTTAATACTGATGCGGCCCACGGCGGAGCGCTGCAGGGGATGGGGGACAGGGACTGGGGGACAGGGACTGGGGATCCCCATGCCCCGTGTCCCTGGCCACCATGGATGTGTCAGCCGAAACGCTCCCGCACCAACAACATCAGCTTCTTCTTGCCCTTGTAGGTCTGTTTGATGTTCTCCAAGAACTGGGCAAACTGCAGGTGCCCGTCTGGTGCCAGCAGGAAGGTCTCGCGGGCTTTGCCCAGGAACTCGATGAAGTCACCATAGTGTCGTGGGCTGATGTGCGTGAGGCGCGAGTGGCTGGTGGTGATGTAGGCGGCGACAGCAGCATCTAAGAGCTGGCACAGTGGCGCCCGGTCAGTGCCCAGAGGCTTGGTGGCCCGCCGGGTCCCCAGAGGGCCAAGGCCTGGTGCTGAGAGGGTCCAGCGGCGCAGGATGTCAGACAGCATCGGGGCGCAGTGGATGCTGCGGATGATGAGGGGGACGATGCCTGAGAGCTCGTGGCGGCCCAGCGAGTGGCTGAGGGAGCAGGCCCACAGCACGTCGTTGACAGCGGGGTGGCTGTCCTGGTTGAAGGCAATGCTGAGCTGCGCCAAGGCCAGCGTGGCCAGCTTGTAGGCACGCAGTGGCAGCCCGCGGTGCTCCATGTAGCGGGCCACCGTGAAGAGGTGCGTGTGGCCCAGGCCGCCAGCCGCTGCGTCCAGCACGATCTGGTAGGCGGCCTCGAAGGCCGCATGGTTCTTCTCACACAGGGTCAGGGCAGGCAGGGCGCAGTTCTGAGGGTCTTTCATGGCGCACTGCAAGGCCAGCGTGCGGGCGCAGGTCCAGAGCTCCTCCCGCCGCAGCGTGTCCAGCTGCAGCCGCAGCAGCGTGGCATGCGTGGTGCCCGTCACTGCCACAATGGTGGCCGCCTCCACTGGCGTGAACAGGGAGTACCAGTTTTGCATGATGTTCATCAGGGCCTGGGGACCTGGTGGGGGCAGAGGGGGAAGGAAGGACTCAGGGAAGAAAGCAGGCTCTACAGAGACACCACGGTGTCCCCCACACCCCACAACGGCCAGGGCTCCGGAAATACTCCTGTCTCTGGAACTTCTTTGAGGGGTACCGGGGATTGAAGCCAGGGGCTTCAAAATGATCTACATCCCCAGTCCCCTTTTTCAAAATTTTTTTAAAATTTTGAGAATGTCTTGCTAAGTTACCCAGACTGTGCTTGAACTTGGGATCCTCCTGCCTCAGCCTACCAGATGTGACACCACACCTGGCTAAGAAACTTTTTTTACCTTTTCAAAGAAGCAGGGGGCAGCGGGACTGGGTGTGGGGCCAGTATGTGGAGCCCCTTTCTTTTTCCCAAGCTGCTATAGCCTTGCCGGCCTTTCTCAGTCTCCCCTGCCTGACATCCCCTCCCTGCCTAGCTTTGAGTACCGGCTGCAGTCAGGGACCTCTGCTTTTCCCCCGGGTGGTACCTCCAGAACCAGAGCAGGGTGACCAACTGCGTGCCCCCTTGGGTCTCTCACCAATGTCTGTGGCACAGCTGACCAGCCAGCGTACCATCTCCCTCCGGCGCCAAGTCATGGTGTTCAGGGTCATCCGCATGACCTGCAGGGTAAGACGACGAGAACAGGAGTCTCGAGAGTGTGGGGTGGAAGAAAGAGCTGACCCGACAAACCCAGGCATGCAGCCTCACTTCTCTGGCCTCTGTCTCCTCGGTGTCTTAGGACTGGGCAGCCTAGTGCGCTCCTGTGATCCCAGCTACTTGGAAGGCTGAGGCAGGAGGATTACAAACTAGCCCGTGCAACTTAGTAAGACCTTGTCTCAGGGGCCGGGGGTACAGCTCAGCAGCACAAGTGCCTGCCTGGCAAGCACAAAGTCCTGAGTTTGATTCCCGGTACCAAAAAAATAAAATAAAATGACTTTGTCTCAACTTCAAAAAATTTTTTTTCCAATAAAGGGGCTGGGGTTTCCTCAGATCCACACCCAGCACGACCAAAGGGAAAAGCATCTATGCCAGGTGTGGCTCAGCAGTACAGTGCTTGCCTAGCACACACGAGGTGTGGCGTTCTATGCCGGCCTTACGGAAATGAACACGGAAGCGTCTACGTTGTAGTGCTATTAGGGCCAAACAGCACAGTGTGGGTAAAGCGTTGCTTTTCCTGTTTTTGTGGTGCTGGAGCTCAAACCCATGCGTGCTTTGCCAAGCAGCTACAGCCCCAAGGCCCCGCCCCTCAGCCTGGCATCCCTCCCTTTACCACGCCTCCTTTCAGGCCACACCCCCAAGGGAGCACCCTATTGGCAGGCTCTGCCCCACCCTCCTCTTAAATCCCACCCACCTACAGCCCTGAACCAATAGTACACAGCCCCGGCCCCAGGCTCTTCCCCACCCCTGCGCTAGGGATGAAACTCAAGGCCACAGGTGTGCTAGGCGAGTTGAGCCACTCCCCAGCCCAGTTGCCTAAACTGGTCTAGAGCTTGTGATCCTTCTGCCGAAGCCTCTTGAGCAGGTAGAATGACAGGGGTGCACTACCTGGCTTGTTCCAGTTTTTTTTTTTTTTTGCGTGCTAGGGATTTAACTCAGGGCCTTGTGGATGCTAGGTGAACTAGAACCTTTACTCACAGAGCCTAAGGTCCCACTCAGACCCCACACCAAGGCGGAGCTCCCACCAGGCCCCGCCCCGGCTCACCTGCAAGCCCAGTTCCAGCGCGATGCCCAGCAGTGTGGTGTCTGGGGGCGAGCTGGCCGGGGTGGCCGTCTTGCAGGCGTCCTGTGCCAGTTTGAAGAGCAGAGCTGGGGAGTGGATGTTCTGCTGGATGGAAGCCAGGACCGCGTGCAGCCACTTGGGGTCTCCTGCAGCGGAGGGCACGGTTGGGTCCCCGGCTCCCCTGCCAGCGGTGCGCTTGAGTATAGGGGGACCAGGCCACGCCTGCATCTCGGCAGCCCCAGCCCACCTGCCGTGTCTGATCTGTTCCCACCTCTGTCCCAGCAGAAGGAAGCCATCCAGGGCCCCTAGCTGTCAAGGGCAACCGTTCTGAACCTGGAATAAAGGGTTCAAACCCTGTTCCACCGCTTACTGGCTGTGTGACTCCGAGCAATTCACTGTACCTGTGCCTCGGCTGCTGTACCCATAAACCGGGTGAGACTGAGGCAGCTGTGCCTGCTTACACTGGGTGAGCGCAAACTTGGATGGGCCAGAGCACAGCAAGGAGCCATGCAAACGTTGGCTTTTTTTTTTCTTTGTTTGGTGCTGGGGATCAAACTCAAGGCCTTTCACATGTTACCCCTGTGATCTATGCCAGGCATGGTGCACATATGTAATCCCAGCACTCTGGGAGGCCGAGGCAGGAGGATCAACAAATTCAAATCCACCTGGGCAATTCAGTGACTTAGTGAGACTCAACCTCAAAATGAAAAATAAAAATGGCTGGGGATGGAGCTCAGTGTGAAGGCCCTGTGTTCAATCCCCAGTGCCACAAGAAAACAAAAAAACCTAACCCCCCCCCACCCCAAATCCCTCAAAACCACCTGCCGTGCCCCTGAGCCACACCCCAGGCTAAAAGTTGGCTTTCGCTGCTGTTACTAACAGCGGTCCGGATCCTACATTTCCCTTCTTCCTGTTCTGGCTACACCAGCCGCCTCTTGTTCCTCAAGCACACCAGATATGATCAGGCCCAGGGCCTTTGCACCGGTGGCTCCCCCTGCCTGGAAAACTTCCAGATGCTACGGACTGAGCTGTGTGCCCCCCTCCCGACCCTGTGCTGAAAATCTCCAATGTGAGGTGTCTGTGGGCCTGTGGAGAGAAGTAGGGCTAGATGAGGTCCCATGGGCGGGGCCCTTAGGAGTGGACTAGCACCCTATGAGAAGACACACAAACTCCTTTCATCTCCCAGCCTCCTATCCCAAGGATGTAATGAGAAGGTGGCATCCTCACCAGGAACCAACACTGTGGGCAATCTGATCTTGGACACGCCAGTCATCCCAGCACTCAGGAGGCTGAGGCAGGAGGATCACTGCCAGTTCAAGGCCAGCCTAGGAGACACAGTGAGCTTGAGGCCAGCCTAGACTACATAGCAAGACCCTCAAAAACCAAACAGAGGGCAACCCATTTGAGACCTCTCCTGTCTCTCAGGAGCTATTCTTATTCCCCATTCCTGTTCTCTATTCCTATTGCCTTATTCTCTTTCCCCAATAAATTTTCCTACAAAAATAAACAAAATAACAACAACAAAAAGACAGAAATCAACTTCTATTGTTGATGCTGTCTATCCTGTTGTATTTTGGTACGGGAGCCCGAGGTGAGAGACCTCTGATATCTGCACAGCTCCGCCCTCATCCACGAGTCTTTTTATGTATTAATTGATTAATTTATTTAATTTCGGTTCTGGGTATTGGACCCAGGGCCTCTGCACTGAGCTACATCCCCAGCCATTTTTACTTTGAGACAGAGCCTTGCTAATTTGATAAGTCACACAGGCTGAGCTTGAACTTTCAATCCTCCTGCCTCAGCCTACCAGTGCTGGGATCACAGGTGTACACTGCCACGGCCAGCATCACCTTCAGGTCCTTGCATGAATGTCTACTTGCTTGCCTTGCATGTGTGGGGTCCGAGGTTCCACTACCAGCACCACCCAAAAGCTAAATGGTCCCTCTCGTCTCTCTTTTTTTTTTAATATGCGGGTACTGGGAGTTGAACTCAAGATCTTGCGCTAGCCAGGTAGGCGCTTATGCCGCTGAGAGATCTCACCAATCCGGTCCCTCTCTTCTGAATGCGGTGTCCTCCCACAGGACAGGGGTCAGGGACCCACATCCCCAGCACCTGGCACAGCGCCGGGTGCACTAGAGGATGCAGGAGAGAGGAGGAGAAAGCAGGAGCGGAAGGCGGAGGAAGAGGGGGCCGGGGCCAGGGCAGGGAGACGCTGTCCTCACCCTTGGCGGCTGTCAGCAGGGTGGATGCCAGCTCGCACTGACGTGTCTCCAGGTGGCCCAGGATGAACCAGCGGGGCAAGCGGTTGCTTATGATGGAGTCCAGCTGGTTGGGACGAGGATCTCCAGCTGGAAACGCAGTCTCCAGGACGGGCAGCCTGGTGAGGGCAGAAACCAGCCACGGTGAGAGCAGCCCCCGCCCGGCCTCCCCGCTCGAGCTGGCAGGGCCCCAGTGCTGTGCGTGCACGGCCTTCCCTGCGCAGTTTCTTTCTAAGAAAGAGTGGGGTTAGGACAGGTACCATCATGTTTGGCCTGGTGGCACAAGGCTGTCATCCCAGCTACTCAAGAGGGTGATGCAGGAGGATCGCCAGGTTCGAGGCCACCCTGGACAGCACAGCAAGACCCTGTCTCAACATAAAGTAAAAGGCGCAGGGGGTGTAGCTCAGTGGTAGCGCTTGCCTAATGTGTGTGAGGCTCTGGGTTCTATCTCCAATGTGGCTGGAACGAAAAGAGAGACTGAGGCTGTTGGGGAGGGTGTGGAGAAAAAGGGAAACTTATTCACCATTAGTGTGAAGGCAAATTAGTACAGCCACTGTGGAAAACGGCACAGAGGTGACCTCAAAAACTAAAAATAACTGGGTGTAGTGGTGCACATCTGTAATCCCAGCACTCTGGGAGCATGAGGCAGGAGGGTCACAAGCTCCAGTCCAGCCTGGGCGATTTATCAAGATCCTGCCTCAAAATAAAAACAATAGCAGAAGGCTGGAGGTGCAACTCAGTGCAAAGGCCCGGGGCTCAATCCCCAGTACATAAGAAAAAAGTAAACCCTAAAAATAGAACTGCCATATGCTCTAGCAATCCCACTGCTGGATAAATAGGTAAAGGAAAGGAAATCAGTACGGGAAAAAGCACCTGCACTCCAGTGTTTATTGCAGAAACATTCGTGACAACTAAGATATGGAATCTTAGGTGGAATGGAGTACTACTCAGCCATGAAAAAAGCAAATCCAGCCACTTGTAGCTATGTGAATGGACTGGGAAGACATCGCGTTAAGTAAAATAAGCCAGGCACAAAACACAGATACCGCATATTTTCATTCATATGGAAGCAAAAAAGTTTAATCCCAGCTGGGTGTGATAGTACATGCCTGCAATCCCAGCACTGGGGGAGGCTGAGGTAGGAGGATTGAAGTTCAAGCCCAGCCTGGGCAACTCAGTGAAATCCTATCTCAAAAAGAAAAAGGTGGATCTTGCAAAAGAGGGAATGGTGGTTACCACAGGCTGGGCAGGGCAGGGGGAGAGGATACAGAGGTCGTGGGTGGTGGCTGGTGAAGAGTTGAGGGCTTGCTTCTGTCCTGACTCAGCCCCCATTAGGCCCACCAACCCCCTGCCCCTCATAGCCCCACCCCACCATTCTCTCCAACGTCCTACAAACACCAGGCGCAGCCCCGCTGCAGGGCCTCCACACTGCTGCTTCCACTGCCTGCAGATTCCTCCCCAGATCTCCGCTCGAATGTTTTCAGTCCCCTTCTCTGAAGTCCCTACCATGTGGGAAACTACCACTTCCTGCTTCAGATGTCTTTCCCTTCTGTGGCTCTCCTTTCCCATGGCCCCGAGTCCCCTCTCACAGGCGACAGTTTACCTGTTCATTTATTCACTGTCTGGTGCTACCTAGAATGTCAGCTCCACCAGGGCATTTACAGCAGCCAGAATAATGCCTGGTGCATCACAGGTGAACAAATGTTTGTTGAATGACTGACTCAACAACCCCTGTATACTATTAACCAGCTCACTGTGTAGTCACCTCTTAGCATCTGTAGGGGACTGGTTCCAGGACCCTCCCAGATTCCAAAAATCTATCAGTGCTTAAGTACCTTATATAAATGGTATGGCGCCAGGTGCACACCTAGCACTCAAGAGGCTGAGGCAGGAGGGTTGCCTCAAGTTCAAGGCCAGCCTGGGCTACACAGTTCAAGAACAGCCTGAACTACATAGCAAGACCCTGTCTCAAGAAAACAAACAAACAAAACCCCAAAATGGTGTAACATTTGCATAAAACCTACACACATCCTCCCATAGGCTTGTGATCATCTCAATGACTTACAATACCTGACTGAATGCACAAGTGATGGAAGTGGCTGTTAAACTGTATTAGAATTTTTTTTTTTTAATGGGGGTACCGGGAGTCGACCTCAGGACCTCGTGCTTGCCAGCAAGCGCTTGTGCTGCTGAGTGATATCGCTGGCCCTTTTTCTTCCTTTATGTGGGTTCCGGGAGTCAAACTCAGGACCTGATGCTTGCCGGGCAGGCATTTATGCTACTGAGCTATCTCACTGGCCCTCTATTAAGAAATTTGACAAGGGGCCAGTGAGATAGCTCAGCGGCATAAGTGCCTGCCCAGCAAGCACGAGGTCCTGAGTTTGACTCCCGGTACTCACATATGGAAAAAGGGCCGGTGATTATCGCTTAGCTGCACGGGCGCCTGCTGGTGCATGAGGTCCTGAGTTCGACCCCTGGTACCTACAAAAAAAAAAAAAAAAAAAGAAAGAAATTTGACAAGGAAAAATGTCTGTAATCTTCAACACATATGCAACTGTCTTTTTTCTGGAATTAGGGACAGAAGGTAGGGCCTTTCTGCCATTAAGCTACACCCTTGAGTCCTTTTGAATTTTTTTTTTTTTTTTTTTTTTTTGGTGGGTACCAGGGGTCGACCTCAGGACCTCGTGCACCAACAGGCACCCGTGCTGCTGAGCGATATCACCGGCCCCTTTTTCGTATGTGGGTTCCGGGAGTCGAACTCGGGCCCTCGCGCTTGCAAGGCAGGCGCTTACGCCGCTGAGCCATCTCACCGGCCCCCTCCTTTTGAATTTTGAGACAGGGTCCCATTAAGTTGCTGTGTTGCCCAGGCTGAGCTGAAACCTGCAATCCTCCTGCTTCAGCCTCCCCAGTAGTTGGGATCACAGGTGTGTGTCACCACGCTTGGCCTTCAAATTTTTTTTTTTATCATAACTTGACTGAACCTATGGATGCTGGTGGCTGACAGTACATTCAGTTTTGCATCCAGAAAGTTATTTGAAGTCGCTAGATGTAATTAATGGTTCAGAACGGGGATGAAGGCTGCCTTGCTTCCAGATATCCCCTGTATTTCCTTGCTGCATGACCTTGGAGGACATCTTGAGCCTGTCATGTGTGAATTGGGGGTAAATACACTTATTTGGCTCAGATGCCCAGACAATTCTGCAGACTCAACATGGGTCAGATCTTTTTCCTGCAAAAGGCTGGACAGCCACCAGTTCTGGCCTCCATGCTATTTGGTCTCTGTCACAATGATTCAATTCTGTGTTGTTGTACAAAAGCAGTCACAGACAAACCCAGATGCATGTGTGTGGCTGGGTGCCAATAAAACGTCATTTCTGGGTACTGAAATTTGAATTTCATGTATTTTTCACGTGTCAAAAGCAGTCTTTTGAATCTTTCAATCATTCAAAAATGTAAAAAACTGGTAGAGGGAGTGTGCTGGGTCCAGTTTTTTTTGTTTGTTTGTTTTGTGCTGGGGCTGGAACCCAGGCCTTCCAGTGTGCTAGGCAAGCACTCACCAGTCAGCTACACCCCAGCCCTGAGACCCGCCTGCAAATGTCCAGAAAGGTCTGCAGCAATCTCCACTCTTGCAGGAAAAGGTAAATCTCACCTGTCTCCATAGCGACCTAGGCAGGGTGAGCTAAATCTGCCTTGAAGGCCTGAGCTTTGTGCCCCTTTTGAATTCTGTGCCAAGGGATGTTTCCTGAGTTCAAAATCACATTACCCACTTCTGTTGGTAAGGAGGAGCCTAGGACACAGATGCTAAGACGCAGCAGCGCAGTAGGGAGCCAGGCTGTGAGTTCCGCGGAGGGAGGGCTGGCCTGCCCTGCTGCCACCCTGGCCCAGGCTGTGTCCCCAGCTCCCCGTTCCTGTCCTCACCTCATGGCCCGGAGTGCGAGGCGGTAGGCCAGGTCGGGGTCGTGGGGCAGCAGTTCGCTGAACAGGTAGCGGGCGCAGGTGTGCATGGGCACGCTCTCCCGGAACAGCACCTCCCCGAAGCCGCTGAAGGGACCCCCTGCAGGCAGTCTGAGCTCAGCGCCTAGGATTGGGGCCGCCTCCCCCACCAAGTCTCCTCAGACCTCAGGACCCAGGTAGAGGCTGTACTGGACGGAACAAGTCCCAGGGACAAGGGGATAGGGCTGGGACTGAGACACATGCTGGATAATCCAAAGATGAGTCCCCTGGCACCCCGAGGTGGGGGGCAGATCTCAGACGCAGCGTGGGTCATAGGGACCAAGACCAGCGGAGTCCCATCGGGAGGAGGACTGGAGGGGACAGCGCCAAATAACTCCCGCAGCAATAGGGGCGGAAACTCACAGCCAACAAGCCAATAGGCTCACACCATAGTTGGAGCCAGCGAGACACAGGGGCGGTGCCTACATTGTTGTCGCCCCGTCCAGAAGTGACTAGCCCATTGGCTACAAAATGGGCAAAAGGGCGGGCCCTCACCATTCGGAGCGGTTATTGGCTGGCAACATACTCTGGGGGCGGGACTAAGAACTTGCTCTCTGAGTGGACAGTAAGGCCCAGGAGGCGGAGCTAGGTGAGAATGGTGGGGCCCCCCTCACCATCCACAGCAGTTATTGGTTGCTAGTACACGCTAGGGGGAGGGACTAAGAGACGGCATTCTCTCTGGGTGGACAGTAAGCTGCAAGGGGCGGGGCCTCACCTTCCAGCAGCAGCCCCGCCTGCTTGCGCAGCACCTGTACCAGCCTCTCATCCAAATCCACCTCCTCCAGCAGGGCCAGCAGCTGCTCCTCGTTGCGCACCACCTTGTCCTGGGCGTACAGTCCCTCGGGCAAGGCCCGCTGCTGCCCCAGTCCCAAAAGTGTGACCTCTAGCGCCAGCGCCAGGTAGGACTCCGCGGGGTTCCCGGGCACCGGCACGTGCTGGTAGACTGCCTTCCGTTTCTCGGCGCCTGAGTCTGGGGGAGATAGGACCAGGGCTACTGAAGGCTGCCACCCCCTTCCCTGGGACCCTGTAGCTCTTGGCCCCAAGCAAGGCGACAGGAGCAGAGTGGTAGCTGGGGGCACCCCAAATCTTGGAGCGTGGGGCCCCTCCTAGCAGCAGCTGGGTCTGGGGTGGCCTTATTTTCAGGAGAGGCTGTCTTGGCTCTGGTAAAAGGGGCATGGCCAAGGGCATGACGTCACATAAGAGTGCTTGGCCCCGGGTGTGATGTCACCTTCAAGGAGCACTGGGTCGAGGCCGGGACCAATATAGTGGGAACCCGGTCCTCCTTCTCCAGGGCTCCCAAGGTGGATATTATACCTGGGTAAAGCAAGAGAGTCTCCTCCTCCAGGCGACAGGCCTCTAGGAGTGCCCTGCAGAGGCAGCCGATGGGGTCCAGGGGGTGGCCCACCCAGCCTTCTGTGTTGGTGATGCAGGTGACGCCTTTCTGTAGCAGCTCTGGAGGTGAAAGGGGAGCTCAAGTTCTGCCCAGGTGCACAAGGGGGCGCATTCCTCTTCCTGACCCCAGGTGCCATCAGCAGCCCACTCGGGGGCCATGCTGTCTGACCTAGGGCTCTGCAGTGGCACTGCTGGACCAGGCCTGGCAGGACAGAGGAAGGACACCAGGGGTTTCCCACAACACACAGCCCCAGTGCCATCTCCTCCTGTAGCCTCAGGACTGCCTGCCTGGCTGAAGTACAGCCCAGACAGCTTTCAGGGTCTCCAAGGACCAACGCGGGGTGTCTCAGCAGGGTGGTCACCTGCTGTCTGGAACCCAGGGCTAGCCTCCTCCTCCAAGCCAAGCACCCTCTCCTTCGGGGCTCCTGTCTGTGCTGTTCCCTACACTTGGAACCCCCTCCCCCCCGCCCTTTCTCCTGGAGTACTCTCAGTGTGCCTGGTTAACTACAAATTACTGAATTCCACATCAATAGGCGTCTGATCACTCTTGAAAAAAATCTGCAAAGCTGGTCCTCCCTTGGGTCCACACTCTGGAGGGGCCTGTGGCTGGCACTCCCTCTATCATAGGGGCTGGAAGCTCAGAAACTACATTTCCCAGACTCCAGAAGATGCAGGGTGCAGATATGAGGTTTGGTCAGCAAATTCTGGTGTCCTCCTGGTAGCCAGAGACCTCCTCAGGACTGCAGTTTGGTGCTGTTAGCTATGTACTACAATCCCTGTGCTTTAGAGTGGTTTTTGTCTGTCTGTTTTGCAGTGTTGGGGTCAGAACCCAGAGCATACTAGCCAAGGGTTCTACCACTAAGTTGCAACCATATATATAATTTTTTTTAGTACTAGGATTGAACCCAGAGCTTTGGCACTGAGCTACATCCTCATACATCCACAGCCTTTTTTAAAAATTTTGAGAAAGGGCCTCACTGTCACTGAGTTGCCCAGGTTGGGCTTGAACTTGTGATCCTCCCGCCTGAGCCTCCCAGAGTGCTGGAATGACAGGTGTGTGCTACCACACCCAGAAGCCCCCGCCTTTTGGGGGGACCAGGAATTGAACTCAAGACCTTGTGCTTGCCAGGCAGGCACGTGCCGTTGAGTACGGCCCCAGAAGCCCCTTTTTTAACACAGGGTCTCACTATACCATCCAGGCTGGCCTTGTACTTGCAATCAGATTACAGGCATGTGTCACTGCGCTGAACTCTGTCCCTTGGTGCTTGGACCTGATGCCTCAGCCCTTCCGATGGGTCCGGGAATTCTCAATCCTTGTATTAAATTCCTTTGTGTGCGAGACACTTCAATGGCTGTTTTCCTGGTGGGAGCCTCCATTCATCCCTGCCCCTGCACCCCAGGGACATTCAGAGAGGATCGGTGCCCACCTTTCTTCTGCTGCTTGTAGATCTCAAGTTGGTGTTGCTGCTGCACCCGGAGAGTGTTGATGATGGCACCTGCCAGCCGCAGCGCCTTGTGGGGGTACCCGTGGGCACGCAGGGTGTCCACCCGGGCGCAGGCAGTGGGGAAGGGTTCGCCCAGCCAGAGGGGGCGGCCCTGAGGGTCAAAGTCCGGCTTATCACCCCCGGTGCTGCCTGCGAGGCTGGGGGAGTCGCTGGCCAGGATCCTCTGCAGGTGAGCGTCCTTCCAGTGCAGCGCCCCGGCCTGCAGGGCACGCCCAAACACCGTGCAACGGGGATGGGTGGCTGTCACCTCTGCCTCTCCTTGCCGGGGGTCTGTGGGAGAGGCGCCAAGGTGGTCTAGTGTGGGCACCCAGCTGTGGCCTGCGCCCCCTACCTGGCTCCAACTTGGGTTAGAAACTGGGCACTTTCACCTCCCAGTCCTCAGAGCAGCCCTGAGATGCAGGTGCGTGCTGGCAATGCTCCCCATCCCACACACAGGAGAAAAACTGAGGTGAGTAGCTGCATGTCTGTCTTTATCCCTCTGCCTTCTCGTCAGTCTCTTGCCTTTCTCTCTCACCACCTCTTCACATGTTCCTCTTCATTATTTCACATACCCACTGTATTTGACTTTGTCCTTTACTCTCTCCATTCTCTTTCTGCCTTCACAGCCAAGAGGAAGCTGAGCCAGAAGAGCAGCCAGGGTAGCAAGTGCCCTCACTGTCCTTCAGGCTGCCAATGTTCCTGCCATAAGCCCTTACTCTCTCTTGGTTGGGAGAACCAACAACGGCTGGGCCCTCTTTTTTTCTCCTCCACTCCTTCTCTCTCTGCGGACAGACTGCCACGATGGCAAGCTGGGGCACAGTCAGCAGGGTTGGTTTTGTTGGGGAGAGGTGGCAGGGCTGTCCTACCTGGGCTGGGGGCTGCCGTGGGCTGCAGGCTGGGGCCATCGAAGGAGTAGTTGCCCTCTTCCAGCGGGCACACGTCCAGCTTGTCCCATGTGCCCAGCAGCTGGAGCCAGCCTGCCCGCTCCTCTGGTTTACAGTCGGGGCTCAGAATGACACAGACCCACAGGGCCCCTGGAGGCACAGGGAGGTCAGGGCAAGGGCCAGTGGCAGCAGCACATACTGCACGGTGCCTTCTGTATACTGCCACTGCGTTGCCAGATCCTATTCTGCACCCGCTGAAGTTGCAACTAATACACTCTTCACTGGATAAGGAAACCGAGGGGCAGAGAGGAAACAGTGCTGTCCAAGGTCATTCTGCTTTTACGTTAGGATTCAGTTGGGCATACATGGTGGTGTACGCCTGTCATCCCAGCACCTGGGAGGCTGAGGCAGGAGGATTGCAAGTTTGACCCCAGCTTGGACAATTTAGCAACTTAGGGAGACCCTGTCTCAACATAAAATAAATAATTAAATAAAAAACGGAGTGCAAAGGTCCTGTGTTCCATCCTTACCACTTCAAAAAAAAAAATGTATATGAAAACCAGGCACAAATAATCAAAAACAAACTAAATGTAAAAAACGAAGTGGAAACCAGGCAGGGCGGCACTCACCTGTAATCCCAGTGACTAGAGAGCCTGAGGCAGGAGGACTGCAAGTTGGAACCTAGCCTGGGATGTTTAGCAAGACCTTATCTCCAAGTGAAGAATTCAGATAGCTGGGGAGGGACACGGCTCAGTGACAGAGCCCCCTGGGTTCCATCTCCGGACCAGGAAAAAATGGTGTGCGGGCTCTGAGTGAATACCATGCTATTTCGTGTAAGCGACCCGAGTATTCACAGCTTCCTGTTCCTAAGTGGGCAGGGGTCCTGGGGTCCTGGATCCAACACACCATGGAAACTGACCAAAGAGCAGATATTTTGTTTGTTTTTTTTGAGATAGGACCTCACTATGCATTCCAGGCTGGCCCTAAACTCACTGCGTAGCCCAGGCTGGAACTCCTGGCAATCCTCCTGCCTCAGCCTCTCGAGTGCTGGCATGACAGGCATGTGCCACCACGCCCTGCCCAGTGGATAGTATTTCGCCATGTGTCTTCCCTACCATCCATGGCGCCATGGGGCAAGACCTTGTCACCCATGTATCAGGAGCTCAGAAGCATCCCCAAGGGTTGGAGGGAGGATTCAGGGGATGGACCCTGACAGCAGGGTGGGGCAGGGCTGGGCTGGAGCCCTGGATTCCCCAGGGCCAGGCCTTACCCAGCTCGTCCCACAGCTGCCGGCACTTGTCGGTCATGCCCGCACCCTGCTGCCGCCACAGCGCCAGGCGCGGGTCCTGCAGGAACTGCTCGGTCATGAGAATGAGCATGCGCGCCCCGTTGGAGTCCCGCATGCGCAGCATCTCCCGCACCTGCGCGGGGGGGGGGGGGAGCCGGGGCGGGAGGGTGTGAAAAGGGGGCGGGGCACAGGCCTGGGCGCGCTGTCCCCCTGCCCCCGCCGCACCTTGCTGAACATGGAGCGCAGCTGCTGGCTGGCCCCGTAGTAGCCGCCGTTTGACAGCAGCTGCTTCACCTGCTCCTGGATCTGATCCTGGTCCAGGTGCCAGCAGTTGGCGTCCTCGATGCTCGCGCCCGCTGTGGGATCCGGGGCGCCTGAGAAATGAAAAAGGAGCAATGTAGGCCAGGAAGGGGCCGGGGTAGAGCGGGCAGGCGCCTGCCCAGCCTGTCATTCCTGCACATCACACGTCACCCACAGTTCCATCTGTCCTGGCAAACAATAGCCACCCATCCGTTCGTCCACCCCACCTCCAGCCAGCCAGCCAGCCGTCTCTCCATCCCCCACCTCATCCATTCTCCTCCCCAGCCTCCCTCCACCTACCCCCATCTACCCACCCAGCCATCGTCTCCTTTTTATTGTCTCCTTCAGTGTCCACCATTCCTCCTCAGATTCTTCTATCGATCCATCCACGCATTCACCTACCTACACAGCCATTCTCCCATCCACCCACCCATCCATTCACCCATCCATCCAATCTATCATTTATCCACCCACCATGCACACGGCATGCCCCACCGGCTCCTTTATCCATTCCTCCATTCCTCCATGTAGCCAGCCACCCAATATGTTCACCTGTGGAAACCCTACACATCCATCCACGAGGGACTCAGCCCCTGTCCATCTCAGCCAGAACACGCCCCACCACCCCCTCACCGAGCGGGTCTCTGTCCACGTCGTCATTGCCCCATCAGCTCACGGGTGCCTTGGCACCTTGTACACACCCACTACCCCATCAGCCCACCACCCACACATGTGCACACACATCCCATTGCTCCATCCACCCACTCTTCCATTTTTCTTTCCAATACATGTAGATTACTCGAAACGCCCGCCACCCCATTAGTCCATCCCCCCTAATACAACAATGCCCTAATACGCCCTAATACAACACTGGCCGCTGTTCATCCGCCAGCCCACCCCACTCCTAAGAGCCTTCGAGGTGCCACTCATCCCCACTCAGTGCCCCCATTGGTTCTTCCCTCCTTCCCTCCCACCCTGCCCCATCTACTCACACATCCGCTCACCCCACCTGCTCTTCCACACTGCCAGTCACCCCAGTGCTGACCACGAACTTCTGCACCCACCGGCTCCCGCTCCATGGTCCATGGGGACTCCACGCACCACTCCTCCATCCACTCATTTTCCCTCCACTCTAGCGCCTCAGGACCGCCAGCTCTCCAGTCCTCACAGCGCCACCGCATACTCACTCATGACATCCGCCCTACCTTCCACCTGCCCACACACAGGCGCAGCCATCACTCCTGCCTCTGCCTTCTGCCTATTGCCCAACTCCTCCACCCTCACCCAGTACTCTGGGCTTTGCACATGTTAGTCAAGTGCTGTACCACTGAGCTCCCTCCCCAGCCCTTTTTATTTTTTATTACTTTTTAAAATTTTGAGAGAGGGTCTCACTAGGTTGTCCAGGTTAGGCTCAAACTTGAGATCCTCCTGCCTCAGCCACCTGAGTAGGTGGGATTAGAGGTATGCACCACGGTGCCTGGCCTGTTGCCTGATTTCTGACCATTCATCTGCCCTGGGGCCAGAGTACATCCAGGATGTGCCACCCACAAGGTCTGCATATCCGGGGCACTGAGGATGTCACAATAAGTGCCTGGCACACAGTATGCGAGGTGGCTGTGGCCCCAGGTGCCCTTACCATGCACCAGGTTGATTTCGGAGCCAAGCAGCAGGACCTCATCGGCCAGGCGCTGGGCGGTGGGGAGCACCTCGGTGTGGTGGGCGCTGATGAGGTACTGCACGAACTTCTGTAGCTGGTCACGGTTCATCTGGGACAGCGTCTCCGAGATGGGCAGCCTCAGCTCCACCTGGTGGGCATGGCGGATGCGGTACAGTGACAGGGCCACCACGTGTGCGCAGTAGAAGAGGTCCCGGTTGTCGCAGCCACAGCTCACAGACGTGATCTTGCAGCGGTCAAAGCTGATGGACACGTGGTAGATGTGCTCGGGCTCCCCAGGGCTGCCCGGCTCCCGCACATTCCCACTCAGGTGGAATCCTACAACCAGCGACAAACTGTCATCCCAGAGACAGGCAGCATTTACCCACCATCCCAGCAAGACCCAGATGCACAGCACAGCTGAACAACCTAGCGCAGGTCACTGAACCTATCAGTGCCTCAGTTTCCCTGTCTGTCCAACAGAAATCATGACAACATCCTTTTCATGTAGTTGTAATAAAAATGAAACGATCAAACAGGCATAGTGGTGCACGCCTGTCTTCCCAGCACTGTGGGAAGCTGAGGCAGGAGGGTCATAAGTTGGGGCAACTTAGCAAGACCCTGTTTCAAAATAAAAAGTTAAAAAAACGGCTGAGGATGTAGCTAAGTGTGAAGGACTTGGGTTCAACCCCTTAGTACCAGAAAAAAGAATGAGTTAATATATGACAAATGCTTGGAACTCTGGCATAAGCTTAGGTCCTGAACAAATCCTTGTTCTTTCTCTGATGATCAAAGTATTATTGCTCTATGATGTTGGAGATAGGTTCTCTCAGCCCGTGGGTTACCATGGATACAGCCAGGGTGACAGGAGCCCTGCACTTCCTGGGAAGATGAGGGGCCTGGGACATTTTACCTTTCGGGCTGACGAGACCAGGAGCAGATAACCCTGCACCCCCTGCCCCTCCCTGGCCCCTGGGCAGGCAAGTGACTGCCAGGCTCATCTGACTGGTTGGGCAGCTCGGGCCCGACCTGCGTCATGTGGAGAGATGGCTTCCTCATCCCAGGGTGGCCAGGAGCCTGCAGTTGGCTGGGTCACAGCTAGGCCTGGGGGCTCTGAGTTCACCAGGGCCCATGGAGATAACTGGCTGGACCCCAGCCCCTAGCCATGGTTTCACTAAGTTACTAAATTGCTCAGGCTGGGGTCAAACTTGTGAACCGCCTGCCTCAGCCTCCGAGAGTGCTGGAATGACAGGCGTGTGCCACGTACCTGGCTTTCCTAATTCTTCATAAAATACGTAACAGATCTTTGTGAACGGCAGTCATTGCTCTCACTGCATGTCACCCTAAAACCCTGATCCCAGCCTCTCAGATCCCAGTCTCTGCCTGCTGTCTCAGACTTTCTCACCTCCGCCTCTACAGTTTGTGTCCAGCCCCCACTGCACCCGCTGCCCGGGTATACAGTCACCCTGCCCCCTCCCCGTCTCCCCAATTCTTCCCTGGCTCCCAGCTCAGTGCCGGAGTCTACTGTTCGCCTCGGCTGTTGATCCTGCACCCGCGCCCAGCGGCACTGGCAGCCTGAGGTTTGGGACCCTCAGCGCCATGTCTCAAGCTGCATCCCCAAGGCCCTCTGTGGCCCCTGTCTGGGATCCAGGATCAGCCTCTCTTCTGCCCTCACCCTTGCCTCACCCCCGCCTCAGTGCAGGGGCCTTTCTTTCCCTTCTGGTCACCATTCTTCCCTCCATATTCCTGTTGAAGCTGTTGCCTGAGGTCAAGGATGAGCCTGAACTGTAGTACAGCAAGATCTCCTACAAGCCGGGCGTGGTGGCACACACCTGTCATCCCAGCTGGGTGGCCGAGGCAGGAGGATCACCTCGCGTTTGAGGCCAGCTAGGCTACACTGTGAGTTCTAGGCCAGCCTGAAATTCATAGTGAGACCCTGACTCAAAAAAACAAAACAAGAAAGTTGGAACCCAGCCTGGGCAGTTAGGGACTTAGTGAGGTCCTGTCTTAAAATTTGAAAAAATAAAAAAGGGCTGGGTATGTAGCTCAGTGCAAGACTCTGGGTTCAATCCCCAGTACCACAAAAACGAGACAGAGCCACGCCAGTGAGTATCTTGGACACGCTTCCCCGGGCCTCAGAGCCTTTGGTCTGGAAGCCCCTGCCCGGCCCGGCCTCCCCGCGCGGGGGCACCACTCACCCACTTGGAGGACCCGGTCCACGGCGCTGCTCTGCAGCAGGTGCAGCCCTCGGGTGAAGGGCACCCGGGCGTCCTGCTCGCCCTCCGCGGACTGGTACCCCAGCGATGAGTACATGCATATCTCCCTCTCGCTTCGTGGGAACGACCAGAACACGATCCGCTTCTGCACAGGCTCCGGCACCCGGGAGAGCCGCTCCTCCACCTGTGGAGGGTCAGAGGCTCACACCCGGGGGGGGGGGGGTCCTGGCTGTGCTGCGTATGCACAGTATGACCTCGGGCAAGTTGTTTGGCCTTTCCTGAGCCTCAGTTTCCCCGAGTATGAGGTGGGGATGTGAACGTTAACCATCTCCCAGGGATTCGATATGCGTCAGTGAGCCCAGCACTATGAGACGCGCTTCCAGCTACTTGGGAGGCTGAAGCAGGAGGCTTGAAAGTTCAGGGCCAGCCTGGGGCAACTTAGTGAGATTCCCGGATGAAGCAAAAACTACAAAGCATTAATGTGTGTGCAGCACTGACAGCAGTACCTGGCCCAGAGTTAGCACCCTAGATCTTACTACCGATTTCCTCCTGGACGCCAGGGGCATTAGCAGACTTCTGGTGTAAGATCCTCTCACCTCCCAGGCCTCGAGAGGATGGGAAGAAGTTAGACAAAAGTGACTAGGTTGAGAGGCCCTGGGTTCATTCTCCAACACCAGAAAAAAGAAAGAAAGAAGAAAAGCTGGCATGGTGGTGCATGCCTGTAATCCTAGCACATGGGAGGCTGAGGCAGGAGGATTGCTGTGATTTCTAAGCCAGCCTGAACTATACAGTGAGACCCTGTCTCAAAACAACAAACAAACAAAAAAGAAGAAAATTAAAAGAAAAAAGAAAGTGATTTCACATAATTCTCACGCCAACCTAACAATCTGATACTCTATCATTACCCTGATTTACAGCCCGGCAGGGGAGGCTCAGAGCTGCGATACATTTGTCTGTTCAGAACCCTGGGGCTGGAGAGCTCCCACTCCCAGGACAGGCTCTCTGCCCAGTGTCCTCCCTGCGCCCCTCCCCTGGGGAGTCCGGACGCCTCCCAGGGCTCCGGGCACTGAAACAACCCCATGGAGCCTGTGTTCCAATCTGGGTTTGCTGTTCACTGGCTGGTGACCTTGGGCAAGTTTCTCAACCTCTCTGTGTCCCAGTTTCCTCAAAGCCAGGCGAACAACTCCCAGGGGGTTACAGACGAGCCCAGGAGTTTTCCGAGCTCCCAGCCCAGCCATGCCAGGTCCCTGTAGCACACAAGGAAGGGTGGAGTCCTTCCTGAGCCCCCTCCTGCCTAGGTTTCTGGGGGAAGTGGGGCAGCCGGGGACTGGCCCCCTGACAGTTGGCAGATGACTAAGGAGGGATTTTCCAGTCCATGAATCAGAGGCAGTTCCATCCACCACGGCACAAACCCATCAGTCCTAATTCGGGAGCCCCCAAAGTCCCCCTGAAGTCAGGCGGCCCGTGAGCCTGTAGGGGCTGCACCGGCTTGGGGGTCCCGGCCATTCTGAGGCTGGGGCTAAGGGGGCCTGAGGGACCCCAGCCCTGGGGCCACAGGGCAGAGCCCCCAGAAGCAGCCCCAGAGGCTGGTTTGGGGTGCACCTGTCAGACACCACCCAGATGCCCAGCTCTCTACTGGAAGGACTAGGATGGGGGAGAGGGGTTGGGGGGTACGGTAAGGGGTCCCCAAGGGACAGGTGCGTGCTGGGGCTGGGTGGGGGACAGGAGGGCCGAGGGGGTGTCCTGAGCTGGGATGTAGAGAGATGGTGAGTCCTCTGCCTGGGGTGTAGGACAGGGGGTCTAGGGGCGAAAGCGGAGCACTGTGGGTGTCTGGAGGCTCAGACCTGGGGAGACGGGGTGTCCCGGGCGAGAGCTGCTTGCAGGAGTTGGGGGGTCGATAAGGTGAGAGTGGGTGCCCTTGTGGGGGTGAGGCTGGGTGGCGAGGGACATGGGGCTGGGTCTGGGGTCGCAAGTTGAGTGCGACGCGAAGGCGATGGCATTTCTGAGGGCCGGTGGTCGGGTATGAGCCGACTCGCACGAGAGCCGGCAGTGGGGTCCCCGCCCGGCCCGCCCGTCACCTGCTCGAAGGCCCAGCTCTCGGCCACCCGCTTGGCGCTGAGGTCCAGCAGCGTCTCGGGCCGGCCCCGCCCGGCCCCGGCGTGGCGCGGCTCGGGTCCCCCGGCGCCGCCCCGGCTCCGCTTGGCCGCGAGGGGCTCCATGCCAGGGCCGGGGCCGGGCGGGCCTGCGGGGTCGGCCGATGCCCGCGGCTCTCCTCCGGCTCCGCACCCCCGGCCCGCCTTGCCGTCGTCCTACGCGCTCGGCCGCCCGGGACCTCCGCCGCACCCACCCCCGCCCCGCGCCGGGCCGGCCGGGGGAGCGGCCCCTTTAAGAGTCTTCACAACAATGAAGCAGCCTCGGCCGCCGCTTTATCCTTCGCCGTCGTCCCGCCCCCGGCGCCCGTCCCTATTGGACCCCCCCTAGGCCTCCGCGATCCTCTCCCTCCATTGGCTGCGCCTCCAGACCCGTCTCACAGATGCCGGGGCTCATTAGAGAACTGCGATGCCAGGGTTTTCGAGTCTGCCCAATCACGGGGCGCAGCGGGAGGCGCTGTCAATCACGGAGCCCCACAGGCCAATCGGAGCGGGAGGACCCCTGCGGCTCAGGCCTTGTGCGGAGTTTCGGGGCGGGCCCAGGGTTCATTCACAACATTCCTCCCCCACCTCCCCTCCCCGGAGCTGGACAGGGCGCCGGGGGCAGCTGGAGCTGCGCCCACACACAGCTTTGTTTACAGAGGGTCGCTTCCGGGCGCCCGGAGGACAATCGGCTGCGCCGCCCCGAGCGGGGCAGCACCTCGCCTTCCACCTGCGGCTGTGCGATCCGAGAAGCGCGCCCAGCGTCTTTGGGCCCCGACGTCGAATTTGAGGCTTGGGTACGGGGACAGTAGGTGCAGACTTCTGGTGGGACGTGGGGGCTGCAGACCTCGGCCCAGACACAGAGCTCAGGACGGGGTCCGACTAAGACCCCATTCTTTCTATGCCCTAAGTAGGTTGGTTCATGATATTTTAAAAATTATTTGTTTATTTGGACAGGGTCTCGCTAAGTAGTTCAGGCTGGCCTGGACTCACGGAGATCCTCCTGCGTCAGCCTCCCGAGTGCTGGAATGACAGGTGTGAGCCTCCACGCCTGGAAAAAATTTCTAGTTTTCAACCATCTCGACCTAGTAGAGTGAGCAGTTTCAAATCCCACCACCTGTGATCATTTTTCTGACCCAGCATGTCCAGGCCACCACCTCTGGCCCGGAAGCTGGCTGTGGCCTTCGTCACCGCCTCCCCTACCCCGTGATCTCAGAGCACTCGAATTTCCCTTCCTCGCCCTCCTGTCATCGTTTATCTGTCGGTTCCCGCGCTGCTAGTCTGGCTCCTCTCAGGGACCACCGCGTTACCATCAGCACCGGGACAGCACCGGCCTGCAGCAGCTCAGCCTAGAACCTGTGGGACTGCAGACTTAGGTTATAGCTCAAGTGATGTGCAGAGCAGGAGGCAGCCACGCTGGCCCCACAGGCCTGGCCCCTCCCCCTGGGACTCCAGGTGTTTCCTCCTGGTCTGGAAGCTGCACTTCCTGGCCAGCTCACAGCCTGGTACCCTGAAGACTTGCATGGACACTGGTGGGTCTTGACTGGGTCGTGCGGTCAATGCAAACTGCGGGCTAGATTTCAGACACTTAAAGAAGAAAACAGCCACAAAGGGCCGGTGAGATAGCTCAGCGGCATAAGCGCCTGCCCAGCAAGCGCGAGGTCCTGAGTTCCACTCCCGGAACGCACATTAAGGAAAAAAAAAGGGCCGGTGATACCGCTCAGCGGCACTAGCGCTTGCTGGCAAGCGCAAGGTCCTAAGGTTGACTCCCAGTACCCACATTAAAAAAAAAAGAAAGCCACAAAATATCTCATTAAGAATTTTCAGGGCCGGTGAGATGGCTCAGCGGCGTAAGCGCCTGCCTTGCAAGCGCGAGGGCCAGAGTTCGACTCCCGGATCCCACATACGAAAAAGGGGCCGGTGATATCGCTCAGTGGCACGGGTGCCTGTTGGTGCGCGAGGTCCTGAGGTCGACCCCCTGGTACCCACAAAAAAAAAAAAAAAAAAAAAAAAAAGAATTTTCAGCGGGGTGTGGTGGTGCACACCTGTCATCCCAGCACTTGGGAGGCTGAGACAGGAAGACTGCTGTGAGTTTGAGGAGCCTGGGTTATACAGAAAATTGAAGACCCTATCTCAAATAACCAAATTAAAGAAAAAAAGAATTTTAAATATTGATTACATGTTGAAATGCTATGTGGTTTCAATAAAATATATAATGGAAATTGTTTCTACCTGTTTTGTTCTGTGTGGCAAGGGGACATTTACAATGATGTACGTGGTCCCTGGTGTTTCTCCACTGGGCTTTGCTGGCATGGAGCCTGCTCCAGTGTCAGCCCTGGAATCGGTAATGATCCTAGGAAGCTGAAGCTGCCGAGGTGGGCTGAGCTGCCTGGCTGTGTATCAAGGTTAAGCCTTTTGTAGTGCTGCTAAGTGGAGAGTCACCTCCATTTTTCAGATGAGGAAACTGAGGCTTGCCTGAGGCCTCCCAGCCAGAAGAGCTAGCCTGGTGGAAGCCAGCTGGCGCCAGCCTGGACTCCTGTTTACTGGAGCGTACTTTGGTTTGTTTTTTGAGACAGGGACTTGCTAGGTACATAGCCCAGGGCGGCCTCAAACTTGTGGCGATGAGTTCAGCCTCAGCCTCGAGTGCTGGGATGAGTACTGGCTCATAATTCTGTTCCGACCCTTGATTTTCTGGGTGAGGGAAATGAGGCCCAGAGAGGGCTGAGAGCTGCCCACGGCCATACCACAGTTCTGGGAGAACGCGGTAGGTCCAAAAGGACCCTAGAAACGTCCGCAGGGTGGAGTCTCTCTGCCTCTTTCAAGCTTGCCGCCTTACTAGCAATACTTTTGGGAAAGGAGAGCTCGGCGAGGGAGAAGGGGCGTCCAGACGCTTGCATCCTCCCTTCTTGCCAGAGCCAGCGAGCCCTGGCTTCTTCAGGGAAACGGGAGCCACATTTACCCCTAGGCTGCCGTGTGAGCTCACTGTCTAGGCATGTGTAGCTGCTGAGCCCAGCCCCTCCTGTTCTCGCTTGACCTGTGGAGAAAGCAGGCAGCCCAGGAGGCTCAGCTGCAGGAGGCGACATAGATCCCCAGCTCTGGGGACGTCCCTGCCCCTCTCCCCTGTGCCAGCCCCGGCAGCTCCTCGTCCAGCTGAGCTGACCCTGGGGAAGCCAGCCTGGTTAGTTTCCGGGCTTCCGGGTCTGACGCAGCCCCTCTGGCTGCCACGACTGAGCTGCTTAGGTTTCTCTGATTTCTTTTGAAACACAAGTTCATGGGCAAAGGGTCAGGGCCTTGCCAGGAAGACTGGGCATTGGAGGCCGGGGAAAGGCTGAGGCAGGAGGAAAAGGGTTGGGTTGGAAAAGGCCTGGCTCCGGGGGAGAAGAATGTCAGGTGGGGATTGGGCTCCTGTCCCCACGCCCAGCACCCAAGTGTCCTTGTGGTCACACTGTGAGTCCCAAATCCTTCCGCTTCAGGGGTATTAAGTGGGGGCATCAGGATTCCCCTTTAACAGAGAGGGGCTCAGAGATGAAGTGACTGGCGGAGGGCTACACAGCCAGGAGTGAGAACAGGCCTTGTGGGGTTTGGGGGGGGTCTTGGCTGCAGGGCTAATGGGGGTCTTGCGGGCTGGGGGGAGTCACCCAGGGAAACAAGGGAAAAGCAAGAGGCTGTTTGGGGAGCCCCAGGGTTGGGTTCTGTAGGTCAACATTCCAGACCCCATGCCTGGGGCTAGCTCCTGACAGCTACAAAAGGAGCCAATTTTAAGGGTTCCTGGGCCACCAGCCTGTGGGAGGCCTGGACGGTCTCAAGCGCCTCCTGGTGGCCAAGGTGGTGCCGGACAACACCAGGGTCCAGCATGGTGCAGTTCTGCCTTCTGGATTCCAGACAGACAGGTTAAAGAGATTTTTCAAAAATGAGTGACTCTCATAAACATCTGAAGATGAACATGTCTTAAAATGTTTATTTAACTTACACAGGAACCAGGCAGATGTTGTAAGGAGTTCAAAGGGTCTGAAAGCTGGGCTTGGTGGTGCATGCCTGTCATCCCAGCACTCTGGAAGGCTGAGGCAGGAGGATCGCAAGTTGGAACCCAGCCTGGGCAATTTAGTAATTTAGCAGGGAGACCCTGTCTCAAAACAAAAAAAACAACAACAACAAAGAAAAGGGCTGGCCAGGATGCAGGTAAGTGGTAGAATCCCTGGGTTTGATCCCAAGGTCTGAAACACAGACACTGTTACAGATAAAAGATACTCAAGGTAACCTGCCAATGGACACCAATGGCCTCCCCCAGGGGGTGGAGAGGGCGGAGGGGTTGAGGGCTGGTGGCTGAACCTGACTGAACCTGGAAACCGCTGTCAATGGTTTACAGCGGTAAGGCTGTAAAACAGCTCAAAGACTAGATATGAATCCGGCAGCAGGAAGGGTGTTTTATTTATAGATTACCTGCAAGGGTCACTGACTGCTCCGAACTGACTCTTCCTTGCAGCGAGGAGAAATCCTTCCCTCTTTCCTTCCTTCCCTCCCTCTCCCCTCCCTCCTTCCTTCAACATCTGTTCATCCAGCACCTGCTGTGCACTGGTCCTTGGGAAGCAAAGCAGAAAACAGGGCAGGGTGACTTCAGATCTTATGATCAATCAGTCAGGTGTGGAGCTCCAGCCTGTCTCCCAGCTACTCTGGAGGCTGAGGCAGGAGGATTACTTGAGCTCAGGATTTTGAGACCAGTCTGGGCAACAAAGTGAGATACCCTGCTACCCCTCAAAGAATCAAGGCCCTTGCCTGGCACTGCAATAAAACACCTAGATCACACAGGCCCCTTTCAGGGGCAGGGGGCAGGAAAAGCTGCTCCTAGAAGATGACCTCCTCCTGGAAGACATCCAGGAAGGGCAATCCTGGGGTACTGCAGATGCGAAGGCAAGGGGGGGCTAGGGAGGAGGTGGCCTTCAGGGGACACAGGCTTGGTGGCATCCCTGTCTTCTCTCACTAGACCAGAGGCTGGCACAGGTGGCCACAGAGAGATGCTAAATGGGCAAAGCAGCCTGTCTCCCAGGGCAGGTGACACCCCAGCTTGAGGGACAGAGACACAGAGCCCGGGTCCCCTGGGGGGGGTGTCCAGGGGTGTGGCCCAGTGGGAAGAGAAGTTGCTGCCACCTCCCAGCCTGGCATCTGGGGCTCTTGCTCCAAAAGCCCTGTGACCCCTGAGGAACAGGGAGCCTCTCCACCAGCACCCCATTTCTCAGTCAGGACTTCTGGGGTGAAATTTCTCTTCTCTGTGTTAGTAAAATTCACATAATTTAAACTTCATCCCAGTGTACAATTCAGGATCGGTCAGCACGAGGCTATGCACCCACCTGTCCAGTTCCACATTTTCATCACCCCTTTACCCCCCCACCCCGTCAGCAGCACCCCCACTTCCCTCCCAGCTCTCAGCTGCTCTGGATACTTTATAAATAGTCACACACTATGCAGTGTTTGTGTCCCACTACTTGGACTCGTTGTTACCTTTTCAAGGTTTGTCCATGGTATAGCCTGTTAATGTTTATGGCCGAATAATATTCCACTGTATGGATGGACCACATTTTGTTCATCCCTCTGTTGATGGAAATGCAGGTCACGTCCCCCTTTCAATGGTTGTAAATAATCTTGCTATGCACTGGTGCAAACCAGTGCGGTGGGACATCTGTAATCCCAGCTATTTGGGAGGCTGATGCAGGAGGATTGCGTTTTGAGACATGCTTGGGCAACTTAGTGAGACCCTGTCTCAAACTAAAGACAAAATAAAATGTGCTGAGGGTGTAGCTCAGTGCTAAACGCTCCTCTGAGCTCAATCCCCAGCATTGCAAAACAAAACACACGGGAACACTGCGTTCCCATTCTTCCTCATCTGAACCTGGGGTGGAACTGCTGGGCCTCAGGGCAGTCAGCTCTGCTTTACCGTGGTGACTGAGATGGGGAAGCTTTACTCAGCTCACGCTGCCATGGTTCCAGCTAAGGTGACAGGGAAACGCCCGTGCACACAGAGCTCCTCTCACCAGCCAGCAGGCAGGCAGCGTCCCTTGGGTGCCATCCTGAGGACCTAAGGCCTCCTGCTAGGCCATGCCTGCTGCAGGCCCCAGTGTCAACAGCAGCACTGCCTGGGACCAAGCCCTTGACACGGCCTTGTGGGAGGACGCTGCGGAGTCCAGACCCTCACACACAGGGATTCTTTCTGCTTCTGAGGGCTGGGCGAGCTCATTGAGGAGCCGCCAAAGTGCTGTCCACGCTGGAAAATCACAAAGTTGGTGGAAGCCTGCTGGAGCGGGCACTCCTGCAATCTTAGCAACTCTGGAAGGCTGAGGCAGGAAGATTGCAATTCGGAAAACTTGGTGACTTATGAGATCCCAGGTTCATTCCTCAGTACTGAAAAAACAAACAAACGAATGTGGGAATTGGGGGCAGTGGCTGAAGGCTGAATACCTGCTTCCCGAATGGGTGAGTCCCCAGGGAATGTGGGACCACCAAGGTACTAATCACCTACCTTGTGGGTGCACCCTAACCCCGCAGATAAGAGCTGGGAGGGAAAAAGGTCACTAGGGTATGGCCCCCCCACAAATGCCACAGGCCCTGTCCAATCCAGCAGACCTAGCACCAACTCAGGGGCTGGTGTCCCCAGGAGGGACAGGGAGAGAGTCGTGGCCTGGGATACAGTGGTAGTGGGAGGCCAGCTGACAGCAGGACTGAGAATTGCCACCAGCAGGTTCAAGTCCTGGCTCTCAAATGTCAACAACAGGACCCAGCCCAGGGATCCTGCGGGCTGAGGTGACTCAACCTGCAGGCAGTGCCAGGCGGCATGCTCTGGACAGTGGCGCGGAGACCCTCAAGGCGGTGCCTTATAGACGTGTGCCTCCTCCGTGCTGGGTTCCCACCCGAGGCCTAGCCAGGCAGAGGGCGTGTGGGGGTGCAGCTTGGGACAAGGCTCTTGTCGAGACTGGTGGGGCTCACCTGGTCCCCACTGACTTGCTCACAGAACCACATGGTGACACAGGATGACAAAACCATGTTTATTGTCTGGGTTAAGCCAGAGGAGACAGGACTGGGAGGGGAGGACGTTGACATTCCCTCCTCCTTGCACCCTGAGCAGCTAAGCCTGCAGCTCCTCTCAGGCTCTGGATGCCACCACTGGTGGCAGATGGGTCCCTTGCCTGAGGTGCAGCCTGTGAGTTCACATCTTCAGGAAGGAGTCTTGGGGGAGGCAGTGGCCCCCTTCTTCTTGAGCGGGGCCTTCAGCAGCGCCAGCTTCTTGGGCAGGTTGGAGCTGGCTTTCATCACCACGTCGTGCTCGATCTTCTTCCGGATCCCGATCTCCAGGTCCTGTGGGGGTGACCCCAGCACATCATCCTGGGATGGAGTGGTGGGAGGGCCCTGCCAGCTGCCCTCTTACAGCCTGGAGCGCACACGGGACAGGGGCAGCAACTGTCCCCTTGCACAGCCCTCATGAGGGGCCTGAGGATGGGGACTGAAGCCTTGAGCTGCACTGGAAACACACACCACAAACCTTTCTCACCTCTATCTCTGCACATGCCCATGTGACAGATGGGGAGACCGAGTCTCTTGCAGTGAGGAGGCACCTGACCAGGGTCCCCAAACCACACAGGTCATAAAAGACAGGAGCTCGATGTGTCCCAGCCTCTAGGGGGGTAGAACTTTCTTGTCCTGTGTCATCTCTGCTCTCTAGGGAACTGGGGCTGCCAGTGTTGGTCTGAGCCAGTTTGGTAGCTGGTGGCCGAATCACCTTTCACACTACGCTGCCTATGAGTTCTAATCACTACAACTGCCACCGCTGGGGTAGCTAACCATGTGTCTGGGCACTGTGAACACTACAGCAAACAAAAGGCAGAAAAATCCCAGCCCACTTGGAGCTGGCAGTCTGTGCCTACAAGTGGAAGATAGGCACATCGGTGACAGATATCCAACTGTTCCAATAGAATAAGTGTTGCCTTAGTGAAAAGATATCAGGGAGATCAAGTGAGGGCCTGGTGACCAGAATGGGACAGGGAATCCTGAGGGGATTTGTAAAGCTGGAGGAAGGGAATGGGGAAAAGTGGAAGAGGGGTGGGGCAGATTGTGCAGGGCTTTTCTGGCTTTTCCTGAGTGTGGTGGGAGCCAGATAGCGTGCTGGGCAGAGGAGGGCCAGGTTGTGATACGTGGTGCTCATGGCATCATCTGGCTGCTGTGGAAGGGGGAGCGGTGCAGGTCAGGAGGTGACCACACAGGTTCCGGCAGGAGGCAGGCCAGATGGAATGCAAAAGAAAACGGACTCAAGGATGATCCCTAGCATCTGGAAGGTCAGAGTCGTCCTGAAGTGAAACGCGCGGGGTCACAGGGAGAATGCGGATGGAGGATCAGAAGCTCGTTTTGGGTAGGCTGCGTTTGGGATTCCATGAGACAGAGGTCGCCTGACCCCACTCCGTGGAGCTAAGCAAGCCCTGGTTAACCAGTTTTGAGAAAAGAGACGCTCTTGGGAAAATGAATGATTTGCTCAGGATCACAGGACTAGTGGGTGCGGAGAACAATTCAAGTCAGATTTAAATCTCTTTCCAACTTCTTCGTAAGCTCGGCCCTACCCACCTGGATATAACAGCTACACTTAAAGATAACCACAAACACGACACCGGTAATCGGGGCCGCGCACCCCGAATGGGCCCGCGCCGCCCGCAGCGTCTGCAGGCGTCCGGTCGCATCGCATCCTTACAAACCAGGGACGGGCGGCAACGCTAGGGATTTCCGGGGAAAAGGCTCGGGGTGAAGAAACCCTGTTCACTCCCGAACCTGCGATGTGCTTCGGCGCTGCCTTCTGGCGAAGCTGGATTTTCAACCCCAAGGGCTGCGAACGCGCTCCCAACACTGTGCTCAAGGTTCCCATGTTCGCCGCACAAAGGAAACTGAAGCTCGGCGGACTGGGGCTCCTCGAGGTCCTCCACGGCCCCGCCAGCCCCGGGCCCCGCTCACCTTCTTGATCTTCCGCTGCTGCACGATGCGCGCCTTCTTGGGGGCGATCACCCGACCTGGAGGGACGCACTCACATGAAGCTGAGGCGGTCCGGGCCCGCCGCTACCCCGCTCACTCCCCGGCCCGCTCCTCACCGCCTTTTCTCGGTCCGCGGTTTCGCTCCGAGGCTGCCGCCGCGGCCTTGCTCTTAGCCGGCTTCTGCGCCTGGAACTTGCGCTGACCCTGCGCCATGATGGGGCGCGCGCCGGAAGGGGCGGGGCTACGAGCGACCGGAAGGCGCAGGGCACGATGGGATACAGCGGGGCGCCAGGGCGTAGAGCCTCGCGGGATACACCATGGTAGTTAAAGCCCACCAACGTGGTAGGAAATTGCAACAATTTCCAATGAAAAGTAATATTGTTAGTATTTATAGGGTACATATGTGTTTTTTTTTTGGGGGGTACCGCGGGGTCGACCTCAGGACCTCGTGCGCCAACAGGCACCCGTGCCGCTGAGCGATATCACCAGCCCCTTTTTTTGTATGTGGGTTCCGGGAGTCGAACTCAGGCGCTTAAGCCGCTGAGCCATCTCACCGGCCCCATATGTGTTTTATAAAATTTACTGTTATGATCTTTATACAAAAAGCTTAGAACTCACTGTTGATGGAAAATTTAAAGAGCTGCCCCAAACTCTGGTAAATATATATATATATATATATATGCTTGGCGTGAGCTCAACCAGTAAGCTACACGCTCCAGGTGCCAAAAATATATATATTTTTTTTGTGGGTACCGGGGGGTCGACCTCAGGACCTCGCGCGCCAGCAGGCGCCCGTGCCGCTGAGCGATATCACCAGCCCCTTTTTTGTATGTGGGTTCCGGGAGTCGAACTCGGGCCCTCACGCTTGCAAGGCAGGCGCTTAAACCGCTGAGCCATCTCACCGGCCCCAAAAATATTTTTAACGTTAAAAAATACATACATAATGATGGAGAAAGGGAAGAAAAAAGAACAAAGATGTTATGCACATGTACCAACTCCCCACAATGAATGTAATCATTATGTATTGTAAACTAGTACTAATAACAATTAAAAAAAAATAGGTAACAATATAAATATACATAGTTTGCATGCTGAGACTCAAACCCAGGTCCCCATGTATACTAGGGAAGTGTGAGACCATCAGTAGGTTCAATTAGAGGAGGAAGAACAGGAAGTGGAGGAGGAGGACTAGGAGGAAGAAGAGGGGAAGAAAGAGGAAGAGGAGAAAGAAGGAAAGAAAAGGAAAAAAGGGAAGAAAAACTGTAGCCTGTGGACTGGCTGCCTGATTTTGTAAATAAAAATTTATTGGAACCAGGGGTGGGATCAGGTATGATATGAAAATTTCAATTTCAAACGCAAGGTATAATTCTCTGTTTAAAAATCTGCACGTGGGCCGGTAAGATAGCTCAGCGGCATAAGCGCCTACCTGGCAAGTGTGAGGTCCCGAGTTCGACTCCCGGTACCCACATATGAAAAAAGGGCTGGTGACACTGCTCAGTGGCACAGGCGCCTGCTGGCACACGAGGTCCTGAGTTTGATCCCCGGTACCCACACACAAAAAAATAAAAATCTGCACGTTTTTCATGGAATTTTTTTGTCATCTTTTTATTATATTTTTGTGAAGAGTAGGAAAATTTATTGGAGAATAGGAATGGGGACTAGGAATAGCTCCTGAAAGACAGGAGGGGTCCCAAATGGGTTGCCCAGCATCTTTATTTTTAAAAAGTAAACTAGGCATGGTGGTACACTTACACCTGGAAGTAGAGCAAGACCTTGTCTCAAAACAAATAAAAAACAAAAACACTGCATTAAAATATTATCTTTATTTTTGAGACAGGGTCTCACTATGTAGTCCATGCTGGCCTTGAAGTCACTATGTAGCCCAGGCTGGCTTCGACCAGTGACCCTCCTGCCTCAGCCTCCTGAGTGGTGGGATTACAGATGTGTACCACCACACCTCACTTTATACCCATTTTATCCATGAGGAAACTAAGGCACAGAGAGATGAAGTGACTTGCTGAGATCACACAGGAAACAGGTAGAGCTGAGATTTGAACATGGGTAGCTTAGTTACAGTACTGGGCTCTTTAGGGTGTGTTTGTGTCTGTGTGTATGGGTTTGAGACAGTGTCTTGCTATGTGCCCAGGCTGACCCTGAACTCATGGTGATCCTCCTGCTTCAGCCTCCTGAGTGTTGAGATGACATGCACGTACCACTACACCCGGCCTGCTGGGCCCATACAAGCCATGCAAGATCCTGTCCATGCTTCCTGCTCAGGATGAAGTATGGCTGGGGGAGGAAGGTGAACTTTTGGCTACGCCATTTAATAAGCTTATTATGAAACCTGAGAGACGGGGGTGGGAGGGGAGGTTGGCTTGGTTCCATCTAGGGTCCACCTAGGTGCCTGCTCCTGACAGGGTGGTGCTCAGGGCTGCTCGGAGCTCCTTGGGGGCGAAGACACCCAGCTCTGTGATGATGCCACCAGTGATAAGGTCATGTGGGGTGACATCGAAGGCAGGATTCCAAACCCCGATACCTGTGGGGAAGAGAAGACATCGAGGAGGCAGGGATTTGGTTTTACAAAAACCCTCAGCTGTTGTCACCTGTCTCCCGCCTCAGCCTCCTGAGTGCTGGGATTACAGGCGTGAGCCACCACACCCCACTCCCCTCCTGATAGCTCACCAGGTGCTGCAATCCTGACCCCGTTTATGTCAGTGAGCTCGTGGCCGGGCCGCTCCTCGATGACGATGTCCTGGCCAGTCTCCAGGCGGAGGTCACATGAGGAGCTGGGGGCAGCCACATAGAAGGGGATGCCATGGTGCTTGGCAGCGATGGCCAGCTGGTAGGTGCCCACTTTGTTGGCGGTATCTCCATTGGCGACCACGCGGTCGGCTCCCACGATGACGGCTGGGAGCATGAAACTCGATGAGTAGTCACACGGCCCAGTCCTGGCCACCCAGGGCCCCACACACACCTGCTGCTGACCTGACACACCCCTGTGGGCCATGGCGGCAGCTGCCATGCTGTCGGCGATAAGGGTGGCGGGGATGCCCTCATACACCAGCTCGAAGGCTGTCAGCCGTGCGCCCTGGTTGTAGGGCCGGGTCTCTGTGCAGAAGGCGCGCTCCAGGCGGCCCAGCTCGTGCAGTGAGCGGATCACTCCTGTGGGCGGGCAGGCAGGGTCAGCACTGTGGGGCTTTGCCGAGGCTGTTCCCTCTGCCTGGGGAACACGTCCCTGCAGCGTCTCTTCCACGTGTGACGGGATGACACCTCCATAAATCCTTCCCTGATCCCTCAGTGGTACACAGCAGTCCCGCCCTTCTATCTGTGCTGGCCCTTTGTCCTTAGTGTTTAGCATCTTTTTTTTTTTAAATACCCAGGCAGTACTGGGTATTAAACCCATGGCCTTCTCAGTGAGCTACATCCCCAGCCCTTTTTTCTATTTTGAAACATGGTAATCCAGGCTGGTCTTGAACTCACTATGTAGGCCAAGCTGAACTCAAACTTGCAGTGATTCTCCTGACTCAGCCTCCCAAGTACTGGGATTACAGGTGTGCACTACCACGGCCAGCCTGAGCCAGGTTCTTGCTAAATTGCCCAGGCTGGGCTCAAACTTGTGATATTCCTGCCTCGGCCTCCCAGAGTGCTGGGATTACAGGCATGTGCAACCACACCTGGCCATTTATCATCTGCTATCACCTCTTATGTAGTTATCTTCTTCTTTTTTTTTTTTTTTTTGCTACTGGGGATGAAATCCAGGGCCTCACACTGAGCTGTATCCCAAGCCCTTTCTTTTCTACTTCTTTTGAGACAGGGTCTTGCTCTGTAATCCAAGCTATCCTCAAACTCACAATCTTCCTGCCTCAGCAACCTCCCAAATGCTAGCATTACAGGCACGCAACACCGTATCTGGATTTATGCGTTTATCTTGCTGTTGGGTGTCTGTCCCTCCTCCTTCCCAAGGGTAGGGATCTTGTCTGCTTGTTCAATGCTGTGTCCCCAGGGTCTGGTGCACACAGTACTAGGTACTTAAATTCCCAAGGATGTGGGTGGAACCCGGGAACGTAGGAAGATTCCCTGGATAATATCTGCCACCATGAACTTCACTACCTATCTCCTTCTCCTTGTCATAGCTCCCTCCTTACTGGGGGGGGCGGTCATCCCACCCTAATAGTCCTCTAAAGGGCCACATTTTTTTTTTTTTTTGTGGGTACCGGGGGGTCGACCTCAGGACCTCGCGCGCCAGCAGGCGCCCGTGCCGCTGAGCGATATCACCGGCCCCTTTTTTCGTATGTGGGATCCGGGAGTCGAACTAGGGCCCTCGCGCTTGCCAGGCAGGCGCTTACGCCGCTGAGACATCTCACCGGCCCGAGGGGCCACATCTTGCTCCTCTTCTAAGCCTATGGCTCAGGTAGTTCTGCGGCGGGCAGGCAGCCCTGTCAGACCTCACGAGATACAAGAAAACGGGTCTGCTATGCTTTGAGCCCCTGGATTTAGCGGTACCTGAAGCCAGCCCCTTAAGTGTATCTACACAAGAACTGATACAGTCACGTATTGTTTTTGCGGGGGTACAATAGTCAGGCTTAGTTCATTCTTTCTTGTTTCTGGCCTCATGCACACTAAGCAAAGCTTATGCTTTCACCACTGAGCTACACACCCGCCGCCTAGTTTCTTTCTCTTGTACCCCAAAGTGGCCCTTTTCCATCCCCCCAAGATACCTACTCACCCAGGGCTGTGCCGTAGCCAGCGGTGGCCAGCGTGCCAGTGTTGCAGTGGGTCAGCACGGTCACCTTGCCACCCTGGGGGGCTGCCCGGTCCAGGAGGTGGTGGGCTCCCAGGTCCCCGATGCTGCGGTTGTCCCTGAGGTCCTTCTCCAGCATGTCCTCAGCATAGCAGATCACTCTGGGGCCGAGGACGAGGGTCTCTCAGCACCAGCCTGCGACCTCAGGGCCCGGGCCAGCCCCTCTGTCCGCCCGGTACTGTTCTGTGGGGCTCTCCTGCAGGAAGCCTCTTGTTGCTGAGGCCTAGATGCTTCTGCCACCATCACGAATCTGTCACTCTGTGTGCTCATGTGACACATTTTCCCAGCACTTCTTGTGCGCCTGGTACCAAGAGGGGGCACAGCAATAAACAAGACAAAAATTTCTGCCCTGATGGCCAGGCAGCATGGTACGCCTGTAATCCCAGGTGCTCAGGAGGCTGAGGCAGGACACTGGGGTGAGGAAGGCAGGGGATGAGCTGATAATAAAGTGAAAGAAAAAAGCAGACTCCAAATACGGTGACTGTACCGTGACAATGGGATGAGCAGTATTATAGCCTTGGGGAAGACAAGCTTGAAAGCCTGCCTAGGCTTTTGCAAAGGCCCTGGGGCTACAGCGAGCTCGTAACCGGAGGGGAATGGTGTGACAGGGGCGGAAGTGAAGAGGATGGACAAAGCAAAATTCCTGCAAAGCACAAACTAAGAACGAGGTGACGCACGAGGGCCGGGCAGACTTAAGGGCGGCTGAGTTGTGTATGAGTACCAGGCCTCAGGACAACCTGCCCGGAGCAGCCTCCCAGCCCTCGAACCTGGGGCATGGGACTCAAGTACACCGTGCCTCGGTTTCCCCGCTGGGGCAGTGCGCGGCTTGGGCTCTCCTACCTCTCCCTCACTGCCTCCTCCGTGGCGCCGTCGCGCGCCGCCTCCCGGGCCGCGGCGTCCCCCAGGTCGCGGGCGGCACGGGCCATGTTGACGGCGGTGGGCCGCGCGGTGACGAGAAGGCTCAGCCGGTCCCGCACGAAGGCCGCGAGCTCCGCGGGGCCCGGGCCCCCTGCGCCCGAGCGCAGCTCCACGGCGAGGCTGAGGCATCCGACGAGCGCGATGGCGGGGGCACCGCGCACCTTCATGGCGCGGATGGCCTCCCAGGCCTGCTGCACCGAGCCCACCGCCTCGTAGCGGCTCTGCTGGGGCAGCAGCAGCTGGTTGAGCACCTGAAGGGAGCCAGGCTCGTAGCGGATCGACTCCAGCGCCATGCTGCCGCCACGCCCACGGACGCCAGTGCGCAGGCGCGGGGCGGGGCCAGGGTGCGGGGCGGGGCCTCAGCGGACAGCGGGGAGCGCGCGCCAGGCGGTCTGTCCAACACCCGGGTCAGCGAGCGGCCCAGGAGGCGGGCCTTCGCCGATCCCGGCCCGACAGTGGCTTCCTCGGAACCGCGAAGTGGCAGCCTTTATGGGGCCCCCACTGGATGCCAGGCCTTGTATTTAGCGTGTACCTGCGGGGGGGTCACACCTTGACCCCCAACCTCAGGACGGCACCATAAGGCACCCGAGTCTCCAGCCAGAGCAGTAATCCTGGTGGGCTTTCGGCGACGGCGGAACCGGATGGATCCAGCCCTGCCAAGGACGTCGGATCTCATTGTCTAAAGCATCTTTTCGGCGTCTTCTCCCCACCGCCAAGCCCCCCAGTAACATGACTCCCCCCCCCAATAACCCTGCTTTTCTCACACCAGGGAACTGGCTGGGGATCTCCCACCCCGGTACTGGGGATGGACCCAGGGCCTTCGCACCGAGCTACATTCCTGGCTTTTTTGCGATAGGGTCTCTCTAGGTTGCCCAGGTTGAGCTTCAACTTGGCATCCTCCTGTCTCAACCTCCCAGAGTACTGAAGTACTGGCCCATGCCACCTTGCTGACCTCAGGCAGGTTTTTTATTTTTTATGTGGGTACCGGGGGTCGACCTCAGGACCTCGCATGCCAGCAGGCGACCATGCCGCTGAGCGATATCACCGGCCCTTTTTTTTCCTTTATGTGGGTACCGGGAGTCGAACTTGGGCTCTTGCACTTGCCAGCAGGCGCTTATGCCACTGAGCCATCTCACTAGCCCCCTCAGTCAGGTTTTTAACTGCTTCCCCAAAGCCCAGCTCTCCCCACGTGAAGAGACGCAGGCTACCACCTTCGGAAAGATGGCCACAGGCAGATTCCGAGTTTGGCGAAGTCAGCCCCCAAAAGCACATCTTTCCTGCCGCATCCCCAGGGGCTGGCAGACAGCAGGGGCCCAGTCAGCATTTGTGACATCCTCTCCAACACTGAGGTGTGGGCCGTGTGCCCCTGGTGGACCCACAGCCGTTTCCTTGAGACTTTTCCATGAGATCCCTGTGAGCTGCCCAGAGCTTGGCCTCTGTGTCCCACCTCTGGCCTCCCTACATGGTCCCTACTGCCCAGGCCCCTCCCACCTTTCACTCCAGGAAGTCAGGCCTCTCCAAGTCATCTGTGTCCCAGCTGTGGTCCCGGGGCCCAGACTGTAATCCACGGCAGGGGCAAAGAACAGAGCTTTAATGCTGGGGTGTCGGGGTCCCACAAGGCACAGGCGCCCAGGCCGGACCGAATAAATAACTGCGAGGCTGCTGGAAGGCAAGGTACGGGGAGGCTCACGGTGGGGTCTGCAGAGCAGGAGGGCCTCCTGGAGGCGATGCCTCTGCGAGGGGCAGGCCCCTCACTCACTGCTCTCTGAGTCTGAGTAGTCGGCCACCAGCGAGGAGCAGCCAGGGTGCAGGGTGTCTGCTTCCCGGGAGAAGCCTGCCGGGGACTGGGGCTCTTCCTGGCCACTCTCCTGTTCCCAAGGCACCTTGGTCTTGGGGCTCTCAGCTGTGCCCCTAGGGCAGTCCTTGGGGGATGCAGGTCCATTCTGGGGGTTCGCCTGTGGCCTTAGTAGTCCCAGTGGCTCCTGGGACGTGGGGGGATCGGTGGTACGCTGGGAGCTCCCTGGGATGTCCCGAGATCGCCGCCGCACTATGCCCAGGTCGCCCACTGTGATGGAGGTGCAGGTGGGGGTTCCAGACCTGCGGCCCTGGGCCAGCTTCTTCAGCATGCTGCTGGCCTTGCTGCTGCCGGCGGTGGGACCCGGGGCAGCGGGGAACCAGGAGCGGCTGATGATCTCAGTGCGTTTGAGCTTCTGCTTGTCCTCATAGGCTGAGGGGAAGAAGGGACATTTGTGGGGGAAGAGGGGACATTCAGGGAAGCAGGAAGGGCTGGGGGTACAGCTCAGTGGCAGAGTGCTTGCCTGCGATGCATGAGGCCCTGGGATCCACCCCCGGGACTCCCCAAAACAGCCGAGGAAGGACTGCAGTCCAGAGCCAGCCACCCTGCTCTGTGCCAGCCTCCGTGCCCCGGGTCTCACTCACAGTCCAGTGTGTGGAACTTGAGGAGGGCGGCCAGCCTGCGGTCATCCTCGGTCTCGGGCACCAGCGGGATGGCCAGGCTGGCCTTGGCCTGCAGCGCCTGGTCCCGCTCCTCCTCCTCCTGGGCAGCCTTCTTTTTCTCCTGTAGCAGGGACAGCACAGGGCAGGGTGAGCCCTGCAGCTGGGGTCTCAGTCGGCTCCGTTTCATGCTCCTGTGAGGGAGGCCTTGACACACAACTGTCGGCGACGGTCAGCCCCTCACTCATCCACCTTGACAAGAGTCAGGGCTGCAGAGTGATGTCTGGGCCAGCGACTGGCTGGGTGCCTGCCCGTGGTCCCCAAGATGACAGAGCTGCCACTCCCTACTACCTAGTGTTGCTGTGGCTGGCCCACCTTCCTGTGTAACACGCCTTGTCCTGACTGTGGGGACACTGGTGTGACACAGCTACCATACTGCCAGTCAAGTACAACCACAGCACCTGATTATGCAGAGGCACCATGCCTGGTAATGACAGTAAACACTGCTACTGGTCTACACAGACTGCACTCGAGACGCCCATCCTCAGTGCACAGGGGATTTTCAGGGCAGAGTTACCTTCTTTTGGGGACCACTCTTGCTATATTCCCTGGGCTCACCCTGAACTCCTGGAATCAAGCGATCCTCCTGCCTCTGCGGCCGGAAAGCTGGGAACTCTACAGTACTTTTGTGACAGGAGTGTAATGGACTAAAGGTGCGATCCCCATGTGGCAGATGGGAAAACCAAGGCCCAGAAGCTGGAGCAATCTGCTTACAGTGGGGACGTGGTGGGGCAACGGCCGGTCTCAAGTTTCTTTTTTTGGTACCAGGAATGAAACTCAGAACATTTCGCTTGCCAGGCAGGCGCTGTGCCACATCCCTGGCCCTGGTCTCAAGTTTTAACCCTCGGTTCCTTCCCCTCCTCCAGGGTCGCCCTGACAGGGCCAGCAGGTCAGGCGCCCCGGCCCCGCCTCACCCGGAAATGCCTGCGCAGCATGCTGTTCAGTGCGAAGTCGTCCTTCCAGGCGCTCTGAGCCTCCTGGAGGTGGCTCAGCGTGGGGATGGCCTTGCGGAGCGAGCTGCGGTCCGCCTCGCCGTGCTCCAGGCGGAACATGGCATCCGTCTCCAGCTTCTGCTTCTTCTCGTGTTCTGCAACGGCCATGACAGGGTGGCTCTGGGGCCCTGGGCGCTGGCCCCGATGCGCTGGGCAGGGCTGGCGGGCGAGCGGGCACGCCTACCTGTGGGCAGCACCTGCTCGTTGTCCTCCATGTCCCAGCGCTCCTCCTTGCGCTGTGCGCCGCTCACTATCACATAGTCACAGTTGGCGGGGTCGGTCTGCATCTCGATGTAGTTGACACAGAGGTGGCATTTCATCCGGAACCTGGCAAGGCAGGGGCACGAGCCACTTCCTGGTGCCCAAGTGCTCGTGGCCACCTATGCTGCTGGTTCTGCAATGGGGTCCCGCCCCGCACCCACTGGCACAGGGGCCTGGGTTCCAAGCCCGGCAGCACAGACACAAACAGAACAAAAAGCCCGAGGCGGCCGCAGTGGACTCATTCGTTCATTCCTCCACTCCTGCATTCCGGACTTGTCCAAGACAGGCTGCTCGGGCCGCTGCTCGGGGCCGCTGGAGCCGCTTGCTCTTGGAGGGGCTTGTTTCAGGGGGTAGGGGACCTCACAGCAGGGGACAAGCAGCTGCATGCTGTGCTCTGGGTGAGTGCTGCTTCAGAAAGGCCCTCTGAGGGTGCTGTCTGAGCGGGCAGCCCAGGTGAGGGAAGGAGGAAGCTTGCAGCTAGGTGGGAAGAGCACTCCAGTGGAGGGCACAGTGGAGGAGTGTGGCGGGGTGGAGGACAGCAGGACTGGCCACACAGCAGAGGGGAGGGCAATGGAGGAGAAGCAGGGCCTTGTGAGCCCAGGAGAGAGGAAGGTGGGAGCCATGGAAGGTTCTTGGTGGAGGGATGTTCCTGACTGGCAGCAGAATGGCCCAAGGAGAGGGTACCAGCTTCTTCCCACTTGAGATACCCTGCAGTCCCCTGTGCCTGTGCCTTGCCTCTGCTCCCCCCTTACCTGTAGATGGGGGTGGTGTAGTAATTGCCCACTTTCTTCTTTTCTGCATTGTAACGAACACCTGCAGGGCAAGAGAGGAGGAGGCTCAGGCCTGGCTATGCCAGCATCTTTCCTCTGGATGGGTCAGGTCGTGTGACTCTGCCTACAGGAGGGCACCTCCAGCGGGCACTGGAGTTCAAGCGGGGCAGAACACCTCCTGGGTGCCCCCACAGCAGCTCACACCAAAGGTCTGGATTTGAATGCCAGCTCCACTGCCTACCACCTGTGCAGCCTTAGGTTGGGTGCCTTGCCCCTCCAGGCCTCAGTTTCCCCATTTAGTCAAGGAGGATGACTTAATGCCTGTTACACTGGGCTCTTGGAAAGACTTCTGGAGCTGAGACAGGAATTGCTGCAAATGGGGCTTGGCGCTTGGCAGATGTTTAGCAAGGCTTGGCTTTGAGCTGGGAGTGGTGGCGGATGCCTCTAATCCAAGCACTTGGTAGGCTGAGGTAGGAGGATTGCTGAGTTTGAGGTCAGCCTCGGCTACACAGTGAGTTCAAGGCCAGCCTGAACTGCATAGTGAGATCCTGTCTCGAAAAAAAAAAAAAAAAAAAAAAAGGTCTTGACTTTTATTACTTCAGAGATGTTAATTTTATTTATTTATTTTTGGTACAGGGACTCGTTCTGTAGCCCAGGCTGGCCTCGAACTCCCAATCCTCCTGCCTCCTGCCCTTGATGCTGGGATCACAGATGTATACCGCAGCATTGGCTCTGCCTAATTTAGATTCCTGACTTCTGACCTGGAGTGATAAAGCTTCAACCAGAAAAAACAGCGTTGTTTGGTGGACGGTATGGCCTGCCTCAGTTTCCCTTTTCTGGGAGGCTGCCTGAGCCTGGGGATCTGAGGCTCTGTGTGCAGTGCTAGGCTTGGTCGAGATCTCGGTTTCTGTCCGGGCTCTGGGCTCAGCGCGCCCTCCGCCGCCATGGGGGTCATCGCCCATCCCCCCTGCCTTGTCTGCATTGGAGCTGGGCCTACAGAACTTCTGTGCCCTGCAGGAGGGATGCTGCCTGGAGAGACCAAGAGGGATCTGAGCAGATGGCTTTGCTGGGTCCCTTCCTATGCGGTGACGTCCCCAGAAGCCCAAAGGACAGGTGCGGAAGCTTCCAGAGGCCACACATGGAGGCTCTGGGGGCAGCACCTGGGGCAGGCATGGAAGCTGTCTGTTCCCCTGTGTCCTTTGTGCTAGGTATTTTTTGTAGTGCTGGGACCCAGGGCCTTGAGTGTGCTAGGTGTGTGTAGGAGCTGCACCCCCAACACCTCCGAAATGTACTTTATAATAAACCAGGTTCCCCGAGTCCTGCCAGTCAGTTGAACAAATTAACGGAACTCAGGGAAGGGAGCTTGGGACCCCGATTTAGAGCTGGTAGGTCAGCACACGCCCTCAGTGGCTGGCGGGATCAGAGGTGTTGTGGGAAGGGGGCAGCCCTGGGGACACAGCTTCTCCAGGTGGGTCAGAGGATACCCAGTGGGATCCCGATGCCAGCTGTGTGCTTGGAGGGCAGGTGACGCCCCCGTCAGGTGTCAGATGGGATGGTGCTGCTGGCTGTGCTCTGAGGGCAGAGGGTAGCCCAGACACTCTGTCTCCTGTAATAGAGGCGGAAGTAGAGCCAGGAACTCAAGTCACTTGCCCGAAGTCTCAGGTTGTGTTGCTGGCGCTGGCCCTGTGCAGATGGAAACAGCTAGGGTGGTGGCAGCTTGGCTTCCCAGCCTTGGCTTGGACCGTGTCATTCTCTCTCTTGGTGGTACTGGGAACCAAATCCAGAGCCTTCACACTGAGCTACATCTCCAGCCCACTGTATTTTTATTTTTGAGACAGGGTCTTGCTGAGTTGCCCATGATCCTCCTGCCTCAGCCTCCCAGAGTGCTGGGATGAAAAGCCTGTACCACCACACCAGGCTTGACTAAGTACCTTATGTATCATACAGCTGGGCCCTTGCATCATCTCAGTTTTATGGAGAGATAAACTGAGACACAGATAGGTTCCATTGTTGCTAAGGCTCTCCCAGCTAGGAAGGGGGAGAGAGGGGTTGGAACCCAAGGGTGGCTTCCTAATCACTCTGCATCTTAGGTGCCTGCCCCCCATTTCTGATCAGGAGCCTCGACGGGGACAGACTCCTGAAGTGCCCAGCATCTCAGGGCTCCCATCTGCAGGACTGAGGGGCAAGCGTGGCGGGGAGCTCACCCATGCCGATGTGGTTCTTACAGCCATCACACCAGATGTTATACGGCATCTCGAATCTGCAAGGACAGACAGTACCCTAGGGTTTATTCCTTTTCGAGACAGGGTCTTATGCTGCTCAGACCTCAGCTCCTGGGCCCAGGTGATCCTCCTGCCTTAGCTGCCCGAGGAGCTGGGACTACAGAGGTGCACCCCTGTACCTGGCCAGACAGCACCCTACTGGTACCTGTCCACTTTGGGCTGCCCCTGGCTGTGACTGATTTAAGGGGTGGGTGATGGATGCCAGCTCCAAGAGGCATGGCTGTGGTCACCTTGCAGTGGACACGGGTGGGGAACGGGTAAGGAACTGGCGCCATTCCTGTCACATGCGGGGCCTCCCCAACCAGCTCTGCAGCGGTAACCTGGGCCCCATCGTCACGAGCCCTCCTCGGGTGCTGTGGTCTTTCATGCTTCCCTGTGTAGTGAGACGCACCTGATTTATGTTTTTGCAGTGCCGAGGATGAAACCAAGATCCTCACGCTTGCTCGCTAAGCAAGCACATGCCGCTAAGCTACACCCCAGCCCCTTTAAAATTCTGAGACAGGGTCTTGCTGAGTTGCTCAGGCTGGCCTAGAACATGTGATCTCTCTGCCTCAGCCTCCCCAGTGGGTGTGGTTATAGACAGGCAACACCACACCCAGCTCCTAGACACACTGGAACAGAGGCGGCGGCTGACTGCAGGAGACTGTTGCCAGGCGCAGCGCTGATGACAGTTTAGTAAAGCTGCGGTGGTCACTGAGCAGTCACGCAGTCACCTGATGACGGAGTCCGTCCTGAGAATGGAGCCCTCAGCTCACTTGGTCATGTGAACATGACATGTAGAGCTGGGCGTGGTGCCACAGCCTGTCATCCCAGTACTCTGGGAGGCTAAGGCAGGAGGGTTGCAAGGTCAAGTCTGGCCTGAGCAACTTAGCAAGACCCTGACTCAAAAATAAAAACAAAAATAGACTGGGGATGGAACTCAGTGTAAAGGCCACGGGTTCAACCCTCAAGGCCGCCAAAATAAATTAATTTAAAAAACAATCCCAGGGTAAGAGGGTTCTGACATCATGGGTGGCACGATCTCACAGCATCACCCTTGTATATGCAGCTCCCCATCCTTCACTGAGACTTTTTTTTTGCAGCACTGGGGATTGATTCCAGGGCCTCTGCACCGAGCTAGAGTCCCAGCCCTTTTCATTCTGAGTTGAGGGTTCAGAGGCACGGATGGAGGCAGTGTGGGCCAGACCACGGCATGTGAGCTGGGGCAGCTGTGGAACTTGGAGAAGGGGGGCTTTCAAGGTGACATTCAGCACTGTGGCTCCCAATGTCACTCTTGGGAGTTATCATCTTTTTTATTGCTGTTTTGAGACAGGGTCTCCACAGGTAGCCTGGGCAGGCCTTAAACTTGCAGCGATCTTCCTTCCTCAGCCTCCTGAGTGCTGGGATTACAGGTGTGCAACACCACGCCTAGTTGGGACTTGACACCTAGCTTCCTCCTCATTGGACACTCCCCCAATGACTTTGCTACTGGGTCCTCAGGGCTGACCAGGAGACTGGGCTGGGAGTCCCTGAGAGAAGCAAGACAGAGTAGAAGAAGGAAGGGCAAGGGGTTGGCTCTCCTGGGGTGACATGAGCTGGTTTTTGCTTCCTATAATGGGTCAGCCACCAAAAGGCTGGCCGGAAACAAAAGGTGAAGGCAGAGGAAAGGCCACTGGGCATCCCAGCATGATTTTTTCTTTGAGATGGGGTTGCTATGCTGCCCACACTACCTGGAACACCTGGGCTCAAGTGACCCTTCTGCCTCAGCTTCCCAAGGAGCTTGGACTACACATGTGCCACCATGCCCAGCCCTGTCTGTACCCGCCTCATGTCCGTGACCTCTGCACTGTGATGATGCAATTCATCTTATGGAGAGGTGGTATCTGGTCCCAACCCTGGAATTGTGACCCACTTTGGCCAATTGATGAGACAGGAGGAAGGGACACTGTGCCAGCTCTGGGTCTTGGCTGAAGAGGCCCTGTGAGCTGTGGCGGGCGCTTATGTGCGAGCACAGGCTGGCCGGCCAGAGGATGAGATGCATGGAGAGTTCAAGGCCCTGCTGGACCAGCAAGTCCTCAGCCAGTCACTTCCAAAGATGTGAGTGCAGTGAACTTGGCCCAGCCCTCCAAGTTCAGCAGGAGCATCCAGACTCATCAGCAGTAACAAATGATTTTTTTTGTTTGTTTTGTTACACAGCGATAGCTGACTGACACAAAGACTTTCTGCTCCATGGAATTACGACCCCACAGCACTGGGCCAATCGTGGGGTGCCAGGGTCTTACCGGATGATGAGGATGCCTTGTGACAGCTTCCGAGCACGCTCCCGGAGCGGGTGGCTGTTGTGGTATCGGTTGAGAGAGCCATGCTGAGGGCAAGGGCGAGAGAGTCAATCAGCACTGCTGAGCCTGGGCCTTAGGCTTTCTGCCATCTGCAGACTTTGGACCAGAGCCTTCCCAGGCGAGAGGCCTCCGTTAGGTCTGGCAATGCAAGGGGCGGGGGGCGCTTGGGGAAGCTCATGGTTAGCATCAGGAACACAGCCTCCCTCGGTGTCTGTGGGGGGTTGGTGCCTCAACCCCTAGGGTGACCCAAATCTGCATATGTTCAAGTCCCTCCTATGACATGGTGCAGTATTTTCGTAAAACCTGCACACATCCTGTATGCTTTATTTATTTACTTGTCTTTTTGAGTCAGGGTCTCGGTGTATGGTTCAGGCTGGCCTTGAACTCACACTGATCCTCTTGCCTCAGCCTCCTGAGTGCTGGGGTGATGGGAGATTGCCAACACACCTGGCTCATCTTATTTTAAATGGCCAGTGATTCTGTGAGGTGAGGTTTCCCCCCTCTTCTGGAATGGACAGGATCAGCCCCATGCTCAGGGTCATGCAGATGGGATGCTTAGGTGCTGAGCCAGGAACAGACAGCGCTACCTTGTGGAGCAGGTGTTCTGGTGGGGGAGATGGTAACACATATGGAAATGACTCATGTGGCAGGGGCAATGTGACAGAGGAGAGTGTGGTTGGGGAGGACCTCTGTGAGGGGACCTGGAGGGAGTGCAGGACCTCGTGGTCAAGAGGAGGATGCACCAGGCTGTTACAAACATACCAGGCCTGATGCCAGGCACGGAGGGATGGCCATCGAGCAGAGCCCTGCATGTCACCCAGGAGGGAGATGGCCAAGACTCGTGTGACGAGTGGAGGCAGAGAGGCCTCAGCAGCTTCAGTCCTTCCTCAGCCATGGCTCCAACTCCAGGTGCAGGGATGACATAGTTCTCTCTGAAAATGGGGCGCCCTTACCTTTGCAGGGTTGAAGTCTGGAGGGTAGTACTTGTTGACGCCTTTCCTTTCGCCCTGGAAAGAAGAGAGACATGACATGGAGGGCACCTGCTGGCAGACCTGTCTGCAGCCCCTAGGAGCAGGAGTGGGACTTGGGCAAGGGGCACCGTGTGCAGTGTGATGAGGGCATGGCCACTTGCGTGAAACCCACTGTCCTTGCTTTGGAAGATCCTACAGGGGTCAGATGCTTATGGGAGTAGCCTGAGTACTTTTTGGGAGATCACAGGCAGTCCCTTACTTTTTTTTGAGACAGGGTCTTGCTACGTAGCCCAGGCTGGCCTTGAACTCATGGAGATCCTCCTTCCTCAGCTTCCTGAGTACTGGGACTACATTTTAATTTTTGGGGGGTTGGGGATGAAACTCAGGGCCTTGTACATACTAGGCAAGTGCTCACCACTGTGCCACAGCCCCAGCTCCTTGACCTAAGATTCTGGACTTTATGACAGTGCAAATATGACTTGGTTTCCGTAGCTGCTGTCCTTTGGATTCTGACCTTTTCCCAAGCTGGTGATGTTCCACACTATTCTCTCAGGATGCTGGGCAGAGCCAGAGCTGCAGCCCCAGGCCACGAGGGGAAACAGCTGACCCCCAGTGTGCAGTGCTGCTGTGTGGATCCCACGCATGTGTGACCTGTTACATTCTCAGTGCACGATGGGTTTATTGGGAGGCAATGCCATCATAAGTTGAGGAACGTTTTTGCTTAACACTGGAACTATGCAAACACTAGTGGTGCATAGCTGCAAGCCTAGCACTCTGAGAGGCTGAGGCGGGAGGGCTGTAAGCTCAAGCCCAGCCTGGGCAATTTAGTGACTCAGTGAGATCCTGTCTCAAAATAAAAATAAAGCTGGACCAGGTGGTACAAGCCTGTAGTGGCAGCACTTAGGAGGCTGAGGCAGGAGAATTGACATAAATTCAAGGCTAGCGTGCGCTACACAGTAAGTTCAAGGCCAGCCTGAACTATATAGTGAGATGCTGTCTCAAAAAAGCCTCCTCAAAAACAACAATAAAAAATAAAAAATGGCTGGGGATGAAGTTCAGTGCGAAGGCCCCGAGTTCAAGCCCCAGTACTGCAAACTAAAACCAAAACCAAAAACAATACATGCGGCTGAAGTACAGATCTGAAAAAGCACTGACCCTGGCCCAAGTCTCTCTGTCAAAGCTGGTGACCACCCAGTGAAGTGACCTAAAGCCCCACCAGGGCAGTGGCTTTCAAACTCATCAGCTTGGTGCAGCCACCTGAGGGTCTGTGGAGCAGAGCCTGGGCCACGGAGGACTTGCTGGGCGTGGCGCGTGGCCTGGGTCACTCAGAGGCTCCAGAACACAGGGCTCTTGCACAGCCGGGACACACATGACACCCCAAGACAGCCAGAGGCAGAAATGACCCACATGGCCATGAGCACAGGAGTGGATGGAAGCAACATGGCCCGGGGCTGGGGCTGTGGTTCAGTGTCGGCATAGAGCACGTCCTACCATTTGATTCCCAGCACTGCAAAAAAGAATGAGGTTATGGTACATAAATGTCACCTCATTTAAAAAAAAGAGAAAAAAAATCTCTCCAGGTAGACAGGCATGGCCGTGCACACCCCTGTAACTGCAGTTACTCGGCAGGCTGAGGCAGGACGATTGCAAGTTCAACCCCAATCTAGACAATTTAATAAGACGCTGTCTCAGAATAAGAAATAAAAAGGGCTGGGGATGTAGCTCAGCAGTAGAGCACCCCTGGGTTCAGTCCCCTGGACTGCAAAAAACAAAACAAAGCAAAGCAAAGTGAAATAAAACTCTCAGTGATGAGTTTAGTACCAAGCAAAGGTTTAGAGCTACTTCATCAAAAGATCATGGTGGTGGGCCGGGGATTTAGCTCAGTGGTGCAACGCCTGCCCGGCAAGCATGAGGTCCTGAGTTCGATTCCCGGTACCCAAAAAAAAAAAAAAAATTATGGTGGTGCACGCCTGTAATCCTTGTACTTAGGAGGCAGGAAGATGGCAAATTTGAGTCCTGCCTGGGCAACTTATCAAGGCCCTGAATCAAATAAGTAAAAACTAAAATAAGGGTTGGGGATGTAGCTCAGCGGTAGGGTACTCCTGGGTTCTCTCCCTAGTGGTGCAAAGAACAAACAAACCCAGAAAGAATTCAAGATCTGGCTTAGAAATCACCTTAGGGCTAGGGAAGAGGAGGATAGGTGCAACTCTAGGGGCCTGACAGGAAACAGAGCGTGAACCCAGGGAGCAGGAGGCTGCCACTCACCATCTTGGGAGCTGTTACCGGTCCTTGCCCTCTGGGAGGGGGGTGTCACTCTGAAGACGGCCCTGCACTGCCCTCTGCAGAGTCTGGAAAGGGGCCGGCCACAGGCTGTGAGGGCTGGGTGGTGCTGGCTCAGGGGGGCCTCTCACCAGGGTAGGAAGCGTCCAAAGAGCAGTGCTCACCTGGGGAAGGGGGGGGGGAGAGGAGGAGGGAGGGAGGGGGGAGGGGGGAGGGAGAGGGAGAGAGCGAGAGCGAGAGCGAGAGAGAGAGAGAGAGAGAGAGAGAGAGAGAGAGAGAGAGAGAGAGAGAACTAGTCAGTCCTGTGCACTCTCTGGCTGATGATGATTTTGCCTCTGATACCTTTCATTTCTCCCTGCCCCCAACCTGGGTGACCTGGGCCAGCCCCCGTCATCTCCTGCCTAGACCCCTGCAGTCCTGTCCCCTAGCTGGGTCCTGTCCCTTCCACCTGCTCAACCCATGGCAGCCAGAGGGACATCTCTCACCTCTTAAACCCCTCCAGCAACTCCCTCCTTCCTTTCTTTGTAGAATGAATGAATTAAAAAACTGTGGCTCAGGGCTGGGGTGAGCATGCATGAGGCTCAGGGTTTCATCCCTAGCACTGCAAAAACAAAGGTTGATGTTATGGACATGGAAACTGGAATTTCACACAGTTACTACCTTTCACAAAATATTATTCTTTTTGATTTTTTCCCCCCCTGACCCACTGGACCTGGCTAATTCCATCTCCTTTAAAATCAAATCTGTGTGGCCACTGCCTGCCTCTCAGAGCACCCCTCCCTCTTCCAGCCACACGGCTTCCTGGCTATTCCCAGAGGCCAAATGCAGCTGGCCTACACCTGCTGTTCCTCTGCCTTCTGGTCCTCTCTGTCTTGACTGCTCTTCCCTCAGCTACCTGCTGTTGGTCAAAGCCACCTCCAGCACCCAAACTAACGCTCTTGGACTCGAGGTATAGCTCAGCAGTAGAGTACTTCCCTAGCATGTGTAAAGCCTTGGGTTCAACTCCTGCACAGCAAGGAAAAAAATAGTCACTTCCTCCTGAGTGTTCCTGTTACATCATCCTATTTCTACTTATTGGTGTACAGGCTATCTTTTTGGTCAGGTTATCTGTGCTGTATTCCCCAAATCCAGCACAGTGCCTGGTCTCTGATGAATCTAATTGGGTAATAAAGTCAGGTATGGTGGCATGTTCCTGTAGTCCTGGAACTCAGGAAGCTGAGACAGGAGGGTTGCAAGTTCAAGCCCAGCGTTGGCAACTTAGTGAGACCCTGTCTCAAACTAAAAAAAAAAAAAAATTGAAAAAAGTCTGGATGGAGCTCAGTGGGAAGGCTCTTAATTAAATCCTCTGCACTTTCTACCCCCCCAAGAAAGAAAATAAAGAAGATAAACAAAATAACCAGTAGATAAAGAAGATAAACAAAATAACCAGTGGACGTTCCAGTACCATCCATGTCTGACACTGTAAAATCCAGGCAGAGGAAGTAGGACCCAATGTTTAGAGCAGACTTTTAGGTCAAATAAAAGGAAGTTCTAGCGTACAATAAGGAAAGACACTGCATAGCAAGGAATGAGGATTGGCCAGGCAGTAAATATGTCTGGCTTTTTGGCCCAGAAAGACTGTGTTCAACAACTCACACCTACAAGCAGACATAGAGGATACACAAACGACATTCTGCTTTATCCCCAACCCCCCATTAAAAACTTAAAACCATTCTCAGCTTGAGCACTGTACAAAATCCTGGTTTTGGCCTGCAGGTCTAGTTTACTGGCTCCTGCTTAGGAATCAGGAAACTTGGTCTCTAGTATTAGCAATCTGGCAACCCATTTGCTTGTGCTCTGATGTTTAGAGTGCCAGGCACTGTGAATATTCAGTCTAACACTGCAAATTTAGCATGTATTCTGCTACTATTATCTCTAGGTAATGAGTGAGGACATGGGGGGCTGGGTGACTTGAGTAGCATCAGAAGCTGCCGGCAGAGATTCTGATAGAATGGGGGGCAGTGGTGATGCAAAGTCCCTGGTGAAACTGTCCTGCCACCAACCCGGACCTCTCTTGGTCTTGGGTGGGAGCTTTCCAAGGTCCGTTCTAAAAATACCTTTGCCAACAAAATAATTTAAATGCCAGGCTTTGGGGTTACAGCTCCCTGGGCTTAAATCCCAGCTCCACTCCTCCCTCCCCAGCTGGGTGGCCTGGATCACTGTGTGGGTTCCCCTGAAATTGTATTAGCATTGGGGAACAGTGGATAGGAAGAGGCCTGACGTTCTTGGGTTGCTGTGAATGGAGGAAGACAAGTGCTTGCATAAATGAAAGACTCAGCTTAGCTGTGTGTTTGTGTATACGTACGTGTGTGTGTGTGTGTGTTTGTGTGAGGGACAGAGAGACTTAAGATGGTTTTGTCATCCTAGCGAAAGGCAGAGGGGAGGTTACAGGTTGAAGTGCTGAAATCTGGTCCGCAGTGCCAAGGGTTAACTACTGCCTCCATCTGCTAACGGCTTGAGCTGGGCTCTCCAATCTGCTGCTTCCCAGCTGCCTGGCTTAGGGCAAACTGCTTACTCTCTCTGAGCCTAGGTTTCCTCATCTGGAAAGTAGGGGTTTATAAAAGTACTGATCTGCTAATGTTGCTCTGAAGACTCCGTGAAGTGTTTAGAAAGCCCTGACGCCGAGTTAAAAGCTGGCAGTTTGGGTTATTTCTCACGCCCACCGTTTTAGAAGCATCGTTTTACACAATCTTCACCACCACTCAGCGAGGTAGGGGCCTGCAGGTCTCATTTTCTAGAGGAAATTGAGGAGCCCTCTGGGCGTGACAGGGGCCAGAGCTGGCTAGGGGACCAGAGGACTTGGGTCAATGTCGCAGCGGGGACTCGCGCCACCTCCAATCCGAGGAACCGCGTCCGCCGCCCGGCAGCCCACACTTACTTGCCCTCCGCCACACGTCACGTCGCCACTGTGCCCGGAAGTGCGCCCTGGGGCCGGCAAGTATGAGTAGTGCCCGCCCCGCGTGACGCAGAGGTCGGCGCCAGGCAGTAGCGCCGCACTGATTGGTCCAATGGCGACTACGCCGCGAGAGTAGACCAATCCAAGCTTGCCGCGCCCCGCCGCGCTTACGTCACCGTACCCCGCCCCATCCGCCCCGCCCACCACGCGAGACCCAATCCGAGGCCTGCTTCCTGGCCCCGCCCGCTTAGGAGCGCTGTTTTACTTCCTTAAGTCGCGCTGAGTGTGGGCTAAGTGCAGACAGGCGTGAAAGAAACCGCCCCGGTGTTGTCTTGTTTTGCGCTGCTGGAGATGAAACCCAGGGCCTCGTGCATGCTAGGCGAGCGCTCTGCCAGAGCTACATCCCTAGCCCCAGCCTCGTAGTTCTATGCAGTTAGTGAACTAAGAATTGTTTTTGCACTTTAAATGTTGGGAGGGGGGAAGTTTATTGCCTTGTAAAAAAAAAAACGATAAGAGGCCCGGGGAAAAAAAAAAGATAAGAGGCTCAGCAGCACAGCGCCTGCCTGGCAAGTGTGAGGTCCTGAGTTTGATTCCCGGTACAAAAAGAAAAAAAAAACAACTACACTTTCAGTGTCCATAAATACAGTTGTTTTGGAACACAGCCACATCTATGCTGCTACAAGGCAGAGTTAAATGGTCACAACAGAGAGTTTGTAGGCCAAGGAGCTTTACCTATGTACCATCCGGCCCTTTATAGACGAGGGCAGAACCTTGCTTAGTGCCTCCAAACCAGCCGGGCCATGCTTTCTGCACAGAGACTTTTGAATTCACTTGTGTTTTCTTTTTTCTTTCTTTCTGTTGGGTCTCGCTATGTACTTGAGACTGGCCTTGAACTCACTATGTAATCCAGGCTGATCTCGAACTGTCTCAGCCACCCCAGTGCTGGGATTACGGGCGTGTGCCACCATGCCCATTTTGAATTCACTTTTGTATCTTATAGAGCCTATCAGAATCCGTGTATTATTTCTCTCAATGACTATTCGCAGTGCTGGGGATTGAACACAGCTACATCCCCAGGCCTTTTAATTTTAATTTTACATCCAGTATCGGGGATTGAACCCAGGGGTGCCCTGTCAGTAAGCTACATCCTAGCCCCTTTTAATTTGAGACAGGGTCTTGCTAAATTGTCCAGGATAGGCTTTAACTTTCAATCTTTTTGCCTCTGCTTCCCTGATAGCTGGGATAACAGGCAGGAGTCACCAAGCCCAGCTCAGTGGCTGTTTATCAGGTGTCTGCTGTATGCTAGGCCCTTGGACTCAGACAGAAAAGGACACACCCTTTCCTCCATGGTGAAGCAGCTGTGTTCTGGCAATTTCCCTAGCGTGTTGTCAGAAGCCCTGATTATATCGATACTATCATATTACGTGGTCCAGGTTTTAGCCATGTTCTCAAGCAGTCATGGTGCTCATCACTTCCCTTGCCATTCTCAGGACTTAGATGCCTCCTCTTAGGAAATGCTCTTTATTGATTTTACAGATTAGGAGACAGATCCAGAGAGGTTAAGTAACTGGTCCAAGCTCACACAGCTATGAGGAGAGGAGGTCAGCTATATCAGCTGATTCGAAATCTTGTGCTCTTGTCCTCTGAGCTACACCATTAGGGGTTGTAAGAGACTAGACATAAGCAGGATGAGAACCCAGAGGTATCTTTACCAGGGTGAGGGGTTTAGGAGTGGGCAGAAGTGAGGATTGGCAAGACCCCTGGAAGGATGATGACGCATGAGGTGGGGTGGAGGGGTGCAGCGAGCCTCACAGATCCCCAGAGTGAGACGGAGCTGTGCTCAACCCCAGTGAGCTCACTTAGTATGACTGGATTTCGACTGAGCACCTGAACCAAGAGGTAGTGACTGAAAAATCACAAAGTGTCACCTTGTAGTCAGTATTTGGGGCAGGGGGAGATGTGAGAAGCCTCAGCTTTCAAAGAACATGCAGATCCTCAGTGTTGCTATTCAGAGGTGGTGGAAGCCAGACCCTGGCCTGAGAGATGGAGAGGCTGTTCCTCAAGGCGCTCCGTGCAGGCCAGAGCCTGTGGGTCAGAGGAAGTCACGTGGGAGAGAAGGACGACAGCTGGCCTGGGCAGGGTGGTAGGCAGGGACCTGCATTCCAGCTCTGGTCCGCAACCACCACTGTTTCCTGGAGACCCTGGCCAGGTTACCTTGCCTCTGTTTGCGCCTCTGTAAAGTGGGCGTGAAGGTGATACGAGCCTATAAATGTATTTGTAAAGTGGTTTGAAGAAGAAAAGAGGAAGAAGGCAAGGCAGGGCATTCCAAGATTTGGGGGACAAGAACAGAATCACTGTGGAGAAGGCAGGCTCTAAGCATGAGTTTCTTCAATAACGTGGAAACCCACTTCCCTGGTGCTGGTACCTTCTGGCCCTATTCCTGCCTTTGAGGGCAACAGAGACCAAGACTGATTCTCACTCTCCACACCCTAGCTCCCTCCCACCTCTAAGGGTCCGCGTGGTGGTGGGGATGGGAGCCAGGGCCTTGTGCATGCTAGACAAGCGCTCTATCATGAGTGACACCCCCAGCTCTATTTTGAGACAGTTTTATAAAATCGCCCAAGTGGAATTTGAACTTTCGATCCTTGTGCTTCAGCCTCCTGAGGCGCTAAGATCACAGGCATGTGCAAATGCACCCGGCTTTAGATCTTCTATTGTAACTGCTCAGTGCCTGTGGATGAGTCTTCGGCGATGTCTGCCCTACCTCCACCCTCTGTTTCATGAGAACTCCCAATCTCTGGAGGTTGCTGCCATCATTTGCACTTGGTGGGCTACCCCTTGGCAGTGGCTGATGGGGCAGGGGTACCAATTTTAACCCAACCGGGGGCAATCAGGTTTGGTCCTGGGAATTGTTTCTAATTAAAAAATTTATTACTATAAAAGACACATTGCAGTGAATTCCCATCAAAATACTCCTCTGGCTTTGAACACACTTATCCCATCATCTGTGCTACTTCCTGAAGCAGTTCTGGAAGTCCTCTTTCATGAGTGTCTTTAGTTGTGCTGTTGTAAGTACCCGGGAATTTTGAGCTGGGATCCAGAAGTGCCTGACCTGAGGACATGGAAAGCTGGGTCTTAGTGGGACATCATCTTCAGCTGTATGCAGAGGAAAGCAGAGGTCAGCAGCCATGGGATAAGGAAGAGAAAGAGGAGGAGGAAGACAGCTAAAGGAAGAAAGAGGAAGGGGGAGGGGAGAGGGAGAGAATGAGACTCTCATGGTGATGAAGGGGAAAAGCCCAGAAACCTGCACTTGCTGTGTAATGATCCACTCTTGTAACTAATCCAGCCCAGACCCGTTCCTGAGCGAGTTCTTCCACTGTCTGCACCCCTAACCACCTCCACAAGGCCCTGCCTCTTAAAGATGGCTCACCTCTCAACAGGGTGCTGTAGACCCAGCTTCCAGCGTAGTAACCTCTGAGGGACAAACCACATCCAGGCCACAGGAGTGCCTCCATCACCCTGGTGGGATTCTTAGTGGAACCTGCATTGAGGTGGGTACTTCTGGGATGATCTTTGTCTTATGCAGAGTGAGCCTGGATCAGGACTTTAAAAAGCTGCCCTGAACACTGGTCACCTTGGTACTTCCTCGGTCAGGGCCTTGGCTTTGGAAAGAGAAGAGGTGCCCCTGACCCTCAGGTCTGCTCTGAGTTTCTTAACAATGGAAACCTGCCAAAAAACTTGATTCGTCCCTGAATTTCTTTCTTTCTTTTTAAAATATTTTTGAGACAGTCTTGCTATGTATTTCAAACTAGCCTTGAACTCACTATGTAATCCAGACTGGCTTTGAACTCGCAGTGATCCTCCTGTCTCAGCCTCCTGAGTGCTGGGGTTGCAGGTGCATGCCACTTCACTCAGCTTGTCCCTGAATTTCTAACCCAGCCTGGAATACCTACAATTTTATTACTTGCTTACCTAGAAGGGCCAATGGGCGCTTTCATGAATACCAGGATGCAGGGACTGGGAGGTGACTCAGTGGTAGAGCACTTGCCTAGAGTTTGTGAGGCCCTGGGCTCCATACCCAGCACTGCAAGGAAACAGGTAAAGGAGGGCCCTTTTTTCTTTCCTGACAACACATTCTAAGAGTGAGGGTGTGTCTGGTGAACTTAGCGTTTCCAAAGCCAAAAACAGAGCTGAAGGAATAAATTAGCCTTTCCAGCTAGCGTGAAGGTGAGGAGCTCACCTGCAGGTCAAATGTTGTCTCGCTGTGTAGCCCAGGCTGGCCTCAAACTCATGGCCAGGATTGGGAGGGTGCTGGGATTACAAAAGAATATAACCGTGTAAACATAAATCCATGTATTTTATCTTTTTGTTCAGCAAAGCGACCTAACATAAAAAAGTTCTGTTGGGTAAACAACTGTAAGAATGTTAAGAATTTTAGACCTAGGCATGGACGTGTGAACCTTTAGTCCTGGATACAGGCTACTTGAGAGGCTGGCATGAGAAGATCACAAGTTCAAGGTCAGGCTGGGCAACTTAGAACCTTTCTCAAAACAAAAGATAGGGATGTAGTTCAGTGTTCCCTAGGTTCAACCCTCGGTAATACACACAAAGAAGAATTTTAAACATATAGGAAGAAATGGGGACCAAGCACTCAGCAGAAAGATAAATCTGTATCAGTGATGACATCATAGAGGCGATAAGGTCATGATGTCATCCACTTGCCTTTTCATCGCTCCCTCTCTGCTTCTGCTATTCACCCACTGAAACCTCCCCAGGGTGCAAGGCGAAGATGAAGAGACAGGTCCTGCGACAGATACGAATGGAAAAGTCAGACTTTACCAAATGGTGGGAAGATGTGTTTGGGCAGGACAGTCACAGACACTGTGGGCTGGATCGTAAGAATCAGCACAGCCGGGCCGGTGAGACGGCTCAGCGGCTTAAGCGCCTGCCTGGCAAGCGCGAGGGCCCGAGTTCGACTCCCGGATCCCACATACGAAAAAGGGGCCGGTGATATCGCTCAGCGGCACGGGCGCCTGCTGGCGCGCGAGGTCCTGAGGTCGACCCCCCGGTACCCACAAAAAAAAAAAAAAAGAATCAGCACAGCCACCTGGTTCTTGAACCCCAAGGCCACCAGGAGGTTCAGCCTGGCACCAAGGGCGGGTGCCCTGGAGAGGGAGGTGGAAGGGTGACTGTTCCAGTGGCTTCACCCACACAGGGAGCGCCCCTTGCCTAACCTTGTTTGCCTCTGGAAAACTGTATCCTTTGTACTGTCCCCCAAGAGTGTGGGGCAGGGGTGGGTAGGGAGTCACCTGCTTAAACACGAGACCCAGCCTCTCGTCTCTACGTCTCACTGGCCACAACTCAGTAGCACAGTGGTGGTCGAGAAGGCAACAGGACTGGGGCTGGGGGTGCCGCCGTGGTAGCGCCAGGCCCTGGGTTCCAGCCCCAGCACTGATTTTACATCTTAGCCTTGAAACGGAAACAGATCCTGTACATCTCAGGACGTTAGGATGCTGTGCAGCTTGTTTATAACCCTGTGTGTCAGCTTTCTAAGCAATGGTACCCAGGGCTGCCCCTCTAAGGGAGGAGATTCTCATGAAAGAACTGCTTGAAGCGTCTCCCTCATCAGTGAGGAAAACACAGGATCCGGTGAAAAAGCGCAAGTCCACATTCCTGAGGGAGGGATTGATAGAGGAGTTGCTTATCTGGAGCTGGGAAGATTTTACAGTGGGAGAGATAGGCCTAGTTTCTGAGTTCTGCTTTAAAAATAAAACCAAAAAACAAAGCAAATTCTCTAACCGTGTGAGCTTGGAAGATCTTTCCCCAATCGAGTCTCAGATGGGAACATGGTGGCCCACATCCTACTCACCCCACCCTTTTTAGGGCTGTGGATCAAACCCTGGGCCTCGCGCACACTAGGCAAGTGCTTCACCAGTGAGCTATACCCCCAGTCCTTTTTATCCATTTAGTGTTTGAGATGGGGTCTTGCTAAGTCACCCACATGGTGGTGAAACTTTTAGAGCTTTCAATGATAACAAACAGCCCACTGCGGCATGCGTGCCATAGATTCCCTACCACTGGAGAGCTTAGGATTCTCCTGCCTCAGCCTCCTGAATGGCTGGGATTACAGGTGTGCACCACTCTGCCTGGACCTGTCAGTACCAGAGGAACCAGTTAAGCTGTGCCCAGATTCATGACCTGCATCAGCTGTTTTGAGCCACTAAACTTGTAATTTGTTAAGCAACAGTTCACTAATAAGTCATAAGGCAACAAAAATGAAAGTAAACTGCATGGCCTGCATTCACACCAACTGGAGGCCGAACAGAAAACTCAATTCAGGGCTCCGTAAGACTCTGGTGTACCTGGGACAGTAGTCACCCATTAGTGTCTGCAGGGGACACTTCCAGGACCTTGGAGGACACCAAATTACCTGAGGACACTCAGGTCTGTCATACAAAATGGCACAGTATCTGCACAGAACCTACACCTCCTCCCACCGAGTTTCAGTGGGTCGCAGGTTTCTTGTAACACCTAACGCAATGCCTTGCTATCGTTTGTCACTGCAGTACCAGGAGGGTGGTGAAGTCAAGTTTTATTCTTTACAACTTTTTGAAATCCCCTGCAAATATTTTTGATCTGTGGTTGGTTGAATCCATGAATATAGAACTCGTGGACGTGGAAGCCTGCCTGCCTTTTAGTTTCTCAGTTATTCAACCGATTCTAGAAAATTCTCAAGTGAGTGCAGTGGCTCATGCCTGTAATCACGACATTCTCGGAGGATGGGGCAGGAGGATCTCAAGTTTGACCCCGGCCTGGGTAACTTACTGACTCATTGAGACCTTGTCTAAAAAAGAAAAAGAAAGAGAAAGGTAATTCTCTTCCTAACACGAGCTTGGAAGCCGAGCAGACAGGTCCAGTTCCTAGGGCACATCTCTGGCTGTGAGTGGGCCACTCCCTGCTGCCAGGGACCCAGCACAGGGACATCCAGAGAGCCTTAGTGACAGCCATTGTTGACCCTAAGGCTCTGGAGAAGGGGACCTACAAAAACAGGCCATGCCTGCCTTGCCCTCCATGCTGCTGCACCCCACTTATTCTGCCACTGAGGTCCTTTGCTGGAAACAAAACCTTGGAAAGGAACATCTGTTTACAAATGTGCCCCTCATGTGTGACAGCAGGAAGGTGGTGACTCAATGAATGGGCTGCACCCACGCAGAGGGGGGGAAAGCTACTTACGCAGCTGTGGATCCGAAAAGAGACAGACAGCATTGGCTGTGAATGAGAAAGAGGACCTTCCTTTCCTAACATGGATGAGCACTTGGAAGCCAGAGGTCCCATCATACTCTGCGGCTCTGCAGCAGGAAGAAACAATGCAGGACAGAAGCGTTTACCTTCCAGAGCTGACTGGTCCTACATACAAGAATATGAGTAACTCAGACACTTGTTTTTCTTCCTGCAGTGCTGAGGAGGAACCCATAGCCTTGTGCATGGTCCAGCTTGGGCACTGCTGGTACTTTACAAGGTGCATGAACTTTTAAAAGGATCTGTGCCCGAGCAGGTGTGGTGTGTGTGCCTGTCACTCCAGCACTCTGGGAGGCTGGAGCAGGAGGACTGTAATTACCCAGGAGCCCAGCCTGGGTAATTTAGCAACTTACTGAGACCCTGTCTTGAAATAAAAAATAAAAGGGCTGAGGAAGTAGCTCAGTGGGAATGCCCTGGGTTCAATCCCCAGTACTGGAAAAGAAAAAAGGATTTCTGGTTCTTAGTCTGTTTTGTTACTATCACAGAGTATCTGAGATTGGGTGATTTAGAAACAATTTTATTTTGGCTCACAGTTTGGGGGGTTGGGGAGGCCACTGGTGAGGTCTTTAAGCTACATCAGCTCAGGGTGGAAAGCACATGGGCAGACAGGGCAGGTGGGGCAGGCGAGTGCATGCAGGGGAAGAAATAGAGGCAAAGCACAAGGTGCAGCCTTGCTTTAAACAACCAGCTCTTGTGGTAACTAGTCCAGTCCTGCAAGAATAAGAACTCGATCCTGCCTTGAAAATCAACCTAGCCCTGGGAGAAAGGCATGAGTCATGTTCCATACCCACTGCCCAAACACCTTTTAAAGATCCCGCTTCCTCTCCACACTGTTACACTGGCCACTGTGTTAATCACCTCTCCTCCACTGGCACAAAGTACCTGACACCCACAGCTTCAAGGAGAGGTTGATTTGGCTTATGGTTTCAGATGGTTCAGTCTGTGGCTGGCTCCAAGGCAGAAACATTATGGTGGAAAGGCCTGGTGGAGGAGAGCTGCTCATCTCATCGAGGTGGGGAAGCAAAGAGGGTTGGAAAGTGTATGGAGAGGAAAGGGCTGGGAACCAGATACAGAGCCCAAGGTCATCCCACCATGCTCCACCTGGATGCATCCTGGAAGCACATGTCACTAATCTAGCAGGCTTTTTTAATCCAGTCAGGCTGACAATCACAATTAATGGTCATAGGTGCCAGGCCTCAGCACAAGTTCAGGTGGAGACAAATCATATTCAGACTAAATAGGGGCCTTGACAGGGCTGGGAAAAGTGGATTCTCAGGAGCTATTGGTTTCTATGCTTGGTTCCGTTGCTTCCTTGTTTAGTCGAGCTGCTGGGCAACTGGAAGTGTCTGACAATCTCTGGAAATCTCTCTTTTGTCTTTGAATTTGAGAAAACAGGGAACTGGAGATAAGAGATACTTATAGCATCTCTGGTTTCCCAAAAGCCTTTTTTTTTGTGGGGGAGGGGTTGAGACAGGGTCTCACTATGTAGTTCAGACTGACCTTGAACTATGTAGCCCAGACTGGCCTTGAACTTCTTGTGATCCTCCTGCCTCAGCCTCTCAAGTGCTGGGATGACAGGTGTGTGCCACCACGCCAAGTTCCTAAAAGCCTTTGCTTATGGCTGGGAAGAAGACGCTAGGGATGTTCCATGCTGCCAACAATTTCAAGAGGTAAGCATTTCATTTTCTCTTTTCTTTTTTTCTTTTTTTTTAGACCATACTAGGAATTGAACCCAGGGCTTTATGCATGCTAGGCAAGTGCTGTACCAAGCCGTAACCCCAGCCTTTTTGTTTACAATTTGAGACAGGACCTTACTAAGTTATCCAGGCTGGGCTCTTCCTGCCTCAGCCTCGTGAATCTCTGGGATTATAGGCACGTGCCATGGCACCCAGCTAAAGAAAGCTGTCTTGTTCTCTGGAGCTTATGCTCTAGTGGACTCAGTGTGGACTACCCTGGTCAGATCCCTTTTTTTTTTTTTTGTGGGTACCGGGGGTCGACCTCAGGACCTCGCGTGCCAGCAGGCGCCCGTGCCGCTGAGCGATATCACCGGCCCCTTTTTCGTATGTGGGTTCCGGGAGTCGAACTCGGGCCCTCGCGCTTGCCAGGCAGGCGCTTAAGCTGCTGAGCCATCTCACCGGCCCTCAGATCCCTTTTTATGAGCAGGATCCCAATTACTTCAAGTTCTCACTCCTTTTGGAAAGGGTTAAAGTGATGAGTCATTTGGAATGTGTTTGTTGAGGTGACCTTGGCTGTGTGCCTTTCTGCAGGGAGGATGGCTACCTCCTGGGAAAGGAGTATATAGAGATAACCGTTAACACACGAATGACTGCTTGCTCCTAGAACTTCACCAAGCCTGGGAATGGTCCTTCAAGCCATGCAAGCCTGATGGCACCAAGTCACTTTTGTCTGAACACAATACTTAAGGAACTGAAAAACTGGGTGTGGTGCAGTGCTTTCTCTTGTCTGCCGAAGGCTCCATCTCATACAAGATCCTTCCCCAGAGGATTCCCCTTCATCTTTGGTGCCGTCCTCTGCTTCACTGTATGGTAATATATTATTGGACTATGCTCATATCTGCTGTACTTTTATGACAAACTTACTTTCATCTTTTTAAAATCACTGTGTGGCTCTTCTCTCTTTGTGCAGATCTGAACCTCTAATGTTTGTGGCCAAATATATGTGACCCCTTGCTGTCACACACACTTCTGACCCGTCACCCTGACCTGGCACCTGCAGAGCACACGGAGAGCCAGGTGGATGGGCAGAATGAAAGGGACGACTGATGGCTTTTTGCTTGAATATTACCCGGTTCACAATAATTGATGTGAACCCTTGGCTCATCCCGTAATTTCTGCACCCTATCACAGAGCATTTTGAAAGGGCAGTTTTAAATTTCTCCTCATGCATCAGGGTGTCTTGTGCTTAAACATGGTCATTTCCCACAAACAAGCGGCTGCCTCTGCTGTGCTAACCACCACGATTTACTCGTTAGATCAGGAATAATAATGAGTTTGTCTGAGTGTTATCAACAGCCTGGAAGAACTGACTTGGGAAGATGTGTTTAGGAGACCAGGCTGGGAGGCTGAAAGAACAAGACATTTAGAGGAGAACAGGTCATAGGCACAGACTGGGTGGCCTCTGTACCCACGGGAGGGGACAGTCAGTCAGATACTGAGCATTTCCAAGTCCTGAGAAATCACAGGCTGGGTGCGACGACACAAGCCTGTAGTCTCAGCTACTTAGGAGGCTGAGGCAGGAGGACCCCAAGTTTGAGGCCAGCCTGGGCAACTTAGCAATATCCTGCCTCAAAACACAAAGGGCTGCGGGTATAGCTCAAGTGGTTCAGCATTTGCCTACTATGTACGAGGCCATGGGTTCCTGCCCTAGAACCGCAAAATCACCTTAACAACCTCATTTGACGGGGGAAAACAAGTCCTGGGAAGATAAGTGCCAAGGTCACACAGCTTGCAGTGACAGAACTGGGGACCAAACCCAGGCCTCCTGATTCTTGACTGGCACTTGTTCTACTCAGTTGAAATGTACACTACAGTTATCCACTGTTTCATACTTCAACTGGGTCAACCTGTTTCTGGAACATCTGGCTGTTTAATTTTTTGGTTACATAGCCCAGGATGGCCTCAAATTTACAGTGATCCTCCTGCCTCAGCCTCCCAAGTGCTGGGATTATGCACTACCACACCTGGTAGGCCATTTAAAACCTCAGTGCCAGGGGTTAGTTAACATATACTCTTATTTTGTCCCACACATACATAACATTTAATTGATGAACTAGACAAGTAAGATTTACAGTTTATAATAACATAGAACAATTATAATAATATACCAAATAAAAGTTATTTGAAACTTACGAATTATCTCTGGCATTTTCCATTTAATATTTTCAGATAACAAACTGGATACATGGGGGACTGATATCCTACACACATTTTTGGCAGATGACAATGGTTAAAGAATTTGAAACCTATTTAGTGAAAACTAACAGACGTATCTGTCTTTTGATTTTTGGCTTTAGGTCAGTGTTTCTGAACTGGGGCCATCTTGTCACCAGGGGATGTTTGGTGGAGACTTTGGGGTGTGACAGCTTGGGTTGGCAGGGAGTCATCCTGGTGTCCACTTGTTGCAGAACTGGTACCGAACCGAAAGGAAGACGCTCCACATTAAGGAGTAGAAAGCGATTATTATGCCGGTGGGCTGATGGGGGATCGCTCCTGAAGCGGGAACCCCAAACTGCCGTTAGGCTGAGATTTACATAGGGTTTGTAAGCAGGAAGTACAGAAGCGGAGAGCGTGGGAGCATAGGATTGGGTAAAAGTCCTGGTCATCAGTTACTAAGCAAGCAACTCTAAATGCAAGTTAGGGGGCACTGGAGGTGTTTACAGGCTTAGGGGCTGCACAGACAAAACCACCAGAGAATGTTACCTTATTTGGTCTTATAGTTCCGTACAGAATGAGTACATCTTGTGGCCTTGCTGCGTCAGCCAGGATAAACATATCATGTGGTTTCATCGCATCAGTCAGGCAGGGGGCTTAAAGTTCTAAATTTCCGTTATACACTAAGTAGAGATCGAATGTGCTAGGCACCCTCTTACAGTGCACAAGACTGTCCCATCACAAAAACATTCAGGCCCTCCATGGCAGTAATGCTGAGGTTAAGAAGCCCAATGTGGTGGCACACACCTGTAATCCCAGCACTTGGGAGGCTGAGGCAGGACGATCCCAAGTTCAAGGCCAGCCTGGGCAATTTAGCAAGACCCTGTTTAGGAAGAAAGAGAGGAGAGGGAGAGAGAGAGAGAGAGAGAGAGAGAGAGACAGAGACAGAGACAGAGAATAAACTCTTGTTCTAGAAGCACAGCAACCGAAATAGCAGCTCAGGATGGACAGGAAGTTGGGGGGGCATCTTGACCGCAGAGGCGATGCCATATGGGTTGAAGAACGTGCCCGCAAAGGTTCAGTGTCTAAAGTCGTGCAACTCTGGGCTCCTGAATCCAACAATGTCCTCCACATGTTTATAGCCTGGATGGTGTTCCGGACCCGGTGGACATAATCGATTTCTTGGCTTCCATCCTTCTCCCCTCTTTGTCTAAATACAGCCCACACACCCCTGTGGGGCACAACCCTCGCCCCAGCCCGGGCCTTCCAGTGGGGTCACCCAGGGAGGACCCATTCCCTCCACGTTCCGCCAGGCTCCAGCTCAGCCCCTGGTGTGAGTCGCGTGACTTTCTGGATCTCAGCTTCCTTTCTTATAAGATGAAGACGATAATTCCCACCTCCTCAGCTGTTGCGGGGCCCGCCCTGCTCCGGGTTCTTTACATCCTCAAAGCCGCCTCTGAGTACGGGCTGAGAACTAGAAACCGGGAAACCGAGGCTGGGAGACCACGATCTCAGTTTTGAGAGAGAGGCCTGGCTTAGAAGGCGGGGGTCTTCTCTAGGGTCTCCTCGACGGGTTCTCAGTCTCAAGCAAGCGTCCAGATGAGCTCCTTTCGCGTCTAGAGCAACTCAACGCCTAACGCTCCAACAGTCCCTGACTCGAGATTGGGCACCCAGGGCGAGTTCCGCTTCCGCCAGTGCCACGCCGGCGCACGAACGCATGCGCGAGCGCGCGGGACCCTCGGGAGGCGGGGCCGGTTCTGCGTCCGAGGCCCCACCCGGACGCCCGAGCGGTTGTTACGGCAACGGGGGCGTGGCCAGTGCGGAAGGGTCGGTCGCGTGCGTGCCTGAGTTGCCCTTTGCTTGCGGAGCTGCTCTTAGTCGTTCTTTGTTGTTCGTGCGTTCGCTCCGACTTGGACAGAAACTTTTTATCCTCAAGCATGTTTTTACCCACGAAAGGAAGGTCTGGCTAAGATGCTGGCGGATCCTCCACACTTTAAAGAAGTCCCACTGCTGATCCTGTTCATTTACATACGCATCATTAAAAAAAAAGCAAAAACCAGAAAACTCTTCTGCTTTTGGGTGTTATATAATCTATTAAGGGCATCTGTAATTTATCTGACTTCTCTAAGCCAGATCTTTGTTTAGGCGAAATCGCAACTGTGAAAGTTGTGGAAATGAGTAAGTGGTGACTAATTCCACCAGGAAAGCATTCGTTACCAGAAGGGTCACAACAGGATGTCTTTAAATAGAAAACTTCCCCTGACAGTTTGAGAAAGATGCATTTTATAACATCCATTTTGATTCCAGAGCCTCTCCCCTTCTTTCTGGGCCGCTGTGCTGTATATGATTGGAGAATCGGGTGCCCTGAACAGGGGTGGCGCCTGAGGACTTAGGAACAGGCTGAAACCCATGGGCTGTGTTTTCCAAGCTGGAGGAGCCAAGGGGTCCTTCTCCTGCTTCCTCTGTTAAAGGGGGAACATCACTAGTCATTCCAGAGATGCAAATGAAAATAATGTTGTTCTGTTGGCGTGAGGTTTCTAGATGTTCAGCGGCTTTCCTACATAGTATGTGTCAAGAATCACATCAAGGCTTTTGCACAGCAAAAGAAACCCCTAACAGAGTGAAGAGACAACCCACAGAGTGGGAAAAATATTTTTTGTTACCTGTTCCTCAGACTAAGGACAAATACCTAGAATATATAAAGTACTAAAAAAAATCAGAGCTCCTAAATTTAAAGACCCAACCCAAAAATGAGCATCTAAAATGAATAGACATCTCTTAAATGAAGAAGGAGAAACAGCAAATAAATATATGAAAAAATGTTCAACATCACTGGGCATTCCAGATATGCAAATTAAAACAATGTTGAGATTCTATCTCACTCCAGAAAGAATGGCTATCATCAAGAAATCAACCAATAACAAATGCTGGTGGGGCTGTGGAGAAAAAGGAATCCTTCTTCACTGTTGGTGGGAGTGTAGACTGGTGCAACCACTGTGGAAATCAGTGTGGAGAGTCCTCAAAAAACTAAAACTATAGGTTCCATTCGACCCAGCCATTCCCCTTCTTGATATCTTCCTGAAAGAATTAAAAGCATCATAGCACAAAAATATATGTGCACCCATGTTTACAGCAGCACAGTTGGTAATAGCTAAATCTTGGAAACAACCCAAATGCCCAGCTGAGGAATGGATAAAGATGTTTTTTTTTTTTTATACAGTGGAGTACTACTCTGCCATAAAGAAGGATAAGCTTGAGACAGTTCTAGCTAAATGGTTGCACCTAGAGACCATACTCTTTTTTTTATTTTAAAGAGAAAAAAAATAGAGCAAAATTTCAAAACAACATAATAGGAAGGTAACAATGGTTAATACATTATGTATTGTTATCTTTAAATTAGTTACTCAGGGTACAAGATATCAGCATTCAATTGTCCAAACATTATTAGCACAAATCTTTCTTTTCAATGAACTAAGCAAAATTAGTAATGTATCTATCTTAACTATCATATATATATATATTTTTCTTTTCTCTTCTTTCTTTTCCCCATTCCCCCATCCCAGTTTTCTCTTTCCTTTTGACCAGTTTCTTCCTGTTTTACCATATCTATTGTACATTTTGGATCTTATTTACTCTTTCAGTTTCTCACACTAGGGAGACAATACGATGTTTACACATGTGCGTCCTGTTTATTTCATTTATGAGTATTTTCTCGAGTTGCATCCATTTACCTATAAAAGTCTCCAGTTTATCCTTCTTTATGGCTGAATAGTACTCCATTGTATAAAAATACCACATCTTTCTTATCCATTCCTCAGTTGATGGGCATTTGGGTTGTTTCCAAGATCTGGCTATTACAAATTGTGCTGCTATAAACATGGGTGCACATATATCGCTGTGGTACGATGTTTTTAATTCTTCTGGGAAGATACCCAGAAGGGGAATAGCTGGGTCAAATGGGACCTCCAATCCTAGTTTTTTTTGTTTTGTTTTGTTTTTATGTGGGTACTGGGAGTCGACCTCAGGACCTCGCACTTGCCAGCAAGCGCTTGTGCCGCTGAGCGATATCACCGGCCCTTTTTTCCTTTATGTGGGTTCCGGGAGTCGAACTCCGGACCTTGCACTTGCCTAGCAGGCGCTTATGCCACTGAGCTCTCTCACCGGCCCCAATCCCAGTTTTTTGAGGAGTCTCCACATGGATTTCCACAGTGGCTGCACCAGTCGACACTCCCACCAACAGTGGAAAAGGGTTCCTTTTTCCCCACAGCCCCTCCAGCATTTGTTATTAGTTGACTTCTTGATAATAGCCATTCTTTCTGGGGTGAGGTGGAAGAGAGACCATACTCTTAAGCGAAATAAATTGGACACACATGTTCAAATATCGCATGGTTTTTCTGGTGTTAGAAACCAAGAGTATAAATAGATATTGAGGCACTTCCTGCTTTTTATTTTCAGATTATGTATAGGCTTTATACTTTCAATTGGTGGGAAAAACTGTAAGGAATACAGAAAGAAATTCAGTGTACCGTACATAATTGGCAGAACCTAGTGGTATTCTCTGCTTGTTGTTGCCTGTATCATGGATGGAAGGTCAGGGTCAAGCTCTATACTTACCATTCAGTTCTAGGTTGGATGAGGGAGGGAGTGTCTTTTAACCTGATCATCCCTATCTAAGACCTGTCATGTTTAGATTTCTCCTAGCCCACGGAAATGAACTTTCCTATGTCCCTCCCCCACAAATAAACTTTTGGATTATTGACTTTAAAAAAAAAAATTCACGGGCCGGTGAGATGGCTCAGCGGTTTAAGCGCCTGCCTTGCAAGCGCGAGGGCCCGAGTTCGACTCCCGGATCCCACATACGAAAAAGGGGCCGGTGATATCGCTCAGTGGCACGGGCGCCTGCTGGCGCGCGAGGTCCTGAGGTCGACCCCCCGGTACCCACAAAAAAAAAAAAAAAAAAAAAATTCACATCAAGGAGCTGGGTGTGGTGGCACACCCCTATAATCCCAGCACTCAGGAGGCTGAGGCAGGAGGATCACTGTGAGGCCAGCCTGGGCTATATCATACAGTGAGTTTAAGGTCAGCCTGAACAACATAGTGAGACCCTGTCTAAAATCAATTTAGGAAAAATACAAAAAGTACAGTTTGGAACTGGGGAGACTTCAACCCAGGTGGTAAGAAGTACCCTTTGATCAGTTAGGACAGTTTAGGAAGCATGAGGGAGAAAATATTTTGCCCTTTTTAGTGATCAGCTCTCTGCATGAACATTCATGGAACAGCAAACAGATTTTAAGCTCACTGGCCTTTATCTGAGGGGTTTAATTTCACTGAGTCATGCTGAGGTGGACATAGCTTACGGTCTTTGTGTGTGTTTTGTTTATGATTAGAACTAGCATTTGTGGGATGTCAGAATGACTTGTACTTTTTCTTCCATTTTTGTGGTGCAGGGGATCAAACCCAGGGCCTCATGCATGCTAGGCAAGCACTCTGCTACTGAGCTATACCTCCGATCTTTTTTATTTTAATAGTTATTTATTTAAAAACATTTATTACAGAAGATACACTGGCATTATTCCCCTTCAAAATACACACCCCTGCTTAAATTCACTCCTCGCATCATTTTGGACACTTTCTGAAGCAATTTTAGAAGTCCTCTTTTGTGAGTGTCTTTTGTTGTGCTGTTGTGGCTGCCTTGATGTCCTGAATGGATTCAAAGCTTTGTCTTTCATTGTCATTTTGACTTTGGGGAAGAGCCGGAGGTACCAGAGCTGGTGAATAAAGGGATGAAGATGCACTATGATGTTTTTATTTGACAGAAATTGCCACAAAAGGTTGACCAATGAGGTAGAAAACATAGCGAACGTTTAAGTAAAATGTTTATTACAGTTAAAGATATATTGCATTAATTCCTCTCAAAATACTTCCCTTTGCTTCAAACACACTTATCATAATTTCCAGCCCTTTTTAACATTTTATTTTATATTTATTTGTTTATTTTTGGTTTTTAGAGACAGGATCTTGCTATGTAGCCCAGGCTGGTCTCAAACTCGCAGCTATCCTCCTGCCTCAGCCTCCCAAATTCTGGGATCACAGGTGTGTGCCACCATGCCCTGTGGTGTCTATTTTATTTTGAGCAGGTTGTTGCTAAGGCTCACTCTGAAGAGACAACACACTTGAAGCCCTTCTCTGGTCACTTGGACGCTGGCCAGTCCACGCACGGCTGAAGCCTGAGGACGTTGTTCACAGGATTGCTCCATACCTATTCCCCTTGATTTTTGTGTCTTTTCAGGCTGCTTAACCCAGTCCTGTGTCCCTGCCCCCTGCTAGCTGTGTTTTTTTGCCTTAAGCTCTATGGACGGTTGCCCCAAGAGAATAGAACGATCAGTCAAACACTTCAACAAGATTTGATGAGTGTCCAAGACACACTGGACACTCTCCTAGATCAGATTACCTCCCTCACTGCCTCGCCAGAGTAATGTCACAGAGCAGACTGGCCTAAATTCTAGTTGGGCCTTGTCTCAGAAGATCACATGTAACGTGCGCAGCAAAGATTTGCTGGGGAAACTAAAAAGGAGGGAAATGTAATAGAAAATGCCCCCCCATACCCCCGCCAGTATACTTCAGTTTCTTAGTTGCCCAGTTAATAGTTCCTGTTCCAGTTCCGGTTGCCCCTGTTGCTTAGAAACAGCTGGTCACTGTGATGCACATTGTATAAACCAATCCCCAGTTAACAAGCCATTCTGCCTCTGTACTTCCTGCTTCTTATCCCATAAAGCCCTAGACCACCAGAGATCAGGGCCTGATATTCTGGGAACGATCCTGATTGGTGCCTGTCGACGTAAATAAATCTGCCTGCAAACCCTGGGTGTCATTCTGGTGTTTCTGCCTGCCGTCACACTCCCGCCCCAGGCTCCCAAGTGGCTGGGATTACAAGCATACACACAGCATGTTAATTCCAGGAAGCTGCACAAAAATATATAGCCAAAGGGAAAAGAGGCAAAAGTGTTGAAATGTCACATTTCATTGCTACTAGAAAAACATGTTGATGCTGTAGTTACTGCTTTCAAACGGGAGCCAGGAGGGTGACTCCCCGTGACCTGTGGGTTGTACTGTATCCGGTGGGAATGGCCATTTTAGCTGGAAGAAATATAGCCTTGAGAAACAAAGAAAACTATGTTATTTAACTTCTTGTGAGTAAGAGATTATTAATTTTATTTATTTTGTTTTTTTGAGGCAGGGTCTTGCTGTGTAGCCCAGGCTGGCCTTGAACTTGTGGTAACCCTCCTGCCTCAGCCTCCTGAGTGCTGTGATTACAGGCGTGCAGCACCACGCCTGGCTGTTTTTTTAAACTCTATGGGTGGAATTTATGACACTGAACACTGACATTTCTTTCTTCCAAAAGCTTCCCTCTCTCCATACATTGCTCTACTCTCTGTCTTGGAAACCACCTTTCGGTTGCCTTAGAAAACCCCCGGGTGACTGTCTTTGTGCTGGACTGTTTTTGAGTGTTGCTTTCTAAGGAGCATTGGAGGAACCTTAATGTGACAAACTTGGCAATAAAACTACGTTTCTTTATTTTTGTGTGTGAGATGATTTAAGAGAAAGCAGCATGAATCAACCTCAATTATTTGTAAGTAAAATTAGCTTCAAGCTGTCACATTCCTCCGCACGGTTATTCACATAAATTGGGTAATGATGTTTGGGTTTGTATTAAAGAATGATGGGAACAGAGTCTGGGCCTAAACTGGTGAATTTTTTTTTTTTTGAGACAGGGTCTCATTATGTAGTTCAAGCTGGACTTGAACTCACTACATAGCCCAGGCTGGCCTTGAACTCATAGCAATCCTCCTGCCTCAGCCTCCCGAGTGCTGGGATGACTGGTGTGTCACCATGCCTGGCTAAATTAGTGAAATTTAAAATGGAAAATCCTTTAACTCTTAGGGGTGGCACAGTATAGTTATCAAGAAGTAATGGGGTGTCTGGTTGGAGATTTTTCTCTGCTACGTGTTTCCCCAAAAATAAGACCTAACTGGAAAACAATCAGTCTTCAAAACTACAATAAAAAATGTCATCTCCGAGCCAGGCATGGTGTGCATGTCTGTAATCCCAACACTCAGGAGGCTGAGGCAGGAGGACTGCTATGAGTTTGAAGCCAGCCTGAACTAATAGCATGATCCTGTCTCAAAAAACAAAAACAAAAACAAAAACAAAACAAAAAGCCAGCCCCAATCAGCCCATCCTTGCCTTACCTGCCATCATTTTGCTCTTGCTTGGCGACTACTCTGTAAGGCAGGTTATTATCCCCCAGGAATAGGACTTGGATTCAGGTTATTTATTTGGGAGGCACCCAAGAAAAAGTGCTCTAGATGGAATTAAACAGGCAAGAAAGACTTCACTCCCACGTGCAGCCGAGGGTGCGGCTCGGTAGCAGAGCTCTTGCCTCCCATGCGCAACTCCCTGGGTCCATCCCTGGCACCCTTTCCCCACAGTGGTGCATGTACCCCCAGTGGAACATCGCTCAGCTTCAAAAGTAAGAATTCTTTTTTTTTTTTTTTTTGTGGGTACCGGGGGGTCGACCTCAGGACCTCGAGCGCCAGCAGGCGCCCGTGCCACTGAGCGATACCACCGGCCCCTTTTTCGTATGTGGGTTCCGGGAGTCGAACTCGGGCCCTCGCACTTGCTGGGCAGGCGCTTAAGCTGCTGAGCCATCTCACCGGCCCAAAAAGTAAGAATTCTTGCAAGACGGGAAACACGGATGTTTTAGAGAGCTCAGATTGCCGCGAAACAATGACACGAACCAGTCGGTGTAAACCTCAAACATTCATTTCTCAGCGTGTGGGAGGCTGAGAAGTTTAAGGTGGGGACGGTTCAGTGGCTGGCAAGGGCCTATTTCTTGCACCTCCTCACTGTGCCCTCATTGGGGCAGACATAGGGTGTGGTGATGCAAGCCTGGAATCCCTGCACTCAGGAGGCTGAGGCAGGAGGGTCGCCATGAGTTTGAGGTCAGCCTGGGCTACATAGTGAGACCCTGCCTCCACACCCCCCCTCCCCAATCTGGATTTGGTCATCTTTTCCCTGGGTTTCACTCTTGCCAGCCTTTTTCAGTACTCCAACCTCAGATTCTGTCCACGGTGTGCTCCATTCTCCACACTGCAGCCAGAGAGAGCCTTTGCTTTTATGTATTAGCAAGTTTCAAAATTTCTTTATCACTTTTTTTTCCTTTTTTCTTTTGGATTTGAGTCATTAAACAAAATCACACATATCAACCCATTTAAGGATTTTTTTCCCCTCTGCAATACAGGAGATTGAAGCCAGGACCTTCCCACTGAGCTCCATCCTCAGCCCTTTTATTTTTTATTTTGAGATGGGCTCTCAATAAGCTGCTAAATTGCCTAGCATGAGCTTGAACTTGTGATCCTCCTGCCTCAGCCCCAGAGTGCTGGGGTTACAGGTGTGTGACCCCCAGCAAATCAACTCATTTAAAAACTAAAACTAAAAACCCAACCAACCAAACAAACAAACAAAAGGATGAAATTAGGTGACATTAAGTACGCTCACAATATTGGAGAACCACTCTCTCTACCTAGTTCCAGAATATTTTCATCCACCAGCAGGAAATGCAGCCCTCGGGGACGGGTGGGCTACTTGGAGAGCTGGTCAGCCATGGTTTCGGGGTGCATCCTCATCATGCCCTTGTAGCGCCCAGCTTTGCTCTCCCTGCCTCCTTGTTTCCTGGGTAAACAGTGACTGAACACACCCATCAATTAGTTCATGGCCACTCATTAATTGTGTCTGTCATGGTCCAGATGGTGAGGCTCTCTCCATGCAGCATCCATCCTTGCCTTCAGCTGATGAGTCAGATGAAACTGCAATTCGGGACCGGAAATGCTTAGGGTTTTTGATTCTGGGATATTTGCACCTGCTGTGTATAATATGTTGGGGACGGGGCTCAAGTCTAAGCCTAAAATTCCAGCCAGGTGTGGTGACACATGCCTATCATCCCAACACTTGGGAGGCTGAGGCAGGAGGATCCTTTTTTTTTTTTAAATATGCGGGCACCAGGAGTCGAACTCAGGACCTCACACTTGCCAGGCAGGCGCTTATGCCGCTGAGCCATCTCACCAGCCCCAGGAGGATCATTTTGAGTTCAAGGCCAGCCTGGGCTACATAGTGAGTTCAAGGCCAGCCAGAACTACACAGTGAGACCTGTGTCAAAAACCAACCAACCAACTAAACAAAAAACTAAACAGGTTTCCTGCCTATGAACCTTACATGGATAGCCTGATACCTGTCAGCTCTCCATCATTTTAACACTTTCCCACTTCGCAGTGAGAGCAAAGCGGGAGAGCACTTATGAAGGAGCGATTATTTTTGGCTCATGGCTCTACAGGTTTAAGTCCAAGACTGGGCAGGTAAGGGTGGCACATGATGGCAGGGGCTGTATCAGAGTGAGGGAGAAACTGGCTCTGCAGAGTGAGCTTGAGGCAAGTTAAAGGGGAAAAAACAAGATAGAAGTACACTGTAGAGGACACAGGACAGGCCACCATGGGGAAAGCCGGGATAGCAAGCTCCTCCTGGCGTCTGTGTCCTTGCACACTGCCTACCTCTGGAGGAAATCCGTGAGAACCTCTACACAAGGGTTCTGAGAGGCGGCGCTGGATCCCACGCCTCAGGGTTGGGCCCTCTTATCGAAAACCTGCTTGAGTTCTCGCGAGAAGTCCATGTGTGGGCTTGTGCCCTTGCCTCTTGACACAGGACTTGAACTGTGGAATTTTCCAGGATGGCATCACAACAGTGCTCAAAAAGTTTCAGGTTTTGGAGCATTTTGAATTCCAGATTTTCAGATTAGGGATGCACAGTCTACATATCAGAGGCCCACAGACCATGAGCACAGGGTAAATGGGACCCCTCGTGTGTCATTTCTTTTTTGGTTTTCTGAGACAAGGTCTTGCTATATAGTTCAGGCTGTCCTTGCACTTGTGGCAATCCTCCTGCCTCAGCCTCCAGAGTGCTGGGATGACAAGTGTGTGCACCACCTTGCCAGGCCCATGTGTATTTGTACATAAAGTTGTATTGGCACACAGCCATGTCCCCACTTTTTGTTTTTTGAGACAGGTTCTTGCTATGCTGTGTAGGCTGGCCTTGAACTTGCAGCGATCCTCATGCCTCAGCCTACCAAGGGCTGGATAACAGGTGTGTGCCACCATGCCCGGCTCTCCTGAATATTTCTGATCCAAAGTTGTGGACACAGATATCACAGAAGCAGAGGGCGGGCTTTACTTATGATTCTCCGTGAGAACCTTTTCAGTGTTTTCTGCTAGTGATCCTGAAGTACATAGTACGTGATTATTAGCTGCGGTCACCACGCTGTGCATGGCTCCGAGACACGCATTCCTTCTGCCTAACAGCAAACATCGCCCTCGACCCCCACCTCCGGGCCTCTTCTCTGAGTCTGCAATTTTAGGTTCCACACAGGCGTACATGGGGTCACACGGTGTTTGTCTTCCTGTGCTCCTGTCACTCACCATGGTGTCACCCAGCATCTCAATGGTGGGCTAGGGTGCTGCCCGTTTCTTTCTCTGATTTCCCATTTTCCCCTTCCCTTCTTCCCTTCCCTTCCTTTCTGTTTTTCTTTCTGTAGTAGCGGGGATTGAATCCCGGGCCTTCATACTGAGCTCCATCCTCAGCCTTGTTTTTTAATTTTAAAATTTTGAGACGGGATCTCGCTAAGTCGCAAACTTGCCCAGGCTGGGCTGGAACTTGTGATACTTCTGCCTCAGCCTCCCCGAGTGCTGGGATAACAGGCGCTGCTGGTTTCTTCCGGCTCGCTGGCCTGGCAAGCTGTTCGGGACTGCGTGGGCAGCCGTGTGCCCGCGTCTGGTCCTCACCCCTTGCGCTTGGAACTGTCAGTGCCCACAGGAGGGCGCCAGAGCCCCGCCGCTGCCTGGATCTGGGCGGCGGCCCCAGGAGCCGCCGCCCCCTCCTGCGCACGCGCGCTGAGCAGCTGCTCGCCACTGAGGCGAACCCTGGGCCCAGACAGCTTTTTGTAGCACGCTCTTCAGTTTGGGGTTGCCTGGTGTGTTCTGAAGGTTGAATTCATGTTATGTTTTTTTTTTGTGTTGTTTTTGTTATTTTGAGACAGGGCATCGCTATGCAGTCCAGGCTGGCCTTGAATTCACTGTGTAGCCCAGGCTGGCCTCCAACTCATGGTGATTGTCCTGCCTCAGCCTCCTGGTGCTGGGATAACAGATGTGCGCACCGCGCCCGGCTGTTACGCTTTTTTGGAAGAATCCTCAGTTATAATGCGGTGCCCTTCTGAACACATCCACCGGGGTGCCGATTTACCCACACTCCGCTTTGAATGCTTGTCGGAGACTTGGCCCCCACGCAGCTGTGTGGAGTGGGGGGATCTTTGGTGGGAAATTGGTCATGAAAGCTCTTCCCTCCCCAGTGGGTTAACCCACTTATGGATCCACGGGTTGTGGATGGAGTGGCTTTGTTATATGAATGAGGCAGGAGGGTCATAAGTTTGAGCGCAGCCTGGGCAACTTAGTGAGACCCTGTCTTAAAAAATGAAAAGGACCGGGATGCAGCTCAGAGGGAAAACTCTGGGTTGCATCCCCAGTGATACACACACACACACACACACACACACACACACACACACACACACACACACAATTGGAAAGAAAAGAAAAGGCGTTGCTCTTGTAACGCTCTGGGACGTCCCCCTGCTAGGAGGCAGCAGGATGCGCTCCCTGGTGTTCTTGGGTTTCCAGCCCCTGAAAGCCTGAGCACTGCAGACCTCTGTTTTTCATGAATGACGCCGTCGGCGGCACTCGGGGACAGCCACAGGAGACGCAGGAAGACACCCAGGATTGTTCTGCCAGTTTCTCCCTCGTACAGTTTGTGACACATTATCCTGTGCAGGAGGGGGTTCGAAGCTATGCTGACACCCCATTTTTCATCAAACCTTTGACCATTTATTTATTTCAGTGCTGGGGATAGAACCCAGGGCTCTACCACGGAGCTACATCCCCAGCCTTATTTATTTTATTTTGAGACAGCCTCTGGCTGAGTTACCCAGGTTGGCCTTGAATTTGCAATCCTCCTGCTTCAGCCTCCTGAGTAGTTGGGATTACCTTGACAACTCATTTTAGCATTTACTAATGTTTTTCCCTGAAAAAAATCATTACTGTCTATCTGGATTTTTTTTTTTTTTTTATGTGGGTATTGGGAGTCGACCTCAGGACCTCACGCTTGCCAGGCAGGCGCTTATGCTGCTGAGCTATCTCACCGGCCCTGGTTTTAAAATTGTGGTAAAATATATGATGTAGAACATTCCCCTTTAACAATTTTTTTTTTGTGGGTACCGGGGGATCGACCTCAGGACCTCGCGCGCCAACAGACGCCCGTGCCGCTGAGCGATATCACTGGCCCCTTTTCCATATGTGGGATCCGGGAGTCGAACTCGGGCCCTCGCGCTTGCAAGGCAGGTGCTTATGCCACTGAGCCATCTCACCGGCCCCCTTTAACAATTTTTATGAGAACCGTTCAGCGGCATTAAGTGTGTTCCTAAGGTCACACAACCATCGCCACCCTCCATCTCCAGAACGTTTTCGTGTCCCCCAATGGAAATTTTGTGCCCGTTACACACCCACAAATCTCCCCATTCCCCTCTCTCTAGGCTCTGGCGGCTGCCACTGTCCTTCCTGTATCTATGAATCGGACTGTTGTAAGGACTCAGGCCAGATTTGTTCCTTTGTGTCTGGGAACCAGGGACACCGGTGTCCTCCCCTCCCCTGCCATCCCCACCCCTCTCCTCTCCAGCCAGTCCTTTTCAACCCCCTTCACTGTCATTAGACTCCTTGGTCCCCTGGGTCTCTGTCCCTATTCCTTTTCTTCTCTTTGCTCCTAGTCGTCTTCTCACCCACAGGATGTTTTGGCTAAAAATAGGACGCTTCCTCCTCTGCGGGGGAACTGCTTCCCAGTTCCCCGCACCCTGCTGCTGCACAGACCCCTCTGCTGGGCGATTTCTAAACAATGGCGCGTTAGTTACTCATGGTTCTGGGGCCTGGGGGAGCCTCTGCCGGCACTTAGTGAGGGACTTCTAGCAGGGTCATGGCTTGGCAGAGGGCACCTGCCTTTTGGTTTTGGTTTTGGTACTAGGAATTGAACTCAGGGTCTTCACATTGAGCTGCATCCCCAGCTCTTTTAAAAGAACTGTTTTATTTTGAGACAGAGTCTTGCTAAGCCACTTGGGCTTGCACCTTTAATTTTCCTGCCTCAGCTTCCCAGAGTGCTGGGATGACAGGAGTGTGCCATCAAATCCAGCCGAGGGCAGCTGTTAGCACAAAGCCACTCCCTGGAGCCGGCGAATCTGGGGATGAAATGGATTCGCCCATTCCCAAGGAGGAGCCCTCAGGCCCCAGTAACTTCAGCAGGTCCCGCTCCCAGCCCCATTCGCACGAGGCTGTGAGGACTGGGTGTTCAACCTGTGACCCCAAGGGCAACTCCGGGCCACAGCGGAGCCCCAGGAGCTTTGACCTTGACCGTGGCCAAGGCTGACTTCGCTTACCCCACCCAGTCCCGCGATCCGACCCTGGCTTCTCCTCCGTGGCCTCGCGACGCCGTGGCTCCCGCGCTTCTCCGCCTGGCGCATTCGGTTCATCCGGATGCCGGCTCCGCGAGGGCAGGAGCGGCTCCCGCTGCGTTCACGGCCGGGACCCTGATGCCGCTGACAAAATCCGGCTCACGATAACGCGAAGACAATTATTGCTGGTATTTTGTGGTGTTGGGGATGGAACCAACTGAGCGACGTTCTCATCCCCTAAACACACTCCTGATGCACGAACCGACCCAGCTGCTAACGGGCGATCCGGTTCTCGGTGACTCGGGTCCACACAGCTCGCTGTGTCCAGCGCGGTGACAGAGGGGATGAGTCCGCCGTGGAGCTGAGCTTGGTTCTATGTACAGCCGTGCCCTCGGCCCCCATTCATGGTTTACTTCCCACGGTTTCAGTTACTCATGGTCCACTGCAGTCTGTAATATGAAATGGAAAATTCCAGAACAATTTATAAGTGGTGGTTGTTTTGTGATGCTGCGGGTTAAACCCAGGGCCTGGCGAGTGCTGCTAGGTGAGTGGTGCAGCGCAGGGAGCACCCCACGCCGAATTCATAAGGTTTCATTTTCTTTTTTCTTTCTTAAGGTACCAGGGATTGAACACAGGCCCTCGGAATGGAGCTACATCAAGAATCCTTTATAAATTTAAATTTTGTTTTTGTGGTCCTGGGATTTAAACCAGCGCATTCCCTCTCAAGCTGCAGTCCCAGTCCTTTTTATTTTGAGACAGGATCTCACTAAGTCACTTAAATTGCCCAGGTTGGGCTGGAACTTGCGTTCCTTCTGCCTCAGCCTCACAGAGTGCTGGGATGACAGGCGTGCACCACTACACTTGGCTACTTGTGAGCTCTCTTGAGATCTAGTTCTATTACTGATGACCAAAGCAGGTCACATGGCCCAATTTCAGGGCATGAGGACTCTGAATTTGGTGAGAATAAGAGCAAATCTCCAGCCAAGTGTGGTGGCGCACACCTGTAATCCCAGCACTCAGGAGGCTGAGGCAGAAGGATCACCTCAAATCCGAGGCCAGCCTGGGCTACATAGTGAGTTCAAGACCAGCCTGAACTACATAGTGAGATTTTGTCTCAAAAAACAAAACAACAAAACAAAAGATCGAATTTCTATGATACTGGGGTGGCTGAGGGAGGGTTGAAGAAGTGAGACCAAGAATTCAATCTGTACATTGCTGCTATTTCTGTTTCTCTCACTGGGCTCAAAGCCCCAAGGGCAGGTGCTAGGAGAAGCCACTGTTTTCCAAAGCTTTGGACATAAGTGTTCCCTGAATGCAGGAGCCAGGTCAACTGCAGCCGCACAGCATAGTGACATTACAGCCAATGACAGACAGCATGTCCTGCAGGGTCCCACCAGAGCGCATGATTACTTTCTTCTTGGTGACAGGATCTCACTAAGTTGCCCAGGATGGTCTGTAACTTGCTATATTCCTGCCTCAGCCTCCCCTGTACTAGGATCACAGGGTGTACCACCACACCAGCTCTGTGGGCCCGGCAGTCAGCGCCGGAAAGCAGAACAGCTTGGACTGTAGCTGAGGATGTGCCCTGATTCCACAGCTGGGCATTGTGACCCAGATGTGGAAAGTGAGGGACAGAGCATGTTTTGCCGAATCTCTTCCACTTGCTTTTGGTGTCTTGTCTCCTCTGGACACTTAGTCACCTTCAGTTCTGGTGCTGGGAGGGCCTGGGAGAGAAAGAAGAAGCTGCTGGTCCTCTGAAACCCCTGGCTTGATCTTCCAGAGCATCTCGTCTGCTGCATTCTGTTGCTCAGGTTTTTCTGTGGTGCTGAGGATGGAACCCAGGGCCTCCGGCACGTGAGGAAAGAGCTCTACCACTGAGTGGCACGCCCAGCCATATTAGTTAATTTTTGATGGGAAGAGTGTAAAAAATGGTCTCTTTGTTGACCCGCTCAGGGGGCCCAAGGGAGATTTTCGCAGGTGAAGTCCCCAGGTTAAAGAACGCACGTGTGCAAGACATCGGCAACAACAGCAGGCAGCATGGGGCAGAGCAGAGAGCCAGAGCGCAAGAGCCGCCTGCGTCTTTATTGTATAATTCTTACACAGCTTGTTTTCTCATATTTTCATTTTAGATTTTGAACTGTCTGTGGGAAACCACTATTCAGACTGCTTCAGAGCTCAGGGGAGTCTAAGGACACCTGAGGACATGACCCTGCTTGTCTAGTGCAGGTGCACAGTGGGATACAGTTACGTAACTGTGACTCTGCACAGACAAACATGCACGCACTGGTTCTGGCACTATGTAAGAATGTAAATACGAGATAACAACATGTATAAAAATTATACAATAAAGACACAGGCGGCTCTTGTGCTCTGCCCTGCTCCGTGCTGCCTGCTGTTGTTGCCGATGTCTTGCACATGTGCATTCTTTAACCTTGGGACCTCACCTGTGAAAATCTCCCTTGGGCCCCCCAAGCAGACTGACACTCTCTAAGATGAGAACCAACAAACAGAATGTCTAGATTGTAGTGAGGCAACAACCTCCAAGTCCTGGTAGTTTATTTTAAAAAATTGTTTTAATTTTATTTTTTTAAAGTTTTTAAGAAGCACTGGGAATTGAATCCAGGGTCTTCACACTGAGCTAAAGCCCCAGCCCTCTTTATTTATTTATCTATGTTTTATTTTTAAATTTTGAGACTGGGTCTTGCTAAGTTACTAAATTGGCTAGGCTGGGTCAAAGTTGGGATCCTCCTGCCTCAGCTTCCCAGAGTCATGGGATTATAGGTGTGTACCACCATGCCATCTCCTGGTGGTTTAAATAAGGACTGGTATACATTTTCTGTCAGGGCCAGATAGTAAATATTACTGGCATTATGAGCCATATGTCTTTGTTGCAATGATTCAGTTCTGTTGGAAGTCAAAATTAACAGGAAGATGAATCTGATTGGTAATTAAATGCTTGCACCTGGAAAGGATAAAAGACAATTTCTTTCAAACCTCATTGGTCAGAACAGGTCCTGTGACCCTCCCAAGGGGCCGGAAGTGCTGTCTATCCATTACTCGGTAGACAGGAGCAGGAGCTACGCTGGAAACACCAGTAGTGGGGATGAGGGGAGGGCTATTCCAAGCTGATGCCTGCTTGGCAGCTGGAGTTTAATTTTGCCCGGGTCTCTGGGAGACAGAGCAGGGCGCAAGCCTCAGAGTGGCCCCCGCAAAACGGAGAGAGGCTGGGATGTTTATCCACCAGCGGTTGTCAGCTGTCAGTCGGGAGCTTCTCCCAGGGGCCTTCGTTCCATGAGCTGAATGAGGCAGAGCAAAGTGCAGCAGCAAACAAAAGTCCCCAGGACTAAAGCCGGGTGCTGTGGTCACATCTGTCCTCTCAGCGCTCAAGGAAGGCAGGAGGGTTGCAAGTTGGCGCCCAGCCTGGGCAACTCAGCAAGACCCTGTCTCAAAGTGTAGCTCAGTGTGAAGGCCCTGGGTTCAGTCCCCAGTGCCTGCACACACACAAAGTCCCCAGTTCGGGCCGCTGGAAGACAGCCTGGGTGCACTGAAGGGTGAGGACAAGGGGACGCATCTGGAATTCCTGTGCAATCAACAAACACTGGAGGGAAAAGCACGTGCGTCTGCGGCACGGATGCCTACTGCACCCCGAGTCCCCATCCTAATTCCTCTTTTTGAAGTGAAGCACTTTTATTTCACAGTTGTCTTTAAAGCAGCAAAGGCACTATTTTCTTCATATAAAAACATTGCCATACCTATATTTTTTAGAAAGTGATTATACAGACCCCCTTAAAGAAAACTGCGCCTCATTATATGGTTTCAGGGAGGTTGGTTGGAAAAAAACACATCAGGACTGATTCTTTTTTTTTTTTGTGGGTACCGGGGGGTTGACCTCAGGACCTCGCGCTCCAGCAGGAGCCCGTGCCGCTGAGCGATATCACCGGCCCTTTTTTCGTATGTGGGTTCCAGGAGTCGAACTCGGGCCCTCGCGCTTGCCGGGCAGGCGCTTACCCCGCTGAGCCATCTCGCCGGCCCAGTACTGATTGTTAAAACACGCCGTGTTCCACGGTCCGCGTCTCTCGGTTGGAGTAGGGACTGCGATCATCAGTACGCGTCCCGTGCTCTCACATATTGGACGATGCACGGAGAGACTGGCTGCGAACGCCCCACGGTTCGTCAGCTTTTCCTGCGGGTTCGGTGCAGACCGTGCCTCTCTCTGCGGTCCCTCTTCAAGCCCTTCCTGGGGTGGAGACGCATCACCGTCACCAAGTCTTTACCAAAAATCCCAGCGGAAACGTCCCTGGCAGTCAGGGCCTGCTCTGCAGGAAGCGTCTCTCTGAAGGCACGCGGACCGTGCTTCACCAGTTCGTTTAAACCGCTCTCCACAAACTCAGACACGCGTCTCTCCGGGTAAGTATGAGCCGATCGAGAACGGCTCCAGTAGACACAGCTCTGCCATCAAAACAGCAGGTGGACGGCCCGGAGGATCCGAGGGCCCACATCATCGCAACCAGCAGTGAGCAGCCCTGCACCGTATGGTCTCCGGCCACACCACTGCGCTGGTATCTGGGTCTTGCTTCCAATTAGAGACACAAGATGAGACACAGGAAGTGGTCTCTCAGATACGAATCTGGAATCCAAACGCTCCCGTCGCATAAAATCACGTAAGGCTCCAGCATGAGCGGTAAGGCCGGCAACAGAGGCACCAGTAAGCTTGTCCACACGGGGAATCTTCTCCTGGTGAGCGGCAGCCTCTCGCCGCGCCCTCTTCAACGCAATCAACACTGCACGGATTTTTGATTCCAGACCAACTGCGCAGAACCTTGTTCAACAGCTCCACTGCATGTTCAATGTGATGAGTCCTGCCCTGAGGTTCCAAACGGTGACGCCATTGTCATACTGGTTGTGAAACATAGTTCAGGCAGGGACCCGCGCCACAAGCTTCCTGCAAAGCGGCGAATGGAAGAGAGCTGCCGACACTCCCGCTCGGCGATTGGCAGAGGCGATCTGTGGGCCACGCTCTCTAATTCTGACAGAACCCAGTCTTCCCAACTCTTGGGGACGAGGGTAGACTCAGTTGAAACTCTACATTTTTCTGTTCTTTTTTTCCAGTACTGGGGATTGAACTCAGGGCCTTCGCACTGAGCTACATCCCCAGCCCTTTTTACTTGTTATATTTTTATTTTTAAATTTTGAGACAGGGTCTTGCTAAGTTGCTAAATCACCCATAGTAGACTTGAATTTACAATCCGCCTGCCTCAGCTTCCCAGAGTGCTGGGATTACAGCCCTGTGCCACCATGTCCTGCTACATTTTCTAACTTTCAATGCAGACAGTACTAACTTAATGAAATATAAATGTAAAAAGAAATTTAGTTTGAGATGGGGTCTCGCTGTATAGTTCAGGCTGGTCTCAAATTCACTATGTAGTTCTGAAAACAGACCAAACACGGGAAAAACGGCACCGAGAAGGTTTAGGAGGCAGTTTAGTCCACCGGTGGGCTCCTGACTAGGATTTCTCCGTAAGAGTCAGAGCCCCGCCTGGCAGGGATTTAGGGCTTTTAAAGGAAAAGTAAGCAGGGAGGAATAAAGGCAAATTCGGTGCATATGATTGGTGGGTTGGGTGACATCATGGGTTGCTAAGGGAGTTTAAGCATTTCAGGTTACATCCTAAGGCTATCAGTTATACAAAACATGGGTTATACAGAGGAGAAATGTTCTGTTACATTTTAAGTTGCATTACCAGGCCATTAGCACTAGTTACACAATGCAGTAAAGACAGGGTTATACAAAGTAACATTTGAAGTTACACTGTAAGGCCACTTGTTAGATGAGCTTACACAAAGAAGGGAATGTCCTGTTATCAGGTTTGTCCGGACACATCTGCTTAGTCTTGACAGGCATTCTGGTAGGCTTCTATTTAAAATTTTTAATTTTTTTCTTTCAGTCCAGGCTAGCCTTGAACTCATGGCAATCCTCACGCCTCAGCCTCTTGAGTGCTGGGATTATAGGCATGTGCCATCACAACGGCCTACACATAAATTATTGAAGAGGGCGTCTAGCAACCTTTTTAACTGTGATGATTGGGTTATGAGGTAAGCTCATTTGCCCTACATCATTTCCTCTTAATATTGCCTGGAACACGGATATGACTGGAGCTACAGCAACCATTCTGTGGTCATGAGGCAAACTTAAAGGTAGAAGCCAAAGATGAAGAGCAGTGGAGAGTTGAACGGCTCGGATAATTGAGCTGCCCAACATCAAAGAACTGCCCACTACTGCGCCCCTACATGGCAGAAAAATATACTTTTTTCTTGTTTAAGTTACTGTTATTTGGTTTTTTTGTCCTATGCAGAGTTGAATTCTGTTTTCATGTACTGAAAAGGAAACTAACATTACTAAAATATTTTCTCCTGTTTTCTCCCCCACTGCCTTTTTTTCCTTTTGTACCTCTGCCTCCTTCTCTTTTGCTAAAATGTGCTTTAAAGGGTCTGGGTGTTCAGTGACCTCTGTGAAACGCTGGTACCCTAACTCTTTCTTACCATGGCTTGGGTCAAGCAGGATAGAACACCCACAACACACAGAGCAGCGCCTGGGCGCAGCTCTTCCTGTTCTCACACAGAACAAGCCAGAAGTCCCTCTTCCTGTGATGGGAACATTTCAGGGCCTGTGTGCTGTGCGTTGATTAATTTGTGGCTCAGCATTCACCATCCTAGGGGAAATAACATGCCGTATTGCTTTTCAAAAATCCCTGGCATTTGGCTATTTATTCTTGTTACGTGAAACCCCTAGATGGTCTGTTGATTTAATTGCCCTGATTGGAGCTGGAAGAAATTGCATTTAACATCTGTAAGCAAGGTTTTCATGACACGGACTTCAGACAAGCACCGTAGGACATGATTATCTCCATCCTGACGGGGACAGCCCCTTCAGGCAAGTTCCTATGTGCTTTGGACAAAAGCCTTTAAAACTTCTTCTTTGATCTCAGATGCCATTTGGTATTCTCAGATCTCCCTGTTCATTTGCAGGGCACAGATTTTTGTCTGTGTGTGTGTGTGTGTGTGTGTGTGTGTGTGTGTGTGTGTGCATGCGCACGCGATACTGGGGCTTGAATCCAGGGCCTTAGCCCTGAGATCCATCCCCTGCCCTTTTTTATTTTTTATTTTGAGACAGTATCTCGTTAAGTTGCTAAGTTGCCCAGGCTGGGCTCTAATTTGCAATCTTCCTGCCTCAGCCTTCCAGAGTGCCAGAATTATAGGCATGCACCTCCCTCTTACCACTTGCCTGTATTCATAGGGCTGAGAACAGAACTTGGCAAGGGATGGATGGACAGATAGATGGACGAATTAATTCTCACATTTCACTAATTTCTCTTCTTCTTCCCAATCACTCAAATTTTCACTATTCATTGAGCTGGAAATTGGAACTTGGACATTATAGGGTCACCAGACAGGCGCTTGGCTTTAGACCTTCCCGCTGGCAACCCTTGAGTGCAGGCAAACTTAGCCAGGCCTCGGCTTCTAATCTTAAGGCTGTAGACAGCTCCATGCAGCCTGCACAGCTCCCAGCATCCTGGCTATTTTTAGGACAGAGGAGAGGGTTGTGACTAAGAGTCACCTTCAGGGAGGAGCATCCCCTCCCGTGGGCTCAGAGAAGTTCACTTCTGGGAAAGACTCCGATCTAAGAAGTGGAGGGTTTTCCCCTCCTGTGGGACCCTCCACCTTGCCCCCTCCTGTACTAGGGATCGAACCCAGGGCCTTTGCACTCAGCTACATCCCCAGCCCTCTTTTTAGTTTTTATTTTGGGACAGGGTCTCCCTAAGTTGCCCAGGCTGGGCTTGAACTTTCAATCCTCCTGCCTCAGCCTCCTACAGTACTGGATTACAGGTGTGTGCTACCATGCTGGACTCTGATACTGGGTTTTGAATGCTGGGCAGATTGCTGGTTGTGCTGAGATGAATGCTGTGGGGTCACATCCGAAAAGCCACAGAAGATCCCAGAAAGACTCTGGACATGTGGTGCCAGCTGCTGTGCAGTTGTGTTGGATACTCAGGGAATGTACGGAGCAGCTCAGTTGGTTAATTAATTGCAGCAGGTGCGATTCCAGGCATTGGCAAACTAAAATAAACACCGCCTGCCTTCATGGGGCTGGCAGCCTAGTTGGGGAGTCAGACAAGAAACAAAATAAAGAGGGAAAATGTATGCTGTGCCAGGTATTGTTAATTAGTATGAAGAAAAATAAATCAGCCTGGGTGTGGTGGCTCATGCGTGTAATCCTGGCTACTCAGGAGGCTGAGGTAGGAGGATCATAAGTCCCAGCCGAGCCTGGGCAACTTAGCAAGACCCTGTACCAAATAAAAAATAAAAAGGGCTGGGGTGTGGCTCAGTGGTTGAGTACCTCTAGGTTCCATCCCCAATACCACACACACACACACACACACACACACACACACACACACAGACACACACAATCAATAAAAGAAGTGCAGGGCTGGAATGGATGGTTGTATTAACCATGTGTTTCTTTAAAAGCTTTTATTTTATTATTTTATTTTATGGTGCTGGGGATGGAACCCAGGGCTTCATGCATGCTGTCAAGTGCTTTAACACTGAGCCACACCCTAGCCCCCAATTTTTTTAAATTGACAAATACTAATTGTGCATATTCGTGGGGCACAGTGTCATGTGTCAATACATAGGTACAAATTACATTGCATCAGTCAGTCTGGGTCCTAGGGGTCCCGGGAGTCACCCTCACCGGGCTTCTCTCTCTCTGACGTAGAAAGAGGAAGAGGAGTCGGAAGACGAGTGCAAAGCAAAAGAAACTTCACTGTGGGTATTGCGAGAGGAAGCCACTCCAGAGGAGTGGGGCCAGAGCTGGGACACTGCCGAATGAATCTGGGGCTGCAGTGCTGTTTTATGGGGTAGGGGCCCCGCCTCCTCCTCCCTGAGGGTCAACACTTGACTGACTGGATATTGGGCTTGTTGCTAGGGGTTTGGGTATGGTGGGCTAATAGGGGAATTGGGACAGGCATGGCGACCTGCACCAGGAGGGTCAGGGTTGTCTGCCCAGAGGAAGATGTTAAACCATCACCTGTCAGCTTTGGAGAAAAACCACAAAACTGCTTGCTGCTCATAGCCACAGAGAGGCTGCTTTTCTCCTCCTCTCGAAAAGGGCCCAGGTGTGTATTTTAACCCTACCTAAGGGTCCCTTCTCCCTGCAAGAACCATGACAAAACATAGTGATTAGCATATCCTCTGCCTCAACCATTTATCATTTCTTTATGGTGGGAACATTCAGACTCCTCTCTTCTAGTTAATCGGATATACACAGTACATTTTGTTTTGTATTATTGTGTTTTGTTTTTTGAGATAGCGTCTCACTATGTAGATCAGACTGGTCTTGAACTCATTATGTAGCCCAGGCTGGCCTCGGATTTGAGGTGATCCTCCTGCCTCAGCCTCCCGAGTACTGGGATTACAGGCATGCACCACCACACCTGCAGAGATTTACATTGAACTGCATCTTTAGCCTTTTAAAATTTAATTAATTTAATTTAATTAATTGTTTGTTTTATGGTACAGGGCATTGAACTCCAGGTTTTTGCACTGAGATATATCCTCTGCCCTGTTTTTATTTTTAATTTTGAGACAGGGTCTGGCTACATTGCTAAATTGCCCAGGCTGGGCTTGAACTTGGAGTTGTCCTTCCTCACCTTCCCATAGTGCTGAGATTACAGGCATGCACCATGATGCCCAGCTAAAATCTATATTTTAAAACAAAGTTGAGTGCAATTTTAGATCAGGTGACCCGGGATGACCTTGATGGTAAAGAACTGAAAGGCTTCCAACCTGGGCCTGCAGAGTGGCTCCTGCGGGGAGCGGTGGCAAGAAGGGCCATGCAGCCATCGCAGGGGTGCTGAGCCCAGTGCTAATCACTAATAATACCCGCCAGGGCATTTGGGGGTGGGGTTCAAGGAGCCCCCAGGCACTCAGAGAGCCAGAAATGGCCACGAAGGAGAGAGGGCTCCAGATGTGCGTGCTGAGACTGGGCTCAGCACAGCTGTCTGGGCACAGCACTGCAGCGTCCTGTACTGAATCTGTGTCACAAAACGGGATGGGAATGAAGAGCCTCTGAACAGGCTTTGTGCCTCGGTCTCCTGTTGTCACTTTCAAAAAGTCTCGGACAAGATGGCGGGGAAGTAGCTGCTGATTGTGAAGCAAACTTACACAACCACAAAAAGAAAAGAAAAATAAAGAAAAAAGAATGGAAGGAAGCCAAGCAGCCATCCCTATGGATATCTGGGAAAGAGCATCCCACAAAGACGGAAAGAGCCAGAGCAAAGGCCCTGAAGCTGAGCAGAGCCTCCCGTGTTTACTGCACAGCGAGGAGGGCGCTGCGGCTGGAGTGAAGCGGATGATGAAGTCATGGAGGGGCAGTGTGCGCAGGGCCCGTGGGTCACACGAGGACTTTGACTTCTTTGAGTAAAGTGGGAGCCGTGGAAGGCTCTTGAGCAGAGGGGGGACGGGAGCTGATTTAGGGGCTCCCAGGCATCCTGTCACTGCTGTGATAGGCACAAACTATATGTCGGGAGGGAGAGGATGGGGGCAGAGACCAAGGTGGAAGTAATGGCCAGGGGGGCAATGGTCTAGGTGGGCGATGTGGGGGCTGTTTTGGGTGGTATCACCTGGTTTTGTGAGGTGTTCCTGTACCTTGCTGTTGTGGCTTGCAACTGGGGTGTCCCCTCAAAGCTTTGTGTGCTCAGAAGCAGGGCTTCTGGAGCGTGGCTGGATCATGGGTGCTGGTGAGTTCAGGGCTGAGCATGTTTCAGGAGGCAGGACCTGGCTGGAGGTAACCACTGGGGCCTCTCCCTGTCTGGCTCCTCCTTCCTGCTCTTTTTCCCATTGTGCAGTGAGCAGCTCTCCTCCACCTGGCTTCCCCACCATGCCACTTCTGCCTTGCAGCCCGCTGACCATGTAGGGACTGAGACCTCTGAAACCGTGAGCCAAAATAAACTTCCTCCTTTAAATTGTGGGTGTCAGGCGTTGTGTCTCAGTGATGAGACGGGGACTACGATGCCCAGACATAACTCTTTTCTTTATGTTATTTTAAAAGTATTTCTTTATTTATTATTCTTGAAATGTTAGGGTTCAAACCCAGAGCCTCACGTACGCTAGGCAAGTGCTCTACCACTGAGCTACACCACCAGTCCCTAAACATTTTCTTTGAGAAAAGTTTCGTTACATTGTTCGCAGACAGTTTTCCTCCAAATGAAGAGTGGCAGGGTGCATCTGTGCTAGGTCTTGAGTGTGCCCCCCAGAAACTCATGTGCTGGAGACTTAATCCCCGAACTCCTATTATGAGGGCAAGAGTATTTCCATTTTGTTTCTTAGCCTCTAAATTTAAGTAATAGGTAAAACCTTTAGATGAGCTTTAGTCCCACTTCCCTTTCTGTAGTCATAAAACTATAAAAGGAGACACAGAATGTGTCATCACAGTCCCGCAGTCACAAAGCCATAAAGGAGAGACAAATGGCTTTAGCACGGGATGGCACCTGTTACCTCAATTCCCTGTGTTAATTAACCTGAGCTTTGAGAAGGACCCTGTGAAATTCCAAAGAAATGATGTAGTAAAGAATGCGGTCTCTGTGGCAACCAAGGTCTGTTGTACAACCCCCAAATATGTATTTAAGGAGTGTGACACAAAGGCTCAGTGTCGGCAGATTGGACTTTTAGTAAAAGAACTCACTTATCTCTAGATTCCCGTTTTCCGGTGAGTGAATCTTATGATTTTGCCGTAATACTATGGCTGACGGTATTTGGAGGTGGGGTCCTGTTTGGTGAAGCCACGGGCGTGGGGTTCCCACGTTGGCACCGTTGGCTTTAAGAGAAGAGAAAAACAGAGCCGAGCTCGCACACTCCCTGCGCTCTGCCACGCCGTGCCTTCTGCCGTATGGTGACACAACACGAAGACCATCCCCACATACAGCCCCTCGAGCGTGGACTCTAGAAGTGTAAGACATACATTTCCTTTCTTTATAAATGACCCAGACTCAGGTATTCTGTGATAGCAGCAGAAGGGAGACTAAGTGTTTTTGGTTGCATGCAATAGGGGATGGATTCTGTGGATCTTAAAGACAAGGTTTAAACCTAGCTTTCGAAACAGTGAGAACCCAGCATGCATGCACGCACACACACACGCGCACACACAGTAGATTGATGCTCACAGAACTGACAAGAAGCTGTAGAAACAGGCTCGGAGGAAGGGTAGACACTGAGAGGCCTGGGGGTCTGGCTGGCAGCCTGAGGGCTGTGAATTGCTGGTGCCAATCTTCTTCCCAGCGGGCTTTCTCTAAAACTGTTGAAGGCTGCACAGCAGGATGAAAAGCCGGGGAATTAACAGCCACGCCCCCTCCCTCAACCAATAAGCAGCCCTGCAGTGGTTCGCTGGGAGGTGTCAACTTGAGGAAGAACCGCGCAGCTTCATTGATTAGCAAAGCTCTGGGTACATCTGATTGACAGGTAGGCCAGCAAATGAGGGAGAAAGACCCGCCCAGGAAGTGGGGCACCAATCAATAGGCTCGCAGCCTGGGCAGAATAAAAAGGGAAAGAAGGCCACTTGCTCCATTTTTGCAGGAGCTCCAGTCTCTGTCATTGCCTTTGGAGTTCATCTCCAGTGCAGATTCTCAGTCTGCACAGACGCACGTGGGCGCAAGCCTGCTGGTGAGGTAGGTTCTCACTAAGTTGTTGAATTGTCCTGGCTAGGCTTGTCCTTGTGATCTTTCTGCCTCAGCCTCCCGCAGTGCTGGGGTTACAGGCATGCTCCCTGAAGGGCATCCCTTCTGGTCACTCTGGTGTCACTGTGGGACATGTGCACACAATAATGCTGGATGGAAAGCTCACAGGAGATTAACCCTCGCCATGTCCACACTAGACAAATAGTCCTACTTGGAGGCCAGCAAGAGTATTCCAAGCCAAGGCTGCATAGAACACAGCTGTGGCCACATGTTCCCCCCGCACTGTCCTTCAGTCACTCCCAATTGATACTGGGACCCTCACCCAAAAATCAAAGCGGTGAACTCTGGGTTGGCTGAGTGGGGTCCTAAGCTTACCCTAGGAGACTAGTGCTGGGAAATGTCCTTATGTTAAGACCCGGTGAGATACAATTGCTAATAGGAAGGTGGAGGTTAGATGCTGGATAGCCAGAAATACAGCCAATATCAGCACCCAAGGGGACTGAGGGGGCTGTTCCCTTTATGATTTCTCTTTTTTTAATTTTGAATTTTTGACTGATGTATACAAATTGCACGTAGTAGCCAGATGTCATGGTGCAAGCCTGTAATCTCAGCACTCTGAGAGGCTGAGGCAGGAGGATCACAAATTCAAGCCCAGCCTAAGCGATTTAGCAACTTACCAAGACTCTTTTTCAAAATTAAAAATAAAAAAGGTGTGAGGCTGTAGCTCAGCATGAAGGCCCTAGGTTTAGTTCCTGGTACCATGAAAATAGTGTACCTGTTTGTGGGGTACTGTGTGATGTTTCAGTACATATTTAAATTGCAAAATATTCAGATTGGAAGCATATCTATTGCCTCAAGCATTTTTATCATTTCTTTGTAGTGGAAAACTGCAAAATCAGCTAGCTTTTATTTATTTTTTTCTTTTTGCAGTACTGGGGAAGGAACCAGGGCCTCATGCATGCTAGGTCAGTGCTTTACCACTGAGCTGCACCCCAGCTTCCTCTTGCTTTTCTGGAATATACAGGATATTATCATTTTCTGTAGTCACCCTACTGGCCCTGGTAGCCAGAGTGCTGGATGTGAATTTCCCTGAGGCAACTGGAAGCATTGTTGATTTGGAAGGGAGAGTGAGCTGGAGCCAAATCTTTGTTGCTTCAGTAATGGTGAGGCTGGTTGGCAAGATTCGCCTTTTAATTTTTATTCTCTAGCAAAATTCCAGCGGTCAGATGCCAGCTGTTTTGGGTTGGATTTTAAAGGTCCCCTACAGGCTCGTGTATTAATTGGTCCCCAGCCTGTAGTGCTTCTGGGAGGTGGTGGACCCTTTAAAAACGGGAGTCTAGTGGGAGGAAGTGAGGTCATTGGGGGCGTGGCCTTGGAGGAGCTGGTGGGACTCCACCCCTTCCTCTTGCTTTCTCTGCTTTCTGGTTTCCATGAGGTGAGCAGTTTTGTTCTGCCACCTGCTGTCCCTGTGATGTGCTGCCTCACCACAGGCCCAGAGAGGGGGGCATTTGACCATGGATTGACACCTCAGAAAGTGTGACCCAAAACAAACCCTTCCTCCCTGTAAGTTCATAATCTCAGCCATACTGTCACAGTGACAGGAAGCTGACTAGTTTTCTGAGTTCCAAGAGAAATTCTGGTAGCTTCCTGATCTCTGAAGGACAAGTGAATGGATTTGAACTTGACATGCTGGGCAGTGGCCTTGACTCCTCCTGTATTAATTAAGGTAAAAACAGCTGCTGGCACAGATACATCATACAGCCCTGGAAGGTTTTGTTGTTGTTGGATTTTTTTTTTTTTTTTTTTTTTTTTGCAGTACTGTGGATTAAACCTAGGGCCTTTGCACAGAGCTCCATTCCCAGCCCTTTTATTTTTCACTTTGAGACAGGATCTCGCTAAATCATTAAGTTGCCCAGGCTGGGCTCAGATTGTGGTCTTCCTGCCTCAGCCTCCCAAATAGCTAGCTGGGGCTATGGACGTGTATCACTGTGTCTGGCTCTAAAGTATTCTAAGGCAACAGATGTTTTGCTCCTGTGAGCTTCCATGGTGCTAAAGTGGATGTGGTTTGACCCCAGGGCTCCAGACCGTGCTGGAAGCTTGGTCTTCTGCATGCCGACATTAAGAAATGGCGAGGACTTTGGGAGCCGGGCGTAGTGGGAGGTTAGGTCACTGGGCACCACCATGGTAGGGATTAATGTGGTTCTCAAGGGGCACTGTTTTGTGCCTGCGAGAGCAGGTTGTCCTAAGAGAGCAAGCTTGGGGCCTCCACCTCTCTGGTTTCCTGTCCCCTCGGTGATCCCTTCTGTGCGCACTCCTGTTATTGCAATGCCATCTTTTGCGAGGCCCTCGCCAGAGGCTGTAGAATGGGGCCTGTCTTAGTTACTTTTCTCTCATTGCTGGGACAAAATACCTGAAGCCCAAAATTAAGGAAGGAAAGGTTTATTTAGCTCGCAGTTTGTGGAGGTTTCAGTCCATACTCAGCTGGCTCCAAGGCAGGGTGGCACATGGCAGACGAGCAACAGTTCAGGGCAGCAGAAGACAGCAAAAGCAGCAAGAGCAAAAAGGGGAGGAGAGAGCGAGCAAGCCTCTTTCCCTCCCTTATATCGTATGCAGGCTGCCCGCCCCACTGCGGGTGCAGCACTCACACCCTTAATCCCAGCATTGGACCATGAGTCAGTCACAAGCTCGAGAAGCCCACCCCATGACCGCATGAGGCTTTGGGGGAACATCCAGACACAAACCATAACAGGGCCGCATGGTCTGGGACATTCAGTCTCCAAACCTGTGAGTTAAAGACGCTTCTTTTCTTTATAAAGCACTCAGCCTCAGGCGCTTTGTTGTAGCAACAGAAAACAGACCGAGGTGCATGGGACATTCGGCAGTTGGTTTCTCACGTGAGCGAGAGGGAGGCCTCCCACAGGCAGAGGTCGGGATGGGCTCTCTTTGCGAGAGGTCTGTCGGAGGATGCTGTGTCAGGAGGCGGGGATGGAGCCACGGAGGGTGGGAGAGCTGTGGGTGAAGCACGCAGGGAGAGAAGAGGTGAGAAGGGTGGAAGGTAAGACCGCGGCAGCTTAGAGTGCCTGGACACAGACCCACGTGACGTGTCCCAGCAGAACCTCCATTTCTCAGAACCGGGCCTGCCTGAGGGAAGCGCGGCCTCTGCCTTGCCAAGTGCTGGACTTCAGAACCCGGTAGCTGGACGCTGGGACAAGCTCCCTTCCTGCAGATCTGGTTCTGTGGCTCCGGGGTCTTCCCGTCTTGTGGCTCCACCATGGCCAACCATCGGATCTTTGCTTCCAGCTGGTGGAAGTGGGGAGCTGAAACACGCGGAGAGTGACGCGTAGGAGGCGACAGGCCAGGACCGGAAGTGCAGCCCAGCCCGCCTGGCAACATTCTGTTGGCTGTGTGTGACTGCAAGGGAGGATGGGAAGTAGAGCTGAGCTCTTCATCCGAGACTGGGTGGGGGTTGGGTGAACACTGGTTAAACTCGGCAGGTCTCCCTGCCAGAGCGTTTCCAGTGGGCTGTCCCACGGTGCTGTGAAATTGTGCCGGGAGCTCAATTTTCTAGCCTTTGAAGCAATACTAAATTCCTTGTGCTTACTCATTTTCAGCTTAAAAAAGGATTTTTCCAGCAATTCTGCTTCTGAGTGTGTCCCACACTCAGCTGAGAGCAGGATTTTGGAAAGATACTTGTAGACCTATGTTTACGTGAGGTGATTCACAATAGCCAAGGGGCAGAAGCAAGTCAAGCGTCCACCGATGGACGCATGGGAAACAACATGGACTACATGCGTACGAAGGAATACTGTCCAGCCTTCAAAAGAGAAATCTTAGCTGGGTGTCGTAGTGGATGCCTATAATCCCTGCTATTCAGAAGGCTGAGGCAGGAGGATCATGAGTTCAAATCTTGCCTGGGCTCAGTAAGAGTGACTCAGCAAGATAGGGTCTTACCATGTTGCCCAGGCAGGCATTGAACTTGCAATCCTCCTGTCTCAGCCTCCCAAGTAGCTGGGATTACAGGAATGTCTGCCATGCCCAGCAAAAGGTAAATTTATAGAGATAGAAAGTGGAAGAGTGGGCACCAGGGGCTGTGGAGGGGAATGGGGCGTGTCTTAGCCACAACTAAAAGGAGGAGAGGTTTGTTTTTTGGGGTCATTTTCAGAAGCTCGGGTCAGCAGGATCAAATTCACCAAGGGCCCGAGCGAGGAGGCCAGGAAGCAGAGAGAGAAGGAGGATGTGGAAGGAGACCCAGCCACCCAGGCCGCGCCCCCGAACGACCCTCCGCCAGGCCCTGCCCCCCGAGCGCGCTCAGCCCCTGAGCTCCTCGGTGGAAGAATCCACCACGAGCATAGCGCTCCTGACAGCCAACCACCTTCCGAAAGCCCTGTCTCCAAAACATGAGACTCGGGGGGAAAATTCCAGACCAGAACCTCAAGGAGGAGGTGGAGTTTACATTAGATCAGCTGAGGGAGACGTAAACGTTCTGGAGATGGGTTGCACAGCAGTGTATGTGCGTTAACACTACTGAAATAGACACAACTATGGTCATGATGGTACCTTTCTTACTGCAATTAAAATTCTTGGAGATTTTTAAGAAGTTTTTTTACACGGGAAGTTAACTGTGATGGCGAAGGTAGAGGTCAGCGTGATCGGCTTTGGGAGCCACCCTGGGCAAAGCACACTTCTGGGTGTGTCTGGGTGGGTGGCGGAGCGCAACCTTGGGGCCTCCGTCCGGTCCCTTGCGCCCTCCTCGGGCGCGGCTCCTCTGCTCCGCCGGCTGCTTCTGCCTTGGAGCCCTGACCGCGGGCTGAATCCCCTGAAGCCACGAGCCACATAGCCCTTTCCTCCTGGAAGCTGAGTGTCGGGTATTGTGTCCCGGCCACGGGAACGCTGGCGACGGCACCGAGCTCGCCGGTCTGTGGAGACCTTCAGTTTGTGTCGATCGCGCGCTGCTGCATCGCAGACGCTCGGTACTGCCCACGCGCGAGCTCTCATCTTTCTGGAGGTCACACGATGTCCCTGACACTGCAGCAAACTTTACCCTGTATCCAGCTTCCAGGACTGCCCTCCTCCACCCAGTGCCTTTCCTTATAGCCAGAGTCTGTGGTAGCTAGAATTCTGGGGGAATTCAAGCACCTTGAGAGCGTTCTTCCATTAGTGGCTGCGAGAAGCAGCGGATCCCACCCCAGCTCCGTCCCCTCAGCCGCGGTACCTGTCCGGTGCACGCTGTCCTCTGGCTCCCCGACCTCCCTGCAGGGTCAAGCTTCTGTGTCCACAGCGGTAACTCATTTGCTGTTGCACCCTTTACAGGGTGCCTTTGTATCCCTGCTTTTTTTTTTTTTTTTTTTTTTTGGTGTTTTGAGACAGGTTCTCGCTATGTAGTTGAGGCTGAACTTGAACTCACTATGTAGCCCAGGTTGGACTCGAACTCATGGCAATCCTCCTGCCTCAGCCTCCTGAGTGCTGGGATGACAGGTGTGTGCCACCACACGCGGCTCTGCATCCCTGTTTTAATGCCCTCCTCTTCCTCCTCCCCCTCCCTTCCCTTTCCCCTCCTCTCCTACTTCCGGAGATTGAACCCAGGGCTTTCGCACTGAGCTACACCCATAGATCCTTTTTTAATTTTTAAAATTTTGAGAGATGGGGGTGTCTCACCGTCATTCAGGCTGGGCTTGAGCCTCAGCCTCCAAGAGTGCTGGGGTTACAGGTGTGTGTGATCCACCACACCAGGCTTTTAATTCTCTATTCTTCGAAGATCCTGTGGCTACTTCCTAAATACAGGAGCCTGCTTATCCTCGAATTCTTGTCTCAGATTTGGCTTCTGAGGGAATTCAAATTAAGATGCTTGCAATGTAGATGAGAATCTTACATCTATCCAACTGGAACACAATTACTTGTGTGTGTGTGTGTGTGTGTTTGTGTAAATGAAATACACTTTTTTAAACAGCTAGAAGGCAAATAAATTGGTCCAAATTGTCTTCTGAGCCATAAAGCAATGAATAACAAAAGTTCAATTTTTCTTACTTTTTGACCTTGTAGAAATTTATTTTGTGGAAATAATCATAATTATATGCAGAGATTTAACTAAAGAAAGTTCTCTGCAGCTTTAAAAAATAATTATTAGGGGCCAGTGAGATAGCTCAGTGGCACAAGTGCCTGCTGGCAAGCACGAGGTCCTGAGTTCAACTCCCGGTACCCACATTTAAAAAAATAATTATTAATACATATTAATTGCGCAGTTTAACAGGATTCACTGTGGTGTTTCCATGCATGCATACATTTGGAAAGCGTAGTTTAGAAAGATGGGAAACTTGTAAGGAGTTGGAATCGTTCCAGCACAGGACTCATGAAGTCTCTCACAGTTGTGGAGTTAGACCCTGGCACAACTGTGTGCTCTAGAAATGGCTGAATTGACCTCTGCTTTGAATTAGGGAAGGAAAAAAAAAGTGTCTCTACTATCAACTTAGAAGTGATAAAAGTACTTTTTTTTTTTTTAAGTATAGGGATTGAACCCACGGACCTTTACACTGAGGTACATCTCCAGCCCTTTTTATGTTTTATTTTGAAACAGGGTCTCACTAAATCAATAAGTTGCCCAGACTGGACTTGAACTTGAGATCCTCCTGCCTCACAGGGTGCTGGGATTACAGGTGTGTACCCACCATCCCTGGTTTCTTTTAGTATGTTGAAGTGGGTCTTGCAGGGTCTCCCTTCAGCACACAACTGCATGGAACTTCATATATATATATATATATATATATATATATATATATATTTTTTTTTTTTTTTTTTAATGTGGGTATCAGGAGTCAAACTCAGGACCTCGCGCTTGCCAGGCAGGCACTTAGGCCTCTGAGCTATCTCACTGGCCCTCAGATATTTTTAAACACTAATAGCATCTGCTTACCCATCATGTGTCCGCTGACAACATCAAAGGAAAATTTCTATTTTCTGACCTATTTTGGAAACTCCAGAGCTGTTAATATCTGTAAAAGACTGAACAGTTTCTTTGCCAAACACTATATATATATTTTTTTTAATTTTTTAATTTTTAATTTTTGCATTGCTGGAGATGGAACCCAGGGCCTCATGCAAGCCCCCCACTGAGCTACACCCCAGCCCCCCCAACACCGCTCCAGCGGGAAGGAGACTGTCAGTCTTCCAGCTCAGGGCACCTGTGTCGCTGGGCACCCCGGCTGGCTCAGCTGCTCTGGGGCTCGTGCAGGGCCTCCTGCCCTTCTGAGCACCCCCCAGCTGTCATGAGAGACTGCCAGCCCCTTCTGGTGGCTCCTTGCAGCTGTGCCCACCACTGGCTGCCTCAGAGCCGGGTCTGGGGTCCCTGCCTGTTGCAGGGGCTTGGTCAAGAAACGGAAGCAGAACGCATATTCTTTTCTGCTACACAGAGGTGGCTGCTTTCAAAGCAAAGGCTTTTGAGACCCGCGCTTGATGGGGCTTTGTGCAGAAGCTTTTGCTGGTTTTGCTCTGGCTTTGTGATCACTTGGACAGGGACGCTGAGAGGGAGGGCCTGGCGGTGTTCCGTGCTCATCTGAAGGGGGGAGGGAGATCAAGGCTCTGCAGTCACCACTGTGGATATGATGAAAAATGTGGGGATTCTTGGGTCAGGTTGCCAGCTGGAAGAGGGCGTAAGAGACGAACTCTGTGGAACATTTTAACTTGAGCAGAAGACTTCTTCAGACCGGTGCAGGGTGACAGACGTCTGGAGAGCTATGATTGAAAATTGGTTTCTCCCACTGGGAATGGTGGTGTGGACCTGTAATCCCAGCACTTGGGTGGCTGAGGCAGGAGGATTGCCATGAGTTTGAGGCCAGCCCGGACTACAAAGCAAGTCCATGTCTCAAAAAAAAAAAAAAAAAAAAAAAGTTCCTCCATTGCACCATTGCAATGCTGGCATAGCGGGGACTCACACAGGCCTTGACTCCGTCTCCGTGGCCCCGTGCCCCAGCTTCTTCACTTTGTCTGCCACCTGCTGTTACGGTTTGGGTAAGTGTCCCCCATGTGTTGAGTTTGGTCTCCAGCCTGTGGTGCTATTAGGAGGTGGTGGAACCTTCAAGAGGTGGGCCTAGTGGGAGGAAGTGAGGTCACTGGGGCATGGGCTCAGAGAGGATAATAGGACCCTGGCCCCTCTCTCTCCTTCCCTCCTTCCCTCCTTCTCTCTCTCTCCCTCTCCCTCTCCCTCTCTCTCTTTGCTTCTGGGTCACCATGATGTGAGGACCTTTGGTTCACCAAACATTCTTGCCATGGTGTTCTACTTTACCGTGGTCCAAAGCAATGGGTCCAAGCAACCAGGGACAGAAACCTCTGGAACAGTGTGAGCCAAAGAAACCTTCCCTCCTTTTAGGTTGACTTTCTTTTCTTTTCTTTTTTTTTTATGTGGGTACCAGGAGTCGACCTCAGGACCTCGCACTTGCCAGCAGGCACTTATCCCACTGAGCGATATCACTGGCCCTTTTTTTCCTTTATGTGGGTTCCGGGAGTCGAACTCAGGACTTTGCGCTTGCCGGGCAGGCGCTTATGCCACTGAGCTATCTCATGGGCCCTAGGCTGATTTTCTCAGGTGTTTTGTATAAAGATGGAAAGCCAACACATCTGCTCATACCTGTCACTTTCAGAGGGTGGCTCCTGGGCCCTGGAGCTCCTCGGCCATCTAGAGGGTTAGAAGACCTTGCTCTCCCTTCCTTGGGGGCCAATTGCCCATGCACTTAGAGACTGGTTATGGACCAAATGTTTGTGATCCTCCATTCATACTGTAAAGCCCTAGCCCTCTGATGTGACTGTATTTAGAGACAGGACCATTAGGGGGTAAAATTATATGAACTTTAGTAGGATAGGGCCTGAGTGTGATAGGATTAGTATCCTTATGAGAAGGGACACCGGGAACTGGGGCCAGTGGTGTGTGTCTTTAGCTACTCAGGGGACTCAGGTAGATCCCTTGAGCCCAGGAGTTCGAGACCAGCTTGGACAACGTAGCAAGAGCCTGTGTCTCCAAACAGTTTCCAATGCAGTAAACAATGAATATGGAAGAGATGTGCCTTTCAGAAGAGTCATAGTGCTTGTGTTTTCAAAGGGCCCATGACTCAAAAAATGTTATGAACCACTGAATTATAGGAAACAGGATCCATGAGGCTAGCATCTGCGTACATTCACAAAGAGAGCTTGGGCTGCTATGGATGAAGGAAGCTGTGTATAATTTCTCTTTAGTGGATTTTCATGTGGGGTTTTATTTCTTTTGCTTGTCTTGGTTCTGGATGCAAGTGATGCATGATGCTCTTACAGGAGGATGCTGGATAACGTGTGGATGATGAGTCAGTAGCTATATGGCTTCTGGATGCTAAAGCAATACTTCTTGTATCAGTCAGCAATTGCTAAAATAATGCATGTAACAACCATGCAGTGATTTACTCACAGTGAAAGACTTATTCTTTCAAAAATTAGAAAATTTACCCGAACACTTCCAAACATAAAAAGTATGACATAGTTATGGGGTGCCACGTGATACATGATGCTTCGACACATGTATACATGCACCATGTTTAAATCAGATTGAACATATTTATGTCCAGGTGGTTACAGTGGTCACGCCTGTCATCTCAGCATTCTGCAAGGCTGAAGCAGGAGGATCACAAGCTGAAGCCCAGCCTGGGCCATTTAGCGATTTAGTGAGACCCTGTGTCAAAATAAAAAATAAAGGGATGGGGATGGAGCTCAGGGTGAAAGCCCATGTACTACACAAAAAAGCTGGTCTTTCCCGTTGCTACTTCTTTGGGGCAAAAGCATTAAAAATCCTCTCTTCTACCTTTTTTCGTCTCGTGGCTGGGAATTGAATCTATTGGGTTCTTGTACATCAAGTGCTCATCTGCTGAGCCCTCTTTCAGTGTTTTTTGTTTTGTTTTGTTTTGTTCTTTTGACATAGGGTCTCACTACGTAGCACAGGCTGGCCTTGAAATCACAGTGATTCCCCTGCCTCAGCCTCCCCAGTGCTAGGATTTCTTTCTGTATCATTGTCTGTGGTCACTGTACTGTGCAGTAGCCATCAGCACGTTCTTGTTTTAGTGCTGGGCCTTGTCCACGTTGGGCGAGCGCTCACCACTGAGCCGCACCCAGCCTGCACGTCAGAACTTGCTCTGGACTAACTACAACTTAATGACTGTTGTTCAGCCTCTCCCATCCCTCCTACTCCCTCACTCTCCCCAGCCTGTGACGCCCTCCACTCTACCCTTCTGTGATAGCAACGCTGTTAGATTCCACACACGAGTGAGATCATGTGGCCCTTGCATTTCTTCTCTTGGCTCATTTCACTTAACATCACAACCGCCCCCATTCCATCCATGTTGTCACAGATGACAAGATTCCATCCTTTTAAATGGCTGAGTAGTATTCCACCGTGGCAACAATAAGGTGTTTTTTTTGTGTGTGCGTGTGGGTACCGGGGGTCGAACTCAGGACCTCGCGCTTGCCAGGCAGGTGCTTATGCTGCTGAGCCATCTCAGCGGCCCAACAATAAGGTTTTATTCTGTGCTTATGGTCTTCAGGCTCAGCGGATCTGTTCAGGACCTGCCTGAACAGATTGGTTGGGGTTGGTTGGGCTTCATTGGTGCCAAAGTGAAGGTTGGGTTTATTCTGCTCCACATTCATTCACCCTGTGGGCCTGGATAAAAGGAAGCAACTCCCTGGGCACGCTCTTATCCTGGCAGAATTGCGTGGTCACTTTTATGTCTGTTGTTTAGATCAGCCAGCATCCCATGGCCAAAGCAAGTCATATGACCAAGCCCCATACAGCTCAAGTATCCTTTATCCGAACTGCTTGGAGTTGGAAGTATTTCTTATTGTTTAGGTTTTTAGAATATTCATGTGCACCTAATGAGATATATTGGGAATGGGTCCCAAGTTTAGACATGAAACTCATTTAGTTTCATATGTACCCTATACACATAGCCTGAAGTTAATTTTAATTTAACATTTTAACTAATTTTGTGCATGAAATGAGGATCATAGTGTGGAATTTTCCACTTGTGACATCACACTGGCATTAGAAAACTTACAAATTTTGAAGCGTTTTGGGTTTTGGATTAGGGATGGGCAACGCATTTCAGTGTGGTGGGGAAATACATTCCCCCTGCAGCTGGAGGGCTACATTCCTAGAAACGCAACCCCATCTGCCGCTGCTCCCAAGGTGAGGTTCTGGGGGGCAGATGGAGCGTGTTGGTCCGGATAACATCTCTGGCAGCCCCCGAGTCCAGCTGTGTTCTGAGCCCCGCTTACCCTTGGGCACTCAGAGTTGTCAGCTACTCAGTCTTCCTTCCCTTCCCCTCAGTAAGCCATTTCTGAATTGCGATCCTGTCACCTGCAGCTACCGAGTCTCAGTACACATTCTCCATGCAGTAAACCAGAGTCCTCGTCTCTGCCCCATGACAGCAGCACTTGCATCTGTACTGGAGCTCCCATTGCTGCAACAAATTGGTCCCCACAATGTTTTACGTTTTCCTTTTTATCAGCACGTTCGCAGTGTGTCTGTTTACATCCTTGTGTGGAGTCGGTGCATGTACTTAACACATCTTGATTCCCTTTTTTCACCCCCTTTCCTTCCCTTTTCTTCCCCCATCTCTCGATCACCTTCCCCTGAGAAAGATCTCCCCACTTCCTATTACCTATCTTTTACTGTGTTCTTTATTTACAATTTGGGTTTCTCATATAAGAGAGCCCATGTGATATTTAAGCTCATGTGTCTGATTTATTTCACTTAACATCGTGGTCTCAAGGTGCATCCATTTTCCTCCAAATGACTCAAGTTTATCCATCTTTATGGCACGGTAGTACTCCATTGTGTGTAAATAACACATGTTCTTTATCCATTCACCTGTTGATGGACATATCGGCTGCTTCCAAGATAGCTAATATGAGTTGTGCTACTATGAATGTGGGTATTCACGGATCACTGTGCTCTGATGTCTTTAATTACCTGGAAGCTGGGCCAAATGGAATCTCTAGTTTTAGTTTTTTTGAGGAATCTCCATACTGATTTCCTTAGTGGTTGTGCTAGTTCACATTCCCCTAAAAACGCAGAAGGCTTCCTTTATCCCCTGCAGCCTCACCAGCGTTTGTTGTTATTTGGTTTCTTGATGATGGCTGTTGTTTCTGGGGTAAGATGGAATCTCAGCATTGTTTTAATTTGCATTCCTCTAATGGGCATTGATATCGAACATTTCTTCATGTATTTACTGGCCATTTGTACTTCTTTTGAGAAGTGTCTATTCATTTTAGTTGTCCATTTTTTGACTGAGTCTTTTATTTTGGGGGTGTCTAATATTTTTGAGTTCTTCATATATTCTAGATCTTAGTCCTCTGTCTGAGGATATCTGGCAACATTTTTCTTCCATTTGGTGGTTTGCCTTTTTATTCTGTTTTTTTTTTTTTTTTTTTTTTTTTTTTTCTGTGCAGAAGCTTTTTAATTTAATATGATCCTATTTGTTCATTCTTGGTACTCTTTCCTGTGCAACTGGGGTTCTGTTCAGAAAGTCCTTGCCTATGCTCATGACTTCAAGCGGGGTAAATGCTTCATTTTAACATTTAGTTCTTGATTCATTTTGATTTTAGTTTAGTACATGGTGAGAGATATGACTCTAGATTCAATCTTTTGCATGTGGATAGCCATTTTCCCCAGCACCATTTATTAAAGAGGCTGTCTTTCCTCCAGTATATGTTTTTGGCACCTTCCTGACCTCCACAACTTAAAGGAGGAGAGTTTTTATTTATTTATTTATTTATTTATTTATTTATTTATTTATTTTTAATTTTAAAAGTTTTTTGTTTTTTTTTTTTTTTTTTTGAGACAGGGTCTCACTATGTAGTTTAGGCTCTCTTTGAACTCGTTTATGTAACCCAGGCTGGCCTTGAATTCATGGTGATTCTCCAGTCTCAGCCTCCCAAGTGCTGGGATTACAGGCGTGTGTCACCATGCCTGATGTGGGTTTTATTTTGGCTCATAGTTTTTAGATAATTCAGCCCATGGGTGGTTGGCATGGCAGAAGGGCATGTTGGAAGAAATGTGCTCACCTCATGGCAACCAGGAAATGGAGGGCAGGCACAGGGACAAGAGTAGACCTGTCCAGGCCATGCCCAGTGTCTCACTTCCAACCAGGCCCCACTTCCTAACAGCAGTCAGGCTTAAACTCACTGATAAGTACAGCGCCCCCCTGACCTAATCACTTTCCACATACATGAGACTTTCAGGGGAACATTTTAAACATCTAAACCGTAACAGTACTAGTACTCACTTTTAGTCTTTACTGATATTCCACGTGAAGAGTGGCATGTTGTTTAATAATTTATTTACCATTAATATCAAACAGTCTCCATCTGCTTACTGACCATTTGTATTTCTCCTCTATGAACTGGGTTTGTCTTACTTTTAGAATGTGATGGTTCCTCACCCTGGAGCTGGTTTTGCAACCAGAATACATTTCCCAAGTGTTTTGGGTGCTGAAATAGGTTTTGCTATTGATTATAATGTCCCCCCAGGCTGGGGTTATTTTTACCTGAAAGCAGCTGATATTTCTTATTGAAACAAGTGCAAAAAACTTATGCTTTTTCCCTAAGCAGCCTCAATAAATGTTATTTTGGATTAGAGCCTGAGAGCAGGACAAGATAGAGGGTTGAGACAGCTGTCACAAGGTCTGTAGAAAGTCGCATCACATCTCACAATTTCATGGTAACTGCTTTTTGGAAGTGTGACACCTTCCTAGGGCAAATCCCATTTTGGAAGAGAATTTGCCTATTAAAAAATCCCTGAATATATGAATATAACCAATTTCAGGGAAATGGAACAGTTCAGAAAGAGAAAAAAGTTTTAGGAAGCCAAACTAATGACATGGTGATTTGAGATGGGGACTTGGGAATCTGGATGCTTAGTTTTTAATTCTTAGGGGAAGCAAAGAGTGGAGTGGTTTAGATCTTTGCTGCTCACATTATGATTTGTTGGTGTAGCAGCGTTGACCTCAGTCAGGATATGTTAGTCACCTTCTGTTGTTGGGACAAAATACCTGACATACACAACTTAGAGGACAAGATTACTTGGCTCATGGTTTCGGAGGGTTTAGTCCATGGTTAGCTGCTTCCAAGGCAGAAACTTGGTGGTAGAAGGCTGTGGCAGAGGCGGCAGCCTGCAAAGAGAGCAGGAAGAGCCAGAGAGAAGGGGGTGGGGACAGGACAACCTCCCCAGGTCATGCCCCAAGGGACCTACTTCCTCCAACAAGGCCCTAACTCCTAACAACACATTTAGCTCTGAACTCATCCATAGATTCATCCACTTATGAGGTTAGCATCCCCATGATCAGTCACCTTCTAAAAGCTCACCTCTGAAGACATCAGACTTTGGGGGGGTACATTTTTTATCCAAACCATAACAGAAGAGCTTTATACAAATGCAGATTCTCGACCTCAGCCTCGGAACTAGTGAGTCAGAATTTGTCTGTGTTCTTTGGAGCCAAAGGAATTTGGCTACTGATTTTGTTTGCACCACATGTTTTCGGGATTGTGGGCAAATTTATTATTATTGTAAAGCCTCGGGCATCTGGCAGTCATATGCAGCCTCCCATCCAAGCAGCAAGCAAGCTTGTAAGACTGGGTCCATTCAGGGTGGTTTGGCGATAGAATTGGGCAAATTATTCAGCCTTCTCCAGGCCTCAGTTACCTTACATGTGAAAAAGGAATAATAATAGTGACCGACTCCCTGGGTCATTGTGCAGATTAAACGAATAGCCTGTTACAGAGGGTGAAGGTTAGGACGCTGTGACGCAGAGCTCCTCCCCTCCACAGAGGACGGACGATTGCTCCTCTTTTGCCAAGTGTGTGATGAGAGTCTGGTTGGCAGCTGTTCCAGTCCTTGCAGGATCCTGCTGCTTCTCAACTTGTCGCTCTGTCATTCCTTAGGGAACCGTCCTCATCCAATAGATTGAGAACGGGTCACCAGCCCACCACATTCTGATGAATGCAAGCAACTTATCCCATTGGCTCATGTTTCATTGAAAAGACTCTCCTCACTTGGCCACACCCAGCTTCCCATCCATCCATCCATCCATCCATCCATCCATCCATGTGTCCATCCACCCATTTTTTTATTATCTATCTATCTATCTATCTCCCCCATGTTGCCCAGGCTAGCCCCAAACTCCTGCACCTAATCAGTCCTCCTGCCTCAGCCTTCTAAGTAGCAGGGACTACAGCCATGCACCATCACACATGCACTGTTTTACCTGTAATGTTTCTCAGCCTGACACACTTTGAAGCGGTGATCCTGGGCGCAGGTGTGATGTATCACTGCCTCTGTTGCCTGGCGGGAGGAATCGCCCAGGTCTTTCTAATTACCTGGTCCACAGGGAATGAGGGTGCCGCAGTCAGCCTGGAGCGCCCAGGGCTAGTGTGTTTAAAGACCTCCCCACTGTGCAAGGCTGATTAGATACATTTGCTAAATACCTAACAGCTGCTGTTAGTCTTTAATGATCTTAATCCCCAAAGTAATTTGGTTTAAAAAAAAAAAAAAGAATAATCCTTGGGAGTTTTTGCCCATAAGCGTCCCAGGGGAACATGTATTTGTGCTCAGCATCTGTGTGTCGGGGACCAGGAGGGACTGCTCGCTGGACGCAGAAGGGTGCTAGCAGAGGGGGACGATCGTCAGCCCCGTATTTGGCAGGAAGACAAAAGCCTGAGATTGAAATGACTGCCCTCGTCCTAGGGCAAATGGGTTATGTTCTCAAAGCACTTGTCCTTACAGGTGAGCAGGGAGAAGATTTCACTTTTCTATGTTCAGTAAGTTTGTCTTGGTACTAAACAGAAAATCAGTGGCTTTGCTAGCTTGCTTGTTCACAGACCAACGCATAATTACATTCCCTCAAATAATCACTTCGTAGCTATGCACAAAGTTGCCCTTTGGAAATGGATTTTCTTATGGCTTCTGGCTGCTTCCTCTCCTCTCCTTCTCTTCCCCCTCCTCCTCCCTCCCTTCCTCTCCTCCCCCCCTCCTCTTCCCTCCTCTTTCTTTTGTGGTACTGAGGACTGAACCCTGAGCCTCCTGCTTGCCACTGAGTTACATCCCTGGCCCTTTTAAAAATTTTTAAATTTTAAAGAATCAATAACTGGGATCTCATCTTATTAAAAAGCTTTTGCACAGCAAGAGAAACCACCAACAGAGTGAAGAGACAACCCACAATGTGGGAAAAAATGTTTGCCAGCTGTTCCTCAGACAAAGGATTACTATCGAGAACATATAAAGAACTCAAAAAAATCAGACCTCCCAGATTTAAAGACCCACTCCAAAAATGGGCATCTGAGATGAATACACATTTCTCAGATGAAGAAATACTAATGGCAAATAAATATACAAAAAAATGTGCAACATCACTAGTCATTCGAGAGATGCAAATTAAAACAACACTGAGATACCATCTCACCCCAGAAAGAATGGCTACTATAAAGAAATCAACTAATAACAAACGCTGGAGGGGCTGTGGGGAAAAAGGAACCCTTCTTCACTGTTGGTGGGAGTGTCGACTGGTACAGCCACTGTGGAAGTCAGTGTGGAGATTCCTCAGAAAACTAGGGTTGGAGGTGCCATTTGACCCAGCTATTCCTCTTCTGGGCATCTTCCCAGAAGAATTAAAAACATCGTACCACAGCGATATATGTGCACCCATGTTTATAGCAGCACAATTTGTAATAGCCAGATCTTGGAAACAACCCAAATGCCCATCAACTGAGGAATGGATAAGAAAGATGTGGTATTTTTATACAATGGAGTACTATTCAGCCATAAAGAAGGATAAACTGGAGACTTTTATAGGTAAATGGATGCAACTCGAGAAAATACTCATAAGTGAAATAAACCAGAAGCACATGTGTAAGCATCGTATTGTCTCTCTAGTATGAGAAACTGAAAGAGTAAATAAGATCCAAAATGTACAATAGACATGGTGAATCAAAAAGAAACTGGTCAAAAGGAAAGAGAGACTGGAATAGGGAAAAGAAAGAAGGGAAAGGGAAAAAAAATTGTATATATATATAAGATGGTTAAGATAGGTACACTACCAATTTTACTTAGTTCATTGAAGAGTAAGGTTTGTGCCAATAATGTTTGGACAATTGAATGCTAATGTCTGGTATCCTGAATAACTAACTTAAAGATAGTAATACGTAATGTATTAACCATTGTTACCTTCCTATTATGTTGTTTTGAAAATTTGTTCTTCTTTTGATTTGTTTTGTTTTTTCTTCTTTAAAATAAAAAAAAAATTTAAATTTTGAGATAGGGTCTCACTGAGTAGCCCAGGCTGTACTCAAACTTGTGATCCTCCTGCCTCAGTCTCCAGAGACCACAGGTGAACGTCACTGCACCTGGTGTAACGGTCTTGTACCACTTACTAACTGTCACATTACTTAGCCTTTATTTTTTCATTAAAATAGGGTTCATAACAGTAACTGCTTGATAGAGTTGAGTGTTAAGTGAATTAATACAAGGACTTAGACTACAACCTGGCACATCACGTGTTAATCTTAGTTATTATCACTGTTACTGTTACTAAAAGCAACTGAGTTAACCCCAGCACCTTCTCACCCTGCCCTGTGCAGCGGTGTTGTCATCTGTCTCAGGGCTCTTTCTCCTTCATACTTCCGGTAACTGCTGTGATCCGGACGCGTTTTGTCCGCCACGGGTTCCAGAGTCGCAGGCTTGGTCCTTGGTGTGGAGTATTAAGAGGCGGTGGGGCTTTTAAGGGGGGACCTCATAACACTCCAGATCAAAGAGGTGCACATGGGCAGACGCAAACAACCGAGGATTGAAAAGCTTTTGTCAGAACTGTACATGCACAGAATTTTTTCTTGCCACCATCCCCTAGTACAGCGTAACAGCTATGCACAGAACGACGGCAACCCGGTAGGTGCTCTGTGTCATCCGGGGACGATTTAAAGTGTGCTGAGGACAGGGTCTGTGCAAATATTGTGCTATTGGATTTTAATTAATTAATTAATTTTAGGTTTTTTGAGACAGCATCTTGTTATGTACTTTGAGCTGCTAGAATTACATGTGAGTGCCACCGCAGCTGGCTTTTGCTGTTTTATATAAGGGATCTGAGCATAGCAGATTTTGGAGTCCATGGGGTGTCCAGGAACTGAGATTGGATAAAAGAAATAAAAACAGGTAGAAAGGAGACAATGAAAATAATTTTGAAAGTGGCACTTTTAACAAAAATTGCAGGTTTAGAACATCGACCCAGCAAAAAATTCCCAAAGCCTTTCCCTTTTACCTGCAAACACCTTGGCCATTCCTTTTACTTTTTTCGTTGTTGTTGTTTTTGTTTGTTTGTTTGTTTTGAGACAGAGTCTCACTATGTAATCCAGGCTGGCCTTGAACTCATGGAGGTCCTCGTGCCTCAGTCTCAAGAGTGCTGGGATGAGAGGCGTCGGCCACTATGCCCCTGGCTTATTGCTTTTACTTGTAAGTAGTCTTGACCATCACCAGTGATGGGTGTATGACGGTTGACTATTTGTGTCAACTTGAGAAATTTAGTTAAGAGAAACTTAACTAAATCGGCTCAGCAATTCCGCATCCCAGGGTGTGGAAGACCCCCCCCCCGGGCAGCTGGTCGCCTGCACCGTATGAGGGGAAATGAGGAAGGACGGAGCTGCTTCTGCTTCTTCGGAGGAGCTCCAGTCTTCGCCTTCACTTTGGACGTGATCTCCCGGCCTCCAGCACAGACTCTCCTCTCCCACCGCCTCCTGACGGACTCGCACGCCGCGCTGCAGTGAGCTCCAGACCCTGGGCTGGATCCTCGGTCCTCATCCGACGCTGGCGACTGTCGTAAGCCAATCTTGTTAGTTCTTCTAATTCTTACTTGTATATCTTGTGTGATAGCTGTTTCTCTAGTAAAACACTGACTGATACAGGGCGGCACCTGCGAATGGGCCACCAGCCCTTCCTCTCCCGAAAGGACCACACCTTCTATCTCTTCCCAGAGGCTCACAGGCTCCACAGATTTCTACCCCAGTCCTCATTAGAGTACCTAGCTCAAGGCCATAAGCACTCCTCTCTCTCTCTCCCTCACCCTTCTCTGGGCTGCGCTCTGTCTTTCAGTGTGTTCTTATAAAATTCTGCCTCTTAAATCCCTTTACTCTCACTGACGCATCCTGAAAATTCCCCTTCCGTGATGGGAGTCATCGAACCTGCAACCTGTCCCATGGTTGGGGTGAATCAAGGGTCTCCGCCTCCGTCGGGGACCTCCATGGCGTCTGTCCAGTGGCAGAACCTGTTCCTCTGGGTACTGAGGGAGGACTGTATTTCTTGCCATCCATCCTGCTGGTGTGTCCCACCCACAGCTGAGCTGAGCTGGGGCAGTGGAGTGTTGCTGGGAAGAGGGCAGAGGCTCTCTAAGGGGATAGTTGGTCCCCAGAGGCGCGTGTGGTGCAGTAGCATTGCTCGGAAGGTCCACAGAGGGTGCATATTCAACAACAGCACTGCTCAGGATGAGGCAGGAGAGAAGTGAAAGATAGGTAGAAAAGAGACAATGAAATCATAACTAAAGATTGTACTTTAAGAAGATTGCAACTTTCGGGACTCTGTGGAAGTCCCCAGGGTGACCCACGCTGACGTTCCATTGGTTACATTTAGGTGCCTCTCCTTCCAGCCCCATCGCACTCCACATTCCTCAGGGGTCCTGAGAGCCCATAAATTGGCTTAACTGAGAAAGTCAAGAGCAGAACCTTGATCCTAAGATAAAGGAACAGGTTGAGAGAATTCAAAGAACACTTACATTATCCATCTAGAAGACTCTGCGCTCATATTTGTAATATGGGACAACACCTATAATATGGGGGGCGGGCCACCTTTTCCTGGGGTTTCCACTCCCTCAAGAGAAGCATGAATGTCCCACTTCGAGGAAATAAGGTACCTGTCTCTTGAGAGCTTGCACTCTATTCCTTTGAGTGTGTACTTTAAAATTTCTGCCTAATAATTTCTTTTACGCCTCTCATTGATGTATCCTGAAAATTCTTTTTCTGTGATGGAAGTCAACAAGCCTGCAAACTTATTCTACAGGTTGTGTGGGTTAGGTTTCTTATCGCTCCTTAGTGTGGAAGCCCTAGGTTCAATCCCCAGTATCAGCAAAAATAGAAAGTTCCACTACTTCCAAGCACCGCAGGCTGGTGACCAAGCCTTGAACATGTGGTCTTGGGAGGACATTAAGGCTCCAGACCATAACAGAGATTATGCATCCTTCCAGGCCTCCGAAGTAAAACTCTGCTCCCTCAGAAATGTATCTTGTCTCAAAAAATAACATCCAATTTTTGAATTTATCCAACTGCTCTTGCTTTGGAAGTTAATGTTATAATGTGAGTGATCTGTTTTCTGGGGCTGCTGGAGGCCCTCACCCAGTGGGAAAGGCCCAGGTTGGCTCCAGGAGGTCAGGTAGGTTCCCAGCCTTCTCTTCTCATTTCATTCTCCTGAAGGCACTGGTTCCTAACTTGGCCACACATCGCGTTCACCTGGGAAACTGGAAGAACCAGTACTGCTGCCTGGGCCTCACTTCACTCCCAGAGGTCCTGGTTTAATTCGTCTGTGATGCGGCCTGAGTGTGGTATATTTTAAAGCTCTCAGGCGAGACTTTAATGTGTACTCTTGTTTACATCCCTCATCCTACAGTGTTTGGTCTGTGTGGTCCACTCCACGTTACTGCTTGGTCTCAATTCCAGCCCACAGGAAGGGGGAAGAGAGTATTCAGGGAGTGTTTGTGATGTCATAAGACTTAAACCAGGGAGTGGAACGTATTACTTCCTCATACCCCATTGGTAGGGACTCAGTCATGAGACCCTAACTGCAAAGGAGGCTGGGAAACATCAAGGTAGGCAGCCATGTTCCTGGCTACCGTTCTGTTACTGTGGGAAGAAACGGACTTAGGGAGAAGCTCAGAGAACCAGTGGATCTGGAGTTTGGATGAAGAATGGGTTTAGCAGTGACTAGCACTGGCCTATGTGTTAGAACAGTCATCATAAAGTACCACAAACTGAGTACTGAAGATAACAAATTCACTCCCCATGGTTAGAAATCTGAAAGCGATGTCTCTCAGGACCACGTTTCCTTAAACCTGTAGGGGAGATGCCCTCTTTGCCTTTCCCTGACTTCTGGTGGCTTGCTGAAAGTCCACCTTGGAAATCTTTGGCCTATACCTGCTGTAGTTAAATCCTTGCCTTGTGGTCACATGGTGTCCTCCTGTCTTTGTGTCTTTGCGTCTGTTCTCCTCAAAAGGATGCTAGTTACAGTACACTGGATGAAGGTCCCACCCTACTCCAGGATAACCTCATTTTTACTGTTTACATCTGTAACAACTCTAATAATTTTATGTTCGAGACACTGGAGGTCAGGATTTAACCATATATTTTTTGGTGATGCAATTCAATCCACAGTAGTCAAAAACCAAGAATCACAATGACAAGGAACTCTTCAGTGGGACCAGTGTGGAGAGAGAATCATTAAGGACTTTATCCAGCCTCTTGCCTCCCAGATCCTAGGCACCACCCAAGCCCTGGGGAACTGAGACATAATACCAAAGAAAATACCGAAGAACTGGGACCAGCACCTCAAATAGACTGAGATGAAGCTTCCATTATCCCCGAAGAATGGGGCTTTGAACTGGCTAGGAACTCAGTTACAGAAAAATAAGGTTTATGTCTCTTATTTATCTAAACCGGGGACAAATTTGTGTCTGAAACGTCTTCAATGGCTTAACAAAAAGAAGTCTAATCTCCTAGACCAAGGATGGGCCAAATTTGGATGGCTGCTTGTTTTTGTAATACAAATTTTAGTGGAACACAGCTATGCTCATTTGTGTGTGTACTGAATATAGCTGTTTTTGTTTTTGTTTTGCTACAACTTCAGAGTTGAGTCTGTGACAAAGAATCGATAAGTTGCAAGCATGAAAGTATTTACTAACTGGTCTTTTACAGAAGTTTGCCAACCTCGTCCTAGATTAGGCTTTCAGGACCTTCCACAGTTTAAGACTAGTTTTTCAAACAGATACAGTCACCCCCACTTAATTGAGGGGTATGTGTTCTGAGTCACCCAGTGGGATCCCTAAAACTAGAGGCAGTAGTGAATCCTGTATTTACTACACTGAGTGATAAAAATACAGTGTATGTTTAAATTTAAAAAACATTACAGAAAAAGACAAATTGCTATTAATCCCTCTCAAAATACACCCCCTTGCTTCCAACACACTTATTCCATCATTGGTGCTACTTTCTGAAGCAGTTCTAGAAATTCCCTTTTGTGTGAGTGTCTCTTTGTTTTGTTTTGTTTTTTAATGGGGGTTCCGGGAGTCGAACTCAGGACCTCGCACTTGCCAGGCAGGTGCTTATGCCGCTGAGCCATCTCACCGGCCCTGTGTGAGTGTCTTTATGTGTGCTGTTCTGGCTTTGTTTTCCTGAACTGATTTAAAATGTTTACCTGGGCCGGTGAGATGGCTCAGCGGCATAAGCGCCTGCCTGGCAAGCGCAAGGGCCCGAGTTTGACTCCCGGAATCCACATACAAAAAAAGGGCCGGTGACATCGCTCAGTGGCACGGGCGCCTGCTGGCACGTGAGTTCCTGAGGTCGACCCCCCCGGTACCACAAAAAAAAAAAAAAAAAGGTTTACCTTTTTTCTTGATTACTTCCTTGTTGCTAAGATGAAATACCTGACACCCACACATTAAAGAAGGAAATGTCTATTTTAGCTCACAGTGTGTAGAGGTTTCAGTCCATAGTTGGCCGTCTCCAAGGCAGGGCAGCATAGCAGAGGGGCATCGGAGGAGAAACAGTCCATGGTGTGGCAGGCAGGAAACAGTTGCCTTCCTTCTGCTTTCTCTTTTATTCCACCCAGGCGATAAGCCTGTTGTGGTTGGTGCCACTCATACCCAGAATGGGGCTTCCATCTCAGTAAATCCATTCAGCCACAGCCAGATACGCTAAACCAATCAGTGGGCCAATTCCTAAACGAATCCAGTTATCACATCGTTAGTCCATATTCACACACCTGTGACCCAGCCACCTCCCAAAAGCCCCATCTATGAGTGCATAAGACTTTGGAGGGACACTAGATACGAATCCTAACAACTTTCACCGTCATTTTGACTGTAGGGAGGAGGTGGCGCCAGACATGGAGAATGCGATAGATGGCAACACAGTGTGATGTCTCACAAGCCTGTGTTTCTGTTGGATGGCGCTCAGCAACAATATTCACCATATTTTTTTATCACACTCATAAAGACCCTCATGAAAGAGGATTTTCAGGACTGCTTCAGAAAGTAGCAAGAATGATGGGATCAAGTGTGTTTGAAGCGGAGGAGAGTATTTTGAGGGGGATTCATGGCAATGTGTCTTTTACTGTAATACACTTTATTTATTTATTTTTTTTGTGGGTACCGGGGGTCGGCCTCAGGACCTCACGTGCCAGCAGGTGCCCGTGCCACTGAGCGATATCACTGGCCCTTTTTTTGTATGTGGGTTCCGGGAGTCGAACTCGGGCCCTCATGCTTGCCAGGCAGGCGCTTATGCCGCTGAGCCATCTCACCGGCCCCCTGTAACACACTTTAAAATTTTTATTTAGACGTGTCTTTGTTGATCATACGTTTCCCTGTATATACATACATGACATCCCAGAATATGCTGGACAAAGGGACAGCTCATGTCCTGGGTGAGGCAGAGTGGTATGGGGTAAGATTTCATCACATGGCTCAGACAGATGTGCATTTAGAAGTTATGAACTGCTTATTTCTAGCATTTACTATTTAATATTTTTTACACCTTGGTCGAATATGGGTAATAAACCACAGAGAGCTAAACTGTATGTGGGAGGGGACCACTGTGCCATAGTCCTCTACCGCACAAACTTTCTGATATTAAGATAAGCACCGTCTATGCAAATTCCTCGAAGCCACCCATTCCAAAATTTATTTTTGCCCCCAGCCCAATTAGGAGAAAATCAAGATCTCACCTGTTCCCACTTCCCAGTGGAAAAACAACTAGGAGATAAAAATGGAATGTCATCCTAAAAGTGTCCCTGGAGTTGGGGGAGCGTGGGTACATCTGCTTCAGCAATACGGATACAGATGATTCCTATTTTCACTCAGTGCATACAGGACGTAAAGTCTATTTATTGAACAATTATAGACTCAAAATACTGCTGATGCAAATGAGTGTTATTAAACACTGTAGGTTTTGCCAAGCAACCCTCAACAAATTAAATTGATAATAACTAGTTAAACCCACAGTAATTTATCATTAGCTAAGCAAAAAGAGCAGCAGTTGAAAACCCCGGCCAACTCAAGATAACATAAAGATGGAGTGTTCCCGCAGGACAGGGTGGAAATTGCTTCTATCAGTGAATGTCCCTGTGCATTGCTGTGGACTGTCATTTGTCAGCCAGACTTCTAGTGGAAACTACATTAGCTTTCTATTTTTAATTTATGAACATTGTCTTTTAGCAAGCTTAAATGATTCTATGTTTGAATGTGTGACCCCAAAAGCAGATTTTGGAAACGTAATCCCCAGTGTCACAGGGTTCGGAGATGGGGCTTATGGGAGGTGTTTAGGATGCAAAGTTTCCACCTGTTTTACTCATTTTCTTATTGCTGGGACACAGCACCCGACACCCACTGCTTCAAGGAGAAGAGGTTTATTTTGACTCACAACTCAACGTTTCAGTCTATGTTTGGGCAGCTTTGCACAAAAATTAAATGGCAGAAGGGCCTGGGTGGAGGAAAGGTCTTGCCAGTCAGAAAGCAGAGAGCGAGAGGAGTAGTCAGGGAAGGAGACTGACCCTTTCGGTCCACACCCCCCGTGACCGATTCCTTCCCATCAGGCCCCACCTCCTAACAGCAAGTGAGCTATGGATTCATTGGTGGGTTAATCCACTAAGGCGCAGAGCACCCCATGATCCAACCACCTTCCCGAAGCCCTGCCCATAAGTACGTGAGGTTCTTGGGCTACATCTAAATAGAAACCATAGCACATCCTCACGAATGCATTAATGGCAATTTTTTTTTATATGCGGCTACCGGGAGTCGAACTCAGGACCTCGTGCTTGCCAGGCAGGCGCTTATGCTGCTGAGCCATATCACCGGCCCATTAATGGCAATTATAAAAGGACCAGGGCTGGGGTTGATCTCTCTCTCTCTCTCTCATCCTTCCAACTCCTGCTGTGACAGAATTTTAAAGCTAACTGAACTTTTAGAGTCAACTAGCAGCCTGGTGCTATATTAGGATCTGCTCACATAGCCCACCACGTAGCTAGACCACAGAACCCAGACAGCCTTGAGCCCCAGCCCTCCACATATCACACACACGCACACTGCTTTCCTTAGAACGGCCTGACTCAGGTCAGCCTGAGCACTTCCAGCTACACTGATTGTACTTTCCCACCTAAAAATATATCCTGTTTTTCTAACATATTTCAAGGACTTTCTACCCAGCAACAGAGCTACAAGCTATAGTTAGTATAACCAATAGGAACCCGCCACGCTGTCAAGCCTTTGTTCTCCCTGCTCACAAACCTATATAAACTGTACTCAAAGCTGACTCTGGGCTGGTGATTTGGAACAGGATTCCCACCAGCCCGCCAGTGTTAGTAAAACGTTGCTTTCCAACTCCTTGGTGTGGAGGTCTTCCTTTCAGTTCAGTACCGGTTCTGCAACACTGCCAGGGATCATATTGCAAGAGGGTGATCATCAGATGCCAGCATCTTGATGTTGGACTTCCTGGCCATCGGAACTGTAAGAAATAAGTTCCTTTACATTCCTTTTCTTTAAATTGCTGTAGATTGGAATGGCTTGTGTGTCCCCCAAAGGTTCACATATGTAAGTTTGGTCCCCACTGTGGTAATGTGCAGAGGTAGTGGGACCTTAAAGGGGGGGGAGCCTTGTGTGAAGTCCTTGGGTCACAGGGGCATTATTCTCGGAAGGGATTGGTGTAGTTCTGATGCATTTCCTGGTTAGTTCTTGGGAGACAGTGGTTATAGGAGTGCAAGCCTGGGCCTTCCCCTGACTCTGGCTTCTGTTTTGTCACATATTCTCTCACCTGACAATTGTTCCTGTCAAGATGCCATTGACTATGATGTCATAGAACCAGGGGGCCCTCACCAGAGCCTTGTGCTATGTTGTTTAGACTTTTACCTTTCAAAACTGTGAATTAAGTAAGCCACTCTTTTCTTTATAAGTAGGCAGCCTGAGCTATTTTGATATAGTGACAGAAACTATACTATTACATGAATTACCCAGACTTAGGCATTGTGTTATAGTAGCATGATGCAGATGAAGGCAGACTTGCTTAGCATGGGTGTGGTAGACTTCTGTTGGGTTGGACTGCCTGGTATCCATTCTTCTTCTGATTTTCCTTTGGGAGCTGTAGTAGTCAGTTTCTCATCACTGGGACAAAATACCTGACACCAACAACTTAAAGGAGAGGTATATTTGGCTTATGGTTTCTGGTAGGTTCAGTCCATGGTTAGCTGGGTCCAAAGCAGAAATGGCATGGTGAAAGGGCCTGGTGGAGTATGGCTGGTCACACCATGGCAGTCAGGAAGCAGAGAAGGGAGGAACCAGGGACAAGAATACACTTTCAGGTCACATGCCCAGTGCCTGCATTTTCCAATCAGGCCCCACCCCCTAGCAGCACATTCAGCTGTGGCTTACTCCATGGATGAGTATAATGGCCTATTGGGGACTTGGCTGAGCCCCCAATTTGAAATGAGTTATGGCAAAGGCTTAAGTAAAAAGAGACAAGTAAGTGGTATGGTTTTTTGGGAGTCCGGGATGGTCAAAACTCTCTGGGAATAAAAACTCTGGGAGCAGAGACAAGAGCTTCTCTGGACAGCCCGTATTTATCTGGTTTTCAAACAAAGGAAGGGGCTTCTGAGGCAAGGCGGGAACTGAGCAGGACCTTGGGAAGTTAGTTCAGACTTCTCCAAGGAGTAAATTTTGCCAATTAAGAGAAATGTTCGATCTCTAAGGTTGGCAGCTTTACTGCTCTGGAATAGGGGTGTCAGCAGCCCATGTCCTTGTCTGGCTCGGTTGTGGTGTTACCTTGACTGCAGAGCACTGTGAATAGGAGCTTTTCCAATACATCCAGAGAGCACTGTGTCCAGCAACTTAACCCGTACACAGCCTGGTCTCCAACAGTGGCCCCGTGATCCAACCTTCCAAAAACTCTGTAACTTCCAAAAACTACCTGAGACCTTGGCAAGGGCATTTATATCTAAACCATAACAGGAACCATTTTCCTATATTCATCTATGTGCTTTAAGAGAGGTCAGTTTTAGAACTGAGCATGTGAGCAAGGCCGGACGGTCCATATATCCCATCTCTGCGCATAATTCATCTGTGAGCACAGATCTCAAAACAAGACATGGAACTTAATCTTGGAGTTGCTAAGCTTGGAGAAAGAAACTGTCTACAGAAGGAAGAGCTTGCTAGCTGATGAAGCCAACATAAACAGCAGAGCCATTTCTGTTAACAGCCATCTTGACAGGCTGTCGCTTACTGTAGTTCTGAGTCTTATTTTCCTGATGATTAGTGATGCTGAACATCATTTGATGTACTGCTGGCCTTTGTACACCTTTTGGACAAATGTTTATTCACGTTGTGCTTCCATTTACACAAAATACAAGTTATTTGTATTTTTGCTATGGAGTTTTAGGAGTTCCTTATATATTTTGGATAGTAACTACCTCTAAAATGTACAGCTTGCAAATATTTTCTCCCATTCTCTAGGTTGCTTTTTCATCCTCTTGATTCTTTCCTTTGCTGTGCGGAAGCTTTTTCATGTGACATTGCCCCAATTGTCTAGTTTCACTTTAGCTACCTGAGGTTTTTGGAATCTTATCCAAGAAATCATTGCTAAGGTCAATAAGAGTATTTTCCTCTATATTTTCTTCCAGGAGTTTCACAGTATCAGGTCTTATTTAAACAATTTGGATGTTTTTTGGGTTAATTTTTGTGCCTGTTGTAAGATGAGGGCCCAGTTTCATTCTTTTGTGCGTGGATATCCACCGGTCCCATCACCAGTTGTTGAAGAGACTAACCTCTCCCAGTCGTGTATTCTTAACCTCTGTTGAAGACTGGTGAACCATATGTGCATGAATTTATCCTCTGCTCTCTATTCTGCTCCATTGGCCTCTGTGTCTGTCTTTATGCTACTACCGTATTGTTTTATTTAGCTATTGCTTTTGTTATACATTTTGAAATCTGGAAGTGTAAGGCCTCTAGCTGTGTTCATCTTTCTCAAGATTGCTTTAGCTACTTGGGGTCTTTGGAGGTTCCCCATGCATCGTAGATTTTTAAAAACCATTTCTAGAAAAATGCCATTGGGAAAAAAAAAAAGAAAGAAAAATGCCATTGGGATTTTGATAGGGATTGTATCAAGTCATTAGATTTTGGGTTGTGTGAACATTTTGATGATATTAAATCTTCTAATCCATGAACATGGTATGCCTTCATTTATTTGCATCCTCTTCATTTCATTAAAGTTTTGAAGTTTCTAGTGGCCTTGGTTACATTTATTCCTCACTATTTTATTCTTTTTTGCTACTATTATGAGTGGGATTGTTTTCTCATTTTCATTTGGGGTGGTTTGTTTTTTTAGTGTATTGAACTACCTGGCTCTACAAAGGAAAAATTTGCAGACCCTCACTATGGGGACGGGTGCCATTTTATTTTTAAAATTTCACTCATTCCTGCTAAGTGATTCTTTTTTTTTTTTTTTTGTGGGTACCGGGGGTCGACCTCAGGACCTCGCACGCCAACAGGCACCCATGCCGCTGAGCGATATCACCGGCCCCTTTTTCGTATGTGGGATCCGGGAGTCGAACTCGGGCCCTCGCGCTTGCAAGGCAGGCGCTTACGCCGCTGAGCCATCTCACTGGCCCCCTGCTAAGTGATTCTTTCTTCCGACCTTTAAATTCCTTTCAAGGCCACGTGGGGAGTCCTTTGAGGGGAAGCATTTGTTACATAGCCACCCTTCCATGGTCCCTCTATTTTGCTCCCTGCTCAGCCCCATCGTCCAGTATTGACCCATTTATCTCCAGGGAGAATGCTTTCCCATTATGGCTCAGGCCCTGGGTTCAATCCCCAGTTCTGGAAAAAAAAAAAAAAAAGAGGAAAGAAGTGGATCCTAGGAGGAGGTCATCAGGGTCGGTGCCCTTGCAAGAGATCAAGACCCTTCTCACAGGACCCCGGTTAGCTCTCCTGAGATGGTTGTTGTAACCGAGGAAACTGGCCCCCCTCCAACCACTCTGGCTTCCTGCCTGTTGATGTGATCTCTCCTCAGATATGCCCCTTCATTAGGACACCATCACCAGAGCCAGCCCAATGCTGGTGCCACACCCTCTAGCCTCCAGAATAGCTTGTGAACCAACCTCTTTTCTTTCTAAGGTTTCCCAGCCTCAGGTATTTCTTTTTTTTTTTTTTTTTTGTGGGTACCGGGGGGTCGACCTCAGGACCTCGCGCGCCAACAGGCACCCGTGCCGCTGAGCGATATCACCGGCCCCTTTATCGTATGTGGGATCCGGGAGTTGAATTCGGGCCCTCGCGCTTCCAAGGCAGGCGCTTACGCCGCTGAGCCATCTCACCGGCCCCAAGCCTCAGGTATTTCATTAGGGGAACAGAAAACAGACAAATACGACGGATAACCATGACACAGAGTGAAGGAAAGCTGGAATTTTTCTAAAGAAACTTGGCACAAAGAGAAAGTTAAAGAAAGGAAGTAAAGATTATGCAGTCCATGTAAAAGATGAGAACTTGCAACACTAAGATCTCTCAGTCTCAGGTTCCCCAGTCTGGGTTGATTGGGGGGCATCTACCTGCTCCCGCTCTCATGATGGTCACCTCCCCTAGGCCATGAGCGAGGCACAAGTGTGCATGGAACTGTGCCCCAGTGGAGAGTCTAGTACCTGAGGGAGCAGAACTGGGGGACCAGGCTTAGAATGCATTGTCCTTTTATGCAGTGCTTGGGCTTGAACCCATGGCCTCACACATGCTAGGCAAGTGCTCAATCCTTTTTGAAACGCTTTGTGACAGGGTCTCCCTAAGTTGCCCAGGCTGGCATTGAACTTGTGATCCTTCTGCCTCAGCCTCCTGAGTAGCTGAGAATTACAAGTGTGTGCCACTTTCTCCAGCTCAAAGAGTAATTTTGATCCACAGCTTCCCTCTCTTGGTTGTTAATCTCAGGAAGTCCCTGGGATTTCTTGCTTACTGAACAAACATCTTAATTACCAAAGGCCACGTGCCTTGACTTCAGGAAATCCTCACACAAACTCCTTTCCCATGTACTAGAGATGTGGTTTCTGAGGCAGTGAAGTTAACATTTACTCCAAGTTTGTTTCACATCATTGATTGTTTAGTTCCCCAGGAAGAGGAAAAAACCAAAATAAAGCCAGACGCTGCATACTAATTTCTCTTCCTTCCTTCCTTTCTTTTTTCTCTTTCTTCCTTCCTTCCTTCCTTCCTTTCTTTCTTTCTTTCTTTCTTTCTTTCTTTCTTCCTTTCTTCCTTTCTTTCTTCCCTTCCTTTCTTTCTTCTCTTCCTTTCCCTGTCTCCCTCCCTCCCTCCTCCTTCCCTCCCTCTCTTCCTTTCCTTCTCCTTCCCCCTACTTCTCTTTCTTTCCAGTGCTGGGATGGAACCCAGGGCCTTACACATGCCAGCCACGTGCTATACCACTGAGCTACAACCCCAGCCCTTAGGGAAAACATTTCTATCTTTGCTTTCTGTCACTACAGAATATATCTTCAAAAATAGTGCCCCAAAGCAATGTAGTGTCAAGTTTAAAATTAAGCCTCTTAGCCAGGTGTGGCTAGGCTGAGGCAGGAGGATCTCAAGTTTGAGCCCAGTCTGGGCAATTTAGGAAAATCCTGCCTCAAAATAAAAGATAAAAGGCTGGGGATGGAGCTCAGTACGAAGGCCCTGGGCCTCACCCCCACTATTGGAAAAAAAGGAAGAAAGAAAAAAGAAAGAAAGAAAGAAAGAAAGAAAGAAAGAAAGAAAGAAAGAAAGAAAGAAAGAAAGAAAGAAAAAGAAAGAAAGAAAGAAAGAAAGAAAGAAAGAAAGAAAGAAAGAAAGAGAGAGAGAGAGAACTCCATATGAAATCCTTCCTGACACCTAGTGAAGTCCGGAGGGCCTCAAATGGCCAAGCCCAGCTCCCTCTTCCCACTCTGTGCCATGGAAAATGTCCCCAGCCAGACAACGCTCTAGATCGAATGGACCAGGCATGGTTCCTATTTTTTCCTGAGCAGCAGGCCAGCTCCGCGCTGGCTCTTGAATTATTCAAACTGCCAATCATGGCGTCCCCCGGACACCAGGGGCCACCGCACTGTCTTGTTCCAACTAAGCCTGCGTCCCGCGGGCCCTGGGTGCTCATGCCGCTCCCGAGTCCCCCATCCCGGCGTGTCCCGTGCGGCACGCAGCGTCTCCTTCTCCCCAGGTGGTGAGGACGTGTGACCGGCCCGGCGGCTGCTGTCGATCTCATCTGTCCGGGGTGGGTGTTGTGTGGGCAGCTGTCCCCCACCTGTAACTGGACAATCTCCCGCTCCCCTGTGCGGTGGAGGGCAGACGGCTGTTCTTGTCCCCGCCTCTCCCCGCCACCCACCCCTGCATTCCTAAGGGATGCGATGCGCCCTGGCTAGAGACCCGCGTCCACAGGCGTGCGCAGGGCGTGTGAGCCGAGCTAAACATCTCACAACGAGGGGACGAGCCACCGCCACTCAAGGTATTACGCGATTTCATGTATGTAACAGCTGTAAAGTGACAAAATTATAGAGCTGGAGAGAGATTAGTGGTTGCTGGGGTTAGGGAAGGGAGCGTGTGATTTCCCGGGGTTAGCGCGCTGGAGCTCTTTTGTGGAAATGGCACAGTTCTGCGTTTTGATTGTGGCTGGTCAGTTTCTTTCCTTCCTTTTTTTTTTTTTTGTACTGCTGGGCATTGAATCCAGAACCTCGCTCAGGCTAGGCAAGCACTCTGCGACCGAGCTGCAGCCCTGGCCCTTCTTTGGATAGGACTTTTTACACAGATTTATGCCTGTGATAAAAGTAGCATAAGCCACATGCACACACGTGCGCGCACACACACACACACACACGCACGGACGCACAATGCCCCAAGATAAATTTTCAGGTCCTCACAGTCCCACCTCTAGCTGTGAAATCTCACTTCTTCGTGGCCGATTTAAGATGTATAGTTGATATGTATAGTTGACTGAAAACTGCATCAGCGGTCAGATTGCTTCTAGCAGCGCAGCGGCCCCGCACTTTTATAAGGAGCAGAGAAGCCCGTGCGATTCCCCTGGTCTGAAATGGCCCCAGAGCCCCTTTGGTGAAGGCTTGGTCCCCATGCGTCCATGTGGGCGGCTTTGGGGGTGACTGGACCAGAAAGCTCTGAGCTCAGGGAAGGGTCAGTGGGCTTTTGTAGTGGTGGGAACGTTAGGAGGTGGTCCTGGCTGGAGGGAGGGGATCACTGCGGCAGCCATGGGAGGGATATTTTGTCCCTTCCTGGCCGTCATAGGCCGAGAGCTTCCTCCCCACCATGCTGCCTGCGCCTGATATTTCTCCTTCCTTCCGGCCCCAACCACTAGAGCCCGTGGACCAGGTAAACTTCGTCCTTTAAATGGATTTCTCTGACACGTTTTGTCACAATGCTGAAAACGTGACTAACACAACTGCCAGTCAATATTTATTGAGTAGTGAGCTGCGGGTATCGGTTCATAGCTCCTCACCTTCGTGTTTTCTTTCCTTTTGTGATGCTGGGAATTGAACCCAGGGCCTCACGCATGTGAGGCAAATGCTCTCCCACTGTGCTACATCCTCAGCCTTTAAAAATTTTTTTATTTTGAGAAAAGTTCTCACTAAGTTACCTAGGCTGGGCTCAAATTTGGGATCCTCCTGCCTCAGCCTCCCAACTAGCTGGGATTACAGGCCTCCACCAATATGCCTGGCAACCACCACCTGTTCTATATATGTCAATGGCTTCTCACTGTCAACAGCTTGGACACTGGCTGCAGGAACTTGCCCCAGTCACATATGGGACTGGCTAGAATTCCCTCCTAGAACATTCCCCAGTGACCTCCCTTCCTCCTATCAGGCCTCTTGATCTCCTAGAAGAATAGAGTAGAATAGTGGTCATGAGAGGCCAGAGGGAGGGGTATGAAGGAGGGCGGTCCTGGGACCAAACTTCAGTTAGCAAGGAGGGATGAGGTCTCCCCTCCCCTCTCCTCCCTACCCCTCCCCTCTCCTTACCTCTCCCCCCTCTTTCCCCTCTCCTGTTGTGGAATTTCCAAGAAACTGGAGAGACCAGGAGGGATTTTTCAGGAGGACTTTAATGGTGCACTGGCCCAGACACTAGAAATACTCAAAACTAGGCTGGGCCCTGAACCAAGGAGAGGTCCCCTTTTATACAATTTGTGATGCCAAGCAAGTAGAGCTACAGAAGTGAAACAAATGCAGTCATCCTAGCAGCTAACCCTATCTCAGCCTTGAAAGGAAACACGTCAGGTGCACCTCAGGGTGTTTGGACGCTGTGCAGCTTGTTTATAACCCATGCGTTAGTTTTATCAGTTTTATCAGTGTCGCTACCCAGCATCGCCCCTCTAAGGGAGGAGACTCCCATGTGCAAGCTGCCTGAAGCGTCTCCCTCATCAGCAAGGAAAGCACAGGATCCGGTGAGAAAGCCAAGTCCGCATTCCTAACGGAGGGGTTTCCTGAGGAGCTGCTTGCCTGAGCTGGGAAGATTTTATGGAGGGGGAGAAAGGCTAGGTTTGTCCCTGAGTTCTGCTTTATTCTCTCCCCTCCTTCCCCCCTTCCCCTTCCATTTCCTTCCCTCCCCTCCCCTCCCTTCCGCTCCCCTTCTCTTCTTTGGGAATTGAGCCCATGGCCTTTGTACTGACCTACACCCCCAGCCCTCTTTTGTCTTTTACCTTTTTAGACAGGGTCTCCCTAAATTGCCCAGGCTGGCCTTGAACTTTCCATCCTCCTGCCTCAGCCTCCCGGAGTGCTGGGATTACAGGTGTGTACCACCATACTCAGGTAAGTTCTACCGCTCTGCAGCACAGTGCATTGACAATAGTCACAACTTCTTACACATCTTATAAAGAGCTAGAAGAAGGGAGTTTGCAGGTTCCAAATAGAAAGACATAAAATGCTGGAGCAGAGGGAAATGCTGATCACTCTGACTTGACCATTGCACATTATATGCGTTTCACATTGTCACACTGCAGCCCATAAATATGTGTGATCATTGTGTGTCATTCAGAGATAAATTGAGAAATCTGTCCTCATGTTTGTTAGGCCCTTGAAGGGAAAAAGCCAAGCTTTAAAATTAATAAAACACGTTGTTACTTAGAGTAGTGGTTCTCACACTGCGGAGCCTCACAATGCCTTTGCAGTCTTAAAATTATCGAGGGTCTTAAAGAGCTTTTGTTTATGTGAGTTTATGTCTGTCAGTATTTACTGTTTTAAAATTAAAGCAGAAAATGTACAATACAGATTTAAATTTATTTAAGATAACATATAATTTTGCACATGAACACAATACTTCATTATGTTTTCCAAAACAAGAAAAGAATTAGTGAGAAAAGTGGCTTTGCTTTTGTCTGTGCTGCCTGGTCTAACAGCTGTTCTCATGGTGGGTGCTACATACTCTGTATTGAGCTGTTATCTTAGTTGATGTCTATAAAGCTTACAGACCTGTGGTTGGAAAAAAGGAAGAAAAAAGATGTCAATAGCATTTTCATACAATTCAGAAATTCTTCTATGATACTACACCAAATTTAAAAAGCCATAATTTTGCTGGGTGTGGTGGTGTATACCTGTATTCCCAGTTATTTGAGAGGCTGAGGCAGGAGGATCACAAGTTCCAGGCCAGCCTGGGTAACTTTCTGACTTAGACCCTGTGTCAAATAAAAGAGAGCCAGGCACGGTGGTGCATTCCTGTAATCCCGGCAGTTTGGGAGGCTGAGGCTGAGGCAGGGAGATTGCAAACTCTTAGTCCTGCCTAAGAGTCTGTTTCAAAATAAAAAATAAAAAAGGGGCTGAGGAGGTAGCTCAGTGCTATACCACCACTAGGTTTTGACCCCAGTACCAAAAAAAAAAAAAAAAAAAAAAAAAAAAAGAAAGAATAATAAGGAGAAGCACTCTAGCATGTGTGAGGACCTGGGTTCCATCCCAGTGCCACAAAAAAATAAAAAGTTGTAGTTTCTTACAGATCAGAGGTAGTGAGGGAACGGAAATTACTTTAATGGGTTTGGTTCCATTAAATCTACTGCTCTACCTTGTACTTCAGCTGCTTTTTACTCCTGCACAGGTTTTGATGTGATGCACTGGTCTTTTGGAAAATATTAGTTCATTAAGTTACATGAATCTTCCAAATAGTGACAGATTTCATTCCACTACATAAAAAAGTCCCATTTTTAAATATCATCCCTGTCTTAGTTACTTTCCTCTCATTGCTGAGACAAAATACCTGACGCCCAAAATTAAGGAAGAAAAAGGTTTATTTAGCTCACAGTTTGTGAAGGTTTCAGTCCATACGCAGCTGGCTCCTAGGCCGGGTGGCATGGCAGAGGGGCATCCGTTCATGGAGGTAGAAGACAGCAAAAGCAACAAGAGCGAAAGGGTAGAGCAAGTGTCTTTTCCCTCCCTTATATTGTATGCAGGCCACCTTCCCCAGGCCACCTGCCCCAGGGCGGGTGTAGCACTCACACCAGCCATTCCCAGCACTAGACAATGAACCAATCACAAACTCTAGATTCAGCCACCTCCAAAAAACCCACAGCCCATGACCACATGAGGCTTTGGGGTGACATCCAGACACAAACCACAACACTCCCCAATCTCATCAGAAAAATCCGTCCATCCATTCATTCATTCATTCATTCATTTATTCTTTTGTTTTTTGAGACCAGGTCTCATCATATAGTTCAGGCTGGCCTCGAACTCATGATGATCCTCCTGCCTCAGTCTCCCGAGTTCTGGGATTTCAGGCATGCGTCACCATGCCCAGCTTCATCAGAAGTCAGGCTGGGGGCTGTAGCTCAGTGGTGAGTGCTTTTCTGGCATGTGGAAGGCCCTGGGTTCCAAACCCAGAACACCCCAAAACATCTTTAACTATTGGGAGCTGTCAAATCCCTGGTGACAGATACATGCTTACCAAGATTCTAATCTGAGTACTCCAATTTTATCATTGTCACGAATACAGCCAGTTGTTTTCTTGAAGAAACGGGGTTACTTCATTCATCCTGGAGGAAATTTCTGCCCCACACTGAAGTCTAAATCACCATAATTAGTCTATCAGTTGTTCGCTCAAATAAGTAGTTTTGTATTGCATGAAAAACAGTCAATTCGGCTCTCAACTCAAGATATCCTTCATTGTCCTATTTTTCTTTTTATTTATTTATTTATTTATTTTTTTATTTTAAAGAGAAGAAAAAACAAAACAAATCAAAAAAAAGAACAAAATTTCAAAACAACATAATATGAGGGTAACAATGGTCAATGCATTACGTATTATTATCTTTAAGTTAGTTATTCAGGATACCAGACATTAGCATTCAATTGTCCAAACATTATTGGCTCAAACCTTACTCTTCAATGAACTAAGTAAAATTGGTAGTGTATCTATCTTAACCATCTTATATATATATACATTTTTTTTTCGCTTTCCCTTCTTTCTTTTCCCTATTCATTGTCCTATTTTTCAATGCACTATTAAAAAAATATGCTTCAGGGTCAAGATTTAATAAAATTAATAATTTTTACTGAGCTTGGCATGGTGACCCATGCCTGTAATCCCAGCACTCAGGAGGCTGAGGCAGGAGGATCATGACTGCGGTCAGTTTGCGCTACACAGTGAGATCTCTCAAAAATATTTTTTAAGCTATTATGAATTGTGCTGCTATAAACATGGGTATACATGCATCACTGTTATACAATGACTTCAACTCCTTGAGGAAGATACACAGAAGGGGAACATCGAGGTCAAATAGAATTTCTACTTTTAGTCTTTTGGGGAATCTCCACAAGAGCTTACATGGGCTCTCTTACATGAGAGATCCAAAATATAAATAAAGAGCAAAATAAAGATAGGTAATAGGAAATAGGACGATAGATCTTTTGCAAAAGGAAAGGGAACCAAGAGATGGAGGGAGGGGGGAGGGAACGGGGGGAAGGGTGAAAAAAGAATTAACACGTGTTATGAACATGTGCCAACTGCCTGTGAGGAATGTAATCACTATGTACTGCAAATGTGTACTAATAAAAAATTGAAAAAGAAGTTTTACTTCTTGAAAGCGGAGTTGTTTCTGTTCGTCCCTCCCTCCCCCATCTCCTCTCCCTCCCGCTCGCCCTCTTTTTCTTTCCTTACTGTGAGTCTATGGTGATGAAATCCAACTGCTAGTCATGCTGTGATACTGTGCTGATTCCTGCTAAGGGGCCAGCAATTTTCCTCACCATTGCTTTTGTACCAACAGTGCAAATAACAGCACAGAGAAAAAGAAAAATGAGGTCTTAATGTTACCAATAGTGGTGTCTAAATTAATGTTTAACAGCTATTTCTCCCCAGGGAATTGGTGGCCTGGAGGACGCTCTGAGAGCCTTTTCCCACAGTGTAAATTCTTCTTCCAGGGCCAATTTCAGGCTAACCCCTGGCTCGCACCAATGCTGGACAGTTTTAACACGAGGCTTCTCCTAGGACTTTGTGGCCTTTTGAAAGGTCTTAGGGGCTGGCGTGCTAATGTGTGAGGTCCTGGGTTCCATCCCCACCACCGCAAGACGAAAGAAAACAAAATACCCGAAAGGGTCCTAGTTTGGGATTCACAGAGTACACCTGGATACCTAGACTTAGAGACAGTCAAAGAACACACTTCAGAGGGTCTTAGTTGGTGAGATGGTTTCCAGTTTTTTGGTCCTAAAGATTCTTTCCAGGTTCTTGGTGTCATGAACAAAGAATTGGACAACACATGCAGGAAAAGTAGTGAGGACTGATATTTATTTAAGGTAGAAAAGAAATCCGCTGTACAGAGTCGGAGCAGCTGCTGAGAAGGCTCCTTGGTTTTTCCGGTTCCTAGAGTGCCGCCCTCCCCCGCAACACGGCGTTTGGGACGCGCGTCCCATCAGCAGCTCTCAGCCTGACGTCGTGTCTAGGACGTCCTGACAAAGGCCCGCTTGGTTTCCCTCCAGATACAAATGAAGAATTGAAGGTGGCGCTTTCTGATTGGCCCCTCTGCTCCCTTCCATAGCTCAGCTGGGAGAGCGGAGGATGCAGCATAACTCTGATGGTCCCTCTAGAGTCTGGGAACTTACTTAGTTATCCCACATTCTGTGTTTTGCGCATGTGTTTTAGGTCTTGACAGGTGATTGACAGATCACGTGATTGACAGGCCACGCCCACTTGCTTAACTGGTCCCCCCCGCCCCGCCCAAGATGGGAAGGAAAAGCACCTTTGAAACGTTTTCTTGACATTTAATCCCATTAGGTTGTGTTCTGAAAGCTGTCAAGTCTGCCAGCAAAATGGCAAAAGTCCTGGAATGGGTGGGGTTGAGCACTTTGTCCTCATCTGGCTGTCATGCCTTTGACAAGTGTGGTGGGCGTGTGTCTGTTACTAGGTGCCACTTGGACCCCTCTGAGCCCTTCACTACCTCTGGGCTTTGCTCATCCCATTACTGGGAGCAGGAACCGCCTCCCTGGGGGCAGTGCTAGGCTTTGAATATGAGTAGTGTACCCTAAAGGTCCATATGTAAAGGCTAGGTCTCCAGGGCAGTGTGCTACTGGGAGGTGCTGTGTACCTTTAAGGGGAGGAGCCTAGAGGGAGGCTTTAGGTTGTTGGGGGCGTGTCCTCAAAGGGATTATTTGGCCCTTCCCGCGGCTCTCTGTTTCCTGGTTTAAGATGTGAGCTCTTGCTCTGTGCACATTTCCTCCATCAGCTGCCCTCATCAGAGACCAATCCAGTGGGGCCATCTGATCTTGGACTTGGACCTTCAAACTGGAAATTGCATGAATCTTCTCTGTATAAATGAGTGGGCTCAGGCATTTTGCTATAGTAATACAGAGCTGACCAATGCAGGTGCTGTAACTGGTGGCCAGCTCCTTGTTCTGGTGGGGACACACGGCTTTGGATAATATCAGTGTAGCTAGGCTGCGGCTGTGTTCCTCAGTCTCCCTTCCCTGTGTGATTCTGGGTTAGCGATGGATGCAGAGCACTCAGCATCAGTTTGGGAAGATGGATTTGAAGCAGTGACCATAGTTTTCTTCTTCCTTTCAGGGTGCTGGGCACAGCGACACGTGTTCCAGACAGGCTTGCTCTCCCACTCCTGCCAGACCTTGTCCATCTCTCCCTTAGAACTGGGCCGAGCGACCATGCAGCACCAAGGTGCAGGACACCACCTTCCCCTGCAGGTCGATGGTGACCTGAGATTTCAGGTGCTGGATGCATCCAGGTTGCTGTTCACCTTCTGTGGGTTGACCTCCTCCTGTTTCCATGTAGATCCAGTGAAATCATGATTTTTGCAAATACAGTATTTGGAAAAATATGAAGTCAATAGAAGATATTGCTGAAAGCTCCTATAAACGTGAAGACGAAGGTCACAGAGCAAATGGCACAGCGAGGTAGTGGGTGGGAGGGAAGTGACGCCCTGTTTCCCCATAGAGACAGAGAAACAGCAGCATGTACGCACACTTGGAGTGTGCATGTCTGATTCACAACTCCAAAAATAACCCTCAAGGCTCTGTATGGAGAGAGTGTAAATATAGCAATATTAGCTGGGGTGGCAGCCCAATTAGAGGACACGGAGAGGATTCTGAAGGTCTCCACGCAAGGCGTTGTGAGTAGCTGTAAAAATATTTGATGTTTACATCTCGAGAAGAGGAAGAACATTAAGAGGAGGCAGTTCATGATCTGATTGTGCATCCATCTTGTCTCCAGCCTCCCTGCCCCCTCCATCCTCCGCCAGGATCCCAAAGCCTGCTTTCCAGCCAGGACCAACACCAGCCCTCATTTTCCAGGGTGCTTTCTCTGGCCTTTGAGGTGCACATTGTGATCTACACATCAGGCCAGATGTTCTGAGGAGCTTTTGCTCTCTGTGAGTGGCCATCAACCAGCGACTGGCCATAGGTGGAGGGTGCATACCCCCAATCCCTCCCCTTTCGGGTGGACTGTTCTGAGGTCTGTCTTTTGTGCTGCCTCCCAAGGCCCCCAGCAGACTGAGCTCCGGTTGTGCACAGTGGCAGCTTGCTTGATCCTGGCTGCTTTCCTTCCCTGTCTTACTCTCCGTTCCCCCATTGGTTCTCCTGGAGCCGACTCTAAAATACTTTTCACTTGAATCAGGTACAGTACTGAGGTTTGCTTCTGAGGGACCCAAAACTAAGACACAGGCCTCTTCCTGCATGTATATATTTTTCTAAGCATAATAAGTCTTTATACTTTTTTTTTATGTGGGTACCAGGAATCAACCTCAGGACCTCCCGCTTGCCAGCAAGTGCTTGTGCCGCTGAGCGATATCACCGGCGCTTTTTTTCCTTTTTGTGGGTACCAGGAGTCGAACTCAGGACCTTGTGCTTGCCGGGCAGGCACTTATGCCACTGAGCTATCTCAACGGCCCAGTCTTTATACATTTTTGTACAGTATTTCATGCTTTTCAAGGTACTTTAACCCACAATGAATATTACTCAGCAGTGAAAAAGAATACAGACACAATGTGGGTGGATCTCAGCTGCTTTATTCTCGGTGAAAAAAGCCAGACCCCAATGGATATGAATTGTATAGAATTATCCTTCAGGATCCATGGAGGCTTGGTTCCTGGACCCCATGAATACCGGAATCCATGGATGCTCATACCCCTTTAATAAGATGGTGTACTATTTGCATAAAAATTATGCACATCTTCTTGTATATTCTGAATCATCTCTAGGTAACTTGTAATACTGAACATAATGTCAATGCTAGGTAAACAATTATTATACTCCATTGTTTAGGGAATCATAGCAAGAAAAATGTAATTAAGAAAGATTTGTGATCTAAGGTTGGTTAAATCTGCAGATGTGTGTTAGTCCCGTTGTCCCCACCCCAGTGCATGGCCCAGTACTAGTCCGTGGCCTGTCAGGAGCTGGGCTGCATGGCAGCAAGGGCGCAGTGGGGGCGCAGGTGAATGAGGCCTCCTCTCTATTTCCGGTCACTCCCATTGCTTATCGCCGCCTGGGCTCTACCTCTTGTCAGACCAGCGCAGCATTCAGTTCTCACAGGAGTGTGGATCCTGCACATGCGCGGGATCCTGCTCGTGGGCTCCTTTAAATCATCCCGAGCCCACTCCACCCCTCTGTCCATGGAAAACCTGTCTTCCATGAAGCCTAAAAAGGTTGAGGACTCCTATTCAGTTTTCTGTCATTCTAAGAAAATGCTTGAGATAATTAACTTGTAGAAGCTGGTTCTGGCTCACAGTTTTGGAGGTCTCATCTGTGATAGATTGGCCAGTGGTTTGGGGGCCATAGCTGCACCTTATGTGTGTGGTGGAGTAACATCACTTACACCACGAGTCAGGAGCAAAAAGGAAGAGGAAGAGCGTGGGGTCGCACAGTCCCCTCCAAGGCCACACCCCCAATGACCTCATTTTCTCCCACTAGGTCCTGCCTCTTCAAGGTTCCACCCCTTCCCAGTAGTGCTGCTCTGGACACGGAACCTCTTGCGCTGAGGCTTTTGGGCGACATTTCAGATCCAATTACAGCAGTGTGGAACCCTTGGACATGAGAGCTGAGTGGACGTCCACCCATGTGGGTTTCTGGGAGGACAAACTCTGGGGACAGATAATGAATGAATGCTGTGGGTGAAAGGGCCAGCTGGGGACTGGAACTGTCCTGTGTTCTGATTTTGGTGATGGTTACACAACTGAATGCTTTATAAACACTTACAGCGCTGTACTAATCGTGAACTTCAGTATATATTTTATGCCTCAATAAGAAATCAAAAAAGAGCATCCACCATCATTATGTTATTTGGTTGCCATAACAACCCCACAATAATCAGACATTGCTTTGAATTTTTTTTTTCAGCCAACTGTTTTGAAAGGTGTCTTAGTCCCTTTTTGGTGGCTATCACAGAATATCTGACACTGGGTAATTTATGGAGGAAAGAAGTTTATTTAGCTCATGCTTCTGGAGGCTGAATGTCCAAGCTCAGGTGGCTGCCTGTGACAAGGGCATCAGCTGCATCACACCATGCGGAGGAGCAGAAAGGCGTTAGGCCACGTGTGGAGAGGGAACGTGGGAGGGGATGATCCTGGTTCTGCTGACCCATTCTTGTGAAAACCCACCCAATCCCACAAGACTGGCCCCCATCCGCGCGTGAGGGTGGGGCTCTGTGACCCAGGCGCTCTCAGGTCCTCCCACCTCTCAGCGCTCCCACGTGGGAGGGGCCCGGCTTCCCCCTCGGAGGGGACCAGCTCATCCAAATTATTGCAGGAGGCGCCTGCACTTGGCGACTCCCCTTCTCTCCATCTGCTCCAAACCCACTGCCCTTGTCTCCCCGCCCTCCTCTCCTCTCTGGTTGTTCTCGAGGTCACTAGTGACCTGGTGTCGCACTGTGCACACTCCAGCTGTGCCCTCCTCGGGCGGCTGTTGGTGTCATAGATGCTCCTGGAGCCCAGGGACTCCTTCAGCCCACAGCTGATGTAGCGCACGATGTTTCTCTGTCCCACCTGCCTTTGTTGATCCCTTATCCTCTCCTCCCCCTTTACCTGGCTTTTCCTCCACTATTATTTGGGGTTCACCAAGGGAGTCCATCCACCCTTTTTATTTTTTTTTTATTTATTTTTTTTATTTTTTTTTTTTTGTGGGTACCGGGGGGTCGACCTCAGGACCTCGCGCGCCAGCAGGCGCCCGTGCCGCTGAGCGATATCACCGGCCCCTTTTTCGTATGTGGGTTCCGGGAGTCGAACTCGGGCCCTCGCGCTTTCCACCCTTTTTAGCATCAATAATCACACATAAATGCTGTGGTGTGGCTGTGGTTTGAGGTACCCCAAAGGTTCACATGTAGAAGTTTGGTACCCAGAGTGGTAGCATTAGGTGGCAGAACTTTTCAGAAGTGGAGCCTAGGAGGTGGTGCATGTGTGTAATCCCAGCACTTGGGAAGCTGAGGCAGGAGGATTGCTGTGAGTTCGAGGCCAGCCTGGGCTACATAGAGAGTTCAAGACAGCCTGAACTGCATAGTGAAACCCTGTCTCAAAAAGGAAAAAAAAAAAGTAGCACCTGCTACAAAGTGATTAGGTAACTGGGGACACTGTCCTGGGAAGGGATTAGTGTAGTTCTCATAAGATCCTGCTTAGTTCCCTCAAAGCAGGTTGTTATAAAAAGAGCCGTACTGGGCCCTGAATCATCCTGGCTTCCTGTCTTGCCATGTGATATGCCCTAACCTTAACCTTGGTCCCCTAACCCTAATCCCCTAACCTTAGCCCTAATCCACCAACCCTAGCCCTAATCTTCTAACCCTAACCTTAACCCCCTAACCCTAACCCTAACCCTAACTCCCTTGCATGCTCTCCTGTCCTAATGCCATCTACCGAATTGTGATGTAGCCAGAACCGCACCCCCCCAGATCTTAGCAGATGCTTACAGTATGATGTGGAGTCTCTAGAATGGTGAATTTAATAAACCTTCCTACTTTGTAAACTCCCAGCCTAAGGTATTTTATTACAGCAACAGAGAATAGACTAAGAGGTTTACTCAGGACTTCCAAGTCTGTTTCACATTTTATCTCCTTACTATTTAGTTTTCTGGATTTCTAGTTTGATGTTCAACAGCCTTTTCAGCCTCCATAAATGCCATTAAATGAGGTATTCATTTTCCAAAGTTTCCAGAACAAAACCTACAGTTCAGTGCAACTGTTATAAGATCTGGAGGGTAAATTTCATCTTATAAAGAATACCTGAAGAAAAGGATACATCCTGACACTCCTGACACACAGGTTTTATCTAACTCATGAAGGAGGGAACCATTTAACACTAGTTCAGAGGACAGTTCCATAGCAGACACAGTTACAGATCAGAACATTGGGCTGGGAGTAGCTCCGTGGAAGAGCACTTTCTCTGGGTCTTCTCCACACACCACAAACAAACAAAGAAGAGAACTGAAGTTACAGTATAAATTGGTCTCTTCCACTGTGGTGGAGGCAAGTGGGGTGAATTTCTGGTAGACATTATAGCTTTTACATGTACCTAGAAAAGAATTGCAATTGTTCTTCAATTTATAATGGCATTTCATTCTGATAAACCTAGGGTAAAATGGAAAAATCATAAGTCAAACCATTGCATAATCAGGTGACCATGTATAGTTTGCATTATTGTTAGGTATCAAGAACTTTCAGAATCATAAAATAGCTCAAAGTAGGGGAAAGGCTAGAATCAGATAGCCTAGAGGAATAACTTCTAGCCTAGGGTTTAGGGAGCTTTTCTGTTAGAGACTGGGTAGTATCTTAGGCTATGCGGTCATATGGTTTCCTTGATGGTTAATATTGATTGTCATCTTAATTGGCTTGAGAGACATCTAGGAGATTAGTGAAGCACACTTTTGGGAATGCCTGGGAAGGTCATGCGGTGTGACCTTGGGGACTATATCTGGTCCCTGGCCCCTTCCTCTGGGGCTCTTCCCCTGCTTTCTGCTTGCTGTTCAGATGCCATGAGGTGAGCAGCTCTGCTCTACCATGCCCTTCCACCATGATGCTCCTGCCTCAGAGCCAGCTGACCATGGACAGAACCCTGCAAACCGTGAGCCCAAATCAACATTTTCTTCTTTCAATTGTGTGTGTTAGGTTATTTCTCACAGCAACAGAAAATCTGACTGATACAGTCTCAATGACAACAATTCAACTTGGCCACTGTAGCCTGAAAGCAGCTGCAGATGATATAAATAAGTGGCTGTATTTGGCCTATGGGGTGCAGTTTACCAGTCCCTGCTGTAGCAGACAGGACATAGGTTTTCACTGAAGCAAGTATTTTTCCCTGGAATAAGGCAGTCCTCAGAAAGTGTTTGCTTTTTTCCTGTGTTGAGGAGGACTGAACTCAGGTCCTTCACGCTGAGTTATATGTCTGGTTCTTTTTATTATTTTGAGACAATCTTGCTACATTGCCCAGACTGGGATCCAACTTGTGATCCTTCTGGTTCAGCCTTCTGAGTTGCTGAGATTACAGACATGTAGCACCATGCCTGCCTTGCCCGGAAGTTTTTAAAAATAAAAAGATACAGACATTAAAACACTGTTTTAATAATTATTTTATTATTGTTTCTTGCAGTGCTGGGAATGGAACCCATGGTCATGCACGTGCTAGGCAAGGACTTGACCACTGAGCCACGCCCCAGCCCAGCTCATTTGAATAATTGTGAATGGTGCACCAATCAGATTGATTCCTGATGAATGACCTCATGGTAACTTACTGGATTTGGAGCTGTGATGGAAATCCAATGGGAGGTCACGGGGGAATTCTGGTCAGCTTTACTTTCAATGTTCTTAGGCTATTATATGGTCAAGGGCCAGCCAATACAGCCCACAGCCCAAACCCATTAGGGCTGCAAACCCTAAAATGTTTACTGTGTGGTCTTTTGTAGAAAAAGTTGCAACCATCTGTATTTAAGGATTAGAAATAAGGACACTGATTTTGCCCCTCTCTTGCTGTGTGCCTTCAGGCCACTTACTTAATTTCTCTGTGTTTCCATTTTCACATCTGTGAAATGGAGGCATTAACGGTGCTGATAAGGCTGTGGTGAGAATGAAGCTTTGGGGGCAGTGCCAGGATATAATAATTATTCAATAAGTGCTGTAGAGCCAGGTGTGGTGGTGCATGCCTGTAATTCCAGCACTTGGCAGGCTGAGGCAGGAGGATCACCGTGAGTTTGAGGCTAGCCTGGGCTACATAGTGAGTTTAAGACCAGCCTGAATTACAGAGCGAGACTCTGTCTCAAAAAGCAAACAAAATGAAACAAAACAGAACAAAACAATAAGCGCCAGAGAGCTGATGAAGGAAGCAGAGAAGGGGAATGGGAAGCAGGAGATCAGTTACTGCTAGTGGGTTGCCATAAGCTTGCCTCTCGTGCTTTGCCTTTTCAATGTCCCTGCTCGCTTGTTCCTGCCCTTAGGATGCAGTGCTAGGCCCTTGCGCTTGGACCGCCTGGTCTCCAGATCTGTGAGCCTCTTTTTTTTTTTAAAATAAATTTGCCCAAGTGAGGTGTTTTGTTATAGGCACAGACAACAGCTTAAGCCTGTCATCCCGCATCCCTGGTTCTTTAGAGGTGGGCTTTCCTCCGCATTCCTGTGTTATCTTCTGTCCCTGTAACAACACACTGAGGTGATGAACTCATAAAGAGAAAAGGTTTATTCTGGCTCACAGTTTTGGAAGTTTCAGTCCAGGACTGAATGGTCCCATTATATTGGGCCCCAGCAAGGTTGAGTGGGGGAGGAAAGCGGCTCGCCTCCAGCCTCCCCCAGGCCCCGACCCCTGGCGCTCCCCTCCACAGCGCCCCCTGGGGGCCATCTGGGGAAGTTCGAGTCCGCACAGCGGCCCCCGCCACCCGGACTCCGACCGAGTCTTCGCGCATCGTTCGTTAGCCCAGCTTATTTCTCGCAGCGCTGGCGGTGGAACCCAGGGCCTTGCACATCTGGGCAAGCACCCACCACTGAGCCGCACTTCAGCCCCTGTCTGACATTGTTTGAGACACTGTGTAAAATGCTTCCTTTTTTCATAACACTTCATCAAGATTATTTACCTATTCACGACTCAGCCTATTTAGAGAGAGGAAACTGAGACCCAGGATAAGTGACCATTACGGGTGGACTTGTGTCCCCAAAAGTTCATATTTTGAAGTCCTAACTCCCAGTACTCCAGAATGTGATCTTATTTGGAAATGGAGGTCATTTTAGACGTAACTAGTTAAAATGAGGTCACTAGGTTGGGCCTTGTCTTAGTCCACGAAGGCTGATATGACAAAATAGCAGAAATTGGGTCCATTTTTATTTTCTATGGCACTAGAATTTGTGGCCTTTGCACTGAGCTATACCCCCAGCCCTTTATTTTTTTATTTTTTTAATTTTAGGGGCAATGTCTAAGTCATGAAGTTGCCCAGGCTGGGCTTGAACTTGTGATCCTTCTGCCCCAGCCTCCCAGAGTGCTGGGATGACGCATGCGCCACCACACCCAGCAAGATGAGTAATTTATAAGCAACAGCAATTTACTTCTTACAGTTCTGAAGCCTGGGAAGTGCAAGATCAAGGTCCTGGCAGATTTAGTGTCTAGCGAAAGTCTCTACCCCTGCTTCCAAGATGACGCCCTGACGCGGCAGAAGCGGAGAAGGGCAGAAGTTTCCCACGGCCCTTTGTAAGGGTACAAATCCCATTTGTGAGGCCAGAGCCCTCCTGACTTCGTTACCGCCTCAAGGCGGGCTTTGATGCTGGTCACATGGTATCTTAGGTGTGAACACGGGAATTTTGGGAAAGTGCATCCATTCCAACCACTGCAGACCCTGACACAATATGATTGGTGTCCTGAGAAAGAAAATTTGGGCTGAGTTGCAGCTCAGTGGTAGAGGTCTTGCCTGGCATGCTCAAAGCCCTGGGTTCCATCCTCAGCACTGAAAATGAAAGGAAAAATAAGGGGAAATTTGGATCAGGCCTGCACACACAAAAAACACTCTGTGATCACAAAGCCACCACTGACAGACCAAGGAGAGAGGCCCGGGCAGAGCCTTCCCTAGTGAGCTGTGGGGGAACCAATCATGGCGCTCCTCCTGCCTCAGCCTTCCAAGTGCTGGGATTACGGCCTCTTTTGGTTTTAAATGATTAGTTCACACAGGCGAGAGGAAGGTTGTGGTGCTGGGATGGAAGGCAGGACCTCCCAGGAGCTAAGCAAGTGCTGGCCACTGAGCCACTCCCCAGCCCCATCCCACTTCCTGTTTCTTGTTTTCCTGTCCTAACTGCCCTTTCCTCTCTGTCACCAGGTAATTGGACTTTGCCGAGAATATACAAGCAGCGATTTTCTTGCCTGGGCAAATGGCAAAGGTGTTCACTGTGCCTTGGTGGCTGGATGTCATATTTCCTGGCAAGCTTTGTATCACCCTCAGGGAGAGACCTCTGTTGAACCGCGGAGGGCTTAGAGATTCGGCTAGTGGCCTGCTCTTTTGGCTAAGAGGAGCATGATCCGGAGGAAAGACTGTAGAGTGACGTCCCTCCTGTCCTGGTGGCTGGCTCAAAAGCAAATGTCACCGGGGATATACATACATGTACAGTGAAATTGTCCTTGAGATTTATTTGGGTGGTGCAAGTTTCCTGGAGAATCCATTTTCCCTTTTTTTTTTTTTCTATTTCCTTTGGTAGCAGAGAAGAAAGAAAACCAAATCAGCCACAGGCAGGCTCCTGAGAAAACACGACTTGAATTGCAGAGACTCAGAAAATACTCCTGAGACCGTGGTGACCAAGAACTGGTGAAAGGAGAATAGCTGGAGTCCACTTGCACGCCCACCTCCTTCTCTCCTCTGCCTGCCCTGTGGCCTGGGCAGCTGACCCCAGGACAGCACCCGCAGCTGGATGTGCCCTGACTTCCGGTCTGGTCAGCCGGGGAGGTGCTCAGAGGGGGTGAGTTTGTTTATTTGTTTGTTTGTTTGTTTATAACAAACCACTGAAGAGTTTATTATTACCACCTCAGAGGTGCAGAATTTTGCTTTTCCTTTTTTTAAAACTATTTTTTTTATCATCATATGTTTGCAATATGTAATAATTGCACTCATCTTGGGTAATTGGTACATGGACATATCATATCTAAATAATTTTTGCTTCCCTTTTCTCTCCTGCCCTCCTGATTCCCCATCCCCCATCCTCTTCCATTTTCTACAAAGTCTACACCCCCATTTCCTATCGTCTGTTTTTTTTTTTTTTTTTTGTGGGTACCAGGGGGACGACCTCAGGACCTCGCGCGCCAACAGGCACCCGTGCCACTGAGCGATATCACCGGCCCCTTTTTCGTATGTGGGTTCCGGGAGTCGAACTCGGGCCCTCGCGCTTGCAAGGCAGGCGCTTACGCCGCTGAGCCATCTCACCGGCCCCTATCGTCTGTTTTTATTTTGCTCTTTAAATTATTTATATTTTAGGTTTCTCATGTAAGAGAAACCAGGTGATATTTCAGCTTATGTGTCTGATTTATTTAACTTAACATTATGGTCTCAAGGTGCATCCATTTTCCTACAAATAACTTGAGTTTATCCTTCTTTATGCAGAGCAGTACTCCATGGTGTGTAAATACCACATTTTCTTTATCCATTCATCTGTTGATGGACATGTGAGCTGCTTCCAAGACTTAGCTCTGATGAGTTGTTCTGCTGTGAACATGAGAATTTAGACTGAAAATTATTTCCTCTGCTTCCTGTCTTCCAGTTGCCCCAATTCAAAACATCTTTCAGCTGGAGGCTGCACCTCCTGCAGGCTGCTCTCTCCGCACCTTTTTCCCTGCGTGTGCGGACTCTGGGGACTTCTCCTCTTCTCTTCCCCCTCAGATTTGGGAGGTGATAGCTCCCTGTGGTTGTCACACTTCTTGTAACACCCAACTGACCCAGCCTTCGCTGTCTGTATTTTATTAAACACCTTGAATTCCCGAGGGTGAGCGTGCCATTTCTGCATGGCCTGATGGACATTATTATTAGTAATAGTAGCAAGGACCAGGACTCTGAAGCGTGTGTGTCGGGCACTGTGCTTCATGTGTGTCACCTTCTCCCAAGCCTAGGATGTAAATATGGACACCATCACATGATCTTGCAGATGAAGGAGTTGAGGCACAGAGCCATTAAGTAGACTCTGAAAAGTCACACAGAGATTTTAAGGAGGACACAAAGATTCCAGGGTAAGCCACCCCGCCTCAGGGCTTTAGCTATTTCCTATTGCTCTGGGCTTTTCCAAGAGATGATGATGATGATGATGGTGGTGATGATGATGGTGATGATGGTGGTGGTGGTGGTGATGATGGTGGTGATGATGATGGTGACAGTGGTGATGATGGTGGTGGTGATGGTGATTGTGATGATGATAATGGTGCTGATGATGATGGTGGCGGTGGTGATGATGGTGGTGGTGATGGTGGCGATGGTGATAGTGATGATGGTGATGATGGTGGTGGTGATGGTGGTTGATGGTGATGATGGTGATGATGATGGTGGTGGTGATGGTGGTGATGGTGGTGATGACGATAGTGGTGATGGTGATGGTGGTTGATGGTGATGATGGTGATGACGATGGTGGTGATGATGATGGTGATGGTGGTGATGATGGTGGTGATGATAGCAGAAGCCAATATCCCATACATACATAATGTGTGTGGCCCATGGTTGGATGTGATTCAAGGGTTCTCTGGCTATACAAAGCTCAGAAATGTGCAGAGTGAATGGGCTCTCACAGAGTCTTTCAGTTCCCCAGATGGGGACTTTGGAGTGTGACATTCTGAGACCAGAACCTCCTCTGGGAACACCCTCACAGACAACCACACCTCATGTGTCCCCAGCCATCTGGGCGTCTCTCGGTCCAGGCAAGGCAACACCTGAAATGTGCTGTCGCAGCTGCACTAGAAGCTAGTCTAAGCGCAGTGGCTTAAAGCGACGTCATTTTTCCATGCACCTGGGGCCAGCTGGGGCAGGCTGACCTGGGTGGGGCTCAGCTGGGTGGCTTTGCTGCACACCTCTCTTCCACCCCCAGTCCTCATGCTGAGGGCAAAGGTGGAAGAGGGCAGGTGGGAATCTAGGCTGCTTTGGAGGCTCGGGCTTTAAACTGGCTCACTGCCATTTCTGCCCACGGTGGCCCGACGGAAACAAGTTTTGTGGCCAAGTTCAAAGCCAAGGGTGGGCAGAACGTGCCACCCACAGGAATGTGGCAGACGTACACAAACAGGAAGCCGTGAGTAATCGGGGCCAATTGTTCAGTCTGTTCATGGTCATGAACACATATGAACACCATGAGAGCTCAAAAGATGGCTGACTCAGGATGGTCTCATTTGCACAAAAGAAAAAGTGGGACTTTTTGACATTTTCAATGGACTTTTAAGGAAACTAGGATGGCTATTTATGTTCCTCATGAAGTGACTCATACAAGTCATGTGATTTAAAAATAGGGAGATTCAACACTAATTGTACAGAGTTATGGTTCCCTGTACAACAATAATAACATCTTGTATAGCATTTTAGACTTCACAATGCACTTTATAGCCATATCTTATTTTATATTCAAAACAATCCTTCTCAAATTTTATTATCCTAGTTTTAAACAGGAAGGGACACAGGCTTAGGGACTTGTCCAGGGTCACACAGCTTACGAGAGTCAGAGCCTGGTTGGTGGATTGACAACTGTGGTCAACTTGTGACACCCAGCTGAACTGAATCAGCGTGGTGCTGGGTGTGGAAGTCCCACCTGAGGATTGTGGCCAACAGCATAAAAGGAGAAATGGAGAGGAAGATGGTGCTGTTGATTCTCCTGTGGAAGCTTGTAATGCTGGCTTTCTTGATACGAACTCAGCTGTTCCCATCGTTGGAGGAGCTCAGGTCCTTGCTTCCGCTGAGGATGGCTGCGATACTTTTCAGGGAGCTCTGGTTCTTACACTAAGTTTTGCTTCCTCGCTCCAGTGCAGATCCCTCAGCCTGCTGGCACAGATCCTTCATCCCGCTGGCACAGACTTTCTAGTTTCCACCACTGGCCTTTGGGCCTTCCCAGCGCAGATCCATGAAACAGACTTGTATGAGGCATTGTGTGGGCTGTAGGTCTTCAGCAGTGGACTTGTGCAGGACATTGCTGTGGGATCCAGGCCCTCAGCTGGATTCATGGGGTCTCTAGCGTGTGGACAAATTTCCTGCACTCTTTTTGCGTTTAACTCTTTGGGTGAATATTATAAAATAATCCTATAAATGGCATGTCCTGTATTAAATTGTTTCCTTTGCAAACCCGGACTACCACACCTGGCATTTGTGAAAGCACAGTACATGGAGCCAATGATAAATGTTTCTATAACCCACAGATCACCAAACTAAGCTTGGGGCTGGTCCAACTTAGAACTGGTTTTTATAAATAAAGTTTTATTGGCATGCAGCCACATTTACAAAATAGCATGGCTAATTCTACAGGGGCGGGAAGGGAGGGGAAACGTGAACATCAATGATCTTTGCTTTCGGTCACTTTGCGTTCTCAGTGCTCTCTCCAAGCTGTTGAATTAGGGGCTGGACTTCACCACAGAGAGGCCATCCCAGCCCATCAGCGGGGCCTGCATCCTTCCTGTCCCCTGACCTTCTTACCTCTTTAAGATAGAAACCTTCGCACATACACAAAGCACAGGGAGGAATACAATGACCAGTGAATCCCTGTGCCAGTCTCACTCCACTTCTTCAGGTAGTGACTTACTGTGCTTTGTCCTTATTTCCCCTCTCTTTCATGTGGAAGGTTTTTTAAAAAACGGAGGTGAAATTCACATAACATAAAACTCACCATGTGAAGTGTGTGATTCTGTGGTGTTCAGTATATTCAGTGTTGTGCAACCATCACCACTTTCCAGTTTCAAAGCAGTTTTATCCCCACTAGAGGAGACACCATGCCCATTAGCAATCACCTCTCCTACGTGTCTACCTCTCCCCAGCCCCACATAACTGCTAATAGACTTTCTGTCTCCATGCATTTGCCTATCCTGGGTATTTCATGTAACTGGAATCATGAGTATGAAGCTTGTATGTCTGGTGTCTTTCTCTCAGGTTGAAATTTTTGAAGTCTATCCACACTGTAGTATGTATCAGTGCCTTGTCCCTTTTCCTGGCTATATAATATTCCATTGCAGAAATATACAGTTCTATGTGTTATTTATCAATGTTCCATTGATTGATATTTGAGTTGCATCCTAAGTTTTTTCAAATATATATTTTATTAGTGCATACTAATTTTACAAAACATTGGTTTTCACTGTGGCATTTTCATACATGCATATTTTGATCATGTCCATTTCCCCACTATCCTCATACTACTGTTCTCCATCACCTTCCTCTTGTCCTACCTCCTCTTGAAGTGTTTTTTTAAAAAAGCAATTCTGGACATCACATTACCTCATCCATGAATAATCAGTATACATCCCTAGCAGATAAGGACTTTTGTTTTTGTACTGGGGGTTGGACCCAGGGCCGTCGCACTGAGTTCCATCCCCAGCCCTTTTTATTTTTTATTTTGCCATAGGGTCTCTCTAAGTTGCCCAGGCTGGACTTGAACTTGCGATGTTTCTGTCTCAGCCTCCCAGAGTGTTGGGATGACAGGTGTGCACCCCTGAGCCTGGCGAGGGACTTCATTAACACACACACACACACACACACACACACTCACACACACTCACGCACACTCAGAATACCATGAACAGATCTTACAAAACTAACAGCAAGCCCTTAAAGTCCCAACAGCAAGCCAAGTTCAGTTTTCTCCAACTGTCTAAACAAGGCTGTTTTCTTCCAGAGAAGCAGATCTTTGCATTTTTCACCCTACCTTGGGAGAAAAATATAGAGACTCTCCGCACCGTGGATACTGCTCACGGGGGAACGCAGGCTGGAGAGGACCTGCAGGCAAAGCACTGGAGACCCGGGTTCCGTCCCCCGCGGGTGAAGACCTGAGGCCACCCTAGTTTTTGGAGTAAATCAACTCGCACTGCACAGAAACCTGCAAACGTAGAGCGCATTGCTTCAGCGTCCAAGGACTCCGTCCCCCCCTCTGCGTTTTCTGTTCCAACCCTACAGGCTTTCTCCGGAGGAAGGCGGCCAGGGTTAAGAGGAAGCTGCTTCCAGAGTGAACCAAACCGTCTCAGCGCGTGGGATGGCAGCTGCCCTTTCATTATCATCTTTTCCCTGACAGCATGAATAATTTACCCTGCGAGGGTACCGTTAAATTCTAAGCACGGCCGCACCTGCCCGCTGCCAGCCCCCTGCCCAGGCCCCCGGGAGGAACAGGTGGCGGAGAGGGCATCCCGACCAGTACCTTCCCCGTGCTCCCTCGGGGCGAGGCAAGGTCCCCGAGATCCGTGTCGTCCCCGTGCAGGGAGTTCACCACGCAGCGCTGAGTGACAGAAGACGCGCACGCCCGGAAGCACCGGCTCGCTCGGGCTCTAGGTGCAGCTGGGCGAGGCCGGGCTGGGGTGGTCGGCGCCGAGGCGGCGCTGTGCCCTCCCTGTCAGTCAGCGTCGGGGTACCTCCCTCCCGCAGCCCGGCTCCTGCTGCCTTGGGGGCCTCTGCTCCCGCGCTCTCTCCTCTCCCGGCCCCTGCTCCTGTCCCCAGCTGGGCTTGTGCCATGGATCTGTGCCCTTGCGATGGCCTGGAGCCCTGGGCGCTGGTGAGGTGCGGCCCTCGGGACCCCCGGAGGACCCTCCGTGTCGCCTGAGCCCGCTGAACGAAGGTGAGCAGACCTGGGGCTGTGGGGGCGCGGGGTGCTGGGACTTTCATCTCCCTCTCCTGGCTGCAGAATCACCTGTCGGTGAAGGCGGCGGAGCAAAGATCTTCCTCGTCTCTGGGAATATTTGTTCTTTGAGGGTGGGCAGCTTAATTCCAGATGTCACTGGATTCTCTCTCCCGAGCCTCCCCTTTCCTAGCAGTTCCTTTTAAAGTGTGTGTGGGGGGGCAGACACCCCATTCCCAGCTTATCCAGCTTCTACTTGTTTCTCTCTTGGGGCCGGTGACATGGCTCAGCGGCGTAAGCGCCTGCCTTGCAAACGTGAGGGCCCGAGTTTGAGTCCCGGATCCCACATACGAAAAAGGGGCCGGTGATATCGCTCAGCGGCACGGGTGCCTGTTGGCGTGTGAGGTCCTGAGGTCGACCCCCCGGTACCCACAAAAAAAAATCCGTTTTCTTGCACCCCACACCCCTCCTCTTCCTCCAGCACCAGCCCCTTTGCCACCTGCCCCGACACCTGACATTTCCCGGCAATGACAGGGACAGACCTCAGTCCAATTCCACTTTTGTGTGTTCGTACCTCCCTTTCAGTCCACTCCCTACCAAGTCACTTTCTGCTTCAGGATGCGTCCGGCACACGCACCGACTCCCGATGAGTGCGGTTTCCGCACTGCACACGCGGACGGAGAAAAACAGGAGAAGGAGAAAGCCAGGCAGGCTGGACAGGGCCCAGACGCGAGGCCGCCCCGTGGCTCGTGGCTTCGGAGGATCCCAGACAGAAGTTCCCGCCCCCCAGTGGCTTGACCCTGCTCTCTGTACCCAGCAAAGCGTGAGCTGGTTGGGAAAACAGAGGACAGATGGGCGGGTGCTGAGAACAGTGACAGTGTCTTTGGAAGCCACTTCCTCCGTTTAATATTTAATAGTCTCCCTCTGCGCCCCTCTCAGGAAAGACACTGGCACCCCGCTAACTGGCCCACTTTTATTTTGGGTGGAATTGTCTCTTGGTAGCTTTTGTTCCCTGAGGGGTGAGCCAAGAAGGAGCAAAGTGGGCCCTGCACAGGGGGGCGGCCACCTCCCCTCTGCACCCCACACCCTAATCACAAAACCAACGCTGCCCCACTGGGTGTCTGGCTGGGCCCCCGTCCTGCTCCGATGCCTTGGCTTCAGGCCCTCCTTGTCCTGTCCTGGCCGCTGGTCTTGCACGGACAGCCTCAGGCCCCCTCCTGTACACAGACCCTTCCTCCCTGTGTGGCCTCTGGCCCCCCTGTACCCCAATTCCAGGTGGCTAGGTCTGAGACGGCCACCTTTATCTCCAGGACAGAGGGGTCTACAGAGGCATAGAGAGATGGCCTCGCTGCAAACGCCACTTTCCTCCCACACATGATGCCACCTCTCCCTGGCACTTGGTGTGGGTAGAATGGCTGAGTAAGTGACCTGTAGGTAACACCACGTGCAGTGCAGGGACTGCAAACGTGCGGCAGGGGAGCTTTACTTAGAGTTTTTATTTTTATTTTGCAGTACTGGAAATTGAACCTAGGGTCTTTGCCTTGAGCTACATCCCAGCCTTTTACTTTATTTTATTTTATTTTATTTTATTTTATTTTAGAAACAGATTGTTGCAAAGTTGCCCCGGCTGGGCCCCAACTTGCCATCCTCCTGCCTCAGCCTCCCAGAGTGCTGGGATGACAGGCGTGCTCTTCCACGCTTGACTTATTTACTTTTTTTTTTTTTTTGTGGGTACCAGGGGTTGAACTCAGGACCTCGCGCTTGCCAGGCGGGCGCTTATGCCGCTGAGCTATCTCACCGGCCATTATTTAATATTTTTAAGTTAAATGTTAGCCTACAGGACCAGAGGGCTCTCTGGGCCAGGGCAAGTGAGGGAGATTCTATTCCAGGAACTTTCCTCGGGGCTGCGAGGGCGGGAGGAGGAGAGCTCTGGGCAAGGTTATTTGGCCCCCTCGGGCCAGGCCAAGTTCCTCTGATAGAGGAGGCAGAGGGGCCTCGCCGGGTGGGCGGGAGGAGCCGACGTCTGAACCCCGGATCTGCAGGTGCCCGCTTTGGGCAGCAGCCGGGTAGCAGCCGCGGGGGCCTCTGGGAGGTCTCGGCCGCCAGCCCCGCAGTCGGAGACTGAGCGGTGCGCACCCGCGGGGCGAGTCCCGCGTGGGCTGGGGTCTGAGACGTCTGGAGGCCCCCATTCACCAGAGCGCCTCTCCGCGCCCCAACGTCCCCTGCCCACTACCAGGCTAAGGATGGCACCAGGTTGTTGGGAGGCCAGGGCCAGGTAACACGCAGTCCTGAGCTCACCAGATGTGAGCTGCTCTTGGATGACTCTCCGGAGCGGGGGTGGGGGGTGGGGGGTACGCGATTTCTGTTCATGTCCCTCCCGCCCTTCTTCCCTTCCTTCCTTCCTTTCTTCCCCTTCCTCGTTTTTCTTTTTTGCAGTACTAGGGGTTGGATCCAGGGTTTTCACACTGAGCTACATGCCCAGCCCTGATTTTTTTTTTTTTTTTTTTTTAATTTTGAGACAATGTCCTGAACTTGCTATCCTCCTGCCTGAGCCTCCCAGAGTGCTGGAGTTACAGGCAAGCACCACCGTGCCGGGCTTCTTTAGAGTTTTAGAATCCCCTGGTGAACAGTCACAGTAGCACACAATCTGTACTCAACAAATATTTGTTGAACTAATGAGACGTCAGCACCCGGACTAACCATTATGATGAATTAATGTTGTGACGTATTAGTACATGGATAACACACAGCTGCCGCCTAGCCGAAGGGGCAGGCGAGTGATGCAGATAATGAAATACCTGCCAATCTAAATACCAAGGGGTCAAGAATACATATTCAGAACCAGCCTTGGTGAGCCATGACTGTAATCCCAGCACTTGAGAGGCTGAGCCAGGAGGATCTTAACTTGGAGGCCAGCCTGGGCTACCTAGCAAGTTGGAGGCTTAAAAAATAAGAGCAAATGAACAACGCCCCCAGCCCAATAAAAAAACCCAAACATATTCAGGAAAAGAAAATTCAAGGGTCTAGGGTAAGCCTTGCCAGGAGTGGCTTTTAGAGAACAGACGTTTGGGCAGGTTTGTGTGAGAGAGATTAGAGGAGCGCTTTCCCCTCGGAGAAGTTCTTAGCTTTATTTTTTCTGGCTGTTCTTTCCTTTTATTATGTGGGGTTCTGAGGACTGAACCCAGGCCCTCAGGCATGCTGGGATTCCAGCTCATTTTATTTAGTTCATAACAGGGTTTTATTTAGTGGCCCAGGCTTGGTTCAAACTCGTGATCCTCCAACCTCAGCCTCCTAAGTAGCTGAGATTACAAGGAACGACTGACCCCCTCAGCAGTCTTCATCAAGCCGTCACTGTTGGTCAGGCACTGGGTTAGGCTTCGAGGGTTTCACTGAAATGAGCTCACTGAGTGCAGTGACGAGGATGATGATGGTGGCGAGTGCTTTGGCAGGCCCGTCCTATCGGGACTGTTCTGAGTGAGCTGTGGAGAGTAAGTTACCATCGTCCCTTGGTATCTGGGGGGCTTGTTCTGGGAATCCTGGCAGACGCTAAAATCTTTTGTCTGAGGTTGATTGGGTCCTCGGATCTGGAACCCGAGAACGCAGAGGACTGGCTGTGTTTCGCCCTCACGATGACTCCACAAATATGTGCTCTGGCCGTCCTCATTTAACAGCTAAGGTAACGTGGCCCAGAGAGGTGAAGTGATTTTCCTGAGGTTGCACAGCAAGAGGGGGCGGGGGATGTGATCCTGTGGCACAGAAGCCCCAGGCAGGAGGAGCCAGCGCAAGCACTGGACGGGCAGGGGTGCGGGCACCCGTAGCGTCCTCTAGTGGCTTCTGACATGGAAACATCTTTGGAGCCGGACTGTGCGGTGGTGAAGGGGTTCAAGGCGGGGAAGGCTGGGGACTCTGAGTGCTTGTGAGGGCGAAGGGGGGAGGGGCCAAGAGCCCACAATAGCTGGAGTGCTGGACTCCACTGTGCTTTGGCTTTCTTGCAAATCTGACCCCCAGAGGGTGCCTGCGAACCCCCGAGTCAGGTTCATGTCCCTCATGGGCCTGGTACCTTCTGTGGCTCCCACCTTCCTCAGCAAATGCCCGTGGCCTGCCAGGCTCAGCACCTCCTGTTCCCAGTACCGCCTTGCCCTGTTTCTTGTCATTTTTCTCCTCACTCACTCTGATGCAGTCACGCCGGCCACCAGCCAGTGCCAGCCCCAGGGCCTTTGCACGGCTGTTCCTCCAAAGTGCTCTCCATCTGGACCCCTCGCAGCTCCCAACAAGCCCCTTCTTCAGGAAGCTCCTTCCGGTCCCTTATGTAAGTGACCACCCGCTTCCCTTTCCCCCTTCCTCTCCTGTCTTCTCCTGTCCATCTTGCTTTGTGTATTTTATTTCTTTTTCCTGGTTCTGGTCTGTCTCCCCTACCTAAAGTTCAGCTCCAGGACAGAAGGGGTCTTTGTGTCTTCTGGTTCACTTCCGGGCCCCTGGATGGAGAATAGCGCTTGGGATTCAGTAGGCGCCCGGTGTGTATTGCTGGATGGATGGAGGGGTGGGCAGAAGGATGGACGAGAGGACGACAGAACTAGGACGATACTTTGGGGGGAAGAATCCAGTTTGTGACTGAGCAGCTCACACAGCCCACCTGCAGCCTGATGCTGGGTCCCCCACCCCGTCTTCTGTCTCCCGGCTCCCGGGCGACCTGACCTTCCCCATGGAGGGAGCCGTGCACCCCGCAGCAATGACATCGTCCACCCTGCTGGCCTCCTGGCCTGGCCCTGCAGTCAGGTCTGCTCTCGTGAGGGAGGCAGGGCTGGGCTTCACTCCAGGCCGTGGGAGCTCTGCGAGTCTCCAGTCTCGGTTTCAATGTTTTCTTACGCCTTGCTCCCTGGGGATTTCACACCATTCACTTTGAATTGTGGCAGGGTCAGAACAACCCCCCCACATACGTCTGACCTGCTGCCGCCCTGCCCCTGCGGTGCCTGGCTCATTAGTCACCCCAGTGTTTACTCCTCGGTGCCTTCACCTTCTGATTCCCACCCGAGGCTCCTTACAGCGCCTGCGTCTCATCGTCATCATCATCACCATCATCACTATCATCATTATCTTCATCATCATCATTGGTGTTTTGAGAGAGGGTGTGGCTATGCAGTCTAGGCTGCCTTTAAACTCACCTTGTAGCCCAGGCTGGCCTTCAACTTGTGGCGACCCTCCTGCCTCAGCCTCCTGAGTGCTGGGATTACAGGCGCATGCTGCCATGTCCAGCCACATCTCCTTATGGAAGCCGTATCTATTTATCAGTTTTCTCATTCAGGGGATGCTGGTGCTGGGAATTATGAAGGCTCAAAGCCAGGACCACTAAATACTTAATACCTTACATGCGCATTTAGGGTCACTTGTTAAAAATTAAAATTTTTTACACATTAAAATTACTTGTAAAGTATATATAACACTGGGGATGGAGAGCCCAGGGCTCTTTTTCAACACTGGAGATGGAGCCCAGGGCCTTTGCACTGAGATACACCCCCAGCTCTTTTCATTCTTTCATCTTGACCCAGGGTCTCGCTAAGTCACTAAGTTACTCAGGCTGGTTGTAACTTGTGATCCTCCTGCCTCAGCCTCCCCCTTAACCATTTTTAAGCCTGCAATTCTGAGGAATTAACCCTGTTTTCATTGTTGTACAAGGATCAGCACCATGCATATCTGAAACTCTGTCTGCTAAACACTCACTCCCAGCCCTCTCCCCAGCTCCTGGCACCCACCGCTCTACTTCCTCTCTCTAACATCTGCTACTCTAACGACCTTCTGTGGGCTTTTGTCTATTTGGCTTTTGTGTCTGGTTTATTTCACAAAGCATAATGTCCTCAAGGTCCACCCACGTTGCAGCACATGTCAGAATTCCCTTTCTCTTTAGGGCCGAGTAATATTCCACTGTTTGATTCCACCTGCCCCTCCCTGAGTGGACATATGGGTTTTTTTCCTGGTTAGGAGGTTTTAATTCTAGGTAGATCCTTGGCTCTTCCCACCTACCTGGCTACCTGCAGCAGAAAGTGTTTGCTCAGGGCTTGAAATTGCCTTTACCATCAGTCAAATAAAACACCACCTGGAAAGTGATGACTGCATTTGAGGGTCGATTCATGATGACATGTGGGTTATCTGCATCCCAGCTGCTGGAGCCTGAGCTCGGCTGGGTGTCACGCCCTACGCTGTTTCCGTGGGTCTTAGCAACCCCTCTTGTCCGGGGCCAGATTAGGCTGCTTTGTGGGCTGAGCTCTTAGCGCAGAGAAAGGCAGGATCGGATGCCACAGGGACGGAGGAGGATAAAGGCTGGGAGAGAGGAGGCCAGGGCTGTGATTTCACGCACAGCTGCTCTTTTTAACGAACCCTTCCCTGTTCTCAACGGGACGCCGCACCTGTGTTATCCAGCTTGAATGCAAGGTTTTCAGGGCACAAGGAAAACCTTCCAAACGGAAAGTCATGCTGCCTCCATCAAGTACAGCTGTCCCTTGGTGTCTGTGGGGAGTCGGCACCAGGACCCCACAGACGCTGGAACGGCAGCGCGTGGGCCTCCTCAGACTGAGGCGATCTCTAGGTGACCTGTAACACCCGGCGCGAAGGAAATGCTTGTTACGCCGCGTCATCTGGGGAGAGAAGACAAGAAAAGCTGCACGTGTGTTCAGCACAGATGCGATTTTCCCAAATATTTTCCCTCCGTGGTTGGTTGGATCTGTGGTCGCAGAACCACGGCTACAGGGGCCGACTGTAGTGTATCAGGGCCCTGCTGCGAAGCAGCTCGTGCCCTCCCAGTCTCCGTGTGGAGGTGCTGACGCCCAGTGGATCATATGTGGGGTTTAGTTGAGGTCATGGTGAAGGGACCCTCGTGGTGGATTAATGCCCTTGTAAGAGGAGACACCAAATCCTGTACTCGGGATGGGGCATTGAGGCAAGAAGATCTCGAGTTTGAGCCCATCCTGGGTGACTTAGTGACTTAGCAAGACCCTGGCTCAAAATAGGGCTGGGGATGGAGCTCAGTGTGAAGGCTCTGGGTCCAATCTCCAGTACTACCAAAAAAAGAAAAGGAGATCCAGGAATTTTTTCAGGGGCTGATTAGTTTATACATCAGGGTATCATCTCGATTCTGGTGAAAGAACATCAAATTTAAAAGGTGCACACAGTTCGAAATAGCAATTCCTCTTGTAGGTTATTCCACAGAGATGCTCGTAGCAGTTTACAGAGATCCGTGTATAGAGCGCTGGCTCCGGCATCCTGGGGAACAGCAAAAACCAGAAGGACACAGCTGTCCAGTTCTACGGAGCCCGCTTGTAAGGTTCCAGTCCCTGCCTGCCCTGGTTTTCTTTCCTCCTCAGGTCCTTGTGTCGTGGACATTTCTGAGTCTCCGTCCCTCTCTGGGCGCATCATATGTTTTCTAACGTGGATGACGAGTCTGTGAAATTAGAGAATGTTCTTTACTTTTGTTCTTCAGTGCTATATCTTTTCCTTTTTTTTTTTTTTATCAGTTAGTACCTCTTGTTTCATTCTTGGAAACAGCTGGGTAAAAGCCCTATCCACACGGGATGGGGGAGGTCACAGAAAGTCCCCAGAGTCCCCAGGCTGTCCTTCCCTGCCTCTTCCCCGTTTCTCCTGAGCTGGGCTGCGAGAACCAACAGCATCTCCCTCTGGTTGCCGTGGTGATGCAGGTTGGTCCTTGTCCAGGTTTGGTGGTGGGAGTTGGCCTTGACCTAAGATGTGGCTCTTGCAATGATGTGGGCAAATGGGTACAACTGGGAGCTGGTGCCCTGGGTGGGTTCCGTTCCTGTTAGTACACCAACAGGAAGGCTCGCGTGGCTTCTGGCTTTTTGCTGTTTGTTTTCTTCTGTTTGCTTTTCCCCATTGTCTTTCTTCACACTGTCTGTTGCACCTGGCTGCTTCTAAGTGGAGCAACCCCCGTGTTTGCTCTCTGCCGCGTTGGGGCAAACAGGGTGGGGGGGGGGTCACAAAGCTAGTCATGAGGCCCTGCAGGTGCCCAGGTGCCGGGGATGGACACCCGGCTGGGGACCAACAGCAGGCCAGGCTGTGTTTGTTTGTTGTGTGTGCACACAGGACAGCTGGGGCTCTGCTGGAGCCACTCACGAGGGCTCTGCAAAGTGCCCTGGTGATGCTGCTGGAGCAGCTGTCCCCATCCCCTGTGATGTCCCCTTTCTCCGACCTGCCACAAATCAACACAAGAGCTGGTGTCTAACAAGCACTTTCCACAGCCTGACTGTGCTGTGACATTGTCTTCTCACAGGGGAGCCCTCAGTCCCTCCCAAAAACTTTCTGAAGGACAGTTGGCCTCTGTGTCTGGAGCTTCCCCATCCACAGCTCCTACCAGGCATGCATCAAAGACACACTGCATTGGTTGCGAACATATACACATCCCCCAGGTCTTCACTCCCTGACCGATACCGTGTAGCTCTATTCACATAGCATTTGCATTGTATATGTGTCTGGACATGATTTAAGGGCTGCAGGAGAATGTGAGTAGGTTCTGTGCAAATCTGGGCCACTTTATATAAGGAACCTGAGTTGGTGTCTGCAGGGGTCCAGGAACCTATCCTCCAGTGACACTGGGAGACAACTATACTGATTCATCCCCATGGTGTGGAGAAGGAAGCAGAGCCTCTGAGGCTTAAGCAATTTGAAGGAAGCTCCACAGCTAGTTGTTGCATGCTGGGATCAACACTGGCTTCAGAATACTGAGGTAAAGTACTTTTCCCAGCACACTATATCCCTACTTAGAAAAAGCTCTGGATTCCAGGTGGTGGTTTGTAAGACATTTGATACCGTTTCCTAGGTGGACTCTTTCCTAAGACTGTCCATCCATCCATCCATCCATCCATCCACCCACCAATCCATCCATCCATCCATCCAACCATCCATCCATCCATCCACCAATCCACCCATCATTCATCCACCCATCCATCCATCTACCAATCCATCCATCCGCCCATCCATCCGTCCATCCATCCATCCAATCCATCCATCCACCAATCCATCCATCCAACCATCCATCCATCCATCCATCCATCCAACCACCAATCCACCCATCCATTCGTCCACCCATCCATCCATCTACCAATCCATCCATCCACCCATCCATCTGTCCATCCATCCATCCATCCATCCATCCAACCATCTGTGGGGGACCACCTGGATGGCTGTCCTTGAGAGAAGAGCAACTATCTCCATCTTGGCTGAACCTGGCCCTAATTCCACCTATTGATATGCACAGAGCTGGCTAAGACTTTTCCTTGTCTCTTTAATTGGCTTTAGGCAATGCAAATAGGTCCAGCCGAGGCCCTGATGTGTAGTATTTGAAGCAAGGTGACAGGCCTGTGTTTCCCTGCCCCTTTGCTCCCAATACATGGTTGAGCCTGGTGGGATGGAGAGCCGTGCTCCATGCTGTCGGCTGGGATCGAGCCTCGAGAAAGAGGCTATGACTTCCCAGGGCATAAAAGATTATACATCAGAGCTGAAGCACCGACCCCAAAACATTAGATACTATCTTGAATTGTGTTATGCAGATTACTCCTTTTGCATATACTTCCCTCTGCATTTGCAAAGGTGATTTTCAGGCCTAGCCCAGCTCACGAGAGACTCACGTACTTCCCGAGACTCATGTACTTCCCGCCACTCTCACAGTCACTCATCCCCGAGCCACCCCCCTCCTTCAGAATTAATAAAAATCCGGGTTTGGCCCTGGGTCGGGGCCTTTGTCCCAGTAGCCACCATCTTGGCTGGACTTAGGACCCCTTTGGCTCCCCACAACTATAAATATGCCTTAGTGTCTTTATTCTCGCTGTGGATTGAATTGGATGTGGTAGATTGGAATTAACTTGGTAGAATTCCAATAACTTCCTTTTGGGTTTACAAATCTAACTTCCTGGACCATGACGAGGACCAGGAAGGGCTCTCTATAACCATCCATCCATCCATCCACCAATCCACCCATCCATTCATCCACCCATCCATTCATCCACCCATCCATCCATCTACCAATCCATCGATCCACCCATCCATCTGTCCATCCATCCATCCATCCAATCCATCCATCCACCAATCCATCCATCCAACCATCCATCCATCCATCCATCCACCAATCCACCCATCCATTCATCCACCCATCCATCCATCTACCAATCCATCCATCCACCCATCCATCCGTCCATCCATCCATCCAATCCATCCATCCACCCATCCATCCGTCCATCCATCCATCCAATCCATCCATCCACCAATCCATCCATCCATCCTTCCAGGCAAGACATATTGAAGGTGTCTGGGAGCCAATGGCAACAGGACAATCCAAGATCTTTGTTCCCATAGAGCTCACAGGGAGTGGATGTGATAAAAGTCCCACATATAAGCACTAGACCCAGGGAGCAGTATACATCATACAAACCTCACTGCGAAGAGTGATGGGGCACTGGCTGGGGTGTCACTTTGGGCAGAATGGTCCAGTCAAGTGCCTCTGACTGCAGCCTTGAATGGTGGCAGGTGTGACCTCTTGCAGACTAAGGGAAAAGCAGCCCAGGAGGAGGAAGCAGCAGGTGCAGAGGGAGGAATGAGCCTGGGAAAGGAGCCAAGCATGGCAAGGAGGCCAGTGAATTTGAGGTGTAGAGGTCAAAAGGAAGAAGAGGACGGGAGGAGGTTGGGGAGGAGGCAGCCCCATGGGATGTACTTTTATCCTATTAGCAGCCCAAATACTGACTGCCTGTGTCCCGGCTGTGTGGTGGCTGGAGGCAGGATATATTTTGGATTCAACCCCACAGGTGAAGGGAAGCAGGGAATGGACACTGTCAACTCTATTTGCAGCTTGGGCATCAGGGTGAATTGGGGGGTCTGTAATGAGATGACCTTTCTGTCACTGTGACAAAATACCTAAGAAAATCAACTCAGTGGAGGAGAGGTTGATTTTGGCTAATGGCTTCAGAGGGCTCAGTCTATGGTTTACTGGCTCTGGGCAGAAGCATCATGGCAGCAAGTGTATGCAGAGGAGGCTGCTCACTTCATGGCAACCAGGAAGCAGACAGGCAGACAAGAAGATCTGGGGACAAGGTGTGGTCCCCAAGGGCTCACACAGTGACCCATGCCCTTCAACCAGCCTCTGCCTCCTTAGTTTCCACCACTCCCCATAAAGCCATCAAATTATGGGTTCATTACTGGTGACGCAGAGCCCTCCTGATCCAGTCACCTGTAACCCCCACTGCTGAGCACCACTGCCTGGAGACGAAACTCCACACACTGGGGACACTTCCTATCCAGAACATAGCGAGGGAAATCAGGCATTTTTTTTGGGCCTGGGTGACAAGAAGGTGGTGCCTCGGAAGGTGTCATCAAGGGTGAGCCCCTCAGGTTTGGCTTTGCTGTTCCTCCTGCCTTGGCAGATATGGAAACTCCTGATGTTTAGAGCAACTTCTCCCCTTCTCCCTCCTCTTCCTCCTCCTCCTTCTCTTCCTCTCTTTCCTCCTCCTCTTGCTTCTCCTTCCTCCTCTCCCTCACTCTCTCCCTCCCTCCTTTCTTTTTGTTTTGTACTAAGGATCAAACCCAGGGCCTTCACACTGAACTACACCCCCAGCCCTTTTTAAAATGTTGAATTTTGAGTCAGGGTCTCACTAAGTCATTAAGTTGTCCAGGCTGGATTTGAATTTGCGATCCTTCTGCCTCAGCCCTGGATTACAGTCCTGTGCCACCATACCCAGCTTAGAACTTTTCCCATCAGAATGCTTCCACCATGTCTGATCATTGAGTTTTCTTTTCTTTTGAGGTGCTGGGATGGAGCCCAGGCCTTATGCATGCTAGGCAAGTGCTCACCACTGAGGTGCACCCCAGCCCTAGTTTTGAGGTTTTACTAAGCAGCAGATACTTCGTGGCATACCCCGCCTTGACGCTGGATTCCTCCTCACATCCGTGCGGTGAGGAGGGCGACTCTTACAGGAGACTTGCAGTCTCATATGAGGCCAGGCTACGTGGGAGACCCCCAAATCTACCTCCCGTCCTCAGTTTTATTTCTTCAAAATGGAAAGGAGAACACCTTCTATGTGTAAGTGGTTATTGAAGATATAGGAGATTTCTTTTCTCAGGGTGAAGGAAAAATATTTGAAAAGGCACAAAAAACTTTATGAACAATCATAGGCAATCAAGGGCCAAGTCTCATGGGAGTAGATGGGAGCGTGAAGGCCCTGGGAAGAACAGGGCATTAGATCCCGCTGGCAACAGGATTTGCGGGAAGCCGGAGGACAAGTGCACCGGGCAGCTGGCGTGGAGCCGATCCTCCTGGAGAGGATGGGAAATTCTCATTTATTGGGATACTTTGAAGGGAAAGAAGTAGAGCAGAGGGAGGGAACGAGAGGAGCCCCGTGCACCTTCCTGCGCTGGACTCTCCACCTCGGGGGGCGGCCTCTCTGCCCCGTGGATCTGCTCCTCCTGTGGGTGCCGTGGTCACTTGGGAAACGTGTGTGCGTGAGGTGAGGTGCAGCCTCTTGGTTCTGTTTCACTGGTCCCAGCTTTCTGATAAGTTCGCCTTCCTTGGAAAGATACTGAGGAACCCAGATGGGAAAATCACTGGGGAGTGAAAATGTGCTGTGGAGGGAGGGACAGATTCCAAAAGCTGAGCGCCATGTTGCCATGAGAAGAACTGAGCTAAGTCTTCTGTGTGGTCCGCAGATGCCCCCCATCTTCTCTACACCCCTCCTTGCTCACTCACAGCCACACGGGTCTCCTGCTTCATTGTTTTGTGAAGGGGGGGTAGTGTGGACCCAGGGCCTCTGGGAGGCCAGGCAAGTGTCCCTCACCAAGCTGCACCCAGCCCATCCCCTGGTTCCTTGAGCAAATCGCACAGGGTCCTTCCTCAGGACCTTTGCACATGCATCCCATGTCCCTCCTGTGTCACCTCTTTTGGCCTCTGCTCAGCCATCCCTTATACTGTGAGGCCACCTCTGCCCCCTCCTAATATGTGAATACCTCACTCAACACTTTTGATCACTGTTTGTCGCACAATATAAATATATACGGTCTTTGTCAGTTTAAAACCATTTGAAAGTTATATTAAAAGGGAAAAATAGTTTTGTTGGTTTGAAATGGATCTTACTATGTTGCCCAGGCTGGCCTGGAACTCCTGGGCTCGAGCAATCCTCCTGTCTCAGCCCCTGGAGTAGCTGGGACCATGGTGGGGGCACCAGCATGCCCAGCATAAAAACTAAAATTAGAAACAGGACATTATGTAGTGTTTCTGCCTCAGGATTATACTGAAGTTCTTGTCATTGGATTAAAACTAGATAAAGAAGTAAGAAGGGCAGGAACTCCCCCTCCTCCCAAAATGAGTGCCGTGTGCCCCTGCTATTCTAAGCGGCAGCCTGCTGTTCACTTAATAGCGAAGGGCAGGTGTGTGCTGTAACCCTCCTTATCTGCATTTTCCGTGTCTGTGGTTCAGTTCCCTGGGGTCATCTGTGTTCCAAAAATATTAATATTGGTAGGGAGAGAGAATATTCATGTAACTTTCATGAGAGTGTATGGCAATCTCGTTCCACGTCATCATTACTCATTGCTGGGGACCTGTCACGGAGACTAACAGTTGAATTAAAGTTTATCGTAGGTGCATGAGTATGGGGAGAACTGTTCGTGTAGGGTTTAGTGCTGTCTGCGGTTTCAGATGTCCACTGGGGTCTTGGGATATCATGAGGTGTGTCTGAAAAATATGGTGAATGTTTACATTTAAAAAGATATTACACTAAAAGGCACATTGCCATTAACCCTCTTCAAAATATTTCCCCAGAGCACACCTGTAATCCCAGCACTGGGGAGGCTGAGGCAGGAGGATGGCTGTGAGTTTGAGGCCGGCCTGGGCTGCATTGTGAGTTCAAGGCCAGCCTGAACTGAGACCCTGTCTCAAAAAGACCCCCAGATACAGACTGTGGGGTGGGAGGGGTCTGGGGATGGGGGGTGGAAGGGAAGGCGCAGTGAAAAGACCCCCAGAGACGGACTGTGGGGATGGGGGGGTCTGGGGATGGGGGAGTGGAAGGGGAGGCCCAGTGAAAATGGTCAAGACCCCATATGCGCTGTATCTCCCTGAAAATAAGAACAGGTCCTATAGTACTTTTTGCTCCAAAAGACCAAATAGGATTTATTTCAGGGGTTGTCTTATTTTTTTCATGTATAGCAATCTTTTTTTTCCTTTGTGTGGGTACCAGGCGTCGACCTCAGGCCCTCACACTTGCCGGGCAGGCGCTTATGCTGCTGTGCCATCTCACCGGCCCCAGTGACCTACTTTTATTCATGTACAAAAATCGACATTTATTCAAATACAGTCATGTCATCTTCTTTGGAACATTGTCATGATTCGCCAGACCCCGATTCCAGCCTGACTTCCTGTGACTCCATTTCCTGTAGAACCATTGGCCCCGATCTCTCGTGTCCGCAGTGGATCTCTCCTGAAATGAGCGACTCTTGTCCCTGTCGCCTGCTCGTAGTGCAGCGGCAACGCAGCTCTCCGTGATTTTATCCCATGAATTCTTCACCCATGCCATGGCCTCTTGTGGGCCGGCTTCACAAAGCTCCCGTTAAATCAAATCCAGTGTTCACCGAAGACTACGAGACAGGAGAGGCAACAAAAATGATGACAGTAGAGAATGAAGGTCCACACGATGGTGACAAAAAATTGCAGGTGCCAAATCCTGAGACATTTCTTATTTCATAGGAGAGCGTTAAGCACATCTGTCACAATGCACGACGTACAGATTCGCGAAGATTCGCGTCTGCTCTCGCCGGCTCGCGTCACTTGTGGGCTGCCAGTGCGCCTGCCGTCACTCGGCAGGGAAGGCTCCTGCTTGGGTATTTACTTACGTTATCATTTAAGTATTAGTGTCAATAACATTATTTATTCATTATTATATATTAATATTATTATTTTATAATTCAGTATGTCAGTTGTATGTTGCAATGGCCGTGCTAAACGTGTCCGTCTGGCTGACGATCCTCGTTGGGGCTTATTTTTGGGATAGGGATTATATTATCAGCATCCTAAAAAATCATGCTAAGGCTTATTTTCCAATTAGGTCTTATTTTCAGGGAAATATGGTCTGTGTGCCAACTCCCCAAGACAAATGTATGTATTATGTATCACAAACACATACTGATAAAAAAAACTTTTCAGAAGCAAAGCAAAAATACTCCCCCTTATTTCGTACACACTTATTCCCTCATTCTTGCTATTTACTAGAGCAGCTCTGAGGGCCTCTTCCCTGAGCGTCTTTGGTTGCACTGTTCTGGCTGCCTCAGTGTCCTGAATTGATTAAAAATGTTCCCTTTTCATGGTCATTTTGACTTTGGGGCAGAGCCAGGAGTCACATGGTGCCAGGTCTGGTGAATAAGGGGGATGAGGACACAGTGTCACGTTTTTACAAACCTGCTTTCTGTTGGCTGGTGCTTGGCAGCAGCACGCGCAGTAATTGTGGTCATGCCTTGTAGAGACACTCAGGAAAGAGGACTTCCAGAACTACTTCAGAAAGTGGCAAGAATGATGGGAGAATTTGGTTCAAAGTAAAGGGAGTATTTTGAGAGGGATTCATGCTAATGTGTCTTTTACAATAATACATTTTTATTTATTTATTTATTTATTTATTTATTTATTTATTTATTTTGAGACAGAGTCTCACTATATACCACAGGCTGGCCTCTAACTCATGGAACTCCTCCTGCCTCAGCCTCCTGAGTGCTGGGATTACAGATGTGCATCACTGTGCCCTGCTTGTAATACATTTTAACAATTTATTTTTTATTTTTATTTTTATTTTTTTTGTGTGGGTACCGGGGGGTCGACCTCAGGACCTCGCGCGCCAACAGGCACCCGTGCCGCTGAGCGATATCACCGGCCCCTTTTTCGTATGTGGGATCCGGGAGTCGAACTCAGGCCCTCGCGCTTGCAAGGCAGGCGCTTACGCCGCTGAGCCATCTCACCGGCCCCCATTTTAACAATTTAAACATTAACTGTATATTTTGATCACACCTATTAGCCCCTGTAGATAAGAGGGGCTGCTGTGTAGTAAAGTAGTAAAACAGTAGTCCTAGAAGGAAAAGACGAGAAGGAGAAGGAGAGGAGAGCGGAGTAGGATTCAGACCGGTACAGTACAAAGGAGACGGCCACGTAGACATGGAGAATGACAGGCACCCACGAACCAAGGAGAGGGACCCCAGGAGGAAGCTATGCCTGGTTTTGGGTGTCGGGCTGCCTGTCCTGTGGGACGGTACCTTTCTGTCACTTTGGCTGTGCCCTCTGTGGTCTGGCTGTTCCTCCCCATCCCAGGGCTCCCTGTCCTCAGATTCAACCAACTGCAGGTGGCAGGTGTGTTTTTGTCCTGCACGGGACATGGGCAGCCTTCTCCTTGCCATGATTCCCTAAGGGCACCGCACAGCCACCGCCGCACACGCAGAGGTCACTGTGTCAGGTGTGCTGGGTCTGTGGGAGGAGAGGCGCCAGCCCTCGGCAAACACAACACCTTTGCCAAAGGGGCTCGAGCACCCTTGGGCCTGGTGTCTTGGGATCCTCGAGCCGGTCCCTGGGATATCGGGGACAGAGCTCCTGTCCTCTGGCAGCCAGGCAACCCACACCATGTCTGCTCCTTTCTCTAGTACTTTCCAGCTCCTCACCCCTACATCATTTCTTCACCTATTTTTTTCCTTGCCTGTCTCCGTCCCTAAAATGTTCTGTCCACTGGGGTGGGGACATCTGTCAGCCTTAATCATGACTGTGTCTCTGGGGCCAGCTCAGGGCCCAGCACGCTCTGGGTGCTCTCTCAGGGTTTGTTGAGTGAATAAGTGAATGAAGACGAAGGTTTTCTTAGGGCTTCAAGATCCTCTGGTGTTGAGTATGTGAGTGGTGGGAACTCTGTTCCTTTTCTCTTTTCAAAACACGGCCCAACTAGACTCAATTGTTTTTGCAGTACTGGGAATTGAACTCACTGAGCTGCATGCCCGGTCCCCCCTCCTTTTTGAGACTGGGTCTTGTTAAGTCATTAAGTTGCCCAGGCTGGGCTCAAACTTGGGATCCTCCTGCATCAGCCTGCCAGAGTGCTGGGATGACAGGTGTGTGTCTCTACGCCAGCTCGCTATGGTCAATCTTAATGTATGCTTCAAAATAGCTCTAAGAGAAGGTTTCGAGTGGTACACTGCAAAGAAACAATAAACGTAAGAGACACTGGGCATGCTACTGACCCTGATTCGATCATGACACCACGTACGTTTACATGTACCAAACTTCAGACTGGGCCCTGTACATATTTACAATTACAGGTGAATTAAAAATAAAACAAAACTTCCCAGCTCTCTGGGAGGCTGAGGCAGGAGGATCCCAAGTATGAGCCCAGCCTGTGCAACTTAGTGAGACCCTATCTCAAAAATAAATAAATAAATAAATAAATAAATAAATAAATAAATAAAAGGCTAAAGATGTAGCTCAGTGTGAAGGCCCTGGGTTTGATCCCCGGTACCACACACACACAGACAAAAATCAAATTAAAATTTAAAAGGCCTAATTGTGTTCGCAGCTGCTGCGCTGCCGTCACCCTGTGACGCCGTCGCGGTCTCTCGCTCGCCGAGCTCAGCCAAAGAAGAGGGTAAGGAGGTCCCCATACCAAGGCTGGTCCAAAGCAGACTGCCCGCAAATCGCCGGTGGTAAAGCGCCCAGGAAACAACCGGCTACAAAAGCCATTCGTAAGGGGTGAAGAAACCTTACCTCTGCGGGCCTGGGCCGCGCCCTCCGTGAAAGCAGACGTTGTCCGAGGTCGGAAACGCCCTTTCCGGCGCGCGGTGCGGGAAATCGCTCGGGACTGCTCAGCTCTGCGCTTACAGAGCGCGGCTCTCGGGGCTTTGCGGGAGGCAGGTGAGGCCGTCTGAAAATACCAACCCGTGCGCCATCCGTGCCAAACGAGTGACAACGACGCCCAAAAAAGCCAGCTAGCCGGCCGAGCACGTGGAAGAGGCCGCTGCAGTGGGAAACATTTCACTCTCAGAGAAGTTTTTCTCTTCTTCCTGTCACTGGTGGTTCTGAACGTTAGGTATTTTTTCCCCTTGGGGTCAAAGGTACCTAAGTGCATGATTGCGAGTGGAAAGCAGGGGACAGAAATCAGGTACGGGCAGTTTTTCCTTTTCATTTGTGTGTGAATTTTTATTATTCACGCGGGGATGTAAAACACGAATGCAAGTCAAAGTGTCTCAGTGAACAAGTTTCAGCCTTTCGACTTCATAACAATTATAAGTAAGCCTCTTAAATCTTTCTGGAAAAATTAAAAAGCCACGCAAGCCGGCTGCGCCCGCGGGAAGCCAACTGGCGGGTTGGTGGCCGCTCCCGCGTGCATTTCAAACTCCCCCTTCGACTTGCCCTGTCCCAAGTGACAGCTGGGAGCTCGGGGACCCGGGGGCTGGCGTGGACCGGGCGCGCAGGCCTCGGCGGCGCCTTCTGGGGAGGACACCGTCCGTCCGCAGCTGCACCTGGACGGCCAGGGTGGCAGCGCCGCGCCCTGCAGCCTGTTGCTCCGGGGGTGCGGTGGTTGCCAGGAGGCACCCGAGGAGCGGCCTTCGGGCCCGAGTTGCCAGGGTAGCCTGGACCCTGCCCGGCCGAGGTGCGCGGCTTCCGGCCCCGGGCCGCAGTCTCTCCTGCGTGCGCTCGCCGGCCCTCACGCTGCCTCTCTCCTCTCCTCTCCTCCTCCAGCTTCCTCCTCCCGGTGCGCGGCACAGAAGACCCTGAGGTTTCTGGGCGAGCCCTCGGATGTCGCCGTCCCCGCGGGCCCCGGACCCGACGCCGGCCCCGCTCGGTCACCGCGGCGCCCTGCGGGGCGCGGGGCCCTCCCGGATGAGCAGCGGCCCGGAGGGGCGCCCCCTGCGGCGGCGGGGCGGCGTGGTGGAGCACCGCGACGTCATCTTGGCCCACCAGGCGCACAAGACACATAGCACCCCGCGGGCGCGCAGGAAGGAGTGGGAGTGAGTACTCGGGGCGCGGGCCGGGGCGCGCGGGCCGCGGAGACCTCGCGTCCATCCACGCCTTCTTTTTTTTTTTTAAACCAGTTCTGGGGATCGAACCCGGGGCCTCCGTCCTGAGCTGCAGCCTCAGCACTTGTTAAATATTTTAATTTTGAGACAGCGTCTCGCCAAGTTGCCAAGCTGCTCAGGCTGGGCTCAAACTTGGAATCCTACCACCTCAGCCTCCCAGAGTGCTGGGATGACAGGCGTACGCCCCCTCGCCCTACTGAGCCCCTGTCTTCAGTCCCCCCAAACACCGCGATTAGCTCTGGGAGCTCTGGGTTTCCCCGTGCACGACGTAGCAATGAAGGCTGGGCGGGGCAGGGAGGACCTGGGGGGCTGGGAGATGCGGCTGTCCGGGGGAACGCGCGGGAGCCCCACTTCCACTCCACGGACGTCCAGCCCTAACCGTGCGCTGACGACAGAGCGGGCCTGGAGGCCGGGACGTCCTTGGCAATGAGCCCCGAAGCTGGCGTCCGGGGCGTCCAGGGGCGGGGGCTCCCCACGCTCAGCACAGCCGCGGCGACCTGGCTGCCCTCGGCACGGGAAGAGGGAGGCGGCTGGTGCCGAGCTTCAGTCCCTTCCGCGCCCGTTTCCAAAGCGGGGGGCGCTGGTGCCTCGTGCTTTCTTTTCGTTGCTTTTTAAATTTTATGTTTTCGTTTATTTTGTTTGCTTTTGCTCCTGCGCTTCTTCAGCAAAGACGCGAGCAGGGCTGGGTTTCGGGGCGGCCGGCGACGCTGGGGACCCCCGGCTGCCCACGGGGGTCGGGGCCGTCACTGCCCCAGGCCACCTGCTTCTCCGTCTTCCGGGGTCTCCGTCTGCGGGTTGAGGGGTGCTGTGAATACGGGGTGCGACGAACCCCGCGATCGGTTTGGGGTGAGTGGAGGTGGCGCGAGGCGGCCGGGAGCCGGTTTCCTGGGGTCAGGCTGACACCTGCTGGCGAATATGAGCATCGTTTAGGGAGGCGGCGCGATGACCTTTCCTTTCTCGTTTGTCTTAACTTTTTCTCTTCCGCACCCACCTCTCCATCCACCCATCCACTCATCCACCCATCCACCCATCCATCGGTCCATCCCCTCATCCGTCTTTCTCTCCCTCTATCCATGCCATCTCCTTATTCATTCCTCTTACCCTTCCGTCCACCCATTCATGCATCCACCAGTCCATATTTCTATCCATCCAATCACCCTCCCACCTTTCCGTATCCACCCACCCAGTTATCCTTTGCATCAGCCAATCCGTCTACCCACTCACCCGTCCACTCCCACCCGCCAACATTTCCGTGCATCTACTGACCCAGCTCTCCTTTCCACCCACCAGCCGTCATCACCCCTCTGTCCTTTCTCACGTCCACTCACCGTTCCCCTCACCCACCTACCCAATCCACCCAGGCACTTATCCATCTGTCCACCACCTTTCCATCCGTCCATCGACCTCTCCGTCTGCCAACCCATCCCCTCCGCCCCGCCCCCGATTCCGTAAGTCACCCGGATGTACCTGTTGCCTTCAGGGCCCCGCACTGCACACCGCTCCTCCTGCCCTCTCTCCAGGACTCGCCTTCGCCTTCCTCTCTTCCTCTCCTCTCCCTTCCCTCTTTTATCTCTGCTTACTCCCATTCTGCCCCTGCTTCCTTTTATTTTCCTTTTATAAAGAAACTGATCTCTCAGAAACACAGGCGTTCCAGTGAGTCGTTTCCACAGACTAGCCGAGAAGAGAGTTTATATATATATATATATATATATATATATATATATATATATATATTTTTTTTTTTTTTTTTTTTTTTTTTTTTTTTTTTTTGTGGGTACCAGGGGTTCGACCTCAGGACCTCGCGCGCCAGCAGGCACCCGTGCCGCTGAGCGATATCACCAGCGCCTTTTTCGTATGTGGGATCCGGGAGTCGAACTCGGGCCCTTGCGCTTGCAAGGCAGGCGCTTACGCCGCTGAGCCATCTCACCGACCCTATTTTTATATTTTTTAGGGAATGGAAAAGTGAATTAAAGAATTGAAAAACACTGTTACCCCAAAAAGGCGCTGAGTATGATTTATATGAATAAAGACAGCAAACACTTATTGGGCGCCTACCGTGCACCGCACAGTGCTAAGCCCTTTTTGGCCTCGTTTTGAGGCCACGCACTGGGCCCTGTGTTGCCCTCAGTTTTGGGGGGAGCAGAGGCTGAGAGGTGAGGGGAGTCACGCGAGCCTCCCAACCACTTACGGGTGGGACGGATTCGAACCCAGTGCCTTTGGATGCTGAAGCCCAGGCTTGGATTTGACCAAAGAATTTCTGTGACAGAAAGTAGCAGGGATTTTTGCTTTCAGATAGCTTAAAAAATAAATAGTACAGGCCCGGCATGATGGTGCATGCCTGTAATCCTAACACTTGGGCGGCTGAGGCAGGAGGATTGCAGTGAGTTCAAGGCCAGCATGGGCTACAGAGTGAGACCCTGTCTCTAACTAACTAACTAACTAACTAATTAACTAAATAAATAAAGAGACAAAAAGAAGCTCTGTAGTGTGACTAATGATCAGAATCAGGACACATTGCTTAAGGGGTCTTTTTTGGGGTGCCTGGGAGGAACTCAGAGCCTCATGCATGCTAGGCAAGCGCTTATTACTGAGCAGCATCCTGGCCCAAGCTGCCATTCCTGCCACAACCTCCTTCTATAGCTATCCTCTGCCTCAGTTTCCAATTCCTGTTACCTTCCTGGTAAAAACCTGAAGCATCTTTACAGACCGGATCTCCAAACTCCTGAGCTCCCATCCCTGCTAGCAAGACAGTTTTTCAGCACACCTATAACGTATGCGTTTGTAATTATTTATAAATCACAGGAGCTTTCTGGTACATTTATCATATGCATTACAAAAATATATGAATATTAAAATGTTGAAAGGAGAGGCATCAATGAGATGCATAGTATTTTTAAATGTTTTGTGGTTTTTACTTTTTCAGTGCAAAACACTTTTGGTTTCATCGTTTCAAACTTTGCTTCAAGTTTTAAATACGGCGTTCTGTAAGACAGATTGATTCAGTTAGGGGTGGTGATGCGCAACTGTGATCCCCGCACTCTTGGAGGCTGAGGCGGGGGGACACAAGGTCAAGCCCAGCCTGGACAATGTGGCGACGTAGCGAGAGCCATGTCTCAAAAAAAGGTGGGGGGGTTCAGGGCAGAGAATGTGGCTCAGCGTGAAGGTCCTCGGTTCAGTCTGCAGCACTGGGGGAAAAAACCAAGACATTTCTACTAAAAAGGTTAGAACACTCTAAAAGTAGAGAACAGTGAACCCTTCCTATTCAGTCTCCAAATTGAATAGTTATCAGGGTTTTGCCAGACTTCACTATAAATCCACTTTCCTTTTTCTTATCTTCTGAGATATTTGAAAGCAAGTCGCAGATTTTATGCGATTTGACAAGCTTCAGACTACATCTCTAAAGCGCACATTTCCTTCCTAGTGTCGCACTGGCAGCCTTATGAGTGATTCCTTTATATCTTCTAATTTCCAGTCCACACTTAAATTTCCTTGCTTCTCTTCTTCCAGTTGATTTCTTCTCCACCCTTCTCTCTCTTGCTCCTCCTTCACCTCCTTCCTCTTTCCTTCTCCTTCTCCTTTTTTCTCCCTCTCCCTCACTCTCCCCTGCCTCTTTTTTCTTTTTCTTTTTTTTTTTTGAGACAGGGTCTCACTGGGTAGTTCAGGCTGGCCTTGAATTCACTATGTAGCCCAGACTGGCCTTGAACTCAGGGTGATCCTCCTGCCTCAGCCTCCTGGGTGCTGGGATTGCAGGTGTGTGCCACCACACCCGGCAGTGCCACCATGCCCAACTCTTTATTTGTAGCAGGGATCAAACCCAGCAGTGCTCTAACACTGACTACATCCCCAGCCCTGTAAAAGATTTTTTTTTTAAATTTTGAGACAAGGTGTCACTAAATTGCCCAAGCTGGGCTCAAACTTGCAATCCTCCTGCCTCAGCCTCCCCAGGGCTGGGATTACAGATGTGCATCTCTCTCTTTTTATTGGGCTAAAATACACATCACATAAAATTTACCCTTTTAACCATTTTTTGGGCAGTGGACAGGGAACCCAGGCCCTCGTCGCGCTGGGCAATGGCTCTTCCACGGAGCTGCGCCTCCAGCTCGCCTTCTAACTGAGCGTGTTCCCACAGCTGTGCAGCTGCCACCAGCACCTGTCTCCCGAGCTCTCTTGTCTTCCCATACTCGACCTCCATCCCCACTGAACAATGACTCCCCACTGTCCTTCCCCTGCCCCTGATGCCCACCATCCCACTTCCCGTCCCTATGAATCTGACTCCTCTAGGGGTCTCCTAGAAGTGGAATTGTGCAACGCTTGTCTTTTGGTGATTGGTCTTTGTGTGTGTGTGTGGGTACCGGGGGTCAAACTCAGGACCTCGTGCGCCAGCAGACGCCTATGCCACTGAGCGATATCACTGGCCCTTTTTTCGTATGTGGGTACTGGGAGTCGAACTCAGGACCTCGCACTTGCCAGGCAGGCACTTATGCCTCTGAGCTATCTCACCGGCCCTGGTGATTGGTTTATTTCACTGAGCGTCAGGCCCTCTAGGCTCATTTATGTTGTAGCATGAGTCAGAATCGCCCTCCTTTTCACGTTTGTGTAATATTCCACCATAGACACACGCTGCATTTTGTTTAGCCATTTTTCCATTGATGGATGCGTGGGTTGCATCACGTTTTGGCTGTCGTGAGTAACCGCTGTGAATGCGAGGGTACAGCTACTTCTTCGGGTTCAGCTTTCAATTCTTTCAGGTTGATTCCCGGATGTGGAATCACTGGATCAAGTATTTTCAGGTGTGGGCTTGCACATGTTCTCTATGGTCTACTGCGCTCTCTCCTCCACTCCCCGTTTCCTGTTTCCCAGGCCCATGGGGGAGCCTAGCCCGACTGTCCTGTGCTCTGTCCTGTCCTGGACTGCCTGCATTTTGACGGTGGCAGCTTTCTCCTCCTGACGGGGATGGAATCACATTCTCCCTCGCTGCGTCTTCCCCAGGGCCTGGGTCCGGTCTCGTTGTTCCTCTGTGCTTGCTATTTTTGTCAGCCCTTGCTTTCCAGGCAGACCCCTCTGACAGCCACGTGCCCCCTTGCCAACGACAGCCCAGCCCATCAACCACCTGTGCAGGCCCCAGCACAGCATCTGCTCTTTTCTCGGTTCTGCCCACTGGGACTCACAGCCGTGTCCCCCAGAGCCCAAGGTGATGGCTCTTCCAAGTAGATGCTCAATAAACACCTGCCAAATGATTGCGTTACAGCAAAACGCACGAGAACTGCGGCCAACCTGCCAGGCAGATCTGGGTCACCTGTCTGTTAAGAATTAAGAAGAATCAGTGCCTTTCTTACTTTCAGATGAAACGATAACACACATGGAAGCTTGGGTACAACTGAGTTCTGCACGTATGGATTTAGCCAACCGCTACCTGTAATCCTAGCACTCTAGAAGGCTGAGGCAGGAGGACCCCAAATCTGAGCCCAGCCTGGGCAACTTAGTGAGACTCTTTCAAAAAGGGGTGGGATGTAGCTGGGTGTGGTGGTGCACATCTGAAATCCCAGCACTTGGGAGGCTGAAACAGGAAGATCACTGAGAGTTCAAGGCCAGCCTTGGCTGTGTATTGAGGCCCTATCTCAAGAAAACAAAGCAAAGAAAGAAAAGGGAGTGAAATGGGGGTGTAGCTCAGTGGTAGAGGCCTTGGGTTCCATCCCCAACACCAAACAAACAAACAAACAACTGTCCATCGTTGCTGACATGCGCTAGGTGATTAGGCCTGTGACGGTGGTGAATGGGATGCTTCGGTGCACGTATGTGGCGTGGAGTGATCGAATTAGGTAGATCAGCACAGCCATCACCTCAAACATTGTGGGAGATGATAACCAAGTCCTTTTTTACAAAAACTATTTTGAACTATACGCTACTCTACTGATTGACTGATTTGTTTTTCAAACCAAGTTCCAGGCTGGGATTGAATTCCCAATCCTGCCTCAGCCTCCTAAGTGCTGGGACTGCAGGTGTGAGCCACCACACCCGGCTTGCAATTCTTATTAACTACAGAGAAGCGCAGGACTCGTTCCCATGACTGCCTGGCTGTGTGCCCGTCCACGAGCCTCTCCCCTCCCTTTACACATGCACCACGCCCAGCCCCTGGCAAATATGTTCCTTTCATTTTCTTTATTTTTATTTTATGAAGAAAATAAAACCATTTTATAACCAAGTAATAAGAGAATAACAAGAGTTCATACATGGTGTATTGTGGTCTTCTAAGTAGTTACTCGGAGTACAAGACATGGACCAAAGAAGAACAAAGAAGAAAAAAACAGTGAATAGCACAAAACTTCCTTTTCAATTAACTAAGAGAAACTAGTAGCATACACGAGACCAATTAGTATACATTAAAATACTTTGAAACGACGGGATAGGTAATTTGGGGAACCATCAGAACCTCTCCCACTTCCTACTCATCTGGCTTCTATTTTGCTCCACATTTGTGCATATATACTGTGGGTTTCTCATACAAGAGAAACCATGCAATGTTTAACCTGATGTGTCTCACTTATTTTGCTTAACGTTATGTACCAGCATTTTCTAGTCTATACTTCCATAAGCCTGACCTCGTTGTTTTTTTGTTTGTTTGTTTGTTTTGTACTGAGGACTGAACCCAGGGAGCGCTAAGCTACATCCCTAGACCTTTTCTAGAAATTCTATTATCTTTTATTAAAAAAATTTTTTTTTGAGATGGTCTCGCTAAGTTGCTCAGGCTGGCCTCAAACTTGAGATCCTACTGCCTCAGCCTCCCAGAGTGTTGGGATTTCAGGCCTGTGCCACACGCCCGGCTCACCTCTTGCCTTTTGTTAAGGAAGGGGTTTGCCGCTCCCTGAGTGAGATCTGGCCTAGCACTTTGTAAGCGCTCAAAGCCTCGCTTTCTCCCCTGCGTAAACCCGCGGCTGCCACAAAGGCCACCAGGGGGCGCTGTGGCTTGCGAACCCCCGGCGCTGGGACAATAAAGGGGACCCGGCCACCCCACCCTCCCGGGACCCACCTCCCTACCTTTAGTTTTCTGCCTCTGGGGGACAGCGTTGAGAGGGTAGGCAGCCCCTAGTCACAAATGTAGTTCTCCAGCCAGAAGTGGTGGTGCATGCCTGTCATCCCAGCACTTGGGAGGCTGAGGCAGGAGGATCACCTCGAGTTTGAGGCCAGCCTAGGCTACAAAGTCAGACCCTATCTCAAAAAAACAAAACAAAAAAGAATCCAACTCTCCTCCTGCAGTAGCCAATCATGACATCGGAAGTGATTTCTCTCATAGGCAGGAGGGCCAAGTCTGCAGACCTCTTCTTTTCTTTCTTTTCCCTTCCCTTCCCTTTGCTTCCTTTCCTTTCCTTTTTCTTTCTCTTTCATTCTTTCTTCCTCCCTTCCTCCTCCCTCCCTCCTTTCTTCCTTCCTTCCTTCCTTCCTTCCTTTCTCTTCCCCCTCCCGTTTCTTTTGCAGTACCAGGAGTTGAGCCCAGGGCCTTCACCCTGAGCTCCATCCCCAGCCCTTTATGTTTTTGAGACTGTCTCACTAAGTTGCCCATGCTGGGATCTAACTTGCCACCCTCCTGCCTCAGCCTCTGAGAGTGCTGGGATGACAGGTATGCACCACCGCGCCGAGCTTTTCTTTCTTCATTACAGGGAGGCAGGTTGGAGGATTCTAGCCTAGTAGATATTAAAGGGGGAAAAGGCCTGGCGCTGGGAGTTCCTCTCCGAGCAGCAGGCTGGCGTGGGGACAGAAAGGCCCCCTCTCGTATGGGGTGGGTGGCCTTGGCTGGCAGTGCCTGCGGTCTGCGGGCTTCTCCCCGCTGGCCTTTGGAGCAGGTGCGCAGTGAGCAGAGCCCTGCGTCACCGCCTCCCTCCAGCATCACTTTTCCACGGGGCTGAGCTTGCCTGGCCTCAGCCCTCGTCCTGGGAACGCCGGAGGAGCCATTTCTCCTCTTCCTGGGCTCTGCCTGCTCCAGCTCGCCAGCCACTGGCTCCTGTATTCTGCCGCCTGCACCCCAGACCCCATCCCTCTGACGCCTCGAGGTTCTGGGGTACGAGGCACATTCCAGCTCCTGCGAGGGCTCCCACCGCGTGTCTGCTGCGCTGTCTCACGTGGTCTCACCATTCCCGCGGTCACCAAATGCGGTCATTTGGTTGCGCTGGGGCCTCCTTCCTGTCCTGCAGTTTCTGGAGACAGCGTCTTGCTCTGCTGCCCAGGTGGCCTCGAACCCCTGGGCTCAAGCAATCCTCGCGCCTCAAGTTCCCGGTAGCTGGGGCCTCAGGTGTGCTTCGCGGGTAGAATGTGCTCCGTGGCTGCTGGATGCGGCCGTGTGGACTCCGAGCTCAGGACGGGATCTAGAAAATCCCAGAGGCGAGCAGAGTGCGCGTAGCCAGAGAGCAGCTTGCGAGATGACGAAGTGCGATGCGGCAAAATGAGACGCACGCTCAGCTTCTGCCTCCAAGGTGGGCCCTTACCGTCCCCAGAGCAGAAGCATGGAAGGGACAGAGCCCAGTGCTGGGGACAATGCGTTTAAAGAGCCGTCTCACTTCTCTCCAAATGCCACTCGCAAATCCAGCGTGTTCCTTCGCCATCCAGGAAATTCATTCTTGCCTGTCTCCATTTCTCCTGGAAGACCCCAAATGTGGTACAAGTGACACATCTGGGGCGAAAGAGAGGCCGTCCGAAGCCCAGCCTGTGGGCGCTGCGGCTGACCCGGGGCGGACACCATGGCCTCGCGGACCTGGGCAGAAAGTCTGCAAGGGGCGAGGCGGGGTGGGGCGCGGAGAACAGAGCCCGAAAGCAAAGCCGGCCAGAGGGCTTTGCAGGGCCAGCGTTTGCGGAAGTCTCAGGACCGGGCCGCAGGGCAAGTGCTCAGCCTTGGGCCCTTCGGGGCCATCTAACGGGCTCTGTCGTCAAAACCTGACTCTGTCCTCATCGTGTGAGAGCAGCCGCGGAGGACGGCGAAGGGCCCGGGGTGCGGCGGGCAGGAGGAGTAACTCCAGGCCTTCTGCAGTGCCACAGGGTACTGTGGCTGGCAGGAGTAAATCAAGTACTTTAAAACAGCAAGGAAAGACCTCAAATGCCCCCGCATACGGGAACGGTCAGTGCTGGAGATGGCGGTTATGCCAGTGAATACTGCATCCGTACCTACCCACCATGACTGTGTGCCAAGCAAAAAGATAAATATTTAGCTGGATGCCTGCCATCCCAAGCACTCAGGAAGGCTGAGGCAGGAAGATCGCAAGCCTGGGCAATTTAACAACTTAGCAAGGTCAGGGGATGTAGCTCAATGCAGAGGCCCTGGGCTCCATCTCAAAAAATTCTCTATATTTTTCACGGCTGCATTTCTCAGAAGCGCCTGGGTGCTGGGGATTGAGCTGGGGGTCTGGGGACCACATTTTGAAAAGCACAGCTTCAGGTCAGAGGTTCTCAACTTGGCTTCACAGTGACCAGGGCCATTAAGAAAAGCCCAGTACCCAGGGCTGCACCCGTACAATGCGCAGTGGAAGTGGGGGTCGCCGTGGGCGTGGAGTCCAGGCATCTGTGTTGAAAAATCCCCAGGTCCTCCTAACCCGCGTACAGCTCATTGCATCCCAGCCCTCGCTCAGCTGAGGTCCCCAGTTCTATACACAACTCAGAGCTGAACATCCACTGGCGGAAGGAAAAAAAAGAGAAAACCCCAGACACGGTGTCAATCCGACCCTGAGCCAACGCGGAATCGTTCTCGTATGATTCACGGTTTGGATTCTCCTCCTGTTGGCTTCTCTCTGGGACACATTGGTAGCTGATTGTTAAATATTAAAATATTTCCACAGCAGTTGGAAACTGCTGTTGCCAGGAGCCCTCCAAGCGAGCACCCCCGGCACCCACAGTCCCTTCCCCGACCTCCCTGCTTCCCCGCGATTGGCGCGCTCCGGGCCGCGGTAAGCACCCCACCCGCCCTGTCTGCAGGGGATTCGCACCAGCGCCCCAGCCCACCAGCCGCAAGGCCCTCATGGCTTGGGATTTGTGCAGAGCCGGCACACACCCTCCCGCGGACTCCGAATCACCTCCAGTGACTTAGAACAACACCACGGGCACGAAGTGTGAACGGTTTCACTGCGTCGGGGGAGATGGCGAGAGAATTGTGTGCTCTGAAGAGACGCTGTTTCTTTTAAATATTTCCCATCTCTAGTTGTTGGATCTGAGGATGCAGAGTCTACAGCTGTGGAGGACCAAATGTGTTCCAAGCTTTGCCTCACTGCGTCTGACCTGCTCATCCTCAGAGTATCTTATCTTTTTGTCTGAGCAGATGAGTACTTTGATCAGTAGCAAGGTCAGTTTGTCCTCTCAGGGCTGTAAGAAAGCACCTCTGAGTTTGCAGAGAGAGATGGCACCCTGCTCCTGAAATAGACCAGCTGGGCAAATCTTCTAATTTCTCTGTGCCTTATTCCCTTGTGGGTAAAATGAAAATAACGCTTTCCCCGTAGTTGTGGAGTAAGTGAAGGAGTGCACACGCAGGCCTTAGAACAGGGTGTGTGGTTAACACTGTAGAAGTGCTGGATTTGTATCAGTTAGCTACAGCTGCATAATAAACATGCACAAATGCATGGCACACAACTACAACTTCATGGCATTAAACAACACATGTTTACTATCTCAAATTTCAGTAAGTCGCAGGTCTTAGTGTGGGTCCTCTTCTCCAAGATCCTGCCCAAGGCTACAGTCAAAGTGTTGGCCAGGGCTGGGTCATCAGAAAGCTGGACTGGGAAAGAATGGTTTCCAGGCTTGCCTGGTTGTTGGCAATATTCTGTTCTTTGTGAAAATGGTGGGACTGAAGGCCGCTGATGAGTGGATGCCCTTGGTTCCTGTCCTTTAGGGCAGGCAGAGCCAGGTGGGAGCCTGTGTAATCCACTCATGGCCGTGCTGTCCCCTGATGCGGAGGCTTCTGTGGGCTGCAGGAGAATGATCACCCAGGCCACAGGCCTCCCCCCTGCCACCCGCTGCCGGGGCCTGGCCCTGCTCATCACAGCCCCGATCGGGGCACAGGCTTCACGCAGCACTGGAGCAGCTGGAAGTTCCTGCTGGCAGCCTTGAGAGCCACCTTTGCCACAGGCTTCGGAGAAAGTCAGGGGGCTGGGCCGGGGGGAGGCGCCGCCCCTCCAAATGAGGCAGCCTCTGCTCAAGAGAAGCTGAGAGCTGCTGGCTGGGACCTGGCACTCTTTTGGGCTAAGTCTTCTGATTTTTGGAGAAAAGACAACATTTTCACTTTCTTGCATAATTCCCTGGCTTGTTAGTAACATATTTAGATTTTTTTTTTTTTTTTTTGCTATTGGGAATCGAACTCAGGACGTTGCACTTGCCAGGCAGATGCTGTGCCACTGAGTTACATCCCCGACCCCATATTTAGATCTTAAGACATGGGTAGATCAAAGAAGTAAGTCATGAGCTTTCTATTTCTAACATCTGCTATTGACCCTAGTCGTCAGTATAAATATTATTAATTTTGCTGTGAATTTTTTTTTTGTTTTTTTTTTGGAAACAGGGTCTTGCTGTGTAGTTCAGGCTGGCCTTGAACTCCTGGAGATCCTCCTGCCTCAGCCTCCCAAGTTCTGGGATGACAGGTGTGTGCCACCATGTCCAGCTTTGTTGTGGATTTTTTTTTTATGTGGGTACTGGGAGTCGACCTCAGGACCTCGCGCTTGCCAGCAGGCGCTTGTGCCACTGAGCAATATCACCGGCCCTGTTGTGGATTTTTAAAAGAGGAAAGTCAGGTAGAGCAAGAGGAAGGTGTGGTGGAGGACAGACAAGTGAGACCAGGGATGTCTGAACTAGGACAGCAGCATTGGAAATAAATGTGAGGAGAGGATCCTAGAACTATTTCAGAAGAATCAGTAGTCAAGAGATCCCTTCTCCACACTGGTTTTAGGTGTATGATTTCAAATAGAGGAAACCAATTATTCTGAACCTGAGTTATGAAAATATTTTAAAGAATAGAGTTGTCATGTCAGGACAAATGTGCTCTTTTAATAACCACTCACACAAAGGAGCAAGTGAGAGTCCACCAACTCCTGGGGCGCAATGAGACTAAGCGGGGTTCTAGGGAACCTGTGATGATTGCACCACATGAAAATGTGGTTTTTGTTGATGACAAACTCACAGCACTGTAAACACTGCTAGTGCCACTGCAATCTGTGACTGCACGCGTACTCACAGCTAGAGATAGCGAAAATGAAGATGAGATTTTTATCCCATCTGAACTTAGAGATTTTCTGAATAAAAGTAAAATACCAGGTGAAGGAAGAGGTGGGTTTGGAGGGAACTCTGAGGTTTCTAATCTGGTGAGGGGCAAAGTAGAATTGTACAACAGACTAAGAAATTAGGGGCAGAAGCCGGGTGTGGTGGCTCACACCTGTGATCCCATCACTTGAGAGGCTGAGGCAGGAGGATTGCTGTGAGTTTGAGGCCAGCCTGGGCTACATAGTGAGACCCTGCCTCAAACAAACAAAACAAAACAAAAACATTAGGGGGAGAGTAGAGGAGAATGGAAAGGAGTAGAAATGAAGCTGGGGAGGGGTGCGGATTCTGAGAAATAGAGCCATTAAGCACATGTCCTCAGCAGCCAGAGTGCCTGACTTCAACTCCTGGCCCAACTTCTTGCCACCTTTGTAATCTCCTTGCACCAGTAGTGCCACCAGCTTGGCAGCCAGCCTTTAACGGGGGATCTTTGGGAACATTCCAGATCCAGACTTTTGGGGGTCACGTTCAGATCACAGGGACTCAACAAAGGAGAACTGTCACTGAGCTTCTTAGGAATTCCTCCTTTGTCACGCCCAATGCAAAACATTTAGTAGCTGCTTAACAAACAGGCTGATTAAATGACTGATGTAGAATGTTGACAGGTTTCCAGGATGATTTCTTTAGAGCAAAAAGCTTCCTCCCAGAAACCCCGGGAAATCTTTTATACCAGGTTGTGTTGGCTCACACTGGCCCATCTGTGAACGAATCACTAACAAGAGAGGCGGCTCACCCCTAAACCCCTAGATTCACTAGCTGGGTGCTTGTCTCTGGCCCACTCCTGGGACGAACCAGCATTTATGGCCAAGTGGTGCCTGGCAGTTGTCACGACAAACAGCCCAGCAGATGGAGGCACTGCCAGTGGCAGCAGCCGTCAGCCGCTCTTCCGCACGTCTCCGGGTGCGTGGTTTTCCTACAGGGTCTGCAGCCGTGCCCCGGACTTGCTCACCACAGCGGTTCTGCTAAGCACTTTCCAGGAGTTCATTAAGTAACCCTGTGACAGCCCCACGATCACTGTCCCCTCTCGTGGGGGAGGAAGCAGGCAGACAGAGGCGGCAACTTGTCCTGGGCCACACAGCACGCAAGCAGGACTTGGACCAGGCAGCGGCCTGACTGCAGACGATGTCCACCCTCAGAACCACGGGGCCGCTGGCCTAGCTCAGTCTCCCCTTGTCACTGGTTGACACTTTTACAGAAGACCGGTGCTCTCCTGCCTCAGCTTCCTAGTGCTGGGACAACAGGCGTGCACCCGTGCCTGGTTTATCAGTACTATACATAGAGGCATTGAGACTGGAGCTGGAGCTCCCTGTCTCTGTCTCTGTCTTTCTTCGTCTCTGGTATCTCTGTTTCTTTCTTGCTTTTCTTGTTCTCTTTTTCTGTCCTAGGTATCTCTGCACCTCTCTTTTTCTCTCCCTCCCTCTCAGGGTCTCCTCCTCTCCCTCCCTGTCCCTCCCTGGGTCTCTCTGTCTCTCTCCCTTCTTCCACACATCCCCCTCCTACTGCTCCATCTCGGTGACGACATGGTACCCCCTGGGCTGGGCAGGGTGGGGAGGAGTTCTCTGCACCCCCAGGCTTGGTCTGCAGTGCTGAGGGTCCTTTCTGGCAGATGGGAAGCAAGTGGGTCTGGTTACCTTCCCGGACCGGAGCCCGTGCTGGGGTGGCCCCAGGAGAGACCTGTGAGGCGCTTCTCAGAGTCGCCGCTTTATAGCCGTCACCTGGAGTTCCAGGCGTCCTGGCTGGGCCTCGCTGCTGCCCACTGGAGCCGGAACCTCTGGGGGCCATGTCCAGGTTGGGGCCAGGAGTCTAGGGGAGATGAGGCTGGAGAAGAAGAAGCATCCCAGTGCTTGCCCCTGCCTCATTCTGGGGGGCTCAGGATGGTGAGGAACCATGGACCCCTCTTGTGCATTTTCACACGAGGTCAGCCCGGGAGCAGGGATGCAGGCTTCTCCTTTCTGGCTGCAGCAAGGGTGCCGGAAGGTTGGCTTTGCTGCTGGGGCCCAGTGCCCTGCTCTCGGAGCCCCTGGGCATAGAATGAGCGGAAACCGCAGGTGCTGATGGGGGGCACTAATTCGTGCATCAGGTCCCATGATATCCCTGGCCGTGCAATCCACACATGGAGCCCAGAACCACGGGGTTGAGCTCACCTGGGAGGGACAGGCCATGGCACCTGGGGGCAAGCAGGTTGCTTCAGATCCAGGAGCTGCTCTGAGAAACAATTCTGGGGGACTAAGGAGGGGAGGGGGAGGGGAAATAAAAATAGATACCCCACGATGGTTGCATTTATTACATACTGCAAACATATCCTAACAAAAAAGGGGAGGGAAAAATCAAGTGAACAGATTTAGCACACTAAAGGTGCACGACCACCACGGCTATCTAATTCCATCCCCTCTAAGGGAACCTGGCACCCACTAGGCGAGTGCTCCCCATCACCCCCACCCCACACAGCAGCCTGTATCCTGTCTCTCTGGAACCACATGCTCTGGATTTCATAGAAACGGAGTCACAGAATATGAGTCTTTTGTGCCTGGCTTATTTCATAACGGGTTTGTTTGCTTTGTGTGTTGCGCAATACTGCACCCTTGTAAAATTTTTCTATGCTTTTGAAATAGGGTCTCTGTAAGTTGCCCAGGCTGGTCTTGAACTTGTGATCTTCCTCCCTCAACCCCCCAAGTAGCTAGGATGACAGGTGTGCACTACTGATAGCCAGAATCATGTTTGTAAGATTTATTTATGTTGGAGCATGTATCAGAGGTTTGTTCCATTTTCTTGGCTGAATAATATTCAGTTGTACCACATTTTGCTCATCCATTCACCTGTTCCTGGGTGTTAGAGTTGCTTCTATTTTGGGGCAATTCTTAGTGGTGCTGCTGCAGACATAGAAGTGCAAGGATTTCCAGGGGCAGGAGCTGTAGAAAATGGATTTAGACTTTTACTGTGAAGAAAAAAGTGTTGAGAAGCCAGGGTGGGGCTGCTGCGATGGTCTGGGTGAGCTGCAATCATGGCCAGACTGTGGGATAACAAACCCTGTTGTTTAAGGTGCTCAGTGGGGCCCTGGTTACAGCAGCCTTCTCAATCATAGAGCCCAGCAGTGTAAGTGTTAAATTTTGTGCTCAAAGTATGCACTCATGGGCTGGTGAGGTAGCTCAGCGGCATAAGCGCCTGCCCAGCAAGCGCGAGGTCCTGAGGTTGACTCCCGGTACCCACATTGAAAAAAAAAAAGTATGCACTCATTCTCCTCCCCTGTTCCCCCTCCACTGCTAGCGGTGTTAGGAGAATGGATTCTGGGCATTGTTTACAACCTAAGCCTAAACCTAAGCCTAAGCCTAACCCTAACCCTAACCCTCGCTACCTCCCATGAGGCCCCGCCTCTTAAAGGTTCCACCTCCTTGATGCTGCTGCCCTGGAGTCCAGCCTTCTAGTTCAGAAAGTCTGGGACACAGCCATATCTATACCATAACTCCACCCCCTAGAGATGAGGATTTTGCTAGCTCACCAAGGATTTCAGCCAAACACAAGGACAAGTCCCCGTCCTTAAGGTCCAGATCTAGAAGAGGCACCCAAGAACTCTGCTCCCCTGTCTCTGTCACATGACCACGCAGAATTGCAAAAACAGCTGGGAAATGTCGTCTGTCCCACTCCCAGGATGCTGGTAGATGCGAGCAGTCACTCACGCATCCACAGCTAGCAAAGGTGGCCAGTCGTGGACGCAGACTTGACAACCTTTATTCATAAATTGCATAATCCACCTGCAGAGAACATTTTGCTCACAATCATGCCTGTCTTTCCCCCTGGACTAACCTAAATTTTCCTTTTCAACTCATTCCCAAGAGCAAAGCTATGTCCAGCCCTGAATTCTTATTGCTGATGAGTTCTAAAGCACAGAGCAATCCCCCTGTCTTTTTCTGTTTTGATGACACCTCTGTGGGCTCAATGTCTCAAAGCCAAGACAGCAGCCCCCACTTAATCCTGTCTACCAGACAATCGTGTAGCATAAAAACATGCATTTCTACAGTTAAGTTGACCTACTATTTCTGGCACAATAGTTTTTAGAAGCTTAGACTTTTTAAAAAAAAAATGTGAAAGTGCTATTTTCATTTGGGTGGGGGAATAGTTTGTTGGTGAAGCTTAAACCTCACAATTCTAGATTTTCTTACATCTTCTCTAGAATGGGTGGGAATCTCTGCAGCCACCCAGTCTATCCAGAGCCCTGAAAATCTGCTTCTTAATCCTTTTTGCCTTGGAAGCGTTTTTTTCCACCACCCCAGCATCTTGCCAGCCAGCTCTTCTGAATGCTCCTCTTCCTCCCCCAACTCGAAGGCTTTTCCAAAGCTTTCAGATGGAAAAGTGCTGAGACCAGTGTCTACGTGCTCAGCACTTCTGCTGCTGGGGAAGAAGTGGGCAGAGCTGTGCTAACCCCTTCCTCTTTGGGGGCGACCAGCGACCCGGGGCCTCTGTAAAACAGGGCCTGGCTCCTGCACAATCTCTAAAATCAGCTCTCTACCAGCTCCACAATACTCTGTAATTACTTAACAAAGTTTCCATTTTAATAGTTTTCAAAAATTGAAGTGACAGGATGTATAATCAGCACTCGCTGTCCATGGTTTCTGCAACTGTGCCTCACCAACTCAGGACCAAAACTATTCAAAGAAAAACTGCATCTGTACTGAACACATACGGGATTGTTTTGCTTGTGCTTATTCCCTAATAATAAAATGTAACAAGTACACGCGTAGTGTGCACATCGCAGCAGGTGTGGAGCTTCGTCTAGGGGCGATTTTAAATCTGTGGGAGTAAGTGTCATGTTTTATGTAAATACAGCACAATTCTATAGAGGGGGCTTGAGAATCCTTGGAGTTTTGTATTTGCAAGGGATCCTTGAACCAATCTTGCAAGGTAGATTGTGAGAGGAATATAAAGTATCATGCCCCTTTTCTAGAGGAGGAAACTGAAGCAGAGAAGTCACACAGCTGCAGCTGGTAGAGCTGGAATTTGCAGCCAGGAAATTTGACTCTGGGATTAACTATTAAACCTGATAGCCTCTCAGTCCCAGTGTGGTGGCAGTTTCTGAGTGGGTCCCAATGATCCTGCTTCCTGATTTTGATGTCCTTCTCCTGATCTCAGCCCCTTCCTCTGATGTGTGATCTAGTGATTCTCTAGTGATTCTCTTAGAACAACCATAATATGGCAAAGTGATGGTTTATGACTTCCTGGTTAGGTCATAAAAAGACTGACTAAATGTGATGGGGTGTCACTTCCTGATTAGATCATAAAAAGACTGTGGGGCTGGTGAGATGGCTCAGCGGTGTAAGCGCCTGCCTGGCAAGCGTGAGGGCCCGAGTTTGACTCCCGGAACCCACATATGAAAAAAGGGCCGGTGATATTGCTCAGCGGCATGGGCACCTGCTGGCATGCGAGGTCCTGAGTTCGACCCCCAGTACCCACAAAAAAAAAAAAAAAAAGACTATGGTCACTGCCTTACTCTACTCCTATTCTTTCTGTGTGCTGATTCTGTGAGGAACTGGCCACCATGTTTTGTGCTGTTTTATGGAGAGGCCAAAGTGGCAAGGAGCTGAGGATGGTCTCTGGAAGATAGCCCATGGGAATCTGAATCTTGCCAACAACCGTGTGAATGAGCTTAGCAGTGGACCCTTCCTCATTTGATCTTTCTGATGAGACCATATCCCTGATCAATTTCTTTTCTTTTTTTTTTTTTTTTTTTTTGTCTTTTTGGTACTGGGAATTGAACTCACAACCTCGTGCTTGCCAGGCAGTTACTGTGCCACTGAGTTATATCCCTGGCTCCCCTGATCAATTTCTTAATGGCAGCATCATTAAGATATTGATGATGGAGCTGAGGCCTTCAGCTAAGCTATGCCAGAGCTATAAAATAATAAGCATGCATTGCTTTAAGATGCTAAGTGTTGGGGCCATTTGATAAGTAACAGAGCAAATACAGATGCCCCTTGATATACAGTGGGGTCACATCCCTATGAACATGTCTCATATCAAATCCATAGAATCTTCCAACGTCCCAGCCTCAAGCACAGCACAGCAGAGAGTCAACTTCCCCTCATGATTGTGGGGCTGACAGGGATCTGTTTGCTGCCACTGATTAACACCACAAGAGAGTCTTGTGTGGAATATTGCTAGTCTGGGAGAAAAAAATTAAAATTCAAAGTTGGATGTATGATTGCTACAAAGCATAGTACTGTTGCATCACTCTGAAGTTGAAACCTTGTAAGTTGAACCATTGTGAGTTGGGACCGTCAGTAAAAGCCCTGGGCTTGTTATGCCAATGTGACATCATGACAACACCCCCCACTCCAAAGGCCAATCTGATCAAAGGCTCTTTAATGTAAAAACTTCCCCAGCTGATTAAGCCTAATGTCCTGATCCCACTCCTGAGCCCAACCACTTGGTACAAAATTGTGAAAAACCTGGGAGAAATGGTCCCTCCTTAAGGATCGCAAGAATTTTGTGTATACAATCTTTTTCCTCCTACCTATAATTTATAATAACATTAGTAAATTCTTATTTTTTAAAATATTTTGCAGTGTCTGGGTTGATCTTTTATGTCCCAAGAAAATCCCCAGTAATGGGGATGGATATCCTTCAGGAATTCCCATGTATCCGTAGTGGGCGATTCTTTCCAGAAGACGTGAGGAGGGCACGATACAAGTGCCAAACAAATTGTGTTGGCTGAAAGGGCAGCAAGTCAGGAGGCAGGCAACATAACCAAGTTCTAGCAAGCAAACAACAGGTACCTGGACAAAATTTTGGCATCAAAATGTGTCAAGTACCAAATTTGACTAGTTTCAGAGCAGTTGAGGACCAAGGTATGACTCTACTATGATGAGCAAATTTAACAGTTCCATCCCTATCACTTTGCGAGGGGTACTTTTCCACTCACTATGGACAATGCTATCTTTATGGCCCAGGCCCAGTTTCTTCAGAACCTCCCTTTCATGATTGTTCCGTGAGCATGTACTACGCACTCTGTCCTAGGGCTTGGGCTCCACTGGTCCTTCCAATTGAAAAGAATTTGTGAAAAGCCCTGCCTTGGCCTGTTCTTTATTTTTCTCCCTTTCCCATCTGTAGAAAGAGGGTGACACTAGGCTCTCCGGGCACACATATGGGGGAGGTGAGCGAAGTCAAATATGTCACATTTCAGCTAAGTGCCAGGCAATCACAAGAGCTGTACAGTATTTATCAGCCAAGGCTGTGGTCATTTGTCTTTTATCTTTTCCCTCTTTTCTTCCCCTGTGCATTTCTCTTTCACATACTCCCCACCTTCCCTCTCTTTGATAGGGAAGAAAGGAGTTATGGCTCATAGGTGGTGCTTTTCAGAGGTGGCTGGATCTGGAGTGTGTGATGCTGGGATCAAGGGTGCATGATTACTAAATTGGTCCACTGACTGGTTTAGCATAATTCTGGGAATAGATATTGGGAAGACCCACCCTGAGTGAAGTGCTTCCCCTAAAGGGATGCAGTTGGGATAGGCTAAGGAACAGAAAGAAGGCTGCTGCCATCATTTACTGCTTGCTGATTTTGCTGTCTTCTGCCTGCCGTGAACTGTTTCTACTTTGTGATGCCCCTCTGCCATGCCACCCTGTTTTGGAGCCAGCCAATATGTACTGAAACCTCTACAAACTGTGGGTCTAAGTAAACCTTTCCTTCTTTAACTTTGGGTGTCAGGTATTTTGTCTCAGCAACAAGAAAAGTAATGAAGACAAGAGTTGAATTTCAAGTATTGGTGCACATCCGTTAGCAGTGGCTGGGAAGAGAATGAGCTCAATTAGGAAATGCACTTGGCTGGCTGCAGCCAGCTGGAAGGAGACGATCCCGGCTTCCTCCCTGCTGTCCCTAGACAAATTATTCCTCATTGTCTCTGAGGCCTTGCAAGAACTGGGGCTTGCAGGTGGGCACTGGAGACAGGGCCTGGCCAGGCCACCTAGGATGGCGAGAGCCACCCACTCCTTTATCTGCCTGTCTCCGGCCACCACTCCTGCCCACACACCTTGCTGCCATTGAATCAGAGCAGAGAATGCCAGCCAGGGCCCTGCAGCTGCTGTGCCTACTACTGCTTTTTGTTTTTCTTACCCTATTTAAATATAAATCCATTGTCAGAGGAAGGCGACATTTACTGTTCAATCATTTACTCACTGGTTCATTCAGCATGACAGCTATTTACAGGGTCTCTTGTGGACAAGGCTGGGAGCACACACAGAAAAAGGCCCAGTGTTTATGCCTCTCAAGCAAGCAGTGCAGCCAACACACAAAACAACTATCGCCATGTGGCACATGGGCGCTGCGGGGGGATGTTCAGCAAGGAGAGGGGACCCTTAGGGCAGTTCTGTGACATCAGGGAGGACTTCCCAGTGGAGGAAGCATTGCAGCAACGTGCCAGTGATGAGCTGGAGTTTTTCCTGGGCAAACTAGGATTCTCTTTGTTCTAAGAGACTGAAATGCCGTACAGACTGACTCAGGTTTTAAAAGGCAGGGAGAGGATTTAGTGACTCACATAATTGAAGGTAAGGTTCAGGAATGGCTGTATCCAGGGGCTGAAATTAGATCATGTTTCAGGAATGGCTGTAATAAGGAGCTGGAATCCGCCTGTAGTACAATAAAAAATATTTGGTCTTTGTCCTCACACTTGGCTCCTGCAGGATGCACGGTAGGGGACCGAGCCAGGGGACATACACTTCTTTGTGCGTCTGTGTCCTGTGCTTTGGTCAATCGTGGGCACCATCTCAATGTTTCCGTACCTGCTTTGCCATGTGTATTGTGTGGTGGGCTCAGTAGTGTTTCCCCATGATATTGTGATAGAAGAAGAAATGTGTATTTGGTGTTTTTCCCCAGTTCCTGGCAAAGAACTTCTACAATCTTTGTAATTTGAGTAAGAACGGTGCTCAGAGCATCTTTTGTTGTCATGTTTGGTTTCAGTCTCCAGCTGATCTAGGCACAGAGCCTGAGATCCCTCGAATAAGGGGTACTGATTAGCATATCTGATATGCTAATGAGACGGCTTTTGCGCAAGGGGCTCCTGGACAGTGGCAGCATGAGGGTCCGTCGCCAGAAAGACCAAGGCATGGCGAGAGGCCTTTCTCTCCTGCCTCCCGACCTTGGTGGAGGGAGAGGACTGCAGGTGAGTTCAGTCTGTGGTGGCCACTGATTTAATCCATCACAACTGCACTAGGGGACTTTCATGGAAGCCTGGGACCCAGGAGATTCCCGAGGAGGACATCCTGATGTGCGTCCTGACATGGACAAAAGTCGAGGACATTACACTCAGTGAAATAAAGCAGTCACCAAAAGACTAATAATACGCCATTCCTCTTCTAGATGTGTCCCCAAAAGAGTTAAAGACATCATATCACAGAGATCCACGCATTCCTGTGTTACAGCAGCACAGCTCATAACGGCTAAACCTTGGAAGCAGCCTGTATATCCATCGACAGATGAATGCGTACAGAAAATGTGGTATTCATATACAGTGGAGTACTACTCTGCCATAAAGAAGGATAAGCTTGAGTCATTTGTAGGAAAATGGGTGCACTTTGGGACCATAATATTAAGTGAAATAAATCAGACACACAAGCTTAAATAGTGCACGGTTTTTCTTATATGAGAAACCTAAAGTATAAATAAATCAAACAGCAGAATAAAAGATCGGTAATAGGAAACAGGGAGATAGATCTTTTGCAAAGGGGAAGGGGACCAAGAGATGGAGGGAGAGGGAGGTGTAAGGAAGGGGATGAAAAAAGAATTGAGATATGTACATGAACCAACTCCATGCAAGGACAGTATTCATAATGTACTGCAAACACAGGCTAATAAAAATTTAAATTGAAGCAGAACGCCCCCCCCAAAGACAAATAGGGTACTTGGATGGGCCGCCCAGAGCAGGCGAAGTTCACCAGGATCTAAGCGGAGCGGGGGCGGGGCCCGGGGCTGGGCGGAGGGAGGGCGGGACAGAGCTGAGTGGGGGCCGGGTCTCAGTTTAGGGAGACACAGAGGGTCCCGAGAGAGGAATGTGGCGAAGTGAATGCAGTTAATGCTGCTGAATTTTGCACTAAAAAAGTTAAGATGGTAAATTTTGTGTTAGGAGTGTGGGAGAGGCAGAGATGCAAGAGCCTTCCTCCTGGCCACGTGGTGGCTGGAGGAGGGAAGGAGCGGAGGGTGCTGCGTGGTCAGGGCCTGTGGTGATGGGAATGAGATGCGGGAGTGGGTCAGAGAAATATTTGACATGTGGCTGGCTCATGGATTGCATGGCAGTATGGAAAAAGTCTTTGACTCTATTTAGATGTGGCTGCTATTGCTTCTAAAAACCTACATCATCTAGACTTAGACTCACAGAAGAGCTAAACTGGATTCACAATTTGAGCATTGTAGATGCGGGCTTGTGGCCTCTTGACAAATTTGTGCAGATCTGCACGAACTGAAACATGACAAGTCTGTGTATGGAGTTTCATTTGGTCCCGTCGGGGTAGGCTGGCGGGCTGAAAGCCACAGCGAACCCGAGCAGACTGAGAAACAAGGGAAGGTATTGGTGTTTGTGGCTGGATGTACAAAAGCGAGGTGGGCTTCGGGGTGGGGTTGATCCAGCACTATTTTCATCTCTTAAGGATCCAGGCTGTTAAGATGGTTGCAGCTAGTTGGGGCTGCCAGTTTTCCTGTTCACATCCCAGTGAAAGAAAAAGGATCATTTCCCATGGCGCTTATAAAAGGTAATGGTTCTTTGTGGATGTCCTCAGGGAAAATTTTGAGGGGCTTATTGTACAAATTAATGTTTGTTTGTGGCCACTGCTGTCCTCTAGGTTGGGTTGGGGGGGACCTACAAGTTCCAGGCATTAGACATCTCTGTCACTCCACAGACAGGCATCCCAGGGCCTGGCACCCAGATGGATGCTGTGAGGGGCTCTGCACCTCAGGACGTGTGGTCCAGCTGGTGCAGACTGACTTCCAGTGACAGAAAAGTACCCCTTCCTCTAAACAGATGCAGCCTGTCCTGGAGAGCGTGTCTATGTTAGGTAGGCTGAAATTTTTTAATTACTTTTTTTTTATTATGAAAAATTTCCACCTTACACAAAAATAGAACCTCAGAAGTTTTCTTAGGCACTGCCTCAACTTTAGTAATGATCAACATTTGCAAATCTGATTTTTCCACCATCCTCACGTACTCCCTGCATTTTGCTGGATTGTTTGAAAGCAAACCCCAGGGGTTGTTTCATGAACATGAACAATATCAGCAAATGGTAGGCCTGTATGTGTTAGTCAGCTGTTTTTCCCTGGGACGGAATACCTGACGCATATATACCATATTACTCAGCTTCCCCATCATGGGGAACAGATACTCGACACCCCCAGCTCAAAGGAGGAGAGGTTCACTTGGCTCATCATTCCAGCCCACTGTTGTCTCTCCCCAAGGAAGAACCATCATGGCGGAAGAGCATGGTGGAAGACAGCTGGTTAGTCCATGGTGACCGGGAACCAGAGTAGGAAAATAGCACCAGAGAGGAAGGGGCTGGGTCCAGGTAAAGACCCCAAGGTCACCCTCTGTGACCCACCCAGACACACCTAGAAAAGTACTTTACTAATCCCCTAGGTGGCTCCCAAGCCAATCAAGTTGATAATCCAGTTTAAAGGAGGGAAAGTTTACTTTCTCACAGTTTCCGAGGGTTCATTCCATGGTCAACTGGCTCCAAGGTGGGACCATCATGGTGGGAGGGATGATAGAGGAAAGCTTCTCACCTCATGGTGGTCAGAAGTAGAGAGGAAGGGGTGGGGAGATGGACCATTGGAATGCACACCCCTTTGGCCTACTTCTTGCAACAAGTCCCCGCCTCCTGGCAGCACATTGAGCCATGAGCTCATCAGTGGCCAATCAGAACCCTCCCGATCCAATCTCCTCTCCAGGTCCCTGCTCTGACCATCACTGTATTGAAGACCAAGCCCCCACTGTACGAGTCTTCGGGGGTCACCTCACTTAAGCCATAACACTGTGTTCTAATGACTTCATTTACAGAATCAGGTGGTTGGCCAGACTTGGCCAGAGGACCAATAGTTGATGATCCCTGATCATAGTGTAAATTAGATTGTACTGTGCTGTTTTTCTAAGAACAATTCTTCAACAGTGCCCAGTTGATTCCTTTGCCTCTGTGAATAGCCTGTTCCATCTGGGTGCCTCTCGTTTTGGTGCTGTTGAACTTGACAGGGGTTCCGACATCACCGTATTGATCCATGCATCGTGTTCTCCATCAGGTAGGTCTTACACCAGCATGGCTGTCCCCTGTAGCTGGGAGCACTTGTGCAGTGCACACCTAGAGCAACCGTACATGGAGGCTCCTTTCTAGCCTGTGTTATTGGTTCTTGACATTTCTGTTTTCAAACAGCACAATTTGGATCTTAAATGTCCCACCCCCAAGACCCAGATGTGGAAGGCTTTGTCCCCAGCGTGGCTTCATAGGGAGGGGGTAGAAACTGTAAGAGGTGAGACTGGGTGAGCAGTCTTAGGTCACTGGGGGTGTATTCCCAAGGGGACTGAGGGACCTTAGTTTCTGCTTCTTTTTCATTTCCTGGCCGTAAGATGCACACATTCTCCTGCTATGATGTGCAACATGGCCAACTATCCATGGACTGCAGCCTCCCTAACCATGAGCCCAAGAAACATTCCCTTTTTCTGTTGGGTCTTTGCTATAGCAACAGAAAGCTGACTGATACAGGTTACAGCAATTTGTATGCCTTCCCCAAATTACTTCCTTACTGATATTTATAATCTGGAAGGTTTTATGCATAAATCTAGCTTTCCATTCTTGAAAAATAAAGGAATCTGCTCCTTTCAGGCTCACATTAAGGTGTGGCGATGATTGACAGTCCCTTCAGACTGGCCTCAGCCCCAAACAGATGGCAGGGAGTGGGGGGGGGTCTGTGGCAAATTGTGAGGCACGTGCTGCACCAGTTAGCAGGAGTGGGGTGCTTTTCCTTGGTGCACTCAGGCTTGTCCGGCTGATGACTCAGCAATCAAATGATTGATTGCTAATTAATTGTTTGTACATGGATGCCTCTTCCTCTCCCCCTCTGCCCCTTTCCCTTCCCTCTTCCATCCCCAGCCCACAGCGGTCACTGGTTCCAGTGTTTCTTCCCGGAGCTGCTCTGTGCAAACCCCCTGAGGTGTGCACCGTGGCAACATTTGTTTTAGTGCCCTGTCTTACATAAGACGGCGGCTGCCTTGGGTGCATTTTAGCATCCTGCTCCTCGGTCACCTAACAATTTATTCTTGGAGATCTTTCCGGGCTCATTTGGTGGGAGCTGCCTTATTTGAAAGGGTGGCATTCCAGCTGTGTTCTTGCAGGCACGGAGATAAGGGAGGAAGAAGGAGAAACCGAGGCATAGGTATTTCCCTAGAGGCCTGGGTGGGATCAGGTGTCCCTACAACACCCTGTCCCCTGCCCACCATCCCTTCTCTTCTCTGTGGCTCAAAAACACACCTCCCCTGAGCTGCTTTGGTTTACTTTTTGCAGGGCTGGGGATGGAACCCAGGCCTCCTGCATGCTCGGCACACGCTCTACCTCGAGCTGTGCCCGATCCCAAGGGCTTCCCTTCGCTGCTGTGCAGCTGTGTGTACACCAGGCCCTTCGGCTGCCACATTTCCTCCCTGGCCCGACTGACTGCTTCCTAGCTGTGTGACCTTGGATAAGTTACTGGCCCTCTCTGGGCCTCAAGTTCTTAACCTATAAAATGGGAGAGTGACGAGGTTATTAGCTGCTATGGTTACTAGCAGCTAATCTGCACAGAGCATTCAGAACATGCTGGGTGTGAATGCGTGTTGGCCAAGCGACAACTGCTATTTTTTATGATATGACCCATAATTTATTAAACCACCCCGTGGATGGCTACATAGGTTATTTCCACTATTCTGCCGCTACATAGATGCTGCAATGAGTAACTCGTAGAGAACGACAGTGGGATAGATTTGGAAGAGTCACATTGCTGGGTCAAGGGCTCCAGGCGTGAGCTGCGTGTGTGGTGGAGCAGGCGCGGAGCCCAGGGCCTCACATGTGCCCGGCAAGGGCTCTACTGTGCTGCACACTCCACCTCTTTTAATTACTAGTCAGGGCCTCACTAAGTGGGCCTCGAACTCATGATCCTCCTGCCTCAGCATCCTGAGTAGCTGGTATCACAGGTGTACACCACCATGCCTGGCTCCCAGCCCACTCTTTTAACTTTGAGACAGGATCTCACTAAGTTGCCCAAGCTGGTCCCAAACTTATGCTTCTCCTGCCTCAGGCACTGGGAAAGCATGGGTAATTTTGAAGCACATTGTCCAATAACCCTCCCAATTTCCATACCTGCCAGCAATGGGTACCAATGACTGGTGCCCCCCAGGCCTGCTAACAGCGCATGCTAGGATGTGTTTGGGGTTTTGCCCCTAAGGCAGGTGAAAAATGGCATCTCAGTGCCATTTTAATTGTTTTTCTCTTCTTGTGAGTGAAACAGGCCCCTTGTCATCTGTTCAAGGGCTACTTATATTTCCTTGGTACTCGGGGAAAGAGGTTACTGGGCAAAAGGTGAGGCAAGCGTGAGGGGCCGGCAGGTCTACTTTGAAACCCCAGCCACCACTGCCAGTCAGCACATTCTGGTTATGGTTTGGCTTCGTTTTTGGCATCATCGCCTGTTTAATTCTAAGCGCCCAAAGTCTCGGATCAAGCATCGCCTTTGTGGAGTGTCTTCTGTGTCTCATCTTCTGGCACAGCTTGGTTTATTCATGGTTTTCTATTATTTTTGCTCTCAACTGCATCATCTGCTCACCCCCAAGGCAGATTCAAAGTCCACAAAGGAAACATGAGTGAGAATGTGGCCACGCACACGGTTTTGTGGGGCAAAATAGCAGCTTTCTCAGGGTTCCTTCATACCCAGATTCACATTGAAGATCCTGAGGGAGAAATTCAGTCATCCATCCTTCTTTTCTTCCTTCCTTCCATCAGCCATCCATCCATCCATCCATTCTTCCATCCACTAATCCATTTATCTATCAATCAGCCTATTTATCATCTATATGTCTACCCATTTATCCAATCATCTATTCATCTATCATCTAGTCATCCATTTATCTATTCAACCACCCATCCATCCATTCATCCATTCTCCCACCCACTATTCCATTTATCCATCAGCCTATCATCCATCCATCTATGCATGTATGCAGTCATCTATCATCCATCCATCCAATCATCCATTTATCCAACCAACCACCCAGCTATCCATCCCCCTACTCACTAATCCATTTATCCATCAAACAGCCTGTTTATCTACCCATCTACCTATCTACCCATTTATCCAATCTACCCATCTACCCATCTACCCATTTATCCAATCATTTATTCAACCATCCATCCAATCATCCACTTATCCATCCATCCATTTATTTTTCAGTGATACCCTATCAAACACACAGGGCTGTGTGTCATGTCCCGTGCTAGATCTTACAAACACAAAAATGAACCATGCGGATGTGGTCCCTGCTGGCCAACGTCCCAGTGTAGCAGGTAAGTTGAATCCTTTGAGTGAAAGGCACACTTTTACCCTGGGGTCGGATGTCATCTAGCTGGCTGAAAGAAGGCTTCTTTGAAAACAGCATTTAAGCCGAAGCTTGGTGGTTGAGTAGAAGTTACTGGGGAGGAGAGGGACGAAGAAGAGTGCTCGTAGCTGTAGGCACAGCATCGCTAACGTCCGAAACCAAGAAAGAATAAGATCTGTCCGGAGAACCGAGAGGAGTCTAGGTCAGCTGGAATGTAGGGCATGAGACAGAGCAGTCAGGGCAGGGACTGCGTCACACAGGGCCCCTGGGCTACGTTAACAGAACTGGAATTCATCCTAAGAGATGATGGTGGCCTAGAATTTGGTGGAAGCGATGGCGCGGACGTGGGTGGATTTGAGAGGTATCTGCACGTAGAATCGCTCAGTTCTGACAACAGACAGAAGGGTGGGATGGGGAGGAAGGGGTCAAATAATAACTGCCAGCTCTCCGCTTCAACGGCCGGTGGCCTTCAGTGCACTCGAGCTTGATCCCCCGGTGGTCGGACAGCAGAGTCACCCAGGCCCGTGTTACAGGCACGAACTTCGGTGCGCTTTCATCTGTCGCGGCGCTCATGCCCGCCAGGGTACACAGCCAAGCCATGGAGAGGAAGGACGCGGAGGGGGCGGCGCCGGAGACGCCTGGGAGGTGGCGCGGGCTCTCGGAGCACGGCCTGAGCTTCAGAGGAGGAAGGCCTGTGTCCCGGCCCATTTTCTGTTGCTGTCACTGAGCGCCACAGCCTGGCTCATTTATAAAGAACCAGAGTCTCTCTGGCTGGTGATTCTGGAGGCGGAAGTTCAAGAATATGGCTGTGTTCACGGGCCCTGTGTGGTGAGATGGGGCAAGGTGCAGCCAAGTCTCCTCCTCCTCTCCAGCCATGAACGTCAGCACGGCAGCTCCGTCCCTACGGCCTCACCCGACCCTGTGTCCGATCCTAACGACCTCTGGGAACACCTGCTCCAGACATCACCAACATCTGAGTCTGGAGGCTATGTCTCCGGTGTGTCAATCTTGGTGGACACAGCAAGCCAGCAAGATCCCTCCTCCAAGGCAGGAAGATGAGGCATAGAAGCAGAAGAACAGATAAAGTCATCTTTTCTCAGTGCATGTTGGCTACACGCACTGTGACGGAAAGGGTGTGTGAGACAAGATAAGAAAAAGCAGCTGCTGTAACAGCCAAGCCTGGAACGCTCAGGGGCTGGACACGGTAAACACTCCTTCCAGCCCATGCAGCTCTCCAAGATGATGGTGTGTTAGCCAGGATAAGTGGCGCTAGCTGCTATGACAACTAAGTCCCGGTTCTCAGTGGCTAGACATGCACGGGTGGGTGGATGGGTTTGTCCTGCTCACTCAACTGGCCTACGCGGATGACGCTTGGGAGGGTTTTGCCCAGGTGGCAACTCAGGAATCCAGGGTTCTTTCTCCTTGTGGCTTTGCCATCCTTTAGGATGGGCCTCTTCACCTCTCAACCCCCTTACTTCTGGATGTCACTGGCAGATGAAAGAGGAAAAAAACCCAGGGGATTGTGCAGGACATTTCTCATGGGCCAGTTCACACCATGTCTGCTGAAGCCATTGGTCAAAACCCAGTCCCAGGCCGCAGCCCACAGCAGGAAGCGCCAGAGCACGAACCTCTCTAGGGTGCCAGGAGGAAAAGAAAACAGGATTTGGCAAGTCCAGAGCATTATCTCTGCCACAAACAGGACCAGTGAGAGGGTGGTTGGATTAACCAAAATCTATCTCTGTGATTTATCAAAAGGGTGGGGGGACAGCACACATATAAGGGGCTCTTTTGGTGGCAAAGGGTCAGGAACAGTATGTGTGGAGGTGGATAATGCTTTAGAACTAAGAGCCTTGGTCTGTCATCCTGCTGAGACCCAACGTGACATCGGAGCCTGCTGTAGAACATACCCGCCTTCCCTCCGAAGCCCCAGCTCCTCACTCTGCAAACTCCACTCTTTTTCTCCTGCGATGCACAATTAATCGTCTGATTTCCTTTCAGATGTCTCCCTAAGTCCTCAGTCCTTTCTCCAGTACAATCGGTTGTTTTTTTCTTCGCCAGCCCCAGGCAAGTGAGAGAGAGAGACTGAGCAGTTGTGTACTAATTACTGGGCTATTATTGTTATAATTCAGCGTGGAAGAGAGCGTGCAGAGCACCCCGAATATAATTCACCTCCTCAGTGTCTGTGTTCCCGTCTCTGTCTCCTTCCCCTCCACTCTCTTTCTCCATTGTTGTGTCTTTGATTCTCCCCCACCTCCCGCTATACCTGCACATTTCCCCGCATACCTTTTGCTCACAACCCTCATCAATGGGGCAATTTAGCTCCCACTGCCTGCAGTTAGTTTAGTGTGACGATAAAGGCTACGTCGTTTTGCTCCTAACACATCCCCAGCCTGGAGCATGTGGTCAGAAGCACGTATCAGTGAATCAGCACTCTTCATGCTTAAGTTGTTGAGACAGAGTCTACCTAGGTAGCCCAGGCAGGCCTTGAACTCTCGGTGACCCTCCTGCCTCAGCCTCCTGAGTGCTGGGATTCCAGGTGTGCACCACTGTACCTGGCTAAATCTTTACTCTTTATAACTTTCCTTGCCTCAGGTATTCATGACAGTAACAGCTGATGAACACGGTGTCGTCTCTATGTCAAGCCCGTGCTGAACCCAGGGCCCCAGGGAGCAAACAGAATGTTCTACGCCCCGGAACTTGGCATCTTTTGCGCCGTGCTTGTGGCAGCCCTGTGTTTGTGGCTTCACTGGTCCAGAGCACTGTGGTGGGGAACCCAGGTCACCCCACAGAGCAGGGAAGCAGAGACTGTAACACAGTGTGGGCCGGAGGAGGGGGGAGGGCATGAGGAGGAGGACTCAGGTTTAGCCTCCCATCCCTGCCTCATGTGCCCGTGCTGCCCAGCATCCCATCCTGCCCGGGTCTGGCTTCCTCCCCTCCTGTCCAGGCGACCCTCGGTACTGCGGAGAGAAGATGAAGGGGTGAGAGGCTGAGCAGGCTTTGCTGCTGATGGAACAACATTGGCTTTGATGGTTGCAGAAGTTTCGCTTGGGATTTTTTTCTGGCAAAATTCCCAGAGAGCAGGGTTTATCTAAATGAGCTAATATGCAGCATTTGCAAATAATTATTAATAGATGTTTGCGTTTTCATTCTTTCTGAGCGTGGCTGTGGGGTGATTCTGTAATTCAAGCGGGGAGTGGAGTGTGACCGGCCGCCCGCCCTGCGTCACCTTCCCCTGCTCTCCACAGCTGGACCCTGAGTCCTGGGCTTCTCCCTTCCCCCGTCCTCCACACCAGCCCCGAGCAGCACCTGTGTGCTCAGCCTTCCCCAGGTACCAGACACAACTCACCATGTGCCTGCCTGGTCACGGCTTGTCACCTCTCACCCATCACCTCTCAACTGCAGGTGCCTCTTCCTGTATCCCAGCCACGTTCCCAGCGCTTTTAAATTTTTTTTAAGTTTTGAGACACAGTCTCCCTAAGTTGCCCAGGCTGGCCTTGAATTTGCAATCCTCCTCCCTCAGCTTCCAGAGTAGCTGGGATGATAGGCGTGCACCGCTGCACCTGGGTCTTCCCGCCGCTTCCCGACAGCTCCCTCCCTCGCTTCCCTCGAGTTTCTGCTTGACTGTTCCTCACCAAGCAGGCTTCCTCCATCATCTGTCTGGAACCCAACCTGCATTCCCACACCATGTCTACTGGGTTGAATTAGTGTGTGCTGCTTTCTCTGAATGAGGCTGTATATATACAGTGTGTGTATGTTCATAGCAAGGACCCTCAAATACATCAGTTTCATATCTTCTGGGGTTATGGGCATGTACCACAGCACCTGGCTAATTGCTTTATCACTTTTAAAGCATCTAATTAGAAACATTAATAAAAGTTCACAAGCTGAGCATGGCCTGCAATCCCAGCACTTGGGAGGCTGAGGCAGGAGGATCACCATGAGTTTAAGACCAGCCTGAACTGCACAGCAAGACCTGTCTCAGAACACCAAAGGGGGGAAGCAGTTGGCCAGGGGGGAATAAACAAGTGAAGTAGACACAGCCATCCACGCAGATGGTCAGAGTAGGGAGGGAGGTGAGAAGGAGGTGGTGGAGTCCTGCCCACTCCAGGATCCTTAGTTCTGGAAAAAGCTGCATGGGGCGAACCCACCAAAGAAAGGAGGGAGCCTTGGGCTGGGGAGCGGGGGCTGAGATTCAACTAGGATTTTGTCCCATTAAAGAGACCCACACTTTATAAGCCTAAAATATCTTTTAATTGTGTCTAACAAAACTGAACAATTGCTCAAATTCAAGAGGCTCGAATTCTTGGAATTAACATAGGAAGAAGGAACAGTTGCTATTTTGCGTGTGCATCGTCTGTCGACTGCATTGTGTGGTAGAGCAAAAGAGCAGCTTTCATGTCCTCTTTGACTTTTGTGAAGGGGTCAGTTTTGCAACCATGTAAGTTCTTTATCCATTTCCCTAAATGGTCTTTTAAATTATTTCCATTTTTCCTTTCTCTCCCTCCCTCCCTCCCTCTCTCTTTCTCTCTATCTCTTATTTTTATTTTTGTGGTGCTGGAGATTGAACCCAGGAGATTTCACACTGAGCTCCATCCCCAGCCCTTTTTTATTTTTTAAGACAGGGTCTTGCTAAGTCAGTAAGATGCCTAGGCTGGGTTTGAACTCATGACCCTCCTGCCTCAGCCTCCTGAGTAGTTGGGATTTCAAGTATGCACCACTGAACCCTGCAGTTAATTCTCCTTTGAAGTAATCACTGTGGTCATGCACTGATTGTCTCCTTCTGATTCTTATGGTTCAGATCTGGGGGTGCCCCTCTCCCCCACAAAGCCTTGCATGCTCGGGGCAAGACCTTTGGAAGGCGATTGGATTATGGGGCTTATCGCTGACTTGCTGTGGCCAGCTGAGGCCTGGCGGGAAGAGGTGGTCACTCAGGGTTGACCTGAAGGCTTTGATCTCCCTCCCTGGATCTTCCTGCCGCTCTCTGTTCCTATCCACCATGAGGTGAGCAGCTTTCTCTCTGTCAGGCCCCTCTGCCATACTGTTTCTTCTTTGTTTCATTTATTCATTTTTGTTTGTTTTTGAGACAGGGTCTTGCTATGCAGTTCAGGCTGGACTTGAACTCACTAGGTAGGCCGGTCTGGCCTCAAACTCATGGCAATCCTCCTGCCTCAGCCTCCTGAGTGCTGAGATTATGGGTGTGCACCACCATGCCTGGCTTCTGGCCGTTTCTTCTTTGGAGCCAGCTGACCATGGGCTGAAACCTGAGCCAAAACAAACCTCTCCTCCTTTAAATTGTGGCTGTCAGGTATTTTGCCTCGGCGATGAGAAACGTGAAGAAAGTCAACTAGGGTTCAGTAGCCTAACCTCGCAAGCGCCTCACTGGGCAGCCACACTCCCGCGGGGCCGGGCTGTCCAGCGTCACTGTGACCGACTTCATGAGACCCTGCTGTCTCTCGCAAAGATTTCCAACGCTCGTTTGGCCAGGGATTCACATTGTCCTGGATGGTTCTGCGAGATTCCCAAGAGCCATCGGGGTCACAGACGAACCCCACAAGCACGCCGATCCCACGGCTTCCACGCAACACCGGTGCCGCTTGGCCGCAGCGGTACAGGGTGCTTGCAACTTGGTTGCAGCTAGAATTGAGGACAGAATCCGCGACCAGAGTCACGGAAGGAATTAAGTTTGCGAACAGAGGCACCGTTGTATCTGGCTACTGGAGCCTGGAATGAATGCCCAGCAGTGAGGAACTGTTCACGTAAGACATGTCTGCGCCATAATCCCACCCGCATGAAAAATAAAAAACACAAAGAGGGTTATAAAAATAACAAAATCGCCACGGGGTCTGTGTGAAGGCAGTCACAGGAAAATGACTTTAAATTGTTTTAAATGTAAAAATTACCTTTGAGAAATATTTAAACACAAGTTATAAGAAATATAAAGAAAAGCCTCAGACTTATTTGGGAGGAGGGAAATCTCTTTGGTGATTAAAAATGACTTTCAGCTGCGCTCGGGGGTGCCTGCCTGTACTCCCCGCTACTTGGTGAGGCAGGAGAATTGCTTGAGCCCATGAGTTTGAGACCAGAATGGGCAACATAGGGAGACCCTGTCTTAAAGAACAAAAAGAAAAGCAAACGAATGAAAGAAACAAGAGAGGTGGCGCACACCTGCAATCTCAGCACTCTGGGAGGCTGAGTCAGGAGGATGGCAAGTTCAAACCTGGCCTGGGCAACACAGTGAGTTAGCAAGACCCTGTCTCAAAATAAAAAATAAAAAGGGGCTGAAGACATAGCTCAGCGGGAAGGCTCTGTGTTCAATCCTAGTACATTAAAAAAAAAAAAAAAAGAAAGGAAAGAAAAAGAAATACAAAGACTTTCATCACCAAAGAGGCGTTCGGAAGCAACATTGCCAACTCCAGCACGCAGGCCGTGAGCCTGCCTAACACTGCTGGTCCGTCCACACCATCGCCTGCCTGCTGCGTGCAGGGACGCACTGAGACCCGAGAGGCCCGGCCCCACCGTGTGCCGCGCTGCCGTGGAAATCACCTCGGGCCCGGCAAGGCCTCTTTCCCTCGAGCGTGGTCACTAGGGAACCGTGGGTTTCTTTTTCTTGACACTGTTTTGAGACGTGGTCTCGAGGGGTGCCCGGGTCTGCGGGTTGAGTGGCTGCGACACGGGACGGAAGTATTTCTGCCACACAGGACCAAGCGACACCAGGGAGGGGAGCGAAGGGACAGAGTGACGTCTGATGTCCTGTCGGGCGCTCGTCAGGACGGCTGCGTGGGACACGCAGCTGCACAGCGCGGCCCTGGGAGGGGTCTGTTCTCCCTGGGCAGCGCCGACCCTTCCTGTCGCTTTTCCTGGCTGTGCCTGCAGCGCGTCCCTCTCGGTTTCTCCAGCTCCGCGCATCCTGCACAGGGCGCAGGGGATCTTTAACGCAGCCCACGGAGCCTCCTTCGGCAGCTGCAGCCCGGCAGGCCACGGAGGAAGCCGAGGCTCGGGAAGGTCACGTGATGGGTCCAGGTCGTGCAGCAGACGCGGTTTGGGGACATCATTACTCTGTGTTGTCACTGTTTCCCGTCCCAGGAGAGGCTTGAAAGTCTGACCCACGGTCGTGGGGCTCAGAGGTGCAGAGCAGGATAGGATCTAGACGGGCGCTGGACAACAGATACACAGGCCATGGTGCAATTAATTTAAAATTAAAATAGCCACATTAAAAAGGATTTTAAAAACAGTTGAAGTTAGTTTTTTTTTTTTTTTATTTTCTGGGTTTTTTTTTTTTTTTTTTGTGGGTACCGGGGGGGTCGACCTCAGGACCTCGCGCGCCAGCAGGCACCCGTGCCGCTGAGCGATGTCACCGGCCCCTTTTTCGTATGTGGGTTCCGGGAGTCGAACTCGGGCCCTCGCGCTTGCCGGGCAGGCGCTTAAGCCGCTGAGCCATCTCACCGGCCCTTGGGGGGGTTTTTTTGATAGTGGTTTCACTCTATTGCCCAGGCTGGGCTCAAGTGATCCTCCTGCCTCAGGCTCCCACGTAGCTGCACTACAGACCTGTGCCATCATGCCCAGCTTAGCTTTAATAACACATTTTATTTAACCCAATATATAGAAAATGTTACCATCTCCATATGGAATGAATATAAAAATTATTAAGGAGATATGTGGCTGTTTTGTATGAAGTCTTTGAAATCTGGAGTGCAGGTTGTACCTGTACCATTGTTCAGACAGTCACATTGCTGGGTGCTCGGTGGCTGAGGGAGGTTTGTGGCTACATTTCAGATAGCTTAGGTCCAAAACTTTTGACAAGAATTTGGGGTAATTTTTGATTGCACAGTAAGGTGCAGATGGGACATATATTGGCTGTACTGATAGGTACTTAAATTTTATCTTCTAAGTCCTTTCAAAGGGAAGAAGGAAGGGAAGGAGGAAGAGAGGGTGGAAGGAAGGAAGGGGTGGAAGGAAAGAAAGGGAGGAAGGAGGGACAGAAAGAATGAAAGACAGGAAGGAAGAATGGAAGGGAGGGAGGGAGGCAGGATGGAAGAAAGGAAGGAAGGGATTTATGTCTTGTGCCTAAGGTTTTGCAGTAGCTAACAGAATCTGTATAACTCCATTGTCGTAGTTGAGGCTTCTCCTAAAAGCAGAGGTGTGAGCAAAAATTTGAATGCTGAAGGAGAGATCCTGGAACACACAGAGGAGATTTAAAAATAAAAGGCAGATGGATAACAAAGGAACCAAGAGGCAAGTTACCATCCCGAGCGACTGGGCTGCAGTACCGGCGCCGACCCCTGGGGGCAGCATAGAGCACACTCATCAGCGTCAGCGTCCAGAGGGCTGGGGCATTTATCCACCGCTCCCACGGCGACCCCGGGGTTCCCGAGCAACCCTGGCCCTTAGCAAACTGGGGTGTTAGGGAACACTCATTCCCTTGTGCCCAAGCCCACTGAGTGGAGCTGTTGGCCAGAGAAAGTACCCTGGGGGTGGGCAGGGGGAATCGGGAGGAGCCTGCAGGGTCTGCCACGCCTGCGACGCACCCACCTTCTGATCACTGTGAAGGCTGCCACCGCAAGCCGAATTGGGAAAGGTTCCGGAGGGACAGAGTCAGTAGAAAACGGAGATATAATTATAGGAAGGGGTTTATGAGGCAGGCTTACAGGGTCAGAGAGGGAAGAGTCCCGGTGGCCGTCGGCGAGACCAGAGGCAGAAGAAACCCAAATGGCTGACTGCATGCTGGAGAGCCAGAGGGTCCAGTAGCAGTCAAAGGTTAAAGGCTGGAACTCCTAGAGAGTTACAGGTGCGAGTCTATGTCAGACTGAAGGAACCTGAGGTCAGCGTCCAAAGGCAAAGGCAAGACTGCAGTCCTTCCAAAAAGGGGGGCAATACACTGGGTGCAGTGGCTCATGCCTGTCCTCACAGCACTCAGGAGGCTGAGGCAGGAAGATCACTGTGAGTTTGAGGCCAGCCTGGGCTACAAAGTGAGTTCAAGACCAGCATGAACTGCATAGTGAAACCCTGGTTTAAAAAGACAAAAAACAACAACAAAAAGCCCCACAAAAGAACAAAACAAAACCAAGAAACAAACCAGAAAGAGAGACATTTCCTTCTTTCCTTTTTCATTTCAGCCACGCTGCAAGCCTATTGGTTGGTGGCACCCACAACCGGGTGGGTCTTTCTTCCTCATTTGCTGGCCTACCTGTCAATCAACCAGAGAAGCACCCAGGAGCTTTGCTACTCTGCTAGGCAGGTCTTCCTTGAGTCAAGCTGACATAGCGCGATGAACCATCGCTCAAGCCCTGGTGAACTCTGGCTGCCATTTGGACGTAAGATGATTGAGCTTTTGTCTCAGTGATGGAAAAGGCTGCTCTGAAAGGGCCTGACAGCTGTATGCATATATTTACATGTAACCTTGCAAACGCTGGTGGCCCGTTAGCGCTGTCACCAAGCCTCCTCCTGCCACATTCTCTGTTGCCGTTCCCCTCCCACATGATTTTAGTCACTGGACGAAACAGAAGAAAATAAAATGAGTAAGTGCACATTTTCTGGGGGACATAATGGCACTCAGATTCTAATGAGATGTCAGGCTCACTTGTCCCTGCCACTGACTTGGGCCCCGATCCCTCTCTGTTCCCTACTGGGAAATCATTTGTGTAGGTTTCTGCTTTATCCTTTGATTCTTCCTGAAAATATTAGCAAACTATTTTATATGTTCATGTGTTTCTGTCTTTTTCTTGCATAAAGATAGCTTGGCACCTGCATTTCTCTGCAGTCTGCCTGTTTGCTTCCTGAAGATTTGGGTTTTTCTGTTTTGACCTCTCTCTGTGGCTGAGGAGGGGTGGTAGCAGGGATTGAGACCTGCTACCCTTGAGACCCTGGGATTCAAAACATTTTAAGGGCCCAGAGGTGACTTTACAAGAGGCTACGTTCTCAGAGGTGAGTTTCGTAAAGTAAATGTATGAACCGCGTGATGCTTTGCTAGCTGGAGCTTTGTTGACCCTGGAGGGACAGCCTCTGCCTGAGCGGGTTCCTGGAGAGAGCGAATAATATAGCCCGGAGTGTGCTTTGCAAATGCAAACCCCACCCAAACCTCACACCCCCAACCTGAGTTACTGGGCTTTCACGTTTGGGCTCTCATCACCTCCTCGACCCAACTACCAGGAGCAGCCTCCATGCCCTGGAATCTCCTAAAATAGTTCAAACAAACCGATCCTAAGCCCCCCTGCCCTCCCTCACCTGTTCCTTCCTGCAGACCCATGCTAAGGCCCTGGGCCCCCTCTGCTTCCTCATGGGCCCCGTACTGTCCCGTGCGGCCCTGCCTGGTATGGTTCACATCCTCTTCTTGGGTCCCGTATGTGACAAACTCCTTGTCAGTCATGGTGGTCATTTCCTGATCTATCAGCCTTGCCATGCCTGAGGAACAATAAGGTCTACATTTTAAAATAATAAAGGCCCAACACAGTATGGCTGTCCCATCATCACCGCAACCTCCCAGCCACATCTCCTATTGCTCTCTCCCCTTGTCTTAGTCACTTTCTTATTGCTGAGACACAATGCCTGACGCCCACAACTGAAAGGAGGAGAGGTTGGTTTGGACTCATGGTTTCAGACATTTCCATCCCTGGACAGCAGGCTCCAAAGGAAACAGCAAGGGTCTGGTGGAGGGAAGTTGCTCATGTCATGGCGGACAGGAAGCAAAAAGAAGAGAGAACCTGGGGAGGGAGATGTATCCTTCCGGGTCAGGCTCCAGTGAGCAGACCCCACCCCTAACAGTAATTCAGCTACAGCCTCCTGGTCCAGTCCTCTTCCAAGAGCCCTGCCTATGGGTGCACGAGGCTCTGGAGGACAGCCAGATAGGAGCCACGATGCCCCACAATGTCTCCGCTGGTCCTGAAACGCACCCGGCTCCAGCCACACAGGTCTGTGTCCTCGCTGCTTCCTCTGAGTACAGTCCTCTTTCCCAAGACAACCTGCGTGTTTGTTCCTGGGCTTCGAGTCTGTTCAAATGTCACCTTCTCAGAGAGCTCTTTTCCAAAATAGCTCCCCCTTCTGAACGCTTAGCTATTCCACTTTTCTTCTTTTTTTTTTTTTTTTTTTTTTGTGGGTACCGGGGGTCGACCTCAGGACCTCGTGTGCCAGCAGGCGCCCGTGCCGCTGAGCGATATCACCGGCCCTTTTCTCGTATGTGGGTTCCGGGAGTCGAATTCGGGCCCTCACGCTTGAGGGCAGGCGCTTAAGCCGCTAAGCCATCTCACCGGCCCCCCACTTTTCTTCTTGAAACTATTTCTGTTGACCTCTGATAAATCTACCCAAGTTTATTCATTTTTTTTTTCTGTTTTTTGTGCGCACAAATGTGACTTTCTCAAGAATGGGTGATTATTTGTTCTGTTCACAGCTGTGTCCTCAAAGCCCAGGACAGGACTTAGTATACGATAGATGCTCAACACACATCTGTGAAGAGATGAACGAAGGAGCTGACAATTTTTGTCAAGTGTTCCAGGCAAAGTAACATACTCGATTCTACTATCCCTAAGTTTATCTCCAGGTGGGGGAAAACTTGTTATTTTGCAAGTTGTAGAAATGCTGCTCCGTTCTTACTCAAGGAGAACCAAGACCAGAGTTTGTAAAAGCAGATGTAGTTCAGTTGATTAAATTTCCCTTGCTAACTTCTCAGGATACACATGAATATACAAGTAAGCATTTAATCAAGCTCCTGACTTACCAGTGGGGTTTGATGCTGCATATAATTTATAATTGCTTTAGAATATAGTAGCTTAAGTACTTTTATTTCCATAATTAAGTGCAAGCATCTTGTTGCAGTGCAAATCAAGAATATCTCAAATACTTTGCATGAAAAGGAAAAAAACCTTTTTCCTATTGGAGAAAATACAAAAGAAGAGAGAATGCAATGATAACCTACCATCTCCCTAACGTCCACCTTCAATAATTACCCACTCGTGGTCCTCCTCGTGTCACTCTATCCCAACCTTCAACATAACCTTAATTTGCAACTTTAAAGCAAACTTTTGATTTGCTTTAATATAACCTTGAGGTATGCTAAAGCAAGTGCCAGACATCACATGGTGTCGTCTGTAAATATTTAAATACTCACTGCTGCTTTGGAGAAGGGTGTGGTGGTTCCTGGAAAAGAAGGAAATTAAACACAGAGCTAAAGTGCGGGCCACTAACTCCTCTTCTGGGTGTCCACTCCAAAGAAACGAGAGCAGGGACTGGAAGCGACTGAACGGAAGTATTCGCCAAAGCCCCAAGACGGAAGCATTGGAGGTGCCCATCGAGGGAGAACAGATAAACAAGTCTCATGCAGCCTTAGAATAAAACTCCGGCATGCGCTATGACACAAGTGAACCGTGAGGACAAGACGCTCGGTACAGTAAGAAGCTCAGAAAGGTAACTGCCCTATGGCCCACTTTCAGGATGTCCCCAGAGTGGCGGAGCTGAAGCGCAGTGGCGCGGTGGGGGCCAGGGCGGAGGAGGCGGCTGAGTGTGCGTCCCACGGTGGCAGAGCTCCAGCTGGGGACACGGGGAAGGTTCTAGGGGTGAGTGCTTGACTTGCTCCACCTTTAGCTGCATCTGCCCCTGGGTGCCACCTCAGCCCGCCCCAGCTTGCGTGACATCACCCCAAACTTTCCTTCCGCCTTGTGAGGAGGCTCCTCAGCCTCCATTTCCTCTGGTGGCCCTTCATGTTGGCACCTCTCAGCGATCTCTTGTAGGCCCTGGCCCTCTGCCCATCCATGCCCAGGGCCTTTGCTACTGCGGTCACTTCCTGTGGCTGCTGTTAAGTTACCGAAAACTAGGTAGTTTACGGTGGCAGACACTTGTCACTAGTGGTTCTTTTTGTTTGTTTGTTTGTTTGTTTTGAGACAGCATCTTGCAGGTAGCCCAGGCTGGCCTTGAAATCACTATGTAGCCCAGGCTGGCCTCAAACTCGCAGTGATCCTCCTCCTCAGCCTCCCAAGTGCTGGTATTACAGGTGTGCGCCACCACGCCCGGCTGTCACTCATGGTCCTGGAGATCAGAAGTCCCACGTAGGTGACAGCAGGGTGGCACGTGCTCCAGGGGGCTCTTGGGAGAACCTATTCCATTTCCCTACCCTCTGGTGCTGCCTGGCTCTTGGTCTTCCTGGCTGGTCGCTGTGTCCCTTCAGTCGCTGCCTCTGTTCTCTGAGCCTTCCCTTTTCTGCCTTGTTTAAGGACATAAGATCACCTCCTGGATCATCCTGGATGAGCTTATCTCATGATCTTTAACCCGACTGCATCTGCAAAGTCATTTTTTTTTTTTTTTTTTTTTTTTTTTTGGTGGGTACCGGGGGAACGACCTCAGGACCTCGCGCGCCAGCAGGCGCCCGTGCCGCTGAGCGATATCACCGGCCCCTTTTTCGTATGTGGGTTCCGGGAGTCGAACTCAGGCCCTCGCGCTTGCCGGGCAGGCGCTTAAGCCGCTGAGCCATCTCACCGGCCCTGCAAAGTCATTTTTTTCCCAAAGACAGTCACCCCCAGGTTCTGGAAATTAGCATATGCCTGGGTCTTTTGGGGGTCACCATTTAACCCCCCAGAGCCCCCATCATTCTTTGTCTCTACAGCCAAGGGCCACACACTTCATATGCAGATCTATGTCCCCCTCTTCCAGTCCTCTCCAGAAATGATTTCTTCTCTCTCTACCCAGTTTTCATCCCCTTCTTCCTAAAGACGTAGCTGTGACGTTTGGAGTGCCTGGCTTCCTGAATTCGAATTCCAGCCTTTCTCCCTAGTTCTATGAACATACGAGAGTTCCTTAATCTCTCCATGCCTTGTTTGTAAAATGCAGATAACAATAGTAACCATCTCATTAGACCATGGTGACAAATAAGCGAGTTAATGTCTGTATAGCACTTAGAAAAATCAACTAAAAATAATAACATTATTATAATAGTATAATGAAATGTTTAATTAAGTTGTCAATATCTTGACAAACAACCATGCTTTACCATCCTAAATTTTGTCTGGGTTTTTAAAAGTATTATTCTCACTTGACACTTCCTCCAGGAAGCCTTCCTGACTCTGCCACCTACACCCACCTCCCTCTTCCAGCTCTGTGTAATGTGGAACAGTTTTCTACTTAATGACATAAGCACTAAGGTGTCCTATTAGTGAAGAAGCTACATAAAAGTGTCCCCAGGGTGTGGCTGGGGGTGTGGCTGAGGGCGAGAGCATGCCTAACATAGGCAAGGCCCTGGTTTAATCCCAGCACTCCCCAAAAATTGTTGCTCTCCTACCATAAAGCCTTCAAGTAAGGCTCGACACCTACCAGACACTCAGTTGCCAGCTCAATGATCAGATAACTGGGTGGAGATGCTGGCGTCTGAGTCATAATCTCAGTTATCCTGAGGCTGGTGCTCTGTTAGTTTTCTATCACTGTAACAAAATGCCCAAGGCTGAGTGAGTGCATCAGTTTCAGCTATGACAACAAAATACTCGAGTTGAGATAAAAGTTTTGGGGACTCATGATTTTGGAAATTCTACCCCATGATCAAGTCACTCCATTATGTGGGTGCTGGTAAGGCAGCACATCAGGACAGGGGCTCGTGGAGAGAAAACTGCTTCGCCTCATGGCCAGAAGAGAAAAGGGACAGAAGAGAGCTTGGCGCCCCACAATGCCCTTCGAGGACACACCCCAAAGACCTAGGAATCTCCCCCAAGGCTCCGCCTCCCAAATAGTGCCCCATGGGGGCCGAGCCTGGGACACAGGAGCCTCTGGAGACAACTTCATGAAGAAAAGAGGTATTGAGGTCACAGTCCTGGAGGTTCAGGGTGACACCATCCACCATGAGGTCCTGGAGACATCACATGGAGAGACAGGAAGCCAGCACAAGGGGCGTGTCTCACAGAGCCTGGCCATCTGGAGCTGTGCTGTATCCTGTGTGGAAGGGAAGTGTGTCCCACAAAGAAAGGAGCATGTGGTGCCCAGCAGAACTCTCTAGAAATGTCCTTTACCTATGCCAGCCAGAGAGGCAGCTGCAGACACGCCTGGCTTTCTGAGTCCTAGATATGTGGTGGCACTGTGGAGGAACCCGATTTTACATTTTGTTTAATGCCATGTTTTCCTGAAAATAAGACCTACCTGGAAAATAATCACCTTGAAAACTAGAGATCAAAACTGCAGCCCCAGTCAGACCACCTTGTCTCCCCTGCCATCACGGTTCTCTTGCTTGGTGGCTGCTCTGTAAGGTGGGCAAGGCAAGGATACGCTCATTGGGGCTGGGAGTTTTGATCTCTAGTTTTCAAGGCTGGTTTTTTTCTGGGTAGTCTTATTTTGGGGAAAACAGGGTGTCGCTAGCCTCATGTGGCTGATGGCTACATCTTCGACACTGTGTTAGAGATGCGCACTGGAAACGCACTTCTCTGCTCTAAAAATGAGGGCCTTCCTTTCCCTCGGGAGCCCATTGGCCAGCACTAGTCACAAGACCCCGGCAAACCAGGGGACAAGGAAATGCGTCAGAACTAGACGAATTTGGTGAGCAGCTCTCATACCTGTCTAAGAGTGTAAGTCTTTATGGGGTCCAGAAAAGAGACAAATTGGCTCTTCTTATTTTAGAAATGCTAAATTTTAGATCTTGAATGCAAGTGTCAAAATGTTTGCTTCCTGATGCTGTTTTTCAAAAATAGCCACATAATGTCTCCCATTTTGCATCCTCTTTGACGACTTTGCTACTTCCCCATAAAGGAGTTGAATCTGTATCCTTTTTTTTTTTTTTTCCAGTTTGTATTTTGTTGTTAGTACGTTTCTAATACATAACAATTACATTCCTTATAGGGAGTTGCTACAGGTACATAACACATCTCATATAAGAGAAGCTATTTGATATCTAACTTTGTGTGTCTGATTTATTTCACTTAGCGTTATGATCTCAAGGTGCATCCATTTTCCTGCAAATGACTCAAGTTTATCCTTCTTTATGGCAGAGTAGTACTCCATTGTGTATAAATACTGCATTTTCTTTACCCATTCATCTGTTGATGGACATATAGGCCACTTCCAAAAGTTAGCTGTTGCAAATTGCGCTGCTATAAACATGGGTGTGCATCCATCACTGTGGCATGATATCTTTCACTCTTTCAGGGAGATACCTAGAAGGGAAATAACTGGGCCAAGTGGAATTTCTAGTTTTAGTTTTTTGAGGAATCTCCATACTGATTTCCGTAGGGGTTGTTCTAGTTTACATTCCCATCAACAATGTAGATGGGCTCCTTTTTCCTCACAGCCTCACCAGCATCTGTTATTATTTGATTTCTTGATGATGGCCATTCTTTCTGGGGTGAGATAGATTCTTAGTGTGGTTTTAGTTTACATTTCTCTAATAGCCAGAGATGATGAACATTTTTTCATGTATTTATTGGCCCTTTGTACTTTTTCTTCTGGGAAGTGTCTGTTCACTTCTCAGTTGCTCATTTTGATCGGGTCTTTTATTTGGAGGGTGGGGTGTGATTTTTGAATTCTTTACATTGGAATGTCTATTCCTTTACCTGGAACCTCGGTGAGTCTTTGAGACTGATCTAATGAAGCAGGAATTAATTTATGATTTCTGACTCCAAGATGAGGTCATAAAAAGGATGTGGCTTCTCTCTGGCTTTCTCCCTTGAGTCCTGAACCTTTGAAGTCATGAGCTGGTGTAAGAGAAGCTGAGCTCCCTGAAGTTGCCCTGTGAGACCCCGTGTGGAGAAGCCACATGAAGTTAGAGACAGATGCTCAAGAAACTCCAGTTGTTTGAATCTTTGCAGCCTTGGTGCTGGCCTTGTGTGTGTAGAAGCCCAGTTCCTGCACCAGAAGTCCAGTTCTGATTGCACTTGGGTGACAGACTCCAAGTGAGAGCCACCTAGCTGAAACTGACTGACCCCCAAACCCATAAAATATAATAATAAATTCATGTTGCTACTTTATGTCACTAGGTTTGGGCTTCATTCCCCCCAGCAACAGATAACTAGAAAGCCTGTCATACGTCCTTTCTAAGAAAGCTACTGGGGGATAGGCTCCATTACAACAATGGAGTAAACCAAGAAAGAGGGAGACGTGGGGTACTAGAATAAAAGACTCCAACAAGGAGAGGCAAAGGGGATTTTCTTAGTTATGAGAGACAGTCCAGGATGAATTCTGTGTGCCAGAGACAGGGCAGCTAGTTCAACCAAGAAAGGTTGGTTCTGGATAAATGACACTGGTAGAGTAGCTGCTAAAGACATGAGGGTCCATTGGTGATAGGTTCCTAGTAAACTAAGAAAAAATTAAAATTAAGACAATAATTAGCCCTAAAGGAAACTAGAATTTTCAAATGGAAGAAAGTGGTCATAGTTTATTCACAGCACCACTCTAAATAGCCTTTGCTTGTGCGTGATGCTGTGGACACAGGATCTTTCCAGCTCTGTGGTAGAACAGTGTTGGGCAGGGGTGGGTGTTGGAGGGTGCTAGAGGGGCTGGATGAGGAAAAAGAAAGGCTCCCCCTCTGGGGGAAGTTGGTAATTATTGCCTGTGGAGTGGCTTGGCACCTGGACAGGTAGTACTTTGTTGCTGCTTCTGTTGTCATTGTCCCTGGCCTTGCTGCTGGCTATTTCCTCCTGCTACTTAAATGCGTACAGGTGTGCGTTTTGCGTCTCCAAGTGAATTATGGTCTCTTGGATGGTGAATGCACGCCCGTCTCCTCCGCAGTGCTTACCCTAGTATATGATACACAGTGTACAACCAGCTTGAGAACTGAGCGGAATAAAATAATAACGTTGAAAAAAAAATGCCTAACACTGGGAAATGAAAAAGTGTCTAAAAGAAGTAAGTTGATTAACAATCTGGTAGTAAATAGTAAAATAATCAGCTAAAATGGGTGGCAGTGGGTGGCTATTAGGACGGGACTCAGGAGGAGAGAGGGCTGCTGTGTGGTGTAGGTATCTTGTAGATCAGTTTTAGTTTAATTTCCTGTGGCATCCCCTTTCTGACTCTATTTTCCTCCCTGACGCTTAGCACCTTCCCACAGAATATGTTTATGAATTTTCCTTCTTTAGTTTGTGCATTCTCTGCTCCAACTCCATAACCACAGGGATTTTTGCCGGCCTCGATCTGTGCTTACAAAACCACCTGGTATGTAGCAGGTGCTCAGCAAAATGGAGGAAGGAATGAGTGAACCTTGAGCATATATGACTTTTTATCGCCATATGTTCAATCTTGTATTTGGCTGAAATTTCAGACTTACCGAAAGGTTGTACAAATAGCACAAAGAATTCCTGTATATCCTCAGTCCGAGGTCTCTGTGCTAACATTTTACCACTCACACTTATTCTCTCCCTCCCCTCCCCTCTCTCCGTCTCCCCCCTTGAATCCTTGAGAGCTATTTGTGTGTGTGGTGGTCGTTTAACCCTGTACCCTTAGCTGTGTTTATAAACAGGGCGTTCTGAGTCACTTTTCTGTTGCTGGGACAAAATACCTGACACACACAACTCAAAAGAAAAAGATTTATTTTGGCTCATGGGGTCACCTGCTTATCTGATGGAGCGCACCAGCTGGAGTTCCTGCTCTAACGCCCGCCCGGGCAGTGATTTGCAGGCTGGGGTGTGGCGCAGCAGCAGAGCGCTTGCCTAAGAGGTGGGAGGCCTTGGGTTTGATCCCCAGCCCCAGGGGAAAAGGAACTGTTAAAAATTGTCTTCCAGGAGCTACTTTGTCCCTGTGTAAATGCACCCTTGCCTCTCAGCCCTTCCTGATAGTTCTCGCGTATTTTCTGTTTTATTATTTGTTTGTTAGTCCATGTTCGCAGAACATAATGCTTACGTTTCTGTGTGGAGTTGTCCATGGCATAACGCGTCCCCGTTCCTGCTTCTACCCCCTTTCCCTCCCTCCCTCCACCTCTTGGTCCCCTTCTCCTTTGAGGGAGATCCATCTCGCTGCTTCCTCCTATCTTTCGTTTTGCTCTTTATTTATGTTCCAGGTTCCTTTTATAAGAGAAACCACTCGATATTTAACCTCGTGTGTCTGGTTTATTTCACTTAACTTCCTGGCCTCAAGTGTAAACTACTACAACCATTATGGAAATCAGTATGGAGATTCCTCAAAAAACAAAAACAAAAAACTGAAACTAGAAATTCCATTTGACCCTTCTAGGGTATCTTCTAGGTATCTTCCTGACAGAGCTAAAGACATTGTATTATACAGTTCTTGCATATTTTCATGGTCGTGGTTGCCAAATGGTTTGCCTATTCAACTTTGAACAAAATAAAAACTAAAAACTCAAGATTACACCCTGTCCTGAGATCATGGTTTTCAAATACCATTCTCCAATGAAAGGACCCAGGGTCCTCAGAGAAATGGCTAATTCCACGGCCAGGCAGGGAAGAGGATACTAGAAGATCTTGTTCAGCCAGGAAGTAAGGAAGTAATTTAAAAACAAAAAGACAAGGCCATGTCAAAGGGACACAGGAGCCAACAGTTAAAGCTGAAATATCTCAAGCAACAAACTAAAGTACTTATTGTCGGATGAGCCAGGCATGGTGGCACACACCTGTAATCTCAGCACTCAGGAGGCTGAGGCAGGAGAATCACCAGCCTGGGCTACATAGTGCGACCCTGCCAAAAAAAAGAAAAACAGAAAAAGAAAGAAAGAAAAAAAGGAGGAAAAAAACCCCCAAACTGATTATCAGGTGATAATCCAAAGAATAAATGTATAGAAATACACACATAGAATCCCTACGGGAGTGAATGAGGCAGAAGAGAACCATCTTCATCATAGAAGAATCATGCAGGGTGTCCGGTCATCCCGACAGCCCAGGGAACGGGCCCCAGGGCCTGCCTTGGATACTCAAACCCAAAGATGCCCAAGCCCCTGATGTGGAAGACCATTTGCACGGAGCTTGCACACACCCTCTTGCAGCCGTGGCTATCTCTAGGTGATTTACAGTCCCTCAAGGTAAATGCTGTGCAAACGGTTGTCATACAGATTAGGGAATGATGACAAGAAGAAAGTTGCTACATGAGCAGTACAGATGAAGTTTTTTAATGATTTTTTTTTTTTTTTGTACTGAGGATTGAATCCTGGGGACTTTTCACTGAGCTACATCCCCAGCTCCGTTTTTTTTTTTTCTTTTTTCTTTTTTCTTTTTTTTTTTTTGAGACAGGGCCTCGCTAAGTCACTAAATTGTCCAAGAGAGCTCAAACTTGAGATCCTCCTGCCTCAGCCTCCCAGAGTGCTGGGATGACAGGTGTGTAACACCACACCTACTCTCTGAATGTTTTTGCTGGGTGGTGGTTGAATCCCAGGATGTGGAACCCATGGCTATGGAGAGCCAGGAAGCGGCGCTAGTCCCCACCTCTGTCGCTCTATGAGTGGGCAGGCCTTAGGACCTCAGTTCCAAAGATTAGCGAGGGACAGGGAGACATAGTAACTAGATGGTGTACAGTCCTGGCAGACACCACAGGAACCAAGCCAGTTGGGTTAACGTCACCAGCAAGAGGTGACGTGGGCCTTGTGCAGCCTGGACAGGAGGCGAGGGGCAGGGTGTCTCACCCCTGCGGTCCCCTAAGGCCAGACCTGCGGCAAAGCACTGGGTGTTCTGCCTGAGAGTTACCATGGTCACAAGAAACAGGGACAGAAGGCGTCACGGGTTGGAAGAGACCAAGGAGACCAGCCCGTCCGACACTGGGTAGTAGCCCGGGTTTAGTCCAAGACCAAAGGGATGTTGGTGGCGGCAGTCAGGGCTCGTTTCTGAGTTTTAACAAATGTGCTCAGGAGACGAGCGCTGTGGCGCCGTGGGAAGGGCGTGCGAACGCTCTCCGGAGCTGTCTTTTCAAGCTTTCCATGCATCTAAAATGACTCCCAAATGAAAAGGGGTGGTTAAGAAATTAAAAGTAAGCCATTAATCAATCTCAGCCAATGTGTCCACGAATTTAGTTCTCAGGTCTGGAAAAGTTAGCTATGATCCTCCCCCTGCTGCCTCTCTCTGTCTCTGTCTGTCTGTCTGTCTCTCTCTCTCTCTGTCTCGCTCTCTCCTTCCCTGTGCTGGGGATGGAATCCAGGCCTTATGCGTGCTAGGCAAATGCTCAACCCATGAGCTACATCTCCAGCCCCAAACTATGGTGATTTAAAAAAATCTCTCCAGGCATGGTGGCACATGCCTATAATCCCAGCACTCAGGAGGCTGAGGCAGGAGGATTGCCGTGAGTTTGAGGCCAGCCTGGGCTACATCATGAGTTCAAGGGCAGCCTGAGCTGCATAGTAAGACTCTGTCTCAAAAAAACCAAGCCAAACCAAAATAAAACAAATACAAAGAAACAAACAAAAAAACTGTTCACCAGTTCCTAGCCATGCATCACATGCCAGTCACTACTAAGGGCTTCCCTGCTTGACCGTGTTTCACCCTCCATAGGGCAAGACGTCTTGTCTCCACTGTACACGGAGAAGCTGAAGTTCAGAGGTAAGGTGCACCACTGTTCTAAGGACAGCACATCTAAGAAGAGCTAGAGGAGTTAGTATTTGAACCCTGGTCTGGGTTTGGAGATAGCCTTGCCTCATTTAATCTTGTAAGTTTGTAGGGCACATGTTGCCTTGTTGTTATGCCTGGGGTGACAGCCACATTTTATTTTTCTAGGATAGGGGTCCTGCTATGTTGCCCAGGCTGGCCCTGAATTCCTGAGCTCAAGCAATCCTCCTGCCTCAGCCTCCCAAGTAGCTGGGACTATGGGTGCCCGGCTTTACATTCTGTTTCTGGATTTGCTCTTGGGTGCTTCCATTTTGACCCTCAGATGTCTGCACTATCAGATTTGGTTTTTCATTTTTATCCCCCACCTCCCAAAGATCTTGGTACTCACTCCTCACAGATATCCAGCCCAGCAGGCAGGGACCAAGCACCTCTGGCTTGGCCTTCCTTGCAACCCAACATGCTTGGATTTGCTAGCAACTGTTTGAAAAGTCAAATGGATGCAGTTTACAGTTATGTATTTGGGGCATTTATTTCAAAGACGCTAGCTCTGTTCAACTGAGTAACATCCCCAAAGCCAGTGTGGTAACACCACTGCTGGTTGGTGAATGAAGTCCCGCTGGCAGATGTATTAACAATTAGGGCCAGTGGCTGGGGCTGCTTTCTGCCACCTGCTGCGAAGCTGCTTCTGTCTGCAATGCTAAGGGAGTCTGCATCTTTCTACCTGGTCAACGTTGGTAATTTGGGCGAGCTGAGAGGTCACCGTGTGGGTTTCTGGGTTTCTTGCTCATTTATTCCTATTTCCTAGGTGATAGGCAAGTTTCCGGTATTAGAGAGCCATAACTTTGTCTGAAAGAGTGGTTTGTTCTTGGCAAAGGGAACCCTCGAGGATGATATACTTGAAGCCCTAGCACACTCTGGGGAGAGTGAGTCCAGTTCTTTCTGGAAAAGAGATATGGAGCACTTGGGGAGTCGGAAGATTTGAGAAGATTCTAAAGAAGGGGAGGGGAACCCCAACACATCAGACCATAGTCAGGCAAACTTAGGGATTGCTCCTTTTTATTTTTTTTTATTTTGAGACGGGGGCTTGCTAAGTTGTTATGTTGCCCAGGCTGCGGTGGAACTTGGGATTCTCCTGCCTCAGCCTCCCGGAGTGTGTGCCACCACGCCTGGCAGGAATCAGAATTTTTGCAACACTTCGCAGGCTGATATGCAGCCAGCTTATCTGCTATGGGGCATGGGAGAGAGGACCCCAGAGGACGGTTCTTTTCTTCCTCTGGTTTAGAGAGAGGTCTGAGTGTGTTGCAGAGATGTGGTCAAAAGAGGATTCTTGCAGATGGCTGTGATTGGTGCAGTGCCCAGGCCCCACACCCAGCAGCACTGCAAACACTTTTTTAATTGAGAGGCAAACAAAAACCACAGGCATCAGTTGTGTACAGTTGCATGAACATTTACAAAATGATTTATAAAATTCGCAAAGGGAGTGCACTGCGGCCCCTACAGCCCACACAGCGACTTGGCTGGAAGGTCCTGCGGCCCCTCCTCCACCCTCAAGGGGCGCCATTGTGACTTAGCTTCCTTCTCACCAGTTTTGAACTTTAAAAAATGTTTTAGTAGTGTATGTTTGCAATACGTATCGAATACACTCGTCACGGGGAGCTGGAACGTGTGCACAGGGCACCTTGATTCTTTTCACTTCACTTTCCCTCCCCACCCACCAGCCTCCCCCACCTCTTCCTATCACCGCAGAGTCTCTGTTTCCTCTCATCTTTTATTTTTCTCCTTAAATACTTTGGGTTTCTTGTATAAGAGAAACCATGTGATATTCAAGCTTGTGTGTCTGATTTACTTCACTTAAAATTATGCTCTCAAGGTGCATCCATTTTCCTACAAATAACTCAAGTTTATCCTTGTTTATGGCAGAGTAGTACTCCATTGTATGTACATACCACATTTTCTTTATCTGTTCAACTGTTAATGGTCATATAGGCCACTTCCAAGATCTAGCTATTATGAGTTGTGCTGCTGTAAACACACATGTGCACGGATCTCTGTAATACGGAGCCTTTAACTCGTTCAGGAAGATCCCTAGAAAGGGAATGGCTGGGTCAAATGGAATTTCTAGTGTTTGTTTTTCGAGGAATCTCCATACTGATCTCCACAGTGTGATTGTACTAGTTTACATTCATCTTATTTTTTCCTATTTTTTGTTATTTTCATTTGTGTATTACATTCACTTAGTGTAAGAGGAATTGCACAGCGCATTCTATCACAGGTCTGGCTTCTCAGGTTCAGCCTGGTGTCCGTGAGAGTCACACAGCCGCACATCGCCCTGCCCCTGTGCAGGAAGCCCACGTGTCACCCCCAGGGCGCACTCCCCCATCCTGCGTGTGGGACACTTCGCTGTTCAGCCAGCACGAATAGAGCTGTGCGTTCTAGGGCAAGACTTTCTGTGGCCGCATTTCTCACTCCTCCTGGACTGGCACCCAGGAGGGGCACAGAATATTTAATTGTCCAGTGTTGACAGAAACGGCCAAACTGAAACCAGGTGCCGTGGCGCACACCTGTCATTCCAGCACTCCAGGAGGCTGAGGCAGGAGGAGGGTGAGTTCAAACCAAGTCTGGGCAGCTTAGTGAGAGCCTGTTTCATAAATAAATAAATAGGGCTGGGGATGTAGCTCAGTGCAAAGGGCCCGGGTTCCATCCCTGGGGTGTAGGGGGAGAAAAGAGATGGAAAGGAATCTCGCAGGCACTGCCCGTGTGATAAAACCCTGTCCTCTTGGTGGCAGGTGCACGACAGCAAAGTTACAAGTTCACCTTTCGCACTGAGTCTTCTCGCGTGGCAGCTCTGCAGTCCTACACCTGATGGCTTCCTGTTCCCTACTAGCTGTTGGCTATGTGCAAACCAGTATCAGGAACTGAAATTCTTGCCATTTGGTGACTGTTTTGGCCTCCATTCCCCGCCTGAATCCCACACACCCATCTCACAGTTCCACCCGCTCTGGGTCCAATCATTTTGTCCCTATCTTGACAAGTTAGAAAGTCTTTATTTATTTATTTATTTATTTTTTTTTTTTGACTGGGGATTGAACCCAGAGCCTTTGCACTGTGCCCCACCCCCAGCCCTTTTATTATTTTGAGAAAGGGTCTCGCTGACTTGCTAAATTGCCAGGCTGAGCTGGAATTTGTGATCTTCCTGCCTCAGCCCTCCAACTGCTGGTGTTACAGATGTGCACCGCCGCTCCCAGCTGGATAAGTTAGAAAATCTTACAGTTGCTGTAGCTATGGGGAATCGGTATATAAAGATATCTTCCAGAATGTTCCAAATGAACGCAAATGCTGATGTGCGTGAGGGCTGGCCTCGAATGCCTTCATCCCCTTCCCCCTCGCCCCTCCTCCCTGCCCTGCCTTCCAGTCTATAAGTGTTTTGTGAAAATTTAGTAATTTGGGAGAGTTTGACATTTCATAAACCTGAAGGTATAAATCCCTGTGCACCCAGAAATTCCACACGAAGGGCTATTCCTTCAGGCCTGCATGCTTCTGTGTACAGAGAGTGTTTGAGGCAGCAACGTTCACTGGACCCTTTGAGTTTAGTAAACTGAACAGCGGGAAACAGCAAAACGGGACGTGCTCCTGTGGTGCTGGAGCTCGGCCCGCGGCGTGCGGCGCAGAGCACGCGGACGCCCCCTCTTGCCGACCAGGACCTGCTTAGTTAGTCGTGTTCCGGGGAGTTCAGGTTGGGCCCGCTGGGGCCTCAGAGCGGGGATAAACCCTTCCTTTCAGGGCCGTGGAATTTGCAACTTTCACAAAAGTAACCTTCAACCACACTCCCATCTTTCAAAACACTGTCTTTTGCTAAACAGACCAAAATGTGCTTAGCGCTCCACGCACTGCACCTCTCTAGGCGCGAATCCCCCTGCAAGTTGTCCTCTCTTCCCTCCTCCACGCCAGGCTGCCGACCACGCCAAGGAGCCCAGCGGGGAGGTGGGTTTGCCCGGGGTGCGCAGGACTCGGTCCCAACTCCCCCGGCCTGGCTCCCCCGCGGCCCCCGTCCCCGCGCCCGAGGCCGGTGCCCCCTCGCGATTGGCCGCGGCCGTCACGTGCGCGCTGGGTGGGTCCTTCGCCTGCCACTCGGAGCCGCGCTGGCCAGCGGTGCGGACCTTTGCGCCCATTTTTCCCCCTTTCCTTCCTCTTCTCGCACCTCTCCATCCACACCAGTGTTATTTTAGCAAAACTCGGAGGAGGAGGAGGAGGAGAAGGAGGAGGAGGAGGAGGCGGCGGCGGCGGCGGCGGCGGCGGCATCTGGGGGCGGGGGTGCCAGGCGCTGCAGTACCCGAGCAGCTCCGGAGCGCGCATCCCCTCCCTCCCCTCCCCGCCCCCCAGCCTTGGGAATTTTCAGGATTTCATTGCTGCAATTGAACCTCAAGACGAGGCGCCGCCGAGCGCCACGCAGCGCGCACGCACCCCCTTCCCAGCGGAAGAGGCAGCTGCGGGTGATTCAGGAAGGAAAAAAAATTTTTTTAAAAAACAGGACCGTGCGTTTGGAAGCCTCCCCGTGCGCCCTGGGGAGCGCGCCCCTGCCTCCCCTCCTCCTCCCCATCTCTCTCCCCTTCCTCTCCTTTTACTGGGGGGAGGTGGCTAGAGATCTCCGTATTTTCCAGGTCTAGGAAAGTCAAGCCTAATTCAAGGAGGGATTTTTTTTTTTTTTTTTTTTTGCTACGCTGCTCTCCGGCAAAGACCTGCTTTTTTCTTTTCTTTTCTTTTCTTTTTTTTAAAGATTTTTATTTTTAAATGGGCCGAGCGCACTCTTTTTGCAAGATGCCAGCCTGACCTGGACCTCGGAGGAATTTGAGGCTCCCACTGCGCCCCGGGAGGAGGAGGCGGAGGAGCAGCAGCAGCGGGAGGAGGAGGGGCGGCAAGGCCTCCTTTGCAAACCAGTTCGCGTTGCACGGGGGGTGTGCGCGGGGCTCTGTTTTTTTTTTTTAATAACTGATTTTTTCTCCCTGCTCGAGTGGGCGGCGGGATCGCCCCGCGCCCCGCCCCGCGCCCCGCGCCGCCCCCGCGCGATGCCCCGCGCCGCGATGCCCGGCCCGGCCCGGGCCGCCGCCGCCGCCTGAGCGCCGACCCCGGGCCGATGGGCTGGGCCGAGGGGCGGCTCCGCAGTCGCAGCTCCAGCCGCCGGGGCGTCCTCCTGCGCAGCCCGCCGCAGCGTGACCGGGGCCCGTGCTCTCCGCAGGATGGCCCGCTTCGGAGACGAGATGCCGGCGCGCTACGGGGGCGGAGGCCCGGGCGCGGCCGCCGGGGTGGTCGCGGGCGCCGGCGGCGGGCGCGGAGCCGGGGGTCCCAGGCCGGGCGCGCAGCCCGGGGCGCAGAGGGTGTACAAGCAGTCGATGGCGCAGAGGGCGCGCACCATGGCCCTCTACAACCCCATCCCCGTCCGCCAGAACTGCCTCACGGTCAACCGCTCCCTGTTCCTCTTCAGCGAGGACAACGTGGTGAGGAAATACGCCAAAAAGATCACCGAATGGCCATATCCTTTCTGCCCGCGCCCCGGCGACGGCCGAGGGACCCGGGGGCTGATGGGAGCCGGAGAGGGGCACGGGCCGGCCAGGCGGGCATCTGTGCACCCGGGCCGGGCCAGCGCCTGGGAGGCCGGGGGGTGGGAGCGCGGAGACCTGGAGCACCGTTCCAGGGCCAGGTCTGGGCCCCGGGTGGGACAGGGGCTGTGCTGGGGTCCTCAGAGCCCGCTCCCGGGGGTCTGAGTTCTCCAGGGTGAGCCTGGACCGCGCCAGGGCCTGGGCGCTTCTGGCCCCGGGGCAGGGAGCCATGGGGGCCCTGGCCAGCTTTTCTGGGCCGCCCTCACCGGATCCATGGTTGGCCTGGGAGCTGTACCTGGTTCTCCAACCTGCCTTCCCCAAAGTGAGGGCCGCATGCTTAGGGCAGGGCCAAGAGCCCGGGGACCACTGTGTGGCCTTCCCGAGGAGAAGCCAGTGTGGGTAGAGTGCAGCCCTGGGTGGCCTGACCTGGAGAGGGTCGTGTCCGACGCGGGGGGGGGGGGCTTATTCCCTGTCTTTTCCGCCAGGAATGCCACTTCCTCGGCTTTTGGGATGCAAAGAAACAGACCCATTTGCCTTATCTGGGGGCGGCTGGCCTGGGAAGACCTAATCTGGTGGATTTCAGTAAGAAAGACTGAAAAGCAAGAGAAAATGAGATGCTGAGCCCTTTCCTAGGGGGCTGGGTCCTTTCTAGGGGTTCATGTCTGGCCTTGGGATGAATTCAGCTTCTCCCACCTTGGGGAGCTGGGAGAATCAGCATCCATGGGGGCATCTTCAGCAGGTAAAAGCCTTGCTTATTTATTTATAAATAAATCAGAGATCTGGAGGAGAAAGGTGAAGAGCAGGTCCTTCTCCATTGAGCAGCTACCAAAAGGCAGGTCCCCGAGTTCCTTCAGGTCGGTGACTGCTTCCGAGGAAGCTGGAAGAGGGCTTTGCACCTCGCAGATGTGGGCAGCAAGGGTCGGTGATTAGCTGGGCTTTTGGAAGTTATCTAAGCATGACCCAGATTTCAAGTAGGGGGACACACCCTGCTCCCCAGGCCGGCTGTCCACCAGACCATGCCTGAAGGTGCCGCTTTTCAGCTTAGTTTCAACCAGCTGCCTTTGGTGTAGAAATGAACAGGCTGGACTGGTCCCTGGGGCTCAGTGCCAGGTCCCCTGTCCCCTTTTGTGCATGGTTTCCACGCTCCTCTTTTCCACAGGGCTGGGGCCTTTTTGGTCTTGTGGTCGCTATTTCAGCTGTTTCAGGAGTGGTGGCTGATGGCTGGATTCACTTCTGAGGGGACTTGTGATTGTTGGCTTCCGGGCGCTGAGGTTGTAGTGGAGCGTTAGGTCTTGGGGTGTGTGTGGTCTGCTTTGAGGGTATGATAAGATTCAGTAGAAGTCCTGTTTTAGAGCGAGGTGGATGTCATTTCCATCAGGCTGCCTAAGACAGCAGCCTGATTGTTAGCTCCTAAATCCCAGCCTCACGGGAGGCCATCCCTGACGGTGGGGTCCTCCTCCTCCACCGCGCCAGGCCTGGGAAGAACTCACTGCCCACCACCATCCCAGTGAGTGCTGTGGGGCCTGGAGGTGCTCGAAGCGCTGCCTGTGCCCAGTGGGTGGCTCTGGGGTCTTCCGCGCAGAGTCCCTGGACCGACAGTTCTCCGCGTTGAAAATGGCTTTCTCTCCGCTCTCCAGAGCGGAGCCTGGGCTCACGTCTTCTGGCAGGAAGGGAAGGAGGTGGGAGCCTTCTGTGTCCTGAGCTCACCCTGTCCAGCGAGGCCCTGCGGCTCGCAGTGCTGGGGGGGCGCGGTGGCCACTCCCCAGGAGGACATGGACGATGCAGGTGGAGGGCCGCCTGGCTGATCTCTGGCCAGCTTGCCCGAGGCTCTCTTGCTCTTGGTAGCTTTGTGATGAGTTGTGATTTTTTTCCTCTGCAGAGTTTTGTTCTCTGTTTGGCCTGAGGTAACAAACACATTACACAGCCCCATCGGAAAGAGAGAGCTCTGCACCCATCCCCAATATGTCACCCAGCCAGCAGCGAGGTTCTCTGGGAGGGGACGAGGGAGGAGACACAGAGACCTGGGGCGGCTGCATGGAAGGATTCAGGCCGGGAGTCGGGATAGCCAGGCAGCATGTGGACTTTTAATCCGAATACTTTGGGCATTTATAAACATACATTTAAATACTGATTCCGAACTTTCAGAGCAGAGACTAAACTATGTACAGGAAGCACACAGGTTGGGCCCAGCTTTCTGTGTGGCCACCGACCCAAGGACAGAATAGGAGCAGGGGCCCCAGAAATCTCCCTTGCCTTGCCCTGGTCACTTGCTGGACAAGAGGACCAGCTTCCCGACTTCGTTCCTCTTCCCTTCCACGCTCATAGAAACGGACCGACACCATGCATTCTTTCATGTCTGGCTTCCTGTGAGAGGCATCTCTGTAAACATTTAGAGGTTTTCCCTTCTCCTCTTTGTGTATTATTATTATTATTATTTTGTGGTACTGGGAATTGAACCCAGGGACTTCACACTGAGCTCCATCCCCAGCCCTGTTAAAATTTTTAAATGTTGAGACAGGGTCTTGCTAAGTCACTAAATTGCCCAGGCTGGGCTTGAGCTTGAGATCCTCCTGCCTCAGCCTCCCAGAGTGCTGGCATGACAGGCGTGTGCCACCACATCCAGCTTGTGCAGCATTTTCTCGTGTGACTCCACCACAGCTTTCTTATCCATTCTACCATAGAGGGCCACCTTCATGGTTTCCAGTTGTGCCACCTGGGACATTCTTGGGCACGTCTTTTGCTGGCTCCCCCCACCCCCTTGTTTCTCTTGGATTTGTCCTTAGGCATGGCATCACCTCTGCCACCTTCTGATGATGTGTAGTCAGGATGTGCTTGGAAATGGGGTTCACCGGGGGTGCGGGTGGTGCAGGAGTGAAAGAACTCGGGTGTCTGTTCACAGATTGTGGAGTGTGACTTCCGAGTGGCAGTTCCCGGGCCTTGAGTGCTGTGGAGGGCATGGCCTCGGTTTCTCTATCCTCAGGGGCAACATGAGGCTCGCATTGTTGCCTGTCTCCTTGGAGGGCACCAGGCGGCAGCACCCGGCCACCACGGTTGGTTCTGTTTCCATGCATTGCAAGTGTGGCTTCCACATGGCGGAGACAGGCTCCATGGCCTGTGGGGAGCTCGCAGCTGTCCTGGGGCCCGCAGGTGCCATATGCACCTTCTGCCGTGCTGCCCCGGGCTGGTGCCACCTCCAGCCTCCTCACTCCGGGGTGTCCCTTGGCACCATGTAGAGCCCACCATCGTGCAAGCCCACCTGTGGCCGCACTCAGTCTCCTGAGTCTCACCCAGGGCCCTGTCTCTTCATGCAGTGACAGCTCAATGGGAAGCCCAGAGTCACGTTGACATCAGGTAGCCCGTGGACACTGGTGAGTTGGCACACCTCCAATTTTATTATTTTCTCAAGGAAGGCTATGTGAAGGGAATAGGCTGCATGGGAGACTGGGAACCCTGGGGGATGCGAGAACACACAGTCAGACTCTTGGTCTGTCCTGAAGAGTAGAATGTTCTAGAAGGCACGATTGCAGCTGGTAGGGTGACCTGAAACACAGGATCCCTCTACTAGATCAGATTGGCTTGCAGAACATAAAAATTTTGGGAAGTAAGACAGGATGGTTTTACACTGGGAATGTTTTCAATATGGGTGTTATCCTTCATTGACAATTCAAAAATCAGAAAACTTTGGAAATCAAAAAATGAAGTCCAGGTATGGTGGCACATGCCTGTCATCCCAATACTTGGGAGGCTGAGGCAGGAGGATTGCTGTGAGTTTGAGGCCAGCCCCCTGGCTAAAAAAAAAAAAAAAAAAGCCCATTCGGAAGTAAAACTTGGTTGGAACTGAGTTCATATGAGCCTTTTTTTTTTTTTTTTTTTTTTTTTTTTTTCTCTTTTTGTGGTGCTGGGGATGGAAACCAGGGCTTTGTGTATGCTGAGCTACACCCCTAGCCCTTTGGATTTTGAGTCAGTCTCCTCGAGTTGCCTGGGCTGGCCTTGAACTTTCGATCCCTCCAGAGTGGCTGGCATTACATGCATGTGCTGCCACGCCTGGCTGGATTTTGGTCTGTTCCCGGGCTGGCGATCTGTGGCCAGTCCTCTCTCGTGACTGCAGGCGGCAGCCACCAGGCGCGTGGCGACGCTCCTTCCGTGGTGTGTGCGGCGGGGCCGAGCCAGGCAGGAGTCCGGTGGGGTGGGTCAGCACATCTTCAGCTTCGGCGAGTTTCAGCTTGAGTGTGGGCTCTCAAGGACGCAGTCCAGGCACGCGTGTGTGGTGCGTCTCTCACTGCCACAGTCGGGGCGCCTTGTTAGGACAGTGGCTCTGCCCCTGAGGTTGGGACGGGCTTTGGGGTTTTGCGTTTCTGAACAGCTTCTGTCTCCTCCTGCTCCCAGTCCATCCAAACGTCCTCTAGCCTTGGGGTCCTGGTCCTGTTGTCTTTTTCCTTCTTCTTTTTTCCCTTGAAAAGTCAGACCTTCGAGGTATCATTTATTTGTGGCAAAATTCATCCTTTTTATGTGTAGCTCAGTTTCGATAAGTGCCTGTGGTCATGTAGCCTCCCCCAAATCAAGATATGAGAGAGTTTCATCACCCCGAAAGATCCCTTAGTGCCCCCAGTCCCTCCAACCAGTGATCTGGTCTCCATCTCTATGGTTTCACCTTCCCTAGAAAGTTACTTAAGTAGAGTAACTCAGTGTATAAAGTCTTGCTAAGTCGATAAGTTGCCCAGGCTGGCTTGAATGTGCTATTCTCCTGCCTCAGCTTCCCAGACTGGTGGAATTATAGGTGTGTGCCACCATGGTTGGCTCATATGTAGCTTTTTGAGCCTGGCTTCACTCACTCTTTCGAGTTCTTTCTCTGGTGTTGTGTGTATCGGTAGCTGATCCTTTTTCATGGCTGAGTAGTATTCTGTGATGTGGCCATTTCTGAGGACATCTGGGATGTGGGGAAAGTTGCCATTGACATTGGTGCACAGGCTATAATGGGAACACTAATATCCATTTCACTGCTCTTAGGCAGGTAAATACCCCGGGGGAGATGTCGGAGTTGTATTGTGGGTGCATATGTAGCTCGATAAGAGCCGGCTTGACTATTTTCCAAGGTGGTTGTGCCATTTTACATCCTCTTCTTTGTTATCCTTCTACAAGCCCCAGTTTCTAAACTCAGAGTACACATGGTCGCAGGGGTTAAGGGTTAGAGATGTGAATCTGCAGAGTGGTGAGAGCGGTAGTGTTGAATGCCGGGCGGAGAAATGGGGGAGACTGAGGATGCTGTCCGAAGCCCCACATCTGTGCTAGAGAGAGAAGGTGTTGCTGGCATGGGGTGTGTTCATTCTGCCAGTCACCAGTAGAATGTCAAGCTCTGTCTAGGAGGCTGAGGCAGGAGGTTCACAATTTCGAGCCCAGCCTGGCAACGTAGAGACTTAGCAAAGCCCTGTCTCAAAATACAAAAATGAGAAGGGCTGGGGGTGCATCTCAGTATGAAGGCTCCGGGTTCAGTCCCCAGTACTGAAAACAAAATTTAGAAAATAAAGCTCTGAGGCTATGAGATTCACATCCACCCTCATTCATCATCGCGCCTGAGCTCTCAACAAGAAGTAACCACCCGTAAGGGTTTGTTGATTGAATGGAAGAAGCGCCTGCTTTTCACACAGCTTAATTATTAGCTTAATGTGATTTACCCTTGTGCCAGTATTTTGGGTGTACGTGCAGGGGGTAGGGGACTGTGGATGAGGCTATCAGAAATGGCAATGCTTGTGCATCTGGAAGCAGTGGATCTTTGAGAATGAAATCTCCTTTTAGGGCCACGGGCGTCCTCTGGGTGCTTGGGGCTTTGTCAGCCTGCTCTGTTGCCCCTGAAAGCAACACAGGTGTGTACTTTTCCGTGGGCGAAGACAGGGATGGAGGGCGGACTCAGTCAGAAATGCTCAGAGCCAGGGGCCACACGGCGGACGGATTTCCGAGGACACTAAGCCAGCGTGTGGGGAGCAGCTGCCCGGCGCCTGCCCGTGAAGAGCAGAAAGGAAACAAAGCTCGTTGAACTTGGGGAGCCTGGTGTCCGGACTCCACTCACTGTCCTGGGCACCTGTATGATGAGGACATTGCTTCAGGGAGCATCTGTCTTGCAGGGTCCCCGGAGGTAAAATGAGGTCACGCGTGGGGGTGACCAGCACGGTCCCTGGCAAAGAGAAAGCCCTTGATTCTAGAGCTGTCATCCAGAGCGTCGTCCCATCTCCAGCATTTTTTGTCAGGAACTGTGGTGGAGACAGGGCTCTCTGGCTAGGAGTGGGCACAGTGGGTCCCCCTGTGACTGGCCATCGTGGGTTCGTCCATCTGCGTGTGACACTCCTGAAAGCTACCGCCAGATATTTTGCATCCTCAATTCTTTCTGGAAGCTTTCAGGAGAAAGAAAAAAGCATCCGTGCCCACTTGACCCATTTGCTTATTCCCTTTGGTCAAAGATAAAATTACCTCTCTTCCCCTCCCATTTCCTACCTCGGCGGGTGACAAGGTGAGGGAGATTTACGGTGTATAATTAGCTGCCCCCCCCCCCCCCGCACCAGGAGTCCAGCTCAGCCCAGCAGCTCAGGCCAGGTCCCGGGAGCCCCGCCTCCCGTCTCACGAGGACCCAGAAGTGCTGCTTGGATATTGGGTTAGAAATTGGGGCCTCCCCCTCCCCCACCTCACAGCCCCTGTCCTGAGTCTCCCTGACAGCTCAGGGGAGGAAGAGTCAGGTGTGCTTTTGGACAGGGGCCAGGGCCATGGGCTCAGGAACCTGGCTTGGAAACCTGCAGAGCAGCAGCTTTTGTCTGAGCGGGGACCAGTGGTCCCCACTGGCCTGGCACCGTCCTCACTGAGTGCCTTGCAAAATCCTATCAGCCTTGGGCGGATGAGGACATCGGTCCCTCAGGAATGTGTTATTTTTTTTTTTTTTTTTTTTTTTGGTTTTTTGAGACAGGGTCTCACCATGTAATTCAGGCTGGCCTTAAACTCATGGCAATCCTCCTGCCTCAGCCTCCCGAGTGCTGGGATTACAGGTGTATGCCACGACGCCTGGCCCTAGGAATGAGTTCTTAACATCTGAGAGAGGGCAGAGCTAACCAGATGGCACCAAGGACCAGAGCAGGGAAGAATCTATCTCTTTTTCCCTCTGAAAAGCTGAATTTTAAAAAGCAAATGTGGTACTAGGGATTGAACCCAGGGCCTTCACACTGCGCTACAGCCCCAGGCCTTTAAACACATTTTTTTTTTTTTTTTTAAGACAGAGTCTTGCTAAATTGCTACGTTGCCCAATCTAGACTGGAAGTTGTAATCCTCCTGCCTCAGCTTCCCAGAGTGCTGGGATTACAGCTGTGCGCCACCGTACCCATCTAGCTGAAATGTTTTATGGAAAGAAGGCTACTTTAAAGCAGCTTTAAGGCAGCAGATACAAGAAAGATCAGAGCTCTGAAGCAAAATGCCTGTGTTAACTGGATCAAGCTGGTTGTCTACCTGGAGACGGACACGGCTGCAACTTCCGCTCAGACTTCCTGAGAGCCCCCACTCTGGTCCCCGGGCCAGCCCCCAGGAAAAGCCCCACTCTGGATGGAGCCAGGTGGGAAACAACTTAGTCACTCTCCTGCCAGCGAATAATACTCACTCTGTGAAGTTTGGTTCTCATTTTAGGCCTATGTGTAAAGTATATACGTGACTTTAAACCAAGTTTTAAAAGAATTTCTTGGGCTGGGGATGTGGTGCACTGGCAGAGCGCTTGCGTGGTCTGTGTGAGGCCCTTGGTTCCATCCCCAGCACTGCAAAAAAGACGAAAAAAACCCATATTTTAATACCAGCAGAAGTCTTAGATGAGATGCTGGGGTGGACCTGGAACTTGTTCTGTGGGATTACCTGGCTTCTGACTCTCAGAGTCTCTTCCATCGTTAACCTTTACAATGTGTGTGTGTGTGTGTGGGGTACCCTTTTTACTGTTTATTTTGAGATAGGATCTCACCAAATTACTAAGTTGCCCGGGCTGGGCTGGGACTTGCAATCCCCCTGCTTCAGCCTCCCCAAGTGCTGGGATCACGGGCATGCATTGCCTCCCAGCAGTCCTTTATGATTTTCTTTACCAAGAATGATGAGCATGGGGGAGGAGAGGTCAGTGACCATAGACGGTCACTGCTGTGAAATGTCTGTGACCACGAGCCTGTGGGAGCGATGGCATTAGGAGCCAGGGCTGGAGGCGGGAAAAGAGGAGCAGAAATGGTGCTGGGTGGAGCTGAGAGAGGGGGCTGGGAACAGACAACCCTGGCTGCAAATCTCAGCGCCAGCTTGTAGCCTGGTGCCTCAGTCTTGTTGCTGGTCAAATGATGACAGCAGTGCCACATCCCAGGAAGGGTAAGAGGCCCTACCCAGGACGCATGGGGCATGCATGATTATCTGTAGAAAGCTGGGTCAGGAGGCTGCAGGCTTCACGAGTTAGGCGTGGTCTGCACTCTGGTCCCAAGCCCTGCACCTCTGGGCCTGAACACATTTGTTTTTGCAGTGCTGGGGATGGAACCCAGGGCCGCGTGCATGCTGGGCGAGCGCTTACCACTGAGCCGCACCACAGCCCCGAGTACCCTGGAGGGTAATTTCCTGTACCTCAGGTTAACAGACCAATGCTTTACCCCTAACCCAGTGTCGCAGCACAGTCAGTATGGTCGCTCTTTGGGCCTCCTTTTACTTATTTAATTATGCAGGCAACCCTCTGTATTTGTGGGCTCCACATCTGCAAATTCAACCAACCACAGATGGAAAATCAGTGTTAGGGGAAACATTAGATCTGTATTGAATGCACATAGACCTTTTTGTTGTCCCAGTTCCTTCAATGATACAGGGTAGCAACTGTCCCCACCGCGTTTACATTGTGTCAGGTATAGTCCCATGGTTCTGAGCTTGTTTGCCTTTTGGGCTACATGTTTGCTGTTTTCAATCCATCCTGTTCTTCAGCTCCATCTCTTGTTGAGAGTAGCTGTTGATCATTTGCTGTATTTTTCTCTACTGCATAATATTCTATGATGATTCAACTATTTCCATTTTCCTGAGTGATGGACATTGGAATATTTCCAGTTTGAGGTTTTTTCCAGTTATGATGAGCGGTGCTGGCGTGATGAGCTCATCATTTTTTGAATAAACGAGCCCAAGTTGTTAATTTGAGTCTGTGCACTTGGGAATGTCACCGCAGCTAGAGTTTTGGAGAGTCATCAGCATCAGACAGGCCCTGGCAAAGCCACTTTGCAGTCCAGGGAAGCCCCTCCCTGTTTGTGTTGTGAGGGCCAACATCCAGCTGTGACCTTGGCTTGGGTGTGGTCACACAGAGGCTGTGTGGCTGAGTTCCGGAGCCGGGCAGGTGGGTTCAATCCCACCTCTGGGAGTTACTGGCTGTGTGGCCTGTGTCGGCTCTGTGCGTCGCTTTCTGCTGTGGTTTGAATGCGGTCCCCAAACTCCTGTACGGGAAACCAAGTGTCCGATGCCAATGTTGAGAGGAGGGACCTCTGAGGGGATCTGGTTCGCAACTCGTGTGGGGCAGGGTTCCCAGTGGAAGAGTTAGCCACCCTCCCGTCCTCCCTTTCTCCCCTACCATCCCTGGCTGGGGTCTGAGCCACGGCCTTTGCACTGAACTACATTCCCAACCCTTTTTATTTTGTATATTGAGACACGCTCTTGCTAAATCACTAAGTTGCCCACGCTGGGCTTGAACTTGTGATCGTCCTGCCTCAGCCTCCCAGAGTGCTGGGATGACAGATGTGCACTGCCACCCTCGGCTCTATCCTCTCTTTCTCGCTTTTGTGCTTTCTGCCATGGGATATGTGGCAAGAAGACTCTCACCAGATGCCAGCAGCTTGATACTAGACTCCAAAACTGAGGAAGAAATTTATTTTCTTCATAGTTTACCTGGTGTGTGCAACTCAGTTGTAGCAGTGTAGAGTGAACTGAGACAGTTTCTGTCTGTCCAGTGGGTATCGCGACAGCACCTTCCCCTGCATGACTGACTGCCCGAGTCGTGTGGCGCGTAGGGTGTGTGTGGGAGGGCTGCGAGCAGGCGGGTGGAGGTGGGTGGTGTCTTTGGGTGTCTCCGATCTGATGCTTGGGCTAGGCTGTGGCACACGGTAGGTACCGCGTAAGTGTTCATCCTCCACCTTTGTTACCAGCGCTCTCCACTGCCTTGATCTCATCATTCTTTGGCATCTGTATTGCTAACCCATTCTCCTGATGGTCGGCTCGACCAGCATTGCTCCGAGATGTAAGCCAAGAGCCAGGCGTTGTGGCGCACACCTGTAATCCCAGCACTTGGGAGGCTGAGGCAGGGGGATTGTTCAAGCCCAGTCTGGGCAATTTAGAGACCCTGTTTCAAAATAAAAAAATAAAGTAAAGCTGGGAATGTAGCTCAGCGTGAAGGCCCTGGGTTCACCATCCAGTACTGGGGAAAAAAAAGTGTGTAAGCCAAGGGGGAAACATTGATAGGGTCCTATTGCTGGTGCTAGAGTCCATGATTCCTGGGCTCACGCAGAATTTTCCCCACTTCTCAGCAATCGTTTTTCATTTTCCTAATTGACTTCCTCTCCCATTTCCTATGACCCAGCGCCAGACCCTCCAGTCTCCTCACACCTTCCTCTGACTTCACTTGCCCCCAGCCCTGCCTTCCTCCTCACAGCACTGTCTTCGAAGGCTTCAGATACTTCAGAGCAGCAGGAGTGAGGGGCGTCGGTGAGAGTCTTGTCAGGATTTGAAATGTTTTGGTCTTGAACAAACTGGAATAATCAGAAATGTTAATGGACTTGAACTCTCTGTGGAAGAGTTGTTTACAGTGCAAAATGGTGATAGTTTGGCCTGTTACTAATTACATTGCAGTCATCATGAATGTTGGTGGTTTATCGGGGAAGTGGGGGGTCCTCTGCAGCTAGCATTGGATGCTTGGGTTGGTGGATGGATTAGATGGATGGGTGGATGGGTGGAAGGGTGGACGGATGGATGGATGGATGGATGGATGGGTGAATGGATGGATAGGTGGGTGGGTGGATGGATGGATGGATGGATGGGTGGAAGGGTGGATGGATGGATGGATGGATGGATGGATGGATGGATGGGTGAATGGATGGATAGGTAGATGGATGGATGGATAGATAGATAGATGGATGGATGGGTGAATGGATGGATAGGTGGATGGGTGGATGGGTGAATGGATGGATAGGTGGATGGATGGATGGGTGAATGGATGGATAGGTGGATGGGTGGATGGATGGATAGGTGGATGGGTGGATGGATGGATAGGTGGATGGGTGGATGGATGGATGGTTGGACAGATGAATGGATGAATGGGTAGATGGGATGAAGGAAGGAAGGATGGACAGATAAGGGAAAGAAAGGATGGGTGGATATTGGATGGATGGGTGACTGGATGAGTTATACATAAGTAGTTAAGTAGATTAATATATGACTAGATGGGGTGGACAAATGGATGGACAGATGGATGACTGGATGGATGGGTGTGTGAGTGACTGTGGGTGGGTGAGTAGATAGGAAGATGATGAGATTAGATGAAAGGGTGAAAAGATAGATTGGTGGTAGGTGGTGGATGCTGGATATGAGGGCGTATGGGTAGGGTGAGTGTCCTGTTGGGTCTCGCTGACATTTGGGGTTCACGTTGACTTGGGAGTGAGTGAACCTCTCTGCCCACCACCCTAGTTCTGCCTTTGCTGGTGCCAGCTGAATCTCCCATGCTTTTATAAAAATCAGTATCATTGTACCTCTCCATCACACCTCTCTGGTCAAAAACTCCTTGTGGGCAGGGCTTTCCCTTCCTCGCAGCCCGTGGCAGTTGCTGCGCCATCTCACGCAGGATAATTTATTTGGGTAATGGTGGGGAAAATAGACAGTGTTGCTGACAAAGATTATTAAAATTCTAGAAACACCTAGTTTTGTTTGTTTCAGCGCTGAGACTGAGGGTGAAATTCTTCGGATTCTGCTCTATGGATGGGTGGAATAGTATAATATATATAGTATAATAGTATAATAGAATAATATATGCCGGAATCTCTCTCTTCCAAGGAGATTGCATAAGTGCCCGGGATGCGACCCGCCAACCAGAGACTGCAGGTTACAGCTGCAGCAGGGTCCCTTGAGGCACCGCATGTCTGGGACCTGTTTTGTTACTGGTCTCATCCCTCTGCTCTGTCCCAGCTCTGTGATGGTTTTGCCCTACACCTGGGTCATTCACGTCTGATGGTGTTTGCACTGGTTGTTCCCTCTGCCTAACCTTTGGGTCCTTCCTCTAGGACCCAAAGTCACCTCCTTCAAGAGGCCTGTTCTCTTTGTTTATTGAATATTGAGAGGAAAGGGAAGAATAGGAAAATATCTTTGTACATACTGGGCATGGAGACACATACTTGTAATCCCAGCACTTTGGGAGGCTGAGGTAGGAGGACTGTAAATTCAAACTCAGCCTGGGCAATGTAGCGAGATTCTGTCTCAAAATAAAAATGAAAAGGGCTAGAGATGTAGCTTAATGTGAAGGCCCTTGGTTTAATCCCCAGATCTCCAGATGTGAGTGTGTGTGTGTGTGTGTGTGTGTAATTTTCCCAGCCAGAAAGAATCTCTGAAGGTGTTGTAATATATTTTGTTCTATACTTTTTATGGATGTAACTTTTGTGAGCACAAGTCCATGCCTCTAGATAGCCTTGGAAATCACCAGGGCCACCATTTTAGTTGCACAGGTTGTACACTGTGCAAAGGTAGCTGATCATATATCATTAGCATCATATTCATGTTTATTATCCCAGCTGATGGAAGCTTATGTATCACGTTCGAACAAAATGAAGACATTATGACTTGATGGATGGACCTAACAACTTGGGAAAGGGGGCATCTTATTTAAATTCACACAGTGGTGCTGCATGGGTTGGCAGTGATTCCAGAAAAGGCTGTTGTTAATATCTGATGACATTCTACTCTATGGCTGTCGTATCCTTCACATTGTTTTGCCAGTATAAATAACAGCACTGTGAACATCTTTGTGTGGTGGGCGCTGTCCGTTGTCGTGATTCCCCAGCACGCACTTCCGGCCTCTGTGTAGCGCTCCTGGCCATAATTGAAGCTCTGTCGTTACTAATCTCTCTGAATCTGCAGGAGGGATTACAAGGCCAGGTGACTGGTGTATTCAAGATGTTGACGAGGAAGAACAGGGAAAGAACAGTTAATTGACTTGAAATTTTTCCTGGGCTTCGTGTAAAGCAGTGCTTTTGAGCTGGGGGTGATTTTGCCCCCCCAAGGGAATTTCTGGTGATGTCTAGAGACATATTTGGTTGTCACGAATGCGGGGGATCGGGTGGGGTGCTGCTGGTGTCTGGTGGGTGGGGAGCCAGAGATGCTGCGAAGGATCCTAAAATGCACATGACAGCCTTCGCAGGAAAGAGTTATCCAGGCCCAGATGTCAATAACGCCGGCGTTGACAAATCCTGATGTCATAGATGCTCTTGTTTCTTTGAGGGAGTGGGTGGATTCAGGATTTTCGGGTGACTGAAACTGAATTTACAGCTTCTCTTCCTCGCTGGGTGTCTCAGCCAGTTTTCTGTGAACTTTAGATCCTACATGATCTGCAACAAGCCTGCCACGACTCTGGTTGATGTAAATATAGATGTGTGCATAGCGGGAGGTCCCCGCCGTGCTGGGAGCCGCTGGGATGGACGCCCATGCGGCCTCCCCTCCCTGTCTCTCCTCCTCCTCCGATGCCGGTCGTGCAAGTCGCGCCTCACTTCCTGTGGGCTCCTGGCCTGACGAGCGCTGCGGGTGTGGACAGCGGTGCCCAATTCCCTGGATTCCCACACCTGGGGCTGGGCCTGCACTCGAACGGGAGGCAACACGGGGGGAGACCGGCTCCGTGCTGTGAGGAGCAGAGGAGCTCGTCCCTTCCCTCCTTCCTTCGTTCAGCCCCCTGTGTGCCTCTAAGCGGGAGGAGATGAGGTCAGGGTGGCAACAAGGGTCCCTTGCTCCGGGCTGTGTGGAAAGGAAGTGGCAGAGCCACTCTGCATTATTCCTCTGGCATGTGAATATTTTATTTTCCATAACAAAAAATGAGATCATTTTGTGCAGATGTTTTTTGTTTTCCTTTGTGTGCAGTACTGGGTTTGGAGCCCAGTGCCTCATGCATGCCTGGCAAGTGCTCACCACTGAGCCGCACTGCCAGCCCTTTTTATTTTTAATTTTGAGACAGGGTCTCGCTAAGTTGCCCAGGCTGGGCTTAACTTGTGATCCTCCTCCCTCAGCCTCCTGAGTAGCTGGGATGACAGGCGTGTGCCATGAGAGTCCGTGTACCAGTGTCTCTGCTCACATTTATAGACCTGTGAATAAACATTCCCTCGTGACAGATTCCTGGAAGCGTCACTGTGCGTCTTTCACAGATGTGGTGCCCATTCCGCGCTCCAAGGGGCCGTCTTCTGGGGGACGGAGCCAGGTTCTGCAGAAACAGAGAGGTTCTGCAGCTCCGCTTTGGGCCCAAGGCCGTCCAGCAAGATGCTAAAGCAGGATTGCTATGTCGCAGGGTTAGCTGGACTCAAGTCCCAGCTTGGCTTTCTCCTATCCACATCATTTTAAGAAAAGCACTCTAAGCCCAGCCTCAGTTTTCTCATCTGTAAAATGGGCACAGCATGCGTGCCCATCTCATGGGGTTGTTTGAAGCATCTGCACAGAGTGATACTAAATGAGAGTTTGCCTGTCCTCGCAGCTCTCCAGGAGGCTGAGGTGAGAGGATCACAAGTTCCAGCCCAGCCCCGGCGGCTTGGTGACTTAGTGAGACCTGCCTCAAAATAGAAGATAAAAGGGGGTGGGGATGTTGCTCAGTACAAAGGCTTCGTGTTCAGTCCCCACTGCCAGAAAGAAAGGTTTCCCCATCCTGGTGCAGCAGCACGGGGGAGGCAGACCAAAGACATGAAGGAGAAAAGAATGTAGTTTAAGCGGCCCCTGTGGGACAGTGCAAAATTAAAGACCCCAGCGGTCTTGGCTGCCTTGGGAGTCACCCAGAAGAGACCAAAGCCTGGGTGTGGCACCCAGCAGATGCAGCAGGTGACCTGAGGAGCTGCAGGCTTGATTTGGGACAGTGCCAGGGGTGCGATGGGCGGGACTGTGAGGTGACTGTGGCTGCAGAGATCCAGGGGACGCCAGGCACAGGGTCCTGAGCAGGTGGGTGACACCAGGGAAAGGAAAACAGTGGTGAAGGACCTAGCGAGTGCCCATCCCCTGTCCCCTCGTCCTGCGCCCCAGGCTGGGGTCTCGAAGGCCACAGGGAGACCAAGCTGCGACCTCTTTCTAAGGTTCTGGGGCAGTGGTAGCAAACGATGGCATGCGTGCACAGCAGGCTGTTTGTAGGGTTAAAAGCTCTCAAAGGTTCGCCATCACGGTTCCAGGTTATTTATGACCCTTTTTTTTTTTTTTTTCTTTTCTGAGAAGTTATCTGGATTTGTGCTGCTCAGTATAGTAGCTGCCAGCCATGCGTGGAGGTCTTGATGCAGAAATTCATTCAAATCTTTTTTGTTTTCTTTTCCTTGAGACAGGGTCTCACTCTGTAGCCCAGGCTGGCCTTGAACTCACAGCGATCCTCCTGCCTCAGCCTCCCGAGTGCTGGGGAGTCAGTCCCTTGAGTTGCACCACCACATCTCAAGTGCTTGCCAGACACTGCCCTGGACGGTGCAGGTCTGGAACTTCCTGCCCTCCCTGGGGGGTGGCAGGTCTGGGAAGTTTGCTGGAAATGCAGAATCTCACTCTTACACATGAAGTCAGCAAGCCTGGAGCTAATAAATTGTTAGAGTGGAGAAAACTCAACTCTTTTTCAAATGATGTTTGGCCTGGGCTTTTCTTTTACTCTCTCTCTCTCTCTTTTTTTTTTTTTTTTTTTTTTTTTTGGTACCAGGAATTGAAGTCATGACCTTGCACTTACCAGACAGGTGCTGTACCGCTGAGCTATATCCCGGGCCCTACTCTTTTTTAAAAAAAAATAAGGTAAAATACGCATAACATCGAATCAGCTGTTAACTTTTTTTCTTTTTTTCAGATGGTGCCTGGGAGGAAACTCAGGCTCTCATGCATGCCAGGCCAGTGCTCTGCCCTTGAGCTATACCCCAGGCTAATTATTTTCTAACAGTACAGTTTGAGTGCTGATGCACAGCTATAAACCCAGCAATCTGGGAGGCTGAGGCAGGAGGATCTCAACTTAGAAACTTAATGAGTCCCTGTCTCAAAATAGAAAATAAAAACGGCTGGGGATGGAGCTCAGTGGCATTTAGGATATTCACAGCACTGCTCAACACTCACGTCTAGTTAGTTCTAAGAACAGTATTTCCATCATCCTGAAAGGAGACCCCAACTCACGAGCGGTCACCCCATCCTCCCCTTCCCCTTCTGGACCACTGGCCTCTGTCTCTTCTGGTTGGGGCTTTTGCAGTCGCCCCCTGGCGTCCAGGGTGCTGCGGAAAGCCCCACCGCCTGCCTTCCCGATCTTCTCTCCCCGCCGGCTGCCCCTCCGGCTCCCTGGTCCTCACTGCAGTCACCTCAGTTCATCCCACAGCGGCTCCATGTTCTACACCCCGGGGCCACTGCACATGAGAGGCTTCATCTCAGCTGGGCTCTCGTTAAATATTTAATAAATGAGATCTACAACCTGCGACGCTGGGAGCGTTTTATAGTGAAGCTAATGAGGGGCGAGAGCGGCAGGCAGCCGCTGGTCCGCGAGGAGCTGGCAAGGCGCCCTGGGGAGGAGTCCCAACAGGGGCGCTTGGCTTGGTGACCACGGTGGCCATGCCATCCGGTGCCCCTTTTTCCTCCTCTTCCTCTCCCTCCTCCTCCTCCTCTTTTGGTGTTGGAGATTGAACCCAGGGCCTTCACTCACCTCCGTCCCCAGCCCAGATTCTATTTTGAGGCAGCCTCACTGAGTTGCTAGTGAGAACTGGCAACCCTCCTGCCTCCGCCTTCCAGAGTGCTGGATGATAGTTGTGTGCACCCCACCTGGCTGGTGTCCCTCTGTTTTTGGCACTTTTCTTTCTTTTTTTTTTTTCCGGTACTGAGTAGCCACTTGATAACTATTTATTAAAGAAGAGATTGTGTGTGTGCGTGTGCACGTGTGCGTGAGAGAGAGAGAGGTGAAGAAGAGAGGGAAAGAGGAGAAGAGAAAAGTGGAAGGAGACAAAGGGACAGATGGAAGGAGAGGTGGAAGGGGAAGGCGAGCAGGGAGAAGGGCAGGAAAGGCTGTGACGGGGAGGAGAAGGAAAGGGGTGCATGAGAGAACTTACAGAGCGGAGGATGGAAGGGAGGAGTGGGGAGGGGACAGTGCTCCCGCTCCTGTCATCCGTGCCCATCTCTGCTCATCTCCTCCCATTGCCGCCTCCTGGTCTGGTCCTTTTCATTTCCTGTGTCTGTTATCTTCTCGTTTCCTGTCTGGGTGTTTGTCCCTGCCCTTTCTCCTTTCATAAACCACCCCGTATGTGGGGGGGGGGCAGACAAATGGACAACAATAGAAAGGAAGGCAGAGAGCCAGGCAGACAAAGACAGAGAGACTGAGAGATTGAGACTGAGACTCAGAGAGAAAGAGAGATGAGGAGAGGAAGGGGGGGCCAGAGGAGCCGGGACGCAGGTGACCGTCTTAGAAACTAACCATGGCACACGCATCCATTTACCCAGGTCTGAGAGCTGCACGGCTGCTGTCTCCTCGGAGTGTCCCTGGATAGGCCACCGTGGCTGTCCCGTCCTCACCTCCCTCCTGCAGGGGCCACAGTGAGGTTTCTGGGCCCATCCCTGGCTCTCGTTCTCAGCCTCCCCTCCCCAGAGTGCTTCCTGCAGCAGTGTGGTTCAGGGTTACCTGGTTTGGAACTTGGTATGAATGACTGATGTTGCGTGACCTGTGCACTTTTTACCAGCATGTGTCCGTGCTGCTAATCCTGGGGAGTCGGCTCGTGCCTGGCACACACCCGCTCTTTCATCTTGCTCCCGCGGTCTTGTCCTTGCTATGGCTGCCGATGGCAGAGGGGTGAGTCCAATCCCTCGCGGGGGGCTTCACAAACTGTTTGTGACAGATTTGCGCCCAGCTGCTGCATACCAAGCCCCGTGCACCTTCACCTGGACTGAATCCTTCCAGAGTGCCGGTGTGATTTCCATCCTGCCGCGGCAGGGCGGCTGCGCTGCCCCCTGTCCTCCCTGACCCTGGGTAGGGTCCAGTTTCCTAATGGTGGCCTTTCGGGCAGGGTGTGGGGATGTGTCGTTGTGGTTTTAGTTGCATCCTCTGGTCACCAACGAGGATGAGCATTTCATATATATATATATATATATATATATTATATATATATCTAGATATATATATATATCTAGATATAGATAGATAGATAGATAGATAGATAGATAGATAGATAGATAGATATCAGTCGTTCACGGTTTGTATTCTGTGAAGTGCCGCTTTGTGCCCTGTCCACTTTTTATTGGGTTGCATGTTTATGTCCCCTCCCCCATATCGATTTGTAGGTGATTTTTATTTATTCTGGAAATGAGTTCTTTGTCGTTCATTCGTCACAGGTGGGCAGTAGCTCCTTTAGGCTTGCCTTTTGATGTCTTTCAATCAACATTCTTGGTTTCAGTGTAGTGGAATTTAGACATCTTTTCCTTTAGAGTTTGTGGTTTGTTATCTTATTTAAAAAATCTTTTTTGCGGGGAGAGTGGTACTGGGAATTGTACCCAGGGCCTTTGCATTGAGCAACATCTCCAAGTCCTTTTCTTACTTTTTATTTTGAGATGGAGTCTCACCAAGTTGCTCAGGGTGAGCTGGAACTGGCAGTCCTCCTGCCTCGGCCTCCCAAAGTGCTGGAATTACAGGCATGTTCCAGCCCATAGGAGTTGATTTTTATGTGTAGTGTTAAGGAGGGGTCCAATTGCCTTTTCATTCCATAAGAACTGTCCCAACACCATTTATTAAAAAGGCCACTCTTGCCCCAGGGATCAGCAAAACCAACTCCTTAAATTTTACTTCCTTTCATCTTGTCTGTTCTCATACTAAGCCTCGCAAGACATGAACTCGTGATGAGCGCCAGCCATGTCCTAGGCGCTGGGTTACCTTGATGGATACAACACAGGCCAGCACTGCTTTTGTGGAACTTGCAGTCCGGCAAAGGTGACAGACAAGCGACGTTTGCCACTTCATGTACAGTCACGGTGCTGTTAACCTTACCAAGGGGGAGAAGTCTAGGAGCAAAGTATAAATAAATAGCGTGTATAAATAAATAGCGTGTATAAATCTCTGGGTTTGATCCCAGCAACACAAAAATCGATCAGTCAGTCAGTCAGTATCCTCCAAAGAAGTGGTGGTAAACCGAGTCCTCAGCGAGCCTGCTGTCGTCAGGGCGGTGAGATACATGATCCAGCTACAGAGAACAGCATGTGGAAAGGCCCTGAGGTAGATGCTGAGGAATTTGATATTTATCCTAAAGGTGCTCTCTGCCCACCAGAGCCAGCATGCGGGCACCTTATGGCTGTGCACCGCCCCGTGGACTGCTCCGTGGGATGGGTTGGAACCAGGCAGGAGCGAAAGCCGGGGGGCCAGGCAAAAAAGTGGCTGTGGTCCTTCAGGGAAGAGCTGGTGTGCCATGGGCTGGGACGGTGGCTGTGGAGATGGAAACCACTGATCAGGTCGAGAGCGATTTCGAGCTGGCATGGCTCCCCGCCCTCTCCCCTCTCTCGATCTCTGTTCCTTTTCTGGTTGAGTGTTCTGGGTGAGGAAAGCAGTTTGTGATCCTGCCAAGGGCATGTGCTCTGGAGGACGGATCTGCCACAGATGGTCTCTGGAATTCCAGCCAAGAGAGGCCCTGGACAGTCCCTGTGCCCCAGGGTTTCTGGACCCAGTTCAGCAGTGACCATGGATTAATCACAGTAGCAACACTGATGGTCTTCTCCTCAGAGCACCCATTAGCCATCACCACATCTGTCACCCCAACTCTCCTGTCATGCATTATAGCGGAAGCCAGCAGTTAATTTTTTCTTAAAATTTAGGATGGACACGTGATTGTCACATATACAGAGCACAGTGTGCCATGTTCAGAGCGGGGTAACTACCCATTCACCCCCTCGAACCTTGAACCTTTCTTTGTGCTGGAATCCTTCCAAATCCTGTCTTCCAGCTGTTTTGAAATATGGCGACATTATGCTGCATCTCCCCAACATGTACAATTTTTACAAATAAAGTCTTTCCAATGTTTAAGGAGATTTCCACGCTAACACTGATTGGATCATGACACATTATAGACGTATATTGAATGACCACATTGTACCCATATATACATACAGTTAAAATAATAAAAAAGGGATTTATAATACATCGTTAACCACAATCGCCCTGTTGTGCTAACTGGCACTTTTTTTTGTTGTTGTTGGAGGCGCTGGGGATTGAACCCAGGACCTTCCCACTGAGGGCTACACACTCAGCCCTTTTTTTATTTTTTAATTTTGAGACAGGGTCTTTGTAAGTCTCTTAAAATGCCCAGGCTGGGCTCAAACTCAAAATCTTCCTGCATCGGCCTTCCAGAGTGCTGAGATTACAGGCATGGCCACCACATTGGGCTCACACTGGCACTCTCCAGCGCACAGGAAAGATGTGGTCTGGGGGTTGCAGTTGCGTTTCCTGACTGCCAGCCCAGTCCCACTTGCACAAGTTCACACACTTGACCCCCACGTACACTTTTGCTAAGCATTTCCTACTTGGGTTCTCTTGAGTAAGTCCCAAGACCTCATTTTCCTTGCCCATGACACAGGAATTAGAATAACAGTCTCTCTCTCCTGTCTTCCTGTGGGGTCACGTGCCTTGCATTTATCTGTGCTATTCCGTTATACCATTTGGTTGCAAAGGCAGAAGACTCCAGGAGCTTCAGCGAGGAAAGGAGATTTTATTGGCTTATGGACAGAAGAGTCCAGCGGACATCTAGCTACAGGCTGGCCTGGCTGCAGGAGCCAGATGACATGAGTAAGACTTGGTTTCTTTTACTTGGCTCTGCTTTTTCAGTTGGCTCCATTTCCCCGTGCTTTGGCTACACTTCCTGCCCTTCTGCCCTGCCCAGATCGCCTCCAAAGGCCAATTCTCTTTCCCAACAATCTTCCCAGAATGCTCAGCAAATGTTTTCTTTCTTGTCTTCGAATGGCTGCTGGTGGGGTCAAGTGCTCATGGCAGAACCAATCACTGTAGGGAAGTGGGAGGTGAACAAAGGGTGCCCTGATTCCTGATTGGCTTAGGCTTGAGTCAAGTGACTGGAGTTGATAGGTGGCATCTCCTTTTCCGACTGGGAAGGGGGAATCCTTTTAAAGATGTGTATGGTTATGTTAGCTACTGAAACAAGCAGCCCCCATGTCTGGTGCTTAGCACAGTAAGAACGTAGTTCTCTCTTCCAGTGCAACCAGATAATCAGTAGATGACTCCAGGACCCAGGCCCTCGCTGCCATCTCTAAGAAGTGACAGGCCTTCACTCCCCGCCGGCAGGGACCGAGCATGAAAGCTCCTATCGTACAGGAGGTTTTAGGCAGCAAATCTAGAAGGAGCAGCCTCGCTTGCTGTAGAGGGCCCTAGCAGGAACAAGGCACTCATCAAGAGTTGGATGAAGATGCGCAGTTCACTCAAGTCTGGACCGCACCAGACAGATAAGGAGGGAAGGAGAGTGGTAGCGGGCAGGGAGAGAGAGCTGGAGAATAATCGCCCTGCGCTGCTTGTCTGGTGTCCTGCCAGGCTTCCCACTGCCCAGCCCCAGCCCGAAGCCAGATGGCAGGGGCCCGGGGAAGCATCCACCTGTCACCTTTCCCGGCACACAAGGGTGGGAAGGAGGGAGTGTGGAGGTTGGGTAACAGACAGCAGCTGTCTGGGAGCCTACCTGACTGCAGGGGAGGCCGGGACACCCAGTCCACAGGGCACGAGTTTGCTTGACAACTGTGCTGCCCTTCCACCAGAAGCCAGGTTCGCAGGTGGCTGAAGATAAATGTCAGAAGTGCACCACCTGGCTGTTGTTACTGGTGTGGTTATTGCTCCTTTCTACGTGTTGATACCTGGCCACCTTCTTTCCTCTGTCTGAAAATTCTTTCACTTTGAGTGAAAATATTTGGTTTTTTTTCAGTGCCGGGAACCCAGGGCCTTATGCATTCTAGACAGTTGCTCTACCACTGGGCTGCAGCCCCGGCCCAACCAAAAATCTTGCTGTTCTCCATGCAAGTTTAATTCAGTGCTAAGCTTGCATGTGGCTCCCTCTGCTTTGAGAACTTGATGGAGTCAGTGAGAAGCCAGTGATCATTGTTGAAATCATCAATCTTTCTGCTGGAGGTGAAGCCCAGAGGCCAACCTCCTAAGAGCCTAAGTCCCAGAGGCTGGATGCGATTGCTCTGCCCTCCAGGCTGCTCCTCTGTGGAACTTGTCTTGGCAGCTGGAGGAGGTGCACATGCGAGCTTGGATCCCGATGTGGCAGGAGCCCGCCTCACCGCTGGTGCAGCCGGGTTCCCACAGCCAGGAGCTGTGGTGAGGGCTGTCCCCTCCCAGTGCCCCCATCCCCAGGTCTAAGAAGCCAGTAAAGCAAGGGACAGACAGCCCCAGCCCCCACTCCCACTCCAGGCTTTGTTCTCAGTCCCTGGGTCCTGGTTTCCATCACCTTTTTCCTGATTTGGCTGGGTCCCCGTTTCCAGCAGTGATGGCCCCTCCCCGTGACTCAGTTTCCTCATCTGTAAAATGGTGACAGTCATTGTAACAAGAGCTCTAGGTCACGGCTGGGGTGCAGCTGGGGTGGAGCCCTGGCTGGGTGCTTGAGGCCCTGGGTTTGATCCCCAGTGGAGAGAGGTGGGCAGCAAGGAGCTCTGGCCAGACGCCTCCTTCTGTGCCCCGGGCTCCTTCTCTTGATGCCCTGAGGGGTGGGTACCACTGCCATCCTCCCCATGACAAAGAGAAAACCAGGACAAAGAGAGGCTGGGGGGCACTGGATTCTTAAATACCACAAGAAGGGATCTGAACCAAGGCCATTGGCTCCATGGCCTGTAATTTCATTTGCTTTGAGGTTTCAGTAGCCTGTGGTCAACCATAGTCCAGAAATATTAAATGAGTAATTCTGGAAATAAACAATTCATAAGTCTTAATTCACAGATCATTGTATGTATTTCTTTTCCTTCCATGGGAATTGAACCCAGGGCCTTTGCACTGAGCTACATCGCCAGCCTATCTATTATCTATCTATCTATCTATCTATCTATCTATCTATCTATCTATCTATCTTCTTATTGTCACAGTCTGGTGCTAAGTTGCACAGGCTGGGCTCAAATTAGCAATCCTCCTGCCTCAGCCTCCCAAGTGCTGGGTTACAGGTGTGCACCACCATGCCCAGCTTGCCCCTCATCCCTCACCACCCTCACTGCAGCCTGCCAGGATGCGTATCGCCCCTTTGCCCCGTGTGCCCACGATGCATGTACCCTTTACCCAGCAGTTACTTAGCAGCCGTCTCAGTTACCAGACGGACTATCTGATCTGCCCTCCGTGTGGCAGTGCTGAAGTTCAAGCAACTCTTATTTTACTTAATGATGGCTCTGAGGCTCCCGAGTACAGGTGCTGACAATTGTGTGACAGTGTATTGTTCTACTTCAGTAGTAGTAATTATGGTTACTCTCTGCCTGTGCCTATTTAAACTTTATCATCACTTTTATTTATTTATAGGAAAATGCAGGGAATACACAGGGTTGAATGCTATCTGCAGTGTCAGGCGTCTGCTGGGGGTCTTAGAATGCATCCTCTGTGGATCAGGAGGGCTGCAGGAGACAGTTGTGTGTTGTTACCGCACAGGGCTTGGCACACTTTCCGGAGAAGGCTGTGTGGTAAAGATGGGAGGCTTTGTGGGGCCTGCGCTCTTGTTGGGACCATGCCACCCTGCCACTGCAGCAAGGCAGCTGCAGACACTGTGTAAACAATGGACCCAGTGTGGCCAATACGACTCCATTTACAGGAACAGCGATGGGTCAGTCCATGTTTCTCTGTTCACATTAATCTCTTCCCTCCTTTCTGCACAAGGCCAGCCTTTCTCTCCACCCATCTGTCTCTCCGTGGGTTCTCCTGATGCCAGGCATTTTTGTCTGTTAAAATGTGGGAAAGAGAGTGCTGGGCCCTGAGTTTGGCCTGTCTTCCTCCTCCTTCCTCTGCCTTCCCTCCTCCCTCCCTTCTTTCTGGGCTCCGGAAGTTACCACTCCTCGTCCATTGCTGGTTTCTCACCTTGGAAGCCCAGAACATCTGCCAACAGCCCTCTGCCCTCCCTTGCATCTGCCTGCCTGCGTCTTCCTCCTTCCTTACACACGCAGGCCAAGCTGACCTCAGGGCCTTTGCACTGGCTGCCCTGGCCTTCGCCAGATCCGCCTTCCTTCAGGAACCTCGTGGCTGCTCCCTCATCTTCAGCTCTTTGCTCAAAAGCCACCTTAACGTCCACCCTACTGCACACTGCAAGCTTAGCATTTAACTCCTCTCTTCTGCCACATTTTTCCCTTTGGAACTTTTTTCTGGGAGAAGAGCAGTCATAGGGATTGGACCCAGGAGCTCCATCTCCAACCTTTTTTAAATTTTGAGACAGTGTTTGGCTAAATTGTCTAGGCTGGCCTTGAACTTGGGATCCTCCTGCCTCAGCCTTTCCCAGTGCTGGGATTGCAGGCGTGTGCCACCACACATTCATTCTTACTGCTGGGAAGCAGTGGAAATGCCAGGGTTTGTGTGTCTGTCTACCTGTTGGTAGCCATTGTGTTTATTCTCATGTTGACGATGAATCAGGTTGCTGTGAAATGCTTGTTTCTTCGCCCAACTCCTCACTCGGTGGATCTTTGCAAACCCTGAGTTTCCCATCTGGAGATGCAGCCTTGCAGACTCTGGGGACCCGGCCTCCATCTCATCATTTATTCTTCGCAGCACTTACCACAATGTCCAACGCCATGTTTATTTTGGGGGAGATGGGGTGGCTTCATGGGCAGAACTGTCTATTTCCAGAACAAAAATATGGAAGAAGAAAAACAAAACAAAACATCTGTAAACAGCTCAAGGGATACGCTTAGTTCTCTGGGTTTCCGGGAACAGAGAGGTGAGGGTTGTTTGGGGAGGAAAAAATCAAGGACTGCTTCCTGGAGGAGGGGGCTGTTGGGGCCCCGTTTCTCCATGACATTGGAAACAGAGATAAAAGGAGGGGGCTTGTGTGTGATGGCAGAGGTGACAGGGTTGACAAGCTGTCAGCAGAGATGAAGGCCACCGCGCCTGCACAATGAGGAGGTGGCTTGGGCTGCACCGGGTTTGGGTCCTGGTGATTCCTGTTGGAGCCTCAAGCAAGGCTGAGGAGAGGCAGAAAACGCCGGGGCCAGGCCCATGTGGTCTCCATGCATGACGTTTCTGTTCCTCCCTCCGTGTTCCCACATCTAGTGTGGTGGATATTTGTCTCATTCTTGCTGCATGGATAAGAATAAGGGACAATCATGAGCCAGGTGTGGTGGTGCACACCTGTAATCCCAGCTACTGGGAGGCTGAGGCAGGAGGATCACAAGTTCAAGGCCAGCATGGGCAACTCAGCGAGACCCTGTCTCAAAAAGAAAATTAAAGTCTTGGGGCTGTACCCAGAGGCATCGTGCTTGCCTGGCATGTGTAAGGGCCTGGGTTCCATCCCCAGCACCCTCCATGCGTCGTCCTGTGTTTGGAGTCTGCACTGCGCGCTGACCAGGTTTGGTGACTGTGCAAACCCTACCAGCTGCACACCCGATGGTGACCCGCAGCCTCCCTACTCCGTAAGATGAGCACAGTCATTCCTGCCTCCCAGGGCTGTGCCTTCCCTTAGTGGATCCTGACAGCATCGCAAGCCTGAGGCTCTGCTTAGGACACAGGAAGCAGACAGAAAAGCCCCTGCCTGCCGGGGCTTCCATTCCCTTCTCATGAGACATCAACAACAAACCGAATAATAAGTAAGTTTCGTGCCGCTTTGGAATAATAATAAAACAGCTGGAGCAGACACATGGAGAAAGGGCTGTGGTTCCCTTTGAACTAAGATGGGCAGGCAGTGGGGAGGAGGCTGCGAGGATGTCTGGGGGCAGCGGGGAGCAGGCTCAAAGGCCCTGGGGTAGGGCGCGGGGAGCTCTATGGGGTGGGCAGGTGGACAGGGCTCTGTGTGTCCATGTGCAGAAAGCACTACACTGCTCTCAGAGCCACTGTGGGAAGGACAAGTTTCCACCCACAGTCTCAAGTGGCTCCCCTTCGTCGCCTGCATTCCCACCTGCTGCCAGAAGTGGGGTAGAGCCAGGATCTGCTCCGGTTCCATTCAGGCAGGCTGCCCAAGGGGAGGCGTGGGGGCAGGGCCGAGCCAGCACCATCTACCTTGGATACCACCCAACACCACCGCATTTCCCAGAACCGGGCAGGAAAATGTCCAGGGTTGGGGTGCAGATGACGGGAGCCCTGGCCCGCTTGGCTCAGCCCCGAGGAGTGTTTGTTGGGCCCAGGATGGCAGCTTTCAGAGGAAGAACAAGACAGGTTTTCTCATGGTTGCACCTCTCCGTCCTGCTTCATTATTGTTGTTGTCGTACGAAGGAGGTGTGGAACCCAGGGCCTGAGGTATGACAGACAAGCAACACTCCCAGCCCTTTAAAAACAGTTTTAAAACATTTAAGACAGGGTCTAAGTCACCTAGGCTGGGCTGGAACTTGTGATCCTCCTGCCTCAGCCTTCCGGCATGCTGGGATGACAGGCCTGTGCCACCACCCTCGACTCTTTTCCTGATTTTTAATCTTGGTGGGGAAAAAAAAACTTGGGAAGAACCATCTGCCTTTTCCTTTGAGGAGATTAATGGTTTCTAAAGTTTTGGGCATTGACTTGGTCACTGAGTGCCTCCTTCTGCCTGTGATGGTCCCCTCCCTCCCCACCGGGTCTGCACAGGAGTAAAGAATCCCTGTTTCAAACCATTTTGTTTTAACTCTTGTTGTCTTCATCTCCTTTTCCTGTCCCCTGTTTTTTCCCTTTTCATTACTTCTGTTTTGGGGGTCCTGGCCATGTTGCCCCCCCCCCCCAAGCAGTTTTTGCTCCAGTCCCAGAGTCCGCAGCGCTTGTCTCTTGCTGTTCCTGTTTCTAGCAGGCTGAGCTCCCTGGGGAATTAGTTGTAGTAGCAAATTAACAGCTGTGCACACCTGGAAGCTGGGAGACAGTTCCTCCTGCCTGCCTAAGCAGGACCCCGGGGCATTTGCAAATGTCTTGTCCCTAGGTGTAAATCCTCCTTTCATCGGCACGAGAGACACAGCCAGGGTCCGTGGACCCAGGCAGGGAACTTGGCCGGGCTCCTGGGTGCTCTGGCCATGCTGGGTGTTGGTGCATTGATTGAGCTCCCGGGATGGCTGCCAGCAGCCTCCAGGACAAAATCAATAGTTTGTGAAAGTAAAAGCTTCTTTGGGAGGTGCAGAGTATGCAGGTTTATTTTGTAATGGTCAGGCTTCAAGGAGAATTTCATGCATGGCAGGGTTAGCAAAGGGAGAGGCTGGCAGACCCTGGACTTGGGCCGCACAGAGGGACCATGGTGGGGAGGTTTTGTCAGAGGCCTGGAGTCTTCCGGAAAATCTGGCTTCAGTTGCCAGTGCAAAAACCATGGCATTAGAAGGTAAATCCAGGCTTGATGGCACACACTACTGTAGTCCTAGTCACTCAGGAGGTTGAGGCAGGAGGATCCCTTGGGTCCAGGAGTTCAAGGCCAACCTAGGCAACTTAGCAAGACCCTGGAAATGGGATGGGGTGTGGAAAGGACTGCTACTGAGCTGTAAAGAAAAATAAAGTATGATAAATACGCATTCATTTGATCACACAGGAGACATCGAGCAGGGTCCTGCTGTTTGCCCAGCACTGGGACATATGGCAGAAGATGGGGTGTGCGTCCTTGGGGAGCATGTAGTGAGGAGAAAGGTGTCTTCCAGAGCACATGCAGGCAAGGTTACTAACTGCGAGATTAGGAAGAAAACCAACAAGGTCTTGGGGGAGAGGCCTGGGCTGCTACGACCTGGGCAGTCCTAGGGCTGGGTGTGTGAAGTCAGGCTGTCGCTGTGGGCTCTGTGGCCTCTTCCACCTCCCAGCAGCTGTCAGGGTCCAAAGTGCCGTGCTCCAGACTCTGCCTAGTCTTTAGCCTCCTAACTGCGTCTCCTCTTCTGTCTCTCGTATGGACCTCGTCATGGATTTAGGGCCATTAGACAGCGCTGGGTGATCTCAGCTTGAGATCCCTAACTTACTGCACTCACGAAGCCCCATCCCCACCCCAGCAAGGCCAGAGTTGCCACTTCCAGGGGTCAGGGCATAGACAAACTTTTTTGTGGGAAAGGAGTGAGAATTAGGGGGGCAGAGATGCCCTGTAAGCAGTGATATGAAGGCTGGGAAGCACGGAGCAAAGTATAAGCAGATGAGAAGCGAGGAGATTCCCAGACAGAGAGAGCAGTGTGTGCAAAGGTCCTGGGGTGGGAATGAATTTGCTGTGTCCAGAGAGAACCACCGTGCCCAGAAATGCACGAGTGGAGAGGGAAGCATGGGAAGAGACCCGGGAGGTTGGTGGGGTCACACAAGTCCCCCCGGGCCAGCGTCTGGGTGAGCTCCGCTCTGTGTGCAGCAGGGTGTCCTCAGGAGTGTTTGCACAGGACGAGCCCGAGTGGCCCACCATTCTTGAAAAGAAGTCACTGAGGTGAAACCCACCCAAGGTAAAACTGGCCACATAGTGTGTACCGTTCCGCAACATTTCAGTGCATTCACAGTGAACTCGACACCACCTGTATCGAGTTCCAAAGCGTTCCCCCCCGCCCCGAATAAAACTCTGCCTCCATCGTGTAGCTGCTGCGTTCTCTCCGCACTGCTAGTAGCTGGCAGTTTGTTTCCTGCCTCTGGATCCCCCTACCCTGGGTATTGTGCATAGTGGGATCGTGCGATTTGTAACCTGTGAGTCCGGCTGCTTCTGCTGGGCACGGGGCCTTGGCTTGGAGGTCGGCGAGGCCAGCGGCGGGTGCTCTGGGCTCTGCTGGGGCTGTCAGTTTTGGGGAGCTGTGGCGTTGGCCTTCAGGGCGCGCAGGAAGCAGTGACTGCGGGGGGAGACTTGGTGGGATCTGCTGTACCTCGGTGCGCGATAAGGGAGATGGAGTCGGGGTCTCCCCTTGCGTAGGCAGCGTGAGGCCGCTGGAGTGATGTCCTGAGAAGGCGGATGTGGGAAGGAGATGAGTGGAGGGAAGGAGCTGCAGCATTTGGACTTTGGACTTTGGACAGTGCAGTGGGTTAAAGCGTGTCTTCCAAAAATTCAGGTTCCCCTTGAAACTCAGCATGGGACCCTGTCTGGAAATACAATCTCTGCAGAAGTCGACTGAGTCCAGGGCTAAGATAAAGCCATCCTGGATCCGCGTGGACCAGGATCCTAGGACGTGTGTGTTTATGTAAGAAGGCTCAGGGGAGCACGGGGCAGGGATGGGAGCGAGGCAGCCGCAAGCCAGGACTGCCTGGAGCCACCAGGGGCTGGGATGGAGGAGAAGGCCCCCCCAGCCTCTGGGAAACCAGCTGTGTGGACCGCCGGCCTACAGAACAGTGAGAGGACACACTGCCATTGTTCTCAGCCATTGTTTCAATCGGTGCTCTGTTGCTATAGCAGAGCACCTGCGACAATTAACTTACAAAGAGAAAAGCTTTGTTCTGGCTCTTGATTCTGGAGGTTGCAGTCCAAGATCGAGTGGCCCCTGGCTTCAGGCTCTGGTGAGACGGCACATCAGGGCGGGGATGTGTCGTGGAGGAAGCTGCTTAGAGAAGGGACCTGCAGTGGTGACCTATGCTCACCTTGAGGGCTCAGCCACAGCCTGGGGAGCTCCCACAGGGCCCCGTCTCCTGAAGGCCCCACTGCCTCCCATGTGCCCCTGGTCCCAGCATTGGTGGCCGCTGCACTACAGACCATGACAGACTCCTGTGAAGTCCAAGGGGCCTCTGAGAAGGCACAGGGACCCCGTGCTCCCCAAGACCACGCTCTGCAGTAGGGAGGAGGGAAAACCCCAGGGCCTTGTCCTTCCCCGGTCTTCGTCCTGTGTCTCCCGTTAACCAGACCCACCGAAGGCAGGGCGTGGGGCACCCGGGTGATGCCGCCTCTGCAAAGGCTCCAAGCAGGGCAGTGAGTGGGTGTGGGGGGGGCTATAGGAGAATAATAAAAAATAGCAAAATGCAGGAAATCCGTAGGAGTCTCCAGACAGAGAAGGGGAAGTTATGCAGATAGAGCCCCACTTAGAAAGAGAGGTGTGGAAAGGGAAGACTGTGGAACAGAGGCCAGGACAGGAGAAAAACTACAGAAGCCTAAATGAGGGCATGGCTGAGCAGTGTGAGCACAGAAAAGTGGCGCTGAAAGCTGGGTGTGGTGGCATGCACCCAGAATACCATTTGCTCAAGAGGCTGAGGCAGGAGAATCACAAGGTTGAGCCCCTCCTGGGCAGCTCAGCAAGACCCTGATTCACAAATCAATCAATCGATCAATCAATCCTGGGCAACTCAGGGAGGCCTAATTCATGAATGCATGATTGAATGAATGAATGAAATGGTCCTGGCTTTTGCCAGCCTAGAGGTTTGAAAATTCTCATTGAAAGAGTTTCGGCCAGGCGTGGTGGTACATGGCTGTAATCCCAGCACTCGGGAGGCTGAGGCAGGAGGATCACTGCAAGTTTGAGGCCAGCCTGGGCTACATAGTGAGTTCAAGGCCAGCCTGAACTACATAGTGAGACCTTGTATCAGCAAAAAAAGAAAAAAAAAAAAAAAAAAAAAAAAAGAAAGAAAAAAGAAAAGAGTTTCAATTACCCAGTGAGACCCTCATGAGAGACAGAGAAAAAGGGAAGGAAGGGAAAGGTGGAAAGAGGGATAGAGGAAGGGAGGGGAGGGAAAGCAAGAGAACAAGAAAAGGAAAGGTGGGGGAGAAGAGAGGAGAGAAGCCCTGGCTTTGGGCAGCCTGGATCCTTGTTGGAAGTTTGAGTTGAGCCTGGAGAAGGCAGAAAGGTGGGAGGTGACAACTTGATAACCAATGTCCCCTCCTTCTGAGTGGAGTCATGGCTCGGTGGCTGGAGGGGAATTAAGGGTCACGGATGGGGTTTCTGATGATGGGGGAATATTTATATACGTCTCTCTTCCACACACCAGTCGGCTCTGGTGTCTTCTCCCACCACGAATGCTGGAATCTACCGTGAGGCGGAGCGTAGGTGGTTGATCTGTTCGAGAATGTTCCACAAAGGCAGCTGGTTGAGCTCTTGCAGGATGGAGTCCTCGGGAGGGAGAGGAGCAAGGAAGGGATGAGGAGTGCACCACGGTCGGGTTGGTGGGGAAGATGGAGGAGGAGAGAGTGGTGACACGGTGGAGTGCCTGGGCCTCCGGTCTCTCAGGGTGGGTGTTGGATTTGCGTTTAGGAGAGACCGGAGCTGGGAGGGGTCCAGAGTGGTTAGAGAGAAGGAAGCTGGAGAGGGTGTTCTGGAGGAAGCCGGTGCATGCGTGGGCGGATGGCGTGGAGGTCGCTGATGAAGAAGGAGGCACGTGCTGTAGTGGACCGGTCCGGACGAAATTCTCCACAGGAAACCTGAAAGTCATAGAAAGTCGGCGGGTTCCTGGGAGCTCAGCCTTCTGCTGCCAGTGCGGCCTTTGACTTTGGGCGTCCCGCGGATGGCAGCAGCATGGGAGGAATCCCGGTGGTGGTTATGGAGTAGATCTAGAACGTCTCCCCGGGGGCGGGGGGGGCGGGGCCTGCGAGGGCGGGGCCGGGGCGGGGCCGGGAGCTGAGTCGCCCGCTCTGCACTTCCGGCCGCCGCCTGGGCAGCTGTCCTCCGCCAGGCCCTCCTGCTGTCCCTCTTGCCTGTGAGCTGGGTGACCTCGGACTGAATCCTCTAAAAACCGTGAGGCAAAACGAACTTCTCCTCCTTCAAGTCGTGGGCGTTGGGTACTCCGTCCGGGAGCGGCGCGTGCCTGGGCCGCTGGGCTCGGCCGCTGGGGCGCCGTGCGGCCGCTGCCTCTCGGGGCCTCCTTGTTGGCCCCGCCTGCCCGGGAAGAGGCCTCCTTCCCTCGCCTGCTTCTCTGCTTCCTTGTCACCTCCTGGCTCCCCCGTCTCCTGACCCCCGCCCATTTCCAGAGTCCACCTCCCTGTTTCCTGTCCTCTATTTTTTATTGTGGTCTCTAAGTTATTTATATTTTGGGTTCCTTGTATAAGAGAAACCATGGGATATTTAAGCTTGGGTGTCTGGTTTATTTCACTTAACATTATGGTCCTGAGGTGGTCCATTTTCCTACAGGTGACTGGAATTTACCCTTTTCCGTGTCTGGGCAGCACTCCGATAGGTTTCCCTGTTGTTCTTGGAAACTGATTTGAAGCTGTCAGTGGCCCCGGTGTTGGTGTTCATAGTCTTGAACTTTTCAGATTTGACTTTAAACCAACGGGCTGATAAAATGGAGGATGCTAGGGACCATCAGCAGGGAACTAGGAGCACAAAGGTGAAAGGACACTGTCCCTTAGTACAGTGGACATACCAGGGACCATGGTTCTGAGTCAGGCAAAGGACAGGAACCTCTCCCACTTGGAAGTCCCCATGGATATTTACTGGGGCTGGACCTTCAGTTCCCACTGGAGTCTAACCACCCTTGTGTGTATGTGTGTTTTCCAGCAGTCAGGTTAATTCTTCCATGTCTTAAAATTTAAAATTTTTTGATGCAGAGAGATTTATACATTTAAGTCATGATTTAATTTCAGGAGGAACACACACATTCATCTCACTTTTTTGTTTTCAGTGCTAAGGCCAGAATCTCGGGCCTCACACATGTTAGGCAAGTGCTCTGCCTCTGAACTGCACCCCAGTCCTTCCCTGTACATTTTTTTTTTTTGGTGGGTACCGGGGGGGTCGACCTCAGGACCTCGCGCGCCAGCAGGCACCCGTGCCACTGAGCGATATCACCGGCCCCTTTTTCGTATGTGGGTTCCGGGAGTCGAACTCGGGCCCTCGCGCTTGCCCGGCAGGCGCTTAAGCCGCTGAGCCATCTCACCGGCCCTCCCTGTACATTTTTAAGTTCGTGAACTACATCCCCATAGATTCAGGGGTGATTATGGAACTTTGCTATGAGAACGTCAAGTGTGAATCCCCTCTGAGCCAGCAGTTCCACATCCTGGAATGTGTCCTGCAGGAGAATTCTCACAAGTACACAGGGGTAAGTGGTCAGTGTCCAGCCCTGGGTTGCTTATAATAGAGACCGACTGGAAGTGTTCAGGGGAATAGTAAATAAATGATGATGTATCCACTCACCAGAATATTTTACAGCCTTTTAAGAGAAGGAGGTCTATTGTACCAATAGGGAATAATGTGTCCAGGGTGGTGAGGGTTGGAGCAAATTGAAGGACATCATTAGGGCTCTATTTTTGTGAAGGGAAAGTACAATTTTATAGGTTTTCTTTCATTTCTTCAGTCATATTTATTGAGCACCTACAAGGTGTCAGGCACTTCGCTAGGTGCTGGGGAACACAGCTGAGAATAAACCAAATTGCCCTGTGGGGCTGACACTGATATAATCAGGTAAAGAAGTAAAATCTATGCCTTGTCCAGTGCAATGTGTGGTAAGAACAGCAGCAGCAACAAAAGGAGAGGAGGAGGATGGAGACGTCAGCGCGGTTGAGACTTTGGGTTCAGCTGGAAAGGGCTCGCTAGGGAGATTTTTGCTTATTTGCTTCTTGTTTTGTTTTGTTCTGTTTTGGGTTTTGGTTTTTTTTAGTGGTACTAGAGATGGAACCCATTTTTCAGTGGAACCCAGGGCTAAGCAACCATTCTGCCACCAAGCTACACCCTCAGCTCTTCTGAGTTTATTTTGAGACAGGGTCTGGCTAAGTTGCCCAGATGGCTCAAGCCTACAATCCTCCTGCCTCAGCCTCCTGAGTCCCTGGGAATGCTGGCAGGCACTATCGCATTCGATGAGATAATATTTTGGTGAAAACTGGAGGAGGCAAGGGAACAAACTGCTGATGCCTAGGAGAGAGACCCAGGTGAAACCTGTGCACTGGGAGGTGAGCAGCCAGGGTTATCGCTGGGGAGCGGGGCAGGGCGAGGACTTCCACTTTCCCAGCGAAGCATACCCTTCAAAACCAAACCAGCACGCGTTGTCTTTATAATTAAAACCGCTGGGTTTTTGTTGCTGTTGTTTTGAGACGGGATTTCACTGTGTAGTGCGGGCTGGCCTGGAACTTGCTTATGTGCCCAGGTGGGCTTCAAACCCGCAGTGATCCCACTGAGCGCTGGGATTACAGGCACGCGCCGCCGCGCTGGCTAAAGCTGGTGGTTATTTAAAGGGGGACGGGGTGGTTCTTGGTAGTTGTCTGGTTTTGTTCTCCATGGTTCACATCCCAGAGGGAAAAGCTGGCTACAAAAATCAGTGAGTCTAAAAAAAAAACCTAATGGGGGTTTTCTTGAACAAGATGAGGAGTGAAAAAATATATACATGAGGATAATAATAATGATTAAGTGAGATTCATATAACATAAAATTAACCATTTGTCCCCCCTTTTTTCCCGTGCTGGGTGTGGAACGCAGGACCTCACACATGCTAGGCAAGCGCTCACTGAGCAGCACCTCAGCCCTTTTTATTTTTTACTTTGAGACAGGATCTTGCTGAGTTGCCCAGGCCGACCTTGAACTTGCAATCCTCCTGCCTCAGCCCCCCCCCACTTAACCATTTTAAAGTATAAACAGTTGGGTGGCATTCACACTCTAGGCAACCACCACCTCTATCTAGTTCCAAAACATTTCCATCACCTCCCAAGGAAACCTGGTACCCTTCAGCAGGGTCTCCATTTTTCTCTTTCTTTTTCTCCTTCCTCCCCCGGCACCTAGCAATCTGTATTCTGTCTCCATAGATTTCAAAATGTGGCAACAGCCTCCAAATCCATAAATGCACAGATAAGCAAACTGTGGTCGATCATACAACAGGGTATTTGCCATAGAAAAGGAGGCACCAGTACATGCCACAGTGTGGGTGAACTTCAAAAACATGATGAGGGAAAGTGTAGTAGTACACGCCTGTCATCCCAACACTCAGGGGGATTGTGAGTTCTAGCCCAACCTGGGCATCTTAGCAAGACCTTGTCTCAAAATTTAAAAAAGAATTTTTTAAGGGCTGAGGATATAGCTCAGTGCAGAGGCTCTGGGTTCAATCTTCAGTACTACAAAAACAAACCAAAAACATGATGGGGAGCGAGAGCAGCGGACACAGCAGACACAGGTCGCAAGGTGTGTAAAACCATGCCTGTGACATGCAGTGGAGATTTTTTCATGTTTTACATCTGATGTTTAGGGCATCAGCCAGACACATTCATTAGTTCTGTTCTTGGAAACCTTGCGGATTTGAGGAAAAGCCCCATCAGCCCTGAGGAGGTGTCCGTCATGGGAGGGAAGGACCCAAGATGTCGATGGGTAAAAAAGAAATAGGAAACACTAATGATATTAGTAACAGCAATTACTTTTTTTTTTCTTTGTGGTGCTGGGGATGGAACCCGGGTCTTGCTCATGCTAGGCAAATCTCTACCACCGAGCTAATCTCCAGCCCTAAGATAAAATTTTATTGCATGGTTTCAATGAGACGAATCCCAACCAATGCTTTCCTAAACATACTGAAGTTTCTAATCGTCAGAGGATAGGAATAAACCACACAAAGCACCCCTGTGTTCAGCATTTGCCCACCCAGGGCCTTGTTTTAAGTGTGCTGAGTGGATCAGCTCGCTCCTCCTCACAAGCTTGGAGAGAGAGGGGTGTTGGCTTGCACGTTTTATGGATGGGGAAACCAAGGATCAAGGAAGGAGACATTTGTCCAAGGTCAAAGCCATGTCTGACTCCCAAACACTCTTCTATTGCTCATGCATATGTTTCCAAGTTTCTGGGCAGAAGCCTGATCTAGCAGCCTTGAGCAGACTTCTCATTTCAGAACCAAAGCTTTGAAATCTTCCCCCGCCCCACCGAGCATGTGAAGTTTACAGATGTGGGAGAGGTCACACTGACTCAGGCTGGGCTGCGCCTCCCGCCGCTGTCCCCGGTGCTGAAACCATCCCGCCGGCACCAGAGTTGCCTGCGTCAGCGCGGCCAGCGGTCACGGCTAAAGGTTCTGGGCTGGACAGCTGGGGAGATTCCTTTGCTGTGATTTTAGTTGGCGCTGTGTGTTGGAGAGTTTCGAGCCCCGGAATGAGAACTGGAGACTCGAGATTCTTGGAAGCTGTGAGTCACTGATAGGACACATTCGAGGTGGACTTACGAAGCTGTGGACTGGGGTGCAATCATTGAGCGTTAGTAAGTTAAATTATGAGACGGGGTGTGGCTCAAGGATTGAGGCCCTGGGTTCAATCTCTCAGCATTGCAAAATAAATAAATACTCAATTGTAGCAATTGTTTGGGACTTGGGTACAGTGTAATCTATTGGTCTAATCCATATGGTTAAGGCACCAAATGTTCCTTTACCCCAATTTTTAAGTCTTTTAAAACTTTATTTTATGGGTATATGTTTGCAATGCCCAGTAAATACATTCACCGTGGGGGACCAGTGCATATAGCTGTGTATCACCCACACAGCCCCTTCCCATCTCTGAAAAGTTTACCTCTCTGTTTCTTAGCATCTATACCATTTTTTTCCTTGTTCTTTAAATTATTGATATTTTGGGTTCCTTATATAAAAGAAGCTTGTGTGTCTGATTTCTTTCACTTAGCATCCATCTTCTAACAAGGGTAAACTAGTGAGGGCTCTTTGGGGACCCCTAGCTTAGAGGCATGGACTGTGGATTGATAGATTTGAGGAGGAGCCCCAGTTCCAGCACATCCTCATCATATCACCTCGAGCCAACCTTTAAAATCTGGAGACTTTACTTATCTGGAAAATGGGGCTGAGGATAGAACCACCTTGTAGAATGGTTGTGAGGAAATAATCAAAATAAAGTGCTTACTGTGGTGTCCATGAGAAGCACTCAGTGTGTGGCACCCGATTTTATGACTGTCAAGCTTGACGGCCCTGTAGTAGTTGCTCCTAATGCCCGGTTAAGTGGTAGCATTTTTTAGTAGAGCAAGGACTATGTCCTATTTGTTTTTGAACTGAGGATTGAGCCCAGGGCCTTCATGCTGAGCTGTATCCCCAGCCTTTTTTATTTTGAGAAAGGGTCTCACTAAGTCACTAAGTTGCCCAAGATGCAGTGGAATTTGCAATCCTCCTGTCTCAGCCTCCTGAAGTCTCAGCTGGAATGACCAGACTGTGTCTTCAGGTCATACATGTAGGGCCCTGGTGGGACTGCCTCCCCATTCTTGATGATTTTGGTGGACATGGAACTAACACACCACATATGGGGTGGGCTCGAGGGGCTGTGGACTGGCGAGCCATGGCTGATGATTAGTAAGCTGTGGCTGGAGCATGGCTCAGTGGGGAGGCACTTGCTCTGGGGAAAAGGGTCTGTTCAGCTTCTGACAAGTTCAGCTGCAGCGTGGACTCCTTAAAGTATCTGTTTGCTCCAGACGTGCCCCACAGACAGCCCCCATGATGAAGACAGTGTCTTGATGAGTTATCGAACCTGATTGGATCCCTGCACCAACCGCAGGAAGTTGGGAATGAGATGGGGCTGGAGGGCAGCGCACAGAGCTGGCTGGGTTCCTGGGGCTTCCGTAGGGTCTCGCAAAGGGGTAGGAACCATTAGCCACAGTCACGATGAGAGCTGATTTTCCTCGATGTGCCGCATCCCAAAAGCAATATCCCATCAGCAAAAGCAGTCCTTTGTCACCATGAAGACTCATTCGGTCATTTCCAGGGTCACCTGCGGCAGCCCCTCTACAATCCCTAAGGGTCCTCCTGATCAGTCCCTTTCCAGGGGGAGCCTTGAGAAACGCCCCTGCCTGTGTGCCTGCCTGCTTGCCTGACTTGAAGAGCCATTTCAAGAGGCAGCTTTCTTTCCCTCCTCTCTCTGCCAGGTTCCTTCTCTCCTCAGATCCACCCCCTCCTTGCCAGCTGATTATTCCGGATCCGCTGACTTAGGTACTTTCTCTCCAAACCAATCAGAGGGCAGGCCAGCCCCACTCAGCACACACAGGCAGGCTCATCACAGCTGGGAGCTGGAACCCATGCTTGCTAAGTCGAGAGGAGCAGGCATGACTCCAGGTTGGGCTGAGAAAGCGCTGCCCTCCCCCAGCCCCCGCTACCCAGGATAACCTTTGACTTCTGCCCGGGGCCAAGGACTCGGCACCCCATCTTGAGGGTGGGCACTGCCATGTGTGCCTGCTTATTTCAAGGGGCTGATTGGAGTCTTAAGATGCCCATGAAGGCTCAGCCTGAAGGGTGCAAAAGCAGGTGCTCCCTCCCCTCCCCTCCTCCCTCCTCTCCATAGGTGTTTACTGAGCAGCTGCTACCTCACGCGTGCTTTAAGTGAAGAGGACAAAGCAATGAACAAAGTAGACCAAAAAAAAAAAAAAAAGAAAGAAATGTACACTTGCATTATGCTCACAGTCTCATGGGGGTGAAAAGTGGGCAAGATCAAGAGGAAAAATATAGCAGATGTTTAGATAAAGGCTGAAGGGGAAAGACTACGTGGGGAGGGGCCATTGGAGGAGGGGAACTTTAAGTGAAGACGTAAGGGAAACAGGAAGGAGCATTTCAGGAGCATGCGCAGCACCTGCAGATGTCCTGGGGCAGGAGTGTGCTTATTGTGCTTGGGGCCTGTGGAGGAGGCCAGTGTGGCTGGGGCCAAGAGACCAAAGCAGAGAGTAGGGGAGTGGAGGGTGCAGAGGTGCTAGGGGCCTTGCTGGCTGTTGGGGGGGGGTGGCTTTCTTCTGAGTGAGATGGGATCTATAGAAAGTTTTCCTTTAATTTTTGTTGTTTTGAGACAGGATCCCACCATGTAGCCCAGACCGGCCTCAAATGTGAGGCAATCCTCCTGCCTCAGCTTCCCAAGTACTGGCATTACAGGCATGCATCAGCACACCCAGCCCATAGAAAGGTTTTGAGTGCTTCCACATACACAAGGCTTCTATTGTCTTTTCTGCTTGTTCATGCCATTCCATCATTGCTCTTTTTAAAATCACAATTGGGAGTTTCTTCTCAACCCCCTTTGCCCAAGTTGGGGAGAAGCCTGCCAGCAAGGACTGCTGAATTCTCCTCTGTGGGTCAGAATGTGCAGGAGAAAGCTTGGAAGAGACAGGAGCCCCCACCTTTCTGCATGACTCAGAGCCCCAATTACCTGGGCTCCACCTACTCCTGAAATAGATCTTGGACAGAGCTGCTGCTCAAACTTAAACTCTGCTGTGCACTCAAACTGGGTGATCTTTTCTGAGACCACCGTGACGTGGCAGGTGGAAGTGGGACCACACCTGCCGCAGTCCTGACAGGTGCTGCTGGCACTTTACGTGGTGAAGGTCCAAGTCACCATCGATGATTCCCATTTGGGTGTATGCAAATGTTTGCAGGGTGTGTGTGTGTGTGTGTGTGTGTGTGTGTGTGTGTGTGGTGGGAGCGGGCAATGGCATGTGACAGCCTACTGCCACCTTGTGGGACTGTGCCTGGAACCTTCAGCTCAGGGCTGAGGCAAAGGAAGCTACATCCCAGCCATGTTGAAGCAGGAGGCCAGGACACTGGACGAGAGGGATCGCAGCTTGGTGCAGAAGCAAACAAGCAGCGTGAGTTAGCAGAGAGGAGGAGCGAAGTTGAATTCAAAGCATGGCAAGTGGAGGCCAGGGAAGGGCTCTGCATTGCTTCTCTGTGTACAAATATTGTCGCTTATTTTCTGGGCTGCAGGGTGAGACAGAGCAGAATATTGTGCGACACAGCCCGGCTTTGTTCTCCAGGCTCGTAATGACTGTCAGCTCAGAGGCAGGAAGCCAATCAGAGAGCATCATCCCAGGGCCGGCTTTTGTTGCCTTCCCAAATTGCCCTGAGAATCTGCTCTGCTTTTTAGAGTGCGTGGAGGGCCACATCAGCTGCTTCCAGCTGGAGCAGAGGTTGGAGCCAGCGGTGGAGAGGCCTGGCTTGCCCGCTGTCCTGAGGCTTTTGCTCCTGAGTTTTCTGTTTCAGACTTTGTTCTTCCACCTGGGAAATGGGTTTATGCTTCGGTTCCCCCCCACCACTGCCCCAGAAGGATGATTTGATGGATCTTCCGAAGTATCAAAGCTAACTCTAGGGCCAAGGGTGGGGGGCTGACACTGGTTTGTGCTCCCAAGGAGGAGGAGGAGAGAGGTTTCCCATGACCAAGTCCCTGCAACATGTGCTATTCAATCCCTCTGTGAAGCAGTGGATTTTGCAGTCTCCAGGGCACAGTCAGCAATGTGTGGAGGTGCTTTGGGTTGTTGCAGCTGGAGGGGATATGGCATCACACAGGCACTGAGAACGTGGATGTGGCTCAGCATCCTACAGTACCTGGACAGTGTCCTCCATGGCTAGTGACCTGGCCCCAGATCTCAGTAGGGGCAAGGTTGGAATCCCTTCTCCTAAAGAGCCTGCACCCGGGGGCAGATCCTCTGATGCAGGACTGTGGGGCCTCTTCAACCCAGGCGAGAGTTCTCAGCATGCAGAGAACAGTTTGCAGAGAGAGAGAGGCAGAGAATGGGAGAACGGGAATACGAGAATGAGAATGAGATGAATGAGGCATCTGGGGAGAGCCACAGACTTCCTCTCCCCTCCTTCATATCTTGAAAGATCAGCTTCTCAGTTGCCTGCCCTGACCACTGTATGTTTTTATTGAGGTGAAATTCACATAACACATTTTAAAGTGACTAACGCCGTGGCATTTAGTACACTTGCAGTGTTGTAAAACCAGCTATCTGGCTCCAAAACATGCAGCAGTCGGTCCCCACTGCCTCCTCCCTCGGGTGGCTGAGTGGCTTTCTGGCTCTGTGAATCGCCTCTTCTGGACATTTCGCACACACGGACTGTGCACTGTCTGCTGGTTTTATGCTGGCTTCTTATACTTGACATTGTGTTTCTGAGGTTTGTCTGTGTTGTAACATGGATCAGCACTTGACTTTTTATGGCTGACTCAAACTGTTCTATCAGATGGGCCACATTTGTTCTTAGTGTATAACTGTGATACATAATAATTCTATTTATCATGGGGAATCAGCACATAGAAGCCACATCTTGTTTTTAACCTCCCTTTCCCCTCCACGCCTCTCATCTCCCCCATCCTCAGATCCCCTTCCCATCTCTCTAAAATCTACTTCTCTGCTTCCTATCATCTATCCTTTATTTTGCTCTTTAAATTATGTATAGCTTGGGTTTCTCATATAAGAGAAACCATGTGATATTTAAGCTAGTGTGTCTGATTTACTTTACTTAACATGTTCTCAGGGTGCATCCATTTTCCTACAAATGACTCAAGTTTATCCTTCTTGATGGCAGAGTAGTACTCCACAATGTGTCAGTACCACATTTTCTTTATCCATTCATCCAGTGATGGACATACAGGCTGCGTCCAAGATTTCTCTATGAGTTGTGTTTCTATAAACCTGGCTATGCAGATATCACTTTCGTTGTTGTTTGTTCATCTGTTGAGGACATTCAGGTTGTTTCTGGCTTTTGGTGGTGGCAAATCCTCCACAGATACCTAGATGCTCAAGTCCCTTCTATAAATGCAAGCTCTGTGTGTAGAACTGCCCACGACCTCCACAGACCCTGCCCTACCTCTCAGTGACTTAGGTCCCTGGTGCGATGTAGACGCTTTGTGTGGTGGCATTGTTACGCTCCATTGTCAAAGGGATAACTGCAAGAAAACATGTCCGAACGTGTTCGGTATGGACATCTTTTTGTTCCTAGGCTCAGTACTTTCCATCGCAGTTGGTAGGGTGGGCGTGGAGCCGCAGAGGTGGCAGCACACGGGCGCCCTGTCCAGCATGGTCCCAACATGTAGCGCCTTCCTTCACTTGCTTCTCCTCTGCAAGGCCTGGAAGTTTTGCCTGTTTTGCCCTCGGCTCTGTCCCTAATGTCCAGAACCGTGCCAGACACACAGTCGATGCTGTGTGACATAGCGTGTGGGTCCTCAGCCATAGGGCGCACACAGCAGGTGAGCGGTCGGAGAAGCCATCCGAGCTCCGTCTGGTCCCCAGCCGCTCCAGTGGCTCCCATCACCGCCTGAGCGCCGCCTCGCATCACATCCGCGTGGCCTTGGATTCTCTCCCGAGCGTGGACCCGGGGTGAACCGCGCATGCGCGGGAGCCTGGACGAACCCCCTCCCCGTGATTTTCACGTGCGTGGGATCTAGGGTGCAGCCCCCTAGGAGAGCTAATCCCGACGATCCGAGGAGGAGCGAGGCTGTGAGGCGAGAGCTAGGGAAGGTAATAATTACGTATCTCAAATGTGTATTAGTAAAATTCTAAAAACTAAGAAAATGCCTCTTCACCCTGATCTGTGAAAACTGTCTTCCGCAAAACCGACTCCTGGTGCCGAAAGGGTGGCAGACCGCTGACGCGGAGGACAGATCCGCATTGTCCTTACCAAGCGACCCTCCCGGGGCCGGGCCGAGGACGCTGGCGGGCGGTCCGGGGGGTGCTGTGGGGGCGCGGAGCGCCTGGCCCCGCGGGCGGAGCGAGCGCTCTGCCGGCCTCTCCTCGCCTGTGACTCGGCCGCAGAGATGCTCCTTAACTCCATGCTACTCCCTTTGAATACATGATTTTAGCCACCATTATAGCAAACTGTATCGTCCTCGCCCTGGAGCAGCACCTGCCCGACGACGACAAGACCCCGATGTCAGAGCGACTGGTGAGCAGGGTGCCGTGGAGGGCGGGGTGGCGGGGACCTGACTTGCGGGGCGACAGCCGGGGAGCGGCGTCCTCGCGGCCCAGCCCCCGCCCTCCAACCCAGGAGGCCCGGGTCACCCGTGAGGGGACGGGGCGAACAATGCCACTGGCCATGGGACATCTTATTCCAAACAGGGTTCGCTGGGGGCTGGGGTGTGGCTCAGGTGCTCGCTTGCCTAGCACGCGCGAGGCCGTGGGTTCCATCCCTAACAAAAAAGCAAGCAGACTTTATGTGAAAATTTGACCATATGTGAGAACAGTCGTGTATGAGCTCCCCTCGAGCTATTCCCCCAGATTTAGCCATCACTAAAACCTTGCCACAGTCCCTTCCACTGTCCCCTTTGGTTGCCTTTCCCTGTCTTTTTGGTGGAAGTATTCTAAGGCACAGGCGGATGACGTGTCAATTCGCAGCTACACCCCGGAGTCTGCACTGCTAAAAATGCGATATTATCTCAGGTTGCCACCAAGACATTATTACGCCCAGCATAACAATGACATGAGTTCCCTAGAGTCGTCTGAGACCTCGCCAGAAGCCACCTGTCCCTGCTCCTCTCGGGGATGTCACTTCGTTGTTGGTTTGTTCTAACAGCCAAACACAGTCTGGTTTTCACTTCATTTTTATGATACTGGAGATTGAACCCAGGAATGTGCTACCCTCGAGCCACATCCCCAGCCATCTTTACTTTTTATTTGCCACCTTGCCCAGCCTGGCCTCAAACTTGAGCTCTTACTTCCTCAGCGCCCAAGGAGCAGGGATAACAGATGTGCGCCACCACCCCTGGCTTGGGTGTTTCTTTCTCTTGCAGGAATCAAACCCACAGGCTTGCCCATGGTTAGGCAGATGCTGTACCACCGAGCCACACCCCACCCACCCACTCTCCAGAACCAGCAAAGGCTGGGGAGAAGAGAGTGTCAGACTCCCCTCATTCCTAACTCCCACAATTATTTGATGGATTTTGTGGTCACCACTTTTTTAAAAGTTTAACAGCTATTAGACTGTGAGTATTCTGAAAAATATAACCAGCCTAGTGAACCTATAATTTCCAGATTTTTTGTTTTTTGCTTAAGATAAAGCTAAGTAAAAAAAGAACCTATCGAAAGAGTAGTAGGCCACTGGTAGTGCCCGTGGAGAAAAGAAGTCGGGAGACAGAAATGCGAACGATGGAAGTGCAAGAGCCATTGCAGTAACAGATGGGCGAGTCCACCAGGGCGTCGACAGCACGGGGCTTAGCCCACTTCCATCTCAGTACAAGGCACCGTCAGCGAGGAGCCCGAGCCAGGGGGAGGAAGGCTCTGCGGGAAAGACTGGAAGTGGGGCCCTGGCCCGTTACCAGCCAGTGCAGCAGTACTCCTCCAACCCATTGACAACCTGAACGACCGTGCTGGTGCACACCTGCTGAGAACCAGCCACAGGGCTCAGCCTCAGGAGTGAGACCAGCATGCAGCACCCATCTTCGAAACCTCTGAGCACTGTGCTTCGACCCTCAAAACAAGTGATTTCCAGCGGAACTCACTGCAGTCATAGACGTGTTGCACCCCCATGCTGTTCAGTACCTTAGCCATTTGTGAGTGGCTGGTATGACCCCAGGACTGCATTTTTTATTTTATTACATTCAAGTTTGTTTGAATTTATGACCAGGGGTTGCCATATTGGATAACACAGCTCTACTTATCCGAATGATAGGCGAGATTGGCCCAGAAGGAGGAAGGTGTCTTCTGGAACTTTTTGCTTTTTTTTCCACAAAAACTTTTGGAGAAGAAAACCCTGGTGGGATGCTGGGGGAGGGGGTTGGGGATTGGAGAAAGAGGGAGGAGGGTGGCTTCCTGCTCACGCCACGCTCTGCTGACCCAAGACTCTGACCTCGCCTTCTCTCCCTTCCAGGACGACACAGAGCCGTACTTCATTGGGATTTTTTGCTTTGAAGCTGGGATTAAGATCATTGCTCTTGGGTTTGCCTTCCATAAAGGCTCTTACCTAAGGAACGGTTGGAACGTGATGGACTTTGTGGTGGTGCTAACAGGGTAAGTGGCAGCGCCGTGTCCAGCAGATTGATCTTGCCGGGGGAGGACAGGGCGTTGGAGGAGGCCCGGTTGGTGCAGTGCAGGCTGGGCTCCAGCAGTCTGAGCCCCTGTGCTCCTCTTCCTCACAGCGTCCGCCTCCTTCCCTCTCCCACCTCTGGATCTCAGCACGTGCTTTCAGTCACAGGTACAATAATTATAACTGGCCATTCCCAAAGCGCTTTATTTGCATGTTTTCATTTGATCTTCACAACAACCCAGTAGGAAATGCTCATATACCCCATGACCACTGGGGATTCTAAAACGGAGACTTTGTGGGCTCTGATCACCCGGCCAGGAAGTGGCAGAGCCAGAATTGAACCTGGGATTGTGTGACTCCAGAACTGATGTTTCTGGCTGTCATCCAGGCGTGGGCCTCTTGGTTTGCTGGGAGATATCTTGCCTTGATGTCAAGGTGGTGAATGTTCGTTGATTTCCGTGTGCAAGGGATTGTGGTTTTGACTGTGGAGAAAAAACAATCTAAATAAGGTCCGCTGCTGTCTCCAGAGAGTTGTTCAGATCTGAATGCAGTGACCCGCAGCTGACAGGCGAATGCGTATTCTTCCCTTCAAGCAGTCTGTCTATGGTAATGCTAGCTGACGTAACAAAAGATCCAAACCAGGAAACGACCCAAACACAATAGTTTATTCCTCACTCTTTGAAAGTCCCCGGAGGTTGTCCTGCATTGGCAAGCTTGTCTCCTCTAATGATGGAGGGACCAGGCCTTGGCCATGTCGTGGCTGTGCTTGGTAAACCACAGAGGAGAGACAGGCGTGGAAGGGATACTGGGGAAATCCTGTGGGGCTGGAAGGGACCTGACCTGGCCTCTTCTGTTCATGGGCCACTGGCCAGAGCTCGGTCCCATGACCGCGCACCCCTGCGAGGGAAGCCAGGAGGCGGCAGGCCGTGCTCAGAAGGAAAGAGAAGGGGGGTCGGCGAGTATCCAGCCGGTCTCTGCAGGGACCCCAGAGAGCGCTGTCAGACCCTGGCGCGGATGTGACCATCTTGCGCTGAGAGCTGGCTCCTTCCCTGCCGGCCTCCTGCTCCTCTCAGCTAACCCAGCCCCGCTCTTCTAAGACCCCTCCTCGCTGGATGCCTGCCTTATTGCTGTCCTTGACAGAGCGCAGCTGTCCCCATGGGGGATGCCGCTGATCTTAGCACTCACGCTGGCCTGACTGGGGTCTCACAGTTCAGATCAGGAATACTCTTTTTTGGTTTGTTGGTTTCTTTTTTCATTTTTATTATTTATTTATTTCACTAGCATGTGGGGAACTGGCACGTATACATTATCACATCTGGATCCTCTTTGTGTCCCCTCCCCATTGCTGGCTTCTGTCCCCAGATCCTCTTCCCATCTCCACAAAGTCTACCTCCGTTTCCCATCATCCAGCTTTGATTTTGCTCTTTAAATTATCTACACTCTTGGTTTTCTCACATAAGAGGAACTACACAATATTTAAGCTTGTGTGTCTGATTTCTTTCAGTTAGCATTATCTCGAGGTGCACCCATTTTGCTACAGATGACTCGAGTTTATCCTTCTTCATGGTTGAGTAATACTTCATTGTGTGCAAATGCCACATGTTCTGTGTGCATTCGTCTGTTGATGGGCAGGGACTTTCTCGAGAGAACTCTAGCTGTCAGTCTCTTTTTGGCCCTCAGGAGTTGTGCCGACCCCTGCGTCGATGTCTGTAGAGGTCTTCAGATGGGAGTTGTAAGGTCCTTGGCCTTCCCCTCATGGGTGCCAGTGTTCACTGATGGACCTCCATTGGCCATGCCCAGTCATGTGGCCAGTTTCTGAGACATGTCATGATGTTGGTCACATTTATGTTGCTAGGCAACTCACCCATGAAACAGCCCAGAGGCTGACTTTGTTATTTAAAATATATAATAAAAATATTCAAGCCAGGCATGGTGGCGCACACCTGTAATCCCAGCTACCTGGGAGGCTGAAGCAGGATTGTTAGTTCAAGGTCAGCCTGGGCAACTTTGCAATTTGCAAGACCCTGTCTCAAAAAGGTTGGGAGAAAAATAAATAAAATAAAATAAAAGGGCTGGGGATGTAGCTCAGTGCAGTGGTCCTGAGTTCAATCTCCAGTACCACAAAAAGAAAGGAAGAAATATATGTTACTCTTTTTCTTGCTTAATGTTTTTCAGTAAATGTTTCTTTTACAACCTGCATTTTGCATGCCTCATGAGATTCATCTGATTAATGAGACCAGGTCTCCTTCATCCATTTTCACTGCTGTATAGTACTCTGCGGTTACATATTCCACCGTGTGTTTATCTGCCTGGCTTGTTTCCGACTTTAGGCTATTTTGAACACAGCTGTCCACTTTCTCGCAAGTGAGTTTTTTCTCGGGCATATTTCCAGGAGTGGAACTTCTGAGTTGTGGACTCCACATCCCCAGCTTCACTAGATATTGCCAAATTGCTTTGCAAAGTGCTGGTGCCAAGTCCTGCTTCCCGAGGGCTGAGCTTACAGGCGGGGCCTGGCTTGACCTTGATGGCCGGAAGGAGTCTGAACAAACCCTGTTTGATTTTTTAATACCATGGCTCCTGAGAGACCAAGGAAGCCCACAGGCCACTTAACACGCAGTGAGTTTCAGGACGTGACCCTCGAGTGGAAGGACACCTGTGGCAGAGGCCACCCTGGCACCCGGATGCAAGTGTCTACTCCCATTCCAGCCGGGTGGTCTTTCCCGCAGTGTCAGGAGGAGAAATGCTTCATCCCGGAGAGGGGCCCGAGGCTGACTTCTAAAGCGCGAGGGAGAAGCATGTGAGAATTGTGGCTGGGTATATTTTCCGGTCTGCAGTTTTCATTATGTTTGCAGAAGATTCTGACCCTAAAACCATGTCTGTCTTTCTTTTTCGTGCCACTGGGGATTGAACCCAGGGCTTTCACACTGAGCTACATCCCAAACCCCTTTTTTATTATTTATTTTGAGACAGAGTTTTGTTAACTTGCCCAGGCTGGGCTCAAACCTATGATCATCCCGCCTCAGCCTCCCAGAGTACTGGGATTAGTATTATAATAAATTATTTTTCTTTCTTATCTCCTTTCCTTTCTTCCTTTTTGCATCCTGCATTCCCTTTTCTACTTTTTCCTCCTCTTATTTATCTGGTTGTTCCTTACTGTCTGGTGGCTCTGTCTCCTTAAACCAGGCAGTCAGCCCAAATTTCAGTGCTGCAAATCCCAATGGGCTCCCTAGTCACCTTCTATAAGAAATAGTACGGAGCTGGGCATGATAGTGCGTGCTTGCAATCCCAGCCTTCTGTGAGGCTGAGGCAGGAGGATCACAAGTTTGAGCCCAGCTTGGGTTATAAGGTAGGACTAGAAAGGGGAACTGAAAAAGTCTTGCACACCTAGTTCCTGCTCAAAATGATGGAGAAATACAGTTAACACTAGCTCTGTGTTCCGGGGGGCGGGGAGGACGCAAGGGTATTTAATTTGACATTGAGACGAGAGCTGACTTTAATGAGTGCTTTCTGATTAACTCATTGTCTTTTAACATTCCTAAGCAAACCACAGCATTAAAACATCATTCATTTTTCATGGGGCACCAGTGGTTTTTGCTTTCTTCTCGTGCAGAGTTCAGCGGGAAAGATCTTACCCTGGATTTTTCTTGTTTGCTCTTCGCGGCTCAAAGCCTCAGCAGAAGTCTAACTTTGTAATTTTAACAAAACCTGTTTAAAGTGTATTTCCATTTGAAGTCTGGTGGTTAAACTAAAAGTGTGTAAGAGGCTGGGCCTGGTGGCGCACACCTGTAATCCCAGCACTTGGGAGGCTGAGGCAGGAGGATCACTGCGAGTTCAAGACCAGCCTTGGCTACATAGTGAGTTCAAAGCTAGCCTGAACTGCATAGTGAGACCCTGTCTCAAAAAAACCAAAAAATAAATAAATAAATAAAAATGTATGTAGAAGAGGAAGATTTCAGAAGCCTGGCTGTGTTTCTGAGATGACAGAGACCCTCGCTGTAATGCATACACATACACAGGTAGATGCGGATGCTTGGATGGATGGGACAGAGAGATGGGTGCATGGATCGTAGGTGGGAAAGAGTCGGATAAACAAGGGATGGATGGATAGATAATAGAGTATAGACATGCAGATATGATAGATGAATGGTTAAATATGAGGTAGATAGGTACACAGACAGTAGATAAAGATATGAGATGGACACAAGTGATCGATAGATTTTATATACGTATATTTAAGAGATCTTTAAGAGATCAAACACTACAATTGTGCATGTTAAAGAAAAGAGATTGTGAAGCCAGGTGTGGTGGCGCACGCCTATAATCCCAGCACTCTGGAGGCTGAGGCAGAAGGATCACTGGGAGTTCAAGGCCAGCCTGGACTACAGAGTGAGACCCTGCCTCAAACAAACAAAGAGTGAGAGATTATGAGATTTACCAGACTGGGGTGAAGACAGCTGTTTTGTATTGGTGAGCCTAGCACTGTACCTGGCACAGAGCAGGTGCTCAAGAAAATGCACAGTTGTGAAGGTGGAAAGTGATGATACTTCTGGTAATTGGAACGCTCTGGAATATTCTGGAATGTAGGTGTTTAAGGAGAAAGAGTCCGTCCACTGAGAGAGACAGTCAGATAGTCCAGGAGTCAATAGCAGACAAGTCAGACAGTGCACAGGACAGGTGAGCTCTGGGTCTATGCCAAATCCAGCATTTTGTGGCTCTGAAAATGAACGTTGCTTTCTGGTATGCGCTGTGCGTTTCCCAGACTTGGGGCAGTGTGGCTGACGATCCAAGAGAAGGGAAGGATGCAGACACTCGGAAGCCAGCAGGGAGGGGAGCTGGAGCTGGTCTCACAGCATCCTTGGCTTTTAGGCCTGATAGAGTCTGGCAGGCCCAAAAGGGAGCCGAGACACAGAGCTAAGAAGTATGCCCAAAGCCGCGCAAGACGCGGGTGGCGGGATCTGTCCGGCCACGCCGGGGAGTGCGCGCCAGGCTGGGGGCAGGCAGCAGGAGTGGCCGCATGATTCACATTGCCCCTCAGGTCCTGCCTTGGCCCAGCTCTCTCTTCCCTTCTCCTCCCCTGCGCGCCCAGCCGGCGGCCTCTCTCCGGAGAAAAAAGAATGGATCCTTGAGGAGAAATCCTACTTCTCTTTTTTTCATTATATCACTGAAGAACCAAGACCTGAAGGTGGGGCCATAGAACTGGATCAGAATCCTGTCCAACTGACGTGTGGCTGCACCTGCCCTTCCCTCCTTCCTTCCTCCCCACCCACCTCCCCAGGGGCCTGCACATAGAAACAGCATCCTCAAACCAACAACAAAACCCAGCCCGCGTCTGCTGCGCAGGGCCACGCGACAGTTCTTCCTGATGTCAGCCGCGTTTCAGTGTAACCTCCCTCTGCCATTACTCTCCCTGCCAGGGGGTCCATCGCCCTCGGTACCCGCCGGCTCCCCACTGTGGCCTAAGTGGTTTTGATCGTCCTCGGTGTGAGTGGTTATCACAGAGCGTGCATCCATCTTCCTGTTTGCAGCACTTCGATGTCACGGGGTTCGCCGAGCCGTGCTTCATCCGGAACCGCCTCAGCCCCTAGCAGCAGGAGCTCATTTCTCCCAGCTTCTGACTGCGGAAACAGTGGCAGCTGTAACAGTGATCCCGGCCGCTGTGGTTGTTACTGTCATCATTGATTGAGCGCGTGTGGTGTGCCAGGCACTACATTAATCGCATTGTATGCATTATCACACAGCTTTACCAGGCTTTGCACAGATAAATCTCAGGCCCAGAGAGGTTAAGCCACTAGAAAAGGGGTCCCACAGCTAGTGAGCAGTCCAGCAGATCTTAACCTGGCTAGGAACCTCCTGGCACTAGCAGAACCCTGGGCCTGGGTTAAGTTCACACCAAGAGGTACATTCAGCCCTGTGACCTCATGAACTTCATCTCTGGTATTAACAACGTGGTGACACTGGTAAACTAGTGCTCACAAGGTGCTTACGATGTGCTCTACCTACGTATATGTGCTCAGTTCATTGTCATGGCCACCGAGGGAGGTCCCATTGTGGCTCTCACTTCACAGCTGAAGAAGCTGAGGTTCAGGAGGTCACATCCCTCACCCATGGTCACTCACCCAATAAGTGGTGGATGTGGATTTGAATTCAGGCAGATATGGGTCTAGAGTCCCTTTTCTTGTGTCCTACATGATTTCCCCAAAGTCAAGTTTGCCAGGGAAACCAACTCAAGAGTTTGAGCAGGATCCTCTGGGAGGGAAAGTCAAGGAGAGCTTTCCTTCCTTCCCTCATCTTGTGCTCCACTCTGGCAAGGACAAATGCAGGACAAAGAAGTTTGGCAGAAATGGGAGGCTGGGGTAGCCCAGTAGCTCAGACCTAGACCTCGAGGTCCTGGGCAGCTACGGCCTTGATGCTTACAACCCCTGGAGCCTCTAGACCAACACTAAGGCGTCCGTGTGTGAAGGCCCTGGCTTCCCATCGCTCAGTGAGGGACCTGGGGGGTATGTTATCCACATTGCCAAAGGTCGACTCCCATGAGAACCCGTTCACCAGTGCACTCTTCCTCCGTCCTTTCCTCCTTCCTTGCTTGTGACTCTTTGGCTGCTTCCCAGATGAACTGCATGTGCCCAAGGCCTGGGCTGGGGTCTGCTCTTAGTGCACCCTAAACTAACCACGGAGCCAAGCAGGTTAGAGGTTCAGCACTCTGGACAGCGCCAGCATCTCCTGGTGTTGAAGGCCCGCTTCCCTCCCTCCCTGCAACTGGCTGTCCAGATGGCCAGGTGACCTTGCTCCATACTGAGCTTTCTTGGCTGTTCTCCCTGTGGGGCTGGAGACTCTGCTGTCCATCTTTCTGCAGGTTCAGGGGCTGGTGGAGTTCTTGTCCTGTTGAATTCAGGCTATGACACATGCCAGCCTGCCTATCGTGGGGCACCTGACCACTGCCTGCATAGTTTGGAGGGCAGATCACTGGGGCAAAGGAAATCTCAATGGAACCGAAAGCAAGCAGGTGCCTTGGGCCTAGGCAGAGGCTGCCAAGCTGGGGACACTGCACTTTGATTGATGAGGGACATGAAACGGTACCAGGAGAAGCGACATTGTGACGGAGGTCACGGGAGGTGGACAGTCTCCCCTCTCTCTGGGAAGGGTCTGATTCTGGCCCAGTGGTGAAAGGCCATCACCTGGGCAGGGAGCTGTGTATTAAGTGGTAAAACTGAGATTCAGAGGCGTCCAGGAGGACGAAAACTCCTCTTTTCTTGATTTCTCTGGATCTGCCCCTCTTGCTGGTGCTCTGGCCCAGTCTTGAGACATTAAGCATCCCCGTCTGGGAAGGTTTCTGGCAGAGACTTCTCTGAATGTCCTCACTTGAAGGGGGCAAGTTCTCAGATGCTGTGCATAGACTGCCCAAAACGTGCTCCTGGTACTGCCCCTTCCTCTCGTCTTTTTGATTTGTTTGTTTTGGGGGGGGTTGTCTGTTTGTTTTTGGGAAATGGGTTTGTTTAGGTTTGTTTTTTTGTTCTGTTTTTGTTTGGGGCGGTACTGGAGATTAGATCCAGGGATTTGCACTTAGCCACATCCCCAGCTCTTTATTTTGAGACAAGGTTTTGCTAAGTCATTAAGTTGCCCTCCTGCCTCAGCCTCCCAGAATGCCTGGATGACAGGTATGCACCACCAGACCCAGCCTTCCCGCCATTCTCTATCAGTGGATGGTGACTTGGTCCTTCTGGGGGCTCAGGCCATAAACCTCAGTGTCTCCTCTCTTGCCGACCCCATGACTAATCCACCTACAAACCCTGTAGGCTCCGTCTTCAACCTATATAAGGGTCTCACCGTTTCTCCACCTCTGCCGCCACCACCTGGCTGAGCCGTCCTCACCTGCTAGCTGCGTTGGTGCGGTGGCCTCGGCCCAGGTCTCTCCCCTCCTCATGGTCTGTTACTGACACAGGCAGCAGAAGATCTGCTGCATGTGCCTTAGATCAAGTCACTTCCTCGCTCACATCCTCCCGGGGCTCTGCTAAAGCCCTCACTGTGGCCCATGAGCACCTGCACCGTCTGCCTGTCCCCTGCCACCCTCATCACCCACCACGACCTTGATGCTCCATGAATCCTGGTTTCTCCACCTGCAAAATGGGACTAATCCCACTCCCTACCTTGCAGGGTTATTTTAAAGGTTTTATGAGTTATACCTGGCACATGTCCGGTTAGTTCATGTATCTATTTGTTTGTTTTGTTCGACTGGGGGTTGAACCCAGGGCCTTTACACAGAACTACAACCCCACCCTCTTTTTTATTTTGAGACAGTGTCACTAAGGTGCCCAACCAGAGTTTGCACTTGCGATCCTCCTGCCTCAGCCTCCCAGAGTTCTGGGATGAGAGACGTGTGCCACCACCATGCCTAGTGTCGGGTTGCTTTTATGGTTGGTATATTCACTGGTGGATGGTCAGAAAAGAGGAAGGGAGCTAGTTCTTTGGGCCTCTGCTTCCTTAGCTGTGAAACGGGAATCATAATGGTACCCATCTCAGAAAGCTTGAGTCCAATCAGATAACACACATGAGCCACCCAGACGGAAGCTGGCACAGAACAATGGTATTAGCTATTGTGAGACTAATAGCTACAATCATAATGATGACAATAATTACTACTACTTCTCCAGGCCGGTCCCATAGACCAGTTAGTGAACTATAGAGAATATTTGCTGTTGTTAGTTGAATACCCAAAATTCCAAACTCCCCTTCTTCACCCCACTCTACCCCCCTTTTTTTCCTTTGTGAACGAAGGTCTTACTGTGTTGCCCAGGCTGGCCTTGAACTCCTGGGCTGAAGGGATCCTCCTGCCTCAGCTTCCCTAGTAGGTGAGCCACCATGCCCGGCTGGTATGTAACTCAACCAGTCACATACTGCCCTACTTTCAAAGCTGAAAATGGATTACATGACTCAAGCACAAGCCTGCCGTGGTGGGCTCTGTCTCTCTGCATTGTTCCTACCCAGTTTCCAAGCCCTCTCTTCTGGCCTACTGCTGATTCTCTGTGTTTCCTACAAATCTCTTTTATGCCTAAAACAGCCAGTCCATTTCTGGATGGTGCAACCAAGAAACCACACTGACCCTGAGGTAAAGATCAGAGGTAAGCGGTTTGTGTAGAGATGCCAGAAAACACAGGGAGGGGAGCAGATGGGTAAGAAGTTGTCTCAATCTGTTTACTGTTATGATAATAAAACACTTGGGGCTGAGTAACTTATAAAGAAAAGAGGTTTGCTCGGACTCACTGTCCCAGAGGTTCAAGGCCAGGCAGCTGTGTATCTCATGATGGCTCTGTTGCTGGCAGAGCCCCAAGGTGACAGGGTGTCCCAAGACAAGAGATGGGGAGGGAGTGTGTGTGTGCATCTGTGTTCTCCAGTCCCCATCTCTCAGCCACAGAGGTGCCACCCTGGTGACCTTATCTAATCCTAGTCACTCCTCAAAGGCCCAAGCTCCAGGAGCATCCCCTCAGAATTAGCCTGCTGGGTGTGAAGGGCCTGAGGTCAGGGGTCACTCTGGGCCGGGAGCTCTCACCCCTCCCTCTTGCCCTACATTGGGGCTAAGCATGCTTCTGTAGCAAGAGTGTTCTAGACGGTGAGAATAAGCAACACAAGACACAAGCACGGGGCAGGAGGTGGCTGCCTCACTCCCTGTATGTGTCTGATGCTGTCGTGACTTGGGCTGTGTGTAGCCCAGTGGTGAGTGCTTGCCTAGCAGGCATGAGGCCCTGGGTTCTTTTGCCAGCACTGCAAAACAAGTCTGCTGTGACTTGTCATTCAGCTGTCTAGGTTCCCTGGGGATGCATTTTAAAGTCCTTTCATCTCTGGGCTTCAGCTAAAAGATGGAAATAGCATTGCCCTGTTGGCCTCAAATGTGAAGTGCTCTATTAGATCTCAGATGTCCCTCAAGAATGTTACATTTGCAGGTGGGGCCTGGTCAGAGGGGTGGTCACTGGGGGAGGGGTGTCCCCATCCTCCCTTCTGTCTGCTTCCTGGCTGCCATGGAGTGAGCAGCTTTCCTCTGCCATGCCATAACTGCCATGGACCGAGCCCACTGAAACTGTGAGCCAACTCAGCCGTTCTTTCTTCCAGGTGTGGGTGTTGGGTATTGTGTCTCAGCAACAGAAAAGCTAATGCAGGAAGGAAGAAGAGTGACATGGAAAGGCAGACCCTAGTCCTTTGGAGTTAGTGCTCCCCTGATTTTCCAGGGATGAAAACCTCTCTCTTCCCAGATCTAATGGTTTGTGGGATTGTAGAGCAGGGAAGGGAAGAGTCAGAGTGAATTAAGATGTGGACATTTCACAGAAATGTGACAAGCAGGAGGCAGCTAGGACGCAGGCCCTGGCAGTGGAGATGAGCTGGCATCAAAACTACTGTAAGTAGTTTGTTCTAGAAAGAGAAATGAGCACACAGGGCTTGACTCGCTTAAATTAGAGTTGCATCAGTAGCACTGGCTATACGTGGTGCAGGGCACAGCATCTCCTGACGTCATGCTTGAAAAAGGAAGAAGTCCTTGTGTATCTCTTGTGGAGGGAAGAGTAGCCCAGAAGCGGGCAAACACTTGAAGGATGAATTAGGAGTGTTTTCAGTGGCAAAAGAAGTCCAACTCATGTGGTTTAAACAAATGGGGATGTATCTTTCCCAAATCACAGGAGTCCACAGCATTGGTGGGCATTAGCCAGCTTCTGTGTAAATTTCTGGACCTCTACCTCATGGTTGCAAAATAGTTGCTGGAGCTCTGTGCATCATATTCATATTCAAGGCAGGAAAAAGCAGGGAAACGATGGTCTTATCAAGCTCTGCCAATTTCCAAATTAGGGAAAACATAAGTTTTCACAGAAACCATCCATTGAACTTCTGCATACCTCTCATCGGCCAGAAATATGTCACATGGCCACATCTAGCTCCCAGGGAACCTGGGAAAGTATCTCACTTTCCTACCATTCTAGACACTTTCATAGCCTTTTTGTCATACACGTGGACCATGACTTGCAGTCGTTTCGTGTTTATGGTAGCGTGCAAGCACTTGGCATTCCGTAGAAACCGCACTTTGGGTTTTGAAATCATAATCTCTTCCAAGGTGAGGGTTTTGCGGTACAATACCCTTGGGATGCAGGGCAGACAGAGCAACGGCCCCCAGGGAGCCCCACCACCATGGGGTTCACAGCTGATGCTCCGCGGCAGGAACTGGGGTTCACAGCTGAACTCCACACGGCAGCCCCGTGTGGAACTGGGCCAGGAAGCTCGGGGCCACTGCTCTGCCCTAGCTGTGGGGCTCAGCTGCGATGTTCAGTAGGTTACAGAGGTGAAATGCAGTTTTGACAGGTGATAGTCTCAATTTATGATGGATTTATCAGGACCTGACTCCTTCTTAAGTCACGCAGCATCTGTTTACGGTTAAAGGATGTCTTTAACGTCAGTGCGTTTTATTTTAAACTCCATCTCCATTCACCTGTGCTCAGCTCTTCACTATGGCTGTTAGGTGTTCAACCTTAAATGTCCCCCACAGGTTCCTGTGTGGAAAAACTTGGTTCCGGAGTTGGCAGTCAGAATCAGAGTGTAGGAAGGTGATTGGATCATGGGGCTCTGGCTTCATCTGCAGATCGGTTTATTTCTAGGCTCATAATTTGATGCATTATTAGGACGTGAAGGAGGTAAAGCTTAATGAAAGGGAGTGGGTCACAGGAGTGTAACCTTGGGGACTATATCTTGTCCCCAGCCCCTTCCTCTCTCTCTCTTCCTCTCGCTCTCGCTGCTTCCTGGCCCACGAGGTGAGCAGCTTTTCTCCACCACACCCTCTGCCACGATGTCTCTGCCTCACCACGGGCCTAGCAATGGCACCAGCTGACCATGGAGTGAAACCATGAGCTGGAATAAACCTTCCCTCCTTGAAGGCAACTTCGTGGGTATCCTATCACAGCAACAAAAAGCTCAACAGTGCAATGGCCCTTTGCATTGGTTATATACTGCCGCATAACAACCATCCCCTAAACCCAGTGGCTGAAGATGACGAGTGTATCTAAAACCCACAGTTCTGAAGGTTGGTGGCCAAAGTGGGGTTCAGCTGGGTGCTTCCTCTGGCCTCAGTTGAACTCCTGTGTGTGACAGCCGGCTGGTGGCTGGCTGACCTGTGACAGATTCTGCCCCAGCATGAGCCGCCTCCTGCAGCAGGCTGACGTGAGCATGCTCCAGTGGCAGAGCAGGGTTCTAAGACCAGGAGGAAGTTCCCAGACCTCTCGATGGCTCATCCCAGGGATGGCATGTCATAATTTTGGCCACTCTTGGCCAAAACAAGCCATAAGGCCAGTCTGGACCTAAGAGGTGGCACAAGACACACCATCTGATGGTGGGAGAAGCTACACAGTCACATTGCAAAGGATGTGCACGCAGGGTGTTATTCACCGGGGCCCTTGGAGCTCCAACACCCATCTCCTGAGCTTCCTACCCTGACTTCCTCCATTGGCCACACCCCATTTCTTTCCATTCCTGATTCTAGACAGTAATCGGGGGTGACATGTAATTATTACCATGCCACTTGCATGGTGAAAAGAAGAGATAATGTCTGAAAGAGCTCTGCTGGGGGCTTGGTGTGGTGAAGCAGGAGGATTACAATTTGGAGCCCAGCCCGGGCAATTTAACAACTTAGCAAGATACTGTCTCAAAATAAAAAAATAAAAGGGTGCAGATGGAGCACAGTGCAAAGGCCCTGGGTTGAATCTCAGTACTGTTACAAAAGAAAAAAGAAGAAAAAAGTTGACTACGCTGAGCATAGATCACTCACACAGCCACCTGGGAGAGAAAGGTGGAGATGATCCCAAAGCCTGCCAGATACCTCCGGCTCTGATCACATCTCCATGCCATGTCTAAGCTCCAAGCCCTTGTAGGCTGAAGCAGGGAGCAGGGTCCATGCCCACCACACTGACCTGGGGCCGTCCACTGCCATGCAGCCTGGCTTCTCTGTCAGCTGGAGCTTTTGATCTCCTTGTGTGAAATGTCACCTTCTCCTGACTGGAGCTCCATGGAAGCCTCCTTGTGATCTCATCCACACAAAGGGAAAGACAGGTTTGTGGGCATCTGTGGGGAGACCTGCTCTCCTTCCCACACCAGCTCTGTACTTTTTGTTCCTGCCTTCTTCACATTTTGGTTGTGGGGACAAAACAACAGACACATGCAACTCAGAAAAGGAAAGGTTTACTGTGGCTCACAGTTTCAGAGGGTTCAGTCCATGGTCTTCAGAGCCAAGGCAGGAACAACATGGCGGAAGCGCCTGGCAGAGGAGAGGTGCTCACATTACGGAGGTCAGGAAGTAGGGAGAGGAAAAGAGCTGGAGAGAGAGAGAGGTGGGGCACAGGAACACACCCTCCCCGGTCATGCCCCAGTGACTCATTTCCTCCAGCTAGGCCCCACCCCTAGCTGGAGCACATTCAGCTCTGAATCACTCATAGATGGACCCACTGAAGAGGTCAGCGGCACCTCCACCCAGTCACCCTCCTGCCGAGCACAGCCTTTAGAGGGACATTTTAGATCTAGACCATAACACCTCCCTCCCACAAAGCTGGGATTACAGGAACCCAGACTTCTGGGGAAGGCCAACCTCAGACATGGGAAATTAGTATAAAGAAGCACTTGGCATGTGCCAGACCCTACACCTACTTGTCACCTTCAAGCCTTCTTGTGACTCCATAAATTAGATGAGAGAAAATGGCGTCAGAGAGGGGAATCCATTTGTCCAAAGTCACACAGACAGTAAGTACCAGAGCCAGCTGTCCTGCCCTCTGTCAGGTGTTAGAGGGAGAGAGGAGGGTGAGGAGCCAGCCTCGTCCACCATCAGCATCTGTTCACCACAGGGCCTTTGCACATGCCGTGGTGGGGTGGGGCTGGAATTAGCTCCCCTCTGTGTCTGGCTGACTCTTACTCAGACATATCTAAAGTATTTAACATCTGGAGGGGTCCAGACTGATTAGAAAGAGGGCCTCCTGCTGTGCTCAATCCATACCCTTTGCTGCATGGGGCAGGGGGGACCCAGGGGTCATGAACAGGGACAAGATGCCAAGAGAACACGCTAGAGACTCCGGGAAGTACACGCTGTCCCCTATCAAGTGCAGTCCAGGCCTGAGCCTGCGTCACTTCTGAGATCAGATGAGATAGGGTGCGTTCAGCAGGCTGTGTGGTGCACAGCACATGTTTACTGATTGGAAATGCCTCTTCCTCCAAGAAGCCTTCCCTGACTGCCTCTCCCCATGCCACCATGAGGCCACTTTAAGTCCCTTCTTTATGACTATCTGATGGCATCTGTCACCCTCTTAGTGTGGTTTCCCAGGTTAATCATCTGTCTCCCTATAAGGGCTGAAATCCCAAGCCTACAAGAACTAAGAATGGGGCTCAGTCAAGCTCTGTTGAAGGGGCTGAGAGCATAGCTCAGTGGTGAGCGCTTGCCTAGCATGCGTGAAGGCCTGAGTTCCATCCCCAGCACTGCAAAACAAGGAAAAAACTATTGAAAAAAATGAATGAATACATTCATCTCTCATGTTAGCAGGAACCTTGGGATAAGCCCCAAGCAGATGGATGCCCCTCAGTAGCTTCGGTCCCTAAAGGAAAATGAGGCCAGGCCAGCAGAAGGCCCTGCCCGCTCCCTCCATTGCTCTGCTGATCCCTGATGAAGCTTCTTGTCTCTCTGAGCCTCAGTTTCCTCATCTGTAAAATGGGCTCCCTGTTCCTATTTCACAAGGTGAATAAAGAGACCAATCATAAGCCAGGCACAGTGGTGCACTCCTGAAACCTCAGCCTCTTGGCAGGCAGAGTCAGGAGGATTCCAAGTCCAAGGCCAACCTGGGCAACAGAGTTATTTAGAGTGACCCTATCTCAAAATTTTAAGAAAGAGGCTGGGGTTGGAGCTCAGTATGAAGGCCCTAGGTTCAATCTTCTGTTCTGCAAGTAAAACAAAATGAGCTGGAGACATAGCTCAGTGGTACAGCACTCCTGGCTTTGATTCCCAGTACCGCACATGAAAAGAAATATAAAATATGCATATGCATACGTGTCTGTATATATACGATCACATATATAGTACCCATGCGTGGTGAACCCAGATACAGTGCTCACCGTGGCCGGGCAGGGTCTTCTGTTTGGTGCCCACCACCCCATTATGCAGATGACAGAGCTGAGGCTCGGGGACACTGGAGGATTGTCCCAAAGCCCATGGGAGGAGAGAGCGGAGAGGGTTTAAGCCAAAGGACTGGCTTCATGGTATCGAAGCTCTTTACCGCTGTGCTCAATAAATGGAGCGGAGGTTGCTGACTCTGGTTGTCTGTCCTGGGAGCTGGGAAAGCGGAGACGCCATTTCCAGACAGCAGCGACCTGCCTCGGTCCCCAGGGGCAGCGAGGGGCGGGCACATTGCTGCCCGAAGAGTTCCGCCGGGTACAGCACACCGCTCTCTGCTGAGCGCTTGCAGGGCCAGCTGAGCCCTGGGCGGGCTCCTCGCACACCCCATCGTCGATTCCAAGCCCGGCCAGCTGTATGACCCGCGCCCTCCGCCAGGCCTTGTGGGCCTCAGTCCTGGGCCCAGTCAAGGCTCTGGGTGCAAAGCCACTTCCATCTCTGGGCATGCGGTTTCCACAGCTACTGACTCTTTTGGGACTGAACCGGGGGCCTCATGCGCGCTGGGCAAGTGCTCTGCCACCGGGCTGCAGGCCCAGCTCTGTGACTTTGGTTTCAGTTGACAAATAATCTTCCATACCTGCAGGGTGCAGTGTGATGTTTGGATACAGGTTTGCGTTGTGGGATGGTTTGGTAAGTTAGTGTGCATACGTATTGCTTCACATACTGATTTTTTGTGATGATATAAATGTTAAAAATCTCCTCTAGCCGTTTTGAACTACACGATATATTGTTACTAACTACAGCCACACTGTGCAAAGCTCTGAAACTCCCTCGGGGGGGGGGAACTTCCCCCTCTGCCAACACTGTCCCCCCGTCCCCTCTTTCCCCCACCCCACCCTGCACCCTGCTCCTGGCAGCTCCCGCTCTACTCTCTGCTTCCATGATTTAGCTGTTTTAGATTCCACACTTACGGGAACACATGTGATATTTGTTTTTCTGTGCCTGGGACCTCTCTCTCTCCTTCCTTTTTCTTTTGTATGGTACTAGAGATTGAACTCAGGGCTTCATGCATGCTAGGCAAGTGCTTGACCACTGAGCTAATAAATCTTATTTATTTTTTATTTCGAGACAGAGTCTCATTAAGTTGCTCAGACTGGCCTTCAACTTGCAACCCTCCTGCCTCAGCCTCTCTTAGCTGCGATTACAGGTGTGCACCACCACGCCCACTCCTTTACGTTTTTTCCCCTGCAGTGCAGGGGGCGGCACCCAGGGCCTCGTGCCTGCTAAGCAAGCGCTCCGCCGCTGAGCCACACCCCGGCCCCATGTCTGACTTCGCAGTGTTCTCCAGGTTCAACCGCGCTGTTCCCCATGACAGAACGCCCTTGTTTTCGGGGGTGGAATAGCGTCCCGCGGTGCACAGGTACCGCGTTCCCGTCCTCCACCTGCCCGCGCATGGGCCCTGCTTGCCTGGTCAGGTTCGGCTTTGGTGCACACAGCTTCTGCCCAGACTTCTCTGTTTGGGTAAAGCGGCTTCATCCTTTCAGGTGCTGGGACCCCAGCCCTCGGGGTCTCACCTCATCACCTCTCCCTCCACCTCCTACATCCTGTTGGCTGCACCTACAAAATCCACTGAGAGCCCCCCTCCTCCCTGCGCTCACGGCCCCACCCGGTCCTCGGGTCCCCTAACTTCTGCCCTGGCCCCTCTGCAAGTCTGTTCCCTGTGCGGCCGCCAGAGGGCGCCAGTGGGCACCTGGGCCAGGACCCTGCAAGAAGCTGCCCCCCTCCTCCCTCCCCACGGGCCTTCTGAGACCTGCGCCTCTGTCCCCGTCTCTTCCCTACTTCATCTCGGCTCGCTCCCCCGTGCTCAGCCGGTGTCAGCCACCCTAGACTCCTTGGTGGTCCCCAAACACACCAGGCACGGTCTGGCCTCAGGGCCTTTGCACGGGCGCCTTCTCTGCCAGGAACAGCTTCCCCACGCCCATGCTGGGCTCCTTTGGGTCTTCGCTCAAAAGTCCTTCAGATGTGTAGCTCCCCACCCCCACCTTGACACCCTGTTCTCTGCCTTACTCCCCTCCACACCCCTGATGAGCGCCTGCCAAACCACATTATTTATTTTGGTTTTTTGAGACAGGGTCTCGCTGTATAGTTCAGGTTGGCCTTGAACTCACTATGTAGCCCAGGCTGGCCTCAAACTTGCAGTGATCCTCCTGCCTCAGCCTCCCAAGTGCTGGGATTACAGACATGAACCACCAGGGCCGGCCATGTTTGTTTTGAATGTTCGTGGTTATCCTCCTGCCAGCCCCAGGGAGGAAGGGGCTTTTGTCTGTTTTTCATTTACACAGAGCCAAGAACAGTCTGTCACGTAGTAAGGTGCTCAGTAAATGGTTCGTGGAGTGAATAACTGCAGGACATTGCTCTAGGGCCATCAGCCATCTGCTTGAGTTGGGCGACTGTAGCTTCCCCTGCTGGGTCCCCGTTCTGTCTTCTCGCCAATTGCCTCATTGTTCTTGTTTTTGATTTTTAATTTTTATTTATGTATTTAGGTACTGGGGACTGAACCCAGGGCCTTCACACTGGGCCACGTGACTCCAGCCCTTTTTTATTCTTTATTCTGAGACAGGGTCTCACTAAGTTGCTAAGTTGCCCAGGCTGGGCTCAAACTTGTGACCCTCCTGCCTCAGCCTCCCAGAGAACAGGGATGACAGGCGTGCACCCCCTTGTCCTGCATCTCAGCCATTTTCCAGTGTGCAGACGGAGGACAGGGAGTCCGTGCGTGCCGTCTCGCAGCCGTCACCACACAGGTCTCTGGAGCTTTGTCGTCTTGCAGAGCCGACCCTCCGTGCAATGCAGCATTCCCTCCTTGTCCCTCTTCCCCGGCCCTTGGCAGCCACTGTTCTGCTTTCTGTCCCTGTGATCTGTCAGCTCGAGGTGCTTCGTGCATGTGGCATCACACGGCAGCCTTTCAGTGTCTGGCCTCTCCCACCCCACAGTGCCGAGCTGGTCCTGATGTCGCGTGGGTCCAGGGCCCCGTGGAGGCTGAGAGGCAGCTGCCGTCGCGCCCATCTGCTCAGCCATCGCGGCTCGGGCGGCGAATCACACTCCCATGAGCAGGGCCGTGCGCATGTTCGAGCCCCTGCTTTTGATTCTTTTGAGTTTATGCCCAAAGGGGGAGAAAAATCCAGATGTAACCCCTGGGGGTCTTGACTGAAGGTCTTCTTGGACACTGAAGCTAGAAACGGGGGAGCACATGGCGGGGCAGCAGCTCTGGGTCCGCGCGGCGACACCCAGGAAGGGGTGTGAAAGCCTGGCCCCGGCCCCCGCCTTCTGGGATCTCACAAGGCCCCTCAAGGCGGAGAACAGCGGTGGCGCTGGGCAGTGCCTTGTGGCATCTGAGACACAGATCACAAGTGACCAGGAGCCCAGAGAAAGCAGGACAGGCGCGCTGAGGACGGGGACCGGAGATGGAGCTAATTTTAGCGGCTGAGGAGGCTGTGAGAAGAGAGGGCGTGTGTCGGCTCGGGGAAAGTCAGACCTGGCACAGCGTGGTAAGCTGAGCCGCAGCCAGACATGGTGCTGCACACCTATCATCCCAGCCTACTTAGGAGGCTGAGGCAGGAGGTTCACAAGTTTGAGGCCAGCCTGGGCAACTTAGTAAGACTTTATAAAAATTTTTTAAGGGCTGAGGGTGTAGCTTCATGGTAGAGCACTTGTGTGGCATGTGTGAGGCTCTGGGTTCCAGTCCCAGCAGTGCAAAAGAGAAAGAGACAGGGAGACTGGATTCCCAGTGCCACCCAATGGTGCATGCAACATCGCCCCCACCTTCCCCCTGGCCGTTTTATCATCGAGGCTCCACTTTTGTCCTCCGCTTGTGAGCAGGGAAACTGAGGCACTGTGACTGAGCCGTTCCCTGTAGAAAGCAGGGAATGAGCTGTGCACAGGCTGGGTCACGGGGCAGAGTGGAACGCCAGCCCAGGGCTCCTGGGGCGCGGTGCAGTGAGGAGGTCTTGTGGCCAGCAGGGTGCAGGGAGAAGCCGACATGGAAAGAGCCGAGTGCTCGGGCTTGAGGACCAGGGCTGATGTGAAGATTCTGCCGCCTCGCTCACTGGCCATGGGCCTCTCTGGCCCTCAGTTTCCCTCTCTGTAAGAAGCTATAGTGCTTTCCGTCTCCTGGAGCTGTATGACAGATGCCAGGAGATCGTCCACAAAAGATGCCTCCCAGGGTGCCTGCTCCGGCTGGGTTTCAGTAAATGGTGGTCTCAAGATTTTGGTGATGTTTAGGGATAATATTGGAGGGTAAAGAAATTCTTCATGCCAGGGCACATGGTCCCCAACTAGTTGGAAGGCTGAAGCAGGAAAATCACAAGTTTGAGCCCAGCCAGGGTAATTTAAGGAGACTCTGTCTCCAAAGAAAAAAGAAATAAATAACTGGGGGTGTAGCTTAGTAGTAGAGCAGCCCTGGGTTCAATCCCCAGTACATAAAAAAAGAAAAAAAGAAGCCAGGCATAGTGGTGCATGCCTGTAATCCCAGCACTTGGGAGGCTGAGGCAGGAGGATCTCCAGGAGTTTGAGGGCAGCCTAGGCTACATAGTGAGACCCTGTCTCAAAAAACAAACAAATTGCTTACTGTCCAACATAAAGAAATGATAAACATTTGAGTGGTGGATGTGATTTCTGACGTGATCATTACGTTACATGCATGCCAAAACATCACACTGTACCCCATACGTATGTCCAGCTCTGTTATTTAGATATAACAACAAGATAAAATCAGGAACAAAAAAAGCATCGCTCTCGGATTCCTATTGCGTGCCCGGCCCTGAGGATACAGTGGTCAACAAGACGGGCCGGCACCTGCCCTGGAGATGGCCCTTACAGCTGTGCTGCTGTCCCAAGCCTAACAAACCTGCTTAATTCGTGATGGGAAACACTTCCCACAGGTCAGGCCCCGCCGCAGCTTGCCACAGATACTAAGCACTCAGTGTTCACAGAGAACCAGTAGGGGAAGAGCTGTTATTGCCGCATTTGCCCATGAGGAAATGAGTGCACAGAGAGGCTTAGTAACTTGCGCAGGGTCACACAGCTAGTGAGCAGTGGAGCTGGGAGCTGACCTCAGAGTCTGGGGGCCACTCCCAACCCCCCCTGGTAGTGGTGACTGAGCTGCATCCCCAGCCGTTAAAAAAATATTCTTTTTATTTTCAGATAAGGTCTAAGCTGTCCAGATGGGGCTGGAACTTGTGATCTTCCTGCCTTAGCCTCTGAGAGTACTAGGATGACAGGGGGGTACCATCGTACCTGGCAAGGCTATTGTTTACCTCTGTGCCTCCTGCCCTAGGGTGGGAGTCCCTGCTCGTCGTGCCGGGCAGCTGCGGTGGGCCGGGCCTGCGCGCGCCTCTGCGGCCTTCGCCAGCCTTCTGGGGCCGGCTGCGGTGACCCCACTCGCGGGAGGAGACGGGGCTCGAGTAACTCGCTATGGCAGCGGGGTCCGGGGCGCACGTCCGGGGTAGCCTCAGACCCATTGCGCAGCCTGTGGTGGCTCCTGGGGAGGAGGTTTTGTCAGATGCGTTTCTTCCATTTCTCTGTTTCTGAATGGGGATAAACACCCCCCTCCCCTCTGCCACGGGGAACCACGGGACATAACTAGTACGGAAGGTAAATGTTTTAGAGATGGAAATCGCCTTGTGCTTTCTCCCTAGGCATTGTTGCCTGCATGCGAATGCAACGCCTTGTGTCTTTCTTCTGTCAGGCATTTTAGACAAATTCTATTTTCTCCAAAATATTTTGCCAAAGAAAATAGCAAGTGAAAAAGAAATTCAGAGACTCTGGCGCAGAGAGAAAATTATTCCCTCGGGCTTCAGAATAAAGGCAGCTTAGTTAGGAGTACAGGGCTCTGGTTAGGTGGATGGCAATCCGCGAGTTACTTCCCAGCTAGCAAGACGCTGACCCTGTATGCACCTCAGTTTACTCAAATGAAGAGAATAACAGTATTTGTGTCTTACCAGTTTCTGAGTTTCCTCTCTAGCTGTGTCTAATCTGCTGTTAACCATGCTCGTGAAATTTTCAATTCTAGTTATTAAATTTTTCAAGTTCTGTCTGATCCTTTTCAATCCTGCTTCCTCTTTGGTAGTTTTATTTCCTGCGGTGGGATTTTTTAACCATGGCACTGTTGAGATTTGGGGCTAGATAATTAATCCTTGGTTGTAAGGTGCCATCCTGGGCGTTTTAGGATATTTAACATCATCCCTGACATGTGCTCATTTAATGCTAATAGCTACCCTTCCCCAGTTATGGAAACCAAAAATGGCTCTAAATGTTGCCAGATGTCCCCTCAGGGGTGCTGGGGGGTGCTGCATCACCCTGGTTGAGAATTGCTCTATAGATATTTTCAAGCACAAATTGTATTGCTTAAATATTATGTGCAAGCAATTATGTTACAATCAGTGTTTATAAGGTAAATATCTAAAGTCATCATGGCTCATTCATGATCTCTTGTTTCCTCTGGTTCTTTGTTATGATACCTTGTTTCCTGCTGTGTTTTATTATTCTCGGTCGTGTGACAGTCATTTTCCAAGCACTGTGCTGGGCACATTCTCGGTGGCCAAAGAGAAAGGTACAGCCTCCATGGATGATACATGTTTACCTTTTCTAGGTATCTAGGGCTGTCCCTTCTATGGCCACTTTCAACTTTTGGACCACCCATGTGTTGAGAATTTAGGTCACCCACCTCTGCAAAGATAATTTCTCAGAGGTTTTAATTTCCTTTTTCTCTGCTCAGTGCCAAAGAGACTTTCCACCAAACCTCTGGGGTAGATGGATGGGGATAAATTTACTCACATTTTTACCTTAAAGCTGTAGCCTGTTGGGGTCCCATCTGAATTTGAGGAGTCTCCTTTTAGACTCTCTGTGACAGGTGAGCTCTGGAGTTTGCCTCCCACCCTGGCTCCCCAAGAGGCCATAAAAATCAAAATAGCAGTTTTCTGGGTTAAGCAAATGCTTAACCCAGGGCAAGGTGCTTTTGATGTTCTACTTGCCTCCTGGAAGCTCCTGACTTCGCTTATTTATTTGGGACAGATAATTGCCTGTTAAATTGCCAGGCTTTTCGTGTTTGCATAAGACAGTCTTCAGGTTTTGTGCAGGAATCGTGCCATTGTTTTGAGCAAAGGGATCACAGTGTGATTGCCCAGTTGTGTGCATCGCAGGAAACAGCAGCACATCCAGTACAGTGCTTGGCGCTGCATTTTGGTTGTTCAGCGAAGATGATTTGCAAGTGAAGGACGACAGTGACGTGGGTTAGAGGTGCTCCTGGCTGGCAGGGTGGGAGGGCTACAGAGTGCGGCCCAGTGTGCACGGCAGATTTCCTTGGATGGTGTTTCAGATCCTACCTAACCTTGGCAAGGAGCATCGCTGATTTCTTGGAGTAGCTCTGGCCACCAGAAATGCTGCAGTGCCCCTGGTGGCATTTCTAAGAGGTTCTCTCTGGGACTCAACCTGGGCCCTCCATGTTGGCAGCTCCGTCTCACCTCCTTCCTCCAAGATGCATGGCTCTCCCTTCCCCGGCCTCACCAGTGTGATCTCTGATTTCTGGGCTGTGACTTGTCCTTATTCCTATCCAGGTAGGACTGAACCAGTAAGCCTTGATCTAGCTTCTTCCACTAAAGCCCTCCAGGTGCGACTGCTGTCTTTGATCTCCATTCTCCCTTGCCGTCCACTAACGGAGTTACTCGAGACAGAGACCAGTTTTACCCAGTTCTCAATTTCCTGAAGTCCTGCGCAGGCGGAGCTACTGAAAGGTGTGTGAGAGGGAGAGAGGGTGCTTTCCCCTGAGAAGGTTCGAGGTTGTAGGACCAGGTGGTCAGAGTCTGAGACCACTATCAGATTTGAAGATTTTCTAAAAGGGGCTCATAGGATCCAGAAGACCCGTGAAACATGGATACAGTTTCTTGTGGTGAAAGGATACAGATTAAAATCTTAAAAGCAAAAGCTGCCCAGCAGGGCAGAAGCCAGGCGTGGGCATCAAGCTGTTCTCTCCGAGAGGAGCGTGGTGGACAGTGTGTGAGGGCGTGCCGGCCGGGAAGCACACCTGAGCCTGGGTGTCCAGGGTTCCTGTTGGGGCTCAGTCACAGGCATGGGGTGTCCGTAGGATTGACCAGGCCCAGGGTCCTGCAGGATGCCCAGTGTCTGCAGAGCTCCACGGCCCAGGGTCCCAGGTGACCACAAGCTGGCAGTTACCATCAGTGTGGGTCCCTCCAGAAGCTCCCTGGCATAGGTGCATGGAGACATCAGCCAGGTGTCCCAAGGGACAGCCCCCCAGGGCCTCGGCAGGGCTCTCTGTTCTTTGGAATTTGCAGGACTCATTAATTAACTCTTTGCTGCACAGAATATCAATCTTGCCACGTGATTTCTCTTGCGAAGTCCTTCCAGGGTGACCCATCACTCTTTATAATCGTGTGCAGGAATTCCCACACACTGGAGATGTGACAATGGATGGGAAAGGTAGGGCTCTGCTCCCAAGGACTTGAGAGTCCAGTGGGAGAAAAGCAGACCGTTCAGCCTCAGTTGTTATACAGTCGGATCAGAGGTCTGATCGGAAGGGCCTTCACAGGGTCTTTGGGATCGGCTGACCATTTGTCCCTGTCACCTGTGTTATCTCTGTGCTGCCCACATTGAGCTGTTTCAAGATCCTCTAGCATCCCGTACTTCCTTCCATTGAGCACCCTCGGAAATAATCTTCTTTCTCCGCTGCCCTTCCCCTTCTTATTTTTTCTTTTTATGGTACTGAGGACTGAGCTACAGACCCAACCCTTTTAAAAAATTTTTATTTTGACACAGGGTCTTGCTAAGTTGCCCAGGCTGGGCTGGAACTTGCAATCCCCCTGCCTCAGCCTCCCAGAGGGCTGGGATTGCAGGTGCACACCCCCATGTCTGGCTGTATTCTTCCTTCTTGAAATGCTCCTCCTCGCCCTCCCTTTCCTCCATTTCTCAGAATAGGCATTGCTTCCTTCAGAAACCCTCCTCTGACCCTCCAAGTTCCCTTTGCTCTGAGAGAACCTGTTTTAGTCCCTTCAGGTGGCTATCAAAAAAAAATACCATAAATTGACTTATAAAGAGTGGAAATTCATTGCTCATCGTTCTGGGAAGTCCAAAAATATCAAGGCACTGGCAGATTTGGACTCTGGTGAAGGGAGGACAACTCCCTGGTTCATAGATGATGATGGTGATGGTGGTGATGATGATGATGATGGTGTGTGTGTGTGTGTGTGTGTGTGTGTGTGTAACGCTGGGGATGGAACCCAGAGCCTCATCCATGCAAGGCATGCACCCTCCTCCCCGGGCTGCACTCACCCTGGACGCTGTCTCTTGCCGCTCCCTCGTAGGGCAGGGAGATGAGGCAGCTCTCTGGCTCTTCCCGGACACCAATCCCATGCAGCAGGGTCTTCCCTTACAGCCTGATTCCCTCCCAAAGCGCCCCCTCCCATCAGCTTCACGCTGGTGATTAGATTTCAGCATGGATTTGGGTGATGCCAACATGCAAGCCATGGCAGTGCCCTTCCAGCCAGATTTCCTGTCCCATTGTATTCTAACCGAGGTTTTCATTGCCTGCCTTTCTCCCACTAGATTGTGAACTCCTTGAGAACAGGACCCTACCTTTCCCGTCCATCATCACATCTCCCGTGCCTAGAAATCCCTAGGTTCATAATGGATATAAGGTGTAAACTGTGTGATCAAAGTGTGCTGCTGTGCGAAGAGACCGAAGAAGAAGAGTGGCTTAAAACAGCAAAACTTTGCAGGGAATCTGGCTTCTGAAAATGCACTCGGAGATTCAGGCTCTCTCCCTCTTCTTGCTCTGCCACCGTGGAGGGTGTTCAGCATCGTTTGTTAAGAAGAGGGAAGACAGGAGGGAGAGGAGCCTCGGTCTCCCAGTCTCTGACTCAGCCTTCACCCTTGCTCCTTCCGCCCTGTCCTTGGTCATGTGATATGCCCGGCTTCCGGGAATGCTGGGAAATGCAGTTTTGTGAGGAGACAGGCTGTGGCTGAAATCCCACTCGCGTAGAAGAGGCGGGTGGATTTGGGTGAACCTCCAGCGGTTGCTACTGTGTTTATTGAATGAAATTTTCAAACAGGACCTATCTGACATGGAGTTTCCTCAGAATTAATTGAGTGGTAGAACTGGGGGCGAAGGCACCCTACCTCATCTTTCTCTGCCTACATTGGTTTCCCAGGGTTGCTGTTATAACAAAGCACTTAAATGAACAAAAAGTATTAAGTGTAAGATGAAGATTAAGTGTAAGTCGCAGCTCCCCTGAGATTTTCCTTGATTCTTCCAGCCTCGGGCAGCTCCCGGGTGCCTTGGCTCACGGACGGAGCTCCAGTCTCCGCCACCATTTGCACAAATCTCTTTTTTCCACATCTCTCTGTGTCCTCTCCTCATCTTTTTTTAAAATTTATTTTTATTGGTGTATTTTTGCAATCCATAATAATTGCACTCGTCTCGGGGAGTGATACCGATACACATCACATCTCCATCCTTTCTACTTCCCTCCCCTCCCCACCCTTCCATCTCCCCCGCCCCCACAAAGTCTACTTTCCTGTTTTCTATCACCTTTCCTTTATTTTACTCTTTATTTATACTTTGGTTTCTCATATGAGAGAAACCATGGGATATTTAAGCTTGAGTGTTGGATTTATTTCACTTAACATTATGGTGTCAAGGTGCATCCATTTTCCTACAGATGCCTCAGTGTATCTTTCCTTATGGCGGGTGGTGCTCCACATTTGCTTGATCTGCTCCTCTGTTGGTAGACATAGAGGCCAGAGTCATTGGATTTAGGGTCCTCTTAAATCCAGGATGATTTCATCTCTAGATCTTTAACTGATTACATCTGCAATGACCCTGCTTCTAAACAACATTGCATCTGAGGTTCCTGGTGGACATGCATTTTGGGGAGACAGTGCCCAACCCACTAATGACCTCACTTAAGAAAAGAGGCTGCTGCAGGCATGGTGACATACACCTGTAATCCCAATTACTCAGGAGGCTGAGGCAGGAAGATTGCAAGTTCAAGCCTAGCCTGGGCAGTTTAGTGAGACCCTGCCTCACAGTAAAATGTTTTCAAAAGGGCTAGGGATGTAGCTTAGTGCACCTGGGATTCAGTCCTTAGAACTGTAATTAAGAAGGAGAAGAAACTGGGTGTGGTGGCGCATGCCTGAAATTCTGTCACTCTGGGAGGTTGAGGCAGGAAAATCACAAGTTTAAGGCCAGCCTGAGCAACTTAGCTAGACTTTGCCTCAAAAACAACAATAAACATCAAAGTACACACAAAAAAGAGGATTAGGGTGACAGGGCTGCCGCGGGAGGGGGTCCTGTCTGCGCCTTGATCAGATGCTGTGGGGCCCTTTAACGCCTTTTGCGGGGTTACTGGAGAAGCCCTCGCTAGTACCCCCCCCAGAAAGCCAGGCCTGCCGTGCAGGGCTGCCTGGGGAGGAGACACTGGCCCTGGACAGAGGCTCTGTGCTGTTGGGAAGCCAGCCCTCAGCAGCCCCTCCTGCTGTCACCACAGCTGTCAGGTGCGCAGAAACCAGGTGACGGTAGTGCCCCCGTGCCGCACAAAGGCGTGGAAACCCGGATGCACAGGTGTGCGTGGCCATGGGGCTGCAGAGCCAGCGCGACCCGCATACGGGTGTGAGGTGACAGACGGGCAGCGGGATGCTTGCCAGGGCCCGGCGAATGCTCAGCGGTGGCTTTCTGACTGGGACAAGAGGCTGCCACTGCCTGGAACATCAGGCTGCCCAGGGGCGGGGCGGGGAGGCGATATCTCTCAAAAGGGGGTGCGGTGGAGGAGGGGCTGCCGAAGCCACTGCAGGTCCATCCCTGCAGCTGCACCCGCAGCTCGGTCACTGATGTCTACATGTGTCAATTACATTTTGCTTTTGTTTTGATTGTGGTAAAATATACACCACAAAGAATTTGTGTGTGTGTGTGTGTGTGTGTGTGTGTGTGTTACTGGGGATGGAACCCAGGGCCTTCGCACTAAGCCATACCTCTAGCCCTTTTTTATATTTTACTTTGAAAGAGAATGGTCTTGAATTCGGAATCCTCTTGCCTCAGCCTCCCAGAATACTGGACTACAGGTGTGCACCACTGGACTGGCTTTGACCACTTCCGGACGTGCAGTTCTGTGGCATCACACACGCTCACACGGTTGTGCAACCAACACCTCTCTGTGGAGCTTCTCATCTTCCCAAACTGAAATTCGTCCCCAGTGAACATGAACTCCCAGTTTCCTCCCTTGCTAGCCCTGGGCACCGTGATTCTACTGTCTCTGGGTGTGGCTTCTCTCAGGCTTACCTGTGAGCTGAACCCTGTAGCGTTTGCCCTCTTGCTGCTGGACTGTTCTATTCAGCGTAATACTCAGAGCTACGCCCGTGTAGTCTGTGTCAGAATTGCCTTCCTTGTTAGCGCTGAGGAATATTCTATCGTGTGTATTCACCACACTGATTTTTACTACTGTGGGAAGCGCATCAGAGACTCTGCCTGGATCCACTGGGAACCGGAATAATGCGCAGGAAAGATGAGGGTCGGGCTGGGGAGGGGCTCGTCTTCTGGCCCCAGATCCATCGCTCCCTCACTGGGACTTGGACAGCTCCCTCGGGCCTGCTGGGTTTTTTCCTCACTGGCAAAGGCAGGAGTTCAGCCTCAGCCCCAGGCCCTGTCCACTCCTTGTGCGGTGATTGCCCAGCTCGGAGCATCAGGAAGCAGGATCGCGCTGGTCCAGCTCCGACGCAGAGGCGTTGCCCGCCTTCTCCATGGCTGATGCAGGCTGGTGCTGTGTTGAGCGTGTAGAGGGGGCAGAGGTAGGGCCCCCAGGGCTGTGTCTAGCTCCCTTCCCTACACACTTCTTCATGTCCACACCCCCGTCCCCTTCCATGCCACACACGCACCAGCCCTCTCGGTCTCAGAGGCCAGACCTTTCGTTGTCGTGCTCGATGTGTGCTGCCATGATGAAATACCGCAGACGAGGTTGTTTATAAATAAAAGAAGCTGGGCATGGTGGCACACACCTGTCGTCCCAGCCCCCTGGGAGGCTGAGACAGGAGGATTGCAAATTCCAGCCCAGCCTGAGCAAGTTATTGATTTAAGGAGACCCTGTCTCAAAACAAAAACATGTTTAAAAAGAGGCTGAGGATGTAGCTAATTCAAAGGCCCTGGGTTCAATCTCCAGTACTGCAAATGAATGAACGAATGAATCAATGAATCAATGAATGAAATTTATTTCTCACCTGCTGAAGGCTAGGAAGTCCAAGTCCAGCCTGCAGCAGGCTCAGCATTTGGGAGAGGGCTGCTCGCTCAGATTCCAAGATGGTGTCCTGTTCCTTCATCCTCCATGGGGCATGACAGCAGTGTCCCCACCTGGTGGGAGCAGAAAGCAGGGAACCATGAACTCCCTCTGCCAAGCCCTTTTATTGGGGCTCCTAACCCATTCATTCGGCAGAGGTCTTGTGAGTTAATCCCTTCCCCAAAGGCCCTGCCTCTTATATTCCTATATATCGTCCACCAAATGGGGCTCAAGTTTCAACACTTGCGTCCTGGGGGCAGTCAGACCATAGCATCCTTCCCCAAATTCACAAATCCTGCCCTTATTCCCACCTCCCTATGTACTGTCCTGACTCTCTTCAGCTTCCAAGCATGTGACCACCTCCTCACCCCAGTAACCTCTGTTCCCATATTCCCCAAAATTGGGGAGTCCACCTTGTCCCTGTCTCCTTCCTCTTGGGCTCTTCCCCTACTCTCTGCTTCTTGGCTATGGTGAGTTCAGCAGCTTGGCTCTACTATGCCCTCCCCTGTGATGTTCCTGCCTTGGAGACTGCTGCCATGGACTGAACCCTCTAAAACAATGAGGCAAATTAAATCTCTCCAGCTTTAAGTTGCTTTAAGTGGCAGCTGTTTTGTCCCAGCAATGGAAAGCTGACTGATACGAGGGTCTACTCTAGCCTAGGGGATGCCCTCCTTGTGTCACACACTGTGGGACTGTGGCTTGGTGGCAGGACGCTTGCCCAGTATGAGCAGAGCCCTTGCTTCCATCCCAGGACCACGTGATTCCCAGGTCATCTCTGAGTTCTAAGGACATAGAATCAGGACCCCTTCCAAGTCCTGAGCATGACACACAGGCCTTCCCTGTTCTTCCTGCTCATCCGCGCTGCTTCCTCTGCTCTCTCCTTACCCACCCCTGGGTTCTCTGCTGGAGCCCCATGCAGTCCCCTGCACCCCTGCCCACACTCAGCCTCCCCTTCTGGCCTCTTCGGTTAAGAGCCATCTCTTCCCACCGCCAAGTGAGCCCTCTGTTCCCTCCCCTGCGTACCCAGAGCAAGTGGTTCCTACACAGGGCGGAAGTGTGAAGCTCTCACTGAAGATGCCTGCCCAGGTTCCAATCCCAGCTCTGCCGTTTCCTGGCTGTGCATCTCTGGTCAGACGAGAACCCCCTCCAGCTTCATCGGTAACTAGAGATCAATGACGGTACCAGCTTCACACCCCTTATCTGAAATATTTGGGACCAGAAGCGTTTCAGATTTCTGAGCTTTTTGGAGTTCAGATTTTTGGACTTAGGATCTACAACTGTACCTACCTCAAAGTTCTTTGAAAACTAGGAGACACAATATGTGGAGCAGCATTGGCATAACATTTAATAGTGTTTTGAAAGGAAAAGGGCCACACTGTCATGTCTATTTATATCTGCATTCTTTATACCAAGACAAACATCTGATGCAAACATAAATGAATTAAACCAGCTGAGCGTGGTGGCCTGTCATCCTGCACTCTGGGAGGCTGAGGGAGGAGGATTGAAAATTTGAGCCCAGCAATTTGGGCAACTTAGCAAGACCATGTCTCGGGGTGGGGGGGAGGAAAAAAAAAGGAAACAAAAGAAGGAAGGAAGCAGGTAGGCAGGCTGGGGATGTAGCTCAGTGCAAAGGCCCTGGGTTCAGTCCCCAGTGACAGGGAGACAGAACTACAAAAGTGACCTTCACACCCTCTTAGACCACTGGAGCCCTTTCTGTCAAACAAACCTCATTCTTCAGCATCTATTTTAGAATTTAGGCTTCCCAAAAGGTTTGCAAAAGTAGAGTGGAGAGTTTCCATGCACCTTTGGTGTCCCTGGTTACCATCTTATGACAGGAAACCTGTCAAGACGAAGAAACCGACACTACTGTGTCACCATTAGCTACCTCCCAATGCTACTTGATCTCAGCGGGGGGAACAGCAATAAACGCAGAGCTTTGAAGCAGACAGTGACTTTCCAGCGCTGGGAAACTGGCAGGATGGGTTTGCTGTGGACAGAGGTGAGGAAGGGGTCCACACAGGGTGCGAGAGAGGAGCACGGCTGGACCTGACTGCTCGTGAGCCATTGAGTCCTCAGAGCCCAGCACTCAGGACGAGAACGTGGAGCTGCAGATATGGGTGCAGGCGTCATCAGTCTGCAGAAGTTATTTAAGGGCCGGTGAGATGGCTCAGCGGCATAAGCGCCTGCCTTGCAAGCGCGAGGGCCCGAGTTCGACTCCCGGATCCCACATACGAAAAAGGGGCCAGTGATATCGCTCAGCGGCACGGGCGCCTGCTGGCGTACGAGGTCCTGAGGTCGACCCCCTGGTACCCACAAAAAAAAAAAAAAAAAAAAAAAAAAGAAGTTATTTAAAGCCATGAAACTGCAGAAGGGAATGGATACTTTAAAAAGCACCCAGGACTAAGCCCGGGGCTGGTTCTCCACCATTAAAGAGATTGGGGAAAAGAAACTCGGGGGCTGAGGTTCCTGAGGCCCCTGCAGGGAACGTGCGAAGAAGGCAGGAGTACCAGGCGAGGATCTTTAGTGTCTGCTGGCTCAGTAGTCGACTCAAGCGCGGGGGGACTGATGGCTGGGCTCAGCAGCGTGGAGGGCAGTGCAGCCAGAGCAGCTTAGGTGAAGAGGTGGAAAGACTCCCAACCGCTCTTTTCAAGAGTTCCTCTGAGGAATGTAGAGGAAGAAACATGGGGTGTTAGTTAACTGGTGAGTGGAGTTCTGAAGTTTATTTTGCTTTTTAAAGGTGAGTTTGCTAATAGCAGATTTCATGCTCATAGGAATAACCCATTGCCAATCCCCAAGAAAGAGGGTAGGATGACCATGAAGGACATCTCAGTGGACAAGAGGAAATGCCATTTTGTGTATAAATGTGCCTTAGTCTGTTTTCTGTTGCTGTAACAAAATACCTAAGACCACATGCTTTGTAAAGACCATGGTTTATTGAGACCATGATTTTGGAGATTGGGAAATTCAAGATGGCACCAGCATCGGTGAGGTTTCCTTGCTGTGTTTTGATACCGCGGAGGGCAGTCATGATGGGCGCCGGCTTGAGTCTGTCTCCCTCTTCTCATAAAGCCACTAATGTCACCATGGGGGCCCAGCCTTGTGGCCTCATCTGATCCTGATTACTTCCCAAGATCCCTCCTCCAAATATCATCAGTGATGGATTTGGAGATTTTCTAACACATGAACCTCTGGGGGGCACGTGGGAACTACAGCAGAGTAGAAGGTTTCATCTTAGTAGGGACACAGGCATGTCACAGATAGAAACGAGAGAGGAGGTGCTCCGTGGGCAAACATGGGGCAGGGGATAAACATAGCACCAAAGACTCATACACACCCATTCCGGTGCTTCTGTGGTTTCAAGTTCAGGCTTGGGAACAACAAACTGTAATTTATTCAATAATTACCTGTAGGGTTTTACTCTGTCTCAGGCACTGTGCTAGGTGCTGAGGATTTAGACACTGACAGGGGCAGGGACAAATGTCTGCTCTGTTTTTATTTTGAGTCTATTAGACAACATACATGCGTGTGCCCACACACACACACACACGATGGTTGAAGGACCAGCTACCTCCAATATAAATCAAAAGCAAGCATGAGGCCATGCATGGTGGCAAACCTTTCATCCCAGCACTCTGGGAGGCTGAGGCATGAGGATTTCAAGTTCGCACCCAGCCTGGGCAACTTGATGACTTAGTGAGACGCTGTCTTGAAATAAAACAAAAAGGGATGGGGATGAAGCTCAGTGTGAAGGCCCCAGGTTCAATCCCCAGTACTGTAAAAAAATCAAGAATGATGCCTGTTTCTTGGCTGTGTGCCCCTCGACCACCTTGTCTTCCTCTTGCTGAATTTTAAGTCTTTAGAGTTCAGCTTACCCAAGAACTCCCTTCACCCCCATTTCTCACCATAATCCCATCCCTACCCTGTGACCAGCACCCTCTCATTCAAGAAAGCAAAGTTCCAGAAGAGTCAGAATTCTATCAATGGACCCAGTCTCCATGGCGACAGCCATGAATGAGACAAGCAAGGTAACCCTGGAGATGGCATGAATGAGAGGTGGCCCGTTGCCATGGAGATGTGCTGAATGGAAAAGCCCCAACTAGCAGGGACACGTCACAGAGATGGTACAGTCAGCTTGAAGTTGGAATATCTATTTTCAACCCGGTGTTACAAAAATACATCTTCATAAAGCTCACAATCCCTCTCCCTCCTCTGCCCCACCTCCCACCCCATTCCTGACCCATCTTCCTACAACTCAACCCAGGCTGGCCAGGCATCCTTCGACCCCTCAAGGATGCCTTGGGGCTCATCGTCTGTCCATTCCTCCCTTCCTGAGCTCAGGTGATACTTGTTGGGTGAACATTTTCCCTTTGGGACCAGCAGTACCCTCAAAAGCCATGGGCTGGTGGGAACAGTATTAACTTGTTTAGGGCGTGCACAGTTCCATCTGCACCTGCTCCAGGCTCCCATTGGGTGGGCCAGTTCTCCACCAGGATATGACATCACACCCCAGTATGGTGGTGTCATCCTGTCGCCCTGGTGATGTTGAACTTCTGGCCTAGGACCATGTAGGAGGAAGTCAGAAAAGCCCAGAGCTTAGTGCCTTTGAAAATATCTTTGAAGAACTTTGAATCTGAAACTTACCCAAGTTCCTGATCCTGCTCAACATTTCTACATTTCTTTCTTCATTCACTGGTTCTTTTGCTTGTCCAACTATATTTATTAAGCACTGTTCATAGCAAAGGGCTAGAAGTAACTGCAGTAGCCACCATAGGACTGTTAAATAAACTATGGTGTGTCCATTCCTTTGGATGTTTGAAGGTGTTAAAGAGGGAGGGGCCGGGTACAGTGGGACATACGTGTAATCCCACCTAGCTGGGAGGCTGAGGCAGGAGGATTGTGCATTCGAGGCTAGGCTGGGCAATTCAGTGATTTAGCAAGACTGTCTCAAAGTAAAAAATAAAAAGAGCTAGGGGTGAGCCCCGTCAGAGAGCAGCCTTAGGTTTAATCCCCAGTACTGGAAAAATAAAAGGAAAAAGCAGATCTCAGAGCTAGCATTTATAGAGTGTCTGCTGCATGCAAGGCACCATTCTAAACACTATTCTAAAATAAATATTAACTAATTTAATCCTTATGACAAGACTGTAAAAGGGATTCTGTCATGTCCCCCTCTTTTGTGTACTAGGACGGAACCCAGGGTTGCTTTAGCACTGAGCTCCATCCCCAGCCCTTTTATTTATTTTGAGACAGTGTCTTGCTAAGTCACTAAGTTGCCCAGGCTGGACTCAAACTTGTGATCTTCCTGCCTCAGCCTCCCAAAGTGCTGGGATTATAGCCATGTGCCACTGTGCCTGACTGTCCTGTCCCCATTTTGCAGATGGAGAAATATTAATCTCTGTATCCAAGATAAATTGTCCAGTGAAAAAGCAAGTGTCAGAGTAGGGCTACCATCTGTTTCACAAGCAGTTGACCTTTCTAGAAGGTCCATAAGCCCTGTAGTTGTATTTGCCTCCACCAAGACATGGAATTAGTGTGGAGAGCAAACGGTCTCCAGGGCAAGCACTTCATGTCTTTCTCTCAATTATGTGCCATCCATGCATATTGTCTTCCACAAAGCCAGACAGAATGGTCATTCTGTGCATGTCGTGTGCCAGGCACCCCTAGATCCCAAACATGGCAAGAAACGTATTTTCCTGTTGAAGAATTAGAGGCACAGCAAAGTTAGAGGTCACCTGGGATTCTACACTAGGCCACCTGGATACAGGATTTACACGAGACACAGAGAGTGACGGCAGCTGTGTGTGCATGGCGGTGCGCACTGTGTGTGCATGTGTGTGTGTGTATGTGCATGTGTTCGTGTACTGGAGGAGGAAAGCAGCAAAAGAATCGCCCCAAGGTCAGCAGAGACCATGCTACACTGTGGACTCTGTCCCGAAGGAACAAGGGAGCCATGGGCAGATCTAGCCAGGCAGCAGTTGTGATCAGCTTTTTACTTAGCAGGATCCCTCTGGCTGAGGGGCGGGGGCTTGGGATCAAGTGTAGGTGAGGGGCTCTCCTGCCCACCCATCTATTGTCCTGCACAGCATCAAGGGGCTGACTGAGTGCAGAGGACACTCACCAAGCTGGATGGCCCCACGCCGAGGTCACCAGCCTCTTGTCCCACGTCCCACCCCCACCCTGAATTGTGGCTGCCCCCTTCCCCACTGCACCGAGCTGGCTTGTGGGAGGAAGGAGAGTCCATGTGGGCATCTCTGGAGACCCTGGGTGCCAGTGGAGAGGCAGGAAGGCAGCGGGGATGGATCCCACCTGCAGCACCTCCCAACTGGGCCAGCAGTTCCTGTGCCTCACTTTTCGCATTTGCAAATGGGGCCAGCATAGCCAGCCTCCAGTGGCCATATGTGCAGTGAAATCTGAGTATCATTCTAACAGTGAGGTTGGTGAGGTGCTGTGTTAACCAACCCTCCATGTGCAAACCGGCTCCCATTCCTGCACACTGTGTGATTTGGGGCCTGTTCCTCAGCCTCTCTGGGCCTCCTTTGTTTCATCCATTCCATGGGGATCACAGTATTCATAGCATTATGGAGAGAATCGGTAGGAGTGATCCTCATAAAGATCCAGGAACACAGTCTGGTGCCTTGTAAGTGTTCAGTAAATGTTAGAGACGGTTGATAACAGTACATGTTGTGGTTCAGATCTAGAAGGCCCCCCAGGGTCTCGTGTGTGTGGAAAGTGACCGGATCATTGGGTGCTGCAGTCATCAGTGGATTCGTCCATAGATGAGCTCAAGGCTGAGCATGCTGTTAGGAGGGAGAGCTGGTCAGAGCTGCTCACTGTGGTGTGACCTAGATGGGTACATTCTTGTCCCCAGCTTCTCCTCTCTGTTTCTGTCTGTCTGTCTGGCTGTCTCTCTCTCTCTCTCTCTTTTCTTCCTGGCCACCGTGAGGTGAGCGGCTGTCCTCCCCCAGGCCCTCCCACCATGATGTTTCTCCTTTGGAGCCGGCTGACCATGGACTGAATCCCCTCAATCATGAGCCACATTAAACCTCTCCTCCTTTAAGTTGTAGGTGTCGAGTATCTTGTCCCCTTGACGGGAAAGCTGACTAATGTAGCACTGACTAAAGCTGACCTCATTTCCTTCACCATTACTAAGGGACCCACCAAGTCTTTAACACACAGGCCTTGCAGAAGATATTTAAGGTCCACACTGTAGCTCCATACTATACTTTTTCATTATAATTTTGGACTGTTCTTCTATTTATTAAAGACCATTTCCTGTGTAACAGTATGCTTGCTATACCAGCAGAAGCCTCATACAGCAGCCTGGGCTCCAGCCGCTCGGTGGCCCCCGTAGTCCTGTCGGCAGTGCTCCGCACGTCTCCCAGTGCCAGGAGAGACGGCTCTTGGTTTAAAGCTACTGTACTAGATTATTCAGTATTCTCCTGCACTAATGTTCAAGTTCAAATCAAAGTGACTTCGAAATTAACCTTTCAAGAAGTGCAGAATTTCCTAGTCAGTGAGCAAAATGGTGGTAGGGGCTGAAATCACACCCTAAGACAATGACAACAGGGCCCAGGGGCCCAACAGTGCATGCTAGACAGTGTTCGTCTAGCTACACACACACGCGCGTGCACACACGCACACACACACGCCTGTTCAAGTCTGTCTGCCACCTCTGTGATGCCCCAGGACTCAGTGACAGCTGCCTCCCCAACCAACGTGGTCCGCTTCTCTGGGGTCATCCTAGGGGTGAGGGTTCTTGAATTGTGGGGGGGGGGTTGGGAATGGAACCCAGGGCCTCACACATGCTAGACAAGTGCTCTACCACTGACCTACATCCCAGCCTAGATTATTTTTTTCTAACAAACATCATCGCTGGTGGGTGCTTGCTTATTTTCTGTGCAACACTATGGGTAGGTTTTTCACTCTCCTTATTTTATTTTATTTTATTTTATTTTATTTTATTTTATTTTATTTTATTTTATTATTTCTTGAGACAGGGTCTCACTATGTAGTTTAGGCTGGCCTTGAGCTCACTGTGTAGCCCAGGCTGTTCTTAAACTCATGGCAATCCTCCTGCCTCATCCTCCTAAGTATTAGGATTGCAGGTTGTACCACCATACCCATCTAACTCTCCCCCTATTTTAGAGAATACAGAGGTATAAAAAGATTGGCTACCTCTCCCGAAGCTACAGAGTCAGGATGCAGACCCTGCCTGGCTCGGTAGGCTACCTGATTGTCCTGATATGCGAGGCCCCCTCTTCTGGAATCTTCTCTCTCTCCCCATCCTCCATTCCCAGTGACCAGAGGCAATGTGGCACCCCACTCTTCCATGATCATAGAAAACATGGCTATGGTACGTGAATTCTCAAAAGGGGAGCTTTGGTTTTGTGGGGGGAAAGAAAGCAGAAAGAGGGCCGGTGAGATGGCTCAGCGGCGTAAGCGCCTGCCTTGCAAGCGCGAGGGCCCGAGTTCGACTCCCGGATCCCACATACGAAAAAGGGGCCGGTGATATTGCTCAGTGGCACGGGCGCCTCCTGGCGCGCGAGGTCCTGAGGTCGTCCCCCCGGTACCCACCAAAAAAAAAAAAAAAAAAAAAAAAAAAAAAAAGAAAGCAGAAAGAGATGGGTGGAGATTTGAGGTTGTTCTGAGCACGGTAAGGAGCCAGCTGTTACTTGGAATAAGCAAGAAAGAAGGTTTTTGGAACTTGGATACAACTCTGGTTGCCTGTGTGCAAAAATGTAAAATATTTGTGCTCTTTAGAGGGTTGGACTGATAGACCTTGGGACAAGAACTCGGGGACTGTTTTTTGCTAAGACAAGGAATAAAGTGGCTCGAGTTCACATTGCTTCCACCACCCCAAGCTGCGCCTCTCTCGCTCTCTCTCCCACCTCATTTTAGGATCTGGACTTCTGCTGATTCATCTCTCCAAGCAACACAGGAGGGAGGAAGTCAAAATTGCTCATTGACCGTTTTCTTTCTTTAGTGACTCAGCTGTGATTCACATTTTAATTAATGGAGGGGAAGCCTGATGGGTCCTACAGCATCTATCCAATAGCACAGAACTCCAGACTCGTTATAAAATAATGCCTGAAAAAACTGGGTGCCCTGAATTAAACTGTGCCTCGTCCCCTCTGTGAGCTCTGAGGCTGCCAACCAAGCCCTCCAAATTCTGGGTCCCCAGAGGACTCTCTGAACCAGATCAAGCCAGTCTGAGTCCTGAGCAGCAGTTTTGCAGAGTTAGTCTGAGGTCAGGACAAGAAATAGAGTCCTGAGCCCCCTGGGACCTCAGAAGGATCATGGGAATGCAGTATCGCTTCCCGAGCTGGTCTTTGGCTGTGATCCCAGATTCAAACCTGGCCTCCTTCCCTTGGGGCCTGAAATTTGTCAGAGCCCAATGCAAGGCAGCTTCTATGCATTCTGCTTGCCCAGAGAATGAGAAGAGCGGCTCATAATGACCGGGCCACTTCCGGAGCGCTTCGTACACATCGGGCCGCGGCATGCTCAGCACTTTCCTTGACTGATCACTTTGAATCCTCTCCCTGTCCCCCAGAAGAAAGACTTTTTATCATTCTCCATCCTATCCATGAGGAAACCGAAGCTTGGCAGTTCGCCCCACGTAGACAATCAGAAAATAGGCAGGATAGAAACCCAACCCCTTCTCACCCAGAAGCTAGAGTTTGCATCTACTACATTTCTCTGCCTTTCATTCAGCTGAAAAGAAAGATTGAAACTGATGGCTCACTGAACAAATTCTTGCTGAGCTTGCCGTGTCCTGGGCTCTGTTCTATCTTTTTTTTGGTGGGGGGCAGTGTACCAGGAATCGACTTCAAGACCTCACGCTTGCCAGGCAGGTGTTGCACCGCTGAGCTTTATCCCCAGCCCCTGGGCTCTGTTCTAGCCACTGGAGTCCATCAGTGAATCAAGAGATGAGTCGGTGGCCCCAGGGGGCTGACACTTCAGCCACTAGAGCGTATTTGTTATTGTTAGTTACTATGTATTAAATAAGCTATGCTCCTTTTTAAGCGTATTAGTTATGCTTGCTGCTATAACAAAGAACTGTCCTCATGAGTAACGGTGTATACGCAATGGAAATTAAATGTGTGTGTGTATGTGTGTGAGGGGGTGTGATTTTGGGGATGGAACCCAGGGCCTCATGCAAGCTAGGCAAGTGCTGTACCACTGAGCTACATGCCAGCCCTAGAAGTTTATCTTGCACATAAAAGACACAAAGGGGTATTTTTTAACTGAAACATTATAATTCAACATATTTTATGGCTTCATACATGTATATAATGTGTGACAATTTCATACACGTATATAATCTGTAATGGTGAAATCCAGGTAATCAGCATTTCCATCTCTTTCAATATTCACTACTTCTTTTGTGTTGGGACGTTTACAACTCCTAGTTCCTAATAAAATACATGTTATTGTAAACTGTGGTCACCTCTTGTCCTGTAGAACACTAGGCCTTACTCCTCCTACCTAACTGGACCTTGGTCCCCATTATCCAGCCATCCTCTGTCCCTCTTCCTTGTCCCTCCCACTGGAGAACATTCCTCACCACTGTTCTACTCTCTTTTTCTATAAAATCATCATTTTTAGTTCTCATGGAACAATGAGAACATGTAGTATTTGTCTTTCTGTGTCTGGCTTTTTTCGCTTACAGTGACCTTAAGTTCTATCTATGCTGCTGCAAATGATAGGATTTCATTCTCTTCTGTGGCTGAATCCATTCTGTATTAGGCTATGTTTTCTAAAGGAATGTTCTAGAACAGCTCTCCTCTTAGCACTGAGTTGAGACAGATGCTGCTTCAGCACTGGGGCTGCTCCTGCCCAAGCCCTCCATGCTTCTCAATATCAAGACACAGCAAAGGAAAGAGTATGAGGAAAGCACCCAGGAAGTGCTTCTGGCCTGACCTGGAAGTAGTCCACATGACTTCCACCTACCTTTCATTGGCTGGAACAGTCACGAGGCCATACCTGAGTGCAAAGCTGGGGAACACAGCCTAGCTGAGCTTTCAGGAAGGACAGACAGACCCAGTCTCTACCTGGGTGCTCACTGAGAATCCAGCTCCACATCTTTATCCATGTCAACTACTTACAAGCCCTGACTTAGGAGCTGCCTCAGAGTTCTTCCACCCACTTCCTTCAGGCTTCCTGCTGTCAGGAATTGTTCTTGGTTTACAATAAGGTAATAGCAGCAGAGGATCCCTGTTCCTTAAGGTGAGGAAACCTAGAATCAAATCCTGCTTCCCCAGAAACTTTGGTCTCGAAAACTGGGGGGACTTAGGAACCTTCAAACAGGCAGGCTTTATGGATCATCCATTCCTCCCACGTGTACTAATCCGGGTCCCTACAGGAAGAAGTATTCATCCTTCCATAAATGTTTTAAATGATTCACATGTTATGAAAAGACTCCTTAGAGAGTTGGGGGCAGGTGAAGGAAATAGATAAGGAATGTTGAGATCCCTAGAGGGAAGCCTTCACCAGCCCTACTTTCCAGGAAGCCCCTGGAGGCAGAGCCATACAGCAGGAACTATGATCAGACCAGTGGGGGAACAAGGAAGCCATACACCAACATCTTTCCTTCCCTCCATCTTCTCCCAGCATCATCCCTTAGTCAACCCTAAGTAGGAACCTGAGCCAAGCATTATGGGAGATGTAGTTCTATCGCCTAGCCTTAACCAATCCCAGCCAAAGCAAAGTATTCTGGAAGATGTAGTTCACAAAGTCCACCTTCACAGAATACAGCAGCTGGAGAATGAAATTCCTATGGAGAATAACCAGTGTACAATAACTGTGACCAACTGCATGCCCTTGATTGTGTCATCCATTCTCTAACTACGGGGCTGCCCAGCACGTGACTTGGAGTAGTCCATTTTCTGTTGCTATAGTGAAATACCTGAGGCTGGTTACTTTATAAAGAAGAGGTTTATTTAGCTCAAAGTTTGGAAATTTCAAGGGCATGGGACCAGCATCACTTAGTCTCTGGTGAGGGTCCCCATGGCTGTGTCACATGGCAGGTGGTATCATGGTGAGAGCTTATATGAGAAGGGGAGATCATATGGGGAGACAGGAAGCCAGAGAGCAGGGAGGGGTTACTTCTGTTCTCTTACATCAACTGTCATAAGAGTTCACCAGGGTCCCATGAGAAGCTCTTTAATCCCTTCCAGTGGTGAGGCCCCAGGTGACCTCAGGACCTCCCACCAGACCCCTCCTCTTAACAGCTGCACTGCTCCCCAGTATCCCCACCCCAGGGATCAACCTTCCAACACAGGGACCTTTGGGAGATGGACCATATCGAAACCATGGGAAATGATCATTGAGGCCAAAATGCTGTGCAAGAACCCATAGGTCGTACTGCTGTCTCCCCTCACAGTGTCCCCTTAGCTAGATCCTCAGTGTCCTTCAACATTATTTTCTTCATCTTTAGTCAGTGCTCTGTTAAATTCACCACACATCTGTTTCAAATCTTCACCTGGTTCCTCGGGACCTTGCCAGCTTTTTCTTAAGAAATTGGAGAGTGTGTTTATGGACTGTCTCCCTTTAAATTTCCTCAGGATCATTATCTCCTTTTTTAATATTCTGTCTCAGATATCTACATCCCTTCACTTTTCCAAGTCTGGAAAGCACTGCAGCATACAGTTGGCCCTCTGCACCCACAGGGTCAGCATCCTGGATTCAACCAACCACAGCTGGAAATAAGTCCACAGGAGGAGGTGTATAGATTCCATGAAAACATTTCACCATTTCTATAAGGTCTTGAGCTTCAGTGGGTTTGGAGTCTGAGGGACATCCTGGAACCAACCCCCTTTGGATACTGAGGCATGATTGTACTTGGCAGGCAATGAGACACTGGATCGAATCCCATCTGTGTGCTACACTAGTGTGTGAGCTGGAGGCAGGGACTCAGCCTCTCTGATCTAGAAAGCAGAGGGAATGGCTGTACCCCCCCCGCAGGTCACGATAGAGACTGAATAAGACAGTGCGTGTGACTTGGCCCACTGCCCACAATCTATATATGTTGGCTGCTTTTTAAGTTTTTTTTTTTTTAACTTTAAACTTTATATTGGAATGTATCATGCATGTAGAAAAGCTCACATATCTAACAGGTACACCTTGAGTAATTTTCAAAAGCTGAATGCACTTGTGTAACCAGGGCCTAGAGCAAGAAACAAAACATCCCTGGCTTCCTGAAATCCCCTCGTGCCCCTGCATTCACAGTGATACCATCCTGGCATCAGAGAGTCATGGGTGAGGTTTGCATGTTTTTGCACATGAATTACATGGAGTCAGACAGCTCCCATCCGCTGATGGGGTGTGCGAGGTCACCCGTGTCATTGTCATAGTTGTAGACCACTCATCCGCATTGCTGTGTGCCACATGGGCTGTGCATCCATTCACCAACAATGGACACTCAGGTACACCCTCAGCTCGCGGCCGTCACAGAGAAAGCTGCTGTGCACGTGTCATATCCTTCTTTGGGTGACCCTGGTCACGCTTCTCCAGGAGACATTCCTAGAAGTCAGATGCATGTGTCCGAAGTGAGGAATCTGTTTAGCTTTGGCAGAAACTGCCTAATGCTTTTCTTGAGGGTTTGGACCAGCTTCAATTCCCAGCAGCTGAGAGTTAGTCAGCATTTCTTTTGTTTTGTTTTCTTGCTCATTTTTGTTTGTATTAATTTATTGTGTTGTTGGGGATGGAACACAGGACCTTGCGCGTGACCCACAAGGGCTGTGCCCCCGAGCTACGCTCCAGCCCCGTCTTCATGTCACAGGCACGTGGTACGTATACTTCGGGATGCGGCCTGTGGATTCGATCCACGTGTAAGGCGTGCAGCCTTTCCACCTCCTCACACGTTCATCGGGTCTGTGTGACGGGAACCTCCAGATTCTTCAACCTGAGCGTGTGGAGATTTGGTTGCAGATGCAGTAGTGTAGTCCCCCAGAGCTGTGCTCCACACGTCTCATTTGGGTTTTCAGCCTCTCTTGATCCTTCAGTCTCTCCTCTACTTGGAAGATCCCAGTCCCCACCTGCCCGAGTTACACCATTATCTCAAAGAGGGGTTGCTTTTCTGCCATCCCCTTCAGCCCTGGTCATGGACAGGGCCACACAGTGATGGCCTTGACCCGCTAGTCTCTCACGCCACTAGCCTCCTGAGTCCCTTCCTGGGATCCCAGGAGCAATTGCCCTTCCCTGGTCTTTTCTACGTTCGCACGCTTCCCCCACCCTCTGGGACCTGGGCCTCTCTCTGTTCTTGATCCTTTTTATTGAAGAAAACACTGCACTTTAAGAGGGCTTCAGGATCCGCCCAAAATAGAAACATGTCCTTTTGTTCAATCCTTTACTTTAAAAGGCAAATAAAAGGAGGATGTACTCTAAGCAGAAGGTTGAGGGGCTCAGGAGGCCCTCATGGAAATGGTAATAACCTCGTGCGAAGGGAAAACGCACAGGGGAATCACTGAGCCGGCTGAGGAGAGGCTCCTGATGCAGAGCGTCAGAGGTACAGACACCAAGGCGGGAAGTCCTTTGTCACAACACAACTGAGACGCTCTGTCCAGGTAAACATACCAGGTTGGTTCAGCAACGAACAGCGTGGATCTCAGTCCTGGTTGTGCCATTGCCTGTGTGTCTTTAGGAGAGTTATCAGCCTCTCTGGGCCCCAATTTTTTCATCAATTAAATGGGGAGAGTAGTGTCTACCTATGAGGGTGTTACACGTCCTGAGTGACTTAATATTTATAAATCATTTAGAACAGCAGGTGGCATAGGGGACAATGAAAGACATAAACAGTGAAGAGAATGGTAGAGAAAAGGTTAATATTTAACTGCTGCTTGTTATGTCATCCTTTGTTCCAGGCAGCTATTTTAAATTTAAAAGAATTAAAAGTAAATAAAACCTAAGCCAGTACAGTGGCACCAGGCTTATAATTCTAACTACTCAGGAGACAGAGGCAGAAGAATCACAAGTTTGAAGCCAGCCTGGACAACTGAGATCGCATGCCTAACATGCACGAGGTCCCAGGTTCAATTCTTATACCACACAAAAAGGGGCCAGACGCTTTTTCCAGAAAGTTCTAGAACAGGCATACTAATCAATCTGTTGGAACAGAACACAGATCAGTCACTGCCTTCAGGGGCAGCAGTGACTGGAAGTAGGGAGGGCTTGCAGATGACAGAAAACAGGATTGCGATGACACAGGGGATTCGGCCTGTGAAAGTCTGACTCTTAGTGCGTGTTACGTTTTAAAGTAGAACATTTTTAAGTAGTTCAGGAAAGGGGTAGGAACTTAAGACCATAATACGAAGTTAAATAGATCAGACACGAAAGGTTAAATATCACATGGTTTCTCTTCTATGAAAACCCAACATGTGAATCATTGGAAGAGCAAAATAACAGAGTAATTGTAGGAACCAGGGAGGTAGATTTTGTAGAGACAGAAAGGGAATCTGGGTTTGAGGAGAACGGGATGAGGGAGACACGACACGTACATTTGCTCATTCCCCAAGATGACTGCAAGTTTTATGTATCACAAACACATACTAATAAAAAAAAAATGGTATTAAAAACTGTGCGAAAAAGAAAGGGCGGGTGTAACTCAGTGGTAGAGCCCTTGCCTAGCCTGCAGGAGGCTCTGAGTTCAATCTCCAGGACTGAAAATAAGTAAATAGTAAAACTTTAAGTTCAGTTTCTCACTCGTGGTGGGTGCACTTCCAGTGCCCCCCAGGCCCGTGTGGTCAGTGGCTCCATGCTGGGTAGCCCAGACAGCAAGTAGGGTCTTCACACAGAGCACTACGGGCCCGGACCAAGCCTGGCCAAGGGATTCCGCACATTCGCAAGCCCAAAATGAGGATGAAACAGTCAGCCTGTGGTGTGCCACTCAAGTCTTCTGTGATCAGGAAGATGGAAATGAATACAGTGAGCATCTCTGTGTACCTGTGTGTGTGTGCACGTGTGTGTATGTGTGTGTGTGCATGCATGTGTCTGTGTGTGTCTGTGTCTGTTTAGTTTGAGTTTAGTGTTTAATTGGTTGCTTTGTTTGTTTCAGTGCTGGGGATGGTGTCTTACTCACTTTTCTCACTGGGACAAAATACCCAACACCTTCAGCTTAAAGGAGGGCTTTATTTTGGCTCACATTTGAGGAGTTTCAGTCTGTGTATGGTCAGCAGCATGGTGGAAGGTTCTGGCAGAGGAAAGCTGCTTAGCTCATGGTGGCAGGGAAGTGGGAAGGAGGGAGATCCGCCCTTCTGGGTCACGCTGCCAGGGACGTCCCTTCCAACCACATCCCACCTGCTAGCATCACATTTAGATGCACGCCCCATGCTCCAGTCGCCATTCAAAAGCCCCACCCATGAGCTCATGAAGCTTTGGGAATGAATCCAGATATAAAGCATAACATTCTGCCCCTGAACAGTCCAGGGTTCAAGGCAGCTGTGTTGACATCTGGCAAAGGCTGCTGTCCACTTCCAAGATGCGCCCTGGTGGGTACGTCCTGGTGTGGCCTGGATGGGAGGCAGGAGAGCGCCCCCTGCCGCATCGAGCCAAGTTCATCTCTTCCTTGAGGGCTCTGAGTCAGTGTTTAGTCACCTCCTGGAGCCCCACTTCTTCACAGAATTGCATTAGGGTCTGAGTTTCAGTAGGAGTCTTGGAGGGCACCTGTGTTCAAACCGCAGCGTCATGTTACAGTTGTAGAAGCATGAACTTGAAGGGGAATTGAGCAGGCTGGGAGTGGCAAAGATACAGACTGCGTGGGAAGCAGTTTGTTCCTGGGTTCCCATCTCGGGAATATTTGACCAGAATCTCTAAGAGGCAAGAAGTTCATCCAACCTGAGGGTAGGTGGCCACAAGAGTCCCTGTCACCACCCAGGCCTCCCACCTATGCTGTGATCTCCTCACTCTCCCATCCTCTGCCCCTGTGTCTCACTGGTACGCTCGCTGCTGACCGTGAGCCCTCTCCAACCCCAGGACCTTTGTACATGCTCCCATCTATGTAGCACATGGTAATTGCAAATATTTATTACCATCCTGACTCCTAGACAGCAGAGAAAATCCCTGCCCTCCTGCAGTCTCCACGCCAGGTCAGCACCATCCCATGGGATTTTCCGTGGCGATGGATGTATTCTATGTATACACCGTCCCCATGGGGCTACAGAGTACTTGAAATGCAACTGGCACAACTGAATTTTTCATTCAGTTTAAATTAACTTAAATGTATATTTAAAAACTACGTGTGGCCAGCGGTTACCATATTGGGCAGCATGGCTCTGACTTCTCTCCCTTGACATACAAATATAGCTAATGCTCTCCCACCCTGAAAATCTTCCCTCCTCATTCCCAGACTCACATTCTCAGTTCCTCCCCTCTGGTTTCCTGGCAGCCACCAGTCACAGTGACTGCCTAGGGACAGATGGCACACGGAAGGAAGGGACCCTCTCCATCCTTCACATCTTCGCCTCTCTGGGCTGCCTGAGAGACCACCGACCTGTCTTTTCTCAAAACGCTTTTGAATTTGACCCTCGGGGATGCTATTCTCTGCTAGGTCTCCTCCCACCTCTGCTCTGTGCCCCCCCCCTCATGCATGTTCTTCCTCTATGTGGCTCTTAAAGTGTTGCTTTTCCCCCATTTGGGGATATCTGGTCTACCACAACCTCATCTGCTCTGGAATTCACTCGAAGAATATTTATTGAGTACCTGGTAGGCATGAAAGCTGCCATGGGTACATGCACGCACGCACACACACACACACACACACACAGGTCTTTTCCCTCATGGAGCTGTCATTCTGGAGGGAATGAAAGATGAGCACGACTTCATAAGCACTGTATTTCCAGAGAGCAGATGGGCAAGGTCTCTTAGTTCAGGGCAGCCTGGAAGCCCTCTGAGAAGATGAAATCCGAGCTTCGGCCTGAGGCTGCGAAGAGGCCAGCGAGGCCAAGAAGGAGGGAGCTGGGTGGATGGGGACAAGCGTTTGCAGTAGGGAGGTCAGCATAGCACTTCCGGTGCGGGAGGAGCCATCCCTGTTGGCAAAAGGAAGAGAAAGTCGGGGGCACGGTGGGGTGGGCTGCTCGGCAGGGGTGAAGTCGCGGGAGGTCTGTGGCCCTGGTAGCATCTCGATTTTATTAGGAGCCTCATAGAGGCCAAGCCTCAACTAGGGAGTGACAGAAAATCAGCGTCTCGGACTGTGCGTCTCCACAGCGCAGCTCTTTTCCTCTTCCGAACCTGCTCTCTCCTCTGTTGTCCCCACCTCTGCTGATGGCTACTCCATCTTGCAACCCTGCGGGCCACAGTCTTGTTCTCCATAGCACTCCCTACCGCGGGACGTCCTATATAGCCATCTCCCGTTGTCTTGGATTTTTTTGTTTTGTTGTTTTTTCAGTACTGGGAGTTGAACCCAGGGCTGTCACACTGAGCTCCATCCCCAGCCCTTTTTTTATTTTTTATTTTGAGACAGGCTCCCCCTAAATCACTAAGTTGCCCAGGCTGGGCTCAAACTTGCGATCCTCCTGCCTCAGCCTCCCAGAGTGCTGGGATGACAGGCATCCACTACTGTCCCCAGCTCTGTTTGTTCACAGGACGTCCTAAGGCCCAGTGTGAGCACTGGACACCTAATAGTTGCTCACTTAATCTATGCTGGATGAAGACCTTGCTCAGCTGCTCCGTTAGCACCAGGCAAACAGGAACCTTCTTCTCCACCCCATCTGTGTAGTCGCATGAGGCCATGAGCATGTTGCAGCAAAGACCTGGAATTCTGAGGTCCTGTGGTCCTGGATTCGAGTTCCGACTCAGTGGTATGGACCTCCATGCACTGGTAACTTCTCCGGGCTTTAGCTGCCTCCTCTGAAAAATGGGACTGGAGCAGCGCGGGTGGCGCCGCAGGACGGATGTGGGGCCCAGGCGAGCTCTCTGGTGTGTAGCAGTCGATTCGTCTATATATAAATCGGGGCCTCCTTCGTACTCCCACCGCCTCTGTCCTAGTTGCAGCCCTCATTACGCTGGCCTGCGCGTGCGGCTGCCTCATCACTACCAATCTGTCCTTTCAGCTGTCAGGCTGTCTTCTCAACGCCAACCCTAATCACAGCCCTCCTCCGCCCTAAGACCTGACATGACTCCCGCTGTCCACAGGACAGCACTCGGCTCCTCCGCTCCAGCCGGTCCCCACCAGGCCCCCACAGCAGGCTGAGAAGCCTTCCCGCCCCTCCTCCGCCCCCTGTGCCGACGGGAGGTCACAGGTCTTGAGGGCAAGCCCGACCGTGCTGGCCGTGCGTCAGGTCAAGGCAAAGGTCACACGACAAGAAGACAGCGTGAGCTCTGAGGGTTTCTGACCGTGCCCAGAGGTCAGAAGGACTTGGGGTTACATCCTTACTGTCACGTCCCATGTGACCTCCCTGCACCCTGCCCACGGCTGCTCCTCTCCTCCACAGTCTCCCAGCTTCTGGCTTGGCCTGCAGGGGGACTGGACTTTCATGTAAAGCACAGCAGTCACTGCCCTGCTCAGAAGCCCCAGGGCTCCCGCCTTGCCCTCATGGGGACCCGCAGCACTTGGCACCAGCTGCCCCATCACCTCCTGCATTGTCTCCTCCACCCCCCGACTCTGCTCACCCCAGCTTCATTGTGCGCCTCAAGCGCCCCGGCATGGCCCAGCCACAGGACCTTTGCACTGGCTGTCCCCTGCCTGGCTTCCCTACAAATGATATGATTTCATACTTCATGGCTGAGAATATTCTACTTTGTATCTATCATGTTTCCTTTATCTGTGCATCTGTTGACGAGCATCTGGCTGCTGCCAACTTCACATCTGACCACTGTCTCCTTCCCCACCAGCTCTCTCATACTGATTAGCAAGTCCTGTAATTCCTTCTCATCCAGCACGTCCTTTTCCTGGGTCCCACTTTCAGCTTTCCTGGCAGGTAAAAGCTGTCGGTCAGGGTGTGCACGACATAACACACACACCGTCGGCCCTTCATTTATTTGCTTCACAAACATTAACTGACACCAACAGTATGCGGGACCCCATCCAGGTCCTGGGACACAAGTTCCAGGAATCCCCGTCTGTGTGGGGGAGACTGACAGGAGCCCCAGTAAGCAGCCAGATGTCAGAGGGACGAGCCTGAGGAGAAAGGCAACCAGGGACAGGGAAGGAGCCCCATGGTGACAGACTCAGAAAGACAAGTATTGCATGTTTTTTCTCATATGGAGAGAGGCAGAGGGAGCAAGAGCAGGAAAGTAGAAAGGAAACTATTAGAGAAGAAGAAGGGATAAGGGAAGGGAAGTGGGAGAAGAATGACCAAGTAAGTTCCGTGCACATACACATATGCCCAGATGAAACCCCTGGGTGCGTACACCTCATACATGCTCATCAAGAACAGTGCCAGCTAGCGTGGCCTCACTTCTTGTCACCCCTCACCGCCCAAGCCCCCTTGTGGCCCTGTCTGATTCTTTGCATTTGCATGCAGCTCCCGCCTCAGGCTCTCTGTTGCAGCCACTCTCCGAGCATGGAAAGGTTCTCCTCGCTGTTCGGGTTCCTCCTTCTTTGTGAGATCTCAGCTTGAGGTGGGGCCTCCTGGGACCCCAGGCTGTTAGCAGGACCTGCCCTGCACCCCTCAAAGCTGTCTTGTTGGGCAAGGTGGCACACACCTGTGATTTCAGGATGCTGAGAGGCTGAGGCAGGAGGATCACAAGTTGGAGCCCAACCTGGGCAACTTAGCAACTTGGCAAGACCTTGTCCCCAAATAAAAAATTAAGAAGAGGAACTGCAGTTGTAGCTCAGTGCAAAAGCCCTGGGAAAGAAGGGGGCGGTTCTTTTCCCTTGAGAATACATCCCATTTGCAACGTATTCCTTCGTGATGCGCGTGTTCTAGCTAAACATTTCTGCGTGAGCAGGCAGTCTCATATGTCGCTGCACCCAGCACACAGGGCCTGCTCAGATGCACCCTTGGTGGTGGTGGGAAAGTGGGTCTGTCCAACCCGCTGTGCCCATCTCTGCTGCGGGCGTCATTTTGACAGGGGAATTGGAAATGGCCCTCGCTGTAGACTAGGGTCACCTACAATAGCCCCAGAATAGTCAGGGCTCAGCAGGCCATCCCAGGAGACACTGGCAGGAGAGGGAGGGCGAGGCAGGCAGTTACGGGGCGAGTTACCCCCACGCGGGTGAGCTCAGGCTCCCAGGGGCCCGGGCTGCATGTAGAGCTGCACACTGGAGAGCTGCAGACTGAGGGGCGAGAGGTACCGCTCTCAGGAGCCTCGGTCGCGGGCTGCTCGTGCTCCCGTCATTTCCCTGGACCAGCCTCCGTGGGGAGAAGCCCCGGAGCTAAGGGGTGTGGACGCTGGCCGGCCATGGCCACAGTGTCAGGTGGCCCCAGCTCCCAGACCACACTGAAAACACTCCCAGATGCTCCGCTGCCCCCCGAGCCTTCGTGCACAGAGCCCCCCACTTCACTGCACTTCTTCTTCACCCCAGGATGCTCTGATGGGAGCCCCTTCCGTTGCCTTCTGCCCCCACAGCTCCCTGTCCCCCACCCAGCTCAGAGCCAGACAGGGAGCAGGAGTTGGGGGAGCCCTTGGCCCCCAGAAGCTCTTGGACAGACCAGGCCTGGTCTTCCTGGAGAGGGAAGGTTTCCACAGAAGGCCCTCTCACCTCTTTCATCATTCTGTCTGTCCGTCTGTCTGTCTGTCTGTTTTGAGACAGGGTCTTGCTATGGGGCCCAGGCTGGCCTTGAACTTGGCCATCCTCCTGCCTCAGCTTCCCGAGTTCTGGGATGACAGGTGTGCACCACCACACCCAGGTGCATTGATTCTTACTCATTGCATTTACAAAAAGTGACTCTTTTTGACCCAAAGCTTGGGGTCTATAGCCCCCTCCAAGGCCAGCTAGTCCTTGGAGCTGGCTCACACCTGTGGTCTGTTTTATCATTTATCTCTGAGTAGTGGACACACTGCTTGTGTGCCTGGCATGGGACATTCAAGCTACGTCACAAGTTGTGACCGTGGTCGGAAGTCTTTGAGTGGTTAGTGCTGTTGCTATCATGATGTGCAAAAGGGGAAACTGAGATGTGGAGCTGAGACGTGACTTGGCCAGGGTCACCCAGCTGGGAGTGACAGAGCTGGGCTTTGAACTGCTCATACTGCCTGCTTTCCTGCAGGTAGAAAAGAACCTCCCAAGGGTCTGACGCATCCTGATTGCGACACACATGGGATGTCATGCAACACTCATCCTAGGGACTCTTGCGTCCCTCCCGTTGCGACATCGAAGGGCGTCAGTCACACATCTGTTTCGAGTCTTTGTAAAGCGCTTTCTGTCCCATGCAGCGGGAGCTGTGAAGACCATTTGACAGGTGGCCAGAGGCCCAGAGCCATTGCGTCACCTGGCCGGGAAGGGGCGCTGTGGGGCTCTCCCACCTGCGTGCACGGCTCTGACGCCACCTCCTGCCCCGTCCCGCTCCTTCTCCCCCAGCATCCTGGCGACCGTCGGGACGGAGTTCGACCTGCGGACGCTGAGAGCGGTTCGGGTGCTGCGGCCGCTCAAGCTGGTGTCAGGAATCCCAAGTGCGTGAGTTTCCGCCAGCCCTGTGCAGGCTTTGCTCGAGGTCCTCCCTGCAGACCCCCGCCTGGGCTAAGGCACCCTCCCCTTCTGGGACGGTCCCCGAAGTCCCCCAGGAACCTGGCTGCAAGGCTAGGTGAGCTCCTGAAAGCAGCACGGGAGACTCCCCCGTTTAGCTTGTACTCGGGTTCACCAGGACCGAGCTCCACACCCCACATAATCCCACGCAGCACCCACAACCCTGTGAGGTAGCTCCTCGTGCTGCTGTCTCCATTCTACAAAGGGGAAACCGAAGCTCAGAGTGGCTGGAAAATTGTAGCAGGGTCAAATGGCCAAGAAGTAGTCAAAGGCCAGGCATGGTGGTGCACATCTGTAATCCCAGCACTCGGGAGGCTGAGGCAGGATCGCCATGAGTTCCAGGCCACCTTGGGCTACATAGTGAGTTCAAGGCCAACCTGGGCTACACAGCAAGACCCTGTATCAAAAACCTACCAAAAAAAAAAAAAAAGTGTCAAGGTAGGACTCAGTGACTGTGACACCAAGCCTAGGCAGTGACACAGATGACTGTCCATTCCCATTGTCCAGCGCCTGCTGGACACAGCACTGCAGAAAGAGCTTCATGCGTGTTACCTAATTTCAACCTCAGAGTCACCTGATCCACATCAGCTCCCCCGGGGCTGGGACACTCGCACAACCTAAAGGAGGAGAGGTCTGATTGGCTGCTGGTTCAGGGGATGCAGTCCATGGCTGGCTGGTTCCAAGGTGGACGCAGCATGGTGGAAGGGAGGGGTGAAGGAAAGCTGCTTGCATCTTGGCAGCCAGGAGGCAGGGCCAGGGAGGGGAGCCAAGGAGGGAGGAGTACCCTCCAGAAGCACACCCCCAGGCTCTGCCTCCCTCCAGGTCCTGCCTCCAAACAGTGCGTTCAGCCATGAACTCATGGGTGAGTCAGTCCCCTGATGGGTATAGCACCCCATGATCCAGTTGCCTTCCAAAGCCTCACCTCTGAACACTAGACTTTTGGGGGCCCTTCTAGATGTAAACCACAGCACCCTACAAATACCCATTTTACAGATGCAAGGCTGGACTCTTGGAGGTTAAATTACTCACCCAAAGTCCTACAGGAGGCCAGCAGTGAGCTCCAAACCCCATCCCTGTTCTTTTCCTGCTTCCTCATTCTGCAAGGGCACAATGTTCCAAGTCAGGATTTGGTGTAGGTTAGCCACGACAGTTAGCAGCAAGGGCTCGGGGAGCAGCTCAGCGGCAGAAATTCCCTAGCATGTGTGAGGATTCAATCCCAGCACTGAAGAAAACAAAACAAAGAAAAGCAAATGCAGCAGGGCTTCCTCTGTCCAACTGCCTACTTCAATGATAACAATGATTTATAAAGTACTTACTATGACTGAGCATGGTGGTGCAAGCCTATACTCCTAGCACTCTGGGAGGCTGAGGTAGGAGATTCACACATTGGAGCCCCACCTGGGCAATTTAGTGATTTAGCAAGACCCTGTCTCAAAATAAAAAATTTTAAAATGGCTGGGGGTGGAGGTCAGTGTGAAGGCCCCAACACTGCAAAGAAAGAAAAAAAAAATTTAAGTTAAGCAAAGACCTAAGCAGTCTGTATGACTCTTACTCTCATCCTAGACTTTTCTAATGCAGTCAGCCCTCCATCTCCGTGGATTCTGAATCCATGGGTCTAACCACTGCTGACCACAAACATTCTTGGAGCCAGGCATGGTGGCCCACTCCTGTAATCCCAGCACTTGGGAAGCTGAGGCAGGAGGATCACCATGAGTTTAAGGCCAGTATGGGCTACATAATGAGTTTAAGACCAGCCTGAACTACATAGTAAGAACCTGTCTCAAAACAAAAACCAAAAACCAAAAAAAAAATTTTTTTTGGAAAAGCAACTGCATCTGTGCTAAGCACTACAATATTTTACTTGTATCATTCCCTAACCGGTGCAGCATCAGAGCTCTGGACCTGGACCTTACATTGTCTTAGGTGTTTCAAGCCATCTAGAGATGATTTAAAGACTGCAGGAGGAGGCCCCCAGGCTCTGTGCACATCCTGGGCCATTTTATATAAGGGATGTGAGCATCTGCAGATTCGCACACCCAAAGGAGGGTGCTGGGACCCGTCTCCCGTGGGTCCCGAGGGACAGCTGGATACAGCACAGTGTTTGTGCTAATAGGACTTGACCCCATTCCAAAGGGAGCTGGAAGTCTCATTCCATCTCCTTGTAGGTTGCAAAAAAAAAGTACCTGTGGTTTTTATGAGCACTCCTTGAGTTTCAGAACAGCTGACTTTTCAAGCAGAGTGAGAACTTCCTCTCCCAAAGGACATCGAAGCCCCGTGGTTCAGCCACAGCCTGGCTGAGACGCACCATGCACTGTGTGGGAGGTGCTGTGTGCTGAACGGGGTTAGGATCAGGGGTTGCCTGGGCTCCCTGACCTCGCTGGTGACAAACTCTCCCTACACCAGACCTTCCCACCACCATGGTCCTTTGGCTTCTCATTTGCCAAGAACAGAGAAGTCAGCATCCACAGCTGGGAGAACATCAAGCTTCAGGTCAAGTGGAATAGGGTTCAAATCCTGACCTTTAGATGGGAGCAGTAGCACATGCCTACAATCCCAGCACTGGGGAGGCTGAGGCAGGAGAGTCATGAGTTTGAGCCCAGCCTGAGCTATGTATCAAGTTCAAGGCCAGCCTGGACTACATAGCGACACCCTGTCTCAAAAAACAGAAACATCGCAGCCCTGCCATTACTTGGGACCTGGGCAGAACCGGGCCCTTTCTGAGCCTTGCTTTCTGCTTCTATACAATGGCAGTGACCGGTCATCTGCAGCCCCCTCTGCCGGTGCTGTCGAGAAGCCTCTGAGATGATGTGGGCTCTGGTTCCTCTGGGTGGATGGCCAGGACGTCAGCTGCTGTCCTCTGCAGGCTGCAGCCAGGCTGGAGGGCGTCTTTGTAGGAATCAGAAAAGATGTCCCCTCCCACAAGAGAAAATAACTAGGAAACGGCGACCCCTCCTGGGTAGAAGTGGCCCAGCACCTTGAAAATTGGTTCCAAAAGCCCAGGTATCTGTGCCCCACTTGCCCAAAAGGTGATCGAAGGGAGCAGCGTCTGCAAATACCTTTCTAAAATACTTTAAAGGGCTGGTGAGATGGCTCAGTGGCGTACCTGCCTGCCTGGCAAGCGCGAGGGCCCGAGTTCGACTCCCAGAACCCACATACGAGAAAAGGGGCCGGTGATACCGCTCAGCGGCACGGGCGCCTGCTGGCGTGCGAGGTCCTGAGGTCGACCCCTGGTACCCACAAAAAAATAAAATTAAATAAATAAATTAAATAAAATACTTTAAAATTAAGAGGGCCTTAGCAGCTGGGGGCACAGCTCAGTGTACAGTACCTGCCTGGCATCCACCCCACCCCAGCACCACAATGTCAATTAACGAAAGGACTTGTTAAAAGCTGGGAACAACTGTCCTCTTTGTGTAAGGACCTGCCTCTGAGGAGCCCTTCTGTCACCTTCCTTCCGTGTCACCCCAGCCCCAGCCCCTCAGAAGGCACCTCGGTGGCTAGCTTTGGGGCGCTTGCTCATGAGGGCGTGGGACCTCTCTCTCTCTCTTTCTCTCTCTCTGTGTCTCCCTAGGTTTACAAGTCGTCCTGAAGTCGATCATGAAGGCGATGATCCCTCTGCTGCAGATCGGCCTCCTCCTATTTTTTGCAATCCTTATTTTTGCAATCATAGGGTTAGAATTTTATATGGGAAAATTTCATACCACCTGCTTTGAAGAGGGGACAGGTAGGTTGAAGCAGCATGATGTATCTTTTTGCAGTGTCCTCCCTCTGGGGAACAGGGGCCTGGAAGGCACAGGCAGGGGCTGGCTTTGTCCTCATGGTATCTGGGACTCATCCTGGGGTGCAGCTCAGGGGTGCGCACATGGCTGGCAGGCACCAGGCCCAGGGTTCTATTCCCAGCTCAGGGAGAAGAAAAATCTTCAGCCGTGCCTGGCGGTGCACACCTGTAATCCCAGCACTCAGGAGGCTGAGGCAGAAGGATCACCAAGTTCAAGGCCAGCGTGGGCCACATAGCGAGACCCTATCTCAAAAAAATAAAAAACAGGGCCGGTGAGATGGCTCAGCGGCATAAGCGCCTGCCTTGCAAGCGCGAGGGCCCGAGTTCGACTCCCGGATCCCACATACGAAAAAGGGGCCGGTGATATCGCTTAGTGGCACGGGCGCCTGTTGGCACGCGAGGTCCTGAGGTCGACCCCCCGGTACCCACAAAAAAAAATAAAAAATAAAATAAAATAAAATAAAAATAAAAAAACAAACAAACAAAAAGCCTTCAGAAAAAGCAGCAAGCAGCATTGTCCCGCAGATCTTGGCGGTTGCTACAGTGTCAAGTTGGGCCCCACCCCGCAAGGCTACCCAGGGGGTGAGCCATGTTTGGAAATGAGCTAGTTGGAAGGATGGGGTACAGGTGAGAGGAAGGCAGGCACACAGTTGGTGACAGTGCAAGGGAGCTGGGTGTCACCCGCAACCTCTCTGACCTTGATGTGGCCAGTCCTGGGTGGGCAGGGATGCCCAGCTCTCTGGATGGCAGAGCAGGCATCCGAGGCATCTCTGGTGATGCAGGGGCCGGGCGATCAACACAGGATGGGGACAGGACTCCTTCCAGGGACCTCAGTCTGTCCCAAAGAGGGAGGAGCTCCTGCCTGCTGCTTTGTGGGTGGCGCTGTGTTCCCTTGTAGAAGAGGGCACAGTAGGGACCTTCCTCATGGCCTGCAGGCCTCCAACTGGCCTGGCCCAACCAATCAGAACCAGCTCCCCGCAGGGCTGGGCTGGCAGAAGACACCTGGCCCAGCAGTGAGAAGGGCCGGTGTGCCCGCTGTCCCTGCTTGGAGACATCCTTCGTGGAGGCATGGCCAGTTCAATCCCTGGCTCTCCAGCCTCCGGCTACCTGCTCCCCAGAGCCCTAAACTGGTATGGGGACAGGTCCAGAGAAGAGGGGACGCTGTGTTTGGACAGCTGGCTTTCCCTGGGTGGTGGCTGAAGACCACGCAGGTCCTGACCCTTTGACCCAGAGAGCTGTGACCCAGGGAGCAGACAGAAGGGAGAGGGGACCCCACAGAGTGCGGGCGTCTTCTTCAGAAAGGCCGCCTGGAGGATGACTCTGTGCAGAAGTGGCTTCCCTCCCATCTTCCCCACCTAGCGGAAATGCAGAAGCTTCTGAGACCTGCGGGGCAGGGTGGTGGGTGCACGCCTGTCATCCCCTCTGCCCTGTGGGAGGCTGAGGCAAGAGGACCTCAAGTTCGAGGCCAGCCTGGGTAACTTGAAGAAAGCCTGTCTCAAAATAAGAAACAAAAAGGGCTGGGGATGTAGCTCAATGCAAAGGCCCTGGGTTCAGTCCAAGCACCACTTTTTAAAAAACGCTACAAAGACCTGTCCCCACACCTCCCAGGAAGGAAACCCCACGGATAAGGTTTATTCCAGAAGGCTGGTGTATTGGTTCTGTCTTTCTTTCCTTCCTTCTTTCTATCCTCTTCTTCTTTGGCTCCTCCTTCCTGCTCTCCTGGGCCTGTGACGTTTGCTCATTACGGTATGTCCTAATTATTTCTTTTCCCAATGAAGAAGGTGTTAATTGAGGCAGATCTATTCCTGCACCTGGTCTCATCACTCAGACGGAAATGAGAGAGAGAGACAGGGACAGGCGCCGACCCTCAGAAATATGTCTCAAGTGGAAAAACCAGGACTCCTGGATTGTAGCCTTCTGTGAAGTTTTCTTGTTTTATTTTGTTTTTCCATCTAAGATTCGCTGCAGGAGAAGGCCGGGCTGGCCTGGGTCTGAGTGGGGTTGCAGGGCCAGACGCAGGCGTAGTCAGTGAGGGTAGGAGGCCCCGATTTAGGAGGATGACTGAGGTGCTCACAATTAAAAATACAGGACGTGTGAGTAAGACACAGATACATACAGACACCCCGGCAGCAGGTTAATTTTAAAATGTATTTATAACCGAATTCCTCTGACTTTCTGGATGGCTGTGCTTCTAGAAGCCACCTTGGGAGCACTTGTGCTGCGGGGCTGGGAGCCGGGGGCTGGCGCCAGGCATCAGTGGAGAACACCGCTGGGCCCCACGGCTAAAGATAGCTCCGTTCGCAGCTTTGCTGCTCGCATCGGGCCGGTTCCTGAACAGCGCGCAATGCCAAGACAAGTAGCTTCCAGCCCCGGAGGAGGGAGGCCCCCCGCCTCCCTGGCAGCGGTCTGGAATCCGCACCCCGCCTCCAAACATTACAGAGACTCGGGGTAACTGGGCCACACAGACGGCTATGCAGGCACGGGGGCAGAGCCAGGCGGGGCCGGGCGGAGACTGAGAGGGTCCCACACAGCAGCCGCGTGGCCGGCGGCATCACAGCAGGAGCACGGGTTGCTTCGTGGCCTGCTCCGAGCCCACATTTGAACGATTCTGCTCCCTGCCTGCGTGTGTTAGTGGAAGCCCACCGTCCACAGGGAAGGCGCCCCCGCGGTTTACCCCTGGGGGAGGCAGGGCCGCAGACCAGCAGGACCCCTCCGGCCGGGCCGGGTCGGGGCCTGGCGGTGAGTCTGCGCAGACACTGAGGCACACTTCTGTGGAGGAGGAAGCCTGACTTGCACGTTCAGCGGTGTGTTTTCTTGTCGGAGATGTCACTCTTGTTTTTGTCTTTTCTTTTTTAAACCTTCCAAAGTGTCACAGCCAGCATAACAGCATAGGCCTGTCATCCCAGCACTGTGGGAGGCAGAGGCAGGAGGATCGGAAGTTGGAGCTCAGGCTGGGCAACTTTGATGACTTAGGGACCCTGTCTCAAAATAATGATAAAGGCAGGGGATGTAGCTCAGTGCAAAAGCCCTGGGTTCAGTTCTCTCTACTATGAAAGGAGGAGGGAAGATCACAGGAAGGAGGGAGGAGGAGGGAGAGGAAAGGAAAGGAAAGGGGAAAGAGAAGAAAATAGAAGAGGAAAAGAGAAAAGAGAAGAAGAGAAGAAAAGAGAAAAGAAAGGAAAAGGAAAGAAAAAAGAAAAAGAAAAGGTCGTTTACTGCCTAGAGCCCTGCAGTGTGTGGGGCCGAGCGGGACCAGCCTGGGCTGGGAGAGCCCGACGCCTGCCCCCCTGGCCTGGGAGCTGACCTTTCAGGTCCGGCCCAACTGCTGCCTCTCCGGGAAGCTGGCTTTGGCTTCCAGCGAAAGGGGCGTCCACTGGCACGTTGCTCTCTCCTCTGGCATTTGCACAATCTGCCTCCTTCTATTTGAGAAGGCTCGGCTCCTGTTCCCGAGCCTTGGGCGAGGGCAGGGACTGTGTGTGCTGGGGGCCCCCGCCCCGCCCCCGGAACAGCTCCCCAGCCCCGTGTGAGTCAGGAAGCAGCTTGTGAGGCGGGAGGAGAATCAGGGCCTGCCGGGGAAGGCCTGTGCCCGAGGACCACACCGCGTACTCGGCACATTCACCAAGACTGGCTGCGTGACGGACCCCAGCTCCTCTCCTCGGAGTTCAAAGAACAGGAAACACCAAGCGTGTTTCCGATCACAGTGCGAGGAGGCTGAGGAGCAGGGGCACAAAGAAGGCTCTGAGAGTACTTGGAAGTTAGGAGCCATGGCTCTTGGGTGTGGATGAAACGATGTGCTCTCTGTGATTCACGTTAAAAAGATTCTAGTGAAGCTGGATGTGGTGGTTCATACCTGTCATCCTGTCCCAGCAGTCTGGGAGGCTGAGGCAGGAGGATTGCAACTTAGTGACTTAGCAAGACTCTGTCTCAAAAAAAAAAAAAAATTCTGGTGGGTGAGGCAAAGTGTGCAGAAGGGAAATGAGTAAAATAAAATTGGCTTGGGATTGCTAAGTGTTGAAAGGTGAAAGGTACATAGGAATTTATTGTCCTCTGTCTCTTCTCCCCCCCACCTTGTATATATGACAAGTTTCTTAAAAGAAACATGTTTTAATTACTCACAGGTCAAAGAAGCAATAGTAATGGAAACTGAAAAATATTTTAACAAAAATGGTAATGACACCTGACGACATATATGAGATACAGCTAAAGCTTCATTTGAAGGGCAATTTATGGCCTTAAAATTAATCTATCTCAACAGTTTAAGAAAAAGAACAGCAAAATAAACCCACAGAAAACAAAAAGAGATGAGTCATCAAGCCTGGGAAGAAATGGTTGAAGTAGAAAACAGTAGAAAACAACAAAAGCAGACACCGGTCATTTAAAAAAAAGCCAGGTGTGGTGGTGGCATGCCTGTAATTCCAGCACTCGGGAGGCTGAGGCAGGAGAATCACTGCAAGTTTGAGGCCAGCCTGGGCTACATAGTGAGTTCCAGACCAGCATGAACTACATAGTGAGACCCTGTCTCAAATAAGTAAATAAATAATTTAAGAAAGCTGGATAAACTGATCCCAGTAGTCATCTTTCCCTACCAGCCTTAAGTCCTCACAGGTCCCGGTTTCTCGGCTGCTTCCGCTGACTTCTCTCCCCTTCCCTTTTGTAGATGACATCCAGGGTGAGTCCCCGGCTCCATGCGGGACAGAGGAACCCGCCCGCACCTGTCCCAATGGGACCAAATGCCAGCCGTACTGGGAAGGGCCCAACAACGGGATCACTCAGTTCGACAACATCCTGTTCGCCGTGCTGACCGTCTTCCAGTGCATCACCATGGAAGGCTGGACGGACCTCCTGTACAATGTGAGTGTCGCCAGGATGGCGCGGGGACGCGAGGCAGCGGCCGGGGCACTGGGAGGAGCTCTGGGGTGAGGGGGTGCAGAGGCCGCACCTGCTGTGGGGTTGCTCACTGTGCAAACCACGAGATATTTAAGATTCAGTGTCGGGTTTATTTCACTTCACATTAAGGGCTCAAGGTGCATCCATTTCCCTACAGATGACTCACGTTTATCCTTCTTTATGCCAGAGTAGTACTCCACTGTGTATAAATACCACATTTTCTTATCCACTGTACCAGTTTACATGCCCAACAACAGTGTCCAAGTCTTCCTAGCAAATCAAAACACTGGAATTCCACCTCGCTCCCAGAGGAATGGCCATCGTCAGGAACTCCAAAGCCAGGAAATGCCAGCGCGTTGGTGCGAGAAAGCATTTGCAATTCTGCTAGGTGTTTAGGGATGTGGATTCCAACCCCTTCTGCTTTCTGCACAGCACCCTTCACACACTCCCTCCTCTGAGCCCGCTCCAGGGCTGAAACCGCTTCAGGCTTTGCCCCTTTGGCCTGGGTGCGTGCTCTGAGGAAGCGATGCCTGGCTTCTCCCTGCTCAGGGAGGCGCTGAGTTCTCCCACAGGAGAGGAGCGGTGTGACAAGAATGCACCCTTTTGACCAGTGGCCCATTTAGGGTGCAGCTTGGGAGCGGGCAGCAAAAGAACCACGGACAGTCGTGCGTGTCAGGCACGACCACTTCATCTCAAGAGCGCTGTGTACCGTACACAGTTTAGACTTCTGCTGCTACTGTGATAATTTATCAATAGACAAAGGATACAGGGAAGGGTGTGTTGTTCTGAGGGTGGCCTGGGAAGCGGTTACACCCAGCTGGCCAAAGCTTGCCTTGGCCTCTCCAAGTGCAAAACAGGGAGAGTACGATCTTGCATTCCAGGGCATAAGGTGGGCACGCAGGAAGCCTTAAGCAGGCCCAGCCCTGGGGCAGCATAGGGTCACCCTGCTCTCCACCTGGACGTGCTGCTTTCGGGAACGTGAAATTTGATCGCAGTGAGCCGTGGACTCCCAGGATGTCCCAGGCCCTCATGTCCCAGCGTCGTCTTTGGGGTAGGAGCCCAAATGGTGATTTTGGTGTCACGAGGATCTAAGGCAGAGCTTCTCACCCAGGACAGTTTCGGCCCTGCTGGGGGCAGCCAGCCACGTCTGCGGCTTGTTTAGTTTAGTTTAGTTTAGTTTGTTTTGTTTTGTTTTGTTCTGTTTTTTTTGTGGTTTTTGTTTTGTTTGTTTTGTTGTACTGGAGATCGACCCCAGGACCTCCACACTGAGCTACATCCCTGGCTATTTTTTTAATTTTTCATTTTGAGACAGGGTCTAAATTGCCCAGGCTGGGCTCAATTTTGTGATCCTCCTGCCTCAGCCTTCCAGAGTGCTGGGAAGAGAAGCGTGCATCCCTGCATGGGGCAACTGCAGACTTTTTAGGTCCTCACACCTGGGTGAGGAGGCAGACACTACTGCCACCTGGTGGGTGGAGGCCAAGTGTGCTGCTCCATACCCTGCAACAGGCTCTGCCTGCTCCCCGAAGAATGCTTAGCCCCAAACACCCAGAGACTTTCTTGGGGGAACCCAGGGACTCCTGAGGGTACGGGTTCTCCCTGGTACCCCCACCCTGTCTGTGCTGTCTGGAGCCTGGGGCAGCCCCACCATTTTCTACAGGGCTGGGGGTTCAGCTCTTTCCCCTGGGGGCTGTGCCCTGCATCTCCAAGGACACCCAGGGATCACCCTCCTGATGCCCACGGCAGAACTTGCTCACTGTCCCACCCTCCGCTTGCCACCTTCCTCCTTCTTAGGGTTTCTTGGGGTCACTATTATGTTCATTTCCAGTGACTGGTAGTGAGTACCACAAACCAGGGGCCTCAAAACAACAGAAATGTGGCTGGGTGTGGTGACATGCATCTGTCATCCCAGCTACTCAGGAGGCTGAGGCAGGAGGATAGTAAGTTGGACAACTTAGTAATTTAGCAAGGCCCTGTCTCAAAAAAAAAAAAAAAAAAAATGGCTGGGGATAGAGCTCAGTGTGAAGGTCCTCGGTTCAATCCCCATTACTGGGGGCGGGAAAAGAGACTGAAATGCCCACCTTGGTAGGCAAAACACAGACACAGTAAAGATGATAAATAATAAATTACACCAGAACGTGGGTGAGGGGCAGCGAGCAGACGCGTGGTGTGGGACTGAGCAGCTCTGGAGGACAGGCATGGGTGGTGGCGGCGATTCTAGGCCGGACAGTCACAGAGGGCACTGGAGGCAGTGACATTTGAGCGGAGAAAGAGGGAGCCAGGCAGATGTTGGGGAGAGAGCGTTTCCACCCAAGGATGGTGGCAGCTTCTCCACATGGCTGCTTGGTCCCCTTCCAGGTTTTTGATTTATTTCTTCCTTTCCTCTCTTGGCTTCCTGTTAAAATGCCTTTTGAAGAAATCCTGGTCCCAACTCATCGGTGGCGCTGTCGAAGGTTTAAATCAGGATGTGCATCCTGGAGTTATTTATAAAACTGGAACAAAACGGGAAGCAATGAAAAGCCTAATGATAGGGAAATGGTTAAACACCGCATGTCCCCTCCACGTGAGGAGACCTTATGGCATCATTAAAAGTCATCTGTTGGGAGAATGTTAAGGATGCAGGGACATGTTCACCACATAATGAGTGGAGAGATTAATTTTAAAAAAGGAATCGAGGCGAGGTAAGCCTTATGATTGAAAGTACATAAATATGCAAATATAACTAAAGAATCAAAACTCGGAAGACTCTTTACCCAGGTAGCCCTCAGCTGTTGGGATTTGGGAACCTTTATTTTCTCCGTACTTCTCTGTCTTTTCAAGTTTTTCTACAATGAGCGCAATTTACTTCTGTTTTGCTTTGGTTTGCTTTTGGGTTTTGTTTGTTTTTGAAAGTCTCCCTACATATCCCAGGAAGGCCTTGAACTTGTGATCCCCCTGCCTCAGCCTCCCAAGTGCTAGAATTACAGGCATGCACCACCGTTTATTTTTATAATATAGAAAATGTTGGGGCTGGTGAGATGGCTCAGCGGCACAAGCGCCTGCCTGGCGAGCACAAGGTCCTGAGTTCGACTCCCGGAACCCACATAAAGGAAAAAAAGGGCCGGTGATATCACTCAGCGGCACAGATGCCTGCTGGCAAGCGCGAGGTCCTGAGTTCGACTCCCAGTACCCACATAAAAAAAAAGAAAAGAAAATGTTTAAACTTGTCTTGCTAAATCTTGAGGTGTAAAAAATGGAGATTTTTGGTTATTCCTAGATGGGAAGACAGAGAGGAAGGAGGAAAGGGGGAAAACAATCATTTCTTGGGCATCCAGCATGCTGGACAATCTTACCTTACATAACCCATCTGAAGAGCCCACAATGAAATAAAGTAATCATTGATACATTGATATGGCAATAATAAATATCATTTTTATTATGGAATACACACAATAAAAGAAGGAACAAATCCCCCTTATGGAAGAATTCCATTTAATGTGTATATAAACACCCACCCCGTATTCGTCACTTTTCTTCATTATAGCAAAGTACTTGACGGAAGCTACTTACGGCGGAAAAAGAGGTTTCTTTAGCTCAGTTGGAGACTCCGGCACATGACACCTGCGCTGGCTCAGTTCCAGCGAGGGCCCTATGGTGGATGGCATGGTGGGAGCAGGTGTCAGAGCCAGTGGTTACATCCCCATCCAGGAAGCAGGGACAGGGGGTCCAGGCTGGCTCCCTCCATAACCCCCCAGGATCACTGGGCTCCCTTCTGAGGCCACGCCCCCAATGACCTGAGCTCCTCCCCTCTTAAGGGTCCCATCACCTTCCAATACCAGCCCCCTGATGACCAAGCCTGTAATTACACGGACCCCTTGGGGAGGTCCATATCCAAACCATAGCATGTGCACGCGCACACACACACACACACACACACTCTCCAAAGAGATGGAACTCAGTCTTCCCTCCTTTTGGACTGGGCTTAGGGTCCAAAAGGTCTTACAAAGAATAGAGTAAGGAAAAGGGAAAAGAATCATCTTCCAGTGGGACGCTGATAGACAAAGTGATGGAGCTTAGCATCCCCCCTAGATATGGGTGTCACATGGCACCAGATTTGATGACAAGGAACTCACCTCCCCTCTGTGGTCCTCCTCTTCCCAAAACCCATAACTCCAGTTGAGTCACAAGCAAAGCATCAGACAAACCCAGACAAGAGGAGATTCCACTGGACACCTGGCAGCCTCTGTGAAGTGGTCAAGGTCCTGCTATGCAAAGGAGATGAGAAACTGTCAAAATGCAGAGGACGCCGAGGAGACACAGCCATCAAGTGCAATGTGTGGGAGCCAGCACAGAAAGGGGACACTGATGGAAGAACTGATGAGATGTGAGGATAGAGGGGTTGATTGGTCGGTTGGTTTTGTAGTACTTGGTATTGAACCCAGGGCCTTCCCACTAAGCTACATCCCTGACCAGAGTTTTACTTTTTAAAAAATTGTAAGGAAACAAGGTGTGATATCACATGCCTGTAATCCCAGCTACTTGGGAGGCAGAGGCAGGAAAGCCACAAGTTCAAGGCCAGCGTCAGCGACATAGTCATACCCTATCTCAAAATTTGAAAGAGTTGGAGATGTAGCTCAGTGGTAGTTTCCCCTGGGTTCAATTTCCAGGACTGCAAATTTTTAAAAAATAAAAACTGTGAGGGAGAAAGTATTAGCCCCTGTGTTATAGATAAGATTCAGGGAGGTTGTGTGGCCAGCCTGAAGCCACCCAGCCAGGGAGTGGAAGTACCAGGGTGAGGGCTCGTAATTTCCTCTTCCTTGTGGCCTAAGCTGGTCCCAAGGAGACAGATATAGAAAGGGAAAAGAGAGAAGGAGGGAAGGAGAGAGAGAGAGAGACAGAGATAGAGGAGCACAAAGGCTTGCTTTTTCAAGGAACAATTTCTTTAAATGCTCTCCAAAATCTGGGGTAGAAAAGATGTAAGATCAAAATCAGAAGGGTCTACCTCACAGGTTCTTAATCTGTTGTCCCATGATTTTAAAGGTCTAAATAAAAGACATGGGATGAAGGAGGAAGCCAAATTGCAATTGTTTTCAAAATACAAACAGATTAGTGCTGGGTATGGTGGTACACACCTATAATCCCAGGTACTAGGGAGGCTTAAACAGGAAGATCGCAGATTCAAGGCCAGCCCAGGCGACTTAGCAAGGTGAGACTTTGTCTCAAAATTTAAAAAAAATATTAAAGGGCTGGAGATAAAGCTCAGCACTCTTTGGATTCAATCCCTAGTACTACAAAGAAACAAAAGATTTATTATGTAGTTCAAGAGATGTGCTCTTTTATAACACAGACCTAATGACAGGTCAGATACATCTCATGATTTCATGGCAGTGTTAACCTTAAAAGACTTTGCATGGTATCTCTGCATTATGTGTGTTTTCTGTTGGTGGTGTTATCCCCGGTTCTGCCCATGCTACTGACACCTGCTGCCTCCTTTTATAATGGAAGAAAATACCCCACTTCTGGTGGAAATCAGGAAATATAGATGGGTCACCATTTTCTATACAAATCCATGGACCCCAATGAATTCTATCCTTGGGCCTCCAAGAATACCCCATCCCCATCTGAGACTGAGGGACTTTCACGAGTGGTTTGAGCAGGTGCTGTGAATAGAAACCCCAAGGAGGTGATAGTTTAGCAGGTATCTGGAATTCCCCATGGTGACAGTTTAACAGGTAACTAAAATTCTTGAAGGTGATAGTATAGCAGGTAACTGGAATTCTTAGAGCTGACAGTTTAGCAGGTATCTGGAATTCCCCGTGGTGATAGTTTAGCAGGTAGCTGGAATTCCCCGTGGTGATAGTTTAGCAGGTAACTAAAGTTCTTGAAGGTGATAGTGTAACAGGTAACTGGAATTCTCAGAGGTGACAGTTTAGCAGGTAGCTGGAATTCTCACTGTCTGTGTCTGGCTCAGCGCCTACTGCAATCACTTACACAGCCCAAATGTCAATAGTGATCTTAAAACCAACCTTGTGAGGGGAGTTGTTTTTAAATGTTTTCCTCATCTGGAAGATTAGGAAACTGGGGTTCACAGGGGTGAAATGAAGTGCTGAGTTCCCCTAGAGAATAGTGGTAAAGTCAGGATTCAAACCCAGCACTGGCCACTATTGATTACACTCCCTGTCTGTCTGTCTGTCTCTCTCTCTCCCTCCCTCCCTCCCTCCCCCCTCCTCTTCTACTTCTTCCTCCTTTCTCTCCTTACCTCTCTGTGCTTTTCTCTGTGAGTTTCCTTTACTCTATTTCTTTCCTTTGGTTATTATCAATGCAAGAAACAGCAAAACTATATTTAGCTGATGTTCATAAATGCATATCCCTTGGCAAACAGTCACTAACAATTGGAATTCATCTTTGGCTGCAGCCTCTTCTTATTCATAGATATTTATCTTGTCTAATATCAAAATAGTTGACTTGGGGGGACTTATCACTTATTCATCCAACAAGCATTCATTGAGTGCCTACTTTATGCAGGTACACTCTCAGGGTCTGCTGTATTCAGTCATTCTTCCAGGCACCAAGAAGTTGATGTGTTAAGGGGGGAAGCAGGTGATCTGGGCAATAAGGGGCAGACAGTAAACATTAAGTGCTTTAGGCTTTGTATGGGACATACAGGCTCTGTTGCAACCACTCAGTCCACTGTTAAAGGGCAAAAGCAGCCAGAGACAAAACATGTGAGTGACCGGCTGTGTACCAGTCAGACTTTAATTTACCAAAACAAGTGGCCAGCCCGTGGGTTGGAGTTTGTCAACCTCTACATTAGAGATGGTGTTAGAGGATGATGAGAGCTAAGGAAAAGAAAAAAGCAGTCCATGGCTCATGGATCATCCAGGGAAAAGAGTGCAAGTCCCCCTAACAAGACCTGGAGGAGGTGCGGGAAGCTGCTTGGGGAGCTCAGGGAAGGGCAGCCCAGGGGGGTGGGGCATGAGGCAGGGCTGTGCTGATATCGTGAGGAGCACAGAGGCTGCCCAGAGCCGGTGGGGAGTGAATGAAGTGAGACGAGTGAGCTGGCGAGGCCAGGGAGTCAACAGGAGGTTTCCCAGCCAGGGAGCCCGTATCATTTGCCATCCAAACCAGCACAGTTCTGAGAGTGAGTGAGGGAAAGGGGACTCAAAAAATAATCAACAGTGATGACATGATCTATAACAGGTGTGACTGGGACGCTCGGTCACCTCAAGGCCATTTGTTGGGCTCTGGCTTTTTTGCAATCACCCCGCTTTTGCCTCATTTACTGGACAGTCGGGTGTTGTCCTGAAGTGAGTATTTTTCTTTATTTGTTTAATCCACTGTACTTTTTTCTGAATAAGCCATGCTTTTAAAAAAGTAGAGGAAAATAAACCATAAAATAAAAGTCATTTAAGGAATTCACTGGCATTGAGCCATTACCTTGCTTGCTGTCTTAGTTACTTTCCTCATTGCTGAGACAAAATACCCAAAGTTAAAGGAGGAAAAGTTTATTTAGCTCACAGTTTGTAGAGGTTTCAGTCTGTAATCAGTTGGCTCCAAGGCAGGGAGGATGGCAGATAGGCATCGCAGCAGAGAAACAGCTCATGACAGACAGGAGGTAGCAAAGCAGCAGGGGACCTTAACAGCGTCTTTCTGCCCCTTTTATTTTATCTGGGCGGGTAGCACTCTCACCCTTGATCCTAGCACTGCACCATGAATCAATCCCAGCGCCGCACACTCTAGATCCAGCCACCTCTGAAAAAGCTCCCCTATGACTGCATGAGGCTTTGGGGGGCATCTGGACAGGAGCCGTAACACTTGCCAAGTATTTATCACAGGCTACTTAGGTGTCAGGTGCCGTGCGAGGCACAGAGACCAGAATGAACCAGTGCCCTGCTGCTGCCACAGGCCTATTGTGACAAACACGAAATACTACCCATGGGCAGTGAAGGGCAACACAGGGAAGAATCAACGGTCATCTGCTGGAGTGCCGGGTCTGGCCCAGCCGTGCTACCCACACCTTGTGTTTGTTTCTTGTTGTTAATATCATTTTTACCAAAATTAGCTTATCAAATATATCAAAATATCAAATTTAGCAAGATAAATCTATTTTTATTGTTAATATTTAAACAATCCACAGGTAGGATTTCAGAATTATGTGTGGTCACCATGCAACTAATGCTTAGCATACACCTACTGTGCGCTTAGTGAGCACCTACGATGTGCTGGTTCTTGTTCTGGGCACTAGGGACCAAGGTAGAAAAAATGCCTGTCCTAGGGGAGCTGTTGTTCATGTGATCTTAAAATACATTGACAAGATGATTCAGAGAGTTAGAAGTGCTGGAGAAGGGAAGTCTGGCTGGGCTGTGGGAAGGGACAAATCCTTTCACCAGAGCTCTTCTCTGAGGGGGACCCAAGAGGGGCAAGGCTGCGTGATGAGAAGGAGTCAAGCCAAGGGAAACGCAGAAACCTCTGGGAGGCTGGGGCAGGACAATCCCAAGTTCAAGCCCAACCTGAGCAACTTACTGACTTAGTGAGTTTGAGTGTCTCAAAATAAAAATATTTTTTAAAAGGTGATGAGGGGCTGGTGAGATAGCTCAGTGGCATAAGCGCTTGCCTGGCAAGCGCAAGGGCCCGAGTTCAACTCCCGGATCCCACATATGAAAAAAAGGGCCGGTGATATCACTCAGCGGCACGGGCGCCTGCTGCTGCACGAGGTCCTGAGGTCGACTCCTGGTACCCACAAAAAAAAAAAATGGCGTAGAGGATGTGACCTGCGTGTGAAGGTCCTGGGCTCCATCCCCAGTACTAGGGGCAGGGGAAGACCCAAGGGAAAGGTCAAGTGGTATGGCTGTGTCCAGATGTCCACCAAAGCCTCACGCAGTCATAGTGGAGCTTTTTGTTGGTGGCCGGGTCTAGCGTGTGATGCTGGGATTAAGGATGTGCTGGGATTGATTCATGGTGCGATGACAGCATTAAGGGTATGAGTGCTACCTGCCCTAAAGGTGAGTAACCTGGATAAAAATAAGGGACAGCGAGGGCTGCTGTGGCCATGGCTTGTCACTTATTGCTTGCTTGCTGCCTTCTGCCCGCCATGAACTGTTTGTTCTCTGGGATGCCCCTCTGATTTGGAACCAGCTGATTATGGACTGAAAGCTCCACAAACTGTGACCCAAAATAAACCTGTCCTCCTTTAACTTTGAGTGTTGGGTATTTTGTCTCAGCAACAAGAAAAGTAACTAAGATATCAAGGCAGAGGCTCAGAGGGTGAAAGCAACTGGCGCACTGTGATCTTGAACTTGACCTTTCCGGATGGGTGTCCCTGTTTCCCATCTAAAATACTGGAGATGTCCTTTCCCCACCTACCTCATGAGCCTCACATAAAGGTTAATAAGAGCACGTCCTTGAGGAAAACCAAACAGTGAATGAGCAAGCCATGGAAACGGTGTATCAGTCAGGCAGCTGGCTCCTGCAGCAGTAACAAACATCCCCTTGGCTTTATCAGTGCATGCATTTCCTGCTTACACTTATGCCCGGGGCAAGAAGGGGCTGTGCTGAGTGCAGCATTGCTTGGGACCTCACTAACAGGGCAGCCACCTCCTTGAACACCATCATCTCCACGAGAGCCTCACTGGCCACACTTGTCCTGGGGCCCTCAGCCAGCCATCCGGGGACAGGACGGGCCGGCTCGCCCTAGCGCCAGAAATATCAGAGGACAGTAGTGACGCAGAGTCACATCCCTCTTGAGTTTGGCTGAAGATGAGCCGGCTGGAGGGTGCGACAGACTTCCTGGTGGTTGTTAGTGGGTTTTGCAAGCAAGCTGTTTTCCCGGGCTCCTTCTGGAACCCAAGCTCAGCACACACCTGCCTTGAACCCCCAAAGGCACTGAGAACTGAGGCGAGAGATCCACACCCTGCACTGGTGCCCAGAAATCACAAGGCATGGCTGGGCCACCTCCCTCTCCTAATCCAAACCTGTCCCAACCCTCTGTCACCATCTTCCCTGTGGGTTGCTGAATCTGGAGTGTGGATTGTGATCACAACAGCAAAAGTGTCCCTAATGTCAAGCAGCTGAGCCCCGAGCCTGGGCAAGGAGATGCACAGAGATGCTCAGGAAGGAGCTCGGCTTGGGGTTGAGGGTGCAGGCTGTGCTACAAACTCAGAGCCACCATTCAACAAACATTTGTGGATCACTAGTTGCATACCAAACATTGTGCCAGGGGCTGGGAATACAGTAGGGAACAGGAAAGGCAAAGCCCCTGGCCCTTGCGGCACTGATAATCTAGCTACAGAAACAGAACAAGAGAAATGAGTAAAGTATATACTAGGTAATAAAGTGCCAAGGACAAACAATTAAAAATAAAAACAGGAAAGAGGGAGATCAAAGCTAAAGTGTGCAAGTGTAAAAGCTAAGCGGCAGGCCATCCAGGGAGGCCTTCCTAAGGAGCGAAGACCTGAGGCAGGTGAGGTAGGAGCCACATGACAATCCAGGGAAGATTTCCAGGTAGGAGGACAGCCATGCAAAGGCCCTGAGGTAGGGCCTTCTTAATCAGATGTCCCCTGCTATTCACAGGGACCTGAGCTTAGGGCTTTAGCTATTTTGGTTTTTTGAGACAAGTTCTCACTATGTAGTCCAGGCTGGCCTTGAACTCACTATGTAGCCCAGGCTGGCCTTAAACTTGCAGCGATCCTCCTGCCTCAGCCTCCCAAGTGCTGGGATTATAGGCGTGCTCCACCATATATAGGCGTGCTGCTTTGTTAGGAGGTGGTGTGCACCTGGCAGGACTTTTACATATTTTGGGGGGCAGACTCCCTGCAGCCCACACCAGGGCAGTGGATGTACTATTTTCACCTATATGTTCCTCAGTTTCCCCTGCTGGGAGGATGGGAATGACTACATACCACCTCATGGGATTCCTGAGAGGGTGAAATGGGGTCAAACAGGGCCAAGTTCCTTTGTGTCCCTCACTGCAATGGGCAGCACGTCCCATGATAAGGCCCTGAGACCATCAGGGACCCAGATGCAGGCAGGCACAGGTCTTATTAGCAGCACCCGAGACAGAGGGGCCACCGTGGCTTCTCCCTGGCAGCCAGCATCTTCCCTCTTGCCGCCTGCTGCCTGCATTTGCTCCCAGGCTATATTTAGCCCCAAGAAATGGGAACAAGAAACCTGAGCTGCCACAGCGCAGCGAGGAGGCACAGCGCATAGCCGGTTGCGGGGACTTCACCCTTCCTTTCCCAGGGGCTCCTAGGGCCTCCCAGAGTGCGGTGCAAACTGCGCCGTGGAGCACACTATTCCAGCCACAGCCTGCGTCCATGCTGAGAGCTGGCAAAATGCCTGTGACATGAAATTACCATCTTACCCCTTTTTTGTGGTACTGGGGATGGAACCAGGGCTTCACACCTGCTAGGCAAGTGCTCACCACTGAGCTGCATCCCCAGCCCTGGGCTCTTTTTTTAAGGCATTGAAAGCCATGCTTTGATTTCTGCATTCTGCAGGATCCACAGGTGAGGACCCACTGGGGGGCTCCACCGCCCTGGCGGCTGGAGCCAACGCTTCCCCAGCTCAGGGTCCAGTCCATGGGGTGGGGTGGGGGATGTCTGTTTCAAATTCATGTCTGCCCCTGACTAGCTCCATAACTCTGGGCTACTGGTTTTGTCCTTTCTGAGCCTGTTTTCTCAATTGTAAAATGGACACAATAACACAGGTACATCATACAAATGACATGAGTAAGTGTTATGGTTTGTGTCTGGATGTCCCCCCAAAGCCTCATGTGGTCATGGTGGTGGGCTTTTTGGAGGCAGCTAAATCTAAAGTTCGTGATTGGTTCATTGTCTAGTGCTGGGATTGGGGGTGTGAGTGCTACATCCGTCCTAGGGCCGGTAGCCTGTATATAATATAAGGGAGGAAAAGAGGCTTCCTCTTCCTCGCTTGTTGCTTTTGTTGTCTTCTGCCACCATGAACTGTTGCCCCTCTGCCATGTGCCACCCTGCCTTGGAGCCAGCTAATTATAGACTGAAACCGCCATAAACTGAGCTAAATTAACTTTTTCCCCTTTAACTTTGGGTGTTGGGTATTTTGTCTCAGCAATGAGAGAAAAGTAACCAAGACAGAATTTGGTACCAGAGAAGTGGGGTCATTGCTGTGACCATACCTGACCATGTAGTTCAAGAGCCTTTGGGAATGGCTTATGGGAAGAGTTTGGAAAGGTTCAGAGATGTCGCCTGAAAGAGTAGAGCTGGAACGCCTTAGGCTGTTCTGTATGGGAGTTCCTGGTCAGAGCTCGGAAGACAGGAAGGCAGATAGAAATCCTGCCAGTAAAGACCAGGCTTGAGAAGTTTCTGCTGGGAAGAAGGACTGCATTGGCTGTTGGAGTCCAGGCAGTGTGTGTTATGGCTTGGCAGAAAGTTTGTCTGCATTTTGCTCCTGTCCAGAGACTTTGCCTGAGACTGAAGTTAAAAGTCACAGACTAACTAATCTTGTAGAAGAAATTTCAAGGCAGTTGAATGTTGAGGTGGTGGCATGACTACTACTGGGGACTTTTAGCCAGATCTATGTTGAGAATCAAGAGCAAAGAGCCTAGCAGAATGATTTAAAATGTTGTGAGTTTGGCCAGAAGGGAAGCTCCAGTAAAGCTGTGGACTGCAAAAATAGAGCAGAGGAGATCTTGATTGCTGAGAAGGAAAAGGAGAAAAGAAAAGATGGCATGAAAGCATCACAAGAAGCAGCAAGTCTCCACCCATTTCAGCCTCAAAATTGCAAAAGCGAAAGACTGCCTTGGGGAGAAAGCCGCAGAGCATAATGTTCCAGAATGACGGTGACCACACTATGTTCCAGAATGGCAGTAGTGTAGAGAATTTGTTCCTCAAAATTGGATTCAGAGTGCTCAGTGATCCAGGCCCTTGACCCCTACAGCCAAGAGAGAGGGAAGCCTGGCTTCTGCTCCAGCTGGCAGAGGACCTTGGCATCATCAGTGTGGCGCTGGTTTTAGGTGCATGCAGGATGCAAGAGTTGTGGGGTCAGGAAGCCTTCTACCCAGATTTCAGAAGGCCTGGGAGGCCAGGCAATGTGTCCTGAGAGGGCAATATGTGAAGCTATGAGTGTGAAGCCAAAGGTGCAGTGGAAAACCCAGAAGTTTGGAGAAGCCAGAAACATGGATCATCTAAGGAAAGCTGCAAGGAGGGAGCAAAGCAGGCCCAAGAGAGAAGCTGTGGGAGCCACAACCACCAGCAGTGCCATAGGGGCAGAGCCACCCAAGCCCTTTGGAGCTTACAACTTGTCACAGATGGCCTCAGATGCTGCACATGGAACTACAGGACTTACTGTTTGCCCTCTAGATGTTGGACTTGCTTTGGTCCCATTCCTTTGTATCCCCCTGTTTGTATCTTTTGGAATGGAAATGGCTATCTTGTGCCATTAAATGTAGGAAGTGTTTAACTTTCTTTTCATTTGTACAGGGGCTCAAAGCTAAGAGTTTGCCTTACATCTCCGAGGAGACTTTGGACTCGGACTTTTCAGCAATGCTGAAACTGTTAGGACTTTGGCAACTCTTAGAGATGGACTAAATGCCTTTTGCATACAGGAATGTGCATGAGTCTTTGGGGGGCCAGGGCCAGAATGTTATGGTTTGTGTCTGGATGTCCCCCCAAAGCCTCATGCAGTCATGGGGGGGCGGGCTTTTTGGAGGCAGCTAAATCTAGAGTTTGTGATTGGCTCATTGTCTAGTGCTGGGATTCGGGGTGTGAGTGCTACACCCACCCTAGGGCAGGTGGCCTGCATATAATATAAGGGAGGAAAAGAGGCTTGCTTATCCCTTTTGCTCTTCTTGCTTTTGCTGTCTTCTGCCACCATGAACTGTTGCCCCTCTGCCATGTGCCACCCTGCCTTGGAGCCAGCTGATTGTGGACTGAAAACTCTGCAAACTGTGACCTAAATGAACCTTTCCCCCTTTAACTTTGGGTGTTGGGTATTTTGTCTCAGCAACAAGAGAAAGTAACCAAGACAGTAAGTGAATTAATATATAATGTGTGAGCAAATATACAGTGAATGTTTAAAAATGTATTACAGTAAGATGCAATGCCATTAATCCCCCCCCAAAAAAAATTCCCCTTCACTTTGGACACAATTTACCTAATCTTTTTAGCCAGTCTCCAAAGCAGTTCTGCAAGTCCTCTGTTGTGAGTGTCTTTTCATGGCTTTCTTGATGTCCTGAGTTGGTCCAAAATGTATATGGCAATTTCTATCAAATAAAAATATTACAATGTGTTTTCATCCACCTTATTTGCTGAATCTGGCACTGTATGACTTCTGGATCTTCCCCAAAGTCAAAATGACCATGAAAGGGAAATATTTTGAATCAATTGAAGACATCAAGGCAGCCACAGCAACACAGCTACAGACACTCACAAAACAAAACTTCCAGGCCTGCTTCAGAAAGTGACAAGAACGATGGGTATATGTGCGCTCCATGCAAGGGGGGAGTATTTTGAGGGACACTCGTGATGATGTGTCTTTTTTTTTTTTTTTATGTGGGTACTGAGAGTCGAACTCAGGACCTCACGCTTGCCAGGCAGGCGCTTATGCCGCTGAGCCATCTCACCGGCCCCCAACAATGTGTCTTTTACTGTAATAATTTTTTAAAATTTAAACATTCACCATATTTTGTGAGCACACATCACACGTAATGTTCTTAGAATATCTAGCACATAGTAAATACCCTGTAAATGCTGGTTCTTATCATTCTTACAGCCTCTCACTCCTCTCTCTCCTCCTCCTCCCTCTCCTTTTAGTTCCTTCTTACTACAGTGTCCTGTTCTCTGCTTCAGAGAATGTTCTATTTGTAGAATTCTTCTCCTTTGGGAATTGAGCTGGGCTCTTCTGGGAGCTTTTTGTGATTGGCATTAAAGCTGCAGGGAAGGTAGGGGGAGACCCTTTAGGAAAGGACTCCCAGCCCCATGTCTGGCTTGGTGGCTTCACTGGGCTGGCAGAGCATGTGGCCATGCACCTCCACCAAGGGAGGACGCTCTGACAGTGGAGGGAGAAGTGGGGGAAACTGGGATTCATTTCTCCTGTCCAGTGTGGTTTTTTCTATCTCTTTTTTAAGAAACTGTCTTAAGTTTTATTTAAAAAAAAAATTTTTATTAGCACAAGTCCGCAATACATAATAATCCCATTCATCTTGGGGAATTGGTGCGGATACATATTACATCTTGATCCTTTTTACGTCTCCATCCCCTGCCCTCTCCCATCTCCCCCAACCCCCAAATACCCTTCCTATCTCCACAGAGTCTGTCTCCCTGTTTTCTGTCATCTATTTTTTATTTTGCTCTGTAAATCATTTATACTTTGGGTTTCTCATATAAGAGAAACCATGTGATATTTAGCCTTCAGTATCTGATTTATTTCCCTTAGCATTATGATCTCAAAGTGCATCCACTTTCCTGCAGATGCCTCAAGTTTTTCCTTCCTGATGATGAAATAGTCCTCCATTGTAGATAAGTACCACACTTCTTTACCTGTTCACCTGTTGATGGGCATCTGGGCTGCTTCCAGGACTTAGCGATAATGAGTTGTGCTGCTATAAACATGGGTGTAATGTGATGTCCTTCACGCTTCGGGGAAGATACCTACAAGGGGAACAGCTGGGGGTCAAATGGGATTTTTATTTCCTTCTGTTTCTGGAAAGTCCTCTGAAGACCGCGTCATGAGAAGACAGAGCTCTTCCCTTCCGCTGGTTCTTCTGATTTCCCCCACTGGTTGGGCTGCACCCTCCCATTTCCCTCTCTGCAACTCCAGAGTTCCAGGACTGTACAGGGCAGTTTGCGACACAACCCTGGGGGAACCAAAGCTCCTCCTTCTCCTGCCTGTCAGGTACTCCCTGAGCCCGTCCCAGTCTCACCTGCTTTCCCTATTTGCACCTGCAGAGCAACGATGCCTCAGGGAACACTTGGAACTGGTTGTACTTCATCCCCCTCATCATCATCGGCTCCTTTTTTATGCTGAACCTCGTGCTGGGCGTGCTATCGGGGTAAGTCTCTGCCACTTCCCTCTGGCCCATGCCTCCTCACCAGCTTCCTCCCAGGAAGAGGCCATCAGAGCTTTCTGTTCATTCATCAGGCAAATATCAGGCCTCTTTCCTTGCTTTGGGCCAGCCAGACTGTCCTTAGCACACCATGGACAGATGCATAGGTTGCGTACACTAGGGGAAATCAGTGAGGGGACTCCTAGGGGCTTTACTGTAATTTACAGTTTTCAACCAAAAAAAATAGTTTAGGTTTCCCCCTCTCCACAGTGTATAACCAAAAACATATTTTTCTGACACAAACTGCTCCCAAAACCCACGATTATTTTTGGCTTTTTTTTTGCGGGGGGTGGGTACTGGGGGTCGAATTCAGGACCTCATGCACCAGCAGGCGCCCATGCTGCTGAGCAATATCACCGGCCCTTTTTTCGTATGTGGGTTCTGGGAGTCGAACTCAGGACCTCGCACTTGCTAGGCAGGTGCTTATGCTGTTGAGCTATCTCACCGGCCCTTTTGGCTTAATTTTAAATGGGCTTTCTAGGGCTGGGGATATAGCTCAGTAGTAAAGTGATCGCCTCGTATGCACAAAGCCCAGGGTTCAATCACTATCATCACAAATGAACAAATAAATTAGCTTTGTATTTCTTACCATAAGAAGTCTGAGGATGGGTGTGGCAGCTCCACAATGTCATCAGCAACCTCAGATTCTCCCAGCTTTCCACCCAGACGTCCTTACCAGGGGCTCCCAACCTCAGGGCTACCTCCTGGTCTCAAGGTGGCTGCCTCATGCGCACACGATTACATCCCACATTCTGAACAGGAAGAGGAGGAGGAAAAATGGAAGAAGTGGGGCCTGCAAAAAGGAACTGAGGGTGCTCCAGAAATCTTCAGTTGTCCATTGTCTCATGTCCTAACCTAAAGGAGGGCTGAAGATATTTTTGGGCCAGGGATATGGAGAGACGGAGAATGGAGTATGTAGTCGCCAGTGGGCGGCGTGGCATAGTTTCGTGCTCTTTTCCTCCAGCTGGGTGCAGACGTTGGGAAGGATGAGACTGGCAGATACCCAGCCCGCTGGTAGTCTCTTCTCCCAGAACACTGATTCTGTTGAAAACCATTGCCCTTCAGTGAACCCCCAATCACACACACACACACACACACACACGACTCCTTACAAATCCCAAAGCAGTGGACCCTGTCTTTTCTGTGCTTCCACAGAGAGTTTGCCAAAGAAAGGGAACGGGTAGAAAACCGACGAGCTTTTCTGAAGCTGAGGCGGCAACAGCAGATTGAGCGCGAGCTCAATGGGTACATGGAGTGGATCTCAAAAGCAGGTGGGTCCTTTTGTCCCGGGGCCTAGGGACAGAAACCCCAGGCCATGGGGCACAGAGTCACCTGTGCCCTCTGGAGAAGCGCAGGGGTGGTCGTGATGGGGCGAGAAAGAGGACCTAACTCGGTAGTCCCAAATTGCAGCAACAAGAATCCAGAACAGGATATGAGTACTCTGAAGTGAAGCCAGGATACGACCTCGCGTGGTGGTTGAGTTCTCATATCAGACATCGGTTTCCATCCCGGCTCTGACGCTTCCTGTCAACACGCACCGCCTCTCTGTGCCTCTGTCTCCTTAGCTGTTAGGTGAAGATGACGTTAATACAGTTGTCCCTTGCTAGGTGTGGTGGTGCACGTCTGTAATCCCAGCACTTGGGAGGCTGAGGCAGGAGGGTTGCCACAAGTTCAAGGCTAGCCTAGGCCACATAATGAGTTCAAAGCTAGCCTGAACTACATAGCAAGACCCTGTCGCAAAAAAAAAAAAAATTACAGCTGGCCCTTGGTATGGTGGGTGATTGGCTCCAGGACCCTCACAGACACTGGTGCTAAAGTCCCTTGTGGTAAGTGAGGCAGTATTTGCATGAAATCCGTGCATCTCCCCGGCAGAACTGAAGTTGTCTCTGTCTGTAACACCTGGAGCGGCGTAAGTGCTGTGCGCGTCGTTGCGCCGCTGACTTGTGCGTGGAGTAATGACCAAAAGCATTTGCACGTGCTTAATGCAAACGCATTTTTTTCAAATATTTTTAACCACAGTTGGTCAAGTCCATGGATATAGAGCCCGTGGGATGAAGGGCTGATGGCAGCTACCTCACAGAGCTGTCTCGGTATTCGGTAAGGTAACCCAGGCCAGCTCACTCAGGAGGGGCAACACCTGACTCACAGCAGGCGTGTATTTATCAGTTTGTGCATCCAGCAGACACTCATGGGCACCTGCTGTGCACCAGGCACCGTTCCAGGTCCCGAGAAGATGGTAACAAACAAAATAAACCGAATCCCTTGGGCCGGTGAGATGGCTCAGCGGCGTAAGTGCCTGCCTTGCAAGCGCTAGGGCCCGAGTTCAACTCCCGGAACCCACATACGAAAAGGGGCCGGTGATATCGCTCAGCAGCACGGGTGCCTGTTGGCGCGCAAGGTCCTGAGGTCGACCCCTGGTACCCACCAAAAATAAAAAAAAATAAAAAAATAAAAATAAACCAAAACCCTGCTCACAGGCTGTGACATTCCTGAGAGAGATAAAATAAATAAATACATTTCATGTTGTGTCTGCAAATGCCAAAAGAAAAATAAACCAAAGTACAGTAAGTCCCCAACCTACAAACAAGTTCCGTTCCAGGAGAGCTTTCATTAAGTCAGATTCGTTCGTGAGTCCAACAAAATTAATCCTGTGCACCTTCGAAACAAATATACAGTGAAAGCAAAAAAAGTCAAACACACGCACAAGAATACTACAGACAAACTATTTTTACTTTTCCAGTTACCTAAAAATGCTAAGATAGACATGAGAGCTGCTTCCACAATTTGCTCCCATCTATAAATGTTCGTACCACGAAGTCCGTTCGTATCTGTGAAAGTTCACAACTCAAATGTGTGTAAGTCAGGGACTTACGGTAGGAATCAGAGAGCAGTTGGCGTCAGGGTGATTAGGGAAGGCTTATCAGAGGAAGTGATATCTGAGCAGAGGCCTGGAGGAGGTGAAAAAAGATGCTGTGGGGATGCTGAGGGGAGTTCCAGATAGAGGAAACAAGTGCAAAAGCCCTGGGGCAGGGGTGTAGTGGAGACAGCAAGGAAGCCAGTGTGGCTGGGGCAGAATGAGTAAAGGAAAGAAGAGGAGGAGGAGAGAAAGGTGAGAAGGACTGGATCAAGCAGGAACTTACAGGCTGATGTGGAGAGATTGGGTTTCAGATGGGGTAGGGATAATGTCGGTGTATTTGTCCACCTTTTATTACTATAACAAAATACCTGAGGCATCTAACTTTATAAAGAAAAGAAGTTCTGGAGGCTCAAGGGTAAGGTGTCTGTATCGCCTCAACATGGTAACAACTTCATGTTGTCATGGTGGGAGTGTGTGCACGAGGGAGAGAGATCACATCATCAAATGGGAAGCCAGGACATGATTTGGGGACTAGTCCACTCTTGAAATAACTTGCTCTTGCAAGAGCTCCAAGGCCCTGTGGAAACTATTTTAATCCCTGCTGAGGACATGCCCCCAGTAGCACAAGGACCTCCCCTAGACCCTACCCCTGGGGGTCCCCCCACCTCTCAGTACAGCCACACTATGGCCTCCAACACGTGAACCCCTGGGTGACAACCACATCCAAGCCATAGCAGCTGGCCTTTGGCCCTGCTCCTGAGAAGGAGCTGGAAGCCAGAAACAAGCAAGCAGCACGTCTTGGGACCTGTCCTCCCAGTCGAAGGGAGCCTGCCCAGGAGAGTCCTCCAGACATGGGAGCTTAACTCTGTGTTCTTCCTCCTCAGAAGAGGTGATCCTCGCGGAGGACGAGACTGACGTGGAGCAGAGGCATCCCTTTGATGGTAACTGCTCTAGACCCAGCTCGGTGCCGGGTCTCGGGGAGGTGGAAGCAGCTGGGGCTGAGGGAACAAGTGACTTGGTTCCATGCATTTCCATGGGGTAAATATTCAGAGTCCAAGAACACGCAGGAGACCAGGACATCTCAGAAAGATCAGTGATAAAGTTTAATTTATAAATCAGGTGCAATAAAAGATTAGCAACAATAACCAATGATAGAGCAGAACAACTATAACAATAGACTGTTAGCTAGAGCTTATCAATTGTTTATTTCCCGAGTTTCCCATGTACTGTGTCAGACTGCAGATGACTGAGGTTAACTGAAACCTCAGGAAGCGGTATGGCAGATAAGGGACACTTCTATGCTTACCTCATTTTCTAAACAAATAAATAATAATATTAATAATCCCACTGAGAATCCAGCTTATCATTAAGGTCTGTTGTCCCATATGTTAAAACTTTGGCTAGAGAGAGCCATGGCTTGATTGAAAATACCGTGCATCAGAAGGAAATAGAAGAGCTGAGGATCCTTCCGGTCAGTTTCAAAACCAATGTTACCAACCACTCTTTGGGGTGTGAGTGTAGAGAAAGTCATTGACCCCTGGAGACCTGCATATGGGAGGAGGGAACGTTAAAAAGTGTCCATAAACCCAACTTTCCCAAAACTCATACACCCAATTTACTGCAGGGAGTCAAGGGGTGGACTGTAGAAGTCACAGTGTATCCACATTAGGGCTCCCTGAAGATGGAGTTTCTTCAGTTTAGAGATAGACAAAAAGGAAATGTTTGCAAGATAATATTAACAATAAATATAATACAGAGGCTCCTTTTTTTTCTGGTTTTCTGAGACAGTTCAGGCTGGACTTGACTCATTATGTAGTTCAGGCTGGCCTCCAACTTGTAGCAATCCTCCTGCCTCTGCCTCCCAAGTGCTGGGATTATAGATGTGTGCCACCATGTCTGATCAAGATAGCCCTCTCTTACAGTGGGGTAACAGCCCAATGAACTTACCATAAGACAAAATTATCATACGTTGAAAATGCATTTAATACTCAAATAAACCCACTATAAGGTCAAAAAATCACAAGTTGAGCTATCATAAGTTCACATGCTCCTTGATTTTCGGTGGGATTACATCCTGAGAAACCAATTATAAAGCTGAAAACATCATAAGTTGAAATCATCAAGTCTAGGACCATCTGAACTCCATCTGGTTGCTTCAGATTACATTCTCATGCCTATAATGCCTATAATACATTCTCAGCACCCTGGGAGGCTGAGGCGGGAGGATCACAGGTTGGAATCCAGCCTGGACAACTTAGCAACTCAGCAAGACCCTGTCTCAAAATAAAAAATTTTTAAAAAGAGCTGGAGCTAGAGCTCAGTGTGAAGGCCCTGGGTTCAATCCCTAGTACCATGAAAAAAAGAAAGAAAGAAAGCTGGTTAGATAGGGCAGTCGCTTTTTATTGAAAATCCTAGATAGTCAAAGGAAATTAAGGAACTAGAATTCTGTCCCAAAAGATTATAAGATGAACTATAAGAATCCATTCTGGTTGGATTCCAGCTAGGCCAGCCTGGGTAACATAGTGAGACCCCACCTAAAAAAAGAAAAAGAACCCCAGTTCTTTTATTTGGGGGACAAGAAAAGATGGCTCATGGAGTATTTAAATCTCCTTATCGGTTGCATATGTTTGAACTTCCTGTAACCTGGAGAGTCCTTCCAGGGTGAGCCTCCATATATTGGGGGAAACACCCACAATCTCAGCCAGCCCAGCTACCATGCTATAAGTCAAGGGGTGGACTGTTTCCCTGCACCCCCTCACTGGGTGCCAAGTCCCAGGATTACTGGAAAGTAAGGTTCTTTAGAATTTAAAAATAGGCGAGAAGGGGCCGGTGAGATGGCTCAGCGGCATAAGCGCCTGCCTGGCAAGCGCGAGGGCCCGAGTTCGACTCCCAGATCCCACATACGAAAAAGGGGCCGGTGATATCGCTCAGCGGCACGGGCGCCTGCGGGCGCGCGAGGTCCTGAGGTCGACCCCCCGGTACCCACAAAAAAAAAAAAAAAAAAAAAAAAAAATAGGCGAGAAGGAAAATAGTAGTTGAGAGACCAGACTTTGGAGTCAAACAGAATGGATCTAGATTTTTGTCTTGACACATTAAACAAAGTGATGTTACCTCCCTGAACCTCAGTTACACATCTGTAAAATGGGTACGCTACGGACTCCCGCCAAACCGTCACGAGGGTTACAGTCAAAGACGCACTCTGCCCATGTATAATTGCTGTTGCAAAAAGGGTAACGTCTTTTTCTCTTGCCATGTTTCCATTGTTGGAGCTCTGCGGAGAGCCACTATAAAGAAAAGTAAGACAGACTTGCTGAACCCAGAAGAGGCTGAGGATCAGCTGGCCGACATCGCCTCTGTGGGTGAGTCCCTTCCCCACCCCTGACCACCCAAGATACGGGGGTACCAGGCTGCCTGGATTTGCATCTTCTCTCTGCCTCTCACCCCGTGTGTCCGGGGGCAGGTTACACGATTATGGAAATAACAACAGTCCCTGTCTTCTAACATCATCATAAAGACCCAGCTAGCATTTACAGTAGGCCCCCAATAATGTTGACTGATATGTGTGATGGTTGGGGATCCCTTATCCATAATGCTTGGGCCCAGAAGTGTTTCAGATTTCAAATTTTTTTAAGTTTTGGAGCACTTGCATGTATGTCATGAGCTATCTTGTCTCATTAAGACAAGGGGGATGGGGCCAAAGTGTAAACGCAGAATTCATTTATGTTTCATGTACACCTTGCTGAAGGTGGCTTTATAAAGTATTTCGGTAATGTTGTACAGGAGACATTGCTTCGTGGTGTGGAATCTGCCACTCGTGGCATACTGTCCGTGCTAAAACATTTTCTATATTGGAGCGTTTCAATGTCAAGTCTTCAGAGTAGGGGTACTCCGTCCATCCTCCGGAATCTTGGTGCAGGACCTGCTCCTGTTAAGTGCCTGCCTGTGAACAAGACAGAGATAGGATCCCTACCCAGGGTTCACAGCGCAGCCCTGGAAATGGATGCTAAAGAGAATCACGCAAACAAACCTACAAGGCTAATGGAGCTGCAGAGAAGCCACCCTAGGCTTGGCCAGCTCTGGGGGGTGCGGCGTGGTCAGGGAAGGTTTCCTGGAGGAAGTGATTTTTTTGCTGAGGAGAGAAGGAGTTCATCATGACAAGGACCACAGAGAATGGTGTGGAAGACAGTGCAGAGAGCAGTGCCATTGGTGAAAATAAAGGCTGGAGTTTGAAGGGGATGGGGACACTTATTCTTTTCTTCCTCACTTTCTATATTGATCAGCTTCTTATTGCTGTGACCAAATACCTGAGAGAAACATCTCAGAGGAGGAAAGGTTTATTTTGACTTAGGGTTTTAGTTTTCAGTCCATGGTCAGCTGGTTCCATTGCTGTGAGCTTGGGGTGAGGTAAGAGCATCATGACAGGCATAGTGGAGCCAAGTGCTTACCTCATGGTGGCCAGAAAGCAGAGAGGGAATGAGCCCGAAAGAAAGGGGCCAGGGGCCAGACACGCTCTCCGAAGTCACACCCCAGTGACCCACTTTCTCCCGCTGAGCCCCACCTCTTCACAGTCTGGTCAGTAATGATCTCAATCGGTGGGTGCCTCCATTAATGAGGTGACCACCTTCAGTGACTTGGTCACCTCCCCAGGCGACACCATGACCATGGCTGCACTGGGGAGCAGGCCTTGGTGCATGGGTCTCTGGGGGACCCCTCCTACTGAAGCCATAACACCACCCGGTGTTGAGGATTCGTGGACGGGGGCAGGGTTACTTCTGACCTACCTGAGAGTGTACTGGGTTTCCTTTTGGTTTATGAAACAAGTTTTTAAAAATTCCAATTGTTAAAGAGTGGCTGGAAGAGGAGCCAAGCAGGGGAAATAAGACTGGAATAAGATTGAGGGAGAAAGAGGTTTATACCGTTTGGGAAATGTGTGGCTGTAGTGCAGAGAAAGAAAAGATGGACAAGAGGATAGAGGGGCAAAAGGAAGGAATGAAGAAGGAAAGAATGGAGAGAGGGAGGGAGAGGAGGGAGGGAGGGAAGAAAGGAAAGGGGAAGGAGAAAAGTTGGAAGGAAAGCAGGAAGCAGAGGGAGGGAAGGGAGAAAGAAGGGAGGGAGGAAAAGAAGAGTAGGAAGGAGGGAAGTGGAAGTATGCGTGTGTTTCTGACACACGGGCACACTGTATTGTACTCCGCTCTGTTCACGGGCCCCAGTTTAACCCCGCTGCTGCGCTCTGACCCATGTCTGGTGTCTGTCGCGATGTCACAGCCCGCACGGGGCTCCCATCGCGCGGCGCTGGGATGGTGCCGGCGGGGCTCGATGTCGGCTAGGAGGAGCGCCATGGCACAGTGACGAGCCCGCCCATCCTTTGGGCGTGTTTCCTCAGGGGCGATGACAGGAGCAAGGTTATTTGCAGCTTTTCAACGCACTGGTCACCCAGCCCTTCTGAGTTTCAGAAACCAGGACACCCATTTATAAACCTGCCGAGCACGCCTGCCTTCGCGGACTCACCCACCCGGGGCCACTGCATGTTACCCATTTACTCCCATCCCCAGTAAGGTCGGATGGGAACGATATGATAGAGCTTGTTTTCATGTGCATTTTTAATTTCTAGCCAAAATATGTTCTTCCTGATAATGACGAACGAGTCCCATTTCCACTTCTGGGCACATCTGTTCATCACCACTGTCAAGAATTGCAGCCCTGGGCCGGTGAGATGGCTCAGCGGCTTAAGCGCCTGCCCTGCAAGCGCGAGGGCCCGAGTTTGACTGCCGGAACCCACATACGAAAAAGGGGCTGGTGATATCGCTCAGCAGCACGGGCGCCTGCTGGCGCGCGAGGTCCTGAGGTCGACCCCCCCGGTACCCACAAAAAAAAAAAAAAAAAAAAAAGAATTGCAGCCCTGGCCGGTGAGATGGCTCAGTGGCGTAAGCGCCCGCCTGGCAAGCGCGAGGGCCTGAGTTCGACTCCCGGAACCCACATACGAAAAAAGGGCCGGTGATATCGCTCAGCGGCACGGGCGCCTGCTGGCGCGCGAGGTCCTGAGGTCGACTCCCAGTAACCACACACAAAAAAAGAATTGCAGCCCTCAATCACTGTTTTGTGCAGTCGATTAGTTATGTCTGCCCCATGTATTATGTTGGTTGCCTCCATTTTTAAAAATACATTTTGCTAGATTGGTTTGGTTTGGTTTGGTTTGGTTTGGTTTGGTTTTCTGGTTTTTTTGGTTTTTATGTAGTCCGGGCTGGCCTTGAACTCACCATGTAACCTAGGCTGACCTCAAACTCACAGCAATCCTCTTGCCTCAGCCTCCCAAGTGCTTGGATTACAGGTGTGCACCACCACGCCTAGCTTATTTTGCTGTATTTTGATGCGCATTTTGTGTGTGTGTGTGCACATGTGCACACTCGCACATGCACACGCTACTGGGGCCTTCACCATGAATTATATCCCCAGCCCTTTTGTTTTATTTATTTATTTATTTATTTTGAGACAGGTCTCACTAAGTAAGTCACTAAGTTGTCCAGGCTGGGTTCAAAATTGCAATCCTCCTGCCTCAGCCTCCAAGGGAGCTGGGATTACAGGTATGGGTCACCATGCCCATCTATTGATACACATTTTTTCATACTACACTGATTGAATGCCAGCATGCAGGGAAGAGAACACTACTACACTGCTGTGAGAATATAAATTAGTACAACCACTATGGAAATCAGCATGGAGATCCTCAGAAAACTAAAGATAGAAACACCATTCGATCCAATAATACCACTCTTTAGTATATTTCTAAAAAAATTAAAGACAGCATACTACAGGGATACCTGCATAACCAGATTTATTGTAGCACAATTCACAATTGCTAAGCATAGCAATTGTAACCAGCCTGGGTGCCCCTCACAGAAAAATGGATTTAAAAAATGTTATAGATAGATAGATGATAGATAGATAGATAGATAGATAGATAGATAGATAGATAGATAGATAGAGATAGATAGATGCAGTGGAATATTATTCACCCACAAAGAAAAATAAAATCACGTCATTTGCAGGAAAATGGATGTAACTGGAGTCTGCCATGTTAAGTAAAATAAGTCAGATTCAGGTCCACTATCGAAAGTTTTCTCTCATATGAGGAATCTAGGAGGAAAATTTTTTAAAGAGAGATGATGTAGGAGGGGGAGGGTAGGAAGAGAGATAGAGCAATCAAAAATGATCAAGGTGTGACAATGCAAGTATCAGTTCCTCAAAGCAAATGTGAGTATGATGTGCTGCAGACATACACTCATGAAGAAGAGAGATGCTACGAAAGTAGAAGGAAGACGATTAGAGAAGAGGAAGGGGGGGCGGGGGTGAGGGGGGTGGGTTGATCAGAGCGTGTTCCGTGCATTCACGAATTTGCCAAACTGAAGCCTGCTGCTCCACATAACTAATATGCACACGACGAAAGAAAGAACAGGGGAGAAGGTGCTATGACGTTGGTCCAGGTAACACTTTCTTGTACAGTACCCCAAAAACACAGTCAAGAAAAGCAAAAGTGGACAAGTGGAATCACCACACCTCATCCTGGGGGCCTTCCGAGCATCACGGGGGTCCTGCTTCGTCTTACCCAGTGGTGTGACACACACGCCCAGAGGCATCAGAAGAGGTCAGAGCGGCCACTAAGTGCGTGCCTCTATTCCCAGCACTCTGGGAGGCTGAGGCAGGAGAATCTCAAATTCTAGCCCGACCTAGGACACTTCCCAAGATCCTGTCTCAAAATAAAAAATAAAGGGCTGGGGATGTAGCTCAGGTTCAGTCCCCAGTACCACAAAAAAAAAAAAAAAAAGGTCACAGTGACAGGCATGGAAAATTGGGTCCAGCAGTGGAAGCCATTAGCCTCTCAATTGCTATCCAAAGCTCTCATCAGTTACTTCCGATTCTGTGATTTTTCAAGGACATTGCTGTCTCATGAGCACCATCTCCCCAGGGTGGAACCCTGCGTCTTGACAGTTCCCTCAGCCCAGAGGGCTCGCTGGGAAGATCACGGGTCCCTGGCCAGCATCCGTGCCCGAGTGCATGCTGGTGAACTTCCTCCACACGGCCTGAGTCTAACATTCTCTATCCTTTCCCTGGCAGGGTCTCCCTTTGCCCGAGCCAGCATTAAAAGTGCCAAGCTGGAGAACTCAACTTTTTTTCACAAAAAGGAGAGGAGGATGCGTTTCTACATCCGCCGCATGGTCAAAACTCAGGCCTTCTACTGGACTGTGCTCAGTCTGGTAGCCCTCAACACGCTGTGCGTTGCTATTGTCCACTACAACCAGCCCGACTGGCTCTCTGACTTCCTCTGTGAGTACCACCCTGCACCCCCACCTTTGGCCAGATCCCTGATCCCTTGCTCACACCCTTTTTACACTCCCTTCCTCACATCCTTTTTTCTACTTTTCTTCTGGTTGCTTATGTTCCTCATTTGATCTTCACTGAATCTGCCCTTTCATTTGACCATTTCTTTTTTTTTTCTTTTTTTTTTTTTGGTATCGGGAATTGAACTCAGGACCTTGTGCTTGCCAGGCAGGTGCTTGTGCTGCTGAGCTATATCCCCAGCCCTCATTTGACCATTTCTACAAGTTTTATTAGAGACAATGTTGCTGCTGCCACAGTAGAACCTGTATTAGTCAGATTTATGTCACTACAACAAAATACCCAAAGCAGTCCACTTCGCAAAGAGAAAGGGTCTGTTTGGCTCACAGTTTTGGAAGTTCAAGGGCATGGTGCCTGCATCAGTTCAGTGCTGGCGAGGACCTTGTGGTGAATGAAGTGGCAGGAATGCATGTTGGGACTGGTCACACCTTCAGCCAGGAAGCAGAGAGAAAGAGACTGGGACACCGCAGTCGATTCGGAAGACAGGCACTGCAGTGCATCTAAGGCCCGCCCACTAGGCCCCACCTCTTAAAGATCTGCACCACTTCTCAATGCCAACTCCTTGGGGACTAAACCTTTAATCCATGAACCTTTAGGGGGACCCAAACCATATCCAACCCATAGCACTGCCTGTCTTGCTCTGGCCTGGGAGCTGGAAGAGGAATTCAGGCTGCTCTTCTAAGAGAGAGATAACTGTTTCTGATAGCATCAGAAGAGAGACAGAAAAAGACACAGAGCACAGACAACCAGATGGAAGCAGAAGAACACATTTAATTTCTGGCCAGGTGCGGCAGTACACACCTGTTATCCCAGCACTCAGGAGGCTGAGGCAGGATGATTGCCACCTGTTTGAGGCCATCCTGGGCTACACAGTGAGATCCTGTCTCAAACAAATAAACGAACAAACAAACAGACCACATTCAATTTTTATTGCACCTCTGGGAGTGTTAAAATAATCCGTGGCCAAAAGGTGGAGTACCTTACAAACAGGAAGCGGGTCTATATGCTGTGTTCATTTCCTCTGCTCATTTCTGACCTCCTATTTCTCCTGTTCAAACCTTTTGTTTCTTTCCTGCTTTTTCTCCTTTCCTTTTTGGTCTCCTTAAATCTGAGATTCATTCCTAGAAGATCTTCTCAAACAAATAGGACTATATCTGGCTCTCTTAGTGGGTACCAGAACCCTTAAGACTTTGTCCTCTGGCTGGGTTTAGTCTCAGATTCCAGAGGTTAGCACGAGACAGTGTCAAACTTGAGAGCCAGGTGGAGATGAGGAGAAGCAATGAACGGAGGACCTCCAACCCGTGTGGAGAAGTAAAGTGCTCTGGAGCATGAACGAGGTGGGACTGCACTGGGCAGGGCAGTGCTCAGCCTGGGTCCGGCCCTCATTAGGGGCTTCTTCGTCCCTGCTGGGCGCGCTCTCCCTGCATCTGCTGGCTGGCTGGCTGACTTCTCGCCCTCCCCACCTTGTTCAGAATTGACCTAGAATAGCTACGAGAGAAAGTCAAGTCCTTGACCTAGAAAGGCCCCAGAGCCAACCCCAGATCACCGTCTCCTCGTCACCCTCCTTGTTCCCATCCTGCTGGCTGACCCCCAGAACACCCCTCAGGGGCCAGGCTTCTGAGCGTCCTGACCTAGTTCCACCCTTAGTAATTGCATCGGTCCCTCTGGAGCCTTACAAACGCAGTGTCATCATTTCTTCTTGTAACCTCCCCTGACAGTCTATTTCTAATCACCTCTGTGTCCCCACTAATCACCTTGCAGTATGCCCTGGTTTAGGAATAGGGGATGAGATGTCTTACCTGGGGATTTTGTGTCTGTAAAGTCCACATTTATCCCCATTTCCCAGTTGAAAAAACTGAGACACAGAGCGGTTAAGTAACTTGTCTAGAGTCACACAGCTAGTAAGTGATGAAGCCAGGACTTGAACCCAGGCACTCGGGCTTGAGTCCAAGCTGTGTCTGACGCAGATCCCTCCTCTGGTTCACCAGGTGACCTGACTTCTCAGTGCCTGCCCTGCTCCTAACTCACCACGTGACCTCGGGCAAGTCATTACCATCATCCATTGTTCAAAGATGTCCATTTATTTTAGGTGCCTATGAGGAATAAAACAGTGCTGCCATCTAAAACTAGGACATGCCAATTTTAGGACACACATCAATTTCAATGATGTCAAAATGTAAACAAAAAATGTGTATCTTGAGCTGAGCATGATGGAGCACACCTGTAACCCCAGGCTGAGGCAGGAGGATCGCCGTGAGTTTGAGGCCAGCCTGGGCTACGTAGTGAGTTCAAAGTCAGCCTGAACTGCATAGTGAGACCCTGTTCCAAAAAACAAACAAAAAAAAAGTGTGTCTCGAAATCAGCAAAGCATAGTAAATTCTCTGGCTATTAGATTTGGTGGCCCTGAAAGTCCCCAGACCCGTAGATGCCGGGGATGAGTCAGCCTGCCTGTCTCTGTCCCTGTCTGTCTGTCTGTCTGTCTGTCTGTCTCTCTCTCTTTCTTCTCCTATATCACCAAGCTGTTGTGTTTTCATGATAGCATCTCAGAAACTGTTCAAGCCGGGTGTGGTGGCCCATGCCTGTAATCCCAGCACTCAGGAAGCTGAGGCAGGAGGATTGCCACAAGTTCGAGGCCAGCCTGGGCTACATAGTGAGTTCAGAGCCACCCTGAACTAACTACATAGAGAGACCCTGTCTCAAAAAACCAAAAAAAAAAAAAAAAAAGAAAAAAGAAAGAAACTGTTCAATCCTCCCAGAGTTGCTTTGGGTGGGTCTTGGAAGCCACCAGATTTTGTACACACAGTTCTTTTGCTGATATTCCAGTTCTAGAGATGCTATAGTTAGCCCTCAGGTGCTAGGAGCTCCTTAGGGCCCCATAAATAAGAACTGAATGTCAGGCTGGTGAGATAACTCAGTGGCATAAGCGCTTGCTGGCAAGTGTGAGGTCCTGAGTTCGACTCCCAGTACCCACATAAATAAAAAAAAAAAAAAAGAAGTGAATGTGAGGGATCTTGGCAGTCTGCCCAGACTGCGGCTGGGGAGTTAGCCCAGTGGTAGAGTTCTTGCCTAGCATACACAAGGCCCTGGGCTCCATTGCCAGTACCAAAAAAGGGGAAGAAAAAAAAAAGCAAGATGTAGCGGTACACAGTGGTGCACACCTGTAATCCCAGCACTGTGGCAGGCTGAGGCAGGAGGATCTTGGGTTTGAACCAAGCTTAGACAATTTAGCAACTTAGTGAGACCTGAACTTAAAAACTTTTTTTAAAAGGGAGTGGGAGCTGAGGATGTAGCTGGGAAAGGCCCTGGATTCAATCCTAAGTACCACCACCAAAAAAAAAAAAAAAAAAAAAAAGATCTAGAAAATACTTGTGACCATCTTCTTAGCCCATCTGTGCTACTATAACAAAATCACTGAGACTAGGCAATTTAAAACGAGCAGAAGCCAGGCGTGGTGGCACACACCTGTAATCCCAGCACTCAGGAAGCTGAAGCAGGAGGATCACTGGGAGTTCAAGTCCAGCATGGGCTACATAGTGAGTCCAGGCCAGCCTGAACTATATCTCGAGACCTTGTCTCAAAAATAACTAACTAAATCAATCAATCAATCAAACAAACAAATGTATTTTCTCACAGTCCTGGAAGCTGGGAGTTGAAGGTCAGGCTGCTGGCGGTTCTGGCTGGGGGGTGTTGCTGTCTGTTTCCAGGATGGCACCTTGAACTCTGTCCTCTGGAGGGGACGACACTGTGTCCTCGCACAGCAGAAAGCTGAAGGGCACAGGGTCATCAAGCCATGCAGGAAGGCTCTACCCTGTGAGTCACCACCTCCTAAAGCCTCACCTTTTAATATGGTTCCACTGGGAGTCGAGCCTCAGCATGGATCTAGGAGCGGACACAGACGTCCGAACCTTAGCAGCCACCAGGCAGAATCAGCTGCAGCCATCACTGTGACAGGCTTGGAAGCCCTTTAAGTTCTCTCTCTCTCCTTTCTTTAGAGCCCTCCGCACCTCTCCTCCCTGTCCATTTAGGTGAGAACCCAGGTCCTCCCGCATGCCAGGCAAGCGCTCTGCCGCTGCTCTACACCAGGCCCCGTGTGCTTTCTAATTCCTCATCTTCCCCACACACACACCTAGAAAGCTCTCTGCAGAGAGGACCTCATGCTCGCAGTGTCTGCTAGAGCGAATGAAAATCCACGGGTCTGCCTTTCTCGGAGGCATTTGCATTTTTGTGCTTTCCCATAAAAATAAATAAATAAATAAAGTCTTTATCTTGCTCTAGACTTTTACACAACCAGCAAGACAAGGTTTCCAGAGGGTTCCAGGAGACTTGTGCCCTGCACAGGTTGCCCATGGGGCTCCATCCGAGTCCCCAGCATGAGACTGTAAGAGGGCACCGTTATGATTTCTGTTTCTTCCCACCCACTTGGAGCTTCATACCAGTAGTCAGAGTGTCATTCTTAGGTAACAACACCAGCATTATGAAGCCTGGTGTGACCCGTTGCTGTTCTATTACTCGGTTAGCTGTTGGGGTGCTTTTGGCTTTTGTTTTGGGGGGTGTTTTTGTGCTGGGGATGGAGCCTAAGGCTTTGCACATGCTGGGCAAGTGCTTTACCACTGAGCTGCACCCCAGCCAGGACCTTGGCGATACCCTACATCCGACCTCCTCAAACCAGGGCAAAGAGTACCAGGTAAAGACCTGCCTCACTGCTTCTCACTCCCTTAAGATTCATCTGATGGTTGTTGGTTGATTAAAGGGTAGGGGACAATTGTTACTCTTGTTTAGCAAAAGGTAAACTGAGGCCCATGGCAAAAAAGCTTTGCATAACCTTCAGAAAAGGTCCCCAAGGAAGCCAGGCACGGTGGCGCATGCCTGCAATCCCAGCACTTGGGAGGCTGAGGCAGGAGGATCACCATGAGTTCGAGGCCAGCCTGAGCTATACAGTAAGTTCAAGGCCAGCCTGGACTGCATAGTGAGACCCTGTCTCAAAAAAACAAAAGGAGGGCCGGTGAGATGGCTCAGCGGCGTAAGCGCCTGCCTTGCAAGTGCGAGGGCCCGAGTTCGACTCCCGGAACCCACATACGAAAAAGGGGCCGGTGATATCGCTCAGCGGCACGGGTGCCTGTTGGTGCGCGAGGTCCTGAGGTCGACCCCCCGGTACCCACAAAAAAAAAAAAAAAAAAAAAAAAAACAAAAGGAAAGATCCCCAGCGGCCTTTCCCTCCCTGCCTATTGGGCCAGACTAAGGACAGAGCTCTTCTCTTCACAGAAAAAGCAGCGCCCTGCCGCTTTCAACATTATTTTCCTCTCTGTCTCCTTCTCCCTTCCAGACTATGCAGAATTCATTTTCTTAGGACTCTTTATGTCCGAAATGTTTATAAAAATGTACGGGCTTGGGACGCGGCCTTACTTCCACTCTTCCTTCAACTGCTTCGACTGTGGGGTAAGTGTGGGGGTCGGAGGGACCCTGGCTGCCGCTCCTGGCCAGGACCTAGGATCCAGTGCCTGCGACGCTGGTCAGGGGAGGCAGGGCGGCCCCAGGCACGCAGCGACCACAGTGCCTGCAGGAGAGGGAGGGCGCCCAAGCTTCATCCACCACGCAGATCTTTGGCCGCAGAGGGGGTGGCCCGCCAATGCCACCACGGGAGACCTTGCAGAGAAACCTACACAGGTGCCCAGGAGACAAGGATAAAAACGGCCCTGTTGCTGGGATGCAATGAGGGTTTTTCGGCATTAGTCAACTTTCCATTGCTGTAACAAAATACTGGAGATCATCACCTTATGAGGAGACAAGGTGCGCTCGCACTCTGGTGTTGGAGCTCCCAGCCTGTGACTCACATGCACTTCCTGTTCCGGGCCAGGCACCTGTCATGGGAGCAGGTGGCCCAGCAAAACTTAAGGGCCAGGAAGCAGCCAGGGAGGGAGGTGCTGGGTCCCAGGAGCTCTCAAGGCCACACCCCCAGCAACCTAAGGACCCCACTAGGCTCCGCCTCTTAAAGGCACCACCTGCTCTCAGGAGCTCAATCCTGAGGCCCAACCCTTTAAGATCTAAATTATAGCAGAGATGTTAGCAAATAAGCAGAAAATGCTTCCCACAGGGCAGCCAGAATCATGTGCTGCAGTCCTGCGGGTCTCGGAAAGGATCAAGGGTTCTTAGTGACTCTGAATCACTATTTCCTGTTAGAGGAAATAATGTCTTGTTGAGTGGAAGAAGGATGGGAGGGAGAGAGGGAGGGAGGGGAAAAAGAGGAAAAGAAAGAAAGAGAAGAAAGAAAGAAAAAGAAAGAAAGAGAGGAAGGAAGAAAGCCAGGAGTGGTTGTGCACACCTGCAATCCCAGCACTTAGAAGGCTGAGGCAGGAGGATCGCCATGAGTTCGAAGCCAGTCTGGGCTACACAGTGAGATCCTGTCTCAAAAAGAAGAAAAGAAGTAGAAAGAGGGAGAAGTCCTGAGTGGCCTCATCTACTGTAGACACAGGCCCCGGTACCCAAGTGTCCCTTTGCAGCAGAAGGGATAAATAGTGGCACACATACACACAGATGGTCCCCCATTCACAATGGTTCAGCTTACAACTTTTCAACTTAACTGCTGCGTACAAGTAAGTGATCTGCGTTCAGCAGAAGTAGCCCTTCAACTTTCAAACTTTGATCATTTTCCTGACCCCTCTCACAGTGCTGGGTAGCAGGGAGCCACAGCTCCCGGGTAGCGCCCCAGGCATGAGCAGACACCCCCGGCCCGCAACAGCGCAGTATCACTAAACTGAGGCGTGCAGTAGATTAGGGGTGTTCAGCGCATTTTCAAGCTCAGCGCGACAGTACACTCTGGGCAGGAAGATCCCAAGTTCAAGCCCAGCTTGGGCAAATTTGTGACTTTATAGGACCCTGTCTCAAAATAAAAAATAAAATTAAGGCCTGGTGAGATGGCTCAGCGGCGTAAGCACCTGCCCGGCAAGCGCGAGGGCCTGAGTTTGACTCCCAGAACCCACATACGAAAAAGGGGCCGGTGATATCGCTCAGCGGCACGGGCGCCTGCTGGCACGCGAGGTCCTGAGGTCGACCCCCGGTACCCACAAAAAAAAAATTAATTAATTAAATTAAATTAAAAAGGGCTGGGGATGTAGTTCAGTGGCAGAGTGCCCCTGCGTTGGATCCCCAGTACTGCAAAAAGAAAAAGAAACAGGCAAAGACCTTGAAATTGTGCTGCTCGGTGAAAGAAACCAGACCCAAGAGGTCACAGATGGCATAATTCCATTTATAAGGACATCCAGAGCAGCAGTCCATGGAGACGGGGCGTAGATTAGCGGTTGCCAGGGCCCGGGACAGGAGGAATGGGGGGGCTGCAGATGACACGAGGCCCCCTTTGGGGAGGAGGAAGATGTTTTGAAATTAGAGACGGAGACTGCACACCACTATGAATGTGCTAAATGCCTCTGGGTTACACACTTAAAATGATTAATTTTGTGTTGTATGAATTTTGCATCATTTTTAAAAAAATAAAAGGGTGGAGAAATGATTATTGTCTCAGGGTCTCTGGAAGCTGTGGTGTGTTGTGGGCTTTCTTCTGTGCTTCAGAATTTCAGGAATTCTCAGGTCTGCATGAGCTCTTTATAAATTAAAAAGAAAAGGGGAAAAAAAAAGAAAAAAAACGAAAAAAAGAGAAAAAAAAAAGAAAAGAAAAAAAGATAAAAAGAAAAGGGACGAAGGGTGTGGTGGTGCATGCCTGGAATCCCAGGTCCTTGGGAGGCTGAGGCAGGAGGATCACAAGTTCGAGCCCAGCCTGGTCAACTTAGCAAGATCTTGTCTCAAAATAAAATTTTTTAAAACGAGAAAGGATGCGAGGAAAGTGGGAGCCTCCTCTGCTTCCTGTTCAGGGCGGAAGTGGACCTGGGTCACGCCCTGCAGAGTTCAGGCCTGGTGAATGTGTGCGGGGCTGAACTTGAGGCTGGCCCTGAACTTGAGACCTCACTGTCGGTTCCAGGTTATCATCGGGAGCATCTTCGAAGTCATCTGGGCCGTCATAAAACCTGGCACATCCTTTGGGATCAGTGTGTTACGAGCTCTCAGGTTACTCCGTATTTTCAAAGTCACAAAGTAAGTCTTTAGGGTCCCTTGGCCTTCAGACAGGGGTGGGGATGGGGGACAGGGTGGGGTGACCCCCAGAAAGTCAGGGCCTTGCAGCTTCCTCCTCCTAGCCCAGCCTCATCCTCCCCTGGCCTCTGTTGGCAGGTACTGGGCGTCTCTCAGAAACCTGGTCGTCTCTCTTCTCAACTCCATGAAATCCATCATCAGCCTGCTGTTCCTTCTCTTCCTCTTCATTGTCGTCTTTGCCCTTCTGGGAATGCAACTCTTCGGCGGCCAGTGAGTACCCTGCATTTCCAGCCTCTGTTTCCCTGGGGCCCTGCCCAGAGCTCCCCACTCTGGACATCCGGGGCCCCTCCTCGTGACCCAGATGCCCGCTGCAGTCATCCAGGTGGGCAAGGCCCTGGGTACCACTCAGAATGTTGTCCCAGAGACAGAGATGCTGCAGATGTTGCCCTGGCAACAGGATACTCAGCAGACCCTCAGCTGGGGCGGGGCTCATGTGAATGTGTCGCCCCACAGGTTTAATTTCGATGAAGGGACTCCACCTACCAACTTCGACACCTTCCCTGCAGCGATAATGACAGTTTTCCAGGTATGACCTCCACGGCAGGCGAGCCGACCACACCGCTTAGCGTCAGCGATGAAAACACCTGCCTCGCTCTGGAGCAGCTTCCTCCCCTGAATCCCTGTGTGTCGCCTTGGACTTTTCTGTTTTAGAGTGCAGATTTTATTATTACTGAGATACAACAGATCAGGAGACGAATGTCATTGAAAACACAGGTTGTAGCTGGGTGTGGTGGCGCACACCTGTTACCCTGGTACTCTGGGAGGCTGAGGGAGTTAGACTGCAAGTTCCAACCCCGCCTGGGCAACTTGGTGATTTTGTTGAGAAATTAAAAAAAGAAAAAAAAAAAAAAAAGCCTAGGGACCAGCCAGGTGTTGTGGCGCACACCTGTAATCCCAGCACTTGGGAGGCTGAGGCAGGAGGATCACCACAAGTTCAAGGCCAGCCTGGACTACATAGTGAGACCCTGTCTCAAAAAAAGCCTAAAGGGGGGATGGGGGTGGAGCTCAGTGAGCAGGCCCAAGGTTCAATTCCCAGCACCATGAAAGTGGAAGGAAGGAAGAAAGAAGGGAGAGAGGGAGAAAGAAAAGAGAAAGGAAAAGATAACTTGTTGTACATCCCAAGCCACATGAGAAGGGTTGTGAGACAGAACGAGGGAAAATGTGGGTAGGAGCTTTGTGATTATGGTCGCCACAGCAAGCAACAGGCAGGCCATGATGCGCTGCTTTCTATGGTTTCAGTGGGCTCTGGTGCACGGGCTCTGTCCCCGGCTGTCTGGTGCCTGGTCCGGAATGATTAGGGCAGGTGGGGAGTGGCCTGGAATATGACAGCTCAACGAAGGAGGCAGCCAGGTGTGAGCTCAGGCTGCTTGGTTTACATTTTAAAAGCTCAGTCAGAGCACACCAGAGCATCCCTAGAATCCCAGCACTCTGAGAGGCTGAAGCAGGAGGATCTCAAGTTCAAGCCTGGCTTGGGCAACTTGGCAAGACTGTGTCCCAAAATAAAAAAAAAAAAAAAAGAAAAAAAAAGGGGGGCTGGGGAGAAATGGAGGGGGGGTGCTGGGGATGTAGCTCAGGGCAAAGGCCCTGAGTTCAATCCCCATAACTACCAAAAAAAGAAGTTTGTGCATGAGAAGTTGCTGTGTGTAGCAACTGGCCAGCTGTGGCCGGGCCCCAGGTGTGGGAGCGTGGGAATACAGAGATAAAAGCCATGGCTGAGGACTGGCCCTTCTGGGACTGCAGACCTTTGCAGTGATTCCTCCTCTTGGGGCGGCAGGAGACCCCGAGAGGGACAGAGAGGGGCTCCCATGAGGCAAAGCTCCAAGCCCCTCCCAAGGGGCTGTGGCCGTCACTGTAGCTCAGGGTCTTGGGCACATGGCAAGGACACGGCTAAGGAGGGGCCTGCGCTACACACATCTGGGGGCTGCCGCTCAGCACCCCTCAGTGCACAGACCGACCATGGCCCCAGAGAACCAGCGCCCCAAATGCGGCCAGTGCCTGCTTCTGCTCCGGCACATCCCTACTTAATCCTGGCGGAAACATGGCTCAGAGGAGGGAACGCGGAACTTACTTTCTAGTTTTCATTTTTTTATCAGACTCTGTCCACAGCACATAGTGGGCACACTCCTCTGGGCCATTGCTGCAGGCATAAAACGCAGCTCACTTCTTTTTCCAGCCCCTTCCCCTCCCTCCCCTCCCCCATGTCTCGGTCCCCCTTGCCATATGCAAAAGATCTATCTCCATTTCTTATTATCCATCTTCCATTTTGCTCTGTAATTTATTCATATTTTGGGTGTCTCACATAAGAGAAGTCATGGAACTTTTTATTTTTTCTTATTTGACACACAATGATCGGGGTGAGGCTCAGTGGTAGAATGACCGCCCAGCATGCACGAGGCCCTGGGTTCCATCCCAAGCACCAGTTAATAGTAATAATATAAAATATGCATATTTGCAGGCTGCAGTGTGATCATTCAGTATAGGCATACAGTGTGCACCGATCAAATCAGGAAAATTGGCATTTCCATCTCTATTATCTGTTTGTATTGGGAACCTTCCAGCTCCTTCTCGTGTGTGTATGTGTGTCTGTGTGTGTGTGTGTCTGTGTGTGTAGTACTGGGGGTTGAACCCAGGGCCTTCTCACTGAGCTCCATCCCAGCCCCTTTTTCTATTTTTTATTTTGAGGCAGGGTCTCACTGAGTCCTTAATTTGCCCAGGCTGGGCTGGAACTTGCGATCTTCCTGCCCACCCTAGCCTCTAGTAATCGTGATTCTACTCCTGCTCCCATGAGCCCAGCTTTTCCAGCTTCCACATAGTAGTGAGCACCTGCCTGGCTCGTGTCACATGAAGCCCTGTCCGCCGGGCCATCTTCTAAGGAGCAAGGAGAGCCGCTCAGACACCCGCGGGCCTTTTCCTGCGCTTCCTGGAAAGTCCTGGTGGCCCAGCCCCTCTTCCCTTTGTCCAAGGCTTTCTCCGGTCAGCAGCGCCTGGCCTGGCACAGGCCCAGGGGTACAGGCGGAACTTGTGCACTCGGCCAGGCTGCCTGGCCCTTGTGGGACAGAGTCCTGGTCCCCGCAGGGGAGCCTCCGTGTCACCCTTTATACCCTGCCTTCTTCCCCCATCTTGCTCCCCTTCCCCTGCTGCTGTTTCTGACAGTCCACTCCGAAGACCCTGCTGCCCTCGGCCCTGACGTCAAGGTCGGCCTCTGGCCCAGGGCAGCATGTGCACTGGGCACCCGGTGACCGGATCACTCGGTTCCAGGGCCAGGAGGAGCGGAGGTGAACGGCGGTGTCCACTCCTCGCCCGTTCTGAGCTCAGGACAATGCCAGGGCCAGGAGGCACAGCGGTAGACTCCTATCTCTGAGGCCCAAGGTCAGGGGAGGGTGGTTCTTCGTGGCTTGTGGACGGTGGCCTTCTTACGGTGTCCTCACGTGGTGGAGAGAGGTCCTGATCTCTCCTCCTCTTCTTTTTGTTTTTGATCCTGCAGATTGAACCTAGGACCTTGGCACTGAGCTATATCCCCAGCCCTCTTCCTGTTTTTATTTTGAGACAGGGTGTCACTAAGTCACTAAGTTGCCCAGGCTGGGCTCAAATTTGAGATCCTCCTGCCTCAGCCTCCCAGAGTTCTGCAATCACAGGTGTTTACCACCACACTTGGTTTCTTTTCCTTTTCTAAGGGCTGTGAGGAATCCCACTGTGAGCACCCTACCCTCAGACCCATGTAACCCTAATCACCTCCGCAGGCACTGTCGCCAGTTCCCTGGCCATGGGGAGTTAAGGCATCCACACCCCCATTTGAAGGGGATGCTGTTCAGGTCACAGCAAAGCCCCTCATCCCGCCAGGGGGACAGCGGTCCAGGAGGTGTGTGACCCCCCCCCACCAGGGTCCCCTCTTCCCAGCAGCCAGGCTGCAGCCCAGGGTAGGGACAGCCCTTCCCACCCAATGCAGGGTCAGGGACAGGCAGGGGCAGGGACAGCCTGGCCAGGCTGGGCGGCTCCAGCACAGCTGCCCTTGCACTCGAGGCAGCTGAGGCTGCGCGTCTCTCCTCAGATCCTGACGGGCGAGGACTGGAACGAGGTCATGTACGACGGGATCAAGTCCCAGGGCGGCGTGCAGGGCGGCATGGTGTTCTCCATCTACTTCATCGTGCTCACGCTCTTCGGGAACTGTATCCTTCCTGGGGGCCACAGGGACGCAGGGGAGGCAGAAGGGCTCCGCGAGTGGCGCCTCCCTCAGCTGCTTTCCCTGACTCGGGCGTCAGACACCCTGCTGAACGTGTTCCTCGCCATCGCTGTGGACAACCTGGCCAACGCCCAGGAGCTCACCAAGGTGGGCCTCGGGCCGCCGGACACAGTCGTCACAGGGGTGGCGGAGCAAGGTGGCGGGGCGGGGGATGGGACAGCAGGGCAGACACATGGGGTGCTGCCCCTCTTCCCGGCTCATGAGGACCCTAAGCAAGCCAGTCCTGCCGCAGAGGAGGGGGGAACAGATGGCAAGCTCCACCCAAGGGCTGTGTGTGGAAACTGGACAGGAAGCCACACCAGGCAAGCGCACACCTGCCATCCCCGCACTCTGGGAGGCTGAGGCAGGAGAGTCACAAGTTCAAACCCAGACTGGGCAACTTAGAGACTTAGCAAGATCCTAGCAAAATAAAAAAGGGCTGGGGATGTGGCTCTGCAGGCCCAGGGTTCGATCTCCCATGAGAGAGACAGAGAGACATGAAGTGCGACGGGGAGGAGAAGCAAATCGGAAGGGAATTGGGCAGAGATTCCAAGGAATGACACTGTCCCCAGGCTAGCGGGCATTGTCACTCTCCAAAACGGTGGCACAGGGAGCAGAGTTAAGGGACCCAGACAGAGCTGGAGCGAGGGAAAAGGGGCTGACACTGACCCTGTGACTTTAGGGGACCCAGAGCCTCGGCAAGGCGACATGGGAGTGGCCAGGAGTGCACACCCCCTCTACCCCGATCACCTGCGGGAGCCAGGCAGGGCCACAGTGCACACAGGTCAGCCTCCAAGGGGACAGGGAGAGGGTGGCCAGGATGCCCCCGACCTCACTTCCAAGTGGCGGCAAAACAGAATGAGCGGATCCTCATGGCGTCTGGTGCTACTGCAGGCCCCCTCCCCGCTCTTTTTTGTTCTTCTGGGGGTTTTGAGACAGGGTCTCACTGTGTAGCCCAGGCTGGCCTTGAACTTACTATGTAGCTCAGCTGGCCTCAAACTCTGGGCAAACCTCCTGCCTCAGCCTCCCAAGTGCTGGGATTACGGGTGTGCACCACCACATCTGGCTAAGAGTCCTTCCTTTGCAGAAGGGAGAATGAGACCCAGGAAGACAAAGTAACTCCCTGCGGACGCTGTGTAACACCCAGTCTCTAGAGCACTGTTTAAGCTCACAGTTGGTGCCCAGTTCCAGCAGCTCTGTGAGTGATCGGGTCTTGGGCCAGAGCCCTTTTTCTCCATGGGGGGAGAGGGAAGCCAGGATGTGAGCGCCAGCCAAGCAGGTAATGATAAAAACCGAAATTGCAACTGCAGAAAAACAGCCCTTCTCATGCGCCAGGCGCCAAATGAACAGCTGCGAGGGAAACAGGAGCCATGCTCTCCCCACATCACCAATGGGAGACCGAGGCCCAGAGAGGTTAGGGAACTTTCACATAATGGAGAGCTGAAAGAACAGAGATGGAGCTCTTCACAGGGCAGAAAAGAGAAAAGGACGGGCGGTCACAGCGAATCTGGAAGAAGGAACCATCTATGTGCAATGAAGTCCCATTTTTATTCATGATCCATGATGTTGAATTATTCGGGTAAAAATTGGTACTGCGTGCCCCTTAGGGCAGCCTTGGACTCCCTGAAAGTAGACGGGCACAGGGGAGGCAACGCTGCTTTCAGTAACATAGTTCATGCCCCTGGGACAGTCATGAGCAGGACTGCCAAGAATGGTTGCATAGGTTGCACACTGCACAAAAAGAACCTAGGCAAGGAGGGGCGTGCAGGCTGGAATCCAGTGTGGGTGAATCAGACCAGGAGAAGGAACAACAGAAGGGGCACATTTTGCTATTGCGGGGCGTAGTGTCAGGAACAAAGGCATCTTAGAAGCTAGCCACGGTTGGCTGCATAGAATGAAAAGAACATGTCACATGGGCCAGGTCTTCCTCCCAGCACTTGGCTTCACAGCCCCTCCCCAGTGCCCCAAGGCGTCCAGGACATGATCATGAAGCCGCCTGAGCCCACAGTGCCAGCCCTCCGTCTGCCAGTCCTGGCAGGAGTGGAGAGTTTCCCAGCATCCTGAGGGCCAGGGAGAAACAAAGTCCCTGCCGTCCCTGGCACATGGCCACCAGCCTGGCCACCTCGTGGCACTGTACAGTCCCCTCCAGCCCCTTTCCAGGAGCCCGGAGGTGTATTCCCAGAGCCCTCCCTAGCTCAATCCATCTTTCCCCCCACAAAACAGATTAAGGACCTACTGGGCACAAAGCTGAGAACAAAACAGCCGAACTCCCCGCCCTTGTGAGACATTGATTCAAACTGTGGGTGAGAGATGAAAAATCGAGACAAATTGGGGAAAAGACATAGCTCGACAGAAGGCAAGAACTGCGAAGGAGAGAAGCAAAGCAGGGAAAGTGGGGAGAAACTGGATCTTGGACGAGAATTATAAGGCACGGAGAGGTCAAGAGAATTCCCGATGCCACACAGCATGAGTGGCAGAGCTGGGCTTTGAACCCTGGCTGACTGCGGCTGGAACTCGTGCACTGACTGCCGTCCACTGCCTGCCGAGACATGGGCGCATATTCCACGCTCGCCTGGGGGCTCGACGGAAGCGCGGATGCTGCGCAGGATCCTGGCTCTGTGGCTGCTTCCAGGGCGTGGGCGGGACCCGCGTTTCCAGTGTTGACAAGGCAGAGGGTGCAGGGTTCTAAGCAAGCCAGGCATGGTGCCCCAGGGGGTCCTGATGGGCCTCCCCAAGCATCCCCAGGAGCTCTGTTTGCAGGGAGCAGCAGCGGCTTGAAATTGCCCGGCTTCTGTCACTGGTGGTTTGTGTCTGCTGGGTTCTTTCATTTCTTTTTCTTTGCTTTGTGTTTGTTGACTTTTCTGTTTAATGAATGAGGCCATGCATGATGGCTGAAGGAGGATGAAAAGTCCAAAACTATCCTTGTCAGGATGTACTGTATTTCACCACTGCCCCCCGAACCTAGCCACCACGCCACGGCTGTGGCCCAGGAGCCCGGCTTCCGCTCCACGGGGGCTGAGAGCGCAGGGTCCTCAGCTGCAGGCAGCGCCTGGCGAGTCACGGACTCCAGGCTGTGTGTGGTGCTGTTTGGCATTTGGGGGAGGGCAAGTCAAAGAGTTCAGCCTGCTCGGAAAGCTCAGGAAAACCTCTGTGGGCCCCTGCGGGCCCCAGACAGGTGCAGGGACATCTGCTCTGTGGGAGTCTCTCTCTCTCAGCTTTCTTCTGGCTGTGCGTTAAAACAGAGTTCATAAAAAGCTGGAAAAGTCACGCATGGTGGCACGCACCTATAATCCCAGCACTCTGGGAGACTGAGGCAGGAGGATCACAAGTTTGACCCCAGCTTGGGAAACTTAGTGACTTAGTGAGACTCTATCTCAGAATTTAATAAATTTTTTTTTTGAAACACAGTCTTGCTATGTAGATTAGGCTGGCCTCAAACTCATGCCAATCCTGCCTCACCCTCCCACGTGCTGGGATAACAGGCAGGCACCATTGCACCCGGCTTCAAAATAAAAACAAATGTTTAAAGGTCTAGGGATGTAGCTCAGTGCAAAGCCCTGGGTTCAGTCTCCAGTACTGGAAAAAAACAAAAATGAAGAGCCAGAAAGTGAGTTGCGCACAGGGGGTCAGCGGTACACTCATCCGGCATCCGCTGCTCAGTCCTGTCCAATGTCGGTTGTGCTTGGTCAGCATCCAGCCCAGCCTGCTGTGAATACCTCGGCATCACCCCGGGTCAGCAGGAGGACACAGAGCGAGACCCTGAGGCCTGGTCTTGTGAACAGGGATCTTATGTGCCTTCTAGGATGAACAAGAAGAAGAGGAGGCAGCCAACCAGAAACTCGCTCTACAGAAAGCCAAAGAGGTGGCGGAAGTGAGTCCCCTGTCCGCAGCCAACATGTCCATAGCTGTGTAAGTTTCCCCCGGCTCACAGGTAGGGTCGGGGAAGGGGGAGGGAGGGCCCTGATGCTGCATCTTAGGGATAGATCCACTGTCACCCGATGGATGTTTCATGAGCACCTACTACATGCCCAGTCCTGTGCTCAGCCTGGCTCACTTTTATGGCTGCTTGAGTCAGGGGGAGATGATTCACTAGAATCATACATTAGATAGAGTGCGATGAGGTGACAGACCTGCCGGGCGTGATGGCCCATGCCTGTAATCCCAGCTACTCAGGAGGCAGGAGGGTCACAAGTTTGAGTCCCACCTTGGTAACGTAGTGAGATCCTGCCTCTCACGAAAGAAAAAAGATCTGGGATGCAGCTCAGTGGTAGAGTGCCTGTAGGTTCAATCCCTAGTACTGCAGAGAGGGAGAGAGAGAGAGAGAGAGAGAAGAAGGACAGGAAAGGAAAGGACAGGAAGGGAGCAGGCCAATGTTACTTCCCCGTGTGACTGGAAACTTAGTGAGACTCTGTCTCAAAATTTAAAAAAATATTTTTTGAGAAAGGGTCTCAAAAACTAAGATGAGGGCCAGTGATATCGCTCAGTAGCACAAGCGCCTACTGGTGCGCGAGGTCCTGAGTTCGACTCCCAGTACCCACATACAAGAAAAAGGCTGGTGATATCGCTCAGTGGCACAGGCGCCTGCTGGCACGCGAGGTCCTGAGTTTGACCCCCGGTACCCACAAAAAAAAAAAAAAAAAGAAAGAAACCAAGGTGAGAAAACAGGGAAAACAGGCGGGAGGTGGAGGGAAAGAAAGGGCGACAGGCAGGTTATGCAGAGCCCTGCAGGATATGGAGACTCGGGCTTTTGCTCTGGGTTAGGTGGGAGCCACGGAGGGTTCTTGAGCAGAGGAGGGTCAGCACCTGATTCAGGTACTCACAGCACCCTCTGTCCACTGCTGGGGAGCAAGCTGTGGGGGTGAAGGTGAGTGCCGGGTCAGCAGACCATGCTGGAGACAGGAGGATCCCAAGTTTAAGCCTAGCCCGGGCAAATCAGCAACAGCAAGACCCTGTCTCGAAACAGAAAATTAAAAAGAGCTGGGTGTGTAGCTCAGTGCAAAGGCCCTGGGTTTGATCCCCAGTACCAAAAAAAAGGGGGAGGGAATCAATGCCTAAGTCCTAGGGAATCTCCTTGGGCCTAGCCTGGGGGCGCTCACCCCGCAGCCAGCTGGCCAGTTTGCTTCACCACTGCCCCAAATCCCGAAGTCCCCAGCTGGGGTGCCCTGGGTGCTCCGTGGGACCCTAGGCAGCCCATGATCCAAATTAGAGGGTCCTGCAGGCGTCGGGGCTTCCAGGACCTGCTGGAGGCCACTGTCCACCACCATGGGCCACGTCCAGGCTAAGGTCATCAAGGCCACCCCAGAGTCATGCGCTGCCTTCCGAAGAGCAGGGAGGTCGGCAGGGACACCTGCCCAGGCCTACGGTGTCTGTGGGTAGACACCGCTTGTAAAGCGGGACGCCGGGCCAGGCCCACTGAGGCACCCACCTGAGCCAGGATGCTTGGCGGGGGCGACTTCCGGCCAGGCTGAGTTTCAGACCCTCAGTGGGCCAAGACAGTGGTCAGGTGAGGCACCCATTAGCCGGGCCACCTAGTCAGGTGTCACCGGGGAGAGCAAGACACCACCAGGGCGGTGACACCTGTTAGGCTAAGACGTACGGCCAGGCTGAGTTTCAGACCCTCAATGGGCCGAGACAGTGGTCAGGTGAGGCACTGCTAGCCGGGCCACCTGGCGGGGCAGTCACCGCACACCCACCCGGCCGAGCTGCCCCTTGGCCCGAGGGGCCCGGCCCAGCCCGGCCCAGCGTGGCCCCAACCCCGGCCCCTTGCAGGAAGGAGCAGCAAAAGAACCAGAAGGCGGCCAAGTCGGTGTGGGAGCAGCGCACGAGCGAGATGCGCAAGCAGAACCTGCTGGCCAGCCGCGAGGCGCTGTACGGCTGCGAGCTGGACGCCGACGAGCGCTGGAAAGCCGCGTACGCGCGCCACCTGCGGCCGGACGTGAAGACGCACCTGGACCGGCCGCTGGTGGTGGACCCGCAGGAGAACCGCAACAACAACACCAACAAGAGCCGCGCGCCCGCCGAGCCCGCCACGGAGCCGCGCCCTGGCGCGCAGGACCCGGCCCGCAAGCGCGCACGGGACCCGAGCTCGGCCGAGGCGCGCAGGGCCTGGGCGGGGACCCGCGAGGGCCCCTACGGCCGCGAGAGCGAGGAGCCTGCGCCCTGGGCCAGCGACGCCGAGCGCGCCAGGCCCGGCGACCCCGCGCGCAGACGAGCTCGGCCGGGCGAGCGCAGCAGGGACAGCCGCGCAGGGTCGCCCCGCGCCGGGGACGGGGAGCCGCGCAGGCCCCGCGCGCACCGCAGGCCCGGGGACGACGAGGAACGCAGGCGCCACCGAGAGGGCGACGGGCCCGAGGACGCAGAGCGCAGGCGGCGGCACCGGCACGCTGGGGCCCCGGGGGCCTACGAGGGTGACACGCGCAGAGAGGACAAGGAGCGCAGACACCGGCGCAGGAAGTGAGTGGGATGCGGCGGACTCACATGGGGCGACCCTCCTGCCTCAGCCTCCTACGGAGTGCTGAGACTGAGCTAGTCTTAAACCTTGATATGAATCTTACCCACCATGGGCCCATTTTCTAAGTGGGGAACTGGGAGGGCGCACTGCTCAAGCTCACGAGTCTTTTCGCTCAAGTTTTGTTTTCGTTAGTGCATGCCGGTGCTGCGCAATGATTTTCGCATTTCCGGTGGGAGTCGATGCGTGTGCATAAGGCCTCCTGTTTTTCTTACACCCCCCTCTCCGTCTCTCGGTCCCCTTCACGTTTGTGTGAGAGTGGCAGACGGGGATTGAACCCAGTTTCCCCTCCTAAAAACATTTTTTTTAATCTGACTCTAATTGTGGAGGCGGTGAGATCCAAGGACACAGTGCCACTCACCAACACCAACATGATTTCATGCCCCCCTAATCACCTACCCAAAGCCCCACCCCCTACAGTATATGAACCTGGGATGTCCGTTCCCAGCATGTGAATTCTCGGATACAATTTCCAATCCCAGGAGAGGCTTTCTGGGAAATGACCAAGAAATGGTGCCCAGGGTCTAGAGTTGGGCTTACAGGAAGAGCTATTGGAAAAGGGAGCTGAGCCGCATGTGCTAAGGTCCTGGGGTCGACTCGACAACCCTTTTGCAGGGCATGGAGCATAAAGAGAAAAAATGAAAGGGACCGTGATACTAGGTCCCCAGGACCCTGGGTCCCTGGGAGAATGAGAGGCCCCTGGAGAGGTTAAGGTGGACTGAGGTGTCCTTCAAATGTGACTGTGATTATCATCCTTGTTTTTGTGTCTGCTGCCGCGATTGAAGGAGGCAGGACAGGGAAGGAATGGCTGTCCCAGATAATGCGCCAGGGAGAGGTTTTGAAAGGGGTGAAGGGCCCAGACCAGCCTGGAATTCACAGCAATCCTCCTGCCTCAGCCTCCTGAGTGCTGGGATTGCAGGTATGCACCACCATGACCTGCTAAAACTTTATTTTAGCAGTTATAACACTAAGTAAGTGTCATCTATTACTGTAGTTAGTAAGACTCGTCGGTAGACAGAAAACACAGCCTGTCGCATATCCACTCCAATTCCTTGCTTTTGTAGATGGCAAAACAGGCTCAGAAGGGGAAAATTTTCCCAAGGGCAGCTGCTAGCAGGAGCATAATAAACATCCACCTTTCCCAGACCTCTGCTCCTTGCCCTCCTCTCTGGAGGAGGGAAAAATCCCCCCATTTCCAGCCCCTGGGCCTCAGCAGGGCCCAGCCTGTTCAGAACCAGGAAGTCACTGCTGGGTGCAGTGGCCCTGCGAATCAGCATGTCCCACACCAAAGCTAGGAGACACTGTCTTCCTTTGGTTGGTTAAAAGAAAAAGTTCCAGGTCTCATTGGAAATAAAACTTTGTGAAGATTTGGCACTTTCTATTTATTTTCTGAGACAGGGTCTCACTGTGTTGCCCAAGCTGGCCCCAAACTCCTGGGCTCAAGCAATCCTGCCTCTGCTTCCGAGGTACACAGCCCAGCTGACTCAGGCATTTTAAGAGGGAAAAAAAAATCCAAGATGCAGCATTCATCCGCTTTAAAAAATAATAATAAGATCAACAAAGATAAAAGCCAGCTGTGGTGGTGCACACCTGTAATCCCAGCACTTGGGAGGCTGGGGCAGGAGGATCCCTGAGTGCCTCCAGGGCCTTCTCCCAGACGCTCAGTCTGCACCCGCCATGCTGCCTTCCTTGGGACAGGTACCTTGCTGTGTGGCCTTGGGCTGAGACGCAACCTCCCTGGGCTTCAGAGTTCTCACCTATAAAACAGTGATGGCACAGTTGTCCCCGGTTACCCTCCAGGCATGGGTTCCGGGCCCATCGATGCTCAAGTCCCTTCTGTAGGCTGGCGGACCTTTGCGCCTCCTCTGGTGGACTCCGAATCATGTCCAGGCAGTTTAGCACACCTGAGACGATGTGGGTGCTGTGGAAGTCGTTGTAGCGTATTGTTTGGGGAATAACGGCAAGAAGAAAAGAGTTTGAGCTGGGTAGAGTGGTGCATGCCTGTGACCCCAGATAATACTCAGGAGCCTGGGGCAGGAGGATCACAAGTTTAAACCCAGCCTGGGCGATTTAGTGAGAGAGACCCTGTCTCAAAAAATAAAAGGAGGCTGGGGATGGAGCTGCCCTGGGTTCAATCCCCAATACCAGAAGAAGTGAGGAGAGGATTTGTGGAAACCTGGGCAGTAAAAGTCTTGCACCCTAAGCAGGAATGAAATGGGTCCATCCCCTTTTTATTTTTTATCTTGACAGGATCTTGCTAAGTCACTGAGTTGCCCAGGCTGGGCTTAAACTTGTGATCCTCCTGCCTCAGCCTACCACAGTGCTGGGATCACAGGTGCGCCCGGCTGGACGTGCCTTCCTGATGTCCACGCTGCGCCCTTGGTGGTAGCGTTGCAGGCGGGTCCCTAACTCCTTCTTCCCCTTGGTCCGCCCTCCACAGAGAGAACCAGGGCTCCGGGGTGCCCGTATCCGGCCCCAACCTGTCGACCACGCGGCCCATCCAGCAGGACCTAGGCCGCCAGGACCCGCCACTGGCCGAGGACATCGACAACATGAGGAACAACAAGCTGGCCACCGGGGAGTCGGCAGGGCCCCATGACAGCCTGGGTCCCTCGGGGCTGCCTCAGATCCCGGCCAAGACGGGGACTGCTGTGGACCCCAGCCACACACCCATTCCACCCACAGTGGCTGCCAACCCCCAGAACTCTGCCAGTCGCCGGACACCCAACAACCCGGGGAACCCGGGGAACCCGGCCAACCCCGGGCCCCCCAAGACCCCTGAGAACAGCCTTATTGTCACCAACCCCAGCAGCACCCAGAGCAACTCAGCCAAGACTGCCAGGAAGCCCGACCACACCATGGTGGACGTGGCCCCCGCCTGCCCACCGCCCCTCGATCACACGGTCGTGCAAGGTGAGGCCGCCGGGGCTCGGGAAGCGCCCGGGCAGGCAGTGGTCCCCGTCCTGCTCTCCCCGGGAGCCAGATGCCCTCAGATTGGGGGACAGCAAGGTCCTTGGTAGAGGGGGGACTGGGAGGAGCCCTGGGAGGTGCACTGTGCAGAAAGCACAGAGCAATCACTGTGCAGAGGGAGGAAGAAACCACAAGAGCAGATGCGGTGGCGCATGCCCACGATGCCAGGAACTCGGGAGGCTGAGGCAGGAGGATCACAAGGTCAGGGGCAGCTTGGGCAAGTTTTCGAGCCTCTGTCTCTAAATTTAAAGAGGACTGAGGATGAAGACTGGCGTGGTGCTGCAGACCTGTCATCGCATCACTTGGGAGGCTGAGGCAGGAGGATTGAAAGTTCCAGTCCCACCTGGGCAACTTAGCAAGACCCTCAAAATGAAAAGAATTGGGTCTCAAAGTTAAAAAAAAAAAGGGGGGGGAGAGGTGTAGATGTGGCTTACTGACAGGGGGACCCCTGAGTTCAGTCTCTAGTACCTCTGAAATAATAATATTGATAATGATAATAGCCCGTGAGGGGCCAGCAGACTCAGGAGGTAGAATGGTTGAGAGAAGCATTCAGGGGCCAGGCTGCCCAGGTTCAAATCCCTGCTGTCCTATCTCGGCTGTGCAGCCTTAGGCAAGTTACTTTACTTCTCTGTGCCTTGATTTCCTCATCTATCAAATGGGGGTTATAAAGTATCAACCTTGGCCAGGGGTGGTGGTACAGCACTCTATAATCCCAGCCTCGTGGGAGGTTGAGGTAGGAGGATCTCAAATTTGAGCCCAGCCTGAGTAAGATTCTGTCTCAAAATCAAAAATAAAGAGGGGGGCCGGTGAGATGGCTCAGTGGCGTAAGCGCCTGCCTGGCAAGCGCGAGGTCCTGAGTTCAACTCCCGGTACCCACATACGAAAAAAGGGCCGGTGATATCACTCAGCGGCACGGGCGCCTGCTGGCGTGCAAGGTCCTGAGTTCGACCCCCGGTACCCACAAAAATAATAAAAAATAATAAAAAGGGCTGGGTATGTAGCTCGGTACAGAGGCCCTGGGTTCCATCCCAGTGCTGCAGATCAATAGCCCCAGGAGGGTCCTGTGAGGGCCACTAACAGCTGATGCTGCCCGGACCCCGGGCCCTGAGTGTGGACGGGCGGGAAGTCACGGCGGGAGGCCGCTGTCTGCTCTGCTCCCCACAGTGAATAAAAACGCCAACCCAGACCCACTGCCAAAAAAAGAGGAGAAGAAGGAGGAGGAGGACGCCGGAGAAGACGGTCCCAAGCCCATGCCGCCCTACAGCTCCATGTTCATCCTGTCCACCACCAACCCGTGAGTGCCGCGCCGTGGGCGCCCGACACCCCCACCCGGGGGTGGAGCGGGTTCCACACCTGCCATCCCAGCTGCTCTGGAGGCTGAGGCAGGAGGATCACAGGTTGGAGCCCAGCCTGGACGATTTAGCAAGATCCCTGTCTCAAAGTAAAATTTTAAAAATGGGCTGGGAGTGTGGTAGAGCATCGCCCAGCATGCACGAGCCCCTAGGTTCAAAACCCTGCACCACAAAAAATAGATAAAACGTAAAAGTGATTCCTTCTTCAGCCTCATAGGATGGAAACATGTCCTGATATACTAATGATTAGAAAAGACCTCTTCCTGCCACCAGCTAAAAAATCATTGTCATCAGTATCAAATCTACACCATAATGTTGGGAGAAGTCCTTTATTTATTTATTTATTTATTTATTTATTTATTTATTTTTCTCTCTTTGAGACAGGGTCTCGCTCTGCAGTTCAGACTGGCCTTGAACTCACTTTGTAGCCCAGGCTGGCCTCAAACTCATAGCAGTCCTCCTGCCTCAGCCTCCCAAGTGCTGGAATGACAGGCATGTGCCACCACACCTGGCGAGAAGTCCTTTTATTTATTTATTTTTTTATTTATTTTTTGTGTGTGTGGGCACTGGGGGTCGACCTCAGGACCTGGCGCGCCCGCAGGCGCCCGTGCTGCTGAGTGATATCACCGGCCCTTTTTTCGTATGTGGGTTCCAGGAGTTGGACTCAGGACCTAGCGCTTGCCAGGCAGGTGCTTATGCCGCTGAGCTATCTCACCGGCCCGAGAAATCCTTTTAAAAGTGGCTTCTATACTCTGGTTTCTCTTCAGATCGTGTAAATCTTTCGCCTTTTACTAGAAGTGGCTTCCTTGTGCTCTGCACAGCCTGTACAACTGTACATGGCAGCCCTGCGCCCTGAGCTCTGCTCCTGTCCTCTGCCCTGCAAGGTCTGGACTCAGGCAGCTTGTCTCTGTTCAGTGGCCTGCTCCTTTGGGCGTCCTTGAGGAGACAGATTATTTAGGGGAGAAATTATCCCAGAAATGTCATGTTGGCTTGGAGGTTTTTAGGATTGCAATTTCCCAAAAAAGTATTTCTCAGAACCCTGATGTCTCAAAGTGCTTTGGGGCCAAGAAAAAAAAAAAGAAAAGAAAAGAATGGCCTTATGGGGTTGATACTATTCTTGTCCCCATTTGAGGTGAAGATCCTGAGCAGCCAGCGTTCTTGGTGCTGGTTTGTCTGTTTGCTTGCTGTCAAACCTGGGCCTCCACATGCTGGGCAAGCGCTCTGCCTCTGAGCTGCGGCTCGACCCCGGCAGCCCTGCTCTAACCACTCAGCCTTGCACCATCTGCGTGACCGCGTCCTGTTACTGTGATCAACTCCGCTTACGAGGTGAAAAATCACCAGGCGTGTGGCACATACCTGTCATCCCAGCACTTGCTGAGGCAGGAGGATCGCCATGGCCTCAGAACCAGCCTGGGGTACATAGTGAGACCCTGTCTCAAAAAACCAAAACAAATAAAACAAAACAAGAATTATGGCATCTGTCTTAGTTACTTATCTCTCATTGCTGAGACAAAATACCTGACACCCAAAATTAAGGAAGGAAAGGTTTGTTTAGCTCACAGTTTGTGGAGGTCTCAGGGGCAGGGTGGCATGGCTGAGGGGCAACAGTTCATGGCAGCAGAAGACAGCAAAAGCAGCAAGAGCGAAAAGGGGGAGCAAGCCTCTTTCCCTCCCTTAGATTGTAAGCAGGCTACCCGCGCTGGGGCGGGTGCCACACTCACACCCTCTCCATGCCCTCCTCTTGCACAGGCTCAGGATGTTTACAAAGTGAGGACCCTGGCCCTCTGCTGAGTCACTTAGTTAAACTTCTAAACTTCTCAAGTTGACACAGTGTATCAACCATAACCAGATCCTAGCTACACCCTAAGATGTAGAACTGCTGAGTTACTTAGTTAAGCTTCTAAATTTCTTAAGATGACACAATGAATCAACCATGACAGCATCCAAGCCTTAAAGGCTCTGAAAGGGCCTGCAATCCACAGTTTCAGTCCCTACCATTTTGGAGATTCCCACGTGCCAGGCATACATCCACCCTTTCGGTCTCGTAGTCCATGGCCGTGAGGGCACAGAGAGGGTGTGTAACGTACCCTGGGTCACACGGCTATTTTAAGAGAGGAAGGGCAGGCGGACTCTGCTGAACCCACAGGTGTCTGTGTGACTGGACCTCAGGATGTGCTGCACGTGGCAACTGTTTTGTCCCCTGCAGGACCACAGGCAGCCTTTCCTCAGCCCAGCCTGGGAGTCAGGGCATCCCAGGGACGCGCTGGGCAGATGGGACCGGACGCCCGGTCTCCAGGACACAGGGCCGGGTGGAGAGCTGTGGTGTGTGAGCCCTGCACACCCGGGTCCCCGTGGGACAGGGTGGCCCGGAGCAGAGCCACGCCTGTCCCGCATGGACTAAGCACCCCATGTCCCCACAGCCTGCGCCGCCTGTGCCATTACATCCTGAACCTGCGCTACTTTGAGATGTGCATCCTCATGGTCATCGCCATGAGCAGCATCGCGCTGGCTGCGGAGGACCCCGTACAGCCCAACGCACCGCGCAACAACGTGAGTCCCGCCTGGGCCCGGCCCGCGACACCTCGGCCTGCAGCACCTCAGGCTGCCCCGGCCGCGGGAGGGGGGTGGTGCTGAGGGACACAAGAGAGCAGGGTGTCCCTCCAGGCAGTTCTGTCACCCTGCTGGGATGCCAGTGGCTGGCCCAGCATGCATGATGGCTGGGTTCTGTCCCCAGCATTGCAAAATAAAACAAAAAGTAAAACTAAAGGAATTTTATGCCAGGTGTGGTGGTGCACACCTGTGATCTGGCACCCTGGGAGGCTGAGCGGAAGGACCACAAGTTCAAGCCCAGCCTGGGCAACCAAACTTGGCGAGAGCCTGTCCCAAAATAAGAAATAAAAAGTGCCGGGGATGTAGCTCAGTGCAGAGGCCCTGGGTTCAACCCCCAGTGCTGAAGAAAAATGAGAGAAAGAAAAGAAGGAAGAACAGATGTAGTTTGACTCAGAAACACAACAGCTTTAAACGTGAAGGGGAAAACACTGAGGCTTGCAGCGGGGCAGAGAGCCCGGCGTCCTGCAGTGCCCAGCAGTGCCCCATGAGGGTGTGAGCTGCGACCCGCAGACCCCACGGCCTGGCCCCTCACTCATTCGGCAAGCATTTCTTGAGCACCTGCTGTGTGCCCAGTACCGTGCTGTGAGCCAGAGGGGCCTCCGCGGGACCAGCCCTGTTGCTGTGAGGCTGACATTGGATGAGGAAGACAGACAGTGAGATCATTAACAGACTCTCTCCCAGCACTTGGGAGGCTGAGGCAGGAGGATCGCGTTGAGTTTGTAGCCCAGCCCGGGCTACAAAGTGCGACCCTGTCTCAAAATAACAAAAGAAAAATGGTCATCAACAGCTATAACATAGCGTGGCAGGAAATGGAGGTGCGGGCGCGAGGAGAGGCGGGTTTAGTGCGGAGAACACTAGCACCTGGAGGTGGCATTTGAAATGGGGCGGGGCATGGGGGACCTAAGCCATAGGAGGAGAGGTGTGGCCTCGCCGAGAGGGGCACAGTCTTCCCCAGCTCTGCCTCAGTCCGCGCAGAGTCCGCATTTGGGGCAAATAAAAGGCATCCTCTGCATTGCTAAAGCCACCGCACTTGGTGACATGGTGCAATTTGTCGCCCTCTGCAGGCCACTGCCCCTCAAAACCAACAGCTGCACCTCCGGAGAGGGGCAGAGAGGGTCTCGCGCAGTGCACACCTTGCCCTCCCGTGCATGGTGGCCACCTTTGCTCTGGGGGAACCCTGCTCCTTGGGGACTTTGCTGTTGCAGGGGGTGTTGCTAGATTCTGTGGGAGCGAGCCTGTGACCCTGTGCCCTCTTTCTGTCCCCTCAGGTGCTGCGGTACTTTGATTATGTTTTTACGGGTGTCTTTACCTTTGAGATGGTCATCAAGGTAAGTGCAGAGAGAGCAGGGTGTGGGGGTAAACGCCTCTCTCATCCCAGCACTCTGGGAGGCTGAGGCAGAAGGATCGCAAATTTGAGCCCAGCCTGGGCAACTTAACAAAAACCTAGTAAAAAATCACTAGGGATGCAGCTCAGTGTGAAGACTCTGGGTTCAATCCCCAGTCCAAAAAAAAAAAAAGAATTTCTGGTGGATGAGTTGTGTGTGGAAGGATTGTACCCTGAAGTCTGGGCCCAGGCCCGTCCTGCAGGATGGGGGGCCAGAGGGACCCCCCGTCCCAAGGGTGCCACAGCCCAGGGTGAGGCCAGAATCCCAACGTCTCTCCTGTGCCCTGCAGATGATCGACCTGGGGCTCGTCCTGCACCAGGGTGCCTACTTCCGCGACCTCTGGAACATCCTGGACTTCATAGTGGTCAGTGGGGCCCTGGTGGCCTTTGCCTTCACGTAAGTCTCCATGGAGGGCCCCGTATGAGGCCACCTGGGGTTGGGTCGGGGGACGTGTCCCTGGGTGCAAAGATGGGGACATGGGCTCTGGGGTGGTGGGGACACCAGCATGCCCCCAGGAGGAGCTTCAACCAGCTTTCTGCATGACTGTGCACCATGGGGTGGGAGGAGATGCTCTCACTTCTGCCTCCACACACAGCAATGGCCTCACCACGTCACTGGCCATGCTGTGCGCTTTCCAGGACATCTCATCTCCCTTCCACTCCACACCCTCTGCCCCACTGCTGTCTCTTTGGGGAGCCCCTAAAAAGACAACCAGGACATGAGTGTGCATGAAAATCCTGACCCCATGAAAATCAGGACCCTAGAGGCCCTGTCATCATAGCCCTGGTGACTTCCTGGTGTATTTGTCACCTCTCCTACCAGTCCTAGGTCACTCTGCCCTCTCAAGGTCAAGTGTCATCACACAGCTCTAAGATGGTGCCCTCGTAGGTGGTGGCTTCAAGATGGCACCCAAGAGCAGAATAGCCATTGCAAAATGGCACCCTGGAGCTTAGTAGCCATCCAAAATGGCACCTGAGTCTGGCTGGTCATTCCAAAATGGCTTCTAAGTTCTGGACAGTCATTTCAAGATGGCACCCTAGGGCTTAACAGGCATTCTGAGGGGGTGCCTGAGTTCTGGGCAGCAATCTCAAAATAGCATCGAAGTTCTAAGTAGCCATTTCAAGATGGCACCCAAGAGGTGAGCAGCCAATGCAAAATGGCAACTAAGTGCTGGACAGCCATTTCAGGATGGCACCCTAGGGCTTAGCAGGCATGTTGAAGTGGTGTCTGAGTCCTGGGTAGCCATTTCAAAATGGCATCAGAGTTCTAAATCGCCATTTCAAGTTGGTGCCCATGAGCTGAGCATCCATTCCAAGATGACACCTTAGGGCTGAGTAGCCATTCCTCTGAGAGCCCATCTCAAAATGGCAACTGAGTTCTGGGCAGCCATTTCAAAATGGCATAGAAGTTCTAAACAGCCATTTCACAATGGTGCCCAAGAGCTGAGCATCCTTTTCAAGATGGCACCTCATTTCTGGTAGCCATTTCAAGGTGGAACCGTAGGGGTTATAGCTCTTCCAAGCTAGTGCCTGAACTCTGGGCAGGCATTTCAAGATGGTATCTGAATTCTGGGCATTCTTTTGAAGGTGGTGCCCGAGGGTTGAGCTGCCATTCCAAGATGGTTCCTGAGTTCTGGTGGCCATTCCAGGGTGGCCCCCAAGGGCTGAGGAGCCATTAGCCCTTGGGAGCCTGGTAGTGAGTTTAGCAGTGCCTTCCCCACATTGGAGACCTTTGTCACAGACTGAAAGGTGACAGATTCAGAGGCAGATCTTGAGGTCCCGGCCTCACAGAGGTCACAGAGGCCTGTCGCAAAGGACATTCCCAAAGAGAGGGTCTTGTAGGGATCCTGACCCTACAGTGGAAAATCCCAGATCCCTCCTCAGCAGACACAGGGTCCCGAACAGTCTCCCCGGCCCGACAGAGGGCCAGGACAGTGGCCCGTTCCCAATTTCAGGGCTACACAAGGCCACGCTCAGCGTCTCCCCTGGAAACTAAAGCGAGGTCAGGTCGTGTTTGGACAAGAACCCTCGGGCTTCTGGGGCCGAAGCTGGGGCCGCACCGTGAAGGGAGCAGCTGGTGTCTGTACTCTGCCCAGATGCCCCCGCGCCCCCTGCTCTTTCTCTCGCACTCTTTTCCTTCTCACCTCTCCTTCCACCCACCCTTTCTTTCTCTTTCCTCTCCTCTCCCTCTCCGCCTCCCTTCCTGTTTCTGAAGTAATTATTTATTATTGAAGAGCTCATGAATAATAACAACAAATCAGGTTGTTTGGCAACGTTAGCATGAAGATGTTCTGTAGGAGCCAGGTGTGGTGCTCTGGGAGGCTGAGGCAGGAGGATCACAAGGCCAAGCCCAGCCTGGCCAATTCTGAATCTCAATGGGTCAATTAACAAAGGGTGTGAACAGCAATTTCATAGACTGGTGATAACTAATAAAAAGGGGGCCCCAGATAAGGTGGCACATGCCTGTCATCCCAGGAGGATCTCGAGTTCGAGGCCAGCCTGGACTGTAAGAGAAAGGGGCCGGGGGTCAACTTAATTCAAATTCAGAGATGTGTGAAATAAAAACAAGATACAGTATTTTTCCTATCAAGTTAGCACTGGTTGGCTGGCTGGTTGGTTGGTTTTGCTTTATTTTTGAGGCAGGGTCTCGCTATGCAGCTCAGACTGGCCCAGAATTCACAGCGACCCTCCCGCTTCTGCTGCTGAGTGCTGGGATGACAGGCGTGCGCTGTCATGCCCAGCTTGTTTGTTTTTGAAGAACTTTAGGTGGTTAATAGTGCATGTGAGAACGCAAGGACACAGGCTCCTTCCTCCCTCGTCTCCAACTTAAGCAGGTCCTTCAGACATCAAGCAGGTGGCATGCGAGACCCAGAGAAAATTTAAATTCTAAAAAGCAGAACTTTTACCCCGCTCAGCCTGGCATGGACCCACCCTAGAAGAATCTAAAAATCTCTGTCCCCTCCCTGCTTCCCGCCGCCCGCCTCTGTCCTCTTCCCGTCTCTCTCCCCACTCACCCCAAACCCTGTGCCTCTGGCTGATATGGGACGGGTCGAGCCATCCACCTCCCCTGGGCCGTGTGGGCTGTCAAAGTCACCTGCAGTCACCCGAGGGACCCGACCACCTTGACGCAGGGCGAGGCCATCAGCCCCAGGCAGGCCCAAGCCCTCTCCACACCCTCTGGGGCAGGGGCCACAGGAGAAGGCTGGGGTGACCAGTTTGTCTTGATGGCTGCGCCCTGGGTGGTGACTTTGCCCAGCACTGCCCTGCGGAGCCGATTCCTTGCACGCTGAGAAGGGGACCCTGCCACCACCTGGCCCCATTGCCACCTCCCACAGGGACCAGGAACCAGTTTTCACCCTTTGAGCCGGTGCTCGTGTGAGCCGAGTTTACAACAGGCTCTGGAGTCACCATGAGCCTCCTTTCAGGGTTGTTGGTTTTGGTTTTGGTCATTGGTTTGTTTTTGATTTTTGGTTTTTGAGGGGGTTTTGATGCTGGGGGTTGAACCCAGGGCCTTTGCACTGAGCTGCATCCCTGGCCCTTGTAGTTTTTATTTTGAGACGGGGTCTCCTAAGTTGCCCAAGCTGGTCTCAAACGCAACCCTCCTGCCTCAGCCCCCCAGCATGCACCACCACACCCAAGAATGGCCCCACAAGCCTCTTTAAGCAAATCCGGTCACAGGCTGGGGTGCGGCTCGGGGGTGAGTGCTTGCCTAACGTGTGAGGCCTGGGCTTCTGTCCCCAGCACCGCAAAAAATAAATTGAAATCGAGATCCATGAACAGGAGGGTTCCTTGTGTCACAAGATTCTGCCCGGGGCGCTGAGTTCTGCTGAGTCCCCTTCCACACACGGTCGTGCATCGTGTGGCAACAGGGTGCAGCCTCAGAAGCAGGTCACGGGAACCTCTGTCACCGTGCAGTCGTCACAGGGCGCACCTCACAGTCACCAGGCTATACCCGTGTCACTTGGAGGTGGGACTTTTTATCATGAGTCTGTCGGGTTTGTTGTGCATGATGACCACACCCACCCCGGGGAGTTGGCACCGACATATCGAAGCTCAGTCCTTTGTACTGCCCGCCCCTTCTGTCTGCCCCTCTCCTTTCTTCCCCGGGCCCCCTTCCCATTGCCACAAAATCTACCTCCCTGTTTCCTGTCATCTGTCCTTCATTTTGCTCTTTAATTTATTTACACGTTGGGTTTCTCATATAAGAGAAACCATGCAGTATTTAATCTTCCGTGCCTGATTCATTTCACTTAACGTTATGGTCTCAAGATGCACCCATTTTCCGCCACGAGATTCAGGTTTATCCTTCTTCGTGGCAGAGTAGCACTCCATTGGGTATAAACAGTACATTTTCTTTACAAGTAATGCAATCGTAATGATGCCTTGACCGAAACGTCTTTTTGTGGTGCTTGATTGTGTGAAGTTGTACAGGGGCATCACAGCGCACACCTGTAGTCCAGCACTCTAGGAGGTGGAGGCAGGAGGATCACAAGATCCAGCCCAGCCTGGGCAGCTTAACAACTTAGCAAGAGACCTTGTCTCAAAATAAAAATATTTTAGAAAGGACTGAGGATGTAGCTTGGTGCAAAAGCCCTGGGTTCAATCTCCAGGGCCACCAAAAATTTTTTATATCTACAGTTAAGGACTTGACAGCCTGCTTTGGAGTGAAGTTTGTAAACTTTGCTCCGGCTTGGAGACCTCACAGGCTTGAACATTCCTCTTTGGAAGGTTTTTCCCTGTGGAAGGGAAGACGGGACGGGGCTTCCGGCCACGCTGTGAGCTCTCTGGACTCTGGGCTCTCTCAGGAAGCAGGGGCAGGAGATTATTTTGCCAGTGACAGCTTGGCCAGTGCCAGAAACTTCCCTGGGATTTGAAAGCACTTAGGGCTGTGGGTCCAGGAGGGACCCCCAGGCCCCTGCCTGTCGGGCTGCCACTGCCCAAGCACCGGGCTGCAGGCCCTGCGCAGCACCGACTGCCTGGATCCAACCAGTTCTGCTGCTCAGCCCGAAGACAGCGCAGCAGCCCATTGAGCTGCTGTTTTGCCCCCAGGGAAAGTTAGAGAATCTGCCCCACCTCGTTTGCAGGTTTCCGCCTCAGTGGGCTGTGAAGACTGCACTCTTCTCTTTCCCTGTTAGCAGACACAGATCTGGAGGAGCCTAGGCCAACTGAGGCCCGCAGAGTGCTTCTTATCGCTGGTCTTTTGCTTGTCAGCCCCTGTCTGCTCCTAGGCAAGGCACCAGACCCAGCAAGTGTCAGGTTTCTCTCGGGATGTACCAGTCCTTGAGCCTCCCTGTGCCTCAGTTTCCCCAACCAGTAGGGAAAGTAGAGTTGGCCATAATAAATACAGTGCGTGCACGCACGCACACACACACACACACACACACACACCAGCCAGATGGGCTCTGTAATCCCAGCACTCAGGAGGCTGAGGCAGGAGGGTCACCAAGAGCTTAAGGCCAGCCCGAACTACAGCAAGACTCTCAAAAAACCACAAAAAAAAGAGAGAGAGAAGCAGCCTCCTGTGTGTAATCTGCATCCGTGGTTCGAGGGTAGTGCTCTTGTCAGCCTGGGTTTGCAGATGGGGAAACTGAGATACAGAGGGAAGTGGGCCCAGCCAGACCATGAGGTGACCCCAGAGGCGCAGGAGGTCCAAGGGCAGCCAAAGCCCGTCCTCTTGGGCGCAAAGGCGAGGACTCTGCCTGTGCCGTGACCGTGGCCCCAGCCCGAGTGTGCCCCTGCTCCCCGAGACTGTGTATGTGCGTCCCCCACCTCCCACCGTGTCCATGTCCCTGTGACTCCATCCGCGCACCATTTCACGAGCCATCACCCACATGTTGCACGCTGTGGCCAGGCCCGGGGCAGTGGCTGACGCCACTCAGCGGGATCACGATCCCGTCCACACTGCCGGGAGCCCACTGGGTGCAGCTGCTGCCCCACAGGCCGTCCCTGCTGGCAGTGCCCTGACCCCCAGGGACCACACTTCCAGGAAGCCACGGAAGGAGACCCCGTGCTGCCACTTTTATCTTGAAACACACCCCAGCTGAAAGGTGTTGTTCTCCCTGCTGGGAGGAAATGGAAATAGGTGCGGGCAGGGTCCTCGAACCTGGGTTTGAATCTCAGCCTGCCACTGCCGGGCTGCATGGCCTGGGGACAGTCGTTCTCCCTCTCTGGGCTGCAGTTTCCTCATGTGGGAAATGGGCGTCACAGTGCCATCTTCACACAGTCAGATGCAGTGACCTTCACAAAACTTACCAGTTACACCCCAAGTCAGCAGCCCAGGCAGAAATCACTGTTGACGGACGCTCCTTCAATTGTCCGAAAAGTAGAATTTGGCCAAGTCTGCATGCGCTGATTCTTAAGACATACCAAACTCCACATGGGGTGTGGTGGTGCATGCCTGAAATCCCAGCACTCAGGAGGCTGAGTCAGGAGGATGGCTGCAGGTTTGAGGCCAACCTGAACTGCATAGCAATGCTCTGTGTCCAGAAAACCAAACACAAAAACGATAAACTGAACTGTGAGAATGTCCAAGCCAGACTAAAGGAAAAGGGGCAGGAAAATGTGGAGGAGAATCCACTGGTGTATCTATAGGCTTCTAACCTGCTCCGTTTTTAAAAAACAATTATGTGAGATGTCCTCCCAGCTACACAGCTGTGGTATGCACAGCTGTAATCCTACCACTCAGGAGGCTGAGGCAGGAGGACCTACATAGAGTTCAAGGCCAGCCTGGGCTACATAGCAAGCTCTTGCCTCAAAAAACCAAAAATACAGTAAATAATACTAAAGCCAAGGTTATGGCTATTCACAAAGTGTGCCACACACCCATTTTCCAGATGGGATCAGGAGAGACAGAAGCAGGATTCAAATCCAGGTCCTCTCCCAACCCAAAGCTCACGCCTTTCCAGACCAGCTCCACCCTTCCGGCCAGAACTTCCAGGAACAAAACTGATTTCCTTTGCCTTGGCGCCAGCAGCTCCTTGGCAATGTGGCTTCCTGGGGTGCTGCAGCCGGCGCTGGGGACGGACGCGGGGCAGAAGCCCGAGAGCCGCCGTCCTGATCCACCCCTCCTGGTCCCCGGGCGGGAAGCGGGGACGCGGGGACCTGGGCGGCGCTGTCGCGTGTACGTGTCTGTGCGTGTCCTGTGTTCTCTCTTCTGAGGCTGCTTACGAGCTGTCTATCCCTCCGACGCCGCCTCTCCAGGAGCAGCACACGGTAAAGTCCTCTCTCGCTCTCGCTCTCGCTCTCGCTCTGTCCCTGTCCTCTGTGCCCTGGTGCAGTCACGTCGGTTTTGGTCTTCTCTGTGGCCCTGTGTCCTTGCAGCTGTCCTGTCGCTTATGATGACCAGAACCTGCTCCCCCGGAGGCCAAGGGAACCCAAGGCTCATGGCCATGACCTCTGCCATGACTCACCAGCTCTGGCAGAAAACAGCAGGCGATGGGGAGTGGGGTGGGCGGTTAGCAGAGTCAGGAGGGTCTCCAGCCCCCCAGATGGGAGAAGCCAGGAGGGGGACTCTGGAAGGAGGGGGCAGTTGCCACCCTGAGCTGCATCTGTACTCACTACAAATCTGGCTTCTGGGACGGCATCCATACTCTCCAGGTTCCTCTCGGATGATGACTTCTCAGCCTCCGGGGGACCCTCCTCCTCCCGGGTCCACTTCAGATGAGGGAGCGCAGGCACCCAGGCAGCTGTGTTCCCCAAGAGCAGTCATTTGGCACATGAGAGTTTAGCCTTAGTCTTAGCTACTTGGGAGACTGAGGCAGGAGGATCTCGAGTTCAAGACCATCCTGGGCGACTTAGTGATTTAGCAAGAACCTGTCTCAAAGTAAAAACAGGCTGGGGAATGTCGCTTGGCGGTAGAGTGCCTGCCTCGCGCGTAAGAGGTACGGGGTGGGAAAGAGGAAATTGGTGGGTGTCTGGAGGGCATTGTTAAAGACCGCCAGCACACACGGCAGTTTCCGCTGTTGTGGATGCCGGGCGCTGTGGTGCACACCAGTAACCTCAGCACTCGGGAGGCTGCGGCAAGAGTTCGAGGCCAGCCTGGGCTACATAGCAAGACCCCGTCTCAAAAAAAGAACAGCATTCGGGGACCGCTGGCTCCTGGAGCGCCCTCTGCCCAGCCCACTAAAACCCAGTTCTCCTCCCGATTCCCTGAAAAATGTGAGAAAGTAACCTGGGAAAAAGGCAGATGTTGTTTTTGAAAACAAAAATTTCCATGTTTTTGCACATGGCTCTGCAGACACACGGGGTGAGGGTCTCGGGGGCAGCCGTGTTGTGACCTAGGAGGTGACTAGAGGGAAGAATCTGCACCCGGGGACACTGTCCCGAGTCCACTCATGGTCCTGAGACCTTGGGCCAGAGCTGGGACGAGAGCCAGGGTCAGAGCAAGTGGAAACCGCGGCGACCACAGCATCAGCCCTGAGCTCTGTCTAGGGCCAGGCTTCAGGGTCATCCCAGGCAGGGCGGCAGGGCCAGGCAGAGGATGGCCCGAACTTGAACTTGGAGTTGGGCCGTGCACTGGGAGTGGAGACGCAGACACAGAGCTTTGCTGAGGCAGAAACCACCCAGTGCAACCGGACAGAGGCCGGCAAGCAGGGCGGTGAGGGCGGAGCAGCCGGCGAACACCAGGGGAGTCGGGCTGGATCTCAGAGGGCCGTATGCTGTGTCCACGGTCCACGCAGCTCTGCTGAGAATCCAGTCTCCAGGACTCATGGGAGAGCGGCCTGCTCTGCTCGCTGGCTTTGGCCACTGTGGGCAGAAAAGAAAGTCCAGTGTGGGGCGGAAGATGACGAGGGGTTCAGGAACATTCCCTGGGTGGGGAGGGGTGCAGCGCAGGCAGGTGACGGGGGCCTACAGGCGCTGGTGTGGAGCTGGGTGGGGGGTGGGGGTACCAGTGTCCACCAGCCCTTCCCAGCCCCACCCAGGGACCTCCTGGGTGGCCTGTGGGGTCTGCATGGCCGAGCTCAGCCCGGCAGACCCTGGGCCGAACCTCAGTGAGCCCCTGTGGTAGCTGCGGGCTCAGACAGCCTGCAGAGGCAGAGGCAGGAGCCTCACCTGGTCGACGGTCGACAGCAGCATCTGCAGGGACCGTGGGGTATTTCCCGCCCCCGTGGGCTCAGGATAGGCGCAAGGAGGTCTCCGTCCAAAGGGCCGTGCTCAGTGTCCTCAGCCGTGTTGGAAAGAGGGGGACCCCAACGTCAAAGGCTGTTTTTAAAGAGAGCACAAGAGCCCACAACTCCCAGACAAAAAGTTGCCTGGAAATCACCGTGCTGGGATTAGGGATGGGGCAGCAAGCTGAGGGCCACCCCATGCTGGACGGCATCAGAAACCAACCCTGAGCCAGGCGTGGTACTGCACACCTGTCATGCCAGCACTCAGGAGGCTGAGGCAGGAGGATCACTGTGAGTTTGAGGCCAGCCTGGGTTACATAGCCAGACCCTGTCTCATAAGAAAAACCCACCCTGAGACCAGAACCCCAAAAGCCTCTGCCTGCTGCCTCCTCACCCAAACATAGCAGAGTGCTCCTCAAGGGAGGACAGCGTCCACCCGGCTCACACCACACTTTAGACCTGAGAAGGTGGGGTCAAGGGAGCTGCGGGGTTCCCACCTCCTGGCCTGACTGCTACTCTCTCTCTTCCCTTCTCCCCGCCCTGATGTCCCTCCACAGTGGCAATAGCAAAGGAAAGGACATCAACACAATTAAATCTCTCCGAGTCCTCCGGGTGCTACGACCTCTCAAAACCATCAAGCGGTTGCCAAAGCTCAAGGTGAGATTCGGGAATGGGGAGGCGGAGAGGCTGCTTCCAAGATTCCCATATACAGTTGAACAGGTTGCACACTGCTCAGGAATACCGTATCAGGTAGACATGGTGTAATCCCAGCTACTTAGGAGGCTGAGGCAGGAGGATTGCAAGTTCAAGGCCAGGCTGGGCTAAACAGTTCAAGGCAACCCTGTCTCAAATCTTTTTAAAATCTTTTTAAAAGCCTCTGCCAAATCTCCCAAGTGAAAAATCTAGAACCCACAGTTAATAGAAGATAAAACTGAACTTTTCTTGGAAGAAAATGAAATAGTTAACTAAAAGCTAGCCAAAGAAGGCTGCAGGGCAAAGGCTTAGAGCATGGGCACCTGCTTTCCCTTGGCTAAGAGAAAGTAACGGAGGGGAATGGGAGGCAAAAAAAATTAATTTAAAAATAAAAAGAGAAAGTTCCACTGTCAGACATGAACATAGTAGCATCAAAACAGGACTTCCTCCCTTGCTCTGTTACCATGTGACTCCATGCTGGGTTCCCATGTCATCTAAAAGTATCTCTGAGCAAGCTGGGCATGGCGGCTCACGCCTGTCATCCCAGCACTCTGGGAGGCTGAGGCAGGAGGATCCCAAGAGTGAACCCAGCCTGGGCAACTTAGCAACTTACCAAGAACGTGACTCAAAATAAGAAAAAAGGCCTGGGGATAGAGTTCAGTGCAAAGGCCCTGGGTTCAGTCCCCAGTTCTGGAAAAGAAAGTAAAATGAAATACTTGATCGCCGATGTCCTCTTGGGGAGGAAGTGTCCCTCATGTCATTCGAGGGGTGCACGTTAAACAAGAGCGACGGCGGCACTTCGGATGTAAACACTCAGTCAGACTGTTCGTCATCTTCCCACCACAGCCCCCTCACATACCTCCTAAAGCCACACCCCACACTGCCCCCACCATCCCACTAGGCTGGGCTCTTTGATGACCACTTGCGCTTAGGAACCAGTGCAGATCTGGAGTGGAGTGGAAGACATGCAGGGCGAATCCAGAAACCGCGGGCCGCGTCCTGTGGCGGAGCCGTGGCGAGTGGGGGGACGTTCCGGGCTGGGGCCTCCATCCTCCCTGGGAGGGGGCAGGATGCCATTGGCCAGGCTTCCACATACGGGTTCCGCTGGCTCCGAAACCCCACGCTGAAGGAGGTGACAGCGCAGCCTTGACGTATCTTATCCCCGGCGCACGGTCACCTCTCAGATCCCGAGAGTTCCCAGCTGCTCAGCGGGCAAAAAGGAGAGCACAGTACAGCAGAGCGGGCCAGTCCCGTGGGCTTTCAGCCGTCTCCGGATCATTTAGAACACTCGGTACAGTGAAAACACGGGGAAGTCGTTACACTGTTCGGCTTAGGGAATCAAGACTAGGACAAAATCTACGTGTTCAGGACAGATACAGTTTTTCCCCAAATATGTTCCCTCCGAGGTTGGTTAAGTCCATAGATAAAGGAACCCACGGGTGCCCAGTGTGGTAGCCCATGCTTCTAATCCCACTGTTCATGAAGCCGAGGCAGGAAGATCTTGAGTTCAAAGCCAGCTTGGGCTACATAGGGAGATCCTGTCCCTCCACTGCCTCCCAAAAAACTAGAACCCACGAGAACAGAGGGGGCAGCTGTCCTACAGGCACAGGCTGGCTGAGCCCCAGCCCCTCCTCTTCTTTCTTGCCCACCCCAGGCCGTGTTTGACTGTGTGGTAAATTCGCTCAAGAATGTCTTCAACATCCTCATCGTCTACATGCTCTTCATGTTCATCTTCGCGGTGGTGGCCGTGCAGCTCTTCAAGGGGAAGTTTTTCCACTGCACCGACGAGTCCAAGGAGTTCGAGAAGGACTGTCGGTGGGTCTCACTCCTGGGCTGGTGTGGGCTGGGCCATGGCCAAACACACCACAGAGCAGGGCTTGGAGACAGAGCCTTCGGCGCTGGGAGGGAATTGATGGCAACCAGCTTGGATCTGGAGAAGAAAAGTTTGGGAATTTGAATCCCCTGCCCCACCCCCATCACAGCAGGAAGATGCATAAACCTCTCTGCTTCCTCTCCTGGGGAGCGTTAATGCACATCCACGGGTCCTCCTCTGAAGCTCGGCACACAGGGGACGTGAATACATGTGCACAGGTCCTTTTTTGAAACTTGTCACATGCAGGATATTAGTACACATTCACCAACCTTTTTTTGAAACCTTCTGGGCAGAGGTGTTTCAGCATTCAGAATATTGGGCTGGGGATCCAGCTCAGTGGTGACCACTTGCCTGGCAGCATGAGGCCCTGGGTTTGGTCCCCAGCACTGCAAAAAAATTTTTTTCATCATATTTTGAGATTTTAAGAAGTTTGTACAGTGGATGCCCCACCTAAGGCATGAACACCCCTAGCAGCCCTGAAATCAGACAATATATTTCTGTCGAGAAACATACGACAGTTTGCCCCAAATACGGTAAACAATGAGTGTGAAGGGTGTCCCACCCAATCAGGGCTGGGTTTGTGGCCAAATGAATTACGTCCATCATTAACAAATTCTTTCTGCCAAAGGCCAAGTGATTGGGCCGGGCATGGTGGCACATGCCTGTAATCCCAGCACTTGGGAGGCTGAGGCAGGCAGGAGGAGCGCAGTGAGTTTGAGGCCAGCCTGGGCTACATAGTCAGTTTGATGCCAGCCTGAATTACAGAACAAGACCCTGACTCAAAAAGCAAAACAACAACAACAACAAAAACAAAGGCCAAGTGATAATTTTGGCTTTGCAGACCACATGGTCTCTTGTGGTCACCCAGTTTTGCTCTTATACCTCAAAAGTAGCTGTAGATATTACATCAATGAACAGGCATGGTTGTATGCCAATAAAACTTTATTTCTGCAAACTGAACACTTTTTTTAAAAAAGCCGGAGGTCCAATTGTATTGCCCAGGCTCATTATGAACTCCTGGGCTCGAGGCATCTTCCTGCCTCGGCTCCTGCAGCAGCTCGGACTCTAGGTATTTGCCACTATGCTTGGCTGGAAATTGAAATTTGAGATATACCAAGACCCTGTCTCACAAAAAACTAACAAAGAACCCCTGAAATTTGAATTTTATATGATTTTTTTACTTGTCATGAAAGTGTATGTTACTTGTTTTGAACTAATTCAAATGTAAACATCGTTCTCAGCTTGCAGGCCCTACAGAAGTGGTTGGTGGTCCAGTTTTGGCTGTCACTGTCCCTGGTTAGAAGGAAGAGATTTGGCTTTCAGAGCTTCCTGGATTTTAGAATCGTGCAGAAGGGTTGTGGCCTCAGAGCAGCCTTCCCTGTCACAAAGTCAGCACCATGACTAATTCTCAGGGAGGGGGGATCGATTCCAGAATCTGTTTGGATACCAAATTCAAACAGTGCTCTAAGCTCTTAAAATGGCATAATAGCCATTTGTGCTGGCCCACACCTGTAATCCCAGCACCTGGGAGGCTGAGGCAGAAGGATCTCCATGAGTTCAGGGTCAGCCCAGACTACATAGTGAGACCCTGTCTCAAAAACACTAAATAAAAGTAAAGTGGTGTAATATTGGCACAGAACCTACACAGAGCCTTCTGGAGACTCTAAACTTCTCTCGATGACCAAAAGTACTTTATGCCATGTAAATGCCATGTGAATTGCTATTGCACAGTATTATTCAAGGAATAAAACAAGGAGGAAAGTCTGTACATGTTCGATATCCATGCTTGATATAGACGCAGTCTTTCTTCTGAGAACATTTTCAGTCCCTGGTTGGTTGCGCCCCAGGAGACAAGCCTGGCCACGCCGCTGCTGTTGCTGGTGTAAAGCGGCACCCTACAGCCAGCGGTAGCTGTTGTGCTTTGTGGCTGTCCTTGGAAATCAGAAGGATCCTAGCCAGGCGCAGTGGAACACACCTGTAGTCCCAGCTACTCAGGAGGCTGAGGCAAGAGGCTTGCTTGAGCCTGGGAGGCAGGCCTGGGACTCGCCCTGCTTTTGTATGGTGACAGGAAGCAGCGGCCTTCTCTCTTGGGTGTTGAGCCCAGAAATGAAATGTCCCTCGTGTCTTTCTCCCTGTCCCCAACACGTACACAAGCCTGAGGCTGTCACCTTCGGGATGAAAAGGCTGAGCTGGCTCTCCCATGGCCCCCAGCAAATACAGAAAGAATTCAGGGTGTCACTGCTTCCCGGGCTGACAGAGCAGCAGAGGCCGGTACATCCCTCTTCTTCCTCCTCCTTTCTCTGGTGCCAAAAGCCAAAAGCCCATAAGCCAGATGTGATGCAGCACACCTGTTATCCCAGTACTCTGGGAGGCTGAGGCAGGAGGATCACATGTCAAGCCCAGCCTGGGCAACTGAGTAACTTAGCAAGACCCTCTCTTGAAATAAAAGGACTGGAGATGTAGCTCAGTCTGGGTTAGGTCCCCAGTGCCCGAGCCCCTGTCCTGTTGACTAATGGCGCCCTGTCTGCGGCAGCGGCAAGTACCTCCTGTATGAGAAGAATGAGGTGAAGGCCCGGGACCGAGAGTGGAAGAAGTACGAGTTCCATTATGACAACGTGCTCTGGGCCCTGCTGACGCTGTTCACGGTGTCCACAGGAGAAGGATGGCCGCAGTGAGTACACATGGAGAGGCTGAGGCAGGAGAAGCTCAGGACCTGGGAAGCAGGAGGACAAGGGGCTGGGAGAAGAGGGGCGACTGTTGCTTCACGAGGTGGGGAACCTCGTAGATCCATGGGGCTGTGGACTAGGGCGAGACAGGGAGGCTGAATCACGCAAGCCCAGCAACGGACCTGGTCTTTATTGACAAGCTTGAGCCAGGCACGGTGGCCCATGCCTGTGATCCCAGCTACTGAGGAGGCTGAGGCAGAAGAATGGCAAGTTTGAGGTCAGTCTGGAGGATTTAGTGGAACCCTGTCTTAAAAATTTAAAAGGCTGGGGGTGTGGCTCAGTGGTAGACCATCCCTGAGACCACCAAAAAAAAAAATTTATATTTAGTTCATTGAGGACTTTTGGCATTCATTTTGATTTTTTAAAATAGCACAGTGAGATTCTTTATCTTTTTCTTTTTTTGTGTGTGGGTACCAGGGGTCGAACTCAGGACCTCACGCTTGCCAGGCAGGCACTTGTGCCGCTGAGCCATCTCACCAGTCCCTTGAGATCTTTTATCTTGATTGCTTGTGTTTCTGGAGCCCTTGTATTTGTACCCGGGACAGCCGCCTTCCTCTCCTGCCCTGGGTTTCCTCCTCAAGTCATGGGGATGCCTGGTCAGAGGCTGAGACAGCCCAGTATATGCCTTCCCTCCCTCCCCAGCAAGCACACAACCCAGACACGCATGCGTATGCCCCATGCCCGCCCCCCAGGACCCACACATGTGAGGTTAGTGCTACACAAGGCACCTTCGAGTGAATTATCTTTAAGATGCCCACTCAGCAGGCTTCAAGGGCCGGTGAGATGGCTCAGCAGCGTAAGCACCTGCCTGGCAAGCACAAGGTCCTGAGTTCAAGTCCCAGTACCCACATTAAAAAAAAAAAAAAGACTTCACTTCCATCTGTCAGAAAGTCATTACTGTATAGCAAACAATTTTGTGCAAACAAGGCTCTTAGTGGCAACCTGCCAAAAAATCCTCATCACAAATACACAAATCTCTGGGTATCTCCCCAGAAGAGTTAAAAACATCGTACCTCAGCGATAAATGCGCACCCATGTTTATAGCAGCACAATTTGTAATAGCCAGATCGTGGAAACAACCCAAATGCCCATCAACTGAGGAATGGATAAGAAAGATGTGGTATTTTTATACAATGGAGTACTACTCAGCCATAAAGAAGGATAAACTGGAGACTTTTATAGGTAAATGGATGCAACTCGAGAAAATACTCATAAGTGAAATAAACCAGACGCACATGTGTAAGCATTGTATTGTCTCTCTAGTATGAGAAACTGAAAGAGTAAATAAGATCCAAAATGTACAATAGACATGGTAAATCAAAAAGAAACTGGTCAAAAGGAAAGAGAGACTGGGATGGGGGAATAGGGAAAAGTAAGAAGAGAAAGGAAAAAAAAATTGTATATATATATATATATATATATATATATATATAAGATGGTTAAGATAGATACACTACTAATTTTACTTAGTTCATTGAAGAGTAAGGTTTGTGCCAATAATGTTTGGACAATTGAATGCTAATATCTGGTATCCTGAATAACTACTTAAAGATAACGATACGCAATGCATTAACCATTGTTACCCTCCTATTGTGTTGTTTTGAAAATTTGTTCAGTTTTGATTTATTTTGTTTTGTTTTTTCTTCTCTTTAAAATAAAAAATATAAAAAATATAAAAACACAAACCTGCCATGGCTGCCATGTGAAGGCACCGATCAAACACAGACCTCTTGCTTGGGCAATGCACAACCCGTACATCTGTACAGAGCTGCTGTGCACATGCACTCTCCCACATACAGCCCTGTCACACCTCCTCAGCGCCCACCGCCTCCTCGGCGCAACTGACAAACTCCTGCCATTGCCCCTGCTCACTCCCACTCATCCCCACAAACCCGGCTTTGAATCCTGAAGGGGCCACTTCTGAAACAGTGATCTTCAGCAGCTCCCTTTAGATTGCTGAGCCTCAGTTTCCCTGTACATAAAAGGGAGCTGGTCATCACCTCTCTGAGAGGGTTGCTGGGAAAACAAATGTTGAACATTATTTTTGACAGAATAAACCATGATATGTAGCCATAGATGTCCCTGGCACTGTTACCAACCAGTGTTTGTCTCTCTTCTGTCCCCTCTGTGTCCCCCCGACCCCACCCCATCCCCACCCTGCCGCGCTGCAGGGTCCTCAAGCACTCCGTGGACGCCACCTTTGAGAACCAGGGCCCCAGCCCTGGCTACCGCATGGAAATGTCCATCTTCTATGTCGTCTACTTCGTGGTCTTCCCCTTCTTCTTCGTGAACATCTTCGTGGCCTTGATCATCATCACCTTCCAGGAGCAGGGGGACAAGATGATGGAGGAGTATAGTCTGGAGAAGAACGAGGTGCTACTTCCCAGTGTACCCCAGAAGCCCCACACACCCAGGAACCAGCTTCCAGGGCCCTGGGACAGAACAGCAGCGTCCCCAAGCAGGGCACAGTCTGCAGGGAGGCCCCTTCCTAAGTCTCTAAAGGAGACAGTCACATGGCACATGCATCAGTCAGTTCAGACCAGGGTATGCCTTAGTAACAAGCATCCCCACATAGGCACAAAGGGGCCAATTCGCTGTCACACTGCAGTCTGGCTGTTTTCTGTGACGTCTTTATTCTGTCCCGAGGCTGCCACAGCCACCTTCCTCTGAGATCCTTCAGAGCCAAAAAGTATGGCAGACTGTGGTCCCGCTCGTGACATGTCCCCTTCACTCACACTGTCCTCAGCCAGACCAAGTCCTGCATCCGTGTCTGATGTCAGGGGCAAAGGAAGTGCAATCACCCCAAGCTCAGGGAAGGACCTGGAGCTCATTCTGTCTCCGCCTCCCTAAAAGAAAAAGAGCAGGAGAAGCACGATATTCCACAAGAAAGGATGGCCAGGACCCAGAGTTGGCTTTTCCTTGAGTCCAGACTCAGCCCCTTGGCTGCTGGGCCTCCTCAGACAAGCAGCTCCACCTCTCTGAGCCTGTCTTCCTCACCCACAGAGCTGGCTGAGGAGAGCGTGGGAGGGCGAGGGCGCTTGGGGCAGCTGCGGCACGGGGGAGGGAGCGGCCCTACGGCAGCCTTCGGGGACCCAGCATCCGGGTGGCTGCACCTGGGAGCGGTGTAGTCAAGCAGAGGGCTCCACGTCTGGCCCCTCACACCATCGTCTCGGTCCCCAGAGAGCCTGCATCGACTTCGCCATCAGCGCCAAGCCGCTGACCCGGCACATGCCACAGAACAAGCAGAGCTTCCAGTACCGCATGTGGCAGTTCGTGGTGTCCCCGCCGTTCGAGTACACCATCATGGCCATGATCGCCCTCAACACCATCGTGCTGATGATGAAGGTAAGCCCACAGCGCCGCCACCGCAGGGACCACATGTGGTCACCTCCAGCCCTCGTGCCTGCTGTTCCCTCCGCCATCTGCACTGTTCCTATCCCACTGCCTGGCCAGGTCCTGGTCCCAGCTGCTCCACAGGATGCCTCCCCCGACCGCCCCAAACTGCCAGTTGCTGTTGTGGCCTGCTTCCTGTGACACGAGCCATTCCGTCACTGTCAGCCGCTCAGCAGACATCTCCAGCAGCCTGAGAGCTCTGGGAGCCACAGCCCCGAATCCCCGCACCTCAGCAAGGACCTGACGCAGAGCAGGAAGACGCCCCCCAAGAATGTGTGTAGGAGGCTGAGGCAGGAGGATCTCAAGTTGGAGTCCAGCCTGGGTGACTTAGCAAGACCCTGTCTCAAAATAAAAAATAGGAAAGTTTGGGGATGTAGCTCAGTGCAAAGCCCCTGGGTTCAATCCCAGGGGCTAAAAAGACAAGAGTGTGGGGAGGAAGGAAGGGAGGAAAGCAGGAAAGAAGGGAGAAAAGGAAGGAAGGGAAGAAGGAAGGAAGGTAGAAAAGGAAAAGGAAGAAGGAAGGAAGGAAAAAGAAAACAAAGAGAAAAGAAAGCACTGAATGAAATGAGGGAGGAGGAATGGGTGAAGGGCCTCAGAGCTTCTTCAAGGTCAAAACTCAAAATCTTTTACCTTGAGGTTCCGAGTCCTGGGTTCAACTCTGCCATATAACTCACTGTTTCATCTCCCACAAGTGCCCAGTAACATCCTGGGGCCTCGATTTCTCTGTCAGTAGAATGGGGGGATTGGATGAGAAAGCCCAGGCAATCTTGTACTTTCTCAGCACTTAATACATGTAGCTATTCATTCTTCTTTTTTCTTTTTTTTCTTTTTTTTCTTTTTTTTCTTTTTTTCTTTTGTGGGTACTGGGGTCGACCTCAGGACCTCGCGCACCAGCAGGCGCCCGTGCTGCTGAGCGATATCACCGGCCCTTTTTTCGTATGTGGGTACCGGGAGTCGAACTTGGGTCCTCGCGCTTGCCAGGCAGGCGCTTACGCCACTGAGCCATCTCACCAGCCCCTTCTTCTTTTTTCTTTATTATTTATTTTATTTATTTTTCAGTACTAGGATTGAACCCAGAGCCTTTACACTAAAGCTACCTACCAAGCTCTTTTTTTTTTTTTTCAATTTTGAGACAGGTCTCCCCTAAGTCACTAACTTGCTCAGGTTGGGCTCCAACTTGCAATGGTCCTGCCTCAGGCTCCCAGAGTGCTGGGATTGCAAGCCTGTGCCACTGTGCCCAGCTTAGCTGTTAATTCTTGAACATTGAGGCTGCTGGGCTGATTTGCTCCTGAAAATTCTCTCCTGTGGTGACCACCTTGCCCTGTGGAGCAGCTGCCCCAAGACATCCATGGGTGCTGAGCCTGGGGGTGCCACAGCCCCCTGCGCTTTGCCCTGGTGCTGTTTCTCCCTTGACACGCACTGGAGTAAAGCGTACGTGCAACTTAGGCACAGGAGGTTGGGCTTAGCTCTGGCACAGGGAGGGTGCTCAGCATGAGGGGCCCAGCGCTCCACCGCCAGCAATGAGGAAGTAATGAATAAATAAGGCAGAGCACAGGGATGAGCAACAGTAACGAATGCAGAACAGTTACTGCTACAATAGTATTATCTAAAACTTAAAGACTAGCTGGGTGCAGTGGCACGTGTCTGTGGTCCCAGCTACTTCAGAGGCTGAGGCAGGAGGATCACTTGAGCTCAGAAGTTTGAGGCTAACCCGAGCAGTGTAGTAGAATCTTATCTCAAGGGAGAAAAAAGTTCTTTTTTTTTATTTACTAATTATTTCTAGGATTTTCCATTTAATATTTTTGGACTTTGGGTAACTGAAACCACAGATAAGGTGGGACTACTATATAAATAAGTTACTTTCTTTTTTACCTTTTCATTGTTACTATTTTGAACCACTTCACAGAAGCAAACAGCCAGGCATGTAATCCCAGCTACTTTGGAGGCTGAGGCAGGAGGAACACAACTTCAAGGCCCACCTGGGTAACTTTGTGAGCTCCTGTCTCAAAAAGAAGAGTAGGGAGAAGCTGGGCGTAGGGTTGCACGCCTATCATCCCAGCATTCTGAGAGGCTGAGGCAGGAGGATCTCAAGTTCAAGTCCAGCCTGGCAACTTAGTGAGAGCCTGTCTCAGAATATAAATGGGCTGAGAATGTAGCTCAGTACAAAGACCCTAGGTTCAACCCTACCAATACTTTGAAGGGAGAGAGACTGAGGGGGGTCTAGAAATGATGCTCTGAGATGTTAGGCCAACTCTCCCAATTTGATCATTGCACGCTATATACATGTACTAAAATATCGCACACTACCCCATAAATATGTAAATTATTATGTGCCAATTAAATTATAATAAATACTTTGGGTTTTGGTTTTGATCTTGGTTTTTGAGACAGGGTCTCTCCGTGTAGTTGAGGCTGACCTCAAACCACTAGGTAACCCAGGCTGGCCTTGAACTGGTAGCAATCCTCCTGCCTCAGCCTCCGAGTGCTGAGGTTACAGGCATGAGCCACCATGCCCAGCTAGATATATATTTTAAAGCTTTCTACAATAGAAAGACCTTAAAAAAATCATATATTTTATCATAAATTATAAATTTTTTCACATAAGTAATTGTTAAAAAAAATAGAAAGGAAAGGAAAATTCAAACAAAGTAGCCCCAGACAGGATGCTCGGCTGCCCCTCTATCCTATCAGGGTTTCACCAAGCCAGGCTGTCCCAGGATCCAGGGTGCTCAGACGGGTCAAAAGAAAGCTGTCAGCCAAGCATGGTGGTGCACACCTGTTGTCCCAGCACTCAGGAGGCTGAGGCAGGAGGATCATTATCAGTTGAGGCCAGCCTGGGTTACATAGCAAGTTCAAGGCCAGCCTGGACTATGTAACGAGACTCGGTCTCAGAAAAAAATTTTTTCTTTTATTTTAAATATGAAATGGTGCCCCCAGACTTGGGAAGATCTGGGGTTTTCTAGGCCATTGCTCGGTCCTTTGCTGGTGTCCAAGTCTTGCCCCCAGGAAGGACACTCAAGAAGTCAGCTTCCTAGGCTGACCCTGCCATCCTCTTCTTTCTCCTCCAGTTCTACGGAGCCTCCGTTGCTTATGAAAATGCTCTGAGGGTGTTCAACATTGTCTTCACGTCCCTTTTCTCTCTGGAATGTGTGCTCAAAGTCATGGCCTTTGGGATTCTGGTGAGTATGGCCGTGGGGTACAGCTGTGGGCTGGGGGCAGCTAAGGGGCACTGGGTGCGGGCAATGGTCTCCCCACTTGGTTCCAGGACTGCCACCCCCCACAGTGGCTTAGGCTTCTTGCTGGTGGCTACAAACCCTACTTCAGCATCCCCGTGCTCACCAGGTAATTCCAGCGAGACCAATGCCTTGAGTGTCACTATACCCAAAACTGTAGGGACTCAGTTACTCCTCCAAGGAGTCCCCTGGGGAGAGCAGTTGTCATTATCTCATTTAGAGATAAGGACGCTGAGATCAGAGAAGCTAACAAGTTAACAAGCACGGTGTTTGCGGTGTCTTAACTTCAACCCACAGAACAAATACATCTTTCACAGAGCCCTGCGTGCCGACAGGTATGCAGACAACCAGCATCTAACCTTAGACTTTAAAACTGTCTATCCTACTCAGATCTGTTTCTTTTTCTTTTCAAAGGATGTTATGAGCCACTAGCTTGGTTTCATCTCCACTGATACACATGGTCTTAACCTAAAACCTTTTGCCCCCTAAGAGGATCGGATCTGCAGATGAGGGTTGGGCAGTGTGATCCCGTGAAATTAGATGGAAAAGAAATTCCCATCTTCATTTTTCACCAGCCACCAACTTTATTTGAGTATTTTTCATCTTGAAGGCTGATGCGCTCACTTGCTTTCCATCACTGTTGCAGAATACCCGAGTTTGTTAACTCCCAGGGAAGACAGATTTATTCGACTCACGTTTCAGAGGTTTTACTCCATGGTCTGAGGCCCATTGCATTTGGGCCTAAGGTGGGCAGCGTGTTATGGCAGGAATGTGGTGGAGCAGAGCCACCCGGTGATGGCGGGGATGCAGAGAGAGACAGGAAGGAGCCAGGATCCTGATATCCCCTTTGAGGCCACACCCCCATGACCTCACTTCCTCCCGCTAGGCCCTGCCTCTTAAAGGTTCTGCCACCTCCCTGTAGTGCCAGGGGCTGGGAGCCAAGCCTTCAGCACATGGGCCTTTAGGAGACATTTATCCGAAGTATAGCAGTAAATGACAAAGCCTACACAGTATTATCAATATGGTCCATGTCATGTATAAAAATATTTTCATAGTGCATGATAGGGGTTACATACCTTCAGTTCTCATTTATGCTCATTATTGTTTCAAAATGCTGACAGCCATTAAACGTACATCTAGAACTTACTACTCGGTGTGTTAATGAAGTATATGAAGTGTTAGATTATCATTTTTTTAATTTTTTCTGCAAAAGTGTATCAATAAGAACAGTTCTTCTCATTCTGGCTATTTCATTCTATGGATTTACCAATGTTACTCTGAGAAGGTCTTTCAAGATGGCTAAGGGAGGTCATAATACAAAAGAAAGAAGGAAGGAAGGAGGAGAGGGAGGGGCAAGGAAGGGAAGGGGAGGGAAGAGAGAAGAGCAAAGAGGGAACGGAAGGAAGAAAGGAATGGGCAAGGAGGAAGGAGAGAAAAGAAAAGAGCTGGGCATGGTGACACACATCTGTAAACCCAGTACTGTGGGAGGCTGAGGCAGGAGAATCACGAGTTTGAGGCCACCCTGTGCAACTTAGTGACTTAGCAACACCCTGTCTCAAAATAAAGGGCTGGCAATGTAGCTCAGCACAGAGGCCCTGCATTCAGTCTCCAGCAACACAAAAAGAGGAGAAAGAAGAGGAGAAGAAGAAGGAAAAGAAGAAGAAGAAAGGGCTGCTGATAGGTTGTGACTTGCAATATATCAGTCAGCTTCCCATTGCTATGACAGAATACTTGAGATAATCAACTTAAGGAAAGGTTTATTTTAGCTCACAGTTCTGGTCCACGCTGAGTTGGTGCTGTGGCTTGGGGCCTGTGGTGGCATGGTCCATTATGGCAGGAGCCCTTGATGCTTGTTCACCTCTGAGCAGCCTAGAAGCAAAAAGACAGGAAGGGGCTGGGATCCTGATAAGCCCTCCAAGGCCACGCCCCCAGTGACCTCACTTTGCTCCACCTCTTAAAGGTCCCGCCACCACCTTGTAGCTCCATAGATTGGCAACCGAGCCTTTGCCACAGAGGCCTTTGGAAGACAGTGAGGACCCAAATGATAGCGTGGAGGGACTTGTTAAGTGACTTTTCGAAGGTCCCCAGTGAATGGCTGAGCTGGAACTTGAGCCAGGATGTCTGCTGTCTTAATGACCGGTTGAGTCAGTCCATCTCTGGAGAGATTGGCTTTCAGAAGACTGGGTCCACCTTGGCTTACTGAGGTGGCAAAGGACATCAGCTTCAGTCCTGGAAAAACCTCCTTCGTGGTGCGCATCACGCACAGGATCCACCCCTGGCCGTCATCAGAAGGGCACTGGTGAGCACTGAGTGGCGTGTGTGTCCAAAGAACTGAGGGTGGAGCCCAGTGTGCAGTGGGTGCCTGTCAGTGCCAGGAAGGGTCACAAAAAACGCCTGCCTGCCTTTGTCCTCTAAAGCAGTGGCTTTGCTGGGGAAGGGATATCACCCATCAGAAGCACTCTGGGAGGCTGAAGCAAGAGGATCACAAGTTCAAGCCCATCTTGGGGTACTTACTGACTGAACAAGACCTTGTCTCAAGATTTAAAAATAGGGGCCGGTGAGATGGCTCAGCAGCGTAAGCGCCTGCCTGGCAACCGCGAGGGCCTGAGTTCAACTCCCGGAACCCACATACGAAAAAGGCCAGTGATATCGCTCAGCGGCACGGGCGCCTGCTGGCGCATGAGGTCCTGAGGTCAACCCCCAGTACCCACAAAAAATTAAAAAATTAAAAAATTAAAAAATTTGAAAAAAAAGATTTAAAAATAATAATGACAATAATAAAATGGGATGTAGCTCAAGGCAAAGGCCCTGGGTTCAGTCTCCAGTATTGCAAAAAGAAAAAATGGCCTGCTGGTTCAGACCAACCGCCAGAAGTTCTGATTCGCTTCGCTGGGCGGCCACTGTTTTTAATGAGGATCCCCAGGGGACACCAAGGTCCCACAGGGCTGTCAGGCACGGCACTTAGCACCCACCAATCAGAGGAGACATCCTGCATCAGGACAGGGACAGCAGCTCGGCATTCCGGTGTTGAGGATGACACCCATGGGCCGTGTGACGCGGGATGCAGCACAGAACATGGATGGGGAAGAACCAGCTTCCTGTGCACCGGTCCTGGGTTCGAATCCTGCCTCCATCCCTTTCGAGGTGTGTGGCCTCAACCAGCTCCTTGGCCTCTTCGTGCAGGGTGGGGAGACTCCGCACCTGGCCCCCAGAATGGAGAGGAGCAGGGCATGCCGTTGTTTGATTCTCCGGTGGAGAGGTGATTCTCTGCCAGGGCCGGGGCTCCATCTCCCTGCTGACCCTGCAGGGGTCCGCTCCCATCTTCCCCTTCCCTTCGAGATGAAGGCCAAAACAACCCCATACGGCATTCAGGCGCCAGAAGGAAACCTTCCCGCCCTGAGGCTGAAAGTCTGTGTGCAGACACCTGGAAGATTGTTTCGTTTGCTGTTCCTCGAAAGCAGAGCCTGAGACAAAGATTAAGTGCAAGGAGTTGATCTGGAAAAAGTCCCCCAAGAAGGACAGGAGAGGAAAGGAGGAGAAGAGCAGGAACAGGGAAGCACCCAGGAAGCAGGAGGGGGCCTCAGGGCCCGACGCTCAGGGCAAGGCCGTCTGCTGTTAGACCCTGATTCTTAGTTCCAGGCAAGATGCTGCCAGGAGTGGACAGTGAGTCAGAGTATGGCTCCCCCCTAAAGGAGCAAGCATCACCATTCTTGTTGAGGAGAGCAGGGAGCCTCCAGGGGACTGGGGACTGTGATGTTTACCAGATAGCCTGGGCTATTTCAGTATTTTAACAGCGACAGTGCAGCAGTACCAGCACACAGCCAGCACTCAGCCCAGCGATGTATCAGTCAGGAAAGGTCAAGTCAAGCTGCAGTAACAAACAAGCCCTACATCCGTGGCTTCCATCAGCAAAGGGTTTTGTTTTATCTTTTGGGGTTTTCATACTCTATGGGCTGAGGGGGCCTTTTCTTCCTAGTTACCCGGGGACTTGGGATCATGGAGTAGCTCCTATCGGGATGTTGCTGGTCCCCAGGCCCAGTTTTAAAAGAACTGTGGAGAGCCTCTTGCTGGCCAGGAAGTGACCACACTACCTCCGCTTACAGCAGCCACAAGGCCCCATCTAACTACAGGGGCAGGAAGCACAGCTCACGTGCGCTGGAAGACTCAAGGCCACTGCTCCCGAGCCCAGGCCACACTTCTGTCATTGTCCTCCAGATCAGGAAATGGAGGCCCAGAGAGGTCAAGCCACTTGCCCATAACCACAGAGCTCTGGTAGTAGAACTGGGATGAGAACCCAGAGGCTGCCCACTTGGTAGATGCACTAGATAGACAGCGGGGTGCTGAATACAGACCCTGGGCCCTGGGTTCAAATCCTAGCTGCACACCTTGGTCAGATGAGTAGCTTTCATCTCCAAACCTCAGGTGGTCACAGGAAATGGGAAAAGTTCTTTCCCTAGGAATTCCTTGTAAGGACCCCAGTGATGTCCTTTCTGTTGGTTTGGGGAACTCTTGGAGATACAGACCCACTCCCAGTGGGCAGCCTCTTGCCTAGCAATGCAGAGGCAGAACCAGAAGCCCCATGTGGGGACAGGCAAGTTATGGAAAAGTCTGAGAGTCCCAGGGAGGGGACTTGGAGCAAATGATATAGAGGAGCTGGGAGGGCCTGATGCTGTGTATCTGTAATCCCAGCACTCTGGAAGGCTGAGGCAGGAGGATCCCAAGTTTGAGTGCAGCCTGGCCAACTTCGCTACTTAGCAAGACTCTGTCCCAAAATAAAAAGGGCTGGGGCAGCCAGGTGCAGTGACACATGCCTATAATCCCAGCATTTGGGAGGCTGAGGCGGGAGAATCGCTGGGAGTTTGAGGCCAGCCTGGGCTACATAGTGAGTTCAAGGCCAGCCTGAAGTACAAAGCAAGACCCTGTCTCAAAAAAAGGAGCTGAAGGGATAGGGATGTAGCTTTGTGTGAAGACCCTGGGTCCAGTCCCCAGCACTGAAGTGGCCACTACTGTAGCAGCTCATGCATTTGAATGGCAACCATGGTGCCCCTAATGTGCCCCCACCAGCCTGGGGGGCAGCACAGAGCCCTCCGTTGGCATCTCTGTCTTCTGGGTCCCTGTTCTAGAATTATTTCCGTGATGCCTGGAACATCTTCGACTTTGTGACTGTTCTGGGCAGCATCACAGACATCCTCGTGACGGAGTTTGGGGTGAGTCTCCCACTGGCTTCTCTCCAGGCGGCTCCGGGCTGGATGGGGTGAGGGGTGGTGCAGGGTGGGGGTGAGTGACAGGTCCCCAGAGCCACAGCCACATCTGGTGGGGCCACTGGGGGAGAACAGGGTGGGGGCGGGGGTCACAGGCAGTCCCTTAAGGGGGTGGGGGTGGCCAAGCCCCAGGGTAGGGCCAGCGCCGCAGGGCGGGCATTCCTGCCTCTGGGCTGTCAGTTGATGAGTGAATAATGTGGGTTTGCACTGCAAGGCCCCAGGGAGCCCTGTTCCAAACAGCACATAGTGCCAGGTGGCAACTCCATGCCTCATACCATCCTTTCTCGTGTTCTGAAACTTGGGCCCCAGAGTCCCTGTCCCAGACCCTGTCCTTGGCCATTCGCCAATGAGCCCAGGTTTGGGGACCCTTAGGAGATGAAATGAGGGTAGGATGTGCTCCCCAGGGGCTGGGGGGGTACAGTGGTACCCTAATAGCAATGACAGTGATAATAGCTGATGAGGGTCATGCCGTGGCTACCTGCCAGGCGCTGTGCCAAGCATGTCACATGGATTGGCTTCTGGCGAGGGTCTCAGCAGTGCCTGAGAATTCCTTCAGCCTGGCATGGTGGCTCACACCTGTCATTCTAGTGCTCCCTGGGTTCAATCCTCAGAACCACAAAAAAAAAAAAAAAAAAAAAAAAGTTTCCTCAGAGGATACAGCTGGTAGGATCTGAACACAGACTCGTGCCAAGAAGGGGAAGGGGACGCACCCAGCAAGCAGTGAGGCACGCAGATCAGCCATGGTAGGAGCTGTCACCTGCCGAGTGCTGAGGTGGGAGGGGCCCCAGTGGAGCCCAGAGCCAGAGCTCCCGGAAGCAGGAAGACGTCCCCACCTCCATCCCCTGCTGCCCCCATCTCCTGCCAGCACCTCCCGCTGGCCAAGGTGAACCAGAAAGAGGCCAGAGAACCTGCCCAAGGTCACATATCCAAGCCTGGGGACTCCTGCATGGTAGCCCCGGGGCGTCCCAGCCTGACCCCACGGAGAGGGGTCAGTTTACCCACTCTTGCTCCCGGAAGGCTGGCGAGGCTGGGGAGCTAGAAAGGAGGGGCACTCACTGACATGTCCCCGGTGCCCCACAGAAGTGGTGTCCTGGCCACATTTCTTACCTTCAGCTGCACTTGAGCCCCAGATCCTCTTCTCCCGGAGAAGTCGTGCCCCCCCGCAGGCACCTCGCCAGGCTGCCCCGCACAGCCGGCTCCTGCCCAGGCTGCTGTGCTGCGTTTCTAGGGAGGCTGGGAGCTGCAGCAGGCAGTCGGGAGTGCTTGCTGCCCAGCTGAGCCCACTGCGACCTTGAGCCAGGTCCCTGAGTCCCAAACCTGAGCGGGGCTGCTTAGCTCCCAGCAGGGCGGGTGAAAGAAGTCGCTTGAAACTTCTGATCGTTGGTGACAGATCCGTAGGGTGAGATCCTGGCTGCCTGTTCTGGTTGGCAGCACCAGGAAGGGTAGGATGGTGAGGAACAGGAGCCAGTGAGACTTCAGAACCAGCGCAGTAGGCAGACAGCGCTCCCAGCCACCTGCTTGATCTTGGGCAGCCTTCACCTCTTCTCGTGCAGACCGGGCACCACAGCTGCAGCCGACCTCATCAGCTGCTTGCAGACTCTCATTCCTGCATGCATGCAGCAGGCACACATTGAGTGCTTTCTGTTTTCCAGGCACGGTTACAATGACAGAGCGCCGGGCAAGACAGACAGACATGCAGAACGTGCCCCCCCACACACAAAACCAGTGCTCTAGGGAGAGACAACACCTTTTTTTATAAGAAAGAACAATCAAGCCAGTGTGGTGGCGCACGCCTGTGACCCCAGCACTCAGGAGGTTGAGGCAGGCAGGAGGATTGCCATGAGTTCAAGGCCAGATTGGGCCACATAGCGAGGGCAGGGACAGCTTGAACTACATAGCAAGACCCTGTCTCAAAAAAAAAGAAGAAAGGGACTGGGGCCATAGCTAAGTATAGAGTCCCTGGGTTCAGTCCTCCATACTGCAAAAAAAAAAAAATTAAATTAAATTAAAAAATAAAGTGCAAGGGCCGGTGAGATAGCTCAGCGGCATAAGCGCCTGCCTGACAAGCGCAAGGTCCTGAGTTCGACTCCCTGTACCCACATATGAAAAAAAGGACCGGTGATATCGCTCAGCGGCCACGGGCGCCTGCTGGTGTGCGAGGTCCTGAGTTCGACCCCCGGTACCCACAATAAATAAATAAATAAAGTGCAGTCAATGTGAGGTGCTTGGCACAGAACCCGCCAGGTAATAAATAGTTCCCAAATGGTGGTTATTATTATTTGTATTGCTGTGATGGCCGTGAATGCCCTGAATGGTCATCACTTTGAGGGGAAGACAGGTGGGTTTGGGCCTCACAGGGGACCAATCTCAGCCTCATTAGTCTCAGGGGCCTGCTCTGCCTCCCAGGTGAGGCCAGCAGGTCTGAGGCCAGAGCTCAGCCACGATGAGGCAGAGGAGGGGCCAGGCAGGGCAGAGATGGGGGCTGCCCATGGGCCTCCGCTGCTGCCCCCTGCAGGTGGACGGGGTGATGTGGGTTTGTCCTGTACTCGATGGATAATGACTGTGTTTCTTGTCTCTTTTCATGCCTGCTGTTTAAACTGTATATTGGCTCAACGCCGTCTGAAAAACTCATCCAATCAAAATGCACTATGAAATTCATTTGTTCACCCATGACGTGGTCTGTGTACTCATACACCAATGACTTTATCTCCCAACCCACCGCCACCGCCACCACCCCACTCCCCGCCCGGGGAGCCGAAACCCATTGGTTTTTTGGCACTGGTTACAAATCAACCTAAAAAATGCTGAAACGCCTCCCCAACCGCCCCTGCCCGCCCGCTTCCCCTCCATCTTCAACATCTGCATCTAGAATCCGGTTGGTGTTACTCCTTTCTGAAGTCTAAATGCCCTACATTAACTGTGAACGCACCTCTTGCATCTGTATGGCATGACCCACCCCGGCTTTCCAACTGCGGATGCCTGCCTCGCTCCCTTCTGTCTGTCCGTCTCTCCCAGCCCCGCCCCAGCCCTTCTCCCTCTTTGTCCCTAAAGCACTCTCTCCCTCTGGTGATTTTTATCTGGTTTTAGATTGGTGGCTTCAATCTGAGTAGGTTTGGGTCTTTTGCAGAAAACGGGATGTCATCTTTCCTGTGGGTGTCTCTACCAGGACTAGAGGGCCACCTCATCCCACACACACCACCCGCACTCAGAGCTGTTGGGGTGTACCCGCTCCCCGCTTCTCACCACTCAGAGAGCTGCCCAGCCTCCTCCGTACCCCTCTGGATCTCTCTCTCTCAATCTCCTCTCTTTTCTCTTCTCCCTCCCTCCCCCCTCCCCATCTCTCTTCTTCCCTCCCTCTCTCCCTGCCTCTCTGTCACATCCATCACCCTGCATGTCACACCCACACCCCTGCACACACCACTTCCACATTTCCAGGCCCCTTTCACAGCTCTCACTCAACAAACCCACCTGCCCTGCCTTTCCCCTGCCCTGGTCCAGTGAGCTTGCTTCCAGGACCTGCACTGGCACCTCTGCACTGGGCTCACAGCTAATGAGTTCTCATTTGGTCCCACCGATGAAGTGGTGGACAAAGGTGGCCACATCACTGTCCCACCCCTTGTCTACAAGGAGGCAGGCACTGGTCTGATAACCCCTGGACTCCACTTGAAATTGTAGCTGTGCTGAAAGCTGAAGAGTGAGCAGCATTAACAAGGTGGAGAGGGCAGAAAAGGACATTCCAGGCCCCAGAGCACCACGTGCAAAGGTCCCGGGGCAGGACAGAGTGTGCAGGAGTGAGCATATGCACGTGAGGGGCTGTGGCTGGAGCAGAGAGCTGAAGGCTGACTCCGAGAAGGCTGAGGCGGGCAGGGCCCTAGGACTTTGATGGGAAATCGGCTTTATCCTAAGCACCAAGAGAGGCCAAGGGAGGTTTGACGTAAGGACAGCACCATCAGGAGTGTGATTAGGCGGATGACTGCAGCCGTGAAGCAGGGTGGGGCTGGGTAGGAGGTGGGCACCAAGAAAACCAGCGAGAGTCGACAGTGAGGGGTTAGAAGACGGTAGGAGCCGCCCAGGACCTAGAGACGGGCAGAGGGGATGTGAAGTACCCCGGGGAATTCCCCAGCCCGGCTGAAAACCGGGAGGTGGCGCTTAGGCAGGGCCAGGCGAGGGCTGGGCTAGGGGTAGAGAGCACGTGTGGCCATGCTGAGTTGGAGGTGGCCTTGCAGTCAGACAGGCAGGTCACGGTCAGGAGCGTGGAGGTGAGGTCGGGGCTGGAAGTAGGGTCTGCAAGGACAGGCTCTCTGCAGCCGCTGTGTGGGTGGTTTCCATGCACTGAAGCGCCCTGAGGGACAACTGCCCGTGGGGGTGTCACTGAGCAGAGAGGACTCCACGGACGAGAAGTGTAGGGAATGGCCCAGGAGGGACCATTGCAAGTTCTGTGGATGCCCCAGGTCGTAATACAGACCCAGGAAGGATGAGGGCTGCCCGGGACGCCCCACCCCTGCCCTCTCCCATCTCTACCCCACCCTCGTGTGTCTCCCCTCCGAGGACAGCATGCTCTCTGCACATCCCTGCCTGACCCCTGCTGCTTCTGCGGAGTGGCAGCTCCACCCCAGGCTGCTCCCGGGGCTGCCTGCCTGTGCATGCCCCACCGAGCCCACATGTTATGGTCCGCCCCGTGGAAGGGATGGCTTGTACTCTGGGGGTGCACGGGAGGGTGCCAGGGATACCCGGGCCATCGGCCCCATCCCCAGATGGAGCTGGGGGTCAGGTCAGCCGACCACCGAGCTGATTCTTAACCAGGCTGGGTTTGGGGGCTTGTGCCAGGTACTTGGGACGACAGTCTGGGGCTGGAGTGTCCAGGGTAGAATACTCCAGCCGCTTTCCCCACCCCGATGTCTACTGACGTTGGCCAGAGAACACTGGAGATGTCACCAACAATCCCAGAGGCCTCTTGCCAGCCTCCAGAGTCCCTGGGCTCCAGTCCCTGCCTCTCAGCTCCAGGCCAGAGGTAGCGCAGGACACAGACCCAGTGGTAGGAAGCCTGCCAGGAAATGCCGAGGAGAAAGACTGCCCACAGAACTCACTGCCAAAGCGGAGGGCAGCTGCGGTCATCAGGGCAACCTGTGCAGTCATCATGGGCCATTTGGGGGAAGAGGGCTAGGCGGAGTTAAATCTTGCTGTGTGGCTCCTACAAATCCCACACATCAGAGTCCGGTCAAGCCCCTCGTAGTGGGAGGCCCTCCCGCCCTCAGCCCACTGGACACTAGCTGGTGATTTCCGGTCTCCAGGTCTGCCCTGCACAGGGCTCTCAGACTTAGATGCCTTTGGAGGTCAAGCAGACACCACACACCAGGAAAGCAGGTGTCATTTCCAGAGGACCTTGGAACACTAGACAGCATGTCACCTGCTTCCAGGGGGCAGCCATCAGACCCCTGGGTGCCAGGAAGCCAGATTAGTGGGCAAATCTGATTTCTGTTTAAGTCAAAACTATTTTTTCATTTTTTAAAAAGACTCTTCGGGCCCAACTAATTAACTTCCCTGGCCAAATCACGTCACCACTTGTGATGCCTGGCCTTGCACTCTCTACCAGGGTGCCCCAAAGCCCTAGGACAGTCCTGTCACAGCAGCAGGCCGTGTGTACCCTTTCCAGCTGGTTTCTAAGGCAGGAGGAAACAAGAGACAGTGACTAGATGGGGGTTTGGAGCAGAGCTAGGGGCCATCCAGGGAGGTCCTGGGGGCAGGGACGGCCCCACCTTCCCACCCCAGCACCTGCCCCTCGGTGGGCCCAGGACTGATCCCCAGCTCACGCGCCCCCGGGAGCTGAGTCGTTCCTGCTTCCCGCAGGCCCGGTCCCGTGCCAGTCCACCCAGTCCCAGAAGCTGAGAAGCCATCCCTGAGAGGGGGGAAAGGGTCCCAAATGCATCTTCTCCGACTCAGCGGGCAGCGAGGACTCACCCTGCAGCCGAACAGCCCCAGCTCCCTCCCGTCCTCCCCATTCCCGCTCGCCAAGGGGGTAAGAAAAGATGCTCTTCTGCTTCTCCCCTGGTGCCAGCCGCTGCTCCTCTCGGCCGCGGAGCGAGGTCAGGGCGGGCAGGAGCGGGTGGGCAGCTCGGCAGGGCAGGGCAGGGCAGGGCAGGCGCCCGGTGAGTCCCGTGGCAGATGCATTTCTGGCTCGGAGCGTAACATGCCCTCGGAACCTGCACGTGTCCACCAGGCCTGGTGCTGGCAACCCCAACCCCACCCGCCTGGTGTTTGTGCCTCGTCCCCTTGTGATGGGTCCTGCAGTTTGACCCGCTTGTGTCCTCTGTCTCAGTGCATTTGGTTGTTGGGAGAAACAAAAACCATCTTGATTTTTTTCCTGATTGGATGATTCGGATATATTTTCTTTTCCTTGTTCTTTTGTTATTTCTCCCTCCTGCCCCCAGTTTCTTTCTCCTCCTCCCGTTTTTCTTTCCTTTTCCCTGTTGTGGGTGGGGCTGGCCGGAAGGAGTATGCTTTTGAGTTGATGCCTCTTCTTCCTCCCTCCCTCCCTCCCTCTCCCCTCCGACTTCCTTTTTTCGAGTTTTTCCTCTCCTCCATTTGCATTAATAGTGCTTTCTCTCCTCTCCCTCCTCATTTGGGGTCTGGCTTGCTTCTTCCTGTTGGTTGGCTTCATGTAGGGGCCTCTGTGAGTGGTGACAGGCAGGTCTGAGCCCCTCCTGGTGGGTAGATGGTCACCCCTCTTCTTCCGTCTCCCCAGAATAACTTCATCAACCTGAGCTTCCTCCGCCTCTTCCGGGCTGCCCGGCTCATCAAGCTCCTCCGTCAGGGTTACACCATCCGCATTCTCCTCTGGACCTTCGTGCAGTCCTTCAAGGTGAGCTCCCGCCTGCCTGTGGCCCGGGGGCCGTGCCGGGAGGCACGTGGCGGTTGGGCCAGAAGCGCCTGTGTGGCGCTGCCTGAGGGTCTGTCTCCATGGGGCTCTTGTCTAACTGCTACCCCTGCTGTGTCTTCACAGCCCCCCAAAGCCCCATCCCAGTCTGCCCCAAAGATGCCCACCAGCCCTGTAGGACTGGCACAGCCTGTGGCCGGGGACAAGGGAAGGAGAGGGTGTGGATAAGGGACCACAGCACCCTCCTCACTGCCTTCCTCCTCCCCACCAGGCCCTGCCCTATGTCTGTCTGCTCATTGCCATGCTTTTCTTCATCTATGCCATCATCGGCATGCAGGTGAGTGCTGCACCCCTGAGGTCCCCAGAGCCTCCCCAGGAGGGCAGCACCTGTAGGCGAGGAAGGGTCCAAGGCCCCCAAACAGAGGGACAACCATAGAGCTTCAGCTGGGTCTCCTCGGAGCCGCTGGGTGGAGGGGCACGGTCGTCTCTGGTTGTCATCCTCCGCCTCCTCAGGTATTCGGCAACATTGGCATAGATGTGGAGGATGAGGACAGTGACGAGGATGAGTTCCAAATCACTGAGCACAACAACTTCCGGACCTTCTTCCAAGCCCTCATGCTTCTCTTCCGGTGAGAGGGGCGTGGTTTCATCTTCCTATTCTGGTGGGCTTGGCTTCATCGGTCAGTTCTGGGGGCGTGGTTTCATACTGGGGTGCGTCCAAATCTCTTTCCGTGCCTGAAAGCCGCCTTGCTCCTCTGATGAGGTTTGGGATGGGATGGGACGGGACGGGACGGGACGGGATGGGACGGGACGGGACGGGACGGGACGGGACGGGGGCCCAAGGAACCTAGCAGGGCAGGAGCCCAAGGCCCGGAAGTCCTTTTCCAGGTATTCTCTCACTGTCTCTCGCTGGCCACCCTGTGAGGTGGAGACGCACACATCAGCGCTTGTATGCCGTACCCAGAGTGAGGGAATTCATACAGGCAGCAAGCAGGACAGCGGGTGCTGGGGGCTGGAGAAGGAGGGACTGAGTAGTTTTAATGGGGACAGACTCTCTGGGATGATGAAAAGCTCTGGAGATGGCTGCATAATAATATGAAGGTGCTTCAGGGTACTGAATTGTATATTTCAAAATAATTAAAGTGGGATATTGTATAATATGTATATTTAGCCACACTTTAAAAAGAAAACTTCGGCCAGGCATGGTGACACATTCCTGTAGTCCCAGCACTCAGGAAGCTGAGGCAGGAGGATTGCTGTGAGTTTGAGGTCAGCCTGGGCTACATAATGAGTTCAGTGCCAGCCTGAGCTACATAGCAAGACCCTCTCTCAAAAAAAAGAAAAAAAAAAAGAAAAAAGAGAAAGAGAAAACTTCCATCTGATAACAGAAAGAAAGGAATGGAGAGCAGTAGGTCACGCCTCTCTGTGCTGTGATGTTTTAGAAAACTAGGTAAGGGAGGAAGCCATGTGAATAGCTGGCCAGGAACAGCCAGGCAGAGGCCCTGAGGCAGGAGTGTGGCTGGCATGTATGAGGACAGCGAGAAGCCCAGTGTGTCCACAGTAGAGTGACTCTGGGGACAGTGCTAAGAGATGACAGGGGATTTTCCTGGTGTTGCCAGATTGGGGGGGGGTCTTAGGGAGTTATTTCCAGGGTCCTGGTGTCCCAAATAAAGAATTGTGCAGGTCACTCAAAAGGAGAAACAAGAGTAAGGTTATAGTTGGGTGTGGGGACACACACCTATAATATCAGCTCTCAGGAGGCTGAGGCAGGAGGATCACTGTGAGTTCAAGACCAGCTTGAACTACATAGTGAAACCCTGTCTCAAGGGGGGGGCAGTGAGATAGCTCAGCAGCATAAGCGTCTGCCTGGCAAGCACAAGGTCCTGAGTTCAACTCCTGGTACCCACATACGAGAAAAGGGCCAGTGATATCGTTCAGCGGCACAGACGCCTGCTGGCGTGCGAGGTCCTGAGTTCGACCCCTGAACTCGGGGGGGGGTAAGATTTATTAAAAGGGAAGAAGCAACAGTGTACTCCACAGGGTGGGTGGGAGGGGGCAGGGAGAAGAGCTCACAGCCCTGTAGGGGCAGATAGGTCTGCAGGTCCAGCTGTTATGGGAGGATCCAGAGCTGGAGATTGACAGAGCCATGGCCCAATGGCTGCCTGACTTAGCCACCCATGGGGAGGGGGAGTTTCTGACTACACATGGGTTTTTTGTTCTGTTTTGTTTTTGTTTTGTTTTGGTATCAGAATCGAACTCAGGGCCTTGCACTTGCCAGGCAGGCACCATGCCGCTGAGCTACATCCCTGGCCCCTACACAGGGTTTTAGGGGAAGCTTCACAGCGCCTTAGTCCATGGCGGTGGGGTCAAAGCAGCAATGCAGATGAGGTTGGACCAGGCCGGGATCATGGATTTGTGGGTTCACACACTCCTGGATGTGTTGGGGACAGGGTGACCTTTATCCGTTGGTTTTCGGGTACTTTGACAGTCACCTTTGCTTTGTGTGGCTTCTCTGTTCTGTGCCCCGTGGCTTCCTGTAGTTTCCTCGTCCCTGCCCGTGCTCCTGCCTCACTAAGACTCGCGCCCAGCCCCAGAGCCCAAGCGCTTCTTTCCCTGTGTGCGCTCCCGCCCCATGAGGGCTCCCTGACGCTCCCCCTGTCCCCAGGAGCGCCACTGGGGAGGCCTGGCACAATATCATGCTGTCCTGCCTGAGCGGGAAGCCGTGCGATAAGAACTCCGGGATTCTGACTGCGGACTGCGGCAATGAATTCGCGTACTTCTACTTCGTCTCCTTCATCTTCCTCTGCTCCTTTCTGGTGAGGCTTGGGATGTGGAGGAGGCCCCTTCTTGCCGCCTCAGCTCCGCGGGCCGGGTTTCTCTAGGATGTGACTGGCGTGCAAGGATCGCTCCCTGCAGAGCTGCCCTGAGCCAGCCTGGGACGTGGGGAGCCCAGACTGCTCAGCTTCGCGGTGCTGACCCAGGGCTGGAGGATGCCCCGTCCTGCGGCTGCCCCAGGCACTGCAGGGTGCGGGACAACCAGCCCCCAGGTGCCAGTCGCACACAGTGCCCCATCCCCTCGTGGTGACAACCAAAAATTGGAGACCCAGGGAAACAGCTCAGTTTGGCCTTGCAGGGGATAGATGTGGTCCTGCTGCCTCTCATGTCACAGAGCCTCCCTCTAACTGTCACTTCTAGTCATTGTCAATCTTTGCATCTCTGTGTCTCCACCTGCCTCATCTGTCCTCCCCCTGACTCTTCTGGATCTCTGCCCTCCCCATCCCTCCTTGTGTCTGTTCTCCCTGGGCCCCCCTTCCCGTCTCCCCGCCCCCATGCACTGGCATGCATGTATGGAGGTGCATTTCCACACCCCGACTCTCTCCCTCGTGCTTCCTCTTGGCCCCCGGGGTCCCCCAGATGCTGAACCTCTTCGTGGCAGTCATCATGGACAACTTTGAGTACCTCACCCGAGACTCCTCCATCCTGGGCCCCCACCACCTGGATGAGTACGTGCGTGTCTGGGCCGAGTACGACCCTGCAGCTTGGTAAGGAGTCACCTCGAATCTCCCAGCCACATTGCCTGCCTTTCCCTGGGGCTAGGACACGGGTGAGACAGGTGCCAGGAGCCTGGACCTGAGAAGGGACCTGGCGGGGACAAGTGCAGAGGAGGAACAAGAACCCTGAGCCCCTCACTCAGCACATGGAAGGCCTGGGTGCACCCCTCCCTGCGCCCTGGGCTTCTGAGGGAAGGAGGGTGGGAGTCAGGAACAGGCTGACAGAGCACCGGCCCCCCAGCGAGGCCAAGGGTGCTGCGGTCCCCTCAGGAGGCCTGGGAGAAACCAGAGGCCTTGGGAGTGGGGAGGGTGCAGCCTGAATTGGCAGAGTGAGGCAGGAGAGACAGCGGCGGAGCCCAGTTCAGGACCTGGGGCAGAGCAGGCCTTCGCAGCAGATGGATGCAACTTGAGAACATAATGTTAGGTGTGAAAGTCAGATATTGCAAAGCTCAGATACTGCACAGTTTTTCTCCTACGAGAAACTCAAAATATATACACATCAATAAAAAGCAAAATAGAAGACAGAAGTAGGAGGTAGGGAGAAATTCAAACAATTCCTCGAATTCTCTACTCTGTCATTTCAACAGATATGCTAATTTGTTTCATTTATACTACTAGTTTCTCTTAATTCATTGAAAAGAAAGCTTTGTGCTATTATCTCTTTTGTAAGAGAGAGTCTTCTTTGTCTGTGACCCTGAGTAACATTTTGGCCATTCTTTTAAGATTACGGTAGGCAGCGTATTAACTGTTGTTATTCTATAATTATTTTGTTATGAAATTTTATATTTTTCGTAGAAGATTTCTCTCTTATATTTTCTGTATTAATATCAGCATGTATTACATTAAAATAAAAACAAATAAATAAGAACTTAAAGCAGAACCAGGCATGCTGGCACACACTTGTAATACCAGCACTCAGGAGGCTGAGGCAAGAGGATCACCACAAATTTGAGGCCAGCCTGGGGTACATAGTGAGTTCAAGGCCAGCCTGAACTGCATAATGATACTGTCTTAAAAAGCAAAACAAAAAGGCTGGGGATGTAGCTCAGCATTAAGACCCCTGGGTTCAATCCCTGGTACCAAAAAATAAAAATTCAGAACAAAGGCTGGGGTTTAGCTCATTGGTAGAGCTCTTGTCTAGCTGTGTGAGGTCCTAGAATTTGTACCCAGCACCACAGGAAGCAGCTGATGGCAGGTGGTCAGACCGGCCGGGTGGGGAAGGAACCCAGGGCCCTTGTGTCTATCTCCTTGGCCAAGAGAGCTCTCCAGTCTCCAGGGAGCAAGAGCACCCCTTGTGGGCTGCTGGGGAGGGCTCCCGGGAGCGGCTGCCTGTGCACCTGTATTAAGCTCCTGCACAGCACCAGCCTCCAACAGAGGATTCTAGCTCAGGCTGGGTGTGGGGCCCAGAGGAGCGTTCCTGTGGGCCTTCGGTGGCCACAGCATCCACCTTCCTCTGGCCCCATGAGGAAGGCAGGGTAGAAGTGGCCTTTGCCATTCCTGGAGCTCTAGGTGGTAAGACTGGAGGGCTGGGGCTTGGCTTCTGCCTGATTCTTAACTCTTCCTCTTTTGATTTTAGGTCATAGCAATTGGATGCTGTCCCCTCCTCCTCTATTCCACCAGCCCCCAGTGCAGCCTATGTAGACTCCAGGAGGCAGAGGCAGGGAGAGCCAGGGGAAGGCGCTCCCAGCCCAGAGCCCCCAGCACACCTGGATCGAGCCCTCTGTCCCACGCCAGGGCCTGTGGGCAGCATCTGGGCATATGGTCAGGGACTGACCCCCAGTTGTCCACCTGACCTCCAAACCAGGAGTCCCCAGCCCCTGACCCCCAACCTTGCCACGTGAGGGGAGCCAGTGTGACCACGCCTCCCCCACCTCCACTAACCCCCTCTCTTCTCCTTGCAGCGGTCGCATTCATTATAAGGATATGTACAGTTTATTGCGAGTAATATCTCCCCCTCTCGGCTTAGGCAAGAAATGTCCTCATAGGGTTGCTTGCAAGGTTTGATTCCCACTAAAACCTGCTAGCATCAATGGAATGAGTGTGGCTTGGGGTTCTTCAATATATATATTTCATATATATATATATATATATATATATCTATAACACAGAGCCAGCGCTCTCTCTTGCATTAAACTAGAAAACTCTTAGGCACCAGAATGCCGCCATGTAGACTCAATGAAGCATGGAACAAATCTACCTATTCCCTTCAGCCATCTCTGCTTGCTGTTAGCTGAAGCTGCCCATCCTGGGGTCTCAAAGGCACCCCAAATCAGACACACCCCTGGGGGATTGAAACTCTGCATTGCCCCCCCCACCATCACCTCCACTCTTCCTCCTCCACCCCCGGCTTCCCAAAGCCCCCAGCCCTCCTCCCCCATCCCGGTTCCCCTCCCCGCCTGGGCCCCTCAGAGACCAGCCTCAGCCGAACCAGAGAACTTGACCGCACTTTTAAAATGACCCTGGAAAGCCGGGTGTGGTGGCGCATGCCTGTCATCCCACCACTCAGGAGGCTGAGGCAGGAGGATCTTGACTTGAGGCCAGCCTGAATGACATACTGAGACCCTGTCTCAAAACCCCCCCCAAAAAAAATCCAACAGGAGAACCCTCCTTTTCCTCTGCCAGAAGTAGATCTGAGGGTCCAGGGTGAATCTGACCTCTCTCTCTCTCTCCCCCTTTCTCTTTCTTTCTCCCTGCTGGTGAGCAGTGAAATAATTTTTTAATTACCTCTTCCATTTTTTTCCTCCTCTTTTCTATTTATTTGAAATATCTATTTTATCATTTTCTGCATCTTTCTCTATTTTTTCGGCTCGTGTGGTTTTTTTCCCTCCTTTCTTCTGTTTCTCCCACCCCTCTTCCTTTGGTTTTCCGTCCCCACCCACCCCGTGTTTTGTTTTCGGTGCTGCCAGGGGCCGCATGCCATACCCGGACATGTATCAGATGCTGAGACACATGTCCCCTCCCCTGGGTCTGGGGAAGAAGTGTCCGGCCAGAGTGGCCTACAAGGTAGTCTATCTTCGCCGACCCCGCGCCCGGCACTGGGGATTTTTCAGTGCTCATCAGAAACACCCAGCCAAGTTTCTTTTTCCAGCCGTTCTCCTCCTCCTCCTCCTCCTCCTCCTCTTCTTCTTCTTCCTTTTCCCCCCCTTTTCCTTTTTTCTTTCCTCCCGAGTACATGGATCATGACCATCCCTTGACGAAGCAGCACACTGTGTCCGTCCTTCGATGAGTGTGTTCGTGTTCTGAGACTCCATTATGGCCACACGCCGGGGGAGGGCGGCAGGGAGCACCCAGGGCCCCAGCACCCCAGGACCCCGACCCCAGGCAACCGAACTGGGACTTCAGGGGAGCTGCAGTCGGGTCTGTGCCCGCCCGGAGCGACCCCACACCCAGGCAAGGGGACGCTGGCCCCGAGCGAAGGCAAGGGGCCCCGGCCCCATCTTTGGTACCTTAAGCCCCCAACACACACGCACCTGAAGCTGATCTCTGACCTAGGGCCTCGGAGCACCCGACACCTCCGAAGGAGTCCCCAGAGCCTCCCCTCCCCTCCCCTGCAGCCCCCCACGCTCCCATCCCCAGACCCCACACCCCCCCCCATGCTCCAGCAGGCAGCAGGCGTAGCTGGACCCCGGACGGTGGCGCAGACGCAGGCCGTGCACGCTGCCTGGGGGGACTGGGGGCCTGGGGCGCAGGCACCGCGGCGACCGGGGGCGCTGCATGCTGGCTGAGGGCCAGGGGCCGCCCGGCCCGCCTCCAGACCCTGTCCTGGACTTTCCCTCGGCGCCCACGGACAGACGCTCTGTTTCCGCAGCTCATCCCCTGGAGGTTCAGGGGTGACCTTTAAAGACGCCCTTGCCCCTGCCAAAACTGACCCTGTAACCCTTTGTCGCCGCCCCTTTGCCCTGTGTCTGAGAGTTCTGGCTCCTCCTCCGCCCTCCAGCGGTCCCTAAAGTGTCCCTCTTGGCATTTTCCCTGGCCTCTACTTGAAGGCTGTAAGAGGAAAGGAGAATCCTCCCCTCCTGGTCTCTGCAGGTTTGGGAGCGATAGAAAAATCTTTCCACAAAACACTTGACTGGAAATCCACCCATCGGGTGAGAAAAAGAGACTTTTTTGCTATCCAGGAAAAAGCTGTCATATTAAATACATAAATCCAGCTGGGCGTGGTCATGCACACCTATAATCCTAGCATTCTGGGAGGCTGAGGCAGGAGGATCACAAATTTGAGCCCAGCCTGAGCAACACTGTGACTTAGCAAAAGGTTTTCACAAATTCAAAAAAATTTGAAGGGGTGCCCAATGTAGCTCAATACAAAGATCCTGGATTCAGTTTCCACTTATGGGAAAAAAAAAAAAAAAATCATGATTTCTAAAACAGGGAGCCAAGGCATGCGTGGTGGTGCAAGCCTATAAACCCAACACGGGAGGCTGAGGCAGGAGGATTGCTGTGAATTCAAGGCCAGCCTGAACTACATAAACCCTGTCTCAAAAAATAAAATAGGGGTCCCCAACATCCACGGCTGTGCACACCCCTTGTCTGTTTTTCTACCTACTGCCTTCCTCCCTGTCCCCGACCCCCACATTGTATTCTTTTACCGTCCCCACCCGTCCCCCATCTTTGTCCTCTACCAGTGTGTATTCGAATCCCCTGGCGAGTCCCAAACCTGTTCTTGACCCTCATCTCCGAGCCACCTCAGCCAGAGCTGGCGCGCACCAGCCCAGTATCCCCTCCCACGCCACTAAGCGCGGGAGACAGAGCCCCTGCCGGGACACGGACTCCCCTTTCCTGGGCCCGGGAGCGCCCCTCACCCCTTCTCCCCGCTACCGCAGACAGCCAGACCCGGACTCGCCCCAGACACAGTCCCCACGGAGCTATGACTGAGTCTCGAGATTCGTCGCATGCGCCCTGTCTGTGCCTTCCGTGTGGCCTCGCTGCATGTCCGGGCCGCGGCCTGCGCTTCCCAGGAACGACCACCAGGGCCATCCGTCCGTCCGTCCCGGCCAGCAGGGGGCGGGCGGGAGCCGGGGGCTGCGGCCTGGACCCTCTGCCTAGCTGCTGCATGCGCGCCTGTGACGCAGCTTGTGCTCTTTCTCTGGGGGTCAAAATGGACCGGGGCCGGTCGGAAGAACTCTGGGGGCAGGGCGAGGATTTGGGGGCAACACTGGCAGTGCTAGCTCTGGGGTCCAGAAGGTAGGATTTAAAAAAGGCAGGAAGCCGGGCATGGAGGCACACGCCTGTAATCCCAGCACTCGGGAGGCTGAGACAGGAGGATCACTGGTAGTTCAAGGCCAGCCTTGGCTACATAGTGAGCTCAAGGCCAGCCTGGACTGCATAGAGAGACCCTGTCTCAAAAATTAAAATAGAAGGGCGGGGGTGAGCCAGGCGTGGTGGTGTGTACCTGGGGTTTCCGTGATTCAGCAGGCTGAAACAGAATCTCAAATCCCAGGCCAGCCTGGGCAATTAAACAAGATCCTGTCTCAAGACAATTTTCAGAAGGCTGGGATGGAGCTCAGTGGTAAAGCGTTTGTTTGCCCAGCATGTGCAAAACCCTGGGTTCCATCTCCAGCGCCACAAATGAAAATTGGAGGACGGGGCTTAGGATCCTAGAAGAGCCCCAGGCACCCCCCCACACTGGTCTCAAGGGACATCAGGACATTCGACGGTGGGACAGGTGGCCGTAGCAGGGGCTGCTGCCGCCTTCAGAGTTCTTCCTGGGGCTCCTGGGCAGGGTGGGTGTGGCTCACGGGGACCCAGGCAGGGGGCCTCAGAATGACCGACCTCCCCCGGGGTTTTCTGTAGAGGCTCCTGCGGATGGACCTGCCCGTGGCAGATGATAACACTGTCCACTTCAATTCCACCCTCATGGCACTGATCCGCACGGCCCTGGACATCAAGATCGCCAAGGGTAAGGGCACAGCAGGCAGGATGGGAAAGCTGGGTGAGCTGAGAAGCCAGAGGATGTAGACACCCCGTAAGGAAGAGGGCAGAGCACCTTACAGCTGGGGGGCTCTCCACAGAGATCGTGTAGGAGATGAGATGATAAGTTACATGGATACAAGGGCAGGATCTTCGACCATGTGTGCCAAGGCCCTGGGGCAGGAGTCAGTGAGGGCAGGGGGTAGAGGGCACTGACTTGGCCTCGGGGAGGAGGGGCCTCATAGGGTCCACCCCTGAACAGGCTTCTGCTGGCCACTGTGAAGACGATAGACAGGGAAGAGGCCAGCGTGGGGACCTGGGTCGGTCTGATTTCTGTCACTATCCTGGAAAACCTAGGTGCTTCCTAAAGAGAGGAAGTTTATTTAGCTCACAGTTTTGGAGATCCAGAGTCCAATCTGCACGACACAGGCTATGTGACAGGGACCTAGCCAAGTGCATGTCTGCCATCCAGCACTCTGGGAGGCTGAAGCTGGAGGATTGCAAGTTCCAATCCAGCCAGCCATGGAATCCCAGCACTCGGGAGGCTGAGGCAAGAGGACTGCTGCCACATTCAAGGCCAGCCTGGGCTACATAGTGAGACCTTGTCTCAAAAAGCAAAAACAAAGCAAGTTCCAGCCCACTCTGGGCAACTTAGTAGCTTAGCAAAACTTTGTCTCAAAAGAAAAAAGAAAAAAGTCTGAGAATGTAGCTCAGAGCCAAGGCCCTGGTTTAGTACCCAGTACTGCAGAGAGGAGAGAGAGAGAAATCCCCAAATTCCCACCCCAGGGCTCACCGTTCATCCTTAGAGGGGACCAAGGAGCAGTGGGCAGGGTCCCCAGGCAGGACAGACTGAGAGGAAGCAGTTGACACTGTCTGCTGTGACCAGGGCAGCTTTGGTAGACAGGTCAGCCTCCAGTGCCTGGCATGGATTTCGGAGGCCTGAGAGTGGATCGGATGTGACCTGGTAGTGGGTGACATTGCAGGGTGGAGAGAGGCACACGGTCACCAGAGAAAACAGGGACAGAGAGAGAAGAGCTGGCAAGAGCTGAGCAGATGGCCCCACCGAGGGTGGGGACACGCTGAGTTAGGAGGATGGACGCCGCAGCTTAGGAGACAGCTGTTCCTCCCATGTTGACCTGGCAGTCACACAGTGGCACAGCCTGGATATGTTATAAAAAATAGAGATTTCAGCCAGGTGCAGTGGTAAAAGCCTGTCACCTGAGCTACTCAGGAGGCTGAGGAAAGAGAATCACAGGCTCGAAGCCAGCCTGGGCCATGTAGGGCCCAGAATTTTTTTTTTTTTCCTTTTGTGGGTACCGGGAACCGAACTCAGGACCTTGCACTTGCCAGGCAAGCGCTTATGCTGCTGAGCTATATCACCAGCCCTGGCCCAGAATTTTTAAGGCCCTGAATTTTTAAGGGCAGGAGGTGCAGCTCAGTAGTAGAGCTTTTGCCTAGCATGGGCAAGGCATGGGGATCCATCCCCAGTACCCCTTAATTAAAAAACAAATCCCGATGCTACCGGGTGACACTTGAGGGACAGTGGGAGGGAGGGGAAGAGGACCTGGGGCCCCAGCCTGGCCCCTGGTAGATGTTGCTTGTGCAGGTGACTTGCCAGGCAGCAGATGAGGAAGCAGAAGGTGAGCAGTGCTTCCCTCGTACAGGGACACGATGGACAGTCATGTTCTGGGGGCTTGGGAGGCCCATCTCCCTCATCCTCACTGGATCCCTTGACCTCCACTTTTGAGAGCTTCTGCACCCATGTCTACTGTCTATGCCACTGTGGTAGTCACCTCTCTTGCTATGACAAAATACCTGAGAAAAGCAACTTACAGGAAAAAGGGTTTACTTTGGCTCATGGTAACAGAGGGTTCAGTCCATGGTCCTAGGCGCCAAGGCAGGAGCCATCATGGCGGAGGGTGTTTGGAGCAGAGCTGCTCACATCATGGTGGCCAGGAAGCAGAGAGAGGGGAAGGAGCAGAAAGGAAGGAGCCAAGAACCAGATGCTCTTCAAAGGCACAACCCAGTGACCACCACCACTTGGGCCACATCTTCCCTCTGCCCCTGTGACTGTGAGCTATCAGTGGGTGAATCATTGGGGGAGGAGTCCATGGATGAGGTCAGCGCCCAGTGACCCAGGCCCATCTCCAGGCCGCACCTCTGAGCCCTCGGCCTGAGGGAGTAAGACCTCCCTCTGTGCATCCCAGGGGACCAGGACAGTCCATGAGTGCACTCCTCAGCTCACCAGTAGATCCAATCCCTTCCCCAAACCCCATTGCAACCAGCCCTTTAGCAATGAGTTTTGGAGAACATTTCAAAGCCAAACCATTAACAGCCATACAACAAGTATGTAGGGGGATGTTTGTTTTTCACACTATTGGGGGTTGAACCCAGGACCTTCACACTGAGCTCCATCCCCAGCCTTTTTTATTTTTTTATTTTGAGGCAGGGTCCTGCTGAGTCACTAAATTGCCCAGGCCAGGGTCCATCTTGCAACCTTCCTGCCTCAGCCCCTCAAAGACCTGGAATTACAAGCTTGTGCCACCACACCTGGCTTAGTTTTTTATTTTTTCTGCAGTGCTGGGGATGGAACCCAAGGCCTTATACAGGCCAGGCAAGCGCTTGCCACTGAGTGTACCCCAACACCCCCACTTCTCCTGCTTTCTGAACATACTGAGCCTCCTCTGCAGCAGACTGAGGCCCCTGGGTTGGGCTAAGTCAGGCCTTCTTCAGATTCTCAATGTGTTTCCTTTTCACCTGGACATTGTGTCTGTACCCTGAGGCCTCCTTCCCGGGGACTCGGCCACATCCCCTCCCCTCTCCCTTCCCTCTGGCCTGTCTGCACCCCTAGCGATGAGGTCAGCTCTGACCACTCACTGGAATTAACAATGTAAACCCAGGCACCATAACAGAATTAGCTGGGTGTGGTGGCCCACACCTGTAATCTCAGCACTCGGGAGGCTGAGGCAGGAGGATCGTAAGTTCGAACCCAGCCTGGGCCACTTTAGTAACTGCAAAACCCCAAATAAAAACGGGGCTAGGGCTGTAACTCAGTGCAAACGCCCTGGTTCAACCCCCAGTTCCACACACACAAAAAAGTGGGCCCAAAGTGGCGATCTACTGCCATCTAGTGGGTGGAGGTCAGACTCCTGCTCAGCATCCAACAGTGCCCAGGACGCCCCCAGCGAAGGCCAGTAGTGTTGACTGAGGTCCAGGGGCCCTGCCTGCGACCCCTCACCTGATCCCACGCTGAGAGCAGGTGCACCCGTCTGTGCCCCGAGGACCAAGTGGCTGAAACTCTTCCAGTTCTGGGGCCGGAAGCCCAAAGGCAAGGTGCCGGCAGGAGTGGTCTTTCCTGCTGTCTTACTTCTTGGCTTCTAGATGGCGCCCTCTTGCTCCTCTTCACAGCTTCTTTCCTCTTCTGAGGACAGCAGGCCTTTTGTTTTTTCAGACAGGCCTTTTGTTGTTTTTTTTTTTTTTTTGCTATGTTGTTCAGGATGGTCTTGAACTCTGTGTGGTCCATGCTAGCCTTGAACTCATGGCGATCTTCCTGCCTCAGTTTCCCAAGGGCTGGGATTACAGGCGTGCGCCACCAAACCCAGTGCTATTTTGAAATATGTATAATTTAAACAACAGTCACCTTATTATAACATAGAACACTAGGATGTATTCCTTCTTTCTAGTTGTAATTTTGTCCCTAATAACCAATCTCTCTCTACACCTCCCAGTCCCCAGAAAGTCACTTTTTTTTTTTTTTTTTTTTTTTTTTGGTACCTGTTATTGAATACTGAACCCGGGGCCTTCACACTGAACTACATCCCCAGTAACAACCCCACCCCCACTGCCTTTTTCTGTTTTTTTATTTTGAGACAGTCTCACTAAGTTGCCCAGGCTGGCTCAAACTTTCCATCTTCCTGCCTCAGCCTCCCAGAATGCTGAGATTACAGGCATGCATCACCATCCCCAGCCAGAGAGTCACTTTTTTTTTCCTTCTCTCTTTTTTTTTTTTTTTTTTGTTTCATTTTGTTTTGTTTATTTTTTGAAACAGGGTCTCCCTATGTATTCCAGGCTGGTCCTGAACTCACTGTGTAGTCCAGGATGGCCTCGAACTCATGGCAATCCTCCTCCCTCAGCCTCCTGAGTGCTGGGATTACAGATGTAATCCCACGCCCAACCTAAGAGTCACTTTTAATGGGAAATATTCTCTACTTTCCTAATTGCCAAGAAGTGGCCACACAGACCCTGGGCACCTCTCTTAGCCACAATAACGGTAGACATAATAATTAATTCCATCACTTCCCAGGAGGAAGAAAAAACTATCATAGGGTGGTGCTAATGGTCCAGCTACAAAGGGCATTGTCCCCAAGTCACCCCCAATGGTCTGGACCTCCCTACCTGAATCCAGCCAGCCCCATCCTGTGGAGCTTGGCCCCAGGAACCACAGGAACTCTGTGTCACCAGACCTTTTGGCCATGCGAAGAAAGAAAGTGAAGCCAGGTGTGGTGGTGCACACACCTGTCATCCCAGTACTTGGGAGGCTGAGGCAGGAGGATCACAAGTTCGAGGCCAGTCTGGACTACATAGTGAGTTCAAGTCCAGCTGGAACTGCATAGTGAGACCCTGTCTCAAAACCAAAAAGACCTGAAGGAGAGAGGACAAAAACATCTTATGAGGTGGGCACAGGTACAGTGGCACAAGCCTGCAATCCTAGCTATTCAGGAGGCTGAGGCAGGAGGATCAAACGTTCAAGGACAGCCTGGACAATTTAGCAAGAACCTGTCTCAAAACTTTAAGAAGGGCTGGGGGTGCATCTCAGGGGTAGAGCACACAGATTCATGAGGCCCTGGGTTCCATCCCCAGCACCGCAAAGAGAACACAAAGTCACCAGAACCCCACTCTAAGGTCTCCACCCTGATGACCTTATTTAACCTTACATCCTAAAGGCCCCATATCTAAACACCCCAGTTGGGTTTTCTCCCTTTTGTCCCTCACAACATGGGTTTGGAGGAGACCAGCCAAACCATAGCGCTGGAGTAAGAATCCCATGGGAGCCACTGACCCCAAGCCTCATGAGTGTCAGCTACTTTGATCATCAGACAACCAGGTGAGGCACAGGCTGCAGTGGCGATCCCCATTTCAGAGGGGGAAACTGAGGCACGGAGATGAAGAGTAACGAAGCCACCATCGGACTTTGTCTAGGACCCGCACCCGTGTGGTCGTCCCCCAGTCCTGCCCGGGCCTGCTCCGGGCCAGCCCGTGGCGACCAGGATGATGGCAGTGTCCCCCAAGATCAGGGTCTGTCTGTGCCCACATTGCAGGCGGAGCCGACAAACAGCAGATGGACGCTGAGCTGCGGAAGGAGATGATGGCCATTTGGCCCAACCTGTCGCAGAAGACGCTGGACCTGCTGGTCACCCCGCACAAGTGTAAGCGCGAGCTGGCCGGGCGGGACCCCGCAGGACAGGGGCACGGGGAGGGAAAGCGGCCCGGGGGGACCGCACCGTGAGCTCGCTCTGTGCCCCCAGCCACGGACCTGACGGTGGGGAAGATCTACGCGGCCATGATGATCATGGAGTACTACCGGCAGAGCAAGGCCAAGAAGCTGCAGGCCATGCGCGAGGAGCAGGTACGTCCTCCGCCATCACCGCGCTGGGGGACCAGGCGGCTCGGCACCGGGGACCCAATCAGAACGACCAGGGAACCAATCAGAACGGCCAGGGAGCCAATCAGAAGGTGGGGCGTGGCCAGGCCCCAGCGCGGGTCCCTGCTAAGTGCACGGATTGCTGGACCCATTCATTTCCTCCAACAAAACAGACGTCCTGGGGGCGCTGTGGCGGGCCCTGGTGTGCAGCTCGAAGCAAAACGGGCCAGCATCCCTCCTCCAGCTAAATCAAAGAGCCTGGGAGCAGACTGCTGGGGGGAAAGCAGAGCCTATGAAGGAGGGAAGAGGGGTGTGATGTGAAGGGCGTCAGCAAAGGGATGGGCTTATGCAAAGCCCATGGGGCTGGACCTCATCTGCTGAGTTTGGGGGACAGTGAGGAGGTGGAGGTGGTGGAAGAAAAGGGAAGAGATGAGAGAGGTGATGGGGCAGAGCCTTGGGGGCTGCACAGAGGGTCCAAGTGAAACGGGAGCCCCGAAGGGTTCAGAGCGGAGGAGGGAACCCACCGGGCTGGGTGCTCATGGGCGCCCCTTGGTGGCTGTGGAGGGAACGGACTTCAGGGAGCGAGGGCGGTTACTAGGAGACCAGCACTGGACCAGGTGGGAGACACCTGCGGCGGGGAGAAGGGACTCTGTTCTGGGAGGATTTGGAAGAAAGACCCAGGCAGGTCAAACTTGGGCATGTGCGTGCCAGAAGGTGTCAGAAATACTCTGAAGAGCAGGCCTGGTGGTGCAGACTTACCATCCCAGCTACTAGGGAGGCTGAGGAAGGATTGCCAAATTCGAGTCCAGCCCAGACAACTTAATGTAGGGCCCAGCTCAGAGGAAAAAGCAACAGACTCGTCTAGGGCCTGAGCTCCTGACACTCCCTCCGTCTATTCCCTGGCTGCTCTCTGCCTGTCCAGAACCGGACACCGCTCATGTTCCAGCGCATGGAGCCCCCGTCCCCGACACAGGAGGGGGGACCTGGCCAGAACACCCTCCCCTCCACCCAGCTGGACCCTGGTGGAGGCCTGTGAGTGTCGCCGTGGCCCCCAAGAGATGCAGGGGTGGGGCTGGGCCCAGGTTCCAGAGCCCCTGGTGCCCCCTGCCATCCTGGCCTCTGTCCCCCACTTAGGATGGCTCACGACAGTGGCATGAAGGAGAGCCCATCCTGGGTGACCCAGCGGGCGCAGGAGATGTTCCAGAAGACTGGCACTTGGAGCCCAGAGCGCGGTCCCCCCTCCGACCTGCCCAACAGCCAGCCCGACCCACAGGTGCCACTGCCCATCCTCCCTGTGCCCCTGGGCCGGGCTGGGTGGACGGGAGGCAGCATCCACACCCCACACCCCGAGTTCGCCGCTCTGTGCCTGCGGAGTTGCCCCAGGGGTCCTTGCCCTGGCCCCAGCTCACCCTGGCCCGCCTGTGCCTGCAGTCGGTGGAGATGCAAGAGATGGGCACTGAGGGCTACTCGGACAGTGAGCACTACCTCCCCATGGAGGGCCAGGCCCGGGCCGCCTCCATGCCCCGGCTCCCCGCCGAGAACCAGGTGAGGGCTTGCACTGCCCCGTGCTCCCCTGCACTCCTACATTGGGGACCACCACTTTCCCCCTCAAACATGAAGCCTAAGGCTTCTCTTCCCTCCCATACCCAGGCACCTCCCAGGGGAAGGGTTCTCCCTGTGGGCTGAGTACAGTGGTCACTTCCAACCAGTTCCCCTCTGTCTTATTTGGGGGGTTCTGAGGGAGGGAATTTGGGTTGAGGGGAGAAGAGTATCCGTCAGGCCTAAGTGAGAGCTGCAATGGAGAATCCCAACTACTAACAGGGTATAGTGGTGCATACCTATGCTCCAAGCTCTCTGGGAGGCTGAGGCAGGAGGATCCCAAGTTCAAACTCAGTTTGGGCAATTTAGTATCAAAATCTTGTCTCAAAATAAGAAATACAGCCAGATGTGGTGTTGCAAGCCTAAAATCCAGCACTCAGGAGGCTGAGGCAGGAGGATTGTGGCGAGTTCAAGGCCAGCCTGGGCTACAGAGGGAGTTCAAAGCCAACCTGAACTACATAATGAGACTCTGTCTCAAAAAAATACAAAAGGGTTGGGGATTGAGTTCAGTGCAAAGGCCCTGGATTCAATCCCCAGTGCTTAAAAAAAAACGGCTACTACATGATACTACAATATACATGCACACCTGTGCACACAGACGCGGTACATGCCTGTGCATGTATACGCGCACACGCGCACACACATACACATGCACACACGCGTGGGTCCTAGGACCTACAAGCTGTGTCGGGCGGGTTGTGGGTCTGGGTCGTCCTGGTCCCTGTCTGATCTCTGTGGGCTGCAGGGTGGGCAGAGTGTGTGCCCGGTGTGTGTCTGTGTGACTGCTTTTCTCAGCTGCGGGGCCACCTGTCAGGGCGCGCGGGAGGGCACAGCCGGCTGCCTGTGTAAGCTGAGAACAGCGCTGCGCGAGCTTCCCAGCCTGCGTGTTCGGACGGCTGCGCTGTGCCTGCTGGGCCCGGCTCACCCAGAGCCTGGCCGCTGGCTGCTGTGACTTGGCGTGGGGGACACTGGTGCATGTGGCCACCCAGTTCTTGTGTCAGGCCTGTGCTGCTGGGTCCCAAGAGAGGGAGGGGACAAGACGCCCACCGCCCGGGCTCAGCACGTGGCATGAGGAAGGCCCGGGGCTGTGGCCGTGCCGTTCTGTGTCCGTCTTGTGTGCCTCTGCCATCTGTGTGTCTCTTGTCTCCGCTGCACCTGGCGGGGGGACAGCCAGCCAGGTCCTGGGACCCCCTCTCACCCTCCAGAGATGGTGACCTCTCTCTCTTTCTTCACTGCCCCCTGCACCTCCTCCATGCCCCCACCACCTCACTCTCCTTCCAGCCTTTTATATTTATTTTCTCCTTTCTGTCTTTCTGTGTGCACCATCCCGTGGGGCTGTGACAGAGGAGACGGGGCCGGCCACGTGGGAGTAACCTCAGTGTATGTACCGCGCCCTGCCGCCGCCTCCTCCTCCCCACCCCCCTTTGGGGGACCCCTGGCCATCGCCCCTGTCCCCAACCCCAACCTCACTCTGCAAACCTCACCCCTCCCCTGTGTGTGTGTCCTGTGTGTGCAGGGGGCCACGCCTGCCCCACCCCTCCTTTCAGGGTCCCAAGCCAGGAGCCCCGGGCCCACCACCCCGCCCAGCCCTGCAGCCTCACGCCCTTTGCTCCGGGGCAGGGCTGGTGTTGGGGTGTCCCTCCTGCTCCTCTCTTCTGCCTGCTGTGGAGAACCACAGGCCCCCAAGTCAGGGCCCCACCCCAGGACCTCAAATAGCGCAGCCTGCGCCTGGGCGGCAGGCACCAGAGTCGGTGGTCAGGAGGTGCTGAGTGGGGCAGGTTGGAGCCTCTGGGAGTCAGGGGTGCGGCCTGCAGCCTGGGCTTCCGGGTCTGGAGCAGGGGACCTGGGAAGCAGCCACAGGTGGGAGACCCCAGAATGGGCCAAAAGGGAGCAGCCCTGTCATGGGGGGCAGGCTGTGTCCTGAGCCCTGTGGCACCCCCAGGACCCTGTCCCTGGATGGCCACACCACCATCACGGGCAGCTGCCCATAGTTCACACAGCCACCATGATTGGGAAAAGGATTAGGGCATCTGTGCGGCTCCCACTGACCCCTGCCTGCGGCCTGTCCCCCCAGACCATCTCTGACACCAGCCCCATGAAGCGCTCAGCCTCTGTGCTGGGGCCCAAAGCGCGGCGCCTGGAGGACTACTCACTGGAGCGGGTCCCACCCGAGGACAACCAGAGGCACCACCAGCGCCGCCGTGACCGTGGCCACCGGGCCTCAGAGCGCTCCCTGGGCCGATACACTGATGTAGACACAGGTGGGCCCAGGGACAGGGGGCTCTGGGAGGGGACAGAGGAGGATAGAGTTCGGAAGGAGGAAGAGAAGTGGGGCCCAGGTGCAGCGGGTCATCCCAGCACTCAGGAGGCTGAGGCAGGAGGATCACCATGAATTCAAGGCCAGCCTCGACTACATAGCCAGACCCTGTCTCAAAAAAGAAAGAAAAAAGCAAGGGAGGGGGCACGAGGGACCAGGGGGTGTCTGCACCCAGCCCCGGGGCTGGGACCCGTCTGACAGCATGCTCGCCAGGCTCTGCCCCAGACCTGCCTGGGTCCCCAACCTTGGGGTCCCCTGACCCCTTGACGGCCTCCTGCATACACACCCTCTCCTACCTCTCCTCCTCCCTCACGGTCACCCGTCCATCCATCCTTTTGTCCTTTTGGCCCAGGCTTGGGGACAGACCTGAGCATGACCACCCAGTCCGGGGAACTGCCGTCGAAAGAGCGGGACCAGGACCGGGGCCGGCCCAAGGACAGGCAGCACGGGCAGCACCACCGCCACCACCACCGCCGCCGGCCGCCCCCCGACAAGGAGCGCTACGGCCCCGAGCGGGAGCGGCCGGACCACAGCCGCGCGCGCGCCCGAGACCAGCACTGGTCCCGCTCGCCCAGCGAGGGCCGGGAGCCCATGGCCCTCCGGCAGGTGGGTGCGGCCAGGGGGCCAGGAGAGGAGGAGGAGGGGACCCCAGCCGCCCACACCCGTAGGGGATCCCAGCCAGTCGAGGCCAGGATCCCTGACCCGGGGCAACCTCCTCCAGCCCACAGGTCTCCCAGGGCCAAGGGAGGCTCCGGGCTGGGTGGACCCTGCTCCCTGCCCCCCTCCCAGTCCCCGCTCTGTCCCCAGCCCCTGCCACCCGCCGCCACCCCTGCCACCCGCCTGCCCACGGCTGCTTCTCCTTGTGGATCACGTTTGAGTTCGGGGCCGCCGCGGTCCTTTCGCTTTCCTTTAACCTGGCTTCCCTTTTCGTTTCAATTATGATTTCTGTCCTATGGACACCTGTGAGTAATTTTTTGAAACTTCTGCTATTTGAACCCCGAAACTTACAAAACTCCATTTCTCATTTCTCTTTTCACTTTGTTGTGTTGGTTTTTGACTCCCCTCCCTCCCCTCTCTCACTCTTCGTCCTCCTCCTCTTCCCCCTGTGGCGGTCGCTTTTCTCCTTTTTCTCCATTCCCATGTCCTGTGTCTCGTCCCCCACGTCCCCTCTCCTGTCCCGTTCGTCCTCCTCTGTCTCCTCCCGTTCTCCTTCCGGTTGATTTGGTTGTATCTTTTGTTTTGATTTCCTTTGTTTCAATTTTCGTGTAGGGCAGTAGTTCTGTAAGTGGAAGCCCAGCCCCCTCAACGTCCGGCACCAGCACCCCGCGGCGGGGCCGCCGCCAGCTCCCCCAGACCCCCTCCACCCCCCGGCCGCACGTGTCCTACTCCCCCGTGGTCCGCGCCCCGCAGCAGCCGCAGCAGGGAGCGGCCAGGTCGGGCCCGCGCAGGTACCCCGGGCCCGTGGCCGAGCCCCTGGCCAGGGAGCGGCCGCCCCCGGGCGGCCACGGCGGCAGCCGGTCCCCCGGCCCGGCCCGGAGCGAGTCCCCCAGAACCTGCCGCCACGGCGGGGCCCGGTGGCCGGCGTCCGGCCCACACCCGCCCGAGGCCCCGCGGCACCGCAGCTACTACCGGGGCTCTGACTACGACGAGGCCGACGGCCCGGGCAGCGGCAGCGGCGGCGCCGGCGAGGAGGCCGCGGCCGCGCCCTACGAGGCGCCGCCCCCGCCGCGACACCCGGCCTCGGGCGCCGGGCGATCGCCCAGGACTCCCCGGGCCGCGGGCCCGGCCTGCACCTCGCCTTCCCGGCACGGCCGGAGACTCCCCAACGGCTACTACCCGGTCCACGGACTGGCCAGGCCCGCAGGGCCCGGCTCCCGGAAAGGCCTGCACGAACCCTACAGCGAAAGTGACGACGATTGGTGCTAAGTCCGGGCGAGGTGGCAGCACCCCCGCCCGGCGCCCCCACGCACCCCACGCGCACCCCGCCGGGAGAGCCGTCCCCGCCCAGCACCCCGGGTCCAGGACAGAACCCGCCAGCAGACGAGACCGCGGACTCGGGAGGGGCCGGGGTCCCCAGAGCACCCCCAGGCCAGAACAGACCCTCCTGGGCACCGGGCGTCCCCCGCCAGCCTCGACCTCCCCCGTGACGAGGGTCTGGGGTGGGCGACAGGCAGACGGACCACACAGCCAAGGGATTTGAATTAACTCAGCTCTTTTTGGATAACTTTGGGGAAAATGGAAAAAAAAAAAAAAAATATATATATATATATATATATATAAAACAATAACATTTTTAAAAGAAAAAACGAGGAGAAAACAAATCACTTCTATTGATGAGTTTTATCATCTCAGTCGAATCTTTCCTTTCCCTGGTGAGCGAGGAAGCTGGTGGCTGCGGTGGCAGAGGAGCCACGGGGAGGTGGAGGCCGAAGGCAGTGAACCCAGCACCCCCAAACCAGACACACCCCACACATGTCTCAGACCAGGAGTGCTTGCTGGTGATACCGAACCCTACTATTACTGCCTGCAGAAATCAGTTTAAAAGAGAAATCATCATAATAAACAATTTTTAAAAAGACAAAAAAATTAATGATTGAGAAAAAGAAGCATTTTTTCTGACATTTGATCTTGCTTGAAATAACAAAAGAAGATAAAAAAAGAAAAAAAAAAAAAACACCACTACCACCGATTCCTTTGCTTCTCTCTCTTTTTTTTTTTTCTTTTTTTCTTTTTTTCTTTTATTTTATTTTTTCCTACCTTGTTTGAAAACCATGGGCTTGGGACTGTGAATTATTGCATGACATTAAAAAAGAAAAAAAATAATAAAAAAAGTTGAACCCAACGGCCTCTGGATTGGAATCGTCCATCCCTTGGCTGCGCACTCTCAGGGCTCTGTTGGGAAATGGGTGAGTGCTTCTGTCAGCTCCTGGAACTGGGCTTAAAGTTCCCAAAGTGCTGGGCTGTGGCTTCCTGGGGCAGTGGCTGCTGTTCCATCACCAGTCATCTCAGCTACTCAGGAGGCTGAGGCAGGAGGATCACAAATTTGCCCAAGCTGGGCAACTATGCATGGCCCTATTTCAATATAAAAAAATAAAGGGTGTAGCTTGGTGACACTGGATTCCTAAAAGAAAACAGAAAAACAGCTCAGGGTGCCCAAGCCCCAGGGAAGAATACTCCACAAGGACTGGTCACCCTTCCCTGCAGCTGGGTGCTGGCTGGCACCTCCTGCCCAGTAGCGGTACTTGCTGCAAGGGTTTCCTTAAAGGAGCGCAAGGAGGAAGGTCCATCCCTGGGGTCGAGGAGCAGAGCTGCCCCGTGATGCACTGGGTGCCTGCAACACACCCGTAGTCCATTCCACTGTAGCCTTCTACGATAGGAAATCTACCCTGCCTGGCCCCACACACAAGGCCTCACCTCCCTGTCTGTTTCATAGCTGGCCCTATGAAAAGAGTCTAAAACTGTAAAAGTAAGCCAGGTAGGCTGGTACACGCCAGTCCTCCCCCGAGGATCACCACAAGTTTGAAGCCAGTCTGAGCTACATAGTGAGTCCAAGGCCAGCCTGCACTACGTAGCAAGACCCTATCTCAAAAAGTCAAATAATAATAATAATAATAAATTTTAAAAACCATAAAACTGTACTTTTTTTCTGCAATGCCAGCAATGGAACCCAGGGCCTCACACATGCTAGGCAAGTGCTCTACTACTTAGCTATGCTCCCATAGCCCTTTTGCCTAAATTATTATTTTGAGACATGGTCTTGTTAAATTCCTCAAGGTGGCCTCAAACTTGTGATCCTCCTTCCTCAGCCTCCCAAGTAGTGGGATCAGAGGTATCAGCCATCATACTAGGCCACGAAACTGTGACTTAATTAGGAAGGGAGGAGGCTGGGTCCACTCAGGAGCCAAAGGCCACTGACCGCCCTGCTTCAGCCAGGCCAGGGCTTGCTGCGGCCTGGGAGGGGAGCTCCTCTTTCTAGACAGGGCTCTGAGCCCCCAGGAGCCTCACGCGAGGAGATGCACGCGGGCCGCAGGGGAAGAGGACAGGCAGGGGGTTCCCCGGATGCTACCGTACGCTTGACCCCACCATGGCCCGGGATGCTCCCCCAGCACTCAGCTCCGGCTGTGGCAAGTGACTTAACCTCTCTGTGCTTCTGGTTTCCCACCAGTGAAGCAATAACAGAGGTGTTTTTGGAGACTGGAGATTAAGCATTCTACATAATACTTAGCACAGTTTTCTTTCTTCCTTTCATTCTGTCTTTATTTCTTTCTTTCTTCCTTCCTTTTTTTTTTTTTTTTGTGAGTACCGGGGGTCAACCTCAGGACCTCGCACACCAGCAGGTGCCAGTGCCGCTGAGTGCTATCACCGGCCCTTTTTTCATATGTGGGTTCCAGGAGTCTAACTCGGGCCCTCGCGCTTGCCAGGCAGGCACTTACGCCGCTGAGCCATCTCACCGGCCCTTTTTTTTTTGAGACAGGCTCTCACTATGTAGCTTGAACTGGCCCTGAACTTGCAGAGATTCTCCTCCTTCAGCTTCTCAAGTGCCAGGATGACAGGCGTGTGCCACCATGCCAGACATATTTTTTTTCCTTAAAGCATAACTACCTTCAGGGTGAGGACGTAGGGCAGTAGAAGGGCCCATGGTTAGCATGAGCAAGGCTCTGGGTGCAACCTCCAGCACCAAAGCTTTTGTTTTTGCTGTTTGTTTGCTTGTTTTCGTACTGTGACTGAACCCACGGGTTCTCGGCCCTAAAGTACATCCCAGCCCTTTTTTATTTTTTACTTTTCAGACAGGATTTCAGGAGGAGGGATTTGAAATTGTAATCCTCCTGCCTCAGCCTCCCTCCATGTTGGGATTACAGGTATGTGTCACTCTGCCTAGGTAAAAAGTTGTATTTAAATTTTTAGTTTTGAGCTGGGTGCAGTGGTGTGTACCTGTGACCCCAGTGCTGAGGGGTGGGTATATAGAGGCAGGAAGATCTGGAGTTCAAGGCCAGCCTGCACTACAACGAAACCATCTCAAAAGAAAAAAAAAATTGGCCTTATGACCCAGGTGGTCTCGGTGGCAGCAGGAAAGCACTGTAGACAGTACATGAATGCGTGAAGCTGTGTGCCAATAAATCCTTATTCATAAAACAGGCAGGGGGCCAGATATGGCCCCTTTCCTATAGCACTGTTGTTTAAACTTGTTTGTTTCAGCATCCTCTTCCTTCTTAAAGAGTACCCTGGAGATAATTTATGTGGATTGGAGTGGCTGGCATTTACCATTTAGAAATTAAAATTGAATACCAGGTTCTCCAGAGGTTGAAGCCAGTTGGGCACGATGGTGCAGCCCTGTAATCCAGACAGGTAGCGCCCATTTCTCTCTCCCTCTCTCTCTATCTCTCTCTCTCTCTCTCTCTCTCTCTCTCTGGTACTGCAGGCAAACTCAGCACCTCAAGCATGCTAGAGTGACCCTCCATACCCACATCTCCTTTTTTTAAATTAAATTAAATTTTTTTTGTACTGGGAATAGAACTCAGGACCTTGCACTTGCCAGGCAGGTGCTGTGCCGCTGAGCTATATCCCCGGCCCAATTTAACTTAACTTTTTGAGACAGGGTCTCAGACTGGCTTTGAACTCACTATGTAGCCCAGGCTGACCTCGACCTCATGGTAACCTTCCTGGCTCAGGCTCCTGAGTGCTGAGGTGACAGGTGTGGCCACCACATCTGGTGGTGGTGGTGTTGTTGTCTTGATTTTTTGAGATGGGGTCTCACTACGTAGTTCAGGCTGGCCTTGAACTCAATGTGTAGCCCAGGCTGCTCTCAAACTCACCACGATCCTCCTGCCTCAGCCTTAGGAGTACTGGGATGACAGGCGGGCGCCACCGCACCCAGCAACATCTGTTGTGCGTAAATTCCTGGCTGACAGTATTTTGCTATAATGGCCTGAGGCATTGCCCATTCACTCACCTCCAGCCAACCACAGTGTCTTCAGGGAGAGCAGGAGGCTCTCAGAGCCACCCTGAGTCTGCCCGGATGCCTGTGCACCACGCAGCCTCTGTCTGTGCCTCCCTGCTCCTGCTCGGAATGGTGTCAGTGGCTCCAGGGGCCTCTGTGTCACACCCCATGCCTCCCACCCCTCCCCACCCTCGGTTCCCCAACATCCAACCTTGACCCTGCCAAAGGCCACTGCCTCACCATCTGACTCCAGCTCCGGCACAAGAGCCACTACCACGTGGGCTTCGAGACTCCCTGCCTGTCATCCCAGCACTCTGGGAGGCTGAGGCAGGAAGATCGCAAACCGAAGCCAAGCTCGGGCACCTTAGTGACTTAGCAACACCCTGTCTCAACATAAAAAGTAAAAAATGGCTGAGGATGGAGCTCAGTGGAAAGATTTTAGGTTCAATCCGCAGTAGCCCCCGCAAAATCAACCCACTGGATGGGTGTGATGTGCATGATTAGAACCCCAGCACTCTGGGAGGCTGAGGCAGAAGGACAGCAAGCTGAAGCCCAACAGGAGCAATTTAGCGATTTAACAAGACCCTGTCTCAAAATTTAAAAATAAATAAACGGGGACCTCTGCTCCCTGGGCTCCACCCTCAGTACGACAATAACAGCGAACTCACTGCACTGCACAGCTACATTCAACTCTGAACACCCGGAGCTCAGTCCCGGCTTTGTCCAAGCGGGAGCCCGCGCGGGGGCGACGGGGACCTCGGTCGTGCTGGTGGCGATGCCGCCTAGAGGCCAGACCAGAAGCAGCCGAGGCCCGGCCTCCGCTTCTGAGCGAGAGGCCAGGAACCGGGTCCCAGTGAAAGAGGCCTTGGCAGCCTGCGGTCGCCCCAAATCCAAGCCCAGGGAGAGACTTCACACCGGGGATGTCACAAGTAGAGGTCAGTGCCCTCCCCACCAACAGAGACTTTATTTTTTGGAGTACTGAGATTTGAACCCAGGGAGCCCTGAGCTACATCCCAGCTCCTTAAATTTTTATTTTGAAGCCAGATGTGGTACCACATACCTGTCATCGGGAGGCTGAGGCAGGAGGATCGCCCCAAGTGTATGTAAACTCAGGCCAGCCAGGGCTACGTAGTGAGCTCAAAGCCAGCCTGAACTGCATATTGATATCTTGTCTCAAAATGCATATATATTATATACATACATTACATTTGTATACATGTATTATATATATATATATATATATATATATATATATATATATATATATATATATATGTTTTGTTTTGCTATTTATTTTTAATTTTGAAACAGGGACTTTCTAAGTCTGTAAGTTGCCCAGGCTGACCTGGAACTTGGAATCCTGCCTCAGCCTCCCAGTACCTGGGATGACAGGCATGCCTGGATGTCAAAGACATTTCCAGGAACCACGTCCACTGAGGAGAGGAACAATGCTGGGGAGAGGCTGGAAGTGTACCCTCTCTTGGCCTCTGAGTTCTGCCTCCACTGTCTTGGGGACCTGCAGAGGAGCTGGGAAGGACAGGGAGAGGAGGGGCGGATTAACAGAGGTAGGGGAGTGGGAGGGGAACCCATCAGATCAGGAAATGCTGAATCAGGAAAGCTCCTGTACTTGTCTGAGGTCACACAGGGAAAAGGGAGCGGCTCCTGGGTCCACGCCGGGGCGGCTCCACCCCACCACCGCATCCTTTCCCAGACCTGGCTGTTCCATCTGTCCCCACACCCTGGCTGTGAGACCCTGCCTCAAAATTTTAAAAATTAAAAGGGCTGGGGACATAACTCAGTGCAAAGCCTCTCCTCAGTACTGGGGAAAAAAAAAAAAAGAAAAAGAATGACAGTCGCTGTGTCCTTGAACTCCAGGTGGCCTAGTGCAAGATACAGCTCAGTGGTACAGCAGCATGGGTCCAGTGCACCAAGCACCCTGGGCTCCAGCTCCAGCACCACAGAAAAAAAAAATAAGTTCACCAGTTGAAGTGATGCACACCTGTCATCCCAGCATTTGGGAGGCTGAGGCAGTAGGATCACTGTGAGTTCAAGGCCAGCCTGGGCTACATAGTGAGACCCTGTCTAAAATAATAATAATAATATTAATAAATAACAACAACAACAACAAACATCCAAGACAAGGTCTCACTGTATAGCTCAGGCTGGCCTCCAATTTGCTATGCAGCCCAGAGTGGCCTTGAACTCAAAATCTTCCTGTTTCAGCCTCTTGATGGCTGGGGTTACCACCACGTGCTACCTCCTTTGGTTTGTGTTGAACTTCTTAAGGGGGTGAAATTACTTTGAAAAAACTCCATACTCAAAACAGAACCTTTCCATTTGTAACCAGCATGAAGTCATGGCAGCTTTTGCCTTTGACACAGCAGCTTTGCAACCCGGTGTGGCTTTTGCACCTCGGAGTTCATCTCAGCGCAGGCTGGGTGCATCCCGAGGGGTAAGAGCCGCTGCTGTGGCTGCAGCCACTGCCCCGGGCCGTACAATGCCAGTCTCCGGCACCTGGCAGTGTTCTCCATCTCCTGAGCACCCGAGTTCCCAGCCCCATGGCTGGCCCCAGAGGCCCCGCGCAGTCTCCTTCCTCTGTGGACTGACAGAGGGCCAGACAATTTGTCCTCTGCACCTGCTCTGCCACCATGAGCAAGCACGTCCACCTCCCCATGCACCCACATACGCAACCCTCGAACTCTGCCTCCTCATCAATGAATAGAAGCTGTGCGTGGTGGTGCTGTGCACCCAGAATCCCAGAACTTTTGGGAGGCTGAGGCAGGAAGATCTCAAGTTCTACTCTAGCCTGGACACCTTAGGGACATAGCAAGACCCTGTCTCAAAATAAAAAAATCATTAAAAACCTGGGGATGTAGCTCAGTGTGAAGGCCCAGGGTTCAATCCCCACTACCATGAAAATTAATTTATTAAATTTAATTAAAAAATAAAAAACCAGCCTGGTGGCACAGATCTCCAATACCAGCACTATGGGAGGCTGAGGCAGGAGGATTGCAAGTTTGAGCTCAGCCTGGGCAACTTAGTGCCTTAGCAAGGCCCTGTTTTAAAACTTGATACTAAAAAAAACTTGATACTAGCCAAAAGGCTGAAAAGCAGTAAGACTCTGTCTCAAGATTTAAAAATAAAAAAATAGGGGCCAGGGATGTAGCTCAGCGGCACAGCCCCTGCCTGGCAAGAGGGAGGCCCTGAGTTCGATTCCCGGTACCAAAAAAAAAAAAGAAAGAATTTAAAAAAGGGTTGGGGATGGAGCTCAATATGAAGGACCTAAGTTCATTTCCCAGAAGTGCAAAATAGTAATAATTATGGTAATAAAGAAATAAGATGTCCCTCCCCAGGACTAAGGCCACACCCCCAATGATCTAGGGACCACCCACTGGGCCCCACCTTTTAAATGTCCAGTCACTCCTTCACATTTCCTTAAGGACTAAGTGTCCAACCCTTAGGAACCTGTGGGGGACCCTTGCATGATGTCCATACCGCAGCACTGCAGAGGCCTGGGAGCCATGGTTGCCTTCAGTCCCTTGTGAGCACCCCGACTTGAGCCCACTGTGGGCTTCTCAAGGGGTGCAAAACTAGGCAGAGGAGGAAGAGGGCAGCTTAGGTAGGAAGAAGCAAGGACACGGCAGACTTTGCTCCAACCCTCCCATCCTGCTCAGGACCCATGGTGCAGGCAGAAAAGCAGCCAGGTTATATCACCCAGCCACTGGGCTCAGTGGCACCTAGAGTCCCGGCTATTCGGGAGGCTGAAGCAGGAAGATCACTTGAGCCCAGGAGTTTGAGACCAGCCTGGGCAACACAAGAACCATCTCAAATTTTAAAAAAGTAATAATTAGTCTGGGTGTGGTGGCATACACCTGTGACCCCAGCACTCAGGAGACCGAGGCAAGAGGATCACTGAGAGTTCGAGGCCAGCCCGGACTACAGAGCAAGACCCTGTCTCAAAAAACAAAAACAAAACAAAACAAAAAAAGAATAAATAAAACCATATGTGGTGATGCACACCTGTAATCCTAACACTCAGGAGGCTGAAGCAGGAGGATTGCCAAGAGTTCGATGCCAACCTGGGCTATACAGTGAGTTCGAGGCCAGCCTGAACTGCATAGTGAGCTGGACCACATAGCAAGACCCTATCTATAAATGAATGAATACATAGGGCTGGGAATATAGCTCAGTACAGAGGCCCTTGCTTCAAGCCCCGGTACCATGATTTTTTTCTATTCTTTATTTTTATTAGTGTCTGCAGTACATAATAATTACATTCATGAGAAGATGATACATGTACATAACCCATTTCATCCTTTTTATGTCCCCTTCCCCTCCCCTCCTCTCCCTCTATCTCTTGGTCCCCTTCCCATTTTTGTAAGATCTCTCTGTATCCTATCGTCTGTCTTTTATTTTGCTTTTTATTTATACTTTGGGTTTTTCATATAAGAAAAACCATGCAATATTTAAGTGTGTGTGTCTGATATATATATATATGTATATATATATATATATTTTTTTTTTTGAGACAGGGTCTCAATTTGTAGTGCGGGCTGGCCTTGATCTCACTATCTAGTCCAAGCTGGCCTTGAACTCATGGCGATGCTGCCAGGATTACAGGTGTGTACCGCCATGCCTGGTGGATCTATTTCATTTAACATTATGGTCTCACAGTGCATCTGTTTTCCTACAAAAGCTCAGGTTTATCCTTTTTTATGGCAGAGTAGTACTCCATTGTGTGTGAATACCATATTTTTTTAATCCATTCATCTGTCGATGGACACATAGGCTGCCTCCAAGATTTAGCTATTATGAGTTGTGCTGCCGTAACCATGGGTGTGCACGGATCGCTGTAATACGGAGCCTTCAACTCTTTCAGGAAGATCCTTAGACGAGGGACAGCTGGGTCAAATGGAATTTCTAGTTTAGTTTTTTGAGGAATCTCCATACTGATTTCCACAGAGGTTGTACAAATTTACGCTCCCACCAACAATGTAGGAGGGTTCCTTTTCCTCACAGCCCCGCCAGCATTTGTTGTTGGTTGATTTCTTGCTGATGGCCACTCTTTCTGGAGTGAGATGGGAATCTCAGCATTGTCTTAATTTACATTTCTCTAGTGGCCAGCGATGTTGAGCATTTTTTCATGTATTTGTTGGCCACTTTTACTTCTTCTTCTGAGAAGTGTGTATTCATGTCCATTGCCCATTTCTGATTGGGTATTTTATTGGGGGGGTCTAATTCTTTTGAGTTTCTTATATATCTAGATATTAGTCCTCCGTCCAGCATGCAGCTGGCGATTTTTGTCCCATTCTGTAGGTTGTCTCTCCACTGCGTTCGTTGTTTCCTTTATTGTGCAGGAGCTATTTAATTTGATGTGATCCCTTTTGTTGATTCTCAGTATTATTTGTCTTCCAGCAGGTTGTTTCTATCTTAACATTTGGTTCTTTGATCTGTTTTGATTTTACTCTTGTACATGGTGAGGGATATGGGTCTAGATTCAATTCTCTGCATGTCCAGCACCACAATTAGTTCATTAATCGATGATCAGAGGGCCGGGGCTGCAGCTCAGTGGTAGAGCACTTGCCTAGCACGCATGAGAGCCTGGGATCCATCTCCAGCACTGCAAAATAATGATAATAAACATACGTTATTTTAAAAAAAAAAGTCATTTCTTGATTATTTGTTAAACTGTGATAATCTTATTGCTGCCTGGCGCTGGAGCCAGGTGCCAGCCTGACCTCCACCAGCTGCTCCCAGCGCTTGGGCGTTGGGTGCCTCCCTCCGCCCTCCGCCCCTTTCCTCAGAGCCTCAAACAGCACAGACCGAGACACTCGGGCTTTCTATAAACACAGGCCATAGCCCGCGTGGTGGCGCACACCTGCCATCCCAGCGCTCAGGAGGCTATTGCCTCAAATTTGGAAATATGTGCTATATAGTGAGTTCCTGCCTCAAAAACAAACAAACAAACAATTGCTAGCTATAAAAAGAGCCATAGAGAGCTAGGCATGGTGCCGTACACCCGTAATCCCCCCACTTGGGAGGCTGAGGCAGGAGGATCACTGCAAGCTTGAGGCCAGCCTGGGTTACATAGTGAGTTCAAGTCCAGCCTGAACTACACTGTGAGACCCTGTCTCAAAAAGAAAAAGAAAAAGAAAAAGAAAAAGAAAAAGAAAAAGAAAAAGAAAAAGAAAAAGAAAAAAAAGAAAAGAAGAAAAGAAAAAAGAAAAGAAAAAGAGCCACAGCATAGGAAGGGCTGCAGCTTGCCAGGTGAAGCCACCCCTCACTGGCACAGCTCGGCCAACACACCCACGCACTCCGTGTGGCTGGTCTGCACGCGGGCTTTGGTGGCGCTGCATTTGGACTCAGCGCCATGGAGGCCACCAGCTGGCGAAGCCAGGCAGGACTTTACCCACAGGACCTCTCCTAGGCAGATCTGGGCCCTGCAATGTCTGAGCTGCCGGCCTGGGGCCAAGGCGGCTTTGTCTTGGGACAGCCTTGGGCTCACAGCCTCGGGCCACTGGTCCTGGTGCAACTCCAGCCCCAGCTCTGAAAGCACATAGGCATGGGCTGCTGTCCCCAAGCCCCGCTTCCAGCTGGTGATGTTTCTTCTTGCACAGGCCGGCCCTGCTGTGCATGTGCACCCCCATGTGCCCCAGAGCCACCTCTGCCTCCTGGAGAACGGACCCTTCCCCTGCCCCTTCCTGCTGTTCCTTCAGCTTTTGGGCAGTGGGGAGCGTTGGCGGAAGGAGCCGCACAGCAGGCCTGTGACCCCACCACTCAGGAGCCTGAGGGAGGAGGCCGAAAGTTCGAGGGCCCGCATGGGCTACCAGCAAGGCCTGGCTCAAAATAAAAGGTAAAGGGGGCTGGAGTGTAGCTCAGTGGTAGAGAACCTGCCTAGCATGTACAAGACCTTGGGTTCCAGCTCCGGTACTTTGATAGACAGACAGACAGAGGACAGACAGATAAATAGACAGAGGAGAGACAGCTGGACAGACCGAGGACAGATGGACAGACAGACAGACAGATGCAAGCTCACTGCTAAGGCAGAAACAATGCAGGGTCCATCAACACATGAAAACACAAACTGGAACAAAACCGATCCAGGCCGTGAGGTAGACAAACCTCAGAAACAACTCTGTGTGAAGCAAGCTGGACATAGAATACCACAGACTGGTGACTCCATCGGGTGAAATGTGCAGAACAGGCTAGGCTAGATGGCTCACTCCTGTAATCCCAGCACTCTGGAAGGCTGAGGCAGGAGGATCTCAAATTCAAGTCAGGCCTGGGCAATTTAGTGACTTAGCAAGACTCTATCTTAAAGTAAATGGGCCAGGGATGTAGCTCAGTGGCATGGTGCCTGCCTGGCAAGAGCAAGGTCCTGAGTTCAATTCCCAGTCCCTTAAAAAAAAAAAAAGGGCCGGTGAGATGGCTCAGCGGCGTAAGCGCCTGCCTGGCAAGCGCGAGGTCCTGAGTTCGACTCCCAGAACCCACATACGAAAAAAAGGGCCGGTGATATCGCTCAGCGGCACGGGCACCTACTGGTGCGTGAGGTCCTGAAGTCGACCCCTGGTACCCACCAAAAAAAAATATAAAAAAAACTATTTTAAAATAAAAAAATAAGGGCCGGTGAGATGGCTCAGCGGCGTAAGCGCCTGCCTTGCAAGCGCGAAGGCCCGAGTTCGACTCCCGGAACCCACATACGAAAAAGGGGCCGGTGATATCGCTCAGCGGCACGGGTGCCTGTTGGCGCGCGAGGTCCTGAGGTCGTCCCCCCGGTACCCACAAAAAAAAAAAAATAAAAAAAAATAAAATAAAATAAAATAAAAAAATAAAACAAGGGCTAGAGATGAAGGTTAGTGCAAAGGCCCTGGGTTCAATCGCCAGCACTGAGAGACAGAATTTCAGTTAGAAGGAGTAAATCTAAGCGATCCATTGACCTTGCCAGGTGGCTATACTTAATAATGTTCTAAATCGTGTACTTAATTAGAAGAGAAATTGTGTATGTTATCATCACAAAATTCAAAAAAATAAGTATGTGAGATAATGAGTTTATTATCTTGGTAGGATATTTCAACACTTCGGTGTGGCAGAGTGGTAGAGATCATACTTAGCATAGATTCCACCCCCAAACCAGAAAAAAAAATCAGGTGTGGTGCTCATGCCTGTGATCCCAGCACTCAGGAGACTGAGGAGGGAGGATGGCCATCAGTTTGAGGCCAGCCTGGGCTACACAGTGTCTCAAAAAAAAAAAAAAAAAAAAAAAAACGAAGATAGTAAAAAAAAAAGCTAGGGGCCGGTGAGATAGCTCAGTGGCACAAGTGCCTGCTGGCAAGCGTGAGGTCCTGAGTTTGACTCCTGATGCCCACATTAAAAAAAAAAAAGCTAGAGAAAGAAAAAAGAAAAAGGAAAAAGGAAAAACTATTCTTGGCCTGGTATGGTGGTACAAATTTGTAATCCCAGGACTCTGGGAGTCTGAGGCAGGGGGATTGCAAATTTGAGCACAGTCTGGGCAATTTAGCAATTTAGTGAGACCCTGCCTCAAAAAAAAAAAAAAAAAAAAAAAAAAGAGAGAAGAAAGAAAGAAAGAAAGAAAAAGCAGAAAAATGAAAAAGGGTTGGGAATGTAGCTTAGCGCAGAGGCCCTCTGTTCAGTCCCCAGTACCACAAGGAAAAAAAAGAAATAAAAAAACAACATTCTCAGCCTGAGGCTTCGCAGGGTTGCAGCTGGGGTAGACGTGGCTGCAGGCTGTGGCCAGTGAGTGGCAAGGGCTGGGCTGCCCACAGGGAGCTGCGTGGTGAGCTGGGGACAGGTGCTGTACAGCCCCATCCCAGCAGGCAGCTAGTGCCTGGCCTCCTTCTGAGCCTTCTCTGCGGAGCTGCCTCCCCTCCTGGGCCTTGGGCTTCAGCTGGGCGCCATCCTGATCCAGATGCCAGCCTTCCCGGGATGTTTGTTTGGGTTTTCTGAGACAGGCGTGTGCCACCACACTGGGGATGAAACACATGCTAAGTGCACCCCAACACCCCCTGGCTCCTTCTGAGGTCTACACGGGCCAAGCCTCTGCCTCGGAGATGACCCCACTCCCAGAGCTTCCTCCCCTCCCCACTCCTCAGTCTGTCTCCAGCTTCCTGCAAACCTTGAGGTCGTCTCTAAAAAGAAGGCACTGGGTGTGTTTGCGCGTGCCTATCATCCCAGCACTCCGGAGGCTGAGGCAGGAGGATCACTGTAAGTTTGAGGCCAGCTTGGGCTACATACTGAGCTTGAGGCAGCCTGATCTACATAGTGAGACACTGTCTTGAAAAACAACGACAAAAAAAAAAAAAAAAAAGGAAGAAGGAGGAGGAGGAGGAGGAAGAAAGCAAACTGTGGGCCCCAGGGTGAGTCCTCTCTACACTCTCAGGGTCTCCCTGCACACTGACTTCAGACCCCTCCTCTTCTCTCCTCTCCAAAGGGAATTTCCTATACCACCCTGCCTCGGAGCCAGAGGATTATGGACTGAAACCTCTACAAACTGTGAGCTAAATAAACCTTTCCTTCCTTTAAAAAAAGGTGGGGGGGAATTTCCTGTCCCCAGCATGACAGTACTTCGAAAATCCAGGAGCTGTTCATAAAGTAGAGTCTGCAGGGGCCCTGTGGGCACCGAGGGGATATGAGGAATGTAGCGCTGCCTGCAGACTCAGCGCACTTGCTGCAGCGGCCCCGGGAACCTGGGTCCAGGAGCCCCGCCTCCATCGCAGCTCTTCTGGTGCTGGGATGCCAAGCAAGGGCACGATGGAAGTGCAGGCAGGGACAAGGGACAGACTGAGGGCCTCGGGAGGTCACTGGCCTGATGCCTGGCTGCTCCAGCCTCTGCCTGACAGGCCCTGCCCACCCTCAGGTCTAAAGGTGAAGCTGTCAGGTGTTCCATTTCCTGTGTGCTCAGCGCCACACCGGCAGCGGGTGGCCTCAGTCCCTCTGATCTAGCAACTCCCACACCCTCGACCAGCGTCTTTGCACTGAACTATGTCCTCAGCCCTGTTTTTATTTTTTATTTTGAGGTAGGGTCTCACTAAATTGCCCAGGTTGGATTGGAACTTGGGATTCTCCTGCCTCAGCCGCCCAAAGTGCTGAGATTACAGGAAAGTGCCACCATGCAGGGCCTCACACAGGGTGCATCCTGGGCAGTTTGTTTTATTAACAAACAAATGACTTTGTCCTCAGGAAAGTTCTGGGCTCGGTGTGCACAAACTGGCCCCATAGGGAAGTTTTTACCCTGCTGAAAGAAAAAAATGCAGTCACTCAACCAAGGAATCTAAACAGGAAGCTGGTAAGAGGAAGAAAGAAAAAGCAGCCCAGGGAGGAGCCCCGTGGTCCTCATCTAAGAACCAGAGATGAGGCCGAAGCCGAAGTCCAGCTGGAGCAAAGGTCTCGCTCCCTCCCACTCCCCTAGTCCGGGGGAGGAGAACAATGAACTTCACTGTACTAGGTGGGGCCCGGGACCTGACCTACTGCTTAGTCATGCTGTACCTGTTACCTCAGCTGTAAATGGGGCTGACTAGACAGGCATACCCTTGTAATCCCAGCACTCGGGAGGCTGAGGCAAGTGGATCACCATGAGTTCAAGGCCAGCCTGTGCTATGTGTGGAGACACTGTCTCAAAAAAAAAAAAAAAAAAAAAGGGGGGGCCGGTGAGATAGCTCAGCGGCATAAGCGCCTGCTTGGCAAGCGTGAGGTCCTGAGTTCAACCCCCAGTACTCACAAAAAAGGAAAAAAAAAAAAAAAAAAAAAAGAGGAACTAAGACATACCACGTACAGGTACAAGTTCCCTACGATGAGTGTAATCATTATGTATACCTAAATTGTACCAATAAACAATAAATATAAAAATAAATAAATAAAAAGGGCTTGCCTAGTGAGTGAGACTCTGGGTTCCATTCCAGGTACAGTTCAAAAAAGTCTCTGCAACTATAGGAAGCGTCTTCCGCCTGTTGCTAAGTGGAGGTCTCCACAGTGGAAGCTAAGGCTCCTGGGGTCTTTGGTGACTCAGGGACTCTTCTGAGAGCTCTTGCAGGCTGGCTCTGTAAACAGAGGAGCCTCCCCACACACGCACCTCCCCTGAGCGCCAAGTGGAAACAAAGCAGCAGTTGCCAAGGCTCCCGGCCCACCAGCCCCTGGGAAAGTCCTGGAAAGTGAGAGCTTCCCTTCCCCCAGGCAGATCCTCCCACCCCTAGGAGGACACAGAGGGCTGGACGGCCTAAGGCCCAGGCCCAGGGGTGTGGCCTATGGCTGACCTGGAAAAGACTCCTAGAACTGCAGATCACAGACACCTCTGCGCCCAGCCGGAGCAATTTAGTGAGATCCTGTTTCCAAAAACGATTGTGTTTTACAGTACTGGGCACTGAACCCAGGGAGGATGAGCTCAATCTCCGACCTTTTAAAATTTTTTTATTTTGAAACAGGAACTTGCTAAATCACTAAATTGGCCAGGCTGGGCTGAACTTGCATCCTCATGCCTCAGCCTCCCAGAGTGGTGGGATTATAGGTATGTCCCACCTCATTTGGTTTATGTTTCAAAGTTTTTTTTAAAAATTGTGCATGTCTGAATCCCAGCATTCGGGAGGCTGAGGCAGGAGGATCACCATGAGTTCAAGGCCAGCCTGAGCTACATAGTGAAACCCTGTCTCAAAAAAAAAAAAAAAAAAGCAGGGCCTGTGATCCCAGCACTTGGGAGGATCCTTGTGAGTTCAAGTCCGGCCTGGGCTCATAGTGAGTTCAAGGCCAGCCTGAATTACATAGCAAGACCCTGTCTAAAAAAAGAGAAAAAAAAAAAGGGTCCGTGGAAGTCACATGGCATGCCTGGGCCCACCCCTAGCCCATGCCCCTGGGACTCTGGTGTCACCTGCCTCCTGTCCCTGGCTGCACAACCCACAGCCACAGAGAGGAAACCAGCAAGTCTTGCGACCCCATCAAGGAAGGAAAGGTGTAACCTCTGTCGTGGAGTCCTAACCACGTTCACAAGCTCCAGCCCCAGCAGGACAGCTGTCTGCCAACCGGCAGAGCTTTCCTGTCCTGTCCCCACAGGAGCCAGGTCTTGGGGTGCTCCCTGCAGCTGCACTCCAGGCAAGGGTTAACACGAAGCTCCTGGAGTCCTGTGCCACAGAACTCCCATTCTTCTCTGCCCATCCCTCCCTCTGTCCAAGAAGACCCCGAGGAGCCCCTTCAAAGGGGCCCTGCGCTGGGCCGCAGCTCCAATGGCCAAGACAGGAACAGGAAGCTGGCAGCACTGCCTGCCGACAGCACGGGAGTCCCTGCGGGTCTGGGGGTTTCCAGGGGCCCTCCCAGCAGCGCTCATCTGGAAGCCAGAAGGCTTTGATCTTGGGCTTTCTGGTCCCACTCCGCTCCGCCTCCTCCCTCTCCACCAGGCCAGGACCCAGGGTCAGGATGTCACATTCGTCGGTCCTCCATGTCCTCGGTCCCCGCTGTCGGTGTTCCCGATTAGTATGCCCGGGCGGGGTGGGGTGGACGCGGGACAAAGGGAGAGTAGCGGCTCCCGGAGCCCGAGGCGGGCTGGCAAGTGTGGCAGATGTGGGGGCTGAGCCAGAGGCCAGGATGCAGGACCCGGGGCCAGCCTGTCACCTCAGTGTGGGACGGTGGGGACGGGACAGGGAAAGCTGAGATCCCTAACTGAGCCTACAGTGTATGGACGGTGACCGGGGCCACTGGGGCCGAGGTTGCAAGGAGAAGTAAAAGGACAGGAGGGCCGAGGGGCTGGGGCCGGGCAGGGACAGCCTCAGCTCCCGACACGAACTGGGGACACCCTGCTCCCCTTAACAGAAAGGGAGTGGATGAGCCCGAGATTAGCTTCAAGAAACAAATGTGAACGGTGCTGGTCTCCGAACACAAATGTGTGGGGTCCAGGTCCCCAGGGCACGGGCGCGGGGTCTGGGTCCGCTACACTCCGGAGTGGGTCAAGCAGCTCCTAGACCCAGGGCAATGGCGGAGCCCCGCTCTTCCGCAGCACCGCTGGGATCCTCTTTCCGCCCCGCCCAGGCCCCGCCCCCAGCGAGCCCAGGGACCGCCCCTTGTGCGGCGAGTTCTTCAAGCGGCTGGGCGGGGCCGGAGGCGGCTAGATTTACATAGCCCCGCCCAGGAGCGGTGACACACTCGCCCGCCCCGCGCGCCCGCCAGTCCCCAGCCTCAGCTCGCGCGGGCTCGGACTCCCGCTCGCAGACCGAGCCCCGCCCGCCCCGCCGCGTCAGGGCCTGGGGCTGCCGGGATGGGCGCCCGCCGCGGGGCTGGGCCTCGCCCGGGTCCCGGAACCGGGTCAGCAGGTCTGGTAAAGAGGCGGTGCCGGTACGGCAGGGCGGCGACCTCGGCGTGGGGAAGGGACTAGCTCTGTCGGGCGGGCCCTACCTGCTCTCTTCCAGGGCGGGGCTCTCCGGGCCTCAGTTTCCTCGGTCAAAGTGGCTGGGACAAGCGCACGTCTCAGAGGGAGCTGCGCACGCCTCATCCCCGCACGCACAGGAAGGCGTCCTCGCGAAGCCGCCGCCGGATCCCCCTGCAGCCCTGCGGGCCGCAGGCCCATCGTCAAACAAAAGCATAGCTCTTGACCTGGCTGTTGATAAAAAACAGGAGTTTTGGGCCAAGTGAGGAGGTCTCCTCCTTAGAGAGAGGCTGGGGACAGATCCCAGCGAGCAGAAGGGAGTGGCTGGGAAGATTGAGAAAGTGTGGGAGTGAAAAGCAGGTCAGTCTGGCCGCAGGGTGACAGATCAGGACTTAGGGGCTGGGTCCTGTCAGGCCTCGAATTCAATTACAGGATTTATTTTTGAGTGGAGAGTAGGAAACCCAGGGCCTCGGGCATGCACCCATAACACTGAGCTACATCCCAGCCCCACATTCAAAGTTATCTGAGTGACTTGGAATTAATCTCTAGGAATCTATCGCTTCCAATTTGCAAGTCCTTCTCAATCTAAAGATAGACTTCCAGGCACTTTGGAGGCTGAGACAGGAGTAGCTCCATGAGTTTAAACCCAGTCTGGGCTACACAGCAAGACCACATCTCAAAAAACAAGAAAAATGGGCCGGTGAGATGGCTCAGCGGCGTAAGCGCCTGCCTTGCAAGCGCGAGGGCCCGAGTTCTACTCCCGGAATCCACATACGAAAAAAGGGGCCGGTGATATCGCTCAGTGGCACGGGTGCCTGTTGGCGCGCGAGGTCCTGAGGTCGTCCCCCTGGTACCCACAAAAAAAAAAAAAAAAAAAACAAGAAAAATGAAAAGTTTTCTCTTGGAAATAATGTGTCTTTAAAACTTGCTAATCTTTCTTGGAACAAATTTTGCCTAGGGCCGGTGAGATGGCTCAGCGGCGTAAGCGCCTGGTGGCACGCGAGGTCCTGAGGTTGACCCCCGGTACCCACCAAAAAAAAAAAAAAAAAAATTGTTGCCTGGAACTTCACCCAGGCTACTGTTTCAGCAAGATTTTATGGCATTGTTTCGTTTTCATTGTAACTTGGTTTAACTGTTATCTTTTAAGTATGGTGAGTGATTAACAAGTGGGTTAGAACAGGTATAAGGGTACATGCCAACTCCTGAAAGGCTGAGGCAAGAGGATTGCAAGTTTGAGGCCAGCCTGGGCAACTTGGGGAGACCCTGTGTCAAAATAAAAAATAAAAAGGATGCTGGGTGGGGTGGTGCGCGCCTGTATTCCCAGCACTTGGGAGGCTGAGGCCAGGAGGATCGTGGAGAGTTCAAAGGCAGCCTGGGCTACAAGGTGAGTTCAAGGCCAGCCTGAATTACAGAGCGGCCCTGTGTGAAAATAAAATAAAATAAAGGGCTGGGGGTGTCGCTCAGTGGTGAAGCACCCCTGGGTTCAACCTCCAGTACTTACGTAAAAATAAAATATGCCAGACACTTTGCTAAACACTGCTTGCTTCATCTGACTCTCTTTTTGGTGCTGGGGACGCAACCCAGGGATCCCTGCATGAGAGGCCAGCGCTCACCACTGAGCAGCATCCGCAGTGCCCAGCCCTTGGGAAGAACGTAAGAGACAGAACTATCATTGCCCAACTGGAAAGGATGTGCTCAGGCTGCAGGGGGTGTGCAGAGGGGCCTGCAGCTGGCCTGCCGCTCTGCTGTTGGTCCTCAGCTAACTGCTGGGTTATGTGCAGATCTCCAGCCCAGGCCTCCCGCCATCTGGGGAGTAGCAGTAACTCCCCCATCTTGGCCAGGACAACTGTAGGCTGTAGGTTGTTTCTCCTTTGTGCTGACTTCAGGCAACACCACCAGAACACACACACACACACACACACACACACACACACACACACCCTAGGACTGGGCCATCACACTGAACTACACCCCCATTCCTTCTTATTTTATTGAGACAGGGTCTCGCTATGTAGTTCAGGTTGACCTTGGACTCACTGTGTACCCCAGGCTGGCCTCGAACTAGCAGCAATCCTCCTGCCTCAGCCTCTGGAGTGCTGGGATTACAGATGTGCATCACTGTGCCTGGCCCCGCACTTTTTTTTTTTTTAATCTTTTGTTTTTTGAGACAGGGTTTCACTAAAATGCCAAGTTGCCATCCTCAAACTTGTAATCTTCCTTCCTCAGCCTCCTAGAGTGCTGGGATTCCAGAATAACACCTTTGGGAGGCTGCTGCTGCAGGCGGGGAGTTACCTGCCTAATCTGCTGGTCCCAGGCTAGATGACATTTGTAGTTTTCACAGCTATTATCCTATTGATTACATTCCAGATAGCCTGTCCCAGGGAATGGTGTGGCGGACTCTCCAGACCTAGCTAAAATCATTAGTTGTGACAAGTTTGTGTTTAACCCTGGCATGGTGGCCTACATCAGTAATCCCAGCACTTGGAAGGCTGAGGCAGGAGGATCTCTGTGAGTAGGTCAGCATGGGCTACATAGTGAGTTCAAGGCCACCCTGGACTACATAGCAAGAACCTGTCTCAAAAAAAAAAAAAAAAAAAAAAAGTTTGTATTTATTTATGCAGCGCTGAGGATGGAACCAGGGCCTGAAATGCAAGGGAAGTGGCCTACCCTGATACATCTTCAGCCCTACAAGTTTTCACTTTTGCCTTTTGTGAAGGCTGAGGTGGGTCGGCGGGCGGGGGGGGCTCTACCTCGGGGGACGTGCGTGGAGAGTGCGTTCGCAGTCCCTTCTCTGGTCCCCACCTCCCTGGCCGGACACCGGAAACCTCCAGACTGCGGTGGGGTGGGGGTCGAGCGTGGCTTCCCGCGGAAGGAAAAGCCCAGCGGTTCCTCCGACGGGATGCGCGCCGGCCCCTCCCCGGCCGCCAGGGACTTCCCGGGGCTCGGGGCGTGGGCACCGAACCCCCACGTCCCCTTGGGGCATTGCAGGTGCCACTGAGTACCCCCCCACACACTTTCCCGGAAGGAATCAGAGACTGTGGAGGCCAGAAGCCAGGCCCGAGGTCCCCGCAGACCGCCCGCCCCCACGCCTCGGGTCAGGTCCCCCGGGTCACCGAGCCCGCGGTGGCTCTGCCAGCTGTCGCAGGCGGGGCCATGCAGTCCCGGCTCGCCACCGGACTCCGCACCTGCGGCTCCTTTGTCCTCACCACCACCCCTCCCCTAGCCCCAGGCAACGCCTGCGGCCTGCCACGAACCAGCAGGGGAGGAATTTGTTTTCTTCTCTCTGAGCGGCTCCTGGAACTGGGACGGGGCCCAGCAGTCCGAGGGCACAAGGAGTGTGTGTGTGTACTGATGATTGAACCCAGGGTCTTTGCACTGAGCTACATCCCCAGCCCTTGTTTTATTTATTTATTATTTTTTTGTGGGTACCGGGGGTCGAACTCAGGACCTCGCGCGCCAGCAGGCGCCCGAGCCGCTCAGCGATATCACCGGCCCTTTTTTCGTATGTGGGATCCGGGAGTCGAACTCAGGACCTCACGCTTGCCAGGCAGGCGCTTATACCGCTGAGCTATCTCACCGGCCCCCTTGTTTTATTTTGAGGCAGCGTCTCCTCGCCAAGTTGCCCAAGCCCGGTTCGAATTTGAGACCCTCCTGCCTCAGCCTCCCAGAGTGCTGGGTTGACAGGGGAGAGCCATCGCGCCCGGTTCACATGGGCTTTTCTGAATCTAAGGTGTGACAGGAACAGTGTTCAGAGGCCCGTTTCCAAGGTAGGGAAATTGAGGCTAAGAACTCACCTCCTTGCCTGGGCCACACACGTACACCGCGGGAGTGTGACCCGGCAGAAAGCGCGCTCCAAAATTCCGCAGCTCCCTCAACCCCAGATGAGGGAGCGAGACCTGACGTTTTTCTGCGATTTTAAGGACTAAACTCAGGGCCTTTGCAGAACTACATTCTCAGCTTTTTAAATTAACTTTTAAATTTTGAGACAGGGTCTCGACAGGACGTCGTCCAGGCGGGGCTCAAACTTGCGATCGTCCTGCTTCAGCCTCCCGGAGTGCTGGGATCACAGGCGTGCGCCCCCGCGCCCGGCTAAGAGCCAAGTCTCAAAGCTCCAAGTACCGCTCCTAACTCCGCCCGTGCCGCTTCACTCCGAAATATTCCCCTGTTAGAAATGAGGAGGCACTCTCACCTGACGTTGCAGGGAATTAAGGCAACCCCCAATCTAGAGAGAAGGGTAGTCACCCGGGAAGGGGCGTGGATCGCCAACAGCACGGACGCCGGGGGCAAACCGAAGGGGCCCGGAGCTGCCGCCTACACGGTAACCGGCCCGACCGGTTCCTGGGGCCCGGAGCTGCCAGCGCCTGACCCCGACCCCGCCCCTCCCCCGCGGAAAGAGAACTAGACAGACCGCACTTTCCACTGCAATGGTCTTTATTGTCCTGGCTGACATTTCCAACGAGACGCCAGGTAGACGGCACCCACTTCGGGAAAGGTAAACAGGCCTCCACCGCCCAGGCGGGCATCCCTCCGTCCCGGCTCAGTCGGGGGGCCCCGGACGCTCCCTCCCATCCCTCCGAGGTCCATCTAGGCTGCGTGTCCGTGTGTCCGAGGGAGGTCACGCTCTGGGCTGAGAACATCGCGCCACCTCTTAACACAAACAGATGATTAAAAAAATAAAAACAAAAAAACAATGAATCTGAAACTGGCTGGGCTCTCGCGGCGGAGAGGCGGGGCGCAGTGACTCAGGCCACACTCCTCCCACTCCCCTGGGCGGTCTACGCCCCAGTGTCTCCTCCCAGGCCCCACACCCACGCCAGGCAACAGGAAGCTCCCCACCCCTGCCCCATGACGCAACGGTGACCGCTTGCACAAGTATGTCACCAGAGGGGCCAGGGAGCGCCTGGAATTCTGAGGCTGAAGGGCAGACACCAGAAAGTCTTGGAAAGGCCGCCCAGCGCTTGATTAAAGAAAAAAAAAAAAAAAAAAAAAAAAATCAAGTCCGACCCTGAGATTGATGGACCGAGCCTACCCTCTCCCAGCCGAAGATAGGCCGAAGCCCAGGTCCCAGTCCGCAAATCAGCACCTCTGGGCGCCGCGGCGCTCACGGAAGGCGCCCGCGCCCCCGGCTCCTGGGCCGCCGCGGCGCGGATGGCGACGATCCCTGGGCACGGTCCCTCTGCGGCTCCCGCGGTCCGGGCGGCCGCCTCGCTCCTCCTCGGCTCCCGCTGGCTCGCACGCCTCGGGGAGGGCGTAACGCCTCGGGTTGCGCGCTCGGGTCGACGGCTCGGCGGGCGCTCTGGCTCCGGCAGCGGGCTCGGTCCTCAGAAGGCCACCACGGTGCGCACGAGCACGCTCAGCATCGGGTCCGCCGGGCGACAGGCCGGCTTGGCGTCACGCGCGGGGGGCGCCGTCGGGGCCGTGGCGGGGCCACGGCTCAGGAGCCCTGAGAAGCTTCGCTGCAGGACGCGTGCCAGGTTGGGAAAGGCGCCTTCCGCCTGCGCGGGCGGGGGCGGCAGGCGATCGGGAGCCTCCGACGACGCGTCCTCCACCTCCTCCTGCTCCTCCAAGCGGGCCTTCTTACTGGGGACCAGGCCGGCGTCCATGCCGTCGCTCAGGCTGCTGCTGCGTCGCTTGCGGCCGACCCTGGCGGGACTTGGGGAGCAGCGGACCACAGTCTCCGCGGCTCTGGGGGGCGCCTCCTCCTCCTCCGTGTCCATGGGCTCCGGCGACGGCGGCTCCCCGTCGGGGGGCGCACACGCGGCGGGTACTTCCGCTTCTCGCAGCGGATGCAGGCGCGGGTCCGGGCAGCGGGCGGGCGGCGAGGGCGCCTCGAGATCGAGGGCCTCCACTTTGGCCGAGAGATAGAGTTCCCGGGCGCTCCGCATGACCAACGACAGCTGCAGACTTCGGTGCAGGCGCAGGCCTCCGCGCTGCATACGCGAGTGGTACATCTTCCACACCGACAGTGTCATGATGCGCTGTGCCTCCTTTTGCACCTCCATGGTAACTCGACGGTGAGGGCTGCGGCTACTCTGAGCAGCGCGGAACAGGTAGCGGCTAGTGCACCGCGGAAGACGTGCCAACTCCCCCGACGCGGGCTTCAGAATGCTCTGCCCGGGCGCCGGCCACTCGAGCGCTTTTATACCCAGGATGACATCAGCGGCGTTCCCGCCCAATCAGAGGGCCGTATCCGGGCTTTCCACTGCGCGGTGGCCAGAGACTCCTTAAAGCGACAGGGTGGAATTTACTCAGCCAGGAGAGGGGACGGAAACCCCGACAGGGCGGGGCGTCCCCCTACTGCACGCAGAGCTCTGGGTGTGGTCTCTTTACTCCACACCCCGCCGTTGCGCTAGCGCGCTGGCCGGGACCGAGAGGTCGCGGGTGAGGATCAGAGCCCACCCACATGCTCGGGGCGGGAGGCGCCGGTGGGTCGTGGGCGGCGTTTCCTTTTGCACAGGGGAAGACCCAGGATCGAGCCCTACATCCCCCGTGGGCACTGCTTCTGGCGTTCTCCAGGCGTCTAATGTTTTTGGCGTCGGGAACAGTGATGCTAGTTAAGCGCTTTCTACGCGCCGGGTCTGTTAAACTTTGGTGGTGGTGGGGTGCTGACACCAGGCTGGCCTGAAACTCCCAGTGATCCTCCTCCCTCAGCTTCCCGAGTCCTGGTATCACAGACGCGCGCCACCACGTCGGCCAGGCTCGTTAAAACTTCTTCACTCCATGGATATATCGGATCCCTCATCTTCAACTCGGCTGAAGGTTTTCAGGTGAAAAAACGAAGAAAGCCATTTGTCCAGGGTCTACCAAGCGAATGAATGGGCAGCCGTGGTGCAGGGGCCTGGACCTACCTGCAGCCCGTCGGCTCCAGCGCTCGCCAGCCGCTCCAGCTCCTGGGCGGTGGGAAGGAGGCGGCAGGGTGGGGCTAGGTCCCGTTGGAGCAGCGGACGCAGCGAGAGACATGGGCAGCGAACACGTGGCTCCCACCCGGACGCTGGGCGACGATCGGCCTCCACGCCCCGGGGGCGGGGCTGGGGTGGGAGCTGGACACCGCGCCTTGCCAGGAAAGAGCAAAGAAAACATGAGCTCTACCCACCACCACGCGCTCGCAGAAAACTCAATTCTAGTTGCACACACACAAACACACAAAGCAAAACCGTCCAATAGCGCCCTTTAACCATGTTGTGGCCCCTTTAAAGGGCGCCCCCTCCCCACGTTGCGCGCGGAGGCTGCGCGCCACTGGAGCCAGCTGACTTCCAGAGCTAAATTTGGAAGTGGTGACGTACACGGCCCGCGAGCCGCTTCCGGCTGCCCATATAAGGTCAAGGGCCGGGTGCGCAGGAGCTGGCGGGGGCGGGGCCTGCGTCTCCGGGCACGCCTCTCCCTGCTCCTGGGCCGGACTTCCGGGCGCGAGTCCAGCCGGGCAGGTGGGGTTTTGCTTGGGGGGGAAGGCGCAACGCCCCGCGGGGAAAGCCCTAGGCCGGCCTCCGGGTCCCCAGAGACCTCACATAAAGAGCTTGCCATTCCCTTCCCCGTGGAGATCCCGGTTCGCTTCCTCACGTGGCCCCGCCCAGGTTATTCCTGCCACCCGCCCCCATTTTATTGACTGACTGCAATCGATGCTGGGGGTTGAATTCAGGGCCTTCACGCTGAGCTACATCCTCAGCCCTCCCTTTTTTTTTCTTTGTTTTTTGAGACAGGGTATCACTAAATTGCCTAGGCTGGGCTCTAATTTGTGATTCTCCTGCCTCGGCCTCCCAGAGGCGAGGGATTCCAGGCATTAGCCACCACACCCGGCCCCCTAGTTGATCTTGTCATGCCTTTGAGCACCTTCAGTGTCCATCCCTTGACGCACGTGGGAACTCAATCCTTCCTCTCCCCTAGAAGACCTCTCCAAAGCTGTCCCCATCTATTGAGCGTTCCACATCCCGTGGCGACCTATTGCGGGCGCGGCGCCCTCCTCCGTCCTGATACCCGCCGCGGGCACATTCCCAGGCCAGGCGCCGGCCTAGACCGCTGCTGGCGACGCCGACAACGGGCAGCACTCTGGGGACTCCCGGCGACGTCCCGCCCCTTGTCCTCAACGGGGGACCAGGCTCCCAGAGATCCAGCGGGGTCGTTCCGCCACACAAGTGGCACCCGGGAGTCTTCCCGGACCGCGACTGCACACGCAGAGGCCCCTGGCGATTCCTCGGAGCCGCCACCAAGCGACCCTCGGGCTCGCACCCACCAAGGCTGAGCGCCCGGACACGCGAGTCTGCGACACCCACCTGCACACGCGCGCTGGAAAGGGACCCTCCGGATGTGTCAGGGCCCCCACGCTCCCCCACCCCGCCCAGGCGACTTCGAGGCGCTCCCTGCCCCTCTTGCAAGAAAGGAGGAGGAGGGGCGAGGGGAGAGTCCGGCAGAACCGCGCAGAAGGCGGGCTCCGCGCGCGGGAAGGAGGGACCGGTTCTCCCCGCCATTCCCTATGCGCCTATGGGACCCTGGGCTGGGACTGCCACCCGGGACAGCAACCGGGGCCAACTCGGGGCGTCCTTGTAAAGGTTCAGTGATTCCAGGCGGGGCATACCGGTCATCCCAACACTCTGGGAGGCTGAGACAGGAGGATACCAAGTACAGACTCAACTTGGGCAATTTAATGACTTAGCGAGACCGCCCAAAAATACAAAATAAAAAAGACCTGGAATGTAGTTCAGTGCGAAAGCCCTAGGTTCAATCCTAAATACCACAAAATTAATTTAATTAAATAATAAAGGTTCTCCACAACTGTAACCTGAATGAGGGGAGGCTGCTATTTACGTTGCCTCAGAATTAGGAGGGTGCTTCCAGTCCCAGAGTACGTGAGGGGGCGTGGCGTGTGGACCGGAAGCTGCCTCTGCCCACAACCAAGATGGCTGCGGGCAGAGGCGGAAGTTCCCAAACTGCGGTCCTCTATGGCCTCTTTCTCCTCTGGAGGCCGCGCTCTAGGTGGTGGCCTGACGGTGGTGTGGCAGCGGCGCGCTCCCCGCGCGAGGAAACAGTGATCGCGGGACGCCAGGCGGGAGGGGCTTGGCCTGGGCGGGAGGGGTAACCCTTCTCTCGAAGATCCATTTTTTGTGGTCCGAGGGTGAGTGGCAGTGCCGTGGGCGGGTGAAAGTGGTCAGTGCCAGCGGGCCAGGCAGTCGTGGTGCACGGTGACCCGTGGGGACCTGGAGGGGGATTCGATTCCTGGGCTGCGCGAGGCGGCACGAGGAGCGGGGTGCAGGGGTGCTGTGCGGGGCTGGCGTTGCCTCTTTGGCCTCCTACCACACAGAGTGGAAGCCAACCCGGACAGGTTCAAGCTCCATGCCGGGCCCTGCAGGAGAGACGAGTGTTTTGTGGGACCATGCAGGAGGGCGTTCGGGGGAGAAAGGCCCTGGTCGGCTGTGAGGGTGTTGGACTATCTTAGTTTTCGAGACAAGGGCTCGCTATGTGGTTCAGGCCGGCCTGGAACTGGCGGGGATCCTCTTGCCTCAGCCTCCTGAGTGCTGGGATGACAGGTGTGTGCCACCATGCTCCCCGAGTTTGAGTTTCTGTACACTAATGCCGTCCTCACCCGCAAGAAATGAAGGACCACACGGTCTTCCCAGCAGCTGTAGCTTTCATGGAGAGGAGTAACAAGGTAATGCTTCCAGTCTCCCTGTACACCCACACATCGCTCTGGGCGAGCCACTCGGTGGAGAGCCAGCCTGCCCCTGCGTTCACCTGTCTCCTATACTACGCCGTTTTATGTCGGGTTTAAGCAGCGCGCATGGATTTTGGTACTTGTGGGGATCTTCGATCCAGTCTCTTGAGGGTATCAAGAGATATCTGAGCTCAGTGTGAAGGACCTGGGTTCAATCCTCAATTAAAAAATTAAAAAAAGAGATATCTATGTGTATTTTCTTTCTCACATTTATTTATTCACTTATTTATTTTTGAGACAGAGTCTTGCTGTGTAGCCCAAACTGGGCCTTGAAATCACGATGATCCTCCTGCCTCACCTCCGTGCTGGGATGGCAGGCATGCTCCACCACCCCGGATACCTGTATTTGTTAGCAGGCTGACTTCCTGAGGGCAGGGACTCAGGGTCTTTGCACATCTGACCTTCCTGCCGACACACCACTGGCAAGTGTGCAGTTCCAGGACACACCAACTTCTGTGTACCTGGTGCACTGGGTCCTCCAGATACACACCAGTCCCCTCCATGTGGCTGTCCCCTGCCCCCGATCATATTTTCCCTGTGCCGCATCCGCGGAACGCTGAGAAACACCATCCCCACTGTCCCCTCCAAGGCCACACAGGGTCTGGACGGGGCTGAAGCCCACATCTGTCGGCACCCAAAGCTCCTGCCTTCTGTGTGCGCAGCTTTGGGAACAAAAATTGAAACAAATACATCTGTTGACAAGCTAACACGGGCCATTTCAGTAATGAACATTTAAGCTCCACTGGACCCAGGCAATCAAAAACAAAAACAAAACAGAAATTGGGTTTGGTGACACATGCGTGTAATCCCAGAACTCTGGGAAGCTGAGGCAGGAGGATCCTAAAGTTGAGCCCAGCCTGAGCAATTTAACTTTGCAAGACATCTCCAAATGAAAATATTAAAAAGGGCTAAACAAAACAAAACAAAAAAGCCATGCATGGTGGTACACACCTGTAATCCCACCATTCAGGACGCTGAGGCAGGAGGATCATGAGTTCGAGACCAGCCTGGGCTACATAGCATGGGCTACATGGACTTTGTCTCAAAAAGATGGGGAAAAAAAGATCAAACCCAAAAAAGGACTGGGGATGGAGCTCAGTATGAAGGCCCTGGGTTCAATCTCAAAAAAGAAGAAAAACAAGATTAAATAAATAAATGAGTACATTCACTCTCCTACACCCAGTCTTGGGAAGCAAGGATTAAGGACAGAGGGGAGCGACTCGGGCTTAACCCAGCAAGTGATGGAAACCAAATACAAGTTCAGGCCACTGACTGCCCCCCAGCATTGTGAAACAGTAAGAAAAGGCCAGAGTCACTGCCACGTGCCTGGCACATATTCCCCCAACTGAAATTCTCACTCCAATCCTAGGAAATAAGGGTTAGAGTTCTCCCTATTCTACAGATGGGGAAACACCACTTAGGGTCACTTTGCTAGCAAGCGGTAGACAGAAAATGGTCTCAAGCAGACTAACCACTCTGTTTTTTTTTTTTTTTTTTTTTTTTTTTTTTCTTTGTTGGTCTTTTTGAGTCACTGTGTAGCCCAGGATGGCCTGGACCTCTCAGTACTCCTCCTGCCTCAGCCTCCCCAGTACTGTACTGGGATTACAGGTGTGTACCACCATGCCTGCCTGTGTGACCTGTGACCCACAGATGCTGGAAGGCAGGCTGGTTGCTCAGGTGTCACACAGTGACCTGCTGGATGCCAGCAGATTTGCATGGGTGGCAGGGACCCTGGGCTGGGGGCACCCGTGGGCTGCTCAGGGTCCTTGCTCACCATGCACCCACTCTCCACTCTGTAGCTGATCCTGCTAAGAGTACCAGCAGCTGGGATCGGTGTCCAAGCACCCAGCTCTGAAACACATGTGCAGCTGAAGAGGAGCCCACTGTGGGCTGGGCGCCTCAGGGACACTGATGCGCAGGTGCCCTGGGGGCAGATGCCATCTTGGTCCTGGCAGCACGCTGGACACCTCTGAACATGACATGCACACACCAGTCTCCAATGGACAGGGTCCTCAGAAAGATGTCCCAAGTGTCCCTCATGAGTACCCTTGATCTTGGAATGAGGTCAGCTGGGCATGGTGGTGCACGCCTGTAATCCCAGCACTCAGGAGGCTGAGGCAGGAGGATCTCTGTAATTTCAAGGCAACCCAGAAGTAGAGACCCTGTCTCAAAAAGAAAAAGGGGGGCCGGTGAGATAGCTCAGCAGCATAAGCGCCTGCCTGGCAAGCGCGAGGTCCTGAGTTCGACTCCCGGTACCCACATACAAAAAAGGGCTGGAGATATCACTGAGTGGCACAGGTGCCTGCTGGCGTGCGAGGTCCTGAGTTCGACCCCCAGTACCCACACACACAAAAAAAAGGGAGTAAGGGGGTTGTTCCTCCTATAACCTCTGACCCTTTTGTCTCCAGACCTGCAACAGCGGTGCTGTTGAGCATGGCTGTCCTCTTCATTCTCTTCTTCCCTCTGACCCAGGCCCTCCCTGGTGCCCACAGAAGCATGAATGCCACTTTGCAGCTGGTCCTGCCCCTAGGGAGGAGGGGCGGGGCCAGGCACCTGTCCCCAGGGCTCTCATCTGGAGCTGATGGAACCTTGGGCTAGAGCCTGCACCTTTGGTCCTGTCCTGAGTGCACTTAAGAGGTGGCAGAGGCGGGGAGACCTCGGACACATGTTAACCTATGTCCTGCTCTGGGGCCTCAGGGCCATTTGCCCCTGTGCCTTCTATGTGTGCCAAGTTGGAAATAAAATCCCAGCATTATTTACACCCATTGGCATCTTTTGGTGTTGACTGCAAACTTTAGGGACCTGGGTGGGACACCCATGGCAATCTCCAAGCCGCTCCTGCAGAATAAGTGTTAGGGGACCCAACGGCCACTACTGCATGCAGAAGAGACTACTGTGATTTTATGTTGTTTTGACGATGGTAACTTGTTACCACTGGAAACTGAGATTTTTTTTCTGGCGGAGGCGGGTACCAGGAATCCAACTCAGGACCTCACGCTTACCAGGCAGGTGCTGTGCCACCAAGTCCCATCCCCGGCCCTGGCTCAGATTTCTTGAGCTTGGGAAGTTTAGCCTCTACATCATCTGCTTTTTCTGTGCCTAAGGGATGTAATCCTAGACAGGGACCCAACATCTACTTCTAAGGCATTTTGTTTTCAGCCTTTTGGAGACAGGGTGTCACTATGTAGACCAGGCTGGCCTTGAACTCACATCTGTCTGCCTGCCTCAGTGAGTGCTGCAATTAAAGGTGTGTACCACTGTGCGTCACCTATGGTGTTTTATGTGTTCACGACAGAGCTGTAACTTGTGCTGCCTGGCACCTCATGGGACAGTGACACATGCACCACTGGTGGTTCAAGCCGGCAGGCACATGGTAAGTGGTGCCGCACACCTATAATCCCAGCATTGTAGAAGGCTGAGGCAGGAGGATCACTGATGCCAGCATGAACTATGTAGCAAGATCCCATCTCAAAAAAAAAAAAAAAAAAAAAAAAAGTGAGGTTAGAGTTGCTGGGAACATAGCTCAGTGCAAAGGTCCTGGGTTCACAAACACTTGTAATTTTTAAATGGAAATGTCTTGTGCATTCCCAGATTTTGGAATCTGAGGGGGTCCAGTTCCCTACAGATAATAAAGGATGACCACTGAAATGAGTCTCTCAGGGTTAAAAAGCTGAGGTTTTCATTTGTCTGGGGCTGCTCACATGCTACCACAGCAGGACACTGTTAGCAGGGAGACTTGTCACCAGGCCCACTGGGTTTCCGTTGGTGGCTGTGTGGCTCTTGAAAATCCTCTCCTGGCTGAGGCTGCCCTTGGACTCCCTGAAATGCACCAGAGTGGCCAGGCGACTGAACCATCACCTATAGGATGGCCTCGGCTTGGGCCTTGATGCTGGCGACTCCAATTGTCCAGCACCCTCCTGCTAATTGTCCTTTCTACAGCGTGGGGCACGCGCTGGCCAGAACTGCCTGTGTGTGTAAAGAGCAGCTGAATTTAAGCTTGTGGTGCTGGGCTGCAGATCCAATCCTCCAACTTGTGGAGGGTCTGTTGGCTGAGCAGGGTGCAGGGTTAGGGAGACAAAAACTGGCCAATCACACAGCATGGGTAGAGCCACTGCTGCCCTAGCTTCCCGGGCAGGGGCAGCGGTCACCCCTGGGGCCCCTCCAGCCCCCCAGCCCCAGTGAGCAGCAGGCGCAGGGCTGTTACAAAGGCGTCTGTTTATTCTCATCAGGTTCACATTTCTAACGCCCGCTCCGCTCTCACAGTAGTCAATGTGCAATCTCACTTCAGGCCAGGGAGGGGTGGGGGTGTGGCCCAGGCGGGGAGGGCGTTGGCACTTCACGTGGATGGGGGTGACCTGTCCCCTGAGAAGGGTGTGGGCAGCTAGTGGAGTTGGGGAGAGGGCCCCAGAGTCCTTTGCTTTTCTAGGAGACGGATAGTTTTCCGTTCCTGTTCCTCAGGACTGCCCAGCGTGGGGGACCATGTAGCTCAGAGCAGGACTGGGAGGGTGGGCAGGGGACAGGACAGAGGCAGCTAGCTGGCCGCATGGTGGGTTGGTGGGGCGCAGGGGTGGCTCCCAGGTAAGGCACAACCCTGTCTTTGGCTCTCCTAGTAAGGAGTTTCCTCCCCTGCACCCCTCCCCTCCCCCACTTCCCCCAGGGAGCCAGGAGCACCTCCTGGGGTCCCTGAAACCCACAGGCTCTGCCACCCGCCCAGCTCTGCAGGGTGTCCTGCTAGAGGAAGGGCGGGAGTGGATGGGGGAGGGGCTCCTGGGACTGCCCGCTTCCTCCTGGGGTCTGGCTGGGGCCCCTAGGGGCCAGCTGCTCGCCAAGTGACCAGGACATTGTGCTTTGGGATCAGCGCTGTGGCGGGCGGGGGACGGAGGGGGAGTGCGACTAAGGTGCTTGTGCTTTAGCTGGGGGTGTCGACTCCCTCTCCCACACTGCACCGCCAGGGCTAAGGTGCTGGGGAACGCCCAGGAAGCAGGCCCGACACCCCCACCCCGCAACAAGCAGATGTCAGGAGGGAGCCCAGTGGACTGCGCTGGGGACGGTCTCTGACTGTGATTCCCAGGGCCCAGTCCAGCTGCCCCACTCCACCCCCGGCCGCCGCCAACCCCCTACCTTACCCCTGCCTTGGAAGAGGAAGCTGGGAGCCAGGAGCCAGGGGAAGGAGGAGCTTGGGGAGAGAAGGCAGGGAGCACGGGGCTGAGCAAGATGCGCGATGGAGAGATGACTGGGGGGGACACCCTCCGTGTTCACATCTACAACTCAAACCAAAACCACTCACTCTGGGCAAGAATAAAAAAGAATGGTGAGAGAAAATTCCACAAACAACTGCTAGCAATGGACGCAGGCCCTCCCCTGGCCTCCCAAGACTGAGGCTCAGCGGTCAGCCAAGGCCTGGGACACCCCAAAAAGCTGCAGCCCTGGGGTAGGGAGAGGGAGGGGCTAGCTGGACCCACTGGAGCCCAGGCACCCACATTCCACCCACGCACGCATTCAGCCTGCCCACCTGTCCTGCCTTCCACGGCCCCCCGGACACCCAGGGGGACCTCAGACACAGTCCCGTTGGTTTGAAAAATAAAAGGAAATCTTATACTTCAGTATTTCATTCACTAAAAAAATTCTTAAAAAGTATGTACAGGGGGTGAGGGGCTGGGAGCCCTGCCGTGGGACGGGGTGGTGATGGGGAAGGGCGACACCCTCAGCCTGCTTCCCGATTCCAACCCTGGTCTTTCTGCCTCTTCCACCTCCGCCTGCTCTGAACGCAAACCCACACACACATGCGCACGCCGACATCCACACGCTCTGTGAGCACAGGACCCCATCCTCCTGGCCTCCGAGACCCTGTCACTCCCCAAGAGCCCCCCTCACTTAGGACCAGCCTCACTCGGGCCCCAGGGGACCCACGGGTGACAGAGGCCGAGAGCACAGGGCCAGGAGAGGGGTGTGGGCCACCCTGGCCACCTTCCATCGGTTGTGGGGTTGCTGTGGGCCTCGTCTGAGCCTATTCTCTAGTTCTGCAGCAGAGTCCCACAGCCTCGCCTACCCAGCCCCCAGGCACAGGGACAGGGACAGACGAGGGACACAGACAGGAAGGCGCTTTGGAGATGTGGAAGCACTGGGAGATGGTGGAGGGGTCCTGAGAGCACCCAGGCACCCCAAGTCCCCAGGGCCCCCCAGGCTGGCCCCTCCCCAAGCCCGGCCTGGGAGCTGGAATGACCAGAGGGCTAGGAGAGGGACGGGGCTCCCGACTGTGTGTGTGTGTCCCAGGCGGCCCGCCCTCTCCACCTGGCTCCAGTGGGGAAGGGTGGGACAGGGAGGCAGAGGGGCTGGGAGCATGCAGTGCCCCCGCGGGTCATGGGGAGGGGAAGACAGTAGCTCGTGACAAAGATGGTGGTGGGTGTGTGACGGGAGGGGAGTGTGACAGCCCGCGGGGAGGGCCCTGTGCGTTACTGGAGGACCTCTGCCGAGGGGCCGGCCTCGCCATCGTGGCTGGCCGTCTCGAAGCTGTGCTCCATGCCCATCATGTCTGGCTCCATCTTGCCGGTGTCGCTGATGAAAGAGGTGTAGGCATCGCCCTCCGCCAGGGGCGGCTTGGCCTTGGGCATCCAGCTCTTGCGCACCACACGGCGGGCATTGGTGCACATGTCAGCCGCGATGGCGTTCATCTCGCTCTCCTTGAAGTTGGGGGCAAAGTTCTGGCAGTAGTCTGCGGGCAGAGCGGTAGCTCAGGCCAAGCCTGGCCTTTCCACAAAGCCCAACCAAGTGGGCACAGTGGGTTTGACAGGAAGCCCAGGCTCTCGAAGGACTGGCATCATCTGACAGAATCCAGAAACCTGGATCCTCCTCCTGACAGTGGGCTGGCAACAAGGTGGCTGCCCCCTTGGCAGGTGCTGCCTGGTCACCTCCACCCTGCCAAAACTGCCCAAAGCATAAGACCCTCTGTACCCACAGGGCCCTGCCTCCCCTCAGCATCATCCCCAACCATGAACAATCTGATGACATCCCACCCCAACAAGCCCAGGCTGCACCTCAGAATTCTTGGCATCAAATCCAGCCATCCCTCAGGGACAATATGGGAGGGAAAGACATCCACACCCCAGCCCTTGCCCCCTGGAAGGCCACTCACACTTGACAGCGTGGAGGACGCGGCTGTCCAGTGGTTTGCGTCGGGGGTCATTGGTGGAGGACCGGATGCCAGTGCCACAGCTGTTGGCCAACGTGTTCCTGGGGGTGATGGGATGTGGGTGGAGTCCGCACCTCTGTGGCTGAGGTGTGGGGCCACCCTCCCCTTCCCCGGGCCCTGGTGAGAGCCTCACCGGTCAAAGAAGGAAGCCAGGAGCCGCCGCAGCAGGACCTTGTGCCGCGTGCCCGCGCTGACGTGGCAGTTCATAAGCTGTGCCCTCGTGATGTACACGTTGGTGCCTGGTGAAAGAGGCGCAAGGGGTGGCCAGGGTGTCCCATGTTCCCCTGCTCCCTTCTTAAAACCCACTTATCCTTTCTGTTGGGCCTGGGGCACTCAGTGGGGCCTGCCCTGCTGCCCCACGCCAGGCCCTGCAGCAAGGCCAGCAGGGCCATCTGTGTACCAGTGGGTCCTGACTTCCCAGGAGCAAACCAGGCGGCCTCGGGTCAGAGAGGTCCGCTGCAGGAGCGGAGGCAGCTGGGCACTGCTGCAGGGAACCCCATACCCTTGGGACAGCCCTGACATACACCATTGCAGCCACGCCCACATCAGCCCAGGTGGGGAAATGGGCCGAGGGCACCTGCGGCCCCTAATCACAGTGTGACAGGAGGCCCAAGGGCAGGAGACAGGGATCTGGGGACAGAGTGTGGCCAGCACACCTGTCACCAGCTCCAACTTCTCTGAGGGATCCCCCTCATCATAGAGCTTGGGGTGGCAGCGGTTGCCAATCTGGTTGATGAGCTCAGCAGGGAGAGATGCCAGATCTTGTCGCACCCGGATACGGCTGCGGGACTCGGGGGCCACCTGCTCGGGGAGGGCCTCCACCTTCTCAGCTGCAGGGAAAGAGCAGATGATGTGCACGTGTGCCACATGTCCACATGTAAGCCCGGGGCAGTGCGCGTGTCACCCTACCTGTCTGGCCAACGTTCATCATGCTGTACATAGTGTACATGTTGCAGATCTGCCGGTACTGCTCATCTGTGCCCTCCTCGCCTGCGTCTTCCTCCTCATCCTCCTCATTGTGGTAGGAGCCGGGGCTGTCACTGGTGTAGGCGCTCGAGGTGCCTGGACTGGTCCGCTCCGACGTGCTAGGCCCACTCATCATGCCCCCCGCTGCCACCGTGGCTGCAACCACTGGGGCCGGCTGGGGCGTCCGGTTGGTGGTCAGGTCTGGCGTGGAGAACTTGGCCATTTTGCGGCTGCCGTTGCCCCCACTGCCACCTCCGGCCTCCTTCTGGCTGCCATCCCACAGCCTCTTGGCCACAGGTGTGCACTGTACGGAGTCCGACTCCTGCTGCTCTGTCTTGACCCGTGACACCAGGGGCAGCGGCGTGCTGCAGACCGGCCAGCCCGACGTCTGCGCCACGGGGCTCTGTGGCTCTGACGACGGGGCCTCCTCAGCATGCAGGCCCTGGGAGTCACAGCTCGGGGAGCTCACCTTGAGGAAGAACTCAGTGCCCTTCTCCATGATTTCCTGGATCTGCAGGAAGCCAGCTGTGTAGATGAGCAGGAACTGGTCACCCATGTTCATGCTCAGTCGCCCTGTGTAGCAGAACGTGAGGATCTGCTGGAAGGACTGTGGCTGCACGGCCGCTGGCAGCTCTACCACTGCGCTCCGGCTGCTGTTGAACAGGTCCCGGAAGTAGGAGCTGCTGGCGGCCAGCACGGCCCGGTGGGCCTTGAAGGCGTGGCCCTTGACCACCACTGACACGTCACAGTACAGGCCTTGCAGCCGCTGCTCGTTGAGGCACTCGAGGATGCTGTTGCCGAAGTTTGGGATTTCCATCTGCAGAGTCTGGGCCATGGCGGCGGCTGCACAGGAGACAGGGAGAAACAAGGCTGAGGAGGCCAGGTCTAGTGCCACCCTCAGGGGCTGGGCGTCCGCAGGTGGGAGCTCTGACACCCACAATGCAATTGTTTTCCCTGATTGGACTGCACAGGGACACCTACCCTTGATGTCCTGGCACACTCTTGCCTTTATGACATCTGGTTGTACCTCAGTACCCACGGGGGGCAGCTCCCGAGGCCCCCTGTGGACAGCAAAATCTGCGGGTGTTCAAGTCCCTTCCGTCAAATGGCTCACTATTCGCACAGAAGCCATGCACATCACCGAGCAGACTTCCCATCATCTCTAGAGAGGAACAAGTGAGGCGGGAGGTACAAACACTACATGCAGAGATCGTGTTGTTGGGAGAATAATGACAAGAAAAGTCTGCACATGCTCAGTACAGATGCAGTTTTTCTTTGAGGCACTGGGGATTGGATTGAACCCAGGGCCTTTGCACTAAACTGTAAGACGGAGTCTCACTAAGTAGCTAAACTGCCCAGGCTGGGCTCTAACTTGAGCTCCTCCTGCCTCACCCTCCTAGAATGCTGGGATGACAGACCACACCCAGCTCAGACGCCAATTTTTCCCCCAAATGTTTTTAATACTCAGAAGTGTTCGTCAGTCTTTTTGATGTGCAGTTTACTGAATCTGAAAACGTGGATCCCGTGGATACTGAAAGCCGACTGTACTGTCTGATCTTCAAGCCACCTACAGGGCAGTGGCCAAGCGCTGTCCTCTGCACTGAGGGTGGCATGTGCGCACTCAGTGCCTGCACTGGGATGCTGAGGGAGCCCGCCTAAACATTGGGGGGTGTCCCCCCATGCAGCAACGCAAACTATCCCCACTCCACACGCACACGGTGCCTCTCGAAGGCATGGTATACGAGCGCCAGGAGTCCAGCTCTGCCGATGGAATGACACCCATGAAGTTACACAAAACCACCAGTGTCACCAGGAAGATGCCAATCCAAATCACAGTGGGCCACCATCCAAACACACTGCTGCTAGCATGAACACAGGGAAGGGCCAGGGGTGCAGCTTGGGGCAAAGCGCCTGCCAAGCACGAGCCAGGCCCGGGTTCTGGCCCCAGCACCCTACACACAGTCATGTACAGCATGTGCCTAGCATGCACTCGGGCAACGCCCCACGTGTGCGGACACACACACACACACACGCTCACATGGAAACCCTCCCTGGGGTAGATACTGTTCTGGTTTAGATCTAAAATATCCCCCAGATGTCCCGTGTTCAGAGACGAGACTTCCAGAAGGTGACCAGATCACGGGTACACTGGCCCAGCAGCAGACCCTCCCGTGGATCAGTTCGGGACTGACCATGCAGTTGGGAGGTGGCGCTGGGTGGAGGGGTCCCTGCTGCCCCGGGGTGAGCAACTGTCCCCTGCCACGCCCTTTGATCATGCCAATTCTGCCTGGGAGCCAGCAGACCACACACCAAATGAATCCTCTGAAACTGTGAGTCAAAATAAACTTCTCCTTTAAGTCACAAGGGTCAGGCATTTTGTCCCAGCAACAGGAAAGTGCCTAGCACAGATACCCACCACACATTCAATTGTCTCGCGTGAGATGGGACTGCATTTCCACAGAACCTACAGGTGTCCTCCCACACGATTTGTAACCCCTAATACAGCGTAAATGCTGCATACAGGGTCGTTATGCTACACTGCTTAGGAAATAAGGACAAGAAAGCAAGCCCGATCCCACCCACCCCGCAGTGGGCACCGCACAGGTGAAAGCTGAGTCTTGGTGGGCGCTCGGCACACGGGGAGCACTCAGCAGTTCAGGCCCTGGAGTTCTGGGGGAAGCAGGAGGTAGTGGACGTGCAGGCTGGGGGTCCAGGGATCCAAATCCCTTCCCTAGGGCAGCCCCAGCCTCAGAGCCCAGTGCTCTGCAGCCTCTGAATAGCGATGCAGGAGCAACTGGCCTGGAAGGCTCAGCGGGGTGCACAGGCCCCTCCCTCCCATGATGCTGGGGAGCAGGGCGGTAGGTCTGTGAGCTGCAGAGACCCCATGGCCCTTCTGTCCAGCCCTGGGCACCCTCAGCCCTCAGGGGGCTCCCAGGAGACACAGATCCACAGCACCTGGTCCCTGGCCACGTGCCTGGCTGGGTGAGCAGCGCTGGCACAGAGTCTGTTTCCACCATGCTGAGCAGCCACCAGCAGAAGCTGGCTGTCCTCAAACCCAGGGGACCAAAGGTGCTCAGGTGTCAGGTCAGGGATACTGGATGGAGGGCGGTGTCCCTGGGTGGCTGACTGTGCCTTAGCCTGCAGCGTCCACCCTGTTTTGCTCCACCCTCCTGCAGGTGCCTTCTCTCACCTCCAATCCTTGACAAGCAGAGACCCACGCAAAACCATCTCCTCACACTCCCCACAGGTTCCCGTGAGGGGGACAGGACAAGGCTGGGCAGCCCCAGCCCTGCGCAGGGTGGACGGGCTCCCCCAGCACTGCCAGGCCTGGCCCAGGCAGGAGCACGGTTTCCGTGATCACCCGACAGTCACCTGACAAATCCTTGCCAAGTCCTGACGCGGGGCAGGAGGCACTTGGTAGCTGGGGGCCTGGTGGAAGCTGTGGCCATTCATCAGTGATGCACAGACCAACATGCTCCAAGCCAGGCCACCAACCCTGCTATGACAGTCGACACTGGAACTGACCTGGAGGGACCGTGGCGGGCTGAAAGCATGGCCCGCCCTCCTACAGAATGCTGTCACCTGTAGGCCATCCTGCTCCGTCTCCAGGCTCTGCTGGAGACTATGTTCTATGTGGAATTCACAGGGCCTGTCTTTGGGAGAGAATGAAGCTTTGATAGGGTTAGAAGGGCAGAAGACAAGGCAGCCATCTGCACGCTGACGTGACAGCCCTTGCCTCAACCCAACCATGCTGGCACCCTGAACGCAAACACCAGCCCCCCTTGGGCTGTAAGACAATTGGAGGTGGTGCACGCCTGTCACCCAGCACTCTAGGATGGAAGGCATGTGCCACAGTGCCAGCTTCGAGTGGGCTCCAGGAGGTCAGGGAGTTCACCTGCATGGCTCACTGCTGTGACCACACACAGCTGAGGCGTCTACGGAATTCATGACTAATTGTTCCCATTACTTCCAATCTCATTCTTTTCTGTTCCTCAATAATGTGTCTAAAACAGCAGTGAAGCTCAGAAGTACTAACCTGGCCAAGCACGAGGTGACAGTTGCCCCACGGGTGGCCCACAGCCAGGGTCCCAGCTGGGGCCACTTGCCGAGTGGATGGTGGCTCTCACGGCTGTTGAGTTACATGCCAGCAGGACTATTCCTGGGAATGGAAACTGCTTGTTTGGGAAAAGCACTCAGGAATTCTCCAGCCAGCACAGGCGGGGGCAACAGATCGCAGCCTCATGGGGAACCGTCAAAGGCACAGAAACAGGCAGGCCTGGTGGCACACGCCTGTAACCCCAGCTCTCTGGAGGCTGAGGCAGGAGGACTGCCACAAATTCAGGGCCAGCCTGAGCTACAAGGTGAGACCCTGTCTCAAAGAAAGAAACAAATAAAAAAACCAAAACAACAAAAAAAGGACAAACACCCTGGCTGACTGTCTAAAGAAGCTGTGAGACGGCACTAATGTGCTATGGCTTCAATGTTTGCATCCCTCCAAATTTTAGGGGGTTGGGGTGTAGGTCAGTGGTAGACCGTATGATTAACATCAGCAAGGCCCTGGGTTCCGTTCTCAGCATCAGAAGAAAAAATAAGCAGCCTGGGATGTAGCTCAGTGGTAGCGTGCTTGCTCAGCATACCTGAGGCCCCAAGTTCCACCCCTCACACGGTGAAATATTAAACACACGTTTTTCTTTTCTTTTGGGGGGTAGTAGGGATCAAACCCCTGGACTGGCAGATGCCAGCAAGCTCTCCAGCACTGAGCTACACGCCTGCCCCAAACAATTCTCATACTAAAATCGCTGTCCAGTGCAATAGTACTGGGGAGGGGATGAGCCTGACAGCTCCAGCAGCAGGCTCCATGCCCTTATAAAATTATGAGGCCAGAGGCGGCGCCATCACTGAAAGCCAGGCCCCCCCGCCAGACACTGAACCCACCGATGCCTTGATCCTGGACTTCTATGTCTCGAGTGCTGTGAGCAATACATTTCTACGGGCACTGGAGGCACAGCTTAGCAGTTAAGCGCTCGCCTAACGCACACTGGCCCTGAGTTCTATGCTCAGCACACCAGAAAGGAAAATAAATAAATAAACTTGCCTGCATGACGGCACACGCCTATAATCCCAGCACGCAGGAGGCTAAGACAGCAGGAGGGTTTCCAGTCTGAGTCCTGCCCAGATAACCTGGCAGGTGTTGTCTCAACCCTCACCCCCACAAAACAACAAGAGGGGGTGCTACAGCACCCTTAGGTTTGATCCCCAGCACTGCAAAACACACACACACACACACACACGCATGCACGCACGCACGCGCACACCCTTCAAAAACAACAAACCCCCACAACTTTCTGTTCAAAAATTAGGTGGTATGAGGCATTTTGTTACTGCAGCCCAAACGCACTGAGACAAAATGTGTAACAGTTAAGAAAAACATCAATTCCAAGTTTAACCAGGAGGGAAGCTCTGCAAAGTCCCCAGTCCTTCAGCCAGTGGTGAGGACCCACAGAGCCCGTGCGGATCGCAGGTGCTGGAGGCAGCACAGACAAGCACGGCGCGGTGCTGGGGAGCCGCTGCGGAGACCAGTGCTGCCTGGCTGTGGGACCTTTTTAAGCATGTGCCTTTTTAAGCATGTCCATATTTGATTCAACTTCTCTTTCCCTGAAAAGCTGTCATCAGGTCCAAGCCCTGACACGATCAGTAACAGCAGCTGCCACTGAACGTGGGCCTGCTGTGCGGCAGCAGGCGCTCTGCTGAGACCCTCTCCCTATACCCATGGCTCCTGAGGACATGAGGCTTCCTGCCACCTGACAGACAGAACGGAGCCCAGGAGCACCTGATGGCCCAGGACAGCCCCTGCGTGCGCAGCGGTTCCAGGCAGAGAAGGAGCACTGCTGTGCGGCCGAGGGGACGCACCCGCTTCCCAGATAAGAAGCTGTGAGCTCCCGGCTCAGAGAAGCCTGAGGCTGGCGGGACCCTAGGCCAGGCCCGGCCAGCTGGGACTCTTCGACTCCAGAAACGGGGGTCCCGCTGCCTGCCTGGCATCTCCCCTCTCCCTCTCAGGTGTCCCTCGGGGGTCAAAGTGGCATAAGATCCTGCTGGGGAAGTCTCCCCGGCCTCCCTCCACCCCACCTCCCCCACGAATGAGGAGCCCCCACTGTCTCCGCCTCCTCGCGGTGCTCAATCTGGTCAGCTCCAACTCCCGCTCCTACGAGGGCCAAGCAGCAGCCCTGCCTTTGTCCTCCGGCCAGTAGCCATGACACCAGGCCACTTCCGAGTAGGTCCAGACCCAAAGACAGGTCAGGGGGACAAACGGCAAAGCGCGAAGACCCTGTGACCACGCCCACGTGACTGACGTGCTTGACGTGAGGGAGGTGGAGGAGCCGGTGAGGGCAGGGTGCTGAGCTGCGTTGAGGACGCTTCACGACAGCCGTCCCTGGGCGCCCGCAGAGGAAGTTACGCCCGAACCCTCCAAGCCAGCGAGGTGCACGGATATTCAACAGCCCATATCAACAGTAGTTTTTTTGCACAAAATCTACATGTGTCTTTCCACAAACTTTAAGTACCTACAGCTGACCTCCAACTCCTAGTATAACCTCAGCTGCAGACCTGTTACACTGTGACACCCAGGGAGTGACAAGACCCCACACAGGTAACACTGCACGGACTACAAGGGACAGGTTTCCAAATACCTTTTAGCTGGTTTTGGCTCAATCTAAGGAACCTGCAGACACACAGGGCAGACCGTACCTTACTGGGCTCGAACCTCTTACAAAGCTTCAGGGTCCCAGCCGTCCTCTTGGAAAATCCTGTACCACCGCCAGCGCCTGCTGTCAGTCTCAACTACACACCGCCGACAGCGGCAGCCGCCCCACTCAGCCGTGTGAAGGAGCAAGTAACTGAAGAACCAGGCAGTTTGGGACTTAGCTCGTAGCTGGCACTCAGGAACACCAGCTATGAGAGTTGTACCCATCTGTGCCCTCGGCCCCTCCCTGGACGATAAACTCCCTGAGAGCAGGACGTTTCTCTCTAGACTCAGACATTTTTGTGATTAAGGCGCAGTAGTCACTGACGGTCCCCATGTTGTGCCTTCACAGCAGTGTCCGGTCACACTGCAGATGCCCCCAAGTGTAACCCTCCCGATACGGGGTAGAGGTGCCCAGATCCTTCTCTGTGGCGGGGCTGCTGTACACGGTGTCCCAGGCTGTAGTGCACCCCTGGCCCCTCGGTCCACTAGACGGCAGCACCCCCACACGACCTGTGACAACCACAGAATGTCCCCAGACACTGCAAGTGTGTTTGGAGGGGGCAGGGTTGCCCTGGTTGAGAACACTGCAGGACAGGCATGACTGCTTGTCCCCATTTATTAGAGTGGGAAGCAGACACTCAAAGAGGTCAAGAGCTCTAGGCTGGGCATGGTGATGCACACCTATAATCCTAGCCCTCAAGAGGCTGAGGCAGGAAGATTGTCATAAAGGTCACCCTGGGTTATGAAGTGAGTTCAAGACCAACTACATCGGGCATGGTGGCACACGCATGTAATCCCAGCACGTGGGAGGCTGAGATAAGGAGATCACGAGATCCAGGCCAGCCTGAGCTACGTGGTAAGTTCAAGGCCAGACTACACTAGACAGTGAGACCCTGTCTCCAAACACAAACAAAGACCAAGGACATTGTTAGACCGTCTCGAAACACCAAGAAGAGGCCAAGAGCTGTGAGCAGGTCTCAGCAAGGCGGCTCTGGCCACAGCGCTCTCCACAGCACTGCCCGCTCACCCTGGCCGCCATCACGGGAGGCCCCAGGGTCTTCACGGACAACAAGAGCCCTGCTGAGGCAGGGACGGCCAAGGGTAATGGCAGCCACACAGAGCACAGCCTGACACAGCCCTCCTGACAGGCCCAGACTGCCATCGGAGGCTTCTCTGGGAAACAAACACGGGGAGGCAAGGGCCACCACCGCAGGCTTCGGGTAACAGGGAGTGAGGGTTCCCCGCACAGGAAAGGGTGAGAACACGCAGGCTCCACCAGCCACAGACTTGGAGCGGAGTTCGAGCATGGCTCCAAAGCTGGCTCCATATTTTGAAGCCACTGCCCCGGGCACAGCTCAGGTGTCCCACCAGGGCCCAGCAAGATTCCTTCTCATGGGCTCTGGCTATGAGCTCCAATCTCCAGGGTCAGACCTCACCTGGCAACCCCGACTTTCTGAACCCCCCACCTCTGGGCCGACCCTCCCAGTCCATCCTGCCAATCCATCCTAAGGGATCGACCGAAACCCAGATCTCTTTGAAGCCCAGCGTAAGTGCCTGCTGGGGCTCCTCACTGTCCAGCCACGGGCCAGATTTTAAAAGACCCTGGATGCCAGCCAAGGGGTCTGAACTTCATCTCGGGGGCGGGGAGCTCCGGACAGCCAAGACAGGGCTTCTCCTTCCCGAGGACAGCATTAAGAACCTGTCTCCACAGCAGGGTCATCCCTCACTCCTTCCCTCAAGAAGACGAGATGTTTCAAGTGCTTAGTGGGAACCTGGCACAAACTCAACAAAAGCTTTGAATGCGTTCTCCTCCTGCCTCCGGTGCCCTTCCCCCGCTCATCTCTTATTATTCTGTCCAAAGCTTTCCCGGAAGCCTTCCCTGACCACCCAACCGAAATCTCTCCACCCCTCCTGGCTCGCTGTGCCTTCCTCTTGCTATGCTGCCATATTTTCACAAACAGAGTGACCTGGAACTCTGGACCAGTTCCTTGTCTGAGGCTGGTCACCTGCAGCAAGGCCCAAGTCACTACTGCGCTGCCTGCTCCCCTAGCTCCCGGCGGGGAATCAGTACACAAAGGTGCCTCGGGAGGATATGGGGACACACTTGCCCCACTGTTTGTACACCTCAAGTGGTTATTGCCAGTACCTTCTCCTTCAGCTCCAGCCAGAGGCCCTGCCTGACACCTCCCCCCATATGAGGCCCAACTCCCACTCATCTCTGACCTTGTTTCAGCAGGGACTAGAAATCCCTGCCCTAAGCAGGCAGGAAATAAGGTGTTAATACCTACAACACACACCTGGAGGCAAAGGGTGAAGGAAACAGGTGCAAAGGCCCTGAGGCAACACCAGAGGAGGCTCTCCTACAAGGGTGGGGCTTGGTGAGAGGCACAAGGAGACCCCAAAGTGTCACTGCAGCAGCCAAAGGAGGCTGGAACACACGAGGCGGGCAGCGAGGCTCCTGCACTCCTCTCAGAACATGTGGGCAGCCAGGGCAGGGAGAAGGGCTCAAGCTGGTGGTGGTAGGGGTTCTGGGAACTACAGGGGGCCTGGGCAAAGGAGGAAATCAGGCTGATAAGCCATCATTAGACCCAGAAGAACCAGCTGATACTACTCAACACAGCAGTGTGAGGCTCCTGCTGGGACCCAGGGTCCCAAAGCCAAGTCCCCTGGACACCCTGGTAACAAGAGGCAGTTAATCTACTAAGGAGTAGCAACAGCTGGGGCGGCCTGGCAAGGAACCCAAGGGAGAAAACACAGCCTAGGCGTGCAAAGCAAAAACCCGCTCTAGAGCCAGCAACATCCCATCCCTGTCACCAGGACCCCTGACCTCCGGGCTCTCAGGAGAATGGGGAAAGTGTAACCAGTCTGAAAGGAAGCTTCCCCTGTTCCAGCCCCTTGGGACTCCAGCGATGCTCAGTCTGCAAGGGGACTGAGCCACCCCTAGGGACACGAGAAAAGAGGAAAGGTTCATATAGACAGCAGGAAGTTCCTCCACTTCACACCTGTCGTAGGCCAATAGGACTAAGCTGGCCAGTCAATCCCAGATGGGCCACTCTCTAATCATGCGACACAGGGGTGCCACACCCCCTCAGCTTCTCCCTCTGCACCACAGAGAGAACCTAAGAGGACCCGGTGACAGTGAGCAATCAGTGAGCTCAACCGGCCAGTGAGCTCAGCCCTGGACCCGGCCCAAGAGGAGCCCAAGGGGATCAGGAGTCCCCAAAGCCTCCCCAGGATTTAAGTGCCTGATTCCACCCCTTTAACCTCTGCTCTGTGACCTGCCTTCGCCCCATCAACATCTCTAAGACACAGCCAACAAACTTTAGTCATTCACCTCTCCAATTCTTCACTTCTAAGAAGATGAACAGAATTCAGGCTCAAAGACTGGGTGCAAGGAGAGCCCTAGCATAGAGCAGGGGGTGTAAATTCCTTAGGACCCATTCCCAAAGAATTCAGGACCCCCAAGGCACCTAGGTGTGCAGCATCAGGGGCCACCTCCCTGCTGGGCATCCGGGCGGGGGCGGGGCGGGCGAGGACCACCCACGTTGTAAACAAGATGCCCGCGAGAGGCGTTCCGTTCCAGACCTTGTCCGCCGCTACCCACACCAACGCCCACCCGCTGGTCTGCGCCTCCGAGCAGCTAGCAGAGCCTTCAGGGACGAGGTATGAAAAAAAAAGAGGAAACCCCCGAGTCTGGCCCTGCACAGACACTGCGAGGAGACGTCGGGGTACAGTTTGCTGTATCCCTCTGGTCACACTCGTTTTTCCTGACCTGCTCCCACATGCGGCCCAGCCTTGACCAAAGCTCTGCCCTCCTTGCAGCTCCCAGAGCTCCTCCCACCACCCCTCCCCTTACCTGACGACCCCCAGGATCGGGGTGCCTCCCAGATCCCTGACCTCATGTGACCCGCCCCCACCCACCCGCGCGCAAACATCCCCGGGATCTCCGATCAGCCCCCGCCCCACTTCCGGGGCTGCTCCCGGGCCGCTCCCCGGCCACCCCAGGGGTAACCCGAGCCGCCCCGCCCCCGCCGCCGGACGCTACCTGCGCGCGGCCCCGCCCCCGCCGCTGCCTCCGCTCCCTTCCCCCCGCCGCCCGCTCTCCCCTCCTCCCGACCCCCTCCCCGCTGCGCGGCTCCTCACTTTCTCAACTTCCCGGGTGCCCCGACGTGGCCCCCACCCCGCCGGAAGTGGGGTCAGACCCAGGCCCGCGGCCCCGACCGACGCTCTAGACCGCCGCGGGGGCTGGGCCCCTAGTGCTCCGCGGCCCTGACCCGGCAGGCTGCAGGCGGCTCAGCCCCGGTCCGCCCGGGCTCCCGACCCTCCACTCTCGGCTCCCGACACCCGCCGGCCGCCCCGGCAGGGCGAAGAGGCCGTAACTGGGCCTGCGCCGGGCCGCCTCACCTGCGCCGTGGCCGCGCTCCGGGGGCTCCCGGCGGGCACCGCAGCGGCAGCTGGGGCTGGGCCTGGGCCCGGGGCGCGCCCCCCTGCGCCGGGGCCTCGGCCTCCGCCTCCGCGGCCTCCGCCTCAGCAACAGCGTTAGCCGCGGCGGCCATTCATTGTGGGCCAGGCCGCTCCAGCCGAGCGCCGAGCAAGCGCACGCTGCGCCGCAGCCGGGCAGGGAAGAAACCGCCGAGGCCCCGCCTACGCACCGCCCAGGCCCCGCCTCCAGGCCCGGCCAGCCGAGCTCCGAGCGCGCCCCAGCTTACCGGCTCCGTCTCCTCCCTCCTGCGCCCCCTCGGGGTCCTGGCCAGTACAGTACCTTGGTTCTGCAGACTAACTAGCTCGAATTCCTGTCCCTCCATCTTCTAGTCCCGCGACCTTGGGGCAGTCGCTCTGCCTTCCCGAACTTTAGTTTCCTGTAGAATAAAAACAGTAATGATGCTATTTATTGCGCCAGGCAGTTTTTTAGCTCTTTGTGGGAAGTAGCTAGTTGCACAGAAAGACAGGAAACTTGCTGGAGATCACACAGCGAGAAGTGATGGACGGTACCAAGATTTAAACCCAGGCTTATAAAACAATAAAAATTAAGACTTTTAGGGTACTTACGCGATGCCTGTTTACCTAGCATCTTACCTGCAGCAACTCGTTAAGTTTTTACAACCCGTAACACGTTAAAAAGTTCCGCCCATTTTCCAAAAGGAGAAACTTTTAAGCAGAGTTAAGAGCAAATAGCAAGGAGAGCTGGAACCCACGCCGTGGGGGCTAACCTTCTGCCTTCGCGCACTGGTTAGGAGCTACTGAGCGGTTTCTGTGCTAGAACCGCTGCTCTGCACACCCCCTCGACATTCTGTCGCTTAATCCTTGCTCACCCTTGGAGGCTACGACTCTGATTTAACAGGTGAGGAAAGTGAGGGCCCAAAAGTGTAAATAACTTGCCCAGACCATGTGGTGGGAATAGGATTCAAGCCCAGAAATCCGACTCCAGAATCTGTTTTATTCTTGCAGGTTATTCTGAAATGATGTGTATACAGCAGACAGGAGGCTTCAACAGGTGTTGAGTTCCTCCGCTTACTGCCCCTTTTCTGAGCCACAAGATCCTGTGCCATGAAAATAGGACTAATGACGTGTGTCCTTCGAGGAGAGCTACTGTATTTTAAGGCCATACACACAGGATACGCAGCGCGCTCCTTTTTCGCAGTGAATTTTGATTGCTGTCGCCCAGCGTGACTCCCGTCATTGGTTGGCTAAATCCTGTCACGTGATCTCCCGCCAACATGGCGGCGCCCAGGTCCTAATCCGAGAAACGTGCACTGACACTTCGGTTCTCAGTGCGGAGAAGGTGAACAGAGCCTGGGTGGTTCGGGAGGAATATGGACAGGTGGCGGTCCCGCCCGGGGGCTCCCGGCTTCGCAGGGATCAGTGCTACCAAAAACGGAGAGTATAGGTTTCCTGAACCCGCAGAGTTTCCTTAGTCCCTCCTTTATAAATGTGTAGGCCACCCTGCTCTGGAACGCAGTTGTCTGATCCTCTTTCTCTACCCACCTCGGCCCCTTGAACTAGGCTTGGCGGGCAGAGGCGTGCGTGGATGTCCCATGCGAGGACCGTTCTGTGGCTAAGCCTCACTCTCCGGTCTGCTCGAAGCTTCTCTAGAGCTCAGTTTATGGAGGGGCAGCTTCAAGGGCCGCCGAACCCAGGAGTGATGGAGAATGGCAGTGGGTCCCGCGGAGAAGAGCGCCCACCTGCGGCCCAGGAGACGACAGTCACCGAGGGGGCCGCCAAGATCGTCTTCCCCAGCGCCAACGAGGTCTTCTACAATCCAGTGCAGGAGTTCAATCGGGACCTGACGTGAGGAAGGGTCAGGGGTCAGCCTGCCAGAGGGGAGTGGATCAGTGAGTCTGAGGATGTTACTGAAATAAGTCTAGGCTGCCTGCAGCTGCCTTTTATTGACACTAGAGTTAGAAGGAAAGAATTATGTTCATTCTAGAGCCGGCAACTTGAAAAATGGAGGGGCTTAGCCTCAAAGCTCCAAGGTGGGGGAGGTTAGGGGGACAGAGGGCTTTGTAGGGAGGGAAAGGAGGAACTGGGCAGGAAGGGTTTTTACTCAGTGGGGTCCTCATCTTCCAGGTGCGTCCCCTTTTTACTTGGGAACATCACGATGGACTTTGACCTCCTGGGGCTGGCTTCAGTAGTTCTTTCTAGACATGCTTTGCTTTTCTGCGAGTTACACCTCACAGCTATTCCTATTCTTTGTGAGTTGATGGGTAGAATTAAAAGGAGTTACAAAGGTCATCAGATGTTCTGAATTCTGTAAATCTGAAGGCAAATTTTGTTTTTAACATCTTAACTATGTAGGTGGGGCAGCTCTTTAGAATTTACAATGCTGGGGCCAAGGGAGGTGACCTGAAAGGGTCAGGGTGGGGCTACAACCTTGAGAAAGGGCGACAGGAGTACCCTTGCGGAGAACTCAAAGGGAGCAAACCTGTTACTGGGGGTACAGTCTTACTCGCCGTTTACTGCTAGGTGTGCCGTGATCACCGAGTTTGCTCGAATTCAGCTTGGGGCCAAAGGAATCCAGAGTGAGTGGAAAGCCAGGCTTCTGGGGGAGGGAAAAATCAACCAAACCCTATCCCTGCACCTCGCCCTGCCATCCAGACAGTTCCAGCCACGCAGAAGACCCATAGCCTTTGGTCCTTTAACCCTAGCCCTGGGGTTCTGGGAAAGACTTTCTTTCCTGAAACTTAAGTGTTCTGAAGATTAAAGGGTTTGGGGCACATTAATATCTTCGGACTTGTGTCTCTGGTGGCTATAGTCAAGGTGCCAGGGGAGGAGGACCTCCAGAAGGTGGTTGCAGACTTGTCTGAGCAAGAGAAGGAAAAGGTTGAACCAAAAGAGGGTGAAAACTTTGTCCCTGGAAACCAACCTCGAACAGCCGCTGTCGGGGAGATCTGTGAGGTAAGGCCTGAGTGAAGGAGGCGGCAGCCCTGGAACCCCGTGAGTGATAGGGGACGGAGGCTCCTGGAGTAGGAAGAGGTAAAAGAGGTGGGTGGTGGGACTCTAGGGCCCAGAAGAGGATGGAGGTATGGATATTAGTGAGTATCCTTGCTTACTCCAACAGGAAGGCCTGCGGGTGCTGGAGGGCCTGGCAGCTTCCGGCCTCCGTTCTATTCGCTTTGCCCGAGAGGTGCCTGGGCTCCGATCTGTGATTGCCAATGACGCCTCTGCCCGAGCCGTGGATCTCATGCGCTGTAATGTGCAGCTCAATGACGTGGCCCATCTGGTCCAGCCCAGCCAGGCAGATGCCCGGTAGGTTCTGGGCAGTGCTGCCTAGTGATGGAAGGTACACTGTGGAGTAAGGCTGCCTGGGGTCACATTCTGGCTCTGTCTCAAAATAAAACCTTGGGAGACTGGCTTTGCCCTTTGGGACCGTAATTGCCTTGTATGTCAAAGAACAGTAGTTTTATAGGAGTCACAGGGATACTTAAACAATATATAAAAATTTGCAGTCCAAACCTTGGCAGAAATAAATATGGTCAAGACAGAGACATATTCTGAGAAGTGTCTCCATCCACAGTTTTGTTTTGTTTTGTTTTGTTTTGAGACAGGGTCTCGCCATGTAATTCAGGGGGCTGGCCTTGAACTCGCTTATGTAGCCCAGGCTGCCCTCAAACTCAGTGGTCCTCCTGCCTCAGCCTCCCAAGTGCTGGGATTATAGGCATGCGCCCGGCTCCATCCACAGTTTTACTGTGGGGAAGTGACAGAGTGTACGTACACACCCTAAGCAGCCGTAACATCTCTACATGATGAGGCCTTAATCTCATGAGGCCACAGTGAGCACTCGAACAAGGTTATGTGGCATGTGATGTACTACTATGGCTTCCACTTTGGACTTTTTGGTTGTTGTTTTAAAATTAATTATTTGTAGTACTGGGGATTGAACCTAGGGTCTTCGCACCAAGGTATGTGCCAAGCCCTTTTTTTTGTTTTTTAATTTTTTTATTTCAAGACAAGATTTTGTGAAGTCACTAAGTTGCCCAGGCAACTTGAACTTGTGATCCTCCTGCCTCACCTTCCCAGAGTGCCGGGACTGCAGATGTGTACGACTGTGTCCCAGCTTCCTTTTTTATTACAAAAAATCTTGCGGCACTTGGGAGGGAACTGAGGGCCTCACACATGTTAGGCAAGCACTCTACTGCTGCGCTACAGCCCCAACCCCAGATGGAAGTTCCTGGCTCTTTTTACCCACTCCAGCGTCCCTGTGTGCCGGCCGCCATCTTCAGTGTCAGGTGTGGGTCAGTAATGTTTAGAATTCATGATCTTTGCAGGAGTCGGCAGAGTACAGCCTGCAGAGCTTACGCCCCACTTGCTTTTTTTTTTTTTTTTTATGTGGGTACCGGTAGTCGACCTCAGGACCTCACGCTTGCCAGTGGGCGCTTGTGCCACTGAGAGATATCACCGGCCCTTTTTTTCCTTTATGTGGGTTCCGGGAGTCGAACTCAGGACCTCGCACTTGCTGGGCAGGCGCTTATGCCGCTGAGCTATCTCACCGGCCCTCCTTTTTTTTTTTCTGAGATGAGTATTGCTACATAGCTCAGGCTGGCCTTCAATTCACTGTGTAGTCCAGGCTGGCTTCGAATTCGTACAGCCCACCTCTTTATGGATGGAAAAGACCAACTGTATGTCCTATGTTACTGTAGGCAGTTATCATTTTCAAGGTTCTAGATGGGGAGGCTAAGGTTTTGTTTGTTTTGTTTTTGTTGGTGCTGGGGATTGAACCTCATGCATGCTAGATAAAGCACTCTACCACCAAGCTATGCTGCCAGCCCTTCTTCCTTTTTTTTTTTTTTTCTTTGAGACAGTCTCTAAGTTTCCTGGGCTGATCTCAAACTCGGCAGTTTTCCTGCCTTAGCCTTCTGAGTAGCACGTGTGCCTCGTCAGGCTGACTGAGGCCTGTCTAGCAGGAGAAATCACGCGGCTAACAAATGGCCAAGCAGACATCTTGGCACAGGCCTGTAATCCCAGCACTTAGGAGGCTGAAGCAGGAGGATGACTGCTAGTTCAAGGCCAACCTGGGCTACATGGTGAGACTCAAGAAAACCAAACAAAAACAAAAACACCCACAAAAACAAATGGCCAAGTCAGGACCGGAACCTGGAAAACTGGCCCGAGTTCGAGGTCACCGCGCTGTAAGGATTCATCTGTGTAGAGGCGGAGCCGGCGCTCGGGTTGGGAAGCTGAGGAGCCGCTGTCTTGCTCCCAGGATGCTGATGTACCAGCACCAGAAGGTGTCTGAGCGCTTCGACGTCATCGACCTGGACCCCTACGGCAGCCCCGCCCCCTTCCTGGACGCAGCCGTGCAGGCAGTGAGCGAAGGAGGTGAGGCTGCGGGGGCGCGCGGGGCAGGCTGGGTGTCTGGAGGGTCTTCACCGCCGCCCCTCCCCACAGGGCTGCTGTGCGTCACCTGCACTGACATGGCTGTGCTGGGAGGGAACAGCGGGGAGACGTGCTACAGCAAGTATGGGGCCATGGCCCTCAAGAGCCGCGCCTGCCATGAGATGGTGAGGGTCCCTTCCCGGCCACCAGGGAGGGTGAGGCACAGGCGCCTGGCCTCCTGCAGCCAGGCCGTATCCACCCTGGGTGAGGCGGAGAAGAGCTGGTAGGAATGGGTGGTTACATTGTTTTCTAGTGTTCTGTTGTAACACGTTGTTGTCGTTGTTGTTGTTTTGAGACAGGGTCTCCCTATGTAGCTCAGGCTGGCCTCAGACTTGCAGCAGTCCTCTTGCCTCAGCCTCCCAAGTACTGGAATTACAGGCATACACCACCACGCCTGGCCCAACTTTTCAAACAATTTAAAAAAAAAAATTTTTTTTTATTGCCATGCTGGGGATTGAACCCCAAGATGCTCTATTAGTGAGCTACATCCCTGGCCTTTTTATTTTTTGAAACAGGGTCTCAGTAATTTGCCCAGGCTGCCCTCAAACTTCTAGTCCTTCTACCTCAGCCTCTTGAGTAGTTGGGACTGTGGGCACACACTATTGCTCCTACCTTTAAAAAATTTTGCTAAGCAAACTACCTCTGAGTTACACTCCTGACCCTTTTTATTTTTTTTTTTATTTATTTATTTATTTTTTTTTTGGTGGGTACCGGGGGGTCGACCTCAGGACCTCGTGCGCCAGCAGGCGCCCGTGCCGCTGAGCGATATCACCGGCCCCTTTTTCGTATGTGGGTTCCAGGAGTTGAACTCGGGCCCTCGCGCTTGCCGGGCAGGCGCTTAAGCCGCTGAGCCATCTCACCGGCCCTGACCCTTTTTATTTTGCCAGGAAGTCTTGCTGAATTGCCCAGGTTGGCCTCAAACTCTCAGGCTCAAGTGATCGTTCTGTCTGAGCCTCCTGAGTAGCTGGAAATAGGGGCAAGCTACTGCACTTGACTTAAATAGTTTTGTTTTGTTTGTTTGGTTTTGTTTTGTTTTTGAGCCGGGTTCTTGATATATAGTCCGACCTGGCCTCAAACTCGCAATCCTCCTATCTCAGCCTCCCAAATTGCTGGAATTACAGGCATGAGCCACTACATATGGAAAAAAAAATTTTTTTTTTTTTTCGTGGGTACCGGGGGGTCGACCTCAGGACCTTGCGCGCCAGCAGGCACCCGTGCCGCTGAGCGATATCACCGGCCCCTTTTTCGTATGTGGGTTCTGGGAGTCGAACTCAGGCCCTCGCGCTTGCTGGGCAGGCGCTTAAGCTGCTGAGCCATCTCACCGGCCCCCTTTTTTTTTTTTTTGTTTTTTGAGACAGGGTCTCACTATGTAGTTCAGACTGGTCTTGAACTTGCTATGTAACCTAGGCTGGCCTTGAACTCGCAGTGATCCTCCTGCCTCAGCCTTCCCAGTGCTGGGATTACAGGTGTGGGCCACCATCCCTGGTTTGGAAAAAAAAATTTTTTGAAGGTGATTTTTGCAGGTGTAGGTTCAAATCCTAGCTTTGCTGGTGGCTCTAGGCAATTGTCTTCCTCTTTGGGGCTTTGGTTTTGCATCTGTAAAACAGGTGTCCACCTGTTAGGTTGCTATAGGGATTCGAGGCAGGGGCAGGCTGTGTGGGGCTCTTATCCTTCCTTAAATTCACTGTGAAGGGTGGTCTGAGAAGTGCCACCTTCTCTGCCATCTCAGCCCTTGGCAAGATGGCCCCAAGAGATCTGCTGGATGCATTGTCCCCACTTCCTGCCTACAGACCCCCTCGGGCTGGATTTGAGGTCTTCAGCCCGGTGTACAGTGAAGGGCGATGCCAGTAGGAGCAGGTTCAGTGGCCAGGTCTGTGCGCTTCTCAGGTCCCTGCTCCAGCAGGGCCACAAAGAGACAGAACCTGGCATGATTTTGCAGATGAGGAAACGGAGGCACAGCAGGGTAACACGGGCTTGGCTAGGGCCACACAGCCAGGATACTTGAGGTTGGGCTTGGAACCCAGGGCCTTTACACTGAGCTACACCCCCAGCTCTTTTTATTTTTGAGACAGGATCTTGCTAAGTCTCTTTAAGTGTCCAGCCTGGGCTCAACCTTCTGACCCTCCTGCCTCATCCACCCTGAGTGTGGGAATTACAGGCATGTGCCACCACTGCCTGACTCATAGGTTTTATTAGGCAGAATTAAAGAAGTACTCCAAGAAAATACAACGTGGGGCCTCAAGACAGGTGTGGAGCCTGCTGTGGGGCACCTAGCACAGCTCCTGGGCAGGAGGTGGAGGTGGCACTGACACGGGTCCCCTCCCCAGGCCCTGAGGATCGTCCTGCACAGCCTGGACCTCCATGCCAACTGCTACCAGCGCTTCGTGGTGCCGCTACTCAGCATCAGCGCAGACTTCTACGTGCGCGTTTTTGTTCGAGTGTTCACTGGCCAGGCCCACGTGAAGGCCTCAGCCAGGTCAGCCTGGGGGAGTGGGCCAGGCCCTGCCCTGGGAGGCTCTGACAGAGGAACGGGGTTGGTGGCCTCGCGGAGAGCTCATTTCCCCCCCTCCACCCGCAGCAAGCAGGCGCTAGTGTTCCAGTGCGTGGGCTGCGGCGCCTTCCACCTGCAGCGCCTCGGCAAAGTGGCCACGGCCTCTGGCGGGCGGTGAGCAAAGGCTGCTGGGAGGAAGGTGGAAGGTGTCCCCGAGTCGCTGCCCATAACTACCCCTGGCCCCTGCAGGGTCAAGTTCTCCGCAGCCTGCGGTCCCCCCGTGGCTCCTGAGTGTGAACACTGCGGGCAGCGACACCAGGTAGGGCGAGGTGAGGGGCACCGGGGTCCCAGGGGGCCTGCGTGGCTCCTGCTCATCTGCGCCCCGTGTGTCCGCAGCTCGGTGGCCCTATATGGGCGGAGCCCATCCATGACCTCGACTTCGTGGGGCGCATACTGGAGGCTGTCAGCGCCAACCCCTGCCGCTTCCACACCTCAGAACGGATCCAAGGGGTCCTGAGTGTCGTCACTGAGGTGGGGCTGGGCCGAGCCAGGGAGGAGGCTCCATCTTTGCCCGTCCCTTCCATCGTCAACCCTCGCACATCTGTCTCCACGCAGGAGCTTCCGGACGTGCCGCTCTACTACACTCTGGACCAGCTGAGCAGCACAGTCCACTGCAACACGCCCGGCCTCCTGCAGCTGCGGTGAGGGGGGTGGGGGTGTCCTGTGGGGGCACACGGGGTGGGGCTGCAGCTGACCACTGATTGGCCTAGGCCGGAGGGCGGAGTCCAGCATGCCGCTCGCTTCCCGGAGAGTGCTAGCTGTGTTCTGTTTTTGTGGATTTTTTTTGGAGCCGGGACTTGAACTCAGGTCCTCGCTTGCCAGGCAGGCACGTGCTGCTGAGCTGTACCCCCGGCCGGTGCTTGCTTTGTGAAGGCTGATACATCTTTACTTTGAGAGGCACACAGTCCAGTCCGCGTGACTCACCCAAGTCAGCTGGACTTCGGGGGCAAGCCTCCTTTTCACACTCCCTCCTGGTCCCCCAGATCAGCTCTTCTCCACGCTGGTTTCCGGGTCTCGCTCTCCCACGCCTGTAGGAACGCGGTGAAGACTGACGCGCCCGCCGAGGCTCTCTGGGACATCATGCGCTGCTGGGTGAGCGCAGGGCCGACCGTAGGGGGGAGGCAGGGAGGGCGGACCATGGTCTCAGCAAGGCCCTTCTGCCCCCAGGAGAAGGAGTGCCCCGTGAAGCGGGAGCGACTGTCAGAGACCAGCCCCGCGTTCCGCATCCTTGGTGTGGAGCCCAGGTAGGACCAGCGGGGCTGCCACAGGCATGGGGGTGCTCTGCTCTATGCAGACTACAGCTGCTTCCTGCGGGGGCTCAGGCTGGGCTTCCAAATGCAGTCCAAACCCTGCCTGCCTTCCCTGCCTTCTGTCCTCGCCCTGATCTTTCCTTCTGCCACCTGCGACCCCCACCATCTGTCCTCTGCAGCACCCAGGGGCGCCCACAGGTGTGTCCCAACATGTCCCTTCACTCAGAACCCTCCATGGTTCCCACCTTCCTCGCAGACACCACGTTCTGCTCGGGGTCCCCGCATCTTGCCAGGCTGCCCCAGTCCCCTCCTCACCCTCATAAGCTGCTCTCCCCTACTGGTTCCAACACTGGGCAGTCGCACCTCAGGGCCTTTCCTGCGCTCTTTCCTGGTCTCCTTCAGCTCTTACCCCCTGCTGTCCTAGTGCGGCCCACCCGTCAAGCACCGCACCCTCCCTGTCTCCCTGTGCCCACGCTACAGGAGTCCTGCTGCAGCTGGCCCGGGTTGTGTGCGAATGGTGCTGGGGGTGGAGCCCAGAGCCTCGGGTGTGGCTGGGAAAACACTTGGCCACGGAGCTGTGCACCAGCCTGTGCTCGCTGCAGATTCACCCTGTTTCTCTCCCACACCAGGAAGCCAGCTTTACCAGAGGAAAGGTCCACTTTCTTTACTATCTGTTCCCTTCATGGCGAACAGTGTAGACTTGAAAATAAAAGTAAAATGTTTTTTAGTGAGTGAAAGAAGCCCTTTATGGTGGCACAAGCCTATAATCCCAGCACTTGGAAGGGGAGGCAGGAGGATTGCAGATGCAAGGCCAGCCTGGGCAACTTTGTGAATTAGGAAGACAACTGTCTCAGCTTATAAAAATAAAAGGGGCTGGGGGTGTAGCTCAGTGTAACGGCCCTGGACCCCAGTTTCACAAGAAAATTTTTAAAAAGAATAGACTCTGACATAGCTGGATGTGGTGGTACACTCCTGTAGTCCCAGCACTTGGGAAGCTGAGGCAGGAGGATCAGTGTAAGTTCAAGGCCAGCCAGAGCTACATAGTGAGACAATGTCTCAAGAAAAAAAAAAAAAAAAAAAAAAAAAAAATGCAACATGGTAGGAGGCAGGCCCTTCCCATGGCTGCCCCTGAGCCCATATCCACTTTGCCAGGCTGCAGGCCAACTTCACCATCCGGGAAGATGCCAACCCCAGCTCCCGCCAGCGAGGGCTCAAGCGCTTCCAGGTCAACCCAGAGGCCAACTGGGGTCCCAGGCCCCGTGCCCGGCCAGGGTGAGTGAGTAGTCGTGGTGTGGGGTACAGCTTGGTCAGGGCTAGATGTGGTCCCAGTTTCTGGTCTGTGCATAGGGGCAAGAACGCAGGCAGAGCTGAGGAGAGACGCAGGCTCCGGCAGAATAAGCGGAAGGAGCTGGCCGAGGACCCAGCCCAGCAGGCTGCTCGCCTCAAGATCTTTCCCTGCAAAAGGTTCAAGGAGGTGAGGTGCCGCCTCTTTCCCCACTGCTGGCCACAAGGGCCCTTCCCAGTGGGCGCGCAGGCCTTGGACAGCCCAGCTGGGCAAGTGCTCAGGGCTGCTGAGCTCTTGCAGGCCTCATACCCCTGTCCTCCCACCAGGGTACCTGTGACCGCGGAGACCAGTGCTGCTACTCGCACAGCCAGCTCACTCCCGGAGCCTCTGCCGCGCCACAGACTGCAGAGACCTCCAACCAGAGCTCCCCAGGCCTGGGGCCACCACTGGGCCACGTGTAGGCTGAGCCAATAAAGAGATGTTGCACTGCACCAATTGTCATCCCTTGGGAGGGTGTGAGACAGGGTCTTGCTATATAGCCCAACCTGCCTGGAATGTACAGGGATCCTCCTGCCTCAGCCTTCTGAGTGCTGGGATGACAGACATGCATGCACTACCACTCCCAACAGCCACTGTCATTCTGAGTGGGGCTGTGGGCTGCCTGTTCGCACAGCTCCAGCTGCAGGACTCTTCTCGCCCATTTTACCTCTCTGGAGAGCTCTGTGTACCTGCTCACCCGCGGGCCTTTCGGACCCTGTGTCTGTTGGGGGAGTTGGGTGCTGGCCATCTACAAGGTCCTTCTGCCCAACAGGCTCTGAAGCCAGTCCAGCTGCCCCCTGCGGTTCTCAAAGCGGCCACTGGGCGGCAGCCCAGGGCGCTCGCACCCGGGACTCTCCTGCCCACTCCCTTCAGCCACCGGGCCCCCACATGTCTGCCCGCGGCCTGGTTTCTTCAGCCCAGCTCTCCCAGGGTGCAGTGGCGGAAGCCGCACCGGAACCAGGCGCCCTGTGCATCCGCTCCGGACCAGGTGCTTCCTGCCCTGTGGCCAAGGGCAGTGCCCTCCGCCAGAGACCCCAGCAGCCTGCGGCCTGAACCCCAGCGAGGGGGAGCTGCTCCCTCTCCCCCAGAGCAGGGTTAGCAGCACTCAGGGCGGCCTGGCCAGAACCCCATATGTGCACCCTCACGCCCGCTGTGAAGTGAGGCTCGTTGTGGGCCTGAAGCCGCTGGGGGGGCAGTGGGGTGAGTGAGGGCCGGCTCCTGGGCTTCACCCGTTTGGGGAGGGTAGTGGTAGTAGTGTTGGTGCTGGGGGGAGCAGGGGACTCATGCAGTGAACCGGGTACAGTGCCCACCCAGGGTGAAGTGGGGCTGACCCTGTGCAGCACTCTAGGCATGGGGAGCAGTGCCTTGCTGCTACCTGGATAAGGGACAGTTTGCTGTATCAGAGCCCCTCGCTTTGCGCTTGCAGTGGGGTCTTGAACACACCTTTCACTCCGGGATTCTGAAGGGCCCTGTCCGGTGGGACACGGGTGAGGGTCACTACCAAGTTGGGCTTGTAGGTGGGCATGGCACCGCCATGCTGTAACCCAGCACTTGGGAGGCTGAGGCAGAAGGACCTCCAAGAGTTCGAGACCAGCCTGGACTACATACTGAGACCCCAAAACAAAGCTGAAAGAATAAAAAGTTGGGGGTCTGTGGCCCATAGTTCCAGAATTGTGGGAACTTTTGGGGCAGCTATTGGAAGGCCCCTAGGAAATCAATCCCATCGCTGCCCCCCCCCACCAGCTTTCTGGGCCTGAAAATGTGTGGCGAGTGCCTCAGGGTGCCTGCCCAGACTGGCTATCCGAGGCCAGGCTATCAGAGCTGTGCCCCCTCGGGTGCCTCGCACTCGGGTGGGGATGGAAGAGAAGCCGGGAGGGGCGGTGTAAAAAGAGGAACTGGGCAGGGCGCTGAGAGGAGAGAGGGCTCGGGCGGGGCGCTGAAAGCCAGGGGCGACGACTCCAGAGGCCGAGGCTTCCCTGCCTCGGTTTCCCCCCTGACACAGCCGGGCGCCTCCTGCAGGTGGGAGGGGCGGAAGGCGAGGCCCTGCGGGGGCGGCCAGAGGCGGGGCCGGGCGCCCGAGATCCCGCCCGCCCGTTTCCTCCGGGGTCAGCGCGGCTCCTTATCAGGCGCGGCCAGGCGGCCGGGCCCTTATCTGCGCGGCCCAGCATCCTCTGGCCGCCGGGCCGGGGCGAGGGAGGAAACCGGGCCGCCAGGGGCGGGGAGAGGGCAGGCAGGCCGGAGCCGCGCACTTTCACGGGAACCCACGCCGCAGCGCCGTCGCCGGGCCCTCAGGAGCGCAGCGCCCAACCGGACAGCCGACCGCGGCCTGGCGGACTGCAGGCCCCGAGGGACAGAGCCCGGCGCTCACCAGGCTGCCAGAACAGCGCTGGGGTAAGAGGGCACCGCCTGGGCCCCTGTCTGCACTTGTGCGTTCATTCATTCGTTCATTCATTCATTACCTACTAAGTGAGGGGCCAGGCCATCTCCCACAGTGGGGAAGACAGGCCAGAGGAGGCAGGAGCCCCACACCTTGTGGGTCACCCCAGACTCTGGAGCCCCGCAAACAGGGGTGTTAAGGCAGGGTGCAGTGGGGCGGGAGCCCGCCGCAAAGCCAGAGCACAGTTGGGGCATGAGTGGACAGGACTTGGCAGTGTCAGGGGCCTCGGGGCCAGCCTTTGGTTCACAGCCTCAGGGGTGGGTCACAGGGCTAGTAAGGGGGACGTCTCCAGCATGGGGGGTGGAGCAGTTACGGAGAGGTCCCAGAGCCAGATGTGGAGGTGATGGGAGGAACCAGCTTGGGGAGAGAGGGCGTCAGAGTCCATGTTGGAGGGCTTCCAAAGCCACATGGCAGCAAGAAGTCAATGAGGGCCAACAGCCAGGTGTGGTGGCACACACCTGTCATCCCAGCACTTGGAAAACTGGGGCCAGAGCATCGATATGGGTTCAAGGCCAGCCTGGGCTACATGTTGAGTTCAAGGTCAACCTGAACTACATAGCGAGACCTTGTCTCAAAAAATAAAGAGAAGAAAGGAAGGAAGGTCGGTCTCAGGATCAGAAATACAGATCTGAGTGTTATAGGTCAGTGCCAGGGTTTTGGGTGATCCTGGGGTCAGAGGACATTCTGGAAGCAGGGAAGTGTGTTCAGAGATGGCCTGGCAGGCCCAATGCTGCCCAGCACCTGCTGGACCCCTGCTGTGGTGGAGAACCCCTCCCATATGGCGGCAGTTTCTGAACTCAGTCTCCCCTGTCTCCAACAGACCCTCTACTCCCCATCCCTTCCTTCTCCCCCTTCTGCAAGGTTCTGTTAGGCTAAGGGGGGGGATGGCACCAGCCTTCCTCCCACCTGGTGGTCTTCTCCCCACAGGTGAGCACCCCATCCTTGGGTCCATGTGCCCACCCCAGGCCCAGGCAGAGGTGGGTCCCACCATGACAGAGAAAGCCGAGGTAGCACGCGCTCCCAGCCCAGCGCCTGCCCCGCCCCCTAAACCTGCCTCACCGGGGCCCCTGCTCCCTGAAGAGTTGGACCACAGGGGCGTCTCCCCCACCAGGCTGCCCCCGGGTGTGCCAGTGATCAGCCTCGGTCACAACAGGCCCCCAGGGGTAGCCATGCCCACAACGGAACTGAGCACCCTTCGGCCACCCGTGCTGCACCTCTCAACCCTGGGAGCTGCCCCACCCGCCCTGGCTCTGCATTACCACCCTCACCCCTTCCTCAACAGGTCAGTGGGGGCTGGGCTGGGGGCTGCAGGAGATGGGGGGTGGAGGGCCCCGACCGCCGGTGTGTGTGACTCGCAATCCCTTCCAGTGTCTGCATTGGGCCGGCAGGACCTTTCAGCATCTTCCCCAGCAGCCGGCTGAAGCGGAGACCCAGCCATTGCGAGCTGGACCTGGCTGAGGGTGAGCATGTGTGCATGTGTGTCTGTGTGTGCACACACACATATACAGGGGACAGGCACACGGGTCACACCCAAGTGCAAGACCACAGGCCCACAGCCAGCGTCACTCAGGCATTGCCACCAACCAGCCAAGTGTAAGAGCAAAACCCAGCAGGCCCCGGCCTGTCGTGGGAGCCCCAAATAAGACACAGAGTCACCCAGGACACAGCCACACAACCACACAAGAGTCAGCCACACAACCACAGCCATGCATGCAACAGCCAAAACCACATGGCAACCATCACACACAACCATAACCATCAGACCACAAGTCCCCCAGCTGCGTCACAAACTAGGAGAGTGACTCTCAGGGCCGCGAGCCACTGAGGAGCAAGGTTGAGCAGGTGTCTGCCTGGGTCTGCAGTCCGGTCCCTAAGGTCCTTGTCTGGGAGCCCTTGGGGTGGGTGGGTGGCTGCACCAGGATACTTTGGATACAGAAAGTCCCAGCCCACTGCCTGGGTTTAAGTCCCCACGAGGGTGCCCGCAGTGAGGACAGGAGGGGAGCCCCCGGAGCCTGGCCCCACCCTGTGTCTCCTGTGCACAGGGCACCAGCCCCAGAAGGTGGCGCGGCGCGTGTTCACCAACAGCCGCGAGCGCTGGCGGCAGCAGAACGTGAATGGTGCCTTCGCTGAGCTCAGGAAACTGCTGCCGACTCACCCGCCCGACCGGAAGCTGAGCAAGAACGAGGTGCTCCGCCTGGCCATGAAGTACATCGGCTTCCTGGTGCGACTGCTGCGCGACCAGGCAGCCGCCCTGGCCTTAGGGCCCGCCCCGCCCGGGCCGCGGAAACGGTCCGCGCACCGAGGCCCCGGCTCCGGACGCAGCGCCCAGGTGGCGGCGCGCGCACAGCCCGCGGTCCCAGCGGACCCCGACGGCAGCGCTAGCGGGGCGGCCCGGCCCATCAAAATGGAGCAAGTGGCCCAGAGTCCGGAGGTGCGGTGACCTCGTGCAGCGGCGGCGTCTCTGAGCTGGGGGGCCCTGGAAACTCAGCCCAGGGCTGTCCAGGCAAAGGGCGGACGCCGCGCATCGCCTGCTCCGGAACGAGCCCACTGGACGACGGACGAGTGAGGGCGTCTCCGAAAGGGGAGCGGTCCTGGGGATCTGGAAGGGCGAGTGTCGCCCCCCAGGGTACTCGCAGGCTGTTTTTTAAAAACCGCTGGAAGTAGGCTTGCCTGTGTCCCCGTCCTGGGGCGAGGTCATGGAACAGGCTGAGCGTCTCGGACTCACGTGGTGCCTCTTTTTTCCGGGCCGGGGTAGCTGGAGGAGACAGCGAGGGGCTGGGGAGCCCTCGCCCTTCCCACCGGCGCCCCCTCCCGGCGGCCGAAGGACAAGCGCCCTGGACGGCGCGGCCGCCGGAGACCCAGCGGGCCCCACCGACGCCACTCGGCCCCGCGCAGTCGCGTCCGCGAAGGCTCAGGCACTGTTGCTTTTTTTTTTTCTTTATTTCTTTATTTCACATACACATTAGCCATTCAATGGAGAAGCCAGAGAGTCAGGCAAAGATGGTATAACAGAAGCGCAGTGACGGGGGCGGGGCGGGGCGGGGCGAGGGGACAGACGGGCTGGCTACTTGCATTCCGCTAGGACACTGAAAACCCAGAAAACAAAACAGACAGTAAACTACCCTTGTTTCTTATGTATCTCAGTGCAGAGACGGGGTGGAGGGCAGAGAGGGGACCAGGCTGAAGGAGGAGGCGCAGAGGGAGGGGCGCTAAGGGGAAGCACACCAATCCATTAGTACTATATATAGAGATACTCGTATATACTGCGTTTCTTAGCCTAAGAAGAAACTTGTTTGACGGGACGGGCGGCCTTGCGGTCCGCAATGCTGGTGCTGGTCGGGCGCACGGATCTCCCGGGAGGGGCAGGAGTGGGGCTGGCCCAGGCTGGCTTGCGAGGGGATGGGGGCGCCCCGAGAGTGGGGGGGAGCAGAGGTGGGGCTGGGGTGCCCCTCGGGCTCTCGATTGGGGGACAAAAGTTCTCCTGACTTTATTGCTCCTTTATTTTCTCTCGTGTGTGTGGGGGTCCGTTCGGCACGGTCGGGGTGGAGAAGCAGTGGGTCGTCTGAGCCACCAGGCCCCTCTGGGTCCCAGAGCGCGGCGTCCGCTCCGCCAGCACGGGGGTGAGAACAAGGCACTAGGTCGGCCGGCCAGCGCGGGGCGGGTGTGTAAGGCAGTCGACGGGCGGGGCGGGGCGGGGTGTGCGGCCGTGTGCGTGCGGGCGTGCGGCGCGGGCCTGGGCCGGTCGGCCTGGCGGGGCCTGTCCTGGAGCAGCGAGCCTCGCCTTGGGCGCTCCCGGGGGCGGGACAGGAGTGATGTCGCGTGGGGCGCGGGGAGGGGCGGGGGACGGGGAGGAAACTACCAACTTGCTGAGCGCGCTCCTGATAATGCTGGTGAGGGTCAAGTTGGCGTCTGGCTCAAAGAAGGGCGCTCGGGGGATGGGGTGGGGCGGGGAAGGAGGGAGGGAAGGGACGTTTGTTCGTTGGCATTGACCTCTGCGGGGGAGGGGCCGGGGACCCCGCCGCGCCCCCGAGCCGGGGCGGGGGTAGAGGGAGAAGGGCGCTGGGCCCGGGGAGGGGCGCCCGGGAGACCCGCGGCCGAGCAGCGCCGCCGCCGGCGCAGCCGCGTCCCGTTCCGTTCAGCTCAGCAAGGGAGGGGTATGCGGTTCCTACAAGTGCAGGATGCTTAACTGATCAGGAACTTACTATAATAGTTCGTGGGTTTTTAAAACGTACTTTGTAATGTAAGAAGCACCAGGGTTTTTATGTTTAATTATCCTAAAAATAATTTTCTCTCGTCCTTTTCTCCTTTTTGATCTTGTGGGTTTTTTAATGTCGAGGTGAGGTGGGTTTTTTTAATCCAAAACGTGAACGTTTCCTTCAGCCCTCCCACCGAAATCGAGAACGAACAACAAAACAAAAACCCCAACTCATCCTCGTCAACGCAGGAAAACGACTTAAAAATAAAACAAAACGAACCAAAAAAAAAAAAGGAAAAACACTCAGCTTTCGTTACCCCCGCGCAGGGCGGGGCAGGCCCAGTTCTTTTAGCGTCCCCAGAGCCGCGAGGACATTACAACAAAAATAGAATTTTTTCTTAACAATCTCTTAACATACAAAGATAGGAAAACTCTGATGCATTGCACTTGGTTCAATGAAAACAAAAACAAAAAAAGTTCATTTCCCCCATATACATTTTTGTGGGTTTTTCCTCTCCTAACACACCCCACATCTCCGGTGCCCTCGGCTCCCCTCGCCCGCCTCTCCCCACCCGGTCCCCGCTACCTCCTTCCCGGGCCCAGCTGGCCTGCAGCTTCCCACCTCGCCCGGGCGGCGCCCGCGGCCCCGCTCCCTCCCGCGGCCCCGATTGTCGTGGACGAAGGGGCGCGCGGGGCGCACGCGGCGGCCGGGCGAGGGCCTCTCCCGCTCCGCTCTCGGCTCTGACCCTGTTTAGCCAACCGAACTGAAAATTCATTGCACTTTGACCGCGCGTCACGCCCGGCCCGCCCGGCCCCCCACCCGGCCTCGCTCCCCACCCGAGCCCCGCCCCGGGGCCCTCCGCGCAGCCAGGAGGGCGGGGCTGCCTAGACTTCCCACCGGGGCTGCCCGCCGGCCCCGCGGCCCCCACTGGGGGAAGCGCCCCGCCCTGGTCGCGGCCCTCTCCCTGCCCAGACGGCTCCTTCCCTCCTCTGCCTGCTGGGGCCACAGCCTCCAAAACTAGTGTCAATAAATAAAGCCCATAACCCACCCCTACGTGGTGCAATGTTGGACTGACTTTCAGAGGATCCTGACCTGTGCTTTGTGTTTTTACACCGTTAAGAAAGGGGGAGAGAGAGGCACAAGGACCGAGAAAGGGCCAAGGGGACGCAGGAAGGAGGAGTAAGGCACAGAAAGACAAGCTAGAGGGGCCGGGTCACACCCTGCAGGGCTGGGCGCTCCCGCCCCCCCTCCCCGGGCTTCTGCAGGACCTCCGGACAGGCCCCCCATCCTCGGGGGAGGAGGGGCTGGGGGCGCTACTTCCTGTGGGGTGTGACCAAACTGTTCCCAAGTTGCTCAAACGGAGGAGGAGTTCCCAACTGCAACAGCAAAGACCCAAAGGACGACTGCCCCACCCCTAAATCAGGAGGAAAGACAATGCAACTAAGATCCAGAGAGATGTGGCCATGGGGGTGGGGCAGTGGGAAGGAGGGGGACAGAAAGCTCCAAAACACTCTCGAAAAGGACAACAGCCAACACCCTCCCCAGGAAATTAAAGTCTGCGGGCGGGTGGGCAGCGAGCAGGACGCCTACCTAAGTGCAGGTGGCCGCTTAGCCCGGCGGCAACAGCGGCTGCCTTGTCCTCCTCGCTGGGCTCCGGGGTCCCCTCTCTGCTCCACTCTGGACCCGGCCCCCGCTTGTGGGGCACCTGCATGCGGGGCTGGGGTGTGGGGCGGCCAGGGGCCACCTCCCTTGGCTCCTGGCCTGTGTGGGGAGAGGGGAGGGGGGCCTGGCCCAGGCTGGGAGGCTGTCAGCGTTGGGACAATTTCCTGTGAACTTTACAGAGGGCCCGGCCCGGGGACTACCCCTGCGGCTGGGGGTGGGGGCAGAACACCCTCCACTCTGGGCTCACCCCCTGCCCACCCCAGGGGCCTCCCCTGCCTGGTCCAGAACAGCTGGGAGAAGCCAGAGCCAAGGCTAGGAGGAAGGGAGGGAGGGGCCGAGTCTAGAGAGGGGGTTCTAGGGATCTGCACCCCATCATCTTCCAGGCTAGTCCTCCGGGATCCCTAGGGGCGCTCCGGCCTGAGTGAGGGTGGGGTCCCCTAGGAAGGGTGCTGGCTGCTGGGGAGGGGTCCGCTCCTTCCCCGGATGGCCACGGGGTAGGGGAGGGAAGCAGTCCGCCGCATCCTTTCTTTCCGTCTGTCCTCTGCTTGGCAGAGCCCATTTCGCTTATTTCTTTCTGCTTGGCTGCCGGTGCACAGCTCCACCGAGACCCCTTCGGAGGGCTCTGAGAACTGGGCTGCTTCGGGGTCCCAAGGGGGTCCCCGGGCTGGAGGAGAGAAGGGCTGAGTGGCTGACGACGTCTAATTTTTGCTTTTCGGTGGGGCTGGGCTGGGCTGGGCTGGGGGTTTTTCCATGTCTCAAAATTTTTTCTCCCCCCTTGAGGAACCTCTTTTTTTCATTTTGTTGTTTCTCTGTCGATCGTATCAGAGGAACCAGGACTGAAACGGACAAAAAAAGAAAACCAAACCGGTGACAATGAGAAAACTGGAGTGAGCCCATCTCATTCTTGCCTGGCCCTAGGAGCCAATCCTCGACCCTCTGTGGGCCCAGCTCCTGCTCCCCCAGGGTGCTGCTCAGCCGCCCCGCCTTGTGGAGGAGGAGGAGGAGGAGGTACGGCCTGCTCTTCCCACCCTCCACGGGAATCCCCCAGACCCTGCCCCCAGTGCTGGAGTCCAGCTGGCCTTCCTGTGGGCACCGTGCCTGGCGGGTGGGACCCCCATGGCTGGCGCCGGCACAAACCTGGGATCTGGCCATGTTTGCAATTGTTTAGGGTTTTGTGCGGGTCCTGGAGGGTGGGGAGGATGCCAGGCTGGGGCTTTTGTACCCAGAGGGGTTTGGGGAGTGGGGTGGGGGTGGCCCAGCTTCTTGCTGAGTTTTCTGTCTCTTTGGATTAAAAGCAGAAATTCCCGTCTGGGCACCCCAGCCAAGGTCCCACAGGCTGAAAGGCTGGGGGCAGGGGAACTGCATGGCTTGGGTCCCAGGCAGCGCCAGGTCTGGGGGAGGGGCTGTGGCCCACCATGTGCGATCCCCTACCCTCAGGGCACCCTGGGGTGGCGTCATCCCCTCGTTCCACCAGCAGGGGGCACCACCTCCTCACACACAGGGCCTTGTCTGGTGGTTCCACTCTAAGCATGCCCAGGGTGGACCCAGGGGGATGCACTGCTTGGCAACGCCCTCCATCAAAGGCTGGCAGGCCTCTCCTGTCTCCCCACCAAGGGGTGAGCCAGGGGCTCTTCTCCAGAACAGGTGTGTGCCCGGTACACCTGGCACACCCTCAGGGCAGAATGGGACTTTGAGGTCACCTCAGAGCCCTTGCAGGCTGTGTCCAGTCTCTGATCGAGGGGCCAGGCAGAGTCCAGTGCAGTGCACATGCCAGGCACTAACTCACCCATCCTTCCCCAACGCCACACCAAAGCCAGGCACGCACAGCCCCAGGTAACAGGCGGAGCAGGCAGGGTCTGTGGTTGTCAGAGGGCCTGTGCCTACCGAGGGGTGAGGGCCAGCGTGCTGCAGCTGCAGGCTTCTCAGAAGCAGCCAGAAACACAGCAGATTTCCTGTGAAAACTGCACTCTTTAGAACACCTTATCTCTGCAGGCAGGGCCTGCTCCTCGGGCTCCAGTTTGGGACCTCAGGGTGACCTTCTGTGACATGGGGATGCTGAGTGCCAGGATCAGAAAGGGCGTCAGAGAAGCAGGGCAAGGTGGCAAGTGCTGCAGTCCCAGCACGCAGAAGACTTACGTGGGAGGCTTGCTCGAGCCCAGGAATCAGGACCAGCCTGGCAACCTAGCAATGTCTTGTCTCAAAAAAACCACTTTCTTGACAACAGAAATCCTGTCTGCGCTGCCCGAGCGGCGGTTCTGCGCACCTGCAGTACGGCTCATGTGACCGAGGACTGAGTTTTTCTTTAATCAATTTAAATAGGTATCACCACATGTGGCCCGTGGCCACCACAGTGGCCAGCAGATGAAGAGCAACTGGAAACATGGGGTCTTGCACTGCCATGGTGACAGGTGCTGCTGGTGACAGAGCTGCTGAGCTGCCTGCCCTGGACCACAGGCACCCAGCACCTGCCCTGACCCCTGACCCTCATGGACTGAGCACCCAGCAGGGGCTCCCTGGGGCCTGTGGCAGCCCCAGAGCAGGTGGAGGAGGGCAGTGGGTGGCCAGCTCCTTGTTTTCTCCAGGACCCCCTTATCAGGGGATGGCCCTTGGGGAACCCTTGTACCACTGCCCCCAGGCTAGAGGAGGCTAGCTGTGGCTGGGAACCTGCCCCTCCCCACCTGCCCTGCTTGCTGGCAGATACTGCCAAGGCCCCATGCTGGCCACTTTGGGGTCTTCTGACCTTCATGGCAGGGGAGACTGAAGGGTGCCTCCTCAGAAGAGGAAGGCTCTAGTCCCAGACCTGGAACTGGGGACAAAGGCAGCTCCAAGGGGGCTCCTCAACGCCTCCCCACAAGTCCCAGGAACAGGGGATCTGCTGCCAAGCATGGGGCAGCTTTTTCTGGTCACCCCTCCCTGCTTCCTGAGCCAGGTCCAAAATTGATTAAAACTAAGTAAAAAGTGCTGCCCAGGGAATGACAAAACTGCTAGAATTCTCTTTTCTTCCCTCATTCCATTGTTCTCTCTCCATCTGGTGCTCCAGGGATCTGCTAAAGTCACTGGTTACTGTGGAAACCACCCCTGACAGTACCCTGTGCCCGCCCCAGCCCCTAGGACCGTGCTTGGTGGCAGGTCCAGTGCAGGCTCCCGAACTCCCTAGATACACCTGCCCTCCCTAGATACACCTGCCCACTCGGGGACGCTGGGCCTGGACTGGGGCTCCTCCTCCTACCGCCCAGGGCCTGAGTGCGGAATATGGGGGAGAGAAACTTTCCCAAACTTGCCTCCAACTCTGATTTGGCCCCAAAATGTCCAAGCAAAGTAAGCAGAGAAAGTGAGCGGGGAGGGCTGGTGGCTGTGGCTGAGCGCGCGCGTGTACAGCAGAGCTGCTGGCGGCCAGCGGGAGGAAGGGCACGGGAGGCAGGGGGAGGCATGAGGGGGCCACAGAGCCCAGCCCCTGGTGCCAGCCCAGAGCGGGAGGGGCGGCCCGCCTGCTGCCCCTTCTCCTGGCACTCCCTCCCGCCCTCTGCCAGCAGGGCTCTCTCGGCCTCCCTGGCACAGAGCAGAGGGGGCTGGCTCCAGCCCCTGCTCAGAGCCATTGTTTTCCTTCTCAACACCCCCAAGTTCAAGTTCATCTGGGTGTTACATCATGTCTGGTTGCTCCTGGAAACCAGACGGGTCAGACGTGACTCCGGGGAAGGGGGTGGGAAGCTGGAGGGGGCTGAGGTTCCCTTCCCCTCCCCTCCTTGCCACTAGGGAGCTCTGAAGTTTGAAGTTTGACAAAGTTTTTGGCTTTTTTTTGAGGGAAGGAAAGGAAAAGAAAGGGAAAAAAACACCCTCAAACCACACACACGAAACTTCCTCCCACCAACTTTCTCTGCACTGGGGCCTCTGGGCAGAGGCGGAGCAGGAGCGGCAGAGGCGGCCCTGGGGGCTCTGGGAAGACATGCATTTCCCAGGGCCAAGGAAGCCAAGGAAGAAGCCAAAATGGGGGCATGTTTGTAAAATGCACAAGAGAAACAGATCTGCGTGCTCTTTTCTGCAACCAACGTGCTGTGAGCCCTGCCTCTGCCCTGCTGTTGAGGGGGGTCCTCTCAGCACCCCCAAGGGAAACCCCAACTTTGGGGACATGTGCACACGTGCACACAGGGCCAAGTCCAGGGCCTAGCAGGAGCATAGAAGGTGGCCATCTCCTTGGGAGAGGGTGGTGTCAGCAGGAGAGGAGTGGGGACCAGAAGCTCCTGCAGCCTGGCCTGCCCCCTACCAGGCTGCTCAGGACACGGGAGGGGTCTGGGGCAGCCGCCAGGCCTGCCCTGCCCTGGGTGCCGGAGTCTCTGGGCAAGGTGCCCACCAGGCTGCCTCTGTCCCTCCTCCACGCCTTGCCCAGCCCACCCAAACCCAGGGAGGGTGGGAGGAGAGTGAGGCGCCTCAGGCCTCCATCTTTGCTTCCACCAAACCTGCCCAGGGCGCCTCTAGCCTTGGGTCCTTGGCCGCCTTCCCCAGGGCCAGGGCTGTCAGAGCTAATTATCCAATTAGCTGATTAGCAGGGAGCTGGGGGCTGCCTGGGGCGGCGGCTCAGCTGGGCATGCCAATGCCTGGGCCCTACAGCTCGCTGGCCTCTCTCCGATTAGCTGCAGGACCCGCATCCAGGCACCCCTACCTGAGACTGCTGTGGGAGGTTCAGAAAGTTGCCGTCCCGGGGTCCGATGCTGACAAACCGGTTGGCAGAGGAGGCGCCTGTCGTTGAGAATGCTGCGGGGAGCAGGGGAGAGAGGAGAGACCCCCATCAGCCTTCCAGCCCACCTGGGTACTGCCCTTCCGGACGGCTGAGAAAAGGAGAGTCAGGGTCGGACAGCACTGCTGAGGTGCAGCCGGCCCCGGGAAGGACAGGCGGGGGACATGGTGCTCGCAGACCAGGAGCACATGCCGCCCCTCCCAGCGCTCCCAGCCTTGGCCAGGCGTCCTCCTTCACGGACCAGGGCAAGGAAGGGACCCTGACACTATAGCCGAGGTCCCTCGGATCCAGTTCTGTCCCTGTGGACATACTGGACAGCATTGGGCTAACCCTGCAGCCCATGTGCCCTCCGTGGGAACTCTGGCTTTCCTACTCGAAGAGGGGGGTAAGGGAGGGGCTCAGCCAGGCCACCTGTCCAGCCCTGCAGCCTGGGGAAGGGGGTGCTGCACCACTTACAACCCTGGGAACCCCAAGGTTCAGCCAGCTGGCTCCAGGGACTCAGAGTGGGGCTCACAGAGGGCTGGGCCAGAAAATGGCACAAGATTAGAGACGGCCTAGGAGCTGGCTGCAGGGCTGGGGCCTGGGGCGGCAAGGCTCAGTCCCGTGCCACACTCCTCTGATCCACGGGCCAGGCCCGCGTCTGAGATGGGCCAAGGCGACGGAGGAGGAGGCTGACGCCTGGCAGAGCAACCTAGCTCAGTTGCCTGGGGACAGCTGTCCTGTGGCCCAAGGAGGCAGGGGACCAAACAGCCCTGAGCCGTGCTCCAGGATGGGAGAACCCCAGAGGGGGGCAGCGGCTCGGGCTGCCTCCCCGCTACAGCAGACACACCTGGGACCCCCGTGCTCACCAGACACTGTCCACTTTTCTCCAGAAGCATTCCCACCCGGCAGCCCAGCTCCCCACCCGCATCGTGCCCACCTCCAATGACCATGATCATGATTCGCGTCTGATGGCAGATGCAGATGAGAAGATGGCATGAGGACAAGGAGGGAAAGAACTCAAACCATGAGGAAAGAGGAGAGACAGGGAGTGCGGACCCAGAGCAGTGCGGAGACGGCGCCGCCCGCCCGGCCCCACCGCCCTCCGCCCGCCCTGCCTGCAGACAGCGCCACCCGGCCTCCGCCTCTCCCGTCCTTCACGTCGGGTCTAGCTGGGGCTTCTCCACCAGATTTTCCTTTTCTTCCCTTTGACAAAACATGTCATCAGTTTTAAAGAAAAGAAGAAGAAGAGATAAAGAGAGAGAGGTGAAGTGAGCCGGGCCCAGAGCCCCCCTCATCCCCGGAGCAGCCACCTGGGAAAGGATCTGAGGAGAAGGGAGGGTAAGGGTGAGGGCAGGAAAAGAGAAGAGGAACAAGAGAAACCAAACGCGAGACTGAGGGCAGGGGCCAGGCCAGCCTTCTGCATCTTTAGAGACCCAGGGGCCAGAATGGAGGTGAGGGGCAAGGCAAAAAAAGGGGATGGTGGTGGCGTCGCCTTGTGGTTACATTTAATATTTTGGGTGTGTGTGGGGAACAACAAAACAACAAAAAAATTGAAAAACAAAACCAAAAAAAAAAAAAAAAAAAAAAAACGGAAAAAAACAGCAATCAGGCATGAAGATGGCATGGCTGCGCCTCCCCGCCCCCCACCCACGCCAGCACCCCGAGCCTGGCGCCCCACTCTGCTCTCCCTCCCGCCCCCCAGGGGGGCCTGGGCCAGGGGCCCCAGCTGGGAGCAGCGGGGAGGGGGCTTGTGGGGTGCTGGCTGGTGCAACTGAGGCCCGGGAGGCTGTGGCTGGGGGGCTCAGCTCTGCTCCTATCCGGGCGGGAGGCTCCGCGGCGCTCTGGGCGGGGAGGGCACTGCTTCTCTTTCACAGTGGAGAAGGTGTGGATGGGCCAGGGATACTGGGCGTTGTGGTTTTGGTTTCATCGTCCACTTACAAGGTGATGGAGGAGTCAAGGCGGCGCCGTCTGGGGCAGTGCTGGTGGATTTGGAATCAGGCATAGGAAGGGGCACAGGTCTGGCCACTGGAGGCGGCGGTGGTAGCAAAAATGACCCCGGGACTTTGCCCTGGCTGCTACCGTTGGGCTGCGAACAACATAAATAGAGTGACGCATGAAGGCACATCACACACAGACACACGCTCCCCTGCACGGCCGCGCCAGCTCGCTCCTGCGGTGTCAGGTGCGGGGTGGGGTCTGTGCTCCGGGCACGGTGGCTCAGGGTGGAGGGAGGGCCGCTACGTGGTCTCGGGTGTTCTGCTCTCTGGCTCTCTTTTTGTGTGGGGAGGGTCCTCTTTTGCAGTTGTGAGGAGGAGGGAGGGGTGTCCGGCAGGTGATTTGTTTTGTCTTAAGGGAAATGTTTTAGGCGTGAGAACATGCCACCTAGCCATGTGTGCCACCGCATCTTGTGCTCCTGAAGACCTCTTCTCTTGGCAGGAAGGATGAGCCGGCACCCGCCATCCCCCAGCTCGCTCAGGCCTCCCTCTGTGGCCTGCCCGGGGCTGGGTGGACGGCCAAAACTGTGGCCGTCAGCATCAGCCCACGTCACGGCCTCGGGAGGACACCAGCAGCCCGTGTCCTCAGTGCCTGTGGACAGTGGGGTGCTGGCCTTTCCTCTAAAGAGCAGCCAGCGAGGAAAATGTGTTGCTGTCAGCTCCAGTCTCTGTGAGGTTCTTCGAGAGCGCTTCCCCAGATGATGCCCTCCGAAGCCAGGGACGCTGAGCCACAGGACTCACTCCTTGTCCTTGGTGCCCTCTTTGGCCTCCAGCTCGAACATCCTCCTCCAGGCCCATGCCTTGCCTCGAGTGGTCAGCCTTCTGGCCACAGGGAATGTGGGCACACAGCCTCCCCTGCCTCTCGCGCCTCCGGCTCCTTTAGCAGCACCCTTGAGGCCCCTGTGCGGGCCCAGCTCAGGGAGCCCCAGCTCTTTGTCCTCTCCTCTCCCGCAGGGCAAAGCTCTGCCCTCCTGGCCCATTGGGCACGAGACACGCTCCTCTATCAGGGTGCAAGCGCTGCAGAGTCCACCGCTCAATCTCTCCAGCCAGACCCCCACTCTGTCCTCACTCATGTCGCCTGCGCTATGACGACACTCCTGTCTCCCCTCTGCAACGGCGAGTTCATCCACTCAGTGCCCTCCGTGCCCAGCCCCAGAGCAGGCATTTCACTGACATCGCATCTCAGCCTCCAGCCACACCACAAGGCAGCGGTTCTCACCTGGGGGCGACGATGCCCAGCCGTGCCAGGAGTGGCTGTCATACCAGACGAGCCGGGGATGGGACTGGCACCAGTGGGGTGGAGGCTGGAGAAGCACCTCGGGGTACGCACAGTGCACAAGGCAGCCTTGGCACAAAGGGTCAGCAACCCGAAGAAGAACCCCACCGCCCCCAGGAAGCCCTGGCTTGCTCAAGAACAGCTCCGTTCCACCCATTTCCCAACAGGGAGAGCTAAATAGTTTATCCGAAGTCACCCGGCTACACTGGCCAGCCTGGAATGCACAGCCAGGTCTGCTAACACAGGGTCCTAGGCGTTCTTCCCAGCCGTCCATCATTCCTCTTTCCTAAGTGCAAATTGGGGTTCTTGGCCTCCCAAACCTTCCCAGCTCAGACAGCATGGCGGTATCTGATGGGAAACAACCTTCCCCGCAGCCAGGCCTTCTTGGCCCTCAAGTGGCAACTGGATGGGGTCTCCCACCGTCCACCTCTGCACACCTGTCCTCAGGCACTTCCCAGGCCACACTGACTGGAGTCCCCAGAGCACACCCTGCAAGCCTGCTCAGAGAACCTGCCCTGCTCTTCCCCCATACGGTGCCCTCACTGGAGCAGGCGCCCTCCAGGCTCCACGGGACCAGCGGCAGCACTCGTGTCCCTCTGAACGCGTGGAATCACCTCACCTGTCCGGCTGCACTCTAGTCACAGAACCCCACAGCTGACCCATGTGGCCTCATCCTTTTGCACCCCAGGTCTCCTACTTGCTGTCCTTTGTCCATGATGACCAGCACCTAAGCCTGACATGCTGTGTCTCTGACAAAGGTCCCTGGGCCAGAGACCTTCTGTGCTAGGTGTCATTTTGGAAAGGGACACTGGTGCAGGCAGCAGCAGGATCAGAGAGCAGGGTTCTAGTTCTGCAGGGATGGCACTGAGCTCTGAGCAGCACTGGCCTCCCGCAGCCTATCTGGTTCCCATCTCATCCTTCCCCCAGGGCGGGAGACTGCAGAGAGATGGCTCAGCCCCTCTCCCTCCCTCCCTCCCAGCCAGGCCGCCCAAGCTGGGGCTTTCCAGGCAGCGCCTGCTGCCCCAGTGCAGCCTCAGCCTCCATCTTCTGAGCCCCTCTGCCCCAGGAGTATCTGTACTGCGAACCCACCTTCACGGCCTGGGCCTGATTTACCATATTTTGTTTCTAGAAGTAACTTTCAGCCAGGCTGGACATCTCAGCTCTAGGTGGGGTGCAAGTCAAGGTTTTAAGAACCTCAGGGTCTCCTGACCTCCCGTTCCCTATAACCCAGTCAGCTGACAGCTCAGAGGCCCCTGGAGCTGCTCCTCTCTGTCTTACAGGCAGAGCGCCTGGCTGTCTCGGCATGTGGGCAAGGCTGGGCCAGAAGCAGCCCTCTTGCCTCCCAGCGTCCTGCTCTTCCATCAGGCTGTGGCGCTGTCCCCTCCCAGTCCACGTGGACTTCTGCTCTCTCACTGTACTGCAGCTAGCTAGGCGTCCCCTCTTTACTCTTTGCATCTCCTCTCAGTGGTGCCCCACTTGGCCTTGGCCTTTACTGATGGGCTACTGGGGTGTCTGAGAACCCGTCCGTAAACGTCTATAGACTGCTTCTACCTACGCGTTTTCTTGCAAAGCTACCTGTAACTCCAGATCCTCAGGAAGTTAGGAAGGTCTCCTCGAGGCCCTGGATCACTGCCAGCAGCAGCAGCAACCTCAGGCCCTGCCCCAGACTTGCTGAAACAGAAGCTCTGGGATGGGGCCCAGGCACCCGTGCGGCAAGGCCTCTGGATGACTCGGGAGGCGCTCGGTCTGAGAACTTCCTCTAGCAGTGGCGCACCAGGCCTCTGCTCTCTTCCACGGCAAGGCTAGGTCAGGTCCCCTGCTGAGCCCACTCCCTGAGATGACAGGCAGAGGAGACCCAGAGAGGCAGCTCCCAGCCTGCTGCCTCTGCTAGCTCAGGCACCTGTCTGCATCCCTGTCTGCGGTGTTCTGCAGGACTGCAGGAGCCAGTGGCTGCCCCCACTGCAGAGCCTTCTAAGAGGCTGAGTCATCCTCCTCACTCCGTCACGTCAGAGGAGAGGCTGGGGACCCAACCAGAGGCCCTCTTCCTCAGCCCTGTGCTTGCATGGCTTTCTGGGCTAAATGGTCCTTAGGCCTGACCCGCTTTGCCTCTGAAGACCCCTGTGTCTGTGGGCAGCATCCTGGTCTCTCTGCTCCACATTCCTGACCCCAGGCCCTCTGAGGGGCCAGGCATGGGCCAGTGGCTCCCCGCAGATGCCGCTGCATCTCTGAAGAAAGCAGAGCCGCTGTCGGGGGACAGGTCTGCTTTTGCCTACCCCTACATGAGGCCACCAGGGTGCTGAGGAGCTGCAGAGTTTGCAAGAGGAGACAGGAGGAAAGCGCAAGGGGGAGAGCAGGTGGAAGGGAGGAGGACCAGCTTCTGTGACAATAGCCAGGAGGCTGAGGGAGGCCTTCCCTAATCACACAGCCCCACCCTCCAGCACAGCGCACAGTGGTGGTGCCTGCAGAGTGGTAAAGGGCAGCCAGCGTCCCTGGTGACTCTGGTGTGGGCTTGCAGTGTGTCATCCCCACCCCCAGCCCTGGGGCATCCTCCAGCCCGCACACTGCCACAGCCACACAACTTCCCGCTGCACTCTGACCCAGGGCGGTCAGCGGGGCCCAGCATGGCCGCCTAAGAGCGTCCATGGCCCACGCCTTTGAGGGTAATTCCTTTGCCGGAGAACCGAGTTTCTGGTGATCTGTGACTGCGCCCTGGGACCCACAGCAGAGACAGGCTTCGCCGGGACCTCAGTCTCCCTGGCTGTACCCAGAACCAAAGGGTCCTGGGAACCCTGTGTTAGGAGTCCTGCGAACAGAGGTCTCCAAGAAATGGCGGGATGGGAACCTCCTCTCTACACAGTGCTGTCACCTGCGATAGCCTTGCTCCCAGGACACACAGAGATCCACAGATATGTGTGCTTGCCACGGATGGACGGATACCTACTGGACGGAGACCAGGGCAGCTGCCCATACCCGCAGTGCCCAGTACAGCCTCACGCCACAGAGGACAAACAGCCCCAAATATCGCCAGAAACGAGATGGCAAACCCTGGTCTAAATCCGCCAAATCCTTGCACCCCTAAGGTCTGAGTGGGGTGCTGGGAGGTGGGGCCCAGGCACAGGTTCGACAGATTCTAGGTTTACTCCTGCTGGGAAACTGAAGCCCATGCTGGACCCACCCGGGTTCAGGGCCCTCACTCCAGGCCCAGAGCAATGGAGATGTGTGGGGCTCCTGGCCCCTGCTGCTGCAGCCTGGGTGGCTCCTGCCTTGCCGCTCCCTGTGAGCCCTGAGACAGGCAGACGCGGAGATGAGGCTTCGGTGGGGCTCCAAGGCCCCCACACTCACCTGTCCAGTGGCCTGGCCCGAGCCGTCGGAGCACACAAACTGCACGAACTCCTTCAGCGAGTCCTGGCCGTGGTGGTGGTGGTAGCGGATGGTCGGGTGTGTGAAGTACGGGCTCGACTGCTGGATGATGGATGTGGAGGGGAAGTGCAGGGCGGAGGCCGTGGCCCGCGGGCTCCCTGTGCGAGGCGGGCAGGGAGAGAGAATGGCATCAGGGCTGAGGCCTCGATGGTGCAGGACAGAAGGGAGGGCTGCTGTGGGGGCTGAGAGTCCCCAGGAAGAGGGACAATGAGCAGGAGCGGGGAGAGGCAGCAAGGCATTGCTCTCAGGCACAAAGAAACCCCACCCGTGGAAATCTGGAAGATTTTAATGCAATGTTTAAAAAAGATAATCAAATTTGCAGTAGGACTTCAGGGTCAGCCACTTATTTTCTGCAGCTTGGGGACGGAACCCAGGGTCTCCCACATGCTAGGCAAGCATTCTAGCACTGAGCACACTCTCACCCCTTTTTAAAATTTCACTTTGAGACAGTCTCACTAAATTGCCCAGGCTGGGCTTGAACTCCTGCACTCAAGCAATCCTCCTGCCTCAGCCTCCAGAATAGCCTGAGTTAAAGGGGCATGCCACTACGGCTAGCAGTCACTTGTGGGATTTTTTGTTTTGTTGGTTTTTTTGTGGGGGGGGGTAGTTTATTTTAGATAGGGTTTCACTGTGTAGTTTTAGGCGGTCCTTGAACTCACTTACTACGTAGCCCAGGCTGGCCTCAAACCCACAGTGGTCCTCCTACCTCAACCTCCTGAGTGCTGGGATTACAGGTGTGCGCCACCACGCCCGGCTGGTCACTTGTTCTTATGACTAAAGTGTGACTGGAGCCAGGGCAGAGATTAGAGGGTGGCAGGGGAAGCAGGGAGGTAGTCCTACAAGTGCAGAGTTGGATTCTGTCTTTGTATAAAATTGTTTAAAAAGTTATTTGCTCATATTTTTCTTTTCTTTTTTCTCTTTCTTCCTCCCTCCCTCCGTTTCTCTCTCTCTCTCTCTCTCTCTCTCTCTCTCTCTCTCTTTCTTTTTGACACAGGACCTTGCTTTGTAGTCCAGGCTGGCCTCAAACTATGTAGTCTAGGCTGGCCTCGAACTCCTAGCAATCCTCCTGCCTCAGCCTCCAGAGTGGTGGGATTACATGTGTGCCCATGGCACCCAGCAATAGTATTGATTTGTAAAAACAGCACGTTAAAATATGACTTATCAGGCTGAGGGTATAGCTCAGTGGTAGAGCACTTACTCAGCATGAGTAAGCCCCTGGTTCAACCCCCAGCATCAAAATTAAAAAAAAAAAAAAAAAAGAGAGAGAGAGAGAGAGAAAGAATCAAATATGACTTATCTTGCCCACTGAGTTTTTGGCACCCCTGACAGCCTGCATCCAAGGTGAGCACCTCACTCCCTGCCCTGGCCCAGATCTGGGGAGGGAGGACAGGGGCCCTGGCTCAGGCACCTTGAAACTGCAGGCCGCGCCTGGCACACACACTCGCATCTGCCCAGAGCCAGCGGGGTGCACTCAGCCGCCACCACACAGCACATCCCCTGCTCAGCCCCTCACCCTCACACATGCGCTCTCACACATGCAATCCCACCCCAGTGCAGGCCTCAGATCTTCCCTGAGTCCTCCCTCGCCTGTTTCCAATCAGCTCGCCTTGCTCTTGGTTTCATTAGGGGGCTGAGGAAACTTGGCTTTCTCTGGAGTTCATAAAACTGAGTCAAAGCAGAGCGGCCTGCGCTTCCCACAGCCAGCGCAGGGCCTAGCTCCCCACCCCCACCTCGCAGCCACCACACCCTGCCCCAGCTCCCTGCCGCTGGGTTCCAGCCTGGAGGCCCTGAGGAGGACGCGGGAGGTCAACCTCCCTGCCCTGTGTCCTACGGAAGAAAAGCCCGCACTGGAGGCGGAGGGAGGATGTGGACTGTCCAGAAGGGCAGGCCTCTGACCACCTGATCAGTCCAGGAGGGGAGGAGATAGGGAGGGCAGGCCCCTACAGCCTCCTGCCCGCCCCCCCCCCAAGGCCTGGGTGCTCCTTCTCAATGGAGACCTCGAAGGAGAGAGGCGCCCTCAAGGCAGCTCCTTGGTCCCTAGCAGGGCAGCTGAGCCTGTCAGGTCCAGAAAAGGGCAGGGAAGCCCAGAGGGCCCACAGCAGGGTGCACAGCAGGGCCGGGCTCCTGAGCAGTGCTCCTTGCTCCCACCCTGACCCGGGCTCAGCCAGGTGGTGGGAGAGGAGAAGGAAGGAGGGCAGAGGCTTCCCCCACCAAGTGGCCAACCTGCAGGGGGAAGGGGCCTGGGCCTGAGGGCAGGTGAGGGAGCCTGAGGGTGCTGGTGAGCACATGGTACGCACATACGCGCACATACACACACACACATGTCCTGCACACACTCGCACATGGGCGTGAGAGGCAAGTGGGAGGGCGCTCGGCAGCAGGGGAGCAGCCCAAGGCCTGGTTCTTTCCAACAAGCAAAGGCCCTGGCCTGCTCAGAGGTGCCTCCCTGTACCCAGCCAGCGGTCTCCCGTACTGTCCCCCTCTGGGCCCCCAGTTCTCACCTGGTCTGACTCCAGCAAGCACAGGCAGCGGGTGGTGAGTGAAAGCCATGCGCGGGGAGCTGCCCTGAGAGGAGAGGGCACTGCAGAAGTCCAGCTTTCCTGACTTCTTTAGAGAAGCCGGGCCTGGGGGGAGGAAGCAGCAACACGGGCAGGTTTAGGCAGGCTGGCGTGGGTAGGGAGGGCGGGAAGCCAGTAGCTGTCCTTCCGTCCTTGGAGCCCCTACCCCTTCCTTCCCGTGCACCTCTGGCCCCTGTGCCTTAGCTGGGTGCCTTCTAGGCCACGTGCTGGCAGGCCACGTGCTGGCTGGCCACGGTGCTTCTGGCAAAAGAGGAATGCGGGACCCTGAGCCCCTTGAGTACTGGATGAGGGCACACAAGGGGCCCTTCCTACCCTGACAAGCAACTAAGAAAACAGTGGGGGATGCAGGGCCAGTACTGTAGAAGGGTAAGGAGGAGCCCTAGGAAGCCAGCTTGAGCCAGAAATGGCAGGCAGCGAGGGCTGCAGGGACAGCCCGAGAGGCACAGGGGTCCGTGCCAAGATGGCCTGAGCCCTGCCAGGTGCTCTGGTGGGAAGAAGCCAGCACTCCCTTTCAGGATGGACAGCCCAGCCAGGGGTCCTTGGGAGGGAGACCATATCCAACAGGACAGCAGGGACGGGGCTGGAGGGCCGGGTGGCCCTGGGCCCCAAGCCAGCAGGAAGGACTTCCCTGGCCAGGAGACTCAAGGCGGGGCTCTCCTTTGCTCCTGGTGTCAGAGGCAGGGGTAGCACTCGGCAGGAGATGCGCATAGAAAAGGCCCTACTTGAGCTCTGCTTCATGGGCTTGAGGCTGCCAGCCACTGGCATTGCTGCCCAGTGGGCACAGTATTCAAAGTATACCGGTCAGAGCAGGGCTCCCAGTGGCAGAGTTCCCTGGGGAGCCTCGAAGCTGTGCCCAGGTTGGGAGGGGCACAGGGAGCGGAGGCCAATCTCTAAAGCTGCTGTCCCACAAACAAGGAGTTTGGGTGGGGGCTGGAGGGGCTGCAAAGAGAGGAAGGAGAGCAAGAGCTTCTTCTCCGCAGAGAGAGAGACGGGGGAAGGGCACACTCCCAGCTGCCAGCAGAGGTGTTATCTGGCAGCAGCTGCGTGCCACCTGATAGCTGGCACGGTGGGGAGGGGGAGCGCCCCACCAGCTGTGCACAGCTGTCCCTGCTGCCGCACAGTGCCTCTCCAGCTGTTCCCTGTCCTGCAGCTGGGCTGCTTAATTGGCAATTTGTCGCAGCCCAGGGAAAGGACGACAAGGTGGGGGGTGCAGGAGGGTGCTGAGGGTGCCAAGCATGGCAGGACGCAGGAGAAGCAGAAACAGGCACGAGAGCAGACCGCTGAGAAGGAAGAACTGCAACCCGAACAGCAGGCTCCTTGGAAGGTTTATGTGGAGCAGCTGGAGGCCTCCTTCAGGAGCCAGTGGCACCCCAGCACCAGCCCTTGCAGAAGGGGGCACCTGGCTGAGGCCCTGGCTGGGACCAAGGCTGCAGAGGCATCTCCCAGGCCTTCTCAGCGCCCTCTCTACCCGCCTGAGGCTCATGCAGGGCCCTGCCCACAGAGGTGTCTCCAGAGTCTACAGCCGTGAGCCCTGGCCTACCAGGCAAGGCCAAGGTACCATCTGGGCAGTGCTGGAGCCTGAGAACGACACCCTGTGCATACCCACATGGGCAGCTCTGCACCCCCAGGCCCAAGATCTGCACCCCCCAAGGAAACAGGCTGTGCTCTACTGTGTCAGCCAGGGGCCCCTCCCTACAGGTAGCGGCCTCGCACACGTGCATGCACACACATGCGCACACGGACACACACTCTCTTCTTCAGGGGCTCTCAAGTGGGTCCATCCTCTTGGTTAGCAATGGGTGGGATCAGCAGGGAGGGGCTGCTCAGAGGGGCCTGGAAGGTCTGAGTTGGTTTCCTCTGGATCTTCAGAACCTCTGCCCTTCACTAGCTTCCCTGCCTGGTCTGAAAACAGCTCTGCCCATTCCTCACTGGGCTCTGAGCTTCCCTGCAAACCTGTATCCTTGGAGGCAGCTGTCCTCAGCTGGGCTGTCCCGTCCCCTACGCAGTGCTCTGCAGTGTCGGGAGGCATTTCTCGGGGTCCAGGTAAGGGGTGGGTGTCTGGTACTGGCATTTGTAGGTGGTGCACCTTATAGAGTGCAGGGTTGTCCCCACCACAGAGAATGGCAAGGCCTAGAATGCCATGGTGCCCAGGCTGAGAAAAGAAAACTGCTCTAAACCACCAGGACCCCAGGGCACAAGACAAGGAGGCTGAGGCAGTGTGAAGAGGAGGCCTCAATGGATGGACGCTGCTCCCCCATGGGCCCTGTGTGCCCCCATTTCCCTTCCTTCAGCCTGGGTGGCCTCCTCAGCAGGGAGAGGCCCCAAGGAACACATACCTGCATCCACGTCATTGGGCCACCCGCTGGACTGGCTGCTGCCAGCCGCTGGGGAGCGGCCTGTGCCAGGATAGAACACATCGTCGACAGGGCTCTCCATCTCACTGTCATCGATGGACTTGGGGCGCTTGGTGGTGCTGGGGAAGGAGGAGAGGGTCAGACGGGCTGAGGCCCAGGCTGAGAAACTACACATACATGGACAGCCCTCTGTGGAGAGCAGGTGGGAGCCACCAGATACCAAACCCAAGACCCTCATGCCCCTCAGGCCCAACCTGTCTGTTCCTCCTCTAGGTCCTCATGGTCCATGGAGGGGCTGCCCAGAAGTAGGCAAAACCCTGTCCAGCTTCCTCAGCCCCACCCACTAACTCCTATCAGCCACAAAACTCAGTTATCAAGACAGAGAGTATTTTAGGAAGGGGCGGGCATGGTGGTGTATGCCTGTAATCTCAGCTACTCAGGAGGCTGAGGCAGGAGGATCACAAATTCAAGGGCAGTCTAGGCAAATTAGCAAGACCCTGCCTGAAAATAAAATAAGTCTGGTACGTAGCTCAGGGTTAGTGTGCTTGACTAGCATTTGCAAGACCCTGGGTTCAATTTCCAGCACCACAGTAAAAAAAAGAGAGAGACAGACAGACAGAATATTTTAACGTAAAACTTTAAAAAACCAAAAGGAGCCAGGCATGGTGGCGCACACCTGTAATCCCACTACTTGGGAGGCTGAAGCAGAAGGATCACTGTGAATTCAAAGCCAGCCTGGGCTACGTAGCAAGACCCTGTCTCAAAAAACCAAAAAAATAAAAATAAAAACCAAAATGAATGCAAAAAAACTCACGATGAACAAAAACATCTCTATTTTAAAAAGGCCAGGACTCAACCCTCTGCTGCTGGCCTGGCCCCTCCCTGGGCTGTCTCCAGCTCCCAGCCTCTTCTCACAATGGCACAGCTGCTGCCGCTGGAGGGAGCTTTCCAGAACACCTATGCCCAGCACACCCTGCTTCAAACACTTCCGAGGTCCCCACCATCATGGCCTAGATCTCCCAGTTGAGGCCCTTGTGAAGTGGCCCCACCCCCCATCCGGCTCTCACCCTGAAGGAGGCTGCCTGGAACACCCACCCCAGGCCTGTGCCAGTCCCCACACCTTGGGGTTCAAACACCACCTCCCCAAGAGGGGCCTAGGGTCCCCAGTTCCAGGCACAGCCGTCCACATGTGGGTTTGTCCCCAAGGTCAAGTGCTATGAGACGGCACAAAGCAGGAAGCTCGGGGGCGGCTGGCAGGTTGGGCTATGACGAGCGGCAGGCAGGGGGGCACGGGGCTCACCTGGTGGAAGGAGGGGATGTGATGGACCGCCGCCCCAGGGTCACCTGGTTTATGTTGTAGTAGCTAGGACTCTCCAGGTCCGCCAGAGAGAAGTTGGGCCCTGATGCTGTCGCAACAGGAGCTGGGAAGAAGAGAGGACGATGAAGTCTAGAAGGGGCTGAAGGTCCCCAGGGCCCATGTGGCAGCCACAGCAGCTCCCCAGGAGCCAGAAGAGGCGTCTGGGTGGGCAGGAAGTTGGGCTGTCTGGGCCCCCGAGGGTCATGTGACTCCTTTTCCCCTCGGAGCATCGCAGATAGAGATGGGCCCCCTGGACAGCTCTTCCCCACCACCTGGTTCCCAGGAAGCCCCTCCGTCCTGGTCCCTGCTCATCAGCACAGCTGGGGAGGTCCGAGTCCCCCCTCCTCACCCTAGTCCCAGCCCCCAGCCCAAAAGAAAGAACTCACTCTGTGATACTCTCACCAGCTCTGTCACATTCCAGACCCCGGAAGTCACAAAACAGTCCTGGAAACTGAGGTGCCCTAGAAAGGAAGGCGGGATCATGAGCGAGGCCAGGCGGAGGGCGGCCTGGTGCTTCCCCATGCTCTCCTGCTCTGATCCGAACAGGGGTTCAGGGCAGAGGGCCTGCGAGGAGTGGGGTGGGGCAGGAGGGGCACTGACCGTTGGGCAGTGGTTTGATGTCCGCATCTCCTTGCTGGTTTGAACTATCTGATTGTCCGGATTCTGCAGGACACAAAAACAGCACAATGGTCAGGAGCGAAGCACGGCACCAACACCAGCCAAGCAACTGCCCCTCGGCCCTGTGCAAAAAGGTATGCTCCGGCCTGCAGGACCTTGCCCAGCCCCTTCCCAACCAGAGCCAGCTGGGGCAACCAGAACAGCTGCAGGACAACCTGCATGGGCCCATGCGGATTTCAGCCTCTGCCCTGTGCACTGCACGGCTGTTGCCAGTATCCCCGGTCTCGATCCACGAGGTGCCAGTAGCACCCCAGTTGTGACAGCCCGACCACCTCCAGACACTGCACACTGTGTCCCGAGTAACAGTCACCCGCGGGTGAGCGGCACTGGCCAGGACAGAGCCCAGTGACCATGCTGTCCGCAGCTGGGTGGACCCAAGGGTCCCCCTCCCCACCCAGCTGAAGCCCCCAGAGGGGCACCCTGTCCCTACCTCACTTAAAGCTGTGCCATGGACCTACACCTCCCTCACCTCACCTATCCACCAGTAGGCAATGCCTGGCAACCCGGAGGGGGTGTGCCCTCTGCCGCCCGCCCTGTGCCAGCCTGTCTGGGCTGTCTCATGCCCCAGTGCCACAGCTGCTCGGAAGGAGCCCCAGACAAGGGCCCATTGTGCGGTGGGAGTTTGAGAAAGCTGGGGGCAGGGAGGAGTGTGTGTGAATATTTTGCTGAGCTTGGGAAAGCCCCCCACCCCCACCCCAGGTCCTCAGAGTTCTGTGCCAGGGGCACGATGGGGACCTCCAGAATGCCTGCCCAGGCACGACAGCTGGGGGGGGGGCGGGGCGGGCTGTGTGGCAGGGGAGGCAGGCACTCAGTAGAAAATCGGCTGCTCGAAGGACAGGGAAGTGGCATCTGAGCACCATGCCTTGGTGTAGGCCAGGGCCTGGCCCAGTCTCGAGAGGCCCTGGGCAGCCCTGACTCCGGCATCTCCCTACAGGCCCCCACCCCAGGGAAGGGTGGGCACAGGGCGGGTGGGCACCACAGTAGCCCAGCCCACACCCGCCACTCTAAGAAAGAAGGCCCTGCCACGTCTGGGGCTTGCAGTCCCGGCCAACAGCTGGCTGCCTGCCCCCATGAACCCGGTAGAAATGGGTGAAGGTTTGGGGCCCATCTCCCTATCCTTGACCTTGTTCAAATCATTACATTCCAGAAAAAACAATACATCTGGTAACAAATCAAGAAAACAGAGGCTTATAACAAAAGCTCTCCTGAGCCTCCGGGTTGGAGTGCACCCTTCCACCCCTCCCACTGGGGACTGGGAACTCAGTCCCCCGGGGCACCTCCTTGCTGACTGTGCTTCCTGCTGTGGAGGGAGCCCCGGGGCACCCCACCTCCTCTTCTTCCTCCTTGTGGGCTCCAGGCAGGGCTGTACAGGCCAGGGCTGGGGCCTCTCAGGCCCCACATCACGCAGGTATAGACATCCGGTCCCGTCCTACACCTGGCCTTTTCCCAGCTCTGTGGGTATCAGACCCAGTGGCAGGCAGCCCACCAAGACTCTGCAGACCCCGGCAAGGGCACGGAGCCCGGGGTCTCTGCCACAGACCTCACCCACCTAGGACCAGCTCCGCCCCCACAGCCCTGACCCCTTGGGGCTGGTCCATGGGGTAAGCCTGGGGGCTCCCTGCCTCTGCAGACGGCCAAGCAGAAAGGGAGAGCTGCGTGCGTGCTGGCGTCTGGGGGTGCACGTGCGCACACCAGCGGAGAGACAGAATGAGAAAGAACCCGACAAAGAGATGGAGGTGGGCCAGTGACGAGGCAGAGACAAATGGGCTGCAGGAGAGCACGACAGACAGGAAACCTTCTACACCAGGTCCACGGCCCGGAAGGGTGCTGCTGCTAGTACCATCAACTCCAAGGAACTTGACACCCAAGAGCTTGCAGGCCAGGCCCGCCACGCGCCTCCAGGCGCCGCTCCGGGCACTGCTGGCAGCCATCTTAGCCCTTGGCAGCCATCTTACGGCTGGCGTCCCCACAGTGCGCTCCGCTCGCTTCAGGACAAAAGGCAGAGACGCGGGGAAGCTGGGCCTGGGCGGGGACAGAGGGGCCAGCCCTGTGGTCCGGACAGCTGGCCAGGGCCCGCTGGTCTGCCCAAGCCACAGCCCTCAGCCTGCTGGCCACGCAGTGGAGGGGACAGGGAGGGCAGGGACGAGGCCTAGGGTTACCACATCTCTGCTCACAGGCAGCTCAAGCCCTCACGAGCCATGGCCAGGCCCTGGGGCTCTACCAGTTCTGCAAGCACGGATCCTTACCCAATAGGGCTATGGTGCATAGGGACAATGTGGGCCCTGAACACCTTGTCACTTGGGGATTTGTCCTGGATGGATGGGGGAAGGGACACCTGCCCACCTATAGCGGGGCTGCTGGGCTGGCTTCCTTCACAGTGGGCGCTCTGGGCAGCCTGGAGGACCCAGGGTGCCACACTGTGGAGTGTCCTTGTCTGGGCTCCCTGGGTGATGGGTGATGGCACAACCCCGAGACTCTGGACAAAGAGGAGGGAGGCCCCTTTGTGACACCCTCCCCAGAAACCCTCATGGCGGCTGGCTTTTATCTGGCAGAATGGGGCTTATCAGAGCCACCAGCTGAACAAACACACAAATCCACGGTTAGTGAGAAAAAACACTCTGCCTGAACTCTTTATCTCCTGTTCGCAGGCCCCGTGCACTGCCCACTGCCAATAGCCAGGCGGAGACCTGCGGTGGCCAGCAGCGGGGGGCTCCATGCTGCACACGGCGGAGGTGGAGGCCAGGCTGCGCAGCGTTGCTGCCGCCTCCACGCTCCAGGTCTCTGCCGCCCCCTTCCCTCCTTGCCCCTGGCCAGGGCGGCTATCCCTTGGCAGTCCCTGCCGTGGCGGGTGTGCATGAGTGAGTCCCTGCCTACACAGAGCCCCCCTCCCTGTCTGCTTTCTCTCTGGGACAATGGGCCAGCTGGTGGCCCGTGGGCCAGCACAGGGGCAGGGACAGTGCTGGCTGGCACAAAGCAGGCAGGTGCTGGCTCCACGCCTCTTGTCCTCTCCTACCCAGCCCAGGGCTGTCTCTACTTCCCCTAGCAGCCTCCCCACTGTGCCTTCTCTCCAGACCTGCTGCCAGAGAAGTGAGGGCCCCAGCAGTCACCCCAGTTCAGGGACACCAACCCCGGCCCCTCTCTACACCCACTCTTTTCAGAGACCAGGGCTCCAGCCACTTCCTGCAGAGAGATGGGACAGAGATGTCCACCTCCTGCCTGGGCCCCAAACAACTCAACGGTTCCCTCAGCCAAGTGCTGAGGACCAGAGCTCTTTTCTCGCACTAAACCGCTCCCACTCAGCCCACGAGACACAGCCGGCCAAGGACCGAGCCCAGTCACCATGTCTGACAGATGCCCTAGGCCTGGACGGCAGGCATCTGGTCCCCACCCTGGGCCCAGTTTCGGGAAGGAGAGCGCCATGGAGGCCGTGGCCCATCCTGATGTTGTTGGGGTCAGGCTGGCTGCCTTGCAAGCACGCAGCTCTGCTGACTGTCCCCCTGGAAGCCGCTGCCCCTGCCATCCATACCTCCAAGGTGTGGCCACCCTGTCTGTGATTCTAGCTACACTGCAGGCTTCCGGATGGAGGATTAAGAAGGGGTGGGTGGTAAATCTGGACTCTGAAGAACAGGTAGGACTGGGGTTTAGGGGCCTCGTCTGCTCCCCCCCCACCCCATACCGCGGCTACTCCTCCACTCTGTGGCTCACGCACCACAGGCATCCATCTGGCAGTGCCCACACTGGGGCCAGGAGCACCTGACGACGGGCAGGGTGGATTGCTCCCTTCCTCAGGCCCTTCATGCCCCTAGAACAGCCATGAGGTTCACCCAGGGCCGCCTTTCCCACCCCCCGCCCCCACCACGGGCTCCACTTTCTCCCCCCTCCCCCCGTGTGCTTCCTTTATCCAGCTCGTGGCCTTTTCCTCTGGACTCCTGGCTCTGGCCTCCCCTCCCGTCCTTCCTTTTCCTTCACTTACCCACCCCCTCCTCCCCATGTGTATGTCTGGGGGAGCCTTCAGGTGCCAGGAGGAGCCAGGCACTGCCCATGCATCCCAGTGGATCGTGTGTTTCTAATACACGTGTTTCCCGGCCAAGATGGGGCTATATTCAGGGCTCCCACTAGGTGCGGGAGGAGTTCCTGCTCACTGCTGCCAGCACTCCCCTCAGCTCCCACGCATAGCCGCCACTCTCTGTGGAGGCTGCGTGGAGCCTGTGGTCAGTGGCCCCAGGAACATCACCCAGTGACTGCTTCAGGGCCAAGAGGGGTGCACAGATGTGGCTTGGCTGTACCCACAGACTGCGGCAGGCATGAGGATACCCTCAGTGTAGCTGCACCGCTGAAGACACCACCAGCCCCTTCCCAGTGTCAGGAAAGGTGGAGTGAGGCAGCGATCCAGAGCCAGCAGAGGAGCCCTTCGCTCTACCAGGCTGCTGGCCTCCGAGGGCAGGGGGGACAGCCCTTGGAGTTCCAGGAACAGTGGGGGTGTGGGGTGCAGTGCTGCAGCCCATCCCTGCCCTACCCAGCACTACACCCTCTGCCCACCTGGCCCCCCATCCCATGATCTGGCGCGTCCAGGGCACGGGAAACCCAATCTCGAGGGGAGCTGGAGACCCAGCCTGCAGCCATCAGAGCAGGAGAATGTCACCATTGTGCCTCCTGAAACCCAAGTCCAAGAATCCGAGACACCCTGAGGAGGGGACTCGGATGGGGGCTGGGGTGGGTCACTGAGGGGTTCTCCCTGTCTCAGCAGACAGGACACTTGGAGGACCGACGAAGTCCTCAAGAAGCAGGGCGGCCAGAGGGCAGAGCAAGGCGGGGCCGGGCCGGCCCATGGCTTCCAGGATCCTCCTCTCCTCCGCGTCCCCCGTAGCCCTGTGGGCCAGCATGCCGTGCCTGCTCACCAGGTAGTGGCTTCCCCTCCTCCGTCCTCCCTAGGCTCAGTCTGGAAGTGGCAGCCTGACCAGGATCGCAACCCTGAAGCTGCGGGTGGGGTGGGCACAGGGGTACATGTCACCTCTGTACCATCCCGCTCTCTCTTTTCCTCACTCTACCTCCGCTCAAGGGTCCAGAGGGGCTCAGCCTTTGACTGGAGTCACCTGCTTGGAGCAGGCGGAGAAAGGATCTAGCAGAGGGGATGGGTGACAGGAAGGGGAAGAAACTGAGTCACACCCACAGGGACAAGTGGTCTGTCCAGCTCCGCTGCCTGTGCCGCCCCAGGCAAGTGGCGAGGCAGGCCCAGCACCTGAGCGGGCCATTCCAGCCTCGCACCTGGCTTGGAGAGAGCCCCCTCTTGCCTGGCCCCTGGGTGCTGTCCGGGATGTCCTGAGAAGGACAGGCCTGGCTCCCGCAGGACAGTGTGGCAGGGAGGAGCAGAGAATGGTCAGGCTTCGTCTAGAGGCCTCAGGCTGGAGCTGCTTCATGGTGGGCAGGGCTTGTCCGCCATAGCCTTCATTCACCATCCCCTCCTCGGGGTGGAGGTGGACCCCCAGCTGGAGCCTCCACCCCTGAAGCACGCCTCCACCCCCTGGTATGAGGAGAGAGATGTTCCTAACTCCTGGTGTTGCTCTGAGGAAATCAGGGTCGGAGCTCCCCTTGCCCACACCCCAGCAAATAGCCCAACTTCCAGGGAGCTCTCTGGGGCGAGCTGCTCCATGTCCTCTGCTGGGAGCCTGCCACTTGCCAGGAGGTCCAGGGAGAGCTGGAGACCAAGCCCTGGAGCAGCAAGTGGAGCAACGGGGGACCCGGGTGCTCCGCCACTCCTCTCCCAGGGAGGGAGGCGGTGGTCGGGATTAAGGAGGGCCGCCGCACAGGGCGCCTAGCGGGGTGCAAGAGGAAGAGCCTGGGCCACCTGCCCACTAGCCATGACTCCATGCCAGGCCACAGCAGCACCAGGAGAGCAAGACGGCCTGCAGGAGGGCCCTGCGCTGACCCAGTGCTACAGACACCAGCCCCCGCAAGTGTTACACACAGGGCTTGCTCTGTGGCAACGCAGTCCCTCAATTTTCAGAGGGGCCAAGGGCAAGGAATTCCTACCAGAGCAGAGTCCCCACCAGAGAGGGGCGGAAAACGATGCAGCCACTGCCAGCAGAGCGAAGAGCAGGGCCTCGGGGAGCTGCGCAGAGGCGGCGTCTGCCCCACTAACCAGGAGGCCCCTGGTCTGGAACCCGTGTCCACTGCGGGGCACAGTAAGTGCCCACCACGTCAGAGACCCCAGCGGGTGGGGTGGCCCCCCCTGCCACAGAGAGGGTGTGGGGCACGGGTAGGCGGAGGAGAGGCAGAGGAAGAAGGCAGGTAGATGGCAACAGCAATCCAGGTGCCCTAATGATACCCGTGCTCCAGACCCTGGTCGCCCACCTGCAGGGCTCCTGGGTGAGCAGTGAGAAGCACGAGCGGCAGGGCGCGTGTTCAGGCCGGCTCAGGACAGGCTTCCCTCCCTGCTACTGAAACCCTACTCCTCCTCCCAGCTCTGCTCAGAGTCTACCTGGGGAGGGGGAACCACAGCTGGCTCGGCCCCTGGCCGGCAGGAGCTCGTGTTCTTTGTGATGTGGTCAGTAGGTCCAAGAGTGTAGTTTTTGGCCCCAGAGACCACGACTGGGGAGCAGAGGGGCTCCAAGGCAGAGCCAGGACAGACACCTTGGGTAGGCAGGTGCCTTCCTAACTGGGAGCAGCAGCCAACATCACACATGGCCCCAGGAGGGTCACTAGGCTGGTAAAGAGAGGCTCGCAGATGAGCAAGACCAAGAGGGAAGGGGGAAGACAGCACCTGTCTCCCCACCAGATTCTGTGGGCCCATTCAGCCTTACTCAGCCAGGGACACTGAGGGCTGAGGATGCCAGGAGGACAGGCGCTGGCCCTCAGGCAGCGGGCACCACCTCTGGTGGGGCTGGCTATGCCACGACTCAGCCAGCAGCGGGAGCCAGCACTTCCCAGAGGCCTGGGGCCAGGAGTCATAAGATGGTGGGGTTCAGGCAGGCGGCCCCCGCCTTCGAGGCCTCCATGCCCTCTCCAACCTGATGGGTAGAAACTGGCAGTGCCAGGAAAAGCCAGGGAGCTGGCAGAGGAGCTACCCCAGCAGGGACCCACAGGGTTGCTCCCCTCCCCCAACCCCTCTCTATTTCCAGCGATGCCCTTTCTGGCCCTTCGAGCTGCCCAGGCCAGGCCAGGCCAGGCTGGCCAGACATCCGCCCCCACCCCCAGCTGCTCTTAGGGCTATTAATAGTGTCCCCACCTTCCCAGGGCTGGGTATCACTCTCCCCTCAGCCCCCAAATACATTTGTCCTTGGTCTAACCATTCTTGGAGGGACAGAGTGCTGGGCCCTGATGCCAACCCAGGATGAGACAGGGAAGGCAGAGGCGCTGGAGGCTCTTGGGGGGCTGCTGGGGATAAGCAGGAGCTGGGGTATGGGGGAAGCAGTAAATCCCAGAGCATCAGAGTAACAAAAAAGACAAGTAAAACCGAAAGAGGGGGTACCAGGTAGAGACGGAAGAGCGAAGAGCCGGCCAAAGCAAAGCAGTTCAGAGAGAAGACTGGGCATAAAGAATCGGAGAGGCCCAAGGCTCTGGGGGGTGAAGAGGTGAGCAAAGAGAAAGGAGGTGGAGGAGAGGACTGCACACAGACGGTGAAAACTTCCCAAAAGACACACGGGAGCCGGGCATGGTGGCGTGCGCCCATAATCCCAGCGCTCAGGAGGCTGGGGTAGGAGTATTTCTCTGAATTTGAGACCAGCCTGGGCTACACAGTGAGTTCTGGCCTAGCCTGAACTACGTAGTGAGACCCTGCCTCAAGAAACAAACAAACACCAAAAAAAAAAAAAAAAAAAAAGACACATGGGAGCAGCTTCATGGGCACTGCCAGCATCTGTCTGGTGGACTGATGGATGCTGGGCAGGGGGAAGAGCTGGGGAGACCCCAAAGGAAGAGAGGGGAGGAAGGCAGGACTGGCTGGGAGAAGGAAGAAGTGAGTCCCCGCAGAGGGAAATGTCCACTCAGCCCTAGGCAGGAAGGTCCCCCAGCTCAAAGCCTGACCACCTGAGCATTGCAGGGATGGGGCCCCTGCCCCCTCTCTTTCTAGCCCTGAGCAGAGCCCTGCTCTCCCTTGCTTCCCACTGCCCCTCCCTTTGGAGAATCAGTCCAGGGAACACGGCAGCCGGGGGAAGAGGAGCCAGCAGAGCCCATCTATCTCCATTCACCCGACAGGGAGGTCAGGCTGAAGCCGCCGGCCTCTGCCCCAGCAGCTCTGCTTCCTCAACCTCTACACTCAGCCCTTGCCACAAAGGCCAGTGACCCCAAAGCAGCCTCCTTCACCTAGGGACTTGCTCTCATTGAGCACTACGAACACAAAGCACCCCACAGACAGATGTTTACACGCCCCGCTCCTGCCTGGAACCCTACTGGCCAGGGTAGCTCCACTGGCTGGGCTCAGGCTGGGCGAGTGGAGCCCAGGGACCAGGCCATCAGACCACCCAGGTAGAAGCCCCACAAGACCATCGGTCCCTTGAGGGTAAGGCTCACTGCTGTACCCCACCTCCTTTTTTTCCCCCAGAGACAAGGTTTCGCTATGTAGTGCAGGCTGGCCTTGAACTCACTATGGAGCCCTGGATGGCCTCGAACTCGAGGTGATCCTCCTGCCTCAGCCTCCAGAATGCTGGGATTACAGGTGTGCACCACCACACCTGGCTGTACCCCACCTCTTGACGCAAAGCTGAAGTAGATGAGACTGTAAGAGACCCCGCTAGCTCCTTCTTCCAAGAGTGACTACACAGAACATCCAGGGGACAGAAGTGTCCACGAGCTGTTGCCTTCCCTCCCGAAAGACACAGCACTTCCTGAAGGCCTAGCATGACACACGTGCCTGTGAATGGCTACACAGGCCCCGGATGGTGCTGGCTGTGAGGGTCTCATGTCCCAGGGCTGACTTGAGCAGAGGAGGGGCCCACCCCTCCCCTCACCAGAAGCCCAAGGAGCCACTGTGATGAACTGTCCAGACAAGGCCTGAGGGGTCTGCAAGTGAACACACACCTGCTCAGAGCCCTGAGCACCGGGCCCGTGGATGGCCTGGGGAGGCTGAGGTAGCATGGGGTGCTGGGCCTGGAATGCAAATCCCAGACTTGCTGCTATCAGACCCTCAGTCTGCTTCTGCAGCCTCCTGGTGCAACAGAACCAACACCTGCTCAGAAAGCAGGGTGAGACCCAAATGGGACCTTGACAGAGATTCTTAACAAGAATGAAGTGGCACGGCTTGATACACGGTAAAGTACCAAGCATATGTGAGAAGAGTTGGGGCTGCTGAAGGGAAAAAATGACAGTCCTCCAGACTGGCAGGTGTCAAACTCTCCATTCCTGACACCCTGAAGGACTCAAGGGCGCTTCCCAGGGTGGCCAGGTGGTGGGGCCTGGAGTGTGGTGGCACTCCCAAACACCGTAGCTAGGTGGCGCAGCGAGTTAACACTAACTGCCCTCTGGTGGTGAGCCTGCCGACGCCGACCCAGAGCTCAGGCAGGGCCGGGTTCTTCCTGCATTCTCGAGAGTCCACGGCAGGAAGGACGATGCAGCCTGGCCCGGGCCATTGTACCCTGAGTTGTGCACCAGGGGAGGAGCTCCCTGAGACAACTGGCCAAGCACACCCCGAAATGGTGTGAGCCAAGCTTCCCTTGTGCACTGATTAGGAACAGCTTGCCATGTGGGCCAGGTGGAAGCGGCCGTACCTTGGGCACCTGGGAGAAGTGGAAAGCAGGGGCTACCAGGTGCAGGGATGAAGAGACACGGCCCTGGGCCCAGGCCCACCCAGGCCTGCCATCTCCCCAGAGTGGGCCTGCCCTGGATCTGGAGAAGTCTTCCTGGGCTGGCAATCCCAAGAACATTCCTGATCTCTTTTGGCAGCGTAGATCTGCCTCTGTGCTTCGTAAACTCTTGAAAAGGAAGAAATCTCCACCACCCACCCTTGGGGGTGAAAAAAAAAATGGAGACAGAAAGAGATCAGGAACCAGAGACAGGGGTAGAAATGCAGAAAAGTCAGGAAGAAGAAGAAAAAGAAGAAGAAAAAAAAAAAAAACCCAAAACACCAGCAATGCTCTGCTGCAGCAGCAGCAGCGGCAGGCACACCCTCAGGCAGGCGGGCAGGCAGGGCAGGCACGGAGAAAGGCCCCTTTGTTCTGCTGGGAGGTTAGCCGAGGTGAGGCCCGCCCCCCACTTCCCTGACCCTGGGCAGAGCAGATCACTTCACAGGGCCTGGGGCTGGCCAGGCTGCTGCTCTGTCCCCCAATCCTCAGCCCCAGAGCAAATGGGGCCGCAGGCAGGCTGCTCCTTAGCCCTGCCATTTCCAAACCCTGAAGGTCACACATGTGGGCAGGGGTTGGGCCCCTCCAGTGGGTTTCTGCAAAATGCACTGCCTGCCTTTAGCAGCCTCATAGGTGGCAGGCTTGAGGGTGCTGTCCACACACAGCAGGCACCCCACAGGAGCACGCCCCACGTGCTGTGTGCTAGGAGTGGTGCCCCTGGGAGGCAGGCTGGCCTGCCATGCCCCTGAGGCCACAATGTAGCACGGGCTATGCCTGGGCTCAGTCCAGACACAGGCATTCTCCAGCGGCCTCAGGCTCCCTCAGAGTGGGGGCTGGGCTACGAGCTGGGGCTGCCCTCCCACTCGGGGTCATCTGACTCCAGCCAAGGGCCACCCCCGCCGAGATCAGGCATCCCAGAGCCAGCCAAAACATAGGCTGGAGCTGAAGCAGGGTGGGCACCCCTCTGCTCTGCAGCTCACCCCTCCCCATGCCCACTCCCAGCTCAGGTGGGACAGGCAGCAGGCCCTACACACTCCGCAACTCCACTGGCCCTCCTCCCCATCCAAGCTTGTGCGGTTCCCCATAGCCCCAAGAGCAAACCCTTTCCACCTCTCAGCTCTGACCTAACACTTAACCAAGAAGTGTGTCCCTACCAGATGTGGTGGTGCACGCCTATAATCCCAGTACTGTGGGAGGCTGAGGCAGGAGGATCACAAGTTCAAGTCCAGCCTGGGCAACATAAAAAGACCCTGTCTCAAGAAAAGAAAAGAAAAGAAAAGTTAAAAGAAAACAAGAGCTGGAGATGTAGCTCAGTATGAAGGCCCTGGGTTCAATGCCCAATACAAAGAAAGAAAAGAAGAAAGAAAGGAAGAAAGAAAGGTGTTTCCCCTTTCCAGGCAGCAGTACCCTTCAGCACCCACTGCAAACATGGCAGCAGAAAACCTGGGCAGGAAGAAATGGCCCACAGCTCTTCTGCCCCTGGCTCAGGCTGGGGTATCTTCTCCTCAGTAGGCCTCAGCCTATCACAGCTGAAAGCAAGAAGTGACAAAGGAGGAAAAGGGGGTATCCCCAACCTCCCCAGGCCTCAGGCTGGGCCTCGGCCCGGGAAGGGGGACAGGAAGGAGGGAGGGAGCTGGGAGCAGGGCAGAGGGCAGCAGGTGGAGGTGCAGGGCTCCTGAATGGGGCTGCAGCACCGACTACAAGAAACTGCAGCTTGGGCCGGTGAGATCGCTCAGTGGCATAAGCGCCTGCCTGGCAAGCGCGAGGGCCCAAGTTCGACTCCCAGAACCCACATACAAAAAAAAGGACCGGTGATATCGCTCAGCGGCATGGGCGCCTGCTGGCTCGCGAGGTCCTGAGGTCGACCCCCGGTACCCACAAAAAAAAAAAAAAAAAAAATATATATATATATATATATATATATATATATATATATATAGAAACTGCAGCTCAGATACACAATGTCCTGCCAAACCCCAGCCTTTAATTCAGTTAAGCTCAGGACAGACTTCGCAGGTTCTTCTGTGCGCGCCTCGTGCACGCCAAAGCCCTGATCTCCGTGAACCCAGGGGGCCGAGCGCAGGTGTGCTTACACGTGGACGTGCAGCTCCTGCGGGCGGGGGAGCAGAGAGGAGGCAGAGAAGCTCTCTGCAGTACCCCGGAGCCTCTGCGAGGGGCAAGCTCCGGGCCAGGGTTCCCCGCCCCACACCTGGACACTGTGTCGGCTCGCTGTAAAGAGTGGGGTGGGCTGTCCGCCCCACAGAGTATTGAGCAGCATCCCTGGTCCCCACCCCTCCAGTGCCAATAGCATCCTGCACCCCACAACCCAAAACGCCTGCATGACCACCTGAGCTCCCCTGGGGCACAGCCAGCCCCAGAGAGACCTACTGCTCTGGGGCAGCAGATGAAAACTGTAGCTCATGTACTCCCTGCCTAGGGTCCCCTCCCCCTCCCCCCTGGTTTCTGAGGTGTTCCTGGGCCTGGCTCCCCTGTGCTGCCTGGCTCTGGGAGGCTGGCAGTGTCCCTTGAGGACCTGCACCCCTCTCTCAACAGGCTCCAGACTGAGTGTCTGAAACGGAGAGCCGAGATGATGCTGTCCAGGGTCCATTCGAAGCCTGTGCTCTCCATGGCTGGGGCACCACAGATGCCAGGAGAAGCGAGGACTTCCTGGGGACAGACAGACCTTGGGAAGACTTTACACCTTGCTCCGGGAGGCCAACAGGCCTCTCCCACTCCCTGCACAAGCCCTTTTCTTCTGATCACCCACCAGACCCTGCTGGGAGACCCCAGAGAAGCTGGAGTGGAGAGTCCTCCTTTTTCGAGGTTGCTTGCAGCGGTGCTATCCTGGGAGGGGGAGGGCAGCCCCTCGTCCCTAGGCCCTGGGGAGCTTGCCTCCCTCCCCATCCCTCAGGAGCCCTGAGCAGCCCCCTTCTGGGAGGAGTGCCAAGAAGATGGGAGAAGGATGTTTATAAGCTGCTAAAAGGGAAGAGGAAAAAGCAAGAGGTGGGGCAGGGAGGCCCAGGGCTCCAGGTAGTGCAGACTGAGGCCTCTTCGGGGGAAGGCTGGAGCCCAACATCTGGCAGCAGGAGGAGGAAGCAGCCCGCCCAGTCCTTCACCAGCAGGCCTGATTGTGCCACAGCGGGTCCGACAGTCTTTTTTTTTGTGGGTACGGGGGGTCGACCTCAGGACCTCACGCGCCAGCAGGCGCCCGTGCCGCTGAGCGATATCACCGGCCCTTTTTTCGTATGTGGATTCCGGGAGTCGAACTCGGGCCCTTGCGTTTGCCAGGCAGGCGCTTATGCTGCTGAGCCATCTCACCGGCCCGGTCCGATAGTCTTGACACTCACTCCTTGACACACCACTCTCGGACTGTTGTTTTAGCTTGTCCCCCCCCCCCCGCCCCCCGCCTCCACCTGGGGGACGGGACCACAGAAGGAGAGGGGAGCCAAAGCTGGGGAGAGGGTGGCATCAGGAGCTGGCTCGGTGGGAGCCAAAGCCGTACTCTCCAGCTCCTAAGGCTCCGCACACAGCTAATGGGAGGCTGGCAGCAGCAAATTGTTGTTTACTTTTAATTAAGTAAACAATGTCGGCTTTCCGCCTCCTCCCCTGCCATCCCAGCCAGTAATTTGGGGGATGACAATGGGGTTGTTTCCTTCCTCCTGCCTTCTTCCCTGCCTGGAGCACTCCCGCTCACACGGATTGGAACTTGCCACAGGCAGGAAGGTCCCAGCCCACGGGCTGCCCATTAGGCCCAGAGGGCTCCAGGCTCCACCTCGAGGGGGCGGGGTTCCCACTTGCTTGCCCAGGGTGACAAGGGCAGCCCGGCCTTGACGCTCTGCAGTCACACAGGCTGCGTCCCATTCTCTCTCTGCTCCCCTCCCCCGCAGCCCTGGTCTCTGACCAGCATCTCTGAATCCACCCCCTCCCCAAAAGCGACCGTGACAGAATCCTCAGGGGACATGGTGGCAGAGTGACCAAAGCCCCAAGCTAGGAAGAGATTTTCCTAGCAAGGGAAATCTTCTGGTCCCCAGGGGCAGGGCCAGGACACCCAGAGCAGTGGGCCACTAACAGTTTTCCTCTATGCAGAGCTGCCTTCAGGGCCTTGGTTTCCACTGCTGCTGTCCTGAAATTCCTTGAAATTCTTAACTTGTGAACAAGGGGCCCTGCGTTTTCATTTTGCACTGGGCCCCACCAATTCTGCAGCTGGATCTGCTCTGAGGTCGAGTGAGTGAGGAGCAGAGGAAAGTGAGCAATCTAAGCTAGTGTCTCCCGAGTCTCGCCTGGAGTGTGGGCACCGCGACCCTCAGGTGCAGACCGGCAGCAGGAGCCTTAAGCCCTTGGGGCGGCTGCACTGCAAATGAAGCACCCTGGAAAGTGGGACTGGGGTGCAGTCAGATGACTGCCACCTGGACTTCCGCAGAGACCAGGCACGCTTAATAACCTTTCGCCTAAGACTCAGTACCTCCCCAGCCCTCCTTTCTGAACCCTCTGCACTCAGGGGCGCCCTACGTGCTCCGTGCAGCCTCGCTGCGTGGGAAGGACAGGGGGGAATCCCTCCAGCCCTCCTCCCTCGCTGCCTCTGGGGATGGAGGGTGGGGCCCAGAGGCCAGCCCAGCCTGGGCTCACTCCCGTCCCCTCCTCCCCTAGGTGTGCTGGGGGGAGGTGAGTCCGGTTCAAGCCCCGCTCCTCTTCCAGCCCCCTCCTGCCTCCCCACCTCCTTCGGGAGGGCGGGGGCTGCGGCCGCCAAGTTGGCTGGGGCTGGATGCAATTTCAGCCGCAGAGCAGGGCTCCCTGGCTGGAAGCAATTTTCTCATTAGGACCCCAGGCCTGCTCACCCCGTTGGTTCTCAGCCTGCACTCCCTCCTGCGAAACCACATCCCACAGGCCTCCCGGCAGACCACTCACACGCACAGGGAACCGCACGTGTACTGAGTCAAAGTCGTGGTTGTGGGGTCACTCCCGAGGGGCTGGGTGTGAGGAGAGAGGCGCTGGCACAGAGCCCTGGCGGGAGGTCTGTGGGGAGATTAAGGCTCCTCACCCAGGCCCTGCACCTGGACGGACCCAGGACCCGGAACAGCGACAAGCTGGCCTGGAATGACACTCCTGAGAGACCCTCGAATCTCAGGCCTGTCACCAGCCTGGCCCCCTCCTGCTCAGCTGGACCCGGGGCAAGCAGATGGACTCTCAGGAGGCAGACCCCCTCCCCCAACCCCAAGGCTGCTCCAAGTGGAGGGTGGTCCTGGCCAAGGAGGGGGAGCCGAGGCCCTGGGAGGGGCGGCTCCGCTCCTGGAAGACACATGTGGTTGGACTTAAAAAGCTATTAGGGAGCGAGGCGCTGGCGGGAGTGTGGCCGGCCCTCGCACCAGAGGCAGGGGGAGGGCAGATGCCGAGGCGGTGAGCTCAGCACCTCCCGCCCTCCCAGCAGGGCCCTGAGGACTCAGGGGACCCTCACCCAGCAGGAGAGTGGGGCAGGCCCTGGGGGGAGGGGGGCTGGCTGCTGGGTCTGGGCCCCGGCTTGGATCCTGGAAGGCCAGCAATAGAGAGAGAATCCTGGCCTGGCGTGAGGCCGGCCTGTGGGGAAGGCGGGGAGGGTCGTGCTAGGGGCTTGGAAAGAGCCCAGAGGGCACAGACAGGTCCTCAACTGCCCTCCAGGGTTCCTAGGTGACAGACAGCTGGCTGGAGGTCTCCTTAAGGGGGGCTGTTTGATGAGTCTGCAGAGGGGAATTATTAGGAGAGCAGCAGAGAGCGAGGGAAGGGAAACTGGGCCTCACCCGTCACGAGGCCAGAAAGAACCGACGGAAAGTTCCCTAGAGCCGCCAGCTTGTAAAAAGTTCCTTTTCTTTCCAAATTATGAACATTTTTTTTTAACGAGAGGGGGCAGAGCAGCAATGGAGGACTTCATTAGGACCGTGTGTGTCTGTGACTGTGTGTGACTGTGACTGGTGACAGAGGGATGTATCTGGTGACATTCCAAAGTGTTCTCGCAAAACCAGGCCATCCCTCCTTGGAGCTCCTGCCCCACCTCTCACAGCCTCTTATTTTCAGGGCTCCCACTACCAGCTGACCAGGGCTGACTCGAGGGCACCCACACTGCTGTTACAGAGCAAGATGGGGGGTCAGGTGGTGCAGCAAGACCAGGCCTGGGACCAGCAGGCCTCGTGCTAGGGTCCGTGCTCCTTCCCTTGGAGGAGGGCAGGAGGCCTCAATGCCACCCCCACAGGAGGGTTGGGACCCCTCAGACACCCACTGAGGCCACCCCAGCCCTCCAGGATCCCAGGGAGCAGCCTGAAGCAGGGTGCTCCAGTGACATGGTGTGGGGCAGACAGGCATAGATTTTTTGGAGAAAGTGTGGTTGTTATTCTCCCCATTTCTATGGGTGAGAAAACTGAGGCTCCCAAAACCAGTCAAGATGAGCAAGAGCATGAAAGAGCTGGACCTCTCTTGCCTACCCCTGTCCCCTAGCTCTGCAGGCCCAGGGGCTGAGTTCCCCTAGGGGTCTCTCCTCTAAGCCCAAGCCAGACCGCCCACAGGAGAGGTGGGAGCTGTGGGAGGACCTGGGCAGGGAAGGGGAGAGGGGACTGTTGCTCAGAGCCACAGCCATCAGGCCGGGTGCAGGCCGGGTGGGGGAGGAGCTGACCACGGAGCCGGGATCCTCGCTCAGGAAACACGCAAAGAATGCGGTTGGCAGCAGGCCAGTGGGCCAGGACCACAAAGAGGCCTTTGTTTTAGAAGGTGTCCAGGGAGTGGACCGACAGAACGGTAGAGGTGGGGGCAGCACCCCTTGGGGGTGGGACCAGGGAATGGCAAGGATCCCTGAACTGTCCCCATACGCTGCCCCTCCCATCAGGTTCTCCCATCAGGCCCGGATAGGGGTAGGCACTCCTGGGCCCAGGCGGCCCTGCTTCGCAGCTCCCCACCCCTCTGGCTGGAGGGCTCTGTCCCCATCCACTCTTCTGAACCCAGAAGTTCCTGGGAGTCCGCTGAGGTCCTCCTCTGACCTCACCCACCCCCGCAGCTGGGGCTTCTCTGCAGGGAGGATGGGGGCTGGGCTGGGGACACCAGGGATGGGAAGTGAAGGGACTCTAGTCTCCAGGTGCACTGTCTGGGGGCACCAGAATCGCCTGACCCCTGCTTCCCTCTGGGGGAGGAGGGGAAAGGCCTTGGAACCATTTCCCTCCCCCTCCCTACTCTGCTGCTGTAGGATTTCTCTGGCCCCTTCTTGGCATCTGGAAAAGTTTGGGAAACTTGAAATTTTTTTGGAGATTTTGTCTATTGCTCCCCAGCCCTGCTAGGGAGCTACAGCCAAGAGGAAGAAGGAGGGGGTGGGGTCTGGACAGTGGGGGACAGAGAGTAAGGTCAGAAGAAAAGCAGAGCACTCTGGGAAAGAGGATGCCCTGAAGGGTGCCCTGAAGCCACCCTGACCCTCGGTAGGTTTCCTGGGACCACCAGAAAGGTGCCAAAACACTGTCAAGCCAACCCTGCACTCCAGGGTCACTAGGGCCCCACCCAGCACACTGGCCTGGCACCTTCCCGGCAGCGCCGACAGACAGGTGCAGTCTCAGCAGGGCACAGCCTGGGCTTGGGCCCCGTCAAGGGGCGATGGCCAGAGGCGGTGCACAGCAAGGACAGGGCAGATCAGCTCCTCCGCTTCCACCCCCTGGGAGAGGACAAGGAAACAAGGGGCACAGACTGGGGTGCCCAGCGGGACAGGTACAGGGATGGCTGTCCCTGTCCCCAGCACTGCTCCCCTGGGCCGGGCTCTGCAGTCAGCCCCAGCGGAAAGACCGGAGGACCAGTAACCTTGCACTACTGGAAAGCAGCCCCACGGCCCTGTGAGCCCTCCTCTCCGGTGCGGCCCTCAGGGACTCGGAGTGGGGGCTCTGACGTGAGGCTGGGACTGGGACTGCCAGTGGGATGGGGAGGGGAGTGCGGGAGACGGACGCAAGGGCAGCCAGCGGCTCTCCAGGCATCACCCCATCAACCCGGGCACCACCTGGATGCCAGTGGGCATCTGGGCTCAAATCCTGCGGGGAAAGGAAGGAAACACAGAAAGGAAGTGGTGCGCAGAGGATGGGTGCCCGGAAGAGCGAAGGAAGAGGGGAAAGCCGGGAGCACGGAGGGAGCCGGAAGCCGCGCGGCGGTGGGGGCGCTGCCGCCGCCTTCGCTTCGCTCGCAGCCGCCGCCAGTGAGCAGCAGGGCCGCTCCGGAGCCGCCCCGCCCCTCCAGGCACCTGCTAAGGCGGCAGCGGCGGGCTGTGTTTCTTTAACCCCCGGGGCCTGTTGACACAGATTAGTATCGCCGGTCAGGGGTCAATAGGGAAGGCTCTGGAGGTCGGGACCTGAACAACTGGAGTTGTAATGAGCCACGTGGGGAAGAGGCCCAGGGAGAGGAACGGGGAAGGAGGGAGGAGGAGGAGGGCCGCTCTGAGGGACGGCCTCTCCTGGCTGGCCCAGGCCGTGCTGGGCTCCTGGGTGTGGGAGAGATGTGTCACTGGCTGGTTGGAGCTGGAATCCCAGCTGGGCCAGCACAGGGAGAACCCAGAGGGCAGTCAAGAAGGGAAGGGAGGCCTGGTGGCCCTGACCTCCTCCCTCACCCTTCTTCCTCCACCCCTGGCCCCCTAAGTGGCCACTGGTGAGCCCTGGACACACCCCTCAGCTTCCCTGGCCTGCAGTGGGGTGACACTGTGCCCTCCTGTGTATCTACCCACCTCAAGCTACCTGGCACAGCCCGAGCCAGTGACTTACTTGGAGCCGTCTGGCTTTCAGTGGGGCAGGTGTGGGGGCCAGACAGTATCCCCAGCACCTGGCAGGACACCCTCAGCCCCACCATCGGCCACAGGATCTGCAGTACAGCACCCAGGCATGGCACAGCAGCTCCGGCAACACCCACCGTCCTCAGCACCCACAACACTGGACTCACTTCCTCTCAGCACCCCGGAGGCTGCTCTGGGCCTGGGCCACCTCCAGGAAGGTCAGCTCAGATGGAAGGAGAGGAGAGCCCCTGTGTCTGCAGGGTGCTCAGCCACTCCTGCAAGGATGGACAAGTGCAGGGGGAGGTGAGGAGTCAGGCCCTGTGTCCCCGGGTCACCTGTGGGGTTGAGAAAGATTGGGGTCCCTCAGAATCACTCTGGAACTCCCAAGTCTGACCTTTACTGGCTTGACTGCTGCAGGAGCCACAGAGGAGCAAATTCCAGGACACTAACACTCGGGTCCAGAGAGTATCAGGAGGCGCACCACAGTCCTGTGCTCGCTGTGTCTGCCAGCACCCGTGTGCCTTAAAGTCAACGCAGTGCACGCTTGCTGTGCTTCGTGAGTAGCCAGGTGCCCACGGATGCAGAACCAGAGAAGCAGCTGCTGGGGCAAGCAGATGCATCATGGCCAAAATGCAAGGACCCCTGGAGAAAGAGGACTGGAGCCTGGGGTGAGAAGTGAGGTGGGGGTAATAAAAAAGACAGAGGTGTTCAGACACCAAGGAAAAGAGACCAGAGAGACACGTGGGCGGAAGCCCAAAGGCGGTGAGAGCAGTGCCGGGGCATGCAGGGAGCTGCAGACGCTGGAACACACGGTAGCAGAGAGTGGAAGGGTGTGACCATGGAGGGTCAGCAGAACCATGAGCAACTGGGCAGTGCCTCTGGGCCAAAAAGACGGACAAGAAGAGGAGGGACCAGCAGTCTTGTGCAGCCTGTTGCGAATCTCTAAGAGACAGCAGTCTCCTCCCAGATGTCTACCCTAGAGAAAGAAAACATCCAGCTAGGTAGCATATGCAACTGTTTACAGCATCACTCACAATCCCCCAAAGTGAGGACATCCAAACATCCACCAGTGAACGGACGGATAAGCAAACGTGGCACGGCCGCACAACAGAGCATTACTCAGCCTTCAGAAGGAACGGGTGCCATGAATGCTACACTATGGGTGAGCCTTGAAAATACGCTCCATGCCGGGCGTGGGGGTGCATGCCTGTCATCCCAGCACTTGGGAGGCTGAGGCAGGAGGATTGCCAAGAGTTCAAGGCCAGCCTGGGATACATAGTGAGACCCCACCTCAAAAAAAAAAAAAAAAAAAGAAAGAAAGAAAAAAGAAAAAGAAAAAGAAAATATGCTCCATGAAGGAAAATCATCACAAGGACCACATATGGTACGATTCCAGTTTATGCTAAATGCGCAAATAGGCAAATCCACAGAGACAAGAAGCAGATTAGCGGTTGCTGGGACGGGGAGAAATGGCGAAAAGGGACTAACTACTGAGGAGCACGGGATTTTTTTCTAGAGTGATGGGATCATTCTGGAACCACAGTGATTGCACCAGGTACTAAATGCCGCCAGGTTGTACACTGAGATACAGACACACCCCAACTCAAGGCAGGGCTGTGTGCCAATAAGCGCACTTAACACAACTAACCCGTGGCGCACCGTGCGCAGCCCAGCCACCTCACATTAGCCCGCCGTTGGACAAAGCTGTCTCACGCAGAGCTCATTTTTGTAATAAAGCACTGAACAGCTCACATAATTTACTGAACGCTGCACTGAAAGCAAGAACCTGAGTGGCTGTATGGGTACATTTTCCCACCCTCTTAAGTTGAACCATCGCAATCCTGGGAGTGAATTTTACTATGTGAATTACGGTTCAATAAAATACAAATCCCTAAGAGAGGAGAAGAGGCTGATTTAGAAATGACAGCGGGGGTAGAGGTAGGGAGGCTCTGGGGCCACTGTGGGGCCTGTGATGAGCATGGCTGTGAGGCTTCCGCACTCGGAGCCCACCGAGAGCAGAGCTGGAGGCTGGGGTGGTCACTGCTGGGGGTGGGGTGTCGGGGAGATGTCCTTGGGGCCCAGACAGAGATCAGACCCTGACATAAACTGGGATGCTCAGTGCGGGTGGGGAAAGGCTCCAGGGCAGCCACTGGCTAGCAGGTGACACAAGCAAGGTCCTTCACCCAGCCGGCTTCCACTCACGGCAGCACGGTCATCACGGCACCTAGTCCACCGCAGGCCTAACCGGGACGGGGCTCGGTCACACTAACCAATGGCACTGCTGATGACAGATACAAACCTGGGAGGAGAAGCAGAGCACAGCAGGCCCCAAGAAAACCACTTTCCCTCCACAGGACAGACAAACAGGAGGACTAGGAAGGCGCATGGGAAGAGGGGGCAGGGGTGCCACCATGGGCTGAGAGAGGCTACAGATGCAGAAGACACCGAGGTGGGCAAGCACAGGGGACCTAGGCCTGCCGGCACATCTGGGGGGGCCAGCTTCCCTCCCCCGGCCTCTGCATCCCAGGTCTCCACCCTCCTCGTCTGGAGCAGCACCTCTGCCCGCAGCTCCAGGCCCTGGAGCTCAACACATGGCACCACTCAATGGTTTCTGGCACAGAGAGGAATTTATTTCCTGGACAAAGCAGCCAAAATCGTTCTGCACCTTTGTTCACAAGCACGGTGCAGTTGGAGCCGACATTTTCTAATGGGGCCAGAGAAGAGCAACTCAAAATGGATTCAGGGAGGGTGCTGGCGAGGAGCACTCCGAGACAGACCACGCCGCGGTCTGCAAAGCCGATGGCAGGAGAATGGACGGGGCCTGGCTTATAAAACCAAATAGACCAGGGCTTCCAGTGATATGCTGTAAATCAAACCCAGGTAGGTACACCACTTGGGGCTTGGAGGCTGGGCTGAGGCAGTAAGAAGTCCTACTTGGGTTTTTTCCTTTTTCCTTTGCGGTACTGGGTATCGCACCCAGAGCCTTCACACTGAGCTACATCCCCAGCCCTTTTTTATACTTTTTTTTTTTTTTAATTAATTTTTTTTTTTTTTGTGGGTACCGGGGGGTCGACCTCAGGACCTCGCGTGCCAGCAGGCGCCCGTGCCACTGAGCGATATCACCGGCCCCTTTTTCGTATGTGGGTTCCGGGAGTCGAACTCAGGCCCTCGCGCTTGCCGGGCAGGCGCTTAAGCCGCTGAGCCATCTCACCGGCCCTTTTTATTAATTTTTAAATGATTTTTATTTTTATTTTTTTATACGCAGGTACCGGGAGTCGAACTCAGGACCTCGCGCTTGCCAGGCAGGCGCTTATGCCACTGAGCTATATCACCGGCCCTATACTTTTTATTTTGAGACGGTGTTGCTAAATCGCCAAGTTGCCCAGGCTGGGCTCCAGTTTGCAATCTCCCTGCCTCAGCCTCTCGAGTGCTATGTGCCATCACACCAGGTCAGAAATCCTACTTTTAAAACAACAACAGGGAGCCTGCATCCATGGTGGAATGAACAGGCTCCCCATCCATGGTGAAAGGCTGGCATCAATCCCCGGAATCTAATGTGTTCAGTACCGCGTGGGAGGAACCGTCTCCTCCTCGACCTACTGCAGGGCACTTGGAGTTCCAGAACCTGGATTTCAGGTCAGGTTCCAGATCCGCTGGCCTCACAGGGAGGACAGCCCACTGTCCCACTCCAGCCCTCATGAACAGCCAGCCAGACCTGCCTGGGGACAGCGGCTTCCCTTATCCTCTTCCTGGCCCTTAAAGGAAGACAGAACAGGACAGGGGGTCAGGAGGCCCCTTGACGAGGCTCTGTGACTGACGAGGCTCTGTGACTCAGGCCAGGACAACATCACAGAGGGAAGACAGCTGTCCTGATGCCCCCAAAAGCCATCCCTCTGCTCTCCCCCTCCTCCCTTCCCTTCTCTTGGTGCCTGACATCCACAAGCATGGAGACGTGCACAGACACAAAAAGATGCTCGCGTGCACGGGGCTCTGTGTAGAATCACTGCCTTGAAGCCTATTTACAGACATTTTACCAAACAAAACATCAGCTCCCTGCGTTCCTGACAGGGAGCCCCTCCTCTCTTGTCAGGAGCGACCCCTCCCAAAGGGGTCCCCAGCAATGAGACGCGAAAGCCCCAGGAAGGGGAAAGGGAAGAAAAGGCACGCGTGTGAGGCAAGAGAAGGTAAAATTATAAGGTTGGAGCTGTCAAGACAAAAAAAGGGGGAAACGCAAAGCGACTCCATGATTAGGGACTCGGTGTGAAGTACGGCATCCGCAACAGCTGAAAATCTTGCGCTTTGTCTGCAGAAAACAGAAGACACAGTGGCCTGAAGGCTGGGAGGGCAGCGGAAGCCCCCGCGTGTGGCAAGCAAGCAAGAGACCCGAAAACGTGAGGCTGCGTACCAGCACAACGTCCTCCTGCAGCCCTGCAGGCTGCTCCCGGCTGTGCCCTCCCGAACCCTGTCCTGTCCTCTCTCCCAAGGGGCACCATGCGGGGGGTCAAGGTTGGAAACAAAGGCCAGGCAGGGGCAGTAGCGCCCATAGGGATGCCCCTCTGGTCAACAGGACTGCATGGAGGGGAGGCCTCATTTGCAGCACAGCAAGTGGTGTTCACTGACCAGGCCTCCACCCTGCCAGGCTCCGTTTCTCAGAGCGGCAACTAGGCCAGATGTGTGTTAGAAAGAAGTTAGGCGTGCCTGGCTTCACTGCAGGATGGGGCTGGAAAGGCCTAGCCCTTCCCACTCCTGCTTGACCTCCTCCCCAGCTGCCATCCAGAGAGGTCTAGAGGCTCAGGCTCCTCACCCCAGCTTCTTGAGGGCAGTCATGACACCCTGGACGGGGTGGGGGCAGAGGAACTTCCTCAATACTGGGTCTAGCTCTTGCCCTGAAGGAGAGAGAAGCCTGCCAGGAAAAGGAAAGGAAATGGACCAGAGTGCCCACAGTCTGCAGTCCCCAGTATGGTGGGTCCTGAGCCCGGGGTGCCTGTCATGCCCCTGGCCCACCTCCCTGCCCGCCAGACTGCTCAGCGCCAGGAAGTTCTCAGGGTGCTCCTCTGGCCTGACTCACCCTGTGGCCGTCCCTGTCTTCTGCCAGTCAGGGGTTCCGACCTCGACCTCCTAGACATCAGGGCCAGGTACTCTCTGCTGCAGGGCACGGTCCTGTACAGGGCAGGACAGTTAGCAGCATCCTCTGCCTCCTCCCTGGGACAGCACCCCACTCCCAGCAGTGACAAACATCCCGGGGGGGGCAGAATAGCTGCCACAGGACCCCTGCGCCATAGGATGGCACCACATCCTCCTCTTCGGGAGCCCCTGCATCACGTAGCCCTGGGGCCCAGCTTGGGCACACGTGGGGTGCTTCCGTCTGTCCGCGTACATCAATGCAGCGGTGGCTTCAAAAGCCCCTCAGAAGAAAGCCACCGACCCGCCCTGACGAGCACCACCTCCAAGTGGCTCCTCCACGCGTCAGGATGCCAGGCCCTGGGTACGCAGGGTAATCCAGGCTCCCTGAGGGCAGGCAGTCCCTGCTGTCTGCAACCTGCGGCCGTTCCATGTCCCCCCGCAGATTTCAGCGGGACCTTCGCCCACCACCCAGGCAGGACCAGCCCTAGCTCCAGTCTCCTCTGTTCTGAGAAACCACACACAGGGATGTTAGCAGCGGCTTCCTGTGGGGCTGGGCTCCCCCACCCCTCGCTGCTCACTCAGCCCAGCTCCTGACGGTGGAGACACAGCGCCCTGTAATTACGGCAATTGTTATCTCTTTTACTAACAGGTAGATTAATAGCGAGGCAGGTTCACAAAGAGCCCCAGAAAGGAACTGCTAGCTGCTGTGCAGGTGGGCAGGGCCTGACACTTCCCAGCAAGCACACACACGTGCCCACATGGAAGATCTGGACCGCAGGGTGCTGGTGGGGAGCTGGGCCTGGTAGGCACACCAGCTGCACCGCTGCTCCCTTGAGGACAGGGTGAGGTCACTACACTGTCCCCGGGTTTCCGAGTCCTCACGGAAGCAACAAGAATTTGAACTTCAAGGCCTGAGGAGTTTCCTCCTACATTCTTGGGGTGTGATTCACACTGCCATTTAGACACGCATCCCAACCCACAGTGTACACAGACACCCACCGCAGACACACACGCAGACACTCACAGGTCAGTGTGTGCTCAACACCCACAGAGGAGAGAACAAACCAAGCTTCCTAGACGCAGGCGTCCTGCCCATGATGGCACCACCACAGCCCTGGAGGGCGGGGTGTCTCAGCACTGCCATGCTGAAGAGGACGGAAGGGGGAATCCCCTGGTCCCTGCCTGTCCCACGCTTGCTACCACGCCCCCGAGGTGCTCGCCTGCTGGACATGATGCAGCGTGGCCTCCAGATGGCAGGGACAAGGAGCACTGGGAGCCCACAACTCTCCAGCTCCCCGGCTTGCAGAGAGACTGGTTTCGAGGTGAGAGAACACGTGTTCTCACACGAGTGCTGCGGCAAGGGCCTGGCCCAACGAGAGCCACTGACCCCCACACGGGCTTGGAGCCAGCATGAGGGAGGGCACTGGGGGTGTGCGCCGAGCAAAGCGGCGCGGGCGGAGCGCCTGTAAGGGAGGCCCAGGTCCACAGCGCAGGGCGAGGGCCTGTCTTCCCCTGGCGTCCTCTGGTTGGTCCCAGAGGAAACCGCACAGCACCCTGGCTCGGACTGTGGGGCCGGCCTCAGGGGTCGACAGCAGCTGTGACCTCAGGAGCTCAGGGGCAGGTGCTGGCGGCCACTGTGGCTTGCCCCTCGACAGTGGCATCAGGATCTGCTGCCGTGAGGGCGCCGATGCCAGCACCTGCCCACCACCAGCAGCGTCGAGAACTGTTTCTGTAATCCCTGGGCCATGCCAGGGCCCGGAGGGGCCGCCCCCTTCTAGTGGTACCAGGAAGGAGCGGCTGCAGAGGCCGGGGAGGGAGCCCCCCAGCCTTCCATAAAAAGACGGCTGGAGGGTGTGTGAGTGTGGGCCGTTGTCTGCGATTAGCTCTCACAGTGGGCGACAGCGTGTGTCCATCGGGGGGACATGTGAGCCAATGCAGGGAATGAACATGGGAAAGGGACGGACACCTGTGAGAAGGAAAGGAGGGCTGGCTCGTGAGAGGGCACATTCTGAGCGGACGTGTGTGACTCATGATGGCAGTGTCCTTCTGGGGCTCTGAGTAACGCAAGCAGGGCACCGTCAGGGAGGAGGGGAGAGCCCTGCATGCTATCTGCGGGCTTCGAATCTACAGACAGCAATCTAACAGCATACATGAAGAGTCTTCAAAGGGCCCATGCTCCTGCCTGCTCATTCAACTGCCAGGAGCCAGCTATAAAGCGTGGTGCACCAGGACCTCTGTCCCCATGGAATTTCCAAAGCAGACATGGCTCAGAGGCCTCGATGGGGATCAGGGTGGGCGCTGACATTGATCCTGGCACGAGGAAATCTCATATTGCCCTGTAAAAAGCATGTTTTTATTTTTAAGAAGCACCTATTACATTTACACCAGAAGGAAACGTCTCATTCCCAAAAGGAACGCTGAAAGCCAGAGTAATGCCACTAAATGAAAGATGCTAGACCACTAAAAATGAAATTTTGAAAAATAGTGACATGGTAAATTACACAATGGTCTTTTTTTTTTTTTTTTGAGACAGGGCCTCGTTACACAGTGCAGGCTGACCTTGAACTCGCTTATGTAGCCCAGGCTGGCCTCCAACTCACAGCAATCCTCTTGCCTCAGCCTCCCAAGTGCCGGGAATAGGAACACAGGCATGCACCACTATGCTGGGCTCCCATAAACTCCAATTTTAAAAACATAAAACACATATGAATAGATATAAACGTACAAGAAGAAAGTTAATAATAGTCATTTACGTGGGTGAATTACGGTAATTTTTATGTTCCTCTAGTTACTTATTTTGTGGTACTAGAGATGAACCCAGGGGCGCACTACTACTGAGCCACATCCCCAGCCCTTTTGATTCATTTTGAGACAGGGTCTTGCTAAGCTGCCAAGGCTGGCCTCAAACATTGGATCCTCCTGCCTCAGCTTCTCTAATAGCTGCAGTACAGAGTGTGCCACCACGCGCAGCTCTCATTTTACATTTGTATGATGAGTATGCACTAGTCCCCTGCCCTCTTTCCCTCCACTTCCCCCTTCCCTTTTCCCCCTTCCTTCTTTGCAGTGCCAGGAACTGAACCCAGGGCCTTGTGCACGCTGGGCAAATGCTCCACCACCGAGCTGCGCCTCCAGCTCCATTCGCCAGTCTTGCAATCAGAAAAATGCCTTCTAAAACAATAGAGGGAGAACGAACTACATGTGTCCCGTGATCTCCCCAATAACAGAAGAGAGGAAAAGGTAAGACTCAGCCTGCAGGTCCAGCACAGCCCAGCCTCTTGGACTTTTCCCCTCATGCTCAAGTGGACTCCGGCCCAGATGACAAACAGCGCCAAGAAGGGAGATGTCCTCACGTCGCTGTCACACTGCAGCATGCCACACCAGCAAGACTGGTCCTGGTGGCCCCCCAATACTCCACTGAGCAAGGACTCCTCTGCAGGGAAAGCGAGCCTCGAACAGTCAAGCACAGGCACCCAGGCTGGGCCAGGGAAAGCAAGGAGGAAGTGGCTGGCTGAAGAGTCCTAAGGTGGAGACAGGAGAGCTGAGAATTCACCTGAAAACCCCTCAAACGGCCCTGCGCTCTGGACAAGTGAAAGCGCAGCAGCAGCAGCAAAATCAGCTTTGTGGCTGGCTCAGAGAACTGAGCACGGACGAGCGCATGTACGTGAGGGACAAATAGCCCTCCTGGTTCCCATTCCTTCAATAATTCACCGTTACTCACCCAAGCCAGGCACCAGAGCTGGAGCACAGGTACCAGCTGGGGAGGCAGGCCTCACCCATCCAGGAACCCGGACAGAACGGGTGGGGACAGCGGCCACGAGTCCCTGCAGGAAGGGCCTGGAGGCCACGGCTTCTTAGGAGAGAAAGGAGGCCACTCACAGCCTCCGAGCAAAAGGCAAGCAGTTCCACTGGGCCCAGGCCGTTCCTGACCAGCCTGAGCTGTAGGACACCTGCCAGGCTGGTGTGCTGGGGGATCTGGCACTGAAGGTTAAGTTCCGCCGCCGCACCCACTGGATCGAAGGGGATGAGTCCTCCGCAGGCTGTGTGCACATGGCCAGAAGGTGGTCGCCCCACCAAGATGATGTGCGGCAGGCACAGCCATGGAGACAGGGAGGCCCAGGAGGGCCAGGGCACACAGTCACTGTGCACCCGCCTTGTCGTGGGATGCTGGGGCTGGAGGGGGTGGCGGAGAGGGCGCCTTTCCCCACCACGCTCATGCCTCATCCACGTTAAGGGGAGATACAGACTTTGACAGACTAAGTTCTTTCAACCTCTAAACTCAGAGTATCTCCCTCTCATGCCAGCCTCCTTCCAGTGTTCCAGAAGCTTCCCTCACCCCTCATCTGCCAAGACTCGGCCCTCATGCCACCCCTCGCACAGCATACCACCACTCTCCCCGCAGGCCTTCACTAGCCCCCTCTCTGGTTTTCACACCATCGCAGGCCTTTGTGTCACAAGGACGGGCTGTCAGCTGCTCCCCATCTGAAGGTAATTCAATATTCAACATGCTTTATAGAGCCATATAAAACTATAGGCTGGGCAAGAGGCAGACAGATGCAAAGGCAGATGAAACAGCCCCAGCTCCAGGGCCCCAGCCTCATGAGCGAACCCTGCACAGTGTGCCACGCAAGGTGCCACGGGGAGCCTGCCGCAGAGCTGTGCCCACCCTACAGGAGCCAGGGCCTCGCCTGGCAGCCTGCTCACCTCGGTGGCAGACTCCACTGGTGAGACATGGAAAGGGCAGACCTGCCACCTCCCTTGGGACAGGGTGCACAGGAGGCCGAGGTGCCCGCTGGAGCACAGACGGAAGCCAGTGGGCCCAGGCTCACACAGCACCCCTGCGGCCGAAGCACGTTGCTGGAGAGGAACACAGTTCTGGAGGCCTTGCCAAGCCAGGCTGGCATCTGAGTGACACATTAATGAATCTCTGAGTTGCAAAGTCTAATATTAGGTGGTGGCTTTGGTACCATCATCCTCAATCACTGTCCCACGTGGCCGGGACACTCCTGGGCAGCAGCAGGGCTTGAACAGACCGTGTGTTCACGCACAGCAAATGTGTGTGTGGTGTTTAATTTAAAAGAAATGCATGTATTTGAAACTGTGCCCAGAGATCTGTGCTGAGCCCACTTTATAAACCATGATGCCATAAATAAGTAAGAGAAATCTGGCCCGTCCTCGGGGCAGGGGCCGCTCCCTTGGTCCCATCTCTTGGGCTGGCACTATCCTGAGGATTATTGCTCTGTGGAGCAATGGCTTTTGTGTCTGGAGCCAGTGCCACTCTCCCCAGAGATCCCCTGGGCACTGTAGGCCGGGCCCTGCGTGTGGACCCTGTGCCCTGCCTCCCCATCCGTGCTCATTAGCTGTCTCTAGCTTGAGTCGAGGCTCCGAAGTCGGGCTTGACACACACGAGGGGCAGCCCACAGCCCAGCTGGTCCCCCTCAGAGGGCCAGACCACTGCACCACCCCCACCTGGCTAGGAGCTGCGGCCAGGCGGAGGCTCACATAAACCATGACCCAGTTGGCCACGCTATGCATGTAGTCAGGGACAGGGGGCGCCAAGTCAACTACAGCCAGGTAGCAAACTAAACAGAAACGAGGCACAGGTGAGAGAGGAAGCATGTGCTGTGTGCCTGTGATTACACTGCACGTCGGCTGGACGAAACAGCCTCCGCTAGAAATGACACCACATGCCTCAGAGCGAGACCTCTGCAAACCCTGTGCTGCCCACCGTTTCCTCTGTGGAGCCTCCTTAGGGGGCGCTGTCGAGCTCTGCTCACAGGCTCTTGGGGAACTGAGCTCTTGGGGACCTATCATGGGATAGGTCCATGTGGGAAGAGCTGGCCCAAAGGGCAGGGCAAGTGGGCAACTTTTGCCCTTTGGAAGCTCTTTGGTAGGCGATAAGTGATAGCTACCTGATGATTTTTACTTTTTTTTTTTTTTTTTTTTTTTTTTTGACAGGCGCGAGATCCACCTCAGTGCCTTGCTGCCAGGCAGGGCTTGCTCTCATTTTATGTTCCTTATCAGGTGCATTATTTTATTTTATTTTTTTGGTATTGGGAGTCGAACTCAGGACCTTGCACTTGCCCGGCAGGTGCTTGTGCCACTGAGCTATATCCCCGGCCAGGGCTTGCTCTTGCTCAGCACTGTCTTACCTCTGAGCTCTTGGAGCCCCGGGGTCTCTAGGGAAGGTCTCCCAGCCCCAGAACCCTACACTTAGCCAATCACAGCAGAGCGCAGAGCTTTAAGAGATGAGGTGAAGTGGCTGTCAGGCTGCCTGGCTGCCCCGAGGAGAGCAGCGCCACGTCCCCAACCCACTCTGCAAGGGGGTCCTGCACTGCCGCACGGCTGTGGCCAGGGGACTGTTCAGAGGGACTGCCTGAGCACTCGACTCTTCCTACTAGAGGCCCACAGCACCCAGTCCCAACTGTGACAAACAAGTGTCTATGGACACTGGGAAATGTTCCCTGAAGGGCACAGCTACCCCTGCTTGAAAACTGCTGTTCAGGGAAACCAACCATCCTGGTTTTCCAACAGAGGGTTTTCCCGGACAGGACAAGGGACGCTCAGTGCCAAACCCAGGAAACTCCTGGGTAAACTGGGATGAGCTGGTCACTATCCCTTGATCAGAAATAACTTCAATGCCCCCACCTGCAGACAAAGCGAATCTCCTCCCCACTCAGGGCCGTGAGGACCAGCTCCTCACTGCCCCACTGCCTCTCATGTACCTAAGAGACCACAGCCTGCCTCAGTTTCCCCTGGCACACAACGCTGTCCTTGTCCCTCTCCTCTCCCAGCCCCATCTCCCTGCGCCATCACTTCCATGAGGCTCTCCGAGGCCTATGCCAAATCGCTCACATATTTTTTTCTGTTACTAAGGCTGATACTGGCCTAAAACTTCTGGTTGGGGAAGTGGCCACACCCTGGGGAGAACACAACAAGGGCACAGAACTTGGGTCTGTCTGTGTTCAACTCCACCTCAGCAAATGGCTCGGAGCCGGGGAGAGGCCGCCAGGGAGGAAGGTGCAAAGGCTCAGTTGCCCTCTTTCCCTGATGTGTGGCTGAGGCTGGCACAACCTGTTGTGCATGGAGAAGGGGACAGGACCCTCTGCAGGATGGATGAGAGGAAATGCAATCCAGTGCCCTGTCGTGGGCCGGGTGGGACATGGGAAGGCAGATGGCCTGTCTCACCACTGCCCTCCCAGGACCCCACCCAGGAGACCCTGCCCTGTCAGCCCTAGATGCAGCACCCACCCCCTGCCCCAGCATTTTACCCATGTGCCTCCTCCCTTCAAGGGCCTCTCTTCCTTTGGTCCCCTGGGGAGCATTCCTGTTACTAAGGAAACGATGATGTCATGTGGCCGGGTGGGGCTGCAGGTCCCTCCTACCACCCCCTAACTAGGTACCATGCCCACTGACGTCACTGCTCAAAAATTTATAGCCCAGTGCGGGTATTTATAAGGTGGCTCTGGTGTGACCACACATTCTGTGTGGGGCTGGTGGCTATTTATAGCCAGAGGATATACACTTATTACACCCCCTGTCTGTATTCTGGGCCACCTGTTATATAACCGCCATTATGCAATAATGCCCATTATATAATAATTATGCGCTAATGGGGACATAATCTGCAGCCATAATAAGGACGCACCCCCTGAGGGCTGCACTCACGGCCTCCTGCAGCTTGCCTCCAGGTGGGGGGGATCCCTTGATCTCCCTACTCAACTGCACCCAGCCCCAGAGAGTCACCAGGTGTCACCCTACTCCCAGCTGTCTCTCCAGCTAGCAAGCAGCCTTCTCTGGGCCATGCAAACCCAGCTGCAAAGCCCTCTCTGGATTCCTTCTGGTTTCTTATTTCCCCAGCCTCAAACCTGGACACTCACACACACACTTTCTCTCCCTCTGCTGTATCTTTGGGCTCAAAACAAAGATGTGCTGGAATAAATCCTTGACTGATGCCCCGCGCGCGCGCACACACACACACACATGCACGCGCATGCACCAGTTTACGATGGAAGCCTCCAAGAAGCCAGGCCAGTTGGCAGAAGATCTGCCCCACACAGGGCAGCGCCCTCACCCGCCAGGAGAATTTGGAAAGCTGGCCCCTGAGACCAGGCACCCAGGGCCAAGCTGGGCACAGCCACAGGGACTCTCCTCGGTGGCCCTCCCTCCCGCCTGGCCCCCTGGACAAGTGGCAAGCAGCGAGGTCGCGGGGCAGGCTGATGCCGCAGCCCTGACTTCCACCGTGGTTCAGGGCTGCACTGCCCCAGGAACGGCCCAGGGCAGACACCAACACATGCTCTGCTGCTCATGCTTCTCCCAGGGAGGACAAGCTGAAACTGTCACCTCAGGGAAAAAGAGGACAGGGTCACTGGCTCCACATCTTTGATGACACGGCACCGGTACAAAGGCAGGGGTGGGAAAAGTTGAGACCACAGTGATGCTCGACAGAGCCAATCCAATTAGCCCAAACATACTGTCTGCTCTGAAAATAGATCTCTCTATATTTAAAAGTTACTTGATATATAAATTGATGAAAAAATGCAAAGAACTGACGTGGATCTGTCAAAAGAGGCTCTCGCAGACATGGAGGGTGGCTTGGGGAGGCCGTCTGTCTCTTATGCTCCTCTATTGTTTAAATTTTCAGGGCATGTTTTACTATTATAATTTAAAAATCTAATATGTCGTTTAAAGAGAATCTTGCTAAGACCTGGCTGTGACAGTTTTGGTCTCTGCGTCCCATGCTGCGGGGGGTTTGGAGGGGTCTGAGGGAGTCACCAGCTCCCTGCACAAGCTTGGGTCAGCCCAGAAGCAGACCCTGTCCCAGCCAGGCCTCAGGTCAGCAGCCCAGCATGGACCGAGCACTCAGCTCAGACTCGAGGCTTCTGATCCCCTCGCTGAGAACAGGACAGGTGGGGGGTCCTGAGCCCGGCCCGCTCCCACCCGGGTCAGGCTATGCAGACGGGGAGAGAGCACGGGACACACAAGGGGACAGCCAGGGCTCCAAAGCAGCCTCCATGCACTGAAGGCAAAGGAGGCCCCTCCCTGGAGGAGAGGCGAGAGATAAATAAACAGAGGCATTTTTCTGCATCCCTGATTCTTCCAGGCCCGAGGTTCTCTGCTGAGGGTGATCCTGTCTCCTGGGGACGCTAGCAGACATCTGGAAACTGTTTTGGTTGTCACACTGGGGGAGGCAGGTGTGACTGGCAGTTAGTGGGCTGAGGCAGAGATGCTGCTAGCCACTTCTGACGCCCAGCGTGGCCCTTGTGACACGGAACCACCTAGCCTGAGTGTCAGCAGGGCCGTATCGGGGAAGCCCTGCCCTAGGGCACTGGGAGTGGATAAAGGGAAGCCCTTCTTATCCTATCCATGAAGGCAGAGGACAATCTCAACCACAAGCCAGCCTCTCACACGACCCAGCCCAGAGCATGTTGGGAGAATCTTTATATACACAATGTCAGAATTTTCAGCTTTAAACTCATGTAGTTCAGTGGTAGAGTACTTGCCTAGCACGTGCAAGGTCCTGGATTTGATCACTAGCACTGGAGAAAAAAAAAGGAAAGAAGTGAGGGAGGGAAGGAGAGAAAGGAAGAAGGGGAAAGGGAAAGGAAAAGGGTGACTTGATGGGCAGAAGCATAAAAGATAAAGAATCAAAGATTATTGCAAAACTTGCAGCATTCACCTGATTAATTAGGATAATTGTATTCATCTTTATTTCAAACTGTGGTTCCAAGCAGACTCCCCAAAAATGGGCATGACAGAGCAAGGAACAGGGATCCCAAAATCTGGCCAAGCCTTCCTGGCCCCGGGCGTCCCTGTCCCGCATGCTCCACCTGCACAGGGCACAAGGCACAGAGCACAGGGCACAGGACAGGGCAGGGCAGGACACAGGGCAGGGCAGGCGAGCCTGTCTCTGCTGCAGGGTGGTGTGGTAAGAAGCTGAGCTGGCACGGAGAGTGGGCAGTCTACACAGCCAGCCTATGGCCTCGCCTCGGCTCATGCCTCTCTAGGTTCAAGGCAGAGAGCTGAACGGAGGGTTTGGGACAGTGCGAGGTACCGCTCTCTCTCTCTCTCGCTCTCTCTCTCTCTCTCCCTCTCTCTCTCTGCCCCACGCACTCAGCAGCTGGGGGAGCCCCTGAGCAGAGCCAGAAGCTGGGCTCCAGCCCTCCTGAAAAGCCGTGGACACCACAGAGATGGTGCTGCTCCCACTGGGACCCACGAGGCTTTCTCCCTGGAGACCCCACCAAGGCCTATTCGCAAGGTGAAGTTCAAGGAGCTTTGAGGCCCTCAGGCTGGGGTGCCAGGGCCCTGGAAGCAGGGTCCAGCCCCTTCTGCCAGAAACCCATCGAGTGTCCAGAGTCCCCCGACACTGCTGCACTTGGGTTCTCTCCCCTGTGTGATGGGTAGAACAGCACCTCCCCTGCCTGTATCAGCCATCGTGATGAGGTGATGAGGACGTTAGCTACTGGCAGGCTGAAAGGGCTCGTCACTAACAGAAACGAGCCAATTCCTCACTGTCTTTCAAGTGTCTGCTCCGTCCACCTGCGTGGGTCAAGGTGCAGGTCAGCCAGGTCACCTTCCGAGAAGCCACCCCGGCCCCCGGGTCTGACTCACTGATTCCTCCCTCCACACAGAGACACCCAGCTGTCACCTGAGTGCGCACAGTTCCAGCCGGGAGCACAGCTTAAAACCAGAATCTACACAGGAGTTCGGGGAGTTAACACACGGGGAGGGTTTCGTCTGGTGCTACAGCTGTGTGGGGTCTCCAGTGAAGACACAGAGTGACAGCAGGAGACAGTCTCCTCCTCCCATCAACAGGGGACAAACTGCTGGGACCCTGGACAGACAGGTGTCCTTTAAGTTAGTGCATGTCCCTTGAATAATAACAAATGAAGGGCTTGACCCTAGGATGGAACTGGTGTGCCCTGTCACCACTGAGACGTCAACAATGGGGAGAAGAGCCAGAACACCCCCGAGTGACAGGCCATGGCAGCTGGTGGGGGAACCAATCACTTGGGAGACAGGGTCACAAGGGGAAACCCCAAAATACATTTTTTTAAAATCCCCGAAGGGCCAGGAATCAGTATGAGTGCCCACGTAGACAAAGTAAAGAACCCAGACACCCGAGGGTAAAACCCAGTCCAGCCAAACCTCCCCGCCCCAGCCCCTCCACCTTCTGGGACCCTGTTCTAATGCCAACAACCCTTCGGCTCAAAATGCTTAAAATGGCGACGGCGGCCTGCAGGGCCAGGCGTTTGTCGTGCTGTTTTCCACGGTGCCCTCAGTGCCAAGAAAAACCTATCATCAGAAATGCCATCAGCTATATTTATCTATCTCTCAGCCCCCCAGCCTCCTCCTCCCGTCTGCCAACCAGGCCCTGCAGAGCCCCCCCTCACCCAGTGGGCACACGTCCCTGTTGCTGATGCCCGTGACCACCTGCCCAAGCCTCAGTCTCTGCTGCTCTCTTCTGAGCCCTGACAATCAGGCCTTGGTCCCTGTAACCAGCAGGGCGTCTCACTGGTGTGGCTGAGTGGCCCTCATGGGCCTCAGGGTATCAGCTGTCCCAGGCCTCAGGCGAGGATGGCCCTCCATCTTTCTTCAGCCAGGGCCCTTGGTGATGCCAGCCTGCCTGGAGTTTTACCTGAGGACAGGCCTGAGGCCTCCAGGCATCACTCTGGGTGACGCCTGCCCGCTGGCTAGGTAGACCTCTCACCCCTCTGCTCCCTCGCTCCCACCCCTGGGGCACCAGGCACCAGCCTGGATCCGAGGCTGCTCCGAGAATCTCCAAAAAGGGTGTAGGCGCGAAAGACCACCCCCCATCCTCTGCAGCTGACTGAGAAGCACAGGGTAGAATGTGGGGCACAAACGGGAAAATAGTGAAGTGACGTTCGTAACCACTCCGTCCACAGCTGTGACAAGTTCTCTGCAGATACAAGGGGGACTGTCACCGGGTACCAAGCTCTTCTCATCTCTACCCCAGCTGCAGGCTCCGACCTGAGCCTCCCCACCCTCAGGCCCAGCACAGAAGAGCTGCTGGATGAGTGCTTGTACCATGGATCAACAGCTACATCCCAAGCCTCCTCGTGTCACTCTGGGGGGACCCGTACTGCCCCCCACCCCCACGGCTCCCAGAAAGCTGCTCGCCTCCACGTCCCCAACTAAGAAAGGAGTTCCAGGGAGCCAACTCCTCTGAGAATGAAGCAACCCAAATAAAAATTTTAAAACCCAGAAGCTCTTTTTCTCTCCTGCCCCCCTCCCCCTCCGCTGGCAAATGAAAACAAACAAGAAATCAAAGAGGCCTTTTGTGCGAGCACCGCGCTGACACGGCTGGGGACTTTGAAAAGACTTCTGAATCGGACACTGAAGGATAAAATAACTGAAGCGTGGCAGCTCCTGAGCAGGGGGGGCGGTGCAAAAAGAAAGAAGGGTGGGGAGGCAGCCACCTTCTTGAGGCAGAAAGGGGGACACTGCACTGTCCCTTCTGCCCAGCTGTGCAGGACGCCTGAACAGAGTGAGAACGTGGTGCTGGCCTCTCTGCCCCTCTGACTTCTCCTCCTCTGGCCCCGGTCTCTGCAACACTAGAGTGGACAAAGTCCCACTTGCCTCCCACTTCTCATGCCCCAGAGGATGCCCGAGCGCCTGGCCTCCCTGCACTACGGCTCCTGCAGGTTCCTGCACATGGGACAGAGCTTTCTAGAAGCCATCACCAGGCCTCCTCCCACAACCGGCGGGGCTCATGAAGGAACTGCTGCTTCTTAGAGGTCCAGGCGCCTTGAGGACAAGCCTTGCCTAGGGGAGGGTCGCTAAGTGTGCACTTCATGGATAAAGGAAATTCTCCATCCTCTGGCTGTGCCAGAAAACAAACCAAATCCTCCGGGAGTCTTGTGCGCTTCTGGACCCCAGCCCTGTTGCTGCAGAGTATCCCACTTCCTCCGGGCCGGCCAGGAGCACGGCTGGTCACCATGCCATAATTATGGGCTTGGCCACCCAGCCTGATCTGGCCGGTTCCCTGTGTGCACCAGGGCTCAAGCTAGACAAGGGCGACTTTTTCTGCTCATGCTGCAGCCCCCCCTTCAGCCAGCAGAGCGAGCGCTTCGCCAAGACCCCAGTGCATGCGGGCAGCAGGGGCTTCGGACTGGCTGAGTGGACAACACGACAGACAGGGGAGTCTGAGGACCAGTCGGGGCAGCCCTGCCATCTCCTATGGGGTCAGGGCTGGCTCCCAGAGAGTCCAGCCTGAGCCTCCTCATCCTGCCACACCACGCAGTCTCACTAGCAGACGCAGAAAGTCGGAGCACAGGCGTCTCGGGCTGGTTCACGAACGTGCAACCTCTGCAGCAGCGCAGGCCCAGCACCGGGTTTAACACCCTGCAGCCGTGTTCTTACTAACTGAGAACAAGGCGCTCTGTGCTTCCATTCTGCCGTGGGCCCTGCGTGTTACAAGGGAAGGCCCTGAACATGATGGCGCGCCCATGGCCAGCTGGGCTCTAGCTGTGTTTAGAGTGCCAGTGTTCAATTCTACACGATCCGATTTAAGAAGTCCTTGTGCCAGGACAAACCAGAGGGCCTCCAGGAGGTGGTGACCCACATGGCAAGGGCATTAGCAGCTATGTCACACGCGGGAGGCAGAAGACTAGAGACATGGCCTAGAGAGGAGATGGCTTCCTGGGGACAGGGATAGAAGGGACAAATGAGAGTTGTCTTCCGTTGAAAGGCTGCTGTGTCACAGAAAAATCAGCTTGCACCTGGGTTGCTGCTTAAGACAGAAACCAGAGCAACAGGTAAAGGTGATAGGAAGACACGCTGGGCCCACTGAATTATACCAGTCATCATCGTCACAGCTGCTGTCTGCTGCCTGCCTGCCACCTGTACCTCTGGGCCAGCCCTACCCCTCTAGCCATCCTCTGAGCTAGGGGGACACAGAATGTCACATCCCTAGTGCTGACCTCTGAACAGCAGCAACATGGCTTCCAGGACATTCTGAAGGGGACCGTGCACAGGATTAGAAGAGAATCCATACATTTGTTCATTTCACTCATCAGGCTCCTGGGCCCTACGGTCTTTGCCAGCCCTGGCACCAGATGGCGCTGCCTCAAAGACATGGACCAGTGGCATTTCTGGACCTTGAAAAAGGAGAGGATGGACATGGTGGCACAGGGTCCATGTAGGGAGACCACAAGAGGGTAGCTGCACTCCTGTGGCCTCTCCTGTACACCAGTGCCATCCCAGAGACACCAGATGGGCCTGGCATCCAGCAGAGGCTTGGGAGGCCTCACTGGCATCGCCCATCTTAGCGGGGCAAGTGCAGCCAAATGATGCCCTCCACCACTGGGAAAGGATGCCCATGAGAGCCCTCCCTTGGACCTGAGAAACAGCACCCACTGCCAAGAAAGACCCTGGCCCGAGCACAGAGCTGAAACCAGAAGAGCGACTTCACACTTGACAAAGGTCCCATAGACAAACATCCAGGCGCTAACCCATTTCCTGCAATGGGTAAGGCCCAGTCCAGCTACTCCAGCTCCGGAAAATCTCCACTCGGGGCAGCACACTGCAACACCCAGGGCAGCGCAGCCGGCAGAGCTAGATGGGGAAACCTCAGGACAAATGATGTGGCTCCCCAGCAGCAGTAGCAGCTACAAAAACCACCAGAAGAGAAACCAACACTGAGGAGCAGAAAGGTGAGGACAACAGTGGCCACAATGCAAATGCCAGTGACCACCACCTTGAGACAGACCCACCATCGCAACACCTCTACAGCCTTTTCTGGATCCTTTTCTGGATCCTATTCAGATGAACTATAAGCCAAAGCTAGGTGATTATTAGGGAAACAGGGTCCTAAGCTACTAAAGAAACTGCTGTCCAGGTGCAATGGAGCGGCCTGCAGTCCCAGGAGCTCATGGGGGGAGGCAGTAGGGTCACCAATGCCCAGGAGCTTGAGGCCAGCCTGGGAAGCACAGAGAAGCCTCGGCTCACAGGCAGGCAGGCAGGAAGGGAAGAAGGAAGAGAAGGAAGGGAAGGAAGGGGAAGAGGGGAGGAAGGAAGGAAGGAGAAAGAAAAAGAGGAAGAAAGGAAGGGAGGGAGGGAAATTGTTGCTTTTTCTGTAGGTGTGACAGTGGTATTTGGGTCAATTTCTCAAGGGCCCTTATCTTCAGGGATGTGCAGGGGAACATTTACCAACAAAAGGCTATGATGCCTGGATTTCTGCTAGATAACCCAGTGCTGGGGAAGTGGGGGACAGCGAATGGAGACTGGCCCTGAGTTGGTGACTGCTGGCGCCAGTGATGGCCTTGAGGGGCTTCCCATCCTGAAGAACTTGGGTATAGGGAGAAGCTACCACCCGAATACCTGGGTTTGATGGCTTCCACGGGGGGCCCGCTGGAGGGAGCTGACAGGGAGAAACAGTTCTGTTCAGCCGCACATTTTACAAGTTTTAGGTTTTTCTGTCTTTCCCAGGACCAGAGCCTGGGGTCGGGGAAGGTCTACAGGAGCTCCCGCGATGACCCGGCCTGACTTCCAGCCCTGCATAGCTGCCCACGCTCACACAAGCAGAGGCCCCTGCCTCTCACTCCCTGCTGTCTCTGCCAGGCCACCTGCCCTGGGACACTGCTTTTGGATGGAAGGACATCCACCAGGAAATGGCTGTCCTTCTGTCTGTGGCAGGACTCTCTGACCGTGCCCTGCCTCAATTTCCTTTCCTTTCCTTTTTTTTTTTTTTGGTGAGGCAGGGTCTCACTATGTAGTTCTCGCTGGACTTGAACTCATTTATGTAGCTTAGGCTGGCCTCGAACTCACGGTGATCCTCCTGCCTCAGTCTGTCGAGTGCTGGGATGACAGGTGTGTGCCACCGTGCCCAGTTCAACTTCCCTTCCTAAAGGCAGAGAGTTGCATGGTGAGATTCTGTCCTGGCCAAGAGGCCGGGCTTTTGGATCCCACGTTCTGGGAGTGGAGCTCTCGAAGCCATACATATACATCCTTTATTCCTCTAAACTGCGTCATCTCTTGAAGCCTTACCAAGGGTCCACGATGGCCACAAGTGACAATGGCAGCTGGAAGCAAAGCCACACCCCCACATTCATCACCAGGTCAGGCTACCGTCAAGCCCAGCATCGTCAGCTCAGCCCAGACCTGACTCTTTAGTTCCTCTTTAGTTTGTTTTTGGTTTTTGTTTGTTTTTTGCAATACTAAGAATCAAACCCAGTGCCTTTGCACTGAGCTATACACCTCGGCCCTTTTTATTTTGAGAGAGTGCCGTGATAAGTTGCCAAATTGCCCACACTAGGCTCGAACTTACCATCCTCCTGCCTTGGTCTCCCTGAGCGCTGGCATTACAGTATGTGCCACTATGCCCAACTTCTTCAGCCCAGCTTTAAGGGACGAAAAACTAATCCTGTCAGAGTCCAAAGCTGCTCTTGCCTGAGTTCCAGCCACCCTGGCCTCTGCCCCACTTATTATCCTTGGGAGGAGCAAGTGGCAGCTACACTGGGGGTATCCAGAGGGCCTGGGCTCGAAGAAGGGGCTGCCAAGGAACCGACACCATGGCATGGCTCAGCCAGGAGAAGACATTTTCCAGCTAACCGGTAGCTCTGGAGGAAGCTGTGCCTGACGGCACCATCGCAAGACTTCCGCCCAACGCCAAGGAAGAGCAAATATGGGGCCACCCCAATGCTCCCACATTTTCTTTGAAAGGCACACTCAAATCCCAGCAATCCCAGCAAGAAAACCCTACACTCACTGACACTATGTGGAATCTGGGGCCTGAGTTATAGAAAGCATTTCCTCAGTTCTCTCCTCGCAGCGCAGCGATTGGCCTCAGCCAGGACAGAGGTGGCTCTGGCCGTATGAGCCAGGATATGAATTCACTCATATTCCTGGGAGGGTGATCTCATTAGCTGGGGGCTGGGGGCACTGCTTCCCTGACACCTGCCTGGTTAGTCCAGGACCCAGGAGGCTGGCCAGGAAACAGTCCCCTTCATCACACGCACTTCCTCCTACCTCAGCCCCACGCTGGCAGCAGCCAAGAATTTGGCCTAAAGTAAGAGACGAGGGAAGCCATTCAGCTACAGGGTCCAGACAGAGAGAGAGGAGTAAGCCCGCCGAGGAGGAAGATAAGTACTGATTTTTGTCACAGATGCTCTTGGACTCTGAGTTCTAAAACCCGAAGGTGCAGAATCCCCTTGTGGGAAGCTATCTGATGGACACCCTGGCAAGCTCTGGGCTCCAACTGTCCCCAGGCCCCTCCAACAGCCCCAGTGCACACCCTCTCAACAAGAGACTGAGGGGTAACTTTTCCCTCTTAGTCTCTTTTTCAAAAAGATAAAAGATGAAAAGAAAAAATATGCAAGCCGAGGGAGGAAGGAGTGGCCCCTGGGCCTTTTATATGAGAGGTGATGACAGTCACAGGTGCAGGCCCAGAAAGATCCATAGAGGTAGGCAGGGCCTGGGGCAGTATCCACTACCACCAGCCAGTCCCTGAAGCCACCTCTTAGACTGAGAAGCCAAATGTGGTGGTGCACTCCTGTAATCCCAGCACTTGAGAGGCTGAGGCAAGAGGATCGCAGTGAGTTCAAAGCCAACCTGGGCTACATAGTGGATTCAAGGCCAGCCTGAACTGCATAGTGAGACCCTGTCACAAAAAAAAAAAAAAAAAAAAAAAAAAAGGGAGAGAAGGAACACCAGAAATGCCACTTCTTCCTCCCTAGAGCTCTCCAACATACACCCGCCGTGTTCACTCGCGGAGAGAAAAATTATGTTTGCGAAAGCAACTTCCCCCCCAAATTTTATTTCTGGGTCCAGTTGTACCATTCCCAACTTCCCCAAGGGGCAAGGGGGTGACCACAGCAGTTGTGAGTCACTTTTCTTTTTTCGTGAATGGACAGGAAGGAAGATGGAGACTCACTCACAGGAAAGCACATTTGTGAGAGTTCAAGAAGCCACATTCTCTCACATTCGCATAAAGAAGGAAGAAGGGAAATGAGAGGGGGGAGAAACTGGAATGGTGGAAAGGGAAACACACACGCACGCACACACACACACACACACACGGAAGGGTCTGGTAGCCCTCTCATTACAAGTTGGTTGGGCATAATGTAAACACTTCTGCCTTGCTTAATCACACAGTGCTGCCCGTTTAGGTTTCAAAGGCGGCAGTAAATTGGGCGTAGCTGAGTGGAGGCTAAAAATTAACCAGCCATCTCTGTTTCAATTTGTAAGAAAACAAAAGCAGAGAGAAATTATAAAAAGGGAAAGGAGAAAGGGGAAAAACAAAAAGGACTGAAAGAAGAGAACTAAGCCAGACCGACCCAAAATGCAGGGTGAGGCTGGAAAAGCAAAGCGGAGAAGTAAAACTACTTGGAAGACAAAAGGGAAAGGCAGTTTCAAAGGTTTTGTTTGCTTAAGACTTCTTCCACAGCAACTGCTCCTGCAGGCCTGCGCCCCAGCAGACTGACTGTATCTGGGCTCCCACCCTGGGTCGTGACATCCTGGGGTCTCACCACTTCTGCCAACCAAGGTGAGGGGGACAAAGCCAAGGGATCTCCTGCCTGTTTCCTCTCTCTCTATGAAATCGAATTACTTTCATGCTTTCCAAATCCCAATCCCAGCCAGCACAGCTCCTGCCCGGGCATCTGGGCCCCAGAACCTGCCCATGGCTGGCCGCCTCCTCTCCCCTCTTCTGTTTGTTCGGTCTCCTCTGAGGGGATTTCACATGCCCCTCTCTCCACCGAACTGCTGCCCACCTGGCTGGTGCCAAATCTGGCTTTTCCTGGGACTTGTGGTGAAGCCTCAGGAAAACCAGCACCTGCTCTCTGATCCTTCCTCTGAGTCATTTCAAATGAGAGCAAAGATTGATCTTTCTGTCAGCCTCCAGCTCTCACCATCACAGATAATTGCGGAGACATCCTGGCCCCATCCTAAGCACCGCAGCGTTTTTCGGACCAATGAGTCCTCCAAAGATGGAGATGTACAGAGTAGGTATCACGGCAAGGAAGCCAAGGAGGGAGAACAGAGAGGGTGGAGGGAGACAGAAGAAGCGAAGAGAGAAAAGGCACATCAAACTAAATGTGGTGAGTATGAGGCAGGCCCCAGCAGGACAGCCGGGGGTACTGGCTAGGCCCATGGCGGCGGCGTGTCATCCTTCGCAATAAGAGGAACAATAAACAGGACAAATGCCAGCAAGGAAAATCAAATGGGGGGAGAAAGGTTGAGAGCAACCTACCCGGAGTGTGGACAAAGTAAGCCAGATAAAGATCCAGTTCTTTGATTGTGACTCCAATGTGATGTGGCTGGACGCACAGGCCAGGGTTCGAGCACTGGGGCGACTTGTAGAGCCGCTCCCCATCAGTACTTTCCAGGGGGATCCCCTTAAACAAAATCACCATGACCAGGTCCAGCCGCCACACCTTGTCAGCCTGGCGCAGGCAGTCAATCCGCCGGATCTTGCCCTTCTGGTCGGGGTTGGAGAGCACGCAGCAGGGGGGCTTCTTGCCCGTGATGGTCAGCACAAAGTCCTCACGGAACTCGGGCCGGATGTCTTTGCGCAGCTTGGCCAGCAGCCGGGATGCCCACTTCTGCTTGATCTCAGGCTTCTCACCCAGCAGCTCGTCCTTCACCGCCCGCTCCTCGTCCTTCGACATCCGCTTCTCATGCTTCTTGAAGTACTTGCGCTTTCGCGCCTGCAGGTTGAACCAGGTGTAGGAGAAGGCGCGGACGTGAGGCAGCAGCGCCTCGATGAACGGGTGGAACTCATCCTGCAGGCGGCAAGCCGGGAGCATGCGGGGCGAGGGAGGACAGGAGGAGGGGAAGACGGGATGAGGGGGAAAGAGAGAAGGAGAAAAGCAGCGTTAGAAGGGGGGGCACGAAGAAAACCGCCTTCTCCTCCTCCTCCCTCCCCCCAACAATTTTCTCTTGCGATTGTTCTACAAAAGTGTGGTTTGAAGTCACCACCAGCTTCGCCAGCCGCTTGCTCCCATCTCAGCCTCAGCAGCCAGACAGAGCACCAGGAGCCTGTCCACACACCTATTCTCTCTCCCTCCCTCTCTCTACCTCACTCACTCACACACACCCGCACAGACAGCACTGCCATCCACACACACACACACACACACACACACACACACACACACTGCTGGTCTCCCCGCCAGGCTCTGTCGCGCCCATGACATCTCCATGTTCCATCGCAGCCGTGTCAGCGTGCCCACGCTGTGTCCTCTGCACAGAAGCCAGTGCAGGCTCACGAGGGGCTCGGGGCCACCTCCTATCCCTGTGGACGCTGGCCCGCTCTGGCTGCCCCAGAAGACTAGGGTGACATCCGCGAGCACTCAAGGAACCGGCTCTGGATTCCCTCTCCTCAGGCTGTTTTCATTTTCTTTTCTCCTGTTACAGTTGGAACATCCACCCCAGCATTTTTTTAATCAGACCTAAATCCTAAATATGTGATTTCAGCTTTGTTATCAACACCGACACTAATGTTAATCACAGTAATAATGAACAAAACACTTCTTGTTAGCACAAACAAGGTGGTTGTCTCCGCCACATTAGGGTTAAAGCTACACAAGTCGCTTGCGGCCCCTTCCCCAGCCTCCCGCGACCCCTTCACCCTCTTTCCCACTCAGTCAGGTGACAGAGGGCTGGGCTCTCGGTTTTTTTGTTTTTTGTTTTTTTTTGCTTGTTTTGAAGTTAAATAATTGATTTCTGTTTACAAAAATAAGACCGGAAAAAATTAAATAATTACCATTGATCTGAAGCACCCGGCCAAGCCCAACGCTCGATTCTGAGATTCTGGACTCAACAGAGTTGTGAGTTGGGGGCGGGTGGGGGAGGGGAGGAGGAGGAGCAGGGGAGGAAGGTAAATGTTTTAAAGGGGGTTATTATTGGTGTTCTGGGGAATAGGGGCCGGGCTTGGGTGGATTCTCAAACCCTTCCCCCTCCGCCCCCCCACGCTCCATTGCACTGAAGGGGGAAATTAATATTTTTTTTGAAAAGGAGCAAAAAGAAAGAAAGGTCAGGGATAGCAAGCGGAGAGAAGGGAGCGAGCTGGTTGCCACATACGCCAGGTAAACAAAAGCCAACATAAATTTTTTTTCCAATTTTCCCCCCTGTGCATCCTATTCCAGTTTAAAAAGAAAACAAAAATATGCAAAATTTAAAAATCAAAACCAACCTCCCACCATCCCCCTTTCCCACAACAACGCACCCTGCCCCACCCCCGTGCAAAACAAAAACAAAAACAAAAACCAGAAGAGAAAAAAGCGGCAGCTGAAGAAAAAGGCTTTCGGCTTTGGCACCGGCAGAAGGGTGTAAACTTCGGGCTGCCTCCCTCCGCCCGATCGGAGGAAAGGGGGAGCTCGCAGATTCCCGGGGAGGAGGACGAGTTCTGACCGGCTGCAGACCGTTGCTGGCAGACGCGTGCAGAGGAGAGAGGGAGCGAGGGGGGAGGGAAAGCGCGAGGATCCAGGGAGGACGGCGATGGGATGGGATGGGGTGTGTGTGAGTGTGCGCGTGTGTGAGGGTGCATGTGTGTGCGCGCGCGAGTGTATGTGCTCGGCTTTTGGGGGTTTTGTTGCTCCTTTTCTCTCTCAAACTCCCTCTCTCTCCCCCCTTTCAAGCTCAATCCCCATCCATTTGCTCGTGCCAAGCCAGTAAAAAAAAAAGGGGGGGTGGGGAGGGAGAGAGGGAGGGAGCGAGGGGAGGGGAGGGGAGGGGAGGGGGAGGGGAGGGCGCGAGCGGGTCCCCCACCTCCGCCGGAGCCCGCGGCCGCGGCGAGGGGCGGCGAGGGGCGGGGCGGGGCGGGGCCGGGCGAACACAATTTGCCCGACCGACAAGTTCACATGTGATGACCAGGCGAAGTCCAGCAGTTACGAATTTTTCATTCCGGGCTCCCACTCGGGTCCATTCGGCAGCAGTCACCCAGCAAGTCGGGGGTGGTGGGCCGGGGTTGCGGAAGACGCGGCGTTTTTTTAAGGAGAAAAATAAATAAATGACGGCCGAGCGGGCGGGAGCCGGGCCGCAGGCAGCCGCGCCCGCCCCGGCGCTTCGGTCTCGGTCTCCCCGCCCGCGCCCCGCTCTGTCCCTAGTTCTTGTCCTTTCTCTCTCTCTAATTCTCGGAGCACACGGGCGGGTGGGAGTTTTCTCTCCGGCCCCACGCGAGCCTGCGCTGCCGCGAACAGGAACGAGGAGAGCTCGGCGCGGCCACCCGCCCGCGGCCCACGCCCCACGCCCAGCCACGCACGCTCCACGAGCGGCGCCGAGGGGCGCCGACGCGCTGCGGCCTGACTCGCGAAGCTGCAACAGTTTATTAAAATAGCCTCCTGTCACAGCACCGCGCTGACGAGGCTCGCAGCCACAAACACAGCCGGCGGGCAGAGCGCAGAGCGGACGGACGCTGCCTCCCGGGGCGCCCGCGCCCAGCCGCCGGCCCGTCCTCACGGCGAACTCTTCGCCTTCCTAGGTTTGCCCTCTCCACTGACCTGAGGTTAGTGATCCGACCCGTCCCCCAAGCCGATCCAGACTAAAGGTCCCAAATAAAGTAAGCTGCAAAAGCACAGAAGCCCAGTGACAGGGAGACAGTTAAGACAGAGCCGCGCGGAAAGTGGGGGGCTCCAGCAGGAAAGATGGGACAACTGAGGAAACCAAGTCAGGGGCCAAGCTGCAGCAGGACAGACCCCCCCTAGGTCTCTAGCTTGGGCTCTCCTCCCAGCTGGTGAGGAGGCCGAGCGCTGGGAGGAGGAGCCTCAAGTCTTCATGGGGTCCCTGCGGGTAGGGGTATGGGGCTGCCAACACTTAAGGCGTTAAGGCCTGGGGAAAGCAGCACAGGGGAGCCAGGTACGAAACGAAAGGAAAAGCAGGACTGAAGGACGGTAACCTGATCCCGCTAGAACCCTCTCCCCAGACCCAGCCCTCAGCTGGCAGAGGAAAAATGGTCGCTGCTTATGCGCCCTTCTCTTCCCCTCTAACCCTGCACTCCGTGGCCTTCCCATTGCCCAGCGCGCAGGTCCCCGGGAGAACCACCTCTAACCCTGACACTGGGAGAGGCATTGCCCAGCACGAAGAACCCCACACCCAGAACGGTCACCCCAGTGAGGTGAGCCCACAGCTGAGCATGAGAGAGACAGAAGTGAGGTGCAGGACGCAGGTGCTGTCACCCACAGGCCTCTCGGGGCGGTGTTCCATAATTCACGTATTCGCGTCCTGTTAATAACCAGCTTCGGTCCAAGCAGCCAAAGATGTGAGCGCAGCAGCAGGAGGTCCTGAGCGCGGCCTCCCCACCTTGAGGAAGCAATTTGACTTTCATAAAAACTGCAAGCGACTTTGTATTTGGCACGGGGGTGTCTTTCTGATATTCTGATTATGCTAAATATTAGACACTGAACAGAAAATGGCCAACATGAGCCTCCTGGCAAATGCTGGCACGTTCTTCCTCCGAGATCACGGTGCTGGTGGAAGAGACGCGCTTCGCATGGGTTGCCTCTGAGTCTGGTGGCACAGCCGGGTGTGGGGGGTGGAGAGCAACAGTTGCACAGCTGGGAGATGGCAAAGCAAGGACCTGAAGACGCTGGGGGAACCCGCTGAGCTGCAGGATTCACTTGGCAGGGAGAGGGGAGGGATCAAAGGTCCGAGGAGGAGCCCAGGGACCTGGGTGAGGAGCAGGGGAGTGTCTGGAGGCCTCGGGGACTCCAACAGAGCCTCTCAGGGCAGAGCAAGCATCTGCTGTCCTTCCCTATACAGCGGCTGTAACCTTGAAGGTGGACGAGGACCCTCGGCCGTGTTCTCCCTCAGCCTGCAGGGCAGGGCTGCCAGCCCCCCAGCGGGAGGCCTTGCCCCAAAGGGCTGCCGGGCACAGACATCCTACACTAGGGTAGAGAAGGCAGATTCCCCCTCCTCTATTGGGGTTCTTTCCCCTATTAGGGTCGCTCAGGTTCCTTTAGAAACATTTCCGGCACCGCACCCCCCTCCTGCCCCCTAGGCCACCGGTGGCTGCCGACAGCCGGACACGCCCCTCAGAAGCCCCAGACAAAAGGGAACTGTCCCCCTTTTGTTAGGTGAGAGTCGAGGTTCCTGTTGGAAGATTACCTGTCCCTGTCCTGGCCTCCTTCCTTTTCCCATCTGCCCTCCTACAGCCCAGGCTGCTCTGCACCCTGCACCCAGCACCACAGCCAAGACAGCAAACCCTCAGGGGGATTCAAGGCTTCCCCAGTTCTGAGTCGCAGGCCAGAGTGAGGGGATAAGCAGGCCACCGAGGAAAAGGAAGAGATGGAGGGAAAGGAATAAGCAAAAACACCCAGGGGAAAGGAAGCCAGCAGTGCTGTAAGCAAAAAAAAAAAAAAAAAGAAAGAAAGAAATTAAAGACAAGGGGAAAGAAATAAAGCAGGAAAAATTGGGGGGAAGGTACTTCCCTCATCAACAGAAAAATCAAGAAGCCAGAAATACAACCTTTGAAATGCACATGGGATTCTGGTTTGTGGAAGTTTTTGTGCCTTTGTGAATGAAAGGTCTCTCTTTTATTGTTGAGGATATAGAACTCGGTTTTTAAAAAGTTTCTGGAGAAAGATTTCTCAAACAAATATCCATTCCAGTTTCTGCCATCACTAGGAGAAATTTGTCCTTCCTGGAAAAAAAAAAAAAAAACTGAGCAGGCCACAGAGAAAGAAATGTGGAGGAGAAGGAAAAGAAGTGGAGTCAAAAAACCAAACCTGGAGAGACAGTGCCAAGCTGTTTTTGCCAAAACAGGAAAAATAAATAAATAAATAAATAAATAAATAAGCTAAAGATACAGGGAAAGAAGACAGCAGAGAAGGAAAAATAAGCAAGAAAAAGATTTTTTTTTTAAAAGGCTCTGGGATGGGGAAAAAACAGAAAAATTAGCTAAGGAAAATGACTGCTTCAAATGGTAAAAAAGTGAGATGTGGGGCTTCCAAAACTGCCACAAAACACAGTCCTGTCAACTGAGGCCTTGTGGACTTTTTGAGGAAAAATAGAAAACTGTACAGTCCCTCATTCACATACACAGTATTAAAAATTCTTTAAGGAAACAAAATAATCTTCCCAGCCTGGAACAGGTTTTGCAGTTGACCCAATACCTGCCAATGGTGAAACACTCAGGCCAAAGAAATTGTATTTTTTAAGATCTAGGCCACTCTCCTTATTTAAAAAAAAAAAATCCTATTTGCCCATAACCTGCTAGCTTTAGGGCCCAGATTCATTCTTTCAGACCCTAGACACCCAGGCCCAAACTGATTTGGATAACTATGGACAGTTAGTGCAAATCACTGACAAAACTTCCTGCATAATCACCAAATATTCCAGCATCCATTTCACTACTGCCTACTGCAGACAGGGTGAGAAAAGGAAAATTAACAGGCCACAAATAGAGCCACAGTTAGTTTGCTGAATTCCTGGCATTTTATTATTCAGTCTTGGTCTGAATAGAAAGAGGCCGATTTCCCATCCCCGAGATTTCCATCTTGTCCCACAGTCGCTGCTTCTGGAAGGCCGCAAGAAGGCAAAGGCCAGACGCGCGGGCAGAAGAGAGAACTATGGAGGGGACCAGGCTGCAGCAGTGCCTGGACGCGAAGGAAGGGACACGGCGACTCTTCCAGAGGTAGGTGGGGCCTTGGGGGGGCGGGAAGGGGCTCTGCAGCCAGAGCAAAACCATCCCAGAGTCCAGAAACACCAGGAATGGAAACCGGAAAATGCACTTCTTGAAGAGGCTCAGATAATTTGGACAATGCGGGTTTTTGGCTGCCTTGGGCCTGCTGTGCTGTGCTCAGGAAAGGCAGCCGCATCGTGTGTTTGGGGGCACCCTCAGCCAGGCGGAATGGATCTGCCCGCATCCCTCTGCCGGATGGCTTGGGGCCTGTCTCAGAATCAGGCCGCAAACTTCTCCCCTGTAAACTGCCCTCCCTTTCCCTGCCTTTTCTCCCACTGACTACAAACCAGGAGCGGTGGCCTGGGACCGGGCCAGCAGGCAGCCTTGTTCTGGCTCCGAAAGCACCCTGCTCCAGGCACATCCCCCTCACCCTCTTGGCACAGAATGAGCCAGGGTAGGAAAGGGGGGATCTGGGGAGATGATCTATTCTCTCTAGTGCCGCTGGAAATTGTTTACTTTCAGCTTGTCCTCTATGGGGAATGGGAAACAAAAACCCTAGTCTTTAATTCATTATTTAGCTTGAAACTTCCTCGTGTCACCAAATACATGTAAAAGCCAGGGAGGCCAAAGCCCTCTCCCCTGGCCCACGAGCTGTGAGGGGCTGGGACCCTCCACACAGTGCAGGACAGGTAATGGCCCAGGGCCTCAAGGTCTCAGGCCAGTGCGGAGCCTCACCCACCTCGCGCTCGCCCAGAACGTGTCACTCCACAGTGGCCCAGGGCCTGGGAAGAGGGAGAAACCCCACAGGCCAACTTCACAACTTTCACACACAGGGCGAGGGAAGAAAAGACCAGCACATGACAGTGACCAGCACACTGGGAAAATATCTGCAGGGCAGGAGAAGGCAGAACCAAGATGTGGAAACCCCACTAGGCCTGGCTGCCACCATGACAATCCCCTCCTTCAGGGGCTCTGGAACCTGGCTCAGGATATCACAAGGTGACAAACCCTAAAAGGTGGTAACCTTCCCTGCCTCTGCAAGAGCTCCATCAAGAGCGCCCCAATGCCCCTCATTCCACCCTTGCCCTTTCTCCTTCGTCAAGGGAAAAGGGCTTCTCCGAGACCCCTGTGCCCAGTCCAACCTGTGCTGCCAGCACCCCTGGCCCTGAGGGAGCCTCTTTCTTGCAGCTGCTGCAGTAACATGCAGAGCCCGGAGCTGGGGGATTTTCATTGTCTTCTGGGGAAACTGGGCCAGCCCTGTCCGGGCAGGCAGCTTTCCCAAAATGAAACACTCAGGGATTCGGGAGGACATTTTTCAGTCCCTCAACATGTATTGCTCACCCCCCCCAATTATTTTATTATCAAGATCATTGCCAAGGAAATCCAAGAATCCTCACTCGTCTGGAGTCCGGCCCCCGCCGAGGCTGGCACCGGGTGCTGGAGGAGCCCAGGACTGTGCCCACCCCTCGGCCGCCAAGCTCCATCTCCCCGGCTGCCTTTCTTTCTCACCCTCTCTCCCCCCTGCGTCCTCCAGCTCCAACACAAACTGTTTGCACGGGAAGTCTCCCTCTATGACCCGATTCAGCACACACAAGAGAAAACTGTGGGCGACAGACCCAACGTCCTAACGAACTTGAGTTAATTAATGCTAAGGAAGAAAAGAGGCGCCCTCGCTCTGTTGAATCACGGTTCACTAGCCCTTTCAGTTTGCTGTGGGTGGAGGAAAAAAAAGAGGCTTTTTGGTTCAAATATTTTTGGGGGGCGAAGAGAAAACAAAAACACCGCAGAACGGGCCGGCCGCGGAGGGTGGAGGGCCAAGCTGCTGGTACCTGCCCAGAGGAGCACGAGCGAAGAGGGAGCTGGGCGAGGGTAGCGGAGTGTCCTCCACCCTGGTGCAGGCCTGAGCGCTAAGGGGGAGGCAGAGGGGGTAAGGGAATGGGAGAGGATTAGCCACGGCTCTCGGGCCTGCTCAAAGAAACTGCTCCAAAAATTATACTGTCAGACGACAAAATACATTTTTTAAAAAAGGTCCAAACCCAACAACTCAGTTTGAACAGAGCCGTGAAAATGTTTTAACAGTGCAGAAAACTGAAGTATGGATGGCAAGCGTACAAAAAAATTCAAGTGTGCAGGGGGGGGAAGAGGTGGCAACTGGGGGGCAGGGAGAACAGCTGCAATTTTGCTTTCCAGATGTTGACAGCAAAATGTAATTGGCAAGTAACCTGCACCTTACCGCTTATCCCTTGGTCCTGAGGCGTTAAAATCCTGCACCTGTACCTAAGTCTCAAAGCAGCGGCCAGGCGCCCCGCACACGTGGACGGGTCGGGAAGCCTCATGGGCCACACGCCTCCGAGCTTTTTTTTTTTTTTTTTTTTTATCAGACCACTAATTTTTACAAGCCCTCCCACCATTCCTGGCAGGGTGGACTGAGCACAGCAAGGCTGGAGGATATTTTATTTAAAATTTTATTATTATTTTATAATGCACAGCCTTTTCTTTGCCTTTGAGGCTGGGGCTTCCTTTCTTCAATAAACTTTTTAACAGAAGCGTGGCACATGTAACAAAGAAGAGCGCACACACAATAAGTATGTCACTCGCTGGATACATTTCCACACAGAGAACACACCCATGTAACCCCACCCGGATGAAGAAATAAACATTTTCAGCACTGCTGAACAGGCCTTAAAACTGTAAGCTCTGGAGTTCCCGTGGTTCATGTGCCGTGGCTCCAGCTCCGCAAGCACGAGTGGCTTCAAATGTGAGCACTTACATGCACACACGTGCTACAGAGCTGTGTGCTTCTTGTGTGACCTCGGAGATGTGTGGCGAAGAGAAGCCCCTCTCTGCTCACTCTGCTCAGGGTGTGTGTGTGTGTGTGTGTGTGTGTGTGTGTCTTTCTCTCTCCGTAGCTGCCCAACTCGGATCCCATCCACAGAGCGACCAACGGTGCAGCGGTGCTGGGTTAGCAGACAAGCAGGCCGTGAGGGGTGCGCTCTCTTCTCACCCTGCCCACAGGCAGAGGCACCGCACCCAACCCCAGCTGCAGCGCACAGATCAGGAGAGAAAGTGACTTTGCAGAGCCAGTGGTTCCCAAGGAGAGGAGGAGGGCAGGGCAGGGCAGGCTGTCCCACCTCGTCCATGAGCCCCCTGCAGGGTGGCGAGGGGAAGAGGGGCAGAGGGAGGAGCAGGCGGCAGCTAGGCCTTAGGGTCCTAGGGCCTGCGGGCCGCTTCAGGGAAGAGAGCAGAACCCTGCCTTGTCAGCCTGCTCCTTCCCTGGCTCCAGCCCCAGCTGGCTCCCCCTCACTTTCACTAGCACTAAATTTACTTTATAATTTTAAAATTAAATTTTAAAAAAAGCAGGAAAGAGAAAGCACTGAAGGCAAAATACCTCCCACAATATCTCTCCAAGGAAGGAAAAAAAAAAGTTTCTGCTTATGTAAAAAGACAAATGCAAGGGATTGCTAAAAAGTCTCAGCACTGAACAGCAAGGAAAATAAGACAGAAACGCATTTAATTAAAAACACCTGAAGCAAATAAATAAATAACTCCCTCTGCAGCTCATAGGCACTACACAGCCACTGGCGCCTGTGGGCAAAAGCTCCTTCCCCCACTTCTTGCCCACTTTCCCCTCTCCTCTCTCATCTTTTCACACTCCGAGGCCCCTCTCCATTCCAAGTGGTCCGCCCCACACCTACAGAAAGGCCCAGAACAAGCGCTCAGCCACCCCCAGCCCACAGCAATTGGTAAAGAGCCTCTTCCCCCGATGCCCACATCTCTCCAGGCAGTGCCCAGCCACTGGCCCTGGGCCCTGCTCTTCCTCCTCAAATCCAAGTCCATGGGCAGCATCATGGCACTGCCCTGAGGATGAATCGCAGGCCCAGCCCAAGTGGGCAACTCTGTCCCCTACCAAGAGCACTAGGCTGCCTAGGCGGCTCTCCAGAACCACATTTTCTTTTCCTATCGCATATGGGGGTAGGAAAAAAGAACCACTTTAATTTAAAATATGACAAGGGATCTGAGCCCCGGCAGGAGATCTTCAGAGATGCTTGATCCTTTTTTATTTGGTGGGCAGCGCGGGGTAAGCGGTGAGGCCATTGCCCTGCACCAGGGTTTGACTCTCCCCCCAGCCCACCGCCTGGAAACACGCCCACGGCTGGGGCTGGTACGGGGTACCAGAGCCCAGCTCCTTTCTTCCTTCCTTTCTTTTTAAAATCACCCTAGTGCAAACCAGGCAGTGGGTCAGGGCCCACAGGCGGGGGAGGGCCGCCTCCAACTAAGGGAGAAGAACGGCGGCCGCGAGTTTCCAGGCTTGTGCCAGTTCGGGGATTTACGAATCAGACCGGAGCGAAGGGAAAGGCGGGCAAGAGGGAAAAAAAAAAAAAAAAAAAGCCCGCATTAAAACTAACCAGCTCTGCCTAAAAGCACTCTTTTCACTTTTAAATAAAACAATGCCGAATGGAGAGAAGAGGAGAGGAGAGATGAGTTATTTCTCACTCTTTAATTATTCCAATGCTTAGCGTTATTTTAAAAAAAAAAAAACCACACACATTAGCCAATGATATATTCTAACCCTCAACAAAGCTGGTATTTTTCTCTGATTACAGACTTTGCCGTGGCAAACCCAGGCTCCAACGACAGAGGCAGCGCAGAAGCGCACTTTTAAATGAGACACAATTTTATTAAAATCATTATCATTCCCTGCATTTCCACACCGCCTTTTCAGCGGGGGATCCCAGATGCCTCACGCCGGTTGTACCAGGGATTCGGCCCCCGCAAGCTTAGTCTCGGACTGGAGAGGTTCGCCGGCTCCACGCAGTGTCACCAGAACGTTTTTCCCCCCTTAACAGCTCGTTTCTAGCATTCAGCCTCGATCCCATATACTTTTTAAAAGTAATAAAGCTCCTTTAAATTAAAAAAGTTTTTTTAATAGAAAAGGAGAAAAGATGCAAATATGTTTTAAAAAAAAGGAGCTAAGCACCGTGGTCTGGGATCTTGGGTACCATGGGGGGTGCCTACGCCTAGAATGGGCCACCTCTGGGTCCTCGGTGCGGGCGCCTGGGGTCAGCCATTCCCTGCCTCCATCTCCTTGGAGCAGCTGGGATGGCTGAGTCATGTGCACGTGGAATGGGAAATGGCTCTAACACCATCAAAGTGCATTTAAGTAATTGGGGAGATGGGAAGTTGGTTTATGAGTGGCTTCCCAGGGGCACTTTCTCTGACCGCCCCAGGGCAGCTCTGGCTGGGGGACACTAGCCCGACACCAGCTGGTTAAGTAGCGGCTCCAAGCACACATTCTCTTTCCACTTTCCCTCCTCTCCCCCCAGCCTCCCTACAAAGTCCTGCAACAGGGCTGGCAGGGAGGCCTTGGCACCCCAAAATTCAAGAAGACACCCCGAGAGGCAAGGTGGTGTTGATCATCAGAGTTAGAGAATGTTTTAAAGTTTTGTGTGTGGGTTTGTTTTTGTTTTTGGCTGCGCAACTCCCCAGACCCGAAGGGAAGGCCAGAGCAGGGAAAGCGCCTTTTCGGCCACTTAGTCACATTTCTTCCCTGCGTCTACATTGGAGGCCAATCGCCCCCAAACCCAGCCAACCCTGCAAACAAACAAAACTCTCCCCTGGTACATTTCCCTGTCTACTCCCCCACCCCCCAAAAAGAGAAGGGGAGGCTCATCAGAGGCCCCGGGTCTCTGAGGCGAGAATGATTTACACGGATGCCCCAAAGATGCCATCGGATTCTAGGGCGGTCAAACCCCAACACCCCCAGCCAGCCAAAGGATCACAGAAACCACCCACATCCCATCCTACCCCATGCCCTCGCGGGCACCACCTTCCATCGAGAGTCAGGAGGGACGCTGGAAAAGGGACACTGAGGCCAGTGTGGCCCTGGGTCCAGCCCTGCGCGCCCCACGCTGAAATCCGAGTCCTTTCGGCCCTTTGCTTAGGGCGCTGCTCATGATGAGGCTCCCGAAGAGCCCCAGGCCGGCCCTGATGCCAGCGCAGGGCCACTTTCTGGGGTTTGCAGTAAAGAGCTGAACCTCGCCCCAGCTGGAGGGGGAGGGGAGGGCGCTCCGCCTGCGCAATGTGAAGCCTGAGGCCACCAAGAAGGCCCCCGGGGCATCGACGGCAGCGGAAGTAACCATTTGGGGTCCTCTGGGGCGCAAAACCCTTCGAAGTCCTCACCGTTGCGCACACCCTCGCTCCCTGCGTCCTCTCACCTGCCCTCGAGGTTGGCGATCGGCACGGCCCACTCAGTTCCTGTCGCACGCGCTTCTCACCTGCAGCGCATCGATGCACCGCTTCCCGCCTCTTTTTGCCACGCGCACGCGCACGACGGGCTTTGAGCACTGCCGCTCGTGCCAGCAGCCCTTGAGCGCCCCAGGGCCTGGTACTTGTGCACGGTGGTGTAGGAGTCTGCTATGCCCTCACACCGCCAGGTGCACGGTCCAACCGGCCCTTTTCCTGCCTGCCCTACCGGTCCTCGCCTGTCCCCCTCCCCAATCTTGAACCTGTGGTCGCCGCTGGTCCAAGCAATCCTATGCGCTAAGGGAACCCCGGGAGTTACAGCGCCCGCCCACGTGTCTCTGGAGGGGCTCGCAGCGTCCAGGGTGCGGTGCTCACGTGGACTGGGAAGGGGACTCCAGGTGTGGGACGCAGGCCAGCCTGGCTCCTCCTCTCCGCTTCCGCTCCTTGGGGGATTCCCGGAGGCACAGAGGTCCCTGCGACTTTCTTCAGCAGGATCAGGACCTCAGACACCAAGACTGGCATGGGGACGCTCTGGGAAGCTCTGGGTCACCCTCTCCCCTTGAGCTTGCTTCCATTTGCAACCTCCCCTACCCCTCCAAAACCCACCCACGTTCCAGAGGTGCAGTCCAGGAACCTACAACCACATGGAGGCACCTGCCCCTGGGCTCACCTGGAAGGGAGGCCAAGCTAGGGGACTGGGGGGAGGGTAGATGTTGGGGGGGCATTAAATGGTCTCTTTGTGGAGAACTGCAGGCTGTCACCCAGGATTAATTTAAGCAGCAACAGCAAACACACCAAAAAGCAACATCTCCAGCCAGCACTCACCCCCGCGATTGTTTCCAGGAGGGCTGCAAGATGTGGGCGGGGAGAGGAAGGGGACCCTGGCCTTTACAAATGCTGGGCATCCGCACTGGAGTGCAGCCTTGCCTGCCAAAATGGGTTTTGCAGGTTTGGTATGAATCCTCCTAAGGGTGGGAAAAATCATGTACAAACGGAAAGGGTTCTTATATGTATAAGAGGGTTCTTATATGTATGTATTATATGTTATATGTATAACGAAGGAGTTCTTATATGTATAACCTATGGAAAGGTGCACATTTCAAATACAGATACAGCCCTGTAAAGGCCCACTGGGCAGCAGTTCTGCTGCAGCATGGCACCTATGTACCCAGGGACATTTGGGGAGGTGATGTTCCCAAAGACAGAAAAGGGGGTGGTGGGGATTCAGCCTTCCCTGCCAGCCCTCTCCCCCAACAACCTGAGTGTAGTTTTAGAGCCAGGTGCCCTAGGCGGCCTGGCAGGTGTGTAGTTCATGTGAACCACACGTGTGCTGGTTAGGGAGGTGTGTGCCCACGCAGGCCTGGTGCTACACGTGCAGGTGCAAGGGGCTGGTGAGAGTTCATGGACCCACCTGAGCCAGGAACCCCCACGGGGTGAAACCCCCTCCTGGGAGACACAGAAGTGCACGTGTGTGTGAGACCCCTGTCTGATGCCAGACAGGGGCACGTTTAGGGCATGCGTGCGTACGCTCTGCAGCCTTGTCTGCCTGGGTATACAGATGTGCTTGCAATGAGGCGGCGGGGAGGGGATCTGCTCCCAACACAGCTTGAACCCCTGTGCGGGAGGGGCCTGCCCACGTGTGTGAGTGCACCCAAATGCCCTACAGAGGTGTGGGACTCGGGTGTGCACGCGCCTGGGGCCTCTGTCCCTGTAGCAAAGCAGGGGTGTGTGCCTGTGACTCCGCGCCTGCTAGGAACAGCCACATGCACCTGGGCACTGTCGGGACCCAGCAGAGCTGGGATCTGGACCCCGAGTGGGCCAAGGGGCAGGACCAACAGCCCAGCGGCCTCAGAGGGTTGTTGTTGAAGCCAGCCCTGTCGGTTCTGGCCAAGGCAGCTCCAATGGGGGAAGCCCCAGAACAAAGAAGGGGTAAGCGAGGGAAGGCAGGCAGCGGTGGAGGAGGAGGAGGAAGAGGAGGAGGAGGAGGAGACCTGGCCTCCCCTCCAGCACCCACGCATCACCCTCAGACCTGGTAACCACTACACGATGTGTATTAGCCCCTTTGACAGCCACACTGCCCAGTGGGTTTTTAGGGCCCATCAGTACCCCATCTGGAACCAAGTGACATTTGCAATAGAGAGCATGTCCCCAGCCAAAGACAATCTGAGCACCCTTAGGCAGGGAGCTAGTAGGCCCTTTCTCCTCAGTGTAGAACCTTAGTTTTCTCCACCTGGGGAATGGGAAGGGAATTCCTATGGGGTAAGTGAGCTGAGAGGGGGAACCCTGGGTGGGCAGGACAGGGTTGAAAAGGTGCAGTGATCTATTTAAGTCTTGCTGCTTCTGGGGAGCTGGCAGGCTAATTCCTGCCACCCCCATAACCTTGACCCTTAACCTTGTGGCCTGTTTCCTCATCTGCAGAACAGGTTACTCAGACCTGCCTCGAGCTGGGAGGGTCACAGGAGGTCACGGATGCCAGGCCGCCTGCCCACCCGCTGGCCGGCACGCCTGCTCTGGAAACAGTAGCTGTTATTTTTATTGTGAGGATCTATGGCTGTGACAAGCTGTGACGCTTGGTGTGATCGCGTGCGGCTGTCTGTGTGTGCGACTGTGCCGCTGTGTGTGCGCGCGTGTGTGTGTGTGTGACAGGTTGTGTGTGAGACTGTGCGTGGACGACAGATTGTGCCGGTGCGCGGCGGTGCCTGTGACAGGCTGTCACCGCTCACAGACTGCGGGTGGCGGGGTGTCGCGGGCGCTGACTATGAGTGGAGACGAGGTGGTATGTGGGGCTGGGACTGGGGGACCCCATAAACCTACCTCAGCAAGGATCTGGATGGCAGAGGGTGAGGAGCCTCTTGGGGACTGGAGAAAGGCAGCAGCCCAGGGTCCCCTCAGACCTTGGCTTTTCCATTGCATACCGTAGGGCTCGCCTGTCTGCAAACCTCAGAAATGACCAATCAAAGGACCCTGTGACAGAGCTTCCTTCTGCCCTCAGCGTCAGCTCAAGTTTCCTGCCCCCAGCTTCTTGCTAGGGTTTAGGAATCCCAAGAGGGTGATCAGGGACCTGAGGGTACAGAGGACTCCTGGACTGAATGGCTTCCTGAGGGATAGATACCCTGTGCGCATTTCCCACACCTTCCCTAAGCTCCAGGCCTGGGCAGGGCTGGTGGAAACCTGGAGAAGGAAGAAAAGAGATTTGGAGAAAGATGCAGAAAAGCTGGAACAGAAAGGAAGTGAGGGAGAAACTCAGAGGGCAGGGAATGCTGGGGGAGAGCGGTGAGGAAGCGAGGCAGATGGGGTCGTCTGCCGGACCTGGAGAACCTGGGGCCTCCAGCAGGCTGAATACATGCCAGGCCTCTCACAGTTCATCTGGATGGGCCGGAAAGCAGCGCTGCACACCAGGCCCCAGTTCCGAGCTCATATTTAGGGTCCCAGCCCTGCTAGAAATGAGGAAACCCAGTCACCGCTGAAAAGCAACTCAGGCCTTCTCCTACTCAGTGTGGGATTCTACTTCTTACGCCGTCCAGACCCGCATCTTCCCTCTGTGTCTACAGTTGGGGAAACTGAGGCTGGCATACCCACCCAAGCATGCCTTGGACTCCAGAGACCTGAAAATACTAGGATCCAAACACTGAAGCTGTGTGCTTTCCCCAGAGTCACGGAATGTCACCCGCTGGATGAACCGTGGAGGCGCGGGCTGGGGGCCATTCCTGTGCTGCTCACAGACGTACTCCTGGCCTCCCTGGCGCGTCAGCTTGTGTGTACTGTGTGTGTCTGCGTGTTGCCCCTGCTGTGCAGGCCGCAGGGTGATGCACGTGTCTTCTCTCTGCGCAGGCCTCTCTGTGTGTCTGTTGTGTGTGTCTGAGTGTCCGTTCGGGGCCAGCCCCTGCCACAGTGTGGGGAGAAGTGTCGAAGTACCCCCACCTCATCCCCCCCCCGAAAGTGTGTCTTTGATACTTGCAGCCTCGGCAGCGAAAAACAAGTTTCCACAGGGCCGCCTTGGGTTGAGGCCAGGCCGTCCTCAAATAACATTTGAAGTTACTTAGCAAACTTTGTTTAGTGCCGAGAGAGGCACAGGCAGCAGGCTTGGGGGGGTGGGGGGAGGGCAGTAAACCAGTTCCTCTAAAGTCCCTTGCCCCTCTAGGGGTACAAGTGCCCAATATAGATCCTGGTTCTGTCCCAACCCCAGTTCTGAGATGGAAGCAGAAATCTCAGAGCCCCCAGGGGAAGGAAGGGTAGGGTCACCCCATCATGGAGCCTCGCTTTTGCCAATCTGGGCACCGGACGTGGGCAGAGGTGCCCACCCTGGTCTCCAGATGGCCAAGAGGCCAACACAGGGCCCAGGGGACTGTCAGAGATGGGAGGGCCTCACTCACTGCAGCCTGGGGGCTTCGTGAGGCTGCACGAAGAGGCAGGTCTAGCCAGTTGGCATGGGCACGTGCCCCCTCCAGACACATACAGAGCACCCAGAAAGCCCCCGATGTCCATAGGCCTGGACCCCTGAAGCCTCACTTCCAGGTCCCCACCCCAGGCAGCAGAGAAGGCCGGAGAGCCAGCAATGGCGGGTTTAGAAGTGAGGTTGGCGCCTATGGGAGGGGGAAAGGGAGGAGATGCCAAAAATGGTGAGCCATTACTGGCGCGAGAGGGAGCAAGGGAGGGAGCGAGCCGGGAAGATGGAAGCCAGGCGGGCATCCGAGCTGTGCTCCAGGCTGGAAAGGGGCAGCGGGCAAAGCAGCCCAGCTCTTCCAGGGAGCAGGCATGGAGGATGAGCCCCAGGTGGCACGGGCCAGGTAGAGGACCCGGAGGCACCCAGCACTCCCCCGCCCCCACCCCAAGCTTTAAAACGGAGACTGGCAGCGGCAGCCGCTTGGCTCTGCCCAGGCACGGGGTGGGGGTGACAGCCAGGCAGGAGGCCAAGCCAAATGCCACCAGGCTGGGCACAATAGTTACCAGCCTGAAGCACCAACCCCTCCAGCCAGCCCTCAGCTAAGGCCCCTCCATTCCAGAGCTTTGGGGGTAGAAAGTCTGGGGCCCAGTGAGAGTTGGGAGCCTAGCAGGCAAAACCAGGTCCCCCCAAACTATGGGCAGGTCCCCAAGATCCTGCAAAGATGGCATAACCTGGTATTGCCAGGGTGACAGGCTGGGGTAAAAATAAACTGGACCCGCCCCGGGGGAGCTAAATCAAGGGGCCCAGGTGGAAGCGCCACTCTGGGCCACCAGCTGCCCCCACCCCACCCCCTGGCTCAGAGTGGCAGGGTTGAGAATACCCAGTGCCCACTGAAGCTCCGATTCTATACAGGAAAGGCCCTGGCTATGTCATCCTGGCTATGAGGCAACAGTGAGCCTCGCGTTCTGTGCTAAGCCAAACACCCTTGACCTCACACTGCCTGTGTGACAGGCGAAAAGGCCCACCAGGCTGCGCTCAGCCTGCAGCAGGGCAGTGCTGACGATCAGCATCTTGCCACGTGGCCTTCCCAAGACCGTGGCTGCCCCCAACCTCCTCAGACCCTGCCTGAGAGCCCTCCCTGCTGCAGCCTCAAGGACAGGACACTCCTTTGTTTATCAGTCACTGTCTGCCCTCCCACCAGGCCTGGCACCTTTGCCAGTTCTTCCTGCTGAGCCCCCAGGGCCTAGAACAGGGCCTGGCACCCAAGACTCACCTGGTAAATATTTGTCGAAGGAATGCACAGGCCCCCGGCTGCACCCCCAGCACGAGGGCTCTGGCGGGGTACCTGGCAAGGTGTGGGAGAGGGCATCTGGCACAGCGTGGGCACAGGCAGGCCTGGGGGCAATACTGAGGGGGTCGGACCACCGTCCACCTGGGTGGAAGACAATCCGAAGGTCTGCGTGGTCAGGAGGGCACATTTCAAATGGGGACGTGAGGATGTGTGGGTAACGTGGTGAAGGTGAGAGGACGGCCACCATTCTGTCCCCTTGGCAGCGCTTGGGGCAGTGGCTCCTGTCTTTGACCCTTGCCATGAACAGCCCTTCTTTGAGATTGGTTAGTCATGTATAAAGCCAAGCACTTGCTTCCCATCGGGCAGTTTTAAAGCATTTTCTGCACATGAGCTCTTTATATCCTTGCTACAGCCGTGCTTCCTAAATGGAGAAATAAAGTCCAGAGAGCTGGAGGGATCTGCCCAAGGTCCTGCAGCTAGCGGGTGACAAACTGGAGCCCAGGAGACTGGCTTCAGAGCCATGCTCTCCCGACACCAGTGCCCTGCGAAGGATTCACGGAAGGAAACAAAGCTGGAAGACGTTTACCACAAGCCATGACACAGACCCCACGGTGCATGTGAACTCTCCCTACGGTTTTTAGGATAAACATCCATTTTGCTTTTATTTTACCAGAAGCTTTCCCCTGCCATCCATCTTTCTTCTTTCCTTCTCCAGGGTCAGAAATGGGGAACCAAAGGCCAGAGGACGGGGCTGGGGGGGTGCAGCTCAGTGGTAGAGCACTTGCCCAGCATGGATGAGGCCCCAGCTTCTATCCCCAGCACCGCAAAATAAAAAAAGTCAAAGGATTAGTGGGACAGTGCCACAGAGGACAGGAGTCTCAGAACTTAGGGCTCCAAGTTCTATGGGAAGGGAGAGGTCGGGGTTGTGGACGCCACGCGGACAGCGCAGGGCTGGCGGGTTGCTGGCAGCTCCAGGAGTGGGGAGGGCCGTCTCAGCTCCAGGCACCAGCTCCAGCCAGGGCCAGGTGCAAATCCCAGTGTGGGTGTGACTCTTATTCCTGTGTGCTGGGGGACACAGCCTGTGTGCACGACACACCATCTGTGCCTGGGTTGATGAGTGTGTGCTGCTGTAACAACACCTGGGTCTGAGCGGGTGAGGTGTGGGTGACAGTGTCAGCCAGGTCCTTGTCTAAGTGTGTGCCTATCAGGAGTTGGGGTCAGCCCTTCCCAGGCCTGTGACTGTGTGTCCACATATGCAGGACAAAGTCTCCCAACCTCGGCGCTCCTTACACTCGGGGCCGGTCGTCCTTCGTGGTGGGACCGTCCTTCTAGGGTGTCCAACAGCACCCCTGGCCTCCAGATGCCAGGAGCAGCACCCCCTGCAAGTGCGACAACCAGAAACGCCTGCGGAGGTTCCCGTGGGCCGGCACTCCTGACGGCGCTAGGCTGGGGTGTGCACGCTGGAGAGCGTCACTGCCTCCGTGTGACCAGGGGCCCCCGCGTGTCTGGCTGTGGGGGCCCAGTGCTCACTCACATGTGCATCTCCGGCGTCTGAGTGTTGCTGTGTGCACAGGTTGTGTGTTTCTCACCGTGTCTGTGTGTTCCACGCACGCATGTGTGTTTGATGGTGGTAGTGCCCTCCGTAAATGTGTGTCACAGCATGGGACAGTGTGACCGTGTGTCCCCATGACTGTGCCCACACACACATCCCTCATGTGTCACGCGGCACAGATGTGTTCAGGTGTGGCCGTGTCTCCAGGTGTCTGTGTGGAGGGCCAAGCCTCTTTCTGTGGCTGCCTGTGACGGTGTGCACCTGATGGAGGGAGGTACGGGACGCCAGTGTGTGGCAGTGTGATTCTTTGTGCCCAAATGTGCCGGTGAAACTGTGCAATGGTGTGAGATGGACCCGGAACACCCCCATGATGTGGCTGAGGCCAGTATTTGTAAGCAACCCCCTGGATGAGTTGGCCCCCACCCCCACGCTCTGCCAGCTCAGACTAAAAGTCGCCCCCTGAGGCCGGGGAGGGGTCTGGTGCACATCTGAGTTGTCCCTTCCTCCACCTTGGCTCACACAGACTCAAATGGGGACCGGCAGACCCCCACTCTTGCCTGATCTGTGCCAGGAAGGCTGGTGCCAAGCTCCAGTAGAAGGGGCAGGGTCCTCGATGGCGGTGGTGGGCACTGCCCCCAGCCCGCTGCTGGCCACCACCCCCAGCTCCCCTCAGGGTGGGGTCCAGTCGGGGGAGAGCTCTCCAGTGCCACCCCGGCTTCCGATTGGCTGTGGCGCGCCGCAGTGCCCGCTACCCGCCTCCCCTCCCTGGCTGGCGCAGCCACATCGGTAGTGGTGGCAAACGCAACTCGAGTTCTGGACACAGCTGCACCTCACTGGTGCCTGCCAGCCCCACCAGAAGCCAGACACCCCAGCTCCATGCCCCGACCCCTCCCTGCCCGCCCACCCAGCCGGGCAGCATAGCCACCCTGCCTGCTGTCCCCTCTGACTGCCAGGCCCACGCTGCCCTGCCCCCTCACCCACCAGGCCTGTGCCCCCCTGGCTGAGCCCACTCGGGGGGCCTGGGCCCCTGCACCAGGCCACTCCACCCTCAGAGGGGCTCCTGGTGAGGGGAGGTGGCGAGGAAGGGTGGGGGTGGGGAGCTAGCCCTCTTCCTTTAGTGAGCGCGCCCAGAGCTGGAGCCAAAACTCGAGGAGGAGAGATATTCAGACAGAGCCAAGATGCGTTTGGCAGGAGGAGAGAGAGAGAGGGAGAGAGGGAGCGGGAGGGGAGGAGGGGAGGAGAGGGTGGAAGAAGGGGGGCCTCAGTTTCCAAATCCGCGCCCTCAGAGCCCCAGAGGGACAGCGGGGGCTTCCAGGGTGTGGGAGTCGGGGCAGGCCTGGCCGTGGAGTGGTGGGGACGGCAGGGACAGTGGGCTCAGGCCCACAGAGACAGCCGGACACCCAGCTGGCCAGGCCAGGGCGGCCACGGGCAGAAGCCAAGATCAATGTGCGCCGGGTAGGCAGAGGGAGGGCTGTGGGCAGCCAAACCCACACCCGCACCTCGCCACACAACAGGCCTCTGTCTGTGCCGAGCCGGGCCACCGGGCCGCCTCACCTCACGGGCAGGGATGGAGAGGCCAAGTGGCTGGCAGCCACTTGCCTGGCTGCCATGGCAGGCATCGTGTGCAGAGCAGAGAGGCCAAGGGATGTGGGGACAGGGGACCATGTGGTGAGGTCCATGATGGCAGTCATGGGGAAGAGCCCAGGACACACACCAACGCAGGGTGCTGCCCAAAGATACGCACTGACACGCACACAGATGCACGCTGACAAGTACAGGCACACGTGCGTGTGAGACACACCGATACGTTCCCAGCCGTGCCCTGCGGTCACCCGGAAACGTACACGCTGGCTCATCAATATAGACAGGACGTGCTGCTGGCTGTGACATGGTAGCCCCACTGTGAAGCAGCGACAGTGACAGGTACACCAATCCTCCCGGACTGCTTGGGGACACGCCATGGCAGCACCATGACACAAAGACCACATCAGGCACGTGGACACGCGTGGTAACAAACACACCCAATGCGCTGTCACCGATACACAAAAGAGGGGGTGTGCAATGATCCTGGGAGTCACATGCAGGTGGCATCCAGTGACAAGCACGTAGAGACATGTGGAAAGGGACCCACACAGGCGCACGTGACCACACAGAGAAAAATGGGGAAATGAATGGTGGCCCCAAAGCCTAACGTGCCGATTAACACACAAGAGTCTGGGAAGATCCCAACAGCCCCTCACAACTGTGCCCCTCACACTACATCCAGAGTTTGGGGGTAGAAAAACAGACACTTCCTCCCCACCCCAGCACCACATTGGAGAAAATGACAGGTGTTAGTCCCTCATGCCTCTCTTGGTCCAACTGGAGGAAAGAAGCTCTAAGAATCTGAGCTTCTCAACTGGAGACAGGACCCAAGCAGATCACAAGCCCACGCCTGCCAGGAGTGATGGCGCACACCTGTAATCCCCACACTCTGGGAGGCTGAGGCAGGACTGCAGGTTAGAGTCCAGCCTGGACAACTGAATGATTTAGGAAGACCCCGTCTCAAAATAATAAAAGAGGAGGGAGGCTGGGGTGTAGCGCAGGAGCACAGCACCTTCACGGCAGGTGTAGGCCCTGGGTTCTACCTCAACACCACAGAAATTTTAAAACAAAGGCCAGGCAGCAGAGGGCAGTGGTCAGACGGTGACACCAGGAGGGCTCCCGGCAGCCACTGTGCCACACTGCACCCACCCCTCACATCCACCTTGACCTGGCCAAGCGTGTTCGTCACACAGGTCCCATACAAGCGTCCCGACCCACTGTAGACCCAGGTGACAATCTATTTGGAGCAGGGGGGACACCCCAAAGTCACCGCTGGGATGCACCATGTCTTGGCCCTGTGTCTCATTCCCATCTGCACACGTGTGTATGCACCTACTCCTTTCCTGGCACTCAGAGCTCCTGAGCAGGATGTCTGGGCCCCATGGGACAATGCCAACTGTCCCCCGCATTCACCATGCCCATCACCATCTCTCCCTACTTTATGATCCTGCGTCCCTCTGCTTGGCCTACAGGACTTGCCCAAGGGAAGAGAACTGGGTCATATGATCGCCTCCATACTCTAAAGCCCTTTTTCTTTCTTCCTTTTTTCCTTCCTTCCTTTTCTTTCTTTTTCTTTCTTTTCTTCCACCCCCTTTTAACCCCCAGCCCTTTTTATTTTGAGACAGGCAGGGTCTTGATAAGGTGTCCAGGCTGGCCTCAAACTTGCAACCCACCTGCCTCAGCCTCCTGAGTAGCTGGGATGACAGGCATGCACCTCTGTGCCCTGTCCAAACTCTTCTCTTGCTTCTTTGTCCAGGAAACCCATTTGGATTTCTCTATGGTAGGGAGGTGCTGGCCCCCGTCTTGTCCCCCTCAGAAGCATCTAGTCTCAGCTTGGAGGGCGCTGGAGGAAGACAACAAAATGCTAACAGTGGCCATTTCTTGAGCACACGCCATGTGCTAGGCATGACACTGGGCCCCATCACAGCCCGGAGATGGACACGCATCGTTACTGCCCATTTTATAGACCAGGAAAGTCCTGTGCCTCAGGTTGCAGAGTGAGGGGATACACAGCTGAGACTCAAACCAGAGCTGCTAACAGCGAGGCCTGGCTCTCACCCTCTCCGCCGGGGAGGCCTTGAGGTGCAGGAGATGCCCATGACAGGACCAGGGAGAGGGTAGCGTGGTGCTCCCTCCACCACCTTAGGTCAGCAGAGCCTTGGCTCTGACCTTGGCTCAGCCCAGCGTCCCAGCATCTCACAAAGCCCCAGCCCAGCCCTAACAGTAACCTCCCCATGCCCGCGTCCTGCCCGCTGCCGGGGCGGAAGGTACGTGTGGGGCTCGTGCTGGACAGAAAACATGCCGCCATGCAAAGCAAGCACTAAAGCGGATCATCCAAGCACGCTGGAGGCTGAAGCAGGAGTTTCGTAAGTTCCAGCCCAGTCGGGGTAACTTAGCAAGACCCTGTCTCAAAAATTTAAAACAAAAATATCTTAAAAGGGCTGGAGATGTAGTTCAGTGACAAGTCCCTGGTTACAATCCTCAGTCCCAAGGAAAAGAAAATGCCAAACACCAGGTTGGCACACAGACAGAGAGCAATCACTTTGCAGGGATGAAGGGCTGGCCACAGTGACCCAGAAAGCGCCACTGGGGCTGGGGTGGCCTGTCAGAGAGGCCCCCGCTACTCTCTCACCCAAGAAGGAGCACGTGCCCATGGCTGTGCGGAAACACAGGTCCAGGAACACCGCACCGTTCGAGTGGCAGGGACCACGGGTGTAGGTGTGTGTCTGAGGGTGCATGTATCTGTACACCCACATGTGTCTTTGTGTGTGTCTGAAAGCATCTGCACATTTATGTGTGTATCCCCATGGCCAGGAGGGACGGAGTGTGTGCCGGTGTGTGTGTGTGTGAGCGCACACTTGAGTAAGTTCACATCCGAGTGTGAACCGAAGGCTCAGTGAGTCTAAGAAGAGCCCGTTGCCATAAGATGGCACTGATAATGGGGTCCCAGCTCCAGGGGCGAGCGCGGGTGCAGGCACAGGCCTGCTGCTCCCTGCACCCATGCACACCTTCGCGGCGGTGTGTCCAGAAGGCATCCGTGCCCCTAGCCTGCATCGCTGCCCGTGTCCATCTCAAGGGGAATGAGTGTGTTCGTGTGTGTTGGACGCAGGTCCGTGGCTTCCTTGGTCCGCGGACTGTCAGTGGTCGTATGTCCTCACGCCCACGGGAGCCAGGTGCTCATGTCCCCCGTCTTCTCGGTGGTAATGTATGTGCATGCGTCCACATCCTGCCGTGTCTCTCTCTGTTGGGGGGATGGGTCCCCTTCTCAGCTCAGGACCTAGGCCTGTGGCTGCAAGCCGTGCTTTTTCTAAAAGGAGATTTCAGCCCCACGCCCTCCCCTCACCCACAGTGCCTTTCCACGTCAGGGCCCCGCTGCTCCAAGCTCGTTACTGCTCAATCATTTATTGACTTTAAAATCAAAGCCAATTCTGGTTTGAAAAAAAGAAAGAAGAGAGAGGGAAAGAGAAAGAGAGGCCAGAAAGAGAGAGGCCAAAGAGAAAGAGAGAGTCTAAGACCCGGGGGGGATGGGGGAGGAAGAGATGGGGCCAGAGCAGAGGTAGAGAAAGACAAGGACAGTCAGAGACACGGGAGGACAGAGATGAGAAAGAGAGACAGAAAAGGAGCAGAGAGACAGAGAAAAAGGCAGCCAACGGGAGAGGTTGTCAGAACAGCAGAGACAGGCAGGGCAAACTGCAGAAGCAGAAAGATTTGTCAAAACAGAGATGAGGGCAGCTGGACCCTGCTGACCGGCCAACAGCAGCCGCCAGCCCAGAGCTGAGGGGTTTCCCTGCCCACCATGCAGGGCTGGCAGCCTGGTGAGATGGTGCCCATTCCCCTACCAGACAGCCTGGCACATGCAACTGAGGCTGTACTCCCTCTGGAGTGTCACAAAGCCAAGCCCCGGCAATCACCCTGAGTCTGGGGCCCCCCCAGCCCCTTGTCACTAGTTTATCAGCTGGCATCTTCTCTTCCAGGGTGCTATGAAATCTGAGGGGTGGGTGTCTCGCCCAAGCCACGGGTTGTGGGGGAAACAGGCCCAGATGTCTAGCAAATTTGGCATGGAAGCCAGGCTGGCAGCCTGGTGGCCAAGGGGCTGCTCAAGCGTGGGGCCTCGGTCCCTCTAGGCCTTCACACCAGTCACACAGGCCAGGCCAGCCCAGCAGCGCCCTGAAGGCAGGCATAGCTCAGACACAGCTGGCTGGACAGGGTCCTTGTGCGAGGGACCCGACACTGTGAGCGTGGAGTTGGAGGCACAGATGTGGGGGCTCCTACGCTGCCAGCGGGGTCGGATACTCACTCACACCTGCACACACACTTCGAGACGTACGCACACATGTGCACCCCAGCTGGCACACACTCTGGCCTACTTGTAAAGACAAACCTGCTGCCTAGGCCGTATGCGCGAATGCCACGCGGGCCTGCCCACGGCCACCACAGGGCCCACAGAGAGACTCTAGACTGATACGCACACACCCACCCACCCACACCTGTACCTGTGCCCGAAAGAGTGTGGCCATAGCTGACACCCACCTGGCTGTCCCTTCTTGCCCCTTGAAACCTGGAGTGCTCCTGACACACCACTGGCCATCTCCACGTGGACTCCCCCTGTCTGCCGTGGGCACACTTGGCACATGCCTGCCAGCGCTCAGGTTGAGCAGGGGGTCAGTGGGCCCCAGGCCTGGCCTGGAGACTCCCCTGGGAAAGGCCTGACCAGCAGGCAGCTAGCAGCCCCAGGGCCTTCCTCTGCCCAGTGTGCTACCTGCTGTGGCCTGAGCCTACCGTCAGCGCTCCTGTGGGATTCCGGGTAATCCTGTGGCCTCTCAAGGCTCAGGCCACCATCCAGGGAGAGTGGGACAGCAGGACAGGCAGGCTCCAGGCCTCTGCCTTAGCCGTAGGGAGCTTCGCTGGAGACGGGACTCAGTAGCTGCGCGCCAGTATCGGCACCCAGCTCCGCAGCCCCGCGGGACAGGTCCACCTCTGCCTCCCCACTCCTGCCTCCCGGTAATGGGCCGGAATCTCCGAGCCGGAATCCCCGAGCCCCACCAGGTCCACTCCGCAGCAACCCAGACCGCCGCGACCCGAAAGTTTGCACCGAGGAAAGTTTAGGGGGCCCCCCGCGGCTGAGACGTCCAGGGTCGCCCGGAGAGGCGCGGCCCTGCTGGCAGCCAGCCCGCCGCTCTCTCCCTCCCCTGGCCCTCCGAAATTTGGGAGCCCCGCCATTTTCTTAGCCCCGCTCCCATGTGAGGCCTGAACAAAGACTTTGGGGAGACGCCCGGCCGCTCGGCCAGCCTGGGGCACCCCCGCCGCACACACGCGGGGGCAGCGGCCAAACATCGCCGGCCACCGCCACCCTCAGGAGCCGCCGCGCCCGCCCCAGGGGACGCCACGGGACCGGTTCCCTCTGCGCCCTCGGAACCACCCTTCGGCCACTCTGTCACCCTGGCAGCCCGCAGCCCTGGTGCGCCCCACGGTCGCCCACAGGTCTGCTGGAGTCCCGCTGCCCACCGCACCCCAGCGAGAGCGTGCGTGCCCACACGCACACTCACACACGCGTGCACTCCCGCCCGCGCCCCGTGGCAGAGCCACGCACGCAGCCGGAACCCCCGGAGCCCCGAACGGGAGCCCGCCGGGCGGCCAGGTCGCAGGCGGCGACGCCCGCTCGCGTGCCTCGACTCCCTGGCACGACGCGCACCTCCTCGGCCCGCGGCTCGGCTCCCGCCCGCCCGCCCGCGCCCCGCGCCCCGCGCCGGCCCCTGCCGGGTCGCGGGGCGGCCGGTACCTGCGTGAGGCAGTACGGGGAGTACATCGCTGGGCGCCCGGGCGGGGGCGCGGCGGCTGGCCGCGGCGAGGGCAGGCCCGGCAGGCGGCGGTCGCGCTCGGCTCGGCTCCGGCTCGGCTCCTCCGGCCTCCGCCCGCTGCGCCCGCCCGGCCTCGGCCCCGCGCTCGGCCCGCGCCCTCCGCGCTCGCCGCTCGCAGGCTCGGCCCCGCCGGCTCCCGGGCCCCGCCGCGCTCGCCGCGCTTGCCGCTGCCTCTGCGTCCGCCGCCGCCGCTGCTGTCGCCGCTGTCGCCGCGCGTCTACTCCATGCCGCCGCCGCCCGGCCGGTTCCCCTCACCCGCGCCGCCGCCGCCGCCTCGCTGTGAAAGTGAAAGTTTAGACAAAGTTTGGAAGCGGCGCACTCGGGGAGAGGGAGCGGGCGGGCGGCGCGGGCGGGAGGAGGGGCGCGGGGAGGGGCGGGCGGGCGGGGGAGCGGCCGGGGCGCACACTCGCTCGCACACGCACGTGCACACGCGCGCGCGCACACGCACGAGCACGGGGGTGCACCCCGACACGGCTACCTCGCCACGTGCTGGCCCGTGCCCCAGCGCGGACAGAAGCTGACATGCAGCCGGGCTCTGGCCTGGCACGTACATACGTCGCGTACGGAATGCATGGTCGCCCATTCCTCCTTCCAGCGACAAAGCACAACCAACACAGACACACACCCCTGCACACACGCTGAGACCCACTCATGGACACGCACAGAGGCTGGCCATGTGATGGTGCCCACACATGCATCCCCGCCAGGACACACCTGGACACGCACAGAGATCCCCTGACATCCACCGCCACAGGCCTCACACCCGTGATACGCAGACAGACACACCAGCGCACGCCGACACTCCCAGATGCACGCCGACACACGCATGGGTGCTGACCTGTGTTCTGCGGAACGCCGACACAACCACACCCTGTCACACACCAGACACAACTCCTGCTCCAACATACATACAGGGCCAAGCCACAATTGCAAGAATGACATTGATAAAAGGAAGATGCACCAACACACCACACCAACGTCAACACACGCCCCTACGCGGGGAGTACGAGCCAAGTCATGCAGGGGAGACCTGCTCAAGGACACGCGAAGTACCCCGATACAGTGTGACGCCAGCTGTCACAACACAACACAGGTGCCTAGGTCACACACTGTTGACCAGATGTCATCCAGGCCTGGGCACGCTGACCAGCACTCCTGAAGACACCCAGCCATGCACGTGGGGCTCACATGCACAGGCCCCTCATGTGCCCCCACATTCTTGGATATGGCTCTAAGCAGAGACAGAGGCAGATATAGCAGGAGACAAATAAGCCACCTCTTAAGGACAAAATAGCCTGGGGACCTCGGGGACATGGACATTCTCACTGGTGAGGCTCCAGATCCTCTTGCAGGCCCCAACTCCCATTTCCAGGGCTGAGAGGAATGGGTTGAGAGAGATGCTGGGTGCTCTGGAGTGGGGGTGGAGGATCCCTGGGTGCCCTCCAGATGGTGCTGGCAGCCCCCAGGCAGCTCCTGTCAGGACAGGGCTCTCTCCTACCACCAGGTGCAGCCAGCCTGGTCGCACCCTGCTGCCGAGGAGCTAGGGCAATCCTCAGCGAAGCATCGTCTGCTGGAGGAGGTGTGGGGTTCTGGGGAGCCCTCCAGACCGAAGGTGTGGAGTGTGTGCGTGCGAGTGTCCCTGAGGGGGTGAGCTCCTTGTCACAACACCCCAGGCAGTGCGGTAGGCAGTGGGTCATGGGTGTTGGCTGTGGGGCTGGATGTCCTCAGGGGACACCTAAGAGATTTGGGGCAGCGTACATCCAGGAGCCCCCAGTGGGGTGACAGGGGACTAGCTGTACACACAGGGGTGTCTGTGAGTCAAGGAAGGCAAGCGGCTGTCAGGCCGTATGCCAGGCACACCAGGAGCATGGCAGGAGCAAGACAAAAGACCCTGTCCTCCAGGGGTGGGGTCACAGACAGGTGTGAGTCCGAAAAGAAGTACTGGCTTCAGGTGTGCCCGGGTGCCTTGTGTGTGTGCACGCACGTTTGTGTGTGTGTGTGTGTGTGCACCCCAGGGGACTTTCTGGCAGAAAGTGTCAGCATATGTGGTGACCCTGGGTGGGTGTGACAGGGGCTCTCTGGAAGGGACGGTGTACATGTCCCTGTGCACAGGAGTGTGTGTGAGCAAGTGGCGCAGAGGGTCTGTCTGTGATCAGAACTTTGTGGCAGAAAGTGTCCATGGCATCCTGCTGTGTATCTCCCTGTGCGTGGCGGTCTGTCCCTATGGGTTGGGGACAGTGATAGGATCTGTGTGTATGAGAGTGGGGGTGAGTGGGGCACGTGTACAGGTGTGGGGGTGTGAGTCTGCATGTATCAGGCCACGTCAGTGTGTGTGGCTGGATTCGTGTGTGTGCCCGGGAGTGAGTGTCTGTGTGTCCTTGTGGGCTGTCTGTGTCAGCCCACATCAGTGTGTGTGACTAGTGTGTGTACACGTGCACGCACTGGGAGGGTGTATGTCCAGCGTGTGCGTCTGTATATGAGGAGTGTGTGTGAGCAGCAGGGAGAGACTGTGTCTGTGAGCCCACGTCAGCGTGTGTGTGTGTGTGCACACGCGTGCGTGGCAGGGAGGGGTCCCCGTGTGCCAGAGGCTGTGTCTGGCCCGTGTGTCTGGCCCTAGCTGCTGTGGAGGCTGCAGGTTGTCCAGCCTCTCACCTGCCTCGAAGCCACTGCAGACCAAGGATGCGAGGCCTCGGCCGAGGGAATTGATACGTCCTTAAAAATTCAAGGGCTTCTCACAAGCAGAAACTTTTAACACCGGTTAAGTTTCAGAGCTGCCTCGGAGGAGGGGGGCTCAGGGAAGGACTGGAGGGTTGGGGGCTGGGGGTGGTGAGGAAGGGTGAGGCATGGGTGTGAGGGGGCGCTGGAAGGGGCAGGGAAGGGACTTGGGGCCCAGGGGGCTGAAAGGCTGGGTGGCTTGGAGAGGGGTGCAGGGTGGGCAGCGGTGGAAGGGGCAGGGGAGCCTGCCGAGCTGGGCCTGGGGCCTTGGGAGCCCAGGAGAGGCTGTGGCTTCGGCGTGTGGAGAAGGAGCTGGAGACGGCTGGGCCCAGGAGGGGTGGGGCAGAGCGCACAGGAGACCTTGGGTGGCTGGGGTGGGGTCTGCGAAGCGCACCGGAGCCAGAGACTGCAGCAGGAGCTGGGGGAAAGGCCAGGGCAGGGAAGATCGGGTGAAGGTTTTGGGGTGTTTGGGACCTTTCATGGATCTGAGGGCGGAAGTCTGGGCCAAAGAACCGTCCTGCCCCTTGGCAAACCTCCCAGAAGGCTCTGCTCTGGCTGCCCCAATCCCAGCCTAGCTAGCAGCCCCTGCCCCGGCCTTCCAGAGCTGCCCCCTTACCCACCTTTGGCCCAGACAGACCACATCTCAGACCCTCCACCTGGTGCCCAGCCGGCCATGGTGCACACGCCATCCTCCACTCGTGCACACTTACACACCATCCTTCCATGCATACACACACACCGTCCCCCACTCACACACGCACACCTTCCTTCTTTCACACACCCCCATTCACGCACATGGCTCCCAGCTGTCCATGGTGCACACACACATCCTTTTGTGTATACACTCACACACCCTCTTCTGTTCACAAGCACCCACCCTTCATTCGCACACACAACACCCAAGCTTAATTCACACACAACACCCTCCATTCATACACACCAGTCCTTATTCACACAACACCTATCCTTCATTCTCACACACATACACACACCATCCCTTATTCACACACAGCAGCCATTCTTTAATTTTTATTTTATTTATTTTTATTTTTTTATTTTTTTATTTTTTTTTTTTGGTGGGTACCAGGGGGACGACCTCAGGACCTCGCGCGCCAACAGGCACCCGTGCCACTGAGCGATATCACTGGCCCCTTTTTCGTATGTGGGTTCTGGGAGTCGAACTCGGGCCCTCGCGCTTGTAAGGCAGGCGCTTACGCCGCTGAGCCATCTCACCGGCCCGCCATTCTTTAATTACACACAACACCCTCCTTCATTTCCACACACAAACATATCACAACACCCATCCTTCTACTCTTTTTCACACAAAGCCTGTCCTTCCACACACAAACACACAACCTTACATACACAACATCTACCTTTCGTTTATACATGACACTCATTCTTCGTTCACACTCACAACACCTCTCCCTTCATTCTCACACAACCCATCCTTCAGTCACACACACAACACCCATACTTCCATGTGTACACGTGTTCATGCCGTACCCTCTCTATGCGAGCATGCGTGTGCGCGCACGCACGCGCACACACACTCACTTTGCCTCCTCTGCCAGCAGGAGGGTTTATGGGAGGCTGAGCGGCTGCTCAGGACTCCTCACCCCTCCCTGCCCCCCAGCCCAGATCTTAGGGCACACCTGCCTTGGATGAATAGAGGGGGAGGCGGGTGCTGCAAGGGGCTGGGCACAGCTGGGACGCCACAGCTGGAATCCCCCGCATTCCTCCCTGCCGGGCTGCCCGCCTGGCCACGCTGGCAGCAGGTGTGTTCTTCCTATGCAGGTGTGTGGGGGAGGAGGGAGGTGCGGGAAGCGGGCATGGCACTGCCTGGCCAGGATGCCAGGGCAGGGGGGCTGAAACATCTGGGCTCTGGCAACCATGTCCTGGGCCATGGGAGGTGGGGCTAGCAGCGCTGGGCTCCAGGGAAGGTGGGCAGCACCTGGCATACAGGAGAAGCCAGGATGCAGGCTTGGAGCTGCCAGGCCAGGAGAAAGGGTGCTCTGGGACCTCTCAGCAGGACTGGGATCCCTGCTCCCTGGAGAGCTCAACGTCCCCAACCCGCTATGGCAGTCACAGTCTGCGCCTTGGGCCTGGGGTCCTTGAGACCCCTCCCTGGACTGGGAGCCTTGAAGTGGGGCTGACTTGGGGAGCTGTGGGTTTTCACCTCTGAGGCACACCTGGTGGGACACATGTGGGTACAGGCACAGGACACCCACTGTCACATGCACCCGGGGCACAGAAGCACACAGGCATGGGCGGACACATGAAAACATGGCCCCTGGGGCCTCTCCTCCTCCTCCTTCTCCCTTTTCCTTGTCCTCCTTCTCTCTCCTTCTCCTCTTCCCCTCCTACCCCCTCCTCCTCCCCCTCCTCCTTCTCTTCTTCCTCCTCTTCCCCCTCCCCTCCTCTTCCTCCTCTTTTCTCCCTCTTCCCCTTCCTCCTCCCTCACCTCTCTTCTTCCTCCTTTTTGGGGTCATATAAAATCCAAAGTCATACACAGACACAGGGTCCCCTAGGGCCATGGCACACCCTTGCAGGATAGCACACAGTCACATGGAGTCCCTACAGCTCTTCCTGAGCCGCCCATGGAGCGCAAGAACACAGATGGGTCACGCATCGACCTTTCACGCTGACCCCACATGCGCTCAGGTAATGCACCAAGTCGCCAGGACACCCACAGATACACACAGACACAGTTACGTGGACTCCCAGAGTCTTGCAGGTACACAAAGGCCACCCAGAGTCACACGGGTACAGAGTCTCATAGAGGATGCTACAGACCAATTGGGTCCCCACACAGATGTTCTCAACGTCACCCATCACGTAGCACACAAGCCGTCCCTGGGTGCAGCCCAGTGGTAGAACACCTGCCTAGCATGTGTGAGGTCCTGGGTTCCATCTCCAGCACACATGAGTGCACACACACACACAAGGCCACCCAGGATCCCTCATGGTCGCACACTGTCACAGACACAGATGGCTGGTCATACCTGCACCCACAGATTCATATAGACACCCCTCACACAAATAGGAATGTGCAGGCCCACCGGCCGCTGCACGCAGGTCACACGCACACACACATGCGCGCACATGCACCCCAGGCAGCTCAGCCCAGCTGGGGCCTGCACAGCTGCTGCTCTGGGGCTGGGGAAACATCTCGTTTGCAGCAGGCTGGAGACCCCCCCCCCGCCCTGGAAACCTGGCCCTGGCTCCTGAATGGGGCCTCTGTGTGCTGCCACCCGCTGCCAGCCGCGTGCATTCACCCCCCGTGTGGGTATCATGGGGCGAGGCAGCCACACAGAGTCCGGGCCAGGGCCACCTTGCCCACAGTGCCTCCCCGAACCCATCCTGTACTGCGGCTGGCACGGGATCACCTGGGGACCCATCTCAGGTCAGTGACAATGTACATCCCCAGGGGGCTGCCTGTCCCCCAGCAGACTCGCCTTGCTCCAGCCTGAGTTTCCTGTGAACCTGGGTGTCAGGGTCAGGCAGTCCCTGTCCCAGGGCTCATGGCATCAAATGCAGCCCCAGTCACACTGTCAGCTCCACGTGGAGACACACGCAGTGTCACCTGGACAGCACTACTGTTCACACTCAGCCATACTGTCACTTACGGAAATACCATCACGCCCTTCAAAATGCTGAATGACATGCCTTCACCCCACAGTCCCACACCCTCACAGTCACCCAACACTCTGCCCTATACCACCTCAGTGTTGGGCTGGCCGGCGGAGGATGCTGACACACTGTTCGCATGCCCATGTCACCATGCTAGCCACACGGCAGTCACTGCCCCACTTGGTCACAAGGAAGAGACACAGTTCTGACTGCTGCATCCCTCGAGTGTGGCACACAGCTGTCCCCAATCATGGTTTGAACCAAACCCAGTCACTCCACTAACAACACACACTGGCTGTCACAGCATCACAGAGCGGGCGTCCTGGTGGGCACAGACCACCACTGCAAGTGCCCAACAGCACGCGCCCTCAGCTGCCTCTGTTGCAGGTGACAGGCCCCCACGTCACTCACACTGCTACACAACACCATCGTCCCTGGACAGAGCTACAACAGAACAGTGGGTGACGGCAGCAGCGCTACTGTTACAAGGACTTCCTGTCACACAACAGCCGCACTCGCCAGCACCTGTCACAACATTGAGACAGCCCCACAGCCGTCCCAACAAGCAGCCAGGCATGCTGACATGGCCCCCAAGATTGTCCGTAGGATACCCTGGCCCTGATCTTGGAGGCAGGGACAGACCAAGGCTGACAACCCCCTCTCCTGCTACAGCCGGTGAGGAAGAGGGAGGGGCGCAGGGAGGCGCAGCTGTTGGCAGTGGGTGCCAGCCCCCTCATGAATATTCATTAGCTGGGGAGCTCCTGAACCTGTGGGGAGTCGGAGGTCCCCGGCAGCTGGGCGTCCCCTTCTGTGCCAGGAGGCCCAACGGGGAAGGGGCTTGGCCAGGCCCACTCGCACACACACACACATTTGTGAACACGGACCCTTGGACACACAAGCAACATTCCCACAAATGCACACTCAGCCACACAGCCACCCGTCACACACACACACACACACACACAAGAAGTATGCAAACAACCATATAGTCACGTGAACTCACAACCACACCCAAACCACAGACACTTGCCACACACACAACCGCCAGACATGGAAACACAGGCCCACACAGTCACATGACCACAGCCGGGACACCCGTCACACAGAGGTACACACACACGCGCGCGCATTTCCAAATGCAGGCTCATGCACCTCCAACAACAACCTACTACTTTCTTTGTGGTATCAAGGACTGAACTCAGGACCTGGGCACTGAGCTACATCCCACCCCCTTCTGTTTGAGACAAGGACTCACTAAGCCACTAAGGTGCCCAGGCTGGACTGGAACTTCTGATCCTCCTGGCTCAGCCTCCCAGTGCTGGGATGACAGGTGTGCACCACCATGCCTGGCTAACAAACCAACTACTTCCTATAAAACACCTACAAAAATGTGGACCCACAAATCTGCATGCTTACATGGTCCACCAACTTTCAGATGCAAGCTCACACATCCATCCCCATTTACAAGAGTACCTTTTCAAGCCGGGTGTGGGGGCGCACGCCTGTAATCCCAGCACTCAGGAGGCTGAGCCAGGAGGATCACTGTGAGCTCAAGGCCAGCCTGGGCTACGTAGTGAAACCCTGTCTCAAAAAAAAAAAAAAAGAGTTCTCTCTCTCTGTCACACACACACACACACACACACACACACACACACACACACACACACACAGCTGCCCGCCCTGACGCTTTACAAATGGGGAAACGGAGGCACTGGATCCCTGAAGGACCCTGGAAAAGAGCACAGCCCCTCCTGCCTTGGGGCAGAGGCTGCGGCCAGCGCCGCCTGCTGGCTCGGCCATTGCAAGGGCGCGCGGGACGGCGGCGTGCGAGGCGGGCACGCGCCTGACGTAACCATGGCATCCTCTTGGCACGCGCGCAGGGAGGGCGGGGCGGGCGCGTTGCCATGGCGCCGGCGGGCCGCGTGAATGGGGCATTGTTCACCGCGCCGCCCCGGCCAGCAGACCTGGACCCACCCGGACCCACCCGGGCCGGCAGAGACAGATCTGGGGAGAGACAGAGATAAAGGGAGAGATGGGGAGAGTCGGAGGGAAGATGGAGAGATGGGGAAGAGATGTAAACAAGGAGACATTTAAGGCTGGGAAAACCAGGAGGACAGGAGATAGTGCGGGAGAAAGGAGACTTCGCAGGGGAGAGCCACAGAAGAGAGACAGAGATGAGAGGAAGAAGAGGACCATCGCCGAGGAAGAAATAAATATGAGTCTGAAGGATAGAAAGAAACGAGGAAGGAAGGGTAGAAAGAGGGCCGAGTAGAGGCAGAGCCGATCATCAGGCATGGAGGTGGAAGGGGCAGAACCAGCCAGCCAAGACCCACGCTGTGACACGGAACAGGGCACAGCAGGGGAACTGCAGATGGGTCAGCAAGATGAGGCATCAGATGGACCCCAACATGGGGAGTGGAGGGAGAGACTTGGAGACATGACCCCAACTCGCTGCTCTGCCCCTTACCCCCCTGTCCCTTGTCCACTGGCTCTGGGCTGACACTTAGAATTCACACTTCTTCCCCCCGTACTGGGGATTGAACCCCAAGCTACATCCCCAGCCATTTCCATATTTTTATTTTGAAAATAAATCAAAATAATTGGGATCTCACTAAGTTGCTAAATTGCCCAGGCTGGGCTCGAACTTGCAAGCCTCCTGCCTCAGCCTCTCAGAGTGCTGGGATGACAGGCATGCACCACTACACCCGGCTCAGAGTGTGCACTTCTGTCCCACCATAACGGCATCATCCACACAGATACCAGCCTTCGGGGACGCTGCCCGATTCTCCAGGAATCCCTCCTAGAACAGTGACATCTTGTGCATGAGGAGATGTGGCCCCATGGCTGCACTGCCACGCGCATCATTGTCAGCCGGCCACCCACTGGTACACAGGGTCGCTGCACTGGGACACTGTCACGAATGCTCACCCAGACACCCAGGACAGCCTCCCCCTTGGCCACACACGCTTTCTACCCCGTGTCTGTCTGGCGGCCTGAGTGGGGCCCCAGTCATAGGGGGTCTTTGGGGGACTGTGAGGGCGCTGGGTACATTTCTCTACACTGGAGCCTATGGGAGCTGGCAGCTATCAGTTCCAGGGGAGACTGGGCTAGCAGGGGAGGGAGGTAAAGTCCGAGCTGTCGCCCTCACAAGACTGAGTCAAGCCGGGCCAGGGTGGTCCCCTAACTGCCGCGGCTGGGTCAGCCCAGCCCAAACTTGGACCAAGGGCGGCCCCTGGTGGCTACCTGTGCTCTTGCACGCATCCTTAAGGGTTGAAGGGCGGCTGGGTTGAGGGGGCCCCACGCGCCCACAGGGCTCGGGCTGAGCGCACCGAGCTGGGAGGCTGGCGTCCAAAAGAGAAACCCAGATCCAGAATTCAGCGTCTGTAAGTCCCAGAACGCAGAATCAGAATCTAAACGCGAAACCCTCGGGATGTAGCTCATGGTACAGCAATTGCCTAGTTAATGTTTGATCTTTGGCACCAAGAAGAAAGGGAAAAAGTAATCTAGAGTCCAATAATACCAAAGTCTAGAATTCAGATCCAAGAAGGCAGGACCCAGGCTCTAAAATCCAGATCCCCGCAGCACTTGAGAGCCTCAGACAGGAGGACTGCCTTGAGTTCAAGGCTAGCCTGAACTACAGAAAAAGACCCTATCTCAAAGAAAGAAACAAAAAATTAAACATTAAAATAAATGAATGAAAATAAAATAAAATAATGAATAAATAAAATTAAGATCCTTTATCCATAACCAAGAACCCATACTCTGGAAACCAGAATTCAGAAATCTCGGTTCCATTACTAGAAGTAGAACGTGGGAGCCGGAATGTAGCTCCAGGAACCCGGAAGCTGGAGGCCAAAGAGCAACCTGCAAAATCCAGAGCCCTGAGCCCTCCAGATCAGAGCCGGGCAGCAGGGGCTGACGAGGGCAGGGGCAAGTCTGAGGGGGCAGAGAGGAACCCGCCTTCAAGAACACACGGCCTCTCCCAGCTCCTGCCCCCCCAGCCTGCCTGTGTGCCCGCACACACAAGCACACACACGCATGCACACCCCATGCCAAAAGGATCCTACACACCGCACTGCACCCTGTGACTCACAAACAGCCTCACATTCCTCAGATGACACCCACAACCACACACGCAAGGTCACACACACACCTACACCGACACCAACTCCCAAAGACATAGAACCACTGTCCTCTCCGCACACAGACACACCCCTGCACCCCTACAGTGTCAGAGTGTGCCCCACCGTCCTGCCAAGCTCCAAGACACGGCCACCAGCGAGACATACGCAGGCCCACAACCCCCAGCCCGGCCCCCAGGCGCATGTGAAGAATCATGGTGGAGATTGGGACGAGTGTGCACGAGCACGCACACACACGCTCCCCAAGCACAGAGAAGCCCCATGCCTTGGCAGCCACGCAGCTCCTGGGAATGAGACCCCAGGGATGGGGCTCACTGCACATCCCCGTCTCCACCCTAGCTGCCCCCCCCGCTAGCTGGCGGGCTTTAATACAGATGCCAAACTCATAATTGTAACTGAGGGTGACAGGGTCACCTTGAGCCCCAGATGCTCACGCGGTGACAGATGGCGTTGGCAAACCTGATTAGCAGCCCCCGTGCCAGCGCCTGTGGCACCTGCCTCCCACCCCTCCCCCTCCCCACACTCATTACCCACCCATTACGGGGCCTGGGGGGTGGAGGCGGGGGGCAGGAGCCCTGGGGGCCCCCCTGGCACCAAGGTTTCCAGCTGGCTCCCCTGGCTGGCAGGAGGTGGGCACAGCTGAGGGGGGTGGGAAGCAGGCACCTCAGGCTCGCCAAAAAGGGGGTGATGGGGCCAAGTTGCCCACTGGACACTGCTCGGGGTTGGCACCAAGCTCTGGAAGGAGGAGGGGTCGCCCCCTGGGACCTGATGACCCCCCTCATCTCCCGAGCCCTGAGAGATGTGGTCAGGCCCTTTCCCAGCCGGTGCTGCCTGCCAGGTCAGAGGTCACAGGCTCCCGCGCCTCGCAAGGCCATCTGTTTCCTCGGGGCCCCTGCTGCCCCCTCACCTGGTCCTGCCTTCCTGCAGCAGGAAGAGCCCCCCCACCGGCTCCCCGCCCCACGCTCCAGGGGGCATTTGGAGGAACCGTGATGGCACCACATGTCCCTGCGTCTACGCCAGACGGGCCCATCTGCCAGGGCCTGGTTCCAGCCGTCGGAAAGCTAGGCTGTCCGTGCCCGCGGTGGACCCCGCGTCCCAGCTGGGGAGGGGGCACCTGATGTCCACGCCCGCCACGGTCACCCACTCCGGGGAGCCCCAGTCGGAGGAAGGAGCACATGCAGCTGGGCCAGCCGACCTTTATGGTTCTGTGGATACCACGCTGGGCGAGGGGTGGCATGGGGGCTGGGGGGGGATGGGGAAACCGCAGGCACCGCCGGGGAAGAGCCAGCCGGTTACCCCGTGTTCCCCAGCAACTGTGTCTGCTGCCAGCCCTGGTTTTGTGGTGTCCCTAGGACAGGGTCATCTGTGTCTCTGGATCCGTCCTCCCTACAGCTGGGAGCACGTCGCCGCATCGTGTGAGAGCCGCTCAGGGTAGTGGTAAGGATCTAGATCCCCGGCCAGGTGTGGAAAGGCATGCCTGTCACCCCAGCACTCTGGGAGGCTGAGGCAGGAGGATTGCAAGTTCCATCACAGCATGGGCAGCTGAGCAATTTAGCAAGTCCCTTTCTTAAAATTTAAAACAAAATTAGGAGGCATGAGAGTATAGCTCAGTGTGAAGGCCCCGGGTTCAATCCTCAACACTAAGATTAAAGAAGTCTAGGGTTAGGGGTGCAGCTCAGTGGTACAGCGCTTGCCTGGCATGTGGGGGACCCTGCTGTGTGAGACTGGGGGGTGACTGCACCCCCCGTAACACGGTGACCTCAGCCCCAGCTCAGAGGACGGCTCAGGCCGCACCTGGCATGTTGTCAGTGAGGTGTGCTGCCACTCATGCCTCCACCCCACAGCCGGGGCTGCGTCTAGCATTCCTGGGGCAGGGCGAGGGCTTTAGGACCTGTCTGTCCCTGCGTCTCTAATCTCTGACCCAGTGCATAGCATCCAGGTCAGCGTCTTTCCTTTTCTTGTTTTTTTCTTCTTGTTAATGTTTTTTTGTTTTGTTTGTTTTGAGACAGGGTCTCGCTATGTAGTTCAGGGTGGTCTTGAACTCACTATGTAGCCCAGGCTGGCCTCGAATTCATAGTGATCCTCCTGCCTCAGCCTCCCAAGCGCTGGGATGACAGGCGCGTCAAACCATGCCTGGTTCTTTCTTTCTTTTTTAACAATGCAGGAGATTGAACCCGGGCCTCACACATGCTTGGCAAGTGCTCTCCCACTGAACTATATCCAAGCCCCCACGCCCACCTCGATCTTATCCCATCTCTCCAAGATCTGTGTCCGTCTGTCCATCTGCAATGCTGTCACGGCTTCGGGCTGCACTGACAGCCCTCTACGAGCACAGTGGATGTCTTCACCCGCCGAGGGGACGCTGGGCCGCCCACTCGACACCACAGGACCACAGGCGTGCGACGCTTCCGGGCGGGCACGCAGCTGTTGCAGAGGGATCTCGAGGCAGTGGCCAAGCCGGGCACGTAGAGGGAGGCGCACCGGCCGAAGCACAGGTGGTTGTGGACGCGGGCAGTTGTGCAGCTGGGCCGGAACAGCACCTGGGGCCAGGCATGGGGGGATGCAGGGTCAGGGCAGTGGCACCGGGGCAGGCCGGGGAGAGGAACCTGCCACTCGCTCCCCCAACGTGGGAGGCCAGGATGCCATCCCAGGCTCCAGTCCTGACCCTGCCACTGCCTGGCTGTGTGACCACAGTGAGTTCCTCGGCCTCTCTGGGTCACTTTCCTCACCTGTAGAGTCACGGCCGTTCACACAGGAAAAGAAGAAAGCATCATAGGCCTTTGAGAAGCCAGTTACCCAAGGAAGAGAGAGATTGTAAAGCCAAGGAGGAGACAGACATGAACACCCAGAACGGGAAGCCGCTGCACCCCTGGGGCTCAGGAATGGGGTGGGGGCAGAGGGTTCAAGTGGAAACTCTCAGCACAGTGCCTGGTACGCAGTTGGCGCTCAATAAATGCTGGTTGCTCCCATGATCCTCTCTCCCTAAGTGGATCTATTATCTCAGCCTTAACCACGGTCCTCCTGTGCTGAAATCCTGCATTTAGGTGGGTCTAGGAGGCTGAGGCAGGAGGATCACAAGTTCCAGCCCAACAAGTTCCAGTTGCCGTGGGCAACTTAATGACTCAGAGAGAACCTGTCTCAAAATAAAGGTGGCGGGGGGGGGGTGCTGAAATTGTTAATTAGTGTGAAGGCTCTGGGTTCAATCCCCAGTGCTGAAAAAGAGAAAGACAGACAGAGAGGGAGAAGGGAGGGGGAGGGGAGGAGGAGGGGGAGACCCCGCACACACCCTCCCTCAACCAGGTGCTTCTTCCTTAGGGTAAGACACACAGTCTGGCCCACGACCAGAAGACCACCTTGCTCTGTCCTGAGCCCACCCGGCTCCCTCTGCTCACCTCCCATAGGGCTCCAGCTCCCCCCCCCCCTCAGAGCGCCTGGAAAGGAGACAGCACCCAGCTCGGCCCTCATGTGCTGGAGCCATGGATGGTTCTGTCTCCCTGCCAGCCCTCCCGCGGCTTTCTCTCCTGTAATGTAAACTACCTGAAGACAGGGGCTCTGTCTTGATGATGGCTGTGGTCCCAGGACACAATTCATAACAAGAGCCGACACCAGCAGGTTAGGTGGTGGTGTGGCTGGCAAGCCCAGCTACTCAGGAGGCTGAGTCAGGACAACTGCAAGTTCCAGCCCAGCCTGGGCAACTGAGTGACTTAGTGAGACCCTGTCTCAGAAATAAAAATAAATTTAAAAAAATGCTAAAAGGGTTGGGGATGCAGCTCAGTGTGTAGGTCCTGCATCCCATCTCCAAGATCAGAAAATAAAACACAAAACACCCAAGGGGTCTTGGGAACCAACACCTGGGCTCAAGCCCTTTGGTCAGAACTTTGCAGATCACTAACTCCGTTTTGCAGGGATAAGAACCACAGAAGTCAGCATTAAGGCAAGACCTGAAGCCGGCACCCAGAGTCAACTGCCAGGGCCCTTACGAGCCCTACCTGAGTGCAGCTTCAAGTGCCTTCCCCATAACCATAGGAGGCAGGTAGTACTACAAATCATCATGAATTCACTCAACAAACATTGACTGAATCCATCCTGTGCCTGGCCTTGCTCTAGGGCCTGGGAACAGGGACACTGCAGAGAACAAAAGCAGATAAAGTATATTTCCTCCACGGGCAGAGACTGCAGTGAAGGAGGCAGACAATGCATCTCATTACAAAGAGAACTTCAGGCTACATTAGCTGATGGTATCCATGACAGATCCTCCTGCCTCAGCCTCCCCAGTAGCTAGGATTACAGGCACGTACCACCATGCCCGGGTACACATTTTTAAATAAATGACATTTTAAACAGATCTTTAGGTGAGAGAAGGGGCCAAAGCCTGTCTGGGTGAGGGAAGAATGCCAGGGCAAAGGACACAACAAGCAGTGCAAAGGCCCTGCGGTAGATGGAATATTGGTGTACATGAAAAGTAGGAGTGAAGTGAGGAGGAGAATAGGAGATGAAGTCATGAGGGAACAGGGTCAGAGGATGAGGACTTCGTGGGACACCAGGAAGAACTGGGGTTTTGTCCCAGTGAGGTGGAAGCCACAGACAGGAGGAGGGATGGGACTTGACCCAGGCACCCACATCCGCCCCCTGGAGACTGACTGAAAAACAGATTTGGGAGGCAGGGGCAACACAGCCAGGTGGCCAGGGCCTGTGTTGATGGCCCATTTAGTAAGGGAGGAAGCGGAGGCTCAGAGGCATTTAAGTGGAGGTGCAGGGTGCAGGATGCAGAGCTTGAATTCAAATCTATCTGGGCTGGAATCCCAGCTACTCAGGAGGATCCTAAGTTCATGGCTAGCCTGGGAAACTCAGTGAGCTCGTCTCAAAATAAAAATAAAAATGGGCTGGGGGTGGAGCTCAATGGTACAGCTCTTGCGTAGCATTTGTGAAGCCCTGGGTTCAACTCCCCAGCACCCCCCAAAGAATTCTGTCTGGGCCCGCTAGCTGTGCCCTCTCCTGCCCCCTGTACCCTCTCACCTGAACGAAGGGCACAGCCCTGCACCTCTCCTGGGCCGCTTCCTGCGGGTCCAGAGGCAGAGACAGCGAGCCAGCCACTCTTTGCCTGTGCTTCGGCCCACCCGGCCCCTGCTGCCTGCTACCCTGCAGGCCCAGGAAGGCTCTCCAGCTGCCCAGGGCAGGGGCTGTGGGCGGTGCCAGTGGCACCAGGGCCCCAGGACGGTTGGTAGCAACCCAGGGCTTCGTCAGGGGAGCCTGGGACCCGGGCTGCCCTGAGCCTGTGGGCAGCCAGGCCCCGCTCAGCAGCCCCAGGAGAGCAGTAAGCAGGCCACAGAGCAGCCCACGCTCCATCGTCCTCGCAAAGCCGGGGCTGGGCTCAGGGTCCTGGGACCCTGCTGTCTGTGCGCAGAGCCTGGCCTGGGACCTGCTTTTAATCACTGCCCTCCCCACCGCAGCCTGGGGGGCAGCATGCAAACTCGCACCGGAAGGAGAGTAAAGCAGGCCTGCTGGGGTCCGCAGCCCCGCCCAGCCGCAGTGGGGGCCTGGGATTCAAACAGCGGGAGCCACCATGCATCTGAGTCATCCCAGCCGCTCAGGAGGCCAAGCCAGGCTCAAGTTGGAGGCCAGCGTGGGCAACTTAGCAGGACCCTGTCTCAAAATAAAATAAAACGGGCTCGGTGTTGGTCAGTGGTGAGCGCTTGCCCAGCGGTGGTTAGCATAACTGCTGCTGTGGTGGTTTTCTGAGCACCTCTTACAGACCAGGCATCATTCTCAGCCCTGAGGAGACGGGGCTGAGATAGAAACTGGGTCTTCCTGCTCTGTAATGCAGAAAGCAGACAGTAAAACACACATAAGATGACTTCAAAATCTTAAGTGTTACGAAGCTATTAAGTAATGTAGCTCAATGGTAGGGCACTTGCCTAGCATCTTCGAGGCCCTGGGTTCAGGCCCCACTCCTGCAAGGAAGCAGGCAAGGAAAAAACTGCTCCTAAAGCTGTGTGTGGTGGCACACACCTGTAATCCCAGCCACGCCGGTGGCTGAGGCAGGAGGATTTAAAGTTTGAGGTCATCCTGGGCAAATTCCAAGATCCTGTCTCCAAAGAAAAATTTTAAAAGTTCTGGGGATGTAGCTGAGCGTTCCCTGGGTTCCATCCCTTATATCGCAACAAAACAAAACAAACCTCGAAACCAAAAAAAGAAGAGATCAAAATGAAATGAGCCCGAGAGGAGTGAGGCAAGGGCCTCTGTTCCCAGGGTGGTCAGAGGAGCCCCCCTGGAGGTGACAGTCCCGCAGAGGCCAGCCGCGGCGCAGGAGGCGGCCTCGCACCTGTGCAGCGCACCTCGCACCCGGGTGAGGAGCGGGCGTGGGAAGCGACGGCGCGGCTCCTTCCCGCGGCCCAAGCTGCACGCGCGCCCCCTGGCGGCGGCTCCCGGCACTGCGCGGCCGCGCCCGGGACCCCTGTTCCGCGGTCTGTCTGTCGCCTGGCCGCTCCGTCTTTCCGGGGGCTATAAGGCTCCAACTTGGGAGCATCCTCGGCCTCTTGCTTTCCTCCACCCCAACCCAGTTTGATTCCAGGGGTCCGGGCAGTATCAGAATCCACCCAGAGCCGGCCGCGGTGGCGTGCCTCTGTCCTCCCAGCACTTGGGAGGCTGAGGCTGGAGGATCCTGCGAGTTTGAGATCATAATGAATTCAAGGCCAGCCTGGACGAAAAGCCAAAAACAAAGCAATCGACCCAGGATCCTTCCACTCCTCATCGGGCTGCGGCTCCCTTCGTCTGCCACCTGGAGCCGTGCAGCCGCAGCCCCTCCGGTTCCTCACGCCACTAGCACCTGAGTCAGACCCCGTCCCTCCGAGCCGAGAGCCCTCCACGGCTCCCGCCAGGCCCCGCAAGATGGCCCGCACCATCTTCCCACCCTCCTGTCCTTGCACCCCCGCCTCTGGCAGCACTGCGGGTGAAACCAGGGGCTCCCACTGAGCTACATCCTCAGGCCTGTTTATTTTTTATTTTGAGCCAGGTTCTTGCTAAGTGACTAAGTTGTCCAGGATGGGCCGGAATTTGCAGTCCTCCTGCCTCAGCCCCCCAGAGTGCTAGGATGACAAGTACGTGCTGGCTTCTCACACCCTTCTCACTCCCTCCAGCCACACTGGCTCGTAGCTGTTTTCCAAACACCCCAGACAGGACGCTCCCATGACACCGCAGGACTGCAGGGGCTGCCTCTGTGCCCACAAGCGCCCGCCCACGGTGCCCAGTCCCAGACCGCGTCGAGCTTGCCGCAGCCACGCCGGACAGTTTACCTCTTGCCCTTCCCTGCACAACGTGTGTACCGACCGTCTGCAGAGCGCTCGTGTTCGCGGTACTCACTGTTTACATTCTCCGTGCGGAGCTGGCGCGTGCATAACACACTTCACTTCCTCAACTCCTCCGTTCCTTTCTTTGTCCCTTCCACACCCCTTGACCCCAACGATTTAAAGTGCGCAGGCTTCCAGGCGCAATGGTGCACCCTGTAATCCCAGCTACTCCCACAGTGGAGGTGAGAGGATCGAAAGTTCAGGTCCCGCCTAGGCAAGACAGCGAGACCCTGTCTCAAAATTAAAAAAAAAAAAAAAAAAAAAAAAAAATGCTAAGGGTGTAGCTCAGTGCGAAGGCCCTGGGCCCAATCCCTCATTACCTCTGGACACCCCCCCAAACCCTCATGAGCACACAGACGGGCTGTGGAGATGTGGCTGACCGGGGCGCCATGAGCACGTGTGGATTAGTCCACACGAGTTTATAGATGGAGGTGCTGTTGGGCAGAAGAGGGGTCACTGTGCAGTGCTTGGGAAAGCTCTGTCTCCTTCCCAGTGCCCCTCAGCTCACTGCCTCCTGAATGCCCTGCTGTGAGCAGCTCTCCCCACCAGGCCTCCCACGACACGTGATCCAAAATAAACCTCTCCTCCCTTACATTGTGGGTGCCCGGTATTGGGTACCAGTGATGAAGAAAGTGGCTGAGATGCACACACAGAAAAGAAGAAGAAGGAGGAGGAGGAGGAGGAGGAGGAGAAGAAGAAGAAAGAAGGAGAAGAAGAAGAAGGAGGAGAAGGAGGAGGAGGAGGAAGAGGAGGAGGAGGAGGAGAAGGAGAAGAAGAAGGAGAAGAAGAAAAAAGTCTAAGGAAGGATGTGTGTAGGTTCTAGGTTTTATGCAAATACTATCCTGTGTGTGTGCATGCGCGTGCATATGCGTGCAGTATGAGGGATTAAACCCAGGCATGCTCTACCACTGAGCTACATTCCCAGCCCTTTTAATTTTAAGACAGAATCTCACTAAATTGTCCAGGCTGGCTTTAAACTTGCAATCCTCCTGCCTCAGCCTTCCCAGTACCTGGGGTTACAGGCATGTGCCACCAAACCCAGCCGTATTACACCATTTTATATGTGGGTTGAGCAGCCATGGATTTTGACATTCACAGGGGTCCTGGAACCAGACCCACCACAGACACGAAGGGATCTCTGTTTAAGGCTGTGAAGGCCCAGCATGGTGGTGCACACATGTAATCCCAGCACTCAGGAGGCTGAGGCAGGAGGATTGCCAAAAGTTCAAGGACAGCCTGGACTACACAGTGAAATCCTGCCTTAAAAAAGAACAAGAAGGGGGAGGAGGAGGAGGAAGGGGAGGAGGGGGGAAGAAGAGAGGGAGAGGGAGAAGGAGGAGAAGAAGAAAAAGACTGTGGAAGCTCTTGAAGGTTCAACAAGGAAAGACCCCCTCAACAAAGTAAGTAGAAATTAGAAGTTCAGAACAAAGTGTGCACCATGCTGACTTTTGGGGAAAGAAAGAAAAAGATGCATAGTTGTTTACTTGAATTGTGTATTGAAAGGGGCGGCAGGTTTTCCTGCTGAAGAGAGGCATGGAAGTGGTGGTGGGGGGAAGGAAATGCACTTTAGACTTTAAACATTGCTTTAGGGGTGGGGTGTGTAGCTCAGTGGTAGAACACTTTTCTTGAATGATAAAGCCATGGATTCCATCCCCAGCATAAGAGAGACAGAAACAGAGACAGAAAAGAAAAAGAGAAAGAGGGACAGGGAGGGAGGGAGGAAAGAAGGAAGAAAAGAAGGATGAGGAGAAAGGGAAGGGATGGAGGAGAAAGAAAGAGACAGGAAGACAGAAAGAAACAAACCACCAAACAAAAAAAAGCCAGGCATGATGATGCACACCTGTAATCTAGGATTCAGGAGGCTGAGGCAGGATTGCTGCAAGTGTGAGGCCAGCTTGAGCTACATAGTGAGACCCTGTCTCAAAAAAAAAAAAAAAAAAAAAAGCTGGGCATGGTGGCACACACCTGTAATCCCAGCAATCTGGAAGCTGAGGCAGAAGGATCATTATAAATTCAAGGTCAACCTGGGCTACACAGTGAATTCAAAACCAGCCTGAGCTGCATAACAAGAACCTGCTTCAACACCCTCCTCAAAGGAATAATTTCCTCTTCCCTAAAGCCAGGGGCCCACATTTCCTCTCCAGAAACAACCACCATGATTGCTTTCTTGTAAATATAGGAGTCTCTGTTTATTAAGCTGATTTCAGTTACCCAAAGTCAACTGCAGTCAGAAAACACTGAACAGAAAATTCCAGATATAAATGATTCATAACTTTTAAATTGTTTGCTCAAATCTCTCCTTTGCCCAATATATCCACGCTGTGTATGCTACTTGCCTGTTAACCACTCACTAGCCATCTCAGTTATCAGATATGGAGGGCTCAGAGCTGTTACGGTTTAGAACTAAAATGTCCCCCCATATCGCTGTTGGTGGTGGGGCCTGGTTGGGATGTGTCACTGGGGTGTGAACTGGAAGGTCTGTCTGCCTTCCTCCAGCCTCCTCCCTTCTCTCTCTGCTTCTTGGCCACCATGAGGTGAGAGCCCTCCTCCGTCAGGCCCTTCCCCCACACTGCTCCTGCCTTGGAGCCACCAGCCATGGACTGAACCCACTGAAACCCTCAGCCAAAAGATCTCTCCTCTTTTAAGTTTCAGCGTCAGGTTCTTCGTCACAGCAACAAGAAAGCGACTAATACAAGTACGAGCCATAGCTTTAGGCACCCACTGGGGGCCTTGGGACACACTGCAGAACATGTTTGTATCTTCCCGTCTCCTGTTGTTTTTTGTTTCCTTTTGTTTTTTGAGACATGGTTTTACTATGTAGTTCAGGCTAGTCCTGAACTCAATATGTAGCCCAGGCTGGCCTTGAACTTGCAGCGATCCTCCTGGCTCACCTAGCCCTATCTCCTGTTTTAAACCCACATGAAAACTATTTGTGTCATCTCTCTGACTCTTGCTTTTTATGTGAATTATTTTAGATATTGAAGTCAGTATAGACTAAAAATATAAAAAGCAACTCTTGTAAGCATTACCCTAAGAAATGGACATTAAATATTTTCATCTCTGACTCTGTACCTCTCTCAATATCTGAATTTGCCAATTACAGTCTTCATGCCTGTGCCAGGCATGGTGGCACACGACTGTAATCCCAGCACTCAGGAGGCTGAGGCAGGAGGATTGCTGTGAGTTTGAACCAGCCTGGGCTACATAGCAAGACCCTGTCTCAACAACAAAAACAAATAAATAAACAAATAACCAAAAAAAAAAAAAAAACTTTGTTGCCTATATTTACAGTTTTCCTACACATTTCGTTGTCCTTGCTTCTGTTTTGTGGGGGTTGGTTTGACTTGGCTTGGTGTTTTTGAGCCACAGTCTCCTTATGTAGTTCCGACCTGGTCTCTCACTGCACAGCCCAGGCTGGCCTCAAACTTGCTATAGTCCTCCTGTTTCAGCCTCCCCACTGCTGAGATGACGGGCATGTGCCACCACACTGGGCAGTTTTCCTACAAATGTATTCATTCAGAAAAGACAGAAGTGGTAGATATTCTTCCCTTCCTTTTCAATTTTTTCTGTTTCTTTCTTGGAGGTGCAGAACTCAGGGCCTGTTGGCAGATCTACCGCTGAGGTGCATCCAGCCCTCTCTTTCTGATTCGTGACTGAGACAGAACTGTACACACTTATGGGGACAGTGTGACACCTGATTACACGTGTACATTGTGTAAGGATCAAATCGGAGTCACTGGCATGTCCCTCACCTTAAACATCAAACATCTGTGTTGGGAACATTTAAATCCTTTCTGCTGCTACTGTGAAATATGCAACAAAGTGTCACCAACTGTAACGACATGACTGTGCTGCTGGACATTAGCAGTTATTCCTCCCGTGCAGCTGCGCCCAATTTTATTTTTACAAAAATTATATATTTTGGGTGGGGTTTTTTTGGTGGTACTGGGGGTTAAACCCAGGGCAACCCCAGCCCTTTTTACTTCTTGAGACAGGTTCTCACTAAGTCAGTAAGGTACCAAGGCTGGGCTCAAACTTGCAGTCTTCCTACCTCAGCCTCCCCGTGTTAGGACTACAGGCTTGTGCTAGGTTTACAATTTTAAATATTTTAAATATAAATTTAAATATTTGAAAGAAGTGTCTAGGTAAGATAGTAAGAAAAATAAAGTGAAAGATACCAGGTCGGGTGTGGTGGTCCAATCTGCAAATCCAGCGCTTGGAAGTGTGAGGAAGGAGAATCTTCAATTTGAGGCCAGCCTGTGCTACACAGTGAGTTCCGGGCTGGCCTGGACTACATAGCAAGATCCTGTCTCAAAAAATCAAAATAATAATAATAATCATGAGCCAGGCAGGGTGGTATATGCTTGTAATTACAGCATTCAGAGGCTGAGGCAGGAGGATTGCTGTGAGTCCAAGGCCAGCCTGAACAATTTAGTGAGGCCCTGCCCCAAAATAAAGAAACGAAAAAAGAAAACTGTCAAAAAATAAAAAAATGTAAAAATAAAAATTGTGGGATATTAAAAATCAAGTTGAATATGTGAGTTCCTCAAAATGCTAAAAATAAGAACTACCATATGTCCTACCTATACCACTCCTTGGTACATACGCGAGGTGAGGTCAGCGCACTGCAACCGTCCCTGCATACGCATGTGTAGTGTGGCACCATAACAATATGGAACCAGCCTGGGTGCCCGTAAGAGATGGTTTATATTCATAATGGAGTGTGATTCAGCCACAAAAACGGAATAACGTCAACTGCAGAATGAATGGAACTGGAGATCATCGTTTAAGAGAAGTAAGGCTGAGAAAGATAAAAACTCGCACGTTTTCCCTACTATATATGCGGGGGGGACACGGAAGGAGAGAGACTGTTAAATACCTGGAAAGGGTTTGGGGCAGGGTCAAGGGAAGCTAACGGGTGGATGGGTATGATGAAATTATGTTATATGAATGTGAGAAAATTCCACAAAAAAACTCAATATTTTGTAAAATTAACATGCATTAAAATGTATTGAGAAAGGGCCAGGGATATAGCTCAGTGGCACAGCGCCTGCCTGAGTTCGATTCCTGGTACAAAAACAAACAAACAAAAATAGAGAGAGAGAAAACAAAATTTAAAAGTATAAAAATAAAGCATATTTAAATTAATGCTATCGATAACATTTAAGTGTGAAAAACAACCCTTCCAAACTTAGACTGTAAATATTTAAACACGAAGCAATATGTAGGAAGCCCCTTAAACTTGAAATACTGATGTTTTCAGTAAGATTACTGACAATAAAGCCCAGGGTCAGGACTGGAGCTCGGTGGTAGAGCGCTCGCACAGCTTGCATAAAACTCTGGGTTCCAAACCCAGCACGGCAAAAAAGAAAAAAAAAGGTTTAAGATGTTGTATGTTTAAAACACTAAGTACCAGTGTGGACTAGTGCAGCCACTGTGGAAATCAGTGTGGAGACTCCTCAAAAACTAGGATTGGAGGTCCCATTTGACCCAGCTATTCCCCTTCTGGGTATCTTCCCAGAATTAAAAACATCGTACCACAGCGATTTATGTGCACCCATGTTTATAGCAACACAATTTGTAATAGCCAGATCGTGGAAACAACCCAAATGCCCATTAACCGAGGAATGGATAAAAAAGATGTGGTATTTTTTATACAATGGAGTACTACTCAGCCATAAAGAAAGATAAACTGGAAACTTTTATAGGTAAATGGATGCAACTGGAGAAAATACTCACAAGTGAAATAAACCGGACGCACATGTGTAAACATCGTATTGTCTCCCTAGTATGAAAATGAAATTTCACTGTGACTATTCCATTCCTTAGACTTCTATTTTTACCTAGCTTTTACATGGCTTAATCTTATACTGAGTAATATTTTTCTCCAAAAGGTATTTGTACATTCTCTAATGCTTGAGTTTGTTAATACATGAGAATGTTTACTTGTTGTCTTTAAAAAATATATAAAATAAAATAAAAAAATAAAAAACACTAAGTGCCACTGTATTTTAATAAACGCTCGAGCGTGACGCACTGCCCTCGCCGAGGCCCCACACAGGGAGCACCCCCTCCCCCAGCCGCTGAGGCGCAGGACGCCCAGGCCCCGCCTCGCACCTGCGCTCAGGCAGCGCCGCGGACAACTCCGCGGCCCGCGAGGACCCTGAGCCAAGATGGCGGCGCCCATGCGGCAGGTGCGCGGCCTGCGAGGGCTGGCGGCGGCCCTGCGCCCCAGCTCCCGAGGCTACCACGCGCCGCCGCCTCCACGTCGATCTTCAGGCCCCTGGTGGCCGGACTCCGAGGACCCACTGACCCCACGCTGGCAGCTGGGTCCGCGCTACGCAGCCAAGCAGTTCGCGCGGCACGGCGCCGCCTCCAAGGTGGCCCCCGGCTTGTTGTGGCCGACGCCGGAGCAGCTGCGCGAACTGGAGGCGGAGGAACAAGAATGGCACCCGAGCCTGGCGACCATGCAGGAGTCGCTGCGGGGGAAACTGCTGGCGCAGGAACAAAAGCGTCGGGAAAGGTGTGTGCGCGGTGAAGTCCGTGGGGGCGGGCCTAGCGCGCATGCTCAACCGCCTGCGCTCGCCTGGGAAACTCGCGGTAGCGCGTAGCACATCTGCGCGGCGCCAGCTGTTGGAAAGCCCCTTCCCAGGTGTCCCCTGTCCCAGGCGCTGAGGACACAGCACGGAACAAAACAGGCAAGACAGGTTCAGACGGCAACAGTTAAGACCAGAAAACTGGGTAGCTGGGCTTGGTGGTGCACGCCTGTCGTCCCAGCACTCGCGAGTTCGAGCCCAGCCTGGGCTACGTAGCGAGCCCCTGCCTCAAAACAAACCAGGCTGAAGAGCATGCCGGAGGATGTTTTAGGGCTCTGTGAAGGGATGTTTAACCAGAGCTCTGGATGAGCTGACATCGTTATGGAGACGTCTCAGGGACGGGGATGCTGATAGAGGAAGCGGCTGCTGCAGAGATCCTAAGGTTAAACAGTGTTCAGGACCTGGGCTTAAGGAACAGCCAGGAGGCCACTGGCTGGGGAAGAGTGGAAAGTGAGGACAGTGAGTGGGCCTGGAATCTAGACAGAAACTGGCTTTGGAGGCAGAGTTGAGGGATTAGCCCCGCTACTCGGGAGGCTGAGGCAGGAGGATTGCAAGAGTACAGCTTAGGCAACTCAGCAAGACCGTGTCTAAAACAAACAAACAAACAAAAAAAAACTGAAGGAAGAGTGGAGGCAAGACCAGGGGCATCTGGATGACTACTTCCTAGGGGTAAGGGGGCAAATCAAGTGTTCAACCTTGTCCCCCAGCAGCCTTGAGAAGAGTGGGGATCACCCTTCGTTTACCGTAGGGATGCAGCCGGTTCACACACAGTAGGCAGGTGCTGCACCGTTGAGCTACATTCAGGCCAGCAGCCTGTTTAGGGATAGGGAGACGAGCTTAGTGTGGTTTGATGTCCAGTCACAGTGACGGTGAATGGCGGAACTGGGTGACCCTGGCATGGGGCTTTAATCATTTGTTTCCCTTTTCTAATCCTTAAAAATTTGGCTGTGATTGGTACTACAAACTGAGATTTGAAAGGAAGTGGCCAATCTGTTTTTTTTTTGTTGTTGTTTTTGAGATAAGGTCTCGCTATGTATCCCAGGCTGGCCTTGGACTCACTGTATTGCCCAGGCTGGCCCCAATCTTGCTGTGATCCTCCTGCCTCAGCCTCTTAAGTGCTGAGATCACAGGTGTGTGCCACCATGTCTGGCTTCCAGTCTGTTTCGTGCCTTCCTTTCTGTGCCTAGAACTGGGCCAGGGATACAGTGGGTGCTCTTTGTTGTCTGTGGAGCACACAGTAGGTGCTCTGTGAAGCCTGGCATGAGGAATGAGGTATTCCAGGACAGTGGCTCTGGGAACAGCTCAGTGACCTATCAGGCTGACCTCACCCTTCACTGGGATTAGAGCAGAGCCTTGATCTCTGTCCCTGCGTTGGTCAAGCACTTTTCCTGCCAGTCAGTGGCAGGGATGAGTCTTCCTGTCACCTTGGTGGGGCACTGGGGCAGGCTTTAGGCAGATGGGTGGCATCCAAGGCCTACTGTCCCTCCCCACAGGGAGCAGCTCATCGCTGAGCGCATGGCCAAGATGCCGCAGATGATTGAGAACTGGCGGCGGCAGCAGCGTGAGCGCTGGGAGAAGGTGCAGGCAGACAAGGAGCGTAGGGCTCGCCTGCAGGCTGAGGCCCAGGAACGCCTGGGCTACCACGTGGACCCACGGAGCACACGCTTCCAGGAGCTGCTGCAGGACCTGGAGAAGCAGCAGCGCAAGCGCCTCAAGGAGGAAAAGCAGAGGCAGAAAAAGGAGGCCCGGGCTGCTGCCATGGCCGCCCAGGACCCAGCAGCCTCTGGGGCACCCAGCTCCTGAGCTTTGTCCTCTCCCAATAAAGCCTGCCGCCCAGCAGCCTCTTCCCATAGGGCTCTGTGTCCTTTCTCCAGGTGCCTCCCCAGGTCCCCTGGCTCCTTCCCCAACACCTGGGGCCGGGGACTTCCCCAGCCAGCTCCTTTTGAACGGGGACCCTGGGCCATACCATGCCGACTAACTGGAGCTTCAGGGAAGGAAGGGATGTGCTGGGCAGATAATACAGGAGCAGATGGCAGCAGAGAAGGCTTCTGTGTACCAACATTAATCTCCAGTAATTAGCCAATTACCAGGGGGAGGTGCAGCCCAGACACTGTGGTGATCGTAGTGGGGGGCTGGGAGAAATGGTCCTTCCCATGCTGACTGGGGCGGGCACCCCTGCCCCATTCCACAGCTCTCCATGTCCGGAGCCCTGCTTCCCCAAGGCCTGGGCAAGCCGGCATGGCACGGACCATTAGGGCTCATTTTTAAAACTTTATTCACTTCAAAACCTTTATCAGAGACACAGTTCTGTTCTGGGATGGGGGCGGCCTTGGCCTCGAGCTGATGTCACGCTTGCTCCCCCAGGCTGGAAGCCAAGGCCAGACTAGGGAGGGAGCGTTGCACGTTGCCCCAGATGGAAAGATTCCGGCCACTCCGATGGAGGATCAAAGTTTGGGGCTCCAGCTTCCCCTCATCTTGGAGGATGGCAGGATGGGGAGCAAACAGCTGCCTCTCCATCTGGCTGAGGGAGCTGGGACACAGGCCAAGAGGAGCCCATCTGTCGCCTCTTGGCCCTGCCAGTGACTCCGAGCAGGCTGGGCTGGGAGGATGGGGACAGCTGTCTGGTCTGGGTCCTCTCAGACCAGGATGGAATGGGGGCTACTTGAAGAGGATGGGAAGCTGGGCTAGTTTTTTTTAAAAGGTTTTTGACTTTTTTTTCACTTCTTAAATAAAGATGAATATATATATATTTTTTTCTTTTATAAAATTTTTGTGGAGTGGGGCAGGGTGGGAGCAGTGGGAGGCCTGGCTTCCCAGTGTCACTCGTCATCAAAGTTCTGACTCAGGAGGAAGTTGGCAGCCAGGTTCTCGTTCTTTTCACATGCGAAGTAGGCCTGGATCACCAGGCCCTCAGGGAAGCCCAGGGCCTTCAACTGCGGGGAGACGCACCATGAGCTGAAGGGCCAGGTGAGGGCTGCCAGGGAGGATGACCCCAGCCCCAGCCCCAGCCAGGCGCATGGCCGCTTACCCTCTCGATAGCCTCCTTCTCCTGCGGTGTCACCTGGATGTAGTTCATTTGCGGGGCGTCCTCACCTATGGCGCCCACCTCCCCCTCCGCATCGGAGATGTCCACCAGCTCCCCAGGGGGTTCGTTCAACATCTGGATAAACTGCTCCTGGTGCCGGCTAATTTGCTGTGGGAGAGGGAGGGTTGGGGAGGCCTGACCTCGGTCCCCCCTCCCCAGATCCCCACCACACCTTGCTTGTTTAGTCAGTGGACACTGAAAGCAACACAGGGTGGGGACCAGCCCTGTCCTGGTGCGGCTGATGTGCCAGGGCCGGCAGACAGGCTGCTAACAGACAAATACAGGGAGCAGACAACAGCAGGGCTAAGATTAAGGAAATCACTGACGCCCAGGTAGCAGGGGCCTGTGGTCTATGGCACATGGAAGGCACAAGCAGCAAGTACAAAGGCCCCGGGGTGGGTCCATCCAGCAAGTCTCAGCCTCGGGAGACATGTGGCAGGGGAGGAGGAGGTGAAATGAGAGGAGAGCTGGGGCCAGGCATTTTCTTCTGGGGCAACAGGAAGCCACAGCAGTGACAGTTCAACAGGGACGACGAGATCTGAGAACTTTTAAGTTATTTTTTAGCAGTGGCAAAGTTTATTTGAAAAAGTAAAAGTGGAGGGAGAGAGGAAGAGAGAGGGAAGGAAACTGGCTCTGCAGAGTGAGCTTGGGCTGAGTAAAAAAGGAAAAAGCAAGATGAAAGTATACCCTGGAGGAAGCAGGGCGGGCTATCGTGAAGAAAACTACAATAGCAAAGATCTGGGAACTTTCCATTTTTTTTTTTTTTTTTTTTTTTTTTTAGACAGAGTCTCACTATGTAGTTCAAAGGCAGCTTAAACTATGTAGCCCAGGCGGGCCTCAAGCATGTGGCAGTCCTCCAGCCTCAGCCTCCTCAGTACCAGGTTTATAGGCGTGCACAACCGCGTCCAGCACGGGAATGTGTTGGTGCTGGGGATGGAACCCAGGGCCCTTGGCAAGCTTGGCAAGCACTCACCACTGAACTGCACCTGTGTGTCCCTTCCAAATTCACTCATCCGAGTGTTGGCAGGCTGGAGATTCTGGTGCAACTGTACTCTTTATACGTCTGACAATTTTCACATTAAAGAAAAGCATGCTCCTTCAGAATCTGATGTCTAGGGGACAAAGGACTAGGGCGGCAGTGAAATTAGAGACCTGCAAGGTGCTATCAAGGTGCCAGTGGGAGACGAGGTCGGCAGCCACGGGGGCAGGGGCTGGGCCCTGCAGAGAGTGGAAGGCAGAGACAGCCCTAGCGGAAGTCAGCGTGGGGAGGGTCTGTCCTGTCTCAGAAGTCTGGCAAGTGCCGCGTGCAGATGTCAAGTCAGCCACGGGAAAGAGTGGCATGCAGAACTCTTGCTACCCAGGCTCCGGGTCACCACAGACTGAAAACCCCAGGAGGACTGAGTCCAGATGAAAAACCGCAGTGACCTGGTCACAGTGGCACATGTCTATAATCCCAGTACTCAGGAGGCTGAGACAGGAAAATCTCGAGTTCACTGCCCAGCCTGGGCTATACATGGAGTTCAGGACCAGCCTGAACTACCCATGGAGACCCTGTCTCAAAAATACCCAAAAAACAGGAGGGGAGTAGGAGGAGCCTGCACAATGGATTAAGAAAGGGAGGAGCAGAAGCTGGCAGGTCCTGAGCCACCTCACACAGGACTCAGAGGAACCTGCTGCTTTGCTCGGCCCACATGCACATTCCACCAGCAAAGAGCACGCGAGATGCTTGGTCAGTGGGGGAATGGCAACCCCTCAACCACAGGCTGTGGCACCTGCCCCACTCCCCTGGCCTGGGCCGCACCTGCAACAGCTGAGGATTCTCCTGGCCCAGCTGCTGGAGCAGGGCGGGCAGCAGCGCTGGGTTCTGCTGGATCACCTGCCTCATGTTCTGGAACTGGGGCTGGTCCCGAAGGAACTCCAGGGGGTTTTCTCCTGCTGGTAGCATGCAGGGGTGTAGTCAGAAACCACACAGGGACCAGGGCCTGGCCCCAGGAGATGCCCCATGAGTACCGTGCCTAGCCTGCCCACCTGCTTCTGTGGCTGGCTGCTCAGACGCCTGGCTCTCCTGGACGGAACCGTGTTCAGGCTCGGGGCTTCCCGGAATTCCCTGTCAGAAATCCTCTTTAGTTCTCCCACGCAGACCTCCAGCTGCCTTGCCCACCACAGGCCACCCACCACTGCTGCCCTGCCTCCTGAGGGAAGCCTTCAGTGACAGCAGCCCCCACCCAGGGCTCCTTGGCAGCTTCTGCCTCCACGATGTGCTGCCCCGGCAGGTGGCAGCCCCACCTCACCGTGAGCAGATACTCCACAGCCCGATGCGGGTTGTTGTAGCTGGCTCTCAGGGCAGCCACGACACGCTCCCGATCGTAGCCCATGGACATGATCTCCGTCAGCATCGTCTCATACTCAGAGCCAGTCACTACGAAGGGAGCACCAGAACCTGCGTCACTAAGGACAGGACAGGGCAGCACCCACACCCAGCCCACCCAGATAAGGCCCAGCTGATGGCCAGATGCCCAGTGACCTCTACCCCAGGGACCACCCACCCACCTAGCGTGGAGGCCGCGTCTTCCTCTCGCCTGCTGCTACCTGAAGAGGGAACAGAGCTGCAAATTCAAGAGAGAGAAATTGGACTTTGGCTTCTGGTGGCCTGCCCTCCCCACAAGTGTGTGGGACCACACAGGTGGGCACTGAAGGTACGGGGAGGACAGGGCCCCAGACCTGCTGCCCCTGCCTTACCCTGACACCGACTCTGGTGACATTGTGGGAGCCGACTCCTCCGATGGGCTCTTGTCCTCTCTGGTGGCAGGCGATGGATGGGACATGCCTGAGGCAGAGGTCAGCTGGAAGGGCATGGAGGGCTCTGAGGCAGCAGTGGGTGAGACCTCTGGGGGTGCTAGGGTACCCTGACCAGCTTTGGCCTGTGACAGCAAGAAAAAAGGGGGCCGGAGTCAGCATGCCTATCAAGCCCTAACATTCTGCCCCGACGTGGCCCTGCCCCGTGCTCGGCTAATCTCTCCTGGGCACACAGGCTCTTTGCCAGCTCCCCCACTAATCACCCACCTTGGTCACCATGACAACCACGAAGTTCTTCTCATCAATACGATAGTCCCTGATGGGAACATCATCGCTCAGGATCTTGCCAGCATATATGAGTTTCTGTCCAGCCACCGGGAAAGCATCACGGCCCTTCTCCGCTTCTATCTTCTCCTTCAACACCTTCACCTGGAGGAGTCCAGACAACCTCTGTGAATCCCAAGAGTTTCTCTTCCCTTCTGGTTTAGGGAGGAGAGTTTGTAAGCCTCCTGACAGAGGGGCTCAGCTTCATAGGCAAACACGTTGGTGGTGAATTCACTCAACAACTGGCCAATCAATGGTATTTCCTGAACACCTATTACATCCCAGGTGCTAGTTTAGACACTAAAGTCATTTTATACAGAGGTCCCACCATGGAAAAAAACAAGTTCCTGCTCACACAGAGAGGGTGCTAATTTGAAAATAACAACAAACATGTTTCTAAATGGCATAAACCATATTGAGATAAAACAGAATAAAAACAAAAAACAAAACAAAAAACAAAATAAGCCAGGCATGGTGGCGCACACCTGTAATCCCAGCACTTGGGAGGCTGAGGCAGGAGAATCACCACGAATTCAAAGCCAGCCTGGATTACATGGGGAGACCCTGTCTCAAAAAACAAACAAGATTAAAGTGACAGATAGGGTCTCCCATTTATGATGCTGACCTGGGACAATAACAATGATGGATACTTAATAAGATGATCGATACATACTGTTAATGCTATTTATCATAAATGTTATTATACTTTTTAATTGAGAAACTGGGGATGGAACTCAAGGTCATTCTACCAGAATCACACTCCCAGCCCTTTTTATTTTGAGACAAGGTATTGGTAAGTTATCCAGGCTGGCCTCGGAACTTGTGACCCTCTTGCCTTAGCCTACCGAGTAGCTGGGATGAAGGTGTGCACCACTGCCTTCAGTTGTACACTTTCTAAGCCTCATAACATCTGTATGATATAGATAACACTGGACTTGCTTTATATTTGAGAAAACGAGACACACAGTGATTAAGTTACTTAACCAAATTCAAACACACTGATCAAAAAAAAAGAAAAGAAAAGAAAAGAAATCTGAGTCCATTTCCTTTTCTACAAAAAATGGGCGCGGGCCGGGAGCGCGGTCAGAGTGCAGCGCCGGCCCGCCCAGAAGCGTGGAAGTCAGTGTCTCTTGGGGCAGTGGCACAGAAAGTGCCGAGCGCATAGACAAAATTAAACGGCCGACAGACACGAGCCACCGAAACTATCATCACAGACCATTTATTATCAGAATAGTTGTCATCACAGGTCGGAATCCTGGGTCATTACTACCAGGCCGGCTGCCGACGGCCCCCGGGGACGCCTGCACAGCACAGGGGGGCGCGCGGACCGTAGCACCGCGCCCCGCGAGGCGCTGACATCCGAGCCGGCCGGCCGGGCGCCTGGGGTGGGGCTCGCCCGAGACGGCCCGGGAGCGGCGTTCGAGCTACCGGGGTCCGGGCCGGGGCTCACGTGGTGGGGATCCGGGAGCCGGGCAGGTGGGGGAGTGGGCAGGGCCCACCCCGCGCCGTCCTCCGCGCCCCTCCCGCGGGATCCCGGCCTCCCCGCCCCCACCCCGCCCCGGTACCCGTCGCTCTCGCCCCCGGGCTCGGGCCCGGCCCGCACCGTCTCGTCAGGCTCCATGCGGATCTTGAAGGTCTGCTGCTGCAGCGTTTTGAGCGTGATGGTGACGGCCATGGCGGGGCCAGAGCAACGCGGCGGCCCCTAGATCTTCAGACAACATGCAACTCACGCCGCCGCCATCTTAGCACCCAGCCGCGCCGCACGGCAAGCGCTTCCGGGTCAAGCGGTGCGCGCGCTGACCGCGAGCCCACGTGATCTGCGTGTGACCCCCCCCCCCCAGCCCTCGTGGGCATGCGCTCGAGGGCTCACCGGGCCAGGCATGCGCAGATTGACTTCTGCGCTGCGGGAGAGGCGGCCCATCCTCTGTGCGCACTCTCTTCACGTAGCTTTCAGAATGACGTCATGGCCATTAGCGGTGACGTCATGTGGCTGCAAAATGGCTCTGATGTCCCCCGTCACCCTCAAATGTTTCATTGTTTATGACATTGACGTTCTTAACTTGCTGTAGATATTTGCACCTCTTCAAAAATCTTTGTTCATGGGGCCGGTGAGATGGCTCAGCGGCGTAAGCGCCTGCCTTGCAAGCGCAATGGCCCGAGTTTGACTCCCGGATCCCATATACGAAAAAGGGGCCGGTGATATCGCTCAGCAGCACGGGTGCCTGTTGGCGCGTGAGGTCCTGAGGTCGACCCCCCGGTACCCACAAAAAAAAAAAAAAAAAAATCTGCTGTTCCAAATGAGTTTTATTCTGGTTTAACCGTGTTACCTGAAACCCTGAAAATTACTCAAAAGACTAAAATAAAGCCTGGCATGGTGGTGCACGCCTGTAATCCTAGCACTCAGGAGGCTGAGGCAGGAGGATCACTGAGTTTGAGGCCAGTCCGGGCTACATAAGGAGTTCAAGGCCACCTTAGCTGCATAGGAAGACCCAACAACAGGAAAACTTATAAGAATCTGCAAGCTAGGGCTGGGGATATAGCTCAGTGTCACAAGTGCCTGCCTGGCAAACGCAAGGTCCTGAGTTTGATTCCCGGTACAAAAAAAAAAAAAAAGAATTTTCAAGCTCCAGGAGGTGGCGGAGAATTTGCAAACAGGCCGTTGATTAGCTTGGTTCACTCCATGTAGAGAACGATCTGGATTTTTGGGATGACTCTGCAGTTTCTGTTCTTGACTTTCCACTTCTGCTGCTCTTCCACCAGTTCATTCCACTGCCTGACCCCAGAATTTAAGATGTGACTTAAGTCCAACCTATATTGACTACAGAATTATCTCTGTAAACCTTCCCTGAATCCACCAAACCACGTTTCCTAGAGAGGCCAGGGAAGGAACAGGAACCTGGAGAGTGGAAGTGAGTCTAGTCCAAGGACAGGCATGGAAAGGGGACCCCAAATGGGCTGAGTGGACAGTTACAGGGTGTTTAGGCAACTGGACGGAGGCAAGGTTGGTCTCCCACTTAGTACAGGAACTATGGGCTAGAGATTAGTGACATCCCCAAGTCCTGAACTGACCACTAGCTGCCTCCAGCCCTGCTCCCCCAGTCCTCCCTAGGCACTAATCCAAACCAGACTCCTCACCCCTGGCCCCACTCCAACTCCTTTTTCTGTGCAAGGGGCCTAGGAACCTCCAGCAGAGTCCTTGTCACCCTGTAGCCCACCACACCTGCTAGTCCACCCACCTCCCTCACCTCCACCTTTTCTTCTTGCAGAGCTGGGGATGGAACCAGGGCCTTGCACACCCCAGGTAACATGCTCTGTTCTATACCTAACCCACACCCCTGCTCTTCAGTCTCTCACATTCCAATTTAGCCTAAAGGCCATGGGTCCAGGTACACTTGCTGAGCTCAGTTCCTTATCAGAGGAATTAAACAGCTTTACTACCACTGGCTGGTACAAATGTTAGGCGTCTCAATTATCCTACGTAGATTTGCTCCTTAATAGACCAGAAGGACTCCTGGCTATGGAGAACATGCAGTATGAAGTCATGAGGGATCGGCATGCTCATGCCTGGATCGTGGGTAGGGGTCACTTACAAGTCATTCTAGTGGTTTGGGGGCCACAGGGTACACAGTACCCCTGCTCATCCTTTCAGTAGCTATGAAGTGGGACTTCCTGCAGATCCATCCCCTAGGCCACCTTTGGCTCCCTGATGTCAACCCCCCCCAAGGAGACACAGGGGGGAGACACAAAACTTAATTTAATAGAAATTTTGTTTGTAGTTCTTACATTCTCACTGTGAGCCAAGCTGGAATCCACTGCCCCACCCAGAAATGGCCCAGTCAAGAGGCAGGGCAGAAAAAGGGATGGGGAGTGCCCCATTCTTCCTCAGTGCTGGGGGGCTGGAGAAGCCACCCCTTTCTGCTGCCCCTCTCTGGGCTCCAGCAGAGCAGATGGAATCTCAAGCCTAGGGCTTCTCCTCCACACCCTTGCCCTCAGGGTAGCTAAGGGATTCCGGAAAGAGGAGGAAGAGGCTGGTCAAGAAAGAGGAAAGGCGAGAGGGGACTGAGGGCTGAAGAATCAGACACAGAACACCGGTTTAAAAAAAAAAAAAAAAAAAATGGCGGGGGACACAAACCGAAATCCACCCCAAATCTGAACCCGCCTGAAAAAAATGAAAGTTCTTGGGTCTCATAGAGACATTATTTGGCGCAGCCGGCTCTGCGGCAGGGACGCACAGGCCTCAGTCCAGCCCTGGAGAGGGGTGGTGTGGCCTCTACAGCTCGTCCTTGGCCTGGCCAGTGGCGTCTTCCTCCTCCTCTTCCTTGTCCTCCTCGTCCTCTTCATCCTCATCTTTGTCCTCCTCATCGTCTTTGTCTTCAGCTTCCTCCTCCTCCTTGCGCTTCTTGTCCTCTTCCTCTTCCTTAAGTCTCTGCTCCTCATCCTGTTTGTCCTTCATCTTCTTCTCTGCGGCCTGCAAGCAGAGTGCTCCCCAGATCAGAACCTGGCTCTTGACTGCAGCCCTGCCCGCCCCCCGGATCAGAACTGGGCCCTGCCCCACCTTTGTGACACCCCACGTCTCATTTCCAAACTCTTCTGCATACGCCTCATCGTTGGTGATGAGAAAGTTGTCGAAGATGGTGCCAGATTTGACCTGGGGGTGTTCGGAAAGGAGGGGTGGTCAGAGGCAACAGCCCATAGTCCTGGCTTTGGACAAGGCTCAACCTTTTTTCCTGTAACCACCACATACTGCAGCTCTCTGGGGACAGTGGGGACAACACTGTTACAGCTCAAGGCACACCTTGGCTCCAGCCACCTCCTGTCTTTCAGGTGACTTTGGGCAACTACCCTTTACTTCTCTGCATCTCAGTTTCTTCACCTGTAAAATGGGGACTTGTTTCCTTATTCAGGTATTTTTCAGGTACTGAGGATGTGTGCCAGAAACTGTCTTTGCTGAAAAAGTGCTTCCTTCACAGAAATTCAGTCCAGCATAGTTATTTTGCTGTCCTGAGTATCAAACCCAGGACCTTGCAAGGAATAAATGTCCACCGCTGAGCCACACCCCGACCCCCCACCAGGTTCCTGATGAGGCCAACTGTAGTCAAATGAGTTGACTTGCATAAGCACTTGAAGAACCCACATATGACTGGGGCATGGTGGCACACGCCTGTCATTACGAGAGAGGCGAGGCAGAAGGATCGTGTTGAGCTCAAGGCTATCTATCCTGGCCTACCCAGCAAGTTCAAGGGCAACCTGGACTACAAAGTGAGTGCCTGCCTCAAAAAACAAAAACAGGGCCGGTGAGATGGCTCAGTGGCGTAAGCGCCTGCCTTGCAAGCGCTAGGGCCCGAGTTCGACTCCCAGAACCCACATACGAAAAAGGGGCCGGTGATATCGCTCAGCGGCACGGGTGCCTGTTGGCGCGCGAGGTCCTGAGGTCGACCCCCCGGTACCCACAAAAAAAAAAAAAAAAACAGAAAACCCAGCACTTGATAAGTAGACCCTCAGAGGGTGTGTACTGTGAGGGCAACACAGGCCAGATCAGACTGCTTCAGAAAATGTACCAATGTGGGGTCAGACCTGCCTGCGGGTAAGTCCTATGCCTGTCCACTTCCTCTGGTGGCCCGACCACCTGATGACTCCCCTCCAGACCTTTCTCCACATCTCACCTGCCAGAGATCTAGGCCCAGCACAGCAAAGTTATCATAGGCATAAATGCTGGCATCTGGGAAGTACTCAGGGTTATCAATTTCTGGGTGGATCCAGGTGCCCTTGTAATCTGGATTATCGATCTGCCGTGGCTTCCACTCGCCCTGCCGAAAACAAGAGTTGAGTAAAAACGGGATGCACTCTCCACTGTGAGCCCCAGGCCTGCTCAGACCCCAGGCTCAGATAGTTTTTGTTTTGAGGGTGCTGGGGATTCAATCCCTTTGAGCTACTGAGCACAGCCCCAGGCTCACCTTGTACTCGGGGTTCTGAATCACCGGTGGTTCCCATTCCCCGTCCATCTCTTCATCCCAGTCCTCAGGCTTCTTAGCGTCAGGGTCTGGGATGTGCTCGGGCTTATCCCAGTCCTAGGCAACGGGGGTGGTCAGTGGGGCCTGCCAGTTCTCCACGCTCTCCGAGGTGGCAGGGAGAGCCCCTAGCTAAGACCCACCTCAGGCTTGGAGTCTGTGGGGTCATCAATTTTAGCACGTTCATCCCAGTCATCCGGCTTGGCGGCATCAGGATCCTTTATCTTCTTCGGTGGCAGGAAGTCCCAATCGTCCTCCAAGGAGCCTGACTCCACTTGACTGTTGTCAATCTTCACTTCATAGGTGTTATCAGGCCGGACAATCAGCGTGTACAGATGTGTGAATTCATCGTCCTGAACAGGGTGGGAAATGAGTGGCCCCATCCACCAGGCTACCTTCTGGGCTTCCCCTAAGAACCACCCTCCCAGGCACACCTTGCACCGGATGTCCTTGTTGATCAGCACATTCTTGCCCTTGTAGTTGAAGATGACATGAACCTTCTTGGTGCCAGGACCACAGATGTCTGGGCCTAGGTGGAAAGCAGATGCCATGAAGAGTGAGACTGCCCACCGCTGTGAGGCCCCCCCACCCCCTAGAACTTAAACTCAGGTCTGTCAGGCTAAAGACGATCCTCAGATTCTGATTCTGTCTTTACATGTGGAGCCGCAACTTAAAAAAAAAAAAAAAAAAAAAACCTATTTGCTAGAATTCATTATCCACCTTTGTAAAATCAAGAAATATCCAGGTATGTTCACAGTTTACATCTTCAATCATAATGCAATCAATTTCTGTTATCTGTTCTCTATATGGCCCTTTAGCTTATCCCACCCAACAGAAACCCTTGATTATTTCATGCTTTCTATGGTCTCAAGACCTTCCCCGGTTATGAAGACCTTTGGGGCCAGGTGTGATAATGCCCACCTGTAAATCCGAGCACTCAAGTGGCTGAGGCAGGAGAACTGCTGGGAGTTGAAGGCCAGCCTGAAGTACAGTGAGTTCAAGGCCAGCGTGAACTACAAAGTGAGACCCTATCTTGAACAAAACGAAGTATATAGGTGCACCTCACCCTTCAACTATTGGGAGGATTAGTATCACTGCACACCCCCTCACCGAACATGATGTTGTATTCCGAGTCTCCGTGCATGTCCTTCTGGTCCAAGTTATCGGGAAACAGTTTCACATAGCCACCCCCACAGTCGATGTTCTGCTCGTGCTTCACCGTGAACTGCACCACCAGCGTCTGGCCCTTATTGCTGAAAGGTTCGAATCTGGCCGACAGGGCGTAAAAGCGGGCATCCTGACTTGTCTGCAGGCCTGAGATAGGACGGGAGTGTGGCCACCGTTGGGCTCTGACCCCTGGGGACCCTAGGCCTCCAGGGGCACAGACGACTCCCCTCTTCCTTCCTCCAACCTGCCCCGCTCCTGGGGAATGAATATCCACCCTTTGCCAGAAAGTCCTTCTGGATCGGGGCACCTCTGACTCTTACCTTTATCCTTCTCCTGGTCCCCGTAGAACTTGCCGGAACTCAGAACGAATTTGCCGAAATCGGACTTGTGTTTGGATTCTGTCCAGCGGTTGGTCCAGGCGTCTAGGATCAGAGGAGCAGGTGACCCAGAAGCCCCAAGAAGCCGCGGGAGCAGCAGGAGATCCCCGACCCCCACCCCACCTGTGCTGACACCTGGGGATTTGAAATCCTCAGGCAAACGCCAACTCCCAGGCGGGAGGCCGCTGCGCCTCCGCGCTCCCCAGGGACGCAGAATAGTCGCCGCCCGCGGCTCTCAGTCCCCAGAGCCCAGGGTGTTGGCCCTCCGAACGCTAATTACAGGAGACAGGGCAGATCTGGACGGGGGCTGCCCGCATCGCTGAGGCAGCCTCGAGGCGGGACCAGACGTTACCTCCGTCCAGAAACTGCTCCTTGAAGTAGACAACGGGCTCGGCGGCGGCCAGGCCGAGAAGGCCAAGCAGCAGCGGCACGGGTAGCAGCATGGCGGGCCGAGGGGGCGGCGGCGCGCGGGCCCTTTAAAACGATCCTCCGCCAGCGGTTCTGCAATACGGACTGGGGCGGCCCCCGGCTGCGCGGTTTTATAGCAGCCCGCTTCTCAACCCAACACCATTGGGCCCTTTAGCCCGCCCCTAGAGCCTTCTCATTGGTCTTTCTCCTCAAACGTCCCTTTCCATTGGCGTCTAGTTGGCTCAGCATGTTAGACTGTGCCTCAGAACGCCTAGATCCCAGATGGCCGATTTCTATTGGCCGCACTTCCGGCCAATGAAAGTCGACCACGCGTTGTGGGGGACGCCCACTGGTGGGGTGGGGGCCTGGAGCCCCTCAGGCCAGGTCATGTGACCAGGACTCAGCGCAGCCCGGCCCTTGTCGGCGCTCGTCGCTCTCCATCTGGGCGTTTAAAGAGCCCGCGCGGGCTCCGGTGTGGCCGCTCTGGACCAGGACCCAGTTTCCACTTCGTCTCCTTCCATCCTCTCTACGTGGAGGGGTGAGCAGGACCTTCCTAGCCACTGGTTACCCTGCATTTGGGGACACTATCTGTCTCCATCTAGAGGCCCCTACACCTTGGGCTAGGTCTCTGCAAGACAATGGGAAGAGTTCCAGCTTCCTCCTCCTGCCCTCTGGTGCCTGAGAAGCCTGTCTGACTGCTGCTGTGCGACCTAGGGCGAGTCGCTTACCTTCTCTGAAATCCACGGAGCTCCTGCGAGACCAGGAGTGTCCACTCTGACACAGTACTACCAAGAGGAAAGCTGTTTTGTTTTTTGTTTTGCGACAGGGTCTCGCTGTGTAGTTCAGGTTGGCCTAGAACTCACTATGTAGCGGCCTCGAACTTGGGGCAATCCTCCTGCCTCAGCCTCCCAAGTGCTGGGATGATAGGCATGCACCACCATCCCTGCTGGCAGGGGTAGCCTGGGCTAGAGGGGAGGTGGCCCAAAATAGGCTGTAGTTTTTGGGGTCATTCCCCTAGCTGCGGGCTCATTTTTACTCTCCAGTGCTGGTAAATGAAAGGGGGTCCCTGCCTTGTGGTCTGCCACAAACCGTCTGTCTTTTGCAATTAAACGGCTATAGGCAGAGGGCAGGGGGTCCGTTTGGAGAGGAAAGAAAAAGGCACAGATGGTTGTTCAGATAGGGCCCTAGAGAGGCAAACAGGATCCCTGGATCTACATAGTCTTTCGAAGCCAGATACGAGTGACCGAACTGCTCCCTGGCCTGCCAGAAGGAAGACAGCAGAGGTTTTCCAAACTTCGGAGATGGACACTGGACCTGGACAGCCTGGGGAAGGAGAGAATTCGGGCCAAGGACGGGAAGAGAGTGCTTCGCCCTCAGAAAGGCAGGAAACGCTACCCTTGAGGAAGTCGAGGCTCTGCCCCTCACCCCGGTGTTCAGTATTTAGCGTAGCCCAGCCTGGGCCACCTCAGGAGGGTCCTTAGGACCGGGATGTGGGTGGACACTTCTGACTGACTCTGCCACCAATCAGGCATAAAAACTACTTGCTGTGTAGCCTGTTGTGGTAGTGCATGCCTGTAATCCCAGCACTTGGGAGGCTGAGGCAGGATTGCAAGTTCTGTCTCAGGCTGGGGAACTTAGCAATTTAAAATAGCAATAAAAATAACCAGTTGTGGTGGCACATCCCTATAATCCCAGCATTCAGGAGGCTGAGGAAGGAGGATCTCTGAAAATTTGAGGCAAGCTAGGGCTATAGTGAGTTCAAGGCCAACCTGAACCAGAAAGCAAGACTCTGTCTGAAAAATACATAATAGAAAGTAAAAAAAAAAAAAAAAGGCTGGGGAGTAGTTCAGTGCAGTAACTCTGAGTTCAATTCCCAATACCACAAAATGACAATACCGAAAATAGGTTTTTTTTTTGTTTATTTCTAACATATTTGTTACTGCCCACATATTACTATTGGTCTTTTATTTTATTTTTTCTTTCTGAGACAGGGTCTCACTATGCAGTTCAGACTGGCCTTGAACTCACAGCAATCCTCCTGCCTCAGCCTCCCAAGTGCTGGGATTACAGGCATGCACCATCATGCCCAGCACTACTGGTTTTTTGAAATGTAACTGGTCCCAAATGAGTTGTGCTGTAAGTTAAAATATGTATCAGGGCCAGCCATGGTGGTGCACACTTGTAATCCCAAAACTCAGGAGGTTAAGGCAAGAGAATTATTGCTAGTTCAAGGCCAGCCTGGGCTACATAGTGAGTTCAAGGACAGCATAAACTACATAGTGAGACCCTGTCTCAAGAAAACAAAAAAATAAATAAAATACGTATTAGATTGATTTTGAAGACTTATGCCAAAACGAAGAGTGGAAAAATGCTTCATTAGTAAACGCTATATTAAGAGTTTAAAAATCATTTGTACTGTATTAAGTAAATTTCATCTGTTTCCTTTTTCTTTCTTTTTCCCCCTGGGTGCTAGGGATCAAACTCGGCCTTGTACATGCCAGGCTAGCACTTTACCAATGAGCTACACCCCAGCCCCCTTGGTTTCTTTTTTAGCAATTGCTACTAGAAAGTTTCTCAATTATATCGTGTGTGTATGTGACATATTTCTTTTGTTTTTCTTTTTTTTTTTTTTTTGGTTCTGGGAATCAAACTCATGACCTTGTGCTTGCCAAGCAGGTGCTGTGCCGCTGAGCTGTACCCCTCGCCCTGTGAAGTATTTCTATAGGACAACAATGATTTATTATTATTGTCCTAATGATTTCTTGCATGCAGGGGAAGGGAGAGGTGAGGGTCTGAAGGGTTTATAATTTCTTTCCATGTTTGTTTGTTTGCTTTGAGACACGGTCTGGCCATGTAGTTCAGGCTGGTCTTGAACTCACTGGGTAGCTGGGGCTAACTTTGAACTCATGGTGATCCTCCTGTCTCGCCCTCAGGATACTGGAATGACAGGCGTGCACTACCATGCCCAGCTGGAGGGTATATAATTTCAAATCCCATTTTTATCAACTCCCTATGGAACCTTGGACAACTTATACCACCTCTGAGTCTGTTTCCTCATCTCTGAAATGGAGGTTATATGGGTATCTACATCACAGTTTTTGGTATCAGGAATCGAACTCAGGGCCTCGCACTTGCCAGGCAGATGCTGTGCCACTGAGCTATATCCCTGGCCCCCATCACAAAGTTTTGGGAGAGATGCTAAAGCTCTATCTGGGCGTGGTGGTGCATGTCTGTAATTCCATCACTTGGGAGGCTGAGGCAGGAGGATCGCCTTGAGTTCAAAGCCAGCCTGGGCTGCATAGTGAGTTCAAAACCAACCTGAACTATATAACAAAACCCTGTCTCAAAAATCTGATTAATAATAATAATAATAATAGGTAAAGCTCTTAGCCCTGGGTTGGGCGCTTAAGAGGTAGCCCATACAAGTTAGTGGACACCTAGATTGTAACTGTTTCTAGGTGAGCTCCTCTCTCCCCGAGAAATGGAAATGAGCCCTCGCCAGCCCCCTTTGAAAATTTAAAACTAGTTGACAGGGCTGGGCATACGCAAAGATTGAATTAAGTCCAAAGTCACAAAACTTGCTGGTGGCGTGGGTGCATGGAACTCAAAACAAAACTATTTCAGACCTTTGTTTCATCAGTTTACCTCGCTGGTGAGGAGAAGGGAAGGTAAGCATCAAGTCTTCCACCTTTGGAGGCTCAGCTGCCACACCTGAAATGGCGACGCCCAGAGTCTGCACTTAATCCGCCACACTCAAGATGACGGCACACACACGGCGGACGCCGGTTCCGGTTCCGGTTTCCGGGGCTGGCGCCTGGACTTGCTGGACGCATTGGGAGCAGCCATGGCGGACGGTCCTGTGGCGGAGGAATTGCTGCGGCGGTTGGAGGTGGCAGATGGAGGCCTGGACAGCGCGGAGCTGGCCTCCCAGCTGGGCGTGGAGCACCAGGCGGTGGTGGGCGCCGTGAAGAGCCTGCAGGCTCTAGGCGAGGTGAGCCAGGCACGTGATGCGGGCGCCTCGGCTTTGCATCTGCGCTCCTCTTGCCAGTCTTGTTTTAATTTTGTTTTGTTCCGTTCTGATTTGTTTTGTGTGAGACAGGGTCTCATGTAGCCCAGGCTGGCCTCGAACTCGCAGCGATCCTCCTGCCTCAGCCTCCCAACTGTTGGCATTGCAGGAGTGCGCTACCTGCTAGCCCCCTTGCCAGTCTTGCTTCCAAGTCAGGGTCCCTCAGGCTTGGTTAGAGGTCATTGCAAACGGGTCCACAGTAGAATGCGAAGGCGGGAGCCTGGGGTGCGCAGATGGACGCCAGAGATAAACGTCTCATCAGGGGCAGGGGAGGTATGTGATGGTGGGAGAAGACGTGTTTGCTGCCCTCGCAGAACTCGCCATCTCGGGGAGGAGCACAAATGACCCAACAGGATGGAGCAATCACGGGGAACCCAGCAGCCATGGCTGGATAGACTTGGTGGTCAGGGAGAGGGCAGGTGGAGATGAAAACTGAGTCGGGGCTGTGTGCTGTGGAGCAAAGCGGTGCCCATTACGAGTCAGGGAGGGTGACAGGTGACACAGAGAGCAGCACCGCTGGAATTCAAGGCTTCCTGTGTAGCTTTTTGGCTTGGGTACTGGGGAGCCATAGTAGGAGTTGGAGTCAGCAGTTGTGTGTGGTTTCTGCACCACCTTTGGGAAAGATCGACAGGCAGGATCTTGGAGGTGGGGGGTGAGGGTACCATCCTGAGCCAGAGGGTGTGGTGTCTGGTTTGGGAAGGCATCTGGGAAGGGAGGGGCAGGCTGGACCTTCAGACTGAGGCAGGCTAGGGTGATGGAGTCATAGGAGGAGGATGCAGAGGGGCCGGGGTGCGCAGAAGGCTGGATCCACAGACCAGCATATGATCTGTCGAGCACCAGTCCTGGGCCCACCCTGTGCAAGACTTCACTTGTCATCCAGTCCTTGCAATGATCCTAGGGCAGTCACACTGTTGTCATCCTTTTTTCCCAGATGTAGCAATTGATGCCCATGGTGGTGGCATGCACCTGTAATGCCAGCACTTAGGAGGCTGAGGCAGGTGGAATGCCATGAGTTTGAAGCCAGCCTGGGCTACATAGTGAGTTCAAGGCCAGCCTGAAGTACTTGGTGAAACCCTGTCTTGAAAAACCAAAATAAAGAATAAACAAATATACATTAAAAAAGCTGGGCGCGGTGGCGCATGTCTGTAATCCCAGCACTCAGGAGGCTGAGGCAGGAGGATCTTTGCAAGTTCGAGACCAGCCTGGGCTACAAAGTGAGCTCAAGGCCAGCCTGAACTGCATAGTGAGACCTTGTCTCAAAAAGACAAAAAACAAAACAAAACATTAAAATACATAAAAATGAAAATCAGGGTCCAGTGAGATAGCTCAGCAGCATAAGCGCCTGTCTGGCAAGCACGAGGTCCTGAGTTTGACTTCTGGTACCCACATAAAAAAAAAAAAAGAAAATCAAAAAGGAAAGAGGAGATGTAGAATCCCCGCCAGCCTGACCTCATTGTGGAGCCTTGGGTTTCTGTTTGCAATATGGGCTTCATCTGTGGCCCTTCTCTGGCACTCCAGGCACTGAAATGCAAGTGCTTAAAATCTGTCACAGTTTCAAAGTGATAGTAAGAGTCTGTCTAGCTGGGTGTCATGTTGCATACCTGTAGTCTCAGCTACTTGGGAGGCTGAAGCAGGAGGATTGCTTGTGCCCAGGAGTTCTAGACCAGTTGGGGCAACATACTGAAACCCCTGCTCAGAACAAGCGGGGAGGGGACATGGATGGTGGCTCACACCTGAACTCCCAAAATAAAAAATAAAATGAAGACTGGATGTAGCTCGGTGGAAAGGTCCTGTATCAATCCCCAGTCCCCCAGAAACTGTCCTCTGCCCTATAAACTATCTTGGTACCTTTTTTGATTTTGTTCAGTTTTTCAAGACAGGGTCTCACTATGTAGTTCATGCTGTCCTCGAAGTCACTATGTAGCTCAGGCTACCCTGGAACTTGAGGTGATCCTCCTGCCTCAGCCTTCCACATGCTGGGATTACAGGTGTGCACCACCACACCCAGCTCTGGGATGGCCTTGTTTGCATCATTATTACACCTGTGTGACTCAAGGGACCTGGAGGCTGAGCAAGGGAAGGTCACTTGGCCACAAATGCTGCAATGCAAAGGCTGTACTTCATGTCTCTGCCTTGGTGCCAAGGTGAGAGGTGCCTGGCTCTGAACCCCACCCCCCTCTCCCCTGCTCCCCCCAGGTCATCGAGGCTGAGCTTCGCTCCACCATGTGCTGGGAGCTGACCGCTGAGGGTGAGGAGATTGCCCGGGAGGGCAGCCACGAGGTGCGTGTTTTCTGCAGCATCCCCCCAGAGGGCCTAGCACAGAGCGAGCTCATGGTAGGTGCAGGGGACCAGGGTGGGGTTGGGGCGATGGTGGCCCAGTGCCGCGCTTACTCCAGCTTCCTCCATAGCACCTGCCCAGCGGCAAAGTGGGCTTTAGCAAGGCCATGTCCAACAAGTGGATCCGCGTGGACAAGAGTGCGGCTGATGGGCCTCGGGTGTTCCGAGTGGTGAGTCCCTGCAGGTGGGTGGGCAGGTGCCAGGCAGGAGGACAAGCCCTCACTGTGACTGTCCCGCCAGGTGGACAAGGTGGAGGATGAGGTGCAGCGGCGGCTCCAGCTGGTCCAGGGGGGCCAGGCTGAGAAGCTGAGCGAGAAGGAGAGGAGTGAGCTCCGGAAGCGGAAGTTGTTGACTGAAATGTGAGTGGCAGCCACTGCAGCCTAGCCCTTGCGTGGCCCTGCGCTGAGGGGGTGAGAGCAAGTTGCCAATCTCCTCCCAAAGCCTTGTGCGCCTGGTTGCACAGCAGGCTCAGGCAACCCCAGGGCCTTTGCACTGAATTACATCCCCAGCCCTTTTTTGTTTTTTGAGACAAGATCTCACTAAGTCACTAAGTTGACTAGACTGGCTCAAACGTGTGACCCTCCTGCCTCAGCCTCCCAGAACTGTCTTCTCACTGATTTTTTTTTTTTTGGATACAGGGTCTCACTACATAGTTAAGGTTGGTCTTGAACTCACTACGTAGCCTAGGCTGTCTGTGAACTCATGGTGATCTTCCTACCTCAGTTTTCTGAGTGCTGGGATTACAGGTGTGTGCCACCATGCCCGGCTTCTCACTGATTTTTTCAAGGCAGCCTGTGCCGTCAGACCCCTGCTCGTATGTCACTTTAAGGAGGCTGCCCTGACCCAGGCATGGTGGTGGACACCTGGCATCCTAGCATTCTGGGAGGCTCAGGCAGGAGGATCACAAGTTCAAACCCAACCTGTCCCAAGTGTTTGTTCAATGACTACATGACTAAACACGGGAATAGAAGATAGGCACATAAGAGGATCTCAGGTGACCATGTAGGGAAGAAAATAAAGCAGAGTGACATGGTGGGTGGCCTTGGGATCAGCATCAAAATGAAAGCCTCTTTGAGGAAGTAACAGCATGTCCTTTTCCTCTTCTGACTTCAGGATCCTGAAGACTTACTGGGTGAACAAGGGCAGCACCTTCAGCACCAGTGTCTCCAAGCAGGAGACAGAACTGAGCCCAGAGATGATCTCCAGGTAGCAGCAGCGCCTGACTGGGCAGGGACACATGGGGGTGCAGGGGGATGTGTGCCACATGTGCCCCTGCACCTCAAATCCCTGCAGTGGCTCCTGGCGGGACCAGCCCTTCAAACCCTACAACTTCTTGGCTCGTGGCATGCTCCCCGACAGTGGCCACCTGCACCCCCTGCTTAAGGTCCGTTCCCAGTTCCGCCAGATCTTCCTGGAGATGGGGTGAGCTTGGGCCCGGGGACGGGGTGGGTGCAGCATGGGAGCAGGCAGGCAGTCAGGCCACATCTCCCCAGGTTCACTGAGATGCCAACCGACAACTTCATTGAGAGCTCCTTCTGGAACTTCGATGCCCTCTTCCAGCCACAGCAGCACCCTGCACGTGACCAGCATGACACATTTTTCCTGCAAGGTGAGGCCAGGTGGTTGGCCCGAGAGCCTCACCATGGAGCCTTGAGGGGGTGGGCGCCCCCTTAAAATAATTCCACTCTCTGTGTGGTTAGCCAGGGCCTGGGAGCTACTTCTGCCAATCTCTGGGTCTCCTTCCACTGCCCCAGCCTCTGCTCTTCTCTGAACATGCTGTCCTGTGCCTACCTCAGGACATTTGCACCTGCTGTGCCTTCCACTGATAACTGTTTTGTTCTACATCTTTTTTTTTTTTTTTTGGGGGGGGTACCGGGGGTCGACCTTAGGACCTCGCCTGCCAGCAGGCACCCGTGCCGCTGAGTGATATCACTGGCCCTTTTTTTGTATGTGGGTTCCAGGAGTTGGACTCGGGCCCTCGCGCTTGCCAGGCAGGCGTTTACGCCGCTGAGCCATCTCACCGGCCCCAGTCCTACATCTTTAAGGCCACTGTAGGACTGACAGTGTGGCTCAGTGGTAAAATGCTTGGCCAGCATGTGGGAGGCCCTGGGTTCCATCCCTAGCACCACACAAAAGTAAATAAGCTAGGGGGCCGGTGAGATGGCTCAGCGGCATAAGCGCCTGCCTTGCAAGCGCGAGGGTCCGAGTTCGACTCCCGGCACCCACATACGAAAAAGGGGCCGGTGATATCGCTCAGAGGCACGGGCGCCTGCTGGCGCGCGAGGTCCTGAGGTCGACCCCCCGGTACCCACAAAAAAAAAAAAAAAAAAAAAAAAAAAAAAAAAAAAAAGTAAATAAGCTAGAGCTGGGAATGGTGGTGGATGCTTGTTGTCCCAGTACTTGGGAGGCTGAGGCAGGAAGACCATGAGTTCAAAGATCATCTGGGCTACATGGATAGTAAGTTTGAGGCTAGCCTGGGCTATATGGTGAGACCATGTCTCAAGGGGAAAAAAAAAAAAATCCAGGTATGATGGTGTACAGCTGTTAATACCAGTTGATCAGGAGGCTGAGGCAGGAGGATTGAAAGTTTGAGGTCAGTCTGAGCAATTCGGTGACATCTTGACTCAAAATAAAAAGGGCTGGGGGTTTAGCTCAGTGTTAAGAGGCCTCACCGAGTGTGAGCAAGGCCCTGGGTTCAGTCCCCAGTGCTGCAGAGACTAAGACTATAAACTAAGGCTGCCCTGACTTCGCCCGCCCACCCCGCTGCCCTGTTTTATGAAGCCCCGAACACCCAGTCTCCATTCACCTTCCAGTTGAAGTTAAGTCACTTCTCACAGTGGTAGTCACCTGTCGGACCAGGAGAGCCCATTCTCTTGGGTGCCTGAGCCAGTCAGGAACTACAAAGCCACGTATTACATTTCTCATTGTTGAGAGAAAGTACCCAACACCTAAAGATAAAGGAGGGGAGGTTTACTTAGCTCGCAGTCTGTAGAGGTTTCAATCGATAATCAGCTGGCTCCAAGGCAGTGTGGATGGCAGACAGGCATCGCAGAGGAGAAGCAGCTCATGGCGGGCAGAAGGCAGCAAGGGGCGACCATAGCTCTTTTGGTCCCTTCTGTCTTATCCAGGCTGCCGAGGGTGGGCAGTGCTCCCACCCTTAATCCTAGTGCCCTTGAGCCTAGCGCTGCACCACAAATGCATCCCAGGGTCATACGCTGTAGACCTGGCTATGTCTGAAAAAGCCCACCTGTGACCGCATGAGGCTTGGGGGATAGCTAGACACAGCCATAACACCACAACTTGTCCGTGTCATGCACCTAAAACTTGCTAAATGCTCATTTTGTGTTTTCCTAGGCAATTGAATGTTTGTAATAGAATTGTTAATTGAGCGTCTATTATATTTAATTAATAACTGACAAAATCAAGCAGGGTGTGGTGGCACACACCTGTAATCCCAGCACTCGGGAGGCTGATACAGAAGGATCGCCACACGTTCAAGGCCAGCCTGAACTACGTAGTGAGACCCTGTCTCGAGAAAAAGAAAAGGAAACAAACAGAACAAAATCAAAACTAACACCACTGTTAAATTGTCATTTAATAGAATTGAAAGCCGGGCATGGTGGCATACACCTGTCATCTCAGCACTCAGAAGACCAGGGCAGGAGGATTTTGGCAAGTTCAAGGCCAGCCTGGGCTACATAGTGAGGTCCTGTCTCAACCCCTCCCTCCAGAAAAGTAATCTTTATTTAGTTTTTTAAAAATTAGTTTTGAAAATTCAGCACCTAAGCACTCATCATACAATGGGCACTCTTTTTTTTTTTTTTTTTTTTGTGGGTACCGGTGGTCGACCTCAGGACCTTGCATGCCAGCAGGCGCCCGTGCCGCTGAGCGATATCACTGGCCCTTTTTTCGTATGTGGGTTCCGGGAGTTGAACTCGGGCCCTCGTGCTTGCTAGGCAGGTGCTTACGCCACTAAGCCGTCTCACCGGCCCTGGGCACTCTTATATTCCCATCAACCACAGGAAATAGTACCGTTGCTCCTTTTTACAGTTGGAGAAACTGTGGCACAGAGAGGGGAGGGCGCTTGCCCTGGGCCACACAGTTTGCCGGTGCAGGGGCTATGATTCACTAGATCTCAGGCTTTCCAGGATTGCACCCTGGAAGGCAATTTCATTTTGGGGAGATGGGACAGGACAGGGTCTGACTGTATAGTCCAGGCTGGCCTCGAACTCATTTTGTAGACCAGGCTGGCTTTGTACTTGCAGCGATCCTCCTGCCTGATCCTCTGGAATGCTGGGATTATAGCTGCGTACACCATGCCTGGCTGGGGAGCCAGTCTAAAGACTGCACATTTGGGGTGTGGTTTCTAGCGTGCTGGAGGCCGCGGGTTCCACCCCCAGCGCTGCAGGGATGCCCAGGCGGAAGAGCAGTGCCAACTGACCGATGTGTGCTACTCTCTCCTGTGCAGACCCCGCGGAGGCCCTGCAGCTCCCCGTGGACTACGTCCACCGGGTCAAGCGGACCCATGCGCAGGGCGGCTACGGCTCTCAGGGGTGAGGCAAGCTCAGGCCTTGGGGCTGGGAGGGAGGAAGTGAGACCCCACAGCAGCACAGCCTCCACCTTCCCCCCCAAGGTACAAGTACAGCTGGCGCCTGGACGAGGCCCGGAAGAACGTGTTGCGCACCCACACCACGGCAGCCAGTGCCCGCGCCCTCTATCGCCTGGCGCAGAAGGTGCGGCCCGCCGGGCAGGGCAGGGCAGGGCGGGGGCCCGGCGTGCCCTGCAGGCCTGCTGATCCCCACCTGCTGTCCCCACAGAAGCCGTTCACACCTGTCAAGTACTTCTCCATTGATCGCGTGTTCCGCAATGAGACGCTGGACGCCACGCACCTGGCCGAGTTCCACCAGATCGAGGGAGTGGTGGCCGACCATGGGCTCACGCTGGGCCATCTCATGGGTGTCCTGCGCGAGTTCTTCAGCAAGCTGGGTGAGCGGGTGGGCTGGGCAGGCCAGGAGGTGTTGGTGGTGGGATGGGGAGGGCTTGGTCACTGCCTGTGTCCCATTCCCGGCAGGTATTACCCAGCTGCGCTTCAAGCCAGCCTACAACCCCTACACCGAGCCCAGCATGGAGGTGTTCAGCTACCACCAGGGTAAGCATCGAGGATGGGCAAGGCCCTTGCCTCCCACCCCAGACCATGGGCCCAAGGTCACCCACATGCACTGCCTCTGTCCCTGCCACAGGCCTGAAGAAGTGGGTGGAGGTCGGGAACTCTGGGCTCTTCCGCCCTGAGATGCTGCTGCCCATGGGACTCCCCGAGAACGTTTCCGTCATTGCCTGGGGCCTCTCCCTGGAGCGGTGAGTGCCCCACTGGAAAGGGGGTGTCTGGCTGCTGGCTTCATTCATTCATTCATTCATTCATTCATCTGTGTCATTCCCATCTTTCTGGCACCAGGGACTGGTTTCCTGGAAGATAGTTTTCATGGGTGGGTGTGGTGGTTTAGCATTAGATTTTCCTAAGGAGCCATACCCTAGGTTCTGGCACTGCCAGGAGCTTCAAGCTCCTGTGAGAATCTATGCTGGGTGTGGTGGTATATGTCTGTCATCCCAGTATGCAGGAGGCTGAGGCAGGAGGATCACCACAAGTTTGAGTCCAACCTGGGCTACATAGTGAAACCCTGTCTCAAAAAACCAAAAGAGAGGATCTAATGCTGACCTGACAGAAGGCGGAGCTCAGGCTGTGACTCAAGTGACAGAAGCAACAGGAGCGGCTGGAAATATGGAGGAAGCTGTACTTCCTGGCCCACCTGCTCCTGCTGTGTGTCCCAAGGGTGGAGGACCCCTGATCTGTGTGACAGACCTTTAGCGGGAAATGACAGTCACGCCTGCCCCTGTGCGGCGCACATTCCTGCCCCTCTCTGCCTCCATGGGCTGGGGTCCTGGACAGCAAGAGCATAAGAAGTCAGAGAAATCAGTAAAGCCCAAGGTGTGTGTGAGCTCAGTGAGCTCTAGAGAGGACAGAGGAGAGGACTAAGACGGTCAGGGAAGGCTCCTGGAGGAGGTAGCCCCCGTGCAGACTGAAGGTGGTGCCGGGGTGCTGGTGAGGGCTGTCTGGGGAGGGGCGCTCCAGGCTGGGGCACAGCCTGCATAAAGGCCTCGGGGCGGGAAGGGCATGGGGTGTCTGGAGAATGGGGAGGATGAGGACGGGAGGCACCAGGGCTTATGGTGCTGGTCCCTGCGGGCTGGGCAGGGCTGCAGTTTTTCTTTGAGGAAGGGTATACAGTTATGGAGAGGTTTCAGGCAGGGTGAGCTTGACCTGACCTGGGATTAAGCTCTGTTCTCCCGCCTCCCCCAGCCCGACCATGATCAAGTACGGCATCAACAACATCCGGGAGCTGGTAGGCCACAAAGTGAACCTGCAGATGGTGTACGACAGTCCCCTGTGCCGCCTGGACATGGAGCCCAGGCCCCAGAGGACACAGGCAGTTGCTTGACCCTGGCTGCCCTGCCATCACCGGTGACCTCTTGTATTTATGAGGCCTCTGTGAGGCCAGCCACCCTCATCCCAGGACCAGGGTTCCCGGACTGGGGAAGCAGGCGACATAATAAAGCGGACAGTTGCCCTCATCTGCTGCCTTTCCTTGGGGAGTCATGTAGGGTCCTGCAGCTCCATGAGCTGCTTGATGGGGAAGGGAGTGGATGATGGATTCTTGGGTGTACAGGGGAGTGAATTGCTGTCAGGGATCCTCAGAGCCAGACCCCTGGCGAGGGCTCGTTCTGGTTGGTTTTTTTGAGACAGTTTTGCTATAAGTAGTCCAGGCTGGTCTTGAATTCCTGGTAATCTTTCTGCCTCAGCCTCCCGAGTGCTGGGATTACAAGTGTGTGCTGCGGTGCCCGCCTCTTGAGGAGTACTGGTTCTGTGAAGCATTTGCAAGCCATCTGCTGGGTTCAAGTCCCCTTCCTTTGTTTCTCTCCCTCTTCTTTTTTCCTTTCCTTGCTTTGCCTTCCTTGCTGGCTTTCTGTGTCCGTACTGGGAGTTGAAGCAAGGGCTTCACACTGCACCACACCCTCCAGCCCATTTTATTTTGAGACTGCCTGGATTGGACTGAAATTTGGGATCTTCCTGCCTTGGCCTCCCAGAGTGCTGGGATTACATGTGTGCACCACCACCCCAGGCGGAAGCCCTTTTCTAGAGGAAAGGAACAAACAGAAACCCCCTCTCCAGATGGAGGGGATGCTTGGGAGGGGAGGCCCAGGTGGTTTTTGAGGCTCCTGGAACCTGGACTCCCCCTAATTGGTGGAAATGGGGGATAGAGGGCTGCTCTTGAAAAGCAAAGAAAATTCTAGGAGTTATGAACCTAAAGGAATGAGTAGGATAAAGCTCTGTGAGCTAATGGCTCATACCTGAGCTTTGTCTCTTATATGTTTTTATGGATTCTTTGTTTTGGTGCTGGGGATCAAACCTAGGGCCCTGCACATGCTTAAGAATAAGTCTTATGCCTGACAAGCTTGAGGTCCTGAGTTAAAAAAAATTAGTCTTAAGAGATTTTTTTTTTAGATTATGTTGTTTTGCCAGTGGAGCAGGAGCCAGGCGATTACAGGTGGCGCACACCTGTAATCTCAGCATTCGAGGGTGAGGCAGGAGGATTGCTGAGAGTTCAAGGCCAGCCTGGGCTACATAGCGAAACCCTGTCTCAAAAAAACAAAAAGTAAAACAAACAAACACCAGTGGAGCAGGAAGATGCATTTTGTAAAATACTAACATTCTCTTCATTGAACCCTTGGTATATGCTAGCTGTTTGTTGTTTGAGACCGGGTCTCGCTATGTAGTGCAGGCTGGCCTCAACTCGCAGCAATCCTCCTGCCTCAGTCTCCCGAGTGCTGGGATTACAGCTGTGCACCACCACACCCAACAAGAGTCCAGATTTAAACTTAACCTTTTCCACCATGTACACGTCAAGATGTGCTCTAGTTGAAGTGTGGTTGGGGACACACCCTGGTGAAGGGTTGGACCAGGTGGGCATGGTGGCACACACCTGTCATCATAGCACTTAGGCTGAGGCAGGAGGATCAACACCAGTGACTACATAATGAGTTTTCCAGAGCAGCCTGAACTACACAGCAAAACCCTGTCTCAAAACAACGAAGAAAGGTTGGACAGGGTGAGGAATTCTTGCTGCCTTCCTCACAAGGACATTGTGACAGCTCCACCTCCTTCCCGGTCAACTGAAGCAGTCTAAAAGCCTTGCACTGAGCAGCCTGGGCCAGTTCGACTTTACCCAACCCAGCCTTCCCTGGTCCCTGCTCTGCTGCCAGGGGCCTCCTGGCCAATGCCTCACTGGATTTATGGTGCAGGGCCTTTGCACATAGTCAGATCCCTTACCCATTTGTGTTTTTGTTACTGAAACCCAGGGCCTTGCACACACACCAGGCAAGTACTGTACCATTGAGCTACATCCCAAGCCCCTCATCTCAAGTCTCCCTATGTTGGTCGGTGAGATGGCTCAGCGGCGTAAGCGCCTGCCTGGCAAGCACGAGGGCCCAAGTTCGACTCCCGGAACCCACATATGAAAAAAGGGCCAGTGATATTGCTCAGCGGCACGGGTGCCTGCTGGTGCGCGAGGTCCTGAGGTCAACGCCCGGTACCTACACACACACAAAAAAATCAAGTCTCCCTATGTTACCCCTCCTGGCTTGGAAATGCTGAGCTCAAGTAATCCTCCTGCCTCAGCCTCTTTAGCATGGACTACAGGCTCACGCTTCCTCGTCCATTCTCATTTTTGTTGAATTGGCTGTTACCATGTACGGAGTTACTTCTGTTACTAAAGGACGCCACACTGTAGACTTCGCTTTGCTTTCGAAGAGCTACTTTTGGAATGCACAGTACCTTTATGAGGGAAATAGTTGTGATCGAAATCAGGGAAGTGAGAATTTGAGAGAGCCCTCCAGAGGCTGAGGCAGGAGGATCACAAGTTCAAAGCTAGCCTGGGCTTACACGCACCATCTCAAAACACAAAACGAGGGCCGGTGAGATGGCTCAGTGGCATAAGCGCCTGCCTTGCAAGCGCGAGGGCCCGAGTTCGACTCCCGGATCCCACATACGAAAAAGGGGCCGGTGATATCGCTCAGTAGCACGGGTGCCTGTTGGCGCGCGAGGTCCTGAGGTCGACCCCCCGGTACCCACAAAAAAAAAAAAAAAACACAAAACGAACAAAATCAGTATCTTGTATCGGAAAGATTTCTCCAGACAGAGCAGCTGTACTCAGATCTAAAGAATGAACGAACACAATGCCCGTCGGCACAGGAAACTCCGCGCAGGGAGGGCTAACCCTTGTTCCCGGCGGTGCCATCCGCGCGCGCAACCCCTGGACCTCTCAACTGCCGCTTGAAGCCTGGCCCCGCCCCTCTGCTGGGGCCCTTGCTCGGCGGGGGCGGGGCCTGAGGCGCACGTCGCAGCACGTGCACAGGGGCGTGCCGCGGGCAGGTTAGGCGCATGCGCAGAAGGCGTGACCGCAAAGGCGGGAAAAGATGGAGCCAGTCGAAGTAGGCAGGGCTGGTTCCCTTCGTGCGGGCAGCGGGCGGACGGGCAAGGAGCGGCCGCTATGCTGCGCTTTCCCCGCAGTCCTGAACCTGACCACTTCCCCTACCACCCGGGCTCCCTCACATCCCCCCGTCCTCGATTTCCTGACAGACCGACCCTGACTGACTGACTGACGCGGGGACAGTGCGACTTCCGCCCACAGCACGCCTGAGGGCCGCGCCCGCGAAGCCCGGCCGCTGTGGGCGCCCCGCGAGTCCCCTGTCCGAGTCCTGTCCTGTCCCCTCAGCGCCCCGCGTGCCCGCAAGCAGACCTGCCCCGCGCAGAGCTGAGTGACCAGGCGCCCCCGGCCTTGGCGGAGGGTGAGAAGCAGCCGATCTCTGAGGACAGCCACGCCACCGAGGAACCCGGCCGGGGCCCGGCCAGGTGAGAAGTGGCCAGGGCGTGGGTCCCGCACCCAGTCCTTTGTGTTTTTCATTGCGAGACAGGGTCTCTGTAAGTTGCTTAGGCTGGGTTCGAACTCAAGATCCTCCTGCCTCAGCCTCCTAGAGTGCTGGGACAGAAGCATGCATCACCACCCATGCCCGGCTTTCGTAGAGCACCTGTTCCAGGGTGGCTGGAACATTCTTGGTGCCAGGCAAGGTGCTGGGTGCTGGGCATGAATCTGAGCTGACATCGCAGAAGAGGAGACAGCATATCCACAGTGGTCAGGCCTCCCTCTGTGTACATGGGGCTTAGGGCGAGACCCCCATGGTGCTCAGGTCTGCACCTGCTCCGTGGAAAGGCATGGTGGTTGCATAGATCCTACACAGATCCTCACATACACTTTTTTATTTTCGTTAGCAGTACTGGAGATGAAACCAGTGCCTTCTCACTGAGCTACGTACCAAGCCTTTTCTTGTTTTCTGAGACAGGGTCTCACTGGGTAGTCCATGCTGGCCTTGAACTCACTATGTAGCTCAGGCTGGCCTCAAACTCTCAGCGACGCTGCAGATGCTAGAATTACAGGTGTGCACCACCACGCCCAGCTTACATCTGCAAATTTTGGTATCCAAGGAGGTCTTAGAGCTAATCCCTGGTGGATATGGAGGCATGATTGTACCTGGGAGGAGAACTCTTGGGTCACGGAGTGACAAGCTCAGGTTCCTGTCATAAAGAGACCCTGACTGCTTTGCAGAGAGTGGCTGAGAGGAGGGATGGAGTTGGAGGCTCCAACATAGGTCAGCATCCAGCCGAAAGAAAGAGAAAAGCTGAGGAGGTGGATACAGGGATGTCTGCTGCTGTGGTGTGCTGCAGCGGGCTCCTCCTGGCTGGCAAGAGCTGGTTGCATACACCTCTTCACAAGCAGGCGCATAGTGACTTCATGTCGGTAGGTTGACATTGGCTATGGTGGGGGTCCTCCTACCATGGCTGGTGGCAAACACTACAAATCAGGCCTCCCACTGCCCCCCAAAGCATGTTGTTCAGGGCTTACAGTAGACCCCTGATCCCTGCATTCTGGCTTGTAGTTTCCCACAGGTACTGGCTTCTGCAACAGACGTAAGAATGCAAGTTCCCTTTTTGCCCTTGTTTTTGTTGTTAGTTTTTGAGGTGTCTGGGACCATTCATATAAGTATGTCCAACTTAGTGGATTTTCTGACCCAGAACTTAGGGTGGGGCAGTGGCTGGACATGATGCCTGAGGGAGTCATTGTTTTGGTGGCAGCTGTGGGATATATGTGCTCACCGAGGGACAGAATGAGGAGTGGCTCGGACAGGGCCCTGAGGACTCCAGATATAAGGCCAGCCTTCCTTGTCTTCCCAAGTCCTTGGTGGGAAAGCAGGGTGGAATGATTTCCATTTCTCTGCTGGCAGGTGGTGACCAGAGAAAGGGAAGAAATGGCTGAAGTCTGATCATTCGCTCCAGATAGCATGCTTAGATGCAAATCTGGGTGATGAAGAGACACGGATATTGCAGATCATTTAGAGATTTCAAGGAGCTCCACAAGAGCATTGGGCCAGAAACCAGATGGATTAAAATCAGTGTGGGGGCTGGTTAATAGATGCAGCAGCAGCCACTCAGCAACGTGATTAAAATATTAACACATTTCTGGGGTGAAAAGTAGAGGGTGAGGAAGCAGCTCATCAGCTTCAGTTCAAACCTCATCCTTCCTGGCAGTACTTCAGCGAAACATGGCTGTGCCCAAGTACCAGGGATGCTGTTGTGCTCCTCCTTGTGTGTTCGGTTAGCCTGCCTCTCCTGGGACCGCGACACCGCGGTGGTCAGAAGCGGCTGGCAAATTGTTTACTTGTGTGTCTGTTTGGGGCCACGCAGGGAGGACCCAGCAGCAGGTTGTGCTGCCGCACACGCCTGCCAATCACAGCTTTACCTGGAGCGAACAGGTGGGCTCTTTGCTTAGACCTATTTTCCGGGCCCCCTGCCAACCTGGGCCCTGCTAGGGAACTAGGTCCTAATCCTCAAAGCCGAATCAGGAACACCTCGAATGGACAGATGTAATAGATGAGCGAGGCAATTGTTCACAACCCCCACCCTACACCCATCCCCACACAGGCCACACACACCAAGAGTGGTGGGTCGGGCTCACTTCCATTCCCTGGCATCGCTCCAGATGCCAGCCTGGGAGCTGGGGAAGCCAGTGGAGAGGACACCGGCCATTTTGTTTATTAAAGCTAATTGGTGAAGCGGGCCCAGGGAAGCCTATGATTCATTAGCATCTTGATTAATATGCAGCTGCTGAGTATTAAGAAAAATGAAATTGAAAGGACCAAATCCCCAAAGGAGAAGTTGAAAAACCAAAGAACCTCTCACCAGACATCTGACACAGGCCTTTGTCCCACCACAAAATTGGAATGAGTTGAATTCAAGTGATTTTTCACCATATGTAATAGCTGCCGTGAAAACTTCCAGTGCTGGGCATGGTGGCACACACCTATAATCCCAGCACTTCGGGAGGCTGAGGCAGAAGGATTGCTGAGTTCAAGGCCAGCCTGGGCTAAAAAGGGAGTTCAAGGCCAGCCTGAACTGCATAGTGAAACCCTGTCTCAAAAAGACCAAACAAAACAAAACAAAAAAGCCCTTCCAGCCTCATCCTTCAAACCTTAGAAAGGAGTGTCTCCCAGCTGCTAGCAGCTCAAGCAGGTTGTGAACAATGACACCAAACAAATCTCCTGGTGATATCATTGCTTTTAATTTCAGGGTCCCAAACTCCTGAGGAGTTTGCCTCTGCAAACTGTGGGTGCAGGTAGGTGTTCCAGCAGGATGTTAGAGCCAGCTCCACTGTCCATTCACTTAGATATTTGGCAAACATTTCTGAAACCTTTGGGGCACTGGGAAGCACAGCTGAGCAGAATGTACCAGTCTCTGTCCTCAGGCCTGCATGTGCACCAGAGGGGACCACTGTGCATAAATGGGCAGCTCTGCAGCCAATACAGCCAAGAGTAGTGGGGCACAGGAGGGGTAGCTCCAAATGTTTTTTGAGACAGGGCCTTGCTATGTAGTCCAGGCTGGCCTTGAACTCCCAATGTAGCCCAGCCTGGCCTCCAACTCTCAGCGATCCTCCTGCCTCAGCCTCCTAAGTGCTGGGATGACAAGAGTGTGCCACAGTGCCCTGCAGGAGTTCCATATGTTGCTTCATTGTGAAAGAGGGGGAAAGGAACAGTTCAGGCAAAGGTTGCTGGGTTTAGGGAAACCATGGAAGGTCCCAGATAGCTGGAGATGGAGGGGCAGCGGGGAGGAGTAAGGCCCTATGCCTGGGTGGCCTTGTCTCCTAGGCCAAGGGATTCACACTTGATCTGTGGCTGCTGGGTACAGATCTGAGGCTGTCATGCAGGATGAGGAGATTGGGTTGCAGTTTCAAAGATCACCAGGACTCAGGTGAGAAATGACAAGGGTAGACCTGCAAAGGATGAGAGATCAGAGAGAGATTAAGGAGGTAGAAATGAGAGCACTATGACCCAGGATGTGAAGGAACAGAGAGAAGACAGACTTCAGGCTGACTTCTGGGCTTCCAGCTTGCAGACCAGTTGGCTTTTTGTGTCATTCATGGAAAGCGGGGAGGCCACAGTCAGGTGGGGGGCTGTTGGTGTACAGAGGCAAAATTCGAGATACTTGTAGAGATACCTGCTGAAGGTAGACGTGTGTGTTATTGGGAGTGCGAGAGGGATGGGCTGTGGTTGATCAGTTTGGGTGTCACCAAGGTGTGGGTGGTAATGAAAGCCCTTGAGTCATTCATTTATTTCATGCACACTTTCTGGGCCATGCATGAGGTGTAGACACTGGAGGCCAGAGGATGGATCAGATGTGAGTCCCGCCTCCAGGAGTCTACGGGGAGGCTGGGGCATGGACAGTGACACTCGAGGTGCTGTGTGCACTTGCTCCAGCACAGAACCTTCTAGAGGACCAGGACTGGGGTGGGGGACTGTCAGGCAAGGCAGGGTATGAGAATGCCTTCGGAGACTGATAGGCTGTGTGCCGCCATGGAGAGGCTGCAGGAAGGAGGACTCAGGGCTCACTGCAGAGCTTGGGGAGTGAGGTTGTCGAGGGGAGCAAGCAGAGGCCAAGCACAGGGCCTGGGGTGCTGTGTGTTGGGAGTGGACCAGAAAAGGTCAGGGATTACAGTGGAGATGTGCACGGGTCTGACCACAATGTCGTTAGAGGAACTTGGCACAGGTCATTTGAAAACTGGGCCAGGAAGCTCATTGCAGTGGGCCAAGAAGTGAAGAAAAATATGCTCAGGAAGTATAGATCTTTCTAGAACCTTGTCTGTGATAGGGAAGGAAGAGGGAGGTAGCTGGCTAAGGGGGTCTGGGGTTGAGGAGCAGGTTTTTTGTGTGTGAACAGCTTGTGCCAGGATGGGGTGCAGCTCAGTGTAGAGCACTTGCCTAGCATTTTGACACCCTGGGTTCTATCCCCAGTGTGCAGAAAAACTAGAGAGAGAGAGAGGAAGGGAGGAAAGAAATAGTGTACACCAAGGGGAAAGAGCCAGCCCAGGGAGACAAGGTGAAAACAAAAGAGAAGGGACCAGAAGGCTGGCAACTCTGCAGCTGAGCTGGAGGTTGTGGATGCCTGTGGGCAAGTGGAAGGTGTTCCAGACCCGACTGCTTCTGTATCTGCTCAGCTGAGGGCAGTCAGATTGGAGTCAGGGGTGGGGAATTTGAAGCTTTGGCAGGGCTGATGGGAGGAGTGAGAGAGGGCGGTGACCTGAGCACAGGGAGGATAACAAGGCCCTGAGGATTCCTTGCAGCACTGCAGACCAGGAATCTACTGTGTCCCCAGGGCCACTGCTTCCTCCAGTGACACTCAAGTTCCTGAGTGTGGGACAAGAGAAAGCACTTGGTCGTGGTGGAAGAGGGTGGGGTGTGGGGGAGGGAGTGATGGGGAAGAGGGGCTGCAGCCACCCCAAGTGAGCAAGCCCTGGGTTTAGGCTGCGAGGAGGGGGAGCAGTTTGGAGGTCTCAGAGAAGCCCAAGGCCACCTTTACTTGTTCCGGTCCTCCCAGCTCTGTTCCCATGCCATTCTCATTTTGCACAGCTCATGGCTATTTGTGTGTGTGTGTGTGTGTGTGTGTGTACACTGGCAATGGAGCCCCAGGGCCTTGGCACATGCCAGGCAAGCACTACCACTGAGCTACACCATTACCCCTTTTCACTTTTATTTTGAGACAGAGTCTCAATAAGTGGCCCAGGCTGACTTCAAACTTAGGAGCCATTTGCCTCAGCCTTTCAAGTAGCTGGGATGGTGTGGGTGCCACTACACTGGTTTCAGCTCTTCTCTCAAGAGCTTCCACTCTGTGTTCTCCACGTGTATCCAGATGGTACAAACATCTGAAATGCAGCAGTGCCCAGCTCTGAATGAGCCTCCTCCCCTCCTTGCTTACCCCTGGGAAAGAAGAGCTATTGCAGGTAGAAGCTCCTCAATAAATTTTTGTCTCACTAAATACCTGTTTGCAGAAATGCTCAGGGAGCCATGCTTACTTATTCACATGTTTTTCCAGCTGGCTGGTGTATCTGAGCCATAGCACATCTGTCTCTCTTGAGGTGCTTTCCTGTGCTGACACACTAGGCACAGCTGTCTGCCTTGGAGGGTGATGAACTTGCGTTCTTTGTGTGACGCCAAGGCGGAAGAGTGGGTAGGACAGTCGTTCAACACACGGTGTAGGACGGGATGCTGGGAGTGTGGAGGAAGACGAGACGCAGCCCTGAAGGGTTTGGGGGCATGAGAGGTGATGAGCACACGCAGCAGTATAGATGCATAGGAGTCATCGATGACTATTAAGCAAAGCAAACAGCAAGCACTACAGCGGTCTGGGTGGGGCTCAGAGCTGCAGTCAGGAAGCAGGCGCAAAGGCACCAAGGCAAGGAAATGGTCTGCCAAGAAATACAGGACAAGGACACAGCTGCAGCCTGGGGCCTGGGAAGTTGCCTGCAGAGGAGAGTGCTAACTGCCCAGGCTCCCAGTCCTGGAGTTTCACGGCATGTACATTCTGAGCCAGCATGCAGAGCTAAGGCCAGCAGGAGACTGAGAGCCAAGAAAAGGTTTTATGGAGAAAGCGTCCAAAAATGAACATGTGGGACTAGGGTGTGGCTTGGTGATGAGCAGTTACCAGCATGGGCCAGGCCCTGGGCTCCATCCCCAGCACCTCAAGAAAAAACTTCACTCACAATGCATGGCTTAGATTTCCAGTTTCTTTTTTAAAGCAGAACCTGCCTTGACCAAGCACTGTGTATGCAGAATCCTAGATTTTTATGATCTTTGTCCCAGTGTATCTTTGTCTCCCTCATACCAGATTGAGGGGCGACAAGACCCTCACCTTCTTTGCTCATTTTAGCTTTTCAGATAGTTGTTACTTTTCCACCTTGTTTCCCTGGCCAGCATAGTATTTAATTGAGTTATATAATTATAGTGTTATGTACAGTGTGGGACAAATATAACTTTGTAAATTTTTTTAAAATTAAATATATATATTTTATGGTGCTAAGGTGCAAACCCAGAGCCTTATGCATGCTAGGCAAGTGCTCTACCACTTAGCCACAGCCCTAGCCTAAAATCTAGCTCATCACAGCATTTACCTCAAGTGATGGGAACAGGTACCCTAGCCTAGGTCTCTGCCTGCTGTGGCCATCACCCTTTGGGTGTAGAAAGGATGCAGCAGGTGACACGAAGGTCATTTAAGAAAGCATCTGTACTATACTCTTTCTACTACAGGTTGAGAATCATTTATCCAAAATGCTTAGGAACAGAAATGTTTTGGATATTGGAATATTTGCAAAAATCCTAATCCAGAAATCCTAAAGCCAAAGTGCTCTGAAATCCAAAACTCCAACACTCAAAAAATTTTCAATTTTGGGCAAGCATGGAGGTATACTCCTATAATTTCAGCACTGGGGAGGCTAAGACAGGAAGACAAGAGGATTGTGAGTAAGGCCAGCCTGGACTGCATAGCAAGACCCTGCCTTAAAAAAAAAAATAGTTTCTGATTTTGGAGAATTTCAGATCTTTAGATTATAGGTGTTCAACCTGCACTTCTTTTGTTTTGTGCTGTAGTACTGGGGCTCAGACCCAAAGCCACACGCATGCTCAGCAAATATTCCATCACTGAGCTACACCCGCAGCCCTTTTACTGTTCAAGTCCGGGTCTTGCTAAATACTCAGTTTGGCCTGGAACTTGCAGACTCCATACCTCAGCATCCTGAGTAGCTGGGATTACAAGCACTGGGCACCACTCAGCTTGTCCTATTCATGCCTATTTCAAAGCAGCAAGTTGGTGTAATAAAATACTAGTGGGCGTGGGGGCGGAACAGATCTTTCTGTTCTGGAATTTGGGGCATCTTTAGTTTGTGCCTCTGGGTCTGTTTTCTCCGTTATAAAATGGGATGCCTGGAATGGTGGCACACACCTACATCCCAGCACTCTAGGAAGCGGAGGCAGGGGAATCACAAGTAGCCCAGCCTGGGCATCTTAGTGAGACACCATCTCAGAAGAAAAAAATCTAAAAACAGCTGGGATGGGCCAGTGAGATGGTTCAGCGGCGTAAGCGCCTGCCTGGCAAGCGCGAGGGCCCGAGTTCGACTCCCGGAACCCACATACGAAAAAAGGGCTGTGATATCGCTCAGCGGCACGGGCGCCTGCTGGCACGCGAGGTCCTGAGGTCGACCCCCGGTACCCACAAAAAAAAAAAAAAAAAAAAAAAAACAGCTGGGAGTGTAGTTCAGTGTGAAGGCCCTGGTTCGATCCCCAGTACCACACACACACACAAACACACACACACACGGTGCTATCCTCATGTCCAAGGGCATGAATGAAGTGACTTAGGACAATTGCCCTATCGTAGAGCTCCTTCAGGTCAGATCAGCCACTCTTTGTGTGTGTGTGCTGGGGCTGGAAGCCAGGGCAGGGCCACATGTGAAGCACTTAATCTACCACTGGGCCACATCCCCATGCCTGAATGGCCACTCTCAGAGAGTCTGGTGCTGATGTCTGCTTCCTGTACTTTCAGAAGTCAGATTTCTAGCCCTTGTATCTCCACCTCCAGTGACAGCCACCAGCTGCCAGTGCTGGAAGGGAAGGCAGGACTCTACTTTTCTTCTCTGGACTCGAGCATAAACATTTTGAAGAAGAGAGCCCAGGACCTGATTGAAAACATCAATGAGAACAGACAGAAGGACCATGCACTCATGACCAACTTCAGGGACAGCCTCAAGATCAAGGTAGAGTCCCTGGTGGAGAGGGGGCTCTTGTAAAGGGGATGGAAGGTATGTGGCTGGGTATCTGCTTATTCTAGGCACTGTGCTAGGCAGTTCACACAGCATCTCATTTCACTCTTCAACACTCAGGAAACTGGACGCATTTCATAGATGAGCAAACTAAGGTTCAGCTAGGCATGATGGCACACACCTTTAGTCCCAGCACTTGGAAAGCTAAAGCAGGAAGATCAAATATTCAAGGCTTCCCAAATGTGGTGCACACCTGTAATCCCAGTGCTCAGGAGGCTGAGGCAGAAGGATCACCATGAGTTAGGGGCCAGCCTGGGCTACATAGTAAGACCCCATCTCAACCTAACAAAACAAATATACCAACTAAGCTTCAGAAATAAATGATTTGGGCTGGGGCTGTAACTCAGTGGTAGGATGCTTACCTAGCATGCATGAGCCCCTTGGTTCCACCCCCAGCACTAAAATGTAAAAGTTAATTAAATTAAAAAGAAAAAAGAGATAAAATGGTTCACCATGTGAGGGATCCAGGCCTAGGCACTGAACTACATCTGCAGCCAGAGTCCAGCCCTCTTACTTCCTCCAGGGCAAGTGCTGTGACAGCAGGTTGACCATGCCGCCCTCTGATAGCCATGTGTCCTCCAGAGACCGGAGTGGTCTGTAACACAAGTTGGTCGCTCAGCACACCTAGGGCTTCTGTCTAACAAGACCGATATTAGTTATGTGCAACTCCAGAATTAATGGCTGGGCCTGGTGCCTCTTGAGAATATAGTCAGCAGGAAAAATAAAAACTTAAAAACAGCTGGGCGTGGTGGCGCACACCTGTAATCCCAGCACTCGGGAGGCTGAGACAGGAGGATCGCTGAAAATTCAAGGCCAGCCTGGGCTACATAGTAAGTTCACGGCCAGCCTGAACTACACAGTGAGACCCTGTCTCAAAAAATAAGTAAATAAGAATAGAGAATATAGTCAGCAGAGCCCTCAGTCAAACCTTTTTTATGTGGATGTAGAACCTATAGATAATAAGAGCTAAACGTATGTATTTGCATCTTGGTTCAGATTTTTAAAAAAATAATTTGTGAACATATAGGCACTTTTACCTCCAGTCACTGGAATTCTTTGTACCATTTCCACAAGATAAACCACAACAATCTAAGAGCGCCTCTTAAAACATATCTGTGATGCCTCTTAATTTGCTAACACTTACTCTTTGCAAGGTCTCAGATCTGACAGAGAAGTTAGAGGATAGGATGTACCAGGTCTACAGCCAACACAGCAAGATCATTCAGGAAAGGCTGCAGGAGTTCACCCTGAAAATGGCAAAGATTGGCCACCTGGAGATGGAGCTCAAGCAAGCGTGCCAGACCGTGGAGACTGTGTACAGGGACCTGTGCGTGCAGCCTGAGGTAGGAGCCATGCTGGCCGGGCAGGGGCACTACTCAGGAGGGCCTTGTGATGGCTCAGCTGAGAGCAAGCTGGGGCAGGAAGCAGGGATGTCAGAGCTCACTGCCTGGGGCCCCAGTTCTGAGGCAATCCCTAACCCACAGGGCCATGATCCCCCATCACATGGTACATCCAAGCAGGGGAGTCAAACCTCTGTCATTTCCCATGGGTGGGTAGTCAGCTATGATGACAAAAGACAAAGTGGCCCCTGCAAGTCAGATGCTGTCCCCTCTGCCACAGCCTGAGCCCTGTGGCCTAGGCTGTTGCCCCAGGACCTAGAAGGGGCCCAGCCCAAGGTCCAGACATGAGCCAGACTATTCCAGTGAGAAGCACCCCCCATCCCAGGGGCTCAGCCAGGAATGCTCATTTTTCCTCTGAAGAACTTCCGAGACCCCTTTTTCAAGGTTCCCAGTAACACACAGCCCAACACTGCAAAGTCAGACAGGCAAGCGCTTTATTTTTTTCCTCTCCTGCATCCCACCCTGGGATAAAGTGTTGAAGACAGTGAGCTGTGACCCAGCCTTGCAGCTGGCTGCTTAACCACACAGGTTGCCTGCTCTCCCAGCAGAGAAGCTTTTGTGCTAAGGTGAATGGAGCTAAAAGTAGACAGGAAACCCTTTATAGGGAATCCCCTACCCTCTTCTTTCCAAGGAGCGCATCTGAACGCCTTCCGAAGAGAGATGGTGATGTTTACTGGTTGGTGTCCCTCACTTCCTACTGTGGAAGTCAGGTCGTCCACCACCTCCTGGTCAGCCTAGACCATGCAGTGCCAGGGTCCAGCAGGCATCTCCCTGGAAGGCGGCTCTGGCGCCAAGTGGGTTCACTTGCCCGCTGTGAATGCCTGAATTCCCGTGATTGCCCGTCCAAGGATCAGCGCATGGATGTCAGCCGTACCTGGACAAGATTAATATAGGTCAGCTTGGAAGTTTCACAGCTCATAACTTGTTGTTAAAGTCCATCTTCATGTCCCCCAGGCCACCACTTTAGAAGAGCAGACCTACAAAGATGTTGAATGCTGACCGATGGCCGAGAGAGTCACCTCCTAGTGACTGCCACCCAGAGAAGGCTCAGAGCCCACCTTCAGGCCACACTGAGATTGTTTTCTATAGTTCTATAATGCAACTGGGCAAAAGCAAAACAAAACCAAAAACCCCCAAGAAACAAAGTTCCTGTGCTAAACCCCAAGATGCAGCAGGTGTAGGCCCCACCATGGGCCCAGTCTTAGCCTGCAAGTTGATTAAACATTTGATTTTCAACTTGCCATGCTTCCTTCCATAGCGGCTGAGACATGACAGCCCTTGCTCCCCCGGGGGCCATGGGAAGGCAAACACATGAGAAAGGCCATGGGCTGTCCCTGCGGATCTCCACCCTGAAGCGGCCATCCACACTGCATTCCCTCACATCTGTCCTATGCTTTCCCCTACTTCCCGGGGCAGAAGGCAGTGGCCGTGCTGCCTTTTCAGAGTCAGATAATTCTGCTTGCTTCCTGCAGTCCAAACCTGGCCCACCCCTCTGCTGCGCAAGACCTTGTCTTCGGGGTCACCTCCACACTTTTAGATCTCCACCCCTCAGTGCTGCTGGATATTGTGCACAGTGGCCTGAGAGAAACATGCTTTGGTGCTGCAGGCCTTCCGAGGTCCAGCTCCTGGTCACATCTGCTCCTGAATGTGCTGTCTTTCTGTCCAGAAGCTTCTCTGCTTGGGGACCTGATCTCCCCATGGCTCACTGGATTGCATGTCATTTTTTTTTTTTTTTTTTTTCAGTAAATGGGACTGAAACCATGGTCTTTGAACTGAGCTACATCCTCATTATTATTTTTTATTATTTTTTTATTATGACATAAACTGTCTAGGCTGGGGTTGACTTTGCAATCCTCCTGCCTCAGCCTCCCAAGTACTGGAATTACAGGTGTGCGCCACCATGCCCAGCCTTGTTTTTGTTATTTTTTGAGACAGGAGCTCATTGTGTAGTTCAGGCTGGCCTCAAATTCACGGAGATGCTCCTGCCTCAGCCTCCCAAGTGCTGGGATTACAGGCAGGTGCCACTATGCCCAGCATTTTATCTTTTTCCCACTGTCTTCCCACCAAGTCAGGGGGTCCAGGCCTCAGTGGGAATCACTACTAGTTACAAGGTGGGCACACCACAGTCATCCTTTTCTTTTGTCTTGAACATAAATGGATGGGGCTGCCATGTGTCACTCTCACTCCCCCATGTCTACCAGCCCGCTGGGGATGCCTCACAGGCTGTCTCTCCTCTGACACAGTGGACACCGGGAGACAGGGCCTGATGGGACCTCTGGGCAGTGCTTGGTGAGCAACCTCAGATCACACCCCCACTCGGTGACAGCTGGATCACTGCCTCCTTCCCCAGACACTGAGGGCACAAGGTCCCCAGCCTAGGCCTGGCCCCACCTTCGTAGGTGTTCACTGCCTCCAGGTTCATGGTGTGTCGGATCACGTGGTACTCGTCTGAAATCCCATTGCCACCCAGCATGTCTCGGGCCTGGCGCGCGATGTCCAGGGCTTTTCCACAGTTGTTCCTCTTCAGCAGGGAGATCATCTCCGGGGTGGCCCTGGGAGTGGCACATGCATACAGCAAGCACTGGGTCCCCAACACCCTGAGCAAACCCAGCTGGAGCTGGGGGTACTCCTTAGTGCCGCCACCAAGTCTCCAGTGAGGCATGGGTCCCGGGGCCACAGGCAGGTAGGACCTAACGCCTGGGGGCACAGGGGCCTGCCTGCGCAACCACCTAGCCCCACCCATGCCCTGACCTGTCCTGGTCCTTGAGGCGGCCCAGCCGTAGGCAGGCCTGGAGCCCCAGTGTGATCTCAGTCAGCATGTCTGCCAGCTTCTTCTGGATTAGCTGGTTCTTGGCCAAGGGGGCACCAAACTGGATCCTGGTGGGGGAGTCAGGAAAGGGGTGGAGGGAGGCCCACTTCCCCAGTCCCCGGCTCAGTGCCCTGCTGCCCAAGAAGCCTTCAGAGCTGCCCTGGCCCTGCTCAGACAGACTTCATGGGCCACTTCACAGAGTAGGGGACTTAGGCCTGGGGGCAGTGACCCCCACGCACCTGTCCAGGGTGTACTGCCGGGCTGTGTGCAGGCAGAACTCAGCGGCTCCCAGCACACCCCACGTGATGCCATAGCGGGCGTTGTTGAGGCAGCCAAAGGGGCCCTGTAGGGTTGAGGGGAGCTCAGTCCCTCCCAAGAGCCACTGAGAGGGCCTGTGCAGAACCAATACTCCCTTTTACTGTGGTGCTGGAAATGGAACCCACAGCTACGTGCAATTGTTCTGCCACTGAGCTAGACCTCCAGTTCTTCCTATTTATTCTGAGACAGGGTCTCACTAAATTGCCCAGGTTGTTCTCGGACTTGCCATCCTTCTGCCTCAGCCTCCTGGGTAGCTGGGAATCACAGGTGTGCATCACTGCACCTGGATAGAACCAACTCTGGAATGGGAAAGCCCCCACCCAGACTCAACAGCCATTTAACTCACACAGGGACCTGGCGCCAAAGCTCAGGCACAGCACACCTTTCTCAGTGCCTACTTCTTACTGTCTGTCTGTCTCTATTTTTGTGGTAATGGGTATCAAACTCAGGGACATTCTACCACTGAGCTATATCCTAGGCCTTTTTAACTTTTTATTTTGAGACAGGATCTCTCTGAGTTGCCCAGGCTGGCCTAGAATTTGTGATCCTCCCGCCTCAGCCTACTCAGTAGCTGGGACTATAGGCTTGTACCACTGTACCCAGCTGCCTACTCTGGATTTGCACACAGCGCTACCCCACCTGGGATCTGGATTTGGTCTTCAGATCTGGGAGGTCAATGTACACAGGACAGAAAGATGCCCATGAGTGCAGGCTGGAGCCTCAGAATCACCATGACCACATCATCCCCACCTGGGAAAGCCGAGTCAGCAGAATGATGCTGGTCCCCAGTGCCGACACTCACCGCCAGGCCAGCCACGTTAGGCAGCACGTTCTCCTCCGGCACCTCCACACCGTCCATGACGATCATTCCTGTGGCCGAGGCCCGCAAGGAGAACTTGCCCTCGATCTTGGGGGCTGAGAGGCCCCGCATCCCCTTCTCCAGCAGGAAGCCCCGAATGCGGGCATCCTCACACCGAGCCCACACTACAAACAGGTCAGCCACTGGCGAGTTGGTGATCCTGAGAGTGGGCAGTCAGTGAGGGGTCTGGCCGCTGCCCCGCTCGTCCACCGCCCACCTGCCACCCGCTCCTTACCAGGTCTTGGTCCCACTGAGGGTGTAGCTCTTGCTTGCTGGGTTGTGGTTGGCCCTGGTCTCCATGCTGGCAGGGTCACTCCCATGGTTCGGCTCTGTGAGCCCAAAGCAGCCCAGAAGCTCCCCCTTGGCTGAAGGCACAAGATATGGTCACCAGGTTAAGGACCCCACTCACCCCCTCAAAACTGATCAGCCCATGGACAGTTGCTCAGCCGGGCGTGGTGGTGCACGCCTGTAATCCCAGCACTTTGGAGGCTGAAGGAGGACCGCTGTGAGTTCAAGCCCAGCCTGGGTTACACAATGAGTTCAAGGCCAGCCTGAGCTGCATAGCAAGACCTCTCAAAACAACAGCAAAAGACCACTGAAAGTCGCTCACCCAGCCGGTGTAAGTATTTCTGCCGCTGCTCCTCGCTCCCATAGGCGTAGATAGGATGCATAACAAGGGAGGACTGCACGCTCATCAGGGACCTGTAGCCACTGTCCACCCGCTCCAGCTCTCGGGCCAGGAGCCCATAGGCCACGGAGGAGACCCCGGCACAGCCATACCCTGTGGGAGCCCAGAGGGGACAGAGGCAGGGCTGGATGGGGGAATCAAGGAGGCAGGCAGGAGCTGCCCCGCTGGGGGTTTATTCACCAAGTTCCCGCAGCCGCTTCCGGAAGAAGGAATGACCCCAATTTACAGATTTGGACCCTGGCTCAGGGAAAGGAAGGGGCTTTTCAGGACTCAGCAAGCATCTGCAGAGCATAGGGAGGACTGCATCCCTACCTTTGATGGTGGGTCCCAGCACACCCAACTCCCCCATCTCACTGACGATCTCCCGGTGAAAAACTGCGGAGAAAGGGATGGATGCCGGAGTTCAGGTCCGGCCCAGCCCGCTGGACCCCCGGCCCGCCCGCTGGCCCGCACCTTCGTTGCGGTTGGCCATCAGGACGCGCGGCATGAGTCGCTCCTGGCAGTAGTTGCGGAAGGAGTCCCTGATGAGGATCTCATCCGCCTTCAGCTGCTCCTCCAGTACCAGTGGGTCCCGCCAGTCGAACTCAGGACGCGAGGCTGGCGAAGTGCGGGGCTGGATCACCCCGGCCATAGCGAGTAACCTCTCCCAGACCTAGCACCCCTGACCCCCGCGTCCCGCACGAAGGGACGACGAAGGCGACCCTTCTCCAGCCCCGCCCTTTGGCTTCCCGATCTGGGCAAGGCTGGTCCGCTCCCGGGCCACGTGGCGCGACCTGGGGTCCTTACACCTGGCGGGCTGGCTCTGTGTCCTCCCACCCTTGTCTGCAAAAACAGCACGGGAAGGTCACGCCGGAAGACCCCCCCCGAGCCGCAGTCCTCCTCCCCACCCCTTCGCACTGACCTGTGTGCACCGCTGCCAAGCCCCACGCGCGCCCGACGCGGAGGTGGGGCCCGCGGCTCAGCAACCGCGCGGCGACACTGAGGGCCATGCAGGCAGAGGGGGGCGGGCGCTGCAACCACGGTGACCTGGAGGAGCAGGGAGGGTGTGAGGGCCAAGCGGCTCCCGCCGGGCGCCCCAAACCCTGCGCGTTGCGCACCTGGAGCCCTGGGCGCAGCTCAGAGTCCACGGTACAACAAAGAAGGCGTTGAGTCAGCCGGAGGTGGGCGGAGCGGAGAGAGAATGGCGCTTCTTGTTGGTTCCCTTCAGAACCTTGGCTCCCAGGGATTCGATCTTTAAAAGGGCCATGGCAGCCAGGCCTATGCAGGCGTACTCGCCGAGGCGGAGGCACGTTAGCCCCTTTAAGATTCTGAATAGAAAAGGGACTGCAAGCGAATGCGTTAATCCGATTGGCTAGATGTATTTCTGCTCTGATTGGCCCTGAAAGGGGCTCGGCCGGCTCCTGGTTAGCTAGCTGCGGCGGGAGTGTGGGTAGGGGTCCAAAAGCTAAAAGACTCAGAGTGCAGGAAGCCAAGCCGCCAAACCTTGAGTCCTGGTGGGGGGAAGGTGGGCTCCGAATGGGCGATCGCAGCTCACCCTCTCTGCCACTTTCCCTGGAAGCACGTGTAGTACGTGTGACTGTGTGTGTGATGGTGCCTGTGTCGTGTTTGTGCCCGAGTAACTGTGCATCTGTAGGTGGGCCTGACCCTGTGCCTGTGAGTTCTGAGGCTAGGATGGTGGATCGGTGTGCATCTTGTGTTTGTTGGATGTTGCCTACGTGGCTGCGTTTATGTGAGATTCTGTCTCTCTGGAATGTTGTGTAATGCTGGCATTGTGTGTTTGTGTGTGATTATTTCTGCATAGCTGTGTGCTCTATTTTGTGGGATTGTATGTTTCTATCATGTTCTATGACTCTGGTTGTGTTATGTGGTTCCGATTATAATTGTGTATAGGTGTGGTACTGTTACTAGTTGTCATGTTCTGTGTCACCATATAATGTGTCTGTGGTCCGTCACTCTGCCTGAGACAGCCAGCATATGTATATGATCGTGTGTGAGTGGTTGCAGGAATGTGTGTGTTGACTGTAGGTGGTTGTGTACCTGTGTAAACTCAGGACTGTGTAAGTGTGGCAGTTTCCTCCTCTCCTCCTCCTCCTCTTCCTTCTTTTTTTAGTTTTTTTGAGACAGGGTATCACCATGTAGCTCAGACCACTTTGAACTCACTATATAGCCCAGGCTGGCCTCAAACTCGTGGCGATTCTCTTCCCTTGGCCTCCTGAGTGCTGGGATTACAGGCATGTGCTGCCCCTGCTGCCCATTTTTTTGGTCTGTGTGATTGCAGGCTGGTACAATGGTATTCCATGTGATTGTTTGTGTGCTATTGTGTGTGATTGTGTTCTGGTGGCTTTCTGTTTAGGTGTGGGTATTCTCTTGGAGTTGCTCGTGTGTGTGTGTGTGTGTGTGTGTGTGTGTGTGCGTGCACGCAGGGAATCAAGCTAAGCACACACTGTGGAGGACGAGGGGACCTCCAGCCCTTTGTGATATTATGACTTGATGTTTGCACAGATGTCTGATTGCATTGTGTATCTGTTTGCATCTATGTGATTCGTCTGTGTGCAGTTGCGTGTGTGTGTGGCTGTATGCACAAGCGTGACATCTGTGTGTACCTTAGTAAGCAGCTCTGCTCACCTAGTTCTTTTATGAGTATTTGCATGGCGTGCACTTACATCTGGGAATTTAGTGTCTGATCATCTCTGCATCCAAAAGTCACACATCTACCATGACCCACCCATTACCAATGAGGGAACGTAAAGTTTAGAAAGCAGGAGGTTGCTGGGTGTGGTGGCACACATCTGTCATCCCAGCATTCTGAGAGGCTGAGGCAAGAGGATCAAAAGTTCAAGCTTAGGCCAACTGTGGTGCCACCTGACTGTAATCCCAGCACTCAGGAGGCTGAGGCAGGAGGATTGCTGCAAGTTTGAGTCCAGTCTGGGCTACATAGTGAGTTCAAGTCCAGCCTGAACTTGTCTAAAAATAAAAAATAAAAAGGCCTGGGTATGGAGTGCAATATGAGGGCCCTAGATTCATTCCCCAGTATGAAAGTGAGAGCAAGAGCAAGAGAGCCTCGCTCTGTATCATAGTGGGTCAAGTGTAGAGCAGAGGCCAGGACCAGAATCTGGGCCTCCTGGTTCCCAGACCAGGCCTCTCTGCCCACCCTCATCGACCCGGTGTGGAGTTGTTATTTGGTACACACTGAGTATGATGGTAGCACCTGTGGGCTTGGGTCTGAGTGTGGTCACTGACCTGCGTAGCCCTAGATGTCTGGGGCTGAGGGATCTCTGGACCTTCACACCTGTGGGCCCTTCTCATCCTTACTATCCAAATAGAATGGTTCCATCCAGGAGCAGCAGCACACACCCTTAGTCCCAGCTACTTGAGAGGCCGAGGCAGGCAGATCACAAGTTCAGGAATAGCCTGGGCAATTTAGCAAGATTCTGTCTCAAAATAAAAAAGAACCAGGGCATGGTGGCACGCATCTGTAGTCCCAGCACTTGGGAAGCTGAGGCAGGAGGATTGGTGTGAGTTTGAGGCCAGCCTGCTCTACATAGTGAGTTCAAGGTCAATCTGAACTACATAGCAAGACTCCCGGTCTCAAAAACGGAGCGGGGGGAGGGAATGGGGATGTAGTTCCATGGTAGGGTATTCCTAGATTCCATCCGCAGCACTAGAGGGGAAAATAAAAAGTTTCCAAGCATCCTCACACAGCAGGGCACCCACCCATCACCACCAGAAACGTCTAGGACTCTGCCTTACTGTGCTTCTGGTCACCTCTCTCCTCCCAAAGCTAGTGGCCTATTTCCTTCCATTTGCTTCTCTCTCCAAAGCCCCCTGCCCTGCAGCTGGTGTTGCTGTTGGAGTTCTCCGATACTTGGGAGTCTTAGGGGGCAATGACAACATGCACACTGGGAACTCTAATTCAAAGCTCAGACTGCTCCGCCCTGGGGAGTCTGTGGCCCTCCAGGGGCCTTACCTCCCAGCTGAGGGCACCTTCCTCCCTCCCCTCAAGACCCTGTCCTCCTCCTCACCTTGAAGAGCCAGACATACCTGTGTAGTGCCTTATCCTGAACTGGGGAGATCTCTGCTTTCCTCTCTAGAAAAACCACTCCAGTTTCTAGCCAGTTTGCTTTATCTGGGTGAAATTCCCACAGGACTCAGTAATATTTAGTACATTCAGTTTTCTATAATGACCAACTCTACTAAGTTCCTAAACATTTTGTTCTGTTTTATATTTTTTGAGACAGGGCCTCACTATGCAGTTCAAGCTGGCCCTGAAGTCCCAGTGATCCGCCTCCTCAGCCTCCCAGGCGCTGGGATTGTGGGCAGGCACCAACATGCTTGGCTAGTTCCTGAACATTTCTGTCACCCCAAAAGGAGACCTTGTAACCATTACCATTCTCCAGTCCCCCTCCCCAAACCCTTGGCAACCACTAATCCCCTTTCTCTCTGCGAATTTACCTATTTTGAACACATAAACAGAATTACACAATATGTGATGTTTTGTGACTGGCTTCTTTCTTTGACGAGGGTGTTTCTGAAGTTCACCCATGTTGTAACATGTATCAGTACTTCACACACAGTGTGTGTGAGTGTGTGTGTGTGTGTGTGTGAGATGCTGGAGATGTGGGGATGGCCTTGGGCATGCTGGACAAGTGCTCTACCCCTGAGCCACATCCCCAGCCCCATTTTGTTCCTTGTTATGGCTGAATACTATTCCATTATGTGGATGGTCATGTTTTGTTTCTCCATTCATTCACTGGTGAACCTCCTGGGAATTGTGAACAAGTACAGTAAAACCGGGAATAACTTGTTCTGCAAGACAACCAAACATTTCTTTTTTTCTTTTTTTTTAAACCAAACATTTCTTATTTATTTTTTTTTTTTTGTGGGTACCGGGGGGTCGACCTCAGGACCTCGCGCGCCAGCAGGCGCCCGTGCCGCTGAGCGATATCACCGGCCCCTTTTTCGTATGTGGTATCCGGGAGTCGAACTCGGGCCCTCGCGCTTGCAAGGCAGGCGCTCAAGCCGCTGAGCCATCTCACCGGCCCTAAACCAAACATTTCTAATAAAATTTCTTTTTTGGTTTTTTGAGAAAAGGTCTCAGTATGTAGTTCAGGCTGGTCTTGAACTCACTTTGTAGCCTGGGCTGGCCTCGAACTCACAGCAATCCTCCTGCCTCAGCCTCCCGAGTGCTGGGATTACAGGTGTGTGCCACCACGCCCGGCTGTGCCTGGCTTCTAATAAATTTTAACTTGATAAACAAGCAATGTCTTGCAATAGTAGTACATGATGCTGAATGTCACATGACCACAACTAAACCGATTGTTGCTTTCCCTCTCGCTCCCTCTTTCACTGTGGGATCGTGGGTGAGCATTTCCCGACAGCAAGTGGTAATGGAAGAGATCTCATCTGCAGAAGCAGAGGAGAGAAGAGCGGGGGGTCCCTCACTTCAAATGAGATTAGGGAGTTGTGTAAAAGGTGGGAAATGGTGCAAAATGGTGTAGAAAAGCACCACCTGAATAAAGCTGTAGCAGTGCAAGGGATGAATCTGTTGAAAGACAATGCAATGTCACATTTTTGTGAAATCCTCAAAAGGAGGCAAAAGGAATTGTCATTGGACAGGTTCCGTGTTAACACTGCATGAAGAGAAAAAGATTCCATTGAGTCAGCAGACAACGGTGACTCTGTTAGTGACAGTGAAAGTGGTCCTACACAGCGACCCTCCTGTCTCTTGTCTCCCTCACACCAGCCATGAAGGCTTTCAAAGGTAAGTACAGATTAATTTATTTTTCTTTATGTTTTTTATTTTATTTTTATATTATATTATAGTATTGTAATAATTTCATATGAATATTTTTGGTTTGTGGAACAAATCATCTGTGTTTCATTTTGGTTTTTTTTGAGACAGGGTCTCACTGTGTTATTCAGGCTGGTGCTGAACTGTGTAGCCCAGGCTGGCCTCGAACTCACAGCAATCCTCCTGTCTCAGCCTCCTGAGTGCTGGGATTTTATTGCTTATGGGGAAATTTACTTTGATATACAAGTGCTGTGGATTACAAGCATGTTTCCTGAATGAATTATGCTTGCAAACCAAGGTTTTACTGTATTTGTTTCAACACTTACTGATTTGGGGAGTATATACCTAGGAGTAGAATGGCAGTGTCATTTTTAACTTTTTTTTTTTTTTTGTGGGTACCGGGGGTCGACCTCAGGACTGCGTGCCAGCAGGCGCCCGTGCCGCTGAGCAGTATCACCGGCCCTTTTTTCATATGTGGGTTCTGGGAGTCGAACTCGGGCCCTTGCACTTGCCAGGCAGGCGCTTACGCCACTGAGCCATCTCACCAGCCCCGTATTTTTAACTTTTTAAGGAACTAATAAACTCTTTTCCCTAGTGGCTACATCATATTAAATCCCCACCAGTAGTGTATGAGGGTTCCAACTTCTCCACATCCTCCCCAATACTTATTTTCCATTTTTATTTTTTAAAATTATTTTGAGCCAGGTATGGTGGCACAGGCCTGAAATCCCAGCATCATGGAAGGCTGAGGCAGGAGGATTGAAAGTTTGAGGTCAGCCTGGGAAATTTAGCAAGACTCTGTCTCAAAATTTAAAAAAAAGTGCTAGGGGGAAAAGGACAGTGCAAAAGCCCTGGGTTCAGACCCCAATGCTGAAAAAAAATTTTTTTCCGTTTTAAAAATTGTAGCTATCTTAATGGTTGCATCAAGCTGGCCCTACTTTTTGTCCTCTTCCTCTTCCCCACAGCACACATTTTTTGGTCTTTTTATGTGACATGTGTGTAGCACACTAACTCCGACTGTGTGTCTGTGGTGATGGCCCACGACTGGGTGCAGCTGTGTGTCCTCGCCCATCAGGATGTCTTTAAATGGGATTGCCAGAACTTGAGGGGTGCGCCCTCTATGGGTGGACAATGGCATCTGCGTGATTATGTGCATTAATTACAAGCTGTGACAGCGGCAGGCGGTGTGACCCATGTAATGAGAAGGTTTTGCATGGCGCTGTGTGGAATTGCGATTTTATGATGTACAGCTATGTGCACAGCTACATTATCATACACGCCTATTTGGGATTCATATGTGGCCGTATTTTATGTTGTTGTGCCTGAGGCTATCCCAGTGATTGATGGGATTGTGTGACCAACCGCATCTTCATAGTTATAGGATAGCTGGATGTGGTGGCAGACACCTGTAATGCCAGGACTTTGGAGGCTGAGAGAGGAGGGTTGCCATGAGTTCAAGGCCAGCCTGGGCTACACAGTGAGTTCAGGGCCACCCTCAATTACACACAGAGACCCTGTCTCAAAACAACAACGACAAAATCGTTACAGGAGAACATATCCAGGAATCTCCCTGTGTCTGGGCCTGGCTGCTTCTGGATTTGTGACCTGCATGGGGAAGGGCTTGAGGTTGTGTAAGAGTCCTCCCCACTGTAAGGCTCTCTCTGTGAGAGACGACTGTAGGAGATGTGTGCGATCCCCTTGCAGCCAGATTGTATCAGTGGGGTAGTGGGACTGCTTTAGCACTGTCATTATGAGTTCTGAGTGCTCCAGGTTTCATAGTTATTACATTGTGTTGTGCTACGCAATACAGTACAACAACTATTTACACAGCATTCATGGCTTATTAGGTCTTAGAATTACTCTAGACAGCTGGGGGGGTGCTCAGAAGGTGGAGGCAGGAAGATGGAAAGTTCAGCAAGTGCCTGGGCAACATAGTGAGATCCTGTCTCACAATAAAAAATAAAAAGGGCTGGGGATGTAGCTCAGTGTGAAGGCTCTGGCTGTCCTCAGCACCACACGTGTGAGTGTGTACGTGCACACACACACATAATTAATCTGGAGTTGACTTAAAGTCTACAGGGGTGTGTTCATGGGTTCCACACAAATACTGTGCCATTAATACAAGGAACTCACAGTTTTTAGTATCCGTGGGGGTCCTGATACAACCCCTGTGAGTACCAAGGACGACTATCTATATGCAGAGGTTCTGTGGTCTGTGTGGCTGAGGGGCCAGCAACTTGTGCCACTCAACTGCATGGCTGTGTGTGGCTATGACCTATGTGTCTACGATAGGTGTCCATGTCCCTACCTGGGCTCTCAGGCCAACAGAGTTGAGGCATCTCTACCAGAACCTCAAGTCCTTGCCCATATGGGGCCCAAATCCAGCAGCGGCCAGGGCCGGGGTATGAGTCTCTTGCAGGTCAGGTGCTGCCTTGGTTTGACTGATAGTCACCCTGTCCCCATCACTTGCAGCAGCTGTAATCACGAGCCTCATCCCCCACACGGTGACCCTGGAAGCTCCATGGTAGGCAATGGTGGGTTGATTGGCAGGGGCTCCCTCCTACTGAGGGGCTCAGACCCTGGGGGTTCACAAGCAGGCAATTTAAAGCCACAGGAATGTGCAGACCCAACCCCCAGCCCTCCCACTCACCAGGGAACAGAGTTTTGGCTCTTTGGGGCCCCACCTGATAGCAGCCTTCAACGTCTGGCATGGCTGATAATGCACTGCAGGGAATTCGTGCCAAGTCCCGCCACCAGCACGGTTGTTGCTGTCTTTTTGGGGAGGGGTAGAATTGTACAGCCTCACTTAGGGGATACAGGGTCCCATAGCTCCTTCCCAGAATACTCCTCCTGCATCTCACCTCTTCTCCGGGAAGGTAAACTGAGATCAGGCCTCCAAACCTGTGCTTCCTTGGGGACTCTGCCTGTTTACCCTGCTCCTGGACCCCCAGCCCCAGGACCTACCAACCCCTGACATCCTGACTTGGCCTTGGATATAGGATCTGTCTCTAAGGCCCAGCTCTAAACAGGCTGAGGTCTATTCCCCAGAAGTGGTGACCCCCGCCTTACTTGGGCCTTATCAGGGGCTGCAGCCAATCAGCTGAGGGCAGAGAGGAGCCCTCCAAGGGGCCTGCTGAGCCTCAGAGCCCACGAGGCAGCCACAGGAGCAGAGGCCTGAGGCCCTGGTGGGCACCTGCCAGCCATGGCCACCGCTGAGACTGCCCTGCCTTCCATCAGCACGCTGACCACCCTGGGGCCCTGCTCTGACACCCAGGAGGACTTCCTTAAGGTGCGGTCAGGCGGGGGCCAGGTGGGCCAGGGAGCCAGGGGTTTGGCTATGAAGCTTGGGAGTTGGGTCTGCATCTCGTCTTGGGGTCCCCCATTCGTCCAGGTCAGGGGTCTGAGCGTGGTCTTGGGGGCGGGTAGCATAGGGGTCTGGGATTCTAGGTGTGGCCTATTTCTGTAATGAAAAACTGAGCTCCTGCTAAGCCCCCTATAGGTATAGGCTCAGGTGGACGATGTCCTGAAGGAAATGGTAAAGGTGCCTGGGAGAAATCCAGGGTTCGGGAAAAAATTCTTATCGGGAGATGGGAAAAAGGGGGAGGGTCTGGGGGAAACTGAGTCAAGGCTGGGTTGTTCCCCCCCCAGCCATCCCTGCCCCCATCCTGAATGTGGATCCAGATGAAGGAAGTCTTATCTCCTGTCTCCAGCCAGACCTGCCTGACCTCCGTCTCGAGCTGAGGGAGGCGGAGGGGAGCAGTGTGGGGAGAGTCAGGCAAACCAGACTCCTTTGGGAAGCCTCGGGCCACACTGCCCCTCGGGGTGTCCGACCAGCACGGTACTGGGCGAGGAGCCCCGGTATCTGCGGACGCCTCAGGCCTGCGCTCTCTCCCGCAGTGGTGGCGTCTGCACGAGGCGCAGGACCTGGGCCCGGGTCCCCCGGACCCCATGAGGCCGCCCCTTCACGTGAGCCCCGAGTCGGAGGACGCGCCTGGGGAGGACGAGGATGACGATAGAGACGGGGATCCCACCTGGGACCTGGATCTCTTCCTCAGCAGCTTCCCGAGCCCTGACCCGGGCGGTGCGCCCCGGACCTGCGCCCTGAGCCCCGGCGAGGCAACCGGGGCGCAGTACGCTCCGCCCCCTGAGACTCTGGGCGCCTATGCGGGCGGCCCGGGCCTGGTGCCGGGGTTCGTGGGACCGGAGGAGCCTGCGGGCTGGTTGCGCCCCTCGGACCCCTTCGTGGCCCCGAGTCCCGGACCCGAGCACAAGGCGCTGGCACTGCAGCCCATGTACCCGGGACCGGCGGCGGGCTCCGCGGGCGGCTTCTTCCCGCCGGCCGGGCTTGCATTGCCCGCGGCCCCGGGCGCCCCCTATGGGCTGCTGCCGGGATACGCCCCGCTGTACCCGGCGCCCCAGTACCAGGGCCACTTCCAGCTCTTCCGCGGGCTCCCGGCGCCCTCAGCCAGCCCCGCCGCGCCCCCCTCCTTCCTGGGCTGTCTGGGGCCCGGGGTAGTGGGCTCCAGACTCGTGGGCACCGCGGGAGACCCCAGCGTGATCGCCGAAGGCGAGCCACAGAAACGCAGCCGGCGCTCGTGGGCGCGCAAGAGGCAGGCGGCGCACACGTGCGCGTACCCGGGCTGCGGCAAGAGCTACACCAAGAGCTCCCACCTGAAGGCGCACCTGCGCACGCACACGGGTGAGAGGACGGGCTCTGCGCTGGGACAAGGCTAAGAGCAAGGCGCAGCCAAGGAGTCGGAGGGGAGGGGCCAAGGGCAAAGTCCGGGACGGGGGCGGGTCCAGACGTCCCCGAGCAAGGGGCGGGGCTGGGTGAGCGTGGAAGGTTCCTGGAAGCTCAGGGGGAATCCCAGACCCCAGGGCAGCGACGCAGGAGGCAGATGGGGACAGAGAGCTTTTCAGTACCCAAGCCAAAGGAAGAGCAGAAAGCAGGACGAGTAGCGTAGGGGGCAGAGCTAAAGGAGGGACTTCGGAGAGGGTACAAGCTTGGAATGCCAGGGGCACAGAAGCCGTGGCCAGGAAGAATGCCCAGACTCTTGGTTGCTTGGCATGGAGGTGGGATCAGACTGCAGAAGGCGTGGCCGAAGCCCTGGCAGTGAGGCAAGCGGCGGAATCTGTTTCTGTGGCCGCATCCGTTAAGGAGAATGAGGGCCAGACATCCATACAGGACTAAAGAGTAAGAGGGAATACTTGGCAGACAGAGGACATAGGAGGTAGGCACTCTGGGAGGCCGAGGCAGGAAGATCTCAAGTTCAAGCCTACCCTGGGCAACATAACAACTTAATGAGACCCTGTCCACAAAAAAAAAAAAAAAAAAAAAAAAAAAAAATGGCTGAAGCCAGGGCCTGAAACCGGAGAGGATTTGGGGACTCTGAGACCAAGGCCAGGGGCAAGGTTGGGCAGCAGCTGGAGGGCCCCCTGGTTTACGGAAGGAGCTGGAAACGGGGCTGGACTGAAAGCAGGAGTGGGGCAGTAGAAGGAAGCAAGTGCAAGGAATTAGGGTGTAGAAAGTGGGGAGGGCAGGGGTGCAGATGACGCGCTTGGGCCCAGAAAAGGAGTGTGCCCCCGTTGCGGGTATAAGGAAGAAGGGTCCAGGTCACTAGGTAGGCCCAGCCTGAGAGCAAGTGCCTCCTTAAATTCTGCACCTTAGATGCCCCTTGCCTCCCTCTAGTCCTGGCCCAAGCTGAGCAGTGGGGTCTTTCACATGCAGGGACCCCAGGGATGCGGTGGGTCTCTCGCTGGCACTCAGGGCCTCCTTGCCTCTCAGGGGAGAAGCCTTACGCCTGCTCCTGGGACGGCTGTGGCTGGAGGTTCGCGCGCTCTGACGAGCTGACTCGCCACTACCGGAAACACACGGGCCAGCGCCCCTTCCGCTGCAAGCTCTGCCCGCGGGCCTTCTCACGCTCCGACCACCTGGCTCTGCACATGAAGCGCCACTTGTGACCCCCACCCCGGGGCTGGATCCTGCCAGGGACAAGGACGAGCGAGAAGGATCGGTGCAGGACTGATTCCCAAGAACAGACCCTTGCTTGGACTCACGTCCGCACTCGCGGTCTCCTCCACCGCAAGATCTGGAAGTGACTCAGAGACAGACCTGGGGGACCTGCAGCGGGAACCCCCACATGTCCCCAGCCACGGGGATCCACGCAGGAAACTCTGACGGCCACGCTGACCCCCAGATCAGCGTGCTCAGATGGACCCTCAGACCAACGCCAAGGCAGCCCTGGAGAGCGGGAGAGGGGGAGACGTTCCCAGACCCCGAGTCTGCAAAGGCTCCACATCAATGGTTATGGGTCCCCCAAAACGCCCTTCCCATATAAAACTTTAGCGTTGGCATGACTCTGGGTTTCGGGTGCTGCAAGTTGGAAGGAGGCTGTACCAGCTGAGGGATTACGGGGGGGGGGCAAACAAATTTATGTCCTACAGCTCAGCCACACCCCCTCGCTTCTTCAGGAAAACTCGCCCTTCCCCTACTCGTCAAAAATCTTCAGGTCTTTGCCTCCGAACCCAGGGTCATTCATGAGTCTCCCTCCATTTAAGAGCAGTAAGCCCGAGCCTGGTGTGCTGGTCCACACCTGCAATACCAGCACTCTGGGAAGCTGAGGCAGGTGGATCTCAAATTCGAGGCCAGCCTGGGCAACTGAGCGATACCCTGTCTCAAAATAAAAAATAAGAAAAGTACTGGGGATGTAACTCAGTGCAAAACTCCTGGGTTCAATCCCCAGTACCGCAAACAAAACAAAACAAAAACCTCAGCCCAACCCCAAAGCCCCATCCCCCTTTGCCCAACCACAATGCGAAGTGACCCCTCGGCTATTTCAGGGGGAGCCCAGGACGTGCAAAATGAAAAGGAGGAGGACCCAGAGTGCCCATTAAGGGAGCAAATATAACAAGAGTTAGGCTCAGGTTCTAAACCAAGAAAGGAAAAGAAACCAAACCTGTGCCTGATTAAAACCTAGGGCAGAGGGGCCAGTGAGATGGCTCAGCGGCGTAAGCGCCTGCCTCGCAAGCGTGAGGGCCCGAGTTCGACTCCCGGAACCCACATACGAAAAAAAGGGCCGGTGATATCGCTCAGCGGCACGGGCGCCTGCTGGCGCGCGAGGTCCTGAGGTCGACCCCCGGTACCCACAAAACAAAACAAAACAAAAAAACTCTAGGACAGAGAGAGCATCCTTATTAGCGACAGAGGGGCGGAACGGGGCGGGCTCGAGGAGGCCAATCGGAGGCGAGAAGGCCATGGGGGCGTGGCCAGGATGAAGCCTCTCCAGGGAAGTCCGCTGCTGCTGGCGCTGGGCCGGAAGGACGCTCCGCCTCCAGTGCCCGAGGCTGCGGCGCAAATCACTGTCCCTATCCGTGGGCGAGTTCTCACCCCTGGAGGCGCCGGTCCGGGCCGCAGGGCTAGTTTGAGGAAGTCGGTGCGTCTGGGGCTCGTGACCGGCTCCCGTGACCCCGACACACAGAGGCTCCTCCACGCAGCCACATGGCTTCCCTGGTGGTACTGCTGCTGGGCGCGCTGCTGTGGGTCCCCGGCGGGGCGCTGCGCTGCTGTGGGGACGCGGGGCAGCCCGTGGACTGGTGAGCGAGGGCGAGCAGGGCGGGGAGCCCCTGGGTCGTTGCGCCCCTCGGAGAGCTTGGCTCTTCTCTCCCCTCCAGCCTCCCCTGCCTTCCCATCTTGCAGGTTCGTGATCTACAAGCTGCCGGCCCAGAGCGGCCCCGGGAATGAGACGTGGAGGGGACTGCGCTACCGCTACCTGGACGAGAGCTCGGGGGGCTGGCGCGACGGCGTGGGGCCCATCAACAGCTCCGAGGGTGCGGTGGGCCGCAGCCTGCAGCCGCTGTACCGGGCCAACGCCAGCCAGGTGAGGGGCAAGCCGGACCCAGGAGGGGGGTTGGGGCGCCCCGCCGCAGGGGGACCTTCACGATGCCCCTCCATTGCTCCCAGCTCGCCTTCCTGGTGTACAATGACCAGCCGCCCAAACCGACCTGGGCTCCGGACGTTTCCAGCCATGGGCATGCGAAGGGTGAGGCCTTGATTTCGGGCTCCAAAAGGGCTTTCAGGTCCCAGGGATTGAATTCGGAGCTTTGGCACTGAGCTACATCCTCACTTCTTTTTTATTTTTTATTTTTTATCTTTTTTTTTGTGGGTACCGGGGGTCGACCTCAGGACCTCGCGCGCCAGCAGGCGCCCGTGCCGCAGAGTGATATCACCGGCCTCTTTTTTCGTATGTGGGTTCCGGGAGTCGAACTCGGGCCCTCGCGCTTGCCAGGCAGGCGCTTACGCCGCTGAGCCATCTCACCGGCCCTCACTTCTTTTTTCAAAGGGAGTCTCAAGCTGGGCTTGGTGGTGCGCACCTTTAATCGCAGTAGGATCAACGCAAAGAGTTTGAGGACAGTCTGGGCTACATAGGCCAGCATGAACTACATAGAGAGATCCTGTCTCGAAAAGCCAAAAAACAAAACAAAACAAAAACATAAAAAAACAACCAAAGTCTTCCTAAATCCATCCTGGGCTCGAGCTTTTAATCTTCCTGCCTTAGCTTCCCAGAGTGCTGGGTTGAAAGAAATGCACCACTATGCCTGACTTCCAAGGTAACTTTCGACTTGCATGAGTGTGGGGACCTGCTCTGGGGCCTGACAAGCCTGAACATATTTCCTGTCTGTACCCTGTCCAAGCCCCTGCAAACTGAGGGTGTTCCTGTTTGCTGATGAGCTTGCTTGAGGGGGAAGTCTTGAGCACCCCGCCACCTCCCTCTTCTGCCTCAGGTACCCTGCTCCTGGACCGAGAAGGGGGCTTCTGGCTGGTCCACAGCGTGCCGCACTTCCCGCCACCTCCATCCCCTGGTGCATACACCTGGCCTTACAGTGCCCGAACCTATGGGCAGACCCTAATTTGTGTGTCTTTTCCCCTCACTGAGTTCACAAAGATTGGTGAGTAAAGTCAGGGGGCAGGGTGAGGCCTGGGTTTGTGGATGAGAACTGGGAGTGACGTGGTCTTGAGCTCCCTCTTCTACTTGTCTTCCAGGCAGGCAGCTGGCCTACATCTTCCCCTTGGTCTACAACTACAAGCTGGATGACATCTTTGCCCAGGAATTCCCTGACCTGGTGGACGTGGTCAAGGGCCAACACATTCGCCAGGAACCCTGGAACAGCAGTGTAACACTCACGTCACAGGCGGGCACTAAGTTCCAGAGCTTTGCCAAAGCTGGAAAGTTCGGAGATGGTGAGCCAGCGGGCTGAGCGGTGATAAGCTGTTCCTTTGCAGAGGAGCCGTCTGGTGGGTTTGGGGCTTCAGGCAGGCCAGGGTCTCTTTGGAAACCATAATCACGTGAGAGGCACACAGCCAACACAGCTGGGTCCACATATTGGCTTCTGACTGTGTGATATATGATTTAACCTGGGCCTCAGTTTACTCATCTGAAAAGTGGGGTGCCAACCTTAAAAGATTGTTGCGAATGAAGCAAGGCACATAAAGGATTTGGTAAGAGCTCTTCTCACCATTCTGGGAATTGCTGAGAATTGACCTTTGACCTCAGAGAAGGGAAGTGGCCTAGGGACTCTGTAGAGACCCCCGCCCCACCCCTGCCTATACTTTCTCCTTCCTCTGCAGATCTGTACTCTGGCTGGTTGGCAGAGGCTCTTGGCACAGACCTGCAGGTTCAATTCTGGCCAAATTCTCCAGGTACCCTGCCATCCAACTGCTCTGGTCCCTGGAAAGTTCTGAATGTTAATCAAACAAGCTTCCCTGGGCCAGCTGGACCAACCTTCTCTGCCACAGAGGACCACTCCAAGTGGTGTGTGGCTCCAAGAGAGCAGTGGGCCTGCGTGTGTGACATGAATCGGAACCACGGAGAGGAGTATCGGGGTGGGGGCACATTGTGCACCCAGCTGCCGGCCCTCTGGAAGGCCTTCCAGCCTCTGGTGAAGGCTTTCAATCCGTGTGAGGGCCACCCCAAGGCCAGGAAGCCGGGAGAGTGAAGAACAAAGGCTCAGGAGCCAGTCTGGACTTGAGTTGGCCTGTTTGTTCTTTTCGCCGTGTGGGGATGGAACCTGGGATCCGTGTGTGCTAAGCAAGTGGTCACCCTGAGCTGTACCCAGGCCTGGACTCAAGTTTGAATTCCAAGTCACCCTCCTCGTGTGGCCTTATGTGACTTACCCTGTCTGTGACTTAGCCCATTCACCTGCACAGTGGAAATCGTATCACGTACCACTTAAGAGCACTGAGGAAAAAAGGAAACTGGTGAATGAAGCTGTTAACCTTTCTTCAGGTGTGGGACAGACCAGTGCTGCAACCTTTACTTTTGTTGTTTTATTTTGTTTGCGATGGAGACTGAACCCAGGGCCTTCACACTGAACTGTATTTCCAGACTTTTTTTTTTTTCCCCCAAGACATGGCCTCATTAAATTGCTTAGTTACCCAGGCTGGGCTCAAACTTGAGATTCTCTTGCCTCAGCCTCCCAGAGTGCTGGGATTACAGCCACCACACTCTGTTGTTCTTAAGGGCCTGGGGGCAGCAGGTGAAAGTGAGAAACCAGAAGTTCAGGATCCTAGGAACCCACCTCTCCTCTCCTAACCAGTCCAGGGGCAAGGGGACAGGTGCACTTGATGCTTCAACTTGCCAGGGAAGGAAGTGAGCCCTGAAATCTCTCCCAGTACAGACGCGCTTTATTTATATGTGTACAATGTATACAGGTGGCTGTACAGAAGGACCAGTGGGCTCCTTGGCTATGGGCCTGGGGGTGCGGAGCTGGACACCCCTTTTTTGGTCAAGCCTACTGGAGGCACAGCTTCAGCAGGGCCCCGGGAGCTGAGGCCTGCCTCAGGTTTGGTGCTGGGGACGAGGAGGGAAGTGGGTGGGGCTGGGGACCCTGCGATGCTGCTGGATGCATTCTTTGTGGGGGCTGGTGTCGGGACCTGGGGGTCCGGGGAGAGCTTGGGGGAAGTGGGCTTGGAGCGGGGCCCGCTCAGCGTGGTCCGCTCCTCTACCACCTCCAGCACCCAGCGCTCCCGGCCCCGCGGGGCCTCTGGTGCCACCGTTGCCTGGGTCGCAGGTTCCTGCAGTGCTTTGGGGTCCATGCTTGGAAGTTGGGGTGCCACAGTTTTGACCCCAGGCCGCATGGGCTCTACTACGATGGGCACTGGGGGCACCCCGGCCTCCCCTGAGCTGCTGCGCCGGCCGGTCTCGTGCTCCTGGACCGGGCTCAGCGCGGCCTTAGCCACGGCCCTGGCCATCCCGCCCACGCCGTCCTCTGTCTGCACGCTCTGGTGTCGCGTGCAGCCCGTGTCCCTCTCCAGGGTCCGGGCGCCGAGGGTGGTGGTGGTGGTGCGGGGTGGGGTGCAGGCCTCGGCCCCGCCACCAGGGGACTCCCTGTCCTTGCTCGAGGTCCCCTGCCTAGGGGTGCCCTCTGGTGGCAGCGCGTCCGCGCACAGACTCAGGGGCGACTCCTGGCGGCCCAGGCGGCGCACGGCTACCTGCCGCGTGGTGCCAGGTCCCTCGGTAGGCGGGGTCTCGCCGTCGGACTCAGCAAGGCTGTGCAGCGCCAGCTCCCCATGGAAATCCTTGCGGAAGTCGGGGTGGCCCACTTCCAGGCTATGCTTGCGCAGCGCGCCCTTCTTGTCGGCGCCCAGCTTCTCCGCTGACTGCACGCGCTTGAGCAGCGGCGAGCGCGGGGGTTCTGCGCTCTTGGGGCGCGGGCGCACGACAGGCGGCGACGAGTGCAGCTTGGCTGGGAAGCTCTGTGTGGTGTGTGAGCTGCCCACCGTGTGGCCCGGCAGCGGGGGCGGTGACGCCTGCGTCGGGGATGGCGTGTGCGCCAGCGGCGACAGCGGGATGTTGCCAGCCGACTTGCAGCGCGCAGAGCGGTATTGTCGGTGCAGCTTGGGCGACAGCCCGTGCAGCGTGCTGGGCCGGATGTGGTGGGACGCAGACGACGCCGGCGAGTTGGGCGTGCTGGAGGCAGGCGAGCTGCTCTGAGATGAGGCACCTGCGGGCCAGAGGAGGCGCACAGCTCAGGGAGGTCCCCAGGCATCGCCACCCCGCGCCACACGGCGCCCGGTGCACAGCTACCTAGGTAGGCGGAGTCCGGCGTGGAGCGATAGCTGTGCGTGGGCGAGCGCGCTGGCAACCCATGCGTGGGGGAGCCTGGGAGACTGTCGCTGGACGACAGCGAGCGGTTCAGCGACGACAGTGAGCGGCTCGTGTGCAGCAGGTTCGACTGCTTCGTGATCTTCCGGAAGAGGGAGCTGCGCTTCTTGCTGGGGACAGGGAGATGGCCACCTACCCTTGACCCGACTCCAGAGCTCCTGACTCCTCCCACTTCTGGGCGGCAAGACAGCCCCTGTAACCACCCACCTCTTTTAGCTACACAACCTATCTTTTTTTTGAGACAGGGTCTTGCTATGTAGTTCAGGCTGGCCTCGAACTCACAGTGATTCTCCTGCCACCCCAATGCTAGGATGACAGGCTTCGCCACCACGCCCAATTTAGCTACTCTATAAATCAAGGCGGAAAGAACTTCCCTGGGCCCAGTCCCGCTTTGCTCCTCCAATCCGTTCCGGACATGCCCAGTTGAAGGTAGAAACACCAATCCAAACAAAACCAGCTCCCTCTGCCTCCCCTACTTCCCTAGCCCCTCCTTCCGCTACAACCCACCTCTTAGGATTAACTCACTGGACAGCCTTATCTGGCTCATCTCATTCAGATCCCTACTTGGATCAAAACAGCGCTCTTGAGGCTTGGGGTGTCGCTCAGTGCTTGAGTGCTTGCCTCACATGCAGGAGGCCCTGGGTTTCATCCCCAGCACCCAACAACAATATATAAAACCAAACGCCCTTTGGATCCCATCCACCCCTCCTACCTCCTCCAACCGATAGGGGAAGAAATTACAGGCATGCAGCACATAAAGACATTTGGCTCAAGGAAGACCACGCACACTGAGAGTGCGTCACGGCTCTGAGGGGTGAAAGTCACTCTAGGGCGTTTGAACAAGCAGAGAGTATAGCGGCGCGCGTATCAGAACGCATCCTGTCCTTAAGCCACGCATGACTACTTCAGTTGGCACGGTCTTGCTGGCACACTCATTCCCGATAGAGATCTCTCGGGCTAGCCCCTCCCAGGCTGCCCAAACACATCTAACAGGGCAGGGCCTGTGACGCGTCTCCCTCCTCCCACGACTCCCCATCTACTGCCCACCGCCCACAGTACTTTCTGCTCGGCTTAGAAGATGGGCACAGCTTCCGGTCCTGACTTTTTGCACTTTTCCGGCTCCTCTTAACTGGGCGCTCCCAGTGGCACTACCTTTCTCTTGTCCTCCCCCGGGCCTCAGCCGCCTTGGCCCCGCCCACTGCCTGGAGCCCGCCCACACCGCTTGGGGCCCCGCCCACCTCTCCTGGCCTTCCCTGGCAGAGGGCCTCTTGTTCCGCCTTGCCATTTTGGCCTTGTAGCTGCTGCGCCTTGCGGGGCCAATGCGGATGGAAGTATTTTCAAAAGGTGTGGTGGTCACAGCCACCTTGTTGCCACTCTAGGGGAAGAAGGGAAGGAATGCTTTGCAGGGGCTGCCCGGACCCCGGCCACCTTCCACCCGGTGCGCCCTCTCTGCTCTCACCTTAAGGATCAGCTCCACGACCTCGGGGTGCACCATGCCATGCACAGGTTCCCCGTTCACGTGAGTGATGAGGTCCCCCGCACAGAGCCCTGCTTCTTGGGCGGGACCCCCTTCCTCCACGTGCTGGGGACAAGGGTAGCAGGGTTGGTAATAAGCTTGTGTGCCACACACCCAGCTTTGCCTGCACTACAGTCTTCATGACACTTTACAAAATAGTCATTGTTCTCCCCGTTTTACAGATGAAGAAACTGAGGGTTGGAGAGGTAGGTGAGAGGGAGTCACAAAAGAATTTCGCCCATGCTGCATAACGTTGGAATTTGAACCGTCCCTCGTCCTGAGGTGCTTGTCTACTGCTCGCCCTTGAGTACAAGCCCCAGCCAAGAGCGCTCACCCAAACAATGTGGTGGACACTGTAGACATCGGAGTCTCCCATGTAGACGCGGATGGCTCGCAGCGTGAAGCCATATTTCTTGCCTGATCGCTGGATGGTGATGGGGGAGCGGAGTCCAGTGACAGCTGGGGAGTAGTCCCGACTGGGTGAGGAGTCCCGTGAGGAGGGGTTGGAGGACAGAGACCGTGGGGACATAGGACTAGCAAGGGGTGAACTTCCATGCGGGTCCACTGCAGACACAGAATCAGGGTCAGATGTCAGGACCAACCAGACGGGCCGAGTAGCTGCTCCTCCCTCCTCCCAGGTGCAAGTCCCAGAGCAGATTCTCATTGGTCCCTCCTGGAATCAATCACTGTGGCCTGGGAAAACAGTATTTTCTTTGGCCTGACCTGGCTCAAAATTGGGCCTTCCTTCCCCTGACGGTCAGGGCCCAGTATTACCTGCAGGAATCATGACAGACAGGGCAGTAGCTGAAGCCGACTTGATGACTTTGCCCCCAGTTCGAGAAGGCCGCTTCTCCGCCGCCTGGTCCCCTGACAGCTGCTGGTGCCGCGCCCTGCGCAGAACCAGGTCATTGGTGGCCCTAGGACCTGATGGGTCCGCTTCCTTTGAGGGTGGGCAGAGGTCACCTGGGCGTGGGTGTTCAGCTGCAAGAGAGTAGATGGGTTAGGGGTCAGTCTACGGCCAGGGACTTCGAGCATGCTGTCCCTTTACCCGAAGTGCGAGTCCCACGTCCCTCCGCTGCTGGGTTGTGAGTTGCATCGGAGCGGAGCGCTCAGCGTAGCTTCCGATACAGAGGACGAAGGCCTCTGTGTGCGTGTCACTCTCTGGGGTGGCACATAGGTGTTCCTAATGTCAATGAGATCCCAGGTTGGTGTGCGAATAGCATATGAGATTTTTTTTTTCTTTCTTTCTTTCTTTTTTTTGTGGGTACCGGGGGTCGACCTCAGGACCTCGCGCACCAGCAGGCGCCCGTGACGCTGAGCGATATCACTGGCCCTTTTTTCGTATGTGGGTTCCGGGAGTCGAACTCGGGCCCTCGCGCTTGCCAGGCAGGCGCTTACGCCGCTGAGCCATCTCACCGGCCCCATGAGATCTTTTATAAACAGTACTAGCCTCACTATGCGCTGAACATGTCACCCCTGGAGAAAAGGGAACGGCGCAGGAGGCGGGACTCACTGGCCTCTGAGTCCCCGGCGCTGTGGGCGCCTTCCCCTGGAGCCCCCTCTTTGGGCGCCCGCGCCTCCAGTGAGCCTGGGAGATCAGAGCCGGGCCGGGGCGGCCTGCGCAGCCGGGCCTCGTCTTCGTCCTCCTGCGGGGCGTTGAAGCGGCTGGGATCTAGCAGCGCAGAGAACCGGCGACGGGCGCCTAGCGGGGGGCTGGCCTCGCCCTCCAGGAAACTGGCTTCAGACGCAGAGAAGCGCTTGCTGCGGAGGAGGCGTGGTTAGAGGGGACACGCCCGCCCCGCCCCGCCCCGCCCCGCCCCGCCCTGCTCACATCTCGGGGGAGCCCGCTCTCCAGGTCTTCTCGCGCAGGGTCGGGCCGCCCAGCCCCTCCCGCTTGCCGGCCACCTTCTCCTCCGGGCCCTTGGTGCTCGGCTCCCGCTTACTGCCCCCTGCTGCCGCTACCAGGGTCTTGGACTCGTGCTGCGACAGCTGCTCCATGCTGCTGTACACCTGCAAGAGGGGTCCTGCCTTTGCTCGAGACCCAGTCAGCTTCCTGACCCTGGACCTGCCAAAACCACGCTCCACCTGGTCGACTCTAGGCCCGCCTATAATTAGGCCCCTCCCAGCCATCTAGCCCCACCTATCTTCTCAGCCCCCCACGCCAGTGCAGGTGTCCGCTCCGGGGCTGGGCCCTGAGTCCCTCTCCAATGCTCCTCAAAGCAACCCTTTGCTCAGCTCTTTCCCATTCCCCGTTTTTTGTTTGTTTGTTTGTTTGTTTGTTTAATTCGGTACTGGGATGGAACCCAGAGCCTTCGCCCCGAGCTACCTCCCCAGCCCTTACTTTTAGATGTTTTTTATTTTGAGTCAGAGTTTTGCTAAGTCACTAAATTACCTAGGTGAGACTCAAACTTGCAGTCCTCCTGCCTTGGCCTCCCAGAATGCTGGGATATGCCCTGGCTCTGCCAGGTTAAGACCTAGCCCCACACCAGGGTGGGCCTCCTCTGCATAACCCTCCAGGTCCCTCAAACCCTCATCCTGTCTCCCCCAGGCATCACCATCCCTGACTCCCCTTCCTCAGTAACGGTCCAGTATGAGACCTCGGGCCTTGGCACCGTGCTGTCACCTGTCACCTCTACCTGCTCCCCACAACCTCGCCCACCCCAAGCCCAGGCTGGACCCACCTTGCTGAAGCGCGGGGAGCAGGAGGAGAACTGGCGAATCTCCACGGGTTCCTCCTCTGTCGTGTCATCCTCGTCATAGGAGTTCACGTGGTGATATCTGTCGGAGCGGGCTGGGGAAGGGTGCGGCGGTGACTGTGGGTGACAACAGTCCACACCTCCAAGCAGGACCCGGTTCAGCCCCGCCTGCAGCTCAGGCCACGCCTCTGCCCCTGCTCCAAAGAGTCCAGGCTCCGCCTTCAGCCTCGGTCCCACACCCGCTGCTTAGCTCCGCCCCCGAGAGGCCACGCCCCCAGACCGCCCGCGTCGCTCCAAGCCCTGGCTCCTCTTCTTGGTCCCGCACAGGACTGACGGTGACCTGCTCAGGCTCCACTCCTAACTCACCTCAGTTCTTACCTGGTTGGTGCGCGCGCATGGTATTGAGGATTGATTCCAGGGCCTGCCTTCCCACTGAGCTACATCTCCGACCCTTTTTTTGTTGTTGTTGGTACCGGGGGTCGACCTCAGGACCTCGCACGCCAGCAGGCGCCCGTGCCGCTGAGCGATATCACCGGCCCCTTTTTCGTATGTGGGATCCGGGAGTCGAACTCGGGCCCTCGTGCTTGCAAGGCAGGCGCTTACACCGCTGAGCCATCTCACCGGCCCCATCCGACCCTTTTTTTAATTCTCTATTCTGAGACAGGGTCTCACTAAGTTACCTAGGCTGGGCTCAAATTTGGAACCCTCTATCATCAGCCTCCCAGAGTGCTAAGACGATAGGCTTGTGCCACACACCCCGCTCCTACCTACTTTTTAGCTCTTACCTAGCTCTCCTAGCCCCGCCCCTAGGCTGGACCACGCCCATGTGCCCCGCCCCGAGCAGACCCCCACTTCATCCAGGTGCCCACAGATTTCTTCCCAGCTTCCACCGGCCACCTCATCACCACTCACTGTCGAAGTAGCTGGTGTCATCTTCCGACTCCAGGTGGGGGATGAACTCGGCCTTCTGCCTCAGCAGTCCCGTCCAGTCCAGGTCTCGAAAGAAACTGTGCTGCTTGACCTCAAAGGCGCCGCCTGGGAGAGAAGGGACACGGTGAGAGGTGACGCGGCCTGCCCGCCACCTGCTGACTTCTGCCCCAGGGCCCTGTCCCGGGCTGGCCAGGGGTCGCAGTGTCCTGCTCCCCACCCACAGGCCTCACCTGTCCCTAGCCGGACCAGCGGGTTGGTCTGCAGGAGACTGGATATCAGGAGCTGGGCATCTGAGGGCAGTGCCTCGTCCCCCTCGGGCCACAGGATGTCATCTGCAAGGCACCGTGGAGCTGAGGGTGGCTTGGGGGGCTATGGGGCCCGGCCAGCCATGCAGGAGGCACGTACCACTGATGACCTGTCCGAAGAGCTCTTCCGGTGTGTCCCCAAAGAAGGGCACACAGCCCACCAGGAACTCGTAGAGGATGATCCCCATGGCCCACCAGTCCACCGGCTTCCCATAGCCCTGGCGCAGGATGACCTCAGGCGCGATGTACTCGGGGGTCCCGCACACCTGGGGGCAGGTGGTCAGCCCGCGCCCTGGCCGCAGGGGGCCCCCAGCAACAGCTGTGCCCCCCCAGGCCGGGGGTCCCAGGGATCCTGCCGGGTGGCTCCACCCTAGGGACCCCCACGCCCACCACACACCTGCTTATCCAGGAACTCCCGGGCGTCCTTCTCAATGTGGCCTTCATAGAGGTTGGTGGTCAGGCTCATGAGCCCCATTTTGGACAACCCAAAGTCCGTGAGCTTGATGTGGCCCAGAGAGGTGATGAGCAGGCTGCGGACACGGGGGTCTCAGGGCTGGGCCGCAGCTTGGGCCCCCAGGGCAGGGAGGAAGGGACGGGTGAGGTCAAGCTCACTTGTCGGGCTTGAGGTCTCGGTGCACAATGCCGTAGTTGTGCAGGTACTCGAGCGCCAGCACCGTCTCGGCGAAGTACATGCGCGCCATCTCCACGGGCAGCGCCCCGATGTTCTTCAGTAGGGTGGCGCAGTCGCCGCCTGCAGGCCAGGTGACAGGGTCATGTGAGAAGGGAGGAACCTGGGACCAGAGCTGACCCAAGGACACAAACCACAGCACCAGTAATCATGTTCCATTGCACCTGCTTAGTAGATGGGGAAAACTGAGGCCCAGGGAGGGGCCTCCCTCTTCCTCAGGTTTGCAAGGAGCTGCCCTTTTCCAGGCTTCTCTCTTTCTTCTCCCCTTCTTTCTTTTTGAGTCAGGGTCTTGCTAAGTCACACCCCAGGCTTGGCTTGAACTTGCAGCTCTCCTGCCTCAGCCTCTCAGAGTGCTGAAATTACAGATGTCCACCACCTTACCACTGTGCCCAGCTTGTTTTATTTCTACAGTGCTAGGAATTGAATTCAGGGCCTTACGCATGTTAGACAAGCACTCTACCACTGCGCTACCATGCCGGTCCCAACACTGATATTGTAGTTTCCTCAATATCCATTCCCCGCTTTCCTTCCAAGTGCTAGATTTCCTGCCAGGTGTAGTATCTGGGTCAGCCAGGCAGGTTGTTCCAGCGAGTAACCCTAAGAATTTTTGTTCTTTTATCACAAAGATTGCTGAACTCATAGAGAGAATCCGGGATCTACATCAGGACTTGTCTGAAGGAAACCCACACATGGGAGAGAAGTCCCAGGAGATGAGAGATTCCTGATGGCATGGTTAGAGCAACCGGACAGAGCGGCTCTGAAGGCGATGGTGATTTTTTGATCCCATGAGTCAATACATTTCTTTGTTTCCTTCCTTTTTTTTTTTTTTAACTAGATTTAGATGGTTTCAGACTCTGAGGGCAAGGTGCAGGAATCTGCATTTAGCCAAACCCCACATAATTCTGACACAATTTATGTTGCGAATCCAGCTGTGGTGACTTTTTCTTTTTTTTTTTTTTTTTTTTCTTTGTCTTTTTGAGGCAAGATCTTGCTATGCAGATCAGGCTGGCCTTGAACTCACTTATAGCCCAGGCTGGCCTTGAACTCGCCTCCTGCCTCAGCCTCCCGAGTGCTGGGATTATAGGCATGCGCCACCATACCCGGTCCTGTGGTGACTTTTTTTTTTTGTCTTTTTTTTTTTTTTATGTGGGTACCGGGAGTTGACCTCGGGACCTCATGCTTGCCAGCAAGCGCTTGTGCTGCTGAGCAATATCACTGGCCCTTTTTTTTCCCTTTATGTGGGTTCCGGGAGTTGAACTCAGGACCTCGCGCTTGCCAGGCAGGTGTTTATGCCGCTGAGCTATCCCACCGGCCCTGTTTTTTTTTTTTTTTTCTCTTTTTTTGAGACAAGGACTTGCTATGTAATTCAAGTTGGTCTTCAACTCACTATGTAGCCTAGGCTGGCCTCAAACTTGCAGTGATCCTCCTGCCTCAGCCTCCTGAGTGCTGGGATTATAGACATGTGCCACCATACCCAGCTGGGGTGACTTGTGAATGATACCTGGGGGCTTGCTCATGCCCAGGAGGCCCTGAGGACAGTGCTCCAGAGTGTGCCACTCACCAAATAGATCTCTGGCTTCCACCCTCCTCACTGGGACTGGCATAATCTCCACCACCCTGGTCTCCCTGCTTCTGACCTGCCAAGCCAGGCAAATGGGCTTCTGCTTTTGGTGCTAGGGATGAAGTCCCGGGCCTCACACATACTAGGCAAATGCTCTATCACTAAGCTACATCCCCAGCCCTTTTAAAATTTTCTTTTGAGACAGGGTCTCACTAATTGCCCAAGGCTGGCCTTGAACTTGCCATCCTCTTGTCTCAGGCTCCCAAGTAGCTGGGATGACAGGCGTGTGCCACCACACCAAGCCAAGTGGACTTCCTTAAAACACAAGTCAGACCATGTCAACTGGGCTTAAAACCTTCCAGTGGCTTCTGTTGCATTTGGAGTAAAATCCAGCGCCACCTGGGCTCTGAAAGGCCCTGCATGCTCAGCCCGCCCTCTCTACATCCTCGTCTTCCCCTCTTTAACTGGGCTCCAGTTCCACTGGCTCCTTGCTGCTCCTCAAAATCCATGTTCCAGCCAGGCACAGTGGCACATACCTGTCATCCCAGAACTCTAGAAGGCTAAGGCAGGAGAATCAAAACTCTGAGCACAGCTTGGGCAACTTAGTGACTTATTGAGACCCGGCCTCAAAATAAAAGGTAGGGCCAGTGAGATGGCTCAGTGGCATAAGCGCCTGCCTTGCAAGCGCGAGGGCCCGAGTTCGACTCCCAGATCCCACATACGAAAAAGGGGCCGGTGATATCGCTCAGCGGCACGGGTGCCTGTTGGCGCGCGAGGTCCTGAGGTCGACCCCCCGGTACCCACAAAAAAAAAAAAATTAAAATAAAAGGTAACTAAATGGGAAGGGGACGTAACGGAGTGTGAAAGTCTTGGGTTCAGTTCCCATTACAGAAAGAGACAGAGACAGAGAGAGAGAGAATAGACAGTATAACAGAGATAGGTGATAGATAACCCAGTGGAGAGATAAATAGATGAATGAGATGGATATTAAAATATAGATGTAGATGAATGAATAAAAATATGAGTAGTAGCTGGTCACAGTGGTACAGGCCTGAAATCCCACCTACTTGGGAAATGGAGACAGGAGGATCATGAGTTCACACTCAGCCTGGGGCAGCTTAGTGAGACACTATCTCAGAATAAAATTTAAAGCCAGGAGTGGTGGTCCACAGCTGTGATCCCAGCACTCAGGAGGCTGAGGCAGGAGGATCCTCATGAGTTCAAGGCCAGTTTGAGCTACATAGTGAGTTCAAGGCCAGCCAGAACTACATAATGAGACTCTGTCTCAAAATAAATAAATAAATAAATAAATAAATAAATAAATAAATAAATTTAAAGGGCTGGGGCTGTAGCTCACTGGTACAGCTCTTGTGTAACATGAGTGAGCACCTGGGTTCAAACCCCAGTACTGTAAAAAAAAAAGTAGGGCCGGTGAGATGGCTCAGCGGCGTATGCGCCTGCCTGGCAAGCGCGAGGTCCTGAGTTTGACTCCCGGTACCCACGTATAAAAAAAGAAAAAAGAAAAAAAAAGTAATTAATTAATAATTAATTAATTAAAAAACAGGTGCATGGCTGTAGGGATGGGTAAGTAACTGCGGCGGGAAGGAGGCTGGCTGGCGGTACCTAGTCACTGGGTGGTGGATCTGTACTGAATGAAATGGAAAGCAGACAGATACACATAAACAGGGCTGACTGATGAACGGTCCATGGCTGGTTGGATAAAAAGAGGGAAGACAAGATGGGCATGGTGGGGGTGCTGAGGCAGGAGGATCACCACAAGTTCGAGACCAGCCTGGGCTATATAATGAGTTCAAGGCCAGCCTGGACTACACATAGCAAGACCCTGTCTCAAATATCCAACAACCAAAACAAAATAAAACAAAAAAGAGTGAGGGAAGACAGATGGATAGGCTGGATATGGTGGCCCACTCCTGTAATCCCAGAATTATGAGAGGCTGAAGCAAGGGGATCTCCCTGCGTGCAAGGCCCACCTGAGCTATATAGTGAGACCCTGTCTCCAAGAACAAGCCAGCCGGTCACTGTGCAGCCCGTGGGTGCCCCGGCCGCCTGCAGCCTGGCAAGCACGCACCTTCCACGTACTCCATGACCATGCAGAGGTGGCGCCGCGTCTCAAAGGAGCAGAACATGCCAACCACGAAGGGGTTCTCGGCAAAGGTGAGGATGTCGCGCTCCACAAAGGCCTGCTGGATTTGGTTCCGCAGGATCAGGTTCTGCTTGTTGATTTTCTTCATGGCAAAGCGCTGCCTTGTGTCACGGTGCCGCACTAGGTACACAGCCCTGCGGGGGGGACAGGACCAGCGTCACCTCTGGGACACCGGCCCGCCCGCCCACCAGAGCCCCTGGTGGCTCACCCGTAGGCGCCATTGCTGATGAGCTTGATGGTGTCAAAATCATTCTCCCCAGGGGGCTTCTTGGCCTTGGAGGTGCTGCTGCGACCCTGCAGGAAAGACAGAGACCCCTGCCACCGTCATCATGGGAAGGACTTCTCTTACTCCATTTTACACATGGAGAAACTGAGGCACAGAGGGTGAGTGGGTCCTTCAAGTGCCAGAGTGAGGAAATGACAAAGTCAGGATTTGAAGAGCTAGGTGTGGTGGTGCACTCCTATTATCCCAGTACTCGGGAGGCTGAGGCAGGAGGATCTCCACAAGTTTGAGGTCAGCCTGGGCTACATAGTGAGTTCATGGCCAGCCTGAACTACATATCCAGACCCTGTCTCAAAAAAACAAAACCCAAAACAAACAAACAAAAAAACCCTGCAAATGGACAATCTCTCCAGCATGTACCTATATAAAGAGTTCCCAGAAATCAGTAACAAGAAACTTAAAAACTGAAGAGGAAAAAAATGGGCCAACTGCATGAACTAGAGTTAGAGTTCATAAACACAAGAAAAAAAATCTCATTGGGTGCAGTGGTGTCTGCTCAAGATTCTGGTACTTGGGAGGCCGAGGCAGGAGGATCACAAGTTTGGCTCTAGTGTGGGGAACTTAGTGATTAGTGAGACCCTGCCTAAAAATGAAAAATAAAAAAGGATGGGGATGTAGCTCAGTACAATGGCTCAACATTCAACCACTAATACTGCAACAATAAATGAACAGGCACCTCTCCCGGCAAGGCATCCTGATATATGTCAGACACATGGATGCGTGCTTCCTCGGACCCGGACCTCACTTCTGAACGTGCGCTGTGTGTGTGGGCACATATACTGTGCTGCTCATGGCAAAAGTGGAAACAAGCCATGTGTCCATCTCAATAAACATAGAAGGAGCATTCATATAAAGGAATGTTATGCCACTGTTACAAAGAATGGACTGTAATCCCAGCTACTTGGGAGGCTGAGGCAGGAGGATTGAAGTTTGAGGCCAGCCTGGGTGACTTAGTGAGACTTTGTCTCAAAATAAAATAAAAAGGGCTGAGGGCATTGCCGAGTGGTAGAGCAGTAGTCTACCACAAATAAGCCCAGGGGTTCCATCTCCAGCACTGCTAAAACAAAAACCAAGCCAGGCATGGTGGCACATGCCTGTAATCTCAGCACTTGGGAGGCTGAGGCAGGAGGACCACTGAGAGTTTGAGGCCAGCCTGGGCTACACAGTGAGACCCTGTCTCAAAACAAACAAACAGGGCCGGTGAGATGGCTCAGCGGCATAAGTGCCTGCCTTGCAAGCGCGAGGGCCCGAGTTCGGCTCCCGGATCCCACATACAAAAAAGGGGCCGGTGATATCGCTCAGCGGCACGGGCGCCTGTTGGTGCGCGAGGTCCTGAGGTCGACCCCCCGGTACCCACAAAAAACAAACAAACAAACAAACAAACAAAAAGCCAAAATAATAATTTCTTTTCAAAACAATAATTCTAAAAATTAGGGGGAGATACTGAGGTTCCTCAAAGACCTGGAGGCCCATTTTTTAAGCCAGGCATGGTGACACATGCCTGCAATTCCAGAGACTCAGGAGGGTGAGGCAGGAGAATGGCAAGTTTGAAGCCAGCCTGTGGAACTCAGCAAGGCCCAATCTCAAAATAAAATTTTAAAAAATAACTGAGGACGTAGTTCAATGGTAAAGCGCTTGGATTCTATCCTCAATACTGACCCCCCAAAAAAGAAAAAGAGGCAAAATATAATTATGTCACCATATTTGGGGGATACAGAGCAATTGGAATCAAAAGTGGGAGTAACATTTTTTACTGTATATCATTTTGTTTGGTTGGTTTTTGAGACAGGGTCTTGCTATGTAGTCCAGGCTGGCCTTTATGCAGCACAGGCTGGCTTTGAAACTGTGATTGTCCTCCCTCACCCTCCTGAGTGCTTGGATTACAGGTATGCACCACCATGCCTTGACTTCACTGTATATCATTTTTGAAAATTGTTTTGTTTTTTCTTAGGGAGAAAGATCAGAATTACAGCCAGGTGTGGTGGTGCACACCTGTAATCCCAGCACATAGGAGGCTGAGGCAGGAGGATCACTGGGAGTTCTGAGGCCAGCCTGGACTACAATAGTGAGTTGAAGGCCAGCTGGAACTACATAGTGAGACTCTATCTCAAAAAAAGAAGCAAAAAATAATTTACATAGGTATTCTTCAAAAAGATCTGTGAGGTATAAAAATGTTGAACTTGTATGCTCCTAATGATGTGGGCTAAAAATATCTGACACAAAACCTGGTAGAATTATAAGAAGTTGCTCAAAACAAGGATTTAACAGGAAGTAGTAGATCAATCAGGCAGAAAGAAAAGGGAAATGGAAGGTCTGACTCACTCAGTTAACAAGTCTCATTGAATGAAACTATGATGAACCCCACGAAAAACAATTACAGATAAATATCTTCCGAATTTTGAGAGATGTCATTTCCTTACCTATTAAAAATATTGTGCAAACGGGCTGCAGAGTGAGATTCTGTTAAATGTGTATGAAAGAAAGATGTGCATGTGCAGGCAGATGAATGTGTAGAAACAGAGAAACAAAGCCACTCGGGTGACTTCATTTTTCTATTTTTTGAGACAGGATCTCTCTATGTAGTCCAGGCTGGCCTTGAACTCACTATGTAGCCCAAGCTGGCCTCAGATTCACAGCAATCCTCCTGCCTCAGCCTCCTGAGTGCTGGGATCGCAGGTGTGCACCACCACGCCTGACTCCAAGTCCACATTTTGAAAACACGGTGTGGCCATTAAGGCAGCGGTCTCCAGTAGACGTCAGGAAAGTCTGCCGAAGTGTGCTTGGACTAGAAGGGGATTTGGGCAATTTTCAGGCCAAGCCATTATTACCCACAGGAGCTAGCATCCCACGCAGAAGGCCAGGAGGGGCGGGGAGTGTGGCTCAGTGGTGAGCACTTGCATTGCTCGTGGGAGGCCCTGTGTTTCATCCCCAGCACCTCCAAAAATAATAAGGAGGAGAAGAGAAAATAGCATAGGTCTTTTATTTTTTTGGAGCTGGGGATGGAACCCAGGGCCTCACTTTGCTAGAAAAGAGCCTGACACTGACCTGCGCTCCCAGCCCAGGAACTAAAAATAGCCAGTCCTGGTGGTGCACACCTGTGATCCCAACACTCTCAAGGCTGAGGCAGGAGGATTGCTTCGAGTTCACTACGTAACCCAGGGTGGCCTCAAACTCACAATGATCCTCCTGCCTCAGCCTCCCGTTTGCTGGGTTTAAAGATGTGTGCCACTATGCCTGGCTCCTCCACATACTTCATTCTATATACTTTTTTATCTTGTTTTGTTTTGCAATACAGGGGATGGAAGCCAGGGATTTTGCACTGAGTTACATTCCTAGCCCTTTTTATTTTTTATTTTGAGATAGGATCTCACTAAGTTACTAAATTGCCCAGGATGGGCTGGAACTTGTGATCCTCCTGCCTCAGCCTCAGAGTGCTGGGATGACAGTCCTGCACCACTGTACCAGGCATCCTTTGTGATGTTCTTCATCATCGCTGTTTCCCTGAGGTCTGTGAGTCACTCAGGGATTAATCACACTCAGGGAGCGGGCTGCGGGGACTCCAGCTTAAGGCTGCTGGGTCAGAAGCACAGGGAAGCCCACAGTGGTGACTGGTGGCTATGCTGGTGCAGGAGACAGTCTTGGGCCTGGGCCTGTGACAGTGGGATCTGCTGTGTGCAGCAGCAGGGACAGAGGCAGAACTGCTTGTTTGCTAATGAGGATTGGTCTCCACAGTTTTTTGGGTCACAGACACCGTATGCATTAACTGAGTTATAAAAGTGGGGGGTACAGGAGGTTTGTTTCTTGTAACAAAGATGGATAAACAAAATATACCATTTCCCCACAATGGAATGTCAGTCAGCCATGAGAAAGAATGAGAGCCAGAAAAAGAAAGAATCCCAGCACCCAGGAGGCTGAGGCAGGAGGATGTGAGTTCGAGGTCAGCGTGGGCTACAAAGTGAGTTCAAGGCCAGCCTGAACTGCATGGTGAGACCCTGACTGAAAGAGACAAAAAAAAAAGTCATGGAATGAATGGTTCCATTTTCAGGAAATACCAGAGAGGCAAATCCACAGAAGTAGAAAGCCCATCAGCGGTTCCCAGGGTTAGGAGGAGGGTGCCATGGTGAGTGGCTGCCTACTGGATGCGAGAGCTTCTTTCTGGCTTCATGAAAAAGGTCTGGAACGAATTAGTTACAGTGGCTGTGCAGCACCGGGAATGCACTAAGTGCCGTGGAACAGTTCATTCTAAGATGGTTTGGAGGGCCGGTGAGATGGCTCAGCGGCGTAAGCACCTGCCTGGCAAACGCGAGGTCCTGAGTTCGACTCCTGGTACCCACACAAAAAATAATAGTAATAAAATAAAATAAAATGGTTTGGGGGCTGAGGATATAGCTCAGTGCTAGAGCACATGCTCAACGTGTGTGAGGCCCAGGGTTCGATCCCCAGCACAACGCAGAATCAAAATAAAGACAGCTGAAGTGTGTTCAGTGGTGAGTGCTTGCCCAGCCAGAGGTCTTCCTCGGGTTCCGCACCCAGGACTGGCAAGGAAACCATGATAGATGACAGGTGATAGGCGATAGGCGACAGCTGATAGGTGATAGGTGATAGGTGATAGGTGCTGGATGATAGGTGATAGGTGATAGGTGATAGATAGACGATAGACAAAATGGTTTAAACGGGGAATTTGCTGGGCACAGTGGTTCGCGACTATGGTCCCTGCTACTTGGAAGGTTGAGGCACAGGGATTGCTGGAGCCCAGGAGTTCAAGACCAACCTGAGTAACAGGGAGACCCTGTCTCAAAAGAAAAATAAGGAATTGTGTGTTACATGCAGTTTACCATGACAGAAAAAAATCTCATGGGGGTGCAGCCCAGTGGTAGAGCACATGCTTAGCACATGTGAGGCTGCAGAGCTGCAAAAAAACCAGAATCCAGGTGTGATGGTGCATGCCTGTAGTCCCAGCACTCAGCAGGCTGAGGCAGGAGGATTGCTGGGAGTTGGAGGCCAACCTGGGCTACGCAGAGAGACCTTGTCTCAAAGAAAAAAAAAAAAAAAAAAAGACAGAAAGGAAAGAAAAGGAAAGAGAAAGGCAAGGGAAAAAGAAAAAGAAAATTTAAAGTAGCTCATGAATGAAGAACTATTATTTGCTTTCTTTAGTTAGTTAGTTTGTTTTCATTTGGATTGTTTTTTTCTGCCAGGGTCTCACTACTGTATTTCCCTAAAAATAAAACCTAACTAGAAAATAAGCCCTAGCATGATTTTTCAGGGTGCTTGTAATATAAGCCCTACCCCAAAACTAGGCCCCACCCCAAAAATAACCCCCCATTAAGATCATCAGCCAGATGGAATACTGAATTATAATACAATAATAATATATAATTAAGCATGAATAAATAATGTTATTGACACTAATACTTAAATGATAACATAGGGCTGTTGAGATGGCTCAGCCGCGTAAGCGCCTGCCTGGCAAGCGCGAGGTCCTGAGTTCGACCCCCTGTACCCACACACACACACAAAAGTTACAATTACATATTTGTAAATACCCAAGCGGGTGCCTTTCTACCTAAACAGATAAAGGGAGACTCCCTGCCGAGTGACGGCAGGCGCACTGGCAGCCCGGGAGTGACGCGCGCCGGCAAGAGCGGACGCGAATCTTCGCGAGTCCGTACGTCGTGCGTTGTGACGGATGTGCTTAACGCTCTCGTGTGAAAAAAGAAACGTTCCCTGGATTTGGCGCCTGCAATTTTTTGTCACCGTCGTGTGGACCTTCATTCTCTACTGTCATCATTTTTGTTGCCTCTCCTGTCTCCTAGTCTTCAATGAACACTTGATTTAATGGGAGCTTTGTGAAGCCGGCCAGCAAGAGGCCATGGCGTGGGTGAAGAATTCATGGGATAAAATCACGGAGAGCTGCGTTGCCGCTGCACTACGAGCAGGCGACAGGGACAAGAGTCGCGCATTTCAGGAGAGATCCACTGCGGACACGAGAGATCGGGCCCAATGGTTCTACAGGAAATGGAGTCACAAGAAAGTCAGGCTGGAATCAGGGTTTGGAGAGTCATGACGATGTTCCAAAGAAGAAGACATAAATGTAGATTTTTGTGCATAATAAATGTAGATTGTTGTACATGAAAAAATAAGACATCCCCTGAAAATAATCCCTATTGCATCTTTTGGAGCAAAAATTAATATAAGACCCAGTTTTATTTTCAGGGAAATACAGTAGGTAACCAGGCTGGCCTTGAACTCTTGGCAATCCTCCTTCCTCAGCCTCCTGGATTAATAATGGATGCACCATTATTAATCTCATCGTACTGATGCGGAAAGTGGGGTCCACTTGGCTGGAGGCAGACAGCAGTCAGTGCCCACCTAGGACCCTGGGCGCTGACCCAGCCCGTCCTTACCTCAGAGAGGTCGTCCTGCTCTGGCGTGTTTGAGCCCCCGCTGTCCTGCTCCTCCCGGTGGGCCACGTCTAGGGGGAAGGGACAATGATCCCAGGTGCCTGGCGGGTCTGCCACATCCCCAGGAGCCCTAGCTGCACCTGGAAAGGGGTCGCGGGTGAGGCCCAGCTGACGGATGATGTAGCGTGGGATATCTGTCTTCACCAGGTGGCCCTCCTTGGCGTGGCCCTCAGCCGCCTCCAGCAGGTGGTAGAACTCCTCCGGGTTGAATTCCTGGGGCAGGACAGGGGGTGCTCACCTGGGGCTCTGGGGGTTCCCCTGCCACCCCTGGCCGGCCCAGCCACCTCACCAGGCACTCAAGCAGCCTCGCGGGGCGTGAGATGATGATGAGCAGTTTTTTCACCAGCTGTGTGACAAAGGCCACCTCCAAGCTCTCGGACCGCTCATAGGCCTGGGGTGGGGACACAAAGGGTTGGGGCCATGGCTGCCAGCCCCAGTCAGGCCCCGTCCCAGCCCGCAGGGTGTGAATTTGTGGTACTGTCCCATTGTACAGGTGCGGAAGCCGAGACCTGGACCATGGCAAGAATAATCACGGTAACTATGAGAAGAACACTAAATATGAAGGATTGTAGCAAGCACAGTCCTAAAACTGTCACCAGTTTAATTTATCTTTAAAACAGTCCTATCCAGGCATGGTGGTGCACATTGGAAATCCCAGCACTGGGGAGGCTGAAGAAGGAGGACTGAAGCAAGTTCGAGCCAGCCTAGCTCAACTTCTTTTGTTTTGTTTTGTTTTTGTTTCTTTGAGATGGGCTCTTGTCATGTACTCCAGGTTGGCCTTGAACTCACAGAGATCCCCTGCCTCATTCTCCCAAGTGCTGGGATTACAGGCGTGCGCCACCGTACCCACCATAGGTTCCCGTTTTTAAAGAACTCAGGCACAGAGGGGTTCCATAGCACGGAAAAGGCTGCACAGGAAGTAATGTAAACCTAGCCCGTCTGGAGTCTGTGCTCTGAATCCTGTGGTCCTAATGGCAGAACATAGACTGAAACGCAGACCCGACACCAAAGCACGCAACAACACTAACCTAGGGCTGGGATATAGCTCAGCAGCACAGTGCCTGCCTGGCAAGCACAAGGTCGTGAGTTCGATTGCCGGTACCAAAAAAACCAAAAAACAAAAAAATGAAAAAGCCCCACTAACCTGCTGCCCTTCAGGACTGGGCTGGGCCTGGATCTCAGCCCCACACTGGTTCCTGTGCTCTTTCCCAGCTCCACCTGCTCTCAACAGCGCCATCATGTGGCTCCCGTGCTGCTGGGGATTTGATCTCTTCCTACCTCAGAACCTTTGCACATGCTGCACCCACTGCTCGGCATACATGCTCTCCGGCTCTCTCTGTGCTGCACCTCTTGCTTGTCATCGTTGCCCCAGTGTCACTGTCAGATCCCTAGGGAGACCTTCCTGGACTTTACGAAGGAGCCCCGACAGGAGCCCGGTCCCCCTGTTTCACAGTCCTAAGTGTCCACAGATGTCATCAAGTCCTTGATCTGTGTGTCTGCATGTTTCCCGGGCATCTCCAGGTAGGGACAACTTCAGTGCTCTCAGGGCCCCGCACACAGTAGGTGTCCATGATCACTGACTTGAAAGGGGCATTATCTTATTTTTTTCATTCATCTATTTTTCATTGAAAAAAATGAATTTTTTGTTGGTTTTTGGAGACAAGGTCTCACTACAGCACCAGGCTGGCCTCAAAATCATGGTGATCCTCCTGGCTCGGCCTCCCTAGTGCCGGGATAACAGATGTGCACCACCACGCCTGATTTCCATCTATTCATTCAACCAACATTTATTGAACACCTATTGTGTGCTGGGCATTTGAGTAAAGAGCTGAAGGAGGAGAGGGAGGTCAGAGGGACCACGTCCTTCCCGTCCCCCTGCGAATCCTCAGCTCCACACCATGCCTGGCAGTAGTGGAGCCCCCTGTTTGGGGCAGGGCCCGGGCCTAATTTGGGGTGCAGATGCGGGTCCTCCACACTCACGTCCTGCAGCAGCTTCTCCAGATTCTCCTGCAGCTCATAGAAGTACACAGTGGTGATGAGCCCGTCACGGGACTTGGTCAGGCAGTCCCGGGCCAGCTCGATGATCTGGTGGTGGATGAAGCTGAGCACGCCGTCGGCCAGTGGCAGCACGCTGTCAGGCTCGTAGGCGCGGGCAAAGTCGCGCAGCTTCTCCTCCATCTGCGCGGTGGCCTGGGAAGGACAGAGGAGGGCGAGGCTTGCTGAGCCTGGGAGGCCCCGGAGGCTGTGCCGCGCTCCTCGGCCACCAGGGGGCGCGTGGAGCTGCATCGCGCGGTACGGCCACCAGGGGGCGCCGTCCTCACCTTGGGGAACCGCTCCTTGTACACGTGGTTCATCATCACGATTTCATTGTCGTAGGAGGAGGGGGAGCGGCCGGGGCTGCAAGGAGAGAACTCCTTCGGCCGCTGGGTCCCTCCATCCACAGTCCTCTCACCTCGGCCGGGAATGGTTGCGCACGCCTGTCACCCCAACACTCGGGGGGCTGAGGTAGGAGGGTCGCCGCGAGTACGAGGCCAGCCTGGGCTACATAGTGAGTTCGAGGCCAGCCTGGACTACATATTAGACCCTGTCTCAAAAAACCAAACTGAACCAAACGAATAAGCCCCCCTCCCAGCGTGGCCCCGAGCACAGCCCCACCTGAGGCTCCTGGAGCGCGGGCGCACGGCGGGGGAGCGCCGGCCGCCATCCTCGTCGGTGATGCTCTCCGTGCTGCCGAAGTGTTTGGACAGGAAGTGCAGCTCGTCCACCGTGGGCTGGTAGGGCAGCTGGTGCAGGCGCTCCTGGGAGGAGCAGGAGGACTGGGGGGCAGGCGGGGCAGGGTCAGAGCCATCGCGGCCCGTCAGGGACCCTGGGCTAGAGTGGGAGGAGGATGCGCCACTAGGCAGGGCCACCATCCCGGCCTCGGCATCCTGGCCTCATGGTTTAGGGTCCTTAGGTCCAAGGGGCCTTGGTGGGACTCCCGGCCAGACAGGCAGATAGGACAAGCCGCAGATGGGGAACGTGACAGGGACATGGATATGACCAGAGGAGCCTGGTCGAACTGCAGGCAAGTTGTCCTCCCTCTGTGCAGAACCCTCCATGGCTCCCACCTCACCTGGGGTAAACACCTAAGCCCTCCCTCCTGGCCCTCCCCATCCTGCAGCTCCTGGCCCTGTGACACTGCTGTCACCTGCTTCCACTCTGCCTTGATTGCTCTGGCACGCTGGCCTCCGTGTGGATCCTGGAAGGAGGCAGCCTCCTGCCTCAGGGCCTTTGCACTGGCTGCTTCTCTGCCTGCATCATACCTGCTGGGGAGCACATGTCCTCCTCCGCCAAGTCTTCTCTGCTTGCCTGCCTGCCTGCCTGCCTTTGTTCCTTCCTTCCTTCCTTCCTTCTTTCTCTCTGTCCTTTCCTTTTCCTGTGGTACCCAGCTTCTTTTATTTATTTATATTATTTGAGACACAGTCTTGGGCTGGGGATATGGCTCAGCAGCAGAGCGCCTGACTGGCAAGCACGAGGTTGTGAGTTTGATTCCCGGTACAAAAAAAAAACAAAAAACAAGGCCAAAACGAGACACAGTCTTGCTAAGTTACCCAGACTGCCCTCAAACTTGTGATCCTCCTGCCTCAGCCTCCCAAGTAATTGGGGTTACAGGCCTGCCCCATGGTCCCCAGCTCCTCTCCTGTGTCTTACTGAGTCTTTCTGCTTCATCTCCTGACATCCTACATCTTTATTGCTGTCTACTCCTCAAGGACAGGTACTTGGCTCTGGTCGGACCCTGGCGACCAGGTCTGGCACAAAGTTAGGACAGACACAGACCCACCATCACCAGTGTGGGCACAGTGACATCCACACGATGCTGCCTGCAGTCAAAGTGATCTTTTTATTTTATTGTTTTGTTTTGTTTTGTGAGACAGGATCTTGCTATGTACCCCAGGCTGACCTTGAATTTACAGCACTCCTCCTGCCTCAGCCTCCAGAGTGCTGGGATTACAGTCATGCACCACCACTCCTGGCCAGAATGATCTTTTTATTATTTATTTATTTATTTATTTATTTATTTATTTATTTATTTATTTTTGTGGGTACCGGGGGTCGACCTCAGGACCTTGCCAGGCGCCCCTGCCGCTGAGCAGTATCACCAGCCCCTTTTTCGTATGTGGGTTCCGGGAGTCGAACTCGGGCCCTCGCACTTGCCAGGCAGGCGCTTACGCCGCTGAGCCATCTCACCGGCCCCAGAATGATCTTTTTAAATATCACATCACTCACTCCCCTGCCTAAAACTCCCCATCCCACCTATATCTATTAAAAAAATTCAGGACTGGTGTAGCTCAGTGGGAAGGAATATGCTTAGCATGTGTGAGGCCCTGGGTTCGATGCCCACAACACAGATGCGCACACACACACAGATGCACACACACATTTTTTCAGTTCTGAGGGCCGCAGCCAGAGCCTCAAGCACACTAGGCAAACGCTGTACCACTGCGCTCCATCCCCATCCCATTTTTTAACATTTTATTTTATTTTATTTTATTTTTTGAGACAGAGTCTCGTAAAGCTCCCCAGGCTGGCCTTGAATTTGCAGCCCTCTTGCCTCAACCTCCAGAGTAGCTTGGATTATAGGTGTGTGCCACTTTAACTGGCTCACATAAAGTTCAGTGCACATTATCTATGCCCTACAAAATCACAATTACTGAAATTTTGATATAACAATATAAAGCAGTAGAGCATAGTGGTGCACGCGGGCAATCTCAGCACTCGGAAGCTGAGGCAGAAGGATTGCTGAGGGTTCAAGGCCATCCTAGGCTACATAGCAAGATCCTGTCTCAAAAAAGAAAAACCAAACCAAGACAAAAACAAAACCAATTGAAATCCAATCATTCTATGGTTCTTCCACTGGATACAGAATAAAGTCCACCTCTGTGCCTGGCCAACAGGTCGAGCATTACCTCTACCTCTACCCTCAACACAAAGCTCTAGCCACACGAGGCGACTTTCAACTTCAAATGCAGCAAGATTTCTGGGGCCTCCAAGGGTTTCCACCCTTTGTTCTTACACCCTGAACCCTCTTTCCCTCTCTCCCACCTGTCAAACTCATGCTGACCCCATTACTTGGCTTCAATGCAGCCTCCTCTAGGAAGCCTTTCTGGATGACCCCTTGCGGCTGAGTTTTGTGTTACCCTACCCTGCGAGAGTCACGTGATTCCTGTGTGCTGGAGGGAAGTAGGAACCAGAGAGGAGGGCAGAGAAGGGGGCACATGGAGAGCTTGCCACTGGTCTGCAGGGTGAGGAAATGGACTCCAGGCAAAGCCCATGGCCTCGCCCTGGCCAGCTGCACACACTTGGGCAAGTGGCTGAACCCACTGACTGTAATGTTGCCCTTTGTCAAGCTGGAAATGAGCAGGACCCCCAGGAAGACATGTCAAGGGCAGAGGTCAGGGCTTTGTGGGGACGTGTAGGTGCCCAGTCTCTCCTCAAGCGCTTCCTGGGTGCCAGCCCCCCACAGCCCCTGCCTGCCCAGCCACCACCCCATCCACTACACTCACCGAGACGGTGGAGCTGGGTGTGTTGGTCCCATAGCCAGATGAGGGGAGGGAGGCCAAAGACCAGCGGCGTCCGTCAGCCCTGGAACCCAGCCCAGTGCTCAGTACCTGCAGGGCCACACTGGTCCCACCATTTCTTGGGGTGCAAGATAAGTCACCAGCCATGGCCTGGGCAGGGTGTGGGGAGCTACAACCGAACTATAATGTCACTCCGGAAGGAAAAAGGTCGCCTTTCAGCCTGGCACAGTCTTGGAGGAGGGGTGAGGCTCTGTGCCTCTCCCCACATCAAACAAGCCCGCCAGAGGGGCCACTGAGGGGCGGGAGGAGCCACCCGAGGAAGTCATCCCCAGGGACCCCAGCAGCACGCCCCTAGGGAACGCTTGGATCTTCTCTAAGACCACACTCTTCCACATACTCCTGTGTCCACACACTCGGGGCACATGCTCTCTCACGGCCACACCACTGGTGTGCGTGTGAACAGTGTGGTCACGTCCACGGACACAGTCACACATTTCCACACTTCACATACACCCAACACGCAGAGATGACTTCTCAGCAGGGACGCTCATACATGCGGACGCAAATATCATCGCACACGTAATCACCCATCCAGAAAGTCGCCCATGGACGCGCAGTGACAGAGACCAGGACTCACACGCGCTCACATCCCCCACACGCCAGCTCGCATGTGCCGCGTATCTTCACGTTCATGAAGAAACACCTTCAGGACTCTTGCTGTCACAATTCAGACTCCCACGCGGCCACACACTCAGTCACACGAACACAAAGACGCCCACAGTGTCTCAGTCACACACACGTTTACAAATCTGCAGACACACACAGGTTCATACACACCGATGCACGTGCCCAGGGACACACTCACAATGTCACAGGCTCACACATCCTCGCCAGCACACAGATGGCAGTCACGCAGACCGCCTGCCCAGCATGCCCAGGCTTGGCCCTTTTACCACGCAGAGGAAAACAGCAGGACAAACCCTAGAGCCAGGTTACGGCTCCCTTTGCCCTCAGCTAAATCCCACGCTTGCAAGGAGCTTCGCTCGCCCTCCTCGGGGACTGTCCTCTGTCCCCTTGGCTCCGCGACGCCCACAGCCCTCATCAGTTTTTGCAATGGTCCCATTCTCTGCCCTGCCTCTCCCACCCCACGCAGCGGGTAGAAACGGGGTGAATGACACCCCGAATGTCCAGCTCCTAGGACATAGCAGGTGTTTAAACACCGTTTTTAGAATGAATAGAGTTCAAGACAGGCCCACCCCCAGCGTAAGCCCAGAAAGTGTCTCAAAAAAAAAAAAAAAAAAAAAGAGAACCTCTCTGCCTACCCCAATTTCATCAAAGTGCCCCCAGAAAATTCATGGTATTCCAGAAGCGCTCAGAGAACCTCCAGGGAAACCTGAGATTCCTCCTCTTGGGACCTTGAGAATTAGCCCTGGCCACCCTCCCCCACCTCAGGGACAGTCCCTCGATGGGCTTCGTGCTGTCTGCGCTTGCGCACCTCCTCTCTGCTACCGTGTCGTGTTGCTATGGAAACGCCCGGCCAGGCTTGCAAGGCTGGGGAGAGACCCCGGGCCCAGAGCGCACGCGCTTTCACTTCGCCGCAAAGGAGGCCCCGCCCCTTTCCCTATTCCACACCCGCAACTGGCCCCGCTTTGCTATAGGCCCCGCCCCGAAGTCTGGGAGTCTTCCCCGCGGGGACCTAGGGGCCACTCTCGGTCCCCTCAGGTCTCGGCTCGGGTGCGATTAGAGGAGAACAGATGGCGGCCCAGACGGTGGGTGGGGAGGGTCCGGACAGGGCTCTGGGCCCTCGGGAGGGACTCACCTTCGGGAGGAGGCGAAGGAGAAGTGGGCGGGTGTACTGGGGGAGAAGTTGCGGGGGCTGTCCAGGGGACTGCTACCTGTGGTGGAAAGAGTGGGTGCTGTAGGTCCAGGAGGGAGGGTAATCCCATCTCTGATCCCCAAAGTGGGTGGCCAACGGCCGCAGCCTGACATTGGTCGGGTCTGCTTTGGGGTAGGCCACGCCCTTTGTCTCTGGCCCCGCCCTTCACCTATGGCTCCTCCTTCCTGCACTGCCCCCATCCAATCTAGATCCTCTGAGGCTCTGCTCACCAGAGCCCTTCTCGCTGTTGACTGCCCACACCACACGTGTGTGGCATGGCCCCTGTCCAATCCAGGTTCACCCCCTTTCTGCTCTGTGGCCACACCCCTTGCTTTAGCCTCGCCTCCCAAGCCTGCTCCACACCCTCCAGGACCGCTCCGACTGTCTCACCTAAGTGGCCCGGAAGCGGCGAGTGGGGTCGGGGCAGCGTGGGTGAAGTGCTGGTCAGGATGAGGCTTTTCCGGTTACTGGTGCGGCAGCTGCAGGAAAAGCAAGGCAGGGGGCCCACGACAGGCCGCGGCCCATGAGTTCCTGGGCCTATTCAGCCACCTCCCCTCTCGGATCCTCATTCTCTCCCAGCCTCACTAGGACTGCGTGGAGGAGGCCGCATCATGCTGTGTATGGACGGGGCGCACATGCAACCTGCGTGGGAGATACCCCCAGTGTAGATGGTGTGTGTCCCTTGGGGCAGGGTCACTTGCTATCATAGCCGTCGTGACAGCATTGGGGATCCAGAGTCTGTGTCCTTGGGTCTGAGAGTGACATGCAGGGTGTGTATCCATATGTGACATACACTGTGTGATCCTGGCTGCACCCAAAGGTGACGTCGTGTGCAACACAACTCGCGTGTCTGTATGACACAGTGCGAAACTTGATTTGTCCCCGACTACGTGTGCTGTGGCATGTTCGTGACACGTGACTTTTGCTCCATGTGTCTGTCGTTGTGCAGCATCCCGAGTGCGTGCAAGACCTGGTCTCGCGTCCGTGGGTGACATTAACTCCCCGTGACCCTGGGCAGGTCTGAGCGGGCAGCCATGTCCGATTCCCCAGTGTGATCGGGGTGACCTCGAGTGTTTCCTGCCTGTTTATTCTGGTGTCCGCGCGACACCGCATTGAGACACCTAAGTATCGCATCTGTGTGGTGACACTGTCCGTGGCACTGGATGGTACGGCCGTGTCTGAGGTGACAGTTCACAGTCCTACGCAGTGCTGGTTCCCGAGTCGGTATGCAAGGCTGTGACCTGGGGCCGCCGCACAGCGGGCTGCAGCGCTGGGTGTGCGTGGCGCCTGCCAGCGTATCTGGGCCACTAGGGCTGTTGTGTGTGTGTGTGACATCATGTCCCGTGTGACGCTGTGTGCCACTATTTTCAGTGTAAGGCTGTGTTCATGGGGGGAGTCGGTGCTATGAAAAAGACCCCCGTTTTCCTCCGGCTCGCAGGATCCCAGCTCCTGAAGCGGAGCCCCCAGCACTGCAGCCCCGTCCCTCCCCGCGCCGCAGTGACAGAGCAGATCCGCGCCCTGAGCACCCGGCGTGGGGGCTGCGGCCATTGTTCCGCGGGTGCCGGGCCCCCACCCCTCCGGGCCGCCGAACCCGCAGCACCCCAGACAAAGGCGCCGCAGCCCTGCCCCGTGCCCGCGCCCCCCACGCGGCGCCCCTTCCCGCGCGCACACCCCCCTCGGGCCCCCGCCCCGGCGGGAGGCGACGCGCTGCCCCCGACAGCAGGCAGCATCCCGGCACCGCCCTGCTGCAGCGCCCGGGGTGGGGGCGGGGGCGGGGGCTGGGGGTCGGGTCGGGGTCTACCTCTTGGTGCGACGGAACATGCTGCCGCCGGGGAAGGAGGGCATCGAGAAATTGGAAAGCGCGGTCCAGAGCGAGTCAGACATGACCCGGCGGCGGCGACATGGTGGCAGGTGCGGCAGCGGCAGCGGCGACGCGGGGAGCAAGCGCGGGGCGGAGGCTGCAGCCGCAGCGGCCGGGGAGGGGGGGACGGGGAAGGGGAAGGGAGGAGGAGGAGGGGAGCGCGCGCCCTGCGCTGCGGCCGCCGGGAGGGGGCGCTGCCGCGCGTTGGCGCCACCCGGAGCCCGCCCAGCGCAGCCATCCATAGAGCTCACCTGCTGCTTTTCCGGGGCAGGGGCAAATCCTTCTGGAAGGAAAAGGGAGAGAAGGATGAAGATCATCGTGGACCCGTACCCGCTTCCCACGAAGCCACCCCGCTCCCCCAGGAGCGGAGGCGATGGGGTATGGTTCCGGATCAGCAGGGTCACCTTCACCTTTGGCCATGCGTTGATCCCTAGAGACCAACACAGGATCAAGTACTCTGAAGGGGCCCACAGAGGGCTGATGAGTTGGCATCCTCATTTGCATATTTGTGCAAATGAACCAGTCTTTTTTGTTTGTTTGTTTTTTGTTTTTTTGAGACAGGGTCTTGCTATGTAGCCCCTGCTGACCTCAAACTCACTATGTAGTCCAGGCTGGCCTTGAACTCATGGCAATCCTCCTGCCTCAGCCTCCCCAGTGCTGGGACTACAGGCGTGAGTCACCAAGCACGGAGAACCAAGAGTCTTTATTTGAAAATATATTTCTGGAGCACTTACTGTATGTCACGCCCTATCCTGTGAACCGTGAATAAGGCAAATAAAAATACCTGTCTTTTGGGGTGAGCATTTAGAGAAGCAAACAGGCACTAAATAGAGTTAATGTGGAAGTGAAGGAGATAATGTTAAACATGAGTGTTATGAAGGAAGCAAAGCAGGTTATGAAGAGAACAAAACTGTGATGGAGAAGTGCTGGGAAGGGGACACAGAGTGGTGTCTCTAGGAATGGCTCTCAGGTGGCTGCTGGAGGATGAGAGCCTGCCATGGTGTGGAGAGAGCTTTCTAGGTAGAGGGAGTTGAAGGGCAAAGTCTTGGAGGCAGGCATGAGCTGAGCACGCCCAGGCATGGAAGGTTGAATAAATGCATGCATGCATGAATGACTCCTTTACAGCCTGCCAGAGCCACCCCATCCTCAGCTAGATTTGCAGAGTTGGGGACCTTATAGTTAGGGAGGGTCAAAACAGATTGAAATGGGATCCCAGTGGGCCAAGTGGTCTTTGTCTGATATGACAATGTAATCATTGCTGGCTATTAAACATGTCTCCACATTTGAAGAAGGTCTTGTTCTGTTTGTGGAGTGCTCACAAGATCAGCAGAGATCAGGAGTTACAGGGTCTCAGCAGTTTTCAAGGAGAGCAATGGGGGAAGGAGACACAACCTTCCAGCCAGTTCTGTCCGAAGGCTGAGGCAAGCTGGGAGTGATGGTGCACGCCTGTTATCCCAGCACTTGGGAAGCTGAGACAGGAGGAACGCTGCAAGTTCAAAGCCAACCTGGCCTACATAGTGAGTCCCAAGCCAGCCTGGGCTATATGGTGAAACCTTGTCTAAAAAATTCCCAAAATAAATAACTAAATACTAAGTCATCAGAACAGGAGTGACAATGGGTAGCCATGCAGCATGAGAGAGCATGGCCAAAGGATTCCCCCACACCTGTGTACAAAGCACAGACCTTTGGCCCGGTCAAAGACTAGCCCAGGCCTCCCGAGCCACGAGTGACCAGTAATCCAGACCAGGTTTTCCCTCTGTCTTTGCAGGATCGCCTAAAGGAGTCGCTGGGACCCAGGGACTAGGCTCCAGCAACCCCGCAACGGCCCAGAGGAAATCAAGACCTGGATTTTCCGGCCACGAAGCCCAGGGTTCCTGACTCGGGTTAAGTGGCCTTTGGAAGGTAAGCCTGTCGGGGGGGTCTCTACCACCCCAGAAGCCCTCGGACACGGCCTCTGCTGCTAGCGCATCCGAGCACTCGAGTGGAAGAAAGGGGAGAGGAGGAGCTGCATGTTCAGAATTTGGCGCCCGTGCGGACAGGCACCACCTCCAACCCCAGCTCCAGAGCCGGCTCTGCTCTTCCCGGGATTAGCGGATGGATGGCGCAGAGGACAGGCCCTTCAGGCTCGGGACGCTGTGTGCACACACGGTGGGAACTCCCCAAGGGGACCCTCCGGCGACATTTCCTAAGAGGGGAGCCAGTGCGTGCGATGTGTCCGGGCACCGGAAGGGTTAACTCTGCCAGACGGGAAGAGGTGGGGGCAGCCCAGAGCGAGGGTCCCCAGGCCAAGAGTACTGCCGGGTTGGGTGGGTGGTGAGTGGCGGGAGGTTGCTGGGCTGGAGGCGGGGTCCTTCGCGGGAGACAGAAGTCCCGCGTGGCGCTGAACCGATGGATGGGTGCGGGCGCCAGCTGGGAGGGCGGAAACACCTGCAGGCCACGCCCCCCGCTCTGGGTGGGCGTGGGGGACCCGACCGGGCGGACCCAGCGAGGCTGCTGCAGCGTTTGGTCTAACTTTTCCGCAGCTCCCCCCTCTTCTCAGATCCCATTCTCCTAGCCCAACCCTGAAAGAAGGGAATCTGGGGAGGACTTCGGAGAGGGCTAGGTGCCAAGATCGGGCCAGATGAGCTCTGTATGAAACCAAATGAGTTTTCCAACCCACGTCTGGTCTTAGCATCATCGGAACGCCTGGGAAGTCCTTCGTTCTTCCTGCTCACTGGCTAATCAGCTCCCCCGGTCTCTGACCTCGGGAACAGTGAATTAGGGAAGACTGGAGACGGACCCCAGGTAAGCTGAAGATACAGCTTGAGTCTGGGCACACACGAGGCTTCGTCTCAACTCCAGAGCAGAAAGCGAAGAGCTCATCTCCAAGGAAGCTCTGCAGACACGGGCCCCGAGCAGATTTTGGGGCGAACCCTTGAGGTCCCCTCTCTGAGGTCAGCGTAGGGTGCACAACCTCTCAGAGGCGCTGCCCAAATCGGGGGCAGGGGACACTTCCCAGCCGCAGAATCCCCACCCCGCTGGAGGTGGGAGCTCTTGACGTGTGGATTCATCCCCACCTTCCCTTCCTTCCCACAAACCCTCAGTATCCCACTCCGCGCAGTGGACCCGCGCGTCCTGCGCAGGCGCGGCCGGGAGACCAGCATCTTACAGGATGCAGGGAGCTAAAAATCGCTCCCGCCCACCTACAAGCTGGGATGGACCTGAGGATCGCGGGGGTGGGGGTTGTAGTGGAGGGGGTTGAATGAAGGGTGCTGTGCTCTCTGGGTGCCCGGCCAGTGAGGGCAGCAAGTGTCCGGTGGTCGCCCAGGAGCGCGGAGTGCGTGCAGGGGTCCCAGCCGGGAAAGCGCTCCCGCAGTGGCTGCAGGCGAGGCGCAAACATGTTAACGGCGCCAGGGGGCCTCAGGGGCGCGAGCCCTGGGGCTGTAACTTTGCTCGGCCCAGGTCACCGCGGACTGGCGAGGCGCCTGACAGCGAGGGCTGTGGCCCGCGCTCCTGAGTCCCCTCGGCGGCCGCGCACCCTGGGCTCCTTCATCCCGCGGCGCCGGACCCGGGCGGCGCCGAGGGGCGGGGTCCCTAGCGCGGACGCGACGGTGCCCGCGGGGGAGACCCGAGGCCGGGGAGGCGGCGCCCCGCGGATCCCGCGCGAGCCCCCCCCGCGCCCCGCCCCGGCGTCGACCCCGTCTCCGCCCCGCGCCCCGGCCGGGCCGCGCGCACCTGCAGCCTCCGGCGGCGGATGAGGCCCGAATCGTCCATGGCGGCGGCGGCGGCTCGGCCCGGGGGAGGGAGGTGGAGGAGGCGGAGGAGGTGGCGGCGGCGGAGGAGGAGGGAGGAAGAGGAGGGAGAAGCCGCGGGGACCCGGCGGCGGCGGCGGCGGCCGGGGAGGGGGTGGCGGGGGCGGAGCGAAGCGGGGCGGGCGCGGCGCCGTCACTGCGTCTGGGCGCCCAGCCTGGCCTCGGCCACCGCCGCTCGCGCTGGGGGAGTCTGGAGGGCAGAGGGGGCGGAGCCTCCAGGTGCCCCCAAGAGAGCCATGGAACTCAGGGACCCTTCAGAGAGAGACCTTCATTCCCGCGGGTGGACCCCAGGCCAAGGCGCTCCCTCGGGGAGACAGTGACTGAAACACAGTCGCTACGGGGACCCCTGCAGACCCCCGGGGAGACACCTCCCCTGGAGACGGCGTTTCTGCACCCGTGCCCCCTCCAACCCAGACCCGCCCGCTCCGGACGGGGGCGGAAGAACCACGGTGCGCTATGCACGGCCACCAGCTCCCACGATGAATGTGGTTAGTACGTACTGCAAACGTGTAGTAATAAAAATAAAGACGTTAATAAAAAGAACTGTTTCCCACCCTCAAAATCACTGCTGACAGATGGTGTCTGAGAGGGCTCGTTTCATGTCAAAGCCACCCCGCCCTGCGCACCCAGAGGCATTTCCTCAGGGAAATACCTCATGGGTGACATCATGTGGGAAAGTGGGGGAGGGTCCCTAAGGAGAGACCCCCACGAGCCACGTCGTGGGAAATGGCCATCACAAGACCCTCGCATCTCAAGAGGGACATCCTTATAGAGGGAGGCGCCTCAGAAAGATATTCGCGGCGGAGGGAGGGGAGGGGAGGGAAGGGGGAGAAAAAGAATTAAGATGTGTTGTGCACGTGCACCGGCTCCCCCCAGGAAAGTAATCGTATGTTCTGCAAATATGCACTAGTAAAAAATTTTAAAAATCAAAAAAGGAAAACACTTCCATGCACACACCGCACCCCCCCCCCCCGCGAACCTGTAGCCCTTTCAGCGACTCCTCCCTCGAGTTTAGGATTAAAGAGCCAGGTCAAGTCGGACTGGCTTGGAGTGATTAGCTAGTGTTAGTGGGGTGGGGGAGCTGGAGCGATTTTCAACCTCGCCCCTTGTCCACACAGCTGAGCCCAAGCCAACCACGCTTTTCGGAGTTGGAGGGGGGCTTCCGGGCCCTGTGCGCCGCAAGCGCTGCCATCTGGGGACAGGGCGGGACGGGCTTCCCCGGGGTGCATCCTGGGGCTGGCCCGGGGCTGCAGGGCGCGGTCACGGGGCGAGAGCGACCTCTGCCGACCACCCGGGCGACGGCGGGCTCGGGTTGGTCCGGGGGGTTCCTAGGGGCTTGTCCCCCGTCTCTGCGCCCGCGTGTGTGCTGGGTCTGTGCCTCTTAGGGCACTTTTGGGTCGTCTCGCCGAGCGCGTCGCGTGCGTCTGTCTCTGCCCAAAGCCGGGACTCCCGGCGCCTGGGCGGCCGCGGGAGCTCTCCGTGGTCCTGGTCCCACGAACTCCTGTCCGCGTTGGTGAAAGCGCAGCTCAGGCTCGGAGGCCGAGGACAGGGAGGGAGGAATGTGGAGGCTGTGGCAGGACACAGCCCAGGGACAAGGGGGCTCTGTCCTGCAAGCACTCAGCGCAAGATAGACCAAAGGACGGCTGGGCCCTGTAGTTATTGTTGGCCGAAGCCCCAGAACATTCCTAGTTGTCGACAGGAGACTCACAGACAGTATCTACTGGCTTCCTCCTTTACTCAACACTTACTGAGCACCTACTATGTGCACTACAGTGCTTTAGATTCTGCAAGTACAGCAAAGAAAAAACAGCCGAGAGGGATGGCACACGCCGGTAATCCAAACACTCAGGAGGCTGAGGCAGGAGGATCACCTTGAGCTCAAGGCCAGTCTGGGCTACACAGTGAGTTGAATTCCAGCCTGAACTACATAGTGAGACCCTGTCTCAAAAACAAAACAAAACAAAATAAAAAATAGCCCTCCTGCTCTTGCTGCTTTTGCTGTCTTCTGTAGCCATGAACTGTTGCCCCTCTGCGATGCCACCCTGCCTTGGAGCCAGCTGATTATGGACTGAAACCTCTCTAAAAAACAAACAAACAAACAAACAAAAACCTAGGCGTGGTGGCACACACCTATAATCCCAGCACTTGGGAGTCTGAGGCAGGAGGATCCCACTGAGTTCGAGGCCAGCCTGGGCTACACAGCAAGACTGTTTCTAAAAACAAAACAAAACAAAACAAAAAACAAAAAACCACCAAACAAAAAAGAAAGGCAGACAAAAATTCTGCCTCACTTTGAGATGGAGGGGAGATGATTTGTGGTGGAGACACTGTTCACTAAAACACATATGCTCACCCTGCACACACACACATGAATATGACACACACACATGTTCAGCAAACACAGACCCCACACACATATATGCACACACTTTGCGAGCATACACTCAACAAATACAAACACACTTAAATACCTTCTTTGAACACACACACACATACACTTGCAAACATTTACTCAGGAAATGCAGACATACAAAAACATATTCACACATACTCTCCACATGCATGCACCACACAGACCCATATATTCTCCTACCATGTTTGTTTGTTTGTTTGAGACAGGGTGTTGCTGGCCTTGAACTCACTATGTGACCCAGGCTGGCCTTGAACTCCCGGTTATCCTCCTGCCTCAGCCTCCTGAGGGTTGGGATTACAGGCATGTGCCACCACACCAGCCAGACATACAAATTCTGCAAATACACACACATTGAAACATACTCTAGGGCCGGTGAGATGGCTCAGCGGTGTAAGCGCCTGCCTTGCAAGCGCGAGGGCCCGAGTTCGACTCCCGGATCCCACATACGAAAAAGGGGCCGGTGATATCGCTCAGCGGCACGGGTGCCTGTTGGTGCGCGAGGTCCTGAGGTCGACCCCCCGGTACCCACCAAAAAAAAAAAAAAAAAAAAAAAAAGAAAGAAACATACTCTAGAAACACAGGCCCACACACAAACATACATAAACACACACACACAAACCCACACATCGAGAACATACAAGTACACACGTAGTTAACAGACGCACACACCCCTTGGATGCAGTAGCACATGGATGCTCAGTAGACAGCTGTTTGGGCACAGAGCTCCTGCACCAAAGGGTGCCCAGGTGCACACAAATCCTTACCCGGCGCAGACCCATTATTCTCCAACACAGTGCCCCCTGCAGGGCTGTTCCCCACAACTCTGCCGCCAGCGTGTCAACTGAGGGTACCATGTCCTGCCCACTGCTGCCTCCCAGGGCCTGGCCCACGGTGCTGCTTAGTAGGTGTTGGCCAAATGGGGGGCTGAAGGGGAGAACTGTTCACAGAGACACATTCACAGACACTGCAGATGGACACAACACACACACGAGCATGGTTCAGACAGACACACAGCGCATGTGACAATGTTCCCGTGTTAACTAATGGTCGACCCCAGAGTTACCCACAGCATCTTCATAAGGGTACCCACTCTGGGCCCTCCCTCCCAGGTCATCATTATTTTGTTTTTTCGAGACAAGGTCTGGCTATGTAATCGAGGCTGGCCTTGAACTCGTGGTGATCCTCCTGCCTCAGCCTCTCAAGTGCTGGGATGACAGGCGTGTACCCTGATTCCCCCAGGTTTATTTTGATTCATGTCCTCAACTGCACACACTTGGCCCAGGACATATACAGAGATTCTGAATACACCTACATACGTACACACACACACCAAACACAGATACAGAGTTTAAGATAAAAGCTCAATATAAGGGCTAGCACATAGGTATACACACAGGCCCCACATCCACCAGCTTTTGTAGGCAGGCCAGGGGCGGGACTACGGGAAGCCCCACCCATGTATCCATCCACACCCCTTTCCGCTGCCAGGGTCCCTGGACTCCTGAGCAGTCCCAGCAGCCACCAGACCGCAGTCAGGCCCACAGGTGAGAGGCTGGGCCTGGGCGGCGGGAAGGGCTCGCCTTGGTGCCACACACAGGACGCCTCCCCTGCCTGGAGCTTCTGGACCCCACCTGGATCCCGGCTGTGGCAGAGCCGAGCTGGGTCCCGAGCTTGCGCAGCGCCGGTAGCAGTTCCTAAGCCGATCGTAAGCTGAGAGAAGGTGACCGTGAGCCAGGCCGGCATGAAGGGAGGAGGCTGGACAAAGAGAGGGAGGAATTATGGCCTAGGAGGGGGATTGGAAGAGCCAGGGTGGCCCTCTTGGCCCTGAGGACAGTGGGAGAGGCTGAGGACCACAGGATGGAGACCTGTTGGAGGGTGGCTCCAGCTGGGGGTGGCATCTGGTCCTGAAGGGGTGGGAGGGACATGGGCCTGACGGGAGGGGCACTGGAGTCAAAAGCAGCCCTGACCACCCCAGGCCCTGGAAGTGAAGGGCTCATTGTAGGCCCATCCCTGGTGCCAGCTGTGGGTGTGATCTGAGGGTGCCACCCTGAATCCAGGAAGGGACCGCCATACCCACGCCTCCAGCCCAGCTGCCCTTGTCCAAGGAAGACATGGCCTGCAAGAGCAACGCTTGGCCCAGGGGCCTGGCCTGGGCCCTGCCGCCAACCCTGGCATGGATACTACTAGGGGCCTGTGGTGGGAGTCACCCACCTCAAGCCAGGTCTCAGGGCTGCCATGGGTTGGCAGCTGAACTGGGCACAGGAGAGCTGCATCTGGAAGGTGAGTACCAAGACCCCACCGAACCCCCACCATTCAGGAACCCTTATTCCACCAAAGCAATGCCAGGATGTCCTTCAGAGGGGCTCCGGGTGGCCAAGAATGATGTGTCAGAGCACAGACTCTGAGCTGGGCCTGGTAGCACTTGGGAGGCTGAGGCAGGAGGATTCCCAGTTTGAGAAACATAGCCAGACCCTGTCTCTAAATAAATAAATAATCCAACAACAACAAAAGCAAACAAACTTGACTTGATGTCAGACTGCTTGGTTTCCAATCCAAATCCCAGATCTGCTACTTCATACTTGTGCTTCTCTGAGCCACTAAATAGAAAATAACAGAGCCACCAGAGAGATGTCGTGAAAGATTAAGCATAGGAACACTTACACCATTCCCAGGCACAAGGCAAATCTAAGCTGATTACAAGCGATAACGACCATTCTTGCTTGAAGTACACCTGCTCCCCGAGAAGGATCTTTATGTTTCATGTTTCATGTTTGATTTTTTTTTTTGTGGGTACCGGGGGTCGACCTCAGGACCTCGCGCGCCAGCAGGCGCCCGTGCCGCTGAGCGATATCACCAGCCCTTTTTTCGTATGTGGGATCCGGGAGTCGAACTCGGGCCCTTGAGCTTGCCAGGCAGGTGCTTATGCCGCTGAGCCATTTCACCCACCCCGGTTTTGGTTTTTTGAGGCAATATCTAACTATATAACCCAGGCTGGCCTCAAACTCAAGGTGATCCTCCTGCCTCAGCCTTAGTGCTGGGATGACAGGTATGTGCCACCATGCCCGGCGAGTTTTCTCCTTGAGTGGACTGATGTAACTGTAGCGTCCTTTGTTTAGGGGACTCTCTGGCTTCATTTCCCCAACCTTACCTGATGATTCAAGCCCCTGGCTCGCAGGCAGCCCCGTCGCCAGCGCCTTGTTGTCCCTCAGAGGTGGACAGACCCAGCGCGCGGGGCCCTGGAGCCGCCCGGGAGCGCTGTGGGGCGCTGAGCCCCGGGTGAGTACAGCGCCCCCTAGCGTAGCCGGGGCCTGGGATCAGGACCCCGCCTCCTTCCCCGGGTCCTGACCATCGGCCCGTCTCCGAGGTCCAGGTGCGAATCCTTCCTGGGACATCTGCAGCGCGCCCTCCACCGTCGCTTCCGTCTGCTGCTACTGGGGCTGCGCCGGGCCCCGCCGCTCTGCGCCGAGCTCTGCGAGGTCTGGTACGATCGCAGCGCGGGGACTGGGGGCGAGGCCTGAGGCTCGTGGGCTCGCAGGAAAGGGCCTGGCCTGCCTGCAGCCCACCAAGGGACCTGTGTCTAGAAATGAGGCCTAGTATTCAGAGACGGAGCAGAAAGGAGCAAAGCGTGCGGCCTTCTGGCTTTAACGATGGCAACTGGGGACATGGCCTCATGGGCCCGGAAGTTTGTGTATTGATTGTTTTATGTTTTGCTTGCTTGTGTTTTGGGACAGGGTCTCACTGTGTACTCCAGGCTGGCCTTGAATTCACTGGGTAGCCCAGGCTGGCCTTGAACTCATGGCGATCCTGCTTCAGTCTCCTGAGTGCAGGGATTTCAGGGATGCACCACCACTCCTGGCTCTTAAATTTTTTTGGCACTGAAGATTGAACCTAGGGCCTTCACATTGAAGTACATCACTAGTGCTTTTTTTTTTTTTTTTTTGTGGGTACCGGGGGTCGACCTCAGGACCTCGCGCGCCAGCAGGCGCCCGTGCCGCTGAGCAACATCACCGGCCCTTTTTTCCTATGTGGGTTCCGGGAGTCGAACTTGGGCCCTTGCGCTTGCCACGCAGGCCCTTATGCCACTGAGCCATCTCACCGGCCCATCACTAGTGCTTTTTACTTTTTTTCATTTTTAAATCTTTGATACATGGTCTCTAAATTGCCCACTCCAGACTCAAGTTTTCATTTCTCCTACCGCAGCCTCCCAGAGTGCTATGATTACAGGCCCGGGCCACCCTGCCAGGGAGGCGTGGAGTTTTTTAAAGCGCAGAACCTCTTGATTGAAAAGAGAAAGTAAAGGGCGTGGCACATAAGGGGCTAACTGGAACACACATCCGGGGTCTGTAGAGATGAGGCCGTGTGACACGGCCTGGTTAGGAGGAGAAGGAGCTGCGATTATCTATGCACCTGGTGCACTGAGGGCATGGCTCAGGGGCAGAGCACTTTCTTAGCATGTGGAAGGTCCTGAGCTCGATTGAAAGCACCTCAAAAATAAATAAAAGTATTATATAAAAGAAAGAAGGGCTGGGGATACAGCTCAGCGGCACAAGCCTGGCAAGCACAAAGTCCTGAGCTCGATTCCTGGTACTTACATACATACATAAATAAATGAAAGAAGCTGCCGGGTGTGGTGGCACATGCCTGTAATCCCAGCACTCGGGAGGCTGAGGCAGGAGAATTGCATGGAGCTTGAGGCCAGCCTGGTCTTCATAGTGAGTTTAAGGACAGTATGAACTACATAATGAGAACCTATCTCAAAGAAATGAAAGTAAGAGGGGCCGGTGAGATGGCTCAATGGCATAAGCACCTGCCTGGCAAGCGCGAGGGCCCGAGTTTGACTCCCGTGAACCCACATACGAAAAAAGGGCTGGTGATATTGCTCAGCGGCACGGGCGCCTGCTGGCACACGAGGTCCTGAGGTTGACCCCTGGTACCCACAAAAAAAAAAAAAAAAAAAAAAAGAAATGAAAGTAAGAAAGGCAGGGCCAGGATCAGAGGGTGGGCCACCAGTGGGCGGAGACTTGGAAGGCAGGAATATCACAGACTTGCTTCAAAGCCCTGACCCTTCCCTCTCCACATATTATTCCCAGGCTCACCACCTGCAAAGCTGATATTGCCTGCAGCCCAACTTGGCTGCCAACCCCAGAAGACAGGGGCTGTGCACCAGGCTGCCACACCTATGGACAGGTGAGTGCGGGGCAGAGGGCACGCAGAGGAGATTGATGTCCTGCCTTGATGCTCCTGGGCCCTGGAGTGTGGTCTTGCACTGCCAACGCCCGTCTCCATCCATCCCAGGCTCACATTCGCGTTGGGACGCGCCCATAGTTCCCCAAGGGCCCTGAGTCCCTTCCAAGGGACCATCTCTTCTCTGAGCCCATCCAAGTCCTTTCTAGGTTGGGGATGGTGGCACAGGCCTGTTATCCAAGCACTCGGGAGGCTGAAGGAGGATTGACTGCCCTGAGTTCAAAGGCCAGCCTGAAGCTGTACATCAAGACCCCTCAAAAAACAAACAAACAAAAATCCTCTCTAGAGGACCTGAGGACCCAGTCTTCTCCCCAGTGTCCTGCCCAACTCCCCATCTCGCTTGTGGAGGAACTGGCAGACGGTCCCTCCCCTAGGCCCCGCCCCTGCACAGCTAGACTCCACCCAGAGGAGCCCTAACTCCGCCCTTTCTCCGGCCCAGACCTTCGCCGACGGGGCGGACCTTTGTCGCTTGGCCCTGGGTGATGCCGTGCCAGTGGCAGCTCCTGGCTCCCGCCATTGCCTCAACCTCCCCACGTCGGTGTCCCCTCGTTGCCGACCTGGCCGGCGTGCCCGGGAAACTCGTCCTTCCGCCCCGGACGCCGCGGGAAGTGGCAGCGGCAGTGGCAGCGGCGGTGGCCCTTAGCGAACACCTCCGGAACCGACCCAAATTCGAGACCCAAGCTCAGGCGTTCTGGTCTCCCTCTGAATAAAGTCCCAGCCAGAGCACTTGGTGTGGCTGCACCTTGGGGAAAGAATTACCAGAAAGTGAGGGGTCTCACTTCACAGCACTCTAAATCCTCCCCCTACTGAGCCCTAAGAGAGCCCGCTTCCCCACCTGTCAAGGGGCAGCTGAGGCAGGAGGATCGCCGTGAGCTCGAGGCTAGCCCAGTGAGAACTTGTCTAAAAAAAACAAACCAAACCAAACCAAAGAGGGGCAGTGTCCCCTTACGCCTAGTCACTGGAGCAAGGCTAATGATCCCTGCTGTGTGCCAGGCAACAGAGAGATGGACGATGAGCCTTTCCCTGTCCTGGGGGGCAGCACTGAAAGCGCCCCCCGGGGAGGAGCACCCAGGCTTTATTCAGCTGTGAAATCCACTCAGCAAAACATGCCTTTCAGCTGAAACAGGGGAAGCTTCAGGAATGACTGGATCTTGGGGTTTAAGTGATGTTAGAAACCTATGTCACTGGGCGTGGTGACGCACGCCTGTAATCCCAGCACTCTGGGAGGCTGAGGCAGGAGGTTCACAAGTTAGAGCCTAGCCTGGCCAATGTAGCGAGATCCTGTGTCAAAATAAAGAGGGCTAGGAGAGCTTCAGTTTCCCCTACGCTCAATCCCCAGCACCATACACACACCTCAGTCTCTCTGTGTCTTTCTTCCACTGTATTCTAGACAAGATCTCCTTATAGTGGCAAACATGGGCCAGTGACTCCATAATCCAGGGGCTGTGACATTGCCTGGTTGGTAGAAGCACTGGCCACTTTCCAGGCCTGGTTGTCATCGATCCAGCCTCATCATTAGCTCATTGCCAAACCAATCACGGTGCCCAGGGGACACTGTGCCCTGGCTGGCCTGATCTGGGTTATGATGGTGCCTGAGGGCTCATAGGGGGCTGAGAACGGAGGAGAATCAGGCACTGGAACCAGGAGTGGGAAGGAGCACTGGATAGGGAGTCAAGACTTATCAACTACACCGGGTATGGTGGCGTGCACTTGTCATCCCAGCACCCAGGAGGCTGAGGCAGGAGGATGGTCCTGGGTTCAAGGCCACCCTGAACTACACGGTGAGACCTTGTCTCAGCAACACCCCCTCCCGCCCCTAAAATCAAACGGTCAATCACACAGTGCCCATTCTGTTTAGGTCCCGAAGGGCAGCAGCTGTGTTCCCCTGATAAGCACCCTCCCATGCTGCTTGTCCTCTAAATACAGCCCCTCGACTCGCTTGTCCTCAAACAACTTTAATCCTGGAGGCAGAGGAGGCTGGCACAGGGTGGCTGGCTGGCTCCTAGAGGGCAGTGGCTGGCTCCAGGCCACGCTCCTGGAAGTACCGGTGTGGGGGGCGGGCTTGGGGGCCTTCACTCTGGAAGTAGGACGTGATCTTCCTGGAGCCCTCCTGCTCCTCGGCTGCCGAGTCCTCCCTGGGGGAGAGGGTGGCACTGATCACTTCTGGCTGAGGCTCAGCCTTCCTCCCTGCTGCCCAGGGCACCCGGGTGACACCCACCAGGTAACAGCTTCTGCCTCCTTCTCCAGGATGGCCTGGGCTGTACGCCAGCTGAACCGGACAAGCTGTGGGAAGCCGAACACGGGCTCCACATGCTTCCTCAGCCAGGCTTTCGTCTTGGGGTCTGGGGGGGACAGTGATGGTGACAGCGCTGAGCACAGTGGGACAGCGGAGTTCCTCACCATGCGTGCTGGATTCCTCCCAAGTCCCTGAGGCTGCTCTCACTGTCTCCGGCACCTTCCTGCCGCAGACCTTTACACAGACAGCTAAGTTTCTTCCTCCCACAAGGCCCCTGGCCGAACTGTACTCACGGTGCCATCTCTGCACTGTGGGAGGCTGAGGCAGGAGGACTGTGAGTTTGAGTCCAGCCTGGGGAGCTCAGCAAAATCCTGTCTTGAAACAAATTTTTTAAAAAGGTCTGGGGATGTGGGTCAGGCCAAAGGGCTTGTGTTCAATCTCCAGTACTGAGAAAGAAAAAGAAAACAGTGCAGTGTATAGGGAGACTGCCTTTAAGACATCCGCTGGCTCCAAGGACAAGAATCATGAAACAAGCATTTCAGGGAATTTGTCTTTTTCTTGTGGGGGGGCATCGTGGGAATTGAACCCAGGGCCTTCACATTCAGCTGCATCCCCAGTCCTTTTTATTTTGAGACAGGGTCTTAGGAATTTGCTAAATTGCCCAGGCTGGGCTAGAACTTTCAGTCCCCCTGCCTCAGCCTCCCAGAGTATTGGGATGCAGGTGTGTGCCACCACGCCTGATTCCAAAGTGGTTTTAGCTTCCCCTGAATTCTACCCCACAGGCTCCCTCTGCTGCCCCACCCAACCGCCAGCCCCTTGCTGAGCCCCGGACCAGAGGACCTCTCGGACCCCGCTGCTGCTTCCTCACTTTACCTTCTTTGGTGCTGGGGACAAATGCCAGAGTCTCAAGCACATGAAATGAACCTCTGCCACTGCAGCGCCCCGCCCTGCTGCTCCACCTTCAGTCAGGAGAATCGGCTCGAGGCCAGCCTGGGCTACATAGTGAGTTCAAGACCAGCCTAGACTACATAGTGAGACCCCATCTCAAAGAACAAACAACGAAAAAGTAGGGAGAGGAGATAGGAGGGAGTCCATCAGCTGGGCTGCCACCTGGGCCTTGGCCTTTTCTGCCACGAGCAGGTGACCAGCACAACTCAGCACACCTAGCCCTGGTTATGTCAGCGTCATCAGCGCAGCCAGTGTCTCGGGGTGGCAGCGGGGGAGGAAGGATGCCCTCTGCTCACCATTGGGGTAGCCAGAGCCATAATCAGCATCCAGGTCCTGCACTTTCTCCACGAACTGCCAGCTCTTCACGGCCTGGTCTCGAGCCACCTGTGGGCAGCACAGGGGCTGGGACTCTTTCTTCCCCTCCACAGCCCTGCCTGCCCCATGCCCAAGGGGATGCTGGAAACTGGCTGTGGCCAGCGGGCGCTGACCTTGGCGCAGATGCTGGCGGCGCTGACCACAGGGTAGAGGGCATCTGCTTTGGCTCTGACAGTCACTGTAATGTCAGGAAAGCACTGCTGCAGCCGCTCCTGGTACGTCTCTGGCAGCCCCACGGTGTCCACAAATACCTGTCATAGTGACAGAAATGTATTCAGTCAACAAACAGCTGAAGAAACAATTAGGCAAAGGACCCAACCTCTCAGCCTTTCAATTACTATTCCCACTGCCAAAAATACTTCTCCTTCTTTCTTTTTTTGTGGTGCTAGGGATTGAAGCCAGGGCATCACATATGCTAGGCAATCAGTGAGCCACAACTAAGCTATACCCCCAGACCTGATAAAACATATTTTATATTAGAAAAAAACAAAAAAACAAGCAGGGCCTGATGGCGCACACCTATAACCCCAGCACTCGGGAGGCAAAGAAGGCAGGAGGATCGCCACAAGTTCACGGCCAGCCTGGGCTACACAGTGACTTCAAGGACAGACTGAACTGCATAGCAAGACCCTGTCTTAGAAAAACAAATTTAAAAAAAACCCCAAACCAGGATAAGTAATAAAGAATACCAAAGAGCTAAAAAGGGTTATAATTTTTTTTTGTGGGTACCGGGAGTCAAACTCAGGACCTCGAACTTGCCAGCAGGCACTTAAACCGCTGAGTCATCTCAGCAGCCCATGTTACGGTTTTTTGAGACAGGGTCTTGCTATGTAGTTCGGGCTGGGCTTTGACTCATGGGGATCCTCCTGCCTCAGCCTCCCAAGGGCTGGGATTACAAGGTGCCTCACCACACCCGGTGGTTATAATTTTAAGCAGTGAAGAGTAAGGTTCAGAGAAGTCCAAGGAGGTGACTATTGAATAAAGGTTTGAAGCAGGAGAGGAAGGCAGGCACATGAGGATCTGGGGAAGAGTGCGTCAGGAGGTGGGAACAGCTAGTGCAAAGGTCCTGCACTGAGAGTCTGCAGAGAGTGCTCAGCAGAAGTGCACTGGCCCCAGGCTTGGCGCACAGAAGAGGCCAATGAACTGATGAGGGTATGTGGCACCTCCACAGCCAAGCCAGTTCTCAGGAATCACCACTATCTGCGTACAGCTGACCAAGAGCAGGGCCTCTGTCATCTGCTCCAGTCCAGCATCTCCAGCTTTGCACAAGGGGCCTGGCCTCAGACTCCGTAGCACGGCCTGCACACTACGTCCCCTAGGTCAGGTGCATTTCCCCATCGTTCTCTCAAAATGGCCTGTTCTTTGCCTCACAGAAATCAATGCCATGCCAATAGATGTTTTTCCCTGGTAATTTAATCTCATTCTCCCCTACTTGACCTAATTCCCCAATGTAATTTCCACTGTGATCATAAAATTAAAAGTCAAGATTTGCATTTCACAAAGATGCTGCTCTGCTGTGTGGGAGCAGACAGGAGAGGAGGGGCTGGAGGTGGGAACCAGGGAGGGAGCTGGGCAGGCTGCAGGCTGGGGCACCCTGGCCTAGGACAGGTGCTGTGGGAAGGTGTATGGATGGGATTTGTTCCAGACCTTTAGGGCCTTTCGGAAAGGGGTATGGAGTAGACAGGTGTGGGACACACACCAGGGCAGAAACGACGCATTCATAATGCATCTCGTACTAATCTGCTTACTGCATTTTTTTTTCCTTGAAGTAAATTTCATTTTCCTTCTTATCTTGGGGGGGATAGAGATGACCCAGGACCTTGCACATGTCAAGCACAGGCTCTACCACTGAGCTACACTCTTAACACCCACTGCACTTTTTTTTTAACCCTCCCGTTTTATCCAAAGGTAATCAAAATGAAACCCAAAAGGTTGGCTCACCTGGGTGATGTTCACACCCTGGTCCAATGCGTACTGGATCAGACCTGAGGCTGTGTCATGGGAGAGGGAGTTCAGGTTGTATTTGACCCTGCAGCAGGGGACAGAGCTCAGTTGACCTCATTCCACCACAGGACCCAACCAGTCCACGCCGGCTGTCCCTCCACGCCGACCTGTCCGGGACCCTCACCGCCCAAGCATGCTGGTGGAAATGAGATTTGGAGACAGCACGTCCAGGGCCCAGCCCACAAAGTCCCCGTCTTCTTCCATTTTCGAAAACAGCCTGTCCCGCTCGTTCTCCGACAGGATCTTTGAGTCTGGGAGGAGGTTGGACAAAAGGGGGGGCAGCCGGTTCTCTCAATTCCTGCCCTCCCGCTCCATTTCCCACTTGCCCCCTGCACCTGCTCAGGAACCCATCCCCAGTTGTACACCTCAGGCTCACCTGCCACTTTCAGGGCCTCCAGATCTGCCAGGCGGGACTGGGGGCAATAACAGATGGCGTAGACCATGGGGCCTGGGGAGGAGGGAGGTCAGGTTTCGGAGAGCGGGATGCAACCAGAGAGCCCGCGAAAGCTGCAACCCCTGTTCCATTACCCCAGCTTTCTCTGGTGTCCGTGGTCTTCCCACGATCACTGCCCCTCCCCAGACCCAGACCCGTTCAACGTGCGTCCTTGCATCACGCTCTTCCCGTCCCCGTCCCTGGGGCCCACCCAGCACGGGGCCCCGGCCAGCTTCGTCCACGCCCAGAACACAGGGCTCTTCGCGACACACAGCGGGCACAGGCGAGCTCAGGCGACAGCGGCCGGTATTGTCCTTCTCCAGCTCGCTGAGGTCCATGCCGCCGCGCCAACACCCACAGTAACCTACGCGGCAGGTTCCGGCCTCTGCGCGCGTTTTCCGCGGGCCCCGGAGCGCCACCGGATTCTGACCAATCGGCACACAGGACACGCCCCGACGCCCCTGGAGGCCTTTGCACTTGCGCAACAGGCACCGTCGACGCTGCCCTGTGGCCTTCTGGGAATTGTAGTTCATAAGGGTTCCGCCGAGGGAGTAGTTTGCTGCACAGTGTGGGCGGGGTCGCTTCGCAAACTCCGCCCTGGGGCCTCGTGGGCTCCGCCTGGAGAGACCAGTGAGAAGAGAGAAAATAAAGGAGACTGAGGCACAGCTCAGGCTCCTTCAGGACCTAGAAGGTCAGCTATCACTGTACTCCCAGAACGTGGGTCTCCACCACCCAACCTGCACTCAGATCCCAGTACTCCCGGCCCCTCCCCCTCAGCACACGGGGTCTGCCCCCTGCATTTAGGGGTTCTTTTCTCCCACTGAGCTCAGGGCTCCTGCCTTGGGGTTCCCGAACTCTCTTCCTTGGTCGATCACTCGGATCTTTCCTATACTCAGGACCTCGCCTTCCTACTGTCTCTCATTCAACCCAAGCCTCTAGCACTCTGGGAGACTGAGGCAGGAGGATGGCAAATTCCAGCCCAGCCTGGGCAACTTAGCAAGTCAGCCAAGACCTGGTCTCAAAATAAAATAAAGCCGGGCCGGTAGCCCACGCCTGTAATCCCAGCACTCGGGAGGCTGAGGCAAGAGGATTGCCACAGTTGGAGGCCAGGCTGAGCCTCATGAGTTCAAGGCCTGCCTGGACTATAGAGCGAGACCCTGTCTCAATAAACAAACAAACAAACAAACGGCTGGGGATGTAGCTCAGTGTGAAGATCCTGGGTTCAATCCCCAGTACTAGGAAGAAAAGAGAGGGCTCAAGCCAAGCTTCCCCTACCGGTAATGGAGATCCCAGACCCCCACAGATTCCTGTTCAGGGCCTCCATCCGCCACGTGGGCTCCTTTCTCGAAACAGCATTCAGTCCCTCCCCCGCCCTATCTCCTGTCTCAGCTGAGCTCTGGCTCCCAGCTCCTTCTGCCATTCCACTGCCCCTCTCCTCTTCCCTGGACGAAGTGGGGCGCCTGACCTCTGCCTGGAGTTCCTGGCGCTCGCCAAGCTCCTGCCCTCCCTTCTTTCCCAATTTCTTCTGTCTCTAGTGACCCCTCCCCCCACCATCTTGCTCAGTTTCTCCCTGGATATCACTGGGGCTTCTGTGCCCTGACTCCCCTCCCCTGCGCTGACTCCCTGCACTCCACCACCAGCCTCAAGGCCCAGCTCCCCTTCCCTTCCTAGCCTGGACCCGTCCCCTAACCCTTCCTGGCTCCCACCCTCCATGGGGACTCCAGACCCAGCCAGCCCCATTCTTCCCACCTCCTCGCACAGGGCTCACCGGCTCAGAGCCTCCAGTCGCAGTCCATTGGCCTGCAAGACGCACAGTCCTGCTGCCGGCAGGGCCTCACCTGCACCAGGCTCTCTCGGTCCATGAACATTGGGCCTGGAGCCTTGCCTAGCACCTCGCGGCTGCGCTCCTGCTTGCCTAGGTCGCAGAGACAGTGCCACTTTCCCCATGGGCCAAGGAGAGAGTCCTCCACAACTAGAGATGGAGGGGGGAGATAAAGTCCCAGGTGGGGGGACCTATACCACGGATTTGGTGTATGCCTGTCATCTCAGCACCCTGGGAGGCTGAAAAAGGCAGATCCCAAGACCAAGCCCAGCTTGCATAATTTAGTAAGACCCTGTCTCAGAGAAAAGAAAGAAAGAAAGAAAGAAAGAAAGGAAGGAAGGAAGGAAGGGAGGGTCTGGATATGTAGCTCAGTGCCAAAGCCCTGGGTTCAATCCCCAGTACCAGAAAACAAAAACAAAAATCCTAACATTACATCTCATGTTTGCTGGACTCCGTTTCTGTGACATTTAGTGTTCCCATTAGTCCCAAGTAAGGAAACTGAGACCTTGCCATTCAAAGATGACAACCAAGCCGGGCATGTTGGCACACGCCTGTAATTCCAGCGCTCGAGAGGCTGAGGCAGGAGGATCGCCACGAGTTAAAGGCCAGCCTAGGCTACATAGTGAACTCAAGTCCAGCTTGAACTACACAGTGAGATCCTGTCTCAAAAACCAAAAAACAAAAACAAAAACAAAAATAAAGATGACAACCATTACTAGGGGATTCATCCTTGGCCTGTCCAGCAGGCACAGTGCCACCTGACCAGCAGGGCTGACAGGTGGTAAATTAAATGGCATAATTGACATAATTGACGGTACTTAAAATCCCTGGCGCTATGCTAACACATAGAACCAAAGTAATCATTATGATCATGTTGAAAGCAGCTATAACTGTTTTTGTTGGTAGTTTTTTGTTTTTTGCACAGTGCTGGAGATGGAACCCAGGCCCTCCACCGCACTAGGCGGGCGCTCTCCCGCGGAGCCACGCCCCCAGCTGCTATTAAGGTGCTCAGTGCGGATTCTTCCTCTGTTTCTAGGACACAGGCCTGATCCCAGAGCCGTGGCTCACTCGGCTCTGACCCTTCCTGTTCTACCTCGCCAGGTCTCTGCCACAGCTCTTCCCACTCCTTTGTCTTTTGGCCTAGGCACTTGCTTTTGCATGTCTGGGACACGCCTCACATCTGTACTGTGGCCTTCTGCTTGTCACTCCGTCCGTATGGCACCGTCCGTACCCTTTTTGGCTTCCCCAGCTCCCCGCCTCCTTGTTGGTCGGTCTCGTCCTCGTTTCTCTGGCAGTGCCTCTTCTTTGGTCAACCTACCACGTTCCCTGCCGCCGGTTGTTGCTCACAGGCAGCGTCCGTTTCCATTTACAGAGCAGAAAACTGAGCCTCGCAGCAGGCACCAGACCCAGGGGACGAGACTGGAAATGCGTGGAGCAGGGTGTGTTTGCAGTCCATGTAGCCCTGGGCAGCCCCGCCACCTACCATTACCTTTTTGACGTTGCAGCCGCAGCAGCTCCCAGGTGTCACCTTCCCCCTGCTGGCCGAAGTAATGGTAGTCGGGGTAGACCTGGGCACGGGTCTCCGGCACCAGGAGCATCAGAAACGGCAGCAAGAGCGCCGGAGGCCTCCGGGCCATGCAGGACTCCAACCGCCCGGGAGCGCCGAGGGGCCGAGCGCGCGCCCCTCTGCACAGGTTCGGTGGTCCGCGCCGGCTGCACGCCTCCCCCGCTAGACGCAGTGGATCCGCCCGCCCGCGGCCACGCCCACTTGTCCCCGCCTCGCTCCAGCAAGGGTCGGGCTGGCTATAAAAGGCTCCGCAGCCCAGGGCGTACTGGGAGCTGTGAATTCCAGTCTCGCGCTTAGTCATCTGCAGGTCCGGCTTTCACCCACGCAGGTACAGCCACGCCGAGTGCGCCGGAGTAGGGGGAGCCTGCTCGGTGCAGTTCTGGCCCTACCCAGACCTCACCCCTGGCCTCCTTTGTTCTCTCCATCCGCCATGGTTGTTCTTTCCCCCGCCTTTGTCCTTGCGGGGGAAACCGAGGCCAGAGTCTTGCTTGCAGTCGCGGCGCGATCGCCGAGCCCAGCGCCCTGCTCTTGGGCCTTCACTGTGTGGTTCGGGATGGGGACCCCAGGCAGGCCTCTGATGGGGTCCCCGCGCCCCTGGGTAGGGGGACGGGTTCCGGCAGGGCCTTGCAGACCCGGGCCGGGGAGGAGGGGCGGGGCGGGGGCTGGGACACGGCTGCTCCGCCCCTCGGACTCAGCCCCGGCCCCCCCACGCGTGACCTTGGGGAGCTAGGACAAAGGGTCCCCGGGCACTGAACGTGGGGTCTCGGCCTCTAGCCATGGCATCCGGCAGCGCGCACATCGGGAAGCTGGCCCCGGACTTCACGGCCACCGCTGTGGTGGACGGCGCCTTCAAGGAGGTCAAGCTCTCGGACTTTAGAGGTGAGGTGACAGCCAGGGGCCAGCATGTCGGGCCCGCTTTGCTGCAGAGGGGTTGGTCTGACTCCTGTCTTTCCTCCTGTCCCCAGGGAAGTACGTGGTCCTCTTCTTCTACCCGCTGGACTTCACCTTCGTGTGCCCCACAGAGATCATTGCGTTCAGCGAGCGCGCTGAGGACTTCCGAAAGCTGGGCTGCGAGGTGTTGGGGGTCTCCGTGGACTCACAGTTCACCCACCTGGCTTGGTATGGGCGGGGTGGCATTGCAAAGCCCACAGCACAGGGCCGTGTTCTGTGGCCTCCTTTCCCCGCCTTGAAAGAATGGGCAGAACGACACCCCATTCCTCAGTGCTGATGACAGTAATTAGCCTTTGGCAGCTAGTCCTCGGCCTGGGCCGTGAAGTTGCAGATGCTTTGGCTGCCTCAGTTAGGAGAGACAGGCCGAGACACCGTATTTACAGAGGTGGAAACTAGTTCAGCAGACGAAGGGCTGGGCCCGAGACCCAGCTAGGCGCATGGGGCCCCTGGCTCTACCGCATGATGTGGAGGCCAGGCACACGCAGAAAGCCACTTGGCCAGAGATGGAGTTTCAGCCCCTGGTTCGCGTCTAGTGGCCAGGATATGGGATTCGGGCCCTGCACAGCCCCCCAGGGCGTGGTGGGTGGGGCTCCTGCTTTAACTCCTTTATCATTTGCCTCCAGCACCCCTACTTCAGCCCTTATCACACCCAGGCCCACAGGGAGAACCCCTCTGTGCCAGGCACCCTGAGGCCCCCAACCCTGTCTCTGTCACCCCCAGGATCAACACCCCCCGTAAGGAGGGAGGCTTGGGCCCCCTGAACATCCCCCTGCTTGCTGATTTGACCAGAAGCTTGTCTGATAAATACGGAGTGCTGAAGAGCGATGAGGGCATTGCCTACAGGTAGGGTGAGGCCCGCTGCCCAGCTCAGGAAGCCCCTGTTGCCTGGGCGACAGGACTTTGGGGTGGGGCTCCCTTCCCTGGCCCTGGAAGTGGGAGCTCCCAGCTCCTCACCTGGAAACCCTGTGTCTCCAGGGGCCTCTTCATCATCGATGGCAAGGGTGTCCTGCGACAGATCACTGTGAATGATTTGCCCGTGGGACGGTCTGTGGATGAGGCTCTGCGGCTGGTCCAGGCCTTCCAGTACACAGATGAACACGGGGAAGGTGAGCAGGATATGTGCATGCACGTCCTCACAGCCATGTCCTCAGCTCCTCTGTGCATTGCAGACACGCACTGTCTACTCCAGCATCTGTGTAGAATGGAGGTCAGGGCCCCATTCATCTCAGGGCCTTATTTACAGGAAGTACCTCAGGAAGCTCAGCCAGGCATGGTGTCACATGCCTGTAATCCCAGCATTTTGGGAGGCTGAGGCAGGAGGATCACAAGTTCAAGGCTAGCCTGGGCAATTTAGCAAATTACTGAGACCCTGTCTCAAAATAAAAAAAATAAAGGGCCTTTGGAATCTAGCTTAATGTGAAGGCCTTGGGATCAATACCCAATAACTGGGGAGATGGGGGTTGGGAAATAGGGGTTGGAGAGCTATAGAGGATATTTGAGAAGTTGTGTCCCAAGTCATACTTGAATAATGGGAGTTGAATCAGACTTTCCTTTTTTTTTTTAATGTGGTGCTGGGGATGAAACCTGGCGCCCCCCCATATGCTAGGCAAGCACTCACCACTGAACTACATCCCCAGCTGGCTCACAGTACCTTCTCATATGCAGGAGACAACCTGACTACAGGTGCTCAAAAGTCCCTTAGAACTAGTGCTGAGGAAGAAAGAAGGTATCGAAGGGGGCAAAAGCTGGATATGGTGGCACACACCTGTGATCCCAGCACTTTGCGAGGCTGAGGCAGAAGGACTGATAGTTGAACCGCAGCCTGGGGAACTTAGCCAGTTAGTGTGACCTGTCTCAAAATAAAAGAATTTGAAAAGAGCTCAGTGTGAAGGCCCTGGGTTCAATCCCCAGTACGGAAGGGGCGCGGTGCTAGAGAGGAAAAGAAATTGAAGAATAGAACAGGAAAATGTTGATCGAAAAATGTTGTGCAGCATGGTGGCACAAGCCTGTAATCCTAGCACTTGCCTATAATCCTAACACTTGGGAGGCTGAGGCAGGAGGATTGCCCCAAGTTCAAGGCCAGTCTGTATTACATAGTGAGATCCTGTCTCAAAACAAGCAAAAAATGCTGTGGCTGGGCTTATAGCTTGCGTTTTGGCCACTGCTTCCAGATTTTTTTTTTTTTTTTTTGAAACAGTCTTACTATGTGGCCCTGGCTGGCCTCATACTCATAGAAATCTTCCTGCCTCAGCCTCTTTGAATGCTGAGATGACAGGCCACCACACCCAGCTTTCTTTCATGTCTGTATGTGTGTGGTACTGGGGTTTGAACCCAGGGCCTTCCCAGCACTTTTTGATTTTGAGACAGGGTCTCACTTAGTGGCTGAGTTGCTCAGGCTGGGCTCAAACTTGTGATCCTCCTGCCTCACCCTCCCAGAGTCCTGGGATTACCAGTGTGCCCACCACGCCTGGCTCCAGCTTTTTTTCTGTAACACAGGCTCTGGCTTTGCCTCTGTCCCAAGTTCACCTGTGACCTCACATACACACCCTCTCTTTCCAGTCTGTCCTGCTGGCTGGAAGCCCGGCAGCGATACAATCAAGCCCACTGTGGACGACAGCAAGGAATACTTCTCCAAACACAGCTAGGCTGGCAGATGGGGAGTTGGGGAGTGAGTTTGTGTTCTTGGATCCCACCTGTGCCTCTACCTGGCTGTCCATGCTGGCCCAGAAAGGGTGGATCTGCCCCTCCAAACTCCACGGCCTGGGCGAAGGCTGCAGGGCTTGGCCAAGGCTTTCTCATCCCCCACAGGGATCTGGCGACAAGTGACGCTTCCCTGGAGCCCACCCCACTGGCACAGGTCTGTAGGTGACCAATAAAGTATTAGGGACAGAAATGAGCCTGTGTTCCATCTGGCATTCTCGCTGTCCCCCTCCCCTTCCCAGGTCCCCAGTCCCTTCGCCAAGACCTGGCTAGGAAACTGACCCCGTAATTACTCACTTTCACCACAAGGCGGCAGCCTTGCCTCATGCACTGCATACTCCTTGCCTTTTCCCCCTTGGCCTGAGGGAGGCTTCCAAGAGGGGGAGGCCTGTGTCTCCACCACCAAGCAAATACTGTACAAGGACCCGCCACATCCTGAAAGCTGGCCATGCCGGGCAGTGCCCTCACCTCGCCATCAGGCAGGCTGGTTCAAATGTCATTAAGTAGCTGTGATCTTCCCTGGGTGCCTATGCAAGTTAAAGTATGTGAAGCATGGGCTGGGCGTGGGGGCACACCTGTAACTCTAGCACCCTGTGAGGCTGAGGCAGTAGGATCACAAGTTCAACCCCAGTCTGAGCAATTTAGCAAGAACCTTTCTCAAAATAAAAAATAAGCCGGGCGTGGTGGCGCATGCCTGTAATCCCAGCACTTGGGAAGCTAAGGAAGGATTGCCATGAGTTCTAGGCCAGCCTGGGCTACATAGCAAGACCCTGTCTCCAAAAAATGAAAAAAATAAAAATAAAAAGGCTGGGGATGTAGCTCAGTGCTAAGTCCATGGGTTCAATCCCCAGTACAAAAAAAGTTCCTAGAATGATCCCCGAGGCTTGGAAGAAGCCCAGTTATGTCCAGTTGTACGGAGAGGAGGCTGGGAAAAACCAATACCTGGAGCCTGAGCGACAAGCCGGGTCCCTAGGGGGCGGCCTATCTGGCTGAGGGGCAGAGGTGTCAGGAGCTAGGCAGCAACCCCAGGGCTGCTACGGTTGGTGTTCAGCAAGTGGCTGTTCACTGAGCCCCGATTTCCTTCCCCAGAACAGGGCTGACAGGCGCATTTAGCGAACAGACTCACCATTAATACCGCACCCCAGCAGACACTCTACAGGGGTCTGTCGTCTCCGCTGGAATTTTCTGCGTTCTGCACGTGTGAGCAACACTCCAGCCCCCACCCCCACACCCCTGCGAGGCCTCCCTTGTTCCCATCTACCTGCTGCCAGCTCATTCCACTGCAGGCCTTCCTTTCACAGGCTCATCTTGTCCGGGCCACAGGAACTCTGCATGCGCTGTTTCCTCGGTAGAACTGTCTTCTCGGGACCCCTATTCTAATTTGCTGAAAAGTCAGCACGTTTCCGATACCTTCTGCAGAGCAGCTAGCCTCCCCGTCCTGTCACTGTCACCTTAACCTGCTTTTCTGTCCCAGCCCTTATCACCGTATCGAACTCATGGTTGTTCACTGTCTGCCACGGTCCAGGCCACGTCTCCAGTCGTTTTGTCTCATTATGTTGCCCAGGCTGGTCCTAAACTCCAGCATTCAAGTGACCCCCCCCGCCTCAGTGTTTTACACACGAAGTGATGCACGGGTCTGTTCCCCCCACCCAACCACGGTGGCTTGGGGGAGCTTCCGCTGCTATGGAGGCCTCCAGTTTCAAGACTGGCCAGGTCCCGTCGGGTAGCAAGCGGCTCCCACCCCATCCCGCGTCCCAGCGACGAGGGCGGTGGCAGAGTCCAGCGGCCCCAGCAGCACCGCCCTGGCAGGACCAGACCTGGCAGCCGCCCCGCTCCGGGCCTGGCACCGGGAAGGGAAGCTGGCAGGCGGCGCCGCCCTTCCTGGCGGGCTGCGGGGCGGCTCCGCCGAGCGCGGCGGCTGCACCCCCACCGCCAGAAGATCAGACGGAGGGGCGTGGGCGCTGCGGGGCCCCGGCGCCAGCTTTGCAAGGAGGCTCAGGGGCGGCTCCCGGGACCCAGGAGTGCCCAGCCCGCCCACCGCGGGCGCTCTGGACCCAGGCCTGGGGCTTTCCGAGCCCAGGCAGCTGCCCGCCCGGGAAAATCCCGGCCCTCTTCCCGGCGTCTCAGCACTGCCGGGCAGAGCGGGGGGAGGGGATTCCCGGAATCTGCCCGGAGACCGCCGGCGCGTCACTGCGCAGAATCTGACCATATAAGGGCTCCGCTTCCGCCGCGTCAGCGGGGAAAGCCCCGGCGCGGGCGGAGGGCGGGGCCGCGCCTGCACCCTGAGCCTCTGGCGGGGGCGCCGACCCCGTCCTCCCCGCCGCGGGACTCGGCCCCGCGCCCCGACCTTCCCAACCCGCAGATCGACCGACACGGGGAGGTCCGGCGGCCCGAGCTGGGATCCACAGAGGCCCGGGCAGCGCTGACAGGGGCCACAGGTACGGAGGAGCGAGACACAGCAATGGGTGGGGGCGGCTGGTACTCGCCTCCCTCCACCCGCCAGGCTTGGAAAAAAAAAAGAAAAAGACAACAGAATTTAATAAAGAATCAGTTTTTACTTAAATAGATTCAATAAAAACATACGCACACACACACAAACACATCTTAAAATAAACTCTTTAGATATCAAGTGCGTGTTTCTGCCCACAGTACGGTGCAGAGGGGGAGGGCAGGGGGCGGGTGTCCCCTCCCTAGTGTCCCCGCGGGCTCGAGTACCGGGCGGCGGGGCCAGCTCCGCCGCAATCGCCCCCTTCTCCCCTTCTTGTTAAATACACAAATATATTATATTCAATATGAATCGAGTCCGTTTCCAAAAGAAAAAAAAAAAAGCATGGAGGGGGGCTGTAAACGTCGAGGTGAGGGCTGGGCGCGGGGCGCGGGCCGAGTTCAGTGTGGCTAGCGCCCCCCGACTGGCGGTGCCCACCGCCTTGCTCACGGAGGCGCACGCCCAGCAGTCCAGGCCGGGGGCTCCGCAGAGGGCGCTCAGAAGGCGTGGCCCTTGACCCCCAGGAGCAGCTGGCAGCCGTTGCTCACGTGGGTCATGACCTTCTGTTTGAGCTGGGCCACTTGCTCCCGGAGCAGCCCGGCGGTGCTGGACAACCCCGCGTTCTCAGCCTTCAGCGTCTTCACCTTGTCCTCCAGGCGCGCGATGCGCTCTAGTTTCCGCTTCCGGCACTTGGTGGCCGCCAGTCGGTTCCGCAGCCGCTTGCGCTCCACTTTAATGCGCTCCTGGTCTTCCATGTTGATGGGGGACACCGGCGGCGTGGCGTCGCGGCTGCGCGCCTCGGGCACGGTCTGTGGTTCCTCCTTGAAGGCGGAGGCGCCGCGACCCAAACTCAGCTGCGCGGGGTGGCCGCCAGCGAAGGGCGGCGCGTGGGGGAGGTAGCTGATGGTGGCCGTCGGGTATGAGCTCCCGGTCCCGACGGCAGCCCCGGCGCCCCCAGAGGGCGCAGAGACTGGGGAGTAGCTGCTGAGGTTGGTGTAGACTGGAGGCGGCTCTGGGCCAGCGTAGACGCCCCCGGGCCCGGCCGGGGCCCCCCCACCGGGACCCAGGGACACGTTGGGGGGCGTCACGTGGTTCATCTTGTGCAGGTCGTCCAGAGCTTTGACGAAACCGTCGGCGAAGCCCTCCTGCTCCTCGGTGACGCCGCCCCCCGCGCCCCCGGCACCTCCGCTGCTGCCGCCCCCGCGGGGGTAAAAGTACTGTCCCGGTGGCGTGGGCGTCGTCGTGATCACGCCGTTGCTGTTAGGGACGATCAGGCGCTCCAGCTCCGAGGAGGCAAGCTTCAGAGACGCCCCTGTGTCTGAGCCCTGACCGGAGAAATAGCTGCCGGCCCCACTGCCTTCCGGGCCCGGGCCGCGCGCTCCAGGCACCTTGAGTCCCCGGTAGGGGTCTGCCAGGTTGAGCGCCAGGCTGGGCTTCAGGAGTTTGTAGTCGTGCAGAGAGAGGCTGCCGGGGGCCCGCCCGTATCCCGTTGTCGCGTACGAGTCGTCGTGATAGAAAGGCTGTTCCATTTTAGTGCACATCCGGGCGGCCCAGGCGATCTGGGCAGGGTCCCCGCGGGCCGCCCCGGGCCTCGCCGCGCAAGTGGCGCACTGTCCGCGGCGGTGGCCGGACCAGTCGTGTGATCGCGCGCTCTCGGGGGCTAGCAGCGGCCGGGGCAGCGGTGCGCAAAGCTCTGTCCGGCTTCCGGAGCGCTCTCGCCCTCTGTAGCGCGCTCGCTTGTTCAGTGTCGCTTCCCCTTTGCTCCCCGCTCCCTACCAGCTACGTCGCTGGCCTGGCCGCCCTCAAGGTCCCAGCGGCTCAGCTGAAGCCACGCGCCTTTATACCGCACTAGTCAGCCGCGGAAGTGAGCTCCGATTGGCCGTCCCTGGAGCCGGGCCCCCGCGCCCCCCCCCTGAAGCGTGGGGAAGGGGAGGAGGCGGCTCGCGTCACTGTCAGGAAGCGCGTGTCCTTGTAAACAGCGGCCACGGGCCGGGTGGCTCGGCACGGCTGCAGGGGGAGGGGCTCGAGGGACCCCGGTGTGCGGAGGAAGGGGGACGTTGACTGCCCTAGGCACACGGGAGAGGACTTTTGGGGAGGGTGTACGCCTGGACGCATATGCAGACCTGGTGCAAAGCTAGTGGAGAGGGGGTCCCGTGTGTACCAGGAAGGTCTCAGGGATCCGGGGTGGCTGGAGGAGGTGGAAGGACTGACAATACATTGTGAGACCCGTGGGGGCAGGAAAGAGGGGGTTAAACAGGATAAATCGGGAAGGGTCAGGAGACAAGACGCCAGACCCAAGAGTGAACTGGGGGTCTCGGGCTGAGGGACTGGAATTTTCACAGGAGGGAGGAGGGGAGCGATCCAAAGGGTCAGGGGGCGGAGCTACAGCACCCTGTATGTGTATACAAGAAATGAGTCGGGGTTCGGGAGGCCGTGCGAGAGTTGGTGGGCACCCCCGTAAGTGGGAAGGAGATGGAATGGGGGAAAGCTAGGAGTGCAGAAAGTGAGTAAGGGTCCAGGGGTACCCCGAGTCAGGTAAAACGTACAGGGTAGAAGATGGGGACGTGTCTAACAGAGAGGCGCCCATCTGTGAAGCTGTAATGAGGGAGAGGTAGAATGGTCGGGCACACCTGGAGCTAAAAAGGACGATGACGGGAGGGTACCCAATCATGACCTGCCAGAGGAGGGGCTTTGGGGACCCTGGCGACAGGTACTGCAGTGTCCACCACGACGGTCATGCCCTCTCGTGAGTGAGCTTTAGGCACCTGTACACTATGTCCCCGATTCCAAATCCCTCCCTTGGTCACCCTGGGCTTGCCTGACACCCGGTCAGCTTCTGGAGCCGGGACCCAGCCGGACAGCCGGGGTGCGGTCGCTCAACCCTACTCCCTTCCTTAGAAACAGGCTGGGGAAAGAGCGCCGAGGCAGGAAGTGTGGCAACAGCCCCGGGGGGAAGGAGCCCGGCCCTATCTCCGTCACTCGGATCCTGCGGGACCGTGCGCCCCGCCCTGAGTCCAGCTGCTTTCCGCGTCTGGGAAGAGGAGCCCGGGCGTGCAACCCCCCGCGGAGGCCTCTGGCGCAGATCCCGCCCAGCCACCAAGGGCTTCGTTGCTCCCCCAGCCCCGGAATGGTTTCTCCCGCGGCGCCTGGAGGCGCCTGCGAAAGCAGGCAGCGCGGGGAGGTTTCATCGGCCTGCGGGAGGGGGGGGATGCAGCTGCGGAGCGGGCCTGGTCGCCATGGGAACGGGCCGGAGTTGGCGGGCAGGACCAGCGGGCGGAGCGACCCCCGGAGTTTCTCCCCAACGCCCATATTAGGGCACAGGAAAGGGTGGAACTTACGCTGGCCCGCGGCCTGGGGCAGACCCAGGAGCCCCTGGTAGCTGCCAGATCCCAGGGCGCGCCCGGGCCCCCGGACGGCTAGTCCCGACCAGCCCCGGCCGCCACCCCCAGAGCCCCCACGGCGGCCCGCCCCGCCCCGCCCTGCCGCTCTCGAGCTGAGTCCTGCCAAGCCCGACCCGGCCCGACCCAGCCCGGCAGGTCCCCACCTGCCCGCGGGCCTGGGTCGGACTTCGCCCCTGGCCCGACGGGGTGCGGAGGGGGCGGGCTGATGCCTCGAGGCCTCCGCGGCGCCTGGGCGGGCTGGCACCTCCGCTGCCCAACCCCGGGCAGGGTGCCCTTCCCTCCCCTCCCCCGCCCTTATGGTTTGGGGGTCCACCCCCATCTTAGCCCAGAGCGACTCCCTCCCCTCAGAGAGCACCAGAAAATCCAACGGGAGGTGAAGGAACCCGCTGCCCCTTCCTCAGGAAGGGCCAAGTGGAGGTTTAAATAGTGAGGCTTCTAGTTAGACTCGAGGAGGGACTTCCAAGCAGGGAGCATGGGAGCCACTAGAACAAGAAGTGAGAGGCCCAGTCTCTCCCTCTTTCTCAGCCTCCCAGGCCCCCATCTGTGAGAATATGGAAGAAGCTGCTTTAAGGTAGAGGAAAGCTGAGGGTCAAGGGCTTGCTGGCCTTCTGGGGCAGCTTCAGACTTACCAAGTTTGGGAGAGAGAAGGAAAACGAGAGGCTAAGAGAAACTGAGCTGAGGGGCAGGGGAAGTCCAGCAGAGCATGGGGCTTGGAAGGTCCCAGAAGCGGCTGGGGGCATCCCAGTCCGCAGGACCCCTGCGGGTCCCCTCTTCTGGCCCCTTGCTAGAGTGGCTCCCTTCCCCCGCCTCAGGCTCAGGGAGATTCCAGAGGCCGCTGAGTCTGGTGGGCACTCTGCCAGGCCTGTGTCTCCTGCCCATGCTAATAGCTGCAGCTGACATCTGGCCTGGCCTGCGGGGGCGGGGCGGGCAGCACTGGGGGCTGGGCAGGGCAGCACCTTGGGAAGCCAACTTGCAGGTCCCATGGGCCAGGAGACCACAGTGAGTCACTCGCGGCCAGAGCTGAGGCTGGCCATGCTGGGGGTAGCCCTGGACCGCAGCCAGGCTATCCCAGTGGCATAGAGACATGACCGGAGCCTAAGAGCAAGAGTGGGTGGAGGGGGCAGGGGTCAGGGCAGGGAGAGATGGCCCAAGGGACAAAAGGAGGCAGGGTTAATGTGCAGACAGATAGGGAGACTCGGAGACATGCGGACAGGCAGACACACTGAGAAATAGTAATTATTATTTTAATAGCTAACACTTACATGGCTCTTAGTAGGGGCAGACACCATTCTAAGTGGTTGCATAATAAGTCATTGGCTGCTTCCAGCATCCAGCCAAATGTGCGCTATTGGTGTCACCCCTGAGTAGACAAGAAAATGAGGCAGGAAATGAAAGAACTTGCCTTATGTCCATACATAACTGAAGTCCCATAACATACAACCCAAGCTGCCTGCCTCTGGAGCATCAGGTACTATGCGAGGTACTGTGGATAATCACAACTGGATGGGCATTTATTTATTTAATTTATTTAATTTTATTTATTTTTGCAGCACTGGGATGGAACCCAGAGCTTTGTGCATGCTACGCAATGAGGTGGGCACTTATGCAGTACCAAACGCATGTTGCCCTTTCACAGATGGTCTCCTCTACCTGGGAGTTGAAAGAGTTGGCACATGGAGAGGGGCCAGTGGTGTTTATGGGCAGGCCAGTATTTCGGAGTGGGGTCTTGGCCCCATGGATTCTGCATGGGTGTTTGAGCAGGGGCTGGGGCAAGGGCCAGCCGTGGAGGGCGGGGCCTGGCCAAGCTGGTACAGCAGGTTCCAGGCCCCTGCCAGTCTCACCCTTGTGGCCTGGGTGCCGCCCCCTCATACCGCCCTGCTGGCGCCAGTCCTGCCTGGGGAGGAGAGTGTGATGGCCCCCTCCCCCATCTGGCCCTGACACCCACACTGGCTTCTGGGTATTGCCCACCTCTGGGCTCCAGACCAACACCTGTGCCTAGGCCCTCCCCACACCCCCGTCCCTAGGCCCAGGGGACAGGATAAGGAGGAAGTTCACCCACCCCCACCCATGGGTCTCTGGGGCTTTTGGCCCTGGCATGAGGGACTTCTCCTTCTTATAAATAGTCCACTGACCCTCCTCCTCTGGCCCCGCTGACCAGCTGGCTGCACGGCTTTCACCAGGAAACTGGGCCGGGGGCTGCCCATGAGTCAGCCAGTGGGCAGGCCAGGGCAAGAACCCGCAAGTCAAAGCACCCAGCTGCCCGCGTCCCTGCCCCTGGGTGTGGACAGGAGGCTGGGCCGGAAGAAGCTAAGGACTGATCCCAGAGGCCCTTCCCCAGGAACCTCTGGCCTCCCAGCCACCCCTCCCCCATCCCTGTGGTTTTGGGGGTCCCTCACCCCTTCTGAAGAGGAAGCTGCTGGGTGTTCTTGGAAGCAGTCTCTTCACGCTGACTCAACTGGGCCCAAGGGGAGTTTCCCACAGAGCTGCTACTGAGGTCTTGGGGGCTTGGGTATCACTCATTTCCCAGGTGCCCTTTTTATGGGGATGTGATGAGAAAAGCTGGAGCCATGGTTGCTGAGCTGGGCCTCCCAGGGGAAGTGGAGAACAGGTGGGAGGCAGGGACATGGGGGTGATGTTGGAGGACAGGAAGGACTGGGATATTGGGGGGCAGAGCCCAGAGACCCACAGAACCTCAGCAAAGTTGGGAGGCTGCTGTGGCCCAGCAGCTGTGCTTGCCTGTCGTGGCGTGTGAGAGCCCAGTACACGAGGCTGGCTCCAGGCTTGGTTGGCCCAGCCCTGCAGAGAGCGTAGGGCCTGTCTCTGGGGGGCGCTGGTTTGCTTGGTGTGGACGGGTGTGTGTGGGGGGGAATGGCTGTGTATGGCTGGCCTATATGCATGGCTCTGCAGGCTGTCTTGGAGTTCCCATGGCTAACTTACTTGTGTCTGGTGTTGGTTGTGTGGTCTCTCTGTGTGTGTGGTCTGTGGATCGTGTGTCTGTGAGAGAGACAGAGGAGGCTCTGACTGGTTCGTGTGGGTTTGTTTTCTGGTGTGTGTGTGTGTGTGTGTGTGTGTGTGTGGTGTCTGGTCTATGTGTGTGAGAGAGACACCTGGCCGATCTGTGTGTATGTGGCTTGTGACTGTGTGTGTGTGTGTGTGTGTGTGTGTGAGGCACATCATACCTGGCTGGTCTGTGTGTACGTGTGTAGTTTGTGCATAGTCTGTGTGTGCTGGGTGCGTGTACTGGTCAGGGTGACCCTGAGCCTGTGTGTTTATGAATGACCACTGATGCCCATCACCGACTCTGTGTGCCAGGTAGGAACTGCGCCCGCCTGGTGGGGACGGTGTTCCTCTAACTGCACGGTCCTCCAGTGAGCCAAGCCTGGGAACGGTCTCATCTCCAGGTGCGCACCGAGTGCGGTGGCAGAGTGCCTGCAGCTGTCCTGGTGTGCAGGTGACGTCTGTCTGTCCATCTGACCACAGGGGAATGTGTGTCTCTCTGGCCTCTGGGTGTCTTCTCCAGTGTGTGTGTGTCTTGTGTGTCAGCACCAGCTGGTACCTGTCTGCGCATCTCTTGTGTGGCTCTCAGGGTGCCTGTGCTAAAGCTGATGGTACCTTCTCTCCAAACCTGTCACATACATATGTTGGCCACTTGTGTCTGGGGCACAGTTGTCTCACCCATGTGCCCAGTGGATTTATCTGTCACACCCTGCCTACACGGTTTTGCAGTGTTGATGCCTCCGTGTGTTGGACAGTGTGTCTTTTCCTCCCTTCTGTGTGTGCACGCGCGTGCCCTGGCAATTGGACCCTTGCCTTGTGCATGCTCAGCACATACTACCACCAAGCTACACCTGGAGCCCTCTGTCTTGTCGTTGAGTCTGTTGTCACTGCGTCTGTGTCAGCTAGGGCTGGGTCGTCCTGCCCAGCCGTACGTCTGACCCCGTGTGTGTCCCTGGCTGGCTCAGTGGCTAGGGTGGTAGAAGTTTGTGCTTCTGGCCTGGCTCGCTGGGGTGACCGTGTGTGGACATTCCTACAGCCCCCCACCCCCAGTCTGGCCATCCTGGGCCATGTTTATTCTGCCCCCAGCCAATGTCGGCCCTGCCCTGGGAGGGGCTGACCCTCCCGTCTGTCCAGCCAGCCGTCCACAGGATGTTCCCGAGACGGCGTCTCCATCCGACATCCCCTCCCTCCGGCCACCCTTTGGTCAGGACCCAGGCGTCCAGGGCAGCGGGGGTGGGGCGGCCGCGTGGGGGGGCCCCTGTCAGGGCGCGGGAATGAGGGTGGGGGGCGGGGAAGTGACGGGCTCAACAGGTTCCACCTCATTCCTGCCCCGCCTCTCACTTCCTGGGTGCCCGCCGTGGGCAGGGGGTGGACAGAGTGAACCCCATGGCCTCAGGACGCCTGGGTGGGGCACGGAGCACTGGCCTGTGCCTCTGCGGGATACGAGGACACTCAGGCCCAAAAGACAGGAGGAGGTCCACTGCCCCTGTGCCCAGTTTTGGATGCAAAGCGTCCCATCTGTTATTCATCTAATCAGCTGGACATAATTGTCCCTATTTTCCTACGGGGAAACTGAGGCCCAGACAGCGATGAGGGCAGAAACAGGCTTTGAACCCAGCTCTGTATGCTGATGCTCAAGACCCCTGGCCCACTCATCAGCCTCTGAAAACGGTGCCTGTGGGGTGGAGTAGGAGCCCAGCCCCCAGGAGAGCTGGGACTGGGGGGACCCGCTTGCTCTGAGTCAAAAGGGGCCCCTGGATGAAATGAATAAGAAACGGCTTTAACCGTTTCATCGCCGCGAAAGACTCTGCCAAAACTTCCTGTGGCCGCGCGTGGGGGAAGGGCCGGTTCCCGGAGGCAGGGGTGGGGTGGGGTGGCGAAGGGAGGCTCTGCCCTGCAGGGGTGGGAAGGGCCGTAAGGACCTTGGCGAGCGTCAGCCAACGGGGGGCGCCGCCCCGCCAGCTGCTTCGCGCCGGAGGGAGACCCCTGCCCTGGAGCCAGCGGTCCCAGAACCTGTTCTCAGCCCCGGGGGCCTACAGGGGGGTCCCGGAGCCCGCAGCCCCCTCCCCAGGGGCCTGAGTCACCGCGGGGGAAAGCCGCGAGGCTGAGTCACAGGGGCGAGGAAGGGGGGCCGAGGCCGATGGCCAGGGGACCCCGGGGCTGGCCTGAGTCACCCCCAACCCTGGTCTCGCTGACCCCAGGCCCCTTCTGCGGGATCGGAAGCTGGAAGCGCAGGGTACGCGGACTCTAGAGCTGGAGGAGCAGGAAGTCGCGCGGCGCGGCGCGGGAAGCTTAGTTTCTATGGCAACAGGAGGGTCTCGGCTTCTGCGGGGTGTGTGTGTGGGGTCCTTTCCCCGCAGGGGCTGCCCCCTCCTGGGCTGGGGAAGCCCCGTGCGCCCGGCCGGGCCGCCCGGTTTCGGGTCTGGCAGGAAGGGGTTAACGGCCGCCCCCCCCCCCCGGGTTTCACCCCTCGCCGTGGCCTCCCCGCACGCCCAGCCCGTGCCGTCCCCGCGTGCCGCATGCATGCACGCACGCACGCACGCACGCAGCAGCCCCTCCCTCGCCTCGCATTTGCACGCACGACTGCGTCGGCTCCACGCACGCGGCGGCTTCCGTTGTGTCTCACGTCACGCACGACGCACTTACCCTAGCACGCACCCCCGCAGGGTGAGGAGGGGGAGGGGAGGGTCTGGGCCTGGGTCTGGGCCTGGGCCTGGGGCTCCATCCCCCTGTGCACACCGCCCCTCTCACGGTAAGCGCTGGCTGGGGTGACTGTGACACTGCCTTCCTCCACACACACAGACGAGGTCACAAACAGCTCTTGACCCACAGTGTCATACGGACACAGGATACACCTGCCACACACCGGCAAAACCCCCTCAGCCAGCCAGCCACGCGTTGAACACGGACGGGCCACTGCCCTGCATGGATATGCACCATGGGGACACAGAGTCATGCAGCACCTCTGTCACCTGCGGTTTGTGACAGGGACACAGCAGTTTCATTTACAGACACTGATAATGCCGCACCATTCAGGCCAAGTGAAGAACAAGCTGATCACAGAGCCTTGGACACTGGGGCTTGTATTGGCACACGTCTACCCCTCTCCTGTGGAGACTATGCTGGGAGAGATGCAGGGTACAGACAGACACGACAGGCAGGCCACCACACAGGCAGCAACGGGACTACACACAGGGATACTCACATTGTCCAAAGGAGTGCGGACAAACCAGGACACACAAGGTCACACTGTCACACAGGGAGACACATGATGAAGACAAAGTAGACCATCACAAATGCATAATCTGAGGCCATGTTCAGGCACTGATTGTCACACGTCTCACAAAGAAGACATGGAAGCTAGGCCTGGTGGCACATACCTGTAATCCCAGCACTTGGGAGGCTGAGGCAGAAGAATTGCCACGAGTTCTCAGCCAGCCTGGACTACACAATGAGACTCAAAAAGCAAAACAAGGGGCTGGTGAGATGGCTCAGCGGCTTAAGCGCCTGCCTGGCAAGCGCGAGGGCCCGAGTTCGACTCCCGGAACCCACATACGAAAAAGGGGCCGGTGATATCGCTCAGCGGCACGGGTGCCTGCTGGCGCACGAGGTCCTGAGGTCGACCCCCTGGTACCCACAAAAAAAAAAAAAAAGCAAAACAAAAACAAAAAGACATGGAGACTGACCCAAAACAAAATCATACACAGGAGCAGTACTAGGGACAGACACACAACACCAAGACACAATCAGGCCCTGCATAGAGACTTCCTGTCACCAAAACCTGGAAGTTACACATGGACAAGGATGTGTTACAGTCACTCCCCGGTCCTGACAGCAAGCGCAATCAAATCACACAGACAAGCTGGGCACAGTGACACAGGCCTGCAGTTCTAACCCTGAGGAAGGCTGAGGGAGAAAGACGAAAAGTTTGAGTCCCACCTGGGAAACTTAGTAAGGTCCTGCCTTCAAATAAAAAATAAAAAGTGGTGGGGATGTAGCTCAGTATCACAAAATAACAAACCAAGAAACTAAAGCACAGACACCCAGTTCCAAAATCTCCAAAGTAGCCACACACAAGTGGATGGAGACACAGACGCCTGTGCACACACAATCACAGGTCTGCAGCTTCAGCCCTACACAAACGCAAGCACACTTCATGTGGACTGGGACACAGGAGAGGGGGCAGGATAGGAGCTCCTGGCAGGATGTCAGCCTCTGGGGTGTAGGGGCCATACCAGGGTTCCCCATGCCGACAGTGCATGGGGTCCACCCAGGAATTGGGGTGAGCCAAGGGGAAGGTGGGAGGGTGCTATGCTCCAGGTGTGGGACCCAGGGTCCCTGTCCCAGCCCTAGTGAATGGGTCCTTGCCCAGATGTGCAGGCTAGAGGGGGCCACCCAGGGTCCAGCTGTGGCTGCAGGGTGGGGTTTGAGTCACAGGCTTCCCAGCAATACAACCCAGCCCAGGCCCAGCTGTTCCTGGAAACAGATAGGAGGGGGTGGGGTCCCCAAACCAGCTGGGGGCTTCTGGTCCAGACTTGCACTTTGGGAGCTTTCGGCCCCTACAAAGAAAGCCCTCCAGGTCAGCACCCCCAAACTTTGGGGCTTGCTGTACCTAAAACGGGTTTGCATTCTTTCCCCAAATATAGGGCCCCTGCCAAAAATGCAGTTTGTGGCCCCTTTTGTAGAATTGAAGGTCCCCAGATTCCTCTTCCGCAGCACAGCTCCCTATGCTTCCAAACAGCGGCTGCTGGTCTTCCCCACCAGCACAGGAGCCCCCCTTTCCCTCAGACACGGGCCTCTCCCCCGACTCAGAGGCTCGTGGCTCTTTCCCAACTTGAGAACCCAGGGTCGCTGCTTAAATCTTGGCTCCCTGAACATCTGGGATTGCCATAACATCACACCAACCAATATTAGAGCAATTTAAGTAAATTTCCCTACATATTTGGATTCCCAGATTTCTCCTAAACATCAAAATCCCTGCGACACCAACTGCAAAATATCCAGAGGTCTCAGCAAGTCCAGTCCCCCCATTCTTGGGATTCCTGGCTCACCTCCCACTGCTACTTGGGCGTGGGGTGGCTATTTCCCACTGTCGGCAGGCGTGGGGAAAGGGGGATCCAGGATCAGCTGTTTTCACACCGTCGGGAAGGCAGCCCAGTCCGGGAGCGCCATCCCTCGTCTCCGTCCGCTCTGCTCCCTCCACCCGCTCCCGGGGCTGCAGCTGGGACCCGGGCGAGCGGGGTGCTGGGCGTGTGGCCCCGCCCCCAGGCTCCCAGTGCGCTCGGCAGCGCGTCTGAGTGGGCTGCACCGGTTACCGGGTAGAAGGGACCACGTCCAAATCAGCGCCCCTCCCTCCCGACCTGGACCCACCTCTAAAGCAGAGCCCGCCCCTGCCTCGGGTACAGCTAGTGACCTCCAATTATAGTACAGTGCCCCTCCCGCCTGAGGGGGAGGGGTCGCTCGGGAGGGGACCCTGGGGTCAAAGGGCAGGGGCTAGGGCTTTACTTCTCCCCTCAAAGCCGGGATCTACCTGGAGCCTCTGGTTTCCTCCTCGGTAAAACCGGGAATTAAAACAGCAGTTGCCACCGAGATTGTCGGGGATGTTCAATTACGTATGCATTTAAATCGCTTAGCGAGGGGCCGGTGAGATGGCTCAGCGGCTTAAGCGCCTGCCCGGCAAGCGCGAGGGCCCGAGTTCGACTCCCGAGAACCCACATACGAAAAAAGAGCCGGTGATATCGCTCAGCGGCACGGGCGCTGCTGGCGCGCGAGGTCCTGAGGTCGACCCCCCGGTACCCACAAAAAAATAAAAATAAAAATAAATCGCTTAGCGCAGGGAGTGTATAGAGTAACCACTCCATAGATGTGGCTTGGCGATGTGAGTTAGTTTGGTTGGTTTTTTTGAGACAGGGTCTCTCTGTGTAGGTCAGGCTGGTCTTGAATTATGTGGCCCAGGCTGACCTCGAACTCTCGGCGATCCTCCTGCCTCAGCCTCCCGAGTGTGGGATTACAGGCGTGTGCCACCACGTCTGACGCAATGTTGTTGTTAACCTCGATCGTCACACCTTTCCTTTGAGGCCCCTGTATCGCCACCTCAGGGTCTGGGGGTGAGGCGCCCTCCGGCCAGCGGGGCGCGGTCTGTGCGCCCCCTGGTGGGCTGCGGGCGGTAGGAGCTTCTGACGCCGGGAAAGCCCGGCTCGCACTGCACCGAGAGGGCGCAGGGGCAGCTCCGGTGGGACAGATCCATGCTGGCAGGGCCTGAGCGACCCTTCCTGACCTCGATTTGGGCCCACATCCTTGTCCGCTAGCCTACCCTCGGTGGGGCAGGACTCCGAGTCACCTGCACCTGTGATGCCTTTAGGATTCCCCCACTCCGGAGTTCACGCAGTATGTTACGGCTCGCGTCTTCCCGCACAGATCCAGGCTTCGATCGCAAGGCAGTTAATGTCTTTCAACTGCAGGGGAAGGACGTGAAGGTGCCCGCCTGCACAGCAGGGCGGGGCAGCTCCTCGGAAGGATCGTGAGGACTTTTCCAACCCCGAAGAGACGCGGAGTCTCGGGTAGCAGCCGGCCGAGGAGCCCGCCCAGTTGGCGGGGGCAGACTGACTCCTAGCGGCGGCGCGGGCGCCCGGCCCTGCCCGGACCCAAGATGGCGGGACCGGAGGCAAGCACGGGCGTCGGGCGAGATCACGTGCGCGGGGCGGGGCCTGGCCCCGGGAGGCGGGGCGGGAGGGGTGGCGCTCTAGGCGGAGCGGGAGATCGGGGCCGCTGGCGCTCGCTGGTGGCGGACCCGGAGGCGTCCGGGGCTCCTCCGCCGGGGTCGAATCCAATCGGGAGCCATGAGCGTGGACAAAGCCAAGCTGTGCGGGTCTCTGCTCACCTGGGTAGGTCGGGGCGGGGCTGGAGACAGGTGTGCGCCCGCTCACTCCTCTCGCCCGCGATCCTGGCCCTGCCCCCGTCGGCCTCCCCGTCCTGGGCTGGAAGGTGGAGGGGGTCGTGGGCCTGCGGGGCCGTTGGACTCTGGTGCAGCACCCGCCCCCGTCACGTGACAAGTATGCGTGGAAAGGACAGGTGAGGCCCCACCCATCGTGCCTGGCTCACGTAGGGTAGGGGGCACAGGTGTGCTGGCCTGGTCACGTGGTGCCGCCCTGGCCTGGTCCGGGGTTTACTGGGCAGAGGTGAAGGGAGGCCACGCCCCCTCCGAGCCCAGGTGTGCAGAGGCCACGCCCCCACTGCAGAGCTGGCTGCTGGTGCAACAGGCCTGTGCCTGACTGGGAGGTTTTTGCTCGCTGGGAGAAGACTGCAGAAGAGGAGTGGCTCAAGAGTTCCAGGCCCTGAGTTTCCGCGTTGCCCTTCTCTTCTCTGTCAGTTGCAGACCTTCCAAGTTTCGCCCCGCTGCGCCAGTCCCCAGGACCTGAGTAGCGGCCTTGCCATAGCCCAAGTGCTGAACCAGATGTGAGTTGGGGCTGAGGGGGAGAATCCCCCAAAGGGTCCCCCAGCCAGCTGATCACTCCTTTTCGCCCCCAGAGACCCCTCCTGGTTTAACGAAGCATGGCTCCAGGGCATCTCAGAGGATCCAGGTCCCAACTGGAAGCTGAAGGTGACAGGTGGATTCATAACTAGGAGGACACACTAGTGAAGAGATCAATCACAGCGAGGCAGCTAGAGAGACGGACAGACACACCTGGCCAGGAACAGAGATGTGACAAGCCAACTATTTTGTTCTTTAATTCATCTATTGAGCACCCATTTCTTGGGCATTCAGCCAGGAATGACAGACCAAAACCTGCCTTCATGTGGCTTCCACTCCAGTAATGTGAACAAACAAAACATACACAAACATAAAAATTAACTTCTAACCAAGCTGAGCATGGTGGTACATGCTTGTAATCCCAGCAGACAGGAGGCTGAGGCAGGAGGATCATGTGATCCCAGGAGTTTGAGGCTACATAGTGAGTTCAAGGCCAGCCTGGATTACATATTGAGACCCAGTCTTAAAAAACAAAAAAAAAATTAACTTCTAGTTGGGCATGGTAGCATATACTTGTAATCCCAGCTCTCTGGAAGGATCTTGAGTTTTAGCCCAGCCTGGGCAACTTAGTGACTTTGCAAGACCCTGACTGAAAAGAAAAAAAAAAAGAAAGAAAAAAAAAAAAAAGTGGCGATGTAGCTCAGTGTGAATGAAGCTCTGGGTTCAATCCTCATTACCACATCCACAAAAATGAACTTTTGATGGTAATAGATCAGTGACCATGATAAAAGTAGGACCATGAGAGAGAGTAAGGGACAGAGGTGCTTACTGAAGATGGGCTGATTTTCAGGGGAGATTTGGAAAAATGGTGTTCCAGGCACAGGGAAAGCAAGTGCAAAGTCCCTGGATTGGGAATGAGCTGGGTGTCACTGAGGAATGGTGGAGAGGTCAAAAAAGAGAGAGCAAGAGGGCAAGAACTGTAGGAGATGAGGTCATCAAGGGCCTGGCAGGCCTTGGAAGGCATGTGGATTCTATTTTAAGTGCTGTGGAAAGTCAGGGAAGGATTTCACTAGAGGAAAGATACCACCTGGCGTGGCCTTGAAAAAGCTGCCCCTGGCTGTCTGGAGAGGAATGGAGTGTGGGCAAGAATGGAAGTTGAGGGGCTGGGGGTGGAGCTCAGTGGAGAGTGCTTGCCTAGCACGTGCCAGGTCCTGGGTTCCATCCCCACCACTGAAGAAAAAAAAGATTTCAGTATAAGAGGTGGTTGGTGCAATTATCCAGGTGAGAGATGTCAGGGACTAGGACCATGCGGTAAGAAGCTACTGGGTTCTGATTTTGTTTTGGTTTTTTTGAGACAGGGTCTCACTATGTAGTTTGGACTTGAACTCACTATGTAGCCCATGTTGGCCTCAAACTTGCAGAGATTCTCCTGCCTCAGTCTCCATTGCTGGGGTCACAGGCATGTACTACCACCACACCTGGCTAGCAATTGGGTCCTGGGAGTGCACGAGCAAACATGGTCAGGTGAACACAAAGGACACATGGCCAGACAGGTTACTCCTAGGGGAGGGGACATTCAGAAAGCAGGGATGAGCCAAGCAGGGAATGAGAAGGGGAGCAACAAGAAGAAGAAGAGGCAGATTGAGGGCAGAGCCTCTGGGCCCCTGAACAGAGAACCTCCGCTTCCCTAGGTCAGCAATCTGGAGAAGATCCTACAGAGCCTGCTGGAGTACTCTCAGGACGTGAGTAACCGTCAGGCCACCGAGCAGTTGGGCTTGGGAGAAAGGCTCGGGTCTGTGAACCCCAAACATTTTCCCTCCGCCGCCTTCCTGTTCTCAGGTCCTTGGGCATCCTGTGTCGGAGCAGCACCTCCCGGATGTGAGCCTGCTCGGCCAGTTCTCAGACCCCTCGGAGCTGGGCAAGCTGCTACAGTTGGTGCTGGGCTGTGCGATCAGTTGCGAGAAAAAGCAGGGTATGGGGAAAGCCAGGAGGAGAGCTCAGGGGTCTCCAGGGGATGGCCTGAGGAAATGCTCATTCCTCCCTCAAGCTGCCCCTTGGTCTCAGTCACCCCACCTTGATCCCCAGAGCACATTGAGAGAATTATGACGCTGGAGGAGTCAGTTCAACATGTAGTGATGGAAGCCATCCAGGAGGTGGGTATGGGTGTGTGTGTGGTGATGGCGGAGTATCAGGGGAGGGGACAAGCCCTGCCCTGGTAAGATCGAGTCTCTGCCCAGAAGTCGGCTGGCCAGACATCTCTGTCTCATGTCTGCCAGCTCTAAGTCACAATCCTGCAGGCTCCAGGCACCCTCCTTCAGTGTCAGAGGCTGGGGGCAGCCTCTGGGCTCAGGTTATTGGGCAGAACTGACTCTGGGGACCTGAGGGTGGACAGCTTCTTAGGCCGAATTGGAGAAGTCTTGAAGGCTGTCTTCAGAGAGCTCAGCTCGGAGCCAGGTGTGGTGACGCACACCTGTCATCCCAGCACGTGGGAGGCTGAGGCAGGAGGATTGCCCTGACTTTGAGGCCAGCTGGGGCTATGTAGTGAGTTAAAGGACAGCTTGAACTACACAGCGAGCCCCTGTCTCAGAAAAACAAAAACCAGAGAGCTCAGCTCATCAGAATGCCTCCCCCACCCCCAGCTCATGACCAAAGACACCCCTGACTCCCTGCCAACAGAGACATACGGCAACTTTGACACACAGGTAAGCGTAGTGAACCTTGATGGTGGGCCCAACCCCATAGGTGGGGCTGCATAGGTGGAGGGCTTGTCCTGGAGCCTATAAACCACACCCCTCCTCAGGGTCCTGTCCTCCTTGCCAGGTCCCCAGGTCTCCTGAATTACCCTTCTCCCAGTCCCGTGGGGCTCCAGTACTCTCTTAGATCCTAGGGGTCCTTTCTCTAGGTCCCCTCTGCCCCTAGAGATCCCAGCTTCCTCGCCCAGTCCTCCTGGTTCCCCAGCCCCCCCACTCCCCCATCTGCTCAGTCCCGCAGGTACTACTTCCTGAGCGACGAGGCTGAGGAGGCAGACGAGCTCCAGCAGCACTGTCTAGACCTAGAGCGTCAGGTGGGGAGGCACTGGGGGGACTGGGGTCAGCCACACTTCCATCCAGACTCCAGTTCACACAGCTCCCTGCCTGCAGCTGGTGCTTCTGGCCGAGGAGAAGCAAAGCCTGGCACAGGAGAACGCAGCACTTCGGGAGCGAGCAGGCCAGCCTGAGGCTGAGGGCGCCCCGGGCCTCACAGCCAAGAAGCTGCTGTTGCTGCAGTCCCAGCTGGAACAGCTGCAGGAGGAGAACTTCCGGTACGGCAGCTGGCGATGAGGGCCAGGTGAGCAGGAGATTAGACTGGAGGCAGTAGCCCCTTCCTGAGCCCCTCTCCTGCCACCCCCAGGCTGGAGAGCAGCCGGGAGGATGAACGGCTGCGCTGCGCAGAGCTGGAGCGCGAAGTCACTGAGCTGCAGCAGCGGAACCAGGCGCTGACCAGCCTGGCCCAGGAGGCGCAGGCACTGAAGGACGAGATGGATGAGCTTCGGTGAGCCGGAGTCCCTGGGAGCCTATCACACACCTCCAGCATGGCCCGAGTGCCCCCAGATGTCCCCGTGCCACCCCAAGCTCTTCAATACCAGCTGAGCTCTACTGCATTATCCTGACCCCCTTACATTCCTGGACCTCACACCCTGAACCCACGGTGCTCCCAGGGCCCCACAGTGCCCTGTTATGATCCAGACCCCAGGCACCCTCAAACACAGGACCCCCCACTCCAAGCCCCATCATGCCCCTGGATCCCGTGGTCCCTCCAGAGATCTATGGCTGCAGCCCTTCGTGACCCTACTGTGTCTTCTATAACCTCGAAGAACCCCTGTGACCCTACAGCACCCTTGGATACTAAGGAATGCTAAAGTACCCAGCGGGTCCCTTCCCTACTGCAGATCTAAAGACCCTTAGTGCTGTTGCCTTATAACTCCCGCAAAGCCCCCACGCTGTCCTTGGGGGATCCTCATTCCCTCTGGGTCCTCATCACCTTTTCGTATCCCCACAAATCCACCCCAAGCTGGGAGTGGTGGTGCACACCTGTCATCCCGGCATTCAGGGAGGCTGAGGCAGGAAGATCCCAAGTTCAAGCCCAGCCTGGACAATTTAGCAACTTGTAGAGAGCCTGTCTCAAAAATAAGTAAATAATCCCTGAGGCTACTCTGATTGTAACCCTGGGCTAACCATTACCTTAATGACCCCCACCAGCACCAGGCCCTGGCAGACCCCTGGCCCTCCACTCTCATGAACCCTTCATATTGAGCCCCATCCCTGCCCCAAGGGCCCGGCATCCCAGCTGACCCTTGACTGTCCCGTTGCCTTACCCCTCTCCCAGGCAGTCCTCGGAGCGTGCAGGACAGCTGGAAGCGACCCTGAACAGCTGTCGGCGCCGCCTGGGGGAGCTGCGGGAGTTGCGGCGACAGGTGCGGCAGCTGGAGGAGCGCAACGCCGGGCACGCGGAGCGCACGCAGCAGCTGGAGGACGAGCTCCGCAGGGCCGGCTCGCTGCGTGCCCAGCTGGAGGCTCAGCGGAGGCAGGTGAGGCGAGGCGGGGCGCGGCAGGAGCAACAGGAGCAAGGGAGGCCCCGCCTCAGAGATGCCCCGCGCCGTCCTAACCCCCGCCCACACCTGTAGGCCCCGCCCAACGACACGCCCCTCCTTTGGACTGCTCGCAGTGCTGTCCGGAGCCCCGCCCTCACTGTGGACACCACGCCCTTAAATACACGCCCCCTTGCTTTGGCCTGCCCCCCCGGACTTCACCGAGCTCCGCCTTCACAACGCAGGCCTCACCCTTTAGGCCCACCCCTCCATTCAAAACGGATACTTTTGGTTTGTAAACCCCACCTGCCCTTAAGCACCGTTCGGGCCAGCCCTTTCCCCGGCCTGGTCCTAAATCGCTGCCTCTCCTTTCATCCCTGCAGTCCTCGACCTCCTTTTTATCCTTCCGAAACTGGGTCTTGTTATGTAGTCCAGGCTGGGCTTAACTCACTATGTAGGCCAGGCTAGCCTCGAACTCATGACCATTCTCCTTCCTCAGCCTGCACAGTCCTGGGATTGGGGGCGTGTGCCACCATACCTGGCCTCACCCCTCCTTTCTGTACAGGTTCAGGAACTGCAGGGCCAACGGCAAGAGGAGGCCATGAAGGCCGAGAAATGGCTATTTGAGTGCCGCAACCTGGAAGAAAAGTATGAGTCGGTGACAAAGGAGAAGGAGGTGAGGCTGAGGTCCCGCGGCCCGAGCTTCCCACCGTCCCCTGGAAACCTTAGGCGGCCAGCAGCCTCACGTGGCCCGCGTCCCGTCCTTGCCTCTGCAGCGGCTGCTGGCTGAGCGGGACTCTCTGCGGGAGGCCAATGAGGAGCTGCGCTGTGCCCAGCTGCAGCCGCGGGGGCTGACTCAGGCTGGTGAGCTGCAGGACCCCCGGGAGGGGTGGGAAAGAGGCCTCTCAGGACGGGGCTGCAGGTGCAGAGACCTGAAGACCCTCACGTTCTCCAGACCCCTCACTGGACGCCACCCCGCCGGGTCTGGAAAACTTAGCAGCGGAGATCCTGCCTGCGGAGCTCAGGTATCCCGGGCATTTGGTGCTGGGTCCCACCAAGCTGGCCAGGGCCCCCAGCCCACCACCTGGAGTGCGCAGGGACCAGAGCCCTTGTTCTTAGTTTAGGGTTCCAGGTCCTAGCCGGGCTCCTGGGCTCCTCCACTTCCAATCCGACCTGGCCCAGGGCTCTGGCTCTTCCTAGGTGGCTTTGCGGCTGCAGGGTCCATTCTCAGCATACGCGCGGAAATCCCTCGCCCTCGCCCTCGCCCTCGCCCTCGCCCTGCCCTCTTTGACCTCTGCCGCCAAGGTCCAGCCCTGCACTCAGTGGAGCCCCTGCTAGGTGCAGTCCCCTATGCCTGCTCCATGGGCTCTCCCACTCGGGCTGTTCACGTTTCCGCGGCCCCATCCCCTGTTCTAACTCTTGAGTTGTAGCTCGTCTGGTCTGGCACTGCCCCTGGGCCCGTAAGAGCCCCGCCCCTAGGGCCCAAAGGCCCCGCCCACACCACAGGCCCCGCCCACACCACAGGCCCCGCGCACTCCTGCCTCCAGGTTGGGTTGGGCTCTTTTCCCAAGCTCCTGCCTGCGCCCAGCTCCACGCTTTCGCTGCTTCTCCGGGCTGGGCCGTCCCGCGGCCCGAGTTGTGCGGGATAACGGATCCCACCTGGCTCACGCCTCCTGGCCCGGCAGGGAGACCCTCCTGCGGCTCCAGCTGGAGAACAAGCGGCTGTGCCAGCAGGAGACGGTGGATCGCGAGCGGCAGGCGGAGCTGCAGCGCCACCTGGAGGAGGCCAACCGCGCGCGCCACGCGCTCGAGACGCAGCGGCGGTGGGTGCCGTTGGGTGCCTGTAGGGGTCCCGCGGGGCCCGGCGGAATGCGCGGGCACTGAGCAGCCCCCACCCCGCAGGCTGAACCAGCAGCAGCTGTCGGAGCTGCGGGCCCAGGTGGAGGACCTGCAGAAGGCCTTGCAGGAGCAGGGAGGCAGGAGCGAGGACGTGAGTGCCACTTCCCCCTGCCCAGCGCTCCCCTCGCCCCTGTAACCCTTCTCTCTCTCTTCCCTGCTGCCCGCTGCCCGCCCGGTGCAGGCCATCGTGAGTACCGTGGGCCCAGGGAGGCACCCAGGCTCCCCTGCTGGCTAGGGGTTCAGACCTCTGGACCCCTCCCCACCTCCTTCTGCTTCTCTCCCCAGCCCGCCCTGCTGAAGAGGAAGCTGGAGGAGCATCTGTAAGTGGCGGGTGGTGGGCGGCCGGGCAAATGTGTGGGACGTGTCCCGCGACACAGACAGGTCAGGTCCAGGATGGTCTGCTGGACCCAGGGAAGGAGCTTGACATGCATTAGGGCACAGTGGGGAGCCACGGAGGGATTTTCTGCCAGGTGGTAGGAAATAAAGTGATAGTTGCTTTTGTTTGTTTTTGAGACAAGGTCTCACTAAATTGCTTAGTTTTCCAGGGCAGGGTGGAACTTGTGATTCTCCTGCCTCTGCCTCCCAGAGTGCTGAGGTTGCAGTTGTGCGCCACACTCCCGGCTAGTTGTTATTACTGTTGTGTGGGTGGGTGCTGAGTGAATGGATCTGAAGGGTTTAGAGTAGAAGAGGGATGATGGTGACTGGACTGGTGTGGTCCTCCATTCCACACTGGAATGGGCGAAGTCGACAGAGGGACCCTGGCCCAGGGCCACTGTGACTCTGATGGTGGGGAAAGTGTAGGGCCAGGGCAGGTCCCTAGGCAGGGTCACTCTGGCACCTGAGAAGCCTGTAGGCACCACTGGGATGCTGGGATAAAAGAGAAGCCAGAGGGCTGGGGGTGTGGCCTAGCAGTAGAGCACTTGCCTAGCATGGGAGAAGGCCTGGGTACTGTCCTCAACTTTGGAGAAAATAACCAGGCACAGCAGACATGCCTGTACTCCCAGCTGCTTGGAAGGCTGAGGTAGGAGAATCCCAAGTTTGAGGCCATCTTAGGCAATTTAGTGAGACCTTGTCTCAAAATAAGAGATAAGGCCAGGCGTGGTGGCACATGCCTGTAATTGCAGCACTTAGGAGGCTGAGGCATGAAGATTGCCATGAGTTCAAGGCCAGTCTGGACTACATAGTGAGACCCTGTTTCAAGGAAAAGCAAACCTAAAAACGAAAACATAAAAGATGAGGCAGACAAGCCAGCCGAGGGTCAGCCCACTGCTGTCCCTGGACTGCGCACAGGCAGAAGCTGCATGAAGCGGACCTGGAGCTGCAACGAAAGCGAGAGTACATCGAAGAGCTGGAGCCCCCCACGGACGGCAGCAGTAAGCAGGGCTTCGTGGCTAGGGCAGGGCGATCGCAAGGGCAGCATGGCACTGAGGTCCCTCTGTCTCCCAGCCGCCCGGCGCATCGAAGAGCTGCAGGAGAGCCTGCAGAAGAAGGACGCAGACCTGCGGGCCATGGAGGAGCGGTACCGCCGCTATGTTGACAAGGCGCGCACAGTGAGGACCGGGTCCCACAGCCCTCCTGCCCCTCACTTCCGTCCTCATCTTCTGCCCGTCTTTGCCTGCCACTCTACCGTCACACCACATAACAGGCTTCTGTCTTCTTCCCATTGCCATGGGCTATCATGTGTAACGCACTCCATGTGTCTAAGGGGGCTCTGAATACAAGGTCACCTTGGCTGTGATCCCCCCAACCCCTAGGTCATACAGACCCTGGAGCCCAAGCAGCAGCCACCTACAGGGGTGCCCCCAGAACTCCACACTCTGAGGACGCAGCTTCGGGAGCAGGACATCCGCATCCGGCACCTGGAAGTGGGTGTCTTTGTCCCCTTATTTTTTTTGTTTTGTTTTTTGAGACAGGGTCTAGCTATGTAATTCTGGCTGGCCTTGAACTCACTATGTAGCACAGGCTGCCCTTGAACTCAGAGTGATCTTCCTGCCTCAGCCTGCCAAGTGCTGGGATAACAGGCATGAGCCACCACTCCTGGCTGGCCCAGCACACTCAGGCCCCTGATTCTTGTCTCCCTGCCAGATGGACTATGAGACAAGCCGCAGTCAGCGGGAACAGGAGGAAAAACTGCTCATCAGTGCCTGGTATAATATGGTGAGAGCACCGTGGCCACTGCTAGAGAACTGGGAGTCCCACAGCTCCCCTGATCCAGGCCAACCGCCCCCCTCCCCTAGGGCATGGCCCTGCAGCAGCGAGCTGGTGAAGCACGGGTGCCCGCACATGCCCAGTCCTTCCTGGCACAGCAGCGGCTGGCCACCAATGCTCGCCGCAGACCCCTGGGCCACCTGGCGTCTCTGAACCTTTGCCCCACTGACAAGCGCTGACCACCTCAGGACCTGCTGCCCTCCCTGCGCACTTGGCAGAACCTCATCTGCCCTGGAATGGCACCCAGTGTCAGGCCTCGGCCAGAGAGGTGGCAGGCTTGAAGCTGTGACCTCTGTCCTTTGCATCCCCAGATTGGGGGTCCAGGAAGGGCAAGTTGCAGGAATAGAACTGTATTTTTTTTTTTTTAAAGCAATGTGATTCTTGTCATTGATTCTGTCCCTGGAGATGATGTGCTGCCTGCACAGAGCCTGATTTTATATTTGAGAAAATGAATAATAAAGGTTTTAAATCTAGCCTGGCTGGACTCTGGACACCAAGATGAGGGAGAGAAGATGGGATAGGGATGGGATAGGGTGACTATTGTTTTAAAGAAGGTCTGGCATGCATTCTTTTTTTTTTTTTTTTTTTTTTTTGTGGGTACCGGGGGTTGAACTCAGGACCTCGCGTGCCAGCGGGCGCCCGTGCTGCTGAGTGATATCTCCGGCCTTCCTTTTTCGTATGTGGGTACCAGGAGTCGAACTCAGGGCCTTGCGCTTGCCAGGCAGGCACTTATGCTGCTGAGCCATCTCACCAGCGCTGGCATGCATTCTTACTGAAGTGTGAATGACTGATAGCACCCAATGAGAGGTGAGAATCGTGTGTGTTTGTGTGCGTGTGTGTGTGTGGTGATGGTTTCTTCTTTTTTTTTTTTTTTCAGACAGGGTCTCCTTATATAGTTCAGCCTGGCCTTAAACTCACTGTGTAGCCTAGGCTGGCCTCCAACTCATAGAGATCCTCCTGTCTCAACCTGCTGAATGCTGGGGTTACAGAAGTGTGCCACCACACCCAGCGATGCTAGTGGTTGCTGCTCTCGTGAAGTGGACATTTTCAATAAAGAGAAATAGACAATCCACAAATTAGAGGGACTCAGTGTAGAGTGCTGGCCTAGCATACATAAGGCCCTGGGTTCCGTCCCCAGCACTGCAAACAAAAAAAGATAAATGAAAGTTTGATACAAGGAATGCTAGTTAAAAATAAGGTAGGCAAGGGCTGGTGAGATGGCTCAGTGGCGTAAGCGCCTGCCTGGCAAGTGCGAGGGCCCGAGTTTGACTCCTGGAACCCACATACGAAAAAAGAGCCCATGATATCGCTCAGTGGCATGGGTGCCTGTTGGCGTGTGAGGTCCTGAGGTCGACCTCTGGTACCCACAAAAAAAAAAAAAAAATGTAGGCAAGAGTGATGGGTTGCAGGAATTGGACACACAAGTTGAACATTTTAATAAATCCCAGGAGAGGATGGCTCACTAATGGAGCAAGAGTTGGGTGTGGTGCACTTCTGCCTCAGCACTCAGGAGGCTGAGGCAGGAGGATTACTGGGAGTTCAAAGCCAGCATGAACTACAAAGTGAGACCCTGTCTCAACAAAACAAAACAAATACAGTAACATCATCTAAGCAGAAACCTGAAGGAGGTGAGGGAGGGGCCCACACAGGCAGGGGAAGCAGCATGTGCAAAGGCCCTTCGACAAAACCTTGGTTGGTGGGTTACAGGGACAGCAAGTGGCCAGTGTGGAGGAATGGAGTGAGTGTGGGGAACATGAGAGTAGGTAAGAACAGGGAGATGGGTCAGGGCCTGTGGGCTGTGGGAGGTGGGAACCATGGAGGGTTCTAAGTACAGGAATGTTTTTTGTTGTTGTTTTGAGATAGGGTCTCTATAATTCAGTCTGGCCTTGAACTCACTATGTAGCCCAGGCTGGCCTTGAACTCTCAGCGATCTTCCTGCCTCAGCCTCCCAAGTGCTGGGATTACTGGCATGCACAACCACATCCGGTTTAAACACAGGAGTAAGTGACCTGACTCGTGTTCACGCGTGCCCCCTGCTGGCTCTTGGGGAAGGAACAGAGGAGCAGCAGCGAGGTAGAGCTAAGAATGGACCTGAGGATTCTAATCCAGGAGGGTGGGTGGTGACACTGTGGGCTGTGGCCAGCAAGGAGTGAGAAGTGGTTGGCTGCTGGATACAGAGGTCAAGCTGGTGGGATTTCCTGCACCGTGATGAGGCAGATGCAACAGAGGATTCTAGAGCCGGAAGTGGTGGAACTTGCCTGTCATCCCAGCACCGGGGAGACTGAGGCAGGAAGATCAACCTGAGTTTAGGCCAGCCTGGGCTACATAGTTCAGGGCCTGCCTGAACTACATAGTGAGACTCTGTCTCAACAAACAAACAAAGCTAAACCAAGAGTCCAGAAGGGCTTCAAGATTTTGACTTGACGGGAGAGGGTGTTGAAGGGTATTTGAGAATGCAGAGGTTTGGGATTAGAGGAAGCTGTGACTTTAGGGCAGTGGTGGCTTGTTAATGAATAAAGGCAGGGTCCCCACTATATTTCAGAGAGCAGAATTTGGTAAGAAGTAAGCAGGGCATCCCCTAAAACCTTAGATGAACCCCCCAATCTCAGTACAATGCCTGGCAAGAGAAGTCATGCTAACAGTTTGATGTAGACACACACACACACACGCGCGCACACACACACACACTGTTTATTGAGCACCTACTGCACACCAAATGCTTTAAAACCAGCATTTCATCTTCAGGACAGCTCCTCCAAGTAGGCACTCCTATGTCTGCTGGCAGGGAACTCAGGCAGGACATGCTCCTAGTGGCTGCTGGGGCAGTGGGGCTGGGAAGTGGACCTGGCCTTAAGGAGCAGGGAAAGCTGGGTGTGCTGGCACAGGCCTGTAATCCCAGGATTTGGGAGGCTGAGGCAGGAGGATCTCCACGAGTTCAAGGTCAACCTAGGCTACACAGTGAATTCAAGGCCAGGGGAGAGAACTACACAGCAAAACAGCAAACGAAAAAGACAACGCGGCTGGACCACACCCACGCAGCCTGACTTCTGCAGGCACAGCGGGTTTATGCAGCCTGGCCTGGGGTGGGTGGGCTTGGGTCTCTGTCCTTGAGAGGCCTGGCTCCAGGTGCTCAGGGCAGGTTCTCCTCCTCCTCGCCGATGGGGCTGGGCAGCCAGGGCGGCGCCGGCACGCGGGGCCCGGGGAGGGGCAGGCCCGGGAAGGGGTCGTGGATTGGCGGGGGCGCCGGCGGCTCGGGGCAGGCTAGGGGCTCGGCCTCCGGCTCTCGCGCGCTCGGCTCCAGGAGCGGGTCCGCGCAGCTGCACTCGAGGGCCGCGCCGTCGGGGGCGCACGCGCACGCGCAGCTGGCCGCGATGGACGCTTCCGACACGCAGCTGTTCTTGCGGCGCAGCAGCGACAGGCGCCGGCCCAGTAAGGCAGTTCCCGCACCTGTCGGCAGGAGGCGCTGCAGGAGGTCGCCGTGCGCCTCTCCCAGGGGTCCCTCCACGCAGTCCAGCCGCTGAAACTGCATGTCCTCCTTGGCCAGCCTGCGCACGGATAGGGGGCGGAGCTGTGGCATCGCTCCTCTGTGCTTTTCTTTCTTTTTGAGACAAGTTCTCGCTATGAAGTTCTGGTTGGCATTGACTCACTATGTAGCCCAGGAGGGGATTGTTCTGCCTCGGCCTCCTGAGACAATCTATGTGTCTGTCTGTCTCATTGCCGGAGATGGAACCCAGGATTTCGAGCATACTAAACAAGTGCTCTGCCCCGGAACTACATCGCAGTCCCTCACCCGCTCCCCGACTGACAGACCAGACTCCCAAACGCGAGGTTTTCTCTGGCCCCAAAAGCCCTCTGTGTCGCTTGTCTCCAGAGACCTTGGCCCCCACAGCCTGGCCTTACCCTCTGGCTCTGCTCGCACATCGATCTCAAAGAGTTAAGATGTGTTATGTACTCGTACCACCTTCCCACTGCGAGTGTAATCGTTAGGTACTGCAAACAGGTACTAATAAAAACTTTAAGAATCATCATTGCAGGGGCCGGTGAGATGGCTCAGCGGCTTAAGTGCCTGCCCGGCAAGCGCGAGGGCCCGAGTTCGACTCCCGGAACCCACATACGAAAAAGGGGCCGGTGATATCGCTCAGCGGCACGGGCGCCTGCTGGTGCGCGAGGTCCTGAGGTCGACCCCCCGGTACCACAAAAAAAAAAAAAAAAAAAAAGAATCATCATTGCAGCTACCCACAAAAAAAATCCTGTCAAGCATGGTGGTGCACGCCTTGTAATCTCAGCACTAGGGAGGCTGAGGAAGTAGGATCGCAAGTTGGAGCCCATCTTGAGCAATTTAGCAAGACCTTGTCTCAAAATAAAAAGGGCTGAAGGCCTGGAGCTGCAGTTCAGTGTGAAGGCCCTGGGTTCAATCCCTTGTAACACACACACACACACACACACACACCCTGGATCAGGTTAGCCCGGCTAACTATAAGTCCCGCCCGCGGCCCCGCCCACCCCACCGGCTCACGCGATGTCGAAGGTGGAGCCCTGGAAGGACGGCTGCTGCAGCAGGAAGGCGGTGGCTGCCGTGTAGGGGGCTCGTGCCTCAGCTGCGTCCCAGTACAGGTCCTTCTCCAGCATGGCCAGGTCGTCGTACATCTCGTCCACGGCTAGCATGGAGACCTGAGGGCGGGGACACGCGCCAGGGCAGGGCAGGTGGCCCTCAGGGTGGGCAGCAGCATAGTGCCACAGAGAGCAGAGTGGCTCTGGGCGAGGCCCGGGCAGGTGTGGCGGGGCTGGGGGCAAGGCCTCGTGGAGAGGTCGTGGGCCATCGCCCTGGAAAGGCTTACCTGGAAGTTCCGGTCAATGAGAAAGTTGGTCTCAAAGTCGTCGTCATCCTCTCCAAAGGGGTTGATGAGCTGCTCTGCGACCTGGGAGGGAACAGGGAGGCAGTGGAACCTTGGCCCTCCCCATCCCCGCCCTCGCCCCTGTCCCTGTCTCACGGACCCCCACCTTGAGCCAGCCAACGTAGAAGAAGAACTGCAGCAAGGTGAAGACGGGGAAGTACAGGTCCAGGTTGTGGTCCTTGTATCCCTGAGCCGGGTCCAGGAACTGCCGGCCCACGAGGCAGGCCAGGAAGTAGCTGTACACGGCGATGGTCACCACCTGCAGGTGCGCGGAGTGTGGGGACGCCAGGTCGGCTTCCCCGGCTGCAGGGTCACCGAGAGACTAGGGCTGAGACAGGGCGGCCCTGGGATGGGGTTTTAGCTGACCCACAGGTCCCCTTGAAGACCTCTGACACCTGGCGTAAACTGAGGCGCACTGGGGTTACCTGGGTGTAGACGAGGGGCACGCTGATCCAGTCATAGTGAAAGAGCATCCCACACTTAGTCCGAAACGTGTTCAGCTCCTGGGGGCAGACAGAACCCACGAATTCAGGGGGTGCACTGTGAGCTCACATGGACACCTGGTAGAAGAGGGGGTGGCACCTGGGGGGCTGAATGTGTTTCCAGGTGGCCCGGGGAGGCCACTTGGTGGAACTGCCCCACGGGAATAAATGTGCACCTGGGGCTGCAGGGAAGGGGGTCTGGAATCCGCCTCTTGGGAGGAGTGTGGCTGGCAGCAGTTGACAGCCCTGGGTCCAGTTTCCCCGAAATTCTTTTTTGTTGTTTGTTTGTTTAGACAGGGTCTTGCTATGTAGTTAAGGTTGGCCTTGAGCTTACTATGTAGCTCAGGCTGGTCTCCAACTCCCAGGGAGACTCCTGCCTCAGCCTCCTCAGTGCTGGGATTACACTGTAGTGTGCCACCACGCCCGGCCCTGGGATTCTCTATGAATGGCCTCCTAGCAGCCCACCTCCAGCAGCAGCTTGAGGGCGCTGTTGTCACGGATGCGGCCCTCGCGCCGGGCCTGAGCTGCCAGATTGGAGAACCATACGCAGGGCACCCAGTACTTGTTGTAAGAGGAGTTCAGGTTCTCGAACTTCTTGCGTTCCTCGCGGGTCATGAATCCTGGAGGGCGTGGTCTGGATTGCTAGCCCCACCCACCACCCTAGCCCCGCCCCACCCGCCCCGCCCCACCCCTCTAGCCCCCGCCATCCTGGCCCTCCCCCCATTCTAGCCCCGCCCCACCCCAGCCCCGCCCCAGCCGCGCTGGGTCCTTACCCGCCTGGAGCACGTGGTCTATGGTGGGGAAGCGCTTGAAGACCGCGGTGCTGACCGAGCGCAGGATGAGCACAGCCGAGAGCCCGGCATAGCGCATGAGCGTGCGCCGGTAGAGGCGGCCGCGATCGTCGCGCCCGTGCACGGTCCCGGCCACCACGCACATGAGCGCATCGGGCAGCGGCATGCACAGGTACTGGTTCCACCAGCGGTGCACCACCAGTGTCACGTAGAAGCCTGGGGGCGGAATTGGAGGCTCAGCGGGGACACAGGCCCAGGAGCTCGTGGATCCAATTCGTGGAAGAGGAGCGACACGGCCTCTGGGTCAGAGACACCCGAGAAAGTTGGTCAACCTGACCACGTGGGGCTGAGAACTTGGGGGTCCAGCCCTGAGGTCAGAGAGGCTGGTCACTCTGGCTGCTTGGCTGTTACCTGGGATGGGAGATTTGGGTCTCAGCGTGGGGTGGAGACCCAGGGCCCAAGGGAAGGAACGTGGGGAGTTTGTTTCCCTGGCCACAGGAACCACTGGGCTGGGGCTGTGGGAACATGGAACACAGGAAGGGGGACTTGGTTTGTGGGGGTGTGGTGTTCATCGTGGACATCTGCGCAGGTTTGTCACAGCAGTGACATGGAGCCCCAGAGCCAGGAGTTGGGTACGGAGTTGGTATCAGCCAGGGCAGGTGGGTCACACCATTCACGGGGAGGGGAGGCTGGGGTCACACGAGGTCTGTGGGCACCTTCAGGGACCCCCTCCGGGGCTAGACGGCAGAGAATGCAGTCACATGGGGTCCCTGGAGGGGGTACCTGGGGGACACTTAATCTCATGCGGATATAGGTGTGGCATTGTGGCCAAGCAATAGCTAAAGTTCTGGAGTGTGAGGCCACCCCAGGCATCTTCCTGGTGCGGATCCAGAGTGGGGAACCTGGGGGTTGGATTGGCGGGGGAAGTCTCAGAGGGGCAAGGAAGGGATTCCCCAGTGGCGTGATGCAGTGTGTTTCTCGGGGACGCAGGCACGGGGCCTTCGGGGTGTGTTCGAACCTAGCACGAAGGAGACCGGGATGAGGCTGGCGTACTGGTCACAGTAAATGACGAGCTTCTCAAAATAGCGCTTCTGCTCTTCAGCCAGTACGAAACTGCTGGGTAGAGGGTGAGGGTCACAGGGAGCCCCTTTCCTTATCTCTCCCTCTCTCTGACACAGGGTCTTCCTGTGTAACCCAGCCTGGCCTCGGACTTGCAGGATCCTCCTGCCTCAGCCTCCCGAGTGCTGGGATAACAGGCATAGCATCTGCCTCCCACAGCTCTCTCTTGTCACGGGCCCCTCGCGCCCCCTTGCCCTGGCCCTGGCTCCCTCGGCCGGGCTCACCGGCCCCTCGCCCCCTCACCGGTAGGTGGCGCTCAGCGCCATGTAGAGCCCGAGGAAGCACAGCAGCTCGCGCCACAGGAGCTTGTAGATGCTCCCGCGCCACAGCAGCAGCAGCTGCGAGAAGCCTCCGAAGCGGGCGTTGGCCACCCGGGCTGTGTAGGTAACAGTCATTGCCGTGTCCTGTCCGTGCGGCAGAGGAGAGGAGGCGGGAGCGGGCTGACGCAAGGGGCCGGGAGGGAGCCAGGCCCTGGGGTGCCCAGCAGGGATGGAGAGGCGCCAGGGCACCGAGCCCCGCGGCCACCCGCCCTGGCCATCCCCACACGGACCTGCGCACGCCCTGCCCTTGTCCAGGTTCTCTTCTCCCCCCAGCCTCAGGCCACTCTCCAGCCTCCCTCTTGCGGGCTGTCCTTGTCCCTGGACTCATGGTGCCTGCCTCCTGCAACTATGTCCCCAAGCCCTTTCTGGGGTCCCCCACTTGTAGATCCTGGGGTCCACGTGATCAGCGCCTGTCCCATCTCACTTACCTGGATGTCATCCACAGCCTCCCCACTCTGAGTCCCCCCGCACCTCGGTTTCTAGGTTCTCAGTGTTCCCGCTGCCCCCTCCCCACTGCCTCACCCCTCACTTCTTGGCCCCTCTGTCCACTCCCCCAGCCCTGGTCTGGCCCATCTTCCCCCTGCACCCCTCTGAACGCTCATCACCGAGCCTCTAGCTGCTGAGCCGTGCCCCAGCTACCCTGTCTCACACCAGCCACCTCTGTGGCCACGCTGCCCCAGCCTGTCCACCTCTGCCCCCTCCTGTTTCCCCTCCAGACCCCCTTGGCCTTGACCTTCCCCTCCCTTCAGTTCTCCTCCAGCCTTCCAAGCCTGAGGAGTCCTGCGGGCCCTCAAGGGTCCCATTGTTGCCCAGCCTGGACCCTTCTCACCTGTGCTGCGAGCGTGGGGTGCAGGACACAGGGGACAGAGTCTGAATGGGCTGGTGCCTTGGTGCTGGGTGGGGCTGCAGCCAGACCCTGGGCGGGAGGGGACAGCGGAGTGGGCGTGGGCAGCGCCCCCCCGCCTGTCCCCTGGCTGAGCCGTGGCCTCAGAACTTTGGAGAAGTCCCGTGGCAGGGGAGAAATCTGCCCTGTCCTCTTGCTCCTCCCTGTCCCCCTCCCAGCCACTCTCTGGCTGGTTCCACGCCTCTGGAGGTAGAGCTGGAGGAGGGGCCAGCGATGTCTCCTTCCTGGACACCCACAGCGAGGCTGGTCCTGCCACAGTTCCAGAAATCACACACTGTCACACAGACGCACACAGAAACACACACCAGAAACCCAGACCCTGCTTTGGTGTCCCTGAGCACAGCCTTACACGACCACAGTGACCCACATAGTGGTGCACTGTCCCAGGGTCACACAAAGAACACCCAGCTCCACCCCCACCCCCAAAAGCGATAAGGAGCCCTCTGCTCACAGGCACACCTGTGCCCCCAACAACCACGTAGGATGACAGCAGAAGGGATGGGGCTGCACACCCTCATGGCCGCACTGTGCAGCAGACACGCAAGGTCATGGACCAGCCAAGGGCAGAGCGCAGCAGGCCCCAGGTGCCTCCCCGCACAACCACACATGTGGTCATGCAGAGGACTTAGTCCCATCTCCCCTGGACAAAGGTGCACCTGGGGTCACAGCCCAGTTCAGGGACCTTCCTCAACACAGTGAGCCAGATGTGGTGGTACGTGCTTGTCACCCCAGCACTTGGGAGGCCGAGGTGGGAGGATTACAGCAAGTTCAAGGCCAGCCTGGGCTATGTAGAGTTCATGCCCAGCCTAAACCACATAGCAAGACCCTGTCTCAAAAAAGCAAAACTAAACTAAACAAATAAAATATCAAACATTAATAAACCCTCCCACACAGGCCCCAGGCACTCGGCATTGGCAAGAACACACATAAATCCTTGTCCCCACATTTGGCATTGAGTTGGAGCAGATATTTGAGACACACCTCCAAAGGGGCCTCCCAACCTGTACGCCACTCCATGCCTCAGCCTCAGGACATGAACATGCAGAGGGTGGAGGGCCAGGGTTCCAGCCTGAGAAGCGGGGAGCCCAGCGTGCCCTGGAGCCCCTTGGATGTGCCCATGTGCTGAGAGGTGTGTGGACAGCTCCGTATAGCACTGCCCGAGGCCCTGCCCCTCGGGACGCTGTGTTCCCAGGCTGGCAGATGTCCGCCCCACCCGTAGTAATTAGGAACCGGCTCAGGCTGCCACCCTCAGACCTGTGTCTCCACTGTCCAGCTGCTGGACAGCCTATAAACTGGAGCGAGGGGACATCTGGAGCTGCACCAACAGCTGTGGGACATGGGGCGGGACAGGCTGCGCTCGCTCCCTAGGTCACGTCCTTGCACATGCTGCACTCACCCATCTATTGTCCCGCTTCCTAGTGCACACGTGGGTCCCAAACGCTTTTCTTTGGTGATACTGGGGATGGGACCCAGGGCCTTCACGCTGAGCTCCCTCCCCATCCCTTTTTGTTTTTTATATTGACACAGGGTCTTAATTAAGTTTCTCAGGCTGGGCTCCAACTTGTGATCCTCCTGCCTCAGCCTCCTAGAGTAGTGGCCAGTATGGGCCACCTTAGGCCTGGCTCCTAAACCCTTGTGATCGTGGGACCCCTGAGGGTGGGGACAGGTTCACACGCCTGCTTGTTGCAACAGCAAAAAATAACAGCTGCTCCTTGGCAGGTCCCTGCCTGGCACTATTGTGCCACCCTCACATATTTCCTGTTAAGAGTCCCTATAGGCAGGCACAGGAAGCCAGCACTTTTGTCATCCCCACTATCCAGGTAGGGAAACTGAGGCTTGGATGGTGCAGCCCATTAGTACCCACTGGGCAGTGTGGCCTGGAGCCCATCTTTGCAACAGCTGCACCCCGTTTCCACAGCCCCTTCACACCCACACCTGCTCACTCATGCCCTGTGGAGCCCAGAGGGGGACACGTCTAGGCTCGAGCCTGGGTTCCTCACACACACCCTGGCGTGCCCAGCCCCCGGGCGTGTGCACCCGGAACACCTCCTGAGTCATGCGTGCCCCCCCCCGCCATGTCCCGAGCAGCTCCGGCTTGGAACTGGCAGCACTCAGAGGTCACGCCCCATCCCGTCTCAGTGGGGGACAACAGTGACTGCCTAGGCTGGTGGAGGGTGGAGTGACAGTGATGAGCAGGGGCAGGGGGGCCCACAAGGAGCCTCCCAAGCCGGTGTGCAGGCGCTGGAGATTTTCTTTCGCTGGGTGATTATAAGGCTCCAGTTTAAGAGTAAGGGGCCAAGGTTCCAACGGCAGAGGTGCATGACAGCGCCAGCCCAGTGAGGCACCTCTGGAGGCAGGATTGGCTTTTGGGGTCCCCGCATCAGCCCCACAGTTGCAGCCTCGGCCAGACCATGCCATGAGGGTGAGAGTGGGAATCGCTAATCCCCAGCCTGGCTGGCCCAGCCTCTGCCCAGGATGCCTGCTAATTCCCAGACCAAACAGCAGGCAGCACTGGGCCTGCTGCCAGCTTAATCTGCTCCCCACCAGCCTGGGGCTGGCCAAGGGGACTCCTGGTTCCCACAATCTGAGCCTCCAAGGAGTGGGGCAAACTCCCCACCCTTTTCTTCCAGGCTTTAGGGCACCAGCAGGGCCACCTCTGCTTGTGCAGAATTACAGCCAACACCCTCTTATCCAAAAAATCTCCTTCCAAAATTGCCACAATAAACATGCATTTCTGTTACTGAATTAGGTCCCTGTCCCAGCTTCAACTCTCTAGATATGAGACTCTTGTGCAGTGCGCTACTTGTACCACTGTACATAAAGATGCACACGCCCCTCCTGCATCAACAAACACAGCAGTTTAAGATTATTTTATTGAGAGGCGGGGAGAGGAGGGGGGCAACTACAGCCCCCTAACCCCACCAGGGGGAACAGACCCCCTCCCCGCCGCCCACCCCCCACGTGGCTCCCCCTGTACTATGAAGGATTTGTGCAAACTCTGCCCTGGGGGGAGCGGGGAGGGTGGAGGGTGGGTGTGAAGTGCAGCAGCTGGGGCTGTCGGCGGTGCTACTGGGCACTGGGGGGCTTGTAGGGCTCCAGGAGGAGGGCGGAGAAGGTGTTGACCTTGTCTGACCCCCGCACCTCATGCGGTAGCAGTGGCAGCTTCACGATGTGGAAGTCTTCGTACAGGTCCTCCATCTGCAGCCAGGGCAAAGGGCAGAAAGCAGCAGTTAGGGGGCAGGAGGGCAAGGACAGGAAGTGGGTTCATGGGAGGCAGAAGGATCGAAAGTTCAAGCCCAGCTTCAGCAACTTAGTGACTTAAGGAGATCCTGTCTCCAAATAAAAAAAAAACAAAGAATGCTGGGGTTGATGTGGCTCAGTGTGAAGGCCCAGTTCAATCCCCAGCACCGCAGAAAAGATACTACAAAAGATCAGAGGGCACCACGGAGGGCAGAGGCCCTGCTGGGCTGGGTGCCGGGGTCCAGGCACACCTGGTCCAGGTACTTGGCCTGGATCTTGTGGCGGGCTTCACACATCTTGCAGGGCCTCTCAGGGTCGGGGAAGACGAGCTGGTTGACGACGATGTTGTGGGTGTCAATCCTGCACTTGGCCAGCTCCTGGATCAGCCGCTCTGTCTCGTACAGGGACAGGAACTCGGCGATGCACACGCAGATGAAGGTTGTCTGCTCCTGCAGAAAGGCCACAACAGGACAGCGAGAGTCTGGTTTGCCCCCGTCCGGGTGCCCCCAGCCTCTCCCACCTGTGGGACCATGACTCACAGGGTCCTTGAACTGCTCACTGACGGAGCGGATGACGGGCAGCGTCTCCTCCAGCTTGGACGCCAGCTGGTCGGCGTTCATGTCGCCCAGGCCCAGCATGTTGCACATCTGTGGGGAGGACGGGGCAGGTTTGCTGTGCATCAGGGGCCCAGGAACCAACCTCTGGGCCCAGGGTTCAAGAAACAACTGGGAACCATTCCTTTGACCTCCCACTGACCACAGGGGTGGGCTCTGGGGCAGACCCCCAAGACCCATCCAATCCCAGCTTTGCCATTTTGGTGGACGCCATGGCCACAAGGCTTGACCTCCTGGAGACTCAATTTCCCCATCTGTTAACCTTCTCCCCTAGTGCTGCATGAGCTGGCACAGTGCTCAGGGTACTGCCAGGCATGCGGCAGGCACTACATGAATGTCACACCTGCGGCTGGGGCACCACCTGCATCCCACTGGTGGAACAGGGGACTGCCGCGGTGTCACGAGTAGTAACAATCCACGTGCCCACTCTTGTGATCTCAGTTTGACAGACAGGCCAGGTGTGGTAACGTACACCTGGAATCCCAGCACTCAGAGGCAGGAGGCTGAGGCAGGAGGATCATTTTGAGTTCAAGGCCTGCCTGAGCTACATAGTGAGTCAAGGCCAGCCTGGACTACATAGTAAAACCCTGTCTCAAAAAACCAAACGGGCGCCCCCCCCCATTGTAAAACCCGAAATCCACTTGAGGGATAAGGAAGGTGAGGCCCAGAGAGGTGAAGCAGCTTGCTTGCGGTCACACAGAAAGTGGAGGCGTGTCACCAAGCCTGGGGAGGTGCTGCCAAGCTGTCTGACGCACTGTGTGGATGGGGTGCGGCAGGGCGTCTTCCCTTCCCATGCCCCTGAGGATCCCTGCCCCCGGAGTGAACACAGCCGACAGAGGAGGGGTTTGCGTGGGAGAGGCTTGCTGGTGGCGAGTCTGGGGTGTGCTCCCCACGCCGGCCCCACGTGCCTGTGAGATGAAAGGGCTGATCTGGTTCTTGATCTGCATGAGGCGGCCCAAGCCCCGCTCCACGATGGTGGGGAAGTTGAGGAGCCTGAGCGTGTGGCCCGTGGGTGCCGTGTCGAACACCACCACCGAGAAGTTCATGCCCTTCACCAGCCTGGGAGGAGACGGGGGTCAGGCCACCAGGTCCCGCTCCTCCTTCCGCAGCCCCGCCCACCCGGTGCCAGGCCTGACCTCATGACCTCCGCGTAGCTCATGGCCTCGTCGATGCCTGGGAAGGCGCTCATGGCCTCCTGCATCATCTTCTTGCCCATGCTCAGCATGTTGTCCTCCTCAAAGAACTCATCGGGCAGCTCAGCCACACCCAGGCTGGGGTCGATTTCCTGGGGGCCGGGGGACAGGAGGAGCCCGGGCTGCTGGAGCCCCTCAAGTGGCTCTGACCACAGGCTCCTCATTAGGTGTTGGCCCTCCCTTGGGGACTTGGGGTCTCGTGGTGTCACACAAACAATCAAACCTTCGTAGATGCATGGGAAAGTATGGGCTGGGACTGGGGCCCCAAATGAGCTCAAATAGCTGCAGCCATTTACACGGCTGTTCTGTCTGGACCTTGCTTCAAGACACTGGACCCCTGACTGCTTCCAGATCCTTTCTTCATTTGAGACAGGGTCTCACTGTGTAGTTCACTCTGGCCTTGAACTCACTATGTGGCCCAGGCTGGCTTTGGGCTTAGTGATCCTCCTGCCTCAGTCTCCCAAGTGTTGGGATGACAGTGGTGCACCCCCATGCCTGGCCAGCCTCAGTTATTCTAAACCTCTGTGGGCCACCATATCCCCTCCCCTCATCCACTGTCGTCTCTCTTGGCTGGCGCTCTTATGCAGCCCAGGATCCATAAGTTGCTACGGCTGTTGCTTCTTTTTGGCCATACTAAAGACTGAACTCAGGACCTCTGCACTGACCTGCATCCTCAACCTTTTTAAAATTCTGAGGCAGGGTCTCATTAAGTCACTGAGTTGCCCAGGTGGAATCGAACTTGTGATCCTGCTGCCTCAGCCTCCCAGAGTTCAGGGATGAAAGGTGTGTGGCACCACACTGGGCTCGCAGGTCCCTTCTGCAGATGCTGCTTCTTCCTGCTGTGGCTCGCAGGACACCTGCTCTGCTTATTCCCAGCTCTCCTGCAGTGCTGCACCCCAAGGCCGGAACACACCTGAGCCGTCATTCCCACCTGTCCTCCATCCTGACCTCAGCTCTCCCGCAGCCACTCAAAACGCCAGACAATTCCCAGGTGCCCCGCCAACCCCAGAAGTGTCTATTAGCGGGCTGCGGCGTAGTTCAGTGGTAGTGCACTTGCCTAGCGTGTGTGAGGTCTTAGGTTCACCGCCACTCAAAAAAAAAGAGAAAAAAAAGAAAAAGAATTTTTTTACATGGCACCTTGTCACTCCTAAAACTTCTATCCTATTCGCTGCTAAGGCCCGCACCTCAGCCAGAAAGAGAAGCCCCAGCTGCCAACACCTCGTCTTCGCCCTCTGCTTCTCTCTGATCCTTGACACTGGCAGAGGCTAGGTCCTAGGCCTCGGTGCTGCACGGAGCTCATCCTGCCAGAGGCTCACCGTCAGCTCTCACCCCTTGTTGGCACATGGCGTATTCCCACTAGCAAACAAACAGCCTCTACCACTGCCTTTCTCAAAATGGCCTTCTGAGCAGGGCACAGTGGCGTGTGCCTGGAGTCCCAGCTGCTTAGGAGGCTGGGGCAGGAGGACCACGTGACCCCGGGAGTTTGAGGCCAGCTCGGGCAGCCCAGAGACCCTGTGCATCCCCTGCCCCCCTCAAAGCCTTGCTTATTCCCCGTGTCTCTTCAGTGATGACCCATTGCTCAGTGCCCATCATGACAGTCCCTGTCTCCACCTCCTCACCACACCCACTCCAGGCGGGCTTCGCACCCACTTCCACAGTGTTCCCTCCGAAAACAGAGCCGATAACCTCTTCCTGCCTGAGACCCGCGTCTTTCCAGGGCCCAGGGCCCCACCTCCCCTGGCTTTCCTCCAACCACTGCTAGCTTCTTTTTGGCCCCCTCTCCTAGTTCCTCCTCCTCCTCTGCTGCTGTACCTGAAATGCTGCTATAACCCTGGGCTTGTTTCTAGGCCACTCTGCTGTCTTCCCCTCCACGCCCACAGCCCCAGCTACTTAGCAGGATGAGGCTGGAGGATCAACTGAGCCCAGGACTTTGAGGCCAGCCTGGGTAACGTAGAGAGACCTTGTCTCCAAAAAACAAAACAAAGCGAGAAACTACCTTTGGGACAATGACTTCCAAATCTTTGCTTAAGAGCCAGGCGACGGCCGGGGTTGGTGGCACACACCTGTAATCCCAGCACTTGGGAAACTGAGGCAGGAGCATCGCCAAAAGTTCGAGGCCAGCCTCAGCTGCTACATAGTGAGTTCAAGGCCACTTTAAACTACATAGCCCTGTCTCAAAAAGCAAAAAGAAAAATCCAAAATAATTGATGCTAACTTCCTTTGAGCTCCAGGCTCATACAGCTAAGATACTGTCGTGACCTTACCACGCAGCTGTCCAAGTGGGCCCATGAGAATAACTGTGGACAAGACAGAATGATCTGTCCCTCCCACACCTGCTCCTCTCCTTGTCTTCCCCATCCTGGTTGCTCGAGGGAAAAAATTAAAGAGACTTAATTCATTTCTTTCCCCATTTCAACCAAGCAGTCTCGTCGTATTACTTCCAAACTTCATCCCAAATCTAACTACTTGTCTTCCAACATTCTGCCCCTACGAGCCAGGACTGTGGCTCATTTCTCACCTGATTTTACCCCAGCCTCCTTGTTAGTCTCCTTGCTGCCTCCTGACTTACAATCCAGTCTCCATGAGGTAGCCAGTGAGAATTTTTCCAAATATGAATTTGGCCATGACAATGGCCTGTTTAAAATGAACAGCTTCCCGCTGAATTTAGATGAAAGTCAATCTGCTCACTGTGGCTGGCAACGTCCCATACCATGTACCTCTGGTCGGTCTTCCAATTTCCCCTTTCCTTCCCCTTGCTTACTTAGCTCTAGCCACTCTTGCCTCCTTCCTGCCCTTCAAACATTTCTCACTTGTTCCTCTGTGGGTATGCTGGGGAAGGGCAGACACTGAAGAGATACTGGATACAGAATGGGCAGGACATGGTGACTACTGGTGGGAATGCTTAAGAGAGGCCAAAAGCAGCTTCTCAGAAGTGAAGAGCTCAGCTCTGCTTCACTTACCATAGCGAAGAGGTTGTCATAGCCTTTGACCTTGGTCGGCACCTTGGAGAACTTTTGGTCAAAAGCATCTGAGATGTTGTGGGCTGGGTCTGTGGAAATGATCAGAACACTCTCACGCCCCTTGGAGAGCTGGACTGCCAGGCTACAGCTGCACAAAAGAAAGGTGGACAGGCAGGGAGTGAGGGGCTGGGCTCTTCAAAGGGAACGTGGGGTGTGGGACTCCAGCACCAGAGACCTGGGTCTTGGCTTTCCTTTTTCTTTTTTTTTTGTGGGTACCGGGGGGTTGACCTCAGGACCTCGCGCGCCAGCAGGCGCCCGTGCCGCTGAGCGATATCACCGGCCCCTTTTTCGTATGTGGGTTGCGGGAGTCGAACTCGGGCCCTTGCGCTTGCCGGGCAGGCACTTAAGCCGCTGAGCCATCTCACCGGCCCCCCATTCTCTCTTTTTTTTGAGACAGGATCATGCTATGCAGTGCAGGCTGGCCTTGAACTCACTATGTAGCCCAGGCTGGCCTAGAACTCCCTGAGATCTTCCTGCCTCATCCTTCCAAGTGCGGAGATTATAGGCATGCACCACCATGCCCAGGCATGGATCAGCAATTTTAAGAGGACAGTAAGATTCACTGTGGAATCAAGACTAATGCCCGGGCCGGTGAGATAGCTCAGCGGCATAAGCGCCTGCCCGGCATGCGCGAGGTCCGGCGGTCGACTCCCGGTACCCACATTAAAAAAAAAAAAAAAAAAAAAGATTAATGCCTGTAGGGAACCCTCTCAGACCTCACCTACTGGGCTCTCCATCTGGCCTAGACTGCTAAGTAAGGTTCAATTGACTGATTCAGTCGGGCCTGGTGCTTGCTTCTTCTTTGCTGGGCACTGAATGGTATGGTCCAGCTGCCCAGCTGGCACAGTCTGCCTCTGCCCTCTTTTTCAATTCTAAGCCAAGAGTTCCCTCGCGCTCCTTGCTAACTGCAGGATGGTTCAGTTCTTTTGTTTAGTATAACTGCTCCAGGAACCCTTCCCAGCTGACTGAGACAATCTGCTCCTTTCCCACACTTTCCACTCCTAACCCTTCACCAGACTAGGTGCCCTTCTTGCTCCTCCGAGCTCACTTGGCACTGTCCAGCCGACTGGGACATCTAAGTGCTCCTCTGCCTCCCCACGTGCTGGGGTCACTGGGGTTTTGCACTTGAGCCCCAAAAGAGACAGTCCAACTCAGAGTGCCAGGCCTGAATTCAGGAGGCATTTTCAGTAAGCCGCAGGTAATTGTCGAAGAGTACAACCCAGAAGACCCCGGCTCGGCGTGGAAAAGCCGGTTTCTGGTCTTCCCTTCGCTTAGTGGTGCATCCCACCGCTTTCTCGCCGCCCTTCAAGGTAGCCTCCTCACCTGCAGGTGGTCTTTCCCACGCCACCCTTGCCCCCGACAAAAATCCACTTGAGGCTACGCTGCTCAATGATGTTGCTAAGCGTGGGCTCCAGCGGCTCCACGTCAGGTGCATCCTCGAACTCGTCTGCCTCAACCCCCCACCCGGCCACCCCTGCCGCCATCTTGGAACCGGCTCACGTGATCAAAGGGAGCGCACCATGCAAACGCCTATAGGGGAACTTTGTTTACAACATCCCCGTTGAGGCTAAAAGCATGAATTGTTTCCTCATAGCCTAACTTTTACGCGAAAATAGAAGCTTTATATTTACGGCTTTATGTTTCTAGGGCTTATCTTGTCTACTTCTTGTCTATTATTATCCAAGTGCTACCCCCATCTAATAAACATATTAGTACGGTCCAGCTACTCCCCTTCACTGATTGGACCCTAAGTCTAGCAGAGCTCTTTTCATTGGATAGATCTTTTCTTACTTCCACCAGTCACGCTTACGCTCTGGTAGCCGCCAACCTCTCCTTAGCAACCAGCCAAACACTCTGTCCAAATCCTTTCAGTGAAGCTCTAGCCGAGGTCCGCCCTGGTTCCATTCTATAGGCTCAGTTTTGTGTCTATCATTTCCCCCATTCTCCAAGTGGGTTCGCAACATCGCCTCAGGTCCGCCCCTTCTGTTACTCTGTCGGCTGTGAGTCATATGGCTCCTGCAACAAACCGTTTAATCACGGGCAAATTGATAGGTAGCTGGAGGCAGGCCCCCGGCTGAAGGTGGAGAAGGGGCGAACAACTGCAGGCGTGGGCATGGTGGTCAGACCCTTGCCCAGTACGCCCTAAGTACACGAGCTGGGCAGGAACTACACATAGAACCGCTCTTGTAGAAGGGTCTCTAATTCCCGAATGTCTTGCACTTAGCTCAGTATTCGAGGGGAGACCCCGACTTCAGCGAATTAAGTTTTGAACCCCTGCTCTGAAGTAGGAATACAAGCTGGGTCCCAGGGCATTGGCGGAGCCAGAATACTCTTAACATTGTTGGGGACTCAGGCCTAGAAACATCCGGCTTCACTGGAGTACTCCAGTCCACAAAAATAACCTTATCCTCAGACGGCGACCCCAGCCCCGTGGAACCAGTTGTGTTCTATTCCCAGATCTGAGCTTCGTTCCAGAGACAGATGCCAAACCGAGAGAGATAGCCCGCATTTCTAGTCAAGGGTCGCAGGTTAGATATGCCCCGGGAACTAGTTGGGGACCCAAGTTCCCCATATGTCAGTTGAGCAGACAGCCTCAAAAGGGGTCTTTCACTCAGAAGGATTAACCCTGGTGGCAGGCGAGGATTCTAGCCCTGAAAAGCTAATGCACCCCCAGCTTCAAGCAAGAAGGTCACTTCAGAGAGCCAGCTACAGCCCTCGTCCTATAGGTGTCTCCATTTGGCAGCACCTGTCAGCCCAACGCCAACCCGGGACTCAGGAGCCGATAAAAACCCGTAGGGCGGGGCGGCTCTTTAACCCCGCCCCTTCCCTGCCCCTTGCGCTGTCGCCTCAGCCCTGACGGCTCTTCCCGGCATGCATTGTTCCGGACGCGGCTAGTCCGGCGCCAAACGCGGGGCTGAAGCGGACTTCCCGGGGTCCTTTGCGCGGCACCTGGCGACAAAATGGCTGCCCGAGGAAGACGGGCGGAGCCTCCGGGCCGGGAGGCGCCAGGCCCTGCGGGCGGCGGCGGCAGCCGATGGGCTGAGTCGGGGCCTGGGACGTCACCCGAGAGCGGGGACGAGGATGTGTCGGGCGCAGGTTCGAGCCCGGTGTCGGGCGGCGTGAACTTGTTCGCCAACGACGGCAGCTTCCTGGAGCTGTTCAAGCGGAAGATGGAGGAGGAGCAGCGGCAGCGGCAGGAGGAGCCGCCCCCGGGCTCGCAGCGACCCGACCAGCCGGCCGCCGCCGCCACGGGCCCGGGGGACCCGAAGAGGAAGGGCGGCCCAGGCCCCACACTCAGCTTCGTAAGGAGCCGCGGGGGTGGGGGCGGGCGCCGGGGCCGGGCCTGGCGGGGGAACCGAGGCCGGGAAAGGGGTCGGGATCCGGGCTTCCTCCGCTCGGACGAGGGCAGTCCAAGTCCGGAGGATGCGGATCCTGGATTCCCGACGAGAAGGGTCTTGGGGCGGGGACCAAGAGCATTGGAAGCCGCATTCCGGGAGTAGACAAGTCTGGATTCCAGGATTCCCGTAAGAGCGGCACCCGGACTTCGGAAGGGGGAAAATTCAGCTTCTGAGTCTGTTCTGGCTAGACTCAGACCGCTCATTGATTGACCTTAGGAAGATCGCTTGACTTCTCTGCATCTCGTTTAACCAATGTCCGTTTATTGAGCACTATACCTTGTGCTAGGTGCTGGGTATGCAGGGTTGAACTTGACAGATAAGATCTCTGGAGCCTCCGGGCAGGCCTGTCTTCATTTTCTGTAGTTACAGAAACGGACATCATCGCATCTTCTGATGTAGTTAGTGTTCTAGTGCTTAGCATAGAACTGTCTTACAGGAAGGGCTAAACCAGTGGTTCTGAACTGGGGACTGCACCCCCCCCCCGTACATTTGGCAACCTCTGGAGACATTTTTGGTTGTTAAAACTGGGGGAGCTGGATGTGGTGGTGCACACCTGTAATCCCAGCACTTGGGAGGCTGAGGCAGGAGGATCACTGCAATTGCGTTCGAGGCCAGCCTGGGCTACATAGTTCAAGGACAGCCTGAACCACATTGTGAGACCCTGTCTCAAACAAAACAAAACACATACCCAGACCCTGGGGGAGAAGGTGGTAGTGACATCTATGGGTAGAGGCCAGGGAAGCTCTCAACATCTTACAGTACATAGGACAGCACCTCCCCCATCCAGCTCCAATGTCATTTCTGCTAGGTTGAGAAGCTTTGGAGTAAATAAATGGGGCATTAGCAGGGCACAGTCGTGCATGCCTATAATCTCAGCACTCTGGGAGACTGAGGCAGGAGGATCACAAGTTCGAGTCCTGCTTGGGCAATTTGGTGAACCCTGTCTCAAGATAAAAAATAAAAGGGTGTAGGGGTGTAGCTCAGTGCAAAGGCCCTGGGTTTACTCACCACTGCCACATATGTACATAATAAAAATAAGTGGGACAGGGGCCTGGCATGGTGGTGCACGCCTGTAATCCCAGCACTTGGGAGGCTGAGGCAGGAGGTTCACCGCAATTGCGTTCGAGGCCAGCCCTGGGCTACATAGCAAGACCCTGTCTCAGAAATCCCCAAAAAAAAAAAAAAAAGTGGAACATAGGTTGTTAGCTGCGAGCTTGGTGTTAAAGTCAAGGCTCTGTAGTTTGGAGGGAAAATAGACTGGGGGTTACCTCTTGGATCCAGCTGCCTGGTTTTGGGGATAGTGGGATAACCTCTCAAATCCTGAGTTTCTTCACCTGTTAAACATGGGTGTAAAGGCTCTGGGTGTAACTCAGTGATAGATTGCCAGATTAGCATTTAAGGCCCTGGGGTTCATCGCCAGCACCACACAAACAAAGGAAAGAAAGAGACAGGTGTGGTGGTGCACACCTATAATCCTAGCACTTGGGAGGCTGAGGCAGGAGGATCACTGCATGTTTAAAGCCAGCCTGGTGAGTTCAATGGCAGTCTGAACTATATAGCGAGACCCCATCTGAAAAAAATAAAAATAAAGGGAAGAAAGAAAAAGAAAATTGTGTGAGAATAATCCCAGCAGCACCAAAACCTGGTTGAAGAGTGTAGACCAGATGATGTCACTGGAGCCCATTATAGCCCCTAGAGCACAGGAAGCCCCAGTACGGAAGCGATGCTGGGATCCTAGAATGAACGTGGAGTGAGACGTCTCTTTGAAGAAGAACAAAGCTGTCAGGGTCTGAGTTGGTGACAGCTGAGTGGAGTCTGAGTGCCCTGCCAGATGGGAGCAGCGATAGTTGTTAATGTCTTTTCATGTGTCCATTAAGGGGCCATTGTGCCTGTGTCCCCCAAAAAGGCCAGGCTGGGTTTGCTGGAGGGGCGTTGGTGTTGCTTGGTGGTTAAGGATGCCACTAATGGCTTAGATCCTTTTGACCCCGAGTCCAGCTCCGTTGTTTGTTACCAGCATGACCTGTCCTCCAAGACTGTTTCCTCATCTGTGAGACGGGGATGTTTATAACTTTTGTCTTAGGATAATTGTGAGGGGGGAAGGAGGTGACAGATTCATAGCAGTTGGCACTGGGCTTGACATACAGTAAGTGCTCAGAAAGGAGCTGTTGCTGCCGCTGTGGTCCCTGCCAAGGGAGGGTGAGGCCTTGGCCTAGAGATTGAGGACAGAGCTGTCCCCAGCGAGGCTGGTGCTCCGCTAGCACCCTGGGCGGGCAGCTGGGGCCCAGGGCTGCCTGGGCGTGGCGGGCCCAGGGCAGGCGCTGAGTCGCGTGTGCTCCTCTCTGATTGCTGCGCAGGTCGGCCGGCTGGTGGAGCTGGGCACGGCGTCGGGACAGGCCACCAGGCCAGGCTAGGAAGGTGTGGTGGGCCTCAGCGCCGCCAAGGCCGGGCCCGGCTCCTGTAACCCTTGCAGTCTTCTGTCCCTTCACCCAGGTGGGCAAACGCAGAGGCGGGAACAAACTAGCCCTCAAGACGGGAATAGTAGCCAAGAAGCAGAAGACGGAGGATGAGGTGAGCAGGCTGGGTGGGGCCTGCCCTTGCTGCCTTCCCCTTTCCTGGCCAGTGTCCTTCCTGCCTGGGACGGGCGTGCCAGGTTGGGTGAGTGGACTCCAGCAGCGTCCCAGGTAACTTGACTGTGTTTCTTTGGCCCAAACCCAGGGTCTTCAGGGTGACACTAGGGATGGGTCAGCTGTCTCAGGGCAGTCCTGACCCAGGTTCCTCACCTCCTCGGCCTTCTCCCCCCCCTCCACCCCATCCCCCACAGGTATTAACAAGTAAAGGTGACGCGTGGGCCAAGTACATGGCAGAGGTGAAAAAGTACAAAGCCCACCAGTGTGGTGATGATGATAAAACTCGGCCCCTGGTGAAATGAGCCCCCTCCCCGCGTGCCCAGGGCTGGGACTCTGCGGTGTACATAACTATTTAATGCGGCGGCGGTGGCAGCGGCGGCCTTCCCCCCGAGGACTGATACACAGAAGGAAATCGAGGTGCTTCCCGCGGCCGCGGACGATTCTCCAGGACTCTTTTTTTTTACCTTGAGCACTTGCCTCCTGAGACTTACTAGAACAGTGGTTTACTGTCCCCTTTCTTCCACCTCCTTGCTCTCTTTGGCTCTTTCTGTCTTCCTTTTCTTGCCTTCCTCTCCCCGCCCTTAGCCATCACTTCTGGGAAGTAAAATACTTGATTTAGTGCGGGATCTGTGTACTTTGTCTGTCTTTGCGCTTTCAAACCCACGTCTTCCCTCTTGTCAGCACTGCTGCCCACCATAGCCTGGGTTCAGCCCAGCATGGCAGTGTGTGGGTGGGAGGGAGGACAGGGAGCCTTCTCCTCAGCCTGGACTCCCCTCAAGAGCCATCCCTCTCCTTCCTGACTGTGCCCAGTCTGTAGCACCTCAAGTCCTGTGTCTCTTTGCAGTCCCATGGTGATTGTGACTGGGGGTGAGGGTCAGTGGTGTTTCACCAGCCTGACATGGGCAAGGCCCTGGATTCCATCCCCAGTAACATACACACGTGCACACACATCTTACATTTTGGCCCGGCCAAACCTGTTGTTTCTCTCATTCAGCACTTACTGAGCACCTGTTATATACTAGGGCTTTTCCAGACCCCGAGGGCCATAGTAGTGAGCAGAGAAGCCATATTCCCTCCTTGAGGACCAAGACAGGAGCACGACAGGGAAGCCCTTTGGGGTAGTGATGGGTAACAAAGGCAGGAAGAGGCTGGGGGGGGGCTTAGTCATTTTAGTTGCCCTCTACTCAGGGTCCCAGAGGAGGTGAAGGTAGAGACTGTGGTAGAGGGCTCAGTGTAGAGACAAAGCGGAGAGTGCCTGGGCCTGAAGAGGTGCAGGGGAAGGAGAGGCACTGGTGCTGGGAGAGGGCTGGTGCCCACGGCCTCTCTGATTCTACCAGATGCGGTCTGCAGCAGGTGTTCACCCATGTAACACATACTCAGCACCTGCTCACGTGGAGATGAAGCTGCTGCCAAAGTGCAAAACTCACTGCCATTCTAGTTGGGGGGCAGCAAGAAACATGCACGAAACACCTCAGTTAAACGTTGGGCCAGGGAAGGTTCCAGGTGGAAGTGGGAGCTGGGGCGAGGTGAGGTTGGTCAGGGATGACCTCCCTGTGAAAGAGACGTGAGTCTCAAGTCCTGAAGGAGGTGAGACAGCAGTGAGGACGGTCCTCAGGAGAATCCTGGGCAGAAGGGACGGCAGGCGCAGAGACCCTCGTCTGCACCATACCTAGTTTGTGGAAGAAACACCAAGCAGGCTTTGGAACAGGACACCTGTGCCTCTCACTTCCCGCTAACAATGCGACTTACCGTGAGGGCTCAAAGGTCTGTCTGCCTTTGGGAACACTGAGTTGGCCTAGGTGTGACTTTGACCTTAAGGAGGGATTGGGGTGGGGGCGGGGAACACAGGAAGTAATAGCAGCCTTCCCTGCCTTTTCCTCCCCCAAAGCCAGAAGCAGCCAGTGGATCTTTAAAAAGAAACACCAGTGGGAGAAGTAGGTTGTCCCAGCAGCAGCTTGGCCTCTATTCTGGAGCGGCAAGAGGCAGGAGCTGAAAGTCCAGTACCTCATTTCAGGTGCTCCAGCTCTGACCTGGGAAAAGTGGAGGGGGAGGAGAATCGGGTGCTGGTGAGTCACACAGCCCTAGCCACATGCTATTTTAGTGCCCTTGGCTGTGTGATCTTGAGAAAATCACTTAGCCTTTCTGTGGTTCAGGCCCTTTGTCTATTTTTACAGATGGCGGAAGCTTCTCTAAAGTCAGTTTCTAAAGTAGGAAGCTGGCTGGGGGTATGGCTCAGTGGAGAGCACTTGCCTGGCATGCCCCAGGTTCCATCTCCAGCACCACAAAAATAAGTGCAAAATGAAGCCATATTCATACAGTGGATTTTAACCTTGACATTGTTTGAAACCCATCCCTATCATTGTGCAACTGGGTGAGGAAGTTGGCCTGGATTCGGGGGCTGTGTTTTGTTTTTGTTTGGCTGTGGTTTTGAGGATGGAACTCAGAGCCTCATGCTAGGCAGTCTATCTACCCCGAGCTATATCTTGGAGGCTGTATTTTTTTTTTAACATTATTTTATTTTTTTTATTTTTTTACTTTTGTGGGTACCGGGGGTCAACCTCAGGACCTCGCGCGCCAGCAGGTGTGCTGCTGAGCGAAATCACCGGCCCTTTTTTTGTATGTGGGATCCAGGAGTTGAACTCTGGCCCTGGCGCTTGCCGGGCAGGCGCTCACACCGCTGAGCCATCTCACCGGCCCAAACTTTTTATTATTTTAAAGAGAAAAAAATAGAACAAAATTTCAAAACAACATAATAGGATAACAATGGTTGATACATTCCATATTGTTATCTTTAGTTACTCAGGGTACAAGATATCAGCATTCAATTGTCTAAACAATATTTTTCCTTTTGAACAGTTTCTTCCTGTTTTACCATGTCTATTGTAGATTTTGGATCTTATTTACTCTCTGTTTCTCACACTAGGGAGACAATACGATGTTTCCAAATGTGCGTCCAGTTTATTTCACTTAGGAGTATTTTCTCAAGTTGTATCCATTTACCTATAAAAGTCTCAAATTTATCTTTCTTTATGGCTTTTTTTTTTTTTTTTTATGCCGACTTTTGTTGTTTTTGAGGCAGCGTCTCGCTGTGTAGTCCAGGCTGGTCTTCAACTCACTAGGTAGCCTAGGCTGCCCTTGAACGGCAGTGCTCCTGCCTCAGCCTCCCCAGTGCTGGGATGATAAGCGTGCGCCACCACGACCAGCTTATGCTGACTTATTAACTCAGGTGCACTGCAATGGTCAAGGAGGGAGGGTACTGTAAAGACTGCATTTGTCTCCCCATTTCAGGTACATGTCAGCGATCAGCTCCCCGAGTTTTTTTTTTTTTTTTTTTGTGGGTACCGGCGGTCGACCTCAGGACCTCGCGCGCCAGCAGGCGCCCGTGCCGCTGAGCAATATCACCGGCCCCTTTTTCATATGTGGGTTCCGGGAGTCGAACTCGGGCCCTCGCGCTTGCCGGGCAGGCGCTTAAGCCGCTGAGCCATCTCACCGGCTCCCGAGTTTCTTTTTGCACTGAGCACTTATAGTTGAAGTACAGTTTGCCATGCACAGGGTTGCTGTGAGAATTGCACGAGATAACATTTGGAAACCATTTGACAGGCAATAATAGGCGCTTAAATGGTGGACGGTTGTAGCAACTACTTACCATCCGAGCTACTCGGGAGGCTGAGGTGGGAGGATTGCTTGAGTCCAGTAGTTTGGGACTAGCCTGGACAATATAGCGATACCACGTCTCAAACTAGAAAGAAAGAGGCGGGCGTGGTGGCACAGCTCTATAATCCCAAAGGATCGCAAGAGCTCCAGGCCAGCCTGGGCTATATAGCAAGACCCTGTCTCAAAACACCAAACAGAGAGCGAGAAATGGAGGCAGGGAAACTTGTGTGCTTCAGCACCTAAATTCTCTTGCTGGGGAGACAGACTTCCCTGTCCACGCCAGGGACGGTAAAGTGGACTAGATACCAGCAACAGCCGCTCTGGTCTGCTCTGACTCCCGAGGCTTATGCAGGGCCTCTGCAAACTTGCCACATTGAAAGGAGAGCTGAGGGTAACAAATGGTTGCATCCCAAACTTGCTCCACATCTGACCCCTATTTGGGGCAACGCCCAAGCTTGAACACAAAGCTCCTCCCCTCACACCCCTCCCGGGAACCCCCCAACCCTGTCCTAGCTCCCTAAGTTTCATTCTTCCTCTTAACATCCACCTCAGTGGGTCTCCACAGCCCGCCCCGCTCCCTCCGCCCGGGGTTTGAGTCTCCCCCAGAGCCCCCGGCGCTGTGGCTCGGGCGCGCAGCCGCATGGGAGTTGTAGTTCCAGTGCTGGGCGGCTTTGCACTTGCGCAGGTGGCGGTTTCCGCACGTGTCTCCCAACTCCGGCTTCTGTCCAGCCGAGGTGGCCGCGGTGGGAATCCCCGGTGCACCTTTAGGGAGTCGTCCCTGACCAGAGCGGAATTAGGCGCCAGCTGACCCTTCCCTAGCCAGGGAGGCCCTAGAGTGTTTGATTTTCATGAATGGAGTCGGGACTGACTGCCAACGAGAAGTGGGCTGAGAAACTTGTCCCTCTTCTTCAGGTTGGAACAAACATTGGGCTGTGCCTCTCCCGAGGGTCAAAACGTCCCACAGGGAAGGGATGGGTTGTCCTTTGGGATTAGAGCTTTCGTTGGTTTAGTAAATATTGGTTTAGGGTGGGGTTGAATACAGCGAAAGGATGGACCTGAGCCTTGCAGAGTAAAACCCATGTTTTCCAAGGACAATTTAAAGGCTGGGTAGTAACGGGTGCTTAACTTGGATTATCTCTAATGGAGCAAACTATCCTTTTTGGTACTGGGGATTGAACCCAGTGCCTTCACAATGAGCTATATCCCTAGCACACACACCCCACCTCCCTTTCTTAAATTTTGAGACGGTCTCCGTTGGGCTTGGACTTTCGATTCTCCTGCCTTGTGTTCCCACAGTGCTGGGATTGGAAGCGTGCACCACCAGCCCAGCCTGCAGCAAACTACCCTTAAACTCATTTGACAGGTGGGGAAGCTGGAGCCCTGAATGGTAGGAAGTCGCCCACCTTATTATCAGGAAGGTCAGGAGAGGAAAGTAACCGGGATACTCCCGGTCTCCAGTCCTTTCCTAGAATGCCTTGCTCTCAGAGAAGGAAAAACTACCTGCTGTCTTCAGACAGTGCATGAATCATGAAGATTTCTTTCTTCATGGCCTTGCCCTTCCCTGAATTTCTGGACAAGGGATTCCATCTCATTCATCTGCAGGTAAGGAAAGGGATTAGGCCTTCTGCTCTAGTTTCTTAGTTCACTTTTATTTAAATTTTTTTTTGCAGCTTTTTTAATCTCATAAAATTGTCAGCAGTGGAAAATAATAAAATAAATAAAATGGGGGTAGTGACTTCTTTAGAAACTCAGGCCGTCTCAGACACTCCTGTCCAGTTTTCTCTTTGTCTCTGGACAGGCTCAGTCCCTCTGTCCTTTTTTTGCGCACGTGTAGGTTACTGCCAAGTATCTTCTGGATGGGGAGAAGTAGGAGCGATTCGATTCTCGGAGGGAGTGGGGCGATAAGGGAGCATTGGCTCTGACCGGGAATTTTGCGGGTCCATCACACACTAAAAGCGCTACAGCATTCTTGGCTCCAGCAAAAAACTGCGGGTCAGCCCTGTACTAGCTGCGGAGAAAACGAGATGATGGGCGGACTGACTGGCCAGAGAGGCGGCAACTCTCCCGTCACGTGACCGGGCAATCGCTGGGCCTGGAGCGCCCTAGTGCCAGGTCACGTGTAGTGGCTGCGCCTTCCGATTGGCTCGGCTTGGCCAGTTTGAACGGAGTACGGAAGCCGCAGCTGTTCATGTACAGGCGCGTTTTTTTTTTTTTTTTTTTTTGTTACTCCCTCTTTTTGGCTCCCTCCTTCCGCGCGAGTCTCTGGAGAAGCCGGAGCGCTAGGCGCCGCCGCTGCTGCCTGGGGTCAGGTAAGTGGGCCTCCCTCAGAGTCCGACCCGTTCTGCTCCGGTTTGCGTCGACCTTCGCCTGACTCTGGGCCTGCGCCGTGCGCGGCCGGGGTGTGCGGGCCGCTCTCGACCCAGAAAGGCCGAGAGCCCGATTGGGCCGGATCCTCGAGGCCGGGAAAACGGGCCGGGCGGGGGAGGGGGAACCGAGCCGAGGGGGTGGGGCCTCGGAGCCGGGCCACGTCGGGGTGCCGCGAGAAGCGGGCCAGTGGGGCGTCTGGGGTCGGGCTGGAGGGGATCTGATTGGGGGACGCGTCTGGGGACTCCTTAGGGCCTGATTGGGGGACGTCGCGAGGATCGGGTGTGTGTGTGGGCCTCTTTCGGCGGGGCTCGGTTGGGGCTGATTGGGGGAGGCCGCATTGAAAGTTGGATGGGGAGCTTTCGGCCCTGGTAGGGAGGGGCGTCAGACTTCGGCCTACAGGGCTTTGCGGCGACGCCGGGATCCGTTGGGGGGAAGGACGGGGGGGAGTGCCGGGCTGGTTCGGCAAGGCCTAATGTGGGGAGCCGCAGGGTCGGACAGAGGGGGTGTCCGGCCCGAAATTGTGGGGGGCTTGGCGGAATTAGATTGGGGGAGGCAGTAGAGACCCGTCTGCTAGAGTTAACTGCTGACTGGGGCAGAAGGTGGGAGGAGGAGAGGCTTGGCCCGACCTGATTGGGGCAGGCGCCGGACCCGTCCAGGGGCTTCTGTCGCGGGTTGGCGGGCTTGGCTAGCTCTCATTGGAAAAAGCAAGCGAAACCTGTCTGGGGTTTGCTTCGGGACTGATTAAGGAGACTTGCTGGACTGGGTCGGGTGAGGCGAAAAAGGAAGGAGGGCGTCTGGCATCTGCCGAGATTGAGGGGCCAGATTAGAGGGGGTTACAAGGACCAGGACGATGCAGACGCCTTGGGACAGTGCGCTTGGGGAAGCTCAGGGACGAGAAGAAGGAAGGAAGCAGCTGGGATCTTTCAGGAGAAGGGGGTTCTTCAGGGACTGTGCCTGCACCCAGGAGACCACGGGACCCGGCGCTGTCTGGGGCGGGGCCTCGCCCAGTTGCTGCGAGGGAGATGGAAGTCTTAGGACCCGCAGCTGGGGGCGACGGCAGCATGGACCACCGTGGGAAGAGGGTCCCGCGTGGGGCCCGATGAGGCACTGCCTAGCCCCACCACCAGGTCCCCTGGCCTGGTTCCACAACGCCCTGATTGCACTCCCGAGCCCACCACTGCGCCGCGAGGATGGCGTGGCTGTTGGGGACCCCGCACCTGGGCGGGCGTGGATTGGCGACCACCGCAGCTGGGCCTTGGAGTGCGCTCCCTTCCTCACATAGCTGCCGCCGTCTCAGGGGCTCAACCCGGGTCTCAAGTAGAACCCTAGAGCCTCAGCGCTGACCCTGGCTCCTACCCCCGCAGCTTGCCTTGTGCCATGGACTGGCAGCCTGACCAGCAGGGCCTGCAGCAGGTCCTGCAACTGCTCAAAGACTCGCAGTCGCCCAACACGGCCACGCAGCGCATAGTGCAGGACGTATCCTTCCTTCCTCCTGGGGCTGGGGGAAGGGCACTGGGGAGGGGCTTGTTCCCTAGTCCCTAGACACTATTGTAGGGAAGAGAATTAAGGATTTACATTTCTGGGCCCTATTTCCAGAGCTGCGGGGACTGGTAGAAGGAATGATAGAAACAGCTAATATCCATGGAGATTTACTCGGACTATGAAAGTAGGTATGGTTACTCTCCCGGTTCTACAGATGGGGACGTGAAGGCTTGGGGAAAATGACTTGCCCAGGGTGGTCGCAGCTAAGTAGTGGAGCTGGAATGGGAAATCCACCCTCTTGGAGTTGAGTCCAGTCTGCACTGTCAGAATGGGGAAGAGGCAGTGGCCTGTGAGGAGGGAGACGCCTGGACTAAAGTCTTGGGTTTTGTTTTAGGCTTTGTGTCAAAAGAATTCACAAGACCCTGGATTCAATGCCCTGCAAAAAACAACTTTTTCCCCCAGTTGTTCGAAGTATTATACATGATGCTGGTTGTGGGGGTCCAGGCCTGTAATCCCAGTACTTGGGAGGCTGAGGCAGGAGGATCGTGGCAAGTTCGAGGCCAACCTGGGCTACATAGTGAGTTCAAGGCCAGCCGGAACTATATAGCAAGATAGCGAGACTGTGTCTCAAAAAGCATAAAGTGTAGGTATTATATGTGAAAAAATTTAAATACAGTATTTAAACATTAGAAAATTTGGGTGCCTCACCCTGTAAAGGTGGTAGAAATGGAACCCAGGGTCTGATGCCTGTTAACCAGGCACTCTACCATTGAGCTATCCTTCCAGACTTGACTCCTTTTTTTTTTCTCCTTTTTTTCTTTCTTGGTTTTTTGAGACAGGGTCTCCCTGTGATAAAGTTGAGGCAGTCCTTAAACTCATAGTGATCCTCTGGGCTCAGTCTCCTGGGTGCTGGGATTACAGGCATGTCACCACATCTGGCTTCTTTCAACAATAACCAGGCAATGTTGGATTACTAGGGAGCAGAGGCAGGTGTCAAGCTGCTGCCTTCAGTGTTCGGGGTTCTCCAGTCCTCTGCTGCTCTGGCGGGGGCTTCAAAAGCTGGCAGAAGCTCAGGGTGGACGCGCCATGTCGGAAATGCTCCGTGGTGCTCCGGGCATAGGGCATAGTAGTGGCCGGGTCCTGCTGGCCCCGGGTGCCTTAGGTGCACAGCCACTTCCCTTGCCTGGGGAAGGCTCCAGTCCCCCAAGTCCCTTAACAGCCTGACAGAAACTCAAACAACTCAACCAGTTTCCTGACTTCAACAACTACCTGATCTTCGTGCTGACTAGACTCAAAACGGAAGGTACGCTCTCTGTGCCCCTCCACGTGAGCCAGACCCCACTTCCCTAACGTGGCTTCCTGAACCTCAGCCCTGTTCCCCCAGATGAGCCCACCCGCTCCCTCAGTGGCCTCATCCTGAAGAACAATGTGAAGGCCCATTACCAGAGCTTTCCGCCTCCCGTGGCCGACTTCATCAAGCAAGAGTGTCTCAACAACCTCGGTGACGCCTCCTCACTCATCCGGGCCACCATCGGTGAGAAGGGAGGGGTCCCTGAGCCCACCCTGAGTTGTGCTGTGGGCCATGAAGCCCTGCAGCACCTTCAGGGCTTTGTTCTCTGTGCGCTTTAGCACCCTGTGTGTTGGTTCTGTCGCTGTTGCTCTTCGATAGCTCAGGAAGCTGAGGCACTGGCTGCTAAGGGCTGTGCCTGGTGGGTGACAGAGCTGGGAAACACAGCAAGCAGTGCAGATCCCCATTCTGGAACCTTTCCCTCTGGAAACAGCCATTCTTACTATGAAGACAGTGACTCAGTGTCCAGAATTTTGTGACAAGCCAGGCATAGTGGTGCATGCCTGTAATCCCAGCACTCGGGAGGCTGAGGCAGGAGAATCTCTGGGATTTCAAGGCCAGCTTGAGGTACATAGTGAGACCCTGTCTCAAAAAAAATGGAAAAAAAAAAAAGTTTTTTGAGTGGCTCTGGTTCCAGGCTAAGAGCTGAGGATCTTGTAATTAAATAGTGGGGCTCTCTGCTCTTGTGGACTTTTTAGCTAACTCACAGTATGCTCCAGGGGCCCTCGGGGGTGGTACTTTTCTGACTGTTGGAAGGCTGGCCAGGGAAGTTACAGGGGGGGACTGGGAATTACCTGGAGGTGTTGCCCTGTAAGGTTTTTTACTCCTAGTATATGTTACCATCTTACACATTTTCCGTTAAATCGACGTCAATTTGGCCAAGGTGAGATAGTGAACATCTGTAGTCCTAGGTACTAGGGAGGTTGAGGCAGGAGAATCTCAAGATCGAGGCCATCTTGGGCAATATAGGAAACATAGTCCCTGTCTCAGTAAATAGAGGGGTAGACAGACAGACAGACCTTAACTTTACTTATTTATTAATTTTTGAGTCAGGGTCCCACTACGTAGTCTAGGCTGTCCTCAAACTCTCTAATTCTCCTGCTTCAGCCTCCTCAGTACTAGATTACAGGGGTGCACCTGGCTCAGACCTCAACTCCTGGTTCAGACCTCAACTTTAAAAAGTCTTTTTTAGGGGCTGGTGAGATGGCTCAGTGGCTTAAGCGCCTGCCCAGCAAGCGCGAGGGCCCGAGTTCGACTCCCGGAACCCACATATGAAAAAGGGGCCGGTGATATCGCTCAGCGGCACGGGCGCCTGCTGGCGCGTGAGGCCCTAAGGTCGACCCCCGGTACCCACGCACACACACAAAAACGTCTCTTTTAAAAGGAAATCGATTGGGTGTGTTGACTCATGGCTGTAGTCCCACCACCTAGGAGGTTGAGGCAGGAAGATCGCTGTGAGTTTGAGGCCGGCCTGGACTACATAGTAGGACCCTGTCTCAAAAACCCCCAAAAATAAATAAAATAGAAAAGAGAATTGTGAGCTGGGAGTGGTGAGACATGCCTGTAATCCCAACATTGGGAGGCTGAAACAGGAGGATCACATGAGGCTCATCTGGGCAACTTAGCGGGACCATCTCAAACTAAAAAATAAAAAGGGGGCTGGGGATATACAGCTCAGTGCAAAGACCCTGCATTTAATCCCCAATGCTACAAAGAAGAAAAAAGTAAAGTCTAAACAAAGGACAGACCTCTGGGGCAGGGCCTGTGTGGTCGGCTAGCTTAGTGCCCTCACTGTCTGCCCACCCACCACAGGAGGTACCTTCCCCAGTGCTTGGGAGCAGGGTCCCCTGAGAATTGGCAGCAGTAACTTCCACCCCCTGGGGAACACTGCCATCTTGTGGAATTTGGTGCCACCTGCAGTGACAGCACCTGTCTCCTGCTGTGCTGCCAGGTTGCTTTGCTGGCTTTGGGCCTCACAAGCCTGCTGCAGATTGCCTGTGGGTGTCCGCAGTCAGTGAAGTCCCCCTGCAGCTGCATGTCCTGTTCTCCGCCCCCTGCCATCCCCCTCCTCCCGCGCTCCCCGTCCATGCTTCTCTCAGCTCCGTGAGCTCACTCAGCTTTGCCTCCCCGGGCCTTTGCACGGGCTGCTCTCTTCCTGGATACCTGGCTGGCTCCTTCCTGACTTGCTTTGTCTCCCTAAGGTCTCTGCTCACGTGTCTGGTGTCACCCTGATGATGTCTACTCTGACCACCCAGCTTAAAATTGCTCCCTTCCTCCTCAGCCCTTGCTAGCCATCTTTTCTCTTTGTTTCCCCCTTTGCCCTGGAGCTTCCCAGTTCTTTCACTTTTTTCTTGTTCCCCGTCTTCTTCTTCTCCTCCTCCTCCTTCCTCTCCTCCTCCTCCTCTTCCTCCTCTCCCCTCCCCTCCCCTCCCCCTTCCCCTACTCTTTCTTTTGGTACTGGGGATAGAACCCAGGACCTTCACATTGAGCTATATCCCCAGCCCTTTTTTATTTTTTATTTTGAGATGGGGTCTTGCTAAATCTCTTTAAGTTACCCAGACTGGACTGAACCTTTCAGTCCTCCTGTCTCAGCCTCCTAGAGTGCTGGGATGACAGGTGTGTGCCCCAGTTTCACTTATGGCAGGGCTTTTGTTTGTTCAGGGCTGTGTCCCAGGGCCTGGGTTGGGGCTGGCTCACAGTAAGCTCAGAGGATGTGAGCAGAGTTGGGTGGAGTGCTTGCCTAGAAGGCATGAAGCCCTGACTTTGATCTCTAGCACCCTCAGCAGAGGGGGCTGTGTAGGCTCCAGTGGGATGATGAGCACGGCGGGCAGGGCACAGGGCCACCCTGAGGCTGCCTCCTTTCCCTGGCTGCCCAGGTATTCTCATCACCACCATCGCTTCTAAGGGGGAGCTGCAGATGTGGCCCGAGCTGCTGCCTCAGCTGTGTAACCTGCTCAATTCAGAGGATTACAACACCTGTGAGGTAGGTGGCGAGCTGTGGCCTCTGTCTGAGCAGGAGCCAGGGCCTGCGCTGGGACCAGGCCTCCCTCTCCAACTCTCTCTATGCAGGGGGCCTTTGGAGCCCTGCAGAAGATCTGCGAAGACTCCTCGGAGCTCCTGGATAGTGATGCTCTCAACAGGCCCCTAAACATCATGATCCCCAAGTTCCTGCAGTTCTTTAAGCACTGCAGCCCCAAGATCCGGTGGGTGTGCGCGCTCCCCAGGGTACCTGGGGCTTGGAGCAGTGGGGCAGTGGGGGACCGACGTCTCTGCGCCCTGCCAGATCCCATGCTATCGCCTGCGTGAACCAGTTCATCATGGACCGGGCCCAGGCGCTGATGGACAACATTGACACCTTCATCGAGGTGGGCGGCTGGTCTGGGGGTGGGCAGGGGGCGTCTGGGGCTCCTGAGGCAGCTGACCTGGGCTGTCTTGCAGCACTTGTTTGCCCTCGCCGTGGACGATGACCCCGAGGTGCGGAAGAACGTGTGCCGCGCCCTGGTGATGCTCCTGGAAGTGCGGATCGACCGGCTCATCCCCCACATGCACAGCATCATCCAGGTGTGCACAGCCACACCAGCCTCGGTGGGCGGGCAGGCAGCAGCGAGGTAAAGGAGGCGCCCACTGCGGGCTCAGCCTCAACCTCTCTCCTGCCTACCCCAGTACATGCTGCAGAGGACCCAGGACCACGATGAGAATGTAGCCCTCGAGGCCTGTGAGTTCTGGCTGACGCTGGCTGAGCAGCCCATCTGTAAGGAGGTGCTGGCCTCCCACCTGGTCCAGTGAGTGTCGCTCTGCCCCTCCTGCCTGTCTCCACCCCTGCGGTGCCCCGTGCCTTCCCCCCCCAGTCACCTCCTGTTTCCGCCCCTGCAGTGCCCGTGCCTTCCCTTCCGGTCACCTCCTGTGATCACCTCAGTCCACACCCTCCATGTGTGCTTTGCAAGAATAGAGCTTTCGTGACTTTAAAAAATTAGGGAATTGATGAGCAACCAACCAAGTCTTCGGGCATGGCTGGGTCCAGGTGCTCAGAGCGCGAAGGGCACCTGTCCAGCCTTAGGTCTGCTTCCTCCGCCCTGGGCTCTGTGTTATGTGAGGCCTCATCCCCCTGGGCAGGACTGTGGCCTTCCTTGTTCTACTTTAGGAAGCTCAGATGAAGAAGTCTCTCTTACTGAGAGTCTTTAACAAAAGGCCTAGAGCTGGCCCTTTGTGACCAATTTGGGTCACTTATCCCTGAATCTTTTTTTTCCCCAGTACTGGGGATGGATCCCAGGGCTTTTGCAGTGACCTACAAACCCAGCCCTTTTTAATTTTTTATTTTGAGACAGGGTTTCGCTAAGTTGCCCAGGCTGGGCTCAAACTTGTTTTTTTTTTTTTTTTAAGGGAGGAAAGGTTTATTTAGCTCACAGTTTGTGGAGGTTTCAGTCCGTAATCAGCTGGCTCCAAGGCAGGGTGGCATGGCACAGGGGCAACCGTTCATGGCGGCGGAAGACAGCAAAAGCAACAAGAGCAAAAAGGGAGGAGGGAGAGAGCTGGGCTCAAACTTGTGATCCTCCTGCCTCAGCCTTCCAAGTGCTGGGATCACAGTCATGTGCCTCATGCCCAGTTCCTGAATTATTAGCAATAATGGGCGGGGGCTGGGGCTGAGACAGAGTAGACAGCGGGGTCCCATTTCATATAGGACAGGAAGTTTCTATCAAGAATTTGCAACACTAAGGTCCACGGGCTCTGCTGAGGGAGTGGCACCCACCTGTTTGTGCCCCAGCCTGGACCCGTTTCAGCCCTGTCTCAGATGTGTTTTAGGGAAGTGCCCAGGGAGGGGCTCACGTGCTCATGCTCTGTGTTGTGCTGGGGGCCAGGTGCTGCTGCAAGATTTTCAGTGTATTCTGGGCTTTGGAGTTTACCAGGTGGCCAGGTCTGGGTCAAGAGCTCTTTCTTTGATGCCAGGAATGATGTCATCTAATTATGGTGGCTGAAACTAGGTTGGGATAATTCCCCGAAGAGAAATGTGTGGATGCAGGACATGTGGTATCGGCACATTCTGTGCCTTGCTTGGCACTGGTGCCCACACTCTCTTCCTTCCTGAGCCCCACCGCAGCAGGGCCCCGCACCCCTCGAACAGCCTTTCTCCCAACAGGTTGATCCCCATCCTTGTGAACGGGATGAAGTACTCTGAAATCGACATCATCCTCCTCAAGGTATGGGTGGCGAGGCCAGGGCTGTCCTGGGGGCTGGGGTCTCACAGTGGTGCTGAGCCCTCTGCCTGGCCCCAGGGGGATGTGGAGGAGGACGAGGCGGTGCCTGACAGCGAGCAGGACATCAAGCCGCGCTTCCATAAATCACGCACGGTGACGCTGCCCCACGAGGCTGAGCGGCCTGATGGGTCCGAGGACACAGAGGATGATGATGACGACGATGCTTTGTCTGACTGGAATCTGAGTGCGTAGCTTGGCCCTGAGGATACAGGGTGCTCTGACTTCTCTCGGGAGGTGGGGACAGATTGTGGTGGGTTGACCGGAACCTCGTGTCCTGGCCTGAGTCTGCCTGCCACTGTCCCCTGCAGGGAAGTGCTCCGCGGCTGCACTGGACGTCCTTGCCAACGTGTTCCGGGAGGAACTGCTGCCACACCTGCTCCCCCTCCTCAAGGGCCTTCTGTTCCACCCCGAGTGGGTGGTCAAGGAGTCCGGCATCCTGGTGCTGGGAGCCATTGCTGAGGGTGAGTCCCCGCCTACCTGCACCCAGGGCTTCCTGCCTCTGCCCCGCGTTTTGGCACGAGTCTTGGGGCCGGCCTGGGAGTGCTGGGTGGAGGGTGTGGCCCTCAGTGCAGGTGAGGCCTGGTTGCCCCCCTCCAAAGAACTCTGGATTCTTTTTTTGTTTGTTTGTTTGTTTGAGACAGGGTCTCACTATGTAGTTCAGGCTGGCCTTGAACTCCCTGTGTAGCCCAGGCTGGTCTCAAACTTGTGGTGATCTTCTTGCCTCAGCCTCCTGAGTGCTGGGATTACAGGCGTCACCACCACACCCAGGGAACTCTGAATTCTTGGTCCTCTCCTTGTCCCATGTTCCTAAAAGCAACCCCAAACCCAGCATTTAGGCCTTCACCCTTCATTCTCCCAGACAGGTCCTGCGGTGCTGGAAAGTAGTTCCAGTAGCCACAGGGATCAGCGGGCACTTTTGCAGTGCCTGACCCACAGGAGGGTGGCTCGCAACTGAGGATCCATGGAGATGAATGCGCTTGGTCCTCCACCACGTGCTAAGTGGTTCCAGACTCCCAGGTTCACAGATGGGTGGCTGAGGGTCACAGTGTTGATGCCTCTTTCCTACAACCACTAGGGCACCTTTGGGCCTCAAGCCTGGTCCTGCCAGAATCGGAAGTGCCCAGCAATGGCATTTCCTCAGATAAACACAGTATGCTGTGTTACTGGCATGGTTTTCAGGCTCCTTTTTCCCAGTGGCACAGAAAGCAGGGGTGAAGGCAAGGCTTTGGCCCATCCACTAAAGGTGTCATGTGTGACTGCTTCAGCACCCGGAATAGACATAAACATTTCAGAGCAGCAGCAGGAGCCCACAGTCCAGATGGCTTAATTTTGAGGAGGGCTGGAGATGTAGCTCAGTGCAGTGTTTGCATGGCATGTGTAAGGGCCTAGGTTCTATTCCCAGCACTGCAAAAAAAAAATTGTGTGAGCCTCCTGCAGCCAGCGTACTTTAATCCCAGCGCTCTGGGAGGCCGAGGCAAGAGAACTGGAAGTTTGAACCCAGCCTGGCAACTTGTGACTTAGCGAGACCTGCTCTCAAAACAAAAAGGGCTGGGGATAAAGCTCAGTGCAAAGGCCCTGCATTCAACCCCCAATATGTTAAAATGAAGGAGAAGTTTTCTGCGTAGAACATGTATCCTGTGTGAGTAGCATCTTCTGCATCATTCAGTGCACGTGCATCTGTTGATAGTCGGTGCTAAGTTTGTTTTGTGTTGACAGGGAAAGGTCTAGAGAGTTGACTGCAGCTCGGTATAAGTAGAGCTCTTCGATTATTGCAGGGATGTGCTATTATCTGTTCTCCTTAAGTAAAAGACATTTGTCCGGTGCGGCCAGCCTGGGCTACATAGTGAGTTCAAGGCCAGCTTGAACTACACAGTGCATGGAGCTGGTGCCCTACCTCAGCTACATCCTGGACACCCTTGTCTTTGCCTTTGGCAGGTACCAGTACAAGAACCTGCTCATCCTCTATGACCTTGTCTAACCCCCCCCTCCCCCAAAAAAAGAGAGAGAGATGTTTGATTCTAAAAAAAGAAGCCAGGCTCAGTTATATATGCCTGTAGTCCGAGCACTCTGGCAGGAGGATCACAAATTGGAGTCCATCCTGGGGAATTTAGTGAGACCCCATCTCAGAATAAAAAATAACAGAAGGGGCTGGGGGTGTAGCTCAGTGGTAGTGCATCCCTATGTTTGGCCCCTAGTACCACAGCAAAAGAGGAGGGCACAAGGTGTGAGTAGGTGGTAGGATATTCGCTTAGCATGCTCAAGGCCCCGAGTGGTATCCCCTGCCCTAAAGAAAAAAAGCCCCAGCTGCTCGGGAGATGGCAAGTTCAAGTCCAGCCTGGATAATTTAGCAAGAACCTGTCTTAAAACTAGAAAAGATAAAAAAGAAAGGGCTAGAAATGTGCTTTAGTGGTAGAGCATTGCCTAGTGTACAAGAGCCTCTGGGTTCCATTCCAGTACCGCAAAAATAATTAAATAAGATAAATAACATGAAGAATAACACAAAAAGCACAAACATCAAAGGGTGTCAAGTGAGAAGTACTTTAGTACTTTCAACCCACCTGGGCCGTTGTGCCAGTCCCATGGTCTCTGGGAATTAACAAGTGGCCGCATAAGATAACAGCACCACCAGATGAGACGCATCTCCCATTTTCCTCCTGCCTCTGCCTTTCATCGACTACAAGAAAAGACTCAGCCTTAGTTTCTCCATCCCTTGGGCAGGGCTAGTCCTTTCTACGAGGATGGGACTGCCTGGGCCTGGGCAGTCTTGGCCTTACCCCGGGTCCTCTTTTCTCTGATCTTTAGGCTGCATGCAGGGCATGGTGCCCTACCTGCCCGAGCTGATCCCCCACCTCATTCAGTGCCTGTCAGACAAGAAGGCTCTGGTCCGCTCCATTGCCTGCTGGACACTGAGCCGCTACGCCCACTGGGTGGTCAGCCAGCCTCCTGACATGCACCTTAAGCCTCTGATGACAGAGCTGCTCAAGCGCATCCTAGATGGCAACAAGAGGGTGCAGGAAGCAGCCTGCAGGTGACCCTTGACCTCCTGAACCCCCTCCCATGCCCTAGCTGGCCCCTGGGAAGTGATGACACTTGCATGTGACTGCTGACATGGCTTTGATTTCTCTTGTATTTGTACTGGCTGATCCCATGAGTGCCCTCCCCACCTGCCTGTGGCCAGTGCCACTACTGGGGTCCACTGAGCCCTCTGCCTCATCCTCCCCCCACCAGTGCCTTTGCCACCCTGGAGGAGGAGGCCTGCACGGAGCTGGTACCCTACCTCAGCTACATCCTGGACACCCTTGTCTTTGCCTTTGGCAAGTACCAGCATAAGAACCTGCTCATCCTCTACGATGCCATCGGCACCCTGGCTGACTCCGTGGGCCACCACCTCAACCAGCCGGTGAGAGCCCATTGTGGGCCCCTTTTCCCCGTCTCCACGCCCTTCAGCATTCGGTGACCTGGCAGCGACTCCATGTCATGCATGTCCCTGGCTATGGATATGGCCATGACCTCGATAAGACAGACCCTGCCATTGCCCTGCTCCCAGTCCAGGGGGGACGCAGTTATGAGACATTATGGTAAATGCTGTGCCCGGGAATTAGGAGGCACCAGTCTGACTGTGGGATGGGGGTGGGGCCTGGACAGGCAGATGACCATTGACCTCCACCCGGGGAGCCCAACTTCCTGCCCCTCCTCCAGGAATACATCCAGAAGCTAATGCCCCCACTGATCCAGAAGTGGAATGAGCTCAAGGACGAGGACAAGGATCTCTTCCCCCTGCTGGAGGTGAGTGCCCTCAGGTCCCTCCCACAGCACCCCCCCAGCCCTGCCTGACATCACCTTGCTGCTCCCTCTCCTCAGTGCCTGTCATCAGTGGCCACCGCCCTGCAGAGTGGCTTCCTGCCCTACTGTGAGCCCGTCTACCAGCGCTGTGTCACCCTGGTGCAGAAGACGCTGGCCCAAGCCATGGTGAGTACCCCGGCCACTGCCTGCCTGCTCTGCTGCTGCCCAGGCCCTGGCCTGCTCCCTGCTCACCCTGTCCCCACCCCACCTGTACCCAGATGTACACCCAGCATCCCGAGCAGTATGAGGCCCCCGACAAGGACTTCATGATCGTGGCGCTGGACCTGCTTAGTGGCCTGGCCGAGGGCCTGGGTGGCCATGTGGAGCAGCTGGTGGCCCGAAGCAACATCATGACACTGCTTTTCCAGTGCATGCAGGTGGGTAGGTGCCCCATGCAGGCCGGGAACCTTTCTGGCCATCACCAAGGATTGGCAGTGAGACAAGGTTTTGCCTGCACGGTGACAATACCCATCAGCTCATGTTAGGCACTTGGTTCCCTGCTTGTGCCTGACAGACATCAGGGGAAAGGAACCCTGAAAGGAAAAGAGCTTCTGATTATTTAAAAAATGATTCAAAGCCAGGTGTGGTGGTTCACCCCTGTAATCCCAGTACTCTGGGAGGCTGAGGCAAGAAGCTTGAGCCCAGCCTGGGCAACTTAGCAAGAATAAGAAACTGTTTTAAAGGGTTGGGAATGTGCTTCAGTGGGAACGAAAGCCCTGGGTTTAATTCCGACCCCAGAAATGTGATTCAAGTAAGGCAAATAAAATCTCATTAACAGAAGCAAACAGAACTTGATAAGGTATACACCTGTAATCCCAGCTCCTTGAGAAGCTGAGGCAGGATGATCTCAAGTTCATGGGCAGGATGGGTGATGTAGCTCAGTGGTAGAGTGTCCTTTGGCTCTAGGACCCCAGCTTTGCCCTCAAGTGATGAAGACACAACCCTGGGAGGTCCATGACCACGTTGGGATGTATTCGTACTGTCTGATAGGCCTGCCCAGCCCATTCTAGGAGCTCACCCAGTCTGGCTTTCCTGCTCTGCTACTACTTAAGAATAACAAAAAAAGCAAATATGGCTGGGAGTGTAGCTTGATAGTAGACCTTAGCTTAGTGTAAGTGAGTCCCTGGGTTCCATCCCTAGCCCTAGCATGAACAGCACGAACAAAAAGCAGCAAACAGTGTTGAGAATCAAAAATAGAAAACATCAGGCTGATTGTGGTGGCGCACTGCTGTCATTCCAGCACTGGGGAGGTTGAGACAGGAGGATTGCTGTGAGTTTGAGACCAACCTGAACTAAACAGAGAGACCAGGCTGAACTGCATAGCAGGACCCTGTTTCAAAAACAAAACAAAACAAAATATAGCAAAAATAGAAAATGTGAAGGCATAAGCCCTCTCCCCAGTACAGTTGTCCTTGGTCTCTCTTGATGACTCATAACACAATGTAGCTGCTATGTAAATAGTTACACGGTGCTGTTTAGAGAGTGAGGACCGGAGAAAGGCTGTACGTGCTCAGTACCGTTGCAGGGGTTTCTTTTGCAATGTGGGACCACACTACCACTGAGCAACAGCCCTAGTCCCTTTGGTTTTCTTTCTTAATATTTTCTGTCCGTGGTTGGTTGGATCTGAGATTGGAACCTGCAGATACACAGAGGTGGCTGCATGTGCAGCAGGCAGCAGTGATGCATGTTCTCTGCAGCTGTGTCCTTATAGCAGGGTCACAGATGGGGACAGTCGGCTCGAGCCTCCATGCTTAGGGCCAGGATGTGCACAAGGACTGTGCCTTCTCACGTCCTTCAGTGGGAAGAGAGAGGCCTGCCATACTGACCCCTCTCCAACCTCCAGGACTCAATGCCTGAGGTCCGGCAGAGCTCCTTCGCCCTCCTGGGGGACCTCACCAAAGCCTGCTTCATCCACGTCAAGCCCTGCATCGGTGAGCCCCTCCCCTGTCTCGCGCCCGTAGCCCCAGCCCTGGCCTCATGTGATGGAGACACACCTGGGGAGAACTGTGACCAACTGGGATGTATTCGTACTGTCTGATGGGCCTGCCCAGCCAGTTCCAGGAGCTCATCCACGCTGGCCTTCCTGCTTACCACCCCTCTCCCTCCTCACCAGCCGAGTTCATGCCCATCCTGGGCACCAACCTGAACCCTGAGTTCATCTCTGTCTGCAACAATGCCACCTGGGCCATTGGGGAGATCTGCATGCAGATGGGTGAGTGCCTGGCAAGTGGGCCAGCTGTGCCTCTCCCCATTGGTCTGTTCCTGACCTGTGGGTGGGAGCCTTGCTCTGACTGACAGACTCAGGAGAGCATCCAATTGGCCAAGGCCAAGAGGACACCTTTGAGGGTTCTTCTCGGGGGTAGAGTCAAATGCTGAGAGACCATTTGTGATTGGTTTCTCCAGAGAGGTGTGACAAAAGGGCAATTTGGATTGTTCCATGGTTGGATGACTTTGGCCTCTTTTCCTGAAGAAAGGGGAAGGCTGGGCAGTGTGGTCTCCTCAGGTCTGCCCTGGTGACTCCAGAGAAGACTCTGGTTTGGGAAGGTGTGGCTCTGTCTCTGGCTATGGCTTCCGGCTAGGAAGCAGCCGAAGGTGCTTTGTTCCCTTAGCAGTTGTGGCCTCTGGATGGCACCGGGTCAGTAAGGGGGGCCACACCTTGCAGGCCTGCTGTGGGTGCAGCAGGCAGTGCAGAATTCTGAGTGGCAGGTTCCCTAGGGGCCGAGATGCAGCCCTACGTGCAGATGGTCCTCAGCAACCTAGTGGAGATCATCAACCGGCCCAACACGCCCAAGACGCTGCTGGAAAACACAGGTGGGTGCCAGGCCCGCACTGCAGCCCCGCCTCACCTGCCTCTTGCAAGTGGGGTTCTGGGCTATGGGGGACCAGGGAGGGCGTCCTGAAGCACCTTGATGGGGCTTCTGGGGGGAACCTTGAGGAAAATGCTGACCTCGGAGAGACCTGGGAGGAAACCCAGGCTGGGTGGGGCAGATCTGGCCTGGCGAGATTTGGGGGCCCCGGCTGGTCCCAGAGGCTGTTCCCTTGGGGCCCATGGGGCGGGGCTTGATGCCTTGTGCCAGAGGCCGCGCCACGTACCGTCCCGGGGCCACTCGGGGTTGCAGGTCGCCTGACGAGTCCCTCTGCCATTCCAGCCATCACCATTGGCCGCCTGGGCTACGTGTGCCCACAGGAGGTAGCACCCATGCTGCAGCAGTTCATCCGGCCTTGGTGCGTGCTGGCCTGGGCCTGCTGGGGTGGGCTAGGGGGGCAGGCCTGACCCTTCCCTCGCTGTTGCGCCTCCCCCATGCCCCCCCAATGGAGGCACATCCCTGGCTTCCCCCCATTGACCTGCCATGTACCTCTGCAGGTGCACATCCCTCAGGAACATCAGGGACAATGAGGAGAAGGACTCGGCCTTCCGGGGCATTTGCATGATGATTGGTGTCAACCCTGGGGGCGTTGTACAGGTCGGGCAGCTTGGGCTCTGAGGGCAGGGCGGGGGCTGGCCCGGGCGGCCCCTCACATGGGATCCATCATGTTTTAGGACTTTATTTTCTTCTGCGATGCTGTAGCCTCGTGGGTGAGCCCGAAGGATGACCTTCGGGACATGTTTTATAAGGTGAGGCTCCCACTAGACCCTGACTGGTTCCCTGGAGGGCACAGGTCAGAGCCTTTGGCCATAGGTGGTGAAACTGCTTTCTCCACTCTGCCTCAGCCTACCCTTTACCCCTCTCTCCTTGCAGATCCTCCATGGCTTCAAAGACCAAGTGGGGGAGGAGAACTGGCAGCAGTTCTCGGAGCAGTTCCCGCCACTGCTCAAAGAGAGGCTGGCGGCCTTCTACGGGGTCTAGGCGGACGGGGAGACTACCAGGTGAGCAGGCTGTGGCCAGTCGGCCAGTGTCTGGGCTGAAGACCTGGCGCAGGCCCTGACCCTCCCTCTCCCCGGCAGGTTTCTGTCTGCATCGTCGGAGGGATTGCTGGGGAGCGTGCTGCGTCCAGAAGTCGCTGTGCCCTGGTCGAGGGGGGTTAGGGAGGAGTGAGCGGGACCCAAATCCAGATGCCTTCCCCGTTGGTCTGTCCATCTGTCCGCCTGCCCCACTGGGCCTGTCTGGCCAGTGCTCGGGCAGATGGGCGGGGCCCCCATGCTCATCCTACACACAGGGAGGGGGGTGGGACTTTGTGGTGGGCAGAAGCCCCTGATGGGCATCTCAGGCAGCCCACGTGGGTCAGCCACAAGGGAGGGAGGAATCCACACAGCCGACCAAGTCTGGCTCGGGTGAGGCGGGGATGGCAGGCGGGAGGGGGTCGTTGTAGAGATGCATACACGCTCACATTCACACACGTGGCCACATATGTGTGGGCACTGCCCCGCCATTCCCCTGACTGCATGGAGACAGTAGAATTAGTGAACCCCTGAGTATCGCCGTCCGGCCTTCCGTGTAACCTGCATCTAGAGTCTAAGAAGCTTCCACTGTGTTGCTGGAATCGGCGGTGATGGGAGAGGGCTGGGGGTTCGGGGGCCTCTGCCAGGACCAGGACCTGGGCGGGGGGAGGATGGTCACCTTGGGCCGCCTTGTCAGCACATGCACGCTTTGGACCTGCTCTGCAAACTTCCTGCCAGCTCCATGGAAGCCTCAGCCAACTAATGTGTCCCTGTTCTTGTCCCATCCCCGCCAGCAGAGTGGGGACCACTGGAGCAGCAGGGTGACTGGCCAGAGGTCACCCGGTCTCTCCCCGCCATGCTCCAGGGGTGGAGTCCTCTTCTGAAGAGCTGGAGGCTACGAGCTGCTGGCACCTGCCTCTTCAAGGGTGGGCAGGCAGGCGGGCTTTCCATGCCCCCGAGACCTTCCTCAAGGTCAGGGGCATTGAACAGGTGGTGATAGAGGAACCAGGCTTACGCTTTGCCAGCAGGAAGTAAGCTGAGGGCTTGGAGAAGAGGGCAGTGGTGGAGCAACCCCTGTCCCCCTTTCTGTCCCTCTGGGACACCCTGCTCATCACAGGGCCCAGTGGGACCAGAGACCCCACAAGACTGGGACAGTGATTCCAGAGAAACTTCTGGGATGCAGTGGGGATGCGGTCTAGGTGGGAGGGACTCCCCTTGAGAAGGGGGCATAGTTTTTTCCAGGTTGGCCAGATAATTGGGCCCTGCAGCCCCCTTAACGTTTTTTTTCTCTTTTCCCCTTTCCTGCTCTTTACTCTTTAGGGGGCCTTTTGTGTTTTGGGGTTGGCTGGAGTCCTGCGTCCCTCAGCCTGCTCCATCTACCACTCCAAGGGCCTGGACTCTGGGCCCATCCCGGCCCGGTGACCTCAGATAGGCCAGGCCTGCCTCTTGCAAGGGGCACTCAGTGCACATTCCGTAACTCTAAGCTAGTGGTCCCTGCCCCCACCCCAAACTTGAGCAGGTCTCTGGAAGCCATTTGTTTAAAAAAAATTTTTAAAAATACCATTTAGCTTTCTGGTAATTCCAGTTCTCTGAAGCGCCCTCCACTGGGTCGAGGAGTCTGCATGGATTGGCTATCCGATGGTATTGGTAACCCCTCTCCCCAGGTTGGGGGTTCTAGCCACCTTCAGGGAAGGAGAGTCTGGTTCTTCTAGTTTTCTTTCCTTTTTTTTTTTTTTTTTGTTTAAAGAAAGGTATTTAATTTTTTAATTTATTTTTGGTTGGTTTTTGCACAACGAAGTTTCAGCTTCTCAACCTTCTTCCCTGCCCAGGGCTGTGGACCAGCCTGGCCTTGATCCGCAGTCCTCCCGTTTTCCAAGACCCCCTTTACCCTCTTACCCTGTGGGCTCCCGGCTCTGTCCATTTGTTATCGTGCTGTGCTGGGGATTGGCGCCGAGGTGGCGTGAGATTTCCACTTGTGTAGAACTTTGTTGAGTAAAGATCAGTTTCTTGTGAAACTCTTGGCCTCTGGTTTCCTGTGTCCTTGATTTGGTTGTGGGTGGGGAGTAGAGTTAGGGACACAGCACACCTGGAAACTTCAGAAATGGGATGCACAACTCCAGCCAGGAAGTAAGTGAAGGACGAGGAAATGAGCCTTAAGACCTCAAGTATATTTCCTACCTTGTAAAATGAGAAGGTGAATGTGAGAGGGGACCCACTTAAGCTCATTAAAGGGTGGTACACTCAACTGGTGGAAGGGACAAATCCTTGCAGCACTTTTTAACATAGAAAAGGCAAATAGTACTATATTGAATTACTGCGACTAATATATAAATCAGATGCTTAAGTAATTTTTCAGGTTTGAAAATAAAGTTGTTTTTTTTTTTTTTGTGGGTACCAGGGGTCGACCTCAGGACCTCGCGCGCCAACAGGCACCCCTGCCGCTGAGCGCTATCACCGGCCCCTTTTTTGTATGTGGGATCCAGGGGTCGAAATCGGGCCCTCGCGCTTGCAAGGCAGGCGCTTACGCCGCTGAGCCATCTCACTGGCCTTTTTTTTTTTTTTTTTAAGACAAGGTCTTGCTATGTAGTTCTAGCTGGCCTCAAACTTCTGGTGATCCTCCTGTCACAGTTGATTGCTGGCATTTCAGGCCTGAGCCACCAAACCCCGGTAATTCTTGTTTCTAAGCTAGTCATCAAAAATCTAACCTGGTGTGTGTGTGTGCGCGCGCGCGCACGTGAGGAAATGATCAGAGTATGTTACGTGCACGTATGAATCGGCCAAAATGAAATTCACGAAACTGTATAACCAATTTAAAAAGGTGAAAAAAACAAAACAAAACAAAAAGCCCACCTCCCAGGCATAGTGGCACACACGTGTAATCCCAGCACTAAGCGTTTTGAGAAAGGCTTAGCTCAGCTGCCGGCCGCAGGTACTGAGGTAAGAAATAGCCCCAGCTCCTGAAGCAGAGTCTTCCAAATAAAACTGACCTGCGTCAGGATCACAGGAATGCTTATTTTAAAATGCCGGACTCGGGAATTCGCACTTTCCAGCCCAAGGTCTACGCTGCCAACCAGCGGGACGCCGCTAAGCAAGCGCGTCTTAGGCACCCGGCCAGCTCGCTGCCTTACTTCCGGTGGGCTCCTGACGTAATCAGACAGCGCCGGAAGGACCCTCGTGCTGCCTAGGAGACGGGACGCGAGGCCGGCAGCTGACAGCGCCGGGCGGGCCGCGCCCACCCGGTCGCCATGGAGCGTCCTCCGGGGCAGTGCGAGGATCCCCGCGCCTCGGACGATGACTCGGACCCAGAGCCGGAGCCCGACCCCGACGCGCAGGCCGAAGCCTATGTGGCCCGCGTGCTTAGCCCGCCGAAGCCCGGGCTGGCATCTCCGCGCGCCTCATTACCGTCCACGCCCGCAGCAGCCCCTGGCTTCCTGGAGCCCAGGGCCGCGTCCAGGGTCCCGACGGTGGGTGCGCCGGGCCTGCTGAGCCTGCCCCCGGAGCTGCTCCTCGAGATTTGCGCCTACCTGGACGCGCGCCTCGTGCTCCATGTCCTTCCGCGCGTGTGCCACGCACTGCGCGACCTTGTGCGCGATCATGTCACTTGGAGGCTCCGCGCGCAGCGCCGCGTTCGCGCGCCCTACCCAGTGGTGGAAGGTGGGAGTCGGGGAGGCCCGCCCGGGGCAGGCTTGTGGTGGGAGAGGGGTACCCGGCTGCCACGTGCACAGAGTCGGATGCAGGCTTCGTGGCTGTTCTGGCTCTGGCTGGGGAGGTTGAGGTTGTTTCCGGCGGTGCCAGTCTTTGGCCCCGTATATCCTTGGACCGGGAGAGGTAGGGCAGGGGCTTGGCTCTGGAGTCTGTGACCCTTGAACGAACCTAAGGTTTAGGAGCTGAAATCCTTAACACCAGCTATTGTAGATCTTCAAGCCCTGGGTCTAAACTGTCATCTTGGACAGGGGCTGGTGCTCACTCCTTCCCAGGTTCATTGGTTCCTCGGGGAGAAGACAGTTTAGGGACCTTGCATTGGTATTGTTGATCCTGATATTATTGGATCTACAGGCCCTTGAGTCAACACGAGGTACAAGCTGGATAGTTGATTACTAACCAGAAAACTGATTCCGCAGAGGGGTGGGGTTCCTGCATCAATGATTCTCAAGGTGTTGACACCTGCACCCCACAGTTGAACTCTTCCTAAAGCTTGAAAAATGTAGATGCTTGTGCTAGGCACGGTGGTGCACACTTGAATTCCACACTTGGGGGGCTGAGGCAGGATGATCTCCACGAGTTCAAGGCCTGCCTGGACTACGATAGTGAAACCTGGTCTCAAAAAAATGAGGAGCCGGGCATGGTTATTCACACCTGTGATCCCAGCACTCGAGAGCCTGAGGCGGGAGGATCACTGCAAGTTTGAGGCCAGCCTGGGCTACAAAGTGAGTTTGAGGCCAGCCTGAACTACAAATCCCAAGTGCTGGGATTACTCAGGCGTCCATCACCATGCCTAGCTAAATCTTTATTTTTATTAGTACATGTTTGCACTACATAATGATTACATTCATCATGGAGAGTTGCTACATGAACATAACACATCCTAATTCTTTTTATTTTCCCTTCCCGCTGGAAGAGTGTTGACAAGGCCCCAATTTTTGGAAACAAGGGTGGGGAGTGTTCTTAACTCGCTGGGATGTGGTTAGTCAGGTGGCTCCAAGGTTAGAGCCTGGGCCTGCTTGGGGTGGGGCAAGGGATCCGGGTGGGGTTCTCTTTCTGAGACATGGTCTCCTATGCAGTTCAGGCTGGCCTTGAACTCGCTATGTAGCCCATGCTGGCCTCAAACTTGCAGTGATCCTCCTGCCTCAACCTCCTGGAGTGCTGGGATTACAGGTGTGCACCACCATGCCAGGCCCAGCTGAGGATCTGTCCAAGTTGAGTGTAGGTTGGCCTCCCTGGAAGCCGGTACCCACCAGGGACCCTGCTCATGGTGCCCCACAGAGGAGGACTTTGACTGGCCGACTGCCTGCATTGAGCTGGAGCAGCACTTGGCACGCTGGGCTGAGGATGGGCACCGGGCCGAGTACTTCTGCCTGGCTGATGGGCACTTTGCTTCCATTGACTCAGTGCTGCTGCTTCAGGTAAGGTGGGTTCAGTGTGGGGCCAGGCACAGGAGTGCCAAGGGGGCCCCAACAGCATGTCCTGCTGCCCTCCCAGGGTGGGACACTCTGTCTGTCGGGCTCTCGAGATCGCAACGTCAACCTGTGGGACCTGCGGCAGCTCGGGGTAGAGCCCAGCCGGGTTCTGGTCAAGGCCTTGGGCACCCAGAAGGGCAGCACCCACAAGGTGAGGGGCCGTGGTGGGGAGGAAGCAAGAGGAGCAGATAGGGTTTGCTGGCCAAGAGCCTGGGGTTTTGTTATTTTGAGAGGGTTGCACTATGTAGTTCAGGCTGGCCTTGAGTTCACTATGTAGCCCAGGCGGCCTCGAACTCACTATGTAGCCCAGGCTGGCCTCAAACTCACAGTGATCCTCCTGCCTCAGCCTCCATAGTGATGGAATTACAGGATTGTGCAACCATTCCTGGAAAGAGCCTGGGTTTTGGTGCCAGACTGTGTAGATTTGCATCTGGCTCTCTACTGTTGTGTGGTTTTGGGTGAGATGTGACTTTTCTGTGCCTCAGTTTCCACTTCTGTCCAGTGGGCAGTGAGGATGAGAATGAGTGAATATGAACTGTGTGTTAATATGAGTGTGTTAATCACAGGCTTTGCGCACAGATGCTCAATAGAGGCAGGCTATACCTTGAGGGGCCCAGTAGGGTGCAGTAAGGAGGCTACCTTTGGGGATCCACAGCTCTCAGCTCTTTCATGAGAAGTGGCAGAGAGCCTGGCATGATGGCGCACACCTGTAATCCCAGCACGCAGGAGGCTGAGGCAGGAGGATGTCCACAAGTTTGAGACCAGCCTGCACTACATAGCAAGACCCTGTCTCAAAACAAACAAGCAAAAAAGTTGCAGTGGAGGGGCACCTCCACCAGTCATCAAGGTGGTCCAGGCACATGGCCAACAGATTAGGCTCTAGGTTCAAATCTCCACTCTGCTATGTTCCGACTGTGTGACCTTGGGTGAAAGACTTAACTTCTCTGTGGCTCAGTCTCATAATTTATATTTTGAAAGGATGTGTACCTTATAGTACCTTTCCCAGAGAGTTTGGTGAGGAGTGAGTTCATCAGCTGCCCATACTCTGGGCATATTATTATTATTATTTTTTTTTTTTTGAGACAGGGTCTCACTATGTAGTCCAGGCTGGCCTTGAATTTGAAATCTCCTGCTTCAGCCTCCCAAGTGCTGGGATTACAGCCCTGTTCCACTACGCCCAGCTGAGGCTGCACTCTTTTTTATTTTTGGTTTTTTGAAGCAGGGTCTCATTATGTAGCCCAGGTTGGCCTCCAACTCGTGGCAATCCTCCTGCCTCAGCTTCCTGAATGCTAAGATTACAGGCGTGTGTCACCACGCCCAGCTGAGGCTGCACTCTTAATCATATTTCCACATAACCTCAGACTACCACTGGTGCTGAGTCCCTGCAGAATGGAGGGATGTTACTGGGGGTGTGTGTGCATGCCTCAGGCTTCGAAGCCAGACACCCCCCCCACGCTGTTTTCACCCAGGTTTGGACTGGCTCTGGGTTCTTGGGTCAGTTGCCTTCCTCCCTTGGCCCTGTGGGATGGGGATGTGAAGCTAGAGTTGTGTGTTGTATGACAGTGTATTTCACAGTGGACTTTAGGGAGGGAAAGCTGTGTGGCTTTGGGTGAATCTGGTGATCTCTCTGAGCCTTTTCTGCAAAAACAGGAAGGACCCAGCTTTGCGCCCATGGGCAGTGGGGAAGAGAGGCTGGGTGTGACTGCTGTGCCTGTCCTGCAGGGCTGGGTGTGGTCGCTGGCGGCCCAGGATCACCGGGTGTGTTCTGGCTCCTGGGACAGCACTGTCAAGCTGTGGGACATGGCAGCTGACGGGCAGCAGTTCGGTGAGATAAAGTACGAGGGGTTCTAGCAGGGATGTGGGGCTGGTAGGCCCTGCCTGGCCACCGGCCCGACACTGTGGTCTGTGTGTCCCCAGGGGCAAGGCAGCGGTGCTGTGCCTCTCCTACCGGCCTGACATCCTGGTGGCCGGCACTTATGACAAGAAGGTGACCATCTACGACCCCCGAGGTGGGTGGGGGTCCGGGGCCTCGGTGGGGAGCACAGGGCTGCTTGGGGTTTTGGAGTCATGGTGAGAAGGTCACGAAGTCACCCAGCCAGGTGCTCATCCTGGCAGGTTTGGGTTGTACCACGGCCAAACGGGTGGGTGGGGCGGGGACACAAAGGAGGCCTGGCGGACCTGGGCCGTGGTACGATCCTGGCCCTGTGACTCTAGGCAAGTTGGAGCCCTTGTTTCCCTATCAGTGGTACAGCACGTGGGGAGAAGGCTGGAGCCGTCTCCATTCCCAGACCCAAATCCTTGTCACGCCACCAGTCCCGGGGTTAATGGCAGGGACGGTATTGAGCACGTCCGGAGCTGGCTATGACTCAGTGGTAGAGCTCTGCCCTAGCACATGCAAGGCCTCAGTTCCATCCCCAGCACCAGGAAAAAATCAGATTAAATAAATTAGTTTACATAAGTCATCTAGAACAAGCCAGGTGTAGTGCTCCTTTAATCCCAGCACTTGGGAGGCTGTGGCAGGAGGATCGCCGTGAGTTCCAGGCCAGCCTAGAGTACCCTGTCTCACAAAAAACAAAAACAAAAAAAACTGAAAAACAAAACAAAACAAAAAAAACGAAAAACAAAAGGAAACCCAAAACATCTAGAACAAAGACTGCCTGGCACATAAGTCTTTTCTGTGTTTTATTCATTCATTCTTTTGTGGAACTGAAGGGTCGCTGAGTACTCTTGGTCCATGCAGAGCTGCAGCCAGGCCTGGGATGGGAGAAGAGCTTCCTTGGCAGAGGGGCAGGAAGGAACTAAGGCCTGTGGGTCCCAGATCCAGCTGGGAGGGAGCCGGGGAGACTGTCAGCTGCAGGGTGGGGGCTGAGCAACCTGAGGGGTTCGCCAGGGCACACAGTGGCCTGAGATCCCTAAGAGGGCCTGGGGATCTGTGAGGGGCTCTGATGTCCCCCTCCCCGGCCTGCGTCACCTGCCAAGCTGGCCCAGCCCTGCTGAAGAGCCGGCGGCTGCACTCGAGCGCGGTGCTGGCTCTGCTGGCCGACGACAAGCACATCATCTCAGGCAGCGAGGACCACACCTTGGTGGTGTTCGACCGCCGCACCAACAGCGTCCTGCAGAGACTGCAGGTGGGCACCTCCCTTCCCTTCTCCCCACCCCTCCGGAGATGGAGACCTGGCTGCTATCCCCAGCCCACCTGAGGCGCTCTGTCCACGTCCCTCCCACAGCTGGACTCCTACCTGCTCTGCATGTCCTACCAGGAGCCCCAGCTCTGGGCTGGCGACAACCAGGGCCTGCTGCACGTCTTCGCCAACCATGACGGCTGCTTCCAGCTTGTCCGGGTCTGCAGGGGCCCCGTGACTCCTGTCCCTTCCCTGGCCTCCTTCCCACCCCCTTCTCCTTGCCCCTGAGTGGTGGTGGTGGAGCTGTCCCCAATTGTCACCCATGTCTCCTTCCACAGTCCTTTGACGTGGGCCACAAGTCTCAGATCACGGGCATCAAACACTCGCTGGGGGCCTTGTATACTACATCTACTGACAAGACCATCCGGGTGAGGACAGCCATCCACCACGACCTCCCCCCGTCCTCGGTCGGGAGACATCTGCCAGCCTCTGCCCATTGCTCCCACAGGTGCACGTGCCCACGGACCCACCCAGGACCATCTGCACTCGCAGCCACCACAACGTGCTGAACGGGGTGAGGCCCTGCCCTGCCCTGCCTGCCCTCCCAGAGCCTGGGCCGCTGCCCTGACTCCTCTGTCCCTGCCACCCAGATCTGTGCCGAGGGCAACGTGGTGGTGGCCGCGTCTGGGGGCCTGTCACTGGAGGTCTGGAGGCTGCAGGCCTGAGCACGTGGGTGTGGACGTGGATGTTGGTCTACACTGCCAACAGGCGGGTTGAGCCTCTGCTCTTGGGGGACCCGCCCCCCCACTGGTGCTGCCTCTGCCCCGATCCACAGGCTGCAGACCCACGGAGTGCTGGCCATGGCTAGGCAGGGCCCCTTGGCTGGTCCCTGTGCCTGGGGAGGTGGTGTTGCAGTTCTGACCTACTTGGAGGCCTGCTCCCCACCCCTGGACCCCAGTTTGGTTGTAGTGTCCCTGTTGAGAGCTCAGGAGAATAAATCTGATGTGCTCTGCAGGTGCTTGGCCCTGGGAAGCTTTGTGTGGGACACTGTGGGGTGTATGGCGTGGGACTGAGTGGGAGGCAGTGGCCCGGGTGTGTGGGGCCCTGAGGACTGTGGGAGCCTGTATCTATGTCGGTGCCTCTGTGTGTGTGACATGAGCATGTGGCCTTGCATGTGCATGGACTGTGACTTGAGCTCCAGATCTGTGTCTGCAGGGTAGTGACTGTGGCCATCTGCCCAGGCCACCGTGAGGTATGGGGAGGGGATGATGCAGCGTGGGCTCTGGGATGTGTGTGACCCTGGGGGGCGGGAGGGAGGCTGGGCCCCCACAAGCCCACAGTCCCTGCATCCCCATCTCAGCTCAGCCAAACTGCGCCCCCAAAGAGCAGTCACTGTGTTTATTGAGGCCCCTGGGCTGTGGCGTGGGGGTGGCACTGCCATGGAGTCACAGGATGGCGCAGGGCTTCTTTTCCTTGAAGGGGTTGGTAGCGGCCGGGATGCCCACAAGAAAGGGGTCGCTCTTGGCCTGCTCAGTGCAGAACTGCAGCAGGTCGGTGGCTGCCTTGGACACCTGCAGACCGAGCCAGCCAGCTGGAGCCTGGGTCCCCTGCCCCCTCGCCCAGGGTTGCCCGCCTCATGCTGCCCCTACACCCACATCTGCCCTCACCTTTACGCGCTCAATGTCCGCCTCCATCCGCAGCTGCTCTACGGCCTGGCGGGCCTGGCCGATGTCACTGCCAATGGCCACCTTGCTGGACATCTGGGGAGGGTGGGCAGAGCGTGAGCAAGCCTTGGGCCACCTGAGGGTCCCCACGCTCCTCCCTTGTTGCCCTGGACCGTCAGTGCCGGTACCTCTCTGCAGACTCCTGCAGATGCTGGCACTGATCCTCCAGCAGCGGCCACCCCTCTGGCTCCTGCTGGTAATGCCCAGCCTCTCCGCCCCTCTCCTCCCCACCCACAGAGACTTTGAAGCCAGGACCCAGTGAAATGTCAGCAGCAGCGGTACCAGCTGCCGTGGCAGAGGGGGTCCCTGCCCTAGGGGACCCAGAGGCTGCTCTGGTGTCACGTGGGCATCCCCTGGGTTCCCTGCCAGGTGAGGGAGCCTGTGGCTTACTCTGAACTGCTGGGTCCCCTGCTAACTGTCCCCACCAGCCTCTGCCACTGCTGGCAGCACACAGAGGGCTCCCGGCCCTGGTCCCCTGCGCTCCAGTCTGTGCTGTCCACACTGCCTGGTGTCACTCCCTGGTGACTTGATCCACCCCCTGGTGCCTATGGTGCCTTGGTCCTCACCCCCACCTACCTCTCCTTTGAGCCCCAGACCCCAGGGCCCCTCCGTCCTCAGTGCACCCCCTTCCAGTTGTCTCCCTCCCTCCTGGCCAGGTGCCACCCTGGACTGTGTCCCCCGATCCCAACTGTGCAGGCCCAACCCCAATGTTTCCCTCGCTCTCTGGTGCCCTCTTGTCTAACGCTGTCTCTGGTGCCATCAGAGCAGCCTGAAAATTAAGCTCTCAGTCTGGGCGCTGCTCTCCCCTTTGTGCCACCTGGGCCCATGCCCATCCTCACTCCCCTGGTCACCTACACCAGGGTCACCAGGTAGCCCTGGTCATCAGTGCTCACTGCCCTGCACCCTTCCTGATTGCCCTTTTGTAGCAGCCAATGCAAATGTTAAAAACAGAGTCTCTTAACCCCACCCCTGCCTCTTTTTTGTGGCACTGGGGATTGAACATACCCAGCACTTTTTATTTATTTTTAATTTTTTGTTGTTTTTTTTGAGACAGGGTCTTGCTTTGTAGTTTGTTCAGGCTGGCGTAAATTCTCTATGTAGCCCAGGCTGGCCTTTGAACTCTTGGCGATGCTCCTGCCTCAGCCTCTTGAGTGCTGGAATTACAGGTGTATGACACCATGCCCAGCCAATGTTTTACTTTAAGATAGAGTCTTGCTAAATTATCCAGGTTGGGGGCTCAAACTTGAAATTTTCCTGCCCCAGCCTTCTGAGTAGCAAGGGCCTCTCTCTTTTTTTAGTTTTTTGAGACAGGGTCTCGCTGTGTAGTGAAGGCTGGTCTTGAACTTATTATGTAGCCCAAGCTGACCTCAAACTCATCAATCCTCCTGCCTCGGCCTCTGAGTGCTGGGATAACAGGTATGCACCACCACACCTGGTTATGCCTCCAGCCCTTTTTTTTTTTTTGTGGGTACCGGGGGGGTCGACCTCAGGACCTCGCGTGCCAGCAGGCGCCCGTGCCCCCTGAGCGATATCACCGGCCCCTTTTTCGTATGTGGGTTCCGGGAGTCGAACATGGGCCCTCGCGCTTGCCGGGCAGGCGCTTAAGCCGCTGAGCCATCTCACCGGCCATCCAGCCCTTTTTAATCTTTTTTTTTTTTTTTTTTGATGAGACAGGGTCTCCCTGTGTAGTTCAGGCTTCCCTTGAGGTCAGTGTGTAGCCCAGGCTGGCCTTGAACTCATGGGAATCCTCTTGCCTCAGCCTCCCAAGTACTGGGATTAGAGGCGTACACCTTTTAATCTTATTTTTGAGACAGTGTCTTGCTAAATCACTAGGTTGCCCAGGCTAGCCTTGAAGTTGCAACCCACCTGCCTCACCCTCCTGAGTAACTGGGATTACAGGGGTGTACCAACATGCCCACCTCTGGGCCTCATTTATTTCCTCTTTAAAGACCCTCTCCCCCTAACACAGTCACATGCTCAGGAACTGGGAGGCAGAGCTTCAACAAATTTTATGGGACACAACTCCGCCCACACCAAGCATATTTGCTGGAGGAGGTGACACCTTCAGTTGCCGGGGAATGTACGACAGGAGGTGTGGGGGCTATGTACCCAGTGGAGACTGGAGACGGACGAACAGGACCCACCCCCCATAAAGCCGGGCATGCTGGTGCACACCTATCATCCCAGCACTCGGAGGCTGAGGCAGGAAGATCACCGGGAGTTCGAGGCCAGCCTGGGCTATATATATAGCGAGATCCTGTCTCGAAAAACAAAAAACAACAACTAAAAAAAGAATCATTATCTCATTAACAAGTCAGTTTCAGAGAGGCTGAAACTGTCCGACTGCCTGGTGACCTAAATCCTGTTTAGAAGCTCTTCTGTCGGTCCTAGGGCATAGGAACAAATAGACAAGGGCAGCCGAAAGCACTGTGTTTTCTACAGGCTGCAACGGGAATGAACCTTCCTTCCGAAAACACGGAGAACAGCGCCTAAAAAGTACAGCTCCTCAGGGCTTCCGTAGTACGGAACAGGTGCACAAAGATGGCTGCGCCCGAGGATGCGGGGGGGCCCCCCCCGTGGACGGTCACGTGACAAACAACTTCCGTCTGCTTCTCCCGAGCTTTTTCCCTAGCCCTACTTCCTGTACTCTTGCGGAGAGGCGCGTAGGAGGGCTTAGCGCACTCGGATGACCACGTGGGCTCGGTCTGGGGGGCTCGCCTGAGGGGCCGCCCGCAAGCCCATGGAGGGCTCCTCGATGGGGGAGGCGCCCGCGGCGGCGCTGGCTGCCGTGCTGAAACACAGCTCAGCGTTGCCACCCGAGAGCGCCCAGGTGCGGGGCTACGACTTCAGCCGCGGCGTGGATTACCGCGCCCTTCTGCTGGCCTTCGGCACCACCGGCTTCCAGGCCACCAACTTCAGGCGCGCGGTGCAGCAAGTCAACGCCATGGTGAGGCGCGGGCGCCGAGTACCCGTCGGGGCGGGACTTCCCGGGCGAGTGTGGGCCTGCCCGGGGCGGGAGTTCGGCGCGCCCTCGCCTAGGTGGAGGTCAAGTTCTGGGAAGTGCAAAGCTTTCAGGGTGGGCAGAGCCGGGGGTGAGACGCTGTGGTTAGGGGAGGGAATTGGGGGAGAAGCGTAAATCAGCGCGGGGCTGGGATTTGGAGTTGTTGTTCCCAGGGGGAAGGGGACTGGACTTGAAAAGGAGATGCTGTGGGACGCGGAAGGGACTGGGTCTGCACGGAGACATCCCTGGGTGGGGTCTGACTCTGGATCACATCTGGGGCGCTTAGGCAGGGAATCGAGGCCAGAGCCTAACTCGGCCTGGCCCTTACTGCAGATCGAGAAGAAACTGGAGCCGCTGGCTCAGGACGAAGACCACCACGCAGACCTGACCCAGAGCCACCGCCCGCTCACCGGCTGCACCATCTTCCTGGGCTACACATCCAACCTCATCAGTTCAGGCATCCGAGAGACCATTCGCTACCTTGTGCAGCACAACATGGTGGGGACCTGGTGGGGCTGTGGCTGCTGGCCTTCTGGGTCAATGAGCATTTAATTGTTGAGGGCTTAAGTGACAGTATGGGTCCGTTTTAAGAGAGCTCCCCTCTGAGGGAGGAGTGCCGTTAGGAGTCCTGCCCCAGGTGAGGGCCAACGTCCTTGGTTTGTGACTGCAGGTGGACGTCTTGGTGACCACGGCTGGAGGCGTGGAGGAGGACCTCATCAAGTGCCTGGCGCCCACATACCTGGGCGAGTTCAGCCTCAGGGGGAAGGAGCTGCGGGAGAACGGTATCAACAGGTGGGACTGTGAGTGGGGTGGGCAGGGATTTGGCTGCAGGAGCCCGGGGACTGATGCTGTGTGCATTTGTCCCAAGGATCGGCAATCTGCTGGTGCCTAATGATAATTACTGCAAGTTTGAGGACTGGTTGATGCCCATTCTAGACCAGATGGTGCTGGAACAGAACACAGAGGTTGGACTAGAGAGAGCGGCTTGGGGGGGTCTAGTGTGGTGGGGTCCAGGTAATTGTGGGCTAATGCTGATGTCCCCGCCCTCCTAGGGTGTGAAGTGGACACCTTCCAGGATGATTGCCCGGCTTGGCAAGGAGATAAACAACCCAGAATCTGTGTATTACTGGGCCCAGAAGGTAAGGAGCTGGGTGGGGCTAAAGTTCCTAGACTGGGGTGTGCTAACTGGTTTCATCTTTGCAGTCCTCTGGCAAATCAGCATCCCTGCTTTGAGGTGAGGAGCCTCACACACTGAGAGGTTAGGCGATTTGTTTGAAGTCACACAGCTATACATGGGGGGGTGTGTCCTGATATCCTGGTTACACTCCTAGACTGTCAGTACATTTGGGGGTACCATTTAGCAACTCCTCTGGGGCCTGGTCCAGGATACCATGGTCCCCAGAGGCTGTGAAGCCCCCACGTTTCAGAAATAACAAGAGCCACTGCTCAGGGAGTGCCAGGGTTGTGTGCAGGTTTCTTACATCCACACCGTCGTCCACGCGAGGAGAGTTGTGGGTTTTTTATTGTACCCTTGAGGCAGAAATGTCAGTGGGAGGGAGGAATGCAGCTGGGATGGGGACAGCAGGCTCTGTCACAGCTGCTGACTGGCCCTGCCCTCCTCAGAACCACATCCCTGTGCTGAGCCCTGCGCTCACAGATGGCTCGCTGGGTGACATGATGTTCTTCCATTCCTACAAGAACCCGGGCCTCGTGCTGGACATCATCGAGGGTGAGGTGTGGGGAGGAGGAGGGAGGGAGGCCCCTGACCCCAGGCCTCACTGCAGTCCTCTTCCCCAGACCTGCGGCTCATCAACACGCAGGCCATCTATGCCAAGCGCTCGGGGATGATCATCCTGGGCGGCGGCGTGGTCAAGCACCACATTGCCAACGCCAACCTCATGGTGAGTGGCATGGTCCCCATGGGGTGGTACTTGGCACTGTGCAGATGCAGAGTGCACCAGACCATGACTGTGGACGACAGGCCAGGACCCTGGGCCTCCTTAGACTGAGGTTCTTGTAGGGGAGACACCACAGGGCTGATGCGCATGACAGGTGGCAGTAAATTGTTAAGGAGGAAAATAAGGTTAGGCGGCTTGGTGATGCACACCTGTTGTCCCAGCCCTCCAGAGGCCAAGGCAGGTGGTTTTGAATCCAGGAGTTCGAGGCCAGCCTGGGCAACACAGTAAAACCCCATCTCAAAAGAAAGGCCAGATGATGGGATGAGAAAAAGAGAGGAGTGCTGACCAGGCGTGGTGGCACATACTTTTCTTTTGATTTTTGAGACAGGGTCTCACGATGTAGCTCACCTGGCCTGGAATTTATGGCAATTGTCCTGCCTCTGCCTCCTGAGTGCTGGGATTACAGGTGTGCGCCACCACCACACCTGGCAGTGACACATACTTACAATCCTAATTGGGTAGGCTGAAGCAGGATTGCAGGTTCCAGACCAGCCAACCTGGGCAACTTTTTCTCAAAAGAAAAAAGCTAGGGGCTGTAGCTCAGTGGTAGAACACTTGTGGCTTCTGTCTCTAGTATCAAAATAATTATTTTCATTTATTTTTTGACACAGGGTCTATGTTGCTGAGGCTGGCCTTCAAACTGTTATGTAGCTCAGCATGGCTTTGAACTTACGATCCCCATGTTAGGCTCCCAAGTACTGGGATTACAGGTGTGCACCACCACACACAACCCCAGCCCTGAAATAGAGATGTTGGAGGGGGCTTTCAGGGGTGTGAATGTGAGCTGAGGTTTTTGGGAGGTTGCCTCTGGGGAGGATTTCCAGTGGAGGGAACAGCTGTTGCGAAGAGCCTGAGTGCTTCAAGTAATCAGGGAGCAGCAGGAGGCCCAAGTGGGGTTGGGGTGGGCCTGGAGGTGCCCAGAGCACGGCAGGGGAGCCCTGTGCCTGCAGTGGGACCTGAGCATGAGCGGGTCCCCAAGTCCTGGTGGCTGGGACTGGGGTGGTGGCTGTGGAGGAACATGGCTGGGTTTGGAGATCCTCTGTAGCTTAGCGTTGGTGGCAGATCTCTTTCTGTGACGTCATGCAGTAGTTTTCACGTGCTGTGGTCTGCCTGGGACCGTCACGTGACACTAGGTATGGGATTTTCTCTTATGACCTCCTGAAGCCTTGGCTTTTGAAGCATTTGGGGTTTTTGGGTTAGGGATGCTTAGCAGGTACCCAGAAGCTCTGGTGCCCAGGCGTGGACGTGGGGATCCCTTCATCTGGGACTCCCTCCCTCCTGGGCGGTGATGTTCCAGGGTCCTCCCTCTGGCCGTCCCCCGTGAGTGGCTAACCAGCCTGCCCTGTCCTCTGCAGCGCAATGGGGCCGATTATGCCGTCTACATCAACACAGCCCAGGAGTTTGATGGTTCTGATTCAGGTGCCCGGCCGGATGAGGCTGTCTCCTGGGGCAAGATCCGGATGGACGCACAGCCAGTCAAGGTGAGGCTGGCCGGGTGGGGTGCAGGGGTTCCTGGCTGGGGGTTGTGTGGCTTACCCAGGTCCCCTCACAGGTCTACGCTGATGCCTCCCTGGTCTTCCCCCTGCTGGTGGCTGAAACCTTCGCCCAGAAAGCAGATGCCTTCATACATGAGAAGAATGAGGACTGAGCAGCTGCAGCCTGGAGGCCTCCCCTCCTCTATTTATTAGGGTACCGCCCCTGTCCCCCTCCTCCTCCATCAGCATCTCTGGAATAAACGTCCCCCTGTAGTCCTGGCTCCTCTGCAGTTGCTCTTGGTCCTTGGGCCTGGCGGGGGTCCATGAATTCAGCCCACTGCCCCCTCGGCCTCGTAGGCTTCTTCCCGCCAGCACTGCACGCTGCCCCCCATGGCGGTGAGCAGGCAGGGTTCGCTGGGGTGGAAGGCCAGCGACTGCACCACGCTGTGGCCCACAGGCAGGGCCAGTGCCAGAGAGCCCTGTGGAGCAGGCGTGGGGCGGTGCTCAGTGGCCTGGCTGGCTGTTCCCTGAGCCCTGGCTGAGGCCTTGTGTTACCTCTCCCCTAACCTTCAGCCACAGGCTCTGCTGGTCTCCTGGGCTCTGCAACTGCATCTGCCCTAAGGGAGCCGCTCAGCAGCACCGTCCTCAGGTCCTGGGGCTTCTCTCTTCCCATCTTGTCCTTCATCAGCAGATGCTCTGGGCAGTGTCTAGAGCCCACGGTTCTCTCCTTGGATCCTGTTCCCCAATTCCCTGCCACTGCATGGACTCCACCAGGCCCATGGCAGCCCTGATGACTGTCACTTCCTTTGTGACCTATTATGTAGTTCCTCAAGCAACCTGTGGTTCCTCTTTGTACTCTATAACTGTCCTTTCATGTGCCCTCCTCGCAGGGCACCTTCTGGGCTAGAGGCCCAGAGGGGACAGGCAGAACATCCTCGCTGATTCAGTTCCCACGGCGGGAGCCAGCGCTCCGAGACTGCGCACCCCCCTTCTTCCTCGCAGGGACTCAACTCCGCGGGCTGAGCCACAGCACTGCCTCTGCAGCCTGACTGCCCTACTGGGCTGGGACATGGCACGGACAGGGCTTGGGGCTTGAAACCACAGGGGACCACAGAGGAAGCTCAGGCTTCACGAATAGCCTCAGCTCCCTCACCCAGGGGTCCCAGGGCTCGGCCTGCTGCTTGAGGCCTTGTCTGACTTGGATCCAGTGTCACCTTCCAAAGTCCTGTCACGCCCCCTGCACTTTAGCACCTTTCACCCAGATGCCTTTCCTGCTGCTTTTGCTCCCCCTTTTCTGACCTGGGGGTGACAGGGCTGGGCCAGCTCACCTCCACCAGGTCCCAGAAGAATACCTTCCCGTCCTCGGAGCAGCTGACCACGTGTGTGTCACGTGTGCTGAGGCTGCAGTCCAGCTTGTACTCCTGGTTCCTGTGGCCCGTGTACCTGGGTGAGGGGCTGTATTAGGGGGCCTGGTCCTGTACAGGGGTGGCAGGGAAGGGAGGGGACCAAGGCTGACTGTGGGGACTCACTCGCCTAGCAGCTCTCCAGTGTCCTTGTCGAGAAGCCGCAGCGTGGAGTCCAGGCTGGACACAAGGGTGCACTGGCCATCATGGCTGAAGCAGGTGCAGGTGATGGGGCCTGGGGTGGGAGGATGGCAGGTGGTGAGGCTGGGGTGCTCCTTTACACCCCACTATCAACCTGGCCTGTACCCAGCCACACTCACTGCCCACGTAGTCGGAGAAGAGCTGGCCCATCCTCAGGTCGTAGCGCCTCACGCGGCCATCCACGGAGCTGCAGGGAGGGCAGGCTCAGCTTGAGCGCCTGTGGCCTCTGTCCCTGTGTTCTGCTTGCTGGAGGTGGCCCTGCTCTTCCCATGCAGGAGTAGCACTGGGAGGTGCTGGCTTTGAAACTCAGGCCCAAGGGGCCATCTAATCTCCGTCCATCTGTTTCTAAGGCTCACAGCCCCCTGCAAAAGCCCTTGGGGTCTTCCTTTTCCCATGTATAAACTACCGTGCCCAGCTCTGGCATTTATTTCTTTACTGATTATCTGTCTTGCTAGAGAGTAGCTCCCAGGGGGCAGGGACCAGTGCTAGGTGGTTCTTGGCTGTGTCCCAGACATAGCTAATAAAATACACTTTTTAAAAGGGCTGGGAACCCAGTGTGGTGGTACGTGCCTGTAATCCTAGCACTTGGCTGAGGCGGGAGGATCGCATGAGGCCAACCTAGATACATAGTGAGACTCTGTCTCAACAAAACAAAAGACTGGGGATGTAGCTCAGTATCAAGGTCCTGGGTTCAATCATCAGTACTGGGGGACAAAAAGATCTTTAGCTACGTGAGCATACCAATAATCCTAGCTACTGGGGATGCTGAGGCAGGAGGATTTGAAGTTTGAGGCCAGCCTGGGCAACTTGGCGAGAGTCTGACTCAAAAAAAGGGGTGCAGACGTATCTCAGTGGGGTGTACCCTAGCGTGTATGAAGCCCTGGGTTCAATCCCCAATAGTGCCAAAAAATGTTTTTTGAGATAGGGCCTCACTATGTAGTTCAGGCTGGCCTTGAACTCACAGCGATCCTCCTGCCTCAGCCTACTTGGCACTGGGATTACACGTGTGCACCACTACACCTGGCCAAAATTTTTTTTTTATGTGAGTACTGGGAGTCGAACTCAGGACCTTGCGCTTGCTGGATAGGCACTTATGCCACTGGGCTATCTCACTGCCCCCAAAAAGTTTTTTAAAAATTGTATTTGTGTGTGTGTGTGTGTGTGTGTGTGTGTGTGTACTGAAAGAAGAAACAGGGCCAGGTACAAAGGTAGGGCAGTCTAAATTCAAGTGAGGGCCAGGGAGATAGCTCAGCGGCACAGTGCCTGCCTGGCAAGCACAGGGTCCCGAGTTCCATTCCTGGTACCAAAAAAAAAAACAAAAAAACAAAAAAAAGGAAGAACTCTTGAATTGAGAATGACATCCTCTTGAGCTATAGTAACATGCGGGTTATTCCGAATGTGAACTAGAGCAACCCTATGCAGGCGGAGATTCCCACCTATTCATTTTATTCACTGGCATATGCCTGTCATCTAAAAAAGTACTTGGTATGATGCGCTCAAAAACACTTCGATGAAGTAGAGAGGCAGTCCTGGCAGAGGGAGAGCAAGAGCAAAGGACCTGAGGCGAGAGCATGCTTGTCATATTTAATAGAAATGAGGCCAAAGAATGAATAATGGCTGAAAGTCAGCAGGGACCAGACTGCAGGGCCTTGTGCATGCTGGTAAGAAGAGTAGCTTTTTTTGGGGGGGGGGGTGATACTGGGAGTTGAACCCAGGGCCTTTGCACTGAGCTCTATTCCCAGCCCTTTATTTTGTGACAGGATCTGATTATGTTGTCCAGGTTGGGCTTGAAGTTGCAGTCCTGCCTCAGCCTCCCAGAGCTCTGGGATTACAGGCATGTTCTATCATGTCTGGCGTTTTTTCTTTTTCTTTCTTTCGAGTAGTGCTGAGGACAGAACACAGGGCTGTGTGCTTGCTAGGCAAGTGCTGTAGCACTGGGCTACACACGCAGCCTAGACGGTAGCTTTTTAACCTAAGTACAGGGGTAGCTGCAATATGCAGTCACTGGGGACAAGGTCTGGGATCCACTCACCCTGAGAGAACCTCGTGGTCGGACACCTTCACGCTGGACACGCCGTCTCTGGCTTCGTCCAATGTCTGCACTGGCTCAGGCCTCCGAGAGCGGCAGTCCCAGCAGCGGATGCTGGAATCAATAGAGCCTGTGTGGCCAGTATGAAGGTGAGGTCAGGTTTGGGACACTAGGGCAGCACCCTGGGAGCTCTTGCCCAGGCCCCAGACTCACCAGACAGGATGACTGTGGCCTCTTCATTAAACTGCACTGTATTCACTTTCTGAGAAACAGGAATTGCCACTCAGGCGGCCGGGTTTTCAGGGATTGGGATACATGCAGGACTCCCAGCGCCGGTTAATGCAAGCACAACTGGTTGTGTTAGGGGTGTGCAAAGGTTCTGGGGGGGAACTGCAAGGACAGGGCTCAGCTGCTGCCTGTCCATTCCAGAGGGCAGGGAAGGAGTGACCGCGGACGTTCCTGGTGCCACCAGCGCCCTCCCACGGATCCCGCCACGCGCACCGCGGTGAGGTCTCCTCGCCCAAAATTACCCCGGCGTGGCCCCGGAATTTGCGCACGACCTGCCCGGAAGCCACATCCCACAGTACCACGGCCTTGTCCCCGCCGCCAGAGCAGAGACTGCTGTTGTCAAAGGAGCTGGAGGGCGGGTGGGGGGCAGAAGGTCAACGTCGGCCTGCGATCCCGGCCTCGGCGCCCCCGGCCCGGCCCCAGCTCACCCGGCTGCGTCCAGAACTTCGTAGCCGTGGCCGCTGTACGTGCGGAGCAGCGTCCCCCGCAGTGGGTTCCACAGCCTCAGCGTCTTGTCGCTGCCGCACGTCAGGCAGTAGTTGCCGTCCACTGGGGGACACCGGGCGGGGGTTACCGCACAGCCGGCCTCGGGACCGGGTGGGCCCGGGATGAGGACGCGGGCGCTCACCATTAAACCGCACGGCGCGCACCGCCCCTTGACCACAGTCCAGCGTCCTCAGCAGTTTCTGCGGCAGCTCGGGTGCCCGCGGCTTCGGTTCGGGGAAAGCCATGGCTCCGGGTGCTGCTCCTCGCCTCTTTCTATGAATACGTCTGCTCCTAGGCTTCTGAGCCTTACAAAACCACGCTTGGTAGTAACCTTATTATTGTCCCCCATGATCTATTTCCGGCTTCCGGCTTCTCGTGTGGGGTTCAAAATTTCAGCATTTTGATGACAGCGTTGGGAAACTGAAAAACCGCTTTCAGTATTTCCCCCCCACTCACTCCCTACTTTCGAGGTTTTCTTTTTCTGCGTCTTCTCATTCTCCTCTAGCTGGGTTAGTTATGGCCTTCGCGTTGCGGAACGGAAGCGTGAGGACAGTAGGTGTTACTCTGAAAGCCGCCCTGCACGCCTGCACCGGAAGCTGCTGCTCCAGCCCCGGAAGAGGAACGACCCGGTTTTCGAGTCGCTATGTCCACGAACAATATGTCGGACCCACGCAGACCCAACAAAGTGTTGAGGTGAGGATCCAGGCGGCAAGGCAACAGGACTCGGGTTATGGATGTGGGTCGGGGCGAGGGGGCGAGACTCGATCGCCCCTGACCCTTGAGCCTGTCACAGGTACAAGCCCCCGCCAAGCGAGTGTAACCCGGCCTTGGACGACCCCACGCCGGACTACATGAACCTGCTGGGAATGATCTTCAGCATGTGCGGGCTCATGCTTAAGGTGCGCGGGGCTGAGTGTCCTGGGGTGTAGCTCCGCCTGGGAATGGGGCCTGGAGGCGGGTCCGGAATGAAGTAGGGGCCCGCGGACGCTAAGGGGGCGGGACGGGGCGGGATGAAGTGGGCCGAGAAAACTTTTAAGGTGGGAAGAGCCGCGGTCCGGGCGGTGGTTCCGTAATGGCTCGGTCTGAGCTGGGATCCAGGCTGTGAAGCAGTTTGGAGGGGACACGTAGAAAAAGAGCAGGGTCTATAGCGTGTGGGAATTTCTTTTTCTTCTTTTTTTCGAGACAGGGTCTCACTATGTAGTTCAGGCTGGGCTTGAACTCACTATGTAGCCCAAGCTGGCCTCGAACTCGAGGCGATCCTCCTGCCTCAGCCTCCCGAGTGCTGGGATGACAGGCGTGCACCACCTGGCAACATGTGGAAATTTCTGAGGGGCTTCAGAGGCCATAATGGGGTCAGAGAGATGGAGGTTAGTCACTAGGACCAGAAATTGGGTACCAGCAGCAGGTGGGGAGGGGTAGGACTAAGGGGCACCTTCAGGCAGGTCTGAGCTGCACAAGGATAATCAATGGGCAGGACTTAGTGCTTTGGGAGTGTGGCTTGCAGGGGCTCCTTGTCATGCCTCGCTGACCTGATCTGTCCATCCATGTTTCCCCAGCTGAAGTGGTGTGCTTGGGTCGCTGTCTACTGTTCCTTCATCAGCTTTGCCAACTCCCGCAGCTCGGAGGACACCAAGCAGATGATGAGTAGCTTCATGTGAGGCTTGGCCTAGAGAGGGAGGAGTTAGAAGGGGAGGGGGCCACACCTTTGTCCGGCACTGACACCTCTCTCGTGTCACAGGCTATCCATCTCTGCAGTAGTGATGTCCTATCTGCAGAATCCGCAGCCCATGACGCCCCCCTGGTGATGTCAGCCTGGAAGGGTGGCATCCTGGGCCCCTCTGACCGCATCCTCCCTGGCCTGGCCTTTGGCTGCAGGGCTAGACTTGCCTGAATGGCCTCCAGGCCTCCAGCTGATCAGGGAGCATGGCCCTTTCTCTGGAGTCCCACTTCCGCTGGGGCATAGACGGGAAAACCTTAGGCCTCCCTACCCTGCCTGCTGCTGGAGGAGAGACTGGTCGTGTTTCTAGGTATATCCACTTGTTTTCTTGTGGAAACCAGTTAATAATAAAGTTTTTCACTCTGACTTCCCCTGTGACTGCTGTCTTCTGTTCGTGGGGTGCTCTGCCTGGTGGGGAAAGGCTTCAGGTCATGGGGGCCCCATCTGGAATGTTCTGGGGATTCACTTCCTTATTTCACTAGCCTCGTGCCTTAGGTCAGGCGCCAGGGACAGGACAGTGATTTCTGCCCTCTGGTAAGCCAGCAGGTGGCCCTGTGGATCTAAGGAGTCTGGGCTTTGGTTTTCTTTTCTTTTTTTTTTTTTTTTGGTCAGTACTGGGGATTGAACTCAGAGTCTTTGCACTGAGCTACATTCCCAGCCTTTTTTATATTTCCTGAGACAGGGTCTTGATAAATTGCTAAATTGCCTAAACTGGGCTCAAACTTTTGATCCTCCTGGCTCTGGGATTTCAGGTGTGTGCCACTACGCCAGGCTTGGTTTTCTTATTAGAGGAACAATGCCTGCAAACTGAATCGATTGGTAGGAATTGGGAAGGGTATGAAAGAGTCAGGTTCCTCTTCATCTATCAGGCTTTCCCACCTTATTGGAAGATCCAGGGATCCATTCCAGCCAGACTAGATGCCTCTCATCCCCAGCACTCCAAGGACGTTTTTGTTTGTTTGTTTTTTGAGGCGGGGTCTCGATAAGTAGTTCAGGCTCGCCTTGAACTTGCTATGTATCCCAAATTGGCCTTGAGCTGCAATCTTCCCGCCTCAGCCTCCCAGGTGCTGTGATTACAGGCGTGCACCACCACGTCTGGCTCCCAAGGGCAGTTTGTGTACCCAACGTCCCCGTCCCCGCAGGACAGAATAGGATCCCTGCTTCTAGTCACGCTAGGTGCCTCTGAAACACCCCAGGACACCGTAGGGTCTCAAGCACACATTCCACAAGTTTTATCTCCTAGGAAGACACAGTGTCTAGAAAAAGTTGGGTCCTTTCTTCCCACACGGCCAAAAGTGCTCCAGAGCCCCATGGCGATACGGTAAAGGTGCCTCCCGCCAGGACTGGACAGCCTGTCTGTTCCTAAACTCCAGGATCCACAGCGCTGCCGCGGGGTACAGTTTCAATCTGGTCACGCGCCAGGCTCCGCCCCGCCCCGCCCCTCTAGCGCCGATTGGCCAGGTCAGGTTCTGGGGCGGAGCGTCCGCCCTGCGTTATCCGGGCCCGGGAACACCCTGAAGGCGGCGGCGGCGGCCGAGCCATGGGTGCCTGTGCGCTACCTTTCGGGGTCGGCTCTGGCGGGCGCTGGAGCGCCGTGGGGTGCCGGATGAGTTCCTGCCTCCTGCGTCAGCCGCTCCCGCCTGTCTCGTTTCTCTTTTCGTTGTTGCTGGCGACGCCTGGTGTTCGGGCCGCTGGATACGAGGTGAGCCGGGCCCGCGGGCAGGAGCGCGCAGGAGTCGGAGGGGACCCGAGGCCGGGCAGAGGCGTGGGTGGCTCTGATCTGCAGGCTGACACGACAGGGTGGCCCAGGGCGTGCTCTGGGTCACTGAGGGGGTCTGGCTGCGCCTCTGAGGATGAGGCTACAGCTGATTCCCCACCCCTCACCCCCCACCCCGTGTCACCGGGTCGCAGGCTTGGATGCGTTCACTTAACTGTGGGACCTTAGGGGCGGGGAACGGGCGAGCAACAGGCTGAGTGGGGCGCTGGAGTCAGCTCGCCTGGGGTTCAGCCTCGTTCTCCTGCTCCTACCTGTCTCCTTGCGCAAGTCACCTCCTTTTCTTGACTTCAGTGCCCTGGAATAACTAGGAATAAAGTGCCCCGTGCCACAGGGCGGCCGTCTGCCATTTGCAGATGCTTACTAGACAACAACCTTGATTCTGATTATTTCCCCGGGGTGCGAATGAGAGCTACTGGCGGGACCCTATACAGTGGGGAGCACAGCTATGTGTGTCACCTGCCTCAGAGGCCAAGGCGTCCTCCGCACGTGGCCGGGGTCACAGCTTCTGTGACTCTGAGTCACTTCAAGGTCAAGGGTCGTCCTGTGCTTCTCCCACTCCCTGCCTACCTCTGGGCCTGTCTTTTAGCTGCAGGACAGTGGAGTCAGGTTACCAACAGTGTCTGTGTGTGTGTGTGCTTGTGTGTGTTTGGGCCCCTGTGCAGACATGTCCTGTGGTGCAGCCAGACATGCTGAATGTGCACCTGGTGGCCCACACACACGATGATGTGGGCTGGCTCAAAACGGTGGACCAGTACTACTACGGCAGTGAGTAGAGGGTGGGGACCGGCACCCGACTGCACCTACCTCTCTGTATCTCCCCTCTGTCCTCTGGGCCCCGGACCTTAGGGTGGGGGCAGTGCACAGCGTGGGCTCCTGCTGGCTCCTGACTGCCCGTGTCCTTGTGTCCACAGTCCAGAACGATGTCCAGCATGCAGGCGTGCAGTACATCCTAGACTCCGTCATCTCTGCCTTGTTGGCGGAGCCCGCCCGCCGCTTCATCTACGTGGAGATGGCCTTCTTTTCCCGTTGGTGGCACCAGCAGACAAATGCAACCCAGGAAATTGTGAGGAACCTGGTGCGCCAGGGTGAGCCTACCCTGAGGAAGTGAAAAGAGGAAGCCCAGCCCAGCTCCTGTTGCTGTGTGGGGGCCTGGGAGATTTTATCTTGTCGCGAAGAGAGAATGTGTGTGCTTGCGGCCCCAGTGGCTTGGAGTTTGGAGAACTGTGTGTACTGCCAGACTCCACCTGCAGCAGCTCCTCTGGGGAGTTCGCCCTGCATCAGGCCCTCTTTGCCAGATCTGTACCCCTTCTTCTCTTTCCAGGCTTGAGTTGCCAGGCCTTCTCCTCTGCTGCATCTCACACCCAGCCCCACTCCTAATAACCCGGCTTTGCCTCTCCTTGTCCAGGGCGCCTGGAGTTTGCCAATGGTGGCTGGGTGATGAATGATGAGGCAGCTACTCACTATGGTGCCATTGTGGACCAGATGACACTTGGGCTTCGCTTCCTGGAGGACACATTTGGCAATGACGGGCGCCCTCGTGTGGCCTGGCACATCGACCCCTTCGGTCACTCCAGGGAACAGGCCTCGCTGTTTGCCCAGGTGCTACCCTGATCTCTCGCAGACCTGCCCTTTTGCTCACACTGACTCCTTCCTTGGCCACTCAAGGCCTGCCCTTTCCCTGAAGTCTCCCTGGGACCACAGCAGGGCCTGCTGGTCCTTGCCTTGGGAGGAAGTTGAATTCTGAGAGTCTTTCCTTCTGCTCTGGCCTAACCCTCCTTCTGCAGCTGGGTCCTCCCTATCCTACCCTTTGCTAGAATCCTGGCTCCTCCTCCAGCTGCACTGCAGGTGGATGCCTACCTTGTTTTCTGTTTTTTTTTTTGAGACAGGGTCTCAGTGTGTAGTTCAGGCTGGGCTTGAACTCACTATATGGTCCAGGCTGGCCTCGAACTCAATGCAATCCTCCTGCCTCAGCCTCCCTAGTGGTGGGATTAAAGGTGTGCACCACCATGCCTGGTCTGGCCCTTCCTTCCTCTTTGGTGCTGGGGATGGAGCCCAGGGTCTGTGCATATTAGGCAAGTGCTTTACCACTCAGCTGCATCGCAGTCCCTTATCTGGGTTTATTTATTTAGAAACAGGGCCCTGCTATCATGCTGGCTTTATTTATTTATTTATTTATTTATTTATTTGTCTTTTTGAGACTGGGTTTCACTATGCAGTGCAGGCTGGCTTTGAACTCACTTCGTAGCCCAGGCTGGCCTTGAGCTTGCAGCTATCCTCCTGCCTCAGCCTCCTAAGTGCTGGGATTACAGGCATGTGCCACCATGCCCAGCCTTTATTTTTTTTTTTCTTGTGCCTGATTTTATTTATTTATTTATTTTACCACTTTTATTAGTACATATTTGCAGTATATAATGATTACCTTCACTGTAGGGTACTGGTACATGTACATAACACATTTCAATTCCCTTCTTTTCTCCCTCTTTTTCCACCCCCATCTGGCTTTAAAACCAGCTTTATTATCGGTGTTCTGACCTATCCTCAGGCTGTCTCCTTTCCACTTTGACCGAGCGGGGCAGGGGGAGGTGAGTTCTGGCTTTCCACCTGCCCCTGTCTTGCTGGGTGCCTTCTGACCCTTACCAAGCTCTGAAATAAACTGGAAAGCTCCCTTTTATCAGCTCCACTTTCTACATGTACCCTGACCATTAATGGCACCCTCGTGGACCAGATGACACGTGGGTCCCCCAGGATCATGGGCTCAGACCTCCCAAGCTGGGGAGCATGATGGTGAGTGGGCCCCTTTGCCCCACCTCCAGATGGGCTTTGATGGCTTTTTCTTTGGGCGCCTCGATTATCAAGATAAACTAGTGCGGAAGAAGAGACGGGAGATGGAGCAGGTGTGGAGGGCCAGCGCCAGCCTGAAGCCCCCTACTGCTGACCTCTTTACCGGTGAGGGGGTGATTTAATGATCTACTGTCACTATTTTAAAATTCTTAATCATTTGTGAGCAGGGCTCTGCATTTGCCTTTTGTGCCAGGCCTCGAAAATTCTGAAGCCCATTCTGGCTAAGGCAGGGCAGGCTTGGACCCCAGGGTAGGTCTGGGGCACTGGGCATCCTCTGAGGTTGGTGTGGCCCCCAGGTGTGCTCCCCAACAATTATGACCCGCCAGAGAGGCTCTGCTGGGACGTGCTGTGTGCTGACCAGCCTGTGGTGGACGACCCCCGCAGTCCTGAGTACAATGCCAAGGAGCTGGTCAACTACTTTCTGCAGCTGGCCACTGCCCAGGTAACCTCGATATCCAGAACTTTGAGGCCTTTCCACAGCCTGGGGGTGCCTCCAAGGGATATGAGAAAGTGTGCACAATAGTAGTGTCCCGCTCCTCATCACATTGTCCCTCTCGGACTTACGGTTATTAGAAGTGTGCATGTTGCTGGGTATGGTGGTGCATGCCTGTAGTCCTAGCACTCTGGGAGGCTGAGGCAGGAGGATCAACAGTTAGCAAGACCCTGTCTCAAAATAAGAAATAAAAACAACCAAGAATGTAGCTCAGTGGGAAGGCCCTGAGTTCAATCCCCAGTACTTCAAAAACTAATAACATAACAAAAAACCGCAAATGTGACAGCATGGCGTGGTGTCTGGACCCCCTCATCTGTGTATAGGCCCAAGAAAACCACTGGCTGTTTTTATTTGTGTCCCTGCGCTCTGATGTGGCATGTCCCCACAGGATATCCTGTGCTATCCCCACATGAATTTCTGACCCCATACACACAGACACAGCTGGCCAGGGGTGGGTGGTCCAGGACACCCTGGTCTGAGGGCTCCATCCCACAGGGCCAGGACTACCGCACCAACCACACGGTGATGACCATGGGCTCGGACTTCCAATATGAGAACGCCAACATGTGGTTCAAGAACCTGGACAAGCTCATCCAGCTGGTCAACATGCAGGTCAGTGTGCCCGCCCTGCGGGGCCTGTGTCACAGGAGTCTGTCAGTCAGCTTTCTGTCACTGGAACGGAGAGCTGAGATCGTCAGCTTGGGAGGCCTGTCTGTCATTGGTGGGCCCCATTGCTTTGAGGCCTGTGGTGAGGCAGTGCGTCGTGGTGGGAGAAGGAAGCAGGCGGAGGAGAACTCCTGCCTCTGCAGCCAGGGAATGAAGGACAGGAAGAGGAAGGGGCCGGGGTCCCTCTGTCCCACAGGCCTCCAACGACCTGAAGATTCCCTCACGCCCGGGAGCATCAGCCCTGCCACACGGGCCTTTGAGGGCCATTCCAGACCCAAACTACCGCAGCCTGCGTGCTGTGTCCCTGTGGCGTGGGCCACGTGCACAGAGATGAGTTGTCTTCATTTTCTGTTGTTACGCTAAGTGACAAATGACCGCACTCTTAGCTGTTTGAAAAAACAGAATTAGCCAGGCAGGGTGGCACATGCCTATAATCCCAGCACTCAGGAGGCTGGAGCAGGAGGATGACTGAGTGTTCAAGGCCTGCCTGGACTACATAGGGAGACCCTGTCTCAAAAGCAAAACAAAAATGAAATAAAAGCAAAATAGAAAAATAAAAAAAATAGAAATACAGGGTCTTACAGTTCTGAAGGTCAGAAGTCTGGCATGGGTGTCATTGGGCAAGAACAGTCATATTGGCAGGGCCAGGAGAGAATATATTTCCTTGCTTTTCCAGCTTCTCGAGATGACCACATTCTCTGGCCCATGGGGCTCTTCTGTCTCCAAAACGAGCCACACAGCGTCTGTCTGACTCTGCTTCCGTAACCGCGGCTCTTTCATTTCAGCCTCTTCTGCTTCCCTCTTCCAGGTTTATCCCCCAGTTCCTTTTTTTTTTTTTTTCTTCAGTACTGGGGATGGAACCCAGGGCCTCATACCACTGACCTACACCCCCAGCTTCCTCTTGCGGTTTTAAAGACACTCAGGGTTATGCTTGGCCTCTGGGATAATCCAGGATACTCTATTTTAAGGTCAGCTGATTAGCAATCTTAATTCCACCTGCAACCTTAATTCCCCTTTGCCATGTTGCCTAATCTCATCACAGGTTCTGGGGATCAATTAGGATGTCGTCATGTTTGGGTGATCACTATTCTACCTACCCCAGATGTGCTGGTGTCCCCGCAGGTGGCCTGCAGTGGTGGCTGTGTGCACAAGCAGTCACTCTCTCCCATCAGCACTGGGACTTGTCTTCCCTCTTCCATATCCGACGCCCTGTCCCATCTATCCTGTCCTGCAGTCGCTACACCAACACCTCCCAGCCACTTCCTGCCCTGCCGCTTCAGCAAAACCGTTCCCGGGAAACTGCTCAGTGCTCCGTCCTCCCCAGCCTCTGCCTCCTGCACCTTGTCTCCTGCAAATCCCATGTCCCTGGGCTGCTGCGAGGTCACCATCTGGCTCTTTTCTCCTGCCACTGACTGCTCCTTTGCTGAATTCATTTTACAGACTCTGGAAACAGAGTCCTGGCTCTGTCACTTAGTGCTCTGTGACTTGAGAAATGTCCCTAGGCACTCAGTGCCTCACTTTTCTCACCTATAAAATAGGAAGAAGGTGGTTTTTACCTCATGGAGTGATGAAGGGGCATTTAGTTATTCGTTTGTATGATCAATGCCTGGAAGATAAAGCATCTTTGTGGTTGTTTTATTATTATTTCTGGTGCTGGGGGTGGAATCCAGGGCCTTGTGCCTGCTAGGCAAGTGATCTACTACTGAGCTATACCACCAGCCCTGGTTGTTTAATATTACTCTTTCTGGCTGAAAATCTTCTGTACCTTTTTTTTTTTTTTTTTTAAAGTTTTTTGAGACAAGGTCTTGCTATATAGTTAAGGCTGATCTTGAATTCCCCATGTAGCCCAGGCTGCCCTTGCACTTGTGGCCATCCTCCTGCCTCAGCCTCCCTAGTGCTGGGATTACCGGTGCATGCCACCACCCCTGGGTTGGTCTTCCTTTAAGACAGTAGCTGTGGACTGAGGATGTAGTTCAGTGGTAGAGCCCTAGCCTAGCATGCGTGAGACCCTGGGTTTGAAAAAAAAGAAGACGGGGGCCTCTGGTGCTAACTTCCCATGATCCTGAGCATGTGGAAGAACTCAGTGACTGCTGTGGTGCCGTGTGTGTCTGTGTGTGTGACTGGGTACAGCTGGCCTTCCATATCCCCGCATTTCATGCCCACAGACAACCAATCACAGATTAAAATATTCAGAGAAAAACTGCATCGGTACTAAATGTGTACAGATATTTTTTCTTGTCATTTCCCCCTAAATAATACAATATTTATTTGCATAACATTTACCTATTGTTAAGTATTATAGTACTGTATATGGGAGAGTTTGGATGGGTTGTATGCAAATACTGTGCATTTTTATAAGGGGTTTGAGCATTTGAACATTTGGTATCCTGGGTCTCAGAACAACTCTTCAAAGGATACAGAGGAAGGAATATGTATATGTATGTGTGTATACTCTTAAAGGAATGTAGTCCTGCTATGTGTATTGGTGCACACCTGTAATCCAGCACTTGGAAAGCTGAGGCAGGAGGATAACAAGTTGGAGCCCAGCCTGGGTAACTTGGTGACTTAGTGAGACCCTGTCTCAAATTAAAAAATAAAATAGGGATGGGGATTGTAGCTCAGTGCAAAGGCCCTGGATTCTTTCCTCAGTACAAAAAAAAAGTATTCAGAGAAGGTGAGCCTATGGGATGTCAGAATGAGTGTGCATGCGTGTATAAGGACGTGTGCACCTGTGGGCTCACACACCACTCCCCCCCAGCAGCAGGCAAATGGGAGCCGTGTCCATGTGCTCTACTCCACCCCTGCCTGTTACCTGTGGGAACTGAACAAAGCCAACCTCACCTGGTATTAGGGGAGCCTGGCGGGGGAAGGGGAGGGCTGGCCTGTCCCACAGCCGCTCTGCTGTCCTCACGACCGCCACCACAGGTCTGTGAAGGAGGACGACTTCTTCCCCTACGCCGACGGCCCCCACATGTTCTGGACCGGCTACTTTTCCAGCAGGCCAGCCCTCAAACGCTACGAACGCCTCAGCTACAACTTCCTGCAGGTGGGTGGGCGCGACCAGCGGACAACCCGGGGATAGCCCAGGGGATGATCCAGGCCCAGCGCACCCACCTCGTATCCCCCAGGTGTGCAACCAGCTGGAGGCGCTGGCGGGCCCGGCGGCCAACGTGGGACCCTACGGCTACGGAGACAGCGCGCCCCTCAGTAGGTGTCGGGCCTGGGGGGCCCAGGTGGGGCTGAAGCCAGAAAGCATCCCTCCTGGAGGCCCCCTTGGAGCTCCGGAGTCCAGCACGCATGCACGGGCTTTCTCGTCTCCTTGGGGTCGAGCCGGAGAGTTCTGTGCAGACCCCACCGACCCCACCCCCTCCGCCTGCCCGCAGACGAGGCGATGGCGGTGTTGCAGCACCACGACGCGGTCACCGGCACCTCGCGGCAGCACGTGGCCGACGACTATGCGCGCCAGCTGGCTGCGGGCTGGGAGCCCTGCGAGGTGGGCGGGGCCGAGCGGAAAGGGCGTGGCCTAGGGCGGCGGGACGGAGCCCAGGAGGCCTCGTGGGGCGGGGCTTGCGGGAGGCGGGCAGAACGAAGAATGGGGGTTCAGGAGGGGCGGGGTCTTGGGCGAGGGGTGGAGACGGGGCGGGGCAGGTCCACGCCTGGGAGAGAAGGGTGGGGTCAGGTACGGCGTGGGGCGTGGTCGAGGCGGCGGGGTGTGGCCTTGCCGTGGGGGGCCCCGGTGTGCACCCGGTCAGCGGCGGACCTGCCCCTTGCGCTGCTCCCCAGGTTCTTCTGAGCAACGCGCTAGCCAAGCTCAGCGGCTCCAAGGAGTCCTTCTCGTTCTGCCGCGACCTCAACATCAGCATCTGCCCGCTCAGCCAGACGTCTGCGCGCGTGAGCCCGGGGTGGGGTGGGGCGGAGGGGCGGGACCGGAGGCGGTGGTTGCACGTTTTCTTCGGAGGGTCGTCCTGGGGCTACGTTACACAGGGCACGGTGGAGCTTGGGCGGAGACTGATACTCCGCGAGAGGGATGGCCTGTCCTAGGAGGCCGCGATCACCCCAGGACGTTGCCGCGTCTGGTGGGTAGGCTGGGGGAGGCCGCTGTGACCCGTCCCCTTCTTGACCTCCCACTCCAGTTCCAGGTCATCGTTTACAATCCCTTGGGGAGGAAAGTGGATCAGATGGTGCGGCTGCCCGTCAGCGAAGGCCTTTTCCTCGTAAAGGACCCCAGAGACAAGACCGTGCCGAGCGAGGTGAGCCCACTCAATGAGTACCACCTGCCTTAGGCATTTTCCTCCTGTTCTTTGAGCCCAGGGCCTTTGCACAGAGGTACCTCTTCAGTCCTTTTTACTTTCCTGTTTTTTGAGATAGGGTCACACTGTGTAGTTCAGACTGGCCTTGAGTTCGCTCGAATTGTGATCCTCCTGCCTCAGCCTCCCAGGGTGCTGGGATTGCAGCAGTGTGTCTCCAGATTTGGCTTCTCCCTGTTCTCATGGACACCTCCCCAAGAATGGCTCTTCCTGCTCTATATATCTGGCCCTTCTGCCTCAGAATATCTGCTCCCCTTGGGAACATCTGCCTCCCATGATTGGTCTGATTTTTAAAAACCCACCCCTGAAATTTTCTTCCTGTTATGGACAGCCCTTTCATCCCAGAAGCCTTCCTTTGAGCCTCTTTCTCCCCCAAGAATCTTTCCTTCAGTCCTGTGCCTTAAGGATCTCTTCCAGGGGGTGGCAGGTGTCTGTCATCCCAGCACTGAGGGAGGCTGAGGCAGGAGGATCAAAAGTTCAAGTCCTGACTGGACAACTTAGGGAGACTCAGTCTCAAAATAAAAATAAATAAATAAATAAATAAATAAATAAATAAATAAGGCTGGAGGTGTAGCTCAGTGGTACAGCATCCCTGGGTTTGATTCCCAGATCTAGAAAGAACAAAACTGTTCTATTTCCTCTCTCACTTCTCCTTGACTCCCAGTTTCCCTCCCACCCATGGGTTTTTTTCCTACCTCGAGAAACCTTCTCTGCAATTATTATTATTATTATTTTGGCTTTTTTTTTTTTTTTGTGGGTACCGGGGGTCAACCTCAGGACCTCGCACGCCAGCAGGCGCCGGTGCCGCTGAGCGATATCACCAGCCCTTTTTTCGTATGTGGTTTCCGGGAGTCAAACTCGGGCCCTCGCGCTTGCCAGGCAGGCGCTTATGCCACTGAGCCACCTCACCGGCCCTTTTTTTTTTTTTTTTTTTTTTTTTTTTTTTTTTTTAAGACAAGGTCTTGCTATGTAGCCCAGGCTGGCCTCCTGAGTACTGGGGTTACAGGCGTGCACCATCATGCCTGGCTTATCATTATTATTATGATGCTGGTGTTGGAACCCAGGGCCTAGTATATGCTAGGTGAGCGCTTACCACAGAGCTGCACCCCAGCCACCTTCTCTGTAAACTCTTTCTTGCGTTCTTACACCTCCTCCTTCCTATCCCAGGATTCTTACCCTGAGTTTGATGCCTCCCCTCTTTTTTTTTTGTGGGCACCAGGTGTCGACCTCAGGACCTCGCGCGCCAGCAGGCGCCTGTGCCACTGAGTGATATCACCGGCCCTTTTTTCGTATGTGGGTACTGGGAGTCAAACTCAGGACCTCGCGCTTGCCAGGCAGGCGCTTATGCCGCTGAGCTATCTCACTGGCTCGATGCCTCCACTCTTATCTATCCATCTGTTCATCCATCCATGTATTTATCCATCTATTTATTTGAGACAGGATCTCAATTTGTAGTCCAGGCTGGCCTTGAACTCACTGTGTAGCCCAGGCTAATCTCAAACTCATGGCAATCCTCCTGCCTCAGCCTCCTGAGTGCTGGGATTTCAGGTGTGCACCACTATGCCTGGCTGATGTCTCTACTTATGAATGGCATGATATGTTTTTATAGTCTCTTGACTCAGTTTCCCTCCTCCTTGACCCTAGGTGGTGGAACTTCCCAGCTCTGGTAACTCAGAACTCCTGTTCCCAGCACTGGTGCCTGCTCTGGGCTTCAGCATCTACTCTGTAACGCGGGTGCCTGTCCGGAGCCCCCAGGCCCGCTCTCCGCAGCCCAGGCCCCAGAAATCTGGGTCCCCTGTCTTGTCCATCGAAAATGAGGTAAGGCCCTAACTGATCCCCTCCCTGCCTCTGTGACAAATTTGAAATGTCATGGTGGGCTACATGGACTCCTGGTCAGGAGGTCCCTGGTCTCTGGTTTGCCATCACCGCTTCCCTGAGTGAGTGTCTTTAGCTGATGGGTGACCTGCACGTGAGCCTCAGTGTCCTTTCTGGGGCTGTCGTGAGGGTCCAGCGTGGCCGTGCGTAATGTGTGGCATTTACATCAGAGCCGATGGTGGGAGGGGGACTTGCAATTTCAGAGGAGAGGTTTCCAGGAAGGCCCTCAGATAAGGTGACGTTTATCTTGAGATCTCAGGCTGAGTGCTAGCTCAGTGGTACAGTGATTGCTTACCATGTATGAGGCCCTGGGTTCTGTCCCAGCATTACAGTAAATAAATAAGCACCCAACCGAGCGATCCAGACAGGCAGAACACAGAAGCCCTCAGGTTTTTAGCAGGCTTTTTACTGGTACATGTTCACAGTTCATCGTGGGGGTTAGTGTGTGTGCGTGACACACCTTGAGTCTTTTTCCTTCCCTTCCTCCTCTTCCCCCGTCTCTTGGTCTTTCCTTTTACAAAAGATTTATGTCACTATTTCCTATTAGCTGTCGTTTATTTTGCTCTTTATTTATACTTTGGGTGTCTTATATAAGAGAAACCACGTGATATTTAAGCGTGTGTTTCTGATTTATTTCACTGAACATTATGGTTTCAAGGTGCATCCATTTTCCTATAAATGACTCAGGTTTATCCTTTTTATGGTAGCGTAGTACTCCGTGGTGTGTAAACACCACATTTTCTGTATTGTTCATCTGGTGATGGACGTGTAAGCCACTTCCAAGATTTAGCGGTGATGAGCTGTGCTGAAAACCTCAGATTGTGAAGGCCTTGAGGACCAGGAAGAAGACTTCAGCTCTTACTCTGAGCTGAAGCCGCAAACAGGACAGGATTGCGTTAAAATTGTTACGGAAGCCGGGTGCGGCGGCACATACCTCTCATCCCAGCACCTGGAAGGCTGAGGCAGGCAGATGGCTGTGAATTTGAGGCCTGGGCTACAGAGTGAGACCCTGCCTCAAAAAAAAACAAAACAACAAAACAATAAAAAAAATTATTATGGAAGCTGGGCACAGTGGTGCACGCTGTAATCCTAGCACTCTGGGAGACTGAGAAAGGAGGACGGTGAGTTTGAGCCCAGCTTGGGACATTTAGCAAGACCCTGTCTCAAAAAAAGGCCTGGGGGTAGAGCTCCATGGTACAGTGCTTACCTACCTGTGGGAGGCCCTGGGTTTATGCCCCGGTACCAGACCCCTGCCCCCCCCAAGATAAAGACTATTTATCCTAGCACTTTCGCCTTGGTGACTCCCCTCTTCTTTTTTTTCTTTTGGTTTTTGAGACAGGGTCTCCCTGTGTAGCCCAGGCTGATCTCAAACTCAGCCTCCCTGACTGTAAGGCTGGGATTACCGTGCCTGGTGATGGCTCCTTTCTTTTTTTTTTTTTTTTACAATAACAAAAAATATTTTACTAAAACATAAGATTTACAGAAGTTTCCAGACAAGCCAGACAAAATGTCTGGCTTTTTTGGAAGGGGGAATCTACACTTGACTGCGAAGTCACAGTGTTATTAGTGAGGGCTGTGGTGTTTGTTAATGTCCCCATTGTGGCTCAAACAATCAGCTTGTCCATCTGTGGCATCTAAATAAAGCTAGACTTGGCTAGAGAGCAGATCTTAAAGAACTGGCTAGCTGCTTTTTTTTTTTTTTTTTTTGTGGGTACCGGGGGGTCGACCTCAGGACCTCGCGCGCCAACAGGCACCCGTGCCGCTGAGCGATATCACCGGCCCCTTTTTCGTATGTGGGATCCGGGAGTCGAACTCGGGCCCTCGTGCTTGCCGGGCAGGCGCTTACGACGCTGAGCCATCTCACCGGCCCTGGTTAGCTTTTTTTTAACCAATGCAATTAGATCACCATAAAAGGTGGGGGGAACCCATAAAATTTTGAAACTACCTTTCCCCTCAAAAAACAAAATAAAATAAAAGAAAAGAAAAGAAAAGAAAGAACACCCATACCCCTGCAGCTAACCCTGACAACTACCTTCATTCACAGTGCTTTATACTTAAACCATGACGGGGAAGTGAGTAAAAGCAGAGGACCACTGCTTTTAAATGTTTCACAACAATCCAGGTGAAACTTCTAGCCTCTGCTCATGCTTTACAACAGGAATCAGGACAAGACATAGATTTGCTGATGTGCATTTAATCGCCAAAGGCCTGAAGATATCTGGGCTTTTATTCTGTAATGTTTCTAAGACTGTGTCCATTAAATGCAAATAAAAAAGGAGGAAGTCTTGGCAGAACAGGAGAAGTGACGCAAACTGGATGACAATCGACTTAAATATTACTCACGCCGTGCAGCCTGGTCCATGCTGTAGCTGTTTCTTTGGCTTGGGCTTCGCTAGTTTTCCACTGCTCCGCTCCATCCTTTGCTAATGGGTCATCTGGATTAGGAGCACTTGACAAAGCCTGGATTGATAGCAGAACTGTGCGGATTGGCAGTGCTGGTGACCATTTATCTTTCAAAATATCTAAATGTATTCTTCCCAATTTGTCTACATTAGGATGATAAATTTTGGTCATGAAATGTACTTCAGGTGCTGCCATTGGGTATTCTTCTGGCAGAAACAGTTCAAGTTTAAAAGTCCCCCCTTCAAACGGGGAATCCTGGGGACCAGCAATGACCACGTGAAAATAACAGGCGTTGCTCTTGTCTGGTTCTACTTTAATCTCAGGAGCCGGCTCTGCCAGCAAACGCAGGGTTTCCTCGATGATCCTGCGGGGCAACCCCGGCCATCTTGTCAGATCCCGAGTTCGGCCTCTGGTCCTCAGCTCCTTTCTTCTGTTAAAAATAAAATGATGGGGGCCGATGAGATAGCTCAGCGGTGTAAGCGCCTGCCTGGCAAGCACAAGGTCCTGAGTTCGACTCCTGGAACCCACGTATGAAAAAAGGGCTGGTGGGCCGGTGAGATGGCTCAGCGGCTTAAGTGCCTGCCTGGCAAGCGCGAGGGCCCGAGTTCGACTCCCAGATCCCACATACGAAAAAGGGGCCGGTGATATCGCTCAGCGGCACGGGCGCCTGCTGGCGCGCGAGGTCCTGAGGTCGACCCCCCGGTACCCACAAAAAAAAAAAAAAGAAAGAAAAAAGGGCTGGTGATATCGCTCAGTGGCACGGGCACCTGCTGGCTTGCAAGGTCCTGAGGTCGACCCCCGGTACCCACACACACAAAAAATGATGTTAGCTGAATGGAGTGATGCATGCCTATAGTCCCAGCATTTGGGAGGCTGAGGCAGGAGGACTGCCATGAGCTTGAGGCCAGTCTGGGATACATAGTGAGTTTGAGGCCAGCCTGAACTACATAGTAAGCCCCTGTCTCAAAAAAAAAAAAAAAAAAAGGTGTTGTTATAAATACAATCCAGGCAAATCTTATTTTAATATATTCATTACTATTCCAGTCAAGTTTTCTTTTATATGATTCTAAAAGAAATGAAAACATTTCCTTGGACCCCTGAGAGTCTCATGGATCCTGGCACAGTGGCTTTTGTGTTCAGTGCCCAAGTTGGCCCTGGCCTGGAGCGGATGGGGGCTATGACACTTTTTCTTTTTTTGGTTTTTAGAGATAGGGCACTATGTAGCCCAGGCCTCTAATTCACAGCGATCCTCCTGCCTCAGCCTTCCCAGTGCTGGGATGAGGGGCATGCACCACCGTGATGGGCTGGTGGAGGCTGTGACTGGACTTAGGTGCAGCAGCTCCCTCTGGCCGGCGTGCGGTGAGCAGGTCATGGCGAATGAGCGTAGAGTGAGGGGACGGGAGCGGGTGACTGCGAGGCTCGGCAGGGCCCGGGAGGGAGGAGAAGCGGCCGCGTGGTAGGTCGAGGACGAGGCTGAAGGAGGAGCTGCAAGATCGCGACAGGGTCCGACGTGGAAAGCGTGGCGCGCCGGCCCGCAGGGGCGGCGAGGCGGGAGGGGAGGCGCTGACTGGGCTCTCTCCCCGCGCAGCACCTTCGAGCCACGTTCCACCCCGACACGGGGCTCCTGAGGACGGTCGAGGTCCTGGACCGGAATCTCACGCTGCCCGTGAGCCAGGCCTTCTTCTGGTGAGCACGACGGTGGGGCGGGGCGGGCGCAGCCGGGCCGTGGCTGACTGTCCCGCGCCGGCCACAGGTACAACGCCAGCACGGGCGACAAGCACAGCAGTCAGGCGTCCGGTGCCTACATCTTCAGACCCCGCCAGCCGGAGCCGACGCCCGTGAGCCACTGGGCACGGACGCACCTGGTGAAGGTCTGGAGCCACAGTTGAGGGGGCCGCTGGGGACGGGAGGTGGCGGTGGAGCCGAGAGGCTGATGTCCGTCCTCAGATAGGGGATGGAGGTCACAACTGCTCGTACAGAGGCTCTTCCTGCCCCTTCACCTCTGCCGTGGGTGTCGGATTATAGGGTGCTGAGCTTCGGAAACTGAGGGGAATGGGGAGAGCCAAGTGTAGCCGCTGGAAGAGTTCTTCAGGCCAGGTGTGGTGGTAATCCCAGCACTCTGGGAGGCTGAGGCTGGAGGATCTCAAGTTTGAGCCCAGCCTGAGCAACTTAGTGGCTTAGCAAGACCCTGTCTCAAAATAAAAAATTTTCCCTGAGATAGGAGTAGGGCAGATAATGGCAAGGCTCACATTTGTGCAGGTTTAAGAGCCTCAGATTTAATGTGGTCCCCTTGAGGTGAATGGCTGCGTCCCTGGATCACTCTTTGGCCTGTTGTAACAGTTCCCAAATTAACTGCCTAGCAGAAAGTCCGGCCGAGCCCACCAGGGAAGGTGGGGCAGTCCCACTGTCAGCCAGCTCCCTCTTACCTTGTTGCTCTAACTTCAGTATTCAGCTTTCACCTCATGGTCCAAGATGGCTGCTCAAGCTTCAGCTATCACATCCGCATTTGAGCCAGCGGGAGAGGGAAAGGGCCAAGGAACACTGTTTGTAGCATCTTGATTGTTTTCCACGGGGCAGCCTGTGGTCACACCGCTAATGATAGCCTCAGGGAAGAATGAAGAGCTTAGTCTTCACGCTGGGTAGTCATGTGCCAAGCTAGATTCTTCTTCTAAGGAGGGGGATGGGGTAATAGTAGACGACAAGCATGGAGGGTTTTTACTGGTACAGGATACTTACATCCTTGTGTGGAGTTTGTACTTGTACATAACACATCTTAATTCTTTTTTCATCCCCTTCTCTCCCCCTTCCATCTCTCGGTCCCTTTCCCATTTGCAAAAGATCTATCTCTCTGGTCCTATTATTTATCTTTAATTTTGCTCTTTATCTATTTCTTTTCTCATATAAGAGAAACCATGTTATTTTAAGCTTGTGTGTCCAATTTATTATTTTTTTTAATGTTATGGTTTCAAGGTGCATTCATTTCCCTCCAAATGACTGAAGCTCATCCTTCTTTATGGCACAGTAATACTTCATCATGTGTAAATACCATATTTTCTTTATCCATTCATCTGTTGGGCATATAGGCTGCTTCCAAGACTTAGCCATTATGCGTTGTGCTGCTATAAATGTGGCCAGATCCAAGGAAGTGTGGGTGGGTTTCCATGACTGACTCTGATTTAGGCCTTTCTGGGGTTCCCAGCAGGGGGACGTTTCTCTGACATTGTGTGGCTGACATTCCTCCACCCCGTGTGCCCACAGACAGCCCTGGTACAGGAGGTTCACCAGAATTTTTCGGCCTGGTGCTCCCAGGTGGTTCGCCTGTACTCTGGTCAGCGTCACCTGGAGCTTGAGTGGACAGTGGGGCCAATACCTGTGGGGTAAGTGGCCCAGGCTGGGACCGGGGCAGGGGACAGGGCAGAGTGGGGTTAAGTGAGGCTCATACCTGTCCCTTTGGGCCCAGGGACAAGTGGGGGAAGGAGGTCATCAGCCGCTTTGACACACCCCTGGAAACCCTTGGATTCTTCTACACGGACAGCAACGGCCGGGAGATCCTGGAGAGGAGGTGGGGACGCTGGGGACCTTGCAGCATGGCTGGTGCCAGGCTGAGGCCCAGGAGCAGTGGGGGGTAGGGTGCATCTGCTGATTGGAGGAGTGTGGGAGGGAAAGGATGAGGGGGTGCGAGGATGGGGGACACTGGACCCTGATGACCCAACCACACCCCACCCCAGGTGGGATTATCGACCTTCTTGGAAGCTGAACCAGACTGAACCGGTGGCCGGAAACTACTATCCAGTTAACAGCCGTATTTACATCACGGTACTGCCCCCCCCCCCCAGCTGCAGCGTGGGAATCAGGCTTCATTCCCAGCATCCCAGCATTTCCTGGACAACTGGGACAGGGACGGTGAGGCCCCTCCCCTCATTCCTGCTCACCCCTGGCTCCCAGGATGGGAAGATGCAGCTGACAGTGCTGACTGACCGCTCCCAGGGGGGCAGCAGTTTGCGAGAGGGCTCCCTGGAGCTCATGGTGAGTGGATCCCAACCCTGCAAACCAGTGTCCACCCTGGCTGCTTGCTGGAACGCTAAGCTGGAAGTGCCATTTGTGTGTTTGACCTCTTCGTTTTTTTTTTTTGTTTTTTTTTTTTGGTGTGGATTGAACCCGGGAACTTGCGTTGAGCTACACCCCCAGCCCTATTTATTTACTTAATTTTGAGACAGGATCTTACAAGTTGCCCAGGTGGGACTTGAACTTGTGATCCTCTTGCCTCAGCCTGCCAAGTGGTGGGATTACAGATGTGGCCCCAATGTCCGGCTGTGGAGCGCCTTTTAACCTATCCCTAAGGCCCTCTCCAGGCCCTGACTTGCCCTACCCAGGTCCCCCTGTTAAGGGCTTACCTTCCGCTGTCCTGGCCCACTGGTCAGTTGCATCCCACTCCCCCTGGAGTGCCCCTACCAGACTCCCAGTTCCCCTGCTCTTTCATTTCTCTTGAAATTCCCACAAGCCCTCACCCGATTTCTGGCCCAAGGATCCCTGCTAGACCCTCATCCTGTCCTGGCCCCGCGGCTCACCAGGTGCACCGACGGCTGCTGAAAGACGACCGCCGCGGAGTGGGGGAGGCGCTGCTGGAGTCCGGGTCCGGGGCATGGGTGCGTGGGCGTCACCTCGTGCTCCTAGACACGGCCCGCGAGGCGGCCGCAGGACACCGGCTGCTGGCCGAGAAGGCGCTGCTGGCTCCGCAGGTGGTGCTGGCCCCGGGGCGCGGCCCCCCCTACCACCGCGAGGCAGCCCCGCGCAAGCAGGTGAGGGGTCAGGGGCGGGGGCGGCAGAAGGACCTGGGGGCCAAGACCAGGCCCACGCTGTGGGCTCAGCTCCGGGCCAGCGCGGCCTGGTAGCACTGGGTCGCGGGACAGCTCTTCCACCTGCCCCAGGCTCGTCCCTCGGCCAGCTCCAGCCCCTCCTTTACACACGCACACGCACACCCTCCGCCCCTCAGCCTACAGCAGTTCTGCACCTTCAGGGCTCAGACCTGCAAGGCGGGGCCTGCCCCACCCCTGGTACCATCTCCATAGCTCAGCCCTGAATTTCCTGGGTCTGCCTGTCCCTCCCTGGATCATCCCGGCCCCAGCAACCTGGACGTCAGGACCACAGACAGCTGATCCCCGTCCCCACACCTAGTTGTCATGACAGCGGGACCCTTGCATCCCACTCCTTTTGGGCTGAGCCCCGCCCCCACAATGTAGTTGCCTTGACTACAGACAGCTGAGCCCCGCCTCTACAATCTAGTTCTCCTATCAGCTTGCAGTGGAGTCCCGGCCCTCTCTGCCCAAGCCCCGCCCTCCGACTGAGCCCCGCCCCTTCCACAGTTCTCGGGCCTGAGCAGGGAGCTGCCGCCCTGTGTGCACCTGCTCACCTTGGCCGGCTGGGGCCGGGACAAGCTGCTGCTGCGTTTGGAACACCAGTTCGCCCTGGGGGAGGATTCAGGCCGCAACCTGAGCTCCCCTGTGATCTTGGACATGCGGGTGAGGAGGGCAGAGGTGGGAAGGAGGCGGAAGAAAGAGCAAAGAGAGGGGCGGAGGTGCAATTCAGTTTTGTCCCCCACTGAGCCGGGCCCATCCGCTCCCTGCAGGACCTGTTCTCTACCTTTACCATCACTCGCCTGCAGGAGACCACTCTGGCGGCCAACCAGCTCCGGGCCAGCGCCTCCAGGCTCAAGTGGACACCAGAGACCGGTGGGGACCTGGTGGGCCCCTGTCTGGCTCAGCAGCTGGCGGTTCTGTGCGAGGCATGGGAATGTGGGCTGTGACCCGGTATAGAGCTTGAAGGCCTGGCAGCGTCCTGACCCATGTTAGGGGATTCAGGGTCAGAAGTGGGTCCAGCAAACCTGCAACACACTTGAAATAAGATGGGAGAGTGTCCAGTTCTGGGATGGTGTCTGTCACCCCTGGTATCAGCTTGAGGATATAAGGGCAGTGCCTAGAAATTGGAGATGCCAGGTACGGTGGCACACGCCTATAATCCCAGCACTTGGGAGGCTGAGGCAGGAGAATTGCTGTAAATTTGAGGCCAGCCTGGACTCCATAGTTCAAGGTCAGTCTGGAATACATGGTGAGATCCTGTCTCAAAAAAAAAACAAAAATAGCTGGGTGTGGTGGTACATGCCTGTAATCCCAGCATTCAGGAGGCTGAAGCAGGAGGATTGCTGTGAGTTCAAGGCCAGCCTGGGCTACAAAGTGAGTTGAAGGCCTACCTGAACTGCTTAGTGAAACCCTGTCTCAAAAAGACAAAAGCAAAACAAAATAACAACAAAAAAACCCCAAGAAGAAATCAGGTAGAATTTAGGAATCTCAGGGTAGTATTCGGGTGAGGAGAAGTGGTTTAAGGTCTGTGCATGATGTCCTGGGGACAGATTTGGGGGTGTAGGGCTGTGTCCAGGCCCAGGGGAGGGAGCATAATGGGGTGAGGCTGAGGAAGTCTGCACCCCTCATTCTCTACTCGCCCCCACAGGTCCCATCTCGCACCCCACTGTGCCCAGGCTGGACCCTGCCTCCATCACACTGCAGCCCATGGAAATCCGCACCTTTGTGGCCTCAGTCCAGTGGAAAGAGGATAGCTAGACCTGCGGGAGGCCCCTTGCTCCAAGCATGGGGCCGACTCTGTATCCTCCTCTTGCTGACACTGCCATCCACAAAAGCCATTAAAATTCTGGTCATGTATGAGTGTGTGTGGTTTTGGTGTTTGGGAGGGGTATGGAATGAGGGATCCAGAAAAGTCAGTAGACCTGAGCTCAGCTCCAACCCGGGTCCTTCCACAGCTGAATCCTTGCACCAAGGACCACAGTTCTCATCCACCTCCCCTGTCCTCCTCTACTTCCTGCTCGGATCATTTGTCCACTGCACAGCTGTCTTCAGCAGCTGGTGAAGGCAAGCCTGGGCTGGATGTGGGCTCAGAGAACCTGATACACCCTGGGTCCTCCCCAACCTGGCCTTGGGGTGTTATGTTTAGAGCAAGGGACCTGGGAGAGCCTAGAGGACAGGGTGGACCCCGAGGCAGGTCCCTGTGTGCGGCCATGGATGGGAAGCTGGAGCTGCAGGCCTTCCAGGAGGCAGAGAGTAGAGCCTGTCACACTCCAGGCTTTGAGTGGGTTCTGGGTTAGGTATGCGGGAAGGCTAGGTTAAACTCTTTATTCATTTGGTTTCTTGAGACAAAGTCTCGATTTGTAGTCCATGCTGGCCTTGAACTCACTGTGTAGCCCAGGCTGGCCTCAACTTGTGGAAGTCTTCCTGCCTCAGCCTCCTGAGTGCTGGGGTGACAGATGTGCTCCACCACACCCAAGCTCTGTGTCTAAATTTAATCAAGGGGAACTGACACCCCTTCCAGCTGCCCCCGCCTTGTGCACATCCCTGTATGGCAAGGAATGACCTCGCAGGCCTACCTGCAACCTGCCTGGGACAGATACCAAATCTCCCTCTAGAAGGACCGCTGAGCCATGACCCTGTGCAGTGGCCTGTCTTTAGAAATGCCAACTGTAGATGTCCCTTAGTCTCCCTTTGATGACGAGGCCTGGCCCAGGGTAGACAGGGAAGCCGGGGGGGGGGGGGGACTGTGTTGGCTCTTTAATGTCCCTCCAATAGGCCTGTTTGGCATGGGCTGTCTGGGGATGCCAGAGTGGGGAGTGCCTTAGTAACTGTCCTGTCGCAGGGATACAATACCTGACACCCACGGTTTAGTGGAGGAGAAGTTTATTTTGGCTTAGGGATTCAGTCTATGGTCAGCTGGCTCCAGAGCAGAAAGGACACGGAGAGCCTGATGGAGGACAGCTGCTCATCCATGGCAGCCAGGAAGCAGAGAGAAGGGAGGAGTGGGGAAGAGAACGCAGCCTTCCAGGTCACACCCCAGTGACCCCCTCCAGCCAGGCCCCAGCTCTTAACAGCAGTGCGCCCTGAACTCAACCATGGGTAGGTCCACTGTGAGTACCGCACCCCTGCGATTCAGTCACCTGGAAGTCTCCCCTCTGAACACAGGAGGCTTTTGGGGGACATTTTAGATCTAAACCGTAACACCGGGCAACTTAGTGTGAGACCCTGTTTCAAAATAAGTAAAGAAAGGCTGGGGACATGGCTCTGTGATGATGTGCTTGCCGAACATGCAAGAGGCCTTGGGTTTGCCTAGCACCATAAAAGAAAACCGAAACCGAAACCAAAACCAAAACCAAAACCAAAAATAAAACCACAGCCTGGTGTGGTGGCGCAGCCTGTCATCCTAGCACTGAGGAGGCTGAGGCAGGAGGATTGCTGTGAGTTTGAAGCCAGCCTGGGCTACATTAGTGAGACCCTGTCTCAAAACGAAACAAGCAAAGGAGAAACACACAGCCCTTTGCTACTCCCTCCACGGCCCCATTGGAGGCACCACCCCCTCCCCGTTCTCACTTTACTTAACCTCTTATCTTCTCTGAAGCAGTGCCAGTCAGAGCTGGACTTGATGCCAGGTCCTTCCTCTGCCCCCGTCCTCCTGATGCTTCCTGTGTAGTAAAAGCTGGACCCAGATTGAAAATGTCTCAGTCAGGAACTCAGGGGTGGGCCTCAGACTCTGCATCTCTAGCAAGCGCTCAGGGGATGGTGACAGTGCTGGTCTGGGGACCACCCCAGAGCACTGCTGAGCCACATCTTTACGGGCTGACGGGGACGTGGCCACTACACCGTGTTAAGTGGGGAAAAAAACGCTATATAGAATAGACCACCGGCAGTGGAGACTTGCTTTCCAGGACTGCCTGTGTGACGTCCCGGTCCACTGAAGAAATTTATGATTTTTGTGTCCTCCAGACTCCAGGGGGCAGCATTTACATTGTGGTCTTTGTGAATGACGCTCTTGGAGTTGTGCGGTGCAGAACCTGAACAGCTGCACCAGGCAGCCCTGCCTGATCCTAGGTGTCTGTCGTCCCCCTCCCTCTCTCAGTGCTTCAGCAGCTCACCCAGTGGTCAGAGCTGGGGGGAAACCCACAGGGGCGAGTCGTGGTCGGTCCCAGCTCGCTCTTCCTGTGCCGCCTCCGGAAGTGACCGCCCACCTCAGAGAGTGGTGTTATTCATGTGTAAAATGGATCAGTAGTTTATGTCCCCCAGCTGTTCCCATGACATTTATTTTCTTTCTTAGCATTTAGCACTCTCTGGACTGGAGCCCGTTTATCTTATTTACCTGGCCGGTGTCTCCTCTCGTTAGTTCTGAGGAGCAGGGAATTTTGTCTGTCTTGACCACTGCTGCATTCTTGCCCTTCGTATAGCACAGTGGATGTGCTGTGGTTTGAGTGGGTCCCCAAATTTCATGCGATGGAATTTAATCCCCAGTCATATGTAAGTGATATTTGAGAGGTGAACCTTTCTCTTTTATTTTTTTTTTGTGGGTACCGGGGGGTCGACCTCAGGACCTCGCACGCCAACAGGCACCCGTGCCGCTGAGCGATATCACCGGCCCCTTTTCCGTATGTGGGATCCGGGAGTCGAACTCGGGCCCTCGCGCTTGCAAGGCAGGCGCTTACGCCGCTGAGCCATCTCACCGGCCCCCTTTCTCTTTTTAATAGTACTGAGGATTGAACACAGGGACTTCACAGTGAGCTACATCCCCAACCCTTTTTATATTGAGGCAGGGTCCAAATTGCCCAGGTTGGGGTTGAACTTGTGATTCTCCTGCCTCAGCCTCCCAGAGTGCTGGGATGACAGACGGGTGCCATCACACCTGCCTGCTGACAGGCAAAACTCTTGAGAGGTGATTGTACCATGAGGAAAGAGCCCTTTTGAATGGATCTGTCCCTTCCTAGATTAGGACACAGCTTTACTATAAGAAACGAGCTCTCCGGACTTCCTGGTCTCCAGAGCCATGAGCCAAATAAACTTCTATTTACACATTATCTGGTCTCGGGTGTTTGGTTATAGAAACAGAAGATGGAGAAAGTCACCTGGTGTGGTGGCGCATGCCTGTAATCCCAGCACTCTGGTCACTTTGTGTTATGATTTCCCCCAGATGTCCCCCAAGGCCTCACACGCTCAGAGGCAGGGCTTGTGCAAGGAGCCTGGATTATCAGGGCGCTGCCGCTGGTTTGATGTTGGGAGGCGGGGCCTGGTTGGAAGAGGTGGGTCACTGGGGTGCAACCGGGAAGGGTGGCTCTCCCTTTCCACCTCCTCCTTTTGTTCTCCACTTCCTGGCCACCATGATGTAAGCAGCTTTCCTCCGCCCAGGCCCTTCTCCATGCTGTTGACCATACAAGGATGGAACCTTCTAAACTGTGAACCAAAATAAACCTCTCCTTTCAGTCGTGGGTGTTGGATTTTTTGTCTCTCCTTAGATTTCAGCAGAGCTTCCCCTGACTAGAATTGTCCCTCAAGTCCCAAGAATTCAACCTGAGCTAGGAAACCGAGACTGAGGTGTGACCTGATTGGCTGCTGGCCCACCTGAGCGAGTCCCTCCAAGTGGCCTCCTGCTGTTGTACAATCTGTGACCAACCTGAACCCCCGGGTCAGCAGGTGCGCCCCGCTAGCTGCTCGAGCCGGAATCTATTTCCAATCTTCTCTCTTGATTTCTAATGAAAGCTTTTCCTGAAGCTTTGTGCTTAGTTTTAATTTCCATTATCACCGAAGCAAGGGCCCGTGGTGGTCCACTTCACAAGAGGCAGGAGGAGTCCGGGCAGGGCGACGCTGGGGTTGGGCGTGTGGCTCACTGTGTCTCAAGGGCCCAGGACTGGAGTGGTTCAGTGTGGCGCATCCTTCCTGATGGTTGGGGACCAGAAGGGATGACGTTTTGGTGAGGATGATATCAGGCGGCTTGTGTGGGAGTGGGAAGGGGGCTGGGCCTCAGTCACCCATGATCCGTGCCCTTCCTGTTCTCTGTCAGTCACCCGGAAAGGGGACCTTCCTGTGCCCCGCCCGCTGCCCCACGCACCTGGGTTTCTTGACCACGGCTCCCTGCTGCTCTCGCCCCTGCTCCCACCCTCCTGTCCTGTCCTGTCTGGGCCACACCAGGCAGGGGCCGTATTAGCACTGTGTGGGCAGAGCGGGCCCCCGGGTCCCACATCGCCCTGGGGCTGGGGTGGAAATTCTGAGCTTTGCCGCGCTCTGCTGCATGGGAGGGCGGGGGCTCCGGGTAACTCAGTTCCAGGCAAGGCCCTGGGGAAGAACTTGCTTCTGGCCAAGGGGCCAATAAAACACCTCTATTACAGGTTGGATGCCGATGGCGCCGGGGCTGTCACTGTCTCCTCAAGAGTAGCTCGCTGGTGTTGGGAGGACAAGTGAACCTACAGGGCCTTGGCCTTGGGCATGATCTAAGTCAAGGCCTGGTAGGCAGAATGGTCATCGATTCATTCAACAAACATTCAGTGAGCGTTACATTAGCATGTGCCAGGCAGTAGGAAGCAGTGAACGAGGCAGGCACAAATCTCTACTCTCACAGAGCAGAGCTGCAAATAGGGGAAAAACAACGATGACAACATTAAGAAGTGACCTCTATAGAAAGGCAGATGGTGATAAACATTAAGGGGAAAATAATGTTTGGAGCGCGTGAAAAGGGCCATCTTGGAATTTTAGGTAGAGCCATTTCAGAAGATCTCACTGAGAAGGTGACACTGGAGCAAGACTTCCTGTTGTCCCCCCGGGGCCTTTGCATGGCCTCCTTCACCCCTTCTCCAGGTATTCATGTGATTTCTCTCTCTTCATCTCCTTCAGTCCATTTTAAATGTCCCTTTCTAGAAGGACTTTTCCTAACCATTTAAAAAAATGAAGACTTACCCAGGTGTGGTGGCATACACCTGTAATCTTAGCACTGAGAGGCTGAGGCAGGAGGACTGCTGTGTGTTCTAGGCCAGGCTACATGGTGAGACTCTGTCTCAAAAAAAAAACCAAAAAACAAAAAACAAAGGAAGAATATTTGGAAGGCTGAGGCAGGAGGATCACTTCAGCCCAGGATTTTTTTTGGCTTTCTGAGACAGGGTCTCACTATGTAGCCCAGGCTGGCCTTGAGCTCACAGTGATCATCCTGCCTCAGCCTCCTGAGTACTGGGATTACAGGTGTGTGCCATCATGCTGGGCAATGAGCCCAGGAATTTGAGGCCAGCCTGAGCAGCATAGTGAAAGCACTTCTCAAAAAAAAAAAAAAAAAAAAAAAAGCAAGAATTTAATGGTCGTCTTAGTTCATTATTACTAAAGAATGACTGCTTTTCATGTAATTGTCTGATTCCTCCAAACCTCTGTATTCATTTCATTTTTTTTCTTTCTCTTTTCTCCTTTCATTTCTTTTTTTTATTTTTCTTTTTATTTTTTTATGTGGGTACCAGGGGTCGAACTCAGGACCTCGCACTTGCCAGGCAGGTGCTTGTGCCGCTGAGCCATCTCACCGGCCCTTTTTTTTTTTTGGTGGGTACGGGGGTTGACCTCAGGACCTCGCATGCCAGCAGGCGCCCGTGCTGCTGAGCGATATCACCGGCCCTTTTTTCATTTGTGGGTTCCGGGAGTCAAACTCGGGCCCTTGCGCTTGCCAGGCAGGCGCTTACACCACTGAGCCATCTCACCGGCCCTTTTTTTTTTGAGACAGGGCCTCACTATATAGTTAAGACTGGCCTTGAACTTACTATGTAACCCAGGCTGGCCTCGAACTCATGGTGATCCTCCTGCCTCAGCCTCTGGAGTGCTGGGAGTACAGGTGTGCACCATCATGCCTGGCTAAAACTTTTTATTTTGAAACAGGGTCTCATTAAGTCACTCAGTTGCCCAAGCTGGGCTCAAACTTGCTATCCTGACTCAGCCTCCCAAAGTGCTAGCATTACAGGCATGTGCCATTGCTCCTGACCATTTATTCATTTCTTGTCAAATATTTACTAAGCACCTAGACTTAGTTCATTATTGATAAATAACAGACATTTCTTCCTTGCAGTTCTTGAGGCAGGAAGTCCAAGATCAAGGCATAGGCAGGTTTGAAATGTGTCTGAGGGGGGCTCTTCTCTGCATCCAAGATGGCACCAGAGGGGACTGCCACAGGGCAGAGGACAGAAGGGACACTTGCTTTATCCTCTTGCGTAAGGGAATTCATCTCATTCCCCAAATTAATCCTTTGCTAAAAGGCCCTACCTCTAATACTACTGAAGCAGGGTAGCCAGGTGTGGTGGCGCACGCCTGTGATCTCAGCACTCAGGAGGCTGAGGCAGGAGGATCGCCATGAGTATGAGGCCAGCCTGGGCTACATAGTGAGTTCAAGGCCAGACTGCACTACATAGTGAGACCCTGTCTCAAAAATTTATTTTTCCTTTCCCCAAATAATATATAACAAATCTCCTTGTCCTCAGCTTCATTCCTTCATGATGCCTGTAAGATCCACGGTTGCTCTTCACTCTGTTGGTGGTTTCTCTTGCTGTGCAAAAGCTTTTTTTTTTTTTTTTTTTTGTGGGTACCGGGGGGTCGACCTCAGGACCTCGCGCGCCAACAGGCACCCGTGCCGCTGAGCGATATCACCGGCCCCTTTTTTGTATGTGGGTTCTGGGAGTCAAACTCGGGCCCTCGCACTTGCAAGGCAGGCGCTTACGCCGCTAAGCCATCTCACCGGCCCTGTGCAAAAGCTTTTTAATAGGTTGAGATCCCAGTTGTTGATTCTTTGTGATAATTCCTGTGTGATTGGGGTTTTGTTCATAAAGTCTTTGCCTACACCAATGTCTTCAAGAGTTCTACCTATTCTCTCTTCCAACAGATTTAGTGTTTCTGTTTTCATATTTAGATCTTTGATCCATTTCAATTTTAGTTTAATGTGTGGTGAAAGATGTGGGTCTAGTTTTAATCTTCAGCATGTGGAAAGCTGGTTTTCCCAGCACCATTTATTAAAGAGGCTCTCTTTCTTCCAGTGAGGGTGTTTGGCTCCTTTGTCAAAGCTAAGGTGGCTTAGTGTGTCTGGAGTTGTTTCTGCTTCTAATCTGTTCCATTGATCCTCGGGTCTGTTTTTTTTCCCAGTACCACGCTGCTTTGTAGTATAATTTCAAGTCAGGGATTATGATGCTCCCTGCCTTGCCTTTGTTGCCCAGAACTGTTTTTGCTATTCTAGGTCTCTTCTGTTTTCAAATGAATTTTAGGATGGTTTTCTCTAATTCTGTGAGGTATGTTATTGGTATTTTGATTGGGATTTTATTAAATCTGTATGACAATTTTGGAGTATGGACATTTTTACTATATTGGTTCTTCCTACCCTAGAGCAAGGGATATCTTTCCATTTTCTGATATCCTATTCAATCTCCTTTTTCAGAGTACTGTAGTTTTCACTGTAAAGGTCTTTTACTTCCTTCATTAGATTGATTTCTAAGTATTTCATTTTTCTTGGATGCTATTGTGAAGGGTGTGATTTCCCTAATTTCTCTCTCAGTGAATTTATTTGCATACAGAAAGGTTATTGATATTTGAGTGTGGATTTTGTATCCAGCTATGCTACTGAATTTGGTTATTAAATTAAGAAGTCTTTCAGTGGAGTTTTTGGGGTTTTCTATGCAGAGTATCATGTCATCCACAAATAATGATAATTTAACTTCTTCCTTTCCTGTCCTTATTCTTTTTATTTCTCTTGTCTAATTGCTCTGGCTAAAGTTTCCAGAAATATACTGAATAAGAGTAGTGACAGTGGATGTCTTGTTCCTGATTTTAGAGAGAAAGCTTTCAGTTTCTGTCCATTTAGTATGATGTTGGCTGTTGGTTTGTCATAGATGGCTCTTGTCTGCTTGAGATAAAGACCATCTATTCCAATTATCTGTAGGGTTTTTGTCATGAGTGGGTGCTAGGCTTTGTCAAAAGCTTTTTCTGCATCTATTGAGATGATCATATGATTTTTGTCCTTGGCTCTGTTAATATGGTGTATTACATTTATTGATTTACATGTGTTGAACCATCCCTGCATCCCTGGGATGAATCCAACTTGGTCATGGTGTATAATCTTCTTGATTATTTGCTGCATTCTGTTTGCCAGTATCTTATTGAGGATTTTTGCATCTATGTTCATTAGGGAGATTGGCCTGTAGTTCTCTTTCTTGGTTGGGTCCTTCTCCGATTTTGGTATCAGGGTAATGCTTGCTTTGAGGAATGAATTTGGGAATATTGCTTCCCTTTCAATTTCACTGAAAATTTTGAGAAGTAGTGGTGTTAGGTCTTCTCTAAATTTCTTGTAGAATTCAGCAATGAATCCATCAGGGCCTGGGCTTTTCTTTGTTGGGAGGTTTTTAATTACATCTTTGATATCATTGATTGACATTGGTTTATTTAGGATTTTTATATCTTCTTGATTCAGCTTTGATAATTCATATGTATCTAGGAATCTGTCCATTTCTTCTGCATTTTCCATCTTATTAGAATACAAGTTCTCAAAGTAGGTATAGATGATCTTCTGGATTTCTGCAGGGTCTGTTGTGATTTCACCATTTGCATTCCTAATTGTGTGGATTTGAGTATTTTCTTCCTTTTTTTGATAAGGTTGGCTAAGGATTTGTCGGTTTTATTTAATCTTTCAAAGAACCAACTCTGATTCACTGATTCTTTGTATTGTTTTCTTAGTCTCCATTGTATTAATTTCTGCTCTGATCTTTATAATTTCCTCCCTCATATGAGCTTTGGGCTTGGCCTGCTCTTCTTTTTCTAGAAGTTTGAGGTTCACCATAAAGTTTTTTTTTTTTTTTTTTTTTTTGTGGGTACCGGGGGTCGAACTCAGGACCTCGCATTTGCCAGGCGGGCGTTTATGCCGCTGAGCTATCTCACCAGCCCACCATTAAATTTTTTATTTGTGCTTGCTCTGTTTTCCTGATATGGGTATTTACCACTATAAATTTCCCTCTTAGGACTGCTTTCATTGTGTCCCATAAGTTCCGGTATGTTGTACTGTGGTTATCATTTAGTTGCAGAAACTGTCTAATTTCTTCAATTTCATCTGTGACGCATTGGTTATTTGGGGGGGGTGCTATTTAATTTCCATGTGTTTGTGAAGTTTTTGCAATTTCTTTTGCCATTGATTTCCAATTTTATTGCACTATGGTCTGATAATATGCATGGGATAATTTCAATTCCTTTGCATTTACTTAAGCATGTTTTATGAGTTAGTATGTGGTCTATTTTGGAGAATGTCCCGTGTGCAGCTGAGAAGAATGTGTATTCTGATGTTGTGGGGTGGAACACTCTGTAGACATCTACTAAGTGCATTTGGTAAAGTTTGGTTCAGTTCTAATATTTCATTGTTGATTTTTTGTCTAGTTGATCTGTCTTTTTGTGACAGTGGGGTATTGAGATCCCCCATCACAATTGTGTTAACGCTTATTTGATTTTTCATGTCCATTAATATTTGTTTTATATAGTTGGGTGCACATATTTGTTGCATATATATTCATGATTATTATCTCTTCCTCTTGGATTATTCCTTTATAAGGATGTAGTGACCTTCTTTGTCTCTGTTAATCAGTCTTGACTTGAAATTCACTTTGTCTGCAAATAGAATAGCTACCCCTGCTTTTTCCTGGTTCCTACTGAATGGAGTATTGTTTTTCATCCTTTGGCTTTCAGTCTATGAATTTCTTTGTGAATGAAATGTGTTTCTTGTATGCAGCACATTGTTGGATCTTGCTTCTTGATCCAGTCTGCCAGTCTGTTTCTTTCGATTGGTGAATTGAGACTATTTACATTGATGGTTATAACTGGTACATATTGACTTATTCTTGTTATATTATTTTCCTGTTTTTGTCCCCCCCTATTTAATTACTTGCCTTGCCTAGTGGATGCCTTCCACTGAGGTTCATGGAGTTGAAGTCCTCATTATCTCTTTCTTGAATGTCCCTCAGAACTTTTTGGAATGCTGGTTTGGTGTTCATGAATTTCCTCAGGCATTTTTTGTCATGGAAGTATCTTATTTCTCCATCAATTTTGAAACATAGTTTTATGGAGTACATCAATCTGGGTTGGAGGTTGTTTTGTTTTAGTTATTTTCTTGAAATACTTCAGTCCAGGCTCTCCTTGACTTGAGGGTTTGTGGTGAGAAATCTGCTGTGATTCTGATGTGCTTTCCTTTATAGGTGATTTTTTTTCTCTAACAGTTTTTTTTTGTGTGTGTGTGGGTACCGGGGGGTCGACCTCAGGACCTCGCGCGCCAGCAGGCGCCTGTGCCGCTGAGCGATATCACCGGCCCCTTTTTCATATGTGGGTTCCGGGAGTCAAACTCGGGCCCTTGCGCTTGCCAGGCAGGCGCTTAAGCTGCTGAGCCATCTCACTGGCCCCTCTAACAGCTTTTAATATTTTGTTCTTGGGTTGAGTTTCTGGAATCTTGACTATTATATGTCTTGATATAGTTTTTTTTTTTATCACAGCTGTGTCATTTGGAAAAAGATTCTTTGAAGATACAGTTAAGTGAAGGATGTCAAGATGAGATTGTCCTGGATTTAAGTTAGATCTGAAACCCAGTGACCAGTGACTGTCTAAGAGAAAGAAGAGGAAGATTTGAGGCTCAGAGACACAGCCATGCGAAACAGGCAGAGATCGGAGTCATCTTGCCATAAGTCAGAGAATACCAGGATCCACCAGAGCATAGAAGAAACAATGAAGCACCCTTCCCTATTGCTGCAGAGGGAGTATGGCCCTGCTGTCACCTTGATTTCAGACTTCTGGCTTCAGAACTGCAAAAGAATAAGTTTTTCTTTTTTTGTTTGTTTTTTTGATACTGGCTATGTAGTCCAGGTTGGCCTTGAATTCATTATGCAGCCCAGGCAGGCCTTGAACTTGTGGTGATCCTCCTGCTTCAACCTCTTGTTACAGGTGCATCACCAATAGCCTAGCTAAATTTCTGTTTCTTTTATTTTTTATTTTTCACCAACTTTATGGTTATTTGTCATGGAGTCCCTAGGAAACTTGGTACAGAGCTCTCATCCATACTCACTCCCTTGGTAAGATTGCCCCATCTCACCACTTAAAACACATCTCACCTTTATTAACTGATGGCTCAAAATTTATATCTCATGCTTTACCTCTCCCCTGACTTGATTGGAGCTGCTCACTGAATAGCAGAGAGAGAGAGAGAGAGAGAGAGAGAGAGAGAGAGAGAAAGAGAAAGAGAGACAGAGACAGAGAGATAGACTTTTTCTGGAGGGGAGAGGTCGGGACAAAACTACTCTTCCAAGCCACGCCCCCAGTGACCTGCTTCTGTCAGTTAGGCTCCACCTCCTAAGTTTCCATCACCCCAGTAATACTGTAAATGACAACTCAGTTGCTGGATTAATCCACAGATGAAAGGAGAGTGCTCATGATGTGGTCACCTTGGAGAGGCTCATGTGACAAAGAACAGAGGCTTCCTGTCAACAGCCATTGAGTGCGCCATCTTGGATCCTCCACTGTCAGTCAGGCCTTCGAATGGCTGACATGTCAGGACTCCTTTCCTTCCTCCCTCCCTCCCTCCCTCCCTCTCCCCTCTTCCCTCCTTCCCTGCTTCACCCTCTTTCTTTCTTTGGAATTCCAAGTTCCATTTCCTGGGGCTGGGGAGGTAGCTCAGTGGTAGAGAACTCGCCTAGCATGCACGAGGCTCTGGATTCAATCCTCAACAGTCCTCCATTCCCCAAATAAAAAGAAGTAAAAAGAAAAAAGCTCTATTTATTGAGTGTGGTACTCTATGTATTGCAAATTCATCTAATATATGTAAGAAAGTGATATAAAATGTTACATCATGACTTGGACTATTTGGGGGGTCCAACTTTGAGTCTTTATCTTAGGAAATAGTTTTAAGTTATTCATTTATTTTTGGATTAGAATTACAATTTTAGTTAACAAACATTAATTGCATATATTGATGTGGTTCACTGTCATATTTCCATTCATTTCGTGTCATGGACCAGGTTCCATCTCCTTTTTTCTACCTTCCCCCTCCTACAGCTTTCTCAGTCTTTAGCAATGACTACTCTTCTCTCAGGTTGAGTATTTTCTAGCTTCCACATATTAAAGAGAATGTGCAGTACTTATCTTTCTGTGCCTGGTTATTTTACTGCATTCTGTGTCTTCCAGTTCCATCCGTGTTGCAGTGGCCTCCTCCTTTCTGTCCAATGCTTCATCGTGTGTAGGTGACACATTATCTGTCCCACTCTTGGCAGGCACTGAGGCTGCTTCAGCATCCTGTTATTGTGAGTAGCGCCACAGTAAATGGGCAGCATCCAGGCGACCTCTTGACTACAATTGTATGAGAGATCCTAAGCCGGAACCACCCAGTTCAGTTGCTGTCCAATTCCTGAGCCGCAGTCCCTGACATGAAGTATTCTTATTCTGCCTTGCTTTTTTGCTACTGGGGGTTAAACACAGGTCCTTGCATGTGCTAGGCCAAGTGCTATAGCACTGGCCTACACCACCAGCCCTTTATATATATATATATATATTTTTTTTTTTTTTTTTTTAATTTTTTTAATGTGGGTACTGGGAGTCGACCTCAGGACCTCATGCTTGCCAGCAGGCGCTTGTGCCGCTGAGCAATATCACCAGCCCTTTTTTTCCTTTATGTGGGTACCAGGAGTCGAACTCAGGACCTTGCGCTTGCCAGGCAGGCACTTATGCTGCTGAGCTATCTCACCGGCCCTATATTTTTAAATTAAATTAAAAATTTTTTTTTGGTTTTTTGAGAACTATGTAGTTCAAGGCTGATCCTGAACTCACTGTGTAGCCAAGGCTAGCCTTGAATTCATAGCAATCCTCCTGCCTCAGCCTCCTGAGTGCTGTGATTACAGTTGTGCACCACCATGCCTGGCCTAAATTTAATTTTTTCATACTGGGTATTGAACCCAGGACCTTCGCACTGAGCCACATCCCCAGCCCTTTCTATGCTTGGAAATTTTTTTTCAGACAGGTTCTCACTAGGTCACCAAGTTGCTCCGGATGGGCTCTAACTTGCAACCCCCTGTCTCAGCCTCCCGGATAGCTGAGGCTACAGGTGTCTGCTGTCACACCTGGGTTATTGTTGCCTCAGCACACTGAGTTTTGGGGTGTTTTGTCACACAGCCAAAGATAACTGAACTAGTGTGCCAGCACCTCATTGAGGAATGTGGGAGTACCTAGCATCTATCACTTTTCCGTCTTGTTACAAATGTCACCACCTCTCTACGTTAATCCTGTCCCACCCCACTACCTTAAAAAAATAATAGTCATATTGGAAATAAAATATACCAAAGCAGAAATAGTTCTTATTTCTGTTCCTTTAGGGGTTCACGAGTGCTCCTGTCTGGATGGAAAGTCCCGTGAAGGGGAAGAGCTCACCCACCTTTGTCACCTACGCTTGCTGCTCCGTCGGAGCCCAGTGACAGGGCTCTGGCGTTGTCACTTCTGTGCAATCCTGGGGGAAAGACAAGTGTGTGTGTGAGGTCAAGAGGGTTTCTTCTCAAGATGGATTTGCATATACTTGACTTTTAGAGAAAAAAGGAACCGAGAGAGTCCCCAGACCCGCGAGCAGGAGGGACCCGCGGCAGTCGCCACCGAGCCGGCTGCGTCTCTGCTCCTCCGGCCGCCGCGGTCATGCTCGGCCTGTACGGCAACACGGCGCGCCCGGGCCCGGCAGGTGCGGCTGCAGCCAGGCTCCTGCTGGGGACCGGCGGTGCCCAGCGTCCTGGTTACACCCTGGGTGGCTGCGGTGGAGACCGGGCCCTAGGGATGAGGAGGAGTGGGCTGGGAGCTGACTGGCCTTTTCTCTGGAAGGGAGCGCGGAAGAGGAGGAGGACGGGGATGACTACGAGAACACAGCGCCGCCCCGCAAGGGCCTTCCCCCCAAGCCAGGTGAGCGGGTCCTCGGATGCTCGGGGATCAGCTGTGGGTACCGGGGCGGCGGAGGGAGCAGCGTCGCCGGGGCACCGGCTGCGCACTGGAGACGCACGGCCTCCCCTGCGGCCCGTCCAGCCCAGGCTCCCGGTGTCGGAGCCCGGAGCGGCGCCGTGCTCGGGAGGACCACGGTGTGACAGGAGGCGGTCGGTGTAGTGCGCAGAGAAGGGACGAAGGGGCGGAGAAGCTCCGAGGGGAGCTGAGGGTTCTCCTACAGCGATGAGGACTGGTGGAGGTCAGACGAGAGGGGCATGAGTGGACCTAGAGTAGAGGGACCAGCAGGGATTCGTCAGGAAGACACACCCAGGAGACGCTGGTGGGTGTGGAAACCGGTGTCTGAGAAACTGACTGTTGGCTCTCTGGCATCCTCGCGTTTACACCCAACGCTAGCTCTTTTTGTTGTTTTTGGAGACAGGGTCTCCTGTCTTGCTCAAATTGGCCTTGAGCTCCTGATCTCGAGTGATCCTCCTGGCTCAGCCTCCTGAGTAGTTGGGACAGGAGGTGCATGCCGCCAGGCCTGACTCAAGGATAGATTTTAGGTAGACTTGGGCGCCCGGGCTTGACGCAGTGCTCAAGGGTCTGTTAAATGAATACAAAGGATTCTCTGAGTAGCTGTCACCAGGGGTCCTTATTCTAGTGTGGCTGGACAGGGGCTACCCCACTGGGATAGGGCTCTCCCTTCCTTCCTTCTTGGTACTGGGGGGTTGAACCCAGGGCCCTCACACTGAGCAACATCCCCAGCCTTTTTAAACTTTTAAATTTGTGACAAGGTCTTGCTAAGTAGCTAAATTGCCCAAGCTGGGCTTGAACTTTTTTTTTTTTTTTTTTTTTTTTTTTTGTGGGTACCGGGGGTCGACCTCAGGACCTCACGCGCCAGTAGGCGCCCGTGCCGCTGAGCGATATCACCGGCCCTTTTTTCATATGTGGGTTCCGGGAGTTGAACTCGGACTTGGGCCCTCGCGCTTGCCAGGCAGGCGCTTACGCCACTGAGCCATCTCACGGGCCTGTGGGCTTGAACTTTTGATCCTCCTGCCTCGGCCTGACAGCATGCTGGGATGACAGTCATGCGCCCCGACGCCAGGCTTACATCCTCCATCCTGAGGTCCTGGGACGTGTGGGGCTGCACATGGGGGGGGTGAGCTGGACTGTGCTGTTTGTTTCACCTTCGACTCCAAAACTGACTCAATGTGATCCTGAAATATAACTCCAAGATCAAACTCCTTCCCCGTTTAGGGCCACCCCTTTCCCACACAGTCCTCTCTCCCCATCTCCAAATGCAGCCCACTTCCATCTCCAAGTCCAGTTTGTTTGTTTGTTTTTCCTTCCTTCCTTCCTTCCTTCCTTCCTTCCTTTCTTTCTTTTTTTGAGACAGGATCTCACTATGTAGCCCAGGCTGGCATTGAATTTATAGCAATCCTCCTGTCTCAGCCTCGGAAGTGCTGACTACAGGCGTGCACCACTACGCCTAGCTTCAAGTCCAGTTCATTACCACATCCCAACGCAGCTACAACCCGACCTCAGCTTCTTCCTTTTTCTCAAACCTAGGACCTATCGAAACTCTATTCCTCCCCCATTTCCGAACCCCGCAGCAATGCCGCATTCATCCTAACCACGCCCTGACTTAATGTCTCACCCCGTATCTATGTGCTCTTCCTTCGCCATATTCACCCCACCCATTGCCACCCAGTCCCCACACGGAGCTTCGCCCTCGCTTCCAAACTCACTGTGGCCTTTGCTCAGAGTGGCCAATTGTCCCATTTCAGCCAGGCCTGAGGGGTTTCCTGCGATGTGGTACTCTAAACCGAGAAAATCTAGCTGGACGCGTTGGCGCATGTCTATAGTCCCAGCTACTCGGGAGGCTGTATGCGGAGACTCCATCTGTTAAACGCTCAGGCAATTCAAGATGGCTGCTCACTTTACCTGCTCCTGCTTCTCCTTCCCTCCCCCTGCTCTTTCCTCCTCCTTCCTGTTTTTTTTTTTTTCGACACAAGGTCTCACTATATAGCCCAGTCTGGTCTCCAACATGAGATCCTTCTGCTTGAGCCTCCCAAGTGCTGGGATCACAGGCGTGCACCACCACACCCAGCTGATCATTATACCTTAACTCTGTCCCCTACCTCATCCTGATTCCATTCTCACACCCAGCTCCATCTCTACTTCCGCCTCCAACTGTGACCCTGACCTTGTTTCCATCACTTCCTTCAGTCTCGGTCCCATCCTCACATCTGCCCTAACTCTGAGTTTCTCTTCCAGGTTCGGTGGCTCCGCCGAGGCCCCCCAAGGCAGGTGAGCTGGGGCGGGGGTACAGAAGACCCAGTGCTGGTTTCGCCCTGCTCTAGGCCTGAGCAATCACTCTTCCTTTGGCAGGAAATAAAGTGGAGAACCCCCCTCTTCCTCGCAAGCCCCCGAAGGTTACAGGTGAGAGTCCAGCGCTGGGAGCCTCCTGCTCGCCTGGCTGAAGCCCTGCTCTCAATGACCATAGCTTTTTTGCTCCTTCCAGCCCTGGGTCTCCCCCCAGTCACCTGCGCATCTCGTCCCTTGGGTGAGCAGCGGGAGACCCTTTAAGGAGCAGGAGAGGGGCCACCTGGATGTTTCCTTCTCATCCCCAGTTCTGTCCAGAGGATAAAGCAGGGGTGTTGGTCTGGGGAGCCAGTGTCTCAGCAACTTTTGGATGAACCTTTCTTCCTTTCTCCAAGGTGTCAACGATCAGGAGAGTCCTCCGGTCCCGCCATCCCTACCTGGTAAGTCCTTGGCCCCTTCCGGTGTCTCCCTGGCTCTCCCTCCTGCCGGGCAGGGTGTTTGATGCAGAACAACAGCTCTAGAGTGAAAAACTGGGACAGAGGAGCTTCTCCTTCAAAAGCTGGTCCTTCCTGAGTCTAGACCGGGCTCCAGGGAGCCGAGAAATTTCCTGAGGACTCTTCAGGCCCCGTTCCTGCTTTCAGAAGCTATAGGAGCCAGGCGTGGTGCTGCGCACCTGGCATCTCAGCGCTCTGGGAGGCTGAGGCTGGAGGATCACAAGCTCAGTCCCAGCCTGGGTAACTTAGCGACCTAGTGAGATCCTATCTCAAAATAAAATTAAAAACCATAGGAAAGGGCTGGGGATGTAGGTCAGTGCAAAGGCACTGGGTTTAACGGTCAGTATTGTAAAGAAGAAGAAGAAGGAGAAAGAGGAGGAGAAGAAGGAGAAAAAGGAGGAGGAGGAGGGGGAGGTGAGGAAACAAGAAGTGTTTTGTGCCCCAGAAATAAGGGTGCGCGAGATTCTTGAGTGGGGCGCTGCTTGGGCAGGTGATGTTGGGGAGTAGGAAATAACACATCATAGATATTAAGAGCAAAGGTGGGTTCCAGTCATGTGTAACCTCTCCAAGCCTCAGCTTACTCACCTGCAAAATGGGAATAATACTAATCTCTACATCATCGCAGGGGTGAGGCTCTGGTGAGGTAAGAGAGACGGAACATGAGGGCTAGCACGTGATTAACGCGCCATGCGTGTGCTCTGGCCTCCTCAGAACGCTCTTGCTATCCCTGTCTGGTGACCCAGATGAAACTACAGACCTCTGTCCCAGCTGCTCTGGGAGAAAGGCCCAGGGCGCCCTTCCTTGCTCTCTGAAGCACCAGTAAGGGCTCCTCTGTCCGCACCCCCAGCCCCAGCCGCTCCCGTGCCCTGGGCCAGTCCGAAGCCTGGGGGTCCCGGGCGTCCGCGGGACGAGAGGCTGCTGAGGGTCCTGTGTCTGCTGGTGGCGACGTCGCTGCTCCTGAGCGGCGCCGGCCTGGCTGCGGCCCTTCTCAAGTGTGAGTAGCGGCGGCGGGGCGGGGGCGGGGCGGGGCGGGGCGCGGCCCGGCTCAGGCTGCTCTTCCCCCAGGCCAGGAGGCGGCGGAGGCGCTGAGGACGGCGAGCGCGCGCCAGCGGGCCTGGCAGCGGAACGGTGAGCGGGGGCGGGACGAGCGGCTGTGGCCCCTGTCACGCGCCTGTGCCCGTGAAGTGTGTGCGCGCGCGCCTGTGCCCGTGAAGTGTGTGTGTGTGCGCGCGCGCGTCCCATCCCCCTCTCTCCAACATGCTGGCGCAAACCACTTGTGGCTGTCCAGAGCTTAAAACGCAGCCAGTTCGAAATGGGATGACGCACTGCAACTGCGAAGTGCACGCCGATTTCATTTCTTACGTCTTTTTATTGTTATTGTATATTTTCAATATCTAATAATTACATTCATCTTGGGGAATTGGTACATATATATACAGCATCTTAATCAATTTCATTCCCCCTTTGTCCTCTGCCCTCCCTTCTCCCTCCTTCCCCTTCGCATCTCCAAAAGTGTACCTCCCTGTTCCTACCCTCTCTCTCTCTTTTTTTTTAGGTTTTTTGAGACAATGTCTCACTACATAGGTTAGACTAGCCTTGAACTCACTTTGTAGCCCAGGCTGGCCTCCTCCCTCAGCCTCCTGAGTGCTGGGATTACAGGCATGCACCACCACGCCTGGCTTCTACCATCTCTCTTTTAGCTTGCTCTTTAAATTATTTATATTTTCAATTTCTCATGTAAGAGAAACCATGCAATATTTAATATTATGTGTTTGATTTATTTCACTTAGCATTATGGTTTTAAGATCCATCCATTTTTCTACAAATGACTCAGATTTATGCTTCTTTATGGCTGAGTAGTACTCCATTGTGTATGCATACCACATTTGCTTTATCCATTGTGTTGCTATAAACACGGATATGCATGTATTGCTATAAATGATGAATTAATTCTTTTGGAAAGATACCTAGAAGAGAGATAGTTAGGTCAAACGGAATTTCTACTTTTAGTTTTTTTCGAGGAATCTCCATGCTGATTTCCATGGTGGTTCTACTAGTTTACATTCACACCACCAGTGTAGAAGGGCTTCTTTCCCCACACATTCTTCCCAAAATTTGTTGTTTTTTGGGTCCTTGATGATAGCTATTGTTACTAGAGTAAGATGGAATAGGCTAAGAGTAAGATGGAATAGGCTAAGAGTAAGATGTTTTGATTTGGCCAAAGATGCTGTACTTGCTTCAAGAAAGAATGTAACATATCTTACTAATAATTTTAAAACATGGAGTACATACTGAAAGGATAATATTGAGGATATATAAGGGTACATTTAAGAATAGCACTTAATTACTTTTGGTGTTGCTGATGGTGGAACGCAGGGCCTCATGCATGGTAGGCAAATGCTCTATCACTGAGCAACATCCACAGCCTTCACTTTAATTTTACCTATTTCTCTTGACTTAAAAATATGGCTATATTCAGGTGTAGGAGGACATGCCTTTATTCCCAGGTATTTAGGAGGCTGAGGCAGGAGGATCATAAGTTCAAGGCCATACTGGGCAATTTAATGAGATCTTGTCTCAAAATAAAATAAAGCAGTTACTAACAAATTTAAAATTGCATAGCCAGGTGTCGTGGTGCATACCTGTGATTTCAGTACTCAGGAGGCTGAGGCAGGAGGATTGCTGTAAGTTCAAGGCCAGCCTGGGCTACGTAGAGTTGAAGGCCAGCCTGAAGTGCATAGTGAGACCCCATCTCAAAACAAAAACAAAAAACACCAACCCCCCACCAAATAAAATTGCATAATTGATTCACATTGTGTTTCCTTTGGACAGTACAGATATAGACAGTCATTAGTTGAATTATCACCCACATGAGTATAAACTTCCAAATTCTGACACATAGTTCAGGAGAGGAAGGGTGCCCCTGCCTGCAGCGACTCCTCTCCCTCCAGTTCCTGAACCACCCTCTTCCTTTCAAACTCACCTCCAGGAAATCCGTCTCCACTCCTCCCAAGCCCCAGGCACAGATCCCTTTTCTGAGCTGGGGCTGTGCTTTCCGGATTTTGGCCTCGCTCACCGGAACCGGGTGGTCTCCTCTTGCTTCTCTCTCTGTCTGCAGCTGGTGGGTAGGGGTGGGTGGAGGTGGTCCCGAGTCTCAAACCCTCCGGCCCGCCCCCTCTGATAGTGACCGGCGTGGTGGGGCTGGCAGGCCTGAGGAAGGACATTGACCGTTTAAGAGCTGACACAAACCAGTCCCTGCTGGAACTTCGGGGCTTATTAGGTGAGTGGGACTTGGGAACTGCCCAGATATGGGTGACATGGCAAAGCTGGCACTGCAGCACTGGCCAACAAGAGAAACTATTCTCCATTACCCCCGTATATGACTAGGTTTTATTCTGTATTGAATATCTGCATGCCTTGGTATAGTATGTCTATAATACCCTTTCCTTGTCAGCGTTTATCTGGTTTTAGGTAGAGAGCATGAATCTGTTAAAATGTATTACAGCATTTTCTTGCCTTTTTTCATGGATTACATGTGGGATCATCCCTAAGTGAGTACTTTTTTTTTTTTTTTTTTTTTTTGGTTGTTTTGAGACAGGGTCTCACTATGTAGTGCAGGCTGGCCTTGAACTCGCTTATGTAGCCCAGGCTGACCTTGAATTCATGGTGATTCTCCTGCCTCAGCCTCCAGAGTGCTGCGATTACAGGCGTGTGCCACCATGCCTGGCATATATTTCATTTTTATTATAACATTTTTATTAGTGTGTGTTTGTAATATATAATCATGGGGAACTGGCATATATATCTATATCATGATATCACATCTTGACTAATATATTAGAAGTTTCAGGGAATCATTTGTAATCCTACTGGGAGATGAATTTACAGAGGGAAGGTTTTTTTTTTTTATCTTTTATCTTTTTGAGACAGGGTTTCACTATGCAGTTCAGGCTGGCCTTGAACTCACTTTATAGCCCAGGCTGACCTTGAATTCGCAGCGATCCTCCTGCCTCAGCCTCCCAAGTGCTGGGATTACAGGTGTGCACCACCATGACCGGCCAGAGGGAAGTTTTTGATTGACACTTTAGTGGCTTGCCAACATCTTTGAAAAGTACATGCCTGTACTTTTTGTACCAGATTTGAAATTTTATATATGTCTAAGAATTTACCAACCGGGCCGGTGAGATGGCTCAGCGGCATAAGCGCCTGCCTTGCAGGCGCAAGGGCCCGAGTTTGACTCCCGGATCCCACATACGAAAAAAGGGGCCGGTGATATCGCTCAGCGGCACGGGTGCCTGTTGGTGCACGAGGTCCTGAGGTCGACCCCCCGGTACCCACAAAAAAAAAAAAAAAAAAAAAAGAATTTACCAACCACCTTAAATTTATTAAATAACAATTTTTTACATTTTTGTGTCTCTTAATATATCATTACTTTGCCAGTCTATGTGACTTCACAACTGCACATGGCATACTGTGTATCTCAGGACTCCAGAGCCTCCTGACCACATTCTCTCTTGTCCCCAGAGTGTACCAAGGTCACCTGCCCTGATGGCTGGCTGCCCTTTGAGAGCAAGTGCTACTACTTCTCCCCGAGAACCAAGTCATGGGATGATGCCCGGAAGTTCTGCCAGGAGAACTACTCTCACTTGGTCATCATTGATAGCCCTGCTGAGCATGTGAGTCGTCCCTGCTGAGTCCTTGGCAACCTGCAGGAGCAGCCTGTGTGGCTTTGAGGAGTCACGCACTCTCTCTGCCTGGATGGGGAAAAATTAGTTTCATTTGAATTACTAAAACGGGTGTGGCGGTACATGCCTGTAATCCCAGTGAGTTCCAGGCCAGCCTGGTCTACATCGAGACCCTGTCTCAAAAAAAAAAAAAAAAATCACTTTTGAGATATTAAACCTTAGTGGCAGAGTCTTCCTGAGTTGGAAACATGCAGAAGTGAAGAGGCTATGCTTTGAGTTCGAATCCTGCTTGTGTTTAACCTCTACGAGTTTCATTTTTATCTCTACTGTGGAAATAGCATGACTAGCACTTCCTGTTTTCCAGCACATGTAATTTTCCCAACCCTATAAATGAGTGGATCAGTCAGGAGAGGTTCCCTTATGCTGCAGTAACGGCGAGACACCATATCAAATCACACACTGACTCTTGAAGCTTTCATTTGTACTTACAAAGCAAGTCACATGAATACTCCTGTCCTTTAAGACGGTCGGAAAGTAATGTCTAACCTGTGTGATCCCAAAGGAGAGCTGGAGTATCTGCATACAACTTTCTTGACTTAGTACGACTACAGTTAGGTAATACTGTACATTGTACGTATCATTGGCACTTCACAAATGGGAACACCATGGTATAGTATGCACAAATAGCTTGCCTGTGGCCACTCAAAACTAGTGCCAGAGATGAGATGGGGGCTTAGATAGCGGGTGTCAAAGTCCAGAATCTGCTGGGCGTGGTGGGCATGCCTGTCATCCCACCACTCTGGGAGGGTGAGGCAGGAGGATCACAAGTTTGAGCCCAGCCTGGGCAATTTAGTGACTTAGCAAGAACTTGTCTCAAACAAACAAAAAAAACCAGATAAAGCTGGGTATGGAGCTCAGGGCAAGGGCCCTGGGTTTAATCCCCAGCACCACAAAAACCAAATCAAACCCAAACAAAAACAGTTCAAAATCTTAACTATGAAAACCATAGTCCTATCAATTAGTGTTTTCTTCCCACTCTTTACTTCTTTTGTGTGGTACTGCGACTGAGCCCAAAGACTCCCACTCTACCACTGCACTTCACCCCCAGCCTTTTTTATTTTTTATTTTGAGACAGGGTCTTGCTAAGTTGTCCACACTAGCCTTGAACTTGTGATCCTCCTGCCTCAGCCTCCTGACTAGCTGAGATTACAGGGGTATGCCGCCAGCTCTGGCTCCATCCTTTCATGTTTAAATTACCTATGCATTATTTTTGCCATGGGTTTCTTCTAGACAGTATATAGTTAGGTCTTGGGTTTTAAAACATCTCAGCTGATAATGCCTGGTTTTTAATTTTGTTTTGATGGTGCGCCAGGAGCCAGGGCTCCCTAGGCCCCGCCCCTTCTGGGGGGCTGGGATGGAAGCTGTGGGGGGGAAGAGTCTCAGCGCTGGGGCTGAGTGGGGCAGGGACTTCCGCAGCGAGGCCGCTCCCTCCGCAGTCGCTGGGCCATGGTCGGGGGCGCTCACTCGTCGGAGGTCATGGGGACCATCAGGTCCACTGCCCTGTTGCTGTAGCCGCACTCGTCGTCACACCAGGAATGAGCTTGACACAGTGGTCGTTGGAGGGCGGTGCTGGCCCCAGCAAAGAAGGCGGACCAGTGGGTGTCACTGTTGAAGTCGCAGGAGACAACCCGGTCCTCGTGTAGCCCAGGAAGCCTTTGAGGGGGCCCTGCGACGCCTGCTTCACCACCGCTCTCTGCAGGCGACAGGTCAGGTCCAAGGCCGGCTCGCAGGGCGCGCAGGGCAGGCCGTGCCGTGAGCTCCCGGCCAGCTCCGGGCGACCTTGCGCACGGCCTCGGCGGTGTTCCGGGCGGCCCCGTCCCGAGTCCCTCCGCCCTGCCACAGGAAGCGCTGCTGACGATCGTGAAGTCGTCGTATTTCTCGTGATTCGCGCCCATCACAGACGGGGGCATCGGCAGAAGGGGCGGAGATGACGGCCCCTCCGGCGCCGCCGCTGCGGTTGGCGGGAGGCGGCTCCTGGAAGCCGGGGCGGCCTCTCCGCGGCGCCGAGCTTCGGGCGCTCAGCCCTGCCGGGGCGGAGCCCTGCGGGAACGTGCGGACCGTGTGGCTGAGGCCCAGGAGGGGCCGCCGGTGGCCGCGATATCCGGTCTGCTAGTTGAGAGGCCGGGGCCCAGGCGCCTACACGGCCACCTCCACTCCTACCTTCGCCGTCGCGTCTCGGATCGCGGCCGGGCGGGAGCAGAGTTCGTCCGTCCGCGTTTGCGACAGGGTCTCGCTCTGCGGCGCAGGCTGCCCGTGCCGGCCTCGAACTTGCAGCGATCCTCCTGCCTCGGTCTTCTGAGCGCGGGGACTACGGTATATCCCCGGGAAGTCAGGGTTCAGAGGTCTCGGCCTCAGTCGTTCGGGGACTTTTCCTTGGAACCTGAGCAATAACTGTTGCAGAAACCTCCGCAATTTTGCAGAAACTGCAAATAGCCTCCGCAATCGTTTTTTTGGCGCGAGGTTTGCACGTAGCCAATCCGAGAGCGTTATTCAGTTCTCCTTGCTGCTGATTGGCTGCTGCTCTGTAACCCTTCCCTGGCGTTCTGAGTCCTAAGAGCTCTCTGCGGTCTTCTCAGTTTTGTTCTTAAAGCCCTAAGATCCCTAAGACGTCGCTAAACCGCCCTGCACCTTCTAAGGCTTCATTATACAGTATTTTATTAAATTACATAACTGCAGGAGACATAGCATATTTTGAACTTAAAGCATAAAAATAGACGTTTTTAGGCATTTTTCTGACCATACATATCTGAAATTCGCGGTTTTGCACAGTTCGAGGGTGCTCTAGGAACATAACCCCCACGAATTTTGGGGGTCCACTGTGCAGGTGTGTGCCACTACGCCTGGCTTAATTGGTGTTTTTTTTTTTTTTTTTTTTTTTTTTTTTATTTTAAAGAGAAGAAAAAACAAAACAAATCAAAAGAAGAACAAATTTTCAAACAAACATAATAGGAGGGTAACAATGGTTAATACATTACGTATTACTATCTTTAAGTTAGTTATTCAGGACACCAGACATTAGCATTCAATTGTCCAAACATTATTGGCACAAACCTTACTCTTCAATGAACTAAGTAAAAATGGTAGTGTATCTATCTTAACCATCTTATATATATATATATACAATTTTTTTTCCCTTTCCCTTCTTTCTTTTCCCTATTCCAGTCTCTCTTTCCTTTTGACCAGTTTCTTTTTGATTCACCATGTCTATTGTACATTTTGGATCTTATTTACTCTTTCAGTTTCTCATACTAGAGAGATAATACGATGCTTACACATGTGCTTCTGGTTTATTTCACTTATGAGTATTTTCTCGAGTTGCATCCATTTACCTATAAAAGTCTCCAGTTTATCCTTCTTTATGGCTGAATAGTACTCCATTGTATAAAAATACCACATCTTTCTTATCCATTCCTCAGTTGATGGGCATTTGGGTTGTTTCCAAGATCTGGCTATTACAAATTGTGCTGCTATAAACATGGGTGCACATATATCGCTGTGGTACGATGTTTTTAATTCTTCTGGGAAGATGCCCAGAAGGGGAATAGCTGGGTCAAATGGCACCTCCAACCCTAGTTTTCTGAGGAATCTCCACACTGACTTCCACAGTGGCTGTACCAGTCGACACTCCCACCAACAGTGAAGAAGGGTTCCTTTTTCCCCACAGCCCCTCCAGCATTTGTTATTAGTTGATTTCTTAATAGTAGCCATTCTTTCTGGGGTGAGATGGTATCTCAGTGTTGTTTTAATTTGCATCTCTCGAATGACTAGTGATGTTGCACATTTTTTTGTATATTTATTTGCCATTAGTATTTCTTCATCTGAGAAATGTGTATTCATCTCAGATGCCCATTTTTGGAGTGGGTCTTTAAATTTGGGAGGTCTGATTTTTTTGAGTTCTTTATATGTTCTCGATAGTAATCCTTTGTCTGAGGAACAGCTGGCAAACATTTTTTCCCACATTGTGGGTTGTCTCTTCACTCTGTTGGTGGTTTCTCTTGCTGTGCAAAAGCTTTTTAATAAGATGAGATCCCAGTTATTGATTCTTTGGGATAGTTCCCGTGTGGTTGAGTTTTTATTCATAAAGTCTTTGCCTACACCAATGTCTCCAAGGGTTTTACCTATCCTACCTTCCAGCAGATTTAATGTTTCTGTTTTAATATTTAGATCTCTGATCCATTTTGAATTTAGTTTAGTGCATGGTGAAAGATATGGATCTAGTTTTAATCTTCGGCATGTGTAGAGCCAGTTTTTCCAGCACCATTTATTAAAGAGGCTATCTTTCTTCCAGCGAATGTGTTTGGCACCTTTGTCAAAGATAAGGTGGCTTAGTATGTCTGGGGTTGTTTCAGCATCTTCTAATCTGTTCCATTGATCTTCAGGTCTGTTTTTTTGCCAGTACCACACTGTTTTTATCACAGTAGCTTTATAGTATAATTTCAAGTCGGGGATAGTGATGCCCCCTGCCTTGCCTTTGTTGCCCAGAATTGCCTTTGCTATTCTAGGTCTCTTCTGATTCCAAATGAATTTTAGGATTGTTTTCTCTAATTCTGTGAGATATGCTGTTGGAATTTTGATTGGAATTGCATTAAATCTGTATAACAATTTTGTAAGTATGGCCATTTTCACTATATTGGTTCTTCCTATCCAGGAGCAAGGGATATCTTTCCATTTTCTGATATCCTCTTCAATCTCCTTTTTCAGAGTACTGTAGTTTTCAGTATAGAGGTCTTTTACATCCTTCGTGAGGTTGATTCCTAGGTATTTCATTTTTTTGGATGTTATTGTGAAAGGTATTGTTTCCCTAATTTCTCTTTCAGTAAGTTTGTTATTTGTGTACAGGAAGGCTATTGACTTTTGAGTATTGACTTTGTATCCAGCTACACTACTGAATTTGCTTATTAAATCTAGCAGTTTTTTAGTGGAGTTTTTGGGGTCTTCTGTGTAGAGTATCATGTCATCTGCAAATAATGATAATTTAACTTCTTCCTTTCCAATCATTATTCCTTTTATTTCTTTCTCTTGTCTAATCGCTCTGGCTAAAGTTTCCAGAACTATGTTGAATAAGAGTGGGGACAGTGGACATCCTTGTCTTGTTCCTGATTTTAGAGGGAAGGCTTTCAGTTTTTGGCCATTTAGTATAATTTAATTGGTGTTTTTATTTTTATTTTTATTTTTTTTTATTTTTTATTTTTATTTTTTTTTTTAATTTTTTTTTTGGTGGGTACCGGGGGGTCGACCTCAGGACCTCGCGCGCCAGCAGGCGCCCGTGCCGCTGAGCGATATCACCGGCCCCTTTTTCGTATGTGGGATCCAGGAGTCGAACTCGGGCCCTCGCGCTTGCCGGGCAGGCGCTTAAGCCGCTGAGCCATCTCACCGGCCCGTAATTGGTGTTTTTAGACCACTTACATTTCATATAATTATTGATTTGGTTGGGTTCAGTCTACCATATTGTTACTTTCCAGGGCTGGAGATGGAACCTATAGCCTCATGCACGCTAGACACGTGCTCTGTCACTGAGCTGCTTTCCTAGTCCTTTCCATCTTATTGTATTCTTTTCCCCTTCATATTCCTTCTATTTAAATTCTTCTGTTTCATAGCATCATTTAAATGGGTTAAATTAGAAAACGTCAGTGGAACAGGTGTGAATCATATTTCTCTAAACTCAGGTTCACAAGAAATGTTTTACTTACGCATTCATTACTCTTTGAAACTCCCATTCTACCAGGATGGTGGACATTTAATCTCAGTCAACTGAGGTCCAGTTTTCTTCTGAAGGGGGACAGCCTATGTAAGACCAAGGTAGGGGGCAACATGTATCTGGTCCTTGGTATCTTTATTTATTTTTTTGTGGTGCTGGGAGTAGAACCCAGGGCTTTGTGCATTGTAGGCAAGAATTCTGCCACAATGGGCCGGTGAGATGGCTCAGCGGCGTAAGCGCCTGCCTGGTAAGCGCGAGGGCCCGAGTTTGACTCCCGGAACCCACATACGAAAAAAGGGCCGGTGATATCGCTTGGCAGCACGGGCGCCTGCTGGCATGCGAGGTCCTGAGGTCGACCCCCGGTACCCACAAAAAAAAAAAAATTCTGCTCCTGAGCTGCATCCTCAGCCCTTTTTATTTTGAGACAGGATCTCGGTAAATTGCCCAGGATGACCTTGAATTTTCGATCCTCCTGCCTCAGCCTCCTGAGTAGTTGGGAATACCGTGGGTATGTACCACTGCATTTGGCCTCGTTCCTTGGTATCTTTACTGCAAGTTGGTATCCACTGAGACATTCCTGACTGATTCTGGATAAGTTATTTAATCTGTCTGTGCTTCAGTTTTCCCTTCTACAAAACTGGTATAATAATGCTAGAGCTGGGCATGGGGGCGAGCACCTATAGTCCTACTACTCAGGAGGCTGAGGCAGGAGGATTGTTTGAGCGTAGGAATATGAGGCCAACCTGGACAGCACAGAGACCCTTTCTCAAAAAAATAATGTTTCAGTGGTCATGATGAAGAGTGTATGAGGTAATCTGTATAAAGGGCATAGTTTACTTCTATATTAGTTAATTAAACCAGTGTTTTCCGAATGTCTACTAAGTTCAAGGCACTGTTCTCATCAGCGTGTGGGGAGGTTCAGTGATGAGTTCTCTCTTTCTTTCTTTTTTTTTTTTTTTTTTTTGTGGGTACCGGGGGGTCGACCTCAGGACCTCGCGCACCAGCAGGCGCCCGTGCCACTGAGCGATATCATCGGCCCCTTTTTCGTATGTGGGTTCCGGGAGTCGAACTCGGGCCCTCGCGCTTGCCGGGCAGGCGCCTAAGCCGCTGAGCCATCTCACTGGCCCTCTTTCTTTTTTTTTTAATGTGGGTACCAGGTGTTGAACTCAGGTCCTCGTGCTTGCCAGCAGGCACTTCTGCTGCTGAGTGATATCACTGGCCCTTTTTTCCTTTATGTGGGTATTAGGAGTCGAACTCAGGACCTCGTGCTTGCCAGGCAGGTGCTTTATGCTGCTGAGCTATCTCACCGGCCCATTTTTTTTTTTTTTTTTTTTTTTTGTGGGTACCGGGGGGTTGACCTCAGGACCTCGAGCGCCAGCAGGCGCCTGTGCCGCTGAGCGATATCACCGGCCCCTTTTTCGTATGTGGGGTCCGGGAGTCGAACTCGGGCCCATCGCGCTTGCAAGGCAGGCGCTTACGCTGCTGAGCCATCTCACCGGCCCCCATGTTTTGTTTTTTGAGACATGGTTTCACTATGTAGTTCAGGTTGGCCTTGAACTCACCATGTAGCCCACAGTGGCCTGGAATTCATGGTGATCCTGTCTCAGCCTCTTGCGTGCTGGGATTATAGGCGTGTGCCACTACTCATTCTCCTCTTCCTCCTCTTCCTCTTCCTCCTCTCCCTCTTTCTCCTTTTTCTGGTACTGTCCATGGAACCCTGGTATACTCCACCACTAAGGTACACCTCCACCACTTTTAAATATTCTTCTTTTTTTTTTTTTAAAAATTTTGAGACAGGGTCCCACTAAGTTGCCCAGATAGGGCTCAGACTTGCCTCTCTCCTGCCTCAGCCTCCCTCAGTGCTGGGATTACAGGCATGCAGCCCCATGCCTGCCTGAGTTCTGTCCTCCTCAGCTGCCCTCAGGATGGTATCTAGAACACAGCTTCTGGCTTTTCTGGTTTTCTGGTCCCAGTCATCGGAACACCTGGGCTCCCCGAAGGACCCCCCCCCCATGCTGTCAGTGTGGCTTTTCCTGTCTGGATGTCTCTCTGTCACCTTCCCTGCTGTTCTTGGGCACAGGGATCTTTTTGCTCCTCCTACTTTATTTTGGACTCTAAAAGCCCGTGAGAGGGCTGGGGTGCAGCTCGGTGGTAGAGCTCTTGTGCGGCGTGTGCAGGGCCCTGGGTTCCATTCCCAGAACCAAAAACCAACCAACCAACCAACCAATGAAAAAACACAAAAAATCACCATGAAACTCTCAAGGCTCCATTCACTTTGATCCAACACACAGACAAGCAGGCCTCTCCTCTCTCTGGTTTCTAGTATCTTCTGGGGCTTTAAGTAGGAAATAGTGCCTAGACTGCTTTTGCTTTTTAGAGTCCCCGAATCTGTGTGTGTGTGTGCCATCACTTGGGGCTCACAGGGGACAGTGTGTGGCTTCCTCTTTCTGCAGTCCACCACGTCACAGCTTCCTTCCGGTGCTGTCTCCGCCCCCACGTCTTGAACAGTCACCTCGGTCGGTCTAAGTGTGCGCACGTGTGATTTGCGTAGAGTAAGAGGCACAGGTGTTAAGGTCGTGTTTTGACAGATGTAGCTGTCAACTCAACCGAGGTCTGGAACGTCTCCTCCTCCCTGGGAGGTCCTCCCATGGTCCTTTTCTAGTGAGCCCTCCTCACCATGTGCAGCCACTGCTATGATTTCCTTTACTGCCATAAGTTAATTCAGAAGTACAGAAGTTGCTTTTCAGTCCTTTTATTTGTAGTTAGGTTTGTTTTATTGCCTGATATGTCCTGTGCACTGGAGGATGTTCCACGTGCATTTGAAGTGAATTTGTATTCTATTGTTTTTTATTTTTGTCTTTTTGAGACAGGGTCTCACTATGTAGTTCAGACTGGCCTTGAACCCACTTTGTAGCCCAGGCTGGTCTCAGACTCGCAGCAATCCTCCTGCCTCAGCCTCCCAAGTGCTGGGATGACAGGTGTGCACCACCACGCCCGGCCCGTCAGAAGTTGCTTTTAACCATATTTTCCCCCCAGCCTTTTTTTTCCCTCCAGTACTGGAGACTGAACCCAGGGCTTGATACTGAGCTACATCCCTAGTTTCTTTTTTCTTTCGAGACAGGGTCTTGCTAAGTTGCTTTTAACCATGTTTTCTTCCCAATCCTTTTTTTTTTTTTTTCCAGTACTAGGGGTTGAACCCAGGGTCTTTGCACTGAGCTCCACCCCCAGCCCTTTTTATATTTTTATTTTGAGACAAGTTCTTGCTAAGTTGCCCACGCTGGCTGGGCTCAGACTTGAGATCCTCCTGCCTCAGCCTCTCAGACAGGCATGTGTCACCAAGCCCAGCTCCAGTCTTTGTTTTTGACACAAATCCTTTCTCTGCTTCCAGAAGCCTGAGTATTTGTTATACACTGGCTGGGAAGCCTCCTTCTCTTCTGCTTTTCTTTCTCCTTCACTTAAAAAAAATCAATGAAACCCTTAGCTGTGTAGATGCAGGTTAGGGCTGTAGAGTTTCCAGGTAAACAAACAACACCCCATGAGTTATCATGGCTAAAAATATTACTCCAGGTAATAATGTTAAATTTTAAGATGTCACAGCACCTGCTGTTTGCTGGTCACTGCTCTGCACACTTCCCGTTCATTGCATATTTAATCCTCACATCAACTCCTAGTTACCTAGGAGGTAGCTGCTGTTATCGCCCATTTACAAGTGAAGAAACTGAGACATAGGATGTGTATTCGCCAATTTTCAGTTACTGTAACAAAATACCCAAGGCTGTGTAGTTTATAAAGACAGGAGGGTTTATTTATTTTGAAAAATTTAAATATTTATTTATTTATTTATTTATTTTGAGAGGGCCTCACTATACAGTTTAGCTGGCTTTGAATTCACTAAATAGCCCAGGCTGGCTTTGCACTTGTGGTGATCCTCCTGCTTCAGCCTCTCAAGTGCTGGGATTATAGGTGTGTGCCACTACACGTGGGATTTTTAAATTAAAAAAATTTTTGTTGCAGTACTAGGGACTGAACCCACAGCCTTCACACTGAGCCACATCACAATCCCTGCCTGTCTCCCCCTTTTAAATTTTTTTTTTTTTTTTTTGTGGGTACCGGGGGGTCGACCTCAGGACCTCGCGCGCCAGCAGGCGCCCGTGCCGCTGAGCGATATCACCGGCCCCTTTTTTGTATGTGGGTTCCGGGAGTCGAACTCGGGCCCTTGCACTTGCCGGGCAGGCGCTTAAGCCGCTGAGCCATCTCACCGGCCCTCCCCCTTTTAAATTTTGAGACAGAGTTTCACTAAGTTGCTCAGGCTGGGCTCTACCTTGCGATCCTCCTGCCTCAGTCACCCAGAATGCTAGGATTACAGGTGTGTCACCACACCCAGCTAGAAAGGAGGTTTATTTAACTCTTTATTTAGGAGGTTGAAAGTCCACGCAGTGAGGTGCCGGCTGTGGTGTGGGTCCTCCTGGCAGTGTCATGATGATGGGGAGGGGAGTGTGACCGGCAACAATCACATGGCAAGACAGGAAGCCAGAGACCGGGAATCAGGTCCCTCCCTGAGAGCAGCAGGGGCCTCGGGTGACCGAGGACCCGCCCTCGAGACCACTCCTACAGGTCGGACAACCACGCCCACGCCACAGCAGGGTGCAGGCAGCGCTCCTGGGAAGTGGGAGGACAGAAGCTGGGGGAAGGTACTCAGCCTGCCATGAGGCCGTGGAGGCGTGGAGGGGCGCGGGCGGCATCTCCAAGCCCTGAATGCGTGAGTCGCTGTGCGTCGGGCCCTCATCCTGCGTGTGCTGTAGGACTGATGTCTCAATGGAATTTGTACTTGCAGAACTTTGTGGTCAAGGCTCATGGCTCTCCACGGGTTTACTGGCTGGGGCTGAATGACAAGGACCGAGAAGGGGACTGGAGGTGGCTGGATGGCTCTCCTGTCACATTAAGGCAAGTGTCCAGGGTTCCCGTGGTCTCTCTGTTCACTCTATGGACTCAGCCATGGGGAGACAAGAAGGCAATGGGGTGTGTGGTTGAGGGAGTCAGAACTGGTTTTTCTCCCCTCCCTTCCTCTCACTTCTTCCCTTCCCTTCCCTTTCTTTCTCTCCTTTCCTTTCTTTCTTCCTCTTCATCTTCCTTCCTTCCTTCTCCTCCCTCCCTTCCCTTCCTTTTCCTTTCCCTCCTTCCCTTCCCCTCTTCCCTTTCCTTCCTTCTTTCTGCCCTCCCCTCCCTCCCTCTCCTTTTTCCTTCCTTCCCCTCCCTCCTTCTTCCTTCCTTCCTTTTCCCTCACTTCCTTCCTTCTTTTCCTTTCCTTTTTTGTAGTACTTGGGATTGATCCCAGGGCCTTCATACTGAGTTAACTCCCCAACTGTTTTTTAATTTTTTATTTTGAGACCAGGTCCTGCTAAGTAACTAAATTCCCCGGGCTGGTCTTGAATTTGCAATCCTCTTGCTCCGGCCTCCCAGAATGCTGGGATCATAGGCATGAGCCATCACGCTTGGCTTCTTTTTTCTCTTTGTGGTGTTGGGGCCTTGTGCATGGTGGGCAAGCGCTCCACTACCGAGCCGCATTCCCGGCCCTTTTAATTTTTTTTATTTTGGGACAAAGTCTTGCTGCGTAGCTTAGGCTGGGCTCAAACTTGCGGTCCTCCTGCTTTAGTCTTTCAAGTAGCTGAAATCACAGGCATGGACTCTCATGCCTGTTTAGGTTTCTGTCTTTTTTTTTTTTTTTTTTTTTTTTTTTTTTTTGGCAGATGCGTTATTATTAACTGAAGTCCCCGGTCACTCTTCGTGTTGTACACGTGCATGGGTTTTGACAACTGCATAATGGCATGCATCTGCCAGTCCAGTATGGTACAGAATGGGTTCAGCACCCTAAGGATCCCCTGTGCGCCCTTTGTTTATCCTCCTTTCCCTCTGTTTCCCCCACCCAGTTTCTGGGACCCGCAGGAGCCCAACAACCTGGCCGAGGAGGACTGCGCCAGCATGAACAGGGGCGGCACCTGGAACGACCTCGCGTGCGCCAAGACCGCGTACTGGATCTGCGAGCGGCAGTGCTCCTGCTGACGCGGCGCGAACGAGCGCGCGCTCTCGCGAGAGGCCCGGCCCGGAGCGCGCGCGCGCCTCGGAAGCGCGTTCTCGGCGGCGCCGGCCGGGCGTGGCTTCCGGGTCGTGAGCCGCGGGGCGCGGCGCGGTGGGCCCCTTCCGGGGCGCGGAGGAAGTTCGCCGACCCGGCCGCGGCGCTGCGGGCCTCACGCTGCGAGAGGCCGACGCGTTCTGGCTTCTCGCACCGCGACAACGGGGGCCTGGAACCGGCTTCCTTTGCCGCCTCCTCGATGCGGAGCAGCTTCCGAGAAGCTGGGACTGGGGCGGAACGATTTGACGACCACTGTTCTCGAGGTCTTGAGGGACATTTGTACAGGTGAGGTGGCAGAATCATGCCTCTGCCAAGACCTGGCCTGTGGAATTCCTTTTTCTTTCTTTTTTGTTTTTTTGGACACAGGGTTTCGCTATGTAATTCAGGCTGGCCTTGAACTCACCACATACCCCTGGCTGGCCTTGAACACCTGGCGATCCTCCTGTCTCAGCCTCCTGAGTGCTGGAATTACAGGCATGCGCCACGACGCCTGTGGCTTGGCCTGTGGAATTTCGAGAAAGGCAGATCAGCTGAAAAGTGACTTCCACGCAGTGTAGCCGGCCCATGCCAGGACTTGGTCAGGTCCACAGGACAAGGGTAGAGGCCTCTCACATGCCCCTGAGCTGTGTGCAGATTGTAAAATGTTTCATGAGGTTGTTACCACTTCACATCTGTGTGGACTGTTTTTTTTGTGTGTGTGTGGGTACCGGGGGGTCGACCTCAGGACCTCGCGCCCCAGCAGGCGCCTGTGCTGCTGAGCGATATCACTGGCCCCTTTTTCGTATGTGGGATCCAGGAGTCGAACTCGGGCCCTCGCGCTTGCTGGGCAGGCGCTTATGCCGCTGAGCCATGTCACTGGCCCTGTGTGGACTTTTTTTTGGCTATTAGCTCTTGCAATGTTAGTGCTTCTCAAATGTCACTTCCTGTGTGGTGCTGGCCACTGTGTCAATTTTATAGGGCTGCTGCCACTAAGTCCTTTTTTTTTTTTTTTTGTGACACTGGGGATTGAACCCAATTCCTTTGCACCGAGCTACATATCCAACCCCCGCCTTTATCTTGAAACAGGATCTCACTAAGTCGCCCAGGTTAGCCTTGGACTTGCACTCCTCCTGCCTCAGCCTCCCAAAGTGCTAGGATTGTAAGTGTGTGCCACAACACCTGGCCCTCAATTACCTACTTAAAAACCCTATCTCCAAATGTACATTCCGAGGTACCAGGGGCTGAGACTGTAACATCTATTTTGAGGAGCACGATTCACTCCATAACAGCCACTAAGCACCAGACACCCCAACCCTTGATCATTATAACCAACAACAACAGCACCCAGAGGGCAGGCGCCGTATCCAGCTAAGCACACAGCACTCAACACGGTCATCCCTTTGGGCAGTGCCTGAATTTTATCCAAGGATGGGTGGACTTTCCCCAAATGGACCAATTTATTAATCAGAATCTTTCCTGTTTTGAGGCGATTATGGAAAGGAGGCTTGACTGTCACAGAGGGGGCTGTGGGGGATGTTGGGGCTCACATCACTTCCTGTTCCCTCTATTTTTGTCTCTTCCCACCTCTACATTTGTCCCCACGTCGTTATGACCCCAAAAGCTCCCCATACAGCCCACAGCCCCTGGAGCGTGTGGGGTCTTCTTCTAGGCCCTTCACCCAGGGGACCGCTGGTCCTGGCAAGTGCTTATCTTGGGCCAGGGGAACTTCCCACGTCTCAGAAGAGGAAACTTCCATTTTCTCAAAAATAAGTGTTGAGAAATGAAGAAGCAGGGGCTGTGGTCAGGCTTCTGAGTCACACCGGGGGCTATGGCAGAGTTGGCACTGACCTGTCGCCTTCTACGTCTCTCCCCATTGTCTAATTGAAGACAGGTAAATGTGAAGGGTGTCCTCTTACCACTCAGGGTCCAGAGGATGCCCTAGGTGGATACAAATAATAATAGCCATGTGTTGTGTGCTGGATATATGGTGCGATTCTCGTTTAATCTTTGCCCTGACTTCGTGAGGTTGAAAGAAATTACTAATCCCATTTTATACCTAGGAAAATGGAGGCCCAGAGGGTCCTTGTGGCCTGTCCGTGGTCATTTTGTGGATAAATGACACAGTTAGGGTTTGCGCTGTCAGTGCCCTGTGTGGTTGGTCTCTTTCTGCAGCATCTGCTGCCTTTCAAGGGATTGTCTGTAAATTGAATTTGCCGAAGTTCTCTGATCTTGAAGCTCTGCCCCAGCTGGTTATTTTAGGGAGGAAACAGGGTTATGCGGTTGGAAACAGGCATCACAGGCTGAGAAAGGAGACCAGCGGCTGAGATCTGGGTCTGTTGCTGAATCTCTCTGTGGCTTTTCTGGGGCCAGGACCAATGCAGGTGGGAAATTTTGAGGACCAGGAAGCTAGCTGAAGTGAAGGAGCTGGGTGGGGCGGCTCATGCGTAATCCCAGTACTTGGGAAGCTGAGGCAGGAGGATCACTGCAAGTTCAAGGCCAATCTGGGCTACATAATGAGTTTAAGGCCAGCCTGAACTACATAGTGAGATCCTGTCTCAAACAAAAAATGAGAAAACAAACAAAAGGACCAACCAACCAACCAAAGTGAAGGCTTGGAGAATTCCGGACCTATTTTGAAGATATGGCTGTTGGATTTTCTGGTGAATTGGATGGAAGGTGTGACAGAAAAAGAAGCAGCAGCAATAGGAAAGATGGAATTACCAGAGATGTGGAAGAAAAGAGATGTACAAATACCCTCTCCATTTACATGGTTCAGCTGGGTGTGGTGGTGCACACCTGGAACCCCAGCACTCTGGGAGGCTGAGGCAGGAGGATCATGAGTTCAAGCCCAATCTGGGCAATTTAGTAAGACCCTGTCTCAAAATAAAAAGTGAATAAGAGCTGGGGATATAGCTCAGTGTGAGGCCCTGGGTTCCATCTCTAGTGCTGAAAAAATTGTTTATTTTTGTCTTTTTGAGACAAGGTTTCACTATGCAGTTCGGGCTGGTCTTGAGCTCACTTTGTAGCCCAGGCTGGCCTTGAACTCACAGACATCCTCCTGCCTTGGAATCCCAAGTGCTGGGATTGCAGGTGTTGTACCTAAGATGAAGAAAGGAAAAAATGTGTGTATTAGGTGCAACATGTTTTGAAATATGCATACACTGTGTAAGGGCTAAACAGAGATAATGAACATGTGCATTAACTCGCATATTTTTTTTTGTGATGGAAGACTAAAAATGAGCAACTTTCAAATACTCCTACAATGTATTTTTATTAACCACAGCCAGCATTTTTTTTTGGAACCAGGACTCGAACTCAGGACCCCGTATGTGCCAGGCAGGCGCTGTGCTGCTGAGCTATACTCGCGGCTACAGCCAGCATTTTGTACACTAGAGCTCTTGAATTTGCTCCTCTCGTCTAACTGAAATTGTGTATCATTTCATCAAACCTCCCAACCCCTATTCTAGCACCTGGTGACATCATTCTACTCTTTTTTTTTTTTTTTGTGGGTACCGGGGGGACGACCTCAGGACCTCACGCGCCAGCAGGCGCCCGTGCCGCTGAGCGATATCACTGGCCCCTTTTTCGTATGTGGGATCCAGGAGTCGAACTCGGGCCCTTGCGCTTGCCAGGCAGGCGCTTAAGCCGCTGAGCCATCTCACCGGCCCCATTCTACTCTTTTTTAGAAATTAATTTTGGCTGGGGATATAGCTCAGTGGCACAACGCCTGCCTGGCAAGCACAATGTCGTTTGATTCCTGGTGCAAAAAAAAAAATTTTTTTTTTATTGGTACACTTTAGATATGTATAATTATAACATTCATCACCTGTACATGGTATAACTTGGTTCTTTTTTTCCCAAATCCCCTCTCCTCCCTTCAACCCCTCATCTCTTATTTACAAAAACTTCATTTCCATTTTTCCCTTTTATTCCCTTTTTTCTCGTTCTCCATCACACTTGAACAATTTCTTCCTACTTCACAGTATCTAATACACATTTTGGTGTTTATTTACCCTTGCAGTCTCTCACACCAAGGAAACAATGCGGTATTTAAATATGTGTCCGATTTATTTCACTCAAGAGTATGGTCTCAACGTGCATCCACTTACTTAGAAATGTCTCAGGCTTATTCTTCTTTATGGCAGAGTAGTACTCCATTGTATTAAAAAACACATCTTTCTCCATTCCTGGGTCGATGGGCGTTTGGGCTGTTTCCAAGGTTTAGCTGTTACAAACTGGGCCGCTATAAACATGGGTGTGCATACATCACAGTGGTAGGATGCTATTAATTTTTTTACCAAAAAGGGGGGCAGCTGGGTCGAATGGAACCTCTGGATTTAGTTTTTTCCCCCCCATGAGTTTTCCCTCACGTGTTGTTTTTTTTTTTATATCTAAAGTTCAAAAATAGTTTCATTTATACCCCAAGTAACAGATGGAGATGAACCCTTACCCCGAGGACAGATGACTGGCCTGTTTAAGAAAGAAACGTAGGGCCCGTGAGATGGCTCAGCGGCTTAAGCGCCTGCCTGGCAAGCGCGAGGGCCCAAGTTTGACTCCCGGAACCCACATACGAAAAAGGGGCCGGTGATATCGCTCAGCGGCACGGGCGCCTGCTGGCGCGCGAGGTCCTGAGGTCGACCCCCCCGGTACCCACAAAAAAAAAAAAAAGAAATGTAAAATAAAGACTTCCCCGAGAAGTAAGTTACACCAAGGGTGCCGCGTCCCTACGAGTTTTATTCGGAGCCCGTCTTCGCGGTTCTTTCCGACTGCGGCGGGGCGCGGGGTCCGCGGCGCGCGCTGCTCCTCTCTCCCGCGGGGCCTGGGGGCGCCGCCCGCCGCCCCCCTTCGCTCTCCGTGGGCTCCGGTTCTCGCTCCGGATCCCCGCTGGGTCCCGGGGCCGCCGCCGCCTCGTCCTCGCGCTGCTGCGCCCCAGCGCCGGGCTCCAGACCTCGGAGAGGCTGCGTCTCCCGCCCGCCCCGCCGCCGTGGCCCCGAGGGCTCCGCTGCTGCTTCTCCCTGTGCCACGGTCGTCTCGCGTTCCCGTCTGTCCCAGCAGCTCCGTGCGGCCGGACGCCGGGTGTCCCCGCTCGCTCTCACTTCGGGGGGCTGCGGGGCCGCGCTCATCCTACCCGATTCCTCCGGGGCTCAGCGGTGAGGCTCAGAGCCCCGCGCCCCGGCGGTTTCCTCCTGCTGGGGGGAGACGGAGCCTCCGTTCCAGGCAGGAGCGCGTGCAGGAGGCAGGCGTGCACAGGTGTCTCCCTGCTTCCCAATAGCTCCATTTTCTCCTGGATTCAGAAGCAGAGATCCTCGTGGGGTTCTCGGGGACCAGAGGACGCACACGAACCCCCACCACGCGCGCGCGTAATGCCGATTAGTCATGTTTGCAGTAAAAATGATTTCCTTCCTTGTGGGGAGTTGGTACCTGTGTATAACACATCTCAATTCTGATTTTCAACACACATTTATTGAAAAAGTTATGCAAAGCAGCCACTTCAGAAAGTAAAGGTTAAATATTTCCTTTCCCAAACCAGGTGTGGTGGTGCATGCCTGTAATCCCAGCACTGGGGAGGCTGAGGCAGGAGGATTGCTGTGAGTTCGAGGCCAACCTGGACTACATAGCAAGACCCTGTCTCAAAAAACCAAAAAAAACCCCCCGGTACCCACAAAAAAAAAAAAAAAAAATTCCTTTCCCCAAATAATATATAACAAATCTCCTTGTCCTCAGCTTCATTCCTTCATGATGCCTGTAAGATCCACAGGCATGATTTTCCACACAGGGTTGAATGTTCTAGCTGTAATATTTCTGCTCCACTTGTTCTGAAAAAAAAAAAATCCTCCATAAAATATTTTTAGATTAATGGTGGATTTAGGATAAAACAAAACAAAACAAAATGAACAAAACAAAACAGACAGACAACATGAATAAACAGTAGGGGGCAAGGTAAATCCAGCTCCAGCCACCAGGCAGGAATGGAACAATCTAGAATTTTAGAATACTCGGCGGTATGACTTTCTTTAGCTTACAGTAGGAGTACTTCTCAAAAAATTTGGGATGAAGAATTCTTTTTGATAAACATTCAGTTATCATATCTGATATGTTTCAATGTCTGACCCCAGAATTTATGTATTGAGAACGTGATCCCCAAAGACATTTTTGTTTAATTTGGTTTCTTGACACAGGGTTTGGCTCTGTAATTCAGGCTGGCCTTAAACTCACTATGTAGCCCAGGCTGGCCTTGAACCCACAGTAATCCTCCTACCTCAGCCTCTCAAGTGCTGGGATTTGTTTTAATGGGACTTGAAGGTAGGACCTTTGGGAGGTGGTTGACATGTTTTAATGGGACTTGAAGGTAGGACCTTTGGGAGGTGGTTGGGTCCTGAGCTCTCTGCTCTCATATATGGATTACTCGGCTGCCGAGGGAGTGGTTTTGTTAATGAAAGCCTTCTCCCTTTAGTGTGCCGATTCTGTCTCTCCAGGTGACATCCGGTACCGCCTCGGGACTCTGCAGAAAGTCCCCACCTGCAAGGAGGTTCCCACCAGACTTTGGACTTCCCAGCCTCCTGAGCTATAAGAAGTAAATTCCTTTTCTTTGTAAATGACACATATGTATTCTCTTAGAGCAACAGGAAACAGACTCAGGTAGTACCCACTCCGGAATTCAGTCCCGGGGATGCTGGTTTTTCTGTGAAGAAAGGCGTTCTCTAATCCCATGTGTCGGTCTTGGTCCTCTCTGCCTGTTGCCAAGCATGACACCTGACGCATTGTAGAATTCCACAGATATTCTCTTCTCCCTCGAGCCCCATGGGGGACCAGTATCTCCAGCAGCAGCCCGTGAGGACGGGGGTTCCTGGGCCAGAACACAGGGAGTTACCGCACCCAGGAGTCCAGGTGAGGGCTTCTTTCCTGGCGTGTATGCTGCATTCACAGACGTCTCTCCTCAGGTGCAGTTTACCTGCCGGTTAGATCTTTTCCCATAAATAATGTGACTGACCTTCCTACTCTAGCGATGTCTAGAGGACAGAGCTGGAGAGTCGACCCAGTGTCAAATTTGTCCATAGAGGAGAAAGAATTTCATTAATTTTTACTCAAAATCATGTGCCTAGAAGAATAAAATCACAAGAGACTCTTTTAATTAAAGATGATGCATTTCTTTAAAACATTAGAAAATTAATTTGTATACATTTGAAGCATACAACATGAAGTTATAGGATACATATAGATAGTAAAATGGTTACTATATGAGGTAAATTAACAGCACTTCACAGTTATTTTTCTTGTGACAAGAGCAAAAGCTAATATATTGTTTTGGTATTTTATACTTTCACTTATGGAATTTTTATATAATATTATATAATACAAATATATATTATATAGTGTTTATTATTTCCTTTTTTTGTTGTTGTTTCTTTGGAGATGGCGGTCTCACTTTGTAGCTCAGGTTGGCCTTTAACTCGAGGTAGTCATCTGCCTCAGCCTCCCAATTGCTAGCATTACAGGAGTGCACCACCTTGCCTGTCTATTATTTATAGTACTTTTATTATAATTATTAGTGAATGTAACAGTTTGTAATAGCCAAATCTTGGAAACAGCCCAAGTGCCCATCAAATGGTGAATAGATAAAGATGTGTTTTTTTACACAATGGAGTACTACTCTGCCTTTAAGAAGGATAAACTTGAGACATTTCTAGGTAAATGGATGCACCTTGAGAACATACTCTTAAATGAGATTAAATCGGACATACACGTGTAAATACTACATTGTTTCTCTGGTGTAAGAAACCAAAAGTGTAAATAAGGACCAAAATGTATAATAAGTATTGTGAAATAGGAAGAAAATGTTTAAATGGGGAGGGGAACAAGGAAGGAAGGAGGGGAAAAGGAAAGAAGGGAAAATAAAAAAATAAGAAAAGAAGGAAAAATGGAAACAAAGCTTTTGTAAATGGGAAGGGGTTGAAGGGAGGGTAGGGGAATGGGAAGAAAAGAATAAAGATATATCAAGTACAGGTACAAATTGTCTATGATGAATGTGATCATTATGTATATCTAAAATGTACCAATAAAATCTGATTAAAAATAATTATTAGTGCATGTAAAAGCTGATGTATTTCTTAGAGATTCATATTTTTTGCTTTCTGTTTTATCTTTTCAAATACTGCATGTACTCATCTTGTTCAATTTCCACAATGTTAAGTAATAATAATCAAAAAGAATTTCCTTATTTTGTGGTGGGGAATCAGTAACTGGAGTGCTGGCAGCTTTGGGAATTATTTTGAATTATCCTTGAAATCTTCCATGGGTCAGTCAATGGTCTCCACCTGTGACAATTTCACTCTTGTTGTGAATGATGAAGACTAAGTCTCATCACTTTTTTGATCACCTGGCATGCCCTAAGAGTATTCCTGTTCCCATTTTCCTTTTGGTCTTTTCGGATTTTTTTTTTTTTTTTTTTTTTTTTTGTCTTTTTGAGACAGGGTCTCATTATATGGTTCAGACTGGCCTTGAACTCACTTGGTAGCCCAGGCTGGCCTTGAACTTGCAGTGATCCTCCTGCCTCAGCCTCCTGAGTGCTGGGATTACAGGTGTGCGCCACTACACCTGACCCTTTTGGTCTTTTTGGAAAGATTTGGAAATAATTCCTTGTGTTAGCTTTCTTTTACTATAACAAATACCTGAGCTCATGAGCTCATGAAAGGAAAGGTCTGTTCTGGCTCTCACTGTTGGAGGTTTCAGTCCATAATAGGGTGGTCATGCTGCTCCTGGGTGAGCAGTGTAGGTGAGGAGTGTGTGGTGGAACAAAGCCGTTCACCTTGTGGCTGGGATGTGAAAGATAGAAGGGAGCGGCTGGGCTACCAACCTCTCCTTCAAGAGCAGCTCCCCAATGACTTCCAGGTTTTCCACTAGGTCTGAAAGTTCCCCCATTACGGGCTGGGACCAGGCCTTCACATATGGCTTTGGGGGACACTTATCTACCTCCTCCATAGCATTCTCCCTCTTCTGTTCAATAAAGGATGGATGTTTCTTTAGTGACCTCAATATTTCTGCTTCCATGAAGAATCATATATTACCTTGAAAAATCTGAAGACAATTTATTAGAAAAATTTCAATCTACTTTAATTTAAAAACAACACACTTGGAGGCTGTTTGGTGTGTGGATGTAGTGGGTGTTCATCTGGAAGAGGGAGGAAGAGACAGGAAGAGGGTTCTATGAATTTAGAGCTTGGAAGCCTCTCTTGTTCATCTAGAGATGTAGCTTCTTAGAGGTGGATTCATTTATCATTTCTCTAAAATGCCAAAAAAGGGGCAAATATGGAGAGAAGTGTCAGACAGTGCTTGTTATGGTTTGGATTTTAACTGTCCCCCAAGGTCATGTGTTGAAGGCTTCGTCACCAGCATGTAGCGTTGCTGGAACTTGTAGAACTTGTAGAAGGTGGGGCACCCTGGGGGAGAGTGACGTCATGGGGGTGTGGCCTTGAAGGAGACGTTAAGGCCCCACCCCCTTTCCATCTCTCTCTTTGCTTCTCAGCTGCCAGGTGGGCGAGCAGCTCCATTCTGCCCTGCACTCCCTGCCTTGATATTCTGCCTCATCACAAGCCCAAAGCGACGCCAAGCGATCTTAGACTGAAACCTCTGAAACCACGAGTCAAAATAAACCTCGTCATGAGCGGATTCTCTCAAGTATTTTGTCACAGTGATGCAAAGCTGACTAACACAGAATTCTTCCTTATCCCCTCCTGCAAAGGGAGCTTGTCGTAGGACCAGGGGAGGAAGGTGGGATGTTGACCATGGTGGCGGTGAGAATAAGTCACCGATTCTCATCCCTCAGTGGGTCTTGAGTCAGGGCCAGACCTGCTGGAAAGCATATACTGCTCAGACTTAGACTTTTATTTTGTAACATCTGTAACCCATTTTTGGTGTTGTTTTCTGACCTGAAACATCAAGGAAATATAGCATGATTTTGTTAATGTTGGCAAAGAGGAGAAAAGTTATTGAGTCAGTAAGAGGATATTTGTTATTTATAAAGCTTTTTCCACAAAATGTGGCACATTCACACAATGGAATATTACTCAGCCTTAAAAAGGAAGGAAGTTCTGACTCATGCTACAACATGAATGGATCTTGAAGACATTGCCAGGTGAAACAAGTCAGCCTCAAAAGACAAATATTGTATGGTATGGTTCCACCTACATGAGGTACCTAGAAGAGACAAGAAACAGAATGGTGGTTTCCAGGAGCTTGGCAAGTGGGAACAGGGAGTTGCTGTTGAATAGGTACAGAGTTTTTCTTTGGGCGGATGAGAAAGTTCTGAGAACAGGAGTGCTTTGTGCTTCTTCTGGCTGCTGGACTGCGCTTATTTGGACCTGCCTGGACCATGTGGGTCCTGGCTTCATAGGTGCTTCAGTCTGTATCCTGCTCTGCAGGTAAGGTGTCATCTAACTAAGTCTAAGGAAGGATACGTCAACGTCATTCGGTGGTGCACAGCAGATCTTCGTATTGTTCGGGATCCAGCTCTAGAGCCAGCGTGTAATCCAAATGATCCCCGAGCACACCTTTGTAAGTCGCTATCTTGGGGGATTATCTCATTAAGACTAAAGCAGCCAGCACGTCGGGACTGTTGGACACATGGCACCATTTCTTTTGTTCAGCTGCAGATGAATGATTCGGCTTGAATATAGTAGCCATATTGAATAAAAATACATACGCTAAGAACTGGATGTTAGGGAGTTGAGGGTTTAACGTCGTGGAGCGCACCTGCTTGGCATGCACAAGGCCTGAGGTTCGGCTCTGTCACTGCAAACCAAACCGAAGGAAACCTGGACGCTTAAACTACGATCTGCCTCCGGAACGCAGGCGAAGAGGGGGTGAATAGAGGTGTCTCTTGCGTTGCACTCTCGCCGGGGTGAATCCCTTCGGAGAAGAGCTGCCTACAGTTTTCCTTGGAAATACTCATAAGCCACACTCGCTTGTAGTGAGATGGACAGGAGGATAAATACGAGACAAAGCAAACGCAGCGCAGTGTCAACCATGGGGTTAAGGTGATTGGAGAAAAATGGATACACCTGGAAATTATGTTAAGTGAAATAAATTGGACACACAAATTTAAATACTATATGGTATCTCTCATTTGAGTAAGGCAACGTACAAATGAAGAGCAAAATAAAAACTGATAGATGGAAACAAGTGGATAGATCTGTTGCAAATGGGAAGAAGTCCAGGAGACCAAGGGCAAGGGGAGGGGAAGGGGAACGGGAACTAAAAAGATTTAAGATGTGTCATGTACCCAAAATGAATGCAAACATTGTATATCGTACATATGACCTAAAAAATGTAAGAATGAAAACGGGGAAAAGGAATTTAGAGACAGAAGTAGGGAGGTGGGTGGGTGGGGGAAGAGGATTAAAAAAGAATCAAGCTATTATGTACATGTACCTACCCCCTAAGATGAAACATGTACTAATAAAAAAAATGTAAAGAAAGTATCTGCTACATGTCAGAGACATAGATGCTAAACCACCACCATAGCATGAATCAGATGAAAATTTTCTGTTCCCTTTTCTTTCTCTTCCTTCTAGGTTCTCCAGGACTATCAAGATTCTGGGAGGAACAACAGAAGTGCTAAGTGGGGGAAGAGGGACATCAATGATACCCCTACTCCTGCCTACAAACTTCCAACCCTAGAGAACTGGGAGTAGGGAAGGGAAGGAATCCTACCTTAATTTAATTCTGGAGTGTTTATTATTCTGTGGGATTGCACTTTTCCATGATTGAATTGGATACATTTTGCATGTTAGGTGACCACATCATTGGCCACAAGAGAAGTGAAAATTAAAACACTGAGATTCCATCTTACTCCAAAAGAATGTCTATTATCATAAATCGAACAAAAAATGCTGGTGAGGCTGTGGGGAGAAAGGAACCCTTCTACACTTTTGGTGGGAGTGTAAAGTAGTACGATCACCAAGAAATCCATTTGACCCAGGTATTCCCCTTCTAGGTATCTTCCCACAGAAGTTAATGATACCCATATTGAATACAGTATTTATGAAAAATTTCTGCCTGGGATTTTTTCTTCTTGCTGTGGCCTCAGTGCATATTTTCTCTCCTTACTTAAAATAATTTTTATCAGGCGGTTATGGTTCGGACCTGGGATGTCCCCCAAAGGCTCACCATTGGCTGGCTTGGTCCTTACGCAGCGATGTTCAAAGGTGGGGCTTTTGGGAAGCGATTGGACCATGAGGGCTCGGATCGCATCGGTGGATTAGTCCATGAATGGATGCATCACTGATCGCACTAGTGGAGGTGGGGGAAGTGCAGGAGGTGGGGCTTGGTTGAAGAAATAGGTTATGGAGGCGTGGCCTTGAAAGATGTGTTGGGAGCCCGGCCTCTTCCTCTCTCTCTTGGCTTCCTGGGTCCACGGTGCCTCCAACCACGATGTTCACAGACCCAGAAAGAATAGAGCCGGCCGACTGTGCACTGACATCTCCAAGCCAAAATAAACCCAAATAAGCCCTCCCTCCTTTAGGTTGTCTTTCTCAGGTATTTTGTCACAGCGAGGGACAGCTGACTGTCATGGGTGCTTTACAATTCATGAAGCACTGTCAGCTTCATTATCTAATTTGATCTCCCTGCTGCCCTCCTGTAGTCAACATACCCGTCTCCCAGGGGAACTGAAGAATTCCTGCCCCGATTTAGAAGTATCTCCAGGGTTGCAGGCACAGCGAATGTTACCCGAACAGTAAGCATTGTGGCCACCAACAGCCTGCAGGGACAGAAGTCACCGGGTGACAAACTCCTCTGCTATCGCTGGGCTTTGCGTCCAGGCGGGACCTTCAGAGCTCGAGAGCCTTGCACTTTCCTTGGGTGAGGTGTTAGTACTAAAAAAGTTAGAAACCTCAAATCTAAGTAACAGAAGCAAGCCACGTTCTTGTCCATGATAAAGGGCTGGTGTTGGCATTCCACAAATTAACTTTAACATGCTATTTTTCAGTGAAATGTAACTTCGCTAGTGTCAAGGTCATTGCAGGATTTATAAAAGGAGAACCGTGGACTCTGGGTTCGGTTCTGGCTCCCCTATGCCCTGGCTGTGTCCCTGGGCAGTGTCTTAACCTTTCTGCACCTCAACAGCCTCATCTTAGAATCAGCTGCTGGGGGAGCTCCGTGAATTGAAATGCATTGTACATAAAGCGCTTTGTGCAGTTCCTGGCATGTGACGAGCCAGTTAGGATTATAAAGGTGTGAATTTGTAGAGTGTCATAGAAGGCAGGTTCTGATAAAGAGTATACATAGATGTATCTTTGTTACAGATTTCATTATTTATTATGAAAATAATTCCTCCACAAAATTGGAAAAATCAAGCAATAAACCTTTTTATCATCCCATATTCTAAGCTGTCAACCTTTTATTGCATATTTCTCCAGAAAATCCCAAAACACCCACATATGCATCTCTTTTATTTATGCAATGGGAAAATATTACAAACATTGTTCTGTTTTTTTTTTTTTTTTTTTTTTTTTTGTGACAGGGTCTCGCTATGTAGTTCCAGCTATCCTTAAACTCACTATGTAGTCCAGTGTGGCTTCAAATTCTCAGTGATCCTCCTGTCTCAGCCTCCCGAGTGCTGGGATGACAGGTGTGTGCCACCACATCTGGCTTGTTCTTTGGTTTTCTTGTAAAATTTTACCGGAGGGATTTTTCACAGTTGTAGTTGTGGATCAGCCTATTATTTTATTTTTTATTTTTTTGGGTACTGGGAATCGAACTCAGGACCTCACACTTGCCAGGCAGGCTCTCAGCTAAATCCCGGGCAAGCCTATTATTATTATTATTATTATTATTATTATTATCATCATCATCATTATTATTATTTTTATTTTATTTTATTTTATTTATTTATTTTTTGTGGGTACCGGGGCGTCGACCTCAGGACCTCGTGCACCAACAGGCACCCGTGCCGCTGAGCGATATCACCGGCCCCTTTTTTCATATGTGGGATCCGGGAGTCGAACTCGGGCCCTTGCGCCTGCAAGGCAGGCGCTTATGCCGCTGAGCCATCTCACCGGCTATTATTATTTTAAAGAGAAGAAAAAACAAAACAAAACAAATCAAAAAAGAACAAAATTTCAAAACAACATAATGGGAGGGTAACAATGGTTAATGCATTACATATTGCTATCTTTAAGTTAGTTATTCAGGATACCAGATATTAGCATTCAATTGTCCAAACATTACTGGCACAAACCTTACTCTTCAATGAACTAAGTAAAATTAGTAGTGTATCTATCTTAACCATCTTATATAAAAATATAATTTTTTTCCTTTCCCTTCTTTCTTTTCCCTATTCCCCCATCCCAGTCTCTCTTTCCTTTTGACCAGTTTCTTTTTGATTCACCATGTCTATTGTACATTTTGGATCTTATTTACTCTTTCAGTTTCTCATACTAGAGAGACAATACAATGCTTACACATGTGCATCCGGTTTATTTCACTTATGAGTATTTTCTCGAGTTGCATCTATTTACCTATAAAAGTCTCCAGTTTATCCTTCTTTATGGCTGAATAGTACTCCATTGTATAAAAATACCACATCTTTTTTATCCATTCTGTGGTTAATGGGCATTTGGGTTGTTTCCACGATCTGGCTATTACAAATTGTGCTGCCATAAACATGGGTGCACATAAATCGCTGTGGTACAATGTTTTTAATTCTTCTGGGAAGATACCCAGAAGGGGAATAGCTGGGTCAAATGGGACCTCCAACCCTAGTTTTTTGAGGAATCTCCACACTGATTTCCACAGCAAGCCTATTATTTTTAAAAGCACATCAGCATTCCATCTTGGGAATAGCAGTCCCTGATGTGCTACTGCAACAAGAATGTGACCGGCAGCTCCTGCAGCCAACCTTTATGCACATTTGGAGTTTTAGTTTTACACTTGATACTTTTTTTTTTTTTTGTGGGTACCGGAGGGTCGACCTCAGGACCTCGCGCGCCAGCAGGCGCCCATGCCGCTGAGCGATATCACCAGCCCCTTTTTCGTATGTGGGGTCCGGGAGTCGAACTCGGGCCCTCGCGCTTGCCGGGCAGGTGCTTAAGCCGCTGAGCCATCTCACCGGCCCATACACTTGATACTTTTTTAAAGGATTTTTTTTTGTGGTGCTGGGGATCAAACCCAGTGCCTTGTGCACGGTAGGCAAGTGCTCTGTCACGGGGCTATACTTCCGGCCCAGGAATTTTATTTTTAGGTAATTTCTAGATTTGTAATTGCTTTTAATTGATGGTGTTTTCAAATTCACTCTCAGGAAGATCGTACCGACCGACCCCCATGGTCCAAGCGTGGGAGGGTCCCCACCCCACCCTCACGTGAAGGTGTCCCTGTAGCCCTGCGCATAACTTCGCTCAGATAGAAACCCCTCGGAGTGTTGTTTTGAGCGTCCCTGGGAACGAATGGCGACGACGGCGCTGAGGTTCGAGTCTGGCGGGCTGGGGCTACGCCAGGTCCTGAAGAGCGAAGCTGGGGAGGGCAGGGGGCGCCTCCGCGGAGCGCACGCTCAGAGCGCCTCCCTCGGCAGTCTGGAAAACATCTCAGGCCTCGCTGCGTGGGAAACCACTAGAACACGGTGGCACGCGTGTCCACTGCTGCTTCTCCGTGGCTCTCAACACACTAGTGCACTCCCTTCCATCCCCAAGTGGATTCGGACCTAGCCCCGAGCCCAGGTGACCCAGGCCTGAGCCCACTCAGCCTCTGCTGCAGCCGTCTACCCCTTCCTGTCCTATAACAGCTGTCTCCCAGCTGCTTCCATTTTTTCTTTTGTTTTTTTGAGATGGGATCTCAGTATATAGTTCAGGCTGTCCTTGAACTCACTATGTAGCCGAGGTAGCCTTGAACATGCTGTGATCCTCCTGCCTCAGCCTCCTGAGTGCTGGGATTACAGGTGTGTGCCACCACACCTGGCTTGCACCCATTTGTGTGTGTGTGTGTGTGTGGTCCTGGGGATTGGATCCAGGGCCTGGCACATGCTAGGCAAGTGCTCTACCACTGAGCTACACTCCAGAGTTATTTTATGTTTTTATTTGACACCAGATATTGCTAAGTTTCCCAGGCTGGCCTCAAACTTATGATCCTCCTGCCTCAGCCTCCTGAGTAACTGGGATTATAGGAGTGTGCTGTTGTGCCCGGCGCTACTCTCATTTTATAACTTGAGTTGAGCGAGAGAGTCTGGCTGGGAGAAGTGCCTTTGTATCCGTGGGGTACAGTGACTTGTTTATGGTCTGAATGGTAGTGATTATCGTTGCTTTGTCTCTCCTCACCAGAATTTTTATTTCCTGAGACTTTGTGTGTTGTACTTACTGTTCCATCTTCACATTGCACCCTTTCTGGTTAGCAAAACTGAACAAATCAAAACTCAATTGAATACAGCACACCTGTAATCCCAGTTACTGGGGAGGCTGAGGCAGGAGAATTGCAAGTTCAAGGCCTGTCTGTGCAACTGGGCAAGGCTTTTTCTCAAAATAAAAAATAAAAAGAGCTGGGGATGTACCTCAGTGTGAAGGCTCTGAGTTCAACCCCCAGTACACCACCACTACCGCCAACACACACAGACACACACACACAGACACACACACTATAAAGACACACACACTATAAAGATACCAAAATTGGATTGTAATGATAACTCAAACAAATAAACAAATGCAGGAACAAATCTTCCTAGTACAGTTCCCAGCGGAAGCATCCTTTATCCTGTCAAAGGACACGGGTGACCCCAGCTCCAGCCTTGGTTCACACCCTCCCTGGAGGCTCTCAGTACTCACCTGACATTCTCTGAGCGACAGCTCCAGACAAGCTCAGGAAAAAGCAGAGTCCTGGAACACAAGGGAGGCAGAAGCAGGAGACTTGAGACAACTGAGGAAAAACTGCAGAAAATCTCTCAGGGGAGATTTATATCAGTTATCTATCACTAAATTTAAAAAAATCACAAAAATGTAGTGGATCAAAACCACATGTTTATTTTGTTCTTTCTCATGGTCTCTGCAGGCCAGCATTCTGTACAGGGACGGTGATGGGGGCTGAAGTAGTTCGGGCTTCCTTCCAATATGGCGACCTCAGGCAAGTTTCTTCTACGGCACCTCTAAGCTCTCAGCATTAGTGTTCTTCACGAATGAAGCCACGGAAGCTTTTAAGACCTAGCATTGGAAATCTAGCAGCTACATTTCCACAATATCTTCTTGGTTACAAGTGAGTTACAAGCCCATCGGATTCAAGTGTAGAAGAATCAAATTCTTCCTCTTTATGGGGACTGGAAACACATCCTGGGTGGGATATACTATTTCCATTCTTTTCAAAATTATTCTGCTCAGGCTGTCTCAACTTATAAAGTACTTTTTGCTCTTCCCAAGACTTCCCACCTCTGCTGGTGTTTTTTTTTTTTAATTTTAATTTTTATTTTTTCCTATGGTCCTGCTTCTGCAAAGAACAGAAGATGCTGGATAGATGGCTTTCTTCTCTTGTTTTCCTAATGTCTTACATACTTGGATTACTATTTCTCACCTCCTTTTTATTCTTTTATTATATATTCACTTCTAGAGTTATTTGCTACTTGCAAAGATGATATCAAAAACAGTTACCAACAGGTATGGTACAGGAATTGACTGCATATTGGAGGCCCTTTCTGATGCATCAGATGTTAATCTTTAGGGTGCTGAATTGTGCAGGGGTCGCTGGGATCCCAGAGCAGAGTCCGAGCCAGCAAGAGTGTCCTGGGGGCTGGTTCTAGGCAATGATACTTTACAAATGGTGTGGGAATATTTCAGTACCACCGACCAACACAATCTTTTAGTGTGCTCTGATTGAAATTTGGTTCTTACGACTGGCAACTTTGTAACCTTTGTCATCCCCTGAGAAGGTGGCCGTTGGTAACAGAATTTTGTCTACTAACTCTGGTGGTGGGTGTTGCTATGGTTTGAGAGCCCAGGTCAGAATTCATGTTGGGATTTAATCCCAGTATGAGGAGTTAAGAGTGTGGAAACTTCACTGGACTCTGGTATACAGAGATAGGGTCGTTGGGAGGTGTTTAAGGTTAAGTGAGGCCGTCAGTGTAGGCCCCGATCCAAGAGACTTCAGCTAATGGCTTTATAAGAAGAGGAGATATGTCTGGCCTTTGTAAGTTGGGAGCCATCTGCACCTGTGTTACCAGCCACTCAGGTCCATATGCTCAGTTCTCTTTGTCTGTCACCTTCCAGATGAAAGGAGAACATTTTTTGGTGAAAAGGAGGAATCTGGTGAAAGCTCGGTCCAAGGGGATGGAGGGGCATATTTGCCTCAAATCACCATCTCCCACGTGTATGGATGTGTGAGGGTCTTATGTGGTAGGAAAAGTGGGGAGGGGAGGCTCAGGGAAATGAAGCACAGGTCCACGTTTGCTTTGTTGCTCTTGGCCATCCGTAGCTGAGTCTGCCCCTTTCTTGTGGAAATTGAGTTGCAACCTCCTGGGACCAGCATCGGCATATTCTGAAACTTCATCTGGGGTGTTGGTTATGCACTCAGTGGAAGGAAGTAGAGAAGTCACTTATCTCTAAAATAAAAATATCTAAATTTTAAAGTTCCATTTTGTTCTGGCGGTTATATGTGTATGGTGCACGATGAGTTCTCAAAAGTCATGGTTATGATTACAATTCTTGGCCCAGGAAAAGGAGAGAGGAGGAGAAAAGAACAACAAGAGAGGAAGGAAGAAGAAATGAGGGCGGTGCTAGTTCCAAGAAGTCACCGAAGTGGAGAGGAAGTCAGAAAGCAGAACTGGGGAAGAGGAAGGTAAACAATCCCATTGCGTTTGGGCCATAAGGAAACTATGAAGGGATATATATATATATATATATATATATATATATATATATATTTTTTTTTTTTTTTTTTTTTTTTTTTGGGTACCGGGAGTCAAACTCAGGACCTCGCACTTGCCAGGCAGGTGCTTATGCTGCTGAGCCATCTCACTGGCCCATGAAGGGATGTTTGGGAGCACAATTTGAATGGGACAGTGAAGAAGGAAGCACAAGCTAAGGGAAAAAGGAGAGAAAGAAGACAGGAGAAGGATAAAGTCCTAGCTAACTGTTGAGCCCTGCAGCCCCGCCGGGGAGAGCGTGGAGAACAGGCACTGCGTGGTCCTTACGTCCCGTGGTGCGGGTAACAGCGGTCAGCTTTGGAAGCTTCCTTCTGAGATTTCACCAGCTACTCCCTGGCTCGAGAAATCCCATGACAACTGCCACACGTACCTTTGGCTGACCAACCTAGGACACTGCTTCCCAAAAGGGAACTTCTTCCCCTCTTGCACCACTGGACTCAGGCTTCTGCTTTTTAAAATATATGTCTGTGATGCATAATAATTACATTCATCTTGGATGCTTCTGCTTTTTAATTTAATTTTTTGACGTGCTGGGGATGGAACCCGGGGACTTGTGCGTGCTGGAAAGCGCTCTACTGCAGAGCTGCAGTCTCAGGCTTGTTTATTTTCTTTTTATTTTATTTTCTTTATTTATTTTTGTTGTTGTTGTTTATTTTCCGTACCTTTTCTGCTCTCATTTTCCTATGCTTCCTTGGGAGTGGGTTTTCCTATTGTTGATCACCTTCAGGGTGAAAGAACTGTTCGATTCTAGCATGGAAGTGCTGTGGGCTGCATCACATTGCCTGAGGGTCAGAAAGTGCATTTTGGTTCAAAGGAAATCTTAAATAAATGGTTGGGGGGGCAGCGGAGCGGCACAGCACTTGCCTAGCACCGCAAAACAAAATAAAACAAAAAGACAAAGCAACTCCTCCCCAACAAAACAAAACAAACAAAAACCAAAACAACCTCTACCAAACTAAACTAAACTAAACTACTCTACGATTTTCAGCTGGGCAAACCAGAATTTAGGGTATTTGCATTGATATCTAAGATTTCTAGTGAGTCATTTTCACAGATCCAGGGATTCCCCCGCCCAGCAAATGACATTCACCAGTTCTCACTGCAGTCTCAACGTCTGGTAGAGGGCGATTATTATTATTATTTGGTCATCTGGGGACAATCCAGGCCAATTGCAGGAGTTGGGAGAAAAGTTCCCTCAGTCTTTCCCTCCTTCAGTAAATACTTATGAGCCAGGCATGGTGGCCGGTGCCTATAGTCCCAGCTACTCAGGAAGCTGTGGCAGGAAGATTACCTGATTTCAGGAATTTGAAGCCAATCTGGGTAATAGCATAAGACCTCATCTCAAAAAAACAAAACAGGGCCAGTGAAATAGCTCAGCGGCATAAGAGCCTGCCTGGCAAGTGCAAGGCCCTGAGTTCGACACCTGGTACCCACATAAAGGAAAAAAAAATAAATAAAAAAACAAAACAGTAAGACAAATATTATTCAATGACCTGTGTTACCTTCTAGGGATACAGCAGAGAACAAAATAGATACAATCCTTTAAAAAACTTTTTTTTTTTTTGAGATAGGGTCTTGCTATGTAGGTCAGGCTGGCCTTGAACTCACAGTGATCCTCCTGGCTCAGATTCTGGAGTGCTGGGATTGCAGGCACGTGCCACCACGCCTGGCTAAAACTTTTTTATTAACATATATTATCATATATATTAATGGGGTTCAGTGAGATATTTCTATACATACAAACTGTTCACTGATCAAATTGAGTCACTTTTTTCCAGCCTACCTCCCCCAACTCTTCCATTACCTTTGCAGTCCCTGGCAGTCACTATTCTACTTGCTTTTTTTTTTTCTTTTTGTGGGTACTGGGGGTCGACCTCAGGACCTTGCACGCCAGCAGGCGCCCGTGCCGCTGAGCGGTATCACTGGCCCTTTTTGTGTATGTGGGTTCCGGAAATTGAACTCAGGACCTCGCGCTTGCCAAGCAGGCGCTTACACCGCTGAGCCATTTCACCGGCCCACTAGTCTACTTTGAAGTCGACTTTTTAAAAACATTTCTACCTGTGAGAAAGAACGTGTGGCACTTGTCTTCCTGCAGACAGTCTTTCCTGTGTAGAGTGTGGGGTGCAGTGGGAAGCAGGTAGTTGGAGAAGGCAGCTCGTACCAAGCCAGGGCACTTCATAGTCCAGTCTCAACAAAGTGGTGTTTCTTGGACATCCAACCAGCCAAGAAACAGCACTCAAGAAATACAGTAAACAAAAAGCCATTTCTAAAGTAACAAAAAAAATAAATGAAGAATGCCATTTATAATATACAAGAAAAGGTCTTGAGGTTCCTTCTTGTCTCCCATATATGAAGCTGCCTCCTCAACTGGTTCTCCTCCGAGTCGTGTTGACTAAGAGTTTGAGAAATATTCGAATCACTGGATATTTTTTTTTGCAGTGCTGAGGATTGAAACGAGGGCTGTGAGAGGGCCAGCAAGTGCTCTACCATGGAGCTGCTCGATGTTTTCTAAGCAAGTGTGGTGTCTTAGTCCATTTTCTGCTGCTGTCATAGAGTAACTGAGACTGGGAAATTTATAAATAATAAAGGTTTATTCAGCTTATGATTCTGGAGGCTGGGCGGTCTAAGGAGCTGGAGGGCCGCATTTAGTGAGGATCTCCTTGCTACTGGGGACTGTGCAGAATTACAAGTTGGCACAGGGCATCACATGGCAAGAGGGACGTGTGCAAGAGACAGAGTCAAATTGGCTCTTAGACCCAGTCTTGACATGACCCTCCCGGAGTGATCCATTCATGTGACAGACCCCTCATGATCTGATCAGCTCTTAAAGGTCCCACGTGGTTGTATCAATATTTCACGACGGGGATCACATCTCAACGTGAGTTTTGGAGAGGACTTTCACAGCAGATGGTGGTAGTATTAGCTTGAGTTTTGGATGTTTTTATGCATTGGAGGAGGCAGAGTGGGTATAAGGAACCAGTTTAGACAACAATCCAAACAGATCTAATACAGTATTGCAACATCTTCTAACTGCTTACAACACTTCTCAGCCAAGCCGCCAGAATTACATTTCAAAACAAATCACACTTTATCACGGGAGCCTGCCTGAAGCCCTAGGGGCCCGGAGTGTAGCTTAGTGGCAGGGCGCTTGTAGAGCATGCCCTGGTCTACAGCCAACACTGCAAAAACCAAAACCAAAACTCTTCTCAAACTCTTTGTTGTACTTAGCATAAAAGTGAGATTTTGGCTTATCCAGGGACACAGGATATTTTTCCATTTTCTAATATCTCCTTCCTTCTCTTTTCTCAGAGCACCATAGTTTTCATGATAGAAGTCTTTCACTTTCTTGGTTAGGTTAATTCCTAGGTATTTATTTTATTTTATTTTTAAGCTACTGCAAATGGGATTGTTTTCCTGATTTCTTTCTTGGTGGATTCATTGTTGTTGTGCAGGAATGCTACTGATTTTGTATCCTGCTACTTCGTTGAATTTGTTTTTACCACCTATTGGAAACATGTACTAATAATGTGAGATTTTTTTTTTTTTGTACCAGGAATCGAACTCACGACCTCACGCTTGCCAGGCAGGCACTGTGCCCTGAGCTACATCCTGGGCCCAACACATACTAATAAAAAAGAAACTGAAACAAGGTTCGCTCTTTGCGCTGTGAGTGTCTGCGGGTTTCGGCACACGCCTTGTTTGATGTATCCACCATGCCACCACTGTTTTGTTTACTAAAGCTTTGTGTGACACTCGCCAGAAGTCTGAGGTTTTTTCCTTGCTATGATCAATAAGCCCCACATAATTTGGCCTCATCTGCATCTTCAAATTTAATTTGCTGTCACATCCCCCGTTTCCTGTGTTTCGGTGACAACGGTCTTTGGTTTGTTCCTCTAGGCGTCCAATTCGTTCTCGGGGCCCTCGCGCGCTGCCTATGCTTCCCAGGACGCTTTCCAGTTAGTGACCCGCATGCTGGCCTCCTGCAGGCCCCGGCTTCTCCGCTTTTCTCTTTGTCCTGACCGAGTAATACAGGCTCCCTCCACGGCTCTGCGGTCCAAGCAGCTGCATGTTTTCCCGGGGGCTTGAGCCGAGCGGGGGCCGTGGCCGTGGACGACTCTGGACACCGACGCTGGCGCTCTCCTGGCCTCCTCTCTGCCACTGTCCCCGCCTCAGCCACACCGGCCCCTAACACGCGGGGCGCACTCCTGCCTCTGGGCCTGGTACTCGTCTCCTCCGCCTGAACGCTTTCCCACGGGTAAGGACCTGCCGCCGCATCTCACTCTGTCACTGCAGATGGTTGCTCAAATTTCCCTTTTCAGCAAGGGTTTATCTGACGGATATAAACTCTCTCTCTCTCTCTCTCTCTCGCACACACACACACACACACACACACACACAAACACACAGTCCATTCCTTTTGAGCATCTGTTTCTACCCACTATACCCATCACCTTCTAATATACAAAACTATTTGTTTTCTGTCTCTTTCCCTACTGGAATGCAGTGCCACAATGCCAGGGTTTTTCCTTGTTTATTCATTGCTGTAGTCCTTGCACCTCACCTGATGTCTGGCTCAATAAATTTTGATTTTTTAAAAACCAGTTTAAATTTTTATTTATTTAAAAAAATTTTAAATACATTTAAAAATCTTTATTAGTACATGTTTGCAGTAAATAATGATTGCATTCATGGTGGGGCATTGGTGCATGTGTATAACACACCTCAATTCTTTTAAGAAACTGATTTAAATGAATCACAGAGAGTAGTCAGCAGCCACTCTTGGCAGTGGCTAACCTCAGTGACTTTAAGTTCCTGACTAGCTCCTGGCTGGTTCCAGGTGGTGGTGGCTGTTATGGGTTTAAAATCAAAACAGAAAGCCAGGCAGCCAATCTAGAAGTTTGATGAGCCTTTATTGAGCTGGCGACTGATCTGCAAGGAGGGAGATCACAGATCAGTGCTGGGTCTGTTTAACACACAGAATTTAAAGCAAAAACCATATTCTGATTGGAACAGAAATCAACTATTCTCCGAACAGTGAATAACGTTATGGTACATTGGCCTTTGCATAAGGAACTTACAAAGTTATCTAGCTATTACAAAAGAATAGCACAGCAAGGTTTTTTTTGTCCACTTTGGGTATACAGTTTAGATACACTTCCTCAATGGTATTTTTCTATTGTCTAGTAACTATGTAGCTGGTAACTATGCAGCTAGTAACTATGTAGCTAAGGGAGCCATCACAGTGGCCAGCAGCCTGGCTCCCCCAAAATGGGTGTCTTAGTCACTTTCTTGTCACTGAGACAAAATACAAGTACTTTCAGCTTAAAGGAAAAGTTCACTTTGACTCATGTCTTCGAGAGGTTCCAGTCCATACCGGTTGGCTCCAGGGCAGGACGGCATGGCAGAGGGCCTCGGTGCGGGAAAAGCTGCTCATGTCATGGCAGCCAGGAAACAGGGAGGAAAGCAGGAGCTGAGGAGGAAGACAAACCCTCCCGGGTCACACCCGAGACTCCTCTCCTCCAACTGGCCTTCCGACACCACGCTAGTTCTACCGTCCCACAGTCCAGTCACCTTCCAAACACACAGGAGGCTTTGGGAGCCATTTTAGACCTAAACCATAACAATGAAGATCACGCCTCACAGCAGGTTCAACCTCCACTCTAGAACCAGGAGGCGCTGCTCGTTTTTAGGCACCATGGTTAAAATATCCAACAGACAACAGTCCTTGTTCTTGTGGATCTTTTTTTTTTTCTTTTGCCTATGCTGTTGCTTCTCCCTGGAATTCCTCCCTCTCTCTAACTTCAGGCCACCGCTTAATTCCTCAGGACCCGGAAAAGGCAGTCTGCACTTCAGCCCCAAAGGGTAGCCTATGCTGATGGTTAGAAATTCCTTTAAGATGTGGTGGTCTTAGCTCAGGTGGCCTATAAGCAGATGCTGAGGTAGGGGCTGAGATGCACCTCAATTTTGGGGGAAGGCAGAGATTGGGATGTACACAATTTGCTGGGAGAATACAGTTGGTATATACATTATTTTCTAAGGGATGGCTAGGATTCCATATACACTTGATTTGTTGGAGGAAAAATAGGGGCTGAGATACACACAATTTGTTGGGGGAGACAGGAGTTGGGGTGTATATAATTTTTTGGGGGATGACAGGATGCATGTAATGTGTTGCAGGGTGAGATTTGGGACACACGACTTCTTGGGGGTAAAGGTTGGGATGTACATGATTTGTTGCAGGATAGTGAGGACTGGGACACACACGATTTGTTAGAGGACAGTGAGGGCTGGATGCACAGGGTTTGTTGCGGGCGCTCTCAGAAGCAGGACAGGGCAGGAGGAGGAACAATACAAAGAGGTAGCTTAACAGGAGTCCAGGCTCAGCCCCACCATGGGGAGTTCTGGACCGTGCACCATGAGGTCGATCCATCCTGAGGCGAAGCGTTTCCGTAGGCTCCCGTGCAGTCAGTCACTGGCTGCGCTCTGCCCCTGGGTTGAAGTTCAGACCTCACCCGCAAAATGATGTCGGTACCCAGTAGAGAGATTTGGCCACCTGGAGCATCTGTTGTATTGCACATACCTGTAATCCTAGCACTGTGGGAGGCTGAGGCAGGAAGATCACAAGTTTGAGCCCTGCCTGGGCAACTTAGTGAGATCCTGCCTCAAAATAAAAAATTAAAAATTAAAAAGGACTGGGGATGTGGCTCAGTGTGAAGGCTCTGGGTTCAGTCCCCAGTACTGGAAACAAAACAAAACAAAGGAAAACAAAACAAAACAAAGGAAAACAAGGCTTTCTCTGGGGTAGGATTACTCAGTGCCTCAAATGTTGCTGTGCGGAACAGGAACGTCATGCCCTCTTCCCTTTAAGGTGTTCAAAAGGACAATAATTTTCTATAAGCCATGTTGCATCATCAGAGGATAAAGATGGGGTTGAGTAGCTTCCACATAATTAGAAAAATTATTTTAAAAATTTTATTTATTGTAGCACTGGGAAACTGAACCTAGAGTCTTTGCACTGAGCTACATCCCTATCTCCATCTTTAATTTTTTTTTTTTTTTAATTTTGAGGCAGGGTCTTGCTAAGTCACTAAATTTCCCAGGTTGGGCTTGAATTTATAAGCCTCCTGCCTCAACCTCCCAGAGGACTGGGATTACAGGCAGTTTTTATTTTTAATTGACAAATCATTACATATTTATATATCTATATATCTATTTACATATACATGCAGAGAGAGTACAATGACTCTGATGTTTATATATATTGTGGAATGATTATATCAAGCTAATTAACATATCCATTGCTTCACACATTTTTAAAATAGATCATTTAAAGGCTACTTTTAAAGCAATTTTAACATTTACAACACATTATTATTAACTATTGTCACTTTGCTATGCAATACATCTTTACAACTTGTTTCTTCAATAATTTATTACATATTTCAAAATAACTAGAAGAGTCCAGGGGCTCTCAACACACCGAAATGACAACTGAGGAGATGGAAATTGTTATTACCCTGGTGGTGTCATTACATTATCTCCATGCGTCATCTTCTCATACTGTAACCCATAAACACGTGCAAATATTGTAGGTCAACTAAAAAAAAAGCACAGGACGCTCAAAAACAAGAGAGAACCATCTCAGTCCACAATTTATTCTTCCTTTCTAAACAGTGGTTAGTCTTTACATCATACTGCCACCTTCTGGTAAAATTAAGGAATAAAAAACTTGAAGCAATTTCAAATACTGGGTTTAAACAGGGAAGTTTAAATCATTAGGATATGAAGAGTTGAGGAAAATTCTATAACTAGTTCTCTTCAGTGTCACCTTAACTCTTTTTTTCTTTTTGTAGCACTGGAGAAGGAACCCAGGGCCTCACACATGTCAGGAAAGTGCTATACCACTCTGCTGCATCATCAATCCTTTAAATTTTTATATTGGGGAGAACCAAAACGTAGGCTAGTGATCAGCAGCAAAATACAGCCTTTCTCTGGACCTAGAATCCAGACAACAGGAAAATAACAATTGGCAAAAAGAAAAGAAGCAGATCTCTGGGAACTGGGAGGGAACTGGCGGGAAAATTAGAAAGTACAGAGAAGCAGGAGAAATGGAACACAATGCAGAGAAAAGGATGAAGCAGTCTGGAAAGCTCATTTCAGCTCCTGTGGAAGGGAGCTTGTCTCCACAGACACAAGGAAAGCCCCAAAGGTTGGGGGCTCCAGGGAGAAACAACCAAAGGGGTCAAAAATGCTAATCCCAAGAAAAGCCCACAGCTATTGTAAACTGCAAAAATATAACGGGGTTTTACTCTGAAAGTGACTTCTTCTGCACAGCAGGCTAGCATTGGAGAAGAAACCCAGTGTAGTGCCCACCTTATTGCCAGTGAGTATTTAAACAGGCAGCATCTTGGGAAGGGATTGATTATTTAAGATAAGCCACAGAAAAACTACAAAACCACTTCAGGGCTCCCAGTGTTACCCTCCCACAGTGACTAGGCAAGAGACAGGTACAGGAGACAGCTGTGAAGAGGGTTCAGGCTAGACACAGACCTCCTGAAAAGTTTAAATTCAGGCTGGGAAGGAAGGACATAGGGCTCCACTGTCTTTAGTAGGAAGCTAGACCCAGCATGTGTGGCTTTCAGGGTCTGAATGTGGTAGCATTAAGTGCAGTGGTCTGCTCGAACCCTCACCCTGCTCCCTACATCCAGCACAGATCAGAGGTCTGATTGTTTCCCTCATCTACCAATACGAGCAAGGACACGCCTCAGCTTGAGTGGTTGCCACAGCCTGGGGTGAATGGACAGAGGAGGTTCTAGAACAGAGGGGCATCTCACAAAACCACGGGCTATAAAGCTAGGTGGAGAAAACTGTGACTTGCTGGATTCTAAAACTATGGATTCTGAAAAAAAAAACACTCATTCAAAAACACAGAGGAATTTTTTTTTGCACTAATTTTTTCTTCCTTGATTTTTTTGGGGGGGGCTTGGCATTTTTCCTTCTTTTTTATTTTGTGGTTTGTTTTTCTCTTCTTTTTGTTACTTGTCCTATTTGGTTACCTTTATCTAATTCAATAAATTCCCTTTTACTCCTTAATAAGATTCTTTATCTCAAATTTCTCTCCTCTTTCTCATCTTCCATTGCTTAATTTTCCTAATCTTACTTCTTTCATCTTTACTAGTATAATCATTACCTTTTATTAATCTTTGGATAGTTAGTTAAATCTAAGTTATTATTGTTAAATTCTTTTCTATTGTTAGTGGGGGTATAAGTTTTACATTTATTTATTTATTTATTTAAATTTTATTAGCACATGTTTGTAGTACTTGAAGTTTACATTCATCTTGGGGAGTAGGTACATGAACATAACACAGATTGTTTCTTTTTTTTCTAAATTGCCTTCCCTTTCCCACCTCCTTACCCCCTTCCATCTCTAAATTCCCTTTTCCTCTTTTCATTCTTGTTATTATTGTTCTTGGTTCATGTTTATAACATATAATGTAATATATCAAGCATAATGTTTACATTCATTATGGGTATTCAGTATCCATTCATAGCATATCTTAATTCTTACTTCCCCTCCCTTCCCCCTCTCCTCTTGTCCCCAGTCTCCTGGGACCTTTCTATTTGTAAGAGATATGACCCCTCATTTCTTTCCACCCAGCCTTTTTTTTTTCTCTTTGTATTTTGCCTTACTCAAATGAGAGATACTATAAAGTGTTTAAGCTTGCGTGTCTGATTCATTTCACTCAACATTATATTTTCGAGGTGCACCCATTTTCCCTCAAATGTCTCAGATTTGGGCCGGTGAGATGGCTCAGCGGCCTACGCACCTGCCTGGCAAGCACGAGGGCCCGAGTTCGACTCCTGGATCCCACATACGAAAAAAGGGGCCGGTGATATCGCTCAGCGGCACGGGCGCTGGCTGGCATGCCAGGCCCTGAGGTCGACCCCCAGTACCCACCAAAAAAAAAAAAATGTCTCAGATTTATCCTTCTTTATAGACAAATAGTATTCCATCATATATAGATATCTGTTGATGGGCATACATGCTGGTTCCAGTATTCAGCTATTATGAATTGTGCTGCAATAAACATTGGTATTTATGTAGCTTTAGTCAGCATTTACTGTATGTCAATATTTGGTTTGTCTTAGTGTTTATACCATAATTATAGATTTCTTTTCTATAGGTCAGGGTGCTACATTATTGGTTCTCATGGTATGTCAACATCAGCTTGTCTTTGATGCCATTATGTTCCTGATTTGTTGCTATTGCCAGTATAGCATAGTTGTTGCTCTTAATTGGTTTTCTCCATATGCCAATATCTAGATTGCATCTGTGTTATTAACAATATCATTTTCTATTCCTGGAGAACTGGGTGCTAGTCCAATTACCCTGCATCGTCTCCTCCCAAATTAATGGAGGCAGTTGGATCTTGGCACAGAGGCAAAGGCCTATAGTTAGAGTAGAATGCATCACTGAAAAGCAGACACTGACTAAAGAGATCTCCATACTGGCAACAAAGTCTTTCCACTATAAACCCTTCTAACACTCAGTGCATGCCCCCCCCAACACAACAACAACAGAAACATGAGAAGGCAATGAAATGCCTCCCGAATCTCCCAGCCATCTCAAAGCTGATCCCTGGGGTATTAAGGGGGAAGAAATCGAAAGTCAACAGCTGAATCATTCCAAATGATAAAAGAGATTAAAAAACAGATCAATGATGTGCTAGGTAAGTTCAAAGGAGATAAAAATAAACAGATAGTGCATTTAATAAACAAAACAATCATTGAGTTTACAGAAGACACTAAAAAAAGCTAGTTGATAAACAAAATGATACAAAACATGAATGATCAGTTTAGCAAATAGTTAGAGTTCATGAAAAGTACCAAACAGAAATCTAGGATATTAAAAATTTCTATTGAAAGTATGGGCAGCAGGGCCAGTGAGATGGCTCAGTGGCATAAGCGCCTGCCTGGCAAGTGCGAGGTCCTGAGGTCGACTCCCGGAACCCACATTAAAAAAAAAAAAAAAGAAAGTATGGGCAGCAGAAATGACCAAAGCAATGACAGAGTCAGAACTAGAGACAGGGCTGATGTCAGAGATGAATTACTCAGAGACATCTTGAAAACAAGAAGAAAACATGAAAAATGGGCCTAAAAACTTCTAGATGATGCAAAGAATATTAATCTAAGATGAACTGGAATTAGTGAAAAATCAGAAGACAGCATAAATAGCATAAAAATCCTGTTTACAGAAGTAATAGCAGAAAACTTTCCAAATATGGGGAAAGAATTAAACATACAGATAAGTGAGGCATATAGAACCCCAAATAGCCATGATCAAAAAAGATCTCCAGGACACATCATAGTCAAAACCCCAGATGTCAAACACAAGGACAAGAAAAGTTGTTAAAGAAAAGCAACAAATCACTTATAAAGGTAAAACCATTAGAATTACAGTAGACTTCTCAACACAAACCTTAAAGGCCAGAAGAGCTTGGATGGAAGTGTTTCAAGCCCTAAAAGAAAACAACTTACAACCCAGACTCCTATACCCTCCAAAACTATCTTTCAAAATTAATGGAGAAATATGGTATTTCCTTGAAAATGAACACTTTAAAAAATAGATGACCATCAAAGAATCGCCACAAAAATTTATCAAGGATATCCTAGAAAGAGATAATGAAGCCAATAATGCAAAAAAAAAATCTAATAGAATGAATACATTAGCTAGGGTGCACAGTTAAGCAAAAAGGAAAGAAAAAGGAAACGAGAAACAGGAAAATAATGCAATGACGGGAATAAGTCAATACCTTTCAGTTATAACTTTCAATGTGAATGGGCTCATTTCCCGAATAAAAAGAGACAGATTTGCAAAATCAATCAAGAAACAAAACCCAACAATATGCTGTTTAGAATAAACACATTTAGTCCAAAAAAATTCACAGCCTAAAAATTCAAGGATGGAAAACAATGTTCTATACAACAGGAACCCAGACACAAGGAAGAGAGCTATACTATTTTCAAAGTGGACTTCAAGCCAAAAGTAATCAGGAGACACAAAGAGGGTCACTACATATTGGTGAAGAAAACAATTCAACAGGAAGAGATAACAAATAAAAACATATATGCACCAAACACTGGTGTACCCAAGTTCATAAAACAAGCACTACTGGACTTAAAAAGTCAGATAAACACAATTCTAGTGGGGGACCTCAATACCCCAGTGTCACAAATACATCAACTAGAAAAAATACCAATAAGGGAATATCAGAGTTTAATCAAATCTTCAAACAAATGGGCTCATTAAAAATCTACAGAATGCTCCACCCAACAACAGAATGCACATTCTTCTAAGTAGCACATGGGATGTTCTCCAAAACAGACCACATGCTAGTCCATAAAATATGCTTCAGTAAACGCAAAAAATAAAAATTTTCTCATGTATATTATAAGATCATAGTGTAAGAAAACTAGAAATCGATGGCAAAAGATACTACAGAAATTATGCAAATACACTGAAATTAAACAATTAACTCTTGCATAACCAATGTGTCACAGACGAAATCAAGAAATCAGATAATTCCTACAATCAAATAATAATGTTAGTACAGCTTACAGGACACAATGAAAGCAATTTTAAGAGAAAAGTTCATGCCCACATCAGAAAAACAGAATGAGACCAAATAAATAACCTAATCATATGCCTCAAGATACTAGGAAAACAATAATAATCCAAGTCCAAAGCTAGTACAAGGAAGAAAATTATAAAGATCAGAGCAGAAATTAATGAAATTGAGACTAAAACACACACACACACACAAAAAAACCCCAGTGAATCATAGAGCTGGTTCTTGTAAAGAATAAACAAAATGAACAAACCCATAGCCAATACTAAAAAAGAAAAGATACAAACAACGCAATTAGAAATCAAAAAAGGTGAAATTACAACTGAGACAGCGAAAATCCAAATTATTAGTATCTACTTTAAAAACCTGTACTCCAATAAATTGGAGAATTAAAAAGAAATAGATCCTTAGTTATATATGAGTTACCAAAACTAAACCAAAGAGATATAAAATCTCTGAATAATCTAATAAAAGGCAATGAAAATGAAGTAGTAATAGGAAACCTATCAATTAGAAAAGCTCAGGATCCAATGAATTCACCACGGAATTCTACAAGTACTTCAGGGAAGATCTGATGCCAATATTCCTCAATTTCTTTAATGAAATTGAAAGGGAAAGAGTATTACCAAAGTCATTCCTGGAAGCTAGCATTACCCTGATTTCAAAAACAGACAGGGACCCACAAAAAAGAGAACTACAGGCCAATGTCTTTAATGACGATAGACACAAAAACCCCCAACAAGAAACTGGCAAAGAGTATGCAACAAATCATCAAAAAGATCATACATCATGACCAAGCAGGCTTCATCCCAGGGGTGCAAGGATGGTTCAACATACATGAATCAATAAATGTAATACATAACATAAACAGAAGCAAGGACAATAATCATGATTATCTTTTTTTTTTTTTTTTTTTGTGGGTACCGGGGGGTCGACCTCAGGACCTCGCGCGCCAACAGGCACCCGTGCTGCTGAGCGATATCACCGGCCCCTTTTTCATATGTGGGTTCCGGGAGTCGAACTCGGGCCCTCGCGCTTGCAAGGCAGGTGCTTACGCCGCTGCGCCATCTCACCGGCCCAATCACGATTATCTTAATCGATGCAAAAAAAGCCTTTGACAAAATCCAACATCTATACAAGCTAAAATCATTGAATAGGTATAGAAGGACCTTATCTCAATCTGATAAAAGCCATTCATGACAAACTACTGCCAACATATTAAATGGGAGAAAAACTAAAAGTTTTCCCTCTAAAATTAGAAATAAGATGATGATGTCCACTACCACCGCTCCTGTTCAGTATATTTCTCAAAACATTAACCAGAGAATCAGGTAAGAGAAAAAAATAAAAGGGATAAATATAGGAAAGGAGGAAGTAAAATTATTATTTTCAGATGACATGATTCTCTACTTACAAGACCCCAAAAATTCCACCAAAAGTCTCCTAGAATTAATAACAAAAATTCAGTAGTGTAGCAGGATACAAAATCAACACAAAATCCCAACAGTGTTCCCGTACACCAATAATGAACTCACTGAGAAAGAAATTAGGAAAATAATACCATTCACAATAGCAGCAAGAAAAATTAAATATTTAGGAATTAACCTAACCAAGGAAGTAGATCTCTACAATGAACACTACTGTATTCTAAAAAAGAAAATCAAAGAGGATATCAGAAAATGGAAGATATCCCCTGTTCTTGGATAAGCAGAACCAATATAGTCGAAATGGCCATACTTCCAAAATTGATATAGATTTAATATAATCCCAATCAAAACAATAATAATAATAACAGCATTTCTCACAGAACTAGAGAAAACAATCCTAAAATTCATATGAAACCAGAAGAGATCCAGAGTAGCAAAAGCAACTCTGGGAAACAAGAGCACCACAATCTTGGACTTCAAGTTATATTACAATGATAAAAAGACATGCTACTGGCACAAAAACAGACACATAGATCAATGGAACAGAAGAGAGGATGCAGAAACAACTCCAGGCACACTCAGCTCTCTGATCTTTGACAAAGGGGCCAAAAACATAAGGTGCAGAAAAGAGAGCCTCTTTAGCAAATGGTTCCGGGATAACTGGCTATCAACATGGAGAAGATTGACTCTAGACCCATATCTCTTAGGATGTATTAAAGTAAAATAAAAATGGATAGAAGATTTAAATAGTAAAACAGAAACACTTAATCTGCTGGAAGATAAAATAGGCAGAACTCTTGGAGACACAGAAGTTTGCAAGGACTTTCTAAAAAGAACCTCAACTGCACAAGAAGTAGCATCAAGAAATAGCAACTGGGATCATATCAAATTAAAAAGGTTCCGTCCAGGGAAGAAAACAACCAACAATTTGAAGAGACAACCTACAGAATGGGAAAAATTTTTTTGCCAGCTAGTTCTCAGAGGACTAATATCTAGAATATCTAAAGAGTTAGAGAGAGAGAGAGAGAGAGAGAGAGAGAGAGAGAGAGAGAGAGAGAGAGAGAGAGCTCCCAAAATAAAAGATCCAATAAAAATAGGCAAATAGACACTTCTCAAAAGAAGTATGAATGGCTAATAGGTACATGAAAAAATGTTCTGCATCTTTGGCCATTGGAGAGATGCAAATCAAAACAATTCTGAGATTCCATCTTACCTCAGAAAGAATGGGTATCATCAAGAATTCAAAGGAACTGCAAAAGGTAGCATGGCTTTGGGGAAAAAGAACCTTTCTCCACTGTGATGGGAATGTAAACTAGTACAAGCACTATGGGAATCAATATGGAGAATTATCAAAAATCTAAAAATAGGGCCAGTGAGATGGCTCAGCGGCGTAAGCGCCTGCCTTGCAAGCGCAACGGCCCGAGTTCGACTCCCGGATCCCACATACGAAAAAGGGGCCGGTGATATCGCTCAGTGGCACGGGCGCCTGTTGGCGCGCGAGGTCCTGAGGTCGACCCCCCGGTACCACAAAAAAAAAAAAAAAAAAAATCTAAAAATAGTAATTCCATTTGATCCAGCTATACCTCTTCTGAGTATCTTCCTGAAAGAGTCAGGACATCTGTCTTTGTTACTTTCTCATTGCTGGGAGAAAATACCTAATACCCACAAGTTAAAGGAGGAAAGGTTTATTTCAGTTCAGAGTTTATAGAGGTTCCAGGCCATAGTCAGATGGCTCCAAGGCAAGGTTGGATGGCAGAGGAGAAGCAGTCCGTGGTGTGGCAGGCAGAAGGCAGTGAGCACTAAGCAGCAGCAGCAGCCTGGCTGCCATTTCCTCTTTTATTCCATTCAGGCTACAAGCTTAATAGTGCCCCAGGGTGGGGATTCTCATTACCCCAGAACAATGCTAACCAATTAGTAGACTAATCCGATTATACACACCCTTAATTCATACTCACCAGTCCTATATCCAGCCACTTCCAAAAAGCACCACCTATGAGCACACGAGGCTTTGGGACTACGTCTATATACAAGACATAACGACATCCTGTTATAGTAATATATGCAGATGCACATTTATAGCAGCACAATCCATCATAGCTAAATCTTGGAAATGGTCTATATGTCCATCAACAGATGAATGGGTGTGTGTATATATATATATATAATGGAGTACAACTCAGCCATAAAGGATAAATTTGAGCCATTTGTAGGAAAATGGCTGCATCTTGAGACCATAGTGCTAAGTGAAAAAGTCAGACACATAAGGTTAAATAGTGAATGGTTTCTATTACACAAGAAACCCAAAGTATAAATAAAGAGCAAAATAAAAGATGATAGGAAACAGGGAGATTAACTTTCTGAAGACAGAAGAGAGGGGAGGGGAAAGAGAAGTCAAAGGCTCAAGATTCTATATGTATATACACCAGTTCCCCATGGCAAGTGTATTGCAAATATAGACTAATAACAATTTTTACATTTTTTTGGTACTGGGAATTGAACTCAGGACCTTGCACTTGCCAGGTAGGTGCTGTGCTGCTGAGCTATATCCCCAGCCCAAAAATTTTTAAACAGAGAAGTAATTAAAATTATGTCAGGGGCCGGTGAGATGGCTCAGCGGTGTAAGTGCCTGCCTTGCAAGCGCGAGGGCCCGAGTTTGACTCCCGGATCCCACATACGAAAAAGGGGCCGGTGATATCGCTCAGCGGCACGGGTGCCTGGTGGTGCGCGAGGTCCTGAGGTCGACCCCCCGGTACCCACAAAAAAAAAAAAAAAGATTAAAATTATGTCAGTCAAAGTAAAAATTGAACATAAGGATTAGATAAATTGAACATAAGGATTAGATATAAAGTGGTGACAATTTCCAAGAAGGGCAACCCAAAGACAAAAGAGTTTGAGGAATTTCAGAAAGAAAGGAAAACAAAGAAACAGGGAGAGGGGGTAATTAACTAAGAAAATAACATAATTTCCTCAAGCTGAAAAACATGAGTTTCCAGATCAAATATAGGTAATGAATAAACTATTGTGAAATTTTGGAACATGTATAATAAAAGGCATTATCTTCCTGTTTTTCTATAATTCACAATATTGTATAAGGAATATGGATGATTTAAAAAACACAAAGACAAAATACGACACGATCAAAAAGTATGAGAAATGTTTAAATAAAAAATAAAAAATTATTATAGTAAAAGACACTTTGCCATTAATCCCCCCTCAATTTGAATACACTTATCCCATCATTCTTTTTCTTTCTTTTTTTCTTTTTTAATGTGGGTACTAGGAGTCAACCTGAGGACCTCGCACTTGCCAGCAAGTGCTTGGTGCCGCCGAGCGATAACACCGGCCCTTTTTTTCCTTTATGTGGGTTCAGGGAGTCGAACTCAGGACCTTGCACTTGCCAGCAAGTGCTTGTGCTGCTGAGCGATATCACCGGCCCTTTTTTTCCTTTATGTGGGCTCCGGGAGTCGAACTCAGGACCTCGCACTTGCCAGGCAGGCACTTATGCCACTGAGCTATCTCACTGGCCCTCTTGCCATTTTTTGAAGCTGTTCTGGAAGTCACCTTTCATGACATCTTTGCATGGCTGCCTTATGGTCCTGAATCAATTCAAAATGTTTATATCAATTTCTGTCAAATAAAAACATTTTAGTGGGTCTTTATCCACCTTATTCACTGGATCTGCCACCATCTGACTCATGGTTTTCCCCCAAATTGAAATGACTGTGAAAGGTAAACATTTTGAATTTATTCAGGACATTGAAGCAACCACTATAGCACAACTAAAGACATGAAAGAGGACTTTCAGAGCCGCTTTAGAAACTGGCAACAATGATGTGTTAAGTGTGTTTGAAGTGAGGGTATTTTAAAGGTGATTAATAGCAACATGTCATTCACTGTAGTATTTCTTAAAAATTTAGACAGTCACTGCATGTTTTATCACACTTCCTAAAGAGTATAACCAATACTCAGTAAACAATGTTAACTAATAGTTTTAGGTCAATCTTGACCAGACCTTGTATGTGTTCCAATGAACGTACTGAAGAAAAGGGAAAGCAAATTGATGAGAATAAAGAGACCTAGCTTAATCAACATACAATGAGTAAACACGACAAACAGAAAACATAAATGTAAAATAAAATGGCAAAAGTACATTATACATATCGGTCATCACATTAAAAATAAGTCAGTGAAATTCCCCTCTTAGGAGAAAGTTACTTGCAGGCTTTGCTAAAACCCAAAATCCAGATATACTGTTTGTAAGGTGTAACTTAAAACAAATGATGAGATTAAAAATAAGAGCTATATCAGACAAAGAACAAGAAGCTGGTATGGCAATATTTAGAAACTGATTAAATAAAATTAAAGGCCAAGGCTGAGGATGTAGCTTAGTGATAAAGCACTTGCCTAGCATGAGGAAGGTCCTCAGTGTCATCCCTAACACTGCAAAACAAAACACTTCAAAACCAAACCAAACCAAACCAAACCAAACCAAACCAAACCAAACCAAACCAAACCAAACCAGTAACAGGAAACAGAAACCCAAATTTCAAGGCTAGTTTTAACTAGGGAAGAGGGGAAGTTTTTTAAAAAACAAATTATTGACATATGGCTACTTCCTCAAAAAATGACAATATCCTATTTTTATTTAGCACTTACTACCTGTCAGACACAATGAATGCTTTACAGGCAGGCATTATATTATCCAGTCCTTAGTACACGCCCATTACTGTCCTCACTCCACTATTACTGTACTCAGTCATCAGTTTAGGAAGCTGAGGCATGGAGAAGCTAGGTCATTTGTGGGTTGGCGTAAAAACAAAACCCAGGACTCTTAACCATTATACTATTCAGTTCATATCCTAGCTCTGTAATATACAAAGCAAAATCTGTTAGAAACATTCCTGTTGGAAATATTTTCTTCTAATACGCTAAAGCTCTTTGTTAATGTTTGGATTTATAATCTCTCTGGGATTTGTTTTTGTGAATGATGTGAAGTGGGGATCTAACAATCCTTCAGGCAATTATTCCAGCAGGTTCCTTGCCCCGCTGAAATACCCCCTCTAACACTGGATGTCCACTTACGTCTGAGTCTGTTTTTGAGTGTTGCTGTTTCTTTGACTTGTCTTTTGCTAGGACAGTAATACAATGCACCCTTAATCTTTATCCACAGTGTATTACTCAGTGTCCTCCATGTGCTTGATGTATAATGGATTATCAGCGACCTGGGGACAATTATTTCCAGGGGGGAAAACGTAGGGATGGAATAAAAATTGCCCATTCCTATATATTTACATAATAAATACTTTATTGTTATGCATACATTTACATAATGCACACTTTAAAAAGAGTGAGATCACAGCCACTCTGTGGTTGCACAAGCCTGTAATCCCAGCACTGGGGAGGCAGAGGCAGGACGACTGCGGACAGTTCCAGGCCAGCCTGGGCTATACAGCAAGACCCTGTCTCAAAAAACAAAACAAAACAAAACAAAACAAGACTTATGTATTACCTTGAATAGATTTGCATGACTTATTTTTAGTAGGAGAAGCTGCAGAATACAACATAAACTCCTACGTTTAATATAAATTAGGAAGACTAAAAATGACCACCTTAGGTACAGTTATGTACAAGGGTAATTCCCTTTGCAGGGAACTGAATTAAGCCAATGGAACAAAACTCAGAGACATGGGTCGGGAGCAATTAAATACCCAGCATCCCTCACTCGCCAGCGCCCCGCCCCCGGGACCCCCCGCCCGTCCAGCGCAGCCTTGTTCCCACCCTCCGGGCCCCGCCCGCCAGACCTGAATCCCGCCCATGGGACGTAGGCCCCGCTGCAGCTCCACCCTCCAGGCCGCTGGGCCCCTCCCCGGCTTCGATCCCTCCAGAGGGAAACTAGAAATTCTCCTCCAAGGCCCGACGAGAAGGAGAGTGAACCCTCGCACCTCCACGCAACGGCCTCTCCAGACCGGCGAGCCCAGGCCGAGCCACTTCCGCTCCCGGCGACCCCCCCCAGACCGGAAGCGGAAGTGCGGGACAGCTCGGCGCAGGGCGCCGGAGAAGGCGGGGCGTGCCTGGCCGGGGACTCCTCAGACCTGGGCCGCGGTGCTGCTTGCCCGAGGTCACCTGGCCTCGGGGTGCGGCCCGCGCAGGTCGGCTCGGCGGTCGGGCGCCCCGTGCCGGGTGCTCGCTCTCGGGTCGGCAGACAGCGCTGCGTCCTGGCGGGAGGGAAGCCCCGGTTGAGGGATTCCGGTCCAGGGCCCCGCCCTCACCCGGGCTCCCTGACGTGTAGGGAGAGTGCGCCTCAGGGGCACCGCCTCTGCCTCTCAGGAGAGAGGACTGTGTATCAGAAGTGCCGTTTTATTTCTTACGCTGTTTAACAGTATTGCCTCGCTTTGCAGCTTCAAAGTTAGGGCAGGGTCTACATGTGCAAATTGATTTGAGTGGTTTGTCAAATTTATTTTAAAAATTGAAGGAATGAACTAGGTATTCGGTATATCTATATCCATATAGATAATTTTTTTTTGTGTGTGTGACTGACAATTTGCGATCCTTAAGCTTGAGATCTGTTTGCTTTGCTTCTGGTCACTTTTCCCTTTCCTTTCTTTTTATTTAAGCGAACTTTTAAATTTGTAGCTTTTACTTTGGCTATGTGTGTCAACTTTTGCTTCAGTTTTTTTATTTTAATTATAGTGCGAAGTTATCTTAAGAAACGCCGTTGCCCAGGCCACGAATGTTATTATCAAGGAAGAATGATGCTACTTAGTTCTTTTGAAGGGGGCTCCATTCCTTACTCCAAACTCGTGAACCACAAATCTTCAAAACATATGGGACTCCAGGAAAAGGGTGATATAATGCCAGAAATGGAAATTGAGTTGGTCATAAATGGAATGTCTTTTTAATAATAGGTTGAAGCTCACTTCTACTGAGGTGTGAGCCAGAGTTAACTCTGGAGGAAAATTAAAGATCAGATCTCAGTTCTAAGGATGAGATGTTTGTTTTTAAAAGGAGTACATTTTTTTTTGGGGGGTACCAGGAATCGAACTCAGGACCTCACGGTTGCCAGGCAGGCACTGTGCCACTGAGCTATATCCCCAGCCCCTAAAAGGAGTACATTCTTGCCTTGCTTTTTTAGAAGGAAGTAGCATTATTTCTTAAAGACACCTGAAATCTATTGTGATTTATGCTATGTGATGAGCAGGCATTTTAAGTCATTCTTACATTTGGTTTTTGTAATTTTGTGTGTGTGTGTGTGTGTTAGTGTGTGTAGGCATATGCCTTCTTAGATTTGGTGTACTTAATTATTCTTGAGTGTTGATTTTTGGGCACATTTTCATTGGGTGCCTTCAATGAACTGGGCCCTGAAAAGGGGGAAAGAGTGTAGTTGAAATACATAGAGTGCTTGCCCCTGTGGAGGTTTATTCTAGCAGGGAAGAGGGATTCTAAGTTAATAGTGACAAGGGTGATACGAGACTATTGAGCGGGATAACTTGAAAAGGTCAAGGAAAATACCTGAAAAGAGACAAATGTTTGAACCTAAAGGATGAGTTGTAGGTAGCTAAACAAGGGGTTTGGCTGTACCGAAGGGTTTTGGAGGAGACTTGAGAGAACATTTCACACACACGGTCCCTCCGGCAGTACCAAGCCTGGTGCATTCCAGTAGCTGAGAAAAGACTGGGAAAGCTAAATTAGAGAAAAGAAAGCAGCAAGTGGATGAGCGAGGTTGGATAGGAGAGCAGGGCAGTGAAGGTCATCGTAAACTTTGCACTGTATTGTAATTGGGAAGCCTCTGTATCAGAGTTTTAAGGACAGGAGTGATGTGATTACTTTTGGAATTTAAACAAAACACTGCTCCTGGATTGAACATAGAGTTTAGGGTGGACGAAAATGAATGCAGAGCCCATACAGGAGATTCATTAAATGCAGGACTTGCAAGATGGTAGGCAGGGATTAATTATTGTGAAGTCAGAAAAGTTAGAATATTTGAGATGTGTGTAGATGGTGGTAGAATTGAGAGAATTTGATGACTGATGCATTTTGTGTGGCACGTGAGCAGCAGTCAGCAGTTGATGGCCTGCGAGCCAAATTTGGTGCAATTTTGGCTTACACAGTTTTATTGGAATCCATTGTTTGTGTGTAGTTTGGGGCTGTTTCTGCACTACCACCACGTAGTTAAGTAGAAGTGACAGAGATCAGATAACCCATAAATAGTAAGACATTTGTTGTTTGGTCTTTTGGAGAAAAAGTTTGTCAACCCAGAGTATATAAAGTATTTGGTATTCATGAGGCACTGTGCTGGTGTCTGGATGTGAAGTTCTGAAAAAAGTGGGCACAGGTCTACACTTATCAGATTTGTATTATACTGACTAGATTTATATTGTAATTGGAGAGAGCAAGATAAGGTCACCAAAAAAAAAAAAAAAAAAAGATAAGTCATAACTTTTTAAAAAAGGGCAATGGAAGAAAAGTAGAGGGTGTTAGAAGTAGTTTGGGGAATACAAAAGGAAAAGTGATCTTTTTATGAGGTGAGAGGAGCCGATGGAGACCTTCACGGTCTGCTGCCTGAAAGGTGGCTTAGAGCCCACTATGTTGCTTATTGAAATAAATTTTGTGCAAAAGTTCTTAGCTTGGCTGTCCTGCTGGAGGTTCACAGAAAAGGGCTTGGCCTGGTGCTGCTCCACCCTCACCCCTTCTTCTGCCTCAGTCTCTTGTACTGCAGGGAGGGCATCTTCCGAGACCTTGAATCCTGGCACCTGTGACATGGTAAGGAGGTGGGGAGATCTGGATGCTGGGTCTGGGGTGGATAACTATGCACTTGGGGCTCTGTTCTCTCTCGCTCATTCCCCCAACTGAGGAAGAAAGGGAAGAGGAGTGTGGAGCATCCTCATTGCTGCCCCTGGGGACCTGGGGACATCTGTCTGTGTGTGACTCCTAGAGGGAACTGCTCTGAGAGGAGGGTCCCACTGCAGACCTCAAGACTGTGCCTGCACAGCAGGACTCCTCCAGGGCCATCCCTGCCATCCCTGGGAGTCCTACTAAAAATACCGGTGGCTGTATACATTTAAATTTAAATTAGTTAGGGTGCCATGAAATTAAAGACTCAATTTATCAATCGTCTTAGCCACGTTTCCCAGTCTCAGCAGTCACACCTGCGGGCGGCTCCCTTTTGGGAAAGCACAGGCAGAATGTTCTCTTTATCACGGAGAGCTGTGATGGACAGAACAGCTCTGGAGAACTGGGAAATTTAAAGGCCATCAAGTTTCTCAGATGCAGTGGGAGTCCTTTATTTGAATAGGTATAAAAGATGATTAGATGCTTACAGTGGACACATTGTGTCTGGTTTTTCTTTCTGTGGTTTTACTTACCCATGGTCAACAGGAAGAAGGCTGAGTATAGTACGGGGAGATGTTTAGAGCATGAGGTTGGTACTGACTGTGGTATCGGGCATCTGCTTGAGGTCTTAGAATGCAACTTCTGCGGATTAGGGGGAAGTAGTATATATAAGTTTTGGGAAGGATTTTAGGGACTTCACAGAAGTTAAAAGGTCAAGCTCAGATTGGTGATGCTATAAAAAAGGAATTTAGGAAAATTGCCCTAAGCTGCACCGTCAATGGAGTTACAAAAAGAGCCAAACATCCTTTAGGATGTGTGCGCACGTGAAGAGAAGCGTCTCCAGCGTGGTAGGCTGGGTGATCACCGTTCTGTCCGCTGTAGCGCAGAGACAGCCGTGGATTACCATCTACGTTAAATGGATAAAGCTGTATGCCAGAAATATTTTAAATTATTTTTTCATAGTGGGGGTTGGACCCGAGGGCTTGAAGCAGGCAGACCACTGAGCTACATCTTCAGCCCTTTTTATTTCTATTTTGAGACAGTCTTGCTAAGTTGCCTAGGTTGGCCTTGTGATCCTCCTGCCTCCTAAGTAACTGAGGTTACAGCTGTGTGCTCCTCCACCTGGTTCAGAAAATGTCTGTTTAAAAAAGCGGATGGTAGGCTGGATCTGCTGTCCTCTGCTGTGAAGAGCTCCCTCCTGGGATGTCTTTGCACGGGGTCTCGTGTCTCCCGTGATAACCAGCTGTCCTTCACAGTGCTGGGATGGTCTTTGCTGAACGGAACATGTGCTCCTCTTCAGGACTCTGTCACCTTGGAGGATGTGGCTATGGGGCTTCTCCAGAAGTGGGCGTTGCTGGATGGTGTGCAGAGGAGCCTGTGCAGATCTGTGATCCTGGACAAACATAGGACCCTGGCCTGCATGGGTAAGGCTGGCATTGCACATTTCCTTGCTGCATACATGTGCCAGATACGACTTTAATCGCCTTCCTTGCCACGTTAATTCCTTCCGAGGATAGCCCCGCATGAGCTAACCACCTTACACCGGCCCCCATGTCTTAAAGGTTCCACTGCCTCCCGACACTGCATTTGGTCTGCAGCACTGAAGACCAAATTTCCAGCACTCACCTTTGGGTTACACACTCAAACCATATTCCAACCATAGCAGGGTCCCTGTGAAAGAACTCTGTTGAGTTTGTTAACAGTGGGCAAGATCCCCTTGCTTCCCTCTTGCTCAGCTTCACCACCCGAAGCCCATGTGGAAACGGCTTGTTTCTGTCTGCAAGCACTCAGGCCCTCAGCACCTGCTCTTTCTCCATGAACAGGGACCCAGCTATACAAACCCCATCTGGACTCATGGTTGGGGCCGGATGCAGAGCCAAGGGCAGCAGAACGAGGGACTCTCCAGGCCACAGGTGCAGGTGAGTCCCAGATGTCAGGACCCAGCTTGTTAGCGGCGTGTTCTGGGAACTCACTCTGGCAGCATTTGAAAAGGCCCTTTATTGTGAGGGAAGTCTAGGGCTGTTTGGGGTGAGGTTTCTCAAGTTCCTGTAGCTTTTTTGTCTTCACTTCTCTCTCCCCCTCTTCCTCCTTCTTTTCCCCTTTCTTTCCTTCCCTTCCCCTCCTCTCCTCTCATACTTTGGTCTCAGTAAAATTTCTTTTTTAAAAAATTGATGTATGATTCACATACTGTAACATTCCTGCTTTTAAAGTGCATTATTCAGTAGCTTTTATTATATTCACAAAGCTATGCAGCCATTGTTACCTCTACCTAATTTCAGAATATTTAAATCACTCAAAAATAAATCTCTTCTGCATTAGCAGCTACTCCTTCCCACAGCCATTGTCCCTTTTTGTCTCTGGATTTGCCTGTTCTGCACACTTCACATAAATGGAATACACTGTAGAATAAGCAGCTTTTGGTTTGTGTCTTCTTTCACTTAGCATATTATTTTAAAGATTCATCTGGGATAGAGCATGAATTGTGCTTCATTCCTTTTTTAAGACAGAACAATATTCTGTTCAACAGTATTCATCGTATGGAATACCATGTTTTGTTTATTCATTCGTCAGTTGATGGACATTACATTGCTTCTACTTTTTGCGTTGTCTTAGTATATCTTATGTTACTATAGCAAAATACCCAACTCTGGGTAATGTATAAAGAAAAATGTTTGTTTGCCTCATGGTCCTGGTGCCTGGGAAGTCCAACAGTGTGGCACTGGTGTCCTGGCAAGAACATCCTTGGCTGCCTCACAGCATGGTGGAGCAGAAATAAAAAAGGCTGCGTGCAGAAGTAGGTGGCATGGAGGGTGGCCTTGCTTTGCTACAGCCTGCTTTTGAGGGGACTCATTCCCCTGAGACCAGCATTACTCCACTCATGAGGGTGGAGCCCCCAGGCCCTGACTACCTTCCATGAGGCGCCGCCTCTTCAGGTTCTGCCACCTCAGTGTTGCCCCACAGGGGCCCAGACCTCCAACATGTGAACCCTGGGGGACACACTCAACTCACACCAACCCATGGCACAGCTAAGACGAGTAATCCTGCTGTGAGCATGTGTCCTCCGGATTTTGTGGGAACAGATTTTTAATTGTCTTCGGTATACACTGAGGTGTGGGACTGCTGGGACACATAGCCAACCTATGTTTCAACTTTTCAGGGGCCTGTCACACTGCTGTGCAAATCAGGGCGCCATTTTACACTCCTGCCGTGGTGGGTCCACATCCATGTTCTCACCTGCAGTTTGTCCAATTCCCCTTTAAATTTAACATTTCTACATGTGTTCTTTGACTAGTTGCTTCTTGTTTTTCTGATAACATCCCTTTTTCTGGAAATTTCATGTTAATCCTCATGAAATCTTTTTTTTTTTTTTTAATGTGGGTACCGGGAGTCGACCTCAGGACCTCGCGCTTGCCAGCAAGCACTTGTGCTGCTGAGCGATATCACCGGCTCTTTTTTTCCTTTATGTGGGTTCCAGGAGTCAAACTCAGGACCTTGCGCTTGCCAGGCAGGCGCTTATGCCGCTGAGCCATCTCACCGGCCCAATCCTCATGAAATCTTTAGCTAGGGAATCTCTTTGCATTTCCATCTTGTTCTTTGCTAAGTTCCTCCCAGAGCCCTATTCATGGACATCTTCCCTTTCAATACCTTACCAAGATTAATGTCAACATAAAAAGTCCTACAAATTATTTACATAAATACATATATATATATATATATATATATATACACAATATGTATATAAAACATATATAAATACATATATATATGTGTATATATATATACACACACATACACATATGCATACATTGGACTGTATACATAACAATGTACACACGTGTAAAATGCGGTTGGTTCTCCATATCTGTAGGTTCTACAGACTTAACCAACCATGGATTGAAAATATTTGAAAAAAAATTGCATCTGTACTGAACATGTAAAGACCTTTTTCATTTTCTTGGACTTTATTCCCTAAACAACAGCATGTAGCAGCTATTTGCGCAGCATGTACACTCTGTTAGTTATTATAAACCATGTGGAGATGATTTAAAGTCCACAGGATGTACAGAGGTTCTGTACAAATACTGTCTTTATGTAAAGAATTTGGACATTTGTGGTTTTTGGTGTCTGCAGGGGGACCTGGAGCCTGTCCCCCATGAATGTAGGTACAGGAATGGCTGCATGTATCATTTCAGTTACACCATTATTTCTCCTGAAAGGAGTTAATTTCTCTAATTCATTTTAGATTGGGAATCTCAGCTCAAAGCCAAAGAGCCGGCTTCTCTGCAGGACAGTTTGGAAAGTCCATCATCCAGCAGCATGCGCACGGTGAGACCCCTGGACTTAACCTTCAGTCCCTACTTCAGAGACGCTGAGGAGTCTCCGTACTATAAATACAGCGCCGGAACCATGTGCTGGTTGCTTTTAGTGTACATTAGTAATATGCAACAGTGAAGTTGGTTTTTTTTGGTGTATTGGTACATGCATATAACATATTTTGATTATTTTCAAGTCCATTATTTTCAGCTCCTTTCTCCCTTCCCTCTCTTTCCTTCAACCTTTGCCCATCTTTAAAAGCCTACCTTCTAGTTTCCTGTCATTCTCTTATTTTATATACTTATTTTTAGATTGTTCATATAAGAGAAAGCATGTGATATTTAATTTTCTGAGTCTTATTTGCCTTATTTTCTTTCTGGCTTATTTTGCTTAAATGATGCTCTTCAGTTCATTTTCCTGCAAATGACATAATTTTGTTCTTCTTTATGGCGGAGTAGTATTCCATTGTGTATATGTATCACATTTTCTTTATCTGTTTATCTGTTGCTTGGCATGTAGGCTGTTTCACAGCTTAGCTATTGTGAATTGTGGAGCAGTAAAATGAGTATGTATGTATCCCTGCAGTATGCTGTCTTTAATTTTTCTGGGAATATACCAAGGAGTGACATTGCCGGACCAAATGGTATTTGTATGTTTCGTTTTCTGAAGATTTTTATACTGATTTCCATAGTGGTTGTATTAGTTTATATTACCACCAACAGTGTAGGAGGGTTCGTTTACCTCTGCATCCTTGCTGGCATTGTTTGTTTTTGGCGATACTTGGGATTGAATTGAGGGCCTTTTTTAGTGAACTACATCCCCAGCCCATTTATTTACTTATTTATTTAGAGACAGGTCCTTGGTAAATTGCCCAAACAGACTTACAATCCTCCCGCTCTCTCTCTCAGATAGCTGGCGTTACAGGCATTCGCTGCCACATCTGGCTGTTTTCGTACTCTTGACGGTAGGTGTCCTGAATGGGTGAGATGGAGTCTCAGTGCAGTTTTGATTTGCATTTCCATAATGGCTGAAGATGCCGAATTACGTTTTTATATACTTATTGGCCATTTGTGCTTCTTCTGTGGGGTGTCTATTCAGTTCATTTGCCCCTTTAGTGATTATTTATTTTTCTTGGAGTTAATTTTTTTTGAGTTTTTAAAAATGTATTTTAGATATTAATTCTCTACCAGAAGGGTAACTGGCATAGACTTTCTCTCTCATTTTGTAGGTTGTCTCTTCAGTGTTGACTGTTTCCTTTGCTGTGCAGGTTTTTAATTTAATGTAGTCCCATTTGTTGATTTTCACTATTATTTCTTGTGCTGTTGGGGTCCTATTCAGGAAGTCTTTGGCTTCAAGTGTTTCTCCTGTGTTTCCTTGCAGCAGTTTTGAAGTTTGTCTGTAGGTCTTCGAAGCATTTTGATTTGATTTTAGGACAGGGTGGGAGAGAGGGATCTAATTGCAGTCTTCTGCATGTGGATATCCAGTTTTCCCAGCAGCACGTGTTTTCTCTAGCATATATTTTTGGCCTTTTCTTCAGAGGTCAATGGCCGTATGTTGGTGGATTTGTCTCCGTGTCTTCTGTTCCACTCCAGGGTGACATTAGAGGCAGGGGCTTTGCCCCAGCGGGCAGCAGTGTCCGAGCTGTGGCTTCTGGAATCGGGGCTGTCACGCAGGCCTCTTTCCAGCTGGTTACCCGAGGACACGTTCCCATCAGCATGAGTCAGACACTGAGCACGTGCATTGTGATGCACTTCTCAGCAGTGATAAGGAGGCTACGCACGATAGGAAGTTATGACTAGGAGAAGATCCTTGGTAGAGGAAGCGACGTACTCAAGTGTGAGAACTCGAGCTGTCTGACCAAGGCACGCCTTAGAATGCTAGGATGTGCTCCTGTCAGGGAGGACCCTGGACACTGGCCCTGGAGTGGCGAGCTTCTCGTTGTCATTCACCCCTTGTCAGGAGCAATCTCTGCCCAGAGAAAGGGCACTGATGACTTTATCTAGGGCAGGAAGGGCATCTGGAGGCTGATAGCCCGGAGCTGAGAGACCCACCAAGAAAGAGGCTGCTTTGTGAAGAGTGGGGAAGTTGTTGGGGATCCTTCAGGACCCTTCCTGTAAGAAGCCCTTTCAGTATGGAAAAGCCCTTGGGACCAGCCTACATGTTACTCTGCACGAGGAAGCGCACACTGAGTTCTGTCTGTCCTGCCTTTGGCCGTGGGTTTCCTCCTCAAACAACAGGCCCTTCCAAGGTTTGGGTTCCCATTCCTCTTCTTTTTTTTCTTTTTTTTAGACAGGATCTTTCTGTGTAGTTCAGTCTAGTCTTATAACCCTGGCTGGCCTCAAACTTCAAGAGATCCTTCTGTTTCAGCCTCCTAAGTGCTGAGATAACAGGCATCTACCACTGTGCCCAGCTTGGGTTCCCATTCTTGAGGGTTGCAAAAGTCAGGGTTAGGGATTGGATGGAGTGAGGCACAGAGCCTGGCCTCACCCCTGAGCTGGGCCTGCTTTCCCAGAGCTGGTGGGCTCCCCTGGGCTCCCTCAGTCTGTGCCCCTCGTGTGTCACGGACCTGTGTCTGCATCAGAAAGTCAGAGATGCACAGCCTCTGCATGGGCTCGAGCGGCCCGGGCTGTGGAGAACGATGCTGTGTTGCTTTGATGGGAGCAAAACCTTCCAGGGTATGAAGCCTCAGCCATGCACATCCCACTGTGGGCTGCAGAGAGCTGAACACCTGGCTCCTGCCTGGCTCCCGCAGACACTGGAGCAGCAGACCTCCCTTGCCGCCAGTTCCTCCTCATCCTAAGTTTACCCTCTCACCTTGGTTAAGAATCTCATCCAGGGCCGGTGAGATGGCTCAGCGGCGTAAGCGCCTGCCTGGCAAGTGCGAGGGCCCGAGTTCGACTCCCGGAACCCACATACGAAAAAAGGGCCAGTGATATCGCTCAGCGGCACGGGTGCCTGCTGGTGCACGAGGTCCTGAGGTTGACCCCTGGTACCCACAAAAAAAAAAAAAAAAAATCTCGTCCAGTAGCTGCTGGGAAGAAGACATGGATTTCTAGACCTGAGGCCAGCATTGTTTTACTGGAGCTGCTGGACCGAAGGGGCCTCCCCTGAAGTGGCCGATGCGGTGAACCCTGTCACGGGACGTGCTGTGTGTCATTGCAGAGCCCTCAGTTAATGCTTGCTGAGCAGAGACCTGAACAGACAGATGCCGGGCATCTGCTGGCTCGATCACCCTGTATCTGTGGATCACCAGAGGCATCACGTGCAGAAAGAAAGGATGAGGCACGAGAGCCCGGGGTCCTCTCCAGGTCCCGCGAGTGCTTTCCTCACGGTGTAGGTTCAGCTCTTTCCGCAGATCTCCCCATGCAGCCCGGGGTGGCGTGCTGGAGTCCCATGCAGCAAATGATGCCGAGGTCCAGGAAAAGCAGGCAGGCACAGGGCATGCTGAGCCGGCAGAGGGGACACACACTCAGAGAAGACGAGCAGCGTGGCCCTGAGCACACACTGCCTGTCAGTAGAACAGCTTTGGAGCTGGGAGTAGAGTACTGGATTAATTCTGGAGACCATAACTTTGTCACCAAGTTCTATAGCCTGAGGTCACACATCTGCTGCTGGGCTGACCCTCAGCTGGCCCTTCTGGGCTGTGCTGGGCACTGTGGAGCCTCATCCCAGTCATCTGACAGCTCCGAGGCCACCCTGGCTACTGGGAGGAAGCATCAGTGGCCAGGGACAGACAGACCTGAGGGAGCACGAGCACCTGGAACCAAGGGCCTGGCTTCCTTGGTCGACTTTTCCTTTTCCCTTTTTCCTTCCACCCTTTTCCATCCATGAACTTGGGTCCTAAATGTGTGGGTCCCTTGAGCTGAGGCTGGGTGAGGAGTGTCCAGGCTGGTGCAGCCCTCTTGGTTGGGCAGCGACAGCACAGGGAGGGACACTTTGTCAAGTCCTAAGCTATGTCCTGAGCAGAAGGGCCCTCTGCTTACCCGCTCCCACCCCGTCATCCCCCTCCGGGACCTACTGCCTGTGCTACTGCTGAGTCTGCCCCTGCTGAGCCTGTCAGGTTCACTTCCACGGTGTAAGCCACCCCTGCTGCTCCTCCTGTCTCCGCCACTGCCAGCCTGCCCAGAGCCACTGTCTGCTCTCTGCTCCGGGCCTGCACCTGGCAGCTCCTAGGCCCCACTGTGGACACGGAGGCCAGAGGGATCCTTAGAGACAGCAGGTCAGCCATCTTTCTTCAGGGAGCAACTGCCAGTGAAGGAGAGTTCATATCTTTCTCCACTGTATTAGTCCATTTTCTGTTGCTCCAGCAAAATACCTGTGGCTGGGTACTTTATAAAGAAAAGAGGTAGCTGGGCATGGAGGTGCATACCTATAATCGCAGCACACTTAGAGGCTAAGGCAAGAGGAGTGTAAGTTCAAGCCCATTCTGGGCAATTTAGTAGCAGCGAGTCCCTGTCTCAAAATAAAAAACAAAAACAAAAGAGTTGGAGATGTAGCTCAGCATAAAGGCCCTGGGTTTAATTCACAGAGAAAGAAAGTTTATTTTTTAGTTCACAGTTGTAGAAGCCGAAAGCCCAAGGTCAGGTGGCTCCGTATGTTGGGTCTCTGGTGCGGGTTCATGGTGACGGCACCGTGGTGGGATTGTGAGTGAGGGGAGAGATTACGTGGGAGACAGGGCCAGGGGTAGATTCGCGCGCTCCACTTGCTCTTGTAGAAAGACCCACTCTCGTGGGAGCTAACTGGGCACCTGTGAGAACTACATTAATCCCTTCCGAAGACAGCAGTGTCCAAGCTACCTGGCACTAAGCCCCATCTCCTGAAGGTCCCCCATCTTCCACATGGCTGCAGTGAAGCGAAATTCTAGCACAAGAATCTTCGGGGGACAAGCCACGCCCACACCACAGCCCCCATGAAAGGTCCTCCTTCTCTGTGGAACTCGCTGGCTCCCCTTCATCTGCTCGGGTCCACCCTGCACACTGCCCCTCAACCTGCTGGCCGTTCATGCCGATGTGTTCCAGCACGCTCCCCACTGCAGGAGTTGAAGTTCGGTCACAGCAGTTAGCTTAGTATTTAAGGACTGGCTGAATGTCAGAAAGGCGAAGATGATACAGTGTGTTCCCCAAAGCAGGGCCAGTCACGCAAATTCGGATGGGTGTGACTGCATCCCCTGGCACAGGGTGTGTGACTGACCTGTGGCCCTTGCCCCTCCGTCTAGGGACTGAAGGTGGGTGTGCAGATCCAGAGGGCGGTGACACTGGTGCCTGTGCTGGGTCTTACTAACCCGTGGGTGGCCAGGGCTTCCGGTGAGTGAGTGCTTGCGTGGGACATGTGGTCAGAGGGCCCTGCTGTCTGTGTTTCGTCTGGGGATTTGTATCCCATCCCTTCTTCGTTTCCTCCGCCGCAGGCCCTGTAAGACAGCGCATAAAGCTGTCCTAGTATTTGTCCACTCCAGGGGAGGCACCTGTGACGCTCGGGCTGGAAGCCCTTGTTGACTGCGGTCACTGACCTCTGCGTAAGGAAGAGCGAGGCCGAGAGCGCGTGCGGTCGAGCCTGTGCTCCTCAGCTGCATTTAGCCTTTCCGCAAGGCACCACACACACACACAGATTTTGTCAGCTCCAAAGTGCAAAAGCAGATCAGGAGAAGCAAAACAAAACAAAACAAAAGAAAGAGGCAGCCCAGACCCCTCCGGACAACATTAAATTCTTTTTTTTAATATTGAAAAATAATATATATATTTTTTGTAAATAATTTATTCAGAAAATATGGAGGAAGGCAAGGTCCATCGTAGAGGACAGGCTTTAACGGGGTTAAAACCTGAGAGGGCCACTTGGCGCCAGACTGGGCGGCACGTCCCTTATGAGCTGTGGGGTTTTATAGAGATAGTGGGCGTCTTCAGTCAGGGTTGCTTCGTGACCTTTGACCCCTGGGCAGACAGCTGACTGTGTTTACCTGCTGAGGCTCACTGTTATAACAGGGGCCTGTGAATCTCGGTCATCGGGTGGGTGGCGGTTCTGACTCCCTCACTCCCAACTCTTAAGCAGGCCCATAAATCTTTTTTATTTTTATTTATTTTTTTGTGGGTACCGGGGGTCGACCTCAGGACCTTGCGCGCCAGCAGGCGCCCGTGCCGCTGAGCGATATCACCGGCCCTTTTTTCGTATGTGGGTTCCAGGAGTCGACTCGGGCCCTCGCGCTTGCCAGGCAGGCGCTTACGCCGCTGAGCCATCTCACCGGCCCTTCTTTTTTATTTTAAAGAGAAAAAAAATGGAACAAAATTTCGAACAACATAATAGGAGGGTAACAATGGTTAATACATTGCATATTGTTATCTTTAAACTAGTTACTCAGGGTACAAGATATCGGCATTCAGTTGTCCAAACAATATTACCACAAACCTTTCTTTTCAATGAACTAAGCGAGATTGATAGTGAATCTATCTTAACTGTCTTATGTGTGTGTGTATATACATATATATCTATATATGTATATATATATATATATTTTTTTTTTTCTTTTCCCTTCCTTCTTTTCTCCATTCCCCCATCCCAGTTTCTCTTTCCTTTTGAACAGTTTCTTTCTGTTTTACAATATATGTTATACATTTTGGATCTTATTTACTTTTTCAGCTTCTCACACTAGGGAGACAATATGTTTACACATGTGCGTCCGTTTTAGTTCACTTATAAGTATGGTCTCGAGTTGCATCCATTTACCTATAAAAGTCTCCAGTTTATCTTTCTTTATGGCTGAGTAGTACTCCATTGTATAAAAATACCACATCTTTTGTATCCATTCCTCAGTTGATGGGCATTTGGGTTGTTCCCAAGATCTGGCTATTACAAATTGTGCTGCTATAAACATGGGTGCACATATATCGCTGTGGTACGATGTTTTTAATTCTTCTGGGAAGATACCCAGAAGGGGAGTAGCTGGGTCAAATGGGACCTCCAATCCTAGTTTTTTTTTTTTTTTTTAATGTGGGTACTGGGAGTCGAACTCAGGATGTCGTGCTTGCCAGGCAGGCGCTTATGCTGCTGAGCTATATCACTGGCCCCAATCCTAATTTTTTGAGGAATTTCCACATTTATTTCCACAGTGGTTGCACCAGTCTATACTCCCACCAACAGTGGAGAAGAGTTCCTTTTTCCCCACAGCCCCTCCAGCATTTGTTATTGGTTGATTTCTTGATATAGCCATTCTTTCTGGGGTGAGATGGAATCTGTGTTGGTTTAATTTGCATCTCTCGAATGACCAGTGATGTTGAACATTTTTTCATATATTTATTTGCTGTTGTATTACTTCATCTGAGAAGTGTGTATTCATCTCAGATGCCCATTTTTGGATAGGGTCTTTAAATTTGGGAGGTCTGATTTTTTTGAGTTCTTCGTATGTTCTTGATAGTAATCCTTTGTCTGAGGAACAGCTGGCAAACATTTTTTCCCACGTTGTGGGTTGTCTCTTCACTCTGTTGGTGGTTTCTCTTGCTGTGCAAAAGCTTTTTAATAAGATGAGATCCCAATTGTTGATTCTTTGTGATAGTTCCTGTGTGATCGGGGTTTTATTCATAAAGTCTTTGCCTACCCCAATGTCTTCAAGAGTTTTACCTATTCTGTCTTCCAGCAGATTTAATGTTTCTGATTTAATATTTGGATCTTTGACCCATTTTGAATTTAGTTTAGTGCACGGTGAAAGATATAGGTCTAATTTTAATCTTTGGCATGTGCAGAGCCAGTTTTTCCAGCACCATTTATTAAAGAGGCTATCTTTCTTCCAGTGAGTGTGTTTGGCACCTTTGTCAAAGATAAGGTGGTTTAGTATGTCTGGTTGTTTCTGCATCTTCTAAGCTGTTCCATTGATCTTCAGGTCTGTTTTTTTTGCCAGTACCATGCTGTTTTTATCACTGTAGCTTTATAGTATAATTTCAAGTTAGGGATTGTGATGCCCCTGCCTTGCCTTTGTTGCCCAGAATTACCTTTGGTATTCTAGGTCTCTTCTGGTTCCAAATGAATTTTAGGATTGTTTTCTCTAATTCTGTGAGATATGTTGTTGGAATTTTGATCGGAATTGCATTAAATCTGCGTAAAAATTTTGGAAGTATGGCCATTTTCACTATATTGGTTCTTCCTACCCAAGAGCAAGGGATATCTTTCCATTTTCTGATATCCTCCTTAATCTCCTTTTTCAGAGTATTGTAGTTTTCAGTGTAGAGGTCCTTTACATCCTTTGTTAGATTGATTCCTAGGTATTTCATTTTTTTGGGTGCTATCGCAAAAGGTGTTGTTACCCTAATTTCTCTTTCAGTGAGTTTGTTATTCGTGTACAGGAAGGCTATTGATTTTTGAGTGTTGACTTTGTATCCAGCTACGCTACTGAATTTGCTTATTAAATCTAGCAGTTTTTTAGTGGAGTTTTTGGGGTCTTCTATGTAGAGTATCATGTCATCTGCAAATAATGATAATTTAACTTCTTCCTTTCCTATTGTTATTCCTTTTATTTCTTTCTCTTGTCTAATTGCTCTGGCTAAAGTTTCCAGGACTATGTTGAATAAGAGTGGAGACAGTGGACATCCTTGTCTTGTTCCTGATTTTAGAGAGAAAGCTTTCAGTTTTTGTCCATTTAGTATGATATTGGTTGTTGGTTTGTCATAGATAGCTTTTATCAGATTGAGATAAAGACTATCTATTCCAATTTCCTGTAGAGTTTTTGTCATGAATGGGTGCTGGACTTTGTCAAAAGCTTTTTCTGCATCTATTGAGATGATCATATGATTTTTGTCCTTGGCTCTGTTAATATGGTATATTACATTTATTGATTTACGTATGTTGAACCATCCCTGCATCCCTGGGATGAATCCAACTTGGTCATGGTGTATAATCTTGATGATTTGCTGCATTCTGTTTGCTAGTATCTTATTGAGGATTTTTGCATCTTTGTTCATTAGGGAGATTGGCCTGTAGTTCTCTTTCTTGGTTGGATCCTTCTCCAATTTTGGTATCAGGGTAATGCTTGCTTCGAGGAATGAATTTGGGAGTATTGCTTCCCGTTCAATTTCATTGAAAAGTTTGAGAAGTAGTGGTGTTATGTCTTCTCTAACAGTGAATCCATTAAGGGCCCATGCATCCTGAGGCTTGAACTCGTCATGATCTGGCTAAGATGGTAGTGGTCTAATTCCTTCATTATCAAGAGTAGTTTGAACACTATTAAATTTTCAATTACACAATTATGTTGGTTTTGAAAATTATAATCAATTGATTAGAAATGGGCTGTTTTAATGACCTGAGCCTTTAAAAAAATGACATTAAAATTCACATTTTCTGAGAAGTAGGTAAAGAAAATTGATTCTAGCAGATAAATAGTATTTTACTGTTAATGGCAAGGTATTTTTTTCCTCTATCTTGTCTTCTAGTGAGAAAAACAAACTTTGTTTCTTAACAATATCATCTACTCTTTTTTTTTTTTTTTTTAAGAGAAAAAAGATAAAAACAACAATGAAACATGGGGGCCAGTGAAACGGCTCAGTGGCATAAGCGCCTGCCTGGCAAGCGTGAGGTCCTGAGTTCGACTCCTGGTACCCACATAAAGGAAAAAAAAAGGGCTGGCAATATCGCTCAGTGGTGCAAGTGCCTGCTGGCAAACACGAGGTCCTGAGTTTGACTCCCGGTACCCACATAAAAAAAAACAAAACAAAACAACCCAATGAAACAGAGTTTCAAAACAGGTTAGTAGGACAGTTACAATAGTTGTATATTGCTATCTTCCTAGTAGTTATTCAGAGTACAGGATATAGGCATGATATCTTGTCCAAACAATATTAACACAAACCTTGCTTTTCAGTGAACTAAGAGAAGCCAGCTGTGTTAACTATCTTGTGTATACATACATGTTTTTCTTTTTCCCTTTCTTCCTTTCTCCTTTCCCCCATCAGTTTGTCTTTTCTTCTCAACAATTTCTTCCCAATTCACAATATCTAGTCTTGTGATGAGCGTCTCTGTTATGTTTCTGACAGTATGTCATTCTTAGATTTAAGGACATGTTTATTTTGGTTCATGGTTTTGGTCCATAGCCACTTGGCCTGTCGCTTTGGGCCTGTGGTGAGACAGCACACCATGGTGGAAGCGTGTGGCTGCTTACTTCACGGTGGCCAAGAGGTAAAGAGAGAAGAAGGGGCCAGGGTCCTGAAGTTCCCCTGCAGGGCACACCCCCGGTGACCTAACTTCCTCCCACTAGACCCCACCTCTAAAGTTCTTACCACTCCCGCAGTATGATCAGATGGGGACCAAGCCTTCAACACATGAGCTTTTGGGGGACATTTAATTTCAAACGGGACACCCTGAATTTCTCCAACACCAACTGTGACAAGTTTTGTGCCCATTGCCCACCAGGGAGGCTTGTTAAAGAGACTCAGCACCCACAGTTTCCAGGGGCTCGGTCATGGAGGCACCTTCTGTGCGGCACATATGTGAATTCCAGTCTGGCAGAAGCAAAGCAGTTCAGCATATACCCCATTGCTTGTATAAGCAGTATAGGCACAGTGAGCCCCTCTTAGCGGTGTGGGGTGGGGCTCTCTCACATCCCAGACACGATCCAAGGGCTGACTTGCTGAGGAGAGTCCAGCCTGCCATGCAAGCCAGTTCTTTTTTGTACAGTAGGGAAGTGTGGGATGATTTAAGACACGGACAGAAGCTCGAGTTGAGGTAAATTGGTGGTTCATTTATTCACTCAATTACCGATGACACAGCATACATATATGCCAAGCACAGTGTGAGGGACAGGGTGGTAAAAGAAGCACTGGGCTGCTGCTTACAAAGCATGCAACCCTCTGAGGGTGATGGAAAATAAACACCCACCAGCCACGTCTGGTTACGAATTAGTAAGAAAGGAGAGGGCCCTTTTAGGGGAGAGAAGGGACGGCACTTCCTGTTGCGGAGGAGGCCTCAAGGAGGGGCAGTTAAGTGGGTCCCAGAAGTGACATTTAAGTGGATCCAAAAAAAAAAGAAAAAGGTGTGTAGGTATTAGTCACAGTAGGGACAGGGTGGGACAAAGGGGACTTGAGCAGGTATTTCATGTAGAGCTGTCATCCGGAGTTTGAGTTTTTTTTGTATTATTTGTTGGGGTCTGCTGAGTATCAGAGGGGTGACATTTATGATTAGAGGTGGGGATGGATGCCACTTCCCGACTCCTAGGGCATGGTGGGGAGGGAAGGCATTGGGAACAAAATGCTTCATTCCCGTTCATTCATTTATATTCTGTTCCTCCCCCACCTCTGTCTCCCTCATCTGTCAGAGAACAAGGTGTTGGCAGGGTCAGGCTTCCTCAGGAGGCTCCTTCCTTGCCTCTCTCAGACCTCAGGCACTGGCTGGCAGTGCTTGGGATTCCTTGGATGCATCTCTCTACCTGCATGGTCACGTGGCCGCCTACCCTCTCTATCCCTCTCTGTGGCTCTTTTCTTTTTCTTAAAGGGGGCACCAGTCTGATCCGGCCCGCGGATCAACTCGTGGGTCCCACCTGGAGGAGAAACGGGATGGGGGGACAGGGCAAGAGGAGAGAGAAACGGAGACAAGATGAAGGGTTCCAATCAAGTCTCATTTATTGAGGAAGTGTCTAAGGCACTTATAGAAGCGGGGGCGGAAGCTCTCATCTCATGGGGAATGTAGTGAGCACGTATAGGTCGTCATTTCCGGATTAGGCTGGAGAGGATCATGGGAGATGTAGGCTGGCGCACCGGATGCCCTCAAGAGGGGGAGGCGGGGTGGCAACCCTGAAATTGTCTCATCGCTCCCTACATCTCCTCCCTTATTATTTTATAAGATCAGGAGTATGGCAGGCCCTGTGAGGACAGCGCCTATCTTAGGTCAAGGACTCTCCATATGAATCCAATCATGCCTTACCCGTCATGGGCATACAGGACAGCAGTTGGTCCTGTGCCTGTCTTAGGCGGCCGATGGCGTAACATATGTGTCCTAGTTGCCCATCTCTGGCTGCCTGTCCGGTGCCTCAGGGCAGTTGGCCTCTATCATCATATGGGCCATTTGTGGAGATGGTCTCTCGATAAGTTTGTTGATCTGCCATCTCCAACTGGTGATAATGTACCTGAATGGGCTTGGCCAGGAGTGTGTCAACCCTGTTGTTAAGGAGCATCTTTAAATCAGAAGTCCTCATTGTCTTGTTGACGATGACCAATGTAAACATATTACAATAATATATTTTGTCTAACAATTTTTGATGACCTATGAAAACCAGATCATTTAACACATTACTTTGAACAACAAGAAACTCTCAAATCATAATACAACAATAAACAATAAACAAAACATGGGGCTGGTGAGATGGCTCAGCGGCGTAAGCGCCTGCCTTGCAAGCGCGAGGGCCCGAGTTCGACTCCCGGATCCCACATACGAAAAAGGGGCCGGTGATATCGCTCAGCGGCACGGGTGCCTGTTGGCGCGCGAGGTCCTGAGGTCGACCCCCCGGTACCCACAAAAAAAAAAAAACAAAAAAAAACAAAAAACATGTATTACATTTATAGAACCAATTTTAACATCATTTTGGCCAGCTGGCAACTTTTGGTGGAGGCATACCAGACAAACGTTTTAAAAATCCAAAAATGCAAAAAGAAAATTTGTTGAGCTCAAATAGAACAGCTGTTTACAGGTTGGGCACGCAGAAAAACAAAACATACAGACAAATTTATTTAAAAATCAGAGTGCACTCATATATATATATATTGGCCAAATTAAATTATAGTAACTCTTCTATAATTTTAGAAGTTTGTAATTACAAATAGACTAGTCAGAATTATTTGTAGGTCAATAGCAGAGATGTCTTATAAGAATTTGGAAGAAACAAAAATAAATTTTTTTTTTTTTTTTTTTTTTGGTGGGTACCGGGGGGTCGACCTCAGGACCTCGTGCGCCAACAGGCACCCGTGCCGCTGAGCGATATCACCGGCCCCTTTTTCGTATGTGGGATCCGGGAGTCGAACTCGGGCCCTCGCGCTTGCAAGGCAGGCGCTTATGCCTCTGAGCCATCTCACCGGCCCCAAGCCATCTCACCGGCCCCAAATTTTTTTATAAAAATACAACTTTTGTTTTTTCTTTATGTAGCTTTCAGCTCAGTCATCTCCATACTCTGTCACATACTCAAACCTTTTTTTTTTTACTCTATCAGCATTTTCTCTGTAAGAATATCATTTATGTAAATTTTTTTTATATATATCTTTGTCGAAGCTTATTTTGACCCCTTGTTTCTGGGTTGTTACAATTACGCCCAGTTTCCCACTAGCTGCAAATGTTGCAGCCATTGGCGGAATGATGTATTTACCCTTGTCAAAGGATTGATGAAACCAGGCACATGGCATTGATAATCTGTGTCAATAACCTCACAAGGTTTAAGAGAGACGTGAGGTGTCCCTTGTTCTATCCAGGTTGTGCTGTCGACCTCCTTTTGATCACTCCAGCGAATTATTGACCATTTCCATGGTTGGTGGGGATCGCCATTTGTCGGGAGTAATTGTGTCAAGAGTCCAATGATGACGGATAGTATCATCTGTAAGAGAACACTGGAGATTGTGCCTCAGGAGAGGATGTCATTCCTGGGCATTACACAGAGTATTTGGTGAAGGGTTGTCTATTTGTTTTATGAGGCGTTCAGGTAGCCATCTAGCCTCTTTTTCTTGTTTGGAATAAACACAAACTGAGCCTCGTCCCCAGATGAGAACAGGGTCGGGGCCATGCCTTATGTTGGTCATTGGATCTTTCCACAGTACAGATGCAAACTGTGTTTGAGTTTGTGTATGCCAGAAACGAGATGCCGCAGAGTTGCCTGAGGCATCCAAGGACAAAAAGTTTAAGATGAAGAGGGCATGTGAAAGGATATTTTTGGGAGATCCCCGGGTAGGGTACCATGTTTCCTTTTTTATTTTATCTATAGTGGACTTGAGAGAGCGGTGTGCACGTTCAACAATACCCTGTCCTTGAGGATTGTAGGGTATACCTGTAGTATGGAGAATATTAAGGCACTTGCAAAATTGTGCAAAAGAGGGGCTGGTATAGCCAGGGCCATTGTTGGTTTTTAGTTGTTGAGGACATCCTAGAACAGAAAAGGCTGACAACATGTGGGCTATAATATGTTTGGTAGCTTCTCCAGTCTGGAGAGTGGCAAAGATGAAGCCACTGTATGTATCGATAATTACATGAATATATTTTAGGCTGCCAAAGTCATTGAAATGGGTAACATCCATTTGCCACAATGCATTAGGGATTAGGCCTTTTGGATTGACTCTTAGGTGTTGGATAGGTAAATGAATAGCACAAGAGGGGCAATTTTTTATAATTTGTCAAGCTTGCTCTCGGGTAATTTTATGGAGAAGGCGGAGGGTTTGGGCATTGAGGTGATGTAACTGATGAGTTTGTTGGGCCTCGAGTATCTTGGGGTTATCTGTGGGCTCAGAGCTGGTCATGAAGACCTGTATGCGTGTGGCAGCATCAGCCAAATGATTTCCTCGGGCAAGGGGCCCAGGGAGGCTGGAATGGGCTCGCAGATGACCAATGAAGAACTTATGATAACGGAGCCGTATAATATCTTGTAGCTGTTTAAACAAAGTTGCAGTTGGGGAAACATGATGGATAGTAGCAACTGTTTCTAGCAGCGGAACAGATTGAGCAAGGTAGGCACTATCAGTGAATAAGTTAAAGGGTTGGTTGAGGTAAGCAGTAAAAACTGCAATAATAGCCCGTAATTCCGCCAGCTGGGCAGAAGAGGTGTCTGTTTGGAAGGAAAAAACATTGTCCTGAGCTACATAAGCGGCCTTGCCGGAGGAGGAGCCGTCAGTGAATATCACTGGGGCGTCAGGGAGGGGCTGTGAAACTGTGATCTTGGGGAATATAAATGGGTGATGGTTGGCAAAATCAATTAATTTATTTTGGGGGTAATGATTGTCAATGGTCCCTGAAAAGGAGGCTAAGGCGATGGGCCATGTCTCTGTGGTCTGGAGTAGCCAATCTACTTGATTTTTTGTAAAGGGCTGAATGATAACATCTGGTTCTTTGCCAAAATAACATTTTGCTTGTTTTTTGCCTAGTATTATTAGGTCAGAGACTGCTTGGTAATAGGGCAGAAGTACTCTTTTTGGGGAAACCGAGAGGTGGATCCACATAAGGGGAGCTCGTTGCCAGAACACTGCTGTGGGGCAGAGCTTTGTGTTAAAGATGAGGAGTTGTAAAGGTTTATCATAGTCCATGAAGGAAACAGTCTGTTGAGCAATAGCCTCTTCTACTATATTGAGTGCCTTTCTAGCATTGGGAGTGAGCTCACGGGGGGAGGTTGGGTCGATGTTTCCTCGGAGGATCTCATAGAGGGGTTGTAAATCATGTTTGGTTAATTTTAAAAAAGGTAAAAGCCAACTGATATCACCTAGAAGTTTTTGGAAATCATTTAACGTCCGGAGGTTATCAAGTCTTAATTGGGGCCTTGGAGAAAGTATTTGAGTACCCTGCAACTGAAAACCCAAATATGTATATGGGTCTGTGAGCTGGACCTTATCAGGTGCTATTTGGAGTCCAGCTTTTTGTAAGACAGCTTGTAGTTCTTGATAACATTGTAAAGTTTGGTTTTTATCGTTTCCTGCCGAAAGGATGTCATCCATATAATGAAGAATATATATTTTTGGCCAATGGTCTCTAACTGGTTGTATAGCAGCAGCCACAAAAGCCTGACATAATGTAGGGGAGTTGGCCATCCCCTGAGGGAGGACGCGCCATTGGAATCTTTGCATAGGAGCCTTGAAATTAACAGCTGGGAGGCTAAAGGCAAAGCGTTTTTGATCTTGTGGATGTAAGGGAATTGAGAAGAAACAATCTTTGAGGTCTATGACAATTTTAAAAAATCCTAGGGGGATGGCACTAGGTGAAGGGAGCCCTGGCTGTAACGGTCCCATTATGACCATGGTCTTGTTTATTGCCCTGAGATCTTGTAGTAACCTCCATTTTCCTGATTTTTTTCGTATTACAAAAGTGGGCGTGTCCCAGTGGGAATCAGTTGGGATAATATGGCCTGCACGCAGCTGCTCCTGCACCAGCTGTTGAGCGACTGTAAGTTTTTCAGAGGTAAGGTGACATTGATCGACCCAGACAGGAGTGTCTGATAACCATGTGATCTCTTTTGCATGGGTCGCAGGAGTATCAATGACCCCTATTGAAAATGGCCTAGGCCAGCTCTTGAAAAGTTTGGAGTTGGGGAAATAGGAACTCTAATGCCCGAACTTTGTTTACCTAAGCCTTGACTGGGAAGAAAACCATGACTGAGCATTTGTTTAGTGACTATAGTATTAGGGCTGCCCATTAACATTCCCATTTGAGTTAATAAATCTCTGCCCCACAAATTAAGGGGTAGTCCTGTAACAACATAAGGTTGTATATGACCCTGATTATTTTCTTGATCTTTCCAGGTAAGAAGATTGGCACTACGTTGTGGATTTTTTGATTGTCCAATTCCCTGTAGATGAGTCATAGTGGTCTCTAGGGGCCATGTAGAGGGCCAGTCTTCTTGTCTAATAATAGTTACATCAGCGCCCGTATCTATAAGCCCTGAGAAATTTTTACCGTTAAGCTGCAATGTCATAAGGGGTTTTTCTTTGGAAATAAATTGAGCCCAATATATATCTGAAGACCCAAATGAGGAGTCTCCTCTATAGGAAGTCATGGTTGCATTAGGGGTTTGAACTAGGGGTAGTAATATTAATTGAGCAATACGTTGTCCTTGACTAATGGAAACCAGGCCAGAATTGGAGGATGCCATAACAGTGATTTCACCAGTATAATCATTATCTATGACTCCTGGGACAATGTGTAGTCCTTTTAAGATTGTACTGCTGCGTCCAAGTGTTAGCCCATATGTCTCATTAGGAAGGGGGCCAAAAATCCCAGTAGGGATGGCTTGTACCCCTATGTCAGGAGTTAATACTGTGTTGGAGGTGGAACAGAGGTTCAATCCTGCGCTTCCTGGTGTGGCGCGGAAGAGGTCTGAAATGGATTGTTTTGAGTTAGATTGCTTTGTGTTGGGACAAACCTTATAGCCCCTGAGGCTTGTCTTTGGTTGGGGGTCTGGGGCTGACCTTGAATCTCGTTTCCCTGCTGGGGAATGGGGTTGCCATATGTTTGTTTTTGATCTGCACTCATTGGCCCAATGATATCCTTTTTTACATTTTGGGCATAAGTTTGCAGGCCGTGGTTTTGATTTGGTGGCGTTGGGACAATTTTTGGCAAAATGGCCTGTTTGATCACACTTAAAACATTTGCCATTATTGGTTTTTCTTTCTTGTTTGTGTGCGAGGAGAACCTCCTTTACAGCTGCAGCCATAGCTAGGCCTTGATGATAGGCAGGGCCTATGTTGGCGCACAGGCGAATATAGCCAGAGAGGTCCTCTTTCTTTTTATGTGGCCTGATTGCGGCCTGGCAGGCGGATGTTGCATTTTCATAAGCCAATTGTTTGATTAAAGTGGTATTATTTTCTGAGGAGCCAAAGAGGCGCTCAGCTGCTTGTAAGAGGCGATTGACAAAATCAGAGAAAGGCTCTTCCGGTTTTTGTTTAATTTTAGTAAGAGAAGAGGCACTTTCTCCAGCTGAAGGGAGTTTTCTCCAAGCCCTGCAAGCGGCTGTATTGATTTGTGCAAAAAGGCCAGGATCATATTGCATTTGAGCTTCTTTTGTATTAAAATCTCCAGTTCCCGCTAGCATGGGAAGGGTCCAAGGGTTTTGCCTAGCAGCATTGTCTCTAGCTATGATTTCACATTGGTCTAGAAATTCAGTTTTCCAAAGTAAATAATTGCCCCCAGAAAGAGTGGCTTTAGCTAAGTCCTTCCACTCATTAGGGATAATCCAACCTTGAGTCATAGAGTCTAAAACAGCAAGGGTGAAAGTGGCGGTAGGGCCATATTGAGTGACTGCAGTTTTTAATTCTTTTAGGGCAGTCACTGTAAATGGCATGAGTCCTGACTACCTGCAGGGCCACTGGCGGGGCAGCGCCATCTTGAGCGGTGCGATTTTGTGGGGGCAAGGTGGTCTCAGTTACAGGGAACGCTATTTTGAGAGCATTAGGCGGCGAACCGGGTGTGGGTGCCATTGTGGGGGCCAAATGAGAGGGACCCATTCGCAAGGTTTGAAGTTGTAAAAGGAGCCTCTGCTTTTCCTGTTCAAGGTGGACCTGTTCTTTTAGATCATTAATTTTTGCCTTTAAGGTTAGAAGAGTAGAGGATGGGCCGGGCGGCTTTTGGGTATCAGACTGGGGCTTAGTTGTTAAGGCGGGAGCCACAAAAGGAGGGTTATGATAGGTAGTAGCCTCCTCTGCCAGCTGAGACCAATCAATCTCTTGGAAGTCAGAAAGGTCAGGGTATATAGACGGGTATTGAGGAGGAGGCGTGGCGGCGCCAAGTTCCAGGGAGCCATTTTGAGAGGGGTCGCCATTTTGAGGGTCCTCGTGAGCCTAAGAAAGAGGAAGTGGCAGCGGGTCGCCATTTTGAGGGGGCTCCGGAATATCAAGAATCACAGAGCCAGGGGAACTGGGCTTAGGGGTAGGACTTCGGGAGGAGCACAATGCAGCCTCACCTTGAGAAAGCGTCTCAGCGACTTGGGGATCTGAATAGCGTTGAGTTAGCAGTTCCGAAATTAAAGTCCAATAGGCAAAAGCGGTCACCAGAACCTTTTCGGGACCAAAGACCCTATAAAAATCTTTGAGGGCATCTCCTACCCTATTCCATCAATTAATGTCAATGGAACCCTCTAGAGGGAACCAAGGGCAGACTTTATGTATGAATTGAAAATATAGAAATAAATCTTTAGTTGTAACCTTAATTCCTCTCACCTTGAGGGCCTTACTGAGGCCGTTAACGAACAACTCATGTTCACTTAATGCTTGACCCATGTCGAGGGGGAAAAGGAAGTGGATGCCGTTCACTTACCGTGATTCAGGCGAGACGTAAGGCGGCCGTCTGCACGGATCACAGGGACGGAGTCCCGGAAAGAGTACCTTGGCCAAGGCTTTAATGGCGAACGGTCCTGTTGGAAGGCGTCCTCTCTGGGTGGGCCCCACGTTGGGCGCCACTTGATCCGGCCCGCGGATCAACTCGTGGGTCCCACCTGGAGGAGAAACAGGATGGGGGGACAGGGCAAGAGGAGAAAGAAACGGAGACAAGATGAAGCGTTCCAATCAAGTCTCGTTTATTGAGGAAGTGTCTAAGGCACTTATAGAAACGGGGGCGGAAGCTCTCATCTCACGGGGAATGTAGTGAGCACGGATAGGTCGTCGTCATTTCCGGATTAGGCTGGAGAGGATCATGGGAGATGTAGGCTGGTGCACCGGATGCCCTCAGGAGGGGGACGCAGGGCGGCAACCGTGAAATTGTCTCATCGCTCCCTACACCAGTCATAGTAAATTAAGGGCCCATCTAAGTAGTTACATCTGCAGCAACCCTTTTTCCAAATAAGGTCACATTCTGAAGTACCGAGGATTATGATTTCTTATTTGTGAGGGGGCACAGTTCAATCCACAGAAGTTGGCCCCTATGGCTTCTCCAAAGTTTATGTCCTTCCAACATGCAAAATACATTCATGTGCTTTTATTATCCCCAAAATTCCAACCTATTTCATGGTGTCCTAAAATCTTAAATAACAACTCAAAAAGTCACTCATCTTATTATGTAAATAATAAAAATCAGGTAGAGATGAGACTTAAAGTATGACTTGTCATGGTTCCTTACCATCTATAAACCCATAAAACCTGAACACAGTTATCTTCTTCCAAAACACAGTGATAGGGCAGACATAGGATAGGCATTTCCGAGGTCAGATGTGAGCAGGTTCAGGGGAGGTCACGGAGTGAGCCCTAACGTGGTCTGGCTGGTGTTCTTCTAAGAGGGGATACATGGCGTGTGAGGACAGACAGGGAGAAGGCAGGTGGGGATGGCGGCAGGGTGGAGTGATGCAGCTCAAGGCAAGGAGCACCAAGGGTCTGCTGCCACTGCCAGAAGCTGAGGCAAGAAAGGGTTCTACCCAGAATCTCACTGGGAATGTGGCCCTGTTGACACCTTGGTCTTGGACTCCAGAGCTCCAGAGCTGTGAGAGAAGACATTTCTGTGGTTCTTTGTTACATCACGCCTAGGAAACTCATACATGGTGTCAGGCACTTGATGTGGCTCAGCCTTAAATACCAAGAGGAAAAACTGCCACCAGGAAAGAGAGGCGAGGGTGCAGGGAGATCAAGGATGATCAGAGTTGCCTGCTTGTCCATCCCAGGCTGGAGGAAGGCTGCCTGGTGTGGAAGGAGGGCTGGCATCGATTGAAGGTGGGAAGGACCATTCCTTCTCAGCGAACTTTGCAGGGTGGTGGTTTATCCGTCCCTTACTTGTGGCACGTCCTGGGGCTGTATTAGCCCTGCAGATAGGGGGGTGGTGAAGGGGCTGAGGAGCTAAGAGCTGTCCCGCAGCTGAGTCAAGGAGGGAGGGTGGGTGCCACAGGACCTTCAGCGTCTGCTAGTGAATTGAGATTGTGTCTCCTACATTTGGAAGGGAAGGGGTGTGTGCACGCACGTGTGTGACCACATGCATGTCTACAAGTTTATGTGCCTGCTGGTCTGTGTGTCCATGCACGTGTATGCGAGAGCACGTGCACCTCTGTGAGCGTGTGGATGTGTGTTACATGTGCTTGCTCGCAGCCAGGGTGTGCTCACTTGGCCAGGCATTGACCCTCATGCCTCAGCTCGTCTCCCCCAGCTCTGCCTGCTCAGGACTCCACCTGGCTCCAAGCGGATGACACAGAGGAAGCAGCCAGGGCTCCTGGGTTGCCACCTACCTGTTGCCGGGTAAATAAGTGATCCTTTTAGCCCCTACCGAGCACTGCTGTGCCCAAGGCTGGACTTGCCCCTTTACATGACCTGCCTGGACTTTCTTGATCCTACACAGGGCCAATCCAGCCTACCAGGAGCTGGACCTCAGGCAGCCCAAGTAATGATTCTACCCTCTCAGTCAGGCCCTCTTCAAGCGGCTGAGAGCCAAGAGGGAAGACAGCTGTCACAGATGTGAGCTGTCACTGCTTCCTGGGCTTCATGGTCTCATTAGGCAGAGTTTATTTACCAGATATTTCTCCTCTGCACCATGCTCAGGTCTGCTGGTCCCTACAGCTAGGCAGGATGTAGCTGCAAGGGCTTGTTGGCTCGTTGCAGGTAGGTAAGTCCTTTCATGAAGTAAAGGTTTTTTGGCATGAGTTAGAGCCTCTTATTTGGGGAGTGGTGAATAGGAGAAAATTTTTTTTTTTTTTTGTGGGTACCGGGGGTCGACCTCAGGACCTCGTGAGCCAGCAGGTGCCCGTGCTGCTGAGCGATATCACCGGCCCTTTTTTTCTGTGTGGGTTCCAGGAGTCAAACTCGAGCCCTCGCGCTTGCCAGGCAGGCGCGTATGCCGCTGAGCCATCTCACCGGCCCAGGAGAAAATTTCTAATTCTTACTTATGTGTGAACCCAGGACCTAGTGCAGTGATGGTGAACCTTTTAGAGCTTTCACTGATAACAAACAGCCAGCTGTGGCTTGCATGCCATACGTCTGCCACCCCTGGCCTGGTTTATGCTAAGCATGTGCTCTGCCTCTGAGCTGTACCCACTTCCTAAGAGATAAAACTGGGATGCTTTAGCTCAAGGCCAGATTCAAGAGACTGCAAATCCCCCTCAGAAAACCCTTTTCGTGGGGTGCTCCTTCCCCAGGCCTGACAACCCCAGCATTCTCTTGCATTTTGGTGGAGGGTGTGGTCACTGGCTAAGCCGGGATGGGTGTGTATCTTAGGAAGCGGTCACCTTTGCGGATGTGGCTGTGGCGTTTAGTCCAGAAGAATGGGTGTTTCTGGATTCTGCTCAGAGAAGTCTGTATAGAGATGTGATGCTGGAGAACTACAGGAACCTGGCCTCCATAGGTAAGGCTCACCTCACTGCTTCCGTCACATGCTCAGGAGGCCACTGTGGATTCCAGCAACTGTGTGGGTGTGGAAAATCCAGAGGTGGAGAGACAGATGTGTCCAGCCCCGTGACATGTGCAGTCCAGTGGCCTCCCCGTGGATATGAAGGTCTGTCCACTGCTCTGTTTCTCCAGGATTCTGGGCTTCTCAAGAGTGGCTCTGAACCAGACCCTGGGTTTTGGGGACCAGATAGCGTGGTATCCTCTGTGTCCCCATGAAGTTCCTGAGTGGAAGAGCTTTGCCATGTCCATCAAAATATAGGCAGCTGTTCCCATCTCCAGAGCCCCTGAAGACCTGAGAATATTGGCGCTGGTGTCATGGCCGGGCACTGGCAGCCCTCCATTTGTCTTTTTTCCTGTGAGCAGATCAGCTATGCAAAACCAGCACAGTGCCCTATTTGGAGCAACGAGAAGGGCTGTGGACCATCGAGAGAGGAGCCTTCTCAGGTGAGCACCAGGGCGGCCAGGCAGGCACTGGCTCTGGCTGAAGAGAGGAGCCAGATTCAGGAGCTGTTGAGAGGGAAGTGTTCTCAGGGCCCTTGACCACGAAAGCTGCTCGGCTGAGCTCCTTTAGTGAATCCACCTTCTCTCCTCTTTCTCATCTGACACTGCCCTGTGACCCCACAGAAGTGCTCGCCTCCCGTCTTCATTGTGAGTATTTCCAGGCGTGCGCTTTATCTAGCTCCTCCCGCTGTGCATTCTTGCCGTTTCCCTTCCACGTCCGTCCCACTCTTCGTGGAATCCTTTCTCGGCAAGTTGTCCACCATGATTTCCATCTCTTGATTTTATTATTACATAACTTTTCTCTCAGTCTAAAGCCTTAAAATCCTGCTGTACTCTTGTCTTTGCAAATTCTTCCTATATTTGTGATCAGTACTTCAAAAAAATGCACACATGCCTTGCTTACATGTTTAGATCACCGTGATCCTACAGTTCTCTGTGCCTTTAATCCTTTTATCCCCTAATTCATTTCAGAGCCACAACTTCCACCCCAAGAGTCAATTCCAAGCCAACATATTTTTGCAGAGATTCTGTCCTTTGGCAGGAAAAGGGTAAGATTCACAAGGGGTTGTTCTCATTCCTCTGTTGTAGGAAATATCTGGGGTTGCTGTAGTTAGAAAAACCATACAAGAGCCAAGATTCTTGCAAGTGGTGCTTACCCAGGAGGAAGTGCGTTCTTAAGAGACAGCCTGCGACTGTCATGAATTCATAGGAAACTACATGTGGATCGAGCGCTACGTGTCTTGTGTCCTGGGGCTAGCGTGCAGCTCAGCGGCAGAGCGCTCGCCCAGCGCGCACAAGGCATCGGGTTCCACCCCAGCACTGAAAACAAAGAGAGGTGTCTTCTCAGAGTGCCCAGAGTACCCATTTTCACAGGTTAGCCTCAGCACCAAGCATTTAAAATTTAGTTTGGCTTTAAACAATGCAGAAAATCTCTCCATCTAAGAAGCCCCATGAAAGTAATGAAAAGAATCATTTTGGCAGAGAATCCACCCTGTTCCATTAAAGGGAACTTCGGGTAGAAACGGTATAGTATGGACTCACTGAAATGGTAACAGATTTAGATAGAGAAATGTCTTCCCTATATTCAGTTGACACGGGAAGAATATCTCTGAATCTCTGCCTTTGGTCTTTCCATTCTCCTTCATCAACAGGAGCAACCTCAGCGTAGAGAAAAACTCTATGTATATACCACGTTGGGGAAGCCATTTAGCAGCGTAGAACCACTTTGTCAGTACCAGCGAGCTCTTGCTGGAGAGGCCTCCTGTGAAAGTCAGGAGAACAGAAAATCCTTCTTCCGGGATGCTCCTGTAATGACACCTGAAAAAATCCACAGCATGGATAAAACCTATGCGTGCAACCAGTGTGAAAAGTCCTTTCGCTACAGCTCTGACCTCATGAGGCATGAGAAGACGCACACGCAGAAAAGTTCTTTGAGTGCCAGGAGTGCCAGCAAGCCTTTAAGTATTCCTCCAACCTGCGGCGGCACCTGAGGACCCACACTGGAGAGAAGCCCTTCGAATGTGGTCAGTGTGGGAAAACCTTCACCAGGAATTTCAACCTGGTTTTGCACCAGAGGAACCATATGGGAGAGAAGCCCTATATGTGTAAGGACTGCGGGAAGGCATTCAGTCAGCCATCGTCTCTCAGGAGCCACATGCGAACACACAAAGGAGAGAAGCCCTTCGAGTGCAGCCACTGTGGGAAAGCGTTCAGGGAGCACTCATCGCTTAAGACACACCTGCGCACCCACACAAGGGAGAAGCCCTATGAGTGCAACCAGTGTGGGAAACCCTTCCGCACCAGCACACACCTGAATGTGCACAAGAGAATCCACACTGGGGAGAAGCTGTATGAGTGCGGGACCTGCGGGCAGGTCTTGAGTCGCCTCTCCACCCTGAAGAGTCACATGCGAACTCACACTGGGGAGAAGCCCTACACCGGCCAGGAATGCGGGCGGGCCTTTGGGCAGTCTTCACACCTCATAGTGCACGTGAGAACCCACATGGTGGGGAGACCCTACCCATGCAGTCAGTGCGAGGAAGCCTTCAGGCACAGCTCCTCACTCACTGTGCACAAGAGCACCCACAGCGGGCAAGAGCGCGCCAGGCGAGGCAGCCTGCCCTTGTCGGTGTCTCAGACCTACAGTGGGTTCCTTGGCAGTTGACATCCTGTATTGTAAAAATATAAACTTTTTGGGCTACCCTTGTCTCTTACGATACTTATTTACCTGTGTCTCATGTTTCCACATACAGTCTATCCCAGGGATCTGCAGGTTCTGCATCTGTGGATTCAAGCAATTGCATACTGAAAATAGCGGGACAGAGTTGCACCTGTACTGAATACTGTATATACATTTCTTCTTGTCATAATTCCCTAAACAAGACAGTATAACAACTATTTACACAGCATGTGCACTGTATTAGATTCTAGTCATCCAGAGATGGAAGAGGTGCATAGATTATACATGAGCACTGCGCCAGTTTCTGTAAGGGACTAGAGCATCTTTAGATATTGGTATCTGAGGGGGTGTTGAAACACACCCCTGTGGATACTGAGGGATGACTATATGTTTTCATTCTGGTTTAATTCTAATATTGTCTGTACTTCCATTATTACTTGTTCTTCCACTCTTGAGTTATTTGGAATTAAATTCCAGTACACAGAGATATTTTCATAGAGATATAATTATAGCAGAATGCGTAAATCATAACTGTGCAGTTGGATGCATTTAGCAGATACATACTTGTATGTAACCAGCACCTTATTCTAGGCTTAGAATGTGAAAGTTCCTGCATGTTATATGGTAATTTCTTAATTGCCTTTTTGCTATTTGGTTTCTAATTTAATTACCTAGTGAGCAGAGTATATAGTTTTTATGTTACTGAATTTTAAGTATTTGTTGGCAGATCTGCTAGTTGCCAACCAAAATTGCCCCTTCCTTACAAAAGAACCTATTTTTTGTTGTTGTTCACCTTGATAATGTGCACTATTATCTCCCGGTTGCCCAGTCCTGGACGGTATAAGTATTAGATACTGGGTATGATTCTGGGAAGACATAGCACAGGTGTGATTTAATTTGGCTAGATATCTCCACTTCTTGCTTCAAGCAGACGTGATGTCCAAAGCTAGAGGAGCCATCCTAGGACCATCAGGGTAAAAGCCACAGGCTAAGGAGAGAATGGCCAGAAATCTCAATCTTCTTGTTTCCCTAATATTAACAACAACAACAACAAAAATATATAAATATATAAATATATAAATATATATATATATAGTTGGTATTTTTATGTGAGTTCACCAGCCCTGGGTTATTTATTCTGGATGTTTCATTACATGGGAAAACCAAACCAAACCAAACCAAACCACTGTTTACTGGTTTAAGACTTAAAGAAAAGGGTGGGGGAGAAAGGGAGTGGGCTTATTTCAGCTTAATGCAATCCCTAACTGGTGCACTGAGTATATGTCAATTTATATAAACACTCATTGGTGACTGAAGTCATTGTATTCTGCCTATGGCCACTAGATTGAGTATAGTATTTGTGTTGAAAAAACCATTTACACATTTATAATCTCTGTTGTTTACCATAATTGTGGGTTGTTGAGTAATCCTTGTAATTCTGTCAGTTTTTAAATTTGTGGATATATTTTGAAGCATGGAATTAAATGAAAAGCTTTTTGACATTTTATATATTTCCAGCAAATTGTTATTTTTATTATAAATTTACCCTTAGTGATGAACATTCAGCCATTCATCATAGCGATAGCTAATATTTAGTGCTGTTCACAGATACCAGCTACTCCTCAAAGCATTGCATCTTTTAGTCCTCACAGTGACACCTCGAGGTAGGTATTGTCACCGCCAATCCACATATGAGGAATCTGAAGCCCAAATTAAGGTGAGTTAATGAAGGTTACCCATGTGGGAGGTGTTGGTATGTGAGGTCTGGCTCCTTCTGGTTCTGCTTTGGACCCTGTCTTTATTGGGGCTCTTTTGTGCTTTAACATTGTTGTAATTGAGTTATGACACAAAATTTCATAAGTCTTACTGTATAACGGTTAATTTTATGTCTACACCATGCATTACCCCCATCAAAACATAAAACACTTCCATCAGTGCAGTCCGTTGCCCCATCCCCAGAGGTTACTGCTGTTCTGACTTCCATCACTATACATTTGATTTTCCTGTTCATGGAAATGGAGCCATACACGGCCTCCTTATGTCTTTTTTCCATTTAATATAAATTTGGTGACATTTATGTTGCATTATCATTACTTTATTGTTTTTAGTTGTTGGGCAATATTCCACAGTCTAAATATACCACAATTAAAATATTCCATGCCTGGGCCCTGTGTGCTGAGCCAGGAGGACCCTAGGACTGCATGCTCTGCCCCGAGTGCATGCCCCACCCCGGCTGATGCTGCCCCCACTCCTGGTGTCTCCAAAACACAGGGCAACAGAGGTGACAACCAACAGATTGTCTTGATCCAAGAAGAGACCAGCCAGCAGGAGAGTTTTGCTTCAGGACTGAAGTCTTACCCTAACACAGGGATAGAATCATGGGAAAGCAAGGCAATGGAAGACCCTTAAGGTTTCTCATCTCTCCTAAGGCAGATCAAGGGGGCACAAATGGAGAGGAAAGCAAATACCAGGTAGTGGAACTTTATGAAGAGATTAGAGAAGAGATGAAGAATCTAGGTGAGTTCAAAGAGGAACCAAAAGTTTACAGAATTATCACTGAAATGTCCAATGTAGTTTTGGGGGAAATAAAAAATTGGAAGAGGTGATGAAAACAGTTAAAAACATGAATAATTCACCAAACATGGAATCCTCAAAAAGATATCAGAAATAACTAAAATAAAAAATATATAGAATCACAAGTGATTTCACAAGTGATTAATGTGAAGGCAGTGTCTGAATTAAGGGCAAAAGTAGAACATGTACCGAAGCCACAAAAATAAAAAAAATTAGAGAATAAGGAAAGACCATCCAGCAGCTACTAGACACAGAGACCAGCCTAAGGCTAACTGGAATTAAGATGAAAGCTAGAAGATAACACAGATTGAATTATTCATATGTTTACAGAAGCTATAGCAGAAAAATTCCCAAATATGAGGCAAGAGTTCAACGTACAAGTAAGCAGGGCTTCTAGAACACCAAACAACTATGATGAAAAAAGCTCACCAAGGCATATCCTTATTAAATTTCCAGATATCCAAAAAACAACCAGATTTTTAAAAGCAGAGAAAAACAAAAAAAATCACATATAAGATCCAACCCATTAGAATTACAGCAGACTTCAAAACACAAACCTTAAAGGGTGGAAGAGTTTGGAGTGAAGTATTTCAGGCTCTAAGAGCAAAGAACTTCCAACATAGATTAACATACCCAGCAAAGCTTTCCTTTTAAATAGATGGAGATATAAGGACATTTCATGAAAAACGCCAACTCAAGAATATGAATACTAGGGCCGGTGAGATGGCTCAGCGGCTTAAGCGCCTGCCCGGCAAGCGCGAGGGCCCGAGTTCGACTCCCGGAACCCACATACGAAAAAGGGGCCGGTGATATCGCTCAGCGGCACGGGCGCCTGCTGGCGCGCGAGGTCCTGAGGTCGACCCCCCGGTACCCACAAAAAAAAAAAAAAAAAAAAAAAAAAAAAAAGAATATGAATACTAAACCAGCAATCCAGAAAATACTCAGAAATATCCTAGACAGAAATGATAAAACCAATAAAGCCAAAAAACCCAGATGAAAGGAAAATACTAAGTAAAATCAATGGATTAAAAAAAAAAATGACAGGAAAAGAAATAGGAGTCACCAACATGGAAATAGCACAATGATAGTAAATAATCAACACTTCAATAATATCTTTTAACATTAATGTCTCAACTCTCCAATTAAAAGACACAGACTGGTATACTGGATCAAACAAACCAGAAAAAAACCCCAGAATCCAACAGTCTGTGGCATTCTAGAAACTCATCTAATCCAAAAAAATATTCATAGACTAAAAAATCAAAGGATGGAAATCAGTATTTCAAGCACCAAGACCCTGAAAACAAGCAGGGGTAGCAATTTTTAATCACACACGTAGTAAACTTCAAGATAAAACTGATCAGAAGAGACAAGGTCACTACATGCTAGTTAAGGACACAGTCCAACAAGAAGAGGTAATGCTTAGAAGTATTTATGCACTGAACACTGGAGATCCTTTTTCCATAAAATAAATACTGTGGAACAGAAAAGATAAAATAAATACTAAAGTGATCGTAGCAGGGGTATCTTAACACCTGTTTTCACAAAGAGATCAACTAAAAAAGTCAAGAGGGAAATACTGTATCACCGCTGATCCACATCCTTGAACATATGACCTTAATAGATTCACAGACTATTCCACCCCACTACGACAGAGTAGTTGTAGTTCTTCTCTGCAGCACATAGTACTTTCTCCAAAATAGATCACATACTAGTCCATAAAACCTGCTTGAATAAATGTAAAAGAATCAAATTCACCCCATGTGTACTATCAGGCCACTGTGAATGGAAATAGAAATCACTGACAGATGAAATCATGGAAAATATAGAAGCACCTGGAAAATCAATAACCCACTTCTAAACACCGAGTGGGTTACAGACGAAATCAAGGGATAAATTAAAAGATTCTGGAAGTTAATTATAATGCCTGTGCAACTCGCCAGAACCTCCGGGACACTATGAAAGTAGTCCTAAGAGGGAAGTTCACTGCAGTCAGTGCTCGCATTATGGAAGGCAGAGCAAGCTCAAATAAATAACTTTATGAGGAACATTAAGATACAGGGGAGGGCCGGTGAGACGGCTCAGCGGCTTAAGCGCCTGCCTTGCAAGCGCGAAGGCCGGAGTTCGACTCCCGGAACCCACATACGAAAAAGGGGCCGGTGATATCGCTCAGTGGCACGGGTGCCTGTTGGCGCACGAGGTCCTGAGGTCGTCCCCCCGGTACCCACAAAAAAAAAAAAAAAAAAAAAAAAAAAAAGATACAGGGGAGGGCCGGTGAGACGGCTCAGCGGCTTAAGCGCCTGCCTTGCAAGCGCGAGGGCCCGAGTTCGACTCCCGGATCCCACATACGAAAAAGGGGCCGGTGATATCGCTCAGAGGCACGGGTGCCTGTTGGCGCGCGAGGTCCTGGGGTCGACCCCCCGGTACCCACAAAAAAAAAAAAAAAAGATACAGGGGAAACAACAGCAATCCAGGCCCATACTGAAGTTAAGGAGAGAAATCATAAAGATTAGAGTGAAAGTCAATGAAATCAAGACTGAAAAGGCAATACAAAAGAATCAGTGAATTGAAGAGCTGGTTCTTTGAAAGAAACAAAATAGATAAACTCAGCTGAACTTACCAAAAGAAAGAGAGAAAAGACTCACATCAAAGCAATTAGAAATGAAAAAGGCAGAATCACAACAGACACAGTCGAAATCCAGAAAACTATGAAAAATGTCTTCCAACAAGTTGGAAAATTTGAAGAAATGGACGGATTTCTAGACTCATAAAAATTACCAAAGCTAACCCAAGAAGACAAAAATGCTGAAGAACCCAATAACAAGTAATGAGGGGCCGGTGAGATGGCTCAACGGCGTAAGCGCCTGCCTGGCAAGCGCGAGGGCCCGAGTTCGACTCCCGGAACCCACATACGAAGAAAGGGCTGGTGATATTGCTCAGCAGCACGGGCGCCTGCTGGAGCGTGAGGTCCTGAGGTTGACCCCCGTTACCCACAAAAAAACCCCCAAAAAACAAAAAACAAAAACAAGTAATGAAATTGAGACAAAGAATCTACCAACTAAAAACAACCCAGGACCTGTTGAATTCACAGCCAAATTCTGCAAAACCTTTAATGATGTTATATCACTTATACTCCTCAAGCTCTTCAAAGAAGTTGGAAGGATGGAATGCTTCAAAATTCATTTATGTAGGCCAGCATCACTCTGATTCCAAAGCCAGATAAAGAAAGACCCAACTGAAAAAGAAAACTACAGACCAGTCTCCTTAATGAACACAAATGCAAAAATCCTCAACAATATTTTTTTTTATTTATTTATTTTTTTTTTATTTTTTTTTTTTGTGGGTACCGGGGGGTCGACCTCAGGACTTCGCGCGCCAGGAGGCGCCCGTGCCGCTGAGCGATATCACCGGCCCCTTTTTTTTTTTTGTATGTGGGTTTCGGGAGTCGAACTCGGGCCCTCGCGCTTGCAAGGCAGGCGCTTAAACCGCTGAGCCATCTCACCGGCCCAAAAAATCCTCAACAATATGTTAGCAAATAGAATGCAGCACATCATCAAAAAAATCAAACACCATGACCAAGTATATTTCATCCGAGAGATGCAAGGATGGTCCAATATATGTAAGTCAATAAATGTAATAAATTGTATAAACAAAAGCAAGGTAAAAAAAACTACATGATCATATAAATAGATACAGAAAAGGCTTTCCACAAAATCCAACACCCCTTCATGATAGGAACACTGGAGGAAATAGGTTTCGAAGAACCATACCTGAATTTGATAAAAGCTATTTATGACAACCAACAGCCAACATATTAAATGGAGAAAATCTAAAAGGATTCCCTCTAAAATGAAGAACAAGATAAAGATGACCACTATTACCACTTTTTTTTGTGTGTGTGTGTGGGTACTGGGGGTCAACCTCAGGACCTCGCACGCCAGCAGGCGCCCGTGCCGTTGAGCGATATCTCCGGCCCTTTTTTCATATGTGGGTTCCGGGAGTCAAACTCGGGCCCTCGCGCTTGCCAGGCAGGCGCGTACACTGCTGAGCCATCTCACCGGCCCCCCGTTACCACTTTTATTCAATATAGTACTTGAAATATTAGCCAAAGCAATCAGGCAAGAGAAAGAAAAGGAATACACATAGGAAAGAAAGAACTCAAATTATCATTTGCAGATGACATCATACTGTACATAAAAGACCTAAATAATTCCACCAAAAACTCTTAGAATTAATTACCAACTTTAGTAATGTAGCAATATATAAAATCAACACAGAAAAATCAATAGCATTTGTGTATACCAATAATGAACCCAATGAAAGGAAATTATGAAAATAATACCATTTATGATAGCATCAAGGAAAATTAAATGCCTACGAATTAACCTAACCAAGGAGGTGAAAGATCTCTACAACAAAAACTACAGTATTTTGAAAAAGGAAGTTGAAGAGGACATCAGATAATGGAAAGATGTCCCCTGCTCCTGGTTAAGCAGAACCAATATTGCCAAAATGCCCATACTTCCAAAACTGATGCATAGATTCAATGCAATTCAAATCAAAATACCAACAGCATTCCTTGCAGAACCAGAGAAAACATCCTAAAATTCATATGAAACCAAAAGAGATCCAAGATAGCAAAAGGAATCCTGGGCAAGGAGAGCAAAGCATGAGGCATAACAATACCTGACTTCAAGCTATATTACAAAGCAACAGTGAAAAAATGGCATGGTACTGGCATAAAAAAAGACATATGGATCAATGGAACAGAAGAGAGGATACGGAAACATCCCCAGACACATTCAGCTATTTGATCTTCAACAAAGGGGCCAAAAGCATATAGTGGAGTAAAGATAGCCTATTCAGCAAATGGTGTCGGGAAAACTGTAGAAGATTGAAGATGGACCCACATCTCCTACCATGTACTAAACTAAGATCAAAATAAATCAAAGATCTAAACATTAAAATCAGTAAAGGCAACCTGCCAATAAACAGTAGTTTGAATTAAATATTGTCTCTATGAAATATCTTATTATTTTACAATACAGTGGCATAGAGGAACATGCATGTGGGGGTGCATTGCAGGAGAAGGAGACAAGAATTCCATATCCTCGGCAGCAGGTGCACTAGGCACCACGAGACTGTCAGAGGACTTCTCTTTAATCATCCTCCAAATACTTGGGTGGACACTGTGAAACTGAAACTACCCTTTTTGCCAAAGGAGGCTTTTCAGCTGTTAAGTTTGAGTTGGAAGTCTTGCGTGCAGATTGCAAAGGCAAGAGCACAGACCAAATAAGGCTCCAGACTGTAAATGTGTCAGGGGAAATGAAGTCACCCCAACACTGAGCAGCGTGGAGATTTTGACCCACTTGCTCCCACGTGTCTAAATCAGGGTTCCCACCTGTGGGAATCAAGGATTATATTTAACAGTATCAAGGAGCATCTGAAAGATACTACTGCTTGGCACTGTGCATTTTGCCTTTTTTAACAGAGATTTCAGCAGCTGAATATATTGCTTTTCTTCAGCAGAAAGAGATTTTAAAGAGAGAGAGATCTGAAAGAGTGAAACTGCCCCTTATTTTAATCCCAGCAAATACCTTACTCGTGTCAAAAGCACTAACCTTAGCTCCACACTGGACATCTCCAGAATTGTCATGTGAGATCTGAATGACATCAAAACACTCCTAGTCAATCCACTGGCAGGCAAAAATGCCCTGGGTTCATGCCCCACATTGGGCACCAGTTATCAGGGACCCCTGCAGTGAGTCTCCAGTCTCCTGCCAGGTGTTACAGCACATGGCAGAAAGAAAAGGCAAGAGACAAAACGGCGGTACAGCAAGGATCTGGGATGACCAGTTGTTCTCAAGAAACAAAAGGCCACTAGGCATCCAGAACCTCAGCATTTATTGATTGAGGAGGGGATTTGAGGAGGGAATTATCAGATGACTCAAGAGGGCAGAGGTGATCTTATGCTAAGAAGGATCTTTGCCCTAGAGTGCCTTTTAATCTTAGTGGGTGGGAAAGGATGGCCCGTCCCTAAAGAGATAATGGGAAATCTCAAAAGGGTGATGCTGATAATCCCAAGCCTCCTTTCATCCCTTAGGGAAGTATGCAAAATTAGCCATTGTAAATTTGTGGTTCCCAACACATGAATGCCCAACATAGGAAAGAAATGGAACCCATGAAACAGATTAAAATAGATACCCAGGAAGTTAAAAGTTCCATTGAAAGTTTGCAAAACCATATGAAAGAAAGTAAAGCGAGAATATCAGACCTAGAAGACAGGATCATGGTTAGCAATCACAAAAAGAAAGATCTGTGGAAATCAGGAAGGGACCATGAAAAAACAATCCAAAACTGCAAGATGATGCAAAGTAAAACAAAATAAGATTGACTGGAGTTCGACTTCCGGAACCCACATAAAGGAAAAAAAAAAAAAAAGGGCCGGTGATATCGGTCAGTGGCACAAGTGCTTGCTGGCAAGTGCGAGGTCCTGAGTTCGACTCCTGGTACCCACATTAAAAAAAAAAAGTTATATACTGTGTGTTTTTTGGTATGAGAACTAAGTAAGTGTAAATTAAGGTAAACTTAAAAATGAGGTATGTAGCCTGTCTATGTGAAGTATTCCTGAATTAACAAATAACTTCAGCTATTAGGGAGGCCTGAAGGGAGTTTTTGTATTACAACATAAAAGAGACTAAATTAAAAAATATAAATAAAATTAGCATGGGTACATTAGATCTTGAGAGTTTATATGAAGCATTATGAGAAACTTGCAAAATTCTGTGGAGGGAGCAGGAGTAATCCAGGTCAAACGCAGGAGCAAGGAAGCAGAATTTACTTTCTCCACACAACTAATCCTCAGTTTGCCTTTCCTTCCACATATGTGATATTTAAGGGGCCGCAATTCAGTTGGACTCTTACTGAGCCACACTCAGCCCTAGGTCTGCTGCCCCTTCTTTCCGTCTCATGGTATCTTGGGCTGGCTCTTATCGCTGGGACCAGTGGCTTGGGAATATCAACAAATCGCACTTTGCCCCATGTTTTTTCCCAAGGAATTTTATAGTATTAATCATATATTAGGTTTTAATTGGAGTTAATTTTTGGACATGGTGGAAACTACTGGTCCAACTTCACACTACGGAATGTGGAAATCCAGTTTTCCGAAGAATGCTTCCCGCCCCGCACACCCTAGTGCCACATTAGGAGGTCCTGTATAATACCAGCAAATCACTTAAGAAAGATCCACATGACCGAATTATTTAAGTCCCCAGGGATATGACAATGAATTGGATAGCATGCATGGAGTAGAAAAATTTCTAGAAACAGACAAGCTGCAAAAGACATATAAACTGCCCAGAAATTCTACTAAAAGGACAATATGATTTTTCTCCCAAAATAAGGCCCAGTGACAATTGGTTTTACCATGAAATGTACAAAAGAGTGGAATAACAACAAATACCAATACTCCTCAAACTTCAAATTTCTGGAAACTGAACAGGAGGAAACAGTGAAATTCATTTCATGAGGTCAGAGTCACACTGACAGATTTGCCAGACAATGAGACTACAAGGACAAGTGGAGGCAAATACCCTGTGAAAATTAATGTGACATCCTCAGATGCACACCATAAGCCATACAGAGGGGATACTGAAATAGGTCACAAACATTCAGAAGCCACACAAAGGGACAAACACAAACTGGCCTCTTGCCTAACACCTCATAGAGTGCCACCTCCTCTTGATCTTCATGAAGTTTTGCCAGTTCCATCTCAAGGGACAGAGAGTACCTCCGAGCAGCAAAACTACCTGTGACTTCTTCAGCCTGTGATGAGGAAGGGACTCAGCATGTCCTTGGTCTGCACGGTGCAAAAACAGCTGCCTTAGACATGCACAACCCAGACGATACAATTTCCCGTCCACTACAAGTGCTGGACGTCTGCAGGCTGAGCGCTCTTTGAGAAGAAACAAAACGCTAGCCTTGGTAAAGATACGGAAAACCTAGCCCTACCACAGGACAGTTGTGGCAGGGATTCAAATGAGTACCTAGTGGAGGTCTCAGCTAATGAGCTACTGAGTATCTCAGGTGGGGCTGTGTAGGAATGTCCCAGGAGTCTTCAGATGGATAAGGAAGGCAAGAAATCTGATGATATCCTTTAGCTGGGATGAATTAGCGCAGCTCTTTCTCACATCACTACCAGCTTTGATATTATAACTGTGGTTTTAGTACAGAACTGGAGCTCATGGGACATTGTATATAGTTTAGTCAAGGGCCATAATCTGACATGGATTCCATGATTTCTTCTGCTCCATCCTAGTGCCACCTGGACATACTATGTAGGAATTTACAGAACTGTGTGATTTTTTCAAGATACCTGTTAGTAAAAGTAACCAGAGCAGGGTTGATGTTGGAAACTGAAACCTGGAAATGTGCTCTAGACAGTCCCAGAAAAACATGATATTGATGCAAATGATTTAAGATGTCCCCAGAAAGATACTTAGGGAGATCATGCAATGTTCCAGAACAACAGCGTTCCCAATGATTTGACCAAGGAAACTCATGTAAACTGAAGAGGCTCTGGGAGACCCCTTATGTCTCTGAACCTCTTGTCTGAAGGACAGGAGCAGCTAGACTGCATCCCTAACCTCACACTGGGTTCCATAAAAGACGTTTGGGACCTGAACACTTCTTCCCTGGTCCTTCGATGTTTCCTTCTATTTTTTCCCCTTCAATGTTTCTTAAAACAATCAAAGGTGAACATAAGAATCTGCACAGATTTTAAAAAATACAAAATGTTCAGGAGACATGAATATACTTCTAGCATATGAAGGTGGCTTTCTCTTTCTACTTTTTTCTGATACTGTGATTTGATCCCAGGGCCTTTCAATTGCTATGCAAGCTATCTACTACTGAGCTACAACCCAGCCTTTAAATTTTTTTTATTGCCAGACAAGATTTCACTAAATTGCCCATGCTGGCTACAAACTTGAGATCTCCTGTCTCAGGCTCCTAAGTAGCTGGTATTATAGATATATAGTACAGTGGGCTTTTTTGGGGATACAAAGTATATTTTGCCCAGGTTGACCTCAAATTTTTGGGCACAAATGAACATCTCATCTCAGCTTCCTACATGACCGGAGTAGAGGCATACGCCACCATACCTGAATGCCTTCTATTTCTTTTAATGTATACACAACTCTATGAATTACAGCTGTGAGTTTTAACAAATAATTTTACTGATACCACAAAGATGAACATTTCACAAAAGAAAACTGAACTTTTCACAAAAGAAAACTGTTATTGTGCCCATTATTTTTTGTCACCTATTTTCCTTTCATTAAAGAAAATGACACTAAATTAACACTACAAACAGAACTATTATATACTCATGAAATCAGACAATATGAAACATGCCATTGACATCTCTGGTTAGTAGCACAAAATGGGACACACAGTTCTACTGCTTTACACAAAAAAGCTGTTTTTAAAAAATTCTAATATATACAAACACATAAATAATGTGGTAATGGGCCCCGTCTAATATGCACAAACAAATAATGTAGTAAGGGAGTGCACCTGTAACAGAGTGCTTACTAAGTGTGTGGGGGGTGCCCTGGGTTAGACCTCAAATATGGCAGTTTTTTTTTAAAAAGGAAAAGACACGCAGGAAGGTGCTCAGAAGAGGTTGTATTCTATTTTCTTCAGGGTACAGTTGTTGAAACATGAAGTAACACAAACACACCAACGCTTTATTATTGGTTGATTTCTATTTTGAAATTTTAGTTTGTTAGTGACTTCTGGCATTTTGACTATGATGTGTCATGGAAGGGCTCTTTTCTCATCACGGCTATCTGGGGCTCACGTAAGTGTATGCTGTATTTTTACCTTATTTGGAAAGTTTTCAACTATTGTATCAGTAAACAGCCATTTCTGCTATCTCCTGATTTTCCACTAATTCCAATTAATTTTAGATTAGTCTTCTTTGCATCATGTAGCAGCTATTGGATTCATCTTCCATGTTTTCTTGTTGCTTTTAAGATATTTCTCACTAACTGATAACTGACAGCAGCCCTATCTTCTGGTTCTTTGGCTCTGTCCTCACATTAGTTACTTCTGTTGCCCACACTTTCGACAGAATTTTTAATCTCCTGAATTTCTATTTGGTGCCCTTTTATGGACTCCAATTCTTTTCTACACTGGTCATGCATGTTTTGCATCATTTTGTTTCGGTCTTTTTTATTAGTTTCTTTAGACTCACTGATGATTTTAAGTGGCCTGATATCTTAGTACTTATACCTTCTGTGAATGTGCCAAAAGCATTATTGAATTGTTTTGCTATCTGCCCTGATACTTCTGAATAATTCAAGTGTGATGCTTTGGGTTTCCTCCCATTTGACGCCCCATGGATCAGCTTCGGGGTAGTTAGAAGTTTTTGGAGGCACTTTGTTGGCTTGTCTTCTCATGTTTCTATTTTGTGTGTGTGTGTGTGTTGAAGCTTGTCAGTTTATTGTACTATAGTTTTTACTATGGGGACTTGTTTAGTTAATGTCTGCTTTTCAGTGGTGTCCTCGGGGTGTGGCTAACTACTGGCCTTTGCCTCCCCCACCAGGATCCGAACACCTCTATTTACTGGAGGTGGAGGCTGTGTTGCATGTGGCCCAGTACCCAGTTCTCCTGGATGGGATGCAGTATTGTTAGTGACTGCAGGGCGATCTAGATATTGCCATCCATTTGTGTAGATATGGTGCTAGCCAAAAGGAATACACGCCAACTTTTTACCTGTAGCCTCATCAGCATTTTATGACAAACATCCTCAGCAGCAAGCAAGAGCAACTCTCCACCAATAGTAAAGGGTCTTTCAGAGCTAGCAATGTTATTCTTTAATTTTGTTGACTATTTGTGTTATAACCTTCCTGAAGGTCTTGTACAATTTAGTGGTGAATCAGGTCCTGGGCTTTTCTTAGTTGTTTTTATTATTGCCTGAATTTTCCCTGCTTGTTATTAGATTGTTCAGAATTTTTTATGTTTTCTTGGTTTAGTTCTGGAAATTCATGTGTTCAGAATGATGTTACCATGCATGCAAATTTGATGGAATGATGGCTTCAAGAATTGCTTCTGCTCTTGTTCATGTTTTTTATTTATTTTTTTCTTTTAATGGCTACCTCTTCTGTAATTCCATTTATATGACAGTCTACAAAAGACAAAATGATAGGGACAGTGAACAGATAGCAATTACCAACAGCAGGGAGGACTACAAGGGAGAAGTCTGACTACAAAAGAAAACAGGAATGCTACGGTACAGACAATATTTTTGTCTTGATTGTGGTAGTGGTGGTTAAACAATGATAAATTTGAGTCAAAAATCATAAATCTGTGTACCTAGTGATGGTAAATTTTACTTTATATAAAAAACTCAGTAGGACTACTAATATATAAAGTTTATTTCTCCATGGATATGGTAAATCTAGTGTAATTTTTTGTTAAAAATTAATTTATTAGGGCCAGTGATATAGGCTCAGTGGCACAAGTGCCTGCCTGGCAAGCACGAGGTCCTGATTTCGGTTCCTGGTACCCACATTGAAAAAAAAATTAATTTATTAGTACATGTTTGAGGTGACTACTTTCATTGTGCATGTTTAGTATAAATTCATGACACATCTAATTCTTATTTACTTCATTTTCCATCCCGCCTTTTCCCTCCTTTCATCCACAGTCCCCTTCATTTGCAGATATCCATGTTTCCTTTTATCTTTGTTTTGCTGTTTAGTTATACCGTACTTTGGATTTCTCATATGCAAGAAGCCATTTGGCATTTCAGCTTATGTGTCTGATGTATTTCAGTTAACATGTTTTCAAGGTGCATCTATTTTCCTACATAGTTCAGCCCTGATATCTTTGTTGATTTTTTACTTAGTTTACCTGTCTCTTTGTGAAAGTGGGGTATTGAGGTCGTCCACTATGATTGTGTTGGTATTTATTTGATCTTGTATGGCCAGCAGTGTTTCAAGAAGTGCCTCATTATTTAGTGCATATATATTTACAATTTTTATCTCTTCCTGTTGAATTGTTTCCTTAACTAATATACATTCTTTGCCTCTTCTGATCAGTGTTATGTTGAAGTTACTTTAAGAATAAAACTGCTACCTCTGCTTGCTTTTGGGGTCCTGGTACATGAAGCACTGTTTTCTGTTCTTTGATTTTTAGTCTCTGAATTCCTTTTAAGATTAGGTGAGTTTCTTGAATGCAACAGATGGTTGGGCTTTTTTTTTTTTTTTTGACCTAGTGGCAATTAAATTATACCATTCTATTCTTGGCATCTGAATCCCTGGAATGGATTTGTCTCACTTCACCATGCCCAGTGGGGAGGATAGTGGACTGAGTTTAGTCAGCGCCAGATTGTCACTGCAGTTGGGTCATGGGGGTTATGATACCATTATCCAGGAACAGAATGGTTTCTCCTCTCCCACACTCTCATCACTCAAGTTTAGCCCATATCTTTTCATTTATCCTCCCATATCAGACTTTATCTTTCTCCCCACCTCAGGGTAACTGCCTTTTTTTTGGCATTGAATCAGAGACACTCACTGTAGTCAAATTCAGCTTTCTTTTTGCTGGCAGCATTAGTGTTCTGACATCTAATTATTGGGTCTTTCTCCCTTGTCAAAGATGCCCTGGAGGGATATTTGATTTTTAGTCTTTCGTGTAGGAGTAACTTGTAGGCTTAACAAATATAAGACAGACAAGTGCAGTGTGAGAAAGAGGTGCAACAGGTGGCAAATAAAATAATGGGTGCATCAGGTGTGGACTAAAATAAGTGTGGAATTCTGATATAAAGCTTGCCACCAGATGTAGATTGTCACTTAGCTTTGATACAAGTCTGCGAGCAACTGACTTATTAAGACCTCTGTGCAAACCTATGCTAATGTTAACCTTTATTTGTAGCCACACCTCAGTGCAAGGATCACCAACTCAGATCAGGCTTTAATTCTAAGGGACAGGAAATTTACATCTACCATGTACACAGTCCACAAGTTTCATACTCCTACGAGAAACTAATAATGCTGCTGTTCTGACTGGAGGTGGTCAGGTAGTAATGCAGGCAAATCTTCCCTCCGTGACCTGCTAATGTTCTCCTGCTGTGTGGACAGGATCCTGACAGGCCACGGACCAATACTGGTCCATAGCACGAGGCTTGCTGTATTACATGGGCCTCCAGAGCCACTATTCTTGGACAGCAGGGTTGCACAGCTTTATAAGTCTGGCTACTGATATTTTTTCAAGTTGTCAATTGTCATTCTAAGACCACAGTTCAGTGGTGTAAACCTGTGTACCATGATATACTTGAACACAGGTCTTCACTCTGAGCTACATCCTCAGGCCTTCTTAGTTTTGAGACAGGGTCTCACTAAGTTGCCTAAGTAGTATTCAAACTTCCAGTCCTATATCAGACTCCCAAACTGCTGGAATTACAAGCATGTGCCAAGCACCCTTTCACATTTTTTTTCACATTTTATGTTTAACTACAAAACATATGGAACAACTGAATCACAGATAAAAGACAGTATATTTAAAACCTTTAAAATATTACTCTATACTTGCAATTTTTTATAGCATTTTAAGTGAAATGACCTGTATTAACTTTCTATAATATAGTTATTGCATGTATGCCCAGTTGTGATCTTTACATGATCAAAATGTATTTGTTAAAACTGACCACTTTTGTGTATTTTTTCACATGCTTACAATTTTGTCCAATGTGCAATCCCACACTGTGTCCTAAGGAGTTGGGCCAATTAATGGCTTCCCCACATTGTTTACATTAAAGAAACGAATCAGGTGTGGTGGTGCACACCTGCAATCCCAGTGCTAGGGAGTCTGAGCCCAGTCTGGGCAAATTAGCAACTTAGTAAGACCCTGTCTCAATAAAAAATAAATGGCTGCGTATGTAACTCAGCATGAAAGCCCTGGGATCAATCTCCTGTAGAAAACAGGAAATTTCTCTTTGTGAGAGTGGGCTCATGATTTCAAATTAAGCAAAGATGTCTGAAGAAATACCAAGATTAATTATATTAATATAGTTCCTGTCCATTATAAATCTTCATGTATCCTCCAAAGGCTGTGTATTGTCATGGATGTTTCCACATACAATTCATAGGGATTCCTTCCAGTATGGGTCCTTTCAAGGAATACAGCACATCAGACGTACTTAATTTACTACATTAACACACAGATCTATCACCTTTGTACTTTCTTCTCCGCAAATGGAATTTCAATAACAGGAGGTCTCACCACATCGTTGACAACTAAAGGGCTTCTCTCTAGTGATGCGGCACACAGCTCAAACTGAACTGGATGAACTGATGGCCCTACCATGTTATTTTCACAGGTAAAGCCATTAAAGACCATAGGAGTAAATGAAGATTTCACCACACTGTCTACATTTATAAGGTTTCTTTTCAAAAAATTTTATTAGTTCATATTTGCAGTACACAATGATTACATTTATTAGGCGGAGTCAGTACATGCACATAATACATCTTAATTCCTTTATTTTTCATCCCCTACCACTTCCCTCCTGGCTTGCTCCTTCCAACTCTTGTACCTCTTTCCACTTGCAAAAGTTCTATTTTCATCATTTTTCCCCTTCAATTCTTTTTTTCCCCCATCTCCTTTCCTTCCCCTTCCTCAGTCTTGTTCCCCTATCCAGATGGAAAAGACCTCCCCACTTCCTATTTATCCCTATTCTGCTCTTTATCATAAGGTTTCCTTCAATGTGAGTTCTTTCATGCTTTTGGAGGCCTCTGGAGTAAGCACAGGTCTTATCACATTGTTTACATTCATAGGGTCTCGGTAGAGTTTGCGTTCTTTCATGCATTTGGAGAGCAACAGAAAAAGTGAATGCCGTTCCACATTGTGTTACATTCATAGGGTTTGTCTAATGTGAGTTCTTTCATGCACATGGAGAACATTGCAAAAAGCAAAGGCCTTGCCACACTGTTTACATTCATAGGGTTTCTCTCCAGTGTGAATTCGTATATGCATTCGGAGGTAACTGGGAGAAGTGAAGGTCTTACCACATTGTTCACATTCATAGGGTTTCTGCCCAGTGTGATTTCTTTCATGCCTTTGGCAGTTACCGGAAGAAGCAAAGGTCTTACCACAGTGTTTACATTCATAGGGTTTTTCCCCAGTGTGAGTTCTTAAATGCCTACGAAGGGCACTGGAAAAACCAAAGTGCTTATCGCAGTGTTTACATTTATAGAGTTTCTCTCCAGTATGCGTACTTTGATGCTCTCGACAGTCATGTGAAGTCCTGAAAGCCTTCCCACAATCCTTACACTTATAAGGTCGATTTCCAGTGTGCACTCTCATATGTAATTGAAGCTTCCGAACATAAACAGAGGAATACCCACATTCCTGGCATTTGTAAACTTTCTCTCCAGTATGAATTGTTTTATGTAATTGAAAGTTACTGAAATGTTTAAAGTCTTTACTACATACTGTGCATTTATAAGGCTTTTCTGTTTTGCGATTCTTTTCATTATGTCCCAAATGTGTGGAAACACTGAAGGATTCACCACATTGATTACATTCATCAGGTTGTTCTCCAGTATGACTCCTTTCATGTTGTTTAAATGCTGAGTAGTACAAAAACACTGTTCCACAGTGTTTACACTTGTAGTGTTTCCCTCCACTGTGCCTGTTCATGTGTATTTTAAATGTTATGTGATAAAGAAAGGATTTCTCACATTCTTTACATCGAAAAAGTTTTTGTGTAGAATGTAGATTCAAGTGTCTCTGAAAGCTTTCAGAAGTAAAGAAAGCTTTGCCACATCCTTTACATTCATAGTGTTTCTCTCCACGACTTCTTTCACGTGTCTGAAAGGAACTGAGAAGTCGGAAGGCTTCGTCACACTGTTCGCACTCACAGTGCCTTCCTTCAGTATGCTGCTGTTCACGCTTCCGAAGCCACTGGTGATAGCCAAGTGCTTTACCACACACCTCCCATTTACAGGGCTTCCGTCCATATTCTCGACTCTCAGGTGGTCTATGCCTAAGATGAGATCTGGGCTGCCCACTGAGGAATGTCGGACGCGTGCGCACTTTTCCACACAAGCGGCCCTCACATGGTGTCACACAGACGCAAATTTCCTTCGTGAGACTGAGGCTTGGAATTGGGATGACATTTTCTTCATACTGATGATCTTTACTCTCATAAAGTTTCTCCACCATATGACTTCTGCAAGAATGAGTAGCATATTTTCAATGTTTTCAAAAAAAATTTCGTATTTTCAATAGGTACTAGAATTAGTTTTTAAATACTTTCAGGGAAAATACAGGTTTTCTTCTCTGTTGGAACTCTTTGAAAGTGAATGTGTGTAATATTCTAGAAAAGCACTAATATTAAAATAGTAATATTAGTAGGCATAGTGGCCCACTGCTGTAACCTCAGCTACTCAAGACCCAGAAGCAAGAGGGTCTCAATTTCAAGGCCAGCCTGCGAAGCTTAGCAAGGTCAAATCTCCGTATTTAAAACAACTCAGGACAACTGGGCACTGCGTTGTACACCTGTAATCCTGCCACTTCTGACACAGTGCCAGGAGATCCGAGTTTCACAGTAACTTAATTACACAGCAAGTTCAAGCCCAGCCTAGACACATAGTGAGACCCTGTCTCAAAAAAAACAAGAAGCGGGTGGGACTGGGCGAAGTAGCTTAGTGAAATCCCTGGGGCCAATCCCCTGTATCAAAAATTATATATTTATACATGCATTTGTGTAATAGCATTTGGAACATGAATGACCTTAATATATAAATGTTTTTCATGAAAATTTTCTGACATGTAAAGTAGATCTGGACTTACTGTTTTTCCTTGCTTGCTTTTGAAAAGTGATCACCTATGAAAATTCTCTTGATAGTCACTGTGTACTTTTATGAGTGCAGCTCACCTTGGATTTCTCTCTTGTTTTGTGTCCTCATTTTCAGGGCTCAGGTCTTTCCATTTTTCCCCTAAAATTCATATCCACAAAAATCATAAGTTAGAAATTACAGAACATTATGATTCTATACAATAGCTTTGACTCATTGAGTTAAGTCTCCAAATTATAGTTTTTTCATTTTTCATAAAAGAAACACTTGTTCTCTAGTTCACTAAATGAAGGGATGACATCATCCTCACCCACGGCAGCCAGGTTCCTGATGGCTTCCCTCATCACCTCTCCGTACAGTCTCTTCTGTGCAGGAGCCAGCAGAGCCCACTCGTCCAGGGTGAACTTCACAGCCACGTCCTCCAAGTCCACTGTGTGCTGAGACATCCCACAAACGGGCACAGGTGGAGGAGACTGACAGCACTGGAGATGTCACCTTAATAAAGATGTTCCCACACAACTCGGGTCTCCAAACATTCACTAAATCACTTGGTGGGAAAAACACCAAGTCTGAGTTTGTCATAAAATGTAGCAGTAAAGAACACACAGAAATGACTTCTGCACTTTACTTCTACATGTCATATTGCTGTCTTATGGTAGATCCCAATTCATCTTGAAATAAAAAATGATATTCAAAAAGACACTAAATCAAGCTGGGCATAATGGTGCATGCCTGTAATCCCAGCACTCAGGAGGCTGAGGCAGGAGGATGGCTATGAGTTCAGACCAGCCTAAACTATATAGTGAGACCCTGTCTCAAAAACCAACCACCTGGGGCTGGTGAGATGGCTCAGCGGTGTACGCGCCTGCCTGGCAGGTGCGAGGGCCCGAGTTCAACTCCCGGAACCCACATAGGAAAAAAGGGCCGGTGATATTGCTCAGCAGCACGGGTGCCTGGTGGCATGCGAGGTCCTGAGGTCAACCTCTGGTACCCACACACACACACCAAAAAACAACACCACCAACCACCCAAACAAAACCCACCCCCCGCAAACCAAAACCAAAACCAAACCAAAAAACAGAAAGTCCTAAAAAGAGACTAAATCAATGCAACCATGTCCATATGAGATTGTCATTTTAGGCTTTATTATATACTATATCACTTCATATTTCATGATACACAGAACCAAAAGTAGATGTGCTTTTAATGAATAAATGCATCTTTAAAACTATTCCCACCAACAGGGGCTGGGGATGTGGCTCAGTGGTACAGCTCTTGCCTTGCATACACAAGGCCCTGGGTTTGATCCCCAGCACCACAACAAAACGAAATGAAACAAAACAAAACAAAACAAAACAAAACACCCACTAAGGGACCTTGTAGAAAACTATTCCCACCAACAGACATGAGAGGGTAGGAGGCCTGGGGAAATACAATATGTAATAAAAACTGCATTTTAAAGGAGTATTCCATGACACTAGAAGCATTCAGAGATGCTGAGATGGGGCACATCAACGTTTCTGGTTACTTGCATGATAGGGCGGCAGGATTGCACACTTGGGGCCGGTCAGGGCATTACAGGAAAACCCTGCTGGGTGCAGTGGTGCATGCCTGTAACTCTAATGCTTTGGAGGCTGAAGTGGAGGATCACACCAAGTTCCAGCCGGGACCACATACTGAGTTCAAGACCAGCCTGAACTACTAGTGAGATCCTGTCTCAAAAAACCCAAAAAACAAACAAACAAACAAACAAATCAACACAAAAACCAAGAAAATTCTGTCTATGATTGGGGATGTAGTTCAGTGATAGAGTGCTTACCAACCATGTGCGTGGCCCTGGGTTAAATTTCTAGAACCACAAAGAACAGAAGTCTGAAATAGAGTCAAGTGAATAAAAAAACTCACTCGAGACTTCTGCAGCTCAGCGATGGACAATCTGTTTGGCGTACAGCAGGATGAAGGTTCGGTCTTCGGAACGTATGTTGATATTTATTTGTGGTACTAGAGATGGAACCCATGGGGCCCTACCTGCTACACACACAGGGCTTCTATCACCGAGCAACACACACCAGGGTTTTATTTTAACAAACGCTCTTGTGACATTGCACCGTCTGGCCCTGAAGTAGTGATCCTCCTCCCTAAACTTTATGAGTAGATGGAATTGCCACCCCACCTGGCAGGTTTCCATAAATTACCACTACGTCATCAGGATTTCCTCTTAGGAAAAGTAAAATACAGTGTCAGAATATTATGCTACTTATTTCTACATCTTTCAGACATTAAATGTCCTTATGGGAGCCCAGAAGTCACAAGAGAGATAAAAGCAATTTCCCTCTGACACCTATAAGTGCAATAAAAAACTATGTACACTACACTCAGCAAAATAATCCTAAATCCTCACACGAAAGACCTGAGATGCATGCCTCAGTTCGTTTTTGAAACTACATCATATCCAATATTCAAGAAAAACTTATAAGACTGTAAGACTTAAAAAACAGTTTGAAGCTGGGTGTGGCAGCACACACCTGTAATCCAGCACTGGGGAGGCTGAGGCAGGTGGATTGCCATGAGTTTTGAGGGCAGCCTGGGAAATACGGTAAGTTCAAGGCCAGCGAGACACTGCCTCAACCTTCCTATCTCCCCCCGGCCCCCGAAAGCCCCAGCACTCTTTGACATCAGGTGCAGAGGCACACGCTATAATCTCAGGGTTTAAGGAAGCTGATGCAGGAAGGACCACAACTTCAAATCCAGCCTGGACAGCTTGTAAAGATCATGTCACAAAATTACAAAAATAAAACCGCTTGGGATGTAGCCTAGTGGTAGACAACCTTTAGTAAGACAGACAGACAGACAGACAGATAGAAAGAGTCCTCTCTAACCATCACAGGCCACTGTTTTTGATGCTGAGAATGGAGTCTAGTGCTGCTACGTATATAACCGAGCTGCACAGAGGTACTCAGTGGGATCACGGAGATATAAACAAACGGATAATGGAAGTAATAACCAAAAAGAGGCAGTAGGTTTTAGAAGACACTGATCAAAAATTAGATGAGCTAAAGAAAATGATACAAAACCCGAATGACCAGTTTTCCAAAGAATTAGAGCTCATGAAAATGTTTCAATCAGCAATTCAAGAGATTAAGAATCATATTGAAAGTATGGGCAGCAAAACTGACCAATGTGAGGACAGAATTTCAGAACTAGAAGACAATGATGCCTTCAAAAACCAACAATTCAAACACACTTTAACAAGAGAACATGAAAAATGGATCCAAACCCTGCTAGATGATGTAAACAGGACTAATCTAAGAATTGGAATAAAAGAAAAACATGAAGACAAGATAAATGGCATAAAAAACATGTTCATGGAAATAACTGCAGAAAACTCCCCAGATATCGGGGGAAAAAAAACATATATATAAAAGAGGTATATAGGACCCCAAATAATCATGACCAAAAGAGAACCTCTCTGAGCCACATTACACTGAAGATATCAGAAGTCCCCCACAGGAACAAAATCTTTAAACATGTTGGAGAAAGGCAATAGTGAACCTATCAGAATTGCAGGGGACTTCTTACACAAACTTAAAGGACAGGAAGGTGTGAAGAGAAATGTTTCGAGACCCAAAAGGTAACAACTTCCAATCCAAAATTATATATCCTACAAAAGTTCTCTTCAAAACTGATGGAGAAAAAAGGTATTTCCATGGCAAAGAGTACCTCAAGAAACTCAAAAACACAAAACCAGCATAGCAAAAAGTTTCCATGGACATCCTAGAAAGACACAACGAAGCCAACAATACCAATAAGTCAAAAAGAATGACTACACCTGATGGGATGAAGCAAAAAAAAAGAAAAAAAATTAAGGAAATCAGCAACAGGAAAATAATCCAATGACAGGAATAAGTCAATACTTTCAGTAATAACTATCAATGTCATCAGTCTCACTTCCCCAATCAAAAGATACAAACTGGCAGAATACACCACGAAACACAACCAATGAAATGCACTATATAAGCAAAACATTAAATTGTAAAAGATATTCATGGATTAAATGTCAAAGGACAGACAACAATATTCTATGCAGAGGGAAACCAGAGAAAAGTAGGCAGGTATAGTTACCCTAATTTCTTTTTTCTTTTTTTTCTTTTTTATGTGGGTCCTGGGAGTTGACCTCAGGACCTCGCGCTTACCAGGCAAGCGCTTATGCCGCTGAGCCATCTCACTGGCCCAGTTATCCTAATTTCAGACAAAGTGAATTTTAAGCAAAACTGATCAGAAGACACAAAGAAGGTTACCACATATTGATTAAGGGAGCAATGCAAAAGGAAGAGATAACAACACATACACATGCCAAAAATACAGACCTGAGGATCAGAGGAACAGATTGGAAGATGCAGACACAACTACAAACACACTCAGCCACCTTATCTTTGACAAAGGGGCCAAACACGTTCACTGGAAGAAAGATAGTCTCTTTAATAAATGGTGCTGGAAAAACTGGCTTTCCAGATGCTTAAGACTAAAACTTGACCCATGTCTATCATCCTGTGCTAAAGTAAAAAAGGATCAAAGATCTAAATATTAAAACAGAAACACTAAATCTGCTGGAAAAGCGAATAGGCAGAACTCCCAAAAATATATGTGTAGATAAAGATTTCATGAACAAAACCCCGATTGCATAGGAAATAATACAGAAAATGAACAACTGGGATCTTATTGCATTAAAAAGCTTTTGCACAGCAAAAGAAATCACCAAGAGTGAAAAGACAACCTACAGAGTGGGAAAATATTTTAGCCAACTGTCCCTCAAAGGACTTCTATCTAGAACATATAAAGAACTGAAGAAAATCAGGCCCCCAAATTCAAAGACCCAATCCAAAAATGGGCATCTGAGATGAATACACACTTCTCAGATGAAGAAATACAAAGGGCAAATAAATATATGAAAAAATATATGACATCATTGGTCACTTGAGAAATACAAATTAAAACAATACTGAGATTCCATCTCACCCCAGAGAGAATGGCTATCATCAAGAAATCAACAAATAACAAATGCTGGAGGGGCTGTGGGGAAAAAGGAACCCTTCTCCACTGTTGGTGTGAGTGTATACTGGTGCAACCACTGTGGAAATCAGTGTGGAGATTCCTCACAAAACTAGGATTAGAGGTCCCATTTGACCCAGCTATTCCCCTTCTGGGTATCTTCCCAGAAGAATTAAAAACATCATACCACAGTGATGTATGTTCACCCATGTTTATAGCAGCACAATTTATAAAGCTAAATCTTGGAGACAACCCAAATGCCCATCAACTGAGGAATGGATAAAAAAGATGTGGTATTTTTATACAATGGAGTACTACTCAGCTATAAAGAAGGATAAACTCGAGGCTTTTATAGGTAAATGGATGTAACTAAAGACCATGCTCATAAGTGAAATAAATCAGACTAGCATGTGTAAACATTGTATTGTCTCCCTCATGTAAGAAACTGAAAGAGTGGGCCGGTGAGATGGCTCAGCGGCTTAAGTGCCTGCCCGGCAAGCGCGAGGGCACGAGTTCGACTCCCAGAACCCACATACGAAAAAGGGGCCGGTGATATCACTCAGTGGCACGGGCGCCTGCTGGCGCGCAAGGTCCTGAGGTCGACCCCCCCGGTACCCACACACACAAAAAAAAGAAACTGAAAGAGTAAATAAGATCCAAAATGTACAATGAATATTGTGAAAGGGGAAGAAACTGCTCAAAAGGAAAGAAAAACTGGGATGGAGGAAAAGAGAGAAGAAGGAAGGGAAAAGAAAAAAAATATATGTATACAAGATAGCTAAGATGATTACACTACTAATATCTATTAGTTCATTGAAAAGAATGGTTTGTACTTATATTGTTTGATCAATTTTTCATGCCTATATCTTGTAATCTGAGCAACTACTTTTTTTTTTAAATGTGAGTATCGGGAGTCGACCTCTAGACCTCGCGCTTGCCAGGCAGGCGCTTATGCCGCTGAGCCATCTCACCGGCCCTGAGCAACTACTTTGAAGATTGTTAATTTTCTATTACCTTGTTTTGAAATTCTATATCATTGTTTTTATTTTTTTCTCTTTAAAATTAAAAAGTTTGTCATCTGATACAGTTTGTGAACAGAAGCAAAATTTTGCTGAGCACTTTTGTGCAAACAGAAGCATTTGTGAACCAAGGTATTACTGTATTGGCAAACAGAATGCAACGAATTATCAAAAAATCATACACTATGACCAAGAAGGATTCATTCCAGGGATGCAAGGTGGCTTTGATATATGTAAATCGATAGATTTAATATACCACATAAACAGAACAAGGACAAAAATCTCATGATCATCTCAATAGACACAGAAAAAGCATTTGACAAAATCCAACATCCCTTTGTGATAAAAACCCTGAAGAAAATATGTATAGAAGGTCTGTATCTTAATCTAATAAAAGCCATGGATAAAAACTAATGGCCAACATAGTATTAACATGTTCCTGCCAGCTTGAACTAGCAGTGGTACACGCAGGACTGTCCCATTGGGCAGCTTGTAGCACTGGTGGTTCGCACGTGACTGCCCCATCAGGTGGCTTGTACTACTGGTGGGAGAAGAGGTCGTCATGCACAGGACAATCATGTACCTCTGGTGGCTCAATCGGCCCAGCAACAAGACATGTGAATTATGACTCCCTCATTAACACGTTAAATGGAGAGCAGCCGGAGGTTTTCCCTCTAAAATCAGGAGGAAGACAAGGTTGTCTTCCATCACCATTCCTGTTCAATACAGTTCTGGAAACATTCACGCAATTAGACAAGTGAACGAAAAGGGATACGGACAGAAAAGGAAGAAGTTATTCTCTACATAGAAGACTAAAAAACTCCAAGAAGACTCACAGAAGTAATAATGAAATTCACCAGTGTAGCAGGATACAAAGTCAACTCCCCCAAATCAATAGATTTTCCTGTACATCAACAATAATCCCATTGAAAGAGAAATTAAGGAAACATTACCTTTCACAATAGCATCAAGAAAAATGAAATACTTAGGTAATTCCTAAGTATTGCACTGAGTGCCTAGTCAAGGAAGTGAAAAACCTCTACAATGAAAACCATAGTACTCTGAAAAAGGAGGCTGAAGATGACATCAGAAAAGGGAAAGCTATCCCCTAGTTCCTAAACAAGCAGAACCAATGTAGTTAAAATGGCCATACTTCCAAAACACACAGATTTAACACAATCCCAACCAAGATACCAATAGCTTTCCCCACAGAACCAGAAAACCAATCCCATAATTCCCACGGAACCGGAAGATAACAAAAGCAACTGAGCAGCAAGAGCAAGGCATGGTGCACCACAGTCCCGGCCTTCAAGTCATACTACAATGTCACAGTGATAAAAACCACGCAGTGCTGGCAGAAAACACGCAACTGTGAATCAATGGAACAGAATGAACAGATGATGCAAAAACAATTCCAAGCACACTAGGCTGCCTTATTTTTGATGAAGCGGCCAAATATTTTCACTAGAGGAAAGATAATGGAACTGGGAAAACTGGCTTTCCACATGCCAAAGACTGAACCTAGACCCCTATCTCTCACCAGGCACTAAACTAAACTAAAAATGGATCAAAGATGTAAATATTAAAATAGAAACACTTAATTTTCTGCGAGACAAAAAAGACAAAACTGTTGAAGACAAAGGCATAGGCCAAGACTTTCTGAACAGAACCCCAGTTGCACAAGAACTAATAGTCCGAATCAACAAATGGGATCAAATCAAATTCAAAAGCTTCTGCACAGCAAAGGAAGCCACCAACAGAGGAAAGAGATGACCTACAGAATGGAAAAAAATTTTCTTGCCAGCTACTCCTCAGACCAAGGACTGATATCTGGAATATGTAAAGAACTCAAAATCATTAGGTCCCCCTTTAAAGACTCAATCAAAGAACAGGTATCTGAAATGAACAGGCACTTCTCAGATGAAGTACAAATGGCCTATAAAAATGTGACAATGGGGGGAGGGTCCCAAAATGGCAGAGCACTGAGTGCCAGCAACTCCGCTTCTCCAGGAAAAGTGTTTAGAGTCTGGAATACAATAGCTTGGAGAGGAAATGGAGTGAGTAGATTGTACACGGGAACCATGAGGGAGCAATGAACTGGACACAGCTAAAAATATGGAGGAAACTAGTGAGATGGATGGATAAACAACAATTAGAAACATCAGGAAAAGAAAAAGAATACACCAACAGATAAAGAAGGTGAGAGTAACCAACAAATCTCAGTAATATCTCTCGATGTTAACAGCTTCAGTTCTCCAATTAAAAGACAGAGACTGGCAAACTGGATCAAGAAACAGAATCCAACAATCTGTTGCATTCAAGAAATTTAACCTAAAATGGTATTCATAGATTAAAAATTAAAGGATGGAAAACAGCATTTCATGCAACAGGATGGCAAAAACAAGCAGGGGTAGCAATTCTAGTATCAGACATGGTAAACTTCAAGTTAAAAGTGATTAGAAGAGACAAAGAAGGTCAGTACATACTAGTTAAGGGGACAATCCGAGAAGAGATAACATGGATAAACACAGGCACTGAATACTGGAGTGCCTAGCTTCATAAAATAGAAACTGCTGAAATTAAAAGATCACATAAACACTAATACAATCATAGTAGGGGATTTTAACACTACACTTTTGCAAAGAGATAGATCAACTAGACAAAAAATCAATAAAGATATTTCAGAGCTGAACCACACCCTTGAACATATGGACTTAATGAATGTATACGGAGTACTCCACCCCTCTACAACAGAGTACACATTCTTTTCAGCAGCACATGGAACTTTTTCCAAAATAGGTCTTATACTAGTCCACAAAGCCTGCTTAAGTAAATATAAAAGAACAGAAATTACCCTATGCATACTATCAGACCACTGTGCAATAAATAGAAATCAATGACAGAAGAAACTTTGAAAAAGGCAAAAGCTACTGGAAAATTAACAATATACTCCTAAACAACCAATGGGTCACAGAAGAAATCAAAGAGGAAATTTAAAAAATTCCCAAAGTTAATGACAATGATGATACAACTTGTTGAAACCTCTGGGACACTATGAAAACAGTTCTAAGAAGAAAACTCATCATAATCAATGCTCTCTTTAGGAAAACAGAGCAAGATCAAATAGACAATCTTATGAGAAATCTTAAGGTACTTGAGAAATAACAAACCAGCCCCAATCCAAAATTAAGAGGGGAAATTATAAAGATGAGAGCAGAAATCAATGAAATTGAGACCAAGTTAAAAAAAAAAAATCAATGCATCAAAGAGCTGGTTCATTGAAAGAATAAATAAAATAGACAAGCCCCTAGGCAGATTTACTTACCAAGAGAAAGCAAGAAAAGACCCACATCAATGCAATTAGAAATGAAAAAAGGTGAAATCAAAACAGATACTGGAAAGCCAGAAGACAGTAACTACTTCAAAAAATTGTATTCCAACAAATTATCAAATTTTGAAGAAATGGACAGATTCCTAGACAAATACAAACTACCAAAATTAACCCAAAACATAAACATGCTTAATAACCCAATAACAAACAATGAAATCGACACATTAATAAAAATTCTACCAATTAAAAAAAGCCCAGGGCCGGTGAGATGGCTCAGCGGCATAAGTGCCTGCCTGGCAAGCGCGAGGGCCCAAGTTCGACTCCCGGAACCCACATACGAAAAAAGGGCCGGTGATACTGCTCAGTGGCACAGGCGCCTGCTGGCATGCGAGGTCCTGAGGTTGACCCCTGGTATCCCCCCCCCAAAAAAAGCCCAGGACCTGACACATTCACAGCTGAATTCTACAAAACTTTTAAGGATGTTACATCACCAATACTCCTCAAACTCTTCAAAGAAACTGAACGGGATGGAGCGCTCCCAAATTCACTTATGGAAGCCAGTATCACCCTGATCCCAAAACCGGACAAAGCCCCAACTGAAAAAGAAAACTATAGGCCAGTCTCTTTAATGAACATAGATGAAAAAATCCTTAACAAGATATTAGTGAATAGAATGCAGCACATTATCGAAAAGATCATACATCACGATCAAGTAGGTTTCATCCCAGAGATGCAAGGGTGGCTCAACATATATGTAAATAAATGTTCTACATCACTTAAAGAGAAGCAAGGCCAAAACCGTATGATCATGTTAATAGATGTAGAAAAGGCTTTTGACAAAATCCAACACCCCTTCATGATAAAAACTCTGAAGAAAACAGGTATAGAAGGACCACACCTGAATATGGTAAAAGCTATAAATGACAAACCAATAGCCAGCAGCATAGTAGATGGGGAAAATCTAGAAGCATTCCCTCTATGATCAGGAACAAGATAAGGATGCCCACTATCACTTCTTCTATTCAACACAGTACTTGAAACATTAGCCAGAGCAATCAGCCAAGAGAAAAAAAATAAAAGGGATACATATAGGAAAAGAATTCAAATTATTATTTGCAGATGACATGATACTCTACATAGAAGACCCAAAGAACTCCACCAAAAAACCCTTAGAATAACAAACCTCAGCAATGTGGCAGGACACAAGATCAACACAAAAAATCATTAGTGTTTGTGTACACCAACAATGAATGGGATGAGAAGGAAATTATGAAAAACACCATTCACAGTGGCTTCAAAAAAATGAGATACCTAGGAATTAACCTAACCAAGAAGTGAAAGACCTCTATGAAGAAAACTTCAATACTCTGAAAAAGGAAATGAAAGAGGATATCAGAAATTGGAAAGACATCCCCTCCTCCTAGATAGGCGGCACCAATGTTGTCAAAATAGCCACACTCCCAAAACTGTTATAAAGATTCAATGCAGTCCCAATCAAAATACCAACAGCACACTTCACAGATCTTGAAAAATAATCCTGAAACTCACATGGAACCAGAAAAGACCCAGAATAGCAAAAGCAATTTTGGGCAACAAGAACAAAGCAGGCAGCACAGCAATACCTGACTTCTAGCTACACTACAGAGCAACAGTGATAAAGATGGTATGGTACAAAAACAGATACATGGATCAATGGAACAGAATTGAGCATATATAAACTTCCCCAGACACAGTCAGCCATTTAATTTTTGACCAAGGGGCCAAAACCATATGTTGGAGGAAAGACAGCCTACTCAAGTTATCTGTGTGCAGAAGATTGAAACTGGACACTTATTTCTTACCATATACTAAACTAAAATAAAAATGGATCAAAGATCTAAACATTAAAACAGAAACATTAAAACTACTAGAATAAAATAGGTAAAACAATTGACATAGGTTTAGGAAAAGATTTTCTAAAAAGAGCCTCAGCTGCACAAGAAATACAACAATGAACGAATGGGACTGTATCAGACTGAAAAGCTTCTGTATGGCAAAAGAATCAACCAGCAGAGCGAAGAGACAGCCCACAGAATGGGAAAAAAATTCTGCCAGCTACTTCTCAATCAGAGGACTAATATCTAGAATATACAAAGAACTCAAAACAAAACAAAACAAAACCAAAACCACATAAAATTAAAGACCTAGTCAAGAAATGGACAGGAGAAATGAACAAACACTTCACAGAGGATAAATGGTCAACAAATATATGAAGAAATCTTCAACATCTTTGGTCATTAGAGAAATGCGAATTAAAACAACACTAAGATTCCACCTTACTTTGGAAAGAATGGTAGTCATCAAGAAATCAAACAGTAACAAATGCTGCTGAAGCTGTGGTGAAAAGGAACCGTCCTTCATTGTTGGTGGGAATGTAAACTAGTATGACCATTGTGGAAATCAGTATGGAGAGTTCTCAAAGAACTGAAATTAAAAAGTCTATATGACCTAAGTATACCCCTGATAGGAATCTTCCCCAAAGAGTTTAAGACATCCTATTACAGCAATACGTGCATACCAATGTTTATAGCAGCACAGCTCTAAATAGCTAAATCTTGGAAACGGCTTTTACACCCATCAATAGATGAATGCATAAAGAAAATGTGGTATCTACATACAATGGAATACTACTCTGCTATAAAGAATGACAGATTTGAGACATTTGTAGAAAAATGAATGCATCTCGAAAATATAATGTTGAGTGAAATAAACCAGACACACAAGCTTAAATACCACATGGTATCTCTCATTTGAGTGAGGCAAAGTACAAAAAAACAATAATAAAGGATGGATAGAAGGGGACTAGGAGGAGATGGATCTCTTGCACGAGGGAAGTGGTCCAAGGTAAAAAGTGCAAGGGGTGAGGAGAGGAGGGGAAATAAGTAGAAATAAAGATATGCCATGTACAGGACCGTAATGACCTCAATTAATGTAAACATCACATACCATAAGATAAGCTAAGATTAATAATATCAACAAGAATAAAAAATGGAATATAGGAATTGGAGAGAATGTGGGATAGGGAAGTGAAAGGGGGTTAAAAAAAAAAAGAGCTGTGGTATGTACATGTAACCATGCCCCAAGATGAGGTACTAGTAAATAAAAATAAGTTAAAAAACATGAAAACGTCTAAGGGCCAACATCACTGGCCCTTAGAGAAAGGTAAATTAAAACAACACTGAGGGCCGGGCGTGGTGGTGCACGTCTGTAATCCTGGCACGTGGGAGGCTGAGGCAGGAGGATTGCTGCGAGTTCGAGGCCAGCCTAGACTACACAGTGAGTTCAAGGCCAGCCTGAACTACATAGCAAGACAAGACCTTGTCTCAAAACAGAAACAAAAACCAAACAAAAAAACCACTAAGAGGTATAAACCTCAAAACATAAAATAACATTTTAATGTTACTAACTGAAATTACAAGTGGCATCCTTATTTTTGCTTCATTTCTGACAATGGGGGATATTATTCAGAACAGACTATACATTAAGTTCTGAAACCAGCCCCTTAATATACCAGAATTCTGAGAGGTATACCTTTCCTTTTAGAGGTTTCATCTTAAGAGTTCACGGGCTGGGGACGTAGCGCAGCGGTGCTACTTGCCTTGCACAACCTAGGGCTGGGGATCCAAGGCAAGCGCTGCTAAAAAAAAAAAAATGTAGGCAAGAAAATACTAAAATACCATAATCTCACATCTTCAGCTTCTCTTTCCTAAAAAGAACGAAATTTCTGTTTCAGTGTTTTTGGGGGTGGTGCTCTGGCACTACAAATCCCAATCCACTTTTTTTTTTTTTCTTTTTGAGACAGGGTCTCACTGTGCAGTGCAAGCTGTCCTTAAATTCGCTTATGTAGCCCTGGGCTGGTCTCAAACTCACGGTGATCCTCCTGCCTCAGCCTCCTGAGTGCTGGGATTACAGGCGTGCGCCACCACGCCCGGCACCCAAACCACTCTTATCCTCCCCAGGGCAACTGGAAATTGTACGAATTTACACAAGAGACTAAAACTCCCAAGTACCACGGAAACTAACCTAAAGGCCGGGCACATTTCGCGAGGAAGTCGGAAGGAAATCGCCAGGCGCCCTCCGAGGTCAGACGCGGCCTCCCCGGCTCCACGCAGAAGCGCAGCCCCGCGAGGCCGAGCCGGCGGCAGAGGGACCCGCCGGGCAGCACGGCGCGCAGAGCTGCGCTCCCTACCCCTGCGGTCCCCACCCGGGGCCTCGCGCGGGGAACCCACGCGCGCCGGCCCCGCCCCTCCCGCCGCCCCCACGCCGCGGACTCGCGCGCCCAGAGGAGCTCGGACCGGCCCGCGCCGCCGCGCAGGGACCCACGGCACCCGGGTCCCGGCGCCGGCCCAGGACCGCCCGCGCCGGAGGGGACCGAGCGACCCGACCGCGGACCCCGCAGCGCGCGCGGAGGCCACAGCCCGGCTTCCCGTGCCGCCCGGCCCCGCGCTCACCACCGCCATCTTCCCGCTGCTGGCGTCTCAACAGTCGTCCCGAGGGGCCCTCAGTACCCCTGAGGACAGCGCGACAAAGGGCACAGCATGGTGACCCTAAGAGACCCAACTTCAGGGCCTGGTCGGAAGAACAAGCCTAGTGCTTCCTTCTCGTCTTCCGCCACCAAGCCCATTGGACGAGTTGATGTCCCGCCCCCTGGCCCGCGTGACACCAGGGTTGGGAGGCAAGTGATCTACTAGAAATGGCTTCTAACTGGGCGTGGTGGCGCTCTCCTGTGATACCAGCACTCGGGAGGCTGAGGCAGAAGGACTGCTGTGAGTTCCAGGCCAGCCTGGACTAACTGGTGAGGCCCTGGGCTGGGGATGTGGCTGAGTGGTAGAGTTCTTGCCTTGCATGCACAAGACCTTGGGTTCGATCCCCAGCACCAAAGCAAGCAAACAAAAAAGCAAAACAAACAAAAACAAAACACACACAAAACCAGAATCTCTATAGTGAGGCCCCATCTCAACAAAACAAAACACTACCACCGCTACAACCACCAGAAAGAAACCGCTTCTCTCAGGCTCCTCTCTGCCAGGACATTAGCAGTTCATCGGGGTTCCCTCCAACTCACCCCACAGCGGTGAGTGTGTGTGACAGCATGCACGCCTAGGTGATGAAGCCCAGAGCCTCACACGGACTAACCCCTCGCTCTCATACTGAGCTCCACCCTTAGTCCCAGAGAACGTTTTCCATTGTCCTTTTCTGCAGGATTAAGTACTGTACGTTCCTCGTGTGACACCAATTTCCAGAATTGTTTTTACTTCGCAAGACTGGAACTAACTCCACATTTATGAAGAAGCTGCCCCACTCCTGGTAGGGGATGTGGCTCGGTGCTAGTGCATTTGCCGAGAATGCTTGAAGCCCTGGGTTCAATCCCCAGCATTTCAAGAAAAGTGGAAGAAGACTCCCTACTCTGGCCTCTGCTCAACCTCTCACAACCATGATTTTACTTTCTCACTGTGAATTTGACTAGTGTGCCTCTATAAGTGGAACATGGTATGTGACCAATTGTGACTGTCTTATCTCACTTATCAAACTTCAAATGTCATAGCAAGTGTTAAGACCTCCATCTGTCTGTCTATCTGCCTTTCTCCTGGGAATTGAACACAGGTCTTTACTCATGCTAGGCAAGTGCTGTATGTTACATCACCAGCCTGGTTTTGTTTTTTAATTTTGACACAAGTCCTCCCAGAATTGCCCAGAATAGGATGTGAGGGTGATCCGGCTGCAACATCTGTCATCCCATTGATTGCCAGCATTGCTTTGTCTGATCAGGCTGGCTAGGCAGGTGTCCCCTCCTCTCACTGGTCCATGTGTATCCTTCCCAAAGCTGGGCACTGGGTCGAGAGCACAACCTCCTGATAGAGGAGGACTGTTTTCTTGGTCAAGGGGATACGAATACCTTTGCTCCTCTGCTAGAACCTCTGAACAAGCTCAAAACTGCCCAGAAGGTCCTCAAATTTGGAATCTTCTTGCCTCTGCCTGTTGAGAAGCTGCTGGGATTATAGGTGTTTGCCACAATGTCTGCCAAAATATACTTCCTCTATTCTGTTCCACTGATCCACATGCCTGCCTTTGTGCCAGTACCATGCTATTTTATTCACAGTAGCTTTATAGTATAAAGTCTGGGATTGTGGTGCCTTCTGGTTTGCTTCTATGACCCAGGAGTGCTTTGCTCTTCTGTGTCTCTTCCGGTTTCATACGCATTTTAGGATTGTTTTTGCAGTGAGAAATGCCATAGGTATTTTGATTGGGACTGCATTAAATCTGTGTATCAGTTTTGGAAGTAGAGCCATTTTGATTATATTGGTTTTGCCTACCAGGAACAGGGTATATCTTTCCATTCTCTGCTGTCCCCCTCAATTTCCTTTTTCAGTGTGATGTAATTTTCATTGAAGACGTCTTTCACTTCCTTGGTTAGGTTGATTCCTAAGTATTTAATTTTTCTTCATGCTATCATGAATGGTGTTGTTTTCCTAAGTTTTCCTAATTTCTTCTCAGTGAGCTCATTATTAGTATATAGGAATGCTATTGATTTTTTTTTTTGTGGGTACCGGGGGTCGACCTCAGGACCTTGCGCGCCAACAGGCGCCCATGCTGCTGAGCGATATCACCGACCCTTTTTTCGTATGTGGGTTCCGGGAGTCGAACTCGGGCCCTCGCGCTTGCCAGGCAGGCGCTTACGCTGTTGAGACATCTCACCGGCCCCTTTCGTGTGTTTTTACTGTATCTTGCTTGCTACTTTACTTAATTTGGTTATTAATTCTGAGTCTTTGGGTGGAGTGTTTTGGGTATAGGATCATGATCATGTCATCTGAAAATAATGACACTTTGACTCTGTCTTTTCCTCTATATGTCCCTTATTTCTTTCTCTTGCCTGATTGCTCTGGTTAACGTTTCAAGGACTGTATTGAATAGGAATGGTGATAATGGACATCCCTGTTCCTCATTTTAGAGGGAAAGTTTTGAGTTTTCACTCATTTAATACGATGTTGGCAGTAGGTTGGTCATTGTTATGGCTTGTGTCTAGCTGTACCCCAAAGCCTCATGTGGTCATAGGTGGGGCTTTTCAGAGGTGGCTGGATCTAGAGTGTGTGATTACTACATCAGTCCGCTGATTGATTTGGCATAGTTCTGGGAGTGGATAATGAGGAGGCCCTCCCTAGGTTTGAGTGCTACCTGCCTTAAGGGTCGGCAGCTTGGACAGAACATAAGGGACAGAAAGAAGGCTGCTGTCATTGCTGGGTGCTCGCTGCTTGCTACTTTGCTGCTTCTCCTCGGTGATGCCCTTCTGCCATGCCACCTTCCCTTGGAGCCGGCCAACTATGGACTGAAAAACCTCTACAAAGTGAGCCAAATGAACCTTTTCTCTTTTACCTTTGGGTGTTAATTTGTCTCAGCAACAAGAAAAGTAAGACAGATGTAAATGCCTTTTATAAGACTGAGATAAAGTCTATACCTATTTTCTTGAGTTTTTTTTTTAAATCATGAATGGACGTTGGATTTCGTCAAAGGCTTTTTCTGTAGCTATTGAGATGAACATGTGATTTTCGCCCTTGCTTCTATGAGATGATCACACTTATCAATTGCATCTGTTGAAGCTTCCTTGCATTCCTGGGATGAAGCCTATTTGGTCATGGTGTATAAAATGTTTGATGATCTGTTGCATCTGTTTGCCAAAATCTTGAGGATTTTTGCATGTTTATTAGAGTGATTGGCCTATAATTATCTTTATTGGTTAGATCCTTGTCTGGTTTAGGAATTAGGATAAGGTTAGCTTCCAACAATGATTTTAGAAGAACTTCCCTCTCAATTTCATTAAACAGTCTGAGGAATATGGGTGTTAGATCTTCCCTGAAGTTCTTGTAGAATTCAGCTGTGACTCCATCAGGTCCTGGGTTTTTCTTAGTTGGTAGTTAAAAAAAAATTAGTCTTTCAATTTTGCTGCCTGTTATTTGATTTGTCAAGACGTTTAAGCCTTCTTGTTTCACTTTTGGTAATTCATATGTATCTAGGAATCTTTTCATTTTTTTTGTCTTTGTTTATTTTTGAGACAGGGTCTTGCTTTGTAGTGTAAGTTGGCCTTGAACTATGTAGCCCAGGCTGGCCCTGAAATCACAGCAGTCCTCCTGGCTCAACCTCCCGAGTGCTGGGATTACAGGCCTGTGCCAGCACACCTGGCTGGAATCTTTTCATTTCTTTTGAGTTCTTCAATATTTTGGCACACAGATTAAGTAGTGGCTAATAATTTTCTGTATTTCAGCAGTGTCCATTGTGATTTTTACCTTTTTCATTTCTAATTGCATTGATTTGTGTCATTTGTTTCCTGTTTTTGGGTAAGATTGGCTAAGTGTTTATTTTGTTTATTCTTTCAAAGAACCAGCTCTTCAATTCATTGATTCTTTGTATTTTTCTCATCTCCATTTCATTGATTCCTGCTCTGATCTTTATAATTTCTTTCCTTGTAAAAGCTCTATATTTGCATTATTCTTGTTTTCCTATGACCTTGAGATGTATCATTAGGTTATTATTTTGGCTTGTTCTTGTTTTCTGATGTGGGCATTTACAGCTGTAAACCTCCCTCTTAGGACTGCATTGATTGTGTTCCATAAATTCTCTTATGTTGCACTGGCATTATTATTTAATTCTAGGAAATGCCTTATTTCCTCCTTAATTTCTTCTGTGTCTCATTGATTATTCAAGAGTGTGTCATTTGGGCCGGTGAGATGGCTCAGCGGCATAAGCGCCTGCCTGCCTTGCAAGCGCAAGGGCCCGAGTTCGACTCCCGGATCCCACATACGAAAAAAGGGGCCGGTGATATCGCTCAGCGGCACGGGTGCCTGTTGGTGCACGAGGTCCTGAGGTCGACCCCCCGGTACCCACAAAAAAAAAAAAAAAAAAAAAAAAAAAAAAAAGCTTAAAAAAAAAGAGTGTGTTATTTAATTTTCATATTGATGCTTATCTTTTTTTTTTAATGTCCATTAGTGTTTGTTAAATGAAGTTGGGTGCACCATGGTTTGGTGCATATATACTTATAATTGTTATCTCTTCCTGTTGAACAGTTCCATTAACCAGTATGTAGTGTCCTTCTTTGCCTCTTTTGATCACCTTTGGCTTGAAAACCACTTTGCTGGGCCAGTGATATAGCTCAGCGGCATAAGCGCCTGCCTGGCAAGTGTGAGGTCCTGAGTTTGACTACCGGCACCCGCATATATTAAAAGAAAAGAAAAGAAAAGAAAAGAAAACCACTTTGCCTGAAAATAGGTTTTATTGTTTTTCATCCTTTAATTTTTAGTCTATAAAGTTCCTTTAATGTGAAGTGCTTCTTGTAATCAGCATACCATTAGATTTTGTTTCTGATCCATTCTGCTAATCTGTGTCTTTTGATTGGTGAATCAAGTCCATTCACATTGATAGTTGTTATTTATGGGGTATTGACTTATCCCTGTCATGTATTATTTTCCTATTGCTGTTTTACTCTTTCCCTTCTACTTAATTGGTAGCCCTACCTGATGCAATCATTTTATTGGCCATTTTGGCATTGTTTGCTTTATTGTCTCCTTCTGGGATACCTCTGAGAATTTTTTTGAGTATTGTTTTGGTGGTCATGAATTTCTGTAGGTGCTCTTTATCATGAAAATATCTTATTTCTCCATCAGTTTTGAAAGATAATTTTGTAGGATATATTGATCTGGGTTGGAAGTTGTTTTTAGAGCCTGAAACACTTCATTTCAAGCCTTTAAGGTCTGTGTTGAGAATGACTTGTAATTTTGATGGGATTTCCTTTGTAGTTGATTCATTGCTTTGTCTAACAAACTTTGTACTTCTGGTATTTTAACTAGGTGGTGTGGAGTGTTTTTTCCTGATCATGGCTATTTGGGGTTCTATATGCCTCACTTATCTGTATGCTAAATTCTTTCTTCCATGTCTGGAAAGTTCTCTGATGTTACTTCTGTAAACAAGTATTTTTGTTTTTGGTTTTTTGAGACAGGGTCTTGCTCTATCATCCAGACTGGCGCTGAACTCATCATGTAGCTCAGGCTAGCCTTGAACTCACAGCAATCCTCCTGCCTCAGCCTCCTGAGTGCTGGGATTACAGGTGTGGGCCACGATACCTGGGTGTAAACAAGTTTTTATGCCCTTTGTGCTGTCTTCTCAGTTTTCATTAATTCCAGTTATTCTTATATTAGTCTTCTTTGAATCACTAGCAGTTGTTGGACCCATTTTTCATGTTCTCTTGTTGTTTTTAACATATCTCTCACTAATTGATCATTAACCATAGCCCTCTTCTCTAGATCTGACAATCTTGTCTGCACATTGGTTACTTTTGTTGCCCATACTTTCAGTTGTATTTTTAAGCTGCTGCACGTCTGTCTGGAACTTTTTTATGCACCCCATTCTTTCTATGCTGGGCTTTCATGTTTTGCCTCTTTTCCTTTAGCTCCAATAGATTTTTATTATTCTATTCTCCAGACTTGCTGGTCATTTGTTTGATAAGGGTCATTGTCTGTTTAGTTACATCTTCTTTAAATACTCCAACTGTTTTGCCAGCACCACTGATACACTTTCAGGTATTTCTGCTGTGTGGCTTATGATTTCCTCTCCATTAATGCCCCCTGCATTGCTTTGGGATAGTTGGGAATTCTTTGCAGTATTATGATGCATTGTATGTATCTACCTATATCTTGTGTATATCTATATATATCTACATGTATATATCTATATCTATATAAAATATCTGTATATTTTGTTGTTATTCTGGGGTTTGGAGCTTCTTTGACCCAGTTCTTGGTTCTTTGAGAGTGAGCCACAGTATTATTCATGACCCCCATGAATGCCCAGTGTCATATAGAGAAAACCAATTGACAGCAACAACCATGTCACCTTGGCTATAGTTGTCAAGTCAGCAACAACAATGGCATCAAATGTAAACTGGCTACTGCCCAACCCTAAGAACCACTCATGAACCACCCTTAGCCAGAGTAAAGGTCTATGATTTTAGTGAAGACACTTAGGTCACCCACACATTGACCTATCATAAATCAGTAATTTCTGCTGGATGTAGGCAATGGTAGGAGAACTCAAACATACCACTGGACTAAATGCCATCTCTAGATCCGCCCCCTCTGAAGGTTACACCCACCAAACATGGCCTCCTACCACAGAATGCATGTTGGGGACCAGGCTATGTGGTAGATCATGAGGGGCCTGACCGTGTGACTTAAACCCCTGCAGTCCCGAGGCCGGTGTGACCTTGCTTCAGGAACAGGGAGGTATAAGGAAGGCCACATGCCCCCTGGCTATGGGCAGAATGCTAATAACCCGGTACTCCTGAGGCAAGGTAGCATCTACTGAGGACAGTTGTCAAAATACAGGCATTTGGGTTTACAGAAAATCTGGTTCCTCATTAACTTAATCCTTATCCACCCATTCTGTAGTTACTGTTCCATGAAACACGTGGTACCCCTCCCCCTGCACTTTTTGCTAGCCAATTAAAATGAGCCAACCACGGAAGTAGCCAAGCCAGTCCACTGGAGGCAAACTCCTTCTGGGCCCCCTTGTACCCTGAAATTTGTCTCTTTGTCTTTCTTTATTCCCTGTTGTCCCCCTACAGGTATCTGAGGGTCTGATCAGCCCTTGATAAATGCAGGCCCTGTGATATTCCTGGCCTGAGCATGAGCTTCTCAGGGGACTCTCAGGAGATCTCTGTTTAGCTCTCATCTTCTCCAGGCCTGTTTCACCAGGCTGTCTCTCACCTGGTCTCTGGGTATGGTAACACTTATGTCCTATAGTGAAACTCTCCTCCTGGCATTGGTCTCTTCCTCAATCATGTCAGCACTTGGTTGTCACCTCTGCTGCCCTATACAGAGGACAAGCCAGGTACAGAGCTGGCTGGAATTCAGTAGCTTGGTCACTCTTCTCCTGTTCCTCACACATCATGGGAGGCCTCAGCCTGTGGTGGCGGTGGCATATGTGACCATTTACTGTAATTTGTCAACTTTACTGGCTTTTGAAATACCCGTGGAATTAGAAAAGCACACTTCTGTATGTGTCTGTGCAGCTCGTGGAAATGTAACCTTAGACATTATACATGTTCCCTGGGCCACTCCTCTCTGGCGCTGTTCTCTTACTCTGCTCTCCAGCCACCACGAAGTGCACATCCTTGCCTCCCCACAGCATTCTGCTTCTGCCTGGGAACCAGGTGACCATGGACTGAATCTCATAAAGTCATGAGCCAAATTAAACCACTTTAAATTGTGGGTGTCAGGTATTGTCTCCCAGCAATGAAAAGCTAATATAAAAAAATTGGTACTGGAGAAGTGGGTTTGTTGCTATAAATGTACCTGACTATGTGGGTCTGACTTCTTTGCAAATGGTTCAAGGGAAGAGTTTGAAAAGCTTGGTCATGCCAGCTAGAGGAGCCATCAAATGCTATAGGCAGAGTCAGATGATGGTCAGTACTCAGAAGACCAGAATGCTGATAAGAACACAGGCAGTAAGGGCTAGACTCAGGAAGTTTCAGTTGGAAATGAGGACTCCAGGTGGGAGTGAACTAGACGCTGTACATTTTACACTCTGGCAAAAATTTGTCTACGTTTTTTCCATGTTCTGAGACTTTGCAGGACTGAAATTAAGGGCTTTGCACTAATTAATCTTGTGGGGGAAATTTCAAGGCAGCCCAATATTTACACTGTATCAGGGTAATGCTGGGTGCTTTTGGCCAGATTTATAGTGAAAAACAAGAGAAAAAGCAGAGGAGGACACTTTTAAAAACTTAAATTTTGGTCCCAAAGGAACCATGTGTAAAACTGGGCCTAAAGGAGGTGTGGCTGCTGAATAGATTAGCATCTTAGAAAAGAAACCAAGTATGCTGTACAAGGACATGAAGATAGACAGTATGAAGGCATTTCACAAATCAGCAAGATCCCACCCATTGCAGACTCAAGGATGCAATAGTGTACATCTTTCATTTCAGAAGAGAGCCCCTGGGCCCTCTGCTTGAGGAGGGCCTCCTAGGGAATTAGTTCCCTTTGATTTATATCACTTCCAGGCACTCAGAATTCACTGCAACTATGGTTCAAGGCAGCCTGGCTACTGCTTCCACTGACATCAGGCCTTGGAGCCACCTGTGTGATGCTGGTTTTACAGGCATGCAGAATGCAAAGTCATGGGGTTGGAGAGGCTTCCATTCAGATTTTAAAGAATGGGTAGGTGGGCAGGCAACTAGCTCTCGAGAGGTCAGTGCATGAAGATGTGTTAATTAAGCCAGAGGTGCAGTGGAGACCCCAGGATTTCAGAAATGCCAGGAATGTGGAACTGCAAAGGAATGTTGCAGGCAGTGAGTGGAGCAAGCCCAAGAGAGAGGCCAAATGGGCTTTGTGGCCATAAGGGTGGGGCCATCCACTCTCTCTGGAACTACATTTCAACATCATGTACCCCAGCTAATGAACATGGAGCTATAAGACTTAGTATTTGCCCTGCTTGGTTTTGGTGTTGCACTGGTTTCTTTTCTATCCCTCTATTCCTTTTTTTTGGAATGGGAATGTTTACCATGGTGATTATGTTACTTTTTTTTTTTTTTTTGGTTTTCACAGAGGTTCACAGCTAAGAATTTGCCTTTAGTCTCAGTAGAGACTCTGACTTGAACTTTTGAAATTGTTGAAACTTTGGGGAAGAATCAGTACATTTCCAGTTATAGGCAGGAGAGACATATCATATTGGGTGGGATTATGAATGTTCTATTGTCTTTATTTGGAGGTTAAAATGGTTTAAGGAAATACGTATAGTTGCCAATTTGAGAAAGGGTAGATTGTGATATATCAACTTGACTGATTACTGCCCAGGGAATTAGTAAGCCCACTTTTAGGTGTATCTGGAGTGGGTCATGGAGACCTAACCTTGGGTACCATATATGGTTCTGCCTGCTATGCACTAAGCATTTTTGCTCCTCCATGTCCTTCAGCAATGATGTTCTTGCCTTGGAGCCAGTTGACCATATAGTGAACTCCCTGAAACTATAAGGCAAATTAGACTTGTTCTTTAAGTTGTGTGTGTCAGATACTGTCTCTCAGCAGTGGGAAAGTTAATACAGCATACTTGCTCATACTTAAATCCCATGACTTGTTATCAAATCAAGCCATCATTCCAGCTAATCTTCCCTCTGTCTGTTATATCCTTATCTTCTCTACTGAACATTTCCATCAAAATACAAGCATGCTACTAGTTTTATTTTAAAAAAACAAAATGTCATCTTTATCAAAACCACCCCCCAATTTATTTCTATTAATTTGCTCCTCATTGTAGCAATGTACAGTGGTCCTTGGTTTATGAACTTATTTTATGGTTTGGGGGAATGGCTGTGTTTGCATTTGTGTGGGGAAGATGGCTGTGGTTGTGTTTGTCACCTAATGCAGAGGTTGCAAATGGAAGCAAAATTTTGCTGAACACTTTTGTTTGAGAACTGAATTGTTTGCAAATAGAACTGTTCATGAACTGAGGCATTACTGTACCTCTAAAGTGGTGTCTCTCTCATTACCATTAAAATTCCACCATTAGAAGATATCTTTCTTCATCCATTGCTAGGTTGGATGCACTCTAAGTGTATTAATTTCTCCCTGAACCAAAAAATTGAAGAGTTATTTGAATAAAATGTTGTCATAAAGATGTGATGATAATACCTATTTTTTTCCAAAGTGTTAAGCTTATTTCTATTATGCCACTGGTTGCTTAATGTTTACAGACTTTCCTTTGATGAAATAAATAACTTGTGTGTGGGTGTGTGTATGTGTGTCCCTGTCTGTCTACTAGGCAAACTCAGAACCAAGTCAGAGTAAACACTGAGTCAAAGTCAAGGCATATTTTTAAATTTAAAAAATACAACTAATAAATATCTACCAAAATTACCCCAGAGTTCAGATAGCTTCTTGATGGTTCAGTGGTGGTTGTCTCCACTTGCTATTCCTCCCCTGTTGCTCTGTGCCAGTGACTCTCTGGAGGAAGAAGACAGTGGCACTGAGCAAGCATGTCCACAGTGACACCTGTTCTGCAACAGCTTATTGCTGGTGCCGTCCACCACCAAACTGTCCTATTCATGTCATGCCTTTGCACTGCCTATTGTATGTAGCCACCCAGCAAAGAGAACCCTAAGAAATAAAAGCTTTAGGGGCCAGAAACTGGTCAATGAATAGATGAGGTCACTATTGTGTGCCTCAAAGCAGGATGTTATACCAAAAGCCCTTGCCTTCCTCTAGCCTCATGTTTTAGTTGAAAAGATTTAAAGAAATATAGGAAGAAAGTGATTATTTTTTCTGTTGAAATAAAGAAAAAGGAAGAAAATATAAAAGTAGGAAAATTACATTAAATATATATTTTTAAAATTGCCAATCCACTGAAAGGGCAAATGAAAATTTAAGAGACTTAATTCTTGTTAAATATGTGAAAAGATGCCCCTCATCTCTTAGAATATTCTCTTTCATAAATTTATATTTATAATTTCTTTCTCTACCCCCTTGATATATACATATATGTTCTTTCTAAAAGCCTTTTGTGAGCTATACAGCTGAAGAATGTCTTTCTCACGGTTTCTAGAGTCATCTCTTAGAAATGGTAGCACCACGGGAGACAGCACTGTGTGTCACAATCTCTGTGGTGGCCTTGCAACCTAACTGGTGGGCACTGTGCTGTCATGTGAATTGCCTGCCCCTCTTGAAATGGCCCAGAGTCAACCACAGAGCTAAGAACACAGCTTTGGATTACACTGTACTACTCATATTCAAGTCACTTCAGCTTATGATTACCAACGAAAACTTCCTGAACAACCTGTTCTGCAGGAGTTCTACCGATCAGGATATCATCTGTTCACCACGAAGAGAACAGATGGTCTGTTTTCAGGCCCCATGAGCACCTCTTTAATTATATACACTGGTTTATTATTCCAGTACACTGAAATTGCTTTGAAGCTTCATTCTTTTCCAAGCAGGTAATATTTTTCCAGCTTTGTGTCACCAACCCATGTAGTAAGCATAACTTATACTCATCCATTTATATTTGGATAAAAATGTTGAGCAAGATCAGTAACAAGGATCCTCAGCCTGTCACATCAAGCTTTCTGGCAGGTAGAGCAACTTTATCTTAATAAATATGAACAACGGTACCAGTGGACTTACATCTAGTTGAATATACTATTTGTATAGTGTATTCCCTACACTGCTCTCTCACCTGCTGCCTTGTGTGCCTGCTAACCCCACTGCCTGTGCTTCTGCCTCCCTCTGGAGTTGTACCAGTCCTCAAGGCTCCATCACCATGGCAGACCTGCTAGCTTCCTTGCCTTACGGGGCACAGACCCTAGAACCCCGCCCACAGCCATGGGCCAACACTAGTGAAGCAGCCCTTCCTGTCTCATGTCATTCCCCCAGATCCACCTCCATGTATAATTTTTTTCCATTTTGTGGTACTGAGGGCATGAACCCAGCAGCGCAGAGCCTGAGATTGGGTGTGGCTTTTTTGTGCAAGCTGATCTGCAACTTGCAATCCTTATTCTCCAGCCTTCTAGAATGCTGGGATTTCAGGTGTGTGCCACCATGACTGCCCAGTGTCTCATTCATAAAGTGTTTTTGTGTTATGTATGCTTCCCTACTTCAGAGGGAACAATACTGAAATTTTAAATAATATATTTTATTCGAACCATTTAAGAACAAGTGGTTTTTAAAAAATATTGACCTGCTCTATGTAAATTTATAAGGATCAGCCAAGAAAGAAAAGACTGTGTTTTATCAATACAGTTTCTGTGGTTCCTGCTACCATCGTTATGTTTCTAATTACCCTTTACTCTGTTACAGGGCTGCTACAGGGCTGCTACAGGGTTGTTAGTGAAAACCCAGAGAATCAGTGTCTTCCTTAAGTGAATGAAACTGGTAGTAGCAGAAGCATTACTCAATGGTCCCACAGAGTGGTCCTTACACTCCATCTAGTGGCAGTTCCCTGGTCACCCTCTGTTCTCTTTGAACTTTTCAAAAGATTGCCGTGTCAGGAATGACCACACAAGATATAGAATCTGCATAATTTGTAGACATGGAGATGAAGTCCAACACCCCACCTCAGTCAGGTTCATTCCAAAGCACAAAGGCTAAGGCTGTATCTCTGTTGCAACATGCTTCCTTAGAATGTGTGATGCACTTGGTTCAACACATGCCAGATAGCAGACAGACAGACAGACAGACGAAGAGATAAATTGCATATATGGGTTACAGGATAGACACTACTACCAGGAACAATTTATGGGTAGATCCAATGTTATACTTCTGTTCCCAATAGGCGGTGACTCATGAAACACCCTACTTGGCTCAACTAAGTAATAATACAAAGATTGCAGGCCTCAACAATGCAACCCAGAGCGGTGAGCAGAGGCTCAAATTGTGTGGAAGCCACCAGGAAACACTGCATGTTAAAGACACCTCCCTGGTGTTAACAAACATCCAGGCATCCTGGTGTGGTGCCCATCACACCTGGAGAGATGTGGTAATGATGTTGACACTGATAGCAATGACAGCATATGGGGAGAGTATACAAAAGGCTTATTATTCATATAACTGTGGTTTTAGAGGAAGCAGGTGTGAATGTGCTCCAGTGAGCAGGGCAAGTAGCCTGCCTGGATGTTTATTTTTGCTAAGGAATGACCTAGGCTGAGAAGGCATCATTAAGGTGGGAGCAATTACAGTGGCATGAATCTCCTTCCATTCTCACTCAGGCACTCAGGCCTTCTGAGCACCTCACACATAAGTGGAGCAGAAGAGAGGGAGTGTGGAGGCTTAGGATATTTCCTGTTAGACAGTTCTGGTTGCAAGTATACCACGTAATGACATAGAAGATACCAGAGACCCTCCTGGACTTAATCCCCAGACTGCTGGAAAAGCAAAGAAGACTCAGAGGTGACACTACTGTCCAGAAAAGGAGAAGAAGACATCCTGAAAATCAACAGCTCTATATATCACACATCCGGGTGCATGGCAAATCTCTGTCCCCAGGTAAAAGACAGAGAGGCAGATCCATGAAATCCGAAGATGTCAGAATCAACCCCAGGCCAGAAACTCTGTGGGATGGAAAATAGATTTAGAAAAATATAAACATTTACTGGCAAATTTCTGAAAGGTCTGTGAAGTTTCTGAAGTTAATCTTCCAGGGCTTCCAAGCATGGTAGTGCACACCTGCAATCCCAGTAATTGGGAGACTGAGGCAGGAGGATGGCTGTGAGTTCTAGGGTAGCCTAGGTAGGCTACATAGAGTGCAAGGCCATCCTGTAGTACATAGTGATACCCTGTCTCAAAACAAAAACAAAACAAAACAAAAAACACCCAAAACCCATAATAAAGTAGGAACAGAATGGAAATTCTTTACTCTGCAAGTCACATATAAAACTCAAAGCCAATATCATTCTGGATGGAGCAGCAATTAAAAAAGAACAAGGATGTCTGCTCTCACTAGTTCCGTTCACTTTATTAAAGGTGGTAATATCAAGGGAACAGACACAAAAATTCACCTCATGTGCTTTAAAATGTGTTTTTTTTTTTTTTTTGGTGGGTACCGGGGGGGGTCGACCTCAGGACCTCGCGCGCCAACAGGCACCCGTGCCGCTGAGCGATATCACTGGCCCCTTTTTCGTATGTGGGTTCCGGAAGTCGAACTCGGGCCCTCGCGCTTGCAAGGCAGGCGCTTACACTGCTGAGCCATCTCACCGGCCCTAAAATGTGTATTTTAACTGATATAGAAAAACGGAAAACTTTTAGTACTTATGGGGTACACAATGATGTTTTGATAGATGTATATGTGATATATAAATCTGAGTAAACACAGCTATCTCTTTTAAAACACTATAATTTCTTCTTGCTTTTGAAGTATACATTAGAGATATCTGTAAACACCCTACTGTGCAATAAAAGCACCTCAAAACTTCTTTATTCTATCCAAATATCTTTGTAGCCATTGATAAATTTCTCTTTTCCCCTCTACATTCCCGTCTCTGGTAACCATGATCATGCCTCAACTTTTACATAATAAAACTTTCACATTCTATATATAATTGAGATGATGCAGTGCTTTCCTTTTTGTGCCTTGCTTATTTCACTTAATATAATGACCTCTAATCCATCTGTTATGACACGTCACCATTCCATTCTATTTGATGGTGGAATAATTTCATTGTGTATATGTACCATAAATTCTTTATCCATTCATCCGTTAATGGGCATTTCATTAATTCCATCTTATGGCTGTTCTATTTTAATTATTTGAAAAGTCTCCATAAGGGCTTTACCAACAGTGCAACAGTGTCCAGGGGTTCAATTTTCTCCACATCTTTGCTAGTACTTATTATCTTCAGTGCTTTTGTAACAGCCACTACGACTGCAGCAAGGTGATAGCTCCCTGTTTTAATCTGTGTTGCTTCCATGATTAGTGGCAGGTAGGCAGGTATGTTTCCATATCCCTTTTAATGATTTGTATGAATTATTTGAGAAATTTCTTTGTAGGTCTATTCCCCATTACTTATCAATTTATTTTTGGTACTGGGTTTCAACGCAGAGGCTTAAGCATGCTATGCAATGTACTGCCCATTTTTAAACTGGGTTCTTGGCTTTTGAGCTTTTTGAGTTCTGTATATATTCTGAATATCACTACCTTGTCAACTATTCAGCCTGCAAATATAGTTACACTCTGAAGGGTCTCATTTCACTCTGTGAACTGCTTCTATATGTCTGCAAAAGTTTTTAGTTTGGTGATACTCTATTTTTGTCTTTTTAATTTTGTTTCCTGTAATTTTGGAGGGTTTGGTAAAAAAAATTCCATTCCCTTCATGATGTCAAGTGTTTTCCATTTCCTTTTTCTGTAGTAGATATAGTTTCAGGTCTTATATGAGGCATTTTATCAGTTCAAAGTTGATTTTTATGACTACCCAACTTTGTCAGCAACGTTTAAAGAAATGACCACCATTCTTCAATGCATACTTTCAGAGCTGGTAAAAATCAATTGGTTGTCGATGTCAGTTTCCATCTAGGCACTCTCTTCTGTTAAATTTTTCCTTGTCTCTCTTTTTTTTTTTTTGTGGGTACCAGGGGTCGACCTCAGGACCTCACGCACCAGCAGGCGCCCGTGCCACTGAGCGATATCACTGGCCCTTTTTTCATATGTGGGATCCGGGAGTCGATCTCAGGCCCTCGCGCTTACCAGGCAGGCGCTTACGCTGCTGAGCCATCTCACCGGCACAGGGGATAACTCTTAACTTGTTTCCTTTATGATGTTAAGCTTGCCCATTCAACCACTACTTCTATGCTGTTCCAGGAAAAGCACAGTACCTCTCCCCCTGCATGGGCTAAATAAAATGGTGGCTAGCTGGAGATTCTGGGCCTTTTGTTCCCCAAGAGCAACTGGTTATCCCAGAGCCCTGCTGGGCCCCTCTATTTTGTCTCTTGCTCTTTTCTTTCCTGCCATACCCTGTAACCTGGGCAGGAGACTGGGGACTCACTGCAGGTATCCCCAATAACTGGTGCCATGGAAAGGGTCACTAATAAGTACATTGCTAGAGATTTCACTGAATATGTTGGCCACTTTCAGTATTGTGGACTTTTTATCCCTGTTAATGCTTTCAATCAATGAACATGAGATATCTTCCATTTTATTTTTATGTCCCCTTTCATAGTTTTTCAGTGTTTGTTGTAGAAATATTTCTAGTTTTTAGTTAAATTTATTCCTTGGTAATTCATAGCATTATAGCCATTAGAAGTGAGATTGTTTTCTTGGTCTCCATTTCACATAACTAGCTATTTTTGTGCTATAATCTTTTTTTTTTTTTTTTTTTTTTAATGTGGGTACCGGGAGTCAAACTCAGGACCTCGCACTTGCCAGGCAGGCGCTTATGCCGCTAAGCGATATCACCGGCCCTATAGTTCAATCTTGAATGTGCTCCAAACCACATAAATTGAAGGATTAATCTCAGTCACAGCCACTACTGGGAGGTGGTGGAATTTTTAGGAGGTGTAGCATAGTGGGAGGTAGGTTGTAGGGACCATGCCTCAGCAGTGGACACTGGTCCTAGCCTCTCCTTGCTTTTCTTTACCATGAGGAGCACTTTCTGTGACACCCAACCTGGCATGAGGTACCTGTGCGGCATACTCCCAAAACTGAGGCTCTAAACAAAATATAAACTAAGACTTCCAAACCCGGAACTGGAGTAAACCTCTACTTGTACACTGATTCTCTTAGGTATAAAATTACAGTAATTGTTAGGGCTTGGGTCCAGCTGTCCCAGCAAAGCCTCACATGCTCATAGGTGTGGCTTTCCAGAGGTGGCTGGATCTAGAGTGTATGACCTGGGATTAAGTGCGATGCTGGGATCAAGAGTGTTTATTAAATTAGTGCACTGCATGGTCTGGCATAGCTCTGGGTGTGAATAATGGGAAGGCCCTCCCTGGGTGAGTGCTACCTACTCTAAGAGTGTAGCCTGGATAGAACATAAGGGACAGAAAGAGGGCCACTGCTCGTCACTTGCTGTTTTTGCTGCCTTCTACCTGCCATGAAGTTTCTCCTCTCTGATACCCCTCTGCCATGCCACCCTGCCTTGGAGACAGCCAGCTATGAAATGAAAGCTCTACAAACTGTGAGCTATAATAAACCCTTCCTCCTTTGAGTGTTGGGTATTCTGTCTCAGTGATGAGAAAAGTAACTAAGACAGTAATGAAAAGCTGAATAACACATGGGGTTCAGCAATGCCAGATATTGGTTTTTCATCCCAATATTTGTCCAAGTTAACTTGTTGATTCTAAAAAAATTTTTTATTGGAGGCTTTTGAGTTTTCTGTATATGAAATTGTGTCATCATCAAACTTACAATTTGACTCCATTTCCAATTTGAATGCTATTTATGTTGTTCTTTAGACTGACTGTACTGGCTAGGAACTCTAGTAGCATACTGAACAAAAATGAATGAGAGCATCCTTGACTTCCTCCTGATTTTAGAGAGACAGCTTTCAGCTATTCCTCATCCAGTGTGTTAGCACTTGGCTTATAAATGGCCTTTATTGTGTTGAGGTATGTTCCTTTTGCACCTAATTTGCTTTGAATTTTTACTGTAAAGGATAATGTATTTTATTGTTGGTTTTGATGTCTTGGGGGTCACTTGAAATTGAACCTGGGGCCTCATGCATGCTCAACAAGCTACTCAAGCATGCTCAACTATGTTGCCCAAGCTAGTCTCAAAAGCGCAATCCTCTTGCCTCAGCCTCTGCAGTACCTGGGATTTCAAGTGCAAGGCGGGACCTGGAATTTTGTAAAATGCCTTTTCTGCATCTATTGGGATGATCTTATGGTTTTTACCATGTCTTGATGTACTGTAATCCCTCTCATTTGCATGGTAGCCTTTGCAGTGCATTGTGGCATTTGGTTTTCCAATGTTTTGTTGAGGAATTTTAGTTCAGACTTATGAAGTGTAATGGCCTGTAGATTTCTTCTGTTGTTTTCTTGCATGATTCTAACATCAGAGTAATGTGGCCTGGTACAGTGAGTTTTGGAGAATTCCCTCCTCTCAAAATTTTTTTGAATAAATAAAAACTGGTAGTTCTATATTCTTCTGTATTTTGTACTATTATCATTATCATTATAGTGTTCAGGGTTGAATACAGAGTTCCACAAATACTATAGTGACTTATACTGCCAGCCTTGCTTGGTTTTGACATGACAAGGAATTTAATATATAGCACTGTAGTATAGTCTTGCCTTGCTTTCAGGATTCTATTACATCCCAATGCTAAGAAACAAAAAGTAGAAATTCCTGGCTCAATCTCGTTAGTCTTAGTGGTGTGTAGAGATTTTATATTTTTTCAAGAGTCACGTGTGTTTTTGTGTGTATACAGAGAAACAGGTCAATCACTTCTAAGTTACTGTATTTCTTGTGTATGATAATAATCTCTAATGACCTTTGTATTTCTGGAGTGGTCTTTGTAATGTTTACCTTTGTGTCTTAGATCTTATGAATTTTGAGTCTTTTCTACCATGTCCCCTCAATTTTGTAGTACCAAGTATCTAGAACCATAAACCAATAAATTTCTGTTCATTAAAAATTACCAAGATTACCAAGTCTGTTGCACTAAATTATGGCAGGGTAAGGTAAACTAAGGCACGAGGGTAGGCATTCAGCCATCACACTGAGAGGCTCCACTACAGTGAGCTATGTGAATTCAGGGAAGGCCCTGAGCTTCCTGGGATTAGTTTTCTTTCTCCTTTTGTCTTTCATTTGTTTTGTTTTGAGACAGCATGTAGGTATGTAGTTCAGGTTGGCTTTGAACGTATGGTGATTTTCCTGCCTCACGCTCCCAAGTGCTGGGATTCCAGGTGTGTGCTGCCATGCTCAGCCCTGGGATTTTCATTTGTAAGATGGAAGAAATGACTGAAATAGGGGGTAGGGAAGAAGAACCAAATGAGACACTAGTAGCATTGAAATCAGATTCTCTCTATACTCGAAAGATTACAGAAAGTAAATGTGAAAATGCAGGCATAGGCTGGGTTTTCTGTGCTCCCTAGGGAAACCCTCAACATTTACCTTCTACCCTCTCCCAGCACAGTGCAAGAAATCTCAGCACAGGTGATGGCTCCTGTGGGCAGGAAAGTGCTTGCTGGCCGTTGGGGGATTCTGACATGTAAGAGCTTCACACTGCTTCATTTATAAAGTCATGAAATTTTCTAGCTTTAGAATGCCAAATACACTTCATTTTCCACTAAATTATGGTATTACACAAAACAATACTATCTGCAGCAATCCTCTAAGATGTTCGGGATAACTGACTTCTAAATTCGTAAATCAGGCTGGGCATGGTGGCCCATACCTACAGTGCCAGCACTCCGGAGGCAGAGGCAGGAGGATCACTGTGAGCTCAAGGCCATCCTGAAGTACATAGCAAGACCCTGTCTCAAAAAACAACAACAACAACAACAACAACAACAAAAAAAAATTTGTAAGTCAAGGTGTGGGTACCATAAACTGGTACGGTAGTTGCCTGGCATGCACACAGTGTGTGTTCAATCATCTTCACAACTATTTTTGGTCTTGCAAATTGGAAATTATAATTATTCTTACAAATGACCTATTTTCATTAAAAATAAACATTATGGAATGAGGGGTGTGGCACACATCTTTAATCCCAGTACTCTGGGAGGCTGAGGCAGAAGGATGGCAAGTTCAAGCCTAGTCTGAGTAAAGTAGTGAGAATTCACCTCAAAATAAAAAATTAAAAAGGGAGGTCTGAAGGTGTAGCTCAGGGCAAAGACCTTGGGTTCAACCCCTACTACCACGAAAAAAAAAAAAAAATCATAAGCTAGCACCGTGCAGATGATCCTGACACTTTCTCAGTGTGGAACTTGGTATTATAGTTCATTTTTTTACACTTTATAATGCAGGAAAATTACAACTCCAAATAGAAATCCTTTCAAATCATGTGAAATACACTTGTGAACCTCACTACCACCTATGGTCTAAAACAATAGAATTCTCAAGGCCAAATGTCCACGTCCACTCATGTGCTCACATATCACAAAAACTCAGACTCTCGTATTTATTTTTTATGACACGGGTTTTGTGAGTTCAAGGCTGGCATCCACCTCTTGGGTTCATGGTATTCACACTCAGACTCCCAAGGAGCTGGGACTGCAGCTGCACATTGCCACAACCAGGAAGCTAACTCTGAACCATGCCAGAAGTTAAGAGGAAGCACAGCCTGGGGTGTAGCTTTGTGGTACAGCACTTGCTTAGTGTGCATGAGGTGCCAGGTTTGATCCTTACCACCACAAATAAAATTATAAATTAAAGGATAAGATAATAGTAAATACTATCTATGCTTTCACCTTCATGGGGAATTGCAGAATTCCAGAGTGTCCGAACTGCTCTTGTATTTGGCGTGTAACAGAAATGATGAAGGATGACATCCTCACCCACTCACACCTCTCACCTCAACAGACGTGGCACACAACACATCTCCTGTTTATCACTTATGTGTCACCGTTTACTTCCATTCCAAGTCTTCGTTTTCATCTTAGAAACCAGCTGGACCCTTTAACTGTCCTTGTTCTTTCACAATACTATGAGCACCGAACTTCAAGAACTTGTTTCTTACCACTATATTCAGAGCCTGGCAAGTTTGGAAATTCTCCGTTTATATTACATTTTGAGTGTACATTGACTAGTATAGGACCAAGGCTAAAAAAGTTAGCATCAAGAGTATGCCTTAGCAGGAAAGCCTTGATGTAAAAAGTGATCTTTTCTCAGCTGCTCCTTGCTGGGTTGGTATTCTGACAACTTATCAAAACATACTGGGCTGATTCTGAAGGCTTACAGTTTGCCCTTGAGTAACTGAGTTTATATATCTAAATGCAGATTCTTTATTAATAGCTGTGCCTAATATACAGGAAAATCAGTAATTCACATGAGACTACATGATAAACAGTTCATAATTATAAATTACATCTCACAATGTATTAGCGAAACAGTTCATAATTATAAATTACATCTCACAATGTATTACCAAGGAAAGCAAAATTTTTGTCCTATTTTCTTTAAAAGTAATTTTTCCCATAATAAAAAAGTAATACACAATAGCTGTCACACAGGCCAGTAGAAATACTCCAACAATTAAGTCACTTTTCAATGAATCATTAACCACCAAAAATTAAAATATGTAAATATTAAAGCAACTAGTGTACTACAGACACATTGCTTTCACCCAGCACCACATGCTGGAAAAGAAAGTTGTGTCAAGTAGAAACAGAAGAGTCAACCTGTGTAGTACTGCTCACAGAACACATACAAATACGTACTGCAGTTCAATGTTTCCTTGTAAATGCAGAAATCAAACGTACATTGGGCTAGGTTAAAAATTACTTAGTAATGGCCTGGTGAGATGGCTCAGCGGCATAAGCGCCTGCCTTGCAAGCGCGAGGGCCCGAGTTCGACTCCCGGATCCCTCATACGAAAAAGGGGCCGGTGATAATATCGCTCAGTGGCACGGGTGCCTGTTGGCATGCGAGGTCCTGAGGTCGACCCCCTGGTACCCACAAAAAAAAAAAAAAAAAAAAAAAATTACTTAGTAATGAGCACAATAAATGTGTAACTTTTAAGATAGATACACTACTAATTTTGCTTAGTTCATTGAAGAGAAAGGTTTGTGCCAGTAATGTTTGGACAATTGAATGCTGATATCTTGTACCCTGAGTAAATAATTTAAAGACAACAATAGGTAATGTATTAACTATTGTTACCCTCCTATTATGTTGTTTTGAAATTTTGTTCTATTTTTTTTCTCTTTAAAATAAAAATTAAATAAAAATAAAATAAATGTGTAACTTTTGGCAGGCAAGGTGGCATACATGTGTAATCACAGCACCTGGAAGGTCAGGGCAGGAGGATCACTCCAATTTCGATGCCAGCCTGTACCACATAGTGAGCTCAAGGCCAGCTGTAACTATATAGCAAGACTCTGTCTTAAAGAACCTAAATAAATAAATAAATAAATAAATAAATAAATAAATAAATTTATTAACTTTCATAAGATCTCTTTCATGTTGAAATTTTTAGATCTGTTACACATGAAGCAATTTTTATTCCATATACTTACATTTCACTTCAGTATGATTTTTCATAGGTCTTTATGTGTCTGTAAATATTGAAAAACTTCTATTTTAAAACAGGGATTTGGGGGCTGGTGAGATGGCTCAGCGGCGTACGCGCCTGCCTGGCAAGCGCAAGGGCCCGAGTTTGACTCCCGGAAAATTTACATATGAAAAAAGGGCCGGTGATATCGCTCAGCGGCACGAGCGCCTGCTGGCACGCGAGGTCCTGAGGTTGACCCCCGGTACCCACGCACACACACAAAAAAACAAAACAAAACAAAAAACCAGGGATTTGGGCCAGTGATACAGCTCAGCGGCACAGCGCCTGCCTGGCAAGTGCGAGGTCCTGAGTTCGACTCCTGGTATCAAAAACAAAACAAAACAAAAAACCCAGGGATTCAACTCTGTGTATTCAGGAGGTAGGACACCAGCAGCATTGATACAGCTTTCCATTTATGCAGGTCTCACCACTGTGAGTTTATCTGTGGCTTTGCTTTGAAAGTAATTAAAAAGAACTAGAATCGGCAAAGGCTATCCCACTCTTTACATTTTAAGATTTCTCTCTAGTGACTTCTTTCATGGCCTAAAAAGATCCACAATTTCTGAAGGCTTTCCTATATTGCTTACATTACTAAAGTGCTCTCAACTGAGAATACTTATAGGGACTTGAAAAGAACTAAAACCATAAAAGATTCCCCACACTCCTTCCTAGTATTTAGAGAGATTCTCTCCAGTGAGTTCATACAGGGACTCTCTAACAGCTTGCCAAAACTGCTTGTATTACAGGGTTTCTCTAGAATAAGCCCTTTTGTGTACTTGATAATAACTTCAATATATAAAGGCTTTTCTATATTCTGTATGTAGTACCTGTCTAATGTGATTCCTATTATGGGATATAAAAGTAGAATAAGCAAAGGCTTTCTTATACTTCTCACATTCATAGGGTTCCTCTCCATGTGAGACCTTTCATGGACTAGTAAAGAATTAGAATGCTTGAAGACTTTCCCACAGTGATTACATGCATAGGCTTTCTCTCTAGTGTGAATCCTTTCACAGACTTTAAAAGAAGAAAGATTACTTGATTAAGATTTCCCCACATTGCTAACATTCATAGTTGTTTCTCTCCAGTGTAAGTACTTTCATGAACTTTGAAAGACCCATGATAATTAAAGGAATTCCCACATTGTTTGTAATCATATGGTTTCTCTCCAGTTGAATTTATTCATGTCTTAGAACAGTACTAGGACATGTAAGTACTTTCCCATAAAATTCAAATTTGTAGGGCCGGTGAGATGGCTCAGTGGTGTACGCGCCTGCCTGGCAAGCGCGAAGGCCCGAGTTCGACTCCCGGATCCCACATACGAAAAAAGGGGCCGGTGATATCGCTCAGCGGCACACGGGCGCCTGCTGGCGCGCGAGGTCCTAGGTCGACCCCCCGGTACCCACCAAAAAAAAAAAAAAAAAAAATTCAAATTTGTGAGGTCTATTATATACTATCATGTGTGTTTTAAGACGTATGAAAAGTTTCCTATGTGTGGCGCATTCGCACGGCTCCTCTCCAGTGTGCGTCCCATGGTGGTTAGAAGAAGTAAGAACTAAGAGTACTGGCGGAGCTTCCACGTTCCCCGCACTCACAGGCCTTCTGCCCAGCATGAGTCCTTTCACGTTTTAGAGGCGGACTTGGAGAATTAAAGGTTTTTCCATAAATTTACCTTCATGAAGTCTATTTCCATGCAATATGTCTTTTAACCCGTGCAAGCAAGAAGGTTTTGCCACATTCTGTACATTCATACTCTTTCTCTCCAGTGTGAGTGCTTTTATATACTTCAAAAGAACTAGAATAGATGAAGGCTTTTCCACATTTCTTACATTTATAGTTTCTGTCCGGTGTAAATCCTTTCATGTATTAGAAATAAACTAAAAAAGAACAATTTTCCATACACTTGACATCTATAAGGTCCATCTCTGGGATAATATCATGGTGTCATGGGTTTCCATGGTTTTTAGGAGAAATGATTGAATTTGCACTTCATCATGTTTTCTCTCTAGTGGGAGTCCTTTCATGTCCTTGAAAGAAGTGGTAATAACTGCAGGCTTTCCCACATTGTTTACAGGTGTATTGTTTCTCTCCATATTCTTGATTCTTTGATTGTTTGTATCTAGCATCACTAATTACATATCTGTTAAGAGAGGCGTGACACAATATGACTACTCTGGACAAGACACATTTATGTAGTTTTAATGATTGGACTTTTCTTGGTCAGGTAAAATTTTGGAATCTGGCTACAGATTTCTCCAGAGGGCAGAGGTCTTTCCCTTCACAATCTTTCTGTACATTATAACTTCTGACCGAAAACAGAGGTACATTTGTGTTTTTTTAAATTTGAGAATGATACATATTAATATACACAGGGCTCACACTTCTACTATTATCAAGGAAAGCATAGGCTGCCCTGTCTGAATTTTTTGAAAATAAATTCAGTCTGAAACTGAATTCTCTATAAGATTTTTTAAAAAAGATTTTGATCATAGATATTAAAATATTTTTAGTTTGCAGATGCTAAACATCTATGTCATAATTTATTTATTTATTTTACCAGGAACTCAGGACCTCATGCTTGCCAGGCAGGTGCTGCACCACTGAGCTATATCCCCGGCCCTATGTCATGATTAAATATATATTTTTCATGAAGTGTTTCTATGAGTAAGTTTAAAGGTTGAGCTTATTAATTTTCTTTGCCTTTTTAAAAATTTCCTTGCAATATGAGGATTCTTTCATGGGACCTTGAGTTTCCTAAGGTCACATGTAGGAAACTAGCAATCAATAACAGAAAAAGCAAGGTACTGGTGGTGTATGCCTGTCATCCAGCAGTATGAGAGATGAAGTAATATGTGAAAAAATATTCAATATCACTTAACCATTAGGGAAAATTAATCTAACTCAGTATGAGAAAGACCACCTCTCTCACATTAGCTATTTTTAAAATGTCAAAAAGGTTTATCGTAGCTTTCTACAATAGCTCACACTGTGTTTTCCAGATGCAGTGTGTACTTTCATCTTTGCTTTTACCCTCTTTTTCTGTTTACTAGGCTCAAGCTCATTCTGCACAGCCAGTTTCTCTCCCACTCTTCACTTTTACTTTCTCAAATAAACTTTGCCATTGGCTTGCTCCTTCCATTCAATTCTTCATTTGAGACTGAGAAGAATCTGGAATCCAACTCCAGAAGGAAAGGTGAACCCCAAACCCAGCAACATTTAGTTTGTGAACCACTTTTTAGAAGCAAGCTACCTGATAACATTTTTGGCGATTGCAGCCAGGAGAGTACATTCTGGCATGGCCAGCCAAAAAGCAACATTTTGGCCAACTGAGCCAGTAGAGTGCATTTTGGTGTGGCCAGGCATGAGTAAGAAAAAGCTCAGGTACCAGAGGTACCTTACCGGAGGTAAGGCACAACCAAGCTGGGCAAAAATTTCTCTCTCCGTGAGGGTTTTTCTCCTCCCTCACCACCCCCTCCTAAGCAGGGAATCAGGGGACTCTTCTCCAAGGTTCCAGGGAGGGGCTTCCTGGCCCAGCCATGGGGCTAGGGTAAGGGAATATAGGTTTTGTTTCTCTTCCTAGCTGCTCGTGCTTACTACATGGGTCCTTGTTTTCTACATGTTTGCTGTACTCTGTTACTCTTTTTTTTTTTAATCAACTTGGTCTCCATTTTGTTGGTTTGAGTTGCACTTGTTTGCTAGCTTTTTTGGGGGGGAAAGTAACCTGGTCTCCACTCACCCTAGTTTGTCCTTTTTATTGGTTTGAGTTGCATTTGTTTGCTACCATTTTGGGGGGGGGGGAGAATTAACCTGGTCTCCACTTACCCCAGTTTTGGAAATGGCTTTTTTTCTTGATTTGTGTCTTGGTGTAATCCTAGGATTACAGGTACCCCGCTCTGGGTGTGGGTGATACCAATACATAGGTTTAGAACCTGCCTGGAATCATGCAGCTAGCTAGGACTAAGGGCACCCCACCTTGGGTGTGTGTGGCACCAATAAATAGGTTTAGAGCCTGCATGGAATCATGTGGCTAGACATGGGCTTATGTCAACTGCCTCCATCTTTTTGTTTTAAAAAATTAAGTTTATCAGTACATTTTAGATATGCATAATGATCCCATTCATCACAGGGAAATTGTACCTGTACATGATATATCTTGATTCTTCTTTTTTCCCCATTCCCCCACTCTCCTATCTTTTTCTTTTTACTAACTGGCCTTACAAACTAAGCCTCTGATTTTGAAGAACAAAAGCGAGGAAACTCTTTATTTTTACTTTTTTGAGACAGGGTCTTGTTCTGTAACTCAGGCTGGCTTTAAACTCGCCACAATCCTCCTGCCTCTGCCTTCCGAGTGCTGGGATTACAGGTATGTGCCACCATGCCCGGGTCTGGAACCTCTTTTTGAATTTTTAACTGGTATAGTGGCTCTGAGAAAAACCTGTCCAGTTTAAAATGCCCAAGGCTTTTGGCCAGAACCAAGCTCTGGCAACACTGTACTCTCTGGTCCAAGAGCTTCCTTAAGGCCATCATCACCTGGCTTTTTTTTTTTTTTTTTTTAACTCTTAAGTAGTTTTATTTAGGGGTTCATTTTTTTTTCTTTTTTTGTTCTTTCAGTCTTACTGCAAAATGATTTAGTTTTTAAAAAGAAAAAAAAAGATTCTCCTGTTGTTTGTTCTACTAGGTTGAAAACGTCAGCCAGACTACTTATACATGTGGGACATGCTGAATATAACTGAATAAATGCTTATTTTACGGACACTCTGCAAGATAGGCATTATCCAAAATGGGGTCTCCAATGGACTGGACCAGTGTTTCAGTGCAAATTCCAGCCCTCAAAAACAACATGGTTTTGATTTCACAGTATGAATTCCCTGGAATCTGGGAAAAGGTAATTGGTTAACTGAGGTCGGCCCTCAGCAGCTTGGTCCCTCAACATTCTGAGCTATTAAGGACTGCGCCACTTCAGTGGACTGGGGGCTGGTGCTGACGTCCTCGAGAGCATCGGTCACTGAATACTGCTGATCTCGCAACCAGTTCCAGTGGGACAGAACACTGTGGTACTCAAACACTTTCTCATAATTTCCAGTGGAGCTGTAAAGTTTAATGAGACCTTGGTAATGATATTGTAGTCCACTGTAGCCTTCACCGAAAAGTTTTTTCCCAACTGCTACTGATCGCAAATAAAGTTTCTCAGCATTTTCATACTGATTCATGTCATAATTATACAAAGAAGCCAGATGTCCCACTGAAAGGGGTACTTCATAATCTTCTTGACCAAGAAGTTGCTCTTTAATTTGAATTGCTTTGATGTGCATTTCTTCAGCTTCCTTGAATTTTCTCATTGACTGAGGAAGTCTTCCGAGGTTACGACAGTGTTTTGCAGTCTGTACATTACACTCCCCAAAAGCCTTTTTAGCTAGCTGGAGTGTAGACAGGTGCAAATCATGAGCTTCTTGAGGCAGCCTCTGTTCGATTTCCTTTTTATGACAGTCAATTGCAATCTCCTCTAAAATAAGTGCTTTCACCCTCTTTGAAGAAGCCGAAAGATGATCTTCAGGAAGGATGTGGGTGACGATACCGGTAGCTCTTTCAGCATGAAGCAGTGCACTGTCAAATTCCCCAGAGCTGTACTGGTGAACATAAGAAGAGTAAGCCAAGTCTTCACGAGCTGTCGCTACATGGATGTTTTTGCCACCAAACACTGACTGTAGAAGGTCAAGGGCTGCCTGATAAATTGCCTGACAGATATTATCTACATCGAGGAAGTAGAATCAACAATCCAGCAATGTATCAGAATACACTGCATGTTTAATTAACTGTTCTGCCTTCTTAAATTCACGTTTTACTACACAAGCCTTGGAGGCTTGCTTTAGAACATCCACCGCAGCTTTCAGTGGTATGCCTGCTGGAACTTCTTTCGCTGCCTCAATGCGCCATTTGGATGCCTCGTCACAGTGACTCTTTGCAAACAGGAGGGCACGCAGTTCTCTGTAGAGTGCAGCTTTGTTTGCTTGTTGGCCGCGTTTTGACAGTTTATCCATATATGTATGCGCTAACTTAAATATTCCTTCACCCAAATGATATTTGCAGTTTCCATTTCGTACACAATGTGACCTCACACAGCACTCTACTGCACGAAACCAATGCAGCATCTCCTCATGTAGAGCACACGACTGAAGGCAAGACGCGAGGACTTTCTCGGCATCGCTGTACCAGCCCACATCCGAGAGGGAGCCACCCAGACAAAGCCAGCCTAACTGCTTTTCCTTTACCGCCGCATCTGATTCTGCTATGTAAGAGCACCGTCTACTGAACGAGTAGGCCAGGACGGAAGCAACTTTAACACAAGCCTGAAAGCCATGATGAAGCAAATGTCTTTTACCCAAAGCTCTCAATACTTTAGCAAAAACTTCCAATTCACAAAATTCACTACCCAATTGACGTAACCGTCCCTGCTGGTAAAGCTTGTAGTAAACATCGAAGTAGATGTTCTCGGGCACGGAGCGGATGTCTCGGTAGGAGCGGTGTTGCAGTCGCTGGGATCCGCTCCAGCTCCGCGGCCGCTGCCTCCTCTGCGGCCGGGAGGATGCGGGCGCCGCAGCCACGCAGGTCCGCAGCAGAGCGAGCAGCCGCCCTGGCTTTTCGGAGGAGATGGAGACAGCAGACACAGGCCCAGGTCAAGAGGGGGACGGGAGCAGCTGGCAGCTGGCAGCTGAGCCAAAGCCTCGCATTCCGGATTTTCATCGCCTGGCTTTTGTTCTTCCCTGTTTGAATCCAGGTAAGTTAAACACATCTGCCTGATTCCTGAATAGAACATTTAAGATTTAAAAATCTAACTGTAAGTGTATGTAAACAGCCATCCCGATTCTTAGTACTTTTTCTATCAGAATAAATGTGAGAGATGTTTCCCCACATGGTTTCTGGGTAAGCAGTCATCCTGGTTAAGTGGTCATCAAGGGGCTCAGAATGAATGTGAGTTGAACCATAAAGGGGTTCAACTAGGTGGCTAAGAGGACTTTGCCTAGGGAAGTCTGCCCTTACTTCATGGGAGTTTGACTAGGCAAGGCCAACAGATGGCCCAGCCTTCTTCTCCCTAATGAGTTAATAGGTCCAAATATGGAAACCGAAGCCTCTAGAGGGCTTTCTTCTGTGCTTAATGATGCTGGCATCTCTCAGACAGACACGTTTGTCTAGCCCGTTAGGGTCTCACAAAGGATGCTTTGTGGATCCCACAGGTCTCCTCCTTCTGCGTGGGATGCCTCCTTAAGGAGTGCAGGCCCAGTTGTCTCCTTTTCTCTATAGGTCCCAAAACAAGCAGATGGAAAATCTACTGGATCTTGCAATTATGCGGATTTTACCAACATCACCACTACGCCCTATACTTACTTATCAATGGGAAAGGTCTGGTCCTGACAGTCTAAAACAGGAGCAGCTCATCTACTATTGCAATACGGTTTGGGTCCAGTATGAACTGGGGGGGGGGATGGTGGTGGCAACAGATGGGTACAGGATGGTACTTTAAATTATGAGACCATTCCCCAGTTACAGCATTTCTGCTTAAAACATACAAGATGGAATGAAATGCCTTGTGTTCAGGCTTTTGACTCTTTATCAAAGGGAATGCTCAGGAGATATGGTGTTTAGAGTGGCCACCAAAGAAGAAAAAGATATTCTAGATGACCCCATCCTAAGACCTTCACTTGTCTCAAGGAAATGTGGGTCTCACTGATCTGTTTTGTAATACTGGGAGGTCTCCTCAACTTCCTCCTTGCCCCCAGAGCAATAAATCAAGTCCGTCCCCTCTGAGTGACTCAGGACCTCCATCAGAGCTTAGTGTCCCCGGGGAACTTAGTGTTCCTCAGCCCCTCATCATGCTTCTCAGGCCTTTAAGCCCCTCACGTAGAATCTGCAGCGGTGCTTCTTTAATTCACAGCTTATCCTGCCCCTAAGAGAAGTCCCAGGCCTGAGAGGCAATACTCAAGTCCCTTTTTCAGTTGCAGATGTCCGACAGTGCGAGGAACAATTAGGCCAACTATCAGAAGATCCTAGTAAGTTTGCAGATGGGTTTCAAACTTTGGCCCTTGCTTTCAATCTACCATGGCGAGATGTTCAATACATCTTGGCCACTTGCTGTATCTCAGATGAAAAACAGAGAGTCCTACAAGATACAAAGGCTACAAAATATGTGGATGAACAATATGCCCTGAAAAGGGGAGCAAACCAGCCTGGAGAGGCTATTCTCCCTATAATACTTAGGGTGGGCTAGAGATGATGTCTAGTGTGGTAGCTGCTCTTACCATGGGAATGAAAAGGTACATTAAAAAGTCTGTCAATTACGACTGAGTGGGGTCTTACAGGATACAGAAGAAAATCCAGCTTTGATTTGTAACTGATTAGCAGAGGCCTTCTGCAAGTATGCTAATATAGATCCCTCTTTCAGGGAGGGAGAGGCACTAATGGGACATCATTCCATCTGTCAGTCAGCCCCAGATATTCGACATAAAGTACAAAAACTTCAGATGGGGTCACAGACACCTATGGCCCAATTACTGGACACAGCCCTTTTTGTGTTCAACAATAGGGACCCATAGGAGAGACAAAGGAGAGAGGATAAGATTGTAGCTGTCGCAATTGGTAATGTTTAAATCCACCCAGGTCATCTAAGGAAAAACTCAGGGACAACTGAGGAAAGGCTGCTTCAAGTGCAAGAAGAGTGGACACTGGGCATGAGATTGCACCAAGCCTACACCTGGGCCTTGCTCTGCATGTGAAGCAGCTAATGTGCCTAACTCATGGCAAAGTTTGACTGTCCCCACTCCCAGAGAGGGGCTTGGCCAGCTGGAATACTCATTTTCTGCTCTGATGACTGAAGAGGCCCAGAGGAACCTGCACTGCCCCCGTCCATGGACATCGCCATCTCCTTCAAGGAGTGCTGGGTAAACTCGGATATCAAGGGTGAGCCAGTTCGACTGCTTGTTGATACAGGGGCAGCTCATTCCCTTGTGACTTCCTTCTCTGGAAAACTCTAGTTCTATAGCCATAGTAGGGGCAGAGGGGAGCCCTAGTCAGATTCTTTACTCCTCCTCTGACATGTCACTTTGAAGGCCAAATGTTTAACCATGAGTTTCTAATTGTCCCACAGTGTCCTGCTCCCTTGCTAGGAAGAGATTCACTAGCTAAATTGGGGGCAATTCTCAAATTCTGGCTGAGGCCAAAATGGACTTTACTTGTTGCAACTACACCAGGTCTCCCTGACCAAATTAGCCAACAAGTGGATCCTGCTGCATGGTACAAGGAAATACCTGGTAGGACAAATTCTACTATGCCAGTAATTATAAAAGACCCTAGCAGGTTTCCTAACTGAAAGCAGTATCCAATCAAGGAAGAGGCACCGAAAGGCCTCCAGGCTCTCATAGACAAGTTTCTCAAATATGGCCTTCCGAATCCTTGTCAGTCCCCTTGCAATACTCCCATTCTTCCCGTAGTAAAGCCCTCAGGAGAATATGGGATGGTATAAGACCTCTGCCTCATTAATGAGGCTATCATTCAATCCATCCTCTAGTGGCAGATCCGTATACAGTTGTTTCCCAAATTCCAGGGGACACTAACTGGTTCTCGGTTTTAGATTTAAAAGATGCACTTTTCTCCATTCCCATACATCTGGACTCCTAAATTCTGTTTGCTTTTGAATGGGAAAATCCCATTTCAAGAGAAAAACAGCAATATACATGAACAGTTCTCCCACAGCCTTTTTACTCAGGCACTAGAAAAACACTTGTGGAACTTAAAGCTTAAACAAGGAACCATCCTACATATGCAGATGATATTCTAGTTTGTAGCCCAACTCAGAAATTATCTAACTATACCCCTGTGCCGGCTCAACTTTCTAGCTAAGATGGGATGTAAAGTCTCCTGTTATGGTTTGTATCTGGATGTCCCCTCCAAAGCCTCACGTGGTCGTGGGGAGCAGGCTTTTTGTAGGCGGCTAAATCTAGAGTTTGTGATTGGTTCATTGTCTACTGCTGGGATTAAGGGTGTAAGTGCTACACCCACCCTAGGGCGGGCAGCCTGCATACAGTATAAGGGATGGAAAAGACGCTGCTCTACCCTTTTGCTCTTGTTGCTTTTGCTGTCTTCTACCCCCATGTTGCCCCTCTGCCATGCCACCCTGCCTTGAAGCCAGCTGATTATGGGCTGAAACCTCTACAAATTGTGAGCTAAATAAACCTTTCCCTTCTTAACTTTGGGTGTCAGGTATTTTGTCTCAGCAATGAGAGAAAAGTAACTAAAACATCTCCAAAGAAAAGGCTCAGATATCTCTCCAAAGAGTTCACTATCTGGGATATATTCTTATACGTGGGGAAAAGCTATCTAGGGACCAGATCCTGGCTATCTGTGATCTTTGGGCCTCCTGCCACCAAACAACAGCTTTGCTTATTCCTGGGGATAGCTGGCTTTTGTAGGATCTGGCTACATAATTTTGGGCTAATGGCAAAGCCTTTGTATGAGGCTGTCAAAGGCCCCGAGTCTGTGTCCCTAGGATGGAAAAAAGTGACCGACAATGCCTTTAGGAAAATTAAGCATGTCCTTACTCAGGCTCCAGCACTGGGAATACCTGACTTAAGAAAACCTTTCTTTCAGCATGTATCAGAAAAGGGAGGAATTGCTTTGGGGGTTTTGAACCAAGGGCTAGGGCAAGAACCCCACCCTGTGGCATACCTTTCAAAGAAATTAGATGGAGTGACTGCTGGATGGCCACCCTGAGAGCAATAGCAGCTACAGCTGTACTAACAGAAGAAGCTACAAAGTTAACTCTGGGACAGAGACTAGAAGTCCTAACACCCCATTAAGTCAGAGCTATTCTAGATACAAAAGGTCACTTGTGGTTAACAGGGGAACAGCTCATTAGGTATCAGGTCATGCTCTTAGACACCCCTGAGGTCATTATAAAAACCTGTACTACTATTAACCCTGCTTCTTTGGTGCCCACGGGCCCAGAAGTTAGCTACTCTTGTGAACAAGTCATCTCTCAGACATATGCAAGTAGGGAGGACATCCGTGACCTGCCCCTCCAAGACCCTGAAAAGGTGCGGTTCACTGATGGAAGTAGCTTTGTTTAAGGACATCAAAAAGCAGGTTATGCAGCTGTCAGCTTACAACAGGTCATTAAAGCTAGACCTCTTCCTCCAGGAACCTCTGCTAGAAACTTGGAGAGAAGGTACACCTGCTGACCAGTTAAACCCAAAATGGAAAGGCCCCTTCTCAGTGATCCTCGTCACACTCACTGCAGTAAAGGTGGCAGAGACAGGTAGCTGGATTCATCTTTCTAAAATAAAGCCAGTCCCATCTGAACTGACTAAAACACAAGATCACTCAAAAAGAAAAAGCTACCCCTGTGAGCATCTGGAAGACTTCAGATTTCTCTTCAAACAAACGAACAAACAAACAAAAAAACAAAAACAAAAACAAAACCCCAAGAAACAAAAAAAAAACCCCCAAGAAACAAAAAACCAAAACCAAAACCAAAACCAAGACTCCTGTCCTGCTACAGAAAACTTGCCCTCATATCTGGGCTAACAGTGAAGGTCAATGGTCATTAACTTTTTTCTTATTGTTTCCTGACAGGTTTTCCTTTCTTCAACTCAGCCAGTGAGCCACAGCATCCCAAGGTAGTTGGAGAGACATAATCCCCAGTAGGCAGGGTCTACAGGCCCTTCCAGCTGGAAGAAGCTATAGAAGACAGAGACCTCCACTTCCTCAGCACCCCATAAAGAATTATGGGGATTTGTGTCTCTCAGAGGGAAATGAGATAGGAGATTAGGGCGTGAGAAAAGCTGGTTGGGGAGGCAGGCACGACCTGTTCACTATAAGATCCTGGACACATGCGCAGAATGGTTCCCAAAGCCCTGCACATGGACTTCTTGCAAGAACTCGAGCAGGTTTTCCATAGACCTGATGTCAGTCTGAGGTGTGGGATCCAAGCACCGCCTCTCAAGGACCCATATGTAGAAGTTCTCGTGGGTTTCCTCAAGATTTAGACAGCATAAAAGGACACATCAATGCCATGAAGACTTTGCTATCATAGCTTTCCAAGATAGCCCACACTATGTTTCCCAGACACAGCATGTTTTATCTTTGCTCTTACTCTCTTTTTCTATTTACTTGACCCAAACTCACTCTACAAAGCCAGTTACTTTCCCACTCTTTGCTTTTACTTTCTCTAATAAACTCTGCCACTGCTTTAAAAAATGTCAAAAAGGGGACCTCTGGAAAATTTTGGTGTAAATTTACTTTGCTACAGTCATTGCAAAAAAAAAGATCAAAGTGGGAGGCATTACAATCCTGAATTTCAAGTTATAGTATAAAACCTACAGTCATAAAACCAGTATGTTATTGGTGCAAAAATAGACATGTGGTCTACACAATACAACAGAGGATACAGAACAGCCTCACACACCTTTAGCTCCCTGACCTTTGACAAAGGGGCTAAAAACAAATGCTAGGGAAAAGATAGCATCTTTATCAAGTTATGCTGTGAAACCTGGTTATGTACTTACAGAAGAATGAATCTAGACTGTATCTCTCTCTTTTTTTTTTTTTATTTTAAAGAGAAGAAAAAACAAATCAAAAAAGAACAAATTTTCAAAACAACATAATAGGAGGGTAACAATGGTTAATGCATTACGTATTATTATCTTTAAGTTAGTAATTCATGATACCAGACATTAGCATTCAATTGTCCAAACAATATTGGCACAAACCTTACTCTTCAATGAACTAAGTAAAATTGGTAGTGTATCTATCTTAACCATCTTATATACATATACAATATTTTTTCCTTTCCCTTCTTTCTTTTCCCTATTTCCCTATTCCAGTCTCTCTTTCCTTTTGACCAGTTTCTTTTTGATTCACCATTAGACTGTATCTCTTACCCTGCACTAAAAATCAAGTCAAGATGGATCAAAGACATAGACATAAAAAGATAAACTTTGAATTTTTTGGGAGATAAAATACATAAAACTTGAAGACATAGGCATAGGTAAGGACTTACTGAACAGAACCCCAATTGTACAAGAAATAATTCTAAGAATCAACAAATGGGAGTTTATCAAATCAAAAAACTTCTGCATAGCCAAGAGAACAATCAACAAAGTGAAGAGATAACCTACACAACAGAAAAATATTTTGCCAGCTACACCTCTATAGAGGACTAATATATAGAATATAAAATAATTTTTAAAATTAGACCCCAAGAAATAACCTAGTCAAAAATAGGCAATTGAAATGAAGAGACACTTCTCACAAGAAGTTCAAATTTCAGTAAATACATGAAAATGTGTTCAGCAAATCAAAACAACACTGAGAACAGCGACCATCAAGGGCTCAAACAAGTACTGGTGAGGATGTGTGGGAAAAGGAACCCTGCAACCACCATGGAAAGCAGTTTGGAGGTTCCTCAGAAAAACAGAAATTCGGGCTGGTGAGATGGCTCAGCAGCGTAAGCGCCTGCCTTGCAAGCGCGAGGGCCCGAGTTCGACTCCCAGAACCCACATACGAAAAAGGGGCCGGTGATATCGCTCAGTGGCACGGGTGCCTGTTGGCATGCAAGGTCCTGAGGTCGACCCCCCCGGTACCCACAAAAAAAAAAAAAAAAAAAAAGAAAAAGAAAAACAGAAATTCCATCTGAGCCAGCTATACGTCTCCGGGGTATGTTCCTGAAAGAGTTAGAGCCATCATACCATAGTGACGTGTGTATACCCGTAGTGATAGTAGGTATTCACAATAGGTAGATCATGGAAACAGCCTAGATGCCCACCAGCACACGGATGGATAAAGAAAGTAGTATTACTCTGCCGTAAAGAAGGGTAAACTAGAGTCATCTGTGGGAAAATGAATGGGTTTTTAGACTATAATGTTAAATCAGACACAGAAAGTTATGGTTTATCCCATAACAAAACCAAAATATAAGTAATTTCAAGAGAAAAACAAAGGAGAGATGATAGGAAATATGGAGGTAGACTTTTGGATATGAGGAAGAAGATCTGGGGAAAAGGGAGAGGGGAAAAAGAGAGGAAAAGGGAATCAGAAATTCAATGAATGTAATTATTACGTGTCACCAACATATACTAGTTAACAAGTAAAAGCAGATTCTACCATTTGTGACTCTGTGTGTGGGGAATATTAAGCTAAGTGAAATAAGACACAGAACAAAAACATTGCAAGATCACACTTACATGTGAAATCAGTCAAATATTCAGACGTATACAAGAAAACAATACCTGGGACAAGAGCTGGGATCAGAACACAGTGAGGACATGTTGGTCCGAGGACACTAAACAGGTATTTAGAACAAACAAGTCTACAGATTGAACCTACAACATGAAAAGGATAGGTAATAAGATTGTGTTTTATTTGGGATTCCCTGAAACGAGATTTTACCTGGCTTTGTAACAAAACTGAAAACATGGCTTACTGTTAGATAATGGATGTGTTCATTTTCTCCACTGCAGCAACCACTTTAGTATCTATATGGATTTCATAACATCATGCCATAGACCTTAAATACACAAATTTCTTGTATAAGTAAAGTGCATGTAAATGGGTTCTCCATGTTTTTCTACCTGGTAAACAATGAACACCTATATCACATTTAAGTATATATAGATACATATAAATATTTTTTGAGACGGGGTCTCACTATGTAGTTCAGGCTGGCCTTGAACTATGTAGCCTAGGATGGCCTCAAACTAAAGGCAATCCTCCTGCCTCAGCCTCCCAAGTAATGGCATTACAGGCAGCACCACCTCACACAGCTAAGTATGTGTTTTTGGTAAAAAATTCAATGATTAAATAAATTCAAAATGCATTTACTAGTTTTATTTCCTTATCTTTACTATTTCATGTTATTAGCAGGACACGGTGGTTTGTGCTTGTAGTCTTAGCTACTTGGGTAGGGGGCTTAGGCAGGAGGATTCCTTGAGACCAGGAATTGATGCCAGCCTGAGCAAGATAGCCAAAGTACTGTCTCAGGTCACTGTCCAGCAGTAAAGCACACACCTGCAATGTGCGAAGCCCTGTATTCAATGTCCTGCACTGCAAAAAAAATTCATGACACACTAATATTCTCTTGTGGGAGAATTCCTTTAGTTTTGAGGAAAATTACCTTGTCTCCCTCCCAATTTGGGTACCAATCTGCAAAATTATTGACTTCCAAATTTTTTTCCTGAAAGGCAAAGAGAGAAAAATTATGAGAATTTATACAAATTTCTTAGATTATAAATTCATGATGAGCTAGGAACATGCTTTGGTTGTTCATTACAGTTGTTCCAAACCGTGGAACAAAAAAATCAGGAATATGATCATTTATTCAGAACCTAGGAAGATAATATCAAGAAACTGTAATGGTGGCCTAAGGGCCAGTTATGAATCTTCATGATCCCAAAGATGTCCACATGGAAACTGTATGGAGTTAATTACAAGTTAAGAGCTCTGTTCCACAAAGCTGGGTGTGGTGGTGCATGCCCATAATCCCAGCACTCGGGAGGCTGAGGCAGGAGGATTGCCAGAAGTTCCAAGCCAGATCGGGCTACATAGTGAGTTTAAGACCACTGAACTACATAGGGAGACCCTGTCTAAAAAACAAAAACAAAAGAGCTCCGTCCCAAAAGATTTCAAGTATGATCCATGAATAGGTTAACAGGGTTAGCCACATATATGCCCAGTCAACCATAAATTTGATTCTCCCAATACTCTCCATAACTCCCAAACTCAGGAGAGGTCTTTACTTAGTATTATAATGTTATTAGAAAGAATAAAGCTGAGAATCAATCAAAAGGATAACTTGCTGCAGAATCTAAGGCAAAACTTAATGAGATATAGCCAAAGGAACAGAAGACTAGAAAATTCCATGCACCTAAAGCTACCAGATTTTTGGCAGAGGGACTTTGGAGAAAAGACAGCCTCTTTTAACAATGGTGCTGAGAAAACTGGAAATCTACTTGTAGATGACTGAAACTAGATTTCTATTGTTTACCCTGTGCTGAAAGTAAATCAAAATGGACCAAAGACCATATAAAAACAGAAATTTAAAACTCCTGGAAGATAACATAGAGATAACACTAGAAGCCACAGGCTCAGGCAAAATGTTCCTGAGTAGAACCGCAACAGCCTAGGAAATAATATTGAGAATTAACAAATGGCATTATATCAAATTTAAAAGCTTCTGCACAGCAAAGCAAACAATCAACAGTGTGAAGAGACACATTAATTAATAAATTAATGAATAAAATAAAGAAGAAATTCCAGCAAACTGAAGGTCGAAATCTGGAGACAGGGATTGGGAGTGAGGGGTTGTGAGATAAAAAGGGAGACAGGGGTATGAGATTAAACGACAAAGGCATGTTGAAAGCAAGAACCAAAAACCCCAAGTGAACCTCACCATTCTGCATTACTAACATGCACTGATAAGAATAAATACATTTCAGAAATTGCTGCTTCACCCCCCATTTCCCCATGGATCAAGCTCTGTTCAATGGAGTGACCCCTCTTCAAGAACAGAAACCGCACTCCTGAGTATGCCCCTTATGCTCAGAAGAGCCTCTTGCCACAGGTGAGTGGCAGCCTGTCAAGCCCAAGCAGGAAGTAACACTGTTTCTGTCCCTGAATGGTCCAGGAAGCCAGAGACCCATGTAGTCCTCGTCACGTTATACCCATGCGCATATGGGTGTATGGAACAAGTGGGCCAAAGGTCACGCAACCAAGTGGACACCTGAAATCTGAGACTGGACTCTCATTTCTGAGAAGCTATACAAGTAAGATTTGAATGTACAAGCATAAGGCGGCCAAGGAAATGGTGACACAGTCCCATAAGCAGGGCTCTACCACTTACTGATGATCAACTCTACTATGGGAACCACTCTATACAACTTCTATTTTTCCTCCCAAATAATCCCATGACATTGGCGTTGCTCAGTCTGCAATCCAATTTACACGTAATATGCCTAAAATAAAAACATTCTATGGTGTAACATCAAGATTTTGTAGGTATTCATTATAACTTCAAATTCCATTTTATCTGGCTCTCATTGACATGTCAAGGGATATATATTTTCATTTCATTCATTTCAGTGTGAAAATTTTAACAAGAGGTTTGTGCTGGAGGCTGGGCAGGAGAAATGGATGATTCGAGCCCTTTAAAAACCTCATGCAATAATTTTCCAAATGCATGGTACTTGAGATGGGTCTTTGAAGAAGAGCAGAAACCAGCCTGGTGGGGTGTGCACCTGTTTACCTAGCAGACTATTCTCTTTCTCCACCTTTCCCTGCCCTGCATCTTAAGAAGCTACACTGTAAGGACCAGTCATACTGGCAACAGCCTTTGGCTGTAAGGGAGGGGTCAGGAGGAAAGCAGCCAATAGAAAGCAGGGTGCTCCCACCCTGCCATCCTGATTAGCTGGCAATCCTGCTATCTTCTGCTATATGCTAGACCTCACGCTACACTGCTCCGTGCTTGGAGACTTGGGGTCTCATTTTCAAGTAACTAATCCAGCCTTTGTCTCTTTTAGACCTAGTGATGACTATTCTCTGATATTGGTGTCAGCGTTTTCCTTACCACTCATGGCCTCTTGTAATACTATCCACACTTCAATAAATAAAAGTCTTCATCAATCTCTCACTCATTACAGTTTTAAGGATGCTTCCAATTTCCCCCACAGACTGTCTAAACTGCAAGGTCATATAAACCTGAATCAGTTACACACACATAGGAACAATGAAGTGAGCAAAAAAAGTAAAGGATTTCTGCCAGTTTCTGGGAAAATGATATCCAACAACTGAACAATATAATTTAAAGTTAATATGTGGAAATGATATTACAGTGGCATCATAGCACAGGCTGCTCCAACAAAATACTAAGGGCTGAGGAGTTAAACACATTTATTTCTAACAGTTCTGCAGCCTGGGAAGTCTAAAATCACGGTATATCCTGATTGTTTTTGCACATAACTCACAATATTCAAACTATTTTAGGTATGGCCAAAAGGAAACAAACAAAATAAACCGAGCTGGGGCAGGGGTGGGGTAAGTGCAAGAGCCAGTGTTGTGTGGAAAGTGTGATGGCCCCCATGACTGTAAAGTCCCTAGACAATAAAAATAAATACCACGAGAAAATATAACTAAGTTACGTACCAAAAATGGACAAAACTTGCTGTGCTTGCTGTAATTGCTAGGTACCTTTCTGCAAGTTCCTTGTTCTCTGGTCAACTTGGGTGAAACTAAAACAGTTGAAACTATGTAACCGTAGCGAAAACAGTTGCAACTATGTAACCGTAGCCAAAACAGGTGAAAGTATGTAACCCTAGCTAAAACGGTTGCTTTCTGTTCCAACCAGGATGTGGTTATTTGCTTTAAATTCTGGATGCTGCGCAGACTCGGGGCTAATCTGTAATCTCCCTGCGTGGAGTAAACAGTTCAGTCGCCGGCCGATTTAATAAAGGCTCATCAAAATTCTAGATTGGCTGCCTGGCTTTCTATTATGAGTTTGAACCCATAACAGAAAGGACCCGGAAAGTTTGCGAAGAGAAAGCTGAACCCAAAGGAGCCCTCAGAAAGCCTGGGTCCAGAAAAAGCCCAGAAAGGAAAATCACAAGGATTTACACAAGTAGTCCCACGTGCCTAGTCTCTGATTCACATGTAAAGTAGCCCCAAACAAAATTAGAATTAAGTTTTTCTTTCCCGCCAATATCAAGAGCTAGGCTGAGAGGATGGGGGTCGAATTTGAAAACTCGGGACAAATAAGGCTGGCCCGCGACAGGGAACCCCATCACGAACTCCCCCTCCAGTCAGGAGTCCCCGCCGCCGCCACTCCCTGGGGACAGGCAGGGCTCCAGGCCGGTGTCCGTATCACTGCACAGGGCAGGGCAGGTTGCAGTGGACCCGCCGCCATCCCAGTCGCGCTCGAGCCCTGGAAGAGACCAGGGCCGAGCGCGCAGCGGCGGACGCGGCTCTGCCGGGGCTCCTGGAGTCCCGAGGCTGGGTCCGCACTCACCATTCCCGGCTTCACTGGTGTCCCGGAGGCCTCGGCGAGGCTCCCACCACCGCTGTGAGTCACAGCTCCCAGGAAGAAGAACCTCCAGCGCTTCAGGTGAGACGTACCTACAAAGGCCGCTCAACAGGAAGGACTTCCTCTTGCCTCGCGGAGTGACCCTGGACTTCCGTTTCTCGTGGCCTCTGATTGGATGGTTCCCGTGGCCCCGCCCCCGACTCGTGAGCGCCTGTTCTGGAGGAAGAGCCCGGCATTCCGCCACCATGGAATTGTTTCCCCTGGGCTGACGCCTTGTGGAGAGCAAGAGGGGCGCCCGGGGCAGGTCAGACTGAAACAGGGGAGCCCGGTGTCCTCTAGGAGTCTGAGTCTTCGCCTCAAGACTGCCAGGCCACTCATGGAATCGGGTCCCTGGTGTAGAAACACTGACCCTTGGCCGTGACGTCACAATGTGTACTCTCCCCTCCCTTCTTGTTGATCTTTGACTCTTACCGAGGTCGAGGCCTGCACCCGTCCTGTCTTCACCCCGCAGAGGCGCTACTCTGTCTCCTCAGGAGGTTAACCTCCACCTCCAGCCTGGGCTCAGGGTCTGTTCTCAGACCAACTACTGTCTATACAATGACTTTAAAAAAAAGTTATATTCTTTTAAAATGTCGTTAATGTATAAGTGATCTTTTTCTGTTTTCATATCCTGCAATGTTGCTGGAATTATATATTAATTTTTTTTCAGTATTTATAGATTTCTCAATGGAGATATTGTCATCTGCAAAAAGAGGTAAGTGCACCTCTAAATGTTACCTATTTCTGATCATTCTGAATTCTTTCTCCAAGTCATGGAACAAATAACAAAACTGAGAGCCAACAAAGTTGTGAAGAAGAGTTTGTTCTTTGGTCTGAGAATAAGGACAAGCCAGGAAAACGAAAAACAAAAACAAAAAACCCCTCACATGTGTAACCATACCATCCAAAAATGTGTGGGTTCTTAAAGAGGAAAAAGAAAATTTTAGTTAAGGAGTAGGGGGATTACTCATGACTTTTTCCATGGAAGGCTTTGGGTCCATCCTAAACATTAGGGACTTTTTTTTTTTTTTTTTTTTTTTTTTTTTTTTAACAATACTTATGTGGGCAAGATGTAGTCTGGGCCAGAAATGGACATATCATGATTGGTCTGTCAGGAATTTCATTAGGGTCCTAAAGTACAATAATAAGCTGACAAAGCTAGGGATAATCATGTGGGACAATGGTGGGACAGAAGCCTGGGTGAAAAAGAATTCTCTGGGTGCAGTAAACTGTTACTCTTCTGTAGAATGTAATGTTTCAGCATACCTGTCATAAGACCCTAAAAATATTTACATGAAACAAATTATTACCAGTTATTACCATTAAGCCCTGTAGTTTTACTGCCTCTTACTCTCCACTACTTTCAGAAACTACACAGTGGGAAAATACATTATTAGATTTCCTTAGTTTTGCTATAGAAGACACCTCCAGTGCAGCGGCACACACCTGTGATCACAGCACTTTGAGAGGCTGATGGAGAAGAGTGGCAAGTTCAGTTCCCACGTGGACAGTTTAGTGAGCCCTTGTCTCAAAATAAAAATAAAAGGAGCTGGCTATGTGGCTTAGTGGTAGAACAACCATGGGTTTCATCCCCACTACTGCAAAAAAAAGAAAAATAGTAATAATAGGCTGGTGATATCGCTCAGCGGCACAAGTGCCTGCTGGCAAGAGTGAGGTCCTGAGTTTGACTCCCGGTACCCACACACACACACAAAAATAACAACAACAACAATAATAATAAACAACTGCTATATGGGTTATAATAACACTCATGTTATTTCCCAGTGACCTGAAGGCCACTTTTGCTAGAAACTTCGACCTTTCACTAAGCCTACAGAAATCTAATTGGTGACTAAAATGTGATAAAAGGCTTGGCACCTCTGTATTAATATAATGTCTGTTTCCTTGCTGTCTTCATTCTTGGGACAGATTCTACTTAGCACTGCATGTAGACATGTTGATCATTTAAAACACAATTTGTCTAAGACTATGATACAGGGTTATTTCAGCCTATTGCCCATTGGAGTTGCTATGTGCTTCTTGTACCTCACCTTTGCGCCTTTTCAGTAGCTCAAACACTGAAAGTCCTTCAGCCCCATCATAAGGCCAGGACATTTGTGCAAGGCATTAAAATGCACTGTATGAGTAACTCAGCAGTGACTGAGCAAAGTTGATGGCCTGGTAGCCCCCCGAGTGTAAGCCTAGGATATTTTGCACAAAGTAATGATACCAGGTTCAGAAAATTCAACAGCTCCTGGGACAAATTCAGCATGTCCATTTGTTGTCTAAGGCTCTCAATGGAAAGAAAAACCTTTTAGAGCCATGCCCCTGGCCAATGAAAACTACCTGCAGAGTATCAATGAAAACCGTATCTGTTATGGTTGTCATTCTCTTAACCAATTGTACACTTACAGAACTCCTATGAGATGAAAAGCCCTGCCCCAACCCAGTAAATCTTCACCTATGCAGAAGTGTGTGTGCTTGCAGTATTTGGCCCCATTCCATTTCTGTAAATGTGTAGGTATAACAAACACATTATCTGGTTTCATATTTTTGTTGCCTCCACAAGGAGGATATGAAAGCATGGGATAAAACCTGCTGGAATCAGGAGCCCTGGATGCTGATCCAACATGAGCGATTGTTTAGCTACCAGTCCAAATTCTGACTTCTGTTGCCCTGCTTGAATTTGTTGTCTCACAGAAAATGTTTCTCTCTCCCCTCTTCCCTCTCTTTTACTCTCCTCTCCACTCTTCTTCACCCCCTCTCATCTTCTTTTTACTTATTGTCATTTTCAAGGAACAAAAGAGCATGAACTCAATTTGCCTAACATGCCTGGACTCCCTATGTAGAGTGGTTGGAAAGTTCCCTAAGCCATGCAGATCCAACTCACAGTTGACTTCACTACCTCTTCTCTGGTGGTTTTCAGACTGTAACAGTGCAGAACCCACTGGTCTTCTTTCCTTTATAGGGTATCTACTTCTCTCTGTCCGTCTGTCTCTCTGTCTTGCTCTTGCTCTCATTCGTCTCTCAACTAGATCCCTTGCTTTCACTCTTACTCTCTCAACTTCTCAGACCTCTTTTCATTGTCAAAGACAAAAGGGTATAAACTTGATATGCCATGGCTTCCCAATTTAGGGTGACAGGATAGCTCCCTGAGAAATGCAGATTCACTTGGCATTGGGTGATGTCCACTGCTGCCTTTGGAATCAGGTGGAATTTTCAGACTCTGGGCAGAAGCCCATTGGTCCATTTTTTCTTGAAATGTTTTCCCTTTCCTCCTATCTTGAACACCCATTCAAGTCAGAGCATCAGGTACCTTTTGTAAAAGTTGTCAGCCTTGATAACTTAGCATCTTAGCAAGATACTGTCTCAAATTTTAAAAAAATCCAAAGAGTCTGGTGGACTTCCAGGAAGATGGCGGAGTGGAGAGCAGCAGAGAAAGAGCCTTTCTGAGATTTGGTGTCCAGACACTGAATATGGCAATGTGAAGAGGAGAAGAATGAGGGAGGTGGGTTCCCAGGATCCAGGAAGGATCTGAAGTGAGAATTGAAGCCCACAGGGAGAGAAAAGAGTGAGACTTCAGTGAAGAAGGAAGAGGTGGCAGGCAGCACTTTCTCCCTGAGCCCAGATTCACTGTGTGAGGGGTGCCTTGAACCTGCATATGCATGATGACTATTGGCCAGTAGTAACCCCAGAGGCCTCCATGGACGGAAACGCATCAGTGAAATGGAGCAGTGGATGCAGTGGACTGCAGTAGATGATGAGTTATTTGGGTTCAGGTGTCCCTCAGGAGAGGGTGATTGCATAGGAGTCATCTTGGAGAGGGGCCAACTGAACTTGGAATTCAGAGCAACTGCTGGCTTTATCTAGCAGCTCCCAGGGTTGGAGTAAGGGAGCCAAGTTCAAGTTGGCAGGAAGTCAGGGAGCTGAGTTCAAGCTGGCAGGGAGCCAATTTCAAGCTGGAGGAGGCGCATGGATTGCTGCAGGCTGAATGGGTCTGGTTCTAGCTTCACACCAAGAAACCAGCCTGAACTTCAGTGGAACTAAAGGTACAGCTTTGATAGGATTATCCAATACCCTGCCTTAAAGCTACCGCTGGCTTGTTGGGATTAATCAACTCGAATCTGGACTCTCTTTGCCCATGTTGTCTACCAGTGACAGCAAAGACATGCCTTGAAGTGGGCAGCAACTTCTCATCCCCAATAAATTGAAGAGGTAGGATCTTGCAGCAGACTCAAAACCCAAAGCCAGCTACACCTGGAAGACTCCTCTGAGAAGTAGTCATTTCTTAAGTTCTAAATACTAGCAATAAAGCTACTTGGCATAGGAAATTTACAAGAATCAAGCCAGGCATCAAACTTAAAATGGAAAATGAGAAGACACCCAAATAAGATGCAACCCCAGACTTCCGGCTCATTCAAAGACAAATCCTGGGGGGCAATGAGGCACAACAATCTGAAAGCCACCCACCTGGACTCTGTGAAGTGGTAACAGCAAAAGTAACAAAGCAGATGAATGAGGCTCTAGAAAAAAATCATATCAGAAATAATTCCTCAGATAAATACAGAGATGGCAAACATAATGAAAAACATGCTTAGCGACTCTAGAGCAGATACAGATAAAAATATAGAGGATCTTAAGAAAATGATGGAAACCATGAAAACCCAACATAGGAAAGAAAGGGAATCCATGAAACAGATTCAAACATATCCAGGAGATTAAAAATTCCTTTGAAAGTATACACAGCAGAATGAGCCATTGTGAGGACAGAATCTCATATAGAAGACAGGATTGCAGACAGTGATCATGAAAAGAAAGATTTCTTAAAAATAGCAAGAGACCATGAGAAATTAATCCAGCAGCTGCTAGATGATGCAAAGAATAACGTAAAATTGATTGGAGTCAATGAAAAAGCAGGAGATAGCACAAATAAAAACCTGTTCACAGAAGTCATGGCATAAAACTTCCCAAGAATGGAAAAAGAATTTGACATACAGAAAAAGGAGGCATGTAGAACTCGAATTAGCCATGATCAAAAACAAACAACAAAACAAAATAAAAAAAAACTACACCAAGGCATATAATAGTCAAGATCCCAGAAATTCAGCAAAAGAACAGAATATTAAAAGGTGTTAGAGAAAAGAAACAAATCACCTATAAAGGAAAGCCCATCAGAATCACAGCAGACTTCTTAACAAAAACCCTCAAGTCAAGGAGAGCTTGGAGTGAAGTATTTCAAGTCCTAAAAGAAAACATCTAACCCAGATTGATGTACTTCACAAAACTATCTTTCAAAATCAATGGAGAAATAATATACTACTATGAGAAACAACATTGAGGAAATTCATAAATAACCAACCAGCACTCCAAAATGTTCTGAAGGACATTCTAGAAAGAGATAACAAGGCGTACAACTCCATGAACCCCAACAGAATGAATCCAGCTATCATGGATTGATCAGGCCCGCAACCTCCCAAATGATTGGATGGTGAAGGCTTAAATAAATGAGACAAGTGGTATGATTTTAGGATTCCAGGAGGATCAAAACCCTGTAACAGAATTTGAGATTCCCTGGGGGGCTGAGACAAAGAACTTCTCTGGACAGCCAGTATTTGGTTTACAAACAAAAGGAGGGGATATTGAAGAAAATACGGGAACCTGAGCAGGAATTTGGGAGTTGGCTCAAGGACTTCTCCAAGTAGTAAATTATGTTAATTTAGGAGAACTATCTTATATACAGGTTGACATTTACTGCAGGAGTGAGACCTGTAGCTATGGTCTCTAGTTAATTGGGGTTGGAGCCAGGTATCCTCAGCTAGCTGTAGTTATCTTGACTTTAAAGTACCATGCATAGATTCTTTTCCAACACAGCCAGAGATCCCATGTGTTTAGCAACCTAACCCTGTACAGCCCAGTCTCCAACATCCACCAGGCAAGGAAATTTCACAATTAAACAGGGGAAACGAGAGCCAATGACAGAAAAATAAAATGATAAGAATAACATAATACATATCAGTTATAACCATCAATGTAAATACTCTCAATTCACCAGTCAAAAGAAACAGACTGGTAGACTGGATCAAGAAGCAAGATCCGGGCCGGTGAGATGGCTCAGCGGCGTAAGCGCCTGCCTTGCAAGCGCGAGGGCCCGAGTTCGACTCCCGGAACCCACATACGAAAAAGGGGCTGGTGATATCACTCAGCGGCACGGGTGCCTGTTGGCGCGCGAGGTCCTGAGGTCGACCCCCCGGTACCCACAAAAAAAAAAAAAAAAAAAAAAGAAGCAAGATCCAACAATGTGCTGAATTCAAGAAACACACTGAATTAAAAAAAAATTCATAGACTGAAAGTCAAAGGATGGCCGGTGAGATAGCTCAGTGGCATAAGTGCCTGCCTGGCAAGTGTGAAGTCCTGAGTTTGACTCCCGCTACCCACATGAAAAGGAAAAGAGGGCCAGTGATATCGCTCAGTGGCACAAGCGCCTGCTGGCAAGCGTGAGGTCTTGAGTTCAACCCCTGGTACCCACGTTAAAAAAAAAAAAAAAGATCTGGGCTGGTGAGATGGCTCAGTGGTACAAGTGCTTGCCCAGCAAACACGAGGTCCTGAGGTCGACTCCCGGTACCCACATAAAAAAACAAAAACAAAACAACAACAAAACAAAGGATGGAAAACAATACTCCATGAGACAGGTACCCAAAAAAAAAAAAAAAAAAAAAGGGGTAGCCAGTCTATTTGCAGACAAAGTAGATTTCAAGTGAAGAGTAATTAAGAGAGACAAAGATGGTCACTGCATCCTTACAAAGGGAACAGTCCAAGAGGAAGAGAAAACAATCATAAATATGTATGCACCAATAGCAGTGCAGATGACTATATAAAATAATATTAATGGACATGAGCAATCAAATAAGCACTGATACAAGTGTAATTGGGGACCTCAATACACCACTGTCACAAATAGCAGATCAACTAGATGAAAAATCAATGATGAAATATCAGAACTGAACCAAACTTTTGAACAAATGGACTTAGTAGATGTCTATAGAGTGTCCCACCTCACAACATCAGAATATACATTCTTCTCAGCTGCACGTGGGATGTTCTAAAATAGACCACATACTAGCTCATAGCACATGCTTAAGTAAATGCAAAAGAACTAAATTTATCCCGTGCATATTATCAGATCATAGTGCAATGAAATTGAAAATCAATGGCAAAAGAAACCACAAGAACTTCATAAACATGGAAATTAAATAACACCCTCCTGAAAATCCAATAATGGGTCACAGATGAAATTGAAGAAGAAATTAGACAGTTTCTACAATTTAAATGATAATGCCAATACAACACACTGGAACTTATGGGACACAATGAAAGCAGTCCTACAAGGGAAATTTATAGTGGTGAATACCCATATCAGGAAAACAGAGGGAGCTCAAATAAACAACTTAATGTCGAACCTAAAACTTCTAGAGAAAGAAGAGTAAGTCAAGCCTAAGGATTATAGTAGGGAAGAAATTATACAGACCAGAGCAGAAGTTAATGCACTGGAGACAAAGAAAACAATATAAAGTATCAATGAATCAAAGAGTTGGTCTTTGAAAGATTAAAGAACCCTTAGCCAACCTTATCAAAAAATGGAAAGAAAATACCTAAATCCCTGCAATTCAGAATGACAAGGGTGAAATCAGAACAGATCCTGCAGGAATCCAGAAGATTATCAATATCTACTTCAAGAACCTGTATTCTAATAAGATGGAAAATGCAGAAGAAATGGACAGATTCCTAGATATATATGAATTACCAAAGCTGAATCAAGAAAATATAAAAATTCTAAATAACCCAATATCAATCAATGAAGTTGAAGATGTAATTAAAACTCTATGAACAAAGAAAGTCCAGGTCCTGATGAATTCACTGCTGAATTCTACAAGAAGTTTAAAGAAGACTTAATGTCACTACTTCTCAAACTCTTTAGTGAAATTGAAAGGGGAGCAGCACTCCTAAATTCATTCCTTTTGTGTGTGTGTGTGTGGGTACCAGGGGCCAAACTCAGGACCTGTGCACCAGCAGGCGCCTGTGCTGCCGAGTGATATCACCGGCCCTTTTTTCGTACGTGGGTACTGGGAGTTGAACTCAGGACCTTGCGCTTGCCAGGCAGGTGCTTATGCCGCTGAGCTATCTCACCGGCCCCTAAATTCATTCCTGGAAGCAAGCATTACCCTGATACCAAAACCAGGGAAGGATCCAACCAAAAAAGAGAATTACAGGCCAGTCTCCCTAATGAACATAGATGCAAAAATCCTCAGCAAGATACTGGCAAACAATACAGAAAATCATCAAGAAGATTATACACCATGGCTAAGTAGGGGTCACCCCAGAGATGCAGGGATGGTTCAGCACATGCAAATCAATAAATGTAATAAACCATATTAACAGAGCCAAGGACAAAATCCACATGATCATCTCAATAGATGCAGAAAAAGCTTTTGACAAAGTCCAACACCTATTCATTATACAAACCCCACAGAAAATTAGAATAGTCAGTCTTTATCTCAATCTGATAAAAGCCATCTATGACAAACCAACAGCAAACAACATACTAAATGGACAAAAACTAAAAGCTTTCTCTCTAAAATGAGGAACAAGACAAGGATGTCCAGTATCACCACTCTTAGTCAATATAGTTCTGGAAACATTAGCCAGAGCAATTAGACAAGAAAAAGAAATAAAAGGAATGATAGGAAAGGAATAAGTTAAATTATCTTTATTTGCAGCTGACATGATTGTTATGGTTTGTGTCTGGATGTCCCCCCAAAGCCTCATTTGCTCATGGGGGTGGGCTTTAAAGTGGCGGCTGAATCTAGAGCTTGTGATTGATTCATAGTCCAATGATGGGATTATGGATATGAGTGCCACACCTGCCCTAGGGTGTTTAGACTGCATAAAATATAAGGGACAGAAAGAATCTTCTTTCCACCTCTCTTCCCTTGGTTGCTTTTGCTGTTTTCTGCTGCCATGAACAGTGGCCCCCTGCCATGCCACCCTGCCTTGGAGCCAGCTGATTACAGACTGAAACCACAAACTGTGAGGTAAATAAACCTTTCCTTCCTTAATTTTGGGTATTGGGTATTTTGTCTCAGCAATGAGAAAAAAGTAACCAAGACAGAATTAGGTACCAGGGAAGTAGGGTCGTTGCTGTGACCATACCTCACCATGTGGTTCAAGAGCCTTTGGGGATGGCTTATGGGAAGAGTTTGGAAAGGTTTGGAGATGTTGCCTAAAAGAGTAGAGCTGGAACGCTGTTTTATATGGGAGATTCTGGTCAGAGCTTAGAAGACCAGAAAGCTGATAGAAATCCTTCTGGTAAAGACCAGGCTGGGGAGGTTTCTGCTGGGAAGGACTGCATTGGCTGTTGGAGTCCAGATGATGTGTGTTATGGCTTGGCAGAAAGTTTGTCTGCGGTTTGGTCATGTCCAGAGACTTTGCCTGAAACTAAGATTAAGGGCAGTGGACTAATTATTCTTGTAGAAGAAATTTCAAGGCAGTCGAATGTTGAGGTGGTGGCATGACTATTGCTGGGGGCTTTTAGCCAGATATGTGTCGAGAATCAAGAGCAGAGAGCCCAGAAGAATGATTTAAACTGTTGTGAGTTTGGCCAGAATGGAAGCTCCAGTAAAGCTGTGTGCCACAAAGATAGAGCAGAGGAGATCTTGATTGCTGAGAAGGAAAAGGACAGTAGAAAAGAGAGCCTGAGGGCATCACAAGAAGCGCAGTCTCCACCCTTTTTAGCCTCAAAATTGCCAAAGTGGAAGACTTTGCTTTGAGAAGAAGGCCCCAGAGCACCATGTTCCAAAATGGTGGCAGCATAGGAAATTTGTTCCTCAGAATTGGATTCAGAGTGCCCAGGGCTATGGAACTCACCTGATGAATCAGTTGAAGGAATATCATATAAAACATGACATCCTGAACTTCCTCACATATGCAGGTGAGTATGCATTCGGATATTCAAGAAACAGGGCTTCTCAAAAGAAATTAAAACACCTAAAACCAAATATGTTGGCTACATCAAGGATTATGAAAGAGCCACTTTAATGGGATATGAGCTAAACCCATGGATTCTATACACAGAATTTTCTGTTATCATTAAAAAGCAGAAGGAGATAATTAAAAAGCTGATAGAAAATAGGCCTAGGGCCGGTGCGATGGCTCAGCGGCATAAGCACCTGCCTGGCAAGCGCGAGGGCCCAAGTTCGACTCCCAGAACCCACATACGAAAAAAGGGCCGGTGATATCGCTCAGCGGCACGGGTGCCTGCTGGCGCGCGAGGTCCTGAGGTCGACCCCCCGGTACCCACAAAAAAGAAAAGAAAAGAAAAGAAAAGAAAATAGGCCTAGATTTGAAAAGTCTGTCCTGGACTTTCATGTTTTAAAGATGGAGTTTGACAGATTCCTATAGAAAGCATTCCTGGAATTAGAAAGATACTCTGGAAACTAAGTGGGAAAGTAAAGAGCCCAAAGACCCTGCCCAGCTTTACAGCACACCAAAGAGCATCTTCCAGCAGGTGAAGAGCCACCAAAGTGCTTGGCCCTTCGTGGAAACTGAAGAGAACAGAAGCACTGGGATATTATGAAGTTACAAGGTTCTCCATGGATCTGAAAACCGTGAGTGCACACATTAAGAGTAGGTACTGCGTGTCTAAGAAATTATTCACGGCTGACTTACAGTGAGTCTTTACCAATCGCGAAGAGTACGACCCCCCCAGAGAGTGACTACTACAATGTGCCAATATCGTGGAGAAATTCTCCTTCAGTACAATGAAGGGAGCTGGATTAACTCACAAGTCGATTTCTCTTCCCTTGGCTTCTTAGAAACTCATCAAACTGTGCCTAAAGCACAGGTGGTTTAGTTTTTTAAAAGAATAGGACATAATGTGTTGAAGAGACTAGTAATAATGAGCACTTTTGAGAAACAAAAAACCCTCTTTTAGCTTTTCAAATATGTATTTAAATTGAAGACAGAATATTTTTGTTTTATGGAATAGATATTAATCTATTTACTACTATTATGTAAATTTTCTATGGCATGTCCATTAGCCAACTATCCCATGATAGGTGATCAGGGGTTTTGTACATAATAGTAAGATTTGGGGGAATCTGGAAATTTTTCAGACCATGAATGTTACCATTTTTTCTAATGGAATGTGAGAGTTTATTTTTATTTTATTCTGAAGGATTTTAGGGAAGGGATATGTGATTAAAAGCCCATAAAAAGTGAAATATGTGATGTTTGAAGCCTCTTTGTAGACTTTTTATAAACACTCATCTAGATGCAGGGCTTTGAGCAGTTCTGATAAATGCAGTTCCACAAAAGCAACTGCTTTAATTCCCAAGGAAGAGATTCTAAATGATGCAAACTGTTTATGAGAATCTGGGGTTTTGATAATTTGTCTGCCTACAACAAACTTGTGAGTGCATAAGCACCATTTCTACACAAATGTGTGTTATTATATTTGACTCTGCTTATGCAGGCCATAAGTTCCAAAAGGTAATTTTCCAGGCCATAATAGAGGCATAAACTTGAAAACACTTGAAATTGAACCAACAGGATTTAATAGGAAAAGATGTATTGTCTATATATGTATCAGTCTAGTGAATCCTTATTCTAATAAATGAAGATTTTTTTCTGTTACACACACAACCCCATCTGTAATGTTCATGTAAACCTTTTTTCCTTTTGCACCTCCAGAACATGTTTATTGCCAGAGGTGAATTAAATTCCCACCAAGGTTTGTTGTTAGTATTTTAACAGCTACATTGCTATATGGGTCCAGGGTTACATCCCACTAAATCCATCACACAACCTTATTAACCAACCTGTGGGATTCTAGCTTAGTGCTTGGGTCGATTTCCTGATTATACTACATAAAAAAGTGGGACATCGGTCACTGAAACTAATACACTGACTTTTGTAAAGGATGAAGTTTTAAACATATATTTAACTTATGTTTTCTAGCAGCATAAATTATAATGGGTCATTAGTAGTCATTAAAAACTGTTGCTGCAGAAAATCTGCATGAAGGAAGATACCTGCACATGGCTATTCAGTTGGAAGGGCTGCTCTTGACCTGTTAGAGATGTTCAGAATGCTCACTGAAAAATGCCTCAGCTTTTGTAGTGTAAGAAATCACCATGAGTGGTGTCTAGATTTCTAATGAAGAATGACATTACAGTTTGGATTAAGTATCTTAGACTGGTTTTAAACAGAGCTTTGTGGCAGATTTGCTGAAGCATCTGTCCAGCTTGGTATCCCGTGAAAGACTGTTATTTTCTGGGTAGACATTCTTACAGAGTATTGTCTTTAAAGTCAGATTGTCTTTTCTATATCAAAAGCATTTTTATGTTTTCTAATTTAAAAATTAATATTTTCATATAGACATTCTGCAATAAAGCTGAAGTTGGATGTGTGGTTTTGCAAATGCTTTAACAGCTGATAAAATTTTACATTTGTAAAATTAATATATTGTACTGGTACAAAATAATTTAATATTTTAAAAAGCTCCCCCCCAAAGGGTATCAAAAGATAGAGTGAGGAGGTGGGAGGGGAGGGAAAGGGGATAAAAAATGAATTGGGATATATTTTATATATATATATATGGATATATATATATATATCCATATATATATGTAATCCATACAAGGAATGTGAACATTATGAAACTGCAAATATATATATATATATATATATATATATATATATATATATATATATATATAAAGTGAGGGTATCAAGAGATTGTTGGAGGGGATGGAGGAAAGGGAAAGGGGACAAAAAAGGGATTAAAATGTGTCATGTACAAGCATCAACTTTCCACAATGAATGTAAACATTATGTACTACCCATGTGTACTCATAAAATAAAATTTAAAAAAGAAACATTCAAGAGAAGAACATGTAAATTAAACCTGTATGTAACATCACTGCTAATAATAAGGAATAGGAAATAGATATTGCAAATAGGTTAAATGAAAAAATAAGAAACAACTTTTAAAAACAGTCCCTCAGGGCCGGTGATATGGCTCAGTGGCGTAAGCGCCTGCCCAGCAAGCGCAAGGGCCCGAGTTCGACTCCCGGAACCCACATACGAAAAAAGGGCTGGTGATATTGCTCAGTGGCATGGGCGTTTGCTGGCGCGCGAGGTCCTGAAGTCGACCCCCGGTACCCACACACACACAAAAAAAACCCAAAACAACAACAACAAAAAAACCCAGTCCCTCAGAAACTCTGGCTGTCTTCCACATTGAGGAGGTGGAGACTACTGGAATGTATTATGGGTCATTATATTGACCATTTATTTATTTATTTTTTAAACTAAGTTTATTGGTACAATTTAGATACACATAATGATCACATTCATCATAGGGAATTTGTACCTGTACATGTTATATCTTAGTTCCTCTTTTTTTCCCACTCCCCTCTACTCTCTTCAACCCCACTTCCCCTCCTTACTTACAAAGCTTTGTATCCATTTTATCCTTTTTTTCTCATGTTTTCTTTTCCTTTCTACCCCCAATTCCCCTTTTCTTTTGAACAATTACTTCCTATTTAATAATATCTATTATACATTTTGATTCTTATTTACACTTTCAGTTTCTCACACCAGAGAGACAATGTGATATTGACACATGTGTGGGCAATTTATTTCACTTAAAGAGTATGGTTTAAAGGTCCATTCATCTAGCTATAAATGTCTCGAGTTTATCCTTCTTTAGGGCTGAGTAGTACTCCATTGTATAAAAAAGTCACATCTTTTTTATCCATTCATTGGTTGATGGACATTTGGACTGTTTCCAAGATTTGGCTATTATAAACTGCTGCTATAAACACGGTGCACATATATCGCTGTGGTATGATACTTTTAATTCTTTTGAGGGGATACAAAGAAGGGGGATAGCTAGGTCAAATGGAACCACTAGTCCTAGTTTTTTGAGAAATCTGCACACTGGTTTCCACAGTGGTCGCACCAGTTAACGCACCAACCAACAGTGGAGAAGGGTTCCTTTTTCCCCACAGTCCCGCCAGCATTTGTTATTGGTTGATTTCTTGATAGTAGCCTTTCTTTTTCACAGAGTTGTTTTAATTTGCATCTCTTGAATGACAAGTGGTGTTGAACATTTTTTTTTAATGTATTTACTTGCTGTTTCTACTTCTCCATCTGAGAATTGTCTATTCATTTCTGTGCCCATTTTTGGATTGGGCCTTTAAATTTGGGGACCTGATTTTTTTCAATTCTTTATATGTTCAAGATAGAAGTCCTTTGTCTGAAGAACTAGCTAAGATTTTTCCCACTCTGTGGGTGGTCTTTTCACTCTGTTGTTGATTTCTTTTGCAGTGCAAAAGCTTTTTAATAAGATGAGATTTCAGTTGTTTCTTTGTAGTATTTCCCATGCAGTTGGGTTTTGTTCATGAAGTCTTTGCCTATACATATGTCTTCCAGGGTTCTGCCTATTCTATCTTCCAACAGATTTAGTGTCTGGGTTTTAATATTTAGGTCTTTGATCCGTTTTGATTTTAGTTTAGTGCATGGTGATAGACATGGTTCTAGTTTTACTCTTCGGCATGTGGAAAGCCAGTTTTTCCAGCACCATTTATTAAAGAGGCTTTTTTCTTCCTTCCTTCCAGTAAAGGTGTTTGGCCCCTTTGTGAAAGATAAGGTGGCTGAGTGAGTTAGTTGTGTCTGCATCTGCTAGTCTGTTTCACTGATCCTCAGGTCTGGTTTTTTTTTTTTTTTTTTTTTTCCCAGTACCAAGCTGTTTTTTATCACAGTAGCTTTGTAGTATAATTTCAAGTCATGGATTGTGATGCCACCTGCCTTGCCTTTGTTGCCCAGAATTATTCTTGCTATTGTAGGTCTCTTCTGTTTCCAAATAAATTTTAGAAATATTTTCTCTAGTTCTGAGAGGTATGCTAATGTTATTTATTTTATTTTATTCTATGGAAAAAAGATAAAACAAAATTTCATAACAAAATAATAGGAGAATAACAATAGTTAGTACATTACATGTTATTATCTTTAAAGTAGTTGCTCAGGGTACAAGATATGGGAATAAAAATTTCTTCAATCAATATTAGCACAAACCTTCCCTTTTAATGAACTAAGAGACAATAATAGTATAACTGACTTGCATTTTTTCCCTTTTCCCTTCCTTCTTTTCCCCTTTCACCCATCCTCATTCCTTTTCCCTTTTGAACAATTTCTTCCCATTTCACAATATCTATTGCACATTTTAGACCTTATTTACTCTTTCAGTTTCTCACACCAGGGAGACAATACAGTGTTTACACATGAGAATCTGATTTATTTAACTTCTGAGTATGGTCTCTAGTTGCATCCATTTACCTATAAAAGTCTGAAGTTTATCCTTCTTTATGGCTGAGTAGTACTCCATTGTATAAAAAGACCACATCTTTTTTATTCATTCCTTGGTTGATGGGCATTTGGGTTGTTTCCAAAATTTAGCTATTACAAATTGTGCTGCTATAAACAAGGATACACATATATCCTGTGGTATGATTTTTAAAAATTACTTTTATTGAAAATTGCACTGAACGCTAAATGTCCACCTTTACAATAAACAAATACTGTAACAGTAACATACAAATCATACTTCCGATAGCCATTATCTTTCTGTTTGGGACAGTTTAAAGTTTTTCTTTATTACAAAAACAGGAATGTACCTATATAAAGGCTCAAAATAGGCCATCTTTTTAAACAAAAAGGCAATGATTCACAAAAGACTATGAATAGAACATGTAACTGGTTGATACAAATCTAATAGGATTTGTTAAAATCAGTCACATCTAATAACACATCTGAAGCATTCTTGCATAAAGTATTGCATGAAGAAAAGAATCTATCAGTGTCTAAAAAAGTGGGTTTGTTCGTAGACAATCTGACAAGTTACCATAAGAAGTGTTTCCTGAGACATAAGGAAATGCAACATTATTCTTCTTGAACCCTTACAGTTCAAGACTTTCCACTCAATAAAATAGCTGAGGATCTGAAACTGCAAAAATATATTTGAGTACAAACAGCTTGTGAAACTTAATAATTTTTCCTTCTTTTTTCTTTTTTTGCATCATCAGAGGGTATTACTGGACTAACAACCAATGTGCGCACTCAGTATGCATTTCAGCTGTGAGAGATACTTCTTTGTACAGGACCTGTACTCTTCAATCCTATGTGTGCAGATGTCTAACAGGCAGTTTTTTCCCCACTTTGTAGTAATTTATTCTTCCTATTAGTAAAAATAGTGATGAGCAACTGTAGACCAAAGGGACTAGAGTCATAAGATGGGGATTTCCTCTTAACATTTTTTTATTTTGATGTTTGGAGCTCTTGATGAAACATTCTAGAGCGAGGTGCTCCGGACCTGCTGTGTCCAAGGGGCTGACAAAGGAAAAAGCTGTATTTATTCTTTGTGATTTGATGCACAGATGAAAAACTTAACACACAGTAACAGAAATTGGTCATTAATAAATCATGTCCTGGTCTTTCAGTGCTTCCACAAGCAGACATCTTCAGTTTTCTAGCTCTTGTAGTTTTAACATGGCAACATCAAGGATGTGTATGTCCAGGATCAGTTAAAAAGACTGTCAAAGATTTTTCTCTTAGTTCATCCGTTTTTCACTGTCTCTCCGTCCCAAGTTTATCCAAATGATTACCTTTCAGTATTCTCTGCTATTGTTCATTGGGGTGCTCTTGATTGTCCCCATGTTTTGTGGGTTGGTTGGGAAAGGGGGCTTGGGAAGGATGTGCCACTGTGGGGAGGTTGTCAGTCACCGGGATGCCTCCGGGGACCCCTTCCATGGCTGCAGGAAGTCCTCCTGGAGCCACACCTGCAATGCCTGGTGGATACCTGTATGTGACACCATTGAGCTCAGGATGAATTGCTTGCTGGTCTATTACTGACCAAGGAGCTGATGTGATGAAGAATTCTTTTTTTTTTTTTTTTTTTTTTTTTGTGGGTGCCGGGGGTCGACCTCAGGACCTCTCGCGCCAATAGGCGCCCGTGCTGCTGAGCGATATCACCGGCCCCTTTTTCGTATGTGGGATCCGGGAGTCGAACTCGGGCCCTCGCGCTTGCAAGGCAGGCGCTTATGGAATTCTTTGTTGACACAGTTTCTTAAGCTTTCTGGGATGTCAGCTGTGATCACTCGGCACATCTCTGTGGCAGCTGCCTCCCTCATCTCCAGGGATGCTTGTTCACTGTACCAGGCCGTGTGAGGAGTACAGACGAGATTTGGTGCATCTTTCAATGGGCCCTAAGCAAAGCTAAGGGGCTCAGATTCATGCACATCAAGGGCTGCCCCTCGTATCCTGCCCTCTTTGAGGGCCTGGGCTAAGGCTTTCTCATTCACCAGGCCACCTCAGGCTGCATTTACTAGGAGTGCTCCTTGCCTCATCTGCTTTACAATAAAGTCATTGATGAGGTGGTGATTATGTTCATTGCTATTGCAGTGCAAGGAGACTGTTATGGTTTGTGTCTAGATGTCCCCCCAAAGCCTCATGCAGTCATGGAGGCGGGCTTCTGGAGTTTATGACTGATTCATGGTCTAATGCTGGGATTATGGGTGTGAGTGCTACACCCACCCTGGGGCGGGTAGACTGCATGTAATATAAGGGATGGAAAGAGGCTTGCTCTCTCTTGCGCATGCTCCTCCCTTTTTGCTCTTGCTGTTTTTGCTGCCTTCCGCTGCCATGAACTGTTGCCCTCTGCCATGTGCCACTCTGCCTTGGAGCCAGCTGATTATGGATTGAAACCTCCACAAACTGTGAGCCAAATAAACCTTTCCTTCCTTAATTTTGGGTGTCTGGTATTTTGTCCCAGCAACGAGAGAAAAGTAACCAAGACAGAGGCACAGTCACTCTGATACAGCAAATCCCTCTGCACTTGCAGGGATCGCTCTATGCCATCCTGCTAATAGGGGTCATAAAATATGATGCTGAATCCAAAGGCCTTGGCTCGAACAGCAGCTGCCTGCCCTGTGCGACCAAAGCCAATGAGGGCCAGTGTCTCTCCACAGATTTGGGCTGCTCCTGAGGCCACCTCTTGGATCTGTACCTGTGTCCCTTCCTGCAGTGCCTCATATAGCCATGTGTTCCACCAGTACAGATTGAGGATGTGGCAGATGGTGGAATCAGCCATCTCTTCCACAGCTGCAGATGGGACGTTGCACACAGCGATCCCTAGGTCACCAGCAGCCTTGATGCCCATGTTGTCATAGCCGCTGCTCATCCACATGATCACTCTCAGGGCCTTGAACTTCTCCAAGTCTTTCCTGGTGAGGGTGATGGTGTGGTACATCGTGGCACCCACAGCCTCGTCCAACACCTTTTCATGGATCTCCTGTGTGGACTGCAGCACAGAAGGCCACCGTGGCCAGGTCCTTCAGGATGGGCACCTCCACAGTGCAGACTCCGCCGTCTAGCAGCGCCACCAGGGGGTGGGGGTGCAGGGGGCTGTTCGTGATCTGGGGGCGGATACCTTCACAGATTCTGTCCAATCGCTGTCACTTGACTTTGTGCTTATCCACAAGGGCCATTCTTTATTGAACTTTGCAACTCTCTGATTCAAAAGGCAAAGCAGTCCTCTAAGAACTTAAGGGAACTCGCAGGGGTCTCCGTGCACCATGCCACTATGAAACCAATATTAATCTGTCCACAAACTATGGTTCATGCGAATGGCTGTCCATCTTTTTAAGGGGATACAGCTTCATGGGTTCAAAACCATTTAAGGTGATGAAACCCTCACTTCCCTGAGTTCCACGAGGCATCCTCCAAGATGTTTTAATTCTTCTGGGAAGATATCCAGAAGGGGAATAGCTGGGTCAAACGGGACCTCTAGTCCCAGTTTTTTGAGGAATCTTCACACTGATTTCCACAGTGGTTGTACCAGTGTACACTCCCACCAACAGTGGAGAAGGGTTCCTTTTTCCCCACAACCCTGCCAGCATTTGTTATTTGTTGATTTCTTGATTATAGCCAATCTTTCTGGGGTGACATGGAATCTCAGTGTTTTAATTTGCATTTCTAGAATGAACAATGATGTTGAACATTTTTTTATATATTTATTTGCCATTTTTATTTCTTCATCTGAGAAGTGTGTATTCATCTTGGATGGCCATTTTTGGATTGGGTCTTTGAAATTGAGGGTCTGATTTCTTCCATTCTTTATATGTTCTAGATAGAAGTCCTTTGTCAAGGGACGATTGGCTAAATTTTCCCACTCAGTGGGTTGTCTTTTCACTCTGTTGATGATTTCTTTTGCTGTACAAAAGCATTTTTAATAAGATGAGATCCCAGTTGTTGATTCTTTGAAGTATTTTCTGTGCATGAACTCTCTACCTACACCTAGGTCTTCAAGATTTGCACCTACTTTCTCTTCCAGGAGATTTAGTGTTGCTGTTTTAATATTTAGATTTTTGACCCATTTTGACTTTAGTTTAGTGCATGGTGATAGACATGGACCTAGTTTCAGTCTTTGGCATGTAGAGGGCCAGCTTTTCCAGCACCTTTTTTTTTTTTTTTTTTTTTGGTACTGGGAATTGAACTCATGACCCTGTGATTGCCAGGCAGGTGCTGTGCCATTGAGCTATATCCCTGGCCTCCTAGCACCATTTAGTAAAGAAGCTATCTTTCTTTCAGTGAAAATGTTTTGCCCTTTTGTCAAAGATAAGGTGGCTGAGTGTGTTTGTAGTTGTGTCTGCATCTTCTAATCTGTTCCACTGATCCTCAGGTCTGGTTTTTTGCCAGTGCCATGCTGATTTTATCACAATAGCTTTGTAGTATAATTTCAAGTCAGGGGTTGTGATGCCCCCTGCCTTATCTTTGTTGCCCAGAGTTGGTTTTTTTTTTTTTTTTTTGGTGGGTAGCGGGGGGTCGACCTCAGGACCTCGCGCACCCGCAGGCGCCCGTGCCGCTGAGCGATATCACCGGCCCCTTTTTTCATATGTGGGATCCGGGAGTCGAACTCGGGCCCTTGCGCTTGCCAGGCAGGCGCTTATGCCGCTGAGCCATCTCACCGGCCCGCCCAGAGTTGTTTTTGCTATTGTAGGTCTCTTCTATTTCCAAATAAATTTTAGAAATGTTTTCTCTAGTTCTGCAAGGTATGCTAATGGTATTTTGATTGGGATTGCATTAAATCTGTATACCAATTTTGGGAATGTGGCTATTTTTACTACATTGGTTCTTCCTACCGAAGAGCAAAGGACATCTCTCCATTTTCTGATATCTTCCATCTCCTTTTTCAGAGTACTGTAGTTTTCTTTTTTTTTTTTTTTTCTGTGGGTACCAGGGGATCGACCTCAGGACCTCGCACGCCAGCAGGCACCCGTGCCGCTGAGCGATATCACTGGCCCCTTTTTCGTATGTGGGATCCGGAAGTCGAACTTGGGCCCTCGCGCTTGCTGGGCAGGTGCTTAAGCCACTGAGCCATCTCACCGGCCCCGAGTACTGTAGTTTTCAATGTATATATCTTTTACTTCCTTAGATTGATTCCTAAGTACTTTTATTTTTATGTGGGTACCAGGAGTCAAACTCAGGACCTTGTGCTTGCCAGGCAGGTGCTTATGCTGCAGAGCTATCTCACTGGCCCAGTACTTAGTTTTTTTGATGCTATTTTGAAAGGTGGGGTTTCCCAAATTTCTCTCTCAGTAAGTTTGTGATTTGTGTATGGGAATGCTATTGATTTTTGAGTGTTTACTTTGTATCCAGCTATGGGACTGAATCTAGTTATTAAATCTAGAAGTCTTTTGGTGGGGTTTTGGGGTCTTCTTCTTTTCCTATCTTTGTTCCTTTTATTTCTTTTTCTTATCTAATTGCTCTAGCTAATGTTTACAGACCTATATTGAATAAGAGTGATGACAGTGGACATTCTTGTCTTGTTCTTGATTTTAGAGAGAGAGCTTTCAGATTTTGACAATTCAGTATGATGTTGTCTGTTGGTTTGTCATAGATGCCTTTTATCAGATAGAGGTAAAGACCACTTATTCCAATTTTCTGTAGGGTTTTTAATCATGAATGGGTGTTGTACTTTGTCAAATGCTTTTTCTGCATCTTTTAAGATGATCTTATGGTTTTTGTCTTTGGCTCTGTTAATATAGTGTATTACATTTATTGATTTGCATATATTGAACTATCCCTGAATCCCTGTGATGAATCCTACTTGGTCATGGCATTTAATCTTCTTGATGATTTGCTGCATTCTCTTTGCAAGTATCTCGTTGAGGATTTTTACATCTATGTTCATTATGGAGATTGGCTTGTAGTTCTCTTTTTTGGTTGGGGCCTTCTCTGGTTTTGGTATCAGGGTAGTACTTGCTTCCAGGAATGACTTTGAGAGTATTGTTTCTCTTTCAAGATCATTAAAGAGTTTGAGGAGCAGTGGCATTAGATCTTCTGTACATTTCCTGTAGAATTCAACAGTAAATCCATCAGGACCTGGGCTTTTCTTTGTTGGCAAGATTTTTATTAAAACTTCAATTTTATTGACTGATATTGGGTTAGTTAGAATTTTTATATCTTCTTGATTCAACTTTGGTAATTCATATGTATCTAGGAATCTCTACATTTCTTGTGTTTTCCATCTTATTGGAGTAAAGTTTCTCAAAGTAGGTATAGATGATCATCTTGATTTCCACAGGGTCCATTGTAATTTCACCCTTTTCATTCCTGATTGCATGACTTTGAGTATTTTCCTTTTTTGATAAGTTTGGTTAACTGTCAATTTTATTTAATTTTTCAAAGAACTAAGTATTTCACTCATTTATTTTTTGTATTGTTTTCCTAGTCTCAATTGCATTGATTTCTGCTTGCTCTTTAAAATTTCTTTCCTTGTATGAGGTTTGGGCTTGATTTTTTTCTTCTTTTTCTAGAAGTTTGAGTTTCAACATTCTTTTCTCTAACAGCTTTTAATATTCTGTTCTTGTGCTGAATTTCTGGAATCTTGATTATTTATGCCTTGGTGTAGATTTGTTTTGGTCATGACTAATTGGAGCTCTGTATGCCTCACTGATCTGTATGTCAAATCTTTTTCCATGCATGGGAAGTTTTCTGCTATTACTTTTTTTTTTTTTTTTTTTGGTGGGTACCGGGGGTCAAACTCAGGACCTTGCGTGCCAGCAGGTGCCTGTGCTGTTGAGCGATATCACTGGCCCTTTTTTCGTATGTGGGTACCGGGAATCAAACTCAGGACCTCGCGCTTGCCAGGCAGGTGCTTATGCTGCTGAGCTATCTCACTGGCCCATGCTATTACTTTTCTGAACTGGTTTTTTTAATGTCATTTGTGCTGACTCCTGCATTTTCATTGACTCCAATCAATCTTATTTTGTTTTACTTTGCATCATCTTGCAGTTTTGGATTGTTTTTTCATGGTTCCTTCCTGATTTCCACAGATCTTTCTTTTTGTGATCGCTAACCATGATCCTGTCTTCTAGGTCTGATATTCTCACTTTACTTTCTTTCATATGGTTTTGCAAACTTTCAATGGAACTTTTAACTTCCTGGGTATCTATTTTAATCTGTTTCATGGGTTCCATTTCTTTCCTATGTTGGGCATTCATGTGTTGGGAACCACAAATTTACAATGGCTAATTTTGCATACTTCCCTAAAGGATGAAAGGAGGCTTGGGATTATCAGCATCACCCTTTTGAGATTTCCCATTATCTCTTTAGGGATGGGCCATCCTTTCCCACCCACTAAGATTAAAAGGCACTCTAGTGCAAAGATCCTTCTTAGCATAAGATCACCTCTTGAGTCATCTGATAATTCCCTCCTCAAATACCCTCCTCAATCAATAAATGCTGAGGTTCTGGATGCCTAGTGGCCTTTTGTTTCTTGAGAACAACTGGTCATCCCAGATCCTTACTGTACCGCCGTTTTGTCTCTTGCCTTTTCTTTCTGCCATGTGCTGTAACACCTGGCAGGAGATTGGAGACTCACTGCAGGGGTCCCTGATAACTGGTGCCCAATGTGGGGCATGAACCCAGGGCATTTTTGCCTGCCAGTGGATTGACTAGGAGTGTTTTGATGTCATTCAGATCTCACATGACAATTCTGGAGATGTCCAGTGCGGAGCTAAGGTTAGTGCTTTTGACACGAGTAAGATATTTGCTGGGATTAAAATAAGGGGCAGTTTCACTCTTTCAGATCTCTCTCTCTTTAAAATCTCTTTCTGCTGAAGAAAAGCAATATATTCAGCTGCTGAAATCTCTGTTAAAAAAGGCAAAATGCACAGTGCCAAGCAGTAGTATCTTTCAGATGCTCCATGATATTGTTAAGTATAATCCTTGATTCCCACAGGTGGGAACCCTGATTTAGACACGTGGGAGCAAGTGGGTCAAAATCTCCACGCTGCTCAGTGTTGGGGTGACTTCATTTCCCCTGACACATTTACAATCTGGAGCCTTGTTTGGTCTGTGCTCTTGCCTTTGCAATCTGCACGCAAGACTTCCAACTCAAACTTAACAGCTGAAAAGCCTCCTTTGGCAAAAAGGGTAGTTTCAGTTTCACAGTGTCCACCCAAGTATTTGTAGGATGATTAAAGAGAAGTCCTCTGACAGTCTCGTGGTGCCTAGTGCACCTGCTGCCGAGGATATGGAATTCTTGTCTCCTTCTCCTGAAATGCACCCACCACATGCACGTTCCTCTATGCCACTGTATTGTAAAATAATAAGATATTTCACAGAGACAATATTTAATTCAAACTACTGTTTATTGGCAGGTTGCCTTTACTGATTTTCTAAAAATAAGTTGATAGTCATTATCCTAGTGATCCATTGTTTCAATTTTTCTCAAATTATGCTGCCCAAAATAACCAAGTTACAAACAATCATTGGAGCAAGAACTTATTTTACTGATGGCTCTTCTAAAGGAAAACTGCTATTTGGAGTGGTGAATTTCAACACAGTATTCCTATATTTGGGCTTTCAGCTCAAAGATCTGAGTTAACAACCATTCAATTTTTATAGAATATTTCTCAAGTCAGGAGCTCAATATTTTAAGTGATTCATCTTATGCTGTTTATTTGACCCAACATCTAGAGGGTGATATAGTACATTCTACCCTGGAACCTGCTTTGCTTAATTTATTCCTCAGGTTGCAAAAGACAATTTGTAAGCATATGGCTCCATTTTTTATTGGCCATATGTGCTCGCATACAAATTTACCAGGACCACTTTCTAAAGGAAATTCATGTGCCGGTGCCCTTATAGAGTATTTATCAGATTTTAATCAAGCTAGGAAATCTCATGATTATTCTCATCAAAATTCTAAGGCTTTAAAAACCAAGTTTCAAATTACCTGTGCCCAAGCCAGGCAAATTGTTATGGCTTGTCCATCATGTCAAAAAGTTCCCAGGCCTGTTCTCCAAGAAGGGTGCAACCCCCAGGGGTTACAAAAAACTCTATTTGGCAAATCAATGTCACTCATATATGTCATCCTTTAAAAGAGTTCAATATGTTCATGTTTCAATTGACACATACTCCCATATGATTCATGCGACCTGTCATGTAGGAGAAAAGAATCATCATGTTCAACAATACTGCTTGTCAGCTTTTGCAGTGCTGAGAGTACCTAAAACAATAAAGACAGATAACAGACCTGCTTATACAAGCAGAGCCATGCAACAATTTTCCCACATTTGGGGAATAAAACATATCATGGGAGTTCCCTATAATCCTCAGGGACAAGCAATTATTGAAAGATCTCATTTAGCCTTAAAACAACAGTTACAAAAACAAAAAGGGGGAATCCAGAAGTCACCACAAATGTGACTAGATTTAGCAATTTACATTTTAAATTTCTTGAATCCAGCTCCAAGGTCCTCACCACCCCCCAACACGCTCCACTGGCAACATTCTTCTTCCCCTTTAGCTGAGACTGGAAAACCTGACCTTCAAACTGGCCAATGGAATGGCCCTACCATGCTAATAACATGGGGATGACGGTATGCTTGTGTGTTAACAGGTGATGGATCAACAGCATGGCTGCCATCCAGGAATGCGTGACCATAGAAGGCAGAAGTCCCCATGGTAGCATTGGCTGACTGCCCTGCCAGCCAGACCGCTGATGGTGACTTTTGCACAGATGAATTTCAACAATCAGCCGGTGGCCACTCCACCCCTGCTAATGATGGAGCCCAAACCAATTATGAATGAGAGCCTGGAGAAGACAATCCACAAGGCCAAGACACTGGTAAACTATCAGGGTCTGGCACAGACTCCTGACAGTGTTTGTTGCTATGATGGCTATCATAGCATGTGTAGTATACACCCCAGTGTCAGGGATAGAATATCGGGCTTACATCCCCAATCCTCCCTTGCTTAGATGTTACTTGGATAGATCTCCTACCTGAAATTTATCATGAAACTGACAAATCCAATTTACCAGTGAATTTGATACCAGGCCCAGACATCCCTATAGACATGAAAGATAAAGCAATTTTTAATTATACTTCTCATTTTACTTATGCTCCTCTGTGTGTGGAAGATGTTTCCATACAGTCTAATTATTGTCATGCTGCTTCATCTCAGGCCTGGGTGGGCCACACCCCTGAAAACTTTATTATGTTAACTCTGGGGTCCATTCACGTGGCTGGAGAATAGATTCCTTCCTACCCAAATATCTGATTTGCCAGGCTCATATCACATGGAATGGATTTCATAAAGATGCTCCTCCACCATGGAATAAATGTAGGGGCCAATGAGGAAGATATGGAAAATTGGGATCATATGAATTGAGATCATAGACTGGGGACCATGGGGAAATTTTATGGGAAGAAAGGATGACAGTACAGACTGGCATAGATTAAATTGGACTAATCTTGATAATGTGACTAAAAAATCTATCCATGCTAAACACATAAATTGGATAGAAGATGGTTTTAATACACCTTCTCCCCAGGTTTTACATTATGGAAAGCTTGGGTCTGCCCAAAAATCATTATGGAAATTGGCTCTTCCCTATACCGAAGGGAGCTAGTGGACTGGTAATTATTTAACATCAGACTCTGGCAATTCTATATCATTAGCATCATACTATAGGACTGTTTGTGCTTCCATATGTATCTATAACTCATATGTTTTCATATATGGGAATATACAATGGCATGCTAATACTTTTACCTGTCAAAAATGCACCTTGAGTCATTGCATTCCCTTTGAATCTGTACAAAATAAGACTCTGATGATCCTAGGGCATATGCCAGGAGTATGGGTTCCTGTTAATTTAACTGAACCACGGTCATATACGCCTACTGCTTGATCATCCTGTGTGCAGAGCAAAGAGAGCCCTGGGACTGACCATTGCAGGCATTGTCTCCGTAGTATTATTGATTTCAAGTGTAGCTGTTTCCTCTGCAGCCTTGGCCCTCTCCATTCAAACAGCTCATTTCATAGATAATTGGACCAAGACTTCTAATGAGGCCTGGAATATACAACATTCCATAGATGCTAAGCTGCAATCCCAAATAAGTGAGTTTGAGACTACTGTCCTTTGGATGGGAGATCAGATTAAAAGTTTATAGCTTACAGCAAAGCCTCAAATACCACTATAACATTTCCTGCTTTTGCATTATGCCTTTACCTTTTAATTGTTTCCAACATCCTTGGGAAAATATAAAGAAACATATTGAAGGAGCAATATATAAAAATATAACTATGGGGCCGGTGAGACGGCTCAGCGGCTTAAGTGCCTGCCTTGCAAGTGCGAAGGCCTGAGTTCGACTCCCGGAACCCACATACGAAAAAGGGGCCGGTGATATCGCTCAGCGGCACGGGTGCCTGTTGGCGCGTGAGGTCCTGAGGTCGTCCCCCCGGTACCCACAAAAAAAAAAAATATATATATATAACTATGGTTATATATATATATATATATATATATATATATATATATATATATCTTGGTGCCCTCCAAAAGGAAGTTTTATCTGTATGCCAACAGACTGCTAATTTTGATGATCAGATTCAAAACTGGAAAACATTTTCTGATGTACTTGATCAGTTTAATCCCTTTAATTATCTCAAGGTTCACTTCTGGCTTTATATTGATGTGCTAATAGTTTCTGGGTTATGTCTCTTTGCTCTCTTCTTATCTGCCGCAGAGGAGTTCAAACCAAACCACACCTAAAGGCATTGCAACTGCAGGTCAGAATGACTCAACTTCTACAAGCAAATGAAAAGAAAGGGGGATCTGTCAAGGACCATTCTGTATAATTTCTAGTTTTCCCTCCCTGGAACCCTCCCAGAGTGCAACTGATCTTCATTTATCTCTGGGCCATACGCTAAAAAACTGGTCCAGGTTTAATTCTGAAGCTCTCAAAAAATAGGTGTACAAGTTTTTTTTTTTTTTTAATGTGGGTACTGGGATTCAAACTCAGGACCTCGCACTTGCCAGGCAGGCATTTTTGCTGCTGAGCTATCTCACCGGCCCAGATGTACAAGTTTTAGTCCAAGTTTATTTGCCTATTTGTCCTTAAGCAGATCTGGAGATTAACTCTTCTTCTTTCTCCCCTCAAGTGTGGTGCTGACTAGTTTTTATATCACAGGGCAGACTGACTGATTTTCATAAAAACACAGATAAATTCACTGAGAAAACATTTCTAGGGGACCTTATGAATTTAATAACAGTATTAAATGAGAACAAATAAAAAAATAGGCACAGTCCCAGTCCCCAGAGGACTGGCTCTCATCATGACTTCTCTCCAGAACATCTTGCAGGCTGGCCACTAATCTCAAAGATAGTCTCCTTCTACATCCAAATATGGCCTGCTCACCTGCCTAGAAATAGTTAAAATTACCTTTAACAGTCTGTCCCATTACAGGGAACAGGTACATGTGGCTCTCAAAACAGCAGTTTTGGCCATCAGCTGTGACTATCCAACAACTACGGCTATCAGAGTGACAATGTGTAGCCTGTACAGCTGGATGTCCCAGTCAGATAAACTCTCAGACTAGGGCCCATCTTAAAAACTGTCTTTGCTTTCATAGGTGTAAATGGTTTTATTCCTTCTGATTCTTATTACATGAGATCTCTGTTAATTGACCTACAAAAAGTTCTTTTTTTTTTTTTTTTTTTTTTTTTTTTTTTTGTGGGTACCGGGGGGGTCGACCTCAGGACCTCGCGCGCCAGCAGGCGCCCGTGCCGCTGAGCGATATCACCGGCCCCTTTTTTGTATGTGGGATCCGGGAGTCGAACTCGGGCCCTTGCGCTTGCCGGGCAGGCGCTTAAGCCGCTGAGCCATCTCACCGGCCCCCTACAAAAAGTTCTGACTAGTCTATTTATAGCTATAAATTAAAAAATATTATAATTCAACTTGGTCAAATACATCTGAGTGCACTCTAGTTTTATAAACAAATTGTCTCAAGTATATTTGTTTGTCCATCTGTCCAGTTTGTGAACAGCTGTTTTACTTGAACTCAAAATTTTTTCTTTTTTTTTTCATTGCAATTTTGGATTTTTGAAACATTTGTCTAATTTAAATTGGCTTATAGAGAAATGTCATCAAAATTAAAAACATGTGGGCTGGTGAGATGGCTCAGCGGCGTAAGTGCCTGCCTTGCAAGCGCGAGGGCCCGAGTTCAACTCCCGGATCCCACATATGAAAAAGGGGCCGGTGATATTGCTCAGCGGCACGGGTGCCTCCTGGCACGCGAGGTCCTGAGGTCGACCCCCCGGTACCCACAAAAAAAAAAAAATTAAAAACATGTTTCCACCTAAGTTGCCAGCTGGTCAAAATGATGTTAAAATTGGTTTTATGAATATAATGCATATTGTTGTCTGTGTGCAATGACTCAAGAATCTTTCATTGGTCAACATAATGTGTTAAGTGTTATGATCTGGTTTTCATAGGTCATTAGAAATTTGTTAAGGTAATTAAATGGGGAACCTTTAGGCTTGGAGGAACTATCAGACAGGATTCCAATTGATGAATAAGGAAGCAGCTGCCTGAAAGCATTTCTCCAGTTCTTGTTCATTAATGGGGAGCCCCAATACTTCCGATAGCCTTATGGGAGACACCCCAATAAATGTTGTTAAATATATTATTGTGATATGTTTACATTGTTCATCATCAAAAGGTTAAATTTTCTATAAATAAGACAATAAGGTTTTCTGATTAAAAATGCTCTTGGTACAAAACTAAATTAAGAAACTCTCCATTTAGCTATGACAATTCATTATTGTTAATCTCATGATGTATTAAATGTATTCATGCTTTCCAGATGTACAGGTCTTCTAAAATGTAAAACTGGGAGTGTTTATAGTGATAAGCCTTTTCTTTTAGATTCAGAAATCTGCCTTTCTCTTGTGCTCTTTCTACTTGTAATAAGAGGTATATGTCAAACCAACATGAGACCGCCTGCAAAAAAAAGTTTTTGTGATGTATATGTTATATGGCCTCTCTGTTCTATCCTAAGATGGACATTTAAATGTGTTTTAAAGATAACATTATGGGGCCAGTGAGATGGCTCAGTGGCATAAGTGCCTGCCTGGCAAGGTCAAGGTCCTGAGTTCAACTCCCGGTACCCACATACGAAAAAAGGGCCGGTGATGTCACTCAGCGGCACGGGTGCCTACTGGTGCACGAGGTCCTGAGGTTGACCCTGGTACCCACACACACACACAAAAAGATAACATCATGATTGTAGGGATGAAATACCAAGTGTGGCTTTTGATCTCAAGTTTTCTCTGTAAAACTATATAACTGTTGTCTGTTAATGTTCTGCAGCAATTCAACTACTAAAACAACCATGGTTGGTAAGGAATAACAGTCCTCTGGCTATACTTCATATTTCAAAGTGCTTGCTATTCAGGTGAGATTATAATAGCTAAACTCACTGCTCCATCTGCAGAATTAATGTCACTGATCTTCTCTTCTGAGTGTTCAATAACTGGTTTGGTTTAGAGACCAAATCTGGAAAGGTAACTGGGCAAAGAGGATAGCCAATATTTTGGACCCCGCCCTCCAAGCTCAACAAGAACCTAGGACATGAGGTAACATTTTGTGCAACATCTTACAATGCTGGTGAGTCACACAACCTGCTGACCAAGGAGATTGCTGGGCCCCAGGGATGGGAATACAGTGAACAGTGTGGAGGATCACTAGAGGGAAAAATCTCCCATGCTTTCATAGAAAGCAATTGGTCAAGTAAAGGCCATGACTCATCCTCATGGCTGACAATGCAGAGGAGCTGAGAGGCTCTGTGCACAGTTTCAAAGTAAATCCTGAGGAGACTTAACTGATCTTGATAGATAGCAAGAGGTTAATTTTAATTAACACAGGTCTCTCACTTTAACTTCGTCTTAAACACTAGTAGCTGAGCACTGTTATGGGTCATTAAGAAAAACTACAGTAAAATGTACTTTGGTTATCCATGCTCTAATTTCTCAGAAAGTTTGTTTATTCCTGCCTAGAGGTGGCCAAAGTCTAAGTGATCAGTGCAGATGGAACCAATGACAAATGTGCTAGACTACTTTTACTGGGACCCACCAGATCAACCTTGTAAAGAGAGTTTATAACTGCTAAACCACAACATTACATCTGTCTGAGGCCCATTAGATTAGCTCTATATAGAGAAGACTCCTGACCATGGTGGCCCCTACAGTGACCCTTCTCAGCTTGAAGCAGTTAGATGAGAACAACACCTATTCTCCTCTATCTGCAGTTAGGGATACTTCTTCAGAGGGAGAAATATTATAGATAGCTAAGTTATCTAGAAATATTGTAGGCAGACAGGGCTGGGCCTCAGAAAGGTCAGTGCAGAAGACAACTGTGGCTGGAGACACAATTACAAAAATGAAAAGGGGGAATATGATTAACTCCACATGCATGATTAGGTCTTGCTAACTTTACCTTCAATTTTTAAAACCTGGTTGCGAAAGTAAATACCCTCTATCAGAACTTCATTGGCAAAAGGACAAATTTGACAAGGATGCCTAGGGCTCAAGTCCTATAGAAGGATATCCAAACAGGAAAAGGGGATGGCCCAGTGCAGTTAATAACATGGGTCAAGGGTATGGTTGTGTAAACGGAAAATGGAACACCATATGGCTGCCTTCCTGGAATGTGTGACCATGGAGAGAAGAACATCCCGGCCCCATAGTGGAGCCTGTTCCTCTCCAGCCCTGCAGCGTGAACATTCTCGAACATAACCCTGAAGAAAAATCTGACACTGCAAGTACTGAGATCCATGCAGGCTACAATACCCGTGACACGGAGACAACTGAAAAAGACAATGAGAAGGCCTGCGTGCTGGTGATATGGCAGGACCTTCCATACATTCCTGAGGATATGTTTGTTGCTATGTGGCCATCACAGCCTATATGCTGTTTCAACTGCTCCAGCTACAAAAACAAAAAGGGGGATATGTTGGGGACCACAAATTCACAATGGCTAATTTTGCATACTTCCCTGAGGGGTGAAGGGAGGCTTGGGATTATTGGTATCACCCTTTTAAGCTTTCCCATTATCTCTTTAGGGATGTTCCTAGAGAACACCTGATCATCCCAGATCCACACTGTACTGCCATTTTGTCGCTTGCTCTTTCTTTCTGCTGTGCACCAAAACTCCTGGCAGGAGATTGGAGACTCACTGCAAGGGTCCCAGATACGAGCTCCTTTCAAGTACAAACTGCACCACTATTCATTTTGTTCCATTTATTCCTATGGGGCACTGTGAAGCAAAAAATATCTAGAATTCCAAACTTCCGTAAATACAGCAGAACAATCCTACAGAATGAGTTATGCTTCTAACAGAAGTGTTAGAAGTGTTTCTTCCTTCAGAAACACTCAGAGAGCTCCAGGCTGTTTATTTCTCACAGAGCCGTATAGCACTCTCTAGGCAAACTTACTTGTACAAAAGAAGCTTCAGAGGTTAGTACTCTACAAATCAGTAATTCAGAGAGACAGACACTGCAAAGATTTCAGTCATGCACTGTCACAGTTATTGAAGTGATACCTAAGCACTTCAAGCTCCAGCTGCTTGCAAGTACTAACAGTACCACTATTCATTTCCTTGCATTCATTCCTATGGGCCCTAGGAAGCAAAGGTCACATTAATTTCCAAGCTTCTGTAAATACAGCAGAATAATTCTGGAAAAATGAGTTAGGCTTCTCACAGAGAATTCTTCCTAGGGAAACTCTCACAGAGCTCCAGCTTTCTTTGCCACGGAGCTGCATAGCCCTCTCTAGGCAAACTCCCTTAAACAATAGAAGCTTCAGAGGTCAGCACTATGCAAATCAGTAATTCAGAGAGCCAGACACTCCAAAGATTTCAGCTGTGCTGTGTTACAGTTACTGAAGTGATACTTAAGCATTTCAAACTCTAGCTGCTTGCTAGCACAAACTGTACCACGATTCATTTCCTTCCATTATTTCCATGGAGCACTATGAAGCAAAGAATATATTAGTTTCCAAATTTCTGTAAATACAGCAGAACCATTCTGGAGAATGAGTTAGGCTTCTAACAGAGTGTTCTTCTTAGGGAAACACTCAGAGAGCTCCAGGCTCTTTCTTTGCCACAGAGCTGAATAGCACCTTCTAGTCCAACTGCCACGCAGTATAGAAACTTCAGTTTAGCACTGCACAAATCAGTAATTCAGAGAGCCAGACACCCCAAAGATTTCAGCCTTACTGCCTTAAAATTGCTAAAGTGATACCTAAGGCTTTCAAGATCTAGCTGCTTGCAACTACAAACTGCACCAAAATTTATTTCCTTTCCTTTATTTCTATGGTACACTATGAAGCAAAGAATACATTATATCCAAACTTCTGTTAATGCAGGAAAACAATTCTGGAGAATGAGTTAGGCTTCTAAGAGAGAATTCTGAGGGAAACACTAAGAGAGCTCCAGGCTGTTTCTTTGCCATAGAGCGGCATAGCACACTCTAGTCCAACTACCATGCACCATAGAAACCTCAGAATTTAGCATTGTACAAATCAGTAATTCTAAAAGCCAGACACTCCCAATAGTTCAGCCGTGCTGCATTACAGTAAATGAAGTGATACCTAAGCATTTCAAGATCTAGCTGCTTGCAAGTACAAATTGCACCACTATTCATTTTCTTCTGTACATTCCTAGGAAGCACTGTGAAGCAAAGAATATGTTAGTTTCCAAATATCTGTAAATACAGCAGAACCATTCTGGAAAATGAGTTAGGCTTCTAACAGAGAGTTCTTCTTATGGAAAGAGTCAGAGAGCTCCAGATGTTGCTTTGCCACAGAGTTGCATGGCACCATCGAGGTCAACTGCTGTGCACTATAGAAACAGAATTGAGCACTGTAAAAATCAGTAATTTATAGAGCCAGAAACTCCAAAGATTTCAGCCATGCTGCGTTACAGTTACTGAAATGATACCTAAGCATTTCAAGCTCTAGCTGCTTGCAAGTACAAACTGTACTTCCTAGGGCACACTATGAAACAAAGAATATATTAGTTTCCAAGCATCTGTAAATACAGCAGAATGATTCTGGGGAATGAGGCTTCTAAGAGAGTGTTCTTCTTAGGAAAATACTCAGAGAGCTCTGGGCTGTTTCTTTGGTGCAGAGCTGCATAGCACACTCTATGCCAACTGCCACGCACCATAGAAACCTTAGAGCCAGAGACTCCCAATAGTTCAGCTGTGCTGAGTTACACTTATGGAAGTGATACCTAAGCATTTCAAGCTCTAGCTGCTTGCAAGTACAAACTGCCCCACTATTCGTTTCCTTCAATTCATTCTTATGGAACACTACAAAGTAAAGAATATATTAGTTTCCAAACTTCTGTGAATATAACAGAACAATTCTAGAGAATGATTTAGGCTTCTAAGAGAGAGTTCTTAGGGAAACACTCAGAGAGTTCCAGGCTGTTTCTTTGCCCCAGAGCAGCATAGCAACCTCTAGGCCAACTGCCATGCACTATAGAAACCTCAGAGTTGAGCATTGTAGAAATCAGTAATTTTTTTATTTTAAAGAGAAAAAAATGACAATAAAATAGAGTTTCAATACAGAGTAGTAGGAGAGTTACAATGATTGATACATTGTGTATTGTTGTATTGGTAGTAGTATTCAGAGTACAACATATTGGCATGATATCTTGTCCAAATAATATTAGCACAAACCTTTCTTTTCAATGAACTTAGAGAAACTAGCTGTATAATGTCTTAACTATCTTGTATATACATATATTTTTATTTTTCCCTTTGTTCCTTTCCTCTTTCCCCCATCAGAGTTTGTCTTTTCTTTTGAACAGGTTCTTTCCAATTCACAGTATTATATATTATATATTTTATATATTTTGGATCTTTCTTACTCACTTTCTCACACTAGTGAGACAATACGATATTTACACATATGGGTTTGAATTATTTCACTTACTAGTATGGTCTCGAGTGGCATCCATTTACCTAAAAAAAGTCTCCTGTTTATCCATCTTTATGGTTGAGTAGTACTCCATTACATAAAAACCACATCTTTTTTTTTTATCCATTTCTAGGTTGATGGGCATTTGGGTTGTTTCCAAGATTTAGTTACTACAAATTGTGCTATTATAAACATGGGTGCACACATATCACTGTGGCATGATGTTTTTAATTCTTCTGGTAAGGTACCCAGAAGGGGAATAGCTGGGTCAAATGGGACCTCTGATCCCAGTTTTTTAAGGAATCTCCACACTGACTTCCACAGTGGTTGCTCCAGTCGACACTCCCACCAACAGTGAAGAAGGGTTCCTTTTTCCCCACAGCCCCTCCAGCATTTGTTATTAGTTGATTTCTTGATAATAGCCATTCTTTCTGGGGTGAGATGGAATCTCAGTGTTATTTTAATTTGCATCTCTTGAATGACTAATGATGTCGTACCTTTTTTCATATATTTATTTGCCATTTGTATTTCTTCATCTGAGAAGTGTGTATTCATCTCAGATGCCCATTTTTGGATTGGGCCTTTGAATTCGAAGGGTGTCTGATTTTTTCAATTCTTTACATGTTCTAGATGAGTCTTTTGTCCATGGGACAATTGGCTAAAATCTTTTCCCACTCTGTGAGTTGTCTTTTCACTTTGTTGGAGATTTCTTTCGTTGGGCAAAAGCTTTTTAATAAGGTGAGATCCCAGCTGTTGATTCTTTGAAGTACTTTCCATGCAGTTTGGTTTTTGTACACTAACTCTCTGCCTACCCCTATATCTTCAAGATTTCCAGTAGATTCAGTGTTTCTCTTTTAATATTTAGATCTTTGACCCATTTTGACTTTAGTTTAGTGCATGGTGATAGACTTGGGTCTAGTTTTAGTGTTTGGCATGTGGAAAGAAAGCCAATTTTTCCAGTACCACTTTTTAAAGAGGCTATCTTTCTTCCAGTGAATGTGTTTATCAAAGACATGGTGGCTGAGTGAGCTTAGGGTGATGTCTACATCTTCTATTCTGTTCTCCTGATCCTCAGGTCTGTTTTTTGCCAGTGCCATGCTGATTTTATCACAGTAGCTTTGTAGTATAATTTCAGGTATGGGATTGTGATGCCCCCTGGCTTGCTTTTGTTGCCCAGAATTGCTTTTGCTTTTCTAGTTCTCTTCTGGTTCCAAATTAATTTTAGGAATGTTTTCTCTAGATCTGTGAGGTATGCTAATGGTATTTTGATTGCATTAAATCTGTATAGCAGTTTTGGGCATATGGCCTTTTTCACTATGTTGGTTCTTCCTATCCAAGAGCAAAGGATATCTTTCCATTTTCTGATATACTTTTTGACCTCGTTTTTTAGGGTACTGTAATTTTCACTATACAGATCTTTTACATCCCTTGTTAGATTTATTCCTAAGTATTTCATTTTTTAGATGCTGTTGTGGAGGGTGTGCTTTCCCTAATTTCTCTCTCTGTGAGTGTTGCTTGTGTACAGGAAGGCTATTGATTTTTGAGTGTTGAGTTATATCCCACTACACTACTGAATTTGAATATTAAATCTACAAGTTTCTTGGTGGAGTTTTTGGGGTCTTCTATGTAGAGTATCATGTCATCTGCAAATAATGATAATTTAACTTCTTCCTTTCTTATCTTTATTCCTTTTATTTTTTCTCTTGTTTAATTATTCTGGCTAATGTTTTCAGAACCATATTGAATAGGAGTGGTGATAATGGACATTCTTGTCTTGTTCCTGATTTTAGAGTGAAACCTTTCAGTTTTTGACCATTTAATATGATGTTGGCTGTTGGTTTGTCACAGACGGCTTTTATCAGATTGAGGTATAGACTATCTATTCCAATTTTCTTTAGTTTTTTTTTTTTTATCTTGAATGGGTGTTGGACTTTGTCAAATGCTTTTTCTGCATCTATTGAGATGATTATGTGATTTTTGTCTTTGGCTCAGTTAGTATGGTGTATTACATTTATTGATTTGTGTATGTTGAATCATCTCCTGCATCCCTGGGATTAAACCTAGTTGGTCATGGTGTATAATGCATTCTGTTTGCCAGTATCTTATTAAGGATTTTTCCATCTATGTTAATTAGGAAGATTGGCCTGTACACTTCTTTTTTGGTTGCATTCTTCTCTGATTTGGGAATCAGGGTAATACTTGCTTCCAGGAATGATTTTGGAAGTCCTACTTCCCTTTCAATTTCTTTATAGAGTTTCAGCATTAGTGGCATTAGATCTTCTCAAACTTTCTTGTAGAATTCCACAGTGAATCTGTCAGGGCCTGGGCTTTTCTTTGTTGGTAAATTTTTAATTACATTTTCAATTTCATTCACAGATATTGGGTTATTTAGAATTTTTACATCTTCTTGATTTAGTTTTGGCAATTTGATTGTGTCCAGGAATCTGTCCATTTCTTCTGTGTTTTCCATCTTATTAGAATATAGATTCTCATAATAGGTATTGATCATCTAGATTTCTGTAGGATCCGTTGTGATTTCCCCCTTTTCATTCCTTATTGCTTGAATTTTTTTCTTTCCTCTTTTTGATGAGGTTGGCTAGTGGTTTATCAATTTTATTTATTCTTTAAAAGAACCAACTTTTTGATTCATTGATTCTTTGTATTGTTTTCTTAGTCTCTATTGCATTGATTTCTGCTCTTATCTTTATAATTTCCTCCTTCGTACAAGCTTTTGGTTTGATTTGTTCTTCTTTTTCTAGAAGTTTGAGGTTCAATATTAGGTTGTTTATTTGAGTTCATTCTGTTGTCCTGATGTGTGATTTCATCACTATAAATACCCCTCATAGGACTGCTTTCATTGTATTCCATAAGTTTTGATATGTTGTATCAGCATTATCTTTTAATTGTACATACTGTTTAATTTCATCTTTAATTTCCTCTGTGACCTATCAGTTGTTCAGAAGGGTGTTGTTTAATTTCCATGTGTTAATGTGGTTTTTGTGATTTCCTTTGTCATTGATTTCCAGTTTCATTTTGCTATGGTCAGACAGTATGCATGGGATGATTTCAATTCCTCTACATTTACTTAAACATGTTTTGTTAGCTAATTTATGGTCTATTTTGGAGAATGTCTCATGTGCAGCTGAGAAGAACGTGTATCCTGATGTTTTGGGGTGGAACACTCTGTAGATATCTACCAGGTCCATTTATTCACAGGCCTGGTTCAAGTCTAATATTTCTCTGCTGATTTTTTGTCTAGATGATCCATCTATTTGTGAGAGTCAGCTATTAAGGTCCCCCACTACAATTGTGTTTGTGCTTAACAAATCAGTAATTCTGAAAGCCAGACACTGTTGGGGGCCAACATCATAGTTAGGCCTCGGGCGTGGCCTGTATTTCTGACTCAAAGCCTGCGCTAAATTACCCCTCCCATCGACCTGGGCAAGATGGCGCCTGGTTCCTGCTTCCTGGTTGCGGTCATTGCTGCTCGCGCCCTGTAAATGTGTGAGTCTGCCTAGAGACTGATGAGTATAGCCTATGAGCTTTCATTTCCTGCTGTATTGCTATTGGCGCCCCTATCCTTATAAAAACATGCAAAGCTGCCCTTTAGGAGCAGAGCACGGACGGAGCCGCCACAGCGCGGCGCTTGTAGAGGCTCTGGAGCTGTGAACGATTAAAGCAAGCTTCCACCGACCCGTGTTGTGTGATTCTTCTCGCTGGACGAGCAGAAGCGCGCGACATTTGGTGGCCCGTACGGGGACCTGATCACCCTTCGTGCGGGGTCTGGTGGAGCTGCATCGAGTCACAGGACGGTACGTACCTTCAGGTAAGCGGGAGGCTTAACCTGGCCCTGGGTGGACGCACTTTCAGGGAAATTCCGCTCTCAATTGCTGAGGCGGGGGTTGCCCATATATCGGGCGTGCTCACGGCGGGGACGGTGTCACTGGAGCAGTTTTGTTTTCTGTATTGGAGACTATAGCGACTGCTCCTATGACCCCTGGGGACTGGACACAGCTTGCAAGGGCGTGTCTTTCCCCTGGGCAGTTTCCATACAACCCAATGGGCCAGGCTGTTATTGAAAGAACACACCGAACGCTCTCTAAATAAACAAAAGGAGGGGATAGGCCGTGGCCTCTCATCAAAAAGGAAGCTCTCCCTTGCCCTATTTACCATCAATTTTTTGAGCTTAAATTCGGACAACCACTCCCCTGCGATGGAACATTGCAATCCTTCCCCCCAAAATAAGGGGATGGTCACTTGGAAGGATGTCATCACGGGGCAGTGGATGGGCCCGGACCCGGTGGTCAGCTGGGTCCGAGGTGCGGTTTGTGTCTTCCCACAGGATCCTGGACGGGAGCCGGTGTGGGTCCCCGAAAGACTGACGAGGACCGCAAATATACCAAAAACCCACCAAGACCAGACCACCAAGGAAGATGGGTATTCCACCGCCGCCGATGGTGATTGTCTGGCTCCTGCTCGGCACCTCGTCATCTCTGACCCTCCAGAGTCGGAGTGAGGGCACAGATGAGTACCTGTGGGCTTTGTGGCACCATCCACCCAGTTTAGCCCCTTTCCATTGCCTTTAATACCAGCTTATAAACTCTCCTTCGGGGTGGGGGGTATGGACAACCGGGCCCGTAAGGCCACCCAATGTCACCAAGATAAAAAACTGCAGTTCATCGGGGGACGTATGGGGGCATTTTATGGTATGTAGAGAGATCCAGCTCCATTACCTTAATTGGGGGGTCCAGGTTTTCAGCCAATATCAAGCTTGCAACCCCCTAGGAGGATGTGTAGACCTCCGACCCTTTAAGACTAATAGGTCACGGACCTTGTCCAAGATGTCTGACTGGCTCAAAAATACATACTTGCCCTCATTCAAAAATCTCTCAGAGCAGGTCTCTATTGGCTTAGATAATGTAAAAAAGATACAACTACAGCCTGTTACTTTTGACCTGTCCAGTTTGGGAACTGTCATCACAAAATTGTGGGAAAAGGTCACCTCCTGGTTTAGCTGGCCCAGTCTGGCAACTTGGGTTGCAATCGGAGTCGGTATTCTTGTTGTCTTGGTTGTTATCAAGTGCCTGCTGGATAGATTAATGCAGACTCAACAACAGGTGCGCTTGACAGCAATGGCTGCCATGCAGTTGGCGGATGGAGGCCCTACAGCCAGGCCAGCGGCTGCCTACCTGCTCAGGGTCGCAGAACATCGCTTTTAGCTGGGTGGGTGAGCCAAAGACGGGTAAGAGCAAGGATCCCCAGCCTTGACTCAACCTAAGACAGGTCCCATCCCATTGCATGGCGACCGCCGTCGAGTGTGTGACTAGGAAAGTCACGAGGTGCTCCGCAGGGGGGTTCATGGCGGAACACCTAATGCATGCCTGCATGCATCTAGGTTCCATCCAGTTACTTCCTAGCCCCACAAAAAAGGATGAGGCCCAGGATGGTCGATGCTGGACTGCAGCCGGCGCAAACGACCACCGGGCTAATAGTGGGGTGCAGGCCAATACATTCACTCGAGACGGGCTACGTCTGCCTTATTATGTGATTTTTAAGGGGGAAATGTTGGGGGCCAACATCACAGTTAGGCCTCGGGCGCGGCCTGTATTTCTGACTCAAAGCCTGCGCTAAATTACCCCTCCCATCGACCTGGGCAAGATGGCGCCTGGTTTCTGCTTCCTGGTTGCGGTCATTGCTGCTCGCGCCCTGTAAATGCGTGAGTCTGCCTAGAGACTGATGAGTATAGCCTATGAGCTTTCATTTCCTGCTGTATTGCTATTGGCGCCCCTATCCTTATAAAAACATGCAAAGCTGCCCTTTAGGAGCAGAGCTCGGATGGAGCCGCCACAGGGCGGATGCTTGTAGAGGCTCTGGAGCTATGAACGATTAAAGCAAGCTTTCACCGACCCGTGTTGTGTGATTCTTCTCGCTGGACGAGCAGAAGCGCGTGACAAGACACTACCAATAGTTCGTCCCTTTTGTATTACAGTTAATGAAGTAATACCTAGGCATTTAAAGCTCTAGCTCCTTGCAAGTACAAACTGCGCCACTATTCATTTCCTTCCATTCATTCGTATGAGGCACAACGAAGCAAATAATATATTAGTTTCCAAACTTCAGTATATACATCAGAACCATGCTGGAGAATGGGTTAGAATTCTAAGACAGATTCTTAGGGAAACATTCAGAGAACTCCACGTGTTTCTTTGCCACAGAGCTGCATAGCAGTCTCTAGGCAAAGTGTATGGCACAATAGAAACTTCAGAGATTAGTACTGTACAAATCAGTAATTCAGAGAGCCAGACGTTCCAAAGATTTCAACTGTGCTGAGTTATAGTTACTAAAGTGATACCTAAGCATTTCAAGCTCTAGCTGCTTGTAAGTACAAACTGAACCACTCTTTATTTCCTTCCATTCATTCCTATGGAGCACTATGAAGCAAAGAATATATTAATTTCCCAACTTCTGTAAAAACAGCAGAACCATTCTGGAGAATGAGTCAGGCCTCTAACAGAGAATTCTTCTTAGGGAAAAACTCAGAGAGTTCCAGGCTGTCTCTTTGCCTCAGAGTTGCATACCACCCTCTAGTCCAATTGCTGTGCACTTACAGAAACCTCAGAGTTTAGCACTGTACAAATCAGTAATTCAAAAAGCCAGACACTCTCAATAGTTCACCTGTGCTGAGTTACACTTACTGAATTGATATCTAAGCATTTTATGCTCTAGCTACTTACAAGTACAAACTGCACCACTATTCATTTCCTTCCACTCATTCCTATGGAGCACTATGGAATGAAGAATATATCAGTTTCCAAACTTCTGTAAATACAGCAGAACAATTCTGGAGAATGTGTTAGTCTTCTAATGGAGAGTTCTTTTTAGGAAAACACTTAGAGAGCTCCAGGGTGTTTCTTTACCACAGAGCTTCATATCATTCTTTACACAAACTGCCTTGCACAATAGAAACTTCAGATTTTAACACTGTACAATCACAAATTCAGAGAGCCAGATGCTCCAAAGATTTCAGACATGATTTGTTACAGTTATTAACCTGATGCCTAAGCATTTCAAGCTGTAGCTGCTTGCAAATACAACCTGCATCACTATTCATTTCCTTCCAATTATTCTTGTGGTTCACTATGAAGAAAAGAATATATTAGTTTCCAACCTTTTCTAAATACAGCAGAATGATTTTGGAGAACAACTTGGGCTTCTAACAGAGAGTTCTTCTTAGTGAAACATTCAGAGAGCTCCAGGCTCTTTCTTTACCACAGAGCTGCATAGCACTGTCTAGGACAAGAGCTTCACATAGCAGAAACTTCAGAGGTTAGCATTGTGTGAATTAGTAATCCAGAGAGCCAGACACTCCAAAGGTTACAGCTGTGCTGAGATACAGTTAATAATGTGATATCTAAGCAATTCAAGCTGTAGTTGCTTGCAAGTACAAAATGCATAACTATTCATTTCCTTCCAGTCCTTCCTATGGGGCACTATTAAGCAAAGAATATATTATTTTCCAAACTTCTGTAGATACAGCAGAACAATTCTGGAAAATGAATTAGGTTTCTCACAGAAAATATTCCCTGGGAAACACTCAGAGAGCTCCAGGCTGTTTCTTAGCAACAGAGCTGCACAATACCCTCTAGGCTAATTGCCATGCGGTATAGAAACCTCACAGTTGAGCACTGTACACATCAGTGATTCAAAAATCCAGACACAACCAATAGTTCAGCCGTGCAGAGTTGAAATTACACAAGTGATATCTTAGCATTTCAAGCTCTAACTGCTTGCAAGTAAAAACTGAACCACTAGTCATTTTCTGCCAATCCTTCTAAAGGGGCACCACAAAAGAAAGAATATATTAATTTCCAAGCTACTGTAAATAAAGCAGAATGATTCCAGAGAATGAGATGGCTTCTAATACAGATTTTTTTAAAAAGGGAAACACTCAGAGAGCTCCATGCTGTTTCTTTGCAAAGAGCTGACAAGATCCTGTGTAAGCTCAGTCAAGGGACATCAACACAGGTAAACCCTTTGGAGTGTGTGGCAATGTAAATAATTGCATTGTACAGTGTTAAATTTTGATGTTTCTTTTGAGAATGGCAGTTTGTCTAGAGAGTGCTATAGAGCCCTGTGGCACAGAAACAGCAAAAACTATTTGAGTGTTTCTCTAAAAAGAATTCTATGTTAGAAGCATAATTCATTTTCCAAAATAGTTCTGCTGTGTTTACTGAAATGTGGAAACGAATATATTCTTTGCTTCCTAGTGCTCCATAGGAATGAAAGCATGGAAAAAATAGTGGTGCAGTTTGTGCTTGGAGGCAAGTAGATTTTGACAACCTTCTGTATAAGTTCAGTCAAAAGAAGTCGGTGCAGCTGAAATCTTTGGAAAATGTGGCTGTGTAAATAACTGAGTTGTACATTGTTCATTTTTGAGATTTCAATTGTGAATGGCAGTTTGCCTGCAGAGTGTTTGCAGCCTTGTTGTAAAGAAACAGCCTGGAGCTGTCTGAGTGCTTCCATAATAAGAAGTCTATGTTGGAAGCATAAAGCATTTTCCAGAATAGTTCTGCTGTATTTACAGGAGTGTGGAAACTAATGTGTTCTTTTCTTGCTAGTGCTCCATAGGGATGAATGGAAGGAAATGCACAGTGGTGCAGTTTGTGCTTGCAAGCAGGTAGAGCTTGACCAGCTTCTGGATAAGTTCAGTCCAAGGAAATAAGCAACCCTGAACTTTCAGGAATGTGTGGCTCTGGAAATAACTGAGTTCTACAGTGAAATTTTCAGAGATCTCTACGGGAAATGGCAGTTGCCCATGTATTACTAGGCAGCCCTGTGGCCCAAATAGAACCTGGGGTTGCCTGAGTGTTGCCCTAATAAGAACTCTGTGTTAGAAGCATAAAGCATTCCAGGATGATTTTGCTGTATTTCCAGAAGTGTGGAAACTAATATGTTCTTTGCTTCCTAGTGCCTCTTAGGAATGAATGGAAGGAAATGCATAGTGTTGCACTTTGTGCTTGTGAACAGGTAGAGCTTGATAAGCTTATAACTGAGCTATATAATGATCATTTCAGAAATTTCTATGGTGAATGGAAGTTGCCCATGTATTGGAATTCAGTCCTGTGGCAAAGATACATCCTGGGGTTATTTGAGTGTTTCCCTAAGAAGAACTGTGTGTTAGAAGCATAAATTATTTTCCAGAATGGTTCTGCTCTATTTACAGAAGTGGGGAAACTAATGTGTTCTTTGCTTCTTTGTGCCTCTTAGGAATGAATGGAAGGACATACACAGTGGTGCAGTTCTGAATAAGTTCAGTCCAAGGAAATAAGCCATGCTGAACTCTTTGTAGTGTGTGGCTCTTGACACTTCTGAGCTGTATATTGATCATTTCAGAAGTTTCTATGGTTAGTGGCAGTTTACATTGTATTGGAATTCAGCCCAGAGGCAAGGATACAACCTGGGGTGTTTGAGTGTTTTCCTGATAAGAACTCTATGTTGGAAGCATAAATCATTTTCCAGGATGTTTCTGCTGTGTTATGATTTGCATCTAGATGTCCCTCCAAAGCCTCAAGGGGGCAGGCTTCTAGAGTTTGTGATTGGTTCATTGTCTAGTGCTGAGATCATGGGTGTGAGTGATACACCCACTCTGAGGTGGGTGATCTCATACAATATAAGGGAGGGAAAGAGACTTGCTGTTTTGTGCTCTCTCCTACTTTTTTTGCCGTTGCTGTTTTTGCTGTTTTCTGCCACATGAACTGTTGTTTCTGTGCTGTGTCCACTCTGCCTTAGAGCCAGCTGCCTATGGACTGAAACGTCAACAAACCTCAACAAGCTAAATAAACCTTTCCTTCCTTAATTTTGGGCATTGGGTATTTTGTCTCAGCAATGAGAGAAATGTAACCAACACAGAATTTGGTACCAGAGTAGTGAGGTTGTTTCTGTGACTATTCCTGATCATGTGATTCTAGAGCCTTTGGGAATGGCTTGTAGGAAGAGTTAGGAAAGGTTTGGAGATGTCCTGTGAAAAACTAGAGCTGGAACACCTTAGGCTGTTCTGTATGGTAGATGCTCGTCAGAGCTCAGAAGACCAGAAGGCTGATGGAAATTCTGCAGTAAATTCCAGGCTTGGGAGGCTTCTGCTGGGAAGGACTGCATTGGCTGCTGGACTCCAGATGATGTGTGTTATGGCTTGGCAGAAAGTTTGTCTGCATTTTGCTCCTGTTCAGAGAGTTTGCCTGAGACTAAATTTAATGGCAGCAGACTAAACTGGCAGAAAAAATTTCAAGGCAGTTGAATGTTGAGGCAGTGGCATGGCTATTGTTGGGGGCCTTTAGCCAGATTTATGTTGAGAATCAAGAGCAAAGATCCCAGCAGAATGATTTAAAATGCTGTGAGTTTGGTGAGAATGGAAGCTCCAGTAAAGCTGTGGACTGCAAAGATAGAGCTGAGGAGATCTTGATTGATGAGAAGGAACAGGAGAATAGAAAAGATGGCCTGAGAGTGTAACAAGAAGCAGTAAGTCTTCACCCTTTGCAGCCTCAAAACTGCAAAAGTGAAAGACTTTGCTTTGGGAAGAAAGCCACAGAGCACTGCAGCAGCCACATCAGGTTCCAAAGTGGTGGTGGCCACACTAGGTTTCAGAATGGTGGAAGCATAGAGAATTTTTGGTTCCTCAGAATCAGGTTCAGAGTGCTCAGTGATCCAGGCACTCGAACCCTACAATCCAGAGAGAAGAAAGCCTGGCTATTGCTCCAGCTGGCAGCGGACCTTGGTATCATCCATATGGTGTTGGTTTTAGGCACATGCAGAATGCAAGAGTTCTGAGGTTAAAAAGGCTTCCAGCCAGATTTCAGAAGGCCTGGGAGGCCAGGCAGTGTGCCCCTGAGAAGGCACTATGTGAAGCTGTGAGTGTGAAGCTGAAGGTGCAGTGGAGACCCCAGAAGTTTGGAGAAGCCAGGAACGTGGATCATCTGAGGAAAGCTGCAAGGATTGAGCAAAGCAGGCCTAAGAGAGAAGCTATGGGAGCTATAATCACTGGAAGTGCTGTAGGGGTGGAGCCATGCAAGCCCTTTGGAACTCACAATTTAACACAGATTGTTTCAGATGTTCCACATAGAACTACAATGTTTGCCAAACTACTAATGTTTGCCCTGCTGGATTTTGGACTTGCTTTGGTCCCATCCCTTTGTATTCCCATTTATACCTTTTGGAATGGTAATGTCTATCTTGTGCCATTGAATGATGGAAGTGTTTAACTTTCTCTTCATTTATGCAGGGGCTCACAGCTAAGAGTTTGCCTTAGATCTTGGAGGAGACTTGGGACTTGGACTTTTGAACAATGCTGAAACTGTTAGGATTTGGCAACTCTTAGAGATGGACTAAAATGCCTTTTGCATAGAGGGATGTGCATGAGTCTTTGGGGGGCCAGGGGTGGAACATTATGGCTTGTGTCTAGATGTCCCCACAAAGCCACATGCAGTCAAGGGTGCATGCTTCTAGAGTTTGTGACTGATGCATTGTCTAGTGCTGGGATTATGGGTGTGAGTGCTACACCCATACTGGGATGGGTAGTCTGCCAAAATATGTGATGGAGGGAAAGAGGATTGCTCTCTTACGATGGATCCTCCCTTTTTGCTGTTGTTCCTCTGCCATGCAAAACTCTGCCTTGGAGCCAGATGAGTATGGACAGAAACCTTGACAAACCGTGAGCTAAATAAACCTTTACTTCTTTGATTTGGGGCATTGGGCATTTGGTCTCAGCAATGAGAGAAAAACTAATGTGGTCTTTGCTTCCTAGTGACCCATAAGAATGACGGAAGGAAATACATAGTGGTGTAGTTTTTGATTGCAAACAGGAAGAGCTTGACAAGCTTCAGGATAAGTTCAGTCAAAGGAACTAAGCAACACTGAACTTTCAGGTGTGTGTGGCTCTGGAAATAAGTGAGCTGTAGAGTGATCTTTTCAGACATTTATATGGTGAATGGCTGTTGCTCAAGTATTACTATACAGGCCGGAGGCAAATATACACCTGGGGTTAGCTGAGTGTTTCCCTAAGCAGAACTCTATGTTCTCCATGTTCAAAGCATATGTTAGAAGTACTTTATGTTAGAAGCATAAACGTTAGAAGCAAAGATATTTCTCTGGCGAATGGCAGTTGCCCATGTATTGCTATTCCAGACCTGTGTCAAACATACAACCTGGGATGGTCTGAGGGTTTCCCTAAAAAAAACTGTAGGTTAGAAGCATAAAGCATTTTGAAGGATGTTTCTGCTGTATTTATGAAGTGTGCAAACTAATGTGTTCTTTGCTTCCAAGGGTCCATAGGAATAAATGGAAGGAAATGCACAGTGGTGCAGTTTGTGCTTGCAAGCAGGTAGAGATTGACCAGCTTCTGGATAAGTTCAGGCAAAGGAAATAAGCAACACTGCACTTTCAGGGGTGTGTGGCTCTGGAAATCACTGCATTCTACATGGAAATATTCAGAGGCCTCTATGGGGACTGGCAATTGCCCATATATTACTAGGCTGCCCTGTGGTGCACATTGAAGCTGCAGTTGCCTGAGCGTTTCCCTAAGAAGAACTCTAGGTGAGAAGCATAAAGCACCTTCCAGGATGGTTCTGCTATATTTGGAGAAGTGTGGAAACAAAGATATTCTTTCTTTCCCAGGCCCCATAGGAATCAATGGGAAAGAATTCATACTGTTGCCCTGGGTGCGAGGAAGGAGCTGGAGCTGGGGGACCTGGTGCATAAGTAAAGTCCAAGGAAATAAGCAGCCCTGAACTTTCAGGAGTGTGAGGCTGTTGAAATCACTGAGTTCTACAATGAAATTTTCAGATGTCTCTATGGGCAATGGCAATTTTCCATGTATTCCTAGGCTGCCCTGTGGCGCACATAGAAGCAGCGGTTGCCTGAGCGTTTCCCTAAGAAGAACTCTAGGTGAGATGCATAAAGCCTTTTCCAGGAAGGTTCTGCTGTATTTACAGGAGTGTGGAAACTAAGGTGTTCTCCGCTGTCTGGTGCCCCATCGGGATGAAGGGGTGGAAAAGCACAGTGGTGTACTCTGCTTGCAAGCAGGTAGAGGGTGACCAGCTTCTGGGTAAGTTCAGTGCAAGGAAATGAGCCAGCATGAACTTTCAGGAGCATGTGGTTTTGAAATTTTGTTCCATTTTTTTCTCTTTAAAATTAAAAAAAAATGACTATTGAAGGAGAGAACATATACAGAGCAGTAGTACAGCGCAGGGACTCAGTAGAAGACAATTTGCATTTGCTGTGTGCCTGTGAGACGCCAGTCACTGGACTGGGCACCAGGGTACGAAGGGTCTCTGACCCCACAGTGTTTGTGGACTGATGAGGCAGCTCATGCCTCAGGGAGAACGTTTCCTCCCCGGGTTCTGCCTTGCTTAGAAGAATGTCTCTATGTAGCACAAAACAAAGCCAATTGATATATTGGCAAAAACTGAGAAAGCTGATCGAAGGCAAAGGCCAACTCTCTTTGCACATATACTCAGTGGTTTGTCACAGACACCCAGGGTTTAGGACTGAGTCTTGCTCTCAGCCTCAGATGCAATCTATCTCCAGTGCCAGCCTGTTCTGTCTTTTGAGTTCAGGTTCTTCTCCAGAGAGTTTTCTAGTTCAGAGTATTATGTTTTCAGCCTGATTTACCAAAACATCCTCTACTTTGGTTTACTAAATTCTCTTGTGCAAAAAATAGTTGAATATTAGGTGCTAAGGAGAGAAAAAATGGAAGAGATGTTCTGTGTACAATACAGGTCTATCTAGGAAAGTACAAGGGAATGCCTGACTATGTGGTTATGCTCAAGAGAAAGATCTGGGCTGGAAAGAAATACTTGGGAGTAGATGAGTCTCCTTGGGGAAAGTGCACAAAGGGAAAAGGAAAGAATGCTAGAAATTGAACTAAGAATGGAAAAGTGGGTTGGGATAAAAATTTAAGAGTAGAGAGGAAGAGAAGAAACATGGAGCCTGAAAAGGGACAGCTGATGGTGTAGAAAAGAGAAACAGAGAACAGAGGGTTCAGGAATATCAAGGGAAGGGACTCCTTTCAGAGGGAGAGAGGAGTCAGGTAATGTTGAGGTCATGGGGCCATTCTGAACACAGATTCATGGTGTGGGGACAGAAGCCACGTTCTGTTGGGCAGATGAATGAATGGGAAATGAAAAAGCAAAGAAGGGTAAGGCAGGTAACTCTGCCTTTGGAAGAAGAGGAAGAGAGAAATATATAACAAGCTAGCGTGGTGGAACACACCTGTAATCCCAATATTTTGGGAGGCAGAGGCAAGAGTATTGCAAGTACAAGCCATGCCTTGGGAAACTTAGCCTCTCAGTAAGACTGTTTCAAAATAAAAAATAAAAAAAGGGTTGGAGATGTAGATCAGTGATAAGGCCTTAGATTCAGTCCTTAGTATCGAGATACAGATAGAGGGAGAGGGAGAGGGAGAGAGGGAAAGAGAGAGGATATAAACAAGAAAGTATCATGTGCCAAATGATAACCAGTGGTGCCTACCGTGCTGAAGATGGAACCTGCTAACCACCGGAGCTCAGAAGCCAGACCGCCTGGCTTTGAAAGCTGACTCTGCCACTCATTTTGTGTGATATTGCGCAAGTTACTTTACCTTCAGTACCCCCGTTCCTTCATCTGCAGAGTGGGGCAGTACTAGCACTGAGTTATAAAGGTTAGGTGAAGTGCCTGGCGAAGTGTAAACATTCAGTACACATCAGCCTTTACCGCTGTATTTTAAGGTGATGTGGAAACAGCATGTGACTTGATCCATTCTGTTGGGTGAGCAGCAGAAGAGGAAAATTTGTAAAGGGATCACTGAAGTGGAGTCACAGTGGGAGAGACTTTTATTTCAGGTAGAGGTAAAAAACAAAGAAAGCATAGTTGGAAAGTATGCGCCAATTATATAAACAAAGGTAAGTGTGAAATCGGAGGGTGAATTTGGACAACACCCACACGAGGAATTTGGGAATCTTCATTACCAAGACCCAGACTCTCAAGGTTCGGGCTTCCGTTTCATTAGTTTTACTTCTTGAAAAAATATTCTGTGTGGGTTATGACTACAGACAGAGGTCAGTTACTGTCTTCAGCGAGGGAAAACCATGGAGTGAATTTATCGCTTGTGTTTGGTTTCATTTTCTATCTCCAGTGCAATTTTCTGGGCTCCACTAACGCCTCTGCTTTGCGATGGCCCTTGCGTGTCTGGACCGTCCTCGCGGCCTCCTGAGAATGGCTGTGAGTGAGCTACGCTGTCGCCTGTGCCAGCAGATCAGTCAGAAACGGCCCAGGACGGTTCACCACCACGCTCCGCGAGGAGAACGTCGGAAACGGGCTTCACCACGCTGCGCAGTGCGCGGCTTGCTGATGAGGCTCCTTCCGGGCGGTCTGCGTGGTCTTAATGTACGTGAAGAACAGCCGTGTCTCACCTGACCCAATCGTTCTGTTTTATGACATAGGCACCATGTTCTGCTGGGCTCTTGCAAAGACTGCTAGGAAGTTTAGAGTAAATCTGTAGCTCAACATAAGCAAGTACTGTAGATTTCACGGGCTGGGCGAATTCCTAGCCTCATTTGCACTCCTATTACTTATTCTATTTTCTGTGCGCTCCTTTCCATCCAGTTACTGTTTTACCATTTACTGACTGCAAAACCTTGGCTAAGTGCTATAATTTGGGCCTAAAATGTCGCCTGAAGGCTGAGGTGTTGAAGGCTTGGACCCTAGACTGTGACAGTATTGGGAGGTGGCAGGACCGTTAGGAGGTGGGGCCTCGTGGAAGGACGTTAGGTCAGGGTCGGTGTCCTTGAAGGGGTACTGAGATCCCGGACCTTGCCTCTCTTTGTCTTTGCCTCTCGATTCCCGTGCATGGAGTAATTTCCTCCACCACGCTCTTCCCGCATGATGTGCAGCCTTGCCACAGACCGCAAGGCAACAGGCGCAAACAACCGTGGCTGAAACCTCTGAGCCAAATAAACCTTTCCTCCTTCCAAGCTGACTTAACGCAGCTGTTTGTTACAGCTACAGAAAGCTGAGTAACACGTAAGTTACCTCGTGGCTGTCAGTTTCAGTTTCCTCATCTGCAAATGGGTAAAAAAATTCTTACTTTATAGAGTTTTATAAAGACTAAAGGAGGTGAGTTGTGTAAAGTACTGAGCAAAAGGTCTGGCACAGGGGGCATGAAGTGAATTCATGTCATCATAACTAACATCATCTTAGGTTCATATTAGCAAACCTGGTATAAAAATACACATATGAAAAATCTGATTGAAATTCCTAGGAAGTTTGATTTGAAATTCGCATGTCTTGATATTCATGCCAAAGAGCCAATTTCAGGAAATATATTTTCAAGTGTTAAGCCAAATCAGGAGAAAGGGGCTGGGGATATAGCTCAGCGGCACAGTGCTTGCCTATCACTAATGCAAAAATATTTTGTTCTTTACCAAGGCAAAAGGAGAAACTTTTTGCATTAGTGATAGGGTTTTATTTTCTTCAATAATGTATAACAAACTCTTTGGAATGTTTATTCAAAATGGCTATAGCTAGCAAATTTATTTTTATTATTTATTTAATTATTTATTTATTTTTCTAATGTTTTGAGACAAGGTCTCCTGCTGCAGTTTCAGGCTGGCCTTGAACTCACTACATAGCCCAGAATGGCCTCGAACTCATTGCAATCCTCCTGCCTGAGCCTCCTGAGTGCTGGGATTACAGGCGTGCACCACTGTGCCCAGCTATTGTGCTGTTTTTTATTTTTTTTTTATTTTTATTTTTTTGTGGGTACCGGGGGGTCGACCTCAGGACCTCGCGCGCCAACAGGCGCCCGTGCCGCTGAGCGATATCACCGGCCCCTTTTTCGTATGTGGGTTCCGGGAGTCGAACTCGGGCCCTCGCGCTTGCAAGGCAGGCGCTTACGCCGCTGAGCCATCTCACCGGCCCTGTGCTGTTTTTTAAAAATAGAATAATTTTTTTTTTGTCGGTACTGGGGGTTGAACTCAGGACCTCACGCATCGGCAGGCGCCTGTGCCACTGAGCGATATCAATGGCCCTTTTTTTCCTATGTGGGTACTGGGAGTTGAACTCAAAACCTCGCGCTTGCTAGGCAGGCGCTTATGCCGCTGAGCCATCTCACCAGCCCAAAAGTAGAATAATATTTATCTACTTGAATAGCACATGACCAGTGAGTCTCCATTTAAATTTCATTTGTTGATATAGGATTCCACATTAAAAATGATAATAAGCTATGTATTGGAAGTCTGATGACATTTTCTCTTTTCTTTTCTTCTGTCTTTCTGTGCAATCATTAGAAAGAAGAATGTCAGGGAGTCTTTTTTTGGGGGGGTACCAGGAATTGAACTCAGGACCTCATGCTTGCCAGGCAGGCACTGTGCCACTGACCTAAATCCCTTGCCCCTGTCAGGGAGTCTTTGATCATAGTTTCACATTGTCAGCCTGACCCTGGGCCAGCTTTATAACCCTATAGACGTGCTTTTGGCTGCAATGAGTGGACAGAGGGACACTGGCGTTCTTACGCTGCCCAGCTCGCTGTTTACTGCATCACCTTGGCAGGCTGGGACCATCTCTTTCCCTTGTGATTCTCATTTGTACCTAGATGAGGAATTTCCATTCTATCAGAATGGTGCTCATCAAACTTCCCAAATGGACTTAGAAAATCAAAGTCATGGATGGCACACAGAGCAGTCATGGTGGTAAGTTTAAAATGTCTTTAAAAGTGCCATATCCCCCCTATATAAGTCAAAATTACTGTTGCGACTTTTGGACAGAAAGATCGACTCATAGAAGGAATGATTTTCAAAGTCAACAGCAGAATTGAAAATAGAAGTAAAAATTCCAGAACCCTAATTACTTACTTTTTTTTAAAGAGAAAAAAAAAATAAAAATAGCTATAAAACAGAGTTTCAAGACAGGTTAGTAGGAGAGTTACAACAATCAATACATTGTGTATTGTCTTCATAGTAGTTATTCAGAGTACAAGACATAGGCATGATAGCTTGTCCAAATGATATTAGCACAAACTTTTCTTTTCAATGAACTAAGAGAAACTAGCTGTATGACTGTCTTAACTGTCTTGTGTATATTTTTTACTTTTTCCATTTCTTCCTTTCCCCTTTCCCCCATCACAGTTTGTCTTCTTTTGAATGATTTTTTCCCAATTCACAATATCTATTGTACATCTTGGATCTTATTTACTCTTTCAGTTTCTCACACTAGTGAGACAATATGATGTTTACACATAGGGGTCTGATTTATTTCACTTATGAGTATGGTCTCAAGTTGCATCCATTTAGCTAGAAATGTCTCAAGCATATCTTTCTTTATGGCTGAGTAGTACTCTATTATATAAAAAAAACCTTTTTTGTCCATTCCTCAGTTGATGGGCATTTGGGTTGTTTCCAAGATCTGGCTATTACAAACTGTGCTGCCCAAAACATGGGTCGACACATATCACTGTGGTATGATATTTTTAATTCTTCTGGGAAGATACCCAGATGGGGAATAGCTGGGTCAAATGAGACCTGTAATCCTAGTTTTTAAAGGAATCTCCACATTAATTTCCACAGTGGTTGCACCAGTCTACACTCCCACCAACAGTGGAGAAGCATTCCTTTTCCCCACAACCCTGCCAGCATTTGTTATTTGTTGATTTCTTGATTATAGCCAATCTTTCTGGGGTGAGATGGAATCTCAGTGTTGTTTTAATTTGCATCTCTCAAATGACCAATGATGTTGAACATTATTTCATGTATTTATTTGCCATTTGTATTTCTTCATCTGAGAAGTGTGTATTCATCTCAGATGCCCGTTTTTGGATTTGGTCTTTCAATTTGGGGGTCTGATGTTTTTGAATTCTTTATATGTTATGGATAGAAGCCCTTTGTCTGAGGGACAACTGGCTATAATTTTTTCCCAGTCTGTGGGTTTTCTTTTCACTATGTTGGTGATTTCTTTTGTTGTGCAAAAGCTTTTTAATAAAGTGAGATCCCATTTGTTGATTCTTTGTAATATTTCCCTTGCAGTCTGGGTTTTTTATATTAATTTTCGGCCTACACCCATATCTTTGAGATTTCTACATATTTTCTCTTCCAGTAAATTTAGTGTTTCTATTTTAATATTTAGATCTTTGATCCATTTTGACTTTAGTGCATGGTGATAGATATGAATCTAGTTTTAGTCTTCAGCATGTGGAAATCCAGTTTTTCCAACACCATTTATTAAAGAGACTATCTGTCTTCCAGTGAACATGTTTGGCTCCTTTGTCAAAGATAAGGTGGCTGAGTGTGTTTGGGGTTGCGTCTGCATCTTCTGTTCTGTTCCACTGATCCTCATGTCTGTTTTTTGCCAATACCATCCTGATTTTATTATAGTAGCTTTGTAGTATAATTTCAGGTAGGGAATTTTGATTCCCCCTGACTTGCCTTTGTTGCCCAGACTTGCTTTAGCTGTTCTAGTTCTCTTCTGGTTCCAAATGAATTTTAGAAATGTTTTCTCTAGTTCTGTGAGGTATGCTAATGGTATTTTGATTGGGATTGCATTAAATATGTGTAACAGTTTTGGGAGTAGGGCCATTTTCACTATGTTCGTTCTTGCTATCTATGAGCAAGGGATATCATTCCATTTCCTGATGTCCTCTTTGATCTCCTTTTTTAGGGTACTGTACAGATCTTTTACATCCTTTGTTATATTGAATTCTAAGTATTTGATTTTTTAAGATGCTATTGTGAAGGGTGTGCTTTCCCTAATTTCTCTCTCTGTATGTTGTTCATGTACAGGAAGGCTATTGATTTTTGAGTGTGACTTTGTGTCCAGCTATGCTACTGAATTTGGTTATTAAATCTACAGTTTTTTTGGTGGAGTTTTTGGGGTCTTCTGCAGAGTATCATGTCATCTGCAAATAATGATAATTTAATTCTTCCTTTCCTATCTTTATTCCTTTTATTTTTTTCTCTTGTCTAATTGATCTGGCTAATGTTTCCTGAAAACATTCTTCTGAAAAGAAATGGTGATAATGGACATCTTTGTCTTTTTCCTGATTTTACAGTGAAAGCTTTCAGTTTTTGACCATTTAATATGATGTTAGCTGTTGGTTTGTCATAGATGGCTTTTATCAGATTGAGGTAAAGACCATCTATTCCAATTTTCTGTAGGGTTTTTTTTTATCATGAATCATTGTTGGACTTTGTCAAATGCTTTTTCTGCATCTATTGAGATGATCATGTGATTTTTGTCTTTGGCTCTGTTGATATAGTGTATTACATTTATTGATTTGCATATGTTGAACCATCCCTGCATCCCTGGGATAAATCATACTTGGTCATGGTGTATAATCTTCTTGATGATTTGCTGCATTGTGTTTGCCAGTATCTTATTAAGGATTTTTGCATCTATGTTCTTTAGGGAGATTGGCCTGTAGTTTTCTTTTTTGGTTGCATTCTTCTCTGGTTTTGGAATCAGGGTAATATTTGCTTCCAGGAATGATTTTGGAAGTATTGCTTCCCTTTCAATTTCTTTTTCTTCTTCTTCTTTTTTTTTTTAATGTGGGTACTGGGAGTTGACCTCAGGCCTTCGTGCTTGAGCCACTGAGTGACATCACTGGCCCCCTTTTTTTTTGTTTTTTCTTTATGTGGATTCCGGGAGTCAAACTCAGGACCTTGCGCTTGCTGGGCAGGTGCTTATGCCACTGAGCTATCTCACTGGCCCTCAATTTCTTTAAAGAGTTGGAGCATTAGTGGCATTAGTTCTCTAAATTTCTTGTAGAATTCAACAGTCAGGGCCTGGGCTTTTCTCTGTTGGTAAATTTTTAATTACATTTTCAATTTCATTGGCTGGTATCAGGTTATTTAGAATTTTTATATCTTCTTGATTTAGTATTGGCAATTCGATTGTGTCTAGGAGTCTGTGCATTTCTTCTGTGTTTTCCATCTTATCAGAATATAGGTTCTCACAGTAGGTATTGATGGTCTCCTGGATTTCTGTGGGATCCATAGTGATTTCTCCTCTTCATTCCCAATTGCTTGAATTTGTGTTTTTTCTTTCCTCTTTTTGATGAGGTTGGCTAATGGTTTATCAATTTTATTTATTCTTTCAAAGAACCAACTTTTCGATTCATTCAGTCTTTGTATTTTCTTAGTCTCTATTGCATTAATTTCTTCTCTGATCTTTATAATTTCCTCCCTTGTACAAGAATTGGGTTTGATTTATTCTTTTCTAAAAGTTTGAGGTTCAACATTTGGTTATTTGAGCTTGTCCTGTTTTCCTGATGTTTGAGTTGATCACTAAAAATTTCCCTCACAGGACTGCTTTCATCACATTCCATAAGTTTTGGTATGTTGTATCGGCATTATCATTTAATTGTATATACTGTTTAATTTTGTCTTTAATTTCTTCTGTGACCCATTGGTTGTTCAGAAGGGTGTTGTTCAATTTCCATGTGTTATTGTAGTTTTTGTGATTTCCTTTGGTGTTGATTTCCAGTTTCATTGTGCTATGGTCAGACAGTATGCATGGGATGATTTCAATTCCTCTACATTTACTTAAACATGTTTTGTCAGCTAATATATTGTCTATCTTGGAGAACGTCCCATATGCAGTGGAGAAGAATTTGTATTCTGATGTTTTGGGGTGGAACACTCTGTAGACATCTACCAAGTCCATTTGTTCACAGGCTTGGTTTAATTCTAATATTTCTATATTGATTTTTTGACTAGTTGATCTATCTATTTGTGAGAGTTGGGTATTAAAGTCCCCCACTACAATTGTGTTAATGCTCATTTGGTTTTTCATGTCTGTTAATATTTGTTTTATGTAGTTGGGTGAATCTGTGTTTGGTGCATAAATATTTATGATTGTTCTCTCTTCTCCTTGGAGTCATCTCTTAACAAGCATGTAGTGACCTTCTTTATCTCTTTTGACCAGTTTTGGATTAAAGTTTGCATTGTCTGCATAGAATAGCTACCCCGCTTTTTTTGGGGTTCCTGTGGCATGGAGAACTGTTTTCCATCCTTTGACTTTTAGTCTATGAATTTCTTTTTGGGTTAAATGTGTTTCTTGAATGCAGCATATTGTTGGATCTTGCTTCTTGCTCCATTCTGCCAGTCTGTGGCTTCTTTCTATTGGTTTTCATGTGTTTGTGGTCTTTGTTATCTCTTTCTAATATATCCTTCAGAGCATCCTGTAGAGCTGGTTTGGTGACCATAAACTTCTTCAGTTGTTCTTTGTCATGGAAGTACCTTATTTCTCCATCAATTTTGAAAGATCAATCTGGGTACATAAATCTGGGTTGAAGATTGTTTTCCTTTAGGGCTTGAAATACCTCACTCCATGCTGTCTTTGATTTGAGGGTTTTTGTTGAAAAGTCTGCTGCAATTCTGATGGGCTTTCCTTTATAGGTGATTTTTTTTTTTCTCTAGCTGCTTTTAATATTTTGTTCTTGTGCTGTATTTCTGGAATCTTGATTATCATATGCCTTGGTGTAGATTTATTTTGGTCATGGCTATTTGGAGTTCTCTATGCTTCATTTATTTGTATATCAAATTCTTTATCCATGTTTGGGAAGTTTTCTGCCATTATTTCTGTGAAGAGGATTTTAATGGATTTTGTGCTGTCTCCAGTTTTCTCACTGATTGCAATCAATCTTATGTTGCTCTTCTTTGCTTCATCCTATAGCTGTTGGATTGATTTTTCTTTGTCTCTTTCTTTTTTTTTTTTTTTTTTGTGGGTACCGGGGGTCGAACTCAGGACCTCGCGCGCCAGCAGGCACCCATGCCACTGAGCGATATCACCAGCCCTTTTTTCGTATGTGGGTACCGGGAGTTGAACTCAGGACCTCGCACTTGCCAGGCAGGTGCTTACGCCACTGAGCCATCTCACAGGCCCTGTCTCTTTCTATTTTTAAGGTATCTTTCTTTTTTTGGTCACTAGTCACATTCCTGTCTTCTAGATGTGATATTCTATCCTTGTCTTCATTCAATTTGCTATGTACCCCTTTGATGGAGTTTCTAATCTCCTGCATTTCTTTTTTTTTTTTTTTTTTTCGGTTCTGGTTTGTTTTGTTTTGGTACTGGGAATTGAACTCAAGACTTTGTGCTTGCCAGGCAGGCACTGTGCCACTGAGCTATGTCCCCGGCTCTCCAGTATTTCTGTTTGGATCTGTTTCATTGATTCCATTTCTTGTCTATGTTTAGTATCATGGTTTCCATTGTTTCCCTGAGCTCCTCTCTGTGTTTATCTGTGTCTGCTTTAGTGTCTTTCATTTTGATTGTCATTTGTTTTTGCACCTTAGAGATTATTTTTTCTACGGCCTCTTCCATTTGTTTTTTCACTTCTGCTGCTATCATTTGAGAGAGTTCCATTTGTTGGCTTCCGATTTCCTCTCTTTGTGATCTGGATTTGTTCTGGGTGGGCTGGGCATTTGAGGTTGCATTTTCCTTCTTCCTCTTGTCATTTTTTATTTTGTATTTTATTTGTTTTGTGTGTTTATGCTTGTAGATTTCTTCTATTAGATAGCCTTATCACTGGTGTCGAGGCTTTCCTAGGAGGTGCCTGTTCCTCTGGATGTCTTCTAGATGTAGGTGGTTCTTGGTCTTTATGTCTATCCCAAGAATGCATATGACCCCTTACAATCACTGTGTTGTCATATGGGGGCGGGGGGACTGTTTATAGCATGCATGACATCCTGGTTAAAGTAATTCAGTCGGCAAGAACAATAGACTCAAGTACAGCCTGGCTACTGACAAACTGTGGTAACTAGTAGTTTGATATCTATAACCATAGAGGGAAGGTCTACAGATATATAATATAGCCCAACTTATACCCGGAACTTGTGTGCAATGATTTTCTACTTAGTAGAGTGATTTTACCCTGTTGGGGGTGGGTTCAGGAGGATGGGGGTGGGATGGAGAGATGAATGGGGTTAAATACAGTAGGAGCAAGGTTGGAGGGCACAGGACGATCGTCCAGGTTTTGAGTAATTGTAGGACACAGGAAGGAAGGATTGGAGAAGGCCTAGGAGTTCTGAAGTGAATCAGAAGGAGGAGAGACAATGTTTACTCACATGAGAGTATCATAAAGTCAAGCGAGATAGTTGACAAAAGAGAGGAAGAGGATGAGTAGAATAAAACAAAAAGAAAGGTTAGAGATCACCTGTTGACTCATATTGCTACTGCTGCATGAGATATTTCTAGTTCCGCCTGTCCATCGTGTGCGCCTTAGCCAGGGTCCTACTGTGTCGCTGGCGTTCCTGCAGCTCTCCGGGCCCTGAGTCCAATGGAGGGAGGGAGGGGCGGATCTCAGACTTCTCTCTCCAATCGAGCTGTCCGGGGGCAATGGAGGAAGGGAGGAGCGCGAACTCAGACTCCTTTTGCCAGCACCATCCTGGGGCCATGGAGCTAATTACTTATTTTAAACTATAAGTGTTTTGACTTTCACATAATTTGATGAAAAATTGTGTCATGATTTAAAATACTTACTATATTTCTTTATTTGTCAAAATTGCATTAAAATATGCCTATGGGAAGAAAAGAAATTTTTGTGGGGTATCTATTATTTCATGGTACTTTATATCCATTAATTCAGTTTAGTCCTTATAGCATCTATAATGGGAAATATTGCTGTCCCTAATTTATATATTAAAAATAAAAAAAAAATAGAGATCCAAATAGATCCAGGATGAATCCCAAGTTTTTGGTTTAGATTGGGATCACTGTGCCAATGGTGCTGGTTTTATGGTTTTAAAAAAGGCAGTGTGGGGCCAGTGATATGGCTCAGCAGCACAAGCGTCTGCCTGGCAAGCACAAGGTCCTGAGTTCGACTCCTGGTACCCACATAAAGTTAAAAAAAAAAAGGCAGTGTGTAATGATAAAGAGTGAAAAGGTTTTTCTCACTTTGGGGTATGCAGCCTGCTCATTTCCTACAGTATTAATGCCTCAAACATAGGCAATGTACTGTTTTCATGCTAAAATATTCTCTGGTATGTTGTGCAATTAATGCACAATTTATATAACACCTTAAAATAAAATTAGAAGACACTTCAAAGACATTTCTGGTAGCTCGTAGTGAAATCCCAAAGTTTCTCAGGGCGGGAGTTTGTGCCCTGTTGTTGTTGGGCAACTTGATGAGAACTTGACGGCTCCAAGGTGCACACTTTAATTACTGCTGTATTTCCCTGGTTTGCCGAGTCACTTCATGGCAGCCTTTCAAAGTTGATGAGAATTTACTTCTTAGAAAAATCAACTTTGGAAAATGAATTACTCTTCCTAGGAGGATAGCAGTTCTCATGTATGAAAAAAATATATTTGGAAAAAGACACTTCTTTTAGCAATTGCTGCATGCAGTCAGATTTCTGTAGAGTAAAGCCAGCTAACAGAGTGGTTGACATTTGCAATGAAAATAAAAAATATTAGGCTCTGTGTGTCTACCAGCAGAGACACCAAAATCCTGAAACTCTCCAGCGGTTTTTCCTCTCTGATAGACTCCCAGAGAATTCATATGGCTTCCTTGGTTGGTATTGAAAATGACCTGGGACAGCCCGAGTGGACGCCCTCCTGAGTACCCGAGGTCTTATTTTATCTCCGCTCATGGTTGGCACTGTCCTTGGTGTTGGCCACCCTGATGTCACTTCTCTCTAATGGACAGTGTCTTCTCAGGGTGCAGTGCTCCACGGCACCCAGCACTTCTTCTAGCATTGCTCTCATGGGTCCCGTATTGTAATTGCTCATTTAATTGTGTGTCTTTTGCCAGACTGGAAGCTCTGTGAAGGTGGAGTCTCTTGCTGTCTTCATCACCTCAAGAAAGAGCTGCTTAAATGTATTGGGTGAACCCATGAAGGAATGACCCTTGCTAGTGCTTTTTCAGGGATGGCGGAAGGCTCTCTTCTCACTGGGGCTACTGTTCTTCATAGGCTCCTAGACAGTCACGAGTGCCCTGGCCTCTCCTGGGAACCGCAGTCAGGTTCCTGTGGGTCTAGGTGAGAGCATGTTGGAGAAAGACCAAGCAGTTGCTTCTGCAAAAAAATTATCCAGCTACTTGAGTCAGAGTCCAGCCACTGACCCTTACCTTAGGGTAGTACGTGACTCGCGCACAGTCAATAATATGAGAAGAGAGGTGGCAAACGTCCTCCTCCTTTATTTAACAGTCTCAGTCCAAGGATAAAGGCATCAGTCTCACTACTTGGGGATAAAAGTATGGTTGTAGAGTCAGGTGTGGAGGTGCATGCCTGTAATTTCAGCACTTGAGAGGCTGAGGCAGGAGGATATCCATGAGTTCCAGGCCAGCCTGGGCTGCATACATAGTGCAAGGCCAGCCTGAACTATATAGCAAGACCCTGTCTCAAAAAAAAAAATTAAAAAAACAAAACAAAACAAACAAACAAAAAAAAACACCATAAGGCATGGTTATAGAGTCAGATTGCTAAGATTAGAAGCCAGGCCTCTCACTCCTGGAGGTGTGACTTTGGGCAAATTGCTCCACTTTGCTAAAGCTCTGCCTCCTCATCATTGTGGTTGGTCTAATACTAGCCTAGCTCACATGGTTGACATAAGGATTAAAGGATATAAACCTTGAAAAGTATTTGACACAGGGCCTGGCATATAGTATGTACTATGAATGTGAAATACTGTAGCATTCTAGTAGAGTATTCTAGAACAATTTAGTGTTATATTTTACTGTAGCTAGCACAGCAAGAGACCCTCATATGTTGGAACTCCCTGAATGTGTGCTACATACAGGTTATACACATCCCCCTCCCCTGCCAGGGAACTGGGGTGCTTATTCTGGAAAATGGATTGACTGAATTTAGAAAAGCAAAGTCATGTTTATATTATGAGTCTGTGACCTCCCTCCTCCAAAAAATCCCCAACAAGAAACTCACACCAACCAAAATAGTCATCTATTCCAGGAAATCGCAATGTGCTTTGCTCCTGGCCCACTGAGCTGCGGCAGACTCTGGCACTGAGGACAGCACCCTGAAGTCCTTCTTAGCTGCTGTGGGATGTTGGACTTGGGAATATATCTGTCACTGAGTGAAAAACACATAGGGCTTCCCGAGAGGTGAAAACCTAGTGTCTTCCAGGGTGACATGGCCTTCTGGGGACTCATCTATGTGGCCAAAATGCCCAAGCTCAAGGATGAAGGGTCTGTTCCATCTAGAAGGAACCTAAGGCGATCCTCAGATGGCACGGGGCTGTTCTCAGGGGACAGTGGCCTGGCCAGAGCTTTAGTGCGGTTGAGGGAAGGAACCTTCCACTACCATGCGGTGACAAAAACCTCCTCTTTGCAGCCTCATGAATACTAATGAGCCTAAACCACATGTGAAAGTGCCAGAACATATTGCAAAAGCCAGTTTATAAGTTGGCACCAAAACTTGGCCAAAGGAGTGCATGATTTGAACACTAGCACTGGTGCTGTGCCAGCGCCGAGGGAGGGATGGGGAGACCTCGGCTTGAACCTCTTGTGGCTGGAGAGGAAAGAATAAAGGGGTAGAGGCTAAGGAACTTTCTTTCACATCCACGTAAGCTCTGTCAACTGGTCACCCCAAAGTTGAAATGAAGGGCATTCTTCACCAAAACAGAGTGTATGAGAAAGAACTCAGTGCAAAGACTACACATGCTGATGTGGCATAAATGAGAACTTTACAAATGCTGAAAAACCATGCAGTTCTTTCATTCAACAAATACTGACTGGGCACCCACTATATTCCAGGTTCTGTGCTAGGTCCTGGGAATATGAAAGAAAAGGGTAGAGTTGCTGGTCTCAAGCAATTAATAGTGGTAAAAGTGTGGCAGGCAGGAGGTAAAAGGGAAAAAGAACAAGAATCAGCAAAATTTATATTGCATGTGTCAGTTTGTTCCTTTTTGTCACAGTTTGTTTTTCCATTCCTTGGCTGGTGGCATTTGTAGGAGGTCTGGTTTTGATAGTTCAAGAAAAGAACTATCAGGTGGCTACACATTTCCATTTCTCTATGTTAATATCTAGAAGTGAAATAATAGGGTGCTATGTAAGTGTATATTTAACTTCATCAAGAAATGGACACATCATTTTCCAAAGCACTGTACCATTTTGCCTTCTAAGCAGCAGCGAATGAGAGTCTCCCTGCTTCATTGCCTCATCTACATCTCTCACAGTTAGGCAGCTGGTTAGACATTCATGTTCCCAAGGGACGATGGGGGTGGGGGGAGGCGTGGCATGTCCAAAATAGCATGCTTTGGCAGTTATAGTTAAGAGAAAAAGACTCTAATGTATAATACATTTATTTTTATTTTCTATTTTTATTTTTTAATGTGGGTACCGGGAGTCAAACTCAGGACCTCGCACTTGCCAGCAGGCACTTGTGCTGCTGTGCGATATCACCAGCCCTTTTTTTCTTTTATGTGGGTAGCGGGAGCTGAACTCAGGACCTTGTGCTTGCCAGGCAGGCGCTTATGCCGCTGAGCCATCTCACCGGCCCCGTAAAATATATTTATAATCATTTATAGATCTCAAAACCAAAGCAATTCCACAGAGCACAATGACAATTTTAAGTTTACACATTCTTCCTGATATGTAGTTACCTGGCCGTCTAGTTCTAGAACAAAATACACAGCATTCCTGGCTGCCATAGCCTGCAGCCTAAAGATATCAGAAAAGGAAATATTCTCTAAAGACCCTTCTGCCTTGGGCTGGGACCTGTTTTAAATAAAGAACTTACCTATCTTAAATTTCTTTCATAAGTTCCTTCCATGATGAAAGTCCCTGAGGAAACACTGACCACCTAAAAAGGATGAGAAGATATTTTGCAACTCCAAAGTAACTTCTCAGTAAAATGTTGGTAAGTATCGTAATCGCCCTAGTTACCTGAAACCCAGCAGTAACACCCAGCATAGAAAGGTGCTCAAACTCGCACTCAGGCAGATGTCTCCATGGCACTGCTTGCGTTCTTGCTCGAAGGCATAGCTCTTTGCATACTGTGTCTGCTCTGCAGCAAATTCTGCTATACTCCTGCCCGGCCACCTGTGTATCTTGACTGAATTCTTTCATCAGGGGCACAAAGAACTGAGGACTCAATCATTGATTCACCAAGCGGTAAGACTAAATCCCCATCCTCTCTCTGGTTAAGACTCTGAGCCTTTATTTTTGTGTTTACGATATCCTGCAGCAGTCCATGGGCTTGGAATTATTCTGATGTATGCAAGACTTTATGCCTCCTGTAAGGTAATTTATAGTTAGTATGATATTTCAGGCTGTTGTGTTCATGAAGTTTGTCTCCTGTTTTCTTTCTACTAGGCTTACTTGGAATTATGTACTGGCATCTACTCTTAGGCTTTTTTCCTTTTTTGTTGTCTCTTTGGACACTGTTGGGAGTGATGCTGCCTTTGGTCACAAAATGGCATACTATTGACAACTCTGCTAAATTTACCACAATAATTCTGCTTTAGAAGTGCTTTTGCTTCTGTATAGAGTACTGATTAAGTCTGGCCTATGTGCCAGTGGACTCAAAGACTGTTATTATCTTTTGGTTTATATCAGTTTATATAAGCTCCCCTCCCTACAGATATTTGACAGGGTACAAATTAGTGAGTGATTTTGTGAGAGGCATCTAAGTTATTGGTTAGTTACAAAAACAACTCAAAGGTCAGTAGTAGAGACTGACCCGCCTTCATGGAAAAGTAATTGACCATTTACGTGTGGACCTGTTTCTGGACTTCAGATTCGCTTTCATGAATCCGTATTCTGCTGTGCTATGCTCTCACCACACTGTCTTGATTATTTTAGCTCTTTAGTGAGTCTTGAAATCAAGTAGTGATTGTTCTTATCCAAAATTGTTTTGATTAGTTTAGGAGTCTTCATTTCTACATACTTTTCTAAAAAAGAAGTCCTTCTTAGATTTTGACTGAAATTGTACTGAATCAGTAGGTCAATTTAGGGACAGTTGACATCTTAAAAATATTGTGTCAACTGAACTATAAAAAAATAAGTCTCACTATTGCTATGATCATAGATTTATCTCAGCGAAGTCTAAAAGGTGTCTGTTTACATGCCATCATTCTTTGGTTACATTTACTCGCAAATAATTCATGTTTGACAAGGCCAATATATACAATAAATTTAAAAATTTCATTCTCCAATAGTTTGCCACTAGCAAATCATTGTACTTTGACCTTATATCCCATAACCTTGTTAAATTTATTTCTTAGTTGTGCATTTCTTTTTTTGTGTATCTCTTAGGATTTTCTACATAAACAGCCACATTGCCACTGTACGGTGATAGGGTTTTTTTTTGCTTCTTTTTTTTTTTTTTTTTTTTTTTTTTTGTGGGTACCGGGGGGACGACCTCAGGACCTCACGCGCCAACAGGCACCCGTGCCACTGAGCGATATCACCGGCCCCTTTTTCGTATGTGGGTTCCGGGAGTCGAACTCGGGCCTTCGCGCTTGCAAGGCAGGCGCTTAAGCCGCTGAGCCATCTCACCGGCCCCTGCTTCTTTTTTTATTAGTACATGTTTGCCATACATGATGAATACACTCATAGTAAGGAGTTGATATATACACACATCACATCTTAATCCTTTTTACTTTCCCTTCCTGTGGATATTGAAATTTGTTAAGTTTTTTCTGCATCTTTTAAGATAACCAGCTATATTCTTTTTAGTTTTTTTTTTTTTTTTAATGTGGGTACCAGGGGTCGACCTCAGGACCTCACACTTGCCAGCAGGCGCTTGTGCCACAGAGCAGTATCACCGGCCCTTTTTTCCTTTATGTGGGTTCCAGGAGTCAAACTCAGGACCTCATGCTTGCCAGGCAGGTGCTTAGGCCACTGAGCTATCTCACCGGCCCACCTTTTTAGTTTTTTAATATGGTGAATTACATTTATTGACTTTTTTTTTTTTTTTTTGTGGGTACTGGGGGTCGACCTCAGGACCTCGCACGCCAGGAGGCGCCCGTGCTGCTGAGCGATATCACCGGCCCCTTTTTCGTATGTGGGTTCCGGGAGTCGAACTCGGGCCCTCACGCTTGCCGGGCAGGCACTTAAGCTGCTGAGCCATCTCACCGGCCCACATTTATTGACTTTTGCATGTTGAATCAATCTTTTATGTCTAGGGTAAACCCCATTTGGTCATGATGCATTATTTTTACATGCAACTGAATTTGACTTACTAAAATTTTGTTAAGGATTATTATGGGTGTATTTTTAGACTATTGTTCTATAGTTTTCTACCTTTTAAATTTATTTTCTAGTGTCACTATAGGGTGAGACTATACTTCCACAACTTTAATTTTATTAATATAAATAGGAACATTTTAATTATTTCTTTCTGAGTGAGCTTTATGTTGCTCTCTCAAGGAATTTATTAGTTTTATCTGGTTTGATGAATTTATTTGCTTAATTAACATCATTCATAACATTATTTTATTATCCTTTAAGTGTGTATAAAACTGTTCATTCCAGGCACAGTTAACTGTGTTCTCTATTTGTTTTTCCGAACTGTTCAGTGTGGCTAAAAGTGTACTGATTGTACTGTCAAAGAACCAGCTTTTGGTTTCATCAGTTTTCGCTATTGTTTATCCATGAATTATTTTGTTGATTTCTGGTTAGTTCTTTCCTTACACTTAACATTAAGTTGAGTTGCTCTCCATTTTGTTTGTGTTTTTGTTTCTTTTAGTTTCTTATGGTAGAAGTTTAGATTTTGAGCTTAATGTCTTCCATATGTGATCTTTTAAAGTTATAAATTTCCTCATTTTGATAGATGCTTTTTAAACTTTTTTATTTTGTTCAAAATATTATTAAAGTTCACTTGTGATTTCTTTTTTTGACTCATTATTTAGACGTATGTTATTTGATTTCTAAATTTTGGAGTATTTCCAGATTTTTTTTGTATTATTGATTTCTAATGAATTTCACTGTGACCAGAAACATGCTTTGGATAATAATTCTTTAAAATTTATTGAGGCTTGTTTTACAGCCTCATTATAGTTCTGTCTTGGTAAATGTTCCATGTACCGTTGAAAACATTCATTCTGCTACTGTTAGGTATAGTGCTTTACATATACCAAGTAATTTAAATTGTTTGCTAATGTTCAAGTGAGTAAGCACATCCTTACGGCTTGTCTGTCTGTATATTTTAGCAAATTAGCACCTACAAGTCTCCATCATGGAAATGCCCCAGGCCTGTGGTCACCTTGGTTTCCAGCAGAGCCTCCCCAAGACTGAGACTGCCCCACCCAGAAGCAAAATCATCTCTTGGAGACTCAATTTCCCCCTCAAGCAGTAAGGACTTCTCCTGGGAGCACCTCGCAAACCAGAACTGAGAAAATGGTCAAGCAGACCCTAGCCCAGCCCAGCAAGCCCGAAAAACCTGGCCTCATCTGTTTGTTAAGGCGCCAACCTCATCCTCCCCATCAGAGCATCAGCCTTTCTCCATTTCCTCTTACTAACTCTGGTGCTAAATCTGCTTAACCCTCACACTGCCACATCCTGAAATGCTCTTCTGTGATGAGAATCAAGAACCTGCACAGGGTGAGTTGAGGTCACCAGTTCCTCCTGAGGGGGACTTTCTGGACCCCATCTGATGACAGACCTAGTTTGGGGTAACAGGTCTTTGCAACACTCTATGAATTGCGATTCTGGTGTTGATGGGGTGCAGGATCTGCCCCTCCAAATTACGGCACCTGGGCATTTGAGAAAGCAGCAGAAGCAGGCAGTCCTCGCTCACCTTCCGCTCATCCGTCTCCCCGGAATCAGACCGTAAGACCCTACAGTGAGAGGTGCCTGTGCTGCGCCCCCAATCCCTGCCCTTCATCTCTGAAGCTCAGGGGCACAGGAGAATCTGAAAATGTTTTGCTACAGTCCCCTCAGTTGGTTCCTTTTAGATCACTCCACCTTCCTCAAATCATATTTCTCCATATTTTTTGTTTCACCCCATAGGCTTTTCAGGGTCTTCGGGTTTTTATTTCCTTATGAAGAATCTCACATCATGTAAAATTTATACTTAATAAATTTGTGTGCTTTTCTCTTGTAATCTGCCCTTTGTCACAGAGGCCTCACCCATGAACCTAGCCATGAAAAATAAATGTATTTTGGTTTCCCCTACAATTTTTCCTTGTATTTAGGCACCCTGACTTTGGGACCTGAGTGAAAAGGCCTCCCTGTGATGTAAATGACACAGAAAAATATAAGAGGTTTGCTTTTGATACAGAAATCCAGTCAGGGGCCAGTGAGATGGCTCAGAGGCATAAGTGCCTGCCTGGCAAGCGCGAGGGCCCAAGTTCGACTCCCGGTACTCACACACACAAAAAAATTCCACAGAATAACTCCAAGCGTGTGCTCTCCAGTTAATCTGGCATGACTAATTCAGCTAAAGTGGATTTTTTTGTAAATGACTTCAAAAATAGATCGTATCCCAATTGCTTCCACTGAAGCCATCTGTGTTTCCTGCTCCTCTACACAGGCAGCAAATGTTCTTGGATTCTGACCTAGCATTTCCACATCACTTCAGTCAACTGGAGCAGCTTTCTGGATAATTAGCATGTAAATGTGCACTTCAGTGCATGATTATGGACAGGCTTTCAACTCTCCTGCTGAGGAACTGATTTTGTTAGAGGCCCGAGAAGGTGTGTTTTTCATTTAGACATGCTTGTGTGACTGTGAACACAAGGAGTAAATTCTATCTAGGCAGCAGTTGATAAGGAACCGTGTGTGAAATGAGATATGTCCCTATAGCAAATAAAAATATCTGTGCTCCTGGTTGGTCAAAAGAGCTTGGCTGAAAGTTAGCAGCACCTCCAGGAATGTTTATTTTGACCAATTCTGTTTTTTGTATACTTAAAGTGTGGTTGTAAGGAAAACATTTTTAAAAAGCTTTAGTGGTTATATTAACAGAATTTTAGAACAAGAGCCCCAGTTCTGGGGGTCCCAGCTCGCCAGTGAGGGAGGTGAGAAGTGAAGAAGTGAGAAGTGAAGGGCGCGAGAGTCGAGACCACCACAGGGACACAGGGCAAACGAACTCTCGGGGCCTTCGCCTGTTAATCATTAAAAGTGTGATTTGTGTTTTCTTCTGAGACAGTCAGAAACTTAAATGCTGCTTTTGCTAAAACAAACAAATAAACAAACAAAAAACCACACAGTCTCCTCCCTTGGGCCTACACATGCCCAAGAGGCAACTAAAAGCAGAACGAACTTTGAGCTTCATTTTGTATCTGTCTCCTTTGTTACTTAGGACTTTGAGACCAATCCTTGCTCACCTCTGCTTGTGATAATCACAGGGTGTGTCTGTCAAAGTCAGCCAAACAAGGCTGATGAGCCCCAAATTTGCAGAACCTATCTCCAACCCTTCAAGACTGAGGACACCAAGATAAGGGATTTTCAGGGATATTCAGCTACAAGGCAGCACCTAGAAGTCTCCATCATGGAAATGCACTGGACCTGTGGTCATCTTGGACTCCAGCAGAGCCTCCCTGAGACTGAGACTGCCCCACGCAGAAGCAAAATCATCTTCTGGAGGCTTGATTTCCCCCTCAAGCAGTAAGGACTTCTCCTGGGACCATCTTGCAGCTCAGAACTGAAACAACACCCTTCTCCTTGGGTGATCTTTCTGTACTTCATCTGGTGACAGCACAGATTAAGAGATTCAAGATCTATCTTTTTTTTTTTTTTTTTTTTTTTTTTTTTGTGGGTACCGGGGGGTCGACCTCAGGACCTCGTGCGCCAGGAGGCGCCCGTGCCGCTGAGCGATATCACCGGCCCCTTTTTCGTATGTGGGTTCCGGGAGTCGAACTCGGGCCCTCGCGCTTGCAGGGCAGGCGCTTAAGCCGCTGAGCTATCTCCCCGGCCCTCAAGATCTATCTTTGAAGGACTGACAGAAACCTTGGTGTTTTATAGAAAAGAGGAAAAAGGAAAGTTTGGGGGTTTGTATAGGTTGGGAGTTTGTATCGATGGTGGGGTACGTAACCTTGGTCAAGTCATGGTTTGGTTAATTGTCATCTCAGGACTAGTTCAGGGAGGCTCTGGGAGAGCCATCATCACTCGAGGAGGCAACTTGGTCCCTATCACAAGATGATCCTTGCTAAGGCAGGGCAGCCATGGTTCCTGTCATGGGTAATTGTTCTCGTTTGATGGGGTGACCTCGTCATGGGGTGGTGTGCTAGGCCTTGCTTTTCCTGGAACCCAAAGTGACTGCAGATTCAGGATAGTAACTGGAGACTTGTAGGCATTGCTTCAGGGGGTCTGGAACCAGATGTTTTAAAAGATGGCAGTGGATGTTGCTGAAAATCCTGAAAATTGCTTTACTCTTATCTTAGTGTCCACAGTTTTGGGGTGAGGGTGAGATAGACTAGGTAAATTTAGAGATAATAAACTTTGTATTACTAGGTTTTAGACAGATACTCCTTAAAGGATTAACATACCTAAGACAGGGCAATAGAGTGAGGGTTACTCCTGAGGGGAAACACTCCCAATGCCATGATGCCATTGTCACTGCAAACAGAACCAATCAGAGAAGTGCTATTTTGCACCAATCAGAAACTTGCTATTTTCATTTGAATCTGGTGCTCTTTACAGGACAAATCAGAAGATGCTCTTTTTGATCCTTCATTTACGTATAACAGGAACAGTTTGTACATATTATGACATTAAGTGAGTGTTTGATAGGATAACTTTCCCAGTGCCTTCTTTATGTGAAAGAGAGATAACCTGGGAATTCTGGGTACAAAAGAGCTCTTTTTCTTATCTTCAGGGCCACTGTGAGTCTTTTCACTCATACTCTGAAGAGCAGCCTTCCTTCCCACTTTTCATAAATGTATACTGTCACTACCTGTTCCACATGTCTTGTCCAATTCTTTGGGACACCAAGAACCTGAAAAGAAGCCCCACAGGACCCTCCATCCAGTAACATGTCCTTGTGCAGAGCTGAGCAGGGATCTGACCTCAAATTTTAAGATAAAAGGGACAGAAAAAAATGAATGCAAAGATATCAAGCTTTATTCTGCTGCAGACTTGGCCTCTAAGTCCCTGTATAATTACCTAAAAACACCTGTATAAGAGGAGTGTGTTAAACCATATAAACTCAACTTCATTTGTGATTTCCAAGTGTGACAACTTTAAGAATGAGGACACAGGGCCTTTGTTCTTCCCTCTTGTCTTAGTTACTTTTTTCTTTGCTGAGACAAAACACCAACACCCAAAGTTAAAGGAGGAATGGTTTATTTAGCTCACAGTTTGTAGAGGTTTCAGTCCATAGTTGGCTGGCTCCAAAGCAGGGTGGCATGGCAAAGGGGCATCGCAGAGGCTAAACAGTCCATGGCAGAGCAGGCAGGAAGCAGAAAAAGGATGCAGCAGCAGCAGCAAGCTTCCCTTTCCCTTTTATACCATCCAGGCTACAGCCTTTAGGGTGGTGCCACCCCCACCCAGGGTAGGGGCTTCTGTCTTCAGTAAATCCATTCAGCCACACCCAGAACTATGCTAATTCCAATCAGTGGACTAATACAGTTCCACATACCCTTAATCCCAGTATCACACCCTAGATCCAGCCAGCTCCAAAAAGCCCCCACCTATGAGTACAGGAGGCTTTGGTGGTGGGAGTGGGGGACATCTAGATAGAAGCTCTAACACCTCTTTTCTATTGAAGAACAGTCAGTAAAGGTTTACTCTAGTGACCTTTTGGGAGGTTGCCTTACCATTCTCTCTTGTAAATAGCTCTGCTTGGAGTGCCTACAGTGTATTATCTTTTTAAGACTCAATTTCCCTGGATTTCCAAGGATTGCTGGTTGGGCAGTTGATGGTTTTATATTTGGTGGTAAAATATTCTGCCTTTCTGGGTAGATATTTTGTGCCTGGGGTGACAGATCTTGCAGTGTCTGAATTAGTCTGAGCAGGGAGGACGCTGCATGTCATGCAGCTTCAGGGGAGCTAGAGCCTTGGGGGCCATCCTTGAGCAACAAAGTGGTGGCCTGAAATTTGAGCTCTCTGCCTTTTGAGCAAGGGAGACCTACATTAGCCCAGGGATGGAAGGTGGGGAGTGGAGTTTTGTCCTTGACTGGGTGGTGACAGGGGCCTAGGATGAATGTAATGGAGTCCTAGGATGACCTTTTCTTAGCATCTCCTGCTATCTTAGTCATTTTCTTGTTGCTGAGACACAATATCCAACACTGCAACTTGAAGGAGAGGTTTATTTTGGCTCACAGTTTGTACGGATCTCAGTCCATAGTCCAGTGGCTCGAAGGCAGGGGAACGTGAGGTGGGCGTAGCAGAGAAGCTGCTCACTTCATGGTGGGCAGGAAGCAGACAGAAGGGAGGAGCTGGGCATGGAGATAATCTCTTCTGGGTCATGACTGTGACCTGCCTCTTCCAACCAGACTGCACCTCCTAATAGCAAATCAGCTTTCCTGCCACTATAATCTAATCATCTGCCAAATGTATGTACATGAGGCTTTGGGGGCCATTTTGGATCTAAACTATAACCACTACTAAGGGTCCATCATTAAGAATCCTGGGAGCCGGCCATGTGTGAACAGTGGTTAATCACCTGCAGCCAGGGGAGGTGGATATTTACTCACTGCTTCTGTGTATACTTTATAAATTCTCTACAGTGAGACTGTACTATTTTTAGAATGCTGAAGCCTTTATTATATTTGAAGCTCCTCATTCTGAGGAGGTCAAGAGGCATTCCAGAGCTATTTGTCAGCAAAAGCACAGCCCTCTTTGGGCTGGAACCCCCTCCCTCATCTCCCCAAGCCCGCTTTGAGGCCACCTGCCTTCTGTAGGGGTGTACCAGCTACAGCAAGATGGGGCTGGGGTGTCTGGTCCCCAGGAAGGAGGTCTCCATTCCCTGCTGAGAAGGGCCACCTCTGCTCCCCATCCTTGCAGGATCCCGGGCCTGAATTTCCTGATTGCTGCCCTGGACTGTGGAATCTGCTTCTGGCACATTGATTTGTAGAGCTATTTGGTGTCAGGTAATTGCCCATCAATATCCTATGTATCACCTGGCCTGTCATGGTTTGTAGCTGCTATCCCACACCACCAAGGCCTTTGAGAAAGGACTAGCAACTCCAAGCTCAGGAGGAGGGCAGGCCAAAATGTAACCAGTCCAAGTTCTTTTCTCCCGGGTTTGCTTCTTGCTGCTCAGCTTTCCTTTAAAGGAGGGGAAATGACATGAAATGGCTCCAAGTAGGGTACCTGCTGCTAGTAGTCAGATTTTGTGACATAGAAGGATCCTTGCTGTCCTTAGCTCCTCTCCCAAAATATCCTTCCTAAACAAGTAACCTGTGTTCTATGCTCAGGACAGGAACAGAAGTCTGCTTACTCAGGAGGCCATAAACGTTTTATAAAATCTCCAGATAAATAGACTGGAAAGAAACACATTAAAACACAAATATTTGGGGCTGGGGGTGAATATAGCTCAATGGTAGAGCACTTGTCTAGCATGCACAAGGCCCAGGGTTCCATGCCCAGCATCACAAAAACAAAACAAAACAACAAAAAACCGTAAATACTCTTTGGGCCCCAGATGAGCCTGTGTGCCTGAGGAGGTGGGGGCAGAGGCTGGGAGAAGAGTGTGCCAGGGAATTGGAAATCCAGCTTCTCCCACGCCAGGGCCGGCCAAGGGTACACCAATGACTCAGCGCATTCCACTCTCAAGTTCAACTTGAAGAGCCGCCTTCCCTGTGCCTTCCTCAGCCAGACTGAGTTCCTGGAAAGCCCAGCTGCTGTCTGGAGAACAGGAAATGCTGCCCCCCTCCCCACGCAGATCTGGCCACGGAGTCTCTGGTCCCGAGCTCCGCCCCACCCTGACTGGGTCACCCAGGAGAATCGGAAGCTGGAGGCTTGGGCTGCTTCACAATAGAAAGTCCAGGCTCCTGACGCTCTGTGATTAAAAGTGATTTTCCTTTTAAGAAAAAAGAATCCTTTTGTCCTACTCTTAGGGCTATCAGAAACCTTTTGGGCAGATTTTCCTACTCTCATTTTTAAATGCAAATGTGGGAGGTATGGGAGAGGGAAAAAGTCCTTTTCTCCCACCCATCTGCCTTAGGTTCATTGGCTGAGGCCTTGCAAATTAGACCGTGGAAAGAGAGAATAACGAAAGGAAAACAGCAATTTATTTAATGTAAGTTTCTCATGACATAGGAGCTATCACAAGGAGATGAAGGCCCAAAGAAAAATTAAATCTTAATTTTAAAAAATTGCAGTAATAGGGATAGAACCCAGGGTCTCCTGCATGCTAGGCAAGCACTCTACCACTGAGTTACATCCCAGCCTTTTAAAATTTTTTGAGACAGGGTCTTGCTATGCCTCAGCCTCCTGAGTAGGTGAGATTACAGGAGTGGTGCCACCACACCCTGCTACTCTTGGATGCTTTTATGCCAAGGTTGCTGAAGAGGGACCGTGTGGGAAAAGGTGGCTGGACAAAGGTGGTGCGGGGAGGTAGCGAACCCAGAGGGCCACAGCAGGGTATAGGGATCCAGATGCCTCCCAGTGTCCCGGGGCCTTCAGAGATGTGGCCGCTCTTTTCTTCTGGTACAGGGAGGGCATCTGACTTGGAGGTTCTCCTGACCTGCTTCAGGGGAAGGTGAGAGAATTTCCCACTTCTGCCATTTCCTCAAATTCCTTCAATTGAAAGTATTCAGTATGCCAAAGTGCTATCTTTTGGGGTGGTGTGTTCTGAATGCAGGTTAGAGGGATCCCACACAAACCACAGTGAGAGAGGAGAGGTCCTGATTTCACACACACACACACACACACACACACACACACACACACACACACACACCAGTGCTGAGGATTGAACCCAGGGCCTTTGCAGTGGGCTGCATTCTAGTACTTTCTATATTTTTAAATTCTGAGACAGGGTCTCACTAAGTCACTGATTTTCTCAGGCTGGGTTTGAACTTGTGATTCTCTGGCTCAGCCTTCCAGAATGCATGGAATCTGTTGTTTACTTGACATCCAGTTGGTCCCTAGCTGAATGGAAGGAGGGGGTGAAGTGCTCCTGCTGAGGGCTCCCCTTTATTTTTCTGACTAGCTGGGCTTCGGGCGCTGTGAATAGACTGAGGGGAAGCAGCATTCATCAAGGGCTTCGCTCCTCACACTCATCCTCTTACCACAAACCCACGAGAAGGGCCCTGCTGTCACTACCCCATTTCAGGCAAAGAAACTGAAGGCCAGGGAATGACTGGCCTAAGGCCACTGATTGAGCCAGTAGCCTGGCCAGGATGTGATCTGAGCTGTTCTGGGCTGTTGGGGGACCACTGCATGTCTTTTCTTCTCCGCAGCACTTATGGAGGGTTGGTTCACATTTTGCTCACTTCTGCATGGAGAAGTTTTCTAGAGTAATTATAATGGAATACCTTCACAGGCATTATGCTAATTAATGTGGTAACATTTTACATCTGTAATTATGGGACTATAATGAGTGACACAGGAAAGGGACGGTAGAGATACTATTTCCTGTCAAAGCCAAGTAACCATGTTCCAAGAATGAAGTAGTGCACCAGCAGATACTGATGCCCAAAGGGACCTACCTCTCAACACATTCAAGGCCCAAGGATTTCAGTGATTATTCTAATGGATAAGCTGGAAAAGACGGGGCAGTGGGCCAGCCAACTCAAGTCTGTCCCCTTTTCATCACACAGCAAAGCTGGACTGACAGAAATTTAAAGCTGAAGGATGTGGCAGCTTACACCCATAATCCCAGCATTCCAGAGGCTGAGGCAGGAGAATCACTTGAATTCAGGACTACATGTTGTTCAAGTGAGACCCTCTCTCAAAGAACAACAACAACAAAAAAGAAAATGCATAGAATCATGCAATCAAGTCACTCCAGTACAGTGCAGGTCTCCAGTTATCTAGATGAAGTATTTTTACTGACTTTTTTTTTAAGAAATAAATGCACTCATTTAAGAAGTTGGGGATTTTCTTTAACTACTGAAGAACAATCCCCTACCTGAGGTGAAGTATAGATGTTAGATGTCAGTTCCAGCAGAGATTTGCAAATAAACCTGACCCTTAGGAATAATTTGGAGCTGACAGGGTCCACGAATGCTATTGTGGCACTGATTTTGAGCAGAAGGCATTGAGTTCCTGAAATCTCTTATCTACTTACACACAGGGTCTCCCAAGGGAAGCAAAAGCACTCAATTGTCACAAGTCCCTTCCCCAGGAGCAACCTGGCAAGATTGATAAATCACTGCTGATGAAAGCCAGGGCCACACCTAGACATACGTTGGCACAAAACCATCTCATCTCCCATCTAGTCCTCTGAGGGTGCATTTGTCTGTCCAAGAAGTTATTTGCCTTCCCAAACGCTTCTCTCCTTTCCCTGCTGCTTCCCCTATTAGGATGGTATATAAGCCACAAATTCTAGAAACCATCTCTTTGGGCCTCATTTTTCTGTGCTCTCCCTTATTGTACAATTAAATCTGTCCTTTCTCTTGCTAATCTTTGTGCAATTTGCAGGATCCTAATTACTGAACCTAAGAGGGTGGAGGGAAAGTTTCCCTCTCAATATAGAGTTGGCTGATACCCATTCTTGCTCTCTCTGTGGAAGTGATTCGTTCACATCCAAGCTCTGTCTATAGACTGTCACTGTGATGTGGTTGACAGATGCCAACCGTACATGAAAAATGACAGAACTTGTCCTTGGAAGGGCTTCCCTCCATGCGTCCTCTCCCCGGTCTCTGCTGCCCAGGGCTAAGGCGCTCAGCAGTGACAGATTCCCTCCTGGGGTGACTTGCGTTAAGGTCTGGGCTGGGGTTTCTGGTGGAATGACATCGCCCTGCCCCCGTGCCCCTGTGCTGTCTCTTCCTGTCTCCAGTCCAGGCTTTTGGACTTTTAAGAGAGCAGAAACTCAGCACTTTACACTGATGCCAATAACATGACGTTGAGACTAAACTAACTCTAGAAGGAATCGGATGGTGGGTCGTAGAGATACTTCTCATTTCTTGCTTTCCTTCCTGGGCATTCCGCACTGGTGAATGTATTCTCTGAATGTCGTTGCAGAGCAGCCTCCAGACCCAGCAAACCTGAGTCTCAGGGCAGTCGCTGTGTGGAGAAAACAGGTCAGAGGAGGGCGTTTGTCACCCTGCGAATTTTTTTTTTTTTTTTTGTGGGTACCGGGGGTCGACCTCAGGACCTCGCGTGCCAGCAGGCGCCCGTGCCGCTGAGCGATATCACCTGCCCTTTTTTCGTATGTGGGTTCCGGGAGTCGAACTCGGGCCCTCGCGCTTGCCAGGCAGGCGCTTACACCGCTGAGCCATCTCACCGGCCCTACCCTGCGAATGTTTTAAACTCACCAGTGTTTAGCTAGCCAGCAGCCATGGCTCCGGATCAAGGCTAGGCCTTCGTTTTTGCCAAGTACTGTGATGGCCTTTAAAGCCGTTTAGCTGGAGTTTCGTATTATCTCTTCTGAGAGGGACTCTGAAGTCTGTGTCTAGCAATTCTTGGCATTTTTTCCCACAGTGCTGGGGATCAAATCCAGGGCCTCCCAAATGCTAAGCCCTCTCTACCACTCAGCTACATCCTCAATCCTTTCAGCTCCTTTTTAATTTATATTTTATTATTGTCTTATTTAACTATGGAAAATAATAACTGTGTAAGGAAAATCTCCCTCTGTTATTCAATGGTTAGCTTTCTCCTCTCATCCTAATCCTTAAGGGAGTAAATAATTTTTTCAAGGAACACAAGCTGTGCTTTCTATTCTGCAAGAGTCTAAAGGACCAGCCTGGTGATTTCTGTCTCTTTGAGACTTAGGGGGAAAAAAAGCTAAATAAATGAAATCACATGGCTAGAAATTATGTATGCAGATAATGAGTATTAGTGAGTTAACAGATAAATGACTTGATAATAAAGATATAAATGCATTCATCTGGGTTCTTTAGAGTTTTACTGTAAGACTATGGAGTCAAAAGATAAATATTACCTTCAATTTCTCAAAGAAAGGAACCTATAAATAAACTAATTGGACCATTACTTGATTTGTGATATGTAAGTACTTAGAGACTGCTGTTTCAGCTATCCTCAGGCATATGATTAACAACTACTTCGAAGTGCTTGCTTCATTTGTATGCCAGCTGTTCTTGTGTAAAACAAACCAGGATTTTCTTAAGATAGAGCCTGACTGGAGAGCTTGGGTGATGCCACCTCTGAGTTGCCCTGGTTCCCCCAGAGTCTCTTGTGGTAAAGGGTTGGCTGCCTGTGGTACTGCAGGGAGATGGTGAAAACTTTAGGGATGTAGTGGAAGAAAGTCAGGTCCCTGGGGCCATGCTCTTGGAGGAAAAATTAGCATCCCAGCCCTTGCTCTCTCTTTTTGCTTTCCAGCTCCCATGAGGTAAGCAGCTTAGCTCTCCCCAGACCCTCACAACAGACACAGACCTGCGGTGGATGCTGCTCACTGATGACTCGGAAAGGCAGGGAGGCTCCTTTCCAGTGTTGGTTGGTGGAAAGATCGTAGCCAATATAGAGCTTTATGCACTGTTCACAAATTAGTAAGAACCTAAGCTCCCTCAACTCCACAAACAAGGTTTTAAAAGGTCAATGTGCAAGGAGAGTCATTCAAATCACAGACAAGCTCCACTAAGGTGGGATAGAAGAAATAAAAGATAGAAAAGAGAAAAGGAAATCATAACTGGAAATTGTACTTTTAAGAAGACTGCCACTTCCAAGACCCAGCCGAAGCTACCCGAGGCGATCCACATCAACGTTATTTGGTTAAAGTTAGACTCCTTCCCTGTGGGACCCAGTACACCCAAAATTCCTCAGGAATACTAGAAGTCCATAAATTAGCTTAATTGAGAAAGTAAGGAGCAGACACTTGGTCCTAAGAAAAGAGAACAGGTTGAGTGAATCCAAAGAATGTTTAAATTACCTATTTTTTGAAAAACCACCTGTATCTGTAGAATGGGCCACCTTTTCCTGGGCTTTCCACCCCTTCAAGAAAAATATAAATATTCCCAGTTCCAAACTGTAATGTGTCTTGTTTCTCTGAGCGCCCACACTTTACCCTTGAGTGCGCCCTAAATCTCTAATAAACCCTCGTGTTTTTCCTACTGACATGCCCTGAAAGTTCTTTTTCTGCAACAGGAGTCAGCAAACCTGCTACAAAAGGTTGGGCTAAGTTCCTTACTTCAGCTTTGGGATCTCTCAGACTCAGCCCAGTGACGCCACCACCATGCGGCAAAACTCAATCATAAAACCGTAGGAACTAATGCTATGTCCTTTCTTTACTTTTGGAGTTAGGGTTGAACTCAGGGCAAATGCTCTACCACTGAGCATCCTTTTAAAATTTTTTTTGCAGTGCTGGGATTGAACCCAAGGCCTCGTCCATACTATGCAGACTCACTGCCAACCGAGCCTCCCCTTCAGCCCAGTGTCCTTTCTTCATGAAGCGGCTGTGCTCAGGTTCCCAGCTTCCCTGCAGGTAGGCGAGATGTTGAGGACTGAGGAATGCATGCGTGTGCAGTGGGGCTCATTTCAGACACAAGCTCGCAGGATAGCAGGAACTTCTTCCTTTTTCACACCTGGTGGCACAAGGTTAGAAGTAGCTGTGCAATCACCTGTATATTGAGAGTTGAAATCGGTTACCTAATCAGGGATGGAAGTGATTTCCTTTACCACGTAGCTACTTCCAAGAGTATCTAAGAGTGAGGCTAATTAAAATCCTGTTGTAGTCCTTAAGATCAGTTAGTTTAAGGCAAAAAGACAGTCAACAATTTGTTCAAGTATCCTTGGGCTAGTAACTGAGAGTAAGTGCATGTCAGATCTGAACCTGCTCCCCATCTCATTTAGGGAGACCAAACCATAATAGCTAAGAGTTGCCAAATGCTTACTATTGTTATTAAGAAAAAAATGGAGGCCACAGTTTACATAACAAGGTCAGCTGTCCACAAAATCCAAGTCACAAAAGCTCAAGTCATCCTGATTTCCTCCAAAACACTAACCCCAAGGATAAACATAAACAAATGTTTTGTTCATATCATCATTGTTAACCAAAGATGATTTAATTAAATTTGTTAAAGGGTAATAAGGAAGACTTTATTCAGGACCATTGGGACAGGTATAAGATCTTGAAGTAGGGGAAAGAGTTTGGGTCCAATCCAGAATACCGCATGGGGGCCAGTGATATAGCTCAGTGGTGCAGCACCTGCCTGGCAAGCATGAGGTCCTGAGTTCGATTCCTGGTACCCACACACACAAAAAGAATAATACAGCATGGGCAAGGAGGGATTCATAGCAAGGAGCAGGTGGAGGTCATATATATGAACATTTTATATAATACATATAAATATATATACCACTTTTGTATATTATTATAAAATGTGTATAAATATATATCAGGGATACTGACTGAGGCAAGTCCACATACTCATATATCTAGCAATCATTTCTATTTTATAGATAAGAAATTCCACCAAGTCTTGGACACTTTAAGAATTGATGGAGATAATTCTCTGTGTCTCTCTGTTTTTTGCACATCTTCTTGACCACTCTTTGTCTCAGACTTTCTTTTCAATTGTCAATGATCACTCTTGAAAGGTAGAGATGTCTCCCTCACTGTCTGTTATGATTTGGATTCTTTAAGCTCAGAGTTCTCCTCCTGTAATACAATCCACTGCATTAGCATACATCCATCTTGCCCTGTGTGCATTGCCCTCATGTGACTTGGGAGCAAAGAGAATCTACACAGCCTTGTTCCAGGTGCTTGCTTTGCCACGAGTAATAGAGTTCTTTGTCTCTGACCCAGGTATCTCATGTCTTATGCCAGCAATATAATGTGGTGGTTCACTTGCAAGTAGTGTAAAATCATAGCCTTTTGGTTCTTGGCAGAAGTAGAGAAGACAAGAATGTTTATTTTCTCATGTAGACAAATCAACTTTGTACTCATCCTTACTGAAAAATAAAGCATCCACTGGATTTATACCAAGTAGGTTATCTTACAACTCATAGAAACCAAGAAAGACAAAATGCTGGGTAGGGCCTCCCCAAATGCTTAGCTAAGCTCCCAGGGGGCTGGGCTGAGTAGAGCCCTGTCCGTGGTCATGCCCTCAGAATGCTCATTGTTAAAGCAAGGCTCGACGAATGATGGCCTGTGAGCCAAATGTGGCCACCATCTGTTTTAGTAAACACTGCCTAGCAATGATATAAGGTTGCTTTGCACTACAATGAGAGCTGAGTGACCACAGCCGAGCCTGTGTAGCCTGCAAAGCTTGAAATAGTTACTGTCTGGCTCCATGAAGGACTCCAAAGGAAGAGACAGACAGGAGTAAAGAATTCCCACAAGACATGCCCAAAGCAAACAGAACAAAACATTATGTGCATATAGAAGCTGTAAACACACACACACACACACACACACACACACACAGAGGCACAGAGACCTATGTGCCTACACATGCACGCACACCCCCAGCCCATACACACCATATTTACATGCACAATTAGAAGCACAGCCTCTGGAGCCAAATTAGGTTCAGATTTAAGGCCTTGCCACTTGCTGGCTGAATGATCTTAGCTAAATTACTTAACATCTCCGTGCCTTCATTTTCATTCTTAACTGTGAGTTACATCACTGGGGTTCTGGGAGAGTTAAAACTGCATAAAATAACCCTCTGGTGCGTAGTAAACAATATATAAATATTTGCTATTATTATTTATTACCACTTTCCAGAAGAGTGAATTGAGTGAACTCTGAAGAGAGGGTGATTTTTTTCAACAGCGAGAAAAGAGAAGCCAACTTACCCTCAGCGCTGGTTCCAACACCAGGGCTTTTCCCTACTGTAATTATGTTGCCTCTCAGTAATAAAGCCTTATTGAACTTATAAATAAAATCACTACAATGAAATTTCTTTACCCTTTTTCAACAATGCTTTTACTTCTAAAATTGTGATTCATGGTTCATTTACTGGCAGATCCTGCAGGTCTCGTTACTGTCTGAGATCCATCGGAGCTTTATTTGAATCTGCTATATTAATATAGTCCTACCTGACACTTTGATGACTGCTCTTGAAAGCAAAACCCACATTTATTATTAAATTAGTTATGTCCATGGATTTTAAAATTAAAAGCCCAAGCAGAGTTTTTGCTAGCAAGCTATATAATCCTCAAGTCATTTTCAATAAAGAACAGTATTTTTACACTCTAGGAGGCTGAGGCAGGAGGACTGCAATTTCAAGCCTAGCCTGGGTGATTTAGTGAGACCCTGTCTCAAAATAAAAAATACAAAAAAAGGCCTGGGGATGTAGCTCAGTTTGAAGGATTTGGGTTCAATACCAAGCACCACAAAAGAAAGAATAAAGTACTTGTAAATACTAAGCCCTAAGTGAATTGACAATACAAAAGAATACTCCAAGAACAGTGATACTTTCCAGTCTCTAGTCAGTTTTCAGTTGTTTAAAAACAGTGTGTGCATTATAGACTTTGAACGGTAATGAAATGCACCATTCCATGAACCCCCACCTCCCTCTCCAGATTCCTGCCTTTGGCAGATGCATACTATGATGATGTGTGGCTGAGAGACAAATAAGAATTTAGTCTCAATAAAAAGAAAAGGCCAGGATCCATAGGATTTTACATACTCCTTTGAGCTTCTAGAGAAGCAATTTTCATGGATGACACTGCTTCCTCTCCAGCAAGGGGAGAGTACATTTGAAATGTGATGTCCACTTCCTGAAAGGATGGAGCAGACCTGAATCTTCATGATGGTGCCCGCCCAGAGACTGAGGGCTTGTGTGATGGATTCTATTCACCTGTCCATTCCTCCACTTAATATCTGTTTCTAGAGTTAGATATGAATTTTCATGAAATGTGTGGATGCCCAGAAATGAAACTCAGGTTTATGATTCTGACAGAACCACAACTACAAGTTACTATACAGAAATTGTTCCAGAACCTCACAATCACAGAAGTGCCAGGGCTGTGTTTTTAAGCCACAGCCAGGATTGGAACTCAATTCTCTGGGGTTCCAGACCTCACCCTCATATTGGCTAGGTCTGATTTTGACTACATTACACGCTGTCCCTAGCCAAGCACCTAGTCCTGTAGGAGAAACGTAGAACTTTCCTCTCCTGTGGCAGCAACTGAGGTTATAGATTCCATATAGCACAGCTACAACACTGAAGGACTTTGTCTTACACTGTTTTACGTAGCTGTAACAAAATACCTGATGTTGGGTAATGTATAAAGAAAAGAGATTTGGCTCATGATTCTGGTGGCCAGAAAATCTAATTACTGTGATTTCTGAATCTGGCTGTGTCACAACATGGTGGGTAGCATCACATGGCAGGAGAGTGAGACAGAGACAGAGAGGACAGCAACACAGCAAGAGAAGGAAGAAGAGGGGCAGTCTTGCTTTTTTAAATTTTTTTTAATAAACAAATTGCTCTGAGGAAGCTAATCCACCCTATGTGAGACCTAACCCAGCAGTAATCCCTTCATGAGGGTGGTCATGACCCAATCAATTCCCATTTGGCCCCACCTTTTAATGGTCCCACCATCTCTCACACCATGACATTGAGGATCAAGCATCCGGCATAGGAATCTATTTTTTTTTTTAAGTAAAAAAACAAAACAAAACCCCAAATTTCAAAACAACATAATAGGAGGGTAACAATGGTTAATACATTGCGTATCATTATCTTTAAACTGGTTACTCAGGGTACAAAATATCGGCATTCAATTGTCCAATCAATATTAGCACAAACCTTTCTTTCCAATGAACTAAGAAATTAGTAGTGTATCTATCTTAACTATCTTGCATATGTATATATATTTTTTCTTTTCCCTTCCTGTTTCCACTCCCCCATCCCAATTTCTCTTTCTTTTTGAAAAGTTTCTTCCTGTTTTACAGTATCTATTGTACATATTGGATATTATTTACTCTTTCAGCTTCTCACACCAGGGAGATAATATGATATTTACACATGTGTGTCTGGTTTATTTCACTTATAAGTATGGTCTCGACTTGCATCCATTTACCTATAAAAGTCTCCAGTTTATCTTTCTTTATGGCTGAGTAGTACTCCATTGTATAAAAAGACATCTTTTTTATCCATTCCTCAGTTGATGGGCATTTGGGTTGTTTCCAGGATCTGGCTATTACAAATTGTGCTGCTATAAACATGGGTGCACATATATCGCTGTGGTATGATGTCTTTAATTCTTCTGGGAAGATACCAGAAGAGGAACAGCTGGGTAAAATGGGACCTCTAATCCTAGTTTTTTGAGAGATCTCCACAATGATTTCCACAGTGGTTGCACCACAGTGGTTGCACTCCCACCAACAGTGGAGAAGCGTTCCTTTTTCCCCACAGCTCCTCCAGCATTTGTTATTGGTTGATTTCTTGATCATAGCCATTCTTTCTGGGGTGAGATGGAATCTCGGTGTTTTAACTTGCATCTCTCAAATGACCAGTGATGTTGAACATTTTTTTGTATATTTATTTGCCATTTGTATTTCTTCATCTGAGAAGTATGTATTCATCTCAGATGCCCATTTTTGGATTTGGTCTGTAAATTTGGGAAGTCTGATTTTTTTGAGTTCTTTGTATGTTCTCGATAGTAATCCTTTGTCTGAGGAACAGCTGGCAAACATTTTTTCCCACATTGTGGGTTGTCTCTTCACTCTGTTGGTGGTTTCTCTTGCTGTGCAAAAGCTTTTTAATAAGATGAGATCCCAGTTGTTGATTCTTTGTGATAGTTTCTGTGCAATTGGGGTTTTATTCATAAAGTTTTTGCCTACCCCAATGTCTTCAAGAGTTTTACCTCTTCTATCTTCCAGTGGATTTAATGTTTCTGTTTCAATATTTAGATCTTTGATCTATTTTCAATTTAGTGCATGGTGAAAGATATGGGTCTAATTTTAATCTTTGGCATGCACAGAGCCAGTTTTTCCAGCACCATTTATTAAAGAGGATATCTTTCTTCCAGTGAATGTGTTTGGCACCTTTGTCAAAAATAAGGTTGCTTAGTATGTCTGGAGTTGTCTCTGCATCTTCTAATCTGCTCCACTGATCTTTGGGTCTGTTTTTTCTGCCCGTACCACACTGTTTTTATCACAGTAGCTTTATAGTATAATTTCAAGTCAGGGATTGTGATGCCCCCTGACTTGCCTTTGTTGCCCAGAATTGCCTTTGCTATTCTAGGTCTCTTCTGCTTCAAAATGAATTTTAGGATTGTTTTCTCTAATTCTGTGAGATATGTTGTTGGATTTTTTTTTTTTTTTGGTGGGTACTGGGGGTCGACCTCAGGACCTCGCGTGCCAGTAGGCGCCCGTGCTGCTGAGCGATATCACTGGCCCTTTTTTCTTATGTGGGTTCCGGGAGTCGAACTCGGGCCCTCACGCTTGCCAGGCAGGCATGTACGCTGCTGAGCCATCTCACTGGCCCCTGTTGTTGGAATTTTGACTGGAATTGCATTAAATCTGTATAACAATTTTGGAAGTATGGCCATTTTCACTATATTGGTTCTTCCTACCCAAGAGCAAGGGATATCTTTCCATTTTCTGATATCCTCTTCAATCTCCTTTTTCAGAGTACTGTAGTTTTTAGTGTAGAGGTCTTTTACATGCTTTGTGATTGGTTCCTAGGTATTTCATTATTTTGGGTGCTATCGCAAAAGGTGTTGTTACCATAATTTCTCTTTCAGTGAGTTTGTTATTCATGTACAGGAAGGCTATTGATATTTGAATGTTGACTTTGTATCCAGCTATGCTACTGAATTTGCCTATTACATCTAGCAGTTTTTTTAGTGGAGGTTTTGGGGTCTTCTATATAGAGTATTATGTCATCTGCAAATAATGATAATTTAACTTCTTCATTTGCTATCATTATTCCTTTTATTTCTTTCTCTTGTCTAATTGCTTGGGCTAAAGTTTCCAGGACTATGTTGAATAAGAGTGGAGACAGTGGACATCCCTGTCTTGTTCCTGATTTTAGAGAGAAGGCTTTCAGTTTTTGTCCATTTAGTATGATATTGGCTGTTGGTTTGTCATAGATGGCTTTTATCAGATTGAGATAAAGACCATCTATTCCAGTTTTCTGTAGGGTTATCATGAATGGGTGCTGGACTTTGTCAAAAGCTTTTTCTGCATCTATTGAGGTGATCATATGATTTTTGTCCTTGGCTCTGTTAATATGGTGTATTACATTTATTGATTTATGTATGTTGAACCATCTCTGCATCCTTGGGATGAATCCAACTTGGTCATGGTTTATAATCTTGATGATTTGCTGCATTCTGTTTGCCAGTATCTTATTGAGGATTTTTGCATCTATGTTCATGAGGGAGATTGGCCTGTAGTTCTCTTTCTTGATTGGGTCCTTCTCTGGTTTTGGTATCAGGGTAATGCTTGCTTCGAGGAATGAATTTGGGAGTACTGCTTCCCTTTCAAATTCATTGAAAAGTTTGAGAACTAGTGGTGTTAGGTCTTCTCTAAATTTCTTGTAGAATTCAGCAGTGAATCCATCAGGGCCTGGGCTTTTCTTCATTGGGAGGTTTTTAATTACATCTTTGATTTCATTGATAGTAGTTTATTTAGGATTTTTATATCTTCTTGATTGAGCTTTGGCAATTCATATGTATCTAGGAATTTGTCCATTTCTTCTGCATTTTCTATCTTATTAGCATACAAGTTTTCAAAGTAGGAATAGATGATCTTCTGGATTTCTGCAGGGTCCATTGTGATATTACCCTTTTCATTATTAATTGCGTGGATTTGAGTCTTATCTTTCCTTTTTTTTAAATAAGGTTGGATAAGGGTTTGTCGATTTTATTTAATCTTTCAAAGAACCAACTCTTTGATTCATTGATTCTTTGTATTGTTTTTTAGTCTCCAATATGTTAATTTCTGCTCTGACCTTTATAATTTCCTCCCTGGTATGAGCTTTTGGCTTAGCCTGCTCTTCTATTTTTTTTTTTTTTGTGGGTACCGGGGGTCAAAGTCAGGACCTCGAATGCCAGCAGGCACCTGTGCCACTGAGCGATATCACCGGCCCCTTTTATTTTTTTGTATGGGGGTACCAGGAGTCAAACTCAGTATCTCACACTTGCCAGGCAGGCGCTTATGCTGCTGAGCTATCTCACTGGCCCCCTCTTCTTTTTCTAGAAGTTTGAGGTTCACCATTAAGTTGTTTATTTGTGCTTGCTCTGTTTTTCTGATATGGGTATTTACTGCTATAAATTTCCCTCTTAGGACTGCTTTCATTGTGTCCCATAAGTTCCAGTATGTTGTACTGTCATTACCATTCAGTTGTAGAAACTAATTTCTTCTTTAATTTTATCTGTGACCCATTGGTTGTTCAGGAGGGTACTATTTAACTTCCATGTGTTCTTGTGGCTTCTTTTGGTATTGATTTCAAATTTTATTGCGCTATGGTCTGATAATATGCACGGGATAATTTCAATTCCTTTGCATTTGCTTAAGCAGGCTCTATGATCTAGTATGTGGCTTATTTTGGAGAATATCCTGTGTGCAGCTGAGAAGAATGTGTATTCTGATGTTGTGGGGTGGAACACTCTGTAGACATCTAGTAAGTCCATTTGTTCAAAAGTTTGGTTCAGTTCTAATATTTCATTGTTGAGTTTTTGACTGGTTGATCTTTTTGTGACAGTGAGGTATTGAGCTCCCCCAATACAATTGTGTTAGTGCTTATTTTATTTTTCATGCCCATTAATATTTAAGTAGTTGGGTGCACTGGTATTTGTTGCATATATACTTATGATCATTATCTCTTCCTCTTGGATTGTTCCCTTTACGATGTAGTGACCTTCTTTGTCTGTCTTAATCAGTCTTGCCTTGAAATCTACTTTGTCTGCAAATAGAATAGCTATCCCTGCTTTTTCCTGGGTTCCTGTCCCATGGAGAGTTTTTCATCCTTTCAGTCTATGAATTTCTTTTTGAATTAAATGTGTTTCTTGTATGCAGCATATTGTTGGATCTTGCTTCTTGATCCATTCTGCCAGTCTGTGCCTTTTCATTGGCGAATTCAGACCATTAACATTGATGCTTAAAACTGATATGTTTTGACTTATCCTTGTTATTTTCCTGTTGCTGGCTTCCCCCCTCCCACCTTTTTTTCCTCCCTCTGTTTAATTGTTTGCCTTGCCTGGTGGATTCCTTCTGTTGGGATTCTTGGAGTTGTAGTCCTTGTTAACTCTTTCTAGAATGTCCTTCAAAACATTTTGGCGTATTGGTTTGGTGGTCATAAATTTTCTCAGATGTTCTTTGTCGTGGAAGTATTTTATTTCTCCATCAGTTTTGAAAGATAGTTTTGCGGGGTACATCAATCTGGGTTGAAGGTTATCTTCCTTTAGAACTTGAAATACATCACTCCAAGCTCTTCTTTTTTTTTTTTTTTTTTTTTTGTGGGTACCGGGGGGACGACCTCAGGACCTCACTCGCCAACAGGCACCCGTGCCGCTGAGCGATATCACCGGCCCCTTTTTCGTATGTGGGTTCCGGGAGTCGAACTCGGGCCTTCGCGCTTGCAAGGCAGGCGCTTAAGCCGCTGAGCCGTCTCACCAGCCCTCCAAGCTCTTCTTGACTCGTGGGTTTGTGCTGAAAAGTCAGCTATGATTCTGATGGGTTTTCCTTTACAGGTGATTTGTTTCTTTTCCCTAACAGCTTTCAAGGTTCTACTCTTGTGTTGAATTTCTGGAATCTTGACTATGATATGCCTGGCTGAAAATTTTTTTTTGATCATGGCTAATTGGATTTCTATATGCCTCACTTATCTGCATGTCAAATTCTTTTTCTCTACCAGGGAAATTTTCTGCTATGACATCTGTGAACAGTTTTCTGATGTCATTTATGGTATCTCCTGCTTTTTCATTGACTCCAATCTTTTTTTTTTTTTTTTTTTTTGTGGGTACTAGGAGTTGACCTCAGGACCTCATGCTTGTCAGCAACCGCTTGTGCCACTGAGCGATATCACCGGCCCTTTTTTCCTTTATGTGGGTACCAGGAGTCAAACTCAGGACCTCATGCTTGTCAGGCAAGCGCTTATGCCACTGAGCTATCTCACCAGCCCCAATCAATCTTTAAGTTATTCTTTGCATCATATAGCAGCTGCTGGATTGATTTCTCTTTGTCCCTTGCTATTAATAAGAATTCTTTCTTTTCATGATCACTAATCGTAAGCCTGTCTTCTATATCTGACATCCCGTCCTCACATTGGCTTAATCTGCTACAATTACTTTCAATGGTATTTTTGTTCTCCTGGATATCTGCCTGAATCTGCCTTATGGATTGCATTTCTTTCCTATGCTGAGCATTCATGGCTTCCATAATTTTCTTAAGCTCATCTATTTTTTTGTCTCTATCTGCTCTAGAGTCCCTAAGCATGGTCTTCATTGTGCATATCATCTCTGCAGTTATCTGAGAAATTATTTCTGATTTTATTTTTTCCAGAGCCTCATTCAATTGCTTTGTTGTTACCACTTCAGAGATGCCAGGTGGGTGGCTTTCGGATTGTCCCACCTCATTGCCCCCTGGGTTTGGCTTTGGTTAACTGGATGTGTGCGGCTGCATCTTAAGAGTCTTCTCATTTTCTTTTTTTTGTTTAATTCCTGGGGTAATGTTTGTAAATCGGCACAGGAATCTTTGGGAGACAAGCCATACCCAGACCATGGCACGCTTCTGTAAGCCTGGAGCCTTGAATGGCTGTGTGGAACAGAGCCCTTTGTATTGATTTGTGTTTGACATGTGGTATGATAAAAGACTTTATACTTCGGTCACTAAGGACTGGAGCTTTATTACCATGGTAGAAATGCCTAACTCTCTTCATCTATTTTCCAAGTAGATTGTCTTCCTGAAGAAGTGATGTGTAGATTTTCCTTATTAAGGACACTGACATTTTGTTTGCTATAATTTTCTCTCCCTACTGTAATTATTTCCAGTGTATTCTGCTGTTGAGAATTTATAAGTTTTATATAGCCAAACTTATATATCTTCTTTGATAGCTTCTTTTTTGTCTTCCCACACAGAAAGGACCTTCCTTTGCTAAGATTAGTTTTCCCAATACCATTTATTGGATAAGCTATCATTTTCCCACTAGGAAGAAAAAGAAAAAAGCTACCTTTATCAGGTAAATCCCACCTATATATTTAAATCTGCATCTGAAGTCTTAATTTTTTTGTATCTTCACCACACTAATTTACTTTTTTCTGCTTTTTAATAAGGTTTGGATAAGTGATAGAATCAATTCCTCTACATTATTCTATTTCAAAATGTTCTTGGTATTCATAAAGCTTTCATTCTTCTAGATACATTTTGCTGTCTACCTGTCAAGTCCAGGAAAGAAACGAGTTGGGATTCTAATGGAAATTGTACCAACTGCACACATCACTGTGGGGAGCGCTGAGATCTTTTCCCTGCATGCTGTGTCTCTGCCATGTCTATTCACATTCCATTAAACTTTTGTAGTCTTTTGTGTATTTGTTAAATTTATTTCTAGGCACTTTATAACATTTGTTGCTGTTGCAAATGTATTTTCTTTCATAATTGGCTATTATAATTTTATGGCTCTATATTTAACTGGTAAAACAGCATAGATAAACTTCAAAGACCTGTCTGAGAACACAATTTAAACTCTTTCTGTTGAATAATTATGTAGAACTTAGTTGGGAGAGTCATTATACATAATTGTCTCAAAGATGCAGAAGTACACAAGCAGACACAGTGTCTTTGTTGTGCACCACATTAAAAAGTGGGATCTGCCTAGGCCTCATCACAGCAGCTCTGCCTAGAACTCTTAGCTAATTCCACTTTGATGTTAGGCCATTTGGCCATGAAAATCCTCTCAGGACTAACTAGTTGCTTTTTAAAAATATTACATTTCACTATCTCTGTTAAGCTCCTGGTTTTTATTCCTTCTGAGAAACTGCTTTGTTATTTTTTAAGCTGTCAGACCTGGATGGATGGATATATATATATATTTATTTCTCTCCCCACTGGCTGCTACAGAGTTTGAGCAAAACTTTCATTTATCATCATTTTCATGGATGTATTTTGAATTCTAAATTTATTCCCGGTCTTGAACTTTCTTCCCTATGTTTATGCCTGTATTTCATTTATTTCCATTTTGTTATGCCCTATATATCTTTGTAATCCACTTTAAATGTTTTCTGGTTCAAAACAGACTTGAAAATGCTGAGACAGGTTTGTGTCCTATAATGCATGCTCATGAAATTGCATGATAAATAAAATTACCACACTACATGAAATAAAGAAATTTATTCCAAAATAAAACCTGTATTCATTGGAATTACACAAGTTCATTTAAAAACAAAACAAAAAAACCTTAACCCTAATTTCTAAAATGAACTTTAAAATACCTTATAAGAAAATGACTAGACAGGTAAACATTAGACCAAGAAATATACACGTCATGAGACGTATGGTATGACTAGTTTTTATTTGTCTTACCTGTTTGAAATGTGTTTACTTCCCATTTTGTGCTGAATTCTGAAAACACAATTCCTCAACAAATATTTACTATATTTTTACATTTCAAAAAGCCTCCTCCATCATTAGTTTTTAAGTTATATTAATTTAAAACTGTATTTTGGTGGCCCAGTATTAAAAAGTGTAGGAGCAAATCAGAATTCTTTTTAACTGGTTTACTTTCCAGTTAACATAGTGAAAACAAAGACATTCTCAGGAAATATTTTTTAGAACTTTTTGGTTTTTTTTGTGGAGCTGGGATCAAACTCAGAGCCTCATGCATGCTGGGGAAGTGCTTTACCACTGAGCTACTCCCAGCCCCTAGAACTGTGTGTGTATGTGTGTGGCACTAGGGACTGAACTCAAGGCCTTGCACTGAGCTATATCCCCAGACCTTTTGTTTTATTTTGAGACAGGGTCTTGCTAAGCTGTCCAGACAACTTGCAATTCTCCTGTTTCAGCCTGCTGAGTAGGTGGGATTGCAGGAGTGCACACCATGCATGGCTGCCTAGAACTATTTTTAACTTAGATACGTATATTTACAGTGTTCTTAATGGTAACTTTAAGCTTGAACAAAAAAATGTTAGAAAAGAATCTGCAATACTAAAATGGATCTATAAACTTTAAACTGTCAAATCCTTAGTGAGAGAGAGATCAGGCAACTGAAGACATGAAAAGCACACAGTTTATTTAACCAAGTGTTCCCAAAACATTGTGGGCATGGAGGAGGACAGTGACAAGGCCACAGCACTGCCCTGAGGGCAGCAGGTGAGTCTTGCATGCAAGATTCCTAAGTGACAGATAGGACCCTTAGGAGAAGTGGGGTGGGTTGGCTTCAACCACAGTAACCATCATTCATGTAAGGGACAGTGACCATAAAATGACCCAACAAAACCCTGAACTCATCCACAAACCTGAAATGAGAAGCAAACACAAACTGAACATGTCTGACACTTTTCTTTAAAGGAATAAAGTCAATTGGTGGACTTAAGTGTATACAGTGAGTTTCTTGTTTGAATCCTTCACGCTCCTTTGACAGTTTAAACAAACTGGTACAGATCGGCATCTCCACCTCCTGACCTCATCAGTGTCCCAGGATGGAACATGAGGTCAACGATGTAGCTATCAGGCGGAGGGAGGCACCCGGTCACCCCCTTCCGAGTCAGGTCCACCACCTTCACCTCGTTCCACGCACGGCCATACTCGCCTCGAACCACAGAGCAGCCAATGCCGATTCTATCAGCCAGAGCCTGGGGGAGGAAACAAGAGAGCCACAGCCAGGCTGAGAGGGAGAAAGATCTTTAGTTGTAGAACCCGCCTTGGCTGAAGGTGAAGTAGACAACCCTTGTGTGGAAACGCTCGGACAGGAGGCCGAAAGCAGGGATTACTGCGGTGAGAGCCAAGCGACTGTGAGGAGCCTCCGGTTCCTCAAGACGTGGAGCCTCCGTCTCTGTGGGTCCTGCTGGGAAGGGAGTTTGCAGGCACCTGCACTGCACTGAACCCGTATCTGACGGATAGGGTGGGTGGAGGAAATCTCTTCCGTGGGCTCTCGGCCCTCGTGTGTCTGTCAGTCCCTCCACCTGTCCTGGCTGCCCTTTGGCTGTGACATGCACGGGGTGAACGGACGCATTAAATCGGTGGGGACCCATTTCCAGCCGGTTTATTCTGTGTGATGTAGACAGGCACTGTGGTGCAGGAGAAGCAGAACCATATGTGGCTCAGAGCAGAGTCTGCAAGTGAGCGAACCACGGAACCAACCAGGTCACATCCGGAAGCCTCTACTCCCTTTCAAGGGGCCACAAGATCACCTGCTTGGTGTGAAGAGGCACAGATGAAAGGGCCTGAGAGAAGGGCAGACGTGGGCACACTGCTAGGGAAAAGTAAGTCTGTGACAAGGAGCTAGGGGAGGGCGGCCACAGGCAGGCTGACCTGAGTCTGGACCTGGGAACCAGTTGTGGCCTCCCCCACTGTTGGGCTCTGCAGCCCGTGTGTAAGAATGGAAAGGACAGGCAGGCGCATTGCTCCAGGTTCGCTGGGAAGGCCGGGCGTAGAAGAGGTACAGGGGAAATCAGACAGCGAATTCAGCTGTGGACAGTTCCTCTCACCCAGCCCAGGGAATTTAGTGACTTAGTGAGATGCTGTCTCAAAACTTTAAAAGGTGGTTGAGGATATAGCTCAGTATGAAGGCTCTGGATTCAGTCTCTAGTACTGCCAGGAGAAAAGCAAGCAAACAAACAAATGAAAAAAAAAAAAAAAAAGGAGTTAAGTACAGAAGGAGTGGAAGGATAAAAAATTTTCATCAGTGAATGCTGGTGTGCATGATTTCAGTGGTAGGAGAGTGCTGGGTAATTAATTGCATGATCCAGCTGAGGTAGGAGAGTAATGAATTTCATTTGAGTTCAGTTTGGCAAAGTAAGCTATGGGCTGAATGCTTGTGTCCCCCCAAACTCTGATGAACCCCTGAGCCCCAGTGTGACGGTATTTGGAAATGGAGTCTTTGGGAGGTCGCTGTACTTAGATGAGGTTACATGTGGGGGATCCCATGGTGGTGCGAGTGCCCTTGAAAGAGGAGGAAGAGAACAGAGACCCCGCCTGTGTCACGTGAAGGTGCGGCAAGAAGGCAGTCACATGTAAGGCAGGACAAGGGCCCTTCCTGGATGCTGAGTCCGTGGCACACTGATCTTGGACTCAGCCTCTGTGATACTGAGAACTAAATATTTACTGCTAGAGCCCCCAGTTCGCTGTATTTTGTTGCAGCAGCTAAGCTGTCTAATCTAATGCCTGTGAGATGCCCGAATGGCACTAGCTGGAGAGTCATCAGATACCGCAGACCTGGAATCAGGAGAGGTTTGGGGATGGGGGAAAAGATCTGAAAACTTCAGGTATTTCAACCCTATTTCAGGCCCTGCGGAGAAAGACCTTACCCGTGAAGCAGCTGAATGAGATCAGAAGAGTGCCTGGTCAGGACCCAGAAGAACCTCAACAGTTAAGACAGCGCTGGAGGAAAAGAGGTCGCCAGAGAGACTGAGATGACAGGCAAGAGAGGACAAACGCAAGTGAAGGGAATGGTGTTAAAGAAGGAAAATGGTTTGTGACAAATTCTTTTTTTTTTTTTTTTTTTTGTGGGTACCGGGGGGTTGACCTCAGGACCTCGCATGCCAGCAGGCGCCCGTGCCACTGAGCAATATCACCGGCCCCTTTTTGTATGTGGGTTCCGGGAGTCGAACTCGGGCCCTCGCGCTTGCCAGGCAGGCACTTAAGCCGCTGAGCCATCTCACTGGCCCGACAAATTCTTTGACATATTAAGCAAGACAGAAAATGAGGTCACTGTGGTCCTTACTGAGAGGGTGGGAGCAGGACCCAGATGGCAGTGAGTTGAGGAAAAATGAAACGTGTTGAGGAGGGACAAGGACTTGCTATGACTCATAATTTTGATCAGCAATGAAAATTATCTCTGGGGAGAGGCAGGTTTTGTTTATTGAGACAGCATGAATACTTCCACCTCTGGTTGACCTTGGGTAAATTATTTTCTTAAGTATCAGTTTTCTTGTCTTTTTAAAACGGGTAGTGATTTCCATCTTTGGCATTTTTGAGACTCTTTACAATTACATTTATCAAGTGCCTGGCACATAGCTCAAAATGATGGCTGTCATGATAATAGGAACTATTATAGTAGTTATAGATATTATGCACAAAGATTTATGTTTTCTTTTTACCTACTGCAGACATCAGTATGTTTAGATATTAAAGGGGAAAAGGTAATAGAGAGAAAGAGATTTAAGACAGGAGAGAAGGAAGAACCAATACAGCAAGAAATCCAAACAAGAAAGGCACTGAGGTTATAAATAGGATTGGGGTGAAACTGGAGGGAAGATACAAATGCATGCGATGAGGTTTTTAGGTATTTGGGAGGTCAGGATTTATACATTCTGTCTATAGTTCAGAAAACTTTCATCTCCTATCACACGCCAGATAGTAGATACGGTGAAACAAAAGATCACCTCCTCTTTTGAACCTGATCCTCCTCGAATGCCCATCTCAGTGAATAATGCCACCCTCCCCATTGCTCTGCCCAGAGCCTGGAAACCATTCCATTCTTTCCACACGATCTCTTACACACACCTAGGCAGCCACCAGCTCCTTCTGGTTGCATCTCCTAAATCTCCCTCCACATTCATCCCCACACTCACACCGCGCAGCATGGCTGGCATCAGCACAAGTTACCGTGCTTCCTGTTCCAGCCACCTTCTAATCGGCCTCCCTGTCTGTGGTCTTGCTCTAATTCTTTCCTCATTCTGTTGCCTCAATAGTCTTTCAAAACCATGTTCCCCCACCTCCCTTGACAACTTTTAGTGGCTACACTTAGACTTGAGGGTGATGTTCAGACTCGCAGGATGCTTCATGATTAGGCCTCTCGCCTCATTCAATCCTTCCCTTTTTCCATCCAGAAAACTTACTCGAGTTCCTCAAGTGGACCATGACTCCCCTGCGTGTGTTACTTTGCATAAGGATATTTGGTCTGTTTAAAGCACTCTTGTCTTTCTTCTTTACCTGATGAAATCTTATGTAGCCTCTAATACTTCCTTCTCTGAAACCTTCCCCGACCTTACCTTGGAAGATGTCGGGCTCAGGAACCCTTGAGTACAAGGGACTGTCACTTTAGTGTCTCCATACTCCCAGACCCTGGCAGAGGCCCTGTCTGCATAAGTACATGATAAATGTTACATGAATATGCTTCCAATAGTCTGGAGAATATGTACATGAGTGTGTGTATGTACATTTGTATACACATGCGTGTGTACATATTATATGTATGTCAAATATAAGTAGATCTAAATAATAGGATTGATATTATCTAGGTACATGTTAGCAACTCACTCATTCCAATATGATATAGAAAAACCATCTTAACTTAATGGCAAATAAGACAAAATATCTTAAATACTGTACCTTGAAAAGCAAAGCTCGATGGTAGAAGATTCCTTTTTTGATATATCCAATTGGTATAACATTGGATTTAAGTTGAAATTTTAGTTCACTTATGTGAAGCTGCCAGCTGAAATCATGCAGTTTGTCCTTTAGAATCTTACCACCCATTTTTTCTGCCACATATCTGTGTCAATTACATTAAGATAAAATCAATTGAGTTCAACATCTCACTTTTTATCAAGTTTAACATCTCACTTTGGATGCTTTTTGTTTATAATTATATATCCGATTATACCTGTAAAACCTATATTCCCTCTGATTTTTATTGTTTGCTTTCCTTTCAAAAATGCACTTGTAATACATAATTTAACATTATGCTTATTGTACTCAAACCATATTTATACATAAGCTGAAATTCTAGCAATTTCATTCAATATGAAGATGAAAATGAACACTAATTTCCCAATGTCTATAGCAAGATACAAAAGATGCAAATCAGTATTACACTAAATATAAAGATAATTTTAAAATTTATCTTACTCTTGAAAAGTATTTTTAAATGTCTTAATATGAAATCCAATGCACTGTATTAATATGAGTGGTCTTTCAAGGAATTTAAACTCAGATATACAAATACAAATACAAATACAAATATTTCCCATTGGATTCACAGACATTTTCAAGTTTTATGATTTTATTTATTTATATTCGACAGGGTCTCGCTGTGTAGTTCAGGCTGGCCTTGAACTCACAGCGATATTCCTGCCTCACCCCCACCCATCAAGTGCTGGGATTATAGATATCTGCTACCACACCCAGAGCTCTTATTTTATTTCAGAAAAATATATATATTTTTTAATTTAGAGAAAGACATAACATTCCATAACACTGGAACGAGAGAGGAAGAGGAGGAGCAAGGGACAAAAAGTCAGCAGTTCAGTGGGTAATGGTGGAGGTGGAAAACTTTTCTAATAGTGGGCTCTCACAGAAGGCATTAATAAACACACCTGCAAAAATCCTCTGTCAACTGAGAGGCCCCATACTCTTGGGTAAAGGTAAACTTAAAAGAATTTCCTCCCATTGCTCTATGAAGATCAGTGGTAAAAACCCAAGGAGGAGATGAGTGGAGGAGAGGGCTGCAGAGTTGGCTGAGCCCGTCCAACCTGGGTGTGTGGATGGTGCTGGCCTGGCCTCTGCCTCTCTTCCTAGCCTGTTTCTGGCCCAGGTTAAAGGAGAAGACAGGTTTGGGAGGGGTTAAAAGTACCTCCAGTACAAAGGAAGTGTGGGGGAATCTGACAAATGTTTTCAGGAGCTGAATCAGAGATCTGCTTGAGTCATCACTTCTCAAGGACATCAGGAAAACTTCAGTTTTCAAAAGTGCTCTTTTCCAGTCCTGGTCGATAAAATGTTAGTGATCTGGCAGCTGTGACACTTGTTGTTGTCACATCCAGGTCTGATGATCGCTACTGACTTCTACTTGGAGTAGATACAGACTCCCAGGGAGACTGCAGCCGGTGCAGCAGCCAGCGCTCCCCCACTCCGACAGGCGGAGAAGTCAACCCTGGAGGGTAGTTTCCAGCCCCCAGGCACGTCCTAGGCCTTTTCCTATGGAATCAGCCAGATTGCTTCACTGAAGAGGACAACTTCATGGTTCCTACCCATCCCAGCAGCCAGCTCTGAGAACCCTCACACCCCACCTGAGAGCAAGGCAGAGCACAAAATACCAGACAGATAACAGAAAAATAGGAGATGCTTATTTGCTTTAAAAAAATACTTTGTGAGTTTATAAATAATTCATATTATGACTTTTTTTTACATTATGAGCACTTCATACACTTAAGGAATGATTTAATTTTCAAACTTTTGACTCAAAACTCCTCTAAGATAACACTGAAAGATGCTTTGGATGGTTTGGCAGGAGAATATAATAGACTTTTTTCTCTCAGTAATTTCTAGCTCTTAGCTCTGATTCTTCATGGAAAAGTGAGCTAACATGTATGCTGAGGTCCTTTTCGATTCATTACATTTCTGCCTCAGAGTCAAAACTAAGGTGCTGTGAAGTTCAATTTTGCAGTGGATTTCTCAAAAATTGGCTAAAAAAAAAAAAAAAAGGAAACAGATAAAAGAAAGATAGCTTCCTTAATAAATGATGCTGTAAAAACTGGCTCTTCACATGCAGAAGATTGAATCTAGACCTCTCTCTTACCATGGACTAAAATAAAATCAAAATGGATCAAAAAACTAAATGTTAAAACAGAAACTTTTAACCTTAATCTTGAAGTCACAGGCATAGGCAAGGACTTTCTGAACAGAACATCAGTTGCATAGGCAATAGTACTGAGAATCAACACATGAGATCACAGTAAGTAAAAAACTTCCTGCACAGAAAGAAACAACCAGCAGAGTGACAAGACAACCTACAGAATGGGGAAAAATCTTTGCCAGCTCTTCCTCACACAGAGAACTAATATCTAGAACATATAAAGAAAGACCCAGTCAAAACACAGGCAAGTGAAATAAATAGACACTTCATAGAAATACTACAAATGGCCAATAAATACATAAAGAAATGCTTGACATTGCTGGACATTAGAGAAATGCAAATAAAACAATACTGAGATTCCATCTTACTCCAGAAGGAATGGCCATTATCAAGAAATCAAATAACAACAAATATTGGTAAGGCTGTGGGGAAAAAGGAACCCTTCTACATTGTTGGTGGGAATGTAAACTAGCACAGCTATTATGGAAATCATATGGACATTCCTCAAAAAACTGGGACCGTAAATTCCATTTCACCCAGTTATTTCCCTTCTAGGTATCGTTTCCAAAAAAGTAAAGGGCATCATATTACAGTGACATATGCATACCCATGTTTATAGCAGCACAATTCATAACAGCTAAACCTTGGAAGCAGCTTATATGTCCATCAACAGATGAATGGATGGATAAAGAAAATGTGGTATTTACACACAATGGAATACTACTCTGCCATAACGAAAAACTTGAATGGGAAAATTGATGCTCTTTGAGACCATAATGTTAAGTGGAGTAAATCAGACACACAAGCTTAAATATCGCATGATTTCTCTTATATAAGAGACCCAAAATGTAAATAAAGAGCAAAATAAGGGATAGATAATAGGAAGTAGGGGGACAGATCTTTCTCAAAGGGAAAGAGGATCAAGAGATGGAGGGAGGTAGAGGAAGGGGAGGGAAGGGGATGAAAAAAGGAACTAAGATGTGTTCTGTCCATCTACCAACTTCCCACAAGGAATGTAAACATGCACTGCAAATATGTACTACTTAAAAAAATTAAAAATGTGCATGTCCACAGAGAGAACTTACTTGGCCAGAACCTCAATCCGCTCCTTCATGTTGGTCAAGGGCAGGATTGACTTGGTCACTTCGTTCATGTACGTGCGGAAGTCAGGGTCAGGGGGAGGGCACCATTCTTCATCAGGGCTGCCTTCTCCAGGCGGCTTTGGTATTGTCAGAACCTCTTCCTCCTCTTTCACTTTCTCCTCTTCCTTTTCCCCTCTGCCTTCCCTAGAGAGTAAATACCAATCAAAGTCATACCCTCTGCTAAACCAATGAACAAATGCTAACTATGCTGAGTAAACCTGAAAAGAATCACGGGAATAAGGTATTTTACACTTCAGTAATCATACTATTTATAGTTTTGAAATATTCATGTATAGAATCTATATTATGCTAGAGAAACTAATTTTGAAAAGAACAATATGTTATTGATCTACATTATAAATATTATATATTGGGCTTCTGCACCATTGCCTAGCATGGCACCTGACACACAGTGGTCATAAAATAAGTATTTCTTGAGTTGAAAAAACTAATATGCCTTCTCAGAGAGTCTAAACCAGTCTTACCAGGTGTAATAAAAATATATGGTGAATGTTTAAATTTTAGAAATTTTATTACACTAGAAGATACATTGCTATTACTCCCCAAAATACTCCCCCTGCCTTTGAATACACCTATCCTATCATTCTTGCCACTTTCAGGCTCATACAAACATCAGCCTGTCCTCATCTACTTTATTCACCAAATCTGGCACCGTGTAACTTCTGGTTTTTCCCCAGACAAAATGCTGATGAAAGGTAAACATTTTGAACTGATTCAAGGCCATCAAGACATCATGACAGTGCAACTAAGGACACTCATGAAAGAGAACTTCCAGAACTGCTTCAGAAAGTTGCAAGAATGATGGGATGAGTGTGTTTAATATGAGAGGGAGTATGTTCAGAGATATTAATGGCAGTGTGTCTTTTACTACAATAAATTAAAAAAAAATTTTAATGTTCACTGTAGTTTTTGATCACACACCTTGCTTCGATAGTATGTCTTGCATCTGTTGCAACCTTCTGTAAGAATATGGATCACTATTTTTAAAAAAAATTACCCCAAACATGCAAAAGATAAAATAATGGCATATAATTTCCAAGTAATAAAGGAGTAAAGACTCATCCAATATTTATTGAGAAACATAAGTAGTAAAAATAAAAAATACTATTTTCTACTAACTGTAAGTTCTAAAATAGAGAATTACTAGTTAACATGTAGGTGTTTTGTTTTGTTTTGTTTTTTATGTGGGTACTGAAAGTCGACCTCAGGACCTCACGCTTGCCAGCAAGTGCTAGTGCCACTGAGCGATATCACTGGCCCTTTTTTTCCTTTATGTGGGTTCCGGGAGTCGAACTCAGGACCTCGCACTTGCTGGGCAGGCGCTTGTGCCGCTGAGCCATCTCACTGGCCCAACATGTAGGTTTTTGTTTTGCAAAGATAAAAAAAATTTCTAGTCAATGGAAAACTACACACAAAGTTTACAATTTACACATTAACCAGTTTTGTACGTAACTCAGCAATCTTTTTACAATGCTCAATTAAATTGGATATAAATATCTTGTACCTCAACTGTCCTTTTAACCCTTATTAACATCATACTGGTTCCCTCATCAATTAACGCACTGAATAAAAAACATTGACATGGGTTCTCATTCCAGGTAACATAGAATAAATAAGCAGTCTACTATTCATTGTTTCTCCCACTGAATATGGTCACAAAACTGAGACAGGATGCATGCAGCAGATTTTCGAGGATCCTGAAAAGTAAATAGTAGCAAGAAGATCTGAGAAGACCAAAATGTGAATTATTACTGACCCAATGGTGAGTTTATCCTTTTATTCTTTCCAGCTACTCCCCATGCTGAGCTAACACCACCCTGATAACTGGAAGTGAGCAGCAGCACAGTCAGAGCTCAAGATGAAACACTTCTGATACACAGGAAAGAGAGAGAGGAGCAAAACCTCTGTTTTGCTTTGTTCTTTTCTTATACTTCCCCGGTGGCCCCAAAGGAATTCCATGACAGTGGTGGCTCCATGATCCTGTAGGAGCTGGAACTCCTTTATACTCACTCAGTCCTCTGACTGTTCGGCTGCACAAGCAGGTGCAGTATGGCAACAGTGTAGCTGAACAGAATAAATGAAGTTTTCTGGCTGGAGGACCAGAAGAGAAGCTCCAAGAGACCCAAAAAGACAAGGGAGATCATGAAAGGAAAGATGCTCAGGAAAGCAACTCCATGAATTCCTAGGCTTACCCTGAGCTATGCACACATGGCTTAACCCTAAGTAACATGTACATAATCACTGAGAACTGAACTATGAGGTAAACTCTTATCCAAGGCCCAAACAGGACACTGGTTGGCATGCGTGCAAGACACCCAAATAGCACTGCAGTGACTTTGAACATTGGACTGACATTGGAATGACAGCTACAGAAGACTGGCTGGAATTTAAAGCTTGAAACCAACTGGGTCAATTAAATACTAAAACACACACACACACACACACACACACACACACACACACACAGGAATACTCACAGGATGTAAATAAGACCCATAAGTAAGACTTACAGGGTGTATAAGACTGTAATATTACAAATGTAAAATTACTCAGCATACAAAGAACCAGGAAAGCCTCAACTCATGGGAAGTGATAATCAACAGACGCCAATGCCTAGATGATGCAGACATTCATCTACCAAAAACTTTAAAGATACTCCAAGAAGGTCAAACACTCTTGAATAACAAGTCTGAAAATCCTAAAAAGAAATGGCAGATATAAAAATAGATTTTTTTGAACTGAAAAATACTATAACCACAATTTTAAAAATACAACTCCTTGAATGGGTTTAGTAACAGAATGGAAATAACAGTAGCTCTGAAGATAGAACAACAAAAGGTATCTAATCTGAACAACGAAAAGATTGAAAAATAATTAACAGACCCTCAAAAACCTGTGATACAATAAAAGTTTAAGATTGGTGTCACCAAATCCCATAAGAGGAGAAAAGGTACAGTGGAGAAAAAAAGTTGAATAGAATAGGGGCTGAAATAACTTCCTTAATTGAGTTGAACGCAAGTATCTACATAGTCAAGGATTTCAGTGAATGTTAATAAGGTTAATTCAAAAGAAATCCACTCCTAGACACATCAATACCAAATTACTGAAAATTAAAGACAGATGACATGGGTGTCTATGTAGAAAATCCCAAGGAATCTACCCTAAAACTCCTAAAACAAACAATTGAGTTAATCAAGGTTTCAGAGTAGAAGAGCAACACACAAACTCAATTCTGGCTCCAGATAGTAAGAATGAACACACGGAAACCAAAATGAAAATCTCCCAGATTCTGCAGCATTAATATCTGCTCCAAAGAAAATGATGTACTTAGGTATAAACTTTACAAAATACACGGGAATTCAACATGTTTTGAATTCTTGTGGGAGATGTGTGCTTAATACTGAAACACACGGATAAAAAGCATTCAAAGATGACCTAAATTCATGAGATATACTGTGTGTGTAGATTTGAACACATATCAAAGATTTCATTTCTCCCCAAAATGACCCCTAGCTTTAATGCAGTTCCTATAAAAATCCTAGAAAAGAATTTTCTCGATGTAGAAAATCTTACTCTAAAATTTACATAGAAAGGCATAGGCTGTGGAATGGCTAAATCAATCTTGATGAAGAAAAATGAAGTAGGAAGAACCAGGTACCCTACTTGATAGAAAGGCTTACTCTGTAGCTACAGAAATTCAGACAGAGTGATAGCAGCGGAAGGACAGACACATACATTGATGTAACGGAATGGAGGATCTTGAAATGGATCCACACACAAATCTGCAACTGATTTTTGACAAAGGTGCAAAAGCAATTCAGTGGAAGGATGGCTTTTTCAACGAATGGAGAGGGATCCATTAGGCATGAACGATGCATGTGGTGAAAAACTGTTCACTGTGGTGGTAGACTCATGATAAAATAATGTAGACTCGTGATAAAATAGTGTAGAACTAAATACACACAGAAGTAAAACTGTGGAACTTAAATAAAATCATTGAGTTGTATCAACGTCAATATGCTAGTTATATTTTACTATAGTTTAACAATTTCACAATTGGGTACATGGGGATCTCTATATTATTTCTTACAGCAGTATGTGAATCCATAATTATCTCATTAATTTTCAATTTAAAAATTCTTTAGCTATATTTGTGCTGTTCTGGACTCTGTGTGCATTGATCTGTGCATCCCTCACCAACACCATGCTGTCTCGTGTACTGTAGGTTTATAGGAAGCATTAAAATAACAGCAATTCTTTCAACTTTCTTCTTTTTCAAAATTCTTTCAGCTGTAGGAACAATAGGCTGTACCACATAGCCTATGCATGCAGCAGGCTGGTCCATCTCAGTTTCTGTGTACACTGTGATAGAAAACTGCTTAACAATGCATTTCTCATAAAGCATCCCTGTTGTTAAACAATGTATGCCTGAGTGTGTTATAATCTAATAAAAAGTAAAAAAAAAATTCTCTTGGCTATTATAGCTTATTTACTTTTCCATAAAAATTTAAAATCAGCTTGTCTGTATCTGCAAAAGGTCCTGCTAAGATTTTGATGGAACTGTATCAAATCTATAGATCATTTGGGAGAAAAAAGACATTTTTACTATGTTGCATTTTCTAATATTTGAACACAGCATGTCTCTTCACTTAGTATGTCTTTTATTTGTTTCATTTTTTACTTTTTATTTTTATTAGTACATGTTTGGAGTCCATAATGATTACATTCATCATGGGGAGTTGATCCATGAACATAACACATCTTAATTCTTTTTACATCCCCTTACCCTCTCCTCCCTCCCCTCCATTTCTTCATAAATGTTTTTTAGTTTTCAATGTACAAGTCCTGTATACGTTTTGTTTCACTTTCATTTGTTTCACATTTTATTCCTTACAGCTATTAAAATTATATCTCAAGTTGTTTGGTTTTCAATTGTTCATTACTAGTGCACAGAAATATGGTAGCTCTTTATATGCTGGCTTATATCCTGAATGTTGCTAACCTCACCTAATAGTTTCAATTTTTTTTCTTCTTTTTGTGGGTACCGGGGGTTGACCTCAGGATCTAATGCGCCAGCAGGTGCCCGTGCCGCTGAGGGATATCACTGGCCCTTTTTCTTCGTATGTGGGTTCTGGGAGTCGAACTCAGGACCTCGCACTTGCCAGGCAGGCGCTTGTGCCGCTGAGCTATCTCACCATCCCATAGTTTCAATTTTTAAAAGTAGATTCTTCAATGATTTTCTATGTAGACAACAAACTATGTTATTGCACCATGGAGGCAACTCCCACAGAGAGTCCCAGAGACACCCCTCCCCACACACACATCACGCACACACATCTGCTTTGCAATCTGCTTAATTCCTTAAAACCCCTCACCGCAATGTGAGACTTCTCATACAGTGTTAAATAATAGCGGTAAGCACAGATGGATCCTGCCTTGTTTACGAACTTCGAAGTCTTCCTCTGTTAAATATGATGTAATCTGTGGCTCTTTGTAAGTATTTATTAGGTTGAGGAAGTTCTGTTCTATTTCCTTTTGTTTTTCTGGAAGCTTTTTGAAATGATGCACAGATGTTGAATTTTATCACGAGTCTTCTGTATTGATTAATGTCATGTGGGTTTTCTTCTTTATACTGCTAATATGGTGGATTACATTGATTGATTTTCAAATGTGAACCAGCCTCACATTCCTAGCATAAAGCTCTCTTGCTCAAATGCATTATTCTTTTTATATATTGCCAGATTGGCTTAATATTTCATAGAGGATTTTTGAAACTGTGTTCATGATGAATACTGATCTGTAATTTTCTTGTAACGTCCTTTTCTGGTATTGACTTTGGAGTAATCCTGGTTTCATAACAGGAGCTGAGAAACATCCTCTTCCTGTTTTTCTGAACCAAATTGTGTAGAAATGGTGTTAATTCTTTAAATGTTTGGTAAACATCTAGTGAAACTATCTGGGTCAAGAGATTTTGTTTAAATTGTTTTTATGAATTAACTGTACTTCAAGGCTATAGGACTAGTCAGGTTATCTACTTCATCTTTGGTGAGTTTTGGCAATATGTAGTTTGTGATGAATTGGCCTACTGCATCTCAATTGCTGAATTAAGATGTTTGTAGCATTCCTTTATTACCCTTTAGTGTGTGTGGGGTTTATAGCAATAAATCCTTCTTTCCTCCTGATATTGACAATTTATGTCTTCTTTTATTAATTGCCCACTTTGCTGGAGGTTTGCTGATATTATTGACCCTTTCAGAATCAGTATGTTTTTATTTTTATTTTAAAGAGAAAAAAATAGAACAAAATTTCAAAACAACATAATAGGAGGGTAACAATGGTTAATACATTACGTATTGTTATCTTGAAATTAGTTACTCAGGATATCAGCATTCAATTGTCCAAACAATATTAGCACAAACTTTTTTTTTCAATGAACTAAGTGAAATTAGTAGTGTATCTATCTTAACTATTTTATATAAATAATATTTTTCTTTTCCCGTCTTTCTTTTCTCTATTCTCCCATCCCGGTTTCTCTTTCCTTTTGACCAGTTTCTTCCTGTTTTACAGTATCTATTGTACATTTTGGATCTTACTCTTTCAGTTTCTCACACTAGGGAGACAATATGATGTTTACATATGTGCGTCCAGTTTATTTCACTTATGAGTATTTTCTCGAGTTGCATCCATTTACCTATAAAAATCTCCAGTTTATCTTTCTTTATGGCTGAGTAGTACTCCATTGTATAAAAAGACCACATCTTTTTTTATACATTCCTCGGTTGATGGGCATTTGGGTTGTTTCCAAGATCTGGCTATTACAAATTGTGCTGCTATACACATGGGTGCACATATATCACTGTGGTATGATGTTTTTAATTCTTCTGGGAAGATACCCAGAAGGGGAATAGCTGGGTCAAATGCAAACTCCAATCCTAGTTTTTTGAGGAATCTCCACACTGATTTCCACAGTGGGTGCACCAGTCGACACTCCCACCAACAGTGGAGAAGGGTTCCTTTTTCCCCACAGCCCCTCCAGCATTTGTTATTAGTTGATTTCTTGATAATAGCCATTCTTTCTGGGGTGAGATGGAATCTCGTTTTAATTTGCATCTCTCGAATGACCAGTGATGTTGAACATTTTTTCATATATTTATTTGTCATCTGTATTTCTTCATCTGAGAAGTGTGCATTCATCTCAGATGCCCATTTTTAGATTAAGAATCAGTATGTTTGGGCCAGTGAGATGGCCCAGCAGCGTAAGAGCCTGCCCAGCAAGCGCGAGGTCCTGAGTTTGACTCCTGGTACCCACATAAAGGAAAAAAAGGGCTGGTGATATTGCTCAGCGGCACAAGCGCTTGCTGGCAAGCACAAGGTCCTGAGGTCGACTCCCGGTACCCACATAAAAAAAAAAGAAAAAGAATAACTTGATAAACTGCACTTCATAAAAATAAAAAAAACCCTTTTGCTCTGAGAAAGATACAGCTAAGAGAACAAAAAGCCAAGACAAAGAAAATATTTACAAACCACATATCCAACAAGGCACTCATATCTAATTGTATAAGGAAGAAAATAACGCAACTTAAAAAGTGAGCAAAAGACCTGAATAGATACCTCATGAAAGAAGATAGAAGGATGGCAAAAAACATGTGAAAAAAACGTGTTCAACATTCATTAGTAATCAGGGAAATACAAATTAAAACCAGGATGAGCTATCACTATTTACGTATTAAAATGGCAAAAAAACACAACCCTATACTGACACTACCAAGTGTTATGAGGCTGTGGAGTACCTGGAACTCTCATATACTGGTGAGAATGCAAAATACCATTGCTACCCTGGAAAAGTTTGGCAGTGTATTATAAAGTTAAACAGAAAGTGATCATATAATTTATAAATGTAATTCCCAGGTATTTGCCCCACAGCAATGAAAACTTACCTTCACAAAAAAACTGTAGATAAATGTTTATAGCATCTCTATTTATAATTATCAAAGACTAAAGTCGGGTGTGGTGGTGCCCACCTGTAATCCCACCATTCGGGAGGCTGAGGCAGGACTGCTGTGAGTTCGAGGCCAGCTTGGGCTATATAGTGAGTTCAAGGCCAACTTGAACTACATAGCGAGACCCCCATCTCAAAAAAATTTATATGTATTTATATATGTATATGAAATAACTCCAATATCCTTCAACAAGTGAATAGATACACTATGCTATGTCCATACAATGCAATTCTTCCTAAGAACAGAATCACTACACAGAACAGAACACTTGGGCAGAGCCCCAGGGGCACTGTGCAGGGTGTGAAGCACCAGTCTCAGAGGTCTCAGACCACACGTCCCCATTCAAAAGGACTGAACCGCAGGGCTGGGGACAGATCCGAGAACACCAGTGGTTGGGGCACTGGGGTGACAGAACTTGTTTTGTATCCTGATTATGAATTATGCAAATCTCCACTTCTGTTACAATTCACAGAATTGTAGACAAAAGTCAACTTTATGGCATATTAACTTTTAAAGGGTAAAATAAACTTTGCCATGTATTCATTTTGTTTTCATGAAAGTTACAGTTTTACTTTCACACAATTGTATTAGATGGAGACCATGGTCTTTGTTCACTTCCTACGGCCAACCCCAGGCACCCAGCTGGTGTGGCTCGATGGGCTACAGTCCAGTTCCTGCTCTGCACCCCTCCTCCACACAGCTCACCCCAAACATGTTCTATATATAATCATGATTTTGTTATAATACCTCTGGGCTAACACCCCATGTCTTATCTGTCCTTTATCTCATCAGACCTTTCCTCATCACACCTGTCCCTGAGTGACTCCCAGGTGGCTCAGTCAGCACAGGGTGGACAGACAGTGAAGCCAGGCATCTCACTGAGATTGAGCAACAGGTCTGACAATGAGTGAAAGGACACCTTAAGATCCCAGGGGGCTGGCCATTTCGGTGGACTCCCAGGCCTAACACCCCAGCTCTGCTGCATGAAGGGAGAAATCTCCAGAGCAGGGACGTAGCTCAGTACAAAGGGTCTCGGTCCATACCCAGTACGGGGGCAGGGGAGGGAAGGATGCAGAAAGCACAGATTCACCTGTATTGTAAAATTGCAAGGAAGCTTTCTAAGTCAGGAGAGTTCAATTCCTATGATTTTTCAGAGCCACCTGCAAAGCAGAAGCAGGAGCATTTCTCATAGAACACGCTGCATGAAGAAGGAAGAGCCATCTGGCATGCAGGAGATGGTATCTGGCACACTTTCAGAGGAGGGCAAACTTACTGAGTGATATAAAAGAGATAATCTATTTTAACTCTAGAACCATAAGTTTCCTGTTGGAAGTGCGTTTTTTTTTTTTCAGTGCTCGGATTGAACCCGGGGTTTTGCACATGCTAGACGAGTGGTTTACCACTAAGCTACATCCCCAGTCCAATGGCAGCACTTTCAAACATCTTTCTCACGAAGGTTGCCAAGTTGTATTTATAAGGGCTTCAATAACTAAATAAATTTTACTTCTAAATGAATGTGGAACAAACATTTGGAAATTACAAAACTAACTCCTGCAGAGATGAATCCTCAGGAAGAACATTAGTTTAGGATTGAAGACAGCAGAGCTTCCACCTTTCCTGCAAAGGTGTTAGCAAAACTGCTCCCAGAAATCAAGGATTTACTGTGGGATCCAAAACTCTAAGGATCTTTTTCTATGTTTATAGGTAGATGAATAGGAGGACAAGTAAATAGAATATTTACGTGGCTCCAAATTGTTTCGACATTTTCAAAGTTTAATCACTTGCTTCTTTTTGATACTATCACCCAGTTAAATGCATATGTTACAGGGCAAGGCTGATGGGAGAAATACAAGGCATGAACCCAGCCCTCTCAGGGTTTTAGCTAAAGCAGGAAAATTCTGGTATGCAGAAAATAATCAGTACCAGACAGCATTCAATAAATTCCACATAAATGATAAAGATAAGAAATTCAAGGAATTCAATGTTGAAAGAAATCTATTGCAGTTGGGTGTCCTTTTCCAACTCATCTATCCCAGAAGCATGAAAAGAGGGTGTTGTTCCAAGTAGAGAGAGGATTTGCTCTGGACAGTGTGTGTGAGTGTGTATGTGTGTGCACACATGTGTGTCTGTGTCTCCAATAGGGTGTAAATTCTGTGAGGGCAGAGGTTTCTGTTCCCTGCTGTATTTCCAACACTGGAACAATTCCAGGCTCATAGTGGGCAAAGAGTATTTATTTACTAAATGAAGAAATAAATTCAAGAGAAAAAGGGAAGCAGATATTTAAATCTTATTAAGAGACAATACCTGTTACTGAAAGACTTGTGGCTAATCAATGTTTGGGAGAAGGAAAAAAAAAAAAACAGCTAAGGTATGGGTAGAAAGAGTGTTTGTGGGAGATCATTTAAAAAGGAAAATGTTTAGGAGCTCATTATCATGGGGACCAAGATGCGTGAGTAGCAGAAATGTCAATGTGCATGTTGTCAATATCTAAGGGACTCCAGAGAGCAGCAGACCGGAAGGAAGATATAAAACAAGAGACAGGAAAACAATACATCTTTAAGTGTGTGCTATAAACTCATGTACATTCAGCTTAATATTATGAAAACTGGTCTCAATGCACAGCACAATATAGAGACCTCAGACTATGCCAATAGGTCTAGCACATGTTTATCATGAGAAGAACGGTCTTTGTAAGGAAAAGCTTTACAAGGACTATTAGACACGCTGAAGTCTGAGCAAGTACCAGACAGGTGAATATGTAACAGGAAATAATCACCTTACCTCTGTGTGTTTGCCATGAAGGCCAGTAGAACCCCCCAAAACAAAAATAATAAAACAATGAGCATTCTCTCTAAAGCAATGAAAGTTCTTCGGCTAAGTTGACAGGTATTTACCTTATGCAGTAGACAGTAATAATATGCATCAGGAAAAAGCAAGAAATCCACACTTTGACTTTCTCTTGTTTGACTCAGACCACCACATACATAATCAATCTATTTCCCGTCTCTTCTGGCCCTTCCAAACTTCAGCCACTTGTGGTTCTATATGTCAAATCCTTTGTCAGTATTTCTCATTCTTTTAGTTAAAATACAACATTCTCAATGACATTATCAGATTAAGTGTTTTATTCTATTCCCAGGAGTGTAAAGCTCTCAAAGGGAGACGAGAAGGGTTGGTCAAATGATGGACAACAGGACAAGAGGGTGAAGGCCATCAATCCTCCAGCAGACCAAGGCAGAGAAGGGAAAAGGGATGAAATGCAACCCACACATGCAGGCCACAGTCCAGGCTAGGCGCACTTCCACACATCAGCCCGTTCACCCTCAACAGGGCGCTATGAGATGGAAGCCACCATTTCCACCACACACTTAAGAAAAAGGGCCTGAATGCGAAGTCTGTGAGCACTCCCTGATGCCCTCAGTCTTGGATGGTGGGAGACATCAGGATGTATCTTTAAGTGGAGAGGGAGCTGCAAAACTATGCAGAGATGAGTGGAGTGAGTTTGAAGCAGAAATAATTATCCTCACTTGCTACGTTTATTCCCCCTGGGCATACTGCAAGGAAGTCAAACATCTAGACCTTTCAACAAGCATGGTTCAACAGTTTGTGAAGGGACTGGGGATATAGCTCAGCAGCACAAACACCTGCCTGGCAAGCACAAGGTCCTGAGTTCAATTCCCGGTACAAAAAAAAAAAGAGAATATTTAATCAATAAGTATTTCTTTACTGCCCCCAATGTGCCTGGTATTATTCTAAGTCCTATGAATACGAGGATGAGAAAGGTGTCCCGATGCCAAGAAGCCCCTTGCGTAGTAAGAAAGACCAATAAATAAGTCAACCCCGTCAGTGCAGGCTCTACGGAAGAGAATCAGTTCACAGAGGAGCTTCGGTTATGCAGGTGAGACCTAATGTTCTGCATGGTGATGTGATGATACTGTACTGCACTAAAGTTAAAGTAATCTTAAGGTGTTCCCAGCACTGAACAAAACCCAGAAAAGGTAATTCTGTGAGGTGAGGGTTGTGTTTATCCGCTTGATTGTGGTGAACTCCCAATGTCTATCCAAACATCATGCTGTGCACTATAAATATACATCATTTTTAACTGTGCAACAGTACATCAATAAAAGTAGAAAATAAAGATTTAAAAATCCAAATTCACAAAGGAATGGGTAAGAAGTAAATTTTTAACCTGATTGGGAAAGGCTTTGCAAAAGCAAAATACAAAATGATTAAAGAAAGGAGTTGGCACGCACACAAGGAAGGGAAAGCTAGTCCAGGGTTTGCCGGGGGAGTCCAGGCTTCATTTGGAAGATGACATGGAGTCATTGCTTTAGGCAGAGTAATATCAAAACCAACAAAACCCTGAAAAAGCCTGTAGACTTAAATCACTTCAACTGCTCTTAGTTCCTGAACTCTAAACTGAAGCTACTTCATTTTTTCTTAGTCACTTGTTCTAAGCTTAACCCAGTTCACCTGCTCTTAGTTACTCCACTCAACTGACTAAAACCCACCGATTTTAGAGGTGCCGAGAACACCTCTGATGTGTGAGTCATGACGGTAACAGCTGATGAAGTTGCCCTGCACAGGCATAGACCACCAGTGCTGCCTAAACTCCAGTCACCGTTCTCCATGCCCGCCCATAGATCTCTCCCAAACCTAGCCTTGGAGGGGTGGGTTTGAGACTTGTACTCTTGTCTCCATGCTTGGACACCTCTGGTGGAAGGGGGACAGTAGTGGTTGATACACTGTGTCAACTTGAGAAGTTTAGAAGTTTAACTAAGTGACTCAGCAGGGGGCCAGGGTCCTCACTTTGTAAACATCCTGAGCCTGTGCAAGAGGAGGGCATGGAGATGGTGTGAGTGCTACACCCACCTGAGGGCGGGTAGCCTGCATATAAGGGAGGAAAAGAGACTTGTTCTCCTCCCTTTTGCTCTTGCTGTCTTCTGCTGCCATGGACTGTTGCCCCTTACCATGCCACCCTGCCTTGGAGCCAGCTGATTATGGCCTGAAACCTCCAAAAACTGTGAGCTAAATAAGCCTTTCCTTCCTTAATTTTGGGTGTTGGGTATTTCGTCTCAGCAATGACAGAAAAGTAACTAAGACAGGGACTTTCTCGTAAAACCCAGTCATTTTCATCATTGGTGTTACTGAATACCTGGCAAAACAGGCCTGGTTCAGTAACAATGCAGGCGGATTTTCATCTCAAGGTGGTAAGCTCGGGGGCGGGGTGGTCACGAATGGATTTATGGGAAGCTATGCAAGCAGGCAGGAAGAGCAGGAGACTGTCTAGGATGCACAAGGCCTTGGGTTTGTTCCCAATACTGCAAGGAAAAGGGGGCAGCAGGTCTTACAATGAGGAGGTTACACGGATGAGGTCTAATATAAAGGCCTGAGCTGGGGAAGTAACAATGGAAGCAGGAAGAAGTCAATATAAGAGACACTGAAGACACAGAGTGGACAGGACTGTGAGATTCATTAGACACCAGGGCAGGAGGACTTTAGGATGGTTCTTTGGCCTGGAAATTGTTTGAGAACAGGATCCCAGAATCTTTGCCACAGCAATTTAAAAAGCAACTGTATGACTAGAAGAAGAAGAAGAATCAAGTTGCCAACATATTAACCAGTAAGGGAATAGAATAGGAGGAAGTCTGGGAGTCGGGGGAAACAATGCGTTTGGGATACACTGAACTTGAGCTTCCTGTAGCAGTGATAATTACGGGCAACAGAGTGGTGACTGAACATCAGAGCAAACTTTGGCCTACAGCTTAGAAGACCTGAGGGCAAGGTCACTTAGCAAGCAGATGTTTGGTGTATGTACCTCAGTGGCTCTTAAGGGCTCACATCTACAATAATTAAAGGGTCATCGAATATGGCAGGAGGTCCAAATGGCTTTTCCAAGTATCCAGGAATATTCTCACAGGAGAAGAAATATGTTTTAAACATATTAAACATACAGAAAGAAGAATGTTTAAAATGCACCAGGACCCAAGCATAACCTAGAGACTTAGAAAGGCCTTGTACCAAAATAAAAAAGGACTGGGGATGTAGCTCAGTGCAAAGGCCCTGGGTTCAATCCCAAGTAGTGCAAACAAACAAAAACATGAACATTATAATTGTTCCAAGCAAATATGCACTGAATGCAGTTCCCCTCTCAGATTCTGCGAGCCCTGGTAATAGAGGAGACAGGACATGTGTGGAGGGTGGCCTGCCTCCCGTGAAAAGCAGGAGCTGGGGGAGGCAGGGCTTGCACTTCAAGGTGGTATCTACCTTGGGCTGGGCTTTAGAGACTGACTAGAGCCTGTTGCCGCTGTTCTTTTTGAATTAAAGCAACTGTTGGATTTTATAGTTCCTACCAGTGATAAGAGTGACCTGAACTCTCATCCAGAGTCAGAAGAAATTCTCTCTGGGTAAATTTTAGAGACAGCAAGGGATGCAAATAAAGGCAATTTTAAACTACAGCTCAGAAATCTTATGTAGTTCAATATAGTTCAAAAGTAAAAACAGGGTGGGAGCCAGGACCTCACATATCCTAGGCCAATGCTCTACCTCTGAGCTATTCGACACTGTGAGGAGTGGGCTTTAAATAGGAAGTTTCAGGGGCTGAAGATGTAGCTCACAGAACAATACTTGCCTAGCAAGTGCAAGGTCCTACCTTCCATCTTGAACATTGCAAAAACAAAAAAGCCACATCTCCTTTTTCACCCACTTTGCTGGGTAATTAAAACTTGGTGTGATTTATAATTAGAACACAACACACATTTCCTACCTTGATCCTGTCTCTCTAGTGGCACTTTTGCTAAGAACAGTATTTTGCCCTGAAGTAGATTCTGATTTCAGTTCTGTGGGCGATCCAAATCCAGTACAAAAACGAGAACTACTTTTTTTGCTTCATTTTGTCATTTGAGAAAAACCACAATCAATTCCAATCATACGGAAAATAACAATAGGGTTACACTTGTGAGTCATTTTATAGTTTCTAAAGCCCTCCCACTTCCATTAGGATTTTTTTTTTTTGTGGGTACCGGGGGGTCGACCTCAGGACCTCGCACGCCAACAGGCACCCGTGCCGCTGAGCGATATCACTGGCCCCTTTTCCGTATGTGGGAGCCGGGAGTCGAACTTGGGCCCTCGCGCTTGCAAGGCAGGCGCTTACGCCGCTGAGCCATCTCACCGGCCCTTCCATTAGGATTTAATTCCTTTTGCCACTAAGAAGCAGGGGGCCAGGCACCACTCCATCTACAGCCGAGAGACCAAATCTGCTCACAGATGCACAGTCACGTGGGTAAACGTCACCACGGGGCCACAGCAGACGGGAATCTGAGACCCACACTTCCCGGTCACTTTTCCAGAATCTTTGCTACAGCAATTTAAAAAGCAACTGTATGACTAGAAGAAGAAGAAGAATCAAGTTGCCAAAATCTAGAACATAAAAAATGTATTCACTCCCAGATTAAGGGAAGAATTATTTGCATATAGATAAAACATTTTCTTACTTGGGCTTTTCTTTAGTTGCTCTTCTTGATGAAGATGAAGAAATACTTTGTCTATTGCTGACGTCTGATGATTTATCTTCCATAGGTAGAGAGCTGAAATGTTATACATTCAAAATTATGCACAAATTAAAATTCACTCAATATTGGTTTTGTACTCTAAAACAATTTCCTGCTGAAAGTCATATTTGGAGCAGACTTTAAACAGTGACATACAATTTTAAAAGCCTAAAGAGGTTACAGACAAAAGGAATATTGTCACAAAGCTTTTCACAAGCTAGGACAGGAGATATTTGTATAAAATGTAATATACAGGTAATATATAGATATAGAGCTATGTATGGTCATTTTCCAGGATATTGAAGCTTTAAGTCTTAGCCCTACCACTTACTTATTGGAAAGAAAAATGGTGGGGGGTAGTTATACTCCAGCGCATGGTTCTGCAGACGAGTGGCCATAATTCATCTCAGTCTGCTCCTCTCTACACTTCAGTTTCTCCAAGGTAAGAATCCTAACTCCAGAAATCTACCGGAATTTGGTAAGGGAGTCAAAGGGAAAGAGAGCACACATGGGATTTGTGGTGGTAGTTATTCCACGGTTATTCTAGGGCAGGCTGGGAGTTTGTGGACAGTGCGATGTTTGTTACAGTGTTGTTAGATACCGGAAACAAAGAAAGCCACCCACTGACTGACAGACAAACAAAAATAGGGTTCCCCGCATCTCCTACCCCTGCAAAAAACTCATGCATTAACGGATTTATTGTTGATTAAGAGAACAGCACGTCGATAACCAGGTCCTTGCAAGCAGAGCTCCTTCAATGGCAAAAGTTTGGCGCCAGGATCTATCTGTGAGGTAATGTAAGGACTGAGAAGTATTTTCTGCATGAGTCATACCGTAGAAACAAACTGTGATAGAGTATGTTCTTGACAGTTTGAGGAGTCCAATTCACTCACATACACACAACATACACTGTAAAATTAGAACTAGGACAGTGAAGCTGTGGACATTCTTGCTTTCCAGCAGAATCCACCCCTCCAGTTCCCCACAACCTTTACTGCTTTCACCTCACCTGTTTCACACCACAGTTATTACCTTTGCTCTTGAAAGGGTGTGAGTTTGCAATCTGTCTATACACCTTAGGGAGGACTTACCATCTGGAAAGGTAAGTAGTGAACCTGATTATTTAAAGTGCTGTGAGGATGAATAAAAATAGGCTGCACAAAGCCCTATCCTGGCAGCTTTACCACCTTGGCAGAAGAGGGCTAGACTGGACACTCCTGAGATCTCTTTCCAGTGAAGTGACAGATCCTTTCCCATGCAAGATACTTTACATGATGTTTTTAGAATAACAAGAAGAGATTCTTTTTAAAATAAGACTGATCCCATCAGTCTTCTGCCCAGACCCTCCCAGTTTCCCACTTGATTCTGACTAAAGGTCTCCACTTTGTTCTTCCAAGGGTCTTCAAGACACACGATCGGTTTAGCCTCACCCTGTCCGTCAGCTCCAGCTACCCTGGCCTTGCTGCTCCTCAGGCATGGCCAAGCAAGTGTGCTCCTTCTGGCTTTTGCACTGCTGGTTGCCTCTGCCTAGGTAACTCCTCTAAATGTCCCCATGGCTAAGTCACTCACCTCCTCCAAGGCTCTGCTCAGATCTTACCCTCTCAGTGGGGCCACCTGACCTCCAGGTTTAAAATGGCAAACATCAAACCCAACGCTTTCCGGCACTGCAGGGCCCCCTAATTTGCCTCTGCTCCCCTTCCCTTTACCCCCCTACATCTCTCATTTCTATCATGGGAAATTACTTAGCACATTTGCCGGTCTTTGTATTAATGTGTCAGTTTTTAAAAAAATTATTCATCACTGAATGAGCTGGCTTTCTTGGCAAGTTTCTGGGTGGCTCCTGTGTGCGTTACAGGGTGCTGCAGGGTACACTACTGGCAGTGGAGGAAGTGAAGTTTTGTGCTAGCTGTTTCTCGTTATTCAAAGTGTCTCAAATTCTCTGCTACTGTGATCCTCTCCTTCCTGCAAGTACAGCTCAGCTACGTGAATCTTTCATGGCCCTGTCTGTTCTGTTTCTTTTAACAAAATTGGTCCAAAAGAGCTTCTGCAGGCCCAGTCCAGTCTTGAGTGTTACACCTGCCTGGCCAACAAACTTGCAGCTCTTGCTCTTTTGAGGTCTCTTGCCTCAGAAAGTGTATATTGGATGGTACTTTCTGAGATCTGCCACCACTGCTTCTGTTCTGATTATTTTTCTTCTTCTCCTTTTTCCTCCTGCAGTTTCTGCCTAATCTTAAGGGCTTTTGGAAATCTTTAAAATTTTTTGAAGTCTCAAAATCGTATCTGTTTCCCAATTTTTCCTAAAATGGGATTTGTGGGGTTTTAAAGTTTTCCTCATGAATTTGATTGCTTTTGGTTTCTAAAAGTAGAAAATGTGAATTTAAGCAACCACATCAAAAAGTCTTTAAGATTTTAATGATCTTCTTCCTGTTTCTCTCAGCAATAACACTGAATTACATTAGATATTAAAATCATAATCATAAAGGCAGTTAAATAATATTTTTCTGCATTAAATTTTAAAATCTAGTATTAGAGCTGGGTTAATTTCTTTTTGATTATAATTAAAAAAACTTATCACTAAGCCCTGGAAGTAATATAATTTACTATTTAAAAAATAAAGTTGAAATTGAAATTGCTCCAACTTCAAAATGCTCCTTTTATATCTTATTTGAAACTGGAGACCGGCATTAGGAAGATGATTTAACTACAAATAAATAGATTCTAGTTAAAACTGTACAAAAATGCAAAATCTTATAACCAAAGTTAAGGATAAAGTGCTGATTTTCAAATTTCTGTCTGTAATGGCAATGTAGGGCTGGTGAGATAGCTCAGCGGCATAAGCGCCTGCCTGGCAAGCGCAAGGTCCTGAGTTTGACTCCCGGTACCCACATCAAAAGAAAAAAAAAAGCAATGTAATGGCATCATGATTGAAGAAAAAATAACCATACAGACTAAAATACAAGCAAGTACAACACTTACCCGACCGTAATCATAGAACCCATCACCAATTATGTTACTTGGTGACAGGTAGCCGGTGTGGCTATATTTCAGGGGTAGATTGTTGTTGAGCAATTTGTTATAAGCTGCCTCACTGAATCTATTTTGTCGAGTTATTTCTAGATTCATTTCCTCAAGTATATCCAAAGCCCTGTCAATAAAAACAAAAAAGCCTTGTTTTCTACAAGTGACCCAACATTTGAGTTCCCATTTATATACTTAAGATCTTCAATGAAGAATTGACATGGAAAGCCTAACGCCTCCCCTACCCTTCTAGGTAAGTAATACTGATAGAATTATGAAGATAAATCAGCCTTTGGTGAGAACATATGTGCCTCGTAGTAACTCATATTCAAACAGTTGAGGAAACTGCTGTGGTCTGAAAAGGGTCCTCCAAAGGCCCATGTGTTGAAGGCTTGGTTGCCAACATCTGGCACTATTAGGAGGTGGTGGAACCTTCAAGAGTAGGTGAGATAGCTCAGTGGCATAAGTGCCTGCCTGGCAAGCGCAAGGTACTGAGTTCAACTCCTGGTACCCACATACGAAAAAAGGGCCGGTGATATGGCTCAGTGGCACGGGTACCTGCTGGCACGCAAGGTCCTGAGGTCGACCCCCAGGTACCCACAAAAAAAAAAAAAAAAAAGAGTGAGTCTAGTGAGAGGAAGTAGGGTCACTGGGGGTGCACTCTTGAAGGGATATCGAGACCCTGTCCTTTCCCCTGTTGTTCCTGACTGCTATGAGATGAGCAGCTTCCTTTGCCATTTGGTCCCTGCCTCACCATGACCAGAACAATGTACTGCCTCACCATGACCGGAAAGCAGTGGGGCTGGCTGGCTGACCATGGACTGGAAACTCCAAACCTGTGAGCCAAATAAATCTTTCCTCTTTGTAAGCTGATTTATCTCAGTTATTTGTTATAGCAATGGAAAGCTGACTAAAACAGACACTTCTAGAAAAATTCACTGGATTGGATTGGACCCTAACTTATTGGCTAACTAGGATATACATATATATATGGAGTAAACCTATATATGGGTACCCCCCAAAAAAACCCCTACTTGCTACTATGGTAAAGGCAACCAAACTCATTTGCTATTTGTAAGGAGAACAGATTGGGGGAAGGAGGTTACATACAGAAACCTGATGAAAACGTATGGGTGGGTAAGGATGGAAAAATCCAGATGATATTTATGACTTGCTTGTTTCATTTTGACCTTGAAGTGGAGAGACAGATAGGCCTGTGTTTGACAGTGGCAGAGAAATGTCAAAAGGAAACATTTATCAAGATGAAGAAGTGGAAAAGGAAATATGGAAGATGACTGTGTAAATTAGAGCAGCTGGGGACTCTCAGTGAGGGAGTGGGTGAAGGACGCCCCTGCCTCTAGGTGGTCCCCGCAAGAGTGAAGGCCTGTGCTGTGGACCTGCAGGGCTCCTGAGCACGCTGCCCCCTTGGGAGTGCAGTGTAGACTCTGAAGAGTGCTCCTCTATCTTCTGTTCTTCCTCTGAGCCGGGGATGGCATCCACTCACCCAAGCCTGTACAGCTCAGTGGCCGTCAGCCCATCACCAGCACAAGCCATCACGGCCTTGGTGGCGTGCCTTCTGACTTCATTGTTCTGAGAGTGCAGGAACTCCACCAGGGGCTCCAGCCCACCTCGATTTCTTAACTAGAAGGGGACACCAACATTTTACACATTAAGATTATAGGGCAGAAACATTTATGCTTTAAGAAAAAAAAACTCATTAGATGAAAGGTCATAACTATGTGAAAATCTGTTAGAACGTGTCTATATTTAGATTTATTAAGTTCAGTGGAAAAAATCTAGTGCATACTTTGAAAGACAGGAGCCAAGTTTTCCATGACAAGAGGCCCCAGTAAATCCATAGCGGGAATTCATCAGGATTTTGTCGGGGGGAGTTGGGGCTGGGGCTGGGGAAGGAGCCTGTCTTACTGCCTACATGGGGCATGCTAATTCACTCTGCTTCTGAATACTGAAAGTTTATTTGGCTCCGAGGGAGACCAAATAACAACGCCCCAAAGAGGTCCTTTCTCCTGTAAGGGTCTTTTCACGTGAGGTTAAGTTAAGGATTTTGAGATAGGGAGATTCTTCTTGATCATTCAGTGGGCAGAATATAATCACAAGGATCCTTATGAAAGCAAGACAGCACCGCCAGAAGCACAAAAAGGAGATGTGATGGAAGTGGATACTGGCGTGATATGCTTTGAAGATGGAGAAAGGGACCCAGAGCCAAACACTGCACGTGGCTTCTAGGAGCTGCAAAAACAAAGAAATGGATTTTTTTTCGAAAGCCTTCAGAAGGAACACAGCCCTGTTGACACTTTCAGTTCTTAAAACTCATTTTCCCCCCCAGGTTTTTGACCTTCCAAACTGTGAGCTAATAGATTTTTATTGCTGTAAGCCACCAAGTGGTAGTGCTTTGTTACAGCAGCAATAGGAAACTAATACAATCCTCCAGCTGCAGTAGGGGAAATCAGTGCAGGCAGGTACCACCCCCATCTTGGGACGCAGCCGCAGGTCAGTAGGCAGTTCTCTAGAAAAAGACCCATTTTTGGCTAACCTTACAATGTCTTTTTGTTTCTTCAAGAACTAGAGAAGGAAAAAAACAGGGAAAGAACAGGATGGGACTATATTAATTATATTATGAAAAGAAATTACTCATGTACAAATTATTCCAATGGAGCGCTTGTTTCACATCTGAAATGCAACACTTCATTATTTGAGCTGGATGATGAAAATTATTCTACCAAATATTAATATCAAAGATAGCATGCAAAGTCAAGAGCCTTGTAGACGAAGTTCCACTTGCAGTCACTCATCTCAACACGGGGACTAGGCCCGGCTCACACACTAGCAAGTGTAACTTGGGCAGCTCAGAAAGTTCACTCAGCATCCCACGCTTGGCCAGTCAAACTGCTGAACATCTTCATTTCGGCGTGTAGTACAAGACAGTAATGTAATTCCACGTGTTCTTTTTGATAAAGATCTAGTTAGTTCATTAATTCCTCCATTCATTCCCTTGTTCATTTAATAAGGATTAAGTGCATATTATGTACCATGTATATATTAAAGACATGGGCATAGGGGAGAAAACTCTCAGTTCCTTTCCCTAAAGTCTCAAGCAGCTTTTAGTTTTTAATACAAGAACAATAAAACATGGAAAAAGAAAGCCAAGGGAGTAATGTCCAGCGTATAACTGGAGTATAGAGGAGGATGCAGTCAAGCTTGAGGACTGAAAGAAGGCCTCATGGGACACAGTATGGCTGAGCAGGCTGGCTTTTTAAAAAAAATTTGATCATTTTGGGGATCAAGCCCACGGTCTCATGCAGACTAGGCAAGTGCTGTACCACTGAGCTATATCCTAAGCCCTTGAGCTGGGTTTTGAAAGACAAAGAGGAATTTATGGTGGCTGAAAGGTAGACTGGCCTTCCATGCAGAGAAATTGAGGAGGTATAAATGGGAGGATGGCACATTCTGATAGAAATACAAAGAGTGTGGTATCATGGGGTGTGGAGTTCCCCCCGCAATGAGCTGGAGCTTGGGCTGTTTAAGGAGGCAGGTATAAATCATTCAGGGCACTTGCACATGGTGCTAGAAGCCCAACTCTTACCTTATGGCAATGGTAAGCCATTGGGGACTTACGATGGTGTAATGAGGGTCACACATTTGAAAGATCGATCTGGAGGCAGCATGGGGAGGGAAAGCAGTTTTCTGCAATACTCCGGGAACTAGACAGACTTCTCTGAAAGATCATGAAGACTTGACTGTGACACTTTTATTACCACAGTATTCCTGATGCCTAGCATAATACCTGGCACATAATAGTTAGCAAATGTCTGGTGGCTCTCTTACTTCCCGAATGGGCAAGTATAAATGAACTGAGCCAATGGGAACAAGGAAAGGAGGCAGAAGAGATATCTAAGAGGGAAGAAAACAGATTAGGTAGTTGTCTGAGCAGACACCATAATATGAAGCTTGGGCTCTGGAATTAGATTGTTCTCATGTCCCTGATCTGCACTTATCAATTCTGCAAACATTATTTCTCCAAACCTCCTTTTCCTCATCTGTAAAATGGGGATTATAAGCATACTTATCTCAAGTGAGGCTTCCATGCATGTACAGTGTTCGGCACATACTAGGTGCTCAATAAATGTTAAGTTTTGTTACTTTTGTTGGGAGAGAGGAACAAAATCCCAGGCTGTCTCAACTCATGTGATGGTGATAGGTAAATATAAGAAAATCAAGAGAAAAAGGATCTTTTACATTTATATCAAATTTTAACAAAAGTCTAATAGAATCATAAGCACCAAGATGATTTTTAGATTATCAATTTTCTGAGAATTCTACATTCTAAGGATATAAAATATAAGAGAAGCACAAGAGTATACAATATAAAGAATTCTAGTAAAAGACACACCTGTTTGTCTACCACCCAGCTTAAGAAACAACTCGTTTACATGACTTTGAATATCTGAGTTCTCCCAACCTCAACCACTCTCTTACTCTCCTCAGGCAAACACTTTCTTGAATTTGGGGTTAATTATCATCATCACCTTGCATTTTCTTATAGTTTTAACTTACATGAAGGTATGCCTAAATGACACATAGCTTGGATTTGCATATTTTTTACATTATATAAATGAACCACAAATACATATTCTTCTATACTTTAGCTCGGCATAATGCTTGTGAAATTCATCCCTGCTCTCTGGGCCTGCAGTTCACTTCCACTGACATGAGACTCCATTTTAGGAATACACCATTATTTATCTCTTAAGAGTGGGACAGTTGTTTGTTTCCAGTTGGATAGTAAAAACAATGCTTCCTGATTCCCAGGAGTGACAAATTCTCTTAGGTATATAAATACCTAGAAAAGAATTGTTGGGTTGCTAGGGTACACTCTCCATCTTTGCTTTAAAAAACACTAGCTTGTTTTCCAATGTATTGTCACAATTCTGATGGACTTAAATGGCAGGTAGGTTCAAATACTTGAAAATGTTTCAAATTAATACACTGCTAGGTCCTGCCCAGCAATAGGAGGGACCGGTTGCCCAGGAAACTCTCACCTCTGTGCAAGCCTCCACGTCACAGGCCATGTCAGCGATGGCTAGGGCAACCATGCTTTGCACGGAGGTGTTGGCTGAGCCCAGCCGGTCAATGAGGGCCTGCATGAGGTCATGGCTCTGCATGGCCCTGCGCAGGGGCTCCTGCGGTGCCATGTTGGTTAGTACGGTGGCTGCGTTGGCCACGGCTCCATCTCATTTACTGGACAGGGTGTTTATTAATGGCTCGATGCCTCCAGCTTCAGCAACAGCCCTGAGTACAGGAAGGAGAAATAGAGGTCAGGAGGTTCACTGGAGGTCAAGAAATTCTCTCTGGAGCATATAAACAAGTTTATACAACAAAAAAGCACAGAAATACAGTTTTTAGAAATTGATTGTCATGCCATGCACCCAGAATCGGGTACTAGTGATTTAAATGGAATCTAGGAAATTTTCAGGTGTGAATGAATTAAAATAATCCCCTTTGCTACTTCTACAGCTTTTGGTTATAGAAAAAAGATGACAACTACTGTTTTAGAAACTCTGTTATAACTGTTAATTATTTTATTTTATAATTCTGGGAATTGAACCCAAGGCCTCTGCACTAAGCTACAACCCCAGCCCATTTTTATTTTTTATTTTGAGACAGGGTCTTGCAAAATTGCCAGGCTGGACTCAGATTTGCAGTTCTCATGCCTCAGCCTCCTAGAATGCTGGTATTTCAGGACAACTGGTAATTTTTTTACTCAGTGATGCTTTTAAGACTGGGAAATCCATTCAAAGAAAGTCTACTACACTATCCTTGTTAGGAAAATGAAACCTTAATTAGAAATAAACAAGCATGGAAACTCCTGTTTTAAGCTAAAATTCTCTGACTTCTGTTCCTTTTTCTTAAAATTGAGGGTGTTAATTGTAGGCATAGGCTACCACGGTCAAAACCAGCAATTTATGTTGCATGTAAAGTTTGCTTTTACAGATTAAACAAAGACCAAAATCATGATACTGATATAAATAGATAACTTTAACAATGTATGTATACTCAGTTGTTAAATTTTCTATTTCTAGTATAAAAGACTACAGAATCCATTAGTATCTTAATATGTTTTCACAATTAGACTGTTATTTTAAGAATACATTATTTTTCTGTGGCCCTTGCTTTTACTCACTTTAAAAGCTCATAAACTAGTAAAAATAAAAATTAGAGTATTTTAATGAGTAGGAAATGATTGACTTAGGTTCTTTAATATTTGGAATTTAAATAGATGATGTTCAAACAATAAAATATACTGAGCATTCTTGTGTTAAAGAAAGATGCAAAATTATGTGTCAAAAATCCATTTAAAGCTGGGGGTAGTAGTGCATGCTTATAATCCCAGCACTCAGGAGGCTGAGGCAAGCAGATTGCCACAAGTTCATCAAAAACTTCTCATATTTTTGCTCACATATTTTTACAGTTGCAATGTTGAGTATTTTTAAAATGCAGAAGGATTTGGGGTGTGTGGTTTCTGAGCATTTCATACAGAGCCTTGCACATGCTAAGCACACACTTTGCTGCTGAGCAACATCCTCAGCCACTGGAATTCAAAATTCTATATATTCTCTAACTAATATATACTTAAATCTTTTTAAAAATCATTTCCTTCTTGTGATTTATTTTTCAGGTACTTAATGCAATCAGTCCCTTAAATAAAGTACTTTATATCTTTTAATCATCACAAACATGCTTTGGCCAAAATGCATGATTCCTTGGTCAAGTAATCATAGTTTTCTTTTTTTCCCCTTTCACAGTGTTCATTTTTTTTAACATTTTGGAGAGTTAAGAGCAGCAACTGAGATATTTTTATGACGTCTATGACAGAATGAAGAAGTATTTTAAGTAAATGATACCAGTAAATTCTCAAAGCTTTGTCTTTTACGTCTTGAGGGAATCTTTGGAAAGGAGTAGATAGGATCATACACCACTGCTTTAGTTTCTCCTAAACTAAGAGACACTGGGTCTAGATACTGGGATTCCCATCAAGTGCCCCTGAGCCCTGAGTCTTTCTGCTTTGATTTAGCTTCTTTCTCCTGTTTAAAGGCATTCTGTGCAATCGTCCATACATCTCTTTTTTTCTTTGCTCTTTATAGGGCAGTAAAGGGAAGCAGATAAAAATCTAGTTGTTTAAAATGCCAAAGATTCTAGCACATGGTGGGAGACATTCCATTGGTTGATGTCACATTGAACGTAATGCTAGCATGTAAAGACAAATCCTGCATGCACATCGGGGAAGAAGAATGCACATTATAAGTATGTGTCTGTTCTTAATTTGCTCTGTGCAACTCTGTTTAGGTGCAAAAGACCAAATGAAATTATTATGGTGGAAAATCAAACTATTATTCTTAAGAAACTAATTTCATTTCTAGAAATACAGTGCAGAATTTGTATTTTTCTTAAAAAGAATTGCATTAATTTTGTTTCTTTCAATCCAAAACATTTTTATTTTTCCCTGACTCTAATAAGGGGCACATGGGCACAGGCAAAAGCATCATCCTCACTCCAGTGTGGGGACTGAACCCAGAGTCTTACCACTGAGCTCTATCCCACCCCTTAAAAAAAATCTTTTTTAAAATTTTGGGATAAGATCTCACTAAGTCATTCAATTGCCCAGGATGGCTCAAACTTGTGAGCCTCCTGCCTCTGCCGCCCAGAGTGCTGAGACTGCAGGAATGTGCCACCACACCCAGCTAAAGCCTGTCATATTTTTAAAACACATTACAATTTTCTAAATAGTATAGCATTATCCAAATGAATGGGACAGAAATCAAAATGCTTTGTTATAAAATTTAGAGTTATAGGCCTTATGTCATCACAATAATTTAAAAACATTTTCAGATATTTACTATCACTAGTGTTATCTACTTGGGAGTTGTATCAAGTAAGCATTTCAAGTAAATGTAAACTGAAAGAAACAAATTAAAACACTTGTTTTATCACGTGATATATATAAACAGAGGTGGTCTGACATCATGTAAATCTGATCTATTACCAGGTCCTGAGTATTTCCTGCCCCTCTGTTATTTCTCTGTTATTTCTTCTTTATATCCCAGTCTAACATCCTCTCTCGTAGGTTGATATAATCACAGGCAGTCCCTGACTTATAATTTGTCACCTTTACAATGGTATGAAATGGATGCACACAAGATAGAAATCACAGTTTGGATTTTGAATGTGAATCTTTTCCGGGGTAGCGATATCCCATAAAAGCTCTGTCACCTTGCTGAGCATAGAACAGGCCTTAGCTCCCCTCCAACCAAGTGATCAGGAGGGTAAATACCTGATACCTAATATCTAAGCTATGATGCTTGGTAAGTTAGGTGTATTAACTGCACTTTGGACATAGGATATTTTCAACTTACGATGGGTTTGTTAAGACATGACCTCACTAAGTTAAAAGGCATCTATAATCTACAGATCTCGCTTCTTTCCCTCCAGTTCTTTCTTCATCTTACAGTTTAAGTGATCTTTTAAAATTAAAAATGTAAATATATTGCTTCCCTACTTTAAAACCTTCATGGTTTCGCCTTGCCCAGAATAAAGCCCCCAGATTCTCCCCAGCCCTGGCAGGTACTGTATTAGCGACGCTGCCTGCCTCCCAAGCACCACGCACCCTCCTGCCTCTACCTGGTGCTCTCCTCTGCACAGCAGCAACCTCCAATTCTCCAGGCTCCCTCTCACCTCAGGGACTCCCACATGCTCTTCACTTCCTGATACCCCTGCCCCTGGGATAATGCCCATTCACATTTCATAGCTGTGCTCAACTGTCTTCTCTTCCAGGAAGCATTTCTTGATCCCCAAACTATGAGGTGTGAGTGGAAAATACAGTGAACACTTACATTTTAAAACATTTATTACAGCAAAAGGCATATTGCTATGAATCCCCCTCAAAATACTTCCCCTCATTTAGAACACACTTATCCCATCTTGCTTGCCACTTTCTGAAGCAGTTCTGGAAGTCCTCTTTTGAGAGTGTCTTTAGTTGCACTGTCAGTATCTGCCTTGATGTTCTGAATCACTTCAAATTGTTTAACTTTATAGTCATTTTGACTTTAGGGAAAAGCCAGAAGTTACAAGGTGCTATATCCACACGAGGACATAGTGTAATGCTTTACAAGCCTGCCTTTCTGTTGGATGGCAGTGGGCAGTAGCACTCACTGTAGTTTTGCTCACATCTTGTTAACACATAGAACAGCACTTCCGGAACTGCTTCAGAAAGTGGCAAAAATGATAGGATAAGTGTGTTAGAAGCGAGATAGAGTATTTTGAGGGGCAGTAATGGCAGTGTGTCTCTTACTACATTTTTAAACATTCACCATGTATTTTGATCATCCCTTGTATGTCTTTTTAAACACAAATTTAACGGTCTTTGTTTGCTAAATACACACATTCTTTTGTGTGTGTGTGTGTGTGTGTGTGTGTGTGTGTGGGTACCGAGGGTCGACCTCAGGACCTCATGCGCCAGCAGGTGCCCGTGCTGCTGAGCGGTATCACCGGCCCTTTTTTCATATGTGGGTTCCGGGCGTCGAACTCGGGCCCTCATGCTTGCCAGGCAGGCGCTTATGCCGCTGAGCCATCTCACCAGCCCTCTTTTTTGTGTTAAACAATGTTTTGCCACAAACGCTCACTATCAGAGAAATGTAACCATTTTTTTCTTTTTTTTTTTTTGTGGGTACCGGGGGTCGACCTCAGGACCTCGCGCGCCAACAGGCACCCGTGCCGCTGAGCGATATCACCGGCCCTTTTTTCGTATGTGGGTTCAGGGAGTTGAACTCAGGAGCTTGCGCTTGCCAGGCAGGTGCTTATGCTGCTGAGCCATCTCACCGGCCCTGTAACCATTTCTAAGTATTATTTTACAGCATTTGCTATGAGATAGAATTCAGAAGTTTTTCATAGAAGTCCCCAGTGAAATGGGGACTCGAAAAAAAGAACATTAATGAAATGAAAATAAAAAAAGAACATCCCTAAGGACAAATTCAGTTACACAAAATAGCACCAATTGATGGCTTCCTGAAACACACCGTACTATGTCACATTTGTGCCTTTACACAAATGTCCTCTGCCTCGATCACCCTTCCCTATCCCCCCAACCTCCACCTGAAGAACTCTGTCTAGTTTAGTCTTCAATACCTGTTTAACCATCCCTTCCCCTGCAAGGAGGCTCATGATTACCTTCCTGGTCAATAGCTTGTGCTATGCCTACACCTGGCACACACTTCTTAGCAGCAACACTTGAGTCTTATCTACAGGTCCAGTTCTGAGAGCACAATATTTTAATTCAAATCAACGCAAGGGAAGTGAAGGAAACCTCTCTATGTGCTGAGCAGTGAGGGGCCCAGGGGTTAGCTCAGCTTTAAGTGTGCAAGAAGGAACAGGACCCAACAAACTTGGGGTCTCCACTTGTGTCACTGGTGCTCTTGAAAGAATTCCTCTCCTCCCCAACCCCGACGGTTCTCCCATTATATTGAGGCGATTGTTAGATGGAGTTCAACAAATGAAAGTTTTCACTCTAGACAAAATGTGTCTCAGGAATAGATCTGTGTGGAAGATGTCTCTCTTTTGTCTCTGCAAACCCTGTAGGCTCTGTGGAAGGTGTCATCAGGTGACCCCTTTGGCACCCCTTTCCCCTCTTGGAATTGGATCTTTCTTACAGTTTGGAAAGGCTGGTTGCACGAATAAGGGGTGACCTTGGGCAGGATGGATATCTGCTCGACAGAGCACACATACAGGGTAATATGTGGAACCCGATGGAACAGATGGTAATATTGGCAATCAGAGCCTCGTTTGTTAACAGTGATTACAACCATCCCTACCAGCAAGGCTTCTCATATGTCTCCCTGAGTTTTGTCACAGAGGAAGACATATTGGTGGCAAACATGCCACCAGTTGTCAGCAGCTGTGCATATGCACTGTCAAACCTCCAGGCGCACAGGAAGTCTGGAAAGGTGGACTGGTGGCTGTTCCCTCAAGCAAGTCACCTGGTTATCACAGCTAGACTGGGAAGGCTGAGAACAGGACTCTACTTCCAGCCAGTTTTTCAACAAAGGTAGTGATCCAAGAAGTGCAGTGTGTTTACTAAATTGGTCAATTTCAAAGCCTGGAACAAGGATCCCGCTGCTGCAGCCCCACAGCTGCAGGATGCTAGGATCCACAATCCCAAGCTCTGGCTGAACTTGAGTTGACAAAAATGGCCAAGAGAATTGTCTCCTCCGAAATACTAAAGCATCTTCTGGTAAGAGAAAGAGTAACAGTTGCAGACAAATGCTTAAAATGGAGGCTTTAAGTAAAATCCAGCCATAGACACAACCGTGTTTTGCATCCCAACACGAAATAAGAAAAATGCAAAACTGAGAAATACGTGAAACTAAACTGTCTATGTGGTATTGATGCTCAGTCAGTACAATTTTTGAGACTTCCAGGATACTTTCATATTACAGCTGTTCTGACATCATGGGTCTCAAAAAGAACCACGAAATTGCAAAAAGATGAATACATGCCAACCTAGCGCTTTCACAAACAGTGCACGTTTTTGTTACTGATTTCGAAGCAGTCAATATAAGTCTGAGGAAATCAAATGTAACTGTCTTACACAGAGTGACACAGAGGCTTTACTGACCTACCTGTTCAATTGCAATTCATTACTGCCCTGCATGTACCTTCCTTTTCAAAAGCTAGGCATCCTGCCAGTAATTAACTACCTGCCCCCGGGAAAGAACAACTCTCTTCATTTCACATGGCTGACCTGTCTCCTAATGAAATAAGAACAATGGTCAAGGTGTTAGAATACTCATAATAAAAGGCTTTTGCAATTACCAAATGTTTCTGCTTAGCCTGGAAATTGGTCTATTTAAATATCTGTGGATAATAAGGGTCGTAATTCCCAAATAATTAGAGATACTATGTTGTTGATTTTTCTTAAGCAAATAATGATGCTGAATGCTCTAATGTGACAAAATAAAAACCACTGGCACTGAGCTACACAGACACCAACCTGGCTGATTTGATTCTCGTCAGCTCAAATATCCTTTTTCAGACACAGTAGCTCCTTCTTGATAAGCCCTATGTCATTCTTTAGGACCCTTTCAAGACCCCAGGGCTGTGCCCCTCTCCACGATGTTGTTTGTTTTATTTTACTTGTACTGCTGTCACTTCTGAAACTATCTTCTGCCATTACCTGTGTATTGCCCACTCCCTGACTCACAGGTAAGCTTGACAAAAGGAGCTTCATGGAACCTTTGTGCCCTTCGCCACTGTGTCCCCATCACTAGCACTGTGCCTAGCACGTAACTCCCTAGGAAAGGTGAAATTATTACAAAAGAAACTTAAGTTCGTAGCTGACATCTTCCTTAGCCTTTCAGATAAAATGATAAAAAGTCTTAGAGAAGGATCACCTCCATGCCCTAGCAGAAGTTCCAGCATCTAGTATTGCTTTGAGGTTAATCACTCAGAAGCACAAAACACACTGGGATAACTGAGATTCCTGTTACTATGCCAAGTCAGAAAAATCTCAGACTACAACTCAGTCTTGCTCATAAGCAAGTAATCAGCAGACATAAGATTAAAACCATGGTCTTCTGACTTTTAATCTATTAGCTTTTCACATTTATCAATATTTTAAGTTTTAAAAAATACAGTGTTTTCAGGGAAAAAGTACAAACGCAGGATCTACTTGCTTCACTTCATTCCTCAGGGAATGAGAAATGAACAGGGGCAGAAGACAGAGGAGCATGGGACCGGTGAGATGGCTCAGTGGCGTAAGCGCCTGCCCGGCAAGCGCGAGGGCCCGAGTTCGACTCCCGGAACCCACGTACGAAAAAGGGGCCGGTGATATCGCTCAGCAGCACGGGCGCCTGCTGGTGCGCGAGGTCCTGAGGTCGACCTCCGGTACCCACAAAAAAAAAAAAAGAAGACAGAGGAGCAGAGGAGGGATGAGGAATAGGAGATTAGGAAGGAAGGTGGTGGGAAGGTCAGAAGAGAAAGGAAAAGGAAGGAAAGAAAGAAGTCTTCAAAGGTGTCTATTGGAGTATGAGGAGGCCTTGCCTTTCCCGTCTGGAGGAATTCCAAGAGATCCTGAAGGCAAAGCAGAACATTCTGGAGGAAGATTTGGGAGTCTGGGAGGCACTAGTTAAGCAAGAGAGAAGCTACAAGGGTGGACATGAGGAATTTCAGCTCCAACAAGTGCACTGGGTGCTGTGCAGGACAGACTGCTTCTGTGTGAGAGTCCTTTCCACCCTGGTGACCCTGAACAAATACTGTGCCTCCATTTCCGCATCTGCAAAATGGACATTACAATGACAGTCCTTGCCCCATAGGGCCTTTTTAGGATTTAATGATATATTCCATTTAAGTACTTAGCTCAATACCTGGCCCATAAATACCAGCTATCAATATAATCATTATCATCATCTAATTTTCATGAGCCATAGGGGTAGAGTTTTGGATCATGAGAAAATAAAGTATTTCAAAATGTGCATGTGTGTATAGAATTTTCAGATGACAACTTTTTAGCAAGACAACTAAATCTTCCAAACCTGCAAGGCAACAGCTGGGGCAGTTTCCTTAGCAACCCTCCCCAAGTCTTTCCATGCAGGAGTAATCAACAAGCAATAAGGACCATTCTTGAGTGAAGAAAAACCATGGAAAATTAATATAAAATGTCAAGAATAAAGAAAAATAAAGTTACATAGGTTAAAATTTGCTTCAAATTAAAAATCACACAATATGAAAGTACCCAAATTGTGTCATAATTTCCTCTGAAAATCAGTAATGCTAGAAATTAAATCTGAAGGAATACCAGCAAATGTAAAATGATGCTGTACAAATACCAGTCTTTGCTCTGTAGGTAATAAAAGCAGCATGGATAATTTTCTAACTGAACATTTTATGAGATTCACCTAGCCTCCCAAAACTGGTAGCTGATCAAATTAAAACTATTTGCCAAGGCCGGTGGGCATCAACTGACACAAAATGGGGATGTGGAACCAAGTGGTTTTATTACAAAATTGGTTTTTTATTCACTTTTTTCTCAAATCCTGTATGATTTTTCCAACCCAATATAACCAGCGTAATCACGAGATTCCATCCAGAAGATAAGAATCCAGGCTCTGAGGGGGAGGAATAAAAAGTATCCACTCGGTAAATTCGGATGGAAAGAATGCAGGCATAATTCATAAGTTTATTGTGAAGACTCCTCCCATCTGTTTTACCTCTTAAATTCAGAGAACTTCTAAGTACTAAATGACACTTTCAGCTCTTTGAAATATCATCTTCAATTAAAAAATAGTCGAATCGTTCTCCACACAACACCGAGTCCCCTAGAAGTGCCTCCATTTACGTGGCAGGACGCTCACATTGTGCGCACGCCCACTCAAAGGATGTAGAATTTTACAACGAAGTTACACACATAGCAATCTCAAACAAGATCTTTTCTATCCCGTCAAGAACGAAAGTTACCTCTGGAAAAGCTATGCTGGCCATGAGACTTGTTGAAGAACGTAGTTCAGACGCATCATATTTCCCATCTACGGTCATACAGCACAGAGCTACGCAGCCATCGGTACATGGAAAACACCGAGTGCAGCCAGAGCCCTGGAAAGGACCACACCTCGGAAGGGCACCAGCACCTGGTGAACACGTACTCAGCGGTAGAATGCTATCGCTTTAAAAAGCTCCACAGTGAAATGCCTTCTAGATCGCATTCTTTTAATAATGTTTCAAAATATTTTAGGTATACCAGAGAGTGTTTCAAATTAAATCTGTGTGGGCTTCATTAAACTACTGAGCAATCCTTCCATTGCCCTGTGCCCCGCCCCCCTCTGGGACCGCCGCTAGGGGGCAGTGTGAAGACTCGGGTCCACGAGACCACAGCGCTCCAAAAAACGTTTTTCCTAGGAAAAAACCCCGTGTGACAAAGACAATAACCACACAGCTTAAGTTCAACCTGTATGTCACGTCTAAAACACAAGTTCGCCTCTTTCATGGCTGATTCCCATGGCCAATGTTTCCTAAAGAGAAAGTGTTCTAAGGAGCACGGTTGTTATTTATTCCAAGCGAGTCCCTGTGTCTCAGCCAAGGACTATGATCTAGGTGAGGCGCAGAAATGCATTTTTCAAAGGGTGAAAGTGCACATCTCTACTATCCAAAAGGCCTGAAAGGGATGGAGAGGGTGCGTGAAACTTTGCCATTTTGCCACTTGGAGAATTCTTTTATTTTTATTTTTTTCTCTCCTTCAAAACGATCATCATTCACTGCACTAGGGCCCTCACTGCACAGTAGAAGATGAGTGATTCTAAGGGGTAAGCATTAGTCTAAAATTAAAGACACAAAGAAATTATAAAAATAAATATAGAAGTCCATTACCTTTCTACCCCCAACTCTACTTCATGTAGTGAAAAAGGGGAAACAAACGAACGAAGACTTCAGGGTGAGGTCAGGCCTCCTGACAGCACTGATGACGGTTAAGGAGTGTGGCCCTGGACAGCACAGTGCTGGCTTTTCTTGAAGCCCTACACAAAGTACTGACTTTTGAAATATTATGTAAAATTCTGTATGTGGGATACTTCAAAATTTTTCTCTATAAATTATATGGCTACCTTAGGCATGAGAGCCCGTGCATAGTTCTAGTAGGCACTGAAGTTAGTTTTACTGATTTATTGTTATTTCAGATGCTGGGGAAGAACCCAGGGCCTGGTGTATGTTAGGCAAGTGCAGTAACACCACTGAGCCACGCCCTGAAACCCTGTAGAGAGTCTCCTTTAGAGACCGGCACTACAAAGTGACAGGCCCTCCCCACACAAGGAAAGCACTCAAAAGTTCCCCCAAGCACTCACACACATCCACGTAACTTTGAGCCACTCTGTCTCTCTCTGGAGTCTCTCTGGGCCATGGTCCTTCCTTGGCCATCATTTCCTCTGTGCAGTCCTGGCCGCAGGTCACACAATCACAGGACAGTCCCCAGAGAAGAGCTCTTTGTCTCTGGCTCTGTGGGGCTCAGCAGCGGCTCAGCAACCAATCAATTTTTTAAAGTGGCCGTTATATAAGCTACCAGTTAGAACTTTCTTGGGTCACTGCTATTGTGGGAAGTCAAAAAGGAAAACAAAAAATAAAACAATAAAAAATAAAAACCAAGGAAATGGAGATAAAAGGGTCTCTAAGATTTAGAGAGATCTAAATGGTTCTTCATGGAGATAACATGGAATGAGGCTGAAGAATCGGAGTTGGCATGATCTTGTTAAGTGTAAAGAGTGGAGTCTTGATTATGTATTTACTATAGAAAAACTGTAATTTTTACTTTTCTACATACATCAAATTATTTTAGTTATTACTTCTTAGTTTTATTTTATTCATTGCATTTTATTTTCTAAAAAACAATTGTTCAGTTTGAAAACTAGCCAACATTTATGCAAATTTTCTTCTCTCCCCGCTCTCTCTCTCTTGTCTCTGCTAGAAATCAAACCTAGGGCCTCATACATGCTAGGCAAGCACTTTATCACTGGGCTACACATCCAGCACGATACTAATTTCCTAATCTTGCCATAGTTTACCAATGGCCAAATCTACTTAGCACTGGCAAAAGGAAATGAAAAATGTCAAACCCTTTCATTCTTGGGGTAACTTTAATTCTGATCAGATCCAACAGACGGCAGTGATGTTATAAACGGAGAGTTTAAAACATTCTCATTATGTGCAGGATCAGCTCCTCAGAAAGATGTCAGCCACGAATAATTCTCTCAGTACTTGCATAATTAATATAAAATTTTTGACACAATTAATTGGATAAAAGAGCACAGGTTAAATATAAGAAATTCACCTGAAAATATTTCCTATTTCAAAAATGAATAGCCTCTCATTTCCAAAAATATTATAATCATCAAATAGATTAGCAATGTACCAAGGAGTCTGTCCAAATTAGCTAAATGGATTACATGTTATATAAAACTCACTACGGTGTCTTGGTTTCCATTTTTAAATATTCCTTTAGATGGGGGGGTTAGTTTCATTTTCTATTGACTCATGTTCTTTCTCTCACTTCTAATAAGTGATTCTAGCTGTTTTTGCCCTCTTTAACTGTGCCTTCAGTCATTTTTATTCTTATTTATGGCTTTTTTCTATTTTTTCCTACTAATCTTATTTTGGAGGTAATAAAGAATGGAAAGTATGAAAAGAAGGCTCTCACTGTTTTTTTCACTGTTTTATGTGATCCAAGTTAAATTTTTAAACCACCCCCCCCAAAACAAACCAACACCGATTATTTTAAATTATGGACAGTGTGGATGCTTTAGACTTTGAAATAGATTTCCTATTTTTTTACTGTCCCTTTACTTTTGCTCAAATTTTTTTTAGTGTACGCCTATCCTCCCCACCCCTGCCAAATGCCCACTGCAGGATGGACACTTCTTATTTATTTTATTTTTTTATTTTTTAATTTTTTGTGGGTACCGGGGGGTTGACCTCAGGACCTCGCGCGCCAGCAGGCGCCCGTGCCGCTGAGCGATATCACCGGCCCCTTTTTCGTATGTGGGTTCCAGGAGTCGAACTCGGGCCCTCGCGCTTGCCGGGCAGGTGCTTAAGCCGCTGAGCCATCTCACCGGCCCTGGACACTTTTTAGATGTTTGTGATTCATCAGTCAGTTACGCAGAACAAGGCTGTTCCCCTCCTGGAAGCTGGTGGTGGCAGGAGAAAATGCAGCAGGGAAGGAGGCTTGACAGTGTGTGTGTGTGCGGAGCAATCTTAAACTCTGTATTTATGAAGGGTGGCCTCTTTGCTAGGGTGACGTTTGAGCAGTGGCTTGGAGGGGTGAGTGAGTGAGCCCCAAGACTGCCTGGCAGAAAGCATTCCAGGCAAAAGAGTGGTTAGCACAAAAGACTCTAGGCAGAATGAAAGTGGAAGGTGAATGTACTTCCAGAACATACCTAATGGCCTGTTTTACTCTTCATCATTTTACTCCACAATATTAGTTTGCCTTCAAGTAAAGAGATTTGTATTTGTTAATAATTTTTTAAATGACAATTATACAAAACCCAAATACATGGGACACTCACAAATCCAGAGCATGCATGAGAACTTATGGGGGCAGAGGGGAGAAATGTCCTCTGAAAAGCCAAAATATGAAGAGGCCTCAAGGCCTGCTTTGGGCTTTTATATAAAATGTGATAAAGCTGGTTACCTGGTATCCAAGCTTTTAACTTATACAAAGAAGGATCTGAAGGAAACTTCCAGCAGAGGGTACATTAGAGGCTCTGCCCACTTGATCCATGCCTTGCATGAAAAGGGACAGCAGCCCCGCCAGCCAGGGTCAACAGGATGCATGAAAACCCAGAGGGACCCCTCCTGGGAGCTGTACCCAGTGAGTGGGGGCAGAGCACCCATGTCCCTGAGGGGCCTTACAATGTACGTGAGGAAAACTTTGTCTTACGGTGATACTTATACACTCTTCCCCAAAGCATGATAGCAGTGGACTCCATCAGAGGAGTTGGAAGGCAAGGATTTTAGAAAATTGTAATTAAACTCACTACAAAAATTTTAAAGTGTTGTTAATTGAAGAAGTAACTTTGGAAATGTCCAGAAAATGTGTCTAGGAAGCCTCCCTCCCAGAGAATCCCAAATAGGGGAGATCTTTTGGCATCAATCAAGGCGATGCTCAAATGACTTGAAAGCTAAAAACCTTCCACAAAGGGATCTATATGGATAGTCTGGTCACTTATCATCACTACTAAAATTTCTCATCATTGTGCTATTTTCTTACATGTGAATGTGTTTTCTTATTGTGAGAAACAAGATGCAGGAAAAATCTGAAGTCAAGATATAATAGGCAATAAATTAATTTACAAATAGATTCTAAAAACTTTTTTTTTTTTAAATAGCACAATGGATTAAACCCAGGGCCTTCCCACTGAGCTACATCCCCAGCTCTTTTTAAATTTTTTATTTTTAGATAGGGTCTTGCTTTAGTTGCCCAGGCTAGGCTGCGATTTGTGATCCTTCTGCTCAGCCTCCCAGAGTGCATATTTTTAGATTATAAAAATATTTTAATAAAAAAGCATTTGCCAGGTTTTTTGTTTGTTAGGCAAACACTCCCTAGTCCTATCATTTGTCATCTTTATAAAATCCATCACCACAAATTATGTTTCTTTTTCCCCTGGCTGACTTTTTTTTCCCTTTAATTTAGACAATTTTGTTGTCCTCACAACTTCTAGGCCAAGGCCCATCACATACAGGAAATTACAACAGTACTCTGTGTTACCGTAACACAGCAGTGATTACTCAATTCATGAAATAAGCCTCAACTCCAGAAGATGCCCAAAGCTGAAGAATCAGAAATTAATTCCAGGCATGTAGAGATATGAGTATAGAAGATGTTACACTGTCATAGTACTAAAATTAGCATTTGCATGTGTAAATGCATTTTTCATTAGGCCAGCAATGATCAGATATATAAACAGCTGCTGAATGCACGGAGAGGTCTTCAATGTTTTGCCTCCTCTCCTTGCTATGTGTGACAGAAAAGTGGTCAGAAAACCCTGGTCTCAACCACCCCAGCAGCAAGGCCACGCTTCGTGTTAGGAGAGATGGCTGAGAAACTGCTTCCAAAGGCTCCCGGAAACATTGGTTAGGGCTGAGCTTATGTTATATTTTTTAAAGACGACTGGAGTGGAAAACACTGTCTGTTAAAAATAGCCAATCAGCTTTGCTGTCACTTCTGTGGTGTCTGGATGTGGCAAGCAGGCTCGTTGGAAGGGCCCACCACAGGGCTCACCTGCTCTCACTCCTCTGTGTGACTGGACAACCTTATTCAACTCCTGTCTTCAGGATTGGCACAAATATGCCAAATCTGACTCCTCAAAAACATTTTCAGTATTTTTTTTTTAGCTCAGAAAATTCAAAACAAAAGCTTATATAGACTTCAAAGAATATCTAGAAAAATCCAAACCAAGGGAAAAAAACTGTGTGTGTGGGGGGGAGTGAACAGCATATAATTGTTTTTTAAAAAGCTGCGATTAGAATTTAATAAGAATAAAATTACAAAGGAAAGTCGATTGTAGTAGAGAAGTCAGGCATCAACATTTTGTTGACAGAATAGAACTATAGTTAGATGACAAAAGTTTGAAATAACTACAGTGAAAATCTGAAGGCAGTCCCTTTTAGAACTACGTACTTACCATCACAACTGTCTATGATTTTATGTGACAATCAAAACTGTGAAATAACAGAAGCCAGGCAAACTTATATCAAAGCAAAACATTCTGTATGCTTTGGAGGCGTATTAAAGTATTTTAGATAACATGAGTCTAAATGGACTAGAGATAAAAGTGTTTTAGTACTGCTAAGATTTTTCTGCAGTAGCAGAACTGGGAAGATCATTGAATTTTCAAATTGCTACTTCTTGTGACTCAATATTCTTTGCTTTCACAGAGATAATGATGACCGTTAATTTAGGAAATTATTATGCCAAAGACTGTAGTTGATAAAAGAGCACAGATTTGATTGTCAAGTGGTTTTGCTGTTTTTAATCAGACATTTTTAGATATTTAGCCATTCCATTAAGGTCTTATAAAATATTTGTGTGGGAGTAGAGAAAGGAAAAGAAAGATGAAGGAATACATTAAGTACATGATAGTGGAAGTGAAGGTTTCATTTCAAGTTAAAAAAAAGTAATTTTAGCCTCAATGTCACAAAACAATAATAAATGAAAGTTAACTCTCATACCAAATGAGATGTAGGGAGGGCAAATAATTATTTTATGTATGAAATTTTCCTTTCAGAAATTTTTCCTATTTTATAAAGCAATGTTCTATAACCTTCTAAAAACAGAGACTTTGGGGTCCAACAGTCCTGTGTTGAATTTCTGTTTCAGCTATTTAATAAATGTGTGCATCTAGGAAAATTAGATAAGCTTGCAAAATCACAGTATCCTTATTCATAGATTATTCTGAGAATTAATTTTTGAAATGGATATAAATCACACACTGCACTCTTATAATGCAGAGGGCATTCCTAGTCACTAAACTTTCTTCATGGTACAATATTTGCTCTTAGTATGTTGCTTTTAATTGACTTTTTAAAATGTTTCTGTATTTCTCTAATGCATATATCCTTTCAAATGGACCTTTTAAATTCTTTCTAGGTTTATCAGCTGTTTTTATAACATTGTCCATAATATTTGGAGCATTATCCAGTTTTACTTGCACTAGAAGCTTCTGGAAGAATTAGCCTGTTGCCCAAATCAAATGGCCTTCATATTTTCCCAACAAACTCAGGAAGTCAAGATTTCATAATCTTTGGAAAACAAGCCAATCCAATGACTCTATTTTCATAAGGTATCCTGAAGAATAACCCAAGGTAGACTATCGGAAAAAATATGTAACTATCTTACAAGCCAAAATACAATTAAAACCTCTCAGACTGTGAACCGTTCCACAATCAGCCAGGGTGGAGTCTGGGTATTTTAACTTACTTTGCATTAACAGTATTGCGAACAGTCATCTTGGCCAGGGCCAGGCCAGTGGCTTCTCTGACTTCTTCATTCTTACTTTTGAGCAAGTGCACTAACTGTGGAATCCCTACAGATAAAGAAAGGTAAAAATGTGACGCCAAAGAGTCTCTGCATGCTAGAATAGGGTAACTGTAAAAGGTTCAAAGTGTTTGCTTCCAGATTGCTTACCCTGAGTATTGAAATAAATTTGGCTGCTCACAAAATCGTCACACATTGCTGCAATAGCTTGGGAAGCTGCAATTTTAGTTCCATCACTTTCAGAACCCAAAAGGGTTACAAGGCATTTTTCAACCTCTTCTTTATGAAGAAGTTTTCTATTTTCAACTTTTATAAACCAAAAGAAAAAAAAATCAGAATTTGGCTTCAGATACTTTAAGTATTACTACTTACCCATCCAAAGCATCATAGGACTACAAACCATTCATTAGTTTGGGTGCCAGAGACTAAACAAAATAGAAACCTCTTAATCATTAGAATAACAGTGAAAATGCACCAGGAGTTGCGGATGCTGTATTTTCTTCTTCCCTTACGTGATATATATCAATCTGTGGAAAATTCTATAATAAGGAAGAGGCAAGGTTCCAGACTTAGTAAACACTTTCTTAACACCAATCACATGCTGACCCGCCACTCAGTGTTCACACATGCAATCTCACTGAGAACAAAGCCTGTTTATTTGGTCATTTTAAATACAAAACAGAATATTTGAAGAATGCCTACAGCATAGGAACTGGTGAGCTAAAGGCCCCAGGCTTCAAGAGAAGAGCAGCGTGAAAGAGAAAGTAGGAACGAATAGTAAGTATAATTCTGGTAATTTATATTACAACCTTCACATGTGGAACTAATCCATTGCTTATATATATATATTTTTTTTTAATTAACTTTTTTTTTTTTTTTTTTTTTGTGGGTACCAGGGGGTCGACCTCAGGACCTCGCGCGCCAACAGGCACCCGTGCCGCTGAGCGATATCACCGGCCCCTTTTTCGTATGTGGGTTCCGGGAGTCGAACTCGGGCCCTCGCGCTTGCAAGGCAGGCGCTTACGCCGCTGAGCCATCTCACCGGCCCCAAAATTAACTTGTTTTTACCCAGAAATATTTGCAGAATAATAGTGACTAGGTTTCCATCTTAAAGTTGTGATTTCTCTCTTCCTTTAATAATGATTATAAAAAATCGCCCTCTTCCACAGAAGCAGTATCACTCTTAGGTGGCACCACATTTATGAGTACTCAGCGCTTTGATTCACAGGTTTTGATGCACAGATGTACACCAAGAAATCTGGCCAAAGTGGCATAGACTAAGTTTCTTTTTTTTTTTTTTTTTTGTGGGTACCAGGGGTTGACCTCAGGACTTCGTGCGCCAGCAGGCGCCCGTGCCGCTGAGCGATATCACCGGCCCTTTTTTTGTATGTGGGTTCCGGGAGTCAAACTCGGGCCCTCGCGCTTGCCAGGCAGGCGCTTACGCCGCTGAGCCATCTCACCGGCCCACAGACTAAGTTTCTAACGCTGCTGCTCATTCCTCTTAAACTAATCACGAACCATGTCCTGTAATCTTATCGCTTTAATCCCTGGCCCCTTTCACTTGACATAAGCATTCAGACAGGTCAGAACTGTGCTTCGATAAAAAGCTGCAGTTAATACTTAAATCTCAAAGAGGTGGCTCCTAACATGTTTTAAAATACATGTACAGTATTCTTTTTAGTTTTCACTGAAAAAAATATCAAACTTTTCCAGAGTCTCTGATCTAAAATGCTTAGATGTATTAAGACTTCCCTGATGGCTCTAAATAAAATTTCTTAAACAGAACACTCAGCACAGATTCTATCATGAAAATTGGCCAAAATACAGTAGTACAATTATGATCAAAATATATAGTGAATGTTTAAAAACTTTCTTACAGTAAAAGGAAGATTGCTATTAGTCTCCCTCAAAATAACACCCCCCCCATTACGAAGACACTTCTTCCCAGCATGCCTGCCACTCTCTGAAGCTGTTCTGAAAGTCTCCTTTTCCTTATGAAGCACGAGCAGAAATACAAGAAGTGATGCTGATGAGTGCTGCACAATGGAAAGGGAGGCCAGTGAGAGCCCCTGTGTGCCCTCCTCCTCCTCCTCACTCACTCAGTATGGCATTGTGGCTTTCCCCAGAACAACCATGGAAGGGAAACGTGAGTCAGTTCAGGACAAGGAGGCAGTCACGACAGCCCAACTAGAGACACTTCCCAAAAAGGACTTCTGTAACTGCTTCAGAAAGTGGCAAGAGTGATGGGAAAAGTGTATTCCAGGCGAGGAGAGTATTTTGAGGGGGATTAATTGCAATGTGTCTTGTTCTGTAATGAATTTTTAAAATTTAAATGTTTATTATATTTTCATAACTTATAATTAATTTGAAAAGGCTGACTTTGGAATGTGTAATTGTTGCATTCACAAAGAAGCAGTATGTATGCAATTAATGGAAAGATTTTTTAAAAAATTATTTAAGTAAGTACTGTGGGCAATTAATTTCTCAACCCTGCCGGGCATGTTCTCAAAATCCAGCTGTGTTCACCAAACCTCAGAAGTGTGGACCGCAGCACGTATGTAATAGATTTAAAAGACGAATTAACATATTAACCAAGTACTTTCAATCCCTACACCAAGAAGTAAAATATTTGTGCTTTAATTACACAGATAATAAAGATGGCAAGATAGTTATGCTACTAATAGAGTAAGATGCTTTAAAAATAATTGTTCAGTATCACTAAAATAAAAAGCATGAGGTTCTGCTGCTAAAAATAAGTCTGCAGGTAATGATGCTTTTCTTTATCCATTCTCAGAAGTGGCCATTACGCCACCTTTCTCCTGCTGAGATGTTAATGCCAGTTCATAAACCTCATGGCAATATGGTAATTAACACCATCCCCCTACTGGTACCAGGTCAAAGGCACCTGACTGGGGCTTTTCACCACAGGCGATGCATGTTACAACTTCATCCCACAAGCAAAACTTAAAGAATGTGTGGTGTGTTTCAACTGTATTTCTGTCATATAGTGACAATAGATCCTATAAAAAAATTCTTATGATAGAAGATTAAAAAAACAGTTGCAAGTGATAGTTACATTGTTTTTACCAACAGTTATTATAAGAAGCGATGCTTCTGCTAACCTAATTTCTAACTGGAAACATTTTAAAACCTCTTCACGATTATTTACTTTCAATACAGAAATATTAGGAGATAATTTCATTAAATTTTAGGATTTACTATGATAACTAAGATAAAAAAGATATGTCTAGCTAAGCTGTCTGGATCTGGGAGTTAAGGGCCCAGGCAGGCCAATAATTGATACAAAAAGTAGACAAGAGGTACAAGTAGGACCTGAAATGGAGGCAGAGTCTATAATCACGCAGGGAGAAGAGGTGGCTACTGTAGATCAGGCCAGGTAAACAGAGTTAAGCAGAGGTAAATAAATGAACAAACAGGGCCGGTGAGATAGCTCAGTGGCATAAACGCCTGCCTGGCAAGCGCGAGGTCCTGAGTTCCACTCCCAGAACCCACATAAAGGAAAAAAAGGGGCCGTTGATATCACTCAGTGGCACAAGCGCTTGCTGCACTTGCTGTCAAGCGCGAGGTCCTGAGGTTGACTCCCGGTACCCACATTAAAAAAAAAAAAAAAGAACAAACAAGAGAATAATGAGACAGATGAAAATCATGTTCACTTATGCTCTAGTGCTGGCCCTAGGGACGTTAGTTCTGACATAGTACTGTATGGAGTTTGGATCAGAAATGAACAGTTTTGCCTACAATTGTTATAGCTAAGGTGAAAAGTTTGAAACAGAGATTTTCTCAAAGCCCCATGCTTCCAATAAGAAAAGGGTATTCTTAAGAACTTACGGGGGTATGTGAACAGAAAAAGCTTGAATCTTTATGGAATCATATATCTTTCTAGGGGTCTCAATCAAGCTTTCAGATCTGGTATCTCCTAAGTACAAGAAAACAATCATCCAAGCACCCACTGGATTGGAAGATCCATTTGACATACTTTTTCAATGCTTCTACAGTCTCCAAACATAGAATAAGGTTAGGAAAGAAAGAGACAAGGCTAAAAAGGATGGAAGGAGGACACTAGTTAAATAATTTGAATTATAAAAATGTAGCCTTTTTTGGCTGGGGATGTAGCTCAGTGGTACAGTGCTTGCCTAGCATGTTAAATACCCTGAGATTTATCCCCAACATTGCCTCCCCAAGCTTTTACAGTAGTAAATGAAACCTGCAGGACAATGGTGAAGAAGCTGTCCTGTAACACAGATAGGTAGCTGATTGCATGGTAGGGTTAAATCTCTCCCCTAACGGAATTTCTGCCGAGCAACAGCAGTTCACGTTGGTGCTGTGCCTGTTTGGTACAGTATTGCGTAGTAGCAGAGTTAGAATATTTTAGTTCATGCATATTGCTTTAATTTATCACAGTAGGAATAGATAAAGTCTGGTGTAAAGAAATTGTTAACATATTTAAAGCAAAGTAGGCTATATACCAGGATAAGTAATGAAAAAGTATATTTTTTAAATTTCTTAGGGCCAGAAAGAGAAACTAGATATTTATTTCATTGATACCTCAAAAAGAAACGGAATTAGGAAATTTGATTTTCCTTCTAAATCTAGCCATTTGAAGAGCGTGCATACAAATAGGTCTAAACAGTATTTCCAAATTTGCAACTAATTCTCAAAAATATCCTAGAAAGAGACAACAAAGTTAACAATGACACAGCTCTAACAGAATGAATACAGAAGGTAGGGTGAGCAGTTAAGTGGCAGAAAAGATAAGGAATCAGCAACAGGAAAATAAGGCAATGGCAGGAATAAGTCAATGCTTATCAGTAATGATTCTCAATGCGAATGGTCTCAATTCCCCAATCAAAAGACACAAACTGGCAGAATGGATCAAAAAACAAAATCCAATGGTATGCTGTATGCAAGAAACACATTTAACCCACAAAGAAACTCATACACTAAAAATCAAAGGATGGAAAACAATATTCCATGAAATGGAAACTTGGGGAAAAAAATCAGGTGTAGCTATCTTGTATTCAGACAAGTGGACTTCAAGCCAAACTGATCGAAGGAGGCAAGTAAAGTCATTACATTCTCGTTAAGGGAACAATCTAAGAGATAACAATTATTAGTATATATGCACTGAACAACGGCACACCCAACTTCATAAAACAAGTACTACTGGGCATAAAAGATCAGATAAACATAAACACAATTATAGTGGGGGTCCTCAATACCCCACTATCACAAATAGGTCAACTAGACAAAAAAAATCAACAAAGAAATGTCAGAGTTGAACCAAACCTTCAAACAAATGGACTTAATAGATATCTACAGAGTGTTCTACTCAACTGAAACAGAATACACATTCCTCTTGGCAGCACGCAGAACTTTCTCCAAAATAAAGCACATGCCAGACAATAAAGCAATCATAAGTAAATGCAAAAGAATTGAAATTATTACACATTATTAGATCACAGCACAGTGAAACCAGAAATCAATGGTAAAAGAAAACACATTAATGCAAATGCATGGAAACTAAACAATACACTCAAATAACCAATAGTTACAGAAGAAATCAAGGAGAAATAAGACACTTTCTAGAACTAAAAGATAATGCCAGAACAACATATCAGAGTTTATGGGACACCATGAAAGCAGTCTTGAGAAGGAAATTTATAGCTGTTATGGCCCTCGTAACAAAAACAGAGTGAATCCAAATAACCTAATGATGCACTTCAAAGTCCTAGAAAAACAACAACAATCCAAAGCCAACACTAGTGCAGGGGAGGAAATTATAAAACTTGCAGCAGAAATCAGTGAAATGGAGCCACAAATACACAAAGAATCCATGAATCAAAGAGCAGGTTCTTTGAAAGAATAAACAAAACAGACAAGCCCTTCACCAATCCAACCAAAAAAAATGGAGATAAAAGACCCAAGTCAATGCAATTAGAAATGAAAAAGTTGGAATCACAACAGACACTACTGAAATCAAGAAGATTATTAATAACTACTTTGGAAACCTGTATGCCAATAAATTGGAGAATTAAAAAAATTGGAGATTCAAATATATATATAAATGTATTCAAAACTGAACCAAGAAGACTTTAAAACCCCGAATAATCCAGTAACAGGCAATGAAACTGAAGCAGCAATAAAAACTTACCAAGAAAAGCCCAGGTCCAGATGGATTCACTGCTGAGTGAAAACTTCAGAGATGATCTAATGCCAATACTCTTCCAGCTCTTTAATGAAATCAAAAGGGAAGGAGTACTCCCCAAGTCACTCCTGGAAGTCAGTATTACCCTAATTCCAAAATCAGATAAGGACCCAACCCCCCAAAAAGAACTACAGAACCATCTTTTTAATGACTACAGATTCAAAATTCTCAACAAGATATGGCAAACAGAATGCAAAAAATCATCAAAAAGATCATGACCAACAGGGCTTTATTCTAGGGATATAAGGATGATTCAACATACGCAAATCAGTAAATATAACGTATCACATAAACATAAGAAAGGACAAAAATCACACCATTATCTCAATAGACACAGAAAAAGCCTTTGACAAAATCCAACATCTGGGGGGCCAGTGACATAGCTCAGTGGCACAAGCGCCTGCCTGGCAAGCACGAGGTCCTGAGTTCGACTCCTGGTACCCATATACAAAGAAAGGGCCGGTGATATCGCTCAGCGGCACGGGCACCTGCTGGCGCGCGAGGTCCTGAGTTCGACCCCTGTTACCCTCCCCCCCCAAAAATCCAACATCTGTTCATGATAAAAAAAACTTAATTGGTATAGATGAACCTTAATCTGATACAAGCCATTTATGACAAACCTACTGGCGACATAATATTAAATAGAGAAAAACTGAAAGCTTTCCATCTAAAATCAGGAATGAGACAAAGATGTCCACTATTACCACTCCTGTTTAACATGGTACTCCAAACATTAGCAAGAATAGTTAGGCAAGAAAAATAAATAAAAGGGATATATACAGGAAAGGAAGAAGTCAAACGATCATTTGAAGTAACATGATACTCTACACAGAAGACCCAAAAAATTCCACCAAAAATTCCTATAATAACCAAATTCAATGATGTAGGAGGATACAAAATTAACACATAAAAACAATAGTATTCCTGTACACCAATAATGAATCCACTGAGAAAGAAGGTAGGAAATTGACAATAGCACCAAGAAAAATTAAATACTCAAGAATTAACCTAACTAAGGAAGTAAAAGAGCTCTACAACAAAAACTGAAAAAGGAAATCAAAGAGGACATCAGAAAATGGAAAAATAGCCCTTGTTCCTGGATAGGCAGAACCAATATAGTCAAAATGGCCATTCTTCCAAAATTGATACACAAATATAAAGCAATCCCAATCAAAACACCAACAGCATTCTTTACAGAAATGGGGAAAACAATCCTCAAATTCATACAGAACCAGAAGAGATCCAGACAGCAAAAGCAATCCTGGGTAAAAAGAGCAAAGCAGGAGGCATTACAATCCCAGACTGAAAGCACAGACTCAAAGAAATATTTTTTCACCCATGTTCATAGTAGCATTATTCACAATATTCAAAAGGCAAAAGCAACTCAACTACCCATCAATGGTTGAGTGAATAAACAATATATAGGGTATATATGTATATACACACATATATACGTACATACATACATAAATATATATAATAAAATATTATACAGTATCAAAAAGCAAAAACAAAAGCCTGATATATGCTACAACATGGATGAACCTCCAGGACACCATGCTACATGCTATACAGTCATAAAAGCACAAATACTGTATGATTCCAGGTACATAAAGTACCTAGAGCAGTCAAATGCAGAGACAGGAAGTAGAACGGTGTTTGCCAGGAAGCTGTTGGGAGGTGAAGTGGGGAGTTACTGTTTCATTAGTATCAAATTTTAGTTCTGCCAGATGAAGAGTTCTGTGAATCAATGGTGGCACAACAGTGGGAATGTATTTAACACCATTGTCTGCACTTAAGATGGTTACAGTGGTCTATTTCATATTATAAATATTTTACCAGAATTTTTTTTTTTTTTGTGGGTACCGGGGGGTCGACCTCAGGACCTCGCGCGCCAGCAGGTGCCCATGCCGCTGAGTGATATCACCGGCCCCTTTTTTTCATATGTGGGTTCCGGGAGTCGAACTCGGGCCCTTGAGCTTGGCAGGCAGGCACTTACGCCGCTGAGCCATCTCACCAGCCCCAGAATTTTTAAAAAGAATGAAACTCATTTCTTTTCCTTTGATCAAAACCTGCTCCTCCTTTTGACTTTCCCATTTCCGTGAGCTGTAACCCTTTTTCCCAGCTGTCCAAGTCAGACACCTGGCCTCACCCTAGGTATCGCCTTCTCCTTCCACCCACACTGCGGAGTCTTCACAATGCTCCAAGAACTACGCTAGTGCTTCTCCTTGCAGATGCCCAGAGCCACTCCAGCCGTCACATCTCTGTGTCACAGCATCTTCTTCATGTGTGTCTCTCTCTATTTCACCAACTTCTAATCATGTAAAGACAATATATATGTCTTTTGATTTTTTTGCTATGCATAAATATTTGTCAAAATAGGAGAATGGAATATATTTTTAGAAATAATTTCTAATCAACACACACTAATTTACATATTTATGGATTCCAGGTAATGCTTCGATACATATGTATAATGTGTAATGATCGTATCAGGGTAATTGGCACATCTACCACCTCAGACATTATGTTGAGAACATTCAAAATCCTTTCTGTAAGCTATTTTGAAATGTTCAATTATTGTTAGCCATAGTTATCCTGCTGTGCTATACAGAACTGTAGAAGTTATTTCTCCTTTCCAACTATACTCATGTACCCCCTAACTGCCCTCTCTCTATCTGCCCCCACCTCTATTCCCTTCCCAGGCTCTGGCAACCACGGCTCTATTCTCTATGAGATCAACTTTTCAGCTTTTGTATATAAGTAAGAATGTGTGGTACTTTTCTTTCTGTCAGAGTAGCTTCATTTCTCTCTTTTTTTTTTTTTGTGGGTACCGGGGGGTCGACCTCAAGACCTTGCGCGCCAACAGGCACCCATGCCGCTGAGCGATATCACTGGCCCCTTTTTCGTATGTGGGATCCGGGAGTCAAACTCGGGCCCTCGCGCTTGCAAGGCAGGCGCTTACGCCGCTGAGCCATCTCACCGGCCCTTCATTTCTCATTGAGCTTACTGCAGTAACCCCCTTCTTGGTCTTCTGTGTCTGGTCCTTCCAGTCTCTTCTCCACTTTGCAGCAAAAATGTTCTTTCTTTAAAAGTGAAAAGCTATAATGTTCTTTCCCCTAAGTCTCTTCAATGGCTCTTCCTTGCCATTAATTAACTTGGCTTATGATGCCCATTACCATTTGGCTCCCCACTATTTATACAGCCTTAAGTCTGTTTCCTATTGCATTCTATATTCTCTAGCCATTCTCAACACCTTCAGTTCTGGAACTTTCCACATTCTGGCCTTCTTACACAACTTCCTTCTACACAACTGTTCCTTCTTGGAGAACGGCTGATTCCCTTCCATCCCTCCCAGACTGTCTTCACCCCACCAACTTTTATGATTCACTCTAGGCCCTAGATTGTAAATCTGACCCCAGGAGACTTCTCTGACCCCAGTCTGCATTGGGTGCCCTTCCAAGTGACCCTGTGTTTCTGTCATCAAGCACCCTTAATGCACTGGGTTTCCCTATTTGCTTTCCTGTTCTAGCTTTATCATCAGAAATTAGGAGGTCAATAGGTCATGAATAAAATGAACTAGTAAATATGTCTGGAAAGACTGCAGTTCACGCATAGCCACATGACTAGTTCATTGCAGTGCCAGTAGTAGAATTAGGATTGGAACAAAAACACCAAGAGCGCTTGGTTCTGTGCTTTCTCATGCTATGTCACAAATAGGTAAACATAAAACTCACCACCCCAAGAGGGGCTGGGACAGACCTAGAATGATCACAGAGAAGCCAAGATATGCAAGAACTTTAAGCTTGACATTGTCCATGTTTTCCATTACATCTCACTTTGGGTCTCAATTAGCTAAGACTCTTGGAATAAAAGGAAAAAAGAACTGACCAACGATGATAATGTCCAGGTTCCATTTGACAGAATACTAAATAAACCAACTTTTCCCAATATCAAAAACCTTGATTCATAGCCTTTCTTTAGATTTGGCGTTGATAATATAAGTCATAAGGCCCCTCTATGTGGACTGTGCAGCAGACAGTGAAATCCTGCTTGCTACATTAAAGCCTGGCCTTGAAGAATTCCAGTAGGGGCTGAAAAGTGTTTTCCACAATATACACATGGACATATATACAGATGTGAATATATACATTTAGAATATAAGTCACTTAAAATAACCAAAGCTGTCATCATTTATAAGAGTACTAATACAGAAGGGGAAGAATAAAATCACATCTTCTATTAAAATATTCCAAATATACATAAATTAAAGCTATAATTTCACCTCCAGTGCATGAGATGCACTTAATCTCTCATATCTCACAGATTTATGTCAACAGAGCTTGTCAATGAAATGAAAACCGTATTATGTATGTCGTATGTGCATATTATTTTTCATGGCTGTATAACATGGTACTAGTAGACTCTTGCTGAAACTAGAAATTACCTTGTTGACCTCATTCTGAATGTGGGTTCTTGAAACAACACAAACAATGTATATGTTCTGTATTGTTCCAAACACAAAAGAAGTAAAAGCTTAAAAAACTTAATTTAAACATAGGATTCTAATGAAATCATATTGAGTTTATTTCATTCCCGAGAAATTTTTAACTCACTGGCAGTGGGATGAGTTTTGGCCTTAAGTAGTACATAGACTATTGTTCTCCAAAGGTTAACAGCAAACTAGTGCTCTAGTGTTTGCTAATAGTAATCAAAATTAGGACTATCAGAGGAAAATGTATGGTTAATTTATATAAAATGATACATACTGTGACGAGCTGCTCTAGCAATTGCTTTTGCTGCATTCTTCTGAATGTCAGGAGTTGAGCGTTTTGTAAATGCTAGGAGCTTTCTAAGCCCCCACGTCTGCTCAATCAGAGCCATACTATCCGTATCTTCAAGGCAATTAGCCATCACCAAAAGTGCTTCTATATGAAGGTCAGTGAATTCCTAGTAATAACAACAGACACAACTTTAGAAAGTTGTAGTAAAAGAAATTTGCTCTTTGCAAATATTAGTATGAGAGGAACTGAGATCAGTGAGAATATCATGTAATTCTATTGTGAGTGGGGCTCCAGGAAGCAACAGTTCTGTTTATCAATGCAACATCACTCTACCTAACCATCTGCCCCATTTTTGCTCATTTCTCTTACTCTAAAATGTTTTATGGATAAAAATAATGCTACTGAGGAAATATCCATTAATGGTAGCCAAGGGGCATTGGTCATGTAACCTTCTACCAAAAACAATTCTAAAATCTGGTGAAAATGTTTTTTGAAACAGCAGAGTAAGCTGAAGGAAAATGTGTTTCTTAAAATCTGCAGCTGGGGGCCAGTGAGATGGCTCAGCAGCATAAGCGCCTGCCTGGCAAGCGCGAGGGCCCGAGTTCCACTCCTGGAACCCACATACGAAAAAAAGGGCCGGTGATATCGCTCAGTGGCACGGGCGCCTGCTGGCGCGCGAAGTCCTGAGGTTGACCCCCCGGCACCCACAAAAAAAAAAAAAAATCTGCAGCTGGTAGAAGAAAGCTTGTAGAGTTTGTGGGTTTGTTAATGGAGGAATCTCCCAAATCCCTGCAGCAGTGAAAAACTGCAGCCTTGCCTAAACAGTTGGAGATTTCAGAGAGAAATCCTGAAAGTGGGAGAAGCACAGAAAGGACAATCCACTGCCATGACATTCCTCTTGGTATTGTTCCTGCCCAAGAAACTGACTTCATCGCAAAAGTGCAACAAAGGGCCCATACTCATGGAATTCACGGGACCTCCACATTCCCCATCATCCCAAAGCAGGTGACTTGGTGGAGTGCTGGAATGGTCTTTTGAAGTCTCAGTTACAGCACCGGCCAGGTGCCCATACCTTGCAGGACTGAGTCGAGGTTCTCCACAAGGCTGTGTATGCATCAAAGCAGTGTGTGGCATATGGTGCTGTTTCTCCCGAAGCTAGAATTCAGGAGTCCAAGGAGCAGAAATGAAGAAGCACCACTCGTTTTACACCTAATGACTCACTAGCCAGATGCGAATATATACATTTAGAATATAAGTCACTTAAAATAACCAAAGCTGTCATCATTTATAAGAGTACTAATACAGAAGGGGAAAAATAAAATCACATATTCTATTAAATCTTGGCTTTGTGTGCTTGCAGTCGTATGATTTGCTGACCTGGAGCTCTTAATTCTAAAGGGAATACATCCACCAAGAAACACAACAACGCCATCAGGGCTCCCTGCGCAAGGGGAAATCAGACTGCTACTCCATAATGTCTGTAAGGAAGAAAGATGGAAAACAAAGATATCTTCAGGTGTCTCTTAGTATGTCTGTTAGTACCACGCTCTGTGAGTACAGTTAATGGAAATCCACAATGACCTAGGCCATGAGGGACTCCTAATGGCTCTGATCCTTCAGGAATAAAGGTTTGGGCCATCCCACAATTAAAGACCTATGACCAGTGGAGATACTTGCTGAGAACAAAGGGAATATGGAATAGGTAGTGAAAGAAGGTAGTTGTGACTATCACCTATAACCATGTGACCAGTTATAGAAACTAAGACTGTAATTATCATGAGTCTTTATTTTGTTATGAATACGTGTGTATGTATATTTATATTCAAATAATATATATGTATATATTATATATACCCACTTATCATGGCATATGAGCTATACTAACTTTATACTACAATAATTCATTTTGGTGAATTTTGTATCACAGTATTTAAGTTCCTGCAGGTCAGTGAGAAGAGTAAACATCACCCAAGAACTTTGTATCGTCTTCTAGGGAAAGAGTTAATGTATTTTTGGTTGGATGTAGGATAGTTGTATCATGTTAGGTATATGTTTTATTTCGTCCTTGCCTTTCCTTAGAGATTAAATATGATTTAGGAGGATATATATGTACTAAATTGATAAGAAATAAACTTATGATGGTTGATTTTTATGTATCAACTTGGTGAGGCCATAGAACCCACATATTTGGTCAAACACTATTCAGATATTTCTGTACAGATAACTTTTAGATGGGATTAATATTTAAATTAATAGACTTTGGATAAAACAGATTACTCTTATAATGTAAGCGGGCCTCATCCAATCAGTTGAAGACCATAATAGAAAAACATTGACTTCCTGCAAATACGGAAAACTCTGCCAGTAAATTGCCTTTTGGACTTGCTAACTTTCCAAAACTGATTGAGCCAATTCCCTAATTATCCATTCTATTTCTCTGAAGAACCCTCACTGATTTAAAGTATGACCAAAATATGCATGGAGGACATAAGGCCCTTGAAGAGGGAGAGGCACTGGGTGATATCTGTTATTTTGCTGCTTTTCAAACAGGGTGCCTTCCTCAAACCTGTGCAATTCAGCTTGCAGAGTGGAATGAAGCTTTACTGGCTTAAACTATCGGAGATGAGAGCCTGCAGCTAAGAGATGAACCACAAATTTAATGCCCAGGAATAAGGGGACCAAAAATGCGAGCCCCAAATCTAAGTTAAAACTCTTCCCATATCCATGGCTGACATCAGAAACACTGGGGAGACCCCTGGAGTCAGGCTAAATAAAAACAACAGTAAAAAGAAACCCTCAGAACAGAGCAGTGATACCAACTGTGCACCCCTCAAGAGAGACCAAGAGTTTGCAGCTAATGGCCCATTTGAACAAAATATTAACAATCCTCAGAAGAATACAAAAGAATCTGGAATCACTAAAATGTATTATCTACAATGTTCATTTTGAGCCAAAAATTACCAGACATGCAAAGAAACAGAACAGCATGAATCAAATGCTGGGGTGAAAAGGCAGTCACTAAAAACCTACTCCAGATAGGGTAAGTTATTGGAATAAACAGTTAAAGACTTTAAAGCAGCTATTACAAATATGTTCAAAGAAGAAAGCTTAATGCATATGAAACTTAAAAATGAAATTTTACGACTTGAAAAGCACTAAAAACAAAAATTCACCAGGTGTACTTAACATCAGATTAAAAATGGCAAAAGAATAAGAACTTGAATACACATAAAAAAATTAATAAAAAAATTAAAGAAAAATGAACAGAACTTTAGAGTCTTACAAAATCATATCAAGCAGGAAAACATAAGTATAATTGAGTCCTAGAGGGACAGGAGAAGGAAAAAAAATTATATAATGAATGAAATTCCCACATTTAGTGGAAAACATTACTGTTCAGATCTAAGGATTTATGGACCCCAAAGCACACAAATTATATGACTGATATGCAGAGCAAAAATGCAGAAAGCCAAAGATAAAGACAGAAATCTCAAAAACAGCAGCAAAGGCCGGTGAGATGGCTCAGGCGTAAGCGCCTGCCTTGCAAGCGCGAGGGCCCGAGTTCGACTCCCGGAACCCACATACGAAAAAGGGGCCGGTGATATCGCTCAGCGGTACGGGCGCCTGTTGGCGCGCGAGGTCCTGAGGTCGTTCCCCCCGTACCCACAAAAAAAAAAAAAAAAAAACAAGCAAAAAACAAAACAAAACAAAACAAACAAACAAAACACCTTACATTAGGGAAGTTAGTTCGTTCTGTTTCTTTTTTTTTTTTTTTTTTCGGTGTGGTACCTGGATTGAAACCAGGGCCCTCACACATGCTAGGCAAGCACTTTACCACTGCACCACTTCCTCACCCTTTAATGGCTCAATAATGATGTTCAGAAGAAATAGAAAAGTTCTAAATAGAAAAAGAAACATGCCAAACAGGAATTTCACAATAAACAAAAATATCTTCATAACTGTGAGGGTAAAAGGAAAACATTTTTAAATAAATTTAAAAACTGCGATAATTCATGCCAGCATATCTGCACTGTAAGAAATGCTACATGGAGCTCTTCAGACTGAAGGAAAATGGCCTAGACGGCAACCTGGGCGCACAGGAAATAATGAACAACGCCAGAAACACTAAATATATGGGTAGATATAAAAACCCCAAAACATCAGTAAGTCCACAGACACTACACACACACGGAAATGCAACTTTCCTTTCTTAATTCCCTTAACACACATACAATGTAAGACTGTTCAAGACAAAAACTTATTATGTTGCATTGAGTCTGTAATGTACATAAACTATATAACCAAGGCAGTATTCAGAATAGCGAAAAGTAGAAATATAATGCTACGAAGTTTCAATATTTTACTTGGATTAGTCAATATGAACTCTATGTAGACTAAAGTAAGTTTAATTCTGTACTGTAATCATCAGACCAACTGTTAAGTGCAAACAAATATAACAAGAAAGCCAGCAAAGAAATTAAAACGTAATATTAAAAATTACATTAACATGGCAAACAGGAAGGAAGGAGAGTTGAATAGAACAACAGATCATACAAAATGAAAATAAGCAATAAATGGCATCCCTAAATATAACCAAATCAATAAATGGTTATATGAAAATTGACTGAAAATTCTAACTCAAAAGGCAGTTTGGTGAAAAATGATACATTAATATTTTGTTTTGCAATTCTCAGGCATGTTGTATCTCTAAGCCTTCTTCAAAAATTGTTTTGTATTTTTTGGTAAATAGATTTTTGGCACAAATTTTATTAAGTTAAACTCCTTGTAGTTCATGCGTCAGGAAGGCCTTGCAAATTGTATTGCATTTATTTTGCTTTTCAGTTGTTCACTGCTAGTGTACAGAGTCAATTTTTATGTACTGAACATTTGTCCTGTAACCCTAATATATCTACTTATTAATATATGGATAACAATATAATATAGATCTGCTTAATATGTACTTATTAGTTCTACTAGACTTTTATAGTCTCTGTATTCACAGATTACATGACTGTACACACAGAAAATCAGTTTTGTTCTTGTCTAATATGTACTTTGTGTCCCCCTTTTTTTCTTGGCTTTGTCACCCTCCAGGACAATGGTGAAGTGACATGAACAAACACCTGCACCTTTTACCCCACTGAAGATGAGAAGAGGCATTTCTACTTTTTATTCTGTAACTATTTCAATTTTTCCAAATAAATGCATGCATTAATACTGAAAAAATACCCTTCTTATGTATTCCCTAGCTTTGTGACTGCAGGTGAGTTATATAACCTGTCAGCCTCACTTTTCTAATCCGTAAAATGGGACTTATGATACAATAATTATGTGATATGTACAAGGATATAAGTATTATCCTTATTCTCATTTTATAGAAAAATATCAAGTTCTTGAATTAGGAAGTAAATAAAAAATTACGTAAAATAGCTGCACAGTGCCTATCACATACTTGATGTTTCTATCCCTCCCTTTTTTGATGAAAATAGGAGAGGTAAAATACCAGACAGGTGAGAATTCCATGATCTATCAGACAAACCTAAGTTATTCCTATAGTTAATCACTTTCTATGTCACGTAGGGCAAATTAAGTAACCTCTTTGAATTTCACTTTGTATTTTAAAGATAGGATAAAATATGACTACCTATTATGGCACGGTGTTATTAGGGTTCTCTGTCACAGAGGTGAAATGCTTAACACAAAGGCTGGCACATACATGGATCGACGGATCAGAGGCAGCTAGATTTATGCGGCTGGGAAACACGCCTGTGTCCGTACTGCTCCTTTATACTTCACTTTAGTTTTCCAGTTCTGTACTAGCAAGCTCTAACACTTAGTTCTTTTTTTTTTTTTTTTGTGGGTACCGGGGGTCGACCTCAGGACCTTGTGCGCCAGCAGGCGCCCATGCCGCTGAGTGGTATCACTGGCCCCTTTTTCGTATGTGGGTTCTGGGAGTCGAACTCGGGCCCTCGCGCTTGCCGGGCAGGCGCTTACACCGCTGAGCCATCTCACCGGCCCCTCCATTGCTCCACTTTAATAGTTTAGTAAATTAAATCAACTCTGATGACAAAAGTCTCCTCTTTATGACTCTTAGAAATTCAGGAGGCGGGGGTAGATTAAAGGAGGTTAAAAGTTCCCCAAGTAACAACTGCGTACTGTTTCACACTGTCTAACACTAGATTTGTTTTTCCTATAGAACTAAGCGTTAGGGCTGGGGAGATGGCTCAGCGGCGTAAGCGCCTGCCTAGCAAGCGCGAGGGCCCAGGTTCGACTCCCAGTACCCACATACGAAAAAAGGGCCGGTGATATTGCTCAGCGGCATGGGTGCCTGCTGGAGCGCGAGGTCCTGAGGTCGACCCCCAGTACCCACACACACACACGCAAATGGAGCAATGGATAGTTTCACTCTGGAGTTAAGGCAATGGACACTTTCAGAAATTATCTGAATCACTTCAAGACAATTAAATGGCATTCAATAAACTGCTAGATTGGTTTTTACAGCTGGGAGATACTAGAAAAAGGTATACAGATCCTTAAAGTGTGAAATTTATTCCTAAGGAACTTAGTAGAAACCATGGAAATTCACTCCAGTATTTCTCAAAATGTGTTTTGAAAGTAAATTACTCTTCTTGTCCTATCCCAGAGAAAATCATTATCAGTAAGTGTTAGGAGACTAATTCTAAATGTTTCAGAAAACCAGGAAAATAACAGACAAAAATGTTTAAACATTTTAAATCTTCTAATGCAGAAGACTTTCATGTAGCCATTAACCAATTATTCCATTACACTTTGTACCATGCTTAAATATAAAATTTCATTTGAAATTATTCTATAGTTCATATTTTATAACATTTAGGAGAGACGTGCTCCCCCACAGAGAACTGAATGATCATTACCTTGGTTTCTAGGATCTTAATAAGGTGGTCCAGTCCTTGATTGTCTCTTAGCATTGCCTGGGACTTCTTACCATGTGTAATAACACCCAATGTTTTGAGAGCCAAGAGCTGAATAATTGGATATTCTGATTTCAAGAGATCTAATATAGGAGGGATTGCATTTAGTTCTTGAAGTGTAGCTCGACACTCAAACTCCTGCCATGAAATACAAATCATCATATCAGTAATTTCTAAAGCAAAATACAGTCTCAAGAATGGAGTTCTATTTTCTAGCAGAGAACATTATAAATTACAATTTTCCCATCTTTTATTCCAGATTCCCTTCTAAAATAACTCATAAAGATAAGAAAATTTCAACTGACAAGATCAAAACATTCATTTTTAACTATGCAGACATTGTCAACAATAGAAAATAAACATGATCTGTGGCTTTTGCAGTATCTTGTTTTTTATGCAGCAAATTCCTATTACTACAAATATCATTTCAATAAAAATCCATGCACAATAAAATTCTTTTCACACTCTTGATATACTGCTTCAAATAGTATTTGACAAAATGAAGTAATGGTATCAACCTTATCTTCAAATGGATTGTTTATGAAATACCTATCTGCATGCAGTGCTTTTGAAAGGTCTATGCATGAAAATTTATAGCAGGTATAGTCCAGATACATGACCTTTCCCTAAGATATTAAGGGGTCATTATAGTCTAGACAAGTAGTTGTGCATCTGAATCAATAATTTTGTGGGGGTGCATGTGTGGTGGTGTTACTGGTTGGGATGAACAGTACAGAAAATGGGATGAAATCATAAAAAGCCCCCAAACTATGACTACTCAATCATGATATTTTTGCCTCAAAATACAATATAAAGGTAGAAAAGGCCCCATTTACAGATTGCCTTTCCCCTATCCACTCTTCAACTGACCACTACCATTCAGCTTCCTTCAGATATAAAAGCTGTAGGTTGCCCTTTGTTGTGGAATGAGTTGAGTCTGCCAGTCCCTTACGGTGTGACCTTATCTGGCAACAGAGTCCTTGAAGCTGTAGCCAGGCGAGATGTGGTCATCCTGGAGTGGGGAGGCCCCTTACAAGAGCAATGATGAGGGGAGAGATGGAGGCTACAGTGGGGAGCCCAGGAGCGCCAACCCTGACAGTCACTGCAGAAGCTGGGAAGAGGCGAGGAAGGACTCCACCCAGTCTCAGAGTAGGACCCTCTGACACCTTCATTTTGAACTTCTGTCCTCATTTCATTACTGTGACTTTCTGTCATTTTAAGCCATCCAGTTTGTGGTACATATATAATGTAGTGCTACCAACTAGTACTTTGTTATTAGGAACTGTGGAGGTAATTGCTCTTCATTTCTGCTTTACTAAAAAATATATAGGGAAATAGGGCTAAAAGGACTCTTGAAATTAACTTGGGTAATTACAGGAACTTTAAAGCCTGCTTGACCAGGTCCAGCTGAAGAGACCAGAGAAGCCAGGAAGGAGCTGAGCTGCCTCCTTACTTTTAGGAGTGAGGGCCCTAAAAGTCAGGTTGCGCGGAGGTGCTAAGGCTGGGATTCTGTCGAGCCCAGGTGCAGGTACTTTGACTCTCAGCCTCTTTCTCTCTTTCCCTCTTGTTTCCATCTCCCTCTCTCACTCTATTGATGGCTATTTAAAATGGTGTTTTTATGTTTTCAGCTGATCTAAAGCTTATCAAACACATGTGGTGATTGCTAAGGAACCTGAATAGGAAAAGCAGCAGAGAAGGCTGCTAAAAGACAGGAAACTGGTGTGCTGTGGGTGTGAGGGTGTGTGTGGGGGGGGCTGGAGGAGCGGGGTTCAAAGGATAAGACAGTGGGGAAGAGGAAGGTGGCAGTTTCTTTCCACTCCAAAGAAAACAGCCCCCATGAGGTAGCATCTTGCTAATGGGAACAGTGAATACTGTTCAGTATACTTAGATCACTGGATTCTCACCACAAATTAGTCTAAACCAAAGGGCACAGGTTACGCCCAATGTGCTGAAACCACCAGGGTCAGATCAAACAGCCCCTTCCCAGGTTCAACATGAATCTTAGATTTCCCATTTTAGAAGAAGCACATTTTATCTAGACTAATCCCACCTTAACCTGCATACCATTCTTTTTTTAATAGAAGCACATTTCTAACGAACTGTTCCATGTGAGACAACTATTTGTAAAATATGAAAACTGAAATGACACTAAACTTTCATTATTTTTTCTGAGTGATAAATACTAAATGTACTAAGAACTGATGATACAGAACTGGGTGAGCTTTAAAAATCCTTTCCTTAACAGGAAAATAAATTTTATAATCCGGATCAAACCCAGGGTTTTATGCATGCTAGGCAAGTGTTTTACCACTGAACTATAACCCCAGCCATCAAAGAGGCTTTTAGAAGTTAATTTTACCTGTACCAAGCTGCAAATGCATTCAACAGAATTCTTCTTCACATCAGGATCGGGACTACTCAGCAGTCTGACAAGTGGCTCCACTCCACCATGTTTAGATATATGCATTCTACCGCTGTACTCTGTGGACACGTTCACTAGGCAAAGACTAGCAAACTCATGGATGACTCCTTCTTCTATGCGTTGAAAAATAAATAAGACAAGTCTGTTAAATGTTTATTCAATCTCTACTTTAAAATATGCTTTAAAAATTCATAGCTCTGCAAATCTTGCTTACCGTTCACCTTGTTAAAAAGTCAAAATTGAGCCTTGGTTTGTGAGATTTTAATGACAACTCACAATTGATACCTCTGAGCTATTTTCAATATGTAGTTTAATAAAATGTTAAAAAGAAACCAATTACTTTTTTTGCAGTAGATGTAGGATGCAAAGTTACCTTCTGGAGTGAGCAGGGCAATAACAGAATTTATGACATCTAACTCCTTAAGCAATTTTCTAACATCATCTACAAAGAAAGAGAACATTGTTATTTATTAACAATAATGACGCCAATGTCTGCTGAACAGTTATCCCTTAAGAGATGGGTACAGGGGCCGGTGAGATAGCTCAGTGGCAGAAGTGCCTGCCTGGCAAGCGCGAGGTCCTGAGTTTGACTCCCGGTACCCACATACGAAGAAAGGGCCAGTGATATTGCTCAGTGGCATGGGCGCCTGCTGGCGCACGAGGTCCTGAGGTCGACCCCTGGTACCCACAAAAAAAAAAAAAAAGAGAGATGGGTACTATCATTATCCAATTTCACAGGCACAGAAATTGAATTACCAAATCACACAACAAATAAGTAGTGGGGCCAGGTTTCCTATGGAGGTCAGTGTGACCCTGCACGGACTCCAACCCACACCCCTTGATCACTGATTTTGTTTGTTTTGTTGAGAAGGTATTTATGAACTTTGATGTCAGTAAAACTTGTACAGAATGCAAATAAGAATTACCATAGCCTATTTCAATGAACATATATTGATTGCTTCCATTCAATTACTGCAAATGCCAAGAATGCTTAAAGGTAAGTATATTGACTGTTCTAAAATTTACTTTCATATGATTTATATTAGCCTAATTAAGGGTGGACTGGTATCCCTCCACTTCTTTCTTGCTATCCTTTATCTCACTTCTGAGAAAATAAAGCATCTTTGTTCTTTTAGTTTTGCAATTTCTCCTCTTGATCAGTTACCTGAAAAAGCCAAAATTAGCACTGCCAGAATTTTGGAAAAGTTCTCTTTGCAGCAGCTGAAACACTCTGGATGAATTTATTCATCCTCATTAACTGCTGGTTATACATGGCTTTTACTGGATCCCTTTTCCAAAGGAATTCAGAGCTATGGCTTTTCTTTAACCTGTCAAAACTTCTTCCTGTTTCTGTTCAAAGTGACTAACAGGCCCAGCAAAATCAGTCAAATATGTATAGACTTGAAATACAAAATAATTACTGACTTCTAGGAAACACAATGTTCAGGGTGGAGGATGTCATTTTATGGTTAACACTCATTTTCGAAAAATCCATTACCTCCATGGATTGAGAAACAGGAGCCTTAGAATAGTGCTCAGAACTTTTCAAGTGTTTGGTGAACTAAACAGAGTGCACTCTGTAAAAGCAAACATTGTTATTCTCTCCTGAGTTCAGTCTGTATTGCTATGAAGATTTTTGTGGAAGCTCTATCAAAGTCTTCTATTATTACACGCTTGAAAAAATATTTCTGGGCTATTAGATTTCCAAGCACATTCCCCACGTGGTGTATAAAATACTTCCACGTACTTCAGAATCTGCTGCTCCCACACTGAAGTGAGGTCAAGAAGATTCCTGCTCTGTACACTCTGCTGATCGACTCCCACTGGGAGGGGCCACAGCGTTGAATGAATCTTGCAGCCTTAGGTGACACCACACCTCGGTTTGGCCAAATGAGCTAAAAGCTTTTGTCAGAGAATTCTCTATGCCATGAAATTCTCTTCTCGATCTGAATTTATCCCAAAAGGCAAGCAACATTCATCAACAGTTCTAGTAGGTCTGTCCTCAAAACCATTTCCTCATGGTTCAATGGACGATTCCAGCTCACTGGCAGGTCTTGTAATCTGGTGACTCGGTTAATCGATTTATTATTCTGCTTTTTGACACGAGGTTTTTCAAAGAGTCATTCTTGTCCTGAGGTTAAATCAGCAAAACTAATGGTTAAGTGTCTATTTCCATCATTCTAAACACAATATTGATCTCTGTCCCTTTCTTTTTCAACAGAAAACACTCTCAGATATGGCAACTGAATGGAAACTCTGACCTGTGGTTGGGCCACATGAGCACATTTTGGCTAAACAGGGTGCCACCTACAATTCTGGGTTGTTTCAGAACTGCCAGCAACTTTACTTCCTGGGCCACCTGCCTGTCATCTGTTTTAGCTGCATTCTTATGTACTTGTTTTGTTTGCACAATTGCCTTGAGGTAACATCTGGGCTTCCAAGGCCATTTCTACATGGATTCTGGTGAACTCTCTCTTAGCTGACTTCATTCAGCAAGTTTCTGTTATGTGGCCTTGTTGAACTAAATACAAACTGGAAGGTGAAAGAAGACAGTAGCTCCATTTTGGTAAAGAACAAGAGTTTAACAAAGTAATTAAATTCCTGTCTTGACCCCAGCTTGACATAGGGACATAGCTCAACCACAAGAAAGAAGGGAAGACAAGTGTTTGCAATTGCAAAAGGGAAAATCAGCTTTCACAGGAACATTTTTAGCACTTGGCATTCTGTAGGATCATTAGAGCGATCCTCTATGAACACGGTGGCATCAGTGAAGGCATGAAAACCACATGAAGACACAAATTTCTGAAGGAGCTCGGTTATCATTAGATGGCCCAACGATGATGATTTCAGCTGCTGAGATACATTTGTTCACATATTTGTGTGGAAACATGACTTTTCATTTGGATCAAGTGACTAAATGCAGTTTTTATTCCAAATTGTCTTGGACATGTATGAAAAATGAAGCAATAGCTGTTAATGTGTTGGCTCTGTTAAGATAAAAAGAAGAACTTCATAAGCAGTTAGGCACGCCATGTGTTTTGACCACATCAGCAGACACTTCAAATTGAAAGCAGTCCAGTTAATTCAAACAATGGTTTAATTTTTTTCATCCAATTCATGGAATGGAAAGAAAGCTTTCAGAGGTTGATTAATCATCCCTGAAATCCAAGTGCTCACTGGAGAAACTAGGGTGGCAGGGCTCCCCCATCCACCAAGCTCTGCATTACAGATGTCGAGCCTGCTGACACTGGTCAGCCCAGCGGACAGTCAGCTTAGAGCAGGCCCCAGAGGTCCCTGAGCGTCACCTCCCTCAGCACCCAGATGCAACAATGACTCTTAATAGTTTCGGGTCACAGGCCCCTTTAGGAACTCATGAAATTCAATGTATATACTCTGCTCGGGAAAACTGCTCAACCATTTTTTTTTTTTTTTTTTTTGTGGGTACCGGGGGGACGACCTCAGGACCTCGCGCGCCAGCAGGCACCCGTGCCACTGAGCGATATCACCGGCCCCTTTTTCGTATGTGGGTTCCGGGAGTCGAACTCGGGCCTTCGCGCTTGCAAGGCAGGCGCTTAAGCCGCTGAGCCATCTCACCGGCCCTGCTCAACCATTTAGAGAGCTCCTCAGATTATAAATGCCTTATATCTTGGAAG